>JAQSUU010000558.1:0-10000000 GCA_038087645.1 Saccharum hybrid cultivar R570
TATAGTTACACTATTACACTGTTACAGAGATAATATTAAGAGTTTAGCTTTACATTGCACTCTTAGTTTTCACCACCATAATCAGTGCCATCTTCCTCTTAATTGAACTAGACTAGAAGTATGCTAACTGTGCCATTTTCACCGCCATTTGAAATTTTATTGTGAGGGAGACTGATCAGTTCACCACAAAACTCTGGACTATGTTAGCATAAAGATAAATCCGATTCTATAGACAGCGATTAGGTTTGTGCTGAGCCCTCACAAGGAGGGCTTCTAACCATCTAAGCACGGAGCCAGAGTCATTTTTTAGTACAGAAACAAAGCAATGAAAAGTGGCTTCGGCCGAGGGCTCTAGCTACGGCACTGGAGCCGTGCCAAATGCACCTATATACTGCAACAAACTGCGTAAACAAACAAGGTGGTGTCATGCACCTATGCACAAAGACAACTCTGAACTGTAATCAGGCATCACAATCTGATTCTATTTCGGCCACTGACCCAACAATCTGACCTAACCGTGCTAGCTTTCATATATATATATATATATATATATATATATATATATATATATATATATATATATATATATATATATATATATATATATATATATATATATATATATATATATATGATCACAAGAATAATTCAGCTACCAGAAATTGGTCGTAAAGCCATGTATGTTTCTAAATAACAATAACAGCAAATACAGTAGTAGCTCTAGTTCACAAGGCGAACAAACGAAGGAGAAAAGGTGAAATTAAATCAAGCATCCAGATCTGTATCTATCTAGTTTCAGCTGTAGAGATCCATCATATCATATTTTATAGCTCTTTTTTTACATCCAAATTCATTAAACTTACAAAACAAACAAGCAAGGAAGGAACAACGTGCTTATTAGTATTTGGATTAGTTTCTTACTGTAGATGTCCGTGATGGCCTCCATGGCCTTCTGCTTTGTCCTGTCCTTGGTCATGGTGGGGATCCAGAGCACCACCTTCTGCTGGCACCGACGAGATTATTCCCATTTGCACTATAGTTTAAGTAGACACAGAAACCATAGGTGTCTTTTACCTCCGTTAGGCATTGAAGTGTAAGATTCCGATAAGAAGCCCTAGGGAAGAACTTCAGTAATGTCTCCAGCTAAATAAAAATAAGAAAAAAGGTAAGGCCCAACGTTTTCGTAGACACAGTTCACATAAGGGCTGTTGAACCTACATACACCATATGGGCTGCGGGCTCCTGCTTCAGTTCTTCCACCACCTACAGAAGTTCAACAATTATGTTGACTTCCTGATTGCTTGCACCTTTCTATGTCTAGAATGTTGAGAGCCAATCTGTAGAATAGACAACAAATTCAAGTCACAAAAGAACAAGCACATCAAGATCTACAGATCAGCAGGTTACAGACAAACAAAAATGAAAATAGTGGAAGTTCTGACAGTTGGTAAAGCTTTACAATTACAGATTTCCTAGTCTGTGTCGATTGAAGTTTTTGTTAAATAAAGAACAATCACTGAACTAGTATTACAAACTAAAATGAAAAACAAGGTTTAGCATTTCATCTGACTCAAGGGTGTTAATTAACCATTATCTAGAAACATCCACATACAAGGAAATAAATTCACCAGCCTCCGGCACCAACACTCCACGGAGCAACAACTCTCTTAATCAAATAGTCTGACAGCTCTATTATGGGGTTAGTACAAAGCTGCAACCACATGTTATGGGAGCTTTGCCTAAACAGATCTGTAGTATCTACTAGCTGCAAACCCAGAAAATCAGCAAGACAAAGATTAAAGAATAAAAAGTAGCTCTAGTCAGATAACAGCTGCCATCATCATTCAAACCAAATATTTTTTTAAAAAGACTAGATAGCTTCAAACTACACTATGCCTCTGATTTTCAAATAAAATACAGACAACTGTATTCAGTACAACATGCTAGCAGGGTCATTTATGCCACAAAAACTGGCAACATACACCTCCGACAGCATTCTTCAGTAGGGCAAATTAACTAACTAATCCTCCTTCCCGGAATTCTGAATGCACATGCTACATTTCTCATCTTCATCTTTGCCATTCACAGGAAAAAAAACACTACGCACTAATCTAATCTGCATCTCACCCTGCTGGAAGCTGCAAATCCAGGCAGGTTTCTGCTAGCACTTCATTAATACTACTACTCCTAGAAGTGGCAGATCCAGATTTGCCTCCCAAGACCTTCCGGATGCCATCTCCATCCTTGTCACTTTCCTGGAATAACCGAGCTTCTCAACGGGACAAAATTGAACAGATCGGGAGATATCCAGCGAAATGGATGGACCCAGCGCTCGACACGACAAAACTGAACAGATCGGGAGATATCAGCGAAATGGACGGACCCAACGTCGTTCGGTACACCAGACTCGAAATGGACGATCCCTTACTAGAAACCATAGCACAGATCACTAAAAATTGCACGAACAAGCAGCCAAAACCTGGGGGGCGGGGCGCAAATCACATAGGCGAGGACAGGACACCAAACCTGAATCCCGGGGGAGGGGGACGTGCGAAAGCAGCTCTTGAGCGTCGGGACTGGCGAACACGAGCGAGGCTTCGATTCAGCGAGGGGGAGACGACCGCCGCAACGGGGCGGGGCGGCGAGTTCGCCGGAAGAATCGCCGCAATGCCGCACACTGAGAAAATCGCCTCCCCTCCTCCCTTTCCTGGATAGGAGACGGTTCGAGTAAACAGTGTGCAAAGAGGAATATTAGTCCCGGTCCATTCAGTGTTAGCGGGTAGTGGATCACGCCCAGACGGCCGGACCCAATACGAAGCAACCATAGAGCGCACGGAGCTTGACAAGGCGTCGCCTGAAGCAAACACAAAATTTCAGGCGACTGTGCTATAGGAATTGTGTATTTTTGCGGTGCCGAGTGGAAGGGCCGTCGCTCAACGGATAAAAGTTACTCTAGGGATAACAGGCTGATCTTCCCCAAGAGTCCACATCGACGAGAAGGTTTGGCACCTCGATGTCGACTCTTCGCCACCTGGAGCTGTAGGTGGTTCCAAGGGTTGGGCTGTTCGCCCATTAATGCGGTACGTGAGCTGGGTTCGGAACGTCGTGAGACAGTTCGGTCCATATCCGGTGTAGGCGTTAGAGCATTGAGAGGACCTTTCCCTAGTACGAGAGGACCGGGAAGGACGCACCTCTGGTGTACCAGTTATCGTGCCTACGGTAAACGCTGGGTAGCCAAGTGTGGAGAGGATAACTGCTGAAAGCATATAAGTAGTAAGCCCACCCCAAGATGAGTGCTCTCTCCTCCGACTTCCCTAGAGCCTCCCCCCAGGGAAACTCCGAATACAGGCCGTCATCCTTAGTACAGACAGATTGATTGGGTGCTAAGATCCAAAGTCGAGAGGGAAATAGCTCGGATCGTACGCTAAGGTCCCTAAGCAATCACTTAGTGGAAAAGGAAGTGATCGAGCGATGACAACCAGGAGGTGGGCTTGGAAGCAGCCATCCTTTGAAGAAAGCGTAATAGCTCACTGGTCTAGCTCCATGGCACCGAAAATGTCTCAGGGCTCAAGTGATTCACTGAAGCGACGAGACCTTGAAAGCTGCTTTTTCAAGTGTCAGTAGCGGGACGTTCTGTCAATCGGGGAAGGTTTTTGGTGACAAGACCTGGAGATAATAATTTAGTCGGGTATGTATCACTGACATGTCATGTGTATCCATGCATCACCAAATTGAATGGTTCGTTCTATGAAGAAGAATTGCAAGCAAGCCGCTATTTGTTGCCGCCGTGCTGCTGGTGATGATGCTGGTCGTCGTGCCTGGCCTTCTGCTCCACCTCCGACAGCAGTTCCTGCTGGTCCGTATTGGATGATCTGTGGTCGAGCCAGGCGATGACGTCTTGGAAAACTGCGTGGATGTTGTCGGGCGACTCGCCGGAGGTGAGGGCGTGCCACATGCCCGGGTAGAGCTTGAGCGTCTTGTCATGGCTCGCCGCCGATCGGTACAGCAGCTCGCTCACCGACGGGTCCGTCACCTTGTCTGCCCCTCCGTGTACGATCAGGAACGGCAACGACACCTACACGTACGCAACATATATAAATTCTTCAACGTGCCATTGGCACAGTATTTATTAAGTAGAAGAAGAGCTTTACAAATTAAAGCTGGGACTGTAATTTGTGATTATAGAGCTAAACACCGACAGAGCTCACACAGTTGTGATTACAAAAGCATAATGTCAGTATGATTACAAAAGCATGATGTCAGTATGTCAGAGTTTTACAGAAGCATGATGCCCGGGTACGCAACATATATAAATTCATTCAACAAATCAGTATATAGCCATAGGTTGTTACTACTATCAGCGTATCATCGTCTCTTACCAGCCATACATGCACCCAGTTATTCCTAATGTTTGAGTGGAGACAATGTGCCGCAAGTTTTTACTAGGAGAAGATAGGGACAAGTCCCAGTCTAACTTTTTGAGTGGAGACAGGACAAAAACAAACACACACAACGGTACACAACAAAGCAGGGGGTGTATCAAGTCACTCCTAATTAAACGACTTTGGTATGAAAACCGCCAAACCAATAACAACTTAGGACTTCACATTCAAGTAATCGTAAGCCAACTCAGTCAAAGCATCGACCCAACTAAGGTCCTGTTTGGTGAAGCTCTGGCTCCTCCATGCATTGCATTTTTTTATCTTTCCTCTCAAAATAAAGTATGAGCTAGTTAAGCCACTATTTTTTTCCTTCTTCGGGGCCTAAAGTCACTCAATGGCACAACTAAACCACTTGGTCTAGACACCGAAACACCATTGAACTAGGCAACAACTCTATTTGGACTGACTCATATAGCACCCAACTAGCGAAGACTAATGCTTGGTTCTTTGAGAAAGAACAACAAAAAAAACGCTAGAGGTACACTAGAATCAAGAAAAAACTACCAAACCAGGAAGCATAAGGAAGATAGCCTTGAGCCATGGTGTCAAGTTCGACGAAGGCCTCGACATATAAATAGAAGCTCTGGCTCTCGAAAAATATTAACTCCATCAAGTGCTCGACGAATCACACGTACATGTGGCTTCATGTCGATAATGCCTTCAAGTTCATGACGCATATAGCACTGTCATTGCCAACTGAAGGATTATTGGTCGAGTTCTCACCAAGACAAAACCACCTGAGGCGAGGAGCCACTAAAGAGACACCTTCAATAAGGTCTACGATGCCCATACGCGCCACCGCCAAGGCTCGAGCCCAACCTCCATTGAATCACTAGGGGAAAGCACCCCAACCAAGCACAACATATATAGCTTAGTCACTGTGGGCACTGGCATTAGTGTGGCCACCACCATGCCCCTCGATGCTAGCACTGGCGTGGCACATGCTGCATGATGCAGCAGAGACATATGGAGATGGGGGAGGAGGGGTTGGGAGAGGGGAGAGGAGCAAGATAGCCTATCATTGCCCTTCTCGCTGCTCGACAGACATTTTGCAACCATTTTTAGTGGCGATGGAGACATGAAGAGTGGTAAGCGGGGGATAGGGCAAAGGAGACGAGGGAGCTGCCCCATGTCGTCCGTCTTGGATAACATTGGGAGCGAGAGAGTCACTATTATCACATTGAGATAATCATATATCACTCATAGTAAAAATATCCAATATAACATGGAAGTATTTATTTTTAATGTAAATGTAATTTTATATTTTTGTATAAAAATATAAAAAGTATTGACGAATGGAATCAAAATATAGCTGGTAATATTTGGACAAATGTTAATATATACTACCGTGGCCCACAAAGGAATGCAATTGTTTGCATTGACTCGGTACTATGTGAGAATTGCATATTTTTCGGATGAAGGTAGTATCATAGGGTTTCAATATGGCGACCAATATAATTCCAATATCTGATCTCAATCCTAAGTTTGTTTAGGATTTCTTTTAGGCAATGTTTTATGATTTGGACATCTATTTTTTTCATAATAAGTAGTATATAACACTCTTCCTATTGCAAGCCAATTGGTAGTCAATATTGGAGACTGTCGTGTCTGATGGGGTAGTATTGTACTAGTGTATTCGAGTGCAGTAATAATTTGTGGACTAATCTCCTTGACTGGTCAAAGAAGCAACTAATCGAACAGTGACGTTCCTTATTATATTAGTAGTAAACACGTCGGTGGTTTAACGAACCACTAATTTAAGTTAGTAGTACTGGTCTATTGGATGGAAGTGTTGAATAGGTCGGCAGATCTCCATCCACATCTATCGTGAATCACATTAATATTGTGGGAAGCAAGATAACGACAGCTAGGGAAAAGACAAGGCGATTGAAGATGAATCTGACCTGGTGTAGGAGGTTCTGCTCGAGGTCCAAGCTGACCTTGAGCAGCTCGTATGCGGTCTTGAGTCGCGGCTTGTCCTTGTAGCAGTAAGGGTTGCCCCGGATCTCGTCCCTCTTCTCCTGCGTCTTGTAGGCGGCGTCGATCACGTCGTTGCTGGGCACGATCTTCCACGTCGGGATGATGGAGGTCATGGCCTTGAGGATGTTCACCACCAGCGGGTGCGGCCGCATGTCGTCGGCGATCTTGCACATGGGCGCCACCAGCACGGCCCCGCTCCAGAACTCGGGCCGCCTGAGGTGGAGGAGGAGAGCCACGGCGCCGCCCATGGACTCCCCGAGCAGGAACCGCTTTGACTGCGATTGCGATTGCGACCGCACCACAACGGAGGTGAAGTAGTCGTCGCAGTCCCGGACCAGCAACTCAAAGTCCGGCACGTAGCCCTGCAGCCCGTCGGAGCGGCCGTGGCCCTCGTAGTCCAGGCCGTACACGGCGTAGCCGGCACGCGCCAGGCGCTCGCCGGTGCCGCGCATCGTCACGCCGCACTCCACGGCGTAGCCATGGCAGAGGAAGACGAGCGCCTTTGGTGTTGGAGTCTTCCTCTTGCTTGGCAGCCATGTGCATGCGAAGAGCCTCATCCCCCGCGAGTTCTTCACGTACTCCTACCATATGCCAAGAATCATGGTCATGTGAATCATGACCATGGATGGATGGATGACTAGCTAGATCCGTGAATCATGGTCATGGATGGATGGGGTTACCAATTCGATCAATACCTACCTCTCGGTACTCGTGGTCCAGGAGCACCTCGCCGCCGTTGCTTCTGCTGCTCCTCATCACGGTCCTGCCGCTGCCGCCGGAGAAGAATTGAAGGACGATTCAACTCTTCAACTGCTTGCTTTCTCAGGGCAGAGCAAACAGAGGAGAGTTGACTTTCTAGATGATTGGTTGTTATGTAGATAGACATATAGAAGGCGAATGCCAAGCAGGGAAGGGGAGGAAGGTATATATGTACTCACTCCTACATGCCATCTCTTGCTCATAGGATAAATAAATAAATAAATAAATAAATAAATAAATAAATAAATAAATAAATAAATAAATAAATAAATAAATAAATAAATACAGTATGATATATGCAGGATTGTATTCTTCACACTCAGCATGCGCGTACAAGATTTTTTTTTATTTATGAATGTAACACCTAGCGAGCGTATGATGAATGAATGGACGATCTCCATTCAACAAGAGCAGCAGTCCAACAAATGAAGGAGGCCTCTCAACCAACACAGAGCCAAGCCAAGAAAGGACTGGGTCCAACACGAAATACACACAAAGTTCCATTTATATCCATCCATCTTGCTGATGCATTTTATTTAACGACCTTGATGGTGGCCTGTGACATTACGAGAACCTCACATATGTCAACACTATCAACTGTTCCACCTGTCCGCATATGGATGTCTCATCTTCTTACACGCATACACCCAACTAAATAACTACAAGTCAGCCCTCACATCAACAAATTAAATATCAAATCCAGTAACTACATCTGGTTTACTATCTTCTACCTTTACAAGATGGTGTCACAAATTCTCTCTAAAAAATAAAGATGTGTATTATCAACTACTCAATGTTTTCTTTTTGGCTAACATCATTGTTCTTGTAACTGTATGCCACTGTTGGACCCAAGCTGGGAAATTGACGGTACCCTCTCATTCAACCATTTGATGATGTCTGAAAACACAATATCAATGTTCTCCTTGGGTTCTCCTGAAGTCAAAGCATGGCACATCCCAGGGTACAACTTCAATGTCTTGTCCTTGCTCTTCGCTAATGTATACAGTGCCTCACTTACTGTGGGGTCGGTTACAGCATCATCACCACCATGGACTATGATGAATGGTAGAATAACCTATATTTGGAACCAAGACACGAACATAGAAACGCAAACATGCATTATTGTTTCAATGACAGAATGCAACATACAGCATCCATGCAAAATCTAGTTTTTCAACAAATGGATGCTATTCTTATATAATGATGCAAAATCAGTTGTGGCCACAGATGATTTTCACATCTCTTTCAAACTATTTAGTATCTTTTTATTCATTTATAACTTTGCAATGCTTTTCCACGTGCAAATAATATGTGCGCATGTGTGGTCCACAGGAATCTTTACAATGTTTGTTAAAGCAAGTGTGGTCTTTTTTTTGCACATTTACATCATCGAGAACAAACTAGTCTCTACGATTATGAAACATGTTCAAGAAGGCAAATTTTGCTTAGGGACACCGTTCTTATATATGGTATTTGCTGATGTACACTGCCAACCCCCGCATTTGACCAATATATACCATTACAAAAAAGCATGTATTTTTTTGGTGGACACAGTAGCCATTGAAATAATCATTTATCCAAAATGTCTAGCGCTCAAAATTTGTTAGGTCAGATGCACACAAAACCGCAAATGCCATTTTTTGAATCACAAGAGTATTGTAAGAACAAATACAATGATAACTTTCCTCATACCTTATCAAGATTGCTTTCAGTATCCAAGCTTGCCATGAAAATTTCATAACCAGTCTTTAGCCTAGGCTTTCCTTTGTAGCAATAATGATTATTTCTTACCTGATAATAAATAATGGAATTAACTGGTAGCACAAAAATGTTTTCCATGTAACATATTAGCTTTTAGGATTGGGTCATCCTATCTTTTACCATACCTCTTCACGGCACTCCTCGCTTTTAATTGCCCTATCTATGATATCTTCATTAGGAATTATTCTCCATGTAGGGATCACATTGCTGAGCTTACTTAAAATTGAAATCACAATGGGGTGAGGCTTCATATCTTCTACTATCTATATGAATGTTAGCATCAGTAATAATCAATATCATGATCAAACTTACAATACATTATAGTGTCCTCTAACGAACAACTATAGGCAACTTAACAAAGATGCCAATGCACCTAAAGGAAATTTAAAAAAATGGCAAATTGTTGGAAAGTAACCTTGCACATTGGAGCAACCAAAATGGCCCCATCCCAACTAAAACAGACATATCATTCGTGATGTGTCCAACATCGACGGGCTTCGGCTCGCTCACTGTCTCATCTGCCACCGCTGCCACCTTTGCAAGAGATATTTGCACGTGTTCCTCATACTCTTCCTCCTAGTACCAGCCTTCACATCCAGTGCCATCCCACTGAAATTAGAATAAAAAAAAGATAGAACTTTAATTACAAAAAATTGGTGCAAAATAACCATAGCCATCAAATATATGCGACAAAATAACTCACATTGCGATCCGAACACTTGAAGAAGATACGCCCCTTGTTGGGACACTCCTTCTTCACTCGGTACTCCTACACAATCTTCCCACACTCGCCGCACCCAATGAGAGGGAGGTCTGGCCTATGTCGCTTTGGAGCCCGATGAGAGGCCGAGGACCCGGAAACAGTTGCCATCTACTCTCTAAATATATACTCATTTTTGCAAACTACTGTAAATTCATCTTTTTCTAGAAAAATTGAAACTAAAAAAACTAAAATTCTACATATTTATAAACCACGAAATGTGGTAGGCATACTAAGAATGAAAGGTATATATACTAATTTTAATGAACTAATTGACCCGGCCACATAATTTTGTAAATTGAAGTATTACAAATTTATAATTTTCATAAGCAAATTGAAAGAAGTTAATAAAATACCCTAAATTATCTATTTCTCTAACTAAACCATGAAATATGGTAGACATACTAGCAATAAAAGGTGTATACTAATTTTCATTCACTAATTTTAGCTTCCTTCATCAAAATATTCAAACTATCAAGAGATTAGATCTTAAATTGGCCTAGAAATCATAAAATAAAAAACCACATATATATACACCACGAAATGACAAGTGCTCTTGCTAAAACATGAAAGGATGAAGCTAATTACCTTTAAAGAAGTCGCCGACTGAGTAAAAGCCTTGAGATGGATCAATGGCTGGAGATGAAAGCAAAAACTAGCAAGAACACAACAAAGAAGAAGCAGAGAAGTGAGCTCTCGGGCTCGAGCTGGGGAGGAAGAAGAGTTGAAATAAGTGGGAGACACTTTTAGTCCTGATTCCTATAACAGCCCGGGACTAAAGGCCAATCTTTAGTCCCGGTTTGTGCTACGGCCCGGGACAAAACATTTAGTCCCGGGTGGTAACACCAACCGGGACTAAAGGATAGCCTTTAGTCCCGGTTTGTAACACCACCCGGGACTAAAAGTCTCCCCTGACATGGCCTGGCGCCAGAGCCGTTGGGCGGGGGACTTTTAGTCCCGGTTGGTGTTACCAACCTGGACTAAAGTCGTTTTTGGTTCCGGATACAAATTTCATCGGGACTAATGTCCATTTTAGACATCGACGAAAGGTCTGTTCTCTAGTAGTGGAAGCTGGCCGCCGCAGCCCGCCACGACGACAACGACGACTGCTGCTTCTGCAGAGGTGATTCCCTATCGATCTCCAGCGACAGTGACCTCCTCCGGTCGCCCTGTGCTTCCAGCAGCAAATGCTGGTTTCCAGCTTCTTGCAGTGGCGACAGCACGTCTTGCTCATCACGATGATCATCCAGCTGCTGGCGCTCCTCGCCGTCGCCGTCGCCACCTTGATGATCCATGTCCATCACAATGTGCAGCCCAACTTCGGCTCCTACTACTCACTTCAGTCGTCGTCGTCCTGCACTTGCTGTTGTCGTCGCCTATAGCAATAGCATACAAAAAGAAAGGGAAGCAGAGCGGAGCAACATGTCGTCGTCGTCGATTCCATTTTCATTGTGTGTGTGTTCCCCTATATACTATAATGGCAATGGCGGCATTGGTGTACACGCTACACAGTGCAGGCCACACACACAGCTTAGATAGAGCTTATACATAATAATAATACTAGGTGAGTGCCCGTGCGTTGCTACGGGACAACTATATTTTTTATTAAAAACATATGGATCACATGATAAGATAACAATACTGTGAAAATAAATACCAATATTAAAGTGACATTTAATTTAAAAAGGTTCTTGATAAATACACGTCATCTACAAAAGGATTCTTGATAAATACCCGTGTGTTGGCAGTAAGTAGTTTAGCTTCCCCGTGCGATGGCTTCCCCAGTCATAACGTAGGCAGAGGTAAATGCCCGTGCGTTGCAACGGACAAAAATAATACCACAATACTTTCCATGTTTGGGACTGAATTTCTCCTATAATTTTCATAGTAAGCGAATAGCTGGATCAAAAAATCATGTCACATCCTTTGGCCATTGTGTGCAAAGTCAGATGAATTACCGATACACCTACCTGGCATCTCAACCTTCTTCGGTTGTCATCCAGGACAATGGCAGCATGATAACAATGTGTAGAGATATCTATCCACTTCATTGACTATTTGATCTCGTAAATTCAAACCAATATCTAAAAAGTGCTTTCCATTTTATTATTAGATTACTTTCCAATTCCTTTTTTATTCCAAATAGAAGATGTAGATGTACTAAAGCACATGCTATTTCTCCAGAGTAAGAAGAGCTTTCTGTACTAAACAAAGATTGCAGTAATAAACAGATCAAATGTTTTAGATGAACAATTACAAAGAATGCAGATGGACTGCTCTTCTATGCCAATGCTGCTGAGATGGGGAAGACCCATGTCTATGTGGACTCTGGTGCACGGAGATAGTACATTGGTGGTTTCCAATGAAACTGCAGGTCGATACATACCATACCAGCCGCTGACAGTGTCCAAGCCATTATTATCTGAGCACTTAAGCTCTGCTATATTCCTGATGGAAAAAGATACAATATGGTTGTTAATACAAACCCTGTGCTAAAAAGCAACAAGCAGAGATACAGCTGACAGACTGACAGAGATACAACTTTGTAAACTATTGGTTTCTGATTTGAAGAAAATCCATTTGAAAAGGGTTAAAAATCCTCTCAGCTTAGCTGAAATCTCTGGACCACAGAATTCCACCTATAAAAACAGAAATTCATATCCGGAGTTGTAGACATCCTCTAAATGTTCTACCACTTAAGATGATCCAGAGTAGAAAAAAGTGAAGTCTATGTTTTGTTATTTCAAGAAATTTGTAATTGTAAGTAGACGTGAAATTCTGCAAACAGATATCATCACTAAACAAAAAATTTTAATCCTGAAAATATTCAGGGAATTACCATTATTTCATATACCTGACTACATGGCTGTAGGCAGACTGTGCTTCAGTTTCTGCTTCTTATGATCACCTGTTATAGACTGCCATTTAATAAAAATCTGACAACAACCAAGTTATTATTTTCTGCCCTTTTCCTTTTTTTCTTAAGACTGCCATTTAATAAATTATTGTCACCTGTTATAGACTCATAGTATCATATTTACAGAAATCTGCAATCCAGTATGGCACCAAAAAGGTTCTTTCTTCTTATTTGCAATGACTAAACTTACCGGTTTTGCAATTTGAATGCTTGACTTTACTTACCATCTTCTGCATATTTACCTTCTTCACACTGAGCTTGACAATTCTGATGAACCATCTATATCTTGTGCGACAAAAATCTCATCAAAACCTAGCAGCAGATCGGAGCCACAGACTGACCCGACACTGACAATGATTCGCAACATGGATGCAGTTTCAAGAGCTGCGACTCTTAAGAACTACATTGATATGATTCAAAGCTTGGATACACTATCAAGGGATAGCTGCATGTGGCTCTTTGCACTCTGTGTTGCCATTCACACTCCCTTTGGACGGGGAGACATGTGCACTAAGGGCCTTGCTGTGCAGGTATGCCGCCATCATCCTTGGCAGCAAGACTGAGATGGACGATGAAGTCGTAATGCTGAATATACTCATGACAATTTCAGGAAGGTATTTTGGACAGGGTGAAAACAGCAACTTGGCCAACAGAAGCATTAGGAGATACTGCCTCTTCAATGAAGTAAAGGGAGAGTGATTACCATAGGCAATAGTATCTCTCCACATAGGAAAACCTGAAAAGGAATAAAATAATATGTACGATTAGAAAGAGAATCTCTAGAGACTTGCAGTTATGCACAATGGTTGGTGGTAGCCATACAAATTTACCATTTTTAATTGTTTGGTCGCCATAAGTTCCAACAGTCCCCACCATCATCTCACTGGATGGCAATGGAGGTGGAAGCACAGGGGTCAGGGGGTGGCGCTATGCAAACAACCGAAAAGTAAGTTTTGCAGCATAGCAAATATATAATTCGTCAAAAAAGTTAAAAATCATTAGCATTTTATTTCATATCTAGTCCATGCATTAATCCATGAATTCTCCTGCACATCCTGAAAATCATATATTTTTCATCCGGGAATGCCTTTTCTTTTGGTTTTGGCCACCAGGATTTTATCCCTTAGCTCCCAGCTCCCTCGCCTGGCGAGTTAACCGTTGCGCTGGCAATACTACAACCATCAGAATCAACATCAAATCCTTACAACAATAAACAGCTGATTTTCAAACTCTTCTCATTTTCTCACAAATGGGTCAGAACGTTGGAGATTTCAACATGGAACAAAGTATGATTCTCTGCTGAATCAAACTTGCCTGAGATTCCAGCTAAATGAGAAGATAGAAGACAAGCACTAATTTTATACGTACTACTTATTGCTGCCTGAATGCTTGAATCAACCAAAGGTGTTGAAATCTCTGATATTGACAAACCGTTAACTTCTAAGAAAATGCATTCCCCATGGAGCCAGTAGTAGTAAGATGCTTTGCCCTTAGGTTCAAAAAAAGACGATGCCTTGCCCTTCCTTGCCTTTTCGTCCAGTCCTTCCCAGTCTATGTATACACTGTTCTCTATCAGCAGGCAAACCAACCTACATGAGCAAATAAATTTTTTGACGAATCCACTTTCTTTTCTTTTATTTTGGGAAGAGAAATAATTATATAACCCACAAGTATGGCAATGGTGACATCACGATATTCTACACCATGGGCAGATATGTCGGAGCTGACTAATATGACCCTTTGACTTTCTGAATTCATCTGAGACCTTAGTTCTTTCATATTGCAACTTTCTACAGTGAATCTCTCTCTTAATTAGTACTCACTTTTAGCTGGGACAGTAGCTCGGCAACAAGTTTTGTAGTAACCATTGCAGTACAGAATGACTACAAATAGTGTTGTCTACAGCACACTGCCACACCGGATTCCTCAAGCCATAATCATGCAATTATTTGGTGAGATAATTTACTTTGACACTTTGTGTTCTGCATGTTCCGCGACATACTTCTTCAATATGTCATACAATATGGGGAAGTGCAGATCTAGAGGCGAGGGCCACGTAGTCAGGTTTACTTGATGCATCAGCGTTAATGTAAGGTTACATTGTAAGGTAGTTAAAAGCTACGAAATTTTACCGACATATGTAGCTCATGAAAATGACATCCTCGAACCTGGGAATGTGCCTCCTCCTCATCCTCTTGATTCTTGAACAGTGTTAATTTCTCGTTGCAAGATGAGAATCTTGACGGACTTAACAGTTGGTTCCCTTTTAAAATGATCTGATTATTTTTTTTGACAAAAAAATGATCTGATTCTGTATATAATAAGGTACAAAAAGGGTCTAGTGAATTAATGACAAAGAGACATCCTATTCTAGATCACTAAGAGTAGCAAGAAACAACAGCGTCTGCCTCTCTTTAGCGATGAAAGCCATTATTTTCTCAATGACTTCTGAATCCCATATCCAGCACCCGGTCAACCGTCAGCCTAAATCAAGAACAAGAACCTTCATACCTTTAACATTTCTGGAGAATCCAGAAGTGTTTTGAAGATGGTCCTCAAGCCTTCTAGTAGAAACAAACAATTTGTTCTAAAAAAAAGAGAGAAAATGGACGTACCCAAACGTCGCCGACGCACTAACCTCGTCTCCTCGTCGGTCGTTGCCCAGAGGCGGCAGAAGAGCGCGTTCCTCCTGGCCCCGGCAATGACGACGAACGTGGCCCACCTGGTGCCCTGCTCGGCTCCTCCTCCTCCATGAGCATCTCCTCCACGAGCGCCGACGAGGAGCAGCTGCGCGCTCTGTCGTCCTCCGTGGCCTGTCGCTGTCGCCGTCGCCATCGCCGTGCAACAGCGTGACGTGATGTCCTCCTGCGTGGCCTGTCGCCGTGTGTTCCAGGTCCAGGCCCTGCCTCCACCTCCATCTCCGCCGCAGATGCAGCGGCCTCAGACCCAGTCCGGCGCCGGTGGAGGCTACCGATGTGGAGCAACAGCTAGAGGAAAAATGAGTGCAGCGCCACGGTGACCCGAAGCAGCGCGCCGCGACAGCACGGAGCGGAACACCGGCACGTTCCGGCCCGTCACACCCTACTGCCGCTGAGTATTTGGACGCCGCGTGGAGGGGGTCACGGTGCACGGAGCCGGGGCGCGTGGCGGATGCGAGCTCGGACAGCTCGACATCCGTGGCGCCGGCGCTCGCCGTGACGGCGGCTATACCACGGCGGGCCAGCGATCGAAGATTTGGTGGCGACGCTGGTCTCGCTGGTGGAGAAGGGGCGGGGAGGCGGACGTGTGGGGGTGGGTGCGAGAGGCGCGTGAAGAAGATAAGAAGATAGGGGAGGACCGTGGGCTGCGACAGTTGTGCGGGAGCCGCGCTTGAAGGAGGAAGGCCGGGCGGATTAGGAGCGGGGCGAAGCCCGGTCGCGGGTGGCAGTTCCAAACTGTGGTGGGGAGCGCCGGGCAGGGGATTAGCGGGACGGGGGCGCGAGGTGAAGCCATCAGACGATAATATTTGGGGTTTTTTAGTTGCAGAGATATTAAACAGTATAGGAGTATGATTCATTGGTGATGCACGGATGCTGATGGAGCTTCTATAAGTCAAGAGTCATCAACTGCTCGCTCCGTTGCTTCATCCTCAAATCTTCATCTTAATCTATCCCCTTCTTCTCTTCCAAGTTCCATTGCAAGAATTCCAATTTCTTTGACTTGTAATTAGTGATGATGAGTTTGACTAGGCATTGGCATTATTATATATAGTGATTCATTCCTATCTCTCATTTCTTGGGCAGGGATCCATCCATTTAACCAAAACCTGATGTAAGCCATGACGTTGCTTATTTCTAGCTGACACATCCATGTTCTAAGTTTTTTATTTAACATAAACAGGCAGGATCTGCCGTTTTTACTAAAAAAAATAGGGAAGTCAGCCTAAGCCGAGAAGGATAAGTTTAATAATACTTTATACTAGTTGTCTAGAGCTGGACAAACGCACACACCATTGTTCACGTGTCATGCCTCTCAAAAGTCACGCGAGAATGATAACGATACACGTACTTCTTTTAGTACATACATAAATACAGAATATAGCACAATATGAATATATACAGAGTTGACAACATGCACAATGTTCATACACAGACTAAAGACAACACATTTACACATGCAGCATGGGCTACATGGCAGCAAAGCAGAGAAAATTTCTAGAGCACGCCAGGTCAGCCAAATGTCTTCTCGCTGCTGTAGCACATGTAAAGGAAGCCGTCTTTGTCCTTGTACGAGTCATAAACACTTCCCATCAGGCTAGCTGTGGGAAAAAATTGCATCATCACTATCAATTCAGCTCAACCCATTTCTACTTATGCGAAATGTCTAGTTTTGACCTTCTGCATCTTAAAGTTCTAGCTCCTGATGCTTTTTACAATATTAATCCTATCGTAATGCAAGCCGTAACCGATGGACAAAATGTCTAAAGCTTCAGCAGGGATCAGAGAGTTATCAAAGGACAGACAGCATATTATATTGATGAACAACAATCTCACCTGTTTGGGGCAAAGTGTTGTTTACAAACACAAAGAGAGCTGTTCCTGGAGATAGGTGCAGCCTGGAGCGTAGTATGAAAATGAACTGCCCAACCGGCATGTCACAGGGAACTAGGTACCTGCACCATAAATAAATTTATATTGCTACATTTCAATTTTCAAAAGAGGATGGTCAATGAAGTTACTGTAAGACATACGTAAGTCACAAGCAGTATGGAATCAATGACAATGAAACACCCAGTCCATCTCTAGTAATGTATAATGGGCACAAGAGAAGAGAGTAAAAACTTCTTCTTCTCCATTTGTGGTAAATTACTCCTTGAAAACCTTTCAACAATAACCTGCAAATAGAAGCTAATAATTCAGGAGTGCCATGTTCATCGAGCGATAGATGCCAAACATATGTATTGACGGCATGAGGGAAATGCAGAGTAAAACATAGGTGATAATTTAGGTGTATATAATATATGATCAGTTTCAGTGCAGTTGTTCAGGGTAGCCAAAAATTTATTAATGATTTAGATTAGAATTTGCAACGTAGACTCTCATGAATGAATGTGAGAACCCTTGAGCATCAAAAAATTGATTTGCAGGAGCATGGTGGACATAACTGAAAGGAGAGGAACTGATGTAATCTGAACAGGTCAATTAATAGTCCAGCATAATATAAACAAAATGATGAAACCCTGAATGAGAAAGACTAGGATATCTTTTTTGAGTTCCCCAGCATGAGAAAGATTGGGATATCTTTTTTGAGTTCCGAATTCCGAAAGGCTAGAATTATGTGAGCAACAAAGGAATTCTCTGAATCCTAAAATCTGGTGTGCTGTTTGGTTCTATCAATATCCACATATACATGATGATGACTGATATCGTGTAGAGGAGGATGAATGGAAGTGGAAAAGGAGAGCAGTATCAACTAATTAAGAAATATGGGACCTATCACGCACAATTATTGAACAATCAGCATAAGGTAGAATTTCAGGGATGACAACCGGTCCTAGGGACAACTGAAACTAGGAGAGAAGCATTCCATGCAATGGCGGGGGGGAGTGCAAGCCTAAAGGACTAAGGGTGAAGGCGACTCGCGAGCGCCTGTCGGTGCTCCGCCCTCCGGCGGCGGGGACTGCCCCGGCTCTGCGCCGGCTACGTCTGCGTTCTTGCCGCGCCGCCTCTTCCTTTTTCGGCAATGACTGGCCGACCTCGGCTTGTTTGCCGGAGAGATGATTCGGGTGGATGAGCTCCTGATCCCCATTCTTCCCTTCCTGTGCTGCGGTGAGTTCAGCCTACTCCTCCTCCCCCTCTCGTGCCTGTTGTCCTCTCCTGCTAGGAGGGCCTCCCTTGGTGCTGTTCCTCTTGCTGTTTGATCATGTTGCTCCCGGGGCTCTCCTTTGATCCGGGGCTGAAGGTTCAGTCTGATGTCTGGCAGCGCCTGCAGCGGCCGATTTCTTGGCCTGAACCTGGCCCTGATTCGTTTGCTTTGGTTGTCTCTTTTGGTCGCTGCAAGTTTAGGCTTTGTCCGATCTCCGTTGGCCTCATCCTTCAGGCCACCATTGGCGGCACGGCCACTTAGTTCAATGTTTCTTGTCTGCATGATTGCACGTTCAAGTTCTTCGTCGCCTCCAAGCCTGTGGGCTTCCTCATTCACAACTTGTGTTCTTTTGCTTGCGACTTCTACTCCTTGTTCTTTCATCTTTGGGGCAATGGCGGCCCAAACTGGAGGCTTGAATTCACCCGGTTCCAGGAAGAAGAATGGCGTTCTTGGTCTACGGTGCAAGTTCGTCCGCCCCCCAAATCTTTCGCTGATGCTGTCAGGTCTCCGCCTTTGTCTGGGGCCAATCTGGTGCCGATTGGAAAACCGAAAATCTCCAAGCGGATGCAGGATCGTCTTCGCTTCCCTCTTTTCCCAGTTCCTGAGCGGTCCTCTGCTGGCTCTAACGGCCCCTTGGGCCAATAGCTGCGCCTACGCGAGGTCTGTCAGCATTGTCTTTCGGTGGGGCATCCTAGGGTCCATTGCCGTCGCCCTATCCGCTGCCGTGCGTGCATGGGTTGGAGACACATCGCTGCCTCTTGCCGCGCTCCTCGCCCAATTAACTTGCAATTGAATCCGGCTGGTCCGCGACAACAATCTTCTGCTTTCATACCTAAGCCCAAGGTTGTCGCTCCGCCTGATACTGGGCTCTTTAAGTTGCTTGCCCAGGATAGGCCGTCGACCTCCACGGCGACCGTGTTTAATTCCTTTCAAGATTTTTTCAGATTCTCACATCATGATCCGGCACTTCGGGTTTTGCTTCCCCCAAAGCTCATTACTGTTCCTTGGCCCGCGGACTGGCCTGTTACTGGTGCTTCCTCCTCTTCTTGTGCCGTGGAGGTAGACCCTGCTTCTTGGTCTCTTGACCTTTCGACTTCTCTTCAAGCTCCGCCCCGCTCGGTCACTGTTCCAACTGAATACCCCGCCCCTCTTCGTCGCAATCCTTCTTGTCACCCCGCTACTGCGGCGACCGCTGTTGTCGACATGGCGTTCCAGCGAGCTGACCCGGCTCCCTTCATTCCGGAGGGTCTTCTGCATGACGACATTCCCAACCATGTCTTCATGGTGAGAGCGGTGGCGCCGGTGACTCCGCCGACGAGGAATGAAGACCTTGCCATCGTCAACTTCAACCCGCTGCCTGGCCACGAGATGAACTTCTTTGCGGTACGGTCTGTCCTTCATGATTTCTTGCAGCTTGAGCGCCCCACTGCTTTTTTTGGATATTCAGCCAACCCCTTTGGGTCAAGCTCTAATTAGATTTCATCACTCATATGATCGTGACACGCTTGTGGCGGAGAGTCCAATTGAGTATGGGGATGTTACTGTGTCCTTTTGCAAGCACAATGAGGGTAGGAACTGGAGGAGAGCTGCTTTTGATCAGGAGTGCTGGATTCTGATTCTAGGGTTGCCCAATGACTATTGGACAGAGCGACACATCTGTAGCATAGTTGGTGATTTTGGTCGTGTCCAGCGTTGGGTTGCTGATGACCACATGAAGTGTCGTTTGCTGGTTCGGATTACTGTGGCAAGTCTTGATAGGATACCTCAGTTCATTCTGTATGAAGATCCAGAAAAGGCTAATGGGGAATCCTAGACACTGCAGTGTGAAGTTCTGCAACCCCATCAGGTACAATTTGGGTCGCCGCTTGAGGATCTTGTCCCGGAGAATGTTGATTTGGAGATGGGTCTGCCTTTTGATTTCTTCGGTCTTGGACAACTGGTCAATGGGATCAATAACCCTGAGGAACACCTAGCCAATCAGCAACAGGATGCCTGGGATCCTTGGCCTGAGGTGAACCCAGCCCAAGAAGAGCCCATGCAACTGATGTTTCAGGACCTGAATGAAGCCCCAGTACAAATTCAGCAAGGCCAGATTGATTTGAACTTGCCTACACCTGCTCAAGACATTAACCAAGATCTGCATCCTGTTATCTTCAACCCTGTAGCTCAAGTTGACAGTGAAGGTATTTATGGGCCTGAACAGGGACAGGAAATCCATCTCTTGCAGCCATAGGGTGAAGTTTTCATTCTGAACCCACCTCTGAACATCCCTGAACAGCCTGATCAGTTTGTGGAGGCAGCAAACCAACTGGTTGAGGAACCTCAGATGCAGATCCCAGTGGTCCATTTTGAACCACCTGTGTTGCCAGCTTCACCTGTTGCCTCTTCCGAAGACGAAATCCCCTATGATCAGTTGCTGGGATCTCAGCAAGACAGCAGTGGGGACCAATCCCAACAGATGGAACAGGAATTTCAAGAGGAACAGAACATTCAGGAATTGGAACCTGAGGTTCAGGATGGACTCAACTTTCAACAGTTAGATCAAGTGATTGAGGATCAACTTTCAGGAGCTCCCCCTGGCACACATCACAACACAGTACAAGATCAAGTCCTAGGAAGTCAACAGGAGTTTGACAACACTGCTGCCAACTCAGTTCTACCTCAGCAAGAACAGTTCTCCACCTTGATTGAAGCCACCAATGAAAACAGAACTCAAGAAGCAACAAACATGTGGGGGAACTTCTTCTCCAAAGGTAACTCCAATGACTTGATGGTTAAAGTTCCATCTAATTGGTTCTTTTTCTTCACATCAATGCTTCTGTCTCCAGATACCTTTGGATGGGCAACTGAGTTTCTTTCTTCAGCTGCTGCTACTCATATCTCAGAAAGCCAGGGTAATGTCACCTTTGTTATTCCCAAAGAATGTCCTGTCAAATTAAGGCCATGCCTTTCAAACCCTGACTTAGACTTGTTTGATATTGGAACTACAGGAAAAAGTGACAATGGAAAGAACAAAGGAGTGGTGATCAAGGATATTGAGGAAAATGCAACTCCTTCTAAGAAAAGGAGAGCTTCAAGAAGGTTAACCCCAATAATTGACACTCAGGTATGCAGAAGCATGAGAGTAATGAAAAACAATAATGGCTTCAAACCACCAACTTGTCTTACCAAAAAGTGTATTTGCTGTACACCTTCACCACCAACTCTATCCCCAAAAGTGATAAAAAACCTTGCTGTGCAGTTTTGTGGGTTGGATGAGGATCAAGTCTCAGAGGAAGCCCTGATGAACAAGAAAAAGAAGACTGACCCTGTGGCCAAGACCTCAGACAAGGAGATGGAAGGGCCTACAGGGAGGCAGGCAAAGCCACAAGGGGAAGGACAAATACACAAGGTCATCAATGATCACTAAAGTTACAGGATCTGGTCAGCCAGTTGGCTGCTGCTTTTGGGAGGATACACCTTTTGTGGTTTTTGGGAGGGGTTGGTCAACTGTGTTTGTTGCTTCAGAATTGTCAGAAACTCTTATGTTAGAAAGTGTTTTAGCAGATTGTTAGCCACCTGGAATTTGTCTGTATCTGGGGAACCTGTGGTATGCGGTAAACGACTGATGTATGCTATGTATGCATCGACCAGATCGTTTTTCTTGCTTAAGATTGTGCAATGAATCAACAACCTTTGAAAACTTGGAACATCCTCACATGCAATGTAAGGGGTATTAATTCCTCCTGGAAATGGGATGCGGTTAAAAACAAGATCTGTCAAGTGCCTTGTGATGTGATTTGCTTACAGGAAACTAAGAAGAAAACATTTGACGCTCTCTTCTTGAAGATTTGTCCTTCTGGTTTTGACAGTTTTGAGGTCCTCCCTTATGTAGGAGCCTCTGGTGGAATTTTAATTGCTTGGAAAGGTTCTGTGTTTAAGGGGGCCAAAATCTTCTGTAATAACTTTGCTCTCTCGGTTCAATTCTCCTCAAGGCTTAATAATTCTAGTTGGGTGCTAACCTCTATTTATGGGCCTTGCACTGCTGATGGAAAATTGACCTTCACTAACTGGATGAAAGGGATAAATATGTCTAATGACATTGATTGGATGATCCTTGGGGATTTCAACTTGATTAGAAAACCAGAAAACAAGAATAAACCGGGTGGTGATTTAACAGAAATGTTTATGTTCAATGCTGCTATCAGTTCCCTAGGCTTGAATGAGGTTCAACTGCAAGGAAGGAAATTCACCTGGTCTAATATGCAACCTTCACCTCTTCTTGAGAAGCTTGATCGGATTTTCACTTCTAATGGTTGGATTAACAACTACCCCAACACAACTGCCAAAGCTCAAGATATGGTTCCTTCTGATCATTGCCCCTGTCTGGTCTCAGTCTCAACAGTCATACCAAGAAGTAAAATTTTTAGGTTTGAAAACTTTTGGCTAAAAAATGCTGAGTTTCAAGAGATTCTGACCAGTGCCTGGAATATGGTAAACATCAATGAGGACAGTGCCAGAAACATTAATGCCAAGTTCAAAGTTCTAAGGAAGAAATTAAGAGAATGGCAGGCCTCCATCGCAAGTCTAGCTACTTTGATCAAGAATGTAAGACTGATTATTCTCTTCATGGATGTTTTGGAAGAATTCAGAGATCTAAGCCTTTATGAGTGGAACTTCAAAGAAATTCTCAATAAACATCTCTTGACCCTTCTTGAAAAACAGAAAATGTACTGGAGACAGAGAGGCAACATCAAATGGGTCACTTTAGGAGATGCTGGGACTCACTTCTTTCATGCAAATGCCACCTTAAGACACAAGTTGAAAACAATAGCTGAATTAACCACTATTGAAGATCTCTCTTTCTCTGCACATAAAGATAAGGAGGAGATCCTTTGGAATGAGTTCAAACAAAGATTGGGTTTCACTGAGTTTGGTGGGTTCTCTGTTCACCCATCATTTCTTTTCCAGCAAAACTCTCAGCTTCACTCCCTTGAGGATCCGTTCACTGAAAATAAAATTGATAGTGTTGTTAAAACCTTACCAAACTTCAAATCACCAGGCCCTGATGGATTCAACAATGAATTCACCAAAGCTGCCTAGCCTGTTATTAAACAAGACTTCTACAAGCTCTGTCAAGACTTCTTCAATGACACAGTTAACCTCAGAAGCATTAATTCCTCTTTCATTACTCTGATTCCTAAAGTTGAAAGTCCAAAGTATGTGGGTGACTTCAGACCTATTTCTCTCCTTAACACTTCTGTGAAATTGTTGACTAAAATTCTTGCCAACAGACTTCAAGCTTCAATTATTCCTCTGATTCACAAAAATCAATATGGGTTCATAAAATCAAGAACGATTCAAGACTGCCTGGCTTGGGCCTTTGAGTACCTTCATATTTGCCATCATTCAAAAAAAGAAATTGTCATCCTAAAGCTGGACTTCGAAAAAGCCTTTGACAAGATTGAACATCAGGCAATCATCACAATAATGGAAGCACAAGGCTTTGGGCAGAAATGGATCTCTTGGGTCAAAAACATCCTTAATTCTGGAACATCTCAAGTACTGCTAAATGGAGTACCTAGCAAAACCATCCATTGTAAGAGAGGGGTCAGACAGGGTGACCCTCTCTCTCCACTGCTTTTTGTGCTTGCAGCTGACTACCTCCAAGCTTTGATAAACAAAGCCAAAGACATGAACTTGTTGAAGCTCCCCATTCCTTTACAGTCCTCTTCTGATTTTCCTGTGATACAATATGTTGATGACACCTTGATTATCTTAGAAGGTGATGCCAGACAGTTATTTTTCCTGAAATCCTTGCTTCAGAACTTTTCTGCATCAACTGGTTTGAAAGTAAACTACCAAAAGTCAATGGTACTCCCAATCAACCTTTCTGAGAATAAACTTGATCACTTGGCAAGAACCTTTGGCTGCTCAAAAGGGAGCCTTCCCTTCACTTACCTTGGCCTCCCCCTAGGGATAACAAAACCCAAAATCCAAGATTTTTTACCTTTGGTAAATAAATGTGAAAGAAGACTAGGAGGTATCTCCTCAATGTTGAATCAAGCAGGCAGATTGCAAATCACCAATGCAGTGTTCTCAGCTTTGCCAACTTATTACCTGTGCTCACTTGAACTACCAAAGACTATCATCAAGCAAATAGATAAGTTCAGAAAACACTGCTTATGGAGAGGCTCTGACATTAATGGAAAGGCCCAACCAAAAGCTGCATGGAATTTGGTCTCCAAACCAAAGAGTGAAGGTGGACTGGGAATTATTGATTTAGAGGTCTAGAACAAAGCCCTTTTAATGAAGAATTTGGATAAATTCTTCAACCACAAAGATATTCCATGGGTTAACCTGGTTTGGGAAAAACACTACAGGAATGGAAGAGTGCCAGATCAAACTAGAAAAGTTCTTTTTGGTGGAAAGATGTACTCAAGTTGATTCCACAGTACAAAGAATTGACCACTATTCAGATGAAAGATGGCAAATCCTGCATGTTCTGGAAAGACAGTTGGAATAATCAGTTTGCTCAGACTCTCCAGATTGACTTCTCTGAAAGCTTCTCTTTTGCAAAGAATAAGTCGATCTCGGTAAACATGGCCTTCAGCATGCAGTCAATCTTTGATTTGTTTAATCTCCCCTGTCTTTGACAGCCTTCAATCAGGTACAACAAATCCATCAATTAATGGAAGCAACTGCAGTCCAAGAAGAACATGATATCTGGACTTTGACTGGAGGTGCTACAAAATTCTCAGCGGCTAAGGCTTACAGAAAACTTATAGGGCACCAGCAAATTGACCCAATTTATAAATGGTTATGGAAAAATTTCTGCCAACCAAAACACAGAGTCTTCACTTGGCTGATTTTAAAAGACAGATTAAGCACTAGAAATATCCTGAGAAGAAAAAGAATGCAACTAGGCAGTTACAATTGTGAGCTGTGCAGCAGGGGAGTGGAAGAATCCTTAGAACACTTGTTTTTACACTGCCCGTTTGCTCAGGACTGCTGGGGACTGTTTAACCTGGAAACAGTAACACATGGAGGAATTATTGAAAATTTCAATGCTTTCAAGATTCAGTTAAGCTCTCGATTCTTCATGGAGACAATTATCTTAATTTGCTGGGTAATCTGGACGGCCAGAAATGAGATTATCTTCAGAGCCAACCCAATGAATTTGACAGAGTGCAGAAGTTATTTCTTTAAGGAGGCAAGCCTAGTGCGACTCAGAATCAAAGAAGGGCTTTCTTTTGTCTTTGATCAATGGTTACATTCATTAGAGCTATTATGATTCTCTGCCTTTCTCTTATTTTCTTTGTTTCTTTCTTCGTTTCTTGAGCTGTTCTCAGCTTTTGTATTGTACTGTACTTGTTTTCTCCTGTTCTGTTTCTTTACCTTTTTAATAAAGTTTTGATAGGTTTAGAATCTCCTAGGATCTCCTAGTAGAGAACCGAAATCGGGAACAAAAGATCATGCTGTGAGGTAGTACTAGAAGTTTAGGAGTTAAACCGTCATTGGAGGGAGCGGATCCGGAGGCGTCCATGGCATAGATGTCGCGGTGAAGTAGATCGCGTCTTCCTTCGGGCCTCCACCGACGTTGACCGACGACGGGCTTGCGGGAGTGGAGAGGTGGCGGCGCGGTGGTGCTACCCGACGCCACTGCGCGATGCCGATCGGTGGCCTAGGGTTTGTGGAGTAGGGTTTGGGGCACGGCGAACTTCGTTGCTCGCGCCTGCGGCCCCCACTCCCTTCTTTATATAGCGCAGCGCGTCGGGGGCCCACCAACCATGGAGCGGTTGGGCGCCCCCGATCAGGGCGCGATCCAAAGGGGAATGAGGCCCTAGCCGTTGGGCTGGGCCTCGGAGATCAATCCAACATTCTCCCCCTTGATCCCATCTCTGCTTTCTCACTTTGTTAACCCACCCCATCACAAATTAGTGTATTGAGCATGTTTCATCATAACAGTTATTACCATTAGATTAGACAGCCACAGACACTTTTCTGTTCAGAGGTAGATTCTCGCCTTGGGCCCTCTTACTATCCAGGAATCACAGGCTTTCCTTTAAACCCATGCCGGCTACATGTTCTCTGAACACATTGGGCGGTAAGCCTTTCGTAAGCGGATCCGCTAACATCTTTTCTGTGCTTATATGTTCAAGACTTATGACGTGATCTCGGATTTTATCCTTCACAACATAATATTTTATGTCAATGTGCTTGGCGGCATTGCTTGACTTATTGTTGTGAGCATACAATACTGCTGGTTCGTTATCACAATACAACTTTAGTGGTTTATCGATGTTGTCGACCACCTTTAAACTGGGTATAAATTTCTTAAGCCAATTCACCTGTCCTGACGCCTCATAACAAGCAATAAACTCAGCATACATTGTGGACGATGCAGTGACTATTGTTTGTTTTGAGCTTTTCCATGATATGGCTCCTTGCGCGAGAGTGAATATATACCCTGAGGTAGACTTTCTATCATCTCCCGCGTAATCAGAATCAGAATATCCTACTATTTGTAGGTCATCAGATCTTCTGTAGGTTAGCATGAGCCCTTTTGTACCTTGCAAGTATCTTAAGACCTTATTTACTAAATTCCAGTGTTCCATACCTGGATTACTTTGATATCTGCCAAGCAGCCCAGTCACAAAAGCCAGATCTGGGCGTGTGCACACTTGAGCATACTGTAAGCTTCCGACAGCTGAAGCGTATGGAACGGCTCGCATGCGATCTCGCTCGAACTTGCTCTTGGGACATTGATGTTCCCCGTACTTATCACCTTTTACAATAGGAGCAGGTGATGGTCTACACTTATGCATATTGAATTTCTTCAATATTTTCTCTATATATGCCTCTTGGGACAATCCCAATACCCCTCGGTTTCTATCTCGGTGAATCTTTATGCCCAAGACAAAAGAAGCTTCACCTAAATCTTTCATATCAAAATTTGAGGACAAAAATCTCTTGGTTTCCTGTAGCAGAGTGACACCACTACTTGCTAGTAGAATGTCATCTACATACAGTACTAGGAAAATATATTTCCCATTCTTAAACTTTGCATACACGCAATTGTCCTCAACATTCTCTTTAAACCCAAACTTCCTGATTGTCTTATCAAACTTCAAATACCACTGTCTGGATGCTTGCTTTAATCCATAAATGGATTTCTTCAGGCGACAGCCCATTCTTTCCTTGCCTGTCATAGCAAAACCTTTCGGTTGTGCCATGTACACTCTTTCTTCTAGATCCCCATTGAGAAACGCTGTCTTCACATCCATCTGATGTAATTCTAGATCAAAATGTGCCACTAGGGCCATTATGATTCTAAAGGAGTCCTTGCTCGAGACGGGAGAGAACGTTTCATTGTAATCTATCCCTTCTCGCTGAGTAAAACATTTTGCTACCAGTCTTGCTTTATACCTTTCTATGTTCCCTTTGGAGTCACGTTTCACTTTGTAGACCCATTTGCAGCCTACTGTTTTGTCTCCTTCAGGAATTTCCTCTAGGTCCCAAACTTTATTGGTACTCATGGACTTTAATTCATCTTCCATGGCTTCTTGCCACTTAGATGCTTCAGTGCTCCTCATGGCTTCTTCAAATGAGGTGGGTTCATCCTCCATCTGAACTTCTTCGCATTCATAGACTATGTAGTCATCTGGAATAGGAGACTTTCTCGCTCTTTGAGGTCTGCTAGAAGGTTCTGCTACTGGCATTTCTTGTTCTTGAGGCTGATCTTGTTGGGGCTGTTGTTCATCGACTATGGGTTCATTCGGTTCTTGAAAGACAGGTTCCGAATTAGCCGTAGGTGAAATTACAGCAGGTGTTGTCACCACTTGCGTAGGTCCAACAACAACAAGCAGCGTGAAGTAGGGTTCCTGCACCATAGGGATGGGCACGAACACCCGCTTCTCTTCAAGGGTGATTTCTCGTGCTGTCATGCTCCCCCTGATCATCTGATCTTCTAGAAAACTGGTGTGTCTTGTTTCCACAAACTTGGTATGTCTACCAGGGCAGTAAAAACGATAACCTTTGGACTTTTCTGGATAGCCAATGAAATGACAACTTATTGTTTTGGGGTCTAGCTTTCCTATGTTTGGGTTAAATACTTTTGCTTCAGCAGGGCTCCCCCAGACACGCAGATGGTTGACTGAGGGTTTCCTGCCGGTCCACAACTCATACGGTTTTTTAAGTACTGACTTGCTTGAAACTCTGTTGAGAATATGAATGGCGGTTTTTAAGGCCTCCATCCACAAACTCAGTGGCAGAGTGGAATAGCTCATTATGCTGCGCACCATATCCATTAGAGTACGGTTACGCCTTTCTGCTACTCCATTTTGCTGTGGTCGCCCGGCATTGAATACTGGGCTACTATGCCATTTTCCTGTAAGAACCTTGCAAAAGGTCCAGGAACTTGTCCATAAGGGGTATGTCGACCGTAGTACTCCCCCCCACGGTCAGATCTCACTACTTTGATTTTTCTGTCTAGTTGATTTTCAACCTCACCCTTGAATATCTTAAACTTGTCTAAAGCTTCTGAACGTTCTTTGATTGGATATATATATATATCCAAAACGAGAGTAGTCATCTGTGAATGTGATGAAGGAATCAAAACCATCCACAGATGTTACTGGAAAAGGTCCACAGATGTCTGTGTGGATCAATTCTAGTACTCCCGTGCTTCGCTTAGCGCCTTTCTTTATGTTCTTTGCTAACTTGCCTTTAATGCAATCAACGCATTGCTCTAACTCTGAGAGTTCTAGTGGTGGGAGTATTGATTCTTTAACTAAGCGTTCTATTCTCCCCCTCGAAATATGGCCTAAACGACAGTGCCATAATTTCGATGAGGAATCAATTCTTTTCCTTTTCTTGCTAGCATCTGCGGGTATTGCATTCTCAGCATTATTACATTCAGCATTCACATTCTCAGACGTAGATAATAAATAAAGTTTGTCTTGTCGGAAGGCAAGACCCACACACTGATTATTTAACTGTAGCTTACAATTGTTCTTGCTGAAATGACAATCAAAACCATAGTCTGACAAACATGAAACTGAAATTAAATTTCTAGCTAAAGAGGGAACATAAAGAACATCATGCAACTCAAGTGTGAAACCACTAGCTAAGTCTAGAGATAGATTTCCTATAGCTCGAACTTCAGCTTCAACGCCAGTGGCCACCTTAATCTGTCTTTCTCCTCTTTGAAGGGTTCTCCCTCCATTGAATCCCTGCAAAGAGTTGGCAACATGAACAGTTACACCTGAGTCAATCCACCATGTGGATCTAGCATAGCTTAGATATAAGGATTCATCAACAAAAGTTATAATACCCTCACCCTTTACTAGGCAGTGTCTCATGAACTTGGGGCAGTCGTGCTTTCAATGCCCTGTCTCATTGCACCATCTACAGCGATCCGGGTCCTCCTGCTTCTGCTGGTTGTCTTGCTTTGTGTTTTTGGGCTGTGAAGAGTTTCCTCCCTTATTATGAGAGGTGGAGGCATCTGGAGCTTTCTTGTTGTAGAATGGCTTCTTATTCTTTCCTTTGACAAAATTCACAGAACCACCATCTGCATTCTTTAGCCTTTCTTCTTCTTGCACACACATTGCAATCACCTTCTCTAAATCCCAATCCTCTGGCTGTGTATTGTAATTAACAACAAATGTCTCATACTCTTTGGGAAGGGAGTTTAGAGCTAGGTGAATGATGAAACCATCTGCCAGGGGCATCTTTAGCTTGTCTAACTTAGCTGCCATGGTGCTCATGCTCAGAATGTGCTCTCTCACACTCCCCCCTGTGAACTTCATGTTAGTGAGTTTCTGGATCAGTGTGGAAGCATGAGCTTTGGTGGAACCAGTGAACTGATTCTTTACTTTCTCAAGATATTCTTTTGCTGTTTCTCATTCTGGGATGGCACCTCTTAAGCCCTCTGTGATGGTTTTCTTGATGACAATCTTGCACTTGCGGTTTGATTTTTCCCACTTGTATTTCTCAAGATCATACTTTGCTCTAATGGGAGCATAGTCTCGCTTCCGATTAGCAAAAGCTTCATCGGTCTCATTTTGGGCCCTTTCGGGCTCCTCTGGCTCAGTGGGCTTTGGCTCCTGAAGAGCCAAATCTATCTCAGCAAGTGCTAGAGCTGCATCAAGTTCTTCACGCCACAGAACATAGTTCTGTCCCGTCAGCTTTGGGATTGCACTAATAAAGTGCATCGCATTGAGCGCTTGGTCTGAAATTAAAACATAATAAAATAGTGAGGACATGAACAGTAAATCTAGGAAAAAATAATTGCATATCTTAATTTAACGTTGGTCAAAATCAAGATATACAAAAAAATAACCTTGTACATAAATTCTAATCACCGTTGGGCAGAATAGAATAAATGCATAGAAAATTAGAGCTTGCGCAGCTGAAAACTTTAATTAACTTGCTATTTCTCAGAAACATAACTTGCTGACTTTGCTCTCTAAGTAATAAACACGTTGGTGCAATTAATTATAGATTAATAACTGGGCAAAATAATTATTTAAATGCTTCTGAAAAATAAAAAAGAAAAAGAAAACTTGCACTGTGCTTAACAGGCTGTGGCCAATGATTCGGCCCACGGCCGCTTGCGCCTTTTTTTTCGACTTCGACTGATGGATCTCGGCCCATATAACGCGAAAGCGGCCCGCGTCCAAAGCTCGCTGCGGCGCGGATGCAGAGCAGGCCGCAACCTAGGCCGACTCGCACAAAGTGGCCCAGGGCGCCCACCCGCCTGGGCTGATTGCCGGTCCAGTGGCTATGTGCCGTTGGATCTCATCTGACGACGCTCCTTCGAAATCGGGTGAACAAAACCGTGTGAGCAGCCGGCCGGTGGAAACCCTAGCTCATTTATCACTGGCTTCTTCTCTCTCTTGCCTTGCTCCGCTCTCTCTCAACACTCCGAACCGCAAGAGAAATCTAGATCCCTACGGCGGCCGGAGAGGAGAACGACGCCGCCCCGAGGCCCCTAGCCGGTGCGCGCGCTCTCCGATGGTGGAGCGCACCGCCGTCTAGGGATTTCGAGCGCGGTGCCTTGCTGGAGCGAGGGTCCGCGGCCGTTCTATGGTGGTCCCGATCGTCGGTGAACCGGCGGCGGTGCGGGTCCGACGGCGGCGCAGGTAAATAGCCTTTCTTTGCTTTTAGGATTCTCGTGTTCTCGCATATCTAGCTAGGGTTAGGGTTTGAAAAAGAAAAACCCCCTGTCTACTTGCTGTTCTTACTAGAAAGTTCCCGAGCCCAATCTACTACTAGATCGGCCGATACCATTGATAGGTTTAGAATCTCCTAGGATCTCCTAGTAGAGAACCGAGATCGGGAACAAAAGATCATGATGTGAGGTAATACTAGAAGTTTAGGAGTTAAACCGTCATTGGAGGGAGCGGATCCGGAGGCGTCCATGGCGTAGATGTCGCGGTGAAGTAGATCGCGTCTTCCTTCGGGCTTCCACCGACGTTGACCGACGACGGGCTTGCGGGAGTGGAGAGGTGGCGGCGCGGTGGTGCTTCCCGACGCCACTGCGCGATGCCGATCGGTGGCCTAGGGTTTGTGGAGTAGGGTTTGGGGCACGACGAACTTCGTTGCTCGCGCCTGCGGCCCCCACTCCCTTCTTTATATAGCGCAGTGCGTCGGGGGCCCACCAACCATGGAGCAGTTGGGCGCCCCCGATCAGGGCGCGATCCAAAAGGGAATGAGGCCCTAGCCGTTGGGCTGGGCCTCGGAGATCAATCCAACAAGTTTCTGTAGGGGCTGCGGCCCCTCCAGTTTTTTCAAAAAAAAAACTAATTAAGACTACGAGTACGAATAGTAAATCGATTAGTGACGCGAACACGAAGAAGAGAAGAAGAGTCAGGCTCAGGCCTCAGGCCCTGAGCGCCTAGGCAGAGGCAAGCAAGCTGGGACAGGAGAAAGGAAAGCGAATAGAGAGACTTGACATACGAGGATCCTGGCAGGGTAGTTGGCCATCATGGCGGCGGATTCCTGGAGCCTCTCATCTGCACCCCGACCCCAACCATGCATCATCAGGAATTACTCAATTATTAAGTGAACTGCAGAGTTAGATGTGGACTGAGAGCCACTGACCGAAGGTGAATTCTTTCTTGAAGGGCTTCATGGCGGATCGAATCGAATCGTCGATCGCTTTTGCTTCCGTCCGTCAATGCAACTCCTCTCCAATCGGCTGCCGCTACGCTGCGGGAGGAAGAAGATGACTGAGGAAAGCGACGGTGAAGCAGTAGCTGGGCTAGGCTGCCGGGTTGAGGAAACAAGAAGCCCAGCCTAAACCAATTAAGTTATGGGGGGCCATTCCAATGACATACACCTACAATCTGATCTGTCGACTTGTCTGTCGCCGCGGCTCCACATCTGCCTCCCTCCCGCCGCCGCCGCCTTCGGAGAAGGGAGAGAGCATGGCCGATGCCCTCGACATGTCTCTCGACGACCTCATCTCAAAGGGCAGGAGCACCCACCAACGGCCCCTCCTGCCTCCGGAGGCGGAGGCCCAGGCCCCGCACACACGGCGCCGTGACGCCGCAGCGCCTTACCTCCGTCGTGCAGCCTGAGTGTCGGAGATCCCTTCCTCCCCACCCTCTCCATGCTGCTGCTGCTCCTAACTGCTATCTTCTCCTTCAATCCGCCAGCTGGGAACTTCAATTTGCCTTTCAAAAGGTCAGTTAGTACCATCATTCTTTGCCATATGCAGTGTATTTTTCTCCCCTGATGAAATGGCACCTGCAAAACATTGCTTTCCAAGACTACTGTGCTGCTTTTCAGTCATTAGCTTCACTATCATTCCACAAATGCATGCTCTGTTAGAATTTCAACTCTGCAGCATGGTTTCTACAGTGCACAGGTGTGCTGATAGTGCAAGCAGAGCAGGGATTATTTGTCTTTTATCTGGGGACTCATATTAAAACTCCCGGGGAACAAACAAAAAGCTACACCTCTTTTATGTCATGTGGGGAATAAATAGATATAAGTATCATGCTCAGATTAGTGACAGAAGTATATATAGGACCCCATGGTATTAAGCTTTTTGTTGACATTTGACAATCACCTGGAAACTAATGCTCATTAATGTTGCCTCCACATGATAAACGAGTGGTTTGGGAGTGTGTGCGAAATCTGTCAAACATGTGATGGAATCGGAACCGAGTCTTAGTCACTGTGATTTGCTAATCTAAGATTGCATTGTCATGTGAATCAACAGTCTTGTCAATGCTTTACACCCTAGTGTCTTTTTTTCTCTTCTATAAAGATCTAGAGTAAGAAACCAGCACTGAAATTTTGCAGTTGGCCTGGAAGAGGTGGTGCTGGAGGATGGCCTCAGAGTAGAGGTGGATTTGGTGGGCGTGGGCATGGGAGAGGGAGAGGGAGGGGGAAGGGAGAGGGTCGTGGTGAGAAAGTTTCTGCTGAAGATCTGGACGCAGTTTTGGACAAGTACCATGCTGCAGGAATGGAAACCAGCTAAATGATTCTGGCACAGCATTCGTGGTGGGCAGTAGCCAGTATGTCTTCCTGTGTCTCCTTTTGTAAGAATAGATGCTGACCATAGTATAATGTATGGATCATGAGCGGGTGTATTAATCTTGAATGTCAATTTCCATTGAGAACATGTTGGGTGATGAAATGGAGAGGATGGAAGCATTTGGGAGACGAGGTGTTTTGTGAGAGGAGGCTGACTCTTGTTCCATTGTAGGTTTGGTTGCTTCTTAGTTACAAACTTGTAGATAGTAATGGAATATATACAGCATGGTTGTGATATTCTGTCACATTTCATGTTGGATGTCGCCACTGCACAGTCCAACTGCATGATTATTGTGTTAGCCTGGGCAGATATTAATCGTGTCTCGCACTGCTTGGCAGAGTTTGTGATATTGTTGCTTGATAACCTGTCTGTGTTTCAACTCGGAGACAACCCCTCGAACCGGAAGGAGTATTTGTGATATTTTACTATCTATGGAATGGGCAATGTAATCAGACTAGAAGAAGGTATTTGGTAGAAGAATGCATGTGCATGGATCAATCAACTAATCTCTATATCAGTGAGTGCTGAGTTGCAGGTTGTTGAGGTCTAGGATGTGCGCCTCCAGCCGCTGGGCCTCATTGAGGATCTCTCCCATGCACAGGGCAATGGATCCCAGGCAGCACAGTACCAAGAATCTCTCCTCTGGTTGCTGAACGCTGTCGTCATCGTCATCGTCATCGTTCAACAGCAGCAGCTTTGCCTCTCCTGCCTGCGCTAGGAAGAAGGCCGCCACCTCCTCATCCTTGTAGCAGCAGCTGCAGCCAGCTGCCGCAGTCCCAGCCTCAAGGTCGACGACCTGGCCCTTGGCCTCTCTGCGTGGTTCCAGCATGCGGAGGCAGTGGCTGAGGGAGCTGGAGGCGAGGCTGCTGAAGCGCCGCTGCTGGATTGTGTTGGTGTTGGTGTCATCGTCCACGTCCACCTGGTGGTGGTGTAGCTGCTGGTGAGACAGAGACACACTCATGCAGCGGCGTGCCTGGTGGTAGAGCTGCAGCAGCTGTGCCATCCTGCCGAGGCTGCCCTGGATCTTGTCGTAGCAGGCCGCTGGGAAGGGCGGCAGCCACAGGTAGGTGGGCTCGGTGCCGGCCTCCGTGGCGTACTTCCTCAAGAGGGCCAGCTCTTGCTGCACCTTCTTTGAAGGCTCAGCAACTAGGCAGCAGCAGTCAGCCAGCGCGGCGATGCAGCGGGTGAGCTGCTCCCTGGCCTGCCCCGACGGCCTGCCTCCGGGCTGGAACACAAGGTCCGCCAGGACGGCGCAGGAGATGCCTATGAAGGTCTCCACCAGGCGCGCGATGGTGAAGGCCATGGGAGCCTCGTCGTAGCGGCGCCCCATGATGATGACGACCGACAGCGCGGCCGCCACGCCGCCCGCGGGGCCGTAGGCGCGGCTTCGTTTGAGGAAAGTGGCGAGGACCATCCAGGGGAGGAGGGCCACGAAGCGCAGGTCCATGGTCAGGAGCTGCTGCTGCGACATGAGCAGGCAGCACAGCACGCCGTAGATGGAGCCCAGGGCGGTGCCGTGGGCGCGCGCCACGGCGACTGCCCAGGTGGATTCGCGCCCCGCCGTCATGGTGGTGGCCACGATGAGACCCGACCAGAAGCCGTGGTCGTTGCTGAAGAGCAGGCCCAGCAGGACGGCAAGGCCGAGCGAGAAGCCGCACTTGGCCGCCGCCACGAGCCGACGACGCCGAGGCCTCCGCCAGCTGATACAGCCTGCTGATGGGCCGCGTGTCTGCTGGTGCTTTGTCGTCATCGTCGTTGTAGCCTTCTCTCCTGCCTCTGCTCGTGCTTGATCGTCCAGCCCCACCACTTGCTCTACTTCTTCTTGCTCTGGCAATAAATCGGCTGGTTGCTCCAATAGTAATTCTTGTCCTGTCGTCATCGTTGTTGTCGGTGCTACCTGCTTGGCGTTGGGGATGGAAGCCGCAGCTGCCGTCAATGGCGTCTCAGGACCATCACCACTGCAGCAGCGACGATGGAGCTGATAGAGGGAGAAGATGAACAAAAAAGGCGCCAGCTGCTGGTGCTCGTGGTAGTCATAGTTCGTCGGAGTTGGCGACTTGTTGCTGGGCGTGGCAGTGGCCGTGCTGGATAATCCAAATCTCCTCTGCTTGTTGGGCGTGAGGAGGGCGAGGCGTATTTGGTCCCTCATCGCCATGACAAGGCCGACCATATTGTTGTCGTTGTTCCTCCCATGGCCGCCGTCGGCTTGTTGCAGCATTGCGAGTGCGATCTGCATTCCCGTCAGTGGCATCTCGATGTTGTCGTCCACCACCACGGCTCGCTGCTCCCACTGCAAATCCTCCTGCACGCAACGCATGCACAAGTCCACATGTCAGCAACATGTACGCATTCAATGACTTCCTGTAATAAACGAATTGCACTTAGCTTACTTTGATGGCGTTCATGCGATTGAGGAGGGTTGTACTTGCGGAGGCCAGCCGGTTGGCCTCCGACATGCACGCCGCCATCTGCCATCGCCGCCGCCGGCTGCACGCCTCGGCCTCCACACCCACACCAGTGGCAAAGGCGTCAGCCATGACCCTGACCCTCTCGGCGGCAACCACCTTGTACGCTCTGCACTTGTCCCTGGCCTCCCGTGTGGCCAGCCTCGGCCACGGCAGCAGCACGGCCAGCAGCGCCGCCGCCACCCCGAGGGCCGTGCACGCCACCACGTTGGCCGGGTGCAGCAGCGCCAGGCCGCGGCTGGGGCGCTCCCCCTGCTGGAACTTGGCCACGTAGACTATTATGGCCTGCCCCAGCGCGATACGCTTCGCCACTGGCCCCACCGACTCCGGCAGCGCCACCGCGAACGCCGTCAGCGCCACCACGGCGGACGTGGCCACCACCGACTCCGCGGCGCCTGCGCGGTGCGCGAGCCACAGCGCCACCACGGAGGGCGCGGCGCCCATGAGGGTGCCGTGGAGCGCGCTCACGGCGCCACGCAGGGCCGTGCCGAGGGTGGCGTCCGTGACGAGGATGACGGTGACGACGTAGGAGAAGGCCGGGAAGGTGATGTGCCGGTGGAGGGCGGCCGGTGCGTAGAGGGAGACGAGGCCCACGATGGTGCAGGCCAGGGCGGCACGGAGGCCCGACGACAGGGACGAACGCCAACGCCCCGTCACCAGTTGCCGCACCACATCGTCGTTGTCATCGTCTTGTGACGAGGAGTGTGGTGGCGGCGGCGGTAACGACTTGTTGGCCGCTAACGACTGTACTAGCTGCTGCTGCTTCGTCGCCGTTGTTGGTGCCATTATTCCTTTCAGTTGCACTGGCACGTATCTACGTGTTCACGCGTTAGATATGAATAACTACGGATAGATTCCCTTGATATATGGAGGATACCTGCTGTGTTCTCCAAGCGAATGGCAAGCTAAAGTCGTAGCTAACAGCTCAAGAAAGCATGCGTGCATTGTAAGCCGGCAAGGCATGCAAATGCAAGTGAATGCAGCCACACGTACAGCTTGCCTATATATATAGGAGTGAGCGAGCGAGACGACCTAGCTAGTGTGGCAACCTCATCGACAGTGACTGTACGTGAGATATAGAGATCGATATAGGGTAAACCAAGTACACATAGAGTATGTTAAAGTTGTGCGTCAGCGTGCAACTGCTTTCTTTGGTAGATTCTTACTTTGTGGTTTAATTTGTGCTATGCTAGATCGATCATCGGTGGATCTTAACTTTTTGGTTAGTTATATACATGCATGTTGGGTGGCGCGGCGCACAAAAAGTAGGATGTTGTTGCTACCTTAGTGGCCATTCTTGTTACTCCACTGCTTTCGGATCAATGGACGTCATCCATATATTCACTGACCCCTCCTCATTCATCCACATATTTATTCGATTCGATGCACGTATTATATTACCTACCAAAGCTGCATTATTTGTTTTACCCTCTTTTATATATATGACAGTAGTGTGTCCATATGTCCCACCAATAACTCTTTAACCTCACAGAAATTATGCACACATATATTTGAGGATGTATATGTATATACATATATATTTATTATTGCAGATGAAGAAACATATATGTACCCCTGTTCGGCTGAGCTTATCAGCACGGCTTATCAGCCGTGGAACAGTGTTTTTCTCTCACAGCAAATCAGCCACGGCCGACTTATAAGCCAAAAAACAGCCTGTCGAACAGGGCCGTAGTTTTTGGAGCACCGGAAAGATGTAGACGGTAGCTTTACATTACGTACGTGCACATAAATTTACTGCTACGAAGGCACGTGTGTACATCTTATCCCTACTATTATTATCACCCATTCGCTTTTGACGCGCATGCCTACCGCTGAAAGGAAGTAATTCGAACACGAGTTATTACTAGAGATCAAACTCAGTGGGTAGGTTTCATCGAAAACAACCAATGAACCATCTAAGGTACACTCAATTCTCGCAAAAACAATATATGTCAGTCTTGGATGTTTAATGTTTGCTATTAGGTAATGCTTTTAACTAGATGTATATGTACAGTGGCGGAGCCTCGTAGAGGCAAGAAAAGATTGTGAATCTCTAAAATCTGATTGTGATTGAAGAGAAAGGAGAAAAGGCTAGACATAATTGTGACTGTGCCGACTGTGACTGCAAAAAAAAAAGGCAGAGTACTGGAAGCAAATGTATGCATGCCTGGCATTGCCGGTAGCTAATATTAGCTTCTGAAAATTGCTCCCTCTAATTTCAGATTCACCCTCCGCGCGCCACTGGATGTATATATGCAATAAGTCGTAATTGTATATATATGTATCAGGAGTATTAGAGAGACACGAGCTCTAGTGGCTTCCACGTCGATATGCATGCATGGAAACGTGCATCAGTGGAGGATGCGTTGGTATTTCCATTAGGGGAGCCGCCCGAGATTCCACCAGTCCAGTCCATTGGAGCGCATTTGGGACGCGGCGAACATAATGAAATATGCGATGCGCCTGTATCTGGCTAGATGAACATATAGTACTTAGATGGCTGGCCACATGATGGTGTGAAAGGTTAAGTTAAAATGGCAACACATTATATCGGCGCTCAAGAGTTAAAGGCAAACACATTATGGCTGGGACGACGGAGAGACACGTATGTGCAACTAACTCCACTCCACCCATGTTGTTACGGAGGTGTTAGCGCCTAGACGTTCGGATAGACACGCACGTCTGGACACCCGTGCAGCCTGATTCTATCCGCTGATTTTTCCCGCCCCACACGCGCATCTCGTCCTGTTGCAGCACCCGCGTGTCTGGAGGACTTGCCTTACCCCACGCTAGCACCCTGCCCCCATCATGCCCCGACCACCGGCCCTAAGCGCGCCCCGTCCACCGGCCCCCAGCTCGTCGCGCCCCATTCCCAGGTGTCCGCGCCATGCCACCATCACTCCTCGCACACCCTGATTCTCTGAAGAGCATGAAAGATGTGCAACATGAAACACTTGAATGCAAATAAGTATGCAACGGATGAAACATCTGAAACATACACTTGCAACATATGTGTGAAACATATGCAACATCCAAAATAAAACATTTGTAACTTGCATCATAAAAACACTTACTGCAACATAAGACTGATACAGCTGAAACATTTGGAACATATAGCTGCAACATATATGTGAAACATATGCAACATCTAGATTAGAACACTTTCAACATACGTTTGGAACAGATGAAACATTTTGAACAAACCTCTAAAGCACTTAAAACATGCCTCTGAAACATTTGCAACATGTGCAACATCCTCCGATATACTTTTACAACATCCTTTTGTAACATCCATATGAAACAATTGCAATATACCTCTGAAACGTCTAAAACACTTGAAATATGTGCTTACAACATGTGCTTTAATTGCAACATCTCCTTGCTGAGATCGCGCATCACGACGGCCATGGCTTCGAGAGCGGCCACAACCTTTTGGTAACATCTAGATTAGAACACTTTCAACATACGTTTGGAACAGATGAAACATTTTGAACAAACCTCTAAAGCACTTAAAACATGCCTCTGAAACACTTGCAACATGTGCAACATCCTCCGATATACTTTTACAACATCCTTTTGTAACATCCATATGAAACAATTGCAACATACCTCTGAAACGTCTAAAACACTTGAAACATACGCTTACAACATGTGCTTTAATTGCAACATCTCCTTGCTGAGATCGCGCATCACGACGGCCATGGCTTCGACAGTGGCCACAACCTTTTGGTGGGGAACAACGGCGTCAGCAGCACCTAAGCACATGCGGGGGACGAGGCACGGTGCGTAGCAAGTGGGGGCGCGGCACACTGGAGCGGGCGCGGTAGGGGATGGAGCCTGGTGTGACGATGGAGGGGCGCAATGTGAGACGGAGTGCAGCGCTAGATGGGGGAGCCGCACGGCGCCAGATGGGGTGCGTAACGGGGAAGACGGCAGCAGCGAGCGCATGACGCAAAGCAACACGCGATGGGGAGATATTTTTGAGAGAAGAGATGAGAGACGCGGAGAGTAAGCAAGCCTGTTGGATTGGTACACGCAGGCCTGGAAAGGCACGTCCAGACGGATGGACGTCCGCTCCTGAGCATTACCGATGTTGTTAGGACGTGTTAATCTCTTGCCCAACAAGCATCTCCAATAGTTTGGTGAAGTCACTTCTAATCTAAATTATTTTTTAGCACAAAAAATGTAACCCTTCTCCAACAGCTATATATATATATATATATATATATATATATATATATATATATATATATATATATCCTAACTCCCAATCTATCTACGCAAATGACTGCTAGCTACTCCCTTTCATGGGGGCGGCGCTTTTTTTCTTGACACTCCGTAACCCCCGACCTTCACTGAAATTGAATATCAGATCAATATTTTGATTCTTTTTTAGAAGTTCTAGGTGTGGATGCTGGTGATGCCTGGCTGTGGGGGTGACTAGCGGCAGCGGCGGTGTATCGAGCAAAAATCTTCAAGTGGATATACCTTTTGGTTTTTAGGTTTAAATTATTAAAAAATGTTGGTGATAGTATTTTTGTTTCCATTATGTATTAGAATGGTTGCAAAACCATATTTTCAGGATTATTTTTTTGGTATTATTGATATGCTCTTACAGACAAATCCAAGAATGGACATCTATCTAGATGGAGCATACATAGGAAACACGTTAATTAGGAAAGGAGATGAAGACGGAAACTGAAGAGAGTTGCCCCAACCTAAGGTTAGAGTTAATAAAAATTATGAGCTATTAATGAGGCATTCCACAATAGTTCATTTCATATACTTGATTCATGATTGATCATGAATATATACAGGGGTTCTTCAATCATTTGTCCCAAGCATTGTCGTCAAAATGATTAATATTAAACAAACAGAGAGAAGAATATAGTCTCTATCTACAAAGTGAGACCGCCCGTAGTGAGATGACAAGAGAGAACATGTATATAATATCTGGGGAGGAAGGAATCTAATGATGGCCTTGTTTAGATTCCAGAATTCACCCCAAATTTTACTATGCAAAAAGAAGATTCCCCATCACATCAAAATATCGGTATATATATGGAGTACTAAATGTAGATGAAATCAAAAACTAATTGCACAGTTTTGTTGTACTTTACGAGACGAACATTTTGAGCCTAATTAATCAAAATTTGAACAATTATTACCACTAAAAAAACAAAAATACTACAGGCCACCCCCGAGTCGGGGATCTAAACGAGGCCGATATGTGGCTGCAGTATGCTACGCTCGTACGGATCGTCACAGACACAGGCGTCGTCCCTAGGCAGCAACGAATGAACATGTGCAAAAGTACACATGCAGGTAGCTTGGCTTGACCTTTGGCGTGCATGGAAGGGAGGGGCGGCACTGGGCACATCCATATATGACGTCTCTATTCTTCGATCTCATGGTCATGGCCGGCATACCAAAGTTAGTTAAAGACACCAGACACACGCACGCACGCACCATATATGTGCCCGGCGCTTCTTCTCTCTCTTCTCTATCGTGGCTCTTCTCTCTCATGCTCAGTTGATCATCAATCAATTTGCATTTGGCAACAATATATTCGCAATTTCCCAGTTGCCAATCAGATTCTCTCAAGATGGTATATGTGCATGCAGCCGGTGAGCCAGACATTCAAATCAACTATGCTAGGGAGATACTAGCATCCGGAAGGTTGGATGGACGCGCCCGTCCCGACGCCTGCGCCTCCTCTGTCATGCGCGCCCGCGGGAAACACCGCGCCGCCAACAATTAACTCGCACACACCCACATGTATGTGGGTACCACCTGAGCCCGCTCTATTTCACGCACCCGTATGCACATGGGGACCGCGTGTGCCCCCATCCACTTCCCACAGGGAGACTGCATGTGCCCGCTCGGTGGCGCGCCAACAACTAAAGCAGGTGGCTGTAGCAGGTAGGTCCCATCGCAACATATGCAACACCAGATATACTTTTGCAACATCTAGATAAAACGCTTGAACATACTCCCTCTGCCCTTGATGAATAAATAGATTCTAGAGTTGTCTTAAGTCAAACTTTTTAAACTTTAACCGAATTTCTAGAAAAACCCATCAAGATTTACGACATCAAATTAGTATCATCAGATATTACTATAGAATATATTTTCATAATGTGCTCATTTTATATCATAAGTGTCGTTACTCTTTCCTATAAAGTTACACAGATTCTAGGAGTTGGTTTATTTGGGGACAGAGGGATTACATCGAAAATAGTTGAAACATCACAATAGACGACGTTGTTTCTTTCAGACAGGCACACTTCGTTGTTCTCCAGCTACAAACACGTTTGAAACACTTGTAAAACACTTGAAAACACTTCAAAGCCAATGCAAACATATGCATCAGACTGGGCATTCGGTTTAAACCACAAATTCGGTTCAGTTTATTCGGTTTCGTAAAACTTCGGTTTCCAATAAATAGCGATCGATCGGTTCATTTGAAAGCTGAAAACCGGCAAGTTTAGTTTTGGCTTTTTATCTCGGTTTTTCGGTTTCAACCGAACCGCCCGAAACTGCAAAAGTAGGCAACTTGTCGTCCCCATGCTTCGCTGCCTCCCTGCTCACGAACGCTGGCACAACGGCGCGCACCAGAGCGCCCGTTGCGCGGGGCCACACGCCGCCTCCCTACGCCAACGCCACCGCGCCAAGCTGCTACCTCCTCCCACTGGGCGCCTCCCTACGCAGCCTCGCTCTTGCTCGCGCTGCCGCACCGAGCCGCTCGCCGTGCGCCGACCAACCGCGTGCTAGTGTCACGCACGCCGCCGCCGCCACTTGCGCTGCGCCTTGGCCTTGTGGAGATCGGGAGATGCAAATTAGGGTTTGGAATCGCTACGTCGGACGGGCGTGGGGCTGTGGGTTGGTTGGAGTCGGGGCTCGGGGGCTAGGGCCTTTGGTCGTTGGGCTATGGTGGGCTATCCCTGCTTCCCGTGCGGTTGTGGCTAGCCAGCCCGTTTGGAGTCCGGAGTGCCAGGTGACTTCGGTTGCTATCGGTTGTTCAGTTCTCACTGAGTAGAAACCGAAAATGAAGCCGAACATCGAACTTCTTGGACTCAAGAACCAAAACCAAACCAAAGAACTGATAAAACCGACTTTTCGATTCGGTTCGGGTCGGTTCAGTTTGGTTTGCGGTTTTCGGTGAAAAGTGCCCAGCCTGACATGCAACATCTAGATATACTTTTGCAACATCAAGATGAAACACTTGAAACATACGTCTGAAACACCTGAAACACTTGAACATATGGTTACAATATGAAACATACGCTTGCAATATGCGTATATAGCATTGCAACATACGTAACATACCGATGAAACACTTGAAAATATATGTCTGAAATACTTGAAATATGGCATCGCCGGTGGAGGAGACTGTGGGGGGATATAACCCCAGGTACCCACGGCGAGGGACATGGGCCGCACCATCAGGGATGGTCCAGCTCACGACATCGACAGAAGATATGATTTATTAGGAAGATATTGTAATCTAAATAGAATACCTACCATATAAAATATGAGTACTTATCGCCGAGTTCATATATTCTATTTTTACATCATGTACTACCCGTTCTACATATTGGTATTGCAGGGGTCTGGTTTAGTCAACGAGATTATTTTTTATGCTTGGGGATTGGAACAGTCGGGAAGGACAAGAAGATCATCGATCGGGTGGTCACACCACCTGGCGGTCGGACTTCACCACCGACCAGCTGGTCAGTCCGTTAGGCTCATGGACTTCATCGCCAATCAATTGGATGTACAGTTTGGCGCTCACTTCTACTCGACATTCACTTCGCCACCGACTAGTTGGTTGGACTGCTCGGTGCTTGCTTCACTACTGCAGCGCAAGGATATAGTAACACCAACATGTGTTACTATAGGTTGGAAAAAGTGTTACTAGCTCTGTTAGTAACATATTATATTTTGTGTTCCAATTGGCTATGTTACTATAGACAGGTTTATTGTAACACAGTTACTTATCTACAGGAACATTTGTCTAGTGTTACAATGATTTTTCTTGTAACATTTTTTTTCTCTAGTAACACTTCACATTACGGTAGAATGCATAGTTTGCAACACATTTTCTAATCTATCGGAACATTTGCCTAGTGTTACAGTGATTGTCTGTTGTAACACTTTTTAAGTTTTAGTAACACTTCTACATTGTGGTAGAGCATAGTATGGAACAAAGGAACACATAGTTTGTAACACTTATTTATATCTATTGTAACATATTTTCAGATTATGAAACAAATATTTATTTTGCTTATACATGTGACACACATATTATTGTATAATCACACAACCATGACACATTGCAAAATCATATAAACCACAAATTTCAATAATCATAGCAAGATCCACATATCGTAGCACGATTTCAAACATAGTGCTTGTTCAGATCAAATCATAGTATATGTACATAATGATATGACTCTGGAGAGCAAAAACACATAGTCCATACTAAAAAGAAAAAAAATCAAGAACTAGCTAGCATTCATAAATTCCATTGCTTCTTCTTCGGTTCTTTGTATATATCGATATAGGAATTCAACTATTAATCATTTCAACCTACAAAGAAAATGTAAGATATAACGTTACAAATTAGGCCATATATGTACATTGATGTAAAGTTAAGAAAGCTAGTTTGACCATACAACATCGAAGGCCAAGCAATTGGAACTCCTTTGGCTTGGGCATCACCAATATTGTTGCACCCAAACATGGGCCTCACTAATGGCTCATTTTTGCTATAGGATGATTGATACACACTTTGTAGAATTGACTTCATGTCTTAACTCCACCAACAATGGCTTCTGGATCGGTGCTCAAGAGAGTTGCATAGGCCACATTAGCCTTATTAGGATATTTTAAAGTCATTAGTAGCACCATGGACCCAACCTACATTAATTTGACATAATCTCTTAGTGACCAATAACCCTTAGTTATACATCAAGATCATGCAATTAGAATAAGTGATATTATGTTCGTTTACCTTTACTAGAGGAAGTTCTTTATGTGTTTGACGCTTTTGGCATGTAGCGTTGTCACTAGCCACCGCCTGGTGTGCAATGGTTTAGTCTCTCCACGCCCTCTGTGAAATAATCAGACAAAATTCTATTATAATTATAGCAATGTGTGGTTTATAGATACCTTTTATTTCTTTGTTATTCTCCTTGTGGTGGAACTCCTTTGACAAGAATCAAACTGAAAGGAAGAGAAAGGTAATTGTAATTATACATTGTTACAATATCATGTATCTTGAATAAATTGACATTATATGTCTAATATATCATATTCAATGGTTTAATGAAAAGATGTACCGCTATTTGTCTAGAATCATTAGCATAGCATTATGGGGATATTGTTTCTACTTCTAGAATAAATAATTCCTTGTCATTAGTGTCACCTTAGCACTAGTTCCAATATAAATTCTTGTAAATCATAATCACTAGGCAAAAATATTGACATACTAAGAGTATATTATTCTTTAATGCAACAAACCAGTTGATAACCTTTTTTCCTAGAAAAATAGATCATCATCGTCACTATATTCAGACTCACATGGTTCTTTGTTCTAGTAAAGAGGAGAAAGGAAAATAGCATGAAATTATTATAAAAAAGAAGCTTTCGTAGATAAAGAAGTATTAGTTTCACGAACAAGAGATTTTACCAATTGATCCCTCTGTTTAAGGAATCCATCTTTCTGATTTGGTGCAACACATTGAACTCTCTAAAAACTTCAAACAATATTAAAACCAAGAGGGACTAAATTATATGAGAATATGCTAAATAATACAAATACCTTTCTTTTTTATAAGCATTGCTTGCTTCCGCTGCACGATTCTCCTAGAGAAGATATAGAGTAACATTTCAATATAGAGTTTCAACACAAAAGAGAAATACTACTATATCAAACTGACACTTAATAGTTCCTAGATCTCTACCACATGAGACCATTATTACGATTCTAATATTTATATAATTTTCTCTGATTCCCTAGGTCTGGGATAGATGGTCATCAATTAAATGTTAAGAAGTGTAAAACTAAATTAATTCATGTAAAGCACATTGCATCCAAAGTACTGATATTACTTCCAAGGTGTTGCTTGCTAAAAATCTATCACACTAATTGACAAGTTGGTCATGAGAATGGAAACTTCATAAAATGGCACTTGACTAACAGAGAATAGAGTCACACCTAGTCAGTATATATTCAAACTACTCTGCTAAATAAGAACACGGATGGATAGCAACCGAACATATTCACATAACTTTCACAGGTGAGCACACGCACGCAGTCCTATAAAGAGCAACAAACCTCTGCATCTATTTGAACTTTATCTCTAGGCAACAGAGGCAAATGCACGGCAGCAAATCTGAGACAACGATTGGGGAATGGTAGACCGTGTAAGTTTTTTTTTCTGTAAGATACACAATCATCATGAACGCATTCACAGGTTCATATGTACATTTGTCAGGTTCTAAGAATTACACAATCAGAGCACTTCAGATTCAGCTCAGCATGTCCGTAGCAGAGCATCGCAGGAAGAGATTCAGAAGGAAATGATGAATTTGCAATAAATCAAGGCCAACAAATCCACATCACATCAAGGCTGAGATAACCAAATCATATCAAGGCATCAAGAGGAATTCTATTCCATGCTAAAAACTGAACCTAGGTTTCGACAAATTTGAATCAGAGAGGTGGTGATCATGACAGAGGGAGAAAGTGAGATGTTAGACGGGCATCATACTTTCTATGTTGGAAGATTTTGGAGCCGTTGTCGAGTTAAAACTGGCTGATGTCCTTGGCGTTGAGTGGCCGCTTGTTCTCAACCGAGTCGCAAATCGCCGTGACCAACGCGCAGGTGCTCGTCCAGTCCGGATCACATTGAAGTAGTCTGCGATGCGCGCGCACAGCCTGTCCAGCTCCTGCATTCCACAGAGAACAGGCATATCAAACTTCAAATGACGATAGGGATTAGCGATGGTGGTGGACGAGACGAGGCTGCGGATGCCGCCGCCATCGATGCTCGGCACCGTGATGACTGATGAGCCTCCCCTCCGATGGCGAAGCGCCAAGCTCGGCAGAAAACACTTCAGCCAGGACGAGGCGGACTGGGCAACAAGGTTTTCATTATCGAAAATTAAAATTTATCGGACGTCATAGATAAAGAGGATAAGCAAGATATATCGGAAATATCGGACCAAATTCAAAAAAAATTAATTGTTTTTTCAAAAAATTTGTAGAATTTGACTTAAAACTATTCCTAAGATATTAAACATCACTTGTTCACAAATCAAAATAAGAATAAATCATTATAAGTGTCGAACCATCACGTGGCTGATTTTGGATTGTCTGTGTAGAAATAGGAAAGAAGGGAAAAATTTAGCTGATATCAAATTTTATCGGACTCCGGGGATAGAAAGGAAATTTCGGAAATATCGGCGACTTTCGGCCGATAAAAAAAACCCTGCTGGGCAAGCGAGCCGGCGGCGGCCTGGGAGCCTCCGGTCGATTTGGGGAAAAAATGGATCTGTTGGAGGAAATAATGGAGGAGGGAATTCGGTTTTTCTTTTTCTACTCGACGATTGGATATGAACGTGAATACGTGATAGGCAACTTTAAGCGACCCAGCGTTTCTGACTTCCGTGGCAGATGGATTTTTAGGAGGGAAAATTTGGTGCGAAATACTTTCAGTCGTACTTCTAGGAGGGAAGCTAATAAGGTTCCTGTTTTTAGTAGCTTGTGACACGATCGGTCAAATTTTGCAATCCCTCTCTTTTTCTTGCAGCTCTTGTTTTTTTTTCAATCAATGTCACGCTCTAGGTTCTATGGCAAATTATAAGATAAATCCAAGAACGTACGTGTCAAGATTGCTGTGATTAGTAGCTTGTGACATGTACATATCAATTTTTTTTACAATAACATACATATCAAATTAGCTTGGCTTAGGAAAAAAATGCAAGATAAATCCAAGAGCGCGTCTACGTATTCTAGCATAATTTTAAGGAAAACCAATTGTTTTAATTTTCGGCATACTAGATGGATGCATCCGATTCGATTCCATTATGTGTTTATTATCTGGTTCCAGATCAATTAGAGCTATTATATTAATTTCAATTCATATGACTAGTAATGTATAATATAGTTTTTTAAAACTTGGCACTCAACTTTTAAAAGTTGCATCTAAGAGTAAGTAATAGCCTGTGTTTTGCCATAATAATACTCATGCACACACAATTAATATACTATTAATTTATTATTATATTATATAATTCATATGACTAAAATATACTTTTATATACTGATATCTTAATCCCTATTTGTATATGACTTTATTCTTCTAAGACAATCGATAAAACAAATAGATACTCCTTCCCTCACAAATTAAATCAATTTATATAATTGTTCTAAGTCAAACTAATTCAAATTTGATCAAATTTTCAAAAAGGGGCATCAGTACTTATGACACGAAATTACTATCACTACATGCATCATGAAATATATTTCCACAGTATATAAATGATGTTACCCTTTTCTATAAAGTCGGCCAAATTATAGAGTTTGACTTAGGGTGATTCTAGAAATTGATTTATTTTAGGACTAGGAGAATACTTGTCATCTTCAAAATCAAGTAGACATCCAAATAAGAATCTGAATTTGAAATGTTCATTTTTGTATGATAATATTAATATTCGAATCCAAGTGAAAATGTGGAAATTTGATTTCATGGATATCTAATTTGAATTCTACGTAAGGGAATCATGTTACATGGGTGAGTGTGAGTGTGTGTATGTGTTGTGAGCATCTGCATCTGATTGCACCTTTCTCTTTTCAAGTTCCAAATTAGTTCTTTTGAATGAAATTTAATTTTAGCTTGGCTCGTTAAGCTTGTTTGAAATTGGGTATCAAACCATGAGTATGACAAATAATAATATATCAATTTCCACAAAAGCTTGAAAAAAAATACTCATCTGGTTCCGTATGCACCATAATTGAAAATAAAAATTATCAAAACAAAAAAATGTTGAGCTAAATATAATAGAACTTTTTTGGATTAACAAGATATAATAAATTAATATTTATTATGAATAGTTCTGTTTATATCGAGATATATAGTGAGATATTTTTTATACTAGCAAATATGCACGTGCGACACACACGTGTTTATTATTTTGATTAATAATATATTATCCAAATTATGTATGAATATGAAATTATGAACTAATTATCTCTTGTTTTTGAGCAAGTGTTTTAAACGGGGGCACGTGCGACACACACGTATTTTTTTTTGACAATTCTTTTCTATCTAGTAGCATTGACATTCTTCTTTTTTAGACATTGAGAGATAGACTTTGCCACATGCAAATGTAGGGTATTTGCCTAATTTATATGGACACTTTCATATGAGCATCACATAACACACATGAACATTATTTTAATATTAAGTCCCGATACTACAAAATAGATTAAATCCTAGCATTGCATATCTTAGAATAATTATTAGATGTGTAAATTTAACAAGTAAGTTTTTTATGAATTCTACAGTATACTGACTATTGAGTGATCATATCTGAAAACCATGATTGACATGAAAAAATATATATATATAATAGCCCTATTAGTATTGATGGTCCTGGTGGTCCACATGGGGCAGGTTAATTCATGGTTAAAACATGTTAAACAGCAGACATGCAACGCCCGGCTGGCCTCAGATGCTCGCAGGCATATAGTAGGACCTGAGTCCGGCGTCCCATCCCAATTCCCAACAGATCGATCTCTCTTTTATTCATGCAAAAGGCCGCCGTATATCTTTAATTTGGCAACTTCATTAATTAACAGAAGAGTTGGTTTTTCATCACGGAATTAAAATGCAGCATGAAGAAATAAGTGGGCAGCGACACAGGCGTACATTGGCGACGTTGTGGACGACGCCGGAGGAGTTGGTGGAGCCGAAGGCGTCGATGACGTCGTCCGCAATTAATTCTATGGGGTCTACTGTGGTTGTGGTTGGAGAAGAATATGATAATTTGGTTTGTACGGGCGATGGAGTCTTTATTATTTTTCTTTTTCGAGATTTAGGAGGAATCTTAGTCGAGAAGGAGTCTTATATCTTATACATGTAAGATCTCAGATGATGGAGGGCTCATATAGTACGAAGTCTAGATCCAACGGTTATTACGCAGGGAGAGCCTCTAACGAAAAACTCGCTCTTTTATAGTTGGAGGATTATTATTATATAAATAACCAAATCTTATTTCGCAATCTTGTGCAGTAATATATTTGTAGGGGATTTGTTGCGGCGTGAACCAAATTCATCTCCTCCCATTCATCTTCCGCGCGCGAACCGCGTCTTTGGCGCGCCAAATCATACCAGAGTTTCCCGCGACACCCACATGCAAGATTCCCGCGAAACCTAGCATCCCCAATCTCCAAATCTTTACAAGTGATGAGCCACCGATCCAAACGGGCTGGGAGGTCGCCCATCCCTCGTCTCACGCTCCATCTGCTAGTGCTCCGTGGTGGGCTGCTGCAATGAAGCCCCAAGTTGCCTTCCCACAGCCTGGTGAATCCATGGTCCCTCCTCCAGGTAAAACCGCTAATCTCCATGGTCTTAAGTGAGAAACAAATCGAATTAGGGTCACCACAGCAAGATTTGTTGCGGCCAAAATCAAAGCTGCAAGTTGTAATTTGGGGTTTGAGCTAGGAATCGAAGTTATAGCAGCTGTAGTATGCGGATTGTTTTTTATCTGGATCGACATCAAGCCTTCTATTTCCTTTCTTTTTTATGGCTCTGTTTCCGGACAAGAATAGGTGACTAGAGATTGGATTTGGTTAATGGACCCGTGAGTGTGCTAAGCCCAGATGGGAATTTGGATGCTCTTAACGGAGCCTAATCTGAGATCCTATAGATAGTGATTTACTTTTTCTTTTGTGGTTAGTTTTTTTTTTCTTTCAGTTGAATTAGTCATTTTGTTTTTTATGCAGGTTGGTGGGCTGCACCATCGCCACCAAACATATCATTATATTTTCCCGGTATGGAGCTTGTATGGGTATGTACGGTACAGATTGCCTCAATTTCTCATTATGAATTGCACCAGAAAAAGATGTGTGACTGGTATATGGATTGTATTTTATTTCGTCATTCACAAAGATCCAAGCAATTTCGAAACTGATAATATATTTAATTGTTACAGGTCAAATGATGGTGCTAACGGAAATCTCAGATGCAACAGCAAAAAAGGAAATGACAGTTGATTTTGTGACTTTTCAAAGTGTTGAACAGCTAACAAATGCTTTTCAGCCTACTATCCCTCCATATCCTTCCTATTTTGATCTGAACCAGTGGCTTGCGGTGACTCTAATTCGATGTTCTTAAGAAAAAAGAAAGAGTTATCAAGAAATTTTAAATAAAAATTTATCTCTGCTACAGTTGTCATGTACTTATCAAATCAATTGAAAATCATAACTGAACAATGGCAGAAGTTCCTGCCGAATTTCATTGTACCATATGCTTGTATAGTGCTTAGTTAAGTCTTCTGCTTCTGTACAGAGAATCTCTGATGTGTTGATCTAATCATTTAGATGTTTTCTCATGCACATTAAAAAATGATAATTCCTAGCAAGTAAAGTCAACAATATTGCTCTGTGAAGCTAATCTTCTCTATGTGAATCCAATGCTAATCAACTGAACGACTTTGCAGGGCACCCTGTTCTTTTGCTGCAGGCAAGTAAATTGCCATGTAGGCTACTGTTTCTTCTCAGTTAAAGTGCTAGTAATCCAATGCTAATCAACTGAACGACATTGCAGGGCACCCTGTTCTTTTGCAGGCAAGTGAATTGCCAAGTAGGCTACTGTTTCTTCTCAGTTAAAGTGCTAGTACTATGCCCACTAATAATGAGGCTATTTGAGCCTTTTGACTGGATCAGAAGAACTTATTTAGCTTCCAATTTGTATGCATGAGTTTAAGATATGCTTGAGACACTTCTATATATTCAAAAATTTATCTAAGTTGATGATTGTGAGCTGTGTACGAGTAATATAAATATATTTCTAATATATGATGCTACTGTTAATTAACAGCGTACCTCTTATCATAACCTTCCCCGGTGGCAGGATCTGATGAATCAATTACAAATCATTCACTTAAACCCAAATGCAGAGGATGAGGTGGAATGAGATTTGGATAATTTTAAACCTTCTCTACCAAATCACTCTACAGGTTTTTGACTGATGGCAGGGTGTGCTCTTGAACTGCACTAAGTATTTGGAAGTGCAAGGTGCTGATGAAGATCATAGTGTTCCTCTGCAATTTTTTAATAGTAAATTGCATGAAGCTACAGTCCTAAAGAGGAGAGGTTGGAAGCGCAGCGAGAAGTGTGTCTGCAAGGAAAATGGTACCTATCTAGATCCATATATCATTTTGGTTGTTGAGTGACGATGTGATCAGATACGAGCTTATCACTTGCCAAATGTCCTGTAGAACTCATTTGCTGTGTGTTTGACCACACTGATCAGATACGAGCTTATGCTCACATGGAAATTATGTTAACGAAAACACCGAAGCTGCAGTTTATAAAAAAAAGGTCACAGCATTCACTAGTAGCATATAATAATTTAGTTGTGGTTTGAAGCCCTCACAATCAGATTTGAGTAACATTGGTGTGTTAGATAACCTGCAATATCTCATACTCTAGATTGCTTCATGCTTTAATTGGAGGCAAGATTTTCGTTAGCAAGGAGAAGTGTTTGAGATGAGATTACGGACTTAAATGCAAAGATAAGATGGTTTATTCTTAGCCTGAAAGGAGCACATGAAACTGGTTTTGTTAGATTTTATAGAACTAAGAAACATCAACTCAGATTTTCAGCTTAAAAAGTGAAATCACATGAAAACAAGCTGTAATTGAACCAGCTTTCTTATCTCGCAAAATATTAGATTCTAGATCATCCTATATAATTGTAGGTCCGAGTAAGTAGAACGTTTGCAGAACAACGTAAAAAAGATATGTACTATGCCTCCATTTAATTTTACATATTTTTGTTGCTTTTAGATTTAGATTTTATTCCTCGGTGCACATCTTTCTATCATGATTTCACTCCCTACACCATCTTCAACTAGGCCTAATAGCTTCATAAACCTCTTCAATCATCTACTCAGTGTTGCTTGGGTGTCATGTGAGGACCTTGCACGATTGCTGTCAGCCAAAACATCACCTAATGCAACGTCCTTTGCCAACCATGAATTGGAAGGTCCACATTTACACGTTTTCCTATAACACTTTGATTGTAACATTATTTTATGTTACTATAGAGAATATAATTGTCACACATTTTATGTGTTCCATTTATGTGTTACAATATAGTACCACTTTGTAACATTTTGCTTGTAACATTAACTTTTGTGTTACAACAATTGTTGTCAGTAACACATTTTTCTAAAAAACGGGTATAGTGTTACAAGCCAAGTCTGTAACATAATGTTTTGTGTTACTATGAAATTTCTTTGGAACATATTGATGGATGTGTTACAAGAAAGCGATACAATATCCTTGTTTTGTAGTAGTGCTTCTTCGCCGACCAGCTGGTCGGATTGTTCGTCGCTTGGGCTTCATCGTCAACTACGCTGGGGCTCGCCAGCTAAGTTGGGGACTCCTCGGCGTTTGGATTCTTCGTGCAAGCGTCGCCAGCTAAGCTGGCGACTCCTCGGCGTTCTGATTCTTCGTGCAAGTGTCGCCAGCTAAGCTGGGGACTCCTCGGTGTTCGGATTCTTCGTGCAAGCGTCGTCAGCTGAGCTAGGAACTCCTCAGTGTTCGAATTCACATCTGCTGGCTTTCCTCCGATCCTTGTTGCGTTGATTTGGGAGTTCTGAGGTGGGGTGATACGGGATCTCCGGTGAGGAGACTGTCCACCCGAAGCCTTATGACGGACTATCTAGATTGCCTTACTCGGATCGAATCGAGGCCACACGATGGATACCAGCAGCTTCGTCGGGTCGTGCTAAGCATATTCGATTTCTTTGATCTCCGAAAATATTTGGATTCAATTTCTTTGACCCTGCTACAAGATTCATTCTTCATATTCTAGCAGGCTCGGGGACTAAATGTGTACACTTTATCTAGCGGTGAGTGTACGATTTTTACTAGTTTCCAGCTAAGCTGGGGACTAGCTGTGCTCTTAGCTAAGCTGGGTACGGGAGTTTTCTAGATTTTGACCCTGGCAGTAGGTGTATTCTTCACCTACTGTTAGGCTTGGGGACTACAGTGTGTACACTGCACCTGGCAGTGCGTGTACTGGATTTGTTAAGTGCTAAGTGCTTGATTTGACTAAGTCACAGGTGGTAATCATCTGCCTCTGCTTTTATCAGATGACTAAGTTATCAATGTTAATCATCTGACATTGCTAACGGCACCTAAGTGTGTAAGGTGAAGAATTTTTAAAATTTAATCTTGAGCTTCTTACATCCTTTTAGCAAGCCTTACTTTGTTAAGTTCGAGATCTGCTGGCTAGTTAAACTAGTCGGCACTCATTTTCACTGGTCCGCTAAATAATTAAACTGGTTGGCATCCATTTTCACCGCTTAGATCACCTATTAAACTGGTCAGATCTCCAGTTAGATTGGTCGGCTTCATGATTAACAGCTCAAACTTGTTCAAGATGGCGTTGCTTAATGGATACAAGGCACTCGGGGACTAGCTGTGGGGATATAACCCAAGGTACCCATGGCGAGGGACATGGGCCGCACCATCAGGAACAGTCCAGCCCACAACATCAAGACTTACGGCACACGGCACTGATCGGCATACACCAAGGCTTCCAGAAGATATGATTTATTAGGAATCTTATAGATATTGTAATCTAAATAGAATACCTACCATATAACCAATTAGGATACTTTCCTTGCAACCCTACCCCTCCAGAGTATATAAGGAGGGGCAAGGGTCCCCTAATCGGCATCCCAAATATCTCAATACAATCCATCAGAACAGAACACAGGACATAGGGTTTTGCGTCACCTTGACGAACTGGACATGTATAAATCTTGTGTCTTGTGTTTTTGTTATCATCTAGTTCTTGATCACGTGCACCCCTACCAAACAATCTACCATCTTGGGTATACCCCTCAGTGGACTGCTGATGATATTCTGTCGAAAGGGAGGCTGGAGCTAGTTAATTTCCACCATGGGGTGGGAGTCGATGGCGAGCGGTGGAGCGCGAGCACCACCAGCACTAGCTACGCTCGTGAGTGCCCTTGGCTCGGCCGGGGACGACCTAAGGCACCCTGGCACATGTGCCCAGTGGCCATCGGTAGGGGCGGTGGCGACGGCTTGCGGCGGCGAGGCATCCTAGTGGCACTAGGGTTGGGGAAGAGACTGAGGAGGCATTGTGTGAATTGAGGGAGGAGACGGTGTGGTCAGCTTGGGTGAAGGAAGGAGAGGCAGCGATGGTGGCGCGGGGTTTTGCTATAGCCAATGGACAGGAGAGAGACCAAGAGATGGGGAAGGAGAGAATGGGGAGAGCAAGATTGGGGCACGGATGGGGATGGCCGCAGGGGCACGCGGCATAGGCGGGAGCAAGCAGACGGCGCGTTAGCGAGTCGGGAAATTTTTGTGGTCTACAAAGCTGCGTTCGTCCGAACGGACGCCCGCGTCTGAGCATTACTGATTATGCTTAAATGTAACTTGATTTTTCAAAATTGTAAACATAGCAATCGTATGTTTTGTTGATATTGATAATAAAAAAATGTGCTTCACTAATAAATTCCTGCCATCGAGCAAATGGAGGAAAATATTTAGCGTAACAAGAATCAAAGTCCAAAGCAAAGAAAGGACAAATTTGGGCTTTGCCATTCCCAAACCGGCCAGACCAGTTTCCCTATGATGTTGCTCGGGCGGAGAGCCTGGGCCCATGAAAACCAGGCCGATTTTCCTACCTATTCCAAGTCTGATTTATTTCCAAATCAGTTTTGGCTCTATTTTTAAAGTGAGAAACTTGGAGATTACGTATTAGACATGTTTTCTACTGGAATAAGACCCCACCTCTATATAAAGAATAGGATCATGACTGATTGAGGAATCCAACTTCCAATCGTCAAAAAAACACATTTACTACCCCTTTTGCCCTCTCTCTTTCTATGCTTACTATTCTTCACGTCTCTCAATGAGATTTGGCGACGTTCTAAGTGATCTTCCCGATCTTAGGACAACCTTGTTGTGCCCCTCCTTGATGGGTCTTCTCATTGTGTTCACGGATCTACCAAGCGAAGAAATGAGCGTCAAATTGGCTTAACCAGTTTGCTAGTCGGTTTCACTGATTTACTGTGTTCTTGCTGCAATCAAGATCATGTACAATCTCAGGCGTGCTAGCCTTTGTTGGTATGTGACCTAAATCAGCGTCAACACATTTTTGGCGACTCCACTGGGAAGAAAAAAAAGAACAAGAACAAATCTACACTACTACAAAAACAAATTTTATCAATGGGAGCATTTTTTGTTAGAGGCGGCTCAATGCCCTATGAACCAAGCCACCTCTGAAGATGCATATTTAGAGGTGACTCCAAATTCAACTGCCTCTACAAATTCATCTTCAGAAGCGACTGGTGTTACCAACTATCTCTAAAAATAGGGGGATACACCCGCCGCCTCTGAAGATCTTTTGTAGAGGTATAGAGCCACCTCTACAAATGGTCCAGTGTATATGTAGCAGCCCACTTCTTTCTCCTCGGGAAATTTACTATAACTCGAGGTGGAAGGAAGGAGGACCTTGGCTATCTCCCAAAAATTACAAATCTAAGGGGGTAAGGTTTTGATTTTGATTCCTTTGGTGGAGGAAATACTAGTCTCCAAAGGGAAAAAAACATGAGTTGGGCCATGGGGCTACAACCCACTATGTACTGCTGCTTCTATAAAGTGGGCTTGATCTGTGTTTGTCACACCCATTTTTAAGGACAAAAATAGGATGCATAAAAGACTCATGTGCACCCCAGGACATGATCGCACACACATGTAGACAAATTACATAGTATCATCACAGTGTTTATTACATAGCGAATAAGTATTTAACACATAGTCTTGAACGATAAATAATAATAACTAATAGTAGATTTCCAGCGGAAACTCCAAACACAGGGACACGGTTGACTAGTTGGCACCCAGACTAGTACTCATTACGATAATCTTCCTCATAATCTTCATCTGTTATAGTGGAAATAGCAAGGGTGAGTCCATGTCGAACTCAACAAGTATAGCATAGGGTTCATGAGGCTAGACACTGTTTGACTACGTTTAGCTTTTAATCATCATATAATTAGCAATTGAGTAGCATCAAGGTAATCTACTTCCCATTAAAGAACCAATGATCAATTGTAATAACAATAATGAATAGCATTAACATGAGCATAATAATAATCAACAATAATTAAACATGGTATAACCATGGTGATCATCTATCTGTAAATGTTCCAAGGCCGCCTGTATCCGTGGACACGGCTAGTATACCAGTTTTTAACTCTGCGCAGAGGTGTACACTTTCACTGTGAGTCATGACTTCCAAATGCATGGGTTCGCGACTCCCCAAAACACCGGAAATCATATAAAGCCACTTAAAGGTTTGTCTAACAAGTTAGGGCCATTAGATTCACTCGGCAGGCAGATGTAGGAACCCCCTTTTCAAATGGCACACTTCCTTCTCGGCTATACTCATTGACTAGAGGTTGTCCTACACCCAACGTGGCAAACCGTTCTTACGCCATTTAAGGTAACCACTAACAAGCTAGAAAAGGTCCTTTAAGCAACTAAAGCCAGAGCCATATAGCCCTCACAGCTATACTGTATGTCCCGGATGATCACGTGCAGATAAGTCCTTATGGAGAGAAACCAGAGCATCAAAATAACCCACATGCTCTAGCCCCTTTTCAATAGCAAATAAAATCATCATTAAAGGTTGATTGCTTAATCCATTAATCAAAATTACAAGATCATTGTTCATGATTAAGCACTAGCAATAGCTACCCAAATGCATTCTCAAGGTTGACAAGAAATCAAGATGACAATCACTAAATTATAATCTCTAAGGTTGTCAAGGTAGACACATGCATATGATATTGATTATAGTGAATAGGTAACAAGGATAGTCCCATGTTATACTTGCCTTGATCAAAGCTTTCCGGATGATACTGCTGGTCTGGCTCAAAGTAATATTCCTGATCGTCCAGAAACTGCTCACCGTCTAAACTCGATCACCAATCAACAACATACATGCAATCGAGCAAACATACACGAAGCAAACAAAAAGATATAATTAGAACAGTACACCAACAGTAACAAAACAGTAATAAAAGTTTATAAAACTCTTCTACATGTTCCTACGATCACACAGACGTAATGATCATAAAATTCGGAGTTAAAACGTGAAAGTTATGAATTTTCTAAGATTTCCTATAGATAAATAATTACTTAAATATAAACTCGAAAATTAATTTTCTCAAACCTACTGTACAACTATACTAACATGTAGAGCTCGCAAATACGAACCTAACGCAACTTGAACGGATCAAATCGGAGTTAAAACGAAGATTTTATGACCAAAACAAATTTAGTGGCAAAACTGTAACTATCAGAAAACGTATTTTTGATTTACCGAGAAGAAAAACGCTTTCAAAACATGGAAACATCTTTCGGGAATTACGCCAAGGGACTGCGGGTTATATTAAGAAAAAGTACAGGGGCTCTTTAACAATTTTACCCGCGAAGGGGTATCTTCTAATCTCGACCCTAGATCTAAGATCGGACGGCTGAGATTGCTTCCAGTTAAAAGAGAGGGAGGCCGTGGTCATCTCCTCCAGCGCCGGCCGGTGGCCGCCATAGTCGGCCCCCAAAACTCGCCGGCGAGCTCCTGCTTCTCTGATTTCGACCACTACTCGACCCGCAACCAACACCAAACGAACGAGAGGGTCAACGCAAACACATCTAGGCGGTTTAGGAAAGCTATGGCGGATCAAAGACGGAATGCGGCTCGGGAAGGCAGCGGCGCCATTGCCGGCCCACTGGAGCTCCCTAAATTCGAGATTCAAAGCACCACAAACCTAAAGAAGAGCATGGGGGGAGAGAGAAGAAGACGACGAGCTCACCAACGCGAAGAAGAGAGGCTCAATTCAACCGGCAAGCCCCGACGATGAGCAACCGAAAATCCTAGGGTTTCCAAGCTCCTACGCTCGGTTTCACGCGATCTGGCTCGGATTTTAGATGGAAAAAGGGAAGAGGGAACACGCGGCTACCCTTTTATAGCTTCACAACATCGTTTTTAGTTAGGAATCCCGAGATACGCGATTTGATTTGGGTAGGGCGGCGTCGGTCTCTGGCTCGGTCACGGCAAGAGGAAGGAGATGCGACTGACGAGCGGGTCCCACCCGTCAGCGACCAAAGGAGAGAAAGGGCGCGCGGGCACGCGGCCGCTGCAGCTCCTGGGCCGGCCCACGCAGGCGCAAGGAAGAGCGGGGACAAGGCGGCTTCGGCCCGATGGCCCAAGAGCAAGAGAGGGGGAAAAACAGGCCAGCTGCACAGGTAAGGTCTTCTTTTTTTTATTTGTTTGTTTCCAAACTATTTAAAGAGATTTAAAATTCCAAATCAAATAAAATAAAATCCACACCACAAAATAAAATAAATGCAACAGCATGAATGCATCATCAAATATTCTATCTAAAATTTTAAATCCTAATTCCTCATTAATTATTATCTAAATTCTTTAAAACCCACTAATTCTAAATTTTGAAATTTTTGGGTGTTACAGTGTTCCTTCTGTGCTTGTGTCCTATGTTTTTCAACTTCTTTTTCTTACGGGGCACATTAACTAACATGTATGTTTTCCCTAGGTTTCTTATGTTTTTATAAAGATGTAATATGATTTTGAAAAGTCTACTGTTACATACATCATCGGCGGTTTGATTATTCCAAATCCTAATGCCTTGTGCTGGGGCTTCTTCCATTAGTTGTAGATAGGAATTGGATGTAGCTAGATTGCTGCAGCAATCCATATAGTGCATCAGGTTGGAGTATCAAATTTATAAAAGACTTGATATATACGATTTCATATATATATCGAACTGCTGATTGTTTAATTTCTAGGTAAGACCGGCCTAATAATTTAGTCGGGTACTCGGGTATGTATCACTGACATGTCATGTGTATCCATGCATCACCAAATTGAATGGTTCGTTCTATGAAGAAGAATTGCAAGCAAGCAACTATTTGTTGCTGCCGTGCTGCTGGTGATGATGCTGGTCGTCGTGTCTGGCCTTCTGCTCCACCTCCGACAGCAGTTCCTGCTGGTCCGTATCGGATGATCTGTGGTCGAGCCAGGCGATGATGTCTTGGAAAACTGCGTGGATGTTGTCGGGCGACTCGCCGGAGGTGAGGGCGTGCCACATGCCCGGGTAGAGCTTGAGCGTCTTGTCATGGCTCACCGCCGATCGGTACAGCAGCTCGCTCACCGACGGGTCCGTCACCTTGTCTGCCCCTCCGTGTACGATCAGGAACGGCAACGACACCTACACGTACGAAACATATATAAATTCTTGAACGTGCCATTGACATAGTATTCATTAAGCAGAAGAAGAGTTTTACAAATTAAAGGTAGGACCATAATTTGTGATTACCGAGCCAAACACCGACAGATCTTACACAGTTGTGATTACAAAAGCATGATGTCAATATGATTCACTATGCCAAAAAAGCTTATCAGTGACGCTTCTAGACAGTCATCAGTGACGCAGAAAAAACGCGTCACTGTTTTTGCGTCTGTGATAAGGGCACATCAGTGACGCGTCTTTACGCGTCACTGATATACCCTTATCAGCGACGCGTACAGAGAAAACGCGTCACTGATATGCCCTTATCAGCGACGCGTACAGAGAAAGCGCGTCACTGATATGCCCTTATCAGTGACGCGTACAGAGAAAGCGCGTCACTGATAGCCCCCTGTTACTGACGCATATAGAGAACACGCGTCACTGATAACGATTTACAAAAACAAAAAAAAAAGAAAATCCACATATGCAGTGTACATTTCTACATCCCACGTTTTACACAATATGGTACATGGTACATTTCACAGCAGTACACAGATAGTTCACACTTCACAGGACACACTATGTTCTCATGAACAGAATACATAGCAGTGTTAAACTGTAAGTGATTACATAGAGTATCTACCATAATTATGATAATGTGACGGTTGCTTCAGAGAATAAATGGTAATACATATACCTTTATTAGCTAAACTAAAGAGACCAATCCACACACAAAGAACTAAATATTGGCTGTCCAAGTGCTTTCTCCGAGGGCTCATTCAACACCCTGCGCACCATTACCATCACGGCACCAAATAAGCATAAGTTTCAAGTAACAAACTGAGACCAGTAAGACAAGCATGTGAAAGAAGTTTTGATGATACATAATGTTTAGCACCTGCAATTCACTTCAGCTAAGTTAGCACTTGGCACTTGCCATTCAGTTCAGTTGAAAAACATAAATAGCAACAGAAGTGCTCGAGACAACTCATGGTATACATTTGTTGAAAAAAAAAAGGCAAGAACAGCATATCAAACTGAAATAAAATCCTAAAGAACGTATGCTTACCACAAGGCACATGACTGATTGACTAAACCGCAAAGCAGCAGCCTGTAGTAAGAACAAAACAAAGGATCAATTAGTGAAAAAAACGAAGGAGTTGCTGCTGCAAATTATAATTATTCACTAGTGTAGAACAAAAGGACCAATAAATAGCAGTTCTAGACCATTAAATTTGTTCACTTAAATAAATAAGTAAAACTCAACAGATTTGCATGCCCGTGAATTCAACCAATTTCATCAAGTTCAATTCTGTAATCAACTCATGACTTGAGAACAGCCCTGAAAGAATATTTCTATATATGGACTGCATTAACATCCAGCTGTTCATCTAGATCCATATATTTCTATATTATTGTCAAATCATTTGGTACAGGTTGCTTTATTAGACAGTCAAAATAATATGGGGATGAAGTACCAATTGATTTGTCTAACCTTTTTCAGGCACAAGAAAACTCATGATCCGGCAGCCTCAAAAGCCTTTTTCCAGTGCTGTTCCATCACATCTCTGTATCAAAACAGAGGTGCTACAAAGCACGATATGCAACCACTCCGTTTGCTAAAATTAGCAAACAGTCAGTATGACAAAAACTTACCCTGCAGCATTTACAAGGCAGCTATTGTAAAATGCTTAAGTGTAGATCAAAACTGAACCAATTATCAAATGCATTTATAACTAAAAAATCTAGGAGCTACAATTATCTCTAATGCCTAAAACGCATGAGTATATGAGTACAGTGAGGAGCAGAGCTGCAGAAGTGGAAACAAGAACATTTGTAAATAGCTAAATAAGTACGATCACCTTGTAGCCCTGTACAAGCAATATTCATTTGTATATATACATTGCAGCCAGCTCAGAGTAGGTGAAGCAAATGATGACTGATGCCTTAACTTTGATAGCAGCTCACACCTAGAATAGTAGTCATGAATTATTTTAGAATAAAAAAAATCTAGATGGCATGACAAGCACAGAAGCATTCAAATGGTAAACATAGTAGGACAACTTTCTATTTTCTGATAAAAAGGGTAAAAAAATAGTCATTCAGTGCAGCATTCAGATGGTAAACATTAGCAGTTTGGAACCACTGCCACCAATATCTGCATCACAATTCTGTACAATTCAACACCAACTCACAGATGCAAATATGCAATACCCAGGACCAGAAAGTTTCCCTGATAGACAGGATAAGCTATATTGAGCAAATAGGTTTTAGATAATATATTGTTCAGATCGAGCATATCTCCAGGCATCTCCAAGCATATACTCCATAGTCTAGAAATAAGCATAAAAATGAATCCACAAAGGCCAAAGAGAAAGGGTATCAAGAAACATGCCTGCCAATACTTTGAAACGCATCGATCAATGCAATTGTTCTCACCCATATTGAGCTCAGCTTCTTTATCTTCTTTATGCCTGAAATAAAATGAACCCACAGGTAAAAAAACATAGTTCAATCAGAATGTATTGCAGCTTAGTTAAGTTATTGCATAAGAAGTTCCAAGCTTGAGGTGTAATGTATTGCAGCTTAGTTAAGTTATTTGGTGATTATCTATATATAACATCGTAGAACATTATTTATTATATAGAAATAAGGATGTGCTAACAGGACTATAATAATAAATTCTTAAAAATAAGCTGATCATATATGTACCTTTTATCAATGCACTTGCCAAAAAAGGTCTGTGTAAGCCCATATAATGCACAAAGACACTGTCAGAACAAGCATAAATAAATCAAATAGAAACCTAAATGATTCACCTGTAAAAGGCCTGTATTGAAAAGTGTGATATAATATTTTAAGAATTGATCATATATGTACCTTTTATTCAAGCCTAATTGTTTTTTAAGAATTGATTCAAGCCTAAGTGTAATAGGGAACATATTCAATTCCTTCAGTTAGATGGAAATGAGGAAACTAACTATTGCATTAAGAATAAGTAAAGCATCTATGCTGAGTGCTAACACCTCTCTTTGCTGAATTAGTAATTTCCAATTGCAACCAAAATGGTGGCCGTCAACGGCCTACTTGTTGTGAATTGATGGTCTCAAGCAAGCAAGTCGCATATCACACACCTATTGAAAAGATCAACCCTGTACTACATGTCCTCTGCCATCCCAAACATTTGTACGTTGCACAGCACCAATCTCAGCAAGAGCAGCAAATCCAGAAATCGAAACTTGATAAGGAGGAGCGAGGTGCGCAACCTATCTGCTCGTTCTCCAAGTTGGTCGGCCCACCTTTCACGGCCACTGCAGCACTTCTCCTGCAAAGAACAGAGCGAACCAACAGAATAGAAAATCAGAAAAAATCAGTAGTGGAGCTGAGATTCAGAAGCAACACGGGAACTAGTTGAACAGCTACTAGAACTAAATGATAAGGCTGTTCACTGTATCAACTACAACTCAGAAATGCACTTTGTAGTTCTTGCTAGACATTTAAATACAGGGAGGGATCAGAGGCTGATCCCTAATGCACTTTGTAGTTCTTGCTAGACATTTAAATACAGTAACTGCAATGCAATATGCATACAACTTGGGACACACAAAATGCTCTCAGATAGACAACGCCATGTATCGAAAGCACATATATAAAACATGCCTTTCAGACTGCATGGTTCTTGCTCTTCCTAAGTAGCCGTAAAGGTGAACATGTCCTCTGCCATCCCAAACAGGGCAAAAGAACACTTACCCATGGTAAGTAAGCAGCCGTAAAGGTGAACAGGCCCAGAAAGCTCATATGGATGAAAGGGTTGTGCTTGCTCCAGACATAAACCTGCCATGCCATATCAGAAGTCAGAGTTACCAATGTAAGACTTTTCTCAACATGCCCTACTATTACATTCAGACATTTTCATTTACAATTATAAGCACTGGTAATCCCATACCATCATAAAAGTCAATGAATTGCTCAAGAACATAATTCTGGCAAATGTCTCAGAAATGTATGGTATCATCCCTCCGATCAGAACAATGCCAGTTAGGACAGTAGCACCCAACAAGAGCACGTGAAAAGAAAGAGAGTAAGTTTTTATTATAAGGGTGCAGCACTTGAAATGCAAATAAACAGTAGGCTATCTAACAGTAATTGCAAGTCTGGAATGGTGCAAGTGTAAACATGCAATAAGCCAAGAATATAAGCATTTCCATGCTGTTAAATGCATACAAACTAGCATTGTGTCCAGTCTCTGCATACAACCAGATAATGCAGTACCATATATCTATGGGAAATATTTAGCCGCTCAGCATCAAGAATGCAAGGTTAAATTGCAGTAAGTAATCAATTTCACAGTAGTGATCAATTAAAGTAGCCTTCTTAATCAGCCACCAAATAAATCTAGATCCATAAACATAATTTCATCCCCAAATTAAACAACATGCTAGGTTTATTTAAAAAAATGAAACTTATAAGCTGCATGTGCTAGACTGCTAGGTGCGCATCCAGGGTGCTAAATACTATAACCAACATCTTTATACTTATTTTAAGGGGCTGATTTAGCAGTTTTCATGCTCCAAAATCAGTGACAAAAAATAACTGTAAATGCACACAACATATATCTACATAACTTGTGATAGCTTTCAAAAAAAAAATGTACAGATGCTGAAACTGGGATCCCTTTGGCTCAGGACACAACTAAGCCTCCAATCTCCAGAACATGAAGCATATAAACTGCTCGACATACATAACTTCACAAACTCCCACCAGAGACGGCAAATCCATCCCTCCCCAACCACCTAATAATTATTGTAAACGAAAGTGCCTATCTACAGTTCAATTAGACTCACAAAACACAGCTAGCAATCGGAATATATTAAGGCAAATAATCGTGGTGGCGATTCCCCAATCCCCCAACCCTCCTTGAACTAGATCTTGCTGTAACCCTCTCCCGCAACGGCCCTGAATCTTACGGCCAACAAACAGATCGAGAGCGCGAACCTATGGTCAATTTGGGGAGGAGGAGGCCACCGGGGACGGGGGCGATGCACCACGCGGTCCATCTGGGGGAGGCAGCATGCACTGGGCTACCGGGGACGGAGACGCCGCACCACCTAGATCCGCCATCGGCCATGGCCTCCCCCAACCTAGACACCGGAGTGGGCGCGGCGAATCATGGCGGGACCGCAGCCTGGAGACCACGCCAGTGCTATGGGAGAAGAGGTAGGAGGAGTACCTGGGGCAGGCGGCGGCCATGGGAGGGGGCTGGTGGTCATGGGCTTCATCAGCCCCAGATCTGCAGAGAGGGGGCGGCCAGTTCACGCGTGGAGGGCCTCGGCGGTTGCGGCAGAGGGCAGGGGTCGGGCCGTGGTGGAGGTCGGCAGCCGCGACGCGGGGGTCACGACGCGGGGGACGGCGGTAGCGGCTTCGAGTCCGTGGTGCGACGCGTTGAGAGGAGGAGCGATACGGTCTCAGGGGAGTGCGGAGGGGATAAGGGATACGACTGTGGGCCGGAGAGTGGCCGTTTGGTTAAGTTGGGCCTGCCAGGTTTCCAGCCCAAAATCCAAATACATCCGTGACTTTTTCTAAAAAAAACGTGACGCGTTTTATCAACAAGAGTCACTGATATGTCTTCCTATCAGTGACGTGTCTAGACAAAACGCGTCACTTTCCTTATCAGTGACGCGTCTTGTTCACCCGCGTCACCAATATGACTATATATTAGTGACGCGGCTGGATAATACGCGTCACAGATACTATCAGTGACGCGTTTTCTTTACAAGAGTCACTGATATATTGTTATTAGTGACGCGTCTTGTTCCTAGAGCATGGGCAACAACTGATCAGTGACGCGTCTCATTCACCCGCGTCACTAATATTCTATTAGTGACGCGTTTCTTTTATGAGTCACTAATCGAGACGTCACTGATAAGCTTTTCTGGCATAGTGATTACAAAAGCATGATGTCAGTATATCAGAGTTTTACAAAAGCATGATGCCCGGGTACGCAACATATATAAATTCATTCAACAAATCAGTATATAGCCATAGGTTATCCGCGTATCATCATCTCTTACCAGCCATACATGCACCCAATTATTCCTAATGTTTGAGTGGAGACAATGTGCCGCAAGTTTTGACTAGGAGAAGATAGTGACTAAGTCCTAGTCTAACTTTTTGAGTGGAGACAGGACAAAAACAAACACACACACTGACACACAACAAAGGGGGTGTATCAAGTCACTCCTAATTAAACGACTTCGGTATGAAAACCGCCAAACCAATAACAACATTAGACTTCACATTCAAGTAATCCTAAGCCAACTCAGTCAAAGCATTGACCCAACTAAGGTCCTGTTTGGTGAAGCTCCGGCTCCTCCATGCATTGCATTTTTTATCTCTCCTCTCAAAATAAAGTATGAGCTAGTAAAGCCACTATTTTTTCCTTCTTTGGGGAGCCATGTCAAAAGGGGCCTAAAGTCGCTCAATGGCACAACTAAACCACTTGGTCTAGACACCGAAACACCATTGAACTAGGCAACAACTCTATTTGGACTGACTCACATAGCACCCAACTAGCGAAGACTACTGCTCGGTTCTTTATGAACAACAAAAAAATCGCTAGAGGTACACTAGAATCAAGAAAAAAGCTACCAAACCAGGAAGCATAAGGAAGATAGCCTTGAGCCATGGTGTCGAGTCAACGAAGGCCTCGACATATAAATGGAAGCTCTGGCTCTCGAAAAAATATTAACTCCATCGAGTGCCCGACGAATCACACATATGTGTGGCTTCATGTCGATAATGCCTTCAAGTTCACGACACATATAGCACTGTCATTGCCAACCCAAGGATATTGGTCGTGTTCTCACCAAGACAAAACCACTTGAGGCGAAGTGCCACTAAGGAGACACCTTCAATAAGGTGTACGATGCCCATACGCGCCACCGCCAAGGCTCGAGCCCAACCTCCATCGAATCACTAGGGGAAGGCTCCCCAACCAAGCACAACATATATAGCTTAGGCACTGTGGGCACCGATGTCAGTGTGGCCACCACCATGCCCCTCGATGCTAGCACTGGCGTGGCACATGCTGCATGATGCAGCAGAGACATGGAGATGGGGGAGGAGGGGTTGGGATAGGGGAGAGGAGCAAGATAGCCTATCACTGCCCTTCTCGCTGCTCGACAGACATTTTGCAAGCATTTTTAGTGGCAATGGAGACATGAAGAGTGGTAAGCGGGGGATAGGGCAAAGGAGATGAGGGAGCTGCCCCATGTCGTCCGTCTTGGATGACATTGGGGGCGAGAGAGTCACTATTATCACATTGAGATAATCATATATCACTCATAGTAAAAATATCCAATATAACAAGGAAGTATTTATTTTTTTAATGTAAATGTAATTTTATATTTTTGTATAAAAACATAAAAAGTATTGACAAATATAGCTGGTAATATTTGGACCAATGTTAATATATACTACCTTGGTCCAGAAAGGAATGCAATTGTTTGCATTGACTCGGTACTATGTGAGAATTACATATTTTTCGGATGAAGGTAGTATCATAGGGTTTCAATATGGCGACCAATATAATTCCAATATCTGATCTCAATCCTAAGTTTGTTTAGGATTTCTTTTAGGCAATGTTTTATGATTTGGACATCTATTTTTTTCATAATAAGTAGTATATAACACTCTTCCTATTGCAAGCCAATTGGTAGTCAATATTGGAGACTGTCGTGTCTGATGGGGTAGTATTGTACTAGTGTATTCGAGTGCAGTAATAATTTGTGGACTAATCTCCTTGACTGGTCAAAGAAGCAACTAATCGAACAGTGACGTTCTTTATTATATTAGTAGTAAACACGTGGGTGGTTTAACGAACCACTAATTTAAGTTAGTAGTACTGGTCTATTGGATGGAAGTGTTGAATAGGTCGGCAGATCTCCATCCACATCTATCGTGAATCACATTAATATTGTGGGAAGCAAGATAACGACAGCTAGGGAAAAGACAAGGCGATTGAAGATGAATCTGACCTGGTGTAGGAGGTTCTGCTCGAGGTCCAAGCTGACCTTGAGCAGCTCGTATGCGGTCTTGAGTCGCGGCTTGTCCTTGTAGCAGTAAGGGTTGCCCCGGATCTCGTCCCTCTTCTCCTGCGTCTTGTAGGCGGCGTCGATCACGTCGTTGCTGGGCACGATCTTCCACGTCGGGATGATGGAGGTCATGGCCTTGAGGATGTTCACCACCAGCGGGTGCGGCCGCATGTCGTCGGCGATCTTGCACATGGGCGCCACCAGCACGGCGCCGCTCCAGAACTCGGGCCGCCTGAGGTGGAGGAGGAGAGCCACGGCGCCGCCCATGGACTCCCCGAGCAGGAACCGCTTTGACTGCGATTGCGACCGCACCACAACGGAGGTGAAGTAGTCGTCGCAGTCCCGGACCAGCAACTCAAAGTCCGGCACGTAGCCCTGCAGCCCGTCGGAGCGGCCGTGGCCCTCGTAGTCCAGGCCGTACACGGCGTAGCCGGCACGCGCCAGGCGCTCGCCGGTGCCGCGCATCGTCACGCCGCACTCCACGGCGTAGCCATGGCAGAGGAAGACGAGCGCCTTTGGTGTTGGAGTCTTCCTCTTGCTTGGCAGCCATGTGCATGCGAAGAGCCTCATCCCCCGCGAGTTCTTCACGTACTCCTACCATATGCCAAGTATCAAGCTGTACGTTAGACGACGACTAGCTAGATCCGTGAATCATGGTCATGGATGGATGGGGTTACCAATTCCATCAATACCTACCTCTCGGTACTCGTGGTCCAGGAGCACCTCGCCGCCGTTGCCGTTGCTGCTCCTCATCACGGTCCTGCCGCTGCCGCCGCCCGCCCGCCCGCCGGAGAAGAATTGAAGGACGATTCAACTCTTCAACTGCTTGCTTTCTCAGGGCAGAGCAGGGAAGACCAAACAGAGGAGAGTTGACTTTCTAGATGATTGGTTGTTATGTAGATAGACATATAGAAGGCGAATGCCAAGCAGGGAAGGGGAGGAAGGTATATATATGTACTCACTCCTACATGCCATCTCTTGCTCGTAGGATAAATAAATAAATAAATAAATAAATAAATAAATAAATAAATAAATAAATAAATAAATAAATAAATAAATAAATAAATAAATAAATGTGCTATTCTACATCCTAGGTGTAGAATATTATTGGAAAAAGTCTACATCACCCCCCGAAGTATGGGTTGGTGTCTAATTTACCCCCTCAAGTATGAAACGGTCTAATTTACCCCCTGAACTTTTCAAAATCGTCTACTTTACCTCCTGAGGCAGTTTTAGACGGCGATTTGCTACATTAACTATGGTTTTGCTACAGTAACCGCATCTTCAAAAAATCATAGTAAATCACAGAAAAATCGTAAAATGAAAAATCCAATTTTGTTAGACTTCACATGAGTAGATCTACACAATAAACATATAATATGGTATGCTTTAGTACAAAGTTTTTGCTGTAGCTTTAAATTTATTAAATTTAAAGCTACAGCAAAAACTTTGTACTAAAGCATACCATATTATATGTTCATTGTGTAGATCTACTCACGTGGAGTCCAACAAAATTAGATTTTCTATTTTACGATCTTTCTGTGATTTACTATGATTTTTTAAAGATTCGATTACTGTAGCAAAACCATGGTTACTGTAGCAAACCACCGTCTAAAACTGCTCCAGGGGTAAAGTAGTCGGTTTTAGAAAGTTCAGGGGGTAAATTAGACCGTTTCATACTTGAGGAGGTTAAATTAGACACCACCTCATACTTTAGGGGGTGATGTAGACTTTTTCCGAATATTATTCTACACCATGGACCTAACCAGCTAGCTAATCTCCGCACCGCACCAAACCGGCCGTGCCCCTCGCATGCGCGCCTCTTCCGCATCGTGCACGCTTCCGTCCCGTGCGCCTGACCCCTCCTCACGCGCTCTGTAGTCCGCACCCTGTGGGGCCGCTCCATGTACCATGTGGGAGATGAAAAGGAATCCGCATGCACCTATAAGCTCGCACACTGTCGCAGCAGCGTGACATGTATCCACCTCCGGTTATGCTAGAGAGTAAAAAAAATCAACAAATTAAATATGTTCATGCTACTGGATGAATGTGATCGTAGTCCATTGATTTTTATTTGCATGCATGCATATTAAAAGCAAATTAATCCATGCGTTACTATTTTTTATTTTATTTGCATGCATCTATATTTTTAGAAGAAATTACATGCTAATAGCTTGGTACAGCTGCCAAGAGTAGGATAAATTCGTCAAGTATTTTGTCAGTATCTTTTAAGTATGGCAATATGTTCAAGTACTTTGTTAGTGTTTTTATCAGTTTCTTGGTACAGCCGGTGCTCGAAACTATAACTCCAGTAGTTGTCAGTATCGTCTAGTAGTTGTCAGTATCTTCTAGTATTGTGTCAGTATCATCAAGAATTTTGTCAGTATCATCAAGAATTTTTATCATTTTCTTGGTACAGCCGGTGCCTGGCACTATAACTCCGGTAGTTGTCAGTATCGTCTAGTGGTTATCAGTATCTTCTAGTATTTTGTTAGTATCATCAAGAATTTTTGTCATTAGCTTGGTATAGCTGGTATTATAACTTCAGTAGTTGTTAGTACCTTTAAGTAGTTGTTAGTATCTTCAAGCATTATGTCAGTATCTTTAAGTATTTTATCAGTATCTTCAAGTATCTTGGTACAACCGGTACTATAGTAGTTGTAGGTACCTTTAAGTAGTTGTCAGTATTTTCAAGTATTCTATCAGTATTTTAAGTATTTTGTCAGTAGCTTCAAGTATTTTGTTTGTAGCTTCAAGTATCAGTAGTTAATACCTTTAAGTAATTGTCAGTATTAAGTATATTTTTGTCAGTATCTTCAAGTATTTTGTCAGTAGCTTCAAGTATTTTTGTCAGGAGCTAGTACCTTTAAGTAGTTGTTAGTATTAAGTATTTTTTCGTCAGTACCTTTGAAGTATTTTGTCAGTACTGTGACTCTAGTAGTTGACTTTATTGGCTTCAGTAGTCCTTAGTATGTCTTATGAGAGTATCTTTCATTATTGTTGTGCATATTCCCTGAACAATGTTTTTCATTCACATTCAGTATGCTAACTCAGTATTCCTGATAAAATTCAGGATCCTAATTTTATATTCCATTTTTTTAATGAGTATTCCCATCATATACATTGCTGCATCATTCAGTATCATCAGTATTCGTTTCCTACTCCTGCAGCTTGATGTGAAGATCATCATTCAGTAGATTCAGTATCGTATTGCTTCAGTACAAGGGTCCTGCCAAGAGAGCGGAAGGGGCACCGCCTCCTCATGTCCCATCGCCGGATGCACGGGAGGGGCCTTTTGCTACCACCGTCACTACCAGACGCGGCATGGGGAGGGCGCCACCGCCGGTGGTGTGTAGGAGAGCGCCAGCGTCGACGAGCATTTTCAATGGGGATGCGAGCTTTTACCACCTCAGGTCGCAGCAGATCCACTGCATACGCTCCCATCGCGGACGCACCAGGGGATGCCGGAGAGGACCCACCGCCACCGCCATCGATGGAGATGGGGCGACCACCATGGCCGAAGGTGCCGAGGGAGTGACCTGCTTCTTGTGCTTGAGATCCACTGCGGGAGAGGGCCTGCCGCCGTCCGAGTTTGGAGCCACAGCCGGCAGCCGAGGGACAGGAGCGGCTTGGGCTGCGCCGCCGCTGATGGTTGCCGTGCCCGCGGATCGGGGCGCATGCCGCCTGGTGTCGCCGTTCGTAGAGGGATGGTGCGCCCCGCCGTTGTGCCGCGGGTCGGGGAAGAAAGGGTCGTCGCCCTTTTTTCTTTTTTTTGACGAGGGGGGCGGGGGCGATGGATTGCCGGGACGGGTGCGACCGAGTCGGGTCGGGTGGTTGGGAGGTCTGGTTTGGGGGAGTCTGACGGCATGGGGCTGGCTGTGTCTTGGTATAGAATAGTTATTCTACACCTAGGGTGTAGAATAGCGTTGCCGAATATATATATATATATATATATATATATATATATATATATAGAATTGTTATATTGTAGCTAGCTACAAAATAATTTATTTTGTAGCCGAGCCCAAACTCGTGAGATCAACGCACCATTCCACCCAACCAGGACCCGTCGCTCACGCCATAGCTTTGACTGGCCTAGATGCGTGGTCCTCTTCGTTACTATTAATACACCTATGCATTTATTCTTCCGGCCATGCGCGTCTCCTTCCCTGAATTACGTCGCTACTCCCTCCATCCCAAATTATAAGACGTTTGACTTTTTTTACCCCAAGTTTGACCACTCGTCTTATTCAAAAAATTTGTACAAATATAGTCAAATTTAAGTCATTCTTGAAGAACTTTTATTAATATATACCAAGCTACGATAAAAAATTGATATTTTGCACAATTTTTTTGAATAAGACGAGTGGTCAAACTTGGTGTCAAAAAAGTCAAACGTCTTATAATTTGGAATGGAGGGAGTACCTTTCATGTGTTCAGAAATCCATCCACAAAAACACCGCGACCTGCATGCCGGCAGTTGCCCTCCGACCTCGAGCGGGGCGCTCGGGGGCTCACGGCTGGAGGCTCCGGCGGCGCGGCAGTGCAGCGCGCGCGGGAGGCGGACGCGGCATGGTGGGCGGGGCGCGCAGCTGGGATTCCGGCGAGCTCCGGCGGCGGGCCGTTGCTGCACCTCACCGCCGGCCGGCCAGCACGGTCGCCAACCTTGCCTCCGGTATCCGCCCGCGGGGAGGTCGCGCGTCTTCTTCCCCAGCCTCCCTGCGCACGTCCTCGTCTCCCGCGGCGACGACCTGATGGCGGCCACGACGGCAGTGCAGCCCTGCACACGGCGGCCCGACGCAGCACCGACACGTAGCCCAGCAGAGACCAGCCCGCTAGCCAGGCCATGGCCGCGACGCCTTGCCGGACCTCGCACCTGCGCGTCGGCAGCGACGCCACGCCAGGCCTCCGGACCTCGCGAGCCACCGCGCGTCGGGCCCTCGTCGGGACGCCGGACCTCGCGACTCGCGAGCCACTCATGCGAACTCGTTCGTCTCCACCCGCGCCAGCGTGGAGATCGCGCATCTCCGCCCTCACCTGCCGTCTCCGCTAGTGCACGCTCTGGCGACTCCGCCATCCCGGTCTGCTCGGTTCGTCCGTCTCCTTGAGGTGAGCATCCCTTTTGGATTACGTGTTCTTTTGGTGACTATAGTAGTCGCTAGCTCAGAGAATGAAGTTCGTACGATTTCCTATTCTTTTTTTCCTGTTTCTTCTGGTGAGTAGTACTCGCTAGCTCAGAGATGTTTACTTTTTTCTCTTGACTCTTGCATACTGAAATCGATTTATTTTTTGCAGATTGATCTGTTCTATGAAGGTGTACAATGTGTATACGGTTAATAGGGGAAAAACATATGTAGGTGTGGTAAAGCAAAAGAAAGAAAGATATACTTACACATTAAAAATAGATTAAATGTGTTCACATTGTCGATGTGATAACCCAAAGAAATAAAGATACACCTATCACATAAAAAATAGGATAAATGTGTTATTTAAGTTTTTTTTATTAATGTGTTCTCACCTGCAGCATAGAATGCCTTCAAATTTTTTCGAAGATTCTACATACGAACTTTGGTGAAGCTGTAAACAAATTTCTAGTGATTTTGGAACTTTTAGCTTAGGTGCTGCTTCGATGGACGTTGAATCGAAACGGTGTCCCAAACCCAAGCAACTATAGAGATGGTAACAGATCAAATATAAATGGACATATACAAATACGAATACAGATAATCTTTTAATCGAACAAGGATCTTGCAAGAGTATGTGAGATACCGTATAAATAGATAGTTTAGTTTAGATAAAGAGATAATCAGATACTAAATATACCTACTCAATTCGAGAACGATTAAGGACATTGAGTGTCTCGACTATCTGGGGCTAGAACCTAGAGCTGATCATGAATCATCTGATCGGACAAACTTTGGGTTAAAATCGAACTTGGCCCGTGGGCAGACTGCTTTTTTTTTTCTTCTTCTTTTTGTCCGGAACAAATTGTGGGTTATAAATTGGGCCTAGTTTTTAGCCCGTGGGCCGACCAAATGGCCCAACTAGTACAAAAGGAAATTGAGAAATTAGCGCTGGCTAAATTTCCAGCCCGCCAGTGAAAGAGGCCAGATGTCCGGTCCGTCTCCCTCCCCAGAACCCACGCCACGCCACCATGGGATGCCGTGTCATGCGACAGGCGGGCCCGGCCCGATTGTATGATAAGAAAGCAACACAACACTATTCTCATCGCATCTGTGGAAGACCAGATAAGAGATGGCAGTGACGGCGGAAGCGGCGGCGGAGATGGGGTTGGAGCGGCGGGCGTACGCCCGGGTGGGGCTCCTCGGCAACCCCAGGGCGCTGTCCTTCACCATCGCCGACTTCTCCGCCTCCGCTCTTCGCCCCAGCTGCTCATCCAGCCGCACCCGCACCACGATCTCGTCGCCTTCCCCTCTCTCCCTCAACTCGTAAGCACTGCTCTACTCCCTAGCTATCCGATCCCCAATCCATTCAATTATTTAAATAATAAATCTACTCCTGCTACATGTTCTCCCGAGTCGTCTAATGCACTAGGCATGCCAATGCACTAACTCGAGAATAATCCTTCCTCTTCTTTTCCACCCCCACCTTCCCCCTCCTTTTCTCAAGATAAGATAAGAATCTTTTCTTCTTTCAGAATTACTTTATATTACTGAACGAACGGATGGAGTTAATAAATCCCTTGCACCGCGCGATATGTTTCGATTCCACTCCATTGCAGAAAACATAATTAACGAATATATTCTCATCTTATCTTATTTAGTCCTCTTTTCACCAAATCAAACAAGATGGCCATGTCTCCCTGCCTGAAACATGCTACGTTCTTCCGTTTCCTCCCACTTATGACCATCATGCATCACTGCAATGAATCAAGCACTGCACTTCTGTTGGGCAAACCCAATCATACAATTTATTTGTGCATCTCTCTTATGTGCACATTTTCAATCTGTGGAATCCATAATGAGCCAACAAGGAACATGTTGTACACTAATATATCTAATTTTCCATATGAATTATGAATTCGAGACACCCACGCATTGTATGCTAAAGAAGAAAAAAATCAGAGCTTACAATACAGGCAAAAATCAAAAAGGGTCTTTCTGAAAATTTTGGCACAACGCAAATTCTTCTTAAACTGTTTTCAATACAAATGGAATGAACCATCTAGTCCAAATACAAGGGCAAAACACTTTTTTTCGAACACTTGAATCAGTTTGTGTTTTGGCTAGGAAGAAACATGTTCAGAAACAAACAATCTTGCTGAAACATCAAGGCATTTCACTATTTTTTAGAGGAACTACGGAAGGCAATTGCCGGCCTGAACATTATATTGAAATATTCCAAGTTCAAGGCATATAACTATCGCTACCATTATTTCAACAAATAGCTTATGTTGGTATTAATTTCTTCCCCCTTTTTGTTTAGGTGAGTCGTTTGCAAAGTGAAGGATATTATGGAGGCGTCCGGCTGCTGATGGCTATCTGTAAAGTTTTCTACAATCACTGTATTCAAAATAATATCAGTTTAAAAGCTGAAAATTTCACCTTATCATATGATACTGATATTCCTCGGCAGGTAACTAGTCGGGATCCACTTCATTTGTTTCCCTCTTTTACTCGCATTACATATTGGCAGCTGTAGATTAGTCCATGCTAAAAGCATTTTCTTGATATGCTCAAAAAAAAAAGCATTTTCTTGATATGCTGTTGAGTTGGAGATTAAATGCATATTGTCTTGATTCTTTTGTTCTGTAGGCTGGGCTGTCGGGTTCGAGCGCGATTGTTTGTGCTGCTCTAAGCTGCCTTCTTGACTTCTATGATGTCAGACATCTAATAAAAGTTGAAATGAGACCTAATCTAATCCTCAACGCTGAGAAAGAGCTTGGGATTGTTGCTGGACTTCAGGACAGAGTGGCACAGGTTTATGGGGGACTGGTTTATATGGTACGTGATACAAGCATTCATTATTGGCAGTATAGTTCTTGCAAGCATACTTCTAGCTAGTGTGAACTCTGTTTGTTGCAAACATACTTCTAGCTAGTGTGAACTAATGCAAGCATGTATTAGTTGTTGCATAAGTACTGCGCTAGTTTGAACTCTGTTTGTTAATGTTTCAGTTTGTATTACTCAGGATTTTAGCCAGGAGCATATGGACAAGCTGGGTCATGGCATATACATGCCATTGGATGTCAATCTGCTTCCTCCTCTATACCTTATCTATGCAGAGAACCCCAGTGACTCTGGCAAGGTTCTTACTGAATTAAATCTATAAACTGCAATTCATTCTTTGATCTCGTCACATGCCACAGAATAATATTGAGATGTTTGAGTTCTGCTAGTTGACAGCCATCAATTTTTTTAAACGCAGGTCCACAGCACTGTTAGACAAACATGACTTGATGGTGATGAGTTTATAATATCACGTATGAAGGAAGTAGCGCAGCTAGCATTTGATGGCCACAAGGCTTTGCTGCAGAAGGATTATACTAAGCTAGCGAGACTTATGAATAAGAATTTTGATCTGCGAAGGTAAGTGTCAAGGGCAGCGAGCCCTAGGGTAGGAGGACCTCGGCTACGTAGATCGTAGCCCCTGTCCGTGGTGGCCAGCTGGGTTATGCCCCCTCGCCGCCGTTCCTCGTCGGAGGGGGCCGACTTAGGTAGAAGAGAGGGAGAGATTAGATGGTAATTCTTTCTTGATTGCCAAGTGTCCGGTTACAAGATATATATAGCCTCCGGCTCAACTAAAAATAGTAACAAACTCCACTAATTAAGGACTAACCAAAATAGCTAATAGATTTCCTAGTTTCCCTCCAAGCCACTGCTGGAGGACGCCCCCTGGGCGCTGGCCGCGCGCCCAGCAGCGCGTTCCTGGGCCCTGCGCACATCGCGGGCCCTATGGCACCTAATGTAGACTTGTTTGAACATGACATCTCCCTCCCCGTCGAGAGCCAGCTCGTCCTCGAGCTGGAATTGAGGAAACTTGGAGCGGAGTGTGGCGACGTCTTCCCAGGTGGCCGACGCGGCTGAAGCTCCCTTCCACTGAACCAGGGCTTGATGCACACCCCGGGCCAGCCTGTACCGCACCGCGCGCTCCGGCTCAACATCAATGGCACCATGGTGAAGTAGCGGCAGCTGTGGAGGTTCGGTCGGCGGTGTCCCTTGGTACTTCTTGAGCAGCCCCACATGGAAAACGTTGTGGATGCGAGCGCGAGGGGGTAGCTCCAGCCGGACAGCAACCTCGTTGATGAGTTCGACGACGCGGTATGGGCCGAAGAAGCGCGGCTTCAGCTTGCCGCCCACAGCTTGAGGTAGAGACGACGCCGCACGCTGACGGAGTCGAAGCAACGCCCAATCACCCACCTGATAGGTGACCTCGCGGTGCGCGCGGTCGTAGAAGCGCTTCTGGTACGCCTATGCCTGCTCCAGGCGATAGCGGATATCCGCTAGGAACGCCGCACGCTCCTCCATGGTCTTGGCGACGGCCGGCACCCTGGTGTCCCCAGGTTCATAGGAGCGGATGGAGGGAGGATCACGCCCGTAGACAATGCGGAAGGGAGTGTCCTGCAAAGACGTCTGGTACGCCGTGTTGAAGAGGTACTCGGCCCATGGCAGCCACCGAAGCCATTCGCGCGGCCTGTCCCCCACTAAGCACCGAAGGTACATGATGATGACATGGTTGGCCGACTCAGACTGCCCGTCGGACTGGGGGTGAAACGCCGAGGTCATCTGTAGCTTGGTGCCCATCAACCGCATCAGCTCCTGCCAAAACGACGACGTGAACACCGTGTCCCGACCATGGACTGAGGGACACCATGGAGCCTGACGATGTCGTTGAAGAAGGCCTGGGCGACGGATTCAGCAGAGTACGGGTGTGCCAATGGGATGAAATGGCAGTACTTGCTGAACCTATCCACCACGGTGAGGATCACCGACTTGCCGCGGACTCTTGGTAGCGCCTCCACAAAGTCGAGCGCGACATCAGTCCACACACCCTGGGGAACCGGCAGAGGAAGGAGGAGGCCCGCAGGGTGCTGGTGCTCGGACTTGTAGCGTTGACAGACTTCACATGTACGCACCCTGTCCTACACAACTTGCTTCATGTTAGCAAAATGGAAATCGCGGCGCAGCCTGTGGAGTGTCCGATGTACGCCTTCATGGCCATCCTCATGTATGGCCCCCACAATCTCCTGGAGCAGCGGGGAGTCAGCCGGAATGTACAGCCGCCCAACAAACTGCACCATGCCGTCCACTAGCGCCCAGGGGGCTGGTCTGGTGCCCGCCACGAGCTCCTCCTGAAGAGCAACAAGGGCCGGGTGTTCCAGCTGAGCTTGCCGAAGCTTGGCGATGAAATCGAAGCGCGGAGAGGAGAGGGCCAGCAGCTCGCCCTCCACTGTGTCGCGCCTGGACAGCGCGTCGGCGACCGCATTCGTCGCACCCGGCTTGTATTCGACGGAGAAGTCGAATCCCAGCAGCTTGCCAACCCAATGATGTTGCGGAATTGTGGCCAAGCGCTGGTCCAGGAGGTATTTCAAGCTGTAGTGATCTGTCCGAATAGTGAAGCGGCGCCCCCAGAGGTATGGACGCCAGTGACGCACCACCTGGACCAAGCCAATGAGCTCACGCTCATATGCTGCCAGGGCGTGATGTCGAGGTGCGACCTGCCGGCTGAAGAAGGCGATGGGGTGTCCGTCCTGGATGAGGACAGCACCAAACCTGTGGGACGAGGTGTCGCACTCGACGACGAAGAGCTTGGTGAAGTCTGGCATAGCGAGCACCGGTGCCGAGGTGACTGCCTCCTTCAAGGCGAGGAAAGCCAAAGTAGCCTCAGGACCCCAGGTGAAACCCTCCTTCTTGAGGAGCGCGGTGAGCGGTGCGGCGATGGAGCCGTAGTTGTGGATAAACTTGCGGTAGTAGCCCGCCAGCCCCAGGAAGCTGCGCACCACCCGTGCGGAGCGAGGTACCGGCCAGTCGTGAATGGCCTGTACCTTGGAGGAGTCCATGGCCACCCCTGCCGCTGAGATCGTGTGACCGAGGTAAGCGACAGAGGCGACCCCGAAAGCACACTTGGAGCGTTTGACGAAGAGGGTGTGCTGACGGAGCTCGCTGAGGACGGCGCGGAGGTGTCACAGGTGGTCGGCCCAGGACTTGCTGTAGATCAAAATGTCATCAAAGAAAACAAGGACAAACCGGCGGAGGAACGGCCTCAAGACGTCGTTCATGAGGGCCTGAAATGTTGCTGGGGCATTGCAGAGGCCGAACGGCATCACCAGGAACTCATATAGGCCGTCGTGTGTGCGGAACGCCGTCTTGTGTACGTCCTCCGGCCGCATGCACACTTGATGGTATCCCGAGCGCAAGTCTAGCTTGGTGAAGTACTTGGCGCCATGGAGCTCATCCAATAGCTCGTCGACGACGGGAATAGGGAATGCGTCCTTCACCGTGACCGCGTTGAGGGCGCGGTAGTTGACGCAGAATCTCCAGGACTCGTCCGGCTTCTTGACGAGGAGGACCGGCGAGGAGAAGGCAGAGTCGCTGCGCCGAACGATGCCGTTCGCGATCATGGTCGCGCACTGCTGCTCCAGCTCCGTCTTGTGGGCGGCCGGATACCTGTAGGGCCGCACTGCCACCGGCTCGGTGCCGGGCTTGAGGAGGATGCGGTGTGCGCGGCCACGCACTGGAGGAAGGCCCCGTGGTTCCGCGAACACGTCGGCGAACGCTGTGAGCAGCTCCTCCAGGAGGGGCTCCGCCACCGAAGTAGAGTGGAGGCGCGGTGGTGTTGGCGGAGCGACGCTGCGCCAGCAGACCTGCTGGTCAGCCATCTTGAACGCCATGGTCCCTGCAGCCACATTCCAAACAATATCGCCCAAAGTCGACAGCCACTGGTTGCCCAGCACCAAGTCATATCCGGCCAAGGGCATGATGTACAAGTCGACCGCGAACGGCCGGTTGTCGATGACGACAGATGCTTGGCGCAGAACGCCCGGACAGGAGATGTGTTCGCCATTGGCCACGGTCGCCGTGAGTCGAGGCCGAGGCTCGACGGGCAGACCAGCCCGCTGCGTGGCTGCTTCGCCGATGAAGCAGTGGGTGGAGCCCGTGTCGATAAGGGCGAGCAGCGTAGCCGCGCCCACCTGCACCTCAAACTGGAGGGTGCCGCACACAGGGACGCCGGCGACGGCGTGTAGAGAGTAGACCGGCGCCTCCTCCTCGGGTCCCTCCTCATCCAGCACGACCCCGTCGATGTAGAAGATGCGGCGGCAGACTCTGTTGTGGCCGCGGGAGTAGGGCTCATTGCAGTTGTAGCAGAGCCCGAGTTTACGCCGTTCGGCCTGCTCCTCCGTGGAGAGACGCTTGCCCCCAGGCCTTGGTGGTGGCGCCGGTAGGGCCAGGGGTTGCGCCTGGGGAGCTGGCAGCGCCTGGAGCGCCGGGGTCGGTGTGACGGGCGCTGGCAGGGCCGCCAGGACGCCTGGGCGCGGTGCAAGCGGTGGATCGGGCGCGCGCTGCACAGCCTTGGCGGGGGTGGAGTTGAGGCGGTCCAGTTCGATGAGTTCCAGGGCCCTCGCCAAACTCATGGCCGCCGCCAGTGTTTCGGGCGCGTGGATGCGCACTTGGTGGCTTAGCGGTGGCAGCAACCCGCCGATGTAGAGCTGCACCCTCTGGCCCTCCTCGAGGTGGCCCGCGCGAGGGAGGAGCGCCTGGAAGCGGTTATAGTACTCCTCGACCGACCCCGTGCGGCGGCACTCGGAGAGCTCGAACAGCGGGGCGGACCACAGCACCGGCCCAAAGCGAAGGTTCAGGAGCTCCTTGAAGCGCCCCCATGGAGGCGTGCCCTCATCCTCCTGGAGTTGGATGAACCACAGTTGGGCCACGTCCTCCAGATTGTACGACGCCATCCACACCTTCTCCTCCGGCATGGTGCGTTGCTGGCGAAAATACGACTCACACCGATTAATGAAAATCAGTGGGTCGGATTTACCGTCGAAGCGTGGAAAATCCATCTTCTGGAACCGCGGGGGGCGATCCGTGTGATGCTGGCCGTCATGGTGGTTGCTGGACTCGGACGTCGAGCTGAGCTTCGCCTGCATGCCTGCCATGTCGGATTGCATCTGGGACATGTTGGTGGTCAGGGTCTGGAGCATCTTCATCACGTCACACATGGTTCGCAGCGCAGACGTGGCTGTGGACGGAGAGGAAGGGGATGGTGGTGGTGCGGCTGTGGAAGGCTAGGGGTGGTGGGAAGAAGAGGATCGTCGACTCTGGGATACCAGGTTGTCAAGGGCAGCGAGCCCTAGGGTAGTAGGACCTCGGCTACGTAGATCGTAGCCCCTGTCCGTGGTGGCCGGCTGGGTTATGCCCCCTCGCCGCCGTTCCTCGTCGGAGGGTTATACCCCCAGCCGCCGACTTAGGTAGAAGAGAGGGAGAGATTAGATGGTAATTCTTTCTTGATTGCCAAGTGTCCGGTTACAAGATATATATAGCCTCCGGCTCAACTAAAAATAGTAACAAACCCCACTAATTAAGGACTAACCAAAATAGCTAATAGATTTCCTAGTTTCCCTCCTAGCCACTGCTGGAGGACGCCCCCTAGGCGCTGGCCGCGCGCCCAGCAGCGCGTTCCTGGGCCCTGCGCACATCGCAGGCCCTATGGCGCCTAGTGTAGACTTGTTTGAACATGACAGTAAGATTAATGTGTCTGCTTGAATGCATGCATGGAATGGCAAGGTACGACAGAGTCATATGTGGTTATTGGTTACATGATTGTAGGGAAATGTTTGGGGATGATGTACTTGGTTCAGTGAACATAAAGATGGTGGAGGTGGCACGCAGCATGGGCGCATCATCCAAGTTCACTGGCAGCGGAGGCGCAGTGGTTGCGCTGTGCCCAGATGGAGATTCGCAGGTGGAACATCTCCGCAAGGCTTGCGAGGCGGCCGGCTTTGTTGTACAGCAGGTGAAAGTTGCTCCCTCGATGCTGACGGATGCGGAGCTGTCAAATTTATTAGCTTCCTAGTTGAACGATGAAAACGATAAACAATATAAAACAATTGTATGATGTTCCTTCATTTGTGAAGTTTTGATATGTGTGATGGTGTGTGGCTGTTTAGTCGATGCCTTGTATGATAGATGACGGCCAAGGCAAGGCTATTGTTTTCAATCAACAATGAATAAATACAAGAGTACTGCAAATTTTTTGTCTTGGTGACGATGTGGATGTGGTGTATACAAAACAACTTGTGCTTGCATTGCACGATGGGACTGGGATTAGTATATTGGTACTAGGTTATTATTAGTAGAGGTGTGCGAAGAGGGCAGTAGAGGTGTGCGAAGAGGGCAGGGCACGGACGATGGAGATACCTTGCCTTCGCGTTGGTTGCTGAAAGCTGATTTTGTATATTGTCGCGCGTCGTCCTTTTTTTTTGGAGCATAATGGGAGAGAGTTTGTATGATCCAGCTGACATGCATTGCTCTGTCTGCTGTCTGGTCTGTGTGTCTGAGCAATCTATGACGATGAATGCGACCCAGCGACAGCAAAGCAGAATCTGGTCCAAAGCTTGCTTCCCCTCCTCCAGTCTCCAGGCACCGAGTCTTTCATTTCGTCATCTATTACACGTCATATCATCCCCTTTGTCCTTTCAAACAAAGTAGAGCAAAGTTCGAGCCAGTGACCATTCACTATTTTTTTTGGTATTATTACCATTGAGCTCCATCATCTCTGGAGTCTGGAGGACAACTCTTCTGCTTAACCAAAGGAAAACTTTTTTTTTGTATTACTACCATTGAGCTGCATCATCTCTGGAGGACAACTCTTCTGCTTAACCAAAAGAACTTTTCATGTTACAGGTGACACCTAGTACTATAGCAGAAGTAGTCCAATGTGATCAAATGAAACACTTAATCAGCTTGAATTAATGTTATTGCCAATCTTTCAAATGCTGCTCAAAGTTAACATGTGATTGGGGAAAATGAAAAGGAATGATACAATTAAATTCTCTAGATCTATTCATGTAGGTACATGCTGATGATTTCTCTGTCAGGCGAACAGCTGCTGCAGTCTCCTTGGGTTTGTGTTTGAATTTGGATCCTCGGTGCACCTCTGCTGCCATGGAGTAGTACTATTACTTCGTGTGCTTATTCCCGGCGCTATACCTGTAACTATAGTCCCGCCAAAGAGTGCGGCGATCATGGTGACCACGTCGCCCGGCGTCAGCCGCACTGCAGCGCCGTACCGCCGGTAGAACATACTGTACTTGGGCACCACCGCCGCTGTCGCCGCCGTCCTCAACGCCCCGCCCATGTCCTCGTCCGCCGCCACCCATTGATCCTGCATGCCCACCGCTTCCAACACCGCCGCCTCCACAACCTCAGGTTCCGGCCGGCGGCACGGTGGAGATGGCGGCCATCACCTCTGCCTACTCCTCCCCGAGGACCCCCTGCAACTTGGCGCTGCCGGCCACCTTGTTGGCCACGTACTTGCTGTTGTTCGCCAGGAAGAGGTAGCTCAGCGCCACCTCCCGGTAGCACCCGGCCTTGGCGTCCAGCTTGCCCAGCAGGACCGACACCAGCCGATGGATCAGGCTGTAACTGTAAAACGACGACGACGACGACATGCTCGACGACGAAGACGATGTTGACACCGAATAATGTTCCGACGAAACGTAGCCAGAGGCGACAACCGAAACTGACTCCGCGCCTGCTGCATCAGCTTGCTCGTAGATAAGAGTAAGGCCCTTCTGGTAGTCGGCGAGGAAGACGAGGTAGTTCATCACGTAGCGGGTCAGCGGGTGCACCGCGCCGCCGGCCATGGTGGCCTTGGACGGCTCCTTCTGGATTGCCGCCTCGAAGCTGCTCAGGGTCCCGCGCGCAGCCTCGCTGACCTTGGTGACCACGACGGCGGCCCGGGTGGCGACCTCGGATTTGTCCCCAAAAACGGACAAGAGCGCCGGCAGCAGCTCGGTGAGCGCGTCATGGACGTCGAGCACCCGGAACAGGCGCTCCGGGGCGCGCCTTGCTCTTGCCACCGCGGCCTCCGCGATGCCGAGGAGGCTCGTGGCCTGGTCGTTGGCGATGGCCGCCAACACAGCCTCCCGAACAGCCGCGTCGCGGGCAAAGACCGTGTCGCAGAGGTCTTTCTCCCCGGTGAAGAGGGAGGTGAAGGCGACGGTGGCGGTGGAGATCCACGACGGGATGATCTTGCCGTCGATCTGCCCCCAGGTGAGCTTGTGGAAGAGCGACGACGACGAGTTACTACTACTGCTACCACTAGCAGCTGGAGGCGAGAAGCCGAGCAGACGCTGCAGCTTGGTGGCCAGAGCCGTGCGACGGTGGGACTTGAAGGTGGAAATGCACTCCTTGCCGTAGCCGGCGGCCATCATGGCCTTAGCGACTGCGCGTATACTGCTGCTGGCACCGGCCGCGGATGCGCCGGCCGCTTGTTGGCTTTCGTCGTGCTTGTCGAGCAGGAGTTGAAGCTCGAGTTGGAGCCTGCGCATAGCGGTCTGGAGCAGCGCCTGCGCCTGGACGAGGCCGTGGCCGCTCTGTGAGTTTGGGTTGGTGGTGTCGGCGGCGAAGAAGAGCATGGCTCGGTGGAGTTCGGCGGCGGCGCGCAGGAAGCCCTGGGCCTCCTCCGCTTGACCGGCGCCGTCGTGGAGGAAGAGTGAGCATGATACGTCAGGGTGCCACTTCTGGACGAGCGCGGCGGCCGCAGCAACGCTCTCCTCGACAAGGGTGGAGGAGAGCGTGCGGCGGTGGCGTGGCGGCGGAGGGAGGGCATGGCGTTGGTGTGGCGGCGAGCGAGATGGGGAGGAGAAGGCGCGAGGCATCGGTGGACGGACCGGCGACCCAGCTAGCTGCAACAACAGGCGAAGGCGATCGAATCGAGCAAAGGGACTTGGGCCTTGGCTCCTCGATCGCTCCTCCCTCTATTTGCCAAGAATCATAGTGTGTGTATGATGTAGAGACAAACCCAAATCAAATCAAATATATATATGGGGATTGCAACCTGCCCAGCACATTTTGCATGTCCTGATCTTGCCTCCATCAGTTTGTTTGACCCAGTATGTACTGCTCTTTTTTCATGCCACTGACAGTGCTAAGCTAGCTGCCCTTATTGACCTAGTCAGATTCCTCTCCACTTAATAATTCTTATTAGTTGTGGTATGGTCTATTTAAATTCAGGTAAGCTGATGTTACTTGTTACGTTGCCAAACCAACTGCACGAACTCTCTGGAAAAATAAAACGGCTCGTGATCCTCCAATTTCCCATTTTACTCTGGACAATATGTTTGTTGAACAGAACTAGCAATATTCCACTGTCTTATTGTAGTAAATATAAGGAAATCAGCAATAAGGACAGTCAGATTGTCGACCCAAGTCAATGTTGTTATTAATAGGCTGGCTACGAAGAAATATGTAATTCTTTTTTTTTAGTATCGATCCCATATTTTATAGAAGTAATTAGATAGTCAAAACTTTCACTTGTCTGCTGTGTCAATACCAAAAACAACTTACATTTGTGAGTTAAGAGATTAATCAAGAATCAATTTGTAAACATCTTGGCTTCATGCAGAGAAGTAGAAAAAAATATACATTTCCAAAAGAAAAGGTCTAATGTACAACAATTGTCTTTGCAATCTTTTGCGTATTCGAGAAAAACAAGTCTTTGCAAAGAATTGCCCCATGAGACAACAAAAGGAGGCTCCCTCTGTCAATTGGACATAGAAGTTGAAGGTGGAAGAGAGGGAGGTTGCCAATTGGACATAGAAGTTGAAGGTGGAAGAGAGGGAGGTTCAGCAATCAGCAGTGGGATAGGGTTGTGTGTTGATTTGGGTGGGGAGTGTCTATGCAATGCAAGGGTTGTGTGATCATTTTGTTAGCAATCAAAACCCATGTCTGGTTAGTTGAGCTTGCTTGTTCTTTAGTGTGATAGTTATGTCAGTTTGATTGTGTATGTGTCATGGTACCATCGAGAAAAAAAATATGTCGGTTCAATTCTTCAGACAAAACTAATTTCAGTGGGTTGTGTGTACGTAGATTGGGTATCAACATGTAATTAACCAATTGACAAATTCCATGTTTTTGAGATGTTTTCCTTAGGGGGAGGATCCCCACTTTAATTATTATCCCACAAAAAATAAGCCTCTGGCCCAGAGGGGTTAAAATAGTTTTTTCTATGAATTTTCTAGCATTAAATTATATTTTATATTATTAAATGCATAATTATTTTTCAAATAATGTTTTGACTATCGTGAAATACTAACTTATCTTCCTTGTCACTTAGGTGGCGCCACGTAAGACGGTTATCGTGCTACATCAGTGAAAACCGTTTTCAAAACGGAAGGGCTAGCGCCCGGCCATTAGGTGGCGCCACGCAAGACGGTCATCGTGCTACATCAGTGAAAACCGTTTTCAAAAAGGAAGGGCTAGCGCCCGGACGTCCGAACGGACGGAGCACGCTCGGACGCACCTCCTCCGCGTTATTCCGCACCGCATCCCACGACCCGAGTCCGCATCCCATACCGTTAGTGCCCCCACATCCGTATGTCGCACCCCGCGCCCATCTCGCGCCCCGCAACCCATCTCGCGTCCCGCGCCATCCCTAGGCCCCCACGTGGGTCCCAGTCACCTGCCCGATTGCGGATGCGTGCCGCAGAGGCGTCTACCGGCCTCAAGCGCCTGCAGGTGAGCCATGGCGGCGCCTCCAGCAGCAGCAGGTGGCTATGGCAGGCCGATGTCCGCCAGCCACTGGCGCCATTGCAACATGTGCTTTCTTAGATTTACTTTTGAAACATCCAAATGAAACACTTGCAACATACGTCTAAAACAGATGAAGCATTTGAAACATATGCTTCAAACATGCGTGTAAAGCTATAGCAACATATGCAACATCGAAATTTACTTTTGCAACATCCAAATGATACACTTGTAACATAATTCTGAAACATCAAAAACACTTGAAACATACGCTTGAAACATGCGTATAGAGCCATAGCAGCATATGCAACATCCAGATGAAACACTTCAAATATACGTCTGAAACACTTGAAACATAGGCTTGCAACATATGCAACATCCCAGATCAATTTGCAACATTCAGATGAAACACTTAAAACATAAGTTTGAAACGCCTGAAACACTTGAAATATAGCATCGTTGCGTGGCCACAGCCTACCTAGTGGGAAACTCCGGTAGCCAACAAACTTGGGCTAGAGGGATGTCGGGAGCAACGGTCTAGCGTACACTCTAGGCGCAACGCGCAGGACTCTCCTTCCTCACAACGGGCACGCTAGATGGGGGCACAGGCACAGGTCTCCCCAGGCGTAGGCCTCCAGTGCCTCTCGTTCTATGACGGGTGAGGTGGATCGGGGCAAGGCGCGGGACGTGAAGCAGCGCGGGATGTGACTAGGCGCGATGGAGGAGAGGAAGGCGGGCGAGAGGCGCGGCGAAAAGTGCACAGTCGCGGTGCTGCAGCGATTTTTTTAAGAAATTGCGGTGCCTGAAGGGGAGCGGATACAGGAGCAAGAATAAAAAAAGCCTCATGAGCATCGCGGCCTTCCAACGGGGCTGTCCGTTCGAACAGACGTCTTGGACAAAGCATTAATATTTTCAAAGCCGCTCATGGAGGTAAATCAGAAGACGGTGTTAAGAGTTGGGGAGTCTAAACATCATATTTTCCAAATAAGTATGGCAAATCGAACTCGCGTATTAGTTGATCAAGATAGAGTTTTCTGAAAGGAAAAAGTCTCCTTTTCCTCCCCCAACTTTCACAAAAGTCCGTTTTTTCTCCCTCAACTCCAAAACCGGGCAAATCACCTCCCTCAACTTTTCAAACCGTGCATTTTACCTCCCTGGAGCGGTTTTGAAGGCGGTTTTGCTACAGTAAATGGTGGTTTTGCTACAGTGAGGCGGTTTTGCCTTTTTCTTTTTTTATTTATTTCGGTTGAATCTTTGAAAAATCATAGTAAATCACACAAAATCATAAAATAAAAAATCCAATTTTGTTGCACTCCACATGAGTAGATCTACACAGTGAACATATAATATGGTATGCTTTAGTACAAAGTTTTTGCTATGAAGGTTTTGCCTTTTTCTTTTTTATTTATTTCGGCTAAATCTTTGAAAAATCATAGTAAATTACAGAAAAATCATAAAATGGAAAATCTAATTTTGTTGGACTCCACATGAGCATATCTACACAGTGAACATATAATATGGTATGTTTTAGTACAAAATTTTTATTGTATCTTTAGATCTATTTTTTGTGTAATTAATTGAAATAATTCATAGCTGCAGCTTCTATAATTATTTTGTTGGACTAAAGCATACCGTATTATATGTTCACTGTGTAGATCTACTCATGTGGAGTCCAAAAAAATTAGACTTTCTATTTTATGATTTTTCTGTGATTTACTATGATTTTTCAAAGATTCAGCCAAATAAATAAAAAAGAAAAAAAACAAAACCTTGGTAGCAAAAACTTTGTACTAAAGCATACCATATTATATATTCACTGTGTAGATCTACTCATGTGGAGTCCAACAAAATTAAATTTTCCATTTTATAATTTTTCTATAATTTACTATGATTTTTCAAAGATTCAGTCGAAATAAATTTAAAAAGAAAAAGATAAAACCGCCTCACTGTAGCAAAATCACCGTTTACCGTAGCAAAACCGCCTTCGAAACCGCTCTAAGGAGGTAAAATGCACGGTTTGAAAAGTTGAGGGAGGTGGTTTGCCCGGTTTTAGAGTTGAGGGAGGAAAAACGGACTTTCGTGAAAGTTGGGGGAGGAAAAGTAGACTTTTTCCTTTCCGAAAACAAAATGCACCTAATGTTTATATTATGGGCCTGGCCTGCTTCCTCCTAGTGGTTGTTAATGGGCTCCTGGGCCGAAGGAGGGTCCATGCTACTCGTCTCGTCTTCTTCCTCCGTCCCTTCTTCTCCTTGGCTGGCCTCTCCGCGCCGCAGTCGTTGGTTAAGGCGGGGATGGCGGCGCCGCTCCTCTTCTACGACCTCAGCCTCCTCCCGTCTTCCTTCTCCTCCTCCAGTGACGGCGCCGATGGCAACTCCAACTCCTCTTCCTCCTCCCGTCTCCAACTCTTAGCCGCCACAGCGTGCGCTCTCGAGCTCGGCTACGCCGCCGTCGCTCTCGACCACCCCCACCGCGGCATCCTCGCCGACTCCCACCGCTGCCGCACCGAGCCTTTCGCGCCCCTCTCCTCTCTCCCGCTCCCATCCTCCGCCGCTCTCCATCGCCGCCGCCTCGCCTCCCCCGCCTCCGAGCCCTTCCGCCAGTACAGCCGCATCACCCTCTCCCTCGATTCCGCTGCAGCCACCGCTTCCGCGCTCGCCCCCTCCGCCTCCCGCCTCCTCCGCACCTACGACCTCATCGCAGCCCGCCCCCTCACTCAGGCCGCATTCGATCACCTCTGTCAGGCACCCCTCTCAGCTCAACACCTTGATCTCATCTCCATCGATTTCTCCTCCCACGGTAAGCTGCCCTTCCGCATCAAGCCCCCCATGCTCAAGCTTGCCCTGCAAAAGGGGCTGCATTTCGAGATCGCCTACTCCCCACTCATTTCTACTGACGTCAATGCCAAGAGGAACCTCATAGCTGAAGTCAAGGTCAATGTTATTCTACTCCTACCCAATGACCCAACGTTGTTTTCCCTTTGTGATAACGCCTTGCTTTTTCAGACACCATATGGCACATACAGCTTTTAGATATCTATAATAATACATTCTATTTTCAGCTTTTGGTGGACTGGACTAGAGGAAAAAATCTCATCATTTCAAGCGCTGCTCATACTGCTTCCCAGATCAGAGGCCCCTATGATGTCATCAACCTATCTGCTTATTTACTTGGCATTCCCATTGACCGAGCAAAAGCTGCTATGTCCACAAACTGCAGGTGAGCTATTCATTTGCCAAGCCCCTTGTCTCAGAAATCATGCATGGTAGCCAGCCATTCTGTCAATTTACGCTACTGATTGGGTTAGTTTTGGCTCGTGCAGCAACCCCTGTGCAAAGAGCATCTTTTGCTGTTAAAATATAGCAGCCTTTTGTTTTATTTGGTTTCAGCTCTCTGATTGCAACCTGGAACCAGCCATTCTGTCAATTTACGCTACCTACTTCCCATTTAAAATGACAGCAAATATTGCTTGAATTGTGATACGATTTTGTGCCATTTTCTCATTGTCAGGTCACTTGCTTTGAAGGCTATGAGGAAGAAACACTTTTACAAAGAAACAATTAGAGTTGACAGACTATTACCAAATGAAGAGTTGACTTCAACAAAATTCAAGCTTGCTGATTGGATTGGTTGGAATCCTGTATTATTTGAAGTAGGAGCAAATCAGCTGGAACCTTCTTCCAACTTTGATGAACTTCCTGGTTCACCCATATGTGGTGTAATAGAAGGGTCACACGAAAAACCTCACAATCCTGATATGTCTGTCTTTGCTAAACTGTCAGAACAACCTAGTGATCAAGATCAAATTCCATCTGAAACTCAAGAAGAGACACTACAAGTTGACAGAACTGAAGTCCTGACAGATTGTGGCCAATCTATCTTGCCAGCATCTTTCAATTACCAGAATGCTATACTTGAGAAGGCCAAAAACAATGAAGTTTTTGTGAATCCTTTTGTGCAGCCTGGTACAGGTTGTTTTGCTGACCCAAAAATTAACGCCAAGCATGTTGAATTCGTGCAGGATGCAATGGAAGTAGATACAATAGAATCATGTAGGCCAAAACTCGTTGTCGGTGACAATATTCCTTCAACCTCTGATACTAGTACGAAGCTAGCATGTTCTGCTCTTCCCCATGGCATAGAGCTTTCTGGTACTAGTCTTGAGGATCAGGGGCCAAGTCACTCTAGTGAAATCCTAGCTAATGATAAGTCTTATATGAAATATCACACTGATTGCACCTCTGGTGCGAGTGAGGTTCATGAAATTTCTTCTGGTGCTGATGTTTGGCCTGAGGACAAGGATTCAGACAGGTCTAATGGAATGCAAGCTGATAATGTGGCTTGCAGAGGTACTTCAGAACCACTGGAGTGTCCCCCATATGGGGTAGATGACAAGGCACCATCTGATCTTTCATTTTACTCAAGTCATGAATTATGCAGGGATGTTATAATTCAGCCGAAAGTTATGGAGGGAAAAGTAGAGCAAAGTAGGGATGAAAACATAGTACAAACTGTGGAAAATGAAGCAGAATCCGTTGACACAAAAAAAAGAACATCTATTTCAGTGGAACCTGCGTCCCATGGTCAGGAGATCAGCTCAACTATTCATACAAGAAGCATTGGTGCAAGCTGTGAAAGTGATGAGCTGAAAGATCAGAATTCTAAGGACATAAATGCTTCTTTGGATAAAAGTATTGCTAAAACACATGGTAAGGCTGGGATGTCCACAGTCAGATCAGGTAAGATATGATGCCTTGACTATTCTTTTTTAAAAAAAAAATTGGAACACTCCAAATCTTTCTACTCTTTAATTTATTTACGGTGCATACTGCTGTTTTGTGTTGCATACCTTTTTTTTTCTCTGTTAATTCTCTAGTTTCTTGAGATGATGCAATGGGGTTTCTGTCATCTTTCTTTTATAAGGGAAAGGCAATCAGAAGGATACTCCTTGTTCCTTGCCTTGTTTACATATTTTGTTATAGATTAAAATAAACTTCCTTTTGGAGAGGGGGGGTTTATCATCTTGTTTCGTGAAAAGGATTTGATTCTGTAGAGAACAAAAAATAAGTTGATATTATATCTATCTTCTAAACATGTCTAAATTATTATTGCTTTTGCAGAAAAGCGAAGACATAAACTAAGGCCGCACCATCCAGCTTATCTTCCTTTCTTGGGCTTCCTTGGGTCCGTTTGTTTCAAGAAGAAAATATGCAAAGTAAGAGGACTGATCAAACGTGCATGAGGTTTTATTTCACTCTGACAGGAGTTTGCTGTCAATTACCATCCCTGAATCATTATGTAACAAGGGAAGATCAAGAAATCTCGTTTTAAAGTTTTGATCTGAAATGCAAATCCGTTTACCAATCAGTTGTATTGTACATATGGTTATATGGAAAACAGAGCCATACCTGAAAGGTGGAAAATTTTCTTTTTTGGTTCGTCCATATGTAACCTAGGTCTAACTTTCCCCAGTGCAACTACAAATCTCAACTTTCATGTTTTGTACAGTAAGAGTAAAACTCTCCTTTTGGTTCCTACTTTCATGTTTGGTGACTTTGATCAAATTAACCTTGGACAAATTAAGATACATACTGATCTGACCAATGACTAATGGGACTGGCAGTTCCACCTGGCTCACTACCTTTAATACACAAGCTCATGAAATCTGGTGAATATTGCAGTAGATATGTTTTAAGTTTGACCATTGGCTGATAGTACCATGGTTCTGGAAATAAATAGAAATATAGGTTAGGGAAAACTAGTGTTGGTTTTACTGTTTCACAAATGTGCAAAGTTGCAGTAACAATCTGATTTATCTTTTTTCATGTAGCAGGCTTAGTAGTTCTGCATTAATTTGATTCTTATTAGGTAGTTACATTCTTGGCGGCATGTTTGCTCATTGTAGAGAGACAGAAGAATAGGGAAACAACTCACACCCTCTTAGGGGGGTGACCTTTCATATATATATATATATATATATATATATATATATATATATATATATATATATATATATATATATATATATATATATATATATATATAGCCCAATGGGTTGGGGTTACAACATGTCCAAATACAACATATATAGGACTAGACTATACATGTCTAATACCCGCCCGCATTCGCAGCGGGAGGATTTCGGACGCAAAGACTGGACACAAGTAAGCCCTTGGTCATGATGTCCGCGAATTGATGAGTCAACGGGATATGGAGCACCCGAACCTGTCCCAAAGCAACCTAGTCGGGGACGAAGTGAATGTTGATCTCAATGTGCTTTGTGCGACGATGGTGGACAGGATTAGCGGTCATATAGACAGCGCTAACATTGTCACAGTACACGACGGTTGCAGAGGCAATGGGCGCGTGGAGCTCGGCCACGGCATGGGCAATCGCGTGGTACTCAGCCTCAGCACTGGAGCGGGAGACAGTCGTCTGGCGCTTGGAGGACCAAGACACCAGGTTGTTGCCGAGGAAAATGCAGTAACCGGACGTGGAACGCCTGGAGTCCGGACAACCTGCCCAGTCCGCGTCGGAGTATGCGGTGAGGGAGTCAACCGGCCCGGAGCTGATGTGGAGATCAGTGGACAGAGTGCCCTTCACGTAGCGCAGGATGCGCTTGATCAACGCGAGGTGGGGCTCACGGGGATCGTGCATGAAGAGGCGGCACCTGCTGGACGGCGTAGGCGAGCTCGGGACGGGTGAGTGTCAGGTACTGTAGGGCACCGGCGAGACTCCGGTACTGTGACGGATCGGCGATCGGAGCTCCGTCGGTGGCGGAGAGCTTGGCACGAGTGTCAACTGGTGTGGAGGTAGAGTGACACTCGGCCATGCCCACCCGCTGTAGAAGATCCACAGTGTACTGGTGTTGGGAGAGGAAGAGCCCCTGTGGCGAGCGCGTGACGGCGATGCTGAGGAAGTGGTGCAGATCGCCGAGATCCATCATGGCGAACTCGGAGTGGAGTCATGTCGTGATGCGCTGTAGGAGGGCAGCCGAGGACGCTATAAGGATGATGTTGTCGACGTACAGGAGCAGGTAGGCGGTGGTGTCCCCCTCTTTGAGTACAAAGAGAGACGTGTCGCAAACGGAGGCGACGAAGCCGAGGAGCCTAAGATAGGCGGCGAACCGCTGGTACCAGGCCCAAGGAGCCTATTTCAGGCCATACAGAGAGCGCTGCAGAAAACAAACATCGTCAAGGCGAGCGGGGTCGACGAAGCCATGGGGCTGCTGGCAATACACGATCTCCACCAGATGACCGTGGAGGAAAGCATTCTTCACGTCAAGCTGGTGGATCGTGTAACACCCCAGGTGTTAAATTTGCATTTGGCACTTGCATTGCATGAGCCTAAGCATCATTTGTTCATATAGGAGCATGGGACATATGTGATGTACTAGTGCAACATGTGAAACATGTGTATATAGAATGTGCTTGAAACATCTCCTTGAAACATATGCAACATACCTTGTTATTCTGTGTTGCAACATGTGTATGTTTGGTGCTCATGCATGACAATGCAAGTGAGTGTTGATGTCACTTCTTCATGTGTCTCACATCATTCTCTATTTATAGTGATCCCTGGAAAAGTTTCTTAAAGTTTGGAATCAAGAAGTCAAATGAAATGATAAGTCATAGCAGAGTTGGAAATTTTGAAGGAATGAGTCATATCTTGCTTGGATTGTTTTGTTTAGAGAATGAGAATATATGTCATCAACCAAGTCTTGCAACCTTGACCAAACAACTCCAATTGAACCCTACAACAACAGTTATGAAAGGCTCATGTGGAACAAGTGACAAGAAGATGCCGCAAATCGGTTCCGAACCTCAAAACTAGGGTTTCTTCCGACGCGGTGTTGACCGAAGTGAAACTACTATTTTTGTTTGAGATATGAAGTTTGACCTTTAATGAAAGTTGGAGTTTAGTTTGTATGCAACAAACTTTATTTTTGGACCGCGTCCCGATCCCATCCCGAAGTGCTGTCAAGCTGATCACAGTACAATTTTGACTCCTCCGGTGCAACCCTACTGCGGGAATTAATATCTCGCAAACCAGTGGAATTTGACTGAGCTCCTGTAAGCAATGTTTTAGTACTCTCATAGCCCTACGCAGCGGTATAATTTGTTGGTCGAATTGTCATCTGGTTTAAGAGATAGAGGTGAAATTAGAAGAGTGGCAAACTCATAAATACGTCGCTTTTGGATGGTAGTTTTGGACACGTTGAAACTTGGTGGCCGACATCGGAAAGGACCGAGCGCCGTGTGGCCTCCGTGCCCGTGCATGAGCGCCACCTACCCGGGCTGCTCTGTGTCGAGGGGGAGAAAAAGGGGATCGAGCCCGACCCTTCACTCGCTCCCTTCTCCTCTTTTCCTCGGTCTATTTCTCTCTCGCTCTCTCGTGCCCAATGCCAGTTGCCGTCGCCCCTCCTTTGCCCCTCCTCTTCCAACACCAGCCGCCCCTCTCCTCCTCCCTCGTGCTGCTGCTGTTGGCTGCCGTCTACCTCCTTCGTCGTCCTAGGCCACTATCTCACCGAAATCAGGCCGGCCTCCTCCGTCCCCTTCTCTGTTTTCCGTCGCTGTGAGGAAGGACCATCTAGCGAGGCAGAAACTCTTTGTTGTGTTCACTTTGCAAAAGTGCTAGAGACAAAGAATTTACATATAGGGGCTTACATGAATTGTGGAAAGTTTTGTGTTCACTCTGCATAATGTTCTCTTTTCGTTTTTTTCGGAATTAGTATTGCATTTAAATGGCTGAACTTCAAAAATACATAGTAATTGGTAGAAAAATCATAAAATAGCAAATGAGGACTTTTTGGAATCCTTGTGAAATTGTCTATGCAGTGGATCTATAATATGGCATGTTTTAGTTTAAAGTTTTAGCTGTAAAAATATATTTATGCAACTAGGTTTTGAATGCTAGTTGGATCTGTTATTTTTAATAACTGTAAATATATAACTCCAAATGAAGTGAAATTTTTGTGGCATGTTACTCTTGTGATTTATGATGTCTAGTAAAAATTTCAAGATTTTAGGCTTGATAGTTTAGGAGCTATAAAAATAACAAATGCTATATGCTGCTTTGCTTCTATTCTGGACAGTTCTGCATGTATGTATTGTTTGGCTTAGTTAAGTTATGAATCATGCCTTGATGACAATAAATGAGTTGTAGTAATTTTCTTAAATTTTTCAAAAAGCTAAAGAGCACAATTTTTGGTTAAGTATATGTTTAACTATAGTAGTCTAAAGTGTTGTAGCTGTTTCTGTTCAAACCCAGATAGGGTTGCCTTGTTTATAATATGTGACCTAGTTGGTAGCACAATTAGCTCTAGATGTTTATAACAAAATTGTTCACAATTTGTGAAGCTTTCTAAAAAAAGTCCAGAACCATAATTGTTGGATTTGTGAAACTCAAGTTATAGCGGTTTAAAGTGGCATATCAGATTATGTCCATATTTTGGACAGAGATGCAATTATTTAATTAATTGACCATGTTAACTGTAGAATCATCTTAAGATGATTACAAGAAAGTTGTAGGTAACTTTATAAGCTTTCCATAAAGTTGAGAATCATGTTTGTTGGAGGTCTAGAACTTCATTTATGCTTCTCTGAAGTTTCTATCAGTTTTCTGTCTATAATTGTACCACTGCTGTTGGGCTGTATGTGTGGTGTTACTCGTGCAACTAGTTTCATGGTGTAAATGATGTTTACTGTGATTTTGGTAAATACAAAAGTTGTATATAATTATCTTATCTTGCTTGTATTAAATTTTCATGATCCCAGGTCTGATAGTTTAAGAGTTGCATGCTTAATAAGTCTACTGTCAGATTTTAATTACCTTCTGTGCAGACTTTAAAGATTTGCATGTTTGGTCATGATAACTTGGGAATAATGTTGAGATGATTAAAGATGAAATATAGATAATTTCCTAAGCTTTCCAGAATGTCTTCTTGCAAGTCATTTGGATTTATGAAACTCCAGATATGATTGATTTATGAAGCTACTATTTGTAAGTCCAGAAATTGACATATTCTAGTTATAGTTGTTGCTTCACCTTGACTTGCTTTGCATGTTGCTACGTGTGATTCATGTCCTTGGTAATTAAGTTAAATACACCTGAGATCATGTGAAACTTGTGTGCCATGCTGAGTGTGCCCTCCTTGCTATCTTAGCATGTTGATTTGTGTGATGTTATTTAAGCAAAGTGATGTGCTTAAGTGTCTTTAGTATAACCTTGTACTTGCCTTGTTTAGTATGTGATGCATCATCCATTGCATTTCCATGTATTCATACACTTGCATCTTACATCTCATCTAGGTACGCTAGATGCACTACGTGGAGGATATGATGTGGAGCTGAACCCGAAGATGGTGTTGGTGGATCCACCCCATAGATGGAAGGCTGGACAAGTGCTAGTGGGAGATGCTCGCCAAGCGTGGGTCATCTAATAAACACTGACTAGTGTCGTATCCCAGGCAAGCTCCGGAGCATTATAAGCCTCCTACCTTCAAAGCAATTAATTCTATATATGTTATAAGTATTGTTGCATTAAGTGGTAGGAGTTAGTTGGAAACCCTTGCTGCATTATATCATTCCTTGTCCAGATATATGAATCCTTGAATCCTACATAGACTAGGATCGAGTAGATGCTTAGCCCTGCTTTAAGCGGTAGAAGTCAGGTGATTTCCTATCACCTGCGAGATGTAGGGATATTCATATATGGCACGGTTGGCTATATTTGCTATCGTGGAAAAGAACCATGTGTTAATAAAATGAAATGAGACCGGGCGGGATGACGATAGTGAAGCAACAAGGCATGGAGGTCTTGGGTGTGGATCTATCCCCGTCTGAGTCGTTTAAGGACCGATTCGCTGTACGTCCTTGAGTCATGTTGAATGCAGTCTAACACTTAGTTGGTCGGATAAGTCGTTCCGACCGCGAAGCCGAGTAATACAGTTCAGGCCAGAAATCGAATAGTAGATCGTATCTTGGAGGTAGTAAGGATGTGCTTGGGGACATTGGCATGAGACCAAGGGGGGTTAGAGTCCTTATCACCTGGCAGAGTGTTGCCCTTGAGGATGCGGCATCAGTCGAACCCTCGACTCCTAAATTGTACGAAATGTGGCTTGTGCGACCCTGGCAGGGGTCTACGCGGTGAGTGTTAGAAATACCCCTCCAGCTAGATAGGAACTCGATTCGAATCGTCGTCGCTCCCGGTTAGTGAGCACTTGACTTGAGCAGCGGCAACGTAGATTCAATTAAATTGAACAGATGGTTAATTGGATGACGATGGAAATGTTGCCTCAATTTATACCTGCTATGGTTAATATTGTTTGCTCCTAATAAAGTGAGTGCTCTAGTACAGGTTCTAATATAGATGATAGGTTAATGATAATTAACTTGATGCTTAAGCATTAATGATTACTTATCTATATTAAGCTTTTATGCAAAATGTTGTCAAGCCATCCCACTTTATATCAGCCTTGCATGATCCTTGGTGTCACTTTATTTCTGGATTATGACGGGTAAGTCTAGCTGAGTACATTGTCGTACTCAGGGTTTTATTCCCACTTGTTGCAGGTTGTGAAGTATTATGGCTGTTGCAAGAATTGGTTGGCTCCTGCCGTAGTGGCGGAGTGTGATCATGGGCATGATTCTTCTGAGTTATCTTCTCTATAATGCTTTTGTTAGAAGTCGACCTTGGTACTGGCATGTATTTGAAATAAGATTAATGTTAGTTTCAAATTACTTTGCTTCCGCTACTTTTCAAATTAAGTTGTAATAACTATGTTGAACTCCGATGTATATTGAAGTACTTGTGAAATGGATATAGCATGTGATTTGTTATGTTGAATCACTACGATCTTAGCTTGTATGTTGGTTGGTTTGAAATCTTTCGTGATTTCATTGGACTACCGGAGTTATATGGGCTCAAGTGCGAGAATTTGATCACTTCGTTGATTGTTTTTTTACTTGTGCTCTTATAATTTGGACAGTTTCATTACAGATCGGCCTAGAGCGTGAAGCAGCAAGGCTGAGGACGACACGGATCGTGTCCGGCTTGACAACGAGGCTGAACGTCTCGTCGTAGTCGACGCCATGGCGCTGAGAGAAGCCACGAACCACCCAACGTGCCTTGTGGTGGGCAAGGGAACCGTCTGAGTGGAATTTGTGTTTGAAGATCCACTTGCCCGTCACAACATTGCCGCCGGGACGACGAGGAACGAGGCACCATGTCCCATTATCGACGAGCGCCTTGTACTCGTCGGCCATGGCAGCCCTCCACTGAGGGTCGGCCAAGGCGCTTTGGTAGTTCGTCGGCACCGGCGAGACGACGGGGTGCGTGGCGGAGAAGCCGTAGCGCTGGACCGGACGAAGAGTTCTGGTTTGTGACCAGGTGACCATCCGGGAGACCGGTGGCGCAGGTGCGTGCTGGAGCTGGCACAACCGGCGCTGGAGCAGGCTACATAGGTGGTGGGGGTGCAGGCTGCTCGGCTGCTGGCGGTGGCGCAGGCTACTTCGGTGCTGGTGCTGGCGCAGGTGCCCGGGGACGGCAACTGTACGTCAGGTGGAAGTCCCGGGCTGGTGGAGCAGGGGCAGCCGCTGGTACAGGAGCAGGAGTGGCAGCCACCACAGGCCAGCAGAGAAGAATTGTGGGTCGTCTGCCAGCTCCTCCAGGACCACCTGTGAAGCCCGAAGGGAAAACGCATCTTGTCAAAAATAACATGGCGCGAGATGATGATGCGCCAGGTCGACAGATTGAGACAACCGTACCCCTTATGTGATGAGGGATATTCGAGGAAGACACAAGCTGTAGAACGGGGGGCGAGCTTGTGGCAAGATGTGGCGGTCAAGTTTGGGTAGCAGAGACACCCAAAAACACGAAGGTGGGAGTAATCAGGTGTCTTGTTGTAAAGTAGAGCATATGGAATGGCATTGCGAACGGCGGAGCACAGGCGCCGGTTCAGCAGGTATGTCACCGTGGCGAACGCCTCAGCCCAATAGGGTGCAAGCAGGTGCGCATGGATGAGCATAGTGCAGCTGATGTTGTTCAGTGTGCGAAGAATTTGTTTGGCCTTACCGTTTTGGGGAGAAGTGTTGGGGCACGAGAGGCGTAAATGAATACCACAGGAGGCAAACAAAGATTGGAGGGTATTGTTTACGAACTCGGTGCCGTTATTGGCCTAGAAGGCTTTGATGGCGAGGCTGAACTATGTGGAGACATAAGTGCAAAAATTGGTGATGTGGGCTGCTACCTCAGATTTGCGAACGAGGGGGAAAGTCCAGCAAAAATGCGTAAAACCCTCGAGCAAAACGAGGTAGTATTGATAACATGAGATACTAGCAACATGAGATGTCCACACGTCACAATGAACAAGTTCAAAAGGCATAGAGCTAAATGAACTGGAGTTTGAAAAAGGAAGCCGCACATGTTTGCCAAGCTGACATGAATGACACAGAGTATGCTCTAATTTATTATGACTGATAGAGGCACTATGGCGAAGAATGTCAAGGCTGGCAGAGCTGGGATGACCAAGACGGTGATGCCAGAGGTCGGTGGAGATGGTGAGGTTGGCGTGTGGAGGGGTGGATGCAGCGGGGATGGTGTAAAGGTCGCCAGCACTATTGCAGCGAAGCATCACGCGTCGGGTCGGGACATCCTTGATAGAAAAACCAAGAGCATCAAATTCGATAGAACAGTTGTTGTCTCTAGTGAACTGACGAACTGAGATCAAGGTGTGTACTAGTTTTGGAACAACTAAAACATTATGAAGAGGGAAATTTGACACTGGTGTTGGAAGGATAGACTCACCACGACAGGTAATAGGAAGATTTTGACCATTGCCAACAGTGATAAAGGAATGAGAGGATGGCAGGAAAGGAGTATACCATCCGAGGAGCTCATGTGAGAGGAAGCACCGGAGTCCAATACCCAAGGATGCTGATCCTGGAGAGTCATCTGGTTCAACGCGGCAACGAGACCAGCTTGGTTCCACATGGGAGCCGACTGGGGGACCTGGAGCGGTGCGAAGGACGTGGGAGGCTGCACAGGCGCGGAGGCTGTGTGAGCCTGAGGAGGCGCGCCGAGGACCCCAGAATGCCAGGTGTTGTAGCCCTGCTGGACCGGGGGAGGACCCTGGGGCGCCCATGGGTTGTAGCAGAACTAGGGGCCCATGGGTGCGGCCTGCTGGGGAGCACCAGCAGTACCACCACGCTGCTGTGGAGGGCCGCCATACCAGCCCTTCTTGCCCTTGCCTTTTCCCTTGTTGCCGCCACCACCCTTGTGGCCGCCACTGGTGCTGCTGCCGTAGCCGATGGTGTGGCTGCTGTGGCCATCGGAGGAGGCCCTAGTGTTGCTGGAGTGACACCCGCCCGGACTGGTGCAGCCAGAGCCAGCCGCGGCGAGGAGGGCGCTGTTGACGACGGTCTTCTCGTCGTTGGGCCCTAGCAAACGAGGGAAGGACGGTGGAGCTGGCGATGTCGTCGGCGGTGTTGGAGAAGCGAGGGTTTAGGCCGTGCAGGAGGGCAAGGACGAGCTGTGAGTCCTCCATAGGATGACCGACGTCGTGGAGGGCGGGGGCCTTGGTCTTCAGGCGCTGGCAATATGCCGAGATGGTGGAGTCGCCCTGCACCATGGAATGAAACTCATTGAGGAGGAAGATGGCCCGCGGCTCCTTGTTGGCGCGGAAGATCTCCTCGATCGCCACCCAGATGTCATGGGCGTTCGGATCGGGCTCGTCCATGGCGAGATCAAGGACAGAGTCATTGACGGAGCCAAGGATCCAGCTGCGGATGCAGCACTCCGCGACATCCCACTGGGGGTCAGCGGGTTGAGGAGGAGCAGAATGTGCTTGCGTAGCCCGAATTTGCCGCACAGCAACTTGAAGAAGAACGCCCACTTCGAGTAGTTGGAGTTTAATTCCAACGTGATCGGGACATGGGACTTGACATTCACCGTGGCATAGGAATTGGCCACGATCGGTGCTGGGGCAAGTTCAGCTCCGAGGGCACCCATGGTGCCAGCACCAGTGGCCGGCAGGGTGCCGTTCCCGGTGGCCGGCATGGAGCCACTAATGGTCGCCGGCGTGGTGGACATCGGGAGGGAAGGGAGGGAGGGGAAGCCGCCAGGGTGGGTGGACGCAACGTGAGAAGATCACGCGCGGGAAGGTGGGCAGTGGCTGCAGGAAAGACTGATCGGTTACGATCGGGGAAGTGAGAGACTTGCAATGGGAAGGGGGGAGCGGAAGCGGGAAATCAGATCTAATTGCGAAAGATACCATGTAGAGAGACAAATGTAGAGAGACAGAAGAACAGGGGGTGACCTTTCATATATATATATAGCCCAATGGACTGGGGTTACAACATGTCCAAATACAACGTATATAGGACTAGACTATACATGTCTAGTACTCATGAAGTGTTCTGTCATGCTAACGCTGAACGCTGAAATTAGGAGGATATTAAACTATTAGTTCAATCCTTTGATCAGCCTGCCATGGGTCTATCTAACACTTAATTCTTCACTGCCTGTGAAACATGATTTCATATATTCTTGCTGAAATAGATATTGTTGGCATTTGTTGCTAGATCCTTGTTACAGGATGCTCTACACTAACAAATGTGTATAATCATCGATGTTGGTGTATGCCTATGTAACTAAAAGAAAACCCATTTGAAATTGTTTGCATGTCTAGCCTTGAAACACCTTACATATAGCACCTCAATTGGAGCAGCTTCTTCCTTGCTTAACTGAAAATAAACCTGCACGTGACCACCATGTATGGCCATTATGTTATTCTTAGGCTTTGTAGGCTCTCTGAAGTAGCATTATGTTATTCCTACTCATCCTGATATCCTCTATACCTAACAACACTGAAGCAGTAAAAATGTTATGTTTTGTAGTGATTGCCTTGAAATAATATGAAGCAATGGTTACTAAAACTGGATTCATCATATAATTTTTTATACAAAATGTAATGTCATTTTAGTACCTGGCACGGTGGAGCCTGCAAAATTATAAATTATTGTAAAGAGACATTGTAGCATATGGTGCTCCCATGTTGCCATAGTATAGCAAATCAACTACAAGATGAACCAGCTATGCTGTTCTCAAATGCCTCGGGAAAGATTGAGTTGGATGTGCTTATTTCTTGTTTTCTTTCATTTCTACTTAGTATTCTATGGATGTAGTTTAGGGATTAAACATGAACTACTAACAATTTTCTCTTTAAAGATAGACTGTATTGGAAGGGAAGATAAGTGCAGATAAAGTACAGTAAGTTCCGCTTGCATTGCTGTGGCTTTTCAAAAGCATTTGTTTCCTGATTTTGGATGCAGTAACAGTTAATAGTGTTAGAGTAATGATTTTCCATTACTTGGGCTAACCCTAGAAGGGTAGCTATATAGGTTCCATACATAGGCCACATGGGCCTTAGCCTCATGGGCCTAAACACATACTCCAACACCCCCCGCAGTCTGAACTACCGGCGCAGCGGAGTTCGAGGCTGAACAAGAAAGAACACACACAACCCCCCACAGACGCAACTAGCCACCGGTGATGTTGAGGCTGGAGCGAAACTCGGTGAAGGTCGAGGACGGGAGGCCTTTGGTGAAGATGTCCGTGAACTGGGAGGTCGTCGGAACATGAAGGACCCGTATCTCGCCCATGGCGACCCGATCACGGACAAAGTGGAGGTTGATCTCCACATGCTTCGTCCGCTGGTGCTAGATGGGGTTGGTGGAGAGGTAGACCGCACTGACGTTGTCGCAGTAGATCAGTGTGCTCCGGGAGGGCGGAGTGTGCAACTCAGCAAGCAGCTGCCTGAGCCAGGCGGCCTCCGCCACGCCGTTAGCAACGGTGCGGTACTCCGCCTCGGCGCTGGACCAGGAAACCACCGGCTGGCGCTTGGACAACCATGACACCAGGTTGCTGCCCAGGAAGACGGCGTAGCCGGAGGTGGAGCGGCGAGTATCCGGGCACCCCGCCCAGTCAGTGTCGGTGTAGACGACGAGGTCGGTGGAGGAGGCCCGGTGGATGAGGAGGCCGTAGTCGAGCGTGCCCCGGAGGTAGCGGAGGAGGCGCTTGAGAGTCGTGAGGTGAGGCTCCCGGGAGTCATGCATATGAAGATAGACCTGCTGAACTACATAGGTGATGTCCGGTCGGGTGAAGGTGAGGTACTGAAGGGCCCCGGCGAGACTCCTGTACGCAGTGGGATCGGCCACCGGGGGTCCCTCAACCTCAGACAGCTTGCCCTGAGTGTCGACCGGAGTGGAGCAGGGGTTGCAGTCAATCATCCCAGCCCGCTCCAGGATGTCCCGAGTGTACTGCCGCTGGTGAAGGAGTAACCCGGCAGGACTGTGCTCAACTGTGACCCCGAGGAAGTGGTGGAGCTCACCCAGATCCTTCATCGCGAACTCCTGCTGGAGAGCGGCGATGATCCTGCGGAGAAGGGGCTCGCTGGAGGCCATGAGGACAATGTCATCAACATAGAGCAGCAAGTATGCAGTGTCAGCCCCATGGTGGTAGACAAACATGGACGTATCAGACTTGGCCTCCACGAACCCCAGGGTCAGTAAGAAAGCAGCAAACTGGTGGTTCCACGCTCGAGGTGCCTGCTTGAGGCCGTAGAGGAACCTGTTGAGTCGGCAGACCATGTCAGGACGGGTGGAATCGACGAACCCCACCGGCTGACTGTAGTACACCGTCTCGGTAAGAAGGCCGTGGAGGAAGGCGTTCTTGACGTCCAGCTGGTGGACGGGCCAAGACCGAGCAAGCGCCAGCGAGAGCACGGTACGGACGGTGGCCGGCTTGACCACCGGGCCGAAAGTCTCATCGTAGTCGACGTCCGGTCGCTGAGTGAAACCCCGGAGGACCCATCGAGCCTTGTAGCGTTCGAGAGAGCCATCGGCCCGGCGCTTGTGGGTCCAGATCCACTTGCCGGTGACGATGTTGGAGCCTAGCGGCCGCGACACCAACTCCCATGTCTGGTTGGCGAGTAGCGCGGCGTACTCCTCTTCCATCGCACGGCGCCAGTGAGGGTCCAACAGGGCGTCGCAGACGGAAGAGGGTACCGGGGAGACCACCGATTCGCCGGTCGAAGCCTTGAGGGCACGAGGCGGCAGTGTGCCAGCCGCGTGCCGTGTCACCATCGGGTGAACATGCCGCGGGTGTCGGTGAAGCAGCGGCGGGTGGTAGACCGGCGGGGCACCACGAGTCGGCGGGGACTGCGGCAGTGGTGTCGGTGTCCCTGGCGGAGAAGGGACCGTGAGTGGCGGTGGCCGCGGCCTGCGCTGGTACACCCGTGCCGGCGCGGTGAACCTCCACGGAGGTGCCGGGGCAGGTGTCGGGACGGGATCCGGCGTCGGCGACCGGCACGACCCCCCGGGGCAGAAACGGGGGACGAAGGCCCCGGGTCTGCACCAATCGGAGAGGACGGGGCCGCGCCAGAGGACGACGGGCCCGGACCCGCTGGGGATCCGGGACAGGTGGCCGGCCCAGAGCGCGGCGAAGCGGTGCCTGCAGGAGACCACGAAACAGGTGGCTGGACCACTGGGTCAGTGGAAAACAGGGAGGGAGGGTCAGGGACCGGAGGTGTGGTAGTGCTGGAAAAGGGAAAGACGGACTCATCGAACACCACATGGCGAGAGATGAGAACCCGTCGGGAGGTAAGGTCAAAGCACCGGTACCCCTTGTGATCCAGGGAGTACCCGAGGAAGACACAGAGCGTGGAGCGAGGGTCCAGCTTGTGAGAAGAAGTGGCAGCGGTGTTGGGGTAACAGGCACACACAAACACGCGGAGGTGATCATACCGAGGCGGGGTACCGAAGAGGGCGTGGTGAGGTGTGGGAGCGGGACAGGCAGCGGAAGGAAGGCGGTTAAGAAGGTAGGTGGAGGTGTGCAGGCCCTCAGCCCAGAAGCGAGCAGGAAGAGAGGCCTGAAATAGAAGGGTACGCACGGTGTCATTGGTGGTACGAATCATCCGCTCAGCCTTGCCATTCTGCGAAGAGGTGTATGGGCAAGACATGCGCAACTGAACACCGTGAGAGAGGAAGAAAGCTCGGGAGGTGGAGTTATCAAACTCGCGACCATTGTCACACTGGACGGCCTTGATGGTGAGGCCGAACTGTGTAGACACCCAAGTAAAGAAGTAAAGGAGCGTGGTAAACGTATTTGACTTCGCACGGAGAGGAAATGTCCATGAATAATGCGAAAAATCATCAACAACCACAAGATAGTACTTATAACCGGAAATACTCAGAATAGGAGATGTCCATAGGTCGCAATGTATAAGATCAAAAATACGGGCCGCATGGGAAGTAGAACTAGAAAAAGGAAGACGAACATGTCGGCCCAATTGGCACGCATGACACAGTTGCTCATCATGAGCTCGAGTACATAGAAGACCGGAGCTACGACTGAGCTGTATCAGAGCATCACGTCCAGGATGGCCGAGGCGCCGGTGCCAGGTAGTAGAGGAAGTAGAAGCGACGAAGGCAGCTGACAAAACAGGCAGCGAAGAAGACGAAGGAGCCGCCGGGAAGCGAAGGGTGTAAAGGGGCCTGGAATTGTCACATCGGAGCAGAGGACGCCGGAAAGCCAAATCCTTTACAGTAAGACCAGAAGAGTCAAATTCCACAGAACAAGAATTGTCAGCTGTAAAACGACGAATAGAAAGAAGATTATGAACCATAGAAGGAGCAACAAGAACATCAGGAAGACGGAAAGAGCCATAAGCACTGACGGTACCCACAGACGAGACTGGAATACAAGAACCATTTGCGACCATAATGGACGAAGGAAGAGAGGAAGAGGGAGAGTGAAGCGACAAAAGTATACCAAGGTCAGGAGTGGTGTGGTAGGTGGCCCCCGAATCAGCGATCCACTCGGGTCCGACCGGAGGTGTCAGGCCCATGGTGCTGAATGAGCGAGCCAGGGCCGCCTGGTCCCAGCCGGCGACCCCCGGTGGAGTCCCGGAGGGTGGAACCCACGACGTAGCAGTGAAGGCGCCGGGTGGAGGACCAGCAGGAGCTCCGGTGGCGTGGTAGGGCCACATGGAGATGCGACTGGACCACGGGTTCTGGAACGAAGGCCATGGTGCCCCCCTGCGGCCCCTGCGGCCCACCCGGTGCCGGAGCCTGGGGGTGACCCCCCCGGCCACCCCCGCGGCCCCCTCCACGGCGACGACGAGCACCACGACCCCCCCACCTCCGCTCGGCCCAGAGGGAGGAGGGCCCAGGAGAGACGGTGGTGGCGTAGCGGACGATCGCGAAGGAGCAGGCGGACGCGGTGGAGTATCTGCCAGGGCCGTCGAGGACCCCGTAGAAGCGGCAGACCCCGGCTGGATGCCCTGCGTGAGCTCCTCCATGACGAGATCGTCATGGACCTCCAGGAAGGTGGGGAAGGGCCGCTGATGGGTGATCCATGTCTGGAGGTGGACATACCGGTCGCTGAGCCCGCGAAGGACGTTGAGGACCAAGATGCGATCCTCCACGGGCCAGCCGAGGTCGCCAAAGGAGTCCGCCATGCCCTTCATCCGACGGCAGAACACGCCGACGGAGAGGTCACCCTGGACGAAGGTGCGGAAGCTCGCGTCGAGACACAGAGCCCGGGCCTCGGCGTTGCCCAGGAACTGGCCCTCAAGGGCAAGCCACGCCCGGCGCACGTCAGGGGAGGTGCGGACGGGGTCGTGGAGGTCCAGAGAGATCGTCCCCAAGATCCAGGAGAGGACGATGTTGTCGAGACGGAGCCACGACGGCGTCTGGACGGTGACCGAGGCGTCGACGAGGACGTGGTCGTTGAGGGCGTAGCGGCAAAGAGTGAGTACCACCAGATCCCGCCAGCGGGCGTAGGAGGGCGACTCCGGCTCGAGGACGACCAGGACGAGAAGGCGAATGTTCTGGACCCCCCGGCCTAGTAGTGGAGCTGGGCCACGAGCGGGTCAGCCGAGTCATGCCAGAGGACGGTGGTGTGGGAGATGGGGCGCCCCGGCGAGGCAGAGGAGGTGGCACCAACGTCCCGGGAGGCGGGGGGAACGAGGAGCTGCTCCGCCTCAGCGATCTGGCGAGTCAGGGCGTCGGCCGCGTCGCGCTCGCGCTCCCACACGAGAGCAGCCGCGCGCACACGAGCCTACCCCTCCGCGGCAGCAGCTCGGGCAGCGACGAGGGCGGCGGCGAGGGCGGAATCCGGCCCCGGGGCGCGCAGGAGATGGAGACCACTGAGAGGGTCCGGCTGGAAACCAACAGCAGGGGCAGTGGCACCGGCGCCGGCGGGGTCTCCAGGGTCCGCAGTAGGATGGAGGAGCGGCTGGGCCACCCCCGGCTGGACCACCCCCACAGGCGCGACCTCCTCGGCGGCGTCCCCCACCGCGCCCAGGCCGGGAGAGGAGGCCAAGGCACGGGCTGCCACTGCGCCCAGAGCAGCAGCAGTAGCCGCATCAGGAGGGGTGGGGGGCAGGCGGTGCTGCAGGACGGGGTCGGTGGCCAGAGGGATGCCGGCTGCGCCAGGGGGTGCTGGAGGGTGGCCAGCAGGGAGAGGATGGGTGGCGGCCAGAGGAGTGCCGCCAGGAGAAGCGGCGGCTGGGAGGTGGCCGGCAGGAGGCGCAGCAGCGGCCGGGAGCCCACCAGGAGATGCGGCGGCGGCAGGAGCAGATGCGCCGCCAGGATCTGAGCCCAGGATGGAGAAGAATGGGAGGGGAAATAGGAATAGAGAGAAGGGGGAGGGGAAGGACTAGGGATGAAAACGGACGGAATTTTTCCCGTACCGTCCCGTTCCGTTTTCTATATTTTCCCGTCCGTTTCCGTATTTGCGAGATCCCGTTTTCGTATTTGCGGAAGTAGAAAATGGTGTTTTCCGTCCGTTTCCGAGTAATCCCGTTTTAATATGGAATAGACCCGTATTTATTCCGTTTTTATCCCGTTTTCAATCTATACTCAACATGTTCAACAATTACATGTCCTTATGTTATGTTAATATAACTATGAATCACCAAATATGCCTGTTATGTTCACGTACATAGCATGTAAATGAATATTAAACTTTGTATATATTATTACATGACTTTATATATGTATACTTTGAGAATATTATATTATGTGATCTTAATTTAATTTTCCGGCTCTCCATCCGTATTTGTTCGTTTCCGTATGTCCGCATATTCCGATTCCGTTTTCGAACCCGTATTTTCCGAACCCGATCCCGTTTCCGCCAAAAAATATAGAAACGGAAGTAGAAATAGGGTTTTTCCGTCCGTTTCCGTCCGTTTTCATCGCTAGGAAGGACCGCCGGCCATGGTGGCTGGGGCCAGCGGCGGCGCCACTAGGGAAGGGCGGCGGGCAGGGAGAGGAGAGGAGAGAAATCCTAACCCTAGGCTGCTGATACCATGTTAGAGTAATGATTTTCCATTACTTGGGCTAACCCTAGAAGGGTAGCTATATAGGTTCCATACATGGGTCATATGGGCCTTAGCCTCATGGGCCTAAACACATACTCCAACAAATAGTATTATTTTTGGAGGCCAAACAGCAATATCCTATTATAATGGTACAAGATTCCACTATAACCAGTTAGCTATTACAGCATAGCACATGAACCATGAAATGACCATGCTTCTATTTGATATGCTTCTATTTGATGTGAAAAGTTTCTAGAGACCATGATCGTGATAAAAAGCCATAGCCATACCCCACACCACACTTGCACCTGGAGGAAGATTTGGGGCAGGACCAAAATCTTTCCTCCATATGACACATCCCACCAGAACGGGAGGTCTTATCAGCCTCCATCTATGTGGCCTCCTTCAGCTAAAGCTTATTACATGTGAAATGGCCGGTTGGTTATTCTTAACTTCATTTCATTTGAATAGTGATTTGCAATTTTATATTAGGCATCCTATGAGTTAAATGAACTTTTCTGTACTTGAATACCAATTATTTCAATAGTTGTGTATCTATGTAGTCTGTCAATAAATTCTCCGTGCGCATCAACTAAACAATCATTGCATCACCACTCATGCTATAGTGGTGTGACTATTCTTATAGTTGACCTAGTAGAAAAAAGGAAAATCTAGGAGAACTGCACGCTATCCTGTCACTCCCACTTGTTTTCATTATCTTACATGAATGATTTGTTGATGTGTTGCTTGACAAAGAGGCATTGGCTAATGAAATACTTGTTTTTCTCTTTCTATGCAGTGAAGTGTCAGTGGTTTAATGTGTGGTTGCTTTGGTATCTTGAAATCGATGCAGGTTGCATGTAAAAGGAAGTCGTAAGAATTGTGGTGTGCACAAGCAATTTGGCTCATGTCAAAGGACAATAGATCTATGGTGCCCTTTGACTTTATCTTGTCGGTTGGCTAAGGCCACTTCAAGTCGTCAGGGCATATGGCTATGTCAACGTGACACACAATTCTTGAGTGGGCTACTGTAGGGATTCACGAGAAGCTGCGGCCACAATAGGAGCAGGGAGTGCTGGGATTGGTGCAAGGACACTCCAGTGATGTTACCAACCAATTGCCAACTGAAAACAGCATCCTGGGTCAATAGCAGGAAACTTGTGCCCAATAGTTGCTCGAAACAAAACTGATTCTTGTGGGGCTCAGCCTTGGTGTGTAGGCTGCATTATTCAAAGGCGGTATCATATCATTTCTTCCTCCCCCACCAAAAATCTTGGGAGATGTCACTTCTGATTTTGGAAGCTCATCATATGAGCCAGTGCGGTGGGCTTTGTAGGGACAAATTCTTTTCAAGGGATGCTTTTGCGTTTAATTGCGATCATCATTTGGTGAGCTTCCTTTGCAATGACCTTTGTTTCTCGAAACCTGGATGTAAATGAACTGACTGCATGGAAAATCTTGGGAGATGTCGCTTCTGATTTTGGAAGCTCATCATATGAGAGCCAGTGCGGTGGACTTTGTAGGGACACAAGTCTTTTCAAGGATGCTTTTGCATTTAATCGCGACCATCATTCGCTGAGCTTCCTTTGCAATGATCTTTGTTTCTCCAAATCTGGATGTAAATGAACTAACTGCATGGGTTGCTTACCTTTGCATATGTGTCCATGCATCACATTACTCTGATTAGGGAATGATGGGGGATGCTAGAATCAGGCAAATATTTTGCATGTTGATTCCCTCCCCAGAACCTGGACCCATACATGGAGTGGTAATGGTAGGCACTTTCCCTTAGTTGCGGTGTGGTCGGTCAACTGCAAGTTGAGCATGTGTCTGTCCTGGTGTAACAGCAGCACAGGGCATTTGGGATGGGAGTATCATTTTAAGGATATTAGTGGAACCGAAAAGGTATATATAGGCGATATCTCCAACTTACTCATGTCTCCTTGAATAGAAATATAGATAGAATCATGAGAGCACTATTTTGCTTAATCATTTTCGATTTCCAGCTTTGGTGTTGTTCATGTGCTGTGCTCACAATCTATTGAGATTCTCATTGTCAGAACGTACACATGCATTCTGGTTGTGCAGTGCACGCCCAAAATTCAGTAAAGCTGCTGCTGCGCTTGTATGCGCACCAGCTTAATTACTTTTGTTAGGTTGTGGCAGCTAGGCGTGGATGCAGCACTAGCACCTGTACATGGCTCATTGTGTATGTATGTATGTTGGTCTCCATCTCCTTCTGCTGCATGTGTTTGTTCAAGTCTATAAAACCCAAGAGGGCCTGCCTGCCTGTCACCTGTCACCACATACTACCGATCGAGATACATACATTAGCAGCACCCATAGGCCACAGCTATGTATCAGCAACACCACCATCACTGGGCCAATTCCTCTTGTTATTGCGTCGATGGTGAGCTCAAAGGTAGTGATGCCATCCTTTCTTCTCGGCCAGACGCCTTACTTGCCAGTGGAGGAGCATTCCTGCCTTCTCCATCCCCGCCGCCACCGCCATCGAGCTACATGCCTCATTACTATTCGCAGCAGCCCCCGGCCATTGTTCCTCCACCCATGGCCAGCCAGCTGCACGCCATCCCCCACCTGTCCCCGATGTCCTCGTCATCCTCGTCGTCGTTTCGCCGGGCGTTGAGCACGGGAGACCTCATCCTCCGGGACCGGGAGGAGGAGCAGAGGGTGGGGGCGGCGGCGGCAACAAGGTACAGCGCGGAGGAGCGGCGGGAGCGCATCGACAAGTACCGGAGCAAGCGCAACCAACGCAACTTCCAAAAGAAGATCACGGTCTGCCTGCTGCAACATACATATCCATGCATATATTGGTTTGGTTGGTTTCAGCTAGCTCTAGCTGCTTCCTCTAACATACGCAAATGAATGGCGGCGCATGCAGTACGCGTGCAGGAAGACGCTCGCAGACAGTCGTCCCCGGGTGAAGGGCCGCTTCGCGCGCAACGGCGGCGACTACACAGAGACGGAGGCGGATGCAGCTGCAGACCACCATGTCCATGCCCCAGCAGCAGCACGTCAGTCAGAGTCAGAGTCAGAGTCGCCGGCAACAGCAGCCGCGCCGGAGTGGTGGCCGCCAGTGCAGGAGGAGGGCATCAACCTAGCAGAGCTCTGCGCCGACGACGACGAGATGCTGGCCGCCTACCTTGGAGTCTCCTCCATCAGTATAGCTGATCATCACTACAGCTGCCACCCATAGATAGATAGATGCATGAGTAGATGTTGCTTTTTTCCTTTCTGCTAGTTAACTTTATATACAAATCTCTGCACGAGATTTTCTTTTACTAGAAAGAAATTTGATATTGCCTTTCGCTTTAATTTATATATAACTTTTCTTTTATATATTGCCTCTGCTTGTTGTTTATTTCCTGATCAATCGATGTGCGTATCTATCCATGAGTCTGATGCACACAAGACAACATTTGTGTACTACTCCATCCCAAATTATAAGACGTTTGACTTTTTTGACACCAAGTTTGACTACTCGTCTTATTCAAAAAATTTATACGAATATAGTCAAATTTAAGTCATTCTTGAAGAACTTTTATTAATAAACCAAGCCACGACAAAAGAAGTGATATTTTGCATAAATTTTTGAATAAGACGAGTGGTCAAACTTGGTGTCAAAAAAGTCAAACGTCTTATAATTTGGGATGGATTGAGTAGTCTTCTACATAAAATTGCCTGCATCTGCAGTTTATTTCCTTCTCAGTGACTTTTGTTGTTTTATATCTTTTACATGGTTCATTTTTCATTTAACAAAATATGTATGTGACCTTGTTGGTACTGTGAATACACAAATCCAAAAGTTATGTTTTTCTCTAGAAAGATCTGTTACATCTCAATCTCCAAGAGAAGAAAAGAGATGATTATTTTTTTCTACAAGTTTTCATAAGAGAAAAAAACTCGATCCGCGGGGTAAGATAGCCCCAAACATTGTGCTTAAGAAGAAGACCTTCTCACACAGGTCGAGAAAAACTCGGAACCCTTGCCCCACCTATACACGATGGCATCATAGCTCCCGTGAGACTGGGCTGGCCTTAGACCTATGCTTTGGCATAGGACAGACGAGGGGATTTTTTTCGCCTCCAGCCGACAAATTCGCCCTCGTGGGGGATTGAACTCCGGCCGCAAGGGTGCAACGCGGTAACAGCTAGCCAACTGGACTAGCACCCGCTTGTTGGATTACATTTTTCATAAGAGAAGGATACACTATTTTAAGTGAAAACCAGGTCCAAAAGAATACACAAAACTGCACAACCACTGCCTGCCTACTCTAGCTAACGACTTTTTTTTTTTGAGCATCACTCTAGCTAACGACTTCTATCGTAACGTAGACGCACATAGCCATCGCTTAGCCTTCCATGCCACATCGGAGCGTAGCATTGAACGATAGTCACAACAACCCTATATTGTGCCACCATAGCCGCCGCACCACCCCTGCGCGGCATGAGAAAGGGGCAATGGACAAGCATGACCAACACATGCTGACTTATGTCACGCGTAGCTGACCTAGGAGCCAGTTAGCCACACACATACACAAATACAGTGTCACCGCCTGCCATATAAGTCGGGAGTGAGGTCGCTCTACCCATTACGGCATAGCTCCGTCCAACCAAACATGGGTAAGATTAGGTCCAATTGTCAGGACAATGGATTTAAACATTCGGCACCACTACCGCCCAGACGTCCGGACAAATCAGATCCATCGGACGCTCCATCTATCCGCAAAAGTTATTTTCATACGTGTCCTGTTAATTATTCGTATCCACAAAATTATCTTTCTATGCGCCCTGTTAATTATTCTTTTTTAATTCCGCATCCTGAACACTCATACGATCGCATGTTCCACTTTCCAGTTCCAAATGTTTTATCTGCTTTATACGTATTTTACAGAAAGTGCTCTCATGTTGCGAGTGTTTTGTGAGCAGGCGTAGGAGCAAGTGGTCCTGTGTGTACATGTGTTTCATTTCCATACAAGGCCCATAGTTGGATGTTGCAACGTTAGTTGGGCAACAAAATAAAATGTAATCTATATAACGTCTAACAAGAGAGGTCGAATGTATGTGTATAGCCACTACAACATATGTAACCTCCAGATAAAAAATCTTGCAACATATGTCTGAAGTAGACGAACACATTCTGAGTAGATACTTGCAACATATGTGTATAGCCATTGCAACATATGAAACATCAAAATCTACTTTTGCAACATCCGTATCACACACACAGGAACCGCCTTCGTCTGCAAGGACCGCCTACGCCTACTCATGAAACACTTGTAACATGAAAGCACTTCCTGCAACATATATCTGAAGCAGATGAAACATTTAGAATATACACTTGCAACATATGTGTATAGCACTGCAACATATGCAATATTTAGATAAAATACTTGCAACATACGTCTGAAGTAGATGAAACATTTTGAATAGACACTTGTAACATATGTGTATAGCCATTGCAACATCTAGATATATTTTTTTGCAACATCCATATAGAACACTTGCAACGTATATTTGAAACATCTGAAACACTTGACACATGTTTGCAACATATGCTTTTAGTGCCAGCGTGATGAACTGGCACGATGGAGGTGGCCCTGCGAGACGGCTACAGCAGGCGAGGCACGCGACGGCCGGGGCAAATTCACGTGGGCCGGAGCGAGCAATGGCACGGGCAGGCGGGGCGCGGGGAGCGAGCGGGCGGGGCGTGGGGCGCGTGGAGCGAGCGACGCAGGCAGGGCGCACGGGGATTGGACAGACACCCGCTTCGTAGCATTGTCGTTAAAGACAGTGCATGATGAAATTTTGGCACAGTGTTGACTATGGTTAATTGGGAAAAATAAATTATTAAACCGGCCATACAAATATTTTATACATGGCTCTCTAACATATCAAGGCTCATACGGAAATAGTTGTTATTTATGTTGACCATGCTAAGTTGACTCGCAATATGATCATGCTCATGTATATTTATGGTCTATAGTTATTTTTGGACCAAAGACATTTTGTTGCACATACATGACAGTATACCATAGCCGGAGCTTGCATTCACAATCACATGTTTCTCTCACCCAATGATCGATACGATACTTGCACTAGTTTCTTCTAGGTATAGGTAGCTCTCCGGTCGAGAGGGGAGAGAGATGGATCGATTGCAAGCTTGCAATAGGATGCTGTAGCAGCTATTTGTACTAGTGGTGACAATATAATCCCATTGGATTTTCTTTTCTTGTATTTTTTTTTGATAATGGATACCGTGAGCTTTATTATTGAAGAACAGTTACACCGTTTAGCACAAATTCTTTCTTTGTAATTTACATAATTAATTTCTCCCAAGAATAGAGTGACAGGTCTCACATGCATGATATGATAATGCTAGGCTAGCGTATCGATGCAAGTCTCATCACTACTGGAGTTCAGGGTCTCACATGCACGTGGAGGTTGTTCGACTTATCCAGTTATTTAGTGTCTCCTAAGTTTAACTCCAGAGGAAGGTAACTACGCAATCTCTGTTGAAATCAAGAGTGAAAAAATAGAAACAAGGCTGGCTACGTATCAGTGCTTGATTCACTCTGGATCTCATCAAACGACGACATTTTTTTTAGTATAATCATATTTTGGAGTGGAGCACTTCTACTCCGGTCTTCATGTATGATTCCATTCACTAGTGCACAGCCTGCTAGTATCAGTCATACATTGGATGAATCTGAAGACGCATACTGACATACATACACCTAACACCTTGAACAAAATATGCATACAAACAGAGAGACCTTTACCATTAACTTCTCTCAACCTTCTTGATCAATATTACTTGACCAAACCTAGCAGGCTCCAGAAAGCATTGATCTTCCAACTGCAGATTTTAATGGTTCAATTCCAAGGCACCACCACCTGAAACTTTGTCTACACAGCAATGATGCCCCTAGTTTATCGCGGCAAGAGGGGCTCTCTGTGTTTCGGGTGTCGTCGACCCTGCCAACTGCTGCTTCCCATTTCCATTTACAGCAAGCTTCGTCGGTGTTCTGCTGTCCCAAAATGCCGTCACGAGATCTTCAAGGGGGGTTACCAACTCCCTGATCGATTGGCTGTCCGGAATGTTGATCTCACGCCTTCTCGGTGTTGAACAAGTTGCTTCATCCACCTGGCCCATAAACACAGAGTTCGATATTAGAAAACTAAGGAACCATCATGCTTCAGCATGTAAACAAACTATTTATATGTGCGTATATATATGCCCAGCAGACTAATATTGCTAACCTTATAATCATCTCCCAGAGATCTATCGGCATTCCCTGTTATCACTTTTGTCTTCTCATAGTGACCATGTTCCAAGTCATGAAGTTCTGTTCTGGATGTCATCATGATGGATTTCACATTCTCGCAAATACCATGGTCCAATCTTAATGAATCTGGCATAGAAATCAGCAATTTGCAGGAAATTTTAGACAGCAGAAAATGCATATGTGCTGGAAAAAAGAATGATGTATCACTGTGCAGAAATAGTACCGTCAATAGAACTGAGAAGGGATTTGCTTGAAATGTCACTGTCTTCAAATCCAGCAGTGACAGCAGATGAAAATCTTGCATCCAGTTGGTTGCTCACCTCATTCCCAGCACTTCATTCAAAGGATGCACATATGTTTAGCATACAAAAAGTTCAAGTTGCTCTCTTCAAACTATTTATCCAACAAAACAAACTTCAATTGTCAGTACCAATTACCTTATGACTGAGCCGATGGCTTCTGCACTGTTTCTTCCAAGCGCCAACACCAAATTTTGTGCAGTAATCCATTGTTCTGAACATGATTCTACCCTTCCCTTGCTGTACAATAAATCATATGTGTTAGTTTCCATGTTCTAAGATTCTCATGAAATCAACAATTTAACTGTAAGATAGACAACTTACCACTGCTGCAAATTCCCTGCCAGGAAGCATCGTTTCTGTTCAATAGAAGATACATTTTGTTGGAATGCCTCTTCAGTTCTCTTCATGTAGGCTTCCCATTGCTCTTTCATAGAAGATGTAAAATCATGAAGCTTGGTAGTTTCAGTTTGTAAATTGTTTGAACGCTCAGAAGCAGTCCTATTGAGGCTGCATATATCATCTTGAACCTGGTAAAATGACACACATATGTCACTCAGTCAGCTCAGTAGTTGGTTTTCAGCTGTTGCACAAGTAGATGTTTCTCTGAAGAAATTTGACTAGGATGACCAAATAACAGTATGCCATTGGTTTATGACAACAAAGGGCCACTGTTATGACCGGCGTGTCATACAAGAGGAGGAGATCTTCAAGTGGCTAGGCGCCGGCCCAGCCAGGGTGTCGGCGTGGGGGCTGGAAGCCCAGTTATCTTCGTCAATATTATTATTAGGAATATTATTATTATTAGGGAGTATTTTATAAATTATTAGGAGGAGACAAGGCTATATATATTTGTAAAGACTCTATGAGATAATCAAGCAGAAACAATACAATTGTTTCCGGCTTCCTTAGGGAGCCGGGAGTTGCCCTAGCCGCCGCTGCCCCTCGCTGCCCCTCGCTCTCGCGCAATCACGGCGCCCCCGCGCCGTCTTCCTCGCTCGCTCAAGCCTCGCCTTTCACCCTCCTACTCGTATAACCTAAGATCAATCCCCGGTAGGGCTAGGGCACCTAACAGCCTGGTATCGGAGATCTCGGACACGATGACCACGTCTTTCGCTACCTCCGGAGTTTCCGCGGCGACCACGCTGCCGGCTTCCACCGTGCACTCGGAGCGCTCGGAGTCCTCCGGCGCGCCGCTCACCTTGGAAGCCCTGGCTGGTGTCGTCGATCGGATGGGCGCCAACATCGACATGATCAACCGCAATATGGCGGCCATGCAGGTGGCTCTGACCAGCCTGCTGCCGCCGTCCGCCTCCCAGCCACCGCCACCACCACCGCCTGTTCCATCTGCGCCGCCACCCAACCTTCCAGTTGGCGACCCGGGTGTGCCTCTGCACATGTTGCGGTGGCCGGCGTCTCCATCGCCGATCCCGTCCTGGGCGTTCATGGGTACGTCGCCGCCGGTCTACACGTCAGCAACTACTGTCACCACTTCGGCGGCGTCTTCCTCTGTTGCGGCCTCGGCACCCAGCGCGGGAACCTTCTACGGCGGGGCTGATGGTACCCTATTTTACGGCGGCGCCCCGGCCCCTGCTGCGGTGGGGAGTGGAGGTCTTCCTGACGGCGCGCAGGGTGGTCCTCCCGCTCCACCCCGGTTCTACAAGTTGGAATTTGCGACCTACGATGGTGCCGTCGACCCTCTCAATTGGCTCAACCAGTGTGAGCAATTTTTCCGCGGCCAACGTACCCTCGCCTCGGACCGCACGTGGTTGGCCTCCTACCACCTCCGCGGCGCGGCCCAGACGTGGTACTATGCCCTGGAACAAGACGAGGGGATGCCATCGTGGGAGCGTTTCCGCGAGCTGTGCCAACTTCGCTTCGGACCTCCAACGCATGGCACGCGCTTGGCGGAGCTCGCCCGGCTACCTTTCTCCTCCACGGTCCAGGACTACTCGGAGCGCTACAACGCCGTTCTTTGCCACGAGCCGGACCTCTCCGCCCTCCAGAAGGCCAAGCTGTACGTCGGCGGTCTTCCTGATCACATCCGGCTCGATGTGGAGATGCACCATCCGCCCGACTTACAGTCCGCGATGTACTACGCTCGCGCCTACGAGCAGCGCACGGCGGCCTTCCTGCCGGCCCTACTGCAGCTACAGCAGCAGCGCGGTGGCCGCCCTCCCCGAGCAGCGCCAGCGCCCTCGGCTCCTACCCCCCAGGGTCAGCCGCCGCCCACGTCGGTGCCGGGCCAACAGCGGACGTTTCGTCGCCTCACGCCGGCCGAGCAGGTGGAGCGACGACGCCAGGGCCTTTGCTTTAACTGTGATGAGCCGTTTGTGCGCGGTCATGTGTGCAAGCGGCTCTTCTACATCGAGACGGACGACTACATCGACGACGTGCCGGCAGCTACAGAGGCTGCCCACCTGGAGGCGCCGGCCGACCAGGAGTCCCCGGCTAACTCGCTTGTGGTTTCCCTTCATGCTGTTGCAGGTATACGTCCGCCCAATGCCATGCTGCTGCCCGTGTTCATCAAGGGCGAGCGCTTCCTCGCCCTCCTCGATACTGGCTCCACGCACAACTTCGTCCAAGGAGCCGCCATGCGACGTCTCGGCCTGTTTCCCACGGGTGGCGAGAAGCTGCGGGTCACCGTCGCTAACGGTGATCGCTTAGCGTGCGAAGGCATCGCGCACGAGGTGCCTATCCGCATCGGAGAAGAGGACTTCAGCATCACGTGCGTCGGCCTGAATTTGGGCGCCTTCGACTTCATCATCGGTTTCGACTTTCTCCGGACGCTGGGGCCTATGCTGTGGGACTGCGACGCCCTCACCTTGTCGTTCGGGAGGAACGGCCGCCGCGTCACCTGGCAGGGTGTGCCGGGACCCGCGGTACCCACCCCACAGCAGACCTTAGCCGCGGTCTCTCTTGACCCGCGGCTGCCGCTGCTGGACACCCTCCTGCAGCAGTACGGCGATGTCTTCGACGAGCCCACGGGGCTCCCTCCGGTGCGCCCCTACGACCACCGCATCCATCTGTTGCCCGGGACTGCTCCTGTTGCGGTACGGCCGTACCGCTATCCCCAGCTGCAGAAGGATGAGTTGGAACGGCAGTGCGCCACGATGCTCGAGCAAGGCATCATTCGCCCGAGCACCTCGCCGTTCTCTGCTCCCGTCTTGTTGGTACGCAAGGCGGACAAGACGTGGCGCTTCTGCATCGACTACCGCGCCCTCAATGCCAAGACATCAAAGGACAAGTTCCCGATCCCGGTGGTGGACGAGCTTCTCGATGAGCTCCATGGTGCCCGCTTCTTCACCAAGCTTGATTTGCGGTCCGGGTACCACCAGGTGCGGATGCACCCCGACGACATCAGCAAGACGGCGTTCCGTACACATCAGGGCCATTACGAGTTCCTGGTCATGCCGTTCGGCCTCTCCAACGCGCCGGCGACGTTCCAGGCACTCATGAACGACGTCCTTCGCCCATATCTCCGCAGGTTCGTCTTAGTCTTTTTCGACGACATATTGATCTACAGCTCTTCGTGGGCGGAGCACTTGCAGCATGTGGGCGTCGTTCTCCACGCCCTTCGCGTCCACCGTCTTCATCTGAAGCGCTCCAAGTGTTCCTTTGGGGCCTCGTCAGTGGCCTACCTCGGTCACGTCATTTCCGCTGAGGGGGTTGCCATGGACGCCGACAAGGTGGCGGCGGTCGCTTCCTGGCCTACACCGCGGTCGGCTAGGGCCCTGCGTGGCTTCTTGGGCCTAGCCGGCTACTACCGCAAGTTCATCCGCGACTTCGGCATCATAGCGGCACCGCTGACGCGTCTCTTGCGACGAGACGCGTTTGCATGGGATGACGACGCCGACGCGGCGTTCCGGGCGCTCCAGGGCGCCCTCACCACAGGGCCGGTTCTCCAGATGCTGGACTTCACCAAGGACTTCGTCGTTGACAGCGACGCTTCGGGTGCTGGGTTCGGCGCGGTGCTGCATCAGGGCGCTGGGCCGCTCGCTTTCTTCAGCCGGCCGTTCGCTGCACGCCACCTGAAGCTCGCCGCTTATGAGCGGGAGTTGATCGGGTTGGTGCAAGCCGTGCGGCATTGGCGTCCTTACTTGTGGGGGCGCCACTTCCTGGTGCGGACGGACCACTACAGCCTCAAATACTTGCTTGATCAGCGCCTCTCCACTGTTCCTCAACACCAGTGGGTCAGCAAGCTATTTGGGTTCGACTTCGCCGTGGAGTTCCGCCCGGGCCGCCTTAACACGGTGGCCGACGCCTTGTCCCGCCGCGACATCGACGCCACGGATAACCCCGCGGCTGCCTCTGCTGCAGTTGCCGCGGCGTTGTCGGGGCCCTCCTTCTCCTACCTCGACGACGTGCGCCGGGCTACAGCCACCGCTCCCGACGCACTGGCCTTGCTGGAGCAATTGCGCGCTGGTGACCTCCCGGGCCGCTGGCGTGAGGACGCCGGCCTCCTTCTGCACGGCTCGCGCATCTTCGTTCCGGACGTTAGCGAGCTGCGTCCCCAGGCTCTCCAGCTGGCCCATGGCGCGGGTCATGAGGGTGTCCAGAAAACCTTGCACCGTCTCCGCGCGGATTTTTACATTCCAGGAGATCGTTCGTTGGTGCAAGATTGGGTGCGCTCCTGCACCACGTGCCAGCGCAACAAGTCGCCCGCCCTCCAGCCGGCGGGGTTGCTGCAGCCGCTCGACGTTCCGTCCCAGGTGTGGGCGGATGTTTCTATGGACTTCATCGAGGGGCTGCCGAAGGTCGGCGGCAAGTCGGTCATCCTCACCGTCGTGGACCGCTTCTCCAAGTATGCGCACTTCATCGCTCTTGGCCACCCCTACACGGCCACGACCGTCGCTCGCGCCTTCTTCGATGGCATCGTCCGACTTCACGGGTTTCCGACGTCCATCGTCAGTGATCGGGACCCCGTGTTTACTGGCCATGTCTGGCGTGACCTCTTCCAGATGGCGGGTATCAAACTCCGTATGAGCACGGCATTCCACCCACAGACGGATGGCCAGTCAGAGGTGGTGAATAAGGTAATCGCAATGTATTTGCGCTGTGTCACAGGTGATCGTCCGCGTGCATGGGTGGACTGGCTGTCATGGGCGGAGTATTGCTACAACACGTCCTTCCACACAGCTCTTCGTGCTACGCCGTTCGAAGTGGTGTACGGGCGTCCTCCTCAGCCCATCTTGCCGTACAGGCCGGGCTCGGCCAGCACTGCGGCAGCTGACGACCTCCTCCGCAGTCGTGACGAGGTCCTGGCTGAGGTCCGTCAGCGTCTTCTCCAGGCACAGCAATTGGCGAAGAAGTACTACGACGCCAATCACCGGGAGGTGGTGTTCGACGCCGGTTCGTGGGTTTGGCTGCGTCTCCCCTTCACCGCACGACGCAGACCCTCGACCCGCGCTCCCGGCGTAAGCTCGGGCCGCGTTGGGCTGGTCCCTTTCGCGTGCTTGAGCGCATTGGGAGCGTCGCCTATCGTCTTCAGTTGTCGGAAGGGTCGCGCCTCCATGATGTGTTCCACGTCAGCCTGTTGAAGCCGCATCGCGGCGAACCACCAGCTGTGCCCGGCGTCCTGCCTCCGACGCAGGATGGCCGCGTTTTGGCTGACCCGGAACGAGCTCTACGCGCCCAGCAGCGGCGCGGCGTCTGGCGGATTTTGATCAAGTGGCGCGACCTACCGGAGGCTGCTGCTACCTGGGAGCTCCTTGATGAGTTCCGGGACTCTTACCCCGCATTCCAGCTCGAGGACGAGCTGTTTTCGCAGGCGGGGAGAGATGTTATGACCGGCGTGTCATACAAGAGGAGGAGATCTTCAAGTGGCTAGGCGCCGGCCCAGCCAGGGTGTCGGCGTGGGGGCTGGAAGCCCAGTTATCTTCGTCAATATTATTATTAGGAATATTATTATTATTAGGGAGTATTTTATAAATTATTAGGAGGAGACAAGGCTATATATATTTGTAAAGACTCTATGAGATAATCAAGCAGAAACAATACAATTGTTTCCGGCTTCCTTAGGGAGCCGGGAGTTGCCCTAGCCGCCGCTGCCCCTCGCTGCCCCTCGCTCTCGCGCAATCACGGCGCCCCCGCGCCGTCTTCCTCGCTCGCTCAAGCCTCGCCTTTCACCCTCCTACTCGTATAACCTAAGATCAATCCCCGGTAGGGCTAGGGCACCTAACAGCCACACAGTAGTGGCCTATACATTATTAGGCATCCTCCAGATATTGAAGTGAATGAAACATACCATATTTTTCTTTCTAGCATTCGATTCTGCAAATAACCCTGCGACCTTCTCCATCAAGTACTTCTCTTCATCAGCAACAAAGGCCTGAATCCATTTCATGTCATCAGATAACAAATCATACAAATAGATCCTTACAGACTAATGAGAAACTTACAGCTGCAACAGAAGATTACCTCAAACTTCTTCTGAAGCTGGAAGAGTTGCTTTTGATGTTCCATCTGTGATTCTTCCAAAATCTTTATGAGCTCCAATGCATGGGAATCTATAGTTTTGAAGAAGTTCATTGTAGTTGTCGAAACAGACTTTGTTCTCTCCAAATTTCTGGAGAGCCCCTGTATGAGTGCAACTTTTTCTTATACTACTGTAATCAACAATATGAGCTTAATAAATAGGTAAAAAAAATTAGCATTTTGTAATAAATAATGAACCTCATGCTGCTGCTCAATAAATGTAGCAAAGTTCACTTCTTGCTGAGAAAGCCCATTTTGTAGTGCAATGAGTATTTGGTCAGCATCAACCAACAGGCCCTTCATGCACTGCACACCAAAGAATTCTCAGTATGTGTTTACAAAAATAGGGAATAAAAATAAAGATGATGAGCATAATATGAGGATTTCAAGATAATTAAGTACACTTACATCCTCAAGGCCAGATGTGTGTGTGATAACTTGCGAATTAAGGTTTTCAAAGCTCAACACAGATTTATGCTTGAGTTCATTTGCAAAACCATGCAATTCTGCTATCCTAGAATTGAAGCGCTCTTTGAGCTTTCTTACATGCTCTTGAAGTTCTCCAGCAACCTAAGAAAATGCGGCATTGTTAGACTTATACAGACAAAGAATGAACTGATAACCACATGTTTTGCTTTTTGGTGCACCTTGCCCTTTGAGGTGACAAAAGATTGCATCTCTTCTTCAAGTGATTTTAGTTGGCTCTCCTGTTGAGAGACCGAGGTTGAGACTGTTCTATGCAAGACACTAATGTCTTGAGTCAGCTGGGAATGGAAATGTTGAATTGTACTTCTATTTGTATCTTCAATCTTTTCCTTCCTTTCTGAAAATCGATACCAAGAATGAATATAAATATTTAAATTGAGAAAGGAAAGAGGGAGGGAGAAAGAGAAATGGAGGCAGACCTAATTTTGAAAATAGCCCATATAGATCCCCTGCTGTATTCTCCAGCTCTGATCGGAGTCTTTGTGCTTCACCAACAAGAACTTTTTCTGAAGACATTTAAAAAAGAAAGGACGTAAGAGAAATGGTAAGCATAATCACCTCAGCCAAAAATCTGAAAATTTTCTGCAAGTATGAAAATAACACGGCGCGGGTGTATCAAGGCAAAATGGAATGAAACAAACAGTATTTTAGTATATTAATTACTCGCGTGCATTCTGTACACAACAAGCTAGAGAACCTTATCAAATGCTTAATTAAGCCATAAGCAACAAATTTCATATGCAAACTCATATAGAAAACAATGAAGTCTTCATTATGATAAGCTTTGCCTTGATTCCTTGAAGGGGCAAATTCTAACCTGATTTAAGAAGATTTTCTATCAAATATTGCTTCTCCTTAATAATATTATTTGCCTTCATGTATTTCGCTTCAAGATCCACTAGGGTGCACTCTGTTTCCTTCATTCTTTTCTGAAAAAAGATGAGAAGTTGTAAATACAAACATCATTATTCAATTATATGATAGAAATATGACAATACAAGTATACAGCACACATACCTGTAATGTCTGAAGTTGATCACTTAGATCTGCACTCAGAACTTTCTGAGAATCATAGAGTCCTTGAAGCTCTTCTAATTGCTGGTACAGTTACAGATTCCAAATTATAGCATTATTTTTTTCAGCAAGATACAAATCCTCTAACTGAACTAAAGGCATACCTTATCTTTTGATTCCAAAGTAAGCTCCAAACGATCCAGTTTCTCTGACATAGCCTGAAGAATTCCTCTGTCATGCTATAGAAGAATATGCACAATCTAATATGTCATAAGTGATGAAGGGAGTAAGTACCTTCTTCTCAGCTTCATCTGCTAAGTATTGTTCCCTCGGAATATAAACACCATTTTTCTCCCTTGCAGCATATAGTTCTGTTCAAAAAACAGAACCAAATTTAGTAACTGTACTAGCTTGAAGTATCTGGCTTTTCAGAAAATTAAAATTGATAAACAATAATATACAGATAGTGATCGCAGATTTTAGTGTATCTACAATGAAGAACTAAAATCTAGGAATACCTCGTCTATACTATGCACTGACAGATGTACATGGTGTCAAACAATTCTGACAATAGAGGAGATGAATAAGATGCAGTGAAGCATTCATCACATTTGGTGGATTGCAGTAACCATGTTTCCCAGAATCAGCTAATATTCAACCCATCTTTATTTCAAGAGCAAAAGATTAACTCACATGCTCGGATGGGAAATGATCCTGTTGTATTTTTCTGAAGTTCTCAACAATAAGTATAAGCAGTGTTGAATGTTTCTAAGAAGAAAAGGATACCTTGCTTGAGACGGTCCATTTCAAAGTACAAATCTTTGATGAGCGCAGATTTCATCATCTTCTGATTGACCTGGAAACCATGGGCAAGTTATTAAAATCAGTTATCCATGAGAAAGTTTACATTGCAATTAATGGTAATTTGACAATAAAAAAAGCAGAACCTCTGGCTTATTCTTGATGTGTTTTGCACGATGCGCGTAATCCAGGGTGCTTAGCGTCTCCTCAAGGCAGTGTACTGAAGGTGAGATGGTCGCTATGATGCAAGTCTTTGTCTTCCCTCCCAAAGAATCTCTTAATAGTCTTGTTAACTTGCTATCCCTGCATGAATAGCAGGCAAATATCAGATGCTTGAACAGCCTCAAGGAACAATCTGAATGACTAATGTTTGCTTGACCTGTATGGTATGTGTCCAGAGTGCTCAACAAGAGTATTAATGACACGCCCAAGTGTAAGCAGACTCTTGTTAATTTCTCCTGCTTCGCGAGCTCGCCCCTATGAAAACATATGGCAATTCACTTGTGCAGCTTGATCATGGTATTCAGTGATGAAGTGGAAAAGGAAACAGGAGCTCCCAAAAAAAACTTACGTCTCTAGCACCAGACCTAGATATGTTTTCAGAGCCAGCAAGGTCAACGAGATTAAGCTTTCCACACTTGATCATTTCCTCACCCTCAGGTGTGCATTCCTTAATATGGATGGTGATGGAGAAAATAGAGTGTGAGCGACTGCTTTGCTTGTTGAGAAGAGTTTCAGCAGTTTTTCTCTTTGCAGAGCCTCTCTCCAGTATCCTGTAGATCTCGGCAGCTGAAGAAACTAGCTCTTCCTCGAGCCCTCTAACAAAGACTCCCCCCTTGCCATCCTCCATGAGTGCCATAGGCTTTTTGGACTTGTCATCAGAGAATTTCGATTCCTCCGAGGCTAGAAGATCAGTGAGCTCCTCATTGTACAGCTCAAGAAAAGAAACCTTCATGCTGTACTCTGCACTCTGTGCCTCGAGGATGTCAAATATGCGCTTAACAGCCCTCGGAATGACACCAGCATCAGATGGGAGGTCACCGTTCTACAGAAATGCAGGTGGAGGGTGGAGTTATGACCTCAGTTGAAGCAGCAAACTAACTGCATCAGAATTCAGGAACATGTGTAGCATGTGAATATATAAAATAAGAATTTACCAGTGCTTTGCCTCCTCCTCCTCCTCCTTCCATTGTGTATGTTTTGCCAGTTCCAGTCTGGCCATATGCAAATATTGTGCAATTGTAACCGTCCAAAACCTCGCTGACAAGTGGCACAACAGCATGGTTGAAGACATCCTGCTGCTGAGACTTTGGTCCGAAGACCTGCGTGTTTCGATTGGTTAGTGAGTGATGAATCAATCAAGTGAATGCCCGGGTGTCATGTACAAGTGGAAGTGGTAAAGGGAAATAAAACAGTTGGCAGGAGCTACCTTGTCGAATGCAAAGGTGCGATCAATTTGCTTGTTAGCGATGTTCTGGGCAACGGAAACCTCCCGTCTGTGGTCATTGCAAGTGACCACCACAGGAGTGCCGACGCGGCGTTCCTCCTCGCTCAATGGCCTAGGAATAGGATGCAGTGAGGTTGAATCGATGAGTGGTAAGTAAAATAAATAAATGACATACAGTGGATCAATTGACAGGCATTGCATTGCGCCGGTGGATCGATCAGAGAGTGGCATGTACTGGAACAGCATAGTTGCAGCACATTACATACTCCTCCACCGGTGATCTATCGGTTGATCGTGGGGCTGTCTACAGAAACGCTAGTACTAGATGCATGCGTAGGTAGGAACTAGTATTGATTACTGTGATTAGGAAGCATTATTATGGTAAAAAAAATTAATGTACCTGCATCTGAGGAGGACCTGGACGTTAACGCCTCCGGATCCGGACCCCTTGGAGGAGGAGGAGGAGGAGGAGGAGGTTTGCTGCTGCTGCTGGGCAGCGCTGTTACCGTTGCCGTTGAAGAGGAGGGGGCCGCGATCCCGGTGCCTGCTTGTGGGGGGCTTGTGGGCGGAGGAAGAGGCGCCGCTCCTGGGCGTGTGGGGGAAGGAGGGGGAGTCGGCGGGGGCTCCGCCTCGGCGAGGGGTGGGGGTGGAAGCCTCCATGGATGAAATGAGACGCAGGAGGGTGACGAGGGGAAATGGGGAATCGACTGATTTTGAATGCCCTGCCTGCCTGCCTGCCCTGGCACCCAGCGGTCCAGCTTCTTGGGCCCCGCACCACACAACGGAACTGAAGGGGCCTGGGCCCCACTTTGAGTTGCATTATTGTCTTGCATGCATTTGAATTCCCCGACCGTTGCACGGAGAGGGAGAGAGAGCTTTTTTTCGAATTCCACAAAGTACTGGTCACATTAAATTATACATATACTCAGTTATCTATTGTTCCAATTATTTATGCAAACTATGCTTCTTACTGATTGCCTAACTTTGTGTAATCTTGCTGCTTCACACTACATCAAATTTTCTATTACTAACACTTGTTCATTCCGTTTGCTTTCACTCATCTCTCTATTTCTCCAAACGGAAAACCTTGTGACCGTGTTTATTTCTTTCCAGTCCAAACCACATACCCCCAAAGTTCACACAATTGACATTACTGATTCTTCCAATCCTTTTCTTTAGAGATTAGAAATCTTTGTACCAGTACTTTTTCTACAACTCTCAAGGCAATTTCTACATCTCGTCAGTTTACTCTGTTAAAGGCAAGTCTAATAAGTATTTGGCCATAAGACAAGTCTTAAAAAACAAACCATATAACAATAGCTTCCTCTTGTCTACAACTAATTTAATATATAATTCTTAGTATTTATGTTCGCTTAGTTGATAAGTCATGGCTGAAAGTATTGTTAGTTGATTTGTTATGAGAGAAAAACACTATACTATGGCTAATAAGTCAGGCTAATAAGTTCAAGTAAATAGGGTAAGACTCCCTCTCATCTGCCAAAGGCAACAATTTTTTGCATGGGATTACGTGATTAGGTCAGCTAGAGAAAAGCGCCAAGGAACCTTGTTTCTTTTTTCGTTTGTCCTTTTGTTCGCAAAACTTCTGACGCGTATGGCAATGCGCCGCGGTCATTAGGCTTGCTCTAACCAGTACAAGGGCACCTGAAACAATAAAGTCAACTTGCTAGCTTATATGAATTTAAAAGATAAAAATTAAAATAAGCGTAGACATATGAATCATAGGAAAGTGTTTGAGCTTAGCTTTTTATGAAGAACTATTGACATCCCAATAATACGCTCACAAATTTCACTCCTAAGATTCCTTCATTTAAATTTAAGTGCAATTACGGATAGAGCATAGCTACCTACCTAAGTTGAAATCCTTGATTTGACATGAGTAGTGCTGTCTTTTTCCTATATTTAAGGCCCATTTGGATACGAGGGCTAATTGCTAGTTATCTAAAAATCAGCCCAAATTATCCAAACAGGAGGGCTAATAGGTGGGCTGATTTTTTAGACAAATCTTCAACTAGTTGTCAGCCAACTAGCTATTCAACCATAGCTAATTTAGACTAATTTTTAGCCCGTACCAGTAACTAGCCATGTGTATCAAATAGACCCTTGTTACATGTAGAAACAACACTTTTATCCGGTGGTAATTAAGCAGCATGCACTTGAAACCATGATGTGCTTAATTATGGGACTATGGTGACTTCACTAATTAAGTCTCTAAACTGTTCCACTAAATCGGGGTACGACGTGTATGGGTGGGTTCGTAGGTATGTGCCTGTGTATGTTTAGTGTCTAAAGGTATGTTTGGTTTAAGGAGCCACTCGATCCTAGATGATGTGGTGTATCATGAGTTCATTCCTCAAATTTGGTGGAATGACTCCATTCTTTGTACTGATACTAATTACTAGCTTGTGAGGAATGATGTGATGATGCATCAATCTATTCTATTCAATAAACCAAACAAAAAAAAGTAAGAAATAAGTAGACGATGGACCACCTTATTCTCCAAACCAAACACAAAAGATCCTCCATCTCCATCGTATTTCCGCTCACATGTCTTTGTCGGGCTATGATTGGATCGAAACTCCCTGTTTAGTTTTGAGGTGCATAGCACCTAGCAGGTAGCACCCAATCCCTTTTGTTTTTGATCAAAACAACAGACCCTCAGGGGGATTAAATCCCCTAATAGTCAAAATCCTCTCCAATCCCTTTCAATCCCTATCAATCCCCATAGTTAATGAACGAAACGAACAAGGCCTAATCTATTTCTTTGTTACGTACTGACTTGTGAAGCATGCATGCGCACGTGTTTTGATACACGCAGATAGAGTATATTAAGAAGAAGATGATTATTATTAGGTTATTATGTGCTGAAAGAGCTCTGAATGAATATAATGATGAAGTGGGCCGGGTTTGAAAGTTGAAACACGTGGGTGCAGATCTATGAGGTTGGAAGGATTAAACAATATCATGTCTAGATATATAAACGAGTTGATAGTACCTAGATAGATACGTACTGTAGAACTAGGTGATCTAGTAGCAAAAGAAAATCCTATCTCCATTCCAAATTACAAGTCATTTTGATTTTTCTAGATTCATATACATAATGTATATGCAGATATGTAGCGAACGACTTAAGGTTTGGAACGGAGACACTACAGGAGAAGCAACTTTTAGTCCCGGTTCCCAACCCCCTTTAATCATGGTTTTGGGAACCAAGACTATGTAATCGGGATTAAAGGGAGAAATAGACTTTCCCAGTTCCCAACCCCCTTTAATCATGTAATCGATACTAAATAAAGGTCTCGATTTTTAGTCTCGATTTTATTGAGTAAAAAAAGGTGGGTTGTGGAGATTCAACCTTAAGACCTCCCACGCTTTAGTCCTTGCACGCGTTGCCATCTTAACTCCATCATACATCTAACATAGGCAAGATATGCTTTCCTTTTAAATTCACTATGGAGGTACCTTTAGTCCCGGTTTGAGATACAAATCAGTACTAAATGTATCTTTAGTCCGGGTTCGTGTCTCAAACCGAGACTAAAAGTCCTAAGTCCGGACTAAAGCCTCCCACCGGTGACCATTATAATCAAGACTAAAGGTTGGAATTAGTCTCGAGACTAAAGGTCTCATGCTCCCTTTAGTCCTGGTTGTAATTTTAATACAGGACTAAATACTTTTTGGCGAATTAAAAGGTGGTTTATCTAGTCAGTGAGAGTAACAAGCAACAAGTGTGGTTTGCTTTCTGCCATAGAGTAGAGAGAACAGGAACGAAGAAAAGGGCCCCACTGAATACTGATGGTCACTCACTGCTGAATGGACCCCGATGGAGATATTTTTATCTGCTTGTCGGCTTTGTGCTCTGTTTCAGCTAGGCGTACGTCGTGGTCATCGGCCTCAGATCCGATGCCTTCCTTTCGCTCTTAGCGTGCTCTCATGGGCAGGGCAGGACAGGGCCATCTCACTGTCGTCGTGATGCATGCATCGCTGTCTCCAGTATATGCATGCCCATCTAGCTACACATATAGAGTGAGAGAGAAACATTAGTAATCGATCTCACTAGCGCTACTGTAGAAGAGAAGTGGCCTGGATCGGTATCGATGTGTCCTTATTTTCTCCATCTCGTATGCTAGCCTAGCTGTCCTTGCTTCATGTCTTCCTCCGCCATAGCCATACGGCCGGCCGGATATCGCGCGCTTGCATGCTGCACATCGATCGATCACTGCACATGCCTTCCATGGGGATAGATGTTCATCAGCACAGTAGCACTCCTCTCCAATAATATATATAGTAGCTCATCTCTCTCTCTCTCTAGCTAGCTAGCTAGTTGCTGCATCCCCATCCCAATCCCAATCAGCGACAAGCAATTCAGCAAGGTTCTCCGCCGTGCTCTGATCCGATCCTATATAGCACCAGTACTCACCAGCAGCAGCCGCCGGGCGCAGGCGGAGTAGTTGGTATCTGACCGACGACTGCCGGCAAGGCAGCCGCCGCCAGCCTTGCTCCTTGCTCCGATCGATCCATATTGTCGATCCGAATCCGCTCACCACCCACCGGATCGGATCGAGTAGCAAGCAAGTAAACAACTAGTATCTACCTACCTATACTACTACGTACATCTATCAATGGCTTTCAAAGGTACGTACCTACTATACGTATATATGTATATACACTGTACATGCATACGTATATACCCTGAATTACTTTACTCCTTTTGTACATACTATACTACGCACTACTCCTAGCTAGATACTGTGTACTGATTAGTTTATTATTAATCGCTCCGTTTGCTTGTTGATGATGCATCTATCTGATCGAGAATTCTAGCATACCTCCACTACTGCAGCGCAAGGATATAGTAACACCAACATGTGTTACTATAGGTTGGAAAAAGTGTTACTAGCTCTGTTAGTAACATATTATATTTTGTGTTCCAATTGGCTATGTTACTATAGACAGGTTTATTGTAACACAGTTACTTATCTACAGGAACATTTGTCTAGTGTTACAATGATTTTTCTTGTAACATTTTTTTTTCTCTAGTAACACTTCACATTACGGTAGAATGCATAGTTTGCAACACATTTTCTAATCTATCGGAACATTTGCCTAGTGTTACAGTGATTGTCTGTTGTAACACTTTTTAAGTTTTAGTAACACTTCTACATTGTGGTAGAGCATAGTATGGAACAAAGGAACACATAGTTTGTAACACTTATTTATATCTATTGTAACATATTTTCAGATTATGAAACAAATATTTATTTTGCTTATACATGTGACACACATATTATTGTATAATCACACAACCATGACACATTGCAAAATCATATAAACCACAAATTTCAATAATCATAGCAAGATCCACATATCGTAGCACGATTTCAAACATAGTGCTTGTTCAGATCAAATCATAGTATATGTACATAATGATATGACTCTGGAGAGCAAAAACACATAGTCCATACTAAAAAGAAAAAAAAAATCAAGAACTAGCTAGCATTCATAAATTCCATTGCTTCTTCTTCGGTTCTTTGTATATATCGATATAGGAATTCAACTATTAATCATTTCAACCTACAAAGAAAATGTAAGATATAACGTTACAAATTAGGCCATATATGTACATTGATGTAAAGTTAAGAAAGCTAGTTTGACCATACAACATCGAAGGCCAAGCAATTGGAACTCCTTTGGCTTGGGCATCACCAATATTGTTGCACCCAAACATGGGCCTCACTAATGGCTTATTTTTGCTATAGGATGATTGATACACACTTTGTAGAATTGACTTCATGTCTTAACTCCACCAACAATGGCTTCTGGATCGGTGCTCAAGAGAGTTGCATAGGCCACATTAGCCTTATTAGGATATTTTAAAGTCATTAGTAGCACCATGGACCCAACCTACATTAATTTGACATAATCTCTTAGTGACCAATAACCCTTAGTTATACATCAAGATCATGCAATTAGAATAAGTGATATTATGTTCGTTTACCTTTACTAGAGGAAGTTCTTTATGTGTTTGACGCTTTTGGCATGTAGCGTTGTCACAAGCCACCGCCTGGTGTGCAATGGTTTAGTCTCTCCACGCCCTCTGTGAAATAATCAGACAAAATTCTATTATAATTATAGCAATGTGTGGTTTATAGATACCTTTTATTTCTTTGTTATTCTCCTTGTGGTGGAACTCCTTTGACAAGAATCAAACTGAAAGGAAGAGAAAGGTAATTGTAATTATACATTGTTACAATATCATGTATCTTGAATAAATTGACATTATATGTCTAATATATCATATTCAATGGTTTAATGAAAAGATGTACCGCTATTTGTCTAGAATCATTAGCATAGCATTATGGGGATATTGTTTCTACTTCTAGAATAAATAATTCCTTGTCATTAGTGTCACCTTAGCACTAGTTCCAATATAAATTCTTGTAAATCATAATCACTAGGCAAAAATATTGACATACTAAGAGTATATTATTCTTTAATGCAACAAACCAGTTGATAACCTTTTTTCCTAGAAAAATAGATCATCATCGTCACTATATTCAGACTCACATGGTTCTTTGTTCTAGTAAAGAGGAGAAAGGAAAATAGCATGAAATTATTATAAAAAAGAAGCTTTCGTAGATAAAGAAGTATTAGTTTCACGAACAAGAGATTTTACCAATTGATCCCTCTGTTTAAGGAATCCATCTTTCTGATTTGGTGCAACACATTGAACTCTCTAAAAACTTCAAACAATATTAAAACCAAGAGGGACTAAATTATATGAGAATATGCTAAATAATACAAATACCTTTCTTTTTTATAAGCATTGCTTGCTTCCGCTGCACGATTCTCCTAGAGAAGATATAGAGTAACATTTCAATATAGAGTTTCAACACAAAAGAGAAATACTACTATATCAAACTGACACTTAATAGTTCCTAGATCTCTACCACATGAGACCATTATTACGATTCTAATATTTATATAATTTTCTCTGATTCCCTAGGTCTGGGATAGATGGTCATCAATTAAATGTTAAGAAGTGTAAAACTAAATTAATTCATGTAAAGCACATTGCATCCAAAGTACTGATATTACTTCCAAGGTGTTGCTTGCTAAAAATCTATCACACTAATTGACAAGTTGGTCATGAGAATGGAAACTTCATAAAATGGCACTTGACTAACAGAGAATAGAGTCACACCTAGTCAGTATATATTCAAACTACTCTGCTAAATAAGAACACGGATGGATAGCAACCGAACATATTCACATAACTTTCACAGGTGAGCACACGCACGCAGTCCTATAAAGAGCAACAAACCTCTGCATCTATTTGAACTTTATCTCTAGGCAACAGAGGCAAATGCACGGCAGCAAATCTGAGACAACGATTGGGGAATGGTAGACCGTGTAAGTTTTTTTTTCTGTAAGATACACAATCATCATGAACGCATTCACAGGTTCATATGTACATTTGTCAGGTTCTAAGAATTACACAATCAGAGCACTTCAGATTCAGCTCAGCATGTCCGTAGCAGAGCATCGCAGGAAGAGATTCAGAAGGAAATGATGAATTTGCAATAAATCAAGGCCAACAAATCCACATCACATCAAGGCTGAGATAACCAAATCATATCAAGGCATCAAGAGGAATTCTATTCCATGCTAAAAACTGAACCTAGGTTTCGACAAATTTGAATCAGAGAGGTGGTGATCATGACAGAGGGAGAAAGTGAGATGTTAGACGGGCATCATACTTTCTATGTTGGAAGATTTTGGAGCCGTTGTCGAGTTAAAACTGGCTGATGTCCTTGGCGTTGAGTGGCCGCTTGTTCTCAACCGAGTCGCAAATCGCCGTGACCAACGCGCAGGTGCTCGTCCAGTCCGGATCACATTGAAGTAGTCTGCGATGCGCGCGCACAGCCTGTCCAGCTCCTGCATTCCACAGAGAACAGGCATATCAAACTTCAAATGACGATAGGGATTAGCGATGGTGGTGGACGAGACGAGGCTGCGGATGCCGCCGCCATCGATGCTCGGCACCGTGATGACTGATGAGCCTCCCCTCCGATGGCGAAGCGCCAAGCTCGGCAGAAAACACTTCAGCCAGGACGAGGCGGACTGGGCAACAAGGTTTTCATTATCGAAAATTAAAATTTATCGGACGTCATAGATAAAGAGGATAAGCAAGATATATCGGAAATATCGGACCAAATTCAAAAAAAATTAATTGTTTTTTCAAAAAATTTGTAGAATTTGACTTAAAACTATTCCTAAGATATTAAACATCACTTGTTCACAAATCAAAATAAGAATAAATCATTATAAGTGTCGAACCATCACGTGGCTGATTTTGGATTGTCTGTGTAGAAATAGGAAAGAAGGGAAAAATTTAGCTGATATCAAATTTTATCGGACTCCGGGGATAGAAAGGAAATTTCGGAAATATCGGCGACTTTCGGCCGATAAAAAAAACCCTGCTGGGCAAGCGAGCCGGCGGCGGCCTGGGAGCCTCCGGTCGATTTGGGGAAAAAATGGATCTGTTGGAGGAAATAATGGAGGAGGGAATTCGGTTTTTCTTTTTCTACTCGACGATTGGATATGAACGTGAATACGTGATAGGCAACTTTAAGCGACCCAGCGTTTCTGACTTCCGTGGCAGATGGATTTTTAGGAGGGAAAATTTGGTGCGAAATACTTTCAGTCGTACTTCTAGGAGGGAAGCTAATAAGGTTCCTGTTTTTAGTAGCTTGTGACACGATCGGTCAAATTTTGCAATCCCTCTCTTTTTCTTGCAGCTCTTGTTTTTTTTTCAATCAATGTCACGCTCTAGGTTCTATGGCAAATTATAAGATAAATCCAAGAACGTACGTGTCAAGATTGCTGTGATTAGTAGCTTGTGACATGTACATATCAATTTTTTTTACAATAACATACATATCAAATTAGCTTGGCTTAGGAAAAAAATGCAAGATAAATCCAAGAGCGCGTCTACGTATTCTAGCATAATTTTAAGGAAAACCAATTGTTTTAATTTTCGGCATACTAGATGGATGCATCCGATTCGATTCCATTATGTGTTTATTATCTGGTTCCAGATCAATTAGAGCTATTATATTAATTTCAATTCATATGACTAGTAATGTATAATATAGTTTTTTAAAACTTGGCACTCAACTTTTAAAAGTTGCATCTAAGAGTAAGTAATAGCCTGTGTTTTGCCATAATAATACTCATGCACACACAATTAATATACTATTAATTTATTATTATATTATATAATTCATATGACTAAAATATACTTTTATATACTGATATCTTAATCCCTATTTGTATATGACTTTATTCTTCTAAGACAATCGATAAAACAAATAGATACTCCTTCCCTCACAAATTAAATCAATTTATATAATTGTTCTAAGTCAAACTAATTCAAATTTGATCAAATTTTCAAAAAGGGGCATCAGTACTTATGACACGAAATTACTATCACTACATGCATCATGAAATATATTTCCACAGTATATAAATGATGTTACCCTTTTCTATAAAGTCGGCCAAATTATAGAGTTTGACTTAGGGTGATTCTAGAAATTGATTTATTTTAGGACTAGGAGAATACTTGTCATCTTCAAAATCAAGTAGACATCCAAATAAGAATCTGAATTTGAAATGTTCATTTTTGTATGATAATATTAATATTCGAATCCAAGTGAAAATGTGGAAATTTGATTTCATGGATATCTAATTTGAATTCTACGTAAGGGAATCATGTTACATGGGTGAGTGTGAGTGTGTGTATGTGTTGTGAGCATCTGCATCTGATTGCACCTTTCTCTTTTCAAGTTCCAAATTAGTTCTTTTGAATGAAATTTAATTTTAGCTTGGCTCGTTAAGCTTGTTTGAAATTGGGTATCAAACCATGAGTATGACAAATAATAATATATCAATTTCCACAAAAGCTTGAAAAAAAATACTCATCTGGTTCCGTATGCACCATAATTGAAAATAAAAATTATCAAAACAAAAAAATGTTGAGCTAAATATAATAGAACTTTTTTGGATTAACAAGATATAATAAATTAATATTTATTATGAATAGTTCTGTTTATATCGAGATATATAGTGAGATATTTTTTATACTAGCAAATATGCACGTGCGACACACACGTGTTTATTATTTTGATTAATAATATATTATCCAAATTATGTATGAATATGAAATTATGAACTAATTATCTCTTGTTTTTGAGCAAGTGTTTTAAACGGGGGCACGTGCGACACACACGTATTTTTTTTGACAATTCTTTTCTATCTAGTAGCATTGACATTCTTCTTTTTTAGACATTGAGAGATAGACTTTGCCACATGCAAATGTAGGGTATTTGCCTAATTTATATGGACACTTTCATATGAGCATCACATAACACACATGAACATTATTTTAATATTAAGTCCCGATACTACAAAATAGATTAAATCCTAGCATTGCATATCTTAGAATAATTATTAGATGTGTAAATTTAACAAGTAAGTTTTTTATGAATTCTACAGTATACTGACTATTGAGTGATCATATCTGAAAACCATGATTGACATGAAAAAATATATATATATAATAGCCCTATTAGTATTGATGGTCCTGGTGGTCCACATGGGGCAGGTTAATTCATGGTTAAAACATGTTAAACAGCAGACATGCAACGCCCGGCTGGCCTCAGATGCTCGCAGGCATATAGTAGGACCTGAGTCCGGCGTCCCATCCCAATTCCCAACAGATCGATCTCTCTTTTATTCATGCAAAAGGCCGCCGTATATCTTTAATTTGGCAACTTCATTAATTAACAGAAGAGTTGGTTTTTCATCACGGAATTAAAATGCAGCATGAAGAAATAAGTGGGCAGCGACACAGGCGTACATTGGCGACGTTGTGGACGACGCCGGAGGAGTTGGTGGAGCCGAAGGCGTCGATGACGTCGTCCGCAATTAATTCTATGGGGTCTACTGTGGTTGTGGTTGGAGAAGAATATGATAATTTGGTTTGTACGGGCGATGGAGTCTTTATTATTTTTCTTTTTCGAGATTTAGGAGGAATCTTAGTCGAGAAGGAGTCTTATATCTTATACATGTAAGATCTCAGATGATGGAGGGCTCATATAGCACGAAGTCTAGATCCAACGGTTATTACGCAGGGAGAGCCTCTAACGAAAAACTCGCTCTTTTATAGTTGGAGGATTATTATTATATAAATAACCAAATCTTATTTCGCAATCTTGTGCAGTAATATATTTGTAGGGGATTTGTTGCGGCGTGAACCAAATTCATCTCCTCCCATTCATCTTCCGCGCGCGAACCGCGTCTTTGGCGCGCCAAATCATACCAGAGTTTCCCGCGACACCCACATGCAAGATTCCCGCGAAACCTAGCATCCCCAATCTCCAAATCTTTACAAGTGATGAGCCACCGATCCAAACGGGCTGGGAGGTCGCCCATCCCTCGTCTCACGCTCCATCTGCTAGTGCTCCGTGGTGGGCTGCTGCAATGAAGCCCCAAGTTGCCTTCCCACAGCCTGGTGAATCCATGGTCCCTCCTCCAGGTAAAACCGCTAATCTCCATGGTCTTAAGTGAGAAACAAATCGAATTAGGGTCACCACAGCAAGATTTGTTGCGGCCAAAATCAAAGCTGCAAGTTGTAATTTGGGGTTTGAGCTAGGAATCGAAGTTATAGCAGCTGTAGTATGCGGATTGTTTTTTATCTGGATCGACATCAAGCCTTCTATTTCCTTTCTTTTTTATGGCTCTGTTTCCGGACAAGAATAGGTGACTAGAGATTGGATTTGGTTAATGGACCCGTGAGTGTGCTAAGCCCAGATGGGAATTTGGATGCTCTTAACGGAGCCTAATCTGAGATCCTATAGATAGTGATTTACTTTTTCTTTTGTGGTTAGTTTTTTTTTTCTTTCAGTTGAATTAGTCATTTTGTTTTTTATGCAGGTTGGTGGGCTGCACCATCGCCACCAAACATATCATTATATTTTCCCGGTATGGAGCTTGTATGGGTATGTACGGTACAGATTGCCTCAATTTCTCATTATGAATTGCACCAGAAAAAGATGTGTGACTGGTATATGGATTGTATTTTATTTCGTCATTCACAAAGATCCAAGCAATTTCGAAACTGATAATATATTTAATTGTTACAGGTCAAATGATGGTGCTAACGGAAATCTCAGATGCAACAGCAAAAAAGGAAATGACAGTTGATTTTGTGACTTTTCAAAGTGTTGAACAGCTAACAAATGCTTTTCAGCCTACTATCCCTCCATATCCTTCCTATTTTGATCTGAACCAGTGGCTTGCGGTGACTCTAATTCGATGTTCTTAAGAAAAAAGAAAGAGTTATCAAGAAATTTTAAATAAAAATTTATCTCTGCTACAGTTGTCATGTACTTATCAAATCAATTGAAAATCATAACTGAACAATGGCAGAAGTTCCTGCCGAATTTCATTGTACCATATGCTTGTATAGTGCTTAGTTAAGTCTTCTGCTTCTGTACAGAGAATCTCTGATGTGTTGATCTAATCATTTAGATGTTTTCTCATGCACATTAAAAAATGATAATTCCTAGCAAGTAAAGTCAACAATATTGCTCTGTGAAGCTAATCTTCTCTATGTGAATCCAATGCTAATCAACTGAACGACTTTGCAGGGCACCCTGTTCTTTTGCTGCAGGCAAGTAAATTGCCATGTAGGCTACTGTTTCTTCTCAGTTAAAGTGCTAGTAATCCAATGCTAATCAACTGAACGACATTGCAGGGCACCCTGTTCTTTTGCAGGCAAGTGAATTGCCAAGTAGGCTACTGTTTCTTCTCAGTTAAAGTGCTAGTACTATGCCCACTAATAATGAGGCTATTTGAGCCTTTTGACTGGATCAGAAGAACTTATTTAGCTTCCAATTTGTATGCATGAGTTTAAGATATGCTTGAGACACTTCTATATATTCAAAAATTTATCTAAGTTGATGATTGTGAGCTGTGTACGAGTAATATAAATATATTTCTAATATATGATGCTACTGTTAATTAACAGCGTACCTCTTATCATAACCTTCCCCGGTGGCAGGATCTGATGAATCAATTACAAATCATTCACTTAAACCCAAATGCAGAGGATGAGGTGGAATGAGATTTGGATAATTTTAAACCTTCTCTACCAAATCACTCTACAGGTTTTTGACTGATGGCAGGGTGTGCTCTTGAACTGCACTAAGTATTTGGAAGTGCAAGGTGCTGATGAAGATCATAGTGTTCCTCTGCAATTTTTTAATAGTAAATTGCATGAAGCTACAGTCCTAAAGAGGAGAGGTTGGAAGCGCAGCGAGAAGTGTGTCTGCAAGGAAAATGGTACCTATCTAGATCCATATATCATTTTGGTTGTTGAGTGACGATGTGATCAGATACGAGCTTATCACTTGCCAAATGTCCTGTAGAACTCATTTGCTGTGTGTTTGACCACACTGATCAGATACGAGCTTATGCTCACATGGAAATTATGTTAACGAAAACACCGAAGCTGCAGTTTATAAAAAAAAGGTCACAGCATTCACTAGTAGCATATAATAATTTAGTTGTGGTTTGAAGCCCTCACAATCAGATTTGAGTAACATTGGTGTGTTAGATAACCTGCAATATCTCATACTCTAGATTGCTTCATGCTTTAATTGGAGGCAAGATTTTCGTTAGCAAGGAGAAGTGTTTGAGATGAGATTACGGACTTAAATGCAAAGATAAGATGGTTTATTCTTAGCCTGAAAGGAGCACATGAAACTGGTTTTGTTAGATTTTATAGAACTAAGAAACATCAACTCAGATTTTCAGCTTAAAAAGTGAAATCACATGAAAACAAGCTGTAATTGAACCAGCTTTCTTATCTCGCAAAATATTAGATTCTAGATCATCCTATATAATTGTAGGTCCGAGTAAGTAGAACGTTTGCAGAACAACGTAAAAAAGATATGTACTATGCCTCCATTTAATTTTACATATTTTTGTTGCTTTTAGATTTAGATTTTATTCCTCGGTGCACATCTTTCTATCATGATTTCACTCCCTACACCATCTTCAACTAGGCCTAATAGCTTCATAAACCTCTTCAATCATCTACTCAGTGTTGCTTGGGTGTCATGTGAGGACCTTGCACGATTGCTGTCAGCCAAAACATCACCTAATGCAACGTCCTTTGCCAACCATGAATTGGAAGGTCCACATTTACACGTTTTCCTATAACACTTTGATTGTAACATTATTTTATGTTACTATAGAGAATATAATTGTCACACATTTTATGTGTTCCATTTATGTGTTACAATATAGTACCACTTTGTAACATTTTGCTTGTAACATTAACTTTTGTGTTACAACAATTGTTGTCAGTAACACATTTTTCTAAAAAACGGGTATAGTGTTACAAGCCAAGTCTGTAACATAATGTTTTGTGTTACTATGAAATTTCTTTGGAACATATTGATGGATGTGTTACAAGAAAGCGATACAATATCCTTGTTTTGTAGTAGTGCTCTAATGTCATAATTAGATAGTATTATGCATCTATCTGTAACATGATCCTTTCCCCTCTCCAAGCTGCTCTGCTCTACTCCCTCAGTCCTAAATTATGTCGTTTTCGCTTTTCTTGGCACAAAGTTATTACTACGCACGTAGATATACAAAATGGTACCTTGAAACGGCTTACAATTTACAATCGAGGGGGTAGTAATTTACTTTCAGCGCTCTAGCAAAGCTAGCTATACAAAACTACTAGTTTTACGAGTACGTAATATATACTCATATATAGCAGATGAATATATACTCCTGCATCCTAACTTAATTTCGATAGCTTATTAATCATAATATATATCGGGCTATTTATAGATGTATTAACATTGATCATGCATCAGCTAGATTCATTCCCTTTTTCCCTTCAGAATATATAAATTTGGTACTACTCCAGATAGCGCTAGCTTAGCTTTCTTTTGATTGGTTCTGAAAATTCTTCCTTATCCGATCCATCATCCAGTAGGACCCAGTCAGTTACCCAGCCGGCCGGCCACTGTCAAGCATCCACTAAATTCATTGCTTCTCACACGTGTGCGCGACTTAACTTGGATTGGAGGACATCCGCTAATTAATACCATCTTCATCATCCACATATAATCACGTTCCTTTCTCTAATAAGTAGTAATTTGTTACGGAGTATACTAGTATCTACCTCAGCAGTACTGCTGTCTTTCTCACATGCACCCATCTGCTTTTTTTCGTCTTTACATGCATACATCCTTCCCATCTTTACTCGATCTTGTACAATTTGTTCGATCCTGCTGCCTTTTTTCCTTAGCTTTCTCAAAAATACATCCATCAAGCATCTCTCCTTTATTTATTCTTTTTAACTAGCAAATATACTCGTGCATTGCAACCGAATACAAAGCTTGTTGCATGAATAGAGACTGAGAGAGGGATGGAAAAATTTCAGACCAACATTATTGTAGTTACCTGAGCTAACTTTACATATGCATACATCATGCACGCACCTGCAAATATGTGCATCCAACTGGCAAACACCCAAACCTATCCAGAGAGCTAGCAACGACCTAAACATACGGTTTTTCTTTTCCATCATTAAGTGCAATAATGCTCACATGGAAATCGTCACTAGATAGACGACATAGAGTTTTACATAATTCGGACATATACATAATCAATCTCGTTTGTGCAAAGCCTCTCCTAGCACTACTTTTTGCTAGACATATGTGTGTATTATAATAAAGATAAATAAATATCTTAATGAGAAGAGAGATGGCATGTTATGAATTTTCATGTGGTGGATGAACAACACTAATCTCGTGTGGTGCAGGACTTCCGCGTGACTCCCGCGGATCCCTCGAAGTCTTCAATCCAGATGCCCCTGTTGTTTCCTCGGCTGCCATCGCTTCAAATCGGGCGACCACCTCCCCATTCCTCCTCCCTCCTGCAGTTGCTTCCCATGCTAGCCTCGCCGGGGATGATGAGGTGGATGCTGACGTGGGTCGGGCGACACAGAGGGCCGCCGAGTGGGGCCTTGTCCTCCAGACCGACGAGCACACCGGCCGCCCCCAGGGTGTCGTCGCCCGCCCCTCCGGCTCCAACCGCACCAGCGAGAGTGGAAACTCCATCGACGAGAGGGTCGCCGCTGGTAGAGCACTCCCCCGAGTGTCGGAGGAGCTCCGCGCCGCGCTCTCTGCGTTCCAACAGACCTTCGTCGTATCCGATGCCACCAGCCCTGACCACCCCATCCTCTACGCCAGTGCTGGGTTCTTCAACATGACTGGTTACTCCTCCAGTGAGGTCGTCGGAAGGAACTGGTTCGTCGATTTCAATTCCATTTCATTCTGTTCCATGCCAATTCAATCTAGCATAGAGGCAACTCCAACTAATGCGCATTGCACTTATGCCTCCACCATCTCTCAACTGCAGCCGCTTCCTTCAAGGTTCTGGGACCGACCCCATAGAGATTTCCAAGATCAGACAGGCTCTCGCAGCTGGGTCAAATTACTGTGGTCGTATTCTCAACTACAAGAAGGATGGTACAGCATTCTGGAACCTCCTAACCGTTGCCCCCATCAAGGATGAGGATGGCAGGGTCCTCAAGTTCATTGGGTCAGCTTTTTCATTATATATATCATCATGCCATTTTATAGTTTTGTTCAGCACTATAGTTATTATATATAAACCTTGGTGTGCAATGTGTCACAGGATGCAAGTGGAAGTGAGTAAGTACACAGAAGGTAGCAAGGATACAGCTCTTCGCCCAAATGGATTGCCAGAGTCACTCATCAAATATGATGGTACTATTACTGCTAGTAGTCTTGCTTACTTTTCAAAAAAAAAAGATTTTACCTTGCACGACTGTGAAAACAATAATATTCTTCGCAGCAAGACAGAAGGATCATGCCCGTAGCTCAGTCTCGGAGCTTCTACTAGCCCTAAAGGATCCACGGTCATTGTCAGAATCAAGAAACAATACCTTAAAAAGGAAATCACAGGAATCAGGAGATGTGCTTTCAGGTGAAGTTCCCGGCAAGAGAAACTCCGAAAGTGGATCCCGCCGTAACTCACGGAGTGGAACGAGAAACTCTCTACAAAAAATTAGTGAAGTGCCTGAAGGAGGGAATAAGACCAGGAAATCTGGTTTGCGTTCCTTTATGGGGTATGATAATAAACCACATAATATAATCATAGCATTTGCTTTATTTCAAAGTTTCCTGGTAGAGTCTCTATTATCTTTGCATTTGTTCTCATATTTAATTCGTTTGTGTAGTCTTATTGGTATGGGGCATGGAAATGTGGAGAAGAACATTCTAAAACCAAGGGAATACGCTACTTGATAGCGATGATGAGAGACCAGAAAGCTTTGATGATGATTTTAGGAGGAAAGAAATGAGAAGGGGTATAGATTTGGCTACTACGCTTGAACGTATTGAAAAGAATTTTGTCATCACTGACCCGAGGTTACCGGATAATCCAATTGTAAGACAAAAACTCGCATATCTTCTACCTTTAACATCATTGTTCTTTTCTTTCTACCAACATAGATATCAACCTTCCATTGAACTACATCATTATATTTTTGGGTGAATGTCATAGATTTTTGCATCGGATAGCTTTTTACGATTGACAGAGTATTCACGCGAAGAAATATTGGGAAGAAATTGCAGGTAAATTGTGACATTAAATATTACCTAAATTCATTGCTTTCAACTGTTCATAAACTACATATTACAGTGACTAATGATTTAATGAATCCCTTCATCTATATATATGCTTCCCTTGCAGGTTTCTTCAAGGGCCTGAAACTGACCGTGGGACAGTAAAGAAGATAAGAGATGCCATAGATAACCAAACCGAAGTTACCGTTCAGCTGATAAATTATACAAAGAGTGGTACATACTCTTCACATGCTCCCATGTTCTTGTAAGATCATGATGCAATTTCTATACCACAAACATTTATAACAGTACATCACTCTAGTGTTCTGTTACTGCATTAGTACTAACTACTGGCAGATAGAGGCTAATAATGTGCAAATGTTTTGACCTATAGTAATGAATCAAACTAAAATTTCTTGTGGTTTTGAGCAGGTAAAAAATTCTGGAACCTCTTTCACTTGCAACCTATGCGTGATCAGAAGGTACCGTAATGAGATATGAAACTTTTTTACCTAGATATTTGGCTTGGAACTATTTCATGTGATTTGAGAAGCATCCAATTTGATGTGATTAGGGTGATGTTCAATACTTCATTGGGGTTCAGTTGGATGGAACTGAGCGTGTTCGAGATGCTGCTGCAAAAGATGGTGCCACGTTGGTTTGTTTCTACCTTAATGGCGACTAGCATATATGGGCTTCCTATCACAAATATCTGGAAAAAATGAGAATACAATGCCAAATAACTTTATCATGACTGCTATGTTTAAATGCAAGCCATCCATAGTGTAGTACTTGCAATGTTTATTAGCATTTAGCGTCACCTAGCGTTATTAAAGATTTATATCTCTTAAACCCTAACGATCAACACTGGACTCATAGACTAGTGGTAAAGTTCCATAGATGGCATCTTTAAGGTCAGTTCTTTAGTGCTATGATGAATTCCCTTCTTAATTGACTTCTTTTGTGTTTTAGTTTGCATAAAGTGATTTTGACAACTAAATTTTGTGTACCTTACTTTCTAAATTTCCTTGTTGGAAAACATAGTTGTCTTATGCATTAACTTGAATTATTCATGTACCAGGTTAAGAAAACTGCGAATAATATTGATGAGGCTGCAAAGGAACTTCCAGATGCTAATTTGGTTCGTCTAAAAAATATTAATTTTATATAATATGAAATTAAGTATTACTAGGCACTTCTAATAGAAATTTGTGGTTATATTCAGAGACCAGAGGATCTATGGGCTAATCACTCGAAACCAGTCTTGCCAAAGCCACATATGAAGGATACCGCATCATGGAGAGCCATCCAAAAGGTATGTTATACTTATTTCACAACATAGATACTTACATGCAATTTATGAGCCTACTAGATGAAAGGGAACAATCATGAGACACTTGATAAAGCAATTGGCACGCATTATTCCATAGAATTAGGTAGTCTCTGCGATATTATATGCCTAATTTGGAAACCATTGGAAATAAGCACATATGACATTTTTTTAGAAATCTCCTAGATGGTTCATGCTATTTTTTTCTTGTAGGTTCTTGAGAATGGTGAAAGGATCGATTTGAAACATTTTAGACCAGTAAGACCCTTAGGATCTGGTGACACTGGTAGGTAAGTACTTCTCTATTATAGTTTCAAGTATAGTAATGACTCAGTTTGCATGAATCCAGTAGACATATTCCTTTCTAGTAGTCACTTCCTATATATGTTTTAAATAGTAAACATGTGATTTGTTGAATTGTAGTGTCCACTTGGTGGAGTTGCTTGGCACAGGTGAATACTTTGCCATGAAAGCTATGGATAAAAGTGTCATGCTTAACCGAAACAAGGTATGAGTAATAAATTTCATCGTACATGACATTTTAGTTACTTCCACCTTTATTTGTTTCTTTCTCATCCGATTTGTCTATAATACCTCTAGGTCCATAGAGCTACCGCAGAACGACAAATCTTGGATATGTTAGACCACCCATTCCTTCCGACATTGTATGCATCATTTCAGGTTTGTTGCATAATGAAACTGTGTAATATATTAATATGATGTCAGGGTTGTTAATGTTTGTTCTCCTTGATTTTATTATAATTTTGTGGATGACTATCATCACAATGTCATATATATGTTGCAGACAAAGACACATGTATGTCTTATTACCGACTATTATGCTGGCGGGGAACTCTTTATGCTCCTCGATAGACAACCTATGAAGGTTATGAAGGAAGACGCGGTTAGGTGGGTATTAACATTGAAATTGTTTCTTTTGCTTAGATTTAGTGAAAACTCTTTATGCTTCTCGATTGTCATTGATATGCTACTCTGATCCTTAATTTGTTTGTTGTTACATAATATAATTGGTAGTTGGATAAAGAACCCAAGAAGTATTGTTAATGTAATTTTCCATGATTATTGCAGGTTCTACGCTGCAGAAGTGGTCACGGCACTTGAATACCTACATTGCCAAGGTAGTCATATATGCCATACTAATTATATAAATGAAATTCTTTTTGGTGGTCGTGGATACCATGCATGTAGTAGGTAGTCAAACACAACCCAATATTCAATAACCATATTGTTTTGCTTGACCAATAGTAATTATTTGCCAACATCTCGAATGATTGTTTTAGGTAGGCCTAGGCGTTCGGTCTGACCGAACTGAACCGATCGGTTCCTCGGTCTTTTCGAAAGTTTGGTTATCTAAAAACGGAGACCGTTCAGTTAGTTCTAGAACTTAGGACCAAACAAGTTTAGTCTCGGTTAGTTCGATTCGGTCTCAGTCATGACCGAACTAACCGGACTAGACAAAATAGCTACTAAATAGCATAATTTGTAGCAATATTTTTTCTGTTTCAAGGCAAAAATAATAATACCACTTATAGATTAAACAAAGTGATAAGAGTGATGGTTGATATAAACCCATTAGAATAAATATTATATTACTAACAATAGTCTAAAGTTCAATATGTCAACATAACCAAGCAAATGTTCGGTTGGTTTGGTTACCCGAGGCACGTAACCGAACTAACCGTAAAAAGTTCAGGTAGTATGGACTCGGGACCGAACTAGTGACCAAAAACTTCGGTCTCGGTCACTTCGATCTTGGTCTCGATTAGTTCGGTTTGGTCTTCGTTCTTCGATCAATTATACCTAGGGCTAGTTTTAGGTAAGAATTTAACCATTCATGAAAGTGGTAGGCTTCCTTAGAAGACAAAGGGAGGAAGGGTTCCTTGCACTTATTCATCACATTTTACTAGAGAAACTTGAGATGTTTACTATTTCTAAGCATTTGCTCCTCTATTTTTTTTTCTTAGGTATAATCTACAGAGACTTAAAGCCAGAGAACATTTTACTTCAAAGAGATGGGCACATTTCCCTAACAGACTTTGATTTGTCTTGCTTGACATCCTGCCGACCACAAGTAATGTCACTTCATTAATAGCCTTATTGGACAGTTTCATTACTATTATTTTAACTCGTTAGTCTATTTTCTTAGTTGCACTTCATGATTATTCTAGTTGTTTGATAGGTGTTTCTTCCTGAAGATGATAAGAAGAAAAAGAGGAGGAAGAGCAGGAGCAATCCCATATTCTTTGCTGAACCAATGCGAGCATCAAATTCTTTTGTTGGTACAGAGGAGTACATTGCACCAGTATGTATATTATGTTGTTACTTCGCTTTATTTATGTGATTTTCCCAACATTTTTATTTCTTGTCTCTATTTGACATGTGTGATAGTCATCATCATTTGTGGCATCAATCCTTGTATGCATGTTGTAGGAGATTATTACCGGAGCCGGCCATACAAGCGCTGTAGATTGGTGGGCGCTAGGTAACTAATCTTGTGCTAAAGGAAACATGTATGATACACGGTACTATATAATAATGAGTATTCTCCCTATTTGTTGGATTAGGAATTCTTCTATATGAGATGTTGTATGGTTATACACCATTCAGAGGGAAGACAAGACAAAGGACCTTTGCTAATATTCTGCACAAGGATATTAGATTTCCTGCGAGCATACAGATAATAATAATAAAAGCATTTATTCTAGTAGGTGAGCCTTGAGCAAGTGTTTGTGATGCATATATGTTATATGTTAATTGTAGGTGAGCCTTGCGGCAAGACAGTTGATATACCGGTTGCTACACCGGGACCCTGCAAATAGGCTAGGTTCCTACGAGGGCGCCATGGAGATCAAACAACACCCCTTCTTTCATGGCATAAACTGGGCTCTAGTTCGTGCCGCCACACCCCCAGAATTAGAGGCTCCCCTGCAAGATACATTATTGGAGGCCACAGGAGAGACACTGCCTCCTCCTGATGCAGCTCACACCGATATGTTCTAACATGCATTGATCCATGAAGTTACATGCTAATTTGCTCAAAGGAAGCAAAAAAATAAAATATTAGATGATGAAGATGCATGTTTGTCTATGCATGAATGTGGTAGATAAGAACAATAATGTATGTTAAGGACTAAATGCATGCAGGTGCAATGAAAATAAGATTGTGTATGTATATTATTTCTATGATTGCAATATGCACGTGGGTCTAAAATATCTCTCTTTCTCTTTCTCTTTCTCTCTCTAACAAACATGCATGCACTTGCAATGTAACGGGAGAAAAAACCATCAAACAAACTATTTTATGGATGGTTTCATGTTGTATTCAAGAAATAGTGAGTTTTGGTTGTGTTATATGATATTTTTTATATCTAAAAATTCCTTAACACAATGTAATATATGTTTTGAAAGGATCTTTCCCTACGAGGGTTCTAGCTCCAGAAGTAGGTGAACTCAAATAAAACAGGAGACTACAGAATAATGATAGACTAACTCTTGGACCTAGTGCACGAAGGCAAACTCAAATATGAGTATGTAATGTCATATGTTGTTAGTTTGTTGTTAAATCTTGTTGACATGCTCTCATATAGACATTGTCGTGTCCGTAAATAGAAAAACAAAGTAAGTCCGTGAAAATATATTAATTTATTTACAAGATGGAGTTGATTTCTTTCAATGAGTTTAGCTCGACCGGAGAAGACCCTGGGTAGACATGGAAACCAGCCAAAGCAAGTTATCATGTTCTAAAATAAGGGTAAGCTAGGAGATCAAAGAGCATGCAATTGGCATTGACCTATATGAATGATGAAACCTATAGTTGGTTATGTCAAAGTGCCAAAGTGACTTGGAGCTGTAAATAAAATAAAGGCAATCGTCTTTGGTGTAATTAGGAAACCAATGGCTTATTTTGCAATAAATGTTCAACATGAGTGTTTGCATCAATATCTAAAGTGCTATGTTCACTTGGTGGTGGTAGGCGGTTGCACACATGGACTGTACGTAAAGTATTATTTTTCAAGAAAATGCTATGTTCGTTATTTTTTAAGCAGATGGTTTATGTGAATTCAACATGAGTGTTTGTATCAATATCTAAAGTGCCTTTATATTTGTCATAAAAAATGTTTTTGTTGTGTAGGTCATAACTCGTTAGATTTGATTTCTGTTTTTGAAATCATCCATAATTTATGGATACATTTGAAAACAATAAATGTTCTAGTAGGCTACTCAATCCATCCCAAATTATAAGACGTTTGACTTTTTTGACACCAAGTTTGACCACTCGTCTTATTCAAAAATTTGTGTAAAATATCACTTCTTTTGTCGTGGCTTGGTTTATTAATAAAAGTTCTTCAAGAATGACTTAAATTTGACTATGTTTGCACAAATTTTTTGAATAAGACGAGTGGTCAAACTTGAGGTCAAAAAAGTCAAACGTCTTATAATTTGGGATGGAGGGAGTATATAATAAAATGCAAACGGTGTATATAATTAAACTGTTTTAATTAATTAAAAAGTTGAAGTTGTAAATTGGACAAATAGACTCATACCTTTTTTAAAAAAATTGGTGAATTCTTTTTGTTTATATAACTAATAAGTATAATAATAACGAAATAAAAAAGCTAAAATTATTGGGCCCACCTGTCAGTCAACCTTTAGCCTACCCCGTTCCCCAACCTCTGGCGTCGTCGTGTTCATCTTCGATCTCCCTCTCCTCCCTCTCTCTGTTTGAGCAGAACAGCCTGCTCCTGCTCCCTCCGCCCCTCCGTGCTCCCACTCGCCATCCCTAGACTTCATTTCAGGCGGGGATGGACGATTACGCCCGGGAGATGATGGAGCTCAAGACGCTCGTCACCCGCACCCTCGAGAAGAAGGGTGTCCTCGCCAAGATTAGGGTTCGTACTTCCCACCTCTTCATTTCCCCAATCCCTCCATTGATCCGGTGCCTCCACCACGCCCCACGGATCTAGCTTTTCCTCCCCCTCCGGTCTGGGGATCTACACCTCCGCTTCTGCAATTTGCCAATTTCCTTCCCAAATCCGCGGATATATATATTTTTTTTCCAATTTCTAATGTGCACATTCTGAGCGCCTGGGCGTTGTTGGGTAGGTTCTTGTTTAGGAATATGAAAGAATGCTCACGCGTTGCTCAAGAAAAGTTTTTTTTTCATCACGTCCATTTTTGTTGTTCTAGTTGCCATTACCAATTCGTGTGCTCATTTTGGTAAAACTCGTTTGGAGCATATGAAGTTGCTCGCATATTGCTAAAGAAAAGACCCACCTTGTATTATTTTGTTGGTCTAGTTGTCATTACCAATTGGTGTGCTCATTCTTGGCACAGTCGTTAGGAGGAAACACGTCTGTGTTACTGGAAATCTTCTTTTTCGTGATGTGTTGTGACTATTGCACTTACACTTCTCAGTGCTCTTTTGAGTTTCGACTCTAATGGTATGATGTAAGGCAATGTTACTGTAAGTGACAACAGTTTCTCTAGAGTTTTTTTGGGGAACCAAAGAATCTATTTGTGTGTAAAATAGATAAATACAATTATCATGGGGTTCTACCTTTTTCTGATGATGTTTCTGGCTGCATGACTAGGCTGAGCTAAGAGCAAGCGTGTTTGAAGCCATTGAAGAGGAGGATCGGGTGGTGGAAAATGATGATGGCGGGAATCCTGCCTTGCTTGGTAGCTGTAATGACCGAGCTAAGCAACTGCATGCTTCACCTTCAGGTTTGCCCTTGAATGTGCTGGCTAACCAGTTGTTTGAAATATGTCTGTGGAAGCCAAAGCTTGTCTCTGATGCACTGTCAAAACAAAAGAAAAAAAGAGAGAGCGAGAAAAGCTTGTCTCTAATGCTGCTATGCATATACACCTTCTTTTCTCTCATATACTGACCTGTAGAAATTTATACTACTGTTCTGAAATATTCCAGAAGGACAAAGGTTGATATTCTGCTGCATGATAATCTTCTCCCTGCTGGAAATTGTGACATTTTTTAGCAAGCAAATTAGGACTAAACCTGAAAGATACACATCTTTTTTTTCCTCCTGATTGATGACTAGCGTGAGTCTTTGGATTTGAATGCTTCTGCACTGGTGATAATTCAAAGAAGCATTTCGCCAGTTTACTTTGTTGTCAATGTTTTTGTTGTTTTTAAGTCCCATCAAGGATATCTCAAATGTTTAAGGTTGTTATGCTGCCCTTAAATGATTTCCAGTACTAAGTTTAGCCATGTGTTTTGCAAGCTGCACATAACATGGAATAGTTTTACATTCTAGGATTTCTGTTGCTTGCAGGTAGGTTACTAACTGCACTTGTATGCGAATACTTGGAGTGGGCGCAGCTAAGTCACACAATGAAAGTTTATTTGCCAGAGTGTAACCTGGTAAGTGGTGACCGTTCCTGATATTTCGTTTTTGCATTTTGGGAATCAACATCCATTAATGTTTCGCCGTTTTGTTTGTAAATCAGCCCAAGGACTTCTGGAAGAATGAACTGAAAGATTTTTCTAACAAAAGTGGAGCTGAAGGGAGCAGGAGTGCTGAAAGTGGTCCAATGCTTTTAGATGTTCTCGAAGGTTATCTGAAATATGAGGTTTATCTCTCGCGTGATCATTAGCAGAAGCAAAAAATCATCCTTTTGTTAATTTATGTTTCCCAGTAAAGAAAAAAAGGGGGAAAGCTTTTGGGGTAATGTAGCCAATGATTTTTTCCCCAGAAAATTGTGTAATCCTGTATGGATCAAGGTAACAAATCTCTGGCTATAGCTGCCGTTATAGCCAGCTATAGCTGTTTTAGGCACCACACCATTTGTACCCACATTCATTTTAGCCTGTTTTTCCCTGCTATAGCCAGGTATTAGCCTTATGAGAGCTCTGCAACTAAATATCCATAGCCGTCTATTTGTTACACTAGTATGGATCCTCTTATGCATTATGTTCGGTATGTAGAAAAGGTAGTATATTGAGTTATGAGCAATAATCCTTCATATGATTGGTGTCTTGCTTAATCAAACTGCCCAAAATTTTGACTGTTTGCCACAACTACAGTACTCACCAAGGTGTTGCCTTAGTACAAAAAAAGTAGGTGTTGTTATTTTGGAAGCTTAAGGAGATAGGTTTATCAAGATCAAGCACATCTTCACCATTTGTAAATTTTCTAGAAGAGTAAAGTTCATGGCCGGTCCTCGAACTTGTGAGGGTGTGTCGTCTCGGTCCCCGAACTCAAAAAATGTGTCATTCCGGTCCTTAAACTCTGTTTGGGTCTCATATTCATCTAAACGGGTATGGATCTGTGCCCGTGTACCGAGAAAAGACTTGATTATTTGAAATAGAAGATTAGCAGGGGTTATATGCAAAATCGCTGAGACACAAAAATTGCACAAATACTTACAAAATTTATGAGGGTTGTTTTGAAAACAAGTCGTCTTCTTCGTCTGATGCTGCTGCTGCCTGCGGCGATGCTGGGCAGGCGCGGGTGGGCCATCGCCGCGGTCGCGTAGGCGCATGGACGACCCGCCGCTGCCGCTACGCAGGCACGCGAGCGAGCACTCGCCGCAGTCGTGTTGGCGCGTGGGCGAGCCACCGCTGCCGCCACGCAGGCGTGCAGGCGAGCAGCCACCACGGGCACGCAGGCGCGAGGGTAAGCCAGCAGGGGAGAGACGCCGCCATCACCGCCGCGATGTTCACGAGCAAGCACGCGGTGATGTCGTTCAGGAACACCGGCGACAGGGACAGCTTGCCAAACAGGCGGCGCCGGTACTGGAAGCTCATGCCCCCGAACCATGGCTCGGTGGTCGGTGCTCGGTGTCAGTTTGACACCGATCTCCGCGAGCTCCGTGGCGCTGCTGGACTTAGAGCGACGACACGATGCCCCTGTAGTTCTTCACGTGCGCGGGCATGTTGCCGACCTGAGTGTACCAGAGCAGGCCAAGGAGATGCGGCGGCGTGTAGTCGTCGGCGTCGCTGCCAATGTTGGCTCCGCGGTCCCATCGGCCATGGCCTCTTCGGCAAGCTGTTTTAAAATGAAATAAAACCCGTTTGGACAAATATGAGACCCAAACAGAGTGTAAGGACTCAAATGACATACTTTCTGAGTTCGGGGACCGGGATGACACACCCCTGCAAGTTTGAGGACCGGCCATGAACTTTACTCTTTCTAGAAAGCTGAAACATTTGGAGAATGTAGACAATGATTCTTAGAATAACCAGAATGTTAGTTTGTTGCCTTGTTTTTGGTATTAGCGGTAGTTTGTGTCCATGCTTATGTTCCCTTTGTGATCATTTGCATGGATAAGGTTCTGCAGTGGTGGTTATGTGTTACGGTCACTAAACTGTTACTATCTGTAATTTCGTTGCCTTGGTAATGAAATTCGGTTTTACCGGTGTGGAAAAAGAATAACCAGAATGGATAAAAATTGATAGTACTCTTTTTTGAGTTTGGTCAGTTGTCTTACACTGCATACATGGGATTTATATTTACAATGCATTTAGCCATTTATCATTATCATTGTACTGAGATCTGCTTACATGTGATTTTTCAATCTCAACTTATTGATGCAAGGCCTGTACTCAAAGGTCTCCTTTTGTTGGTCTGTAGAGCTTGGGGTATGAGCTGCATTTATGCTGCTTTCTGCCTATGACCTTTATTTCACTGTGCACACAAAATTTGATTTATATTTACACTCACAGCTCGCTTTGCAGCCCTCTTCGCTATTTTATAGCCCTCGATGTTGGCTTCACTCTTGTCATGGTGGAGACGCTTGAAACACTCCTTCTTCTCCCTAATAGCCCTTTGCACCTCGTCATTCCACCACCATGTGTCTTTCGCTTCCCGTTTGCCTCCCCTACTCACGCCAAACACTTCCGAAGCCACCTTCCGGACACATGTTGCCATCTTTAGCCACATGTCGTCGGCATCCTCTCCTTCTTCCCAAGGCCCCTCGTCTAGCATCCTCTCCTTAAACGTTTGCGCTGCTTCCCCTCTAAGCTTCCACCACTTCGTTCTCGCAATCTTGGCCCGTTTGTCCCGGTGGACACGTATGCAAAGCGAGCTGTGAGTGTAGCAAAAGGTCAGGCGTATGATGGCCTTTATCAGCGGCTAGGCACGAAGGAAGGGGAGAAGGACATTTATAGGATGGCTAGAATCCGCGAGAGGAAGACAAGGGACATCAACCAAATAAAATGCATCAAGGATGGGACAGATCGACTTCTGGTGAAGGATGAGGAGATCAAGGATAGATGGAGAGAGTACTTCGACAAGCTGTTTAATGGGGAGAATGAGGGTCCTACCCTTGAGTTGGACAACTCATTTGACGATACCAACAGACGCTTTGTGAGGAGAATTCAGGAGGCAGAGATCGGAGAGGCTTTGAAGAGGATGAAGGGAGGTAAAGCGATGGGCCCTGATGGTATCCCCATTGAGGTATGGAGATACCTAGGCGCCAGAGCGATAGTATGGTTGACTAAGCTTTTTAACCTTATTTTTCGATCTAACAAGATGCCTGAAGAATGGAGGAGAAGTATATTAGTACCTATCTTTAAGAACAAGGGAGATGTTCAAAGTTGTACTAACTACCGTGGGATTAAGTTGATGAGCCATACGATGAAGCTCTGGGAGAGGGTTATCGAGCATCGCCTAAGGAGAGTGACACATGTGACCCAAAATCAGTTTGGGTTCATGCCTGGTAGGTCGACCATGGAGGCGATTTTCTTATTACGACAATTGATGGAGAGATATAGGGAGCAGAAGAAGGACTTGCACATGGTCTTTATTGACCTCGAGAAGGCATATGACAAAGTACCGAGAAATGTCATGTGGTGGGCCTTGGAAAAGCATAAAGTCCCAACTAAGTATGTTACCCTCATCAAGGATATGTACAGGGATGTGGTGACGTTTGTCCGAACATGTGATGGCGACACCAGTGACTTTCCAATTAAAATAGGACTGCATCAGGGGTCAGCTTTGAGCCCTTATTTATTTGCTTTGGTGATGGATGAGGTCACAAGGGACATACAAGATGGTATCCCTTGGTGTATGCTCTTTGCTGATGATGTGGTGCTAGTTGACGACAGTAGGGCAGGGGTTAATAGGAAGTTAGAACTATGGAGGCATACGTTAGAGTCGAAAGGGTTCAGACTTAGTAGGACTAAGACCGAGTACATGAGGTGCGATTTTAGCGCGACTAGGCATGAGGAGGGAGACGTTAGCCTCGATGGGCAAGTGGTGGCCAAGAAGGATACTTTTCGGTATTTAGGGTCGATGCTACAAAAGGACGGAGACATTGATGAAGATGTTAGGCATAGAATTTCAGCCGGCTGGTTGAAATGGCGTCAAGCTTCTGGCGTCCTCTGTGACAAAAGGGTGCCTCAGAAGCTGAAAGGTAAGTTCTATAGGACGGCGATTCGTCCGGCGATGTTGTACGGTGCTGAGTGTTGGCCTACAAAAAGGCGACATGTCCAGCAATTGAGTGTAGCAGAGATGCGTATGTTGCGTTGGTGTTGTGGACACACAAGGAGGGATAGAGTCCGGAACGACGATATTCGGGATAGGGTTGGGGTGGCACCAATTGAGGAGAAATTGATTCAACATCGGTTGAGATGGTTTGGACATGTCCAACGGAGGCCTCCTGAGGCGCCGGTGCGTAGTGGAGTTCTAAAGCGGGCCGATAATGTAAAGAGCGGTAGAGGTCGACCTAAACTAACTTGGGACGAATCCGTTAAGAGAGATCTTAAGGAGTGGAATATCTCCAAGGATTTAGCTATGGATAGGAGCGCTTGGAGATTGGCAATCAACGTGCCGGAACCGTGACCTCTTTTTGTCTCACTTTATGTCCTTTTTTGTGTCTCCCTGTTTCTCGTCTCTTTTGGGTTTCATCTCTAGCCTACCCCAACTTGTTTGGGACAAAAGGCTATGTTGTTGTTGTTGTTGTTGTTGTTGTGGCTTTCACTGTCCTTGAGCAAGTAAAGTTGCTTTGCATATTAATTATTAACCTCCAAATATAGTCAGCATGCTCTAGCTTAAAAGTTTTGGTTTTCTACAACATGCTTTGGTCATCTAAATATGTTGTTTTGGTCAGAATTTGTCTCAAACAAGGATGGGCGGCAGGAGGATGATGAGTTCAGAGTCTGATCCATCACTAAATGCTGAACATCGGAGCATGAGGAGGCCACCATCAGCTTCAGTTGGGAGCCTGCCTCCTATGGGGAGGTAAGCATGATGCCATACTGCTGTGGCATGGTAATTATGCACAGCTATTTGTTTTTGGCATTATATATTTGTTTAGATGTGAGTGTGACATATATTACTTTGAAATTGCCAGGTCAATCTCTTCGTCGCAGGCATCAGGTTTGTGCACTGCTATGCAATCCTTTCAGTTTATGATGTGTAGCTGCGTTGTTCCAAATTCTGAAACAAGTGCCCTTGGTACTTGTGCTTTCAGATCGCAGAGGGGGGTCTTCAGCTTCCAACACAAGGAAAGATGAGTACAACTGGAGATACGATGCCGATGATATATCTGAAGAGGTGCTGCGGGCATCGGCTGCTCTAGAAAGTGTCCAGTTAGACCGGAAATCTCGGAATCTGCCGACATCTTGGAGGTAGGCGGGATCGATTGATTAATCGCCCCTCCATGATAATGTGTGTCCAATGCAATCTCTTTTTGGCCGAGAACACCATGTGATGAATGAATGTATGGTGTGCCATTGCAGGCATTCAGTGGATGGCGCCGAGTAACAAGCAACAAGGCTTTGGAGCTGGTTGCTTGACTGACACAGTATCGTGTAATTTGTATACCACTCACTCATTTTGCGGTGGTACGATGCTTGGATTGCTGCTATATTAGAGAAATGGTACACTGGTTATGTATGGGTTGTCTTGTAACGAACAAAACAAATCAAGTATTGAAGTTTGTTGAACTATGGGTGGACTTGATCCGATAAGATTGGCACGCCGTTTCAGTGCATCCATCCCAAGGGAAAAAAGGCTCGTGTGACACCGTGTGTGTGTGCTCCATCGCTCATACGCTGCCAGTCCAACAGCGTGTTTCCTTGTCATTGGCCTACTCAGATGCATGCTTCGTCCAGTCCAACTGTATTGTGTAATAATGCATGTATTAGGGTGCGCTTGTAGAATTGTACTGTACAGTACTGTAGGAAGCCTACAAGGGCAAAACACACTTGTCTTCATCGTTCATCGTTAATAATCATTCATTGCTGATGCTAGCTAGTACTGTATATAGCACGAATTGAATTGAAGGGGGCTGGGGCTGGGGCTGGGGCTGGGAGGACAAGCACCAAGGGCCGGGCTGAGCCTAGGAACTCTGTTGGCTGGCCAGATATGTGGATCCGCCCCTATTAGAAATCAATTACTATTTGGCATTTTCGATTGAATTGAAACAACGTGCATTCATTTAGTAACTAAAATAATAGTCCACCGTTTTTTTATTTTTAAAAAGGTGTCCAGCTCGTAGCTACTACTTAAGTGCGCCTTTAACTTTGTGCGAGATGCACGCAGTGATCTAGAGATATTTATTTTCTGCCAAAATAATAAAAATAAAAGCAAAATATGCATGACCAAAAGATAATTTATTGGACAAAATAAAGTTGAAGATGTATGTGCACTCTGATTATTACATGCATACTTATAAGCAAGTGCCGGGGGGTCAACATCCCTTACATGCTTATGCTAAGGCCACTTATATCAACTGTTTTCAAATAATCCCCGTATCCAGCATGGCGTGTATGGGAAACAGGTACTCATGCCCACTGGTATACTTATACGTTCGCCCAACTGTTGAAACTTTGAGGTACTCAAATTATACGATATTGTCCCAGATGGTACGCAAAAGAAGACAATCTCTTTGTAAGGATGAAATCCAAGGAAATCAACAGGGTAGTGCCCGTATGCTTCAGTGAGCTTATTATGTTTGGCTTCATCGAGGACAATGTCAGCATTGTCAAAGTCCCATCCATCATCATCAGCAAACTCGTCGTCGCCATGTGCAGCAGCAGGTGCTACTTCCTCCTTGTTATTATAGTCACGGACATAGTCACAAAGTTTCTGGGTCGATGGGGTCGTGGTACGTGGTATGCTACTTGCGAGAGACTTTTACACTTCAGGTCGAAAATGAACCCGTGAACCCGGGTCGGGGTCGACGAACCCGGGTCGAGGGTCGAAGGTGGTGAACCCGTTTTATGTGACTATGGTCACGGATGACCCTCCATTCATCATCAGCAAGCCGCTGTGAAGAAGAGGACGTCTATTTGCAAACTGCGGTGGAAGGCTGATGTTAGTCTTCAACACCCACTCCATGTGAATGTGATCATTTTCTTCTTCTTCTTCCTCCTTAAGGAACCAGACTCGAAACTGGGGGCAGCGACTGCAGTCGACCCAATAAAGTAACACAGAGTATACCCTTTTCTCTAATTTTCCCAAATAAAAGGTAGCACCCTCACCAAGTTTGCCGCCTGTTGCCGGAGATTTTATCATTTGGTACTTGTCATTGGACAAGGCTATCCTGCAATTAATTAAGGGTACAAAAAGCATAAATATATATGCATGCATGTATGCTTAATTAGCACTAGATTGAGCAAATAAATCATATATATAGCATGCAGTTGTACAATAATAATAATAATAGTGATAATAGATGAAACGATGCCTACTAGCTAGTTATTAGTACCTCATGACAGAGTCATTTTGACAATGCACATAGAGTGCTCCCCGGAAATAGACGGCCTTGCGGTCCCAGCAATCGGATTGCAGCATATCGGCCATGGTCCTGGCAGGCTCCCCTTGGCGGATCCAGAACCTCTCCTCCCACCTCCATCTCCTCGACGAGAAGACGTGGATTCTCAATGTCGATGGCGGCCACTCTTGCTCGTCAAGGTCGATGGTGATGTTTTCCCGATTGCCAAGATCATGGCTTAGTAAGGGTACAAGAAATACCTCGAAGTGTTGCGGCGACTCCGCCATGGGATCGTACACAAGGTAAAAGCTTGAATACAACAAGTGGTGGTCGTCGTTCTCCTGATCGTGATCGTGATCCTTCATCATCCCGGCCCAGACCCTAAACCCAAGCATGTCGCTAATGGATGGTTCCGGGGAGGTAGGCAAGTTGGCCCATTGCCGTGTGGCAGGGTTGGCCACCATGTAACACCCACACACCAAGAGCAGACCATTGCAGTGATCCTCCACTTCCAGAACAGAGTAATCTTCTGCATGTACGAAGTCGAGGCGGCTGCCCCCCGGGATTCGGTGCGCTGTCGAGGGGCGTGCGAAGAAATAGGTCATCCGCTCGATGAGGTCAAGGGAGATGCAGAAGAAGGCGTCGAGGCGGAGAGGGTATATATATATATATATATATATATATATATATATATATATATATATATATATATATATATATATATATATATATATATATATATATATATATATATATATATATATATATATATATATATATATATACTATATGAATCGGCGGCGCGGCGTGGGTCGGATCAGATCTAGGAGATTTGGATGGTGGTGGACCAGATCGGCCGTTGAACTGGACGCGAGGTACGGTGGCGACCGGTCGGAGATCGAAGATTCTCTGTCTCTATTTATTTATTGTTGATGACGATGATGCAATCGATGGATAGGTGGGAGTCGGAATCGGATGGATTATTAGGAGCGGCGGGAGGAAGGTACGGTGGTGGTGGGCGAGAATCGGGATGCATCATGCATGCCTGCAGTCCTCTTCGTCTCCGATCGGAGTCGGAGGGTAATAAGGGTACGTAGTTGCGTCGATCTGCATGGATGCATGCGGCTGCATGTCTTCATGTATGTATCATCGTTTCCTCGATGAATGATCATGCATGCAAATACGTATTTAATTTCAAGCCAATGCAAATTAAAGCCAAGCTAAAACATGGTGGCCTTCTCTTCCGCGCTCGCTCGTGCCATGAACCTCCCTCGCGCCATGGAGGTTGTGCCGGACTCGGTGAGGTCGGGGGAGGTGGTGGCGCCGGACTCCGTCATAAAGCTTGCTCACGCCATGGAGATGGCGCCGCAGGACCTCGAGGACTCCATGACGCCGCAGGAACTCGGGCTGGACTCCAGCGCGCAGCAAGACTTTGTGCCAGACTCTTTGCCGCCGGACTTCCAGCCGCATCATTGCGTTGGTTGCGGCATGACCCACGACTGCAACGATGTTGAAGGCTGCTGCCGTCTCACCGCCTCGCTAGCAGGTGCGCCCGTTGAGATCGAACCCAGCAAAATCGCCATGCAAAACGCGTTGAGATCGAACCCAGCAAAATCGCCATGCAAAACGTGTGCCAGATCCTAAAATCGCGCGATGCAAAACTAACGCGCCCAAATGCGAGCAAGAACGGCCAAAAAAAACGCACCGAACTGTGCCATGCAAAATTCAGAACGCTTGCAAAAGTATCACACGCCAGAGAGCTCGAACCGTGCACCTCTTGCCTCAGGCCGCGACGCACTCACCGCTCCAACTAACAGCGTTTGTTGTTTAAGAAGACCTGCAACCCTATTTAATAAGGGCAAAGAGGAAAAAATGCACCCTTGTACATCACTCCTTGGTATGCTAAATGCTGTCCTAAACGACTTTCTTTACCAGTATGGAGGGAGTACAACGGCCTGGATTTTTTATTTTTAACACTTTTTTTAAACTATTTTTAAAACTGACATGGTTTATTTTTTTAAAAATAAAACTAACACCTTTGGCCGCACCTATATGCCTGGCGCGGCATATGTGTCGGTGTTCGGTCCCGAGGGGGTCCTAAACCGACGAGTAAATATTGCGTGTCCCTTTCCTGGATGGTGATGCAAGGAGAACATACATGGGTTTATCCTGGTTCGGGCAAGAGAAGGTCCTACGTCCAGCGGGGGGGGGGGGGGGAGAGATTTGTATTTCCTTGCACCGAGGTGCTTGTGTAGGGGTTACAAGCTTGCGAGAGAGGGCGGTGAGCCCAGGTCTCAAAGGGAGAAAAAAGGAGTACAAGATGATTGCTTGAGATGTTGATCTCTATCTTGTGTCTGGCTTGTTGTCCGTTGTCCTCCGTCCCCGTTGTAGAGCCCTGACCTGCCCTTTTATAGGGCGAGTGGAGGCCAAGACGATGGGAAGCCTTGAGATGATGTTTTGTCGATCCCTGTTAAGGTGACTATTACGACGTGTCCTAAGAATAGGAGGCCATCCCTGGACACCATGGTGACGTAGAGGACGAGACACTGAAATGACCCGGAGCGCCGTGACACACCGTCCTCCCTTCCCTGTTGAGTCGTGTTGGGCGTCGAGGCCGGGTCGAGGCCGAACGGATAAGTCTGAATCCCTGGGATCGCGGTGTACGGACTCTGTCGTATCCTCCCTCGAGGGTGATCAGTGACGTACAGTGCCCGGTAAGGTGGGTACAGTGACAGTTTTCACCTCCCATCATGGGATGGGCGATAAAACAGTGAAGACTGACACCGGCATTGTTCCCACGTCGACCTTGCTCGCAGCCATGTCGGTAGGTGATAGTAGGTAATCGCATTAAATGCTATGGCTTTTGTCCTGGGGTAAGTGAAGAGAAGGGGTCGTGCGTCTCGACCCGGGGTTCACGTGAGTCGGAGTGCGGTTGAGGTACCTCGCCGTGTGGGACGGGGCGCGGTCGAGGTGTCCCGTCGAGGGGGCCTCATACGAGTCGGAGACGGGATGCGGTCGAGGCTCTCCGTCGAGGGTGCCTCGTACGAGTCGGAGCCGGAGCGCGGTCGAGGCACTCCGTCAAGCTACCTTCGTACGAGGCGGACCCGGTGTGCGGCCGAGTTTGGGCGCGGCTTAGTCGTTTTGATTTTTATTATCGTTAAATGTGGGTACCCCTATACCATTGGTACCGACAATATGCATGGTGGCGCGGCTATGGTGGGCACGTGGCAGTGGACGGGGAAGTGGCAGATGACGTGGTGGGGCTTGCCGTGCCCCCCATCATGGCGCGGGGCTGTCGCGCCACCCATCAAGGCGCACGACCCAGTTTGGTGTTGTCTCTCCCTCTCACTCTCTCTCTCCCCAATCGAAATCGAAGACACCGCCTTGCTTGCCCCGCTTAGGCCGGCCACCCGCCCCTCCACGCCGGCCGGCAACCCCGCCCCGCCGCTCTCCCCACGGCCGCCCACCCTCCTCGCGGCCACCCGCCCCGCCACGCCGCCCGCTGGCCATGTTAAGGCCGGCCGCCTGCCCCTCCACGCCAAGGCCCAGTTGGCTACCGCCTCGAGCAGGGCAGCCACGGCCGGCGCCCCGCCAAGTCAGCCGACTCGCTCGGCTGGCTCCCTATCCCGTTGTGCATTGTCGCCGACCTGCTATTGCCAAGGTAATCATCTTCTCCGTTTTGTGCATTGATTCGCATGTTTTGTAGTTAGGGTTAGGATTCAAAATTTGTCATTAGATTAGAATCACATTGTAGTTGTATATTTGTAGTTAGAATCACATTACTTAGTTTAATTAGTTAGTATAGGTACAGTTAGTATGTGTGTCGAAATGACAATTGTAGTTGTATATTTAGTTACTCATAGTTAGAATGACATTACTTAGTATAGTTAGTATAGGTATAGTTACTTAGTATTGGTGTCAAAATTACAATAGTTAGTATAATTAGTTAGTATAGGTGTAGATAGTTGGTACGATGATTTCGACGACTTGATGAAGTTTCTTGAAATGGTTTGTAGATGGATTGTGGTGTTAGAGTATTTTACGGAGGAATTGTTAGTAGAGAAGATGGTATGTTTGAGGATATGGAAGAAGAATTGGAATGGTTTGATGAGCCTCCTAGCTTTAGCGACCTTTGTGTTCGTTTGAAGGAAAAGTTCGGCGGTGATTTCACACTGAAGGGTAGGTTTGACAATGGAAAGATTAGGGTATACTATGTGCTGATGCCCTTGCGCGACCACGCTCACTGGTCCTGCTACAATAGGGTAATTCAAGGTTCCAATATGACCATGGCTGAGGTGGTGGTGGAGAATGGGTATAAGATGCATGATGTTGGGGACGGAGCATGCAATGACGCTGTTGGATGCAACGAAGAAGAATTTGGTGTCGAAGGGGAAGGAACTCAGGGTTACATGGATATGCAGGAGCAGTTCCATTCACCTCAAGTAGGCTGTATAAGCAACGACTTCGATATGATCGAGTTCGAACGGGAAGAGGAGGAGCACGAGGAGGATAGAATCAGTGATGCAATTAGCAGTTCATCAGACGAATCAGATGATGAGCACGGAGGTACAGATGCCATGTCAACGTCGGTTGCTCCCATGCCAGTACCGGTTCATGCTATGCCCTCACCAGTTCCACGTGAGGTACTGCATGCCATGCCGACTCAGGGCAGACTAGTCCATGATTTGCCAGAGCATGATGCCCCCTATGATCCATGGGGTAGGATTAGCGAAGCACAGCAGTACGTTTCACCACCCTCTTACACAGCGGCAGAGCTTATGCAACTAAGGGATGAAGTCGAGGCGGCTACCTGAGATTCGGCACGACATCGAGGGGCGTGCGAAGAAATAGGTCATCCGATCGATGAGGTCGAGGGAGATGCAGAAGAAGGCGTCGAGGCGGAGAGGGAGGAGGTCGGCACAGAGGAGGTGCCGGGCGTCGATGATGGAGCACCAGTGCTTGCGGACGCAGCATGATGTCACTAGGCTGCTGGGCGGGAGGTGGCCCAGGACTTTGACGAGCATGTCGTCAGGCAGCTGCTCCATATTCTTTGCTTACGATTACGATGGATAGGATCGGATTAGTGATTTGGAGGTGGTGGACCGTGGATCTGGATGGGAGGTATATACGGAAATGGTGGTGACCGCCCGGAGAAGATATGATGATCGGAGTCGGATGGATTAGCTTAATTAAGCGGTGGGAGCCGGGGAGGTATGGTGGCGTGGGCGGATATGATGCATGCAGACTTGTAGTTGTCTTCATCTCCGCTTGGCTTGGATAGGATGATATATGGGTGATGGATCGGAGAGGGAGAGCTAGGCTGGCCGATATATATGAGTTCACGCCGATGTGTCTCCGATCCAATGAACGAATGCTAATCGAGTTCGACTATATATAAGCAGGACATCTAGGGCCCGGATGTCCGACGCCAGCAGCGCGTCCAGATGCCCCACGCGTGTTGCCCGCCCCGTGTCTGGCTTTCCCGCGTAGTGTCCTTGCGTGCTCCTTCCCCGAGCCTCTGCGCTGGGTCCCGATTTGATCGTGCACGCTTGTAGGGGGAAATCATCGCGCCCGCTGCCATAAGGAGCTTTGCATCAACGAACCACGTGTGGCCACACACTCCTGCTGCCCGCGTGCTGTTGCTGGCGCATGATACTGCAGCTGATAGGCCGCATCTAGCTCGAATAAGGAGAGAGGAGAGAGAGAGAGCATCCGAGCATGGATGCAACTTCGTGCTCCACGCCTGCTGGCACGCCCATGGATACAGCTTTGTGCTTCGCGCCTGCTGTCGCGCCCGCTTGGCTTCCCACGCGCACGCGGCGACTGCTCAGCCCGAGGGGACCACCTCTGCCTGCGCCCTCTAATGGCGTCTGCTGATGAAACACTTGCAACATAAAGCATTTGCTTCAATATACATCCAAAATAGATAAAATATTTACAACATATGCTTGCAACATATATGTATGAGCACTGCAACATATGCAACATCCAGATAAACACACTTGCAACATACGTTTAAAACAGCTGAAACATTTATAACATACACTTGCAACATACGTGTATAACCAGTGCAACATATGCAACATCCAGATAAAACACTTACAACATAAGTTTAAAATAGCTAAAACATTTGAAATATATACTTGCAACATACGTGTATAATTATTGCAACATATACAACATTAGATCTATTTTTGCAACAACCAAATGAAGATGTGTGCAACATACATCTGAAATGCATGAAACATACGGTTCCAACAAGTGCTCATCTACTGTTGCTTAGGCGGGCGTTGTTGTTCATCAGCTTGGTGGTGTCAGTTGCAGGAGCCCCGAGGTTGGTGATCGATGCTGAGGCAGTCTCTTCCGAAAGCTGGCTTGGATCCGCTGTAGGTTCAGGGGTGTTGAGGCGAGCAAAGAGGTGGCCGAACTTGTTCATCCACTGGTCGGTGACTTTGTGGATGTCAAGGTGCTCCTTGGGACGTGGTGCTTGATGTTGTGGCGAGCATCGTTCTCCATAAGCTTGGTGTCAAGGCCGCTGTAGAGATGACCGGCGGCGGCGCGGCTGGCTGCATCTTCGCAGCAAGGTGCAGCAGGCAGCGAGGGCGCGGCGGCGTCGGGCAGCAGCGGGCTGTTGCTGTTGTTGGCGGTAGTGGTAGCACCGAAGTTGGTGACCAGAGCATACCCGTTGTCGACGATGTTGTTGACATCGTTTTTAGCACGTGTCAAGATGATCAGGAAAGGCTAATCAGCAAGGGAAAGATTGCCGTGTAAATTGATAGCCAAGGAGAATAAGTTTGTTTTTAAGCGGTGACAATGTATGAATTTAATTTGGAATGTTGCCGATGAGGTTAAGGGTGTTATTGCCGATGCCGATGGAAGAGAGTTTGGAGACTATTGCCGATGAGATAAGGGAATGTACCGATGAAGGAAGGTATGAAGACTGTAGCCGATGAAACAGGGAATGTACCGATGGAAGGAGATCGAGGTTGCTGCCGATGGAACAGGGGCTATACCAGTGAAAAGGAGGTCGATAAGAATACCATCATGATTAAGGCGGACTATGGAATAAAATAGGAGTTGATTTCCGTGTTTACGATTAGTAGAGTCTGAGTTGTGTCAAAGTCATGTTCTTTTCCTTAGAATTGGATTTAGTGTCCTAGTCGTATTTGGTTATGTTTCTATAGATCAGGGTATAAATATAGAGTGAAGGGTAATGTAATAGGGAATCAATCAATACATCAAAAACCAGCCTTTACTCTTATTTACATCTACTTTTCGGCGACTTCGTCAATTTGCATATTTTTCCTTTTTACGAGTTCTCATCGATTCGGCGAGTTGCATTGCTCTAAGTGCAATCTTTGTCGATCCTCGAGTTCCGCGTGAGTACCTCTTGGCCGTGACTTCCGGGCGTATCGCTGTTGTCAGGACCAAAGTGCTCGTATCTTCATCCTTGTCGATTAACAGGTCAAATCGACTGGCATGCTTTGGATATCGATTTCGGGTATTAGCCCTTTGTGTTTGCAGATTCACTTTTGCATCAACACATCTTTTGGCACGCTCGGTGGGATAGATCTAGTTAAGATGCCTAATCATGAGATCGATGCTGGGAATATCATTGCAGTAACAGAAGAAGATCTTAAGGACGATCAGAAGCAGGATATGGAGAGGGCTATTGAAGAATATAGACAGCTTTGCTTGAAGTCATTCAGCGTGAACAAAAGTGGACAAGTCATCCAGAAGCAGGACTTGCCGTTGCCTCGGCAGGTTACCTTTGATCCTAATCCTAGTAAACTTCAAGAGATGGTTAATTCTGCGGTGAATCATGCTTTAATTAATCACTCCAATGTGCTGTCCAATACTGTTCATAATGCTGTGATTCGAACTTTCAAAGAAGGGCAAGCGTCACATCATTACGTCGGGCCTGCTTATCATCAACCAGAAGCAGCATCTACTGTTGCTCCATCGGCTCCTCCAGCCGTTGCGGGTATAGAGATTTCTTCTCCTCCAGTATCAGCAGGATTATCTAATGCACAGTCTACTCCGGTGCGTCCAGATTCAGCATTATCAGGACGAGTTCAGCTTGGTACAGATCTATCAGCATCAGCTTTATCGGGTCCGATACCACAGAGTAATCAAACTCCTGCTAATTGGTGGGGATATGGTATGCCTCTGGAGCCATCTACTTTCAATCATGGATTATCTCAAGGGTTTGACGCAGCGAGAAAAACTCCTATTCCATCGGCTGGTTTGCCGATAGCCCAAGCACCTCAATATATTACAACTACTGTACAACCGAGTCTAGGAGGTTTTCAGGCGTCTCTGGGTCAAACATCTAGTTCAAGTCCATCGGCAAATTTGTTACCGATGCAGCAGAAGGCTCCTATCACCAGTCAACCTGGAGTCCAGGTTATGCTTTAAGTTGGATGTAATTATCCAGCAATGCCAACAAGCTACCAGCCATTGGCAAACTTTGTGCCGATGAATACTAATAATTGGTCAGGGCAGTTTCCTACTCAGCATATAGTTCAGCTAAGTCAGCAAGCCACAGGAGTTCATCAAGGACACATGCATGCTGGTTTTCAGAATCAAGCATCGGCAGCTCAGCCGATGAATCCTTTTCAGCAGGTTAATGGACCACAGTTAGTAGCAAATATGCCAATTGCTGGAGATCGTGGGCAACAAAGGTGTGCAGAAGGGTATCAACAGATACCTCCAGCAGAGATTCAACCATATCGTCAGCAAGATGTCGATGTTTTTTGGGCCGATAAGATAGCAGAAATTATGAGGGATCAATTTGGGATCAAGCCCAAGGTTAATACCTATTCATATCGGACTCCGTATCCTCCGGCATATGATTTAATTCCTCTCCCAAATCATTACAAAGTGCCAGATTTCACTAAATTCTCTGGGCAAGACGATACATCAATCATGGAGCATGTTAATCGTTTTATTATTCAATGTGGAGAGGCAGCTTGTAGAGACGAATTGAGAGTTCGTCTATTCTCGTCATCTCTATCCGGATCAGCATTTACGTGGTTTATTTCACTACCGCCAAATTCTATTATCACCTGGGCTGATCTGGAAAAGCAATTTCATAAGTATTTCTTTGCTGGAATTCATGAAAAGAAACTTATCGATTTGGTAAAGATGAAACAACGCAATGATGAATCGGTAGAAGGCTTTGTGCAAAGGCTACGAGATGTAAAGAACAAATGTTATAGTTTGGTATTGGATGATCGGCAGCTTGCCGATTTAGCCTTTCAGGGATTATTACCACACCTTAAGGACAGATATGCTTCTCAGGAGTTCGAAAGCCTAAGTCATTTAGTACAAAGGATTTCTGATCAAGACACTAGGGTTTTTGAACCTAAGAGAAATTGGAACAAGAAAGTTTCATTTGTTGAAGAGGCAGAAGATTCTGATTCAGATAATGAACCAGTTATCGGTTTGGCAGGGTGGGTTAAGAATAAGAAGCCGATATCTTGTCCCTTTGGTCACAAAGAGCCAGAGAAGTTTACTTTTGATGTCACCAAAGCCGATAAAATATTTGATCTTTTGCTTCAGGAGGGCCAGATTAAATTGTCACCCAATCATGTGATCCCATCGGTAGAAGAGTTGAAGCATATGCTGTATTGCAAGTGACATAATGCAACTTCACACAGTACCAATGAGTGCAAGGTGTTTAGACAACAATTACAGTTAGCTATTGAGTCTGGCAGGATAAAATTTGGCAATTCCAAGATTCAAAAGCTAATGAAAATTGATCAACATCATTTTCCAGCAAATATATTGGATGCTGAAGGGAAAATTAAAGTGTTGACAACGGTAGCTGCTGAAAAGAATGCATCAGTAGATCCCCAACATCGGATAACTACCGATGATGCAAAAGGCAAGGGGCTATTGACGGAAAGTGGCGGTTCTGGGAGGCCTCCTCGATCTGGCATTGTGATTACTCATCGAAGACAACAGGAAGGTTGGCGTCAGCGAAGGGATCGGTATCGACGACAACAAGAGGAAAGGCGTCAAGAAGAGTGGAATCGGCATAAGGATCATTGGAATTGTCTGTTTTTTATTTATTGTTGGGAAGAAGGTATTAAGTTACCTACTGTTGAAAATTGTCCAGAGTGCAATGGCTATTATGGAGTTAATCATCCTGCAAGAAGGTTTCAATCTGGTAATCAAGGTTTGCTCATTAATGAGCCGATCAGAAGGAGAGCATCAGTACATGATCGGCTGAGGGGCAGGCTTAGTGTACACGAAAGGCTTAGTAAACGCGTTGCATATTTTCCAAGAAACCAAGAGGAACTCGAAGAGATGGCAAATGCAAGAGTTCCTGATGAAGAAATATTTTACAGGGATCCTAATATACGTCGTGTGGAGACAACTAGGACTTATCAGCCAGTGTGGAAAACTAAGCTTCCTCAATGGTGTCCAGAAGGTTTGACAAAGACACAGAAGAGAAAAATGCAGCGAGAGCGTCAAAAAGATTTATATCAAGAAGAAAGCCCCTCCAATGAGAGATCTGGTAACCAGCAGTGGCAGATAAGGCACAAGAATAAAGGTCCATCGACAGATGTCAATATGGTGTTTATGTTGCCGATGGAATTTTTGGCTCTGTCTGACAGCGAAGAAGAGGCTGTTTCCTCTGATCAGATAGCTCAATTAATGTTAGATCCAATGATGGCTATTTTTGAGAAGCCTGCTGATGATGAGAGATAACACCTCAAGGCTTTGTTTGTAAAAGGCAGAGTTGATGGGTAGCCTATATCTAAGATACTTATTGATGGAGGAGCTGCGATTAATATCATGCCTTATGTGATGTATCGGAAGCTTGGTAAGGGAGATCAAGACTTAACTAAGACCGATATGATGCTAAAGGATTTTGAAGGCAATGTGTCACCAGCTAAAGGGGCAGTATGTGTTGAGTTGACCATCAGCAGTAAAACTTTGCCGACAACTTTCTTTGTTATTAATGTCAAGGGTGCATATAATTTACTTTTGGGAAGGAATTGGATTCATGCTAATTGTTGTGTTCCTTCTACAATGCATCAATGTCTGGTACAATGGATTGGAGATAAGATTGAAGTTGTTCCTGGTGACTCTTCTTATATCATTGCATCGGCGGAATCAGATACTTATGAACGAACCAAGTGCATATCGGGAGAAGCCTGGGAAAAGGAGTTCCTCAAGATTGCCGATTATGAAATTCTACCGATCCAAGCAGTCGGTTCTGAAGAGGAGTTTTAATGGATAGATTTGCCGATGATGGAAAACTAGGTCAAGGATTTACATCGGCAGATGATTTAATAGAAGTAGATATTGGTGAAGGCGATAGGCCAAGGCCTACTTTTATTAGCTCTAAGTTAAATTTCAAGTGTAAACAGCAACTAGTTGATTTGTTAAAGGAATATAAAGATTGTTTTGCTTGGGATTATACTGAAATGCCTGGATTAGACCGATCTATAGTTGAACATTGGTTGCCTATTAAATCTGGATTTCGGCCACATCAGCAGCTGGCTCGCCGATGCAATCCTAATATACTCCCTGATATTAAGGCCGAAATAACCAAGTTAATTGAGGCAAAGTTTATTCGGCAGTGTCGATATGCAGAGTGGATTTCTAATGTGGTTCCTGTATATAAGAAACATGGAAAACTCCGTGTTTGTATTGATTTCAGGAATCTTAATAAGGCCACACCGATGGATGGTTATCCAATGCCGATTGCTGATTTGTTAATTGATGCTGCAGCAGGGCATCAGATTATTAGTTTCATAGATGGAAATGCGGGTTAGAACCAAATATTCATGGCTGAAGAAGATATTTCCAAGACTGCTTTTAGATGTCCAGGTCATGTGGGATTATTTGAATGGATAGTTATGACATTTGGTTTGAAAAATGCCGGCGCTACTTATCAAAGAGCTATGAACTTTATTTTCTATGAATATATCGGCACATTGGTAGAAATATACATTGATGACATAGTGATTAAGTCTGGAGACATCACAAAGCATCTAACCGATCTACGAAAGATACTGGAGTGCACAAGAAAACATGGATTAAAGATGAATCCCAATAAATGTGCATTTGGTGTATCGGCAGGACAATTCTTGGGCTTTATGGTGCATCAGAGGGGCATTGAAATTAGTAGAAAATCTATTGAGGCAATCAACAAGGTTGTTGCTCCTGCCGATAAAACTGAATTACAATCCTTGATCGGTAAGATTAATTTCATCAGAAGGTTTATATCTAATCTGTCAGGCAAGATCAAAGCTTTCAGTCCATTATTGAAATTGAAAGCTGATCAGGAGTTTAAATGGGGGGATGAACAACAACTGGCTTTAGATCAGATTAAGAGTTATTTAACAAATCCTCCAGTGTTAGTTCCACCCCAGCATGGAAAACCTTTCAGATTATATTTATCAACTGAAGATACTGTTATTGGTTCAGCTCTTATTCAAGAATTTGAAGGAAAGGAGCGTGTTATCTATTATTTGAGCAGACGGTTAATAGATGCTGAAACCAGGTATTCGGCCATTGAGAAATTATGCTTATGTTTATATTTCTCCTGTAGTAAGTTGAGGCATTATTTACTATCGGCTGAATGTACTGTCGTATGCAAAGATGACGTAGTCAAATATATGCTATCTATGCCGATATTAAATGGTAGGATTGGTAAATGGATTTTAGCGTTATCAGAATTTGACCTACGTTATGAATCGGCTAAGGCAGTTAAAGGACAAGTTATGGCCGATTTTGTTACTCAACATTGCAACACGGTGGATTCTTTGGAAGTTGCTCCATGGACACTTTTCTTTGATGGGTCTACTTGTGGTGAAGGGGCAGACATCGGCATCGTGTTGATTTCCCCTCAGGGGAAGAAGTATGAATTCTCATTGCCGATCGTCGCTACATCGACAAACAATCAAGCTGAGTACCAAGCCCTGATAAAAGGGTTAGAATTGCTTAAAGAAATTCAGGCTGATGCTGTTGAGGTCTTTGGTGATTCTATGCTAGTTATAAATCAGTTGATTGGGGTTTATGAATGCCGAAGTGAAATTCTAATTTCATATCATGAAAAGTGTTTGGAATTGTTAAAAGGGTTTAGGAGTTTTCATCTGGAGCATATTTCCCGGATGCATAATGGAGAGGCTAACCGATTGGCTCAGCATGCTTCAGGATATCAACCTGTTCAAGAAGCATTGACATTGGTGGTTGATGCCGATGACTGGAGAAAGGAAATCATTGATTATTTAAAGAATCCATCTAAAAAGGTTGAAAGACGCATAAGGTTCCAAGCGACAAAGTATGTACTCCTCGATGATGAATTATATTACCGTACCATAGATGGAGTTTTACTCAGGTGTGTTAGCGTAGAGGAATCAAAAAGCCTGATGAGTGAAATTCATGAAGGAGTATGTGGGGCTCATCAGTCAGCATTTATGATGAAATGGATGATCAGAAGAAATGGATATTATTGGCCGACTATTCTTGAGGATTGTTTTAAATATTTTAAAGGATGTCAGGAATGTCAAAAATTCGGTAATATTCAAAGAGCACCCGCATCGGCTATGAACCCCATAATTAAACCTTGGCCGTTTAGGGGTTGGGCTATTGATCTCATCGGTCAAATTTATCCACCATCGAGTAAAGGGCATAAGTTTATTCTGGTTGCTACCGATTATTTCACAAAGTGGGTTGAAGCAATACCTTTGAAAAAGGTGACATCGGCTAACATGGTTGATTTTGTGAAGGAGCATATTGTTTACCGATTTGGCATCCCTCAAACCATCACTACCGATCAGGGCACTATGTTTTGAATGAGTTTGCTTTAAGTATGGGAATTAAAGTTTTGAATTCTTCACCATATTATGCCCAAGCTAATGGCTAGGCTGAAGCATCTAATAAGGGAATTATCAAACTTATTAAGCGCAAGATCAAAGAATATCCTAAAAAGTGGCATACAATATTAAATGAAGCTTTGTGGTCATATCGAATGGCATATCATGGTACAACCAAGGTATCACCTTATCAATTGGTGTATGGACACAATGCAGTATTACCTTGGGAGATTAAGATTGGATCTAGGCGAATGCGCTTTCAGGATCAACTGACAGCCGATGATTATGATATTCTTATGAAAGATGAATTGGAAGATGTAGCAGGTCATCGGTTAAAAGCTTTGGTTAACATCGAGGAGAATAAGAAAAGGGTAGCAAAGTGGTATGACAAGAAAGTGAAGGTAAAGGAATTTGCCGATGGTGAATTAGTCTAGAAATTGATTTTACCGATTGGGACTAAAAGTTCTAAGTTTGGCAAATGGTCTCCTAATTGGAAAGGTCCATATCGGATAAATCAGTCTGTTCCTGGTAATGCGTATATTCTTGAAACTCTCGAAGGAGTTGTATTTCCCAGAGCGTTAAATGGAAAATATTTAAAGAAATATTACCCTAGTATCTGGATAGATGCGTAAAGAGTATAGTTGCCGATAACAATCCTATCGGCTGGAGTTAAAACAAAGTATCAATTGTGCCGATGCGCTAATTTAACAAAGCCTGGATGGCTGATATCGCACGCAGGCGAATTTCATCGGCTTCTTTTAATTCTTTGGCATCTTCATCGGCACTTCCTTGCACAGGCTTGATTTTCTTTTTCAAGGCCAAGGCCTTGCGAGCTTGAGCATCTCGTTCCTGTTGAAGGGCTTTAATGGCGTCGGGAAGCTGGTCTTCTTCTTGTTTAGCTTGAGTCAGAGCTGTCTCAACCTTTTCCAGTTCAGCTAGCAGGGCTGCTTTCTTTGCCGATAAATCTGAGATTTTCTGTCTAATATCGGCACTGGAGGCTTGCAAATTGTTGATGTTCTTGTGCTTCTCGTCGGCAGTCTGCTTCAGCTATAGCATTTCTTCTTTAAGTTGAGACTGAGATGCTCTGTCAGCAATACGATGAACGGCCCTTTGATATTGAAGCTGTCTGCTCTCCAGATGGACTGCTGGAAAGATGATTTCTTCAATATTAGCGGGGACTTGGCCGCGGATCGTTTTGAAGATAGACCTCGCAGGATCTGAGTCGATCACCAATTGGGCAGTGTCTTGCTGCAGCAGATTTAGAAGGGTTTCCAGCTTGCCATAGGTGTCTGATGATATTGTTCCCAACGCCAGGGAGGAACTCGCTTCTTCTCCGTCGTCATCAGAAACATCGATAGCAAAAGAGAATAAGCTATCGGGAGAGTCTTGTTCCTATGAAATAAAGAGAATTAGAAATCCTGTTTATGATATTTGGGGATATAATAAACCAAGTAATTGATTGGTTTACCTGCTTCAGGGCGATTTCTTGAGCTTGGCCTGAGGGAGCAGCTTGTAAAGGGTCATGCGAAGGATCGGCAGAAGATGCCGATGGAATGTCTTCTGTGACCACATCGGTAGTCGGCCCTTGAGGTATAATTGCCGATGATGTATCTTGGGCAGGAGCAGTTTGTTCAGAGGGCTGATCGACGGGTGTTGGAGCAGACGCAGGGGCTGGTGTAGGTTTCTGTCGTTTCTGTTGAGCCTCAGCATCGGTCAAAGCTTTACGCTTTGTTTGTGCTTCAACAACAACTGGCTGGGGGCATCAACATCTGTTGGTTGGGGAGCCTGCATGCTTGGTGTGCTTACCGATGTGTCCATTCGTTGCTGCAAAAAAAACAGGTATAAGATTGGATGTTTAATAGAGAAAAATAAAAAAAATAATAAGAGAATACCTCTGAAGGAGGAGTAGAAGTTGCGGTGCTTGGTAAAGTTACCGATGATGATCCAGCTGCAGCTTGTACACCCTGATAGTCGTATGTTAATATGAAGTGTATCGGCAGAAAAGAGAGTAAGCAAGATTGTTACCTTAAAAGCCTTGATCAGGCTTGAAGCAGCAGCCTTTTGGAGAAGCCCTGGATGTTCCCAGTCTTGGTCTGGAAGTGCCGATTTTGGTGCGAGCCCTTTGGAAGGTCAAGGCTTCTAGGGTGGGGGCGTTGTAACCGATTGCTGAAATTGGAGAGGCTGGATGGAGGTTGAAGGGTTTTCCGCTTTTGCTTATCGGTGGAACTGGATCATCAGCCTGTTTCGAGGAAGGTTAGTTACCGATACACATAATAAAAGGAAGGAAAGGGACAAAAGTTGAAAGGAACTTACTGCATTATCAGGAATAGCATAATCAGGGTCGATCAGGTGCCGATATGTGTGAACAGACGTTGAAAACAGCTGTTCTTTCCACTCCTGCCACCATTGCTTATATGACTCTGTTATGAAAGAAGCTGGTGACCAGGCGGAGAGATCGACGTTTGAAATATCGGCATCGGGAGCAAGTCTTACTATCCTGCTCCATTCAGTTCCAGCAGTAATGATTTCTCTGGGTTTAATCACATCGGCATAGCACAGTTTGATGGGCAGTTGCCCAAAGGCCAGCTGGCGAGATACTGCCGATGGATTGTAGAATTCATAAGTAATGTGGGAGGCTTTCCCGCTGCCAAATGTGTTGACTGGGATTGCTCTGGGGGTGATAATGGCCATCATGAGATCATTGTCTTGGTTCAGATCACTATCGGCAAAATTGAAGAGGAGAGGGAACTTGTTATCCTCATCAATATAAGGCACCCAAGCCCTGAGGTCACGAGGGAGGCCATGGTAGAAAGTTTGAAAAAAATCTGCCGATTTGGTCCTCATTGGCTTCTGTTCCGGGAAGGACGATGATTGCTTCACCGAAGTTGAGAGGGGGGCGTGTTGCCGATTCATCATCCCTAAGGACGTACTCTTCGGGAATCTCTCGTGGGAATTCCTAAGCAAAGAGATCCCACTGTAAACGCTTGTGCATGTGAGCGTTTAACCACATATTAACAAACCACCATGGGCCTCCCAGATTGCCGATGGGTTCGCCAAGTATAAGCTTCTGAGATACTTGGTGGAGAAGGTGGTAGGTTGAACTCAGGAGATATCGGCCAAGTGGGAATCTGACACCGTTGGCCAAGAGTTCTGTTGCTGGGAGGAAAGCGTTAGTTGGTCCTACCGATCGTCCGCAGAAAATAAACTTTTCCAGCCACATGTTCAGGAATGTGGCATGCTCCCTTTGATTGACGGTGCCAGTCTTTTGGTACTCCTGGATATATCCCGTCCAGCCGCCGATGTTGTGTGTAGTTACTCTGTATTCAGCTTTTCTGCCGAAAATATGGCCTTCATCGACAGTTGAGATGTCTAAGCCTGTGAGCATGTATACATCGGCAAGAGTAGGGGCACATGGGCCATGACCGAACATGAAGGTGTTGGTGGTGTCAGACCAAAACTGAACAGCAGCTATCATCATGGATTCATTCTTTTGCATATCGGCAATGGACAGCCTGATACACTGATCTATTTTCCGTTCTGCCCAGAACACTTGCATTGATCTGTTGACCCTTAGAAACCAGTTTTTCCACCCTTTGGTGGGTTTGGGCCAAGAACGGAACGTGTCTTTCCACAGATTCAAAGAGAAATTCTGAGATTTGAAGGGAATACGATTTGCCTCTGCATTAATCAAATCAGTTGGATCTAGGTCGCCCATCGGACCTAAGCAATGGAGAGGAGGTTGATGGGTTGGAATCACCAGTGTGTTGCGAAGTTCCTAGGTTTGAAGGACCAAGAAAATGAAAGAGAAAGAAAGATGTCGACTGTAAGAATTCGTAGGAAACCGAAAGGATTAAAGTAAAAGTAACGAGAGGAAGAACAAACCGCAGGGACGTTGAAGTTAACAGCCATTGCTTCAGGAGGATGAGGGCACGAGCTGGGAACTTAAAGATGATGATGGTTCTGATGAGTTGAAGACGCGCGGTCGTTGGTTAGGGTTGCCACCGGAGTGAGAATGCCAAAGGGTGGAGTTTGAAGGTAGAAGATGAACAGCCCGGAGGAATCTATTTATTGGTTATTTGGAGTAGGGGTATTCTTGACTTATCTCTATGCCGTATGCGGATGGATCGAGGTGGTTCGGTTGGATATGGTAACTGTTCGCACGACAATCAAGGAATGGTGCAGAAGATTTGATGGCAAGTAATTATGGCTTGAAGGATATCTTGATACAAGATTTTTCAGTTCTAAAAATGATGCGTTGCGGTAAGATCTTGTTGATGGATTGCTATTTTGGTATCTCAACCGTAGTTAAGGCAAAGAAGGTTGGGAAATATGCGATATATATTGAGATACATGGATTGGATCTAGATTTGATTGAATTTGGTAACAAATCATGTTATGCTTGGAGAATGAGTTAAAGAAATAGATAATAGCAAGCATCAGTTGGAGTAAATTTTAGAGCATCAGTATCTTATACTCCGAAATTGGGGGGCATGTGTTGACATCGTTTTTAGCACGTGTCAAGATGATCAGGAAAGGCTAATCAGCAAGGGAAAGATTGCCGTGTAAATTGATAGCCAAGGAGAATAAGTTTGTTTTTAAGCGGTGACAATGTATGAATTTAATTTGGAATGTTGCCAATGAGGTTAAGGGTGTTATTGCCGATGCCGATGGAAGAGGGTTTGGAGACTGTTGCCGATGAGATAAGGGAATGTACCGATGAAGGAAGGTATGAAGACTGTAGCCGATGAAACAGGGAATGTACCGATGGAAGGAGATTGAAGGTTGCTGCCGATGGAACAGGGGCTATACCGGTGAAAAGGAGGTCGATAAAAATACCATCGTGATTAAGGCGGACTATGGAATAAAATAGGAGTTGATTTCCTTGTTTACGATTAGTAGAGTCTGAGTTGTGTCAAAGTCATGTTCTTTTCCTTAGAATTGGATTTAGTGTCCTAGTCGTATTTGGTTATGTTTCTATGGATCAGGGTATAAATATAGAGTGAAGGGCAATGTAATAGGGAATCAATCAATACATCAAAAACCAGCTTTTACTCTTATTTACATCTACTTTTCGGCGACTTCGTCAATTTGCATATTTTTCCTTTTTACGAGTTCTCATCGATTCGGCGAGTTGCATTGCTCTAAGTGCAATCTTTGTCGATCCTCGAGTTCCGCGTGAGTACCTCTTGGCCGTGACTTCCGGGCGTATCGCTGTTGTCAGAACCAAAGTGCTCGTATCTTCATCCTTGTCGATTAACAGGTCAAATCGACTGGCACGCTTTGGATATCGATTTCGGGTATTAGCCCTTTGTGTTTGCAGATTCACTTTTGCATCAACAGATGTGGTAGAAGTTGTTCCCCTGAGAAACGAACTTGCTGTTGTCGTGCATGGTTCCCTCGGTAGTGATCTCGTTTGTGGAGTTGGTGTCGTGCTTGGTGACCGAGGAGGTTCCATCTGAAAACCCCTTAGATGCATCTATAGGAGCAAAATTGGGGCTGATTTTGGTGTCGAACCTGTTGAGTGTTGGTGTGATCTTCTCCGATTGAATTGGATTTGATGGAGGGATCTGGCGTTGCTGATCAAGGAACTTGTTCATCTCCTCCAAAAGAGATCAGTGATGTTGTGGACGTTGTTGCAGACTGTCTCCATGTCGACGATCTTGGTGGTGGTGGCCATCGGATCGATACCAGTGTAAGACATCGCTAGGCTGGAGTTGCTTGGGCTTAGGGGGCGGCTAGGGTTTAGGGGGGAAGAGGGGGTGGCGTAGGGAGAGAGGAGAGGGAGACATTGGAGAGAGGAGAGGAAGGGATAGGGAAACCATCAGGTTGTTCTTTCTTGATTTCAATGATTATATCGCCTCTCTATTTATAGTCCTGAGTAAACTTGCATCCTAAGTAATCTAATGAGGGAAGTCCCTATAGATATGGACTCCTCCCGATCTATCTAATCTAAACCGATCCTATTCTTATTCTCGGATATGGGCACCGGCGGCGTGGCGGAGGACTGCCGCCCCCACCCCTGGGCGCGCCCCCCTGGTGGCGCGGTTGGCTAGGGTGTGGCCGGCTTGGGCCCCTCCTGGGCCTGTAGTCTGTACTCCTAGACCATCCATTAGGCGTATGACATCTTTCTATCAAACTTACAAATACCACATCCCTGATACTACACATAATGCATAAGAGGATCCATAAAGGACCATACAGTTTTGCGGGAGAATAAAAAACTGGGTAATACCCCCAAAAACTTTCTCCCTTTTTTCTATATAATTGGAAACTTAAAGAAATAAAAAGATGATTCTAGCTTCTGTTATATGATGATGATCAAGAGAGAGATAAACCTCATATTTCCGATAACCTTCGAGAACATCTAAAAGCATGGGACAACTTTCAGCACTCCTGCTCCCTTGAGCTCCACTTTTGTTAGAAAAGTCCATCAGTTGATTCTTCCAGAAGTCCTTGGCCTAGTTTACAAATGAAACAGAGAAACATTAATTGATGCTGATTTCTGCAATGCACAAACAAAATGTCAGGAACAGTCACCAACTACCAGGTTACACGACAGGTATACTTTCTTCATGTGACTTAGTTGCGCCCACTCCAATATCCGCATACAAGTGCTGTTAATAACCTACCTGCAAGCAACAGAAAGTGTACATTCCATGCTATGTGCAGCTTGCAAAACACATGGCTAAACTTAGTGCTAAAGATGATTCAGGCTAGCACAGCAACCTTAAGATTTCGAGATATCCATGATGGAACTTTAAACAACATAAACATTGACAACAAAATACACTCTGGAAATGTTTCTTTGTACTAACAACATTGAAGAAGCATTAAAATCTAAAGATTCGCACTTGTCATCAACCACAAAAGATGTGTATCTTTCAGGTTTAGTCCTAAATTGCTTGCTAACAAATATATGTAACAAAATGTCACAATTTCCAGCAGCGAAAAGATTATCCAGAAACAAAATGTCAACCTCTATTCCTTCTGGAATATTTAGAATATATAAAGTTTCTAGAGGTCAGTATATGAGAGAAATGAAGGCGCACATGCGTAGCAGCATTGGAAATATGCTTTTGTTTTTTTTTTAATTTTTTTTACAGGGTATCAGAGACAAGCTTTGGCTTCTGAGTAACAGACCGAGCCTGGGCCAACCAGGTAAAGCATTCAGTTGCATAGTTCGGTCATTGCAGGTACCAAGTAAAGCAGTATTCCCATAATTGTCATTCTCTACCACTCAATCCGCCACTTCAATGGCTTGAATCGAGCTTGCTCTTAGCTGGGACTCGTCATGCAGCCAGAAAGATCATGATGAAGCTAGTGAAACTGTGAAAGTATGTGGATTTGATGGACACAAATCAGGGGATATACAGATCTGTTTTCTGCATTGGAAGCCTGTTTCAGTTCAACAAAAAAAACACCGGTTTGTACCATCTAATATCACGCAGCACTTTGCAGTTCAAATGTGGCTATTAGATGAAAAAGAAAAAAAAACTACAGTATGTGCAAACATGGGTACCATAGTAAAAAAACTACAGTATGTGCAAACATGGGTACCATAGTGTTCATTATAGTAAAATATTAAAACACATTTGATAATAAACCATGCCAACAGAGAGGCAAAAGATCATGGTGCTAGAGCTGCTGAGATAAGGAAAATAACAGGAATGCTTAAACTAGAATTGAACATAATACATCTCAACTAGAACAGGTTCGGGATTACCTAGTTAAACAGCAGGTGTTTTGTCATGGTGTGCATCAAACCACCGGAGAAGCCCAAGGCAAAACGGCCCAGAAAGCCCAATCCAAGAGTATCCGGCCCCGACTGGCAAGTGTGAGACATTAAGGCCCAGCTGCGTCTGGTGAACGCTGTCCAACAGCTGTACTCGTGAGTATAACTGTGAGAGGGAGACAAACTCGAACTGGTCTTGGTTGGCGTTGGCATAGGCGGCGGGCTGTGGCTCGAAAGATTGCCGGCGACCACCAATTCCACGGTTACTGCTACCTATTGCCACTCATAGTTCTAATCGAATCTGCCACCCTTACCTAGATCCATCGATTGCTTACCAGTACTATTACATGTTTCTAGGATGATAAACTAGAAACTTGCATGTTTTACAATAAAATATCAAATATGCATATTCAATGAAACATTTGAGTAAGAAACATGTAAGAAAAAAAACTCGACCCGCCGGGGGCAAGCCGCCCCAGGGCATTTGCACTAAGAAGAAGACCTTCTCACGCAGGCCGAGAAAACCCCCGAACCCTGGCCCCGCCCTGACACTGGGAAACGTAACCCGTGAGACGCCGCCTGGGCCATACACGGTCCTCAGGTCGACTTGGGCCGTCTCTTAACCAGTGCTTTGGCACACGGGACCGGCGAGGGGATTTTTTTACCCCCAGCCTGAAATTCGCTCCCACTGGGAGTCGAACTCAGGACCTGGGGGGTGCCGCCGGAGTGCTAGACCAACCGGACTAGCATCCTTTGGCAGTAAGAAACATGTAAGGCTCTCAAGTTCTAAAATTCCAGTGACTAAAAGTTTCAGGAAACAACACTAGAACTGCTCAACCAACCATTTCGCTCTTATCAACTAATTCTCAATTGTCATCCATAATCCATATACACACACCAAAAAAAAAACATGTACCAGCACTAGCCTAATATCCAAACTCCAAAGGCATAGAACTTCAACACGAATCCATTCATACTCAACAAACTTGCAAGCATAAGCATGGTGAGATCGCAGCATTTTGATCATGGTCAGTAATAGCCAATTTGCTACTGGGTTTTGCCAAAAATTTACTCACATGGACAGATGTATTTTCCTTAAGACTTCACTACTTACACAAAGTGTGTGTATGCTCTACCAGTTCTTCTTCACAAACAAGGTGAGCAAGAGAACCATTGATTAAGATCAACAGGGAGTACCAGACTTGAGAAATCACTAGCAGCAACTAAGCTACTGCCTATCAATCTGATGACCTGCGGTCAGTGTCTCCCTCAGATGCGGAATTGGGCTTGGCCTTCTCTTGGATGAGGGTGTTGATTAGTTGCAACAGGTCGGTCCTCATGGCCTTGACGCTGCGGGCGTCCACCTTCCTCCTCACCGCCTCGAGCCAATCCCGTCCCCGGTGGTCCTGGGCGTCGTTCCACCAGGCGCAGATGGCCCTTGCGATGGCCATGACGTAGACGCCGCAGTCGTAGCCGTTGGTCTGCCTGGGCGTGTGCCCCTGGACGAGCGCGAATCACATTGCAGCAGGGGGCGGAGCGCTCGGCGAGGTGGGCGGCGATGGGGAGGTTGGGCGCGCCGCGGAGGCTGTCGTGGTGGACGAAGCGGGGCGCGGAGGGGCTGGTGGCTCTGTCGAGGACGAGGAGGGTCCAGTGGAAGCCGCCCTCGGCGACGGAGGTGTCGGGGTTGTCGTTGACGGGGAGCAGGACGAGGCGGCGGGAGGCGAGGCGGAGCGGGTCGGCGACGGCGGCGACGGAGGCCGTGTCGGGGAGGTTGGAGAGGAGGTAGGGGATGGAGGGCGGGAGCAGGAGGAGGTCGTCGCTCTGGAGGCCGGCGGAGAGGTGCGCGAAGTAGAAGGCGATGATGCGGTCGTTGATGAAGCGGGCCCGCGGAGGATGGCGAGGTCGGAGCGGACGAGCACCACGTCGCCGTGGCTGAGCACCCACTCGTCCCTCTCCTTGGAGCCGCAGCCGGAGGCGGAGGCCATCACTGCGGCCGCGGCCGCGGCGCCGACTGGTGGGATGGGGTTTCCTAGTTGAAAATCGAATCGCTAATCGCGAATAGGGAGTGAGCAGAGATGCAATGGGTACCCGAAACCCGATAAAAAAAAGGTATAAGATAAATTTTCTACCCGTGGGTATGTTATTGGGCAAAATCCTATACCCATCGGGTATGGTGGGTACGGGTGCGGGTGTATACTACCCATACCCACATACCTGCGGGTAAGACATATCCGCAAAAATAATTAGCCAACCTCAGTTATTTTAGCGCATATAAGTCATGAATTTAGTCTATTGAGGCATCCACTATATTTTAGTAGATTGTCTTTGTTGTAATGATGTTAATAATGTTTGTTAGCATGTTTGTAATTTGTTGGAAGCTTAGAATGATTTATTTTTGTATGTGACTATTTGATATTTTTAGGTAATTTTCGGGTATGCTATCGGGTACGGGTTACCCGGCGGGTACGGGTATGTAACTATTTTTTACCCGCATGCGGGTACGGGTAACCCGACGGGTAAAATTTTGCGGGTGCGGGTACGGGTACGGGTACGGGTGGACACTACCCGTCGGTACGTACCTGTTGCCATCTTAAGGAGCGAGGAAGGATCGTAGACCGGGTGAGGTGAGGTTGGGCCTTCTTCCTCTTTCCTTCTATTTATATAGGCCTCTTCTGCAATATGGGTGTCGGTTCGGTCTGTAATAAGACAGTTTTCGGGTATTTAGTTGGAGGAGTTAAAGTTTAACAAACACTGTAGTACTTTCGTCTTATTTGACAAAAAGTTCCAATCTTAAACTAATTAGGCTTAATAAATTCGTCTCGTAAATTACTCCTAATCTGTGCCGACATGCATACAATTAGTCTACATTTAGTACTCCATGCATTTAAGGGAACATTGATGTGATGGGAGTTAAACTTTAATTCCTGAAAACCAAACAGGCCCTTAGTTTCTACGTTTGGTGTGGGTAAGGTTAGGGGGTGTTCCACGACTAAAGTTTAGTCCCTATCGTATCGGATGTTTATATACATATATATATATAGGGAAATTATTTTCTACTCCCAGAGAGTAGTTACTCCTATGTTTATATATGTAGATTTAGAATATATGTAATCTAACAAAGTATATGATCATACTAGACCATTTATGGTAGTATGTATGTCAAGTATGCAAGTATACGTAGAGTATATGGTTATACTTATTTTATATACTACAGTAGTGGTATTTTAGTAATACATTAAAAAGTATGGGCTCTGCTAAATTTTTTTACAGAGTAAGATTTAGAGTATCTTAAAATAAGTAGGTAAACATACTCAAGGTGATAAATGAGTACACATTCATACACAATGTGGTTTTTTAAAGATAGGAGTAACTACTCCAGAGAGTATAGAAAACTCACCCTATATATATTACCCTATAGCTGGCTACAAAATAATTTATTCTGTAGCCACTTTGAGTTACGATAATTGCTATACTAATTCATGAGATTATAGTAACTCCTTACTATGTGATGTATTATAACATTATGGTAAATATCTCCATGTGTTATAGTAATTCAACTATCGTAAATATATACTGACATTGTCGTAAATTATAAGTTATTTTGTAGCCACCTCTATTTACGATAATTTTATATACTAATTTACGACAATGTCAGTATATATTTACGATAGTTGAATTACTATAACACATGGGGATATTTACCATAGTATTATAGTAAATCACATAGTAAGCAGTTACTATAATTTCGTAAATTAGCATAGCAATTATCGTAACTCAAAGTGGCTATAGAATAAGTTATTTTGTAGCCAGCTGTAGGGTAATAGTTCTATATAGGCTAAAGAAATAACTAATTGTACAGATTACGACTAATTTGCGAGACAAATTTTTTAAGCCTAATTAGTCCATGATTTGACACTGTGGTCATGTGATGCTGCAGTAAATATGTGCTAATGACGGATTAATTAGGCTTAATAAATTTATCTCATGGTTTACTGACGGAATCTGTAATTTATTTTTTTATTAGTATCCGAACACCTCATACGACACTCTATATGACACCAACTAAACTTTAGTCCCTACATCAAACACCCCCTTATTCAGTCGAAGTACGTGGCTTTGGGGAGCTAATCTGGGCCGATCTTCTCTTATGGGGCATTCAGTCCTTTTCTTAGTAGTCTGGAAAGATGGTCTATCTTCTGTCTCTGCTCTATATCTACATCACATTCTCTGTATTTCCGTTACAAGATTAATGGAAATGGGGTTGCCTCGCGTTGAAAAAAAAAATATAGGCCTCTTCTTCATGACCCGGCCTAGGCCCGAGGCAGGCAATTCATTCAGGCGCCAGTAATCTCATTTTCACTCTACTGTCATCAGGTGCTTCTATTCTATTGTCCAGAGTGATGCTACTAGCATTGTTCCTCACATATCCTCCTTATCAGAATATGGATCATGTAAGTGTCAGAGTGACTTGGAGTTGTAAAATTGGGTGTCGGCCTTTGATACAAATTGTCAAAGCAGCTTTTAGCTAGGGCCTTGTTTAGATTGAGGTAAGAAGTTGAAATTTTTTCACTCTCTCCATCACATCAATCTTTACACGCATGCATGAAGTATTAAATATAGATAAAAAAAATAACTAATTGCACAGTTTAGTTATAAATCACGAGACGAATCTTTTGAGCCTAGTTAGTCCATGATTAGATACTAATTGTCAAATACAAACGAAAGTGCTACAGTTAAAAAATTCTAACTTTCCATAATCTAAACAAGGCCTAGATCTATGTGCAGAGTTCATTGAAAATATATCCTTTTGGTTCAGTAACAATGGGAGAAAAGGAGAAATTCTGCCCATGTTCTGGAAAATCTGCACATTTTTGCACTTTGTTTTGAAATTATAATTATGTGCACATTTTGTGCTCCCGCATTGCTGAGGAAAACTTTCAACTCATCTAGTTGCTAAAGAAAAGATGCACCTTGTCTTATTGTATTGGTCTAGCTAGTTACCATCATCACCAATTGCATGCCGTGCCCGAAAAAAAATCGCATGGCGTGCTCAGCCTTGGCACACTCGTTAGGAGTACATGTGTTGTGTCACTGCAAATCTTGTTTTACGTCTTTTGCTGTGACTATTGCACCTACAGTAGTACTCAGTGCTGCTTCAAAGTTTTGACTCTAATGTTATGATTAGGGATGAAAACGGAACAGAAATATTTCGAATTGACCGTTTTCGTTTTCTATATTATAAACCGTTTTTTAACATGAAAAATTGTCAGTTTCAATTGGTTTCACAACCATTTTCAACCATTTTTTGTACTCTTTAATTGCTAAATATAGAAATATTCCGAACCGACCGTTTTCGTTTTTCTATATCGTAAGTCCGTTTTCGACCGTTTCCGACCGTTTTCATCCTTAGTTATGATGTCAGGGAATCTTACTGTAATTGACTACAGTTTCACTTTCGCTAGAGTTTTTTGGGGGAAAAAATTTCTGTGTCAAACACAGAGAAATATAGTTATCGTTCGTGACTATCTTTTTTATCCGTTGAATGAAGCACACTACATTGAGCATATTTTATCGCCATAATAAAAAAAAGCATGACGGGAAAAAAGCATATTTTATCAATTGTTATACTTTTATGGGCTAATAAGCTAACAACAAAGCGAAGACTACTTATATAGTATGCTTCAAATAAACAATAATGATTGTGAACAAGGATAGTCTGAAAAGTAATTAAATTGGGGACCATCCAAATCAGTTAATGCAGAGTATATCCCTTTCTCTGATTTTCCTAGGTAAGAGGAAACATAGAGATCACTAGTTTTTGTTTTCTTCCTTGCTGCTGCTAGTGCTGCTGGTGGTTTAATCATTTGGTACTTGTCATCGGACAAGGATAGTCTGAAAAGTAATTAAATTAAAGATATAGATCATGCATCGTCATTGAATTAATCTGTGATCTATCTCTTTTTTTTTTGGAGGGGGGGACAGTCTATGATTTATCTCTGCTTTCCCTCTCGGTTAGTTTATATACACCAGATGTTAGTTATGTTGGTTAATCTTTTGCTTAAAAACATGTAGGAGTACTATGCACGATAATGCTTACATACTCGAGAGTGATCCTCATGGATCAGAACCAACAAAGACTTTGTTTGGATGTAGTTGGATTTGTATCAATCTATATATGTTGGGGTGGATTGAAGTGGAACTTGAACTAAATTTCACTCCAATCTACCCCAATGTATGTGGATTGAGCTGAATCCAACGACATCCAAACAAGACCAAATTGTTTGTTGCTGCTGCGTGCAGGGAGACAGGCGACGGGCGTTTCAGTGTAGAATACATCCGGTCTATATAAATAATAAAGAGTAGAAACTTTAAGGGTATGGCAAGGATCGGAGGCCATCTGGCTAGATAGCCGAGATTTTCCATGATGAGAGTTGAAAACACATCACCAGAAACAAATATTTTGTGAGGATGGTTCAAAAACCCCGTTAAAATATATTTTCGGGATGATAATCCATAAACCTTTATGAGATTTGTTAATTTTTGTGTAGGTGTTCACTAAACTGCCATGAAAATAACTTATTTTCATAATTTTCATGGGAGATTAAACCTTCACAAAATATGTCTCTACATGCTGGCTCGTTTCTACTCTTTTTGCGTGATTTGTTCGTGCTTGCGCAAAGTATTGGCTTGCAAATGTAGAAACAAATGAGACCCTAATTAATAAACTACCTCTAGCTAGAGTTTTGCAAGCCTAAGAGCATCTCCAACAGTTTGATATATGACTTGCCATTCTTCAAAATTTGGCAAAACATGAAAAAAAAACGTTCTCCAACACTTTGCTAAACTTGGTTGCCATTTTCCCTCACTTGCCATCCGTCGGAGCCGCGCGCGTATATTTGCGCGCGCGCATCCGGGTTGCCATCGCGAGCCCGCGCTTCGCGGTCCTACTTCCCGCGCGCGAGCGGACATCCGATGCTGGGCGGCAGGTGCTATCCTCGGCAAATTCTATTGTCAGGTTGCAAGCCCTGTGCTACTTGTCACCTGCTTTGTCGTGGCCGGCAGGTACTGCTGTTGGGCGACAGAACGTCAAGTGCAGGGAACTTATTGGAGGACAGGGTGCGAAGGGAAGGAGTCGGGGTTACGCGCGATGGAAGGGAAGGAGTCGGGTTTGTACCGGTCAACAACCTCACCTGGTGGGTCTTCCTCTTTTTTTTGATTTGGCAAGTTAAATATACCAAACTGTTGGAGATGGCATCTTTTCAACTTGGCAAATTATTACATCAACTTGCTAAAACACAACATTTGGCAAGTGAGTTTCAAAAAAAAACATTTGGCAAGTGAGATATACCAAACTGTTGGAGATGCTCGGTGAGCAACTACTACACAACTCTAGTGAATTAGATAAGCACTAAGCTATGTTACTGACTGTGAGTCGTTCATTTAATTTAGATCAGATAGTTAGAAACGTTACTTTCTAGGAGGTAATACGTGAAATATGTATTTATTTAATTTTAATTTTATAAAATAGGATAAATAAGAAAAAAAATATGGAAGCAGCTATTGCACGCACGTACATGCATTAGTCTTATAGCACGCACACTCCAATTAAGAAAAAATAAAAAAAACAATGCTTTCCATTCTAGGTAGGTGAGGCAGGCATCAGCCATGTGCATGGAAAAATGCTGCAAAACAAGGCTTTCTGGGCCCTTTTAAACACGCAAAACAAGGCTCTAGAACACTGTGGCCACCACTAACAGGCTAGCTGATTCATTCCAAAAATAGAGGCATGCCGATTCATCCAAAAATAACTGAATCATTCCAAAATAGAGACAGGCCTATTCATCCAAATATAGCTTGTATCTATGAATATGCAAGAATATACTATTAGCTTCCTCATGCACTAGAATTACACATTGAACACAAAAAAAATAGAACCAACCAGATGCTACAAAGCAATTTCGTTCTTTTGCATCGCCTAATGAGCAGATAGTACTGTAGTTTCTGCTGCATAAGGAGATATGATCCTAATAGATAAGCAATTCAATTCTTTTGCATAAACAATTCAATTCTTTTGCATAAGCAATTCAGCTTTCTTGCATCACAAACAGTAGTGTAGTTCCTAACTAATGTTCATACTGCACATCTTACTACCAGATGTTGTTCTTACTAGTTAAAATGAACATATGTTGTATGTACCACTCCTATAGATATACATCTTGATGCATTAAACCTTCTTGTGTTAGTCGCTGCACATGGTTGCTCCTATAGATATAATAACATGTTTAATTTGATGCTTGATGATCTCGCACCTACAATTAAAGAGACCGACAGGATAAGCACATAAATGATAGTGAGAAACTAAGCAAAAAAAAAAGGTTTAAAACAGTTGAGGATAAGCCTCAAATTTCATCTTTCTCCAAAGAAAGGGGAAACACAAGAACAATAGATTCATTAAGTAAAAAAACTAAGTATGGATGATAGCATATAATGAACAAAGCTGATAGCATGTACTGAATAAAAGCTGATAGCATGTACTGAAACAAAACTAAAATCATGTATTAAACAAAATTGCATAAGTTGCTGGCCTTTTTTTGCCTAATTTAGTACCATATTATTGCCTAATGTGTCATGTACGGGCGAACGTACATGCGCAATCGCCGGGCCAGGGACGTCCGCAGGGCCGCGGCACGCGCGGCGAACACGGGAGCGGAAGGCGCCGCGGTGGCCACGGACATGCAGCAGGGCCTTGGTGGCTGATCTTTCTAAGATATTTACCAATTAAGATTTATTAGTTTCCTTTATTTCGTACCTTAATTATAGGAATTTCCTGCTCTCGTGAGAGGGGCCTATGGCCATATATTCTGTAAACGTGGATTGAAGAGTTAAGCAAGAATATTTACCCTAATTTCTCTCTCTCTCTCTCACGCTCTCAAGCCCGAGCCGCCGTGAGGGGCATAACCTCCGCGATCGGAAGACAACGGCAGGAGACTACGATCTTCGTAGTCGAGGGCCACCTACCCTTGATCTCCAGGCCCTTGACAACCTGGTATCGGTTAGCCGTCGATCTTCCTCCGCCGCCGCTGCCCCTAGCCTAGCCGCCGCCCACCACAGCGCAGCCGCCGCCCACCACAGCGCTGCCACCGCCCACCACAACCCCACCCCTCCGTCGTCACCTTCCTCTGCCTCCTCAGTCACCATGACTGAACCCTCCATGGCCGATCTCCTGAAGGCCCTCGAGGCCCTCACCGCGGATGTGGCCTCCATGAAGGCCGACATGGCGACCATGAAGACCCAATCCTCCTCGTCCTCCGGCAGCGGGGGCGACCGTCGTGCGGAGGGACCGCGCGACCAGGAGTTCCATCCGAAGCATAAAAAGTGGGATTTTCCCCGCTTTGACGGAACGTCCTACCCGATGCTCTTCATCAACAAATGCGAGGCCTATTTCCGCCAGCATCGTACCACGGTGGACGAACGCGTGCCCATGGCGTCGTACCATCTGGATGACGCCGCGCAGCTGTGGTTCATACAGTTGCAAACCGATGATGGCACGCCAAACTGGAGCCACTTCAAGGACCTCCTCAACCTATGGTTTGGTCCCCCTCTCCGCTCCACGCCAATGTTCGAGCTCGCCGAGTGCCGGCGCACGGGCACCGTTGAGGACTACTCCAACCGCTTCCAGGCTCTCCTTCCGCGCGCGGGCCGGCTCGAGGAGGCGCAACGCGTCTAGCTCTACACCGGGGGCCTCCTTCCACCACTCAGCCACGCCGTCCGGCTCCATAACCCGATTAATCTCGCCGAAGCCATGAGTCTGGCGCGCCAAGTGGAGTTGATGGAGAGCGAGCGGCCGGCGCCGCAGCCACCACGGGCGGCTCCGCGTGGCCCACCCCCACCTGTGGCCAGGGCGGCTCTACTAGCGCCGCACCTCTATTGGCGCTTCCGGCCCCGCCGGCGGCTGCACAATAGGGCCGCACCGAGGGTGGCCAACGCCGCCTCACTCCCGACGAGATGGCGGAACGGCGCCGCCAAGGTTTGTGCTTCAATTGTAATGAGAAGTACTCACGTGGTCATAATAGGTTATGTCGCCGCCTCTTCTTCCTTGACGGCGTGGAAATCGATGCCCTCGACAACGACGCTGCTGCTACGGCTGACGATGCCGCGATGGAGGCTCCAGTCTTCTCCCTTCATGCCATGGCGGGCGTGGCTGTGGGTGCACCCATCCTGCTTCGTGTCACTCTAGGCACCACGCCGCTTATCGCTCTGGTGGACACGGGGTCCACACACAACTTCATTGGCGAGGCGGCCGCCCACCGCACCGGGCTCCCCATCCTTCCTCGACCACGGCTCACTGCCACAGTCGCCAATGGCGAGAAGGTGGCCTGCCCCGGCGTTCTCCGGCAGGCGGCTATCTCCATCAAGGGCATGACGTTCGATGTCGACTTATACGTCATGCCCCTTGCCGGCTACGACATGGTGCTGGGTACCCAGTGGATGGCTGCCCTGGGCCGGATCGCATGGGATGTCGCCACCCACACCCTGTCTTTCGAGCATGCTGGGCGTTCTGTCTGCTGGACCGGCGTAGCCTCCACCACTTCGCCGCCGGTCCTCGCCGCGCCCACGGACGGCTCGCTCCTAGAGCACCTTCTGAAGTCCTTTGGCGACGTGTTCGTGGAACCTTCGGGGCTGCCTCCACCGCGCAACCGCGACCATCCTATTGTTCTCAAGACCGGCGCGGCTCCAGTGGCGGTCCGGCCCTATCGTTATCCGGCGGCCCACAAGGACGAACTTGAGCGCCAGTGCAACTCCATGATCGCGCAAGGCATTGTCCGCCGCAGCAACTCCGCTTTCTCCTCGCCGGCCCTCCTTGTCAAGAAAAGCGGACGGCGCGTGGCGATTTTGCATCGACTATCGCGCGCTGAACGCGCTCACCATTAAAGATGCCATTCCAATTCTAGTGGTGGAGGAGCTGCTCGACGAGCTAAAGGGCGCGCGCTTCTTCACCAAACTCGACCTCCGTTCCGGCTACCACCAAGTTCGCATGCAACCGGAGGATATCCACAAGACGGCGTTCCGCACGCACGACGGCTTATATGAGTTCTTGGTGATGCCGTTCGGCTTGTGCAACGCGCCGGCCACATTCCAGTCATTGATGAACGACGTGCTGCGCCCCTTTCTTCGCCGGTTTGTGCTCGTTTTCTTCGATGATATTCTTATTTATAGCAGCTCCTGGGCGGATCACCTCCGACACCTCCGCACCGTGCTGTCCGAGCTTCGCCGCCACCGCCTCTTCGTCAAGCGCTCCAAGTGCGCGTTCAGCGTCACGTTGGTCTCCTACCTCGGCCACATCATCTCCGAGCAGGGCGTGGCCATGGATCCGGCCAAGGTGCAGGCCGTCCTTGACTGGCCGGTGCCCCGGTCGGCGTGTGCGGTCCGCGGCTTCCTCAGCCTGGCGGGCTACTATCGCCGCTTCGTCCTCAACTACGGCGCCATCGCCGCCCCCCTGACAGCGTTGTTCAAGAAAGATGGTTTCTTCTGGTCAGAGGCAGCAGCTGTGGCATTCACGGCCCTCAAAGCCGCCGTGACTTCGGCACCGATGCTCGCGTTGCCGGATTTCAGCCGTCCATTCATAGTTGAGTGCGACGCGTCGACGCATGGGTTTGGCGCCGTGCTGCTCCAAGATAAGCACCCCCTGGCATACTTCAGCAAACCCATTGCACCCCGCCACCGCTCCCTCGCCGCATATGAGCGGGAGTTGATTGGTCTGGTGCACGTCGTCCGCCACTGGAGACCGTATCTTTGGGGCCGGCGATTCACAGTGAAGACGGATCACTACAGCCTCAAGTACTTGCTCGATCAGCGACTGGCCACGATCCCGCAACACCATTGGGTGCGCAAGCTTCTTGGCTTTGACTTCGCGGTTGAGTACAAGCCGGGTGCACAGAACACCGTCGCCAACGCCCTCTCCCACCGGGACACCGATTGCGACGATGAGACCGGGCAAGAAATGCGTCTTCGGCATCTTCGGCGTCCCCCGAGGCATGCTTTTAGGGTTCATCGTGTCCAAACGCGGCATCGAGGCCAACCCTGAAAAAATCTCTGCGATAACAAAGATGGGCCCCATCTGAGATCTGAAGGGCGTACAGAGGGTCACGGGTTGCCTCGCAGCACTCAGCCGTTTCATTTCACGCCTCGGTGAAAAGACGCTCCCTCTGTACCGTCTCCTAAAGAAATCACAGCATTTTTCTTGGACCCTCGAAGCTGAGGAAGCTCTCACAAAACTCAAGGCCATGCTCTCTAACTCACCCATCCTCGTCCCTCCGACCCCAGGGGAACCGCTCCTACTGTATGTCGCTGCGATGTCACAAGTAGTCAGTTCGGTCCTGGTTGTCGAACGGGCCGAGGAGGCGCATACCTTGCCTGTCCAGAGGCCGGTCTACTTCATCAGCGAGGTGCTCTCAGAAACTAAGGTTCGATACCCACAAATTCAGAAACTGCTATACGCCGTCATCCTGACGCGACGCAAGCTCCGACACTACTTTGAGGGTCACTCGGTTACTGTGGTTTCTTCTTTCCCCCTGGGAGAGATAGCCCAGAACCGGGAAGCCTCGGGTAGGATTGCCAAATGGGCGGTCGAACTCATGGGCGAGACCCTGTCCTATGCGCCGCGCAAAGCTATCAAGTCGCAGGTGTTAGCAGACTTTCTAGCTGAGTGGACCGACACCCAACTCCCTCCCGCACAGCTCCAGGCCGAGCTCTAGACCATGTACTTCGACGGGTCGTTGATGAAAACAGGAGCAGGCGCGGGCTTGCTCTTCATCTCGCCCCTCGGGGTTCACATGTGCTACGTCATCCGGCTTCATTTTCCTGCGTCGAACAACGTCGCTGAGTACGAGGCACTCGTCACGGGGCTAAAAATTGCCATCGAGCTCGGGGTCTGACACCTTGACGTTCGAGGCGACTCCCAGCTTGTGATCGACCAGGTCATGAAGAGCTCAAGTTGCCGTGACCCCAAGATGGAAGCCTATTGCCAGGAAGTACGGCGCCTCGAGGACAAGTTTCACGGCCTCGAGCTCAACCACATCGCACGCAGGTATAATGAGGCCGCCGACGAACTGGCGAAAATAGCGTCCAGTCGAACTACGGTTCCACCAGACATTTTCACGAGAGACCTCTAGCGGCCATCCGTCGACCTTAGGCCAGACGGAGGGGTCGACGGGACGTCACTTGACCCCCCACCTAAGGCGGAGACCCCCTCGACCGGGGGTGAAGCCATGCAGGTGGAGGGATCGACCCCGCCATCTGGCCTCGAGCTTGACTGGCGCGCTCCGTACCTCGACTACCTTATCCAAGGGGAACTCCCCTCGAATAAGACCGAGGCTCGACGGATCGCTCGTCGGGCCAAAACCTTTGTGATCATTGGCGACAGTAGGGAGCTGTACCACCGCAGCCCTACTGGCATCCTTCAGCGCTGCATCACAAACGAGGAAGGCAGAGACCTACTCAGCGACTTGCACTCGGGGGCTTCCGGTCACCACGCAGCGCCTCGAACCCTCGTCGGAAATGCTTTTCGACAAGGATTCTATTGGCCAACCACGGTCTCCGACGCTGTCAAGCTAGTATGCTCCTACAAGGGTTGTCAGTACTACGCGAGACAAACACATCTTCCAGCACACGCCCTGCAAACCATCCCCATCACATGGCCATTTGCCGTTTGGGGGCTCGACCTTGTCGGACCACTGAAAAGGACAACTGGCGGCTTCACCCACTTGCTTGTCGCGATTGACAAATTCTCCAAGTGGATCGAGGCCCACCCCATCACCAGCATCAGGTCCGAGCAGGCTGTGCTCTTCTTCACCGACATTATCCATCGCTTTGGGGTCCCCAACTGTATCATCACGGACAACGACACCCAGTTCACTGGAAAAAAGTTTTTGGATTTCTGCGACTACCATCACATCCGTGTGCTCTGGTCAGCCGTAGCTCACCCAAAAACAAATGGCCAAGTAGAACGTGCCAACGGCATGCTCCTACAAGGCCTGAAACCCAGATTCTTTGACAAGCTAAACAAACATGGCAAGAGATGGGCCGCCGAGCTGCCCTCAGTCCTGTGGAGCCTAAGATCAATGCCGAGTCGATCCATGGGGTTCACTCCGTTCTTCTTAGTCTATGGGTCTGAGGCAATGCTCCCAACTGATATAGAATACGGATCCCCAAGGTTGAAGGCCTATAGCGAAAAAAATAACGACGCCACAAGACAGGACGCCCTCGACTAGCTCGAGGAAGCCCGGGATGTGGCTCTGTTGCATTCTGCCAGGTACCAGCAGGGTCTCCGATGCTACCACGACAGACACGTTCGCAAGTGCGACCTCAACGTCGGCGATTTGGTGCTACGACGGAACTAGAACACCAAGGAGCGCCACAAGCTCACGCCACCATGGGAAGGACCGTACATCATTGCAGAAGTACTGAAGCCTGGCACCTACAAGCTATCCAACGAGAAGGGCGAAATCTTCACCAACGCTTGGAACATTGAACAGCTACGTCGCTTTTTTCCTTAGAAAGCTTCGAGGCTCTGTAATTTCCTTTTTATGAATAAAGAATTCAGCAATGTCCAAACTCTTGGTTCACAATGAGGAAGGATCGACTCTGCACTCCCAGACTCGACCCTCCCTCGGGGGCTACACAAGGGGGGAACCCCCCAGTCCCTGAAAAAACTTACACTCTTTTTCAATTTTAAGAGCCGCTCCTTAGATCAATGGTGCTGTAAGAACACTGACACTAAGGTTCGAAAGGACTCTCGAGCTAGGAGCATCACCTACGCCTCCAAGGCTATGGTGCCTCCACTCACTCCTTACGCCTTCTAGAGGTGCAACTTCACGCTAGGAAGGTCTAAATGACGGTTCCTAACTTTGAAAGAGAGCACACTCCCTGCCGCTTAGATCAGGTTCTCACGCGATCTGCAAGGCCGCAAAAGCACCCTGAAGCTCGAAGGGCAGTCGAGCCGCGAGATCACTTACGCCTCCAAGGCTACGGTACCTCCACTCGCTCCCCCGCGCCGAAGGGCGCGACTGCGTGCTAAGTAAATCGTAAGAGAACACAATCCAAGCCATCAAGGGAATAAAAACTCGAATAAAATTAGGTTAACCACGAACTAGTTTATGTTTCGAGGGCCTCCAAGGCCACCACAACCAAAGTTCAAAATAACTAACTTATTACACGGGCCTCTGCGCCTAGATCTGTCTCACAGGCCCTCATCGTCAGCAGGCGGGACCACCTCAGGTTCAAAGAGCGAGGACAGACAGCTCCCAGGCCCCTCCGCAGCTTCGATCAACTCCAGGCAGGCATTTTCATTATCCTCGTCCGTCCGATCCGGGTCCGTGATGAAGCCGTCGGCAATGAGCTCCATGTCGAACACAAACCCTGAGCGGACGACGGCCAGCGCCCTCTTCACGCCGTGGTGGAGGTTGTCCCGTATCTTCTCCCGGGCAAGGCAACCCAGCGCCGCCATCCGACGGATGAAGGAGTTCCCTGGAGCGTCTTCTCTGGTGTCGGCGTCGGGCTCGACCCCCAGGCCGTCACACACCGTGTGATCGCGCCCTCGAGCAGCTAGGTCCTCCGGGTCTCGGCTTCGAGGAGGCTCTGCAGGGAGTTGGCGGTCGAGTGGGCCTCCCGGTTCTCACTCTCCAGCTCTGGAACATGACAAGACTAGTTAATACCTAACACGATGCCTCGACGTCACAACTACAACAGTCACACTTACCCTCGATGTGAGTCTTCAAACCCACGACCTCGTCACGAAGCCCCCCGCACGTCTGCTCGAGCCCCAGGAGGGCGATGTCCTTGTCACGGACGGTCGCCTTCAGCGCCTCGATCTCCTAATGGGCGGTCTGGAGCGCTGCGTCCTTCTCTTGGACGGCCCCGTTCAGCGCCGTGACCTCGTCCTTCAGCGCACTGTAACGGGCTGTGACCTGCCCAATTTGGACATTGAGGAGGTCGCGTTGACGGCTGACCTGGGAGACGTCGTCCTCGAGCTCCTTCACCCGTGCCGACAGGGGCTCGAGGTCCCTACGAGCCTGGGCAGCCTCTTCCCGGGCTTTGTCCACCTCGGTGCGCATCGCAGCTTCGGCCGCCCAAGCTTGTATCGCCTCCTCCTTTACCGTCGAGTAGGCGGTACGCAGCTCCGCCATCTCAGCGGTCCGATCGGGAAGCCTTTTCTAGGCCTCCTCGACCAAGGCCCGTTGCCGGGACAGCACCGCCCACACGCCGCTCTCATCCCGGATGAAGAGCGACTTGCGGCGGGAGTACTCCTTCAGCTCCTGGCCACGATTCAAAAGAAACCAAAAAAGATAAAGAAACCAAGGAAAAAAGACACTAAGAGCCACGAAAAAGCTAACGGATCAATCGTACCTCGGTGGCATCCCGTATACCCCGCGAGACGGCGTCGGTCGCCACGTGGAGTAGCCGATCGAGGTGCCGGCGGACGCCCTCGAGGTACTGCCAGCGGTGCACTTCATCCCTGTCATTCAGGGTGAAGATGGGCTGGTGTCGGGGTTCGCAGCGTCCCTGAACTGAAGGGACGGCCCTCCCCACCTCGGGATCTCCTCCTTGGCCCGCGCTATCGCCAGCGCGGCGATGTTGGGCCACGACGACGACGACCCGGCCGGGGCGCCTCCCGGTCCTGCCGAAGGGCCGGCCTCGTTGGCCTCGCCCACGGCTCCCACGGCTCCAGTGGCCGTCGAGGCATCGGCCTGACCCATGGCCTCGCCCCCCTCGACCCCCATTACTTGTTTCCCTTTGTCTAGGGGGCGTCGTCGAGGGCAAGGACCACGGGCCCCCGCCCTTCTACGGTGGCCGGCCCCTCGGTCGCCGGCACCTCCGGAGCTAGCACTTCCACCATCGACGCCTCCGGGGCCGGTACTTCGCCCGTTGGCGGCTCGGAAACTGGCGCCCCGACCAACGGCGCCCCCACAGCCGGCACCTCGACCTCCAGCGCCCTCTCCTCCGGGGCTCCGGTAGGGAGCTCAACGACCTCGCTGTAAGGTCCTAGATGGCTAGAGGGGGGTGAATAGCCTATAAAAATTCTATAAAAACCACTAAGCAAACTTGTTAGAATAACAAACGGCGTAAAGCGAGATTTGCTTAGCCAAAGGTTGAGATGCAAGCCTCCTATCCACAAGTCTAGTAGATTAAGATCTCTAGTTCACACAAGAGCTATGTCACTAAAGTTACACTAGAGAACAAGCTAACAACACTACTAGCAAAGCTACTACTAGAGCTACACAAGATAATCTAGTGAATGTAAATGCAAGAGAGAGGATTGTGATTCTTATACCAACGGTGGAGTGAAGATGTTGCCAAACACCAAGAAGATATATAATCAAACAATATTGACAACAATACAATATGAAGACAAATCACCGGGAGACAAGAGACACAATATTTTGTTCACCCGGTGTTCACTTGTGCACCGACAAGCTACGTCACCGGTTGTGTCGACCAACACTTAGATGGTTTCCCGGTGTGACCCTCAAGTCACTTGCCCCTCAAGGCACGCCCCGCAAGGCACCACAAGACACCACTCTCAAGTGAGGTAACTCAATGACACGCGCATTCCACTAGAGTTGCTTTTGGCGTCCCGCCGAGGAAAGCACAAGAACCTCTCACAATCAACCGGAGGTGGCCAAGAACAATCACCTTCTCTTGCCAACGCCTCCAACAATCTCCAAGCCGGCTAGGAGCGGTACTCTACAAGAGTAACAAGAAATCCACCGGCTAAACCACCCACAAGTGCCACTAGATGCCCTCAAGCTATGCAATGCACTTTGGGATCACTCAATCTCACTTTTGATTTGCAATCAAGCAAGAGAGATGAGTGGGAGGAGATGCTTTAGCTCAAAGGATGCACAAGAGTGTTAGAAATGCCAAGAGACCTCCCCAAGGGCCGGCCAACGAGTATTTATAAGCATCCCAAACAAATAGAGCCGTTGCAACTCCACTGAGTAAATTTCGGGACGACCGGACGCGCCGGTCGAAACTGACCGGACGCGCTCAACCGCGTCCGGTCGCCCTGCGCCATCCACGTGTCCACCGAATTCAAACGCGACCATTAGATCCTCCAATGGTCACTGCGCGCTAACGGTCAAACGCAATGACCGGACGCGCCGCTCAACCAACCGGACGCGCCGGTCGCACTGTACAGCACGCCCGAGAAGCAACGACCGGACGCGCTCCAGAGAATGACCGGACGCGACAGAGCCAGCGTCCGGTCGGAGTCCAGTAAGCTCCCTTGACGACCGGACGCGTCCGATCGTGTGTGACCGGACGCTCACTGCGTCCGATCGACCTTGCGAACTGCTGTTCCCTCAGGGCGCCTGACCGGACGCGCCGGTCCCGCGAGTGACCGGACGCGCCAGTTGCAAACCCTAGCCCGCGCGCCTGACTTCTGCGCTGTACTGACCGGACGCGTCCGGTCACACCGTGACCGCGTCCGGTGCAGCGTCCGGTCACCTCTGTGACCTCCGTTCGCCTCCGTTTCTTTTCCGACTTCCGGCGTAGTGAAAAATAGGCATTTCATTTCCCCGAAATCGCCTGAATCCCACGCTCGCACGCTCAGCGGGAGGGAGAGAGGAACCCAAACCCCTCTCTACCCGCAAACCACAGCGCAACCAACGCCACCTTTGTAAATGTGCCAACACCATCAAGTGTACATCTCCATGTGCTTGTGTGTTAGCTTTTTCCCAATCATTTTCAAAGGTTTTCCAGTTAGCTCACTAGGCTCTACATGCAATGCACTTCATGAATTCACCTAGTGGCACCCGTGCGTCGAATAACTGATAAGACTTCCCCTCTTAATAGTTCGGCTATCGACCCTAAACCACTCACACCCTCTATGGTGTCTTGAGTGTAAAACAAAATGGCCCTATGGTTATACCTTTGCCTTGAGCCCAATCTGTTTCTCCAAAAAATATGATCCATTTCATATCATCACATGACCGTCTCGATCCATCGACCTTGATTTCACTTGCTCTTTACCGTTGCATCGGTCCGTCGGCGCCAAGTCTTGCTCAAGCTTCACCATCGCATGGTCCTTCGCTTCGAAGCCTCGACTTGCCCTTCACCTTCACAACCGGTCCATCGAGTCAAGCCTCATCTTGGTCTTCACCATCTTGGTCATATGAGTCAATGTCATGTCTCATATTCAATGACCACCTTTATCTAAATCATCCACTTAGATACAAACGTTAGTCCTAGGTTTCATCAATTAGCCAAAACCAAACTAGGGACTTTCAATCTCCCCCTTTTTGGTAATTGATGACAACCCTCACAAAGATGATTTTGTTAATAAAGGTTTTGAACTTGTCATACTTGTCCAATCATTTTGCTCATAAGTAAAGTTTGGACAATTATCACAAGCTCGGTTTTGGTAGCATTAGCTCCCCCTACATATGTGCATAGAGTTTGGATTGAAAGCTTTGCACATATGCATGGATAGAAGTGTTGGGAGAGTAATTCTACCAAAATAATGCTAAGGTGTAAGAAATGGACCTTTGAAGCGTGATACCAATCGGAGTTGCTTTTTACACCATCCTTAGCATCATAAAGTAACTAGACATCCAACAAAACTCAAGAACCTCGTGAGATCAACATTATATGTAAAGGTTCTTGGACAACTTGTAAAAACTTTAGGCAAGTCTAGATACCACGTGTAAACTATTCCTATGCATGCTAGTAGATCATTTCATCATCTAAGTTCTATACTAGCATTGCACCACACAAGCATGTATATTGAATTTAAATACATGTGCAATGAGCAAGTCATATGAAAATGCACAAACAAATGCAACAACTTTGTTTATGAGCTTGCTCCCCCTACTTGTGTGCATCAAAAATTTTATTTACCCCTTTATCATGTTGAATCATCTTTTTCTCTCCCCCTTTGTCAATAACTTACCCAAAAATAGGATCAAATTGTGGAGAGAAGAAAAAAGTTTGATGGAGTAGGTTAAAATTTATCAAAATTGGTTCAACCTAGAATACTTGCCAAAGATATTTAATTCGATTTGAACCAAAGACAAGCTTCTTCACACCTCCTGATAAGGGTTATCTTGCCTATGTTGAATTAAACACTTATAGCAAATCTTCTAGATTCAACACTAGGTGTGCAAGCTCACAAACATGTCATATGCCACCACTAGATCAAAACAAACATAGAGACAATAGTGGTAACATATATCCATCAAATTCATTTGATTTATCATGAATGCTCATGCATACCACTTAATATGTCTACATGCTCTAGCAAGTCCTTAGCATAGGATGAATGACATGTCAATCAATTTTACCTTGCAATGTTGAAGGAGAGGCATGTCAATAAGTGAGTGGGGTGCATTCAACTCATGTTTGAGAAATCAAGAATATTCAATTCATTCCTTAGCTTGCAAAACCTCTTTTCATCAAGTGGCTTAGTTAGAATATCGGCAAGTTGATCATCGGTGCCAACACTCTCAATGGCAATATCTCCTTTTTGTTGATGATCTCTAATAAAATGATGTCTTATGTCAATATGCTTTGTTCTTCCATGTTGAACCGGGTTTTGTATCATCTTGATTGCACTCTCATTATCACATAGCAATGGCACATTCTTGAAGTTGAGGCCATAATCCTTCAAAGTTGATTTCATCCATAGCAATTGTGCATAACAACTCCCCGCACTCACATATTCGGCTTCGGCGGTAGAGATTGCCACACTATTTTGTTTCTTTGAGGACCAAGACACAAGTGATCTTCCAAGTAATTGACATGTGCCACTTGTGCTCTTTCTATTGATCTTGCAACCCCCATAGTCGGAGTCTGAATATCCAATCAATTCAAACTTTGACCCCTTGGGATACCATAGTCCAACATCTCTTGTTTGCTTCAAGTACCTCAATATTCTCTTTGCGGCCGTGAGATGACTCTCTCTAGGTGAGGCTTGATATCTAGCACACATGCAAACACTAAACATGACATCCGGCCTTGATGCGGTGACATAGAGTAGACTTCCAATCAAAGACCAATATTCCTTTTGATTCACCATATTACCATCAAGATCACTATCCAAATTGCCATTTGTACCCATTGGAGTTGAAATTGGCTTAGCATCTTGCATTCCAAACTTCTTCAACATGTCCCTTATATATTTCCCTTGACTCACAAATGTCCCATTCTTCAATTGCTTGACTTGGAGACCAAGGAAGTAGCTAAGTTCACCAATCATAGACATTTCAAACTCTTTGGCCATCATAGCACCAAATTCTTCACAATAAGCTTGATCGGTTGATCCAAAGATGATGTCATCAACATATATTTGCACTATGAATAGATCATTCCCAATCTTCTTGGTGAATAGAGTTGTATCAACCTTGCCCATCTTGAATCCCTTAGAGAGAAGGAAATCCCTTAGCCTCTCATACCATGCTTTAGGTGCTTGCTTTAAGCCATATAAAGCCTTCTTCAACTTGTACACATGGTTAGGTTTCTTGTCATCTTCAAATCCGGGCGGTTGCTCAACGAAGACTAACTCATTGATAATCCCATTGAGAAATGCACTTTTGACATCCATTTGATATAGTTTGATGTTGTGTGCACAAGCATAAGTCAATAGAATTCTTATTGCCTCTAATCTTGCCACGGGAGCATATGTCTCATCATAGTCAAGACCTTCCACTTGAGTGTAACCTTGAGCAACTAGTCTTGCTTTGTTTCTCACTACAATGCCATCTTGATCTTGCTTGTTTTTAAACACCCACTTGGTTCCAATCACATTGTAGTCATTTGGCCTTTCTACCAACTCCCAAACATTATTTCTTGTAAAATTGTTAAGCTCTTCTTGCATAGCCATGATCCAATCGGCATCCCTCAAAGCTTCTTCTATCTTCTTTGGTTCTATGGTTGACACAAATGATGCATGCTCACAAAACATAGCCAATCTTGATCTTGTTTGCACACCACTTCTAATATCACCAATAACACTATCAATGGGGTGATCTCTTGCAACATGTTGTGGTTGAAGTACTTGCACTTGATTGCTTGAGCTTGGTAGATCAATTGATGTATCTTGATGAGATGTACTAGCACCAAGATCTTGCACTTGAGAGTCACTAGCTAGCTTGAATGGAGAATTTAGCACTTGATCTTTATCATCTTGAATATCAATTACTTGCTTTGCTCTAATGTCCCCAATGTCCATGTTCTTCATTGCTTCCACCAATTGAGTTCCACCAACATCATCTAGATTCTCTTCTTCATCTTGTGACCCATTGGTTTCATCAAATTGCACATCATGGACTTCTTCTAGAATGCCACATGAGTTGTTCCAAACTCTATAAGCTTTGCTTATAGTTGAATAACCAAGTAGGAACCCCTCATCACATCTCTTGTCAAACTTCCCAAATCTAGTGCCCTTCTTCAAGATATAGCATTTGCAACCAAACACCCTAAAGTAAGAAATATTGGGCTTTCTTCCATGAAGTAGCTCATATGGGGTCTTCTCTAGCAATGGATGACAATATAGTCTATTGATGTAGTAGCAAGCGGTATTGATTGCTTCATCCCAAAAAGATTGACTCACATTGTACTCATGAAGCATTGATCTAGCCATATCAAGCAATGTTCTATTCTTCCTCTCAACTAGGCCATTTGATTGTGGAGTGTACTTGGCCGAGAATTGATGTCCAATACCATAATGATCACAAAGTTCTTCAATTCTTGTATTCTTGGACTCACTTCCATTGTCACTTCTCACTTTCTTGATTCTAATCTCAAACTCATTGTGAACTCTAGTGAGAAATGTCTTGAAAGTGTCAGACACTTCACTTTTGTCACTAAGAAAGAATACCCATGTGAATCTTGTGAAGTCATCCACTATGACAAAGCCATACTTGTTGCCGCCTATGCTTGTATATGTTGTTGGTCCAAATAGATCCATGTGCATCAACTCAAATGCTTTGCATGTACTCATTGTACTCTTCTTTGGATGTGAGCTTCCAACTTGCTTCCCGGCTTGACATGCACTACAAAGCTTATTCTTCTCAAATTCAACATCTTTCAAACCATTGACAAGATTGTGAGTTGTAAGCTTCTTCAATTGTTTCATGCCAACATGACCAAGTCTTCTATGCCAAAGCCAACCCATGCTTGATTTGGAGACTAAGCAAGTTGTCAAAGAAGTTTCTCTAGCATTGAAGTCAACTAGGTAGAGATTCTCATATCTAAAGCCCTTGAATGCCACATTTGAACCATCCACACTAATAACTTCCACATCATCAACCCCAAAGATGCATTTGTAGCCTAGATCACATATTTGTGCCACGGATAGAAGATTGAAATCTAAGCTTTCAACTAGCAACACATTAGAGATACTCATGTCATTTGATATTGCAATCTTGCCCAAACCAATAACCTTGCCTTTCTTGTTATTGCCAAATGTGATAGAATCAACACCACTATCATTGTCATTGATTGAGTCAAACATTCTTGATGTACCGGTCATGTGTTGAGTGCACCCACTATCAATAATCCAATGCCTTCCTCTGGCTTTGTAATTTACCTATAAGCAAATCAATGAAGCTTAGGTACCCACTTTTGCTTGGGTCCTTGTAGGTTAGTAACTAAGCTCTTTGGTACCCAAATAGCCTTCTTCTTTGGGCCCACAATTGGTGTACCAATAAACTTAGCTTGCACACCCTTCACACCCTTGGTAAGCACATAGCAAGAATCAAAAGGTATAGCATTAACAAGGTTCTTGCTTTGGTTCTTTTTATTGCAATTATGCTCTAGGTGCCCAACTTGCTTGCATCTATTGCAAAATCGACCATTGCCCTTCACAAAGCTAGGCTTTGGAGTTGCAAAGGCCGACTTGCCTTTCTTGGGGGTGTGGCCCAATCCCTCTTTGTTAAGAGAGAACCTTTGGCTACCCAAGCACTTAAGCAAGCAGGCCTCACCACTATAGGCCTTGCCTAGGGCGTGAGTGAGCTCATCCACCTCTCTCTTGAGAGTCTCATTCTCAACCATTAGTGAGGCATCACAAGTGAAACCATCACTAGTAGTGGAGGTAGAGTTAGTGGTGGTGGATGAAGAGCTACAAGAATGGTTAGTATTTGACATGATGATAGGTTCATTAAAGGATTCATCAATTATATCACATGTAACACGTATATCACATGATACAACAACCTCCTTCTTTGCTTGTTGCTCAAGTAGCAATGAATGAGCCTTTTCAAGCTTGGAATGAGCCTTATGAAGATCCTCATGGTCTTCCACTAGACTCTCATGAGTGGTCTTAAGCTCACTAAGGACTTTCTCAAGTATTGCTACTTTCATTGAAAGCTTCTTACACTCTTTGTCCTTGGCAATAGCTATGTCTCTAGTTTGTTGCATCAAGTCATATAGTTGTTCTTTAGTTGGTTCATCATCATCATTTTCATTATCATTATCATTATCACTATCATGAGCATATTCCATTTCACTTTCATCATCACTCTCATCATATAATACCTTAGCTTCTTTAGCCATGAAGCATGAAGAGGATGAATCAAATAGTGATGGCTTCTTGTTGATAGCAATGGAAGCAAAAGCCTTGTTGGATGATTCTTCTTATTCTTCATTATCATCACTTTCCCAAGTGATCACATAGGCACCATTTTTGCCTTTCTTGAATGTCATCTTGGCCTCTCTCTTCTTCTTCTTCTCAAACTTGTCCTTTTTGTTCTTCTTCTTATCATAAGGACATTCCGCTTGAAGGTGCTCGGTGCTATCACAATTGAAGCACTTTCTTTGTTGCTCATTTCTTTTGAAGTTGTCATTTCTCCTCTTAAAGCCTCTTCTCTTGATGAACATGTGACCCATCTTCTTGACTATAAGAGCAAGTGCCTCATCATCAATTTCAAATTCCCCATCTTCATTGTTGTCTTCTTCTTCTTCAATGATGGTAGCTTTGCCCTTGGAGGAGGTGGCCTTGAATGCCACGGTCTTCTTCTTCTTCTCATCTTCCACCTTCTCCTTGTCATCAACATCTTGATCATATTTGTCATAGGTCAATACTTCACCAAGCAAATCATTAGGCTTCATTGCTTCAAGCCCATCTCTTTGCAACATCATGATCAACATCTTGAATCTTCTAGGTAAGCTCAACAAGAACTTGTGACAAAAATCTTGATCTTGAGTCTTGTGCCCTAAGCTCTTGAGATCATTGACTATCACTTGTAATCTATGAAACATTTCAATGATTGTTTCATCATCCTTTTTTTTGAAGTTCTCAAACTCACTCTTGAGCCCATATAGCTTGCCACTCTTCACAACCTTAGTGCCTTCATATGTCTCACTCAACCTTGTCCATACTTCACTAGCCAATTCCAAATCATTGATGCCCTCAAACACTTTTGTGTCAATACCATTGTACAGTGTATTGAGAGCCATTCTATTGCATGTTCTATTTGCTCTATCTTCATCGGTGAGATGATCGGGATCAATGATAGCTGTAACACCTCAAGTGTTTAGTCCTTAATTGCATTGCATTTGCATAAGCATGACATGCATAATCCATGTTTAGTATTTCATGTAATGCAATTCATGTGTTTGTTTAGGGTTTGCTTGATTGATTTCATAAAGTATTTGTTAGTTGGTGTAACAAAAAGGTAAAGTCATCAATCATGACCTACAACACCTTAGCTATACTTAGAGTAACATTTGGATCAAGGTTCATGTTGACCAAAATTACAAAATTGCCCTCCATGACAAGTTTGACTTCCATTTGACCATAGAAGGTTCTAGTTTGACCAATTAGAAAGTCTAATTTAGAGATCTTGCATGGAAGAGCACCCTTAAGCAAAGTTGTAAAGAAATTCTTGGGGAACAAAAGTCTCAATATGACCATCTCATGAAAATGACCACAACATGCTCAAAAGTGGCCCACAAGTCAGCTAGTAGTGTAATTCCAGGACTTAGAATTTTTCTAAGTCTGGAATTGGACTTTACAGTTTCACTGATGCCTACTTTGGAAGCTTGTAGTTTGCAAACCAAGCCAAACTAGCCTTCACTCATATTGACAAATTTGTAGATCACATGTAGCCCTACAACTTTGCCAATATCACCCAAGCCTGGTTCTCAATGGTTCAAGAGATATTGGGCCATGAAAATGACCTGTCAGTCGGCACCTTTGACTGAAACTTGGTTTCAGTTTCTTTGAGCACTACTTTGAGGCCATGTAGTTTCAAATATAGGCCGAACCAGCCTAAGCACCAATTGACAAAGTTGTTGACCTCACAAAGCCCTACCAATTTGATGTTATCATCTTCTCCTAACTCGAACCGGTTTAGAAGATAATGAGTGACAAAGTTGCTCTGTCAGGCTCGGCTTGACTGAACTGAAACCGTGATTCAAACTTCAGTGAACGGAACGTGGCGTCGCGGCAGAAGAACGCCGCCGCGTGTCCTCCACGCGCCGCGCGCGACCTGGCGACGCGGCCAGCTGCCGAGCGCATGAAGGGCGCCCCTGCTGCCGCTCCCACCTCCCCCATTCACTTCCTCCTCCTCCTTCCTTCTCGTTTGCAAAACGGAAAGAACCGAGCCGCCATCCCCTTCTTCTCCGACGAGCCCGAGCGCGAGCCACGCCACACCACCGGCCGTTTGCGCTCGCCATCACCTCCGCCTCACCACCCTCCACCCCCTTGACCCACTGAAGCCCGCGATTGAACCCTAGGTGAGCCGCATTGTCTTCTTCTCCGCCTCTGAGGGGTCGCCGGAGCCCGCCACGGGACCTCACCGTGGCCGGGTGTCTCGGGTCCTTCTCCATCTCCCCTTAGTAGTAAAATGGAACCGCCTGGACTCGGTGAAGCTCGTACCGAGCTCCAACCGCACCGCGCTTCTTCACCGGCGACGGTGCGCCGCCACCGGAGGTCACCGGCCGCCACGCACGGCGGCAGGCCCTCTCCTCCCCATCCCCATCCCTCCTATGGGTGCCAATCGGTGCGCCGGGTGACGGAGATCCCGAGGCCGTGCTCGGTTGGCCGCGCGAGCTCTTCTCCGGCGAGCGCGAGCTCACCGGAGCTCGCCGGGCGTCGGCTCCCCTGCTCCCGGTCGCTGACCGCGGGGGCCCGCGTGTCAGTGCCGCGCGCGGGCGGGAGAGCCGAGCGGGCCGAGCGCGCGCGAGTGGGCCGGATTCGTTCCCGGGCCGGCCCAGTTGTCCGAAATAAAAATAGATTTTTATTATTTTGATACTGATTTTTGTAATACTTGGAAAAATAGGAATCTAGGGTTTTAGTGATCCAAAAATCATGAAATAAATTTTGTTAGAATCTACTGGATGTGTAGTATTTTATAAAAATATAGATCTGGCTTGAGATGTTTAAATTCTGTAAGATTTTATTAGGTCCTTTAAATATGTTTTGGAATGCATGCAAATTTGTTTAATTTATAGCTTGAGCTGTAGTTTTCCATAAATCATGAAATTTGGTGGGTAGGTTAATATATACTAGTCTTAGCTCTGGTAAAAATTTGGGCATCAGTACTTAAGTAATTTTCAAGTTATAAAGCTATCATTTTATTCTAGGAAATAATTGAAGTAATTTTTATAATTTTTCTACATGTGCAATGTTATTGTAAATTTTTGGAGAATGTCTTGGTACCCTAGAGTGTCTAAGAAAAATATGAAATCTGTTGTTTGATACCTTTCAATGTGATTTATGAATTATGCAAAAATCAGCCTTTTGGGCTTGTGAATTTTGTATAGGGAGTTTCTGTGCATAAAACTTGTTCAAATTTTTACTGTGGGCTATTTAGAGGTCAGAGAGTCCCCTGTAATTTTTGTAGAATTTTAGGAGCAGTTTACATATATGTTTGAAATTCTACCTAGATAATTAAGTAAATTAAGAAATGGGGTTAAATAAATATTCTAGTTGGTTCCACCTTACTTTCTGGTGTTTTTATACCTATTGGGATCTGTTAGTAACATTGGTTTGGTTTTAGGAGACTTTGGTTATATCAACAAATATTTAACCTTTGTAATTTTAGGTTTTCTGGACAGCTGGAAGTATTTCTCAGTTTGACCTTTGATAAAATTGGTTGCTGGAAAACTTGTAAATACCAAAGTCATAGTAAACTTAATGAACTAGCTTGTGTCAAAATTTGGAAGCATTTGGCTTTGTAGTTTGAGAGTTACTAATGTTTTAAGTGGCGGTTCAGAATCTGCTACTCTCTGTTTTGAGAGGACAGATTCTGGAACTTGTGAAGTTTGACATGGAAAACTTAAGAATTTAGGGTTGAGGTCTGAAAATGTTTTGTAGAGCATTTCTTAGGCTTTCCAGATTGTCCTAGATCATATCTTTTGGGTTTGTAAATCTCCACTTATGATAAAAACAAGTAGCTGCTGTCCAGTATGCTCTACTGTGATGCTTTGCTGATTGATATGGTGTGATATCCTAAGACAAGTTACTTTTGTAATTGTTAGGTGTTAGGGCTTTAACTGAAGATGAGCAACTTTATCTTAGGCTAAGTAGATTAGGTGAGTACTCCTCTACCGGAGAGGAAATTTGCACCTACTCTTTTGAAGTAATTTGAATAGAGCGCTAAATTGTTGTAATGCATTTCATTCCGAGCATATTGCATCTTTCATTATGCACTCATGAGATTTATTATGCACTCATGCAATAGGTGTACCGGAGGGGATAACGCTCCTCGAGTTCGAGCAGACAGTCCCAGAAGAAGTGCTGAGTCAACCAGCGGAGCAGACCGAGCCAATCGGCGAAGAAGTCTCCGAAGAAGACCTTCAGGAGTGTCCTGATCACCGGCCTTCCACCTTCCTGAAAGGCAAGCCCCGGTGCATGCTGAACCCATCAATTTATAAAGATATCTTGAGTACTTTTAATCGTTTACTGCATTAAGTAGTAGGAGTTGTATGAAAACAACTGTTGCATTATACCTGTCCTTGTCCAGATATTGTGCCCCAATCCTATGTTAGGTGTAGGCACGTGTCAATGCTTAGCCCTGCTTAGTACGGTAGAAGTCGGGTGATTTCCGGTCATCCGCGAGAGATAGGACTGGGTCGCGAGTGGCTTATGGCTATCGTGATGGAACCATGCTCTAAAATGAAATTGAGACCGGGCGGGAGTTCGATGGTACAGCTGCAAGACACTTCACGTCTTGGGTGTGGAGCCATGCCCGTCTGAGTCGTTTAAGGACCGATTCGCTGTACGTCCTTGAGTCATGTTGAACGCAGTCTAACACTTAGTTGGCCGGATAAGTCGTTCCGACCGCGAAGCCGAGTAATGTGATTCAGGCCGGGAATCGAATGGTAGGTTGCTTCTTGGAGGAGAGAAAGGATGTGCTTGGGGACATTGGCGTGAGACCAAGGGGGGGTTAGAGTCCCTATCACCTGGCAGAGTGTCGCCCTTGGGGTTGCGACATCATTCGGACCCGCGATTCCTGAATCATACGAAAGGTGGCTTGTGCGACCCTGGCAGGGGCCTGCGCGGTGAGTGTTAGAAATACCCCTCCAGCTGGATAGGAATTCGATTCGAATCGCCGTCGCTCCCGGTTAGTGAGCACTTGACTTGAGCAGCGGCAACGTAGATCTCATTAATTAAACAGATGGTTAAGTGAATGATACAATGTTGCCACAATTTATACCTGCTATGGAATAATCTGAATAATTGTTTGATGATAATCAAGTGCATGTTTAGTACAGGTGCTAAGATAGATGACAGGTAAATGCTAAAAATAACTGCTAGTACAGGTTATAAAAGTTTCAGCTACTTATGCCTTTATGCAAAATGTGGTGTCAGCTAGCCTCTTGTGTAAGCCTTGCATAATCCTTGGTGTCTACTTTATTTCTGGTTTTTGACGGGTAAGTCTAGCTGAGTACATTCCAGTACTCAGGGTTTATTCCCTCCTGTTGCAGATGATATGCTTTACCAAGGCTTCTGCAAGACTTGCCTTCACCCCGCGGGGGATGAGGACTAGATCACATGGGCATGATCATCTTTATGTACTTACCTCGCTCTTTTGTGGGATGTTGATCTATCCAAACTGGCAGTATTTAAGTAACTTCAGTGTGTGTTAGACTTCCGCTACTTTCAAACTCAGTTTGTAATAATTGCTACTCCGTGGTGTTAACTTATTTCTGAACTATTTGTGAAATGTAACGTATGATGTGTATGTTGAATGATGCGATCCTGGTTGTAAGCAGTTTGGTTTGAAATCCTTCGTGATTTCGATTGACTACCGGGATTATATGGGCTCAAGTTTGAAAATTTGAGCGCTTCGGTGCTTGTTTTCGTACTTGTGCTCTTATAATTTGGTCGGTTCTGTTACAGCTGGTACCGGAGCATAATTCAACATTAAGCACATCATTACGAGTAATTAAAAACAAAAGTATTTGTTTGCGAAAAGGGTTAAACTTTAAAAAGTATTTCTATAATTATGCCAGTGATCACATCCCTTAGCCCAAATAAGGACTCTTAGGTGGCTTATTATAAAGACTAACTTGGGGGCCTTGTTTGTTTTTGTTTCGTCGTCCATACGGCGTGATATTGTATGGATGCCATCCACTTGGGTGGTAATGTATGGATCAATTACCTCGACGCTCTGGTAAGTGTGAGTTGTGAGAGCATGATCGTCCAACCGGCGGTCTAGGGGAGAGTAGTTTTGGTGGTTTGCATATTTACATGTTCAAACCATGTAATTATGTAAAAGCACTTAATTGTGGGCATCTATCCATCGGGTAGCTTTGATACTGAAATATATACATCCGGGGATGTGTATATGGAAAGTATTTAGTTTACTGCTTTCTTGTATGTTATTTTGGGAATTGTTGGGCTGCAATGGAAATTTTCTGCAGGTACACTAACAGCGTAACGTGTAGACCGATAGTTTCGCTTATATGAGAGAACGTATGTATGCCACCGTTTAGCGTTAGCATATTAGTTTTCTACTAAGGTGAGAGGACGTACGGATCGTGCATGCATCATGTTTAATTATATCATACATGTCATTTACTCCCTCCTTAAAAATTTTAATAGTCCCGACTAAAGATAAATTTCGTATCCCCTAAATGGTTCTCACTTTAAGTCACATCTTGTTGATACAGATGGCTCGTACCCGGATGACAGCCCGTAAATCAACGGGTGGAAGGGTCCCTCGCCACCAGTTAGCTCCACGGGAGCCCCGTCCTGAGCCCTCCGAGGTGGAACAGTTACGGGCTGAGCTGGCTGAGGTGACCGCTGCCAGGGATGCAGCACGGCAACAGTTGGAGCAAGTCATTCGTGATCGAGATCAAGAAACACTTGCAGTCCAAAGGTTGACAGTGGCCAATCGCAACTGTCAGCGTATGTTGGTCCGTGTAATGGAACAGAGGGATGAAGCCTGGTACGAGGAGAACGTTCTGAGAGCTCGTCAGTTTGAGCTCGAACAACAGTTGGAAAATGCTGAAGAATACAATGACAATCTTCATGAAGAAGTGCACCGCCTGAACAACCAGCTAAATCCTCTGCTACCTAGGAACAACAATGTTGATGAGGAGATGGGTTCCGGAATCTTCATGGCAGAGGATGATGATGATGAAGTGGAGGTCAATGGGCCACAAGATGCTCCACCTGCGGAAGCACCAGAGGAAGCGCCAGAAGAAGAAGAAGAAGACGAAGAGCTAGAGCCTGTCAGTGATGAGGACGGCGGGGAGATCCTTGACACGGACTCGGAGGAGGATGCTTAGAGTAGTCGTCACGTACCTTTAATGCTAGGATCGTCTTTTGCGCCTCCCTGTGAAGGAGTGAGGCCTTGTAATAATTTGACGTTGGGATGTAAGGCTGAACCATATGTTTCCTAAATGTAGTTTGAACCTGTTAATTTCGATCGCAATGAGATGTCTTATTGTGTTGTGTTCGGTGATGGTGTCACGATTAGCACCCTTCGGTGCCGCGACGAAACCGAGGGCCTCCTATGGCGCGCGACATAAGGTTGTGCTGCTTGGCACGCGCAGGTATCGAGGTGGCTAGTCCTGACCCAACATAGAACTTTCCATTGAGAAGTCTCTTTGTGGTCAGTTTGAAGTAGCCTTTCACGGTCACTAACAACCTTGAGATCAAATCAAAATACCGGGCAAAAAGGTCAAAATCACGTAGATAGCAACGTAAACGATCCGATAACCGTTGTGCTCCCTGTAAGTGAGCCCTTATCGAAGAACGTCTTGATGGATTACCAAGTACGAGTTCGGCAATTGATGCGCTTGAATGGATTGTGCGGTTGTGATGAATTATTGTGCCTTATTTATTATGAGAATTTTATTCTTGAAGACAGTTTGACATTTCGCAATAATTCATCTACAAATTTCCCACATCGTCAGTGCTCATTGGCTATGCATTTTGCAGATGTCGTACAATCTTCGTAGAGGTCGTGGAAATGAGGAGGAGGACCAGCCGCCCCCTCCGCCACCACCTACTCCGGCGGAGTTAATGCAAACAGTGGTTGAGGGGCAGCGTATGTTGGCCGACGCATTGCGCCAAATGGCCAATCGCGAGGCTCGGCATGGTCGTCAGGGCCCGGAGCCAAACCAATACAGTGACTTCAAGGATTTCCTGGATACAAAGCCCCCGCTTTTTAAGGAAGCGGAAGAGCCCCTGCAGGCTGATGAATGGTTGAACACAATTGAGCAAAAGTTTCGTCTGTTACGCCTAACTGATGAGCTGAAAACGGAGTATGCCTCCCATCAATTGCATGGTCCAGCAGGCATCTGGTGGAGTCACTATCGCTCCACGCTCCCTGCTAATGTCCCGATCGCTTGGGATCAGTTTAAGGCGGCATTCCGGGGGAATTATATCCCTCCAGGTCTGATGGCAATCAAGCACACAGAGTTTATGAGGCTGTCACAAGGAAACAAGAGCTTAACTGAGTACTTGCAGACCTTCAACAATTTGGCAAGGTACGCCACGGAGTTTGTGGATACTGATGCCAAAAAGATTGCTAGTTTCAAAAGGGGCCTCGGCCCAAAGCTAATGAAGACTATGGGTACTAGCAAGTGTACCACTTTCAATGATTTCATCAGTGATGCTTTGACACAAGAGAACAATAATACTATTTATTCTGCTTCTAAGAGCCGGAAAAGGGCCCTTGAGGCAAGTGCTTCTCAGTCAAGGGCCTCAGCAGCACCCAGGTCTTCTCCGCGCCCGCCTGCTCAGAATACAAGGTTCCGTCCGCCACAGAAAAAGCCGGCTGCGAAAACTGGGTTCCGTAAGGCATATACTGTCGCTCTGCCAAAGGGGACTTCTGCGCAGAGTAGTTCTAGTGTTCCTCCTAGCAATATGCCTTGCTGGAATTGCAACAAGCCAGGTCATTGGGCCCGGAACTGTCCGTACCCTAAGAAAAATGTCACTCAAGGTGGTCGTCAGGGACATGCTCACTATAACAGCATTGAAGAAATTCCATCTGGTGAGGTAGTCACGGCTGGTAAGTTCCTAGTTGACCAACACCCCGCAGTGGTACTTTTTGATTCAGGTGCTTCGCATTCCTTTATCAGTCCTAAGTTTGCATCCAAATTTGCACACAAGTTGCATACTGTTGAAGGTGTGGGTTATTGTATTAGTGCTGCAAGTGGGAATATTTCCACAAACAAAGTAGTGGGGAACCTTAAGTTTGAGATAGAAGGGCGAAGTTATTCGCTTGCTCTATTGGTGTTACCGGGGTTAGACATAGATGTTATCTTGGGAATGAATTGGATGAGTCAGAATGGGGTACTCATTGACACATCTGCTCGGGTAGTTATGCTCAGAGATCCTACCGATCAAAAGGGTTTTCTAGTTCAACTTCCCAGAAAAGTTGAATTGTCGGGGGAAATTCATGCTGTGCAAGCAAAGGCGTTGGCTGAAATTCCCGTAGTAAATGAGTTTCCGGATGTTTTTCCCGATGATTTGCCGGGACTCCCTCCGGATCGGGATGTGGAATTTAAAATCGAGTTGCTGCCTGGTACCGCACCCATCTCTAGGAGACCCTATAGAATGCCTCCAAATGAGTTAGCTGAGCTTAAGGTACAATTGAATGAACTTCTGAAGAAGGGGTTGATCCGTCCTAGCTCATCTCCGTGGGGTTGCCCTGCTATCTTTGTAAAGAAGAAGGATCAAACCTTGCGGATGTGCGTGGACTATAGACCTCTGAATGCAGTCACTGTCAAGAATAAGTATCCTCTGCCGCGTATCGACATCTTGTTCGATCAATTGTCCAAAGCCAAAGTCTTTTCCAAGATTGATCTAAGGTCTGGGTATCATCAGATTAAAATCCGTCCTGAAGATGTTCCAAAAACAGCCTTCTCGACGAGATATGGCCTTTATGAGTATCTTGTCATGTCCTTCGGTCTGACTAATGCCCCAGCGCACTTCATGTGCTTGATGAATTCGGTGTTTATGCCCGAATTGGACAAGTTTGTGGTGGTGTTCATTGATGACATCTTAGTGTATTCTGAAAATGAGGAAGACCACGCGGAACACTTGCGTATTGTCCTCAGCAGATTGCGTGAGCATAAACTGTATGCGAAGTTCAGTAAATGCGAATTCTGGCTTCGGGAAGTACCTTTTCTTGGGCATGTATTGTCCGATGGAGGTATTATGGTGGATCCCACCAAGGTAGAAGAAGTATTGAATTGGAAGGCTCCTACTTCGGTTCATGAGGTCCGGAGTTTTCTTGGGTTGGCTGGCTATTATCGTCGCTTCATCCCGGATTTCTCAAAAATAGCCAAACCCATGACTCGGTTGCTGCAAAAAGACACCAGGTTTGTCTGGACTCCTGAGTGTGATGCGGCTTTTCACCAACTGCGAACCCTCCTAACCTCGGCTCCGGTTTTGGCACAACCGGATATCGAGAAACCTTTTGATGTTTACTGTGATGCCTCAGGCATAGGTTTGGGAGGTGTTCTGATGCAGGAAGGCCGAGTAATTGCATATACTTCCCGGCAACTTCGGAAACATGAGGTGAATTATCCAACGCATGACTTAGAACTGGCCGCAGTTGTTCATGCTTTGAAAGTGTGGCGGCATTATCTGCTGGGCAATGTCTGCAATATCTATACAGACCACAAAAGCCTCAAATACATCTTCACCCAACCCGAGCTAAATATGCGTCAGAGAAGATGGCTTGAGTTGATTAAAGATTATAATCTCCAAGTGCACTATCACCCAGGCAAGGCAAACGTGGTTGCGGACGCCTTGAGCCGTAAATCTCATTGCCATTCCTTAGTTGAAACTGATTTTCACCGATCCCGCCTGTTACATCCGGCAGTCTTGTACAACATCACTGTCAGTGGTACTCTCAGAAATAAAATCATCGAGCTCCAAAAGACTGATCCGGGTGTATTTCACATAAAACGGAAGATGAAAGAGGAAGAAACTAAGCATTTCAGGTTAGATGACGAGGGTGTGCTGTGGTTTAAGGATAGATTAGTGGTACCTAAGGATCGAGAGCTTAGAGATCAGATCCTGTCCGAAGCACATTCTTCCAAGTTGTCCATCCATCCTGGTAGTAATAAGATGTATTATGATTTGAAGCCACTTTATTGGTGGACCAAGATGCGGAAAGAGATAGCTGCATATGTTGCTAGATGTGACACCTGTTGCAGAGTGAAAGCTGTGCATATGAAAGCTGGGTTGCTTCAGCCACTTTCCATTCCAGGTTGGAAATGGGAAGAAATAAGTATGGATTTCATTGTCGGACTTCCTCCCACAGTCAAAAATCATAACTCTATCTGGGTAATTGTTGACCGTTTGACCAAATCCGCTCATTTCATCCCCGTGAGAGTGGACTATCGTCCTACTGACTATGCTGAGTTGTACTTCAATCAGATAGTCCGGCTTCATGGGATACCTCGTACAATCGTTTCTGATCGGGGTCCCCAGTTCACTGCTCGCTTTTGGGAGCATTTGCATCACCTTCTGGGAACCAAGTTAGTGAGAAGCTCTGCTTATCACCCCCAGACATCTGGTCAGACGGAACGAGTTAACCAAATCTTGGAAGATCTGTTGCGGGCATGCGTCATTTCATCCAAGGGTTCTTGGGAAAAATGGCTACCTTTAGCCGAATTCTCGTACAATAACAGTTATCAAGAGAGTATTAAGATGGCTCCATTCGAAGCTTTGTACGGTCGTAAGTGCCGAACCCCACTAAACTGGGTAGAAGCTGGGGAAAGAAGGTATTATGGCATTGATTTTGTTCAGGAAGCCGAGGAACAAGTCCGTACTATCCAGAAACACATGGCTGCAGCCCAAGCTAGACAGAAAAGCTATGCTGATCGTCGCAGAAAACCACTCGAATTTGAAGTTGGGGACTTCGTTTACTTGAAAGTTTCTCCAATGAAGAGTGTCCAACGTTTTGGCGTTAAGCGGAAGCTTGCACCAAGATACGTGGGTCCTTTCCAGATCATAGGCAAGAGTGGAGCTGTTGCATACAAAATCCAGTTGCCTCCTGAGATGAGAGCCATATTCAATGTTTTCCATGTCTCTCAGCTTAAAAAGTGCCTTCGAGTCCCTGAGGAACAAGTTCCGTTAGGAGATATCAGGCTGGAATCCGACTTAACCTATGAAGAAAAACCAGTCCGAGTGATCGATACTCAGGAACGAGTAACTAGAAGTAAAGTGGTTAAGTGGTACAAAGTAATGTGGAGTAATCAGGGTAGTGAGAGTGATGCTACGTGGGAACGGGAAGATTATCTGCGGGATGGTTATAAGGAGTTCTATGAAAAATGGTACGCTTTCCAAATCTCGGGACGAGATTTTTATAAGGGGGGAGGGCTGTAACACCTCAAGTGTTTAGTCCTTAATTGCATTGCATTTGCATAAGCATGACATGCATAATCCATGTTTAGTATTTCATGTAATGCAATTCATGTGTTTGTTTAGGGTTTGCTTGATTGATTTCATAAAGTATTTGTTAGTTGGTGTAACAAAAAGGTAAAGTCATCAATCATGACCTACAACACCTTAGCTATACTTAGAGTAACATTTGGATCAAGGTTCATGTTGACCAAAATTACAAAATTGCCCTCCATGACAAGTTTGACTTCCATTTGACCATAGAAGGTTCTAGTTTGACCAATTAGAAAGTCTAATTTAGAGATCTTGCATGGAAGAGCACCCTTAAGCAAAGTTGTAAAGAAATTCTTGGGGAACAAAAGTCTCAATATGACCATCTCATGAAAATGACCACAACATGCTCAAAAGTGGCCCACAAGTCAGCTAGTAGTGTAATTCCAGGACTTAGAATTTTTCTAAGTCTGGAATTGGACTTTACAGTTTCACTGATGCCTACTTTGGAAGCTTGTAGTTTGCAAACCAAGCCAAACTAGCCTTCACTCATATTGACAAATTTGTAGATCACATGTAGCCCTACAACTTTGCCAATATCACCCAAGCCTGGTTCTCAATGGTTCAAGAGATATTGGGCCATGAAAATGACCTGTCAGTCGGCACCTTTGACTGAAACTTGGTTTCAGTTTCTTTGAGCACTACTTTGAGGCCATGTAGTTTCAAATATAGGCCGAACCAGCCTAAGCACCAATTGACAAAGTTGTTGACCTCACAAAGCCCTACCAATTTGATGTTATCATCTTCTCCTAACTCGAACCGGTTTAGAAGATAATGAGTGACAAAGTTGCTCTGTCAGGCTCGGCTTGACTGAACTGAAACCGTGATTCAAACTTCAGTGAACGGAACGTGGCGTCGCGGCAGAAGAACGCCGCCGCGTGTCCTCCACGCGCCGCGCGCGACCTGGCGACGCGGCCAGCTGCCGAGCGCATGAAGGGCGCCCCTGCTGCCGCTCCCACCTCCCCCATTCACTTCCTCCTCCTCCTTCCTTCTCGTTTGCAAAACGGAAAGAACCGAGCCGCCATCCCCTTCTTCTCCGACGAGCCCGAGCGCGAGCCACGCCACACCACCGGCCGTTTGCGCTCGCCATCACCTCCGCCTCACCACCCTCCACCCCCTTGACCCACTGAAGCCCGCGATTGAACCCTAGGTGAGCCGCATTGTCTTCTTCTCCGCCTCCGAGGGGTCGCCGGAGCCCGCCACGGGACCTCACCGTGGCCGGGTGTCTCGGGTCCTTCTCCATCTCCCCTTAGTAGTAAAATGGAACCGCCTGGACTCGGTGAAGCTCGTACCGAGCTCCAACCGCACCGCGCTTCTTCACCGGCGACGGTGCGCCGCCACCGGAGGTCACCGGCCGCCACGCACGGCGGCAGGCCCTCTCCTCCCCATCCCCATCCCTCCTATGGGTGCCAATCGGTGCGCCGGGTGACGGAGATCCCGAGGCCGTGCTCGGTTGGCCGCGCGAGCTCTTCTCCGGCGAGCGCGAGCTCACCGGAGCTCGCCGGGCGTCGGCTCCCCTGCTCCCGGTCGCTGACCGCGGGGGCCCGCGTGTCAGTGCCGCGCGCGGGCGGGAGAGCCGAGCGGGCCGAGCGCGCGCGAGTGGGCCGGATTCGTTCCCGGGCCGGCCCAGTTGTCCGAAATAAAAATAGATTTTTATTATTTTGATACTGATTTTTGTAATACTTGGAAAAATAGGAATCTAGGGTTTTAGTGATCCAAAAATCATGAAATAAATTTTGTTAGAATCTACTGGATGTGTAGTATTTTATAAAAATATAGATCTGGCTTGAGATGTTTAAATTCTGTAAGATTTTATTAGGTCCTTTAAATATGTTTTGGAATGCATGCAAATTTGTTTAATTTATAGCTTGAGCTGTAGTTTTCCATAAATCATGAAATTTGGTGGGTAGGTTAATATATACTAGTCTTAGCTCTGGTAAAAATTTGGGCATCAGTACTTAAGTAATTTTCAAGTTATAAAGCTATCATTTTATTCTAGGAAATAATTGAAGTAATTTTTATAATTTTTCTACATGTGCAATGTTATTGTAAATTTTTGGAGAATGTCTTGGTACCCTAGAGTGTCTAAGAAAAATATGAAATCTGTTGTTTGATACTTTTCAATGTGATTTATGAATTATGCAAAAATCAGCCTTTTGGGCTTGTGAATTTTGTATAGGGAGTTTCTGTGCATAAAACTTGTTCAAATTTTTACTGTGGGCTATTTAGAGGTCAGAGAGTCCCCTGTAATTTTTGTAGAATTTTAGGAGCAGTTTACATATATGTTTGAAATTCTACCTAGATAATTAAGTAAATTAAGAAATGGGGTTAAATAAATATTCTAGTTGGTTCCACCTTACTTTCTGGTGTTTTTATACCTATTGGGATCTGTTAGTAACATTGGTTTGGTTTTAGGAGACTTTGGTTATATCAACAAATATTTAACCTTTGTAATTTTAGGTTTTCTGGACAGCTGGAAGTATTTCTCAGTTTGACCTTTGATAAAATTGGTTGCTGGAAAACTTGTAAATACCAAAGTCATAGTAAACTTAATGAACTAGCTTGTGTCAAAATTTGGAAGCATTTGGCTTTGTAGTTTGAGAGTTACTAATGTTTTAAGTGGCGGTTCAGAATCTGCTACTCTCTGTTTTGAGAGGACAGATTCTGGAACTTGTGAAGTTTGACATGGAAAACTTAAGAATTTAGGGTTGAGGTCTGAAAATGTTTTGTAGAGCATTTCTTAGGCTTTCCAGATTGTCCTAGATCATATCTTTTGGGTTTGTAAATCTCCACTTATGATAAAAACAAGTAGCTGCTGTCCAGTATGCTCTACTGTGATGCTTTGCTGATTGATATGGTGTGATATCCTAAGACAAGTTACTTTTGTAATTGTTAGGTGTTAGGGCTTTAACTGAAGATGAGCAACTTTATCTTAGGCTAAGTAGATTAGGTGAGTACTCCTCTACCGGAGAGGAAATTTGCACCTACTCTTTTGAAGTAATTTGAATAGAGCGCTAAATTGTTGTAATGCATTTCATTCCGAGCATATTGCATCTTTCATTATGCACTCATGAGATTTATTATGCACTCATGCAATAGGTGTACCGGAGGGGATAACGCTCCTCGAGTTCGAGCAGACAGTCCCAGAAGAAGTGCTGAGTCAACCAGCGGAGCAGACCGAGCCAATCGGCGAAGAAGTCTCCGAAGAAGACCTTCAGGAGTGTCCTGATCACCGGCCTTCCACCTTCCTGAAAGGCAAGCCCCGGTGCATGCTGAACCCATCAATTTATAAAGATATCTTGAGTACTTTTAATCGTTTACTGCATTAAGTAGTAGGAGTTGTATGAAAACAACTGTTGCATTATACCTGTCCTTGTCCAGATATTGTGCCCCAATCCTATGTTAGGTGTAGGCACGTGTCAATGCTTAGCCCTGCTTAGTACGGTAGAAGTCGGGTGATTTCCGGTCATCCGCGAGAGATAGGACTGGGTCGCGAGTGGCTTATGGCTATCGTGATGGAACCATGCTCTAAAATGAAATTGAGACCGGGCGGGAGTTCGATGGTACAGCTGCAAGACACTTCACGTCTTGGGTGTGGAGCCATGCCCGTCTGAGTCGTTTAAGGACCGATTCGCTGTACGTCCTTGAGTCATGTTGAACGCAGTCTAACACTTAGTTGGCCGGATAAGTCGTTCCGACCGCGAAGCCGAGTAATGTGATTCAGGCCGGGAATCGAATGGTAGGTTGCTTCTTGGAGGAGAGAAAGGATGTGCTTGGGGACATTGGCGTGAGACCAAGGGGGGGTTAGAGTCCCTATCACCTGGCAGAGTGTCGCCCTTGGGGTTGCGACATCATTCGGACCCGCGATTCCTGAATCATACGAAAGGTGGCTTGTGCGACCCTGGCAGGGGCCTGCGCGGTGAATGTTAGAAATACCCCTCCAGCTGGATAGGAATTCGATTCGAATCGCCGTCGCTCCCGGTTAGTGAGCACTTGACTTGAGCAGCGGCAACGTAGATCTCATTAATTAAACAGATGGTTAAGTGAATGATACAATGTTGCCACAATTTATACCTGCTATGGAATAATCTGAATAATTGTTTGATGATAATCAAGTGCATGTTTAGTACAGGTGCTAAGATAGATGACAGGTAAATGCTAAAAATAACTGCTAGTACAGGTTATAAAAGTTTCAGCTACTTATGCCTTTATGCAAAATGTGGTGTCAGCTAGCCTCTTGTGTAAGCCTTGCATAATCCTTGGTGTCTACTTTATTTCTGGTTTTTGACGGGTAAGTCTAGCTGAGTACATTCCAGTACTCAGGGTTTATTCCCTCCTGTTGCAGATGATATGCTTTACCAAGGCTTCTGCAAGACTTGCCTTCACCCCGCGGGGGATGAGGACTAGATCACATGGGCATGATCATCTTTATGTACTTACCTCGCTCTTTTGTGGGATGTTGATCTATCCAAACTGGCAGTATTTAAGTAACTTCAGTGTGTGTTAGACTTCCGCTACTTTCAAACTCAGTTTGTAATAATTGCTACTCCGTGGTGTTAACTTATTTCTGAACTATTTGTGAAATGTAACGTATGATGTGTATGTTGAATGATGCGATCCTGGTTGTAAGCAGTTTGGTTTGAAATCCTTCGTGATTTCGATTGACTACCGGGATTATATGGGCTCAAGTTTGAAAATTTGAGCGCTTCGGTGCTTGTTTTCGTACTTGTGCTCTTATAATTTGGTCGGTTCTGTTACAATAGCAAAATCATTCTCGATGACTTGCAATACTCTCTCATGAATAGAACCAAGGTACATTGTCATCTTTCTCTTCCAATGAGCAAAAGAACTAACACCATCAAAGAACGGTGGCTTGCCCCCAACATGATTGAACACAATTTGAGCCATTTTTCACACCGAAGGATGTTAAGCCTTGATTGAAACGGTGACCACGGCTCCGATACCACTTGTAAGGTCCTAGATGGCTAGAGGAGGGGTGAATAGCCTATAAAAATTCTATAAAAACCACTAAGCAAACTTGTTAGAATAACAAACGGCGTAAAGCGAGATTTGCTTAGCCAAAGGTTGAGATGCAAGCCTCCTATCCACAAGTCTAGTAGATTAAGATCTCTAGTTCACACAAGAGCTATGTCACTAAAGTTACACTAGAGAACAAGCTAACAACACTACTAGCAAAGCTACTACTAAAGCTACACAAGATAATCTAGTGAATGTAAATGCAAGAGAGAGGATTGTGATTCTTATACCGACGGTGGAGTGAAGATGTTGCCAAACACCAAGAAGATATATAATCAAACAATATTGGCAACAATACAATATGAAGACAAATCACCGGGAGACAAGAGACACAATATTTTGTTCACCCGGTGTTCACTTGTGCACCGACAAGCTACGTCACCGGTTGTGTTGACCAACACTTAGATGGTTTCCCGGTGTGACCCTCAAGTCACTTGCCCCTCAAGGCACGCCCCGCAAGGCACCGCAAGACACCACTCTCAAGTGAGGTAACTCAATGACACGCGCATTCCACTAGAGTTGCTTTTGGCGTCCCGCCGAGGAAAGCACAAGAACCTCTCACAATCAACCGGAGGTGGCCAAGAACAATCACCTTCTCTTGCCAACGCCTCCAACAATCTCCAAGCCGGCTAGGAGCGGTACTCTCCAAGAGTAACAAGAAATCCACCGGCTAAACCACCCACAATTGCCACTAGATGCCCTCAAGCTATGCAATGCACTTTGGGATCACTCAATCTCACTTTTGATTTGCAATCAAGCAAGAGAGATGAGTGGGAGGAGATGCTTTAGCTCAAAGGATGCACAAGAGTGTTAGAAATGCCAAGAGACCTCCCCAAGGACCGGCCAACGAGTATTTATAAGCATCCCAAACAAATAGAGCCGTTGCAACTCCACTGAGTAAATTTCGGGACGACCGACGCGCCGGTCGAAACTGACCGGACGCGCTCAACCGCGTCCGGTCGCCATGCGCCATCCACGTGTCCACCGAATTCAAACGCGATCGTTAGATCCTCCAACGGTCACTGCGCGCTAACGGTCAAACGCAATGACCGGATGCGCCGCTCAACCAACCGGACGCGCCGGTCGCACTGTACAGCACGCCCGAGAAGCAACGACCGGACGCGCTCCAGAGAATGACCGGACACGACAGAGCCAGCGTCAGGTCGGAGTCCAGTAAGCTCCCTTGACGACCGGACGTGTCCGATCGTGTGTGACCGGACGCACACTGCGTCCGATCGACCTTGCGAACTGCTGTTCCCTCAGGGCGCCTGACCGGACGCGCCGGTCCCGCGAGTGACCGGACGCGCCGGTTGCAAACCCTAGCCCGCGCGCCTGACTTCTGCGCTGTACTGACCGGACGCGTCCGGTCACACCGTGACCGCGTCCGGTGCAGCGTCCGGTCACCTCTGTGACCTCCGTTCGCCTCCGTTTCTTTTCCGACTTCCGGCGTAGTGAAAAATAGGCATTTCATTTCCCCGAAATCGCCTGAATCCCGTGCTCGCACGCTCGGCGGGAGGGAGAGAGGAACCCAAACCCCTCTCTACCCGCAAACCACAGCGCAACCAACGCCACCTTTGTAAATGTGCCAACACCATCAAGTGTATATCTCCATGTGCTTGTGTCTTAGCTTTTTCCCAATCATTTTCAAAGGTTTTCCAGTTAGCTCACTAGGCTCTACATGCAATGCACTTCATGAATTCACCTAGTGGCACCCGTGCGTCGAATAACCGATAAGACTTCCCCTCTTAATTGTTCGGCTATCGACCCTAAACCACTCACACCCTCTATGGTGTCTTGAGTGTAAAACAAAATGGCCCTATGGTTATACCTTTGCCTTGAGCCCAATCTGTTTCTCCAAAAAATATGATCCATTTCATATCATCACATGACCGTCTCGATCCATCGACCTTGATTTCACTTGCTCTTTACCGTTGCATCGGTCCGTCGGCGCCAAGTCTTGCTCAAGCTTCACCATCGCATGGTCCTTCGCTTCGAAGCCTCGACTTGCCCTTCACCTTCACAACCGGTCCATCGAGCCAAGCCTCATCTTGGTCTTCACCATCTTGGTCATATGAGTCAATGTCATGTCTCATATTCAATGACCACCTTTATCTAAATCATCCACTTAGATACAAACGTTAGTCCTAGGTTTCATCAATTAGCCAAAACCAAACTAGGGACTTTCACTCGCCCTCCACCGTGCCCACCGGCCGTGGCCCCCTCGCCGGTGCCACCTCTTGTTCCGGTGCCGACGCAACCTCCTCCATGGTCACGTCGGCACCCACCCTTTCTGCGCCGCTGACGGGCGCTTCACCTATCGCGGCCTCGACGGTGGCCTCGGCCGTCGGCAGCGGCCTAGGCTCCGCCTCGACCGAACCAGGCGCCACTGCCGTCGCCGGGTCAGACCTCGCCGCGGCGGAGTCGGGGCCAGCGACCGCCGAAGCGCTTGCAGCCTCCTGCTGCTGTCGCAGGCCCTCCCTCACGGCCTCGACCTCACGAATCCAGGCCGCGTCCTACTCCGCCGTCCGGTTGAGGACAGTGGCACTGGCCCGAAGAGACTTCACAGGGGTAGGCCCCATGAGCTCTGCCTTCCGCTTCAACCTGTGAAGTAAAAAGCAAGGTCAGCCAACTGATCTGGGAAGAGATGAATCCCCTAAGCACGAATACTCACCCGGAGATCAGCACCAAAGGCCTCGACCCCGCACGGTCCGAGCCTTCCGAGGCGGCGGACGGCGGCCTCGCGGTGGCCCCACCCGCAGACCGGGCGCTCCGCGGGGCCCTCGCCGGCGCACCGCTGTGCGCTTTCTGCGCTTCCGAGGCCAGCTGGCCTCGGGTTCTTACGCCCGACGATGGCGCCGCCGACGACGATGTCGGCGCCACCGTCCCGGCCCCCGCCCGAGCTTGCGAGGCCTGGGCGGAGGCAGGCATCCCCGTCGATCCCACTTGCTGGGTCCGGGACAAGGCGGCCCCTCCCGCCGAGGGGCCCGCCTCCTTCTTCTCTTTCTTCTTCTTCTTCTTCTTCTTCTCCTCTTCCTCCTCGTCCTCCTCGACCTCCTCGACCACGATGACGGAGGAGGAGGATCCCCCGATGGGCTCCAGTAGGGGGCGGATATTGGGGAGGTCCCCCAGCCCGGTCACGGCATCATACCGCAACAGGGCGTCGTCGTCCTCGCCGCTGCTGTCGTCGTCCTCCCCCGAGATTGTCTCAGAAGGCGACGACGCCAGAGGAACTCCATCGAGGGCTTGCTGGCGCCGGAGCTTCTTCCGCGCCTCTGCCTCCCTGGCCTTGTGGGCTGCCTGCTTCTTGGTCGACTCCTTGACCTGTTTTTGCTTCGAGGCGTGCAGCCGTCGAGCCTCACGGGCGGGCTGGTCCTCCAACACCGGCGGCCGCCTCTCCCGCAGCGCCGACAAGTCCTGCACGCCGGCATCGACCGGGTTAAGGGGATCCAAGAAACGAATAAAACCAAAACGAGCGTATCAACTCAAAGTACTTACCACGGGCTCGAACCCCTCAATGGGCCTCATGGGGACCCGGTCGACTTCCTCCGTCTTGAAAGTCCTGACCATCCGACGGGCTCGACGGAGCACCTCCTCGAGGGTGAGGAACTCGTGGGACATCTGGCTCCCCTCGAGAGGCGCCTCCGGAGTCATCTGGTCGAGACGCAGGCGACATTGGCACAGCGGCATTACTCGGCGGTGGTGGAACGCCGTTGCCACCACTGCTGCCGTCAAGCCTCGAAGGCGAAGCTGCTGCAGCGCCGCCAGCAGCGGGTCCAGGCGCGGCTTCTCGACCTCCGGCACTCCGTACGTCCAGCGGTCCTCCCGGGCAGTCAGCACGCGGCCAGTGTACTTTGGTAGCCGGTTCTCGTCGTTGCGGAGGTAGAACCACCCCTCATGCCACCCGCTGTTCGAGGAGATGAGGCGAGCCAGGATGTACTGATCCGCCCGGCTCGACCTCAGCTGCAAGACGCAGCTCCCTGCTCGCGCCACGCTCAGGACGCCCTTCTCCCCCACTCTCTTGGCGAAGAGCTCACCCTTGAAGAGGTGAAGCCACAGGTTCCACTGCGGCTCCACCCGAGGTAGCCCTCACAGACCGCCGCAAAGATGGCGGCCTGTGCGACGGCATTGGGGGCAAGGTGATGGAGCTCCACCCGGTAGTAGTGGAGGAGCGCGCGCATGAAGACCGACGAGGGAACGCCGAACCCCCGCTCGTGGAAGCAGACGAAGCTCACCACGTATCCTTCCGGGGGCGCCGGCTCCCGGTGGGCTGGCGGCGGCGCAATCCACTCCGGCCGGGACTGGCTTGTCCTCGGCCGCAGCAGCCCGTCTTCGACCAACTCCTCCAACTTCCTCTCCGTCACCGAGGAAGCGGCCCAATCGTCGGCGGGGAGGATTTGACTCTTTCCGGCCATCGACGCTGTCGGGAAGGGGGTGAGAGAAGGGGGCGGTGGTGACGGCGGCGGTGTAGGTGGAAAAGCACAAGAGGGCAAGGGTTTCCTGAGGCTAAGGGATGGCAAGAGTGCAAAGGACCGGTGGGGAACGCAGACCCCTGGATCTCGCCTTTATATACCGGGAAGAAGTCCAATGGCCGCGCGAAAAGGTAGGAACAGTTTCCCGCAATAAATGCGCTCACCTAACCGTCCCCCACGTCTTACAGGAGCCGGGCACGTGGCCGTCCCCCACGCCGTAACCGAACGCCACGTCGCCCACTACCGCGCCGATCTCGCCCTAAAAAGGCACGCCTGGCTAACGGGCGGGGCGAGATCCACGGACGGATATTCCCAGATACCTATAACGGGCTCCGGGCCCACTATAAGTCTCGAGGGGATGGAAGCTAGCCCTCGACCTAGGTTCGACAGCTGCCCTCGAGCGACAGAGCGAGGGACGACCAGGGATGCGCCCGTACATGGCCAGGGCTCGAGCCACGCTCTCGAGGCACCCCAAGACGTATTCGAGGCCAAAGGATGAGGTCGAAGTAGGAATCCCCTCGGGGGAGGCATCGAGCCCTCGGATCCTGTCGCAGGGAACCGACATCCACACGACCACTCCTTGGCATCTTTGAAGAGCGCCTCCGGGCCACAAGCCGACTCCTAACGACTGGAGCACGGACTCTCACTCGAATCTCCCTGCTAGCAGCTCACTGGAGATCGTCGGGACTCGCCCAAACGGGGTAGTCCGACGTTCCCCACCCCTCCTCCTCCTCTCTGCAGGAGGAGCGTGAGGGCCGCACAATAAAAGACGGCAGGGACTCAGATCGACCTCGTGCGCGCGAGGCTCGGGGGCTCGACCGCATCGACTACTCCCTGATAAAATATGCAAAAGACCTCGGAGGAGTCTTCTCAATACTCCACCAAGGCCTCGGGGGCTACACCCGGCGGGTGTGCTCGCGCGCCTCCACCGGAGAAGTCCCGAGAGCGTTCGGACGCCCCCGCTGGAAAAGTCAACGGCGCTACGACTCCAGTTCATCGGCAAAAAGCCTCTAGGAGAGTGATCATACACTCACCTAAAGGCTCGGGGGCTATTGTCGGTACCAATAGAATAGGGTACCCACGTTTAACGATAATCAAGACCAAAACAACCTAGCCACGATAAAACACCGCCCGCTTCAAAACGCACGACAGGCCCGCCCCGTACGAGACCGGCTCGACGGAATGACTCGACCGCATCCCATCTCCGACTCGTACGAGGCCCCCTCGACGGGAGACCTCGACCGCGCCCCGCACGACAAGGCGCCTCGACCGCACTCTGACTCGCGTGAGCCCGCGTCGAGGCGCTCGACCCCCTCTCTTCACCTACCCTAGGACAAAAGCCTTAGCATTTAAAGCAATTACCTACTACCACCTACCGGCATGGCTGCGAGCATGGTCGATGTGGGAACAATGCCAGTATCAGTCGTCACTGTTTTACCACCCATACCATGATGGGAGGTGAAAACCATCACTGTACCCACCTTACCACGCACTGTACGTTACTAGTTACCCTCGAGGGAGGATACGACAAAGTCCGTACACCGCGATTCCAGGGATTCGGACTTATCCGTTCGCCCTCGACCCAGCCTCGACCCGGCCTCGACGTCTCACACAGCTCAACAGGGGAAGGAGAACGGCATGGCACGGCGCTCCGGGTCATTTCAGCGTCTCGTCACCGTGGTGTCCAGGAATGGCCCTCCATTTCTAGGGCACGTCGCTACAGCCACCCCAACAGGGATTGACAAAATATCATCTCAAGGCTCCCGTCGTCCTGGCCTCCTCTCGTCCTATAAAAAGGGGTAGGCCGGGGCTCTGGAGAGGAGGACGGACAACGAAGCCATACGCAAGATAGCGATCAACATCTCAAGCAATCACCTTGTATTTTCTTTTTCTCATCTTTGAGACCTGGGCTCGCCGCCCTCTCTCGCAAGCTTGTAACCCCTACGCAAGCACTTCGGTGCAAGGAAATACAAATCTCTCCTCCCCCGCTGGACGTAGGGCCTTCTCTTGCCCGAACCAGGATAAACCCCCGTGTGTTCTCCTTGCATCACCATCCAGGAAAGGGACACGCAGCATTTACTCGTCGGTTTAGGACCCCCTCGGGACCGAACACCGACACTAGTGAAGCAAGGCTATGATCTCTAATACACACCAACAAGACTAAGTCACTAAGCTACTTACTCCTATGTGATAAAGGATACACTAGGACTAGTACAAGATAGAAGAGAGCAAGTGACTTGATTCTTATACCAACGATGTAGAGAAGTAATGCACTCGAAGAATCAATCACAATGATCAACCACAAGAGAAATCCTCGGCAAAGAGATGACATAAGATTTTTTTTTTACCGAGGTTCACTTGCTTCCCGGCAAGCTACTCCTCGTTGTGGCGATGCACCCACTTGTCGGTTCGTGAGCTAATCGACTATCAAGAGTCGAGCCCTCGGCAGACGCCGCACAACCGCACACAAGATGGGGATCCTCCAAGCCATGAGCTCCACTAGAGTATACAATTTGCGAACTCCCGCGGGGAAGGATCAAGAACCCCTTACAACACTTGGTGAGGGCTCCAACAATCTCCAATTGCGAGCTCAATCACCTCCGCTGCTCCAAGCCGTCTACCATGTCGGGAAACACGGAAGAGTAACAAGAAATCTGCAGCAACTCGAAGATCAAGTGCCTCTAGAATGCAACTCTCAAGCAATGCACTTGAATCTCACTCAACCTCACTCAAGATGTGCAACTATGCAAAGAGATGAGTGGAGAGGTTGTTCTCTAGCTCAAAGGATGTCTCTAGGTCTCAAAATTTGCAAGAGTTACCCTCAAACCCCGGCCAACTTCTATTTATAATGAAGAGGTACGCAGCTAGCCGTTATGGACGACGCAGTGAAAAACGTGTTGACCGGACGCTCCGGTCAGGGTGACCGGACGCGTCCGGTCACTACAGGACAAGCGTGAACAGTGCGCGTCAGAACTAGCCGTTGCCGTGACCAGACGCGCTCAACCGTTTGACCGGACGCGACAGTGCCAGCGTCCGGTCACGTTCGAGTAAGCTCCCATCGAGACCGGACGCGTCCGATCAACACTCTACCCTTCTGGACGCCTGACCGGACGCTCCGGTTCCATGAGGGACCGGACGCGCTGGTCGCGCGCTCTTCTTCTGCGCTCAGGTGAACTGACTGGACACACTGGTCAGGCCAGACCAGCGTCCGGTCACAAACCCTAGTGCCCGCGCCACGTTGAACTGACCGGACGCGTCCGGTCAAACCAAGACCGCGTCCGGTGCAGCGTCCGGTCACCACAGTGACCACCGTTCGCCTCCGTTTCTTTTCTGACTTCCGGCGCAGTAGAAAATAGGCATTTCATTTCCTCAAAAATGCCTGAATCCCGCGCTCGCACGCTCGGTGAGAGGGAGAGCGAACCCCAAACCCCTCTCCACCGCTTAAACTCCACCGCCTTCGCAAAAGTGCTAGCACCACCAAGTGTACACCACCATGTGCATGTGTGTTAGCATTTCACAAACATTTTCCAAGGCGTTATGTTAGCTCTCAACTAGATCCTAATGCATATGCTCAAGACATTGATCTAGTGGCACTTGATTCCCGAGCTAACCGTGATTGCCCCTCTTGATAGTCGGCTATGTATCCTAAACCCGGTCAATCACTTCTCTACTCATCTTAGACCGGCAAAAGGAAAAACCTATGGTCATACCTTTGCCTTGCGCTCTTAGATCCTTCTCTTCCACTTGATCATCATGTCCATCATATTATGTGCGTCTCCACCATGATCTTGCTCATCATTTTATGCACCAAATCATGTGGTCTTGTGGCCATCTCTCCATGCCATTTCCACCTCCATCACATGTTGCTTATGCCTAGCTTAATCACACTTGATACAATAGCATTAGCAACTTGGTGTCATTAATTACCAAAACCAAACTTGGGCTTTCAACAGCTCCCTCCCTTCTGCGCCTGCTCCACTACTCGATTCCTCTGCCTCTGACCTGCGCTACTTTGTTCTCGACGCCGCTACGGGCTCCGCATTCTGCCTCCCAGACTCTGACCCCAAGGATCCCATCCAGCACCAAGCGCTCGTCGGTGTCCTTCCATTCCCCGGCAACGCCACGCCGCCACCCGTGTCCGCGACGACAGGCTGCTGGCCGCTTCGGAGGCGCTGGCGGAGCAGGTCAACAAGGAGCACTTTGCCAAGGGGCTCGGCCTCCATGACTTCCTCTGCGATGACCACGACCTGGCGCCGCTGCGCCAGGCCATGGCCTCCCGTATCCACCTCGCCCGCCCCGACACCGTCCTGGATGTGCTGCGTCGATTCATCACCAACCCCGGAGCCCCCTTCATCAGGCCGGGCTCCGCTCACGATGGCCACATCCCGGAGGAGTCGTACGTCATGGCCACGCGCAGCCTCTCCTCCGCCGGAGTCGTACGTAACGGCCGCGCGCAGCCTCTCCTCCGTCGCCGGCGGCAACGCCCACCCCACCTCTCACAAGTTGGTGGTGTCCGAGGAGGAGGATGGGGTTCCCATAACGTTGCCCGACAGGTGTTTGATGAATTTCCTCATCCTCTCACAGAGCTGTTTCTTGTCAACATTCAGATGCAGTTGGGATGCAGTGCTACACAGGCAGCACAGGCCATGGGATCTACCATCAGAACTCCGGTTGATGAGCTGTGATGCTGGGCTGCGTCCTCTACCATGGCCGTCATTCGACTTGGCTGATAGGTACTCTGTCACCTGTCTGGAAGCCTTCATGTCCTTGCTATGTTGATGTTGCTGCCTTCGGTAAATCTGATGATGAAAAGCCTGAGAAACTAGAAACTCTTGTTGCTGCAGTGCATAGTGATGGCAACAGTCATATAGTTCATATACCTGCAGGAGACGTCCTTTCTGATGTTATCTTCAGTTCCCCAGTTTTTCAGAAGATCGAGGAAGTGACTGTGATGCTGCCGCTAGTGGAGCATCGGGTTTTGAATTTCGAGTGCCATAAAACAATTATGTTGCCTTCAACTTGGTGGAATTCCAGGTGCCAATGTGAGGTGCTTGTGATTGATCCTTCCATTTCAAGTATCTCTTGCTGTGTATTTGATCGTAGGAAGTACAGAAAGATTCAGTTGCAGCCAGTGTCTAAATAGCAGCAACGAGGTATGATCACACATACGTAAAATACAAACACAACCATTTTGTTAGCCAATTTAAGTCATTTTGTTAGGCAACAATGTGCTTCTAAATAGGCAATTTAGTCTTTTTGTTAGGCAACAATGCATTTTACTAGGGGGCAAAGTCTGCTGGTTCACATGCTGTTCATCGGGCTGAGGAAATTCATTACAGACACTTGAGTGCAGAAGGTAGGATTGCCGATCACATAATCCAAATCAAATGCATCTAATAAATCACCTTCCAAAGCTGATGACAACTCATTAAGATCCATATTTAAGACCTGCATGCAAAACAATAAGTGTGTGTTACTATATTATGACAGCAGACAACTTAGTCAAACCCATTATGTCAAGGGCCTGGAGATCAAGGGTAGGTGGCCCTCGACTACGAAGGTCGTAGTCTCCTGCCGTTGTCTTCCGATCGCGGAGGTTATGCCCCTCACGGCGGCTCGGGCTTGAGAGCGTGAGAGAGAGAGAGAAATTAGGGTAAATATTCTTGCTTAACTCTTTAATCCACGTTTACAGAATATATGGCCATAGGCCCCTCTCACGAGAGCAGGAAATTCCTATAATTAAGGTGCTAAATAAAGGAAACTAATAAATCTTAATTGGTAAATATCTTAGAAAGATCAGCCACCAAGGCCCTGCTGCATGTCCGTGGCCACCGCGGCGCCTTCCGCTCCCGCGTTCGCCGTGCGTGACGCGGCCCTGCGGACGTCCCTGGCCCAGCGATTGCGCAGGTACGTTCGCCCGTACATGACATCTCTCCCGCCCTCGAGAGACAGCTCGTCCTCGAGCTAGAATTGTGGAAAACGCGCGGTGAACGAGTCCAAGTCTTCCTAGGCTGCAGACGCGGCTGGCTCATTTTTCCAGTGGACAAGGAGTTGACGCACGCCGCGTGTGAGCCGAGCCTTGACGACGCGCTCAGGCTCTGGCACCGTGGCCCCGTTGTGGACGACCGGTAGAGGCGGTGGCGTAGTCAGAGGAGCGCCCACCCATGGCTTGAGGAGGCCAACATGGAACACGTCATGAAGACGGGCGTGAGGGGGCAGCTCCAGGCGAACAGCGGCCTCATTGATCACTTCCACGATGCGATAGGGCCCGAAGTAGCGCGGCTTCAACTTCCCGGTGGCGACGACGTCAAGCGAGGCGACTGGGCGGTGGCGAAGGCAGAGCAGGACCCAGTCGCTGAGCTTGTAGGAGACGGCACGATGGAGCCTGTCGTAGTGGCGCTTCTGAGTAGCTTGAGCCTGCTCGAGTCTATAGCGCACGTCCTGCAGGAACTCATCATGTTCCGCCATTGTCTTGGCGACAGCCGCGACGCGCGTCTCCCCGGGTTCATAGGACCGGATGCTCGGGGGTTCGCTGCCATAGACAACGTGAAACGGCGTGTCGCGCAAGGAGGACTGGTAGGCCGTATTGTAGACAAACTCCGCCCATGGGAGCCACCGGAGCCATTGCTTTGGACGATCCCCTGTAAAACAACGCAAATACATGGTGATGACACGGTTAGCAGCTTCCGTCTGGCCATCCGACTGTGGGTGGAAAGCCGTCGTCATGTGTAGCTTGGCCCCCATGAACCGCATCAGCTCTTGCCAGAACTTTGAGGTGAACACGGGATCGCGATCCGACACCATGGATTGCGGCATGCCATGAAGCCGAATGATCTCGGCGAAGAACGCCTGAGCCACAGATTCCGCTGAGTAGGGGTGTGCCAGCGGAATAAAATGGGCGTATTTGCTGAAACGGTCCACCACCGTGAGGATGACCGACTTGCCCTTCACCTTGGGGAGAGCCTCTACGAAGTCGAGGCCAATATCACTCCACACCACTGAGGGCACCGAAAGAGGAAGCAGCAGCCCGGCAGGAAGGAGGTGCTCCGCCTTGTTGCGCTGGCATGTGGCGCACGCGTGGACAAAATCCTGGACGATGGTCCTCATGCCGGGAAAGTGAAAATCCCGACTCAGCCGATGGAGAGTGTGTTGGACGCCCTCGTGACCGTCCTCGTGCACAGCAGCGAGAAGCTCCTACACCAATGGCGAATCCGAGCTGATGTAGATGCGCCCGCCATAGGTGAGGAGGCCATCGCGCACCGCCCACGGCTCGGCCCTCATGCCAGCCGAGACCTCATCGCGGAGCGCCACGAGCGCCAGTTCAGTCTGCTGGGCAAGACGGAGCCTGTCGAGAAAGACAAACCGCGGAGCGGACAGAGCGAGCACCGCGCCGGTCTCATCGTCGCAATCGGTGTCCCGGTGGGAGAGGGCGTCGGCGACGGTGTTCTGTGCACCCAGCTTGTACTCAACCGCGAAGTCAAAGCCGAGAAGCTTGCCCACCCAATGGTGTTGCGGGATCGTGGCCAGCCGCTGATCGAGCAAGTACTTGAGGCTGTAGTGATCCGTCTTCACTGTGAATCGCCGGCCCCAAAGATACGGTCTCCAGTGGCAGACGGCGTGCACCAGATGATGAGGACATCACTCCTTCACATACACACAATGATCCACTGTTGGACATTCAAGGTCCAATCACTAGAGCTCGCGCGCGTCAATTAAATTTAGAGGTGAGCTCGTTCCTAAGTAACTCTTTATATGATTCTGAGAATAGATTGCTACCTAATGATTATATTATGCTTAGGTATGAAGGAGAGGTCCAGGAGACACATGGAGGAGAGCTTGGAGGCGTGGAGGACCAGCGAGGGCGCCCGGATAAAGATGGAGGACCAAACCAAATCAAGTTCGAGTCCACCTCGGAATCCAGGACCAGTCTGCCTTAAACTGGTCACCCAGGACGCATCCGGACTCCGTTTTCGATGATCCATATATGGATGGAAAGCTTTTTTTGATAAGGAAGCCAACCCAAGTGGTCTCACGTCAAAAGCTATTCGGAATCAACGGGAATCGTCGAAACAAGTCACCGTCCAGAATCTGTCAGGGCGCTGTGTCGCCGTCTTTTGGGCCGTTTGGGCCTTGTAACGTGTTGGCACTTCCCAGGGACGCGATAGAGGTCCTTGGACGTCCCTTAGGCTATATAATAAGTAGTCACCGCCTACATTAGGGTTGGTTTTTGCTTAGATTATTCTGTTGATAACAGTTTCGCCGCCGTCGTCGGTTTGTGAGACCCCCAACTTCGTGAGATTAATCATTCATCTGCAATTTGGTTGCATTCCTTTGTGTTCTTGCTTGTGTTCTCGATTTGCAGGCAAGGACTTAGCCTTCTTGGCGAGGTCGACCGTGCAACGCCGGTCGATAACCAGAGGAGTCGTGGTGCTGCGATTGCGGGGTTCAGAGCCGAGTTGTTCGGAAGCCGGATCGAATTGTGTCGTGACTCCACCAAAACGAGAGTTATCAGAACCTTTCGGAAGATCAGGATTCCTAGTTCACATCAATTGGTATCAGAGCCGAGTTGTTCGGAAGCCGGATCGAATTATGTCGTGACTCCACCAAATCGAGAGTTATCAGAACCTTCCGGAAGATCAGGATCCCTAGTTCACATCAATTGGTATCAGAGCATATAAGCTTGAGCTTGAGTTACCCCCCGAATTTGGGGTTAGTTCCACTTTTAACATTTCAGATTTGAAGCCATACTTGGGAGACGAAGATGAGTTGGTGTCAAGGACGACTCCAATTCAAGAGGGGGAGGATGATGAGGACATCACTCCTTCACATACACACAATGATCCACTGTTGGACATTCAAGGTCCAATCACTAGAGCTCGCGCGTGTCAATTAAATTTAGAGGTGAGCTCGTTCCTAAGTAACTCTTTATATGATTCTGAGGATAGATTGCTACCTAATGATTATATTATGCTTAGGTATGAAGGAGAGGTCCAGGAGACACATGGAGGAGGGATTGGAGGCGTGGAGGACCAGCGAGGGCGCCCGGATAAAGATGGAGGACCAAACCAAATCAAGTTCGAGTCCACCTCGGAATCCAGGACCAGTCTGCCTTAAACTGGTCACCCAGGACGCATCCAGACTCCGTTTTCGATGATCCATATATGGATGGAAAGATTTTTTGATAAGGAAGCCAACCCAAGTGGTCTCACGTCAAAAGCTATTAGGAATCAACGGGAATCGTCGAAACAAGTCACCATCCAGAATCTGTCAAGGCGCTGTGTCGCCGTCTTTTGGGCCGTTTGGGCCTTGTAACGTGTTGGCACTTCCCAGGGACACGAATAGAGGTCCTTGGACGTCCCTTAGGCTATATAATAAGTAGTCACCGCCTACATTAGGGTTGGGTTTTGCTTAGATTATTCTGTTGATAACAGTTTCGCCGCCGTCGTCGGTTTGTGAGACCCCAACTTCGTGAGATTAATCATTCATCTGCAATTTGGTTGCATTCCTTTGTGTTCTTGCTTGTGTTCTCGATTTGCAGGCAAGGACTTAGCCTTCTTGGCGAGGTCGACCGTGCAACGCCGGTCGATAACCAGAGGAGTCGTGGTGCTGCGATTGCGAGGTTCAGAGCCGAGTTGTTCGGAAGCCGGATCGAATTGTGTCATGACTCCACCAAAACGAGAGTTATCAGAACCTTTCGGAAGATCGGGATTCCTAGTTCACATCACCAGACCAATCAACTCCCGCTCATATGCGGCGAGGGAGCGGTGGCGGGGTGCAATGGGTTTGCTGAAGTATGCCAGGGGGTGCTTATCTTGGAGCAGCACGGCGCCAAACCCATGCGTCGACGCGTCGCACTCAACCATGAATGGATGGCTGAAATCCGGCAACGCGAGCATCGGTGCCGAAGTCACGGCGGCTTTGAGGGCCGTGAATGCCACAGCTGCTGCCTCTGACCAGAAGAAACCATCTTTCTTGAGCAGCGCTGTCAGGGGGGGTGGCGATGGCGCCGTAGTTGAGGACGAAGCGGCGATAGTAGCCCGCCAGGCCGAGGAAGCTGCGGACCGCGCGCGCCGACCGGGGCACCGGCCAGTCAAGGACGGCCTGCACCTTGGCCGGATCCATGGCCACACCCTGCTCAGAGATGATGTGGCCGAGGTAGGAGACCAACGTGACGCCGAACGCGCACTTGGAGCGCTTGACGAAGAGGCGGTGGCGGCAAAGCTCGGACAGCACGGTGCGGAGGTGTCGGAGGTGATCTGCCCAGGAGCTGCTGTAAATAAGAATATCATCGAAGAAAACGAGCACAAACCGGCAAAGAAAGGGGCGCAGCACGTCGTTCATCAATGACTGGAATGTGGCCGGCGCGTTGCACAAGCCGAACGGCATCACCAAGAACTCATATAAGCCGTCATGCGTGCGGAACGCCGTCTTGTGGATATCCTCCGGTCGCATGCGAACTTGGTGGTAGCCGGAACGGAGGTCGAGTTTGGTGAAGAAGCGCGCGCCCTTTAGCTCGTTGAGCAACTCCTCCACCACTGGAATTGGGAAGGCATCTTTAATGGTGAGCGCGTTCAGCGCGCGATAGTCGACGCAAAATCGCCACGCGCCGTCCGCTTTCTTGACAAGGAGGGCCGGCGAGGAGAAAGCGGAGTTGCTGTGGCGGACAATGCCTTGCGCGATCATGGAGTTGCACTGGCGCTCGAGTTCACCCTTGTGGGCCGCCGGATAACGATAGGGCCGGACCACCACTGGAGCCGCGCCGGTCTTGAGAACAATAGGATGGTCGCGGCTGCGTGGTGGAGGCAGCCCCGAAGGTTCCACGAACACGTCGCCAAAGGACTCCAGAAGGTGCTCTAGGAGCGAGCCGTCCGTGGGCGCGGCGAGGACCGGCGGCAAAGCGGTGGAGGCTACGCCGGTCCAGCAGACAGAACGCCCAGCATGCTCGAAAGACAGGGTGTGGGTGGCGACATCCCATGCGATCCGGCCCAGGGCGGCCATCCACTGGGTACCCAGCACCATGTCGTAGCCGGCAAGGGGCATGACGTATAAGTCGACGTCGAACGTCATGCCCTCGATGGAGATAGCCGCCTGCCGGAGAACGCCGGGGTAGGCCACCTTCTCGCCATTGGCGACTGTGGCAGTGAGCCGTGGCCGAGGAAGGATGGGGAGCCCGGTGCGGTGGGCGGCCGCCTCGCCGATGAAGTTGTGCGTGGACCCCGTGTCCACCAGAGCGATAAGCGGCGTGGTGCCCAGAGTGACGCGAAGCAGGATGGGTGCACCCACAGCCACGCCCGCCACGGCATGAAGGGAGAAGACTGGAGCCTCCATCACGGCATCGTCAGCGGTCCCTCCGCACGACGGTCGCCCCCGCTGCCGGAGGACGAGGAGGATTGGGTCTTCATGGTCGCCATGTCGGCCTTCATGGAGGCCACATCCGCGGTGAGGGCCTCGAGGGCCTTCAGGAGATCGGCCATGGATGGGTTCAGTCATGGTGACTGAGGAGGCAGAGGAAGGTGACGACGGAGGGTGGGGTTGTGGTGGGCTGTGGCAGCGCTGTGGTGGGCGGTGGCAGCGCTGTGGTGGGCGGCGGCTGCGCTGTGGTGGGTGGCGGCTAGGCTAGGGGCAGCGGCGGCGGAGGAAGATCGACGGCTAACCGATACCAGGTTGTCAAGGGCCTGGAGATCAAGGGTAGGTGGCCCTCGACTACGAAGATCGTAGTCTCCTGCCGTTGTCTTCCGATCGCGGAGGTTATGACCCTCACGGTGGCTCGGGCTTGAGAGCGTGAGAGAGAGAGAGAGAGAAATTAGGGTAAATATTCTTGCTTAACTCTTCAATCCACGTTTACAGAATATATGGCCATAGGCCCCTCTCACGAGAGCAGGAAATTCCTATAATTAAGGTGCGAAATAAAGGAAACTAATAAATCTTAATTGGTAAATATCTTAGAAAGATCAGCCACCAAGGCCCTGCTGCATGTCCGTGGCCACCGCGGCGCCTTCCGCTCCCGCGTTCGCCGCGCGTGCCGCGGCCCTGCGGACGTCCCTGGCCCGGCGATTGCGCATGTACGTTCGCCCGTACATGACACATTAGGCAATAATATGGTACTAAATTAGGCAAAAAAGGCCAGTAACTTATGCAATTTTGTTTAATACATGATTTTAGTTTTGTTTCAGTACATGCTATCAGCTTTTATTCAGTACATGCTATCAGCTTTGTTCATTATATGCTATCATCCATACTTAGTTTTTTTACTTAATGAATCTATTGTTCTTGTGTTTCCCCTTTCTTTGGAGAAAGATGAAATTTGAGGCTTATCCTCAACTGTTTTAAACCTTTTTTTGCTTAGTTTCTCACTATCATTTATGTGCTTATCCTATCGGTCTCTTTAATTGTAGGTGCGAGATCATCAAGCATCAAATTAAACATGTTATTATATCTATAGGAGCAACCATGTGCAGCGACTAACACAAGAAGGTTTAATGCATCAAGATGTATATCTATAGGAGTGGTGCATGCAACATATGTTCATTTTAACTAGTAAGAACAACATCTGGTAGTAAGATGTGCAGTATGAACATTAGTTAGGAACTACACTACTGTTTGTGATGCAAGAGAGCTGAATTGCTTATGCAAAAGAATTGAATTGTTTATGCAAAAGAATTGAATTGCTTATCTATTAGGATCATATCTCCTTATGCAGCAGAAACTACGGTACTATCTGCTCATTAGGCGATGCAAAAGAACGAAATTGCTTTGTAGCATCTGGTTGGTTCTATTTTTTTGTGTTCAATGTGTAATTCTAGTGCATGAGGAAGCTAATAGTATATTCTTGCATATTCATAGATACAAGCTATATTTGGATGAATAGGCCTGTCTCTATTTTGGAATGATTCAGTTATTTTTGGATGAATCGGCATGCCTCTATTTTTGGAATGAATCAGCTAGCCTGTTAGTGGTGGCCACAGTGTTCTAGAGCCTTGTTTTGCGTGTTTAAAAGGGCCCAGAAAGCCTTGTTTTGCAGCATTTTTCCATGCACATGGCTGATGCCTGCCTCACCTACCTAGAATGGAAACAATTGTTTTTTTATTTTTTCTTAATTGGAGTGTGCGTGCTATAAGACTAATGCATGTACGTGCGTGCAATAGCTGCTTAAATATATGGTAAAATATAGCCAAAGGAAGGGTGCCGCACGGTCTCACCAACAAGGCAGGGGCCACCCAACGCCCACTTCTTTTTTTTTCTTTTCCTTGCTTAATTAATCAATCATTTAAATCTAAAAAACAATGATATAGATTTGTTTAAGGTATTACCTCCTAGTAAGTAAAGAGGGTACTGTAGCATAACCCCAGGTGATAAGACCTAATATTTCTGCACTATGAAATGTAATAGCGCAAAGTAAGGCACAATCGTAGAATTGTGAAAGCAGCTCAGCTAGATTTATGTGCGACTTCATTGTGCAATGAACTGCAAATTGGGTGATGAAAGGTCACTCAGTTCTAGTTCTGAACATTTTTTTCTGTAGAAAATTTATTTGGTTCAGTAACAATATTGGGAGAAAAAGAGAAAATCTGCACTTTTTTGCAAAGGGGAAATTTGCACATTCTGTATTTCTTTTTTGATTTTTAATGTGCACATGATGTGCTCACACATTGCTGAAAGAAAATTTTCACCTCATCTAGTTGCTAAGGAAAAGACTCTCCTAGTATTATTTTGTTGGTCTAATTGCCATTACCAATCGGAGTGCTCATTCTTGCCACGCTAATTAGGAAGAAATGCATCATGTTACTGGAACACACTCGACAATCTCCAACGAATATGACCCAAATAGGAGACCCATTAGATGAACTGTGTGGCGCTGTAGCAAAAAGGTCACCTACCTAATTTGGGGGTTTTCAAACAGAGGACACAAAAGAAGACCTCCTACATGCACGCGCGACTAGGCAGCAGCAGTTGGAGTGGTGTGGGGCCAGAGCTAGGCGCAGTATGCAGCTTTGGCTACGAGCAGACGTATATTTGGGTTGCGTCTAGCCTTTCATGCAAAATGCCTCCTTCCTATGCCTATCCTGTTGGAGGCTGTTTTTTTTTTGCATTAAAGTAACATGCAGCATGCATTTTGGGTTTAGGTATCGTTTTGCGTCATCTGTTGGAGATAGTCTAGGAAGAAATGCATCATGGTACTGGAACACACTCATTAGGAAGTAATGTGTCACATTATTGGAAATCTTGTTTTCTGTCTTTTGTTGTGACTATTTCACCTACCACAACTCAGTTCTGCTTTTGAGTTTCGACTCTAATGGTATGAAGTTAGGGAATCTTACTCAATTTCTCTAGAGCTTTTTTGAAGAACGAAAAATTTGTGTTAGTTATCTTTGGTGACTATCTTTCCATTTGTTGAAAGAAGCACATTACATCGCACATATTTATCATATCACCACAAAAAAAAGAAAAACATGATGTGAATATCTATATATAATGATAAAATCAGAGTTGGAGACCCGCACAAGTGGGGAGGAATCAATTGTTACATTTATATGGGTTAATGAGCTACTAATAAAGTACAAAGATTGAAAGATATATATAGTCTGCTCCAAAATAAATGATAATAATTCATGCAAAACTGGACCTACTAATATGTGAGCTCTGTTGGTGTTTGGCTCGGTAATCACAAATTACCGTTTCAGCTCTAATTTGTGAAACTCTTCTTCTACTTAATGAATACCGCGCCAATGGCACGTTCGAGAAAAAAAAATGCAAAACTGGACCTGCCTTTGATATTAGGCTATGCTTTGTTCTTTTTAGATAGCTGCCCAATCCAGCATGGTGTGTATATAGGAATGCGTCTTCCATTTTAGGTATATTTATGGTGCCTAAATCTTGAACCTTTGAGCTGTTCAAATGAATAAGATGTTACCCTATTTGATATGAAAAGGAAGGCAATCTTTTGTAAGGATGAACAAGGAAATCTATATTGAACCCATCTTGTCATTGGTCTCGGTTTCAAGGACGGTAACACCATTATCAAAGTCCCATTCAGCGAACTCCTGTTGTGCAGTAGGTTGTGCTTCCTTCTCCTCATAGTTAATGATCCATGGTCCGTCGTTGCCGTATTGCTAATCGTTATGAAGGGCCAAATTTAGCGCTGCTTGAAGGCGGACGTTACACTTGAGCACCCACTCCGTCTGACTCTGACCAGAAAATTCACTGAGCAACCAAACTTGAAATTGGGGGCCATCCAAATCAAGTATTGCATAGTATACCCCTTTCTATGATTTTCGTAAATAAATAAGAAAGAAGCATCGCAATGACAACTAGTTTTAGTTTTGCTCCCTGCTCCTGGAGGTGGTTTAATCATTTGGTACTTGTCATCGGACAAAGATAGTCTAAAAAATATATTAATTAATTAAAGATGAGACAGTAGTAGATCATGCAACGTCATTGAATTGAATTAATTAATTGAAGGCATGCATGCATGGATCAGGGACCAGCAAGGTAATTGACATAACATGCATGATTAACATACATACCTCATGATGGAATCATTTGGCGATACAGATCTGATAGAGGCGCAGTTGTTCGTCACTTGGCAACCAAAGGATATGTTGATGCAAAAGTGAATCTGCAAACACAAAGGGCTAATACCCGAAATCGATATCCAAAGCGTGCCAGTCGATTTGACCTGTTAATCGACAAGAATGAAGATACGAGCACTTTGGTCCTGACAACAGCGATACGCCCGGAAGTCACGGCCAAGAGGTACTCACGCGGAACTCGAGGATCGACAAAGATTGCACTTAGAGCAATGCAACTCGCCGAATCGATGAGAACTCGTAAAAAGGAAAAATATGCAAATTGACGAAGTCGCCGAAAAGTAGATGTAAATAAGAGTAAAAGCTGGTTTTTGATGTATTGATTGATCCCCTATTACATTGCCCTTCACTCTATATTTATACCTTGATCTATAGAAACATAACCAAATACGACTAGGACACCAAATCCAAATCTAAGGAAAAGAACATGACTTTGACACAACTCAGACTCTACTAATCGTAAACAAGGAAATCAACTCCTATTTTATTCCATAGTCCACCTTAATCACGATGGTATTCTTATCAACCTCCTTTTCACCGGCACAGCCCCTGTTCCATCGGCAGCAACCTTCAATCTCCTTCCATCGGTACATTCCCTGTTTCATCGGCTGTAGTCTTCATACCTTCCTTTATCGGTACATTCCCTTATCTCATCGGCAACAGTCTCCAAACCCTCTTCCATCGGCATCGGCAATAACACCCTTAACCTCATCGGCAACATTCCAAATTAAATTCATACACTGTCACCGCTTAAAAACAAACTTATTCTCCTTGACTATCAATTTACACGGCAATCTTTCCCTTGCTGATTAGCATTTCCTGATCATCTTGACACGTGCTAAAAATGATGTCAACACATGCCCCCCAATTTCGGAGTATAAGATACTGATGCTCCGAAATTTACTCCAACTGATGCTTGCTATTATCTATTTCTTTAACCCATTCTCCAAGCATAACATGATTTGTTACCAAATTCAATCAAATCTAGATCCAATCCATGTATCTCAATATATATCGCATATTTTCCAACATTCTTTGCCTTAACTACGGTTGAGATACCAAAATAACAATCCATCAACAAGATCTTACCGCAACGCATCATTTTTAAAACTGAAAAATCTTGTATCAAGATATCCTTCAAGTCATGATTACTTGCCATCAAATCTTCTGCACCATCCCTTGATTGTCGTGCGAACAGTTACCATATCCAACTGAACCACCTCGATCCATCCGCATACGGCATAGAGATAAGTCAAGAATACCCCTACTCCAAATAACCTATAAATAGATTCCTCCGGGCTGTTCATCTTCTACCTTCAAACTTCACCCTTTGGCATTCTCACTCCGGCGGCAACCCTAACCAACGACCGCGCGTCTTCAACTCATCAGAACCATCATCATCTTCAAGTTCCCAGCTCGTGCCCTCATCCTCCTGAAGCAATGGCTGTCAACTTCGATGTCCCTGCGGTTTGTTCTTCCTCTCATTACTTTTACTTTAATCCTTTCGGTTCCCTGTGAATTCTTACAGTCGACATCTTTCTTTCTCTTTCATTTTCTTGGTCCTTCAAACCTAGGAACTTCGCAACACACTGGTGATTCCAACCCATCAACCTCCCCTCCATTGCTTAGGTCCGATGGGCGACCCAGATCCAACTGATTTGATTAATGCAGAGGCAAATCGTATTCCCTTCAAATCTCAGAATTTCTCTTTGAATCTGTGGAAAGACACGTTCCGCTCTTGGCCCAAACCCACCAAAGGGTGGAAAACTGGTTTCTGAGGGTCAACAGATCAATGCAAGTGTTCTGGACAGAACGGAAAATAGATCAGTGTATCAAGCTGTCCATTGCCGATATGCAAAAGAATGAATCCATGATGATAGCTGCTGCTCAGTTTTGGTCTGACACCACCAACACCTTCATGTTCGGTCATGGCCCATGTGCCCCTACTCTTGCCGATGTATACATGCTCACAGGCTTAGACATTTCAACTGTCGATGAAGGCCATATTTTCGGCAGAAAAGCTGAATACAGAGTAACTACATGCAACATCGGCGGCTGGACGGGATATATCCAGGAGTACCAAAAGACTGGCACCGTCAATCAAAGGAAGCATGCCACATTCCTGAACATGTGGCTAGAAAAGTTTATTTTTTGCGGACGATCGGTAGGACCAACTAACGCTTTCCTCCCAGCAGTAGAACTCTTGGCCAACGGTGTCAGATTCCCACTTGGCCGATATCTCCTGAGCTCAACCTACCACCTTCTCCACCAATTATCTCAGAAGCTTATACTTGGCGAACCCATCGGCAATCTGGGAGGCCCATGGTGGTTTGTTAATATGTGGTTAAACGCTCACATGCACAAGCATTTACAGTGGGATCTCTTTGCTCAGGAATTCCCACGAGAGATTCCCGAAGAGTACGTCCTTAGGGATGATGAATCGGCAACACGCCCCCCTCTCAACTTCGGTGAAGCAATCATCGTCCTTCCCGGAACAGAAGCCAATGAGGACCAAATCGGCAGATTTTTTCAAACTTTCTACCATGGCCTCCCTCGTGACCTCAGGGCTTGGGTGCCTTATATTGATGAGGATAACAAGTTCCCTCTCCTCTTCAATTTTGCCGATAGTGACCTGAACCAAGACAATGATCTCATGATGGCCATTATCACCCCCAGAGCAATCCCAGTCAACACATTTGGCAGCGGGAAAGCCTCCCACATTACTTATGAATTTTACAATCCATCGGCAGTATCTCGCCAGCTGGCCTTTGGGCAACTGCCCATCAAACTGTGCTATGCCGATGTGATTAAACCCAGAGAAATCATTACTGCTGGAACTGAATGGAGCAGGATAGTAAGACTTGCTCCCGATGCCGATATTTCAAATGTCGATCTCTCCGCCTGGTCACCAGCTTCTTTCATAACAGAGTCATATAAGCAATGGTGGCAGGAGTGGAAAGAACAGCTATTTTCAACGTCTGTTCACACATATCGGCACCTGATCGACCCTGATTATCTATTCCTGATAATGCAGTAAGTTCCTTTCAACTTTTGTCCCTTTCCTTCCTTTTATTATGTGTATCGGTAACTAACCTTCCTTGAAACAGGCTGATGATCCAGTTCCACCGATAAGCAAAAGTGGAAAACCCTTCAACCTCCATCCAGCCTCTCCAATTTCAGCAATCGGTTACAACGCCCCCACCCTAGAAGCCTTGACCTTCCAAAGGGCTCGCACCAAAATCGGCACTTCCAAACCAAGGCTGGGAACATTCAGGGCTTCTCCAAAGGCTGCTGCTTCAAGCCTGATCAAGGCTTTTAAGATAACAATCTTGCTTACTCTCTTTTCTGCCGATACACTTCATATTAACATGCAACTATCAGGGTGTACAAGCTGCAGCTGGATCATCATCGGCAACTTTACCAAGCACCGCAACTTCTACCCCTCCTTCAAAGGTATTCTCTTATTTTTTTAATTTTTCTCTATTAAACATCCAATCTTATACCTGTTTTTTGCAGCAACAAATGGACACATCGGTAAGCACACCAAGCATGCAGGCTCCCCAACCAACAGATGTTGATGCCCCCCAGCCAGTTGTTGTTGAAGTACAAACAAAGCGTAAAGCTTTGACCGATGCTGAGGCTCAACAGAAACGACAGAAACCTACACCAGCCCCTGCGTCCGCTTCAACACCCGTCGATCAGCCCTCTGAACAAACTGCTCCTACCTAAGATACATCATCGGCAATTATACCTCAAGGGCCGACTACCGATGTGGTCATAGAAGACATTCCATCGGCATCTTCTGTCGATCCTTCGCATGACCCTTTACAAGCTGCTCCCTCAAGCCAAGCTCAAGAAGTCGCCCTGAAGCAGGTAAACCAATCAATTACTTGGTTTATTATATCCCCAAATATCATAAACAAGATTTCTAATTCTCTTTATTTCATAGGAACAAGACTCTCCCGATAGCTTATTCTCTTTTGCTATCGATGTTTCTGATGACGACGGAGAAGAAGCGAGTTCCTCCCTGGCGTTGGGAACAATATCATCAGACACCTATGGCAAGCTGGAAACCCTTCTAAATCTGCTACAGCAAGACACTACCCAATTGGTGATCGACTCGGATCCTGCGAGGTCTATCTTCAAAGCGATCCGCGGCCAAGTCCCCGCTAATATTGAAGAAATCATCTTTCCAGCAGTCCATCTGGAGAGCAGACAGCTTCAATATCAAAGGGCCGTTCATCGTATTGCTGACAGAGCAGCTCAGTCTCAACTTAAAGAAGAAATGCTACAGCTGAAGCAGACTGCCGACGAGAAGCACAAGAACATCAACAATTTGCAAGCCTCCAGTGCCGATATTAGACAGAAAATCTCAGATCTATCGGCAAAGAAAGCAGCCCTGCTAGCTGAACTGGAAAAGATTGAGACAGCTCTGACTCAAGCTAAACAAGAAGAAGACCAACTTCCCGATGCCATTAAAGCCCTTCAACAGGAACGAGATGCTCAAGCTCGCAAGGCCTTGGCCTTGAAAAAGAAAATCAATCCTGTGGAAGGAAGTGCCGATGAAGATGCCAAAGAGTTAAAAGAAGCCGATGAAATTCGCCTGCGTGCGATATCAGCCATCCAGGCTTTGTTAAATTAGCGCATCGGCACATTTGATACTTTGTTTTAACTCTAGCCGATAGGATTGTTATCGGCAACTATACTCTTTATGCATCTATCCAGATACTAGGGTAATATTTCTTGATACTTTGTTTTAACTCTAGCCGATAGGATTGTTATCGGCAACTATACTCTTTATGCATCTATCCAGATACTAGGGTAATATTTCTTTAAATATTTTCTATTTAACGCTCTGGGAAATACAACTCCTTCGAGAGTTTCAAGAATATACGCATTACCAGGAACAGACTGATTTATCCGATATGGACCTTCCCAATTAGGAGACAATTTGCCAAACTTAGAACTTTTAGTCCCAATCGGTAAAATCAATTTCCAGACTAATTCACCATCGGCAAATTCCTTTACCTTTACTTTCTTATCATACCACTTAGCTACCCTTTTCTTATTCTACTCGATGTTAACCAAAACTTTTAACCGATGACCTGCTACATCTTCCAATTCATCTTTCATAAGAATATCATAATCATCGGCTGTCAGTTGATCCTGAAAGCGCATTCGCCTAGATCCAATCTTAATCTCCCAAGGTAATACTGCATCGTGTCCATACACCAATTGATAAGGTGATACCTTGGTTGCACCATGACATGCCATCCGATATGACCACAAAGCTTCATTTAATATTGTATGCCACTTTTTAGGATATTCTTTGATCTTGCGCTTAATAAGTTTGATAATTCCCTTATTAGATGCTTCAGCCTGGCCATTAGCTTGGGCATAATATGGTGAAGAATTCAAAACTTTAATTCCCATACTTAAAGCAAACTCATCAAATTCACCTGATGTAAACATAGTGCCCTGATCGGTAGTGATGGTTTGAGGGATGCCAAATCGGTAAACAATATGCTCCTTCACAAAATCAACCATGTTAGCCGATGTCACCTTTTTCAAAGGTATTGCTTCAACCCACTTTGTGAAATAATCGGTAGCAACCAGAATAAACTTATGCCCTTTACTCGATGGTGGATAAATTTGACCGATGAGATTAATAGCCCAACCCCTAAACGGCTAAGGTTTAATTATGGGGTTCATAGCCGATGCGGGTGCTCTTTGAATATTACAGAATTTTTGACATTCCTGACATCCTTTAAAATATTTAAAACAATCCTCAAGAATAGCCGGCCAATAATATCCATTTCTTCTGATCATCCATTTCATCTTAAATGCTGACTGATGAGCCCCATATACTCCTTCATGAATTTCACTCATCAGGCTTTTTGATTCCTCTACGCTAACACACCTGAGTAAAACTCCATCTATGGTACGGTAATATAATTTATCATCGAGGAGTACATACTTTGTCGCTTGGAACCTTATGCGTCTTTTAACCTTTTTAGATGGATTCTTTAAATAATCAATGATTTCCTTTCTCCAGTCATCGGCATCAACCACCGATGTCAATGCTTCTTGAACAGATTGATATCCTGAAGCATGCTGAGCCAATCGGTTAGCCTCTCCATTATGCATCCGGGAAATATGCTCCAGATGAAAACTCCTAAACCCTTTTAACAATTCCAAACACTTTTCATGATATAAAATTAGAATTTCACTTTGGCATTCATAAACCCCAATCAACTGATTTATAACTAGCATAGAATCACCAAAGACCTCAACAACATCAGCCTGAATTTCTTTAAGCAATTCTAACCCTTTTATCAGGGCTTGGTACTCAGCTTGATTGTTTGTCGATGTAGCGACGATCGGCAATGAGAATTCATACTTCTTCCCCTGAGGGGAAATCAACACGATGCCGATGCCTGCCCCTTCACCACAAGTAGACCCATCAAAGAAAAGTGTCCATGGAGCAACTTCCAAAGAATCCACCGTGTTGCAATGTTGAGTAACAAAATCGGCCATAACTTGTCCTTTAACTGCCTTAGCCGATTCATAACGTAGGTCAAATTTTGATAACGCTAAAATCCATTTACCAATCCTACCATTTAATATCGGCATAGATAGCATATATTTGACTACGTCATCTTTGCATATGACAGTAAATTCAGCCGATAGTAAATAATGCCTCAACTTACTACAGGAGAAATATAAACATAAGCATAATTTCTCAATGGCCGAATACCTGGTTTCAGCATCTATTAACCGTCTGCTCAAATAATAGATAACACGCTCCTTTCCTTCAAATTCTTGAATAAGAGCTGAACCGATAACAGTATCTTCAGTTGATAAATATAATCTGAAAGGTTTTCCATGCTGGGGTGGAACTAACACTGGAGGATTTGTTAAATAACTCTTAATCTGATCTAAAGCCAGTTGCTGTTCATCCCCCCATTTAAACTCCTGATCGGCTTTCAATTTCAACAATGGACTAAAAGCTTTGATCTTGCCTGACAGATTAGATATAAACCTTCTGATGAAATTAATCTTACCGATCAAGGATTGTAATTCAGTCTTATCGGCAGGAGCAACAACCTTGTTGATTGCCTCAATAGATTTTCTACTAATTTCAATGCCCCTCTGATGCACCATAAAACCCAAGAATTGTCCTGCCGATACACCAAATGCACATTTATTGGGATTCATCTTTAATCCATGTTTTCTTGTGCACTCCAGTATCTTCCGTAGATCGGTTAGATGCTTTGTGGTGTCTCCAGACTTAATCACTATGTCATCAATGTAGATTTCTACCAATGTGCCGATATATTCATGGAAAATAAAGTTCATAGCTCTTTGATAAGTAGCGCCGGCATTTTTCAAACCAAATGTCATAACTATCCATTCAAACAGTCCCACATGACCTGGACATCTAAAAGCAGTCTTGGAAATATCTTCTTCAGCCATGAATATTTGGTTATAACCCGCATTTCCATCCATAAAACTAATAATCTGATGCCCTGCTACAGCATCAATCAACAAATCAGCAATCGGCATTGGATAACCATCCATCGATGTGGCCTTATTAAGATTCCTGAAATCAATACAAACACGAAGTTTTCCATTTTTATTATATACAGGAACCACATTAGAAATCCACTCTGCATATCGACACTGCCGAATTAACTTTGCTTCAATTAACTTGGTTATTTCGGCCTTAATATCAGGGAGTATATTAGGATTGCATCGGCGAGCCGGCTGCTGATGTGGCCGAAATCCAGATTTAATAGGCAACCAATGTTCAACTATAGATCGGTCTAATCCAGGCATTTCAGTATAATCCCAAGCAAAACAATCTTTATATTCCTTTAACAAATCAACTAGTTGCTGTTTACACTTGGAATTTAACTTAGAGCTAATAAAAGTGGGCCTTGGCCTATCGCCTTCACCAATATCTACTTCTATTAAATCATCTGCCGATGTAAATCCTTGACCTAATTTTCCATCATCAGCAAATCTATCCATTAAAACTCTTCTTCAGAACCGACTGCTTGGATCGGTAGAATTTCATAATCGGCAATCTTGAGGAACTCCTTTTCCCAGGCTTCTCCCGATATGCACTTGGTTCGTTCATAAGTATCTGATTCTGCCGATGCAATGATATAAGAAGAGTCACCAGGAACAACTTCAATCTTATCTCCAATCCATTGTACCAGACATTGATGCATTGTAGAAGGAACACAACAATTAGCATGAATCCAATCCCTTCCCAAAAGTAAATTATATGCACCCTTACCATTAATAACAAAGAAAGTTGTCGGCAAAGTTTTACTGCCGATGGTCAACTCAACACATACTGCCCCTTTAGCTGGTGACACATTGCCTTCAAAATCTTTTAGCATCATATCGGTCTTAGTTAAGTCTTGATCTCCCTTACCAAGCTTCCGATACATCACATAAGGCATGATATTAATCGCAGCTCCTCCATCAATAAGTATCTTAGATACAGGCTGCCCATCAACTCTGCCTTTTACAAACAAAGCCTTGAGGTGTTGTCTCTCATCATCAGCAGGCTTCTCAAAAACAGCCATCATTGGATCTAACATTAATTGAGCTATCTGATCAGAGGAAACAACCTCTTCTTCGCTGTCAGACAGAGCCAAAAATTCCATCGGCAACATAAACACCATATTGACATCTGCCGATGGACCTTTATTCTTGTGCCTTATCTGCCACTGCTGGTTACCAGATCTCTCATTGGAGGGGCTTTCTTCTTGATATAAATCTTTTTGACGCTCTCGCTGCATTTTTCTCTTCTGTGTCTTTGTCAAACCTTCTGGACACCATTGAGGGAGTTTAGTTTTCCACACTGGCTGATAAGTCCCAGTTGTCTCCACACGACGTATATTAGGATCCCTGTAAAATATCTCTTCATCAGGAACTCTTGCATTTGCCATCTCTTCGAGTTCCTCTTGGTTTCTTGAAAAATATACAACGCGTTTACCAAGCCTTTCATGCACACTAAGCCTGCCCCCCAGCCGATCATGTACTGATGCTCTCCTTCTGATCGGCTCATTAATGAGCAAACCTTGATTACCATATTGAAACCTTCTTGCAGAATGATTAACTCCATAATAGCCATTGCACTCTGGACAATTTTCAACAGTAGGTAACTTAATACCTTCTTCCCAACAATGAATAAAAAACGGACAATTCCAATGATCCTTATGCCGATTCCACTCTTCTTGACGTCTTTCCTCTTGTTGTCATCGATACCGATCCCTTCGCTGACGCCAACCTTCCTGTTGTCTTCGATGAGTAATCACAATGCCAGATCGAGGAGGCCTCCCAGAACCGCCACTTTCCGTCAATAGCCCCTTGCCTTTTGCATCATCGGTAGTTATCCGATGTTGGGGATCTACTGATGCATTCTTTTCAGCAGCTACCGATGTCAACACTTTAATTTTCCCTTCAGCATCCAACATATTTGCTGGAAAAGGATGTTGATCAATTTTCATTGGCTTTTGAATCTTGGAATTGCCAAATTTTATCCTGCCAGACTCAATAGCTAACTGTAATTGTTGTCTAAACACCTTGCACTCATTGGTACTGTGTGAAGTTGCATTGTGTCACTTGCAATACAGCATATGCTTCAACTCTTCTGCCGATGGGATCACATGATTGGATGACAATTTAATCTGGCCCTCCTGAAGCAAAAGATCGAATATTTTATCGGCTTTGGTGACATCAAAAGTAAACTTTTCTGGCTCTTTGTGACCAAAGGGACAAGATATCGGCTTCTTATTCTTAACCCACTCTGCCAAACCGATAACTGGTTCATTATCTGAATCAGAATCTTCCGCCTCTTCAACAAATGAAACTTTCTTGTTCCAATTTCTCTTAGGTTCAAAAACCCTAGTGTCTTGATCAGAAATCATTTGTACTAAATGACTTAGGCTTTCGAACTCCTGAGAAGCATATATGTCCTTAAGGTGTGGTAATAATCCCTGAAAGGCTAAATCGGCAAGCTGCCGATCATCCAATACCAAATTATAACATTTGTTCTTTACATCTCGTAGCCTTTGCACAAAGCCTTCTACCAATTCATCATTGCGCTGTTTCATCTTTACCAAATCGGTAAGCTTCTTTTCATGAATTCCAGCAAAGAAATACTTATGAAATTGCTTTTCCAGATCAGCCCAGGTGATAATAGAATTTGGCGGTAGTAAAATAAACCACGTAAATGCTGATCCGGATAGAGATGACGAGAACAGACGAACTCTCAATTCATCTCTACAAGCTGCCTCTCCACATTGAATAATAAAACGATTAACATGCTCCATGGTTGATGTATCGTCTTGCCCAGAGAATTTAGTGAAATCTGGCACTTTGTAACGATTTGGGAGAGGAATTAAATCATATGCCGGAGGATACGGAGTCCGATATGAATAGGTATTAACCTTGGGCTTGATCCCAAATTGATCCCTCATAATTTCTGCTATCTTATCGGCCCAAAAAACATCGACATCTTGCTGACGATATGGTTGAATCTCTGCTGGAGGTATCTGTTGATACCCTTCTGCACACCTTTGTTGCCCACGATCTCCAGCAATTGGCATATTTGCTACTAACTGTGGTCCATTAACCTGCTGAAAAGGATTCATTGGCTGAGCTGCCGATGCTTGATTCTGAAAACCAGCATGCATGTGTCCTTGATGAACTCCTGTGGCTTGCTGACTTAGCTGAACTATATGCTGAGTAGGAAACTGCCCTAACCAATTATTAGTATTCATCGGCACAAAGTTTGCCAATGGCTGGTAGCTTGTTGGCATTGCTGGATAATTACATCCAACTTGAGGCATAACCTGGACTCCAGGTTGACTGGTGATAGGAGCCTTCTGCTGCATTGGTAACAAATTTGCCGATGGACTTGAACTAGATGTTTGACCCAGAGACGCCTGAAAACCTCCTAGACTCGGTTGTACAGTAGTTGTAATATATTGAGGTGCTTGCGCTATCGGCAAACCAGCCGATGGAATAGGAGTTTTTCCCGCTGCGTCAAACCCTTGAGATAACCCATGATTGAAAGTAGATGGCTCCGGAGGCATACCATATCCCCACCAATTAGCAGGAGTTTGATTACTCTGTGGTATCGGACCCGATAAAGCTGATGCTGATAGATCTGTACCAAGCTGAACTCGTCCTGATAATGCTGAATCTGGACGCACCGGAGTAGACTGTGCATTAGATAATCCTGCTGATACTGGAGGAGAAGAAATCTCTATACCCGCAACGGCTGGAGAAGCCGATGGAGCAACAGCAGATGCTGCTTCTGGTTGATGATAAGCAGGCCCGACGTAATGATGTGACGCTTGCCCTTCTTTGAAAGTTCGAATCACAGCATTATAAACAGTATTGGACAGCACATTGGAGTGATTAATTAAAGCATGATTCACCGCAGAATTAACCATCTCTTGAAGTTTACCAGGATTAGGATCAAAGGTAACCTGCCGAGGCAACGGCAAGTCCTGCTTCTGGATGACTTGTCCACTTTTGTTCACGCTGAATGACTTCAAGCAAAGCTGTCTATATTCTTCAATAGCCCTCTCCATAGCCTGCTTCTGATCGTCCTTAAGATCTTCTTCTGTTACTACAATGATATTCCCAGCATCGATCTCATGATTAGGCATCTTGACTAGATCTGTCCCACTGGGCGTGCCAAAAGATGTGTTGATGCAAAAGTGAATCTGCAAACACAAAGGGCTAATACCCGAAATCGATATCCAAAGCGTGCCAGTCGATTTGACCTGTTAATCGACAAGGATGAAGATACGAGCACTTTGGTCCTGACAACAGCGATACGCCCAGAAGTCACGGCCAAGAGGTACTCACGCGGAACTCGAGGATCGACAAAGATTGCACTTAGAGCAATGCAACTCGCCGAATCGATGAGAACTCATAAAAAGGAAAAATATGCAAATTGACGAAGTCACCGAAAAGTAGATGTAAATAAGAGTAAAAGCTGGTTTTTGATGTATTGATTGATCCCCTATTACATTGCCCTTCACTCTATATTTGTACCTTGATCTATAGAAACATAACCAAATACGACTAGGACACCAAATCCAAATCTAAGGAAAAGAACATGACTTTGACACAACTCAGACTCTACTAATCGTAAACAAGGAAATCAACTCCTATTTTATTCCATAGTCCGCCTTAATCACGATGGTATTCTTATCGACCTCCTTTTCACCGGCACAGCCCCTGTTCCATCGGCAGCAACCTTCAATCTCCTTCAATCGGTATATTTCCCTGTTTCATCGGCTGCAGTCTTCATACCTTCCTTCATCGATACATTCCCTTATCTCATCGGCAACAGTCTCCAAACCCTCTTCCATCGGCATCGGCAATAACACCCTTAACCTCATCGGCAACATTCTAAATTAAATTCATACACTGTCACCGCTTAAAAACAAACTTATTCTCCTTGGCTATCAATTTACACGGCAATCTTTCCCTTGCTGATTAGCCTTTCCTGATCATCTTGACACGTGCTAAAAACGATGTCAACAAGATAGCTAGTATCTAGGATCGTACGATATGCATGCATCCCACCGACCATTGAGATGATCGATCTACGCTGCGCATGCGTTTCCTCCTCCGATCCACCCGCCCCTTAACTCATGGATCATGCATCCCATATGCATGCTCTGGTGTGTCGATCGGCATATATGCATCCTGTTGTGCAGGCGGCGGTATATATATCACATAAGGCCAAAGGAATTACTCAAGGTAACCTATTGTGCATGCCTGCCCTCATCGCCGGCCGGGCACACGTCCCACACCTACTCCTGGATCCGCCAATCCCACAAGGTTTTCATATTTTTACTGCCCTACTTTTGCACCCTTGCCTCAAGCAGCTCCACCTATCCACCATATCTATTTTGACCTTAAGACAACTTACAATCATGTGTACAGCAAGCTAAAAGAGCTACTGGAGGAAAACAATTGATTATCAGCAACAATTGATTATCGGCAACAACATCGCGATTTCCATGGTGAGCCGCCTGGGTGGATCTACATCCACGTTGACGGGGTAGCACCAGATGACAAGGTGACACTGGACATAACCATTGATGATCTATATCTTATTGGCTTCAGGAATGCCACTAACTATTGGTACAAGTTTAGTGGCGGATTCAAATGTTTACTGGGAGCCATCGAGCAACCGATTAGAGAGAATTATAGACAAATGATTGGCGGAGGTCACAAGAATCTTTGGAAGGTTCCTCTAGGAAAACAATCGGTCATACATGCCACCAAGCAACTTGCAAAGTAACTCTGCCACAAAACAAACCCCAACTCAAAGACAGGCTGGTAGGTTTGTGGTGATGTTTTGTGAAGCCATGTGCTTCAAAGTGATCCGCGACACATTCTTGGGTAAGAACTGGGAGAAGGAGACCTTCGTCTCTCAGGCTGAGGCAAAGTAAGTATGTTGTCGACTGGGATCACTCTCAATGCTCCTCATCCTGTGGAACCGAACCCCAAGCAAACAATGGGGTGTTCCTAAAGGTAAATATCAGAGTCTTGCTAGCAAAGTGGCAAGCAAGACTCTGACTCATGGATCATGCATGTATCCCATATGCATGCGGCCGGGCCACCACCATATATGCATCGCGCTCATGTATATATGCCATAAGGTGTGGATCCGTGCCCCCTAATTTCCCCTCCCGTCTTCTCCCCTCGATCTGCCACCACCTCTTGTGTTGTGCATGCCTGCCGGCCAGCCCTAGCTCGTTGTTGGTCGGCACGTCCCACACACTGCTCTAACGCTTACATACTTGATACTGATCTGCATGGAACCAACTTCAACTCAGAGAGTTGGAGTAATGTTAATTACGCTGGATGATGTCGGTCATCGGCATGCCAAGGAGACATGGTGTTTATTATCTGGTCTATCTAAAAGAAATCTAGTGGATCCTTCTAATAACAGTATGGCAAGACAGCCTCTCTAGCTAGATAATAGAGATTTCCATGAGTTGAAAACCCACCACTAGAAATAAATATTGAACTTTTTCTATTCCTCTTTGCCATGAAACAAATGAAAATATATTTCCGAGACATTTTTCCATAAATAAGCCTTCATAAAATTTGTTAATTTTCATGTAGGTGTTTAATAAAACACCCTGAAAAGAACCTATTTACATGACGGTACTAATTTTTGTGGGAGTGAACTCAAAAACCTTCACGAAATATGCCTCCGACTCCGACTCATCCATCAGGTGTCGCTGCCTCTTTTCCTATTTTTTTGTGTGCTCCATTTGCATTTGCACCCAATAGTGGCTTGGCCAGCGCAATATTTTAGCAGCCCATATCAATTTTTAGCCCATCTTTGTGTCCGGTGGTTTATGCGGTCACCAAAAGTGATGTGCAAAGTGATTTGCCCAGTGGCTTGGCCTACTTCCCAGCTATGAAGGGCGCACGAGTCAGGCTGATATGCGAACGTTGGATCATCAAGCTGTCCAACGTCTCGGCATAGAGGATGTTGAGGTTATTGCCTCCATCCATCAGGACCTTTGAGAGCTTCATGGTCTCGATGGTCAGATCAACTACTAGGGGAATCGGCCTAGTTGAAAGGCATAGTTGGGGTGATCCGAGAGATCAAAGAAGATCACTGCCTCGGACTACTTCATTTTGGATGACATGGTCAGCTAGACCATGTTGACTTCATGAAGGGGTGAGCTTCTGTGGCCTCTTGTATTTGTAGGCATTGGTGCCCCAGAATATCATGAGGAACCTTCAGGGTTGGGGAACCCGCCTCAGCCTCCCTTGTCATTGTCGGTGTTGGTTGGAGGGTCTTTCTTCTTTGCACCAAGGCTCTTGAGTTCCCCCTTGATATAGCGCTTCATCAGATCGTCACAGTCCTTGTAGACATGTTTGACTAGGCTACATGTTTGACCAAGCTATTGTGGTTTTGGCACGAGCCCTCCACGAGCTTTTCGAACTGCCCCGGCTTGGGCTAGCCAAAACAATCGACTGCACCAACGAACTCGATCACCACCCTTGCACTTTCTTGTTCTTCCTTTTCTTCCTCTTAGGTGAGGAAGGGTCATTGTCATCATCACCATGGGCTTTGCCCTTTCCGTGGTTGAAGTTGGTGAGGATGGATTCTTCACCCATGGTGTGGGTCATGGCTATGTCCATGAGCTCCTGTGTGGGGTTGAGCACCCTGGATGCGTGGATCATATAGTTCCGCTACCTTGTATCATAAAGCTTAAACAAAAATTTTATCTTACTTCTATATCTTTTTTCCTTTTTTCCTATTTTGTTTAACGTGACCAGGATTATATTTTTTTCTTTTTTCTTTTTTTTACTTGGATTAGACAAATTTTGTCTTACTTCTATATCTTTTTTTTTTCTATTTTGTTTAACGTGACCAGGATTCTGCTTCCTTTTTTCTGACTCGGTTTATATTATGTTCCCTCGTGCTCCTATTCTGTTTATCATGAGCTAGATTCTTGATTCTTTTTTTTTCTGACTCGGTATTCTGTATCTATTCTGTTCACCGTGAGCTAGATTCCATTTTTTCTTTCTTTGTTAAAACTCAGTATTCTATACCCTCGTGCACTTGGAACTCCAACTCCCACTCTTAGAGCACAATGTGTAGCAAAATAATATATAAAAAGATAATACCATATCAAATCAGACTTTGAACAAAGATATCATGAACAAGAGAAAACTTTCATACCATCACGTTAAGGCAATCCTCAAGTTGTGTAATAAATCTTTTCCTACATAACAACATGGAAGATGTTTGGTTTGTTTATTTTAACTAGTTGTTGCAGTGATAATGTTTTCTTTGCCCTTGGATGGCTCAGCTTGTAAAAAATCATACCATGGACTGATCCAGCTTAACACTGCTCCCTTATACCCCCTCTAAGCACTATTAGATCCCTTCACGCTCGTGGAGTCGAGAAAAATCAAAACACCAGTATTGACGCCCTATAGCATTGTCCCCTCATACGTCACCCCACCAACCAAACAAATACTGGTATCCCTAACTATTGGCACTGGCATTGCCATTGCCATTGCCTGCCCTGATAAAAAGAGCACCTTACAACAGTGATCCAACACCATAACAATCTGTTAGTACATGAAGAGGAGGAAAATTAATGAAATTAACCATTAGCATGATATAGGCAACTTTTTCAAATGACTAGCAGTTCCTTAAGGTGGTAAACCGGCCGTGCTAAGCACATCACATGGCAATGCCATTGATGTCAACTATCATACCCGATAATATTCCTTGAAAGTTGACAATAATGGAAGAAATAGAAAATTTATTTGATTGGCGTGTCAGGAAAGACATGCATACAAATCGGCTAGGAAGAACACTTCACTTAGTTGTCATTTGAGATGTTCTCGCATATCTTAGTACCCGTTTAAATTTTCTCCTGTTGTAATGCACGTGCAAACATTTGCTAGTAGATGTAAAAGGGTAGATTGGATGTTGGTTCCCTCAAATGGCCCTGATCCTCTTGTTTATATAGAGGGGTGGTCCTTTCCCAGTAGAAAACAAGTCCAAATCGTACTAAAATGGATCCAAAACCAATTTGGAAACAAATTAGTTCGGACCGGGATAAGAAAATCAGACCAATTTTGTTAGGCTAGGCACAGGCGGCAAGGCAGCCTCGGCAGGGAAACAGGGGGCCGGTTTTGCGAGCGGGGTGCTGCTCCTTTTCCCTTTTTGCTTTCCAAACTCCAAATTCAATGATCCAAATACCTTTTTCTATTGCTTTACTACCAAGAACAATGCCATGAAGTCCTCTTCATATTTTAGCTACTTTTGGTTGTCAACAATTTAGCATTGGCTAAGAGAGCCATCATGGATCCAATAACAATCTCCAACGTCAAGACATCATGATGCCAATAATCTCCATCCGAACACGTGTGGTCCTAACATCATCTTCTTCTTCGTCTTACCATGTCTTCCAACTACCTAGGGCAAAGAGTCGTTATTGCTACCGGCTCCACTCTCATGTGTCCTCTCCATTATATTTGGTATTGTATCTTTATCATCCTGTTCATCTCGTTCATATACGAGCAAGATTTTAGTGCGCTTCGTCTTATGATCTACCATATCATTATGTTTGAATCAGTGTCAGGGCTTTGATACAAGGGATAATCGCTAGCTAGCTAAAATTTAGCTTAGTACATCCAAACAGGAGGGCCAATAACTAGATTAGTCTTTTTAGCTAAGTTTTCAACTAGTTATTAGTGAACTAGCTATCGGATCATAGCTAATTAAGGCTAATTTTTAACTGTAATAGCAAGTAATAATAAGCATGTGTATGGAATATGACCACATGTAGCGGAGGAAGGTGGAAGGAAAGGATGGGTGCGGTGGTGCATCGCGGTCACAGCGACACAGAGGATCCCACGACGCAGGCGCAGCCCTCCGTCCCTTCCTCCCCTTCTTCCTCCACACCCGTGTCCACAGCGCCCGCGCACCCCAACCACAATCCGACCTTGAATCCGCTCGCACTCCGGCTTGATCCCGCCGCCGCCGTCTCCTCCCTCTCCCTCTAGGGTTCCCTGCCGCTCCCGCGAATCGTGCAATCGGAGACCCCCGGCCCGCCCGCCCTCCAATGTGAGTTCCTCTCCTTCCCGCTACTCCACTTCCTCTTTTTGGCTCGATTCACCACAATCTCATGCCGATTTCGCCGCCCCGCCCTCTTATTGCTGTTGTTATTAATATTAGTCCGTCCTGTATCGAGCAATCCGGTGGAATTTAGGACGGACTGTCATATGTATCTGCCGATAGATTTAAAGTTGGATGGCTGATTTCATAGAATCGGGCAACGTTCCATGCCCTCTGTGTCTTGTACACTTCTCTCATGTATCAGTTTATGTTTATCCTGTGATGTGCACAAATATTTGGGATCTCAAGTTCCTGATACTGTACCTTAATAAGGATGGATTGATTGATTGATGTCTTGTCTGTTTGAGTCTGGGCCGTCTTCTTATTCTTCTTCATGCATACTACTTGGGTGGTCGTTTCTCCTCATACTGCCCGACTTCCAATCCACCAGGACGACCATGAGCGACGATGGCGACCGCACCTGCCCGCTCTGTGCTGAGGAGATGGACATCACTGACCAGCAGCTCAAGCCATGCAAATGCGGTTATGATGTATGTCTACCAATCATCCTCCTATCATATCAATCAGATTGCAGCCCGCTTTGCCTGCACTGTGTGCCATCATCTAATAATAACTGCCACTTAACTCTGCAGATTTGTGTTTGGTGCTGGCACCACATCATAGACATGGCTGAGAAGGAGGAAACAGAGGGCCGCTGCCCTGCATGCCGCACACGCTATGACAAGGACAGGATCGGCAAGATGGCTGCCACTTGTGACAGGTCCTTCGCAATGCTTCTCTTCGTACCAATCAATTTCTGTTGTACTTCAACAGACTGACTACAACATTTGCGATTGATTACCCTTTTATATATCATGGGAAATAGGAATAGGTAGAGCCATCTGTGAAAGTTGACCTTGCCACTAGGTATCTCAAACTTACCTTTACATTGATGGTGGAAGCAGGGCGGTGGCTGAGAAAAATGCAGAGAAGAAGCACAAGACCCAAAAGGTTAAGCCAAAGGCAGCACCACCACCAACAGCAATGTCAACCGTAGAATCTAAGAAGCATCTGGCTAGTGTCAGGGTTATCCAGAGAAATCTGGTGTACATAATTGGGCTACCTGCGCATTTATGCCACGAGAGCGTGAGTTCGCATCCAGATTTGTCCAAGTTGTGTGTGATATGTTTAAATTTTACTTCTCATACCAACTCTACTACTATTTCTTGTTTAGGTACTTGAGCGCAGGGAATACTTTGGTCAATATGGGAAAGTTTTGAAGGTTTCAGTTTCCCGTCCGACTGGGCCTCCCTCTCAGGCATCAGCAAACAACAATATTAGTGTGTATGTCTCTCTGAACTGTATGCTGCACATGCATGATCTGTTCATACTTAATATGCAGTTAGATTTCTACTTTCAGTACTGGCCAATTAGCCTAATGGCATATCAAACAATTATCCACTTTCTATGCAATCGCATGTTTCAAGTTTCTAATAGTTCCTTGTAATACTGGACCATTGGTATTATAAGAAATTAAATTCAGACTTCAATCTTGTTATTATGTGGTTTTCTAGTGAACTTGGTGAAGATGTGATATTATGTCCATATCCTTGCAAGTAGCTCAGTCATTTAAGTTTAATCTGAACTATGCAAGTAGCTCAGTCAGGTAAGTTTAATCTGAACTATTTTAGCAGTGTAAAATAGGACTGCATCAGGGGTCAGCTTTGAGCCCTTATTTATTTGCTTTGGTGATGGATGAGGTCACAAGGGACATACAAGGTGATATCCCTTGGTGTATGCTCTTTGCTGATGATGTGGTGCTAGTTGACGACAGTAGGGCAGGGGTTAATAGGAAGTTAGAACTATAGAGGCACACGTTAGAGTCGAAAGGGTTCAGACTTAGTAGGACTAAGACCGAGTACATGAGGTGCGATTTCAGCGCGACTAGGCATGAGGAGGGAGACGTTAGCCTCGATGGGCAAGTGGTGGCCAAGAAGGATACTTTTTGGTATTTAGGGTCGATGCTACAAAATGATGGAGACATTGATGAAGATGTTAGACATAGAATTTCAGCCGGCTGGTTGAAATGGCGTCAAGCTTCTGGCGTCCTCTGTGACAAAAGGGTGCCGCAGAAGCTAAAAGGTAAGTTCTATAGGACGGCGATTCGTCCGGCGATGTTATACGGTGCTGAGTGTTGGCCTACAAAAGGCGACATGTCCAGCAATTGAGTGTAGCAGAGATGCGTATGTTGCGTTGGTGTTGTGGGCACACAAGGAGGGATAGAGTCCGGAACGACGATATTCGGGATAGGGTTGGGGTGGCACCAATTGAGGAGAAATTGATTCAACATCGGTTGAAATGGTTTGGACATGTCCAACGGAGGCCTCCTGAGGCGCCGGTGCGTAGTGGAGTTCTAAAGCGGGCCGATAATGTAAAGAGCGGTAGAGGTCGCGACCTAAACTAACTTGGGATGAGTCCATTAAGAGAGATCTTAAGGAGTGGAATATCTCCAAGGATTTAGCTATGGATAGGAGCGCTTGGAGATTGGCAATCAACGTGCCTGAACCGTGACCTATTTTTGTCTTGTGCCCTTTATATCCCTTTTATGTGTCTTCCTGTTTCTCGTCTCTTTTGGGTTTCATCTCTAGCCTACCCCAACTTGCTTGGGACAAAAGGCTATGTTGTTGTTGTTGTTGTTAGCAGTGTGATTTTCTGATTTGCATAACTGCTTGAAAGTAACATTTCTATCCTCATTGCCAACATTAGGATATGTATTATATTATTGGCATGAAATTCAAAGAATCAGATAGATGCAAGGTATCTGTTTCTAGGCTAAGCTCAGAACCCAATCCTGCATTTGCAGATATAGATGAAATTCATCTCTTAATGAAATGCCTAATTTTCTTAGTTTGAGTACTTTAGATTGTTCTCCTGGGATGTGTTCTTTAGTTTCTGGGTGATTTCTCTTGGAAATCCCAAGAATTTGTTTGGATGTATTCTGAAACTGTGTTATGCCTGCCTTAAAAAAAAGGAAACTGTGTTATGCCAGAAACATGCATTGTTTATAATTAAACAGAACTGGGTTAGGGATTATCATTAAGGCATTAACCAAAATGGAGTTACGGTGCCTTTTTTTGTAGTGTAGAAATTGCTGTGTATATTAAAATTTGCATGCTTGCAACACGTCTAATATGGATTGTATTTGATGGTCTCTTTGTTAAAGAACATGTGAAATTAGAGTTCTAGTCTTCTAGAACACACACTGTTCCTCATCTTTACTTTCTCTACATAATTCTTGCATGTGTTGATATGTTGCTGTTACTCCTTGGTTTAGCTATCCTTATATGTACATGCTGTTACATAAACCAATTGGTTTTTCCCTGAAGAGATTATGCTACCTACTGATTTGTTGAGGATCTAGTAATCATGGCCCTAAACTGTTTAAGAACCATTGGTGTTATTTGCATGTTTTCGCAACAAGTTATTCCCTCGAGTCACAGATAAGTGACCTTTTGGTGTGCAGTCTAAGTGTTTAAACATTGATCATCAACACCTCTTGACATAGTTAGATTGAATATGTGAAAATGATATGAGCATATCTGTCTCGAATAGTAGTTGCATAATGTTATGATATTTCTGTACTTTGTAATTATTGCAAGCAATGGAAACTAGCAGTCAAAGGTACACATTAATGACTGTGGACGTCTTATTTGTGACGGTAGGGAGTGTTCTATGTGTGTAAGAGTTAGATACAGAATTTCTGCTTTTGCGTAAGCAATGATGGATTCTTGTCAAATGTGTACAGGTATATTACTTATGCCAAAGAAGAAGAGGCCATCCGGTGTATTCAAGCTGTACACAATTTTGTCTTGGAAGGGAAAGTGTTAAGGTGAGTTTCTATACTTTGTTCTCTTCTTAAGTTTTGCACAACATAGTAACTCAAATGGTTATTGACTGTTGCAGGGCATGTTTTGGTACTACGAAGTATTGCCATGCATGGCTGCGAAACATGGTACAAATGTTGCTTCGTTCTGATATCTTCATTTACTTAGTACTTACTCTACTACCCAATTCACTTATCCTGAATGTTTCTTGTCTTTTCTCAGACATGTGGGAATCCAGATTGTCTCTATTTGCATGATGTAGGCAGTCAGGAGGATAGTTTTACTAAAGATGAGATCATCTCAGCATATACGAGGTAGTAATGAGCTATTTTAGCATATGTTGTGGAACCTTATTTTCTTGTTCTGCTTCCTTATTCATTTTAGCCCTAAGTCATGTGCTAGTCCTGGCCAATGTTTTCAAATCGTCTAATCGATCCTAGTTGCCGTGGCAACGATCAGCCCGACTAATCACGATTAATCGTGACTAATCATAGTGCATAGCTGATTGCCATGGCACCGATCAGCCCGACTAATCATGACTAATTGCGATTAGTCGGACGACTTGATACGACTCCTGGCTATCACTTACCTTCTCTGTCTAAATTACACTTTTACTCACATTGCCTTTTTGAAAACACCATTTATTTTCCACTTTTGGATATAATAGTTAATCCCTTGAATCCATACAAGCAAAGTCTTACTATGTATAAGCTGTTGGTGTTCTCTGTGGGTTTATTTACAAAAACATGTCTTTCTTCAATGTGGATGTGTATTATATTAAGTGTTGCTTTGATGAACTCATCCCTATGCAAAATTTTATTATCTATAAGCTGTTGGTGTTCTTTGTAAGTTGATTTAGAAAAAAGTATGCGTGCTTCAATGTGGATGTTTTATTATATTATAAAGTACTGCTCTGATGAACTTTGTGCTAAAACAATTTTGATAGTTTCAATTGCTACTTTTCATTCACTCTTCTACATTCCTGTCAGGACTAGAGTCCCCCAGATGGCATCTAGTGTTTCACAAAGACGTACAGGCACTGTGTTGCCCCCTCCAGGAGATGATTTCTCTTACAGTGCGGTGGTTTCAACCAAGCATACATTCAAGAATGGAACACTTGTATGTTCTCTATGCTGAAAATTCAAAGTGCATTGGAAGACATGCCATTTTTTTAAAACTTAATGCTGCTTTATGTGTCTCCCTGTTTCTCGTCTCTTTTGGGTTTCATCTCTAGCCTACCCCAACTTGCTTGGGACAAAAGGCTATGTTGTTGTTGTTGTTGTTGTTGTAATGCTGCTTTATAGTCTAGGTCTAATCGCTGATATTTCATCATGTTTTGGTTTACATACTCCATTAACTGGCCACTATCTGTGCAGAATACCACCAACCAGCCTAGACTTTCACCTCCAAACAGTAGTTCTGGGAGGTCCACACTTCCACCAGCTGCCTCATGGTATGGTATCTCTAAAAAGTCTTCTGCTACCTTATTGCTATGCATTGAAGCTGAGGACTGTGTTACAGATTTTTTTTTCCCTTTTTTTTGTGCAGGGGGCAGCGTGATTTGAATGCCAGGACAACAGCTACTGGGGCGACATCATCACAATCTCATATAAAACCTAAATCAGAATCACAGAGTAATCCATTTTCAAGTTCTTCAGTAATTTCCAGTACAAAAACACCCTCTTCGTGGAATGATGATACAAGTACAGCAACAAAAATGTCTGAAGGACAGCAAGTGTCAGAAAAAGAGTCTAAAACCTTGCAGCCGTATAAGCCTGGTATTTCAAAGGAAACACAAGCTCTATCATCACTGGAGTCATCACTGGACATAGATTTTTCGACAATACCTTCAGCTTGGAATGACGATGACATTTTAGTATCAGATGGGATGTCAAAAGGAAGCGATGAAAATCAAGTTGCAAATGAAAATGGCGAGCTAACCCATCTAACATCTAAGCCACTGGTTTTATCTAAGAAAGACATAACAATGAACAACATTACCAGCAAAAGTCCTTCAGATTTTGTATCAAGTCTAGCAATATCTAAATCAGATGCAAGTACGAATGATGGTGACCACTCACTCACCAATATTACTCCTAAAAGCCTTGCATCAAATGTTGTAGTCTGCCAATCTAGTCATGCTGCTGGGGAGAAAATATTGGAGGATATTGGATCCAGGAACACTGACATGGAGAAGCTATCTGCTCAGATATCTTCACTAAAATTAGGTGGCAGCAATGATATTCAGAGTATGGCAGGAAATCAGCAATCAGATGTAATGCCATGCACATCTGTTGATGTGCCCAGGGATCATAATTTTGACAAAGACCAATCTCATCTCAATCTTGATGAGCTCTTCTTACCTTCAGAAAATAAGGATAATACTATTCTTACTTGTCAATATAGTTCTGATAAGCGTCTTGATTGGAGTTCAGAGCTGCAAAATTGTAGTGTGACTCCTTTAAATGATATAGTAGATTCTACAATGCTCACTGACAAACTTCATAGTATACTACTGGATGGTTCAAAGCAACCATCATATTCATCATTTGCCCAATTTCCTAGTACATTGGATAATTCATTGTGGAATGATACAGAAAGTAACCCTGCATTGACGATTGGCACTAGAGCTTCTTCACAGACGGGGTTTTCTTCAATAAATAGCACTTATGTTTTGCCAAATGGAGGTCAAGATGGGATAGGGACTGTATATACACATGGTAATGTTTCTGGACATCCTGGAATAGGAAGTCATCAGCATAGAGCAATGGGTTCAGATAGTATAGGAAGTTTTGACAAGACCATAAGCGTAAATAAGGATGAGAGCAGAATAATTTATGATATGTTGTCGTCAGAGTTTAATCCGTGGGATGATTCATATTCGACTGCTAACAATTTTGTTAGGATGCTTAGGGAATCTGAAAATAATGATGTTCACTTCACTGCGCCTTCGTGGAAATCAGGAACTGGGAGCAAAGAGTCCAGATTTTCATTTGCTAGACAGGATAACCAAGGAAACTTGTTAGATTCATCTCTCAGAAACTGTGGTACTGGTACTGAGCAGAATTTTAGTTTGCTGCCCCAGAATTCTCGAGGAAATATTTACCAGAATGGCCTTGCATTCCAATCTCTGGAAAATGATTTTTCCAATAGCAACTCTCTTGGTGTATTAGATATGGCAACTGCTGGTGAGTACTATGATACCTTTTCACCACTTTGCCTGACTGAGCAGAATGATAGGTACTGTAAATCGCAAAAAAAAAAAAGAAAAAAAGAAAAAAAGAATGATAGGTACTGTAATTGAATGAACTTGTTTCTGTGTGCTGCACTTGTTTTTCATTCAGTATTGGTAAAGATATTCTGACTCATGCAAATAGATTGTTGATCTGTTGGTGCTTATTATGTGATTTTTTGTTTACTAGTGATAAGTTTATGTGCTTACGAAGAATTTGCTTTCTCAGGTACATCGAGGTCTAAAATATCTGCCCCCCCAGGATTTTCAGCACCAGCAAGAGTCCCCCCTCCTGGATTTTCTTCTGCATTTCCATCCCAGGATAGTTTGAACCCCACTCCTGGGTTTCCTTCTGGAATTTCGTCTCATGATGGGTCTATCCCCCTTCCTAGATTCCCTTCTGCATTTTCTTCTGGAATTTCAGCTCAGGAAGTGTCTAAGCCCCCTACTAGACTGCCTTCTCCATTTTCTTCTGGATTTTCATCTCAGGATGGACCTAATACCTCTTCTAGGTTCCCTTCTGCATTTTCTTCTGGACTTCCATCACAGGATGGCCCTAATCCCCCTTCTAGATTTCCTTCTTCATTTTCTTCTAGATTTTCATCACAGGATGGGTCTAATCCGTCATATGGCTCAACATACCAAGGTTTGTTTCCTATCTCAGTATTTTTTCTTATTTTCCTAAAAACTAGTTTGATTTCTCATGCCTTATGCGGTTCTTCACAGACAATCTTCTCCGGGATACTGTTTTGGGTGGCAACAGTAATCATTACCAATCTCAGTTTGGAAGGCACGCAAGTGATATGGAGTTTGATGATCCTGCTATATTGGCTGTGGGCAAAGGGCTGATGCCTGGAATTGGCGATTCCGGGCTGGAGATGAAAAATTCTCCTGCTTTTCAAGCACAGTTGCAACCAGCAAGTAGCGATCCAAGGTTTCAGTTACATGTACAGCCAAATGTGCAGTCTCATCAAAACCTGAGATTCACAGACCCTATGCAGGATGGCTTGAACCATATGAATGATAATTACCTGGCATCCAGATTTTTAGCTCAGAACCATGGTCCTGTATCCCCTTATGTGCAGATTCCTCAACAACCCAGAAACTCGCAGGTTAGAAATGGTCACTGGGATGGGTGGAGTGATTCGAGACAAGGGAATAACACCCCTATGTCAGACATGTCAAGGATATTATATCCAAGTGAAGCGAACAAGTTGCACATGCTGGGTTCAAATGATATCTATAACAGAGCCTTTGGAATGTGATTGTCTCCTGGGATAATGTGTGACTTTGAGCTGACATGTTCTAGCTTGGGGCATTTTGTGGAAGTAACTGATTGCACAACACATAATATACATGAGGTGGATAAAGGTGTTGTGCCTATGAGCTGGTACACGAGTATTTATTGCTATTGGAATTGACCAAAATGAACCTGAGTTTTGGTCCAGCCATTTGAAATTACCAGGTATGGATGCCATTTAGTTTTTTTTTATTAGTGAGAGCAGGTGTTTTATGTGCTGGTGCACAAACAAGTTGAAAACCGAGCTTCCTTTTGGTTTATTTGTTGATGATCAGGTTCATTCTCTGTGATTTGAGAAGCTTGTGAAAAGAAAGATTATGGGCCGAGAAGAACAAAGCAGCTGAAGCTGAAATAGATGATAATATGTCTATAATGTGTAGTGTGACTGTGAGTGAAAGAGATTAAGAAGCTTAGGTGGGCTTGGCTTAATAGCAGTTTGATTTCTCATGTCTGTACATGATGATTTTGGTCGGTGTTTGTAGTAACTTGGTGATCGGTGGCTGTATTAACTTGTAGTGGTTGCTCTTGCTCCTTACTGTTGCCTGGCTGGTACATGCGTTTTGCACAGGGAATTGAGTTTATGTTAATTAAGGGAATTGAGGTGACGGTTTACAGGAAAGTCATAATCTGTCAGTATTACCCATGGTATAATAATATACGATACTGCACTGGTTTCTTTGCTAGCATTATTACTTCATTTGTTTCAACAACAAAAAAAATCCCTTAACATTTCTTAAAAACAAACACTATGCTTCGATTTGCCTGCCAAAACTTTGTTCCCTTAGTCCCCAGTTAGCTAAACATAATAAGTTCTTACGGATGACTGGGTGGTTCTCGAGCTAGATGGTTTCCTCTACATACAACTTAGTGGTTCTCAATCTATGAGTAGGTAGCTACCTGAATGAAAAACTTGCTGTGGTTTGTGGATGGCCGGATCTGGCTCCTTCCCTCGGTGGTGGCGGTGTTGATCGTCGACGGAGAGCTCAGATCCGGGAGCTGGAGGAGTTAGGGCGCGGCTCCGGTTGATGGGGAATTGCCGACGGCTCCATCCCGTTTTCTCGATGGGTGTCAACTTCGACTCCACTTCAAAGCCTGTGTGCGATGGGATTTCTCCAACTCGTGGTGGTGCTCGTCTTCTACTTCAGTGGTGATGGCCGGCGACAGGGGAGACAACCACGGTGGATTCGCGAAGGATCTAGGGGCATCATTGTAAAAAATTTTGTTTTTAGGGTCCTTTGTGTAGTTTGGCTGGAGCAGTTGTACTTCCTATACGTATGTGTCTGTATTTGTACGCTTGAGTTTTCCTTATCTTGAAATACAAATGTGTATTATCAAAAGAGAGAGAGAGACAGTCCCATACATACGTAGGTACATATACATACAAATAAAGCTGAGGACTGCTGCAATATTGTCATCTCATCTGAGACCCGGGCGCATGAGCAGCTCGTCGAAGGATGCTCCGTTGTGCTCCAAGTCCACCGCCACACTACCTGAATTGTTGTTGGCGGACGACACGAGCAACTGCTGCTGGATGGTAGAGCGCTGCATCTCCTGGGGTCCCCGCTCGATGGCAATGGCGTCCTGGATCTCCTTGAGCACCTCCGAGATGGGAGGCCTCTGTGCGCCCTTGGGCTTCACACACATTATTGCCACCTCCGCGATCTTCCACACCGACTGCAGGTCATAGCCTCTGTCCAACGATTCGTCAACGATGGCATGGATGTTCCCGCTCTCGATGTGCGATCGGGCCTGCCAGGTTCATTCATTTTTTACATCGGAACAGCAAGCAAATCTGCTGCTGGTACTATTCTCTTCTTACCCACGCAACAATGTTACGGCAGTTGAGCCCAAAGTTGTCATTTGAGATTGGTTCATGGCCAGAGATGAGCTCTAGCAGAATCACGCCGAAGCTGTAGATGTCACTCTTCTCTGTCAGCTGCTGCGAGATGTAGTACCTAACCACACCAGAACAAAATCGATTGTAAGACAAGATGAGACACAGTGATACAAAACGCCTTGCTTGGCCTTACTCTGGGTCCAGGTATCCCACTGTTCCTCGAACTATACTTGACACATGAGACCCATCCACTGCAGGTTTCGATAGCCCAAAGTCTGCAACTTTTGCTCTCATGTTCTTGTCTAGGAGAATGTTGCTGCTCTTCAGGTCTCTATGGATGATTGTTGGGGAGCATCCTGTGTGGAGATACTCTATACCTGCATTTCACATTCAGAATCAGAACCGCGGTGCTTAATATTCAATATACAGGTACTGAATTGTGAAACCAGCAGACCACAAACCTTTTGCAGAATCTTCTGCAATCTCAAGACGCTTCAGCCAGCTAGTTATCTTTACATTATCAGCTCCTGCGAAACACCACCAAAAGTTTACCCTCATTTGTATATGTTTTCTCTATTGACCATGGGGTGCTGTCATCTAACACTTCATGTTGCTGCTAGGGTTGAATCACATTTGAGAGCTAAACTAGAGATATCTGGCATACACAAAATCCTGTCTATCATTAAGGAGAATCTGATCTAACTTTATGTTTGAGTTCAGTTAATTAAGCACGCGCGAATGCTCTGCAATTCCTAAAGATGTAAAATCAACAGCAGGAGCATTCTTTTAGTTAAGTTATGTACCAGAAACATTTAGCTTGTCTGCTTCTGGAAGAATAACTATCTACCTACACCTACTGACAGTTTGTCGTTGGTCCTACATTGTCGATTTACCATCAGTTGGATGTGGACTTACCACGGAGGTGCTCTTTTAGTGTCCCATTATGCATGAACTCATACACTAATATGTTTTTGCCATCTTGTTGACTGTAACCGAGGAATGTAACCAGGTGTCTATGATGTATTCTGGAAAGCAATGTCACCTGAAACAAGATGTTAGCCGGCTATATATATGCAAGAACGCTCTAAGTTCCGTATTTCAGGCTGCCATAATCGAAAATTGCATAAAAATATACAGAAGGGTTATCCTGTTATGCGACTATTTTGAACTAATGTAGCGAGTATGAGAACGAACCTCATTCAAGAATTCTCGGATTCCCTGATAGGAATCATTTGTGAGAAGTTTGACTGCAATCTCTCTCCCATCAGCCAACTTTCCATAGTATACTATGCCAAAGCCTCCAGAGCCAATTCTTCTCTCAAATTTGTCAGTAGCATCTTCAATTTCAGATAAAGAAAATCTGTGTGCTGATTCTGTAGCTACTTCACTAAAATATGAACCAAGTTTTTTTGCTGGTGCTGCAATAACAACAGTGTCTGGAGATGGCAAAAGAATCACTGCATGCCCTAGCATAATATCAGATATGCCAATTGAGCTAAAGAGTGTGTACCTTCATGAGACTTCTTCTTTCTCCTACATGTAATGAAATAGCATCCAATAGCAACACCCAGTAAGATAATGGCTCCAATCACCACACATATAACAATTATGGTGTGGCTAATGCCATTGCTTACTATGTGAAGGTCACTGTTGCCTGAGAAGCTGCAGGCATGTAACAGTTTAGAACATATGGGAGTCATGTGACCATTCTAAGAACAGCATAGCTATTTGATCTACATATGTAAGCATTTTAATGTCACTGAGGAGTGAAGGCTTTCAAGCCACATTAGTATTCAAAAGTATGATCTGAAATTAATAGTCTCTTTACAAGGACAGGATACTAACTTCAAAATAATGCTTCTCTTGAAAAGTGCTTTTGGAACCTGCCCAGACAACTTGTTGTTTTGAACATACCTGCATAAGTTTTAGTTCATAATAAGAGCACTCCTTTTTTCCATAAAGATCCTCACACAGATGTACTCATATCAAAAAGCCTAGATCACTAACATCAATTTGTCTTTTGGTCTCTTGAGCAGAAAAATGTAAGAAATGAATACAAATAAATAGAGTCAAAGGAAAACAAATTGAAGAAATACTAATAATATGATCTCCAAAGTCTAGAGATTAAGACAAGGTGTGCACAAGGATGTTTAACTTACAACTCTTTCAGGTTAGGTAGGTCTCCCAAAGAAGATGGCAATTCACCAGTTAACTGATTGTTCTCAAGGTGACTAGAATGAAGAAAAACACCATATATTAGTACAACCATTTCAGAATAACATATTACCAAAATAACTGGAAACTCACATATACTGCAAATTACGGCATTCGCTGAAATCAGGAATTTGGCCAGAAAATGAATTACCATCAAGCCTTCTGCATTAGCAGAAATAAGTCAATCAGACAATAGAAGCCAAATACTTAGACAAGATAAAGATACAGTACAGTCCTTACAGCTCAACCAGCCCTGATAACTTCGTCAGTTCCACCGGGATACTTCCTGTAATGTTCTTCCCAGACAATGTGCTGCAAGAAAAAAATTGTTACGTGTCAAATACTATTTCATTAAGGAAACAAATTGAAGGCAGAATGACATGGTTGTCATACATTGAGAATACCCTTGGAGAAGCTTCTGAACTGCATTGCACCCAGGACCATGATGCTGGTAAGCACGGATCACCACCCTCTTGTGCCCAACCTTCCTGTGGATATCGTGATACCATGCTGGCCATGATATTTGCTGTCAATGTTGCATACACCAATTCAGTCCCAAAGTGGATTTCTTATTCAGAAACATAAGGGGTTGTTGCAGATAGGACAAAGAAAAGGTAGCAGAACCGTGCACAATCGCTTACCATCTTGTGATCCCATAGTAATTTGGACATATTTGTAAATCTCCAGGGCGTTCAAAATAGGCCCCTTTGAAGAATCATTCGTCTTCCTGAACCCAAACGAGAAAACAAACGGAAGTGTCAAATTCGTGTAGCCCGGTTCATACAAACGATATTTCCCTTGAGCGTTCTCCTCCACGTCAACAGTTGGTTTACTGAGAGCTGGCATGCCAGGGACCTCTAACTTAAATTTCCTTGTTTCATTTGGTGCCAAATCTTCAATTTCTGCAAAATATGAGACCCCCCAAGCATTTGCTGGGAAACCTTCCAAATCGAGGCGGTAGTTCAAGGACCCATCCTGGCCAACTACTGCTGTTTGCATGACCTTTTCAGGTGGTTCTTCATTGGTACCGACGAATATGGGTTTGGTAGTTGATATTCTTTCCGTCCCTGGAGCAACATCAACAAGGTAATTTGCTCTCCTCGCAGAATCAGATTCCCAGATTCTATCAAATGGATCATCAGGGTATCTGTGGAACAAGAAAATGAACAGTCTTCTGTCATTTGTTTGCATGAAACAAAATGTAGTTCTGGTTATAACTTAGTTATGACAGTAAAGTGAAGCATGATCAGAGATTCGATATGTGGCAGCAAAGCAGTCACATGGCCCAATTGGAACCTTTGAGCTGAGCAGGACAGAGTATCGTAACCACAATCACAGCAACACATGCAGTCACAGTTCTATGTAGAGGATATTAAATTCATATTATGACATAGAATTCTAGTTTAGTACTGTGGTGTCAAGCCTGTATATATGTAGAATGTAAAAGGCATGAGTACCTCACTGAATCATTGCTTGCTTCGCCAAAATTTATCCTCGCAGACAGTCCAAGAAAGAAGCGCGTCTCGTCAGTGGTGTAGTAGAGCGATCCGTTAAACTGTCGAAGCTCGAGAGTAGAGATGAATGGCTGTCCCGTGCTAGCATTGGAGAGACAAACACTGAGCGTGGGAGCAGCAGCCAAGATAATGGCTTCCTGGACGACGGGGGTGGTGGCGTCGTCGACAACAATAGTGGACCAGGGAGACGCGCCAATGGAGATGTCGAACTTGGGGTAGACGTTGCTGTTGTCGAAGTTGCCGTAGAGGAAAGTGGCCCTGACGAGGTAGCGCGTCCGGTTCCTGACGTTCATGGTGTAGCAGTACTTCCTGTTGTCCGCGGGGAAGTAGCGCACGGTGGTGAGCTGCTGCTGGGCCTGCTGCTGGCCGTTCTGGACCAGCAGCTGCGCGGTCTGGCCGCCGCCGGAGACGAAGGTGGCGTCGGAGGTCCACTGGATCCCGATGGCATCCGTGTGATCGCGAGCTCCCCCGCAGTCCAAGCTGATGAAACCTGCAGGAGCAGGATGGGGAGGGGCAAATTAAAGATGAGAGAATTAAAGATGAGATGATGAGTGCAAGCTAGTTGTTTACTCCGTTAGCTTAGATTTACTAGTACTATCATTTATGGAATGCAAAGTAATTAAGGGGACCCAAGAATTGAACAGGGGGTCAGTGCGGATATGCACATTCATCTGCTTGCAATTTCGCGTATCTCCTGGAGAAGCTGGAACATTTCGCCCCCGTGACATTGACTATGAGTATGAATTCGTAAAGCTGGGTAGAAAAAGGGCGGCGCCGGCGCCGCCGTAAACAAAAAACAAGAAAAAACGAATCTTTGGAGATGAGAATGGGGGATGGAAGGGCAGGGCGGCTCACCAGGCTGCGCAGCGGACGGCGAGAAGAGGAGGAGCAGCAGCTGGAAGTGCACGTGGAGGAGGAGAGCAGCGGAGAAGGCGGCAGCCATGGAAGTTGGCTTGCGAGGTCCTCCGTCCTCCTCTCTCGCAGCGCAGGCGCAGGGAGGGAAAGGGAGCAAGGCAGCAGCAGCAGCAGCTAGCTCTCCTTTTCGCCCGCCCCCACCCAAAGCCGCTGCTTCTGCTGCTGTTACTAGGAGGGAGTACTCCTACTAAATTAGTGTGCTGGTGGACATGAGCGACATGGTTGGAGGAAAATTCCAATAACACCACCACCTGCTCACTCTACTGTCTACTCTAGCTTAGGCTATCCGCACTCATGGTCTCTATATTCATCCTCTATACGTCCTAGTCAGCGAGATTCTCTCCTCTATACTCAATTCTCCCGCACCCATCCATTCTCTATATCATCATCTATTCACTCTATCTACTGTGGGACCCACTTGTCACTTTATCTAAATATATCCATGAGTGATCTAATTTTGAAGGATTTATTGAGACGAATTTAATGGTGCAATCGAAATTTAATTTGAATGTTTAGTTTGTGAGTTATAGCATTTTTTCCTTGATTTAGCTAGTAGGGCCCGCCACTGCGCACTATAGAGTAAACACTGTACTACTCTAAATATAAAGTGAGAGAAAGGATAGAGTATCATTTTAGAGTATCCAGTGCAGTAGTTTTTACTCTATATTTATACTCTAAAGCTTTAGAGTATCATTTAGAGTACGCCACTACGGACAGGCTTAGCACTCTCAACAACTTAACAAGACCAACAACAAGGAGATGGGGATGGAAATCCAACTTTTCTTTTCTACCACACCTTGCCGTCTTCATGCGGCGCTCGTAAGTGACTGATTGCAAAATAATATATAATAATTTATATTAAGGGGTTGTTTAGTTGGTGAAAAAGTTTGGGTTCAGCTACTGTAGCACTTTTCGTTTTATTTGACAAAATTTATCCAATTATGGACTAACTAGGCTCAAAAGATTCGTTTCGACATTTACAGACAAACTGTGCAATTAGTTATTTTTTTACCTATATTTAATGTTCCATACATACGTTCAAAGATTCGATGTGACGGATACTACACAAACTTTTTTGGGTTGGAGGAGAAACTAAACAGGCTCTAAGCAAACAAATCGAGATAGGCAGGCAGACAGACATTATTGGTCGTTGGACAGAGAGAATGTGTGGGACAGGGGGCTGACTGTCTGCGACTGCGAGTACCGTACAATACAAATCTGGTTCGGGATTTTGGGACTTCGGGTGGGTGGGGTGGGGGTGGGATCCCGAATTTCCTATCTATCCGTGCGACACAAATCAAAATTCAACGGAGGCCCTGTCTAGATGCTTCAAAGTTCAAAAAAATTTACGAAATTTTGTCACATTAAATCTTTAAACGCATATATGGAGTATTAAATATAACTAAAAAATAACTAATTACACAGTTTGGTTGTAAATTACGAAACGAATCTTTCAAGTCTAATTAGTCCATGATTGGACACCAATTGCCAAATAAAAACGAAAAAGTTACTATACTTCTAAAAATTTTTACACCCTATCTAAACACAGCGTGAGCTTTGGTGCCAACTCTAAACACTCCTTGTGACAACACAAAACGCCCTGCTTTCGTCACCCACCGCCCACTTCTGTTTCAGCTAATCCTTTTCTCTGGCTTGCTAACGTGCACATGGCTTTACCAAATATATTTTGCTTTCAAACAAAACAGCAATCTGCAGATACATACTATAATTTTTTTTCTTGTTGTGCAAATCATAAAAGTGCAACCCTCAAATGGGATATCAGGAACTAGTAGTAGTACATATTTACTTTCTTTCTATACAAAGTGAAATATACCAATACCCTTTTGAGCTTGTTTGAGATGCCATCTATCTAGGTTCCTAAAATACAAATCATGGAACTCAATAGGCGGTTTGAAAATTGAATCTAGAGGAGCTTGAAAACGCTCAGGGGGCGCACACAGTATTTCCTCAATCCCAAAAATAAGTGCATATCTCACATTGAAGTCAATCAATCTTAAATTTGACCAAATATATAAAAATACAATGTTTACCAAATAAACACCATTAGATTAATCACAATCATGTATTTTTCATAGTAAATTTATTTAGGGTAAAAATATTGATATTATTTTTCTATAAATCTAAATAAACTTGAGATTTCTTGACTTCTCAAAGTGTGAGATGTGCATTTATTTTGGGATGGAGGGAGTAGACCCTTTTCCAATTTTTTTAATTTACAAACAACAATAAATATTATATTGTGTATGTGTATGCTATCCGATAATCTTTAGGCATGACAAAAGCCAATATGTTTGCTTGGCTGATAAGCCATGGCCGAAAATATTGTTCGCTGATTTGTTACGAGAGAAAAACACTATTCGCTCGCTGAAAAAATATGGCTTATAAGACAAGCGAACATGGCCAGGGCCAACGTCTATAAAATACTAGTCATTATAACTTCTACAAAAAAGGAAAACGGAGATGCTAGCGCGCGGATGTCTGGACGCTCGCGCGTGCTAGCCTATTTCCCCGCACCCTGTTTCCCGCGCCTGCTCGTTTTCACGTGCCCACGTGGGCCTGTGGGGCCAGATGTATCCCACGCCGTTCGACCGCATGAGAGGACCATCTGCCCGCTCGGCGACGTCCATCAGCTACAGTAGGCGACTGCGGTAATAAGTGTGTCATATTCAATATATGCAACATCCAATCTACTTTTACAATATTTAGATGAAACACTTGCAACATACGTCCGAAACAGCTGAAAACACTTGCAAAATGTGTCTGAAACACTTACAAAACACCAGAAAAACTTGAAAACACGTGTGTAGCCATGACAAACATTGCAACATCCAGATGAAAACACTTGAAACACTTGCACATATATATATATATATATATATATATATATATATATATATATATATATATATATATATATATATATATATATATATATATATATATATATATATATATATATATATATATATATGCAACATCCAGATGAAACACTTGCATATACATGCAACATCCAGATGAAACGCTTGCAACATACGTCTGAAACAGATGAAACATTTAGAACATACACTTGAAACATAATTGTATAGCCATTGCAATATGTGCAACATCTCGATTTACTTTTGCAACATTAATATAAAACACTTGCAACGTACCTTTAAAATATTTAAAACACTTTTCCAACATTTGACTGTGTGCAGTACAAACCGGAACCAGAGGAGAGAAGAAAAGGATGGTTTGGGATTTTGGGACTTTGGGTGGTGCTGGGTGGGTTCCCAAATTTCCTATCTATCCGTGCAACACAAATAAAAATCCAACCGAGCTTTGGTGCCAGCTCAACACTCATTGTGACACAAAACGCTCACACACCGGCCACTTCTGTTTCAGCTAATCCTTTTCTCTGGACTGCTAACGTGCACACGGCTTAACCAAATTTGCAGATACTATAATTTCTAGTTGCAAACAAAACAGCAATCTGCAGATACTATAATTTATATTGCAAAATCATGAAACTGCAACGCTCAATTGGGATATCAGGAACTAGATAGTACATATCAAAATTAACACCTTTATTACCAAAGCCCTTTTAAGCTTTCTTTCTATACAAAGTGAAACATACCAAAGCCGTTTTAAGCTTATTTGGGGATGTCATCTATCTAGGCTCCTAAAATACAAATCATGGCACTCGATACACGGTTTGAAAATTGAATCTAGAGGAGCTTGAAAACGCCTCGGGGGGTGGGCACACACAATATTTCCTCTGTCCCAAAAAAATAAGTGCATATCTCGCATTTTGAGAAGTCAATCGATCTTAAATTTGACCAAATATAAAAAGTACAATCTTTATCATATCAAATAAACACCAAGATTAATCACATCATGTATTTTTTGTAGTAAATTTATTTAGGGATAAAAATAATATTGATATTATTTTCTGCAAATCTAGACAAACTTGAGATTACTTGACTTCTTGGAGTGTAAGATGTGCACTTATTTTAAGACGGAGAGAGTATACTCTTTCCCATTTTTTTAATTTACAAACAACAATAAATATTATATTATGTATGTGTATGCTATCCGATATGATAATTTTTAGGCATGACAGAAACGTCTATACACATTCTAGTCATTGTAACTTTTACAAAAAGAAGGGAAAATATGTTATGGACGTACACGAACATAGTTGTAGGTTTATGTTTCAGTAATGGAAACACGTGTAATAACTGCAGAGGCAGAGCTTCCACATATAGTAGGGCCAAATGCAGTGGCGGACCTATGATTTTACGATAGGGCATGCCACACAAAAAAATCATACATAATTCAATAAAAGTCATTTAACAATTCGATAAACAATTGTGAAATTTACAATGTAATTCATTATACATGCACTAAATAATTTAATCAGCCTTAAATTTACTAAATTATAATATAAAGTTCAATTCGGTCAAAGAACAATATGATGCACAGTACTGATATAGTTAGAAATATAGGAATAAATCTGTACGCAAGTTTTTTCAAAAAATAGATGATTTAGCAGCGCGGTAAAAAAAGAACCTGAATACTTGATGCTGATAGCCTCTGCCTTGGCCCGGCGGCGGTTGGCCGCTCTGCTCGGCATCACGCCGTCGTCCAAATTAGTAATCGCGTGCGTCAGATCGATTTGTTCTTCATGGCGTGGGGCAAACGAACAGCCGGGGACTGCAACGTCGCAGCGGGGCAGGCTGAGGGAAACCGGGACTCCGGGAGACAAGACGCCGCCGCGCACTGCCGCTGCACGCAGCATGCAGGATCCATCGGGAGACGGAATCACAGCAGTGATTCAGGATCGCTTGTGGCTGTGGCCTGTGGAACCGCCGCGTTGATGGATTGGTAGTTCGAGTCGGCGAAGACTGAGACGTTGTGCATGCGGCCATGCGGCCATGCGGCGGTTTGGTTTCCACTTTCCGAGCTGGGGCGTCCAATCAGGCAATCACCAAGCGACCGAACTAACACAGCTGATCGATACTCCGGGTATACTATGACTGTAGCTGGGCCAGGGTATGCCCGGCATACCCTGTAGGTCCGCCATTGGCCAAATGGGCCATGGCTTCCCCTCATCTAAACAATTTTACTTGATCCCACCACTCAAGTACCACTCAAGTGACAAGAAAATACTAATATGACCCCTCTTTTTGTTAGCAGTAATAACATAACATGTGGTCCTTGTCAAGCAAAGCTCTGCCACAGAATGTCTGTTGTTAATTTAATTGCACCAGATCCATTCCAGTTTGAGACGCAACTACGTAGGCATTATATACTGGATTCTCGCAAAATTTTCCCCGGCCCAGATGTTGCTTTGCTGCCTAGTAGCTGGACTGAGAGAGAGATGCACGCACACACCAGCTCCAGCACCAGCAGTACCCAAAAGCTAGCAGCAGGCCCAGCTGCATCATCTCAGTTCAGACAGTAGCTAGCTAGTACTCCTCCATGATGCATCATTGTAGCCGCATGCAGCATGCGACTTGCGAGTGCGTCTTTCTCTCGTCTCTCTGCATGTGTCAAAAGGTGATTTCGATGTGTGAGAAAATCGAGCATAAATTAAAGCGAGCGACGACAGCAAAGAGCAAGTGTTGTACGCAGCTAAAAGCTAAAAGCTAAAAGCAAGTGTTGTAATACCAACAAGCACATCCATCAAGTCTTAAGCTAGAAGCATTCTTGTTTTCTTTGGACGTGCACGAGCATGCACTTGTATATATTGGCACAAGAGATGCTAGCCAGGTCGTGCGCTCGGCCACCCCGGGTTCAATCCCTATGCCCGTAGTATTTCCGTGCACAGTGCATGAGAATGGAGAATTCTCCGGTTAAAAAAAAGATTTGCACGGCTATTGCCACTACTACCTTGCATGCAATGCAATGCTCACTCGATCTTGTCCTCCTGCTCCTTTTCTTTGCCCGCCGTTTCATTGTGTTGCTACTCGCTAGCTAGTTCTATTTGACTTCGTCTTGTTACTCTTGGCATCTAGGCACATGACCAAAATCCTTATTCGGCGTGCATACGGAGCCTACCCCACCTACGAGCAACACACGGGCATATGTCAAGAAGTGATTGGAGGGAGCCGAGCCGCGTCGTTGTGTAAGGTCCTAGATGGCTAGAAGAGGTGAATAGCCTATAAAAAATTCTACAAAAACAACTAAGCAAACTTGTTAGAATAACAAACGGCGTAAAGCGAGTTTTGCTTAGCCAAAGATTGTGATGTAAGCCTCATATCCACAAGTCTAGTAGATTATGATCTCTAGTTCACACAAGAGCTATGTCACTAATTTTACACTAGAGAACAAGCTAACAACACTACTAGCAAAACTACTACTAGAGCTACACAAGATAATCTAATAAAAGTAAGTGCAAGAGAGAGGATTGTGATTCTTATACCGATGGTGGAGTGAAGATGTTGCCAATCACCAAGATGATATACAATCAATCAATATTGACAACAACACAATATAAAGACCAATCACCGGGAGACAAGAGACACAATATTTTTGTTCACCCGGTGTTCACTTGTGCACCGACAAGTTACGTCACCGGTTGTGTCGACCAACACTTAGATGGTTTCCCGGTGTGATCCTCAAGTCACTTGCCCCTCAAGGCACGCCCCGCAAGGCACCGCAAGGCACCACTCTCAAGTGAGGTAACTCAATGACACGCGCATTCCACTAGAGTTGCTTTTGGCGTCCCGTCGAGGAAAGCACAAGAACCTCTCACAATCAACCGGAGGTGGCCAAGAATAATCACCTTCTCTTGCCAATGCCTCCAACAATCTTCAAGCCGGCTAGGAGCGGTACTCTCCAAGAGTAACAAGAAATCCACCGGCTAAACCACCTACAAGTGCCACTAGATGCCCTCAAGCTATGCAATGCACTTTGGGATCATTCAATCTCACTTTTGATTTGCAATCAAGTAAGAGAGATAAGTGGGAGGAGATGCTTTAGCTCAAAGGATGCACAAGAGTGTTAGAAATGCCAAGCTACCTCCCCAAGGGCCGGCCAACGAGTATTTATAAGCATCCCATACAAATAGAGCCGTTGCCACTCCACTGACCGTTTTTTCGGGACGATCGGACGCACCGGTCGAAACTGACCGGACGCGCTCAACCGCGTCCGATCGCCCTGCACCATCCACGTGTCCACCCAGATTCAAACGTGACCGCCAGATCCTCCAACGGTCACTGCGCGCCAACGGTCAAACGTAATGACCGGACGCGCTGCACAACCGACCGGATGCGCCGATCGCACGGCACCGCGAGCCCACGAAGCATCGACCGGACGCGCTCCAGAAAACGACTGGACGTGACAGTGCCAGCGTCCGGTTGGAGTCCAGTAATCTCCCCTCGCGACCGAACGCGTCCGATCGCGTGTGACCGGACGCGCACCGCGTCCGTTCGACCTTGCGAACTGCAGTTCCCTCAGGGCACTTGATCGGACACGCCGGTCCCACGAGTGACCGGACGCGCCGGTTCCAAACCCTAGCCAGCGCGCCTGACTGCTGCGCTGTACTGACCGGACGCGTCCGGTCAACCCGTGACTGCGTCCGGTGCAGCGTCCGGTCACCTCTGTGACCACAAACGCCTCCGTTTCTTTTTCGACTTCTGGCGTAGTGGAAAATAGGCATTTTATTTCCCTGAAATCGCCTGAATCCCGCGCTCGCACGCTCGGCGGGAGGGAGAGAGGAACCCAAACCCCTCTCTACCCGCAAACCACAGCGCGACCAATGCCACCTTTGCAAATGTGCCAACACCATCAAGTGTACATCTCCATGTGCTTGTGTGTTAGCTTTTTCTCAAACATTTTTAAAGGTTTTCCAGTTAGCTCACTAGGCCCTACATGCAATGCACTTCATGAATTCACCTAGTGGCACCCGTGCGTCGAATAACCAATAAGACTTTCTCTCTTAATAGTTCGGCTATCAACCCTAAACCACTCACACCCTCTATGGTGTCTTGAGTGTAAAACAAAATGGCCCTATGGTTATACCTTTGCCTTGAGCCCATTCTGTTTCTCCAAATGATATGATCCATTTCATATCAACACATGACTGTCTCGATCCATCGACCTTGACTTCATTTGCTCTTCACCGTTGCATCGGTCCATCGGCGCCAAGTCTTGCTCAAGCTTCACCATCGCATGGTCCTTCGCTTCGGAGCCTCGACTTGCCCTTCACTTTCACAACCGGTCCATCGAGCCAAGCCTCATCTTGGTCTTCACCATTTTGGTCATATGAGTCAATGTCATGTCTCATATTCAATGATCACCTTTATCTAAATCATCCACTTAGATACAAAGGTTAGTCCTAGGTTTCATCAATTAGCCAAAACCAAACTAGGGACTTTCACGTTGTCTTCACCACGCGACACCCGCGCGTCTTCTGCGTACAGATGTGAGGGTTAGGAGTGGGTGAGGTGTAGGCGGAGCAGGGTGCTCGCCACCAGCCATGGGCACCCCGTTGACAGGCGGAGAGGGATAGGATTAGGGTTTCAAGTTGGGGTTTATAGCTCTCGCTCCAATATCCTTTGGCCTTAGAAGGATGGCCCGAGGCATCAACCGTCCCAACGATGCCTTGGTGTTTAGATGGGTGGCGAGGCAAGGAGGCGGCAGCGGTGCTATAGCCAAAAGCGGTGAAGGACAACCAATGAGCAAGGTTGATGCATGTGGGGGTGGGGGTGGGGGGCAAAGGATGTCAGAATAGAAACGAAGCTACGGAGAAGTTAGGTGGGTGGCTCAAATTTAACTACGTTTATATATTTCACATTAATCCTATATATGAGATATAGAAAACCCGCTTGTGCATCCCTATATGTAGTTCATATTTGCTGAGATACATCAATACATGAAGCTAACCTTTTACGAATGATGTTGAATTGGGATTATCCATGCTTTAGATAGGCCATAATTTGTGGTCCAGCTACTTGCTCCCTAATTAGGACAATTTTATTTTTAATAGATCGCAAAAGCATGTTTGTATAATTGCATAAGTAAAACTAGCTAGTGTGCTCTGAGCCTCCGATTGGTTTTGCATCCTAGTGTGCGGTCGTGCCTTAATTATATTAGCGTTTCTGAAATCATCAATGGTCCGTGCTGCATCTGCATGTCGTACGTGTCTCTCGCGTGGCAAATAAAATCCATCAAATCAATGGCATCGGCAATTCGGTAAGAGCTACCTTTGCTTGTGGTTATTGAACAAGTAATAATGATTGGGTACATGTACAACGTGTTCTTCTTGTAAGCCAAGACTCGTTGCTTGGTTATCAAGACGGAGGAATCAATCATCCTTACGTCCTTAGGATGCCTTTTCGACCTGCTAGTGTCGACGTCTACTCCTTTTCTCTATATCTAATAAAAAAAGGGATTTGCAAAATTTCATGTGTTTGAATTTTAGTTTTTCTTTAAGACGACCATTATTGCATATATTTTATACTAATATAAAATTGTAGTTTTAGTTCGTTGCAATTTTTGTAACATAATCTGCAATTTTTGGTTTCGTGAATAAAAAAGCAGTTAGACAAAATCACAAACCTGACAAAATCTGATATGTGTTGGCAAAAAGACAATTTAACAATTTATGATTGTTTCTATAGACAGACAAGGACAAAAATTTGATATATTATGACACAAAGACAAATAACAAATCGATAATGATATGATGTGGGCGTCCGTCCATCTAGATGCCGTGCTCCCGCACTCCGCCTCCCACACCACCTTATCTAGCATCGCTCGTCAGTCCGCTTCTCAAAAAAAAGATAGCGCTGCTCGCTTCTCCAGTGTGGCGGCACCACATCTGCCCCATCCCGCACTGCTCCGTGCTCCTCTCCCCACTCCGCGCGCGCGGTGTGGCCGCCCCGCCCCACACTATAAGAAAAAGTCCATCTAGGCAGGTTTTTACGGTGACGCAGGTTAAAAGTGTCTCTACATGAGTACATAAAGACGCGTCTCCAACTCTACTAAGTCCCCATCCCCTACCGCGCCATGTCGTGCTATGTTTCTCTGCCGCACCTAGGCCAGGCACCCAGGAGAGGGGGACGTCGCTAGCCGGGCCCAAGCCAAGCGCAGGCGCAGCTGACCACTGCCACGCCACTTCACCATCCTCAGGCGCCGGTTGATCGGAACCAGCTGTCCCCCACTCTACGCTGCGTTGTACGGAAGAAGGGTGAAAACACATGTTGCAAGCCCATGTTTTAAGTGTTTCATATGTTTTATAGATATGTTGCAAGTGTTTCATATGGACATTACAAAAATAGATCGGGATATTGCATATGTTACAAGTGTTTTAGAGGCATGTTGCAAGCATTTGTTCAAAATGTTTCATCTGTTTTTCAGACATATGTTTGCAAGCATTTTTAATTTTGGATGTTGCATATGTTTCACATATGTTGCAAGAGTATATTTCAATGATTTCAACCGTTATGTTGCAGTAAGTGTTTTCATGTTGCAAGTTGCAAGTGTTTTATCCGTATGTTGCATATGTTTTACACATATGTTTCACTTGTATATTCCAAATGTTCATCTATTTCAGATATACGTTGCATTCAAGTGTTTTATATTTTAGAAGTGTGTTCAGAGAGTCATGGTGCACGGTCCGGGTGCTGGGGGATGGGGCGTGGCGAGGTGGGTGCTCGCGGATAGGGCGCGCTGGGGCCCGTGGTCGGGGCGCGTGGCGCACCTAAGGGTCCTGCGGACGGGGGGCGTGCTCGTCCTTATCCCGGCTCCCGGTCCCGCCCGTGTGGAGAGAGGGGAGCAGTGTCGTTGGAAAGGAGCCGCGGGCACAGCGACAAGGGCACGGTGTGCGTGTGGAGTATTGCGAGGCGGATGGGGGCGGGCTGCACGGGCGTCCGGACGTCTGTGTGCTAGCCATGCCCGTAACAAATCATAAAAGTGAAAATTTATTTTACTAATTGGTAGTACATGAGTGTTGCTTGAAATCATTAAAAAATTTAGGCACCTGAAATGTAGAGAAGTGAATAAAAGATATACATCTCATTTTTTTAAAGTTATTCAATTCCATGTTTAACTATATTTTTTTAAAACTATAGTGGTATCAGTATGTAGCGCACTGGCAGAAGTTGAGAAATCCATAAAGTTTATATAGATGGAGGCCGTCGGATCCTCAATCTGGTGTCGACGACCGTCCGATCTGACTACCACCTGCCCGTCCCAGTCAACGCCACCGCCACTTCAGTTGAGGATGCCGTCGCCGGCGGCCGTGCTCGTCAGCAACGGCGCCATCTCCCCACACGCTCCCCCATCCGCCGCCGCCTTCCTCGACTCCACCCCGGGCGCCTACACCACCGCCCGCGGCAGCCTCTACTGGTGGCCACGCCACCTCCGCCGCCTCGCCGAATCCGCCACGCTCCTCGCCCGTTCCCACCCCCGCCTGCTCGGCCTCCCCCTCCCACTTCCCCGATCGCGCGCCCTCGACCTCCAGTCCCTTGTCAACCCCTCCGTGCGGGTCGCCATCCGCGAGATGCGCACTCGGCCGCCCATGACCAAGGATGAGCATTTGGCGCTCACTGCCCTGGTCAGAGGAGCAGGAGCCGATTCCATTTCTGATTCTGGGGACGGCCTCGATGTCTTCGTCCATGTGGGGATGTATTCCCCGCCGGTCTTCGGAGAGTCGGGGGCCAGACTTGCCGTGGCCGGCAGGGGAAGGGACGCTGCCGCCGCCAAGTACGCGCCCTGGGCCAGGTTGGTGCTGTACTGCAATCTTAATTTCTGCAAGTTTTGGTTGCTGCAAAAGCTGAGCTAGTATTCCTTATCTTACCCCTCAACTGAATGCATGCAGGATTCGGAAGAGTATGGAAAAGATGAGGCCTCCTGGGGTCACAGAGCTCTTGCTGACTAATGACGGGGGCCATATTCTTGAAGGCGCTGTCACAAACTTCTTTGTTGTCTGCCAACAGGCGAGTCCAACTTCTTTCTTGTCTATGAATGAATGGCATCCATGTTGTGATTTTTACCGATTAAATCCATGAATGGCATCCATGTTCTTGTCTAAATCCCACAACACTTAATATAATTACAATGTTAATTAGTTTCATGTTGATTGTGATAGACGTAGTCCTTTAATTCCCTTAATTATGGAATAAATGGTTGTTTAGCTCATTTAATCACGTTTAACCTGATTTTGTTTAGACCGTTTAGACGGGATTGAACGGTTTAAACGGGTTTAAACGGCCCAACCGTTTAATTCACCGTTTAGGGCCTAAACAACACGGCTGACTTCTATTTACCGTTTAAACGGTGTTTAAACGGACTAAACGGCCGTTTAGGCGAACAGTGTATGCAAGAAGAATCCTTCTGCACTGACACTTAGCACTTACACTGAATGCCAATGATATATTGTAGAGTTCCCAATACTCATCACTTAACTAGTCTTATGTTATTTTTGTTCATCACAACAGAGAAGTGAGTTTAATCATCCATGTAATGGAAAGGCACAAGTGAAAGTCATATGCATTTCCTTTCACAAATTTTCTTTTCATCATTTCTGTTCAGTTCTACTCTACTTATTATGTCTGGTGCTGCTGCCTTAATCGTTGTCCTGTCATCATATAAATGCACTTACTGATTAGAGTCTGGTCTAAAATGACAATCCTTGCTGCCTTCCTATGAATGGATTCTAGGATGTCCAAAGCCTCCAAGGAATGACCAAATATCTTTACACTTTTCAGATTTTGTTGTTGTATTATCTGATCTGAACTGATCTGATCTCTCTAAAAGTACGTGCAACATATTGCTAGCCACATGGATCTTCACTATTAATGGTGTACACTACAATTTTTGAACTAAACAAGTGCATTTTCATGTTGGAATTTTGAATATAGGTTTTCTCTGTACAATAACTGGTGTATTTCTCCATAGGAGGAACGTGAGAGGAACGGGCAATTCGCTAATCAAACAATGGCTACTAAGTTTGAAGTGCAAACAGCGCCACTGAGTGATGGAGTCCTCCCTGGGATTATACGTCAGATAGTGATAGAGTAAGTATTCTTTGACTACTCTGAATTCCACGTGCTTTGGTTTTATATCATCTTGTATGGTGTTAGAGAGAGTGAAGCAAATTTCAGGATACTAATAAAAGTTGCTGGGAGGGGACCTTATGCCTGCTTTGATATTACCTTCTTTCATCTCACAGTTTTGCACTCTATACTGTCTGCACTAGGTCCAGTGGACATGCAGACCTAATAATTGCATACTAAAGGGGTTGTGTAAGAGGGAGTGATTGACACTGGAATCCTGTCCGAGATATTATGAGCTAGAGATAATACCAAATGCTGATGCCTTGTAACAGAAGTTGTATTTTCTTTGGACCAGGGTGTGCCATGATATTGGAATCCCAGTACGAGAGATGTCTCCATCGTGGTCCAGTAATGAATTATGGAAAGAGGCCTTTGTTACAAGTAAGAATATTCCTTTGTATTTTGAGCATTGGCTGCTGCTATCTGGTGTACCATACACTTCATAACTGTAACAGGTAGCTTAAGGCTCATCCAGCATGTAGAGTCAGTTCAAGTACCTTTATTTTGGGAGGACATATGTTAGAAGAGTCAAGGGCCTATTGGGCCATAGCCCGTTAGGGTTAATTAGTCGCTTGCTTAGGGGTCAAGTAAGCCTTGCTTGTAAGTTAAGAAATCCTCTCTATATAAGGAGAGCAGATGTATCAATCTAATCAAGCAAGAGATTAGAAGGAAAAACCTTCTCTCTTGCCGGCCGTGGGCGAAGCCCCGCGGCCGGCGTTCCCAGCGCATCTCACAGCCCGCCGCCGTTCCTCGTCTCTCGCGTGAACAGTACCGCGTGAACAGTACCCGCGGGTACTGTAGCGCCGCGGGTACTGTAGCGCGTCCGTCGCCGCCGCTTCCCTCGACTCTCTCCTCTCGATCCCAACAGCGACCATAACAATCTGGTATCGGAGATCAGGCCTTGATCCGTCGCCTCTGCTGCCATCTTCACCACCGCGCCCCCTGCTGCGCCGGCCATGTTCCCCACCACAGCGGCCATGACCGTGGGCGCATCCTCCTCGGCCGTAGGCGTGATGACCAACGAGCAGCTGACGGCGGCTGTCCTCGACCTCGGCAAGATGGTGGCAGGCATCCAGTCCTACCTTGGCTTACCGCCACTGCAACCAGCCAGCTGGTCGCTGTCGCAATCGGGCGTGGCCTCTCTGCCACCAGTTGTCCCCTACGGGATGCCAAGTTACGGCACAACGCTGCTGCCGTTCCAGGACGTGCAGCCAACGGTGCAGCCAACATTGCAGCAGATTGAGCAGGCGATAGACATCACGATGGAGCCGGCAGGGAAGATGCTTTCCTGCAAGGTGTCTGCGGCGGTGCGGCTACAGGCTGCGGCGCGCGGCCTCCTAGCACGCCGGCTGCTGCAGGAGATGCGCCAGCCTATGCACGAGGCGACCTTGGCGACAGTCGACCTCAGCTCAGCGGAGCGCGACCTCGCCCCGTGGGACGGCCACCAGCAACCGCGCCGACCCGCTGCTGTCTTCAGGCACGAGCATGGTGTTTTTTCTGCTCGCAACGACCTCCAACTCTGCGGCAGCGGCGGTAGGGAAGTCACTCCCCTCCTTGTCACCGGCGGGGATGCACTGCCTAGCGCCACCGCATTCCGCCGCCGCCCGCCGCGAGGACGTCTCCGCTGGTCGCTATCGCGACTAATTCCAGGTGGCTATACCCGTGCACCCCTCTCGTTCCGGTGGGCTCCATGGGATCCAGGTGGCTACACACGTGCAGGTCCATCACGCGGAGGGTGTCCGCCGTATCTTCATGAGTCAAAAATAAAGAGTCGTAGTTTATTTCAGGTCAATAAAATAAGCCGAGATGTAAAAGGCTTGTTTTTAAGTGATAGGTTTGTGTCGAGTCGAGTTAGGTTGCAGCTCGAGGACGAGCTGCATGTCCAGGTGGGGTGTAGTGTTAGAAGAGTCAAGGGCCTATTGGGCCATAGCCCGTTAGGGTTAATTAGTCGCTTGCTTAGGGGTCAAGTAAGCCTTGCTTGTAAGTTAAGAAATCCTCTCTATATAAGGAGAGCAGATGTATCAATCTAATCAAGCAAGAGATTAGAAGGAAAAACCTTCTCTCTTGCCGGCCGTGGGCGAAGCCCCGCGGCCGGCGTTCCCAGCGCATCTCACAGCCCGCCGCCGTTCCTCGTCTCTCGCGTGAACAGTACCGCGTGAACAGTACCCGCGGGTACTGTAGCGCCGCGGGTACTGTAGCGCGTCCGTCGCCGCCGCTTCCCTCGACTCTCTCCTCTCGATCCCAACAGCGACCATAACAACATACAATCTAAAACCTGGAGCGATGTACCTTGGGCGGTGAAGAAGTTTCAGGTATGCAATGCTTGTAGCGTCTTTGCACATTTTTTCTTCTTCTTTCGGTGATATTAAAGCCTGTTTGTAAACTTGTCAAAATTCAAAACTAGGGTGCTGGATGCATTACCACACAGATTCAGGTTAGTTCTTCTTCACAAGATTCAGAAAATCTTCTTTATTGCAAACTTGTGACTAGCTGACCTCAACTTGCTTGGGATAAAAGGCTATGTTGTTGTTGTTGTTGTTGACTAGCTGACACACCATGTAGAGGGAAATACTGAAGAGAGCAAGAAGAGAGGAGTACGACATTGACGGTCTCCTTTGAGTCCTGAGCGTCATCGTTGATTCATTTGAAGGGTGTGTGGACTTTACTTCTTTCCATAATGGTACCAGGCAATATATTTGAGAGACTGCGTGGCTTTATTTGTTGTCTAACCAAAACAGGCCTCACATCTGGGAAGCAGAAGAGGGAAGGCAACTCAACTCGATAGTACTGGAGTCCGGATGTGATGGGATAGAACAGCACCAGTCCACCTCTCATAGTCATAGCCGGGTAGTAGGGATTTGAAAGCCAAAGGTCCTGGGATAGTTCCTTTGCAAAAAGGGTATATCAGAAATTGTATATATACTGTAGTCGATATCCATCCCAGTATCTGATTTGAGGAATTAATTTTCGTCTCGGATACATGAATATTACAATGATGGAATGATCCCTGCTGCAGTCAGTGGTCACTAGGCAGTAGTAGCGAAGGAATCCCATGCATGTTATTATGAGGATGGATCAGATTTAGCTAACTATATCGGAGTCCCTTTTGATTTAGAGCTGCAGCTAACTAATCGATCTGTTTGCCGTGTATGTTATGTTCTGAGGATGGTAGGGTCATCATGAATGGATGAATGAATTTGGGTTCTTCATTTCATCAAATGAAAAAAACATGGAACCAAGGAAATGTGCATGTGTCTCATATCGTTAACGCCCAAGTACAAGATGGCCAAAGCCCAAAAGGCCACGCAGGCCGGCCCGGTCTGCCAAAAAAATAGGCAGCAACGGCCGGCCCACAACGACCACTCTCCTCGCCGCTGCATTCTCTTCTCTCGCCTCCCCCAAGGCCGCCGCCGTCGCCAAGCAGCCATGGACGAGTGGATTCGCCAAGCCGAGAGCTGGATCCGCCAGCAGCCCCCGGAGCAGATCTATATCGCGGCCGCGGTGGTTGCCCTCACAATCCTGCTGCTTATCCTAGGTACGGAGTATTGTGCTGCTAACGCCCACGGATTCTTATGTGGGCCCAGTAGGCATGAAATAGGCGTGTTCAGTTTTGCGGCAGGGGACTGCTTGGGGTGGGATCCCTGCAGAAACATTCTCGCCCGCCTTAATAAAAAGCTAATCTGTGGAGTTTGTGAACATTTATTAGTTTTGCAAATTATAGTTGTGCTTACAAAGGAAGCACGTAGTGGAAATTTTGAGCCTTGGTTCATTCAGACTCTGAGGTGTCATTGTGCCACAAGTTCAAAGACTGATAGTTATGATGGAGTAATATAGATTAAATAATTGAAAATTAGGCCCATGATTTTATTAGCAATAGTTATTGTGCATTGTAAATTGTTCTGGCTCAATGATTTAGTATTTACGAGTTCTTGAACATGAGGTCTCTGATGATGGCATGTTTATGTTATGAAGCAAAGAGGGGTTTTGCTTTTGGTTCAGAGATACCTTATGATCTAATACACATGACTACATGAGGTGTCATGTGTCGTGCTCTACATATTATCAGTTTCCGCCATGTTGCTTGTCAAGATCTATGCTTTATCAAACAATTCATTACATTAGAGTGGTGATTGCTAAGCAATTACTTTGTCTGCCTTTCTATTTCCACAGCATCTTGTCTGAAATCCTCAAAGCCAAATACTATAGTGCTATCCGGGCTCAGTGGCAGTGGCAAAACTACTATTTTCTACCAGGTAACTGCTCTTCTTTTTGTCTATGGGGTGTAGGGTTTTACAAGTGAAGGACAAGGTTGTAGTATCTAGTTTGCAAAATAATCTTGTCTGAACGTCATTTTGTGCATTAAATTCTAGCAGGACATCTCTTTCTTATGTGGTCGGATTTTGTTTTTACGTATAGTATAGTTGGTTTGGTTTGATTTGACTATGCTCATATCTGATTCTAGAAGCACTGCCCTGTGATACCATTAAAAATCAGGATTATATATTTTTGTTACTTTTTGTCTATTAGACCATTTGGTATTCATATCAACACCGTTGTAACAGGTAGGTGGGTTGTACTATCTTTTATTTATCTGCTAATTGCCTAATTCTGTGTCTGCTTGTCAGCTTCGGGATGGATCATCACACCAAGGAACTGTGACTTCAATGGAAGAAAACAATGACACATTTGTGCTGCATTCGGAGCAAGAAAGGGTAAGAAACTTATGGAGTTAAATTTTTTTCAGACATATTGAGATAAAAAAATAAAATGGATACCATAGTTTTTTTATGAAGAAACATGCATTTCTTGACTGCAACATTTTTGCTAAACCTTCTTCCTATTGCTCTTTTCAGAAAGGCAAAGTAAAACCTGTGCATGTTGTTGATGTCCCTGGCCATTCAAGGCTCAAGCCCAAGCTTGATGAAGTCCTACCTAAAGCAGCTGGGGTTGTTTTTGTTGTTGATGCTCAAGATTTCTTGTCTAGCATGCAAGCTGCTGCAGAGTAATTTTTGTGCCCTCTGTTTTAGTATTTATCAAATAACTTTGGTGTCTATATCATCTACTTTTACTTGCTTTTGTGCTGGATTGAAATTAGCAGTTTGATTAGGAGCTTTCTTCATATCCCAAGATTGCAGAAATTATTGTGTTTGATTAATTTCTTATTGTAGTTAACATCATGTGACTAGCAGCCTTCTTCATATTCTCAACATTTCATAACAATTACTCTGTTTGATCATTTGTTAATGTTATTAAAATTGCAGAAAAATTACTCTGTTTGATCATTTGTTAATGCTGTTAACATTGCATAACAATATTACCATCTTTTTGCAGGTACCTGTATGACATTCTGACAAAGGCAACTGTAGTGAAGAAAAAGGTTCCTGTGCTTATATTCTGCAACAAGACAGATAAAGTTACAGCCCACTCAAAGGAGTTCATAAAGAAACAGTTGGAGAAAGAAATGTAAGGACAGCTCTCTCGTCCCAACATTTATGGTACTTGCATAATTAGAATTTGAATGACTCAAACCCAGTAGTCAATAAATGCTGTGATTATGGATCGTATTCCTAGATCTGATGTGCAACAGGAATGTATCCAATGACTTATACATGATAATAATCTGCAAAGATATATAGAATTTATTTGGGTTGGGGAGTAGTAGTAGTACTTGCATATCTCTGTTTCTTATCCCAAACAGATCTATAACTCGTAGCCACCTTTAACTTTAAGTGAGCATGCAAAACATATGTACCAGTCTCCAACTGATGTGAAATATTAATAAATTCACAAGGTTTCTAATGCCTGCCCTTCTTTCCCATGTTGTAGAAACAAGCTTCGGGAATCAAGGAATGCCATATCATCAGCTGACATCTCTGATGAAGTTCAGCTCGGGGTCCCTGGAGAGATATTCAACTTCAGCCAGTGCCAGAACAAGGTGGCTGTTGCTGAGGGTGCCGGTTCGACCGGTAATGTTTCAGCTGTTGAGCAATTCATCCGTGAACATGTGAAGGCGTAGATTGTTCTTATTGTTCTCAGAGCTGCGAATGATTCACCTGATGAGGCAAGACATCCATTGCATAGACCTTCATCAGGTCCTCTGACGATGTTTTGAGGCACAATCATATTCTGCACCGCTTCAGCTAACCCATTTAGAGGCGTTACATGTTGATTGTTAATTAACGCCTGACAGTCATCGGGTATTAATAGATGCAGTTAAGAACTTTCTCTGGCCATGGTGGTTTTGCTTGATAAGGTTGATATTTCCCTGATTTTTACCAGTCTCTGTTCTAAACTCTGGTTGTAGTTACAAGCAAGAGTCCAGATCTGATGAAAAGCATTGGATATGAATAGAGCCTGTTAAGAACTGTCTCTTTGTTTTTCGGAAGCAACTGTTCTATACGGTGAGACACTGTAAGACAGGCCTCACCTTTCGGAAGCAGAACACAGAAGGCAATTGGATAGTTGTGGAGTATTGATAATAGTCTCAGAAACATATGGTGTCTGTTGGGTGGCTTTGGGACAACGTCATTCCTTTTATACTTGAAAATGAGCTTTTATTTGAAACCGAAAGCTCCTGTGGTAGTTTGCAAAAAGGAAATGGAGAAATTGTATAGTTCAAAACCCATGTGTTTGTGCATCAATATTCTTTTCCAGTTTCATCTACAAAGAGTACTGATATTCCATCCCAGGATCTTTTTGATTTGTAGCTGCAACTATTCTCGCTGAGTATGTTTTGAGCATGGTCCATGGTAGGATCATGCATCAATATGAATATGAATTTCGGTTCCTCAAACTGCACTCTGCTTGCGAGCCATGATGGACCAAAAAATAAATAAGATTGTTGTAGGAATCGGATGGGATGCATCAGGTCTATAACTATAATTCTGGTAACAATCGACATCATTGCTTTGCTTGCATCGGTCAAGAGCCAAGACTTTTGCTTGCATCGGTCAAGAGTCAAGATTGATCAAAGAGCAAGACCATGCATCAAGTTGCTTGGTGGTTACACTTACACTCAAGCAATCATATACCTAAAAAATCACACATTCAACAAAAAAAAGTCGTTCAAAACTTGAAAATGCCTTCTGATAACCTTAGAACAACTAGAGACCTAGCCTTTAGGTCTTTCTTAACCATCATTGTTGATGACCAAAATTTGAAGTCTTGAAAAGCTAGCTTAGCTGGTTCCCTAAGCCAGCTTAGCTAGATCATAGATATTGGACATCACCATTGTGTAGGACTCATTGACCTGAGTAAAATGTGTAGTTCAAACCATTTTTAAAGTCGGCAAAGCTAAATTTTAAGAAAGTCTGTGTTAAAGTTGTAATTTAGCAAGATTGTGTAAATGATTATGACTTGTTCCCAGGGTACACCTCCCCACCCAATAAATATAAAAAGGTTCACTTCCACTTGATGGCCTCCAACCACATCTATCAACATTTTTTTATTTTTAATTAAAACCTTTTTGTTTTTTGTCCCATAGCCTACTCTTCCAACCCCATTTGATGTTCTTCTCTCGTCTCCATGGCATAAGAAGGCATCCTAGTTGGCCTATTGAGCCTAGAGCACATCAAAGCGCACTTGCTCAAGTGAGACCCCTCTCGGGTAAGCGTTCGATGGGTCTACTGATGGATCTAGTTTGTCAAAAGTAGCTAAGCTAGTTTCTAAATCTGGCAAGCCGCAAAGGTGTGTATGTGAGAGATACATGTTGTGTGTGCTTGTGTGATGGCGTGTTCTAGCACCGACCATCACTGATGCGACTGTCACCTCTGTTTGTTTTTTAGGCAGGAAAGGGGGAAACAACCATGCAAGGATGAGAGGCTTGTAGTTCAAGATGAAGTGCGAGCACTGCATGCACCGCCGAGCTTGTCATGATTGTTTCTGTTGTATGCGAACCGAAGAGAAGACCTGCAAGGCATCTCGGTGGGCGCGGCCTCCATAAGACCATGGCTCTCATGTGTGCAGCATGCATGCGTCATCAGCTAGCAGACGCGCCGCGCGGTTGCTTTCACGGAAATCCGCCGCCGTTTCCACTGCACTGTCCGCTGGCTGGCTTTCCATCTGTCCAGCCCACTAGGCTCTCACACCATCCATCCATCCGTTTGCCTCGCTCACTCCCTTTCCTCTCTATAAAAACTAAAGGAGGCACTCTCAAAGCATCGTCTCTCTTTCTCTCCCTCCTTCCCAGCGACAAGAGGAAGTCCGTCACAACATCCAGTCCGTCCCGTGTACTCTGTGATCCTTCTTGGTGTTTTGATACAGGTTTGGTCGACAGACGTGTTGATTTTCAGAGATTTTGATTGATGGGTCTCTTTGCTTTACCTGCTAGGATCGACCCATCCTTTATTCGGTGGGCGGGTTCATATATGTAAGTGCTTGTTCATGTATCTATGCTATATTTGCTACAGCTTAGCGGAAGGAAAGATCGATCCATGGACATGAGCTCCAGCACCACCAGCGGCACTGCAGCAGCATCGGCTCCCCACAACCACCAGCAGGTAACTTGGTGATCGCCTCCTTGCTCTCGATCCTCCCTTTAATGTTGGCTGCTTTCTTTCCATATATAGATCCATATGCAGTGAGACACGAAAATATTTGTTAACCTTTATATACGTTTCTTCTTCATCTTCAATGAGGATACAAGTTTGTTTCTTTCTCTTGATTTCAAGTAGCTAGCTCACTGCTAGAATGAAGGCGTACACATATATTGGTATTTGTGCAAGTACTCGTTAGATAATGCATGAATATTCTCCATGAATCAATTGTTGGATCACCTTCCAAATTAATTCAAAGTTTCCTAAACTTTTTATTTATTTCAGCCTCTTGATTTGTTAGTTTATAGCGTGCATCATTAGTAAGTATCTGGAATTTATTTAATCAAAGTTGTCACTGCATTTTTGGGGCGATTGGATCTTTACACCATGTATCTTCTTCTCTGACTTTGGCGACACTAATGAGATTAAGGTTCAGGGTTGGTGCTCACCATAGTCCCGTGAGCCTTGAGGGAAATCCTATGGTGGCAGAGTGGTGGTGAATTAAGGATGCGATAGGACGAAGGCTAGAGGGTGAAAACATAATGACATCCTAGAAAATCCAAGTTATTAATATCGCAGTAGATGTAGCGATGATAGGGAGCATCACCAGGGATGAAGAAAGACGATGATGTGCAAGGGTGAATAAGGCACTATTGGTGGTGGGATGGAGGGGATTAAGTCTGCGAGGGTACGGTGTCTAGTTGGCGTCGAATGCGATGCAGGTGAGATGAACATCAGCATATCGAGCATGGGGGCTCAAGCATGCCAGGATGACACCCATCATCCAGCGCAGGTGAGCGGGTAGTAGGGGGCACAAGAGTGTGTTGGGTACAGTACTGGTGGTGACGGGGGTAACGAGTAGGGTCTAACTTACGGAATTAGGCTTAAACGGGGTAGGAAAATGAGGCATTGGATCATACTCATTGGCGACTACTCCCTCCATCCTAAAATAAGTGATGTTTTTATATAAATTATAAAATAAATAAAACATTATTAAAGTATATCTAATGATAAAATAAGTCATAACAAAATAAATGATATTTATATAAAAATTTTGAATAAGACGAACAGTCAAACAATATGTCTAAAATTAAAAACGTCACTTGTTTGGGGACGGGGGAGTAATATTCAGGTGTTGGGCTTCCTAATGCCAAGTAGGCAATGGATATGGTCCCCATGAGGATGGGGATCGGTCAAGACAAATTAGGAAAATGGTCCATCGTACGTATCCCATGGTGGGGATAGAGAGGATGAGGCACGCTGCAGTGACTGGTTTGTGTCGAAAGCGATGAAGGTGAGACGCATACATTTGCATATCGAAGATGAGAGCTTAGGCGTGGTTGGGTGTCTCTCAGTATCCAACACTAGTGAGCAAGGAATTGGCACTAGTGTGGGGCTGGGTGAGGGCAGGAGTGTGTTAGGTGTGGTAGTGACGACACTGTAGGTGACTATAGGGAGGTGGAAAGAAGGTGACTCGAGGGGTGTTTAGGGTTAAAAGGGGTTGCAAATAGACTATTGGATTGAATTGATTGGCGTCCAAAGATTTTGGTGCCAGGTTTCATGAAATACACAAGTGGGCTAGATATATAAGTCCTATGGGATGATGAGATCAGAAAAGACAAAAGTGGGACCTATAAAATATATATTTGGTTTGGTGTGTCATTATGTATGTACTAGCACACAACACAATAATCTAGCATAAAAGTATGATTGTGGCTATCACACATTCTAGCCACTATAGAAAATCGTCACTTTATTTCCATCTAAGAAGGTAGTACACATTTCATTCGATGGTTTTAAACAAGCTTGTGCTTCATGATATTTAATTTGTTAAATCAGAAAGTTGGGTGATAACTGTAATTCTATATCGTTATTTCTCTTTGCTTGTGGCGCTAATAATGTCTCTCACACATGTTAATAATTTGTGCATCCACAATTTATTTGTTGCAGGAGGCGATGGTGTCACCCCCCATTATAAAGGAGGAAGCTAGGAGCCCAAAGCAGGCACAAGCCATGCAACAGGCAAGTGGTAGTGGGGAGCGTAAGCCACGGCCACAGCTGGCTGAGGCGCTCAAGTGCCCACGCTGCAACTCCAACAACACCAAATTTTGCTACTACAACAACTACAGCACGACGCAACCGCGCTACTTTTGCAAGGGCTGCCGCCGCTATTGGACACATGGCGGCGCCCTTCGCAATGTCCCTGTTGGTGGTGGGTGCCGCAAGAACAAGCGCGCCTCCGGATCCGTCTCAAGCTCTGGCACCTCATCGTCCTCATCGGCTGCCTATGCACCATTATCCTCCGACACCAACACCAGCTCCAGCAAGATGAGCATCAACACACAACTGATGATGGTGCCTAACATGATGATGCCCACCCCAACGACATCAGGCTTATTCCCCAATGTGCTCCCGACACTTATGTCGACAGGTGGAGGCGGCAACTTCAACTTCACCATGGACAGCCAGCATGCCTCCCTGCCCTTCACGCCAATGTCACTATCCAACCAGGCATCAGTGCCCGTGCTGGCCGTGGGAGGGAGTGGGACAATGCCATCTTTCCTAGAGATGTTGAGAAGAGGGCTTCTTCATGGTAGCAATAGCTACGACGCAGGTATTGCAATGAGTGGCGGCAACAACGGAATGGACATGTCATTTCCACTGCCAGCATATGGTGTAATGCATGGGCATGGGTTGAGTGGCTCAACCACTGATGATGCCGGGCAACTGGTGGGGACTCAGCAGGGAGTGAACACCGGCGGTGGTTTTGCAGGATCAACTGGAGTGCAGGAGGAGGAGGAAGAGGAGGGGGATAACAAGGCCATGGTGAAAAGTAGCAAGAACAACAATGGTGGGTCATTGTTGGACCGCTACTGGACCAACAACAACAACAACAACAACAAGGGGCAGTAGGGTTAGTGTGCCAAGCAGTGGAAGTGATGCTTGCTGCAAACAATGCAAATGGGTACTAGTACCAGTGAAGTTAGGAGAGTCTAGTAGCCTAGGACGCATGCATTTTTTTATTTAGCTTTGGTCATGATGGCAAATCATCATGAATCACCCTTTTTGTTCATTTGCATGCTTTGATGAGTTGCAATAATCTATATATCATTGGACAAATAATCATTTATTTGGACCATTAGCTCCGATGGATATTTTCTTTGTTTCTTCGATTCATTAATTAGCTAACTAGTCTATAGCTTTTTAAAGTTTAGTACTTAATTTGGATGGATGAAGCAGGCTATTTAACATGCATTTGGTAGCTAGAACCCTACCTATCTACTATTGGTAATAACAATTTGTTGATGCAGATGTCTATCTTTTGAATGTTTCATTCCTTTTATTTCAGCTTTCAATGAGACAAATTAACAACCCTTGGTATACATGAGTATATGCATGGACCTCTTACTGTCTTACATATGTGCATGGTTGAAGGGTCGAGATGGCGGACTAGAGGGGGGTGAATAGTCCTTTCTAAAACTTAATCGTCTCGGCTAACCGAAATAAATGCGGAATTAAAACTATCGGTCTAGCCAAGACTACACCCCTCTATCTATAACATTAGCACCTTACAAAAGATCCTAATTAAGAAAATAAGGTGCTAGACTAGCATGAGCGCACCTATCCAATTTTAGGAGCAAGGTCACATAAACCTATGCCACTAGTACTTTGCACATCGAGGGAGCTCCTACACAACTAGTAAAGCAAAAGCACAAAGCCCCTAAGCTCACTAGCAATGCTCAATAACAAGGCAACCAATGTCAAATTAGAGAGCACAAAATACTTAGCTACACAAACTAAGCAATGTGACTAACAAGGTTATACAAACTAAATTAGCCACGCAAAGGGGATACTTCTAGGTACACAAGCAAGAAGGTAACTAGCTAGCTACACAAGCAAACTAGTTATAAGAGCAACTATACAAGCACTATGTATATAATGTAAATACAAGCTTGCGTAGAGAGGATGCAAACCACCGTGAAGAAATACACAAAGTTGACACGGTGATTTTTCACCGAGGTTCACTTGGTTGCCACCAAGCTAGTCCTTGTTATGGCGATACACCCACTTGATGGATCACGAGCTAATTGGCATTCTAAAGTCAAACCCTCAGTGGATGCCGCACATCCAACATAAGATGGGGATCCTCCAAGCCACGAGCAATCCACTAGAGTAGCCAATTGTGATCTCCCGCGGGGAAGACTCAAGAACCCCTCACAAAGCTTCTCCGGAGCCTCGCATAGTCTTCTTGCGAGCTTCGACGGAGCCACAAGCCACCAAGCCATCCAGGAGGTGGCAACCTGGAAGAGTAACAAGCACCACCGGCTTGCAACACGAACACCTAGTGCCACTCGATGCAACCTCATGATGCAATCGCATTAGAATCACTCACTCACTTATTGATTCACAATCTAGCAAGCACAAGTGAGTTGGAGGCTTCTCAAACCAAGCACACACAAGGGCAACACATCCCCAAGGTGCTCAACCCCAGCCAAGACCGGCCACCACTTCTATTTATAACCCCACGGTCAAATATAGCCGTTACCCCTTCACTAGATGTTTTTCGCAGTGACTGGACGCGCTGCACTGCGTCCGGTCACCCGTGGCCATCCACGTGTCCCCATGGATTCAACCGTGGCTACTCAATCCTCCAACGGTCACCACGCACCAACGGTCACCAAGCGACCGGACGCGTCCACTAGCCAAGACCGGACGCACAGTTCACGCACAGCCTGCGCACGTGAAACCACAACCGGACGTGCACGCTTGACACACCGGACGCCACAGTGCTAGCGTCTGATCGTTTCTAGTAAGCACCCACTCATGACCTGACGCACCACCGCGTCCGATCGACCTCGCGTGCTTCACAACTTCTCTAGGGCTTGACTGGACGCACCGGTCCCGTGACCGACCGGACGCGCCGGTGCAAAACCCTAGAGTCCCGCGCTTGACTACTACTGCCACTGACTGGACGCGTCCGATCATGCTGAGACCACGTCCAGTCACTACCAGTTGAAAGCTCTATGTTTGGTGTTGGTAATTAGTGACAATGTCTAAGTACTAATCCTATGCCTAAGTTGTATGTAGCATATGAGGATTAGTACATTCCAAGGTTGGTGGCAAGATGGACATGGTGATCATGATGGCCACACTTGGATTTGGATGCAACCCTACATGAGCAAGGCAAAGGTATATGCTTAAGGGTTGTGTTTTAGTAACCAAGACACCTAGTGGGTGTGGTTACATTATAGGATAGATAGCTGTACTATAAAAAGGGGAATGACGTGGCTATTGAACTCCTAAGTGCCTCTAGGTGTGCATTTCATGTCATATGCATTTGGATAGAACTAATAATGCCTTGAAAAATGATTGTGAAAATGCTAACACACATGCACTTGGTGATGATCACTTGGTGATGTTAGCACATTTGCGAAGGCGGTGGAGTTTGAGCGGTAGAGAGGGTTTGGGGTCCTCTCTCCCACCCGCCGAACTTGCGAGGCAGGATTCAGGCGTTTTCGAGGAATTGAAACGCCTATTTTCCACTACGCCGGAAGTCAGAAATCAAACCGAGGTAAACGGAGGCGAACGGAGGTCACAGTGGTGACCGGACGCTGGACCGGACGCGGTCTCTGTTTGATCGGACGCGTCCGGTCAGTGTTCAGCGTCCGCGCGAGTTTCAGCTTTTTGATCGGACGCGCAGCGCGTCCGGTCACAGTCGACCGGACGCGTCCGGTCGATCAGGGAGCTTACTGGACTCCAACCAGACGCGGGCACTGTGGCGTCCGATCAGTTCTCCAGCGCGTCCGGTCGTTGTTTCGTTGTGTGTTGGGCATTCTTAACGTCATTACCAAAAGTAGACTTAGTTTTCTAATTCTGATAACGGCGCCAAAAATGCCGAACCTATCCCTCATGCCACTTAAGCCAAGTTGTCATCCCCAGCATGACATGAGAGACGCGGTATTGAAATATGCAACTGCTCTTCTAAATAAATAATAAATAAGATCTGCAAGCGCACAGATTAATACCGATGTAGCATTTTAACCGGGAAGTATTCCAGGTATCGTTATTTATATTTTTACCACTGGGAAGGGATTACTAACATCAATGTTGATTATGGAATGGAATATAGGAATGAGTATCAATCATTGCAAGTATAAGTGAGAGCATTCATCTATGTCTTGCATACAGGGGTAAGTGTCACATAAAATATAGATAAAGTATGAATGGTGACAAAGATAATTAATCTGATCAGCTAGCCACATATAATAATGATAAGCACCTCAACAGATATTCTAGCAAGTCATTAGCATGGTATTAGGACGAACTACAAGGATATTTCCTAAGTTATTCTTAACTATAAAGTCTAGCATATCATAGTTAGTGCAAGTACACTTGGCAATCATTGCGAGAAAGGACTACGCCCATGCATAGTGATATTATCAAGGAAGATGAGAAACATAGCAATCACTCCCCCGTAATAATGTTGCTCTGCCTGCCTTACACACGGGAGGGGGACTATATAAGAACCAACGAAGCTGTCACCATCGCAGACCACCCCACGATCCGGCATATAAGGTGCAATCGTAGATAAATATGGTCTAAGCACCACGCCTACACAATATTTATCATTTACCCATGGATCCGATGGATAAACGCTATACGATCCTAAACATGTATATAATTCCAATCTAACTAAGCCAAGTGTATAACTACGATAAACTAAGAACAATATAATCGCAAACATAAACAAGTAGAGCATAGTCATAATCAATATATTGAAATAAAACAAAGTTGTATTCATAATATTGAAGAACAATGATGAACAATGAAGAACAGTAAAGGAATTACCAGGAATCCTCTTGACAGATCTGGAAACCAATCGAAGATTGACTCCTTCTAGTTCTAATCCTATGTAGCTATGCTATACTAGAGATCTAGTTGATGTGGTGGCTCTAGGGCTTGATCAGAGACTCTCCTCTTGAGATTAGGGTTTGAGGAATTGAGAATGAGGGAGTGCCTCCTCTAGGGGCCAGGGGTCCTGCTTATATAGCCCCCTCAAGTGAACGTGGGCCGTCGGATCAAACCGACATTAATCGCACGGTTTTCCTTAATCCCTTAGGTCGGTGGAGCATAATCCGCGAGACGGAGCCTGATTGGCTCTTAGGCCAGGGCGGGCGCCCTGCCTCCGGGCCCGTTCGGCCTCCCGTTCGATCTCGTGGCTTCTGGAGTCTTCTAGATGATAGAAAATCGGTGAACACGTTATTATCTCTATGTAAACCCGACGTGTGGGCCTTTCCTCCGTATTTTCTGATAACCCCCTGCAGAAACAGACAAACACCAAAACTCGTGGAATTCTGTCAGATAAAACCCTAAGTCTAGGTGTTGGTTGCATTTAGATCTTTTTCTTTATTTATTTGATAACTATATTTGGTACTTAAGGACCGTCAACAAACTCCCCCAAGCTTACCTCTTGCTCGTCCCTGAGCAAGGATAGACTCATTATGGATCAGAAGTTGCTGCAACGTCTTTGAACGTTGACGGTACATATGCTTTCAAATAAGGTCTCATCCCTGAGTTAGAGTAAACTGCCAAGACTTAAAACTTACTCATTTTACCTTTCACCATGGGGCTTGCAACCGTCACCTGCATCTTGAGTGGTTAAAAGATAGAACGGTCTAGTCAAACGCCATGTCTCTTATTCTTGATCAGCTATAGCTCTGGAGTTTTTGCAAATTTTTCAAATAAAACTCAGAGATTCCTTGTATGACTTTCTCGGGTCTCTCTTTTGTGGTATTTCTGGATCCTTACCAAGGCAGTAATGGTATATGCCTTCTCTCTCAAAGTATGTGGTATTTATGGTATAAGGCGTAGTGACATTGCCTTCTCTCTCACCCTACTCTAATAAGGCTTTGATATCTGGAGCTCATAGGTGGGAGATACAGTATACATACTCATAGAACATTTATTGCATAGTCAAACCATGGATCCAGAGAAACAAGTCAATAAGTCAAATCAAGATGTGCATGTGTGGTGAATGAGTGGTGTATGGTGATGATGGTGATAACAAAAGTCTAATGCTTTTTTTGAGGGAATACATACCTTTCTTGCTTTTTAAAACTTCTGAGGGGAATGAGATGCTCTATTTTTTTCTCTCTTTTTTTTCTCTCAGGTGGGTATCTTGTACCCCTAATTCTACTGTCGGACACTTATCCATTTTTACCTCTCGTCTCACTTTTTCTTTCTTCGAGGTTCCGAGCACTTGCTCCTTTTTATTTCCTCGTTTTTTATATTTTTTAGAGCAAACCTCCCTCTTGAAAATATAGCAAGTGGTAGTAGAAATGACTTGAGCATTAACTTCACAGGGAATAACAGGAATGGGATAATGTTTTTGGCTATTCTCTCCCGGGTCAGGAGTAGAATAATTTTGGGTGAATCTGGAGATGGAAATGAGTGGATATATGTGGATGCGTACTTCCGGAGTAGAAGCAGCATGTATGAGTGAACGTGCAAGTGAATCTTGATTTTAACCACATGACAAGTTCCTAAGGGTCTACACAGCTTGACCACACTCAATGCCCATAAGCAATAAGTAGTAAAAGTGCGGCTATTAATCTAACAAGCATGCATATATGGCTGTGGTAGGAATTTAAACTCTCATCATACAGGAACTCATCATGCAATATTTTAAAGATTTTTAAAGATAAAATTCTCTAGAATTCTAGCATCTCTAGGAACAGATAAACAATAGCTCAACCTTCCCATATCATATCCGCTAACAACTAGACTTCAGATCAAGTTCTCTTCCCACTAGTTCAAGTTTAGAGCCAGTTTTAAATTATAATAGTTATGTCTAAACTAGAGAGAGAACAAATTTGAAAATTAGGCAGAGCAACTATTCATCATATCCATGCTAGAGTTTTATTTTCAAGATTCAGTTTAGCATAGCTACTTTATTTATTTATTAAACTAAGCAAATATATATAAACACAAAATATTTATTTGGGTTTTCATGATTATGCATCTTTTTATTTTAATAAAGCATAGGTATAAATGTAGATAAAAATACTTATCGGGATAAATGGGGGTGCTCTCCCCCAAGCTGGATCTTGACGTAATTTCTTCTGATGTAGCTAGCAGGTGCAGAGGTGTATTTGAATGTCGGCAGCACCCTGACAATGATTAGGATATCCTCCGTCTGCTAGTCTTCCTGAATTATGTGGAGCTCAAATAGACAACAAAGCTTCGTGGAACTTGATTAAGCGTTAGCATAAATATCTAGCCTTTATCATATTTGAGCTTCCTTGATAAATGTCACTCTCTATTTTTATTTTCATTTTTATAGAACAGAAAAAATATATTATTATTATATTTTTTTTATGCCACCACAGTGAATGTACTTATGGGTTTTATGCCACTCGCATACTCACATGGGGCTTACTGTTTTCAACATTTTTTTAGACAGAATGAACATGATTAACTGAGCAATAATTAAAGGGAAAATGATAACTACCAAGTTTACCTCTTGGCACGGCGTTCGGTGTTTTTAAGTCCTCCGAACATGACTTCTTTTCTTCTTAGTTGTCCTGGGATTTGGGTGGCGTAGACGGTGGTTCCGGCAGTGCCTCCTCTTCTTGTGTAACTGTCTTCGCTTTCCATACCCGACTTGGTGCTTTGGTCTCCTGTTGTGTATCCTCGGGCCTTATGACCTCTCCTTCATAGTCTGCCCATACGTCCTTGATGGTTTGCCTCCTTTGGTTACGGTTACGTCGCCTTCTTCTTGTCCTCACCTGCTTAGAATCTTCAACTATATAGTTAGGGTTATTAAAGTAGCGGCGTACCTTCTCAGAGGGGAAATGCATATGGACTTCTCCGGTTCCAATGTAGATGATTGCTTTGACGGTGTCTAGAAACGGTCTTCCTAGGATGATGGGTGGATCGTACTCATCGTCTCCCATGTCAATGACCTGAAAGTCTGTATGGAGAAAATGATCATTAATTTTAACAGGGACATCGGTTACTATATCTTCGACCTTTCGGGATGTCTGATCTGCCATCTGGAGCTGAGTGTATGTTGGTTTTAAGGGCATGGTCCCGTACAAGAGCTGATAGGTGACTGTGGCCATTATGTTGACGCCTGATCCAGTGTCGCAGAGTGCCTTCTGAAAGGAGTATCCATTGATTGAGCACTCAATGCTTGGCATACCTGGGTCGTCCTTCTTGTTCAGGAAGGGCGACTTGAGTCGACCATCTTGACCTCCTTGAACTGCAGTGACCATCTTAGCTGATTCGGTCCATCCTTAGTTGTTCTTGTTCTGCTTGTTCCTCCTATTGGTCCTCTTCCTTGGTTCATGTTGGGGTTGCTCTGGGATTTGTGTAATCTTGTTCTTGAAGGAAAACGTCTCCTTCCTCCCCTTGATGTTGAAGTTGATCTTCGCAGCGCTGGCGTAGATGACAGCTCCCGAGGTGTTCAGGAATGGCCTTCCCAGAATAATTGGTGACCTCTCATCGGACCCGGTCTCTATCACCACGAAGTCAGCTGGAGCATACGAGGTACCAACTCGGACACACATGTTCTTTAATATTCCTTTAGGAAAGCTTAGTGTCCGATCTGCAAGCTGCAAACACATAGTTGTTTCTGATAAAGGATATGTAAAGAATTTTTCATAGAGTACCCTGGGCATAATGTTGACGCTGGAGCCAAAGTCGCAGAGTGCTTCTGGGAAGTCCACCATGCCGATGGAGATCGGGATGACGGGGCGTCCTGGATCGCCTCTCTTGACTGGCAGAAGGTCATTATGTACTCCGACAACGGGATTACTCCAATAGTTACCTGTATCAAACATATCTACAAGATTTGCAGATTCTAATCCTTCCGGTTGTGATGGTATACCGGGGTTAGTAGCAGGAACAGCAGCAGCTATTTGATTTAACTGAGATTCAATCATTTTATTAAAGCTAATTTGGTTTTTGATGGCAGTAGAGAAATTATCCATTCTATTATTTATGTTTTCTAGTATTTTATCATTGGATGCCAATTTCTTAGACAAGTTATCCATTAGCTTTTCTTGATTAGACACTAACTCTCTCAGGGGTGGAAAATTATTATTGTTATTGTAAGAGTTATTACCTTGATAATTACCTGAGTAGTTACCTGAGTAGTTAGGACTCTGTTGATTCCAACCTTGATTTTGTTGAGGACGGTTGTAGTTGTTGTTGTTGTTGATGTACCTTGCATCCTCAAGCATCTCAGGGCAGTGATTGCCTGAGTGTCCAGTGTCTCCACATTCCTCACAAGTCATGTGAGAGTCGTAGACGTTCATGACTTCTCTTTTGTCTCCAGCTTTGTCATCGAGCTTTTTCATGAGTAGGTCTAGCTTTGCAGACATCATGTCTACCTCCTTGAGCTGGTGCATACCTCCACCCTTCTTGCGTGTTTGAGTCCTCTCTTTGTTCCAACCTTGGTTGGACGCCATCTTCTCCATAAGGGCTGTAGCTTGTGGTATGGTGAGTGATAGAAATGCGCCTCCAGCTGCAGCATCCATGGTCTCACGAGCACTAGTGATGAGCCCATGATAGAGAGTCTGCATAAGTAGCCAGCTTTCTATTCCATGATGGGGACATTCTAGGATGTAATCTTGAAAGCGCTCCCATGCTTCTGGAACGGATTCATCATGTTATTGCTGAAAACTTGTAATCTTCCCACGGAGAGCATTGGTCTTGCCCATGGGAAAGAACTTAGCTAGAAAGTTCGTAGAGTAGAGTGCCCACGTAGTGTTCTTATCCTTCGTCGCGTAGAACCACTGCTTCGCTCTCCCCAATAGTGAGAATGGGAAAAGGCAAAGTAGTATGGCGTCTCTGGGAACATCTAATATAGTGAATGTGCTGCAAATCTCTAGGAAGTGTTGGAGATGAGCACTTGCATCTTCGTGCGGCTTCCCACAAAACTGGTTGGCTTGTACCATGTTGATGAGCCCTGGCTTGAGCTCAAAGTTCTTGTCGATGGCCGCGGCAGGTCCAGTGCGGATGTTGTCCGTAGTGGGAGCTGAGAACTCGCGGATCATCTTGTTCACCATGGCTGCGAACTCTGTTGACAAATTCCAGATGAAACTTCGGCGGTCTTCTGGATTGGATGAAGTGCTGCGTCGAAGTGTTGACTTCTTGAGCTTGGCTCTTGCCCCTCTGATTAATGCTTCGGGGTTGTCAACAAAATTTTCTGGAAGATGTCCTCTATTCATACATCACCCTGCAAAACAATAAGAATGGAAAAATACAGGGGTAAATCTGTATGGGAGAATTGATGATCTCAATCACTTAATGATGCGAATGATGACTCAAATTCCGTATTCATTCCTTGTTAGTAAATCAACCTTCCCCGGCAACGGCGCCAAAAATGCTTGTTGGGCATTCTTAACGTCATTACCAAAAGTAGACTTAGTTTTCTAATTCTGATAACGGCGCCAAAAATGCCGAACCTATCCCTCATGCCACTTAAGCCAAGTTGTCATCCCCAGCATGACATGAGAGACACGGTATTGAAATATACAACTGCTCTTCTAAATAAATAATAAATAAGATCTGCAAGCGCACAGATTAATACCAATGTAGCATTTTAACCGGGAAGTATTCCAGGTATCGTTATTTATATTTTTACCACTGGGAAGGGATTACTAACATCAATGTTGATTATGGAATGGAATATAGGAATGAGTATCAATCATTGCAAGTATAAGTGAGAGCATTCATCTATCTCTTGCATACAGGGGTAAGTGTCACATAAAATATAGATAAAGTATGAATGGTGACAAAGATAATTAATCTGATCAGCTAGCCACATATAATAATGATAAGCACCTCAACAGATATTCTAGCAAGTCATTAGCATGGTATTAGGACGAACTACAAGGATATTTCCTAAGTTATTCTTAACTATAAAGTCTAGCATATCATAGTTAGTGCAAGTACACTTGGCAATCATTGCGAGAAAGGACTACGCCCATGCATAGTGATATTATCAAGGAAGATGAGAAACATAGCAATCACTCCCCCGTAATAATGTTGCTCTGCCTGCCTTACACACGGGAGGGGGACTATATAAGAACCAACGAAGCTGTCACCATCGCGGACCACCCCACGATCCGGCATATAAGGTGCAATCGTAGATAAATATGGTCTAAGCACCACGCCTACACAATATTTATCATTTACCCATGGATCCGATGGATAAATGCTATACGATCCTAAATATGTATATAATTCCAATCTAACTAAGCCAAGTGTATAACTACGATAAACTAAGAACAATATAATCGCAAACATAAACAAGTAGAGCATAGTCATAATCAATATATTGAAATAGAACAAAGTTGTATTCATAATATTGAAGAACAATGATGAACAATGAAGAACAGTAAAGGAATTACCAGGAATCCTCTTGACAGATCCGGAAACCAATCGAAGATTGACTCCTTCTAGTTCTAATCCTATGTAGCTATGCTATACTAGAGATCTAGTTGATGTGGTGGCTCTAGGGCTTGATCAGAGAGTCTCCTCCTGAGATTAGGGTTTGAGGAATTGAGAATGAGGGAGTGCCTCCTCCAGGGGCCAGGGGTCCTGCTTATATAGCCCCTCAAGTGAACGTGGGCCGTCGGATCAAACCGACATTAATCGCACGGTTTTCCTTGATCCCTTAGGTCGGTGGAGCATAATCCGTGAGACGGAGCCTGATTGGCTCTCAGGCCAGGGCGGGCGCCCTAGGGAGCAGGGCGGGCGCCCTGCCTCCGGGCCCGTTCGACCTCCCGTTCGATCTCGTGGCTTCTAGAGTCTTCTAGATGATAGAAAATCAGTGAAGACGTTATTATCTCTATGTAAACCCGACGTGTGGGCCTTTCCTCCGTATTTTCTGATAACCCCCTGCAGAAACAGACAAACACCAAAACTCATGGAATTCTGTCAGATAAAACCCTAAGTCTAGGTGTTGGTTGTATTTGGATCCTTTTCTTTATTTATTTGATAACTATATTTGGTACTTAAGGACCGTCAACATTGTGTGCTGCTCAGGCTTGACCAGCGCGTCCGGTCCATCACGGGACCGGCGCGTCCGGTCGAGCTTCGCGCGTCCGGTCGTTGCGTGCAGCGCGTCTGGTCGGTGCTTTGCAAAATAGCCGTTGTGCGATCGGCGCGTCCGGTCCGCGCGACCAGCGTGTCCGGTCAGCGCGACTGCGGCTGTTTCATGTTCCTAACGGCTATATTCGAAGGGGTACGTCTATAAATACTTGTTGGCCGGCTCAAGGCTCTCTCTCTTGGACATTTGACATACTTATGAGCACTTTGAGCTAAGCAACTCCCCTCCCACTCATCTCTCTTGCTTCTTTGCATATTCGAAGTGAGATTGAGTGATCCAAGTGCATTTGCATTGTGAGATAGCATCTAGTTGGCACTTGGTGGTTGATTTGCTGCGGGATTCTTGTTTCTCTTGGTGGTTGCCGCCACCTAGACGGCTTGGAGCAGCTTGGAGGCGTTGGCAAGAGTTGGTGATTGTTCTTGGCCACCTCCGGTGATTGTGAGGGGTTTGTGCCTACCTCGGCGAAGCGCGAAAGGCAACATTAGTGGATTGCTCATGTCATTTGCAACCTTTTGCCATTTGGTAGGTTCTTGTGGCACCTTTTGAGAGGCTCGGTGTGAGACCTATTAGCCACCGAACCACGTGGTGAAGAAGGACACAACGGAGACTAGCGTGCCGGCAAGCATGTGAACCTCGGGATAAATCTTTGTGTCATCATTCTTATTGTGATTGATTGATCCCGGTGATCGGTTGTCTTGGTATTCATTGTTGATCATATTGGTTGGCTCAATACTTCGCCCCTCGGTGAAACTCTCCTAATTCAACTCCGCATTACTTTATTAGTTATCTTTGCTAGCTAGTTAGCTTTGCTAGAGTAGCTCTTTTGTGTAGCTTGCTAGTTGTAGTTGTAGTTACCTTCTCGGTTTGACTTGTGCGGTTGAGTGCCTTTATACTAGAATTGTGAATTGGATAGGTGGCTTGCAAACACCCCGTAGGCTAAGCAAAACTCGCATCTCGCTATTTGTTGTATTGATAAACTTGTTTAGCTTGTCTTTGTAGAAAATTTTAAAAGGCTATTCACCTCCCTCTAGCCATCAAGACCTTTCAAGTGGTATTAGAGCCGTGGTCACCGTTTGCAAGGCTTAGCAACCTCGGTGCAAGATGGCTCAAGTTATGTTCAATCATGTTAATGGCAAGCCTCCATTCTTTGATGGCGTCTCTTCCTTTGATCATTGGAAAAGGAAAATGAAGCAATATCTAGGCAATATACATGAGAAGGTTTGGGATGTGACTAAAGAAGGATACATCATTCTTGATGAAGAAAATCTCACTCCAAATGACCGCATCAACAAACAATGCAACACGGCGGCACTTGACATAATCTACCGTGCCATTGATGACAAAGTATTTGAGCAAATCAAAGATCTTGAAAAGGCAAATGAGCTTTGGATAAGGCTTGAAGAAACATATGAAGGCACTTCAACGGTAAAAAGTGCCAAGCTATATATGCTCAAGGACAAGTTCTCCACTTTCAAGATGAAGGATGATGAATCCATCCCGGAGATGTTCTATAGGCTCCAAGTCATTGTCAATGATCTCAAGGGGCTTGGAGAGAAGGTTGAGGACAAGGATTTCTCACACAAGTTCTTGATGTGCTTACCCAAGAAGTTTGCCACCTTGAGAAGAATGATCTTTAGAGAGGGATTGGACAAGGTCAAACCAACCAATGTGCTTGGAGATATAATGACCGATGCTCAATACAATGATGATGAAGATGAGGTAGAAGAGAAGAAGGAGACCAAGGTCAAGCAAGCGAAGCCCATTGCATTTAAGGCTTCATCTTCTAAGGGCAAGAGCAAGGTGGAGAGTGATGATGATGATCCATTCGATGATGAGACCATGGCCCTCCTAGTACACAAGATGGGAAGGTTGATGAAGAAGAAAGGATATGGGGCAAGGAAGAGAAGGGACTTCATGAAGGTAAAGGAGGTGCTTTGCTACAATTGCAATAGCCCCGATCATGTAGTAGCAAAGTGCCCCTATGAAGACAAAAGATATCATGATGGAGAGTTGAAGTTGAAGAAGAACAAGAAGGACAAGAAGGAGAAGAAAGAGAAGAAGAGCTTCACTATCAACAAGAAGAAGGGTGGTGGTTATGTGGTCACTTGGGATAGTGACAACTCCGATAGTGATGATGATGATAGCTCTAGTGATGATGAGAGGACCACTCGGCGAGCCATTGCAAGCATCGCCCTCTCCAACAAGCCATCCATCTTCGACACTACATCGACATGCCTTATGGCCAAGCCTACCAAGGTAAAATATGATGATAGTGATGATGATTCTTGTGCTAGTGATGGTTGTAGGAGTGATGATGAGGATGAGGACTACTCCAAGGATGATCTATTGGGCATAATAGATCAAATGAGCAAGGGCTACAAGAGGACAACCAAGAAGTGCAAAATCTTGGAGCAAGAGCTCATTGCCAAGAGCAATGAAAATGATGCCTTGATGGAGGAGCTTGTTGCTCTCAAAAAGAGTAAGGAGTGCAAAGAAATTGAACAAGAGCTCAAAGCTCTTAGAAAATCCTTTGATGAGCTAGAGGCCTCTCGTGAGTGTCTAAAGGAAGACCACGAGGACCTTGAAGTTGCTCACACTAGGCTTAAGGAAGCCCAGTCCTCTCTACTTAAGGTCATCAAGGAGAAGGACCTCAAGTTGGAGAAGCTCATGAAGGAAGCTAAGGAGGAGCAAGTGATTGTCACTTGTGATATTGGACTAACATGTGATATTATTGATGATTCTTTATATGTTGGTCCTACTAATGCTTCATGTAGCTCATCATTATCCACCACAACCAACTCTACCTCTACTACTAGTGATTCATCACTTGTGGTTGAGAATGAGACTCTCAAGAGGGAGGTGGATGATCTCACCCGCGCATTGGGCAATGCCTATGGTGGGGATGCCCGCTTGCTAAAATGTTTGGGTAGCCAAAGGTTCTCTCTTAACAAAGAGGGTTTGGGCTATACTCCCAAGAAGGGCAATGCGGCCTTTGCTACTCCAAAGTCTCGCTTTGTGAAGAGCAATGGTCGTTATTGCAATAGATGCAAGCAAGTTGGGCATCTAGAGATTAATTGTAATAAAATGAACAAGAATAACAACAAGATTCATGCTAAAATGGATTACATTCCTTTTGATTCTTGTTATGTGCTTACCAAGGGTGAGAAAGGTGTGCATGCTAGGTTTGTTGGTACACCAATTGTGGGTCCAAAGAAGAATGCCATTTGGGTACCAAAGAGCTTAGTTACTAACCTCCAAGGACCCAAACAAGTATGGGTACCTAAGAAACATTAATTTATTTTGTAGGTAAATTACAAGGCTGGAGGAAGGCATTGGGTGCTTGATAGTGGGTGCTCTCAACATATGACCGGTGATTCAAGAATGTTCAACTCTCTCAAATCAAATGATAGTGGCATTGATAGTATCACATTTGGTGACAATAGCAAGGGTGATGTGAAGGCTCTTGGAAGGATTGCTATCTCAAATGATCATAGCATTTCCAATGTGCTCTTAGTTGAAAAGTTGAACTTCAATCTTCTCTCGGTTGCTCAATTGTGTGATCTCGGTTTCAAGTGCATATTTGGTGTTGATGATGTGGAGATAGTTAGTGTTGATGGCTCCAATTTGATCTTCAAGGGTTTTAGATATGAGAATCTATACTTGGTTGATTTCAATGCTAGTGACACTCAACTTTCAACATGCTTGTTCACCAAATCAAGTATGGGTTGGTTATGGCATAGAAGACTTGGTCATGTTGGCATGAAACAATTGAACAAGTTAGTGAAGCATGACTTAGTTAGAGGCTTGAAAGATGTCACATTTGAGAAAGATAAGCTATGTAGTGCATGTCAAGCCGGAAAGCAAGTAGGCAACACTCATCCATTGAAAAGCATCATGAGTACTTTCAAGGCATTTGAGTTGTTGCACATGGATCTATTTGGGCCAACTACATACACAAGCATTGGTGGCAACAAGTATGGCTTTGTGATTGTGGATGATTTCACTAGATACACATGGGTATTCTTTCTTGTGGACAAGAGTGATGTATTTGACATATTCAAGAAGTTCATCAAGAGAGTGCAAAATGAGTTTGAGACCACAGTCAAGAAAGTGAGAAGTGACAATGGAAGTGAGTTTAGAAATACAAGAATTGATGAGCTATGTGAGGAGCTTGGAATCAAACATCAATTTTCGGCCAAGTATACACCTCAATCTAATGGCCTAGTTGAGAGGAAGAATAGAACCTTGATTGATATGGCAAGATCAATGTTGAATGAGTATAATGTGAGTCATTCTTTTTGGGCCGAAGCAATCAACACGGCTTGTTTCTATAGCAACCGCCTCTATTGCCACAAGTTTCTAGAGAAGACACCATATGAGATCTTAAATAGAAGAAAGCCTAACATTGCATACATTCGGGTATTTGGTTGCAAATGCTACATCTTAAAGAAGGGCTCTAGATTGAGCAAGTTTGAGAAGAAATGTGATGAAGGATTCTTACTTGGTTACTCCACTACTAGCAAAGCTTATAGAGTTTGGAATTTGGCTAGTGGCTTACTTGAGGAAGTTCATGATGTTGAGTTTGATGAAACAAATGGCTCTCAAGATGAGGAAAATAACTTGGATGATGTGAGAGGAACTCAATTGACCAATGCTATGAAAGAAATGGATATTGGTGATATTAGGCAAAAGCAAGTGATTGATGTGGATGACAACAAAGATCAAGTGCTCCAAAGTCCAATTACACAAGCTAGTGGGTCTCAAATGCAAAATCAAGCTAGTACATCATCTCAAGTGCAACAAGATCAACAAGTGGCTAGTTCATCATCTCCAACTTATGATCAACATCAACATCCAAGCAATCAAGTCCAAGTGCTTCAACCAACTAACATTGCAAGAGACCATCCATTGGATTCCATCATTGGTGACATACAAAGGGGAGTTCAAACTAGATCAAGATTGGCATCATTTTGTGCTCACTCTTCCTTTGTGTCAATGGAAGAACCCAAGGACATTGATAAAGCATTGAGAGATCCGGATTGGGTAAATGCAATGCATGAAGAGCTCAACAACTTTAAGAGAAATGAAGTATGGGAACTAGTTGAGAGGCCTAAGGATCACAATGTCATTGGAACAAGATGGGTCTTTCGCAACAAGCAAGATCAAGATGGAATAGTAGTAAGGAACAAAGCAAGACTAGTGGCTCAAGGTTACACACAAATAGAGGGTCTTGACTTTGGTGAAACTTATGCCCCGGTTGCAAGATTGGAAGCAATTAGGATCTTACTTGCCTATGCTTGTGCTCACAATATCAAGCTATATCAAATGGATGTGAAAAATGCATTTCTCAATGGGTACATTCAAGAGGAGGTGTATGTGGAGCAACCTCCCAGTTTTGAAGATGACAAGAAACCCAATCATGTCTACAAATTGAGAAAGGCTTTGTATGGATTGAAGCAAGCACCTAGAGCATGGTATGAAAGATTGAGGGACTTCTTGCTATTCAAAGGATTTGTCATGGGCAAAGTTGATACAACACTATTCACCAAGAAGATTGGGAAAGACTTGTTTGTATTGCAAATATATGTTGATGATATCATCTTCGGTTCAACCAATCAAGATTATTGTGATGAGTTTGGGAAAATGATGGCAAAGGAATTTGAAATGTCAATGATCGGTGAACTTAGTTTCTTTCTTGGACTTCAAATCAAACAAATGAAGGAAGGAACATTTGTGAGCCAAACCAAGTACATCAAAGATATGCTCAAGAAGTTTGGCATGGAATATGCAAAGGGCATTACAACTCCAATGGGTACTAGTGGAAGTTTGGATAGTGACAAGAGTGGCAACATGGTGGATCAAAAGCTTTATAGATCAATGATTGGTAGCCTACTCTATGTGACGGCATCAAGACCCGATGTGATGTTTAGTGTATGCATGTGTGCAAGATTTCAAGCCTCACCAAGAGAAAGTCATTTGAAGGCAACAAAGAGAATATTGAGGTATTTGAAGCATACATAAGATGTTGGATTATGGTATCCCAAAGGTGCAAGCTTTGAGCTAGTTGGATATTCGGATTCCGACTATGCCGGTGACAAAGTGGAGAGAAAGAGCACTTCCAGGACTTGTCAATTGTTGGGAAGATCACTTGTCTCATAGTCATCCAAGAAGCAAAATAGTATTGCACTATCTACCGCCGAAGCCGAATACATCGCCGTGGGTAGTTGTTGTGCACAAATCTTGTGGATGAAGGCAACATTGAAGGATTTTGGAATCAATTTCAAGAATGTGCCATTGCTATGTGATAATGAAAGTGCCGTGAAGCTAACCAACAATCCGGTTCAACATCAAAGAACAAAGCATATTGATGTTCATCATCATTTCATTCGAGATCATCAACAAAAGGGTGACATTGCTATTGAGAGTGTGGGCACCGAAGATCAACTAGCCGATTTATTCACCAAGCCACTTGATGAGAAGAGATTTCACAAGCTAAAGAATGAGTTGAACATACTTGTCTTCTCCAACATGAGTTGATGCACCCCAATGTTATGACATGTCTCTCCTTCGAGCCCTAAGGTACAATTGGTTGACATGTCATACATTATATGCTAAGGACTTGTTTAGTGCATCTAGTCATAATTTACATGTTCTAGGCTCATTCATGAAAATCAAATGAATTTGAAGTTTATATGGTGCCACTATTGTTTCCATGTCTTGTATGATTGTTGACGGTTCTTAAGTATCAATTATAACCATCAAATAAATAAAGAAAAGGACCTATATGCAAGCAACACCTAGAATTAGGGTTTGATCTAACAGAATTCCACGAGTTTTGCTGTTTATCTATTTCTGCAGGGGGTTATCAGGAAATACGGAAGAAAGGCCCACATGTCGGATTAATGACGGGATATTAACCGAACACGTAATTATCTTACATCTAGAAGATTCCAGAAGCCACGGGAACGAACGGGAGCCGTAACGGGCCAGGACACAGGGCGCCCGCCCTGTGCCCTAGGGCGCCCGCCCTGCCCCCGGGACCAATCAGGTCGAGTCTCGCGGATTATGCTCCACCGCCTTTGAGGATCAAGGAAAACCGTAGGATGAAGGTCGGTTTGATCCGACGGTCCAGATTCATCCAAAAGGGCTATATAAGCAAGGCCCCTGACCCCTGGTGGAGAAGACCCCAATTCATTATTCAGTTGCATATCTCTAGTTAGGGTTTAGAGAGAGAGGTTCCCTCTAGGGTTCCCACCTCTTAGGGCTTAGCATCCAATGTGAAAGTAGAATTAGTTCTACTAGATTGAGAGAGATAGAGTGGAGGTGTAGATCGGAGGAAGCCGGCCTGTCGGTGTCTACTCCGAGGTTGTACCTGCGGGAGCAAGTTCTTCTAACCCGAGGCTTGTTCTCAGGATTCTTCAGTATTTCGACTTCTAAATTCTAGTAAGTTCTTTGTTTTATTGTTCTTTGGTTTATGAGTTTACTTTGATCTCTTCGCGTAGAGTTTAGAGTAATCATCTCTAGCGTAAACGTGGTGTTTAAGCTAGGATACTCATAGATATCCCCTCGTCTAGCCGGACCGTGGTAGTAGCGAGGAACGTGACAATTCCGAGTTACCTTTGTATTCCATATCCCGTTAGCAGGATCGATAGGGTTTATAGGTGCGGGTTGAACATCCTTTGTGGTGTCTAGATTCCATAAACCTCCCCAATAGAACAGTAGATCATCCTTACCAAGGTTAGAAGAAGAGTGCGGTTGTAGTCTTCTCTATACATCACTCACATCGAATCATAGTGGTTGTAGCCTAAAGGTTAGTAGTAATAGATTTGGTTAGTCAGATGCACTCTTTCTCCTAAAGGTAAAAATATAAATACGATACCTAGGATAACATCTCGGGTGAAGTGCTCACCGATATCCGTGCGCTTGCGGATCCTATTTCCTAATTGCGTTACCAAATATCAACAAGCATTTCTGGCGCCGTTGCCGGGGAGAAAGACGGTTTGCTGAGATAACCTTGAGTCTTACTACTAGCTTGTATTCATACTTTTTATTTTCTTATCTTTTTCATTCTTTCTTTTTCTTTTTACCAAAAATGGAAAACCAAGGTTCTATATCTATCTTTGATGCCGCAACACCTTTAGCAACTGACCTTTTACCATGGGAGTCATCACAGCCTATCCAAACATCCCAGTATAAGTTAAGTTCAAGGTTGATTGCGATGATTCAAAATTTATCTTTTTCGGGAAAGGAAGACGAAAACCCTTACCTTCATATTAGAGATTTTGAGCAGACATGCGATTGTCTTCGCATTGATGGCATCTCTGATAAGACTTTACGTTGGAAGCTTTTTCCTTTTTCTTTAAGAGGAGAAGCTAGACGATGGTATAGTCAGAAGGTAAGTCAACAGCAAGGTGAATGGGGAGTTTTAAGAGCCAACTTTTGTCTAGATTTTTATTCCCTTGACCGTACTGGTGACCTTAGACTCGAAGTCCTATCTTTTAAACAAAAAGATAATGAAACTTTGGGGAAATCCTAGAAACGTTTTTCTGATCTTTTAGAATCTGGTCCAAAACTTTTGCTTGAAGACACTGTTCTTTTCTTTCACTTTTTTCGAGGTCTTCAGAAAGATAATAAACAAATGCTGCATACTATGGCTAGAGGTTCTTTCTTTCGTATCCCTACTGATGAAGCTAGAGCGATCCTAGATAGAATCCTAGAAGCTGAGATGGATAATGCCCTCCATGATAAAACCTACAAAGCCAAAGTAGACACTCTGCCGAATTCTTCACCTACTTCAGCTATCCCAAGTTTTGAGCCACAAAAGGAAGAAATTCCACCACCTGATTTCATGCTAGATATAGAATCCGATCTTTTTGCTGATTTTAGAAACATTTCAAACTACCATTCTATAGACCGTGGTGTGAACTAGGGATCCCGATCTTTCGAAAGGTTCTGATAACTCTCGATTTGGTGGAGTCACGACACAATTCGATCCGGCTTCCGAACAACTCGGCTATGAACCCCGCAATCGCAGCACCACGACTCCTCTGGTTATCGACCGGCGTTGCACGGTCGACCTTGCCAAGAAGGCTAAGTCCTTGCCTGCAAATCGAGAACACAAGCAAGAACACAAAGGAATGCAACCAAATTGCAGATGAATGATTAATCTCACAAAGTTGGGGTCTCACAAACCGACGACGGCGGCGAAACTGTTATCAACAGAATAATCTAAGCAAAACCCAACCCTAATGTAGGCGGCGACTACTTATTATATAGCCTAAGGGACGTCCAAGGACCCCTATACGCGTCCCTAGGAAGTGCCAACACGTTACAAGGCCCAAACGGCCCAAAAGACGGCGACACAGCGCCCTGACAGATTTCTGGACGGTGACTTGTTTCGACGATTCCCGTTGATTCCGAATAGCTTTTGACGTGAGACCACTTGGGTTGGCTTCCTTATCAAATAAGCTTTCCATCCATATATGGATCATCGAAAACGGAGTCCGGATGCGTCCTGGGTGACCAGTTTAAGGCAGACTGGTCCTGGATTCCGAGGTGGACTCGAACTTGATTTGGTTTGGTCCTCCATCTTTATCCGGGCGCCCTCGCTGGTCCTCCACGCCTCTAAGCCCTCCTCCATGTGTCTCCTGGACCTCTCCTTCATACCTAAGCACAATATAATCATTAGGTAGCAATCTATTCTTAGAATCATATAAAGAGTTACTTAGGAACGAACTCACCTCTAAATTTAATTGACGCGCGCGAGCTCTAGTGATTGGACCTTGAATGTCCAACAATGGATCATTGTGTGTATATGAAGGAGTGATGTCCTCATCATCCTCCCCCTCTTGAATTGGAGTCGTCCTCGACACCAACTCATCTTCGTCTCCCAAGTATGGCTTCAAATCTGAAATGTTAAAAGTGGAACTAACCCCAAATTCGGGGGGTAACTCAAGCTTATATGCATTATCATTAATCTTTTCAACAATTTTAAATGGACCATCAGCTCTAGGCATCAACTTAGACTTTCTCAAATCTGGAAATCTATCCTTTCTCAAGTGCAACCAAACCAAATCACCCGGTTCAAGCTTCACTTCTTGTCTACCTTTACTACCAGCAATTCTATACTTTTCAGTCATTTTTTCAATGTTATGCTTAGTTGTTTCATGCATTCGCAAAATAAAATCAGCACGTTCCTTAGCATCAACATGAATTCTATCACTAGTAGGTAGAGGCAAAATATCAATTGGAGCACGGGGATTGAATCCATACAATACCTGAAAAGGACTTACCTTGGTGGTAGAATGTGTTGCCCGATTGTAAGCAAACTCCACATGAGGCAAACATTCTTCCTACATCTTTAAATTTTTCTTCAGAATAGCTCTCAACATGGCACCCAAAGTGCGGTTAACTACCTCTGTTTGCCCATCGGTTTGTGGGTGACAAGTTGTAGAAAACAACAGTTTTGTACCCAACTTATTCCATAGAGTGCGCCAAAAGTGACTCAAAAATTTAGCGTCGCGATCTGAAACAATAGTAGAAGGCATACCATGCAAACGAACAATCTCTTTGAAAAAGAGGTCAGCAATATGAATAGCATCATCACTTTTATGACATGGTATAAAGTGTGCCATCTTAGAAAATCGATCCACCACAACAAAAATGCTATCCCTCCCCCTCTTAGTCTTAGGCAATCCCAAAACAAAATCCATAGAAATATCTGCCCAAGGAATAGAAGGAACAGGAAGAGGCATATACAAACCATGTGGATTCAAGCGAGACTTAGCTTTTTGACATGTGGTACAGCGTGCCACGAATCGCTCAACATCTCTCTTCATCTTTGGCCAAAAGAAGTGTGTGGCCAAAACATCCTCCGTCTTCTTAGCACCAAAATGTCCCATCAACCCTCCTCCATGCGCTTCCTGCATCAACAAAAGACGAACGGATCCTACTGGAATGCATAGGCGGTTAGCTCTAAATACAAAACCATCATTGACCACAAACTTGTTCCATGAACGTCCCCCTTTGCAATTCAGCAACACATCTTTAAAATCAGGATCAAGCGCATATTGTTCTTTTATTGTTTCAAGTCCAAAAATTCTACATTCAAGTTGGGACAGCAAAGTGTATCGCCTAGACAAAGCATCTGCAATCACATTATCCTTCCCTTTCTTGTGTTTGAAAACATAAGGAAAAGATTCAATAAATTCAACCCACTTAGCATGTCTACGATTCAGATTATGTTGTGAACGAAGATACTTAAGCGATTCATGATCCGAATGAATAACAAACTCTTTAGGCCACAAATAATGACGCCACGTCTCTAAAGAACGTACAAGAGCATACAATTCCTTATCATACGTGGAGTAATTCAAAACAGGGCTATGCAATTTTTTGCTAAAGTATGCAATGGGCTTACCATCTTGCATCAAAACACCTCCAATGCCAACTCCACTAGCATCACATTCTAGCTCAAAAGTCTTACCAAAATTTGGAAGTTGCAGCAATGGTGCGTGTGTAAGCTTGTCCTTCAAAGTGTCTAAGGACACCTCTTGTGCCCTTCCCAATGAAACACCACACCCTTCTTTGTCAACTCGTGTAAAGGGGTAGCAATGGTGCTGAAATCCTTGACGAAGCGGCGGTAAAATCCTGCAAGACCAAGAAAACTCCTCACCTGTGTGATGGATTGGGGAACCGGCCAGCTCTTAATGGCTTCAATCTTTGCCTCATCCACCTCAATTCCCTGTGGAGTAACAACATAGCCAAGAAAAGAGACTCGATCCGTGCAAAAGATGCACTTCTCAAGGTTACCAAATAAACGTGCCTCGCGTAAAGCATTAAAAACAGCACGTAAGTGATCCATATGTTCATCCAAAGACTTGCTATAAATTAAGATATCATCAAAGTAAACTACCACAAATCGACCAATGAAAGCTCTTAAAACCTCATTCATTAGGCGCATGAATGTACTAGGTGCATTAGTCAACCCAAAAGGCATTACTAACCATTCATACAATCCGAATTTAGTTTTGAAAGCTGTTTTCCATTCATCTCCAAGTTTCATTCTAATTTGGTGGTAGCCACTACGCAAGTCAATCTTTGTGAAAATTACAGAACCACATAATTCATCAAGCATGTCATCAAGCCTAGGAATAGGGTGACGATATCGAATGGTAATATTATTAATGGCTCTACAATCAACACACATACGCCAAGAACCATCTTTCTTAGGAACCAAAATTACAGGAACAGCGCAAGGGCTAAGGCTTTCACGTACGTACCCATGGTCCAAAAGCTCTTGTACTTGCCGCTGAATTTCCTTAGTCTCCTCGGGGTTGGTTCGATAAGCAGCGCGGTTTGGCAATGATGCTCCCGGAATCAAATCAATTTGATGCTCTATCCCTCTCATAGGTGGAAGCCCCGGGGGTATCTCAGCTGGAAAAATGTCCTCATACTCCTGCAAAAGGTTAGTGACAGCAGGCGGTACCGAGCTAACATCATCATCAAGAGAAAACAAGGTTCGTTTGCAAACCAAAGTATAGCATACATCGTCATCAGAAATTTCAGCAAGGTCACTTTTTCTTGCAAGCATAACAACACCCTTCAATTTAATTCCCTGAGCCTGAACATTAGGTGCTAACTTCTCCTGTTTAGGTGGGTAAATAGAATTTGCTACTTGCTGATTTTCAGATTTAACCTCATGCAAACTAGCAGTTCGTGTTTTATCATGTTGTACAATTTCAGCTGGGGTCAAGGGAACCAAAGTAATTTTCTTTCCTTTATGTACAAAAGTGTATGTATTACTTCTACCATGGTGTATAGCATCTTTATCAAATTCCCAAGGACGACCCAATAAAAGTGAACAAGCTTCCATAGGTACGACATCACAATCAACATAATCAACATAGGTACCAATGGAAAAAGAGACTCTGCAAGTTTGTGTTACCTTAGCTTTACCTGAATCATTCAACCACTGAATATGATACGGATGAGGGTGTGGTCGAGTGGTCAAGCCAAGCTTCTTGACCAAATCTGTACTCACCAAGTTATTGCAGCTACCTCCATCAATGATGACACGTGCTCGTCGATTGTTGATTATGAAGAAAATCTGGAATAAATTATGGCATTGCAGCTTCTCAAGTTGTTGTATCTGTGCGCTAAGCACTCGCTGCACAATGATGTTCATGTAGGCGGCCGTGTCATCGCTACCAAAGACTTCGCCGTCCTCCTGAACAGCTTGTTCTTGATCCTCATCATCTTCAATGTCAGAGGTGCTGATGTACCCATCGTCTGTAGCAATGTATGCTCGCTGACTAGGGCACTCTCGCTGCATATGCCCAAATCCATGGCAGCGGTGGCACTGAACGCCAGGAGTGCGTCCCGTTGAGGCGACAGAGGATGCACTCTTCAAAGGTTCCTGCACAGAATTTTTACCTGCACCGGAAGGTCGTGGAGAAGATGATTTGACTCCAGACTTATCCTTGCTCGCGGTTGGTTGCATCCGATAGGAAGATGCCTTGGGAAGCCCCGAAGATCGCGGTGTGTATGTGGTGCCAACCTTGTTCTTGCCCTGCAAGTCACGCCCCTGCAACTCCTTCTCTGCAAGCATAGCAAACTGAAACAACTGGTTGACAGTGTTAAATTCCTTATAATCAACTATGTCCTGAATTTCACGCCTCAAACCCGAATAAAAATGAACAATAGAATCCTCAGGCCCCTCCACTATGCCACAACGCATCAATCCTTTTTGAAGGTCACCATAGTAATCCTGCACAGCTTTATCTCCCTGTTCTAAACGCATCAGTTTCTTACGGAGGTCTCTATGATATGATGGTGGCACAAATCTATCACGCATAGCAACCTTAAGCTCTTCCCAGGTACTAGGTGTCGCATTGTCTGCAGCTAAACCAGTCCACCAAATGATAGCAAAATCTGTAAACTCACTAGTGGCTTGTCTAACTCTATGTTCCTCAGGCACTAGGTGGGAACTAAATTTCTGCTTGACTATCATCTCCCAATCAAGGTATCCCTCAACATCATAATGGCCCGAAAAGGAGGGTATTTTAAATTTAACCTTAGCATAAGGATCATCGGGAGCACGATTACGATTACCTTGGTGGCGGTTGAAGTGTTGAGCGCCACCCATACCTGTGGCGTTTCTACGTAGACGATGGCGTAATCTGTTTTGTCTTGTTGCTGCTTGATCAACATTACCATCGGTGTCATATACTACATCATCGTATCCTCCGGTGTTGCTGCCATCATGGACTTCTTGGATGGGGGGCGGCTGCGCTTCCAAGGCAGCTACCCTGTCAGTTAGTGCGGACAAACATTTGTCCAATCTCTCAAGGGTGTTGCCGAGCTTGAGATCAATGAGCGCGTCGGTGACAGCTTTGGCTATTGCCTCAGTCATCTCCCTCTGAGCATTATCTACAACAGATTGTAGTTGGTCTTGGCTGACGCACTCCGACCAGTCTTTGGGCGCCGTATCTTCTCCGTCACCTGGCATTGTAGACACAAAACAGGAACAAACAGTGAAAGTTATCCCTAATAATCTACTACGTAGGTGGAGTAGGGCCTCTCAAGATCGCAGCAAAAAGGAGACCCCTTCTCAAGCTCTTACAAGGTTCTTATCAGCAAGGTCAAGGATACCTGGAAGACGTAGCACTGCGATTACAGGGATCAAAACTTATACTGTCCAGAAGAAGTATGTGGAGTTAAGGCAGGCAGGCCAAATATGTGAGTGGAACACAATTCAAAAATAGAAAGTAATGCTGAATTATAGTCCCAAATACTTGCTCTCGTTGCTGGTCTAACGTGTTTCAAATACCAGATGTGTGATAACAAAATGGAGAAACAAATATGATGGATAGCAAGAGTGATAAGAAACAATCACAAGATAGCACACGTCCACAATTATAGCAAACTGTCTCCTCTATGTGCTCCTCTAAATATTGTTCCTCTTTTGCCCCTCTCAATTTTTCTATTTTTTGGGCTGTCGTTGTTTTTTTGGGAATCTTTGACTTTTTCTTTTTATTTTTTTTTTGATATTTTTCATTCACTTAGGAGCACACAAGAAGTAACCACAAAAAATTTGAGCTGAAACAAGTGAAAGACGTGGCCTGTGGAAAATTCAGAAGATGAGTCCAAAATTGAGGAAAAGCTTGTGACCACGAAAAGAGGATCTTGTGACCAGTTTTTGACCAAAATAAAATTTTCGAACCCCGACAAGACGGGGGATGGTCGGATCCGAAATTTTTTTCTGATCGATTTTGATATCTGGAACGTCGAAATCCGAGTTCGTACGCGAAAACTGGACCAGTTTCAAGTTTGGACTCCGAAATAGAGGACAAAACTGGAACAATGCGTACAAAAGTGGTCACGGTAGCTAGGGTTTGAAGGAAACGATGGGGAAAACACACGAACTGGACTCTAACACAACCTAACCAGCAACAAGACCTTGATTAGGACACAAACTCAACACGACGGAATCTGAAAAGAATTATGCAAAAGGCTAAACGTGGTTTCTAGGATAGGAAAACACTAATTTTTTTTGGCTTTTCTGTGGACTCTAGGACGAAGGCGAAATCAAACTAAACTAGGGTAAAATTGAACCTAACGGTATACCTAAAGCTCTGATTACCAATTGGTGTGAACTAGGGATCCCGATCTTTCGAAAGGTTCTGATAACTCTCGATTTGGTGGAGTCTCGACACAATTCGATCCGGCTTCCGAACAACTCGGCTCTGAACCCCGCAATCGTAGCACCACGACTCCTCTGGTTATCGACCGGCGTTGCACGGTCGACCTTGCCAAGAAGGCTAAGTCCTTGCCTGTAAATCGAGAACACAAGCAAGAACACAAAGGAATGCAACCAAATTGCAGATGAATGATTAATCTCACAAAGTTGGGGTCTCACAAACCGACGACGGCGGCGAAACTGTTATCAACAGAATAATCTAAGCAAAACCCAACCCTAATGTAGGCGGCGACTACTTATTATATAGACTAAGGGACGTCCAAGGACCCCTATTCGCGTCCCTAGCAAGTGCCAACACGTTACAAGGCCCAAACGGCCCAAAAGACGGCGACACAGCGCCCTGACAGATTTCTGGACGGTGACTTGTTTCGACGATTCCCGTTGATTCCGAATAGCTTTTGACGTGAGACCACTTGGGTTGGCTTCCTTATCAAATAAGCTTTCCATCCATATATGGATCATCGAAAACGGAGTCCGGATGCGTCCTGGGTGACCAGTTTAAGGCAGACTGGTCCTGGATTCCGAGGTGGACTCGAACTTGATTTGCTTTGGTCCTCCATCTTTATCCGGGCGCCCTCGCTGGTCCTCCATGCCTCTAAGCCCTCCTCCATGTGTCTCCTGGACCTCTCCTTCATACCTAAGCACAATATAATCATTAGGTAGCAATCTATTCTTAGAATCATATAAAGAGTTACTTAGGAACGAACTCACCTCTAAATTTAATTGACGCGCGCGAGCTCTAGTGATTGGACCTTGAATGTCCAATAGTGGATCATTGTGTGTATGTGAAGGAGTGATGTCCTCATCAGACCGACCCCAAAACAGCCAATTTAGCATTTGTTTACCAAGTGAACGTCAATTGAGAGAGCTTATGTCGGTTATGAGTAGCGAATGGTTAGAGGAGTCAGAGCTTTTCTCTGAAGTAATCCGAGTGGACACACCCTCTATAACTATACGCTGTGCTTATAATTCTGATCAATTTAACGCTCTCTATAATCCTATTGTGGGGATCAATATTATGTCCGAAGCTTTTGCACTTAATTTATTTGGGAAACTTGTTTTAACCCCCACAACAAAGGTCATAAAGGAATCTTCGGGACGATTAGTCCCCAGTCTTGGAATTATTAATGTCCTACCCTTTATGGTAGAAGGCTCCATGGTTCATTTGAACTTTTATATCTTTGATATATGGGGTTTCGACCTACTGATTGGACAACCTTTTAGAAGACTCCTTTATGAAGGTCAAACTGGAAAGCTCCACATTTCCTTGGGAAAGGATTTTAAACTTCCAATTACAATAACTCACTCCTTGAATAATAAGACCGAGCCATATCTTTTGCCTGATCCTATGGAGGAGGTAAAGGCTGCATCTCTAGAACTTTTAGATGATCTAGACTTAGAAGACGAAGCCCCCTTCTTCACTGAAGAAGAGGCCGAACCTTCTAAACCTGAACCCTTAGATGAGTTTGCAGAAACACCTAGACCCCCCATAGAACTCAAAACTTTACCACCCGGTCTTACCTATGCTTTCCTAAACAATAATCCAGAGTTTCCTGTGATCGTTAGTAATAAACTCACTCAGGAGCAAACTCTGCGATTAATGACCATTCTTGAAAAACACCACTCTGTTTTCGGCTACTCACTTCAAGATCTCACAGGAATCAGTCCTATGATTTGTACCCATCGTATTCCGACAGATCCTTCTGTTACACCCTCTCGAGAGCCTCAACATAGACTTAACAACGCGATGAGAGAGGTAGTTAAAAAAGAAGTTATAAAGTTGCTGCATGCAGGGATTATATATCCTGTGCCGCATAGTGAGTGGGTAAGCCCTGTTCAAGTTGTGCCTAAAAAGGGAGGCATGACTGTTGTTACTAATGATAAGAATGAGCTAATTCCGCAACGCACCGTCACTGGGTGGCGGATGTGCATAGACTATAGAAAACTTAATAAAGCCACGAAAAAGGATCATTTTCCTTTGCCTTTTATAGATGAGATGCTTGAGCGGTTAGCAAAACACTCGTTTTTCTGTTTTCTAGATGGATATTCAGGGTATCACCAGATCCCTATCCATCCTGATGATCAAAGCAAAACCACTTTTACATGCCCATATGGAACGTATGCTTATCGTAGAATGTCTTTTGGGTTATGTAATGCACCAGCTTCTTTTCAAAGATGTATGATGTCTATATTTTCTGATATGATAGAAGAGATTATGGAAGTTTTCATGGATGATTTCTCAGTTTATGGAAAAACTTTTGATAGTTGTCTTGAGAACTTAGATAAGGTTTTGCAAAGATGTGAAGAAAAGCACTTAATCCTTAATTGGGAAAAATGTCATTTTATGGTTAGAGAAGGAATAGTGCTAGGACACCTAGTGTCTGAAAGAGGTATTGAGGTAGATAGAGCTAAAATTGAAGTAATTGAACAACTACCTCCACCTGTGAATATAAAAGGAATTCGAAGTTTTCTTGGCCATGCTGGTTTTTATCGCAGATTTATAAAAGACTTTTCATTTATTGCGAGACCACTTACTCTTTTGCTAGCCAAGGATGCTCCTTTCGAATTTGATGATGCATGTCTAAATTCTTTCAATTTATTAAAGCAAGCACTCATCTATGCACCAATCATTCAACCCCCTGATTAGTCGTTGCCTTTTGAAATTATGTGTGATGCTAGTGATTATGCTGTGGGGGCAGTTTTGGGACAAACTAAAGATAAAAAGCATCATGCAATTGCTTATGCAAGTAAAACTTTGACAGGAGCTCAACTTAATTATGCAACCACTGAAAAAGAGCTTCTGGCTGTTGTTTTTGCCATTGATAAATTTAGATCTTATTTAGTTGGAGCTAAGATAATTGTTTACACTGATCATGCTGCACTAAAATATTTGCTCACTAAGGAAGATGCGAAACCCCGCTTAATCAGATGGATTTTATTACTCCAAGAATTTGACTTAGAAATAAAAGATAAAAAGGGAGTAGAAAATTCTGTTGCTGATCACTTGTCTAGAATGTACTTTAAGAATCCACAGGAACCCCCCATTAATGACTCACTCCGGGACGACATGCTTTACGGGATTAACAGATCTGACCCCTGGTATGCAGATATTGTTAATTTTATGGTTTCAGGTTATGTACCACCCGGAGCAAACAAGAAGAAGCTTATTCAGGAAAGTCGTTCACATATATGGGATGAGCCATATCTCTTCCGAGTATGCGCTGATGGCCTACTTAGAAGATGTGTGACCACTGAGGAAGGATTGAAGATCATCGACAGATGTCACTCATCACCATACGGAGGTCACTATGGAGCATTCCGTACACATTCAAAGATCTGGCAATGTGGATTCTACTGGCCTACGATGTACGATGACACGAATCAATATATCAGAAGATGTGGGCCATGTCAAAGGCACGGAAACATAAATACAAGGGATGCCATGCCACTCACCAACAACCTTCAGATTGAACTCTTTGATGTCTGGGGAATAGACTACATGGGTCCATTTCCCCCATCTAAGAAGTGTGAGTTCATCTTGGTGGCGGTTGGTTACGTCTCCAAGTGGGTAGAGGCACTACCTTGCAAACATGCCGACAATATCAGTTCGAAGAGGATGTTTGAGGAAATCATATTTCCAAGATTTGGAGTCCCCAGGATAGTGATAAGTGATGGAGGATCACACTTCATTGACAAGCGCTTCGAGCACTATCTATCAAGACATGGAATTCGTCACAACGTCGCTACTCCCTATCATCCTCAGACAAGTGGCCAAGCAGAGACTTCTAACAAGCAAATTAAGAACATTCTTCAGAAAACGGTGAACGAGATGGGAACGGCATGGAAGGACAAGTTACCCGATGCACTCTGGGCTTACCGGACAGCATACAAGACCCCAATTGGAATGTCTCCATACCAATTGGTATACGGAAAGACCTGTCACCTACCTGTTGAACTTGAGTTCAAGGCACACTGGGCCATAAAAAGATGGAATATGGACCTAGATATCGCCAGAAAACATAGAAGAATGCAATTATCGGAGTTAGAAGAATGGCGGGAGAAAGCATATCACAATTCAAAGATCTACAAAGAAAGAGTCAAGAGATGGCATGACAAGAGGATCAAGAAGAAGGAGTTCTTACCCGGAGATAAGGTATTACTTTTTAATTCCAGGGTGAAGCTTTTCGGGCATGGAAAGCTCCGGAGCAAATGGGAAGGACCATTCAAGGTAATTCATTCATCATCCCATGGAGCTATCACACTTCAAAATGACGAAGGTACGTTATTCAAGGTAAATGGTCAACGTCTTAAATTATTTTTAGAGCCCAATAAAGAATTAGAAGAAATAGACGTGATCAATTTTTACCTTCCAATTAAAAATTAAAGCCCGACGCTTTTAATTTGACGTTTTTGGGCCAAGTATATATTTTTCGGGATAAAAACACGGTGAGAAACACGCTCGAGAAAGCAGGCTTGTAGAGGAGCCGGACACAGGGCGGGCGCCCTGAGGATGAGGGCGGGCGCCCTGCCCCTGTCTCCCCTCGGCCCCAGACTTCTCCCACACGATAACCTCGCCCGTTGCTATCTGGAAAATTCCGTCCTCGGTTTGTTTCGCAAACATGACGGCGGGAAGAGTCCCGACCATGCACGAGAGCAGTTTTTACCCCCTATATAAACAGACCCCCAACGTCAGCTTTTAGCACCAATTCATTCAAGCCTTCTCTCCTTCCTCAAATTAGATCTTGCTTAGTTCCTAGCTGCTCCAATGGCCAAGAAGTTCCACGTCGATTGGGAAGTCGTCCCCTACGACCTCAACAAGAAGCCCAAGGAGGATCCCGACGCCTACGCTCTCGTCCCGGCCAACACAGAGCGACAGCTAGAAGCCATGCCACCACATCAACGCAGCTCTGCCCAATCCTACTTTGCTCGCCCAGTTTTTACCGCACCTACGCAGCCCCTATTGCTCGAAGGCTCGCCATCATCGTCGAAAGGGAAGGAGATCATCAAGGTACCAGCCGGAACAAAGATCCTGCCGCCAAAACCCAATGAGCGGATCATCGGAGTAAAGACCAACCGGAGCGGCGAGATCTCTAGTGTCCGCTATACCACGGAGGAGAGACCTTACTTCGAGGGTGTTAGGGCAGCTAAGGTCCGCTTCGTTCCTCCGAAGGAAGCACCCAAGCATGCTCTTAATGCTTTCGAGACACCTCCCAAGCGCCGCAGGACCATTGCAGATATGGATGAGGAGCTACGGGTGATCAAGAACAGCATTATAGAAATTTAGAACTCCAATATCTCTATGGATCGGAGGACCTTCAACTATAACACTACGATCCTAAAGCTACGGGATGACCTTGCCGACGCCAACAAGAGGATCGATGAGTTAGAGCATAGTCTTAGGAGGCGTGAGCGTCGCTGAGCTATCTAGATTAGATCTTGGGGCTATATATGTCTTAATTATTATTAGATTCGATTAGGTTCGCTTATAATCAGTTTAGATCTATTATATTCGGTTATTATTCGGTTGTAATAAATGCCTCAAGATTGATAAAGATTATTATTAGTATGTCTTGTGTGTCTCTACTTTACTTTTGTGCAAGAAAGCAGAAAACAAGTATGGGGGAGATTCCCTGACATGTCACACACACTTCGATCGCACCACTCCATGAACCAGGTACACACTCTACACACTTTTATTACACACTTACACACTCACCTTAGTTTGTGTAGAATTTTATCTCTCTAAACATGATAAATTAAAAGGATAAAAATGCTTATAATCATGATTAATCTCACTCTGTGATATTTCCTGGAAACCTGCAATTATTAAAATTATTTCAAAACCCTGTGTTGCTAAAAGTCATTGTGGAATAAGAGATGGTAAGGGTATGAGTACCTTATTCTTAGTATCTTTATTGCTTGGAGAATTTGTTTTAAAAATCTCAAAATTATAGCTACCATCCTCAAGTTTTATATGCCTGCTAAACATGAAAATATTAATTAAAGCTATCTGCTTTGTATTGAGTTTGTTCAAAACAAGTTAGACCCTTGTTGAGAGATTTATCATACTCCTAAGATCAAGACATTTTTATTCAGAAAGATTCACTCTTCCGAAGTATTATTGCGTTAGAGGCATGGGCTATGCAAAATTATGAATATATCGAGGAAATAAAAAGGAGCAAGTGCTCGATAACCTCGTGGAAAAAATGGACAAGTGTCCGGCAGTAGAATTAGGGGTACCTCGGTATCCACCCAAAATGAAAAAAATGAGATATGATAAAAATATGATGGAAAGAAAATGATAGCCCATGGTCCCTCTAATAAGCAATATGCCAGTAAGAGTGACAAGTTTTTAATTTTCAAAATCTTTGATCTAAGAGTATGGCATTCTTCTTCTCGGATCCGGTTTTGACCATACAATAAATGCAAGGTATGTATGCTTAAAGAATTATTTTTGCAAAATCAAAACAGCCTCAGAGAGAAATATAAAAGATAATGAGTGACTCTGAGAGCACCTATGAGGATAAAGGTATGCTAAGTTTTTCTTTTCAAAAATATGTAAAAACTCCAAGTGATAGGGATTAAGAAGAAGAAAGGCTCTTTACTCTGACCATATATTTCCCTGACTATAAGTGCACAGTGGATTTTTACAACACCCTGCAGGTATGAAAGAATGTTTCAACCCCAGATGTTTTATTAACCAACCTTTTCTCGAGGACGAGTAAAAGCCTAAGTATGGGGGTGTTTGTTGACGGTTCTTAAGTATCAATTATAACCATCAAATAAATAAAGAAAAGGACCTATATGCAAGCAACACCTAGAATTAGGGTTTGATCTAACAGAATTCCATGAGTTTTGCTGTTTATCTATTTCTGCAGGGGGTTATCAGGAAATACGGAAGAAAGGCCCACATGTCGGATTAATGACGGGATATTAACCGAACACGTAATTATCTTACATCTAGAAGATTCCAGAAGCCACGGGAACGAACGGGAGCCGTAACGGGCCAGGACACAGGGCGCCCGCCCTGTGCCCTAGGGCGCCCGCCCTACCCCCGGGACCAATCAGGTTGAGTCTCGCGGATTATGCTCCACCGCCTTTGAGGATCAAGGAAAACCGTAGGATGAAGGTCGGTTTGATCCGACGGTCCAGATTCATCCAAAAGGGCTATATAAGCAAGGCCCCTGACCCCTGGTGGAGAAGACCTCAATTCATTATTCAGTTGCATATCTCTAGTTAGGGTTTAGAGAGAGAGGTTCCCTCTAGGGTTCCCACCTCTTAGGGCTTAGCATCCAATGTGAAAGTAGAATTAGTTCTACTAGATTGAGAGAGATAGAGTGGAGGTGTAGATCGGAGGAAGCCGGCCTGTCGGTGTCTACTCCGAGGTTGTACCTGCGGGAGCAAGTTCTTCTAACCCGAGGCTTGTTCTCAGGATTCTTCAGTATTTCGACTTCTAAATTCTAGTAAGTTCTTTGTTTTATTGTTCTTTGGTTTATGAGTTTACTTTGATCTCTTCACGTAGAGTTTAGAGTAATCATCTCTAGCGTAAACGTGGTGTTTAAGCTAGGATACTCATAGATATCCCCTCGTCTAGCCGGACCATGGTAGTAGCAAGGAACGTGACAATTCCGAGTTACCTTTGTATTCCATATCCCGTTAGCAGGATCGATAGGGTTTATAGGTGCGGGTTGAACATCCTTTGTGGTGTCTAGATTCCGTAAACCTCCCCAATAGAACAGTAGATCATCCTTACCAAGGTTAGAAGAAGAGTGCGGTTGTAGTCTTCTCTATACATCACTCACATCGAATCATAGTGGTTGTAGCCTAAAGGTTAGTAGTAATAGATTTGGTTAGTCAGATGCACTCTTTCTCCTAAAGGTAAAAATATAAATACGATACCCAGGATAACATCTCGGGTGAAGTGCTCACCGATATCCGTGCGCTTGCGGATCCTATTTCCTAATTGCGTTACCAAATATCAACAATGATCTAGTGGTAGCATATAACTTGTTTAAGTAGCTTGTGATCCTAAGTGTTTAATCTAGAAAACTTGCCTAAATATTTGCTTCAACATGGTGCATGATAACCCTTCTAGTGAGGTGTGAGGAAGCTTGCCCTTGGTTCAAACCGAAGCATTTTATTTATGCAAGCAATCTAGGTTGAATCATAAACTTGATCCTCACCCCATAATTCAACATGATAATCTATCTAAAATTGGTCCCTTATGGTCATTGGTGCCAAAGGGGGAGAAAATGTTGTTCACAAAGATAGATTATAAAGGGGGAGAAAACCTAAAGGGGAGAATTGGTAAAAGAAGGGGATCAACTAAAATTTTGAGCACACAAGTAGGGGGAGCAAGCTCTTAAACATGAATGTTGCATTTCCATGTGCACTTCATATGTATGATGCATAGTTATGCATTTCTTTTTCTCCAATACTTTGCTTGTGTGATGTTCTTGCTAGTATAATTTGAATGTTGAATTGAAGCACTAGCATGAATAGGAAGTAGTTAGATTTTTTCTTGCTTCATGTTTTCCAAAGTGGTACTAGAGCCTTGCTTATAATGTTGATCTCACGAGGTTTCTAGTTATGTTTGTGCTTTTCCAAGTGGAATCTAACTACACAAGGTGCTAAGATGGTGTTTATCGCTACTCCGATGGTATCACACTTCAAAGGTCTATAATCTAAAACACTTAGCACCTATTGGTAGTCAATGCTCCTAATCTTTCCTATCTAACATGTATGCTTCCTATATCCAAACATATAGCATACATGTAGGGGGAGCCATTGCTATCAATTTGAATTCATGATCACATGTCCATAATTCTTACACATGGTAATATACTTGGACAATGTGACATGGGTTCAATCAAAATTTTATCATAATATCTTTGTGAAAGGGTTGTCACCAATTACCAACAAGGGGGAGATTGAAAGCTCTATGTTTGGTGTTGGTAATTAGTGACAATGTCTAAGTACTAATCCTATGCCTAAGTTGTATGTAGCATATGAGGATTAGTACATTCCAAGGTTGGTGGCAAGATGGATATGGTGATCATGATGGCCACACTTGGATTTGGATGCAACCCTACATGAGCAAGGCAAAGGTATATGCTTAAGGGTTGTGTTTTAGTAACCAAGACACCTAGTGGGTGTGGTTACATTATAGGATAGATAGCCATACTATAAAGAGGGGAATGACGCGGCTATTGAACTCCTAAGTGCCTCTAGGTGTGCATTTCATGTCATATGCATTTGGATAGAACTAATAACGCCTCGAAAAATGATTGTGAAAATGCTAACACACATGCACTTGGTGATGATCACTTGGTGATGTTAGCACATTTGTGAAGGCGGTGGAGTTTGAGCGGTAGAGAGGGTTTGGGGTCCTCTCTCCCTCCCGTCGAACTTGCGAGGCGGGATTCATGCATTTTCGAGGAATTGAAACGCCTATTTTTCACTACGCCGGAAGTCAGAAATCAAACGGAGGTAAACGGAGGCGAACGGAGGTCACAGTGGTGACCGGACGCTAGACCGGACACGGTCTCTGTTTGACCGGACGCGTTCGGTCAGTGTTCAGCGTCTGCGCGAGTTTCAGCTTTTTGATCGGACGCGCAGCGCGTCCGGTCACAGTCGACCGGACGCGTCCGGTCGATCAGGGAGCTTCCTAGACTCCAACCGGACGCGGGCACTGTGGTGTCCGGTCAGTTCTCCAGCGCGTTCGGTCGTTGTTTCGTTGTGCGCTGCTCAGGCTTGACCAGCGCGTCCGGTCCATCATGGGACTGGTGTGTCCGGTCGAGCTTCGCGCGTCCGGTCGTTGCGTGCAGCGCGTCCGGTCGGTGCTTTGCAAAATAGCCGTTGTGCGATCGGCGCGTCCGGTCCGCGCGACCAGCGTGTCCGGTCAGCGCGACTGCGGCTGTTTCAAGTTCCTAACGGCTATATTCGAAGGGGTACGTTTATAAATACTTGTTGGAAGGCTCAAAGCTCTCTCTCTTGGACATTTGACATACTTGTGCGCACTTTGAGCTAAGCAACTCCCCTCCCACTCATCTCTCTTGCTTCTTTGCATATTCGAAGTGAGATTGAGTGATCCAAGTGCATTTGCATTGTGAGATAGCATCTAGTTGGCACTTGGTGCTTGATTTGCTGCGGGATTCTTGTTTCTCTTGGTGGTTGCCGCCACCTAGACGGCTTGGAGCAGCTTGGAGGCGTTGGCAAGAGTTGGTGATTGTTCTTGGCCACCTCCGGTGATTGTGAGGGGTTTATGCCTACCTCGGCGAAGCGCCAAAGGCAACATTAGTGGATTGCTTGTGTCATTTGCAACCTTTTGCCATTTGGTAGGTTCTTGTGGTGCCTTTTGAGAGGCTCGGTGTGAGACCGATTAGCCACCGAACCACGTGGTGAAGAGGGACACAACGGGGACTAGCGTGCCGGCAAGCACGTGAACCTCGGGATAAATCTTTGTGTCATCATTCTTATTGTGATTGATTGATCCCGGTGATCGGTTGTCTTGGTATTCATTGTTGATCATATTGGTTGGCTCAATACTTCGCCCCTCGGTGAAACTCTCCTAATTCAACTCCGCATTACTTTATTAGTTATCTTTGCTAGCTAGTTAGCTTTGCTAGAGTAGCTCTTTTGTGTAGCTTGCTAGTTGTAGTTGTAGTTACCTTCTCGGTTTGACTTGTGCGGTTGAGTGCCTTTATACTAGAATTGTGAATTGGATAGGTGGCTTGCAAACACCCCGTAGGCTAAGCAAAACTCGCATCTCGCTATTTGTTGTATTGATAAACTTGTTTAGCTTGTCTTTGTAGAAAATTTTAAAAGGCTATTCACCCCCTCTAGCCATCAAGACCTTTCACCAGTGACCTCCGTTCGCCTCCGTTTCTTTCCACAATGACTTAGAGAAATTCTCCGCCTATGGCGTAGTGGAAAATATGCATTTCACTTTTCACGAAAGTGCCGAATCCAACTCTACCACTTAAACTCCACCTCCTTCGCAAATATGCTAACACCACCAAGTGTACATCACCATGTGCATGTATATTAGCATTTTCACAATCATTTTCTTCAAAGGAGTAAGCCACTCAACTTGTCACGCCACTCAATTCTAACAATGATGTAAAGTTAGATCACTCGAGTGGCACTAGATGACCGATATGCAAACAAGTTTGCCCCTCTTGATAGTATAGCCATCTATCCTAAACCCGGTCATGCACTTCTCTAGATAACCTTTGACCGGTGAAATGAAATGCCCTAGGTTATACCTTTGCCTTGCGCATTTCCATTCCATCTCCTTCGGTGTTGATGCAACACATGCACCAACCAATCACCAAATGATATGATCCACTTCATATCATCACGTGACCGTATTGGTTCATTGATCTTGACCTCACTTGCTCTTCACCATTGCGTTGGTCCATCGGCACCAAGTCTTGCTCAAGCTTCACCATCACACGTGGTCCCTCGCTTCAAAGCCTCTGACTTGCCCTTCACACTTGCAACCAGTCCATCGAGCCAAGCCTCATCTTGATCTTCTCCACATTGATCACATGACTCAATGTCATGTATCACGTGCAATAAAGTCCTCCATCATCACATGTGCAAGCTTTGCAACATCTCCAAGCCATTTCCACCTCCATGACATATATTGCTCACACACATGTACCTGTGGACTAATCACCTGTGTATCTCACATAAAACACAATTAGTCCACCTAAGTTGTCACTCAATTACCAAAACCAAACAAGGACCTTTCAATGGTACATAACTACTGCTACTTGTTTCACATATACTATAGTCTATATATGGCAGACACAAGTTATGCATGTATATATAGTATATGGCACAAATAATTTATGCATGTTCCACAAAGTGGCATTGTTCTTCTTAAGGCACCTTGGTTGTAAGATCCGATAGATCAACCAGGTATATATCTATAGAAAGAGGATCCACATGTTATATGATTAATCATATATTATTAACAATATAGAATATAGTATTGGAAATTAACTAAAAGAATAAAAGAATGCGCCACTAGCTAGGGAAGTTGCAAGATGAGTAGGTGGTGGCGTGCATGCCTTGGCTTCCTAAGAGAATACAATACACTAGCAAGTATTGTGGCCATGAGGTGCCTCATTGGATTTGAACTCCTACTAGGCCTTGCATGCATGTTTTCCATCCTTGTATATAGTACGGAAAAGACACATCTACTTCCGACCTGTCCCACTATATCACTATACATACAATGCCTACGACCTACCTAGAAGTTGGATGCAAAGATAACACACACACAAATGCAAATCAATCTAGAGTTGCATTGTAAACTATGGACTTGTTTGGCATAGCTCTACTATGAGATCTAGGTTGGATATGTAGTCTGAAGAAAAAACAATGTGGTTTACATATTTGTAGTTGTGGCTAGTCTAAATTTAAACAAATGGTATATTTAAAAGCAGTTTGTGTACTTCTAGATCTAAATTCAAGATTTGTTAGATTAACCCAGTCCTAAAATAACCCATAGGTCTCTTAAGGGATGCCGACGACAAGTTCTGTTAGTGAGAAGGTATGTTGCTCACTTTGTCATGCATGAAGTCGAGTAAGATGATCAAATCATCCCATTTGGCTTGGCGAAACCGATAGCTTTGAGCTAACTTTCACTTGCTTATTTCTTCTTGATGTGTCCTGGGGAACAATTTCCTTTTTGCCATCTCGGGTCCACATTGACTTGCTTATATGCCAAAAGTTCACTCCCATTGCACCATGTGTTTGTGTGGTCAACGATACATGCATGGTGCAATGTGAAATTTTCCTGTGGTGAGTGAATGTGGTGCGGTCAACTGATGTGGTGACTGAATGTGAAATTTTCTTGCGTCCCTAGTCATCTATTTTTCCTGTCTCAACCATGGCCATGACTCCATGCTTGGTCTTCTCAAGATCTGATGCGGATGTAGGGAAGGTGGGCGTATGTATATGCATGTAAGTTATGTAATTGCATCAAGCACTACACTGAAAGGCCGGCTACTTGTTTCTCCACTATGTTGAAACTCATATTGCAAGGTCTCATTACTTGCATTTTTGGCTAGTGCGTACAAGAATATAGCAACTTGCTCTTCTACTGAGATAGATCTGGAATTTCTCATGCAACATGTGGACCAAAGCTTGGAAAACTTCAACTTCCATATGGAAGTTCCTTTTGCTGAGGCTCTCATGTCCGGTTTTGATGTGTGTATGGGTTTGTTACTAGATGATGGTTATGATGAATCTCCTATGCTAGGGAGGACAAATAACATGGACTCATCGTCAGTTTGGGAATGGTGACGATAGTTTGCATCCATGGAAAGATGTGTTGTGTGTTTATTTTACCAATACTTGATGTTTGAGAATGTGAAACCAACAATCAAATTTTACTTCCAGTACTTCTGTCGGCAAAGGAAAATGAAATTATGAGACTTATGATTCACCATATGAAGTGTTTGATCAGATCTCTTGATGTGCTTGGAGATGACCCGATGGTGTTGGGGCTTCTACGGAATGCAGACCAACAAAGGAAACGTATGCTTGGAGAGGACCTGATGGTGTGTTGGGGCTTCTACGGATTGCAGATCAGCAGAAGAAATGTATGCAAGGCATACACATGTGTGTGTATATATAGGCACTTTGGCACTTGTAACGGCTAGCTTTGCTTTCAATGCTATGTAGTTTTTTAGATTTAAAAAAATGGGAGCAGCGACCAGTTCCTTTGTTTCACCTGAGCTCCTACCAAAGGCCATCTCATCTACTTTCCTTTGTTTTCAATTCCTATATGATTAGAGAAGTATGTCATCTCAATTTATGAGTTTTTTCCTTTTCCTATACTTTTCCTCTCCTGCAATCCAAAGGGACCCTTAATGTTAGTTATAGATATAGATTTATAGTTGAGCCTTCCGACAGTAGAAAAAATTCCTTTTTGTTTTGGTAAACCTTATAGGGAAATTATTTGTTATTAGCAAACGTGCATGCGTGCTACAACAAAACGTAATACGTATTACAACTGGACTTTGTACCATCATTGGACGTGATTCGTTCTAACTATCATTGGACGTGATTCATTCTAACTCGTATGAACATGAGCCATAAGTCTAGGCCACATACATATGAGAGATGAAGAGTGCAAGGGTATTATAAAAGTTTTAAAAGTGGGTTGGCAGAAACCCTTAGATAGAGATAGGTATGTACCCGTGTGCCTCACTCACACCAAACCAAACCATCCCATCACAAAATGATTCAAGAATTTGAAATAACTAGCAAATATGCACGTGCATTGCAACAGGAGTTTGTTGCATGGTCACTTAGACCATATGTGGCTAGAAGATTTATTCAATGATCACGTCATGTGTTTGAATTCACTCTGGAATCAAACTTTATACTATGTCTTGTATGGTACATTATAGAGTGACAGACTATGAAAACACTTTGTAATCCAATTCATTTTTGAATGGGACATTAGTTTACCAAATTGCACCAAAGTACTCTCTTCCTCCAAAAAAAGAATACACTTTTATGTGTATTTGTTGCATTGCAGCCATGTTTAGTAAAGTCTAGTTTTTGAGGTAGAAATCAAATTTATTGCTTATTTAATCCCCTAACAAATTAATTTGTAAAATTTGCTGTAGATCTAATCGCTTGGAATGATAGTCGGTTTGTTTTTATATATATTTTAAACTTTATTTGTGATCTATTGCCTGAGGGAATGTTGGTTTTTTCTATCTATAGGAGCGAAGAGAAGTTCGATTGCTATTTTGAAACATATGTTTCCGAGGACTCCTTTTTATGTAAAAGAGCTTCGGTGCTTTAAACAATTTAGATTGGAGTATAGTTTGAAATTGAGGATAGGGCAAAAAAAATCTTTTTTTATTTGATTTCCAACTTCTCTTCCATTGTATTAGAGCTTAGGCCGATTTTTTCTTCTCTTCTTTTCATTCCTTTCTTATGATGCTCGAGGAGAAATTTGATTCCAACGCTAACACAACTCATTGCTAGTAGCATGCAATGTGCATACGCAGGAGGAGCTGGAAATTGGCAAGTCTCATAGGACAACATTACTACATATATTATATACAAGCAATACCGTATTTTATAGTTTTATTTATTTATTTATTTTTTCTTACAAACGAAATAAACTGGCAAGTCTAGAGCGGACAACATGACTATAAATAATATATGCAAGCAATACCATATTTTCATAGTTTTATTTACTTATTTATTTTTCCTTATCAACCATAATAAGGTTGTCATATATTTGAAGGTGTTAGCACCATTAAATGAAGAAAACTTCCTGAGCCTACACATCCACACGTATACCGTGGTGGTAATCCCTCGGGAGTTGGAGGCTGAAACCACAATTTGAATTCCTCCGGTGACATAGAATTTTTTATTTTTTCCCGTGGGTGGGCCAGGGACCGGTGGTTGGATTGGGCCGTGGGTGCGTGTGGGCCAAGGACCGGTGGCTTGACTGGGCCGTGGGACGGGCATGATGCAATCACAGTTTGATTTGGACTATGCAGTTTGGTTGCTGGAGTGGGCCGCCGAGTGAGTTGGCCTGGAGTGGAGAGCAAGTGGACCAAGACGGTTGGGCCAATTTGAATGGGCTGGACGAAAAAAAGCCTGAAACTTTGTCTCTTTATTATTAGGTATAGATATAGATTTAGCGGGGAGTTCTTAACTGTTATAATTAACATTGTTTTGGTAGCCGCTATTTGTCCACTGTAGTCCATACTATTTAAAACATTGTTCCTAGTAGAAAGAAGGCGTGAAAATGTTGCCATCACAAAACCGATTGTAGCCATAACAAGAATATAGTTTTTTTTTGAATTTACTGTGGGAGCGGTGGGTATTATATTAACTAAAATCAAACCGGTCAAGAAACTTTCACATTGATGAAGCTCTCAGTAAAGATCCAGTATCTTATTTTTTTAACATTTATTATTCACCAATTTATGGTAATTTCATTTAAACTTTGTTCAACATTTTCCAGTCAAAAAATTCTATCCAATTTTACCCTAGAAATCTGGTTATTGAGGTGAGGCGGTGACCGGGAAAGAAACCGTTTTTGTTTTTTTATGTGTGTGTGTGTGGAAGTGGAAAGAAAACGTTCAGGTTCAGCCCACTGAGATTACGCTGCAAAGGGTAGTTATTAGCATAGTTTTTTGAACCGGACCGGACCGGCGGTTCGACCGCTAAAAGATCGAACCAGAGCCTACACCGGTCCGGTTCACTTAAAAGACCGGCCATGCAATCGGACCGGTAAAAACCGGTTGAACCGGCCGGTTTTTAACGAAACCGGTGAACCGGCCGGTTCCATGTGAACCGGGGCGGTTTTTTAAGTTATCCAAAAATACCCTCTGTGGGCTCACGAGAAGGTTATCTGTTCAGGGGTATTATTGACACAATGTCTTAATGTGCCCTTTAGGGCTACTGGGCACGTGAGGGAGGGAAAATTTCCCCATTTTCGTTCCTAGCCAGCCACTTCGTTACTGGCGGCGGCGGCGGCACGGCGCATCGAGCTGGAGCTGCGGCGGCCGGCGGCGCATCGAGCTGCGGCAGCACTACTGCGGGGCGCGCGGGCTAGGCGAGGGCAGCGGCGGCTGCTGCAGCGAGCGGGCACCGACAGCTGCTGTGGCGAGCACGCTAGCGGGCCAGGCCTGGGCGGCAGCGGCGAGCGGTGCTGCAGCCAGGGCCCTGAGCGGCTGAGCCTTGGACGGTTGCTGGCTGCTGCTCTGCTCTCTGCTGTGCTAGACTGCTAGGCCTGGACACCGCATCTGGTTAATTTGTGCTAGCCTGCTAGAGACTAGAGTGCTAGGCCTGGACTGCTGCTCTGCTCTCTGCTCTGGAGTCTGGACAAGTTGCTCTGCTCCACCTCCACAGCTGCACGAGAAGCGAGAACATGACTACTAGTGAGTTCAAGTTTTAACTTTTAGGCTGTTGTTATTTGATGATTGGTTATTGGTGAAGCTCTCTATTAGTATGTTTAGTGCTAGAGTATATTAGCAATGTCCAGATCTGGTTAATTTGTGACTGTGACTAAGTTCAACATTTTCATTCATGTGAAAATTGATAACCTTTTTACTGTTTTTTTGTTTTCTGGGTTTTCACACACAGTGGCTTCTTCAGACACTCCTACTCCAGTTGGCACTGAAAATTCTAACCAGAATTCAACCCCATCCCAAGAGGCTGCCACACAAGGAAGGACAAGAAGGAAAACTGATCCAGCATGGGAATATTGTACACAGATTATGGAAGGAGGAAGAAAGAAGATCAAATGCATGTACTGTAACGCGACTTTTTTAGGAGGAGGAATCCATCGTTTCAAGGAACATTTGGCCAAATATCCTGGTAATGTAGTTGCATGTAAGAAGGTAGATCCTGAGGTTGAGCATACAATGTATCAAAATATTGAAAATTGGAATGAGAAGAAAAAGAAGATGCAACAGGACTATGTGGAAGGGCACCCATATGGGCCAGAACCTGGAGAGGAAGATGTTGTTGAAGTCTCCAATACTAATGCAACTCCATCTGTGGGTGTTGCTGCTGCAGCCGCATCAACCAAAGGAAAAAAAGACCTGCTGCTACTCCTAGTGTTGGCAAGTACTTCAAGCCTAGAACTGGACCAGGGGATCAACCAATAATTAAGAGTGTTCTTCGAGGAGAAACAGTGAAAGAGAAGACAGATATGTGTGTGACAAGATGGTTTCTTGATGCATCTATTCCATTCAATGCAACTAATTCTGTCTTTTATCAGCCAATGTTTGATGCTGTATGTGCATTTGGAGGTGGATACAAGGCGCCGCTTTGTAATCAGATGCGTGGTCCATATCTTGCAAAATGTGTTCAAGAGACTAGGCAGTTTGTTGATGGATTCCGCAAAAATTGGAGGGAAACTGGATGCACTATTATGGCTGATGGATGGACTGACAGAAAGAGAAGGACCCTCATCAACTTCTTAGTCTACTGTCCCAAAGGTACTGTCTTTCTCAAGTCAGTTGATGCCACTGATAGCTCCAAAACTGGAGATTTTTTGTTCAAATTGTTCAAAGATGTAGTTAATCATGTTGGGCCTGAAAATGTGGTTCATTTTGTTACTGATAATGCCTCAAACATGGTTGCTGCTAGTAGAAAGTTAGAAGATGAGTTCCCATCCATTTATTGGTCCCCTTGTGCTGCCCATTGTGTTAATTTGATATTGTCAGACTTTGGTAAGGAGGATTTAGTGAAGAATACCGTAGGTCATGCATCAATCATTACAAAATATGTCTACAACCATTGCTTCCCATTGTATCTAATGAGAAAGTTCACTAAAGGTCATGAGATTCTCCGTCCAGCCCAAACTCGTTTTGCTACTAATTTCATTGCATTGCAAAGCATATATAAGCAAAAGGCTGCACTGCAAGCAATGGTTGTCTCCAATGAGTGGACAAACTGTGCATATTATAAGGAACCACAAGCCAAAAAGTTCACCAAAGCTGTGCTAGATCAAAAGTTTTGGAAAGATTGTGCTGTTGTTTGTCAATTATCAGAACCAATAGTTCGAGTGCTGAGAATAGTGGACAGCGATGAGCGACCTGCAATCGGCTACCTATTTGGAGTATTCCATGCTGCAAGAGAGGAAATTGTGAAGAGATTTCAGAGAAAGAAAGACTTAGCAAAGCCTTTCTTGGAATACATGGATGCACGGTGGGATAAGCACTTTGATAAGAATCTTCATGCTGCTGGCTTTTGGTTCAATCCTAATAACCAATACGACCCTGAACTTAGGGAGAAGTACAACTTCACCACTTCTGGAGTTCTTGATGTCATAGAGAAATATGCTGGCAAAGATTATGCCCTTAGAAGTGCTTTGACAAAAGAAATGAAGATTTTCAGAAATGGAGAAGGTGATTTTGGGCGTCCAACTGCTAAAAATGATCGCCATCAGATGCTTGCTGGTAAGTCAGCTGTTCTTCTAGTTCATTTCAGCTGCACTTAATTCTATTTTCTTCACACATTTCAGCAACGCTAATTTCTATAACATTTCAGCAGCACTAAATTCTATTTTTTCACACAGATGAGTGGTGGCAAACATATGGCTGCAGTGCACCAAATTTACAGAAGCTTGCTCTGCGTGTGTTGAGCCAAACTTGTAGTGCATCTGGATGTGAGAGGAGCTGGAGCTACTTTGAGCATGTGCACTCCAAAAAAAGAAATAGATTAGAGCATCAAAGGCTAAATGATATTGTGTATGTGCACTGTAATCTGAGACTGCGACAAAGGTACCACTTCTCTTGTTCCTTACATTCATTGTCTTTTTTTGACTGTTTGCATGAATAATACATATCTGTGATTTCAAACATTAGGTCCAAGTTATTTACTAGAAATTATGACCCAATAATGTTGGAAGAAATTAGAAATGGAAATGAAGCTTGGATTTTAGAAGACAATCCACCTCGCCTTAACTCTGAAGAACTAGAAGCGTTCCGCACTAAACTGTCCGAAATGAGTATACAATGCAGTGATGGTAATGTCTCTTGTGAAATCAGTTTAATTAACATATATACAAGTTTTTGCCTATATACTATCACATCTGAATTGATAAATAAAACTTCAGATTTGGAGCTTGACTTGGATTTGGTGGAGGCTGATGCCATGGATGATAGTGATGAGATTATGGATGACCAGAACTTCAGGCAGGAAGATGCACATGATTATGGTGGAATTGGAATTGATGTTGGAGGAGCAGAACCTCAAGACGAATGGGATCCAATAAATTTTTATTGAGTACCATGCTTCATGTGTTTCTATCTTATTATCATGCTCTTGATATTTGAATTTATGAACCTGTGGCTGTGAGTTTGTGACTGTGAGACGATCAGACTATGTTCCTGTGATTCTGTGAACCTTATCGTTGTGTTGTGTCAAGATGAACCTTATGTTATATTGTTATCACGCACTTTGTATTGTGAACCTTATATTTTCATGATGTGTGAACCTTATATTTCCATCTATCAATTATTTAATTATATATACACTGCATCAATATCGATTGTTAATTAAATCATATATATATATATATATATACACCGGTTCAAAGTATTTGTGGCCGGTTCGATTCACCGGTCCAAAACTAACGAACCGGCGGTTCAACCGGTTCTGAACGGTTGGACCATTGAACCATTGAACCGACGGCCTCGCCGGTTCGATCTCCGATCCGGTTCGAAAAACTATGGTTATTAGATCCCCTGTGTTCGTACGATTCCGATGATGGCCGGCGGCGACGACCTAGCCGCCCTGCACGAGCAGGTCGCCCTCGCATCCGCCGCCGCCATCTCCGCCTCCGACCTCGACCTCGCCTTCCAACTCCAGGTCGCCGAGGCCATCCAAGCCTCGCTCCGCTCGCCCAATGCCGCTGCCTCGTCATCATCGTCGCAGGCCGGCCCCGTCCTCTCCGTCCCCGAGCCCTCCTCCGACGCCGCCTACGCCTTCGCGGTCCAGGCCGCCGATCTCGCGCGCGCCGAGCAGGACCGCCGCGACGTCGAGGCCTGCCGCGCCGCCTCCGCCCGCATTGCCGCGCACGACGCCCTATTCGCCCGCGACCTCACCGCCATCCCCGAGGAATAGTGGGCCCACGACGGCGACTACTTCGAGCGCCCCGTCGACTCCTCGCCCCGCCCACTGTTCCACGTCTTCTCCAAGGGCATGGCGAGCAGGGACGTCGTGGGCCCGCGGGACCGGGACCCCAGCATCGCCGTGCTCGCGGTGGCTGTCTGCAGGACGCAGGGTGGGGTGGTGCTCAGGATACAGAAGCCGGTGGAGCGCTTTGTGGGCGGCTGCATGATTGTGGAGGTGATGGCGCTGATGGAGGGCCTCGACGCCGCCCTGGGGTTGGGCATCCGCAGTGTCACCGTCGTCACTGGTTACCGCCCGCTCTACAACCATGTATGCCATGGCAACTCTTTACCTCTTCACCTTCACCGATTTTATTCTAGTTGATTGAGTTGCCTAAGCCTAAGAGATATGGTCAGTCTAGTTGAATCAATAAAAAAACTACTTTTAGTAGATTTGGTGCTGCTGTTCCCATGTGCTTAGGATATTTCCCCTTTTGTAGTGACTGTTCAGTTCTGAATCTGAGTGGAGAAGCTAGCAGAACTGTACTGTCTGCTGGATAGGATTTGGTTCTGTACTTCAGAAATGCTTGAGCTATTTATCTAAACTTGCATTGGTTGCCGTCCTTATTGCACCGCAGCGAAAAAAGGATATAACCCATCAGACTTTTTCATTGACAGTCAGTTCTCAATAGTTTTTGTACTATTGATGATTCCTCCTTTCAGTTACCAGTTCGAATTGAAAACATTGTACAGTTTTTGCTACCCTCCTATTCATCAGAAACATAAGAAAGTCTCTCCTGCTCTGTTCGTTTAGAAAAACAAAAACATAAGTGTTAGAATTTGATATTTCAAACTTCCTTAACCTTTTGTGGTTTGAACGTATTACTTTACTCATGTATTGACCAATACACCATGTTTTCAGTCAATAGGCAACTAAGATGCCAGTCTAAAATTATTCAGTACTCACACACACTTCCCTGTGTTTCCCTTTCCTCTTCCCTGCATTTCGGACTCAGGTTTTGGTCCCCACATTGTTATAGACGTTGTTGTGATCGAGAGGGGAGAGTTGAGGAGAACGACGGCGACAGACGTGATACAGTACACGCGTTGCTACAGTACCGCGGGTACTGTTCACGCCGGCAAGAGAGGCCGAGGGGCAGGCGGGCAGGCGGCTAGGGTTGTGAGATGCGCTGGGAACGTCGGCCGCGGGGCTTCGCCCACGGCCGGCAAGAGAGAAGGTTTTTTCTTCTAATCTCTTGCTTGATTAGATTGATACATCTCCTCTCCTTATATAGAGAAGATGTCTTACTTAATCCCTAAGCAAGCGACTAATTAACCCTAACGGGCTAAGGCCCAATAGGCCCTTGACTCTTCTAACACTACACCCCACTTGGACATGCAGCTCGTCCTCGAGCTGCAACCTAACCAACTTATAACGATAGCTCGACTCGACATAAACCTAACACATAAAAACAAGCCTTTTACATCTCGGCTTATTTTATTATGCTCAACCTAAAATGGACTCGGACGCTTTATTTTTTACTCTGAACATAAGGTGGACACCATTTGCACGCTAGACCTGCACGTGTACAGCCACCTGGATCCCATGGACACCATCTGGACGAAAGGATTTCATGAGTGTGGCCACCATGAAGTGGTTGCCACAGCGTACAGCGAAGACGCCCTCGCGGTGGCCGGTGGCGGAATGTGGAAGCGCTAGGCAGTGCGCTCCCGCCGGTGACCCCATGCCTTCTCCCCGCCGCACGGCTACTGGTCTGCATCGCAGAGAGGAGTGTGGAGGGCTTTCGATGGAAAATGACGAGGGGAGTGCCTCTCCTACTGCCGCCAAAAACTTTGAGATCGCTGCCCGCGTGGAAAACCGCATGCCCAAGATCCCCGACGTAGCGGACAAGATCAAGGTCCTCCGCGCGGCGAAGAGCAACTTGGAGGAGCAGCGAAGGGGTGCAGGGCTGAATCAGCTGCAGATCGCGCATCTCCCGCACCCGCAGACGTGCTAGGAGGCCGCGCGCAGCAGCCTGCAGCCGCACCACCGCAGAGCCGGCGAGCGCCCACTCGGGAATGGGGGACGGCGAGGTCGGCCACTGGATCATGTGGAGGGGTAGACCCGAGCTCGGCGGCGGACTAGCACCCGCAGCCGGCGCGGCGATGGAGGGCGCGGGCAGCGCTGAGTGCGGCGGGGGTGGCGGGGGCAGCGACGAAACCGGCGGAGGCGGCTGCTGCGTGAGCCCCATCCACGCAGCCTGCAGGGCGATGATGCTGCGGCTCATCTGCGCCATGTTGGTGGACATCTCGGCAACCACGGCGGCAAGGGACTCCAGGGTCAGGGGAACGGCAGCAGAGGACCCCGCGGCGGCATCCGTCGGCGCGCCCACGGCAGCGGACAGGGTGATGGACGAGGACGATGTGAGCAGTGGCAGGGTGGTGGTGGGTGGGATCGGCGGCGCGGCGGCGGCAGTGGTGGAGGCCATGATCGGCGAGGCTCCGATACTAGATTGTTATAGACGTTGTTGTGATCGAGAGGGGAGAGTTGAGGAGAACGACGGCGACGGACGCACTACAGTACACGCGTTGCTACAGTACCGCGGGTACTGTTCATGCCGGCGAGAGAGGCCGAGGGGCAGGCGGGCAGGCGGCTAGGGTTGTGAGATGCGCTGGGAACGCCGGCCGCGGGGCTTCGTCCACGGCCGGCAAGAGAGAAGGTTTTTCCTTCTAATCTCTTGCTTGATTAGATTGATACATCTCCTCTCCTTATATAGAGAAGATGTCTTACTTAATCCCTAAGCAAGCGACTAATTAACCCTAACGGGCTAAGGCCCAATAGGCCCTTGACTCTTCTAACACACATTGTTTTCTTGGGTGATTTGTTACTGGATCCTTTGGGATCTGGGTTCAACCTGTAATGTGTTTTTTGAACTCTCTTTTCTCTCTTAATTCAAAGGTAGAGCTCCTGCCATTTTCGTTAAAAAAAGTATTAAAAAACACTCCGCTGCATGTAACACTAGAATGGAGTATTTGTTGCAACACAACTGCATGGTGTTAGATGTTTCAAGTCATTTGTTCAGCAAGAATTTAACTTGAAGGGTAATATGCATCTGGTTCGGTGCCAATCTTTGTGCTTTACACATCTTTTTCCATTCCATGTGCTTAGATCTTAGGCGTAGGCTGCCAAGAGATATTTATACTAGTTGATTGAGTTGCCCAAGAGAAAATTAGTTTTAGTTATATTTGGTGCTGCTGTTTCCATGTGCTTAGGGTATTTCACTGTTTCAATGTCTGTTAAGTTCTAAGTCTTACTGGATACTTATGTGAGTGGAGAAGCTAGCAGCACTGCAGTGTATACTGGACAGGATTTGGCGCGGGATGATATGAATATGATGGATCAGACTTCTCCATTGATAGCCAGTTCTCAAGGGTTTCTGTTCTTCATGATTCCTTTTTTCAGCTACCAGTTTGAACTAAAAACATAGTATTGTTTTTTGCTACTCTCCCTATTCTTAAGAAACATAAAAAAGTGTTAGAATTTGAGATGCCAAACATCACTAACTTTGTGGTTTCACTCCAGTTAATGGGTAGTTTCACTAAGATGTCAGTGTATTTGTAAACCCTAAACTGGAGCATTTGTTGTATTTTCGGTCATTTGTTCAGAAGTAAGTGTAAATCTGGAGGATGATATGGATCTAGTTCAGTGCCAGTTCTGCTGTTGTGTGCATTGCTAAGTAGAAAACTTCTTAAGAATTTTCTTTTGTTCTGGTCTTATGATGATACCTGCGTACCCTGTATGTGCTTGAAAAATCATAATAATTCGCTCTTCTGACCATACTAATATATACTGGTGCATTTGCAGATGCTTGGCATTTGGCGCCCATCTGGGAAGAAGCTGGCAGATATGATGAATCAGGTTCTGTCAGTCCGAAGGAAGTTTGATCAATGTGAAGTCTCACTTGTTGAGCCAAGCCAAGTCAGCTATGTCGTAAAATTGGCAACAGATTCACTAACTCTTCAGATTGCCAAAGCTCTTGCTGGCAATGCTAGCAAGGAGAAAAGAGAGAGCTGCGCCATCTGCATGGAAGACACTGACATTACCAAAATCCATGTGGTTGAAGGTTGCGCACATCGCTTCTGCTTCTCGTGTATGAAGGAGCATGTGAAAGTTAAGCTGCTCAATGGAACTCTCCCAGCTTGCCCACAAGAGGGATGCGCCACGAAGCTAAGTGTGGAGGGTTCAAGGGTATTTCTGTCGCCGCGGTTGTTAGAGATCATGGTGCAACGCATGAGGGAAGGACAGATCCCTCCAAGTCAAAAGATTTACTGCCCATATCCCAAGTGTTCAGCCTTGATGTCCTTGGGGGAAGTGATTCATCCGATGCAAGAGTCCTCCTCAAGGTACACAGCTGCTGATGCTGCCACATTGAGGAAGTGTGTGAAATGCAGAGGCTCCTTTTGCTTGAGCTGTAAAGTCCCATGGCATGATGGGATGAATTGCTATGAGTACAAGATGAGGTATCCCCACGCTCGCCCAGAAGATGCAAAGTTACAGAACCTGGCAAGGCAGAGGCTGTGGCGCCAATGTGTGAAATGCAAGCACATGATCGAACTTGCGGAGGGCTGCTACCACATGATCTGCGTGTAAGGCCCATTCTCTTTATTCCATATATTGCACAATGCAAGTATCGTAAAAAAAACCACGCTTATTACGTGTGCCAGTGCTAAAAACCTTTGTTGTATGTGTGTTGCTGCTTCTTGCATTGCAGGTGTGGCTATGAGTTCTGCTACACGTGTGGGAAAGAGTGGAAGAATAAGAAAGCAAGCTGCTCCTGCCCGCTGTGGGATGAATGCAACATCATCAGAGATGAAGACGATGATGACTACAAGGAAGACGATGATGGTCTTTACTTCTAGAAGGCTGTTACAATTCCTTTCCTTTATGTTATTGCAGCTACGTACTAGCCTGCCTTGGAAGAGTTTTAGTATCCCTAGGATTAATGTTAGCAGCTTAAGTATATTGGAACCTACTAATTAAGATGCAATGGAGGAAAAAAAAACAAGCAGAGTTTGTTTGTCGCATTTTGGGCGGCCGTGCCTTACCATTAGTGGGTCTCGCTCCACTGAATGTTCTGGTCGTGGCATGCATAGGCATAAGAGTGGTTGTGTATGTAGTAGTGGCATGGAACCTCTACCACTCTATATGTGTTCTTGTGTTGGGTAGATGTAAACAGCCTATTGAAATTGTACTAGGCCTGTTCTTTTCTTCTATTTGGGACATTAAAATCCCTCCTAGAGTTCAGTACTTCCTGTGGCTTCTTAGCAAGAACAAACTTCTAACTAGGGATAATCTGAGTAAGCGGAGAAAAGTGGAAGATCCCACGTGTCTGTTCTGTAATGAGAGGGAATCCATACAACATTTGTTCTTTAGCTGTGCTGTTGCGAAGCAACTCTGGCATGTCTTGTCTAAAATCTTTGACATTCAGTTAATAGCTTCTTTTGAAGATATTGGTAAATTTTGGTTAAACAACAAACACAATGGCGTTTTGAATATGTTTACCTCGGCTGCTGTCTGGTGTCTCTAGAAACTTAGAAATGATTTGTGTTTTCAGAGATCCACCTGGAAGAGTATGGCTATACTCCTTTTCCAGGTAGCTGTGATGGCGAAAAAATGGAAGATCTTATACCCGGAGGAGAAGAAGGTCATTTCACAAAAAGTGAAGCTGTTCGGAAGAGTCAGCCCAGGTGCTTTGGCTTCAATGGAGATAATGACTGGGAATGCATGGCTCTGGTGGGGACAAAATCGACCTCAAGATGTACCCAGTTGATGGATTGCTCCCCAGTGTTTTGTGTCAACGTCTTGGTGCTACCTGATGGTTTTGGTTCCTGTCATAGCTGTAGTTTGGCATTTTCGTTTATAAGGTGGTTGCCTTTAAGTGGTTGTAATGGAAGCTCTTTGGCTGGAACTAAATCTGAACTCAGATGGCTTCCCCATCTGCAGCGCTGTAATAAGGACATATGGTCTGTTGACCTCTTGGTTAATAGACGGGGGCTTATGCCCTAGAATTCTAAAAAAAAAATTGTACGGGCCCGGTTTGGGAGACATTCTCCGTGCTGCAGCCTCCAGCTAGCACCTTCTGGCTTCAAAAGAGAAACCCTACCTGCGTGTGTACGGGTGTTTGTGTATATATAGAGAGAGTATATATAGAGAGAGTACTAGTAGAATTTATATACGCAATACAAAACCGAAAAGGATTCAGCCTAACCCAGCGGAGCTTAGCTATACATGTACAACAAAATTGGGATCGAGTTGGAGACCAAGACATCATGATCGGAACCGGCTGTGGTGATTTGAGCTGACCGGAACGGAGGATGATCTATGCATCTCCAACAAGTCGTCGAGTCGCACAGGAATTTCGGCGGCGGCGGCGCTGTTTCGTTTTGGATCGGTCGGTCTTGCATGCGCACACCTAGACGTTGGATCGATCCACGATGGCTGAAGAAGAAGCGGGACCTGCATGCAGCGATCATCACCCTTCCAGATGTATGTCATGTGCAATTCAATTCACACAGACTTTCTTATGACAATTTTTGTTTACATACACCTGTATTGATCTTGCCTCTCGTCGTTCTTTCATGCAGGATATTCTCTACCACATACATGTCTTTATGCCGCTGCGCGATGCTGCTCAGGCTGCCCGTGTCTCCCGTGCCTTTCTCCGTTCCTGGTGATCCTACCCCAAGCTCATCTTGGACATCTACACGCTAGGATTATTAGAGACAGGCTACCCATCGTTCGACTCCATCGACGAAATAGAGGATCAAATCAACAAGGGCGTCGTCGCAACCATCGAAGAGTACTACCAGAGGAACGATCCCATGGTGAGAGAATTCGCCGCTAGAGTCGACCACATCATGCACAACCACACTGGAACATACATCTCCATCTGTATTTTTCTTACTATATATATTTGTTTACATCATCGATGTTTTCCCTGTAATGTACTTTAACAATATTATTATAGCTTCATTGCTCTTTACAAACATGTGAATTTTGAATTGTCTTTGTACCTAAACATATATATGCACTAACAGTTGGGGCCGCTGTTGTTTCTTTAGGTTGCAGCTGATACACACATGAATAAGCTTACCAAATTTTGCCACCTCAAGTACTTGAGGATACGGCTTCATACGCCAAGCCGCTGTCCGGACTATGATTTTTATTTCCTGGTTTCTTTTCTTAATGCCTGTCATGCTCTGCATACTTTCATCTTGCAGGTAAGACCCCCCTCCTTTTCATCAGAATTCAGATACCTTTTTGTGTATATATATATATATATATATATATATATATATATATATATATATATATATATATATATATATATATATATATATATGACATTTCGTCATTTCGTGCCTTTGCGCTTGAACTATCTGTGTGCCCGTACAATGTTTTTCCATTTATGTAGTCAATCAACATACGGATTAATATAACCAAAATTCCAAGAAAAAAGACATTTGATGCTAAGACACCTTTGTATTTGTATATACATACATGCAGTTAGAGATGCATGATGCTGCTGCTGATGCCATTCCGGGAGATTCTCATGGCGATTATTCCCCACAAGAGAAAAGGCATGGAGGAACTGGACAACGCCATCATCGCAAGTTGAAGAGAGTGCTGATAAGTGGGTTTCGCCCTGCAAAAGGTTTGGTTGAGTTGAGCTAACACATCCTTGAGACTGCAACGTCATTAAAACAGCTGGTATTGGATACTGCGTATGGCCGCAATAAGGGGCGTTGCTGCATGTGCACACCTCTAACATGGAACGCCCTCGTGGAAGCCCGTTAGGCCGTGGATGTCATCAAGAGATGCATCAAAGGTCAAGTCCCCTCAAGTGTTAAATTCAAGGTTATTGAGCCATGTATCAAGTGCCACATCGATGAGGCATGCAAGTCGAAGATAATAAACTAAACATTCTCTGAAGTTCATTCATTCAGGCGTTGTTTCATTGTACCACAGATATATATGTGTGCTTGATCCATTGAAAACTCTTGCAACTGTAATAATATCTCAAAAAGACATCCACATATTTATTTTTGTATAATAACTACTTGCCTACCTAGCTATATGGATATACGTAGTCTCAACATAGGTGTATAAGCACACTGGGCCAATTATAAAGAGACAAGCATGGTTTATATCAATTTTTTTCAAAAAATCTAAACAACTTTAAATAAAAAAACTCAAAACTAGAAAGCTATAAGCCTCATCGAGTGCTATTGTATAAAAAGTATCTTTATCTGACACTGTATAAAGAGATATGGTTTTTCTAAGATGATAAGCACCGTATGCGATTATATTACTATGCTGCCAAAACTTTATATTATTTTTTTACCACCTTAACGACCTATGATAAAACTCAAAACTAGGAATTTGTAGAACTCATTTGAGAGCTACAATTTTCATATATATAAATTTTTTTGTATCCGACACCATACAAGATAGATATGCTTTTTTAAGACAACAAGTCTCGGTATGCGATTAATATGCTGTTAAAACTTTATATTATTTTTTCAGCATCCTAACTAAAATGAAAAAAATCAAAACTAGAAAAGTTATAGATCTTATCAAAGGTTATAATTTTCATATAAAAACCATCTTCACTCGAGGTCGTACGAAAAAATATGATCTTTCTAAGATGAAGCGTTACCATTGACATATGGGTCCCCATCTGCCAAATCCATGTAAGCGTTGAATCGTCGTGCCACATAGGATAGCGGGTCGAGTAAATAGCTGTTTGGACCTGGATGAGATCTTTTTACAACTTCAAGAAACCAAAAATGTATTTTGAGACTTTGAGGATCTAGACCAGATATGAGACCCGTTGGTGAATTTTACTCATTTATTAGATTTGTCGTGCACTTTGTATCCTTGTCAACGAAACCGTAAAACAAATATATCTCATGGTTTTGTACTCAATTTAATTTCACCTCTATTGTCTCATGGTTTTTTTTTCTGGCATTTGTTTTATTTTAGTTTTTTTTCAAAGAGAAGAAGAGAAAAATCGACCATACAGGCGCTCTGTGCATGTACGCACGGCATATTTTTTTTTTCTTTTATTAAGTGTATTTATTGATAATGATAGGGTTAGGGCTGCGGATGGACGCTTCGCTTAATGGGCTTGGGACCGGCCCAGACAACTCCCCCAAGTATCGTAACATTCTTCTACTCTCTCGCTCGGTCGCAACCACTACTTTCATGGAGCCGTCCGTCCACAGCGGCTGCATCCACTACGTAATCTGCTCACCGCGGCCAACGCGGAGTCCGCTCGCACTCCCGGCCATCTCACCTTGTCTATGCGGCCGCCTCCTGCCCCACCCCATCATCCGCCTCCCCCACCAGGGCGACCTCCTCCTCCACCTCCTCCCCCACCCCAGCGGCGCCCCTCCCCCTACCCCGGTGTCCTCACCCACCGGGAGCGGCCAACACCTGCGGATTCAGTGGCCCTATCCCCCACCCCGGCGAGATCAAGCAAGCCGTTGACCCTCCCCCAACCTCGGTCGGCGGCGCCCTCCTCAGATCTGGCAGCGTCTCCTCTCCCTCAACCGATGGCGGGCGTGTAGGCGTGCACCATCCAGTGAGCCTGTGCCACCGCAGTTGCCCACCAGGTAGATCATGGCCGCATAGCGATGCTGTGTTTCAAGTGTTTCTGGACGCTTTTTAGACATGTTGCAAGCCCACGTTTCAAGTGTTTCAATTGTTTTAGTTGTATGGTTCAACTGTTTCATGCGGATGTTGCAAAAGTAGATCGGGATGTTGCATATGTTGCAATGGTTGTACACGTTTGTTGCAAGCATCTATCCCCAATATTTAATCTATTTTTTGTACGCGTATGTTGCAAATGTTTCAGACGCATGTCTCAAGTGTTTCATCTGTCTTCTTTTGTATGTTGCAAGTGTTGCAACTCGATGTTTCAAAAGTAGATCGGAATGTTACATATGTTGCAATGGTGTTTCAACTGTACGTTCCAAATGTTTTATCTATTTTAGAAGTATGTTGTAAAGGTTTCATCTGTATGTTGCAAAAGTGGATCGTAGTGTTGCATGGTGCAGTCGGTGGCTGTTGTTGTGCGAGGCACGGGGTGGGCGCTTGGGCGAGGGTCCCTGCGATAGACGTGGGCATCTGGGGCGGGACGTGGGACGTGAGGCAGGATATACGTACACGGGGAGCCGCGCAGGTGTCTTAGCAACGTCCCGTAGGCGTATCGTTTATGGCACTGCATCATGGCCGCAATATGATCAGTATCAGGCTCTGCTAGTACCGTTTATTTATGCAAGGTAGATATCCCGCGCGTCGTCTCGCCGTGTGCAGCTCCGCTAGCGACCTGCCCGTGCCAGTGCCCCGTGTTCCTCACCACATGCAGCTGTGCCGTGCGCCATGCGTCCTACTTGTACATAGCCACGTAGGCAGCCGCTCCATCGGCAATCGCATGGAGTTGATTATAAACAAAATGTGATTTGTATTGATCCGGCCCAGCCCAGCCTAGCCCAGCAGTGGGCATGTGCGCTTCTTATATCTTATTATAGGATATAGGTGATAAAACCCTCGCCTTTGCCCACTCCAACTGGGATCGATGATGGCCGGCGGCGGCGACCCGCGCCGCGCCTCCCTCCGCGTCCATCCATCCTCTCCCTCTGCGATTTTTTTTTATTTTTAGCCCAAATTTGAAACAAATTTTAAATTTAACCTGTGTTTGAAAATATTTTTAAATCTAACCCGTTTGGCCCTGCCACCATGCATGGCGGGGCAAATGCACTGAACCCCGCCATGCATGGTGGCGGAGTGCATGGCCCACGTGGCAGGGGTGGCAGGGCGCCTCGCCAGCGTGGCGGGGGTGTACCTCGCCATGATCCGTGGCGGGGTACCCCTAACCCGCCATGATGCATGGCGGGGTACAACCCCGGCCATTTAAAAGCCCCGGCACTTCATGTTTTTGGCCATTCATCCATTCTCCTCCCCTCAGCGGCCTTCTCCGGCGTCCCTCCCTCCTAGGGCTCCTCCCCGTCGGGTATCGGCCCATCGTCGGACCTTGTTCCGGCCACCCCTTCTCTGCGTGCATCGTTGTAGTATGTTTGGTTACTGTAGTTAGTAAAGTTATATTAGTTTTTATCGTATTGGTATTGTACATTATATAAGTGAAATGTGTTTTGTGTTGAAATCGTTTCGTGTTATTAGATGGAGGACTCGTATCGTGAGTCGATTTGGAGGAAAAAGGGTCGTCCTAGAGAGATGTACCCCGACGTGTCTTGCAAGGATGCGCCCGTTCCTCCCGAGGAACCTTTACCTAATTGTGACTGTGGTCATCCGGCACACGTGGGCCAGTCGAGACATCCGGATACTGCGGCTCGTTGCTTCTACACATGTTATAGTGTAGCGTAAGTAATTGTGCCCTTTGTTGTTCTTATTCGTTTCTGATGTTGTATTCGCGATGAGATAATTGAAACTTTTGTATAGCCCTACTTCCGGTGCTTTTTCTTCCAATGGATCGACGGCCCGGACAAGTTTGACCCAAGGATTCTCCTTTTCTACCCCGGCATTGATCATTGCAAGCGTGAGGTGTTTACTCGCTGGGTTCCGCCCCCTCCAAACCCTCCTCCTATGATGGAGGAAGAGAAGGCTGTAGCATCGGTACGGCGGCTCGAGGATCCTCCAAAGTGCCTTTGCGGAGAGCAAGCCGTGATAAACCCACGCAATGAACAAGAGTTCATTTGTCCTCTACGACATGAGGTAAGGTTTGAGTGAACCTTGGAATGTCATGTCCTATATGTGTGTTTTACTCTTTTGATTTTGTAGGATCATGATTTTTCAAAATGTCGTTTCAAGGAATGGATCTATGGTCCAAAGAGCCATTGGCCGGAGCCGGAGAAGAATGAGGAGGTGCTAGACTGGAAGAAGAAGAGGAGGTCTATTGCACCTCCTATGATGTGCAAATGTGGTGTTGAAGCTAGCTACGGCCTTGTCCCTTCAGGCCTTGGTATTGGGCACTTCTGTGGCCACATGATCGATTATGACGAGGTTTGCTAGGACTGTTGACACTTAGTGCTAATGTTTTATTTTGTTTACTTTGGTACGCTAACTTTGTATTCATTTATTTGTTGCAACAGAGCACTCAGAAATACAACTGGGAATCATATGATGATGTGTATAAGTTCAAGGATGAGTATAAGACAATGGTAGCACTTCGCAAGATGAGAGGATATCCTGCAAGCTACGTCACTGATTTCGTTAAGAACCATAAGAAGAAAATGCTACGACGGGCCCAAGACCTACATGTTCGTAACCCGGAGAGTATTGCGTGGAAGAAGTGGTACGAGCAAAAGAAGAAGGATGTAGAGGAGTACCAGGCACGGAAGGCTGAAGAGGATGCAAGGAAGGCTGCAGAGGAGGCTGCGAGAGCAGAGATGCAAGGCTTGAACGATACTATTGACTCATTATGTGCGAGTGAGTCATTGCGTTTTTGGAAAGTCAATCTTCTTTGTTTGACTGTCAATAAAGTCATTGTAAAGATCCTGCTAATTGTTTGCATTTTGTACTTGCAGAGATTGGATGCACCGGCGACTGGCAAGCAGATGTGGCTCGTGCTAGGTACACGGAGAATAGGACACTAAAGCGGGACGCAGGAGTTTGTGCCACCACAAGCCGTCCGATTGTGGTTGAAGAGGAGGCCGAGCCGGAGGAAGACGACGACACCGGGAGGATAGGCGAGCTCATTCGTCTAGCCAAAGAATTGGGGTACCCTCAGGACGAGGATGCGTACGACATGGGAAGGATAGCCGAGCTACTTCGTCTTGCAGAGGAGTTAGGACCGATGCCCAAGGAGGATGTTGAAGTAGAGGAGGGTCAGGCAGCGTACCACAGCCATAAGGCACCGCTGTTCGACACATGGGGGCCAACAGACATGACCCAAGAAGAGGCCGAGTTGTACTCTTAGGCCGCGGACGAGGCGGAGGCGGCTTACTACCGGCGTCAGGCCTCTCAAGCCAAGGCAGTCGAGGCCACCAAGGGTAAGGAGGTGGTAGTGGAGGATTCAGAGTCCGAAGACGAGTTGCTTACGCAGTGGTGCACGCAATTTGATTGACGTACAAGTGTCATTGTAATAATTTGCATTGTCACGTCTTCACGTTGTCGTTGTTAGTGTTTGTCGTTTGTAGTGGCTTAGAAACTTTGTGTCGTGTAGTTTGTCAGTGTTGTACTTTGAAACATGTCACTGTAATAATTTTCATTATCATATCTTCATTCGTTTCATTTGTTGGTCCACTCACTAAGATTGTTGTGTGGTTTATCCGTGCAGTTTATAAATGCAGTTTCTTAGTGCAGTTCCTGCGCAGCCGCAGTTTCAGGGCCACCCCGCCATGGGTGGGGCGCGGCGTCGCGGCGGGGCGCGGCGTCACGGCGGGGCGCGGTGGGGAGCGGCCGGGCGCTGCGGGGCGCGGCGGGGCGCGGCCGGGGCGGCCGGGGCGCGGGGGAGGAGCTCCGGGCGACGGCGGCGGCTCCGGCGGCGGCTCTGCGCGGGGAACGGCGGAGGCGCAGGGGAAAGAGTGCGGGCGTCGGCCGACGGGCGTGGCGGGGCGCGGCTTTTATTTACTCTGCGCCCCGCCATGATGGGTGGCGGGGTACACCCCGCCATGATGGGTGGCGGGTTTGGCCTACCCCGCCACCGATCATGGCGGGGTACGCCTGGGTGGCTGCCACGTCAGCGTGCCACGCGGGCCATGCACCCCGCCACCATGCATGGCGGGGTTCAGTGCATTTGCCCCGCCATGCATGGTGGCGGGGCCAAACGGGTTAGATTTAAAAATATTTTCAAACACGGGTTAAATTTAAAATTTGTTTCAAATTTGGGCTAAAAATAAAAAAAATTCCCCTCTGCCAATGCGGCCTCATCCTCATCCACTTCGGTGCGCCCGATCTTCCGCGTCTTTTGCAAAGGCATGGTGATCACCGACGAGGTGGTAGGTAACTAGGCATCGGTGACGAGGACCTCGGCGGCGGCGTGCCGGTGCTGGCGGTGGCCGTGTGCACGCCGCAGGGAGAGGTTGTGCTGAGGGGGCACAAGCCCGTGCTGGGGTTTGTGGGCGGGCACGATGATGACAAGGTGCTGCTGGAGGAGATGGCGATCGTGGAGGGCCTCCACACCGCGATCAGACTGGGCATCGCTAGCGTCAAGGCCATCATCGATCACCGGTTGCGCTGCACAACTATGTATGCCACTGTTTATCTCAAATGAAATGCAAGATCACTGTGCCCTGGCAGAGCCTGATACTGATCATACGTGCTTTTTCCATATATGTTTATTATTACTACGGTGACTGTGTTATTTTTTGTTGTCAGTATATCTTTAAATTTATTGTTTTTATTATTAGAACCTTAGATGAAATTTTAGTATATTTGACTGACAGAGCCTGATTAATACATCACAGTTACATGCCAATTTCAGTGCCGTTCTTCCATTGGTGTCCTGTGCACAGATCATATATGCTCTTTCTTGTTTTAGTCAGTCAGTCATCAGCTATGATCTATTAGAATAGTTTAATAAGTACATGTAAATTCCATCGTTGAAATGCTTGAATTAATAGTTTATTTTGCAATATTAGCCTGATGATTGGTATCTCGTATCTCCCTATATAGATATGCCATATGCGTGCTCCATAAAAATACAATTGTCATTCTTGGAAACATTCCTAACACTGTCTTGATTATTGCAGATGCTTGGGCTTTCACGTCCAACAGGGGAGAAGCTTGTAGATATGATTAGTCAGACTCTGTCAGTGCGCAAGCAATTCGAGCAATGTGAAATATCACTCGCCATGCAAGGCCAAGTCGGCAATGTGGTGAAGCTAGCAAAAGAGGGACTAGATGTTGAGATCGCCCGATATCTTGCTACGAAGGATAAAAGAGAGAGTTGCAAGATCTGCTTCGACGACGTTGACGCTACTAAAATCCATGCAATTGAAGGTTGTTCACATCGTTTCTGCCTCCCCTGCATGAAGAAGCACATGGAAGTGATGCTACTCCGTGGAATGGCCCCATGTTGCCCACAGCTCGGTTGCACTACCAAGCTCACCGTGGAGGAGGGTTCGAAAGTATTGCTACCGTCACGACCTTTGGAGATGACGACGCAACGCGTGAAGCCCGGAAAGCTGTGGATGTCATCAAGAGCTGCATCCAAGGTCAAGTCCCTTCAAGTGTTAAATTCAAGGTTATTGAGCCATGTATCAAGTCCAACACTGATGAGGCATGCAAGTCGAAGATAATAAACTAACATTCTCTGTAGCTCATTCATTCAGGCGTTGCTTCAGTGCACCAGCACCACAGATGTATAGCTTGGTCCATTGAAAACTCTTGGAACTATAATAATATCTCAAAAAGGCATCAATATTTAGGTAGACCTTTAAACGCGGTGGATTAGCTACAGTACCATGCCAGCTACAATACCTGATATCTGATATATAGTAACAGGGCCCGTGAACCGGACCGGATCCATACCTGACATCTACAGTCAGGTCCATGAACAGTGTCGGATCCATCTACAGTGTCGCCCCATGAACAGTACCGGATCCTTTCGGCAGTTCGCCCCGTCAGCAAATCAGTTTTCCCTCCCGCGCGGGGCTCCAATCTAGTCCATATATTTATTTTTTAATAATAACTACTTACCTACCTACATATACGTGGTCTCAGCAATTCAACATAGGTGTGTAAGCACACTGGGCCAATTATAAAGAGACAAGCATGATTTATATCAATTTTTTTAAAAAAATCTAAACGACTTCAAATAAAAAAAACTTAGAACTAGAAAGTTGTAAGCCTCATCGAGTGCTATGTATAAACGGTATCTTTATCTGACACTGTATAAGAAAGATGTGGTTTTTTTAAGAAAACAAGCCCCGGTACATGATTACTATGCTACTGAAACTTTATATTATTTTTTTTACCACCTTAACGCTCGAATAATAAAACTCAAAATTAGGAATTTGTAGAACTCATTTGAGAGCTACAATTTTCATATATAAATTTTTCTTTATCCAACAACATACTAGAAAAATATGATTTTTTAAGACAACAAGTCTTGGTATGCGATTAATATGCTGCTAAAACTTTCTATTACTTTTTGAACATCTTAACTATCTCAAATGAAAAAAGTCAAAACTAGAAAAGTTGTAGATCTTATCAAAGGTTATAATTTTCATATAGAAATCATCTCCATCCGAACTGGTGTGAAAAAATATGATTTTTTTAAGGTGAAGCCTTGCCATTAACGTGTGGGCCCCATCGGCCAACATAGGTGTGTAAGCACATTGGGCCAATTATAAAGAGACAAGCATGATTTATATCATTTTAAAAAATCGAAATAACTTCAAGTAAAAAAACTCAAAATTAGAAAGTTGTAGATCTCACTTAGCGTTATAACTTTTGTATAAAAAGTATCTTTATCTGACACCATGCAAGAAATACATAATTTTTCTAAGACGACAAGCCTTGGTACGAGATTAATATGTTGCTGAAACTTTATATTATTTTTCTACCATCTTATAAGGATCTCAAATTATAAAACTCAAAAGTCAAAACTAGGAATTTGTAGATCTCATCAAAAGCTACAATTGCCATATATAAAGTTTCTTTATCCAACACCATACAAGAAAGATATGATTTTTCTAAGACAACAAGCCTTGCTACACGACTAATATGGTGCTAAAATTTTAAATTATTTTTTGAGCATGTAAACTTATCCCGGATGATACTAGAAAAGTTGTAGATAATATCAAGAGTTACAATTTTTATATAAAAATCATCTTCATCTAAGGTCATATGAAAAAAAATACGATTTTTCTAAGGCGAAACAACCTTGCCACTGAAATGTATGTCTCATACGTGAAATCTACGTAAGCGCTGAATCGATGTGCCACACATGAAGTGGGTCTGGTAAATGAGCGTTTCGACATGGATAAGACCTTTTTACAACTCAAGATATTTTAAGACTCCGAGGATCTACTAGATGAGACCTTCACACAATTTTGACAACGGTCATTCTTGGTATATATAGGGCGTCCGTCCACGCCGGATGCTCTCGATGGTGGACCGCCCGCGCCAAGCCAACTACCGCCTCTAAAAAACAGGCTGAAGTGGTGACTGGTGTGGCCTTATCCATTTGAGCGAGTTAGCCTCATCCATTATTCACCGAGCCAGGAGGTGGGCAAGATTCTGCTAAAAAAGGAGTCAGTGGTGAATCGGAGATTCGGTAGCAAATGAGGGGTCAGCGATATAGCGGCAGAGGCAACATCATCCACCTCGCACACGGCAGCGCATCTCCACTCCCCAGCGCTGCGACAACTGGGATCTGGTGGCCGCCCTCAGGCAACCACTAAGCTTTCTGGCGTCCGGCTACCAGCTTGCGGTCCTTCTATGCTCTTGTGGCCTGCATATCTGACGACGACTGCGCTTCCCGCGTCCGGCTGCCAACTGCCGATTCGCAAGCAAGGCAACAACAGCTTCGAGACCCACGCGCGTGGGAGGAAATGGTGGCTCCGGAGGCCCGTGCGCGAGCAGGGCAAGCGGCGCCTGGGAGATGAGCACGGTGACGAAGACCCGCGCCCCCACGCGAGAGGGAGGCACAGGTGGCTATCGCGTGGGGCTGCTAATCCGCCGCGGCCTTCTAGAGCGCGTGGACCCACCCAGCCTTCTCCACCGAACCTGTCGCGGCGATCTCCGCGCCATTGGTGAGCTCTACATCAGTAAACTCCACGCGCCGACAAGCCTCCATTCCGAAACAGTAAGGAAATATTGTGCTCAAAGCTCATGTTGTAAGCGTATGTTTCAAGTGTTTTAGAGGTATGTTGCAAGTGTTTCATGCTGAAGTTGCAAAAGTAGATCGCGATGTTGCATACGTTGCAATAGTTGAACACGTATGTTGCAAGCTTCTGTTTCCAATGTTTCATCTGTGTTTTTTCTAGTCGTATGTTACAAGTGTGTTTATTCGGATGTTGCATATATTTCACGCATATGTTGTAAGTGTGTTATCTAGATGTTGCGTGTGTTTTATGATTGTTTTCAAGTGATTTTCATGTGTTTTTGCGAGTGTTTCAGATGCATGTTTCAAGTGTCTTCAGACGTATGTTGCAATTGATGCATCTAAATATTTCAAAAGTAGAACGGGTGTTGCATCTCATTCCTTGCTTTCTGTTGTCTCGCCTCGTTGTCTCCTCCTCCTCCCGGCGCCGGTTAGGCATCTGTGGCCCCTCTCCCTCTTTCTCGATGGTGGTGATGTTTGGAGCGGCACAGACTCCACATGGGCGCGCGAAACCGTACGGGAAACAGCTGCAAGCGCGGGTGTCCGAACACCCATCCGTCCGGACGTTTGATGCTAGCTAGCCCCTTTTGAACTGCTGGTAAATTATACTCATTTAGATTTGCCCTTGTCAATGAAACTGTAAAACAAATATATCTCATGGTTTTGTACTCTACTACTTAATTTCAGCTCTATCGTCTCATGTTTTTTTGGTGGCATTTATTTTATTTTGTTTTATTAATTTGCAAAGAGAGGAAGAAAAAAATCGATCATACAGGCGCTCTGTTTATGTACGCACGACATTTTTTTAAAGCTTATGCAAGGTATGATGCCGCTCTGACACGCATCGCCGCCGTCCCCAGCGGCCCAAGCGCTCAAGGCAAAGCGGCCTGGACGACGCCCAATGATACGCTCCATGGGAAGGCCCGTATGGATGATGGATCAGGATAAACCATATTAGTGATTTGTAGTATTGACCCAGCCCGGCCCAGTCCAGGTCCAGCAATGAACATCTGCGCTTCTTATATATAGGAGGAAGAAAGAAAACCCTCGCCTACCTGCCATTTAGGTTCCCATGATGGCCGCCGGCGCGGTTCCTGTGACGGTGCGCGGCGGATCCTCCCTCCGCGTCCATCCCTCCTCTTCCTCTGCCAATGCCGCCGCCTCGTCCTCGTCCTCTTTGGCGCGCTCCATCTTCCGCGTCTTCTGCAAGGGCATGGTGATCACCGACGACGACGAGGTGGTAGGCCTTGCTGACGAGGACCCCGACGGCGTGCCCGTGCTGGCGGTGGCCGTGTGCACGCCGCAGGGAGAGGTGGTGCTCAGGGGGCACAAGCCCGTGCTGGGGTTCGTGGGCGGGCACGATGACGACGACGACGATGGCCAGGTGCTGCTAGAGGCGATGGCGATCGTGGAGGGCCTCCACACCGCCATCAGACTGGGCATCGCTAGCGTCAAGGTCATCACCGATCACCGGCTGCTGCACAACTATGTATGTCACTGATTATCTCAAATGAAATGCAAGATCAAAGACCAGTGTGCACTAGCAGAGCCTGATACTGATCATATGTGCTTTTTTCATATATGATTATTATTGCAACGGTGTGTCATTTTTTTTGTTTTCAGTATATGTTTAAATTTGTTGCTTTTATTATTGGAACCTTAGATCAAATTTTAGTATATTTGACTGAAAGAGCCTAATTAATACATGACTGTAACATTACATGCCAATTTCAGTGCCGGCCTGTGCACAGATCATGCTCTTTCTTGTTTTAGTCAGTCAGTCATCAGCTGTGATCTATTAGAATAGTTTAATTACATGTAAATTCCACTGCTGAAATGCTTGAATTAACAGTTTATCAGCCTGATTATTGGTATCTCGTATCTCCTTACGTAGATATGTCATATGCATGCTCCATAAAAATGCAATTGGCATTCTTTCAAACATTCCTAACATTGTCGTGATTATTGCAGATGCTTGGGCTTTCACGTCCAACGGGGGAGAAGCTCGTAGATATCATTAGTCAGGCTCTGTCAGTGCACAAGCAATTCGAGCAATGTGAAATATCACTCGCTAAGCAAGGCCAAGTCAGCAATGTGGCAAAGCTAGCAAAAGAGGGGCTAGATGTTGAGATCGCCAGATATCTTGCTACAAAGGATAAAAGAGAGAGTTGCAAGATCTGCTTCGATGACGTTGACACTACAAAAATCCATGCGATTGAAGGCTGTTCACATCGTTTTTGCCTCCCCTGCATGAAAAATCACATGGAAGTTATGCTACTCCGTGGAATTGCCCCACGTTGCCCACAACTTGGTTGTACTACGAAGCTGACCGTGGAGGAGGGTTCAAAAGTGTTGTTGCCGTCACGACTTTTGGAGATGATGGTGCAGCGCGTGAAGGAAGAACATATCCATCCAAGCCAAAGGATTTATTGTCCATACCCCAAGTGTTCGGCCCTCATGTCCTTGAGCGAAGTGCAAGCGGGATCATCGTGCTCAGAATACATGGCTCATAATAACGCTGCGACATTGAGAAAGTGCGTCAAGTGTGGAGGGACCATGTGTGTGACATGTAAGGTGGCATGGCATGAGAGGATGAGTTGCCTTGAGTACCAAAGGTGCTACCCCCACGGTGGTCCTGAAGGTGAAAGATTGCATAAGCTTGCGAGACAGCGGTTGTGGAAGCAGTGTGAGAGATGCAACCACATGATCGAACACGCAATGGGTTGCGCATACATAACCTGCCTGTAAGTTACAAGCACAGTTTCTTTTGTACTCGATCTTTTGGTTGCACTTGCACACACACATATATGAATATATAATGATAGATCTTGTGTCGTAATATAAACATCAAGAGTGTGGTTTGTAGGTGCGGTAATCATTTATGCTACATATGTGGGAAGACATTGGCGGAGGATGGAAGCTGCGCCTGTACCAAATTAGCACATAGGGCCGAATTAGCAGAATTAGCACGCAGGAGACGACGAGGGTGTTTTCCAGTGCTAGCATGTTGGGGAGGCATGCGTCGTTAGTTTCCTTGGAATGAATTAATTAAATTATTCAGTGGTACTCCGATTCATTAGCTAGGAGTAGGATGCTTGGTGCAGGTAGATTTTGAGTTCGAAGCTCAGCATGAATGACTTCTTCCATAATACGATATCGATTTTGCGTTGACTGCTCTAACAGATTGCGTTGTTTGGGATGTATGGAGACTTTATTAAAATAACAGCTGATGTTGAGAGAACCAAAAATTTTTTTTGCGAATTACACAGGTACAGACGCAAACACTCACAAAATGCACGCACTGCTAGAGGAATAATTTTTCATTACTTGGCTAACCCTAGAAGGGTAGCTATATAGTTCCATACATGGGCCACATGGGTCTTAGCCTCATGGGCCTACATATACTCCAACACCCCCTACAGTCTGAACTACCGTCGCAGCGGAGTTCGAGGCTGAACAAGAAAGAACACACACACAACCCCCACAGACGCAACTAGCCACCGGTGATGTTGAGGTTGGAGCGAAACTCGGCGAAGGTCGAGGTCGGGAGGCCTTTGGTGAAGATGTCCGCGAACTGGGAGGTCGTCGGAACATGAAGGACCCGTACCTCGCCCATGGCCACCCGATCACGGACAAAGTGGAGGTCGATCTCGACATGCTTCGTCCGCTGGTGCTGAATGGGATTGGTGGAGAGGTAGACCGCACTGACATTGTCGCAGTAGATTAGTGTGCTCCTGGAGGGTGGAGTGTGCAACTCAGCAAGCAGCTGCCGGAGCCAGGCGGCCTCCGCCACACCGTTAGCCACGGCGCGGTACTCCGCCTCGGCGCTGGACCGGGAGACCACCGGCTGGCGCTTGGACGACCAAGACACCAGGTTGCCACCCAGGAAGACGGCGTAGCCGGAGGTGGAGCGGCGAGTATCTGGGCACCCGGCCCAGTCAGCGTCGGTGTAGACGACGAGGTCGGTGGAGGAGGCCCGGTGTAGGAGGAGGCCGTAGTCGAGGATGCCCCGGAGGTAGCGGAGGAGACGCTTGAGAGCCGTGAGGTGAGGCTCCCGGGGATCATGCATGTGGAGGCAGACCTACTGAACTGCATAGGTGATGTCCGGCCGGGTGAAGGTGAGGTACTGAAGGGCCCCGGCAAGACTCCTGTACGCAGTGGGATCGGCCACCGGTGGTCCCTCAGCCTCAGACAGCTTGCCCTGAGTGTCGACTGGAGTGGAGCAGGGCTTGCAGTCAGACATCCCAGCCCGCTCCAGGATATCCCGAGTGTACTGCCGCTGGTGAAGAAGGAGTCCAGCAGGACGGTGCTCAACAGTGACACCGAGGAAGTGGTGGAGCTCACCCAGGTCCTTCATCGCAAACTCCTGCTGGAGAGCTGCAATGATCCGGCGGAGAAGTGGCTCGCTAGAGGCGGTGAGGATAATGTCATCAACATAGAGCAACAAGTATGCAGTGTCGGCCCCATGGTGGTAGACGAACAGGGACGTATCAGACTTGGCCTCCACGAACCCCAGGGTCACCAAGAAAGCAGCGAACCGGTGGTTCCACGTCCGAGGTGCCTGCTTGAGGCCATAGAGGGACCTGTTGAGCCGGCAGACCATGTCAGGACAGGTGGTGTCGACGAACCCCGCCGGCTGACTGCAGTACACCGTCTCGGTAAGAAGGCCGTGGAGGAAGGCGTTCTTGACGTCCAGCTGGTGGACGGGCCAAGACCGAGCAAGTGCAAGCGATAGCACGGTACGGACGGTGGCCGGCTTGACCACCGGCTGAAGGTCTCATCGTAGTCGACGCCAGGGCGCTGAGTGAAACCCCGGAGGACCCATCGAGCCTTGTAGCGCTCGAGAGAGCCGTCCGCTCGGTGCTTGTGAGTCCAAATCCACTTGCCGGTGACGACATTGGCGCCCGGCGGCCGAGGCACCAACTCCCACGTCTGGTTGGCGAGTAGCGCGGCGTACTCCTCTTCCATCGCGCGGCGCCAGTGAGGGTCCAGCAGGGCGTCGCGGACGGAGGAGGGTACCGGAGAGACCACCGCGTCGCCGGTCGAAGCCTCGAGGGCACGAGGCGGCAGGGTGCCAGCCGCGTGTCGTGTCAACATCGGGTGAACATGCCGCGGGTGTCGGTGAAGCAGCGGCGGGTGGTAAACCGGCGGGGCACCACGGGCCGGCGGAGACAGTGGCGGTGGTGTCGGTGTCCCCGGTGGAGAAGGGACCACGAGCGGCGGTGGCCGCGGCCTGCGCTGGTATACCCGTACCGGCGCGGCGAACCTCGACGGAGGCGCCGGAGCAGGTCCCGAGACAGGATCCGGCGTCGGCAACCAGCACGACCCCCCGGGGCAGAAGCGGGGGACGAAGGCCCCGGGTCTGCACCAACTGGAGAGGACGGGGCCGCGCCGGAGGACGAGGGGCCCGGACTCGCAGGGGAGCCGGGACCGGTGTCCGGCACAGAGTGCGGCGAAGCGGTACCTGCAGGAGACCACGAAAAAGGCGGCTGGACCACCGTGTCAGTGGGAAACAAAGAGGGTGGGTCAGTGACCTGAGGTGTAGTGGTGCTGGAAAAGGGAAAGACGGACTCATCGAACACCACATGGCGCGAGATGAGAACACGTCGGGAGGTAAGGTCAAAGCATCGGTACCCCTTGTGATCCGGGGAGTACCCGAGGAAGACACAGAGCGTGGAGCGAGGGTCCAGCTTGTGAGAAGAAGTGGCAGCAGTGTTGGGGTAACAAGCACACCCAAACACGCGGAGGTGGTCGTACCGAGGCGGGGTACCGAAGAGGGCGTGGTGAGGTGTGGGAGCGGGACAGGCAGCGGAAGGAAGGCGGTTAAGAAGATAGGTGGAGGTGTGCAGGCCCTCAGCCCAGAAGCGAGCAGGAAGAGAAGCCTGAAACAGAAGAGTGCGCACGGTGTCGTTGGTGGTGCGAATCATCCGCTCTGCCTTGCCATTCTGCGAAGAGGTGTATGGGCAAGACATGCGCAACTGAACACCGTGAGAGAGGAAGAAAGCTCGGGAGGTGGAGTTGTCACACTGGACGGCCTTGATGGTGAGACCGAACTGAGTAGACACCCAAGTGAAGAAGTGAAGGAGCGTGGTAAACGTATCAGACTTCGCACGGAGAGGAAAAGTCCATAAATAATGCGAAAAATCATCAACAACCACAAGATAGTACTTATAACCAGAAATACTAATAACAGGAGATGTCCATAGGTCGCAATGTACAAGATCAAAAATGCAGGCCGCATGAGAAGAAGAACTAGAAAAAGGAAGACGAATATGTCGGCCCAATTGGCACGCATGACACAGTTGCTCATCATGAGCTCGAGTACATGGAAGACCAGAGCTACGACTGAGCTGTATCAGGGCATCACGTCCAGGATGGCCGAGGCGCCGGTGCCAAGTAGTAGAGGAAGTAGAAGCGGCGAATGCAGCTGACAAAAGGGACGGCGAAGAAGACGAATGCGCCGCCGGGAAGCGAAGGGTGTAAAGGGGCCCGGTGCTGTCACATCGGAGCAGAGGACGCCGGGTAGCCAAATCCTTTACAGTAAGACCAGAAGAGTCAAATTCCACAGAACAAGAATTGTCAGCTGTAAAACGACGAATAGAAAGAAGGTTATGAACCATAGAGGGAGCCACAAGAACATCAGGAAGGCGAAAGGAGCCATGAGCACCGGCAGTACCCACAGATGAGACTGGAATACAAGAGCCATTTGCGACCATAATGGACGAAGGAAGAGAGGAAGAGGGAGAGTGAATCGACGAAAGAATACCGGGGTCAGGAGTAGTGTGGTAGGTGGCCCCCGAATCGGCGATCCACTCGGGTCCGACCAGAGGTGTCAGGCTCATGGTGCCGAACGAGCGAGCCAGGGCCGCCTGGTCCCATCCAGAGACCCCCGGTGGAGGCCCGGAAGGTCCGAAGGGAGGAACCCACGAAGCAGCAGGCGGCGGAGCAGGGAAGGCGTCGAGTGGAGGACCAGCGGGAGGTGCGCGTGTGAGCATGGCCACCGGTGGACGCGAGGCGGTCCCGGTGGCGTGGTAGGGCCACATGGAGATGCGCCCAGACCACGGGTTCTGGAAGGAGGGCCATGGTGCCCCCCTGTGGTCCACCGGGTGCGGGGGCCTGTGGAGGTGCACCCCAGCCACCTCCGCGACCCCCTCCACGGTGACGACGGCCGCCACGACCCCCCCCACCTCCGCTCGGCCCGGAGGGAGGGGGACCCAGAAGAGATGACGGCGGTGGAGCAGACGTGCGCGGCGAAGTAGCAGCGAGAGCCGTCGAGGAGGCCCCCGGGGAAGCCGTGGAACCCGGCTGGAGGCCCTGTGTAAGCTCCTCCATGACGAGATCGTCACGGACCTCCAGGAAGGTGGGGAAGGGCCGCTGGCGGGTGATCCACGTCCGGAGGTGGGCGTAGCGGTCGCTGAGCCCCCGGAGGACGTTGAGGACCAAGATGCGATCCTCCACAGGCCACCCGAGGTCCCCCAGCGAGTCAGCCATGGCCTTCATCCAACGGCAGAACTCACCGACGGAGAGGTCACCCTGGACGAAGGTGCGGAAGCTCGCGTCGAGGCGGAGAGCCCGAGCCTTAGCGTTGCCCAAGAACTGACCCTCAAGGGCCAGCCACGCCCGGCGCGCGTCAGGGGAGGTGCGGACGAGGTCGTGGAGGTCCAGGGAGATCGTCCCCAGGATCCAGGAGAGGACGATGCTGTCGAGTCGGAGCCACGACGACGTCTGGGCAGTGACCGGGGCGTCGAGGAGGACGTGGTCGTCGAGGGCGTAGCGGCGAAGGGTGAGAACCACCAGATCCCGCCAACGGGCGTAGGAAGGAGACTCCGGCTCGAGGATGACCGGGATGAGAAGTCGAATGTTCTGGACCCCCCTGGCCTGGTAGTGGAGCTGGGCCACGAGGGGATTAGCCGGGTCATGCCAGATGACGGTGGTGTGTGAGATGGGACGCCCGGGCAAGGCAGAGGAGGTGGCACCAATGTCCCGGGAGGCGGGCGGAACGAGAAGCTGCTCCGCCTCAGCGATCTGGCGAGCCAGAGCATCGGCCGCGTTGCGCTCGCGCTCCCACACGAGAGCCGCCGCGCGTACACAAGCCTGGCCTTCCGCCGCAGCAGCACGGGCAGCCACAAGGGCGGCGGCGAGAGTGGAGTCCGTCCCCGGGGCGCGTAGAAGATGAGGGCCACCAAGAAGAAGATCAACAGAAAGAGCAGAGGCACCGGCACCAGCACCAGCGGGGTCCCCCGGGTCAGCTGTGGGACGGAGGAGCGGCTGGACAGCTTCGGGCTGGACCACCCCCGCAGGCGCGACGTCTTCGGTGCCGTCCCCCACGGTGCCTAGGTCAGAGGAGGTGGCCAAGGCATGGGCTGCCGCGGTGCCCTTAGCAGCAGCAGCCTCAGGTGAGGAAGAGAGGGGGCACCGCTGGAGGGCGGTGTCAGCAGCCAGAGGGGGGCGGGTGGCGCCTGGAACAGGGAGCAGAGGAGGGCGGGCGGCGCCTGGAGGGATGGGATGGTGGCCGGCGGCCAGGGGCTGGCCGGCGGGTGGGTGGTGGCCGGCGGCCAGGGGCTGGCCGGCGGGAAGAGGGTGGCCGGCGGCTAGGGGCTGGCCGGCGGGTGGGAGGTGGCCGGCGGCCAGAGGGTGGCCGGCGGGAAGAAGCTGCGTGCCTGGAGAGGAGACCACAGGGGCGCCGGCCAAGATCTGGGCCCAGGATGGAGAGGAAGAAGAGGGGAAGTAGGAGTAGAGGGAGGGATGAGGGGGAGGGCCGCCGGCCATAGTGGCTGGACCGGCGGCGGCACCTCCAGGAGAGGGGCGGCGGCTGGGAGGCAGGGGAAGAGAAAAAAAACCCTATGCTCTGATTACCATGCTAGAGGAATAATTTTTCACTACTTGGCTAACCCGGGTAGCTATATAGTTCCATACATGGGCCACATGGGCCTTAGCCTCATGGGCCTACATATACTCCAACACGCACACTCACCCTTATGAACATACGTACGTAAACCTCACCCTTATGAGTACCTCCGAAAGACTATGCCGGCATATCTTGAGATTGACGAAGTCACCACAGGCGCCTCGCTATCGACGGGAATGTCACCTACCACTGAAAGTATAACGCCGTTAAATCCTAAAATAAATCCATAAAAATACGAGCACCCATACTAAGTCGATGACTTAAACCCAGATGAACAAGTTTCACCAAAAAAAACCTAACCAAATGAGGCTCAGTTCGCGTTGAGAGAACCAAAATGAAGTTACTGTGTCACATCACTGCTGGAGGTGCAGAGAGGCCACTCATCTTGCTGCCACATTTGTACTGTACATACATGGGTACGGCCGTACGTTTTCATGGGTGAAAATGAAACTACTCCCAAGTCCCAAGTTACTACGTACTGTTTCTTATGTACATGTAGCTGACGCTGATGTTCACTGATATTGCAGCAGTAGCAGGTATTACGGCTATAAGCAATGAGCTAATCCACAGCCCAGAAAATTTCACAATGTACTGTGAGACCGCACCTGTTTGCTTGATGTGAACCAGTTGACGGATGAGTAACTCATGTTGATACTTGCTAAAACGCTCTAACAACAGCTAACAAAACTCCCCCCAACTCAACAATCGGACATGGTTCTCGATCGATTATTGCAGCCATCGAGCGGCCACCTGAATCCACATCTTTGACTCTACGGAATACATGTCAACATGCAAAAGTCATCTTAGGGAGTTGCTTATGCGACTGATTTCCCCAGCACCAACAACCCGATGTGTCTGCGAACGCGGATCAAGAGAACGACGCCGAACGAGTAAGAATAGGATCGGGGCGATTGCCGTCAACCTCAGGCTTGTTGAGGATGCCAGCTAATGTGGCAGCACCGCGATTCACTGTCTTGCGGAGGGCCCCAATCTCCAATCGTAGATCATCCATGGTTGCATCGAACACCTTATGGGCGTCCTGGTGAACTCCTCCTCCATCGATGTGCTTTGACAACTTGTACGGGAACTCCTCCATTTTTTCGAAAACGCGCATTGGCACGTGTTGCACTAAGTGGAAGTTGGAAAGTTTACACGCTCCGGGAGCGGTCACGGCGAGGCGCCGATCCACATCACGGAGTAGCACACAACATGAATCACCGCAAGCGGTGGAGTACAAAAGTTGTACTAACTAAGCACTAATTTTGCGACAATGTGAGCACCGTCGTGGCTAGTCGACTAGGGCTGTGAGCAGCGCCAGTTCGACCTCTTGCAGGGCGAGGGGAACATCAGCTCGCGCAACGCCTCACGAGTGGGGGAGTCGACCGGTTCCTTGAACGTCTCGTGGAAGAGCACGGCGATCCGGTCGTCAGTGGCATCAATGGGTGCGTCATTGGGCCTGCGTTCCCATTTGTTGACGAGGACGCGCTTTGCTTGCTTTTCCGGATTGGGATCACGGAACGCTGATTTGGCCGCCAGCCGATCACTGCGCCTGGGGACCAAGCTGGCCGGTTCACGGCGTGCGCCGCGGGAGCGCGGGGGGGTGCGCACCAGGGCCTCTGGCAATGGCAGCCGTAGGGAGTTGACGAAGAGCATCCCAGGGTCCACTTCAGGCGGCGGTGTGGGAACGGCGTCATCGCGGGCGTCATCGGGGACGATGCTGTAGTCCGGCTCCTGAGACACCCGCAGCCTGGGGGGCGATGACAGGATCGGTGGGCTGAGGTTGGAGATCGACGAGATGAAATCGTCAACAGACGCAGTGGCAGGTGCGGCAGCCACGGTCACATAGGCAGGAGCGGCAGAGTCCAGTGCCCGTGTGTGCGACGCCGACATGTCAGTCGTGAGCGACGAGGGGAGGGCCACAAGCCTGTCACCTGACAATATCTCCGGATCAACCTCCGCAGCATCCAAAGTGCGATGCACAGGGCTCAGGGGTTCCGCGGGCAGGGGCGAGGCGCCCGCTTTGACGTCCTGCGGCTCTCGGCGCCGTGCACGCGGCCGAGGTGGTGCCTGCAGGAGGCTCTCTTGAAGCGGCAGCTTGACGGCGTTGATGAAGATGGCGCCCGCGTCCACATCATCAGCGTGATCAGAAGGGGAAGGCCGAATAAGCGCAGCAGGCGTAGTCGGAGCAGCAGACGCGTCATCCTCCTGGGTCTGCTGGTGTGCGTCCGAGGCTGCCGGGTCCTCCAGCCCACAGACAGCGGGTGTCTCCGTGGCGAGGTCGGGTGTAGGGCCGTGGGCAGCCATCGTGATAGAATGCGCCCCCTGTGCAGTCTGGGCGGACGACACATCCGTCTGAACAGGTGGGCGCCCCTCCATTGCGGACTGGTCTGATAGCAGTAAGGTCCCAAGAAACCCCATCGTTTCCCCAGGCACAGAAGAGCGGTCAACAAGAACCTCCCCGTCCCAGGTTGCACATGCCATGGTCGGTGCATGAAAACCAGAGTGCCTACAGCCTTCCAAGGCCGATAAATCAGCGTCCAGTAAGGACCCCAGGAACCCGAGTCGATCATCATATAAGTCTCGACGGCCAACGAGGGAGACATCATCTACCACCTCAGTTTGGGCCGCGTTCAGGGGCGCATCCATCGTCACCAGGGCAGCGGCGTCGACAGACACCGCCAATTCAGTATCGGCAGTGTTCGCCAGCGTGCCAGCATCCACCCGCAGCACCGCCTCGCCGCCCGGCGGCCGCACCAGCAGCCGCGGCGCACCCGCCGCGAGTGCAGCGCCGGAGCCGATACCCGTCAGCGTCCGTCCACCAAGGGGGCAGGCGATGGAGCCCACCAGTACAGTCCGGCGAGGCATGAAGGTGAGGCCGCGGCGGCCCCCCAGACGCGGCGCGGTATCATTGCCCTCCGTGCTGCGGAACGTCCGAGGCCCCCAGGAACTTTGTCCTCCCTCGTCCATGCCGGGGTGGCGACGGTTGTGGTTGTCATCATCGGAGGTACCACTGTCGTCGCCCCGCCCACTCCCATCATAGTAGTCGTCGGTGGACGGTGGTGGTGGGGGGTTCCAGTCTTGGAATTCCACGATGCGGATACGCACCGGATAGTTGAGCCCAGGCACGCCGTCAGTCATCTCCTCATCAGCCTGGAGATACAGCGCGTCACCAGGTATGTGGCCGACAGGCTCCGGGATGAAAATGATCTCCTCCTCGGGGACAAAGCTCGGGTCCATGCACCAGGCCGCCACGAAGAATTCTCTGTCGTCGTCCTCAGGGATGGACTCCGGTGGGGCCAGCTCGATCCGGGCGCACGCCCGGCCCAGGATCCGTTGTGCGACAGACAGAGACCGCGCATGCAGGGGGACGCGCGTCATCCCCACCAGAACCCGGTAGCGGAAGAAGCTGGCGGAGGCCATCGCCGTCCTGCGCCAAGGATGCCAAATCAGGAGGAAGGGAGGGTCATGGATCCTTGTGTGAAGTACCCGCTCAGCGTCTTCCCTGCGCGCGAACCGCACGACGAAGTCTTCAGGTTCATGACGGTGCACCGTTGCGTCCATGATGCCGAGCTCCACGGCGAGGTAGGCCCGAACCATGGCCGGGGACACTGGGGGCCTCGTGCCGGCAACCACGGCAACCAATGCCCGCCCCAGGTCCCGCTCGGCCGCCTCCAGCTCCGCAGAGCGAGGCGCTACGACGAGCTTCGTGTGGCGCCGCCCAACATACGGCGTCGGTTCAGGGGCCTCAGGTTTGGGAGCTTCAGGTGGCGGTGGCGCCGCTGCTTCCCGCTGCGGAGAAGGCGCACAGCAGTGGGGCACGGAAGTCGACCGCCCCATGGAGACCGAGCGGGCGGAGATTGTGTCGTCGGAGGCTGACGAACGTCGGCGAGGTGACGAGCCATGTCGTGGCACAGTGTGACGGCGCCCGTGCCTGGCGCCAGTGCCCGGGGAGCGTCGGCGCTTCCTACCCGATGCAGCAGCCCCCAGCGGAGGGAAAGGGCAGTCGCGCTGTCGGTGGCACTCGCTCCCGCAGTTGAGGCACCGAGGCGGGAAGGGGCATCGTGCCCGTACGTGTTCTTTGCTGCCGCAGTTGAAGCACTTGCCCACAAGGTGAGGCGGCACGGGTCTCGGCGACCTGGGCGGTGTGCGCCGGCGCCACCGCCGACGGCTCTGGACCTGAAAGAAGCCGTCCGCGTCCGGGGGCCCAGAGGCGCGCGCCGGATGGGTCGCCGGTGAATGGGAGCGGCGCCCCACGTCGTCCGCGGCCTGGCGGCGCCGGGAGGCTTCCGAGAAACCTGCCACCGGCGGGTGGGTGCGACGGGCGGCATCCATGAAGCCACCACGGTTCCTGGGCCGATGGCGGCGGCGCCTCCGCCGGCGGCCACCACCGACGTCCGCGGCGGCCTTGCCCTTCCCCACCAGCACCGGGGAGTCAGGCTCCGAGTCGTAGGCCTCCGAGTCGGTGAGGGACAGGCGCTCCCCATAGTCGCCCGCAGGGGAGGCGTCGAGGAACGGCCAGATCTCGGCATCCGCCGCCGGGGAGCCGCCAGCCGCGAGCTTCTCCACCTGCTCGACCTCATCTGCCCAGGAGCGGCGACGGGAAGACGAGCCGCGCTCCATGGCGCGGATCCGTGGGGAATGGTGGGGGGCCGGCGCAGATCGGGGCAGCAGGGGTACCGGGGGGCCGGGGGGAGCCGGATCCGGGCAGAACCCAGGTGGCCGCCGGCTTGGAGGAGTGGGCAGCAGGGGAGGCGCGGAGCGCAGTCCGGACTTCGAAGCTCGCAGGGCGCAAATGCAGGGTAAACAGCAGGGGTTACAGCGGTCCAGGGGCGGACGCGGCGCGGATCTGAGGGCGGCGCGGCTGGAGCGGCCGGCAGCGCGGGGCGGTGGGCGACGGGGCCGGAGCCACCATGACGAAGCGCCGGCCCGCTCCTTGGTCTATGAACTGCTGCTGCCTGCCAATCTTTCTTCCTCCTGCCTGCTCTGGCAGGAGAGGGAGGGTGGTGCGAGGAAGCAGGAGCAGTAGTAACCCGGGAACTCCTCCATGGAACCCCGCACCGCCTCCCACTTGCTTGTCGAGCACGAGCTTCATGCGTTGATGCTGGAAACGAGTGGACCCCTGATGCACCCGGAATGGCTACTGGTGGGTGATTTCAACATGATCACTATAGCTGAAGATAAGAACAGGCCTGGGAGGATCACTATAGCAGAGGAATTTGTGTGTGTGTGTGTCATGGTCGAGTGGAGTGGTCATGGTCGACTTCATGGATCGGTGATCTCTAATAGCAGAGGAATTTGTCAGAGGGAGAAGAACAGAGAATTAAGGAGGATAGGAGAGAGGGAGGATTAGACAAGGACAGAGTTCTTCGATCGGTAGGAAGCATTCAGGTTCATATATATACCTTATGCATAATAACGAATACAAGGCGGCCATCGCCTCCTAAGTACTTTTCAACATGATCACTAGAGCTGAAGATAAGAATTGGCCGAATTACCTCTTCATGGAAGAAGATTCACTTGGAGCAATGAACAGGACACACCGACAATGACTCGAATAGACCACTTTTTGGGTTCTTTGGAATGGCATGAGCTTTTCCCAAAACGCAGACCTCCAAGCCATTGCCTCCTCTCTTGGCTCGGACCACTCCCCCTTTTGATGAATGGTGACACGGAACAACATGTCTACAGAGGTTTCCGCTTCGAAGAGTACTGGCTTTCAGTACCAGGATTTACAGAGATGATACAAAATATACTTGGGAGCAACCGGTGAACACACAAGACGCAATCCTTCGATTACATGTCAAGTTAATCAGGACTGAAAAGGCTATAAAAATCTGGAGGCGCCAAAATATTGGAAATTTAAGGCTACAACTAGCAATCGTGCAAGTCGCCTTGTTGCACATTGAAAAGGCACAAGAATACCGACAACTTTCAGAACTTGAATTAGACCTAAAAAGATTCCTAAAAGCCAAATCTCTTGGCCTGCCATCAATCCAGAGAAGTAGGGCCAAACAGCATGCTAGAATTAAATAGATAAAGCTGGGTGATTGCAACACACGTTTCTTCCATATATGCACGCCAACGACATCGCGAAAATACAGGACGGCGATGCAACAGTTACTTCCCAAGCAGATAAATTGGAGAAGGTCCATGACTATTTCAGAAGAATTTTAGGGAGTACAGAAAACAGAGAAGGAACGCTAAACTGGGAATCCCTGGGCTATACTCAAAAGAATATGGAAGATTTAGAGTTCCCAATAACAGGTACAGAATTGTCTAATACCATCAAAGAGCTCCCATCACAAAGGGCGCCCGGCCCTGATGGCTTCATCGGGGCGTTCTACAAAAGTTGCTGGGGAATAATTACAAACGATCTACTGGAGGCAATACAAGGTTTTTTCAACCACAGAACCGGAAGATTACATTTTATTAATAATGCAAACATCGTGCTGATCCCAAAGAAAGAGGACTATCAACAGCATCATGAAAATCATCACGAAAATTATGGCAAATAGGCTTGCACCAAAACTCAACGATCTGGTGTCCGTCTCCCAAATGCCTTCATTAAGAAGAGATGCTTACACGATATTTTCCTTTACGTCCAGAAAGTCATATGATCCCTACATCGCAAGAACAAGAAGGCACTTTTCATCAAACTTGACATTTCAAAGGCTTTTGATATGGTTCCCTGGACTTACATACTAGAAGTCCTCCAAGCGCTGGGTTTGGGACAAAAATGGAGAGATTGGATTTGTGCCATCCTAGCCACCTCTTCCTCACGGGTCATAGTAAATGGGGAGCTCCGCCAGCAGATTAGACATGCCAAAGGACTACGACAAGGAGAACCTCTGTCTCCCATGCTCTTCATCCTGGCGATTGACCCACTCCAAAGGATCATTGAATTAGCGGCTAGAGCAGGCATCCTGAAACTAGTATTACCCAAAGCTGCTCACCTACGTTGCTCCTTATAAGCAGATGACGCAGGCATTTTCGTTAGTCCAGAACCTATGGATATGCAGGCTCTTGCAAGAATATGGAGTTTTTTGGTCAATGCTCAGGTCTAAGAATTAACTTAAGCAAGACGGAGATCTTCCCGATCAAATGTCAGGATTTGCCACTTGACCAAATCATATCCAACTTCCCCGGTAAGATCTCAGCTTTCCCAGGCAAATACCTAGGGCTGCCGCTTCACACAAGGAAGCTAAAAAAAAGTGGAGTTCCAACCGCTCATTGATAAAATTGGAGCGAGACTACCAGGATGGAAGGGAAAATGCTTCTCAAAAGCAGGAAGGAACTCTGATAAAAACTGTCCTATCATCATAGCCCATCTACAAGCACGCCTGTAGTCCGCCGCGGTCGGCTCTCTAGCTCTCCCCTCCTCCACTTTGTGCCTTTTGTTTTCCTCTCCCCCTTGGTGTTGTTGTTGCCTTTTGGGTAAGGCTAGCCTGGCTTTCTAACCAGCTGCCAGTGTCTTAGCTTTGCCATTCTTCATGATCCTTGATTGCCTTGTCTCATCAAATGCCGATAACGAGACCATGATCCCCTCTCTTGGATCTCTTCGCGCCTCTTTCGACGGCCCTCCCTCCATTGTCCACCCCGCGGACGGCGTTGGATGGTGGTACATGGGCCCGGATGTGTCGGAGGATGTCACCATTGGTGCCAGAATATCAAATGCCGGTCCGGATATGCTGGAGGATGTCACCATTACTTAATGGTGTCATAACATCAAATGCCGGGTGGTTTTCACCGCTGCCGCCATTCCCCTCCAAGGCTGGGTAATGGGCGTTGGCGGGCGTCAATTGGGGCCTGGATGTGCTTCAAAGACATTGTAATCACGACTATCGTCTGTCAGTTTACTCGAAGCTTCACAGTCGCTGTGGGAGTAGAGGTCGCCGGAGCTCAGCCGCTAGTGGTGGTGTTGATTGGTGTACAACTGCATTCTTCCATGGGAGTTTGTTTGTTTTCCTCTTTATGTTTTCGTTTTTGGTTTCGTCAAGGAGCGCGATTTGTGCGCAATGCTATGGCTGAAAACCCTGTAAAACATGTGTTTGTACTATCAGGCTTTCAAGAGTCAAATAATCAATGAAACTCAGGTGGGGGATTCTCTCTCTACCCCCCGTTGACCGATCAAAAAAACAATCTAACTGTCCTCCAGGCACAGAAATGGTTGATAAAAAAGAGAGACAGACTGAGAAGAGCTTTCCTTTGGAAAGGGGATGAGTCTGAAAATGTGAGCGGGGGACACTGTCTAGTCAAATGGCCCATCACTTGCTGACCAAAAGATAAAGGGGTCTAGGCATACCAGACCTAGAGCGCTTTGCAAGAGCCCTACGGCTCAGATGGATGTGGTTCAGATGAAAAACAAAGAGAGAGCCTAGACAGGACTTGAGATCCCTTGTGATAAGACAGATAGTGACCTCTTTTATGCTTCCACAGTTGTAACAGTAGGAAAAGGGGATTTGGCCAAATTTTGGTTTTCAGCTTGGCTGAACGGCAAGCAAGCGAGGCACTTGGCACCGAATTTGTACAAAAAGGCCATAATCCAACAAGCGCTAAAAGCCAATACATGGATCGACTTTGTTTTTTTTTAACAAAGAAGAAGGAAACAAAAATGGAGCAATGCCGACGATCTGTTCATGCATGGCATGTTGGCATTGGCCGGGCATTGATATGATTGAGCGAGTATGCAGGCCAGCCGGTGCGCCCGCCTGCCTTTTCTTTTACTATAAACAGAATATACTCTAAAAGTGAGTTTTTGTATTGACCCGGCCCAGCCCAGTCCAGCAGTGAGAGGAGGAAATAAATTATAGAAAACCCTCGCCTTTGCCCTCTGATGATGGCCGCCGGCGACGACCAACCCGGCGCGGTGCCGGTGCCGGTGCCCGGACGAGCCTTCCTCCACGTCCATCCCTCCTCTTCCTCTACGAATGCCGCCTCGTCCTCTTCCTCCTCGGCGCGCCCCATCTTCCACGTCTACTGCAAGAGACGCGTGGTGATCACCGATGGGGACTCCGGCACGCCGGTGCTGGCTGTGGTCGTGTGCGGACCGCAGGGAGTTATGCTGAGGGGGCACAAACCCGTGTTGGGGTTCGTGGGCAGGCACGATGGCGATGGCGATGACGGCCAGGTGCTGCTGGAGGCGATGGCGCTCGTGGAGGGCCTTCACGCCGCCATCAGGCTGCGCATCGCCAGAGTCAAGGCAATCACCGATCACAGGCAACTACACAACTATGTAGGTCACGAAATAAATGCAAGATTGCAGAGCCTGGTATTGATCACATCTGCTCCCATATATGTTTATTATGGTGCTTCATTGTTTGTTGCAGTATGGTTAAATTTGTTGATTTTATTATTGGAACCTCAGATGAAATTTCAGTATCTCATTGACAGAGCCTGATTAATACATCATAGTTACATGTCAAGTTCAGTGCTGGTCTTGCATCCGTGTCCTGTGCACACTACATCTGTACACGCTCTTTCTCTTTTTAGTCAGTCAATCACCAGCTGTGATCTGTTAGAATAATTTCAGTACACATAAACTCCAATGATGAAATGCTTGAATTAATATTTCATTGTAATATCAGTCTGATATCAGTTGGCATTCTTGCAAACAATCCTAACACCGTCTTGATTATTGCAGATGCTTGGTCTTTCATGTCCAACAGGGGAGAAGCTTGCAGATATGATAAATCAGGCTCTGTCATTGCGAAAGCAATTTGAGCAATGTGAAATATCACTCGTTAATGACGGCCATGTCGACAATGTGGTGAAGCTAGCAAAAGAGGGACTAGATGATGAGATTGCCAGATATCTTGCTGCAAAGGAGAAAACAGAGAGTTGCAGGATCTGTTTTGAGGATGTTGACACTACAAAATTCCATGCGGTTGAAGGCTGCGCACATCGATTTTGCCTTGTCTGCATGAAGAAGCACATGGAAGTTATGTTACTTGGGGGAATGGCCGCCCCAGGCTGTCCACAACTTGGTTGCACTACCAAGCTCACCGTCGAGGGCTCAAAAGCATTGCTATCGACACGGCTTTTGGAGATTATGGCACAACGGTTGAAGGAAGAACATATACATATCCATCCAAGCCAAAGGATTTATTGCCCATACCCCAAGTGTTCGGCCTTGATGTCCTTGAGCGAAGTGGAAGGATCATTCTGCTCAGAATATCCTGCGACATTTAGGGAGTGTGTGAAGTGTGGAGGGCCCATGTGTGTGGCCTGTAAGGTGGCATGGCATGAGAGGACGAGCTGCCTCGAGTACCAGAGGCGCTACCCCCATGGTGATCCTGAAGGCAAAAGGTTGCATAAGCTTGCGAGGAGGAAAAAGTGGAAGCGGTGTGAGAGATGCAACCACATGATTGAACTCGTGGTGGGTTGCGCACACATAATATGCGCGTAAGTTATAAGCACATAGTCTTTTGTACTCAGTTGTTTGCACTTGCACGTATTGAACTATATAATGATAGATATTGTCGTAATATAAACATCAAGAGTGTGGTTGCAGGTGCGGTAATCAATTATGCTACAGTTGTGGGAAGACATTAGCGGAGGATGGAAGTTGCGCCGGCACGAGATTAGCAGGAAGGAGACGAGGAGGGTGTTTCCCACTACCAGCATGCTGGGGAGGCAAGTGTCGTTAGTTTCCTTGGACTGAATTAATTCAATTATCTCGGTGGTACTCAGATCCATTAGCTATGAATAAGGGGATGCTTGGTGCAGGTAGATTTTGAGTTGGTAGTTGAGCAGCTAAAACTTGTATATACATTGAGGGGTCGTTTAGTCAGTGCTCCAGCTCCGGCTCTGGTTATTACTGCAACAGCACTGTAGCACGGAGCCAGTAGAGCTCGAAATCGTGGCTCTATCGGCTCCTCTTTCAAGTTAATTTTTTAGTCGAAAATAAACCGCTCCGCACTATAGCGCTCAACAATGCTTCTACAATATTTTCCAGCAAGAGCCGGAGCACTTGGGAGCCATACCAAACAAGGTTTGAGTTTGTAGTTGAACATGGATGATTTCTTTCATAATACAATATCGATTTCGCATTGCTTGCTCCAATAGATTGCATGGATTGGGATGTATGGATACATTGAAATGACACCTGATCTTGAGAGAACCAAATTACTGTGTCACATCACTACTGTAGGTGCGGAGAGGCAACTCATTCTGCTACCACGTACTCCGTAGGAACTGTACATGGGTAGGGTTACATTACACGGGTGAAATGAAACTACTCCCAAGTCCCAAAAGTTGCTACTGCTACCTATGTACGTGTAGCTGACACTGACGAAGGGGGCACGGTGACGCCGTCATCCACTGACCTTACAGCAACAGCTGTTGGAGTTAGAGGAGGCGAAGCGAAGACACCTGCGAACCTGAGGGGCTCCTGCATCGTCGATAGCTCTTCCTGCAGAGTCGGATGGTGCCGGTGATGCATCGTGTCTTGCAGCGTGTCCTGCACCACCACCACCACCTCGTAGGCGTCGGCCGTGCGGACCTCCTGCGCCAGAGCGCACGAGTAGCAGCAGAGCCACAGCATGCAGTCGGTGAGGTCGGGCTTGCTGCAGCAGGTGCGGTTCTCGGGGAGGCCGAACCGCCTGCGCATCTGGATCCTCCAGAAGCCGCCGTAGAGCAGGCCGAGCACGCAGAGGAAGACGCCGGCCAGCCCCAGCGCGTCCCTCACGGCCTCGTCGTCCACGCTGATGGCTGCCAGGTCGAAGATGAAGAAGGGCGCCAGGCAGAAGAGCACAAAGGTGGCGATGTGGACGTACATGTTGCCCAAGCCGAGCCTACTCATGTTCCACCCGAACACGCAGCAGCTGCAGAACATTGACAAGTACGCCAGCGACATGTCGTCCCACAGATCCTCGAACACCCCGCCGACCCACTGCGGCGAGCTGCCAGCGGACCCGCCATGGCCTTCTCGTGGCACCAATGAGTACCTCCTCTCAGTCTCGGGCGTTTTCTGTTGGAGCTGTGACTCTTCGTCTACCTCCGGTGGGACTTGTGCCTCGTAGTCTTTGCCAAGAGGGCTGAGGTTGTTGTACAGCCCGGCGACGGCCGGCGCGCAGATGGCAACCGATATGGTGAGGGCCACTCCGATCACCGGACGCTGTGGCCGTCGGTAGCCAAGGTTGAGGCCGCAAAGCGCGTACTGGGCGAAGCAGTTCAAGTGGAGCAGCAGGATGACAACCATCATATGCTTCCTCTCGTTGGGCTTGCAGGTTCCATCCTTGCAGTATACTTGCCGGAGCTGATGCATGTCGCCGGCTCTCCACCGGCACACCAAGGCGAGGTGGTAGAACCTCCTCGGGTGCTGGTAGAGGCACATGAGGGTGAAGAGTGCATTCAGGATCTGGTTGTTCACCTCGAACCAGGTGTCGCGCAGCGGCTTGCTTGGCAGGACGCGGTTGAGCATCCCCGTCATGACCATGAAGAGGATGGCGCCTGAGACGCCGACGGCGAGGATCCAGACGGATAGAGCCATGTTCATGGGGTTCCTGATCCACGCCTTGGACTTGTCCCACAGGGAACCCCAGTCGATCTTCTTCACAAAGGGCACCGTGAAACGTCTTGATGCTGAAGATGATGGCCTCTGATGAGATGACGATCCTATCGACGAGCGGAAAGACGAGCCATTATTTCTGTGCTCATCTCCAAGAATTTGTCGGGTGGAGGAAGGTGATGAGGTGGACTGCCAATCAGACTCGGATGGTGGATCGTAGTAGTACTTGTATGGATCAGAGACTGAACTCTGCATGTAGTCAAATGGGTTGTGCCCATTTCCATTGTCATTATTGGGACTGACATTACTGGGTTTATCCGGTAATCCTGCTGGATGTTGTTGGCGTGAATGATCAAGACTGTCACCAAGTTTATGTCTGGGATCATCGGTGACACCACCCAAAACGACCATCTTGTACCAGCTAACTGATGAGGAGGAGCTCCGATGAATGGAAGCAGCAGCTGCTCCTAGCCTCCCTCAATCTAAAAGTAAAATGCCAAGTAATGAATAATCAGTGCCAGTACAGCAGAGTACAGGAAAGCACTAGTACTAGGTAACTTGTCAATTTGTAGAACTTGATCTGAATCGAGTTTCGTGAAACAAAATGGCCAACGGTGCATCGTGAATTCGTGATGTTACAAGACATTCACTTTGTAATTCTCTGTTTTTGTGGTGTGTGCAGTTAGCCAGTTACTACATGATTAAGGATTAACGTAATTATTAAAAACCAATAGTTGGACGATGGTCAATTCGTGGTGGATGAGCAAATTTTGCACAAGAAGAAAGAGACAAGGCCAATTCTGCTCAGAGGGAGGGAGGAGCTGCTTGATTGATGAACATATATATGCAGTATATATAATAACTGAATTAAGCACACGGATTCCATTCAGCAGTTCAGTTTTACGCTAAGACAAGAAGTAATATGCTAATTTTCTTGGTAATATCTAGTAGTTACGAACCAAATGAAAGGCTAGTTACATACTCCTACATAAATAAATAGATTTTATTTATAGGAGAAGAAGAAGCAAGCTCAAGGGATTTGGGATGGAAGAAGAAGCAAGCTTATACGATAAATCAGGAGGGGTAATTCCTCAAGACCTCTCAAGGGTAGGAATTATTTACTCACCTAGCTTGATGGAAGGGATTTGGGATGGACAGAGCTGAGCACGCCAGGGCCCAGGTCCCCGGAGCGAAGCGCAGCCTAGCTGCAGCTGCAGCTGCAGGGGAACCCAATCCAAATCCGAGTCGACGGAGAAGCAGGAGGGAAAGGATGGAGTGGAGCTGGATCGCCTTCTCGCCTCCATCCAACTAGAATTGGAAATGGAATTTGGGAGGCGGCCAGAGGCCAGAGCTAGTTTCCCGAGAGAGAGAGAGAGATGATGGCAATTGGCAAACAAGAAAAGTTGCTTGGACGCCTCACCTCCACCTCGGTCGACAAGTTCAAGGTCAATGTTGTTGGGCTGCGCCTTCGACCGAGTCCACCTGGAATCAATTTTGGCTTTTGCATTCAAACAAAACCAGCCAGCGGCTTTTTAAAATGGCCTTGCCTTTCCCCGTTGCCTTGCGTCCTACAAGTCGGGTTAATTTGCAAAAAAAAGGTTAGTATGATCAAAAGAGGTTTCACTAGTGCTAGTACATTTTTTTATTAGCAAATTTCAGAAGAAAGAATATTATGGTCATGGAAACAAGGCTACACTTAGAAATTCACTCCAATTCCTCCTTATTTATTGCCCTTGTTATTCATTTTCTCCAACAGTGCAAGGACTGTCTTCAACATTACTTTTTTTTTTAAGAAAAAATTGTTCTCCTTATCACTTTATCAGTCTGTTTGAACCACCAAAAACAATCAGGTCAAAGCCAATTGGTAACCAGGGTAAGTACAGCAGCAAATTTACATCAAGTTTAACTAGGAAGGCTATGGATCATCGTTAAACAACAAACAAGAAGCGAGCTGTCCTGTCCAGCAAAAGAACGGCAGCTCCAGCAGTGCCTCTATCCTCTTGTCCTTTTCTCGTCTACTGTACTATACAGCCATCTCAAGGCCTACTGGGATGGAAATTCGGCAAATTTCCCTTGTAGGGGGGAAAATATGACAACCTAAAAACTGGATTCACAAGGAAGGTGGCAGATGTTCTGTTGCTTCCCGGAAAATTTCCTGTTGTGTGATTTCAGTTTCTTCGCACCATACATGTATGACAACCTAAAAATTGGATTCACAAGGACGGTGGCAGATGTTCTGTTGCTTCTCTGCTATAAATTTCCTGTTGTCTGGTTTCAGTTTCTTTGCACCATACATGTTAACCAGGTGAAAGGTAGGTTATCCTCTGGCACCCACCATGGTTTTCTTCTCTATTGATTCTCTGGGCTTGCTCTCATCTTCGATCATCGCCTTCTTGGCAAGCTCGTAGCCTGCAAAGTTCATTGCACCAAGAGGGGCAATCCAGAAGAAGCGGGGGATCGCGCCCTTAAAAAGCCCAAGTGGACCCTCATTTCGAAGGATGGAGAAGACTATCATCTGCATAGACACTGGTGTGCCTGGAGGGGCAGTCATCATCCGCGTCTTCATCACGTCAAATGGAGTGGTCACTATTGCTGCAAGTCCTCCAGACAATGCTCCAACTGCCACTGTTTCCCATGCTTCCAAGTCTCTCTTCAAAACATGTTGTGCTGCCTGCAAAACCAAGGCGGACATCATTAAATATGTCAATAAGCAAGGCATAGTGGTACTAACATGACAGATACAGCTATGATTTACTCCCTCCATCCCAAATTATAAGACGTTTGACTTTTTTGATTTCAAGTTTGACCACTCGTCTTATTTAAAAAATTTGTACAAATATAGTTAAATTTAAGTCATTCTTGAGGAACTTTTATTAATATATCAAGCCACGATAAAAGAATTGATATTTTGCACAAATTTTTGAATAAGACGAGTGGTCAAACTTGATGTCAAAAAAGTCAAACGTCTTATAATTTAGGATGGAGGGAGTACAAATTATGATAATCAAAACCACTAGTGGCACTAGTAAGTGGTAACTAATTAAATGAGTGAAAATTTCTACCCCTAATGCAGCTCCATTTGGTACCAACTTTCATGTGTAACAAAGAAATAAATCAAGCCTCAGGTATTTACATATGCAAATAACAGACTTCCATTAGGCTGCCTTTCTAGAGTCAGAGGAATGCCATTTTTTTTTGGGGGGGGGGGGGGGGGGGGGGGGGGGGGGGGGGGGGGGGGGGGGGTTCCCAACCCCGGAGAACAGAAAAAAATCACAAAACCACCCCAGGGGGTTGGGGGGCGGGGAGGTGTTCCAAACCGTAGAACTGATAATAAGCTCAAAATCAGCCAAAGGTAGTTAAGGAAGGTAGTATCTGATTTGTTAACAACATAGGGATTTGAGAATGCCACATGAAAGTCTAGTGAAAAACAGTTCAAAAAAACGACGAGGACAACTAGCCCATCGGCGCCAGCACCTTTGTCGTTATAGTTTTATGTAATTACAACCTCGTGCGAGTGTCGTAAGGGTGTGGAGTACGATTTTCGGTAATCTTCGGATTACCGTAAGTTCACTCTGTCTGTAACAAATCTCATTTATTCTGCTTAATGAAATACGTGCTATAGCACGTTCTCGAAAAAAAAAAAACAGTTCAAAAAAAAGTCTAGTGAAAACATAGAATCAATACAAACTGAGATACCTTCTTAGCTTCTGCATAGAGGCACATTCCAGCAACATAGAACGGAACCTCGCGACAGAGTGTGGCCCCAGTGCCACGAAAAAATCCCTTTGGGCCATCTTGTCGCATGGTGCCAACAATTGCCTCCCCTACATTGTTGAAGATTCCAGCTTGCAAACGCTGCTTAAGAACCTCACAAGGTATACGGACCGCAGTCCCTAGGACTGTGCTGCAGAAGGAAGCCATTGATTGCACCTATGGAACAAAAAGCCAATCATCAAGCAATTCCACAAAGCACAACAATTATTGCAGAGACCAGAAATTTTCTGTTACAAATACTAAGTTCTGTTCTATCATGAGATCTATAAGGTGCTCCAGGTCCCTTTATTATAGAGAATATAGAGTTTGCACAAGTACTGGAGTAGTAAATCGTACCTGAATCTCTGGAAGTGTTGGAGCGACATTAATTAATACAAGCTTGCTTGCTTCAAAGATTCCTGTCCTCAAACCATGGCTGCAAATGACAGGATTTGAGTTTGTAGCCTACAAAGAATTTTGCATATAAACCAATTAAATAGCACAGACCTTGAAAACTGGCCGAGAATTGCTGGGATAGAACCTCGATACAATCCCTGAAGCCCAATTTGTGGAAGCTTTGAAATGAGCTCTGGAAATGAGAGTGTAGATGCTTGGACACGTGTCTGATACAGAAAAAAAGATAAAGAATTGAATTTTGGGTATTTTGGTCTGTAGACTGAACTTCTGTTATCTTAAACTAATCCATGAGGTTACAGATAATGCCTTGGCAAACCACATGCATATTGATTTGTGATGGGAAATCATAGTCATAATAAAGGAATATCTATACACAGAGAGCTCCTAATTAAAATGTGCTTTATTGAATCACTTGTTTGAACTAAAACGGTATAAACAAGCGTGGTACTGTACCTTCATTGAATCAATAGGATGCAGCAGAGAGGTAGAGAGCGCACTTGCAAGACCTCCAGCTAAAGCAGACTTCAAAACACTTCCTGTGGATATTTCTATAGGTGGGGGAACAGCAACAACAGTAGCAGCTTCAAACCAGATGTTCCTGAATGCATTTGTAAGTGAAGAAAAAGTAAGATGGAAAAGAGAGCACCATATAATGTTGAAAGATAGTCAGAATTGGTGATAATTGCAGAGTCACAATTCACTAAAGCCAATTCAAGCACAAGTTTCTTCTAACAGGATACATCAGACATACCGAGGATCATCCTCAAGGCGTTCTGAAGGAAGTAGAAGCATGAAGTTCCGGAAATGGCCATATGAGATTGATCCTTCTGAATCAGAATTTAGATACCGTAGCATGGCAGTGGCATTATCTTCATTGGCCGGAAGTCCAGCACCTTTCAAGGAAGTCAAAATTTGATTCTTATGAAGTGTTCCAGACTTGCTCAAACACAAAGTGGTATATGCTCGGAGAATGGTTGCCTCCTTCTGTTCCATCAAGGATAAAAATTGCTTCCACCCAATTGATTTTGAAAAGAAGTTGCTTCTTGTATGGCGGAACAATTCTCGAGCATACCTCCTTGGTAACCGCCTTTTCCTCATTGCAATTTCGAGATCTTCTAGAGTGACTTGGCCATCACCATCTCTGTCTAACTCTTCAAAGAATCGCTTTCCTGCAGCAGCAGAACATCGGTTACAAATATCACCTTATGATCCAGCTAATACATAAAAAGAGCAACCTTTTCATAAGTATCACTATGTTATGCAGAATGCTGAATTGCTGAGGCACCGATTAGAGCCATAGTTTGAAAATCCTATGATGGATATAGACCGTAGCTTGACTAAAAATGTACTAACAGGAAAAATAACAGATGGATCAATTAAAATGTCTGATAGGCTTATCTTTGATAGCAGCTCACCTAAATTTTCTAGATACAGTGGTACAATAATGGATAACATCAGTACAGATTTTAGAATCTGCATATTTGAATAAGTCTAGTAACTAAATTGTGCACAATATAAGAACTTCGACATAAAAACTGGCATTTCAGCCTTCTACAGAGGACTGACGGTCACTGATCTAATTTGGTGATTCCCCCGACTGGTGCCATATGGTAAAATCGATGCATGACTGGCAATTGCAGACCATGAGCCTACATACTGAAATGAGGACACCTCTCTGTTCGAAAATGAAAAATGATGTTACCTTCAATTTCTGCATATCTGAAGAAGTCTTGCACTGAGAAAAGCTTCTTCTTGTCAGGATGTGCACCTGCCGATGTTGATGATCTGCTCACCAGCTGCGGGACTAATTCAATGAGTTCTGTCAGTGAAACTGCCGACAGCGTAGACCGCAGACGCTCCACATTCGACAAAGGAATGTTAAGCAGCCGGGCAGGCAATTTCTGTGCTGGCTGCTGTGTACCACTAGCATTGTCCACAGCCTCGCTGTCCCCAATTCCACCACCATCCTCCTGGTCGCTGTCCCCAATTCCACCACCATCCTCCTGGTCGCTTACTGGTGCTGCTGCTGGGACAGGGGACGCACCACTCATGATCCGTGCTCGCGGCGACGGTGCCCCAACCTTTGCGAAGCCCAGGTTGGAAAGGAACCCATCGAAATCGGCCCTCTTCCCATCGATTATCTTCCTGAGAACCACAAATTGCTCCAACTGTCGGGTAGCCACACCAAATTCTTCACGTTTCTGCCTGCAGGCGTCCTCCAGCAAGTGCAGGTTGTGGGCGAAGGCGTCGAACGCAATGCAGAGCAGGAGCTCCAGCTGCTGCGGCGGGGTGGCGCCATTGCTGTGATCCCAGTGGAGCGGCGGGGAGTGTTTGCCTGCCCGTCGCTTGGGCTTGAAGCACCTGGCGAATGACTTGAGGGGCTTGTGGAGGAAGTTGGTGACGACGACGTGGAGGTGGAGCAGGCAGTCGGCCTCGGGTTCCTCCTGCTGCTTGGGGTTGGGATTGGGACTGGAATTGGATCCGGGGACGTGGATGACCGGAAGGTGAAGGTGCGCGATGGCGCCACGCGCGGCGGTGATGAAGGCCTCTAAGGGGCGGTCGGGCGCCATGGGCATCAGGGGCAGGAACTAGGTGGTGGTGGTTCCTGTCCGGTGGCGGTGGACTCCGGTGAGCGGCGGGGAAGGCATAGCAGCAACGCGAGTGAGGCCCGCCTCACTCACTCAGAGAGCTCTGAGTGGGCGACAGCCGGGTTCTTCTTCCAGTGAGGGAGACGAGAGTCGCGAGCGGTGGAGGCCGGCCGTGGCCGGTGGTGACGAGGAGGAGAGGGCCGAGGTGGAGGTGGAGGTGGAGCAGTTGCAGACGAGACGGGAGGTGGAGAATTCAGGAAACTGCAGAATTAAATTAATTTCTCAGGGGAATGAAATGGATTACGATCAGATAGATCTCCTTTTTGGGCATTTGTTTCTGTCCAGAATATCTGGGATAATGTGCTTTCTTTTCTTTTAAAAAGATAGTCTATTTTTAGGAAAAGTTTAAGAATTTTTCTAAATACTTTTTAACTTTAGCAAATTTTTTTGTGAGGCTACCTAATTGACCGCAGCAATATGCCAATTGGTGACAAAAAATAAAGTTCTGACTTTTTTGCAGAAAAAAATAAAAGTATTTTTAAAAGCTTCATTAGAAGAGCTTGTTTTAAGAATTTATACCATATATAAAGATGTGGACAAAACAATATTATTACGTTAGAAATAATTTGAGGCTTATCAATAGACTTATTAGGATAGGAGTACATGGAAAGCGGCACCCATGATGATAATTGCTGTTACAAGGATGCACGCGTCGGAGTTGATCGATGCTAGGTAAAATGAATATCAATCAGTAAAAATGCTAACATTAATCCTGATAATATGAATTTTATACAAAAAAAAATACTGGTACTCCCTACGTCAAAAAAATACAATTATCACTTGAGGACTCAAATAATTTGACATTTTACCAAAGTTATATAAAAAATAGTACTTTATATTACAAAGTAAGTATCATTAAATTAATTATTTGACCTACTTGAAAACATAAATGTTAATATTATTTATCATAAATTGGTTAAACTTAAATGAGTTCGATGCTGGGTGGCGATTTGGAGTTTGGAGCCGCACTAACACGAGCTGCAGCGGCAAGCGGCTAATCGCGGCGGTGGCACAGCCGTTCTGACGGGCCTAGACGGTGAGAGAGCGATGGAGATGGCGTGCGAGCATGAAGGGCTTACCATGGTGCTGGCTGAGGTGAGGTTTAGAGGTGAGGGAGGCGGAGCAGTGCTGGCCACGCGTGGGCGGTGAAAGTCCCCAGTTTGGTTTTGGCTAATTGATGAAATCTAGGACTAACCTTTGTATCTAAGTGGATGATTTAGATAAAGGTGGTCATTGAATATGAGACATGACATTGACTCATGTGACTAAGATGGTGAAGACCAAGATGAGGCTTGGCTCGATGGACCGGTTGTGAAGGTGAAGGGCAAGTCGAGGCTTCGAAGCGAAGGACCATGCGATGGTGAAGCTTGAGCAAGACTTGGCGCCGATGGACCGATGCAACGGTGAAGAGCAAGTAAAGTCAAGGTCGATGGATCGAGATGGTCATATGATGATATGAAGTGGATCACATCATTTGGAGAAACAAAATGGGCTCAAGGCAAAGGTATAACCATAGGGCCATTTTGTTTTACACTCAAGACACCATAGAGGGTGTGAGTGGTTTAGGGTCGATAGCTGAACTATTAAGAGGGGAAGTCTTATCGGTTATTCGACGCACGGGTGCCACTAGGTAAATTCATGAAGTGCATTGCATGTAGGGCCTAGTGAGCTAACTGGAAAACCTTTGAAAATGATTGAGAAAAAGCTAACACACAAGCACATGGAGATGTACACTTGATGATGTTGGCACATTTGCAAAGGTGGCGTTGGTCGCGCTGTGGTTTGCGGGTAGAGAGGGGTTTGGGTTCCTCTCTCCCTCCTGCCGAGCGTGCGAGCGCGGGATTCAGGCGATTTCGGGGAAATGAAATGCCTATTTTCCACTACGCCAGAAGTCGGAAAAGAAACGGAGGCGAACGGAGATCACAGAGGTGACCGGACGCTACACCGGACGCGGTTACGGTTTGACCGGATGCATCCGGTCAGTACAGCGCAGCAGTCAGGCGCGCGGGCTAGGGTTTGCAACCGGCGTGTCCGGTCACTCGCGGGACCAGCGCGTCCGGTCACTCGTGGGACCAGCGCGTCCGGTCAGGCGCCCTGAGGGAACTGCAGTTCGCAAGGTCGATCGGACGCGGTGCGCGTCCGGTCACACGTGATCGGACGCGTCCGGTCGCGAAGGGTGCTTACTGGACTCCAACCGGACGCTAGCACTGTCGCGTCCGGTCGTTATCTGGAGCGCGTCTGATCGTTGCTTCGCTGGCGCGCGGTGCTGTGCGATCGGTGCGTCCGGTCGGTTGAGCAGCGCGTCCGGTCATTGCGGTTGACCGTTGGCGCGTAGTGACCGTTGGAGGTTCTGGCGGTCGCGTTTGAATCTGGATGGACACATGGACGATGCAGGGTGATCAGACGCGGTTGAGCACGTCTGGTCTGTTTCGACCGGCGCGTCCGGTCGTCCCGAGAAAACGGTCAGTGAAGTGGCAACGGCTCTATTTGCTTGGGATGCTTATAAATACTCGTTGGCCGGCCCTTGGGGAGGTCTCTTGTCTTTTCTAACACTCTTGTGCATCCCTTGAGCTAAAGCTTCTCCTCCCACTCATCTCTCTTGCTTGATTGCAAATCAAAAGTGAGATTGAGTGATCCCAAAGTGCATTGCATAGCTTGAGGGCATCTAGTGGCACTTGTGGGTGGTTTAGCCGGTGGATTTCTTGTTACTCTTGGAGAGTACTGCTCCTAGCCGGCTTGGAGATTGTTGGAGGCGTTGGCAAGAGAAGATGATTGTTCTTGGCTACCTCCGGTTAATTGTGAGAGGTTCTTGTGCTTTCCTCGGCGGGACGCCAAAAGCAACTCTAGTGGAATGCGCGTGTCATTGAGTTACCTCACTTGAGAGTGGTGTCTTGCGGTGCCTTGCAGGGCATGCCTTGAGAGGCAAGTGACTTGAGGGTCACACCGGGAAACCATCTAAGTGTTGGTCGACACAACCGGTGACGTAGCTTGTCGGTGCACAAGTGAACACCGGATGAACAAAATTATTGTGTCTCTTGTCTCCCGGTGATTGGTCTTCATATTGTGTTGTTGTCAATATTGATTGTTTGTATATCATCTTGGTGATTGGCAACATCTTCACTCCATCGTCAGTATAAGAATCATAATCCTCTCTCTTGCACTTACTTTTACTAGTTTTTTGTGTGTAGCTCTAGTGGTTGCTTTGCTAGTAGTTTTGTTAGCTTGTTCTCTAGTGTAAAATTAGTGACATAGCTCTTGTGTGAACTAGAGATCATAATCTACTAGACTTGTGGATAGGAGACTTGCATCACATCCTTTGGCTAAGCAAAACTCGCTTTACGCCGTTTGTTATTCTAACAAGTTTGCTTAGTGGTACTTGTAGAATTTTTTAGGCTATTCACCCCCCTCTAGCCATCTAGGACCTTACAGGCGGGCGGTACGGCGGCGCTCCAAGCATGGCATGACCGCGTCAGGTCCTCGCCCACGCCGTTTCTGGCCAAACCGAGGTGAGCAACAACATGAGGGGACTAAGGCGAACGCAAAGGAACGATTAGTAGAACCTCTACCGAGGGATAGGGCCTTATCCCCAAATCGCGCTCTGTTCCGGTGGCGAGCTGACCGACGATGAGCCAAACGCCAATATGGCCGACCACCAGGATCATAAGCACCTTGGTGAGGGCCGTGCTACAAGATAACCTCCTAGGCTACTTGCTGGTGCAGGGAATCGGACTGCGAAGCCTCGAGCAGGGTGAATTGGAAGAGCGGGGAGTGCGGCACGGAGCTCTGGCTGTGGTCGTTACGCGAAGGGGTAGGTGAACAAGCTTAAGCGGTTAAGACGAAGGGGTCCGGTTGATAGCGGCCACGAGCACGTGGTGCGGCCAGGCCCGAGCGGAACACACCGGTGGCGGCAAGCGGGACAAGGTGAGGCAAGGAGGTGCCCCACCGACACTGTGATAAGGTCAATGACCACGCCTGGCGACAGGCAATCCTGACCACCGCCCAAGCTCGGTCCCGCGCCTGGCTCGACGAACCGAGATAGCGTGCAAACAATGACCAACCACCCGAGCGTAGCGTGCACGGCGGCGGGAGCCAACAGGAGCTGCAATGAGCAGTGCGGCCGGGCAGCGGTGGGTCAGGGTAGTCGGCAGTTCGACGCGACGAAGTGAGCAGCCATAACTCCACGCGGCAACAACCAGAGGTGGCTAGGCTGCAGGTCAGCCGCGGCCCGCCCGGGGACGGCCCTGGCCCCAGCAACGCGGCCACGCATGCATGACTCGGCCTGGAATGACCATGGCGAGCACAGGCACGAGGTAACCACGCCCACACCTGGTCAACGAGCGACAACGTGCTACGCACGGATTTTAAAGCGCGCCCAAAAACTAAACTACTGGGATAGAAGCCAAACCAACTACACCATGCCAAAGAGGGCAACTCGCGCTATCAATAGAAGCTAAAACAAGACCTTATTCCTTATCTAACTTTCCCCAAATAATTTGCTAAACCCTATTTCCAATTGCATTTTCAGGCTAATAGAATATTAGTTAGCAATATCATGTTTTCAACCGCAAGCCTTTCATGGTCATCTACAAGGTTCATATTCCAAACTCCATCTAAGCGTCACATGTATGTTCTTCAATATTTTCGTTTAATAAAAATTGGTTTACAATCCTACTTGATAATCACATGAACTATCAGAGAGCTCTTCCTTTAACATACTTATCGATTATTTCGGTTTACGAGATTTTATCTTCACCGTTGACCCCATGCAAATGACACAAACATGATGCTTATGAAATGGTTTGGTAAGTCATTTACGCGGTACCGAGGGTGAAAGGTCTTGATGGCTAGAGGGGGGTGAATAGACTTTAAAAAATTTCTACAAAGACAAGCTAAACAAGTTTATCAATATAACAAATAGCGAGATGCGAGTTTTGCTTAGCCTACGGGGTGTTTGCAAGCCACCTAACCAATTCACAATTCTAGTAAAATTGCACTCAACCGCACAAGTTAAACTGCCCAACTTAGCTACAACTAAAGCTAACTAGCTATACTAACAAGCTAGCAAGGTAACTAAGAAATTAATACAAGAGAATATTGTAGAACATATCGGGTATCACTGAGGGGTGAAGTATTGATCCAACCAATCAATATGATCAAGAGATGAATTCCACAATACGCATCCACCGGAATCGATTAATCACAATAAGAATGATGACACGAAGATTTATCCTGAGGTTCACGTGCTTGCCGGCACGCTAGTCCCCGTTGTGTCCCTCTTCACCACGTGGTTCGGTGGCTAATCGGTCACACACCGAGCCTCTCAAAAGGCGCCACAAAAACCTACCAAATGGCAAAAGGTTGCAAATGACACGAGCAATCCACTAACGTTACCTTCGGCGCTTCGCCGAGGTAGGTACAAACCCCTCACAATCACCGGAGGTGGCCCAGAACAATTACCAACTCTTGCCAACGCCTCCAAGCTGCTCCAAGCCGTCTAGGTGGCGGCAACCACCAAGAGAAACAAGAATCCCGCAGCAAATCAACCACCAAGTGCTAACTAGATGCAATCTCACAATGCAAATGCACTTGGATCACTCAATCTCACTTCGAATATGCAAGGAAGCAAGAGAGATGAGTGGGAGGGGAGTTGCTTAGCACAAAGTGCTCACAAGTATGTTAAAGAATGCAAGAGAGTGAGCCTTGAGCCGGTCAACGAGTATTTATAGACGTACCCCTTCGAATAGAGCCGTTAGGCACAAGATTCAGCAGCAGTCGCGCTGACCGGACGCGTGAAGCTTGATCGGACGCGCTGGTCCCATAACGGACCTGACGCGCTGGTCAAGCCTAAGCAGCGCTCCAACGAGACAGCGACCGGACGCGCTGATAGACGGACCGGACGCCACAGTGCCAACGTCCGGTTTGAGTCCAGTAAGCACCCTCAACGACCGGACGAGCCACCGCGTCCGATCAGCAGGCCGAGACGCGCGCAAACACAGAGCACTGACCGGATGCGTCCGGTCAAACAGAGACCGCGTCCGGTCCAGCGTCCGGTCACCTCTGTGGCCTCCGTTCGCCTCCGTTTGATTCACGCTTTCACATATGAGCTAGACTAAGTATGTGTATCACTTTAGCACATGTTTTAGCTCGTGAAACAATATGTGACAACGCCTCCAAATCTCGACAATGGCGTAAAGGAAAATAGACGTTTCAATTACTCGAAAACAATATGTGACCCCAAACCCTCTCTACCGCTCAAACTCCAACGCCATCGCAAAAGTGCTAACACCACCAAGTGATCTCGTCATGTGCAAGTGTGTTAGCATTTTCACAACCAATTTTCGAGGCGTTAAATGCATATGATTATGAAATGCACACCTAGAGGCACTTAGGAGTTCAATAGCCGCATCATTCCCCTCTTTATATTACGGCTATCTATCATATAATGTAACTACACCCACTAGGTGTCTTGGTTACTAAAACACAACCCTTAAGCATATACCTTTGTCTTGATCACGTAGGGTTGCGTCCAAATCCAAGTGTGGCCATCATGATCACCATGTCCATCTTGTCACCAACCTTGGAATGTACTAATCCTCATATGCTATATACAACTTAGGCATAAGATTAGTACTTAGGCATTGTCACTAATTACCAACACCAAACATAGAGCTTTCAGAGGGTGCTACAACGATAAAGGATTATCACAAACTTTCTAATCACCCCAAATCGAGATTGATTAGTCACAAGTATTGATTTTCATTAAACCTTAACCCTGGTGCTAATGAAGCCCGTAACACCGGGGGTGTTACAATTTGTTACTATCTATAGGTTGTAATACTGCTATTTTTTCTTACTTGCTTTTTACAGTTTTATTTAAGAAAGGCTATCTATAAATGTCCAGTTCAGCCTTTGATTTTTTACCTAAGATTGATGGCGAACTTGGTGATGTGAAGGTTTCCTTTGGTCCATATGTCTGTTGAAATTTTAACTTTACTTTTCGGTACAACCACGTCTACTAAAGTGTCTTTCCATAGTATATAACCTGACGAGTAATGTAGGATCCAAACAGCACCACACTGATCATTGTGTATATGTTCTTTTTTAAAAATTTTAGGGAAGTGGTACACTACCGAGCGAAGCTTTTTAATAATGTACTATTAATTGATATAATAGCATATTTAATTGCGAACATATACATGCATGCATACATATATACATACATATTGTTCCTTCATGTTTGGAGTTGCATATTAAGCATGGAGAAAAAAGAATAAGAATTTGACATTGAATTTGTGATTGAAGGCACGCGAAATTAACATGGTGCACTCGTGTGGTTTGATTAAATTTAAAAACAAACATGTTCTATTTTACATGTTTGGTTTACAAATGTAATTACTCTCTCTGTCCTAAAAAGGATGCAAGTCTAGAACAGTGCTATGTTAAATAACTAGTTCCTCAATCCATGAACATACTTTTCTTGGTGTACTAAAAAGTTCTATAAAAAACTATTATATTTGGCATCATGGCAGTGCACTTATACAATTTTAGAATTCAAATTATGTTGTCCTGAAGAAACATAACTCTCCCATATGAGTATAATATAGGTACATAATGGTAAGAGAATATAGTCCAATCAACATATGGGAAAAATAAAAGAGTAGGGTATTTTATATGTTATTCAAGTTATTTCGAAATGTAAAAATTGCCTAGGCCAACAAATAAGTACTATTAGATTAATTATATAATATATTTTCATCGTAGACTTGTTTAAAGACATAAATTTTAATGATTTTTTTAGATTGGATTTGAATCTCAACCTTTACAGCAAAGTACATATATAGATACACTATGGATATAAATTATTTCAAAAATTGTCAAATGACAAAGGTATGTCTTTTAAAAAAGTTTACATATTTGTAGCTACATTTAGGTTTGGTACTACATCTCATGTTTCATGGAGTCAACTATTTTCAAATTTGATTGGATTTATATGAAATAATATAACATTTATATATCTAAATAGATTTACTAATAAAATAGACTACGTGATTAATCTAATAATGTATATTTCATATTACGAATATTATTATTTTTATGTATATTTCGTAAAACTTTAGACTGGTGAACTCCTTAAAATTTAAGATGTGTACCATTTTAGGATGAGATGTGTACCATTTTAGGATGAGAGAGTATTTAGGCAGATAAATATCGGGACTTTCATCAGCAAAAGTTGCTGCTGCACGGATGGAGTATTACAACAAATGGGCCCAAGTCTTCAATGTGTTGCTCCACCTGCCTTCGCGTCAGCTCAGAGTTCCATGTCCGGAATCATATATGTATGCACAGTCACGGTCCACAGGAGGTCTCCCCACTTTATTTCAAGGTGAAACAAATCTAGAATTAAAACATGGTACAATGTATTAGAAACCATGCCTGACACCGTTAACACATGCATGTTTCGAAACTGACTATTACAAAAGACATTCATGCAGCCACTCCCGCGCCCAGCTCAGTTCTCAACACCAAGTTGACTCCCATATTGGCCGATCCTGATTCCTGGCCATCTTGTGAGCTCTTGCCTCCTCGAGGTTGATGTTGAATCCGAACCAATACAGATTGGCGCTTTCATCTGTTGATCTTGACACCTTCACATCCTTCCAGAAAACATAAAGAATTTGAAATATTCCATAAGCTCCATAGAACAGAATAGCATAGTTAGTACACCATGTTTTTTAGAGATCCACCATCTAGCAACTGACTCAAAAGAGACAATATCTATACTATAAAGGAGCGAAGGAATTGAAAAATATTTGTTACCTGAAAACTTCCTACCCACCTTAGATCTTATCCATTGGATTTATTTTGATTTTGCATCCAACGCTTGATATAAACCTTACAGGCGGACCCAAAGACGAAGGGGACAATAATTAGGTGACAAAACACGCTTTCCTGTTGCTTTCGGTCACGCACACGTGAATTTTTTTCACCCACGCCACACCATACCCGCTCCTGTACCCGTCTAAAAATTTCGCTTCCTCTCCCGAAGTATCGCCGCCCCTTCGACGATCCCATCCCCGTCGTCTGTCCTCAAGCCACCCGCAATGGATGATGCGGCAACCGTCAATGCACATACCCAGATCTCCATCGAAACCCCAATCTGCCTCCGATCCCAACCACCAAGCCCGCCTTCCCCGCGCGGAATATCCGCTAACTCCAGTTCTCTTTCACTTCGGCGGCCCCGAGGTTCGTCGGCATCCGCAGGGTGTGCGGATCTATGTGCCTCACCACCGGGGGCTGCACGGAAGCCATGCTCGCTGCGTGCACCAGGGACGACGTCGATGCCACCGCGACCATCATGGCATCCTCGGATTCTGTCTTGGCCTCCCTAGGCGCTGGCGCGCCGTAGATCTTGCTGCTCTGCATCTCCTTCCTGCAGGTAATGTTCATGGTCTTGGATCACGGGGTGCCACCGGAGACTGAGAATCGGCCCAAGCAGCTGCAGGATCCTATCCCATCGACTGTCAACCATACCCCTAGATTGCAGCAGGTCTATCTGACAAGGGGAAAAAAGTACTACTTCTCACTTCTTTGCTTTCCAAGATATGCTCCTTTACCCCCAAAAAAAGACATGCTCCTTTAATGTTTTAATTAATTAAGAATAGATACCTACGTATGATCTTCACATTTTAGATCACCTCTTTGCTTTCGTTTGCTGGATCATACTGTAGGAGTTTTGTGATCCCCGGGTTGATGATGCAAGGTATCACCTTGATGGACGAGATATTAAGGCAGCTGCATCATTGTTCAGTTTGCAGGAGAGGTAATCTGTTACTGTTTATCACTGTTCTTTTACTGCATGTGACATTTTATTAAATTTAGTCATTAAATTACTTAGCCTAACCAGCCCAATCTTGAGACCAAGAGCAAAGTAGGGAGCTAAAGAAATGCAATCTTGCCATAATTTTGTAATTGAAATATGAGTTCAAGTCTTGTAAAAGTTACTAAATTTTGGTAGGGCAAAGAAACCACGAATAAAAAACAATCTGACTAGGTATGCAACATCCTAAATCAATCTTGCCTATTACGAAATATTTCATTAGAAGTAATTTATTCATGTGTGTTATGTATGGAACTTGAATAGGAGCAGCATGATTAGGTAAAGGTAGGCCTATTAACTGAGGTATCATGTATCAAGTCTGTTGGCATATCTGTTAGCTCTCACACAAATATCCTCTGTGCGGGGATCTTGACCTTTTCTTTGTCTTGCAGCACAAAATACGTCGATATGATCCATCTGGTCAACAAGTTTGTAACACCAAGTTATTCTTCTGCTACATTGCCCATCATACCTGGCAATCTGACATTGAGAACCTATTTAGTAAATATTGGAGGTGAGTAAATTAGCGTCGATATGATCCATCTGGTCAACAAGTTAGTAACATCAAGTTATTCTTCTACTACATTGCCCATCATACTTGGCAATCTAACATTTAGAACCTATTTAGTAAATATGAGAGGTGAGTAAATTAGTTCTGAACTTACAACTTTGCCTTTTGTATTCCTGTTGGCAGTGGCTCCTGAATGAAATTGGGCTGGTTGGTTAAAAAAATTTTTCTGAAAAAACCTTTTTTTTATACAAGTTTCCCCACTAAAATTGGTTCTCTAAATGTTCGCTAAAAGTGGGCCATCTTACTAGAAATATGGATCTACTGCAAACTATTAAGACATTTTCTTAAGGTATTTGTTCTGTGACTCGCAATCTGAAGATTAATAGAATGTGTCCGTCCTTAACTATGGAAATAATCTACCAGGGTTCTTCATCATTGGTGTAGTCAGAATTATAAGCTGCATGTATACATCGTTAGTATAACCAATAGTATAATATTCCTATTGACATGCTATATTTAGCTCACTAACAAAAAAAAAAGATGTTTCCTGTAGCTACATGAGTGCTTCACAATTTGATCACTTCTGGCCTTCCACACATGTTCTCATAGAGTTTATTGATTGCACATGATCTCTTTGCTAACTACCATACACCAAAAGTTTAATGTTTACTTTTCTAGATGATTATGCAGATTTCAAACACATGTGAAAAAGTGGTGTGTAGTTTTATCAAAATAACACTTATGAAAAAATGGTGTGTAGTTTTATTGCAGACTGGAGATGCATTTTCATTACCTGAGTCATGATGGCGGTACTGCTTCTGTCAATCATTCCCCAGAGTGCAGAAAGTAAATCTGAAGAGGATCTATGGCTTTGTTGTAAGGCCCTGTTTACTTCCCATGCAAACCCAAAATATTTCCTCTTCCACCCATCACATCGAATCTTTAAACGCATGCATGGAGTATTAAATGTAGGTAAAAAAAATAACTAATTGCATAGTTTGTCTGTAAAGTTCGAGATGAATCTTTTGAGTCTAATTAATCTATGATTGAACAAATTTTACCAAATAACAACGAAAAGTGCTACAGTAACTTTTTACCCAATTTTCCTCAACTAAACACAGCCTAAGTAGAATTTCTCACTTCTTTGATTCACAAGATATCCACCTGTGATCTTTGGGATTAGTAATGGGTCATAATGCTCTTCACATTTAAGACCCACCCTGGTAAATATTCTGGGTTTTGTACTCTTGGAGTATCTTGCCAGGCTACTGAAAATATTTAAGAGAGTGATTTGGGATGCGGCCTGTGGAGTTTTAGTTAGTAGAATAAATCCTCTATCTGATGCTTACAAAATTTTGAAGAAGGATGACATGCCTCTCGCAAATGATGTCACAGGGTGAGCTTATATGCATTAATGACAACTTTATGCCGCATTTTTTTCATTTACCTTTCAACTATATCCAGCCAATGCATGGGCCTTAAATGCTTGTTATTAAAAAAAACTCGATCCACGGTGGCTAGACAGCCTCGAGTATTCTGGCTTAAGAAGAAGATCTTCTCACGCAGATCGAGAAAAACCCCTTTTGGGACTCCTATCATCGCAGATCAGTATGGGAGGCATGCTTTGGGACATGAGCAAACCAAGGAGACTAACTTGAGGGTATCAACTGTTCAAATCAGTATGCAGAGGAGCCCATGCCGTCACAAATTTGGCCTGCTCATAATGTGATGTTCATATTTGGTTGCAATGTTAGAAAAAACACAAAAGTTGCTATGCATGCAGTATAAATGACACTTATGTTTCTTCCCTTATGACTTGTTAATTGATGGTCTGTACGTTGCTTTCTATAAAAGCATGGTATTATATCCGTAAAAATGATGGTATGTAATAACTTTTCTATAAAAGCACTCCAAAGGGGAAGGAATTGATGTATTTGCTTAGTTAAATATACTATGAATAAATATCAATTAAGTTTTTTAGTATCTTGAACTTCCTTGCTAAAGTTTGCTCTTAACCTTGTTTACTGGCTATTAGTTAAAATTACTTTGATATTGTGAAAAACAATTTATATTAAGTAAATAATTTATTAAGTAACCCTTACTGCAAATAAAGTTGTATGGTACACACGTGCGTGTCGCACGTGCCTCTCTACTAGTGAACTTCTAAAACCTGAGACATTCAATTCTAGGTTTCGACAGCAACACAACAGTTAAAGAACAAGTGTCGCACAGATTCATATTCACCACAAAAGAGACAAGTTTTATCTTCAACACTCCCTCTGTTAACTAGGTTACCTATAGTGACCATCTTTTATTATTACAAAGCAGACACACAAAATTTCTGAACTCTTGGGGGAATAGTATATTTCCAAAGAGCATGACGGTTAGTACCTCTAAAGTTAATAGCACCATCTAAAGATTTAGTATTGTAAATGCCTTGAAAGTTCCACACAAGAGTCACATTCATCAGAAAAAGATGATGGTCATGCATAAAAATTCCGTTGTCCTAACTCCTAAGCTATCTCTAATCTTTGATGGATCAGAGCCATTGAACCAAGGGCTATTCTGTCTAACTGACAAAGGCATTGCAATTATATAGGGAGTATAAGCACCAGAACCACCTGACCTTTGTTTGGTGATCTGACTTTTTTTAAAAAAACTTTTGTTTGGTGGTCACACCAGCAACATTTGCTTGCACACTCCTCTCCTGGTTAAAACTATATTCTCTAATCCCCATCTTTTGTCTGAACAAATGTTTTAAATGAAACAATGAATCAGGTTGCAGGCCAGCAAGATCTTAAACTCGATGAAAACTTCATTGTTTTTTCTCAAAACTTCAACAATAAAGAAATAGGTTAAGATATAAATCATTATTCAACCAAACAACACAGTAGGCACACTTGACAAAACTATATGGAGTAACTAAAGGAACTTTTTTGAAGAGGATGTGGAGTCCTTGCATTTGTTACAACAAACTATATTACAAACAATTGGCTCTAAGATGTTATTATTTCCTAGATTTCCTGGACTATTTGGAGGGTAAAGGAAGGAATTCTTCGTCATTTGTTACAACAAACTATATTACAAACAATTGGCTCTAAGATGTTATTATTTCCTAGATTTCCTGGACTATTTGGAGGGTCAAGGAAGGAATTCTTCGTCTTAGTAGTGTTGTAACTGGGTCTTGCAAAAAAAGGGAATTCTCTCTTGACTTTATTAGTCACTGATCCTGCCCAAGGATCTGATGAAGTGCATACCCCAGCTGTGCAGCTGATCTTCTTTGGACCAAGAGCAGAGAAATAATAGGATTGCCAGTTGAAGAATTGATTAGTACTGATGGTGGATTTGGAGCACGGGTTCCAACACGCATTGCCGGTTTATATGGAAAACACTTCAATTTATGAGTTAGTGTGCCCTCCATATAGCTGCAGCATGCGGTCCACAAATATTACCTACCAGAGGTGGAGGCAATTTTAGGTGTGGCTAATCTGCCACTCCAAATCCCTGCAGCGGCTCCTCATGGTGTATATATGTTTACATCACTGTGTTGTTCTCTTCGTACCTCTCTAAACAGATACTCCTATGTCGTGTAGGTAGGCTCATACTTATGTTATCCACTGTCATGCGTTGATTCTCATTCCTATTTAGTAGAGCTACAACCTACCAGTACCACAACAGCAGCAGGTGTGCAAGACACAGGACCATCTCTAGGACAACCCAGTAGTGCGTGTAGCTCCACAGGAAGACATTCCTCCAATCCCACGTACCGTGATTCTCAAAAAAAAATCCCATGTACTGTCTACAGAGGTACCTCAAACATGCAAAACCATTGTGTTTTTTTAAAAGAACATGCAAAGCCATTGTGTAGTTGTCTATTCTGCATCAATTAATATGTAGCAGTTGTTTTCTCACAGATACATGGTCTTTTTAGACAGCCAGCCGAAAACTTATATGCGACAGAATCAATGGCCACTCCATCATCGCCACATGTAGGACACATTTAGATGCTTCTTGCCCACCAAATGTTGTGGCAAACAATTATGCTGCAGCATTTCATAATCATTATGTGTTTTCTGAAATAAATTATTACCAAAACAGACCGTGCTTACCAAGCGCCCTGCTCATTAGGTGGACGACCATGGTCCTCACGATACGCTAATGCAAGTACAGTGAAACATTTACATTGGGTTTACATTAGCTAGCTACACCTGCCTTGGCTAAAAAGAAAATAGTTCGTCCAGAAAGAATTACCTAAGCTTTCCCATTGCCATCATGCGCCACGGTGATCAAGATGAAGCACCGCCTACTCTACGTCGATCGACCGGAGTTTTCACCTGAGGCACAGAAAAGGTATTCTATATATTCATCCAACCCCTGTATATATAGTGCGCTTCTATAACACCACATGCATGCTATTTATGCTAGACCTAGTATATCTTTGTTCTTCAGGTACGTAGTGACAGCTAGACGTCCTCCAATTACCAGCATGACCTCGTTCTTTTGTGTATCGCCATATGCATGTACAGAGGCGACTACTTCCTTTTGTCTCAAGTGGGTCCTGTAGTAAATTAAATATTATGCCACCTTCGTCCATGTACAGAAGTAGCATCGTTTCCTAAGTCCTGCTAAGCGTTGAAAACGGACAGAAAAATTCCCGTTCCAACCTGTCCCGTTTTCCACTTTTGTCCCGTTTTCATATTTACGGAAATGGGAGAGGGGTTTTTCCGTCCGTTTCCGCGGGATCCCGTTTTCACCCAAAATTGACCCGTATTTATTCCGTTTTTCATCCCGTTTTAAATCTATATGAGATGTGTAGAAATTAATATGTTCATAAACTTACTAATCACCAATTATGCATGTTAACACATGGCATGCTAGCGAATACTAGACCAATAACTTCGTATGTGTATATTAATTTGTGACTTTGCTCATGTATATTCATGAATATTTAATTATATTATTCTAACTTAATTTTCTGGCTCTCCATATGTATTTATTCGTTTCCGTGCATCCGCATATCCCGATTCCGTTTCCAAACTCGCATTTTCCGAACCTGATCCTGTTTTCGCCAAAAAATATAGAAACAGAAGTAAAAATAGAGTTTTTCCGTCCATTTTCATCGCTAGTCCTACTACGGATGTATATAAACCAGTCAGTTAGACCTCCCTATGTATATCTAAGCTAAGAACTCCTGCATGCGTAATGCCTCCTGCTCTGGGCGTGCTACACCTCTTCTGTTTCAAACATAACGAACTCTTTCAAATCAGACTTCACAGTGGTGTCATGATTTTTACCTTGGTTGCCACTACGATTCCTGATAGAGCATCACCTTGCGTCCTTCCATAGAATACCAAAAAAAAAAGCATTGGTGCCACGTACTTCACGGACATTTGATGATACATGTCGCTGTCAACTCTGTTCATGCCTCTTCTGAATATTTTTCATATATACCAGCACTTTAAATTCAGACTTTTACTGTGGTCTCATCGTTTTTGCCTTACTAACATAGTTCCTAACAGAGCAACACCAGATCCAACATCCTTCCACACAATTCACAACAAATTACAAACATATCCATCAGTGCCACGTTTTGCACTTGATGAATGCCATGCTCCAGGAATATCAATCCGGCAAAGCAACATACTTATACACATCGAATAGACATCAGGTCACTGTAAAGATTCGCTAACCAGTTCTATATAAGATAGCTATAGTATTCACAGACACCACGGTAGATGAGGTCCGATTACATAAATGCCCCTGCATTCTTATATGATATAAAACATACCAGCCTCCACACACGTTTTACAGAGCCACCACACTGCTTTCTATAGCCAGCGTAGCAAACAGAACCAGTGCATTTACCATTACCACCTAATAGAATCTCAGTAAGATACATAATAAATCATAGAAACCCAACCACTTAACTAGTCAACTGCAAATGCCTAGCAGTATCAAACCTCAACATTTGATCTACTTTCTACTGCCCCCCTGAATGGCTTTCTTTCCTACAGCCAATGGATCTATTTATAATCCTTAAGTATAACAGTGCTTCCTCTGCAGCCCTGGATCACTCAGCCTCGTTCGGCTGGAATTATAAGCCGGCTGAAAAACACTGTTGGCTGATTTTTTATGAGAGAAAAATACTGTTCCGGCTGAAAAAACAAGCTGAATAAGACGGATTATAAGCCAGATGAACAGGGCAGCCCTGGATCATCTTAGACACTAATCTCATGCACGATTTTATACAGAAGTTTAAGACCATTACCTAGGAATATCATATAATGCAGATAGTTTCCTCCAAATCAAATTCAGAACCCTAAGTCCAGGTTGATGAGCTCATCTAGCGGTTCAACCTGCTGGAGGCCTGCCTCATCCACTGGTGCGCCAACGGAAGGCAGCAGGTCGAGCAGGGCCACCTGACCCTGCTGGGCCTGCTGCACAGCTGCCTGCTCCACGGCTGCCTGGATGGCGGCCTGCTGCACAACCACCTGCTGCAGCACGCTCTCCACGACCAAATGCACGCCTTCATGCCTAGCAGACGCCTGGTCCAGAGCGGACTGCCCCTGCTGCAGGGCATGTTCAACCGCCGAATGCATTGCTGCCTGCTTGGCAGATGCAACCTCGAGGATCGCCTGCCCCTGCTCCAGGGCCTCCACTGTGGCCTCCTTTATGGCTGCCTGCTGAGCAGCCACTTGCTCCACGGTGGTCTGCCCTTGCTGCAGGATTTGCTTCACAGCATCCTGCAGCGTGGCAGCCTGCTCTGCGGCCACCTGCTCCAGGGTGGCCTCCCCCTGCTGCAGGATGTGCTTCACAGACGCCTTCAGCATGTCCGCATGCTCCTTGGCCACCTGCTGCAGATGTGCTTCAAAGACTCCTGCAGTGTGGCCGCATGCTCCTTGGCCACCTCCTCCACAGCCTTCAGCATGGAAGATTTCCCCTTCTGCAGGACCTTCTTGATGGCCTGCAGCTGGGACGCCTGCTCCTGCTGCAGAGACTCCTCTACAGCAAGTCCGGACCCCCGCACGCCAGCTCTCTCTCTCTCTCTGCGCTTGATGGCGTCGCTGCTGAGGCTGCTGCAGCGTGTCCTTTCCTTTGTCTGAACCAAGGATTCCTCTGACCTTGGCGCAGATCTGCTGCCGTGACCAGTTGATTCCTTTCGCTCGGCAACCCCTAGTAACAACGAATAAAATTAGTGGAACCAGAGAAAGGGAAAAGGTTGGAGCCATGAAGGACAAGAAATCCAAGACAAGTATAGGAAGGAGAAGTACAGAAGCTCACGAGTAAATCGAGTTCATGCAAAGCCTGGTAGCTTTGCGATTGCCAGCCGCCAACTGGACATGATAGTCATCAACAAATGCAGATACAACTTTCTCTTCCTCCACGGTGAACCTGCCGCGAGTGAACCGCCCCTGAGAAGGAACACCTTGCTTCGCCATTTGTTGCTTTAACCTGACAATGACAATGGCATAGGTAAGAGATTCACATAGTAGATGCAGGTGCATTAGCCTTGTCAAGTTGCAGTGATCAAAGGCTATGAAAATTTAGATCTTTGTCAGAACTTTTGTTAATACAAATATACAGACTACTTTGAGGTGGTTGCATCAGCAGTTATAAATCTGAATTCAGTTTTTGCTCTGATCAAGCCTTATTTAAGAATATTTTATTTTCATATCTGATTGCCATTTTTTTGCAGGGTGTCAAACAAAGTTTCAATCGTGCTAAAGAAGCTGAAGAGAATGCAGGATGCTGATACTCCTGCATGTTCAAACTCTTTCGCTAGTCAGAGCCAGGTAGCCTCCCAATCTATGGATGCTGAAAGCCCAATTAGTGGACAGATTTCAGAATATGAAGATGGTGAAACAGGTCTTGCTGTTTCTCTATCTTCATTCTGCATCATCTGTACTAAGTATACATTGAACGCTGCATGATAAACAATAAATGTTTAGTGCATCTAATGCATAATTTGCTGCAACAGATAATTCTCGAGCAAGCTCCAGATACCACCCTTTCACTGAGATGCAGCAGCCTGTGGATGGTTCATGATGGGTAACTTATTTGGTGCTTCATCTCCAAGTGTTTCTGTAAATAATCTAGGCAAGCTTTTGACTTCACCTTCAAATGTTATATATAGATGTTGGCTTTTAGCTCATGTTTGATTTTCTACAGCTGCAGGTTGTTGGAATATGATCCGAATTATAATGTTGGTCTTGTGGGGACGCCTGGAGGGCCCACGGTTCGGTCATGTTTATTAGCGGATTTGTTTCCATATTTGACTGCAGTCAGTCCGTCCTATAAATACATCTTGTAAGCCGCACGGGAAGAGCTGACGACTCATTGTATTCCCTGCGTTCTGTAAACTCTCTCCATATAGTGAAGATCGCCGGTTGGCGCCCGTGGTTTTTTCCCGCAAGGGTTTTCCACGTAAAAATCTGTGTCTCGTGTTCGATCTTGATTTGCATTATTTAATAACAAGTGGTATCAGAGCCAGACACGAGATTGAAAAAAAAAGTTAGGGTTTCACCCTGTTCATCGCGCCGCCGCCGCTGTGCAGAGGTAATCTGATCTATAAAAGGCTGTCGTCGCTGTGTTTCTGCTAGGAGGAAAATTCACGCCGCCGCTGTTCCTCCTACTTGCTGTGCGTTCTTACTGTGCACGAGGATCAAAGCCATCAGAGATCAATTCATCTGCCGCTGCTGTCCCCTGGTCAGTGGTAAATCACGTGCACGGAGATCAAGAGATGCCGATCGGCTGTTGAAGGCAGAGCTGGGACCATCGATCAAGGCTGCAAAGGCTGCAAAGCTTGCTGTGCGTGGTGTGAAATTTCAGATTTCAAGATCATTTGCTTAGTGCACACGGTCATTCGTACCAGGAGATTTATCTTTGGCAGTTCTTTGCTATTCGTACACACCAAGTGTACCAGGCTGTAGATTTTATTGTTTCATGCACACGAGACGTTACCAGATTTTCTGCAGATTATTTTCTTCTGGTTATTGCTATTATTTATTCACCATGTCTTCAGTGAAATATGATATTCCTCAACTGGATCGTGATACAAGGTTCGCTCTTTGGCAAGTCAAGATGCGGGCTATTCTTACGCAGGCTGATGTTGATGATGCTCTTGATAAATTCGGTAACAAGGATTCTAAATCTTGGACCGATGATGAAAAGAAAAAGGATCGTAAGGCCTTGACTCAAATTCAGCTTCATCTTTCAAATAATATTTTACAAGATTGTCTGCAGGAGAAAACTGCAGCTGCTCTATGGCTCAAGTTAGAGTCAATTTGCATGTCTAAAGATTTGACAAGCAAGATGCATATGAAGATGAAGTTATATTCGCACAAGTTGCAAGAGGGTGGTTCTGTTATCAACCATCTAACGGTCTTCAAGGAGATCGTTTCTGATCTACAGGCTATGGAGGTAGAATATGATGATGAGGATTTGGGTCTGATTCTTTTGTGCTCTTTGCCTAGTTCCTTTTCAAACTTCAGAGATACTTTATTATATAGCCATGATACACTAACTCTTGATGAGGTCTGTGAGGCGTTGCATGCCAAGGAAAAGATGAAATTGATGGTGTCTTCTGAAGGTTCTGCTTCCAAAGGAGAAGCGTTGTCTGTTCGTGGGAGGACAGAAAATAAATCAAATAATGGCAATAGAGGCAAAAGTTCTAATCGTTACAAAGGCCGATCAAAGTCTCGAGGTAAAGGTGATAAATTCTGCAAATATTGCAAGAAGGATAATCACTTTATTGAGGATTGTTTGAAATTGAAGAATAAAGAGAAGAGAACTGGCACATATAGAGAGAAAGGTAAACCCAATGATGAAGGTAATGCTTCTGTTGCTACTTCTAAGGCAGATTATTCCGATGGTGATTCGCTTGTTGCTTTTGCTGGATGTGCTAATAGTGATGATGAATGGATTCTTGATTCCGCTGCTTCTTTTCATATATGCACAAATAGAGATTGGTTTGTCACCTATAATTCTCTCCAAGGTGGAGGTTCTGTTAGATTGGGTGATAACAGTCCACGCGATATTGTTGGCATTGGTTCCATTCAGATTAAGATGCATGATGGCATTGTCAGAACATTGGCTGAAGTGAGGCATATTCCTAGCATGAGCAAGAATCTTATTTCTCTCAGTACTCTTGATGCTAAAGGGTACAAGTACTCCGGTGGAGATGGAGTATTAAAGGTGTCTAAAGGTTCTCTCATTGTGATGAAAGGTGAATTAAAATCTCCAAATTTGTACCGTCTTCGTGGTACTACAATTACAGGTGATGCCGCTGTAATTTCCAATTCATCATCTAATTCTGATGCTACTGATCTTTGGCATAAGCGTCTTGGACATGTGAGTGAGCAAGGCTTGCATGAATTGTGCAAGAGAGGACTTCTTGATGAACATAGCATCAGTAAGTTGAAGTTTTGTGAGCATTGTGTGTTTGGCAAACACAAGAGGGTGTCATTTAATATCTCTACACATAAAAGTAAAGATATTCTTGATTATGTGCATTCTGATTTATGGGGACCGTCTCGTAAGCCTTCTTTTGGTGATTCTCGTTATATGTTGACAATCATTGATGATTATTCTCGTAAGGTATGGTCTTATTTCTTGAAGCATAAATCAGAAGCATTTTCAGCATTTAAAGAGTGGAAGATTATGATTGAAAATCAAACTGAAAAGAAGGTTAAAAAGCTTCGCACTGATAATGGGATGGAATTCTGTTCTAATGAGTTTAATGCATATTGCAAGTCTCAAGGCATTGTTAGGCACTATACTATTCCTTATACGCCTCAACAGAATGGTGTAGCTGAGCGTATGAACAGAACTATCATCTCCAAGGCCCGTTGCATGTTGTCTAATGCTGGCTTGAATAGGCGTTTTTGGGCTGAAGCCGCTTCCACTGCTTGCTATCTTATTAACCGTTCACCCTCTATTCCTCTTGATAAGAAAACTCCAATTGAGGTATGGTATGGTTCTCCAGCTGATTATTCACAATTGAGAGTTTTTGGTTGTACTGCTTATGCTCACGTTGATAATGGTAAATTGGAGCCTAGAGCTGTTAAATGCATTTTTATTGGTTATCAACATGGTGTTAAAGGTTATAAATTGTGGAATCCCCATACTCAGAAGGTTATGCTTAGCAGGAATGTTATCTTTAATGAGACTGTTATGTTTGTTGATAATCCTTCTGTTGATGCTCCTATTGAGGGAGAGAAAATAAGTGTGCAGGTGGAGCACTTAATTGATTCACCAGATGTTGATAATGCTATTGTCCAAGATGCACCGATTGCTGAAATTTCTCCAATTGTTGATGATTCTTCTATTGCTGAGCATTCTTCTCCAGTTGTGCAATCTCCACAACGTTCTATTGCTGTTGATAGGTCCAGAAGACAGCCAAAGCCTGTTAAAAGGTATATTGAAGAATGCAATGTTGCTTATGCTATGAGTGTTGCAGAAGAGATTGAAGGTAATTCAGAACCTTCTAATTATTCTGAGGCTATTACTTCTGCTGATCGCAACAATTGGATGACCGCTATGCAAGATGAGATGGAGTCACTTGAAAAGAATGGTACATGGGATTTAGTGAAATTGCCCAAGAATAAAAAGCCTGTCCGTTGCAAATGGATTTATAAAAGAAAGGAGGGTATTTCTCCTAGTGAACCAGCAAGGTATAAAGCGAGGTTGGTTGCTAAAGGCTATAGCCAGATTCCAGGTATTGATTATAATGATGTCTTTTCCCCAGTTGTTAAGCATAGTTCTATTCGCACTTTGCTTAGTATTGTTGCCATGCATGATTATGAACTTGAGCAACTTGATGTTAAAACTGCATTCTTACATGGGGAGTTGGAGGAAGACATTTATATGAACCAACCTGAAGGTTTTGTTATTCCTGGAAAAGAAAACCTTGTGTGTAGACTAAAGAAGTCTCTTTATGGTTTGAAGCAGTCTCCTAGGCAATGGTATAAGAGGTTTGACTCATTTATGCTCTCTCGTGGCTTTAAGCGGTCTGATTATGATAGCTGTGTTTACTTGAAGATTGTTAATGGCTCAGCTATTTATTTGCTTCTTTATGTTGATGATATGTTAATTGTTGCTAAAGAAAAATCAGAAATAGCTAAACTGAAGGCACAATTGAGTAAAGAATTTGAGATGAAGGACTTAGGTGCAGCTAAGAAAATTCTTGGTATGGAAATTACTAGAGATAGAAAATCTGGTAAATTATACCTCAGTCAACGAAGTTATATTGAAAAGGTTCTTCGTCGTTTTAATATGCATAATGCAAAACCAGTGAGTACTCCATTAGCTATACATTTCAGATTATCATCAGATTTATGTCCACAGTCAGATCATGAGATTGAGTACATGTCTAGAGTTCCATATTCCAGTGCAGTTGGTTCTCTTATGTATGCCATGGTTTGTTCTCGTCCTGATTTATCTCATGCATTGAGTGTTGTCAGTAGATTCATGGCTAATCCTGGTAAGGAGCATTGGAGGGCTGTTCAATGGATTTTCAGATATTTGCGAGGTACTTCTAATGTCTGTTTGCAGTTTGGAAAATCTAGAGATGGACTTGTTGGTTATGTTGATTCTGATTTTGCTGGTGATTTGGATAAGAGGAGATCTCTCACGGGTTATGTTTTCACCATTGGTGGTTGTGCTGTTAGCTGGAAAGCATGTTTGCAGTCCACTGTTGCTCTGTCTACAACAGAAGCTGAATATATGGCTATTTCTGAAGCTTGTAAAGAAGCTATTTGGTTGAGGGGTTTATACTCTGAACTTTGCGGGGTTACTTCTTGTATTACTATATATTGTGATAGCCAGAGTGCTATTTGTCTGACTAAAGATCAGATGTTTCATGAAAGGACCAAGCACATTGATGTGAGATATCATTTTATTCGAGGTGTCATTGCTGAAGGTGATGTTAAAGTATGCAAGATAAGTACTCATGATAATCCCGCTGATATGTTGACAAAGCCAGTTCCTGGAGCTAAGTTTGGGCTATGCTCAAGCTTAGTTGGCATTACAAATTAAGTCCTAGTGACTTTTTGGCGCCGGTGATTATTTATTATTGAAGTGAGTTGATTGATGATACTTCATTTACTACAAGATGGAATTCGTCTCAAGGTGGAGTTTGTTGGAATATGATCCGAATTATAACGTTGGTCTTGTGGGGACGCCTGGAGGGCCCACGGTTCGGTCATGTTTATTAGCGGATTTGTTTCCATATTTGACTGCAGTCAGTCCGTCCTATAAATACATCTTGTAAGCCGCACGGGAAGAGCTGATGACTCATTGTATTCCCTGCGTTCTGTAAACTCTCTCCATATAGTGAAGATCGCCGGTTGGCGCCCGTGGTTTTTTCCCGCAAGGGTTTTCCACGTAAAAATCTGTGTCTCGTGTTCGATCTTGATTTGCATTATTTAATAACACAGGTTAGCTCATGGACTCGACACTCTATTCTTCTGTTGCAACATTGGGTAACAGTCTGGACGATGGTTTGCAGACATTTATGTCTGAGGCTCTCTACACCAACAAACGCAAAAGGAAGTCGATGCACTTAGTGCAGCAGGCATAACGTCCTCAAAGGTGATTTGCTATTTTCTCGTCTTGCTCGATGTCTCAAAGCATTATAGTTTCTGCTGCTGGTGGGTAACTTGTCTGCAAATATTCGTTTCTGTGACAGTTAGTTGTCAAGTCCACCTGCAGAGGTGTGAGTCCCTTAGCTCTGCAATATCATAGCAGTGCACTATTGAAAACTATAAGCACTCCAGTTTGGATGCCACATAGAACATGACCCAGGAGAACTATTTACTAGTACCTTGGGTTTTCATCCTTTTATTTCATTAAAAACGCTAGGTGCTTCAACTTTTCATTAAAAACTCCATGGTCAAATTTGAGCATTCAGATCATCCCCTGGACACAGCATCGAAGGGAAGAGAAGGGGTGGGCATACCTGTTGGGTGCCGATCAAGATCCGACGAAGACCTGAGCTGCTGGCGTGCAGCTGCTGAACTGAACTTGAGATGGCTGGATAGAGGAGATACAGATAGACGTAAATCAAGCTGCAGAACTTGGACGAATTGATCGAAAGGAAAAAGAAAAAAAGAAAGCTGCAGAACGAACGAAACTGAACTCAAGTTTTCAGCGACTGCGGTTGTCTTGTCTGCGACGGAAGAAGCGAAGACAGAAGAGTAAAGAAGAAGAGATCGCGATCGAGATAGAGTAGAGAAATCTGGAAGATGTAATAAGAAAGCAAAGAGGAAGACGCGACACAATGATCTATTGCATTTGGGGGAAGTAGAAGGCATCATCACGTATTTCTACTTAGAGAAAATGAGTCGGTTTTTTGAATTACTAGCACTAGTAGTAAGGAAAGAATGTATCCACTTTGTCACTAAGTTTTACGCCTGCTTGCAGGCCGCCGTCGCCGCAGGGCCCTGGGCGGAGATGAGACGAGGGGAATCTCCGTGTGCCTGCGGCCCTCCCCGTCCATGGGCTGATCGGGGAGCCCCAGGCCGAGCGAGAGGGAGGAGGCGGAGGGAGAGCCCAAGGAAGATGGGGATAATTGGAGAGAATGGCAGTGGCTGCCGCAGACGCTGGGTGAGCGAGGAAGGAGGAGTGAGTGGACGACCCTACCCACCAGGGACAGAGGGGGGGACACTCGTCCTCCACTCCTCCAGCAGCAGGGACAGCATGCCGCGTACCAGTACCGACCCTTTGTTTGACTATCAATCTTGGATTATCTGTTTCTTTTCCACAATGATTGATCCGATCTAAATGTTGGATGCAGAAAAAAAAATGAATAATTGAAACTAAATGGGGGCAGTACCATTTATTTTGCATCTTATGAACAATGCGTACACAACACTGATTGAAAGAATAAATTGGGTATTGCAACAAAATACATTATGGAAACATGTCATATACGAGCATAGATTATTTTAAGACAGATCAGTCTTTTTTACTTCCATATCTTTGACATATGTGCTCCGTCAAGTCAGCCTTCAAGCAATAATTCATTGTAGCAAACTCATTAATTGGCCTCTGACGGTAATTGACCAAGACACCAGAGTTTGTCTCATCATAGATGTGATCATTGCGAGCCCTATAATAAGAATCTCGTTCATCCTCTATGATCATGTCGTGTAATATAATACAGGCATACATGATCTGAGAAAAGTGCTTCCCCAGTCCACATAAATAGCAAAACGAGCTTGTAAGACACCAATGCACATTCCACATCTTTTCTTACTTCCGCCTGTTTTTTTAGCCTCTCTTTTTTGACTTGCTTACTTTGGCCTGTTTGATGGCAAAAAGTAATCCTTCTCACTATGCTCTTCACTGATACTAGGAACTCCATGTGATGGCTCTGGAACAGAAAGGGGAGACCCAGAATCATCAACACGTGAACCACTACCACTAATGCCTCCAAACAAGCCACCTGATCCAATGCAACCGGAGATGATGGATCACTGGCCATACCAACTCTGAAACTTTCTTACTAGAACTGCATCAAACCTTAATGGTAAGGAGTACCACAATGTGCCATGAAATTGTTGAAAGCCTAGTTGAACCCCAAATGATGTGGATAATGGGACTGCAAAATGGGTCCACATGGTGGAGGTCGAAAATCATGGTCGAATTGTGGTACAAGGAAATTTGGATACTGTTGGTTGTAGCCACTTTGTGGTCCCTGAAATTCTAGGCTTGAGGTTATGAGTCGACTCATGGCGTGCCACCTCAGCCCATGAGTTGGTTTTCAAAAGCCACTGGAGAAGCCCTATTCACAATTACAGTCGCCGCTTGGGCTTGGTGTCGTGCCATAGGAGGAGCTTGCGGTGATGACGATGCATGCATTAGACTTGATTCATGCTACAGCTACACTAGGTAAAACACGCACATGATTTGGATCAGCTGTATCAACCAGTAAATTTTGCTAACATTAATCGTAGTAGTAATAATAATTTTTTAGGAAATAGTAATAATAATTTAAATTTTACATTTAGAATACTGCTGCCAGTTAAGTGGGCCTGATAGAAAAGAATGGACCGACATCAACGATATGGATAATTCAAGCACGGTGATAACACACACGGATGTTACGTGTCCTCGTCCAGTTCTAAAGAAAAATAAAGAGAGTCTGAACTCTGAACCCAACAAGCTTTATTCAGATTCATTCCCGCGGAATAAGCTACAAGCAGTAACAAAATCATCTCCAGATTTCCACAAGTAACAAACAGTCCCTCACAATCACCCGTACTGAGCAACAATTTCAGAGTTTCAGAGGACTTGCTCGGTCGATCTGCTCCTCCTTTCCATACAGCTTTTATTCAGACAAAATCAGTACATACATACACATTGATTGATGTACGCAAGAATTGAAGACGGGCGTGAGGCAGGAATATAATGGGTGCACTCTAGTCTATACCATAAATACACACACACACACACTACTGCTGCTAACTCATACATATACTAACTTAATTTCCCTGTAATAAACACACTCACACAAGTAGATGTAAAAGAAGAACACTCTGCCTGACTGGATGACTGACTGAATCTGAATGTTTTTTGTGCAGGTCGACACTAGCTAGACAAAATCGAAGCGCATGAGGAGCCTGACGGACTTGTACCTGTCGCCCTTGCGGTCGTGCAGGGGCACAGCACGGATGCCCTGCTTCAGCTCCCACACCGGCAGGCATGTCTGCCCCCCAAAGTCGTGCTTCTCCGACATGTCGTACTCCTGAACCTCTATCCTCAGGAGGGCCAGCTCCGGCACCCTCAGAGAGAAAGTGAACTCCTCGTCCCACACCGGTACCCACTGGTCCTCGATCACCCTTGTCCTCTTCATCACAGTGTCTGCCTTCACTCCCGCGATCCCTACCTGCACATTTTTCATCCCAGCATGTGATTTTCATGTCGCTACTGTTACGTGCTAACCACATAAGCCCCAAATGAACACCTTTGTTGCCTTACCCTTGTATAGAAATCTGGAGGCGAAAAGGCATCGAAATGAGTCTTGCTGAAATCCATGCGCCATCCATCTCCCATATATACTTTTACCTGCTCGGACATCATAGATCACACCAGATTTAGCTATATGCTCGATTAGTCGATTGGAACATTTTTGAGCAAATTCAGTTGTCAAAGTCTGGGAAACATACACCTACCTTGAGAGTTTTCTTCACTGGCAAACTACCTTTGGGGTCGAATACTTCCCCGTTCAGACCTGTCGTTAGCAAGAAGTCAGGTTTTTTAACATACCCACAGCCTCCATTGGCTCTGAAAAATCCTTGCATCAGCCGGAGCGCTTTATCATGCCCCTGAAAAATGGAAGCCCAACTTATCATGCTTACTTGTTCATGACAGTTAAGAACTGAAATCTCAATACTACGCGAGTATAAAAGCATGAAGAAAGTAACTTACTGGTTCATGACAGTTAAGAACTGAAATCTCACCTGCATGTTGAATGCAACCATCTGAGCACCATGAGTCCAGGCATTCATTGGATCATAGTTCGAGGAATTAACTCTTGTGCCCTTTGGATACACACGGAGTATATTATTCTGGGTGAACCTGAACAGAATTAAAATTTTCCTCAGCAGTGTGTGACTATGTAACCAGCTTGAAGAGATGCAATCTTATGATTGGTTAATATTGGTAGTGTTAGGGATAAATGATTTTGTTTTTTAACTAACAGATAGCATGTGTTGTCTATCTTTTGTATGGAGCTATGGAATTCAGCCTTTTATTGAATTATCATGTGTGTCCTGTAACCTTGGCAACACTGGCAGTTCTTTTTTTTTACCCCATTTTTTTCACATTACATACTCTAAGACTACAATATAAACCTGCTGAACCCCTATGGACTAAAACAGAGGAATAGGATTCAATGGCATAAGCAAAACATTGAAATTATAAAACCCACAAGAGCGATCTATAACAATTCAATACCAAATCTTCTAGTATTCTTGTGCACTGAAATGAATCACACAGATTACCTTATGACTTCAGCACCATGAGAAGTTGTCGCTTTAGCTAACTGTGTCTCACTCAAAGAAAGCCGCCTGACTTTTTCTGGATCCACCTTTAGTGCATCCCGCAAATGGCCTTTTGGTTTGCCAGCTTGGATGGTGATCAGTTTCCTATACTCACAGGCTGTGTCCTGCTGAAATTTGGGATCATCCTCGCCAGAATCTTCCTCATCTTGCTCATCCAGTTCATCCTGTTTATGGAAATAAGTTTATCTCATTTGTGTTAAATCATGGGTGCGTATCTAGACAAGACAGTGATGTTGCAGACCTTTCCATCAGATTCATCAGCATTTGAATCTATTCTTCTTAGGCTTCCTGTGTCTGCAGCTAGATTTCCACTGCCATTTTGGTTATCAGCATTTGAGTCTATTCTTCTTAGGCTTCCTGTGTCTGGCAAATCAGCTATATGTCCACTGCCATTTTGGTTATCCTTAACTTTGAGGAACTCCTTGTACTCTTGTGGGGGTTTAGTCGAGATGATTATTCTCTTCATCAGAGCTGCTGGAGAGGGGAACTCTTTCATTGGGTCTGAACTAGGTACGAAAAGTAGATCTCCGAATGTTTCAGTGAGCATCTATTATAACTTAAAGTCAGAATTGAGGTTATAAACAGGAAAAGTGCAAGGAGTTGATATACCAAGCAAACTTTACCTTAGCTACTTTGGCTTGGAGATCTGGTGTAAGGTGATCCTCAAGAGTGATGACAAGCGGATATGTTGATGCACAAAAGGCATATTCTTTAATGGACTTCAAACACCTGATCATTTCTACCGGCGCAGTCAATGTCCTTTAAAATGACAAGAAAAAAGAAGAGTCAGGGAAACGATTTTTGCAAAGCCAGAGAGAACAAAAAACCAAATTCAAGAAGCATGGAAAAACTGGCCTATACAAATATAGAACTATGCAGTGGTATCGCAGGGGAAATATGCTTCTTGCTACATTGTTATCATAAGGAATAAAAGAACTGAATGCATCCTTCCTCTTGGAAAAAGGGTGATGCTAGGAATATGTGTTTTCTTCATGTGTACCCACAATGCCATCTTGTTTTGGGAGCTTTGAGTACTGGTCACGCCGCACCCATAATACCATTCTCACACATAAGCAGTTGTATTCACATGCAGTTATGTTGCAATAATTCCATGGGATAAAAATAATGAACGTGTTTGCAAAACAGAATTCATACCCTCCATGAAGAATATCGACATTGGTCTTTGAAGAATTTGGCCACATATCGAGTTCAATGACTCTAACACCTCTCTGCAATGCTTTTATAATTGGGATGTCGCTGGAGTCACTATTGAGCTGGTTCCCAGTTAGGTAGGAATTATGTCCGGTGAATACGAAATAATGAGAGAATGGGGCCGACATGTCCTGGTGAACCTGAACAAAGAATTTAGGTAATGGTGAGACAAGAGGCAAAAACCGATGTACTGGCATGAATGGACAATATAAAGCACATCTTTTGTTGAAGATCGTAAAGTACATTACAGAGCAAAGAGTTTTGGTTTAAGATCTTTGAAATGAAATCAATAATTGACAGCAGTAGTAAGTAATCCAAAGGCACATCTTTTGGACCATTTGTTGAGGCATGGAGCTAGTATTTTACTCTGTACTGATGGCTTCGCCTTATTATTTGTACTCAGCTATGGCCATGTTTAGTTGCCCGAATTCAGCGGTGCCAAATTCACTGTTTGGTACTGTAGCACACTGTAGTATTTCGTTTGACCATTGACTAATTAGGCTCAAAACGTTCGTCTCGCAAAGTACAACCAAACTGTGCAATTAGTTTTTAATTTCGTCTACATTTAGTACTTCATACATGTACCGCAAGTTTGATGTGACGGAGATTTTTTTTTTTTGCATAGTGTCAAATTCAAGAGTTTGGGAGGAACTAAACAAGGCCTATGTATTAGTATTTGGTGGCTACAATCTGAAGGCAGAGTGCAACAAATAGTAGGAAATGCAGCAGTAGCATCCAAAATTGAATTGGACAGCACCCCTAGAATGCCGACAGAGAGAGGATGAGAGTGACAGGCAATGACTAGTGTTGGAGATAAAAAGACAGGCAATGGCTGGATGAGGTGAGTGACAGATAATGGGTGAACGGCCCGATCTCGAAAAAAAAACAGATAATGGGTGAATGAAGCATTGAAGCTTGTTTGGGGGAACTGAATGAAGCGAAGCTCCCATGTTCTCCAACGATTCCATGGATTGACAGAGACAGGTAAAATTGGAATCTTTAAGGTGAGTTGGAGGGAGTTGACCTCGGGACAAGTTCTATTGCAGTCAACCATTAGTGAAGGCAGAGTACAACAAATAGTAGGAAATGCAGCAGTAGCTTCCAAAATTGAATTGGACAGCAGCACCCCTACAGAGAGAGGAGAGTGAGAGGCAATGACCGGTGTTGGAGAAAAAGACAGGCAATGACTGAATGAGGTGAGTGGCAGGTAATAGGTGAATGAAGGGGTGCTGCTATCCAATTCCATGTTCGGGGAACTGAATGAAGCTTTCATGTCCAACAATTCCATGGATTGAAAGACAGAGACAGGTAAAATTGTATCTTTTTTTCTCGTCCATTAATATATTTGCCTGGCAGAGTCCTGCCAGAAATTTTCGAAAAAAAAAATTGGAATCTTTTTGAGGTGGGAGAGAGGGGGAGTTGACCTCGGGACAAGTTACTGCAATTGCAGTCAACCATCAGTGTTGTAAGACTGTTAAGAGTAGCTTAACTAACAGCAGACAGAAATGGAATCATGAGCGTGGAGGTAGCTAATTAATTGGTGGCTGCAATGTGAAGTCAGAGTAGCTTAACTAGTATTTGGTGGCTGCAATGTGAAGGCAGAGTACAACAAATAGTAGGAAATGCAGCAGTAGCGTCCAAAATTGAATTGGACAGCAGTACCCCTACAGCGAGAGGAGGAGAGTGACAGGCAATGACCGGGGTTGGAGAAAAAGACAGGCAATGACTGAATGAAGCATTGAAGCATGTTCGGGTAACTGAATGAAGCTCCCATGTCCTCCAACAATTCCATGGATTGAAAGACAGAGACAGGTAAAATTGGAATCTTTTTATCACCTCTATTAATATATGCCTGGCAGAAGTCCTGCCAGCAATTTTCGAAAAAATTTGTAATTTTTTTAGGTGGGTGGGAGGGGAGAGTTGATAGTTGACCTCGGGACAAGGTACTGCAATTGCAGTCAACCATTAGTGTCGCAAGACTGTTAATCGTAGCTTAACAGCAGACAGAAATGGAATCATGAGCATGGAGGTAGCTAATAAATCATGTAGCAGGCAATCAATCAGCATCGATGATGATTGATAAAAATGGAGATACAGTATCAAGTAAGCACTGATTAGTCGTGGGATTTGGTGGAGAGGAGGGAGAGGCAGGAGACAGCAGGCGCCAGGCAAGAGGCAACCAACCTGGTGAGCCATGGGCGGGTTGAGTTCCGGCGAGAAGAGGAAGGCGAAGAAGTCCTCGAGCGTGGGCATCGCCGGCGCCGGCGACCTGGTGACGAGGCGGGCGATGCCATGGCCCCCCGAGGCGGCGGTGAGCAGGGCGTGGATGCGGTCGACGTCGGCGGGGTGCTCGCCCTGCGCCTGGGAGAGGAAGCGGCGGAGGGCGTGGACGTCAGAGTTGAAGGAATGGTAGGCGGCGCGGACGTCGGGCGGCGGCTGGGCGTCGGGGGATCGGAACTTGCGCGTGAAGCACATGCAGTACTTGTACTTGTAGCTGCCCATGGAAGATGGAGGACGGTTCCTTCCTCCTCTGCTGGTAGTACTGTACGGTGGTGATTCTTGAGCTCGCCGAGCTCGGTTGCTCCGAATGACCGAATCTGATCTGCCTGACGACGAGTGAGAAGCTTTATTAGTCGCCGCCGCTGGGCTGGGCATTTCTCTCTTCGCGTGGAGGCCGCGTTGGGCATTGGCTTGACCTTGACGAGGAGATTCGTGGGGAGTAATGGCGGAATAGAATAGAATAGTCACAACTGGGACTGAGAGGAAGGAAGAGGAAGAGGCCGAATGGGAATGGGTGCGACTAGGCGAGGAGGCAGACAGACAGACACAACAGGAGATGGAGAGGAGAGGGGACTCCAGGCCTTTTTAGATGCACATCAAAAGTTAGAATTTTTTCACTTTTTTCGTCACATTAATCTTTGAATCCATGTATGAAGTAGTAAATATAGATAAAAAATAACTAATTACACAGTTTAGTTGGAAATCATGAGATAAATTTTTTGAGCTTAGTTGGTCCACGATTGGATAATATTTGCTAAATAAGACGAAAGTGATACTATTTATCGGATTAAAAAGATTTGGTTGGTCCATGATTGGACAATATTTGATAAATAAGACGAAAGTGATACTATTTATCGGATTGAAAAGATTTGCAATCTAAACGTGGCCCCACTTCCCTCGTGACTTGTTCTTGTCCCTGATTAATTATTATCCTGTGCAAGTGCAGCTGTGCTATGCTAATGCCACTCCATTTCCATGGAAAAAGAAAAGAAAAATGAAGACCCGACCTCCCAAGGAGCAGAGTCAAGTCAGCATTTGAAAATGCGGGGAGGGGAGTGGAGGTTGTTTACTTGTTTTCCACAAAACCCCTCATTAGTATCAGAAAAACCAAATGTTCCTCCAGTGTCACTTTTCTGTTTTCCATTTGGAACCTAGCTTGGAACCTAGCTAGCTAGGGCGCACACAAAAAGTTCTTATTCCTACGTAACTTTGCCTGCCTGTCGATTGCTTGCTCTACTTATCAACACGTGCGCATCCAGTGAGCGCATCTTTAACACAAACTTTACTCAGCCAAGTCAAAATTGGAAGGATTCTTTTTAATTTAATTGCTCAAGATTTGCCCCCACAGTGATATACCAGTAACACCATGTAACTTGCCAAACAATTTGGCCATACCCAGCCTTTTTTTTACATCATGTTATCCTCTCCATCCCTCTCGCACTTCTATTGTTTAAGAAATCGACTAATTTACTAAAATTTGACCAAATCCGTAAAAAATTACAAATATTTATGATATTGTCTCTACCTAAAAATTGCAATTCTAGCATCCTAATATCTTTTCTCATATAAATATATCTTTTTGTGTCATAACTATAAATAAACTTGGTCCAACCTTAGATAGTTCGACCAGAGATGGATTTAGAGTTGCATTTTTTATAGAGATAGTACCAAATAATTATTATTATATTAATCAAGGAATATATTTTTTATAAACTTGTTTATAGAAATAATTATTATTACTATTTTTATAACAGCAATGCTAGCGCCCGGATGTCCAAATGGACGCCCGTGCCTGCACTCCGCGTACTGTCTAGTCCCACGCGGCGTCCACGCCCCACCCGACCCCACACAGCATCTGTGCCCCCGCCCGACCTCATGCGGTGTCTGTGACCCGCCTAACCCCTTGCGCCCCCCATTCACAAAAAAAACCCCTCGCGCCCCCTCCAGAAGCTGCAGCAGGCGGGTCACATTGCAACATGTGCAACACTTGATATACTTGTAATATATGTCTGAAAACAGATGAAACACTTAAAACATGCATTTCAAACACTTGCAAAAATAACTAAAAACACTTGAAAACCATTGCAAGCATATGCAACATCTAGATAAAACATTTTTAACATATGTATGAAACATATGCAACATCCATATAAACACACTTGCAATATACGTCTAAAAACATATGAAACATTGGGAACGACGTTTACAACATATGTGTACAACAATTGCAACATACTCCCTCCTTCTAAATTATAAGGCATTCCAAAAATCTTGGAAAGTCAAAGCATCTTAAGTTTGACCAAAATTATAAAGAAAATTATAAAAATTTATAACATCAAATAGGTATACTATGAAAATATAATTAATAAAGAATCTAATGATGCTTAATTGGTGTCATAAATATTATTATCTTATCATATAAATTTGGTCAAACTTGAGATCCTTTGACTCTCAAGATTCTTGGAATGCCTTATAATTTGGGATGGAGGGAGTATGCAACATCTCAATCTACTTTTGCAACATTTCGATCTACTTTTGTAACATCGATATAAAAACACTTGCAACATACCTATGAAGCCATACTTGTAAATACCGTTTCAGTGAGCATTCTAGTTTGCTCGTTGATATGGAATGATTCGGTACCGGACAATACTGGTGTATCGTTTCGAATTATAACTAATATTTATATTTCAGTTTATAATTTTTATTTAAACTAAGGATTAGGTGCTATGTCAGTATATGCCTATATATATAAATATATATATTTATATATATAGAGTATACTCTATAGCTAACTACAAAATAAGTTATTTTGTAGCCACCTCTATTTATAATAATTTTATGTACTAATTTACGACAATGTCATTATATATTTACCATAATGCTATAGTAAATCACATAGTAAGGAGTTACTATAATCTCATAAATTAGCATAGCAATTTGTCACACCCATTTTTAAGGACAAAAATAGGATGCATAAGGTACTCATGTGCGCCCCAGGTCATGATCGCACACATAAGCAGACAAATTACATAGTATCATCACAGTGCTTATTACATAGCGAATAAATATTTATCACATAGTCTTGAACGATAAATAATAATATCTAATAATAATCTCCAGCGGAAACTCCACACAGGGACACGGTTGACTGGTTGACACCAAACCTAGTACTCATTACGATAATCCTCATCATAATCTTCATCTGTTATGGTGGAAATAGCAAGAGTGAGTCCATGTCGAACTCAACAAATATAACACAGGGTTCATGTGGCACAAAAGGCTAGACACTGTTTGACTGCTTTTAGCTTTTAGTCATCATTAACTTAGCAGTTGAGTAGCATCAAGGTATTCCAATTCCCGTTAATGAACAAATGATCAATTGTAATAAGAATAATGAAATAGCATTAACATGGTATAATAATAACAACATCAGTATTAAGCATGATATATCAATGGTGATCATTTATTCTGTAAGAATACCCAAGGCCGCTCGTATCCGTGAGCACGGCTAGTATACCAGTTTATTAAACTCTGCGCAGAGGTGTACACTTTCACTGTGAGTCATGATTTCCAAATGTGTGGGGAGATCAAACCCAAACACCGGAGAACCATATAAAGCCACTCAAAAGTTCGTCTAACAAGTTAGGGCCATTAGATTTACTCGGCAGGCAGATGTAGAACCCCCCTTCCCTGTGGCACAACAACCGCAGCCTATACACACTAGGCCAGGGGCTCGCACTACACCCAACGTGGCAAGCCATTCTTACGCCATTTAAGGTAACCACTAACAAGCTAGAAAAGGTCTCTTGAACAACTAAAGCCAGAGCCATATAGCCCTCACAGTTGTACTGTCAATTCTGGTTAATGCTTACAGATAAGTCCTTATAGAGAGTAACTAGAGCAACAAACAAACAACACAGTGCTCTAGTTCCCTTGTAACAGGAATTAAATCATCTTAATGGTTGATTGCACCATTCATTAGTCAAATTACAAGATCAATGTTCATAAATCAAGCACTAGCCAAGCTACCCAAATGCATAATCCCATAGGTGACAAGGAATCAAGATATCAATCGCTAAGTTAAAATCTCTAAGGTTGCCAAGGTAAGCACATGCATATGTATGATAATTCAATGAATAGGTAACAAGGATAGTCCTGTGTTATACTTGCCTTGATCAAAGCTCTCCAAATAGTACTACTGACTTGGCTCAAAGTAATACTCCGAATCGTCCAAGTACTGCTCACCTTCTATACTCGATCATCAATCAACAACATACATGCATCCAATCAAACATACACGAAGCAAACAAATAGATATAATTAGAACAGTACACCAACAGTAACAAAACAGTAATAAAAGTTTATAAAACTCTTCTACACGTTTCTACGATCACACAGACGCAAAGATCACCAAAATCGGAGTTAAAACGTGAAAGTTATGAATTTTCTAAGATTTCCTATAGATAAATAAATACTTAATTATAAACTCGAAAAATAAATTATCAAAACTAACTGTAAAACTACACTAACATGTAGAGTTCGCAAATACGAACCTAACGCAATTTGAACGGATCAAATCGGAGTTAAAACGAAGATTTTATGACTAAAACAATTCTAGTGGCAAAACTGTAAATTGCTGAAAACGTATTTTTGAATAACCCGAAAGAAAATACGCTTTCAAAATACAAAAACGAAATTTCAGTTTTACGCCTTGGGACCGCGGGTTGATTCCCAGAAAATACAGGGGCTCTTTAGAAAGATTGCCCGCGAAGGGGTATCTTCTAATCTGGGCCATCAATCTCGAATCGGACGGCTGTCATTCAATTCAAGTATAAAACAAGAAAACTCCGGCCGTCTACTGTTCATCCGGCCGGTGGCCGCCATGGCTGCTGCCGTGAACTTCGCCGGAGCTCCTCAAAACCGAGTTTCCGGCCATCCCCGACCAAAGAAAAAATACAAGAAGGAAGCGGGGAACAACGCGAACTCATCTAGAGCCCTAAGACAGTCAATCCCAGCACCAAAACGGCGGGCGGCGTGATGGAGCGGACGACCGACCTTCAACTCACGGTGACGGTGCGAAAAACGATTATTAGCCCAATTGAAAACACATCTAGGTACCCAAGAGCATGCTAAAGCTGTTAGGATAGCTTACAGTGGCTAAAAGGCGTCGTACACGCCGAATTGAAACCCACCGCGGCTTCTAGGGTTGCGGCAACGACGAGAGCTCAAACGGGGATCAAATAGCCCACGATTGATCTAAAAACGGAAAACGGCGGCTCGGCTTTAGCTTATATAGAGCAAGGGCTTCTCAATTTGGTTAGAATCGCAAGATATCCGGGTTAGATACGGTGGATTCGGTGTTAGAGAACGGCTCGGTCACGATCCGCCGGTGGAAGAAGCAGCTGACAAGATGGTCCCACCGGTCAGCGGCTCAAGAGAGGGAAAAACTGCTGCTGCCGCACTGGGCTGACTTGGGCCGCGCAGGCTGCGTCGCTGGGCCGGTTCGGGCACAAGGAGGCAGGCCGACTACGAAGAAAAGCAGGCCGGCGATCACTGGGCCGCTGGCCTATCAGGTAAGTTTTATTTTTTTTCTTTTTCTTTCTTTCTTTTCTCTATTTACTTGTTTCAAAAATTTCTCAAATAAATTTCTCTAATAAAATAAAACAAATCTACACCACATAACAAAATAAATGCAACAGCATGAATGCAACACAAAATTTATTTTATTATTATTTTAAATTGGCCATTATTTATTATCCAAATTATTCCAATTTTGTTATCTCTAAAATTTGGGTGTTACAAATTCTACCCCCCTTAAAAGAATCTCGTCCTCGAGATTGGACTGCTTACTCAAATAATTGCGGATATGATTTCCTCAATTCATCCTCTCTTTCCCAAGTTGCCTCTGCCTCTGAATATCGATTCCACTGACTTTACACATCTTAATAATCCGACTTCGAGTAACCCTCTCAGCAGTCTCTAAAATCTTAATTGGAAACTCTTCATATGTAAGATCCTCCTTAACAGTCAATTCTTCCAAAGGTATTTGCTCCTCAGGCACCCGCAAACACTTCTTAAGTTGTGAAACATGAAACACATCATGCACCCCAGATAAATTCTCAGGCAACTCTAATTGGTAAGCAACTTCCCCACGTCTAGCAATAACTTTAAATGGTCCAACATACCTTGGTGCTAGTTTACCTTTCATGTTAAATCTCTTCACACTTCTCATAGGTGACACCTTCAAATAGACATAATCACCTACTTCAAAAACTAGATCCCTTCTCCTATTATCAGCATAACTCTTCTGACGAGACTGTGCCACTCTCAAATTCTCACGAATCACTCGTACTTGATCTTCTGCGTTTCTAAGAACATCTGTACCAAACACCTGAGATTCACCTGTCTGATCCCAAAACAATGGAGTTCTACACTTACGTCCATACAAAGCTTCAAACGGTGCCATCTTAAGACTCTGTTGATAACTATTATTGTAAGAAAATTCTGCATAAGGCAAACTCTTATCCCAACTAGTCCCATATTGCAATGCACAGGCTCTCAACATATCCTCTAATACCTGGTTGGTCCTTTCAGTCTGTCCATCTGTCTGTGGATGATATGCTGTACTAAAATTCAGCTTAGTTCCTAAAGATTCATGTACAACCTTCCAAAAATGTGATGTAAATTGCGAACCTCGATCAGATACAATCTTCTTCGGAACTCCATGCAAACACACTATCTTCTCTATATACAACTCTGCCAATTTTGGTCCTTGGTAGGTAGTTCTAACCGGTATAAAATGAGCAACTTTAGTTAACCGATCTACTATCACCCAAATAGAGTCATAACCTTTCTGAGTACGAGGTAACCCCACTATAAAGTCCATACCAACTTCTTCCCACTTCCACTCAGGAATCTTCATTGGTTGCAATAATCCTGCAGGTCTCTGATGCTCAGCTTTTACCCTCTGACATGTGTCACATACTGCTACATACTCAGCCACATCACGCTTTAATCCAACCCACCAATACTTCTGTTTGAGATCCAGATACATCTTAGTACTACCAGGATGAATAGAATAAGCTGATTCATGAGCTTCACGAAGAATTGCTTGCCTAATAGCCTGATCCTCAGGTACACACAACCTTTTTCCAAACCAAAGAGTTCCATTATCATCAATTCGGAAACCTGGTGACTTACCAATGACTATGTCTTCCGCTATCTTCTTCAGTTTCTCATCCTTCAACTGACCCTTGTATATCTCTTGCTCTAGTGTAGGTTCTATCACCAACTCCATTGCATTGGTAACAATTCCCAAGTTCAGGTGTTCAAATTCAGCACACAATTCACTTGACATAGACGACATTTGCATCTCATTGACATAACTCTTTCTGCTAAGAGCATCGGCAACAACATTGGCTTTACCAGGATGATAGTGTATCTCAATATCATAATCCTTAATCAACTCTAACCATCTGCGTTGCCTCAAATTCAGATCTGACTGAGTGAAAATATACTTCAAACTCTTATGATCAGTGTATATATCACTCTTATGTCCAATCAAATAATGTCTCCAAATCTTTAATGCATGAACAACAGCTGCTAACTCCAAATCATGTGTAGGATAATTCAACTCATGCTTTCTCAACTGTCTAGATGCATAAGCCACAACTCTGCCTTCTTGCATAAGAACACATCCCAAACCTTGACGAGAAGCATCACAATAAATGGAAAACTTCTTACTCAAATCTGGTAAAACCAAAACAGGCGCTGTAGTCAACCTCTTCTTCAACTCCTCAAAACTAGCTTGACATTTATCCGACCACACAAATTTGGCATTCTTTTCTAACAAAGATGTCATAGGTTTAGCAAGTTTAGAAAACCCTTCAATAAACCGTCTATAATATCCAGCTAAACCCAAGAAACTGCGAATCTCACTAACATCAGTAGGTGGTTTCCAATTCAATACATCCTTCACCTTGCCTGGATCCACCGATATACCTCCATTAGAAACAATATGACCAAGAAAAGAAACTTCCTTCAACCAAAACTCACATTTACTTCGCTTCGCATACAGTTTATGCTCTCTAAGCTTCTGCAATACCAACCTCAAATGTTCAGCATGCTCTACATCTGTCTTGGAAAATACCAGTATATCATCGATAAATACCACCACAAACTTATCCAAATATTCCATGAACACCTTATTCATCATGTACATAAAGTATGCAGGTGCATTGGTTAATCCAAACGACATAACAGTATACTCATACAATCCATACCTTGTAGTAAAAGCTGTCTTTGGAATATCAGAGGCACGAATCTTTAACTGATGATAACCAGAACGTAAATCAATCTTAGAGAACACACAAGCACCTCTCAACTGATCAAACAAGTCATCAATCCGGGGCAAAGGATACTTATTCTTGATAGTTACTTCATTTAGCGACCGATAATCAACACACATCCTCTGACCACCATCTTTCTTATCAACAAAAATAACTGGTGCTCCCCAAGGTGATGAACTAGGTCGAATAAAACCTTTTTCTTGTAATTCTTTAATTTGTTTCTTAAGTTCTTCTAATTCATCTACTCCCATCCTATATGGTCGTTTGGCTATAGGTGCAGTTCCAGGTAATAATTCAATAAGAAATTCAATGTCTCGGTCAGGTGGCATACCTGGCAATTCATCAGGGAAAACATCCGAAAATTCCTCAATCACTGAATTCTCCTTAATAGTATCTTCAATCTGATTCACCACCGCGGTTGGTTGCTTCTGCATTGCTACATCCTCATTGATTTTATCTCCATTAGGCGCAGTCACAACTACCACTTTCTGCTGACACTGAATCTCTGCCTGATTTTGCTTCATCCAGTCCATACCCAATATCACATCAATCCCAGATGTTCTCAACACTATAGGAGTTATCTTAAACTCTACCCCCCTTAATACCATACTAATTGGAAGACAACGATTACTAGTTTGCATGGTACCTCCAGGTGAATTTACTAAGAGAGGTTCTTTCATAGCTAGCATGGGTATACTATGTATTTTAACAAAAATATTGGATATGAATGTATGAGATGCTCCAGAGTCAAAAAGAACAGTTGCGGGAGTGGAATGTACATTGAACGTACCAATCATAACTTCTGGTGCATCATGAGCTGTATCAGAAGACACGTGATTCACCCTTCCAGTACCCGATTGCCTCTGGTTGCTCTTCTGGCTCTGAGGAGTCTGTTGGTTCTGCTTCTCAGGACAATTATAAGACAAATGGCCCTCTTTACCACAGACAAAGCACCTAATAGGAGTGCTGGGAGTACTATTCTTCATGGGGGTAACATTGGGATTTCCAGTGCGAGGAGTCTGTTGCCCAGTCTGCTGATACTGTTGACGCTGTGGATATGATGAACGCTGTTGCGACTGATTGTTTTGCCAATTTTGGGACCACCTCTAATTTGAATTGCGATTCCACTGGCTAACCGGTCCCTGAAACTTCTGATGAAAGCCATGCTGAGAATTTGTGCGTTGACGGTTGTTGCTTCCTGAGCCTTGCACCTTCATCTTTCTTTTTCTATCCATCTCCCTACGCTCATTATCAAGCACAATAGCTTTGTTCACCAGCTCTTGAAAACTAGCATAGCTATTTCCCTTCAGTTGCAAGCGAAGATCATAATAAATTCCCTTCAAGAAAAGACGCTGCCTGTCTGCATCTTCCCTAACTTCATTGGGAGCATAGCGAGCCAACTGGGTAAACCTGTCATGATATTCACTCACACTCATCTGTCCCATCCTCAGGTTTCTGAATTCTTCCTGCTTCAGCTCAATTATACCTTCAGGAATATGACGAGCTCGAAAATCTCTAACAAACTCATTCCAAGTGATAGGAGGAGCATTGTCAGGGCGTGCAGCCTGGTACGACTCCCACCAAGTCTGAGCTGTCCCTTGTAACTGACCTGATGCATACAACACCTTCTCCATATCATTGCATTGGGCTATATTCAGCTGTTTCTCCACTGCCCTCACCCAATCATCTGCTTCTAAAGGATCAGCAGCATGAGAAAACACTGGAGGGCGTCCCTTTAAAAATTCTCCACGCTTATCCCTTACTTGAACAGGTGGTGGTCCTCCAACAGGGGGATTGTTCTGCATATGCTGCATAAACATCTGCATCAGCTGATTCTGGGTTTGCATGAGTTCCTCCATAGTAACGGGTGGATTAACACCCCCACGACCTCTGCCACGACCTCTACCTGACATCTGTTTCCAAAACACAGAAGATGGAATTCAGTACAATCCGAGATGATGTATACAATAGATAAACAAAATCTGATTTACTGGGCAAACTCCAATTTCAGCAACTCAATAAAACTGTCATATCTCGAGCTACAGACGTCCAAATCAGATGATCTTTACATGGTTGGAAAGCTTATAAAATTACCTACAACTCGTATTCACAACACTTTTTCTGATTCTGTCAATAAATTGGTCAAAAACTGAACTTAACAGAAACTGTTCCCGAATTCCAGACTGTGCAGTAACTCCAACTTGAAACAGGTATATCTCTTAACTCATAATAGATATTAAGGTGATTCTTGTGGGATTGGAAAGATATAGAAGTCTAATTATTCCCAGTAAAATTTCTTAAATTTTCCATGGACGGATTTTAAGTTATTTCTAAAACATCCCAGACTGATCCAGAAATCAGCAAAGGACAGAACTAAGTTAACCTCATATTCAACTAATATATATTGATCAAACTTAATATTCTCAACCATGGAATTTGTAGGCATGTCTACAAAACTCCAGCACACATTACAAAGATCCAAATCACACATTATCATAATAACAATCCATCAATCACACAATTGTTCACACCACAAACTGACTCTTAAAACCATCCAAACTTAAAATTAACTCGCAACTACTATCGTTCTTATTACATAGGGGTTTTTCCTATTTCCTAATTAAGCTTCTCATAAATCTTAGGATAACCTAACTCCGCCCTTAATCGGTCAATTTCTCTATAAGCTTGCTCCTTAAGTTCTTTTTCCTTCAGCAACTCATCCTTCAGGTCCACCTCATGAAGAGCCAATTCACGAGCTAATGCCACCGTAGCTTGTAAAGTCAAGGAGGAATCATCTGCAAGTGGCACGGTCCAAATTCCCTTGTCATGCAAGAAACAAGGAAAGTGCCGAAGTGCACCCTTTAGCGTCTTGTCCGAGCGTAGCCCATGGTAGTAAACAAATGCATTGAAAGCGACATTCTCCATGCTTGTCTCCACGGTTGCCCGGCTCACTCGGGTAATGAACTTTGACTCCACCTTAGGCTCCTTAGTGGTAGGATCCCTTTTCTTGACCCATAACTCCGTCTTCCATTAGGAATCCATCCATGGATGACTATACTCTGCACAGCGATACTCTAAAGTAGCCTCCCAGTCGTAGTAGTAGTTGTCCAAGGTTCTTGTCAACATATCATGGAAGAAAGCATCAGCCTTAGGGACCATGATATGAAACTTCGTAGTCCACCCCATAACTACATCCTCCATAGGTGTATCACCAACTCTTGATTCAGCATCAGATAGCTCTTGATCACCCTCTTCCTTTGGCTCCTAGGGTTTGAAACGAGCAACATATTGTGCAGCTGACAGCCGGGGATGAGGAGGCATCTACAAGATTTAGACATAGATTAGATAGAATCAATGTATTTTCGCAATAGAATAAAGTAGAGGAAGCATAAAACTTTAGTAATTAACAAGGTGAAAAGAGGAAGCATGAATTAAGTGAAGTATGGATGCTATCAACGACCATTCTAACTAGGCTTGCGTCCTACAGTCAACACGGCTCTGATACCAATCTGTCACACCCATTTTTAAGGACAAAAATAGGATGCATAAGGTACTCATGTGCGCCCCAGGTCATGATCGCACACATAAGCAGACAAATTACATAGTATCATCACAGTGCTTATTACATAGCGAATAAATATTTATCACATAGTCTTGAACGATAAATAATAATATCTAATAATAATCTCCAGCGGAAACTCCACACAGGGACACGGTTGACTGGTTGACACCAAACCTAGTACTCATTACGATAATCCTCATCATAATCTTCATCTGTTATGGTGGAAATAGCAAGAGTGAGTCCATGTCGAACTCAACAAATATAACACAGGGTTCATGTGGCACAAAAGGCTAGACACTGTTTGACTGCTTTTAGCTTTTAGTCATCATTAACTTAGCAGTTGAGTAGCATCAAGGTATTCCAATTCCCGTTAATGAACAAATGATCAATTGTAATAAGAATAATGAAATAGCATTAACATGGTATAATAATAACAACATCAGTATTAAGCATGATATATCAATGGTGATCATTTATTCTGTAAGAATACCCAAGGCCGCTCGTATCCGTGAGCACGGCTAGTATACCAGTTTATTAAACTCTACGCAGAGGTGTACACTTTCACTGTGAGTCATGATTTCCAAATGTGTGGGGAGATCAAACCCAAACACCGGAGAACCATATAAAGCCACTCAAAAGTTCGTCTAACAAGTTAGGGCCATTAGATTTACTCGGCAGGCAGATGTAGAACCCCCCTTCCCTGTGGCACAACAACCGCAGCCTATACACACTAGGCCAGGGGCTCGCACTACACCCAACGTGGCAAGCCATTCTTACGCCATTTAAGGTAACCACTAACAAGCTAGAAAAGGTCTCTTGAACAACTAAAGCCAGAGCCATATAGCCCTCACAGTTGTACTGTCAATCCCGGTTAATGCTTACAGATAAGTCCTTATGGAGAGTAACTAGAGCAACAAACAAACAACACAGTGCTCTAGTCCCCTTGTAACAGGAATTAAATCATCTTAATGGTTGATTGCACCATTCATTAGTCAAATTACAAGATCAATGTTCATAAATCAAGCACTAGCCAAGCTACCCAAATGCATAATCCTATAGGTGACAAGGAATCAAGATATCAATCGCTAAGTTAAAATCTCTAAGGTTGCCAAGGTAAGCACATGCATATGTATGATAATTCAATGAATAGGTAACAAGGATAGTCCTGTGTTATACTTGCCTTGATCAAAGCTCTCCAAACAGTACTGCTGACTTGGCTCAAAGTAATACTCCGAATCGTCCAAGTACTGCTCACCTTCTATACTCGATCATCAATCAACAACATACATGCATCCAATCAAACATACACGAAGCAAACAAATAGATATAATTAGAACAGTACACCAACAGTAACAAAACAGTAATAAAAGTTTATAAAACTCTTCTACACGTTTCTACGATCACACAGACGCAAAGATCACCAAAATCGGAGTTAAAACGTGAAAGTTATGAATTTTCTAAGATTTCCTATAGATAAATAAATACTTAATTATAAACTCGAAAAATAAATTATCAAAACTAACTGTAAAACTACACTAACATGTAGAGTTCGCAAATACGAACCTAACGCAATTTGAACGGATCAAATCGGAGTTAAAACGAAGATTTTATGACTAAAACAATTCTAGTGGCAAAACTGTAAATTGCTGAAAACGTATTTTTGAATAACCCGAAAGAAAATACGCTTTCAAAATACAAAAACGAAATTTCAGTTTTACGCCTTGGGACCGCGGGTTGATTCCCAGAAAATACAGGGGCTCTTTAGAAAGATTGCCCGCGAAGGGGTATCTTCTAATCTGGGCCATCAATCTCGAATCGGACGGCTGTCATTCAATTCAAGTATAAAACAAGAAAACTCCGGCCGTCTACTGTTCATCCGGCCGGTGGCCGCCATGGCTGCCGCCGTGAACTTCGCCGGAGCTCCTCAAAACCGAGTTTCCGGCCATCCCCGACCAAAGAAAAAATACAAGAAGGAAGCGGGGAACAACGCGAACTCATCTAGAGCCCTAAGACAGTCAATCCCAGCACCAAAACGGCGGGCGGCGTGATGGAGCGGACGACCGACCTTCAACTCACGGTGACGGTGCGAAAAACGATTATTAGCCCAATTGAAAACACATCTAGGTACCCAAGAGCATGCTAAAGCTGTTAGGATAGCTTACAGTGGCTAAAAGGCGTCGTACACGCCGAATTGAAACCCACCGCGGCTTCTAGGGTTGCGGCAACGACGAGAGCTCAAACGGGGATCAAATAGCCCACGATTGATCTAAAAACGGAAAACGGCGGCTCGGCTTTAGCTTATATAGAGCAAGGGCTTCTCAATTTGGTTAGAATCGCAAGATATCCGGGTTAGATACGGTGGATTCGGTGTTAGAGACCGGCTCGGTCACGATCCGCCGGTGGAAGAAGCAGCTGACAAGATGGTCCCACCGGTCAGCGGCTCAAGAGAGGGAAAAACTGCTGCTGCCGCACTGGGCTGACTTGGGCCGCGCAGGCTGCGTCGCTGGGCCGGTTCGGGCACAAGGAGGCAGGCCGACTACGAAGAAAAGCAGGCCGGCGATCACTGGGCCGCTGGCCTATCAGGTAAGTTTTATTTTTTTTCTTTTTCTTTCTTTCTTTTCTCTATTTACTTGTTTCAAAAATTTCTCAAATAAATTTCTCTAATAAAATAAAACAAATCTACACCACATAACAAAATAAATGCAACAGCATGAATGCAACACAAAATTTATTTTATTATTATTTTAAATTGGCCATTATTTATTATCCAAATTATTCCAATTTTGTTATCTCTAAAATTTGGGTGTTACACAATTATCGTAACTCAAAGTGGCTGCAGAATAAGTTATTTTGTAGCCAGCTGTAGGGTAATATATATATATATATATATATATATATATATATATATATATATATATATATATATATATATATATATATATATATATATATATATATATAGATATATAGATATATATAGTATACTCTATAGCTAGCTACAAAATAAGTTATTTTGTAGCCACCTCTATTTACGATACAATAATTTTATATACAAATTTACGACAATATCAGTATATATTTACGATAGTTGAATTACTATAACACATGGGGATATTTACCATAATGTTATAGTAAACCACTTAGTAAGAGTTACTATAATCCTGTAAATTAGTATAGCAATTATTGTAACTCAAAGTGGCTACACAATAAGTTATTCTATAGCTAGCTGTAGTATATATATATATATATATATATATATATATATATATATATATATATATATATATATATATATATATATATATATATATATATATATATATATATATATATATATGGAGAGTATACTCTATAGCTAGCTACAAAATAAGTTATTTTGTAGCCACCTTTATTTACGATAATTTTATATACTAATTTACGACAATGTCAGTATATGGAGAGTATACTCTATAGCTAGCTACAAAATAAGTTATTTTGTAGCCACCTTTATTTACGATAATTTTATATACTAATTTACGACAATGTCAGTATATATTTACGATAGTTGAATTACTATAACACATGGGGATATTTACCATAATGTTATAGTAAATCACATAGTAAGGAGTTACTATAATCTCGTAAATTAGCATAGCCATTATCGTAACTCAAAGTGGCTACAGAATAAGTTGTTTTGTAGCAAGCTGTAGGGTAATAGTTATATATATATATACTAGATCTAGAATAGAATCACAATTCACAACTGGGAGGAAGGAAGGAAGAGGAAGAAGGGAATGGGGACGGAGGCGAGGAGACAGACAGACACAGACACAGGAGTCCTGAAGGGCACTACTCCACTTCCTGACCTGTTCTTGTCCCTTAATTACAAATATAATAATTGCTAGTAATTACTCTGCTCCTGTGCTATGCTAATTCAAAGCAGCCACGTGGAAAATGAGAAAAGAAAATGGAGACGAAGGAGCAGTGTAGACTGCAGAGGCACCATTTCAAAAGGCGCGGACGGAGAGGCGAGGTTGTTTTTTTTCTTTTCACAAAACTCCTCATTAGTATCACAAATAAACTATTCCTACTACTAGCTACAAGTAGGGTCGCGCACAACACAAAAAGATTTTTGTTTCCCATCAAACTACTTTGCCTGTACTTATCATCAACATGATTCTTTTCTTAATTTATTTATATACTCCATAAATGGAAAAAAAAACTTTTATCTTCCTTTTACTCTACAGAGGAGTTATAGAAGAAAAAACAACTCGTGTACCTAGGCTTAGTGCACCATATATGTTTCCTTCTTTGAAAAGTTCTCTACAATGTTGCGTCCATGTGACGATTGTTCAATTCATTATCCTTCTATTGCTAGACAATTCTAATGTTTCTGTTGGACGCCAAGGTCAAGGGTAGTGACACACAGGACACATATGAAACCCAAGACAATGTATAATCTATATATACTCTTCATGCAGGGTGTCCACATCATTCCCCACTAAGTGACTCTACTAGATGTTCTATCTCTTCATGCAAGGTGTCCACATCATTTTCCACTAAGTCCATGTTATCCCTTATTAATTACAAAAAATATCCAAGTCATCTCTATCATGTGCAATACTTTTAATCTTTAATCTATGTATTAACAAGTCATCTACATATGCTATTTGCTTCATCACCTATTCCTCTATAATATAATCAAATATTCTATTGCTTTTTTCTTCTATTAGCTTACCGATTTTTTCAAGTCAAATTTATATGTATACACAATATACAAAATACCATATATTAATAATGTTATGTATATAACAGATTTATTTTCAAGAAAATCCCGCGGCAAAACGTGGGGTATGCTTCTAGTTACTATTATCCATTTGGCACTTTATTACTTGTTTTAAGTAAAGAAATGCACTAACTAGACTCATTAAGTATGTGCATATGTAGCTAACATAATAATTTTTTTTACAATTGCAAGCTTGGCTAAGTATTTTTAAAAAAATTGATAAAACCATGGAGGAGTTGAGGGGCTCCACCTGAGCGATTTTCCATTCACTCATGGCACTTTATTCATAGTTTTAATTAAAGAAATGTGCTAACAAAAAGTAAGGCTAATACAATAATGTTAGGCTATCGGTGGCCAAAAGTAAGGCTACGTTTACCAAGGCATACCCAAATTTTGACTTTGGGGCATAGCATTTCTCGGAACCATGACAACGCACTAACCATATTCATGCATCTAATTTATACTTCCTCCGTCCATAAAAGAATATAATTCTTGTTTTTCAAGAAGTCAAATAGTTTAAACTTTGACTAAATTTATATAAAAAGTACTAACATTCATGATACAAAATAAGTGTCATTAGATTAGTTATAAAATATACTTTATTATAAATTTATTTGAAGATATAATTGCTAATACTATTTATTATAAACTTGGTCAAACTTGAGTTAGTTGGATCAACACAACTTCCATAATTGCATTCTTTTGTGGACGGAGGAGTAAATGTACTGAAAGTTTAAAGTCCAAATATCTATTCATTTTTGGTTGTGTGATATTCTATACCACAATCTCATGTATTCCTAGCCATTTTGCTGGACCATATGGAGGGAGCATCTCTTTGCTCCATCCACACCCATAAAAATATAGCTAGAGCCTCTTTAAAAGATAGAAATTTAACTGGGAGCAGTACATTTTCACAAGAAAGATGTAGGATAAAAATTCTGCGTACCAAATAAGGTTGTAGCTATAGTATGTGTTTATACACTAATCTTTCACATGATAAATGTCTTGTGTTGTATATATGTTTGTCGTCTAAAAAAATACCAACAATTAAGTTAACCCACCCACACAAAAAGGAAAGACCGACAGCGAATGACATTGGGTGGTTCTAAATAATTCAGTACCATATAGAGTAATACACCACAATTGAGGGGTTCATGTGCAAAGTTGATGGGGAAAAGGTAATTTTTACACGTAAGGTCTTGTGAATGAAAACAAAATTAGCAAATATTACCATGCAACAACTTGTGCTAGGAATGAAAACAAAATTAACACCAAGCGGATAACACCAACGCAGCTGGCGTCAGCTTATACATCATATGAGAATTTATTTTATTTTATTTTATGACCCCACCGAGGTACTACAACATATAATTAATACAATGTGAACAAACTTGACCTGACCTCGGATGCACAGCCAAGTCAACCATCACCATCAGAGGAGAGCTTGGACACGTTGGGCTGTTCTTGTTCACCTACATTGACTTTTATTGTTCCCTTGACTATTGGTCCACAGTAATAGTACTGTGTACAATGTTAAGTTAAAAAAGTACTGTGCTCAATGTTTAAAGTTGCGCATTTTCAGTGTTTAAAGGTTTCACCCCATGAAACTATTAAGGTCCCTTTGGATTGTAGGAAAATTTCATGTTTCCTGCGTTTTTCTAGTGAAAACAAACTAATTCTAATAACACTTCTGTACGATATATTCCAAAGGGGTTGCCATTTGTGAACTGAAAACACTATAGAAGACAACTGATGCAAGCTGCAGCAACAGACCTATACTCCTTGCGTCCTATAAAAATTTTATTATCACTTTTCGAGAAATCAAAACATTTAAACTTTTAAAGAAATAACACAAAAGATTATTAATATTTATGGTCCATAATAAATATCATTACATTAATTATTGAATGTATATAAATGTTGGTAATATTTTTTATAAATCCAGTCAAACTAAAGAAAGTTTATCTACACAAAAACCTCTGTGACACTCTTTTTCGATAGAGGAAGTACTCTCCTGTTTGTTATTACATATCATATTAGGTTTGTCCTAAGTCAAACATTTCTAATTTTAACCAATTCATCTAGTTTCATAACATATGAACTATATATAATAAAAGCATTTTTCATACTGAATCTAAAGCATAAATCTTGTGTTATTAACCTATATAATTTTATAAAATTGTTAGTTAAAGTTAAAAATATTTGACTTAGCATAAGCCTAATACGACACGTAAAAACAAACGAAAGGAATACTTATCAACATGTTGCAATCGCAAGCTAGATGCAAATGGTCCGAGAGAAATAAAGTTGTATTTTTTTTGTGACTGAGAAATAAAGTTGTAGTGATTCAATCGCAAGCTAGATGCAAATGGTCCGAGAGAAATAAAGTTGTAGTGATGTTGCAATTCCATTCGTGAGGGGCTGATTTGCAAAGATACTACTAATTCTAAAGAAATGACGAAGGTCAACTAGAACAACGCAAACAATGTTGCATTGCAGTGGGAAATGAACACAAAATAGAAATATCATGACTCGAGACGACGGACCGATTGAGTCCCCTAAAATTATACTCTGTTGGGTTTCATAATTCTGCTTGTTATTTTGAACAAAACTCGACATGGTCTCAAAGAAAGATTTGTTCATACATCTGTGTCATATAATATGCAAATCTCAAGATTATAATCAATGCATGCAAATCTCAGTGTGGTCAAAATATATATTTTTTGATTCATTGATCATTAAAATTTAAAAATTTTAACTAGAACCTTACCAAAATGACAAGAATTGTACGTCCGGAGGGGAAATCAACATTAACTAACTATAAGGCTATCCGCACTCATGGTCCTCTATATTCATCCTCTATACGTCCTAGTCAGCAAAATTCTCTCCTCTATACTAAATTCTTTCGCACCCATCCATCCTCTATATCATCCTCTATCCACTCTATCTACTGTGGGACCCACTTGTCACTTTATCTAAATATATCCATGAGTGATCTAGTTTTGAAGGATTTATTGAGACGAATTTAATGGTGCAATCGAAATTTAATTTGGATTTTTGGTTTGTGAGTTATAGCATTTTTTCCTTAGTTTAGCTAGTAGGGCCCGTCACTGTGCACTATAGAGTAAACACTGTACTACTCTAAATATAGAGTAAGAGAAAGGATAGAGTATCGTTTTAGAGTATCCAGTGCAGCAGTTTTTACTCTATATTCATACTCTAAAGCTTTAGAGTATCATTTAAAGTATGCCACTGCGGACAGTCTAATATCTATCATGACTCCGGTTGCCAGCCTATTACTTGCATTGAGTGCACTGTACTAGTGGTAAACAGCAATTTGGATCTTACTCATAGCAAGGCTAAAATATAGCCAGCTGCTAACTGTAAGGTTTTTTTTAAGTCTTCTCTTAGCTCACCTATGTAGGAAGGTTTTTTTTAAGTCTTCTCTTAGCTCACCTATGTAGTAGTTAGCTCTTCACTATTAATACATGACTCACTTGTCTCTCTCATAAAGTTTCTTGATTTTTATGTCAAAGCCGGCTGTAAGCTTACCACCTGCTTCTCCCCTCTCTCCTCTTTTATCTTCTTCACCTCAGTATTTAGCCAACTTACATCTCGATATTATACTTGCTCTTAGTGGCCGTTCTACAATACCTTTATTATTCATACCGCTTTTAGTTTGTTTATTTTTTTCGACAACCGCTTTTAGTTTGTTTATTGGACCAGATCGTTTTCTTCACCAACCAAGGATGATCTTCTTTATTGATTCGTCTTTTCTATTTTATTTCCAAGCGTTGCGTTGGTAATGTGAACAGCCTTGACGTTACCAGCTGGGACTGCACTGTACAGTACTGCAGCGATAAGATGGAACCCAATTCCAACTAACCATCAAATAGGTTCTTAATTAGATAAACTTAGAATCCCTTATATGTCAACATAGATGTTGCATTTTAAATTGAAGTTAAAATAGATTTGTATTAGCGCTAGAGAGTATAATCATTGAAAACAAGCTCACCCTCCATGTTTTTTTAGTGAACGATAGCTCGTTTAACTATATTATTAGTTTGTAAAGACACTTTTGGCTTCTCCTTGCTAGCTTGTTTCAGAAAACAAATCAACAGATCATATCCCCTAAACCCTCTAGCTCGTCTCCGACTTAGACGGCTCTCCACCATTGTCTAGTCGTACTAACACAATTTTGTCTTGTTTCCCTCTTGAATTATGCACTAATCCTACTTCACGGGCGGATCTCATTAGAGCCGAAACAGCCTCCCTCCCTGTCCGAGAAAAAATTCTAAAGGACTGAGGGCCCATTAGTGAACAAACTACTATGCTATTTAAAGCTCACGAGTCCTGATGACCCATATATATGAGACAAGACACACGACTCTATAGGATGGTAGGCTAACTTGTTCAGGTGATGATAAGAATTGGCAATCCCCCCCCGGCCCTTACTCTATGTCACCCCTCCGCCACTACTGCTTTACTAGGTTCTCAATTTGAAGAGCCAAGCAAGTATGCATTAACATTCTAATCCATGAAAACTAACTAGGTTGCCATGTAATTATTCTTCCCATTTTTTTTACATAAAACAACCAAAACTTACATACACAGAGAAATGAGAGAGTGTGATTTTTCAGCTAGCTAGTAGGGAGGAGAATCAGTGGCGAGGAAGGAAAGGGCCATGACGACATCGGTCATGACAGGACGTAGGGCGCAGTGTTCCTGCAAGCACATGGATGCCACACCAACGGCTTGCTTCAACTCTGATGCTGCAGGCCCTTGCATTGCCATCACCAACCGAGGGTCCACCAGCTCAGGGAACCTCTTGGGGTCACCAAATATCCGTGCCGCCCATCCCACGAGGCTTTGCTCGCCGTCCGGCCGGCTGGCGTCGATGGCCCGTCGGCCGGTGATGAGTTCCAGCAGTAGCACCCCAAAGCTGTAGACATCCGACTTGGCGCTGAGCTTTCCTGTCCGTAAGTACTCCGGCGCGCAGTACCCATACGTGCCCATCACCTTGTTGCTGCCTGATGAGGAGGACGATGACGATGACGAGGATGAGTCGGTGCGCGGGGCGGGGAGGAGCTTGGCGAGGCCAAAGTCGGAGAGCTTGGGACTATAGTCTTCGTCAAGGAGGATGTTGGAGGACTTGAGATCTCGGTAGATGACAGTGTTTTCATGTAGGTACTCTAGGCCCCGCGCCGCGCCGAGCGCGATCTTCATCCTCGTGCGCCAAGGCAAAGGGGCATGCTGCTCTTGGCTGCCATCGCCATCATCGTCACCATGCAGCAACAATAGGTGGTCCTCGAGGGATCCTAGTGCCATGTACTCATAGACGAGCAGGCGTTGGTCGCCCTCGGCGCAGTAACCAACGAGGCTCACGAGGTTGAGGTGGTGCAGCATGCTGAGCATGAGCACCTCTACCATGAACTCATTGTTGCCCTGGAAGCCATTGCGGTCAAGTTGCTTGATGGCCACAGGAAGGTCCTCACCAGCAATGTGCAGGTGGCCCTTGTAGACGCGACCGAAGCCTCCCTCGCCAAGGAAGTTGGCTTGGCGAAAGTTTCCTGCGGCGTCAGCTAGCTCGCGGAACGAGAAGGCTTTGGCTGAGATGACACTAGTGTTTCTGTTGTTATCGTCATTGTAATGATGATTTGGTGGTGCTGGAGGAGGAGGCGACGACGGTAGACGACAATTGTCATCTTCATCATCGTCGTCGTCGTGGTGTCGGTGGCCTGCTGTGTCGACGACGGAGGAGGCACATCGGATGATCCGGGCTGTGAAACTGTTGCTCTTGTTCCTCCAAGAGGTGGAGGAGGAGGTTCTCCGGCTCGTGGTGCCATTGCCCTTCCTATGGATCACATCATTAGGGAAGCGTCGGAGCCAACTTAGCATCTTGTTCCTCCTGTATGCAATTCACCGGTCAATAGAAGGAAGGGACGGGTGATGGGTTCGTGCGTGGGAAATGAAGAATGGGAGAACAAAGGTAAGAGAGAGAGAGGGAGAGACAGACCCTAGTGGATTGATCGGAAGAGGCTTTTTCAGGGAGGATATGCATGGAGGATGTAGTTTGGTAGTCTCTTAATTTGGTCTATCTATTAATGGCTTATTGACAGAGAGAACTTACGCTTGCATCTGCATCGACATGGATGCCCATTGCATGCAACAAACTAAATATACGCAGATTGCATGGCATGTCTATCTAACTGGCCAACAAGAAGCAAGTGGTGAGTTTTGGGGATACTATATTAGGTAGGGAGAAAGCGAAAGCAAGCCGAGACAAGCAGTTTGCATGGCATGTCTAAGGGCATGTACGGTACTCTATCTAACTGATGTTTGTAATACACTTTCATCTCATTTATAGACAATAGAATAGACCAATCATTGTGTGACCTGTCAGCAAACAATCTAAATAGCATCGAATAGTTGATGACATGTGGACATATATAATAGACGACACTTATAATGAAAAAAATGAGGTCTACAAGAATTTTCTCATGTGTTTTTAGTCCGTTTGTTAATTACTAGGGGCATATTCATCACTTCAAGTCATATAAAGTCAGTCGTAGTAGTAGCACCTTTTGTAAACAGTTCATTACCCCCACAATACACGCCATAAGAAGTACCAGTAGCACGTAGCACCTTATCGTTTGTTTATTTAATTGCGCTAGAATTCATGATCTCTAGCCTTGATATATACTATAGCATATATGACTATGAATTGCATGTACCAGCTAGTTCAACTCAAAAGCTTAAACTAGGAGGAAAGGTGAGCAATTCACTTTATATTTTAACAGATCTACTAGTTCATTGTTCTCCAATATCTGTATGTATGTGCTTTACAATTTAGCCCAAAGTAAGATCACATATGACTTATGACACTGTCCTAAAATTAGTCTTATGCTGAATCTATTATGCCTTAATTTGCATTTCTTCATACGTTGTACCCTAAGGCGCTTGAGGTGTTTGCCCAGATAGATCTCAGATTTAGATTTGGGGAAGCACCAGAGGGCAGCTTGGCCCTTAGCCGCTTGGATTGAAGGAAATGCAATGACTTAGTTTTTACAATGACACTCCCTTGCCTTTTATAGGCTAGGGGACTTCCACTTTGTTACAACATATTCTAACCACTAAAGTGGATGCTGAGCATATTCCTAACACTAGGCTTGGACGCCAAGAAAAGTAAAAGTGCAGTTAAAGTAAGATACAAGTGCTTTAGCACTAGGCTTATCTATCAATTCTCTCTCTAAGCTTTGTGCCGAGTCCTGGAGGTGATCTGCTGTAACCCAATCCTCTCCCTCATCTCCTAGAACTTGGACTTCCCTGACGACTTGGTGAGAATGTCAGCCAGCTGATCAGTAGTGGCAATGTGGCTGGCCTTGATGCTCCCATCCTCCAAGCAATCCCTAATGAAGTGATACTTGATGTAGATGTGCTTGCTTCTTTTGTGGAAGACATGATTCTTGGCTAGAGCTAGAGCAGACTTGCTGTCCACCTTTAACTCAACCACATCCACCTTCCTGCGAAGGAGCTCTGCCAGCATCCTTGACAACCATAGTGCTTGAGTTGTTGTATTGGTGGTGGCGATGTACTTCGCTTCACAACTGGAAAGAGCCACCACCTTCTGCTTGAGGGATTGCCAATTGACCAAGCAATCACTGAGGAAGAACATCGTCCTGGTTGTGCTCTTGCTAGTGTCCACATTGCCGGCGAGCTCGCTGTCGCAGTAGCCGATGAAACGTGCCGTGTTGGGGGCCCTTCCATAGTGAAGACCATAGTCGAGGGTGCCCGCCACGTAGCACAGGATTAGCTTGACAGCCTACAGATGCTCCATGGTTGGCCGGTCCATGAATCAGCTCATGTACCAGACGGCGAATGCGAGGTCCGGTCGAGTGTGAACCAGGTAGCGCAAGCTCCCGATCAGCCACCGTTAATGGGTTAGATCAACCTCCTCCGTCGTGATGTCTTGACTCTGTCGGTACATAGTACTCGGGGTACCTCGTAAGGAAGGGAGAAGATCTAGTTAGACTAGGATTCCTCCCATGTGATCCTAATAGTAGTGCTATCCTATAATTTTACTAGGACTCTACATTGTAAACTAACTGGAACTCTTGCCTCCTGGATGATATAAAGGAGGGTAAGGCTCCCTAGATCGGCAGACCAGAATAGCCGATCATAACAATCAATCCAACGCAAAGGTTAATGCTGATTGGACGTAAAGGCTATTACTTGATCATGAGGGCCCGAACTAGTATAAATCGACTGTCTCTTGTGTTAACCGTCGAGTTCCACATACACCGAAGTTTGAACAACTATCCTGGGTACCCCCGTGGTTGGCTATTGGTGGTAAAACATCGACAGCTAGCGCGTCAGGTAGGGGATTTTGGTGGATTTGCATCCGAGAGCTCGACGAACCTCGACAACACAATCTTCTCAACAGGATCAACCTTCATCTTCGGATCATGGATCTGTGAGGCGGATGATGATGGCAAGCTCCAAGGCCATTTCATTGAAGATTTAGCTCGCCATGAAGACCTCACTATTTTGACGACTACGACAGATCAACTCGCTGGAAGATTCACGTGGCTCGCGTGTCTGATCCGACTCAGATTTCACGGCCAACCGATTTTGACTCAAACTCAGGCTCCGCATCCGAGATGGGGTCTTATCCGGGTTCTTTCTGTGATATACCGAGTTCTTTCCCACTAGGACTCCACAACATTGCCTTAGTCCATCAAGAAATATCCGGGTTCTTTCTGTGATGTACCGAGTTCTTTCCTGCTAGGACTCCACAACATTGCATTAGTCCATCAAGAATTCAACTCAGGATACTTTCAGAATTCCTTCAAGAAGCTGGGTCCTTTCCCATTTGGACTCCACAACATGGCCTCGGTCCATCAAGAATTCAACTCGGGGTACCTTCAGAATTCCCTCAAGAAGTCGAGTCCTTTCCCATTTTGACTCCATGACATGGCTACATCTTACCAAACACTACTCCAAGGATCAGTCAGTCCCATACGAAGGGTACCCCTAACAGGAGCTCAGGAAGGCCTTGTACTGACTATAACATCTCAAGATTACATCGTCCACTAGCCAGGTTCTATTCCTAGAGATGACAGTACACGGCTAGTTGACACAACGATGATTCTACCCTACCAGGAAGGAGATTCGATTTGCGACACTGAAGCCTCCACTGAGATACTCAACGACTCTGGTGGAACAGAAACAGGCACGAACAATGGAGCAATTCATGCTCGAGAAGTATTCATGGTTCGTCACCCTTGGTCACCATTAGTCCCTCCAGAAGAACCCGACGTCAGGTCATAAGACGAATTTGAGTCCAACATAGCACCTGATGCCTAGGGACATGACAGTGAAGCTGAAAGCTAGAGACAAGCTAGAGAAAGGAGGAACAAGTTGAAGCAAGGACGCCAACGCCGTGCCAGACAGTGCAAAGAAGCCTAGGCCAGATACGTACGAATCTAACCTGGCCGAGTACAATAAAAGAAGATCAGAGCAGGAAGCTGAAGAAAGGCGTGCGACCGTGAAGACAAGCAATTCTCCATATGCAAATATTTGAGAGTTGGCTGAAGAGTTCGAAGCTATCTCTCATCCCAGCAAAGAACAAGAACGCCTTCGAAAAATCCTCCGATCAACGGCCCTACGGATACAGGGTGGAAAGACTCATTCAAAACAACCCGCCAAGACTAATTCGCAGAGGCAATATAACAAAAGTCAACGAAGATCTGCTTTTGACAGGGCTAGGTCTAAATGGAAGTAGCAATAGAGGAAGCAGGGGAGACCAGCACCGAAGTAATCGAGTCGAACAATCAAGGGACAACAGGAGCAGGCCACCAGGTCCTATGTCTCCTCGAAACCACCCTCATCGCGTCGACTAGCGGGAGGGTGGAGCGGAATCAGAATACAGGGAAGCTAGGGTACCCGATAGGTTCCCTTGTTTTGCAAACCGGCTTCTTTCGGTACGACTACCTTACAAGTTCAAGCCTTTCAACAATACCAAGTATGATGGCAAGATTGAACTAAAGCAGTGGCTTAGGATCTATTCTTAATCAATCGAGCTAGTAGGTGGGGATGATGACATCAAAGCACTCTTCTTTCCCATGGCACTAGAAGCTATGCCGCTCTAATGGTTTGATAAGCTGAGCCCTAGATCGATCAGGGGCTGGGAGGATTTGCAGAGAGATTTTTATGAAAATTTTGTAGGGATCATCATACACCCTATCACTCAACAGAATTAAAAGGACTCAAGCAGAAAAATGGCAAAAGTCTCAGAGACTTTTACCGATGGTTTGGTGAACTGCGTGCTCAAGTACATGACATCGCTGAACGAGAGGTCATTGAGGCTTTCTCCTATGGAATCCTAGCTAAGTGGCAATTCCATGATTTCTACCAGGAGAACCCACGAGCAATAAAGAATTCAAGCGCACGGTGGAGAAAATGATCGTTGCAGAAGAAAAAACCTGAGAAAGATTTCTAGATCAAAACAACCGGGACAACCCTAACATACGAAACCATCAAAGCAACGAGTAGCAGGGCAGAAAGCGCAGGCCTGATAACACTGTGGCCGTAGCAGACAAAGACAAAAAGGTTTTCCAAACCAAGGAAGTTTGAGGATCTTGAAAACATGCCCTGCATATGGCACCCGAAGCACTAGTCAAAAATGAGTCCCGAGTGCCTCAATGCACCAGCCAGGGATGAATTCCGAATATCTTGACGAAGATAACATGGACGCTTACCGCACCGAAGAACACAAGCTCGAGAAAGACTTTCAAGACTTGGAAATTCTACATGTCCTATGCGACTCGAAAGTTGTAGCAGACATCCTTGCCAAGCTCGGATCAGACAGGATGAAGGTCCCACCTGGAGTATTCATGGAGTTGTTAGCTCCCACTATCAAACAACCTGGTGCGATAACCCCTAAACTTCCAGCTCCAACCACTCAGATCCTGGTCGTCGCTCCAGCTTAGACACAAGTATTCATCAATTATATCAAAGAACTCGGATGGAATAGGGCGAAGGTCCCACCTAGAGTATTCATAGAGGAGTTGTCAGTTCCCTCTATCAAACAACTCAGTGCAATAACCCCTGAACTCCCAGCTCCAACCTTCAAAGCATCAACAGGAAATGGCTTCGGCCCTCGTCGTCGACAACACGACGACACGATGCAGCTCACATCATTCTACTATAATCTTACTCAAAGCAAACAAACGCTCGACCTATCCCGAGTTATTCAACTCGGATGAGAGCAAAACAAACGCTCGCCCTATCCCATGTCATTCAACCCGGAAGAGAGTTCTAACACTCGCCCTATCCCGAGTTATTCAACTCTGATGAGAGTACTAACACTCGCTCTATCCCGAGTTATTCAACCCGGATGAGAGTACTAATACTCGTTCTATCCCGAGTTATTCAACCCGGATGAGAGTAAGGCTACTAAGCCAACACTCGTCCTATCCCAAATTATTTGCACTACTTGGATGAGAGGAAACAGGCAACAAAGCCGATGCTCGCACCTATCCCGTGATTATAAATCAATCGGGATGCAATCACCAAAAATCGACTCGTCCTAAGTCAATCAAGATGTGGATGATCACACGAACATGACGATCTGCGCTCCGCACATCAGCTACAGCCACATGTGACACGGAAACAAAGATCTATATATTGTTACATCAGCAAGATAAGTGCAAATATGAGCACACACGGAGACAGAGATCCATTCTGACTTGCATCTACAAATGCACTTGTAGCACAGTAGCGTATATATCAACTGCAAACAGAGCAGTCTTGAACTAAGCCTACAAATTGCCGAGTTCTATTGAAAGCAGCCACAGGTTGCGCCTTCCGGGTTCGAGCATATGTTCGCTGCTAGTGGATCGATTCTTATAGGCTATCAATAGTAAAACATCGACATCGGGCAGCCTTGAGGAGAAACATCGGCAACACAACGAACACTAACAAGTCAGATGGCCAAAATTTACTCGGACGAGCACTACAGTGAGTCACCCGAGTACTACTCAAGTTGAGTGATGCGTACAACAAAGTCCTGAAGTTGAGTACTATCCATCCCATCTCGTCATAACAAAGCTCTCCAATGCGACATGATCGCCGAGGTGATCTTTTGAGGCTCTGTCATAGTGTCGGTTCTGATCGAGTAAGTGCTGGCCCGTCTTGTGCTGCACCAACGCTTGACTACTCGGACCCAACGCACCGGACAAAGACGGGTTTTGAGTGCTTGATGTACTAGTTAGCTGACTGGTTTATCAACAATTGTTCACTCGGGCATAATGACTAAGCTCATACTCAGGGGCTGGACGCATGGATCCCTCGGCATTCTTGCGACTACATGGCTGTTTCCCACTCTCGGAGGCTGGCTGCTGCAACTATTTGGGCAACGACTTGGCATACTCCTTCAGCTCTGTCAGCAACCTGGATGTGGAGAGGGTCCACGCATCTCCATCTGTCAACAACAAAGGACGTATATACATTCATGAGAACAATACAAGCTAATCGCCAAGAATCATGCTCGTACCAAGGCTGTCATGTACTCATACTCCAAGACCGACAGTATCTCTGGCAACTTGGCGCCCAGGGCGGAATCATGCTGTTTCGCTCTTCAACTTTTGATAGGGCCCTTGTTCTGTATGGTGCCAAGCGGACTACCTATCTGCATGGAGCAGTTCTGGCTGAATATAATACTCGGAATGCACAACCAGTAAGGACAAGTTTTGATTAGGAACTACACACTACATGATGAGGAAGGCTGATCTCTCAGGCACTGGCAGCGGTATTATATACATGTATTTCCATCAGCAAATAGAAGAGTACAGAACGCATCATCATAAATATAGAAAGCTCTGGAGCTGTTCGCACACATGCATGAACGCACGCTTCGAATCTTCATCCAACTTCCAAAATGATGACAAGCTAGGAAGCTATTGGGAGATTCAAATCATACATACGTACACACTCTCATAACAAGCGTACACATATATGTTCATCCATCTACTTGGACACTACACCACTACGCTCGGGGGCTCGGATTTAAGGACGGAAGACCTAGTTTACAAGCTTTCAACCACTCCTGCATCTCTGGCATATTCTCCTTAGATCCTAGCTCCGACTACAAGTACTTAGACATAGGCTTAGAGGCTGCAGGATACATATCCTCAGAGGATGTTTTTTCAAAATTTCTTCGACAAGGAATTGCAAGACAAGACCCTCCAACTCTAAGTACCAAACGGCAAGAGGCTCAGGGGCTACACCCAGTGGGTGCACTTTTCCAAAAAGTGCGCACTGTAATAGAACCAGTCAATTTATAAGAGCACAAGTACGAAAACACCTGCCGAAGCAGTTGAATTAGCATACTTGAACCTATATAAACCCGGTAGTCCAATGAAAAGATGCGGGAGTTCAAACCAACCAACACACAAGCTAAGATCCTAGTGATTCAACATAACAAGTCACGTGTTGCATCTATTTCACAAGTAGTTCAACATACATCGGAGTTCAATATAAGCATTACAACTCAAGTTCAAAAATAACGGAAGTAAAGTAGTTTGACACCAACATCACCCTTATTTCAAATACATGCCAGTACTAAGGTCAACTTCTAACAAAAACATTAGAGACAAGATAACTCAGAAGGATCATGCCCATGATCCTACTCCGCCACTACGGCAGGAGCCATCCAGTTCTTGCAGTAGCCATGATACATCACAACCTGCAACAAGTGAGAATAAACCCTGAGTACGAGAATGTACTCAACTAGACTTACTCGTCAAGAACTAAAAAATAAACTGACACTAAAGAGTATGAACAGCTTTATCAGTTGGCTAGCTTGACCCATTTTTGCGAAAAAACATAAGCACTATAGCTAAGTCATTTTAAGTAGTGTAGCATCAAATTAATAATTATTAACCTTTCAACTAGATTAGCACCAACACAAAAGCAATCAATTGATTAAGGTAATCAATAGTAACCATGTCATGTTTTAGCATTTCCAACATCCTCATCATCATAACCATCCATGTGTTCCATAATTATTACTACGATGACGTAGCTCAAGTCAAGTGCTCGCTATCCAGGAGCGATGACGATTCGAATCGATTTCTAATCAGCTGGTGATTTATTCTCCACACAAACCACACTCACCCGCTAAATTGAGCTACAGGTCACCAATGACACTATTTCAGTAAAGTCGCGGGTTCGATAGGAACCACCGTACCCAGGGGCTGCTCGACCGCTAGGAATCAGTTACAACTGCCATTGGCCTCATCATCACGCCCCCGTTGCCACCCCCTATACAACTCCAATACGGTGCGTTGCGGTCAACTCCCGGCCTGAATAGTGTCCCGGCTTCACGGTTGGAACGACTTATCCTTCCAGTTAAATGTGGGGCATGCGTTCAACATGACCTGAGGGACGTATAACGGTACGGTCCTTAATCGACACAGACGGAATCACTATAGTCCAAAACCCTATAAGACTCCATCCGGTCTTTATTTATCCATCAACACTTGGTCATTTCTATGAAATCATCACATAACTAAAAGTAACCAGGCAACCACCTATAACTCGCAGGTAACAGGATATCATCCGACTTCTACCAGTCTAAGTAGGGCTAAGCATTTAACTCGAACCTAGACCTAGCAGGGTAACAAGGATATAATATATATCAAGGTAGCCAAGGAATATATATGCATCAACAGTTGCAAACAACTCCTATAACTTAATGCATCAAAGATATATATACGGGACCTGAAAGTAAACATTCACAAACCATACGGAAGAAATGCTCCTAGGCTTGCCTGGGATCTACACTTAGGTTAGTATTTGTCAGATGACACTCGCTTGGCGAGCATCTCCCATCCCAGCACTTGCTTAGTCCTTCCATCTTCATGATAGGTTCACCAAACACCGTCTTCGGGTCTGGCTCCATCATTACATCCTTCACATGGTTCATCTAGCGTACCTAAATGAGATGTAAGATGCATGTATATGAATATGATGAATGGTAACACAAGATGTATCACATAAGCATTTAAGACAAACACAAGATTATGCAAGACATAGACACCAATAGCTATTTAACTAACATCACACAACCAATTATAGAGAGCAAGCACATCAAGCAGGACACAAGTTTAACAAGGTCATAAGTATATTAACTTGACCATCATCAAGGGCATAAGCCCCACTTAGCAACACATGGAGTAAACAAACATAACTAGCATATGTCTATTTCTGGACTGCAAACAACAACTGCATGTTTGGATCATAACTAAAGTTATACCAATCCAATAACCATGAAAAAAGACATTTCGGAAAGCCTATGAAATTATCTACAATTCATCTTTAATCATATTAGCATGATTCTCAAGTTAACCAAGTCAAACATGCATATTTAGAGAATCTGGTTCAAAGATTTCAGAGAACAATCATTTCTGGAACCCAACTTGGAACAGGCATAACTCACAAACCACAAGGCCAAATGCCACCAAATTTTAATAGCAGCTAGATACATGAATTATCAATAACTTTGTTATAAATGTTTCTCAGAAAACTTCATTTACAAGGTGTTATTCACAAAGTTCCCGGAACTGTCCAGAAACCATCAATTGCAAGAAATAAATATTAACTTATATTCGAAACATACATTTGGCCACAACCAATGTAACCATCATAAAGTACATGTTAAATTAACACCAGAAAACATAGTGCTCATCACTAAATAAATTCTTTTAATGCATTTCTTAATTTATTTAGATAACAAGGTGAATTAATGAACATATACCAAAAGTGCACAGTAAATTCTATAAAAATTACAGTAGCTCATATATGCTCTCAATAGTCTACTATATAAATTTTAAGCCATTTAAATAAGCATAACAACCTCTATGAAAAGACAAAATGCTAATGCGAGAAATCATGCGAGAGCAAGATACATCAATAACTCACTCATATAGCAACCAATGACCATGAAATTTTTACCACACATCAAACATCACATGAGTAGCATGCCATAAAATTTCACTTTACTTGGAGTCCTACATCTGCAGTTATGAAAAAGACAAATCCTACTAGCATTAAAACCCTAACTACACAAATCTATTTTTATAGCTGAAACATTAAACTAAAACATGCCATATTATAGATCTACTGCATAGATAATTTCACAAGGATTCCAAAAAGTCCTTCTTTGCTATTTTATGATTTTTCTATAATTTGTTATAAATTTCCAAAGATTCAGTAGATTCTTGAAAAAGAAAAAGATAAAGGAAAACACTTTTGCTTCAAGGCCGCTGCAGAAAACACAAATAAAGATCCTCGCGAATAGATCCCTAGGAGCACTATTCACATGAGTCATGGATTTTGCATCTGGACCTAGAAGAGAGTTTCTATTTCAACCCACGTCCCTCTTCTTCTTCTTTACCAAGCCGAGCAGAGCACGGCTCGGGCTGGCCGATCCCGGCGGCGGCGGTCGCCAGTGGCGGCCACGGTGGGGTTGCGCAAGCAAGGCAGGGCTGGGCCGCATGAGCTCCTCGCCTAAACTCGGCCGGCTGCAGTCCACAACAGTAGGGCCACGGCGGCTGGTGGCCTGGTGGCCAGAACGACGGCGACGGCAGACGACAGCACCCGGCGGGTCTCGGCTCTGGCTAGGGTTTTGGGGAGCTGGTCGCGGAGCTAGAGGCAGACCCGGTGGCGGTGCTGGAGGACTGCTGCAGTGGAACGCAGTGGGTGCGGAGCTCAGCTCAGGGGCGGCCATGGCTATACGCGCTCTGCGTGGTGCGCACACGGCAGTGGCAAGGGTAGCAAACTGCAGCAGAGCAGCAACGACAGCGGTGCAGCAGTAGCAGCTCGAGCTTCGACTCTGCCATGGCGAAGTTCCTAGAGGTGAACGGCGGTGCGAGCGGAGGGGAGCAAGCGAGGAGTGAGGGCAGCGCTGGGGTGAGTGAATGGGAAAGGAGAGGAGCTCGGGTGCGGCTTTGGATGAGTAGGGGCGCAAGGCACGTGGCAGCAATGGTGGGGGCACGCTCTGTGCATGGCGGACACATGGTCAAATGATCGAACACGTGGTGTGCGCGGTTCTGCCCGAGTTTGGAGACCCAAAACAGCATATTCGGCGAGATTCAGATCTTGGTGCCGGAACCAAATATCTTCTACACTAACCTAGCTACAACTTTGATTAAGGGTGTGCTATCATTAGGGCTATGGATCCATGGGTAATTAGCCTCTAAGATGACCGTGTCAGCAGCTAACAAGCTTCAGTTTGGACTTAAATTTTTGGATCAAAACTTGGTCAAACTTAAACCAACTTTTTGCATGCTCTTCTCCAAGATGTAAACTCCAACTTCTATTTTTGGGTCAACTCAAGTTTCTAAACAAAATTTCGAGAATACAGCTTGCCAATCTAATGACGTCGGTTAACTCCTCCAAGACTTGGAATATTTCTAAGTGCAGAAATCAACAGTAGGTTCCAACTTTGAGCCACTATTTGACTTGGTTATGGACCAAACTAGCTCTTGACCCTTAAACAAAGTTTGTTCTACATGATGTAGACTTCAACTTTTATCTGAGGTTCAACCTCAAAGATGGTATAGAACCTACTGTTCTACTTTGACCAAAGTAGGGTCACGATAAAGCTTAAATTATCTTTTTTTGATCCATTGGAGCCTTTTCTTGGCATTTGCTCAACATGAATCTTTCATGACTTTTATTGTAGAGTTCATCTAGAGTAATTTGGGCATGGTTGCAAGGTTTGGTTTATGACCTTATATTTCCATTCACTTAATAGTGAAATTTAAGCACTTAGTAAAGCCATTCTAACAAGGATATAACTTATAATTTCATGTGACTTTTTGATTCTAAACTTCATAAAACTTTTCTAGTGACCAATATAGATGGGTATTGATATGAGACATATGAAGATATTACAATAACACCACCCAAGCATTTATCTTAAAAAGGGCCTATATGTAAAGCAAGGGTGCAATATCCAAGTTTAGGTCGGAGCTCATCTCCATAGGTTGACCTTGGCATCTTCATCACCACACAATATGCCATATTTGAGCTCAAACCCACTTCTTAACTGGTGACAAACACCAGGGGTGTTACACACACCACTCGAAGATCTCAAGAAGCGCTACACGGTTTCACTCAAGAAGGCACTCGGATGATGCTTGTTTCTACTCGGCGAGACTTGAAGGAACAAGGCGAGGCTTCCAAAGTTTAACCATGAAGTGCTCGAGGGCTTGTCGGTACATAATACCCGGGGTACCCTATAAGGAAGGGAGAACATCTAGTTTGACTAGGATTTCTCCCATGTAATCGTAATAGTAGTGCTATCTTGTAATCCTACTAGGACTCTACATTGTAAATTGACTAGGACTCTTGCCTCCTGGACTATATAAAGGAGGGCAAGGCTCCCTAGATTAGCAGACCAGAACAGATGATCATAACAATCAATCCAACGCAAAGGCTAACGCCGACTGGACGTAAAGACTATTACTCGATCATAAGGGCCTGAACTAGTATAAATCGACTATCTCTTGCGTTAATCGTCGAGTTTAGCATATGCCAAAGTGCGAACAACTGTCCCGAGTACCCCCGTAGCAGACTATCAGTGGTAAAACATCGATAGACTCAGCTTGAGCTTGTTCTCCATCGGGGTGTAGGCCGGATTGCAGCCTGTCATGCCGCCGAGCTCGAGGATGCGCTTGGCGTAGTAGGTTTGGCGGAGGGTGATCCCGTTGGCATCTTGGCGTACTTCAACACTGAGGTAGAAGTAGATGAGGCCGAGGTCGCTCATGTCGAACGGCTTCTTCATCTGTGCCTTGAACACCTCCACTTTTTGCTCTTCATGCCGATGATGATGCATGAGGCCGTCGATGTAGACGCTGACCAGTAGGACGTTGCGTCTGCTGCCCCGCCAGTACACTGCCGCCTCGTGCGTGCTCTACTTGAAGCCCATCTTCTTGAGCGTGGCGTCGAGCTTCGTGTTCTAGGCACACGGTGCCTAGCGTAGGATGTAGAGTGCCTTGCGCAAGGGGTACACCTTCCCTTCTTCTCCAGCGACGGCGTAGCCAGGTGGCTGGTGCACGTAGACCTCCTCCTTGAGGTCGCCATTGAGGAAGGTGAACTTCACATCCATGTGGTGGACATGCCACCCTTCTTGAGCCACCAGCGTGGGAAGGACACAGACTGACTCCATGTGTGCCAAAGGGGTGAAGGCGTTGTCATGAGGTCTTGGTCTTATGGGTAAAATTGCAACTAAAATTTTGTTGAGTGCATCTGTATATGTCAAACGTGCTAATTCATGGTCATGCATGATGATCATATAAAACCACATGGTGAAATTTGGTCTTGAAAGTAAATAAAGCATATACATACATGATACAATGCACCCCCTATTCATTAAAGAAATATTTATTACTCCTAGTAGTCCTCCTCATCCTTGTCCTCGTCCTCGTCATACGTGGTGGGCAGCTGGTGACGACAGAGAGGGCATGCGGCATTATGATGAAGCCACTAGAAGATGTAATGCTGGTGGAAGACGTGGGAGTAGGGTATGGCCCACAGCGTTGACATGGTTGGCTGTGTGCTTGCTGCGCTGTCCTCCTGATATCAGTCGACCAACGCCTGCAATGAGTCATCGTCCTTGGTGAGCACCACCTCTTTGAGACCCATGATAGCCTTGCTGTAGGCGGCGATGCAAGCATGCTTGGCTTGGCAGGGTAGGGGTGGGGATCGCGATGGGGGTGGAGATGAGGAACGGGGTCTACATTGATACACTTCATCATAATAAGAAAGATGGACATAATGGTCGAAGGTCAAGTCTATGAGATCGGGATCATCTAATGCGGCGGGTGGTTTATGGGATGGTGGCGGCACACGTCGGCGCAACCAGAGGCGGCTATCCATGTATGGGACTCGCCTGTGTCGTGTGTAGCACACTTGTTCTTCTTCCATCTCTGCTCGCTGGATAGGATCCACCCGGTAAATGTTACAACAAAATAGGAGAGCTTGGGAAAACCACTAACACGACATGTAGACCATCCACCCCTCTCAAAGCAACTCCAAACAAAGACAAAGAATCAAAAAACTACTAAACTCAGCTATAAAAATACCAAGATGAGGAGGCACAACAAGCGTGCTTGCATCCCTGCTTCCAGCAAGGCCATCCTAGGGCTCAAGCAGGTGGTGACGGACGACAACAACTCTGATGAGGACTACTGTACCATCTGCCTCAAGCCTTTGGCCGATCATCTGATGATATGCAGGATAATCAGGAGAAGGAGGACGCAGCAGCGCAGCTGCTGATGCAGAGACGACGCTCTGGGCCATGCCCTACTCCCACATCTTCCACACCAGCACAGCATCTTTCCGTGGCTCCATCGCAACACCATCTGCCCTCTCTGTCGCCACCAGCTACCCACCACGGACGACGAGGGCAGCGGGGAAAGAAGAAAAAGAAGGAGGAGGAGGAGGAGGAGAGGAAGAAGGAGGAGAAGGAGGAGGAGGAGGAGGAGGAGGAGAAGAAGAATAAGCAGGAGAAGGAGGAAGAGGAGGAGGAGGAGAAGAAGAAGGAGAAGGAGAAGGAGAAGGAGAAGAAGGAGGAGGAGAAGGAGAAGGAGAAGGAGAAGAAGAAGAAGACGGAGGAGGAGGAGGGGAAGCAGAAGAAGAAGGAGAAGGAGGAAGAGGAGGAGGAGGAGAAGCAGAAGAAGAAGGAGAAGGAGAAGGAGGAGGAGAAGAAGAAGAAGCAAAAGAAGGAGGAGGAGGAGGAGGAGAAGAAGAAGACAACGATGACAGCAACCCAGGATACTACCATTGGTTGAGTCTGACCTTGAAGGCGGAGGCGGAGGAAGATAGACGACGACTTCAAATCAGCCCAAATTATTATTTTCCCTGTGAATGCGCTTAGCTAGTATTTAATTAAGGAGGGAATAGAACTACAAACACCCAAAATCAACCATTGGCGAGATGCCAGTGGTGAAAGGAGGGCCTAAAAAACAAACCACCAAGCGGTAGACAAGGAGCTAAAATAACTGATTACATATATTTTCTTTTGGCAACTTCATGGAAGCCTCACGAAGCAGCACTAAGTCACGCTAGCAATCACCGACAACTGGCCCCCATCCAAGAGTCCCCTTCATCAGCAATGGCCACGAATAGCTACTGTGCTGTCAGGGACACGCCCTCAAAGACTCCTGCGTGTGCATTCCTTCCACAGACTCCATGCTACCAGCAGAACCATGGAGTCAAAACCTCCTAGAGCCCATGGCGCATCCTATGCTTTGCTGTCCACAACCGGCCATGTAGAGCGAGCCAGTAGAAAAACTTAACCTTGTGGATAGTAAAAAGATACACTAGAGTAAATCTAGAGCCCTCCAAAACCACATTCTTTACTTCCAATCCATGGTCTCGATGATTTCCTGGTTTCAATACGTCAGAAACTTTATGGTGCCAATGACCACCGTTGGAGCACCACCCTCTGATCATCGTCAACGAAAAGCTGAACATTCTAAAGGCACCTGCCATGCCTAGATACAAACAAACGCTAAGCATGCTTGTATATGAAGCATGTACTCCCTTAGTTCAAAAACAAATAACTTTCTAGAAATTTTTAGATAGATTAGGGTCTGTTTGGATGCTGCAGTTTTGGAAAACTATAGTATCAAAAAAATTGTGGTTTTATAAGCCAATGAGACACAAAACTGTGGTTTAGAAAAAAAAGATCATGGGTAGAGTTTTTAAAACTCCAAAAGGACTACAGTTTTCATAAAACCATGATTTTAGAGACTTCAAGATTTCTTGTACCCAAACACCTAGTAGCTTTTGAAAACTAAAGTATTTTGTAAAACCATAGTATTTCTCCAATACTTTAAAAATACTTTGCATCCAAACATGCCCTAAGGACGTTGGGATTGGAAAAAGACGCAGCATGTGCCCTCATCTTCTTTCTTTTCTAGAGGATATCTCCTGGTTTTGGTAGTTGTCGTTTGCGTGCACCTGTAATTAACTTCCTATTATAAGAATACTATTCTTTTAGATATAAATTTGAAATCTCGAAAAGTTTTTTTTTGAGATGGTACACACATAATATGCTTTTAAAGCAAAACAAGAATTGTAGGCCCCAATTTGAGGCTATTGCTGAAGTTAAGCCTAGAAAAATAGACAGCTCAACATAGGTGAGGCTCCCGAATAAAAATTAGGGGTCATGATTTGGGAGACAGCTTTGTAAAGCCACTCCTAATCTTGATTTTTTTTTGTAGGATGAAAAAAAACTTTCTGCAATAGTTCCCTTCATAAATCCTAATCTATTTATGCATGGAAAACATAGGCATCCACTGCGGAGGAATGCTACTCCCTATCATGGGGTGGCGTTTCTTTTTTTTTCTTCGACACTCCATCGCCCCTAATGCTGCCACCACCACCTGGATGTTCGCTGGACTCGAATCTCCGGCGACTATTTCAGATCCAAGGATATTGAGAAGTAGAGAAGGCAATGAAGATTAATTGTGTTTTGTAGGTTTTTGCTATGAGTTAGGGTGTCAAGGATGGTGGTCATGGTCGCCACCTACCACCACCTAGCTAGGAGGTTCTCCGGAATCATCACCCATCACTATTTTTTTAGATCTAAGAACACTTCGAAAGGTAGAGAGGGCAATGGAGATTCTAATTTGAAGGTTCTAGGTTTGAGTTAGATGCCTTGCCAGTTATGGCCTGCTGTGGGGGCAGCTGGCGGTGGCGGTGACGTCACGAGTGGCGACCAAAAGCTCTTGAAGTGCTACGCCTGCTTTTTTTATTTTAACTTTTAATTAGGAGCAATAGTTTATTGGAAATGGTAGGTGTTAATTTTTATTTCCTTTACAAAAAGATGGAAATTAAAACTTGGGATTACATTTTTTTTCATTACGGTTGGAGATGCATGCTGTTATTAGGCTGCTGTTAGGCTAGTGAATGATGATCCTTTGTTTAGAGGAAATGAAAACATAAAATCATTGCAGTGGTCGATCGAAAACAAGGTTATTGGGTACATACGTGTCACGGGTGCATATTATGTGCATGCATGTCGTCATTAGAGATAGATGACGTATAGGATTCCAGGCCGGCCGGGCAAGTCGGGTCTGCATGCAACAACCAGTACGTGCATCGGTTAGGCTAGGCGTCGCGAATCGTGATGGCTCCGACTCCGATCCATATCGGTACGTTTTGATCAGACTCGAACTCGAACAAGGCATGCAGCCATATATATGCATGCGATCGATCCGATTATTACGGCAAGGCGGCAACTAACTCGGGTATGATTGATGGTCCGATTCGTTGGTGTATCGGAATCGGAAGAGGCAGCCACCGTCTTCGATCCCCTTCCAACAACCCCTTCTTGTGTTTCTATATTTCATTATATATATATTGATCGAGCCACCCCTTTTGCGTTGCTGCTCGCTGTACGTATTTGCCTAGGTTGCCAGCCCCGATCGATCGAGCCACCACTGCCACCGTGCTTACATACCGGCCGTCGGTGGATCGGATCCTGCAGAGGGAGACTTGCCTTGGGGGAGAGATGAGCTATCGCTATCAGCCTGGAGCGAGATGGTTTGAACTTGAGGATGACCTAGACAGCATTGATCCCGTGGACTTGGCCTTGGCCCCCTATCGTCCTGATAGTACATATTACCATCAAGCATCTCGGAGTAGGAGGCTAATTCTTCCTGTACTACGAATCCGATCTCGACATCGATCTCCATCGCCACCCCCATCCCTCCAAACCGCTATCTCTGGTCCTGCTAGCCGGCGCCAGCACAGTCCCATCAGTAAGCGTGCTCGCATCCCTGCCTCCAGCAAGGCCATCCTGGGGCTGAAGGAGGTCACCACCATGGACGACGACGACGACTGTGCCATCTGCCTTAAGCCTTTGGCTGATCCTGCAGATCAGGACAAGGAGGAGCCAACAGCAGCTGATGTAGAGAACATGACAAGGCTCCGCGCCATGCCCTGCTCTCACATCTTCCACCAGCACTGCATCTTCCAGTGGCTCCGCCGCAACGCCGCCTGCCCTCTCTGCCGCCACCGGCTGCCCACAACGTACGGATGATGATGACGAGGAGCAGGATGACTAGGACGGCCGGAGGAGGAACGGGAGCATGCACAGCCGAGACATATATGACGACCCAGCACCATCTCGTTCTCTTGTACCTACCTAGCTACCTTAGGCCCAATGCAATGCAAGGTGTGATCTGTAACATACATATATACGTATGCATGTGGTACGGTGTCGTCGGTGTGATTCATTCAAGGATTATTATATGGAGAAAATAAACAAATATGGTTTGGCAATTACTGCTCCTTAACACATTGACATGCATATGGACTCATCGAATGATCTTACATATGCATGGTTTGGTATGGAAATGAGCAAATCCATCCCAGGTACAGGTAGGTACATTAGTTTCCCAGCTAGGTACAATATTAGTTTTTTTAGACGAAAAGAGAATTCGGTCCAGCTAGGTACAAGATTAATTAGTTTCCCGGCTAGGTACCACCCGCCTCGCCGTGCCACACTAGTCTACTGTGACAATATTAGTGCTGTTTATCTCTCCAGCAACCTAGTTCAGCATCAGCGGACGAAGCACGTAGAGATTGATCTCCATTCTGTTCGGGAGAGGGTCGCCCTCGGCCATGTTCGGGTACTTTATGTTCCTACAACATCCTAGTACGCCGACATCTTCACCGAGGGCCTTCCTACCTCTGTGTTTCAGGAGTTTCAGTCCAGCCTGAACGTTCACCATGCACCCGATGCGGGGGAGTGTTAGCATAATGTAATAGGTTGGTTCCCTTAATTGTGGTGTAATCTAGTGCCTGTGCGGTTGGCTTGCATGCCACCTTGGCTGACTATATGTACTCTTGTACAGGATATGATTCCAGTCACTCTTACATAACTGGAAAAAAATTGTTGAGCAGATGCATGCATTGACGCTTGATGTCAAATGAATGTATTCGTTCGTGAAAAAAATGCATTAAAAAGTGTATCACCTTAAATAAATCTCGTATAAAAACAAAAGGGACTCACAAGTCACAATGGCACGGCCCAGACTTTGAGAGCAACCAATAACGCCCGGCCCAATCAGTGTTCATTCCGCGAGAGCAAGACGCTCTCTAAGCTGCCCTTTTTTGTTCCGAAACTCTAATTCATTGGTTCTTCTTTCTCTAGTGCAGGACCGACGTTGTGCTTGTGCTTCGCCTCAGGGGTGGGGCTTCGAAGCAGAAGAAGCCGTGGTTGGGGATACAGCTGGTGGCAGTCGCCAAGGCCAAGCTCATGGCGGCAGCTAGCGACGCCCTGCATCGTTGTGCGCTGCCCCCACCCTGGGCTCAGATCGGCTAGCCTACCCTGTGGTTATTTATATACTACTAGATAAATACCCGAGCGTTGCAACGGGAATACATAATACCACGATAACATATGTATGAGCGTGTGTTATACTGTTACCTAAAATAGATACTGCAATCGTGATGTCCAATCAATATTACACGTCTTCAAAAAAAAAGATAGGCAATTAAAATATAACTCTAAATTTGAATGTGAAACTGAATCATTAACTTCAATTGTCCATAATGTAAGAACCTATCACATCACTTCATGCCTACGATACATGAAAGATAAGTTTGCATTCACCTTAATCATAACAAGTTTGTGTTTCACAATACATGTTTTACAATATATTGTACAATTAAGAATCTATACTCTCAATAGTTTGACCAGGAGAATGTGCTTTGCATGGACACACCTTGCTGCAGCTGGTCACCAATCAAAGATGATCCAAAAGATTTCCAAGTCCAAGATGCGGCGCCTAACTTCTTGCAGCTGAAGCATGCAGATAGCTCAAGTTGTAGTTAGAAGTATCCTGCATATTTGTTGTTTGTTAATTTTTAAAGTTAAAGTACTATTGATTATCCTAAAAAGATATGTATTGATACGTGATGCATTACCTCTTTCAAGGAGTTAGAACCTCTTTATATACGATATTCTTTGTGAATATATCCTTTGTCGATTTCTTCTTCCCCTTCCCTTTCCCTTTCTCCTTGTTCACGTCCTTCTCAGCAGCTGGCACGGCTAGGATCCTAATGTTTGGTCTTGCCATAGCTCTTGATAGTGCCACAAACAATTGGCCGTGCAAGAACACTGGTTCCGGCAAGTATACCCCGACGTTAGGGATAGTTTACCCCTGTGCCTTGTTAACGGTCATTGCAAAGCTAAGCCAAATAGGGAACTGCTTTCGCTTAAATTGGAAAGGGAACATCTCGTCGTTCGACGGGCATAGGGGTATGCGAGGCAGAAAAACTCACTTTCTAGCGTATTGTCCCGACACAATTTCTGCGTCTATGGTATTCTTTTGGAACCCCCGTATGATAAGCCTAGTACCATTACAAAGTCCGTTGGCAGGGTCAATGTTCCTAAACAATATGACAGGACAACCAATCTTTAGCTTTAACACATATGGAGGTAGACCATTTGGTGTCAAAGTGTTAAGAAATTCCTCAGGATAATAGTTGTGTGGATCATCCACCGCACAGTCAAAGCTATGGTACACCATCTCATCCCCATGGAAACGACCTATCATCCACACAGTAATCATATCAACCTAGTCGTTGCACGTAGATAAGATCGCTCGAGAGGTGATATAATCTTTACTTGACATATTCGCATTGATGTTAGGGAATATGCAATCAATTAGAGTATCAAGATCACTATCTTCCCTAGTGTGTGGTATGTATATATTATGAGGAAGACGGATTTCATCATTAACAGTCGCCTCCTCAGATCCTCCACCGACACGAAACAAGTATTCTGCAAACCACAGGTTGCTCTTTGCCCTCATGTTGCGCACTAGTTTTAGATGTCGCATGGAATCCCAAAGGTACGACATACGTAGCGAGGCACCGACCACCTGAGCCCTTGACCCTCTCCGAACAACGGGATGAACCTGTCTGAAATCTCCACTGAACACCATGGTCTTCCCTCCGAACGACAGCTTTGGTCCGTCCATTATATCACGGAGACTATTGTCTAGCGCCTCAACAGACTGCCTCTTTGTCATGCTAGCCTCGTCCCAAATAATGAGAGATGATGCTCGAAGTAGCTTAGCAATACAACTCTGTTTCGTAAAGGTGCAAAAGGCTCCATTATCAATAGTGAGGGGAATCTTGAAGTACGAATGGGCGGTTCTACCACCAGGCATTATTGAGGCTGCGACACCAGATGTAGCTGTTACCATAGTAATCTTTTTCTGACTACATATAGTAGCGAGAAGTGCTCTGTACAGATAAGTCTTTCCGGTCCCAGTAGGACCATCCATAAAGAAGAGACCCCCGCCCTCAGTATCAACCGAGGACATAATGTCATCATATACAGCCCACTGCTCCTCATTAAGGGTGTCTGACAGAGCCACATCATCCTCGTTAGCCTCAATGCTAGCCTCCTCAAAAATCTCTCTAGGAATATCACGAGAGGCGTCATATGTGTCATCGATATTAGGAAGTGAGTACATCTTTATATCCTTCTGTATTGACTGTAGCAATTTTCGAATATCTATGAGGACCATCTGCTCCACCAAGAAGGTGGATTGATTAGTGCGCTTGTAGTCCTTTGACATTGCCTCCTTATGTTTCTCCCACAGTCCAAACATATTGTTGGGCTCACAAAATACCAATATTGTTGCAAAGAGCCTTCGCAGCGCATATGACATCATTCACCTGTTGCCTCAGTGAGACTCTCATTCAGCATGTTGTCCTCTTCGATTAGGCCCCTCCTTTCTGTAGCTTCACGGAAGGTCGGTAGGAGTTTGCTGTCCACGGTCCTTAGACACTCAAAGGAGGTTGCACCAGCCACGTGGTTCAGGAGAACCCTAAGATAGTAACGTTCCCCGTCGGCTGGATTGGCAGACATGATTCATCCAATCTGTCGTAATGTATCACGACGTACCCTCTTTTGCCAAAATTTGCCCTATGCTTGCCACGTATAGAACTCGAAAAAGTCCCGATACAATATACTTCGGGCTGTTTCATCTGTTCTGTTTATCTCAAAGTTTGTTGTAAGCATTGACTTTTCAACACCAGGACGATTAAGAACTCATCGAACCCCCTCACGCTGGTGAAATGACACCATGTGCATGTCTGGAAGATGGAGTTGTAAGGACAAAACAGCAGGGCACCTATCATTCAAATCAAAACCATATATCCTCCACAAGGCTTCTGGAGGGGTTACCCATCTAGCATCTTTATACTGCTTGATCTCATCAACGTTCACTTCACTGTCCTCCTTGTCAGTCTCTCTTACAGCCACAGACGCCCGGTCATGTTCCTTGTAGATGTACTTAAATAGATACTTGAATGCTTTGATGCTCCCACATGCCTCAACATTGATGTGGCAATTGAACAGACAGAGGAGATATGGGTTGTATGGCATGACCCATCTATTGTCAAGCTCGTGGCCATGAATCTTTTCCTTTCGACCATCTTCATGTCGTCTGTAAATCAGGTATGAATCCTTGCCCTGTACTGTGACATCACAGAAAGGTCGAGGGTAACGATTCTTGCATGAATCACGACCCTTTGTGCATGGACAATTGCCATTAAGCACTCCGCAAGGGCCATGCATCATATGCTTGGTAACCATCTTGTACAAGACTGGATACTTCTTCTTGTTTAGGAGCTCAGCTAAGATGAGGACATCATACTGCTCTGGGCATGTGATCTTGTATTTCCTGTCCATGATTAGCAAAAAAATGTGCGTGCGGTAGACTCCTATTTTGGAACTCCACAACATACACATGCGCCTGGACCTTTCCAAGGATATCCTTTTTTAGTAGCTTATCCTTTAGCTCTTCCAATTTTGCTTTGAAGACATGAACAACATGATCTAGACTATCCTGTAGCGTCTGGTTAGGGTAGAGTTCATGCTTAATCTCATCCCTGTTCGGGTTACATGTCATAGTGAGGAAGATGTTCGGTTTACCAAACCTCCGTACCAAAGCATGGCGTCCATATACCGACGCCTCATGTCACGTGGGCCTCCAATAAATGATGAAGGCATCATTGTCCGCTTTCCAACAGCTTCTAATCTACCTTCACCTGCATGCAAGCTATCCACCAATCCTTGGTATAGGTCGGCCCTAATCTCCTTCTGATGGTTGCGTATATTATCTAATTGAGAGCTCTCAATCTTGATGTATGTGTCAAAAGCGAACTGCTGGAACAAACGCTTTGCCGTAAAGTATGGGGTTAAATATTCCTAAATGCATCTAAAACTTGTAGTAGTAGTAGTCACGCATAGACATGCATAGTCTACTAGGGGAGTCTACAAAAAAATAGCCATGAATTAGAGTTGTTTGTAGAATAACCATTGAGGTACATGTATTTGAAGCATTTAAATAAGAATAGCAAACCTGTTTCTTCTTCTAACCCACTATGAGCCTTCTGTAGGGCACGATACTCTATGACTTCTTCCATACTAACTCCTTTCTTTAAAATATCCATGTGCCACCCAAGCTCACCCCTAGGGAAGAATAGAGGGTATGAAAGAGCATCATAACATCCATAATACGAGCGGATGCCATGTCTGCTTCTATCTTTCCCATGCAAGACAACACTATTCTGGAACTGACCAAGGAGTTCGCTTCCCTCGATCCAAACGGCCAATTGTATGTGGCGCCATGCCCTACTCCCACACCTTCCACCAGAACTGCATCTTCCAGTGGCTCCGCCGCAACGCTACCTGACCTCTCTGCCGCCGCCGGCTGCCCACCACGGATGATGATGACGAGAAGGAGGAGGATGACTAGGACGACCGGAGGATTGGAGGAGGAATTACTGCTCCTTAACACATTGACATGAATATATATGAACTCAATGAATGATTTTACATATGCATGGTTTGGTTTGGAAATGAGCAAATCCATCCCAGGTACAAGTAGGTACAAGATTAAGTAGTTTCCCAGGTAGATATGTACAATATTAGTTCCTAATATAATGTATGTTTGTGACTGAAGTTATGAGTCACGCCACATCTTTATTTTTTTATAGTGACACTCAAAAGAGTGTCTCATATCTAAAATATATCGAGGAAAACAAAAGCTAGTTCAGAAGATGGATAATAAGACACAAAACAACTTCTAATAAAAAATAAGAGTACATCAAAAATTAAATCGGCCGTCTTCTTCATTTGATCATCCATTGCTCACGGAAGCTTGAAAATCGCACTAAATAGACAGTCAAGAAAAGAAACACCTGCAAACATCCTTGCCAAACATGGCTTTGGAGACTGTAAAAGCCACTCGCTGCTGACAACTAGATCTAGTGCCCACCGAACCAATATTAGCTGGGGGAACCCCCAAGGTACACAGGCTTGCAACCTTCACCATCAGAACAAAGTGTTGAATATACACTACTACACTCGCACCCTTCACAGGAATTTCGCAACCCACATAGTAGTCGTTTTTCGACCTCAACGGTGATTTAGCTGCAGTGAAAATCGTAGCCATCAGCGATGCAGCCACGGCTCGACTGGGGTGTACACTCACACCGCCATTTTGGCTTATGATCCATCCGTGATAAGGTCCTTACTTCTGTCGCATTGGAGCATGACCCGGCTATGTTTGTATACACTAACATCACCGTGTTTGCTTATGATCCGTCCGTGATCAGGTCGTTGTTTCCGTCACGTTGGAGCACCACCCGCCCGTGTTGGTATACACTAACACCGCCGCATAGGCTTATGATCCGTCCGTGGTTAGGTCCTTGTTTCCATCACGTTGTACCATGAACCGCATGTGTTGGTGTACACTAACACTGCCATGTTGGCTTATGATCCATCCATGATCAGGTCGTTGTTTCCGTCACGTTGTACCTCGAACCGCCTATATCGATGTACACTAACACCACCATTTTGACCAATGACCCAATTGTGTGCAGTGCGTGTTCACCGTCACTTTGGCGCCCCATGTGTTTGTATCGAGGTCGACATCACCGCCACTTCAGCATATAAACCGTCTGGTCATTGGTAATGGTCACCGTCGCATTGCAGTATGATTCGGCGGTGATACACTATTAATCCCTGCCGCATGAGACGAATAGCGACGGTGTTGGCCGTTTGCTTCACTAATGGCGAGCGTTACGATGGTGATGACAAAACAGACAACGGCCCTTACATCCGACGCTGACAGAATTGCATCCGATTTTCACAATTTATTTACTAATTCAAATGGGCCTTAATAACTTACTAAACACACACCATACAGATATAATCATTACACACCATTCATCATGTCCACAACGAAGAGTACTTTTTATAATAAGAAGCGACACTAACATAACAACTGTGTCAACTCAAGAATTAACACAAGCGGTACATAGATAGTAGAATAAAGGTTCTGCTCCCTATAGACTTACATAATGGAAACGAGGTAGATGTGCTCCGCTCTAGATTGGCACTCTAACTTGCAAAGCAAAGCTTCCTTCAGCTTGGTAGCCACTGCACCATGGAACCCCTCTCTTCCTCCCTTAGCCATTGTGGGAAAATCATTCAAAAGCACTCAAACTCCACAACCTGCACAAAAGAAGCAGCATTTGTAATATTGAACATCAATTGCTTTAGTTACCAATGCAAAATTGGACTGTATATAGAATCAAAACGATTCCATACCTAAAGAAAGAACAACATATCCAACTTCACTGCTCTCCTACCGACTCCATTAACAAGGGAACCTAAGGAAGATAGTGAGGTCCCTCCGGACATAGCCTCCAGGTAGGTCTACGATACCGCACAACGTGGGAAGGGAGGAAAAGAACTTTTCTGGGGTTCATGTCATATGCGATCAGTTTTTTGTCCTTGCCAACAAGGAAAATCAAATTCCATTCCAGGTGAACTGCAATAACTCTGTAGTCCGCATCGCAAACATCGTAACCAAAGTCAATATTGCTCCGTCCAAATATCTCCAGCGTAGTCACTGTATGGTTCAATGTCCACTTATCGGTACCATAGTCTTCTACGACCTAGAATGAAAGCTGATACTTCCGAAAGATAGTAGCAGTACATGCACACAATTGACCCTGAGCTTCATGGATGGAGATTATTTCACCATGTGGCCTATGAAGTTTCCTCCATGTCTTTCCCTGCATATCAACAACAACTATCTGGGACAACCCAAGCCAGTGCATAAAACCATTAAGAAACACACTTGTCGAATATGTGCATACACAACCCTGGCCCCATTCAGCTTCCTTAAACATCCATGCTCCAGTTTTAGATGAGTAGATGCTAACACCTATGGACCCACCGACCCTCTTCTTCCCATTTAAAGACAAGAGAACGTTTGGACACGACGCGCTGCCAGGGTGGCCACGTTAGAAAAATATTTTGGTGCGTTCGATCGAGAGATCGATGGTCCTCCTGTCTCCTTCACGTTGAATATATACGGCTCCAACCCTAACCCTATCTCTCTCGCGCGCATCCGCAGCCGCCTCTCCTCCCTCTCCCTCCTCTCTCCTAGGCCCGAGGCGGCTCCTCCGGCAGCACGCTGCCGCTTCCGCCCTCGCCCAGGCCTCCCCTTCCACTCCCTCTCCTCCGATGTGGCGGCGCAGCGGGCGGACTCGAGCACGGCTGGATCCCCACACTGCACGCGGCCATGGGTCCTGGCGCCACGAGGCTGCCGCTCCGCCCTCTCCAACTCGCCCTCCGCGACGGCCTCCGCCCCTCCCGGCACCCCGCACTCCACCCCCTCGCTTAGACGGCGCGAGGTGGTGGCGCACCAGCGCCAGCGCGCGCGAACGGCGGAGGCGCAAAGCCCCGGCGCGGGCAGTCTCCGGCCACGGGCCCATCGCCGGCGTGCGCCAGGCCACCGGCGCAACTAGATCCAGGTGATGGGTTATCTCCCTTCTTCCTCCTCCCCATCTATAGTTTATTTTTATAGGATACCTTTGGTCAATGGCGCTGGCACATTACATTTGTGCTTACTGCATATGCTGGTTGTTCTTTAGTGATTCAGAAACACCTTTTGCACCATTATCTTTGCAATCATACAGTTTGATGCTCTATAGGACTGTGTGCAAGTTACAGATTCTGTAGTTGAATTCCCATTCCCATTTCATTTGATGCGTTTGAACTTAGGAGGTATTAAGTTTCATGATATTCGAAATTGTATTTTCAGGATGTACAAAGGTTGTAGTAACAATTTGCAGAAACGGAGGACCAAACCTGATGAGCTCGCTGCCAAATCTCCTCAGTGCCTTCTCTGTACATCTTAGTGCTGCAAATTTCAGGTGAGCATCTGATTCTTTCACCTATGAAGCTATTGATGATTTTGTCTTCTTTTTCGTTGGTGCTGCCTTTGTACATACTCAATGTGCCAATCATTGATGGTACCAGTTGTGAAACTATGAAGCACGTTTGATAACCATTGATGCATATGTTTATATCAGTGCAAAATATTGGCTACACAAGAAATGTGCATATCCGGAGAGGCAACTTTTTGATTGGGGGCTGATGCGGATACAATATCCTCTTTCCATGTATGGAATAGGAGATCCTTTCAATGGATGCTGACGATGTTCACTGCAAAAAGAGATTTACAGAGGTTTGCGCAATATATCTTTCGTATATTTGTGGCAATTTATATTTAGTTGAAACCATGATCCCAATGTTGGTGCTGTCGGACTTCAGAGGATGTCAAGACTCAAAAGAGGAAGAAAAAAATCAGGCAGATATCAGGAAGTGAAAGTTCTTTGCAGAAATTCTAAATGCTTCTAGGGAAACACCAGGTGCAATTAGCTACTACATTCAAGCAAAGAAAGCAGCTGAATGATGGAGTTCAGGTATGGTCCTATGTCCTTCACACCCACAAGGCTAAGGCCCACAGTCTAAACCAGCAATTTGTCTAGCCTCGTCAGTAGGCTATAGCTTGCCTCTTGTGATTATGGAAGGTCAAATTTTAACAGAAAATTGAAATGTTTAGAAAGTATGTGCACCATCTTGTTTTCTAATTTCTACTTTGTTAGCACATTGTTGCATTTTTTCCACAGTAGACCATATTCCTGTGTAATATGATTTTATTCCTATAGATACTCATGATCTGGATGTGCCACTTCAGTGCTTGAGAGCCTTTTTCACTTGCGAATTGCAGGCATGGCAGGTTCGGGCACGTCAATGTATCTCATGACAAGAGAAAAATAGGTTGAATCTTCTGAAAATTGGTTATCGGGTAGCATATATGAAGATGGCCGAGGAGAGCAAGAATGAACATCTGAAATTGCTCCTAGACAAATGAGCTTCTTGAAGGAATTGGAAAAACTGTACATTGACAAAAAGATGTTGAGCATGTTAGTCAACCAGAAGGAAGTGAAGTGCCAAAAGGGTCAGGAAATGAGGGGGTGAGAGCTCTCTCTTTGCTGCATGACTCCCTGTCATCTCAAGTCGTAGGAGCAGAAGCCAAAAGCCAATAGAAGAACGCCTTCCCTCCGGGCCACTACACACTGTCCTCTTCCTGATACATGAATTGGGTAAGCGTGGATCTGCTCATATTTCCTCACTTTTTTGGTGTAGCTCCTTGGTTCATCCTTTTGCTTTTATAATTTAGGATCCTAGGTGTATTGTGCAGTTAAAAAAGCCAGGGACCTTTTATGACACATCCTTTTGCTCAAACTCTTCAATGACACATCCTGATACATGTCGAATTAAGAATGCAATTCATGGTTAATTATTGGTTTAGATGGAAAACAATTAGCTTTGGTATTGTTGCTATAAGAAAAGAAAACTTGAAACTTTGGTTATTTAACTGAAGCATATCTGAAATTTATTTCATCAATATTGCCTACCTACCAGTAAAATTAGTTTTGCATTATATGACATGTTTTCCCTACTAATAAAATATTAGACATAGCAACTTCTCTTTTTCCTGGTTTTTAAATGTCTGGAGAGAGTCGAAGAGAGCGAGCCCGAAAGGTAGCAAAACTTCAGTGTCACAGAAATGGTGTATGTATTGTATGCATAATTAGTGCCAAAAATTACTTGAATTGCTTCTTCGTCTTATGTTTTCCATTAAACTTTATGCATTTAACTGGGGTTTACTGCCTTCACGATTTCCAAATTAAGCTTTAAAAGTAAGCCGCAAAGTGTGTCATCATTTAATGTATTCATACATGCATTTTAATCCAGCTGATTTCTGAGGAAGGTAGAAAATAGTAGGTAAAGGCCAATAATCTAAACACAGCCACCACTTTAAAACTTTTCGGTCAGATGAAAATCTGTATACCAGACCATGCGTTTCAGTTATGTAATGGGGTTCATACCTCAATCCTTCATACCTATACTGTGTTTGCTATAATTGAGATGAATTCACTATTTCTTTTTATTATGCAGGTCCACAACTTAAGATTAGCAATTTTTCTTCTCGGAGATAGAAATTTGGAATGACGAATGTATATACTCTCTTTGGCTCTTTTATCATAGAAATATGTGTGTTTCAGTTTATAATCTACCAATATATTTGTTTTCCCTTGCAAGAATAATGCTGAATGAGCGAATGATCCTTCCTTTCAAGACTTTATTCAAAGAAAAAGAAAACGCTCCTTGTGATAATGCTTTGCTGATGCTAATACGTATTCTAGGAAAAAATATAGTGCTTACCTTACATTTTTCCTGTATCATCTACTCTAAGCTAACATCTCCAAATTAGATGCACTCTGCAGAATCTTCTGAGAACAGTGTTGGTGTTGCCAGGATTATGACATCGCAGGCCCAAAATATGGTAGACAGTTTATTAGTGCATTGGTTACATTGGTTTACACAACTCATGAATTATGTCATTGGACAAGCTTTCTGTGCTTACATTCAAATTTTTGTGTCCACCGGCTACCTTATCAAGAACAGTAGCCTATCTATGTTGCCATTTTGAGAATGACTGTCTCCTGTAATGTGTTATGTACATATCATTATATCAACCTATTATTTCAATATAATGGGATGTTACCAAATATTGTGTCTTTGAGTCGTATTTATTTTGTCATATGTATGTCAAGATTATTCCATTTGCCAAATAGAATTGCAAAATTATCACGCGCGCATGGGCGCGCGCAAATTACTAGTACTCAATCACATGGAAGTGCGAGGAGACTATCAGATCGAACGCCAAGCGAGCTGAACCAAAAAAATGGCTGTTATCCAGCAGTAACCACCATTTGTTAGTCACTAAATTGCAAACAACATAGCGAAACCCAACACACCAGCATAGGATGAGCCCACGGCAGCAATCTGCGATCACAACATCCTCAATGGGGAAGGGCAAGAAAGCCAAGGAGGGCTATTCACCATTGATGCTGATGAACTTGCGTTTGCCTTTCCAGGTGCGATCGAAGAATCTGGCGACAATCTGGGGCAGCTGCTTACGGTACTTGGATTCGGAGATGAGGCGGTTCCAGGAGCGATAGACACACTTGCATGTGCACAAGGTGCGGGCGGTGAGGCGTTGGAGGATGAGGGCAAAGACATCGTCTATGAGGACATCCACTTCGCTCCTCATGTTGGGGCCTCCTCCTCCATCTTCAGCTCTTGACTAGGATCTGGTGCAGCGAGGTTGGAAGCGGTTGCGTTGTCGCCTGAATCAGAGATGGAGCGCTTGCGGAGGTTGGATCAATTTTCGTACTCGGATGAGTGAAGAGGGGAACAAAAATCCAAGAAAGGAGGGAAGTGCGACAGAATTATCATTGCCTTTGGATCTTGTGGGATTGACGGCCACAACAGTGATGAATAGCATCCGGGTCACCATTGTGGTCACCGTTGGATCTATGCAGGGCCTGCCGGTGAGGCATACTACCGGCGCAGGGTACTAGGTTCTCGACGGTGAGTGGCAGCTTGCACCTAGCTGAGTAGGGGCGGTCGTGTTGTTCAGCACTGGGGAGTGGGGAGTGGGGAGCAAGGAGCAGTGGTGAGGAACAAAACTTATCCCCAAAAGCTAGGGTGGGCGAGGAGAAATTAAGACACAGGGTGGGGAGCATGCTTTCTAAGCAATCCTTGCAGACGCGGGAATGGAAATTGTGCAAGAATTTGAAAAAAAAAGCACGGGCTTGGAAGTATGCAGGTGGCGGTGAAGGCTACCGGCGGTGGTAAATGGGTCCTACGAAGAAAATTGTTCCAGGAGCCACCGCGCCACTGTCGCCACGGATGGGCGGTGACTACTGCCTAGTTTTAAACTGATAAGATTGTCGCCGCGGACGTACGACGTCACTCATTCTACCCGATTGTAAACCATCACTCGTTCTACCTAGCGGTGTCTCATCCATACATTTCATTTGTTTTCTACATGATGTGGCATAGGAGACAGACAAAGATCAATTGGGCCCCATTGGAACAAAGGATTCACTAAACATAGGGATAGGAAAAATGTAGGAATGAAATGTCCTAGCACTTCAAATCATATAGGGTTTAGATGTCTTTGGAAGCAATGTAGGAAAAGCATAGGAAAGAAAACAAGAGGTTGGAGCTCATGTTTTGTTTCCTCTAAAATTCCTTCACAATGGGCCAATCCATAGGAATTTCATAAGAATTGTTGGGAAAGATTCCTTTGTTCAAAAGGGCCTAATAGGAAATTTTCCCATAGGATTCATATCCTTCAAAATTCATATAATTTTCCTCCATTCCAAAGGGGGCCTAGCCATCACACTTACAATCAATACACTTATTACAATTCTAACCATACATTTCACTCAGGCCTTGTTCGGATGCACATATATGTGTTCATCTCAATCCACATGTGTTCAAATGGATTGTACTCATGCATCCAAACAAGGCCGGAATGAACGTTTTGCTTCCTTTGGCATCATGGTTGTCTTTGCTTTCCACAATTCGACATTGCTTTGCACATAATGTAGCACATGTTAGATATAGTTTGTTTCATTGGAGAATAAGGCGTTCAATCCAAGTAGAATTGTACATGCAAGTTGAATTGGTCGTGTCCCGCTGCTCGTTACATGACAAACAAAGATGGTGCAATAAGTTGAATTTACCAAGATTGTATGCAAAACATCCTCAGAACATTCATCATTGCATTCACCATTGTATTCACCGTTTCACTTTCCCAGTGTGTACGTACGGGGACATCATGTCGTCCTGCTTCAAATTGCTTTCCCAGTTCAACTCGATCTCAACGGTGGAGGCAACACTAGCCGAGGAGGCGCCAGTTGCAGTCCCTGAGGCGCAATGCGTCCCTTCAATGTTTGCCTGATTATTTAATGAGCCTCACTCATCTTCCACCGCACTCCACTGTGAAACCCCCCCCCCCCAAAAAAAACTCCTCCAACGTACTGTAGACAAAAAAAAATCCAATCTCCTCCACCACAATCTGCTTCACCGGCACTCCTCCAGTGATGGCCGACTCCTCCAACGACTCCTCCAGCGAGGAACACTCGCTGGTGCCGCTCCTCTCGTCGGAGGACAACGTAAGCAGCTACGATGACCCCAAGGCGTGGTTGGATGGCGAATATTACGTCGTCTTTCCTAAACAGCGCCGAAGGTAGTGGAGGAGGACAAGGAGGAGGACGAAGTGGATGAGGACGAGGACGACGACGACGATGCTGACGGCGACAACTATGGTGGTGGTGCCGATAACGGCGGTGCTGGTGACAATGGCGGTCCCGATGACAACGGTGGCGTCGGCGGCAAAGGCGGCGGTGGGGACAACGACAGCTATGGGGACAGTGCTGATGAGGCCGCGCACGTGCCTCCAGCAAAGAGGCACAAGAAAGAATGCGGATCCTCTGGCGCCAAGGATTCGGATTAGTTTAGTATTGGTACGGTGCTCCTACCATGCAGTCTAATCTAGTAAGTTAGTTTAATTAGTTCGAAATGAAGTAGTTTTATTTGGTGTAATGACTTGGTACCAATGTGTGCTACTTTTGTAATCTAGTAGCTTGGAGCTTTTGAAAAGAATGAAATGAAGACATATCTACGATCAGTGTGTTGAATCCATGGATTCCTTCATGTTAATGGCTTGAATTTCCTAGAATGAACAAGTACATTTCAATTTAGGCTATAATTAAGTACAATTAGCTTTTATATTCCTGTGTTTCTTTCCATGGATTCCTGTTCGGCTGGCCGTAAAAGCGGCTGATGCTAATGCTGATGCTGATTTGCTGACTGGCTGACTGATTCTGGCTGATAAGTTCAAGCGAACTGGCACAAAACGACTCCAAATGGCTCCTAAAGCCACTGGAGAAGGCCTGCTAAACGGGACCTTAGCACAACACGACCCGTCGGCGATTATTTTATTCTTATTTATCACTGTTCCACAGCCCAAGGAGACGTGTGCGAGAAGGAGAGAAGCCCTCGAGCATTTACTATGGCCATCATTTCACCAAGTTTGTGTTACTGCCGCTACACTACTACTCTCGCTGAGCAGTCGCATCCCACTCGGTCCTCATCAATCTACTCCCTCCGTCTAGAAAAAAATGCAAATACGTGTTGCGTGCCAGCAAAAGTAGTTCACGTTTGATCAAATTTCTAGTAAATACTATTTATATTTATGGCTCCAAAATAATTTATTTTAAAAATATATTTCATAATTAATCTAATGATATTTATTTGATATCATAAACATTGATATTTTTTATTTATAATTGATCGAACTTAAAATACAAACCCATGACACTGTGCTAGAATTGTATTCTTTCTTGGAGCACAACACACTGAACATCAACAAACAGCCGCCCTGAGATTACATCAATCCTTGAGCACAACACATTGAACATCAACAAACAACACGCCTTGAGATTACATCAATCCCTGAGGACGACGACACATTGAACGAGTGACTGCTGCCTGGTTTTAAAATGATATATGATTGTCGCCGCGGACGACAACGTCACTCGTTCTACCCGGCGGTGTCTCATCCATATTTCATTTTATTCTACATGACGTGGCGGGATTTGGTCCCACACCTACACTGTCTGCAGGCGGAGGTGAAGGCTACCGGTGGTAGTGAATGGGTCATACGTGTCAAAAGTGCACAAATGGAACGTTCCAGGCACACAGATTTGTTCAAAGTCCAAACTCATAGTAAATAGTAGTATGAACAGTTTTTTGTACAGGATGCAGAGGCGGATTACAATCCAAACTACTCGCGGGGAGCACTAAGAATGATGTCTGGTACATCCATGATGGCCAAGACGGCCTCGGTCGCGGGCTGAAAGTACATGACGAGGTTCTCATGGTCGCGAAAGGACGACCGTGATGGGAACCCCGGCTCTAGCCCACACACGCCCCACGCCGATGCTGGGCAGCGGCGATCGCCCCTGCGACCCTTGGCAAATGCCGTACCGGGTCACCTTGACGACCCGCGCCGGCAAGGCGCGGAGATGCTCCTCCACTGTTGCCCCCACAGGCACTACCGTGCAGATGGCGGCAACTGCTGCCTGGTTGAGGGCGTCAAAGCGGCGGCTGTTTTCCGCCGCCTCGGCCTGCATGGCGTGGAGCTGCTCCTCGACGGCTGAAAAACGGTGACAAGAAAACCCTACAACTGAACACACAACGTCGCATCGCAGGAAGTGAAAGAGCAAGATCGTGCCCAATGACTTACCAAACAGCCGCGCCTAGGCCTCGGCAGCCGCGGCCTCCGCCATGGCTGTTTCGCGCTTCGACGCGACAAGCGCCGTCTGCACGGCATCGAGGCAGAGCTACAGCCTGTGCGCCTCCCGACTGTCCTCCCCGAGGGCGGATCTGGGTGCCAGTTGCGGCGACGCCGAGGTGCCTTCCCCATCAGTGGGGAAGCGCGGCGCCGGATGCGCCATGGAGATAGCACTGTACAAAGGGGAAGTATCAAGACCACCAACCTAATATGAAATGAAATGCAAGATCCGTTCTTACCCTACTCCTGTCGCATAGGTTCACGAAGGAGGGGAGGACCTCAGAACACCCTCTTATCCGGCGAGTCTTCCCTTGGGTGCTTCTGCCGCTCCGTCATTGGATGAGATTTGGAAGAATGGGGTGTGTGGGTGTTAAGTGTAATGAGTTTAGAAAGGAATCATACTTGCTACCAAGCTTTTATCGAAGGATATACTGTATAGGCGAGCTAAGCGTCCATTGCATTTCCATACGATTGCACCGAGCAAGAGCAGGAGTTAAGGCGAGGCCACGTCTCCCATGATCTAGTGTGGTGCACGCTTCTCCCGGAACGACGTTGGAAGTTGATGGAGAAAATTGATTCCACCACGCGGCTCGTGTGAACGGTCTCGTCATTTTTTATTTGCCATGATCTTAGTGGTTGTGCGGCACTACGTGGGCAACCGCAGCTCCACCTTCTCTGCAAGATTTTACAAAGCAGTTAATAAATGAAAGCGAGCGTGCGCTCGAGGCATCCGCGCTGTGGTTATAAATATTACGTACCGGTGGTATTGTTTCCAGGTCGCTTTCTTCGCCACTTTCTCGTCCTTGTTCCTGAGCGCTTGTAGCTTCTTCCTTGTCCAGCATGATGGATCATGGCGAGCGCCCGTGGGAGGAGTCACCGGAGACCAGCAGTCCGCTGCCACTGCCTCTTCGAGCTTTCCTGCATGACCAGGGGTGAGTGTTCTAGTAATTTTTTAGGTTAAGATTGACCTGTACTGATTGTCGTCGGTGCTCTTCCAGGGCTATCTCGCACACCGCGGCGGTGACCGGAGGGTCGGCCAGCGCCGCCGTGCCGTGACTCGGCCGACATCCGGGTCGAGCTCATCTTCTTCTTCGTTGTCGTCTTCCTCGGACGACGACAACTGTCAGGAATACTACCAGCTCGTCCGCGAGGTGGGTGAGGCCTGCCAGCGGTACTCTGATGCCACCCGCGAGGTGGCCCGGTTGGAACAATGCCTCGACGCCGTCCGGGTAGCCCTCACTGCCTCAGAGAGGGAGACCACTGCTGCGCAGGCGGTGACCACCGACGCCCAGGCCCGCATCATGGGTAAGTTAGGGTTTCCTTCGTCTTGATGTCTTGTTCGATGTCCGCAGCTTTTGACTACGCCTTCATGATGTTTTGTCACCATCAGCACTAGAGGAGGAGCTGGTGGCCACCTGCCACGAGGCGAAGGTGGCTTGCCTCCAGCAGACGCTTGCGGTGGAGGACCGTGAGCGTGCGGTGGTCGCGGGGATCCGGCAAGGAGCCGGCGTCGCCCTTGCCGCCATGCAGCTGCGCATCGGGTGCGACCTCCGCCAGGTGGTGCCTGGGTTCCCCGACGAGGCTAGTCAAGTGGAACGGACGGAGCTGGTTAGCGACTTTGCTCCTGCCGCAGCTGCCGTCGTGGCCACCATGAACGTGGAGGATATCCTCTACGGCACTGCCTAAGGACCTTAGGTTGTACCTAGGCCGGGTTCTTGATTGAATTATATATAGAAACTTTTGTCCTCGCCCTTGTGTCTGATTTCTGTTTTATTTCGCCATTGATTTGCCGTGGGAGATATGCCGTCGACGCGAGACCTTGCCCGGGGATCGACCCGCGAGGCTTAGCCTAGCGCGACTCCATTTTCGTGACTGCTACGTCATAGGACAGATCTAGTGACACTAGGCCTCTCCAGCCCTCCAGCTCGCCGCCGTCCACACTCCGTCAACAAAATAGGGTCTATGGAGTTATTTGAAGCCATAAATCACTTGATTTGCAAAAACCACAAGATCAAAATCTAATGGACCAAATAAAAAACAAATTAACAGAAATTTAATAAAGCAAAAAGGAAAACATATATCATTTCTATGGAAGGCAGATTACAAGATTTTGAAATAGAACAGAAAAAACACAAATTTCTAATAAAAATAGCACATCAGTTGTATATGGAAGGCAAATTGGAAGAAATTAAAAAAGAATAGAAAGAAATACAAATTGCAGAATGCATATTAACAAAAAATAGCAAACCAAAACCAAATTACATCAACAAACAGCGGATGAGAGGAAAAAAATTTACATTGAAAAAAATGGTTTTAAAATTCTAACAAGAAACACGCAGCGGATGAGATGAAAGACAGATTGAACGGATGAGAATTCGAGTGAGCAGCGAACAGATTTCACCCGAGTGATGGATAGCTTTGCTGAAAAAAAATTATTCATAAGTCCAGTAGGTTACACTCGAAAGGTGTGCAGTAACAAAGATGTATCGAAGACACTACTGGGTGTACAATAACAAAGACCTATCGAGTACATAAAACAACCTACACTCAACTGCGACGTTGCAAAACTTCCACTAACATCACCCAAGATGGGGCATGGAGCGGAGTTTGAAACGAAGAGTCATAGTGGTAGGCTGCTCCGATGAACAGAGCCGACGTGACACCCACCTCGCAAAGCTTCCACTTGCATCCCCTCATAGGCAAGGGTTGCAGCGGAAAGCACGAGGAGACTGGCCTGCCAGCGTGTCCAACTCCTCCATGGAAATATATCTTCGCAAAAACTTCCACTAGCACCGAGGACAAACAGCCATTGCTCCACCCAAATGCGGAAGAAAGCCAATCTTCAAGGCCTTATCCCATCGCCAGTGGTGCGGCCTGAGAAGTTGAAGAACGAGCACCATGGCGAGGGAGATGGATGACGGACTCAAAAGCTTCCTTTCACTAAAACTAAAGGAGGTTATTGGAGGAAGAAGGTGTGTGGAATGAGCACAACTGATAGCAAACTAGCTTACCTTGGCTTAAATAGCCCCACCTCAAGACGCGCGGGGAAGGCAGCAGTCAAGGTCCATGACATCCGCGGCCACACACGTGATTCACAGGCGACGAAGAGGTGAACATGATGCGGTTCAGATTCCCTAGCACATTTGATTCCCTGCCACACTTCATCCTCATCTAAAATATGACCTAATAATGACGTGTACAGCGTATGATATGACACGATCAGGGAAGGCAACAGTCAAGGCCTGTCACTTTCGCGGCCACCCACGTGATATCATTCACGGGCGTCGGAGCAGTGAAACACAAAGCAGTTCAGATTTGCTGGCACATTTTGATTGCCTGCCACATTTCATCCTCATCTAAAACTAATCTTCATGACGATGTGTACTCAAGCGTTTGAGTTCTATAACGTGGGTGCATCGTAGTGCTTTTGAGGTGTCTTTTTTTGTGTAGTACTCTATTTTGGAGTGCCCTCATCAGCATTCTCCATGTACCCATAACATTAGACATCAATAAGTATTCTACTACTACAGTGCTTCTTCCTTCTTCATTGGCATATGAAAGGGCGATGTCACAGTAACGCTGAATCACCATATGAAAGGGCGACGGGAGCTATAACTCCACCATAACATACTATTCGCGCCAGAGAAATTTACCAATTTGGGAACACAACAAATTAAGATGGCAACTAGTTTAGTTGCAAATGACATCATCCATCCTAGACGAAATTTGCATGGCCATAGACAATCAAACAACATATATTGTTCCATTTCAACATATCGTGACACAGAGATACATCATATGGAGCTTTATTCACTACTCCACTAATGACGGCAAGAACATGAACAAGGGAACATAAGGAAGAAAGTAAGGTATGCTCATGAACCATGGTAGGACTTTACGTCTACCATAGCTATGGTCGACAGTGGCAGGGATGACATGAACTTTTCTTCGGTTCATGTCATACGCGAGGATTGTTGTTTTCGCCCCAACAAAGAAAATCAAATTCCATTCTGGGTGAACTGTAATCGTTGTGTCGGCCAAATCATAATCCATGAAACCAAATTTGATATTATTCTTTCCAAACACCTTCAGTGTGCTAATAGTATGCTTCAATGTCCGTTTATCAAAACCATAGTCTTCAAGGATCCAGACTGAAAGCTGGGACATATTGCGACCACTAACACCACCAATAGTACATATACACACGTGACCCTAAGCTTGATGGATGGAGGGTAGAGTACCACGAGGCCTAGGAATTTTTTTCCATGACTTTCCCTCCATATCCACAACAAGTATCACAGAGTACCCCATAATATGCAAACAACCGTTAAGAAACACACTTGTTGGTTTTGAACGTAGCATATCCTCAATGACCTGGCCCATTCAGTTTCGTGATAGATCCATGCTGTAGTTTGAGATGAGTAGATGCCCACACCAAGGCACTCAACATCTTCCTCCTCCACAAATTCAATCACATGGTAGTCCAACGAGGCTGTCGGATCAAACCCCAATCGAGCCTCATCAACAGCATGGATGCTAAGCGGTAGTACCCGCCAACTCTTGGTTGCCGGATTGCAGAAGATATAGCAGGATCCAGGAGCCTCAACGCACAAGCATAGGATGAGGCCATTGCAGCAATCTAAGACAACTACTTTGTCAATGGGAAAGGGCAAGAAGGACAAGTCGGGGCATTCACCGGTGACGCTGGTGAAGTTTCGCTCACCTTTATCCCCGTCGTAGAAGAAGCCGGCCACAGTCTGGGGGAGCAACATACGGTTGTTGTAGATCAGGCAGTTCCATAAGCGACAGACACATTTGTAGCACAACAAGGAGCAGGAGGGTAGGTGGCAGAGAATGTCGAGAAGGAGATCGTCTGTGAGGCTGGCCAGTGCGTTCCTCTGGTTGGGGGCCGCCTCCATTATGAAGAGCCTGCGACAAAGATCCATTCCTTACTAACGAGATATAAAGAGAAAAATAATCTAACAAAGATCCATATGTGAAGTGTGAAAGCATTACCCTTGCCTTTGGATCTGGCTGCAGCGCGGCGCGAGGCATGCAATGGTTCACACAAAGTGCGCGAGAAACAATGCGTCGCCGCCGACCGTGCAGGAGGTGGCGGTGGCGCTGCGCGAGGCGTGCAATGGTTCACATAGACTGGGAGAGAGGAACAATGCTCAACCTTGAAGATGGAGAAGTGGAATGGTGATACAACTATGTTGTGGGTAGTTGGAAAATGGGGAGATAATAACTCAGGCTGAATTTTGTACAGCCAGTTCACTAGACGGTCGTGTAGGGCCGGCGACCATAACGGCTATCTCAGTCAGCTCAACGTTCCAAACGACGGTGGAATTCAACCCCACTACCACTGCCGCATTCATGGTTTTCCATAGTTGGTTTCATTCCTTACGAGGACGCCCGATCGGTCCAACCGACGGTGGAAGTTCACACTGACACTTTAATCACTTTGGCAGTGAAACCCTTGGTAGTGAAGAGTCAATCTGTAGTAGTGATACTGAGCCTTGTTGTCGAATAGAGCGAAAGAAGATAACAAAATCATTGCATGAAATGTCAATCAACTGCTTCCCAAGATAACTACATCAATTGCCAAGATATGAAGAGAACCAACAAATCTGACAAACCATGCTCTAACTAGCTCGTCGCCGACGACAGATAGACCATCGTCGAGGTAGGGAGAGGCCAGAGAGAACTTATACCAATGCGTCGTCGTTGCCACCACCTCGTCGACGACACCAGAAACCAAACCCTAGATCTATGAAGGGTCAGGTCCCCACTCCTCTAGCCACCGGCGATATCGCTGGATGGGAGAGGAGAGGGATGCGGTGGCTGCGAGAGGACGCCGGAGCAGTTTTCGTGTGGGAGTTTTCTTTTCGCGAGAGGACGGGTTTGGTCAGCACAGTTTACAGTTTCAACCGGTCGGTCACGCCACATCTTTTGGCACGAATAAAAAGGCTACTTGCTAAAAAAATAGTTTGAGCATGCACTTTTAACAATATATTAATTTTTTGGAATAAAATAATAGCAAATCCCAAACAAGTACTCCCTCCGGTTTTCTGAAGAATGTCGTTTTAAGGTTATCTTAAGTCAAACATTTTAAACTTTGACTATAAATAAATTCATTTGGGTTGAGTTTGAAAATATGAAAGTGATATAAGTAGATTCATCTTGAAATGTAGTTTTATAAAAGTATATATTGACTATATTTTATAAATATTTTATAACAAAAAGTAATGGTCAAAGTTGTGTTTTGGAGACTTTGTCGCTGTCCAAAACAACATTTTTTAGGAAACCGGAGGGACTAAATAACTGCAGAATCCTCTAAAAGAAGTAAACAACTACAGAATATGGAACACATCAGGATACTGGTATATACAAAAAAAATGCATGTAGCATATAAGCTTACAAATAAGATAATTAGTAGATTTTTAGGGTTTGAGTATATATGTCTTTTCAGGTTTCAATCCTTTTAAAGATACTTTGCTAGTACAAGCAATTGTATGTGGAGACCACATGTGGACCTTCTATTGACAAGCACGAGAACCGGCGGTGAGTGGTGGCCTTGCCGCACACAGACGGTGAGTGGTTGACCCTCACGCTCCATCTCCATCACCCTTCTAAGCCACTCCTTGAACAGCTCCGGCTCACCCTCGCTCCCCATCGCCAGCCCTTCTAATGCAAAAACCGACCGGCCGGCGGCTAACAAGCTCTTCTTCTAGATGTAACTAGGCCCGTCCGTCTGGCCCCGCCGCACGCCGCACCAGGGTTTGTATGCATAGCTACGTACGTACGCACCAACTCTGCGTGAAAGATCGAATCAACTAGCCATATATGGCTTACCGGTGGACTTACGTACTTGACCAAACATACATACATGTTCTTTTTCATTTAATTTTATAATTAATTTTATTCAAATTTTTTAAGAACACGACTTCAAGTGTATTTCATTAAGAGTGCCGAAAGAACAGCTTACATGACGCGGGAGAAATCATTGTGCAAGTTATATAACCATACCGTGGTTAAGAACGCAAAACACAAAAGGAAGCAAGAAACGCGGTAGAGAGAGGGCCCTCTGCCACAACCTAAACGACTGGACCTGCAAGGAAGAAACAACAACACGAGGTTGCCAACAAGGGAGACGAAGCCGCGGTGGCAAAGTATCCACTGAGAAGAGCACAGCAGCAAAGCATCCGGTAGAGACAATGTGGCAAAGTATCCGCAAGCACAACGTGACAAAGTATACGTGTGAGGGTAGCGACTTCAGCGGCAAAGCATCCACCCAGGCAGCAACAACGACAAAGCATCTGCCGAGAAGAGCGCAAGCGGCTAAGTATCCGCTACAAAGAACCAGACGACTACACGGCAACACCAACATCAGAAGTGGACAGACCAAAGCGAAGAGAAAGCTAAAGCACATGCAAGGACAAACACAACTAGGAGCGACTCCGGCGAGAGAAACAGGACGACAGTAGAAGTGTTCCAACGAAGCCTCCAAGAAGGGGGTGACATCCACAGATGCCAACAACGTTGAACAGTACACACGAAAAGGACTTCTTTCATCCTAGAGCCACCCCAACAACTTCGCACAACAAACAGATACTTCAACGACGCCTTCAAAAAGGTATATTGCAGGCTGCACCACCGCCGCCGGACCGAAGCGAGAAGCCGAGCAGAGTTTTCACCCAAGGACTGCCACAGGGGCATCCCAAGCAAAGACAATAGGTCGCCAAGGGGGCAAGCTGCCGGGCCGCCCAAATCGACACAGGAACGCACCGCGGTGGGGATGGCATGGCCAGAGCCACTGGCATTGCCCAGCAACCAGCCGGCCGTAGCCCCGGCCGACACATGCCATCACAGGCCATGTTGGAAATCTGCTGAGACAGTAAGGAATTTCTGTGTCAACTACGAGAAGGGAAAGTGAAGAATTGAAGTCTTGCTGGGAATTACATAAATAAGTGATTGAAAAAAAAACTATGCCCCATTCATCATTTTGCACATTTGGACAGATCAATAAAACCAATATTGTTTGCTAATTTGGTTAATATGGTAAAACCCTAGTGCATAGTTGTGTTTAGTGAAAAATTGTGTACCTCTCTTCATGGTGAGAATTAAGCAAGTTCCGGTACCAGATGTGGGAATCATCGCACCACTCAAAGAAGTTGTGACCACCATTGTCCTTCCGGTCAGAAAAGAAGTAATAGCATTGACATGAGTCGAATAGGAAAAACAAAAGGAAACATAAAAAACCAGTTAGTCTCACCAATTTTCTATCGCTTTATGGAGTTGGCGGCCCCTTATAAGTTATAACCGTGTGGTAAACCATTATTCTACAATAACCGACATGGAAATTAAGCGTTAGAAATTATATAATAGACTGTGTTCATTTTAGAACTCAACTAGTAGTCTAACCAAGTGCTCAATAAATATCTAGAAGTTAATGGGTTGTCCATCCAAACACATATATACATACAAGTTAAACACAACAGAACTAGAATTGGATGCAAAATTAAACAAAGGTATGGTGATATTAATCAATCAACACTTCACTTACATCAAAACAATCCAAAAAACAAACCTCATATTCTAGTTGCACTCACAAAAGCACTCAAATTTCTCTGAGTCTCTATTCTTTTTTTTTCATGAAGCAATGAGCCGCCAAGCACCAAATCTGGATCTCCCTGCTCCTACAAATCGAGAGCACCATGAACCGATTCCCATCCTCGTGGCTGGCAACAATTACAAATCGCAGCTGGTACAGAGGCAAGAAGGAAAACTCACATGGATACCATGGAGGTTGGGAAAGAGCTGGTGGGGCATGAGGTTGGGACGAAATGGAAAACTCTGGTGTGGCTCCTTAGTCACGGACTCCTCCAGATCTGGTGTCATTGCCTCTCCTCTTCAGGCACTAACAACAACAGTGGGGCAGGGATGTGGGGTCGAAACCCAAAATAGATCATTTTGAATAAAAACTAATGGCTTTTAGAGATAAATTGGTTATGTAAGCTATTAAGTTTGTTCTAAGTTGAGTCATGAAATTGCATGTTGTTTGTTGCCACTTATTTATACATGTCAACATGTAACATATACCATGCATGTGTTTCTAGAAATTCTTTATTGGTCTTATTGTATTGCCATATAGTGGCGGGTTTCAGGCTCTAGGGAACCAATCTAGTTCTGAGGATCCATCGGGTTTGGTGGCGTGGTGCATTATCACCTGAATCGGTGTTTAGTTTGAGTTTGGGCTTAGAGTTAAGGTCCGTGAAGACTCCACCCAACCTGAATCCACCCCATTGTCATCCCTGGTTGGGGGAGCCCACAAAGAATATGGGGCAGACCTCCCCCTGGAGGAGGCACAAATAGGTGCTAATGTAGTGTAATGTAAAATCCAACCCTACCAAGGGGTCACTTGTAAATAACCTTTTCTAATATAAGTTCCCAAGGCATGAGGGCAAGGGCTCTCTTACTGTCATTTTCTTGCTCCTAAACTATAGCTCTTAGCTCCCCCACTACCTAACTTTCTCCTCTATAACTTGTTCGAAACTGTAGTTCCAACAATCATCTTTTTTCAGAACAACAAATTCTAGAAAACTAAAATAGTAAAATAAGAATATACTCATAAAATCATTTCTTGAAAAAATAGAAATGATTGTCACCATTTGTTTTAATCTTGATTGTAAGAACTTGATTGTAAGAACAAAGAAACATTCTATTATGATGAAACATGGAGACTTAGGATAATGGTTTGAACAGTAGTGGGCGAGGGAGCAAAAGCTTGGGTATCATCATTCAGAAGGAAGTTTGTAGTACAATATAATAATAGAGTGAGTAGAAGAGTATGAGTCAAATCACAAACACATCATCAGCCCCGCAATTAAAACGATTGGCACGACTAGATGAGTGGTAGTGGAGAGACATGGGCATCCCAAGAACGCGTAGTGGGCGAAGATGGGGTCATCGAAACTATCATGCAGGCAGTGGTGGAGCCAGAAATTTGCCACTGGGTATGCCAAATGTACAAAATTTCGAAGTAAATATGCAATATAATGAACGATAAGTTATAATTTGTAGCTATTTTGTTTGCGGCTATTTTTTTCACCTTTGCAACTTTCTCCCACAATGCAAATATGCTAACAACCTTCTACTTCGTCTACATCAGAACGTCTACATCAGAAGAATTAAGAACACAATCCGAAAGAATTAGAAAAAGGAATTCTTCAATAGTTCACCGAGGAGTGGATCTAAGGTGTTCTGCTATGCTGTCTGCTCACCTTGCTTGAAGCAGCCGAGGGGGAGGGCCAGTCGGCCAGATACAGATGCCGGAGGGTGCTGCAGAAGGTGCACCGCTTAGCGGCCGCTGCCGCCTGGCCGTCGGTGGCCGGCTCCTTCACGTAGTCGCGTTGGTAGGAGAGGAGGGCAGCCGCAGTAGGGAAAGGGGCAGGGCTGCTGGGCCAGGGGAGCGATGGCTGATGGGGTGAGGTGCGCCCATCGTCGGAGTGGGGGGGCCCGAGCCGCCGAGCCGGGGAGCAGCCGAGCGGGGAGAGGGAGGTGCTCGAGGCTCAGGCTGTCGGCGTGGAGCAGCCGAGCAGGGGCGACGTGAGTCTACTCTAGACGCTTGAACCGCTGGACGGACGAGAGGATAGTTTCTCCCTTGCTGGAGTTTGTTCCTTCGTGGGCTGCATGAATGGGCTGTTGTATTGGACCTATGAGCCATATTTGCATAGTATGACATGAATATAAGAAATGTATAAATTTGTGTATGCTTATTAATTTTTTCACCCAAATCTTGGGTATGCCTTGCATACAGGGGCATACCCCTGCCGCCGCCCCTGCATGCATGTATAGGCTCACGGACACGACCTAATGAGCAGTGGCTAGAACCTTGGTCACCAGAGTGATCTCCGCACTGCCGGCTCTGTAGCCGTGCAGCCACAAGTCTTGGACGGAGTCCCGAAAGCAGGCACCGGCTGCCCATCGAGCTCCTCCTCAGTGCAGTACTTGTTGACCCTCTGTAAACATAACCCAACAGAAGACAACAAATTTAATTAATCTATGACAAAAAAATTCCAAGAAATAGAGAAAGACTCTGCCCAACGAATGCACTGTAGTCACATACTAGTACTAATTATCGTCAGAGCAAGCCACCGGAGCAGAGGTAGCTGGGTGGCCAAATTCAGCACATGCCTCCATTGGCCCGAGAGCCCCATCTACAATTACACCTATACAGTGCGCCGCTCAAGATGCAGAACCTCTACTACCAGAGCACGAGGCTGCAGATGCCCTGCAGGGCCTCGGCGCGCACCACCTTGATCCTAAAGCGGCGAAGTGGCGTTCTTTATGTTGGGCCACACCACCCTAGGGTTCTTGATTTTGGGCGATACCACCCCCACTGTAGATTTCAGGGTGTTGTGCAGGGTCACAGCGGATGCCTTGGACTCCATCATCTCAAGCGCTGAGAGCGAAATGGATACTATATCCAGAGTACTGTCGTTGTCAACACGTGAGATCCACGCCTAAAACGCTGAGCGTCTTCTGTTGCTCGAGCTTCTCCACGGCCAGGGACACGTCCAGTCCCGAACATCTACAGAAAACCAAAAAGAGGGCCTCCATCCCAAGAAGCCCGAGCAGCAGCTGAGGGCAACGCTGACAAACCCGAGCACGAGAACCTTCAGGTCAAAGGCGCGCAACCTACTGATGAGGAACTTGAAGTTGCCATGTGGCTGGACCATATTCAGCATCACTAGCTCATGGGTGAATCCTCCCCTCTCGCCACCAAGTCCATCCACCGGGAGAGCAGCTTCGGCAGTGTCAAGACTAACGAATTGATCCTGAACGACTTGATCGGCCCAGGTGGCTGCCGAGGATCTTGCCGATGCTGTTGGTCAGGTCACGAGGCTTGGCTGTTCTTGGTACGGCAGGAACTCCAGAGCATGCACAAGCCCGACGTCATGCACCACCAGCGGCGTGTTCCTCCAGACCCGATGATCTCATGGACTAGAGGCCACCCACCTAAACACGAACAGGTCAACCCAGGGGTCGAAGTAGACCTGGTGGTGATGAGGGTCCGAGGCCTCCCACTCCGCCCTCTCACTCCACTGCATCAGCGTTGCATCTCGCGCCGATGAAAGAACCTTGCAGACGTGGTCGAAGAGCGCATCCAAGCGCTGACTCGCCTTGTTGGGAGTGTGGTAGCGCTAGCGCCGCATCTAGCGCGCGGCGGAGGAGCCTCTCCACCGTGCATTGCTTCAACGAAGGCGACCTCATCTATGCTCTTTGGAGCGAGGAGGCAATCACGGCGGGGTGGGGATCACGAGCTCTAGAGGTAATTTGGACGAAGATGAAATTGGAGAATTCTCAGCGAGAGGGAATTTGAAACAAGAGATTTGGGGGGTGGGGGGGGGGAGAACTCTAAATTTATTGTAACCATCCGTCGCCACCAGCTCTAGGAAAGGAATGGGTGGGCCGAGCCCCTGACGCCTATTGGGCCAAGAGCCCAATACATATTTTATTTGTCAGAGTGCACTCAATCTTGAGTTTTGAAAAATGTTTTGTGTTTTAATTTGCAGGTTAAACTCATTTATAGGTTTTGAACAAAAAACACACCATTTTAAAAAATAATTACGTTCCAAATAAAATTTCAAGTCCAAAAAAACAAGGGTTGTCGCGTGCACATCAACTCATGTTCTTGTACAATTGCATGCATGTGACCTCTTTTGCAAAGCAGCAAACCAATTTTTTTATAGTTGATTGTGTCCAATGAGTCGATGCAGAATATAGAGTCTACTCTTCTCTCCTCTAATCCATGAATCGAGCGTCTCCAGCAGTTGAGCCGATTCAAGCCAATTCCATGTGAGAGATCAGTTGCTTTCATTCCCTCATTGGATAAGAAGTAATGAGTAGCACCCTATCGTTTCATGGAGTTGGTTGGTGTTGTTATTCTCATTTTCTGGAGTTTCCTTCTACTTTATTTATAACATTTTTCTTGACTTATTTACTCAAAAACTATAAAGTTGTAGTACAGTGAGTTCCTTTTCCTTTCTAAAATTTTAATTATTTTATAGATCATTATGGGCTTTGGCTCATTCTTTCTATTGTTGGGCCATCTCTTCCTAATTCATGTTAATTACATGTTCTACTTGTTCCTTGACCAACACCACCTAGCTGCACTACCAATGGAAATTTCATCAAAAATGGATTAATGGTTCAGGTCGATTGCAGGATGAGGAGATACAGCAGACATGACATAGTCCACGCAGATCGAGGAATGTCAAGATTTTATTGAGTTGCATGTATTAATCAGTTCAACCAAAAGCTTAAGCTGATAAGTGAAAACATGACACTTTAATTTATATTTCAATTGCCACTCACATGGAGGCTCCCTTAGACCTTAGAATGGAATAGAACTGAGCAACAATTATTTTATTCAATTGGTCTAGCCAAGATTGGAATTCCAGATCTCTAGCCTTGGTATATACATTATTATATGAGTTGCATGCACCAACTAGCTCAACCCAAAATCTTAAGCTAATAGGAATATTCTGCTTTCCTCTAGGCGATGTATTCTGTTTGGCGACTCTTTGGCTATTGTGGAATGCTAGAAATGATGAAGTTTTTCGAAATGAGCTTTCCTCTAGTCGATGTATTCTCTCCAAAGTCTGCGGTGACCTTGTAATTTGGCACAAACGCCTGAAACTTGAACATGAGGTACCTGGTGAAACTACCTCCTCTCCTGTAACACTCCTTCCAGTCCAGTTAGCTAGAACGTTTCTTTACAATGAAATTTGGTGGGGAAGCTCTCCCCCGTTTGAATTCAAAAAAAAAAAGGTGAGCATTTCACTTTATATTTTAACTGATGTAGTTCCTTGTTCTCCAATATCTGTATGTATGTGCTTTATGATTTAGCCCAAAGTAAGATCAGATATGATTTATGACATTGTCCTAAAATTAGACATACGCCAAATCTATTATGCCTTCACTCGCTCTACATACCTTCCTAAGGGACTTGAGCTCCCAATAATCTTATATGGGTTGAACTGCATCCAACTAAAATATTTGCCATGTCAAACATGCTAATTCATGATCTTGCAGGATTCAATAAAACTATGTAGTCAAATTTAGTCTTCAAAGTAAACTATGGGCATACATGATACAATGCAACCCGGCTTACTCCTAGTCCTCCTCGTCGTCATCATCATCCATGGTGGGCAGCTGACGGCGACAGAGAGGGCAGACGACGTTACGGCTAAGCCACTGGAAGATGCAGTGCTGCTGAAAGACGTGGGAGCACAGCATGGCCCGGAGCGTCGACATAGTCGGCTTGGTGCTAGCTGCGTCGTTGTCCTGATGCTGAATCCAACGCCTTAAGGCAGATGGCACAGTCATCGTCCGATCGGCTGGGAAGAAAGATATATTGGCGCGCGATGGCGGTGGCTGCTTTAATTTGTATATATAGGTTCGATGTTCTCGTGTTCGACTCGGACAACGCATCCGCATGCAAGAAGGGAGTAATGGATTCGATGCATGGCCGAGCCATCATCCTCCTCGTTCTCGATCGGCTAACTCCTCGTCCCGGAGTTAGTTGCCGTACGTAATAATCGGATCGCAGCATCAATTGTTCGAGTCGGACTCATTGTCGATTGCATGCTGTGGTCATTTTATCGTAGCTACGAGTCTCGTCTATATATGACAAGTACTAGTATATAGGAGACACCGTACGTACCGGCAGGAACCTGCAGATGTTGAGGAGGATCCCGTAGCCTTGGCCTTGGCCTTGGCTCCCTATGTTGATCCTCATTATGGTGACCATGGTCGTGACGGCCGCCGGTATTCTCATCACCATTATTACCGGCCGCCGCCGATCCAACAACACTGATCCGGTCCGCGATCCCCATCCCCATCTCCACACGCTACTACTGCCCCTGCTCGCAGCAACAAGCGTGCTTTGCATCCCCGCCTCCAAAATGGCCATCCTGGGGCTCAAGGAGGTGGTGCTCACCACCACCACGGACGACAACAACTACGACGACTGTGCCATCTGCCTAAAGGCTTTGGCCGAGCGTCGTCCTGATCAGGAGGAGGAGGACCCAGAAGCAGCAGCCGCCGATGCAGAGACGACGACGACGACTACGTCGACGCTGCGGGCCATGCCCTGCTCCCACATCTTCCACCAGCACTGCATCTTCCGGTGGCTCCAGCTCCATTGCAATGCCATCTGCCCTCTCTGTGGCCACCAGCTGCCCACCACGGATGATGATGATGACGACAATGGCGAGGTGGTGGAAGACGACGACGACAACCCCAACAGCAGGGAGGGACGACGAATGCCCCATTGGTTGCGGCTCTTCTTGGAGGCGGAGGTGGAGAGATCACGACGACGACCACATATGACATATCAGGTGAAATAATTATAAAAGCAGATCGATCATCGCAAGGAAAAACCTTATCGATCGAGACAAAACTGCATGCCCTCGCTCGCTCGGTCGCCTGCCTACTTATTGGAGGTGGAGGTGGAGAGATCACGGCGACGACCACAGATCAGGTGAAATAATTATAAAAGCAGATCGATCATCCCAAGGAAAAACCTATCGATCAAGACAAAACTGCATGCCCTCGCTCGCTCGATCGCCTGCCTACTTACCAACGCTTATTAGTACCTCCAATCCAATGCAATGCTGTAACGTGTATGTGCCCTCGCTCGCTCGATCGCCTGGCTACCTACCAACGCTTATTAGTACCTCCAATCCAATGCAATGCTGTAACGTGCATGTGGTCTCATAATGATGAGTTTGTGTGATAGAAGGATATTCCATTCTAGAAAGATGTGAAAACAAACCAAACCAAGTGGCGATTAACTAAACGAAGGTCCGGAGAATATCTGAATAAAATGCATATCCCATGATCTTGATTCTTCGTCCTCAGATGAAAATGGTCCTCCAGCATCAACGTACTAATGCAGGATGGATAAAATAACAATACTGTAAAAAAAACACGCCATACATCACCCAAAACAACCACAGCCACAGCAGGTTAACACTAGCTGGTTTAAACAACATCAGAATCACCAGTAGCAAGAGTCTTAATTAAGATGTGCCTATATATAACATCGATCAGTAGCAAGATAATTATATGACACTACGATACATGTATCCAGCTTAGGATAGCTGCTGGGTGTTACACACAGAGATATATAAATGATACTTTCAAAACTCAAATACTACTTAAATTATTATTAAGCTACTAGGTAACCACGCCAACCATCGTCTCTGCTTCCTTCATTCCTGCAAATTAAATATGAACAATAGTTCTACACCACCACATTGTCATCATCATGCATCTTTGTCGTTGGTGACCTCCTCCTGGTACTCAACATACCCTTGATGTCACACTGGCTTTTGCCAGGAGGCGTGGAGCTCACATTTAACCTCATATTCAGCAATATGATGAGCAAACAACCTTTGGATATGGCTGCTGGTACTGTGGGCGAAGGGCCGGACACGAGGGTGAGTCCGGATGTACTCCTGGACGAACTCCTTGCTCAATCTACATGTCACCATCTTCGTCCTTCGCTTCCCAGTCCGCCCCATGGAGTACTCGTCACTGTCCTCCCTCGACCCGAGGTCTGCCACCATCGCCTCCCCCTCCAAGGCAGCCATCTTCCACTTCTCCCTGCCCCGCGGCTCAGTGGCGGACCCAGGATTTGAAATCAAGGTAGTCCTAATCAAAAATTTTCATGTGCAATATAACAAAATTGAAAGAAAAAGTTCCATAAAATGGCTATAAATTAACCAAACTGTGATATTACAATTAAAAGGTTCAAAACTTACATAAATAGGTCCAAAACTTGCACAAATAGATTTTTGTGGAGCAGAAGTTGCAATTTTTTTTTTGCCTCGTGCTTCTGAAAAAGAAATGCTATATTTGATTTCTTCGTGCCTCAACATCCTGAAAAAATTACAACATATTTCATTCAATGCTAGGCTCACAGATGATAGATCAACAATCCCTAAGCCCTTTACAGTCCAATCCAATCTTCATAATCAAAACCCTAACTGCATATTGCATAAAAGAATAGGATTTGGCTATTTAGGAGAACTGAGAAGAGCACTGAACTCACCAATCCAGGGGAACGGAGGAAGAGAGGAGCTGCCGGCGGGATGGGGCGGACTGGTGCGGTGGTGCCGGCCACCGGGCAGCCGCCGTCCGGGCAGGGACGCAGGGTAGGCTGCGGACTGGGGAGAGGAGCCAGGTAGCGCAGGGGGCTAGGGGCGGTCGGCGAACAGGCGGGGGAGGCCGGACTCCGGAGGACAGCGATCGGCGTCGGCGGGGTAGGGCGACGCCGCTGCGGCCGGCGGCTCTCCTCTCCGTCGCGCGCGCGCCTGGGAGCGTCAGCGTCGGGTGTCGGGGTCGGGCCGTCGGGGACGGACGGAAGCTGGAGTTGGGCGCTCGCTGCTTGGCTTCCTCAGACACAGAACGTAGATGGGAGGAGCAATGGGCCAAGTTTCATGGGCTGTGCCTAGTACTAAAAAAATTTTGGGCCAAATTCCAGGGTAGTCCTGGGCCTACCTGGATTACCCATTGGGCCCGCCACTGCCGCGGCTCCTCCATCGATCTCTTGTTCTTGTTCTTCCCCTCCTTCTTCGATCTCTCGTTCTTCTTGTTCTTCCCCTCCTCCATCGATCTCTTGTTCTTCTTCTTATTCGATCCGGCATCCGCCGCCATCGTCTCGTCCCCCGCCACCATCTCCACCATCTTCTTCGATCCGGCGTCCGCCCCCATCGCCTTGTCCTCCTCGTAGGGCTGGGGCTCGGGCGTGTCCGACACCGACCGGTGGCAAGTCGGGCATCTCTTAAGCTCCATCATCATCCTCCCCCTCATCAAAAGAATCTCCAGCTGGTTCTTGGTCGCAGCATCCGGCTCCATCACCTCCTCATCGAGAACGGCGGCGTGCATCTTCTTGGCATCCGTCAGCATCTCCTCCACCTCGCCAGGACGATCAGAATTGGGCATCATGGCGTGGCGGCGCTTCTTCCTCTACACAAAACTGCAGCACGTTCAACACATGACCCACTCCATGACCAGCTGCTCCTCAGCTCCATCTCCATCTCCATCTCCATCTCCATCTCCGTCACCCTTCTAAGCCACTCCCTGGACAGCTCCGGCTTACCCTCGCTATCCATCGCCGGCCCTTCTAATGCAAACCGGCCGGCCGGCGGCCAACAAGATCTTCTTCTAGATGTAACTAGGGCGTACTAATAGACCAGATGGCGAGGTTGCGGCGCGGCGCCTGGAGTTTGAGGCCCAGCAGCCCCGTGCCCACGTCTGGCCCCGCCGCACGCCCACACCAGGGTTTCTATGTATATAGGTACTCCCTCCATCCCAAATTATAAGACGTTTGACTTTTTTGATCCCAAGTTTGACCATTCGTCTTATTCAAAAAATTTGTGCAAACATAGTCAAATTTAAGTCATTCTTGAGGAACTTTTATTAATATACCAAGCCACGATAAAAGAATTGATATTTTGCACAAATTTTTGAATAAGACGAGTGGTCAAACTTGGTGTCAAAAAAGTCAAACGTCTTATAATTTGGGATGGAGGGAGTACGTACGTACGTATATGCACCAACCCTGCGTGAAAGATCGAATCAACTAGCCATATTGGCTTCCCGGTGGACTTACGTACGTGACCAAACATATATACACGTTCTTTTTCATTTAATTTTATAATTAATTTTAAGGTATATTTTCCTACTCCCGGGAGTAGTTACTTCTATCTTCAATAAACTACATTGTGTATATGTGTATACTAATTTATGAGTTTGAGTATATTTATATACTCAATTTATTTAAGATACTTCAAATCTTACTATGCGAATTTTTTTAAAAAAAGCTCTACTTTTTAGTATATTACTAAAATACCACTATAGTACTATATAAATAAATATAACTATATACTCTATGTATGTATACTTGCATACTTAATATACATACTACCGTAGATGGTCTAGTATGATCATATACTCCGTCTACAGACACTTCATTCAGCCATATACGTCTCAAATCTTGAGATATAAACATGGGAGTAACTACTCCCTAGGAGTAGGAAACAGTTTTCCTTCATTTTATCTATATAATATATCTATATATTAATTTTGTCTATCTATGTATCTATCTATTTTCTTCTATCTACTAAATAAAAAGTGATGGAATTACAAAATACTCCTCACCCTAATTATATTCATTCTACCCACCTCTGATACGATCTCCCCCCTCATATATGTTTTGCATTTCTAATCTAATGTATATACTGTCATGCATTTGAGGGGTCATTTAACAGGTGCACCCAGACTACATCTTTTTTTTAAGTGCAACAAGAGCTTTGCTGATCAATATATTAGACGGATAAAAAAGAAACGAGAATACAAAAAAAAGTCACCTAGGGACCAACCGTGCACCACTACAACCTACGACACTACTAAGCACCCAGCAAGACGACCATCTCAAAGGTGACGACTTTTTACTACGAAGAAAAATGCTACCCATGAGGGGGGGGGGGGGGGGGGGGGGGGGAACTCAAATTCCCACTCTTAAGAAACAAACAGCTCCCTCCTGGACACAGGAAAAGGAGGTTAGGAAACCACGGTCTATTGGTTTGTGGCCAAATGGAATTGTTGTATCATCTTTCCACATCGAAGTGACTTGTCTCGGTGGTAAGGCTTTTGTTGGAAAGTTCTTCTGTTACGCTCTTTCCAGATATTCCACCAAAAGTAGATCAATGATCCCATCAAAACTTTCCCTTTGTTCTCTATGTCCACCTTAGCTCTGCATCTGCACCAGTAATTATGCAAGGACCCTGCAGTGTTTAAATTGTTGAGAACAGTCAAGCCAAACCATTGTTTTGTTAGCTCCCAAACCTCATTTGTGAAAGAACAGTCCTTGCAGAGATGCGTTGGTGTGTCTGGCTCGACGCCACAAAGTTTGCAAATTGGATCGTTTTGCCAATTGCTTTTGCTTAGATTATTAGACGTGAGGATGTTTTTGTGGAGAAGGGTCTAGGCAAAGAAGCGGCACTTGGGCTCTGTCTTCAGATTTCCAGATTGGCATAACACTTAGTTTGTTGAATGTGCCTTCGAATTGCACACGCCATAAGCACTCTGTTTTGTGTGTTCCCCATCTGCAGCACCACCTTATATCATGGTAGTAGGATCCAGGCTTGTTGCACGAGTGGCTTCCCAAAGAGTAACATACTCGACTACCTTTGCCTGTGTGATTAGCAGTGTGATGTGATCTATCCATTTGTCTCGTTCCAGTGCTTTGTGAACCTTGATATTTTTCCTTTTTTCCTTTCGGTAGAGGATTGGGGCGAAGTTTCTTGGGGCCGTTCTGTGGAACTACGATGAGTTGCAGAATTTTTTTTTTTGGCCTCCACGGTGAACTGCGTGCTCTTGTCAAGCACAAGAATCAGCGTTGAGTGGTGACCTTGAAGCACAGCGGTGGTTGACTGGTTGTGGAATGAAGGAAAGACATAGATATAGCATCGATGCCACTACAAACCAATACATATTTGATAAGGATTTTAAACCATAAAAATGTCTCTAAGCTTCCAAAATAAATCCTAGAGATAGACTGCTCCACGATAAATCTAAATAAAATATTTAGAGCTTGTGAAAATATCTCTACAAACTTCTAAAAATACATATAGCTCTAGGAGAATTGAAAATATCCAAAAAAAATCTAGAAAACTTCCTAAACATTATAGTCGCTGTATAAACACGTTTTGAAAACTTTCCAACAAAAAAGGCACCACGCAACCAGCATGAATCCATGGCATGAATGCATTCGGCATTAATTTATGTTGCATTCATGATTGTTGCAACTCATATTTTCACTAAGCAAAGTATAGAAAACATGTTTAGTCATCGATTGGAATGTTTTAGGAATTTTATAGGTTTTTTGGATAATTTTCTCATTTTTAGTAGAGCTAAACCTATTTTGTGGAAGTTCTAGAAATATTTTTATGGCTCTAAATATTTCATTTGGATTCATCGTATCCCAATCTATCTTTATGAGTTTTCTTTGAGTTTTTAAAAGCTTACACTACAGAAGAGAAGAACATCACAGGCGGTTCAAAACCCCCCTTCACTGGCGGATTTTGAACCGCCATAACCAACTCGGCAGTGATGAGCTGATCACATCACTGCCGGTTATGCCAAACCGGCAGTGATAGCTCATGTATCACTGCCAGTTCGTGTTAAAAACCGGCAGTGATACTTGAGCCATCACTGCCGGTTGTTTTAACCAACCGGTTGTGTAGATTATATTATCACTGCCGGTTATCTTTGAACCGGTAGTGATATACTATTCACAATTTGCATTTTAATAATTGTTTTATTTTCATTTCGAGGGGAGGTGGTGGGGTGGGAGGTCGGGGAGGTGGAGGTGGAGGTGGTTGCTATCGATCAATTTGATATCGATGTGAATGAAGACAATACAAACCCATCAACATTTATATTACAAAAGTTTCAAAAAAACTCTAAGTATCGAATTAAGAGTCGCATTACAATAGCCTATCAATGTGGTCTCTTCCGTACTGCGCCTTGTACTTCTTAGTCCTCGCAATGGAGAATGATCCTGTCTTGGTCAATATCTCGTCCAATACAAACCTTGCTACCTCCTCTTGAATTCCTCTCATCTCAAAATCTAGCAACTGGTTGTGATTGTTTGCTTTGCGCTGTAATTGAAGCAAGATGATATTGAGATGCACAAACGTAAGACAAAACAATAGAAATGGGATGCCTACGTACCATGTCATCTCCCTTATTTGTTTTTGCGCCAAAGTATTTTAGCATTGCCCACATCACATAGAACCCGCATTCGTTGTTCCCCATCGGTTGATCTAGGGTCTTGAGATCCTCCATATACTTTACACTGAATGGGGCCCTCCATTGCTTTTGCATCTTGCTATCGAGATTTCTCCAATTCGGTAATGCCTTCATTCTATGTTACATTGTAAATGAAGTGTGAAGACCGAGGACATTACAATATCCTATGTGATTAGAAAATGTTGTGATATTGGGTTCACTTACTTATTCAGCACTTTGACTAGGGGGGCGATAAGAGAAAGTGGCTTTTTCTTTGAGTCCCACACCTCGATATGTGAATCTTGAAGATAGATATCTACGAGGATGAAATGGTTGCTGCAATCACAAAGTCCATGTTATTGAATGACATATCAAGAAAAGAAACACTAAAATAAGGGTCGAGAACACATACTCGCAGTTGTAGGGTAGGAGTACGTTTGTTTTGTTGTTTCTGAACATACTTTCAAACTCAATCTTCAAACTTGTTGGTACATAGTCATCATCACCAGGGGCGGTGCATGTTGTCTCATTTACAAATATGGGATCCAAGAAGTCTATATTGCTCAATTGCTTCTTTAGGCACCATTTTGCCATACACCTGCATAATAAACATATGATATATTCAAATGCAAATCACGTAGTTTATTATAGCGTTGTGAGGGTAGGGTACTTACATAGACCATATCATCAAAATCTGCGTATCGAGCGAGCGCCGTTGGAAGAGCTGAAAGAGGTGTTCATAATAAATAGTATGCACCGTTTCTTCAGGATGATTAAAAACCATTCCGGGAGGGATGCAAACTTCAAAACCGATACAGTCTCCGTTGGCAGTATCCAGGGAGTAATAATCATGCAACTGTCGCATGTATGTTGGCAAATCTTTATACTCTTGTTCGGTGGCGACCAAAGGTTTGCCTCTTGAATACTTGTATGCGACCATGGCTTTTTCAAAATCTCTCGTTCCGTAATACAACTCCGTGGCCCTCTCCATGGATATGCCCATGTTGTTGGCCAAGTTCTGTATCTCTAGCAATTCTTTGGTGTGTATTTCTCTAGCTCTGATTTGATTACTCTCTTTGTTGTGTTGCCTTTCAAATTCGGTCTGTTGTCTCCACTTAGGTAGACTGGCTATTCGATTAAAGAAGGCAATGGCGGCTTTCTTGCTTGGAGGCTCCACAATCGGGTCCTTCATCTTACTCGTAATGCTAGCATCCACCTTCTTTTTACTTGTTTGGGGAGCATTACCAACCGAAACTGATGACCTCTTGTGTTGCGAGGTCGAACCTGATCGCACTTTGGATTTTCGCGGAGGAGGAGGAGGTGTCTTCTCTTTTGGCTGTGGAGGAGGTGGAGGAGGTGGAGGAGGTGTTTTCTCCTTTGGCGGTGGAGGAGGTAGAGGAGGTGTTTTCTCCTTTAGCGGTTGAGGAGGTAGAGGAGGTGTTTTCTCCTTTGGCGGTGGAGGAGGTGTCTTCTCTTTCGAGGCAGGAGAGGGAGAATGAGGATCTTGCAGAGGAGAGAAACCTCTTGGCGGCGGCGATGCCGATGATTCACTGCCATCCTCATCATCCGAAGATGGCTGCTCATCTAGCTTGATGAAGCGTTTGCGCCAAGCCACATGAGTGCCCAAGTTGTGAACAAGACGCGGCCTATCTTCCTCCACTGGGAAATCAATGTGTATCTTATTGTACTTCTTATCCAAGATCTTATCAATGCTGACCCTGGCATACCCGGGTGGCATTGGCTTGCCATGAATGATGCCGTCTCCTCTTGGAAATGCTTGTCCGACCGCCACCTTGTCTTTTGTCCACAGCTGACGGATGTATAACCTGACATTAATAGGTCCAGTGATGTTGTCCACCGGATGAGGAGCATTGACCTCTTCTTCGTCAAGCATAGGGGTTGAGCCACAGCTACTGCGACCCTTGGGCACTGGGCTATTCAAAGTCAGGATAGGCTGCGGTTGTGACGAACACATGGATTGCATAGCTGACATAACTCGTGCATCAACTTGAGCAGCTATCCGTGCTTCCATGCTATCTTCGATTTCCTTTCGAAACCTTTGGAGCTCTTCTTCTCTTTGTGTTCTAGCCCTCGCCCGGCTCCTATAGGATGAAGATTCACCTTCGAATGCTTTCACCCAAGGTACATTCCCGGCTCCTCTAGTGCGACCGGGGTGCTCCTTGTTTCCAAGTGCTTGTGTGAGCACGTCATTTTCTCTATCGGACTTGTGGTTACCTCTATTCACTTCCTCAGTTAAGGTTGAAATCCTCTGGAGGAGATCGCTGACGGGTTCACTACTGGCATTAAGGCTCCCGTCACTATTGTATCGTGCCCCCCTTGCAAGTAGGTAGTTTACTGATCTGGGCTGCCAATCGCTTGTCTGAGGCCTAACGCCACGCTGCTCTAGTTTCTGGACTTCCATTTCCCATTCCGGAATCTTCCGTACATAGCCACGCGATCCTAGGCGATGAGGATCCTTTGCCTTAAGTGAGTTTGCTCTATTTCTTTCGCTTGATGCCTTGGCCTCTTCGGATAGCTTGTAAGCCTTGAACTCCTCCCAGAAGTCTCTCTGCTTGGTGTATTGACCTTCCTCAAAATTTGGTTCTCTGTCCTCCTTGATTAACTTGTACAAGGTTCCCTTGAAAGTCTTGAACGAGCGACCCATGATTTCCTTGGCCTTCTTCTTGACTGTCGCCTCGTCATAGTCATTAGGAAAAGTGAAAAACCCTTTCAACTTGTTCCAAACTAGCTCCTTCTCACTTTCTGGAACCCTCCATGGGTCATCCTCATGACCAGTCCATTTCCTGTATTTGATCAGGATAAAGTCTCTTACAAGTGCCCCGATGACACTCTTGTATGGGCCTAATGCTGTAAGAGGCTCCACCGGCTCCCCTACTTGGTCGAACTCAGAGATGTGCCAATGTTTACTTGTTTGAGGAAGCTTTGTTGCACCACGCTTAGTCTTGCTGGTACCCTCACCACTTGGCTCTTGCGGCGGAACCTGCTTCAAAATTCATAAATAAGTCCCCATCAAACTTATCTAGCGTGATTTCTTACTATCACGTTATTAGGTTTGACCTAAGTTATTACCTCGTCTCCTTGGTCTAGCTGCAGATAATGGCTAGGGCTCCAATCGTCCTGATTACCACCACCATTAGTTGGATCCTGCGGCGCTCCTGTCGCAGTGCTCTCTGCTTGTGGGGTATCAGTAGCTCGGCGACGGGTGGTGAATTGGCAATGACGAGTCATGTTTCTGGACATGCAATCAAAGGCATCAACTTTCTTAGGGTAAATCTCATATATGCGTCAAAACACTCTTGACTCCAACTCTTGATCAAGTTACCGACTCGACCCCGTATAATAGTATAGCCAAAGAAAAACGAAAGCCCTAACACTACGTCTAAGTGCCTTCAACGCCAAGTTACACTTAGACACCACCGTGTCTTTAGTTGATGTGTGCTTGGTCTAGAAGTCTCTACTAGCAAAAGTCCATCATCTCTGATTTTTCTGGAATTTGTATTCATCAGAAAGATAGAATCAACCACCATTTCATCTCTCTAACACTCTGCATCCAAAATCAGATATAGCCCAGCTGTCACATAGGGCAAGCCCACTTGTAAGAGCCATCCCTGGTTCCTAGCACTAATACCTCTCAAGGATAGTTATCTTACTTAACTATGCATATTTCTTTTTATTAATTCAGAGTTCATTGTTTTAGGGGTGCTGGACCTTTTCGCTTTACCTTAACCAGAAATTCGCAAGATGCAGCAAATTTCTCGAAGGCATTCACAGGAGGTCTTTGATGAGAATAAAAAACTCCGCAAAGAGTTGGAGCCCAAGATGTATGAACTTGACTTAAGATCTAAGCATCTTGATCACATAGCTTCGCAAAGTGACTCAAACATGAGGAATCTTCAGCAAGAGAAGGAAAAGGTGTGTACAGGTTTATTACTGTAGCTTTCTCCTGTTAAAATTTTTGAATTTTGTAGGGAGTGCATAACATCATTTCTTCTGTAGTGCCTAGCATTTAATTTATAGATAGATTACAATTGCATATGGCTTAGCGATTAAGGTATCAGGTAAAATGCAGGGAAGTTGTAGAGTTTTTTTTGTGTCTTCTTGTAGAACAGGAAGGGAATTCAAATAACTCCCTAAATTTGCATCTAAATTACACACCTTTGTCATTATGAAACATAATTCCAAATAAGTAATTCTTTTTTCATCAAATGCATTAAACAATAATTAAAAGTTATATCTCCTAAAATTCTAACCCGTGTGAGCACGGGTTGATGGACTAGTTAATATAATAGATAGATGTTTATATACAATATATGTTTCCTGTATATATTACAAAAGAATGACGAGCATATATACAACGACAGCATGCCTACCACTTTTTATGCATTATTAAATGAGCTTAAGGCAGGTTAGATCAATCCTTACACGATGTGAATAGCATAACATGCATCGGCATGAACTTGTGTGAACATGAATCCTTGTATGTTTTTAATTTTTTTGTCTACAAGAATGCAATATAGTAGCACTTGAGCAAGAGCTGTTTAAACAAAGATCAAGTATCAGAGAAGAGCATGATGTCATATTGATTACACAAGTAGCATGATGTCATATTGATTACAGGAGTATACAGCATCTTCTGCTGGTACCTATCTAGAGAAAACAATCTACATAAGGTAGATATCTGTATGTGATAATGCTAGAGGCATTTCACCGAACACCTTATGGGCACTCACCCAAACTGCAGGGGTGGCGCGACAACGACGTGGAGGAGCTCCTGGCGGCGTCGAGGATGGCGGCGTCGGGCTGCGGCGTCGGGCTGCGGCGTCGTGAACGGCGCGGTCGGGCTACGGCGTCGTGGACGGCGAGTCGGGCGGCGGCGGCGTGCACTGGCGGGAGCGTTGGTTATGTGTCGAGCGTTGTGACTGGCGGGAGCGCCAGCCCCTTTTATAACCCCAGCATCACTGCCGGTTGGCTATTACAACCGGCAGTGATGTTGGCCATCACTGCCGGTTTGTTATTAGAACCGGCAGTGATGTCCCACATCACTGCCGGTTCTAAAAACAAACCGGCAGTGATGTCCAGGTTCTAAAAACAAACCGGCAGTGATGTCCAACATCACTGCCGGTTTAAAACCGGCAGTGATGTGGGACATCACTGCCGGCTCTAATGACCAACCGGCAGTGATGTGGGACATCACTGCCGGTTGGTTATTAGAACCGGTTTAGTTTTACTTTTTTTAAAAAAAATAAAAACGACAAGTTCAAACCAAATTTTAGAACCCCAAATTATTTCAAATGAAAAAGTGAGGAATACCAAATTTATACAACTCATGAAGATCTACAACTTTGATATAGGTCACCTTAGCATTTGACTAAATTTGAACCTTTCAAATTTGAAATTTTCAAAAACGGGACGTTTGATCCAAAATTTGAAACCCAAAATGATCTCAACATGAAACATAATGTGTACCAAAGTTGTTCAGCTAATGAAGATCTCCAACTTTGATATAGGTCATTTCTTCATTTGAAAAAAATTGAACATTTCAAATTTGAAATTTTGAAAAATGGAACGTCCAGTCCAAAATTTAAAACCCAAAATGATTTGAACATAAAACTTGATGAATACCAAAGTTGTTCAACTTATCAAGATCTACAACTTTTGTATAGGTCATTTCTTCATTTGAGAAATTGTTAATATACATTGTTCACAAAACCTACACGTGTCTCATATGGTTTATGAAATCTTATGAGAGATGTGTAATATTTATGAACAATGTTATTACCACTTTGTCGGATGAAGAAATGACCAATATAAAAGTTGTAGACCTTGATGAGTTGTACAACTTTCTTTACATCACTTTTCTAGTTGAAACCATTTGGGGTTTCAAAATCATGTTTCAAGTTGTCTTTTTTAAAAAATTTGAAAAACGACAAGTTCAAACCAAATTTTAGAACCCCAATTTATTTCAAATGAAAAAGTGATGAATACCAAAGTTGTTCACATTTGACAAATTCTTAGTACACATTGTTCACAAAACTTACATCGGGAATTTGAGATGTTGCACATGTTTCATTGTCATGTTTCACAAGTTCAAACCAGAATTTGAGCCCCTAAATGATTTCAGCTCAGAAAGTGATGAATACCAAAGTTGTTCAACTCACCAAGATCTAAACTTTTATATGGGTTATTTTCTCATTTGACTAAATTTGAAATCGAGCCTAAATTTGAAATCGAAAGTGATCTCAACTTAAAATGTGATGAATACCAAGGTTGTTCAACTAATGAAGATCTACAACATTTCATTAAGGATTACATAGTTTATGATATTCTAACTATGATGGCCTCATCGTGATCACTCCGGAGGTAAGCAGGTTCGTCACCCTCTTCAAGGATAGGTAGGGTAATGTCTGCCCCAAAAGGAGCCATTTCTTGATAACCTTTGTACTCTTCTTCGTCCGTCACTCCTTCAACACTGACAATCTTCCTTTTGCCTTGCATGACTACTTGTAGTCTTCCCTTTGTATTGTTATCCCTTGCATAGAAGATTTGCAAAACATCCTTTGCAAGGACGAAGGGGTCATCTCTGTATGCGGTCTTGGATAGATCAACGGTAGTGAACCCATCATTATCGTTGTTGATTTCATCTAGCCGGACCCACTGGCAACGGAAAAGAGCGACCTTCAACTGTCGTCCATAGTCTAGCTCTCATATCTCATCTATGAAACCATAGTATGTTGCCTCCACCGTGCCGTATTCATCGTGGGCGTCGAAACGAACAGCACTATTTTGGTTGGTGCTCTTTCCATCCTGTTTTTTTGTGTAAAATGTAAAACCATTTATATCATAACCTTGGTACATCATCACCGTAGTCGAAGGTCCGGGAGCTAAGAGATCTAGCTGACATCCCGACACCATTCCTAGCCTGCGGCGTCGAAACCAGTCACCGAATTCCTCCTTATGTTTTTTCTCAAGCCAAGCCTGTGACCTACCGATGTGCTTACTTTGCAGTAACTGCTTGTGCTCATTAATGTATGCCATCACACCGTCGGCCTGTTGGAGAACAGCGAAGTGTGCCTGTCTGAAGGAAACCACTTCGACTATTTTGACTGCTTTCTCACCTATCGTTCCTTTGCCCCCTAGTCTTCCATCGTGACGAGATACTGGAACTCCGACCCGATTGATGTCCATATAATATGTGCAGAACTCAATGGCCTCCTCCGTTGTCCATCCTTCTACCATGCTCCCTTCTGGTCTGAATCTATTCCTAACATACCGCCTGAAAACTTTCATCAACCTCTCGAAAGGAAACATCTGGTGTAGATACATTGGGCCAAGGGCTTTAATTTGGTCCACAAGATGAACAAGTAGATGCACTGATATATCGAAGTAAGTCGGTGGGAAATGCATCTCAAGCCTGCATAGAATCTCGGTTATCTCCTGCTTCAGCTGGTCTAGCTTGGCCCCTTCAATGACCTTTTCAGAGATCGCGTTGAAGAATGAACACAACTTTATGATTGGGGCACGGACCTTGTCAGGGAGGATACCTCGTAGGGCAACTGGGAGCAGCTGAGTCATAATGACATGACAGTCATGGGCCTTCATACAACCATAGTTAAACTTAAGTTCTCTCATGTTAACTAGCCTCTTCGGGTTCGCACAGTAGCCAGTTGGCGCTTTGAGATCATTAAAGAAAGAAATAAGCATGGCCTTTTCTTCCTTTTTCAGTGTCCATGATGCCACCGGAAGTTTCAAGTGGCCATCCTCAAGAGTTATTGGGTGCAACTCCTTCCTGAGGCCCAGGTGTTGCATGTCCAAGCGTGTCGCGAGAGAATCCTTTGTTGTTCCCCCGGTGTTCATCAACATGTTAAGTGTGTTACCGCACACGTTTTTAGTTATGTGCATTGGATCAAGACAGTGACGTACACTCAAAAGTGGCCAATAAGGTAGTTCCCAAAAGATTGATTTTTTCTTCCAGATACTACCGGCTGGCACTGGTACTGCACCTTCCCCCTTCCCAAGGACAACATCTGTGAGTTTGCTTACTTGTTTAAGTATCTGTTTCCTGTCTCGATACTTTGGAGGGCCACGTTTCTCAGTAGTCCCATTAAAATCTTTTCTATTCTTGCGGTAAGGGTGATCCCTTCGTAGGAACCTACGGTGTCCCATATAGACCATCTTCTTGTTTTCTGGTAGATGTATAGCATCAGTCTCGTCCAAGCACTCGACACACCCAGTGTATCCTTTTGTCTTCTCTCCAGACAAGCAACCTCGCCCTGGCAGGTCAGTGATTGTAGCGATAAGTATAACCTTTATCGTGACATGTTCTTTTTTATACTCATCCCAAACATCCTTCACACCCGTCTCCCACATCTGTAGTAGTTCATCGATCACTGATTGTAGAAGCACATCGATATCATTACCAGGTTGTTTTGGCCCTTGGATTAGTAGTGGCATCTGGATGTATGACCGTTTCATACAAAGCCAGGGTGGAAGGTTGTATATACATAGCGTCACTGGCCAAGTGCTATGATTGCTTCTAACCTGGTCAAACGGATTCATCCCATCTGTGCTCAAACCTATCCAAAGATGCCTTACCTCTCCACCGATGTTCTTATAGAACATAGTGTTGATAGTCCTCCAGTCCGACCCGTCGGCGGGGTGCCTCAACATTGTATCTTTCTTACGCTCTTCGCCGTGCCAACGCAATAGTTTGGCTGACTTTGCATTTGCAAACAACCTATGCACTCGTGGAGCTATAGGAAAATACCATACGACCTTTATGGGCCCTCCTCTGGTCTTGCTTCCCTGATTTGACGGCCCTTGCTTGTATCGGGGAGCTTTACACTTGGGACACGCATCCAAGTCTTTGTATTTTTCTCCACGGTACAATATGCAATCGTTGGAACACGCGTGTATTTTCTCAACCTCGAGGCCGATTGGGCAAATCATTTGCTTGGCCAGGTAAGTCTTTTCTGGTAACTCGCTACCCTTCGGGAGCAGTTTATGCAGTATACCTAACAAGCTATCGAAGCCTTTATCACTCAATCCATTCGTTGATTTGAACTCTAATAGCATGATGTTGACTTCCAGTTTGCTTATTGGGCAGGTCGGATACAATGGTGTTTTTGCATCCTTTCTCATGATCTCCAGTTTTTTCAACTGTGTAGCACTAAGAAATCCGCCATGCACATCATGAAGAAACTGTGAAATGCCATCATTTTCCTCTGTGTCGTCAACTAATGTATTCCTAAACACATTATCGTTGGTAGGCACAGGTACTGTGTAGCATTGGTCATCATCAATAGGCAGAAATGCGTCTAGGGATACGCTAGGCATGGGCACATCATCATTGTTTTCTTGTGCAACATTTTGACCAACCTCCCCATGCAAAGTCCAAATCGTGTAGTCTCTCATGAACCCCCTGGTAATCAAGTGCAATCGTATATGCTCCACGTCGCCCCATTTTCTCGTATTCTTGCAATCTTTGCATGGACAGAATACAGGCTGTGAGTCCCCAGCATTGGCTCTAGCGAGCTTGATGAAATCGTCGATGCCCGTCAAGTACCGTTGGTCTGTACATGACAGATCGTACATCCACCCTCGATCCATGTCTGCACAGGTAAAATGGGCCAGGCAGAGGAAACATAGGAAAGTTTTAATAAGAAACAATTATTGCACAATATTGAAGAACAATTATTCTACTCCATGCAACATAAAAATGGAGACACTAATTTAAAAAAAGACTAAATTTGGAGACATGATCATGAATAACAATGTAGCTCCAAACAATGCCCATATAAATTAAAAATCGCAGCCCCATAAAACTTAATTATTGCACAATATTGTAGAACAATTATTCTACTCCATGCCACATAAAAATAGAGACATTAATTTAAATAAATACTAAAATTGGAGACATTATCATGAACAACAATGTAGCTCCAAACCAGTGGCCGATGAAGGATGATAATCAAGGGGGGGCTAAAAACAATGGTGATTTGAGATTTTTGCTACAGTGTTTCTAGTAGTAAATCAAGTCATTAGGGGGCTGGAGCCCGCCCACCCTCCCTTAGATCCGCCACTACTGCTCAAACAATGCATTGTTTGGTGACACATGGGTTAATTTGCTCATCAACATTGTAAAAGAATCTACTCTACTCCTAAGAACCAATTATAACATCACATATTAACAATGCATTATAGCCATGAATTAGAAAAGTGCTCTGTAGAAGAATGGAGAAATAAGAATGAGAATCAAGCATTATAGCCATCAAAACAAAGCTAATTAAGCAACAAAATCGAAGGAATGGAGGCTGGTTACTAACCTTAAAGCAAAAAGATCAAGCCATTCTTCCAAATCCAAGTGGTAGCTTCACGGATTTGGGCGACCGCAACATTGGAGGGAGTGGCCCAAACGCGCGCCTCTGTTCTCGGGATAAAAGAGTGGAGGAAGAAGATGACGGCTACAACCTTTTTGTGCTGTCAGGCTCATCACTGTCGGTTCTATCCTAGAACCGACAGTGATAGAATCAAATCACTGTCGGTTCGTGGCTTGAACTGGCAGTGATAAGTGGAGTTGTCATCACTGCCGGCGGGAGGCACAAACCGGCAGTGATAGTTGTCATCACTGCCGGTTCTCGCACCCCCCAATTATTTTCTGGTTGTCAGAGCCTAGAACCGGCAGTGAAGGGTCATCACTGCCGGTTGTCTTAATTTCGGCAGTGATGTGGCCGGCACTGTTGACTGTTTCTGTAGTAGTGTTAGAGACATTTTCTATGGTTTAAAAGTTTTGTCAAGTATTCACCAATTTTTTTAACTAGGAAAAAGAAAAAACCGCCTTCAAAACCCCTCCAAACTAGGGTCGGTTGGTACTTTGAACGATCTCAATAGTTCAGGGTGTAAGAGGTCTGGTCTTGGAGTTTGAGGATGCAAAACAAATTGCGATAATAGTTTAGGGAGGTAAAATGAACTTTTTCCCCATGTTTTCTACTGTGGCACAACTGAATGTCCTAAACTTACAAGGTAGCTCATGAATGCAATAGTTGTTGTATTCAGTGTACTTTTACAATATGCAATAAAGAGGTCCCAAGAAAACCTGTAAAAACCAACAAAACCAAAATTGTTTCTAACAATATTCTTTTGTTTATCCATTGCTTGTTCTAGATTTATTAGTCCTAACTCCCTAGGCAAACAAAGCCCACCATTTTCTCAAACGGATGCCTGTGCACAGACAAAAGAAGCCCAAAACCCAAGAGGAGATTCTCTGAAAACATGCAGCAATCATTTGTTCAAAAAGAAAATACTTCAGTCTCTGAATATCTGAGCTACAACACAGAATAGGCAAGTTGCATTTTGTATTGTCGCCAGTATAAATAATTCTATGATATCCCTCCCACAGCAAATTCCAAGCTAGAGAACTGCCCTTAAGATTGGTTGACATGCTTTAACAAGATGAGCATATTGCACATTGGTTGACAAGTCACAAAACTGAAATTTCAGACAGTGAACGGAAATATCGCAACTGAATTTTCTAAACTAGACAGTTAAGATTTAGTAACAAGACATGATCCATCAGCGAAGCAAATATGTTCTGCCTTAAACATGTGTCACATATTAGATTATTCTATTTCTAAATATATATCACTAAAATTCAGACAGGCAGCTCAAAGGTACACCATATTTAGTTCAGTCAAGCCAATCGTCTAATCTAGCACTTAATGGTAAAACAAAGGGATACGCAAGAATAGCAGCAACACCATTCATGTTGTCAAAGCAGATCCAAACCCACTGCTACTACTGCAAGAAACAAAAGATGAAGTAGAATCAAACCATCAATGAGGTTGAGGAATAGATCAAGCACGGACGCAGTGAGGCATCAACAGCCCTATTGAAGACGAAGGGAAATGGGTGGTCCCTGCCATGGACACCGGCACCGGCGCCCCACGTATCAACCATAAGCACTAGCAGAGGGGAAGTAAAAATAATTTAATAGGGGGCCATGTGGAGAAGCATGGCAAGAAAAAAAGGTTTTAAAGGTGTGTCACAAAAAAAAAGGTTCAAAAATAGTATGCCATTTGGCATGTAGATTATTTGGTCATAAGAAGTTGTGCCAAACATGCACTACTGGAAATGAGAATTTCCTGGACGGTGCCATTACCATCAAGAAAATAAAAAATACCATCAGGGAAATTTAAAACCAATTTTCTTGATGGTACACTGTCAGGGAATAACCGTCAGTGATAGATTGACAGGGAAATGAACAAATGTCTGATGGTCAACTGTCACGGAAATTGATTTCTGTATTTTCCTATCCATAATGAACCTTATAAACCACCAAGGATAGATGTTTAGTTCTATGGGTGTAAACCGACAAAAAAAACCATATGTCATCAACATGAAAATCATTTGTCCTGATGGTGGGAAACCAACAGGATAAAAGGATAATTATCCTGTCGATTGAATAAAGCACCCATCTACCCAAAGAAACTTCTCCAAATATTTGGCATCAACACAACAAACTCTTGCACAACCACGGAACCACCAGTACTAGCTAACCATTTACTACCAGCAACAATACTACACAAAAGCACCGGCAATAGCCTTGCCTTTGTTGCTGCAGCCCCACATCTCCCTTGGCTCATTTCATTTGGTCATTGCAAGCTTGATATCAGATGAGTTTTTGCCATGCCAGCCCATGTTGGAAATCTGCAAGGACAGTAAGGAATTTCAGTGCCAACTACAAGAAGGGAAAGTTAAAAATTGAAGTCTTGCTGGGAACTACACATAAATAAGTGATTGGAAAAAAACAACACAACTTTATTAGCGAAAACATGTCAAAACTATGCCCCATTCATCATTTTGCACATTTGGACAGATCTCAATAAAACCAATATTGTTTGCTGATTTGATTAATATGGCAAAACCCTAGTGCATAGTTGTGTTTAGGGAAAAATAGTGTACCTCTCTTCATGGTGAGAATTAAGCAAGTTCTGGCACCAGATGTGGAAAGCATTGCACCACTCAAAGAAGTTGTGACCACCATTTTCCTTTACAGTCAGAAAAGAAGTAATAGCATTGACATGAGTCAAACAAACGGAAACATAAAAAACAGTTAATCTCACCAGTTTTTTTATCACTTTATGGAGTTGGCGGCCCTTATAAGTTATAACCATGCGGTAAACCATTTTTCCTGCAATACATGGAAATTAAGCATTAGAAATTGTATAAGAGATTGTGTTCATTTTAGAACTCAAGAACTAGTCTAAACCAGCAAGTGCTTAATAAATGTCTACAAGTTAATGGGTTGTCCATCCAAACACATATATACATACAAGTTAAACACAACATAACTAGAATTGGATAAAATTAAACGAAGGTATGGTGAGATATTAATCAATCAACACTTCACTTAAGTCAAAACAATCCAAAAAATAAACCGCATATAGCACAGCGTTGTACTCATGAAAGCACTCAATTTCCTCTGAGTCTCTATTCTTTTTCTCAAAAAGCAAGGAGCCCACAAGCACCAGATCTAGATCTCCCTGCTCCTACAAATCGAGAGCACCGTGAACCAATTCCCATCATCACGGCTAGCAACAATTACAAATCGCAGCTGGTACAGAGGCAACAAGGAAAACTCACATGGATACCATGGAGGTTGGGAAAGAGCTGGTGGGGCACGTGGTGAGGATGAAACGGAAAACTTCGGTGTGGCTCCTTGGTCACGGACTCCTCCAGATCTAGCGTCACTGCCTCACCTCTCCAGGAACTAACGATGATGGCGGGGGCAGCAAGATCTGGGGCAGAAACCTAAAATAGATCATTTTGAATAAAAACTAATGCCTTTTAATATAGGTAAATTGGTTATGTAAGCTATTAAGTTTGTTCTCAGAGTAGTCATGGAATTGCCTATTGTTTATTGCCTCTTATTTATACATGTCAGTCTGTAACATATACCAGCCATGTGTTTCTATAAATTCTTTATTGGTTTTATTGTATTGCCATATAGTGGCAGGTTGCAGGTTTCACGGAACAAATCTGATTTTTGGGATCCATCGGGTTTGGTGGCGGGGTGGATTATCACCCGAATCAGTGTTCGGTTTGAGTTTGGGCTTAGAGTTCAGTTCCACGAAGACTCCACCCAAACTGAATCCAGTCCACTGCCATCCATAGTCGAGGAGCCCACGAAGAATATGGGTTAAAGACCTCCCCCTGGAAGAGGCGCAAATAGGTGCTAGTGTAGTGTAAGGTAAAATCTAACCCTACCAAGGGGTCACTTGTAAATAACCATTTCCAATATAAGTTCACAAGGCATGAGGGCAAGGGACTCTCTCACCCACTCTCCTTTGCTTGCTCCTAAACCCTAGCTCTCACCTCTCATCACTACCTAACTTTCTCCTCTATAACTTATTCGAGACCGTAGTTCTAATAGTCCTCTTTTTTCAGAACAACAAATTCAATTTGATCATCTTCAGAACCTAGAAAAATGAAACAATAAAATAAGAGTGTGTCTATATACAAACCCAATTAAAATAAGCAATTTAGTTTTTACTTCTTCTTTTGGTTGGTCAAACTCGTCAAGTCTGTATGGTGTCGGGACTATAAACACATAAATTAGGGTATACATTTATAAAAAAAAGATATGCATTATAGTAACCAACATTTTCCTTACATTCTACACATGCATATACCAAGTTTCTAGATAATAATATCCACTCGAGTATCGTAAGAACTGTCGTTAAATAAAACAGTAAAATAAGAATATACTCATAAAATTATTTCTTGGTAGAATAGAAATGATTTTCACCATTTATTTTAATCTAGATTGTAAGAACTAAGAAACATTCGAGACATGGACCGCCCCGAATACCTACAGCAAACCAAGAAGAGGGCCCTTTAGCTCCAAGAAGCCTGAGTAGCCGCCATGTAACTGTACCCGGTTCAGCATCACTAGCTCGTGGGCGCCTCTGTCACAGAGAGTATGCATCCACTGCGCGAAGATCTCTAGCACCGGGAGGAGAGAGGAGTCGACATTGAGGCAGTCGACAGGGCGGGATGGTTGTCGAGGATTCTTGTGATGGTCTTGTTGTGGTTACGGCTATGCCTCCAGGTATGGTGGGAAATTAAAGGCGTGGACAAGTTCGACGTTGTGGAGGACGAGAAGGTTCTTCCTCCATGCCTTGTCATAGGGGCTTGTGATGACAAGCCTGAAGGCGAAAACTCCACGTAAGGGTTGAAGCGGTGGATGTATGGGTCGAAGTACCGGTGGTGGCGATCGTGGCCGAAGTTGGCCTCCTGCTCCGCCTCTGTCTCCCTCTGCGTGAGCGTGGCGTCGCGCGGCGGCGGAAGCGCGTGGACGACTCAATTGGTGAGCGCATCCAAGCCCCGAGTCATCACCCGTTCTTGCTGGGAGGCAGGAGCGCCGCCTCTAGGGCGCGGCGAAGGAGCCTCGCCGCGGTGCACAATCACCATGCGCGAGGACAGGGATTGATGCGGCGTAGGGTTGATTGATGCGGCATGGGCGAGCGACGGTGGTGGGCGAGGGTTTGGGGGCTGCTCATCTTTGTTGCTTCCTGCTCTCTACCGAATTGAATTGAATTGTCGTTGCAATTGGGCGGCCGAGGTTGGTGGTAGGCGGTTATTGCTAAATCCAAATCCTTCCGTTGGAGTAATAAGTCGGTTGACTGCGTTGATAGTTGTCTGGCTGGGTTGGGTTTGGCTAGGCAGAGTTGGGTCGTCAACGTTAACCATGCCACATTTGACCTTTATTTGAGACACACGTCACGTTCTACTAGGGCCTGGGCATGCTCCGGCTGGCAGTAAAGGCAGCAAGCAAAGCAAAGCGGCTGTAATGGTCATCCATCGTGTATGGCATAGCCCTCCTTTTTTCCCTTCCTTCACTGGCCTAGCCTAGACTAATCTAGCTAGCGGCAAGAATTGAAGCAAGCACACCAGGTTATGCTATCAAAGCAAATGTCGGAAATGACTTCGGATTCTTCCTTTTCTAAAAAATACGTATTGAGTCGCACTAAGAAGTCCCTAAGAAGTCAAATAATTTTTCAATCAATTTTGCTAAAAAATACTAACATTTATAGTATTAAATAAGTACCATTAGATTACTTATTCCTTCTCTAAAAGAATCAATTTGTAGAGTTATCTTAAGTCAACTATTTCATTCGTTTGACCGAATTTATAGAAAATGGAGCCAAGATTTATGACACCAAATTAGTATTCTTATAGTAACTAGATACACCATGAGATTTATTTTCATAGTATGCTCATTTGGTGCTATAAATATTGTTGTCATTTTCTCTGAATTAAGCTTAACTTGAGATAAGTTTACGAATAGATTTATTCAGGGACGGAGGTTGTATTTTCATAGTAGATCGATTTGAAGACATAGATGTAGATATGTTTTTCCTACAACATTGGTCAAAGTTTATAAAGGTTGACTAGCTAGTCCGCTACTCTCTAGATCGTGAATCTCACAAACGTTGTTGAAGGTAGATACATGTCATTCATTATGCAACATAATTTATTTATGGTAAAGCAAAAAGCTTTTGCCATCCTTTAGAGAAAGATGGTTTTATGTTCCACAACGACGAATTGAAAGATTAAAAATGGTCCTCATTATCAAAGAAAACAATGCAATTACTATAAAACTCATTATGTTGTACGAAAAAGAAATCCTAGTGGGGGCGTCAACTAATAATATCCTGGGGTCAACCAATCCAAGTGAACACCGAACTATAATCGTAACCGTGGGGTCAACCGAAATGTTGGCCAAAGCTGAAAGCAGCAGCAGAGAGAGACAAGACAGATATGGGCATATGTGAAAGGAAATCGAACTCCTAGTATTGCCCGATTATTATCAGGCCATGCATGAACCGACATCGGTGAGTTGGTCAACGCAGGATCAGCCCTCCAGCTCGCCCTGCCACCCGTGTCCGCCGTGCAGGTGCAGCAACCAACGTCGTCGTCCCTTTAATTTGAGCTGCGCCTGCACTCCCTCCGTCCGTACACCGCCGCCACCGTCGCTGCGTGCATGCATGTTGTATGATGCTATGTTGGATTGGATTCGTCACCCCGGCCGGACACATAGATAGAACCTCCAAAAATTTCATAGAACCCTGGCCGGCCGGGCGACCGGATCTTGTTCAGGTGGGTTGGGCACTGTTGATGCTAGCTGGAGGACCATTTTAATGTGACGATGAAGAATCAAGATCATGGACATGTATGCATGCATATTCAGAGCATCTCCAACAGTTTGGTATAAATCACTTGCCAAATGTTGTGTTTTGGCAAGTTACAAAATTAGTATACCAAGTGGAAAAGAAGCTATCTCCAACAATTCCCTATTTTTAGCTTGCCAAAACAAAAAAAAGAAGGGCCCACCAATTGAGGTTGTTGACCGGTACAGGAAGAGGCCCTTCTCTCCTCTCGTCGTGCGCCGCCGCAGGAAGAGGCCGGGTCACCGTGGCCATCAACTCCAGACATCGCAGGTACGAAACTCCACCATGCATGCCTCCCATCTCCTTGTCCCATGGGCAGACCCAGGAAGGTATAGCTCCAGTAGGGCATGACCCTAGTCTTGCCTCGCTGTGCATTCATGTATGTATGTATTGTATTTGAATTCGTGCAGATTGGCTTCGCGCGGGGACGGGGGTTGCTGGCCGCAGCGGCGGCCCGGTTCGTTGGCGCGGTCGCGACGAGGAAGTTCCTGCGGCCCGGTTTGTTGGCGCGGTCGCGACGAGGAAGTTCCTGCGGCCCGGTTCGTTGGCGCGCGGGAAGAGGCCGCGGAATTGTCCGCTCGCACGCGGGAAGTATGACCGCGAAGCGCAGGCTCGCGATGGCAACCCGGATGCGCGTGCGCAAATATACGCGCGCGGCTCCGACGGATGGCAAGTGAGGGAAAATGGCAACCAAGTTTAGCAAACTGTTGGAGAACGTTTTTTTTTTTTGCATGTTTTGCCAAATTTTGAAGAATGGCAAGTCATATACCAAACTGTTGGAGATGCTCTTGAAATCCCCCCCTCCTTTAGTCATTGCATGCATACACAAGTGCTAAGCGCCACTTGGTTTCGTTAATTTGTCTTCACATGCATCTGGAATGGAAACAAATATTTATTACAACTAGGTAGAAACGGCGTAAGCATCCTTCCTCTTGAAGGGAGTGATTCGATCGTTCGTTTAGCTAGTATTCATTCGAGTCCATGCATGCATGCATGCTAAAGAGTAAGTACATATGAAAGCATACAATCGTTGAATATATCACACAAACTGATCCGAGATCACATGCACATCGTCACAGCTTTGCATTGCATTGGATGTATTGTACTAATAATATATATTAAGGCCTATGCCAGATTACACCAGGAATCAGTCCAGATGATCAAAGACTAAATAAAATAGAATAGCATTCCGGCTAGGAATTAATCCTGGGAACCGTTCTCTAGCAAACGAACGGGCCCTAAGCTTGGTAAGTAGCTAAGCAGCAAGCAAGGGCCCGCAGCAGTTGTGTCTCGATGGGACCAGGTTTTCCTCTCAGCTGCCAGATGGATATATAATTTGATCTGATCACTAGTCGTCGTCCCTCCGCCTCTGCCTCCGCCGCCAAGGTCAAACACAACCAACAGTAGTATCCCGGATTGTTGTTGTCATTGTCGTCTCCTTCGTTTCTCCTCCTCCCAACTGCCCTCTGTCAGAGTAACTTAATTGGGCATGAGAAGGGAAGATAGACTTGGGGAGGGGGAAGCAGAGCACGCAAGGTAGGCGGAGGAAGGATTAGCATTCAGAGGTTTCAGGGTTCAATACATTGTTGCCTTCTCAGCGTTCTCTTCCTGCCTCTTATACACCCGGCCTTGCCACTAGCTTGTCCCAACGGCGCAGCCGTCTGGATCAAGCCCACTCTGGCCCATGAAAGCGAACACTTGGCAGACGGGCGCGGACACTTTGTCTTGCTGCTCTTGCCGGACGGGCTACAGTAGTTGGGCCAGCGTCTTCAGTGCTCTTGGCTACCTTCAGGGTCAGGCAGTGTAGACGTGGTTGTAACACCCTCGTCGTACGGGACCGATGGGAACCAAAAATCAGGCGATACTTCATCCTCCTCCTCCTCCTCCTCCTCCTCGTCGTCATCTTCATCATCATCCGTGGTGGGCAGCTGGTGGCGACAGAGAGGGCAGGCGGCGTTGCGATGGAGCCACTGAAAGATGCAGTGCTGGTGGAAGATGTGGGAGCAGGGCATGGCGCGGAGCCTTGTCATCGTCTCTACATCAGCTGCTGCTGCTGCTGGCTCCCCCTTGTCCTGATCTGCAGGATCAGCCAAAGCCTTAAGGCAGATGGCACAGTCGTCAGCGTCGTCGTCCACGGTGGTGAGCAGCACCTCCTTGAGCCCCAGGATAGCCTTGGTGGAGGCAGGGATGCGAGCACGCTTACTCGTAGGACGACTGTGATGGTGCCGGCTACGGCTAGCGGCTTGGAGAGATGGCGGTGGAGATCGAGGTCGGGTTAGAGAAGAGGTTGGCATCATACTCTGAGATGTACCATGACGACAGAGGGCCAAGGCCAAGTCCACGGGATCTAATTCCGCGGGATGGATGCTGTACGGGTCACGTTGAAACCATCGCCATCCTGCTCGGCGGGCTCGGCTGTCGTCTGCAAGACGATGGCTCATCGTCGTCTCTCCCCAATGCAATGCAAGTCTCTCTCTGCAGGATCCGATGATCCACCGACGGCCGGCGGGCCGGTATGTAAGCGGTGGCGCGACAAGATCAAGATGGAGCACGCAGTGGTGGATCGGAGCTGGGCACCGATCGATCGGCTGGCAATCTAGGCAAATACAGCGAGCAGCGATGCAACTCGATCAATATTTATAATGGAATAGAAGGAGGCGCGCGGTGGGGGATGGAAGGCCAAGGCCAAGGCGGTGGCGGTGGCTGGTTCTTCCGATTACGATATGCATGGGCCGGATTATATTATATTGCAGCTCTTCCGATATATAACCAATTGGACAAATCGGAGTTAGTTGCCGCAGGCCTTGTTGCCGTAATAATCGGATCGCATGCATGCATATGCCTTGTTCGAGTCGGATCAGAACGTGCGTACCGATATGGATCCAGGCAGTCGGAGCCATCACGATTCACGACGCCTGGCCTAACCGATGGACGTACTGGTTGTACGTTGCATGCAGACCCGGCCGACTTTTGCCCGGCCTGGCCTCCTATACGTCATCTATCTCTAATGATGACATGCATGCACACAATATATATGCACCCATGACACGCATGTACCCAATAACCTTGTATTCGATCGACCACTGGAATGATTTTCTGTTTTCGTTTCCTTTGAACAGAGGACATCTCCAACTGTAACGGAAAACAAAATGTAATCCCAAAAGCCTGGTTTTAATTTCATCTTTTTGTAAATGTAAAGGAAATAAAAATTAGCACCTACCATGTTTCCAATAAACTACTACTCCTAATAAAAAATAAATAAAAAAGGCAGGCGTATCACTTCAAGAGCTTTGGTCGCCACTCGTGACGCCGCACAGTCGGTCATCACTGGCAAGTAGCAAGGCCCAAACTACTACCTCTTAAAGTGCTCTCAGATCTAACAATAGTGGCCGTGAATCAAATTCCGGCGAACCTCCAAGGCGGCGGTAGATAGTGACCGCGACCACCATTCTTGACGCCCTAACGCATAGCCAAAACCTACTAAATGCAATTAATATCCATTGCCTTCTCTACTTCTCAATATCCTTGGATCTGAAATAGTTGCCGGAGATTCGAGTCCGGCGAACCTCCAGGTGCTGGTGGCACGCGGTGGTAGGAGTGATGGAATGTCCGAAAAAAAATCGCTACCTAGGGAGTAGCATTCCTCCGCATATTGCATGTGGACGCCTCTGTTTTTCCATGCACAAATAGATTGAGATTTAGGATAGGGAGCTATTGGAGAAAGTTTTTTTTTCATCCTACAAAAAAATCAAGATTGGGAGTGGCTTTACAAAGCTGTCTCCCAAATCCAGGGCCCCTAATTTTGATTCGGGAGCCTCCCCTGTATTTAGCTGTCTATTTTTCTAGGCTTAACTTTAGCAATAGCCTCAAATTAGGGCCTACAATTCTTGTTTTGCTTTAAAGTATATTCTGTCCGTACCATCTCAGGAAAAAAATAAATAACTTTTCGAGGTTTAAAACTTATCTAAAAGAATATAAAGCATCCTAATACGAAAGTTAATTATGGTGCATGCAATTGACAACTACCAAATCTAGGACATATCCTCCAGAAAAAGAAAGAAGATGAGGGCACATGCATCTTTTGCCAATGAATCTGTCTAAAAATTTCTAGAAAGTTATTCATTTTTGGTTCCTGTGTGTGCATGCTCAGTGTTTGTCTCTATCTAGGCATGGCAGGTGCCTTTAGAATGTTCAGCGTGTCGTTCACGATGATTGGAGGGTGATGCTCCAACGGTGGTCATTGGCGTCGCGAAGTTTCTGACATATTGGAACCAAGAAATCGTCGAGACCATAGATTGGAAGTAAAGAATGTCACTAGAGGGCTCTAGGTTTACTCTAGTGTATCTTTCTTACCATCCAGGAGGTTAGTTTTTCTATTGGCTCGCTCTACATGGCCGGTTGTGGACAACAGAGCGTAGGATGCGCCATGGGCTCCAGGATAGTGTTGCTTGCGCACTGTGCAACAAGGAAGATGAGACTACGGACCACCTATTCCGCGAGGTATGGCACCATGCATGTACTCCTCCCGACCAATATCCAATACTTGGCACCGGAGGAAAAATAATGGTCTCTCGACTTGCTGGTGTAAATTGATTGAAGTGGACCTAAAATCTCTCTTGGAGCAGCAGCAGCATCAGTGCATCACACCATCACATCTAAATAAACTAGCACAAGATCGACTTGAACATACTAGAAAAATGAAGAACAGAAATACGAGGAGAGGGGACAGGGGAGGATACCTGAATGGATTTGATATCTGTCGTCGAGGCTCCAGGATTCAGGCGCTGAGGACGTGGATTCGCTCACGCATGCCTTGGTGCTGTCTCGCCGCACTCAGCTTGGGGCCGTCGTCATTGCCGCAGCCGCCATCGCCACCGCTGTCACCGCCACTGTAGTCACCACAACGAACCCTCACCTCCGTCCGGAGTAGCCAGCGAAGGGAGATCGTGTTACCCTCTTCTCTCACCGGCCTCCCTTGCCCTGCGCGCCCTTGCTGCGGATGAGGTCACAGATTCGGCTCGAGCGCTCGCTACAGGCCTCCATCGGCTCCAGCGGCGAGGTGGGCAGCCGTTCAAGAGTAATTTGGGGAGGGAGAGGGACCAGCGGCATGAGTGGGGGCGGTGGCCTGGTTGGGATTGGACGCTGCCCTCGAAGGAGAAACCCTCGCCCCTTTTCGCCACCGAGCGTCCGAGCGGTTCGCGAGCTGCGCCCGATAGTTGACGTATTTTTTTTCTCGGACCTGAGGATGACAATTTTTTTCCACCGGTTATGGACCAATCCGAAAGTAAAATAAGTGGGCTCACCGGTCATCCAAACAATGAACTTCAGTCTGTGTTGAAAATAATTAGGGCTTGTAATTTACACTTGTTTTGGTCCAATTACCGGGGCAGACCATGTAGAGAAATTATTTCTATGCATAATCGTACAACCTAGCTACTCGTAGCTGACAAAAAATGTCCATTCATGGATGAATGGAAACCTCTTCGTCAAGTCAACCTCTAGTAGCTCTAGAATGCATGCATATACACAACACAGAGAGAGCGAGGGGAGAGGGTGTAGTGTGGCAGTGCGCCCACTAGCCTCATACTAGTTGCCATTTTCGGTCAAGATGAAGATGCTTCTTATTTCCCATCTACCCGGCCGGTCTGGCCCTAGCCCTAGCCCTGAGATAGAGATGGAGAGGACCGCGTGGATGCATGCACACGCATCTTTATTTATTTGTCAACGTCCATCCATCTAAAATAAAACTGTAGAGTTACTGAAGGTAACTGTTTAGGGATACACCAAGTGATTGGGACTCAAACTATGGTAGTGCTAGTTTAGATGTTGAGGGTGAGTCCTTGGAAGGAGATCCAAGTACCCCGAGTCGAGATGGCGGACTAGAGGGGGTAAACAATCCTTTTTAAAAATTAATTGCTCCATCTAACCAATACAAGTGCAAAATTAAAATTATCGGTCTAACCAAGACTACACCTCTCTATCTATGATCTCTAGCACCTTACAAGGATCCTAATTATGCAACTAAGGTACCGAGCTAGCTAGAGCTCACCTAATCAATTCTAGAGCAAGGTCACACAAACCTATGCACTAGTACTTTAAGCAAACCGAGGGAGCTCCTACACAATCTAGTAAGTAAAAGCACAAATCTCATAACCTCACTAGCAATGCTCAATAACAAGGCTACACAAAGCTAAATTAGAGAGCGCAAATTACTTAGCTACACAAATTAAGCAATGTGACTAACAAGGTTACTCAAACCAAATTAGCCATGCAAGGGAGCTACTTATATGCTAAACAAGCAAGAAGGCAGCTAGCAAGCTACTAAAGCTAAACTAGTCACAAGAGCAACTACACAAGCACAATGTATATGAAACTAATACGCTCGTGTTTCGCGGAATGCAAACCACCAAGAAAATGATGAAGACAATGTTGGTACGGTGATTTTCTCCCAAGGTTCACTTGGTTGCCACCAAGCTACGTTCCCGTTGTGTCGACTGCTCACTTGGTGGTTTGGCGGCTAATTGGCATCACCCGCAAAGCCCGCACATCGGGCACTGCAAGAACCTACCCCGAAAGTGAGGGTAGCTCAATGACACACTCAACTAGAGTTGCTCTTCGCAATCCCGGCGGGGTGAGCACAATCCTCCTCACAAATCCTCTTCTGGAGCACCGCACAATTTTCTCGCGTGCTTCAACGGAGTCGCAAGCCACCAAGCCATCTAGAAGGTGGCAACCTCCAAGAGTAACAAGCGCCACTGGCTTGCAACATGATCACCTAGTGCCACTCGATGCAACGTCATGATCCAATCGCACTAGAATCGCTCACTCACTCAATCGGATGAACACTATCAAGCAAGAGTGAGTTAGAGGGCTCCCAAGCACTCTCAAGCATGGACACAAAGTCCTCTTAGGTGCTCAACCTTAGCCATGGCCGAGACACCCCTTTATTTATAGCTCCAAGGGCCAAGGCTAAATAGAGCCGTTACCCCTTTACTGGGCTCAACTCGCAACGACTGGATAGGCAGGTCATAACGACCGGACGCGGCAGGCCCTGCGTCCAGTCACTCCTAGCCGTCCACGTGGCCTCGTAGTTCAACCAGAGCCGCTCGATCTTCAATGGTAACTTCGTGCCAACAGAAACCACGACCGAACGCAGCAAACGAAGAACGACCTGACGCGCGCAACCCGCGTCTGTTCGCTCGCCTCCATGCGCCACCGAGCCAAGGACCGGATGCGCTAATCACTACCAGCGCCCCGCATCAGGTCGAGTCCAGAGACGATCCAGAGGCACCCAACCGCGACCTGACGCGTAAGGTGCACCGCGACCGGACGCGCCACCGTGTCAGATCCTCACAGCCTTAGCGCCAAGCTTGCATCACCATATGTCAGAGACGACGGGACTCAGCCACTGCGTCCGGTTAGCAAGGTCGAGACCGCGCTGTAGCTCCACCATTGACCGGACGCACAGAACCAGCGTCCGATCTAGCGTCCGGTCACTTCCAGTGACCACTTTTCTCCTCCGTTACTTCGCCGAGTTGATCCACTTCAACTCCAAACACTTCTCCTTCGTAAATGTGCCAACACCACTAAGTATACACCACCATATGTATGTGTGTTAGCATTTTTACAATTATTTTTAAGGAGTTAGCCACTCAACTTGCCACGCCACTCGATCCTAGCAATGATGCAAAGTTAGATCACTCGAGTGGCACTAGATGATCGATATGCAAACAAGTTTGCTCCTCTTGATAGTACGGCCATCTATCCTAAACCCGGTCATCAACTTCTCTACACACCTATGATCGGTGAAATGAAATGCCCTAGGATATACCTTTGCCTTGCGCATTCCATTCCATCTCCTCCAATGTTGATGCAACACATGTACCAACACGATCAATAATGATACGATCCACTTCATATCATCATTTGATCATATTGGTTCATCGATCTTGACTTCACTTGCTCTTCACTGTTGCTTCGGTCCACCGGCACCAAGAACTTGCCTTTCACACTTGCAACCGGTCCGTCGAGCCAAATCATGTCTTGATCTTCTCCACTTTGATCACATGACTCAATGTCATGTTTCATGTGCAATGAGCTCCTTCATCACATGTGTGAGCTCTGCAACAAGTTCAAGTCATCTTCACCATCATGGCATGTATTGCTCACACACAAGTACCTGTGGACTAATTACCTGTGTTTCTCATATAAACACAATTAGTCCACCTAAGGTTGTCACTCATTTACCAAAACCAAACAAGGACCTTTCAACCTCCCCTTTTTTTGGTAATTGATGACAACTCTACAAAGATATGGAAATTGAGCTCAAATGGATTCATGTTGCTTGTCCAAGCAATTTTACCATGTGTAAATGATTTTAGACAAGTACCACAAACCTGAATTGGTAGTATTAGCTCCCCTTACATATGTGCTAGAGTGTTTGGTTTGAAGCTCGCACATATGTATAGATTGGAATTATGGGAGAGTAATTACTACCAAATGATGCTAAGGTGTATAGAATAAACCTTTGAAGCGTGATACCAATTGGAGTTGCACCTTTAAGTTCATTCTTAGCACTAAGGTTAGCTAGATATCACTTGGAAACAAAAACACTAGATACCCCGTGAGATCAACATTAGAATCAAGGTACTAGCATTATTTGAGAGACATACCAAGTGTCTAGATATCATCCTATGTATGCTTTGTCATCTAGGTCCCTCTTCTACAACTAAAATGCTATTTCTAGGTCTACGAACTTAGCTTCGGATGTCATCTTGGTCCAAACAGGACTTAACCAGCTCTGCACGCTGACGTGGTTGCTGACTCTGCATCTGACATGTGGGGCCGTGGTCAATGTCATCTTCTGATTCCTCTGTCAGCACGCTGTCTCTCTCTCTGTTGATCCAAAGCCGAACACTGGACAGGAGCCCGATGCCAGCACGCCGTTGCCTCCCTGCGCCATCCCCACCAGGGCGATCCCCCATGGCCCCCGGCTCTCTCGATCACTTCTGCGGCCTCAACCACGGCAGCCTCGTCGTTGACCGAAGCAAGAGGTTGTGCCGGCCTGCACGAGGGAAAGAGGAAGACACTGCCACCGCCGAGCACGCCACTGGGAGACAATGAGACCATCGAGGCTACGCTCGCACTGGTCGAGTCTGCGCCCGCCGTTAGTCGATATGGCGGTGCCCTCACCGGCCAGGCCCGCCCACGCTTGTCGAACCGCGATGGTGTTTCCTGTGCAAGCGAGACGGAGGAAGAAGAAAAGCCATGTTTTTTATTTAATTTCGCTTGACGCGTGGGTCCAGATGCTAGTGAGACGGAGAAAAAAGAGAGGAGGTCCTGACAAGTGGGCCCCGCATGTTGGTTGACTTCAATGCACAGTCAGCGTATAGAACGGGCCAGGACCCGTTTGGACCTGGATGACACATGGAGCCAAGTTCATGGACCTAGAAATAACATTTTAAGAGTAGAGGGACTTAGATGACACCTCGTGCCAAGTTGAGGAATCAGCCGTGGACAAGTTTTGTGAGATTTCACCAACTAGACTAGAGTAGTGTTCTCCCTCTATTTCTTTCTTTCTTTGAAAGAAAATAAAAGAGAGAGAGACATAAAAAGCAATTCTAGGCCGGACAGCCCAGCCTAGCCTAGCCCCCAGTCCAGCCGTACAGCAAGAGTAGCCAATGGGGGGAATTTTTTGGATTTAGAAAATATAACCACCTGGACTTAGTGATGGGTTACAATTGATGGCTACCACACTTTGTCACTGCAGGTTCTTTTCAATTTCTTGGTGAGATGGTTGAAACAGCCATATACTTGCTTTCTGAAATTGATGTCATTGGGGGTGAAGATTATACCTATATCCCGCCACCATTGGCTCAAAGAGTTGTCTTCAAAAGATCTATACCATCTAAATCCTTGGCTGATCTAGCATTTCCAACTTCCTATTTCCCAGAACATTAAGTAATTATTCAATCTTTTATATTTGGACAATTTTTTTCAACTGTTTCATTGCATATATTATATTATATTATATTCCTAGTGGTGTATGTGTATGCAACGACTAGATGACGTTCTTCCTAGTGGTGATGACAAGACTATAACCAAGTTTTAGTGTCTCTATTGTGTGTCTGGATATGTGAATAATTTGTTTTAGAGGCTAATCATCACGGTTTACCTCAGAGAATTAGCTAAGTTTGCACATTTCTAATCATTAATTTTAAGAAATACATGCCAAATCTAGCTAAATTGGTGTATATGGTTAATATGTAGAAGGATATGGAGGAGATAAGATGATAAAGAAGAATATGGAGAAAAAAGAGAAGCGTTAAGAGGAGAGAAAAGTCAAATGGAGCATAAGAGGAGGAAAAAGGATGTGAGAAAGAGGAAGTAGGTAGGTGATCATGAAGAGGAATGGCAAGAGGTGGAGGAGACCTCTATTTATAGATGTGCATGTTCTCTAGGATTTTGTTATATGGCAAATTCCACACTACCAACAAAGTATCAACTTTTATATTTTCACCCCATCCTTATCTAAAATCTACATATTTGCTACTATGCTAAAATATCTAGCTCTAGAACTTCCTCAACTTCATCTTAAGTATGGTTGTTTCTTCTAGTCTTTTCTTCCTTTGTCCATGAAGCATAACAACAATCTTGATCATGAAACCTCAATAACCTTCTAAAGTTCGAGTATTGATTATAAATTTCAACAATATATATACTAGTTTATCTATCCACTCACTGCATGCTTCTGTACAACTTAGAATATATAGTGTTGGGAAGCTACTACTATCCATTTACTATAGGTAGGTAGCCTAGTAGGCATGTTCAATGGCAAATAGTAGGGGTGAAACTATGTTGTCTTTAGGAGATGCTTAAGGGGTTTGTAGCAGCCACACTTGCCACCACAACGATAACTATGCGAGCACACAATATAAGGTGCACCACTAAGATGTTGCTAAGCTTAGACACTAGATCTAGCTTGCACCAGCAAGTCTAAATGCACATGTAGAACGATAACAAGCTATATGTATATGCTCTACTCAATGCTGCGACCACTGGATTATTTTGATAATCATCCGTGTCAAGGTTGGCATGGCTTGGGTCCTTGATTCACTAGATAAGGACAACAAGACCTACAAAGACTTCTTAGCTATTCTCAACAGGTATATATATACACATCTGAATCATCCTCATTAAAAAGGTATTAATATATAATTGTGATTATCAGCTTTGAATACTAACTTGAGGTGCTCAATACATTCAAACAGGGCGTACATGCACTATATTAACACTTTGAGGGAAACATAATCCTACACGAAAGGATGAATAGTGTATCAAAGCAAAATGACTAGTAAGTCTTCATATACTATGCTATATTTTTTATGCAATATATGTTCCTGCCCTAGTAGATTATATTTTCATACAATACACGATGCATCAACGCAGTGCCACAAGTAACATAGCGGAAGTGGACACTGTGGATATTACGTCCGCGAGTTCATAGTTTGAACATATTAATGAAGTGATAAGTATTGTTTGTTGTGTGTGTGCATGCGTGTGTGTATATGTATGTTTATGATTGCGCTAGAATTGCAAATTTGGTTTGAATTTTGACAGTAAATTTTAAAAGAACAGGTGGGAAGTTTTCAAAGAATTGGTGGGACAAGTTTACAACTGCCTTTGCAAATGGTTTTATAGAGGCAGATGTGGTACCCAACCACCTCTACAAATCCAATTTGTAGAGGCGGCTCGTGAGCTCACCTCTACAAATCCAATTTGTAGAGGCGGCTCGTGAGCTTAGTCACCTCTGGAAATGCATTTGTAGGGCAGCTGTTGTCGCTAGCCACGTCTACAAATCCCATTTTCAGAGGCGACTGGGTACCCTCCTCTACAAATAGCTGATTTGTAGAGGTAGAAAACTAGAGGTGGCCGGGATATCCACCTCTAGTGTTTAAATCTATATTAGTGAAGTAGATAAGATGAAGAATAGAAAGAATAATGAGGAGATAAAAAAGTATAAGAAGGATATATAAGATAAATAAGATGAAGGAGAAAGAGCGAGGAGTAAGAGGAGATAAAAAGGAAAAAAAGGAGGATAAGAGGAGGAAGGATACGGGGAAGAGGGAGGATGAAGATGAGACGAGAGATTGTCACACATCACCTTGAGTGTCTTTAGATTATTGAGCATGCAGATGGCCATCAACGAGCAAGTCTTGGCCGGAGCAGAGACAACAAGTGAGTGTGAGAGCCTATTGGTCCCGAGCGCTTATGTCATCAAGGTAGGGGCACAGAGTTGGCTACCTAGGAAATCAATTACAATGCCTACTGGCAATGTTGAGCACGACAAGCTCTGCTTGTGGTCAACATGTCCATCTAGTGCACGAGGAGTGTGGGCATTGGGAACACAGAGGAGTCTATCTAGCCATGGGGTTAGGGTAGTTAGCCAGAATCCTCGCGATGTTGTCCATCTGGTCATGAGAGAAAGAAAATCAAAACCCTATTTACACACTAATCTACAACTGAAACTTGGCTTGAAATAGCATTTACTTAGCTTCTAAAGCCTTATCCACTAAAGGAATCAAAATCAAAACCTTCCCCCCAAGATTTGCAATTTTGTGAGGTAGCCCAAGGACCCCCCCTTCCTCCTACCTCGGGTTACATTAAATTTCTTGAGGTGGAAGAATGGGGCTACTACTTATACACTAGAGCATTTGTAGAGGCAGCTCTATATACAATCACCTCTGAAGATGCAACTTTCAGAGGCAGCTAGCTTTGCCAGGGACTATAGGGGCAACTCCTGATTGAGCCGCCTCTACCAAAAATCACCTCGTCGCCGAAAACCTATTATGTAGTAGTGTGTCTTAGAATATCGGACTCTATATAATTGCTAGATGGAATTGCTCTAACTCGTATAAGCACAAGACATTAGTCCAGGTCACATATAGTACATAGAGGGCACTGAGAGATTTTTTTAAAAATAAAAAAAAGACTTGTGGAAGAATCACATCTCGCTTTTGTAATATAGCAAATATGCCAATGCATTACGACGGGAGAAAATAAGCTATCTAATATTCATAAGAAACGAGAGCGGGAATGCTACATATCTATTTATGTTTATCTTTCTATTAAATTTTTAAAACCATAATTTATTTTACAATGATCATGACATCCATGACATAAGTTGATATTGGCAATAATATGACAGTGTCCTATTAAGATTGTATCAAACTAAATATAACTCTATTTCATGTAAAGTTCGAAAATATTTACTCATAAATATATCATAACAATAATTTTCATATAATCCATACATTGTTATACTAGTTCAATATCGAGTTCAATGACTTCCTTTTCGAGAACTCATAAAAGTTTGTAATTCTAATATTTGATTCAAGTCGACAATATGAAGTACCGGTCTATTCGCTGATGATTATGATGCGGGATCTCTCTTGATTTTTTGCACGGTGGTTCTCATCTAGGATTTTACTGGTGCATGTATACATCACATATTTATTTAACTCGGACTGGATAACAAACAGATTTATTTTAGTTTATAGTTTGATTTTAGTTCAACCATCCGCTGCACCCAGTTCTAATAAAGTAAATCTTGTTTTTAATCAAAATTACACTAACAACTTAATGATGAAAATATTTACTTCGTAGAAAGAGACCTATGGTGGTTGATTTTTTTTTATTTGTCTTTGTTATTTATGGGAAACAAATAAGAAACAGAGGAACTAAGAACTTCGGGGATGCCAGGGGAGGGAAAGGGGAAAAAAACACGCCGTGTGGTCGGGGAGACAGAAGAAAAAAGAACCGAAAAGCTAAACAACACTCGTGTGTTTTCCCGGCTGTTGGCGTGCGATTATTTTGTTGGTTCGATCTGACACGCGCTGCTGCCTGTTCTGTCCAGTCCCCCCCCCCCCCCCCCCCCCGGCTATTTTTACGTGTCCCTGTCTTGTGGGGCCCATATGTCGGTGCTACTTTTTTCATTTTGGGTGTCGCGCCCGAATTTCTAGTGTCCGTTTTCTTTTCTTGCTCATTTCCTTTGCTCTCTCCTTCCTGTCGGAGCTGTTGTTTTCCGGGCAGCCGGCGGCCAGCGGTTTATAGGGTTTGGCGAGGTACGTTGCTTCTCCTACCTACTACTCCCTCCCTTCCCTGTCTCCTCCAACCGTCCCATCCTGCGAGCACAGGCTGGTCGCGCTCTTGATCCATGTATGGCTTCTTGTCCGACTTGAACACGTACCTGCATGCTCCATCGATGGCATTATTATATATACTCCCTATGCAAAGAACAGAACAAGCCGTCATCGATCATCATCCAGTCCGGTCCCCATCACGACCCACACCGTACGTATTATATTAGCGACGATACGTATTATATTAGCGACGATCGCCTAGCTCATCCGTCGGTTCCTTGTCTTGCCGGCGGCCGGCGGACCCGCGATTCAATAATCCAAAAAAGAAATCGATGGAAGCGGCGCACCGCCACAGCCTGGCCCGGGCAACAGGATGGTACGTGGACAGCTATCAAGATGAAGAAGCCATGGATCCCGTAGACATAGCGTTGGCCCCCTATCGTCATGGCAGTCTTTACGATGAGGTATCTCACCGTATGAGGCCAATCTTATTCCCATCATCTCTGTCCCGATCCCCATCTCTACCCCTACCCTTGACCTACCCGATCCTCATCGCCACCCTGCAATCCCAATCCTAATAAGCGAGCTTGCATCCCCGCCTCCACCAATGCCATGCTAGGCCTCAACCACCACCACGGGCTCCTACAACGATGACGACTGTGCCATCTGCCTCAAGGCTGCCGATCAGGATGCTCAGGAGAAGGATGCAATAGCAGACGACGACGATGACCTCAAGGCTTTGGCTGCTTTGGCCGCCGATCAGGATGCTCATCGGGAGGAGGAGGAGGAGGAGGAGGAGGAGGAGGCAGCAATTGGCGATAACGACACAGCTGATGATGAGAAGACGACGACGACGACGACGTCGACTGCTAGGCTGCGGCCCCTCCGACTCCGGGCCATGCCCTGCTCCTACGTCTTCCACCAGCACTGCATCTTCAAGTGGCTCAGCCGTAACGCCGTCTGCTCTCTCTGTCGCCATAAGCTGCCCACCACAGATGATGATGAATGATCCATGATGGTGCTGATCCTGAGGAGGATTAGGAGGAGCAAGATGACGACGACGACGACGACCCTCAATCATTTTTATTTCAGTAGCATGCATCTAGCTGCTAACAAAATTAGAGTCTAAACTTACATATTGCGCGCAGTGCAACCAATACTGGGCACTGATGAAGAACATGATTGGAACAATTAAGAGCAAGAATTGTCAAAGTTTGTAATCTGGGCTTCACACTCTGATTGGTTAAATAAATTTAAACAAAGCTCAGCCGAGACGCCTGCATGCCCTCCTCATATCATACTTCCTCTATATATATGCAATCTCTTTCTCTTGGCTTTCACCCATTTGTTAATTTGTATGTACTACTTAACTATAAGCACGCCCCATGATCCAGTGAACAATATAATGCATGCCTAGCAGCCCACTCATGTTTAACCATGTTAATTTCTTTTGATTTGTTGTGGATGGGATGATGGAAATACCAGCAATCAACAATTAAGCATACATTGTCTCTGTGTTTTTTTTAAACAGCCTTGCGACAAGCTTTTATTCATCTGACATCGTTACATCGTTTGATTGTAGATTAGCGGCGGAACAACTGACGTGCAATGTCACACAATCTGTACTTAAAGGTTGTAAATGGATGGTATGGTCGAAATATCTGACATCGTTACATCGATCGGCCTCCACACGGACACGGTGGACATTCAAATTGTCCGGCAACACGGGGCGGCCGCGACCTGCAAGAGGCCGTGCGTGGAGACCATCGCTGACGCCGCTCCCGGCCGGCGTCGCGTCGACGGAGACCAACCATGGGTCAGGCCCAATTTTAGTTTTGGGACACGCACGGGCCAGCCGAGCCTAATGGGCCGGTGCGCCTGCCTGCTAAGAGGTGCCTGTGCTAGGCACCGCGAGCATGTTTTGTTTAGCCCCACCTCGACCACCCGACCACTACGCGCTGTCCTTATAAATGCAAAATAGATGGCTATCTCGAAATCCTGATCACAGATAGGGATGAAAACGGATAGAATTTTTTTCTATTTTAATAATGTTTGGTGAAAACGGGAGCGGATTCGAAAACGGAATCGAAATATGCGGACATACGGAAATGGACAAATATGGATGAAGAGCCATTTTTTTCTATTTTAATAATGTTTGGTGAAAACGGGAGCGGATTCGAAAACGGAATCGAAATATGCGAACATACGGAAATGGACAAATATGGATGAAGAGCCAGAAAATTAAATTAAGATCACATAATCTAATATTCTCAAAGTATACGTATATATGTACGTGAACATAACATGCATATTTGGTGATTCGTAGTTATATTAACATAATATAAGGATATGTAATTGTTGCTCATATTGAGCATAGATTGAAAACGGGATAAATACGGGTCTATTCCGTATTAAAACGGGATTACTCGGAAACGAATGGAAAACACCATTTTCTAGTTCCGCAAATATGAAAACGGGATCTCGTAAATACAGAAACAGACGAAAAAATATAGAAAACGGAACGGGACAGTGCGAGAAAAGTTCTGTCTGTTTTCATCCCTAATCACTTGTGCCCATCCCCACATCTGATTGGTGGTTAGAGCCACTGGCAGAGCCAGGGGGTGCCCACCCCCCGCCCCCCCCCCCCCCAACACCACAGCAAATTTTTTTTATGTAATATATAATTTAATAATTTATATTAGAAATATATAATAAAAGTTTTGTCATATATTTTTGATGACTTCTAAACAATAAAATCATACAAATTTGTATTTTATCTTTGGATGAGCCTATACACAGTGCAAAAATCCAAACAAATAAGCTACACTCAATTATTTTATGGATGAAACTTTTCGACTAGCCCCCTATCCATAATTTCTGGCTCTGACACTGGTTAGAGCTCGTGTGAGCCTGTTCGGATCGCCGGTGGGGGGCTCGAACCGGACAGGCACCGAGTTCTCCCTGTGTCCTTTCCATTGTGTGGGCGTGGGTTTTTTTTTCGTTTTTTCCCTCTCCTTTTTGCAGTTTGTTGTAGGACAAAAACCTAAGGTGGCGTGCCAAGCTCAGTTGTATTTTTTCTTTTTTTCCCTCTCCTTTCTGCAGTTTGTTGTAGGACAAAAACCTGAGGTGGCGTGCCTTGCTCAGTCGTATTTCTCTCTTTTTTTCTATGTCTAAAAAAAGAGACTCACATCATTGGACCCAATGACCCATCTTGTCCTCGGTCAAGGTACCTTTCAATCGTACTTACTACAGTAAGAAAAAAATAGAATGTACAGTATGTACTATGTATATACATTAACTGTGTGTGTGTGTGTGTGTTTTTGCGAAAAGATGTTTGGTGTGATATTGTAGCATAGCTAGTGCTTCTGTGCTTTTGTTAGGAGATGGAGCAATGATTTTTTTGCTGGGATACCAGTTTTGTAGTTTCTACTCTGTGCCCATCAATTTTCGCTTTTGCTGCTGCTTTTTGGCATGACAAATATTGTTAGGCGTGTATTATTATTCATTCATGATGATATGTGTTGCCTGTGTGATTTAACTTTTTTTTTCCATTACTTGCAAGGCTAGCTGTCGCTATCTCCTTGAGTGCCGGGGAGAGGCCGAGAAGGGAGGATAGAGAGGAGGCGACGGCTGGGAGAAGTGGAGTGTTGACAATCAAAAGGCTATCTAGTCCTAGCTAGTATGTGGCTGATCTTTGTGTCAACTAGGAGGTCGTCGATTTTTCTCACCTAGGTAGCGAAGAGATTAGGATACACGCGCACACATAGAAATAAACACATCGGTGATAGTAAATCGAATGGCTTAATTTTTATTTGCCATCGTGGACACTCTTAGGAGCGGCCGACCCTTGCCGATTTATATATATATATATATATATATATATATATATATATATATATATATATATATATATATATATATATATATATATTACGCGAACTATGGGGGAGAGCTTTCCTCACCTGGATATATTGATTTATGATCAACAGCCTCGTTTTTAGGGAATGAGGCAAAACCCTGTGTCCAGTTAATTTTGTAAAACCGGACTAAAACCAATACAAAAACCCCAGCATAAGGGCAAGGTTGTGGCATGTCCACAAATACACCAAATAGAGAGGAAGAAAAACTACAATGCCAAGGCACATTAACTCTTCGACGATGCCTCCAAGGAGGTGGATGACGCCACTACGTAATCATCGTCGGCCAAGCAACAAGTGGTGACGCCGCAAGGCTTGGCAAGGCTTTCGCCCGAGCCTTGTGTCGAGGGGTTGAAACAAGTCGACCATGGAGAAGAAGCAACACAAAGGTTCTTCAGCGACGCCTTCAAGAAGGAAATCCTCGTCGCTGTCCCAGACTGATATGAGTTGAGCTTTCACCCAGAACCTTTGCCAGGACTCCCTTTGACCCGCCCGCGATGAGGGAAGGAGCACGCAACGGCGAGCTTCTGCGTGTGGACGGAGATGGTATGCTGGTCGCCGCCACACCGCGTGGAGCCGTTATCGGACTCTCCCGCGACAGTGGGAGGCGCGCACTAGCAAGCATCCGTGCCTGGACGGAGGGGGTACCGGCCGCCGCCACACCTCGCGGAGCCGTTTCCGAACTCGCCCGCGCTAGTGGGAGGCGCGCACCGGCAAGTCTGCACCGACACACTTGCCTGGACGGAGGGGATGATGCAGGTCGCCGCCACACCTCGCGGAGCCATCATCGGACTCGCCCGCAACGGTGGGAGACGCGCACCGACAGTCGTCCGCGCCTCGACGGAAGGGGAGTGTCGGTTGCCACCACAGCACCCGGAGCCGTAGTCAGACTCACCCGCGACGGTGACGGCTCGTGCCTGGGCGGAGGAGGGTGCCGGTCGCCGCCACACCTCACGGAGCTGTTTTCGGACTCGCCCGCGGCTGTGGGAGGCGCGCACCGGCAACCGTCCGCGCCTAGACGTAGGGGGTGGGTGCCGGTCGCCGCCACACCTTGCGGAGCCGCTGACGGACTCACCTGCGAAGGTGGGAGGCGCACACCGGTAATGACGGTCGCAGCCACACCTCGCGGAGCCGTTACCGGACTCACCCGAGACGATGGGAGGCGCGCACCGGCAGTCGTCGCCCTAGTCCTCGATGAAGCCCTGGCACGCCGCCAAAGCTGCACGGCGCCGTAGACCGCCCGCCGAAGCTTGATTGACACCGGGGAAGCTGACCGCCACAGCCGCGCCAAGCATCTGCTGCAACCTTCCCCCAGCCACGACCCTGTCCACCAACCAGCCGGTGAGGTTCCCTGCCAACGCTGGAAGGCATCTGTCACCACCGTAAGCTGCAAGCGCGCCAGTCGCGGCCTCGGTAGTTGCTGGCCGGCCACAGCCGGATCCAGGCGTGGGGAAGCCGGATCCAGGCATGGGGAAGCCGGATCTGCCCTCACTGGCATCGGATGCGCCGCTGGCCGGCTCCCCCACGACAGCCTTGGCCGGAGACGGGGAGTGGAGGCCACTGGTGCAGTCGGAGAAGAGGAGATGCCAGATCCGGGCGTGGGGAAGCCAGATCCGCGCCTCACCGGGGCTGGATGCACCGCTGGCCGGCTCCCCAGCGACAGCGCCGGCTGGAGACGGAGAGGAGGGGGGTGGGAGGGCGCTGGTACAGCCGGAGGAGAGGAAGACTTTCCTGGGGAGGATGGAGACGCCGGATCCAGGCATGGGGAAGCCGGCTCCACCCTCACCAGCGTCGGATGCGCCGGCGGCCGAGCCTTCCCCGCAGCTCCGATGCAGAAGCTCCACGGGAGAGAGGGGATGAAGAAAGCCCAGCCGCCGCCGTCCTCGCCGTCCGCCGGACTTCCGGCATCAAGCTCCGGCGGTAGCCAGGCCAAGAGGGCGCGGTGTCTAGCCCTTCGGCGGCGGCGAAGTGGGTGCTGCCCGAGTCGCCCCTGAGGGAGAGCGACGGGGCCTATTGCTATTCTGTAGTTTAAGGCTTGGTCCCTGTGGCCCAAGACGTCAAGAGGCAAACAATTCGGTTTGTACATAATAATAATAATAACAGCAATGTAGTGAAAAAAACAAATTATGCGATTTGGCCATTTAATTTGGCGGTACCTGGGGCTGGGAAGTGGGAAGTCGTCGCCTTACCTGCATCTGCATCTGCATCTGCATGCGCATGCGCCGGCCGGGAAGGATCGATCGAACTGAACGACGTTTGACAGCCCAGCGAGGTCGCGGGCCACGTACACTCCAATCCGCTGCTGCGTAAACTTTCGGAATCGGAATATATATATCGAAACCGGCCTTGCGCTGCTGCCTCCTGCTTTGTGCTTATATATATCGAAACCTACTGCTCCGATCCGCCGATTTAATTTGCCGCACCTGCAACCGGCAGCACCACCACCGTCAACCGCGCCTACCGCTGCCCCTGTCCCTGCCCCCTCCTCAAGTTAATTAGGGATTAGGGGTCCACATCGAGCGGGCTCGACAGCGACGAGGTTGATCGGCGACCGAGATGGAGGAGTTTTTAGCACAAGGTCAATTGCAAGATGATGATGCCGGGTGGTTGCACTTCCACGGGACGGCGTACACGGGCAGCCTCCGTCGGCATCAGGAACCCCCTGAGGATGTGGAGGAGGATCCCGTAGCGCTGGCCTTGGCCCCCTATGTTGATCCTCATTATGGTGACCGTGACCGTGGTCGTGACCGCCGCCGGTACTCTCATCACCATTATTACCGGCCGCCGCCCATCTCGTTCCAACATCCGCGATCCCCATCCCCATCTCCATCTCCATCTCCACATGCTACTACTGCTCCTGCTCGCAGCAACAAGCGTGCTTGCATCCCCGCCTCCAACAAGGCCATCCTGGGGCTCAAGGAGGTGCTCCTCACCACCATCACCACGGACGACGACTGTGCCATCTGCCTCAAGGCTTTGGGCGATCCTCGTCCTGATCAGAAGGAGGAGGACGCAGCAGCAGCTCATGTAGAGACGAAGACGATGACAACTACGTCGACGCTCCGGGCCATGCCCTGCTCCCACATCTTCCACCAACACTGCATCTTCCAATGGCTCCATCGCAACGCCGTCTGCCCTCTCTGTCGCCACCAGCTGCCCATCACGGATGATCATGATGACGATGACGCCGATGACGAGGAGGTGGTGGTGGTGGAAGACGACGACGACGACGACGACCCCAACAGCAGGGAGGGACGACGAATGCCCCATTGGTTGCGGCACTTCTTGGAGGAGGTGCAGAGAACACGTCGACGACCACAGATCAGGTGAAATAATAAAAGCAGATCGATGACCCCGCACGCTGGGAGGGAGGAAAAACCTATCGATCGAGACAAAACTGCATGCCCTCGCTCAGCTCGATCGCCTGCCTACTTACCAACGCTTATTGGTACCTCTGAATCCAATGCAATGCTGTAACGTGCATGTGGTCTCAGAATGTTCAGTTTTTTTTTTTTTTTTGAGATTCATCATGCATTCAACGAATGTATAATACAATAAGAAAATAAATACGCATGGTTTCAGATATATTTACTCTTTAACATGCATGCATGCATGCGTCGACTCGAATGGCCGGTACTAGCTAGCTAGACCAATCTATCACTTGTCTGATTGAGGAAGAGCAATATTGCAAGGACGATGCTTGCTTGCGCCGTTTGTACCTTTTGCAATATCTGTTTCCATGCATTATTCCAAATGTGAAGACAAAACCAAAACAAGCGGCATGCAGTAAAGGAAGGAAGGGGGAATTTCTGAATACGGAAATGCTTCCACGCGTACGTCCGACGCTACAGACGCGCGTCGAACTTTCATTCGCGTCTCCCACCTGCCGAAGCCTCGTCTTATTCGCTCGTGCGCGACTTCACTTCACTTCTCCTCCTCCCGCTCCTCTACTCCTCTCACTCTGCTCCGGCGCCGCCGCCCTCTGCGCCCTCCATGCCACGACGGCAGCAGCTACCAGCAAGCCGCCCCTCCCTCCCTCCCTCCCTCCGTGACCTCCACGACCTCCATGCCACCGGAGTGGGGGCGACGGCGGCGGCTTCCGGCGAGCCGCATGCCTCCCTCCCTCCCTGCCTCTCTCCCTCGCTCCACGACCTCCATGCAACCGGCGAGGAGGGCGATGGCGGCGGCTTCTAGCAAGGTAGGTGGGGTCCTCGTTTGGATCTTAGCCTTCTTCTTCCTCCTCCTTCTCCTCCTCCTCCTCCTCGTCCTCTAGATCTGAGCTCTCCTCCTCCTCCTACTCCTCCTCTGGGTCTAGGTCTGAGGGACGTGACAGTGGCTAGGATTCCAGCGAGCTCTTGGGTCAGATCTCGCTGTGTTGCAACAGTTTTATTTAGATGTTGCAGTACGTTTTAATTGATGTTGCAGTAGTACTATTTTGAGATGTTGCAGTATGTATTCAGATGCTTAAATCTCATGTTGCAGTAGTTTTTCCATGTTGTTGCAGCAGTTTGCTCGGTGTTGTTGCAATAATATGTTCATGGTGTTTTCAGCTGCTTCAGCCTAATATTTCAGCTTTCGTTCTTTTGTTGTTGCAATAATATGTCTCCTGGAGTTTTAACTTCTTCGTCCCAATGTTGTAGTCATACTGCTTTGAGATGTTGTAGTATGCTTAAGTTGTTTCAATCTCATGCAGCAGTAGTTGTTCCATGTTGTTGCAGCAGTTTGTTCGGTGTTGTTGCAATAATATGTTCATGGTGTTTCGGCTGCTTCAGCCTAATATTTCAGCTATTATTCTTTTTGTTGTTGCAATAATATGTTCATAGTGTTTCAACTTCTTTCATCAATGTTGCAGCTGTTGTCCCTTTGTTATTGTAATATATATGTTCATGGTGTTTCAACTGCTTCAACCTATTGTTGCAACAGTTTGTTCGGTGTTGTTGCAATAACATGTTCATGGTGTTTCGGCTGGTTTCATCCTAATGTTGCAGTGGCAAGTGCGGGGAGTGAGCTGGGCACGAGCTGTTAGGGGAGCTGGCGGCGGGTGTGGGGACGGACTACGGGTCGAGCTGGGGGTGCGCGCATCGTGAGTGGCAAGTGCGGGGGAAACGGGCAGAGAAGTGAAACGGGGGAGCAGCGGGGCTGGAGTCCGCGGTACTGTCCAATGGATCAATATCCATCAGACGTCTGGGCGCCAGCATCGCTGTTCTGAATATGCATGTCGTTGATCTTTGGATTCTTCATGCATCCTCAGATACCTGAAATGGTCCCTCCAGCATGAGTAATAATGCTTATTAGTGCAAGATGGATATAATAGTTTTGAGTGACGACTCAGATGATGATGTCGTGGTCGTGACCGCCGATATTCTCATCACCATTATTACCGGCTGCTGTGGATCTCGTTTCAACAACCGCAATCCCCGTCCCCATCTCCATCTCCATCTCCACACTCTACTACTGCCCCATCTGCATCTCCACACGCTACTACTGCCCTTGCTCACAGTAACAAACATGCTTGCATCCCCGCCTCCAACAAGGCCATGGTGCTCACCACCACCACCACCACCACCACGGATGACGACTGTGCCATCTTCCTCAAGGCTTTGGCCGGTCCTCGTCCTGATCAGGAGGAGGACGCAGCAACTGATGCAGAGATGAAGACGATGACAACTACGTCGATGCTCCAGGCCATGTCGTACTCTCACATCTTCCACCAGCACTGCATCTTCTAGTGGCTCCACTGCAACGCCGTCTGTCCTCTCTGTCGCCACTGGCTGCCCACCATGGACGGTGATGATGATGGCGAGGAGGTGGTGGAAGACGACGACAACCACCTCAACAACAGAGAGGGACGACGACTCCCCTGTTGGTTGCAGCTCTTCTTGGAGACGGAGGTGGAGAGACGACGACGACGACTACGGATCAGGCAATGTTAAGGCCGATCGATGATCTGGCACGCTCTACTCCACATGATAATATATGTGCCTGGTTGTGATCTAGGAAAAACATTTGTTGGAAAAGCCACATGTGTCAGTACTCACTTTTTCTGTTATAAGGTCGGTTTCAATGGAATTTTACAATGATTTCATGACATTAAATAAGATGACATGACACAGAATAGCTAAAGAGAAAGGTTGATGAAAGTTTCATGGGACAAATAAGTTTCATGGAAATAAAACTTATCTACGGAGGCTTGGAAACTGGATATAAAAACCTTGGAAGGAAAAGTTTGGTAGTGCGAAGGGCAAGGAAACAGTGAGTCAAAGTCCACAAGTTTTAATTAGATCGCACTAGCTAGACACAGGAAAAGGATTAATTCTGCTAGCTACGAGTAGTACGTGTGTGAAAGCATATGTCATTTGACGCCCTCAAAAGATATGAAGAGGGGAAAAGCAAGCTTTGCTTTGCCTTTGCTTAGAAAGGAGCTAGTCAGGCCGGCATTTGTTCGCGCAAAAGATAATCCACGGCACATCCATCAACTAGCACCAAAAGGTGATCTTTCTGCTGTTACCACCACCTTTTCTGCAACACTACCATCTGGCATGATACGCAGCCGAAAGGCCTCCATATGTTTTTTAAGTTAATTGTTGGAGAGATTATATATGCGTGGTTAAAACCAATGAAATTTCCTTCCGGCTAAATATATACTTGGGCCATGTTTAGATTGCGAAAACTTTTTAAAAAGTACTGTAGCACTTTCGTTTGTATTTGACAAACTTTGTTCAATCATGGATTAACTAGGCTCAAAACATTCGTCTCGACATTTACAGACAAACTGTGCAATTAGTTATTTTTTTACCTACATTTAGTGCTCCATACATGTACCGGCATATGCGATGTGACGGGGAATCTTGAAAACTTTTTGCATTTTGGTGTCATCTAAACATGGCCTTGGGTGACGGTGACTCAACAGATGGATGGACGGTGCCGGCCGGCGCATGTACATGTGTACATGTAGGTGTCCATAAAAATATTCTTTTGGACAAAAGAGACGGGCTAGGTAGGCATATGACAAATAATTAGATGACTAGACCAGCAGCATGTTAGAGAGTGACCAACTGAGCTCTATTCCAAGTCCAAAGGGGCAAATATACAGTGTACATATGCAAAGAAGCCCTCCAAGTAGAGGGAAAAGACATATACATCCTATACATCTAACACCCCCCTCAAACTCATGGTGGATCTACAACAATGAGTTTGGAGAGCATAAATCTATGTTGGGCCCGTGTTTGTGCCTTGATGAAGAAATCCGCTAGCTGAACTTCTAAAGGCGCATGGTGGAGGGTCACAACCTGATCATGCACCTGTGATCTCATGTAGAAGGCATCAACGCCAATGTGTTTGGTGAGTTCATGCTTGACGGGGTCTCGAGCAATACTGATCGCATCGGTGCTGTCAGAAGAGAGAGGAGTGGGTGCAGTGACAGGCACACCAAGGTCCTCAAGGAGCCATCATAGCCATGTCACCTCCGTAGTCACAGTCGCCATAGCACACAGCTCAGCCTCAGCACTCGAGCAGGAACAGCAGTCTACTTCTTGGTTTTCCAAGCCATCGAGGAGGAACCTAGGAAAACACAATAAGATGAGAGAGAGTGGTGATCCGTGTGGTCACTTGCCCAGGTCGCATCAGAGTATGCCTAAAGCTGAAGAGAACTAGAGTGAGGAAAGAAAAGGCGGCGAGAGATAGTTCCACGAAGATATCGTAGAACACGAAGGAGGTGAGCATAGTGGAGATGGGTAGGAGCCGAGACAAACTGACTCAAGATGTGGACAGGGTGAGTAATGTCAGGATGGGTGATCCCAAGGTAAACAAGGCTTCCAACAAGCTGACGATAGCGAGTGGGATCAGCAAGTGGTGTACCATCAATGGGTTTGAGGTGAACACCAAGCTCCATAGGAGTATCAACAGTGCGGTGATTAGTGAGAGCAGCACGGGAAATGAGGTCGTGAGTGTACTTTTCCTGAGAGAGGAAAATACCATCAGAGGTGGAGGTGACCTAACGAAGGGGACCCAAATCAGACATCAAAAATTTCTTACTGAGACATTGCTTCACAAAAGCAATGTGCTGAGAATCGTCACCCGTGACAATCATGTCATCGACATAGAGAAGAAGATGGGTGTAGACGACGAGTCAGTAGCTATGCCCAAACAGTCTCGAACTCAGGGCAAAGCCGAGAGAGGAACTCGTGAAGGTGAAGGGTGTCTCTCTAGTCTCAGTGATGGTCACAACAGTGGCAAGTACCACCACCACTGAACTCAGCGCCCAAATTGTCCAGGCGATGCCAGACATCTGTCATCTGATGGTTGAAGTCCTCGACTGTAGAATCAAGCTGACGAAGTGACTGAGCCTCCTCAACAACAGCAAGGTACATCACCTCATTACGGATCTCATAACTGCAACGGAGGTGATGCCACATGAGGTGTGAGGTGGCGAGACCTTTGAGGGACCGTGTGAGATCGATCTCCATGCTCGCAAGTAATATAGCCTTGGCATATTTCTCCTCACGCAGCCAAGTCTCATAGAGACCAAGATCGGATTGGTAGCTATCCATCTGAGCCTCAAAGGCATCAAGTAAAGCACTCTTGGCATCATCATCAGCATCTGGCAGATATGTGGGCAGCGTGGGGAGAACAGGACATGGAGGACAGATCCGATCGCCCGTAAGGTAGCCCCACAGCAGTTGTCCATCCATGTGGACCTCCATATGGAAAACAATGTCGCCCCAATTTGTGCCATTGAAAATGACGGGACACCTAGGGACAGCAACAACACCCGGGCGGCCGAGGGACGCCATGGGAGATGAGCCTGTGTGTGGTTTTCTTTTTTCCTCTCTCTCTCTTTTGGGGAAAGAAAAGGGGGAGACACTGGCTTGCTACTCACGCAAGCAGAGACGGCACAGCGCCAGGAAACCCACGTGGAAGGGCACGTAGGAGGCCTTGTGGGGCGGCATAGGTGGCCGCAACATGATGGGCAGGGCAAACCGACGTGGAGGCGCGTGAGCCACGCGGATCGGTGTGTGACAGGGCAACGACGCGACGTGGACAGCGCGGAGGAGCGGGTGACGACGCAGAGGAGTGGGCGACGGCACAACATGAAGGAGGAGCGTGAGCCATGCGGGTCAAGCAGGCAAGATCGAGGCGGCTCCGATGGCCCTGCATGCGAGACGCGCGAGCCGCACGGCCAACGCGAGCGGGGCAGGGTCGGCGTGTCATGGTTTCAGGCTTCAGTGGTGGAGTTGGCTGATGAAAGCCCAAGTTTAGTTTTGGTAATTAATGACACCAAGTTGCTAATGCTATTGTATCAAGTGTGATTAAGCTAGGCATAAGCAACATGTGATGGAGGTGGAAATGGCATGGAGAGATGGCCACAAGACCACATGATTTGGTGCATGAAATGATGAGCATGATCATGGTGGAGACACACATAATTTGATGGACATGATGATCAAGTGGAAGAGAAGGATCTAAGAGCGCAAGGCAAAGGTATAACCATAGGTTTTTCTTTTGCCGGTCTAAGATGAGTAGAGAAGTGATTCACCGGGTTTAGGATACATAGCCGACTATCAAGAGGGGCAATCACGGTTAGCTCGGGAATCAAGTGCCACTAGATCATTGTCTTGAGCATATGCATTAGGATCTAGTTGAGAGCTAACATAACGCCTTGAAAATGTTTGTGAAATGCTAACACACATGCACATTGATGGTGTACACTTGGTGGTGTTAGCACATTTACGAAGGCGGTGATGTTTGAGCGCGGGATTCAGGCGTTTTTTGAGGAAATGAAATGCCTATTTTCTTTTGCGCCGGAGGTGAGAAAAGGTAGCGAAAGTCCGAAATGGTTTTCACTGAAAAACAGTGACCGGACGCTGTGGTCGAAGTGACCGGACGCAGCTGGCGCGTCCGGTCAGTTCAACTCGGTGCTGCTTGCTAGGGTTTCTGACCGGACGCTGGTCTGGCCTGACCAGCGCGTCCGGTCAGTTCACCTGGGCGTAGAAGAAGAGCGCGCAACCGGCGCGTCCGGTCCCTCACGGAACCGGAGCGTCCGGTCAGGCGTCCAGAGAAGCAGAGTGCAGTGGTGTGCCAATCGGACGCGCGGCGCGTTCGGTCACGTGTGATCGGACGCGTCCGGTCTCGACGGGAGCTTACTGGAACGCGACCGGACGCTGGCACTGTCGCGTCCGGTCAAACGGTTGAGCGCGTCCGGTCAGGGCAACGGCTAGTTCTGACGCGCACTGTTCACGGTTGTCTTATAGTGACCGGACGCGTCCGGTCACCCTGACCGGAGCGTCCGGTCAGCGCGATTTCAACTGAGTCGTCCGGTAACGGCTAGCTGCGTACCCCTTCGTTATAAATAGAGGATGTCTGGGGTTTAAGGGTAACTCTTGCACATTTTGAGACCTAGAGACATCCTTTGAGCTAGAGAACAACCCCTCCACTTACCTCCTTGCTTGGTTGCACATCTTGAGTGAGATTCAAGTGCATTGCTCGAGAGTTGCATTCTAGAGGCACTTGATCTTCGAGTTGCTGCGGATTTCTTGTTACTCTTCCGTGTTCCCGACACGGTAGATGGCTTGGAGCAGCGGAGGTGATTGAGCTCGCAATTGGAGATTGTTGGAGCCCTCACCAAGTGTTGTAAGGGGTTCTTGATCCTTCCCCGCGGGAGTTCGCAAATTGGATACTCTAGTGGAGCTCGTGGCTTGGAGGATCCCCATCTTGTGTGCGGTCGTACGGCGCCCGCCGAGGGCTCGACTCTTGATAGTCGATTAGCTCACGAACCGACAAGTGGGTGCATCGCCACAACGAGGAGTAGCTTGCCGGGAAGCAAGTGAACCTCGGTAAAAAATATTGTGTCATCTCTTTGCCGAGGATTTCTCTTGTGGTTGATCATTGTGATTGATTCTTCGAGTGCATTACTTCTCTACATCGTTGGTATAAGAATCAAGTCACTTGCTCTTTACTTTCTTATACTTACCCTAGTGTAGTTTGCTTAGTGTAGCTTTTATCACATAGGAGTAAGTAGCTTAGTGACTTAGTCTTGTTGGTGTGTTAGAGATCATAGCCTTGCTTCACTAGAATTGTATAGGTGGCTTGCATAGTGTAGTTGAGCTAGTGCTAGAATTAGCTTAGCCATCTTTTGTTCTAACGTGGTTGTTTAGTGAAGCTTGTAAATTTTTAAATAGGCTATTCACCCCCCCTCTCTAGCCATTTGGACCTTACAAGTGGTATCGGAGCCGAGGCACCGTTTATTTGAGGCTTAACAACCTACGGTGAAGAAGAAATGGCTCAATTAAGCTTGCACATCAACAACACCAAGAAGGCACCTCACTTTGATGGCACAAATTATGCATATTGGAAGGTTAAGATGACCGCATACCTAAAGTCAATCAATAGAGAAGTGTGGAAGGTCACCGAGATAAAATTTGAGGTTGCTAATCCGGAAGCACCTACACCGGTGGAAGAGAAGAAGCTCCAATGCAATGATATTGCCATTAGTGCTCTTCATGAGGCATTAGATGACAAGACATTTGAGCAAGTGAAGAACATAGAAGTTGCACATGATGCTTGGGCCAAGTTAGAAGAAACATTTGAGGGCACCGAAGGCACAAAGACCGCTAAGGCATATATCTTGCAAGAAAAGTTTTCTAGCTTCAAGATGCAAGATGATGAGAGTGTACCGGAGATGTTTCATAGGTTGTAAGTCATTGTAAATGAGCTCAAGGCTCTTGGAGAAGAAGTGAAAGACAATCAATTCTCTATAAAGTTCTTGAGAAGCCTACCTAAGAGATTTGATACATTGATCACCGTGCTAGTGAGGACTACATTGAAGGATTCAACTCCTCAACAAATATTTCAAGAAGTGATGACCGATGATTCATATAGAGAAGATGATGAGAAGGATGAATTGGTCAAGAAGAAGAAGAAGAAGGAAAATGAGAAGAAGGATGATGAGAAGAAGAAGAGTGTGGCATTCAAAGCCACCGCATCCAAGGGCAAATCCAAGATTGAATCATCGAGTGATGAAGACTCAAGCTCTTGTAATAGTGATGATATTGATGAGAAGATGGCTCTCTTTGTCAAGCAATTTGGCAAATTCATGAAGAAGAAAGGTTTTCGTGCAAGAAGGAGGAAGAACTTATCTAAGAAGAATGAGCATACCATGAGATGCTTTAGATGCCATAGCAAGGACCATCTCATTGCAAAGTGTCCTTATGATAGTGATGATGAAGATGCTATCAAGAAGGAGAGGAAGAAGCAAAAGAAGAAGCAAGAAAAGAAGGAGAGCTCTCATAAGAAGAAGAATGATTCTCATGTTGCTACATGGGATAGTGATGATTCCTCAAGTGATGATGAGGATGACAACAAGAGCAAGAAGAAGGGACATGCTAGCATTGCCATCCAAGAGAAGGTTTCCCTCTTCGACACTCCATCGTGCTTCATGGCTAAGGTCACTAAGGTATCATCCGATGATGAGAGTGATCATGATAATGCTAGTGATAGTGATAGTGATGAAGAAGAATTCACTAAAGATGAACTAATCACTATGCTAGAAGATTGCACTCAACATTTTAAAGAATCTAGAAAGGAGTGCAAGGGCTTACTTAAGGAAAAGAAAAATCTTATGCAAGAACTTGATGAGCTTAGAGCATCTTATGAGAGTCTAAAGGTAGACCATAAGAAGCTTCAAAAGTCTCATACTAAGCTTGAAGAAGCTCATTCCTCTCTAGTTGAAAAATGTGAAAACATGCCAACTAATGTTGAGAAAGCTAAAACTTGCAACATAGGCATATCATGTGATATAATTGATGAATCTTTTCATAAGACTATTGTTGTTGCTCCTACTAACCCTTCATGTAGCACATCTACATCATCCTCATCTAGTAGTGATGGTTTCACTTGTGACTCCACACTTATAGTTGAGAATGAGAATCTCAAGGAGGTAAAAGAGCTCAATCACACCTTAGCTAAGGCTTATGGTGGTGAGGACCGCTTGCTTATGTGCTTGGGTAGCCAAAGAGCTTCTCTCTACAAAGAGCGATTGGGCTATAACCCCAAGAAAGGCAAGGCCGCTTTTGCTCCTCACAAGACTCGTTTTGTGAAGAACAATGGTAGCTATTGCAAAAGTTGCAAGCAAGTTGGTCACATAGAGCAACATTGTATGAACAAGAAATCCAATGCTAATGTATCCTCAATTAAGTTTGATTCTTTTTATATACTTGCCAAGGGTACAAATAGTGTTCATGCTAAGTTCATTGGTGCACCATGGATGGGCTCAAAGAAGAAAGCCATTTGGGTACCAAAGAGCTTGGTCACTAACCTTGAAGGACCCAAACAAGTTTGGGTACCTAAAAAGAATTGATCTTATCTTGTAGGTCAATTACAAAGCCGGAGGAAGGCATTGGGTGCTTGATAGTGGGTGCACTCAACATATGACCGGGGATTCTTGTATGTTCAAATCAATTGATACAAGTCAAAATCGTGGTTTTGATGCTATCACTTTCGGCAACAACAAGAAAGGCAAGGTCAAGGGGCTTGGTAAAATTGCTATCTCAAATGACATGAGCATATCTAATGTGTTGCTAGTTGAGAGCTTGGATTTCAATCTTTTATCGGTGGCACAACTTTGTGATCTTGGCTTCAAGTGCATATTTGGTAGTGATGATGTTGAAGTCATAAGTGTTGATGGATCAAATTTGATATTCAAAGGATTTAGACATGGTAGCTTGTACTTGGTTGACTTCAATGATAGTGAGACACAATTGACATCATACTTGCTTACCAAATCTAGTATGGGATGGTTGTGGCATAGAAGGCTTGGTCATGTTGGAATGAAACAATTGAACAAACTTTTGAGGCATGACTTAGTTAGAGGCTTGAAGGATGTCACCTTTGAGAAGGATAAACCTTGTAGTGCTTGTCAAGCCGGTAAACAAGTTGGAAATACACATACTAGTAAGAGTGAAATGAGTACATCAAAGGCATTTGAGCTATTGCACATGAACTTGTTTGGGCCAACTACATACACTAGCATTGGTGGCAACAAGTATGGTTTTGTGATTGTTGATGACTACACTAGATACACTTGGGTGTTCTTTCTCTATGACAAGAGTGATGTTTATGATCTATTCAAGTCTTTTGTCAAAAGAGTGCAAAATGAGTTTGAAATCACCATCAAGAAGATTAGAAGTGACAATGGTAGTGAGTTCAAGAACACAAGAATTGAAGATTTATGTGATGATCTCGGTATTGGACATCAATTCTCACCAACATACACTCCTCAATCAAATGGTGTAGTTGAAAGGAAGAATAGAACTTTGATTGACATGGCTAGATCAATGCTTAGTGAATACAATGTGAGTCATTCATTTTGGAGTGAAGCCATCAACACGGCTTGCTATTGTAGCAACCGTCTCTATTGCCATGGGAAGCTTGGGAAGACACCATATGAGCTATTGAATGGAAGAAAGCCCAACATTGCATACTTTAGAGTGTTTGGTTGCAAATGCTATATTCTCAAGAAAGGCACTAGATTGAGCAAGTTTAAAAAGAAATGTGATGAAGGGTTCTTACTTGGCTATTCTACCACAAGCAAAGCATATAGAGTTTGGAATCTCACAAATGGCACTTTGGAAGAAGTTCATGATGTTGAGTTTGATGAAACCCAATAATCTCAAAATGAAGCTCAAAACCTTGATAATATGAGAGGAGATCAATTATCAAATGCAATGAAGAACATGGACATTGGTGACATAAGGCCGAGGCAAGATGATGATGATATTCATGTGATCAACCAAAGTGTGCAAATTGATACAAATCAAGCAAGCTCTAGTGGTACTCATGATGAAGCTCAAGTTCAAGGTCAAACAAGTGAAAGCAATCAACTCCCAATACTCTAATCTACTAGCATTGCAAGAGATCATCCATTGGACCAAATTATTGGTGGAATTCAAAGTGGTGTTCAAACTAGATCAAGATTAGCATCCTTTTGTGAGCACTACTCATTTGTGTCACTTGAAGAACCTAAGAAAATAGAAGATGCATTGAAGGATTTCGATTGGGTAAATGCAATGCATGAAGAACTAAACAACTTTTCTAGAAATCAAGTTTGGGAACTTGTTGAGAGGCCAAAGAACTACAATGTGATTGATACCAAATGGGTCTTTAGAAACAAGCAAGATCAAGATGGCATGGTTGTAAGGAACAAAGCAAGATTAGTAGCACAAGGATACACTCAAGTTGAGGGTCTTGACTTTGGAGAGACATATGCACAGGTTGCAAGATTGGAGGCTATTAGAATCTTATTAGCATATGCTTGTGCACACAACATCAAGCTCTATCAAATGGATGTCAAGAGTGCATTTCTCAATGGCTACATCGATGAGGAAGTTTATGTTGAGCAACCTCCCGGTTTTGAAGATGATAAGAAGCCCGACCATGTTTTCAAGCTAAAGAAGGCATTGTATGGTTTGAAGCAAGCACCTAGAGCTTGGTATGAGAGATTGAGGGACTTTCTTCTCTTTAAAGGGTTCAAGATGGGAAAGGTTGACACCACTCTCTTCACTAAGAAGCTTGAAAATGACTTGTTTGTGTTACAAATCTATGTGGATGATATCATTTTTGGATCAACCAATCAAGAATTTTGTGAAGAGTTTGGAAAAATGATGGCAAATGAGTTTGAGATGTCTATGATTGGAGAGCTTAGTTACTTCCTTGGACTTCAAATCAAGCAAATGAAGAATGGCACTTTTGTAAGTCAAGGCAAGTACATCAAGGACATGATCAAGAAGTTTGGATTGCAAGATGCTAAGCCAATGAGTACACCAATGGGCACAAATGATCAATTGGGTGTTGATGCTAGTGGCAACATGGTAGATCAAAATCAATACCGGTCTATGATTGGAAGTTTGCTCTATGTCACCGCTTCTAGGCCGGATGTGATGTTTAGTGTGTGCAAATGTGCAAGATATCAAGCTTCACCTAGAGAATGTCACTTGAAAGCAACAAAGAGGATATTGAGATATCTTAAGGGCACTCATGATGTTGGATTATGGTTTCCAAAGGGGTCTAATTTTGAGTTGATTGAATATTCGGACTCCGACTATGGTGGTTGCAAGATTGATAGAATGAGCACAAGTGGTACTTGTCAATTGCTAGGAAGGTCTCTTGTTTCATGGTCATCAAAGAAACAAAATAGTGTTGCACTATCTACCGCCGAGGCCGAATACATTAGTGCCGGTAGTTGTTGTGCACAATTGCTTTGGATGAAGGACACTTTGAAAGAATTTGGAATCAAATTCAAGAATGTGCCTTTGTTTTGTGACAATGAAAGTGCTATCAAGATGACTCAAAATCCGGTTCAACATTCAAGAACCAAGCACATTGATATAAGGCATCACTTCATAAGGGACCATCAACAAAAGGGTGATATTAGCATTGAGAGCATTGGCACCGAAGATCAACTAGCCGATATCTTTACAAAGCCAATTGATGAGAAGAGATTTTACAAGTTGAAGAATGAATTGAACATACTTGACTTCTCCAACTTGAAATGAATGCACCCCCACATTCTTATATGGCATGCCTCCCCTCCGACATAGCAAGGTAAAGTTGTTTGGCATATCATTCATACTTTGCTAAGGACATGTTTAGAACATATAGACATATTTGCATGACAAATAGGCTCATTCATGAAAATCAAATGATTTTGATGTATATATGGTACCACTATTGCTTCTATGTTTGATTGATCTAGTGGTAGCATATGACATGTTTGTGGGCTTGCAAACCTAGTGTTGAATCTAGAAAATGAGCTTATGACGTGTAATTCAACATGGTCAAGATAACCCTTATACTTTATGAGGTGTGAAGAAGCTTGTCCTTGGATCAAACCAAATTACATATTCTAGGCAAGTGATCTAGATTGAACCATAATTTGGACTCTCTCATATTGATTGACTTAACTCTCACTAAAATTGGCACCTTTTTGGTGATTGTTGACAAAGGGGGAGAGAAAAGTCACAAAGATAGAAAAGTCACAAAGGGGGAGAAGATATAGTAAGGGGAGAGAAATTAAAAATTGAGCACACAAGTAGGGGGAGCAAGCTCATGAATTATTTGTTGCATTTGAATGTGCATTAACATGATGTATTGTTGCATTGCAAAGATTAAATTCATATTCATGCTTGTGTGGTGATTGCTAGAAATAGAACTTGAATGATGATTTGTTGAAAGTAGCTTTACAAGTGGTATCTAGACACCTTTTTGCTTATAATGTTGATCTCACGGGGTATTTTAGTGTTTGTGATCTTTGCAAGTGATGTATTACAAGTGGTGTCTAGCTACATCGATGCTAAGGATGGTATATAAAGGCAACTCCGATTGGTATCACGCTTCAAAGGTCCATTCTATATACCTTAGCATCAATTTGATAGTAGTAACTCTCCCAAAATTCAAATCCATACATATGTGCACAATTGAACCAAACTCATGGAAGCACATATGTAGGGGGAGCTAATACTATCGAAATTGAAAATTGATTTCATTTCATATCTTTGTGATGGTTGTCATCAATTACCAAAAAGGGGGAGATTGAAAGCCCAAGTTTGGTTTTGGTAATTAATGACACCAAGTTGCTAATGCTATTGTATCAAGTGTGATTAAGCTAGGCATAAGCAACATGTGATGGAGGTGGAAATGGCATGGAGAGATGGCCACAAGACCACATGATTTGGTGCATGAAATGATGAGCAAGATCATGGTGGAGACGCACATAATTTGATGGACATGATGATCAAGTGGAAGAGAAGGATCTAAGAGCGCAAGGCAAAGGTATAACCATAGGTTTTTCTTTTGCCGGTCTAAGATGAGTAGAGAAGTGATTCACCGGGTTTAGGATACATAGCCGACTATCAAGAGGGGCAATCACGGTTAGCTCGGGAATCAAGTGCCACTAGATCATTGTCTTGAGCATATGCATTAGGATCTAGTTGAGAGCTAACATAACGCCTTGAAAATGTTTGTGAAATGCTAACACACATGCACATTGATGGTGTACACTTGGTGGTGTTAGCACATTTACGAAGGCGGTGGTGTTTGAGCGTGGGATTCAGGCGTTTTTTGAGGAAATGAAATGCCTATTTTCTTTTGCGCCGGAGGCGAGAAAAGGTAGCGAAAGTCCGAAATGGTTTTCACTGAAAAACAGTGACCCGACGCTGTGGTCGAAGTGACCGGACGCGGCTGGCGCGTCCGGTCAGTTCAACTCGGTGCTGCTTGCTAGGGTTTCTGACCGGACGCTGGTCTGGCCTGACCAGCGCGTCCGGTCAGTTCACCTGGGCGTAGAAGAAGAGCGCGCAACCGGCGCGTCCGGTCCCTCACGGCACCGGAGCGTCCGGTCAGGCATCCAGAGAAGCAGAGTGCAGTGGTGTGCCGATCGGACGCGCGGCGCGTCCGGTCACGTGTGATCGGACGCGTCCGGTCTCGACGGGAGCTTACTGGAACGCGACCGGACGCTGGCACTGTCGCGTCCGGTCAAACGGTTGAGCGCGTCCGGTCAGGGCAACGGCTAGTTCTGACGCGCACTGTTCACGGTTGTCTTGTAGTGACCGGACGCGTCCGGTCACCCTGATCGGAGCGTCCGATCAGCGCAATTTCAACTGAGTCGTTCGGTAACAGCTAGCTGCGTACCCCTTCATTATAAATAGAGGATGTCCGGGGTTTGAGGGTAACTCTTGCACATTTTGAGACCTAGAGACATCCTTTGAGCTGGAGAACAACCCCTCCACTCATCTCTTTGCTTGGTTGCACATCTTGAGTGAGATTGAGTGAGATTCAAGTGCATTGCTTGAGAGTTACATTCTAGAGGCACTTGATCTTCGAGTTGCTACGGATTTCTTGTTACTCTTCCATGTTTCCCGACACGGTAGACGGCTTGGAGCAGCGTAGGTGATTGAGCTCGCAATTGGAGATTGTTGGAGCCCTCACCAAGTGTTGTAAGGGGTTCTTGATCCTTCCCCGCGGGAGTTCGCAAATTGGATACTCTAGTGGAGCTCGTGGCTTGGAGGATCCCCATCTTGTGTGCGGTCGTACGGCGCCCGCCAAGGGCTCGACTCTTGATAGTCGATTAGCTCACGAACCGACAAGTGGGTGCATCGCCACAACGAGGAGTAGCTTGCCGGGAAGCAAGTGAACCTCGGTAAAAAATATTGTGTCATCTCTTTGCCGAGGATTTCTCTTGTGGTTGATCATTGTGATTGATTCTTCGAGTGCATTACTTCTCTACATCGTTGGTATAAGAATCAAGTCACTTGCTCTTTACTTTCTTATACTTACCCTAGTGTAGTTTGCTTAGTGTAGCTTTTATCACATAGGAGTAAGTAGCTTAGTGACTTAGTCTTGTTGGTGTGTTGAGATCATAGCCTTGCTTCACTAGAATTGTTTAGGTGGCTTGCATAGTGTAGTTGAGCTAGTGCTAGAATTAGCTTAGCCATCTTTTGTTCTAACGTGGTTGTTTAGTGAAGCTTGTAGATTTTTAAATAGGCTATTCACCCCCCCTCTAGCCATTTGGACCTTACAGCCGAGCAGAGGAAGGTGAGTGGAATCTAAACCCTAGATCTTTGATACCATGTTAGAGAGTGACCAACTGAGCTCTATTCTAGGCCCAAAGGGACAAATATAAAGTGTACATATGCAAAGAAGCCCTCTAAGTAGAGGGAAAAGACATATACATCCTATACATCTAACACAGCAAACGATGCAGGTCACATGTCACCTTCAGAGAAAAGTAGTGATGACTAACACAACACAAACATGGATTGATAATAATTGGTGAAAAATATACATAGTAGGCTAGTGTCATTTTTGATGTTTGAGCTGTTCTCCAAGAGCATATGGGCTTAATATCTTAGAAGGCGAGGGTTTGCTGCAGTTAGGTCACTACCATATGGGCTTGATTACACATTTAGACACACTTACTAGTAACTGCATGAATTTAAGTTAGATAAAATATTGTTTCTAAGACCCCCCCTACTTTCATGAGTAGAGAGGCTCCCTTGTTTTCTAGAGGCCTGGTTTCTACTGTCATCTTCAATAGTACTACCTAAACCAGGTCCCTACTTTCATGTGTATATACACAATGACATATGAACCCATATGTTAGCATGTCTTTTTTATCTCCTTTCTTATTTGCCCGTGCCTAATGCCTAAACAAGTGATGGTAAGGGAGCTTAATGAGGGAGGCGAGTTCGTCTCAAGAGGGCCCTCGTCGAAAAGGGAGTCGACCAGGCAGAGGATTTTCCTCAATGAGGGGAAGGCGGCCCCGACATAAAGCAATCGACGAGTATGGGCCTTCTCCGTGTTTACGGGTGGCAAGTGAAGATGACGACAAGAAAATGGTCTACCAAGGAGGGGAATTAGACAAAGAGGACTTGGGGAGGCTAGATTTGCTTGTGCTCGTGCATGGGGTGGCGGCGAACAGCGACGTTGGGAGAGCAGACCACGATAGAGATTGGCCGAGGGGGAGGCATGCTTGGTGGTGTGGTAGCCTGATGGAGTAGGGGAGCTGCATTGGGGGGACCGGTGTTGTCGGCCCAAGTGGGAGGGCATTGACGAGGGAACCAGTGGTGGTGGCCTAGGCTCCCTCTCATTTCCCGATGTTGGTGAGCTCACTCAAAAAGTGTCCAAACTCCAAACTGGTCAAGGTTGGCAATAGAATTCAAATCTAGGGGAGACCAGGTGCGAGGTAGCTATGGATGGCATCACCATGGGCAGCGTGCTTACTCGGGCGTGAAACAATAGGAGTCAAGTTGAGGAATGACAATTATTCAAGATATCTATTGAAGTGGTATTAAAGCAACATTGACTCTGCCCTAGGGCCGCCGCCGCCACTGCCCCCCGCCATCCACCACCGCTGATCCCCCTCTCTTTCCCTCCGGCATCTCGCCGGGGGCTGAAGGGAGTGGGGACCCATTGTTTTTAATAAGTTTTCCCTAGTAGATTGAGTCATTAGGGTTAGTGTCTTTCTATGCCAAATTTTTTGGTATTGTAGTTTTATCTCCTCATTCTCCTCCTCTCCGGCGACGGTGAAGGGGAAGGGTGGAATCGTCTTCTCCATCGTCGCTCCGTTGAAGATGAGGGCGACAACTTCGACGTCAGCATCTTCTTCGACATGACGACATGGAGACTTTTGTTTTCGAACGGCGGCATTAAGGCGGAGATGATGTCGCCGCCATGGAATAATTTTCTTCGGTATCTTCTCCATTTTGTTGTGGTTAGATCTGGCCATGATAAAGGACCAAGGAGAATAATTTCAAATCATTCTTCCTCACTCTTCGGTGGCAGAAAGAAGAAGAAGGAAGATACCAGAAAGAAGAAGTTCCTCAATTCTGCAATAGGAATGTTGGCCGTTGTTCGTTGGGCATTTGTTCTCAGGCCATTTGCCGAGTGTTTGCCTGTGTGGTCATCCATACTGCAAAGCATCTAATATGTTAGGTTTTGAGCTGTGCTATTCACAGCGTGGGTACTATTTTGTAATCCAGAATGCTTATAACGCGTTGATGTACCCAGCTATCATATAATATAATTCTTCTTTCGTTGCAAAAAAAAAGTCAAGTTGATGATGAGTAAAAAAAATGGATAGCAGAAAAGTAGGGTCTCCTATTTAACCCCTTCTAGAAGGAGTTGGAGAGGAGATTTAGGGTGTACCTCTAAATTTGGAGGGTGAGTAGGATCACGTTAGACATCTGTTTTTGTGTTGCTTCACCTAATAAATGTAGTGTAAGGGTACATTTAGGTAGCCGATTATTTGGGCTCGTTTGGTATGGATCTAGATTCAGGGAGAAACGTTTCAGGTTCAGATTAGCTGGAGAAATGTTTCTATGACAAATAGAATCACTTGCAAAAACTGTTTGGCTACTTGCCTGAATTCAGATTCTAAAAAGAAAGAATATGGTGGAAAAATGCCCTTGGCATGTGATGAGTTTTTCCTTAAGTTATCAGCAAAATATAAAAGCATTTATAATCATGAGATTGAATGCTATAGTGGCAAATGCAATCTTGTTATTCAGCTATTGGCCGAATGCTAGTACTAGTCGAAGTTCTATAATTTTCAGCAAAACAAAGGATAGTGGCCGTTCTATAATTTTCAACCCTGAGCCTAGTGTGGACGAAGACGAATAGATAGGAGTGGCAGTTCTGCAATTTTCAGCAAAATAAAGGACGTACCAAGGTGTTGGCATCGTGAATCCAGTAACGTTATTCTCGTTTCGTTGAATGCTAACGGAAAACGGAACTGATTCTACCACCCAAATCCAAACGACCCAGAAAAATCCCACTAGCTCGAAAGGTAAGTCAATTAGTAGGGTGTCGTGAGTGCCTTGCTATCTTTGGCTTCAATGGTCCGTGCTTTGGTCTGTCTTCGTCGACAAACGTTGACATGTTGCCCGTGTCGAAGAAGATGGAGGTTGGTCTCGACACCCTCCGTTCCAGCGACCAAGTGCCAACTCCTTCCCTTCACTTTCACCTGGACGGACTGTGGTAGCTCACTAGTTTTCGTTTCTGCTTTTTATTTATTATATATTATATACCTACTATCATCTGAAACAACCACCACGAGCTAGCTAGTCCATCTTTTTTTCAACAAAAGAAGAATTATATTAAATAATAGCCAGGTACATGAACATGTTACAAGCACTCTGGACTACACAAATATCCAGAAACTTATTTTCATTTAAATTATACCCACGCTGTGAATAGCTCCGGATCTCAAAACCAAACATATACGACGCTTTGCAGTATGGATGACCGCATAGGCAAACACTCGGCAAAAGGTCTGAGAACATATGGCCAACAAACGACGGCCAACATTCATGTAGGCAGAGTTGAGAAACTTCTTTCTGGTGTCTTCCTTCTTCTTCTTTCTACCACTGAAGAATGAGAAAAACTGATCTGAAACTTATTCTCCATAGTCCTTTATTGTGGCCAGATCTAACGACAATAAAACAGAGAAGAGACCAGAGAAAATCATTCCATGGCGGCGACACCATCTGTGCCTTAAAGTTGCTATCTGGAAATAAAAGTCTCCATGTCGCCGAACTGGTGAGGATGCTGACCTCGTAATTGTTGCCTGCATTTTCAATAGATCCGCCATGGAGAAAACGATTCCACCTTGCCATGTCGCCGTCGCCGGAGAGGAGAAGAAGGAAATAAATCTAAAAAAACTTGGCATGAAGAGACCCTACCCCTAAAGATTCGATCTATTGGGAAAAGTTATTAAAACGATGGATCCCCACTCCTTCCGGCCTCCGGCGATATGCCGGAGGAGGAGGGAAGGGGACCAGCGGTGGTGGAGGTGAGGGCAGCGGCGGCGCTGAGTCGCAGACCTAGCGGCGGCTCGACGTTGGTCAAAGAAAAGTTGGCATAATTAAAGAGAGTGGCCGGGAATCAAATTCCGTCAAACTTCCTAGGCAGCGGTAGATGGTGACCGCAACCACCATCCTCGACACCCTAACCTCATAGCCAAAACCTATACTAAATGCAATTAATCTCTCATCGCAAAAAAATGCAATTAATCTCCATTTCCTTCTCTACTTCTCACAATGTCCTTGAATTTGAAATAGTTGTCAGAGATTCGAGTTCCGGAGAACCTCCGGTGCCGGTGGCACGCGGCGGTAGGAGCGATGGACTGTTGAAGAAAAAAATCGCCACCTAGGGAGTAGCATTCCTCTACATATCTTTGCACATGGATGCCTCCATTTTTCCATGCACAAATAGATTGGGATTTAGGATAGGAAGCTATTAGAAAGTTTTTTTTTCATCCTACAAAAAATTAAGATGGCAGTGGCTTTACAAAGCCCTCTCCCAAATCCAGGGCCCCTAATTTTGATTTGGGAGCCTCCCCTATATTTGGCTGTCTATTTTTCTAGGTTTGGCTTAACTTTAGCAAGCCTCAAATTAGGGCCTACAATTCTTGTTATGCTTTAAAGTATACTCTATCCGTAACATCTTTGGAAAAAAAATAAATAGCTTTTCGAGGTTTAAAATTTATCTAAGATAATATAAAGCATCCTAATACGTAAGCTAATCATGGTGCATGCAAACAACAACTACCAAATCTAGGAGATGTCCTCCAGAAAAGGAAAGAAGATGAGGGCACATGCATCTTTTGCCAATGAAACTGTCTAAAAATTTCTAGAAAGTTATTTATTTTTGGACTAAGGGAGTACATGCCTCCAATACATGCATGCTCAGCGTTTGTTTGTATCTAGACATAGCAGCTGCCTTTAGAATGTTCAGCTTTTAGTTGACGATGATTGAAGGGTGATGCTCCAATGGTCATTGGCATCGCGAAGTTTCGACATATTGGATCTAGGGAATCATCGTTGGAGGGCTCTAGATTTACTTTAGTGTATCTTTCTTACACTATCCAGAAGGTTAAATTTTTCTACTAGCTTGCTCTACACGGACGGGTTGTGGACAGCCGAGTGCAGGATGTGCTATAGTCTTACTATCCAGAAGGTTAAGTTTTTCTACTGGCTTGCTCTCACTACTGGATACGCGTTCTTTGCCGAGTGTATGGGACACTCGGCAAAGCCCCATTTACACTCGGCAAAGGCTTTGCCGAGTGTTGCACTCGGCAAAGGACACTCGGTAAAAAAGTTGTCGGCAAAACTGTCTTTGCCGAGTGCCTTTTGTCGGGCACTCGGCAAAGGCTTTGCCGAGTGCCAGACACTCGGCAAAGTCTGAACCGAAAAAGGCCCAAAAAAAAATAGCAAAAAATTTTTTTTGAACGGGAGGACAACCGCCCTGCTAGACAGAAGCCCCTGCCAACACCTCAGTTTTATTGCTTGAAAATCACGAAACATGCGTCATGCAGGGCTCGAACCTGCGACCTGCACCCCAGACTTAGCACCACCACGCTCTAACCACTTGACCTGTCATATGTTTGTGGGAAGAGATGATATTTGTGTATGTTATGTTATCTATCTCTGATACTAAAGTGGTTATTTGATACACTAAACGATCTCAAATCAAAAAGTTGTCTACTACAAAGTTTCATAACTTTTTGAAATCTATAACTTTCATTTAGGTTGTTTTACCATCCGAGTTCTTTTAAAAAATTCGAATTTTAATTTTTAAAAATTCAGATGCAGTTTAGCATGACAAGATGAACTCAAATGAAAAAGATTTCTACTACAATAATTCATAACTTTTCAAGATCTACAAACTTTATTTTGAGAGTTTTTCCATCCGAGGTCGTCTAAAAAATTTGAATTTTAAATTTTTGAAATTCAAACGCAGTTTAGCATGACAAGATGAACTCAAATGAAAAAGTTTTCTACTACAATATTTCATAACTTTTCGAGATCTACAAACTTTATTTTGGGAGTTTGGTCATTTGTTCATCTGACATGGTGATTCTAATATTGTTCACAAATCTTATATATCTTTTCTTATAGTTTCGTGAAACTTATGAGAGACATGTAAGATTTGTGAACAAATTTACGTTTAATTTGTCAAATGAACAAATGACCAAAATAAATATTGTACACCTTGATGAGTTCAACAACTTTGTAGTTCAAAACCTTTTCATTTGAGTTAATTTACTACCTCAAAATGTATTTTGAAAAATCTCTTTGCCGAGTGTCAACAAAAAAAACACTCGGCAAAGACTGCTTTGCCGAGTGCCATATCTGACACTCGGCAAAGAAGCTCTTTGCCGAGTGTTGGCACTCGGCAAAGAAGCTCTTTGCCGAGTGTCAGATTTAGCACTCGGCAAAGCAGTCTTTGCCGAGTGTTTTTTCTTTGCCGAGTGTTGACTCTCTAGCACTCGGCAAAGAGCTTCTTTGCCGAGTGCCCGAAAAAAAACACTCGGCAAAGAGTTTAACACTCGGCAAAGATCTATTTTCCGGTAGTGTCTACATGGCCGGTTGTGGGCAACAGAGAGCGCAGGATGCGCCATGGTCTTTAGGATTTTGAGTACTCATATAGCTATATAGTACTCACATCGTGAGATATTTTCTGGTACTCCTATATTTTGTTAGGTTTATTCAAGTAGTATCTATATATATGATGTACTATTTTATTTTTTTTATTTTTTTGTATTTTTGTTTTCCTTATGTTTTGTTCAACCTTTATGTTTTTGTTTTATAATTGTTTTTATATTCCATAAAGATGTCCTATAGACCATAGTATATTTTAGTCATTATCGTAGTGAGACTGGAATACTTCTTTGGACTTAAATGGTCAAATATGTTTTAATAATAGAATATATAATATTTTCACTACTATGTTGTGTAGCGGTCGTGAATATATAGCTTTATTATATGCCACTATTCTGGAAATGAAGGGCAGCAAACCGGTGAAAGTGGTGATCCTAATATGGTTTCTCTGGACTGAACGAAATGCAGTCAGGGAGAATGGCCATGGGCGAAGCGCCAAAATTCTGGCTAGAAGCATTAGAATTTATTTAAAGGAGATAATCAGGGAATCCACTCGTCAAGGCCAAGCTAGAGATAGACGGGCAGACAAATGGCACCGGCCGCCGGTTGGAGTGCTCAAACTGAACCGTGACGCTTCATACAAGGTCGTAGAGAGATCGGAAGCTGGGGATTTGTTATCAAGGACAACGATGGTGATGTAGTGATGACTGGTGGAGGAAGGATCAATCATATTCTAAGCCCTTTCCAAGCTGAGGTGATCGCGTGTTTACAAGGAATTTAGACTGCACTGAACCTTGGCATTGGGAAGCTGGTGCTAGAGACGGATGACCTGCTGATCAGACAAGCTTTGGCCTCAACTGAAGTTTGTGATAGACCGGAGGAAGGTCTGGTAAATGAACTCAAGTTCTTAGTCTCTACGAACTTTATTCATTTCGAGTGTGTGTTCCAGAGTAGAGATTGTAATAGGGTGACCCATGAATTGGCTTCTTTGGGGTATGATTGTGTAGAAGGAAATGAGCTAATTTCTAGTTCTATTCCAGAGCACATTGTTGTAATTGTAGCTACGGATTTGTCAGCTGATAAGTAATGAAAATACCGGTTGAAAAGAAAAGAAAAAAAGTCTTGTTTTCAACCACTGTCCTACCTCTTTGAAAACAAAACCCTCCTACGTACTCATTTTTCTCGCATTTTGTTTATTTCTTATATTTTCTTAAGTAATGCTTTTTTTTAGAAAAAGGGTTGGATTTTATTATTGATAACGGAACCGGCGAAGATGGAGCTGCAGCTGGCCCATGCAGACTGGAGCCGCGAGCGTGCGGAGTGGGCTGGCTGGCCCATGCGGACTGGGTCGGCGATGTTCAAAACTAGGCCAGTCGGACCGCGACCGCAGCTGGGCTGGCCCAAAGCCAACTGCTGCCATGACGGTCGGACCAAGCCAAAAGGGCCCCAGGAGTCAGAGAGCCAGTCTCGTGAGTTTTGTTGCATTGATCAGGGTCGTTTTGTTGTGCGAAATTATATATATAAAAGTAAGTCAAACTAGCTAACAGTAGTACATACATGTGTGTTGGGAACAAAGTTGGAACTTTTGGGCGGGGTCAACGGCTTTTGCGGCTTGTTTACTCTTACCAAGTCCAAACCACTTCATGGTAAGAATATAACCAAGTCCAAAACACTTCATGGTCCGAATCAGTTGCGGGCTGAGTCCGGGGACAGGAATTACAAACCTAGTATAACTTACAATAATATTTTTTGATTGACACGAATACCATAGCTCCTCTTACTCAGCCCGTACCCGAGCACCATGCATTCCCTCATAGCCCAGCGGCCGGGCTTGGACCTCCACTACAGCCTCGCCTCCCTATTCTCTCGGCCAGCCTCCGACCGCCGTCTCTCCTCTCTCGGCGTGCCGCAACCTCCAACGGCTCAGATGCTAGTTCGACTGAAGCAGGAGGGCGGCAACACGTACTTCATCTTCAGCATCCAGCGCGTGAGCGAGGGAGGTGGACGACAACACATGTTGGCCTAGGGGCACCGGCATCCCAGCCATCGAACGTCCAAGCTTGTTTTTTCAGCTCCTCCAATAACAACCGGTCTCTCTTAGCGTGATTTCAGGAGATTCGTTGCGCGTGAATTGGCTCCAGGAGGAGCTGAACAAGTGATACCAAACGCACTCATAGTAAGCCCAAGTCAAAAATAGTTAAGGTAAGAACTATGCCCTCTGTCCACAGAAGAACGAAACTACAGGGTTTGTGCGACCAAACTAGTTTTAAGTTTGACTATAAGTTTATAATAAATAGTACTAACATTTATGTCTTTCATATAGTTTACTACGAGAATATATATTTTGTATCATAAATGTTAAAATATTTTTTTTATAACTTCGATAAATTCAGTTTTTTTTATCCCTCCAAGAACCAGGTGTTCATTCTTCCATGCGAAATGGAGGGAGTAATTAAGAAATGAGTAATCCGTATTCTAAAACATATTAGTGGTTGCCTGAGGTGCATGCTATATGGTGTTGAGATTTTACCCGGCCGGTGGGGGGTGTCCCCACGGGCCCACGGCGAGACGTCCACGGTGAGCTTGGAGACGTGGACGACCACGGCAGGCTCAGTTGTTTTTTAGACACGATTTCGATTTGGTGGCCGTGTGATCATCTGGTTCTTGGTGGGAATGGGATGTCTCTGAGACTGTCTGATCCAGCTGCATTCGACGCCGAGGGCACCTGCTACAGTAAAGTTACACGATCGAGGTTTGTCTTGTCCGCGGCTGCGCAGTGGGAGCGTGTGTCCGTGTCAACTGTGGGTTTTTTTTTAATTTTAACACTTTTGATAAACAAAATTTAAAATTGACACCGATTTTTTTAATACTAATACTTTTGGACGCGCCTGGCATCACGGCGCGGGAAAATGCTGCTGCCGCGCCATGCATGGCGGCGCGGCAGTGGTGATGACATGGCTGCCGGCGCCTCGGTGGTTGACAACGTGGCTAGCTGGCGTGGCAGCGCCGCACCACACGGTCCTGTTTGTGCTAGTTTCATTTCCTCCGCTCTCTCGGGTTCTTACCCTCTCCCACCCGTCCGATCTCTTGAATCGAAGAATTAGACCTTGGAAACTTAGATTTGATCCATAGATCTTCACGAGCAAGGTATCCTCTCTCCTCTCCTCATTGTTTAGGCATTGATTTGGTATACAGTACTTGTATTTTGCAACCCTAAATGTGTTATTTCTTAGTGTATGAAGTGATTTTTATTTTTTTGCATTATGTAATGGTAGGATGCCAAGGTGTGGTAAAGCTAGTAAGCCAAGGTAATATCTTATGATCTTATTATATTATGTTTTCATTTTTGTGCAACAAATGGAGAACCCTAGGTTTAGGGTTTAATGCTATTTGCTTTCGGTTATTAGTAAGAAATTGTTTGAATTGTAGCTATGGTCGCACGACCGAAAGTCCCTACACCCCAAAGCCTCTCCCTAGCGGTGTTCCCAGGCCCATGTGCTTTTGTGATGATCCTTACAAGGTAGAAATTTCTGAAGATACGAAAACCTATAGGCAGACGTATTGGATCTGTTCCAATTTTGCATGGGAGCCTACAGAACATCAGCGCCGCAGTACATGGATTGTGAGAAATTGTTAATGTGTAATAATTATTTCCTGTCATATGAAGTATTGCTTATGTATTTGTTCTGTAACAATTGCCTTTCTTGCAGATCGTTCCACCGATGTGTGATTTTGAGCAGTGGATTGACACTGAAATCAAGGAGTCGGATAAGCAGCTTCTACAAGGCCTGAAGGAGTGAGATGCGGAGCATTAGGAGATATTAGAGAAGAGACACAGAGAGGAGGTAGCATAAAAGGAGCACAACGAAGAGGAGGAAAGGAGACGTGTTGCTGCGTATAGGGAGGAGAGGGAGAAGAAGCTTGAGCGTGTGCGCCGAGCGAAGACAGCAATGGAGGAGAATCCCGATGCCCAGAGGAAGGAAAAAGTGGCCTCGTCGCACTCAGTAGTCTGCATGGCTTGCTAGTTGTATGGTTTATCGATGAACAATGGTGTCTTGTGTTGGGCTTTGCAATGTGTTGTCATGTAATTCACTTTTAGTATGGACATACCTAGAACTTGTTCTGTGTTATAATATTAAGTGTTGTTGGACCTTTCATAGTGATGTTGGTTTCATAACTTGTGGTCTTAATATTAAGTTTAATATTGCAGAGTTAATGAAATGGCATGTGACAACATGTACCCAAGTAGTAGATTACTTGATTCACCCCACACAACACATGAAATGGCATGTGAGAACATGTACCGAACTAGGGTACAAAGGTCTTAGACTAAACTAACATGCCTTAGGTAATTGAAGCGAACAACAAGCACATGAAATGGCATGTGAGAACATGTACCAGACAAGGGTACATAGTTCTTTCAACTAACCCTAACATGCCTTAGGTAATATAACGAAACAACAAACACATGGATGTGGCCTAGTAGTGTGGCCACATAGCAAACTGTGTTGCACCTTCTCCGTAGTATCCTCCCATTGTTGGTGGTGATAGTGGCAGTGGTGACAGCGGAGGCCCCTTGTTCTTGTGATGAGGGCAGGAGTAGTCTGGATCATTGCAGAGTGCGTCCTGTGAACTGGCACTACTATTGGTGTCATCTTGTTCGTCGTCCTTGTAACCGTTGCTAACCTCTGTCTCAAGATCCATGATACGTTCCTGCATGTAGTAGATGTACTATGCATGCGAATAAATAGGTCGAGGATCGACCCACCTAGTGAACCCACAGTTTTCTTCGGACAAGGAAGACTGCAATAAGTTATAGGGCTCGTTAGTTGTAGTGTAGAAGAGTAATATATTCAAGAACCAAAAAGTAATAGCAATTACCCATGCTCTCGGACATTTGAAGAAACGATGACCTCCATCTATTCTCTCAGTGAACATTTGCACTAAGCAGTCCTCACCATGCATGCATTTTGGCCACTCTTCTTTCCGGTTATCATATCCTCTCAGTGGTGCCTCTTTGGTGGAATCACTCTTCCTCTCAAGTGAGGACCTCTCATACAACGCCTCCTCAAAGAAACCAGGACCAAGAGGCCCCTCCCACCCCCATTCAATGGGATCTCCCTTCTTCCCCCCTTTCCTTTCCCACTCCTAGAACCCTTCCCTCTGGACGACCCTCCAGACATTCTTAATGCAATGAAATCAAATACTTGTGTGAAGTGAGTAGCAACGCATCCAGCACTGCTTATATATAGGGGGTATGATGTAGTAGCTATTGTATTGTGGCATAAATGCTCCTGAAAAGCCTACCAAGTATCACTAAAAAGCCTATTTCGAAGGACACTGAAAATGCCTAGATTCGAGTACTGAAAAGCCTATTTGAAAACTAAAAAGCCAATTTGAAAGCTCAACTGAAAATGCTAGATTCTGGTGATCAATCAAAGCATCTGTAAAAGACTATGTACGATATGATGGTGACATGATATATCACTGAAAAGGCTACATGCTATAGGTATACTGCATAATTGTAGTTTAGCCAGTAATTTTCGGCAGAGCTTCCCATGTTATCTACTTGATTTGAAGTTGTATGTATCGAAATGTATATTCATATGCTATATTTTGCAAGATAATGGTCATGTGTCGTACTATGTAGCACAAACATGGCCCAGATGCTGCCACGCCATGGCATACAGCGCGTCAAGGCTGCCACGCCATGGCATACGGCGTGTTAGGCCTGCCGCGCGCCCAAGCATGGCACGGCAGTTTGATGCGCCCCCAGCTACGGCACGGCAGGGCCGTACATCTGCTTTCTGCTTTGTGTTAGGAATGCTGAGCACAACATTTAGTTGAACATATTGCACCCAGATAAATCAAGTTTAAAACACAAACACATATAAATAGTGCACCAAGTGAGGCGATACATTTAGTTCATCGACAATTATACATTAGTTCATCGATACATAAGTTCGGCAACATAAGTTCATGAACAAAGTGGATCAAGGAGCAGAAGTGCTACACATATGTCATCAACAAAGGACGGCTATGTCATCCACAAGTTCATGTCCAAGTGCATGAACTCCAAAATATGGCTAAGCATCTAAAGGCCCTTCTAAGGTGTACCTATAGTATAATCCAAAGGGTTAGTATGCAATGCAAGTAAACAATTTGTGCAATTGAGGGTACTTGAGAGAAATAGGGCTTATGTTTAGCAAAATTGAGACAAATAGGGCTTATGTTCACCTAGATACTAAGTCCTAGGAGTGAATGCCTTTTTCGGCCACCTCTTTCTCTTAGGATTTGTAGGCAACATGTTGGGAGTCCAGCCGACGTCGGTGTGGTCATGACGGTGTGGTTGACGGTGAAACTATTGCGTGTGACTGCTCCCATGCAAGTGAAACACGTGGCAAGCATTAACAAACTAAAGCTTTTTTTAGTAGAAGGCACATCTCACATTACAAATAAGTAGTACCTGTTTGTGTCCCTGGGTACCAAACGGAGCATCCCACAGCTGCGAGTAGCCCAGCTCGTCCTGGTGGTAAGGGTCCCTCTAGTGGTGGTGAATGTGGAAGCCCAGGGCCTCATCCTCCTCGTCCTCCTTGTCAAACTCATCGTGATCATCCTCCTCTTCCTCCTTGTCTACAGGGCCCTTCCCAGTGTTATAGTGTGGAGGTGTACACCCGACGCTGCTGTAGTGCTTAGGTGTACGCACGGCAGAAGCCGCGCCTGTCACAAGCTCGGAAGAACCGACTGGTGTCCTCACAAAGCCCGAAGTAGTGCCACTCGACCGCGCTATGTAGTCGAGCGCCTCCTACAGAGTGTCCATGCAGCTCAGCTTCTGAGATAGCTTCCTCATGCTCTTCTTCACTTTCTGCATGTGAAGGCATGAGGAAAAAATTACTTTCCAAGTGCATTGGGATTGAACGAAAATTTCCATGTTTTAGAAGATCATGCGTACCACCACAAAAGTCTCTAGCACTCTAGAACCCTGCCCTCTGGACGCATGCAGACAGAACGCTGCTTCGTTGGACAACCTAGACAATTGTGTGGCCTGGGTATCGAAACAAGGTTGGCCAGTTTGGTTACACTTAGCTAAAGTGAAATGGATATCAATTGGATGCATTAGAGAATCTTACCATGTATCTCTGAAGCGGTGCTCTCTGTGGCTGTGTCTCGATCCTAGTGTCTTCATCGTAAACATCTTCAATGACGTCTTCCCCTGAGTCCTCTTCAACTCCTTCGTCGGTGTAGGGAGCCTTGATATGTGTCCTCGTGGACCTATGAAACCACCATAGGTACTCATCAAAGGTGTGCTGGTCGTGTGACTCACCATCATCAACTAGAACCCGCTGCCTATGCTCCCACAAGAGGACGTGGTCCAAGTGCTTCATGCACCAATCCTTATCGGTGTACCTCTTCTTGCGGTCGTACCTGCAACAAAAGTATGATTAGTTGTAGACATACGCCTCTCAAGTGTGAAGTGGTTATGAAATGAAATTCACCCATGCAATTTTTGGTGGCTGGAGAGCTGCGGTGGTGGGAAGGCTGTTAGTTTGCCGAACTGCCTGCGAACCCTGATAGGTAAGTGGATCTCCACATTGTGGGAGAAAATAAGTAGCACGTCGCAGCAAAACTTGTCCAACTCTTCCTAGCACTTAGGACTAAGGTATCGCAAAAGATAGACTTCACATCCTGCTTGGTCACTATCATCTCCCTGCAAGGTAGGTGGAACGTGTGGGTCTTAGGCCTCCACCCGTGAGTTACAAAATAAGACCAACCGTTAGCTACCTCAATGTTGCCATAACCAAGTTTATTAAGAGTGAAGGGACCATCACCTGTCTGTAGCTGTAGTGAGAAGTGTGGGGTTGAGGGGCAGAAGACCTTTGTTGACGGTGCGGACAAGCTCGAGAAAGCCGGCACGTCGTATTGTATGGCGCGTAATGCTCGTCCCACTACAACTGCCTGTTATGCGTGTGTGGCCTCAAAGGAAGAATGACCTCCTCGTTGTCGCGTCTGTCAGCAGGTGAGCTCGGTGGTCGCGATCGTACTCCATCTCAAGGATGGGTACTGTAGGTGCAGCATCGGACCGTCGTTGCGACGGGCCATCCTATTTCAAATTGAGAAACAAAGTGTTAGAAAACATTACTAATAATTCAATTACAAAATTAACATCAAGTAGCATGAATACAATATGAATATCAAATACATGTGGGAAATAACATTAACAAATGGATGATGCAAATACTAGCCTACTAGCCTTGTGACCTGGTTCTTTGCAAAACGAGCAAAGATTCATGCCACAAGTCTCGTTGAAGTCTCACCTCCGTACATGTCCGCTCCATACCCTCTCATAGCGTCCATGTCCCCCTTGAGTCGCTTCTTCTTCCTCTGACCCTTCCCTACCTTCTTTAGGTCCGGATTAGGCACGTAGTCAGGACCATGATAAATGGGTCACTGCGTTGGGTCGAGGTACGGCTCGAAGCTCTTTTGCCAAATACTAAGGGTGTTCACACGGAGATACAAGGGTGACATATATGGCAGAACGGTGTGGTCATACCCCCGGTCCTATAGGCCGTGATCATGTGAGAGCAAGGGACATGCATGATCTGAGGGACATTGCAACTACACTCAACTTTGTCTAGATCAACTCGGTAGTTTTTTCCACCGTAACGTTCCCTGCCCAAGCTCGTGCCACCCTTCCCTCGAACACTGAACACGTGCCGGTGAGGTCCATACGGCTCGCCGGTCTGCTACTTGGCCAAGTCCTTGGCCTCCTTCAAATGTTCATGTTTAGCCTTTCCAAATGGCCCTAGCTCAACTACATTCCTCTACGCAAGATCCCACCTCTTGACAAAATATTTGTTGCACTTATAAAAGGAGAGCTTTGGACACTGGCAAAGATCGCACTCCTTTGAACGCACGATTGAAAGACTCCGATGAGTTGGTGGTCATGATGTCGTACCTGAAACCTTTCTCGTCATATGCTAATGCTCACTTAACCTTCCGTTCCATCTGCTCATCTAACCATGCCTTGCCTGCTTGGTTCATTACCTTACCAAGTTCTCTCTTTGTCTCCATGAACTGGTGCTCTATACGTACACAACACAGAGCCTTTACCATGTCACAAACCTCCTTATTCCTTTGACATCGCCAAAAATTAGTGGCAAAATGTCACATGCACCATCTGTGCACCAGAGGCGGGAACCCATTAATGTGTTCACCTGCAGCATGAAGAATCCTTGTGTGCCGGTCCGATATCAAACATACTGTGCGAGATGGGCCGAGCACATGGACACGTAGTAGCCGCATGAACCATGACCATGATTCATTGTTCTCTTCCTCTGCCAAAGCAAAAGCCATGGGTACTATCTGGTCCTCTAGATCAATAGCAGTAGCCATCATCAAGGTGCCCCTGTACTTTTCGGTCAAGAAAGTGCCATCAACAAGTACTACTGGCCGACAATATTGTAATGCATGTTTCGTCTGCGCGAAGGACCAGAACACACGGTGCAGGACATGCCTCAACGGGTCCTGGAAATACGTCCCTCCAGTTTCCACAAACCATTTCAAGCCAGGGTTGTGGTAATGTATTGCACACAATATTTGGGGAACCCTATTGTACGCCTCCTCCCAGCTACCCCAATGAATCGCAAGGGCAATTTGCTTAGCAAGCCAAGCCTTTCCGTACTTCACATCATACTTACACAAGAGGAATATGTTATGTTGTAAGTAAGACACCGAAATGTCGTTGTTTTCATTAACGAGCCCCAATATACAACGGGCAAGGTAACGTGCAGTGAGTTGCGGATGATTTTCCTTTCCCTTATTGTCCATGCATGTGTGGGGTTGGACCACTTTACTTATCCTCCACTTTTCATCACTCTGTTTCTTCTGTGCATTCAAACTCCACATGCAAGGATAACCACTTTTGCATCTCACGTGGTACCTTAGCTCCCTATCTGAATGAGTGACGGTATACTGCCTATGGTGCTACATAGCATAGTCCTAGAGGAACAACTTTATCTCTAACACTGTATTGAATACCATACCCTTGCTAAGGATTTCACTCAGAGTTATACAATGAATGCCTACACATCTGCAGACCGGTTGTCACAAACTGCCATATGTGTCATGCTGACATCCCTATAGTTCAAAACGCCACTGAAAGGTAGGGCACCCTCCCTCAGTTGCATAAGTTCTGTGGCTGTGTAAGGTGGTGGTGGAACGTACGGTTGTGCTTCTTTAATCCCCATGTATCATCCTCTGGCAAATCATGGATAGCCTGCCCTGAGTTGGCATGGCATGAAGTACCTCAGCTAGAACTGGTGTGGGCATAGCATGAACCGGTACTGGCATGGAAGCAACCGACGATGGCATGTCATTTGTACCTCCGTGGTCATCATCTGATTCATCTGATGAACTGCTAACTGCATCACTGATTCTGTCCTCCTCTTCCCATTCAAACTCGTTCACATCGAAGTCATTGCTTATACAGCCTACTGGAGCTGAATGAAACTGCTCCTGCATCAACTTACCATCTAAATCCATGTTACCCTGAGCTCCTTCCCCTTCAACCCTAAATTCTTCTTCGTTGCCTCCAACACCGTCATTGCATGGCTCATCCTCAACATCCTGCATCCTGTACCCATTCTCCACCACCACCTCAGCCATGGGCACATTCGAACCTTGGAGCACGCTATTGTAGTGGGACCAATGAGCAGGGTTGTGCAAGGGCATCAAGACATAGTGTGCTCTAGTCTTCCCACTGTCAAACCTCCCCTTCAATGTGAAGTCACCGCCAAACTTTAGATTCAAATGGACACAAAGGTTGTTGAAGCTAGGAGGTCCATCAAACCATTCCAATTCGTCATCCATATCCTCAAACATACCATCTTATTTCCTAACACTTCCTCCGTAAAAAACTTGGACACAACAATCCATCTACAAAACCATTTGAGCAAACTTCATCGTTTCGTCCAAAACGCCGTACGTACTCTCTATAGTAATACTAATACCTATACTAACTACAACTATACTAACTACTCTAATATGAACACCTACCTATACAAGACTAACTAAAATAACTAAATATACTAAATACAATAACCATATCATCGTATGCTCACTAACATAACTACTAAAAACTAACTTAACCCTAACTAACTGAACAATATCTAAACCATAATCCTAACTAAGGAACCAAGCCCTGATTCCTAAGTGTTAATCTATACCAAATCACTAACACTAATCAATTAATTCAAAATTTATTCACAAAAATTAGGGTCTAGGAGGGGGGATTACCTTAGCACAACGGGGAGAGCTCCTTGGGGTCAGCCCCAATGTCAGAGAGGGCCGGCGGTGGCGGTGGCGGCGGCGGGGCCCTGCCGGCCACCAAGGGAGGAGCGTGGCCGGCCAAGGGGCTGACCCTGGCCTGGGAACAAGGGGAGTGAGGGCGACGTGAAGGTGCTGGTGAAGGCCGATGTGCTGAATGTGAAGGGAGGCGGCACGGTTTGGCGGGCGGCACTGGAGGGACGCGGCGCGCTGTGGCGGGCGGAGCTGGAGGGAGGCGACACTGGAGGGGTGGTGTGCTAGAGGAAGGGAGGGGCCGACGGGGGCGGCCGGTGGTGGGCACGGGCGGCGGGCACAGACATGAGCGAGGGAACGGTGGCGGCGTTGGGCTCGAACGGTCTCAGGAGGTGCATAGAGTGAGTTGGGTCGGGAGGGATGGGCGCTGGCTGTAACCGCCCCTGACGCACCGTGGGGGGTGGCGCGGTATGGCTCGGCAGGCCCGCCACATCAACGACCAACCAGGCCATGGCGTGCCACGGTGGCAGCACTGCCGCGCTGGCATGCAAGGCGCGGTAGCTTTGGTTGGCCGTGCCACCCGCACCGGCGCGTCAAAAAGTGTTAGTTTTGAAAAAAATCGGTGTCAATTTTAAATTTTGTTTATAAAATGTGATAAAATTTTAAAATATAAAATGTGATAAAACTTTAACCAGGTTTATAATATATATAGTATTAGCATTTATGGTTTCAAATAAATTTATTATAAAAATATATTCTATAACGTGGACGGAGTTACTTCTTTGATGCAATACTTCTATTTAGCTCTAACTTCTCTAATCAGAAAAACGTTTAAAATACCCTACCGTTTTCCCCTCTTTTCTTCATATATTCACTTCTCTCTCTACCTTAGAAATCTCGCGGTTATGCATCCGCGCCACTACGTAGAGTCGCTTCACTCGACGTCACCACCCCAGCCTTAGCCCCCTCCTCGCTAGCTTTGACTGCCGGCCTCGCTTGTGTCGCCGTCTCCACACCCTATGCCATTGCCATCGTAGCCCTGCCTTTGCCTGCCTCGGCCTCACGCAGGCCACCGTCTCCCTGTCTGTGCCAACCTTAGTCTGCGCCGAGGCAAATCGATGTGCCATGGGCTCCCTAAAGCGCCTTGGTGACCATACTGACCATTTGTGGTGATACACAGTTTAGCAAGTTTAGAAATCCACAAATACGTATTTCAAAGTTATATTGCTAATATTTTTTCTATAAATCTAATCACACTTAAAAAAAGGTTTGACCGAAACGAATTCGATCATGGTGACACTCGAGGAGCATGTCCGTAGCAATGCATGGATGAGCTCGTGCCACTACTGTAGATTCAAGCTCTGACTCATGCATGAAGTCATCCAAAAGCTCGTGTACTGTAGAATCTTTGCCGGTCTGTAGAATCTTTTGCCTTTCTTAGCAGGTGCCACGTCATCTTCATCACGGCCTCAATGGCTGCCGAGTAGCAGTAGTAGTGTATCTGGCCTGCGATGGTACTGCCTCACTTGTCACGACATGGCAACACACGGGAAGCATGGCCTGCGATGGCGCCATTGAGGCCGCGACCGCCCCCACGACGGCGAGTCGGCGAGGACCAGCTCCAGTGCGGCACCACTGACCACGACGGCGATGCCGAGGCCAAGGAGGAGAGTCGCCCAAGCAAGAGGCGAGAGCCGTTACCGCCGCAATGCATGCAAGGCGACGATGCTCCGGGGCGGCGTCAGCCTGCAACTTGAACGCGCGCGGCCGGGTTGGTGGGCGAGACCCGCGTGCCCGTCTCCGGCTCCTTCCGACATGGCCGCGGCGCGGCGTCGACATCCCACGGCCTGGCGGCGCCATGGTGGCCAACGCACCAGGACGGTGCACAGCGTCAGAAGCAGCGTGCCCTTGTCAGACGCTACACCAGGCAGGGCGCCGAGGGACTTGGGAGGGCGGCGCATGCATGTGAAAGGACGAAGCTCGAGGGCCGCGACCGCCCTCACGACGGCGACGACCAGCTCCAGCCCTGTCCGTGGCCGTGTCACGCCACGCGGCGTCCCTCGTCCACTGCAAGCCCAGCAGCAGAGCTTGCCGTGGTGGCCGACACACCAGGGCGGACACAGAGTGTGCGCCGTTCGAGCCCCCGCCAATCTTGTGAGCCTCACTGTTTACCCCCACGCCTCCATGGTGTCACCAGAAAAAGCAATAGCCACCCGGATCCGGTCCCTTCCGAGGGCATCAAAGCGTGTCGGTTGTATCTGCTGATTCTCCTGCTATGTGATTGCTGCTGTGCTTCAAGATCGATCTGGTGGTCTGTCGGAGGAAGATGCTATGTGCTTGCTGTTGTGATTGAACATCAGGGGCATGGATCTGTAGTGTCTTTCCATACTCTGTGTTGTGTAGTTTCCTTACGAGAAACATACTTTGTGCTGCTGCTTATCATCATATAGGCATGATGGGTCCGTGTAGTGTCTGGACTCAACATACTATGATGTGTTGCTCCTTGTCGCTTGAGAGTGATCGATGCAATTTATATTTTCATTTTATCTTCCAAAAATTCAACCCAACGGGCCAAGATTGAAAAAGCCATATTTACATCAACTATCACTCAGGTTCATGAGACCATGACACATACTATAGTATAGTACAAAATTACCTACTCCATATATGTAATATTCTACCAACTCAGAGATGGAATCTCCAAATAAAGCAGAGGGGTCTCTCACTGCTTGCGAGCTCACGGACCCAACCTAATGTGCTAGGACACCACTGCATTCATCCAACACTCTACTCCTTCCTTCCTTAGCTTTTCTCCAAGTCGCACCGCTACAGATTCATAACCGGCATCAGCCATCAGAAATGTATGTTAATCAGAATCCGAGTCAATGTCTAGTATCAATCTTGGTCGAACTGAACGTAGCTGCTGTGGTAGTGAGATAGGACCACGACATCTCTCTCTGGTCAGCTCATCATTATTTGCGCTTCCACCGAGTGAAGCTGCACACAAGGAATCAAACGTTACCAACTTCTTCCAGGGAAAAAAGTAGAGGCATTGTTACCAAATAAATTAGCGACTCAAAGTGGCAGATTCCAATACATTTGGCAGCAGCAAAGTGGTGCTGGTAAAATTGTAGCCACAGCATTGCAATTCAAATCATCTAAGCGAGCATATCAAGAAAACACAGTGTAATGTACAGATAATAACAAGAAATAACAAAAAAAAAAGGAGTGAAGACTTCTTCCATACCATCTAAAGCTGTTATGTTGTCTCCAGGATAGCTCCTTTTCTGAGATGCAATTTTGGCATTAGTTAACTCTTCATCAGAGCCACTAATGCTGACATCTGTCCATTTGTCAGAATGGACATCATCACATGTTTGAGTGTCGGCTACCAGGTTAGCAAGACCCATGGCACCATCTCTTTCATTTGAACAAGAAGGTTGCAATGTGCTATCATGCCCATCTTCCACCAGGTTTGCTGCTACCGCTACTGCCCCCAAATCAGCCCCAGAAACTGACCCTAGCTTAGATTGACCATTGGCAGGGTAGTTTTCCACTTCACCTGGATTATTTGTCACCTGTGTACTGGCATCAAGAATCTGGTGAGTAGGATCATCTCGGGGAGAATGTTCCCAAAATGACAATCCCAGATCACTGAAACCTTCTTTTGATGCAAGAAATGAGGTTTCCTTTGGGCATCCACCAGTTTGTTCACTACACACTCCTAAATTTTCAGGTGGGTTGGGTGGAAACAGATTTCCAGTGTCATGCATCGAGCCACAGTTCACATCACCAGGAGACAACACCATGACATCATCATCATCATCTGAGTCACTCAAAACTATTATATCCTGCCCTGTTGATGCTGGAGGACCATTTTCATCTAAGGATGAAGAATCAAGATCATGGACATGGGCCGTAGGATAACCATTTGTTGCTGGCTCTAAATTATAACCTTCATCTGCAATGTTTGTATCATCAGTACTGCTTGACAGAGTGATGCAGTTTTTGTTTTCATTGTATCTTGAATGGACATTACCAGAAGATGGAACCAGATCAGCATCCCCTCTCTTGTTAATTTCCCACTGGCCATTGCATTTTTTCCTAAGTCCCAACTTAAGACATCCCACCTCTTCAGACAGCGGCTCTTCTTTAACCTCATGCTTTACAATGCAAATTTCAGGTTTGGCTGCTGTATTTGTGGCCACAGAGAGAGTACCATCTGGTTGATGCCACTGTATAAGGTCCTTCAGTTCAGCTCTGCCCTTAACTCTCCAGGAACCATCAGGCTTGACATCAATTTCAGACATATCATCTCCGCAGCTTTTGATCTGTATCACCAATAAGCAACAAATCAGCAACGATACACACCTGAAAATGTAGGCATGAAAAGTTGAAAACATTATTTCATCGCCACTATAAACTCACCAAAGAAGTGATGCGATTGAAGTAAGGATCAATTATTATGTTCTCTAGAGAGTAATTCTTCAGGCAAATTGGACATTGCCACTGCAAACAAGGAAACGAGGTTTGATTTAGATAAAGATGAAACAAGATTCAATCAATATGGTCAAGAAGATGAGGTAAAGTTGTATTGAGTCCAAATAGTCAAACCTTCCGGGAACGTTGGTTTATTTCAATAAAAGCTTCTAAATCAAAACAACCCATGTGAGCACAGGGCTTGAACCTACCAGCAATCTGGATCCTTGAAGCAGTCATCTGTCACAAGATTAAAAAAAACAGATTAAAAGAAAAAAATGGGTGACTTTCTGTGAAGGAATGCAAAGAAAACTATGGCCCTGTTTGGCACAAGCTTAAACTCATGCACAAGTTGGTTTATGGAAAAAGCTACGAGAAGCAACTGCTGGGGAAAAAACTAGATGTTTGGCAACCTTTTCACTGATACTCTCCTATGGGACCCACATATTGACTTTAGTAGAAGGGGAGAGCTCATCCTCGTCGCTGGTCTTGTCTGTCCCCTCTCACTCAACCTTGGCCTCCGCTGTGCACAGCCGCCCTGACACAGCGTGCCCTATGGTGGCCAGCAGCGAACATGCATGCCTCAGCTCAGCTTCTTCATGCTAGCAAGTAGCATGCCCAACCATCCACTACGGGCAGAAGAGCCACTCATAAAACAAGTACCTTCCTCTGGCTCCAATCTTTGCTCCTTTCTTCTTCCTAATCTGCAGATCGACACCACAACCACCAACCAACAACTTAAGCACAACCTTCTCTCAGTTTCTCCTCCCTCCAATCCAAACTTCAGCCCCAGGCACCACCACCTCCTGCACCTGGACCACAGAAGCCACTTTATGGCTGGGACGCACCTCTGAGCCACTGGTTGAACCCTCAACACTGGAGGTGCGGCAATGTGCAGAGGCGGCGGAGGGGAGGCACAAAGGGGAAGGAGCGAGGCAGCCGAGAGGAAGTGGATGCGTAGCAGGGGAGCAGGGGATGGTGGAAGAAGCAGGTCCACTTTTTCTGCAAGCTGCTCACGAACCACAGCAAGGAGAATGGGCTTTTACATGTAACAAAAGAAGCGATGGAGAAGCGCTGCCCTGAAAAGTTTTGCATTTGTGAAGAGAAGCGGCTTTTTTCTGACAAGCTGAGAAGGCGCTGTTGCCACACAGGGCCTACCATCAAACATATTGTTCCAATGGTGGTGGTCATGGAAAAAGTGTGTGCATTAACAAAATATAACATATATGGTGATCTTAGGACAAGTAACTCTAAGCGTAAAGAGTCATCAGTGCTAGAAGTTGTGATTCATTCATTTGGGCTAACCCTAGAAGGGTAGCTATATAGGTACCATACATGGGCCACATGGGCCTAGCCTCATGGGCCTAATACAAACACATTCCAACACCCCCCCCGCAGTCTGAACTACCGGCGCAGCGGAGTTCAAGGCTGAACAAGAAAGAAAACAAGTAAGAGCACAACACACAGGACCCCCCCCCCCCCCCCCCCCGCAGCCACAACTAGCCACTGGAGACGTTGAGGCTGGAGCGAAACTCGGAGAAGGTCGAGGAAGGGAGGCCTTTGGTGAAGATGTCCGCAAACTGGGAGGTGGTCGGGACGTGAAGAACCCGGACGTCGCCGATAGCCACCCGGTCGCGGACGAAGTGTAGATCGATCTCCACATGCTTGGTCCTCTGGTGCTGCACGGGGTTGGTGGAGAGGTAGACCGCGCTGACGTTGTCGCAGTAGACGAGCGTGCTCCTGGCGAGTGGGCGGTGAAGCTCAGCCAGGAGCTGCGGAGCCAGGCGACCTCAGCCACGCCGTTGGCCACGGCACGGTACTCCGCCTCGGCACTGGAGCGGGAAACCACCGGCTGGCGCTTGGACGACCAAGAGACCAAGTTGCCGCCGAGGAAGACCGCGTAGCCGGAGGTGGACCTGCGGGTGTCCGGGGCTCCGGGCATCCTGCCTAGTCAGCGTCGGTGTAGACAACCAACTCGGCAGTGGAAGACCGGCCGAGGAGCAACCCGTAGCCAAGTGTGCCACGGAGGTACCGGAGAAGCTGCTTCATAGCAGCCAGGTGAGGCTCCCGCGGAGCATGCATGTAGAGGCAGAGCTGCTGGACGGCATAAGTGATGTCCGGCCGTGTGAAAGTGAGGTACTGAAGCGCGCCAGCAAGACTCCGGTAGGCGGTGGAGTCCGCTGGCCCAAGCATCGGACCCCCAGCCTCTGACAGCTTGCCCTGGGTGTCCACCGGTGTAGAGCAGGACTGGCAGGCGGTCATCTCTGCTCGCTCCAGAATGTCACAAGTGAACTGCCGCTGGTGGAGGAACAGGCCTGAAGGTCGGGGCTCAACAGTGACGCCGAGGAAGTGGTGGAGCACCCCAAGATCCTTCATAGCAAATTCCTTCTGGAGTGAGGCAATGATGCGGTGGAGCAGAGACTCGGTGGAGGCAGTGAGAACAATGTCATCCACATAGAGGAGCAGGTAAGCAGTCTCACCCCCATAGTGGTATATGAACAGGGAGGTGTCAGACTTGGCCTCCGTGAACCCAAGAGTCTGCAGGAAGGTAGCGAATCGAGAGTACCAAGCCCGGGGTGCCTGCTTGAGCCCGTAGAGAGATTTGTTGAGCCGGCAGACGAAGTCAGGACGAGAAGCATCCACAAAACCGGCCGGCTGACTGCAATAGACCGTCTCAGTCAGAGTGCCATGAAGGAAGGCATTCTTGACATCCAGCTGATGCACAGGCCAGGAGCGCTCGAGAGCCAGGGAGAGGACGGTGCGGACTGTAGCTGGCTTCACCACGGGACTGAAGGTCTCAGCATAGTCAATGCTGGGCCGCTGAGTGAAGTCGCGGAGGACCCAGCGAGCCTTGTAGCACTCCAAGGAACCATCAGCCCGCCTCTTGTGCGTCCAGATCCACTTGCCGGTGACAATGTTGGAGCCCGGCGGACGAGGCACTAGGTCCCACGTCTGGTTGGCGAGGAGGGCCGCGTACTCCTCGTCCATCGCGCGGCGCCAGTGAGGATCCGCCAAGGCCGCACGGACGGAAGAGGGTACCGGAGAGATCTCTGGCTCGCAGGCGGCGGCGGTGAGGGCCTGCGGGCGAGACGCCTGCCTCGTCACCATCGGGTGAGTGTGACGAGGGTCCCGGTGAAGAAGAGGTGGGTGGTACACCGGCGGGTCGGCGCGAGAGCGTGGCGATGCCGGCGGAGCATGCACCGGCGACGACGGCGCTGGTGACGAGAGCGGCGGAGCCGGCTCACGCTGGCGCTCGTAGACGATGCCGAAGCGTCCGGGAGGAGGAGGTGAGGGCGGACGCGGCTCCCGCCGGCGCTGGTAGATGAGTCCGAAGCGCCCGGGAGGAGGTGGGGTCGGTGTGCTCGGTCCCGCGATCGGAACGGCAACATCTGGCACAACGGGAGGCAGCGAAGCCACAGGGAGCGAGGGTGGAAGCTCCGGGGCTGCCTCGACCGTGTCAGGCACCGGAGGGTCCTGGTGCGAGTCCGGCAGGGGCGAGGCTGGACCACCAGGAGAGCGCGCCGGAGCAGTACCTGCAGGGTAGGGGGAGAAGGGTGGCGGAATCGCCGGGTCAGTGGGAAAGAAGGAAGCCTCCGCAGGGTCAGCGGGAGGTGTGGGTGGAGAGGTGGTGGAGTAAGGGAACGCCGACTCATCAAACACGACATGGCGAGAGATGAGGACACGGCGAGAGGTAAGGTCAAAGCAACGGTAACCCTTGTGATCCGGAGAGTATACGAAAAAGACACAGAGGGTCGACCGGGGAGCCAGCTTATGGGGAGCGGTGGCGGCGGTGTTAGGGTAGCACGCACACCCGAAGACTCAAAGGTGGTCGTACCGAGGAGGGGTACCGAAAAGAGCGTGGTGAGGCGTGAGAGCTGGGCAGGCAGTAGAAGGAAGTCGGTTAAGGAGATAGGTAGAGGTGTGCAGACACTCAGTCCAGAAGCGAGCGGGTAGAGATGCCTGGAGCAGAAGGGTGCGCATGATGTCATTGGTTGTGCGGATCATGCGCTCTGCCTTGCCGTTTTGAGAGGAGGTATACGGACAAGACATGCGCAGGTGGACACCGGAAGAAAGGAAGAAGGCACGTGAGGTTGAGTTATCGAACTCACGACCATTGTCGCACTGGACATCCTTGGTAAGGCCAAACTGAGTGGATACCCAAGCAAAGAGGTGGCTGAGAGTGGTGAACGCCTCGGACTTGGCACGCAGGGGAAAAGTCCAGGAATAATGGGAGAAATCATCGACCACCACCAAGTAGTACTTGTAGCCAGACATGCTGAGAACAGAAGTCCACAAGTCGCAGTGAATAAGATCAAACACACGAGTGGCATGTGAGGAAGAGGACTGAAAGGGAAGGCGAACGTGACGGCCCAGCTAGCACGCATGACACAAGTGATCATCAGGAGCCCGAGAGCACCGAATGTCGGTGCTATGACTGAGCTGCAGCAAGGCATCCCGGCCAGGGTGGCCGAGGCGACGATGCCAGGTGGTGGAAGGAGTGGCGGCGAAAGTGGCAGAGGAAGTCGAAGAAGGTGAAACAGACGCCGAAAACCGAAGGGTGTAAAGAGACCCAGTGCTGTTACACCGGAGCCGAGGAACCCGGGAAGCCAAATCCCGCACGGTGAGGCCAGAGGGGTCAAACTCAACCGAACAAGAGTTATCAGTTGTGAAACGGCAAATAGAGAGAAGGTTGTGAACCATACCGGGAGCCACAAGAACATCAGGGATATGAAAGGAGCCGTGGAAACTGGCAGTGCCCACGGAGGAGACAGGGATGCAGGTGCCATTGGCGACCATGATGGAAGAGGGACAGGAAGGGTGGGGAGGATGGAGAGAAGAAAGTAGACTCGCATCGGGCGTGGTGTGGAAAGTAGCGCCCGAGTCGGCGATCCAATCAGGACTGGTGGTGATGCTGAAGTAGCAAGCCAAGGCAGCCGGGTCCCAACCGACAAGCCCAGGCAAGGCACCGGGAGGTGAAGTGGGGTGAAATCCCGGGGAAGCACCAGTGACCATTGCCGCCGACGGGCGAATGCCACTCTGTGGAGGCAGGGACGACTGTGAGGCAGGAAGGTGGAGGTTGCCGACAGGAAGGAGGACGGGCGCGCCCATGAGAGCAGGAGCCGCGCCAAAGGGTGGGGCGGCAAGGCCGCCTGGCGCTACGGCAGCAGAGGCGCGCACGGGATCAGCACCAGTGGTGCCCAAGGGTCCTGCGCCATAGAGTCCGGCGTCCTGGGGTCCCCCGTCCGCACTCGTGCCCGCTACCGGAACGCGACCAGAACTGGGAGGGTGGCAGCACAGGGCGGCAGGAGTTGAGGTGGAAGAGAGGCCGGAAACCGGGGGTCGCTGCTGCGGAACGGAGAAGGGCGGGAGGAGAAGCACCCCACTCCTGGGGGAGCAGAAACAGGGGCGGCTTAGTGCTGGACTGCCCAGCAGGCCCGCTCCAGAGTTAGCGGCAGAGGAGAGCGGGGGAAAAACAGCCGAGGGGGTGCGGGTGAACTGGAGCGGAGCCAGACATCCTCGTAGATGAGGCCGAGGCGGGCGGGCGTGATGGGGTACGCGCGCGCCAGGCCCGGGAGCACGGGCACGTAGACGAGGCGCTCCTGCAACGCAACCAGCGCCGCTAGGCCGGCCACAGCCACGCCCCCGGCGCTGTACGCCAGCGCCTTCAGCCACCCCACCATCTCCCCTCGGCTGCAGCTGCTGGGGAAGAGGGGAGGGGCGCCCGGCGGCCAGCTGGGGCGTGGAGGCAGCAGCGGCGGGCTGGGCGGCGCCCAGATCAGGGCCGCCAGGTGCTGGAGCGAGCAGCCCCCTGGATGCGGCAGGAGAAGGGGCAGCAAGCACCTGTGCCCAGGTGGAAGAGGAGGAGGAGAGGGAAGGGCAGGGGCTGTAGAAGGAGGGGTGGGGAGGAGGAGCGCCGGCCATGGCCTCCTGGCCGGCGGCGGCAGCCACCAGGAGTGTCATGGGCATCATAGGGCGCGGTCACCATGCAGTCCGCACCAGCAGGAAAGGAAAGCAACAATCGGTGCCAAGGCTAGGAGGAAAGATAGGATTAGTTGCTATCCAAGGCTAGGAGGAAAGATAGGATTAGTTGCTATTGTTAGTCCTTAATTCTAGGAGCCGATTGGCTCTAGTCATGCCGGCCAATGGCTATATATAGTCCCTGTACTCGGCAGTTGGAATCAAGCAATACATCAGTAATCTAATATCTCTCTCTCTTCCCCCAATGACTCTCAAGCGCCTAGGGCTGCTACCCTAGAACCAAGCCTGCGACAGAGGGGTATAACCTCGCCGGAGATGACAGTTATCCCCATGGACCCAAGGTCCATGACATCTGGTATCGGAGATCCAGGTACGATCACCATATCCGCCTCCTGGTCATCATCGCCCGTCCGCCCTCCCTCACCAGCCGCCACCATGCCCACCAACCTGATGCCCCTCCCTTCCTGCGCCAACACTAGCCACAGCCGTGCCACGCATCCCTCCACCGCCGCCTCCGCATCACCATTCCCCACCGCGCCACCATCAGCCGCCGCGCCACCATCCCCCACCGCCCTCTCCAACAACAGCCGGATCACTTCTGGGGAACACCACAACGATCGTCCGTCGCGATTCCAGAAGCAGGATTTTCCGCGTTACGACGGTAAATCCGACCCCCACAACTTCATCAACTGCTGCGAATCGTACTTCTGTCGGGAGCGCATCATGGCGGAAGAAAAGGTGTGGATGGCTTCCTGTCATCTGGAAGATGGAGCGCGTTCGTGGTTCCTCCAGGTCCAGGATGAGGAAACCCCAGCGTGGCGTCGCTTCACCGAGCTGCTGCGCCTGCACTTCGGAACACCTCCTGCTGCGACCATAGGCCATGCGGATGGGATGCGCCATCTCCAAGAGAACATGGATCGCATCGCTGAGATGCTCAACCGCTGTCGTGCTCACCTGGAGAAGTTCGAGCATGAACGCCTTGCTGCAGTACGCATACAAGCGGCAGCGCGTGGATTCATGGTGCGGCACACCACCTGGAAGCTGCGTGAACACCTGGCTGCGGTGCGGCTTCAGGCGGCAGCGCGAGGGTTCCTGGCAAGCCGCCGGGTGCAGTCCCTTTGTGGGGAGCGGCACCTGGCCGTGGTCTCCAGGGCCATCCCATGGCCGTCATCGCAGGAGCAGGCCGCGGTGCGCCTGCAAGCCGCAGGGCGCGGCTTCCTTGTTAGGCGGGCGGTGCGGAAGCTGCGCTTGCTGATCCGCTCATCGCTGCACCAACTCGCAGCCTGCGCGCCCAACAACCAGGTCTCGTCTATATTTTTTGCACCCCCTGCAGAAGTCGAGATCTGGGTATGCAGCCCCCCTGCCCGGCCAAAGAGGGTCGTCTCCTTCATTCGGGCACCTGCCTGGGTGCTGGATAGACCCAACATAAGAACGGGCTGGTTCCTCCTTCACCTTTCCTCCAACATGAAGTCCGCAGTTCAGCTCTTTCCTTGGGATCCAGGCGGACAAGAGGACATAGCTGCAGTTCAAATTTATATTTTAGTTCCACAATTATTTCGTATTTTTGTCTTAAATAATAAAGGTAAGCCGAGATGTAAAAGGCTTAACCTTACATCGTGTCAGGTAAGTCTATGGCAGCTCGAGGACGAGCTGGTCTTCAAGGTAGAGGGAGATGTCATGGGCATCATAGGGCGCGGTCACCATGCAGTCCGCACCAGCAGGAAAGGAAAGCAACAATCGGTGCCAAGGCTAGGAGGAAAGATAGGATTAGTTGCTATCCAAGGCTAGGAGGAAAGATAGGATTAGTTGCTATTGTTAGTCCTTAATTCTAGGAGCCGATTGGCTCTAGTCATGCCGGCCAATGGCTATATATAGTCCCTGTACTCGGCAGTTGGAATCAAGCAATACATCAGTAATCTAATATCTCTCTCTCTTCCCCCAATGACTCTCAAGCGCCTAGGGCTGCTACCCTAGAACCAAGCCTGCGGCAGAGGGGTATAACCTCGCCGGAGATGACAGTTATCCCCATGGACCCAAGGTCCATGACAAGGAGGGGCGGCGGCTGGACAGGGGAGAGGAGAGAAAAAAAACTAGGCTCTGATTACCATGCTAGAAGTTGTGATTCATTCATTTGGGCTAACCCTAGAAGGGTAGCTATATAGGTATCATACATGGGCCACATGGGCCTAGCCTCATGGGCCTAATACAAACACACTCCAACAATCAGCTCACAGCTGCAGCATATAGAGAATAACTTCTGGTGGCAAATACCAATAACTGAACAAACTTTTGGCTTAAACAATATTACAATGTGTTAGATAGACAGATGGGCCTAGAGCCCAGTATACACCGGCTTGTGCTGCCATGGACCCTGAGTCCAGCGCACACCTATAGGTTGAGTCAAAACAGACAATGATATTGATGAATGGTTCAGATTCTATATAAGCCAACCCTAGTTATCCTTGCCTATATGAACATGTACCATGTTCTCCCATACCTACTAATTCCATCAATCTCGCATTCATTTTGGTCAGGTTTAATAGACATATACCAGAACAATTGGCCATTTTATAAGCAGTCCATTAAGGATCTAAAGCATCCACAGTAATAGCCAGACTGCTTACAGGGCACCGAAGATTCACGGAGACAGAATCAGCCACAACTTCAATATCACTATCACTGTCTGCCTTATTTGCCTCAGCTCCACCACCAACACAGCGACGCACACGAGCAAGGGCATCATCAAAATTTTCACCATCTTGTTCCTTTGGCACCAAATTTAGGACCTGCCCACTATCAAAGTTTCAAAAAACTAGAAACAATAAAAATGAAACAGGATTCAAGATTCAGGTGTTCAGCACTTTCTAGGTACCAGCTTGTGGCAGAAGTAGTAATACAACCAGGCAGTTTATAGTCTTTTCCTGCTTTTTTTTTGGGTGCATGTGTGGTTGATTATTCTCTGAGATTAGTTTTTTCATTACAAAACACAGATCCTAGCAAAAACTAACAGGGACTTGGAATTTTGCTATAACACCAAATGTACAAGTTCCAGAATATTTTTGGGCATATTGTACAAGTTCCAGAATATTTCTGGGCATATAAAATAGTCATCCTCCCAAGGTGGCAAGGTCTTACAATGGAATTCACTTGGAAGATAATCAAAAGTCTTAAGACTCCAAACATGGTAAGAATAAAAAAATGAACAGAAAGCATCTTGATATTTGTGGTAGATATAGGAAGGTAAAACTTCTAATATATTGAAAAGCATTGGACATGCCTAAGAACAATAAAAGCCATCTGAAAGTGTTTGCCAATGCCTATCCGCTTCCTTAAAAGGCACACATAAAGCACGGCTGATTCACATATCCTTGCCCAGTAAAATATGTGTCTTGAATCTTGAGAGTGTAGTGCTTAACAATGGACTAAATACTAAAAATCCCACCTGTTCTAGAGATCTCCTCTTGGCAATTCTGATACCCAAACAGAAACTACGAGAGTCATTTCTCGATAGAGAAATCTTGTTAGGTCCCTCCTTCAGGTAATCTGTTAACTGGGAACATAGAAATGCTCAAGGTCAAAAGGAGATATACAATAGAAAACTGTAGCTGATGAATGCAGGCAAGCTTCAAAACATAAAATACTTACTAGTGGACCATCGTCTCTACCATTGGCTCCTAACTTTTGCGTGGGTTGCCTCTTAACCACCCTAACATAAATACCTGACAAAGTAAGAATTACCAACACGAATAATTCAGACATAGTATAATCGAACTTAGTGTCAGAATAACTGCCAGAGCCTATATCAAAACTGCAGCTAGAAGGATACAACAACACAACAACAACAACAACATAGCCTTTTGTCCCAAGCAAGTTGGGGTAGGCTAGAGATGAAACCCAAAAGAGACGAGAAACAGGGAGACACAAAAAAGGACATAGAGGGAGACAAAAAGAGGTCACGGTTCCGGCACGTTGATTGCCAATCTCCAAGCGCTCCTATCCATAGCTAAATCCTTGGAGATATTCCACTCCTTAAGATCTCTCTTAACGGACTCGTCCCAAGTTAGTTTAGGTCGACCTCTACCGCTCTTTACATTATCGGCCCGCTTTAGAACTCCACTACGCACCGGCGCCTCAGGAGGTCTCCGTTGGACATGTCCAAACCATCTCAACCGATGTTGAATCAATTTCTCCTCAATTGGTGCCACCCCAACCCTATCCCGAATATCGTCGTTCCGGACTCTAACCCTCCTTGTGTGCCCACGACACCAACGCAACATACGCATCTCTGCTACACTCAATTGCTGGACATGTCGTCTTTTTGTAGGCCAACACTCAGCACCGTATAACATCGCCGGACAAATCGCCGTCCTATAGAACTTACCTTTCAGCTTCTGAGGCACCCTTTTGTCACAGAGGACGCCAGAAGCTTGACGCCATTTCAACCAGCCGGCTGAAATTCTATGCCTAACATCTTCATCAATGTCTCCGTCCTTTTGTAGCATCGACCCTAAATACCGAAAAGTATCGTTCTTGGCCACCACTTGCCCATCGAGGCTAACGTCTCCCTCCTCATGCCTAGTCGCGCTGAAATCGCACCTCATGTACTCGGTCTTAGTCCTACTAAGTCTGAACCCTTTCGACTCTAACGTGTGCCTCCATAGTTCTAACTTCCTATTAACCCCTGCCCTACTGTCTTCAACTAGTACCACATCATCAGCAAAGAGCATACACCAAGGGATACCACCTTGTATGTCCCTTGTGACCTCATCCATCACTAAAGCAAATAAATAAGGGCTCAAAGCTGACCCCTGATGCAGTCCTATTTTAATTGGAAAGTCACTGGTGTCGCCATCACATGTTCGGACAAACGTCACCACATCCCTGTACATATCCTTGATGAGAGTAACGTACTTAGTTGGGACTTTGTGCTTTTCCAAGGCCCACCACATGACATTTCTCGGTACTCTGTCATATGCCTTCTCGAGGTCAATAAAGACCATGTGCAAGTCCTTCTTCTGCTCCCTATATCTCTCCATCAATTGTCGTAATAAGAAAATCGCCTCCATGGTCGACCTACCAGGCATGAACCCAAACTGATTTTGGGTCACATGTGTCACATGTGCAGCTAGAAGGATGTAAAATACTATTTTTGCTAAACTGCAGGTATAAATACAAGTACAAGCACAAGTCATAAAGGATAGACTGAGGTGCATATACAAATAAACCCATATACAAATAAACCCATAATAAGCCCCCCAAGGAAAGGAGAAAAACATCACTTGACTGTGCAACAAAAGATGAATCAGGTGTTATTTGGACTTAATCTGATTCAGACTGGGGTGTTCAGTTCTGCCTTTTCCTTTTGTTATACAGAAAATAGCACTTGGCATCCAACAAAGCAACACAGCTTCCAGAATTGTAGGTTCAGGCTCAAGCATCCAAGTAGTGGCAACATAATAAAACCAACCAGGTGTTATACAAGTATCCAAGTATTCAACAATTTACAGAACATATCAACTCATAAAGCAGCAGCAACAACAACATAGTCTTTTGTCCCAAGCAAGTTGGGGTAGGCTAGAGATGAAACCCAAAAGAGACGAGAATAAAGAAGAATAAAAAAAATAAAGAGTATCTTCCATTCTTCCTTGTACACATTGTGAAAAATCAAACAGGTGGCACTTAACTAAGTTTTTAAACTCAATAACATGTACCAAAATCCTATCAGAAAATATGACTCACTATACATAATAAGCCACTGCATATACCATTAACTTGCATGTCAGAGTGTAAAGGCCAGTGCATCCTAAAAGGTACTTTGTCACATAGAAGCATACACCAAACCTGCATAAGAAAAAAATCGATTCGAAGTCTAAGTAAATAACGGAAACATACAGGTTGAACATAGTGTCTGCAAATGAAACCCAAGGTAGGAAATCAATACACGCAGGTAGAACAATAATAACTAAAAAGGAGCACGTGTTGATTATTCCATGATTATCCTAAACAAACCTGCGAATGAGCTAATGCATTTTTTTCGATCCCTGCCACACCTGGCAGCGTGTTACCATTTGATGACTTCTTAGGGGGACAGTTTAAGTAAGAGTAGGGATAGTTGAAAGAGTAGTTAGATGAGTCCTGACTCCTGCGTATTTGTATGCGATACCTTATAGCTTCAAAGTGACAAAGTCCGGTGTGAGGTTAATTGAACATATTGAAATATGGGTCCCCACACAAATAAAGTAAGAAACCAGATTTTCCTTAAGGAATTGGGGGTTCAAGGAGAATGAAAAAAAAAAGAAATGGAATTAACCTGAATATCACATTCAGCTTGCTGTAGCATTTCTCTATTAGCTCTTGAAAGCTGAAAGCTTTTTGCGGTATACTGTACAGTATATGACCTGGACATAAGCAAGAATCACAGAAGGCTATGCATATTCCTACTTAACTTTTATAACAAAATGAAGCAATTTGTTCAACCATTTCGTTGCTCAGGACTCATATATCAACATTGTTATCCAAAGTACAATTATCTCATGTTTCTTCCCATAATAAGTAACATATGAGTAAAGATGACTGTGGAAATCAAGTAAGCTACAGCAGCAACACATAATGGAGGAGGCTATTCATTCTATGCCATCCCGCAAACAAAAGTAAAGCTCACATCATTCACATGTATTCATGCATTTAGGTCCGGCTTGTTGGGGAAAGAGTACTCAAAGCAAAGAATATTGTCATCACACAAACAGAAGATAAAGCAAATGATTAACAGATAAGGTCTGATGACGACTCGATTAAAAATGTTTTCTAAAAATATTCAATGATTTTCTTAGCATTGCCATCCAGACTAGAATATGGATAGCCATTTCTAAAATTCTTAAGGGGCCGTTTGGATCCCTTCATTTTTGAGGAATTGAAATCTACATAATGGATTAGGCTATTTGGCTTGGAATTTAACATTCCATAACATTCCCAAGCTCACAAATAAGCCTATCTCAAATTCATAGGGTGGGAGATGGAAATGAATTCTATAAATCACTATGCTATAATTCTATTCTCCAACTTATAACACACTCTTCAACTCACTTCCCTACAATAGAAATGCAACATATAAGTATGTCCCTGGTATGCCTAACAATAAATATACAAATATATTCTATATATAACTATATTAGCTTAATGAATCTATGCCTAAATTGTAATTATTAGAATGAATTCAATTCCAAGGATCCAAACGGGCCCTAAAAGAATTAAGTTGCAATTATAGCAAAAATGCCCAATCATGATACAATACCTTTTTCATGCTTTATCAAAGTAAATTTATCAAAGGAAGTTATTTTACTTATTAGAAAATTAGACAACATGGGGGTCCAGGAGAGAAGTTAACCATCAAAAAGGTTTCAACAGAATACAAGACAGAACTGATTTGTATCATCCAGAAACATCAATAAGTGTGATTTGTGATGAAAGAATGGATAACTCACCCATCAGCTGCTACGGTAGAGGGTCCTATTAAGATAGGGAGTAACAGATGGTTCACGGTGACCCAAAAACTGCATGTTACAGTAGGAAACTATGTCAGAAATAATAGGTCATCTAATATTAGGACTAAGAAAATAATGCTTGTAACCTAAACAAGTAGAACAAGGAGGCAAACAAAAAGGTGGAACAAGAACGTTACAAAGGATGCAGATTTAAAGTTCTAGGCAAGGAGACTTTCATAAGTTGATGTCACAGAACAAGTGAACAACTAGCACAGACAAATGGCATAAGGTCGCAAACTAAAAGCAGGTAATCGCATGATGTGCATGTGACTTGGTCTCTTTGAGTTCAGGACAACATTGAAGTTTAAAAGAACTTACGGATCAGCCCTGCTAAGTCGGCACAGTTCACAATAAAAGCTGGAAGGTAGTTCAGGAGAAATTTTGTCCACAGACTTCTCAGTATCGGGTATGATAACACAGCCAACATGTTGCCATATGTAGCATTGTGGATCAATACACTACAAGGAGCAAACAAATGATCAATGAAACAGGAATATGTAGCATCTCATCAAGAACAAAAAGGAAGAAAGCTACAAATTACAAAAGTTTCCGAACAAAGCAAGTAATGCTACACTTCATAACAAAAGCTACAGGCTTCCAGTATAAAACAGAAAGACTGAGAGTGATCTAGACCATCAAGCAGCTTTGAAGTTTCAGAATATAAACAGCGAGATGCTTTGGTGATTCTGAATACAAGTGGCCTGTACCAACAACAAATATCTGAAACCTTTATGGTTTGGCTGCAGGACATCAAATACTGTAGAAGAGCTAGAAAGGCATATTTATCATGAGAATTATACCTTAATCATGGAATCATTTGGCTTGGATTCACCACAAGGGCAACGAACCTTAACTGCCTGAGCAGCAGCATCTGGTTTCTTTTTATGCTTAACACTGTGTCCCGATTCGTGGCTCCTTGAGGGTGTTACAGTATTTGTAGGCTCTTGCATTTTTCTTGAAACAGGAAGCAAAAAAGCGATAGTTTGCCAAGGTTTCATTAGAACCAATCAGGTAATCTATAGTTGTGCAGACAAGTCAATGTGAACAAAAACATATGGACTCACCTAAAAGTATCCTCTACTATTTTCACCACCATTTTTGCTTTTGGTAAACCATTCGTTTCTGAGGCTACAAGAATAAAGCTGAAATTATTTCTCATGCTTGAAAAATAGTAATGCAAAACAATAAGTTTTGGAGACAAAGAATGGACTGTACATTGATCTTGCTGACTCAACAATACTGTCATAACTCTGTCCACTAGATCCTGCAAACAAACCAGAAACACCAAGACCACCTGGGTCATAAGTAATAACTTCCAAATCCCCCAAAAAAGAATACTAAAAGGCACATAGATGATTGTGTTGGTGAATTTGTGCATATGCTTAAGCTATTAAAGATAGCGGCCTTAAGAAACCAATGCCATTCCGACGTTTTTAACACAATAACAGGGAGTACTGGGCAATGGCTGTTGATTGTGAATAGAGTATGTAGAGGAGCTTGCAGTGGGCAAACCTGCTTCTTTCCTTGCTTTGAAAGTCCAAGCTGATCCAGGACATCCTTGAGCTCTTTTATTCTGAAGTGGCTCAATTTGTGCTACAATGAAGCATTAGTAGAGCAAATGTTAGCAGGGCACATTATCTCAGGATCAAGAAACAGCGACGTATTGGAATCAACCAAATCCTATCCGACCAGCAATCAATTTGGAGGTAGCTACATAGCAGCAGTTGATTAGGACTGAATAAACAAAACATGGCAGCTGTAAATGAAGTCAGTGCAGAGGATAGAAGGAAAGAGTACGAATCTAGGAAAACGGCACAGCTTGGCGGGGACAACTAAGCAGCTAGTACATTACTAAATTCTGGGCAAAACAGTGAGGCAGTGTTGAGGGAACTGAATTTGGGAGTGGTACATGGAACGAGCAGTCGAGTGGCACTAGGGCATGGGAGGGAACGAATCAAGCCGATCGAGGGCTCTAGGTAGCTCGACAAGAGCGAAAGGAGATGGAAGGGAGTTCGTACCTTGCAAGCGGCGAGCACAGGATCGTCTGGCGACGCCATGTTGGCAAGGAAGCAAGGCGTTGTTCCTCCAGGTCCGGCGGGCGGGCGGCAGGAGGCGGAGTGCAATCGGGTCTTGGTGAGAAGCAGTGGCGCGCCGCTCTACCTACCTCGGCAGCAAAGGACCCCTGGCCCCTAATTTTTGCCGCGAGAACCGGGTGGCGGCGGCGGCGTTCTTCTCTACGTGCGTCGAGTGGACGGAGGAAGACGAAAGCGATAGCTAACAGGTGGAGCCTTCCAAAGTGCTGCGGCCCAAATTAGTTTAGTCCGTCGCAAGCCCAAGCGGGCCTTGGGCTGGAGCCGATGGTAGCCGAGGACGACAATTAAACTTGTGCTGAGTTTTTATCATGCTTTCGATGTTTTACAAAATGCACATTAAACTCTCTAAATTTATCTCAATCTGATCCCGGTACTTCTAAATTATACATTCGGCTCTTAAACTTATTCTAAGTTCTTACCTCGATCACAATAAACTATAGTGCCGAACTGGAGCCGAAGCCTGAAGGAGCCTAGTCAAACAGGACTAAGTAAATCTATGATTTTACGATTCCAATAGTTATGATTCACAATCTTATTACCAGAGTTTCGATTTGATCCAAGGCCGCGATTTTAACCAGTATAAATGACTTTTTTGGTTGGAGGTAATTAAAAACAGGGAATGGGAGTTTAGAGATAGGAGTTTAGAAATCTTTCGTTTGTTTTGTGGGAGTGGGAGTCTTGGTGGAGAGGTGAATGGTAGTTTAGAGGACCAGCTCCCACTAATCAATCCCCTAGCGGAACGTCTAAAGTTCGGACGTCCAGACAGGGCTAGCATCCGGACACCCGCGCGCCAGCTACACTTGAGGGCCCGGTCTGCTCCGTGTCCCGTGCCCGCATCGTGTCCTGCGCTCGCACCGTGGCTCACGTCGCTTTGTGTCCCACGCTCGCACCGGGCCTAGCAGCTGCAGCATGTGGCTGCTGCAGATGGGTCCCACTACAACATGTGCAACACCAAGATCTACTTTGCAACATCTAGATGAAACACTTGTAACACACATCCGAAACAATTGAAACACTTCCAACATACGTCTAAAACACCAAGAAAACACATTTTTAGCCATTGCAAAACATATGCAACATTCATATAAAACACGCCTGAAACACTTGGAATATACGCTTGCAACATGCATGTATATGCAACATCCAGATAAAACACTTGCAACATACGTTTGAAACAAATGAAACATCTGGAATATACACTTGAAAACACCATTGCGTGCAACATCCCGATCTACTTTTGTAACATCGATATAAAACACTTGCAACATAACTCTAAAACATTTGAAACAGACGCTTGCAACATGCAGTTTCAGTGCAAACATCTCCTTGTTGCTCGGGAGAATGGATCCTCGTCGATTGTATAGAGTTTCATCCCGACCATCGCGGGCTGCACGTGTGAGTTCTGCCTCGGCCATGGCGAACTAGGTAGGCGGGTGCGAGATGTGCATGGGCGAGCTCCACCTGGGCTGCGTTTAGATGCAAATTTTTTTGCAAAACGGCACTGTAGCTCTTTTCGTTGTTATTTGGCAAATATTGTCCAATCATGGTCTAATTAGGCTTAAAAGATTCGTCTCATCCATTTCGTCTAAACTGTGTAATTAGTTTTATTTTTTATCTATATTTAATGCTTCATGCATGTGTCCAAAGATTCGATGTGACGGGGAATCTGAAAAATTTTGCAAAATTTTCTAGGAACTAAATAGGGCCCTGGGCTGCCATGAACTGCACGGCGGCGAGCTCCACACCCGGCCGCAGTGAGCTAGGCAGGTGGAAGAGGAGGTCTTCCAAGCTGCCGACTAGGCGTCCGGCCCCGTGGTGGAGGCGGTAGTGGTCTCCCTCACCATCGCGGGCTGCACGTGTGAGTTCTGCCTCGGCCATGGCGAACTAGGTAGGCGGGTGCGAGATGTGCATGGGCGAGCTCCACCTGGGCTGCGTTTAGATGCAAATTTTTTTGCAAAACGGCACTGTAGCTCTTTTCGTTGTTATTTGGCAAATATTGTCCAATCATGGTCTAATTAGGCTTAAAAGATTCGTCTCATCCATTTCGTCTAAACTGTGTAATTAGTTTTATTTTTTATCTATATTTAATGCTTCATGCATGTGTCCAAAGATTCGATGTGACGGGGAATCTGAAAAATTTTGCAAAATTTTCTAGGAACTAAATAGGGCCCTGGGCTGCCATGAACTGCACGGCGGCGAGCTCCACACCCGGCCGCAGTGAGCTAGGCAGGTGGAAGAGGAGGTCTTCCAAGCTGCCGACTAGGCGTCCGGCCCCGTGGTGGAGGCGGTAGTGGTCTCCCTCACCACGGACGGGTAGCGCAGCATGGCCGGTGGAGCTCGTGCATATGCGGCTAGCGGCGGCGGTCGACGCTCGTGCGTATGCGGACGGCAGCGCTGCTCATGCGGACGCGGGCGCTAGCAGAGCTCGTGCATACGCGATCGAAGGGCGGGCGGTGCGGTGCGGTGGAGCCGATGCGAATGGGAAAAATAAGATGTCGCTCTCTTTTCCTTTTTTTGATAAACCGTATATGCGGATGAGGGGAGCAGGCATATGGGCCGATCCATAGTCCAGCTAGCCGCGTCCGAATTGACTGATGCGGAACGGACGTCCGTGATAGAGTGATAGAGCATTAGCGATTCCCTAGAGGAGGGGTAGGAATTGGGTGGAAACTGTACTCCTAATAAAAGAAAATACATCATCATCGTCCATCATAATTTGTCATATAATTTTCCCCTCACACCTCCACAAAAATAAGGAATATAAATTCTCTCCTCAACCACCTCTCTACGGACCAAACAAGGAACTAAAATCAAAAATCAATTTCTCACATTAACTCCCTCTATGAACTCTCTTCCCGCTTAGTTGCCAAACACACCTAGAAAGATTTTTTCTCATCTACCACAGTCTGACACAGCTTTGCACCAAAAGCATCACAGCTGCATCTGTTCAAAAAGTTCTCCATCTATCAATTATTCTTCATTCTCCCATATATGCATAATAATGGTATTGTATGGCGCTGCGGTCAACCATTCAGATCATTATTCTCTCCACTCATATTATTCTATCTTACAGTCATCATTATTCCTTTTTTTGTTTTTCCTTTCCACTCTTAGTGAAAGCTTGAAAGTGGTGGTGGTAGCAGCACAAGGGTGAAGTGTTGGCGGGTGATGATTTCTAAAAGGTAAAGTAGTATAGGAATGAATCGTCGCGTTAATAAATGATAATGAGCAACATGTCATACACCCTGCATATAGTTCTATAGAAATTTTTTTCATTTGTGTACGGTATCAAAATATTGATTTGACCATGATTTTATATTATACTAGGTGAATTCCCCGCGCGTTGCTGCGGGAATGCAAGAGTAATTTGAATTGAGTTAGAAGAAATAGGATCTAGAAGGAATCTTATCGGTGTATAATACATAAGTATATATGCGATATAAGCAGAGAACAGATTTAGTTTTTTTTTGTTAAAGGTGTAACTAAAGACAACAAAAATCATATCAAAGAAAACACGGTCACTAACCTATAGGATCGACCAGTACGGGAGACTAATCTCATCCACCCTCACCCCTCACCCCTACTATACCTGAGGGTCATCCCCCTCCCAAAAGTTTTAGGAGTTTTTCTTCACAAAATCATGCATGTTTCGGAGGACCACGTATAATCCATGTGATATGTAGTTTTGCTAGGTTTTTGCTTAGAAACGGACTTTTGCTTAGAAACAGTTATCAAAGAAAACACGGTCACTAACCTATAGGATCGACCAGTACGGGAGGCTAATCTCATCCACCAGAACCTCTCACCCCTACTATATCTGAGGGTCATCTCCCCTCCCAAAAGTTCAAGGAGTTTTCCTTCACAAAATCATGCATGTTTCGGAGGACCACATGTAATCCATGTGATATGTAGTTTTGCTAGTTTTTCTTAGAAACGGGCTTTTGCTTAGAAACGGTTATCAAAGAAAATACGGTCACTAACCTATAGGATCGGCCAATACGGGAGGCTAACCTCATCCACCCTCACCCCTCACCCCTACTATACCTGAGGGACATCCCCCTCCCAAAAGTTTTAGGAGTTTTCCTTCACAAAATCATGCATGTTTCGAAGGACCACATGTAATCCATGTGATATGCGGTTTTGCTAGGTTTTTACTTAGAAATGACAGTTTTGCTAGTTTTTTCTTAGGAACGGCCGTTTAAATGTTTGCAAAAAAGTTATCGAAATATATCCATGTGGGGTCTTGTTTTGAAGAGTTTATTGCGAGGAACACCATGGTGCAATTGGATTTTAATTACGATACTTGGTTTATGTGCTACGACTTTTTTTCTATTTCAAAAGAAATAGCTAGTGGAAGATAAATGAGGCTTAGTGGGCGGATGACGTCACTTAGTGGGCGGATGACATCATTTTGCTGATGTGGTCCAATGAGAAGCCAGAGAAATAGGCTAGTGGGTCTTTGCTTTATAGGAGGTATAGATATTGTATACAAAAATAAAACATATAATTTTTAAAAGTATTTTTAAGACTAATCTACACATGGTGTCATAGTGTGTTCAGACTACTAATAATATATAAAGTTACCCAGATCTCAATTTTATAAAAAACGTCAATAATTATGGAACCGGAGGGAGTGCATGCATCTTGTTGGTTTTGATCTTTATGGGGCCTTTTTTTATAATAAAAAAGAAAGGAAACAGAGACTGACCCAAACAAACAAACAAAATTATATATATAAGATAAGATTGGCCAAAGGTCATTCCTGTGCCCAAATAACATGCCACTTGCCACTAAACAAATTAGATGCCCGCGCGTTGCTGCGGAGATTTTTTAAAAGGATTTGTCGATAGTTTTTCTACAATAGAGTTGAAGTACCACGACTTAGTGTAACAAATTTTGAAGTATCTATAGAAATAAAAATATAATAATTATTTTCTAGAATATGAAACTAAATAGAATCCATCCAAAAACAGAGAAGTGTACTGGATCATCCTGATAGAAATAATAATGAGACATCTTATTGTAATAACTAACAATATTGCTAATTTTATGTAGTATAGGTACCCTAGTCTATGAGAAGGCTGGATGCATTGTTGACGACCTCCTGCCTGTGGTGAGAAAAAACAATATTATTCGAATGGTTAAATTTGTGTACTTAAGGTAGCGCGGTATCTATTTAATTTTATATTCAGCTCAATTGCAGCTGTATAAATGATCAGATAGTATATGATGTTTTTTTTACGACATGATAGTATATGATGTTGTATCTTCATTCATGATACATGGTCGTTGTGGTCTTGTGGAAATATTAACCCTAAAACAGTTTGTGTACCTATGCGAGCTAGAAGAGACCAACGAAGCTCCAACTCTGCAAAAATGCCCTTGTTCGTAAATCATCGAACACCTTTGGAGCTACAGCGCAATCGCCAAATCATGAACCGGTAGGAGACACTAAAAAATAGAAACGACCTCTTGCCCGAGTAGAGGGAGATGACTCATGAGTACGACGCAGCAACCGTTGCGGCCGAAGGAACCATGTCCGCAACCTAGCATGTCCGTCGCGGCTGTCCTTGCCTGCCTCGGCCCTCGGGTACACGCCAACCGCCATGGGATATGGCTTCCTGGTTGTGGTGCCGCCGGTGAGGCTGCCAGCCGTGTTGTCTCTTCCGCTGCCGCCGCAGTCACTGTAGAACTCCAACTCCATGACCGACGCTATCTTCTCTGCCTCTGGCATGCATCAACCTCGCCGTGGGGTTCCGCGGCGCTGCGCTGCTGCTGCTGTGGACCGACACCTCCTCCATGCTGCACCAGAGCTCCTTCCCCTTGCGGTGTACTACCCGGTGGGGACCGCTCTGGCCAGCCGGCGTCGTGGTGCTCGACCTCTTCGGCAAGGCACATACAACATGAAGGTGGGCGTCTTCGCATTGCTCCCACCCTGGATGTGGCTGCGATCTTCTTGCACACTGAACCACTGGACCTCGTCCAGACCCAGGAAGACAGATTGGTTTGGATTTATAGATGGATTGGGTCGGCGACTGAAGCAGTTTCTTGGCATAATGCGATTGGATTGGATAAATGCCGTAGTGGAGGGATGGTGGGGAGGAGAGAAGACCGAAGCAGTGAAAGGAGAAGACACAGGCGCGCGGGAAAGACCGATGGTTTTCTCCACGGGAATTACTGCGATGAAGGAGAAAAGGCGGTGGCTTTCTATTCTCACATTCCCGTTCAGCAAAAGGACGGTGTGGGTCCACTTTGGTGACGTGGCTTTCCAGATTACAGAAAAATATGGTAGTGAGGTTCTCCTATTTAGATATAGAAGATGACACGTCATCAGTAAAACTCACGCGACGTACTATTAAACCAAAGTTGTGATCCTTGGTGAGCAAAGATATATGCTAATATACAATCAATTCAGCTAACCACTCATGCTATGCTCGGTTCTTAGCCCATATTCTTACCTAACTGGTAGCTAGTTTTACACATACATGGCTCAGCATCACCACCATACCTTGACCATCTTTCACAAGTTTCAGGCACATCTGAGCAAACATGCATATGCGCCTAGCTAGCTTCTTCAATCTTCACCCATTATTTTGATTCCTCTGTTGACTCGTTCCTAATTTACATGCATGTTCGACTATACACTGTGCATGCATGTAAGTTGTTGAGAGAATTCCTTGGATGCAGCCCGACTTCGTGGATACTGAGGCGCGCCCTGTCCTAGCGCTGGTCGGGGCAGCCACCCCGGGAGCGACGGTCGTGGTTGCCAACAGACGCCGCCAACCGCACTCCATCCCCTCAGACGACCTCTGCCGACAGACGTCTCTAGCAATTCACCGAGCGAATCACAAAGGCGAGGCGCGCAGCTGCTACTCCTAGAGCTGTCTGATGATACGGCCCATGGCAGACGTACACCGTCCACGCTCCCCAAGTGGAGCAAGCGGATAGCGGCGCAGAGCGTATCACATATCCCAGTGTCCAAACGAGGTGAGCACCTGTAACACCCGTGTTTTTGCATCATGATAAAAACCACTAAAAATTTGAACTTTTTAAAACTTTACAACAAATTAAAACCTGCTTAGTTTATTTACTGCAAAACCATTTTAAAAGAAAATGTTTTCCAAACCATGCATAAAAAATTCACCATATGCATTTAGAGTAGAATGCTTGAGTGATGAAGTGCTTGCTTGATTGAATTGCTTGAAATATTTGAATGATTGCACGTGTGTGCCCTAGAATTTATTTCGGCATCAAATAATCCTCCTTGATATTTTACCCTTCACTTCTCCACCAAACAATCTCCTTAACCTTCCCCTTGGTTTACCAAGTCCACCACATTCTAAATTCGCCTTGAATCCAATTCAAATTCCACTCAAAAACCCTAGTTTGAATTTCTAGGAAAATAGAAAAAGAATTTAGAAAATGGAAAAGCAACCCGGGCTCAATCCCTCCTCCCTCCTCCTCCTGGCCCTTGTTGTTGCTGCTCTCCTTCCCGCCTGGGCCGACCCTGGTCACCTGGCCCAGCCCGTGCCGCGCCATCCCCCTTCCCCGCGCAAGCCAGACCAGCAGCCCAGCACAGCCACCGCCATACCCGCTCTCACGTCCCTTCCCTCTTGCCCACTGGCGCCACGGCGCCCCCTATCACCTTCATCTTCCTCCCCGCGACGACGATGCAAATACTGCATCGCCCCATCGCCTACCTCTGCCACCTCAAGCTCACAATCCTGCCGCTGCCCCACCGAAATAGCTAAGAATGAGCCCCACCTGCGAACCGCCTCTCTCCCTTGTCCCCTTCCGCGCCATCCCTATCCCCTCCGCAAAACCCATCGACACGCGCGCACGCCGCCATGACGCTGCCTTGGCCCCTACTTCACTCCGGTCACATGAGGACGAGGACGAGCCATAGCGAGCCACCAACTCACCGCCAGACCAACCAAACACGTGCCCACGTGGGCAAAATATTTTCCGCCGCAGAAAAGATCTCGCCGCCGGCGAACCGACCTTAGTGCCTATAAATAGGCCCAGCACAAGCTTCCCGGCTTCAACCACCACCATAGCAAGCTCCGCAAAGATCTAGAACATCCCATCTCCCTCTTGGTTCCTTCCCTCCCCTCCTCTCCTGGGCGGCAGCTCGTTCTCCCATAATTCGGGACGCCGCGGTCGCCATGGGAGCGAGCTCCAGGCTCGCCCTCTCCAGGGCACCATGGGTCGATTGGGGTAGATGGCAAGCTCCCCGACCCTCTCCTCCACCTCCTTCGCCCCTCCAAGCTCTCTCCGCCCCTCCGCATCTCCCTAGCCATGCAAAGCCCTACCGCCGCGCCGCCCTTGCCACTGCCGTCACAGCTAAGGATGAAAACGGTCAGAAAACTCCTCAACCGTTTTCTACTTTTATATTTGAATACGAAAACGGAAGTGAAAACGATAAAGTTGGACATGAAAACGAATGCAAACTTATAGAATATCGAGAATTTTGAAAACGAACCAATTCGAGCGAAATTATGTCGAACACGGTCGGTATACGAAAATTCAAAACGGAATATCGACCCACAATGCATAAGAATTAATAAGTGCCATCGTGGCAAATTTTGAGTGCGAGAGAGCAGACTTATCAATTTGGTTTCTTTCACAAGAGAAAAAAAAGAATGAAGACGAAAATTTAAGATGCCAACGGTACTAGACTAGAAAGGATAGCAACAAGCCTAGCCCATCTAGCTCTCTCTCTCTCTTAGTCGGCCCAGTCATATGCAACGCAACAACAGCGCTGCGTGAAGCCAGATGCAGCCATGCAGGCATGCAGCGCCGTGCGAGGTGATTAGTCCCACCTCGGTGACTCCGGGAGGCGCGACAGGGGTGAGCTGCCTATATAATGCGGCCCATGGATATCAGTGCTCCACACTTGCTATCGCCTAGTTGCCTGGAAAGTAATGATCGGCAACCAAATTCGGTTTAAACCGAATTTTGAATTCAGGATATTCCGAATTAAAAGTAGAAAAGTAGAAAACGGTCGGAAAGCTCCTCAACCATTTTCTACTTTTACATTTGAAATATGAAAACTAAAGTGAAAACGGTAAAGTTAGACATGAAAATACGGATTCGATCGGATTAAATACAGAAAATGATGTGGTTCGGTTTGGGATATTTCCGTTCCGTTTTCATCCTTAGCCACAGCACATTAGCGTTTAGCCGCAACCGCAACACCGCTACGTGTCCACGCCACCCGCTATAGCCCGCTCTACTCCCCCTTTGCCCACTAGAACGCCCGTAGGAGCCTCTGCCACACCACCACACTACCGTCGTTACTTCGGCAAGCCACCACTGCCACCCCGTGCACCTACCGCCACCATCCGTTACCCCTAAAGCTACGGGATGATCTCGGGAGCGTCGTCCGCCATTCCAATAAGTGCTCCGAGTAAGGACGCTGCCAGCGAGCCCAGCGCCCCTGCTCTGTTCTGACGCCGCGCCAACGTCGTCACCGTCGCCCTCCGTTTCCCTCCGTCTCCCCTTTTCTACCTGCCACGCGGGCCTAGCCGAACGGCGTTTAAGCCGATTAAGTGGAAAGGGCAGGGAAGGCCCACATGTCAGCAACTCCCTTTTGCTGACATGCCGACCCCACCTGCCATACACACACCTTCACGCCCCATGTACAATAGGCAGAAAATGCTACGTGCATCCCGGAAGTGTACGCAGAGAGTTAGAAATCTATTTTCCCTGCACAGAAAAATTCCCAGAAAATTTCTAAATAAATTAGGTACACCCTAGACCCTACCCAAATATTTTTACCTATCGTTTACTTAAATTCCAGAAATAATTCCCAAGCCCATAATCCACAAATATTATTCCCAATTAATTTTTAAAAATACATATATCCACCATCCCAACTCCAAATCGCATGATTCCACCACCAAAAATCTTCTAAATTCAAGCTCTACCTGCTCCAGCCATTTATCCCATTATTTGGTGCCTACCTAAATTCTAGTTTGTTTGCTTTTCTTTTTCATATATTTAAATTAAGCGCTAACCGTAGTTGTAGCCGTCGCCGCAGTAGTAGTAGTGAAACCCGTATATTCGCATATGTGCTCATGTACCATGACACATAACAGAATATATGTATGTGTACCCAATCACCAAAAATTAGTAACCACCTATACATATACACATACAAGGATATGCCCGATACCTGGGTACACGCCTACGTGTGGCTAACTTTATCTTTCGCTTTCTCTCCAACCCGACTAACCCAAGGCACATACATATGCATGTGCGTACGTTCCACTAACCCCGTGGACCTATAGAGACCGGCCATGTTATCTATGATGACTTGGTCAGGTTTTCTCCTTTCAGGTTCACATAATAGTGAACCCCTAATAATGTGGTCTGGTTTTCCATCAGACCCACCACCCACCTTAACCTAACCCGTAATGTCCTACCCTATGGATGGAATACCTCTATCCAAACCTTACTTCAGATTGACGTAATAGTGATAACCTAGTTAACAATCCATCGCCCAATAGGATCAACCCAATAGGACCAACCCGTCTAGGATCATTGGTTGCTCATGCTTGTTTTATATGCCTTGCTTGTTTGTGCTTTCTTGCTTGTCGACGCTAGACCACGTAGGATAGAAGACGTGGAGAACCCGATGAAGTCCAGAAGACAGGAACATGAAACACAAGAACCGATGAAGAAGTAATCGTCAGTGAATGGAGGCAAGTCCTAACACCCACCTACCCTTATCCATCCACCTTACAAGCCATCCCTTAACCACCTCCCTTCCTCCGCCACTACATTTTGCCAGCCTCCACCATAAACTCTCCACCCCGTCTCCACCAATTAATAACCTCAACTAATAATGCTTAAATCCTCATCGTGAGTTAATGGAATTATATTGAATCATGAGCTTGATTAGAATAATGTGATAAATGATGATAAGGTAGTGGTTACCTTGATATGATATGTGACTAATAAACTTGAGGATAATAAATATGGAACTTAAAATTGGTAAAACTTGACCAAACTGAAAGCCCAAGTTTGGTTTTGGTAATTAATGACACCAAGTTGCTAATGCCATGTGTTAAGTGTTTTGAGTTAGGCATAAGCAACACATGTGATGAAGGTGTACGTGGCAAGGAGTGGTGGCCACAAGATCATAAAGAAATGGTGCATGGACATAAAATGTCGATCATGGTGAAGATGCACATAATATGATGGACATGATGATCAAGTGGAAGAGAAGGATCTAAGAGCGCAAGGCAAAGGTATAACCATAGGGTTTTCCTTTTGTCGGTCTAAGATGAGTAGAGAAGTGATTGACCGGATTTAGGATACATAGCCGACTATCAAGAGGGGAAATCATGGTTAGCTCGGGAATCAAGTGCCACTAGATCATTGTCTTGAGCATATGCATTAGGATCTAGTTGAGGGCTAACATAACGCCTTGGAAAATGTTTGTGAAATGCTAACACACATGCACATTGTGGTATACACTTGGTGGTGTTAGCACTTTTGCGAAGGCGGTGGAGTTTGAGCGGTAGAGAGGGATTTGGGTTCCTCTCTCCCTCCCGCTGTTGGGCATTCTTAACGTCATTACCAAAAGTAGACTTAGTTTTCTAATTCTGATAACGACGCCAAAAATGCCGAACCTATCCCTCATGCCACTTAAGCCAAGTTGTCATCCCCAGCATGACATGAGAGACGCGGTATTGAAATATGCAACTGCTCTTCTAAATAAATAATAAATAAGATCTGCAAGCGCACAGATTAATACCGATGTAACATTTTAACCGGGAAGTATTCTAGGTATCGTTATTTATATTTTTACCACTGGGAAGGGATTACTAACATCAATGTTGATTATGGAATGGAATATAGGAATGAGTATCAATCATTGCATGTATAAGTGAGAGCATTCATCTATCTCTTGCATACAGGGGTAAGTGTCACATAAAATATAGATAAAGTATGAATGGTGACAAAGATAATTAATCTGATCAGCTAGCCACATATAATAATGATAAGCACCTCAACAGATATTCTAGCAAGTCATTAGCATGGTATTAGGACGAACTACAAGGATATTTCCTAAGTTATTCTTAACTATAAAGTCTAGCATATAATAGTTAGTGCAAGTACACTTGGCAATCATTGCGAGAAAGGACTACGCCCATGCATAGTAATATTATCAAGGAAGATGAGAAACATAGCAATCACTCCCCCGTAATAATGTTGCTCTGCCTGCCTTACACACGGGAGGGGGACTATATAAGAACCAACGAAGCTGTCACCATCGCGGACCACCCCACGATCCGGCATATAAGGTGCAATCGCAGATAAATATGGTCTAAGCACCACGCCTACACAATATTTATCATTTACCCATAGATCTGATGGATAAACGCTATACGATCCTAAACATGTATATAATTCCAATCTAACTAAGTCAAGCGTATAACTACGATAAACTAAGAACAATATAATCGCAAACATAAACAAGTAGAACATAGTCATAATCAATATATTGAAATAGAACAAAGTTGTATTCATAATATTGAAGAACAAAGATGAACAATGAAGAATAGTAAAGGAATTACCAAGAATCCTCTTGACAGATCCGAAAACCAATCGAAGATTGACTCCTTCTAGTTCTAATCTTATGTAGCTATGCTATACTAGAGATCTAGTTGATGTGGTGGCTCTAGGGCTTGATCAGAGACTCTCCTCCTGAGATTAGGGTTTGAAGAATTGAGAATAAGGGAGTGCCTCCTCCAGGGGCCAGGGGTCCTGCTTATATAGCCCCCTCAAGTGAACGTGGGCCGTCGGATCAAACCGACATTAATCGCACAGTTTTCCTTGATCCCTTAGGTCGGTGGAGCATAATCCGTGAGACGGAGCCTGATTGGCTCTCAGGCCAGGGCGGGCGCCCTAGGGAGCAGGGCGGGCGCCCTGCCTCCGGGCCCGTTCGGTCTCCCGTTCGATCTCGTGGCTTCTGGAGTCTTCTAGATGATAGAAAATCGGTGAACACGTTATTATCTCTATGTAAACCCGACGTGTGGGCCTTTCCTCCGTATTTTCTGATAACCCCCTACAGAAACAGACAAACACCAAAACTCGTGGAATTCTGTCAGATAAAACCCTAAGTCTAGGTGTTGGTTGCATTTGGATCCTTTTCTTTATTTATTTGATAACTATATTTGGTACTTAAGGACCGTCAACAAACTCCCCCAAGCTTACCTCTTGCTCGTCCCTGAGCAAGGATAGACTCATTATGGATCAGAAGTTGCTGCAATGCCTTTGAACGTTGACGGTACATATGCTTTCAAATAAGGTCTCATCCCTGAGTTAGAGTAAACTATCAAGACTTAAAACTTACTCATTTTACCTTTCACCATGGGGCTTGCAACCGTCACCTGCATCTTGAGTGGTTAAAAGATAGAACGGTCTAGTCAAACGCCATGTCTCTTATTCTTGATCAGCTATAGCTCTGGAGTTTTTGCAAATTTTTCAAATAAAACTCAGAGATTCCTTGTATGACTTTCTCGGGTCTCTCTTTTGTGGTATTTCTGGATCCTTACCAAGGCAGTAATGGTATATGCCTTCTCTCTCAAAGTATGTGGTATTTATGGTATAAGGCGTAGTGACATTGCCTTCTCTCTCACCCTACTCTAATAAGGCTTTGATATCTGGAGCTCATAGGTGGGAGATACAGTATACATACTCATAGAACATTTATTGCATAGTCAAACCATGGATCCAGAGAAACAAGTCAATAAGTCAAATCAAGATGTGCATGTGTGGTGAATGAGTGGTGTATGGTGATAACAAAAGTCTAATGCTCTTTTTGAGGGAATACATACCTTTCTTGCTTTTTGAAACTTTTGAGGGGAATGAGATGCTCTGTATTTTCTCTTCTCTTTTTTCTTTTTTTTCCTCTCAGGTGGGTATCTTGTAGCCCTAATTCTACTGTCGGACACTTGTCCATTTTTACCTCTCGTCTCACTTTTTCTTTCTTCGAGGTTCCGAGCACTTGCTCCTTTTTATTTCCTCGTATTTATATTATTTTTTTAGAGCAATCTTCCTCTTTTGAAAATATAGCAAGTGGTAGTAGAAATGACTTGAGCATTAACTTCACAGGGAATAACAGGAATGGGATAATGTTTTTGGCTATTCTCTCCCGGGTCAGGAGTAGAATAATCTTGGGTGAATCTGGAGATGGAAATGAGTGGATATATGTGGATGCGTACTTCCAGAGTAGAAGCAGCATGTATGAGTGAACGTGCAAGTGAATCTTGATTTTAACCACATGACAAGTTCCTAAGGGTCTACACAGCTTGACCACACTCAATGCCCATAAGCAGTAAGTAGTAAAAGTGCGGCTCTTAATCTAACAAGCATGTATATATGGCTGTGGTAGAAATTTAAACTCTCATCATACAGGAACTCATCATGCAACATTTTAAAGATTTTTTTAAAGATATAATTCTCCAGAATTCTAGCATCTCTAGGAACAGATAAACAGCAGCTCAACCTTCCCATATCATATCCGCTAACAACTTAGACTTCAGATCAAGTTGTCTTCCCACTAGTTCAGGTTTAGAGCCAGTTTTAAATTATAACAGTTATGTCTAAACTAGAGAGAGAACAAATTTGAAAATTAGGCAGAGCAACTATTCATCATATCCATGCTAGAATTTTATTTTCAAGATTCAGTTTAGCATAGCTACTTTATTTATTTATTAAACTAAGCAAATATATATAAACACAAAATATTTATTTGGGTTTTCATGATTATGCATCTTTTTATTTTAATAAAGCATAGGTATAAATGTAGATAAAAATATTTATCGGGATAAATGGGGGTGCTCTCCCCCAAGCTGGATCTTGACGTAATTTCTTCTGATGTAGCTAGCAGGTGCAGAGGTGTATTTGAATGTCAGCAGCACCCTGACAACGATTAGGATATCCTCCGTCTGCTAGTCTTCCTGAATTATGTGGAGCTCAAATAGACAACAAAGCTTCGTGGAACTTGATTAAGCGTTAGCATAAATATCTAGCCTTTATCATGTTTGAGCTTCCTTGATAAATGTCACTCTCTATTTTTATTTTTATTTTTATAGAACAGAAAAAAAATATATATTATTTATTTTTTTATGCCACCACAGTGAGTGTACTTATGGGTTTTATGCCACTCGCATACTCACATGGGGCTTACTGTTTTCAACATTTTTTTAGACAGAATGAACATGATTAACTGAGCAATAATTAAAGGGAAAATGATAACTACCAAGTTTACCTCTTGGCACGGCGTTTGGTGTTTTTAAGTCCTCCGAACAGGACTTCTTTTCTTCTTAGTTGTCCTGGTATTTGGGTGGCGTAGACGGTGGTTCCGGCAGCGCCTCCTCTTCTTGTGTAATTGTCTTCACTTTCCATACCCGACTTGGTGCTTCGGTCTCCTGTTGTGTATCCTCGGGCCTTATGACCTCTCCTTCATAGTCTGCCCATACGTCCTTGATGGTTTGCCTCCTTTGGTTACGGTTACGTTGCCTTCTTCTTGTCCTGACCTGCTTAGAATCTTCAACTATATAGTTAGGGTCATTAAAGTAGCGGCGTACCTTCTCAGAGGGGAAATGCATATGGACTTCTCCGGTTCCAATGTAGATGATTGCTTTGACGGTGCCTAGGAACGGTCTTCCTAGGATGATGGGTGGATCGTACTCGTCGTCTCCCATGTCAATGACCTGAAAGTCTGTATGGACAAAATGATCGTTAATTTTAACAGAGACATCGGTTACTATACCTTCGACCTTTCGGGATGTCTGATCTGCCATCTGAAGCTGAGTGTATGTTGGTTTTAAGGGCATGGTTTCGTACAAGAGCTGATAGGTGACTGTGGCCATTATGTTGACGCCTGATCCAGTGTCGCAGAGCGCCTTCTGAAAGGAGTATCCATTGATTGAGCACTCAATGCTTGGCATACCTGGGTCGTCCTTCTTGTTCAGGAAGGGCGACTTGAGTCGACCATCTTGACCTCCTTGAACTACAGTGACCATCTTAGCTGATTCGGTCCATCCTTGGTTGTTCTTGTTCTGCTTGTTCCTCCTGTTGGTCCTCTTCCTTGGTTTATGTTGGGGTTGCTCTGGGATTTGTGTAATCTTGTTCTTGAAGGAAAACGTCTCCTTCCTCCCCTTGATGTTGAAGTTGATCTTCGCAGCGCTGGCGTAGATGACAGCTCCCGAGGTGTTCAGGAATGGCCTTCCCAGAATAACTGGTGACCTCTCATCGGACCCGGTCTCTATCACCACGAAGTCAGCTGGAGCATACGAGGTACCAACTCGGACACATATGTTCTTTAATATTCCTTTAGGAAAGCTTAGTGTCCGATCTGCAAGCTGCAAACACATAGTTGTTTCTGATAAAGGATATGTAAAGAATTTTTCATAGAGTACCCTGGGCATAATGTTGACGCTGGAGCCAAAGTCACAGAGTGCTTCTGGGAAGTCCACCATGCCGATGGAGATCAGAATGACAGGGCGTCCTGGATCGCCTCTCTTGACTGGCAGAAGGTCATTATGTACTCCGACAGCGGGATTACTCCAATAGTTACCTGCATCAAACATGTCTACAAGATTTGCAGATTCTAATCCTTCCGGTTGTGATGGTATACCGGGGTTAGTAGTAGGAACAACAACAGCTATTTGATTTAACTGAGATTCAATCATTTTATTAAAGCTAATTTGGTTTTTGATGGCAGTAGAGAAATTATCCATTCTATTATTTATGTTTTCTAGTATTTTATCATTGGATGCCAATTTCTTAGACAAGTTATCCATTAGCTTTCCTTGATTAGACACTAACTCTCTCAGGGGTGGAAAATTATTATTGTTGTTGTAAGAGTTATTACCTTGATAATTACCTGAGTAGTTACCTGAGTAGTTAGGCCTCTATTGATTCCAACCTTGATTTTGTTGAGGACGGTTGTAGTTGTTGTTGTTGTTGATGTACCTTGCATCCTCAAGCATCTCAGGGCAGTGATTGCCTGAGTGTCCAGTGTCTCCACATTCCTCACAAGTCATGTGAGAGTCGTAGACGTTCATGACTTCTCTTTTGTCTCCAGCTTTGTTATCGAGCTTTTTCATGAGTAGGTCTAACTTTGCAGACAGCATGTCTACCTCCTTGAGCTGGTGCATACCTCCACCCTTCTTGCGTGTTTGAGTCCTCTCTTCGTTCCAACCTTGGTTGGACGCCATGTTCTCCACAAGGGCTGTAGCTTGTGGTATGGTGAGTGATAGAAATGCGCCTCCAGCTGCAGCATCCATGGTCTCACGAGCACTAGTGATGAGCCCATGATAGAAAGTCTGCATAAGTAGCCAGCTCTCCATTCCATGATGGGGACATTCTAGGATGTAATCTTAAAAGCGCTCCCATGCTTCTGGAACGGATTCATCATGTTGTTGCTGAAAACTTGTAATCTTCCCACGGAGAGCATTGGTCTTACCCATGGGAAAGAACTTAGCCAGAAAGTTCGTAGAGCAGAGTGCCCACGTAGTGTTCTTATCCTTCGTCGCGTAGAACCACTGCTTCGCTCTCCCCAATAGTGAGAATGGGAAAAGGCGAAGTAGTATGGCGTCTCTGGGAACATCTAATAAAGTGAATGTGCTGCAAATCTCTAGGAAGTGTTGGAGATGAGCACTTGCATCTTCGTGCGGCTTCCAACAAAACTGGTTGGCTTGTACCATGTTGATGAGCCCTGGCTTGAGCTCAAAGTTCTTGTCGATGGCCGCGGCAGGTCCAGTGCGGATGTTGTCCGTAGTGGGAGCTGAGAACTCGCGGATCGTCTTGTTCGCCATGGCTGCGAACTCTTTTGACAAATTCCGGATGAAACTTCGGCGGTCTTCTGGATTGGATGAAGTGTTGCGTCGAAGTGTTGACTTCTTGAGCTTGGCTCTTGCCCCTCTAATTAATGCTTCGGGGTTGTCAACAAAATTTTCTGGAAGATGTCCTCTATTCATACATCACCCTGCAAAACAATAAGAATGGAAAAATACAGGGGTAAATCTGTATGGGAGAATTAATGATCTCAATCACTTAATGATGCGAATGATGACTCAAATTCCATATTCATTCCTTGTTAGTAAATCAACCTTCCCTGGCAACAGCGCCAAAAATACTTGTTGGGCATTCTTAACGTCATTACCAAAAGTAGACTTAGTTTTCTAATTCTGATAACGGCGCCAAAAATGCCGAACCTATCCCTCATGCCACTTAAGCCAAGTTGTCATCCCCAGCATGACATGAGAGACGCGGTATTGAAATATGCAACTGCTCTTCTAAATAAATAATAAATAAGATCTGCAAGCGCACAGATTAATACCGATGTAGCATTTTAACCGGGAAGTATTCCAGGTATCGTTATTTATATTTTTACCACTGGGAAGGGATTACTAACATCAATGTTGATTATGGAATGGAATATAGGAATGAGTATCAATCATTGCATGTATAAGTGAGAGCATTCATCTATCTCTTGCATACAGGGGTAAGTGTCACATAAAATATAGATAAAGTATGAATGGTGACAAAGATAATTAATCTGATTAGCTAGCCACATATAATAATGATAAGCACCTCAACAGATATTCTAGCAAGTCATTAGCATGGTATTAGGACGAACTACAAGGATATTTCCTAAGTTATTCTTAACTATAAAGTCTAGCATATCATAGTTAGTGCAAGTACACTTGGCAATCATTGCGAGAAAGGACTACGCCCATGCATAGTGATATTATCAAGGAAGATGAGAAACATAGCAATCACTCCCCCGTAATAATGTTGCTCTGCCTGCCTTACACACGGGAGGGGGACTATATAAGAACCAACGAAGCTGTCACCATCGCGGACCACCCCACGATCCGGCATATAAGGTGCAATCGCAGATAAATATGGTCTAAGCACCACGCCTACACAATATTTATCATTTACCCATGGATCCGATGGATAAACGCTATATGATCCTAAACATGTATATAATTCCAATCTAACTAAGCCAAGCGTATAACTACGATAAACTAAGAACAATATAATCGCAAACATAAACAAGTAGAGCATAGTCATAATCAATATATTGAAATAGAACAAAGTTGTATTCATAATATTGAAGAACAATGATGAACAATGAAGAACAGTAGAGAAATTACCAAGAATCCTCTTAACAGATCCGGAAACCAATCGAAGATTGACTCCTTCTAGTTCTAATCCTATGTAGCTATGCTATACTAGAGATCTAGTTGATGTGGTGGCTCTAGGGCTTGATCAGAGACTCTCCTCCTGAGATTAGGGTTTGAAGAATTGAGAATGAGGGAGTGCCTCCTCCAGGGGCCAGGGGTCCTGCTTATATAGCCCCCTCAAGTGAACGTGGGCCGTCGGATCAAACCGACATTAATCGCATGATTTTCCTTGATCCCTTAGGTCGGTGGAGCATAATCCGCGAGACGGAGCCTGATTGGCTCTCAGGCCAGGGCGGGCGCCCTAGGGAGCAGGGCGGGCGCCCTGCCTCTGGGCCCGTTCGGCCTCCCGTTCGATCTCGTGGCTTCTGGAGTCTTCTAGATGATAGAAAATCGGTGAACACGTTATTATCTCTATGTAAACCCGATGTGTGGGCCTTTCCTCCGTATTTTCTGATAACCCCCTGCAGAAACAGACAAACACCAAAACTCGTGGAATTCTGTCAGATAAAACCCTAAGTCTAGGTGTTGGTTGCATTTGGATCCTTTTCTTTATTTATTTGATAACTATATTTGGTACTTAAGGACATACTATTTCTTGCTGACACATACTGTTTCTGACACATACTGTTTCTTGCTGTCGTGTAGTGACCGGACGTGTCCGGTCACCCTGACCGGAGCGTCCGGTCAGCGCGTTTTTCACTGAGTCGTCCGGTAACGGCTAGCTGCGTACCCCTTCGTTATAAATAGACGTTGGCCGGGGTTTGAGGGCAACTCTTGCACATTTTGAGACCTAGAGACATCCTTTGAGCTAGAGAACAACCCCTCCACTCATCTCTTTGCTTGGTTGCACATCTTGAGTGAGATTGAGTGAGATTCAAGTGCATTGCTTGAGAGTTGCATTCTAGAGGCACTTGATCTTCGAGTTGCTGTGGATTTCTTGTTACTCTTCCGTGTTTCCCGACACGGTAGACGGCTTGGAGCAGCGGAAGTGATTGAGCCCACAATTGGAGATTGTTGGAGCCTTCACCAAGTGTTGTAAGGGGTTCTTGATCCTTCCCCGCGGGAGTTCGCAAATTGGATACTCTAGTGGAGCTCGTGGCTTGGAGGATCCCCATCTTGTGTGCGGTTGTGCGGCGCCCGCCGAGGGCTCGACTCTTGATAGTCGATTAGCGCGCGAACCGACAAGTGGGTGCATCGCCACAACGAGGAGTAGCTTGCCGGGAAGCAAGTGAACCTCGGTAAAAATCTTGTGTCATCTCTTTGCCGAGGATTTCTCTTGTGGTTGATCATTGTGATTGATTCTTCGAGTGCATCACTTCTCTACTTCGTTGGTATAAGAATCAAGTCACTTGCTCTTTACTTTCTTGTACTAGCTCTAGTGTAGTTTGCTTAGTGTAGCTTTTATCACATAGGAGTAAGTAGCTTAGTGACTTAGCCTTGTTGGTGTGTATTAGAGATCATAGCCTTGCTTCACTAGAATTGTATAGGTGGCTTGCATAGTGTAGTTGAGCTAGTGCTAGAATAAGCTTAGCCATCTTTTATACTAACGTGGTTGTTTAGTGAAGCTTGTAGAATTTTAAATAGGCTATTCACCCCCCTCTAGCCATTTGGACCTTACAAGTGGTATCGGAGCTGAGACACCATTTATTTGAGGCTTAACAACCTACGGTGAAGAAGAAATGGCTCAATTAAGCTTGCACATCAACAACACCAAGAAGGCACCTCACTTTGATGGCACAAATTATGCATATTGGAAGGTTAAGATGACCGCACACCTCAAGTCAATCAATAGAGAAGTGTGTAAGGTCACCGAAACAAAATTTGAGGTTGCTAATCCGGAAGCACCTACACCGGTGAAAGAGAAGAAGCTCCAATGCAATGACATTGCCATTAGTGCTCTTCATGAGGCATTAGATGATAAGACATTTGAGCAAGTGAAAAACATAGAAGTTGCACATGATGCTTGGGCCAAGCTAGAAGAAACATTTGAGGGCACCGAAGGCACAAAGACCGCTAAAGCATATATCTTGCAAGAAAAATTTTCAAGCTTCAAGATGCAAGATGATGAGAGTGTACCGGAGATGTTTCATAGATTGCAAGTCATTGTCAATGAGCTCAAGGCACTTGGTGAGGAAGTCAAGGACAACCAATTCTCTATGAAGTTCTTGAGAAGCTTGCCCAAGAGGTTTGATACATTGATCACTGTGCTAGTGAGGACTACATTGAAGGATTCAACTCCTCAACAAATATTTTAAGAAGTGATGACCGATGATTCATATAGAGAAGATGATGAGAAGGATGAGTTGGTCAAGAAGAAGAAGAAGGAAAATGAGAAGAAGGATGATGCGAAGAAGAAGAGTGTGGCATTCAAAGCCACCACATCCAAGGGCAAATCCAAGATTGAATCATCAAGTGATGAAGACTCAAGCTCTTGTGATAGTGATGACATTGATGAGAAGATAGCTCTCTCTGTCAAGCAATTTGGCAAATTCATGAAGAAGAAAGGCTTTCGTGCAAGAAGGAGGAAGAACTCATCCAAGAAGAATGAGCATACCATGAGATGCTTTAGATGTCATAGCAAAGATCATCTCATTGCAAAGTGTCCTTATGATAGTGATGATGAAGATGCTATCAAGAAGGAGAGGAAGAAGCAAAAGAAGAAGCAAGAAAAGAAGGAGAGCTCTCATAAAAAGAAGAATGACTCTCATGTTGCTACATGGGATAGTGATGATTCCTCAAGTGATGATGAGGAGACAACAAGAGCAAAAAGAAGGGACATGCTAGCATTGCCATCCAAGAGAAGGTCTCCCTCTTCGACACTCCATCGTGCTTCATGGCTAAGGCCGCTAAGGTATCATCCGACGATGAGAGTGATCATGATAATGCTAGTGATAGTGATAGTGATGAAGAAGAATTCACTAAAGGTGAACTAATCACTATGCTAGAAGATTGCACTCAACATTTTAAAGAATCTAGAAATGAGTGCAAGGGCTTGCTTAAGGAAAAGAAAAACCTTATGCAAGAACTTGATGAGCTTAGGGCATCTTATGAGAGTCTAAAGGTAGACCATAAGAAGCTTCAAAAGTCTCACACTAAGCTTGAAGAAGCTCATTCCTCTCTAGTTGAAAAATGTGAAAACATGCCAACTAATGTTGAGAAAGCTAAAACTTGCAACATAGGCATAACTTGTGATATAATTGATGAAACTTGTCATAAGCCTATTGGTGTTGCTCCCACTAACCCCTCATGTAGCTCATCTACATCATCCTCATCTAGTAGTGATGGTTTCACTTGTGACTCCACACTTATAGTTGAGAATGAAAATCTCAAGAAGGAGGTGAAAGAGCTCAATCACACCTTAGCTAAGGCTTATGGTGGTGAGGACCGCTTGCTTATGTGCTTGGGTAGCCAAAGAGCTTCTCTCTACAAAGAGGGATTGGGCTATAACCCCAAGAAAGGCAAGGCCGCTTTTGCTCCTCACAAGACTCGTTTTGTGAAGAACAATGGTAGCTATTGCAAAAGTTGCAAGCAAGTTGGTCACATAGAGCAACATTGCATGAACAAGAAATCCAATGCTAATGTATCCTCAATTAAGTTTGATTCTTTCTATATACTTACCAAGGGTACAAATGGTGTTCATGCTAAGTTCATTGGTACACCATGGATGGGCTCAAAGAAGAAAGCCATTTGGGTACCAAAGAGCTTGGTCACTAACCTTGGAGGACCCAAACAAGTTTGGGTACCTAAAAGGAATTGATCTTATCTTGTAGGTCAATTACAAAGCCGGAGGAAGGCATTGGGTGCTTGATAGTGGGTGCACTCAACATATGACTGGGGATTCATGTATGTTCAAATCAATTGATACAAGTCAAAATGGTGGTTTTGATGCTATCACTTTCGGCAACAATAAGAAAGGCAAGGTCAAGGGGCTTGGTAAAATTGCTATCTCAAATGACATGAGCATATCTAATGTGTTGCTAGTTGAGAGCTTGGATTTCAATCTTTTGTCAGTGGCACAACTTTGTGATCTTGGCTTCAAGTGCATATTTGGTAGTGATGATGTTGAAGTCATAAGTGTTGATGGATCAAATTTGATATTCAAAGGATTTAGACATAGTAGCTTATACTTGGTTGACTTCAATGATAGTGAGACACAATTGACATCATGCTTGCTTAGCAAATCTAGTATGGGTTGGTTATGGCATAGAAGGCTTGGTCATGTTGGAATGAAATAATTGAACAAACTTTTGAGGCATGACTTAGTTAGAGGCTTGAAAGATGTGACTTTTGAAAAGGATAAACCATGTAGTGCTTGTCAAGCCGGTAAACAAGTTGGAAATACACATCCTAGTAAGAGTGAAATGAGCACATCAAAGGCATTTGAGCTATTGCACATGGACTTGTTTGGACCAACAACATACACTAACATTGGTGGCAACAAGTACGGTTTTGTTATTGTTGATGACTACACTAGATACACTTGGGTGTTCTTTCTCTATGACAAGAGTGATGTACATGATCTATTCAAATCTTTTGTCAAGAGAGTGCAAAATGAGTTTGAGACTACCATCAAGAAGATTAGAAGTGACAATGGTAGTGAGTTCAAGAACACAAGAATTGAGAAATTGTGTGATGATCTTGGTATTGGACATCAATTCTCTCCAACCTACACTCCTCAATCCAATGGTGTAGTCGAAAGAAGGAATAGAACTTTGATTGACATGGCTAGATCAATGCTTAGTGAATACAATGTGAGTCATTCATTTTGGAGTGAAGCCATCAACACGGCTTGCTATTGTAGCAACCGTCTCTATTGCCATGGGAAGCTTGGGAAGACACCATATGAGCTATTGAATGGAAGAAAGCCCAACATTGCATACTTTAGAGTGTTTGGTTGCAAATGCTATATTCTCAAGAAAGGCACTAGATTGAGCAAGTTTGAAAAGAAATGTGATGAAGGATTCTTACTTGGTTATTCTACCACAAGCAAAGCATATAGAGTTTGGAATCTCACAAATGGCACCTTGGAAGAAGTTCATGATGTTGAGTTTGATGAAACCCAAGCGTCTCAAAATGAAGATCAAAATCTTGATGATGTGAGAGGAGATCAATTGTCAAATGCAATGAAGAACATGGACCTTGGTGACATAAGGCCGAGGCAAGTTGATGATAATGATGATACTCATGTGATCAACCAAAATGTGCAAATCGATACAAATCAAGCAAGCTCAAGTGGTACTCATGATGAAGCTCAAGATCAAGGTCAAGCAAGTGGAAGCAACAACCTCCCAATACTCCAACCTACTAGCATTGCAAGAGATCATCCATTGGATCAAATCATTGGTGGAATTCAAAGTGGTGTTCAAACTAGATCAAGATTAGCATCCTTTTGTGAACACTACTCATTTGTGTCACTTGAAGAACCAAAGAAAATAGAAGATGCATTGAAAGATTCCGATTGGGTAAATGCCATGCATGAAGAGCTAAACAACTTCACAAGAAACCAAGTTTGGGAACTTGTTGAAAGGCCGAAGAACTACAATGTGATTGGTACTAAGTGGGTCTTTAGAAACAAGCAAGATCAAGATGGTGGTGTGGTTGTGAGGAACAAAGCAAGATTAGTAGCACAAGGATACACTCAAGTTGAGGGTCTTGACTTTGGAGAAACATATGCACCGGTTGCAAGATTGGAGGCAATTAGAATCTTATTGGCATATGCTTGTGCACACAACATCAAGCTCTATCAAATGGATGTCAAAAGTGCATTTCTCAATGGTTACATCAATGAAGAAGTTTATGTTGAGCAACCTCCCGGTTTTGAAGATGACAGGAAGCCCAACCATGTTTACAAACTCAAGAAGGCATTGTATGGTTTGAAGCAAGCACCTAGAGCATGGTATGAGAGATTGAGGGATTTTCTTCTCTCTAAAGGGTTCAAGATGGGAAAGGTTGACACCACTCTCTTCACCAAAAAGATTGGAAATGACTTGTTTGTGTTACAAATCTATGTGGATGACATTATCTTTGGATCAACTAACCAAGACTTTTGTGAAGAGTTTGGAAATATGATGGCAAAAGAGTTTGAGATGTCTATGATTGGAGAGCTTAGTTACTTTCTTGGACTTCAAATCAAGCAAATGAAGAATGACACTTTTGTAAGTCAAGGGAAGTACATCAAGGATATGATCAAGAAGTTTGGATTGAAAGATGCTAAGCCAATGAGTACACCAATGGGCACAAATGATCAATTGGGTGTTGATGCTAGTGGCAACATGGTAGATCAAAAGCAATATCAATCTATGATTGAAAGTTTGCTATATGTCACCGCTTCTAGGCCGGATGTGATGTTTAGTGTTTGCAAGTGTGCAAGATATCAAGCTTCACCTAGAGAAAGTCACTTGAAAGCAACCAAGAGAATTTTGAGATATCTTAAGGGCACTCATGATGTTGGATTATGGTTTCCAAAGGGGTCCAATTTTGAGTTGATTGGATATTCGGACTCCGACTATGGTGGATGCAAGATTGATAGAATGAGCACAAGTGGCACTTGTCAATTACTTGGAAGGTCTCTTGTTTCATGGTCATCAAAGAAACAAAATAGTGTTGCACTATCTACCGCCGAGGCCGAATACATTAGTGCCGGTAGTTGTTGTGCACAATTGCTTTGGATGAAGGCCACTTTGAATGACTTTGGAATAAAATTTAAGAATGTTCCATTGTTTTGTGACAATGAAAGTGCAATCAAGATGACACAAAATCCGGTTCAACATTCAAGAACAAAGAACATTGACATAAGACATCACTTCATAAGGGACCATCAACAAAAGGGTGATATTAGCATTGAGAGCATTGGCACCGAAGATCAATTATCCGACATATTCACAAAGCCACTTGATGAGAAAAGGTTTTACAAGTTGAAGAATGAATTGAACATACTTGACTTCTCCAACTTAAAATGAGTGCACCCCCACATTCCTATATGACATGCCTCTCCTCCAACATAGCAAGGTAAAGTTGTTTGGCATATCATCCATACTTTGCTAAGGACATGTTTAGAACATATAGACATATTTGCATGACAAATAGGCTCATTCATGAAAATCAAATGAGTTTAATGTATATATGGTACCACTATTGCTTCTTTGTTTGATTGATCTAGTGGTAGCATATGACATGTTTGTGAGCTTGCAAACCTAGTGTTGAATCTAGAAAATGAGCTTATGATGTGTAATTCAACATGGTCAAGATAACCCTTATACTTTATGAGGTGTGAAGAAGCTTGTCCTTGGATCAAACCGAATTACCTACTCTAGGCAAGTGATCTAGATTGAACCATAATTTGGACTCCCTCATATTGATTGACTTGACTCTCACTAAAATTGGCACCTTTTTGGTGATTGTTGACAAAGGGGGAGAGAAAAGTCACAAAGATAAAAAGTTAAGTTGCAAAGGGGGAGAAAGTTATAGTAAGGGGGAGAGAAATTAAAATTGAGCACACAAGTAGGGGGAGCAAGCTCATGAATAATTTGTTGCATTTGTATGTGCATTAACATGATGTATTGTTGCATTGCAAAGCTTAAATTCATATTCATGTTTGTATGGTGATTGCTAGAAATAGAACTTGAATGATGATTTGTTGAGAGTAGCTTTACAAGTAGTATCTAGACACCTTTGCTTATAATGTTGATCTCATGGGGTATTTTAGTGTTTGTGATCTTTACAAGTGATGTATTACAAGTGGTGTCTAGCTACATCGATGCTAAGGATGGTATATAAAGGCAACTCCGATTGGTATCACGCTTCAAAGGTCCATTCTATATACCTTAGCATCAATTTGATAGTAGTAACTCTCCCAAAATTCAAATCCATACATATGTGCAAAATTGAACCAAACTCATGAAAGCACATATGTAGGGGGAGCTAATACTATCGAAATTGAAAATTGATTTCATTTCATATCTTTGTGATAGTTGTCATCAATTACCAAAAAGGGGGAGATTGAAAGCCCAAGTTTGGTTTTGGTAATTAATGACACCAAGTTGCTAATGCCATGTGTTAAGTGTTTTGAGTTAGGCATAAGCAACACATGTGATGAAGGTGTACGTGGCAAGGAGTGGTGGCCACAAGATCACAAAGAAATGGTGCATGGACATAAAATGTCGATCATGGTGAAGATGCACATAATATGATGGACATGATGATCAAGTGGAAGAGAAGGATCTAAGAGCGCAAGGCAAAGGTATAACCATAGGGTTTTCCTTTTGCCGGTCTAAGATGAGTAGAGAAGTGATTGACCGGATTTAGGATACATAGCCGACTATCAAGAGGGGAAATCATGGTTAGCTCGGGAATCAAGTGCCACTAGATCATTGTCTTGAGCATATGCATTAGGATGTAGTTGAGGGCTAACATAACGCCTTGGAAAATGTTTGTGAAATGCTAACACACATGCACATTGTGGTATACACTTGGTGGTGTTAGCACTTTTGCGAAGGCGGTGGAGTTTGAGCGGTAGAGAGGGGTTTGGGTTCCTCTCTCCCTCCCGCCGAGCTTGCGAGGCGGGATTCAGGTGTTTTCGAGGAAATGAAATGCCTATTTTCTTTTGCGCCAGAAGTCGGAAAAGAAACGGAGGCGAACGGTGGTCACTGTGGTGACCGGACGCTGCACCGGACGCGGCCTCGGTTTGACCGGCGCGTCCGGTCAGTTCAAGGCAGCGCGGGCACTAGGGTTTGTGACCGGACGCTGGTCTGGCCTGACCAGCGCGTCCGGTCAGTTCACCTGTGCGCAGAAGGAGAGCGCGCGACCGGCGCGTCCGGTCCCTCACGGAACCGGAGCGTCCGGTCAGGCGTCCAGAGGAGCGGAGTGCTGATCGGACGCGCGGCGCGTCCGGTCACGTGCGATCGGACGCGTCCGGTCTCGACGGGAGCTTACTGGAACACGACCGGACGCTGGCACTGTCGCGTCCGGTCAGACACTGGGGCGCGTCCGGTCACGGCAACGGCTAGTTCTGACACATACTGTTTCTTGCTGTCGTGTAGTGACCGGACGCGTCCGGTCACCCTGACCGAAGCGTCCGGTCAGCGCGTTTTTCACTGAGTCATCCGGTAACGGCTAGCTGCGTACCCCTTCGTTATAAATAGACGTTGGCCGGGGTTTGAGGGCAACTCTTGCACATTTTGAGACCTAGAGACATCCTTTGAGCTAGAGAACAACCCCTCCACTCATCTCTTTGCTTGGTTGCACATCTTGAGTGAGATTGAGTGAGATTCAAGTGCATTGCTTGAGAGTTGCATTCTAGAGGCACTTGATCTTTGAGTTGCTGTGGATTTCTTATTACTCTTCCGTGTTTCCCGACACGGTAGACGGCTTGGAGCAGCAGAAGTGATTGAGCCCACAATTGGAGATTGTTGGAGCCTTCACCAAGTGTTGTAAGGGGTCCTTGATCCTTCCCCGCGGGAGTTCGCAAATTGGATACTCTAGTGGAGCTCGTGGCTTGGAGGATCCCCATCTTATGTGCGGTTGTGCGGCGTCCGCCGAGGGCTCGACTCTTGATAGTCGATTAGCTCGCGAACCGACAAGTGGGTGCATCGCCACAACGAGGAGTAGCTTGTCGGGAAGCAAGTGAACCTCGGTAAAAATCTTGTGTCATCTCTTTGCCGAAGATTTCTCTTGTGGTTGATCATTGTGATTGATTCTTCGAGTGCATCACTTCTCTACTTCGTTGGTATAAGAATCAAGTCACTTGCTCTTTACTTTCTTGTACTAGTTCTAGTGTAGTTTGCTTAGTGTAGCTTTTATCACATAGGAGTAAGTAGCTTAGTGACTTAGCCTTGTTGGTGTGTATTAGAGATCATAGCTGTTGACGGTCCTTAAGTACCAAATATAGTTATCAAATAAATAAAGAAAAGGATCCAAATGCAACCAACACCTAGACTTAGGGTTTTATCTGACAGAATTCCACGAGTTTTGGTGTTTGTCTGTTTCTGCAGGGGGTTATCAGAAAATACGGAGGAAAGGCCCACACGTCGGGTTTACATAGAGATAATAATGTGTTCACCGATTTTCTATCATCTAGAAGACTCCAGAAGCCACGAGATCGAACGGGAGGCCGAATGGGCCCAGAGGCAGGGCGCCCGCCCTGGCCTGAGAGCCAATCAGGCTCCGTCTCGCGGATTATGCTCCACCGACCTAAGGGATCAAGGAAAATCGTGCGATTAATGTCGGTTTGATCCGACGGCCCACGTTCACTTGAGGGGGCTATATAAGCAGGACCCCTGGCCCCTGGAGGAGGCACTCCCTCATTCTCAATTCTTCAAACCCTAATCTCAGGAGGAGAGTCTCTGATCAAGCCCTAGAGCCACCACATCAACTAGATCTCTAGTATAGCATAGCTACATAGGATTAGAACTAGAAGGAGTCAATCTTCGATTGGTTTCCGGATCTGTCAAGAGGATTCTTGGTAATTTCTCTACTGTTCTTCATTGTTCATCATTGTTCTTCAATATTATGAATACAACTTTGTTCTATTTCAATATATTGATTATGACTATGCTCTACTTGTTTATGTTTGCGATTATATTGTTCTTAGTTTATCGTAGTTATACGCTTGGCTTAGTTAGATTGGAATTATATACATGTTTAGGATCATATAGCGTTTATCCATCGGATCCATGGGTAAATGATAAATATTGTGTAGGCGTGGTGCTTAGACCATATTTATCTGCGATTGCACCTTATATGCCGGATCGTGGGGTGGTCCGCGATGGTGACAGCTTCGTTGGTTCTTATATAGTCCCCCTCCCGTGTGTAAGGCAGGCAGAGCAACATTATTACGGGGGAGTGATTGCTATGTTTCTCATCTTCCTTGATAATATCACTATGCATGGGCGTAGTCCTTTCTCGCAATGATTGCCAAGTGTACTTGCACTAACTATGATATGCTAGACTTTATAGTTAAGAATAACTTAGGAAATATCCTTGTAGTTCGTCCTAATACCATGCTAATGACTTGCTAGAATATCTGTTGAGGTGCTTATCATTATTATATGTGGCTAGCTGATCAGATTAATTATCTTTGTCACCATTCATACTTTATCTATATTTTATGTGACACTTACCCCTGTATGCAAGAGATAGATGAATGCTCTCACTTATACATGCAATGATTGATACTCATTCCTATATTCCATTCCATAATCAACATTGATGTTAGTAATCCCTTCCCAGTGGTAAAAATATAAATAACGATACCTGGAATACTTCCCGGTTAAAATGCTACATCGGTATTAATCTGTGCGCTTGCAGATCTTATTTATTATTTATTTAGAAGAGCAGTTGCATATTTCAATACCGCGTCTCTCATGTCATGCTGGGGATGACAACTTGGCTTAAGTGGCATGAGGTTAAGAATGCCCAACAAGCATTTTTGGCGCCGTTGCCGGGGAAGGTTGATTTACTAACAAAGAATGAATACGAAATTTGAGTCATCATTCGCATCATTAAGTGATTGAGATCATCAATTCTCCCATACAGATTTACCCCTGTATTTTTCCATTCTTATTGTTTTGCAGGGTGATGTAGAGGACATCTTCCAGAAAATTTTGTTGACAACCCCGAAGCATTAATCAGAGGGGCAAGAGCCAAGCTCAAGAAGTCAACACTTCGACGCAACACTTCATCCAATTCAGAAGACCGCCGAAGTTTCATCCGGAATTTGTCAACAGAGTTCGCAGCCATGGCGAACAAGACGATCCGCGAGTTCTCAGCTCCCACTACGGACAACATCCGCACTGGACCTGCCGCGGCCATCGACAAGAACTTTGAACTCAAGCCAGGGCTCATCAACATGGTACAAGCCAACCAGTTTTGTGGGAAGCCGCACGAAGATGCAAGTGCTCATCTCCAACACTTCCTAGAGATTTGCAGCACATTCACTTTATTAGATGTTCCCAGAGACGCCATACTACTTCGCCTTTTCCCATTCTCACTATTGGGGAGAGCGAAGCAGTGGTTCTACGCGACGAAGGATAAGAACACTACGTGGGCACTCTGCTCTACGAACTTTCTGGCTAAGTTCTTTCCCATGGGCAAGACCAATGCTCTCCGTGGGAAGATTACAAGTTTTCAGCAACAACATGATGAATCCGTTCCAGAAGCATGGGAGCGCTTTCAAGATTACATCCTAGAATGTCCCCATCATGGAATGGAGAACTGGCTACTTATGCAGACTTTCTATCATGGGCTCATCACTAGTGCTCGTGAGACCATGGATGCTGTAGCTGGAGGCGCATTTCTATCACTCACCATACCACAAGCTACAACCCTTGTGGAGAAGATGGCGTCCAACCAAGGTTGGAACGAAGAGAGGATCCAAACACGCAAGAAGGGTGGAGGTATGCACTAGCTCAAGGAGGTAGACATGCTGTCTGCAAAGTTAGACCTACTCATGAAAAAGCTCGATGACAAAGCTGGAGACAAAAGAGAAGTCATGAACGTCTACGACTCTCACATGACTTGTGAGGAATGTGGAGATACTGGACACTCAGGCAATCACTGCCCTGAGATGCTTAAGGATGCAAGGTACATCAACAACAACAACAACTACAACCGTCCTCAACAAAATCAAGGTTGGAATCAACAGAGGCCTAACTACTCAGGTAACTACTCAGGTAATTATCAAGGTAATAACTCTTACAACAACAATAATAATTTTCCACCCCTGAGAGAGTTAGTGTCTAATTAAGGAAAGCTAATGGATAACTTGTCTAAGAAATTGGCATCCAATGATAAAATACTAGAAAACATAAATAATAGAATGGATAATTTCTCTACTGCCATCAAAAACTAAATTAGCTTTAATAAAATGATTGAATCTCAGTTAAATCAAATAGCTGCTGCTGTTCCTGCTACTAACCCCGGTATACCATCACAACCGGAAGGATTAGAATCTGCAAATCTTGTAGACATGTTTGATGCAGGTAACTATTGGAGTAATCCCGCTGTCGGAGTACATAATGACCTTCTGCCAGTCAAGAGAGGCGATCCAGGACGCCCCGTCATCCCGATCTCCATCGGCATGGTGGACTTCCCAGAAGCACTCTGCGACTTTGGCTCCAGCGTCAACATTATGCCCAGGGTACTCTATGAAAAATTCTTTACATATCCTTTATCAGAAACAACTATGTGTTTGCAGCTTGCAGATCGGACACTAAGCTTTCCTAAAGGATATTAAAGAACATGTGTGTACGAGTTGGTACCTCGTATGCTCCAGCTGACTTCGTGGTGATAGAGACCGGGTCCGATGAGAGGTCACCAGTTATTCTGGGAAGGCCATTCCTGAACACCTCAGGAGCTGTCATCTACGCCAGCGCTGCAAAGATCAACTTCAACATCAAGAGGAGGAAGGAGACGTTTTCCTTCAAGAACAAGATTACACAGATCCCAGAGCAATCCCAACATGAACCAAGGAAGAGGACCAACAGGAGGATCAAGCAGAACAAGAACAACCAAGGATGGACCGAATCAGCTAAGATGGTCACTGCAGTTCAAGGAGGTCAAGACCGACGACCCAAGTCGCCGTTCCTAATCAAGAAGGACGACCCAGGCATGCCAAGCATTGAGTGCTCAATCAATGGATACTCCTTTCAGAAGGCGCTCTGCGACACTGGATCAGGCGTCAACATAATGGCCACAGTCACCTATCAGCTCTTGTACGGGACCATGCTCTTAAAACCAACATACACTCAGCTCCAGATGGCAGATCAGACATCCCGAAAGGTCGAAGGTATAGTAACTGATGTCCCTGTTAAAATTAACGATCATTTTGTCCATATAGACTTTCAGGTCATTGATATGGGAGACGACGAGTACGATCCACCCATCATCCTAGGAAGACCGTTCCTAGGCACCGTCAAAGCAATCATCTACATTGGAACCGGAGAAGTCCATATGCATTTCCCCTCTGAGAAGGTACGCCGCTACTTTAATGACCCTAACTATATAGTTGAAGATTCTAAGCAGGTCAGGACAAGAAGAAGGCAACGTAACCGTAACCAAAGGAGGCAAACCATCAAGGACGTATGGGCAGACTATGAAGGAGAGGTCATAAGGCCCGAGGATACACAACAGGAGACCGAAGCACCAAGTCGGGTATGGAAAGCGAAGACAGTTACACAAGAAGAGGAGGCGCTGCCGGAACCACCGTCTACGCCACCCAAATTCCAGGACAACTAAGAAAAAAAGAAGTCCTGTTCGGAGGACTTAAAAACACCGAACGCCGTGCCAAGAGGAAGACTAGCAGATGGAGGACATCCTAATCGTTGTCAGGGTGCTGCCGACATTCAAATACACCTCTGCACCTGCTAGCTACATCAGAAGAAATTACGTCAAGATCCAGCTTGGAGGAGAGCACCCCCATTTATCCCGATAAGTATTTTTATCTACATTTATACCTATGCTTTATTAAAATAAAAAGATGCATAATCATGAAAACCCAAATAAATATTTTGTGTTTATATATATTTGCTTAGTTTAATAAATAAATAAAGTAGCTATGCTAAACTGAATCTTGAAAATAAAACTCTAGCATGGATATGATGAATAGTTGCTCTGCCTAATTTTCAAATTTGTTCTCTCTCTAGTTTAGACATAACTGTTATAATTTAAAACTGGCTCTAAACCTGAACTAGTGGGAAGAGAACTTGATCTGAAGTCTAAGTTGTTAGCGGATATGATATGGGAAGGTTGAGCTGCTGTTTATCTGTTCCTAGAGATGCTAGAATTCTGGAGAATTTTATCTTTAAAAATCTTTAAAATGTTGCATGATGAGTTCCTGTATGATGAGAGTTTAAATTCCTACCACAGCCATATATACATGCTTGTTAGAATAAGAGCCGCACTTTTACTACTTACTGCTTATGGGCATTGAGTGTGGTCAAGCTGTGTAGACCCTTAGGAACTTGTCATGTGGTTAAAATCAAGATTCACTTGCACGTTCACTCATACATGCTGCTTCTACTCCGGAAGTACGCATCCACATGTATCCACTCATTTCCATCTCCAGATTCACCCAAAATTATTCTACTCCTGACCCGGGAGAGAATAGCCAAAAACATTATCTCATTCCTGTTATTCCCTGTGAAGTTAATGCTCAAGTCATTTCTACTACCACTTGCTATATTTTCAAAAGAGGGAGATTGCTCTAAAAAAATATATAAATACGAGGAAATAAAAAGGAGCAAGTGCTCGGAACCTCGAAGAAAGAAAAAGTGAGACGAGAGGTAAAAATGGACAAGTGTCCGACAGTAGAATTAGGGGTACAAGATACCCACCTGAGAAAAAAAATAGAGCATCTCATTCCCCTCAAAAGTTTTAAAAAGCAAGAAAGGTATGTATTCCCTCAAAAAGAGCATTAGACTTTTGTTATCACCATACACCACTCATTCACCACACATGCACATCTTGATTTGACTTATTGACTTGTTTCTCTGGATCCATGGTTTGACTATGCAATAAATATTCTATGAGTATGTATACTGTATCTCCCACCTATGAGCTCCAGATATCAAAGCCTTATTAGAGTAGGGTGAGAGAGAAGGCAATGTCACTACGCCTTATACCATAAATACCACATACTTTGAGAGAGAAGGCATATACCATTACTGCCTTGGTAAGGATCCAGAAATACCACAAAAGAGAGACCCGAGAAAGTCATACAAGGAATCTCTGAGTTTTATTTGAAAAATTTGCAAAAACTCCAGAGCTATAGCTGATCAAGAATAAGAGACATGGCATTTGACTAGACCGTTCTATCTTTTAACCACTCAAGATGCAGGTGACGGGTTGCAAGCCCCATGGTGAAAGGTAAAATGAGTAAGTTTTAAGTCTTGACAGTTTACTCTAACTCAGGGATGAGACCTTATTTGAAAGCATATGTACCGTCAACGTTCAAAGGCGTTGCAGCAACTTCTGATCCATAATGAGTCTATCCTTGCTCAGGGACGAGCAAGAGGTAAGCTTGGGGGAGTTTGTTGACGGTCCTTAAGTACCAAATATAGTTATCAAATAAATAAAGAAAAGGATCCAAATGCAACCAACACCTAGACTTAGGGTTTTATCTGACAGAATTCCACGAGTTTTGGTGTTTGTCTGTTTCTGCAGGGGGTTATCAGAAAATACGGAGGAAAGGCCCACACGTCGGGTTTACATAGAGATAATAACGTGTTCACCGATTTTCTATCATCTAGAAGACTCTAGAAGCCACGAGATCGAACGGGAGGCCGAACGGGCCCGGAGGCAGGGCGCCCGCCCTGCTCCCTAGGGCGCCCGCCCTGGCCTGAGAGCCAATCAGGCTCCGTCTCGCGGATTATGCTCCACCGACCTAAGGGATCAAGGAAAACCGTGCGATTAATGTCGGTTTGATCCGACGGCCCACGTTCACTTGAGGGGGCTATATAAGCAGGACCCCTGGCCCCTGGAGGAGGCACTCCCTCATTCTCAATTCTTCAAACCCTAATCTCAGGAGGAGAGTCTCTGATCAAGCCCTAGAGCCACCACATCAACTAGATCTCTAGTATAGCATAGCTACATAGGATTAGAACTAGAAGGAGTCAATCTTCGATTGGTTTCCGGATCTGTCAAGAGGATTCTTGTAATTTCTCTACTGTTCTTCATTGTTCATCATTGTTCTTCAATATTATGAATACAACTTTGTTCTATTTCAATATATTGATTATGACTATGCTCTACTTGTTTATGTTTGCGATTATATTGTTCTTAGTTTATCGTAGTTATACGCTTGGCTTAGTTAGATTGGAATTATATACATGTTTAGGATCATATAGCGTTTATCCATCGGATCCATGGGTAAATGATAAATATTGTGTAGGCGTGGTGCTTAGACCATATTTATCTGCGATTGCACCTTATATGCCGGATCGTGGGGTGGTCCGCGATGGTGACAGCTTCGTTGGTTCTTATATAGTCCCCCTCCCGTGTGTAAGGCAGGCAGAGCAACATTATTACGGAGGAGTGATTGCTATGTTTCTCATCTTCCTTGATAATATCACTATGCATGGGCGTAGTCCTTTCTCGCAATGATTGCCAAGTGTACTTGCACTAACTATGATATGCTAGACTTTATAGTTAAGAATAACTTAGGAAATATCCTTGTAGTTCGTCCTAATACCATGCTAATGACTTGCTAGAATATCTATTGAGGTGCTTATCATTATTATATGTGGCTAGCTGATCAGATTAATTATCTTTGTCACCATTCATACTTTATCTATATTTTATGTGACACTTACCCCTGTATGCAAGAGATAGATGAATGCTCTCACTTATACATGCAATGATTGATACTCATTCCTATATTCCATTCCATAATCAACATTGATGTTAGTAATCCCTTCCCAGTGGTAAAAATATAAATAACGATACCTGGAATACTTCCCGGTTAAAATGCTACATCGGTATTAATCTGTGCGCTTGCAGATCTTATTTATTATTTATTTAGAAGAGCAGTTGCATATTTCAATACCGCGTCTCTCATGTCATGCTGGGGATGACAACTTGGCTTAAGTGGCATGAGGGATAGGTTCGGCATTTTTGGCGCCGTTATCAGAATTAGAAAACTAAGTCTACTTTTGGTAATGACGTTAAGAATGCCCAACAATAGCCTTGCTTCACTAGAATTGTATAGGTGGCTTGCATAGTGTAGTTGAGCTAGTGCTAGAATAAGCTTAGCCATCTTTTATACTAACGTGGTTGTTTAGTGAAGCTTGTAGAATTTTAAATAGGCTATTCACCCCCCCTCTAGCCATTTGGACCTTACACAAACCTCGACAGGGGGCGAGTGAAGGGTAATTTGTACGGTACAAGTTACCTTGGCAGGTTCGCCTAGTGAGGGTTTCTATTGGGAGATACTCACCTCGGTCATTTAAGGACCGGTTCGTAGTCCCTCTCGCCTAGTGCGATGTTACGTGCAGCCACATGTCTATATGTGTAGACTTCATCTTACACCCCTGTTAGATAGAAGTATGATTTCTATTAGGAGGCCAGTGTTGGCAGTGGAATATCAGAAGAAGACATGAATGCGGATCATCCGTGGTCCAGTTGGCGTGGTTGCTATGTGGTCTTCCACGTTAAGCCCCTTGATTTTTGGCCGCGTTCGAGCCCATGACTATTGATTATTTTGATGATTTGGTATCATCGGTACTTTTATGTTGGGATGATGTGGTATCATTCGAGATTATGAGATGGGACGATAAGGTATCCTCCCAAGTTTTTAGTGTGTTTTTCAACCCTTGAGACGCCACGGTAGAGTTAGATGGAAATCTAGGGTAGCACCCAAGTGGGTACGTGACCTCGTTAGGCCTGTTCTTGCCACAACGCATGGTTTGGAGCTGTGTCTATTATTTGGGGAAATTTGTACACCTCTGCAGAGTTAACTAAATCTATTTGAATAGCCACATCCTTGGAATGGGCAGATGTTAGGATGTGATACTATGATTAGACTTCCACAACTGTGATGATCTGGTAAGATGTATTTTACTAATTTAGTAAACTATAAGTAACCCAGAAATTGGCGAGAATGGTAATACTCTGCCAGGGTCTAACCTATAATTATAACTACTTCACCCTACCACTTTCACCTCAACCATCTCCACCACCATAACTCACCTCCACCATATAGCCTTCCCCTTTCACCTCACATTACTAGAAATATCCACTTCTATGACAAAAAATCTTAATGACGATGATGAAACCGTTATAGAAGAGCGCTTTTTATGATGAATATTTCTGTTTCTATGACGATTTGCGAAAATCGTCGTAAAAGTTCAAGTATGACGCGACTTGTATGACAAACCAGTTTTCGTCATAAAACTGAAATCATAATGAATTTGGCTCCTTCAGTGACGAAAGCTAATTGTCATAGAAGTGGATATTCCTAGTAGTGTCATCTCCACTCAAAGTTTAGGGCTTGCTGAGTACTTTATGTACTCAACCCCCTCCATTTTATGTTTTTAGGAGTTAAGCTACAAGAGGACATACCTGGATGGAACTTATGGAGCTATGCAAGGATATGATACACAGAGTATACTCAAAGACGGAGCCATACGAGAGAGTCACGCTAGGACCACGACGATTAGGGTATAGGAGTACGCTTAAGGATTAAGGCTAGGGTTACGTCCACACTCCAAGCTGTCTGTAGGAATGGAGCCCAAATGATAGAGGACCGCTGTCTTAGAACTCTGATAAATGATAGAAGGCCAGTGGCCCAAGCCATGTGAATCCGAACCATATACCATGTTCTTCCATTAGCAATAAAAGTATGGTTTTTTATATCAATCTTGTCAAGTTGTATGTATCAGCTACTGATTCAGGGACTGATACATGATGCACAGAGGACCCTAAATTAGGGGCCCGACAACACGTTGTCTTAAAGTGACCAAGACTAACCAATGTGAAGTTGTCTCCATCGACATCGGCCCTGAAGGCATACGAAGAAATTTCCAGTGGTGGCCCCAGTAATATGCAGGTGCTACGTGAGTTGTTCCCATCGGACGACGACGGGGGTGCGCGCAAGTAGCACCACTACTGCTCGGCAGCCCGGGCATAGGCATCCTAGCCGGCGTCGCAATTTGGGTTGATCAATGTCCAATGTAACAGCATACCTTTCATACACTAGGGAGAGTTCAAGCGTCCATGTACAACTATTCTGACCCCTAGGATGCCATTAAGACGTGTTGTATTAAACTTTTCCTCTACCTTAATATAAATACGCACAAACCTTTTTGCGTGGTCGAGAAAAAAATTCCTTGGCTGGAATAAGAAGTCCTAACCCCAGCTATTACTTTAGCATCTATAATTTAATTGGTCACTAAAAATCTTCACAACAAGATCCGATGACCCTTCTCATCGGAAAAGAAGAAGGGGACATATCATGCGGTGTGTTAGTTGTATATGGGGTGTTTGGTTTATGAAATCACCTCATGCTTCATGAGGCGATGTTTATTTCTGTTTCAGTCCACAAATAAAAAAACAAAAACAAGGAGTAGAGGAAAGATAGATCACCTTATTCCTTTTTTTCATGAACATGCTTATGCATGTATCTTTCCTCAAACCAATCACTAAAACACACAATAGAGTTTGGCATCCTCTTGGGCATGCACTTTCTGTGTAATGCATGCATATGACCCAATTCGCCTTCTCAATTATTTTGGTACAAAGATATGCGCTATCTGATTGTTGGCATGTTGTCCTACCAATAATGTAAGCGTAATAGGGACCGAAAACTTCATATACGACAGTTTTGCTATATATAGCCCTGATGTTGACCGACAAATAAAATAAATAAAAATGCCTATACACACATCATGCATCCATCATCCATGCATCTCAGGTGGTGTTTAACACTAGTAGAGAAAGGATTTTCGGTTCAGCATATTAGTACCGGTTAGAATTGGACCCGGGACTAACGTGAGCATTAGTCCCGGGTCCAAGTTTCCTGGATGTCAAAAGACCTTTAGTCCCGGTTGATATTACCAACCCGAACTAAACGGTATATATTAGTCCCGATTGGTGTTACCAACCCGGATTAAAGAGTCTTGACCCTTTAGTCCTAGTTAATAACACCAACCCAGACTAAAGGATGACTTTTAAGTCCCGGTTGGTGCCACCAACCCGGATTAAAAGTCTCTCATCCGGGACTAAATATCTCTCACGGGTAAATTCAAAACAAGAGCGTTCAGGACTTTATCACTTGTGTTATGCAGTTGAGTTGGTAATGAAGCAACACGCGAGGCAAGAGGTCCTGGGTTCAAATCTTATGCATCACAAGAGAGGTTTCCGGGATTTAAATTAGTTTTTTTGTCTTGAGGATGCTACTAGAGGTTGACTTGATGAAGTTTCCATTCATCCATGAAAATGAACTCTAGGGAATGAAAATGTTCCTTATTAGGCCATCAGTTCAATTTTTCTAGAGAAAGATATATAAAAACCGTAGAGAAACAGGGGATTCCAAGTAGTGCATGAATGGAGTTCTTTTGTCAGTAGGTTGTACAATACAAGTATATAAGAAAATAATTTATAATTTATCTACATCTTCCCATGCTAATAACATGATATGTTTGGGCCGGTATATATATGTTATGCCAAGGGGAAACAGTTTGTCGAAAAACGCCGGAGATCTGCATGTGTCAGTACTTACTTTCTGTTAACAAGCAAGCAAAGGTCTGGTAGAATGGTAGTACAAAGGACCTAAGGCAACATTGCTCTTGGTTATTTACTCCTATGAATATTCATTCTTACATGAGTAACATATATGAAAAGATAGGACTGACATCTTCTAATTATATCGTTTATTAGCTAGCAAGAAAAGGTCTGTATTTACACGTAGCTGCAGATATTTTTTTCACCCGAATGAACTATCACTTTGGTTGGGTAGCTTAGACCCCAACCAGACTTGCTGGATGCAACCTAGTCTTGTTTGCTGGATGCAATCTAGCTAGTCTTGTTTGGTTGCCTGATCGGTAGTCGAAGCTAGGCTTAGCTAGTGCACCAACATAAGCGGATCCGACGGACCTCGCCGGCAGTGGCGGCGGCAGCGGCCTGCTTGCCAATGCCGCTGAGAAGCACGAGGCGGCGCTTCGCTACTGGCGATGTGAAGCTCAGCATTCTTTTGACGGGAGGATCGCTGCCTCGTCTGCGGCGTTGACCAGACGAGCTAGGCAGAGCTGGAGCTTGTGGCTCGTGGCGGTGTCGATGTCTGGGGTCGCATTCATCGACAAGAGAACGACGACCTCGATTATGACGCGTGGATGCGACGACGACCTTGATCCTGGAGAAGAGCCCTGACCTTGTCGTCCGCCTGTAGGAGCTCGCATGGTTCTAGTGCTCACCAACTGTTCGACAAAATGCCTCAAAGATGTAACATTACCAGAACAAGGATGAGGTGCATGTATTTGAGCTAACCAGGCAATCCAGACTTAGCTAAGACAAGTAAACTGAACAATAGCCTCTTGTATTAGGATATCTAGGCTTGGATTACTCTAACTTAGCTCACTAGGCTAGGTCCAAAACGTAAACCAAACGACAGTTATAGCTAGAGAGGCCTCCATCTCCATGGATTTGGTTACTCCAGAAATACGGTGTTTGGGAGGAATCCCACTTCATGATCGAAGTTCACAAACATAGGGTGAAACAGTGCTAAACATGCCCCATATACATAGATGTAATTGTGACTGAAATTTGATGAAATATGGAAAAGAAATGGTGAGTCAAAGGCCCTGTTCATCTAGCTTATAATCCGTCTTATTCAGCTTGTTTTTTCAGCCGGAACAGTATTTTTCTCTCACAAAAAATCAGCTAACAGTGTTTTTCAGCCGGTTTATAATTCCAACCGAACGGGGCCAAAGTCCACAAGTTTTAGACCGCACTAGACACAGAAAAGGATTCTGGCTAGCTATATATATATACGATAGTGTGAAAGCATATGTTCCTTTGACGCGCTCAAAAGATATGAAGAGGAGAAAAGCAATCTTTGCTTTTGCTTACTTAGATTACAAAGGAGAGTTATCAACTAGCAGCTAGATAGGCAGCAAAAAAAGATGATATTTCTGTTACCACTTTTTCTGTGACACTAGTACACTACCATCTGGCATGATAATGCAGCCGAAAGGTTGCTCCATATACTATTTTTTTTAATTGTTGGAGAGAGATTATATATGCGTGGTTAAAACCAAAGAAATTTCCATATGGATGGACGGTGCTGGGCGGCGCATCAGCGAATGTGTGTACATATTTAGATGTTCATATATAAATTATTTTATTTGGAGAAAAGGGACACGGTAAGCAGGCAGAGGCGGGCATGACAAATAATTAGATGACCGGCGATTCAGGTCATAAGTCACCTTCAGAGAAAAGTAGTGATGACAAACGCAAAACAAATATGATTAATAACTGACAAAATATGTATACATACACTGGTGTCATTTTCGATGTCGATTAAGTAGTTCTCCGACTAGTGTTTATTTGTTCCGATGACAAGTTGGGACGAGAAGGGAGGTTTTCTCATCTAGTTTTAATGGTGTTTGATTGACAGCGGAGAGACTAGAGGTGTGTTTGGTTCGAAGATTAGGTTACATAGAATATGGTCATATGTGGTTTTCATAATAAAATAATTCATGTTGCCCCTGTTTGATGGATAGATGAAGCAAGCCTTTTTTTTGTTAGATGGGTGAGTGAATGGTGGGGCAATAATAGTTAACTAATAATTATATATTTTAACTAAAATGATAATAACTAATCTATCTATAACTCTTATAATAATAAACCTCACTAGTGATTTATCTAAGCATGCAAGCTGTGCACCTCAGCAATGCACTATCACATGCAATTAAAACCCACTAGCACATATAATTGTGTAATAAATATGCACAAACATTATTTTTTTGTCATGATGATTACTAACTAAAAATAAAATATGTTAATTAGCACCACTACCACTACCCTAATTGGCACACAAATCATGCACTAATCAGCATATAGTAGTACTTATAAATTACTCTTTCTATCATAATAACTAAGTAATAATATAACATATTGATAATTCTCAATTTAGTTATTTACTAGTGGTCAAGATTAGAGAACATGGATGAGCTCATCAGGTCATTTTTTGGTGGCAGACTCATCTAGTGTGTAGAGGGAATAGTGGGTGGCTGCACTGTCCAACTTATCTACGAACCAAACACTTTCAAATATGGATTGCCATCTATCATCCATAGAACAGTCTCTCATCCATAGGGATGGAGTCATCTCTCAAAGAGAATATGCCCGTAAGAACCAAAACACACTTGTCCTAAAAAATATCGCAGACAAGATCATCCCTTGCTTGCGAAGTGCTTCTTCTGTTTCCTGTTGCCAAGGAGTTGGCAGAGCCGAGTGGGGTCTCTAGCAAGCAGAGCTATGCAGTGGCGGCGGTAGCCCAAGCTGCGTAGGGGAATTGGTGGCACCAACAGCAGAAGCACGTAGGGACATAGCAGACGCTTGTGGCGGGTCGAGGCGCATAGGGATTGGAGGCGATGGTGACCGTGGTGGCCCACGACGTGTAGGGAGGCGGAGTGGCCATGGCGGCTTGACGGGTGAAGTCGAGAGGGAGCTCATTGCTTCGAGTGACACGGTAGCAGCAGTGGCCGAAGCTCTGACCGTGGATCCGCTAGCTGTTCCATGGGAAAGAAGGAAGGAAGGAAGAAAAAGATAGGAAATGAGATTGACATCCAAGGCCCAGCCAACATGTACACTAATAATGAAACAAAAAAAACAGCCAGCCATCTATATCCCTCCTACCAAATAGGAAAATAAGGATAGCACAATTACCTCAGCCAAACACTATAATGGGGTCATCCCCATCCAAAAAATTGAAATAGAACCGTCACGTTCTATCTTTGTTTAATACCAACCAAACACAACCCAAATTGACGAGCAAATATGTCTCTCCGATAGATCATGGCGCTAGCTCGATCGACAAGTCAATTGCAAGTTTTTGCGAACAAGTTAATTACAAAAATTTTTTAGACAAGCCAATTACAAGTATTAGTGTAGTGAGTGCCTTGCTAGCTTGTATTGGTTCCATTCCGTTCATTCCATGCTAGCTTTGGCCTCCTCTCTTCGTCAAACGTCGTTGGCATTTTGCCCGTGGCGAACCGTATCGAGGTTGGTCGCGACCCTTCCTCCGTTCCAACAACCAAGGGCCAATCGCTCGCTTGTTCACCTGGGGTGCTAGCTGACTAGTCATTGTCATTGTAAAGCGGCCGGCCAGCTCCACCAACAACTCTTTTATGTTTTTCTCTTATTAGATATATTCGGGTGGAATTTAACCAAAAGATCAATTTTCTACTGTGTTTAAACTTGAGAGAGGGTTCGAAGCCGTCTCTCTACAGAATTTTTACGGGGGTAAGACTTTGCTTCGGTTATTTCCTTCCCCAGACCCCACTCGTATGGGAGCCTCTGGCACTGGGTCTGCCTTTTTTTAAACTTGAGAGAGAGATTTTACTACTACCTTCAAACTTTTCAGGTTGATATATTTTTATATTCTTTAATAGAGGCTAGTTTTTTCTGATGTAAAAAATTAATACTACTTTTGATATTATAAAATATAAAACCTAGTAAATCTGCCAAATATACGTACCTTGCTGGGTATGCCACGCTACGCAGCGTTTGTGCCAACTGTGGTCCTAAGTTGAGTGCGATGAGGGCCTTTGCAAAAATTGATTGTAATGCTTCTTGTTGTAAATATGAATTTCATGGCTTTCACACGTTTCATTTTTAAAATAAAATATCATCAGCTCCAAATTAAAAGAGAGCAGTATTGTCCCACCTTGTCGCCAATAATGCACTAGTGTCTGGTGACCACACCACTATCAATGGGCCCCACAGTGTATAATGACGAGCACCCGTGCACTAAATCCACTATTATATGACTAAATATAATAGTGGACTAGTGGTAGCACACGTACATACTACTACTTGGAGTAGATGACAAGAGACAAAAAGAGGTAAAATATATCTATATGTCACTATCATTTAGCAAAACAGTTTGAAATAAATGAGCATGTAATACCAGCACCTTATTAAACTTGGAAATCATTGCTTGTGTCCCATGAAAAAATTATCGTAATAATTACCATTCGACATTAGTTAATCTAAAATAAAAATTTGGGCAAAGCATGAAGATTCTTTCACCAATATAATGCTATCTTGGAAGAGTATGCGAGAATAACAATAATTTGGAGCACTAGAATTATATATGCGGTTGTGGGGGACCCAAATGTCACTTTTGACAGCTTTTGGATTGTAAAGCTACGAGTGTGATGTTTGTGGTGTAACGTTGATGGAACGGAAGTTGGCCATCAGTTTTTGTTTTTATGAGGCCATCTATCTTTATCTTTATGCGATCGATCGATTTTGACGAAAAGGAGTTGGCCGTGATAGATTTGTCAAGCTGTACAGATCTTTTCTTCTTTCCGTTGACGTGTACTCTCTTCGTTCCATAATATTATTATAGTCATTCTAGAGCTGTACAGGGCTGGCTCCGCCCCTGCCCCACGCCTGGACACCCAAGCGAGCGAGAGCTCTTGCTTGCCGGCGCGAAGAGGATGAGGGGCGCCGATGATGGAGCAGAAGAGGAGGTGGCCGCCAACGAAGGAGAAGATAATATGTGGCACCTTATTAAACGCTAGAATGATCTTCTTTCTGGGATGGAGAGAATATGTAAGTAATAAGTGCATTGTTATATATCTAGCTAGCTAGTGCTTTTGTGTGTCACCAAAGGAACAAAGAAATTATTAAAATGCAAGCATGGTTATCTATATCTATCTAGTAGCTACCTTTGATCTTACTACAACATAATAGGCAAATTAAAGTGTCCTGCGTGGCCGTAAATTGTGCATATACCAACAAGCTAATATGTCATTATTGTAGAATAGCATCATTTAAATATATACCAAGAGAAGAGAATAATAATGGTGTGGGTGAAAGAAACAGGAAAAGAATGCATGGTGTCATTTTGACCAGTGAAAGGAAGGATCGGGATCCATGGAAAGCACAGGCACAGACACCGGAATGGATGGTGGTTGGCCAGGTGGACACGCAACATCTATAGGGCGTGGTGTGGTGCACGTCCAACTCCAATCTTTTTGCTATTTGCATCCTGATAATGACTAGAAAGTAGGTTCATGTCCCCTGTGCATATATATTGCAGGCAGCATATGCTATTGATGAGCACATATATGTATAATAGAGATGCTTGCACTACATATTCCTTCCATGACTCGTTCATTTATATACTCTTCCATGACTCTGGTTGAAAGAAAGACCAGATGCATAATTCAGGTGATGAAAGGAGAAAACCTCAGGGTCAGCATGTTTGGCTTTAGTTGAAGAATATGTTCTGTTAGATGTGACTGGTTAGTACTAGTTGTATTGCACACAATAATAAGCAAATAGTATAGCTTTTTTTGTCTAGATGGATGGATGAGCGGTACCTGTCATTGCTGATGATATACTCCCTCCGTCCCAAAAAGAAAGACGTTTTCGTTTCCCGAGAAACAACTGCCGGCAATTATATATTAAAATATATAAATATTTATGCTAAGTAATTAGTATCATCGGAAAGATCTTTAAGTCTAGTTTTTTAATAAATTTATTTAGAGACATAAATATTGCACGCATTTTATATAAATTGAGTCAAACTTGTGGCACGAAAACCCAAAACGTCTTTCTTTCTGAGACGGAGTAGTATATTCTATGCTGGTGCTACATTACGATAGATCGTGTAGGGGCCCATAGAGATACGTTTTGAGCTTATCCTACTATATATATGACTCTGTTTAGATCAATTAAAATAAATTACTACTCTTTTCGTTCAAGATTACAAGTCATTTTGATTTTTAGATACATTATTTCTATTATGTATCTAGGTATAGGCTATGTCTAAATTCATATTTAGAAAAAGCTAGAACGACTTATAATTTAGAGTGGAGTGGGAGTAACTGCTAAAGAAAACCTTAATTAGCTAATCCAAATAGCTCAGGGTATAGTTCAGTTATAGTCTATTTTAAACTAGTTAACAACTCAAATGATAAAAAAAATATTAGCCACCTCGCTATAGCTATTGCAGCTTATAAAAAATAGCTGATCTAAATGATACACTTAGGCTCCACTTTGCACAGCTCAGCCTCATCATTGAAACATTTTTTAAGAGATGATTGCACTAGATATTCCTTCCATGAGTCGTTGTTTTTAAACTCTAGTTGAAAGAAAGACCATATGTATGAGGTGATGAAAGGAGAAAATCCTCAGGGCCAGCATGCTTGGATTAATTGAAGAACATGTTCCCTTAGATTTGATTGGTTGACCATGGCCATTGTATTGCACACAATAAAAAGCAAGTAGTATAAGCTTTGTCTAGGCGGATGGATGAGTGGTACTTATCAATGGTGATGATATGTTCGATGACGGTGCTACTCCCTCCATCCCAAATTATAAGACATTCCAAGAATCTTGGAGAGTCAAATGATCTCAAGTTTGACCAAATTTATATGATAAGATAATAATATTTATGACACCAATTAAGTATCATTAGATTCTTCATTAATTATATCTTCATAGTATACCTATTTGATGTTATAAATTTTTGTAATTTTCTCTATAATTTTGGTCAAACTTAAGATGCTTTGACTTTCCAAGATTCTTAGAATGTCTTATAATTTGGAATGGAGGGAGTATATTATTATGATAGATCGTCTTAGGGCCCATATAGATATATAGTTGTGCGTTTTGAGTTTAGCTACCATATATGGCCCTGCCTAGATTAGATTGACATAATAAGTTACTAGCCGCTAAAAAAGCTTTAGCTAATCTAATCATCTTAATTAGCTTATAGTTTTGTTTACACCATATTTTAAACTAGTTAACCGCTTAATTTATGAAAAAAAATATTAGCCGACTCATTTCAGCTATTACAGCTAAAAAAATTTAGCTGATATAAACAGCATGTGACTCAAAAAGAAAAATGGAGGAGGAGTAAGGAAAAGACAAAAGGATGCTTATCCGTGAAAAGGGCCTGGCCGGTCGGGACGCCTTTCGGGCAAAAGCCCAGCACAGCAACATCCAGCACTCAGCAGTCGTCAAGCACTCACCCTTGCTATCTTGTGGGTCCCACGCCCACCACCAAGTGCTTCCCCTGTGCGATAGCTGCACTATTGCTATGTCCACTCACCGAGACGTCCACACATACACATTCGGGGCGAGCAAAAGGCACGACCCGTGTATTGACTGGAGTTTATACAGTTATTACAATATATATATATATATATATATGTTCTATGTATTTGTGAGATCTTTTGGATATGCACTTTTGCAATAAAATTTTTGATAATAGGACAAGACATGACGAAAACTAATACGTATGTCTACATCTTACTAAAGTTGAGGGCCTGCTTTTTTAAAGTTAGAACAATGCTAAAAGAATCGCAACCCGCACTCGGAGAAATTTCATTACAGAAAAAACAATCGTTAGGTAACTTTAAGTCAAGATATGAATAACTTTAAGTCAAGATACGAAAACGATGTATTACCAGTAATAAAAGCACGAAGAGTAGAGAGTGATTACAACTGAAACTGTAATTAGGCGTAGCACCAGTACGGCAGTACATGCCGTGAATCCGTGATCAGAGTAGGATTTTGTTTTTGTGATCTGAGTGAGTAACCACCATGGCAAACACACAAAACTGGATGGTTACAAATCAGCATGTGGAACAAAAAAAATTGTTAGCCATGTTGCCACAAAGCATGATGCCCCATAATTAGAGGCTTCAGAATCTTACATACACCCTGTTCGTTTGTGCTTATCAGTGCTTATCAACCAGCTATTCAACAGTGTTTTTTTTTCTCACAATAAATCAATATCAGCCAGAATCAGCCAGCCAGAAACCATCCCAGCGAACATGGTGATAAGCTAGAGTATTACTAAATGGCTCTGGTAGAGAAATGACGTCGAGTATTGGTTACTGTTGCTCCATAATACCTTTTCACAAGCAGTTTTGTAATGAAATCATGCCCTCGCTAATCGTTATCGTTGTTGTCCGAGTGGCCGAGTCAACTCTCCTATTCATACCGTGGGTGGAGAGTGGAGACTATGGTGGGTGCGTGAATACGTGTGATCCTGTCGAAGGAATTGGGTGCTGCGGTACTTTCAGAAAGATCACGAACGAGTCACTGTGAAGAAAGAAGGAGCAGGGGTTAAAAGCAAGGTGATGTGGTGACCAAAAAGAACGGTGCTCTCCACCGAATTTCCCACGAATAATACCCCACCGGGAGGTGCGTGTGCGTGTGGGCCCCACCGCATCGCCACTCCACCCCGACCCCAAAAGGGGGGGCACCCAAAGCTGCCGTGAGTGACGCGTGGGGCCCACCCACAGTGGCAGCAGCGACATCTCCCAAAGCCTCAGCAGCAGCCCAGCAGCAGAGCACCCACCTTCTGCGACCGCAATCCTATTCATTTACCCCTTGTTTGCATTGGAAAACTTGGAAAACTTTTCAACTCCAGCTACTGTACTACTTTTGTTTGTATTTGACAATTAGTGTCCAATTATGAATTAATTAGGTTCAAAAGATTCGTCTCGTAATTTACAATCAAACTGTGTAATTAGTAATTTTTTACCAATATTTACTACTCTATACATGTGTCCAAAGATTCGATGTGATGAAGAGAGTGAAAAAATTTAAAATCTAAACAAGCCCTTATTTTTGTTCATAAAAGAGAAGTAATAAAAGAAAGAAAATGATTGGAGATATAAAATAGAGCAGCAGCACCTGCGCACCGCATCACCACTTCACCCCGACCCCAAAAGGGGGCACCCAAAGCTGCCGTGAGTGACGCGTGGGGGCCCACAGTGGCAGCAACGACATCTCCCAAAGGCATCATCAGCAGCAGCACAGCACCCACCTTGTGCGACCGCAATTCTGGCCTTGTTGTTTAGTTTGTGGGCCTGTTCTCCTGGTTATGTTTTGGTTTGTTTCAGCTTGTTTCAGCTTATTCTTTTTCACAGAATACTATTGAATTAGCCGAAACCAGCCGGCTTTTTCACCAGCCGAACCAGCCCTGTGCCAAAATACAAAAAGTTTTTAAGGTTTTTTTTGTCCCATCACATGTGTTGGTATATGTATGGAGCATTAAATATAGGTAAAAAATAACTAATTACATAGTTTGTCTGTAAATGTCGAAACGAATCTTTTGAGCCTAGTTAATCTATGATTGGATAAAGTTTATCAAATATAAATGAAAAGTACTACAGTGCTTTTTCAAAAAAAAAATTCCATCTAAACATGGCCTCTATTCATATATTTTTGTTCCTAAAAGAGAGAAAAGAAAAGTAATAATAGAAAGAAAATGATTGGAGATATAAAATAGAGCAGCAGAGCAGCACCTGCCCAGCTTCCCCGTTCCCGTTTCCATACACCTGGAGCTGGAGCTGGAACAGGTGTTATTTCCCGTTTCACTCCTCGCGTTTTTACACTTGGCCCCCCATGCCCAGTCAAATCTAGTCCCAATCCACTGCCCCCGCACCATGCCGACGCCGGTGCCCGCCGCGCGCCAGTGCCTCGCCCCGCCCGCCGTCACGGCGCTCGACGCCGCTGTCGCCTCCGCGCGCCGCCGGGCGCACGCGCAGACCACCTCCCTCCACCTCATCGCCTCGCTGCTCGCGCCCACCGCCGCGCCGCTGCTCCGCGACGCGCTCGCCCGCGCCCGCAGCGCCGCCTACGCGCCGCGCCTCCAGCTCAAGGCGCTCGACCTCTGCTTCGCCGTCTCCCTCGACCGCCTCCCCTCCGTCTCCGCCAGCAGCAGCAGCAATGACCAGCACGAGCCCCCCGTCGCCAACTCCCTCATGGCCGCCATCAAGCGCTCCCAGGCCAACCAGCGCCGCAACCCGGACACGTTCCACTTCTACCACCAACACCAGCCGGCCACTACGTCCCCCAACGCCGTCAAGGTCGACCTCGCCCACCTCGTGCTCGCCATCCTCGACGACCCGCTCGTCAGCCGCGTCTTCGCCGACGCGGGCTTCCGCAGCAACGACATCAAGGTCGCCATCCTCCGCCCCGCGCCGCCCGTCCCGCTGCTCGCCCGCGGCCTCCCCACGCGCGCGCGCCCGCCGCCGCTCTTCCTCTGCAGCTTCGCGGCCGCCGACGACGCCCACGTCCCCTCGCCCGCGCCTGCCCTGGCCGGGGCCGCGCCGGGAGAGGACAACTGCCGCCGCATCACCGACATCCTCGCCCGCGGCCGCAACCCCATGCTCGTCGGCGTCGGGGCCGCGTCCGCCGCCGCTGACTTCGCCAAGGCGTCGCCGTACCGCGTCCTCCCCGTCAATCATCAAATGGACCTCCTCGCCGTCGCGGCGGCGGCGGCACCGGCGACGCCCGGCTCTGGCCTCATCTTCAGCATCGGTGACCTCAAGGACCTGGTGCCCGACGAGGCCGACCTTCAGGACGCGGCCCGCCGGGTGGTGGCGGAGGTCACGCGCCTGCTCGAGACGCACAGACCGGCCGCCCGCCAGACGGTCTGGGTCATGGGCTGGTCGGCCACCTACGAGACCTACCTCGCCTTCCTTTCCAAGTTCCCGCTCGTCGACAAGGACTGGGAACTCCAGCTGCTGCCATTCACCGCCGTGCGGGACGCCGGCCCTGCAGCCGGACTCGTGCCTCCTCCAGCTCCAGCCACCACGGTTGCTGCCTTGTCCATGCCTGCCACTACAAGGTACTAGTACTCGTTTTCTATCCATCGCCAGATCACTTGTTTATTTCTTTTCTTTCATTTTATTTATTGTGCATCCATGTGCGGTGATTGCTGTCTGTCACAAGAACGAGGCTTGTCACTACGAGTACTATTGTGATTACTTTATGATGCTGTTCTTGACTAGTTTAATGTTTGCTTGCCCTTTGTAGTATGGGTGTTTCCACACATATCCGATTGCCTCAGTCAGTGTAGGATCTAACAGTTCAAACTTGTAACTTGCAGCTTCATGGAGTCGTTTGTTCCTTTTGGAGGTTTTGCAGCAAATTCCTGCCCTCAGGCCCTGCGGTGTCAACAGTGCAACGATAGATATGAGCAAGAAGCTGCAACTATCATTAGAGGAAGTGGCATTACAGCTGAAGCTCACCAGGAAGGTCTACCTTCCCTGCTGCAGAATGGCAGCATGATGGGTCCTAACAATGGGTTTGATGCAATCAAGGTGTGAGGCTACTTCTATCTTCTAGAATTTTGAAGTTAAATAGTGAATGCAACTTGTACACAGCTTGCTGATAGATGAATAGTTTCCGATTTGATTGGTATAATAGATGTACAGTTTTTCTTCAGCGCAGGCTAGAGATGATCAGATGGTATTGAGTGGCAAAATACAGAATCTGGAGAAGAAGTGGAATGAGTACTGCCTACGACTCCACCAAGGTTGCAATAGGATCAACAGAGATCCTTGCCAGTTATTTCGACATCACAAAGATGTTCGAGTTGACAGGGAAATATGTTCAAATCCAAACCAAAGCTCACAGTCAGTTTCCACCCAAATGAATGCAGACCTTGTATTGAACCTTCAAGTCAGGCAATCAAAGAGTGATGAACCCCTCCAAGATAGGGCTGTGCCATCCCAACATAGCAACTCATCAAATTGTGACAACCCTGAAGATCATGCGTCACCATCATCTGCTGCACCTGTGGCCACTGACTTGGTGTTGGCCACCCCTCGTGGATCTTCTTCCAAGGATTCGAGTATTGCACTGTGTAAACATGTAGAGGATGCTGAAGGGTCGGTCCAGCTGATGCCCAAGAAGGTTGATGATCTGAATCTTAAGCCTCCTCACTTCTCTGTACGGCCTTACACTTACGTCAGGGGTTCCTCAAACTGGGATCAAACTTCACCTAGTGCTCTGCATTCAGCGGCTTCAGGAGGTGCTTCTGCCTTTGGCCAATGGCAGAGGCCTTCACCCCTCGCAGCACAAAGTTTTGATTTGAGCAATTACAAGCTACTCATGGAACGACTGTTTAAGGCTGTTGGGAGGCAGGAGGAAGCCTTGAGTGCTATTTGTGCGTCCATTGTGCGGTGCAGGTCAATGGAGAGGCGTCGTGGTGCAAACAAGAAGAATGACATATGGTTTAGTTTTTATGGCCCGGATAGCATTGCCAAGCGGAGAGTTGGTGTGGCACTTGCTGAGCTGATGCACGATAGCTCAGAGAATCTGATATATCTGGACCTAAGCCTCCATGACTGGGGTGACCCCAATTTCAGAGGAAAGCGTGCCACCGACTGTATCTTTGAAGAGTTGAAAAGGAAGCGGCGATCAGTTATCTTCCTTGACAATGTTGACAAAGCTGACTGCCTTGTTCAGGAGAGCCTGATTCATGCCATGAAGACTGGCAGGTACAAAGACTTGCATGGGGGACGGGTGGCTGACCTTAATGATTCGATTGTGGTATTGTCTACAAGAATGATCCAAGGATGTCAAAATGCCTCTATTGGGATGGAGGAGGGCAATGCTTTTTCAGAAGAAAAGGTTGCAGCAGCTCGTGGACATCAACTGAAGATCATAGTTGAGCCAGGCACAACCAACATCATTGGAGGCCCTGGAGGCAAAATTGTAGTTTCCTCAAGGCATTCCTTGAGAAACAGTCAAGCATCTTTGTACTCCAGTTCTTTCAGTAAGCGGAAGCTCCACATCTCTGATGGGCATGAAAAGACAGCAGAATCGCTGAGCACTTCAAAGCGACTGCATAGAACATCAAGTGTTCCATTCGACTTGAACCTCCCAGGCGACGAGGCCGAAGCCCAGGATGGCGATGACGACAGCAGTAGCAGCCATGAGAACTCATCCGGTGATCCAGAGGGATCTGTGGGCAGCCTCTTACGATCAGTGGACGAGTCAATCAATTTCAAGCCATTTGACTTTGTCAAACTTTGTGAGGACATCCTGCAGGAGTTTAGCAGTACTATGAGCAAGACTCTGGGCTCTAGGTGCAGGCTGGAGATCGACGCTGTGGCTATGGAGCAAGTAGTGGCAGTGGCATGGGCATCTGATTCACATGAGAAGAGGCCTGTGCAGACGTGGGTGGAACAGGTGTTTGCCAGGAGCCTTGAGCAGCTGAAGATCAGGTGTAAGAATTTGAGCAGCTGTACTCTGAGATTGGTTGCCTGTGAGGATGAAACGCTGGTGAAAGAAGGCGGTTTTGGACCTTTCCTTCCCTCGAGAATAATTCTGGATTGGTGATGGTGAGATATGTGTCTGTATAGGGTTTGCATTATTGCTAGCTGTAAGTATTGGTTAGCATATAGTACTGGTTAGCCCACCCCACCCACCATAGTGCATAGTAGCATATTGCAGTGTTCTAGTATAGCATCATATCATTATTTGGTCGCTTAAAAATAATGTAACTAAGCTGTATATGTGTACCTATGTAGCCTAGCAAGCTACTCGTTGAAGTCGATGACTTGGGGCTTCACAGATTAGGTAGGGTCTGCCATCAGATCATGACGTCCTGGGGCCTTGGCTGCTTCGAAGCGTCACATGATGTATTGTGATCAATGATCATGGCTCATCCCTCTGATTGATGGCTCTCAATAAATTGTATTGTTGCTCGTACGTGTGTATATTTGTTCATGTATTTGTAAGGCCGTGATGGCCTTTCATGTGGAATTCCATATCCTGATGCATTCAAACTGGCCGACAACTTGCATTGTTTCTGTGATGCTGATTAGCTAGGCTGGTCAAGCCTCTTTGTGACGCACTCCTCTGAAGAGGCAAACAGTACAAGCTAAGTTTACAAGTACTTATGCATTACAGATCTTGTGAAATTGTTGTCAATGAGCTACGTAACTCTACTCTCAGACCTGCCACAGGTTGCATGTTCTTTCATGTTCTTCAGAACTCCTACTGGAGGCATACAGTGATAAGGACAGTTGCCCACTTGATTGAGGACATCTGGAACTTTGATCTGCTCATGTATCCTAAATTATCATGGTCTTGCTGATGTTGCTGAACTTTTTTTATGTTTCCTCATAACTGTTAAATATCATGGTCTTCGACCGTTAGGGTATTACTTTTAGTTCTCTGTTTCCTCTTTTGCATTTCCTACTTTTAGACTCTTAGTGATAATGGAAATTGCCGTAAGATGCTTATTTCCTTCAATTGTTTGGACACAGGCTAATAAATAATTTTTAACATTGTTCAGTTCTTTTTTTTTCGCGACTGGGTTGTGATTGCCTGTTTTTCATTAAGAGGAGGAGAAAATGAAGCTTACACAACCGACCACGAGACCGGCTGAAGGAGGGGAGAGGATTATGATATCTTCTTTGGGCTGTGATTCACTTAGTGAGGGAAAATAGGACTTAGTTTGCAGTTAAATTGATTATTACGATTGATTGGTATTTTAATTAAGCTTCTAGGTGAGGAGACTGGTTCACTTTATTAATTCACTGTTATTACTTGCTGGAATCTGTCTGAACTTTTGGAGACTTAGCCATTTTAAATTCACCTTGCAGTTCACATAAATAATCGACACTTAGGCCTCTTTCTGTTTCTCTCTTTGTACTTAGCAGAAAGGGCACCAGAATCCTATTCCCACTGGTTAATGGCTACGTTGGGCTAAGTTAAATTTAGATGCAAATTTGAACAAAAATGGCTGTGGAGCGGCAGCCATTCACTGTCACTGGTGTTTACCACTGCGAATCAGATAGGCAATTGTCATAAAAGTGATGGTTCCCGCTGGGAGTTTAAACAGTGCTTTGCAATTGTCATAAATTTAGGTTTACATTTTATCCCATAGAATTATAGAAATGGTCGCAGTTAGCATGTCATGTATGTAGAAATGGATCATTCCATCTTCGATGAAATGTTTATGCACTCCAAATTATTGGATTCAACTCCGCTGGCCTACAACAGCACGGGCCTGCTGACGTCCGAACACCCATGTCTGTAGTTGTTTCCTGCGCTGTTTTCGCGCGTCCACGTGGGGTCTGCGCTGCTCCGAACATCACCAGCATCGAGAAAAGAGGGGGAGGGGGCGGCGGATGCCTTGTTGGCGCCGGGAGGAGGAGGAGACACCAAGACGAGGTAGCAGAAAGTGAGGAGGGAGATACAACGCCCGATCTATTTTTGAAACATCCAGATGCAACAATTGCAATATACATCTGAAGGCAGATGAAACACTTAAAACATGAATCTATCTGAAACCCTTGCAAAAAAAACATATGAAAAACACTTGAAAACCATTGTAAAACATATGTTACATCCAAATAAAAACACTTACAATATATATGAAACATATGCCATATCCAAATAAACACACTTGCAACATACGTGTGGAAAAAACATATGAAACATTAGGAATAGAAGCTTGCAACATACGTGTACAATCATTGCAACATATGCAACATCACGATCTACTCCGCATGAAACACTTGCAACATACATCTGAAACATCTAAAATATTCGAAACATACGCTTGCAACATACGTTTTTAGCGCAATATCTCCTTACTGTTTTAGAATGGAGGCTCGTTGGCGCGTGGAGTTCATCAGTGTAAAGCTTGCTGCTGCAATGGACAAGGTCGCAGTAGGTCCAGCGGAGAAGGCCGCGGCGGGTTCACGCGCCCTAGAAGGCCGCGCTGGGCGAGAGGTGCGGTGGAGAGGGAGGAAGACGGGTTGCCACGCTCTGGCGCAGTGGAGATGCCAGTTAGTAGAGCGGAGGCACGGTGGAGAGGGAGGCGCGGTCGCCAAGGCAGTGCGGCGGAGTGTGGTCGTGGCGCTATGGTGGGGTGAATTTTTTAGAACGGTGGAGAGGGAGTGGATCAGGTAGATAAGAGACAGTCGTTGGGCTAGCGTGGGCGGCCCACCATCGGAAGCATCTGGCGCGGATGGACGTCCTGTAACCAAGAATTACCGACAGCAGCATGGATGGACACTATTTTGCTGGAAAGCAGGTAACAAGTATTACGTGCCAATAAACGAAGTACAAAGTTGGTCTCCAGTTTTGGAATTATTCATGCAAACCGAAGTGCTGTTTGTGTTCCTAGGTTTTATGCATTGGTCCAATTCTTATGAATACAGTCGGTTCATTCCAAAATTGATGATTTTTAGAACCAACGATCAGATTTTTAGAAACTTGCTAGCTCTAGAGTCTAGAGCTATCAGATCTTGGATTTTGATTTAAAGCATCTGAAATCAGATATTTTTATGCTATCCTGTCAGGTCCGGACACTCTGAGCTGGTGATCTTGAGAGTATCATTGACAAGGCCGTCATGCATGTTTTTTTAATCGGATACAACCTGGACGTACACAGCCCACACACTCCGCACTCACATCACACACACGTTATGCGTGCGCGTCCGTACACACGTAAAGAAGATATTGAGAGGCTCTCTAGCCTACAATGCGCGAGAAACGTGCAGTACCACCGAATGCGCACGCGTGTGCCCTACTTTTTCTCGATTTTGACATGGAGAAAACACGTCGGTTTGGTGAAAATGAAAATATGGTCGCCAAGATGCCGAAGGTGAGTGCGCTGTAAGTGAAAAGATCATGTGGTCCGGCCTGATCGCAGAACAGACGTCATGGGCCTGAAAATGAAAATCAGGACAGTATCCAACGAACTAGCGGCTTGAAAAGGAAAAAGTCCATTTTACCTCCCTTAATTATTTTCATAGTCTAGTTTTCCTCTCTGAACTTTAAAACCAGATAAACCACCTCCCTCAACTTTTAAATCCATTTATTTTACCTCCTTGACCTGGTTATAGGTGATTTTTAGAGGCGGTTTTATCTTTCTTTTATTTATTTGGCTGAATTTTTAAAAAATCATAGTAAATCAAAGAAAAATTATAAAATAAAAAATCTAATTTTTTTGACTCCACATGAGCAGATCTACACAGTGAATATATAATATGGTATGCTTTAGTACAATATTTTTGTTGTAACTTTAGATCTATGCTTTTCTATAATTAATTCAAAGCTGCAGTTTCTACAATCCAATTATGCTGAATTTTTAAAGGTGGTCTAATTATTATATGATTGAACTGCAGTAAAAATTTCATGCTTATTGAATCATGTATAACTGAGTTGTAGATTTATTTATTTTTATGCTTGTTAAATAGTTTTAAAATAGTTAAAAGTGTGTAAAAATAGAAATGAGTATAAAATTTTTTACTACAATTAAAGCATACAATAATTAGACAACCATAAAAATTTTACCACAATTAGACCATAGAAACTGCAGCTATGAATTAATTATAGAAAAGCATAGATCTAAAGCTACAATAAAAACTTTGTACTAAAGCATACCATATTATATGTTTACTGTGTAGATCTACTCATGTGTTGTTCAACAAAATTAGATTTTTCATTTTACGATTTTCCTGTGATTTACTATGATTTTTTAAATATTCAGCCAAAAAATTAAAAAGAAAAAAGATAAAACCGCCTTTGAAAACCACCTATAACCGGGTCAGGGAGGGAGGTAAAATGAACGGTTTTAAAAATTGAGGAGGTGGTTTACCTAGTTTTCGAGTTCAGGAGGAAAACTAAACTTCGATGATAGTTTAGAGGTAAAATGGACTTTTTCCGCCTGAAAATCATGGACCTGAGAGAGAGACAGAGGGCATTCTCAGCCCAACGAATCAACGGCCCAGCCCAATTGCCTCCTCCCCTCGTCGGCGACGGCGACCCAACACACCTGGATTTACCCAGAAAAATCCAATTCTCCCTCACCGCCGCCGTCGTCTATCCAGACTCTGACACCTCGCCGCCTGCTGCCACCTCACCGCCTAATTCACATCACCCAGCCACCCCACCAGTCAGAACCCCGGAGCATCGCCTCGCCTTTCCGCCTTGCTCCGCACTCCGCAGGTTAGGCAGCCGGTACCCCAAACCCTATACTATAGCATCCTGGGCTCGGTCGGTTGTAGAAGAGCACTGGGGGCGTGAGAGAGGGAGTCAAGTACCAGGCCTCGAGACCTCCTCTCGCTTCTACCACTCCCACTACGCTTGCAAAATGGGCATCTCAAATCCCACCTCACTCCCTTTCGTAAGCACCCGCCCACTCACTTCTCCCGTGCCGTCTGTGAAATCCGTGTACTATAGATTGTTCTGTGGTGAGCCAGAGTATTGCCACTTGTTGTTGTACCAGTCTCAGCGAAACTTGGCTTCTTGTCTCTTCTTCTTACTGTACAAAGCATATGCTCCACCGCCAACTTCTCTTCCCATTTGTTCCTGTCCAGTCAAATAATAATATTCAATTATACATGTGTATTGGTGCTGCCCGTTTTGGTTACCCCAGTTGGGTTTCTAGTTCAAATCGCGTAATCACAGATTTAGCATTCCCATTTATGGGGAAAAATTGATTATTATTCGACTATTTGAGTCACTACTTCACTAGGCTGTGTCCTTGAAGGTGGCATGTCCTTTAGCGTTCCATGTATGAAGATTTATTTGTATGGTGATCACCCTTTTATCGTTTGGATGCTTGCAGCACTGAAACTTTGTTTCAAAACTAGAGTTTTGCTCATGTGTCTGTATATATTCACTTAAACATGCAGTCAGTACAAAACGGAAACCCTTCCGTCTGTTTTTTTAGGCCCTGAGAGGAGAAGCAAGGCTGAAATGCCAGCGGTCTCTTCTCCATTTCACCTGATTGGTAATGTTTAATGTCATGCACACTTCTATTTCTGTCTCTTACGATTCGGGATTGAATTTGATTACCTCGGTGATTGGTGTTGTGAATCTATGGGAAAAGGATTTCTTGGGCCACAAGTAGTTGCATGGGCAATTATTTCACATGGCATTGGCCAAACCCAAAGTCACGTAGATATTGTTCAAAACCTTATATTCTGTAGCTGAGATGGCAGAGTAAGGTTTACCCACTTGTCGCAAGCTACAGCATTAGATATTGTTCAAAATGCCTTTGTTTTTACCTATTTGGTGGTCGTGGCATTTCCTTCAGATTTTCATTTGATTTGTTTGTGCAGAGATGAATACCGTAGGGTCTGCATAATATCATGCAGCGGGTGCACCAAAAAAACTGCTAGACTTGTCGTTTCTGTGTGTTACTTCTATTAGCTCCAATTTAGTTCACATGTTCCACTTGTTGAGTTGACAGTAAATGTTGTATGTATCATCAGAGAGGATTTGATCCTTTTGATGATCAGTTTTGAACTGCTTGTCGTGTTTAGCACATAGAAAATGAATTATTTCTCTGGAACTGGAAGCAGTTATTGGTATGTGCACCATATATTCTTAAAACTTTTAATTTTGTTCAAGAAATCACTCATAATGAAATGCCATATGAGCTTTCGATTGGCATGGCTTAATGTTGCTCGCAAAGATTGAATCATTAAGCTTTCCCCTATTGGTAAAAGCTATTTATGCCAGCACTAAGAGCATTTTACTACTATGTTGTGCTTTTGCACTCTTGAGTGCCAGAAAAATGGGTCAATTATCAAATATCACACTGATTGCTGAATAGTATTTGGTATCAAGAAATAAATCATATGGGACCTCCTCACCTTTTGGGCTGTTGATATACTTTCTTCAAAACACGACAAATGGCAAATAGATGAGATAGTCGATTCATTCTTCCACATGTCGTGTGATTGGAATAATCCAAATATGGACTAAAGCGGAGTCATCCCCCCCCCCTCAATGCGCGTGCGCGCGGGTTTTAGTCCTTGATGCCCATTTTTGAGCCATTACTCCTTCAGATTCAGATTTCAGATCTATCCTACAAAATACTTATGGTACCCCCTTTCCTCAGGTGTGGCCGTGTGGAGGTATTGTTGGCCCATCTTAGGCAACCGCCCCACTCACCTTAGCCTTATTGGAGTAGGATTTATTGAGTAATTGGGCTGCTATGAGTTGTTTGCCGAGCCTTATTGATTTGCAGACTGCAAGCACTGTCTAGCCACCAATACCAGCCTTGCAGTTGCAGGATGGAATCTTGCAAGCATCAACTGAGAGGCAGGTTAGACTGGCACACTGTATGGACAGGAGTGTAAGTAAACAGCACCAAATCTTCATGTTTCCAGTAGGTGAGAAGTTTAAGTTAGTCTATCATCTTCAATTTCAACTCAAGATGATGCTTTTGTGTCAATGGGAATTGAAATTCGATATCCTTATTACTTCAATCAGTTGTGGTGTTGTTTTTTACATTCGAAAGGTTGGAAAATGGTAGTGCATAAATATTTGACAGTGTTACCATAGAATAGTAATCCAGACCCTGCTCATGCAAAGTTTGTGCTCCTGCTGTCAATTTGTTCCTAGGCCAAGCTTCAACAACTAATTTTGGAGCTGATATACCTGCTTGGGATCCTTTTTAGGAGAAAACAATCATAGACACACTGCCTGATGCTCATAGACTATGATATTCATTGTTTAAAAAACAACTTAATTAGACCCTTTATTTGCATGATTGATGCTTGCTATATGCAATTGATCTTCCTTGTCCACTTAGTTTTTGTGTTATGAATGCTAGCGTCACTGTTACTAATGTTCCATTTATTATTTCGCCAACTTCTAGAATATTGAACTGTTTTTTTTTTTGCTTGAGATAAAATTCATTCATTATCTTATACATGACCTCTGAGATGTCGATATGAAGGGAGACCTGTACCTTGTATATATATTAGGGTTTAGTTTTCTTGTTTCCATATTTGTTTGGAGTTAGAAGCAAGGCTTCTCATGGCATCTCCGCAAGAATCCAATTCCCTGTGCTTGAAGCGGAAGCTTGTTGATGACTGCCTGTCAAAAGACTTCAAATCTCGCCGTGTCAAATCTGAGAATGGACCCTCATTCGATTCATTTGCTAAACGCTGCAACTGTTGCTGCACTCGACCTAACCTTGCCAACGATTGTGTCAATTTTCTGAAGAGTGTAGCACGAAGCCATGTCATGTATTAAAAAAGGGTTCGTGACACAATTTTCCAGAGCAAATAATGAAGTCCCTCATCAATGAATTCAAAGGAAATAAATCAAGTGTTGTGTTTGTGATGGATGATGAACCAATTCTTGTTGATTTCTTGTCAATGACCCTGGTCAACCTAACAACCAGAAAGCAGCGGTCTGTTGCCTGGTTTGATGACACTGGCAAGCGTTTCTTTCCTTCTCTGTTCTTTGATGAGGAAAGTGATGAAATGGCCAAACAAGATTTTGGCAATGTTGATAGCACTGCACAGGGAATTGCACAGGAAATAATGTTAGATAAGGTCGCGAATTCTCCACCTGAAGTGGTCAAGCAAGTTGTTTTTGAATCTAGTCCCCCAGTCCCTCAAAAACCTTCGACTGTGGATATCTTGCACAAGAAGATCACATCTGTGGAAAGAGGCAGTGAAAGCTGTCTATTTGTCCAGAACCTTTTTCTCTCTCGTATGAGTCGGTTTGCAACACCGAATAACATACTCCATGTCCACCGCTACTCTCCAAACGATATCACTGCACAATGTAGATTTGAAGCTTTTGAAAGACAGATGAAATCAACTAAAGAAGCACGTGGTGATGCAAATGTTAAGTATGGATGGCTAGGATCTAGGAAGAGTGACATAGTTAGGATTCTTATTAATGGTTTGGGTACCACTGCAAATCCTGTTGAGAAACCAGGATTGAGTGCTGGTGTATATCTTTCACCAGAAAACCGAGCCTTTACCAGGTGTGTTCTCCTTAACCCTGTTTCTGTGATTACTGTTTTGTATTTGCTTAATATAACATTATGTTTACGCCACATGTTAATTATTTCAGTGTCGGCCTTTGTGATGTTGACGAAAAAGGAGTGCAGTATATGTTGCTGTGCCGTGTGATATTGGGCAATGTGGAAGCTGTTGAACCTGGTTCACAAGAGTCTTTTCCAAGCAGTGAGATATATGATTCTGGTGTTGATGATTGTTCAAACCCAAAGTGTAATGTGATGTGGCCATCACCTCTGAGCACTCACATCCGTTTAGAATATCTTGTTAGTTTCAAGCTTGTCCCAAAAGTTCGAAGTAAGATGACTAATAAGACATTTATCATGTCATATTGAGAAAGTTAGTCTTAACATTCTATTTGGTGCCCTTATTTTCAGATTATTTGCTTGACTTGAAGGGTTTATGGTTTAACCCATCACTAAGGGAGGTTGGAATGGGTATTTCTACACTTCAACCTGTGAGGCAACCAGAATCTTGTTATGTTATTTGTTCACCATCGGTTTTCCTGTTAGATGCATGTCTATTGAATATTGATTACCATGGGACAACAGAAACTTGCTCTCATATGAGCCCTACCGTTCAATGATGCCCCCTCTGTGCACCTTGCAACGGAAAATGATTTTAGCTTTGGTGTACGGTAGTATTCCATTTATCCAACCAAACAATCTGTGTGCAGGTAATGTGTGAAACAGGTGAAGGGCCAACTTCCCCATGGATATCATTCAGAGTTCTGTTTTGTCACACCTATTTTAAAGGACAAAAATAGGATGCATAAAAGACTCATGTGCGCCCCAGGAAACAGTCGCACACATAAGTTGACAAATTACATAGTATCATCACAGTGCTTATTACATAGCGAATAAATGTTTATCACATAGGATTGTACATAAGATGAGTAGCTACTAATAATAAGTCTCTCGTGGAAGCTCCAAACACAGGGACGCAGTTGATTGGTTGACACCAAGCCTAGTACTCATTACGATAATCATCATCATATTATTCATCTGTTGTGGTGGAAATAGCAAGGGTGAGCACATGTCGTACTCCACAAGTATAACACAGCGTTCATGAGGCTCAAAAAGCTCGACACTGTTTGACTGCATTTAGCTTTAATTCATCATTTACTTAGCAATTAGGTAGCATCAAAGTATACCCAATCCCATTGATGAACATATGATCAATTGTAATAAGAATAATAAAATAGTCGTTAACATGAGCTTAATAACGTAAACAGTAATAAACATGCCATAACAATGGTGGTCATTTATTCTGTAAGAATACCCAAGGCCGCTCGTGTCCGTGAGCACGGCTAGTGTACCAGTTTATTAAACTTTGCGCAGAGGTATACACTTTCACTGTGAGTCATGACTTCCAAATGCATGGGTTTGCAAGGCCTAAAACATCACAAATCATATAAAGTCATTCAAAAGTTCATCTAACAAGTTAGGGCCATTAGATTCACTCGGCAGACAAATGTAGGAACCCCTTTTCAAATGGCATAATTCCTTCTCAGCTATACTCATAGACTAGAGGCTGTCCTACACCCAACGCGTCAAGCCATTCTTACGCCATTTAAGGTAACCACTAACAAGCTAGAAAATGTCCTTTAAACAACTAAAGCCAGAGCGATATAGCCCTCACAGCTGTACTGTCAATCCCGGTTAATGCTTACAGATAAGTCCTTATGGAGAGTAACTAGAGCAACAAACAAATAACACAGTGCTCTAGTCCCCTTGTAACAGGAATTAAATCATCTTAATGGTTGATTGCACCATTCATTGGTCATATTACAATATCAATGTTCATAAATCAAGCACTAGCCAAGCTACCCAAATGCATAATCCCATAGGCGACAAGGAATCCAGATATCAATCGCTAAATTAAAATATCTAAGGTTGCCAAGGAGGACACATGCATATGATAACAATTATAGTGAATAGGTTAACAAGGATCGTCCCATGTTATACTTGCCTTGATCAAAGTGATACTCCGGGTGCTGCTGCTGCTCAGGCTCAAAGTAATATTCCTGATCGTCCAGAAACTGCTCACCGTCTAAACCCGATCATCAAGCAGCAACATACAAACATCCGAGCAATCATACACGAAGCAAACAAAGAGACATAATTAGAATAGTACACCAACAGTACCAAAACAGTATCAAAAAAGTTTATAGAACTATTCTACACGTTACTACGATCACACAGACATAAAGATCACGAAAAACGAAGTTAAAACGTGAAAGATATGAATTTTCTAAGATTTCTTATAGATAAATAAATGCTCTAATAGAAACTCAAAATTTAATTATTGCAAACTGTCGGTACCAACAGTATGGGGGTACCCACATCCATCGATAATAAAAAACCAAAACAAAACGCAGCTCACCTCAAACCGCGTATCGGGTCCGTCTCGTACGAGGCCAGCTCGACGGAGTGCCTCGACCACGCTCCGGCTCCGACTCGTACAAGGCACCCTCGACGGGAACGCCTCGACCGTGTCCCGTCCCGCACGACAAAGCGCCTCGACCGCACTCCGACTCGCACGAGGCTCGTCCGCCTACCGGAAAGACTCCGGCTCGCGTGACCCCGGGTCGGAATGCTCGATCCACTCACTTCACCTACCCCAGGACAAAAGTCAGAGCATTCAATGCGATTACCTGCTTCCACCAACCGGCATGGCCGCAACCAGGATCGACGTGGGAGCAATGCCGGTGTCAGCTCTCACTGTTTTACCGCCCATCCCGTGATGGGAGGTGAAACCTGTCACTATGCTCACCTTACCGTGCACTATTTATCGCCAGTCACCCTCGAGGAAAGATACGACAAGGCCCGTACTCCGTAATCTCAGGGATTCGGCCTTATCCATCCGGTCTCGACCCGGCCTCGACCCAACCTCGACGCTCAGCACTGCTCAACAGGGAAGGAAGGACGGTATGGCACGGCGCTCCGGGTCATTTCGTCGTCTCGTCCCCTACAACGCCGTGGTGTCCAGGGATGGCCGGCCATTCCCGGGGCACGTCGCTACAGTTAGCTCAACAGGGATCGACAAAACGTCGCCTCAAGACTTCCGGCGTCCTGGCCTCCCTTACCCTATAAAAGGGCAGGCCGGGCTCTACAACGAGGGCGGAGAAAAACCCGAGACAAGCACTCCAAGGCTCCCCACACAGAGATCAACATCTTAAGCAATCTTCTCTGTACTTTTCTTTTCCTTTGAGACCTGGGCTCGCTGCCCTCTCTCGCAAGCTTGTAACCCCTACACAAGCACCTCGGTGCAAGGAAATACATAACTCTCTCCCCCCACTGGACGTAGGGCTTTCTTCTGCCCGAACCAGGATAAACCCTTGTGTTGTTCTCCTTGCACACCCATCCAGGATAAGGGACACGCAGCACTCACTCGTCGGTTTAGGACCTCCTCGGGACCGAACACCGACAGTTGGCGCGCCAGGTAGGGGACCGCTGCGTGCCAACGTCGCTTTCCCGCCTTTTTTCCTGGATGGCTGACCCCGAACGTCCTATCCCGTTGGCCACGGTGATCTGGTTTGGGAGTTTGGAGTTCATGTCGCTCGGCTATGGCTACGATATGGTCCTCCTCCCACCCAGGCACCCGACTGACAAGGATTACGAGCTCTCCCAGCCTGCGGGAGCACTCCGCCGGTATCGTCGCTCTCGATAGGCGGGAGCTGCCAGGCGACGACGAGCCCGGCGCAACCATCGTCTCCACCTTGCGGAGGGTAGTGGGATTCCCCAATCCGGCGCCCCTCAGCCAGACACCAACCCAGACTTCCTCGTTCAGGGTCTGGGTAGGATGAACATGGCTGAGGGTAGGATGCCGATGGAGAATTCCGCCGCTCCCCCGTCTAGTGAGACACCACCACTGCCTGGATCGGCTGTTCCCGCGAGGACAGCGACATCTCCATCACCATTCCCGTTCGGGCTAGACTCGGTTGCCCGGACCTACGCTTCCTCCGTAAGCAGTAGCATGAGTGCCTACGAGGAACTCCCCGAGCACCATCTACGCTCCACTCTGGACCTCGTTGCATCCATGCCAGCCTCTGATTATCTGGATTCTACGGAAACCCCAGAAACAGAGCCCCGTGTGACCGCTTCTTAGCGTCGTGATCACGGAGGCAATCTGCAACGGCCTCACATTCCCCCGTCATACTACTACTTCGGCGCTCCTAACTCTGACTCGGCTGATGACACCTACGATCCGACCCGTGAATGCTTCAACGTCGACGTTGAAAGCACGTCAGAATCGGAGGAAGAAGAGCCAGTCGAAGGAAGGCACACGCCACCTCATGTCGAGCTTCCTGCCGAGCGAGCCGAGGCTCAGTTCCTTGCAGATCAAGGAATGCAGCTCGAGCAAATTCGCGAGTTGCAGGAAAGGCTCGACGAGGAACGTGAGAACCTGCATCTACTTCAACAAACCCTCGAGCATGAGCGCGCGGCACACGCACTTGGTGGAAGAGCTCGCGAGAGAGCTCGCGACGTCAACCGTCGCATCGACGAGGACCGGGTGGTCGACCCCCCGGTTTTCGCTCGAGCCAGCCAGAACGTTGTCGCCACCGCCATGCTCCTCCGCAACATGCCCGAGCCGTCAAACCCTGACGCCCGTCGGGCTCGAGATGAAATTCGAGAACTCCTCGAGACCGCTGCCATGCAGCAGGCCGAGAGCTCTGCCTCGAGGCGACGCGAGCCCGCCTCGGAGCGGCTCGTCGAGCCCTCCCAACAGGAGAGAGAGGCCTCGGTTCATCCCGAGCCTGCCCGGCGAAACCTGGTGGCTCCTACCTAGGGATGAAAACGGAACAGAAATATTCCGAACTGACCGTTTTTGTTTTCTATATTATGAACCGTTTTTTAACATGAAAAATTGTCAGTTTCAATTGGTTTCACAACCATTTTCAACCATTTTTTGTACTCTTTAATTGCTAAATGTAGAAATATCCCGAACCGACCGTTTTCGTTTTTCCATATCGTAAGTCCGTTTTCGACCGTTTCCGACCGTTTTCATCCTTACTCCTACCCCCGAGCCTATCGCTGACGACCGTGAACCTCGAGACACCCGTGGCAACATCGTCGAGCGCCGCACGCGCAAGCACGGTGACGGTGTGGCTCGAGGCTACCACGTACACAGGGGCGGGCGCTACGACAGCTCGGAAGATCGTAGCCCTTCACCGGAGCCTCCGGGCCCTCGGGTCTTCAGTAAGGCTATCCTCGAGACGATACTCCCGGCTCGGTTTCGCCCTCCCACGACCCTCACCAAGTACAACGGCAAAACCAAACCCGAACTTTGGCTCGCCGATTTCCGCTTGGCGTGTCAGCTGGGTGGGGCCACCGATGACCGGGTCATCATCCGACAGCTCCCCCTGTTTCACAATGAGGAAGGATCGACTCTGCACTCCCAGAATCGACCCTCCCTCGGGGGCTACAAGGGGGGAACCCCCCAGTCCCCGAAAAAACTTGCACTCTTTTTTAAATTTAAGAACCGCTTCTTAGATCGACGGCGCCGCTAGAGCACCCTAAGGTTCGAAAGGGCTCTCGAGCTAGGAGAATCACCTACGCCTCCGAGGCTACGGTACCTCCACTCACCCCTCACGCCTTCTAGAGGTGCGACTTCATGCTAGGGAGATCTAAATAACGGTTCCTAACTTTGAAAAAGAATACACCCCCTGTCGCTCAGATCAGGTTCTTACACGATCTACAAGGCCGCAACAGCACCCTGAAGCTCGAGGGCAGTTGAGCCGTGAGATCACTTACGCCTCCGAGGCTACGGTACCTCCACTCGCTCCCTTACGCCAAAGGACGTAACTGCGTGCTAGGTAAATCATGCGAGAACACGATTCAAGCGATAAAGGGAAGAAAAGCTTGAGTAAAACTAAAATAACCACGAACCGGTTTATGTTTCGAGTTTTTAGGGCCTCCGAGGCCACCACGACCAAAATCCGAAATACTAACTTATTACATGGGCCTTTGCGCCCAGATTTGGCTCACAGGCCCTCGTCGTCAGCAGGCGGAACCACCTCGGCTTCGAAAAGCGAGGCCAGACGGCTCCCAGGCTCTTCTGCGGCTCCAATCAGCTCCAGGCAGGCATTCTCATTCTCCTCGTCTGTCCGGTCCGGGTCTGTGATGAAGCCGTCAGCAACAAGCTCCATGTCGAATACAAACCCAGACCAGACGACGGCCAGCGCCCTCTTCACACCGTGATGGAGGCTGTCCCGTATCTTCTCCCGGGCGAGGCGGCCCAACGCCGCCATCCGACGATGAAGGAGTTCCCCGGGGCGTCCTCCCCGGTGTCGGCGTCGGGCTCGACCCCCAGGCCGTCACAAACGGTGGTCATCGCACCCTGCAGCAACTGGATCCTCTAGGTCTCGGCCTCGAGGAGGCTTTGAAAGGAATTGGCAGACGCCTGGGCCACCCAATGCTCCCTCTCCAGCTCTAAAACAACAATAAATTGAATTACTACTAACACGGGGCCTCGACGCCGTGGCCGTAACAACTACACTTACCCTCGGTGTGGGTTTGCAGGCCCACGACCTCGTCACGAAGCCCCCCGCACGTCCTCTCGAGCTCTTGAAGTGCGCCGTCCCTATCACGAACGGTCGCCCTCAGCGCCTCGATCTCCTGGCGAGCGGTCTGGAGAGCCGCGTCCTTCTCTTGGACGGCTCCGTTCAGCGCCGTGATCTCGTCCTTCAGGGCGCCAAAACGAGCTGTGACCTGCCCGATCTGGACGTTGAGGGTGTCACGCTGACGACCGACCAGAGAGACGTCCTCCTCGAGCTCCTTCACCCGTGCCAGCAAGGGCTCAACCTCCCTGCGAGCCTGAGCCGCCTCCTCCCGAGCCTTGGTCGCGTCTTCACGCGCCATGGCCTCGTTCGCCCAAGCTTGCACCGCCTCTTCCTTCACCGCCGCGTAGGCAACGTGCAGCTCAGCCATCTCGGCACTCCGATCGGAAAGCCGTTTCTGGGCCTCCTTGACCAGGGCCGTTGCTGGGCAAGCGCCGCCCACACGCCGCTCTCATCTCGGATGAAGAGCGACTTACGGCGGGAGTACTCCTTGAGCTCCTGATCATGGTTCGAAAAAACCAAAAAGATTAAGACTAAGAGCCGAGGGAAAAAGACAGCAAGAAAACCACGAAAAGAACTGACAAGTTGAACGTACCTCAGTAGCATCCCGCACACCTCGTGACAAGGTCTCCGTCGCCATGCGAAGCGCTCGCTCGAGGTGTCGACGGAGACCCTCGAGGTACTCCCAGCGGTGCACCTCGTCCCTGTCATTCAAGGTGAAGATGGGCTCGGCGTTGGGGTTCGCAGCGTCCCTGAACTGGAGGGACGGACCTCCCCACCGAGGTATCTCCGCCTCCGCCAGCGCAATAGCCAGCGCGGCGATGTCCGGCCACGAGGATGACGATCCGGCTGGGGCGTCTCCCGGCCCCGAGGAAGGACCGTTTAAATTTTTTTCATTATTTTGAAACAACAACAGTAATATTATAGCTTAGATTTGTTCAACATATATGAAAAGTTTGTCATTAAGAGGAGTTGGTAAAAAAAAAGGGGGCTTAAGAAGTATGGAATATGCCTAAAGATTTGTCCCTAGACACAAATTCATGGAAATAAGCAATCCACGAACCTAAACCATGAATAATCTTTACATCTCCTAATATATATAGTCATTTTTTTCTTTTTTAATTTCCTTTTTGATGATGGTTTATGTTGGATTTCAGCTCTATCTTACCCCAACTTGCTTGGGTGACTGAAAGGTTTCCTTGTTATGTTTTTACCTCTGTTGGTTAAGATAGCAATATTTCCATTTTAAAATTGGCATGAATGTTTTGGCTTGCTTGCACAAAATATATATTTAGCCACTATTGATATAGAAAACTCATATACTAATATTTATGTTTAGCTTGTAAATGAGTCGTCATATCTATCTGAAGAGATATGCTTTTGTATAGGGAAAACTTTGAATTTCCTTGTTATAAATTAAAGGAAAGAAAAGGCCGCCATAGGAATAATATCTGTACTTTTCATGTAGCTTCTAAATCTTATAATATTTTCTTAATTTTCTCCACAAATTTCATGTGCAAGAAAGCTAGCCCTATATATGCAGATATGGAGAATGATGATGCGTGCATGTACAATCCACTCTTGCAAAATGGCTCTTCCATCACGTGCAAAAACATGGCCATGCTTGTTTTTTTTGTTGTTGAAAAAAGTCCATTTTAGGGTCCTAGTCTCGTAGCTGTTCCGTTTGTCCATTGAAATGAGATCAAATCATACCTACTGAAATTTGCCTTCTTCTCTTGTCGTAGAAGTTGTTTTTCGATCAAAATAATTTGTGAGGGTGGTAGTTGTCATATTAATTACCCCATTTTACAAAAAAATTCGAAATTATTTTTTATCTGTTCGGAGCATTTATGTTACTTTAATCCTTGATACATAAATACACATGAAAATAAACTTGAATAAGTATATGATTTTTTTAACATAGCCTGTATATGGTCTCATATGTCGTCCAAGGAATTTGAACCCTGAAACACACTTGTAAGAGGAAAATTGAAAGGGACAGCCAATTTCGTTAGAGGGTGAAACAAACTTTTGAATAGTTTGGGAAGTAAATTGAGTAATATTCTATATAAGCAGTAAAATATAGTTTTCTTATTTTTCTTGTCTATCTATATATGGGTATGAATGAATATCCGTCCTATATATATATTCTACCATTAATTGTAGCACACATCACGTAATACCATGTTGTTAATGCATGCTATCATATCTCAAGCAATTTCTCTCTATATATACGCCACCACTGATCCATCTCCATATACAACCCGATCAAAGAAACCATAACTTTTCATCATGGCAACTATCAACGACCATTGCTGGCCAGAACCCATTGTACCTGTACAAATCCTTTCAAACTCTGGTGTGCCCACTGTGCCACAACAATACATCAAACCTCCATCTGAGCGTCCTTGTGGTAGCATAACTAGCATGAATTGTCCTGATCTTAGCATCCCTATCATTGATCTTGCATGCTTCTCTGACATCCCTGAGCATCGTAAAGTGGTGCTAGAAGCAATCGGTGATGCATGCAAGAACTGGGGATTCTTCCAAGTAGTGAATCATGGTGTGGGCATAGATTTAGTAAAGAGGATGAGAGAGGCATGGAGGGAGTTCTTTGACCTGCCTATGGAAGAGAAAAAATTATATGCAAACTCACCGGTGACATACGAGGGCTATGGGAGCCGCCTTGGAGTTGAGAAAGGTGTAACCTTGGATTGGAGTGATTATTACTACCTAAACCTCCTGCCAAATGATATGAAGAACCTTGAGAAGTGGCCAGAGATGCCTCGTCACCTGAGGTAATACATATGAATGAGACGATTTTATATATCTGGCTTAATTAAGCTTTCTCTTCAGCACTTCATTATTATGCATGCATGGTGTCTATCTTTTGTTATGAATTCAGGTGTCTTTTGCTTCTATTTCTTATTATCATATATATCTTCTTCTTTTTTTTGCGAATGGTATTATCATATACATCCGTGTGCAATAATTCAACTTGATCAAAGCTATGGAGCTTGAAATACAAAATTAAAGTACTAACTTATTCTATATGATGTGCGTGAGTGAAATCCCTTACAACTCATCTGTCAAGCAACTTAATTATCTCTTGTGTATGTATCTGCAGGGAGGTGACTGAGAAGTACGCATCTGAGCTAATGAATCTGAGTGTAGTATTGCTCAAGGCCATGTCAAGCACCTTAGGATTAGATGAGGACTTCCTTCACATGGCTTTTGGTGGAAGTAAGGGAATCTCAGCAAGCATGCGGGTGAACTACTATCCAAAGTGCCCAGAGCCTGAGCTGACCCTTGGCCTCTCCTCTGACTCTGATCCTGGGGGTATCACCTTGCTCTTGCTATTGAGATGGGTTGAATGCATTTGTCAAATTGAGAGTTTGGGACTATGGTTGTTGTGGTTGAATGCATTTGTCAAAATTTAGATGGGTTGAATGCATTTGTCAAATTGAGATGGGTTGAATGCTATTGAGATGGGTTGAATGCATTCTAGTAACATGGGCACACACTATGCAAATCTGTATACTGAGATTGGGAAGCTTAGTCATATTTTTTTAAGTAAAGCAGCATAGTCATTCTCCTATATTCAATGATCTGCAGCACAGTATTTTTTAGAGTAAAGCATCCAGTATCTTTGTTGCAACATTTAGTATTCTCATCCCAAACTGAATTCAGATTTGGCTGGAAATAAAGTACCTTTGCTAACCTTTGCTAACCAATCTGTCTGTCTTAAAACTAATAAGCACTATGAACCTAAATGAGTTTAAGATCATTGCAATGATTGTGAATCATATTGTATCTCTGGTCAATGTCTTAAAACTAAACTCTCTCCTAAAAGTGAGTTTACAGTGATCATTTACTACTACCTTCTTGTTATGCTCATAATCAGTTTGAGATTAATAAACACTAAAAATGCATATGACCTTGATTCTGTCCAATTCACTGCTGTTATTTTGATTTGTGGCTTACAGTAATCCTACTACTGCTTCTGTACTCCTACTCTACTACTACTCTCTCTAAGACAGTTTTATATACTGTCACATAATTACTGTTGTTTATATGGCAGGCTATTTATATGCCACACTCCTCTCCACTCCTACTCTACTACTACTCTCTCCACTCATGTTCTCTCTGACTCTCCTCTACTCCTATTTTGAATTGATGACATTTTTTAAACTGTGCTCCTCTATACTAGTACTGTACTCTCTTCTCTCTACTCTCTCTACTCTACTACTCTCTACTCTACTACTATCTCTATACTACTCTTCTCTCTACTCTCTCTACTCTACTACTCTTCTCTGTACTCTCTCTCTACTACTCTACTACTCTCCACTTAATTTCTCAGTTGCTCCAACTATTTTGAATTGAACACATTTTTGATCCTTCTCTCTCTACTACTACTCTACTCTTTTTTCTCTACCTACTGCACCTCTCTTTCCTTACTTGGTGGCTGATGGCCCCAAATTTGAGATGGCCCCAAATTTTTTTTGTAAGATACTACTGTGAACCTGAGGCATAAGGCATGTGCAATGATGTTTTATTTTGATGCTACCCTAAACCTGAGGTATAAAGCATGTGCAATGATGTTTTATTTTGATGCTACCCTGAACCTGAGGCATAAGGCATGTGCAATGATGCTTTATTTTGATGCTACTTTGAACCTGAGGCATAAGACATGTGCAATGATGTTTTTTACCTGCCTGTTCTGAAACTGTTGATTCTAAAATGGCACTCACTGTCATATTCTGAAATTGAACTCACTGTCATATTCTGAAATTCTCATTGTCCAGTTTGCTACTCTACTACTTTGCACTACTCTACTACTCTTCTATACTACTCCTTTACACTATACTACTACTCTACTCTCATATCCTCTTGTGTCCACTACTACTGTCCTCTACTGTTTTATTTTGATGCTACTCTGAACCTGAGGGTTGCTGGTAATCTTGGGTTGCCTGCTGTGGGGTTGCTGGGAATGTTGCCTGTGAGAATTTTTTTATTTTTAGCCCTAATTTGAAACAAATTTTAAATTTAACCCGTGTTTGAAAAAAATTTTAAATCTAACCCGTTTGGCCCCGCCACCATGCATGGCGGGGCAAATGCACTGAACCCCGCCATGCATGGTGACGGGGTGCACGCCCGACGTGGCAGGGTGACGTGGCCGCCACCCGGGGCGTACCCCGCCATGATGGGTGGCGGGGTACGCCAAACCCGCCACCCATCATGGCGGGGTATACCCCGCCACCCATCATGGCGGGGCGCGGCGTAAATATAAGCCGCGCCCCGCTCGCCCGCCCGCTCGGCCTTCATTTGCTCCCGCCGCCTCCGCCGCCTCCGCCGTCCCCGCGCCTTGCCGCCGCCGCCGGAGGACCTCCCCCGCGCCCCGGCCGCCCCGGCCGCGCCCCACCGCGCCCCGGCCGCCCTGGCCGCGCCCCGCCGCCCCCCGCCGCGACCCCGCCGCCGTGACGCCGCGCCCCGCTGCGACGCCGCCGCCCGCAACCGCCGTCCGCGCCGCCGTGCCGTCTCCCGCGGCCCCGGCGACCGCGCCCTCGGCCGCGTCTCCGGCATTCGTTCCCGCGCCGCCACCCCGGTAATTTTTACGGTAATTTTTTTTACTTTGTCGTTTCAATTATTTATTTGTAGTAAATATTAATAAGTTTTTATTATTTATTTAGTTATTTATTTATTATTCATTGTATTAAACGATGATTTAGTTATTGAATTATTTATTTAGTTAATTATTTATTATTGAACAATAGTTATTTAGTTAGTTATTGAATTATTTAGTTACTTATTTAGTAATTTAGCTAGTTAACGATGATTTCTTATTGACGATATTATTGATAGTTAGTTAATATTGGTTCGTATTAGTTATTGATGATTATTTAGGGTTTAGGTTTATTGACGATATTATTGATGATTAATTGTTACTGACGATATTTGTTATTGATGATTATTTAGTTAGTTAATGGGTTCGTATTAGTTGTTTAGTTATTATTGGTTATTGACGATATTATTGATAGTTAGTTATTATTGGTTTGTAGTTAATGGGTTCGTATTAGTTATTTAGTTATTAGTTAAGTAGTTAATGAATATTAGTTATTTGGATTTTATTAGGTAATATTAGTTATTTAGTTAGTTATGTAGTAATTAGTGGTACCATAATGGTCAGTTGATAATCAGATGTCAAATCGTTTTGTAGATGGATTACGGTGTAAGAGTTTTTTACGGAGGAAGTGTTAGGAGAGAGGATTGCCAGTTTGAGGATATGTATGAAGAATTGGAATGGTTTGATGGCACCCCTAGTTTCCGCGATCTATGTGACCGTTTGAGTTTGAAGTTTGGCGAGGCTTTCACACTAAAGGGTAGGTTCGATGTTGGAAAGAATAGGGCACACTATGTGATGATGGACTTGTGCAACCAAGCAGAGTGGTCCCGATACAATAGGGTCATCCAAGGTTCAAATGTCGGTATGGCTGAGTTGGTGCTGGAGAATGTTGAGAATGAGGAGGGAGGGACGCCGGAGAAGGCCGCTGAGGGGAGGGGAACTCGGTCCTGGGGCGGAGAGGGACGCTGCGGGAAATGGAATGGATGAATGACCAAAAACAAGAAGTGCCCGGGCTTTTATATGGCCGGGGGTGTACCCCGCCATGCATCATGGCGGGTTAGGGCTACCCCGCCATGCATCATGGCGGGGTACACCCCTGCCACGCTGGCGAGGCGCGCTGCCACCCCTGCCACGTCGGATGTGCACCCCGCCACCATGCATGGCGGGGTTCAGTGCATTTGCCCCGCCATGCATGGTGGCGGGGCCAAACGGGTTAGATTTAAAAAAATTTTCAAACACGGGTTAAATTTAAAATTTGTTTCAAATTTGGGCTAAAAATAAAAAAAATTCGCCTGTGATGATATTTTTTACATACTGAGCACATGCGTTATGGCAATGATGAGGGTTTTTATATACTAAGCACTTGCCTTATGCCAATGATGAGAGTTTTTATATACTGAGCACTTGACTTATGCCAATGATGAGGGTTTTTATATACTGAGCACTTGTCTTATGCCAATGATGAGAGTTTTATGTTCTATTCCTGTCTGCTCCTGTCCTATCCTACCTCTACTACTACTACTCTACTGTACTCTACTATTACTACTATACTACTACTACTACAACTACTACTACTACCTACTACTACTACTGCACTACTCTACTACTAGTGCTAGCTGTTGCTCTACTCTAGTACTCTACTAGTACTCTACTACTCTCCTAACACTCTCCTACCCTCTCCTCTCCTCTCCTTTGCAGAAGGATGCCTGCTTGGTGGTATGTTGTTTTCGAGGGCACCAACCCAGGTATTTACACCAGCTGGGCTGAGTGCAATCAGTATGTCCTCAAAGTGAAGGGAAATGTGCATCAAAAGTACTAGACTTTTGAGGAAGCTTCTGTGGCTCTTGAGGAGCACAACTCAAGAAGAATCCCTCCTCCACCTCCCCCTACCTTACCTCCCTATTAGGTTGGAACGGCGGGGAGTCGATCTTGTTGGCTTGTGATGTGGGAAAAGTGTGTAGGTGCTGTCGGTAGGTGCTTTGGATGTGGCCAAGTGGATGAGGCTGCCCTGTTAGCTTGATGTTTAATAGGTGTTGTTACCTTCATGTTGTCTTATGTCTTGAACCGCCGATGATGTAATTATCTAAGTCCATTCATTATATGGAATGTGAGCTGATGATCATAAACTTGTGAGGAACTTGGCATCATTACTAGTCGCAGCTGTTTTTTTGCATAGTCCTTCTACTTCTACTACTCTTCTCCTCTCTATTACTACTACTACTATACTCCTCCTCCTACTCCTCCTCCTCCTACTACTACTACTATACTCCTAGTCCTTCTACTTCTACTACTCTTCTCCTCTCTATGGACTTCACATCAATTCTCATGACGTAAGCATATTAGTAATCCTAACGACCTTATATGTTTCACTTTAATGTTGAGTTTTGCATACTAACAAGTTGCTTTTGCTATAATCATTCGAATAGGGCATTCAGGCACTATGTCAAAGAAAAGAAAGGAAGGTGTTGTCCAGAAAGGCGGCACAGGTTGTGTATCAAAATTCTATGTTCGGTAAGTGCAACCTAGTTCGCCACTAAATTACATGGTTTTCAATACTATTACTTAACATTTCCATATGCGATTTGAAACACACAGTTCCCCAAGTAAAGGCCAGGGAGTGTACATTGTGGATATTACGTATGTGCTTTCATGAGTAACACAAAAGTCTACAGGAGACACCCTGAATTGGTATGTTCGAATCTCTTAGGTCATAGTATAAAAACATAGCTTTACAATCTCTTGTATAAACATAGTATAAAAACTTAGTTTTGCAATCTCTGGTTTACACGAGACCTAAACTTGGCTGTTGTGATCTTGTAGTGGTTAGAAGAGAATGAAAGGAAAAGGGATCTCTACAAGGATGATGAACTCTTAGAGCTCGTCGGCGACCTTTGCAACTTCATAATGGACCAGGTTATTTATTTCAAAGGTGACTACCATGACTTCATGTCCGACTTAGGTAGAAATTCTATGTACCAACACATCCGTGAGTAGAACAGGTTATCTCTAGGTCATTGATTACAATTCGATGGACTTGTGAACTTGTGATGGACTTGTGGAACTGTAACTTTTGATGGACTTATGGATGTGATGGACTTGAGATTTGGAACTTTTGAATTTGTAAATTTGATGATGGAACTTGAATTTGATGTTTGTGCTGTGATATGGTCAGATTTGATTATATATACATCCTATGCTGTGAATTTCATTATATATATGCTGTGCTGTGAATTTGATTATTGTATTTTTTTGCTGAAAATTAACTGTAGGGGCTGTTCTAGATTGAACCGCCCTTACAAATGAAAACAATAGAGGCGGTTGGAACACCAGCCGCCCTTACTAATGGCCACAGTAAGGGCGGCTGGAAACACCAGCCGCCCTTACAGTGGCCATTAGTAAGGGCGGCTGGTGGACCACTGTAAGGGCGGCTCCTGTTGAACCGCCCTTACAGTGGATTTCACTGTAAGAGCGTTTAGACAGGGGCGGCTTGGCTAGCCGCCCTTACAGAGCATCACCAGCTGCCCGTGTAGTATGCTGCTGTAGTAGTGTGAGAAAATAGTGTGATGGCTTCCTCTACAGATTGGTTGTAACCTTTTAATCATGAAACAATATACCAAGGAAAATAAACCAATGGCGCAAGGGATAGGAAGGATCGGATATCCCAACTTGTTACCTGCAACTATACTCTGCCCTCACCCGTTGGCGGAGGATTTTGTTTGCCATCATCGCCGCAAAGGCCTAAGTGCATACGCAGACTGGCACCACCAACACAGCCGAGCCGCCTCAGACCTTGGACTGCGGCGGCAGGTCGCACACGGCCTAGGACGTGCGCCCATGGGAAGCTCATGTTTAATATACCTATTATAAGATACTTCAAATCTTACTATGTGAAAACTTTCAATGGGCCCATATTTTTTATATACTACAATAATACCATCGTAATAGTATATAAAATAAATACAACAATATACTCAACGTATACTTGTATATTTAATATACATACTACCTGAAATAGTCTAGTATGATCACATGCTTTCGTACGGTCTGGTGTTTTTTTGACAGTCAACGGGGGAGGCGTTCTCCACCTGATTTTTATATATGTTGGCCCAAAAACAGGCCCCAAGGATAGTTACAATACGTTCGCTCTTTACATCATCACGCAAGTGGTGATGTTGAACCCAAATCGATTTAAGCTAAAAGGTAGCAAAAACTCTATTGTTGTCTGGCCATCTCGAAGATGTGGCACCATTTTTCAGCTATGTGTTTCATCTTCTTCTTGAATCTGAAACGCCATTGTTCAGCAGCTGTTCTGCATTCCCCCAGGACTTGTGCGGTATTGTGTGTTTCATTCCTGAAAACAAACACTACGGGAGAGCGCCCCTTTGCCGTGCGCCGGCGGCGCACGGCAAACGCCAGTATACGCACGGCAAACGTTTTGCCGTACGTTTTTCATCGCGGCGCACGGCAAAGCCCGCACGGCAGCAATTTGCATGGCAAAGTGGCTTTGCCGTGTGCTTTTTATCGCGCGCACGGCGAATATCTTTGCCGTGCGTCAAAGTCGACTCACGGCAAAAAAACCCCTGGCAAACGGCAGCGGCGTTAACGGTGGTTAGGCTGCGGCACGTTGCTCGGTTTGCCGTTGCCGTGCGTCTTATTGTTGGCGCACGGCAAAGATCGATCTTTGCCGTGCGTCTTCTGCTGGGCGCACGGCAAAGAATGGAACCATTGCCGTGCGTCTTCTGCTAGGCGCACGGCAAAGAATGGCACCATTGCCGTCAGCCCCTTTCGACGCACGGCAAAGATGCCAGGGGGGCAGGAATGGTCACTTTGCCATGCGCCCTCCTGTCTGGCGCACGGCAAAGTGACCAACTTGTTTCTTTTTTTTTGTTTTTCGCGTTTAAAAATCCCCACTCATTCAAAAAAACACAGGCATAATATATATATCATAATAATCATCACATGCATCATATATATCATAATAATCATCACAGGCATCATACATATCACAATAATCATCCACAAGTTCACAAAGTTCATCCACAAGTCCATAGTTCATACACAAACATTATTCAAGTCCATCCACAAGTCCACATAGTTCAGAAACTCAAATTAAGTTAAACAAGTTCATTGAGAAGGAGGTGGCTCGAACGGGGGCCGTGCGCCGCCCAAAAGAGGTGGGAATAGCTGCTGTGGGGGAAACGTCGGTGACATGGCCGACGACGCTTCAAGATTATTCGATGCCGCCGATTGATTCTGCAAAAAAAAGAGTAGATTGCATGTGAGACAAAGAATATCTATGTCCTACCTAAGTTATTAGGAACTGATAATGCAATGCGTGATGATCCTGTATGGCACATGTTATCAGGTCTCTAAGTTATAATATAAGTTCTCTAAGTCTCTACTTTCTCTAGGTCTCTTAGTGAGTCTAAGTCTCTACGTTCTCTAAGTCTCTAATCATTGAAATGAAACAACAAGAATGTCAAGTAACTTACAGCAGGGGTTGCAGGAGCCGGAGCCGGAGTCGGAAGGAACATGATCGGGGGCATTGGGGGCATCGGGGGCATCGGTTGACCGCTCTGAACAGCTAGCATGCAAGCCTGCATGTGTTGGGCCATGTACTGTTGCTGTAGAGCCATATGCTGCTGCATCTGCTGCTGCATCTGCAGGGCCATCTGCTGCTGCTGCTCGGCCACCTGCTGGGCCACCCGCTGCTCAACCGCGGCTAAGGCCGTCTGGTGTGCCGCTTCTTGCTCATCCAACCGAACCTACAATTGTTCATCCCAATGTTACAAATCAAAGGAAACTTATGTAGAAATTTAGTAACGATGAATAAAACAGAAATAACCTGAAGTCGCTCCACGTGGGCCAGTGCCGTGGACGGCCGTGAGAGTATGGGAGGGCTACTGCTCATGCTCCGCGCTCGGAGCTGTGCGAGAGTGGGAGTGCTGCCTGAGTCTAAAATGCTGTCGCCAATATAGTAGTGGCCATGCTTCTTTCCTTGTCCTATCCTCATGATCACCTCTCCATCAAGTGGCGCACTGGTCGGATCCCACTCTGGCCCATGGACTTTCCTTCCCGTCTCCGTGTACACATTGAGGCGGCCGTGGATGGAGGGATTGTTGTACGCCTGGGGTGGGTCATCAGGGTTGTAGGTGGTCTCAGACGTGGACGCCTTGCCCTTGTGGGACAAGGCCCATCCCATGAACTGGTTGCACGGAGCGCCACCATGTGCGTTGGACTGCGAAAAAACAACAAGTTGATTACAAATTATGCGTAATTGAACGTTACAACAAAGAAATGAATATTCATACCCATTTAGCCCTGTATTGCTCGTTGGTAAGGTTGCCTTGATGGTGTGTCGGGTATGGCATCAGCAAACGCTTCTGTCGGCCAGCGTCGTGCTTTGCAATCCACTCCGGTGTGAACCACCTGGCCACTATGCGATTCCAGCACTCGGAATCGTTACGGCACCACCATGCAGGCGTCTACACGTGATCAAGTGAACGACATGTAAAAAGACCATATTAAGCGATGTTCTTAATCTGAGAATAAATCAATTTTACCTCCTCATATTGTGTCTGGGTCAGCTTAAAGGTTCTTGCTTCTGCTTTTGACATCTTCTTTCCAAGCTGGGAAGCGCTGTAGTTTATGACGCACTGAATTTGCGCCTCGTAATGCATGTCCAGCACCAGCTTCTTGCATACCCTATCCTGCACCTCCTCCGCCTTCTCAGCATATCCATCCACCAACCTGTAGAAATCCTGCATATAAACACGATGATCTCCAGTCAATATTCCAAAAAGTTCGATGAATACGATGAATTGAGCAGTGTAGTGCGAGAAAGACTTACCCATAGCTCGGTCTTCACCCGCTCCGCCTTACTCTCGAAGCACCTGCCGTCCCTATCGTGAGTATCAGGGGCATTTTGGTAGTGTGTCCACGTCCAGGCCGGCTCGTACCTGATAGCATCACCCTCACCCATCCGGACCATGCCTGGGAAGTGCAATCTGACCAAAAGACCTAGGATACCGTTGACCAGGCGCTTGTGACCAACAGGAACGATAGTTTCCCAACCCCTGCCAAAAGTGAAAAAGATGAAATATTAGTTTCAATTGTGATTTGAAGTTATCAAATGAAAAAGTATTGACAACATCTAAAGTTACTTACCGTGGGCCCTGGGGTTTAATCATCGGGCGTAGGGCAACAGGTATCGGCCTATCAGGAAGTCGCGAGGGACCTCGCTGCCAAACGGTCACACCAGAGTCACCCCCTGTCGTGTCATCCTCCTCCTCCTCCTCCTCCTCCTCCCACCCACAAGCCTGCTCCTCCGCCACATACTCCTCATCCTCCTGATCCTGCACCTGCTCCTCCTCCTGGTGCTCCTCCTCCTCCTCCTCCTGGTGCTCCTCCTCCTCCAGCTGCTGCGCTCGTCTCGACTGTTTGCCCTTCTTGGGGCCACCCTTCCCTCTTCCCTTGCCTTTGGTACCCCTAGAGATCCCTAGGGACCCCTCAGCTTCATTGGAACTTGGCTCACTTCTTCTGAAAACAGATATGCATTTTCGCACTGCTCCGCCTACCATCTTTGTTCTATCACCTACAATTAAAAACAGTAAACACGTCAGTACGAAGCAAGTAATAAAGAAGACATAATTAAAAAATGAACATGATATTGCAAAAGAAAAAGAAGACATAATTAAAAATAACATGATATTGCAAATAATAATTCAATCGTTACGGAGCATACATGTATTAGAAATAAACATCTTGATCGACATTATCAGGATCATAAGTCTCATCATCACTATCACACATGTCCAGATAATGAGGCCCTTCATCCGATGCAGAAATGTCTTCGTCAAGCCCGGCTTGTAGTTTCTCAAGTAATTCTACATCCCTCTCATCATGAACCTCATCTCCAGCGTCCTCGTCATCAACCCTTTCATCATCTTCTACTTCCATTATTTCGATCGCTTCGGTTAAGTCTATCACAAAATTCCCTGGTAGCCCATGTTCTTGGAAGAACTCTCCGTCGTATGTATTTGGGTCTATGTTGTAATCTTCATTGTTTGGGACAGGTAGTCTACCGTGTGGCGATACCTTGTACACAACGTCCCAACCCTGGAGACGTTCGTCGGTTTTGCACGGGTATGAGAGATAATACACTTGCATGGCTTGTTGAGCCACAATATAGACATCGTCTCCTGCATAGACGGATGACCGTCGAATTTCAACTAGTCCAATATCAAGTGTCTCTCGTTTTTCTTTAGGATCAAACCAATGGCATTTGAATATGACAGGTTTAAGAGGTTTGCAACCAGGAAACGTGAGTTCATATATTTCTTCAATTATTCCATAATAGTCTTGTTCATCATTGCCTTTCGTACAAACTCCGGTGTTTGTGGTTCTTCGGTTAGGCCGACTCTGCTCGTGGTTTTTTGTGTGAAAGCGGTACCCATTCACGTCATAGCCTCCGTATGACATGACCCTATAGTCACAACCAACGGAAACCTGTCTCAACTCAGGATTCATAGACACATCGTTTTGGCCCTGCAAGTAGAAGCAAGACCTTTCGTTATAGACACATCATTTTGGCCCTGCAAGTACGAGCTCCAGAATGACCGTACCTTCTGCTTGAACCAAGAAATGAAATCGGGGCATCCACGTCCCGCACCCTTATCAAGAAGGATATCAACTTCCCGTTGGGTCGGTTCCCTTCTTCCCCGCCAGAATTGATTAGTAAATTCACTGTACGAATGAGGGGGTTAGATTTCATATAGTGACCATATGCTAGCAATAATGGATAACTAGTTTGTTGAGAACTTACTCAATGTATGGCTGCACTTCGGAAAGGTTGGTCAACACATAAATCATGATAGTGCGCCACTCTTGATGTTGCAAGTTCTTACAAGTCGAAACACTTGCACTTCCGAGTTGCCCTCTGAATAGGCTGAGATTCGATTCATTTTCGTCGGCATTGTAACGAGGGATTGGATTATGCATGCTAGGAAGGGTGTCAGCATAGTATTTTGTTGTGAAGTTTGTCACCTCCTCAGTACAGTATGCCTCAGCAATGGAAGCTTCAATTTTGCATTTGTTTTTACATTTCGTTCGAAGAACCTTTTGTAGTCTTTCAATTGCATAGCACCAACGGCCATGCACAGGGCCCCCCATTCGTGCCTCGTACGGGAGGTGCAAAATCATGTGCTGCATCAGATTGAAAAAGCCAGGTGGAAAGATCTTCTCCAACTTACAAAGCAACACCGGAGCCTCCACTTCCATTTTGGCAACTAGTGTCCGAGATAACTCCTTAGCACAAAGGATGCGGAAGAAATTGCTCAACTCTGCCAGCACTAGCCACACATGGTTAGGGAGATAGCCTCGAACCATCACCGGAAGAAGCCGCTCAATCCATATGTGGTAGTCATGACTCTTGAGCCCATTGATTCGCATAGTAGCTAAGTTCACCCCCCTCCTTAGATTCGCTGCATACCCATCGGGGAACATTAAAGTTTGGAACCATTTTAATACTTCCTTCCTTTGGTCCCTCTTCAGGACGTATGGGGCTGGAGGCTTTTTCCATTTCTTGCCTTCTTTGGGGGGCGAAATGTTGTATTTTGGTCTATCGCATAACCTAGCTTGATCAACTCTAGCCTTAACGTTGTCCTTTGTCTTATCAGGAATGTCCATGATTGTACCCCAGAGTGCCTCGGCGACATTCTTTTCGGTGTGCATCATATCAATGTTATGTGGAAGAAGAAGGTCATCCATGTAGGGTAGCCTCCACAAGCCCAACTTCTGAGTCCAGGCATGTTCCACACCGTATCCCACAAAGCCACCTTCTTTTTTTTCCTTGAGCGCGTTTAACTGTGCACGAACCTCAGGACCTGTCAACATCTGCGGTGGGGGGTCTTCAACCACGACACCTTTTGTAAAGTTCTTGGTGTCTCGTCTGAATGGATGGTCCATAGGGAGGAACTGTCGGTGTAAGTCGAAACAAGAATACTTGGCACCCTTCGCCAACCAGATGAACTTCAAAGCTGCCTTGCATACAGGGCATGGGTACTTCCCGTGAACACACCAGCCGCAGAATAGCCCATACGCCAGATGATCATGCAGGGAGTACATGTACCACACTCGCATTTTGAAGTTTGTCTATGTAGCTCGATCATATGTGTCTACCCCGTCCTCCCAAGCACAGAGCAAATCATCAATCAGAGGCTCCATGTACACACTCATATTATCCCCGGGTATCCAGGAATTATCAACGACAAGAATATGTTCCGTCGCTGAAACATGACACCGGGGGGAAGATTGAGGGGGATAACGAACACAGGCCAACAAGTGTGTGGCGCAGCTGTCATTCCATAAGGATTGAACCCATCTGTTGCCAGCGCAACCCGTACATTTCGAGCTTCCTCAGCTTTATCACTATGACGCGCATCGAAATATTTCCAAGCATCACCATCTGCTGGATGTACCATGTTATCGGGACGGTATCGTATGCCTTGTTTGTGCCATGTCATCTGTTTCGCGGATTCCTCATTCATGTAAACCCGTTGGATCCTCGGTATGAATGGAAGGTACCGTAAGATTTTCAATGGGATGCCGAGTTGCCTCTTATTACCATCAGCGGAGTCTACCTCTAGGTACCTAGAGGATTTACATTTAGGGCAGTACTTTGCATCTGCATGGTCTTTCCGAAACAAGATGCATTCATTCGTACAAGCATCTATCGGCTGGTATGGCATCTTAAGTACACGAAGGACTTTCTGTGCCTCATACATGTTGCGTGGCAGATTGTGACCTTTCGGAAGTAGGCTGCCAAAAACTACCAACATTTCATCAAAGCCGTCTCGACTGATGCCAAATTTACACTTTAGGGCCATTAAGCGTCCCATGGCATCCAGTTGAGACACATCAATATGCTCGTGAAGTGGTTTCTGTGCAGAAGACAACATGTCGTAATAAGCCTTAGCGGTTGCCTCTGGAGGTTCCTCCCTAACATGGCTAGGCCCTTCATCGAGGTGTGCTTGATGATAGTCATCTAACATGTCTCCGCACCCAGCTTCAGCATCAAAATCATCGATGCGTTGCCTCATGACTTCGTCTCTCGCACGATGGGCTTCACCATGGCAGATCCACTGGGTATAGTTTGCCACAAACCCATGTGTGCAAATGTGTTGACCCATCATCAGCTGCGGTTGGTTTACCTTGTTTTCACACTTCCTACAGGGACACGGCACTTTATGCTGTCCTTTGTCAAATGCCTTTGTCAAGAAATCATTGACCTTGGTAACGAATTCATCGGTCCAGTCACGCTTACCCCTCCAGCCTGTGTACATCCACTCACGGTTATCCATCCTTTAACGGCAACGCTACCTAGAACGAGAAATGTAGAACATCATGATAATTTGGTTGGAGGAGCTTGGGTTTTTAAAAATAAAATAATAGTTAGGTTTTGTTTTTGATCGAACTTCATGTTTAGCAAAGAAGAGGAAAACAAGGAATAAGCATTACTATATTATACTGTTATAACCTCTTTGGCATCCACACTTGTGGAAGGATGCACCCGAGCAGGAGATGGACGAGGACGGTTTAGTGGCTCGGTGGCTGACGCTTTATTTATACCCCTTATTAAGAATCGTTCGTTCGCTCCAGGTGACTGACCCTCCCCCGGGCCCTTCCTCTCCTCCCGTCTCATCGTCCCCCGCGCTCCAGCGCCACTCCCAAACAAGGGTCTATTTGACAGGTAATGAGATGTTTTTTTGTACATGTTTTTGTCAACAAACAAGGGTCTATTTGACAGGCATTGAACAATTCTGCTTGCTAACACCTATGAATTATACTACTAATACAAGAGATAATTTGTTTGTACACCAAAATGGCACTAGGAGAAATCCACAGTATATGACCATCAAAGGTATATGTCATATACTCGTAAATGATGTTTCAAATGCACGCTTCAACCCCTTTCTTGGGATTTGCCTGTGAGCCAAACTCACTTCCAAGCACATCAGCACATGTGTGTCCATCTTCGTGTTCCTACTCACTTCCAAGCAAGTGTCGAAAGGAAGCAATATTTCGTCTAGTCTAGACAATTCAAGGAGCTCGGCAGGACAAGCTTTTGATCCCGGCCGATCCATACCATGCACATCAGCACATGCACATGTGTGTCCATCGATCGAAATCTCAGCTCAGGACAGACAAGCAACAGTAGCAGGGGGTCCATACTCAGCTAACGGCAAATACTCAGCTAACGGCAGACATGCAGGATGTCCAAAACTCCAAATAAAGCCTACTACACGAGTTTGCTTTGTGTGTGTTGACTGATTAGGCAATCTTATCTTGCAGACAAAGCAGAAAAGGCATGTTTGGAGCTAGCAGTATGCTTTGAACCAAATACAGCCTTCAGAAATTTGCAGAAACAATCTGCTTTGAATTTCTATCTTCAATTCTGTATTTTTCTTTCCTTTTTGCGTTCCAAAGGAACTCCTTGTTTTTCTACACATGGCTCACAGGGAAACTGGATAGTGTTAGTTTGACACCACCATTTTGTACACTACAAAGTTCCAGATTCCATGTAGACTCGATTTTTTTCTTGCTATGAGTTTGTACACTACAAAGTTCCCAATCCATCAGCTGAACAAACAACAGCTGTAAACCTGAAATTTGGTTTATCTCCTATTTGTACTTTTGATTTGAATCCCCTTTCTTGGCTATAACTATCAACTTTAATCTGCAGAGGCTACTTCAATTCTTCAAACAAACGGCAAGCAGAAGATTTCTTACAAGTTACAACACCTTGGCGCGTCCACCTCCTCCGGCGGCGGCGAGCACGTCCACGTCCTCCGGTGGCGGCGAGCACGTCCACCCTCTCCTCCTCCTCCTCCCTCTCCGATCCTCCTCCTCCTTAGCTCCTCCTCCTTTCTCCCTCTCCGGCAAGGCGGGGCCGGGGCCGGCGCGGGACGGTGGGCGGCGCGGGACGGGGGGCGGCGCGGGGCGGGGCCGGCGGCGATCTGAGCAGCCGCGCGGGTCGGGGGGCGGCGCGGGGCGGGGCCGGTGCACCCGAGGACGGCGGCGGCCGGTAAACCCGAGGACGGCAGCGGGCGGCGCTAGGCGTGGCGGCGGCGGTTGTGCGGTGAGTGTGGGCGGTTGTGAAGTGTGGGCGTGTCTGCCTCCGTGAGTGGGCAGATAAGGGGCACATTTGCTGTGCGTCCAGATCCGCGGCGCACGGCAAACATTCTTTGCCGTGCGTCCAGATCCGCGGCGCACGGCAAACAACCTGGATCCGTGCCACAGATAGGGTTTATACGTTTGCCGTGCGTCCAGATCCAAGGCGCACGGCAAACAGTCTTTGCCGTGCGCCTAGGTCAATGACGCACGGTAAAGCCCTATTCCATTATTTCATGCACCTTTAGCAACTCTCAAATTTAAATTTTCTTGAACACGATATTCAAATTTTTATTTCAAATCTCAGTTAAAGCTTTACACTGCACTCAATTACATGAATATTATTTTTACAACACTCTATTCTATTTTTTCATGAAGTTATTGCTCAAATTCAATTTATGTTCATTTAAATTTTATAATTAGAGTTAATATACTAAAATGATCTAATGGATGCGAAAAATTACCATAAATTAACATGAGACAATCTATGTTGTATGTTCACTAGCAAAAAAGTTTTGAAGTCAAAATCCAATTTGAACTTTACTAAGACTACAAACCTTATCACGTGACTCTCACACTGTGAAACTTCTCATGAGATGCTTCGATTTCTAAACACCATGCATGACGAATTGTTCAAAACCTTCTCAATTATTTACCATAACCTTCACATAGGATATCATGAGCTCTTGACGAATCTCAAGATTTTCAAACTTTGTTTGCATTTTATAAAATTAAAAAACAGTTTAACTGCAAGTGGATTTTCATGCTTCGCGAACAAAATGTTCAAAATTTCATCTAATTTTACGGGAAAGGTCTTAAAAATGACTCAATTACATGAATATCATTTTTCTACGAACTTTGCTCTACTATTTTATGCACTTGCAGTTCAAATTTGACTTCTACGAAAAAAATCTTTAAATGATAAAAAATTGTTAAATATAGTAAACATGTCGAGAAATGTATCAAATTGGAATATAGAGTACAAAGTAATGTCTTTGTAGTGGAGAAATCAAAAAAGTATAGAAATCAAAAAAAAATTGTAACTTTGCCGTGAGCCGATAGGAAATGCACGGCAAACATATATGTTTGCCGTGCGCCATTAACCGGGCGCACGGCAAACATATATGTTTGCCGTGCGCCAACAACTGGGCGCACGGCAAACATATATGTTTGCCGTGCGCCAGTAACCAACGCACGGCAAAGACGCGCCAGCCGTTACCGCGGGGTGGACGGCCGTGATGGTACGCACGTGTAGCGCACGTGAGGCACCTTCGCCGTGCGTGGTGTCTGGGGCGCACGACACAACGGGTAACCTTTGCCGTGCGCCATGTGGAGCCGCACGGCACACCTGACGGCCGTCGTGGGGCGTCTGTTCCAGGTGGGTGCCGTTTATGTGCAAGCCTCTTTGCCGTGCGCCTCTAGTGTGGCGCACGGCGAAGCTCAGTTTTGCCGTGGGTGTGGTGTTTGACGCACGGCAAAGAGAGAGGTTACCGTGCGCCTAATGTTTGCCGTGCGCTTTGAACAGGGCGCACGGCAAATGTTCTCTTTACCGTGCGTCCCGTAAAAAAGCGCACGGCAAAATTTTAGCGCACGGCAAATTTACATTTTCCGGTAGTGAAAGGCATTTCTGGCCTTCCAGAGTTGCCAGCAGCACAGTGCAACGAAGGCTGAAAACTCATCTCGAGGCACCTCAGCAGGTGTTGTGGTCATGTAGATAGTAGTAATGTCTCTGCCAATCATGTCCGGCATATATTTAGTTTGTGCCAGAACTGTGACCCCAGGGTACAGCCACTGATTATGTGCTCAGGTGTTTCTTCCTCTTGATGGCAAATCTCGCAAATGGCATCCTGTAGAACGTGCTTCCGATGAAGCACGGACCGGCACTGGATGCGTCGCTGAGTGAGCAACCACATGAACAGCTGGACTCTAGGTGGTGCGGAGTTCTGCCAAACGAAAGCAGCACGGTTATCAGGCTGCTGGCCTCTCGATTTGAGAAGGTGATAAATTTCACCGCTGTCGAGGCTGTGATTTTCTCTGAAGAAAGGCGATGTGCGCTGGTCAGGAGTTCGTATCAACTGCAAGTTCGCCATTTCCCCCTGCACCATAGTCTGCTGTAGGCCTATAGTGACCATCTCGCTGACACTTGCATCTTTTGCGACACAGTGGCTATATAGTGCCGGGCACCTGTCTGCAAGTGCCTCATCGCCAAGCCAGACGTCCATCCAGAAGAAGCAGGTTGTGCCGTTGCCGATCTGCACCGAAGAGATCGCCTGGTAGAGTGGCAGCAGCGACCTAAGGACGTCCTAGTGCTCACCATGAATATCCCCCTTCAGAGTCACCAGTGACGGCGCTGTACCCAGAGCGCCCAGGCCGATGCAGATGACGGTGGGCAATGCAGCCTGTGGATGAGCTTGAGTAGTAGGCAGATATTCTATGTTCCCATGTCTTTTATGCCAAGCCCTCCTAGGTCTCGTGGCACACATACCCTTGGCCATGCAACAAGACAGCTTGCCGGCGACGATTTACCGTTCTTCTCTCCTGACCATAGGAAGGCCCGTCTCCTTCGATCCATTTGATGTATTACCGATGGCGGTAATTGCAGTGAGCTCATGAAGTAGACCAGCTGACTGTCCAGTACGTAATTTATCAGTACTGCCCGTCCCATAGGGTTCAGAAACTGTGCTTGCCAGGAGCTTATGTACTTGTCAGTTTTCTGAGGCCTTGTTTAGATCCCAAATTTGGGATCCAAACTTTGCATAGTAAATGTCTCATCACACTGTAGCAATTTTGTTTTTATTTGGTAATAATTGTCCAAATATTGATTAATTAGGCTTAAAATATTCGTCTCGCAAAGTACAACAAAACTGTGCAATTAGTTTTTAATTTCATCTACATTTAGTAATCCATATATGTGCCGACATTTTGATGTGATGGAGAATCTTCTTTTTGCATAGTGAAATTTGGGGATGAATTTGGTATCTAAACAAGGGCTGAATGTAGGGAGTGTACGCTGAAATGGGCAGCTTGTGTGTAGAAAGTGGAAGGCCGAGGTATGGTTATGGGAACCCCTCTCTTCTGCATCCGATTGCTTGCACGCAGGCACATGCAAGGATGAAAACGGAACGGAAATATCCCGAACCGACCGTTTTCGTTTTCTATATTATGATTCCGTTTTCAAATATAAAAAATTGTCAGTTTCAGTTGGTTTCACAACCATTTTTAACCATTTTTTTGTATTCTTTAATTGCTAAAATGTAGAAATATACCGAACTAACCGATTTCGTTTTCTATTTCGTAAGTCCGTTTTCGACCGTTTCCGACCGTTTTCATCCTTACACATGTCGTCTGCTCATCCAAGTTGCGCGGTGAGCACAAAGCGAACTATTCTTTCGCCTTTTACGGTCTGGTTTGCAAAGCTCCATTTAATTTAATTTTAATTTTGATGATGAGGAATCCAGCAACCGTGGAAGCCATAGGGCAGACCATACGGGAACCTGACGTGGGCAATCTCTTGGAACGTGGTGGCGTCCAGGACCAGCGCTTAGCCATCTCCACCAGCGCCGCTTACAATAGATATCACCACACCTATATATTACACATATTTATTTATTTGTTATTACGAAGAAACAAATTAAGTCCAAAAATAGTAGTGTGTATATATGTGTGTGTTAGTTACTCCGGTTGTGATGAATAAACAAACAAATAGTAGTAAATTAAATAATAAACTGACCGTCTTCGTGGATTGCTCCGGGCCTGGCCACGAAGAAAGGCTCCGAGGGCACGGTGCCCTCCTCGTGCCACCTCATCTTCGCCGTCTTCTCGAGCAGGTCTATCTTGGTGAGCGTGTTGGGGAAGTTGCATGGCCGGCGAGCCCCACATGCGTAGGTGTATCGGTATGTCTTGCCGAGGAAAGCCGGGTTGATGCTGCACAAGTCCATGCCGTGGCTGTGCTCCTCTAGATCCACCACCGTCTCCAGCTCACCGAACGGGCTGCCATCCAACGGTATCCTGAACCGGCCCACCCTGCCGTCGGTAGCGCCATGTCGATAATTACCACAACAAATGCCAATGCAATGCGTGAAATAAACGTGATGAGACCAATGTGACGTGACTGCTGCTGGGTAGAGTTGAGTATGTGGAAATGCCGCTGTTGTTGTTTACTAATTTTTATCGTTCGGTAATACTCCACTGCAGGCGTTCGTCCCGCGCCCGGACAACAGACGTTACGTGGCCACACATGGTCCACGTATTTTTTCACCGCACAAATATCTAGTCCCGTCAGATGGCCAGACTTATCTTCTCCGGTTCCATCTCCTCCTCTCTCTCTCCCTCTCTCTCCATCTCTCCATTCAAAGCAACAGGGAGAGGAAGGATGTCATGGAGCTTGTGACTCTCCTCCCCGTCTCAAACTCGCGTGCTTGCCAGCTGGGGGGGTGCTCGCCAGCCGCTGGCGCAGCAGGTGGTGCTCATGCTTCCCAGGCAGGGGTGCTCATCGGCTGCTGGCTGCTCGCCGGGGGTGCTGTAGAGGTGCTTGCTGAGCAGGCCACCGTGTTCGCCAGTTTGCTCCTCGCGCAGGTGCTTGCCAAGTGCAATGCCTCCGCTGGGGCACTGGCGAGCTCCATGCGCCGTTGTCGACCTCCGCACTGGCGTCGAGCTCCGCAACGATGAGCCTCCATTCTTCTAAGCAACAAGGTGTTATTACGTTGAACGTGCATGTTGCAAGCATATTTTCAAGCATTTCAGATGTTTCAGAGGTGTGTTGCAAATGTTTCACATCGATGTTGCAAAAGTAGATTGGGATGATGTTGCACATGTTGCAATGGTTATACACGTATGTTTCAAGTGTAGGTTCCAAATGTTTCATCTGTTTTAGACGTATGTTGCAAGTGTTTAATATGGATGTTGTAAAAGTAGATCTAGATGTTAAGTATATATGAAAATGTTTCAAATGTTTCCATACATACGTTGCAAGTGTTTTCATCTGAATGTTTGTAATGGCTACACACGTGGTTTCAAGTTTTTTCTAGTGTTTTGCAAGTATTTCAGACATATGTTGCAACTGTTGCAACTGTTCCGGACGTATGTTGCAAGTATATTATGATGTTGCACAAGTAGATGTAACATCCTAAAATTTGCACCATTTCAAAATAGGTTAAAATGATTTATTTATGCAATTGTGTGAGCATTCAAATATAGGAAAATAATAAATTTTGTGAATCTTGGTGTTGCACATGTTGTAATGGCTATACATGCATGTTTCAAGCACATGTTTCAGGTGTTTCATCTGTTTTAGACGTATATTGCAAATGTTTCATCTGAATGTTGCAAAAGTAGATTTGGTGTTGCACATGTTGCTATGACTATGCACACATGTTTTAAGTGTTTTATCAGTTTTAGATGTATGTTGCAGGTGCTTCATCTGGATGTTTCAAATGCAGATATCGAGAGAGCACATGTTGCAATGGCAGCGGTGGCTGGCAGACAGCGGCCAGCCGTAGCTGCCTGCTCAGCTGCTAGTGTGCCGCCGTGGGTCACCACGCCGCTTGCTTGTGCTGCTGCTGCGTGCATGCGGACGCGGGGACAAAGCAGGTTCAGAGTCATCCCCGCTTATGCGTGGGCATGGGCGAGCGAGTTGTGTGTGTTGGGCCTAGGCACAAGAGTTCTGTACAGACAGACCCGGCCTCCGAAGCAGGATTGATGTGGGTGAGGTATCTATGTGTGTGCGCGGAAGCACCGTCCCATGCTAGCGTCCCGGATCGGACGTCCGGACGCTTGCAAGTCCCATATATCTAAGTCTAATGAATCTAACTAGTACTATAATAATCATAATCTTCATGAAGCACGCGAGCATACAGTTTGAACATATGTTCCACGTATAGCAGAATGACAAGCAAAAACAAGTTTACTGTTCGATTAAAAGTGTCCATACATGATGCATGTTTTCATATGAGGCGGAGTGCCTGCTCGAGGTCGGCGACGACGTCTGATATGGCGGGGCGGTTATCTCCGTGCAGGCACAGACATCGGGCCGCCGTGTTGGCCACCAGCTGCAGCGGCTGCAGTTGCTGCCACGTCGTCAGCTGCGGCGCCGGACGACTGTCGAGCACGTCACCGAGCCTACTGGCCTGGATGCTCGGCAGCGCGAACGACACCAAGGTCATGGGCACCACGCGTTGCTTGGTCTCGTCCCAGACACTCACCATGGAGGGCTGCCCCGTCAGCAGCTCCAGCATCACCACGCCGAGGCCGTACACGTCGCTCGCTGACCTTATGTGGCCTGTGCTGCAGTACTCCGGGTCGGCGTACCCGCCGCACGACGTGGCGCCGGTGACATCAACGGCCTGAGAGTCCAAGCCCGCTGCCCGCCACACCGACGCGCCGAAACCGGATAGGCGTGGCGCCCAGGCGGCGTCCAGGAGGATGTTGCAGGAGGCGATGTTGCCGTGGATGACGAGCGGCACGGCGTGGCAGTGAAGGTGCTCGACGGCGCGCGCCGCCCCCAGAAGCACCTGCACGCGTGTCTTCCATGACGCCGTCACCGGCGACGAAGACAGGTGTCCATGCAGGTGGTCGGAGAGCGAGCCGTTGGGCATATACTGGGTGACCAGCATGCGCTCCCCGTCGTCGGCGCAGGTACCCATCAGGCGGATGATGTGGTCGTGGCGGAGCGGCGAGAGGATGTGCTGCTCCTTGAAGAAGGCGTCCTCGGCGCCTCCGCGTGTGCGGTTGAGGCGCTTGACGGCCACCTCAGGTCCGTTGTGGAGCTTGCCCTTGTACACCTTGGTGCCAGAGTCGGCGTCGTCGCTGAGCACGACGCCGAAGTTGCTGGTGGCCACGGCGATCTCTGCCAGTGTGAACTCCCTATCCTCAGCTCCTCCCGACGACTCATCCTAGGGATGGATATATCCAAGATAACAATAGCAAGACAATCCAGAGCATCTCCAAGAGTTTGGCAATTTTCATTTGGCAAATCTTGTGTTTTGCCAAGTTGTAAAAAGATATGCCAAGTAAAAAAATAGTCTCTCTCCAAGAGTTTGGTATAATTCACTTGCCAAACCCAGATCTAACTTACATCAAGAACCCTGAGGGAGAAACAAAATTATGTTTATGCCCTTCCACCTCTTAAAAACTTACATCAGGAACCCTGAGAGAGAAACAAAATTATTTTTGTGCCCTTCCACCTCTCTCGTACATACGGATGCCAAGTCCGCTCCGCGCGCGCATATTTGCGCGTGCGAGGCCGGTGGATGGCAAGTTGCCAAGAATACCAACCTCATTTGCCAAGCTGTTGGAACCCAAATTTTCTCATTTTGCCAAAATTGAAAGGATGCCAATCTCATTTGGCAAACTCTTAATAATTAAGCACACAAATTTAGAGATGAACACCTACGTACCTGCTGGGACTGGGAAAGCAGGGATTGGGAACGACGGGCGGTGGTCTGATTTGCATCGAGACGGCTGGTTATGCAGATGTGGCTGATGACAGGGATGAGGGAGAGGTAGAAGTCGATCTTCCTCTCGACGTCCCTGAACCTGTCGGCTTGGCTGGACGCCGTGAGCAGCTGGGAGGTGCGGCCCCTCCCTTGGCAGGACATGACGAGGTCGTGCGCCTCCGACAGCGTGCCTTCCAGCCCGACCACCGCCCGCCTCGCCTCCGGGTCCTGCTCCTGCAGGCGCGGCAGCAGGTTGCCGAGCATGTCCACGCGCTGCGCCAGGAGCTCGCAGTCCTTTCTGTTCTGCCGAGCCGTCCGCGCCGCCTGCTGGATCTTAGCGATCAGCCCGGCGATGTCGACCCCGACCAGCTGCGCAACGGTGGCCGCGTTGCCCAGGACGCCCCACATCGCCGCCCCAATAGTACGTAATGGCTAGCTAGCTTAGCTCAGTATGTGCACTAGCCACAAGGACGCTCAAAACATAAGAGGATCGGAGGAAGGGCGACGACCAAGACAAAACTCTCTCCATCGACGACCAGGTCGTGCCCACGCCCCACGCACGATCACTGTTCACTGACATTAATCCAAGGCAGCAGCTAGCTAGGGACATGCTCACATCCATCGCCAGCCAACTAGTGGGCACCATGGCCGGGCATCCAAACCCCATTGACTTGACTTCAATTTAATTAATCCTTTCATTTCCCACAAGTTGCTAAAAGTTGTTTAACAACGTACTACTAGATAGTACACGCGATATGTTTATGGAATAAAGATAGACGCGTGGACTAAAACACACGTTTTGGACTAAACCTAGACGACGTCTTCTACTAAAACGTGTTTCAAGCATCTTCCATACAGGTTGTGTCACAGACTATGGGCCTATTTGGAGAGCAACCAGGCAGTATGTAATGTCTAGCTAGCTGCTAGCTTAGCTCAGTATGTGCACTAGTTAGCTAGCCACAAGGACGCTCAAAACATAAGAGGATCGGAGGGAGGGGGACGACGAGTCGACGACGACGACTACTAAGTTCATCCAAGACAAAACTCTCTCCATCGACGACCAGGTCATGCCCACGTACGATCACTGTTCATTGACATTAATCCAAGGTATAGCAGCTTAGCTAGGGACATGCTCACATGCATCGCCAGCCAACTGGTGGGCACCATGGGCATCCAAACCCCGTTGACTTGACTTTGATTTAATTAATCCTTTCATTTCCCATAAGTTGCTAAAAGTTGTTTAACAACGTACTAGTACACTTTAACTTATTAGCCGGATTATTCAGTGGAGATTCCCCCAGTTCCAGTTGCATTATCATTATTGGCAATTGGCTGTCTTAATTCTCAGAGTCCATGATGGACATTGACTCCCTGCAAAATGCGATATGTTTATGGACTAAAGATAGACACGTACAGTAAAACACGCGTTTTGGACCAAACGTAGACGCCTTCTACTAAAATGTGTTTCAAGCATCTTCCATACAGACCATGTGAGAGACTATAGATATGTAAAAGAGAGATGGCCAATTATTATGTATGTATGCCTCTCTGTAGACCCTTTACATTTCGTCTCAAGCGGTGTACATAAGTGTGACATAGACATTGAGCCTACTCATCGTGAAAATTTATTTTTCTTCCTCTTTCATTCTCTCCACAGTCCATTCCTCATTCACTCCATTTCTGACCTCACCTCACGTGCACTCTACGTTGTGCGGCATGCCAACATTTTTCCACCTCGACTCGCCCTCACGGTTCATCTCGATGGAGGTGTGTGTAGCCTTGGTCACACGCACACTCCAGCGAAGGGGCGCACGGCGGAACCTAGGGTCCACTATAGCTGGACAAAAGTCCCGCGCCCCGATAACATGGCCCATGGCTCGAGGATTTGCCCCGGCCAAGGCATGACCTAATAGTGGGTATGACCCCAACCTGCTACCCTGGGCTGCCAGATAATAAACCCCCCATGCGGCCTAGTCTTCTCCTGTCCTCCCATGCCTTACCTAGCGCCCTACCACCATAGTTGCTTGCCTACTCCCTCAACTCCTCCTGCCTTCACAGCTCCATTTGTCTCTTCGCTATGACTCCTTCCTCCATTTTCATCTTTGGTCACCAGATCTACCACTACGACTACCAAAGCCACTAGTTCTGACCATATATAGTCGCCTCCTCTCTCCTCTAACCCTCTCCCCATTTTTCTTAGTCTCCTTACAATATTGGCCGGTGTTGATCCATGAGCTCATTGTCGGATCCGTCCCCCCGAAACCTAGTCTCCCTTCCTCTTCTTGTAGATCTGTGGATCTTGGTCTTCAACGACATCTACGATGCTCCAATTGCATAGGTAAGCTGTAACTGGAACCCTAACTTTGTCTTGATCCCATATCCCTCTGAACTCTCTCCTCTTCTTGTTGATCCATGGATCTTGATTTAGTTCTACTACCTTAACGTCTTGTTGTTCTTGCACCTGTAGGTCGGAGGCATCTTGTTGGTGCGGTAGCCCCCATTAAGGAACTGGGGTCCCCCTCCTCTTCTCGTAGATATGTGGATCTTGGTCTTCAACAGCATCTCCGATGATCGAGTTGCACAAGTAAGTGAAACCCTAACCCTAACTTCGTCTTGATCTACCTTACCATCTCTTCTCTTTTCCTAACATTTGCTTCTTACAGGTCACAGGCATCTTTTTAGTGCGACAATCTCCATTGAGGAAGGCAATGAAGAGGTTGCAAGCATCCAAGAAGAAGGCTCTAAACTAATATTTCACACGTCCGCTGTTTGGGCTTCCATAGGTCCACCAGTCATAGGCTCGTGCAGCGCCCAAGGGACATTGATTTGATGATGGGCTCAGGAACCTTGATGGCCCAAGAGTTGGAAGGAAAAAATCAAGAGCAAATGTACTGAAGAACCTGAAGATTGGAGCCCCAGACACACCAAGCCCATCAGCAGAGAGGCACATCCAAAAGGCCAACTTGGAGTAAATGAGGCAGCCGCCTTCCCTTTGCTAGTGTCTACCTCTTGTCGCGGGGAACACGCGACCGGCGTATGCCCCCAATTGGGGCATGCAAGGCATTTAATTGCCCTGCGATAATGTCTTCTTCATTGACTGAGAGAGGGGGAGCGGGGAGATGAGGACAAGGTAACCTGCTGAGATTTGAATTTGAAGAAGAATTTTGATCAAAAGTAGGAACAACTCTATTGGGGACCAGCTTCTGAGAGCCATGATCTAGGCGATCAAAGACCAAAGCTTTAGGGAAGAGTAGATGATCAAAAACCCAAGCACGGGAAGGTTTGGAACCAATTGCAACAAGGTTGGCACCTGAAAGAGGTGGAGCACGGGTGACCTCGGCATATATAAGATTTCTTCATGGAAGATTTTGAACTGGCCAAATGCAAGTAGAGTCTTCTTCTTTGTTGAAGTGAGCAAGCTCATGCTACCAATTCAGACCACCATTGCCCCAGAGATGGAACGAGAGCTTGAAGAGGTCACAGTCAAACAAAGCAAGCTTGAGCACAAAAGAAGCCCACCGCTTTGGTGGAGACAAAGAGCTTAAAAACTCTATCCGCAAGGAGAGACACACAAAAATAATGAGCATCACTACCAATGGTGTCTTGGAGTTCAAACCGATGGAGGCTATGGAAAGGCAGAACTTGCAACACCTAAAGGCAACAACCATGGCAAAAGAGCAGTCCCCTAGATCAAGCCAAGTGATTGGAACCCCAAACTTGCACCAAACATCCTCTTGAACCTTGAGATATAGGGAGGATAGGCTAGGGAGCTCCATGGCAGACTTCGAGGAAGGAAGAGAGACTTACAAGGAAACGCAACCACAACCAAGGTGGGTTGAAGATGAACTCGCAAAAGCTCTTGGGAGGACAACATCTAGACATCAACCGGTGAAGGTACCCTCAATCCGTGGCTGGTTGTGGCTCTTAGGTCATCCTATCCTAGGAGCAACCCCTTAGTGAGGTCCTCCTTCAGCGCCACTGCCACGACACTTGATCACTGTTTGAAAGGACTCAGGTACGGTGCAAGGACGGCGGAGGAGGGAAGCGTCCAGCACCCAACAGGTAGACAATCGGTGGTGGAGGGTTCCCTCAATTCAATTAGTTACTTCACATGAACCGTGATTGGGCTATTCTTCGTCTTCCTACCAATCTGGAATGGATTATTACGAGCTCAGAGACTCTGAGAACATCAACCAAGAAATAGACCTAGATAGTGAGGAAGAATTATCTTTGTCACCAAAACTCCTAAAATAGAATGTTCCCAATAGTTATTCCTTGCACGAAATAGAAATCAAAATCGAATGGGAAAAAATTTCAGAAATTTAAAGCACCGGAGGCAACCATCCTTAGGGAAAATTGATCCGATGGTTAGGAAGTAATCGAGGTGCCTAATTCAGGGGCCAACCGTTTGAGAAAATGGTGTGCTGGCTTGCTCTGCAGATTGGTTGTAACCTTTGAATCATGAAACAAAAATACCTAGAAAAATAGACTAGTGGCACAATGGAGAGGAGGGATCAGATATCCCTACTTCTAAGACTTGCAGCTCTACTCTGCCCTCACCCGCCAACGGAGGATTCTGTTTACCATCGTCGCTACGAAGGTCTAAGTGTATACGTAGACCGACACCACCAACGCAGCCGAGCCACCTTGGGCCTTGGACTGTGGCGGCAAGTCACACATGGGCCCAGGAGGTGCGCCCTCAGGAGCCGGACTCATTTATCAGTTTAAGTATGTTTATATATTTCTTCTAAGATACTTTAAATCTTACTTTGTGAAAAATTTCAAAGGAGCCCAAATTTTTAGAATACTGTTGCAATGCCATCATAATAGTATATAAAATAAGTACAATCGTATACTCTATATATACTTGACATGCATGCTGCCCCCAAATAGTCTAGTATGATCACATGCATGCTTCGTACGGTCTTGTTTTCAAAGCTCCGTTTAATTTTAATTTTGATGATGAGGAATCCAGCAACCGTGGAAGCCGTAGGGCAGGCCATATGGGAACCTGACGCGCGCAATCTCTTGGAACGTGGTGGCGTCCAGGACCAGCGCATAGCCATCTCCACCAGCGCCACTTACAATAGATATCACCACCCCTGTTTATTAGACAGATTTATTTATTGATTTGTTATTATGAAGAAACAAATTAAGTCCAAATAGTAGTGTATATATCTGCTAAATACTCCGGCCGGTTGTGATTAATAAACAAATTAAATAAAAAATAAATTAAATAAACTGGCCGTCGTCTTCATGGATTGCTATGGGCCTGGCCACGAAGAAAGGCTCCGAGGGCACGGCGCCCTCCTCGTGCCACCTCATCTTCGCCGTCTTCTCGAGCAGGTCTATATGTCTTGCCGAGGAAGGCCGGGTCGGGGAAGTTGCATGGCCGGCGAGCACCACAGGCATAGGCGTATCAATATGTCTTGCCGAGGAAGGCCGGGTTGACGCTGCACATGTCCATGCCGCGGCCGTGCTCCTCCGGCTCCACCGCCGTCTCCAGCTCACCAAACGGGCTGCCATCCAACAGTATCCTGAACCGGCCCACCCTGTCGTCGGCAATGCCACGTCAATAATTACCACAACAAATGCCAATGCAATGCTGGAAATAAACGTGATGAGACCAATGTGACGCTGGGTATAGTTAAGTACGTGGAAATGTCGCTGTTGTTGTTTACGTACTAACTTTTATCATTCGGTCCGTTGCTCGCTCAGACAACACACGCTGCGTGGCCTCACGTGGTTCACATAATTTTTCCACCATACAAATATAGTTGCGTTGGTGTTGTGGGCACACAAAGAGGGATAGAGTCCGGAACGACGATATTCGGGATAGGGTTGGTGTGGCACCAATTGAGGAGAAATTGATTCAACATTGGTTGAGATGGTTTGGACATGTCCAACGGAGGCCTCCTGAGGCGCCGGTGCGTAGTGGAGTTCTAAAGCGGGCCGATAATGTAAAGAGCGGTAGAGGTCGACCTAAACTAACTTGGGACGAGTCCGTTAAGAGAGATCTTAAGGAGTGGAATATCTCTAAGGTTTTAGCTATGGATAGGAGCGCTTGGAGATTGGCAATCAACGTGCCTGAACCGTGACCTCTTTTTGTCTTGTGCCCTTTATGTCCCTTTATGTGTCTCCCTGTTTCTCGTCTCTTTTGAGTTTCATCTCTAGCCTACCCCAACTTGCTTGGGACAAAATGCTATGTTGTTGTTGTTGTACAAATATATACTCCCGTCACTTATCCTCATCGGTTTTATCTTCTCTCTCTTTCCATCTCTCCATTCAAAGCGACAGTGACAGGAAGGATGTCGTGAAGCCTGTGACTCTCCTCACCATCTCAAACTCGCATGCTTGCCAGCCAAGGTTGCTCGCCAGCTGCAAGCTTGCTCGTGCTCGCCAGGCAGGGGTGCTTATCGGTTGCTAGCTGCTCGCCAAGGGTGCTGCAGGGGGTGCTTACCGAGTAGGCAGCCGTGATCGCCAGTTTGCTCCTCGCGCAGGTGCTTGCCCAGCGCTGCTCTTGTGGCCTCGCGCAGGTGCTCGCCTAGCACAGTGCCTCTGTTGGGGCACTGGCAAGCTCCATGCGCCGTCGCCGACATCCATACAGGAGTCGAGCTCCGCAACGATGAGCCTCCATTCGTCTAAGCAGCAAGATAGTATTGTGCTAAATGCACATGTTGCAAGTATATGTTTCAAGTGTTTTAGATGTTTCGGAGGTGTGTTGCAAGTGTTTCACATCGATATTGTAAAAATAGATCGGGATGATGTTGCACATGTTGCAATGGTTATACACGTATATTTCAAATGTAGGTTCCAAATGTTTCATTTGTTTTAGATGTATGTTGCAAGTGTTTCATTTGGATGTTGCAAAAGTAGATCCAGATGTTGCATATATATGCAAGTGTTTCAAATGTTTTTATACGTATGTTGCAAGTATTTTCATCTGGATGTTTGCAATGGCACAGCCAACGTTGCTGAAATCATATGTTGGTCTAGTTTTTTTTTACTTTCCAAATTGTATTCATGCTCTCCATATCTTGTGTGACACGAATTCATGGTTCGTACTCATATGAGTTAGAACAACTTGTGTCTAGCGATGATGAATACGGAGTCTAATTCCAATACATATTGGGTCATATACCCTACGTATCTTGTAATGTGACTCGGATTCATGACCCACGCTCATACAACTTAGAACAACTCGCATCTAGTGTTGATACAGAGTTCGATTCCATATGTGTTTCCGTTGCAACGCACGAGAGTATGTTTGTTAGTTCAATTGATATAATGCTAGCTGACATAGTGACATATATGGCCTGTCCACAAAGGAAAAAAATTCTTTGTTCCTTTGTGCAGGTAGGACCTAGGTCGATTTAGATGAGGACGTCGCACGGTGGTTGCAATGCAATCGACACCGTACCGTCGTATAAGATTTTTTTTCGGTCCACAAATGAAAGCCCACAGAATAGAAGGTGCAACAAGCATTCATGTGAATACATGTAAGTACTGTACGTACCTGGCGTTTGGCAACGGGTACTTGTCCTGCTTGTCACTGCCGAAGGATCTGAGTCTGTGTGGAGGAGAAGCGTGTGGATGATGGCGGGGTCGCCGTAGTGCTCGCAGCAGTCGACAATGACCGCGGCACCGTCGACGTTGTCCTCGTAGGCATTGATGTAGTGGATGGCCATGAACGGCGGCACCTCGACGCTAGCTGGCCACCGTGTTCCCGGTGGACCTGCACACGACGTGCATGTAGCTCCCGGACGCCGGAAGCCAGTCGAAGGCGTAGTACGGGGCGAGCTCCGACCTGAGGAGGCTGCTGGCCGAGTACCGGAGCAGCATCTCCGGTACCACCACGTACCTGTCCATGACGGCGAACGAGTGCATCCATCCCGGCGTGGGCCCGCCACGGCAGTCGACTCTGCCGATCACCTTCCTCTCGTTGCTCCCAGACGCCATCCTCAGCACCAGGTAGCCCGGCCGGGGCGCCAGATCCGGGAGCAAAGTCAGGAGCTCATCGTCGTGCCCGTCGCCGGCGGTCACCGTAATCGGGTGTGCGGACTGTATCATCATGCCGCCAAGCTTGTCCGCGTACCTGAACTTGCCCACCGTGTCCAGCGTGTCGGGGTCTCGGTGAGGCACAGCACCCGACCGTCCCCGAGCGGCAGCACGGCGCTGTTGGGGTTGTCCGTGAGCGCCGCCCCGCCGGTGAGGGTGCCGACGACGTTGCTCACGCGGTCGAGCAGGACGGGGCACCCGTTGGCCCTGGCGGACGTGTAGGCGTCCGACTCGATCTGCCGGTGCGCGCCCGTGGCACAGCCGTGCCAGAAGGAGACGCAGACTAGCGTGGCGTAGCCGTCGAACAGGTGGTGGAACGCGTGGTCACCCACGTCCCACAGCCCCGGCCCGTTCCTCATGTACGTGTACGTCCCGTTCTGCACATGCATGCATGTAATGGCCGTTCCTCAAATAGAGATCGAGAGTAGCTAGCACAAAGTATTCGTACCAGCCAAGCAGGGAGGTTTCCGTCAACGGCCAGGTCGCCTTCCCAGCGCTCTTGCCGGACGCTGGTCCATGCAGAGAGCTTGTTATTAGCAGTGCCGCCGCCGGAGCCGCAGTCTGTCGTTGCCGCCTCCGCCCTCACCATCAGTGGACGACGGGCAGGGGTTACGTCGCGCCACCGTTGCCGAGACGAGACGATTAGTCTGCCGGGGGCCAGGGGATGAAGACGATGTTAGGGTGGATGTACTATGAGCAGAGCAGAGCATGGGGAGGAGCCGAGAGCCGCCATGGATGTGCTCGAAGGTTTTGTGGGAGGACCTTGGCATGCATCATGCTGTGTGCATAGCGATCCTGCTATATACTACGCTTAGCTGCTGTTTGAATTGGTTGGGCAACTCGCGGCCTAGATGCGCTGTAGCCGCGTCGTTATCTTTGCCTCTCATATAGTCTCAACTCTCATAGGTCATCATTGTTCTAGCAGAACCCACAGAGGTCATATCATAGGCCATATCTTTGCCTCTCATAGTCCCATACGTTGTTGCTTCATGTTACGCACTAGTACTCACCTTTCGATTTTCGATTGGCCGGACCGAGGCTGCAAAAGAATGGACGGGGTGAGATCTACAAGAGCATTCGGCGATTGGTGGAACCAGCAGGAGTGGACAGGGAAATCTAGAATAACGGTAAATGATTGTTAGGAGCAGGATAAAGGATAAGATCGATCATTAGGATTTAGCTGTTGGTCAAGGGTCGTCTTATTCACCACTAAAACATCTATTGACAGAGGCGGCACTTTAAGAGTGCCGTCTCTAGAAATTGACTAATAAAGGCAATATCCTTAAGAAGTCCGCCTATGGAAATAGTTGTCGTATATAAATTTTTCATATAAACTTAGACGACGATAAACTTCATACCAAACATATAGAGATTGATGTGATCTATGATTTTGTAGTTGACAAGTTATGTTTATATTACTAATAATTTATTTTAATTTCGTAGAATTTGAAATTTAATTTTAAAATTTTCAAAAAGATCTCAAATGTAACTTTGTGTTGAATTTATGCGGTGCATGTTGTCCATCAAAAAAAAGGAAAATTTGAGACCCAGAATTCTTTAACTAAACTTGTATAGGAAGCTACAATATTATTGTAAACTTACTCTGCCAAGCATGTGCACTGAAAGTTTCATTTGCTTCATAGTGCAAGTTTTATGTAAGATCTCACTACCACAGAACAGAATATCCTTGAGTGTCGAAAACCCTCAAGAAAAGCACCAAAATCGCTAAGGAAATAATTCCTGGTGGCTGATACTCAAGGATTGATCACCAAGGGTAGAGAGTCAGGGAAATAGCTATTACCTTGAGGGTTGACTGCCACAAATCAATTCCTTGAGGGCTGAGCCGCCAAGGGAACAAATAAGTGATTAGGTTTTTAGCATCGTCGAGGAAATGTACAACACCCAAGGATATATGTTTCCTTTCGTGCTGATGACCGCAAAGAAAATTTTGTAGGACCTGCCAAGGATATGCATTTTCTTGAGGGCAAATGACCCCAAGGATATATAGATGGCCCCAAGGAAATATATTTTTCTTAAGTGTTTATTATCGCCAAGGTATTTGTATGAGCCCCCAAGAATATATATTTTTTTGAGAGTTGATACCGCCAAGGCAACACAAATGAACCATAAAAAATAACTATATCTAAGGGCTCACACCCTCAAGGTAATAGCAATTTCATTGAGGGTTTGGACCCCCAAGTAAATTTGTGTTTCCTTGGTGGCTAGCCGCCAGGGTAATCATGATTCCTTGGCTGCCATTGGCACAAAGGTAACACATGTTACGGGGGCTTAATTGGCCAAGAAAATGTTGATCATTCATGATAAAAATATAAAGGCAATATTGCACACAGTGACTTAGCAAAAGATCAACCTAATATCATCTTAGTTCCTACCAATTAGTAAACCCAAAAGAAAGTCCACATCACATTGTGCGGTCACTTGGAGTTGTTGGATTTAGTTTGTCTGCATTTATAGTCACTGTTCAATAGAGTGGTGGTCATCATCGCTTTGGGAGAAGCTGCTACCATCACCATCACCTTCAAAGCAGCCGTCATCACCATCGCCTTGAATGTAGTGGTCATCATCATCATCTTCATTGGAGTAGTGGGCATGATCGTTGCCTTCATGGTAGCTACAGTCATCACCATCTTTCATGGTAGTTGTAGTCATGCATCATCGTCGTCTTTGTCTTCAGCATAGTGGTTGTTGCGCCTTTCATCAACTGAACGAGATTTCAGCGGGAAATACGCTGACCATCTCTCATCACGTGTGAGCACGGCCCGTAGCCCACCCACCTTTCGCGCCACCGCATTCGTTCAGCACGTGGATTATAGCGTGTTTGGTTTAAGGAGTAGATTCATCCGGCATAACTATAACTACTCTCTTTAGCCACCTGTGAATCCCAGTCCTCTCAGGGCTTCGGCTACTGTTTGGGCACTGTTTATTTTTCCTTTTCTTTTTTTCCCTCTTTTTAGTTTTTCTATTTTTTTGCATCTTTTTCTCCTTTTTGTGCATTTTTTTTATCTTTTTTAAAAAAACTGGCGCAAGGTAGCACGCCTATGGTCCTAGTGAGCTTACGTAGCATGGGGTCATCCGGCACTTTTCTGATGGATCAGGTCGTTCCCACTGATTGGCTTGGGGAAGCTGACAAACAAGTGGAGTGACAACGGACGACATGAGCTGATAATGCAAACCAAACGCTATTGTTAAAACAACCTAGTAGTACAAATTTAGGTGTGAACTACATGAAGATATTGAACTTAGCAAAAAAAAACTTGACAAAATCTTAGGACTATTTTCTTTATATAGAAATTGACAACACGACCAACAGAACAATTTCAGTCTTGTATAGATGCATTTTGTGGTAGTGAGAGTGCACAAAATAACGCTTGAACCAAACAAAAAATAATTAGACAACCGTGTATGCTATAAAAGAATAAGGCATTACTAGGGTAACATTTACTTTATTTTTGTTCTCTATCTCGTTCATTTAAATTTTGAGTGAATTATAACTCAGTCTTGTTCTATGCGTGGGGTTACTTTGTTTTGTATTAGTTTTTTTTGGGGCGCACATAGCCTCATTGATTAAACAGTGCTTCGGCTGCAACAGCGCGTCCCCATTTCCTGTACGCTGCCCACTAATCAGGTGGACGCAGGTTTCCATCGCCTAGGCCAAAGCCCTCCCTGGATCAGCAATTTTGTTTTGTATTAAACGACCTGTCACATCGAGTGGCCCATAGGGAAATTACATAGCAATTTACTTTGTGGGCTGTAATTTTTGCTAAAGTACATATATGGGCCTTACATTTTACTCTTTTGACAAAAAAAAACATGTAAAGTACTCGCTCTAGTGGATGGTGCAAAGCGTGTTAATTACGCTAGTTTTCCGGTCCGACCAGATGGCGCGTAGTCACGCGCTGACCATCAGATCCCACGCGAACGCAGGCAGCTACACAGCTATGTAGCGTAACTAGTCTAATCCGCGCGCCATCGCGCGCGACGACAAGCAAACATGTTTAGGTTTATCTAGATAGGATCCATATGTTACATATACTGGTGATGCACATAATTAAGTACCAGGATGCATACATTATATATACCTAGGTTTATGATACAGATGCATAATTAGGGTAGGTTACTAAAGTGTAGAGCTGATCTGCCCAATTTCGATCTGGCAACGCAGCAACCTATGGGGAACACCGAGTGCTTTGGCAAATTGAAATTGGCCAAAAGAAGATCCGAACATATAATATCTCCATCAAGCTTAGAGCTCACAAACTGATTTTATTAGAGTAAAATGTAAGAGACCAAGAAGTTTGAACAATTCATTACTCGCCTCAGAGCATCTTAAATTCGTATTTAGGTAAATAAAATGTATTCTCAGGAAATATTACATCCACATTAGACTAAACTAATGCTTACATGCAATTTTGGACATCAAGGAAAGTCCATGGACAGTTGTAACTAATGTTGTATTACTAATATATATTTGAAAGATAGGCCAAGGCAAAGCAACAGGAGATGCAAGAAAGGAACGGTGCCAACTTTAAGGTGCTGGTTAGCAGACTATGCTGGTGTAGAGGGTAGTGAGGAGGGATGGGCCATGGCAAACCATGTTTGCAGTCACAGGCATGGCACTGTAGACATTGGAAGAGCTAAAAACAGCCAAATATTTAGACAAGATACAGGAAACGCTACAATCCGCACACCCATCCCACAGCTCAGTGAAAGTGGGACACATTTTTATGCACCCAAATTAGAACCACACCTGAAATAATACAGATTTAAGAAAGATGCCAAATATAACAGTACAACCTAAATTGTTAATGACATGATCATTAAAATTTGCTAATTGCTGGCCCGTTAGTCTAGCAAATCAGAGTATCAGAATGTAGCAGATCTACCGACAGGTAACATGTAGCTAACAGGAGGCAATCTATGATCCAGAGATCTGTGTTTTATTATGAAATGGAGTATTCAAATTGGCATATGTACACTTTACTTACAGGCTACAAGACACGGGATTTATTTTCTAAGATGCTAGCTATCATGTGAAGATGAAATATAGATACCTTCAATGGAGCGTGATACAACTGTTTTAGCTGACATAGCACGAGCAAACCCAAAGTCAGAAAGCTGTAGATAGGGAAGAAACAACATAAATGGAATTTCAACCATTGTAGCGTAGTGGATAGGAATCGCAACATCAAGACGTAGACAACAGTGGATAAGTGAATAAGAGTCAAAATTGATCATTGTTTAAGCAAACAAGAAGATGGCATGTATAATCAATTTAGGGTCAGGAAGATAGCTAAGGTGAAGATAGGAGAATTTGCAGTCAAGCAGAGGCTAAAAGAAAAAAAAATCAGTTGGTCTCTAGGAAGCGCAAATAAGCAAGCAGAAGATAGGAGAATTCGCAAGAAATATTTCATCACAGGATAATGTATATATCTGGGTGGATTAAAATGTCAAACCATGCAAAGTTAATATTTTTTACAGTAACTTAAAAGTAGCACCAGTCATTGTTGCACAGGACAGAAGATACAATGTTAGTAAAAAGCATAATTAGCAGACAATGAGTAGGAAAATGAGAAAAAGGAGTTTACCAGGATATGTTAGTAAAAAGCATAATTAGCAGACAATGAGTAGGAAAATGAGAAAAAGGAGTTTAACAGGATACCACAGTACAACCAGCTTTGCTTTCTTTCATGTGTGCATAGAACAGAGAATCTGATATGTTGGTTTAACAGGCCTGGAAAAAAATATAGAGTTCACTAATGCCATGGGAAATGAGCCTGAAGCCTAAAAAGCATAGAAAAGCACATGTAAGATATTATTTCAAGGGAGCTAGGGAATACCGAAGTGTTTCTGCACCTAGTCCCTAAACTGCATACTCAACCAATCATGAAATGGAGCAAAGCAGTGTACAACCCAAAAAAAATCCCAAAGAGGTAAGTAATGGTACCTATTAGGACAAAAGACTACCAATATATTAAGGGTATGACCACCAACAATGTTTCAAAAGAGCCTAATGTGCAGAGAAGAAGCTAGGGCAAAAAGCAAAGAACCAGTGAAAACTGTAAACCAAGCTAAAACCAAAAGAACACCAGAGCTATGATGCTAAAATTACATCTTAACACAGATGAAATTCATATGTCTGATAAAGACAAGTGGATTAAACAGATGCAAAGGCAATTTTGAAGAAAAATATAAACTCATCAGTATGCGGAAACAATGGAAAATCATTTTCGACACGCAAATGCAAATTAACCGATCCAGGTTTTTTATATGAACCTGAAACTATTTTTATGTGCAAACAGCTAAATACTAACCCATCTTTATTTTTTAATACAACCTTAGAGGCATTTCATTGAGCAATTAGCAACAAAGGATATTTATCTAAGCAATAACTGTGAAGCTACATCGCTCTACATCTTACATCACATGATGAAACACACGACCCAGGCAGATCTAAATCGTACTGCATCTGCACAGAATGAAGTGAAGAAACAAAAGAACAGATGCCTGTAACCATGGTTGAATGCATAGACTAACACGGAAATCCCACCGTAACTCATTGCATTTAGCTGTTTCGAAAGAGATGCATTTATATGTGGTGGTCTGATTGTAGCAAAGAAGGAAGAGATACACATTAACAAGATTTTATAAAGGATGCCCGTTTGGGAAGAACAGAGTTAAAAGTCAGACTCAACAAATTCGGCAGTGGACTCAACATACCGGTCACCAACGAGCAGCGTAGACAGCGGCCTGAGTTACTGCAGTGATGAACACATAAAGAAAAGCTAAGTCTTGGGCAGGCAGGAACATCATACTCAGAAATTACAAAACTACAAATTTGTAATGGGTTGCTTAATGGCAGTACCTAATTTTAACCACAATTTTACGCACAATAATCCAACTCTTTTTTTTGGTAAAGAAACCACAATCTCTCTGTAATCTCCCGTGCCTGTAGGTTAGTGTTCTCAAGTATCTGAGAAAATTAGAAGTAGCATTCAGTGAGAAAATACATAATCTGTAGTATATTTTGCTTGCTTTGAGGAGGAGCTTACCAGGATAGCACAGCACAACCAGCGTTGATTTTTTCCATGTGTGCATACAATAGAAAATCTGATGTTGTTTCAGCAGCTGAAAAAAAACATATACATACCAATAATGCAATGGGAAATGAGGTTGAAGCCTGAGAAGCATGGAAAAGCAAATGTAAGATTTTTAGTTCAGACTTGACGATAGGAATGGCAATACATCTTAAAACTCCAGAAGAACGTAGAAAGAGCAGGTTCTGTTGCACAAGACAGGTGACAATACCAATTATCATAACGACAAAAAAGATAGTACAGATATTCAGTGCTCCAACACTGAAATAATCTGAAGTAAGGAGGGATTTTAGGTCTAAATATTGCTAGCTCAGTTAATATATAGGAAACATAAAGGGTGCTGGGGTTGGAGATGGGAGAAACTTATATGTGAAGTTGGAACAGTTAATCGGCGCCGAAGATGAACAGAGAAGAGGAACAACACAACCACAGACATCGAAGGCCAAACCGTAGAATAGAAAAGAAAGCCAATTCAGGTATGTTCTTTTAAAGAATTAACACCCCAATTTAGCCTATGCAGCTTATAGAAATTAGAACCTTCCAATTGTGCGCCTCTTGGTGGAGAAACATGAATTTGGTTTGTTGCTAGGGTAAAAGAATATGAACATCCATATACCAAAGTTATATTAAGGTTGCAAAGTTATACTCCAGATTCCAGCGACAGAGTTGACATTAGGTAAGAGCAAAATCATATTTCAGATAGGAAAGTCATACTCATTGTAAGAACCATAGAATAGGAATCAAAGAACGAAGCCAATGCATAGGTATAGCTTAGAAATTTAAAGAAAAAACTGACCTTGATATTGCAGTTCACCAGGTAATAAATTACGTTGCTAGCAAGCCCAACTGCAAATATATCATTGGCAACGGGGTGTGCTCAGTAACAGAACAACCGATAAATTGCATGAAGCAAAGACATCATTGACAATGGATGTATGCTGACTAACAAATGGATAAAATGTGCAACTAATATAACGAAATTGTCACCACAAAGCCACCGAAAAATAGCAAGATTCATGGAAGAATGAAATAATTATATAATCATCAGTGCACAGTTCCATTGTCTCAGCCTAAAAAAGATCATCATTGCACAATCCCCAAGCCTCAGTAGATAACATGAATGAAACAATTAATCATCATTGTACAGGGAAGGATATCAGTTCTGCACATTGTCCCATACAAAACCCATGGAGTAACAAGAGAACAGCAGGAGACAATGGACACTGGGAGAGCTTGCTCGCTGCAGCGAAGAGGGGAGGGGGGCCAAGATCCCTGCAGTGAGGAGAGGGAGTTTAGGGAAGGGGAGGGAGAAGGGGAGAGAGCGCACGCCGGAGTTTAGGGTTTGGCCCGTCTGGCATGGTTCCTAGGGTTTCGCCGACCAGAGGAGCGCACGCTCCCCGGTGGGAGGAGGCATTGAGGAGCCCGCGCGGAGGATGGGGGAGAGGGAGGGGGCCGTGGGGCCCCACCCGTGCCGGCGCGCTACCCGCAAGGGGGCGCCGTAGCCTCTCGCCCGCCGCTGCCTCAGGAGGGAAGGGGAGAGAGGGAGACGAAGGGGAGGGAGGGCGGAGGAGGAGGAGGGTGGGCGCCGCCGCCGCGGACCGCTCGCAGCAGCCGTCGTCGCCGATGCCCACATCGGAGAGCGAGAGCGAGAGGGAGTGCGAGGAGGAGAGAGAAGGGGGGAAAAGCGGGGAGGAGAAGCGGAAGCCGGGATATATATTTGCTTCTCTGGATTCGGAAGAGAAGTGGGAGAAGCCAATGGTAAGCACAGAAGCGGCTGCCGGCGAAATCCGCTCCAAGCGATCTGGACCGTAGGATCGAAGATCGAACGGCTAGGAACATTAGAGGCGACGTGGACCGGTTCTCCATTCGGGAAGGTCCCGCCGTTTATTTAAAAGTAAATTCATTCAGCATGGCCCACAGCCCACCCACCTTTCGCGCCACCGCATTCGTTCAGCACGTGGCTTATAGCGTGTTTGGTTTAAGGAGTAGATTCACCCGTGAATCCCAGTCCTCAGGGCTTCGGCTACTGTTTGGGAACTGTTTATTTTTTCTTTTCTTTTTTCCCTCTTTTTAGTTTTTCTATTTTTTTTGCATCTTTTTCTCCTTTTTGTGAATTTTTTTATCTTTTTTTAAAAAAACTGGCGCAAGGTAGCACGCCTATGGTCCTAGTGAGCTTACGTAGCATGGGGTCATCCGGCACTTTTCTGATGGATCAGGTCGTTCCCACTGATTGGCTTGGGGAAGCTAACAAACAAGTGGAGTGACAACGGACGACATGAGCTGATAATGCAAACCAAACGCTATTGTTGGGCTAGCTTGGACTTAGGTTCGGATGATTGCAGACGAATCAATCCGGCAAACCAAACACGCTGATGGACGACCGTGAGCGCATTCCTTCAGGTACGTACGTGTTTCTTTCTTTTTTTTTTTTGCCTTTCTTATTATTATGTTTCTTTTTTCTATGGGTTTCTTCTTATTTTTATTTCTTTAATTTTTCTAATCTTTATTTTATGTTTTTTCCTAAATTTACTTGTTTTATATTATTGGGTATAATTTTTCCTAGTAACCTCCTCTATTGTGCGTACATTAGAGACGGGTTTTTCTGAGTAACCGTCAATTATGCATATGTCATAGACGGTGAATAACCCATCACTAAATTAGAGACGTTCTTTTCTCGTCACTATTTTGTTTTTCCTGTTGTAGTGATGCTTCACTAGCTAGTGCTATTTTTTCTCACTGAATCTATATTCGGTACTGTGTCTAATGAATCTAACTGAGTTTAGGTAAACTAAAATCTTCATGAAGCACACGAACACACACTTTGAACAAACAATGTTCCACTTCCACTTACAGTTTAATGGCAAGCAAGTTTACTGTACAACTAAAAATACCCATGCATTTTTTCGTTTCATAAGAGCTGGAGCGCCTGCTCGAGGTTACCAACGACATCTGATATGCGGGCACAGACATCGCGAAGCCGTGTTGGCCACCAGTGGTTGGCTGCGGCACCGGACGCATGTCGAGCACGTCCCCTAGCCGGCCGGCCTGGATGCTCGGCCGTGCGAACGACGCCAAGGTCATGGCCACCACGCTCTGCTTTCCCGTCAGCATCACCACGACGAGGCCGTACACGTCGCTCGCTGACCTTACGCGGCCCGTGATGTAGTACTCCGGGTCGGCCGTCGGCGTACCCACCGCACGACGCAGCGCCAGCGACCTCCACGGCCTGGGAGTCGACGACGCCCGCAGCGCGCCACACCGACACGCCGAAGCCGGACAGGCGCGGCACCCAGGCAGCGTCCAGGAGGGCGTTGGAGGAGGTGGATGATGAGGGGCATGGCGTGGCAGTGCAGGTGCTTGACGGCGCGGGCCGTGCCCAGCAGCATCTGCACGCGCGTCTTCCAGGACGCCGTCACGGGCGACAACGAGGACAGCTGCGGCCTGCGGCCGTGGGCATGTACTGGGTGACTAGCATGCGCTCGCCGTCGTCGGCACAGGTGCCCAGGAGGCGGATGATGTGGTCGTGGCGGAGCGGCGACAGGATGTGCTGCTCCTTGAAGAAGGCGTCCTCCGCGCCTCGTCGTCCACGGTTGAGGCGCTTGACGGCCACGTCAGGCCCGTTGTGGAGCTTGCCCTTGTACACCTTGGTGCCAGTGTCGGCGTCGTCGCTGAGCACGACGGCCAAGTTGTTGGTGGCCAACCTGAACTCCCGATCCTCAGCTCCGCCCGACTCATCCTAGGGATCCAAGACCAAGACAAGATTACATTTCCCGATGGCACAGAAAGAGAGAGTTGACTTTTTTTTTTGAATTTAGAGAGAGTTGACTTGACTTGACGATGGATAGATTCTTTTGAGGAAACAATGCAACACTGTTAGCAGCGCTGGCCAAGCACATAAAGAAGAGGCCGCTGCATCAAGCTCGTCTGCCAGGCCACCGTCACCTCGGCCCAACAGAGTCAGGAAGCCCAGCTCACGCATCATCGGCCCGAACTGGATCAACTAGGAGATAGTCTATAAATAGCAGGAGGGGAGAAAAGAGAGGGTTACGAACAGAAGTGTAAAAACTCCAAATTAAATTCTAATCATTCATAGCACAATTTATCATATTCCCAGTTATATCTGTTCTACTTGTCTTCCTCGGCGCCGTCTGGTGCTAACATCTGGTATCGGACGTCTCGTTCCAATCCTGGCCATCACGCCGCTTCCTCCTCCTCCACGGCCCCAAACTCCGCATCACCACTACACCCGCCTCAATCGCGCTCGCGGCGCCATGGAGCCTTCCCTGAAGCAGATCCTGGACGCGCTCAACAACCGCTTCGACGAGTTCGACCGCCGTCTGGATGACCGCGACCATGTCTTCGCCGACCGCACCGGCTCCGTCGACTCCCACTTCGCCACGTTGGAAACCGCCATCTCCACCCAAGCCATCGGGTTAGAGCAGCGATTGGCGGGGATCGAGTCTCGCCTTCCGGATCCGACGTCTGCGACTGTCGAGCAGCGCCTCACCTCCATCGAAGCGTCCCTCACCAACGGCCACCGCCTTGCTAATCTGGAGCCCGGCCACGACACCGCCGTCAAGCAGGAGGAGCACGACCCTAGAGTGGCCACGCTCGAGCGGGTCTCAGTAGATCTTGAGGCATGGCGTCCCGGCGTCGACGGCATCCTGGATGACATCTAGAAGGACGTCCAGAAGTCTGTGAGGAACCTCGACTGCCAGGTGTTCGATGAATCGTCTTATCGCCCGGTTGTGCTTCCCTCGCCAACGGCGGTGATCGCGTCGGCTTCAGCGGCCGGTTTGCACGTCACACTGCCCAGTGGGCACCGCGTCGACATGAATACACGGGATGTTGGGACCGGAGTCGTCATGACTTGGACCCATATCCCGGCCAATGGTATGTCTTCTGACCATCACTCTCGAATTCCTGTTGCTAAGTTCCACCCACCGCCGGTCGTCATTCCTCCGCGCCCGGTTCCTGAACCCGTCCACCATCCACCCCCAAATCAGTTTCGACCACCACCACCACAGCTCAATTTCCATCCACGCCCATTCCATCATCAGAATCCTCCTCTTCCCCCAGTTCACCCCCCTACCCTAATCCCAACCGTCCCAATCCTCTGACTAGTAGGCTTCTGAAACTTCCCTTTCCCACGTTTGATGGGCTCAATCCGAAACGTTGGCGTTCCCTTTGTCAGAAGTATTTTGCTACCTATGTTGTTGATCCTTCACTCTGGATTGGTTTGGTAGAACACTATATGCAGGGTCCAGCAGTGATTTGGTACCAATCCATTTCCCCCCAGCTGCCCATGGCAACTTGGGACTCCTTCTGTAGTCTGCTTCACGAACGATTTGATCGTGACCAACACGAGTGTCTTCTCCGCCAAGTATTCAATATCTGTCAACAGACGACAGTTTTAGCTTATGTCACTATATTCTCTGAGTTGGTCGACTAGCTCATTTCCTATTCTCCCAATACCGACCCACTATTCTTCACTCAGCGTTTCATTGATGGTCTTCGTACTGATATTAAGGCTTTAGTATTTGTCTAGCGTCCACAAACATTCGATACTGCTGTTCGTCTCGCCTTACTACAGGAAGAGGTGGGCACGGCTCCTATTCCACGAGCCCCTCATGGAGATGATTGGCAGCCTGCATATCGTCCTCGCCTGCCTGCGGCTGCGGCAGCACCTCTGCCGCTGCCTCCTCCACCGCGCGCTGACAAGGCGGTGGCTCCGGCTGCTGCTGCTCCAGCTAGGGCGGGTGCCCAACCAACTCATCAAACCATGGTGGCTGTCAAGGCTTACAGGAAAGCTCTAGGCCTATGTTTCAAATGCAATGCCAAGTGGAGTAAGGACCATGTTTGTGCGCCCGAAGTTCTTCATGCAGTTGAGGCTTTCTAGGATTCTTTTTCTTCCGATGACTCTATGGACGATTCTGTTGATGACTTTCCAGCCACCGAGCAGTGTTGTTTGGCTCTGTCCAAGTCAGCCCTGACTGATATACTAGCTTCTCGCTCTATTTGCTTCCAAGGCCTCTTACAATTGATTCCGGTGCAAATTTTGGTTGATTCGAGCAGTTCATCTTCTTTTATCCATGAAGCTCTGGTACCTCGGTTATCAGGTATTGCTTCGGCTCCAGTTGCTACTTCTGTTCTGGTTGCCGGTGGTAGTCAGCTTACCAGCTCGGCCATGCTGCTTCAAGTTCCTTGGTCAGTGGGTAATTGTGCCTTTCAGTCAGACTTCCGAGTTCTGTCGTTGGGGTCTTTTGATGTTGTGATTGGCATAGACTGGTTGGCCGCTTATAGCCCTATGCAAGTACATTGGCAGGAAAAATGGTTGGTTATTCCGTATCAAGGGAAGCTCACAGTGTTGCAGGGACTGCCGACTTCCACACCGGCACAACTCCTCCTTCATATTGCTGCAGTGGACATGGTTGAGGCTGCTGAGCCCAAAGAGTTGCTCTTGCCGGTTGAGCTATAGCCCTTACTAGAGGAATATGCTGACCTGTTTTAGGCTCCCACATCCTTACCTCCATCCAGAGCATGTGACCATGAAATTCCTTTGATCCCAGGAGCTGCACCAGTGTTTGTGCGCCCTTATCGGTACCCGCCAAAGCTGAAAGACAAGATTGAAAAAAAGTGCAGGAGATGTTGTCTCAAGGGCTGATTCGCCATAGTCATAGCCCATTCTCGTCTCCGGTGCTGTTGGTACACAAGAAGGACGGTGGCTACCGGTCCTGTGTTGATTTCCGCCACCTCAATGCTTTAACCATGAAGTCCAAATTTCCAGTGCCAATTTTTGACCAACTCATGGATGAACTTGCACATGCCAGCTGGTTCTCTACTCTGGACCTCCGGGCGGGATTTCATCAAATTCTGTTACGTGAAGGTGAGGAGTTCAAAATCGCATTCTAGACCCACCTAGGCCAGTGCGAGTTTCGTGTCATGGCCTTTGGACTCACTGGAGCGCCAGGCACATTCCAGGGTGCGATGAATGCCACCCTCGCTCCTGGGTTACGCAGATTTGTCATTGTTTTTTATGACATCCTGGTGTTCAGCCCCACATTTGAGTCTCGTATAGAGCACCTAAAACAAGTCTTTGAGTGGCTCCGCCGTGATCAATGGAAGTTGAAGAAGTCCAAATGTAGTTTTGCTTGCCAATTCATATCCTATCTGGGCCATGTGATTAGTGCCACAGGCCTCTCTACTGATCCAACCAAGGTGCGTGCAGTTGCGGACTGACCAGTTCCAGCCAATGTCAAGGAACTCCGTGGGTTTTTGGTCTGGCAGGATATTATCGAAAATTTGTTAGGCACTTTGGTATTATTGCTAAGCCTCTTACTGAACTGCTCAAGAAGGATCAGGTTTTTGTGTGGACTCCTGCTCATGACGAAGCCTTCTCCTTATTGAAATCTGCCCTGTGTTTAGCTCCTGTCCTGGCTCTTCCCGATTTCACAAGGCCATTTCACATTGAGACAGACACCTTTGGGTCTGGAATTGGAGCAATCCTTCAACAAGATGGCCATCTGATTGCTTTTATCAGCAAGCCTCTTAGCAAGCGGAATCAGGGCCTCACTGTTTATGAGAAAGAATACTTGGCAATTCTCTTGGCAGTGGACTACTGGAGACACTACCTACTCCAGGGAGAGTTCTATATCCACACGGATCATCAAAGTCTCACCCACATCAATGAGCAACAACTACATACAACGTGGCAACAAAAGGTATTTGCTCGGCTAATGGGTCTCCAGTACAAGATCCTTTACAGGAAGGGCGCTGAGAACGGAGTAGCAGATGCATTGTCTCGGCGTCGTCATCCTGAGCAGGTCATGGCTATTTCCTCTATTAAGCACCAGTGGTTGGATGCGGTGGTGCTCAGCTATTAGGCTGATTCTGATGCAATGAAGTTGTTATCTCAGTTGGCAACACAACCTGATTCCATTCTGCAGTATTCGCTGGTTCAGGGTGTGATCCGCTACAAGGGATGCGTCTGGTTGGGATCCAGTAAGACAATCCAACAGTAAGTCTTGACAGCCTTTCATGCTAGCCCAATGGGGGGCCACTCTGGCGCACCAGCAACATATTCAAGATTGAAACGCTTGTTCTTTTGGACTGGTATGAAATATGATGTGTGGCGGATGGTGCAGTCCTGTTCAGTCTGCTTGCAAGCCAAGCCTGATCGCGCCCGCTATCCCGGTCTGCTGCAGCCACTGCTGGTGCCAACGGCTTCCTGGGAGATTGTTTCCATGGACTTTGTCGAAGGGCTTCCTACCTCAGGATCTGCCAACGCGATTTTGGTGGTTGTTGATAAATTCACCAAATTCGCACATTTTATTGCCTTGAAGCACCCGTTCACGGCCCAGACTGTGGCGCAGCTCTTCCTGGACAACGTGTATCGCCTCCATGGTCTGCCCAAATCTATAATCTCTGATCGCGACAAGATCTTCACCAGTTTGTTGGCAGTCGCTATTCAAGGCAGCCGACACTTCTCTCCACCTCAGCTCTTCGTATCACCCGCAGACCGACGGGCAAACTGAACGGGTAAACCAATGTCTTGCAACATTTCTTCGTTGTTTTGCTCACTCATGCCCCTCTCAGTGGCACCGCTGGTTGTCACTCGCGGAGTATTGGTACAATACCTCCTTCCATTCGGCATTAGGCAAGTCTCCTTTCGAAGTCTTGTATGGCTGCCCTCCCCGACACATGGGTTTGGATGTGGAATCAGTCGCTCCTGCTCCTGATCAGCAGTCCTGGTTGTCTGGCCGTGCGCATATGCAGGACCTCATCCGCCAACACCTGTTGTGTGCTCAAGACCGCATGAAGCGTCAAGCAGACAAGTGCCGCTCGGAGTGTGTATTTGCTGTCGGTGACAAAGTGTTTCTGAAGCTACAGCCGTACGTGCAGTCATCTCTGATGTGTCGTGCTAATCACAAGCTCTCGTTCTACTTCTTCGGGCCCTACAAGATTCTCGAGAAGTTAGGATCCGTGGCGTACAGATTGGAGTTGCCACAGTCTTCCTCTATACACCCTGTTTTTCATGTCTCCCAACTAAAGCTATCTCCAAGCAACCAACAGGTATCCTCTGCCTTACCATCTGACCTGCAAGCTTTCCAGGTCCCGCTTCGTATTCTACAACGTCACTGGTCTTCAGGAGATCACCCCATGGAGCAGGGTCTGATTCAGTGGTCGGACACTCCACCTGATTTAGCGACCTGGGAACCGCTCATCACACTTCGCCAGCAGCTTCCAAGAGCGCTGGCCTGGGGTCATGCCGGCTTTGAAGACCCGGGGACTGTTAGCAGCGCTGGCCAAGCACATAAAGAAGAGGCCGCTGCATCAAGCTCGTCTGCCAGCCCACCGTCGCCTCAGCCCAAGAGAGTCAGGAAGCCCAGCTCACACATCGTCGGCCCGAACTGGATCAACTAGGAGATAGTCTATAAATAGCAGGAGGGGAGAAGAGAGAGGGTTACGAACAGAAGTGTAAAAACTCCAAATTAAATTCTAATCATTCATAGCACAATTTATCGTATTTCCAGTTATATCTATTCTACTTGTCTTCCTCGGCGCCGTCTGGTGCTAACAAACACGTACCAGCAGGGATTGGGAACGGGAGGTGGGATTTCCATCGAGGCGTCGAGCTATGCCGATGTAGATAATGACAGGGATGATCGAAAGGTAGGTGTCGATCTTGCGGTCGACGTCCCTGAACCTTTCGGACAGCCTGGAAGCCGAGAACAGCTGGGACGTGAACCCCTTCCTCTGGCAGGAAATGACGAGGTGGTGCGCCTCCAGGAGCCTCCGGGTCCTGCAGGCAGGGAACAAGCTCGGCGAGCATGCTGACGCGGCGCGCTAGGTGCTCGCAGTCCTTGGTGTTCTGCCGAGCATCCGCGCCGCCTGCCCGATCATAGAGATTAGCTCGCCGACGTCGAGGCCGACGACCTGCGCCACGGTCGCCGTGCTCTCCAGCCCGTTCCACCTCGCAACCAATCACTGAGTCTGGTAGTGTGATAGCTAGGCAGGCCCAACACAGACTCCTATACACCCAGTATAAGCTTATATATATCTCGTTGACGTTGGCACCGCGTGATAACCGGGTCAAGGAGACATCAACTTGTTTATTATCTAAATAAAATAATTGAATAAAACTCTCTCCATCGACGACCGGCCAGGTCGCCCGGCTTGCTAGCGCGCTGGTGTATCACTCCCACTGAAACAACGATGATGATTCTAACAAAGCGGCCACTGAATTTATTAAGAGGTGCCACCGGTTCATGAAGTTTGAAAGTATATTTCTAGATCCATAAACTTTTGAAATGCATGTCATGAACTTGTTAAATGTTACATACACCGCAGGTTCATTTATGGACCATTACCGATCACTGCATTGCACTATTTAACAAGCAAGATAGACACACATAAATATCTTTTCAAAGTTTGTGGATCTAAGTAACATTAACATTACATGACACGTTCAGAGACTCTTCATGCACCGCGTGAAGGCGTCACTGCCATCTAGTACTGTGATCTCAAACGAAAACGTTTGCCAAGGTTCAAAGAACACTAGGCCAAATCTTGATATCACTGCCGGTTGAGAACCCCCCATCACTGCCGGATTTTGAACCGGCACAACCAAACCGATAGTGATGGGGAATTGACATCACTGCCGGTTCTTATGAACCGACACTGATGTTGAACCGGCAGTGATGTGGTTTCTAGAAAATAAGCCATAAAATGTGACGAAAAATAGAAAAAAAAATCTATTACCGAGAGAGGACCCACCGAACAACCACACGGTTTTTTATTTTTCGTGTGATATTTCACGAAAAACGTGCGCTTTGCGGCTGCCAGCGCTTGAACCCTTGACCTCTTTCTCCGCATGTTCATCCCCTGACCACTCCACCTGCACACATGTTCCTATCTAGTTGGGATAGTCGTGCTAGCCATTTTATATTCATCTAATTTTGAAATGAGTATTTGGGACCCTAAACAAATTCAAATGAAAAAGTTGTCAACTACAAAGTTTTATAACTTTTCGAGATTTACAACTTTCATTTTGGTTGTTTCTCTATCCAAGGTCGTTATGAAATTTGAATTTCAAATTTAAAAAATTCAAACGTAGTTTTCCATGACAAGATGATTTCAAATCAAAAATTTATCAACTACAAAGTTTTATAACTTCTCGAGATCTATAACTTTTATTTTGATAATTTCTCCATCCGAGGTCGTTTAAAAAATTCAAATTTTTAAATTTTTGAAAATTCAAACATAGTTTTTCTTGACAAGATGAATTCAAATAAAAAAGTTGTCAACTACAAAATTTCATAACATTTTTTTAGATCTACAACTTTTATTTTGGTAGTTTCTCTATCTAACATAGTTTTAGTAACATTATTCACAAATGTTACATATCTCTCTTATAGTTCTCTAATATTATGAAACTGGGAGATGTAAAATTTGTGAACAATGTTATTACCACTTTATCAGATGAAGAAATGACCAAAATAAAAGTTGTAGATCTTGGTAAGTTCTACAACTTCTATGTTTGTGACTTTTCAGCTCAAATAATTTTGTATTCCAAAATGACGTTTGAAGTTGCCATTTTTTGAAATTCAAAATTCAAATAGATAAAACACAGTCACATGAAAAGATGGATAAAATAATAGCTGAAATAACATAACAAATTTATAGAATTTGATTTTAGAAATTTTTAGAAAAAAAATCATAAAATTTGTAGTTAGTATGAGGGAGAAAGACTAGTTAAGTTTTATGTAGAGATTAAAAATAAAAATAAGAGTTCTTTAACAACTTCAAAATATAATTTCAAACTATATTTTAAAGTAGTAAATTATTTCAAATAAAAAAGTTGTGAACTACAAAGTTGTATAACTTTTCGAGATCTATAACTTTTGTTTTGGTCGTTTCTCCATCCGAGGTCGTTTACGAAATTCAAAATTCAAATTTTAAATTTTAAATATTTGGACATCCAAAGGATTTCAAATTAAAAAGTTTGAACTACAAAGTTGTAGATCTCGTCGAGTACTATAAATTTGATATAAAGTTCGTCTTCATCGGACATCATATGAGAAACTTATGAAGTTTTCTTGTAAATCACTGTCGGTTCAAGCCACAAACCGACAGTGATAATATCACTGTTAGTTCTTGGCTAAAACCGGCAGTGATAACCCCATATCACTGCCGGTTCGTGGCTGAACCGATAGTGAAGACACGGTTTTCACTGTCGGTTGGACCTATCACTGCCGGTTTAAGCGAAAAACCGGCAGTGATGTGCCGGGAAGCACTATCAATGTCGATTTTGTAAAATCTGGCAGTGATGAAGCTGACAGTGAAGACCAAATCTGTAGTAGTTGAATATTCCTGCCATTAATCCTAGCTAGAGACATGCCACCCAACTGACCTGTCGCTTCGTGCATGCGCCCTTGACTTGTCTTTCTAGCCACAAGAAGATAAGCTGTTTAACAACCTTAAACTTATTAATTAGCTGGATTATTCAGTTGAGATTGCCCCAGTTGGAACGACACTTGGTTGTCTTCTTCTAATCTTCTAATAAAGGTTCATTCTCTCTTTGTTTCTGTTGCCATATATAGGCACCTTATTTGTACTAAAAATGAAATTATTAGGTTATATGAAATATACATGATCAGAGGGATAGATATGCGCGAACATGGAGGTAGATGGAGTGCCCAGCATGCATGTGGACCCTTTCCTCATCTAGAATCAATCTACCAGTGAACCACTGGGGATTCATCGTGGTACAGGCATCAAGATGCAGAGCAAACTGGAGGTCATTTAGACCTAGATAACGCATCGATGGTAAGTATAGATTTAAAAATTATATTTATATAGGAGTTTTAGACCCATATGACAACTGTGATAAGTTTGGAAAACTAAAAATTTAAACATGAGAATAAGTTCATCATCGTTCATAATGTCGGCCATTGTTCATACATGATTACATATCTTACGAGCAACAATGGTTGCCAGTCTTATGGTTATGGTGGAGTGGAACACTGCTCAATCGACAATGATCTCTGCCTATTTATTGATAATAAGGGAGCACTATTTATATTGCTCTTTTTACAACAGTCGAACCAAAGGATACTTCCTATCCTAAGAAGGGCATTTTGGTTCTTTTCAGCATATAAGAGTCAAAGTCACATTTGACCATCCAAAGTCGGCCCTCGATCCTATATGCAGGGACAACGACAACAAAAAATGTTCATTTTGTGAAGTTGTCAAAATATGTAATGGACTTCACCATTGCGTTCCTCTCGTCGAGATGGTCATTTGACCATCCAAAGTCGGCCCTCGATCCTATATGCAGGGACAACGACAACAAAAAATGTTCATTTTGTGAAGTTGTCAAAATATGTAATGGACTTCACCATTGCGTTCCTCTCGTCGAGATGGTCAAAAAACATATATGGAACATCCAATTTGGGGTCTGGATGAGAGAGTTATGCCTCCGAAAAAATATCGGTCTGGGCTACCGGTACTTCCGGTCCAAGACTGGAACTCCCGGTGGCTAGCGAAGAAAGGCGCAGTTTTGCGCGAAAATGAACTACCAGTACTTCCGGTCCGAGACCGGAACTTTCGGTGGGGACCGGTACTACCGGTGGAGTCTGACCGGAAGTACCGGTAGGTGTTTATTCCGAATCTGACTTTCAGATCTCAAACCGATTTGTTTCTAGATCGGTTTTTGGATGCGGGAAAAATTTAGAAAATAAGCCTTGCAGAGGTTTCCTACCGGGATAAGACCACCCCTCTATATATATGAGAGGATCATGACCGATTAAGTTCTCATCTATCCAATCGTCAAAAAACACAACATATCACCTCTTTGCCCTAATTCTCTCTCTTCAACCTTCTACCCTGCTGTTCGGTGACGTCTCTCCACGAGATTCATCGGCATTCTAGGCGGCTTTACCAGTCCTAGGAGATCCTCCACGTACTCCTCCCCGACGGATTCTTCCGGGAGTAGTTCTGGAGCTTTTCCGGCCAAGAACGAGCTCCACATCGGCCTTATCGGTCTCTAGATCAGTTTGGTCGATTACGTTGCTTTCTTGCCGCGTTGCAGGTCGTGTGTGCGGCCTCTAGGACGTCCAAAGCCCACCGGTGTGTTGGCTCGGATCCGTTTCGACCTCAACACAATGCGAATAGCATTGTCCCGCGAGGTTGGCCCAGCTGCTCTAGTCTCTCTAATGAGGACTGCTGTTGGGTCCATTTGCATCCCACGAAGAGGTCGGACACTGTGATAGCTTTGCAGCATCGTCGAGCTTGTCCCAGGCCATTTCGCTAGGCTATTTCGCCTAAGGCCGCAGCGAATATACGTCCATTGTCAATAAATAGCTATAAGGTTCACTGTCAATAATTGGATCGGTTCTATATGAATTCAAGGACATTTTATTTTGCGTGGCTAGCTTTTCGTGAACGCGCACGTACTGGAGCTGGAGTTCTCCAACGCACCGACGCCTGCCCCACGTCCTGCTCTGCTTGCCGCTGTTGCTCATCGCGAACGTGACACACCGTGGAGGAAGCAAGCCTACCAGCAGCGTTGAACACAGGCCGTCGTCGTGCGTGGAAAAGAACACGAGGTCGGCGGCCATGGCACCGCTGCCATGGGCTATCTCCACGTCATGCCAACGCATGAAGTCGAGCTTGGTGCGGTCACCGACATCGCACCCAAACGCCCAATAATACTGTTCATGTGTATACTTATAGATTACAGCCTAGGCCATCGATTCATAGGCCCTGTTTATCCGGCTTATAATCCGTCTTTTTCAGCTTGTTTTTTTCAGCCGCAACAGTATTTTCTCACACAACAAATTAGCCAATAGTGTTTTTCAGCCGGCTTATCAGCACAGCCGAACGGGGCCATAGTCATATACACATGTAACATTTAATTATCTTGAATATATAGCTCAAGAAACACCTTACGGAACTATATCCATTGTGGTATCATCCATCCATGGTTTCATGTGACAGCACATTTAATATGGAAACCAGGCCGTGCGCACGGGCGGTCCACTTGCAGGGACTAATGTTATAGCATATATAATGTTTGGGCACATACATTCAGCAGTACACTTCTTGACTTAGGCCTTGTTTGGTTCGCGATTTTTTTTGGAAAATAGTACTGTAGCACTTTCGTTGTTATTTGGTAATTAGTGTCCAATCATGGTCTAATTAGGTTTAAAAGATTCGTCTCGTGAATTTCATCTGAACTGTGTAATTAGTTTTATTTTTTTATCTATATTTAATGCTTCATGTATGCATCCAAAGATTCGATGTGACGAGAAATCTTGAAAAATTTTGCAAAATTTTGTGAACAAAACAGGCCCATACATAACAAGTAGGGGTTCAAATATTAAACAAAGATTCATCGAGCAATCCAGCTAAAACAAGCTTACGTCAGGTTTAGCAGAGTACGTAGAATAAAGACTACTTGTATATACATAGTAAGAGCTCCACGACCGTACTTAGGACTACTTGTACACGCTAAAAGCTCCATTACGGAACCAATATCTATTGGGCTTGGCTATGGCTGCACGTTCTCGTCTAGATGTATCTTCATCTTGATCCATGAGGGTATCATCCAGACTTCCTCTGGCCCCCATCCATCTGCCATTCAACCATTTCCCAACATCGTAGTGTGATAAGCATATCTTTACAAAGGTGGTAATTTAATTGTAACATGTATCAACATTACCTGTTTGGTGGTTGTTTCTTGCCATCTTCAACAATATGGGCCACCGGATAAGGTAATAATGAATGACGTTTTATCTTCTCATAATTTGTTCTATCAAACACAAAAAAGATTGGATTAAAAATTTATGTTGTCTGAACCTCCTCCAACTTGATTACTGAAATGTTCCAACATATCTCAGTCAAGTGCAGAACCAAAACCTGTCAGCAGCACTAACAAAAACTTCAATGCCGAAAGAAAAATCCACACTTACCGTCCTGTCTTAAAATAGTTCAGAATTCCACAGAGAAGATCAAACCGCAGGTACGGAGTTCCCATGCTCCTACCATAGTAGTTCATGCCTATAAAATTGCCGTTGACATCAACAAGGGGCCCTCCAATCCCAGCCTAACCAGGTTAATTAAATGGAGAGGTTGTCAGTTGTGATGTACACAAGGCCAAATACATCATATTCATGTGGCAATTAAAAAAAGAAAGTCAATGGCGCTACCTTAGTGATTGTACATGCAGCGTAACGAAGATCATTGCAATCCAGATTGCCTGACCACCTGGTACATTGCCCACCTGCAGCCATAACTAAATCTGGATCAAAGTAACGGCCCACAGCTACTACCTTGGTATAATCCACCGTCTGATGTTTCAGATTCACAGGACAATCAACATTATAATTCTTGATGCTGATTAGAGCAACATTGTAATGTAAACTATAATGTTCCAATTTCCCTTCACAGCGTTCATTGTTTGGAAGCAACACCTTAATCTGCAAACAATACCGCAAGACTTGAAGCAGTGTCTTGAAAGAACAAGAATCACACAATATAATTAGGAGCACCAACCGTTAAGCCCTCAATAATTGTGCCATCATGATTCCTAACCAAGCTTGCTGATGTCAGAATAGCCGGGCATTTATCATCATAGTAGTCAATGAAAAATCCTGTGCATGCAAATAATTTTGATTCACCTGGGCAACTTAATTGTCATTAGCTAGTGATGACTAAATATAAATGTGAAATAGTATACAGCACATTACAGTAAAATCACCATTGAACGAAGCAAGTGCAACAAGGTTTCCACATATGTGACGAGCAACTCCTTCCTTGAGTTCATCCCAGACACCATTAGGATAAATGTCACCAAAAATCTTAATGCTACCTGGTTGACAAGACATTGTATATTATAGTTAGTGGCACAGAAGAGCTGTCCAATGATGGACTGGGGTACAGTCAACCCAAATTATGCCTTGCTAATGACATGCTAATTCTATGTACAATATGCAACAATCACTTAAATTTCTGCAGATAATATTGTAAAATTATAATATGATGGCATCTTGTGCAACTACTCATATTATAAGTGATTGTGTTTGAACAAATCCGTGAACATCACTATCCTTCAAGGAGCCAGTGATGATAATGATGTGCTGTATGCACCCTCACTCCAGATCTTTTCTAGATGGACTAGCAAACTGCCCATGTGTTGCAATAGCAATACAAAATCAAAGGAGTACATTTGTGTATATAGTGAACCTTGGTTCCATGACGTCATTCTAGGAGATTGGGGTGATGGTGAAACTGATTTGTAATAAGTGGCAGGATGAAGTGTAAATATGGTGGTGACATATAGTATAGGGGTACAGTGGTGGTGATGGCAGACACCCCATCATCACCAACTCAGTCTTCTATAGGAGTAGAGATTTATGTAGAGATGTGCATGTAGCATTTTATTTACTTAAGTATTGAACAATCTGCATATGTACATACTACATAGTTGATATTTATAGGCACACTAATATCTGAAATCAGAGAAAATTTACATTATAAAATCAGAACCTGAGGTATACTTATTTGTGATCACAACGCACAGGCAATGCTAGTGCGGTAGTAAGGTACGTGTATTGGCACTAACATTACAATACAACTGTATAGGACTATACTAGGTAAATATAAGTATAGATGCAAAAGCTTAACTTGCACCAATAAAGGACCTTACAAATAGTGCTGGATCACAGTTAAAAAAAGAAACATCTGATAACCAATGTCGAGTGGTTGTGTATTCACCTCCAGGATGGGAGAAAAGTTTCACACCTATGCGTCTTCCTCTTCTTTTATCCCTGTAGATGAAGATCAATATGAGTACTAACCCAAAAGGGACCAACATGAGCAGATAATGCAATAAAACAAGAACTAACACCCTGTTTGGATGTAGATATTGGAGCCCAGACTTTGGAATTGGAATCAGGTTTACTCAGTGCTGCTGTTTGGATGCATGTGGCATTGAGTTTTGGCATTGGAGACCCAATTCCTTGGTATTGAACTATAACTGGTAGGGGCCTATCCCAATACAGAGACGGACCCCTCCGTATTGAGTGGAATCGGGGACTCTTCCCCGTGGCCCGTGGCGCGAGCGCGAGCACCCTCTTCCCCATGGCCCCCGATGCCTCCCTCTCCCTCCCCAGGTCCGGCAGGTGTCCGCCGGTCAAGGTAGCCGCCCTCGACGCCTCCCTCTCCATCCCAGGTCCGACAGGTGTCCGCCGGTCAAGGTCACCGCCCCCGACGCCTCCCTGTCCTTCCCAAGGTCCGGCAGGTGCTCCTACAGGAGTGTTAGGGTGGTGCGGTGGACAAGAGAAGATGGGTGAATTCTATGTACATCCAAATAATAGATTTGGTATTTGTGAGTCATTTCCAATACAAGGCTATTTGGTATTGGTACCAATTCAATGCCATCACCTTCAATATCTACATCCAAACAGACCCTAAGCAAATGTATACAAAATCTTGGTCAAGAGATACCATATCCCCAACTAGTTAGTCTCAACATAAAAAATTCTAACATATTTTGAGGTAGACAGATATATTGGCTTCGATATTTCATACAGAGGAATGTTGCTACACTACAAGCCTACAATACAAAGCAACTGTGACACCTGCAATAAGACAGCTATCCCCATTTGAAAATATCTTTCACTAGAGAGTAGACATACCAAACCATCAAGTTCTTAGTAAGGGTAAACATTAGAGGCTGCAACTACATAGATAAACAAACTGGAAATATATTTGCATACCTGACTGGCTTCACCAGGTCTAGAAATACACTCTTTTTCAATGATGTATGAAAATGCCCCAGACGTTCGAGAATTATGCTCCTTGGCAAGAAAATTGGTCTTTCCATATCCCAAAAGAGGTTCATGCCAAAAAGGTTCCCATAAAAATCAATAAGTGCGCCACCCTGCATAGCCTACAAAAAAAAAGGTGGCAGGCTTTAAAATGATAAAGAATCAGAGTTACTCCCGCTTTTATGTTAAAATAGTCACAGTTGATCATCTTATGCAAATTGTAAATGCTACTGTTTTATCAACAATGTGTAAATTGTTATGGTGGGCAACGTGTATCAGCGACGCGGCAAAACTAGTGGCTGAGCACAGACCGTGCCAAGTACTAGGACGCGGTCACCAGCCACGCCGCAAGCTGCCAGGTCGCCCAGCTAGAGTAGTTAGTTGCTGGATCCATGTATCTAGGAGATTTACTTTGTTTCCTTAAAACTAGCAGTCAGGTTTGTTAGGATTGAGTATAAGTATGGAACATTCAGTTAATGAAAAGGGCTAGCCTGGGATTGGAGTTTATCTCCCCTTTGGCCCCCAGCCGACTATTCCCTCTCTCCTGTTGTCGTCTTTTCCATCTACTCTCCCCAGGCGCCGAGCACGGCGCCGCCACCTCGCAGACGCGGCATCTTCAAGCCGCGGCCACCGATCATCCACCCCTACGCCCTCAGATCTCTGGGCTCTAACAACCTGGTATCAATGTCAGGCCCTGGATCCTCCTCCTCCGCCGACACTGCCTCCGCCGAGGCGTCTGCTTCGGCTCCACTGTCCACCTCCGCCGCCTTGATCCCAGCCGCGCCCTCCCTGCCGCTGGCCACCACGGTGTCCACCAACGCGCTGGACGCGCTCACCACGGCCATCTTGGGCATGCAGCGCCAGATGGGTGACCTGGCTCTGCGTGTCGCGGCCATCGAGAGCACGCCGTCGGGTTCGTCATCACCACAGCCAACCCTTGGCTTGCCCGGGTGCGGTGGTTTTCCTTTGCTGCCACATCCGGTTGTGTCTGAGATCACCTCCACTCAAGCGCCCGCGGCCACGCTGCCGGCGTCTTCTCTTGCCACGCTGGGTTCCATCGTCCAGCCGCAGGTTTCCCCATCAGCTCCGGTGCCTATCACCCAGATCAATTTTCCACACTCGCCTTCGCCGGTGCCCTCGCTGTCATCCATTATGAACGCCGGGCAAGTTGATGTTATGGCACCTCCGCGCGTCCATGTACCACCAGAACCTGAAGCCGCCGGCGTACCACGATATCATAAGCTTTCCTTCCCGACCTATGACGGCAAGGAGGACCCTCTCGGCTGGCTCAACCGTTGTGAGCGGTTTTTCAATGCCCAGCGCACCCGGGAGGCTGACAAGGTGTGGCTGGCCTCCTTCCATCTGCTCGGATCGGCACAACAGTGGTATTTTGTCATTGAGCGCGACACCGGCACGCCATCTTGGGAGGACTTCAAGCAGCTTTGTCATCAGCGCTTTGGTCCACCTCTCACAACCAATCATCTGGCGGAATTGGCGCGGCTGCCGTTCACCGCGGACGTAGCCACTTATCTAGACGCGTTCCTGGCACGCCTGGCACATGCTGGACGCCTCACATCACACCAGCAGGCCCAGCTGTTCACAGGAGGATTGCCGGAGCACATCCGGATTGATGTCGAGCTCCACGACCCTCAGGACTTGCAGCGGGCTATGCGCCTGGCGCGAGCGTATGAACGGCGCAATTCCAACACTCAGCTCGCTCTTCCAGCGCCTCCAGCCCGTCTGCCTCGCCGCACCATGTCGGCCTCGGTGCCGGCGCTGTCAAGCACAGGATCGTCGTCCACACCGCGGCCCTTTAAGCGACTGTCGCCGGCTGAGATGGCAGAGCGCCGCAAACAGGGCCTCTGTTACAATTGCGATGAGCCCTACGTCCAAGGCCATAAGTGTGCTCGCCTATTTTATCTTGAGGTCTCAGACTACATTGTTGAAGAGCCTGATGACGATGATGAGGCAGCAGAGGTGCCCACTGCCCCAGTGCAGTCCGATCAGAACTTGGCAGTAATCTCGCTGGGCGCCATCACTGGTATACTCACTCAAGATACTATGCAGATTTATGTCACCATCGGTAATGACCAGTTCATCGCTCTCTTGGACTCTGGATCGACTCACAATTTCGTTCGCTGGGATGTTGCTCGCCGCGTGGGACTCCAGTTCGTCCCTTGTCCAGGGGCCGGCGTCATTGTCGCCAATGGTGACCGTGTGGCCTGCCGGGGGTTAGCACATGATGTGGGCATTCGCATTGCAGATGAGTTCTTCGCGGTGGACTGCTATTCCATTCCGCTGGACAAATGGGACATGATCCTCGGCGTCACTTTCCTGCGCACTCTTGGCCCGATCCTCTGGGATTTTGACGATTTATGCATGGCCTTCACGCGTGACGGTCGGCGTGTGTTCTGGCGGGGTATTGGCTCCACCCGCCATGATGTCCAGTCAACTCGTCGCCTCAACGTCATCCACAACGAGCCGGAGCTGCTGGACACCTTGCTGCATTCTTTTGAGGATGTTTTTGCTGAGCCGCAGGGACTACCGCCGGCGAGGGCTTGTGACCATCGCATTCATCTACTGCCCAACACACCTCCGGTAGCGGTTCGTCCCTATCGCTACCCTCAGCTTCAAAAAGATGAACTGGAAAAGCAATGTGCCTCCATGCTGCAGCAGGGTATTATTCGGCCAAGTACCTCGGCGTTCTCGGCACCAGTGCTCTTAGTGAAGAAGCATGATGGGTCATGGAGGTTTTGTGTGGATTATCGCGCCCTGAATCAGCAGACAGTTAAGGACAAGTTTCCAATTCCCGTGGTTGAAGAATTGCTTGATGAATTGAAGGGCGCCCGATTCTTTACTAAGCTGGATTTGCGTTCCGGATACCACCAAGTGCGCATGAGCGCCGCTGACATTGAGAAAACGGCGTTCAGAACACATGAGGGCCACTTCGAGTTTTTGGTGATGCCATTCGGTTTGACGAATGCGCCGGCCACGTTCCAGAGTTTGATGAACGCGGTGCTCCGGCCATTCCTTCGGAAGTTTGTGCTTGTGTTTTTTGACGACATCCTCATCTACAGCCCTTCGTGGTCTTCCCATTTGCAGCATGTGAACGCGGTTATGACTGCTCTCCGCGCTCACCAGCTTCGTCTCAAACGCAGCAAGTGCTCTTTTGCTCAGCCGGCTGTACAGTACCTTGGCCATGTGATTTCAGCGGACGGTGTTGCCATGGATCAGGACAAGGTGGCAGCAATCACTACTTGGCCTCAGCCACGGTCAGTGCGTGGTCTCCGTGGATTTTTGGGGCTGGCCGGCTACTATCGCCGGTTCATCAAGGACTACGGCGCGATAGCAGCCCCACTGACCCAGTTACTCAAGAAGGATGGGTTCCTGTGGTCCCCGGAAGCGGCAACGGCCTTCGAATCACTTAAAAGGGCATTGTCCGCTGCCCCAGTTTTGCAGCTCCCAGAGTTCACCAAACCCTTCATCGTTGACTGTGATGCCTCTGGTTCCGGATTTGGTGCAGTTCTACATCAAGGCGATGGGGCGCTCGCATTCTTCAGTCGCCCGTTCGCAGGCCGCCACATGAAGCTTGCGGCTTATGAGCGCGAGCTCATTGGATTGGTGCAGGCAGTGCGCCATTGGCGCCCCTATCTTTGGGGCCGTTCATTTGTCGTCAGAACCGATCACTATGCCCTCAAATTTATGCTCGATCAGCGGCTGTCCACCGTGCCCCAACATCAGTGGGTCAGCAAGTTATTTGGCTATGATTTCAGTGTGGAGTACCGCCCGGGTAGGCTCAATACGGTTGCTGATGCCCTATCTCGCCGGGGGGATGATGATGCGTCCCTGGCTGCAACCAGCGTACCCTCTTTCCAGCTGTATGACGAACTGCGCCGTGAACTCCAGGAGAACCCTCAGCTGCGTGCCTACCGTGATGGAGTGGTGGCTGATCGTGGCGACCCGTGGCGCCTTCGTCGACGGCTTGGTGCTCCACGGCAACCGAGTTATGGTGCCGGAGTCTTCTTCAGTGCTACCAGCAGTCTTGCAGCTGGCCCATGTCGGTCATGAAGGAGTCCAGAAGACGCTCCAACGTCTGCGCCGCGACTTTGTCGTCGACCACGATCGCCGGCTGGTCCAGGACTTTGTTAGCGCGTGCGCTGTATGTCAGCGGAACAAGACTGAGGCATTGCATCCGGCTGGTCTTCTTCAGCCCCTTGAGGTGCCCTCCCAGGTCTGGGCAGACATCTCACTTGACTTCATCGAGGGGCTGCCGCGCGTCAATGGAAAGAGCGTCATCTTGACGGTGGTGGATCGTTTCTCCAAGCATGCCCATTTTATTCCGCTGAGCCACCCTTATACGGCAGCAACGGTGGCCAAGGCGTTCTTCGACTCCATAGTGCGTCTTCACGGCTTTCCGGTGTCCATCGTCAGCGATCGTGACCCCGTGTTCACGGGTCATGTGTGGAGGGATCTCTTTAAGATGGCTGGAGTGCAGCTACGGATGAGCACGGCATTTCACCCGCAAACCGATGGACAGTCGGAGATTGTTAACAAGATTATTGCTATGTATCTCAGGTGCATCACTGGTGATCGGCCGCGCAAGTGGCTTGAATGGCTGCCTTGGGCTGAATACTGCTATAATACGTCCTACCACTCGGCGTTGCGGGCGACACCGTTTGAGGTTGTCTTTGGGCGCCCTCCCCCTGCTCTCTTGCCATATGCAGCGGGGGCGGCGACCACAGAGACAGTGGATGTTCTTCTTCGGGACCGCGACACCTTCATTGCCGAGGTGCGGGATCGTCTTCTTCAGGCCCAAGCTTACGCCAAGAAGTATTATGACGCCAAGCATCGTCCGCTGGAGTTCAGCACTGGTGATTGGGTGCTTCTCCGCCTCCTCCATCGTCCGGCGCAGTCACTGGTGCCGGGTTTCCGTGGGAAGCTTAGCCCGCGGTACGCCGGACCGTTCCAAGTCACAGAGCGCATTGGACCCGTTGCTTACAGGCTTCAGCTTCCTGAGGGTGCCCGCATTCATGATGTGTTTCATGTGGGCGTCCTCAAGCCGTTCCGGGGACAGCCGCCGTCTACATCGCCGGGTCTGCCTCCTCTTCATAATGGCCGTCTGCTGCATCAACCGGCTGCTGCATTGCGCGCCCAGCTCCGCCGGGGTGCGTGGCACGTCCTCATCCAGTGGACTGACATGGCGGAGTCAGACGCGACGTGGGAGCTCCTCGACGACTTCAAGGCTCGCTTTCCAGATTTCCAGCTTGAGGACAAGCTGTTTCTCGAGGAAGGGAGAGATGTTATGGTGGGCAACGTGTATCAGCGACGCGGCAAAACTAGTGGCTGAGCACAGACCGTGCCAAGTACTAGGACGCGGTCACCAGCCACGCCGCAAGCTGCCAGGTCGCCCAGCTAGAGTAGTTAGTTGCTGGATCCATGTATCTAGGAGATTTACTTTGTTTCCTTAAAACTAGCAGTCAGGTTTGTTAGGATTGAGTATAAGTATGGAACATTCAGTTAATGAAAAGGGCTAGCCTGGGATTGGAGTTTATCTCCCCTTTGGCCCCCAGCCGACTATTCCCTCTCTCCTGTTGTCGTCTTTTCCATCTACTCTCCCCAGGCGCCGAGCACGGCGCCGCCACCTCGCAGACGCGGCATCTTCAAGCCGCGGCCACCGATCATCCACCCCTACGCCCTCAGATCTCTGGGCTCTAACAAAATACTTTAAAATGTATAATAATTTTGTATTATCTTCCACTGCAAATTCAACTAACACAAAATCCATTCAACTTAACTGTACAGTTTGATAGGTATTGGGAATTTGGGATGAGTAAAAGTAAACAGATGTAGTACAGTAATATTTTCTTTATTGAATACGAGACATAGTTCTGTTCATACAGTAACAGAAAAGATTAGAACACTCAGAATAATGCTAGTGTACCTCAGATAATTTACATGTAGAGAACATAACATATCGACTATATTGAGATCCACGTGAATCAGTGCATGTCCCACTTGTGGCCAATAAGGTGCCAGAGATGTCACGCCCTACTGCCACTACCTTTCTACCATGGGGGTCAATTTGCACCTGATGATTGAGAGGCATGCAATAAACATCAAGGATGGACATGACTTTGACAACAGCAATTTCAAGATCCAAATCATATTCTTCCAGAAACCCTATGGCAACATTTCCTTCATGGCGTACTTCAATCTATATTGATAAAAGCAAAACAGCACAGAATGGTCACGATTATGTACAGTAAACAATAGCGATTAATAAATGATTCAGCAGCACAAACCTCAAGCTTATCATGGCCATTTGTTTCAGAATCATGTAAAGCTCTAACCAAACTTGCTGAAGTCACAAACTTTGTGAAGTTACACTGGCGTTCTATAACTATGCCAGAGGATGCATATAGCACACTTTGTCCTACAAGATCATAATTTATATCATTCACAACTAATGATTTGTAGACATATATTTTGAAAAATTTAAGGGTACAACAGAATAATCACCATTGGACAAAACAATTGAGACAACACTTCTAGACAACTTTGATGCAACTTCCTCACTCAGCTCACTCCAGATATCTTGATTGTCCCAACATAAGTCACCAAATTAAGAAAACAAGTTACAAGACACACATGAGGGCTCAAATTGATCCATAAATAAAAAAACATGAAGAAAAAGGAAGAACCAGCGGACCTGAAACTGACAAGTCAGTTGCCTCTTCTCCACTGCAAGTTCTTTTATTATCAGCTGAGAATCTTGTAAGCTCATCAGCACCCCTCTTACTTGGCAGCATCTTTACAAAACTGAATTAAAGGCAAAATGTGGGTCACAACCAATAAAGCAAACATTGCTGGGTCAGTGATTCAATTTTTATTTATGTCATACTACTATCATAAAGCAAAACAAAAGAAATGCACCGTCAATTTGATGGTAGTGAAACACGTAGATTGCAAAATATCATCGTAGTGAAACATATATATTAGTTCGCAACCAATATAGAACACACAAAAAAAATCATATTTCATATCTGATATATGGAATTAAAAGGGCAAAAAATTCCGAACTATGGACCAAGGAACGAGCAACGAGAATAGCAAAACAACAGAGCCAAAACAAGCAACAACGGATTCACAACGAACTAGACGTGCAATCTTGACCCTACATGGAAATCAACCACATGCCAAACATCTAGAAAGTCTTCGAAAGAAAAATCAAATGAGTGCCAACACGGGAAAAAAAACACCCTGATTTTTCATCAGACTCTAACCAATAGATTAGCAAACCGGCAACACCAAATAAATCCTAGAAAGCAAGCACCAAACTAATTGGTCAGTTTCCATGGTATAGAGAAACTGAGAGGAGCCAATCTACAATTGGCGACTGACCTGGATTCATAAGAAATAATATATATACAATCCAGCCCTAACAAGTTAATCAAGCACCAATAGGGAAAAGCACTATATATGGTTAAAGGAACCATCAAAGCTTCACTTCCACACTAAAATCCCTGATATTTTAAGAGATACAAGCTGGTAGATAAGCAATCAGATGAACTAAAGATCCAACAGAATCAGCTCCTAACCTAATTTCGTTTCCATCGAAATAAGATATCAAGGGGAGCTGATCTAATTTGGCGGCAGCAATATGAATCCATTACTCATCATAACCTTAAATATGTATTTATGTCAAGCTATGTTTTTTTAAAGAATCATGCTGAATTTTTTGGACAGAAACATGGCTCATAGTGCATATACAGGGGTGAAGATAACCTTAAGATATTTTGTGTTCTGCAATGCATATCATCAACCCTAAATTAGGTGACACAGCCGCCGCCAAAAATTAGGTCGGCTCCCCTTGATATCTTGTTTCGATGAAAACAAAATTAGGTTAGGAGGTTCTGTTGGATCTTTAGTTCATCTGATTGATTATCTACCGGCTTGTATCTCTTAAAAAATCAGGGATTTTAGTGTGGGAAGTGAAGCTTTGATGGTTTCTTTAACCATATATAGTGTTTTTCCCTATTGGTGCATGATTAGCTTTTTAAGGATGGATTGTATATATATTATTTCTTATGAATCTCATCATCATCATCATCCAATCCAATGTAAGAAAAGTAACTACAAATGTGTACTGGACTACAGAGAATGAACGACAAAGTCAGTACAGAAGGACTATACAGAGAATAAACTACAAAGTGCAGGTAGAAGGATAGCTTCTTGTTGTATCAGTTCAACAGCTACTTGCTAGCCTTAATTAAGCCACTAGTAGGACATGCATCTCCCCAATTTCTAGCTACTAATTTGTACTACTACTGGTATATATTTAGTGCTAATTTAATTTTTTTAGTGTGGGCTAGGATTAATGCTGTGACAGTGAGCATGCACTCCATTAATTAGTTAACCTGATGGATGAATCAAGACACATCTATCACCATTACAGCAAAATAATGAATGGAGAAAATAAATTGAACAAGAGTTATTATTTGTGTTAATTTGGATTGCTTGTTACTCTACTCCAATTTGCATTGGTACATACTCTGCAGGTGTGGGTGTGGCGACAGAAAGGGGTCTAAGCAGGAGTGGGGGACTAGCAGCTAGCATTCAGCATTCAGCATTTCAGCAGCTGGCCAGGATAGAAAGCAAGGTGTCCAACTCCATCCATCTCCATGCAAATATTTTTCAGGACTAGACTATACCACACCAGATGCTGTTTTTCAGGACCAGATAAATATGTAGTACAAAAGTTCATGTCCAGATCCTATCTATCTGCTTGCACTTATTAAAGTACATAAAAAGCCTCATGCTAATGATAATAAAGCCTGATGCTAAAAATAGAAGACCTTTGTAACAAGGTGTGCTTAACCCATACATACATAGGGCATATTGCCAAAAGTCTGAAGTTTTTTCCCTTTTCGCTTTCTTACCTTTCCGAATGGAGAAACCAGATGCTGTAAAGCTATGATCCTGTCCACGAGCCTTTCCCTCCTCAACTAGCAAAAGTAATTTTGGATAAAAGATTAATTAGCAAAACAAGAACAAGTCATTATTTTCTGAACCAACACAGTGAGGCTACATGCTACACTACATGTTGTTGATGTTGCAAACTTTCAAAAAATAAATAATATTTAGTGCAGAAAAGAAAGGTCTGTGTGTATGTTGGCTGATATATAACTAGGCAGAGCAAAAGCACTTGACAAGGAAACACATGAGCATAAAGACTTCATTGATTTCATTATCTGCTGAAAAATACAAAATGCAATAACAATGAACGACGCCAAGCAGCATGCATCACAGAAAATGGCTCACCAAATATGTCAGTTCTTACTAGCCAAAATGATTTGCTCGTGTTTGAAGAACATCACGGAATAAACTAAGAGTTCAAATGATATACTACTTATTATATACTCCATGAAACCACATGAACCAGCACACTAGGATTAAATTAATGCAGACGATAGCTGCCACACGTTATGTATGTTTTTCCTTCATCCAAAAAATGCACACTCTACCAGATCAGCAATATTATATTTGCCAAAGAAACAGGAGAAGGTCCAAGAGTTCACCAATGGTTTGGCGCCCAGCTGCAACAGACAAGTGGCCGCCTGCAACTCTACCAGATCTGACTCTACTGGATCTCAAACATACAAGAAAACAGGCTGTGTTAAACATGGTAGAGCAAGAACTAACACCATGGTGACCAGAGAAACAAAACAGCCGAAGATGCTCACCTAGAAGAGGCCGCCGACGAGCACAGCGAGCCCACGTGATTCCACCAAACCGGAGCTCAGCAGAGAACGTCGAGCACCGAGACAAGATCTGCAGGATTTGAGGGAAAAAAAAAGACCCCACCGAGACAAGATCTGCAGGATTTGAGAAAAAAAAACCTAGAGAAAGAAGAGAAGAGACGTATGAAGAAAGAGAATACGTGAGGGAAGGTGGTGCTCACCGGAGTAGCCTGGATGGCTGTTGGTGGCCACTTCACGACGAGGACGGGGGTGCCGGACTAGGAGATGCTGCTGGTGGCGGTGACGGTGGCAGGCGACAGCCGCCAGGGGATGGGGGTGGCGGCGCGAGAGAGAGAGGGGAGACGGGAGATCCACGGACCGGGGTTGGGGTGTCATGTCAACCACGCCTACACATGGGTGCCAAATGCAGTTTTGGATCGTGTGTGGGTGCCGAACTGCCGACACCGGCGTAGCAAATAAGTGGCGCTGCATCAGGGAAGGGCCTGCCGCCACGCCGTCGTGAGGGAGGAAGGCGACACCGTGTTGCTAGGCCGCCGCTGAGTGCCACCGTTGGCGCGGAGTGAGCCGCGCCACTGCTGGGGCCGCCATGTGCGCGACGGAAGCCGCTCTGCCACCGGGGGCTGCCATCCGACTGGGGAGGGCTGCGTTGCCGCCGGAACCGACATCGGTGCGAGGCGAGCAGCTCCGTCGCCAGGGCCCGAGCAAGACAGACTGCGTCGCCGTCGGGGAGCGCCCTACGAGCAGGGCGAGCCGTGTCACCGTAGGGGCCACCATCCATGCGAAACGGGGTCGCACGGTGGAAGCCCGCACCGCCGACGCCTAGGGCCGCGACGCGCGATGGAGCATGGAACCGATGTCGTCGGTGGTGCGCAGCTAGGGAGGGGCGTCGGGGGAAGGAGCGGTGTTGCCGTGCTGGATAGCCGCCGCCGCCGCCGCCGGGGTGCTGTCTGTGCCGGGCATCATCGTCGTTGTGGGTGCTGTCCGTGCGAGATCCAAGAGAGCCGCCATGGATCCATCACGCACATCTGGAAACATCGATGGAAAAGGGAAAATGAGAATAAGAAATCTTCCAGTAGCTTTATTCAATGATCGTAGGAAGATATTTTTGTAGTTGCTCACCACGAGAGCTGCCGCTGCACGGGCGGATGGAACCAGGAGGGCGTGCGGCAGTGGCGCCGCCGTTGCTCACCGTTGATGGAACAGTGCGCCATGCGGCCACCAGTCACCATGGCGATGGAGCTGCCCAAACATGCAAAGCTGAATCACGTTAAAGAGCAGGCTGGATCGAGGGGGCCCTGGTCATGGGCGGTGAAAGCGACGTGCCTAAAATGTCCACCAACAGCCATGATTAGGGATGAAAACGGACGGAATTTTTTCCGTACCGTCTCGTTTCGTTTTCTATATTTTTCCGTCAGTTTCCGTATTTGCGAGATTCCGTTTTCGCATTTGCAGAAGTAAAAAATGGTGTTTTCCGTTCGTTTCCGAGTAATCCCGTTTTAATACGTAATAGACCCGTTTTTATCCCGTTTTCAATCTATGCTCAACATGTTCAACAATTACATGTCATTATTATGTTAAGTTAATATAACTATAAATCACCAAATATGCATGTTATATTCACGTACATAGCATGTAAATGAATATTAAACTTTATATATATTATTACATAACTTTATATATGTATACTTTGAGAATATTAGATTATGTGATCTTAATTTAATTTTCTGACTCTCCATCCGTATTTGTCCGTTTCCGTATGTCCGCATATTTCGATTCCGTTTTCGAACCCGCATTTTCCGAACCCGCTCCCGTTTCCGCCAAAAAATATAGAAACGGAAGTAGAAATAAGGTTTTCCATCCGTTTCCGTTCGTTTTCATCTCTAGCCATGATTGAAACGGTCTCCTATTTGTGGTCAAAGCGTGATTTGGGTCACAGGTCATTAATTAACGCAATTAATGGAAACGAGCCTAGCTATCAATCGGAAGGCAAGGCAAGCCGAGCCTAGCAAGGCCTGGTGCGGATGGAGCGTTTGGGTTGGGTGGGATGCATCGGATGCGCCTCTTCGGGTCTAGCTACAAAATAAATTATTCTGTAGCAGTGTAATAGTTCTATATATATATATATATATATATATATATATATATATATATATATATATATATATATATATATATATATATATATATATATGTGTGTGTGTGTTATTCTACACCTATACACAGGTTTGAGTATACCCACGAATAAGTTATACCGCATCTCCATACTATCATGTACACAGGTTTGAGTATATATATAAATATTAGTGCCTGTCACATAGATAATACTGCTTGTCTTGAAAAATGTTTCACAAAATTAGAGAGACTATTGGGGTCCTTGCCGCAGTGCTGTGACGAGTTCGCCGCCGAGATGCAGAGGCAGTGGAAGCCTGCAGAGGCGGCGGAACCCGCCTCGGAGGTTGCGGAGGCGAGGGGGAGGCGGCGAGGTAGGCTCGTGAGGGGCGACGGCGAGCTGGGGTCGGGAGAAACCGGCGTCTCCTCCAGGTCCTCCCCACGATCTGGAGATTAGAACGGAAAAAAAACGATAAAGAGGGTGTGGGTGCGGGAGAAAAACAGAGGGACCGGGGAGCGCCCGTGGCTCGGTCCGGTGATTCGGGCTCAGTGCTATGGACTCGGGTACCGATTATTATTCAGTACCCAGGGTAATACATAGAGAATATATATATATATATATATATATATATATATATATATATATATGTATATATATATATATATATGTATATATATATATATATATGTATATATATATGTATATATATATATGTATATATATATGTATATATATATATGTATATATATATGTATATATATATATATATGTATATATATATGTATATATACTGCTGTTATGGTCAGATTTCATATAAACATATTTTTTCTGAAAATACACTATAGGGGCGATTTGTAAGAGTGATTTTATCTCCAGCCACTCTTACAAATGCTATTTGTAGGGATAGTTCCAACATCAGCCGCTCCTACAGTGACATTTGTAAGGGTGGCTCACCCTTACAAGTACTTTATTTATAAGAGCGGATGGGTAAGGGCGGCTCCCCCACACTCACGGTAGCAAGTTAGCTGCCCCTGCCCCCTACATTAAACCATCGTAGTAGTGCCAGCAGGAAGGATGAGCGGACAAGCTACGGAGGAAGGAATAGCTGGCCGACGGAAAGAAAAGGTCCGACTCCAGGAGCTACGGAGGAAGGAACAGCTGGCCGACGGAACAAGTCAAGCGGACAGAAAAGTCAGAATCCAACTAATTCTGCTTCTAGCCCCGTCCTCATTCAACTAATTGACGATGTGGCAAGTTCAAAATATTTTTTGGTGCAAAATATTGGGGAGCTGCTATGGACGAAACTAGTTTTTGGAAAACAATTATTTAAGAGAGTCCCAAATACAGAGTTTTGGGGGTTATATTTTTGGGGAACTCTTGAAGTTGCTTATATTTGAACTGAGACTTGACAACATTGGGGAGTGATGGAGGTATTAATCACCACATCAAATAGGAAGTGTGCGTACTGTGTAACCAAACAAAGTCTCTTGCCTGAAGTTTTCAAACTAACTAGTTGATGCAAGCAACTAAACTTTTCTTCCTAGCCAGGCTATGTGTATAGAGTAACCAAACACGGGGACCTTGGCTCACAGATACGAGCGAGGCTAGGGAGGGTCATTCGAACGACCAATCAGACACATAGCTGATTATGTTCCAACGTTGCAGCTAGAGGTTAATAATCATGGTTCTTATGAATCTGAACTCAACAGCTCTACCCATACAGACAGTTCTTAATTGTTTACACACTCGAGGAGAAATTTCCCTCACACCATGCGGCGGCTGCATCCTCAGAGCTTAGCCTGGGAGCTACAATGGAATGGGCCGATTCGGGGCCTAAATTTCACCGTATAATGCAGGCCCAACTAGATCTGAAGTATCTCTATCCCCCAAGGTTCAAGCTTCCGATGCTGCCTGAAAATAAATGCCGCGTATAATAACATAATAGGACCGCTTTGCCGAAGCTAATGTTGCCGGACGCCAAATTTTGCTTATGTAAGCATATAATAATACGTTGCTGACTAGTAGTAAAGGTCTTGTTTCTTAAGCAAGGAGCATCAACCGAAAAAAATATCTTAGCAACAGACAGCAGTTCAAATATTCTATTAAGATACTACAGGGATTCCAATCCAATCCAGATAAAAGTTTACGGCATGCAGATAGCAATTCAGCGGAGTAAACGAAGGCTACTAATCCTCAAAAAACAAACGAAGGCTACTAGTATGCAGCAATTATTCTAATCTGTTGCTGTTGATGCCTAGGGCTGCACGTTAATCTTCATCTTCATCCATATTAATTACGCATAGGGCTGCACGTTAATCTTCATCTTCATCCATATCATCTTGGATCAGGCAGGCCATACCCAGCTGTCATTCAACGATATATTTTTCCCACGTCATCATCAGGTCAGCAAATTTCTAAACAATATATGGTTATTACATAATAATAATAGTGAGATCCATGAGATGTATCTACATACATGTTTGGTGGTCCGTTGTCATCTTCCAGACAGCCCTCGTGACCACCAATCATCGCCCTGTCAAACATGCAGAATACAAGATTTAATAGAATATTATGTTGATTTTACCTCCAACTAGATTATTGATCAAATGTCCAAACAAATCTTGCAGTCATGTGCAAAACTAAACCTGTATACCAGCACTAACATAACAGCTTAAATACCAAAAGAGAAATCCACACTTACTTTTTTGTCTTCAAATCATCCAAAATTTTCCAGATATCAACAAAAAATAGGAACGGGGTTCCTATTTTTGTATCATAGTAATTGATGCCCACAAATTTTCCATCCAAATCAACAACGGGACCTCCAATAACAGCCTAACCAGGTTATATGGAGAGGTCAGTTGTGAGCCAAGTATGTAAGGTTAAGTACATCATATTCTGGTAAAAGTACACAAAGCCTTTCAGTCCCAAACAAGTCGGGGTAGGCTAGAGTAGGCAATTAAAAAAGAAAAGGGAAGGATGCTACCTTAGTGGTCCTACACGTAGTGTACCAAAGGTATTCACAATCCAAATTGCTTGACACCTCGTCGTAGTCATGGATGTATTCCCCACTTGTAGCCATTAATATACCTGATTCAAAGCAACGGCCCACAGCTACCACTGTTCCAGCATACAACATCGACTCAGATTTCAGCTTCGCAGGACGATCAACATTGTAATTCTTGACACTGACTAGAGCAACATTGTAATGTAAACTATAATGTTGCAATTCCCCTACAGTATGTTCTCTGTTTGGAAGCAACACCTCAATCTGCAAACAATACAATGAGACTTAAAGCAGTGTCTTGGACGAACAAGAATCACAGTAAAATTCGAAGTACCAACCCTTAAACGCTCACAATCTCATTTGCGCCATCAGGATCCCTAACCAAGCTGGCTGAGGTCAGAATAGTCGGACATCCATCATAGTTAATGAAAAATCCTGTGCATGCAAAGAACTTTGATTCACGTGGACACCATAACTGCCATTAGCTAGCGATAACTGAACATAAATGTTAAATAGTAAATAGCGCATCACTGTGAAATCACCTTGGAACAAAGCAAGTGCGACAACAATGTCAGATATGTTAGAAGAAATTTCTTTCTCGAATTTATTCCAGACACCAGTAGGATATTCGTCGCCAAATTGTTCTTCAAAAGTATTAACACTCATGCTACCTGGTAAACAAGATATCGTATAATAGTTAGTGGGACAGCAGGGCTGTAAAAATGTGCAGCGCATGATAACTTAGCAAGCATTGACTCATGACCACGTCCCTTGATGGACTGAGTTAACCCAAAGTGTAAACCCAAATTGCACCTTGCTTATCCTGGTGCAACAAGGTTGATTAGCACTGACATTTGTTAATTCTAAGTACAGCATTTAACAGTCACTTAAAGTTCTCTACATAATAACTAACTTAAGATTAAAATGTTATGGCAACTTGTGCAACAACTCATGCCATCTCTACTCTTCAAGGAGCTTTGATGGTCATGGTGTGCTCTATGAACACTCAATCCAGATCTTTCTGGATGGATTTAAGAAGGATGTGTGTGTAGCATTTTATAGCATAGTGTTGTACTATCTGCGTATGTGTAGGAGCCAGTTGATATGATTACACGTATAGAAATTTTTAGACCAGAGTAAAATTACTTTTCAAAATCAGAACCTGATGTACACTTATTTTGTGATCACAACACACAGGCATTGGCTGAATCGCTAGTGCTCAAGTAATGTTAACGGATTAACTCTTAACACTATAATATAACCGTAGAAGACTAAACTAGCTATATAGAAGAACAAATGGTTTAATTTGAACCACTAGAGGACCTTAAACAGTGATGAGCTACACAATTAAATAACATTTAGTGATCAATATTGGGTGGTTGTGTACTCACCTTCAGGATATGAGTGAAGTTCCACACCTGAGAGTCTTTTTCTATGCCTGTAGATAAAACATTAATACGAGTATTAACCCAAAAGGGATCAGCACGAGTAGATAGTGTAATAATACAAGAACTGAGCAAATGTTAAACAAAATCTTCTTTTCTTGAAAAACGCAGGAGAGCTGCATGTTAGTTCATTGAGAGAAGATAACACAATACAAAGGGCCAAAAAAACCCCTCCAAACACCCCACCACACACACCCTTGAAAAACCAAGGTACAGACGCGCCACGCACAAAAAAGGACAACCAACGACTACCCTGCCCCAAATTAAGGACCAAGACCGAGCAACCTGCAATGGAGCTCCTGGAGAGCAGAAGCTCCAGCCATACACCAAAGGCTGCTCTCATTGGCAATCTTTTGCAAGACTACCTCCACAGTAGGACTTTCTGCCTCAAATACACAATCATTTCTATGTTTCCATAATTCCCATGCAACTAGGATATTAAGAGAATTGAGACCACTCTTCTGCTCCATGGACACTCAAGTGGCGGAGCCAGAATTTTACATCAGGGTATTCCACGTAAAAATTACTATACTAATACACAATATATTGAACTATAGGTCCATAACAATAATCAAAAGTGTACATTAACACTTATCAATTAGTTCCTCAGCCTGAGCTACTCTAAGAATTCCCATCTTTTTACAAGAATTGCCAAGAATATTTTGAGCCTGTTTGGTACAGCTTATCTAGAAAAAGCGCTTTCCAAATAAGTTGCACAAATAGCGTAAAAGTGGAGGCCAAAATAAGCTGATCTAATGCAGATTTTGCTTTTTAGTACAAATGACAGCGATGGAAATAAGCGTGGCCGAAATAAGCTGCAAAAAAGCTTACCGTTTGGCCGTTGATTTCAGCATATTTCGACCATAAGCAGCTAGCTGTACCAAACAGGCCCTTTATCAAACACATAGCGCTTTCCTCTAAATTTTATCCATCAAGATTGTGATCCATTCTAAATTAGAGAAATTAAATCATTACCTGGTGTGGTGGCGCCTAGAGGCCTGAAATCTAGAGAATGGATACCGAGTAAGCCTTCAAGGCTTCAACACTGGCCACCGCCAAAAGCCAACAGCAGACCAGACGCCGGCTGCTTGGGCTGTTTCTTGTGGGCTACTGGGCTGCTAGTTGATTCGTGTGTTTTTAATCCAATTAAACAATAGGTTGTACATGTATACTAGTATATATATTTATTTTTCTCATCAAGTCTTGGGTATTCCATGGCATACCAGGGCAATACCCCTGGCATCGCCCATGGGGCACTCTTTTGACAGCCCTATACCACCAGTTAGAGAAACGGGTGGTATCCAGTTAAACAAAATCTTGGTAGTCAAGAGCGTTCATACTCCCTTGTAATGTCTATATTTTAATCTCAACAAAATATTCTAACATATTTTGAATTACACAAATATGTTGGCTTCAATATTTGAAACACAGGAATATGGCTACTCTACTCTACAATACAGAGCAACTGTGACGCGTGCCAAGTACAGCTCACCTGTTTGATATATCATATGCTAGAGGTACCAAAGCATCAAGTTATTATTAAGGGTAAACAAATACGTTGGCTTCAATATTTGATACACAGGAATATGGCTACTCTACAATACAGAGCAGTGACACATGCCAAGTATAGCTGACCTGTTTGATGATATCTTACGCTAGAGGTACCAAAGCATCAAGTTATTATTAAGGGTAAACACTAAAAGCTGCAATTACAAACATAGATAAGCAAACTGGAAATATATTGGCACACCTGACTGACTTCACCAACACGGGAATTATTATCTTTTCCATGGATGTCTGAAAATGGTTCAAACGATCAAAAATTATATCCCTTGGCAAGAATATGGGTCTTCCCATATTAGAGAAAAGGTTCATGCCAACAAAGTTCCCATCAAATTCCAAAAGTGCGCCACCCTGCATAACCTAGAAAAAAATGTATGATATCTTTGAAGTATGTTCCACTGCAAACTCAACCATCATGAAAACCATTCAACTTAACTGCACAAGTGTACATTTTGAAAGGAATAAGGCCAACCTTTTGCATTACAGTCAACAGCAACTAAAAAAGTAAACAAAGGGAGTAAATTAACATTTTCTTTATTGAATACTAGACACAGTTTAGAGCATATAGTAAAAGAAAAGATTATAGCACTCATAATATAACAAGTGTACATCAGATAATTTACATGTAGAGAACATTAGATGTCCACGATCTTCAGATCGGCCTGAATCAGTAAGTGTCCCACTTGTGGCCATTAATTTGCCAGAGATGTCACGCCCTACTGCTACAACCTTTGTAGCAGGCATCAATTCCTCCGCATAACTGAGAGGTACGCAATAAACGTCAAGGGCGGACGTGACTTCGACAACAGCAATTACATGATCCAGGTCATATTCTACCACAGTCCCTATGGCAACATTTCCTTCATGGCGTACTTCAATCTATAGTAGTAAAGCAAGGAAACAGCACAGAATGATCACAGTTATGTAAAGTAAAAAAGAACAATTAGTAAATAATTCAGCACCAACCTTAATGTCATCATGGCCATTGCTTTCATAATTTAAAGCTCTAACCAAAATTGCTGATGTCACAAGCTTTGTGAAGTTAGGCTGGCATTCTATAGCTATGGCAGAGGATGCAAATAGCACATTTTGTCCTACAAGATCACCATGGGTCAAAGCAATCGAGACAACACTTCTGGACAACTTTGATCCAGCTTCGTCACTGAGCTCACTCCAGAAACCTTGATTGTCCCAAAATAAGCGACAAGTTAGAAAACACGATACAAGCCAGCCGTGAGTGCTCAAATGGAGACATAAAAAAACATGAAGAAAAAGGAAGAACCGGCAGACCTGAAATCAATGAGTCAGTTGAGAATCTTGTGAGATCATCAGCACCCCTCTTGCTTGGCAGCATCTTTCCAGAATTGATGCAGAACTGAAGGAGGAAATAGTTGGGTCCAGAAAAGCAACGTTGCAGGTAAGTAAAAATTCATTTTTTATTGATGCCATACTTTATACTGTGGATCCGTGTCAGGAAGTAGGCTTAAAGTATGGCATAATCACAAAACAGAGAACCGACAAATTCGGTGTCGGGTTTCTACTTACCCAGCCTGCGCTGCCGGCCGCGCGTCGCTCCCTGCCTGCTCCGCCGCCGGCCCCGAGCTGCAGTCTGCAGATAAGGTTAGGGTTTGGTTTGGTTTGGAGATGCCTCACTGAGGTGGGCTTCATATCGAAGCGGGGATTTCCTTCGGAGGTCCAGACAAGGCGCGCAGTCTTCATCTCAAATCTCCACCGCCCCCGCCTAGCTGCAGGGATGGAAAGAAGCTCGCTTGGAGTCGTGGCCTCAGACACCGACGAGGAGTCCAAACGCGCTCACCTGGATTCATCACGGCTCGCAGCGGCGCTTTCTCAAGCGTGCGGCGCCCAAGGCCGCGGCCAACACGGGCAACGCGAGCGGAGGGCGGCGTCCGTGACTGCTAAGGTGAACGGATCTATCTAGCCAGTGTGGGACACGACGTGGTGGCGTAGCGCATCACCGGCTAGGGCGTGTCGGTGACGCCTCGGTGTGGTGGCCTCGATCTGGTCTGATTTGGTATTCATCTTGCCGTCCTCGATTTGGTTGCTCTCCACAACAAAACTCATGATTCTTCTCGTACTACGTGCTTGATCTGTTGTGTTTTTCAGATAGTTTCTTGTTGGAAAAAGTCTAATTGACCCCCCCAACTATAGGGGAGGGTCTACTTCACCCCCTGAACTATAAAATGGTCTAATTTACCCCCTGAACTTTGCAAAACCGTCCAAATCACCCCCTCGAGCGGTTTTGGGCGGCGGTTTGCTACAGTAACAGCTGTTTTGCTACAGTAACAGCGGTTTTGTCTTTTTCTTTTTTATTTATTTCGTTTGAATCTTTGAAAAATCATAGTAAATCACAGAAAAATCATAAAATAGAAAATCCAATTTTGTTGGACTCCACATGAGTAGATCTACATAGTGAATATATAATATAGTATGCTTTAGTACAAAGTTTTTGTTGTATGAATTATTCAAATTAATTACAGAAAAAAATAGATCAAAATTTACAGCAAAAACTTTGTACTAAAGTATACTATATTATATATTCACTGTGTAGATCTACTCATGTGGAGTCTAACAAAATTGGATTTTCCATTTTATGATTTTTCTGTGATTTACTATGATTTTTCAAAGATTCAGACGAAATAAATAAAAAAGAAAAAGACAAAACCGCTGTTACTGTAGCAAAACAGCCGTTACTGTAGCAAAACCACCATCCAAAACCGCTCGAGGGGGTGATTTGGCCGGTTTTGCAAAGTTCAGGGGGTAAATTAGACCATTTCATAGTTCAGGGGGTGAAGTAGATCATCCCCTATAGTTGGGGGGGTCAATTAGACTTTTTCCTTTCTTGTTCGAACCGAACGAACAACGGAAGAACAAATAGAGCCACGTGGATGAAATTAACCGACGCGGAGCGCCTGCTTGAGGCTCGCTGTCTGTGCCTGCTTGGGAATAACCGCCCTGCCACGTTGTCGGCTGCGGCGCCGGACGTCTGTCGAGCATGTCCCCCAGCCTACCAGCCTGGATGGTCGGTAGCGCGAACGACACCAAGGTCATGGCTACCACGTCCTGCTTCGCCTCGTCCCAGACACTCACCACGGGGGGCTGCCCCGTCAGGACCTCAAGCATCACCATGCCCAGGCCGTAAACATCGCTGGCTGGCTTGATGTGACCCGTGCTGTAGTACTCCGGGTCTACGTACCCATCACACGACGCGGCGCCGGCGACCTTCTGTGATGTCATGCCCGCCGCCCGCCACACCGACGTGCCGAAGCCGGACAGGCGTGGCGCCCAAGCGGCGTCCAGGAGGATGTTGGAGGAGGCGATGTTGCCGTGGATGATGAGTGGCATGGCGTGGTGGTGCAGGTGCTCGACAGCGCGCGCCGCACCCAGAAGCACCTGACTGCGGCCATGCAGATGGTCGTAGAGCGAGCCGTTGGGCATGTACTGGGTGACTAGCATGCGCTCGCCGTCGTCGGCACAAGTGCCCAAGAGGCGGACAATGTGGTCGTGGCGAAGCAGCGACAGGATCTGCTGCTCCTTGAAGAAGCTAGGCGTCCTCCGCGCCTCGCCGCGCATGGTTGAGGCGCTTGACGGCCACCTCAGGCCCGTTGTGGAGCTTGCCCTTGTACACCTTGGTGCCAGAGTCAGCGTCGTCGCTGAGCATGACGGCGAAGTTGATACCGGCCAGCGTGAACTCCCGATCCTCAGCTCCGCCCGACTCATCCTAGTAGGGATCCAAGACAAGATTACATTTCCCGACGGCACAGAAAGAGAGAGTTGACTTGACGATGGATAGATGGACACGAACCAGCAGGGATTGGGAACGGGAGCTGGGATTTCCATCGAGGCGGCGTGCTATACCGATGTAGCTGATGACAGGGATGATCGAGAGGTAGGTGTCGATCTTGCGGTCGACGTCCCTGAACCTTTCGGACAGCCTGGACGCCGAGAACAGCTGGGACGTGAACCCCTTCCTCTGGCAGGACATGACGAGGTGGTGCGCCTCCAGTAGCGCGTGCCGTCCAGCCCGGCCAGCGCCCGCCTGACCTCCGGGTCCTTCAGGCGAGGGACCAGCTCAGCGAGCATGCCGACGCGGAGCGCTAGGTGCTCGCAGTCCTTGGTGTTCTGCCGAGCCGTCCGCGCTGCCTGCCCGATCATGGAGATGAGCCCGCCGACGTCGAGGCCGACGACCTGCGCCACGGTAGCCGCGCTCTCCAGCCCGTTCCACCTCGCAACCGATCACTGATAGCTAGGCAGGCTACTGGACTTCCTAGTCCCAACACAGACTCCTATACACCCAGTATAAGCTTCTATATATCTCGTTGACGTTGGCACCGCGTGATAACAAGGTCAAGGAGACATCAACTTGTTTATTATCTAAATAAAATAATTGAATAAAACTCTCTCCGTCGACGACCGGCCAGGTCGCCCGGCTTGCTAGCTGGTGGATCACTCCCACTGAAACAATTAACGATGATGATTCTAACAAAGCGGCCACTGAATTTATTAAGAGGTGCCACCGGTTCATGATTCTAGATCCATAAACTTTTGAAACGCATGTCATGAACATGTTAAATGTTACATACACCGCAGGTTCATTTCTAGACCATACCGATCACTGCAGTGCACTATTTAACAAGCAAGTTAGACAATATCTTTTAAAAGTTTGTGGATCTAAGTAACATTAACATTACTTGACACGTTCAGAGACTGTTCATGCACCGTGTGAAGGCGTCACTGCCATCTAGTACTGTAATCTCAAACGAAAACGAAATTACGTGTTTGCCAAGGTTCAAAGAATATTCTTGCCATTAATCCTAGCTAGGGACATGCCACCCAACTGACCTGTCGCTGCATGCATGCGCCCTTGACTTGACTTGTCTTTCTAGCCACAAGAAGCTAAGCTGTTTAACAACCTTATACACTTGTTAATTAAGTGGATTATGCAGTCGAGATTGCCCCAGTTGCAACGACACTTGGTTCGTGGAATCTACCAGTGAACCACTTCAAGGTGCAGAAGAAATTGAAGCTCACTTAGACTAGATAACGATCGATAATGAGTTCAGAGATTTAAAAATTACATTTAAGAGTTTTAGACCCGCATGGCACCTATGATAAATTTTGGAAAACTAAAAATACATTTTTAGAGTTTAGGTATCTAGATGACATTGCACGACAAATTTGAAGACTAACCGTGCATTCTACTGGTACTCCACTAGAGGGGCTGAAGGAGGATTTTGTTGACATGGACCGTGGTGCATCCAGCCTATTATATTGTTGTACTTCTTCTTGCATATCAAGAAGATAAAATAAATGGTAAGTACTAGTTCAATGTGCTACAGATTCATTCACAAGCTTAGCAACTTGTGAAGAGGCGGCGTGGACTGAAATTTTTTCATTTGGTCAATGTGATAATAAGCGGAGATTAAATCCACCTCTATGGTTTCCATAAGGCCAGTCTCAATGAGAATGTCATAGGAGTTTCATGGCCATTAAATGGAGTGACATGTCAAAAAAAACTACTGTTTTGCATGTATCGAGGAAGAGAGAGAGGATTAGAGTTTCATGGTCATGAAACTAGCCAGCGCTGTTTTCCACATGTTGGAAAACGTATGAAACTTGCACTGAGCCAGTTTCATTCGTTTCATGGGATCCACTGTGTGGCAATGCTGGCGCGCTCTCTTTCCCTTTGGCAAATCTCTATCACTCTATGGCCACCTGTTCCCTTCATGTTTCTACATTCCGTCAAATCTCCCTTCACGTTTCTCCATTTCTCTGATTTTTTCTTTTTTCTTTTGTTTATTTTGTCTCTACAGACTGCATGCATGTCTGATGAATACGAGGAAAAAATGCACCATATAATATAATATGTTGTGTAGAGTGTAATATTCGGTATGTCGATGAATATGAAAATAATATATATAATATAATATGTTGCATGATAGTGTAATATTCTAATGTGTTAGTTTTTTCTAAATATAAAATACCTGCATAGTTTACATGACACAACTGATTGCAGCACCTTATAGGAATTAAATGTTACAAGTAGCCTATGAAACAATGAAATGAAAGTGTGCACTAAGAGAGTTTATTTCATTCACAGTTACCAATACTGTCATGTCTTGGAAACAGTGGGATGAAACCTCCCACTGAGACTAGCCTAATATAATAACCGTCGTGTAGCTAATCGATCCACGGAGAGGGACTGATGAGGGACGGAGGGAACATATAGTTGACAATGGACTGCGCTGCGAGGTGGACATCTAGCCTACTGTGTGTTGTACTTCTTCTTACACATCAACTAAGAGATAAAAGTATTCATTCACAAACTTAATTAGCAACTTTGCATCGTGAAAGGGTGTCGACTGATTTTTTTTTAATTTGGCCAATGGGATATGATAGCAGAGAATAAGTTCATCATCGTTCATTATGTCGGCCATTATCCATACATAATTACATACCTTACGAGGCAGTCTTGGACGCACTACTGGAAATCAAAATGTCTCTGTCGGTAATCCTTCAACTGACAGAAAAATTAAGATTTTTTCTGTCGGGTCCAAAAAACCAACAGAAAAATGAAGAAACCGACAGAATAAATGTATTTTCCTGTCGGTTTTTATGCTACCGACAGAAAAATTCTTAATTATTCTGTGTGTTCAGATCATACCGACAGAAAAATAATGTCAAAGAGGTGCGGGACTTAAATCGTGTAGGCAACGTGGGCTTGGGCTGCGTTGGCCTTTCAGCCGGCCCAAGATGTGGCCGCGGACACATAAAAGCGACGCGCCCAACCCTAGCCCCGCCCGCCTCCCCCCACAATCAACCTCACGCCCTCTTCGCGCATCTCTTAGCCGCGGCGGCGCACCCCCTCCGGCAGGCTGCGGCCATGAGCGGCGGCGCACCCATCTAGCACGGCGCGGACCCGAGCTGCAGCGCCCTCCCGAGGCCCCTTAGCCCCGGCCCCAAGCGGCGGCACGGTCCCGAGGCGACGAGGCGCACCCCGGGCGTTGGCGTTGGCGCGGCCCCAAGTCGACGAGGCGCACCCCGGCTCCAAGGCAGCGGCTTGCACCCCAGGTGTCAGCGTGCACCCCTGCTATGACACGGGCCCAGCCCCCTGGCGGCTGTGCATCCAGCTACGAAGCTCCAGTGGAGAAGGTTTCCCTCCCTCCCAGTCCTTAACCCTAATCCAATCGATTTGGCTTTGATTTCGATCTCCATGCTCCAGATCCAGTGGAGAAGGGGAGGAGGTCGATCTCCATGGTGCAGATCCGGTGGAGAAGTGGAGGAGGAGCAGATCCAGTTCTCCACCTTCAGACCCAGGTACTCATAATCTTCCCCATCTGTTCATTCTCTCTAATCTCTCTAATCCCTTCTCTGGAAAACCGGATCCTGTAAACTGGTGCACTCCGTCCTCTCCATCAAAGCTTTGGGGGCCATCCTGCACCTAGAATCTCTGATTACTGTCAGCCGTTGCTGCACTTCGTGAGAGGTACATCCCAATCCCATTGTATCTTCCCTCTAAAATATATGCGATTTGAGGCACAAATTTGTTCCCCATACTTCCAGTTGTATTTTCCTTAGATTTTTGGTGCACAGATTTATTTTTCGTACTAGTTGAAGGGTAAACTAATACAGATTGGATGGGGAATGGTTCTTTCAATGGAAAAGCCTTCAGTTAGCACCAGACACAACTCAATCAGACAGTTTGTGGTAGAAGAAATAAGTATACGACAGTTTAGTCTGTACTAGAGAAACATTTCATTAATGAAATAAGATGGGCGCCCAAAGATATCATGTAGTTTTTAATCCATGAACTAAGACTACTAGTATTTGTCCCCTTGTGAGAATATTAACTTTGAGGTGGATTAATGTTACTAAGACTACTAGTTTTTAATCTTATTTCCATCTAGTGATCTGATAATTGTGTAATCTGATAATTGTCTATCTAGTTAGCTGATTTGCCCAGCTTAAGAATAGAAACTTACACTCTGCAATGATTTTTTTTGTTAGAGATGGTAGAATGTTTTTGTTCTGAATGATTAGGTCAGTTTAGTACTTTTCTCTTCTCAATGATTTTTTGTTCCTGCTTGGTAGAAGTAAATCAGTTTTGTTTAAAGTCCCATGGCATTTTGCAAGACCTAACAACAGAATATTTCACTGCAGGTTTTGTTGAAGTGGAAGAACCCTGCTGATGCAAGTATTGAAAGGCTGGTAGTACAAAATAGGCTAAACCTTTGTATACATAGCATTATTGATGTACTGAAACATCAGCGGCATGTGTAATATGATCTATTGAGTTTTCCTGGTATTTATTGACATGGATCGATTGTTTTATACTTGTTATTGAATTTAGCCATTTGTGCCCTGTGTAATATAATTTGTTGAGTTTTCCAGATATATAAATGATCCATATTAAATTTAAGATTGGTTCATTGATATAATTTTTTTCTTTTGGCTAGTGCATTGTTTTGACGGTATATGAACCAACAGGAGCAAAGTTATTTTTTCTGACGGTGGGTACCAATTTTCCTGTCGGTGAGTTACGACAGGGATAGAATTCCAGACCTGGTGGGCCGAAATTTTCCTGTCGACGTCCAATAATTATCCTGTGGACGCCGCACCGACAAAAAAATTGGTGTACCGACAGGGAAATATTTACACCGACAGAAAAATTCTATTTCTCTGTCGCTTTATTTTTGTCGGTGTTTTTCTGTCGGTCAACCGTCAGGGAAATTGATTTTCTAATTTTTCTGTCGGTTTCGGCTATTTCTGTGTCGGTTTTCCACCGACAAGAAAATTCGGGTTTCCAGTAGTGACGGTTGGGTCCCAAACTGAGAATAGCGAAGTAGGGAGCGAATTATGGTGGAGTGGATGCTGTATTATTGTAGTGGCTGTGACTTGTGAGGGATGGCAGGGAGCTCCACAATCACAGAATCCAGCACAAATCAACCAGCTAGAACCCTGGGATTGAAATCGATGGAGTGTAGGATTACAGAATGAAATCGCCCATGGATCGAGTGTCTCCAATACCCATTGCTAACAGCAGAGGGTAGCGGGATCGATCCAAGGGAAGAATTAGAGGCAGCAAATTAAGGAAGGCAGCAGGAATTGAAGAATTGGGGAATCAAGAATAAGAGAATCGCCAAAGGGCAGATGACTTGAGGAAACCAAGTGAGTAATAGGTAGGCACACAGTCCCAATACGAAACAGACTCTCTTTTTTGTTGTTGTTGTCGTCGTCGTCCAACTCGGAACTCAGCCTAATGGGAATGGATATCATATAGTGATCCTAACAACCAACTACAATACAAGGTTTATTGGATCGGTTCTGTATATATGAATGAATTCAAGGAAATTTTAACTTTTCGTGAACGTGCACGTGCTGGAGCTGGAGTTCTCCACCGACGCACCGACGCCTGCCCCACGTCCTACTCTACTTGAGTTTCACCGTGACACACTCCGTGGGCGTGGAGGAAGGAAAGCTAGCTGTAGCCTGTAGCTGGTGGTGTCGATAGATCAACCGAACCGTACGTTGCCCAAACCCTTCCACCAATATATCCCATACATATCCGCCTTGATCCCGCCTGAGCATGACCAAATCCGCCAACCGGCGAGCCTTACCAGCAGCTTTGAACACAGAGGGAGGCAGCCGTCGTGTCATCAGTTATACATGGCAAAGAGCACGAGGAGGTCGGCGCCGCCGCCATGGGCAATCTCCACACCATGTCAGCACATGAAGTCGAGCTGTGTGCGGGCACCGACGTCGCACCGGGCCGGCCGGTGGTCAAACATACATCCAACATGTTCATTTGCATACATAGATAACAGCCTGGACCCTCAATCCATAGTCATATACACATGTAACATTTAATTATCTTGAATATATAGCTCAAGAAACAACTTAAGAAACTATCCATTCTGTGGTATCATCCATCTATCCATGGTTTCATGTGACAGCACATTTGGAAACCAGGCCGTGCACACGGGTCCACTTGCAGAGACTAACGTTACAGCATATTGTTTGGGCTCATATATACGATTCAGCAGTACAGTTCTTGACTTGCATAACAAGTAGGGGTTCAAATATTAAACGAAGATTTATCAAGCAATCCAGCTAAAACAAGCTTACGTCAGGTTCAGCAGAGTACGTAGAATAAAGACTACCTGTATATACACAGTCAAAGCTTCACGACCGTAAGTAGGACTACTTGTACACAGTAAAAGCTCCATTACGGTATCCATATCTATTGGGGTTGGCTATGGCTAAACGTTCTTTTTTAGATGTCTCTTCATCTTGATCCATGATGGTATCCATATCTTCACTTTGTCCAGCCCCCATCCACCTGCCATTCAACGATTTCCCAACATCCCTAGTGTGATCAGCACATATATTTACAAAGGTGGTAATTTAATTGTAACGACATGCATCAACATTACCTGTTTGGTGGTTGTTTCTCGCCATCTTTAACAATATGGGCCTCCCGACCAGGTAATCGTGAATTAGGTAATATCTTATCATATTTTGTTCTGTCAAACACAAAAGATTGGATTTAATAAAAATTATGTTGACTCAACCTCCTCCAACTTGATTATTTAAATGTTCCAACAAATCTCAGTCAAGTGCAAAACAAAACCTATTAGCAGCGCTAACAAGAACAACACTGAAAGAGAAATCCACACTTACTCTCCTGTCTTAAAATAGTTCAAAATTCCGCAGAGAAGATCAAACCGCAGGTACGGAGTTCCCATGTTCCTATCATAGTAGTTCATGCCCACAAATTTGCCGTTGACATCAACAAGGGGCCCTCCAATCCCAGCCTAACCAGGTTAAATGGAGAGGTTGTCAGTTGTGGTGCCAAGTACACAAGGCTAAGTACATCATATTCATGCGGCAATTAAGAAAGGAAAATCAATGGCGCGCTACCTTAGTGATTGTACACGTAGTGTAACGAAGATCAATGCAGTCCAGTTTGCCTGACCACCTGGTACATTTTCCACTTGCAGCCATAATTAAATCTGGTTCAAAGCAACGGCCCACAGCTACTACCTTGGTAGAATAATACATCGTCTGATGTTTCAGATTCGCAGGACAATCAACATTATAATTCTTGACGCTGACTAGAGCAACATTGTAATGTAAACTATAATGTTCCAATTTCCCTTCACAGCATTCATTGTTTGGAAGCAACACCATAATCTGTAAATGGTACTATGAGACTTAAGCAGTGCCTTGAAAGAACAAGAATAGCACGATATAATTAGGAGCACCAACCTTTAAGCCCTCAATAATTGTACCATCAAGATTCCTAACCAAGCTTGCTGATGTCAGAATAGCCGGGCATTTATCAGCATAGTAGTCAATGAAAAATCCTGTGCATGCAAATAATTTTGATTCACCTGGGCAACATAGTTGTCATTAGCTAGTGATGACTAAATACAAATGTGAAATAGTATACAGCACATTACAGTAAAATCACCATTGAATGAAGCAAGTGCAACAAGATTTCCAGATATGCGAGAAGCAACTCCTCTCTTGAGTTCACCCCAGACACCATTAGGATATGCATCACCAAAAATCTTAATGCTACCTGGTTGACAAGACATTGTATAATAGTTAGTGGCACAGAAGAGCTGTAAAAAGACTCAATGCAAGATAAATCAGCTAATGTACAGGCATTGTGACTGACTATATCCATTGATGGACTGGGGTAACCCAAAAGGTCAACCCAAATTGTGCCTTGCTAATGACATGCTAATTCTATGTACAATATGCACCAGTTACTTAAATTTCTGCAGATAATGTTGTAAAATTATAATATGATGGCATCTTGTGCAACTACCCATATTATAAGTGATTGTGTTTGAACAAATCCATGAACATCTCTATCCTTCAAGGAGCCAGTGATAATCATGATGTGCTGTATGCACCCTCAATCCAGATCTTTTCTAGATGGACTAGCAAACTGCCCGTGTGTTGCAACAGCAATACAAAATCAAAGGAGTATATTTGTGTATATACTGAACCTTGGTTCCATGACGTCGTTCTAGGAGATTGGGGTGAGGGTGAAAATGATTTGTAATAAGTGGCAGGATGATGGGTAAATATGGTGGTGACATATAGGGGTAGAGTGGTGGTGATGGCAGAGACCCCATCATCACCAACTCAATCTTCTATAGGAGTTGAGATTTATATGGAGATGTGCATGTAGCATTTTATTTACTAAAGTATTGAACTATCTGCATATGTACATAGTCGGTTGATTTTTATAGGCACACTAATATCTGAAATCAGAGGAAATTTACATTATAAAATCAGAACCTGAGGTATACTTATTTGTGATCACATCACACAGGCAATGCTAGTCCAGTAGTAAGGTAAGCAGCTTGGCGCTAACATTACAATACAACTGTAGAGGACTATACTAGGTAAATAGAAGAATAGATGCACAGGCTTGATTTGCACCACAAAAGGACCTTACAAATAGTGCTGGATCACAATTAAAAAAAACATCTGATAAACAATGTCGAGTGGTTGTGAACTCACCTCCAGCATGGGGGGAAAGTTTCACATCTATGCGTCTTCGTCTTTTTTTATCCCTGTAGATGAAGATCAATATGAGTACTAACCCAAAAGGGATCAACATGAGAAGATAATGCAATAAAACAAGAAAGAACTAAGCATGTATACAAAATCTTAGTCAGGAGATACCATATCTCCAACTAGTTAGTCTCAACATAAAAAATTCTAATTCTAACATATTTTAAGGTAGACAAATATATTGGCTTCAATATTTCATACACATGAATGTTGCTACACTACAAGCCTACAATACAGATCAACTGTGACACGTGCAATAAGACAGCTATCCCATTTGAAAATATCTTTCACTAGAGAGTAGACATACCAAACCATCAAGTTGTTATTAAGGGTAAACATTAGAAGCTGCAACTACATAGATAAACAAACTAGAAATATATTTGCATACCTGACTGGCTTCACCAGGTTCAGAAATACACTCTTTTTCAAGGATGTATGAAAATGCCCCAAACGTTCGAGAATTATACTCCTTGACAAGAAAATTGGTCTTTCCATATCCCAAAAGGGGTTCATGCCAAAAAAGTTCCCATAAAAATCAAAAAGTGCGCTGCCCTGCATAGTCTACAAAAAAAAGGTGGCAGGCTTTAAAATGATAAAGAATCAGAGTTACTCCCACCTTTATGATAAAATTGTCACAGTTGATTGTCTTATGCCAATTGTAAATGCTACTATTCTATCAAAATGTGTAAATACTTTAAAATGTACAATAATTTTGTATTATCTTCCACTGCAAATTCAACCAACACAAAACCCATTCAACTTAACTGTACAGTTTGATAGGTATTGGGAATTTGGGATGAGTAAAAGTAAAATAGTACATTAATATTTTCTTTATTGAAAACGAGACATAGTTCAGTTCATACAGTAACAGAAAAGATTAGAACACTCAGAATAATGGTAGTGTACCTCAGATAATTTACATGTAGAGAACATAACATATCGACTATATTGAGATCCGCGTGAATCAGTGCATATCCCAATTTTGGCCAATACTCTGCCAGAGATGTCACACCCTACTGCCACTACCTTTCTACCATGGGGGTCAAATTGCACCTGATGACTAAGAGGCACGCAATAAACATCAAGGACGGACATGACTTTGACAACAGCAATTTCATAATCCAAATCATATTCTTCCAGAAACCCTGTGGCAACATTTCCTTCATGGCATACTTTAATCTATATCGATAAAAGCAAAACAACACAGAATAATGGTCATGGTTATGTAAAGTAAACAATAGCAATTAGTAAATGATTATCAGCAGCACAAACCTCAAGCTTATCATGGCCAATTGTTTCAGAATCATGTAAAGCTCTAACCAAACTTGCTGAAGTCACAAACTTTGTGAAGTGACACTGGCATTCTACAACTATGCCAGAGGATGCATGTAGCACACTTTGTCCTACAAGATAATAATTTATATCATTCACAACTAATGATTTGTAGACATATATTTTGAAAAAATTAAGGGTGCAGCAGAATAATCACCATTGGACAAAGCAATTGAGACAACACTTCTAGACAACTTTGATGCAACTTCCTCACTCAGCTGACTCCAGATATCTTGATTGTCCCAATATAAGTCACCAAATTAAGAAAACGTGTTACAAGACACACATGAGCGCTCAAATAGAGCCATAAATAAAAAAAACATGAAGAAAAAGGAAGAACCAGCGGACCTGAAATCAACGGGTCAGTTGGCTCTTCTCCACTGCAAGTTCTTTTATTATCAGCTGAGAATCTTGTAAGATCATCAGCACCCCTCTTACTTGGCAGCATCTTTCCAAAACTGAAGCAGAATTAAAGGCAAAATAAGGGTCATAACCAGTAAAGCAAACCTTGCTGGGTCACAGGGTCAGTGATTCAATTTTTATTTATGCCATACTACTTTCATAAAGCAAACCAAAAGAAATGCACCGTCAACTTGATGGTTGTTAGTTTCTCACTTTACAAATAATAATAACCAGTTTGTATTCTGTTGAAAGAACACGTAGAGTGCAAATTATCATCGCAGTGAAACATATATATTAGTTCCCAACCAATATAGAGCACAAAAAAATCATATTTCATATTTGATATATGAATTAAAAGGACAAAAAATTCCAAACTATGGACCAAGGAACAAGCAGCTAGAATAGCAACACAACAGAGCCAAAACAAGCAGCAACGGATTCACAACGAAGTACACGTGCAATCTTGACCCTACATGGAAATCAACCACATGCCAAACATCTCAAAAGTGTTTGAAAGAAACATCAAATGAGTACCAACACGGAAAAAAAACACCCTGATTTGTCAGCAGATTCTAACCAATAGATGAGCAAACCGGCAACACCAAATCTATCTATCTATCTATCTATCTATCTATCTATCTATTCTTTATCTTTATAGAACTAAAACATACAGATTGTCAACTTCTACCCGGCAGCACCAAACACCACCCCTACACCAGTCTACCTGGCAGCACCAGAAACTTCCCATATCGAGCACTCCTCCGGTCCCAGGCTCCCAGCGATCGAGCGATTTTCTCTCGGCTTTTCTTTAAAAAAAATCGGAAGAGGCGCTAGGAAGGAAACTACCATCTCATGGATGGAAACTAAATCAGCATGTTGAAGAGGTCACATGCAGGTGAATCATTACTAACTTGGCGCTAATCAATCCGGCTACGACGCTAATTAACCCAGCCCAATGCTAATCACGGAAACATACTGTGAGTGTGTGCGCTCCTCCATCGCACAACAGAACCCGTTCCTCCGTTGGACGCCTCCATCATGTAGCAAAAAAACTATGACTGCGCCGTAAAAAATCGGATCGACATGCAACGAACGCAGGAAGCTTGTCCACACAGCAAAATCCGTGACTATAGCTTCCTTCTATCCACAGCGGAGGAAGCACGGGCAGACGGATTAGGGGAGATCCCGGAGGTACTTCGTCGTCCTGGAGACCGCGGGCGATGTGGTTCTGGTGCAGGACGACTTGAGGCGGGTCGTGCTGCGGCATGCAGTGTGCACGTTCGCGGAGGCCGACGCCGTGTTTGTGGAGTGGTGGGAGCACATGTTTGGCCGGAGGCGATTCACAACCAAAGCGTGTTCCCACGACCGACATTGCCATCGAGTACGGCAGCGGGAGCTCTGGTGGGGACGCCAACATGGAGATGACTACATCCATTGAGGATGAGGAGTGCCGAGGTGGTGAAGGTGAAGCACCTGCTGCAGTGGAAGTTCAGGGGCAACCAGAGTACGTCACTCAGCTGGGCAAAGGTTGAGCTTTTATGGGAGTGGCCGGCGCTCTTCATCTTTGTGCCGATCAACCGCGGATACTCGATGGCACGGTGGCCGCCACCACCGGCTTCTTGTACCTCTACGCATGGAAGCTAGACTATGCTGCCTACAAGGCTACAATGGCGACACCGTGACACTGCTCCTAGCCGGGCTGTCAGCTCTCTGCTGCTGCCTGCTGCTTGCTACCATGCATGTTATAGCCAATGCAAAATGCATGCCTGTGAACACTAAAGTTGATGACGAGTAAGAATTTTGTTTTCTCTTTATCTATTATATATTTTTTGTTGCAGCAATTCTGAATTCCCGAAACCCATGAAAGAGTTTGGAGAGAAACTTGGTGTGGGAAAGGAAGATCTCAAAGGTAAGTTGCAAAATTATCTGTTAGAAAACTCAAGGGTCTATTGGGCCTTAGCCCGTTAGGGTTAATTAGTCGCTTGCTTAGGGGCCAAGTAAGACCTCTTCTCTATATAATGAGAGGAGATGTATCAATCTAGAATCAAGCAAGAGATTAGAAGGAAAAACCTTCTCTCTTGCCGGCCGTGGGCGAAGCCCCGCGGCCGGCATTCCCAGCGCCCCTCACAGCCCTAGCCGCCGGTCCTCTGCCTCTAGCTCGTGAACAGTACCCGCACGGTACTGTAGCGCGCGGGTACTGTAGCGCCACCAGTCTCTTCCTCCTCAATTCTCCCTATCCCAACGACGTCCATAACAATCTGGTATCGGAGATGCCAGGTTTCGATGAGCCGCTATGGGGATCAGCTCGCCAAGGCGCTGGCCGACATCAACGCATGGTTGGCCGCCATGGAGAGCCGTCAGGCGGCGTTTGCGCGCCAGGTGTCGGCGGTGGTGCGGCTGCAGGCGGCGGCGCGTGGCCTCCTGGCGCGCCGGCGTGTACGGCGGCTGTGCGATCTGCAGCTAATTCAGCCCCGCACCCCGTCGCAGTTCCTCCAAGTGGTGCTTCGCCGCGCGAAGGCAGACACCGCACAGCAGATCAAGCAGCGAAAGGACATCGCAGCGCAGCCGATGCTTATTCACCAAGTGTCGGCTGTGGTGCGGCTGCAGGCTGCTGCGCGCGGTCTCCGAGCACGGCGGCGGCTGCAGGAGATACGCCAGAAGATGCGGGAGGCGGTCCTGGCGGCGGTGCGGTTACAGGCTGCAGCACGCGGACTCCTGGCGCGACGGCAGGCGCGGGAGATGCATGGGTTGCAGCTGGTGCCTGTGCCCCGTGCTTCTTTGCTTCGCCACCAGGCTACGCTTCTCCACATGGAGGGCCCCGATCTCGTCCGCTGCGTCATGGAGATCGGGCGTGGCATCGCCACCTCGGGTGGCGAACTCGGTGTCTACAGCGCCGGCGTTTAGGGACGCGGGTGTGTGGCCACCCATAGGCGGACCTTAATTAGCACTGTCGTGCTCCGGCACCGGCCGCCGCGAGGACGTCTCCGCTGGTCGCTATCGCGACTAATTCCTGGTGGCTATACCCGTGCACCCCTCTCGTTCCAGTGGGCTCCATGGGATCCAGGTGGCTACACACGTGCAGGTTCATCACGCGGAGGGTGTCCGCCGTATCTTCAGGAGTCAAAAATAAAGAGTTGTAGTCTATTTCAGGTCAATAAAATAAGCCGAGATGTAAAAGGTTTTTTTTTAGGTGTTAGGTTTGTGTCTGGCAGAGTCGAGTTAGGTTGCAGCTCGAGGACGAGCTGCATGTCCAAGTGGGGTGTAGTGTTAGAAGAGTCAAGGGTCTATTGGACCTTAACCCGTTAGGGTTAATTAGTCGCTTGCTTAGGGGCCAAGTAAGACATCTTCTCTATATAATGAGAGGAGATGTATCAATCTAGAATCAAGCAAGAGATTAGAAGGAAAAACCTTCTCTCTTGCCGGCCGTGGGCGAAGCCCCGCGGCCGGCATTCCCAGCGTCCCTCACAGCCCTAGCCGCCGGTCCTCTGCCTCTAGCTCATGAACAGTACCCGCGCGTACTGTAGCGCGCGGGTACTGTAGCACCGCTAGTCTCTTCATCCTCTCCCCATCCCAACGACGTCCATAACATTATCCCACTACTTTTATTTTTTAATCTTCTACATATAGTGGTAAATTATGATGTACCCCTGTGTCTCACTTGAAGATAACATAATGTGTTTTTTTTCTGAACTAGGGAAATAACTTAGGATGTTTGGAGTGAAGCGCTGAGGATCAGAGATATCTAAAAAAGGTAAGCCACTGAAATTGCAACACTTTGGCATTGCAATAATTATTTTGGACATGTTAAGATTTCTACATACATGTTCTTATGAATGTTTATGCTTTCTAAATAACTGAATTAATGCTAAGGTAGCAAAGGTGTAAGCAGGCTTCTTCATGTCAGACTGCCGAAATTATTCTTTTTCATTGTTAGATATTACATTTTGTGTTGTTTTAACTGCTGCAAAGCAACTTTTGATATAATCTTTGCATTTTTTATATCATGATTACTTGATAAGATATAAGCTAGCTGATTCACTGGGCCCATTCTTTGAATGCACCTTTGGCTTTTGTTGCAGTACAAACCAGTTATAATAATCAGACATAAGGAGTTGATGAATCTTTGATAGCATTGCCTAGATAAATCAGCGCGCACATATGAGCATAGAACTATTGGCTATAAACGGAGTGTTGCGAATATCATGCTCAAAGAATCGTTTAAAATAGTACACATGCTCAAATTTAAAATTAGCGTGGTATTATTTTGTTCCCGTTGCAATGCACAGGCATGATTCTAGTGAATCCTAGAAAGCAAGCACCAAACTAATTGGTCCATTTCCATGGTATAGAGAAACTGAGGCAAGCTACTACAATTGGTGGCTGACCTGGATCCATAAGAAATAATATATATACAATCCAGCCCTAACAAGCTAATTAGGCACCAATAGGGAAAAACACTATATATGGTTAAAGAAACCATCAAAGCTTCACTTCCACACTAAAATCCCTGATATTTTTTAAGAGATACAAGCCGGTAGATAAGCAATCAGATGAACTAAAGATCCAACAGAATCAGCTCCTATTCATTTCCATCGAAACGAGATATCAAGGGGAGCTGGCCTAATTTGGCGGCAGCAATATTAATCCATTACTCATCATAACCTTAAATATGTATTTATGTCATGCTGTGTTTTTTTTTAAGATTCATGCTGAATTTTTTTGACAGGAACATGGCTCATAGTGCAGACAGGGGTGAAGAGACCTTAAGATATTTTGTGTGCTGCAATGCATATTGTCACCCCTAAATTAGGTGACGCAGCAGCCACCAAATTAGGTCGGCTCCCCTTGATATCTCATTTCGATGGAAACGATATTAGGTTAGGAGCTGGTTCTGTTGGATCTTTAATTCATCTGATTGCTTATCTACCAGCTTGTATCTCTTAAAATATTAGGGATTTTAGTGTGGGAAGTGAAGCTTTGATGGTTTCTTTAACCATATATAGTGTTTTTCCCTATTGGTGCTTGATTAGCTTGTTAGGGCTGGATTGTATATACATTATTTCTTATGAATCTCATCATCCAATGTTAAGAAAAGTAACTACAGTCTACAGATGTGTACTGGACTACAGAGAATGAACTACAAAGTCCAATACAGATGGACTATACAGAGAATAAACTACACAGTGCAGGTAGAAGGATAGCTTGTTATTGTATGGGTTCAACAGCTACTAGCTAGCCTTAATTAAGCCACCAGCAGGACATGCATCTCCCCAATTTCTAGCTACTAATTAGTACTACTACTGGTATATATTTAGCCCTAACTTAATTTTTTTAGTGTGGGCTAGGATTAATGCTGTGACAGTGAGCATGCACTCCATTAATTAGTTGACCTGATGAATGAATCAAGACGCATCTATCAGACTATCAACACTACAGCTAAATAATGAATGGAGAAATAAATTGAACAAGAGTTATTGTTTGTGTTAATTTAGATTGCTTGTTACTATACTCCAATTTGCATTGGTACATACTCTGCAGGTGTGGGTGTGGGGAGAGAAGGAGATCTAAGCAGGAGTGGGGGAGTGAGTAATAGTATAGCAGCCAGCATTCAGCATTCAGCATTTCAGCATCTAGCCAAGATAGAAAGCAAAGCGTCCAACTCCATCCATCTCCATGCAAATATTTTTCAGGACTAGGCTACACTACCCCAGATGCTGTTTTTGAGGACCAGATAAATATCTAATACAAAAGTTCATGTCCAGATCCTATCTATCTGCTTGCATTTACTAAAGAACATAAAAAAGCCTCATGCTAAAAATAGAAGACCTTTGTAACAACGTGTGCTTAACATACATAGGGCATATCGCCAAAAGTCTGAAGTTTTTTCCCTTTTCACTTTCTTACCTTTCCGAATGGAGAAACCAGATGCTGTAGAGCTATGATCCTGTCCATGAGCCTTTCCCTCCTCAACTAGCAAAAGTGATTTTGGAGAAATGATTAATTAGCAAAACAAGAACAAGTCACCATTTTCTGAACCAACAAAGTGAGGCTGCATGCTACACTACATGTTGTCGATGTTGCAAACTTTCAAAAAATAAATAATATTTAGTGCAGAAAGAAAGGTCTGTGTATGTTGGCCAATTGGCAATATAAGTAACTAGGCAGAGCAAAAGTACTTGAGAAGGAAACACATGAGCATAAAGACTTCATTTTTTTCATTATCTGCTGAAAAATACAAAAAAACAATGACAATGAACGATGCCAAGCTGCATGCATTACAGAAAATGGCTCTCCAAATGTCAGTTCTTAATAGCCAATATGATTTGTTAGTGTTTGAAGAACATCACAGAACAAACTAAGAGTTCAAATGATATACTACTTATTATAGACTCCATGAAACCACATGAACCAGCACACCAGGATTAAATTAATGCAGATGATGCTGCCACAGATTATGTATGTTTTTCCTTCATCCAAATGCACACTCTACCAGATCTGCAATATTATATTTGCCAAGGAAACAAGAGGAGATCCAAGAGTTCACCAATGGTTTGGTGCCCAGCTGCAACAGAGAAGTGGATGCAACTCTACCAGATCTGACTCTACTGGATCTCAAACATACAAGAAAACAGGCTGTGTTAAACATGGTAGAGCAAGAACACCATGTGACCAGAGAAACAAAACAGCCGAAGATGCTCACCTAGAGGAGGCCGCCGACGAGCACAGAGAGCCCACGTGTTTCCACCCAACCGGAGCTCAGCGGAGAACGTCGAGCACCGAGACAAGATCTGCAGGATTCAAGAAAAAAAAAAGAACCCTAGAGAAAGAAGAGACGTATGAAGAAAGAGAATACGTGAGGGAAGGTGGTGCTCACCGGAGTAGTCTGGATGGCTTTTGGTGGCCAGTTCAACGTAGAGGTCAGCGAAGAGGACAAGGGTGCCGGACTAGGAGGTGCTGGTGGTGGCGGCGGCAGGCGGCAGCTGCGCGGGATCGGGTGGTGGCGCGAGCTGCAGGGCGAGAGGTCGGGGGAGGAGGAGGATTTTTCTCACCGACCGGGGTTGGGGTGTCTTGTCACCCACGCCAGTTCCTGATACGGATCCACGTATCTCACAGTATATAGGCTTAGGCTCTGTTTGGATGACTGGTTTTATGTACAAAACCAATGTAAAATACAGGCATGGGAAATTATATATTAGAGTCAAATCAGAAAATGTTGTTTGGGTAATCGGTTTTTCTACTTAGGCCTTGTTTAGATTAGACTAGCAAAAATATACGTGCGTTGTAACAGGAGAAAAAAACTATCAAATATTAATAGAAAGCAATGACAGAATGTTATATATCTATTTATGTTTTACCCTCTATAAACTTTAAAAGCTATAATTTATTTTATGATGGCCACATGGTGTGCATCGTGTGCCTTACCCGTGTTGAATGCGTGTATTTTTTTATGTAGATGCGGAGCCATCCTCAATGCATGCATCTGGCCTGGCCAGAGCCGGCGCCCAGGGCACACGACTATACGTCCTTCCACGCAGTCTCATCCCCTTGCGCGTGAATTGGGGTTGCGCTGCAATCGAGCGCCACCGGCTGGCCGTCGTGAGATATCCTAGTAATATGTCATCTAGTCGTGATCTTATCTGGAGATAGAGCTCAGCTATATATATAATATTATAGGTAATAAATAATAAACACATACACAAAACAAAAAAAAGAGATAAGAACTTTGAAGTTGCTAACGGATGAAAAGGAAAAGCATCCTATGTGGACGGACAGAAAAAAAGAAGATAAAAACAAAACAAAACGCGGTACATGAAAACAGGAAAGGGAAACAGATGCCATGACCGATGGAAAAAAAAGAAAAAACGATGGGTAAAAAGAAGGCCTCTTAATGGACTAAGGTAAAGGGTATTCTGGTAAAAAATAAAAAGCAGTTTGGAATAAAATATCGAGAAAAAAAGGGACACGGTAAGAGACGGGAAACAGAAACTAAAAAAACAGACGCGGGGAGGAAAGCGGAGCGGATGCTGAGACGGACAGAGTCTAATAAAAATTAGAACGTATTAGTTTCAAAAAAAATTGGAACGTATTCCAAGCGTGCTAGGACGGAATTTCAGCCACGCAAAAAACAAAATAGGAATACCCCTAATATAAAAATAAAAATAGACCAAAACAAACCTCTTCTGTTGGTGGTTAGAATTATTATGTACTATCCTTTTTTTATTAGAATATGGACACTCTATATTTATATGCATAGGAAAGACGGACAGGGTATTGGGATCGGAACAGAGTAGATAACATATGTGAGCACGGCTTATGAGTCCGAGTCACATACACGATCCAATACGTTTTAGAATCGGACTCCATATCGCGCTATTCACGATTGAAGAGATCTATTTGGTTACACGAAAACTATTCTAACTCGTATAAGTACGGATATATATATATATATATATATATATATATATATATATATATATATATATATATATATATATATATATATATATATATATATATATATATATATATATATATATATATATATATATATATATCCGGTGGACCAAACAAATGGATGGACGAAAAAAGAGTCTGAAATTTTGCCTCATTATTATTAGATATAGATTAAGGTATATATAGATGTGATTTGGATTGTTTTGCATTGATTCTAAGCTAATGGACCTAAGGCTGGATAACGAGCCGAGCTGGCTCGGCTCGTTCTGGCTCGTTACGATAACGAGCTAGTTCGGCTCGGCTCGTTATCTTAACGAGCCAGAAAGCCAGCTCGGCTCGGCTCGTTATGAGCTCGAGCTGGCTCGTTAGGCTCGCGAGCCAGGTATAAAAAATACACAAAATATAATATTTGTTTTTATCTAAAGCTTAAAAATATTAATAATATAAAAATAATATATTCAATAACCTTAAATCGAATAAAATATTCATATGAGCTAACATATCATCCATTTGTGAAGTGCAAGACATGAAGTAATACAAAACTAATATAAGTTATGATGACTTTTTCCCTAAAACTACGGCTCGTTTGGCTCGCGAGCGGCTCACGAGCCAGCTCGAGTTGGCTCGTTATAGCTAACGAGCTAAAATCCTGGCTCGGCTCGGCTCGTTATCATAACGAGCCGAGCCGAGCTGAGCCGAGCCAGCCACGAGCCGAGCGAGCTAACGAGCTTCGAGTTTTTCGTCCGGCCTTAAATGGACCTGGAGGAAGACGAGGTCTCTCGCTTTGCTATATGTTAAGTAAAATAAGATTTTGTCTAATTATTTTCTATTTGAATTAGGATTAGAATTATAATTGAAAAGTATTAACATATTATGTGTGGGAATGAAGGATTCATATTTAGACTGAAAAGTATAAATATATTCTGTGTGGGATCAAGAATTCTTATTTAGATTAGGATTGTTGTATAAGCACGAGTTATATATTTGATCTAGATAGAAAAACACTTCATCGTCCGATAGTTAAAAGGACATGTCCCAAACAAATAGATGGACGAAAAAAAACCTGAAATTTTACATCTTTATTATTATATAGGTATATAGACTAGTAATTATGCCCGTGCGTTGTTACGGGATAAGGGTTGTGTGGTTAGAAACCACCTGATCTTTCTTTTTCCTTGTCGACGCCGACCCCACCCCTGCTCTCGCTTGCGCACACTGCCTCACGCACCCTACAGTCACCACCCCCTCCATTGGTCTTCTATCACCCACGGTCGGCAGCTGATACCCCACCAACCTTCCACGCCACCCTACCGTAACCACAGGGCTCCTATCGACTACTCCGGCACGACGCCCCCGCCGCCAACCCTGCGCAAACTGCCATCTCCCACCGCCCGGCGAGCGGTGCCCATGTCGTCTCGGCCACCATCACCGCAATGTTGCGACCACCAACCCAAACTCTTTTGTATATTTGTCTGTTAGTAAAATCTCTCATGGAACCGTGATTCCCGACGCTAGGTGGCTCTTCTTCCTCTCCTAGGGTGCGAACACATGATCGATCACGTGTCTGAGTTTAGACTGGGAAAAATAAAATACAAAAACCACAAAAAAGAACATATCAAACTATACTCGGAAAAAGAAAATAATAAAACCTAAAAATGTGTCAGACAAAGTACTCACCTACTCCGGTATCGTGTAGATTTTGCGCATCTCACCCATCCAACATAGACTGTTGACTGATTTTTGTTTATTTAGCTAGCAATTGTGCCCGTGCATTGCTAAATGCGAGTCGTGGTTACTTCTATGAGCACGCATCATGAGTCCAGACTCTCATACGGGACAGTAAGGACGTGAGCGTATTTGGAAAGTAAAAAAAATAGGCTCATAATATATTTATTATTTATTATTTTTGTTTATAAGCAAATGTGGGAGATAAAAAAAAAGAAATGCGAGTTCAAGTCTGAAAGCGTTACTACTACATAACATTTGCATAAAAATATCTAGAAAGATTGCCACCAGGTTCCTGTAAAATATTCGGACTCTATAATTTTATAAAGAAAAAAAGGAGTTAGAAGGTAGAGTTTGGTTCCTTTGTAAACGGATTTGAAAATATAAAGTAAGGAACAAACGGACATGATTTTTTTCGTTTGTTTTTTCTTCGTATCTATTTCCGTATCCGATTACATCTCTGGTTTTCTCATCCTCGTTTGCGTCTCCTGCTCGTGGCGTGTCTCAAGCGAGGAAAGTGCCGCATGTTCCCTCCGTTGCCACCCTTGTGCGTGATTTTTTTTTTCTTCTTTCATGAAATTTTGCTGTAATACGAATAGAACCTGGATTGGAATAGAGCCGACGTATTTGAGATTGAATCTTGGTTTAGGAGGAGTCTTACATCTTACATGTAAGATGAAAAAATCTTGGTGGAAAAAAAATCTTGACAGAAATTTTGCGTCCACTTTTTCACGTGCATCCCGTGCACAGCAGCACAGGTGCGAGGCGACAGGGGAGGCATGAGCTATATGGGCGTTGGGTGGACCGGCACGGCGATGGGAGTACCGGACAAGCTGCATCAAAATCAGGTGTCATTATGCATGCAAGTGAAGAGTTAACAACAGTAGAACATCATTTAGAAGCAGAACAATAATATACGTCCATATGTGGAACACATATGGTCTATTTTATTTTGTCACAAAACCAACCATATTTAATTTAATCCTTTCATTGTTGCCGTGTTCAGCACCCGTCGCTCTCTACAAGATTAATTGTAGTGTCTGCTTTTGTTTGTTTTTGATCGCCAATATGCGAGCCTTCGAAGAAAATTGTAGTGGGCTTCGCAAACCTATCATAGATGTGCAAAACTGTCACTGCTATTATTGATTTTGCAAAATAGCCACTAAGCACGTGTGTCTCTCCTATCTGTGCCATTGCACCTTTTCCCCTTTTTTTTCTTTTTATATTTTCCTTATTTTATTTTCCCTTTTTTATTTTCCTGTTTTAGGTACGGGACTGGAGCTGACGTTTTTTCTACGTAAGAAGAGGAAGACTCGGACTTTTTTTATACTTCCTTATTTTCTTTTTATATTTTTCTTATTTTCTTTTTCCTTTTTTAGGTACAGGATGGAGCTAACGTTTTTTTCCTTATTTTATTTTCCCTTTTATTATTTTCCTGTTTTAGGTACGGGACTGGAGCTGACGTTTTTTTCTACGTAAAAATAGGAAGATTTCGGATTTTTTTTACTTCCTTATTTTATTTTCCTTTTTTTATTTTCCTTTGTTTAGGTACTTGACTGGAGCTAACGTTTATTTTTTTCTACAGAAGAGGAAGACTTGGACCTTTTTTTACGGAGAAGAAAGGGCAGGGCCGCGGGCGGCAGACGATAAGCGTAGTTAATTTTTATTTATATATATATATATAATATAGGTGTTCTTCTTTCCTAAAATTTTGCCTTAATACGAATAGAATCCAGACTAGAACAGAACCAACGTATTTGTGAATCTTGGTTTAGAAAGAGTCTTACATCTTATATCTAAGATGGTGGAAAGAAGTGTTGGTGAAAATTTTGCCTAATAGAATTGGAAAGTATAAACATATTCTGTGTGGAAGAATTATTCCTATTTAGATTAGGATTCTCGTATGAGCATGGGTTATTATATATATATATATGACTGTAAACAAAAAAAAACTCTCCATCGTCTGGTAGTTAAAAGGAGATGGACTGAACAAATGGATGGACGAAAAAAAGAGCCTAAAATTTTGCATCTTTATTATTTTATTATATTATTATTATTATTATTATTATTAGGTATCGATAAATATATTCCTACTCTTTTGATTTTTTTAGTTGGACTAAAATTCTTATTGAGATTAAGATATATTTGGATTATTAGGATTCGTAGGTATCTAGGTTACCTTAAGAAAACGTTTTGGAATAGGATTCCATCTCACGACTCGGACTTTTTTTATACTTCCTTATTTTCTTTTTATATTTTTCTTATTTTCTTTTTCCTTTTTTAGGTACAGGATGGAGCTAACGTTTTTTTCCTTATTTTATTTTCCCTTTTATTATTTTCCTGTTTTAGGTACGGGACTGGAGCTGACGTTTTTTTCTACGTAAAAATAGGAAGATTTCGGATTTTTTTTACTTCCTTATTTTATTTTCCTTTTTTTATTTTCCTTTGTTTAGGTACTTGACTGGAGCTAACGTTTATTTTTTTCTACAGAAGAGGAAGACTTGGACCTTTTTTTACGGAGAAGAAAGGGCAGGGCCGCGGGCGGCAGACGATAAGCGTAGTTAATTTTTATTTATATATATATATATAATATAGGTGTTCTTCTTTCCTAAAATTTTGCCTTAATACGAATAGAATCCAGACTAGAACAGAACCAACGTATTTGTGAATCTTGGTTTAGAAAGAGTCTTACATCTTATATCTAAGATGGTGGAAAGAAGTGTTGGTGAAAATTTTGCCTAATAGAATTGGAAAGTATAAACATATTCTGTGTGGAAGAATTATTCCTATTTAGATTAGGATTCTCGTATGAGCATGGGTTATTATATATATATATATGACTGTAAACAAAAAAAAACTCTCCATCGTCTGGTAGTTAAAAGGAGATGGACTGAACAAATGGATGGACGAAAAAAAGAGCCTAAAATTTTGCATCTTTATTATTTTATTATTATATTATTATTATTATTATTAGGTATCGATAAATATATTCCTACTCTTTTGATTTTTTTAGTTGGACTAAAATTCTTATTGAGATTAAGATATATTTGGATTATTAGGATTCGTAGGTATCTAGGTTACCTTAAGAAAACGTTTTGGAATAGGATTCCATCTCACGCTTTTAGATTTAGACTGGAGGACAACCCGGACTGGAATAAAACCCGGAGTGGAAGAAAAAGAGGTGGAAGAAAATTCTTGGCGGAAATTTTGCCAATCCACGTGAATCCCATCAGGTTTAGCTTGTTACGACCGGAGAAAGATATACACACCTCCACACACCACAATTTTTTTTCGGACGGTTATCGGGCTCGTGCTCGCCGAGTCAGGTCTCTGGTAGTAGGAGGCGGGAGCCATGCTCGAGAAACCCCTAGCGCCGCTATTCTCTCGCACCATCGTCTTCCTCCTCCACCGTCCCCCCCGCTCTCCATTGTCCTCCGCCGTCATCCCCTCCAATGCTCCTTTCTCTCTGATATGCGAGCTGCGTCTTCCACCTCAACACTCCTAGGCATAGGCAAGATAGGATCTCGTTCCCAATGATTTCATTGACAGCAAACTCTGACCCCAACTGCTCCAAATCGTTTTTTTCTGATCTGATTTAGTGGAGCTCTGGCTTGAGCGCTGATCTGCATTCGGTTTGGTGCTCCAATTTGATGCTTGGATAGAAAATTTTATGCCCTGGATTGAACGTTGATCTGAACTCACTTTGTTTTGCCTTCATCCAAATTGATCAGAGTATTCAGGTCCCAGGTAACCAGATCCAATACCATTCGTAGTCCAGTCTATGGCAACGCTGAAATCATCAAGGAAGTCGATTATATTAGTTTGAGGCAGTGCAGCTTTGCGAGTGACAAATGCAGACATGAGGTGCTCATCATGCAGGCGGCGCTCTTCTTAGAGGGGGTTAGCATATGACGGCAGATTGAGTTGCTGGAAGGGTGTTCAGAGAGTCAGCAAACAATTTACCCAAACAATATTTTCCGACTAGTATTCTTGTGCACAAGTAATTACAACTGGAAAGCTCTCACAAGTGAATAAGTTTACTGAACTGCCAAACAGGCCCTTAAAGTATGGCATAAATAAAAATTGAATTACTCACCCTGCAACGTTGCTTTTCTGGTTATGACCCAACTTTTTCCTTCTTCAGTTCTGCATCAATTCTGGAAAGATGCTGCCAAGCAAGAGGGGTGCTGATGATCTCACAAGATTCTCAACTGACTCATTGATTCCAGGTCTGCTAGTTCTTTCCTTTTTCTTCATGTTTTTTATGGCTCTATTTGAGCCCTCACAGCTGTCTTGTATCGTGTTTTCTAACTTGCTGCTTATTTTGGGACAATCAAGGTTTTTGGAGTGAGCTGAGTGACGAAGTTGCATCAAAGTTGTCTAGAAGTGTTGTCTCAATTGCTTTGTCCCATGGTGATTACGCTGTTGTACACTTAGTTTTCAAAATATATGCCTAAAAGGTATTAGTTGTGATTGATACAAATTATGATCTTGTAGGACAAAATGTACTATTTGCATTCTCGGGCATAGCTATAGAATGCCAGTCTAACTTCACAAAGTTTGTGACATCAGCAACTTTGGTTAGGGCTTTAAATGATGAAAGAACTATGATAACATTAAGGTTGGTGCTGAATCATTTACTAATTGTTCTTTTGTACTTACATACATGTGATCATTCTGTGCTGTTTCCTTGCTTTACTATTATAGATTGAAGTATGCCATGAAGGGAATGTTGCCATAGGGACTGTGGTAGAATATGACCTGGATCATGTAATTGCTGTTATCGAAGTCACGTCCGCTCTTGATGTTTATTGCGTACCTCTCAATTATGTGGAGGAATTGATGCCTGGTAGAAAGGTTGTAGCGGTAGGGCGTGACATCTCTGGCAAATTAATGGCCACAAGTGGGATGCTTACTGCTTCTGGCCGATCTGAAGATTGTGGACATCTTATGTTCTCTACATGTAAATTATCTGAGGTACACTTGTGTTATTATGAGTGCTATAATATTTTCTTTTACTATATGCTCTAAACTATGCTCGTATTCAATAAAGAAAATGTTAATTTACTCCCTCTGTTTACTTTTATTAGTCGATGTTGACTGTAATGCAAAAGCTTGGCCTTATTCCTTAAAATGTATACTTGTGCAGTTAAGTTGAATGGTTTTCATAGTGGTTGAGTTTGCAGTGCTTCAAAGATATCATACATTTTAAAGTATAAAATAGTACTCCTTCCAGTCCTTATTACTTGACGTCTGGGCACAAAAATATAACTACTTTCAAGTCTATTTTTTGTGTACTAATGCCAAGTAATAATGACGGGAGGGAGTTGCATTTAGAATTTGCACAAGACAGTCAACAGTGACTAGTAAATGTAAAGATGGGAGTAACTCTTATTACCTGGTCATTTTATTCTTTTACATTGTAATCCTTGTTGCTTGCCACATGTTTTTTTTGTTCTAGGTTATGCAGGGGGGCGCACTTTTTGAATTTGATGGGAACTTTGTTGGCATGAACCTTTTCTCGAATACGGAAAGACCCATATTCTTACAAAGGGATATAATTTTTGATCGTTTGAACCATTTACAGACATCCATGGAAAAGATAATATTTCCTGTGATGGTGAAGTCAATCAGGTGTGCCAATATATTTCCAGTTTGCTTATCTATGTTTGTAGTTGCAGCTTTTAGTGTTTACCCTTAATAATAAATGCTTTGGTACCTCTAGCGTAAGAAATTATCAAACAGGTCAGCTGTACTTGGCATGTGTCACTGCTCTGTATTGTAGAGTAGCCATATTCCTGTATATCAAATGTTGAAGCCAACGTATTTGTTTACCCTTAACAATAACTTGATGCTTTGGTACCTCTAGCGTAAGATATATCAAACAGGTGAGCTGTACATGGCACATGTCACAGTTGCTCAGAGTAGCCATATTCCTGTGTTTCAAGTATTGAAGCCAACATATTTGTCTAATTCAAAATATGTTAGAATATTTTGTTGAGATTAAAATATGAACATTACAAGGGAGTATGGTCTCTCTTGACTATCAAGATTTTGTTTAATTGGATACCATCCGTTTCTCTAACTGGTGGTCTAGGGTTGTCAAAAGAGTGCCCAAGGAGCAGAAGAGTGGTCTCAATTCTCTGATTATCCTAGTTGCATGGGAATTATGGAAACATAGAAATGATTGTGTATTTGAGGGAGAGAGGCCTTCTGTGGAGGTAGTCTTGCAAAAGATTGCCAATGAGAGCAGCCTTTGGTGTATGGCTGGAGCTTCTGCTCTCCAGGAGCTCCTTTGCAGGTTGCTCGGTCTTGGTCCTTAATTTGGGGCAGGGTAGTCATTGGTCGTCCTTTTTTGTGCATGGCGTGTCTATACCTTTGTTTTTCAAGGGTATGTGTGTTGTGGGGTGTTTGGAGGGTATTTTTTTGGTCCTTTGTATTGTGTTTTCTTCTCTCAATGAAATGACATGCAGCTCTCCTGCATTGTTCGACAAAAAAAATTGTTTAACATTTGCTCAGTTCTTGTATTATTACACTATCTACACGTGCTGATCCCTTTTGGGTTATTTCTCGTATTAATGTTTCATCTACAGGCATAGAAAAAGACTCACAGGTGTGGAACTTCGCTCGAATCCTGAAGGTGAGTACACAACCACCCAATATTGATCACTAAATGTTATTTAATTGTGCAGCTCATCACTGTTTCTAAGGTCCTCTAGTGGTTCAAATTAAGCCTTTACATTTGGACTTCTATATAGCTAGTTTAGTCTTCTATACAGTTATATTATAGTGTTAAGAGTTAATCCATTAACTTTACTTGAGCACTAGCGATTCAGCCAATGCATGTGCGTTGCGATCACAAATAAGTATACATCAGGTTCTGATTTTGAAAAGTAATTTTACTCCGGTCTCAAAATTTGTATACGTATAATCATATCAACTAGCTCCTACATATACACATACGCAGATAGTACAACACTATGCTATAAAATGCTACACGCACATCCTTCTTAAATCCATCCAGAAAGATCTGGATTGAGTGTGCATAGAGCACACCATGACCATCAAAGTTCCTTGAAGAGTCGAGATGGTATGAGTTGTTGTACAAGTTGCCATAACATTTTAATCTTGAGTTATTATGTGGAGAACTTTAAGTGATTGTTAAATGCTGTACTTAGAATTAACACATGTCAGTGCTAATCAACCTTGTTGCACCAGGATAAGCAATAATTTGGGTTTGCACTCTGGGTTGTCTCAGTCTATCAACGGACGTGGTCATGAGTAACGCTTGCTGAGTTATCACGCGCTGCGCATTTTTATAGCCCTGCTGTCCCACTAACTTTTATATGATATCTCGTCTACCAGGTAGCATGAATGTTAATACTTTTGAAGAACAGTTTGGCGACGAATATCCTACTGGTGTCTGGGGTGAATTCAAGGAAGAAATTTCTTCTAACATATCTGACATTGTTGTCGCACTTGCTTCATTCCATGGTGATCTCATAGTGATGCGCTATTTACTATTTCACATTTATGTTCAGTCATCACTAGCTAATGGCAGTTATGGTGTCCAGGTGAATCAAAGTTCTTTGCATGCACAGGATTTTTCATTGACTATGGTGGACGTCCTACTATTCTGACCTCAGCGAGCTTGGTTAGGGATCCCGATGGCGCAAATGAGATTGTGAGCGGCTTAAGGGTTGGTACTTCTAATTTTACTGTGATTCTTGTTTGTCCAAGACACTGCTTAAGTCTCATTGTATTGTTTGCAGATTAAGGTGTTGCTTCCAAACAATGAACGGACTGTAGGGAAATTGGAACATTATAGTTTACATTACAATGTTGCTCTAGTCAGTGTCAAGAAATACAATGTTGATTGTCCTGTGAAGCTGGAATCTAAGTTGATACGTTATGATAAAATGGTGGTAGCTGTGGGCCGTTGCTTTGAATCAGGTTTATTATCGGCTGCAAGTGGGAAATACATCCAAAACTACGAGGTGAAAAGCAATTTGGATTGTCAATATCTTTGGTACACTACGTGTAAAACCACTAAGGTAGCACCCTTGCCTTTTCTTTTTTAATTGCCTACTCTAGCCTATCCCCAACTTGTTTGGGACTGAGAGGCTTTGTTGTTGTTGTTGTACTTTTACTAGAATATGATGTACTTAGCCTTACATACTTGGCGTCACAATTGACCTCTCCATATAACCTGGTTAGGCTGTGATTGGAGGCCCCCTTGTTGATTTGGATGGAACAATTATGGGCATCAATTACTATGATACAGAAATAGGAACCCCATTCCTGTTTTTTTTTAATATCCGGGAAATTTTGGACAATTTGAAGACAAAAAAGTAAGTGTGGATTTCTCTAGGTATTCAAGTTGTTATCTTAGTGCTGGTATATATAGGTTTAGTTTTGCACATGACTGCAAGATTTGTTTGGACATTTGATTGATCAATAATCTAGTTGGAGGTAAATCAACATAATATTCTATTAAATTTTGTATTCTGCGTGTTTGACAGGGCGATGATTGGTGGTCATGAGGGCCGTCTGAGACGTGACAACGGACCACCAAACATGTATGTAGATACATCTCATCGATCTCACTATTATTATGTAATAACCATATATTGTTTAGAAACTTGCTGACCTGATGATGATGTGGGAAAATATATCGTTGAATGGCAGCTGGATATTGCCTGCCTGATCCAAGGTGATATGGATGAAGATGAAGTTGAAGGTTAACGTGCAGCCCTAGGCAGCAACAGCAACTGATTAGGATAATTGCTAACTGCATTACGAGTAGCCTTTGTTTTTTTGGGATTAGTAGCCTCCTTCTACTCCACTGAATTGCTACCTGCATGCTGTAAGCTTGTTTTATCTGGATTGGATTGGAATCCCTGTAGTATCTTAATAGAATATTTGAACTGCTGTCTGTTGCTAAGATATGTTTTTGGTTGATGCTCCTTGCTTGAGAAACAAGACCTTTACTACTAGTCAGCAACATATTATTATAGGCTTACATATGCAAAATTTGGCGTCCGGCAACATTAAAGTGGTCCTATTGTATTATTCCTTGTTTGGAAGCTTGATTTATTTTCAGGCTGATAGTGGTACAAGTTCATGTATCAGCATGACACATGCTCGATGATTCGACTGCTCTGGAAATATAATGGATTGAAACTGGGCAGGAGGATGAAAACATCTTGAACCATCCATATCTTCGTTTCGCCTTTTAATTTTACTGAGTTACACATGCAAAGTAGTAGCTGTTAGGAGGACCACGGCATCGGATGCCTGCCATAATCTTGTGGACTCAAACTAATGCCCCAACCAAACAAAACAATAGTAGTGGAAATGAGAGGAGAGCGGACGAGCGGGCAACGTCGGCTTCGGGACACGCGTATGCCGACGCACGAAGCTGAGCTGAGGGGCGCTGCCGGCGGGAGCTCGCAAGGCAAGCTGACCTGCGCCACCACAAGGCCTCTCGCGTGTAGCGGTCGTGGCTCCTCTGGTCCAGCACCAGCAAGCAGGCAGCCATGGCCTCCAATGGGCAACGGGAGCAGCACTGTGAGTCCGGCATCTGAGCCAGTTACCGGCCGACACTGGATCTCACCGTGACCTTGGGGTTTCTCTTGCGTCGCATGTGCCGCCGCGCCACGAGCGACTCTCCTCCACCTCCACCCGGCACCTCCTCTCTTGAAGCGATCCGACATGGTAAAAACGCTCCCTTCTTGGACGACTTCATTTCCCCTTCTTCCTGTATTCCAGTTTGGTTCAGGTTCGTATCTGTTTCGTACTAGGATACCTAGTGTAGGGCATCAGTAAAAATTACTGCAGGAGACAGCTAGAAAACCGCACAGCATCATCACGATGATGCTGGCATCCTAATTTTTATTTTTCCCCTTTTCGAATCAAAATAAACAGGAACAACTTTTGCTTTATGATTATTAATAAGCTTACATAAAGTCATTTGCTGATACGCTCTTCCACATTACTTGCTGACACTTTGCTACTGTTGGCAGCCAAAGAAGAGAGGAAGACAAGGTTGAAGCGCGCAAGTGACCTTCCAATGTATGAACACGTAACTGAATGCTAAATACTACTGTATATGATGGCTTTTCAATGATTGTGGTCCTGTACTTATTTTGTTCTGCTTGTAAAAGGGAAGCTACGCTTAGGCTAACTGTATGTGCTGTACCGACCAAAATGATGTACAGACTGTTATAATAGGTTGTGCTAATTTTTTTTATCTTTGTATCTGCCAATTTGATTTATATGGGGCCGTAAACCCAAAGCATATAATAGTGAATGCGCCATAAAAAATCGTGTGGGCTAATTGTGATTGAATAAAATGGGCTGAAAATATATTGCAAATGGGTTGGAACATATTGCAAATGGGCTAAAAACAAGCTAAAAATGGTCAACGTTGATGTTGGGTTGTTATTAAATGGGCCGAGATGCCATTTCATCATCCATGTAAGCATCCATGATGACGTGGCAATTCATCCATGACGATTATTTTCCGTCACTAGAAATGGGCTTGGGCTGGGCTAACTAGGCCTTGGGCTCTATTGTGATGGTTTAAGATCGTCACAGATTCTTAATCCGTGATGGTTTTTGGTAAACCATCACGGAAGTTAATCCATGACGATATCTGAAACCATCACAGATGCTACATAGTGTCAGTTTTTTGTTGAGCCATGACGGAAATTTTTCATCATGGATTAATAGGTTTCTTGAAACTGCTTTAAATACCTTTAAGACACATGTTCTATGCAATGTGCTTTGTTGGCAGCGACGACCTACGGCGCAAATCCAGTGCTACATGCATCGCATCTCGACATTTAGCACAGGAGCTACGGTCTAGTCGACAAAGTGCATAACACAATGAATATAGCTCATAAAGGGAAATTAATACCTACATTACTACATGCTTATCTTGTTCAACTGTCGAATAAATACTCGCTGATCTTGTTCTCAAGTTTCCAAACACATCAGGAACCAAGTTCTCGACAACATGTTGTTACCACTCAAACAAGGCATTCACAACGCCTTGGAAGGTGTTACCACCTGAACAAGGCGTTCATGCTCTACGCATCAAGAACAAAAAAAACAAAAAAAAACAAAATTAGTAACCTTAACCTTTTATTGAAAGCTATTTATTTAGCACTAGATATACCTTGAATTGTCTTCCTTGATTTCTTTCTATCCGAGCTGCTACCTCTCTCATGTTATATGAGGTAAGGTATCCCTTGTGGGAGATACAGAAGCCCACAAGTTGCCCATTTGGGTCGACTACCGGTGCTCCTTTATGTGTCTCGAGGTACCGTACACAGTTATGATAAATGAGTTTTCCTCTAATAACCTGATTATGGCAACAAATAAAATTTAAGCACCAAAATAAACTTAATGAAAAGCTAACAAAGTTGACAGGTTTACATACATGATCGAACCAGGTGTAAGCAGCTTCTGCTTAGAATGGTGGCTGTAGGTATAAACTGCTTGCTGCTCTTGAACAAGATCTTTACAAATATTAATTGGCTCTAAATCTCCAAAACCATAATCATCCCCAGGTGTAGGACTGATACACCTAATCCCAATAATACCACTATTCTCAGCTGCCATGTCAAAACAATTTCTTTGAATGGTGATCCATCTATTATTTGGCGACTGCATCTGAATAAGACTGTTATCTATTTTATCTCTAAACTCAGATGAAGCTATGATATATAAGGAGTCTAGCTAAGATGATAAAACAGTCCCATCATATGTCTCATCCTCATCCCCAACTGTGATTTTGATTGTAAAAACATGTCTGGACATTCTAGCATGAAGGAGTTCCTAGTAGGCAATATAAGAAAAAAAGATATAGTTTTTAATATAACGAATATATAAAAACACATTAATAGATGTAGCATACTCAAATAATAATGAGAAATATTAGAAATAATAACCAATTCCGAAATATTAAAACAACTAAGAATCCTTAATCACTCACCATATTATTCATTTTCCTTCCCTTTTTCCTAACTTCTACAGAAAAGCAATCCACCTGGAATCAGAAATAAACACCTTACTAATCATAATCAAGCAACTATGATCTTCTATCAACATGGCTAACGATGCGACAATAAACTGAAACATTAGCATGTTATTGTTCACATCATGGATACCATGTGTTGTGTGGCTTACACTCAAATAAGTTTTCTTAATCCAGAATGCAATGCTAATTACTAAAGCTAGAAGCTAACAGCCAGAGAAATTAAATCCATCTCTACACTCCATCAGTTGAGGAACAAAAGGCAACCACATAAAATTGCTGAATTATTGGTGTAAACCCCATGTCCAGTAAGATATTCAACAACCCCAGGCACAACACAATGTGGCATGGCTGCTGCTGCATGGCCAGCCAGCAGCCGAACAATCTGAAAATTAAATGCTAGCACCACCGAGGAAAGAGAAACTTCCAGCAGCCGAACAATCTGAAATTTAAATGCTAGCACCGCCGAGGAAAGAGTACCTTGCCCTTCTAATGATGCAGCTCCTTCTCCTCTAGGTGGCGGCGGTGGCACTGGCCCAGCTCCTTGCCCTCCTTCCCGGATTCAACACCTCGCCCTCGCAGCTCCTCCTCCTCCTCCAGGAGGCAGCACTGGCCCAGCTCCTTGCCCTCCTCCCCGGATTCGACACCTCGCCCACCTTCCAGGAGGCGGTGGCAGTGGCCCAGCTCCTTGCCCTCCCCGGATTCAACACCTCGCCATCCTATCAGGACGCAGCTCCTCCTCCTCCCGGCTCCACCCGGTGGCGTGGTTTGTTGCAGGTGGCGGTGATAGGACGGAGGCGGTGCTGTAGGGATTGGACGACGGCATGGTAGGGATTTGGGGCCGCAGGGTGGAAGGGCTGGGGCAGCGGCGTGGATGAAATGGAGCGCGGTCCACAAGGAATTTTGGGGGCGGCGGCGCGGTCAGGCGGCGCGCGTGAAAGGGTTTGGGCGCGGGATAGAAAACATCATGGGAAAATCGGCGGCGATGTGCTTAGGGTTTAAGCTGTCCGGCGGCGCGTGTGAAAGGGATTGAGCGTGTGGAAGGGATGCGCTTTTAGGGTTTAGAGTACTCTAGGGTAGTCATGTCTTTTTTTCCTTTTGTTTTTCTACTATCATTTTAGATGCAGAAGTTTATCTTTATCTGAGATGAGATGCAGAAGTTTATCGTCGTTTGAGATGAGAATTTTTTTCTTTTACGGTCTTTTATATATCAATTTGTGAGATCTGAAATTTATGCAGAAGATTATTATTGTCTAAGACGGGCATTATAAAATTTCTTTATATGCATGCACAAGTTTAGTGCTATCTTATATGGGCATTTTTATCCCTTTTTAATTTTATCAAGAGGGATGCATAGCATGTATTTAAGTAGAAGATTATTGGATATTTATCAAATCATATTATTATTTTATCTATTAATATAAATTGCACAATGTGAAAAAGGCACATCACAAATATGTCTTAATTCACGTTACAGACGCAGGTTCGACGCATCTCCCATAACGCGTCTGTGATGATCTCAAATCACATGCACGTGTTTAGTTTACGCGTCTATGACTGCTCTGCTCGGCTGCACTAGTTTAGCTACAATAGCCGCTCTGCAGCTGCAAAATGTAATATTGATCCCTGTAGCAGATAACTACATGCCTGTAGCTGTAGCAAACAGCTGTAGCCGAATGTTGTCTCAGACATTAGAGACGCATATGTAAACAAGACGCGTCTGTGATAGGAGTCATCACAGACGCGTATAGCCAAAAACACGTTTGTGATGACAATTTACAAAAAACAAAAAAATGTCTGCCACTATATAAAGTTACAAACTAGAAGTTCTTTTTGCCCTACAAAGCAGTCAACATGACCAACATATCTATGTTTTGGCCCTCACAAAGTACATTTTTCTATGACAAAGTGGACCACATCTAAGCAAACGATATGACCCTATTTGGCACAGCTTAGCTTCACCGTTGAAGCTTTTTTTTTGGAAAATAGCTTCACAATCAGCTTTCTCAGTGAAGTTGAGCTGTTTTGCAAAAACCGTTTGACAAAACAGCTTCAGCAACAGCTTCGTGCATGGCCGAGAGAAAAGCTACTTTTTTCTCCATTCCTTTACGAAAGCATAAAAAAAGAAGCTTCACACATGAAGCTGTTTTGAAAAATAGGGTTTGGCAAAAAATAGTTCACAAAACTCATGAAGTTGTTAGTGAAATTGTGCCAAACGGCGTTTAATATTTACATTTGGGGTGATCCATAAAAAGAACGATAGTTCATACTTCCTCAATTCCAAATTATAAGTCATTCCAACTTTTTTGATCAAAGCATCTCAAGTCTGACCAAATTTATATAATAAAATAATAATATTTATGATACCAAATAACTATTATTAGATTTTCATTAATTATATTTTCATAATATACCTATTTGATATCATAAATCTTTGTAATTCTTTTTATTTTGATAAAAACTTGAGATGATTTGACTCTAAAAAAGTTAGGATGACTTATAATGTAGAATGGAGGAAGTATAAGTCAGCCATATTATCATGCAAAATGGAAGATGAGTTTATACCGGCAGCAGACAGCTAATGCCGCAGGCAATTCAGGACTGCGGGAAGGAAATACGCACAATGCTATTTAGATTTAGCAGTCTAACAAGTTACAGAAGCAGGTAACACTATAATCGAAAAAGCTGACTAGAAAAAGGATGCCAGCCCACTAGAAAGAAATTCAGCAAATGGGAAATTCTCTAGATCTGATGGGCTAGCCTGCATAATGAACAGTGAGCTTTTTCTTTTCCAACACAAGTACATAATATAGGTCGCTACTGCAAGAAAGTTGGCAATAGCGACTCATTACTACACAAACGATTTATAGCAACGGTACCCTTTTTCTGTAGGGACGGCTCCATCACCAGCCGCCCCTATAATAAGTGTGCTCAGGTCCCACTGGACTGGTAGGGGTGGCTGGTGATACGAGCCGTGCCTACAAATGTGTTGATTTGTAGGGGCGGCTAACTCATGAGCCGCCCCTACAGTTTGATTGTAGAGGTGGCTTAATCACCAGCTGGCCCTACAAATATTTTCGTATTTTTAAAATATTAGTTATGCATATTTTTCATAAATGTATATATAAATATATAAATGTATTAAAAACAATTTGCTTTATTCGCCCGTACACATAAAAAACAACTTGAATATAAATGATAGATTTTCTTTTTAAAAAATAAAAAATGGTATATTTAAACATTGAAAACTTGAATTTGTGAACTTTGAATTGAATTTTAAGACAAAAAATGACCTAAATGAAAATTTTGTAAACATCAAAGTTGTAAAACTCATTAATATTTACAACTTTCATTTTGGTCATCTCTTCATGTGACTTAGTTTGCAAAGTTTAAATTTTGAATTTCAAAAAATGGCAAACTCAAAAAATATTTTGAAATAGTAAATGATTTCTGCTGAAAAAGTCATGAATATAAAAAGTTATAACTCATGAACATCTACAACTTTTATTTTGACTAACACTTTGTCGGATGAAGAAATGACTAAAATAAAAGTTGTAGATATTAATGAATTCTACAACTTCTATGTTTATGACTTTTTTAGTTTAAATCATTTGGTGTCTTAAAATTTTGTTTGAATTTGTCATTTCTTGAAATTCAAAATTTGAATAGTTCAAATTTAGTCTTATGAAAAGATGACCAAAATAAAATTTGTAGAGCTTGATGAGTTCTCCAACTTTTATGTTCATGACTTTTTGAGTTGAAATCATATGCTCTTTTAAGTGGTAATCGTTGTTTATCTTGAACCTGATGGAAGATCGGAACCCTGCCCCCATCAAGTGGTAATCAGAGCTTCAGGTATATCGTCAGTTACGCATCTATCTTTAGTTCGATTCTTTTTGCCTTCGTCCTGTAGTCCACCGTCATATTTGCTTCCTATCCTAGAACCATCCGCGCCATAACCTTTGCATAATTCAGTTTTAGAGTCAGTCGTGTTGAGTTTGTGTCCTAGGTCAAGGTCTTGTTGCTGGTATATATTGTGTTCTATTCTAGTTTGTGTTGATCCTATCGGTTTGCATCTTGTGTCCACTAAAACCCTAATTCGAGCATCTTCCTTAAGAGGGGGGGAGGGGGGCTGATTTTAAACACCACCTCGGCGCCATAGATCTTGGAGCTGGGCTCGACGCCAATTAATACAGCTCCAAGCTCGGCGCCGAGGTGGCTACCGAATCACCGCCACATCCGCGTCGACGCGTACGTGGCCCCAAGACCTCGGCACCAAATGAACTGGCGCCGAGATGTGTAAGCTCGGCGCTAATTACGCCGGCGCCGAGCTGAGGGTCTATATTTTAAAAGCATACCTCCAGGGGTAGATTTGTGAAAAACTTTTAAAAAAAAGGGCCAAAAACCAAAAAAAATGGTGCAGTCATTGCATGGTGTGAGCAAAATTTCTCCTCTCGTGTGCAAACAATTAAGAAGAAAAGGGAGGAGTACATTCAACAACAGCTAGCAAAGCAATCTGTTGGGAATGTTTTGGTATTGCAGTATATATAGATGCATAAACTGTCTAAATGTGATATATCATTCGCAGCCATATAATTAAATTCCCAATAAAATGGTACAGATCAAGCCCGATATTTGTATCACACAAAATAATGTTTTTGAGAGGTAGGAAATACAAATTTCAGAGAGTAGTGGCCATGCAACCACCGTTACAAACTCAACATCTAGGTACGACATAGTACAAGGCAGAATTATATTGTATAGTATAGTAGGAGTAACGCTTAGCTACTCTAGTGGGCGAATGATCTTCTGAACCTGATGAGGCGCTCAATCAATGAACCAATGTGTAGCAAGTAGCTAGTCCTGTGTGTTGCAGGGCTGGCCTCCTGTCACGATATAGTTCTTCAACTAGAGGACCCCTTAGCTAGCTTGCTTCTTATTTGACTTTTCTCATGCCTATGCTATCATCTATCAGGCTTCAATTCCATATATATGGAGTTGAAGTTGTTCTGTGGCCTGCATTGTTGTAAAAAAATATATTGTTGTTACTCCGGCCAGTCTTTGAGAATCATTTTTGCTTATGATGATTTTGGGCAGCCCAGCCGTTAGCAGTAGTGTTCAAGTCATGGTCAGTTTGGTAGTAGACAACATCCCCATGGTCGCTGACGAAGTGGTCGACTCTGAGGCTCCTGAGGAGCACGGCAAGGAGGTGCATGCAGTGGCAGCGGCCCTGACTTCTGTGGCTCCCGGTAGTATCGGCCCAGCACCGGCTTGGCTGCCTTGGTCTGTTGTTTTGAAATCAAATTTCAAATTTAGTTCATAAGCTACAGAAGAATATAATGCAGCAAGATCGACAATTAATTGTAGCTTTTGAGTATTCAGATGCACTATGAGCTAGCAGCTAGCTTACAGCTTCGACGAGATGGTAGTGCGGGATCTGCGGGAAGAGGTGGTGAATGACATGGGTGCCGATGTCGTGGTGGATGTTGTTGATCCAGCCGTAGTCCCTGTCCACCGTCGTCAGGCCACCGCGCAGGTAGCTCCACTCCTCGCCGCGGTACCAGGGGAGGCGCTCCTGGTGGCCATGGTGGTGCAGGTACGTCACCAAGTCAAGCCACATCACAAACACCTGCATACATGCAGTTAGGGATGCATCCCTATCATCATCAATACTGATTTTGGTACTCGTTTGAGTTGCTTGCTAGCTGATGATTCCACAATGCAAGTACGTATACTAGTAGCTAGGAAAAAGAAGTACGTAGTACTAGCTTATAAGCAAACATTAGTTAGTTAGTTAGTTAGTTAGTGGGGGAAAATTAATAATAAAATTGACAATAAGCTAGGACAGTACTAGTAGAGTGATTGGTTGGTTTTCTTACAAGGTATGGGAGGCCGTACATCTTGAGCACCTGGGCTGGGCCGAACGCGCACGCCATGGCGAAGAGGGAGGCGAGCATGATGCACCAGCAGGTGGTTGAGAGCATGATGTCGCCCTTCTCCTTGGGGCTGAACAGCTCGCTGCTGGGAAGAAAGTGGGAGCCCGTCTTGCCGGGGCTCCTGTACAACTGCATCCAAGCACAACCAACTATATAATTGAGTTTGATTGTTTTCATCAGTTGGAGACTGAACATTTGAAAATTTTTTATATTCAGATTAACACGTACGAGGTAGACGGGGAATGCGAGCAGCGGGAAGGGGACCGTGAATCTTAGCTTCTTTGTGCGTGGCTCCAGTTGCCGGTACAGCCCCTCCGTGATCTGCATTATATTGCAGGCAGGCAGGCAGCTCCAGTTATGTTTCAGAAGAAAACACTGGCATGGTTTCAAAGACAGATACTATATAGAAAACACTGGCATGGTTTCAAAGACAGATACTATATATATTTTCCACCATATACGAACCGAAAGCAACGACGACAGTATGTAGAAATGTATGTCCTCAAATTAATAAGTATTGTAATCCAACTAATGATCATTTAGCACAGCCATACGTACTGCACATCAGAGCCCGAGAAAAATAAAGCATCCCTGTACCTTATCTAGATAACTACTATAAGTTTGTGATTACCACTCAGAGATCTGGAGGACGTGAATTATATTGAAACTTTTCTCGTTTACTTTTTGTTCCTTATTACATCTTGATATTGATAAAACATGTAGTAGTTGCCCCTGACGACACAATGCAATAAATAAAAGTGGATGGTTTCTGAAGGAAAGGGGCAATAGCTAGGCTGATCATGGTAGGCATTGCCAAATACAGATATACTACTACAAGTGTGTTTGGGTTGGTACTTGCATTGGTAGCCAGCATCCAGCAGTATAATTTTTGGCAGTAGTACCTTAATTAATTGTGAGGATCCAACGATGGTAGGCAGTGGTACCTTATTTAGCAGTCATATATGATTTAGTATTTAGCAGCAACTCTCGTGATGGGTTACATGGTGCATATACGACAGATCGATATAGATCTAGTTGCTGCCAGCTTCTGCTGCGCGCTGATGGTGCAGTGGTGGTGGTGGTAGGAGCCAGTACCCAATTCATTATTATTGGCTCAGGCATCATGGACCACATCTTTCAATTAATCTCTCCATCAGTCAGAGCTAATAAGAAGCTGTGGTTGATTAATTAGTAGCCTGCAATGCCATGTGACTGCCTGGAGCGCCTAGATCTGCAGCAGTCTATTTCAGAGCTGGTCGAGCATCCCATGGAAAGCAAAGGACAGTTGCACAAAAGGATGGACAAAATTTATGCTGAGATTTGCTAATAATAATACTGCATATATATGCTATCGTCTCTAGAAGAACATGACGGTTGTTGGATCTGATCCAGTGGCCTAAATGCTGCTCGGTTAAGCCCGATCGACCACCTTTATCTTATTACTTAGTTAGTATACATGCACTCCTAGCTACTTACTAGCAGCAACAAAATATATATATATATATATATATATATATATATATATATATATATATATATATATATATATATTAGATGTATTAGTAGTATACGAATAAATAGATAGATAGATAGATAGATAGATACGTAGACTGACCGGGTGCCATGACTCATCCCTGTGGATGTGGCCGTGGTTCTGATGGTGTGTTCTGTGGCTGATCCTCCTGCATGCATTATATTTTATTAATATTAGTGTTATTACGATGTTACATGAACCGTACCATCAATAAGACCAGCTAAGCAGATATTAAATCTGCCTGCTAATGACGATATATGTGCATGGCAATGGATTTCTTTATTTTTTGCATGATGAGGTGTATTGTATACAGTAGATATACTTACTGTATGTGCTGAGGTGAATGAAGACAAGACTGCATGCAACTATAGATATACTTACTGTATGTGGTCAAATTTAAATTTAATTATGCAGCTAGCTAGCTAGTACATGCATGGATGCAACACACTGGTTTGCGTGCATCATACTACTATATAATCAGCAGAGATTCTCTATGTTAATCAATCAAGCAAACCTTTTGAAATGAATTGAATGACTAGCAAGTCACCAGGAAACTACTCTGCGCGGTCACTCGAGAGTTCACTACTCCAGTACGAGGTGACGCCGAATACTTGCGAGTTGACGGACCCGGACCCAATCTCGGCAGAGCAGCTCGCGGCGGTGGCCGCCGCCGCCGCGTCCGGCGAGGGAGATTCGCTCACGCCCAGCGTGACTGCGTGAGGGTCAGCCGCGTCGCGCCGTCGTCGTGATGCTGCTGCTGCTCCGTAGGTCTCTGCAAGGTTGAGGTAAGTTTTCGCGTTCATTCCACGGGCGGGGTGTGGTTCGGGCTCTGCTGCGGCTCCGGCGGCGGCGGCTGCGATTCCGGCTCGTTATTGCAGCTGGCGCGGCGGAGGGTTCGGCAACGGGCAGCCGGGCGCTGCAGCTACAGCGGCTCCGGCAAGGGTCTCTTCGGTGGTTCCGACAACGGGTTCTTTGCGGCTACGGTCCTCGAGCTCGGCGGAGGTGGAGTGGTTATTCTCTGCTGCGGGTCCGGCAAAAGCCCCTGCTGCAGGCTCGGCAGCTGTGATCTGCTGCGACTCCGGCCACACGGTGGCGGTGCGGGCGACGGTGAGCCTCTGTTTCACTCGCTTGGCGCTGTTGGCCTGGTCGGGGTGGACTGGTGGGGCGCGGGGTACTGTTGGAGGGCCGGCCACAAGTTGGCCGACCGGAGGGTGGTGGTCCGTGGCGGCTGGGTTGGTTTGCCCATGGACTGAGTCGACCGTGGTTGATGCGTCGCGGTCGTCGGCTGGCCTTGGCACCGGCGACCAAGCGTGCTTTACGGTCAGGGCTCATTTCGTCCAAAGTACATGAGGTTGATCCTGTTTCATCTGAAGCTAAGTGTGCGAAAGGTAGATTGGAGTTGTCACGGATTGTCCAGATGGAGGTGGCCTCGTCTGATCGACCAAAGCCGGTGCATGGGCCGGAGTTTGGATTTGGAAGGTTTTGGGCGGTGGGTAAGGACTCGGATGAGTTGTCTGAGGCAGACGGACCCTCAGATTCTGATGAGGTCATATCGACGACTGCGTTCATTGCAGAAGCGGCGGCGGCCGGGTTTGAGGCTCAGGATCTTTACAAGGCAGAGCAGGAACTTGCTATCCTTGGCAGTGGTTCCATTTCAGGGAAGTATCCGAAGTCTCAATTGGCATCCAGGATCATCGATTCGATGGTTCGAAGGAAGCTTTACCCCGAGGCCTGGCAAGGTCCGCTGCCTCCACCACGAATCTCTCCTCCTCGAACCTTAGGGGACGTGCTGGAGAAAGCACGGGAGGTTGGGCATCGGGAGGGGAAGATGGGTGGTTGGCGTGCGTCGGGTTCTGCTGTCTGGGCTACACCGTTTTCGAATACGAAACAAGAAGACAGGGCTGACAAGGCTAAAGATTTGCAATTACTAACCCCAGATTTCCCGGAACTGAAAAGCCATCGTGTGGTTTATTGCGAGTTGGGGGGCTCAAGTTCCAGCGAGCTCGTTTCAGGCCAGGAAGTATTTACTGATATTATTACTCGGGCGACAGATAACGAGGCGGTCCGCGACATCCCTCGTTATAGATTCAGGCCGTGCCCTGGCCTTGGTGCGCTATTCTCCAGAGTTGGAACAAGAATTAAACTGTACTCTGCTCGGCGAAGAACTCGGTCTTTCGCGGAGGTGGTGAGAGAGGGACGCAAAGCAACGACATCTCAAGGCTTTGGCATGGCGAATCAGCCTCCCATTGGCAGCCAGGGTGGTCAGTACCCATCCCATCACGGCGGCGCCGGTGGCTCCAATCTGGGGCAGACGGCGGGCAGGGGGGGATATCACCCGGGCTTCAACCCCAGCTATCACCCGGGTGCTAACCGGGGATGGCAGGGAGGTGGGCGTGGCCGACGGGGCGACAGTGGTGGTCACGGCCCTTACGGCTTTGCCGGCCGCTCCTTCGGCAACAACAACTTCTTCGGCGCAGGACGAGGGAGCGGTGGCCGCGGCGTCGGCCGAGGCCGCGGCGGCGAGGAGTGGGGCGCTAACCCGATGGCGTCCCGGTCGTCGACGCCGAATGCTCTAGCGAAAGCTCCAGCTTCTACTTCTGCAACTCCAATCCCTGAAGGTACTATGCTGAACTCGCAGAACAGCTCGGAGGAAGCTAATCTGAGGGCCATCAATCAGAGTGATAGTATGATGCCAAGGCAGAATGCGGGTAAAGGAAAGAACAAAACTCCATACTGCTTCCGTTGTTTAACCAAGGGGCATGTCTTGAACGAGTGCTCAAAGTTACTCTGCTGTGAGATCTGTGACAGTGATGATCATGTCATGAAAGCTTGCCCTTTTACAAAGGGTGCTAAACCTAGTGCAGTGCCACATGGGTTTGCGGTGGAAAAATTAGGTTTCTATTACATTGATCATGTTGGGAAGCAAAAGGAAAAGAGAGATTCAAAAACTGCTAAGGTGAAAATCTCGGGAGGTACTATGACTGAACTGCAGGTCAGTACTGAACTTGAGAGGCTCATACCTGGCAATGTGAATTGGGAGGTGAAAGCATTAGGGGAAAACACTTTTACTGCAAATTTTCCTTCCACAGATGAACTAGAGCGAATGGTGCGCGTGGGAACTGTGGTGGCTAAATGCACAGTAGCAAAGATGGATTTTGAAACCAAAAGCAATCCTAATGTGTTTAAATATGAGATCCCCAAAGTTTGGGTTCAGTTCAGGGGGCTCCCTGATGATCTCCTGGAATTTCCCATTGTATGGGCAGTTGGCTCCATACTTGGGGTGACTAGGAAAGTAGATATGAAGTTTGTGAAAGCACATGAGATGGGCAGGATTCAGGTGGCAGTTCTAGATCCTGGTCTTGTCCCGGATTTAGTGGACATAGTTATTGGGGACTTCGTTTATGAATTACAATTCAGGGTGGAGAACTCTGATTCTGAATCTTCACCGAGGCCAATTGACATGGATTTGGATTTTGATCCAAATAGTGACGCTGAGGAAGAGAAAAACAAGGAAAAAGAAGGGGAAAAAAGCAACAATGATAACAAAAAGGAAGGTGTGGAGGAAAGGAAAAGCAAAGCCGGGTCTGGTTCGGCACCTCCTAAGATGGGTCGCCAGGCTGTTCTTTCTCCGAGGACTGATAATGTTTCCACTGTGGTCACTAGAAAGGATAGGCCTACAGTGGTACTTCAGCCATCTGGTGATGGTAACAATGGTGCGTGGATGATGGTTCCAATTGGGCCGGCGGCAGGTCAGCCCAAAATTTCAGCACAAGGTACTCATACAGTTGCAATGATGATTGATGGCCCAAACACTCCGGTTAAATCTGGGACTCAGCCTGTAGTAACACCTCCCCGAGCTAGCAAAAGAAATGCTTGTGTGGGGGACCAGGATTCACTGCAGCGAGCTGCTAAGCTGAAGGCCAAAAGGAACTTGGAGGAATCAACTACGCAAGGTAATTTTTCCTCAGTTAACTTATTTTCAGCTTTAGATAATTCAGTAATCGCTGCTAAGTTCAGTTTGCTGGGGGTCTGTTTGGATGTGTCTAATTTCTCGTGTTCTGAGCAATTGGATTACCTTAAATCTGTAGAAAAGGATAGGCTTAGTTGTGCCAAGAGGTCAGAAGTAGAAAAAAATTGGGATTCGGTTTCATCGTTATTAGATGATTCTGACGAACTATGGGGAGATGATATTGATATCCTGGCTTTGAACCATATTTGTGGTGAGATGGCTGAGGGTCCATCTGATGGCGATTGCGGGGGTTTGGAGGATACCCGTGCAAAACATCAGTGGGGAAAAAATAGGAAAAGAAAGAAGAAATTAAGGAAAAATATACCTTCCACAGTCTAAATGAAAGGTGTTTTTTGGAATTGTAATGGTTTAGGTGATCCGAAGAAATTTAAATTTCTTTCGGACTTGACGCTCGAAAAGAATTTAGATTTTATTGCCCTGTCTGAAACAGGTAGGGGAGAGTGTACTCAGGTGTTTCTCAAAAATCTGTGCGGTGGGAAGGATTTCCTTTGGCATGTCAAACCTCCGAGGGGCAGGTCTGGAGGTATGCTGTTGGGGATTAATCTTCTCACGTTTGATATTGGAGAAATAGAAGAAGGAGAATTCTTTGTTAAGTTTAAAATCAGGAACAAAGAAGATGGCTTCCAATGGCTACTTGTCTCTGTGTATGGTGCTGCTCAACCCAGTCTTAAAGAAAGTTTTTTGACGGAATTAGCCCACCTTTGTGCTAAGGAATCGCTACCTATGATTTTAGGGGGTGACTTTAACATCATTAGGGGGCCAAGGGAGAAAAGCAACTCTAATTACAATGACAGATGGCCATTTCTTTTCAATGCTATCATAGACGCTTTCAATCTTAAGGAGCTAGACCTTTCGGGTAGGAAATTTACATGGGCAAACAACCTACAGAACCCGACTTTTGAAAAGTTGGACAGAATTTTAATGTCCACTGAGTGGGAATTAAAGTTCCCCAAATCGTCTGTTCAGGCTTTAACCAGAGAAATCTCGGACCATACGCCGTTATTTATGGATACAGGAAATCCTTCCTCTAGTAACTCCCACCCTTACTTTAAATTTGAGCTTGGTTGGTTACTTAGAGATGGTTTCATGGACATGGTCAAGGAGATCTGGGCTAGCGTGCAGATGGGTAACACCCCTTTAGAAAGATGGCAGGCTAAAATTAGGCGGCTTCGACAATACTTAAGGGGGTGGGCGAAGAACACTAGTGGGGCATATAAAAAAGAGAAGAAAGCGTTGCTGGATAAGTTAGATGAATTAGACAAAAAAGCAGAATCCATACATCTCACTGAAGAAGAAGTAAATCTTAAACATGTGTTAAATGATAGACTTGCTGATCTCCTAAGAGAAGAAGAGCTCAAATGGTACCAACGAGCTAAAGTCAGGAATTTACTTGAAGGGGATGCAAATACCAAATACTTTCACTTGGTGGCGTCCGGTAAACATAGGAAAACTCGGATATTCCGTTTGGAACAGGAGGAAGGGATAATTAGTGGTGATTCCAATCTAAAAAAATATATCACCAACTATTACAAAAACCTTTTTGGTCCTCCCGAGGCACCCACCATGTTCTTGGATGAGTCACAGACTGAGGATATGCCTCAAGTATCGAATTTGGAAAATGAAATCCTAGCTGATAGCTTTACTGAGGCTGAAGTCAGGATGGCTATTTTCCAAATGAAGCATAATACCGCCCCTGGGCCAGATGGCTTTCCAGTTGAATTCTACCAAGTTTTCTGGGAGGTGATCAAAGGTGACTTAATGGCGTTATTTGAGGACTTTCATAGGGGTGAGCTGCCTTTGCATAGTTTAAATTTTGGAACTATAATCCTGCTACCAAAGGGTAGTGAAGCAAACAGGATAGAGCAATACAGACCTATTTGTTTGCTTAATGTCAGTTTTAAAATTTTTACAAAAATAGCCTCAAATAGAATTGCTCTTGTTGCCCAAAAAATCATTCGACCTTCCCAGACAACCTTCCTTCCGGGTAGGAATATCATGGAAGGGGCAATAATTCTTCATGAGACAATCCACGAGATGCATAGGAAGAAGCTAAATGGGGTTTTATTCAAAATAGATTTTGAGAAAGCTTACGATAAAGTCAAGTGGTCTTTTTTGCAACAGACTTTGCGCATGAAAGGTTTTTCCGAAACATGGTGCAATTGGATTAAAACCTTCGTGCAAGGTGGAAATGTGGGTATAAAAATCAATGATCAGATGGGTACTTTCTTTCAAACCCGAAAGGGTCTTAGACAAGGTGACCCTTTGTCACCTGTTTTGTTTAACTTAGTGGTGGATATGTTGTCCATTTTGATTGCCAGGGCCAAAGTAAATGGGCAGGTTAGTGGGGTAGTTCCACATCTTGTGGAAGATGGGTTATCTATCCTACAATATGCGGATGATACAATAATCTTCATGGACCATGATATTGAGCAAGCGACAAACATGAAACTAATTCTATGTATCTTTGAACAATTATCTGGCCTTAAGATTAACTTCCACAAAAGTGAAATTTTTTGTTTTGGTAAGGCAAAGGAGGAGGAAAATCTATATACACAATTATTTGGTTGTGAATTAGGTTCTTATCCATGTCGGTACCTTGGTCTCCCTATGCACTACAAGAAATTGAATAACAAGGATTGGAAGAACATAGAGGAAAGATTTAAGAAAAAACTCAGTTGTTGGAAGGGGAAGATGCTTTCAGTTGGCGGTAGATTAGTGTTGATCAATTCTATTCTGTCCAGTCTTCCTATGTTCATGCTCTCCTTCTTTGAGATTCCTAAGGGGGTCTTAAAGAAGCTTGAGTATTTTAGATCACGGTTTTTCTGGCAGAATGATCAACACAAGAAAAAATATAGGTTAGTTAGATGGCCTATTATTTGCCAACCTAAGGAACAGGGGGGCCTTGGCATCCAGAACCTGGAAATCCAAAATAAATGTCTGCTCAGTAAATGGTTGTTTAAGCTTTTGAATGAAGATGGTATTTGGCAAGAACTTATTAGAAACAAGTATATTAAAAATAAGACTTTATCTCAAGTGACTAAGAAACCAGGGGACTCTCACTTCTGGATGGGTCTTATGGGGGTAAAAGAGCAGTTTCTGAGATTAGGAAGATTCAAGGTCTCGGATGGCTCCCAAATCAGGTTTTGGGAGGATCGTTGGCTAGGAGGAGTTCCTTTGAAAGAGGTTTATCCATCCCTATACAATATTGCCCACAGGAAGCAGTCTACAGTGGCTGAGGTTCTACGGTCGGTACCAATTAACATCACCTTTAGAAGAGCGTTAGTGGGAAACAAGTTGTTGGATTGGCAGGACCTAGTTGGTAGGATTGCGAGTATTAATTTACAGGATGGCAGGGACTCCTTTTGCTGGGACTTGCATTCTAATGGAATGTTCTCAGTCAAATCCTTGTATACGTACCTAATAAACAATGGCCTCAAGGTTTCTCAGGACATTTGGCGTCTTAGAATTCCACTAAAAGTTAAGATCTTTATGTGGTTTCTAAGGAGAGGGGTAATTCTAACAAAGGATAATTTAGCTAAACGAAATTGGAAAGGAAACCGAAATTGTTGCTATTGCTCTAAACTAGAGAGTATTCAACATTTGTTTTTCGATTGTGTGATGGCCAAGGCCTTGTGGCGTGCTATCCATATGGTGTTTGGTTTAAAACCACCAATGAGTACACGAAATATTTTTGGTGCTTGGCACAAACAAAGTGGGAGAGAATTTAGGAGCTTGTTGCTTATAGGAGCTGCTGCATTGTGCTGGTCGCTTTGGCTTACAAGAAATGAATTGGTATTTGACAAATGCAGTCCAAAATCTATTTTGCAGGTCGTGTTCAGAGCTACGCACTGGCTGCGGCAGTGGGGGCTGTTACAAAGGAATGAAGACATGAAGAAGTTTATTGTCCAAGGGTGCCAGAAGCTAGAGACTGCGGCCTTGCAATGCTATGCTCTCTTCGGTTGGCCTTATGCTCTTAGACTTAGTGTTTAGTCTTTGGTTAAAAACTGGTTTGGTACTGCCGTGGATGTTTTGGTCAGCTGGTGTGTTGTTGTTCTTCTGTATTGAACTCGTGGCCTGATTCCTTCTTGAAGGAAGAAGCCGGTTGTTTAATCTACCATTATCTAAAAAAAAAAAGCATCTTGACCTTGGCAGGCAGATATATATGGAATGGAATATAATATAATGTAATGTAATGTGTGGTCCATGTATGCATGCATGCGCGCGGCATCTTCTTGCTTGCTGCACCTACGTCTACACGTGTGACGTGTCGATGCCAACGGTTGCATGCATATGCAGCATGATATACTCCTACAAAGACCATCCAAATAAATATCTATGACACCCATCGAGATCGTATCGTATCGAAAACCAAAGCTACAGGCATGCAGTGTGCTCTCTTCCATCTTTTGTTTGCCTGCCTTACTTTACGTGCAGATCACCGATAGTTGTCATCGATGCCCTCCATATTTATTTATATATATACATATACCTTCAGTAATGCAAACCAAAGCGAGGGAAAAAAAAAGCAAGCTATATAGGCATGCGTGTCTGCGTGGGTAGGTTTCGTCTTTCGTGGTGCTTGTCACCAAGTTAGGCTACCTTATACATATAATTACTCTTATCTTATCAATAAAAGCTGGTAATACGGATCTTTCGAAAAAAAAAAGCAAAGCAAATAGCAAGGGAGGAATGGATGGAATTGAAGAAGATGCATGCATGCATGCATACCATCCATGGTAGGGGACGAGGATGAAGGAGTGGAGGAGTTGAGCGTCGCGCTGTCCGAGAAACTCCCGTGACCACTGCACCGATCATTGCATGCATGGTCAATTGGTCATCGTCGTCGTCGTAACCAAAAAAGGAAACAAAAAAAAGAGTGGTCCCGGCCTGGGAGGAGGAACGGACGGCGTACGTACCAGTCGTGTCCCAGGACGAAGAGCGCCCAGAACATGGTCCCCTGCGCCGCCCAGTACACCGGCCACACCGCCCAGCTATCCGCCACCGCCGCCGCCGCGCCCAGCGCCGCCACCACCGCCACGTCGCGCGCCACGTACCACAGCGACCGCCAGGGGCTCTTGCGCCAGCAGTGGTCCGGCACCGCCGCGCGCACGTCGCCGATGCGGAACGGCGGCGGCTTCCCGGCGTCGAAGGCGGCGTCCACCTGCCGGCGGCTCTTGTCGTCCTCCGTCGCCTTCGCCGCCGCCTCCTCAGCCTGATGATCCACCGGCCGCCGCATCGTCATCTGCTGCTGCTGCTTCTTTTGCGGCGGCGGCGGCGTCGTTTAGGTCTGCGTCTGCGTCTGCATTGGTGCTGGTGGTGGTACGGTGCCCGTGCACGGCAGCCGGAGTTGGAGAAGATGGATCGGAGGAGAGAGATGGAGTTGGCTTAATTTGCTAGGACATGAACGGGAGGCGTAACGTAAGACACTGGGCCTCTCTCTTCCTCCCCCGCAAAGAAACCAACCAAACACAAAATTAAAATATCCGGGCGCGGCGTCTCTTGCGGCTACTTATAAGCAGCAGCAGCAGCAGGAGGAGGCAGGCAGGCAGAGCGCAGAGGCAAACCATCCATCCATTCCAAATCAACCCGACCCACGCCACAAGCATGTACAAGTACAACAGCATGCACAATGCTGACGACATTATATTGTAGCCACTAATGATGATGATGATGATTCACGAACTCGATCTGCACAAGTTTTCGTTAACCATATATATAATTAAAATTTTTAATTCCCATTTATTCGCAAAAAAAAATCCCATTGATACCGTCTGCCCTAAAACAAACTATTTCTTTGCACTCTCTCTCTCGCCTTCCATGTGTTTGTGCTACCTTTCCGGTACTTTCAATAAGTACATACGTGGATAGTACGTTGTCCGAACACCCACGCTGCACTCCTGTTTCTCACGCTCAGGCCACCACGCCCCCGCCCAAGCCTGCATTTCACACGCCCTTGCGGGGCCCGTGTCGCCAGACCGCACGCAGGGACCGCTCGTGCCCCTTTCGCTTCTCACGCACATTGCAACATATGCAACACTCGATCTACTTACGACATACGTCCGAAGCAGCTGAAACATTTGTAACATACATCTGAAACACTTGCAAAACACCAAAAAAAACTTGAAAACACGTGTATAGCCATTGCAAACATATGCAAACATCAAGATAAAATACTTGCAACATACGTATGAAAACACCTGAAACACTTACATATATATGCAACATCCCATCTAGTTTTGCAACATACATTTGAAACAGATAAAACATTTCAAAGTGGGCACCTACGCCTTCAGGCGAAGCGGGCCACAGAGCAGAAGCAGTTGTGCAGCACGATGGAGCAGGGGAAGGAGCAGCGCGGGACGACCATTGACGACGGAGTGGACCATAGAGCAGGAGCAGCGGGGCGGCCGATGAAGCAGGAGCAGGCGAGGTCACCGTCGACGTGCGGAGCAGAGCAGAGCAAGTCTCTCGTCTCCCTCTCCTTTCCTTATCCAACCAACGCAATGAAAGAGACAGACGCGGATACCAATAAAAAAGAGCGAACGCAAAGTGGAGGTTTATTGGGCTGGTATGTAGGCCCACGAAGGGCATCCGGACAGACAGACGCCCTGTACGTAGCGTTTCCGGTTATTAAAAGAAAGGACAGCGTTAACACGCGACCCACTTTCTCCTCACGCGCCCTTCCTCTCCCACCCCTGCCTCCTCTCTCCCGCCACCTCCGGCCCGTGGCAGCTTCGCCGTTAACCGCACTACCCACCTCCCGCCTCCGCTACTCCGCCCCGTTGTACCCTAACCACAAGGTGGCGCGTCGGTGGCATTAAAAATCTCTTGTATATATATTCCTTCAAAGTTGAAAATGTTTGATTTCTCGAGAAGTGAGAATGACACACTTTGCAGAAATCGGAGAGAGCCATGTATAATTTTTTTTATTATTGATGAGAGGATGGAGAGAGCGTTATCGTTTACCAAGCAACTGCATGTGCGCTGTTGCTTGTATGAATTGTAGTGCTTTGCATAGACTAACGGTCTGTTTTGATTCTCATGTCTAAAGTTTAGTTGGCTAAAACTGATCAAGCTCACTTGCGTGGTCTAAAGTTTTTATGAGATTGACTAAACTTTGTACCTCTTGTTTGGATCCTCAAGAGTTAAAGTGATATGAAGTTTAGTGGCTACACTTTATATTATGGGAACCAAACAGGGTCTTAAGATGCTTTAAGCCATTTTTTCGAGTCTCAAACTCTTAACAGATTAAGCACGCTTTAGAGAGAGTAGTTGGCCAGTGAGAAAACTATAAGCTGGGAATCCGTACATAATAATTCAACCACAAGTACAAATGAAATGGTCCAAACATACAACAAATTATTTAGCTTAACAAAGACTGAATGGATGGAACTTATTCTTGGACGGCATTGCATTGCATTGTTGGCGGAATATATTCCATATATACTCCACCGACTAAACAGTCTTTTCCCTGTTGCTTTGATTTTCTTTTTATTATTTTTTTGGCGCGCGTGCGTATATATGCACAAGACGTACGGTTCAGTTGCAACAGCGTTTTATTTCTTGGCGAAAGCAACAGATAACAACTTTTCGCTGTAGATGCATGCTCCGTATAAGAAACCCATACAAGCAATGGATCGGACCACCACAAAAGCAATTTGCATACACACACTTGGGCTTATTTTTCACGTTTTTTCCTCCGAGAGAGAGGAAATTGAAGAAATGACAGCGAAATGCACCTCATTGTGCTATGATCCGTACGTGCAGGAGCAACAACGCGTCAAGAGTAACGGACGCGTCAAATCACTGCTTACCTTTATTTCTTGGATGCACAGCTGGCCAGAAATGACCTCATTTACAGGCTATGTTGAAATTTGGCTTATGCTTATGCTGATTTGTTGTGAGAAAAAAAAACACAATTTGGCTTATGCTGATACTTATGCTGATTTGTTATGAGAAGAAAACACTGTTCGATGGCGAACATGGCAAAGTTAAAACTTCTGATAGTGTCATACAACAGCTAATGAAACAAAGAAATCTATGAATTAGAACAGGACACGAAAGGTTTTTTTTTTCTTTTTCTCCCTATTTATTGCCTGTACAGTTCAAGTTCCAATCAAAATAAAGTGTAATACATCATGAAATTAATCAAGAAAACTATCCAAGAACAACCTTTGCCCACCATACTTGATCAAACCTATAACGTGCTGCTAGTCTTTCCCACCAGAAAAGGGGGGAAAAGAGAGGAAAACTTGTTGCCTGTACAGTTCAAGTTCCAAAGGAGCATACTAGACATCAGCAACTATTGCATTGCAGTTCTCCAGCATGCTTGAAAACCACAACTTCACCTTCCCTAGTTTCATTTTACAATCCAGTTTTTCTACCAAAAAAATATATATATTAGTGTACAAACACAAGTCTTGCATTGACCTGCAATCATTGTGTATACAACATACGGTTTGGCATGAACATACAAGCCTACAACTTTTTCATATACATGATCTGAAGCAATGACAAAAATACAGAGAACACCCCAACTCTGAATCTCCTCTCAGGAATAACCAGATATATCACCTCAGTAGCACTCATGAATGTCCAAATGACCATTTTCTTCGGCCAGACATTTTTTCTTACAACCACCCAAGTATGCTCGCAGTTGCATAGAGAGTAGGGGGTACAAAACAAGCTTGGCGTTCTTCTTCAGTAAAAGAGTAAAAATGGATGAGAAGCAACTTAATCATCCAGCACGTAAGCACTACTTCTGAAATAGAGCAGCAAGCTCCCCTTTTTCATTTCAGCCATGGATGAAATAATATCACAGCCTCCCACGAGCTCCCCTCCAATGAAAATCTGAGGGAACGTCGGCCAGTTGCTGTATGTCTTCAGGGTCTCTCTTAGCCCATGGTTGTGTTCCTCATCAAGCACATCAACAGTTACAAAATCTGCTCCATGTGCTTCCAAGATAGCCACCACCCTTTGTGAGAATCCGCATTGGGGAGCACTCCTTGATCCTTTGATGAAGGCTACCACTTTGTTCACCTTCACCAACCGGTCTATCAGCTGTTCTAGTGGAACGGTCAGCTGGACATGGCGTCCAGGCGTCAACCGCAAGTCTGGAGGCCTTTGGGGGGCACCAACCCAGGTGTAGTTTCCTGCAACATTCCCTGGTGGCGCCTTGCCAGTGGCTTCTATATGTTCTTCCATCCATGATTTCCAGGCATTATTAAGGGCAGCTCGATCTGGTGTCTCCTCATCTGATACTGCAACCTGCACATGTCACAATGTCAGTGCAATCAGTACTAATAAACATGCAAAAAGTAGAAATTATTATTTTTTTCCTTTTGACAGATTTAGTTTGTGCAGAATAGTATTGTACCGGTAAATACAAAAGTAGTGAAGCAAAAGAGGAGTTAAGGCAGCAGGTCCGTGTGTCAAGTCTTTAAGACTCAGGAGAACCACGGCAATATTCAGAAGGGCTGTTATAATGACTTCAATTCACAGAACTGACTAAAATGGGGCGCGCGCGCGCGGGGGGGGGGGGGGGGGGGGGGGGGGGCATAGGATGGGGTAGAACAACCACTAGCTAAAACTTTGACCTGAATTTATGTTATTTCAGCATATCCATTGGCATTAAAACATGATGATATATGAAGACATATCCAGATTCATGATCTTGCATGAGCTGGCCCCATAGGCAATTAACATACCTACTGTCTTCTGAATAATGTAATATCATACATACTGCCCTAGTAAAAGGTATTTGGTTACAGACGTTAGAATGAAACATATAATGTACTAAATCAGGTACCAATAAGCACACATTGTTTTGCAGACAGTACATTGAACGTCATGTTTTGTCAACCAGAACAAGGCTCATGGGTGGCTGAAAGAAGAATACATTACTGGGTTCAATCTTACTGCAGATGGGGGAGAGTGAAGTAGGTAAGCATATTCTTTTGGGGAGAAAGGAAGGTAGCTGAGCATACCAAATGACAAATGCAAACTCCTACATGGAGCAAAGTATGGAGTATGGACCGACTGATACTAGGTAGAGATGTTACAATGTCAGTGCAATCAGATATTCAAGTATTAAACATGCAAAAAGTAGAAATTAATTTTCCTTTTGACAGATTTATTTTATGCAGAATAGGGCCATACTTGTATACAAAAGTAATGAAGCAAAAGAGGTGTTAAGGCAGCAGGTGTGTCCAAGTCTTTAAGGCCCCAGGAGAATCAGGGCAATATTCAGAAGGTCTGTTATAAGAACTTCAATTCACAGAACTGACTAAAATGGGGCAGGGAGGAGCACTGGATGGGGTAGAACAACCACTAGCTAAAACTTTGACCTGAATTTATGTTATTTCAGCAGATCCTTTGGCATTAAAACATCATATGAAGACATATCCAGATTCATGATCTTGCATGAGCCAGCCCCATAGTAAGTTAAAACATGCAGTTGCTAACTTGCCATAGAAGCAATAAGGATTCAATGTTCATAAACCTGCCATAAAGAAGGGGCTTGTGAATAATGTAATATTAATATCGTACCCACTGGCGACCATCCTAATAAAAGTTAATCAGTTACAGATGTTAGAATGAAAAATACAATGCTAAATACTAAATCAGCTACCAATATGCACATGTTGTTTTGCAGACAGTACGTTGAACGTCATGTTTTGTCAATCAGAACAAGGCTCATAGATGCCTGAAAGAAGAATACATCACTGGGTTCCATCTTACTGCAGATGGGGGAGAATGAAGTAGGTAAACATATTTTCTTTCAGGCAGAAAGGAAAGTAGCTGAGCATACCGAATGAGAAATGCAAACTCCCACATGAAGCAAAGCATGGAGTATGACCGACTGATACTAGGTAGAGATGTTTATACAATGCAACTACAAAAACTGGTGCCCTTGTGTTCCCTGCTTTCGGCCACCAACAAAAGTGAGAAAGGACACACAGTTACCCTAAACCATTCCATCCTCAGTGACCAAATTAGTATGTATCAGTTTGCCAAAATTAATGATCCCCAATAACGAGGTAGCTCAAAGGTAAGTACTGGTTTAGTTCCAAAGCGAGGTCTAAACTAATGTAATCAGGAGCATAAATAAATATACAGGAGCATATACTGTAATAATATGATGATACATGCTTAGACAGCTTAGTCGATGCCGTACCTTGACGGAAGCGCAGAGGTTGGCGGGGACCTTCCGGCGGTGGCCCTCGACGCTGGCCCTGACGTTACGCGAAATCCCGACGAACTGCAGCTCACCGGCGGGGTCGTAGACGCCGTAGACCCCGGGCTTGGGGGGCAGGGCGTCCTCGTCGACCAGGGGCTTGGTGGGCTCCTGAGGGATGGGCACGGGGGATGCCTCGGAGAGCTTCCTGAAGGCCGCTACGGCAAGGGAGCGGGAGGCGCGGCGGCGGCGGAGAGGGAAGCGAAGGGTACTCAAGGACGAGGAGGAGGAGGCCGGCACGGAGAGGAGAGGGAAGGCGAGGCAGGAGAAGCAGCAGCGGTGGAGGTGGAAGCCACGGCGATTGGGGAATGGTGGTGCGGCGGTGGGGCGTCGGCGGCGAGTGGTGGTGGTGTCTAGTGTTGTGTCAGTCGGATCGGATGTGGGCTTCGTTTCGGCCCATAACAAGAGGTCCGTTTCTGCTGTCTGCTGGTTGCAGGCAGGCGCGGGCCGACCTGCTGGCTTGCAAGACCCACCTGCAAAAACAGCCTTGGTGGCCCGATCTGAACTTTTTTTATTTATTTTTCTTCCGTTCTCAATCGACATAGTGACAGCGAGAGAGAGAGAGTTAGGAATACTGTTTCTGCTCAGAATTACAAGATGTCCTGTGTAATTCGTGCTCAGAATTACGAGATACACCGGTAAAACAAGCTAATGGTTGACTAAGGAGAGTAATTTCCAACACTTTCCAAGTGAAGATGCAATACTCTCTTAGATTTGGATTTGTTTGGATGGAAGCTTGGCATGCATCGCCAGAAACTGATCTAAGTCTAGGTGTCCAAAATTGGATAACTGGAGTGCCACTGCCTGCCAAAAAGACTGTTGTAGTATCCATTCAAATTAAACCACCCTTTAGGCCTAATTTGGAAACTCCAATCCCTCTGGGATCTCAGACTTTTCCCTGGGTGGGTAAGCCATGAGGATATCATTCTAATTGTCATTCTAGTTTTTAGTGGGGGGTTTTCCATCCCTGGGTTTTGCTCCCCCTTGCTTCCGAAAGAGCCCTTAAGGTAGGTTTGCTAAATTCCTTATACTACTACTACTTAAAATCTTTTGCGAGGTGGTGCCCTTTTATTAACCTAGACGTTTGTAACATCCAACTGCCTCGGTTAATGTCTGCTATTAACGGAGGCGGTTTCCTAAAATCTATTTATGGTTTCCAAAAATACCCCTATTTTCGGAGGTGAGCCTTTTATAAGGCCCACCTCCATTAATGTGGCCGAGCCCACTCGCAATCCATCTCAGCCCATCTTGGCCCGACACCAACGTCACAGTATATATACAAGAATGAAACCCTAGCCCATCTCCTCTCCCTGACCCGACGGCTCGCGTCCCTCACTCTCCTCTCCCTCGCTAGAGAGCACTCACGCGCCACCTCTCCCTTGTGACTCCATCTCCCGCTCCCTCTCCCTCTCTCCACCAGCGCTCGCCGCCGCTTCCTCTCCAGGCTCCCAGATCCGGCGAGGAGGCCGACTGCCCACCACCACCAACACCACTCCGTCTCTCGTTGCCACCACCAACAACTCTCTGTCCACGTGCCACCACCAGCTCCTCTCCATCTCCGGCACCCAGATTTGGCAAGGAGGCCGGCCGCCGCGCTCGGATCCGGACAGTAGGAGGCGCTCCCTCCACTCTCTCTCTCTCTCCCTCCCTCCCTCATCGGCGCTCGCAACGCTGATGGCGACTTTGGCGCGAGGCGATGGCACTGGTATCACCAATGCTTTAGCAATCCCCGCCTCTGCTCCGATGGATACCCTACACCCTCACAAAGATAAGAAAAGGAGCACAAGACCCAAAAGTCATCATGAAGGCAAGCATGATACAACTAAGGATATTTATTACACCATCATCGACACTAGTATTGATAAATGGAAGACCACCAAAACATCAATCTATAGCGATGACTTCGGGAAGGTCTCTAGCAAAAATCCTGAGAAGGCCTTTGGACAACATGATTCTGTCATAAAGGGAAAGCGAAGGTTTAGTCTCATCTCCAAGCTGCAAGAAAACTATGAGAAGGAGAAGGAGATAGAAGCCACCTTACAGGTAACTATTCTTTATGCCTTCTAATACTTTTACTTATTAACTTTTTTTCCTTGTATCAAGAAGACTAGAATTGAGTTGTTTGAATTGTTGGTGTGTACACAGTTTGGACTGCATTTTGGTATATAGTATAATAATGTGTTGGGAATGACATAATTAGTTAAGGATGTCAACACATTATACGTTTATTTTAGGTTCATCAATTTTTTCCCTATGTGCAGTGAAATGATAGTGTTCATTTAATTGCTCGACATATTTATTATGCATGTAACATTAAGTTGTGAATTTAGTATGCTCAAGCTCAAATACATGTACCTATTTGCCTATGTATGTTCAACTATGCATATTAAAGGTTACACATGCCTTAAGGACCATAAATGTAAAAGTTTGTGTGTAGATAAAGATACCCAATTCTAGAATAATTTGATTATTTTATTGATTATTTTTCTATGAGAAGGAAAAGAGCACAGAAGTCCAGAATAATAATGAAATTAAGCGTACGACAAGTGTAGTCAAGGAGAGGTCCCGACACATTGATATCACTACCATCGACACTAGTATTGATGGATGGAAAGCCACCAAAAAACTCACCTATAGGGGAGGATGGAAGGTTGCTGATAAAAAATCCATGGTGGCCTCTAAACAAGAAGATGCCTATGAGGAGGAGGAGGAGGAGAAAGTGACTGCCTCACAGGTGACTACCTTTTATGCCATTTGGATTTTTTTTACTACTTAATAACTTTCTTCTCCTTCTATGGAGGAAACTATGATTCAATTATTTGATTAGTTGGTGTAAAAAAATATGCAATTTTACATGAAAATCGAGCTTATGTTTGCGTTGGAAATGATTATCAATGGGTAAGGGTGATAATACTATATGTTTCTCTTAGTTTCACCAAATTCTTCCTTTGTGCATTAAAATATCAATGTTGATCTCTCATTTTTTTGACAAACTTATTATGTCCCAGATGATTTCATTAAATTTAGTGATTAGTTACTATACTTTAGCCCAAAGGAATATATCTACGTGCCCATGTAGGTATAGTTATGCATATTTGAGGTTACACACATGCCCATGGACAGTAGTAAAGCGGAATATGGAAGTGTGGGTATATATAATTTAGTTGTTTTGTTACCTTTTTTAGGGAAACAAATGTTACAATGTATGTTGTCGTTTTGTGTCATAACTCGTTGCCATGCATGAACAATTATAATTGTGTTGCATGTGTCTTTGTCAAAGGAAACATTGTTCTTTAAAGTGCATTGCTTAGGTAGGGGAAGAGAAAACTAAAAAAATCAATGTGCTTTGGTTGTATAGGATATCAATGTAAAAAAAACTTTGCCATCAAATTTATGTACTATTTATGATGAATAAATGGATTTTCTTATATAGGTAAATAAATTACCTTATGAACAAGGTCAATTGTTGCTTCTATTGTTATATCAAGCAACAGATGCCTTATATAAGTTGTTTGTTTAGTGACAAACGTAAACATTTGGGATAACAAACAATAGATGCCTTAAGCTCATGGTTATTGTTGTGCCATGTGACTAAGAAGAAATGTGTGGGACAACAAACTATAGATAAAAAGGAATCTACCTTCATATATATGTTTTCTAATTTGAGATGGAAAACAACCAACATATAGTTTAAAAATGTTGCAGAGTTTATGTAGTGTGTTTAGAACCTGGGAATTAATTATATCAAACATGTCTATTCAGTCTAATAGTTTTGTATCACTATATGTTATATACATAAGGAAGCACACCCATATGCACTTCTCACAATCCATCTTTCATGTGAAACTCATTCATTGACACTTAAGCGACTATCTAACAAACCCACAATTTGTCACAGAATTTTCTGAGCCTATTGAAGTAGCATTTTGATTCAATATATGACAAATTTGGAAGTTTCTGTTAACTTGTCCAATTGTTCATTGATTTTGTCTTGATAATTTTTACTTCCTCATGAGAAAAATGCATATAGTGTTAATACTTATTTGCATTGAGGATATTGTTCTATCCAACTATAAGTTTTGTACCGTTTGCATGATGGCATAATATTAAGGGTCACTGAGAGTTGATTAACAAACATATAATAATATAAGGTAGACAAACTTAGCACTGCATACATTAAGGATTTACCTAATTAATCACGATTTCTAGTGGTAAAGGTGTCATTAAAATATTGGATGATCAAATTCAAACTCAAAAAAGGTAACTATCTCAGTTCAACAATTGCATTAGAGTTCTCTAGTGTTGAAGCCAAAAGTATGTACAATAAGTGATGCATATTCTTGATATGATAAAGATATTTTCTTTTACATAAATATTGCAGGACTAGATGCTCTCAACCAATACCAGAAGACAATGGTGACACCGCTGTTCACATAATAGCCATAAGAAGACAAAAGATTTCAGACATCATAACACTGGTTTAAAGGGGGGGAATGAAGCAAAGCATTATGTAGGAAAAAATATTTCCATTTGTTTGTTATCAATGAATTATGTTGACTTAGTCACAATCAATTTGTTTTATCCTTTCTATCCATTGAAGTCATCATTAAACCCATATACATTTTAATTCTTGTGGTTCCTAGCAATTGATAGTGGAATATTGCTTTATTAGAAAATAGAGATACTGCAAGTACATGAGGCATTGATTCTCTTGTCAGATTTAGCATATATTGCTACACATTGATCGTCTTGTTTTTTCTAGTTCTTTATAAACTAGAGTAATGCATTTTATTGGTTCATTATGACGGTTTTAGTTCTTCCTAATTGTTTAGTAATTGGGTATTGCTAGTTTGAAGTATAGGTTTTTGGCAGTTTAGGGCAATCAATGAAGTAACATGAATTTTGGTACGAATTTGATCATGGAATTGACATCACTAGTTCTATTAAAACAACAAGAAACCATGCTAACCTCATCTATAACAACATAAAGGTAACTCATCATAAAATAGATTTGTTCTCAAGTGTTTTTGTTGTCAAAATATTTATAGACTTTTAAAAATAAAATAAAACTTTAGCACCGTGTCTATTAAATGGGCACGGGTATCCTCATCGAGACTATAATTTCCCAAAGAGGGGGTGGGCTAGGATTTCTAGCCCAGGACGAATCCAACTTGAGGTGCCTCAGACAAAGCATAGAAAAGATATACATAGAAACCGACTAGGGAACCAACCTGTAAACTGATCAAGACTCTAACTAGAGCCCTACCTCTTGGACTATATATAAGGAGAGGTAGGGAGCACATTATTATCAGCACCTCAACCCATAGAAACACCCAATAATCATCGTAATCCCTTACTCGCAACCAACCTAAGCGTATAACACACAAGCAATAAAACACCCCATGTACACTAAACATGGGATATTGCGTACCGAAACCAGTATAAAGCTTTATCACATGTGTTACCCCTCTAATCTATCAGCCACACACTGCTGCTACCACAGTTAGGGTTAGGGAACCGGCCATGAGACTAGATAAGTTGAGGGTATATTTGTCCTTTCACGTGGGTATCTTTTATTTTTTTTCTATTTTTGCCATTTAATCCCGCCACACTTAACAGTATTACAAACTAGAGGCAAATGGATGCTTCAATTCAAAATTGCGAGGGAAAATCATAAAGTTGAAAAGGTAGAGCTAAAATCACAATTGCACCCTAGAGTACGGACAAGAACACCAAATCCCCAAATATGAAAACCAAAATATAGAGTCATGATGTCACAAAAAGGAGTGTTGCAAGAGCCAATATAACCTAAACTTAGTTTTCAACAAAATACATATTGAAGACCCATATAGATATAGTGAAAAAGATGATAACACATATCGTAATATTACTAACTAGATGCCCTTAATGGAGCCTTCACATTAATACTCACAAGGTACATTAGAAAAATGATAAACCACAAAAATTCGTAATAATAGAAAATGTCTAGACACTAATTCGATCAACTATAATCATCATAGAGAATAATAGCCAACCTATGTAATGGCAAAAGATAACTAAAAGTAATCCCTAAATTTTCTTTTAAATTATCCATAATTGGCATTATAAAAGAAAATATAAAGTAATCCCTTAAATTTGCATCTAAATTAACAACATGTGGTATTGTAAAATGTAAACTAAAGTATCCCTCATGTCTACATCTCAGTTACCAACATAAGCTATTATGAAAAATAATTAAGTAAACATAAAGTACACTATATATATTTCAAAAATTATCCTATTAATTTAAAAATGTACATAAATGTTCCGTGTCCATGTATAGCGGCTATACATGCTTACATTAGCAATAATTACATATATTTTTATAGTTTATTGATCATGAAAGGAAATATTCCCTTAACAAACATTTACCAATGGCAATGATAATTTATTTAAATTGAATTAAATCTCTATGATAATAATTTTTGTAAGGCATTACTTTAGTTAAGTTTATACATTTTGACTGAAACATCATGACATATCAATCTTTCTCTTGTTTAATTCTGAGCACTCTATTTTCTGAAAAGAATGACAACACAGCGGATGTATTCTTTGATAGACGAATGATCGACGTGAATTTTCATGTTATTATAGCAAAACTAAGAGTGATGTACGTCTATGACCTATTATCCATTTTTTAATAAGATATAAAAAGAAACTGTAAGTAAAAGATACAATAATAAATTGAGTTCGAACTAATAACAAGATTAAAAAAGACTGCAACAACTAATGTGACAAAGAGATGCAACCGGAGTTGATATAATTTAATATTTCATCCATGGACATGGTGATTAGAACCGCGGTGAGCTAATAAAACATCAAGTTTTGTGAGATGAATTTTGAATAGTAAAGCATAAGTCTTTTGGGACGGATGTAGTATATCTAGGGCTAAAACACAAACCATGATACGGCAGGGCTGAAAATTGGTCGACTAAGTACAGCCGCGTAGACTCATAGGCAGCGAGAAAAGATGCATGGTTCACGGAGGCTCGGAAGATGAACTGTAGACCGTCCATGGTGCCACCGACCGCGAGCGCGAGGCCTACAGCGCATGCCGCCATCGGGCATCACGTTCACCACCGCGCGCACTCGCTCCAAACCAGACTGCCGCTCACAGTGTTGGACCTCGTCACGCCCACCTACCACGTCACCGTGTTGTACGCCTACGCCGCGCCCAACCCCACCAACTTGGGTACACAAGCTAAGCAAGTGCATCGCCACAGCTCCCGTCGCCATTGGTGTGTAGCCGCATCCTGCAGTTCTTCCCCAAGTCGCTGCTGCACCATCTCTACTGTACATCCCATTTTCTTGCCCAGAACCTAGAAGGATGAGCAAAGGGAGATGAAGCAATCGAGACCTAGATCACGAAGCGACGCTTGAGGATCCATCCCCAACTTGCTGGTGAACATTTTGCATTTTGTTCCCTTTTTAAAACTTTTTGTTACAAATAGACCCTCAGTCGAACTTTTTCCACAAATAGACCAAAGCTCGGCGTCATAGGAAGCGACGCTGAGATACACTACTCGACGTCCTGTTAGACTACGCCTGTGCAATGCCACGTCAGCAAAGTCGGTGGTCGTCTTAGGCTCGCAGGATCCGACGTGGCGATGGGCCCCACATGTGCAACATCAGAGTAAAAAAACACGTGCAACACTAGATCTACTTTTGAAACATCTAGATAAAACATTTGCAACATACGTCTGAATGCAGATGAAACACTTGAAACATGCGCTTAAAACATGCGTGTATAGCCATTGCAACATGTGCAACACCAAGATCTACTTTTGAAACATCCAGATGAAACATTTGCAACATATGTCTCAAACACGTGAAACACTTTGAAACATAGTCTTGCAACATGCATATATTGTCTTTGAAACATATGCAACATCTTAGATCTACTTTTACAACATCCAGATGAAACATTTGAAACATAACTTTGAAACGTCTAAAACACTTGAAACACGGTGTTAAAACACTTGAAACACAGTGTTAAAGCCCTTGAAACACAATGTTCACCCCGCGGCCACGGCCTATCTGGTGAGGATTGAAGTGGCGATAGTGGAGGAGGAAGCCGAGGAGGCCCAGCCGAGCAGGAGGCATAGGAGGGCCACCGCCTAGAGGGGCCCCGTGAGGAGCGCCATCACCTAGGCCGCCCCCGGCCCACATGCCGTGCGATGGTGCAGCACCCTCGCCACCGCCGATAGCACAAACATGTTCTGCATATTCACAAATTAAAGCCGCCTCAGTATACTCACATGTCACAAGTGCTAGCTAGTAGTTCACTCTCGAGAGCTAGCTAGCATGGACGTGCAGGTGCAATGGAGCTTCGTGATACCCGCGCCGCCGTCGGAGCCGTCCACGGAGGCGCTGCTCACGGTGTTCGACCTCGTCGCGCCCACCTACCACGTCATCGTGCTGTACGCCTATGCCGCGCCCAACCCCACCAACGCGAGGCCCTCCTCGACGCGCTAGCCGCCACGCTCCCATGCTTCCTGCTCCTCACCGCGCAGCTCGTCGACGATGAGGACAAGCGACGCCGCCACCCGTTCTTCATCACAGAGAGGGGCGACGTTGGCGCGCTCGTGGTCAAGGCCATGGTGCCGTCCGTGCTCTCGGACCACCTCCCGTTCGCGCCCAACCCGGAGCTCGTGAGCCTGCACGTGCCGGTCTATGGCTGCGGTGAGAGCGACGCGACGCCGCTGCCGCACCTGCTCATGCTCCAGATCAACCGCTTCGCGTGCAGGGGCCTCGTCATCGCCTCGTCCGCGCACCACCAGGGCCGCCGACGGCTACTCGATGTCCACCTTCTTCTATTGGAACCGGCGGTGACCACCGAGTTCTCGATCTTAGAGCTAGCTTGCAGCCGGCCCGGCTCGTTACCATGACCTTGCGCTCCCACAGGTCCCAGGTCCACCGGAGCTTATAACATATAAGGTCTTTCGGCCTTACTCAACCCAAAAGACTAGCTTGATAGGTGGGGCTTCTCCCGCCTTATATATTGTGCTCCCCCACCATCGCTACACGATGTGGGACTAAACCCCAATAATCTCCCCCTTAGTCACACATCGAGGTGCCCCCACCATATGTGGCTTTTTCTAACCTCAGGTGGCCCTGATACCGATTGTTGGAACTGGCAGTGACCATCGAGTTCTCGGTCTTGTAACTGGCTTGCAGCCGGCCCGACTCGTTACTACGAGCCTGCGCTCCCATAGGTCCTAAGTCCACCGGAGCTTACAACATATAAGGTCTTTGGGCCTTACTCAGCCCAAAAGACTAGCCTAATAGGTGGGGGCTTCTCCCGCCAACATATAAGGCCTTTGGGCCTTACTCAACCTAAAGGGGGGCTTCTCCCGCCAACATATAAGGCCTTTGGGCCTTACTCAATCCAAAAGACTAGTCTAATAGGTGGGGGGCTTCTCCCGCTTTATATGTTGTGCTCCCCCACCCCTTAGTCACACATCGGGGTGCCCCCACCATATGTGACGCTCGAGATTTTTTAGCGGGTTTAGCTTTTTTTGACCTCGAGTACCGGCCCTAATACCAATTATTAGAACCGGCGGTGACCACCGAGTTCTCGGTCTTGGAGCTGGCTTGTAGCCGGCCTTGACTCGTTACCACGAGCCTACGCTCCCACACAGGTCCCAGGTCCACCGAAGCTTACAACATATTATAAGGTCTTTGGGCCTTACTCAACCCAAATGACTAGCTTAATAGGTGGGGGCTTCTCCCACCTTATATGTTGTATTCCCCCACCATCACTACACCATGCGGAACTAAACCCCAATATATTCCACGCGTGGGCCGACGCCGTCCGCACCAACAACAACGGCGCCCCGCCACCGCTCGACGACGACGGGGTCTACTACCACTGGCGACGTACGGGCCGAGTGCCATCCTGCCGCGCCGCCCGCCGCGGTGCGAGTTCGAGCACCACGGCACCGAGTTCCTGCACCGAGAGGACGCCGCCGCCGGCAGGCCGGCGCCGCACCGCGTGGACCCTTCGGAGATCGCCAACGTGCTGCTGCACCTCCCGAGCGAGTTCGTGGCGGGGCTCAAGGCCGCCAGCGCTCAACGCCTCGGCGCCGACGCCGTGGCGTGGGGCTTCTTCGGCAACGTTGTCCTCACGGCGAGCGCCGGCACGATCGACAGGGACCTGGGCACCCTCGCCGACGCGGCGGCGCTGGTCCGCGCGCGCGACCGCTAGTACTTCCAGTCTTCGGGGAGCTGCACGGCGGCGAGGAGCTGGAGCCCACGGTCGGGGACGACGACAACGTCCTGCTGCCGTACGTGGACTCCGACAACTGGCTGCACCTAGACCTGCGCCGCCTGGACTTTGGGTGCGGCGGACGGCTCGCCGGGATACTGCCGGCGAAGGTCCGGCTGGACGGGGTGGTGGTCCTGATACCCAGACTGCGGAAAGGGGGTGGGGTGGACGTGTTCGTCGCACTCTAGGAGAAGCATGCAAACGAGCTTATCAATATTTGCTTACACCATGGACGACTAGGATATCCATGAGTCCGTGTGACAGCATCAGCGTGACGTATACAAGCAGAGTCAAAACATATATATATGGCGACCAAAATTCCCAACATTTGATCAGATTTTATAAAGAAAAATTGCAACAAGATCAAATTAATATTATTATTTTTTCTATAAAATATGTTTTGATAGAGCATTTGTCTGGTCGGGTTCCAGCAGGAGCTAAGGTGCTGTTTGGTTGGGTCATTTGGTCCCGTAAATGGTGCATGCCGCTATCGGTTTCCATAAATTACGTTTGGTTGATTTTGGTTGAGCATCTCCAAGAGTTTGCCAAAATTCACTTTGTAAATATTGTGATTTGGCAACTTGCTAAAATATATGGCAAGTGAAAAAAATAGACTCTCTCCAAGAGTTTGTCATTTGGACTTGGTAAAATAAGAAGAGACCCGCTAAGCGAACGAAGAGCCCCGCTAAGAAACGAAGAGCCCCGCACGCGAAGCCGGATGCGCGCTCGCGCTCAGCGCGCAAATATGCGCGTGGAGAGGGGAGATTTGCCAAGTTGCTAAAATTTGCCAAGTTGGATGTCAAACTGTTAGAGCATCTCCAGCAGATTGCTAAATCAACTTGCCATCTTGCAAATTTTGGCAAAACTTGAAAATCTTAGCTCCAGCAGATTGGCAAACGGACTTGCCAACCGAGCGAGCTTGCCATCCGGCGCTTCCGCGCGCGCATATATACGCACGCGGAGTCGACTTGCCATCGTAGTTTTCGGTCGTATTCCCACGTATTCGGTCCTATTCCCGCGCGCGCCAAGAGGTCTCCCACGTCGCACGTTTCCAATCCCCGCACCGCGCTTCCTATTCTATCGCGGCTTGGACTGCATATATATACGTACCTGTTCATCGTCTCGGCTTCGTGAAGGACGGTCGCGGCGGCTTCGTGAAGGTTGGTTGAAGAAGTACAGTCGCGGCGGCTGATCCATGAATCGGCAACGACGCCGGCGGCTGCCGTCCAGTGAAGATCGAGGTGCGACATCAATTCCAGTGAAGATCGAGGTACGACGCCGGCGGCTGCCTTCCCTGGATCTTCTTTAAGTTTTAGCGGGTGGGTTTAGGGTTCTAATTGATCTGCGTGGCCAGCTTCAGTAGATGGGTTTAGGGTTCAGTATGTGTAGATCATGCTGCTTGGTTCAGTATATCATTCAGTATATAGATCATTCAGTATGGTTCAGTTTGTAGGTCATTCAGTATGGTTCAATATATCATTCAGTATGTAGATCATTCTGTACATGGGATTTTTTTTAAGTTCAGTATGTACATCATTTTGGTTCAGTATATCAATTTGCTTTCAGTTTACCATGGCCAGCGGCTTCAATTTGCTTTCAGTTGTCGAATACATCAATTTGTATTTTGTCCATGCTGATCACGTATATTACTGTCCACCTCATTGTTTGTATATTTTTTTTGTTCTTGTAGATTCATTGAAATGGACGGAGAGGGATTCTTGACGGAGATTCTTCTGAATGGAGATGACGGTCATGTAGCTGGTTTGGATGATATCAACATTCCCGTCACTCAAGAGACTGACTTTGGTACTGAAGTTCAACAGATCGATGTGCAAGTGCAAGTGCTGGATGCAGGAGAGGGCCGGTGTGTGGCAAACAGGGAAGGGAGAGGGCAGGGAAAGGAACTTGGCGGGCGGCCAGGGAAGGATCTTGGCGGCAGCAAAGAAGATTACCTGGCGACGGCGTCGAAGAAAGTTGAGCAGCGGCGGCGTCTTCGATCTAGTCTCACGCGCGGAGGAATATGACCGGGCGGCGGCGGCGTACGTCGTTCCGTTTCCACGAGCAAGGGAAATCACGATGGGGAGGAAAAAGAGATCGGGTGGGCCTCCTTTTTAAAATTTGCCAAACCCAAAATGCCAAACTGCTGGAGAGAGCCTCTTTTTGAACTCCCCATATTGGTTTGTGACTTGCCAAAACAAAAGATTTGCCAACTAATTTTTAGGGAACTGCTGGAGATGCTCTTAGAGCACAATTTTTCCTGTTTTGCCAAAAATAGATGGATGCCAAGTTGATTTGGCAAACTCTTGGAGATGCTCACCGAATCATAGTGGGAGCTGATAAGGCGTTGCATAAAATCGATTCCGCCCACTAGCGAGAGTTAGGCGATCTCCTTACCATGCGACTCCTTCCGTGAGGTCGTGTGATTGAGCCAAACAAATCGAGTTCCCGCTAACGCTGTGAACTGGTCCCATTTACGTTTGCGTTAACTGTCCACACCGCTCTGGAGGGCCACACTCCCAATTGTGGGAGGATGCTATTGGGCATATGATGGCAGCTCTGGAGGGGAGAAGCAATTAATCACATCTGAAGGAGTGGCCTGTGACAAGTCACAACCAAAGATAAAAAGTCACAAGAGCTAGAGGGTAAAGGACAAATTGGAAGTAGACGGAAAATGGCCTTCAAATTCAAAAAAAATGGACTTGCTTTGCTGAGGGGTCAAAAAAAAAAACTCCAAGCTTCCAAAGAAAGGAAAAGTTTGGCCCAACCAAAAGCTTTTAGGTTGCACCGTTGCAGGAGCAGATGCGGGAAGAAATCAGCCCAAGGGACTGAAATGTCTTACTAAGTTTTGAAGACCCAACAGCAAAGAACTTGGCCCAAAGCCTCACAGCCTCATTGCATCTGGATTTTGTTTAAAGCCCAGCCCACTGGTGGCAATGAAGCAAAGAATGGGTCAACTGGCGGCTCCACAGAAGCCCAATTGTTGATCCTGATTAACATCCTCCATCTGCACATCAGCCTGATTCAAGAGAGCATCCAACACAGGGGTATGTTCTATGGGTGGCTCAGCCAGCACATCTTATCCTATATTCCCAAACTAATAAACATTTGTTCGTTGATTCAAAAATATGAAATTAAACATGACTAATAGTTAGGAGTACAACATGGCAGCTCGCTCATTTGATTATTTGTTGCAAGCAGTGACAAAGATAGTGGCAACGCCGGATGAGGAAGCCGCCGGTCGGAGAAGTGATAGGAAGCCATTTGCATGCAAGCTATCTATCCCTCGATTGCAACGCCAGGCGGCGCCACCGCTGCCACCACCCTTTTGAAATAAAAAGGGTCTAGTTTTGTTCGCCTCGTCACGTAGAACACACAGGTGCAGACAGAATTGAAAATGGATACACCTTTCAAAAATTATAGCAATTTTTTTAAAAAAATGTTCAGCTTTTTTGTGTGCTTGTGTCACCTTGTGTTAGCACATGCAGCAGGATCGGGGGAGGGAATGGGGACCGAAGGAGTGGGGGGATCGGACACGTGCATCGATGTCAGACGAGGTCGCGCCCTCTGCTTCTGCATGACCCGTCGCGGCTTATCATCGTCCGCATAAAGCCCACTGATAGCTATGAAGCAAAGATTGGATTTATTGATGGCTCTATAAGCTCCACAAAGCCCAATTGTTGAGAGCCACTTTGAAATGCAGGAATTTTACAGGAACTAGTTCACTTTTCACAAGAAAAACGTAGGAATAGGAAATAATCTCACATTCCAAAGGGCCGAGATCCTTAGGGCAGCTCCAGTGTGCAATCGAACCAAAGCCTGTGAGTGCAGCAACATGGCAGACGGTTCGGCAGTCACAGTGCTAAATCGTTGTGCTGGGCTCCACAGAAGAAAAGAAATGAGAAAAAAATGTCCCCTCTCTCTTTGCACTGCTACCAATGCACTTTCTTTGATCTCATGCAGCATTTCCTTTCCGGCCGCAGCATATATTACTTTTTAATTGTCTTGAGTCCGAACCGTCTGCAACAACCGCTCTTGGGCCTGACACACATGGTTCGACCGCTCCAATGTGCTCGGTTCGATTTATACCAGCCACGGTTCGCTTTTGCTGAACACTGGAGCTGCTATTTTTAACATCCTCCGTACAACACAGGGGCATGTTCCATGGGTGGCTCAACCCTCACATCCCACCAGATATTATTTTCCCAAATTAATAAGCACTTGTTCCTCGATACGAAAATCTGAAACATATAACATGACTAATAGTTGGGTGTACAACGTGGCGCCCAACAAATATAACGGCAGCTCGCTCGCTTGATTATTTGTTGCAAGTAGTGATAAAAAAAAGATAATGATAATGGCAACGCCGGATGAGGAAGCCGGCCGGAGAAGCGATAGCATGCCATGCTTGCAAGCTATCTATCCCTCGATGGCAACGCCAGGCGGCGGCGCCGCTGCTGCCACCCTGATGGTCCTCGGCTTCTTGCTGCCTCCTGCTGCGATGGTGTCCGGGACATGCTTCGGATCTTGTTCATGTTGGTGTTCGTGTTCATAGGCGGCGAGATGGACGCCCAGCGCCGCCCTCCCCGAGGGGTCCAGGTTTGCCGACCACTGTGCGTCCCATTCGATGGCCTTGGCCGTGCTGCACGCCACGCTTGGCCCGCCCGGCACAGTCAGGATAGCAGATTTCTGCAGAGAGATCATCATGGTCAAGTAATTAATCTATTATAACTTATGCATGTGTGGTCCGTTCCATGCATTATATGCTGTTATGCTGATGGTTTCTGACCGAAGAATGCTGATTAGCTCACCTGTGGGAAGAACCTCTCGAAGATCATCCTGTAATAGTAGGCCTCCTTTGTGGTCGGAGTGTTGTGTGGAAAGATGAACTTTGCATTCGACAGCATCTTGTCAGTCACCTGCATGAAGATATGTATGGATTCATGAAATGGAACTATCCTTGTATATATTTATATATGTGGAAGTCTAAATTAACATGGCAATATTTACATTTGAAGCTGCATGAGCCTTGAGGCCATCGATCCAGCTGTACCCAACGCCATCACTGAACTGCTCCTTCTGTCTGTACAGGATATGCTGAAACCCCGTGGCAGTGGCATACAAAATTCAGATGTCTGAATGAATGTATTTACTACGGAAAATTCAGTAGAGGCAGGTTAATTAATTACTCCTACCTTGGGCAGGAATGGCTGCTCCTCATCTTCAAATGCCTTCCTCACCACCCACTTCTCAATTCTTCCAAGATCAGGCCGGACCTGTAACGCTCCTCAGAAATTAGTAATGGTCATATATATTGATTTGTTTCAAAGTAATGAACTCTTCGTTGTCAAGTAGTTTTAGTCAGTACCATCTTGCACTCAGGATCGATGCTCATAGCCTGATTGATGAACTCCTTGTCCAAGAACGGGACGCGAGCCTCCAGGCCCCAAGCCGATGTCGCCTTGTTGGCTCTCAGGCAGTCATACTGATGCAGAGCCTTAACCTGCAGAGCAACCCAAGAACACATCCATCATGCCATTCAGGTTCCTGAAAATTAAAATTGCACTTACTGAGACTGACCTTCCTGCAGGTCTCGCGGTGGAACTCCTCCTTGTTGGGTGCCTTATGGAAGTAGAGGTAGCCTCCGAAGAGCTCGTCGGAGCCCTCGCCGGAGATGACCATCTTGACCCCGAGCGACTTGATCTTACGCGACATGAGGAACATGGGCGTGCTCGCCCTGATCGTCGTCACGTCGTAGGTCTCGGTATGATAGATTACATCTTCAATTGCATCAATGCCGTCCTGATGCAACAATTAACATTTTATTCATTCAGCGTTATTGCCCTGTAGGCTGTGGCCCCTGTTGAAAACAAACGTTCACGGTAGGGAATGGCACCTGAACAGTGAAGTGGAACTCATGGTGCAGAGTGCCCAGGTAGTCTGCCACCTCCCTGGCCGCCTTCAGGTCAGGGGATCCCTCCAGGCCGACGCAGAAAGAATGGAGCTTGGTGCCCCAACGCTTGGCGGCCTCTGTCCCGGCGAGGTGGCGCACGGCGACGGCTGCCACCAGCGACGAGTCCAGCCCGCCGGAGAGCAGGACGCCGAAGGGGACATCTGTCATCAACCGCTTTACCACAGCCTGTGACGAAACAAAACAGACAGTTTTTCTGATGATCAGTTCTCATTCAATTGTCCTGTTCCAAATTTCCCCTGCTTCCTTCATTTATTCTCAGGTAACCTACCGGACAAAGTTATTTAATTTCATAATTTGTCTTCGTATATATAGTGAAGATTCTGTTTATTGCCTATTTTTTTATGCCATCTGAACCGGCAAATGGTAGCATGTAACATTCTCAGTTTTCAGAAATAGTTCAGTTTGTTGGTCCAAGTACAGACTGAAAGTCCTTTAATTTGTTCACCTTTTCGAAGGCCTTCCTGAGCGCCAGCGGGTTGTACGGAACAGAAGGGATGATGGCCTCGTCGTACCATGGTGGGTTGTACCACCTGCTGAATCCTCCTCCAGTCTTAGTGTTGCTGGAGTAGAGATGCCCCGGAGGGAAGATCTCAAAGTGCTCGCACTCGTCGTTCAGGGCCTTCATCTCTGACGAAATCCACACCGACCCTGCGAGCACCCAGATTCTATATTGTTCAGTTTCAGTTCCATTCATTCGTCAGACTAGTGTAATCTATCTCCGAGAGATGTAGATAGATTGTTAGACAGCAGTACCATCGATTCCCCATCCGATGTAGAGGGGCGTGACACCGATGGCGTCGCGGGCAGCCATGAAGCTGCTTGGGCGGTCGCCATGGCGTGTGTCCAGCAGCACGAAGGAGAAGACGCCGTCCAGCATGCCCACAAACTCCACCCCATGCTCCTCGTACTACACATACATGCATAGCAGTTCGCACCCGTGAAAAAGTTCAGGGTGATCAGGAATGTATCGAAACAACGAACACTGGTGACTGACAGACTGAACCACGAGACATACCAGGTGCGAGATGACCTCGCAGTCGCTGCCGGTCCTGAACCTGTGGCCGGCGTCGGCGAGGCGGGTCCTGAGGTCCTGGTGGTTGTAGATCTCGCCGTTGACGGCGACGACCACGGACTGGTCCTCGTTGTAGAGGGGCTGGTCGCCGGAGGCCGGGTCGATGATGGCGAGGCGCTGGTGGGAGAGGTAGCAGTCGCCCACCTGACGCAGGCCGCTCCAGTCGGGGCCCCGGTGCTTGAGCCGCCGCGACAGCTCCAGCACGCGCGCCCTCTTGCTGCCCTTGGCCTCGTCAGCGCACCCCAGCACTGCAAGTATGCCGCACATCCTCGCTCACGATGCAAAGCTTCTTGCTCTGCTTAGCTTGCGTTGATCGAGTTGAGTGAGGTTTAACTGCTGGTGGCTGCTCTGCGCCTCTGCGGCCTCCATTTTATAGAGCCACAGACCACAGACAGAGGATGCTCTTTGTCTCCTAGCTTAGCTAAATCATCAAGTACCTACCACTGCTACTGGAGTGCATCTGTACATGACTGCATGTACACTACCTTCTAGATACCTCTTTATGCGTGTTCCCGGCCACATGCACGCACTCTCTCTCCATGGTTATTACTCCCTCCGTCCTCTCTCTTCATGGTTATTACTCCCTCCGTCCTTTTAAGATGTTTTGACTTTTTTTAATTCATAATATTTGCTCTGTATCCAGATATATGTTATGTTCAAATATATAGTACTTCCTTTGTCCCAAATTATAAAACGTTTTGACATTTCTCGATTCATAGCTTTTACTTTGTATCTAGATATAACATTTATCCAAATACGTAGCAAAAGCTATGAATCTAAAAAAGTCAAAACATCTTATAATTCGGAACGAAATGAGTAAAAGAAATGCCAAAACCACTTATGATTGGGACAGAGGAAGTAACAATTTAACATCTTGCTCTATGCATCGTCATACAGTACGTTACGTAGCACCTTCTACCGATTATATATATAAATACATAATAAAATCTAGATCTATGAAAAAAATCAAAACGTCTTATAATTTTTTTAAAAAAACTGCAGTACTATCTATATACCTCGTTATGCGTGTTCCTGGCCACATGCAAGCACTCTCTCTTTAACGGTAATATATTTTCATAATAATAAGAGTCATTGGATCAGTACATAATAATAAGAGTCATTGGATCATCACTGAAATATATTTTCATGATAAACATATTGGAAGATATAAATGCTGATATTTTTTTAATCAAATTTAAAAATGACTTTTCAAGAAGTGAGATGTACAATTGCTTTGGGATGAACGGAGCTGATGAGCTCAAAATTAAAGCTGACAGAAAAGATAGACAATTTATTTATGCATCCGTCAGCATAAATCGTAATATGATTGGCGTGACACTCAATCAAACTAGAGAGATATGAAAAGATATATATGTATTGTGGAAGAAAAAAGATAATCAATAAAACTGTATATGAGGGAAAAGTGAGAGGGACCCAGTGATGACATAATTGGTTTTCCTCTTTCAATTGGACCCAGAAGATCAAGTCGAAATTGAACCAAGCCACTAATTAGGAGCAAACATTCCAAAGTGAAAAATCATTTAACCCGTGCGCATGGTAATTAGTGAAGAGTCCAAGGATATAGACAGAAGTTGTCATATGGCTTACCAAGGTGCTTGCTCGTCTCGCCCCATCTTGTGTCGTCGTCTTCAATGCAAACAAAACTAGGTAACATGTCAGAATGCTATGATTTCGTAGCCCATGCATCACACTTTGGCCATGTTTAGATCAAAAACACCTAAAAAATTTTGTATAGTATCCGTCACATCGAATATTTGGACGCATGCCTGGAGCATTAAATATAGGTAAAAAAATAACTAATTGCACAGTTTGTCTGTAAATGTCGGGACGAATTTTTTGAGCCTAGTTACTTTTAGATAAATTTTATCAAATAACAACGAAAGTGCTACAGTAATTTTTCCTAAAAAAATTAGGATCTGAACACGCCCTTTATTATGTACAACCCACTTTAATCGTGCTTTTGAGTTTTGACGCATTAGCATGTGACACGGATCACATCATTTTGTTTTCTTCGCGCCACATGTTTGCTCCCCGTTTGATCGTACGTACGGTCCGATCGACTCGTTTTTGGCTGGTTTATATGATGATTCCATCGGATATGATAAACAAGGTGCCTCATCATCCCATGCATGCTCTCTATGGGGAAAAAAAAGTTGGGCCTAACCTTGTTGCACTTACCACGGCATGACGTGTTTGTGCATATCAACAATGGTATGAAACTGTCTTACATACTAGGTGGTGTCCCACGCCTTGCTGCAGTAGATCAGCAACTGGTTGAAATAAATAGCATCGGTATACCGAATCCATTCACACAATACATTCTACAAAATATGAGAGGTTAAAACATTATAACAGTTTGCCACTAGGTCTAGGGAGTGTCAGGCTTTTTTTTTTGCTTGTTTTTCAGCGTGGGTTTCTTCACTCTCTTGTCAAGATGTTACTTGAGTTTTAATAAATTTTACCATTTGCAAAAAAAATATAGAACAAATGAAGACTGGCATAGAGAAATAATAGGGGTAGTAACATGTAAAATGGTAACACCGCTTTAAACTTGGAACATGTGTTTGGACTCACACATGCAACTGACACCCGCTTCTTTGTTGGCTAGCTTCCATCTAAACTTGAGTAACTAGAGCATGACGTAAATTGGTGGAGGGATGACGCCATTAATATGGGCGTTTTGGTGCGCTGAGTGGTAGAAGAATTGGAAAAGAATGAGACGCTTAGTGAATCATTAATTAAGTATTGAAAGAGGAGTGGCAGCACACGACGATGTTAATCATTAATTAAGTATTGAAAGAGGATCGGCAGCACACGACGATGTTAATGATGTGCATGACGACACAGATGGACACATGGACGGAGAGATTAGACTTAAACCTAACTATCTAACGGTAGCCGGGGGAGACAGCTAGGATGGAGAAATCAAACACAACAGCAGCTCGACCCGCGTCGCCCACAGCACGGGTGGCTCGGGCGACAACCCTAGGCGCCGCCGCAACCAACCAGCAGCACCTTCCCTGCCCTCGCCGCCACCGGAGGGTGCAGCCAGGAGGCCCGCGCGGCCCCCAAGGACGGCGGCGGCGAGGATCTCACCCAGGAAGGTCGCGAGCACCTCCGTGTGGGGACTGTGCTCGGCGACTGGGATGGCGTCATGGTCGGGTGCGGCGGGCTTGGCACGCGAAGGTGCTAGGAGGCTTCCGGAGGGGATGACAACAGTCGGAGCCGCCGGTTATTAGCTGCTCAGGTGGTCGGATCCGAAGCCCGAGCGGCTGGATCTGGCTCACCCTGACCGGAGGCGTGGCGGTTGGCCGACGGCGGCGTCCGGATTGTTCGACGGTGCCCGGTGGCCTCGGGGAAGTGGGTGGCCGGCCGGATTGGATCCCGCTTCCGCGGCTGGATCGGGTGGCCTCGTGCCCGGATCCATGATCTCCTTCTCCTATTTCGGCGTGGGGAGTCATCGGCACGACGGTGGCCGGAGCTGCTGGCCGGCGGCCAGATTTGTGCAGCCTAGGCCCTCGCCTTTCCCGAGGGCCGTGGTTTGTGCCAGGGTGGCGAGTTCGGCGATGGTGGCTGTCAGCATCGACGACAGCAGGTGGCTCGGTCGAACAGGGCGGTGGCTGGCGCATCGGACAAGCCGTGGCTAATGTTGTGCACAGGGTTGAGGTGCCATGGTGAAAGCTTTGCTCCTCTTGGGCCGATGATGGCGACGTCTCCGGACGTCGTTTCTTCTCTGGAAGCGTCAATCGATTGGTTCTCTTCCCTTTGTGCGGCTTGTCTTCCCTGGGTGGAAACCTAGACCTTCCGGTCAAGCGACGGCGATGCCAGTGGCGTCGCGTTCCTCCTTGGAGGCGTTGTTTTGGAAGATTGTGCTCAGTCAGTCTACTGTGGTGGGTAGCATCGTGGCAAGGAAGGTGGAGGCCTAGTTGAGGATTCAAGTTTGCGATGTCAACGACGGAGGAAGGCAGTCAGGAGGAGGGTGTTGGCGTGGCAATTGGAGGGCCTCGCATCTGCTGGCAGTGGACCACGAAATTGACGAGGAGGCTGTCGTGGAGGCACCCACGAAGTTGGCAAGGAGGCCGGCATGGGAGGTGGTGGCCAGTAGATTTGAGTTGCCGAGATGACCTGCGTAGTATGACGGCGGACAGTCTCGCATTGTAGCGGTTGTTTCCGATGCGAGGAGGCGTTCTGACAAGCAGCTGGAGAACGTGTGTGGCACTTTTATCTTTGATGAGGCAACTAGGTCCGGAAGCTACAGTGTGTGTGCTTCATGTTTGAGTTTGCGTGGTTTTGAAGTGCTTGTGGTGTAATAAGGAATAACTATATGCATTGGTCGATGCAGAAGCTGGGATATTAATATATTAATATATTTCATTTTCTAAAAAAAGCTATCTAACGGTTGATTTATTTTCGTTGACATGGCTCAATGTGAGGGTGACTTTATAGCAATCAATGACTTTAGTGGTATCCATCTATATAGGTATATAGGATACAGGATAGGATATATAAGAAGCCACAGAAGCCACTGCACTAACATGATGAATGACATGTTATCTTATACTCTTATTAAGCAAAACCCCACTAGCATATTTCTCTGTGATTTCGTGAAACCACGTCGTCATCCAGGGGTCCCACATCATTAACTCTGATTTCTCTCTTATCTGGTGCATCCACGTCATCATTAACTCCTAGCCACATCCGTTCGTCCATGCGTAGTCGGTAGTCCCTTCACCTTCCTACGTCAAGCATGCATTGGCCGTGTGCCAAGTAAAACAGGCAACATTATTGCCAAATCTCGAACTGCCATCCAATGAACCGACGCTGTAGCTTTGCATTAAAATAGACCATGCAGACTAATAGGCATTGCCGTTGCATGCCCTCAGAATTCCATCCGTGGAGAAAACAAAAGGACTATAATTTATCTTCCTCTTCCTCACCATAATTCTTCTTGCAGTGCAGAAAAAACAATGCTTCCTCTCCTTGCACTGCTGAACGACTCCATGAATCTTATAAAGAGGGTGAGAACGATCTTTAAACTGGCCATATTCGAAGCCTAAAGAAAGGCATCAATATCTTCAACTCTGAATCTCACGTGTTCTATATCCTTGCATACAGATACGTTGAATCTCCATATCACTCAGAGCACGGACAATGAAACCAACACAAGGCTGGAAAAATTTCTTCCATGGTATGTTTTTTATATGCTTTTGGAAGCCCCTTTTTCTATCACGAGCTCTCTTATATTCTGCTTTTAAAAGCCTACATTAGATCTATGAATCACTTAACAGTCTCTTCTTACATATATTAAGTAGTCCTTTCTCTTTGCCGAGAACACCATGGGTTCATCCTAATGACAGGTTACTTTTGGTGCCGATCTCCATTGCCTCTGCAGATACCGGACTCCATTGCCTCAAGATCGCGCTGCCAGCAGCAAGTTTATTTTTGTGTACTGGCAGAAGAGGTGACTCTTCTCTTTCTATCAACATTTCATCTCTATCGTTTTGTTGTTCACTCTAAAGTCTGAATACATATCTACATCTACACATCTACTTCAACAACATCCACTTCAGATAAGTATAGCACTGATGCTCAAAAATTTCAGTTGTCTTTTCTCCAAATATTTTTTATGACGCAGGTTTCAACTTCCGGTCTAAATCTTGGAGCATAGTCTCATAGGGTTGGAGCATAGTCTCATAGGGAAATTCAGGGCTGCTAATGAGGCTTCGTTTGATCCTTCCCACCTTAGGCACTTTCTCAAAACATGATGGATAGGACAATTGTAATATAAGCACGTACACAATTTCTTATTCTCAAGTCAATTTCGACAATGTCCCTAGGCCAACTGATATCAATAATAAAAATGGTCAACTCTAATGTCATTTACCGCTCTTACCCGAATATATTTTCAGAATTTTTCCCTAATATTTGCATGATTAATTTAGTTAGCATTCACAAGATACAATTTCTTAAAGTCCCACAGCAACACGCGGGGTATTCACCTAGTTCTTTTAATGATGAGGTAGAAGTATCTGAGCATTTACATCATAAAAAAAATGCTTTAGCCATTTCTTATTAGCAAGCTCATTATTCACTGAACAAATTAAAATGTAAAATAGAGACATAACATCTCTATAATATAACCTATGTGTAAACCTCCATTCTTGTGTACCAATAGTCTATATATTATCATAGGAGTAATATCCAAAACCCGGCAAGCATTCCACACAACTTTTCAATTGTCCACCTTTTATAGTTATGCATGCCTACAATATTATCTGATACGTGATCTTAAATAAAACCTACATATAAGATGGCATCTTAAGGCCTGGTATACAGGGCACAAACTCTTACCGAAATTTGATATGATATATATAGCTCCTTTGCATGTCTCTCTAGCATGTGTGGAGCTGGATCATATAACTTTTATCCAGGCATCAGTCATGACCAAAGTACTAGTGAAGCCACTAGGTTGGGCACATGTGGATAATCCTCCACTTGGTAGCTTATATATATCTCCAGCCTCCCAAGTTGTGCAATAATGAAACTCGATCTATATCCTTTGTGTTGAGTCATGCATTTCTTTTTTTGATAACAAAAACAATGTATGTGTATACGCCAAAATGCAATATTTTACTCTGAAAATCTAAACAATGATCCCAAAATAAATTAGCAATCGTTTGATTGGGCTTGGAGCAAAGTCTAGCTAGTAGTATGTTATATATGTCAGGGAAGAAAATTTTCAGTGCAGTTGGGCTACAGGGACGCTTTTCTCTCTCTTTTGGTGTTACATCATTGTTAGAGGTAGTACAAATGGAATTTATCATTTGAAGGTTGCTTCGGCGAGTAGCATATCACGTACGAAACCAAATGGTACGATCAGATTGGAAGAAGCAAGATCATCTTTTTTTTGGTTTTATTTTCTAACCTAGAAGAAATATCAAAAAGAGAAAATGAATTGCCGTATCACTGTGTAGTCATATCCTACTAAATAAAATATATAAGGTATCAAAATATTTAAATTTTGTCTTTAATTTTAAAAGGATTCTAAGTGAATTAATTGCCGGGACCCAACCTATTCCATCTGTCCCAAAATAATTTAGTATTCTAGGATTTGCAGTGGCCACCAACAAGACAAGTAAAATGACAAAATTACCCCTACGAAACGTTCATATGAAGCCCTGCTTATCTGACGCTCGTGGGGAGGTGAGGGGAAGAAGCACTGGCTCAGTCTTGAAAGCCTGAACGTGCCGTACCAAGGAACAATAAGCTCTTGTCACTTTTTCCATCTTTTTTATTTCGTGGATGGTTCCAAGGTGATCCCACAACCATAGGTTGGAGCTGCCAGCTACTAGCAACATATCCTATTTTGATAATGATTTTGGAACAAATTTTAAACTGTAAATGTGTGTTTATTCTAGGACCGAGGAAATAGTTGCTAATAATGTCTATCGTTATTCTAATCATCTTAAGATAGGGCCTGTTTAGTTCCCAAAATTTTACAAAATTTTTCAAGATTCCCTGTCACATCAAATCTTTGGACGCATGCATAAAGCATTAAATATAGATAAAAAAATAAAACTAATTACATAGTTTAGACGAAATTCACGAGACGAAACTTTTAAGCCTAATTAGATCATGATTGGACACTAATTATCATATAACAACGAAAATGCTATAGTACACATCTACTTCAACAACATCCACTTCAGATAAGTATAGCACTGATGCTCAAAAATTTCAGTTGTCTTTTCTCCAAATATTTTTTATGACGCGGGTTTCAACTTCCAGTCTAAATCTTGGAGCATAGTCTCATAAGGAAATTCAGGGCTGCTAATGAGGTTTCGTTTGATCCGTCCCACCTTAGGCACTTTCTCAAAACATGATGGATAGGACAATTGTAATGTAAACACGTACACAATTTCTTGTTCTCAAGTCAATTTCGACAATGTCCCCAGACCAACTGATACCAATAATAGCAATGGCCAACTCTAATGTCATTTACCGCTCTTACCCGAATATATTTTCAGAATTTTTCTCTAATATTTGCATGATTAATTTAGTTAGCATTCACAAGATATAATTTCTTAAAGTCCCGCAGCAACGCGCGGGGTATTCACCTAGTTCTTTTAACGATGAGGTAGAAGTATCTGAGCATTTACATCATAAAAAAATGCTTTAGCCATTTCTTATTAGCAAGCTCATTATTCACTGAACAAATTAAAATGTAAAATAGAGACATAACATCTCTATAATATAACCTATGTGTAAACCTCCATTCTTGTGTACCAATACTCTATATATTATCATAGGAGTAATATCCAAAACCTGGCAAGCATTCCACACAACTTTTCAATTGTCCACCTTTTATAGTTATGCATGCCTACAATATTATCTGATACGTGACCTTAAATAAAACCTACATATATGATGGCATCTTAAAGCCTGGTATACAGGGCACAAACTCTTACCGAAATTTGACGTGATATATATAGCTCCTTTGCATGTCTCTCTAGCATGTGTGGAGCTGGATCATATAACTTTTATCCAGGCATCAGTCATGACCAAAGTACTAGCGAAGCCACTAGGTTGGGCACATGTGGATAATCCTCCACTTGGTAGCCTATATATATCTCCAGCCTCCCAAGTTGTGCAATAATGAAACTTGATATATATCCTTTGTGTTGAGTCATGCATTTCTTTTTTTGATAATAAAAACAATGTATATGTATACGCCAAAATGCAATACTTTACTCTGAAAATCTAAACAGTGATCCCAAAATAAATTAGCAATCGTTTGATTGGGCTAGGAGCAAAGTCTAGCTAGTAGTATGTTATATATGTCAGGGAAGAAAAAATTTCAGTGCAGTTGGGCTACAGGGACGGCTTTTCTCTCTCTCTTTTGGTGTTACATCATTGTTAGAGGTAGTACAAATGGAATTTATCATTTGAAGGTTGCTTCGACGAGTAGCATATCACGTTACGAAGCCAAATGGTACGATCAGATTGGAAAAAGCAAGATCATCTTTTTTTTGGTTTTATTTTCTAACCTAGAAGAATATCAAAAGGAGAAAATGAATTGCCGTATCACTGTGTAGTCATATCCTACTAAATAAAATATATAAGGTATCAAAATATTTAAATTTTGTCTTTAATTTTAAAAGGATTCTAAGTGAATTAATTGCCGGGACCCAACCTATTCCATCTGTCCCAAAATAATTTAGTATTCTAGGATTTGCAGTGGCCACCAACAAGACAAGTAAAATGACAAAATTACGCCTACGAAACGTTCATATGAAGCCCTGCTTATCTGACGCTCGTGGGGAGGTGAGGGGAAGAAGCACTGGCTCAGTCTTGAAAGCCTGAACGTGCCGTACCAAGGAACAATAAGCTCTTGTCACTTTTTCCATCTTTTTTATTTCGTGGATGGTTCCAAGGTGATCCCACAACCATAGGTTGCAGCTGCCAGCTACTAGCAACATATCCTATTTTGATAATGATTTTGGAACAAATTTTAAACTGTAAATGTGTGTTTATTCTAGGACCGAGGAAATAGTTGCTAATAATGCCTATTGTTATTCTAATCATCTTAAGATAGGGCATGTTTAGTTCCCAAAATTTTCCAAAATATTTTAAGATTCCATGTCACATTAAATCTTTGGACGCATGCATAAAGCATTAAATATAGATAAAAAATAAAACTAATTACATAGTTTAGACGAAATTCACGAGACGAATCTTTTAAACCTAATTAGATCATGATTGGACACTAATTACCAAATAACAACGAAAATGCTATAGTACTATTTAAAAAAATCATGAACTAAACATGGCCATAGTTAAGCACGATATCTACATATATACGGTTGGATGTCTTTTTTTTTAGAAAGTAGGGGATACCTTATATTGTCCTATATAAACATTTTAAATTTTCTTGATGCCTTATATTCTCCACTCAATGTACTCGCTCTTAATAAGATAGATAGACGGAGAATATATAAGACAAAGAGGAGGACATAAACCAAGATGGTTAGATGTCACTGTAACAAGCTGACTCATCGATGTCTATCTGTAGTACATAGTGTGGGTGCTAATCTCTAGTGTCCTTTACTTCGACCTTTCACTTTCAGTGACCTGGCCACTAGTTGTGCCTTCTAGCTCCATCACTCATCATCACGCGCACGTCGCCGATTCCCCGCATCTCGCCATATATTGATACATACGTGTCCAACAAGAGGCTCCAAAGCTATTCGTACGAGTCCGTGCCCACGTCACCACATGGACGGCCGGCCGGAAAGCAGACATGGCCAACCGAACCAAGTGTGTCGTCACCGCGATTTAGATACGCACGGCCGAGAAAGAAGTGTCTCGTATTCAGCAGCTCGCGGTGACGTCACTTCTCGTGTGTTTGTATATCGAGGCATGTAGACTATATTCTTAAAATAAAATGATATGGATCTAGTCTATTATCCAAGATTAAAAAAAAATTATGTTCTCTGAGATAATTTTTGAATCCTAGAAACGACCATAAGTGTCAATAGAAAAAGTAGCAATGTACAAATCAGCTCCGGTGAACCACGAGGGGAAGTTCCTGATTTAGGTGCGGGCAGTGCCATCTCTAGGTCTTATCTACTTACACGTCATATATGCAATGTTGGCCATATATGTGCATGCATGTGTACATTCCTACATATTATATCTTCCACCATTATGCACATCGTCGATAATGCTCTATCTCGTGCGGGTCCTCTTCTTATCTTATCCCAGGCACATGCACGATGTTTGTTTGTTTTTCTCTTTTTCCCTTGTTGAGGGTATATATATCCCTATATATTTCCATTATTTTCACAAGATACAAGTAAATGAAGTTTCACGTCATCATATTCAGAGCTAGATTAGTAGGTAGAATGGCAAATTAACTGCAACCAAAGAATGCTGGTAAGTGGAGATTTTATCTAAGTTTCATTTACATTTAATATTATGATACATCAGCAGATTTGGATGACTTAGCAGGTTAATTATGAAGAGAGATAGAGAGTTTCATCCAAATGAAAACCGTTGTCACAGTTACCGACACAAAAATTGCCATGACAATCTTGGTAAACTTGTGAATGGGACTGGCCTAAATACCGTTCTAGAGGTCATTATGATTTTTCTTTAGGAACGGAGTAGTATTTCGGCACAGGTGTACAATGTATGTTGTTTAGACTTCAATAAAATAGATGTATATAAATATATCTACTATAAATAATCATGTGTGATATATTTATATATAACTTGGCCATTATCATTTCTAGAAATGAATAAAGTTAGGTGAGGATAGCACATGGCTCGACAAGTTTATAAAATTGCATATCAAATACGGGGTTACTAAGAGCAAGGATAATAAGAACGCCGGCAGCAGGCTGCAAGCAAGCTGCGTACGAGTGACAGCTAGGCTTGTATAGTGGGCAGGCTAATGAATTGGCGGTAAGCAATAAATAACAACAGAAAAAGATACGTGTGATTGGTTGAGAGAGAAACAACAGCATTTTTTTTTTGCTCGGTGCATGTGCTTGCAGCCGGCGGTTAGCAAACAGCTCGCTTTCTTCTCTCTTTAATTCTCTCACCTCCACGTAGGATTTTGATGACATGGATGATCTCACAGCCTGTTGAGCAGGACTTATTATACTTGCTCTAAAGTCTTCTAGCCAGTACTGTTACGACCAAAATGGTCGGAATGACCAGTATTGGCCAGAGTATATATTGACCATATTGAGGGCCTATTTGGATGAGTTAGGACTAATTACTATTTGGAATAAAAATTAGCTCAAACTAGGTAAGGTTGGCTAGCTAGTTGGCAAATAACTAGTTGAAGACTTGGCTAAAAATAGCCCCACCAATTAGCCCTTTATTTAGATGCACTAGAACTAACTTTTAGCTAACTATCAATTAGCCTTTGTATCAAACATGCCCTAAGACCAGTACGGGATGAGACATTTCAATACCAGTTCACCCACCGATACAAGATATATACAGACGGTTCTGGATGGCACTGAAACATAATATAAACCTTAGTTATAAATACAAACATATATGTGTTATTATTGTGTTTTATTGAATATACCACACTAGTGCACAGATGATTTCAATGGTCTCTCTTTTTCATGTCTACCTCTATAAATGGTGTGATGCACGGTAGTTTATGAACATGCTTAATCACACCTTAAAATCTACATATTTTTAGGGGTGGTTGACATAAAGCAACCTTATTTTAGGGAAAAAAATATTTTTAGGGTACTTTCTTATGTCAACCACCTATGTAAAAAGGTATTTCTAGGACCTTAAAAATTTATTTTTAAGGACAACTGGATTCAACTGCCCCAACAATAGATGTCGAACAGTCGGATGCAGACAAATTTTATATTAAAATCATATATCCTAGCAAGATCTAAAACTTTGCAATCAACAACCTTTTTATTTGAGATCGTTTAGGGCCCTAAATTTACATTTTAGGTTCTTAGAATTTCGTATGCAAAGATTTAAATTTTCTAATGACTTTGAACGGAGAAACACCATATACGAATGTTGCAGGGCTTGCCAAGATCTAAACTTTTTTCGATTGAGGTTATATTTTGAGACCGCAATATTTAATACAAGATTTATATATATATATATATGAGTTCATACAAAAGGATGCCATGTTATACTTGGTCACAAGTGATGTGTGGTCTGGTGGTCACACGAGGTAAGCGGTCATGGGTTGACTAAGTCAATGCCCAATCACCCATGGAAAATATAACGTGAACACAAGGTTGATATGTGCCCTTATAGTTTGTTTTGTTGTGAGTGATTGTCAACATGATCCACGATCCAGGTTGAGTTTGTGAGCTAACATGGTGGGAGTTGGGTTGTGCGATATGTCTCTTGGCTTGTGGTGTGCAGGTGTGGAGCACGGAGGCAATGGTCGATGGTGAGGTGAAGGTTAAGTAGAGACGTGCCATGCCGACAGACCGGGAGTGGTGAAGGATGGACGTGAGGCTTGGACTGAGGGAGCAGGAGGCCAGGTGACCGGCCGCGGTGCTGACATTTGGGACATCGACAAGAGCAACTGTACATAGGAGTGACCGTGTTGACCGAGTCAAAATGGTGAACGTACGAGTCGAGCGGGGCTTAGAGGACTTGGCGGCCAACCGGTCGAGGACGGCGGTGACACGTGTCGAGTGGCGGGGGACGCGTATGGAGTACCCTACTCACGGGCGGTTTGTGGTTTGGGCTTCAAAACCATCGGTAGCCGATTTCACGCGTTTGGGCCTCAAAATCCGGGTGGAGGTTCCGAAGAGGAATAGACGACACGTGGTGGCATCAAGGAGTTCGCGTCGAGGCGAAGCTATCTCATGAAAGGCGCGGTGGCCGTCGGATGAAGATTATCTCGGGTTGGACCATAACGCCCTTGGGGCTAAGCGGTTCTACTCAAAATATCTAGGGGCAAAACTGGGATTTTGTGTAATAACCGTGTTAAATAGGATGAGGGAGCTCCCATCTCCCTCACCTCTTTCATTTTTGCTTCTTCCTTCCCTAGGTTTCCCCCTCCCCTGTGGTTTTCTTGTGAAAGAGGTCCACAAATTGGAGAATATGTCTAAGAACCAAAGATTGCAGCAGGAATGGAGGCCCTAACCTCATGTCTTTCAGGATTCGATTTGTGAGGTGCTTTTGTGAATCGCGTTTGTGTTCTTCGTGTTCTTGTTTTTCCTCTTTCTTTCTTGGCTTGATTCGTCTCTTTGAGAGCGTCTAAGATGGATTAGGGCATGAGTTGATCCCTTCCATCGAAGGATTTTATCTAAATCCTCACGAGTTCATAGATCGGGGCGAATCAAGTTCTAGGATGAAAAACTAGGTTTCATCGCAATTTCTTGATTTCACGTTGATTGGCTTTGTCTTGGGCGATGATCTTCTAGGAGTAGCCTACCAACTCTGTGGTGATCCTCTCTGTAAAGTTTTTGAATTGTTTTGATCGAGTTTTGGGTGTTGAATCGATTTTTCCCAAGAACTGCTCGTAAATACCAGACGTGTCCGGTATTCATATCAGATGTGTTCGGTATTTCAAACTTTAAAGTTTGGAACTAAAATTTGGTGGAGACCTACCTCAAGGTGTCTAGAAGCTATGGTTAAAATTTCATAATTTTTGGATACCATTTGATAGGGTTTTTTATTTTTCTCCTAATGTCGCTCTGTGTTGTTCAACATACCGGACGTGTCTGGTATTTATACCGGACATGTCTAACTACACTCACTTCAGCAGCTCTCCCTTGGTCGTTTGACGTACCTCCAATTCGCGTTCCGTCTTTTGCGATGAATTTCTACCGTTCTAAGGAACTTATCTAGATACTCCTGTCACCAGTTGGTTTGGGTATTGTAGATTCGGGAACTCTCTTCTTCTCAATAGAAGTTGAGTATCTCATTTTCTCTCTTTCGATTCGGGAAATGCTTCGTGCTCGTTTGTGGTGTCCCGCTTTGTTCTTAGGGAACATCCACCCTCTCTTTTGGGTCGAGAGCATCACGGTGTTTGCTTCAAGTATTTGGCGGTGATTTTGGGATAGCGGTCGAAAGTTTCGAAAGAAATTTGCGGCTCCCACTCACACCCTCTGATCGTCCTTCATATAATATTGTTGATGCAAACACTGCCACCATGCGATAGCACCTCATACAAGAAAAAAAAAACAACCTGTAGAAATTAAACGCGCCTTGATGGAATCAGAAGTTTGAGTCAGTAATCGAAAATGTCGAACCATAGAGAAATCATCAGAAGTGAAACGAGCATTTGCAAGTCACGCCTCTATCCAAAACTCCTCCTCGGGCTGGTTTCATTCAGGGCTTGTTTAGATCACCAAATTCACTCTCAAATTTCACTATGTAAAAAGAAGATTCTTCATCACATCAAAATGCCGGTACATGCATGGAGTATTAAATATAGATAAAATCAAAAACTAATTACACAGTTTTGTTGTACTTTGCGAGACGAATATTTTGAGCCTAATTAATCAATGTTTAAACAATTATTACCAAATAAAAACAAAATTGCTACAGTGCCCAACAGTAATTTTGCACTCACCAGTTTGGTGATCTAAACAAGGCCTCAGAAATTGAGGATCTCCCGATGCTCTGACTACTGTCTGTCACTCTGTCCGGTCGTCGTCCCTGCCGATTTTGACCCCAGCTCTGCGAGGCTATATATGGCTTAATGATATGATATGTACTCTCTCCATTCCAAAAAGAAAGACGTTATGGGATATGTGCGGGTTAAATTTTTTCAGCTTTGATTAAGTTTTAAAAAATACGTGCAACATTTATATCTCTAAATAAGTTTATTATGAAAGTATATTCAACGATCTATACTAATTATGTACTATAAATATTAATATTTTTTTTATAGATAATTGGTCAAAGTTAAAAAAAGTTAACTTCTCGGAAGCGATAATAACTTCTATTTTGAAACAGATGGAGTACGTGGACATGAGGCAGCTAAAGCAATCACTCAATGCATCTGACGTTTTTTTGTTGGCGATACACGCATGCAAGTCCGGCCGGTCTTGCAAGTTGTGCGAGCGAAAGAACGTGTCTAGGTTCAACGAACGTAAACTGGGAGAGAGTAAGAGTTACAGTAACTACCGTACGGCCGTACCATATATATGATGAGATGAGTGAGTATAGGAAGGCACGATCGACCATGTACTGCATGCTAGGACGTTCTCACCATGGAAATCACGCTTGTCTGCGTCTTGGAGCCGAGCATGCATTGGGATCTCAGAGGAGTATATGCAGTATATATGCATGATTTGGTCATGCGTGTCTACGTTCAATGAACCAAAATGCATGAGACCGAAATTAGCTAGTTTGATTCAGGATGTATAGAGCTAGAATTGTACTCCCTCTGTTCTAAATTATAAGTTGCTTTAACTTTTTTTTCATCCATTTTATTATGTATCGAGACAAAAGCGACTTATAATTTGAAACGGAGGGAGTATCATTTTCATGACCAAGATATATATAGTATTATGCCTTAGCTCAACGTTAGCTAAAGGCTAAAATGTATACAATCTTTTTAGCTGTTCCAACTCAGTTAAACCAAGCTAAAGAATGGTTAAAGATAAAATTGCCCCTATATTTTTCCGTATCTACATCGGGCCCAACAAAAGTAAGGGTAGCATGGTAAATAAACACCAATTAGCTCCAAACAGGGCCTTACACTAACACTCATTACCATGGTTACCGTCTGGGCACACACTTTGTTGTTCCCAGTCAAAACATCATATACAACTATACAAGGTGTAAGAATTCTATTACTCCCTCCGTTCTAAAATAAATTAACTCTATCAAAAATAGAGACACTAATAAAGAAACGAGAAAGAAAGAAAGAAAAAAAAACAAGGTTCACGCTAAGCTTGCTGTCTCGTGATTTAATTTATTAGGGCTGAATGAAAGAAAATTACATGAATAAATACAATTTTAAGCGTCCACTAAACATAGTACAGTCGATCGAACAGTCGATCGAACAGTCGATAATATAATGAAAAACAATCTACGACCACACGAGCGAGACAAAGGAAAGGAGGCCGAAAGCTAGCAGCGGATCGGATCAAAGAATGACTTGCATGGGTGGCCCTTTTCTTCATGGACCCAAATGAATACGAGTTGCTCTCGTTTCTCGCAAGCAGCGTGGGCTCAAATGACTCTGTGTCCTTAGCAAGGAGGACTAAGGAGGTCCAGGTCCACAACATGCAGTATGGACCATGGGCTTCCCCTCAGGCCATGCATGACGCAGGCCCAAATTGTTTCTCTAACGAACAACTTTTGGATTTGTCAGCAGAGCTTGCAGCCAAATTGTTTCAGGATGCAATGTGTATTAGCAAAATTTTTGTTACTAATACAATGCATGTATGCAATGTGTATATATATGTGATAGATGCAAAAGAAAAATGAGAGATAAATTGTGATATATGCGTGATAATCGCACCAGCACCAGCTTCTTGTTAGGTTCCTTTGTCTGTGACACCACACCAGCTGCTGCATCTGCATGCATGCTCTTTGCTCTCTTTCTTTCTATCAAAAGGCTAAGCACGTGGTCGATTGATAATTGGTGACTGAATAATAACATATGTGTTCTCCAGCTAGGTATCTTCATTTACATTTTACACACACACACACCTACTGAGCTGTTGGAAGCGTGCTATTTATGCATGCAAAACGCTGTTTGTTAACAACGACACTAATCTATTCTATTCTAGTAAGCTATAATCCATTGCACACGCCACGGCCGCGGCAACCAACTACTTCGAGCAGCTGCAAACAACGACACAATCATTGATCCAGCTCGCTCCAAGCCTAAACCAATGGAAGTGCATGTCGATTTGTTCTTCAATTTCTTTTTTTTCTAGTTTTGTATAAATGAGAAGAAAAGAAAAAGAAAAACGCACACATGACACATTCATGTTGGGAACTCCAGTTCAGCTCACATTGACAGTGAGAAAGACAGACATACTAGCAGTCTCACTGTCATGGATTGACTGGATGCCTAGATGTGCGGATGTGGAGTGTGACTCTGAGACAGTGAGGCGGCTGAAATTCTTTTCTATTCTTTGTCTGATTCTTTATTATTATTATTAGACCCCTGAAATTCTGAAAGAATCTAAGAATAACTCAAAGAGTCTCTTTATATTCTTCATATATAATTGATAAGAATAAATAGAGATTTTGTTAAAAAATACTCTGTGATAGTTTCTTTAATTTGATCTGTAAATATAGTTATCATCTATTTCGGATTTCTCACTAGACAAAAATAAACAAAGTTGGTCGACTAGAGTGCGTACAAGATATAGAAAAATTGTTGAAGAGTAAAAAGACGTAGAAAATAATTTTTATTTAAATGTCTTTTCAAGTAAAGAATTAAAGAATGATCTTAGGTTTTGTGTGTTTGGTAGCGGATCTCAGGTTTTGTTTGGTTGGTGCCTGACAATGCTAAGCAGTTAGGAAGCTAAGCAAAGATCTAGACTCCAGGTCAATATATAAAATCCAATGCCTGAGATATGTTGTCTGGGCTAGACAACTTTTAACTCCTCCAAGTAAACATTGCTCTTGCTTGAATAAAAAGGTTGTATTATGGGGCCTTCTAATTTTTGTAATAAGGACACTAAAAAAAGTGTCTCATATTAGTTATTTGTGCCTTTATTACAAGTTTACATGTCTCCTTTAAACCAAATTTTGATTACATTACATTGTTACATACTCTAATACTCTATACATGTAACATGTTGTAAATTGTGGCTGTGTGAGCAGGGGGAGAAACAGGAACCGATGACTTCAACAAACAATGTCGCGTCAGGTGGGGAAAACTCCACCCCGGTGACAGTCAAAAAAAAAAACAATGTCGCGCGCACCAAGCTCATATGCGACACGTCGTTCAGCAAATACGACATCTGTGAGCTGGCAAGCGACACGCGGGCACGCGGTGGCGCCGCCGCGACGGTCACGACGCTTGTCTCTCGATGCACGCCGCTCCGGGAGTGGACGATAAAGCCTTACTCACGGAAGTACCTGGATGGGCGTCGATGCGGCTACATCCGGCACTGGCCACCGGCAACCGGGGATGCCGAGAGCCACGGCGGCTACGTAGCAGGTTCGCTTGGACTTATTAGTCTGACTTACGAGTTATGATATAGTATTTTTTTTCTCACTATAAAACAGCACCGGCGGACTTGTCCGTAGAAATCCGTTGACCTTGGTTAAATGCTTAGGCCACGTTTAGATTGCAAAAACTTTCAACCCGATGAATAGTACCAATTTCGTCTTATTTAATACTCCCTCCATCCCAAATTATAAGACGTTTGACTTTTTTGATCTTAAGTTTGACCATTCGTCTTTATTCAAAAAATTTGTGCAAACATAGTCAAATTTAAGTCATTCTTGAGGAACTTTTATTAATATACCAAGCCACGATAAAAGAATTGATATTTTGCACAAATTTTTGAATAAGACGAGTGGTCAAACTTGGTGTCAAAAAAGTCAAACGTCTTATAATTTGGGATGGAGGGAGTAAATATTGTCCAATCGTGGACCAATTAGGCTCAAAAGATTCATCTCGTGATTTCCAACTAAACTGTGTAATTAGTTATTTTTTTACCTACATTTAATACTCCATGTAAGCTGCTAAAAATTAATGTGATGGAGAGAGTGAAAAAATTCTAACTTTTGGATGCATCTAAACGAGGCCTTACTGTACTTTAGCATAGCAGTGAGGAGTTTGACTGGCAACACCCACTCACCAACTGACGCCGACAGTTGCCTGCTCTGCTCTGCTCCCACCGCAAGCCAAGGTCTTGTTTAGATGGCAAACTTTTAGAGGCAAAGTTTACATAGTGTGGCAGAACCGCCTGAATTAACACACTTTTAGAGGCGCTGTCTTCCACTAGACACTAAGCACCCCAAAAGTGAGCCAAGTCAAGCAGTTCTGTCGAGCACACCCAACGGGAGAACTCGAAGCGTTCCACAATTTTACACCCGGGATCCAATAATGAGTACAAGCTTATAATACTTAATCCATTTCATACAACAAAGAGTCTCAGAAATTCTTTATTACAGTACCAAAGTTCAGAGTGCGATAAATTAAACAGCGGAATAAAACAACATCTAGCGGAGCGGTATAAGGATCCGTCTGTGCCCACCAGAAGAATCCTCCACACAACAGTTAGCTTCTCAAGCAGCACCTGCAACAAGGGTAAATAAACCCTGAGTACACAATGTACTCGCAAGACTTACCCGACTGGAAATATATTTCCCGACTCTCAAGGATTATGATAGGCTTTATGGCTTGTGGGTTCTTGTTTGCGGAAAGCGATACTAAGAGTGAGTCCTTATTTAATTAAATTATTAACAGCCATGTTAAATTCATTATCCAACCTACTATGTAAGCACCTGTTCTATCATCAAGCAAGGGTTGAGCAATCAGAATCATTTTTTCATCTTTCATATGCCAGTTCTTACTACGGTGCCAGAGTGCAGTCAAGCCGTACCGTCACGTAGAAACGGCGATTCGCGAATCAATGTGCCCAGCTGGGTACCCCGAAAAAACACACGCCTCGCTTGTACCCCAGGCACAAGCAAGACCAACCCATTCCCCTCCTGTCATAGGTTTCCAGGTCCCCGTCCAAACTTGGACTCCTAGCTCCCGTACTTGAGGCCCGGCCCCAATACGGTGCTAAGACCTCCACCTATCCCCGCCTCCAATCAGTCGGTCCGGAAAGAGCCGGAGCCCATGACAAGAGAGTAACAAGTCTTCCTAGCCCCCATCCGCTAGTATATGCTCGGGATAATAAATCTGTGACTTGACCGGGGATCCAGTGCAACGAACGGTCCTTAATCGACACGGACAGGGAAAAAGTGCAACCAAGCTATGCCCCGTGGCCGCGGGATACAACCTGTTACACCCACCAATACCCATACCATATCCCTACCCGGTCACCATTTCCTTTTCCATCATTTCATCATTAGTGTAATAATAATAATAACAATAATAATAATAATAACCACCTATTGTGAGTAACGACAGGTTACTCACGTTACCGATAAACCTAAGCAAAGCAACTACACGATCCTGTACTAGTAAGACCCATGGGTAAATATATATATGCATGTGGATATCATAAAACTCCTGCAACGTAAATGCACAACATATATATATATATATATATATATATATATAATAATTTGCAAAATAAGGGTTATGCACCGGGGCTTGCCTTGGGCAGGCGCGGTGTCAGCAAAGTCAGTGACGGGTGGCTCTGGAACGTCCTCCTGCACGAGGATCTCCTCGTACTCTTCGATGACTTCGTCGTACTCCTGCTCGCCGAATGTCACGATCTCCAGTGGCTCGTCCTCTATATGCATGCAGTGATGATGATGCAATAATTAATATATAGGCAACCGCAACTCTTAAAATAAGAATACATCTACCAAGCTACAAGCTAACTCTAATGACTAATACGCAAAGTTACCTATTATTCCCACTAAACAAGTATGAAACATTTCATGTATTATCTTAGCAACTAAAGGCATCCTTATTGTTTAAAATCAATTTACTATATATATAATAAAACCAGGAGCGCTAGTTACCATGCATCATAAAAATTTATTCTCTAAACAACCATAATAAGCATTTCAAAATAATAAAGTAACCCTAAAGGTATCACTGAACTATACGAACTAATTACACTAACAGATAGATCATGAATTTAGGAATCTAACAAAATTTATTTCACAATCAATAAATAAATTCAAAAGAGCTCTAGAGATGAAGAAAACGATATTATTGGAGGAGGCCAATTAGCTTGATTAACCAACAGATCTATTCGCACCTTCGCGTGTTCTTGGAAAAGGTAGAACACGAAGCGGTGAATCGGATGTGAGATGCTGGTTACTTGATTTGAGAGAAGTGAATGATCAGTGGAGCGAAACAGCTCGATGGCTTGGCATGTCCTTATAAAGGCAAAAGACGCGGGGAGGGAGAAGCTGGCTCGTTGCACGCGGTCACGGTCAGTCATGCTCGTACCGCTACCGTGCTGACAATGGATCCGTATGGAAATGTGAACAATGTTTCGTCACCTAACAAGTCAAAGCAGAGCCAGTGCCTTCGGCTGTGTTTGTGATCAGCAACCCGACATAAATGTGAAAGGGAGATTCTGAACTTCTGAGGATGCTTGCCGTGTCCTATCCATCAGTCAAGTCTTTGCCTGAAAGCAGGACAACGGCGGGCGAGCATACCGTGTGCGACGGGTGGGGTGCTGGTTCATTCATGCAGGTCAAGGAATTAATGGAGGAGGAAATCACAGGTCAAGGAAACATTAGAGAATAAGAAGATCAATTATAGACTAGCTGCCTCAGCTGATTATTGCAGCTCAGGAGAAATCGATAGACGTAGCTTTCACGGGTAAGAACAGATAAACTTGATTCGAGAGAAGCAAGTGAGCAGCGGAGCGAAATAGCTCGGCGTATCCTTTTAAAGACAGGAGACGCAAGAATGGAGAAACAAAGACGCGACAGCGACGCGTCATAAGGTCAGTGGCTAAACTAGCTTGCTTAAAGGTAATAAAACGGTGGGAGAGCGACATGTTGCTGTGGATGAACAGTGTCTTCTTCGGAGCTACAGTGTTTTCCACGCGTGAACAGGGATTTCTGTGCTGCTACAGTGCCGACGTATGGAAAATTCTTTGCTGCTCCAGCTCTGACGTGAGGAAGGGTGCGTGCACTGCGTTTGCAGAGCAGTGAGCGAACGGCGTGCTCAGCGACCGAACTTGTGAGTGAGATTAATGCGTAGCGTGTGCGACACACTATGGTAGTGGTAGCGCGTCTTGCACTGATGATTTTGCAAGGTGATTAGCAAACGAAGTAAAGGCGGGATAATTAGAACAACGAGAGATGACAGTGGCGCGTCGCGAGATTGATGGAGATAAAAATCTTGCCAAGTGGTATGCTAATAATTAGTGAATGACAATAATTTATCATTTGACTTTGTGGCTAAGGAGCTCTCACGTGGAGAGAGATGACGTGCTGCTGGAAGGACAACTTGAACAAGGAATAAATTAGAGCTCAAATTAAGAATTAGTGCAACAAAATTTAATTTCTCATTTTGCCACAAACAATAATACATAAACATGATGCTCATGACATGGTTTAGTGATTTGTTAACGCGGTAACACCGAGGGTGTTACACATAGTAAGCATCTTGTCACACTGTAGTAATTTTGTTTTTATTTGGTAATAATTGTCCAAATATTGATTAATTAGACTTAAAATGTTCGTCTCGCAAAGTACAATAAAATTGTGTAATTAGTTTTTGATTTCATCTATATTTAGTACTCCATATATGTGACAGTATTTTAATGTGATGGGAAATAGGAATTTTGCGTAGTAAATTTGGGAGGCAAACTTTAGAATAAACAAGGCCCTAAAAAAAAATCCAAGCCGCGTTCGTCGCCGCGGGAGGCGGGATCGGGGCGTCGGGCTGGGCGGGCTTCACCATCCTTGGGTGCTCGTGCCAGGTGCCACCCCGCCACCACCCAACCCACTGGGATATTTAAGTTATTGCCATCCTTACCGATGCCACCTCTCAGATTGCCACTTTTACACGGGCATCTACATATTTGCCACCCAAAACAGTAAAGCTCCTACGTATTTACCACTTTAGCTGATGTGGCATGCCACGTGTTCATGCCAACGCGACCGCGCACCTGATAACCTCTATAGGACATGCGAAATGACTTATTTACCCCTGCTGCTTCTCTCATTCCCCTCACTGACATATGGGCCCCACATGTCAACTTCTTCTTCAACCTCCAGTCCTAGCTGACCACTGCTTCGGGCCTCCGGCTGCTCCGGCATCCATGCCCTGACCACCGTAGACCTGTCCTGGCACGCTGCTCGATCAGTCCTCGTACCACCCGCCACTACCGCACCCTACTGTTGCGTCCATCATCCGTGATTTCGCTTGCCTGACGCCGTCGTGCTAGCACTACTCCACGGTGCCATGGCAGTTCCGTACGCGCCCTCCGTATGCCGAGGCTCAGACCTCACGTTCCGCAAGGCCGCCCCGTACGTGGTCGCGTTGCCGTCGCTGGAGGACGCGGAAGCCGCGTGCGTGGTGTCATCCGCGTCCAGGACCAATGGCGGGTCTCCCTCCAGTTTGGCCCAGGCCACACCGTGCACTTGCAAGACTCATTCCTTGGCGTGTGTCTCGCGTGGACCAGCGCGAGCGGCGACAGCTGAGGACGACGTGAGCACCTGGTGCTGCGCATGCGCTACCGCAACCGCTCCCCGTACTGCGACCCTACCAGCAGCATGTAGAGTCCTTGGGCGAGGAGATGGAGCAGCGCCGCCGCGAGCTGCGACTCTTAGCTAACACCGGCACCCATGCACCCACAGGCGCACCTCGTTGAGCGTCGGCGCCTGCGAGTCCACGTTCGCGGTGGCCATGCTCGACACCTGCAAGTCCATGTTCGCGGTGGCCATGGTGAGGTTCCCGGGCTATGATGTCGACGTGTCCTGCGCCGCCAGCGAGGACCTCCGCGCGTTGCTCCTTCACACCACCTACAATCGCTCGTCCTCGTTGAGGACCTGGACCGGTACCTGCAGGGTGCTGACCTTCATGGCCGGTGTCGCGTCCTGCTGCAGCGAGGAGCGCCGAGCGCGTCACGGTGTTCACCATGAGCGGCAGGAGCAAGGACGCCGGCTGGACGTACACATCCCATCACGCTTTGCGTGCTTGCGTTGCTGTCCATGCCAAAGACGTCGTCTTCTTCAGTTCTTCTACCTGGCACATCGGCCGCGTCTCCACCAGCACGTCCACAGTGAGCTGCGTCCGTAGGGGATGCTACTAGCACCGCAGTGGAAAGGGCAGCGTCAGAGCGCGGCACCCGCGGGGGAGTGTGGACGGCGCGAAGGCAAGTCTGAGCGACGCGGGGGACCATGGACGACGCAGTAAGAGAGGAGGGAGGAAGAAGAAAGCATCAATGGTAAAACAATATTTTTGCGTGCTATTTCCTCTGGGACCGTCTCTCTTCCACGCTGGCACGCTGATGTGTCGTGCCACATCCGCAAAAATGGCAAAACTATAGTGCATCTACTGTTTTCGATGGCAAATTTATAGTTGCCTGTGTAAAAATGGCAATCGGAGAGGTGTCATCCGTAAGAGTGGCAATAAGTTAAATATCCCCAACCCACTTCCCCTTTCCCTCCAGCAAAGCAGCTGCAGTCTCCGGCCGCCATGGCGAAACCACCGCCGCCCACCTCCACCTCCGACCCCGCTCTCCCAACCACCACAACCTCGGCCCCCAAGTCGTCGTCCCGCCCCGCCGCCGCGGGCCTCCTGGACCCGCTCGCCGCCACCGCGCGCTCCCTCCTCGCCTCGGCGCGGCGCTCCCCGGTCACCACGCTCGCCGGCGCCTTCTTCCTATTCGCGCTCGTCATGTACGGCGAGGACGCGCGCAGCATCGCCGAGCTCTCCATCGACGACTACCTCTACCCGGACGCCGACCTCTACAACGTCTCCGGCCTGCCGCCGCTCGCGCTGCCGCCGCCCACCTGCGACCTCTCCCGCGGCCGATGGGTCTTCGACAACGTCTCCGTCCCGGCGTACCGGGAGAAGGACTGCACCTTCCTCACCAAGCAGGTCAGCTGCCTCGCCAACGGCCGCCCCGACGATATGTGGCAGTACTGGAGATGGCAGCCCAACGACTGCTCCCTCCCCACGTACGTCGTCGTCCTCCCCCTCCAGATCTGCACTTCTCATTGCGAGCTCGCATCTTCCTCGCTGATTGCGCTAAAGAATGCGTCTTTATTATATTGCTTTGCTCCCCCAATCGATTGATTGGAAGCAGGTTCGACGCCCGGAGATTCATGGAGGCGATGCGCGGGAAGCGGCTCATGTTCGTGGGGGACTCGCTGAACCGCAACCAGTGGGAGTCGCTGGTGTGCCTGGTGCAGCCCATCCTGTCCAAGGGCAGGAAGAAGATCGTCAAGCGGGGCTCCTTCAACACCTTCTACGCCAAGGAGTACCGCGCCACGCTCGAGTTCTACTGGGCGCCCTTCCTCGTCGAGTCCAACTCTGACAACCCCAACTTCCACAGCATCAAGGAACGGATCATCAGTCCCGAGCGGATCCAGAGCCACGCCAGGAACTGGAAGGATGTTGACTACCTCATCTTCAACACCTACATCTGGTGGATGAACAACGCCGACATCAAAGTCAGGTCAACACCTACGGCATCTGGGTTCTGGACTGGGAATGCGTTGCTTCTTTCTCTGTGGCTTTCTGCAATCAAGCAATGGGATCGTGTTCTGAGATCTCGCTGGGTGGATTTTTGCAGGAGACCGAATTCCAAGTCCTGGTCCGAGAACGACGAGGTTCCCAGGATTGAGGCGTATGGCCAGGTGTTCAAGACATGGTCTGATTGGCTCAATGACAACATCGATCCTGCCCGCACGTCCGTCTTCTTCATGACAATTTCTTCTCCTCACCTCAGGTGACCGAAAGCTGCGGCATTCATGTTTCCTTTTTCTCCTCTCTAGCACGAGCAATTGTGGTTTGTTGAGGACTTTGATCAATTAGTTCCTTTAGGAGTGATTTGCAATGCAACCTTGAATTTTGTGGACCACTGTCGGTTCAGTTGGACTGGACACCATACATAGGCTTGATTCTGTTAGGCCCAAATTGCCTTCTATAGAGTTCTAGAGAAGCAACCTTCCTCTTGTTCTATATTCAGCTAACCACATGTCCACAATGTCACTGTCCACTCCACCAAATCATGGGCTAAATCATGACCCACAAGGAAAGTGACGCCCTAACTTATGGGTCTGTTAGTCAACATTTTTGCATGGATGCAAAATCCAAATCTAGTTCAATTTTCTGGGCTTCAGTCAGTACTCACTAGTAGACATCAATTTATATTTCTATATGATTTGTCATATTTGCATCCTGCAATCCGAAAAGGATGGCACTGTAGGCTTGATACCATACTTACCTTGATTAAAGTGCTTTGCAAAGTTGATATCACCTTCCAGAGAAGAAATCCCCCCTTGTCCTAGTCTGACGTCATTGTCCAATCCACTAAACTATGTGCTCAGTGGATCAGCTGTTTCCTTGGCTCAGGACCCACTAGGAAGTAGGAACAAAACAATAGGCCAAACTTATGTCCCTTCTATTCAACATTCCTAGAAGCACGTCACATTGAATTATATGAGCCCAGGTTTCAACTAGTAGACCTTGACTCCTTGAGTATCACTTGAGTGTTCACAGTCAGCAAGTATGAGATTATAGACTGCTGGTGACATTAAACAGTAACTGACTTGGGTTTAAGGATCAGTATTACAGTCAAATGAAAACCTTAGGTTTGGAATCTGGTGTTTTGGTATTATATGATTCATGTGCTGTTCAAAGTGACGAAGTTTCAAGCCAAGAGTAACGAAAGCATGCAGAAAATATTACAAATAGAATCCATACTCATAAGTTGGCTAGTAGCTGGGAAAAAATGGGAATTGTGGGTGCAGAGTGTCCTAGATGCAAGAAACTTGGATGAGGGTCCAGCTCAAATAGAATGAGAAAAGAAACAGTTGGTACAATAAAGGGGTACCTTTTTATGTGGGGTGGGGTGTCACTGTTGTGGGTGTTCTGAGATTGCTTTGCCATTTTTTGCATCACAAGAAACCTGCAAGCTAGGATTTGACCTGTAAACAACCTCTAGTGTAGAAAGAAAAAGGAGCCCCACTGTATCTAACTGGAATGTCTAGTTGTCCTGATTCCTGAGACACGGACTATGATATTGTGAGCACCCTTTGGTGCTGATCTGTTTTAATGCCTAAAAAGGTCTTTGATATGATCACTTGCCTGATAGAAAACCCTCGCCTTCTAAAATTCTGTTTGCAGTATTTATTATGTAAAGTGAATGTCAAGGTCCAATATTTGTCACCTCATCTGTGTTCTGCTATTCTGCTTCTGATATGAATAGAAGCTCCTTATTACCCTGGTAAAAACTATTGTGCAGCTGGTACGTACCATTGTCAATTGAACACGCGACCATGGAGTCTTTGGTATTAGGTTGATACATGAAAAAAAGACTACAGGTCCATACTCCGATGAAACACTCAATACTTATACTAGCGTTATGAAAAAAAACTTATACTAGGAGTATTCAAAATATCTGTGAGATGTCTACTTCGATGTTGCCTGCCTGTCTACCTGGCCAAGAATCTGGTAGAACTGTAGAATTCATATCACTCAAAACTGAACAGAAACATAGTGGCAGGAGTAGTAAAACAACAGAGTTTATATAAGAACCTACTGATGTGAGTGTGTGTGGGTTTTGTATGGGTTCTTGCCCCATTTTTCATTGTAGTACACTGATACACAGCTCTCTTGCGTGTTAAAGAAAAAAATAAAATCAACAGAGGTGTTATCATTGATGCTGCATCATTAAATGAAATCTGGATGCAGAAGCTATGTTTAAATTGGTAACCTCTCTCATTAGGCTTGGAGTCTTGTGCATTTTTATTGTCATAGTCAGTGTCTGGAACAACCAACAGAGTAAAATATAGATATCCTGTGAATGTTGAGTGCCTCATAGCCTGTGTCAGTGTCTAGTATGCTAAAAAAATCCACACGGATCTGACCCACATGCTTCCACATGGGCATGTCCTAGACTACACAGCATGAGAGGCAGCAGGCACCCTGCACGTTGGGAATTGAGTTTATTTTCTCACTTGTTACAGCCATAGGCTTGCACATATTTTGGCAGTAATCTATTGTAAATCGTATTTGTTTCCTACATTTATATTGATAAATTTGTTTATACCAGCTAAAAAAAAGAATACTGAATTTTAAAGCAATTGTGTTTAGTTGTCGTCAACATATATCCGGCATCATGTCTTTAATTTATGTTGCTTTGAGCTGTAAATTAGCGCGATATTTAACATGCCTTTTTATGTGTTGGTCTTGCTAAAACTTGCTTACATTTTTGTGAAAACAGTCCACAGAATTGGGGAAACCCGGATGGGATCAAATGTGTAAAGGAGACACTTCCGTATCAGAACTACAGCCAACCCCTGGATCTTTACCACGACATGCGGTTGTATGACCTAGTGGTCAATGTGGCCAGGTCCATGGAGAAGGTTCCGGTGTCAGTGATCGATATCACAAAGATGTCAGATTACCGGAAGGACGCCCACACGGGCCTGTACACCTTCCGGCAAGGGAAGCTGCTGACGCCTAAGCAGAAGGAAGACCCAGAGAAGTTCGCGGACTGCATCCACTGGTGCCTTCCTGGCGTGCCAGACGTGTGGAACCAAATACTCTACACGAGGATTCTTTCGAAGTCATCATCATGGCGTCCTAATTTTAGCCCCCCTCCATCCCAATCCCTGCCTGTTCCTGCCCAATGAGAATCAGAAGTGGGGGCTTGGTTTTTGTAGGAGAATGTAGGATTATTTAATTTTCTTTCTTTTTTCTTTTTGGGTAGATTGAGTAAAGGTTAGCGCAAAAACGAAAATGGTGTGCTGATTACTGATGGTATAGCATGTAAGAACGTACAGCTGAAGTATAAATTAGTGGGATATAATATACATATACTACAAGTTCACAGGCAGAATTACCTATATATAAACCTTTTTCCTGCTAGATGATGTAAATGTGCCTATTTTTTCCTTCTTTGAAGTGCCTATTGCTTCTTAATGCTTAGGAAAATAACATGGGGATAAAAAGCAGAGGTCATCTCTTTTCGATTCGTTGCCTGCGAGGAATGTACAGTATATATAAGACATGAGGAAGATCGTTTCAGTGACGGGAGTGCATCTTCTTTTGGAGACCCGTTTGATTTCAGCCTGTAGACTTCATCTAAATTGCCCCAGTGAAGCTTCCGTGAATGATCTCCTTCCTTTTCAATTTCTGTTGCAACAGCCAACAAGGGAGCTGTAAAGATCAGAGTAGTGTTCTTTCCTTGAAAAAATGGTGAAAACTGTTGTGATGCTACACAACCAAAAAGGCCTTCGTTTGTTCTTCGGCCTCTTGTGTGACTCTTGTTCATCCGGGTTAAAAAGCCCAATTCAGGCCAGTAGCCCATTTGTCCACATCACTGTTTTTCCGGTTGGAAAAAGTCCACGTTACCTCCCTCAACTTTTGTGAAAATATGTTTTTCCTCCTTTAACTCTAAAACCGGGTAAACCACCTTCCTGAGCTTTTAAAACCGTTCTTTTTTACCTCCCTGACCGGTTATAAGTGGTTTTCAAAGGCGGTTTTGTCTTTATCTTTTTTTTTATTTTGGCTAAATCTTTGAAAAATAATAATAAATCACTAAAAATCATAAAATGAAAAATCTAATTTTTTTTGACTCCATATGAGTAGATCTATACAGTGAACATATAATATGGTATGCTTTAGTACAAATTTTTTTGTTGTAACTTTAGATCCTTGCTTTTCTGTAATTAATTCATAGTTGCAATTTCTATGGTCCAATAGTGGTGAGTTTTTTTATGGTGGGTTAATTATTGTATACTTGAATTGTAGTAAAAAAATTTATATTCATTGGATCATATATAACTTAGTAATAGATTTATAAATACTTTTTAACAAGCACACACCTAAATAAATCTATAACTAAGATATACATAATCCAATGAGTATGAAATTTTTACTATAGTTCAAGCATATAAAAATTAGTCCACCATAAAAATTTCACCATAATTAGACCATAGAAACTGCAGCTATGAATTAATTATAAAAAACATAGATCTAAAACTACTGAAAAAAATTTGTACTAAAGCATACCATATTATATGTTCACTGTGTAGATTTGGATTTTTCATTTTATGATTTTTTTGTGGTTTACTATGATTTTTTAAAAATTTAGCCGAAATAAATAAAAAAGAAAAAGACAAAACCGCCTTTGAAAACCGCTTATAACCGGTCAGGGAGGTAAAACGAACGGTTTTAAAAGTTCAGGAAGGTGGTTTACCTAATTTTATAGTCCAATGGGGGAAAGTAGACTTTCGCAAAAGTTGAGAGAGGCAACATAGACTTTTTCCTTTCTAGTTCCAGGTAAAGCCTGGTTGTGTAGCCTTGTAGGTTCGCTTTGTAGCCCAATTGTCCTCGGCTCTTCTCTTCTTTTAGTATTTTTCTGAATACACCCTTGTTGCTTTAAGTATTCCAAAACCACCCTAACAATTGTTTCTAAACCACTTAGGATCCAACCTTTTAACAAAATAATTATCATCACATATAATGCTTTGCGTCAAAGGGAAAACATCTGCGTCTAAAATAATATAATTTAATTAATTCTTTTATTAACTATTATGGAATTAAACCACAATCTCTAAAATTGACAGAGAGTATCTCACGTCATTTATATAAAAAGAAAGTATTGATATACTCATGTGACCTACTCAAAGTGGACACTTCTTCATTAACATTGTGATAGGCAAAACGCCAAAACGTATGCAAAAATTATTTATCATTTATTTATAATGGAACATAGCTCCTTTCAACCTACTATATCTATAGATTGCACCAATGATAGCATCGCATGTGTTGATAGGTTGACAATGATATAGTCCCCTATTAGTGAAATGGGTAGTTTACAAATATTTATTCATCCTTGGCCAGTAATACATGGGTTATGAGGTTAATTACTGAGAGAAAAATAGAATAAAATTAATAACCATGTTAGCAGGGGCGGAGCCAGGATTTAGATATAGGCGGGCCTGGATCATTGAGTGTCCAAAAACAATATATGGTACCACCGTCAAATCTTGATGTCAGCTTAAAAAAATAAAAAGTTGCCAAATATCCTCTTTATCTTGTAAGTTTTCGCAGTTGAGTGGCATTTTTCTCGAGAGATTAGAGTAAATTAGACGATGCTTAAATTCAGAAAATAAAGGATTTCAAATAAGAAAGCGGTAGTTAGAAATATTTCGGGGCTCCCTGGGAAAAATTGTTTAGTAAGCTATTGTAGGAGACTATTGGAGAAGGATAAAATTTAAGGTTGGTATTTCTTATGTTAACTTGCTAGATCTATTTGATTTATTTGAGAAAAACAATTTAAAATTAGTTGAGAAGTCTTTGTTTACTTATGATTTCCAGTGATTAGTGACAACTAATGAGATGTATTAATGAAAAGTGTGCAGCATTTGGGGGGGGGGGGGCAGGCCCCTGCCCGCCCCAGTTGTCTCCGTCCCTGCATGTTAGCTATCCACGCCATGTCGTGATTAGGTTATGTCATAATGAAGAAGTTGTATTGACTATGAATCTAACAAACCAAGATGAAAGACTAAAGAAGATAAATATGCCGCAACTGCAATGTATAAGCATATTCTGGTGGAATACGTTTCACATCTCCTATGCACATTGCTCCGACACACTTCTTTTAGTTTGAAGCAGATAAAGAAAGACAAAATTCCAATTTGACATTTTAGCATGGCGCATAACATGCTGAAGTTGATGTCACTATAATATTGTAAAAGAATAGAGCACACACTCATAGAAGTAAAGGTTTAAGACATCATCTTTGGGGAAGAGCATACAATCATTATAGTTACTCTAGAGCTTCATGGCGCTCCACACTAACTGAGAATCTCAGTGTTAGCGTTGCCGTCTAATGTCCAAATCACATTTGAATAGTGACTTTGCGAAGTGGGAGTACCTTACAGAAGTAACACACGTTTGTTTTGGTAAAAGCATAAACTTCCATCGAAGCACATATTGTGGCAAAAAAATTAAGATGTGGTGACAGGTCATGACAGTCTCTAATGGAGAGAGATAGAAAGAGAGACGTAGGAGTTAGCAAAAGGCAATTTTCTTTTGGGTGAAGAACCATGGCTCCAGATAACGATGCAATATGTGATTTTGTGTAGGAAGACCAATGGCTTCACAACCTTCATAACTACGTGGCATGCCACTTTATTTTGAGATAAACATTTCAATTTAGCCTCCATGGGCCCTGCCTTTAGTATGCACGATAAAAATTGCGCTAGAACTTATTGGCTTCATGATTTAGTTTTGTCCACTGCCCCTCTCTCTGACAGAATCTGTGTGATAAATGAGCCGAAATGACATTGTATCCTTACTTCTATCCCAAGTCAAGGTGAATTTGTTGAAATGTTGTTAATATTATGAATTAGTGGTAGGCCTTAAGAAAGGATACAAATGTAGCTTAGTATAGGTGCGCATACGTTTTAAAGTGCTCACTTATAGTTTGATTTGGCTCTATTTAGAGTTTTTGCTTTATTCTAATGAAGTCTCATGTTTTTCTATGACCATAATTTACACCGTGTTCATAAAATTTAAAGTAATTATTATAACTAAGTGAATATTTTGATACCTTCAGATAGACAAGATAAAAATGACTAGGAGGGACTACGAGTAAAAAGAGAGCAACACATTTGTCACTCCCTTTGTAGTTTTGTTCTATCGTTTCTTTTCTCCGGTCCATGACAAGCTCCTTGACACAATTTCTCTACGTTTGATCTTTTACGGCTAACTATACGCGTTTCTCGGATCACTCAACTTTTAACATAACCCAAAGATAGCATGGCACGAGCCCATCACCTCTTATAAATCTCAACTTTAAAGATTTAAAAGCGTAATTTGATCATAATAACTACCAAACTAGCAAACTCAACCTTGATGATGAAGGAAGTTCCCCCCCTCCCTTGATTAGAGGAGGATGTTTTGGGCGTGGTTAAACTTAAACCCCTCACCTTGGTAGCGAAGGAACTCGACGAGAGTATAAATTGACACGAGGAAATTATTAGTTAGAGGAATAATGGAGGATTAACGATCATGTCCACATGGGATGCCCACTAAACTAAATTCCCCAGCGGCTCGTGCTCTCCTTTTCACCTCCCCGCACCGCTGTGCTGGCTGGTTCCGTCGCGTCCCCCTCCTCAGATCAGATCTCTCCCTCTCCTTCTCCCCCCAGTGGAGGCACCGCGCGACGCCGCCTCCGCCTCCGCCTCCCTCCCCCTCCCCCTCCCGCTCCAGACTAGCCGAGGGAGATCTCGGCACCGCCGCCCGTCGCCATGGCGGCGGCCAACGCACCCATCGCCATGCGCGAGGCGCTCACGGTAACACCCCCGCCACCTCCCCTCTCGTGTCTCGCAGATCTCCCTCCACTGATCATTCGTTGCTTGTCTCTCCGCAGCTCACCAGCCTGGGCATCGCGCCGCAGTTCGTCACCTTCACCCACGTCACCATGGAGTCGGAGAAGTACATCTGCGTCCGCGAGACCTCCCCGCAGAACAGCGTCGTCATCATCGACATGGCCATGCCCATGCAGCCGCTCCGCCGCCCCATCACCGCCGACTCCGCCCTCATGAACCCCAACACCAGGATCCTCGCGCTCAAAGGTTCCGACTTGCTGCCTCTACCTACCGCCCGCACCTCCTAGATCTAGCCTCCACTGCGCGGGATCTCATTCTCATCATGCCCTACCACCTAGATGCTACTGCTGACATGGGATTTTCCCTTGCGCCCATACTAGTCAAAGTCCTTGTTGAATAGTCGCCTCCCTAGGAGCTGGGCAGCGATCGAAGCTTCTGGTTCCTTACTATGGCATCTGAATTTTGCACTAGTGAGACATCAAGCCTTTGCTTGAGATCTGTGCAGTAACTGCTTACAGAGTTTTGTGTATACTGCCCTGTTTGTCTGATCTTGTGCAAGTCATGTAGAATGAACAAGGCTCTCGCAACATTATGCTGGGGTTGCTATAATTCTAGCCTGCCATACATTGTAATTCATATAATCACTGCCACTGTGATGAGTCAAATTCATGTCAGTTCAGCATAGCATGGAACCATTAGGATTCTAAAACCCATGTCTGTTTTAGTGTCTGGTGTCGCTGCTCACAATGGTTTGACACCTTTCTACCTGCTTACTAGGCATTGCTTGTTTAACTTATGTTCGAGTACATGTTTTGTTAAATAGATTTCTTACTTGTCAGCATTGCTGTTTGCCGGGGTACTTTACTTTAGTCTGGATATTGAATTGGTTTTAGTTCAGTCACTTCACTTTTTACATACCATGCTTCGTTACCACCTGTCCACCTTCAGGTTGATTCTAGCAATTGCAATTGCAAATCAAATGCCTGTTTCAGACATTGAATGTTTGGATAGCTATATATAGCTGCTTACTGTGTAGTTTGAGTATAGTTGAAACAATGTTAAACATCTGCTGAACTTTTGCAGCCCAAATACCTGGAACAACACAGGATCACCTTCAAATATTTAACATTGAGGCTAAGACTAAGATAAAGTCTCACCAGATGCCAGAGCAGGTACAAAACGCCTTTCAGTATTGTTGCATATGACATCTTTTTGCTAGCTGTCAACAAGATGTACTTGAAGTAACATGTTCCATATATTTACCTTCAACTGCAGGTTGTATTTTGGAAATGGATCACTCCCAAATTGTTGGGTTTAGTGACACAAACATCTGTTTACCACTGGTCGATTGAAGGTGATTCTGAGCCCACCAAGATGTTTGATAGGACAGCTAATTTGGCAAACAATCAGATCATCAACTATCGATGTGACCCAGCGGAGAAGTGGCTTGTACTTATTGGAATTGCACCTGGAGCCCCTGAGGTATTCTCTTACATAATTTTTTTGCTAGTTACATCATTACTGATATTTAGACAGATTATTACATGTCAAATGAATGTTGATAAAAAAATATTACTGTTGCCCCCTTTCGTGCTGATTTTGTTCCAAATTGCAAAACGGTGTCTCTGTAAAACTCAGTTGTTTTGAACTTGAACTAAAAGTAGTTTCTGTAAGGTAGTAATTAGTAATTACGCAATACTTTGTCGTATGTGCTTCTCATATTGGCATGCCCTCCTTTTCTTGCAACCAGAGGCCACAACTGGTGAAGGGAAATATGCAACTTTTTTCTGTTGATCAACAGCGTAGCCAGGCGCTTGAAGCCCATGCAGCATCTTTTGCAACATTTAAGGTACCATTTCAGTTCTTTGCGATGCTTATTGCCTTATATTCTTGTTTTATTTTTAGTATTTAGTAATTAAGCAACCTTTCTTTATCTAATCTGTCTAGGTTGTTGGTAATGAGAACCCATCAACCCTTATCTGTTTCGCCTCAAAGACAACTAATGCTGGACAGATCACTTCAAAGTTGCATGTTATTGAACTGGGTGCCCAGCCAGGTTTGTATTTAAAAATCACCAAATTGATTTTGTTTTTAGCCTACCCCAACTTGCTTGGGACTAAAAGGCTTTGTTGTTGTTGTTGTTGTTGTTGTTGATAGTGCTACATTTCAAAAATCTTGTATTGATCTGCTTGTTTTCATGTGGGCTTCCTTTTTCTTTTCAAAGCTTGTTTTCATGTGGGCTTCCTTTTTTTTCAAATATGTTGCAGCATACTGATATCACCATTTTTCTTATTGATTGTTTGGTTGTAGGGAAACCGGGCTTTTCTAAGAAACAAGCTGACCTCTTCTTCCCACCAGATTTCCAGGATGATTTTCCTGTAGCTATGCAGGTGAGCATCTTAGGGGGGAAATGTGCACTTTGTAGGGGAAACATCTGCATTTTTAAGAACATCACATGATGGATCTAATATGTTTTTATTCCATTTTTGCTGCAGGTTTCACAAAAGTATGGGCTTATCTATGTAATTACAAAGCTTGGCCTTTTGTTTGTATATGACTTGGAAACTGCTGCAGCAGTTTACAGAAATAGAATCAGTCCAGACCCTATATTCTTGACAGCAGAATCTTCCTCTACCGGTGGATTTTATGCCATAAACAGAAGAGGGCAGGTTTTACATGCAACAGTTAATGATGCAACTGTTGTGCCTTTTGTTAGTGGTCAGGTATGATCTTTTACACTTCTGGACTTCTGGATCTAATTTCCTGATCTGTTTGTTAAATAATTATTTTTAAACAAAATTTTGGTATGCAGCTGAACAACCTTGAGCTTGCTGTTAATCTTGCCAAGAGAGCTAATCTTCCTGGTGCAGAGAACTTGGTAAGCTCCACTAGAAGATGACTTGTATGGATGCATATGTTGGCTGTATTGATGCTTGCTCATTTGCCTAGTGTTTCCTGTACCACATTTTGTCTGTGTCTCCTGTGAACTACAGTACTGTTCCTTTTTATATCACTGAACCATGTGACCCTAATTCTCTTGAGAGATCAGGAGGGACAAGGCCCAATTGATTGGTTTATAATAATTATGTGCGGCAAGGCAAAAATTAGTAAAACTAATAAAGTAAAGGAGTCCAGCCAATCTCCAGACACTAATTTATTTGAATGCCATATTTTAGTCAAATTGTATGATTGATCAGTTCTCTTTCAGTGTCAGATTTGATTATAGTTTGACACCACATACTTTGGCTGATATGGTACCATTTTCCACCTAGAGCTTGTTATATTAGGGATTTTTCTGTCTATGAAACTGCCGCAGGAGCAGTTATTGCTTATGCCACTTGTACTTTAGTGATACCAAAGAGCTATATTCATGTACACACAAGGGATTTAAAAATGCACACACAACTGACTTTTTCTATCACCTGTAAAGTACCTCCAGAAAAATTTGAGCTTCAAAATCATGTGTTAGGTGTTGATGAGCTCTTAACAGAAACTAATTTTCATACACAAACCAGTTCTCATTCCCAAATCGCTTGCATCATTATCCCTGCAGACTATGTGTAGTTAAACTTATATGCGCTAATATTGAATAGGATTTCATGAAATTCTAATTTGTACTGCAGGTTGTGCAAAGGTTCCAGGAACTGTTTGCGCAAACAAAATACAAGGAAGCAGCTGAGCTGGCTGCAGAGTCTCCTCAGGGCCTCTTGAGGACACCTGAGACCGTTGCGAAATTTCAGGTGAGCTTCTGGTATTTCAATTTGACATATGAAGCTGTTGAGGTTCATGGACCTCCTTCTAATGTCCCACCTCTGCATGTCTTCATAAACCATAGTGAATTCAGTGAAATTTTAACTACGGTGATAGAATCTTGATAAAATCATGGGGTTTTGTTGATTAAACTCTACTTTTGTCACTTTGTGTATTTTGGAAGATAAACCTTTGATGGTCTGGTCATTCCTCAGTTTTTTATTAATTTTATGCAGATGATAAGTACTATAGTTATTTTTCTCACATGCACTCCTGCTATCAGGATTCATGTACATTTAATCAACATTCAGTCTATAGGTTCCTTTGTTTGATTGAGTAATTCTTATGTTTGTTGAAATTGCAGAGTGTTCCTGTGCAAGCTGGACAAACACCCCCACTCTTGCAGTACTTTGGCACATTGCTAACTCGAGGGAAGCTCAATGCCTTTGAGTCTCTTGAGCTATCTCGACTTGTTGTCAATCAGAACAAAAAGAATCTTCTGGAGAACTGGTTGGCTGAAGACAAGCTGGAGTGCAGTGAAGAACTGGGAGATCTCGTCAAGGTAAGATGGGTCCTATGCTGTTTTTATTGATTATTGATTTTACTGTACTTTGCCAAATTACGTTCATTTGCCTTGGTTGTCGCTAATCATGTCTTATATTCTTTGATGTATAGACTGTGGACAATGATCTTGCACTGAAAATATACATAAAGGCCAGGGCAACCCCTAAAGTTGTTGCTGCTTTTGCTGAAAGGAGGGAGTTTGATAAGATACTTATATATTCAAAGCAGGTACATTTGTTTTTGTTTTGTTAGTGTCCTTTTTTACTTATACCTGAGTTGAGCTTTGAAATGTACTATTGACCTTGAACTTTTATTTTCCAGGTTGGATATACGCCAGATTATCTCTTCCTCCTGCAGACCATTTTGCGTACAGATCCACAGGTAATTGGTTATTTAAGCAAACTTGGGCTTAATATGAGACATTTCATTTGGTTGGTACAGGTTTCTTTTATCTTAGAAATTCTTGCTTCATTGTCAATTTGTATCTTCTTGACCAGGGAGCTGTCAACTTTGCACTCATGATGTCACAAATGGAGGGAGGTTGTCCTGTAGACTATAACACTATCACTGATCTCTTCCTTCAGGTATCTTTTGTGGTATTAGCATATAATTTCTTTGCTGTAGTGGTATATAAATTCTTTGTGTCTAGCAACTCTCCCTACAGTGTTTTTAGTCTTTGTAATTTGGTTTCTTGCTTTGGCTTACATCCTTCTGTTAACAGAGAAATATGATACGGGAGGCAACAGCTTTTCTGCTGGATGTTCTGAAGCCAAACTTGCCAGAGCATGCTTTTCTTCAAACCAAGGTTAGTATTTGTTTGTTCATTTCAATATGACCATTTGCCTTAGACCTGCATGCTGCTTAACTACTCAATGGCCTCTGCTGGATTGTGATGTAGGTTTTGGAGATCAACTTAGTGACTTACCCAAATGTTGCAGATGCCATTCTTGCGAATGGCATGTTCAGTCATTATGACCGCCCTCGTATTGCTCAGCTGTGTGAAAAGGCTGGATTGTACTTGCGTGCCCTCCAGGTCAGTAACCTTTGCATTGTTTTGGCTAATCTCTTATCTTCACCTCTGTTAAACTAACATCGTATTTTCTGATGCAGCATTATTCAGAGTTGCCTGATATCAAGCGTGTCATTGTAAATACCCATGCCATCGAGCCCCAGGTTTGTGGTGTTCAGTTGTGTTCTTGAAATGTATCTGTTATTTTCTTGTCTATTAACAACTTCCTTGCACAGGCACTTGTTGAGTTCTTTGGCACCCTTTCAAGGGAGTGGGCACTAGAGTGCATGAAGGACCTTCTACTGGTCAATCTGAGGGGAAATCTTCAGATTGTTGTGCAGGTAATATTGCTTTGTTCCTGTAAACATTTTTTATTCCACCCTACTGCTTTCCCCCCTTGTTCCAGGTTTATAACTTTCATCAAACCTGTGGCACATCTGTAGGCTGCGAAAGAATACTCTGAACAATTAGGAGTTGATGCTTGCATAAAATTATTTGAGCAATTCAAATCTTATGAGGGCCTCTACTTTTTCTTGGGATCCTATTTGAGCTCCAGGTAGTTACTCCTGATGTTGGTATTTTTTTTAACGTGGCATACCTTAATATTAAATTTCTTAACATGGCATGCATTGATATTAAATTTCTTTACATCCAATAGTGAGGATCCAGATATCCATTTTAAATACATAGAAGCAGCTGCAAGAACTGGACAGATCAAAGAAGTTGAACGTGTAACCAGAGAGTCTAATTTCTATGATGCTGAGAAGACAAAGAACTTTTTGATGGAAGCAAAGCTACCTGATGCCCGTCCACTGATTAATGTTTGTGACCGCTTTGGATTTGTTCCAGATCTGACTCACTATCTATATACAAACAATATGCTTCGGTATATTGAGGGCTATGTACAAAAAGTATGTACATCTTTGAACTCACTGTTATTTTGGGCGTCATTCTTCATCTGGTATGTCGAGCATGCATTTGATTGTTTCTTTTTGTCTTGTATGTAGGTGAATCCTGGTAATGCTCCCTTGGTAGTTGGGCAACTTCTAGATGATGAATGCCCGGAAGATTTCATCAAGGGTTTGATTCTCTCTGTTCGTTCTCTCCTTCCTGTTGAGCCACTAGTTGATGAATGCGAGAAGAGGTTTGAATTCTCATTCCTCTAGTCTGCAAAGTGACAAGTTTCACATTCCCTTTTTAAGTGAATCACATCCTTTTGAATATGTGAATCAGGAACCGCCTACGGTTGCTTACTCAATTCTTGGAGCATCTAGTGAGTGAGGGTAGCCAAGATGTGCATGTCCACAATGCTCTTGGGAAAATCATCATCGACAGCAACAATAACCCTGAGCATTTCCTTACTACCAACCCATTTTATGATTCTCGTGTTGTGGGTAAATACTGTGAAAAGCGAGATCCTACACTTGCTGTTGTTGCTTATAGACGTGGGCAATGTGACGATGAGCTTATTAGTGTCACTAACAAAAACTCGTTGTTCAAGCTACAAGCCAGGTATATAATTATTTTTGTTCTTGTTACTGATGCCTTGTGTTTGTTCCAATCCTCTATATATATTGAGCAATGGCTTACATGTTCATGTCACATAAATTTGAAATTTCAGATATGTGGTTGAGAGAATGGATGGTGATCTGTGGGATAAAGTTCTTCAGCCTGACAATGAATATAGAAGGCAACTCATTGACCAAGTGGTTTCGACCGCATTGCCTGAAAGCAAGAGCCCTGAGCAAGTCTCTGCTGCTGTTAAGGCATTCATGACAGCTGACCTTCCTCACGAATTGATTGAGCTTCTTGAAAAGATCGTTCTTCAGAATTCTGCATTCAGTGGAAACTTCAACCTGCAGAACCTACTCATCTTGACTGCCATCAAGGCGGATCCATCCAGAGTCATGGACTATGTTAACAGACTAGACAACTTTGATGGGCCTGCTGTTGGAGAAGTTGCTGTCGAGGCACAACTGTATGAGGAGGCTTTTGCTATATTCAAGAAGTTCAACTTGAATGTGCAGGCTGTCAATGTTCTCTTAGATAACATCCGAAGCATAGAAAGGGCTGAAGAGTTTGCCTTCCGTGTTGAAGAAGATGCTGTTTGGAGCCAGGTTGCCAAAGCCCAGTTACGTGAAGGTCTGGTCAGTGAAGCAATCGAGTCCTTCATTCGCGCAGATGATGCAGCACACTTCCTTGATGTCATCCGTGCTGCTGAGGAAGCAAATGTGTACAATGATTTAGTGAAGTACCTTCTGATGGTAAGGCAAAAGGCACGGGAACCCAAAGTCGATGGAGAACTCATCTTTGCATATGCTAAGATTGACAGACTCAGTGACATTGAAGAGTTCATACTTATGCCAAATGTTGCCAACCTTCAAAATGTTGGTGACCGTCTATATGATGAAGAACTATATGAAGCTGCAAAGATCATATATGCTTTCATCTCAAACTGGGCTAAGCTGGCTGTTACCCTGGTTAAGCTGAAGCAGTTCCAAGGTGCTGTGGATGCTGCTCGCAAGGCTAACAGTGCTAAAACATGGAAGGAGGTCTGCTTTGCTTGTGTTGATGCCGAGGAGTTCCGTCTTGCACAAATTTGTGGTCTCAATATTATTGTTCAGGTATACAAGTAGGAGCGCATACTTGATAATTTTTTCTAGTCTCTGCTTTATAACAAAGCTTCTATGATCTAGTTCTTTCTGACATACCTGCTTTTGTATTTTTGTTTAGGTTGATGACTTGGAAGAAGTCAGTGAATACTACCAGAACAGAGGATGCTTCAGTGAACTTATTGCTCTCATGGAGAGTGGTCTTGGACTTGAACGTGCACACATGGGCATCTTCACAGAATTGGGAGTTCTATATGCTAGATACCGCTCTGAGAAGCTTATGGAGCACATCAAACTTTTCTCCACCCGTCTCAATATTCCAAAGCTTATTCGAGCTTGTGATGAACAGCAGCACTGGAAAGAACTTACCTACCTGTACATACAGTATGATGAATTTGACAATGCTGCCACCACAATTATGAACCACTCTCCAGATGCGTGGGATCATATGCAGTTCAAGGATGTTTGTGTTAAAGTTGCAAATGTTGAGCTATATTACAAGGCAGTTCACTTCTATTTGCAAGAGCATCCTGATCTCATCAATGATATGTTAAATGTGCTTGCACTTCGGTTAGATCATACCAGAGTTGTAGACATAATGCGCAAGGTTTGCATCTGAATGAAAATTGATTTCCTTTGTGCACTTCACAGCTCTTTCAAGTTCCTTCCCAAAAATCTGACTGTCTTGCTGCTCTTTGGACAGGCTGGTCAATTGCATCTTGTGAAACCATATATGGTTGCAGTTCAGAGTAACAATGTCTCTGCTGTGAATGAAGCCTTGAATGAGCTTTATGTTGAAGAGGAAGACTACGAGAGACTCCGTGAATCAGTTGACATGCATGACAACTTTGACCAGATAGGTCTTGCCCAGAAGGTAAAAAAGAGGCAGATAATCGTGCAAATGCTTATTGTTACTTCTTTTAATTTAATCACTTGTGTTCATTTCTTGAGCAGCTTGAGAAGCATGAATTGCTGGAGATGAGGAGGATTGCTGCGTACATTTACAAGAAGGCTGGCAGGTGGAAGCAATCCATTGCTCTATCCAAGAAAGACAACATGTACAAGGATTGCATGGAGACATGCTCACAATCTGGTGACCGTGAACTGTCAGAGGACTTGCTTGTCTATTTCATTGAGCAGGTTTGGTTCAAACCCATTCTATTGATTGATGATATGAGACTAGTGATAAGCTAATTCAATACTATAAACACATACAATCATGTAACGCAGGGCAAGAAAGAATGCTTTGCTTCCTGCCTCTTCATTTGCTACGACTTAATCCGGCCGGATGTCGCTCTTGAGCTTGCATGGATGAACAACATGTTGGACTTTGCCTTCCCATACCTGTTGCAGGTAACTTATTTCGGTCCATTTCTTTGCTGATGTTTATTTACATACAGTTTACTATAGTACCTAACATCCATGCTGCGTGTGCAGTTCATCCGTGAATACACTAGCAAGGTGGATGATTTAGTGAAGGACAAAATTGAGTCGCAGAAGGAAGAAAGAGCCAAAGAGAAGGAGGAGAAAGATCTTGTGGCTCAGCAGGTAAGCTCTCACATGTTTTGTTTGTGTAATCAATCATCTCATGCTGAGGGCATTGACATCAAGTTGCATTCCCTTGTGCTGTGCAGAACATGTATGCGCAACTGCTTCCTCTTGCTTTGCCCGCTCCGCCAATGCCTGGCATGGGTGGTCCTCCACCTCCGATGGGTGGGATGGGCATGCCTCCAATGGGTGGAATGGGTATGCCGCCGATGGGCCCTGGTCCGATGCCAGCATTCGGGATGCCACCGATGGGAAGCTACTGAGTTGTTTTTGCAGAGAGCTTAGATGATCTGAATTGTTCCAAGTGTAAGCAAAAGTGGAACTTCTTTGGAGTTGTAGATGATAAGAGTTTGGGATCAATATTCTTTATGGTACCAGGAAATTTTTGGCGAGCCAGGGTTTGAGGATTGCAACATGTTACACCGAACGATGGGTTAGGATGAGGATGACTAGGTTGAGCCTGAGCTGTTGAAAGCTGGGTACCATTTGTATAGTGTGATAAAATCATTGTAGGCACATTTTGGTTGTATTAATACTTGTCGGAACAGTGGACAAACAAATGTATGTTACGACCGGTTCGTTAGTATGTGTATTTTTTAAGTTGTGGGGTGAGTACGAAGCTATTGTGAGTATATGTATTTCTGAAGCTATATTATTTATATATATATATATATATATATATATATATATATATATATATATATAGGTATAGGTATGCTATTGAGAGCATAGGGCTCCAAATAGTTACCGGAAGCCCTGACCAAACCCAGCTAGTCTGGTTCCACCGAACCAAGTTCCAGCGCAAGCCCAACCGGAGCAGCCCGCTGGCCCATTTACCGGCCCAACCTCCCGCGTATATATGATAACCCGAACCCTAATAGCCGCCATCCCCTGCTACCTGCCGTCCCCCACCCGACCCTCGGCCCACCGCCCCTGGAGCTCCGCGGCAGCACCTCTTCGTCCCGCGGCGAATCGGGCTAGCCGCAACGCCCCTCCCCTGCCTCTGGTATTCGCGACGGCCGCGGCCCCATCCCCAACACGATGCCGTCGGGCCACCGAGTGCCACTGCCGCCATCTCCGAGGACATCACTGGGGACTTCGACGCCGATTCCACCTGCGCCGGTCGAGCGCTTCCTCTCTGATGCGGCGGCGCGACGCTCCATCTTCAACCCAGCGTCGTGTGCTCGTCACCAACCCGGCAGCACCGGCTCCCTCCCCGACCAGTACGCCTGCTCCCTCCCCTTAGCACGAGCAGCCCGCGCACCTTCACGGCGGTGCGCACGGTGGGGCCCAGTCGAGTGACGCCGAGCAGTGGTGTGTGCCAGATCCGTGCAAGGGCAGTCGTTTCCACTTGAGAGCTTGTGGATTTGACCTCACCTCACCCTCGACGGTGCCAGATCCGTGCAGGGGCAGTCGTCCGGCTACCTGGCGGGCCTGCTGGCGGCACGGTGGTTGCCATCAAGAATTTGTCTTGGTTGATCACAAATTCATCAGCATTTTACAGTTTATTGCTTGACATTTACATTGTACAGACTACAGCCCCTAGAATTTTTTAGAGTTATCTACATCCCCTAGAATTACAATGAGACTCTGTTTTTGGTTCATGAAATGGACCTTACCTTGCATAACTGTGTAGAAGTCATTTCGCTAATGGCTTTGTGATACTGAATTCTTAGCTTTGCTTCGACCATGTTTATTTTCCAAATTGGAATAATTTTAATCATATGCTATGCAGACCCCTAGGGTGAGCAATGAAGCGACGCTTGAAGTTTATGATATATATTTTTTATTTCAAATCTGTTGTTTTCTACTGCTCGCTTATCATGATTGGAGTATACATTAGCTTCAAACACATTCCTGTGCATTTGGATGGACAGTGCCCTCCCCACGTTGGTGGCATTTGGATGGACAGTGCGAATGGAATCATTTTGGACATGAAAAATACCTACAGTTCTGTGTGTTTTGCTTTGAATTTTATGCAGACATATGCCTAGATAGAATTATATGCATTTGGATGGACAGTGTGAATGGAATCATTTTGTGATGGTGGACTGTGAGTGATTGATTCTTCAGTAGCTGACGAACTACTGCTATTGTATCAAAATTGCAGACCTTCTTTAGTTGGTTTATGTTGTTTGCCACTGTATCAAAATTGCAGATGCCTGAACCTCTGATGTGCATGTGCTTGATGAGATTTGTGAGATTTCAATGGCCGATTGCGTGTGTTTGATAAAATGGTTTCTATGCAATTGATTTCAGATTTTTTATTTTACATCATAATTGCTTTCCTCCACTAAGCAACTAAGGTTTCTATGCAATGGTGCCATGCAGATAGCATTGGGGGCTTTCACATCCCGATGAAGTTAAAATAGGTCTCACATCCTGATTTCTGTTTCAAGATATTTCTTTGTTGCAGCGCGCGTCCAACCATTTCCACCACCGGTTCACGGCCGAACTACATCGACGTCCTCCCCACCCCCGGCGCCGCCTTCACCTACACCTAGCGGCCTTTCCCACCATCCCCCGGCGAGATCCATGGAATAGGCGAGGCGAGATCCATGGAGGAGGCGACGGGGTGGTGCCGGGTGCCGCTGCTCCTTCCCAGGTAGTGGCAGCAACCCCTTCTCCTTCTCCGGCGAGCAGGTCTCCACGGTGCTTTACAGGAATTACGAGGCAACAGGATTATATGCACTTTGTTATACATTTTAATGCATGTTTTTTTTATGATATGCCATGTAGATTACTTTTTGGACTGCGGCTTCAAGCCCTCACCGGCCATGAGCGGGCGTTCCCGGCGTCTCCAACCCTGCTTCCTCACGCCGGCAGCAGCATGCCCCCCACGATGGAGGTCTGTATGCATCACGGAGAAGGTTTGTATGTATCACGTCTGGCATTGTGAGGTTTTGTATGCATCTTAGTGATAAAAATCATAGGTACGCATAAAAAACATAGGTTCCATAAAACTGCATTTGCATATGATTTGATCCACGTGCTTCTCAGTGAGATTTTGTATGCTACATTTGTTAAATTTGTATGTGCTCCGGTGAGGCGTGGCAGCTCGTGGCCGCGGTGGAAGCCTGTTAATTGTTATGCTTCATGTGTGATGGATGGAGTTAGTTGGAGGAGCTAACCCTCTCAGATTCTTGTAGTTTTTTATGCTTTTGTTCTTATGCCTTGCAAATATATGTTTCTTTGCTCATTGCCATGAAGCTTTCCCAGATCGATTTGTTGTCTTGGTCGAGGATGTATAGGTTAGGTTTATGTGAAGTTGGATTCAAATTTCAAGCGAAAAATAATATTTTTATGCTCTGTAAACATATGTTCATATGCTCATGTTGTGAAATATATGCTTATATGCGCAATGTCCGTATGATTCAAAGTTTAAAGTTTCTAGTAAAATTCATTCGTTGCAAAAATCATTGGTGTTTATGCCGGTAAAAAATAGAGTTCCATGCACAACTAAATTATTTTTCCGCGATGTGTTTTACTAATTTGGTTGCAGGTTTGTATTGCAGGAAATGAAAAGCTGCGCACTTGGACCACGGCATGTTGGGCGGCGCCGGCGGCGCGGCTGGACAGCGGCCACGGTGCCGGTGGCGTGGCTCTGCTGCAGGAGGTGCGAGGAGGCATAAGGCGTCGCAGCAGGAAGGTTGGCCTTATGGGCAGCGGCGGTCGGCCAACCGCATGATTCCTTTTTATGCTTTTATACATATTCATGCTTCTTTTTATACATTGTTTGAAAATGTGGTTTTGCATGGTTTATATGCATGCTTTGGTTACTGTCCAATCTATATTTGCATGGTTTTTATGCATGTTTTTGTATGGGATATGAATTAGTTTCACATGCTAATAGTTCTGCAACAGAAAGATATAGTTATGCATGGTTTTTTTGCATGCTTTGCATGGTTCTTATGCATACTTTTAGTCATTGTCCCTGTGTAGTTTTGCATTGTTTCTATGCATAATTTTGTTTGATGCATTGTTTTAAATCTCAAATAGTTCCTGTACTTGCAGCGAGGCCGCCGGGGCACCTCCTTCCTCTCCCTGGGTGCGTGGCCTCCCTCCAGGCTGCTGGCGGCGCTCTCTTCCCCAGCAACGGCGGCGCAGGGGACATGGGAGCGACGGTGGCGCCTTCTTCCCCTCCTGCGACGGCCCACCCACGCCCCCTCGAATCCGGTCGGCAGCAAGTAGGAGGCCAAGCCTCTTCGAATCCGGTTGGCTTCCTGTTGACTGACGCCGGCAACAGGAGCCTCTCTGGCGAGCCTGCTTCCTCTCCAGCGGCTGTGGCGCAGGGGCAAGGGGCATATGTATTATTAGAATACTCTTTTTTACATTGTTAGAACATATTGACATATTTTGGGTTCCATATGCACTGTTAGAATACTCTTTCATACATTGTTAGAATACTCTTTTATATATTATTAGAACACATGGACATATTTCGGGTTCTATATGCACTGTTAGAATTCTCTTTTATACATTGTTAGAATACTCTTTCATATATTTTTAGAACACATGGACATATTTCGGGTTTCGTATGCACTGTTCGTCAATTAATTATTCATCCTCAGTGAGAGCAATGCCTTGAATAACTTTGAATTGTAGCTCGCAATTGATATCTTTTTCATTTCTTCTCTTTGATGCACACAAATCTGTGCTTGATTTTTGCATTAATGTACTTGACATTAGTTTCATGAATAGATTTTTGCACCTGTTATAAACATGTTTTTATGCCATTATTCTTTATGCACTGTTGTAACAGATCTGTATACATTATTGTTGCACTTATATATGCATTGCTGGAGCAGAGCTTTTGTATGCATGTATAGACAAAATTTGTATGCATTCTGAGCATTTCATCTGGAGCAGAATTTCTATACATTTTTTTGCGCGTACTAAACATGTTTCTATGCATGACTCTAAATTAATAATCATTATTTTGATCTTATAGGAACCGGAGCAGCAAGAATGAGAGGAAGAGGGGACACACTGAAAATTGAAGTCCATCGGGAGGGTCGTCGCCTGGCGGTGGCTGCCAGTGTGTCCAACACGGACTACTCAGGGGATGTAGCCGGCAGCGGTCTGACCTTGGGCACGGTGACTGTGTGACCTAAGATGAGGGCACAATGCCGTAGTGTGATCTTCGATGTAGTCGATGAGTTAATATAAATAGTTAATTTGTTGTATGTTGTATTTATATGCTTGAATGAGATGAGTTATATGTGTGTTGTGAGACATCCTTTGGCTTGCGGCGCTGGTGTAGTGTGATCTTGATGTAGTTGATAGGTTGAGGCCGTGGCTATTACGATGTTTGTAACAATTGTTCCACTAAGTGGGAAGGATTTTAGGTTTCTATACATTGTTCATGTATTAATTAAACATTCGTCGTGAGTTATTATGCATGGAAGATTATTATATTTGATTCTAGCTGAATGGATTATCATGCATTAAACAATTTGTCGTCATGGTCTATGTATTTGTTCTCAAGTCAATTATATATCCTTGTATTGGGAAGCATGATATTAGTGGAGGCAACCACGGTTCTGTTACGTGGAATATCCATCTTATAGAGAGGTTTTTATTCAGCAACAAATTAATTTTTATTCATTCAACCTCTAATTTGTATGCAACGTGGTATGATTTAAATTTCAATCGTCCAAAAATAACACATCTTGACCAGTGATTCTACGCATTCAATCGTCAACATGTGACATGATTCAAATTACAAATTTTAGAAACCACGATATTGTCTCCATATTTTTATGTATCCAATCACTACTTTTGTACGCATCTTCACTAGTGATTATATGCATCCAATCGGCCATCCGCGGCATGATTCAAATTACAAATTTATGAAAATAATTTTTTATTCATTCAACCAAACACTTTTATGCAACGTCAGAGCCAAAAAATTTTGTACACATCTTGACTAGTGATTTTATGCATCCAAATGGTCATCACGAGACATGATTCAAATTTCAAATTTATGAATTTTAAAAATTTTAAGAAATATATTCAAAATGGATCTTGAAATGTGCAAAAAAATATCAGAAGTTCATTGGTGAAAACCATTTTTGAATCGGATGCTTTATTGAGGAATTATCACGAAAAAACGAGAGAGAATTATATGAGATGCATACCTGCATGCGTGCGTCAGCCTTGTCAGCTTGTGTCAGGTGCTGTCTGGTGGAACACCCAGCTCGGTGAGAGGTTTTTATGCGTCGACGAATTGACTTTGATTCATCCAACGACTAATTTCTATGTAACATCGCGACCAAAACTTTTCTGCGCAGCTTGATCTGGATTTTTATACATCCGATTGGCTGTGTCTGCAGTAGTCCCCCACTCACGCGCGCGTCAGCTCTGCTGACCTGAATGGGTGGGCTGGCTGGGACCTGCGCGCGTCTGAGTGGGGTGGCTAGCTGGGGCTTCCGATACCTATTTCTAGCCCTGGGCTCCCAATAGCCCAGCCCTAGGTGTATATATATATATATATATATATATATATATATATATATATATATATATATATATATATATATATATATATATATATATATATATATATATAGTACTGAGCTCCGATCCGAGTCTGAAGCCCGACTTAAGTCCGTAGCGGTGGTTTGGTTTCCCTCCTGTTCCTGCCTAATATATAGGAATAGGAGTAGGAGTATCGTATGTATACAAGGGCGAAAGATAGAGGGCGGCTAGTCGGTTAGATACAATCGATCTGTGGCTTTGCTCTTCAGGTTTCGTTGCGGTGGGCATGGCCGCAGCTGCAGCTACAGGGACAACGCTCTTTCGATCTATGGTGGCGAGAAAGATGGCACGAGCACTGCTGCCACGTCGTGTTATCGCGGCGAGGGGACTCCATGGCGGCACCTCATCAGGTGTAGGGCGCTCCTCTCCTAAACCTAGCTGCCTCAGCACTAGCAGCGGCAACGAGGTATGTTCATCTAATCCGACTAATCGCTGCCGTCTACTGTATCTCCTTTGGCCCTCAGCTTGTGTACGAAACAGAACAGTCCACCCTGTCATGCTGCTAGCTGTTAGCTGGTTTTTTTTCTTCTACCACCTCTTAATTCTTCCACGGTTACTTACTGATTTTAACTACTTAATCACATCAGTTAAATTCAAGCTAGTCCATGTCCACAAACCAAACCTAGTTTAAATTGATCCCAAACCAATATATTTTCTAGCTATATATCACCAGGTGTTAACCCTGTCATCAGCCTGAAACATATTACATTCTTGCATTCAATTTCTTTTGTTACATTGTTTCATATAATCTTTTACTTTTCTTTAGGATCTTGCTGCTCGGAACCAGGAAGTTCTTCGTCAAGTCAGAGATCATTTGTGAGACTTCTTATCGACTTCCTTTTCTTCTTCAATTTTAACCCCTCATCCTACACGGCACTAGGATGTCATAAATCGTCAATTTGCACCATTATTCTAGTTTGAGGAGCTTTAATTGTTTATATAATATAACTGATAATTTACTGTCATATGCATTCCGTTCGTGATTTTCAGGGCAGACCCTGAACTCATGCAAGGCACAAACACTCACTTCAAAGCAACGACGAACACCTGTGTTACCATTCTAGTGTTAGGTGCCGGTCTTTTTAACACTTTTGTTAGCCCGAGATTGAATAGATTGGAGGACAGAGCAGACGCTCTTTCTAGACAAGTCTTCAAGTTAAAGCAAGAGCTCAACAAGATGAAAAATATAAAAGATGAAGGGCACAAAGCCAAAATTTATGAAGCCCAAAGCATGGAAACCTCAGGTATTTATTTCATATATATATATATTCCCTCTTCCCTTGTTTCTCCCCATGCATCAAGATTCAATCTAAGCGATATTTGAAGAATTATCAGCTTGATTCGCATAAAAAATGGTATCGCTGGATTTGTATTTCAAACTACTTTCCTGTCAACATGGTTTTGTGATCGTACGTGTTTTGGGAGTAATAAATTGAGAGAAACTACCAATGAATGAACATCTATTGTACTTTCATAATGTATATGTTGTGTTGCCCTATAACATCCCAATCGCTAACTTTCATTGGCATATGTGTAACAGGAGCCAGGAGCACATGATAAGGGGCCTGGTGGACATCAACTTTGGATGATTTAGATGAGGCTTAGAATAATTTATTACTAAGCCTACAAAAATAAGTTGAGTAGAGAGGCTTTAATTGTGCATTTGGTTCTTTTGTTTTCATATAAAGATCAAACAATGTCATCTTTTGGGTTAGGGAATTGTAGTAGCGCTATAACGATCTGATTTCATGGTTTTGGAAGGTTATATGATGTTAATTTTTGTATATTGATGCCTATCTCCTAGACCCATCCGTGGTTGGTGATTATGTTTCATGGTGTACATAGCTAGTTTTTAGGTATCCGATGGAGTGAACTCTGACAAGTTTGTTGTAGTTGATTATGGAAGTTTCTTTGCACGAACTTGTCACTATTTCTGATATTCATTCAATCCGTCATGAGGACAAAATTTGTGCTGATGATCCATCACCTCACTGGCCTAGCAGTAGCAGGTATACTTACAGTGTTTAATTGGAAGGCTAATTGGTATATACATGTCATGTGTTCCCTACCGATGTTAAATTCAAGTAATGAGAGAATCATCTATATTAGCAAGGTATGTGGTTGAGAGAATGGATGATGATCTGTGGGATAAAATTCTTGAGCCTGATATTGAATGTAGAAGGCAACTTAATGACCAAGTGGTTTCAAGTGCATTACCTGAGAGCAAGTGTCTGCTGCTGTTAAGGCTTTCATGACTGCTGACTCGCCACATGAACTAATTGAGCTTCTTGAAAAGATTGTTCTTTAGAATTCTGCTTTCAGTGGAAATTTCAATCTGCAGAACCTGCTCATCTTGACCGCTAACAACGCAGGTCCATCCAGAGTCATGGACTTGATAACTTCGATGGGCCTGCTGTTGGAGAAGTTGCTGTTGAAGCACAACTGTATGAGGAGGCTTTTGCTATATTCAAGAAGTCCAACTTATATGTGAAGGCTGTCAATGGAAGTCGAACAAGGGGGCACTTTCGCCTTCACCTCGCCCTCAACCTTCATGAGAATGGATGACGCTTGGAAGACACCTTCTGGAGTCCCATCTCGCGGAGCTTCCTCTAACATCCAAGAGGAGGAGGAGCCCCGAGAGAAGGACATCCCGTGCCATCTCCTGCGTTGTTGGGGAGGAGCGTGTGACGTCGATTCAGCAGCGTCAAGTCATCGAATTGATACACGAGAGCACCTAGGTCAAGATCTATGAGGAAGAAGGGTTTCCCGGCTACAGCAAGCTACCCTTCGCCCTCCAAGATTTTCTACAGATATTCTGACCCCGGGAGCCCTCGTACGCACACCATCGACTAGCCCAGTTGCCATGCCCTCGGCAACCCTGGCCACCAATGGTATTGTGCCTCCCCATCTTCGCGGAACTTTCTCTAACACCCAAGGAGAACGGCCGCCGCCAGGCCGCCATGTAACCTGATCTTGAACGCCTTTTCCCAGTGTCGGTGTGATCGCCAGAAACCGCCATGAACCATGGCGCACACCCAGAATTGCCACTCTCTCACTGTGTCTAAGGCTAAGGATTTTGGGAAGAACGAAGAAGTGAGACTCACCGGCCTCTCTACCCCCGCTTAAATAAGCGCCCCAAGGACGGAGGTGGGTGAGTGGGTGGTTGGCATTAAAAGCGCACTCAAGCATCGAGAGGGTTCCATGAAGTAAAAGCATGGGAAATAGAACAACTCAAGTTCCCAGGCACCACCATCCTTATCTTTTATATAATTCAATGACGTGCATCCAATGCGTTCAAACAGGTGGGATACTTTCACCCGAAGGAATCCCAAAACTCGGGAAGGCATTACTGTCAGCCAGTGTGACATGCACAGTCGTTCTGATACTCGGGACCTTCTGATTGTATTCAAGCAACTCTGCACCCGAGAAATGCTCATCGGGACCTACGGTACCCAAGCGTTGTAGGGACTTAAAGCACCCGAAGGGTAGTACAGCTCTACGAGCCCATCATTAAATCCGATTGGGGCTACTGTCAGAGATATGGGCCTGGGGTACTGTCGCATGGTTGAAACCGCGGCAAGCATGTTGTTCGAGTCGGTGTCAAAGCACGACGAATTCGGTGGCTCGGGTGGACTCAAGAACATTAGAAACACACAGAGAAGACGCAACAGTTTATCCTGGTTCAGTACAACTCGGTCCCTACGTCCAGCAGCTCATGATCCTCGTACTCAAGAGCACCTAAAATTTAGGGGGTTACAACAGAGTGTAAAGGAAGAAGAGGTTTGGTAGGGGGTTAGCTCGGTGCTAATCCTAAGGTTTTGCCTCGCCACCGGTGGGATCTCCCCCTCATCGGAGAGGAAGGAGACGACGGGATGGCGGTGGAGGAACTCGCGGAGCGCCTTCGTGGGTTGCTCTGCTCTGGGATGCAGAGCAGAGAAGTGGAATGGAGTTTTGGTGTTGGATCTCTCGTCCTCTCCCCTCTAGGTCTGACCCTATCCCTTATATATAATGAGATGGGTCAAGTACAAGGCGATTTGAGGTTCTAGTCTACGGTCTACGTGCGCGGGAGTTCAGGGAGGCTTTGCAGCGAAGCGTCGTGGACTATCGAGGAGTCTTGGAGCCGAAGAAGCCTAGGCGTCGTCTGGCTGCTCTGTTCTGACACTCTGCGTGTCAGGATGTGTTGGCTTGGACCGGCCTTCCCCAAGTGAGACCTTCTGGAGTCTTCCTGGTGGCAAGGAAGGTCGACTCCAGGGGCTGACGCGTGGGCCCAGAAGCCATCGAGCCCTCGGAGGTCGCTAGGAAGCTTTGTCTTCTTATGTCACACCCCGGATGTGACCCTGTCGAAGGAGTAGCTGGCAAGGGCGCGCCTCGGGAGCGTCGCCGGGGAGCCCTCTAGGTATCGGTAGCCCGGGGCTTGTCTTCTTGTGCCCGGCCTTGGCTGGCAGGAGCCAAGGGCCGGGCGTGGAGTTGCCGTAGATTGGGTGCCCAGGGCTCGGGGAAGTCCTCGAGCCTCAGGAGGAAGCCGTAGCGGGGTCAGGCTCGGCCGGACCCCTTCGCCAGAGGGTGCGCGCAAGCGTGTCCGATGGGCATAGCCCCTGAGCCCCCGGGCGATTCAGGAGGGATCGGCTGGGGTCTTTTGACGATCGGGAACCACTGAGTCTAAGGCTTAATATATCCATATGTTAGGATCTCGACAGGTACCCTCACCGACCATATATCTGGCCTAACAACGGAGGACGACCAAGGAGGAAACATGCGAGGACTAGGCACAACTGTCGATTTGGAGATCACGACGTATCAAGGATATTTGCCGCTATCACGACTATGGTGGGATAGAATTGATTTTGTGTAACAAACATGGAATCCAATTTGTAGCGCCGATTGCCCTCATGTAAACCTACCCCTCTGCCTATATAAAAAGGGGTAGGGACTCCGCGATCGTCACGTTCATCCATCACCTCATTCCAATCTACCTCGTAGCTAGGAGTAACAGCCCCTGTAACCGAGCATACGAATACAAGAAGAAGCACCACTAGAGTAGGGCTTTAGAGTGCACCATGCCCCGAACCAGTATAAATACCTATGTCTCATGTGCAACCATTTGGATCGATCTACGCGATATCGTTGCTAGGCATTGCTGGAGCTAAACAATTCGACAGATATTAATCTACCAAGATTCTGGTTCACGAAATAATTAGTTGTACCGTTGACTAATCCATATTTTAATAAAAATAGGTTTTGTTTCTAATCAAAATTACATCAGATGGTGTAAACCCTTCTCCTCAAATTAAAACTTAATGCGCAAACTAACATAATAAGTGCTGAAAAATAATAGTTATGCACTGGGGCTTGCCTTGGGCACGAACTGGACATCAAAAAGTTAGTGAAGGCTTTAGAAACATCGACGACGAGGACCTCCTCCTCGTACTCCTTAGCCACCTCCACATATTTGGGGTCTGCCTCTGACATGTTCTCGGTCATCGCCGAACCTATATGCATGCAATATATGCAAGGATGATTTAACACACCTATAGACAAAGCACAACCTAACAAGATTCATAACATTTATGGACAGATCACATTTCTATGAAGCTAGCAAAACTGGGTTGGTATTTTTTTATTTTTCTACGATTGTTGCCAATTTTTGCAAAGTCTATGTTTTTATAGAAAAGAGAAAAACGAAAGAAAAGAAAAAAAGTTTGTATGGGTTTGGTTCAGCCCGCAACGAAGCCGGCCCAATTGCAAGAGTTTAGCCCAGGTAAAAAAAAAGAAGCCCACCAGGAGAAGGCCATTCCGACTGGACATTTTGCATCAGGAACCCTGATATATTTCAAAAACTATTAAGGTCCTTCCACATTTTCTTTCTCTCTGACATCTTTGCATCTGAAACCCTGAATTTCTTTCTATTCTCTTCCTCACTTTAATCTCCATCGGCAACCGTGAAAATAGAAAAGAAATCGGAAGAGACGGACACGGGCGGCATCCCGAGGCTCCATAAATATGGACATCGACATGGCTTAAGGAAGCTAATTACTCGGGTTCAAGTAGTTCCGGCTAGAGAGATGGAGTAACTAAGCCCTAACGTTAGATCCATCATCTCGCAGAGTGAAATTTAGGCAATTCATCCCTTCATGCGCGGGTGCCAGACATAGCCAAAATGAGTAAGTCTAAGTCGCCAAAGAGAGTATTTTTGGTCTCTATCGCAAGCTCTGATAGTGAGACAACAAAGGAAAGAATCTTCAGGCTATTCGTTTCCCTCTTTCGGTGTAGCCGGGTGCTGGACAAAAAAATCAGAAATTTTGCCAATAGATTTGTCCACTAAGATTGTTTATTAAAAAGAAAAGGTGCAAAAATATGAAGTGTTAGGCCCATCAATTGCCGGCCCATCAACTGGCGGCCCCATCAAAAACCCGAGCACCGCCTCCGTCACGAATTGAGGCGGGTTTTGTTCCGGCACGGCGACTTCCCGGCGCGGCGAGCTCCCTCCCCCGAGATCCGGCCATGGCGGCGCACCTACGGCCACTCGGGTCGGCTCTGAGGTCATTGGCGCCGCTTTTGAAGACCAAGGTACATTTCGTAAACTTTGGGGTTTTCAGGGTAGGGGCCTCGTCGGTGGTGGCGTTGTTGAGGGGCGCCCGAATCCGGTTGGGAAGAGCTCGGGTTGGGTTGCTGGTATCTGATGGGGAGGAGACTCGAGGAGAAGGGAGGTCGCCAGTTTCGGATCTGTGCATGATAAGCACCGGCGGAGCTACGTTAGGGCGAACCTGGGCTTTGCCCCCCATTTCTGTGCCGTAATTTTCAAAGGCTTCTGCTATATTCAGCGCACATGCACATCTGATGGCATGCATGCAGCACTACTAAGCGCACCTGCAATTCTGCATGGCTATACTGCCATTCTCACTCACATCTTATTACCTCTCTGCACTACCAAGCTGCTATTCTTCCACATTTTTTTTTGTCAGGCTTTCTCGATCGAGGAGAAGTGCATGCACCTTGCGCACAACACATGCTAGTAGTAGCTAGTTAGCTAGTAGAGCCCTTGCAGCTACGTTTCTTGTCCTCCTACTCGACCAGTCGAGGTACTGCAGTAGCCAGCAGCTGCACACGCTCATCAGGTTACAAATTTTGGATCACAAATATACATATGCATGATATTCAGTTTAGCCTGAAATTGCCCCCCCCCCCCCCCCCCCCCCCCCCCCCCCCCCCCCCCCCCCCTTGATTTGTCCCCACGCTCCGCCACTGATGATAAGCACCAAATTCTCAATATAATTTATTGTTTTGCTGATTTCAGATTACGGAAAATAGAGGTTTGAGTACACTGAAGGATCCTCGCCCATTACCCTACAAACAGGAAGTGGCTAACTATGTGAAGAATCGCTGGTCCAGTCTCAGTCTAGAGTAAGGATACTCCTCGGCTCCTCATTGCATCTCATAAATTTTATATGTTTTTTTTATACTTAAATGCATTAAGCACTAGAACAAGGCAAATCGCCATACAAGAGTTTAGTTACAAACTCAGGGCTTGACTCATGAACACACAAGAGCCAGAGCCAAGAACACAAGCACCATGAGTGGCCAAACAGTCTGCCACCAGGTAACAGTTTCTGTTACAGACAGAGACTACACAGGAATTAAATTCAGATTGCATAAGATCTCTAATCTGTTTAGTTAAGCTTCCAATTGGACTCCGATCTATCTCCTCAGATTTTAGTGCCAAAGCTAGGACAGCTGCATCTGTTTCAAGAATAATATTCATCATGCCCAGCTGTGATGCGTGCTGGAGACTCTTGTAGGCAGCCAGAGCTTCAATTTGCAATGCTGACGCTGCATAGACAATATTCCCAGCCCCTGCTGCTAACATTTCACCATTATAGTTCCGTATGACAAATCCCCAACCTCCTGTTCTTGCACCTGACAAAAAGGAACCATCAATATTGATTTTGTATGTATCCTCACTTGGCGGCGTCCATGAAGGTTGACTAGGCTTTGGTGCAGGTTGTGCATATATGCTCAGTTTTTCAAATTCTGAGAAGTAAAAAAGGACTGAACTCTGGATTTCAGCAAGATTCAACATCTTTCCCCTCTCATTAACCTTGTTTCTTGCTGACCACCACCTCCACAATAACACTATCACTTTCAATTGTTCACTTTTGTCAAAGGTCCAGATCTTGTTTATGGTTTCCTTCCCTGAGTGACAATCCTCTAAAAGGGTTCTAAGTGCTTCCATATTCATAAGCCGCCAACATAGTTTAGCATACTTACATTTAAAAAACAGATGGCCACAATCTTCATCCAATCTTTTGCACATTGGGCACAACATATCAACTTTGACCCCTCGACGGACCAAATTCCTTTTTACTGGGAGGCTATTATGAACAAATCTCCACATAAACATCCATACTTTGTTGGGAGCATTAATTTGCCATATCTTATGCCACTGAAAATCACCCTCATCACATCTTTTACTTCCCGAAGTAGAGTCATCCCTCCCCATAAGAGCATCTCTCTTCGCCACTGCTACCTTATAGGCTGATCTCACTGTGAACATGCCCCTTGCATCAGGATGCCAAGCAGGCCAATCTTCCATATCCGTGTTGACAGGGATTCGGAGAATCTCAGCTGCATCTTCTGGCCAGAAGATGTCATGGACTAGTTCAACATCCCATCCGCCTGTTACTGGATTGATTAGCTCACTAACTCTTATTAAAAAGGAGGCATTCCTAGGTGTTATCGGCTTCCTGGTTGTGTCCCTGCTCCCTGGGCAGCCAAGGATCTTCCCATATTCTCACCTTCTCTCCATTCCCAATACGCCAGATTATGCCTTCTTTAATCAATTCTGCCCCTTTTAAAATGCTCCTCCAAGAATACGATATTCCAGTCCGAGGGGTGCATTGAAGAATATCAGAGTGTGGAAAATACTTTGCTTTTAGAACACGCCCACAAAGTGTATCGGTATTAGTAAGCAAACGCCATGCTTGCCGACTCAGCATAGCCATGTTGAACAAATGAAGATCTCTAAAACCAAGGCCTCCATTTTTCTTAGATCTTGTAAGTTTTTCCCAACTTAGCAAATGAATTTTGTTTGATTTATCTTGTTGACTCCACCAATATCTTCCAATCATCGTGTTCAGGTCCTCACAAAGACCCTTTGTAATGTTGAAGCATGACATGGCATAGGTCGGGATGGATTGCGCAACAGCTTCCACAAGTATCTCCTTCCCAGACTTGGAAAGGAGTTTTTTCTTGCCATCTTTGAATTCTAGTCCAGATCTTCTTCTTAATATACTCAAAGGTTTTCTTCCTTGATACTCCAACTGCTATTGGTAGGCCCAAATAATTTTCTCCACTAACTTCTTGGTCGATTGACAGAGTAGATTTCATATGATATTTTATATGTTGGCTTGTATTTGGGCTGAACTTAATGGATGATTGATCCTTGTTAATCACTTGACCTGAGGCCCTCTCATACGACCAATGTTTTCTGATCGGCTTATCGTTCCTAATCGGTTTGGTACCGATCAGGACGATCAGGACGATTAATCGTCGATCAGGATAATTAATCGACCTCTGATCGGTCTAATCGTCCATATAATCGTCCAGCATATAGCGGGACTATATATCATATATGTATGGTATATATAGTTATATACCATATACTATATATTTATATAGTAGACATCGAGCATCAAGACCATATTTTTAGTTAGTTGGTTACTTACCTGTGAGATCTGACTCACCTTCAGAGGAGGAGCTCATCTTCGTGCTCCCTTGGACCTGTAGCCTGCAGGTGGGGAAGAGAGTAGGCGACCCTGCAGCAGAAGGGAGGAGGAAGCAGCAAGCAGCAGGGAAGATCCACGAACGGGCTGTTTGGATTGGAACTAGAAGGGAGGGAGCAGGGAAGAGAGCTCAGCAGCTCAGCAGCTGCACATGTGACTGCTGGAGTGGGAGTGAGACTGATGAGAGAGAGTGAGGGTGAGGTATATAAGAGAAACCCTAAAGGGCCTGGCCCAAATAAATATAGCCCAATAACTGAAGCAGCCCATCTGTCTATATACTGCCGATCGAGCCAGAGACCTAATAGGACGATTAATCGCGATTAATCGACGATTAATCGGACGATCAGGTTTCTGATCGCTCTGATCTAATTGAAGGGCCTAATCGAGTGCTAAGTACCGATCAGGACGATTAATCGGACGATTAGAAAACATTGCATACGACTCCAAAATGTCTTGGTTGTCGTGCACCACTTTCTTCAGCCTTCATTAAAATCAAAGAATCATCAGCAAAGAAAAGATGATTTACTCTTGGAGCCTCTCGGCATATCATGATACCTTCCATCTTCCCCTCGCTCTCAGCTCTTCGCAGCATATTTGACAACGCTTCTGCACACAAAATGAACAAATAAGGTGAAAGGGGGTCACCCTGTCTTAGGCCCCTTTGAGGGGAAATACAATGGGTATATGAATCATTGACTTTCATTTTGTACGAGACTGAAGAAACACATTTCATGATAATCCGGATCCATTCCTCACAAAAACCCATTTTCCTCATTATGTTTTCTAAAAAACTCCATTCAACCCTGTCGTAGGCTTTGCTCATGTCTAGTTTAATAGCCACCAATCCTGCACCCCCTTTCCTTCTAGATTTAAGATGATGTATTAATTCATATGCAAGTAGGACATTATCAGTGATTAATATTTTTATTTTCATGTCTTCAGGAATAGAACCATGATGAAGCAATCCTTCATCAACCTGACAGTACCTGCAGTTTACAGTGGGGTGCTTTGGCTAGTATCAGCTGGTGCTGATATTGTCAAAGATACCCTGCTTAACAGGGGTACACTTGATGACCCAAGCACGACGCAACTGCCTGCTGAAGTTGAAGCATTAAAAGAAGACTTGGATGACAAACTTCTTCACCTCTTCAAGGCGTTTGAAGATTCTGTGAAAGGCCAAAGTGACATAGACAAACTGAAAGAAATCATTGTTTCTCTGAAGGATGAGAAGGAGACAAAGGAGTCACAAATCATTATGCTGAGAGAGATGCTACTTGAAAAGGATGTAGAGATAGAGATGTTCAAGGATCTTCTTGCTGGTCGCATGCGCCAGTTTGGAGTTGTTTGGTTCAAGTATTTTGCTAAGAACCTAAACAATTCTTCGCTTCTATCATACTATGATGCTCCTGAACACACTGGGTTGATTTACTGGCATCCAAACTGAGGTACTGTTAGTAAATCCAGTCGCCAATCACTTATATATCAGTGATGCCATCATCTTGCATTGAGTTACATGCTCAGACATTTTCTGCAGTTACTAAATAATTTCAATAAGCCAGCTGAATACTTGCCCTCTGCTAGTTGGACAAACTTTACTCTATATTTCATTCATGTTCCATGTGAATTACAGAAAATATGAGGTTGATTGTCTCAATCACTATGGTCTTTGTGAAGTTTGTTTTTTTAAAAGATGTGATTAGTGGTCCAATTAAACAGCATACATGTGCTAGGTTACACATTGCAGATTACTTTGGTAACCTGTATCAGGTTTTGAATCTCATGCTTGTGTATTGCTGATGCATCATGAAATCCCTTTATTTTTGTTGCTAAACTTTTTCTGTGGGCCTGCCCCACAGTTAAGAGAGAAGCAGCATTTGGTATATAACAGCAAAAAATAGGACTTAGACATGGACATGGGGGGTGTGTGTGGTACTGTAGGCGTGTTGAGATTGTTGGCACCTATTGCATAACAGGCAACATGAATGCCATGCTATAGCCTGACTTGCAAGCAGCCTCTAGTAACGAAATGAAGCTCCATGGTGTCTGAACTGGCAGTTGCATAGTTATTATTGTCCTGACTACTGACTGAGGCTAAGAACTTGTTCACTGTCTGTTGATATTTTCGTGTGTTTTCATGGTTAAAAGATTGTAAATATGGATTTTAAGCAGAAATAAAGCCCTTGCCTAATAAAATTCAGCTTGTAATACATGCAGTTACAAGCAAGGTTCAATTTTTTTTTTGAGGGAACGGTTCAGTTTTGTTTTTGCCATTTGCCATGTCACACTGAAACAATTATGGGGTCTTATTCTGCTTTTTCAGAAAAAAGGGGATTCTGGGCCTGTTTGGTTCTTACACCTCCCCAGGAAGGCCGGCACCCAGGGATAGACCTGCACCCGAATTCAGATGCCTGGGGGCACAAGGCGTGCTAGCCAACCTTGCCTGGGGTCTGAACAAACAGGCCCTCTTTTTGCTTGCAAATTTGTTGGTCATTTTATTATCTAGGTAGTAAATATAACTGCGTAAGTAGTAAGTCAATAGAGTGGCCAATTACTTGTCAGCCTGCTATCAATCTGCATTGAGTTACATGCTCAGGCATTTTTTTGCGGGTACTAATAATCTGTCCAGTTAGCTGAATGTTTGCCCTCTGGTAGCCAGACTGATTCGATGCATGGTCCCATGTGAATTACAAAAAACAAACAAACAAACAAACTGACTTCGATCGGTAGTCTCAACCTTTATGGGTCTTTGTGAAGTTTTTTTAGTATTTTTTATAAATATGATGTGTACAATGTTCTAGTGAACAACATACATGTGCTATGTAGCACATGTCAGATTTACCTTTCATACAAATCTGATCCCACATGCTTTCATATGGGCATGTCCTAAACTAGACAACATACTGAGTTTATTTTCACACTTTCTGTACAAGTGTTTCCTAATCATTTGGTTTTGTGGTCATCTTTTTATGTTTAGCAGGCGAGAATGTAATCTAAAACTTTAGTTTGGCGTGTTTGGAGTGTGTGTGTATGTGTGTGTTTGGGTTCTTGTCCCATATTTTCTTCTTAATATAATGAAGCGCAGCTCTCCTGCGTTTTCGATAAAAAAAATCATTTGACTCAAATTTTTATGAGTCATATTGTTTCTTCAAATACTGGGATATTTCACTTTGGTGAACTCTTGTACAATCGAGGATAGATGTTGCTGGAATAAACTGAACTTCATGATTTATATTATTTTCTGTTGCTCATTGTCTGTTAGATCCACTTCTGCCATGCATGGTGTTTGATCCAGTCGCAAGCTTTGTCTAAAGGCCTGGCAATTGGCATTGAGAAACTGTAACTATCTTTTTGAAACATAGAAACTGTAACTATCAGAATTGTAGAACATGGCTTCCTACATTAACGGACTGTTACTAGAAGTAGAGATGGTCCCACTTTATTTCTGCAATTTAGCAACCCTCCTGCAAATGCTAGCATGAACCAAATTTGAGGATGTTATGATGATATAATTGCGAGGCATGCACCAAGATGGCCTAACTGACTGTTTGTTGTTCCATTCCAAGCTCTGATTGGCACAGTAGGGCAATAGGTGTAGACCATTTTATAGTCTGCATGTTGAAATCTTGCAACCTCTGCGCCTATATAAGACTAGTTCAGTATGAGATGGCACTGAATAAAAAGTACAGTTTTGTTTGCACATATACAGTAGTAGTTTGCCATTTGGCTGTTACTTCTGTTGTTCTTGATTGGACTGAAAGCTTACATGCTTTTGATGTATATATGCAGATACCGGGACCTGCAGTTTTGAGATGAAGAACATGTTTTGCGGGTCAACCAACCCTCTGAAGGAGAGAAATCGTCTTTGTACATTTTCATATTAATAGTTGCAGATGTCTTACAATCCTGCTTAGCTAGCTGTTTTGACCTGTTGCCTTTGGTAAATGTTGCCGTCAATTCTTAGTGACACGTAAAATGCTATCTTAGCATCATCGAGGCGAGTTGAGTCAAGTCTCCAAGTGAGTTCTAGGCGTTCTAACAATACTTGTTGCCGATTTTGATGGATAAAACTTGTAGTATACGTGCGAAGTTTATTTCGGTTGTGGTGTTCCCAACCGTTCGGTTAGCATCATGAATGTTTCTGACTCTGCTGAAAGTTTTAATCTTGAGACAATGCACATCCGGCATTGCTGTTTGATATTATCGACTGTGCACCGTGCTAAAGGATGTAATAATTCTGTTTAAATGTGTAGTGTGTGTAGTCTGTGGTTGGTTATGGTTATGGATGCCTGATCCTGGCCTGGCGTTGGCCGATAAGCCACGCGCAGATTTTGTTTGCTTTTCTTGTTAAAAAAGTGTTTTTTTTGGTTGAATCCAGATTCGTGAGTTGTGTGTCTAGCTCAAATCTTGGCAGTATCGTAGGGGTATGTCCTTGCATTTTGTTCTTGTGAAAAGAGGAAGGATGGGATATCAGCGCTAATCACATCGCTGTGGATTCGATGGCGGCTATAGTTGGCCATCGGGCCGTGCCAACCCGACAAGGCACCGTGCCGCACCGGGCCGCCGTGCCTCACGGGCTGTGCCTGTGGCGTGCTCGTGCCTGGCCTCCGGCCCAAGGCACGGCCCGTGGGCTGTTTGGTCGTGCTGTGCCGCCCGTTGGCACGGGCCTTTTTCATCGGGTCGTGCCGGCCCATAGCTCGGCAGCCGGAACTAACTTGATTGTCATCAGATTTTCTAAGTGTCCAACATTTTCATTTTCACAGTTTCATTTTCCATCACATTTTCACTAGGTCCAGAATCACATATCAGAGACGACATGATCACATCACATGAATCACACTTCACAGTTTTATTTTCATAACAGTATCACACATCACAGTTCACATATATCATATATGAAAATGGATCACAAAAGACAGAACACAAGACACAGATAAGAGATAATAAGATAATAATCAAAATGAGCTGTTTTGTGTAATGCTGCCTCATTAAAAACCTTTCTAGGTAAAACTTACCCTTGTGAGAAACCCTAGAAAGGAAAAAAAGAGTGCAGCCAGCTCTAGAAAGGTTCAAGTTTAAGTTCTATCCTATTACAATAGGTATCATCAGTGGCAAGGCAAACTGACAATTCCTAGTGACTTTAACACTTAGTGTTTGTGAGTTTACTTTCACTCCACACAACCGTATCCTTATCATAAAATAGTACCGATAGCATGTCATTATCACTGCATCGACTGCTGATCATAGTATATCATTATCATAGAATGAGGATCGGATGGGTGGGCCGTGCATCAGCCCATTATGATATTGACGCTTAGTCGCTTACCTACCGAGAGATATGAATCAGAATTTAACCAATTGGGCTATTTGATTGATTATTATTAATCAAATTTGCGTATGGTATGGTAGCACCGTGACAATTTAGCCTCCACTCCATCAAATTCCTCGATACATCAGTTCGTATCAAGAAAGTTTGTGTGATATTAGAAGGGCACGCCTAATATCGTTGTACTGAACAATTCATAGCAAAGGAATCAACATTTTTTCTTTCCCCCATAATCTGATTTTGCGTTTGGTCAGGGACAGACAGATCTACCATTAATTTCTTTTTTTTAAAAAAAAATTAACGAAAAAGTTGGATGAGGACTCTGACTCGTGGGCCCAACATGTCAGCCTTTGCAACCGGCTATCGAGAAGAGAGAAACTGCTGCCGTCCCCTTCCCTTCGAATCGATTCCATCCCCAACCCTGGCGCCACCTCCGGCACCCAAACCCTAAGCGCGGTAGCAAGAATCCCCCGACTCCCGGTAACCCGCGCCCTCCGGATCCCTTTTCTTTTTACCCCCCTGCCGACGATTGCTCTTCTCTTCTTCATATCATCTTCTTCATAATAGAGAGAGAGAGAGAGAGGTGCCGATCCAATCGCCATTCTTCTGTACTCCGCCGACCTCGGCCTCGACCTCGGATCCCTTCTCTTTTCTTGCCCACGTGCCCGTGGTCCCCGATGGCCGGATCCTGAGGTTATCTCGTCCCCTGCCCCCGAATACTCGGAGTACGGGGCGGATACGAAGCTCCGATCCGACTCGGAGTCCATAGCTCCTGTCCCGTCCCTGTTGTTGTTCGTGAGGTTTTCCTTCCTTCCTAATAAATATAGGTATAAGAAGGGGGTAGAGCGAGTATATGTAATAGGAAACACAAACAAGGGCGGGCGGCTAGTAGATTAGATTGGATTCAATCCATCTTGGTCGGCATGGCCGCAGCTGCAGGGACAGCGCTCTTTCGATCCATGGCTAGCAAGATGGCACCAGCACTGCATCGTGCTATCCGGGCGCGGGGACTCCATGGCGGCACCTCATCAGGTGTAGGGCGCTCCTCCCCTAACCCTAGCCGCCTTAGCACTAGCAGTGGTTCCTCAGCAACCAGCAACCAGGTATGTTCATCTAATCGCCGCAGCCGCCGCCTTGTGTATTCAATTTCTTTTGCTTCATATGTGCTCTTTTACTCTTCTTCAGCATCTTGCTGCTCGGGACCACAAAGTTCTTCGTCAAGTCAGAGATCATTTGTGAGACTTCTTAATCCACTTCTTTTTCTTCTTCTGACCCCGCATCCCACATGGCACTGGGCACTGGGCAGTCACAGTTTCCACCATTCAGAGTCATACCCGGGCCATGTTTAGATTGCAAATTTTTTGAACTTTTGCTACTGTAGCACTTTCGTTTGTATTTGGTAATTAGTGTCCAATTATGGATTAATTAGGTTCGAAAGATTCGTCTCGTGATTTACAATCAAACTGTGCAATTAGTTATTTTTTTACCAACATTTACTGCTCCATGCATGTGTCCAAAGATTCGATGTGATGGAGAGAGAGTGAAGAAAATTGGAATCTAAACAAGGCCTGCATTATTCCAGTTTTGAGAGCTTTAAAGGTTTTATATAATATAACTGATAATTTATCGTCATATGCATTTGTGATTTTCAGGGCTGGCCCTGAATTCATGCAAGGCACAAAGGATCAAATCAAAGCAACGACAAACACTTGTCTTGCTGTTTTAGTGTTCGGTACCGGTCTTTTCTATACTTTTGTTAACCCGAAATTGAATAGATTGGAGGACAGAACAGACTCTCTTTCTAGAGAAGTCTTCAAGTTAAAGCAAGAGATCGTCAAGATGAAAAATATAAAAGATGAAGGGCACAAAGCCAAAATTTATCAAGACCAAAGCATGGAAACCTCAGGTATTTATTTTATATTCCATCTCCCCTTTCCCCCCTTAGCTGTGCATGCATCAAGATTCAAACTGAGCGATATTTGAAGAATAATCAGCCTGATTATATGTATCTATTTTGGCATAAAAATGGCACCAATGGATTTGTATTTGAAAATTACTTTCCTGTCAACATGGTTTTGTGATCATACGTGTTTAGGGAGTGTTAGATTGAGAGAAACTGACATAAACAAATGCAAAATATCTTACTGTTCCATGCCTTCCATTTCATCTACTGTACTTTCATAATGTAGATGTTGTGTTGCCCTTTAACAGCGCTAACTTTTATTGCTATATATATGTGTAACAGGACCCCAGAGCACATCATAAGGGGCTTGGTGGACAACAGCTTTGGATAATTTAGATGAGGCTTAGAATAATTACTAAGCCTACAAAACAAAGTTGAGCGGAGAGGTTTCAATTGTGCACTTTTGCCATTTTGTTATCGTGTAATAAAGAATAAACAATGTCATCTTCTGGGTTAGGGAACTGTAGCGCTATAATGATCTGATTTCAGGGTTTTGGAAGGTTATATGATGTTAATTTTTGTATATTGATGCCTATCTCCTAGTGCCGTCTGTGATTGCTGATTATGTTTCATGGTTTACATAGCTAGTTTTTAGGTTTCTGATGGAGTGAACTCTGACAAGTTTGTTTTAGCTGATTATGGAAACTTCTTTGCACGAACTTGTCACTATTCCTGAGATTCAATCTGTCATGAGGGCACAATTTGTGCGAATGATCCATCACCTCGCTGGCTTAGCAGTAGCAGTTATGCTTACAGTGTTCAATTGCCATGCTAATTGGTATGTACAGGCTGTCATGTGTTCCCTACTGACGGTAAATTCAAGTAATGAGAGAATCATCTATATTAGCAAATCTCTCTTGCGGGCCAGTGTAATTAGTCGCCAACCATGGTATGCAGAAACAGGCAGTGAAATAAAAACGTAACAAGTGTAATCAACATTCCCTCCACCGGGCATAAAAAAAAGCATCCCCTCCACCGCTGCTGTTCACAGATTCAGCATTTGCCATTGAGGCCATGCCAAGGGATGCAAGCAGGCGCAGGACAACCTGCTAGCCTGCAAGGCCCGCTTGCAAAAACATCCTTAGCGGCCCCTACTGGTTCCTGCTTTTTATGACATGGGCTTAAGAGCATTTCCGGCAGCTCTCCAATACCTCCTGCTAATTCCATAAAACTGTCATAATGATGACAGCTATGTTTTTTTTTGCTCCAGCAATTTCTCAATACCTTTTCCTCTTTTATGTTTTTTCTTGTTCCAGCAATTTCCCAATACCTTTTCCTCTTTTTTGGTGGTCACCAATATTTTCCCCCATCTCCCCTTAAATAAAGAGGGAAATACAACTCCCCCAATATCATGAGGACCATCCCAACTACTACTTTTTAGTCATATTTTCTCTTACACTCCTGTGGGACTCACCTTTCATATGGGTATTAGGGGAGATATATTGAGGTACTCCTGCAGCAACTCTCTCAATAAATCTGAAAGTGATATCGAGCTACTCCAATACCATTTTATTGGAGGAGTTGTATTGGGGGCGGCCTATCCTGCAGTGTCCGGTGGACTTTAGCATGCCGCCTGCATCCACCGCATCATCCTGCAAAGACTGCGCCGACATCATGCAGACGAGCGCTGCTGTTTCCGTAGGTCAACGCCTTTGCGGATGGCGTTTCCGCATGCATCCACTAGACATTGCAGGAGGTTCAGAGCAAGAATCAAGGCAAGAGGAGGCGATGGCGTTTATTAGGTGGACGCGGAGCCAAGAAGCTGTCGAGAGCGGATTGACGAAGCCAACAACGGCAGCTCCAAAGAGAACCCGTCGAGGGAGTCGTCTTCGTCTTCCGGCGCGGCGGGATGCGACGGCGGCTGCTCGATCATCACCCTATTCGCTTAACTGATAAGCCATAACTGAAAATACTGTTCACTGATTTATCGTGAGAGAAAAACACTGATGCTGAATGGCTAACGAGCGCACAGGGCAGCACCCCATGCCGCGCTGCCCACGCGCGACCGCTCTTTTTCGTGGGTTCCGGCAAGTGTCCGCAAGCCCGCATGCATCTTCCCGCAAAACCCAGCAGGTCAATGCAGCAGCACGTTGTATGCTAATGGGCTCCTGCAGGATGGGTAAAATATGCTAGCGACTTATGCAGTAGATTGCGGGCAGCCTGCAGACGGGCCTGCTTACATCCATAGCCCTGCCTTTTCAGAGAACGCACCGCCTCGTTTTCCATCTGCACTTGAGGAGCGCACTACCTCGTCTTCCATCTGTACTTCAGGAGCGCCTCCAACACCTCGACGTCCTTAGTCGCTGCTCCTATGCCTGCCCGCCCGTCCGCTGCCTCCAATGGCCGTGGCTCCCAGCCACGCTGCCTGCTTCTCCTCCTGGCATCTATCCACATCTCTGTCGCCATGGCAGGTCAGCAGCAGGCCCAAGAGGTCAAGGTGCTCCAATATTGTTGCATCTGTCATTTTTTCCCCTAGCTCTCAATTGAGATGTACTTAAGTACCGTGTTCCATATATTTACTTTTTCAACTGCAGGGTGTATTTTGGAAATGTATCACTCCCAAGTTGTTGGGTTAGTAACACAAACATCTGTTTAGCATTGATCAATTGAAGGTGATTCTGAGCCCACCAAGATGTTTGATAGGACAGCTAACTAGACAAACAATCAGATCATCAGCTATAGATGTGACCCAGCGAAGAAGTGGCGATGCTTTATTGGCATTGCAACGGGTGCCCCAGAGGTAGGCTCTTACAGAATTTTTTTTGCTAGTTACATCAGTACTGATATTAGATAGATCACATGTCAAATGAGTGTTGATAAAACAAATATTACTGTTGCCCCCCTTCTTGCTGATTTTGTTCCAAATTCCAATCCTCTTATATGATTCAAAACACCGTCTCTATAAAACTCAGTTGTTTTGAACTTGAACTAAAAGCATTTCTGTAGGTACTAATTAGTAGTTAAGGCATTACACAATTCTTTTTTTTTCTTGAACACGCAGGAGAGCTACGTATCATTGTATTAATAGAAGAAAAGAGAGTCATACATAGACCCGAACATCACACACACACACCCAAAACTACAAGGAAGCTGGATCACCGGTTAAGAAAGACAAATAGACGACCCTACAACAGACCATTAGACTGATTCTCCAGTAGTGAGCAGGGAAATTCCCTTGGCTCCTGCCAGACTCCACTGAGCCTCTTCCCTAGCCAAGGCCAAAGCCAAGTTAACATTTGGGGTTGCACCATTGAAAACACAGTCATTTCTATGCCGTCAGATGCTCCAAGCTCCCAAAATGACTAGAGAATTCAGACCCAACTCATAGTCCCCACTAGCAGTACTATCAACTTTTCTCCACCAATCATCAAAGAATTGGTCAATAGGTTGTGGGGCAAGTGTTGCAAAACCAAAACGCGACAGGAGGGAGAACCAAAAGCCTCTTGAAAATACACGGCCCACCAGGAGATGTTGAATATTCTCCTCCTCTTGGTCACACAGTGGATGAGGGAGCCCCCTCTTTGCCAATCTGTCCGCTGTCCAACATCTATTATGAGCGATGAGCCACATGAAAAATTTGCACTTGGGGGGAGCCCAGGATTTCCATATTCTCTCATAAGGTTCAAAGAAGATTGCACCCTAAAAAAGCATATCATAGGCCCTCTTTGCTGTATATTGTCCCGAAGTAGATAGCCTCCAGATGTGCTTATCAGGAATATCCTCATTCAGCTCCACACCAATCAGGATGTCCCAAAGAGCGAAATACTGAGTCAAGGCTGATGCACTGATCTCACCCTGTATGTCCTCTATCCATTTTTCATCAGTTAGAGCTTCCAACACAGTACGTCTACTAGATTTTCTTTTAGGAACCAGTGCAAATACCAGAGGCGCGATGTCTTGAATTCTTTTGCCATCTAACCATTTGTCCTTCCAAAAAAGTGTATTAGATCCATTTCCAACTTCAGATACTACTGCCACAGAGATGAGGCCAGCTACCTCTTTACTGACTTGGATAGGTAAATTTGCCCAAGGTTTGCTGGGCACACTCTGCTTAAGCCACAGCCATCGTGCTTTTAAAGCAATACTCAAAGCCTTCAGATCAGCAATCCCAAGACCGCCAAGTTCCCGGGAGAGACACACTTTAGGCCAGGCAATGAGACAATGACCACCCTTTGCTTCTTTTCGGCCCCTCAACAAGAAGGCCCTTCTGATCTTATCAATGGCTTTAATAGCGCAAGGTGGAAGATCTGTTGCCATGGCCACATATATCAGGATTCCTGTGAGAACATATTGCACTTGAATAACTCTACCGGCTCGGGTCATCAAATCTGCCTTCCAACCAGGAAGCTGATCTGCAATTCTGTCAATGATGGGTTGGACCTGTTCCTTAGTCAACTTTTTGATGGTCAAGGGTAGACCCAAATACTTGCAAGGGAAATCCAGCATCTCATAGGGCAATAGATTTTGAATGAGGGACAGATTTTCCTCAGCACAGTGGATTGGCAGCACGTTGCTTTTTTTGGACATTGGTCCTAAGGCCAGATGCCTCACCAAATAAATCCAGTAGCTGTAAACACAGATTGATATCCGCTGTAATAGGCTGAAGGAAAAGAGCTACATCATCTGCATATAAGGAGATTCTGTGCTGGATAGGCCTATTGGATAAAGGCTGCAGCAGCCCAACTTTAGAAGCCCTTGTGAACATCCGATTTAGCACATCCATAACAAGAATAAAGAGCATAGGAGATAGCGGACCTCCCTGCCTCAGTCCCCTTCTATGCAAGATACTCTCTCCTGGGATGCCATTTAGGAGAACTTGGGTGGATGAAGATGATAAAAGGCCACAGATTATGTCACACCAGTGAGAACCGAAACCCAATTTTCTAAGCACCTCCAAAAGGAAGGCTCAAGACACTGAGTCAAAAGCTTTGGTAATGTCAAGCTTCAGGAGAATTCTGAGTAGCTTTTGAGAGTGTAGGAATTTAACGATCTGCTGGACCATCATGAAATTATCTTGAATGAACCTTTTTTGATGAAAGCACTTTGATTGGAGGACACCATCTCATCCAACCGGCCTGCAAGCTTATTAGCCAGGATTTTGGTCACCAGTTTGGCAAAGCTATGCACCAAGCTTATGGGCCTAAAATCCTTGACTTGAATAGCATTAGTCTTTTTTGGAATCAGAGTAATGTATGCAGAATTCAGTTTCTGAAGATTTCTGAAATTTCCAGTCCAAAGAAAATGAACTGCTGCCATCACATCACTCTTGATAACTATCCAGCAACTTTTATAGAATCTGCCAGTGAACCCATCCGGTCCAGGTGCCTTATCTGGTGGCATCTCCTTTATGGTGCTCCACACTTCTTCTAAGAAAGGTAAATCCAAAGCTTCAAGGTCAAAGCCATGGGTGCCAAGGAAGTCCAGGTTGATAGTTCTCCCTCTAGCACACTCCGTCCCGATGAGACTGTCATAGAAATCAAGAACGGCAGCTGCCTTGTCCTCATGTCTAGTGATAACCTGATCTCCTACTTGCATGTTGGTGAAAAAGCCTTGTGTTGGCATCCCCCTCCTTTAGCCAATTTATCCTGGACATAAGTCTTGATATCATTCTCAGCAAGGAAGCTAGCGCTAGAGAATGCTTCTTGAGATTATTACATAGCCATAATTCATTAGGTTGCAGAGGCCTGCTTTCCTGAGCAATATCAAGTTGGTGGACGATTTCTTTTGCCACAAGCAATTGGGATTTGAAGTGTCCAAACTTCTAACTCCAGCTCTGTAATCCTCTGCCTTCAGTTTCAAAGCAAGGGTATCAAGTGGACAATTCCTTGGCTGTACCGTGTCCCAAGCATCCTTTTTCGTGGTGGCAAGCCTAGGCCCTAGGGGCTCTTTATTTTTCACGTTTCTGTCAGAACTTAAGACTATTATGCAACAATGTAGTTGTCTTTTTTTGTGCAAAATGTGCTGCATGGGGGAAACATTAGCACCAGGATCGCCCGTGAATTTGTCCCGTCCTCCTAGTGCTGCATGCCTTCTTTGCATCCTTGTCGCCTAGCCACTAGTCTTCTTTGCCTATTCCGTACCATGCATGAATTTGATTTTTGACACAGATTCATACATCCTCATGGCCAGCAGATAAAGGGCGTTCAGATGTTGCTAACATCATTTGACATGTTGGTTGTATGCTGGCTGAGGAGCATAATTAGAGATTTATTATTTTTTTATTTGTGAATAAGAACACAAGATGTGCAACTTGTTTTTTTTTTCCAGATTGTAAATGCTCATATATATGTGATTCCAGCAAACTTATGCTGATTGGATTTGTTTCCCAATATTTGTAAATGCTCAGATTTGTTTCCCAAGATTGGTAAGTATAAAGTATTTTTATTCAGATTCACAGATTAATCGGCTACCTTCTATCCGAATGACTTGTGGTATCATTGAATCCACTCCGCATGCATCGCTGACAAAGTGGAAGATTATCAATAGCATGCAAGACCAGGTCAGTATCCAGTGTTGTAGTGCTCCTTTTTCTGCTATAACTTATGCACAGGTGATTGTATTTCTTGCAAAATAGAACATGAATACATATTTAACATGCTAGTCTCTTTTCATTTTTTATTCAGCTAATGCTCCAGATTAACTATGCCATCAGCCCATCACTATTTTTTTCTTATATATTGGAAATACTCATGTCTCCAAAGATATTTCTTTATACTTTGTGAAACATTATATGCTAGTTATAGGAACTAGAAAGCAATGGATCGGATATCACACTGAGCTGATCATAGAAGCATGTTTGTTCGCATTGGCACTTGCCATGTTGTGCCATGTTTGTTCGTATTGGCACCTGCCATACTGTCACAGCATCCTGCTTGCCCGTTTTCAATGAAACTCTGATACTTTTCTTTGTGATCTAGTGAACAAGAGTTTGGTTACCAGTTTTGTAATTTATTTACTCCTACCCATCTTTCGTGCAAAATTTCTGTCAGTTCAAGTTCTGTTACTGAATTTACGTTCAGGTCTTCTTAATCTTTTCACTGGCAAGCAGCTACTTACGAGGCGGTTGTGTGAGTCATGCCTGGGCAGTTTGCTTCAGTCGGTAGCTATTTTGGTTGACTGGCCACAGTGCTTCATTAGCAGTGGTGGTAGCTCTGCCTTCAAGATGTAGTAGCAGTTTGTGTTGCCTTCATTAGCAGTGGTGACCTTGTAGTGCTCTTAAACAATGAAAAACTTTGCTGCAATTCTGGTTTGAGGTTCACAATGATGGTGTATGCTGTTGGGTCTTACTAGTTCATATGTCTTTTGTTATGAGATGGATAGGATTTATAGTCGAACTAGGCATCAAATTGGCTGAGATGCAGTCATTTTTTTAATAGAACTAAGTCTTTATGACCAAAATGGACAATCATAGTGTTAGGATAAATCCTTGCTCCACGAAAATAAAACATAATGTTTCATTTGGCAAAATATTAATGTTGAAGCATGCTAAGGTGATATACGATTTGTTCAGATAATGCCTTTTGCATTTAGCTATGTGCTAGTATTAATGCTTTTTGGTCAAATATGATTTTCTTGAGTGGGTTGGTCTGGTCTTATCTTTTTAATGATGCATGAGAGCATGAGTTTTTATCTACTCAACAAAGTACTCTTGGGATGGAATCTATATTTGTCGTATGACAAATGAATTTTTATGGTAGTAATAAATTTGGGCATAAATATTTGTGGATCCAACTCAAGAATCAATATGATTTGAAAATCGAACTTTTATTGTTAAGAATTAAGGATGCATATGGTCACACAATGTATCCTACAAAGACACAATAGCTTTTGTTTTAACAATGAACGAAACATTTAAACATTTAAGATTTGGCTGATGCTCTGTCCATCTAAAGTGGTTTTGGATTGGAATGGCCAATTTTTTTTATTCAGGTATTTGATTTATTCCTACTGCGGTTATACCTGCTTGTGATTACAATGTGATCTATACATTTTGTTTTGCTAACCTTCTTTCTGGATGTATATGTACTTAACCTTTCGTCATTTCCCTGTGATCATCATGTTCTTCTGAAAGTAAACTATACTATCAAAATTTTAAAATCGTCTACCCTATTCAAAGCCAATATTTTTCATCAGTGTTGTTTATTGCTTTTTTTGCTCTTTCCTTGTGTCTGTAGATCCGAGGCGTTCTGTGGCAGAACCTCCTAAATAATATGGCCCACATGTACTTGTTATCGTGTTAAAGACCTCTAACAACCATACATGTGTACCACAAAACTTAAAAAGTCTGTCGGGTGTCCTCGGGAAATCCGAATCATCCACATTTTACAACTCACACAGGATCAACAAAGGAGTAACTACAACATTACAACATTTGTTACAAAACTTTACATCAGAGTGCGGAAGAATAACAATAGATTTACAAATCATGATTAAGTTAACTTTTTACAAACTTAACTTAATTGGCGGAAGTCGAGTAGAACTACAGAAGACAACTTAGGTAGAGCACCTAAGTTAGGAGAAGATAACCAGATCATATCGAACCCACCGACATGACCTGACTAACAGCACCAGTCAGCACCTGCAACAGGGGTTAACAAACCCTGAGTACTCAATTGTACTCCGCAAGACTTACCCGATGAAAAGAAAAGACTCCAAGAATATGCTGGCTTAAGAGAAGTAGTGGAGCTAGAAAAGAGGAGTTTTGCAGAAAAGCTTTACTATAAGTGGATCCTTACTTTCAATGTTTTAGTCAAGTTTTAACATCAATTTTAGTGAAGCATATCATAGATAGATTTGCACCTATTCTATCTCAATCAGTTGTATTAAGCATCACATCTCATATTTATCTCTTTGCCTCATTTCCATAATCATCATGTACCATTATTAACTATGATGATGAACAGAGAATCGAGTCTCCTTAACCGAGGAGCAGCGATGATTCGAATCGATTATACCCAACTGGGGATTCCTAACCACACGACATATGCAGGACTTTAACCTACAGATATCAACCTTCACTCGGATCCTCCAAAACATGACCGGGTCCAGCACCACCCGAGAGTACAGTACACCTCCAATCCAGCCATTGGCTACGAGGGTACACACTACTCTCGCAATCTCTCCACTCCCAGTGCACTGTTGGCTGTTCACATGTTAGCATTACCGAGGTCTTAGGCTTACCGGAGCATGTGGCTAGTTGCAAAGTCTCGACGCACATAATTCAATCAACGGTACGGTCCTTAATCGACACAGGCGGAAACACTACATTGAGACTCCTTTCCCAATGCAAGTTACCCGTCCGGTCTCAGCTTAATATTATCATATTCATGTTCATATGCTCTCATGACCCGTCATTAGATCAGGAGAAGCAAAGGTAAACCTGTTTCTCGCGAACGATGAAACCACCATTCGACTTCTATCGAAGTCTAAGCATTACTAAGCATAAGAGATCGACTTACATATATTAGTGGGATATCATCTGGATATAAATGTAGATCAAGGTAATCATGCATCAAAGGTATCGACCAACTCCTACTAACATAATGCACAGTACACTAGACTTAAGGTGTAATTAAACATTTAAAAACAGAAGAGTGGTTTTATGTCCGGGGCTTGCCTTCGTTGCAGCGATGGTTAGTTCTCGTAGAAGTCAAGTTTGACACCAACACCTCGGGTGGATCACCTTCTCCGAAGCTTGATCGACACGACCCAAAATACTCTTTCGTACAAACTACACGTATACAAATGATGCGAGACTTAATATGATGGAATGCATGCCATGATGCATGATGGTGAACAAGACATAGTATAAAAGGGACATTTAGAAAGGATAAACATTAGTTATCTACTCGAGTACAATTTTCCTTCGCGGTATAGTTGCAAACTAACAACACTAATCTCTCGTTACAACTAGGGTTCTTTAAGTGGTTAACACTAATGACTTTGGTTAAGTACATGAAATATCATTAACATACCCTATTTACATATGACAAGGTTAACATGAGCATCAAGCAACTTAATTAAGGTGCCAAGGATCATCATATGTTAATATCCAAGGTCAACAATCAATCCAAAAGTCACACAAAACCTTAAATTATCAAGTTTAAACACATGTTTAATTAATTAATTAATTAAGACAGAAATTAAGAATAACATAAATTTTGTCCATTTAAGCCCAAACTTTTTCTATAGATTAGCCTTACCCTAAAACAGTACCAAAATTAATTTCATGATTTTTGGACTTTTATTTTAATTACTAAAATTCCTGGAAGTTGTATTTAATAATTAATTGAGCTAATTAATTAACTTACTAAAAGTAATCAAAATTGACATTTAATATTTTTCTTACATGGATCACAGTATGCCAAAGCTACATAAAAATTTTCATGATTTTAGGAGCTCTAATTATTTTTTTATGAAATAAACAAAATTCAGTACTATTTGGCATTTTCAGAAAAAAAGGAAAAACGAAAACCGTCGTACAGGCCGGCTACCCTCTTCTTCCCTTGCTCGGCCCAACTGGCCCAACCACGCGCGCTTCTCTTCTCTTCCCTCTTTCTCCCTGGCCCAGCCTACTGGCCCGGCCCAGCAAGCGGCTCGGCCGCGCCCCTGCTCTGGCTAGAGGCCATGGCAACGCCCGGCCTTGACCGCGCGACCGCCGGCTTGACCGGCCGGACTCTCGCCGGCGGTGAGGTCCTAAGCAACGGCCAAGGCACCCACGTGATCCCCACAGCCTTGTGCACACACTAGACCATCTAAGGCGGCGGCAGACTGGCGGCAGCAAGCTCGCCGGCGGCGAGGGCGACGCGGCTGCGCGGCATGCGGTGGCGCAGCGGCTACGGGATGAACTAGGCAAGCTCGAGGGCATGGTTAGCACCAGGAGATCACCGTGAAACTGGTGCTCACCTCGGTCAAGGTAGAGAGGGAGCGGAGGTACACGTTCGACGGTGGGGTGGCTTGCGGTGGAGTTCGGTCGCCGGAGACGGAGGAGAAGGAGACGCTGCGGACGCTCCGGCCGAACTGGAGTGACGCGAGGGGGCTAAGCATGCACGTGGGAGCGAGGCGAACATGGTGGAGCTCTTTGTTTGGCCAGAGGCAGCTTGACAGCAGCAGCAGCGAGCGGCGGAGCCAGGCGGCGGCAGCGGCGGAGCAGAGGAGGAGAAAAGGGACACGACGACCGGCCCGCTGGGCTTTATAGCGCGGCGGTTGAACGGAAAAACGACACGTAGCTGCTTGCTCAGCCACGTCGAAGTAGAAGATGACGTCGGGCGCGCCTGGAAGATGGCCGAAGATCACCGGCGTCGGCGGGAGGTGGCGCCGGTGGTTGGAGGCGATTTTGAAAAATTTACAAAACTGCCACTGACTCCATTTTGCACATTACTTTCAAATTTTCTATAAAAGTTGAAAATCTGTAAATACAAAAGTTGTTCAATTTTCAAAGTTCTACAACTTTCTCAATATGAACATTTTCCAATTCTGCCTAGATTTTGAAATTTGAATTGAAAAGGGGACATTTTCTGGAAAATTTGAAATTTCAAAATTACTTTGAATTTTATATTGAAACTTCAAATACTCAAAATACCAAAGTTGTACATCTAGGTAAGACCTACAACTTTGCTATTCAAAATATTTTCAAATTCTGCCTCTATTTTAAAATTGGATAGGGGAGATGAAAAGGGGTCAAATTTGAGATTTGAATCTTTTCAAAATTACTCCAAATTTTACACTGAAAATTTGAAAACTCAAAACACCAAACTTGTAGCCCTTAAAAAGATCTACAAACTTGGTTTTACACTTTTTCCCAAATTTTGCTCAGATTTTGATTTATTCAAAAAGAGGTAAAACTAGGGTTTTGCTTTTCAGGGTTTTCGGAAAGATTTCAAATTGAAACTTGATACTCTATTAATTGGTGATTATTTAGTGATCAAACCATCATCCAAGGGCATCATTGAGTCAATCATCACATGTTTGACCAAATGCCACTCTTGGTTGACCAATTTGACTTTTAAAAATCTTTTAATAATTCCCCAAATTTGAATTCAAATTCGACTCGGAAAACTTGCGACAAGTTTTGGATTCCAAATTTAAACTCAAACTTGAAGCTCCATTTTAAACATGTTTGACTTACAAATTATTATCAAGCCTTGATCCCATATTATAAAGCACATTTAACACTACTACTTTTATTTAAACAAAACTTTATTTGCTTAAGCCAATTCTCATATATAAATTCATAAAGAACCTAATGTATCAACATGCCACCATTTCATGGAATTAACTAAAATACCAGATTTGCAATATGTGAACATGACAAGAAACATAGGAAACATGTCATATGGCAACATTACATATGCAACATAGACATGGTATATGCAACATAACAATGCTATAAATGCAACATATGATATCTATTATTGCAATATGAATGCATTTATGGCATAACACTTGATACTTATGCTTGATGATGCATCATTATCACATTTTAATTATTTCTTAACATCTGGGATGTTACCCGTTCCCCTTTTGCAGCAGCCTTCACCAGCTACTCCCCTAGACCGCTCACAGAGAAGGTCATGTTTTCCCACATTATGATATTTTTCCTTACTCTCGCATACTAAATTGCTGTCGTAATGATCGATCGTAATTTTATCAGCCATATCGTTTTTCTATTTTCTCCATTCCAACGATCAGATTGTGAATAAAGTTCAGTTCTTTGTATCCGAAATGTAAATGGTCCCATGCAGTTTTTTAAAATGGCACAGACCCTTTTTTCCATTCGCTTGCCGGATGGATGCTGGTCAGCGCCTGGTTTATAGGATGCCTCTCAAATTGTGTAAGGATTTGTTGGAACTTCCTGTCACTTACCTTTTTCTCTAATTGAATTAGTTTCTGAGCTTTAAACTTGATTGAATTTAAACTTGCCAGGAGTGTAATGTACAATTTGTAATGTAGAATTAGTTTATTAGAATTTACTCTAAGTACAAGCATGATTCAAATTTCAGAAAATTTAGAAATAAAGAGACTCCATATACTTCTATTTGAGGTTAAAAATTTAGGGATGCTGCTGCAAGACAAGGCTCTTTGGAGCTAGATTAGTTAAAAGAATATTCATTGACTATTATATGCCTACCTTACGTTTCCTCATTTCATATAAGCACTCTCTGTTTTTATTAACAGGGTGAAATTTAATCTATGGAATTAACTAAATTATCTTTCTGTAACCTAGATTGACCATTTTCTGTTAACACTCTGATGCTTGACATATCTAAATGCAGTAGAGGACCTGGTACAAAGTTATATTTTGTATTCTGTTCTACCAAAAGCGAATATATTAGGGACACAATAAACTGTCTGGAATTATTGCTTCCATTTGAGATTGTTCCATGTGCCACGGCTATGTCTTTTTATTATATTTTTTATTCTGGTATATGCTATTTAAGAGTAAGGGCTAGTGGATGATATATAAAATATTTATGAGCAGGATAGTTTGGTTGCAAATAACTAAGGTTTTGTGAAATGCTGTATGCAGATGGCATGTGATGAACAACTATGTACAATTAAGGTCAAGGTTTATAACTTCTTTTATCTGATTCCCTTTCCTTGGTGCAGCACAATTTCATTCCAAGGTGAGGAGCTTCCAAGACTGTATGCCATCTGCTCCTCATCATCCTCTTTGTCCACTTTATATTTCCTTGTAAAATTTATTCTTTGTGTGTTCATTTGGTATCAACTTGTCAGAATCAGAAATCTGTAGATATCAACCTGTTAACTCTGCATGTTAGAACCTCTGTTTGTCTGAATGAAACCCGACAACATCTTTATAACTTGCTCCTGCCATGGTTATGGTTGTATACATCTTCTATCAGCTGATTTCTCAGGGGAATAAAATTATTCGCATTTGGGTAACATTCTTTGATTCCAGGCATTAATTATTCGCAGTGGTGCTAGTGTTTACAAAAGAAAACATATTTTTTGCTGTAAATTTCAGAGCAAAGCCTTTTGATTTACTGGTTTGATTTTGACAAACACAATTGATTCCTTCAAACAATTCTGGGTACATGAACTACCATTATTTGTCAATAGAAATTAATTGTCGAACATGTATACAGTGGTTGTTATTGGTTCAGTATGGGGTAGGCTGATTTTGCCTCGTAATTTTTTAATGCGCAGAATTTAAAATATTCTTCCAAGTACAGCATTGCATTTGATGCCATTGACCAGGTTTTTTATAAATGAAAGAATGCAGTGGAGCACAAATGACAAAGGTGAACTGCTACTAGGAGCAAAAGTAGGTTTTCATATCTAGTGTAGTCAGTAGTTAGTTTGCATGTAATCATTTCGGTGGAGTGACATTGCATTTTTATCTTATATCTACTAGTACTGAAAGCCCTCATTTCTCTTTTACCTACAACTTGGCAGCCTATTCTAGTTGTTCACTAGCTTATTTGAATTAAAGGTTATGTTCTTAAATAAATGTGTGGCGCACCCTTGATGTTCGTTTTCTCCATGATTTATGTGCCCTTCCACTGGTGTATTCGTAGGCCCAGAACACATTTAGTAAATAAAATTTAGATTATCTCTGATGAATGACACCCACTTTCCATTATTTTCATGCTTAGGTAGTTTTTCTTCCTGGTTGTTAAAAGAAATACTTTCATGAAATAGTTTTGGATACTTGAATTCTTCCTAATAAATTCAATTGTACAAAAGTCTTTTTCTGAATACTATGTTTCTAAGTGTCACATTTGAAGAATTTTATGAACTGTCAATCTATTTACTTATTTAGCTAATAAAAAATAACACAGAGAGATCACAATTGAAAAGGAGACATTACCAGAATGGTGTGCAGATAGATTCTTTGTCTGCCTGTCACTCTAGTTAGGTTTTATGCATATGATAGACTGATAGTTTTCATAGTAACCTTTTAATCGGTTTCATGCAGATAGATTCCTGCATTCTAGTTAGGTTGCATGCAGATAGTTTCCTGCAGGCCTTTTGTTAATCAAAGCATTTCCAGTTAGCTTTTCCACTAGTTCATTAGAGGTTCATTAGTATTCAATATATTTGTGTACTTCAGGTCTGCATGAAGACTATTTGTGTGTTGGAAGCCATTGCAAGGGAACACAACTGATGCTTTTTCTATCATTGCTTTGTGTTTCATTTGAGAACACAGCTTCAAAGAGAAGGCCTCAAAGGTGAGCGTCTTGCCAGACTGTACTAGTATTTCCAAATTTTTTCAGATTTGGCTTCTTATTATCATTTTTAAATTATGTGTTGTTGGTTTATCCTAGTATGTCATTTTAATTTTTTTCTAGATTCATCTTCAGTTTTGGAGTGTGACAAATAATTAAGGTGGGGCCAAATGAAAAATCATATGGCACCCAGGGAGGCTGCCACCCTCGTTAGCTAAAGGACTAAAATTAAGTGTAGCCACAACAATTCAGATTGAAATTCATCTTTGATACAACAACAACAACAACATAGCCTTTTGTCCCCAGCAAGTTGGGGTAGGCTAGAGATGAAACCCAAAAGAGACGAGAAACAGAGAGACACATAAAGGGACATAAAGGGCACAAGACAAAGAGAGGTCACGGTTTAGGCACGTTGATTGCCACTCTCCAAGCGCTCCTATCCATAGCTAAATCCTTGGAGATATTCCACTCCTTAAGATCTCTCTTAATGGACTCGTCCCAAGTTAGTTTAGGTCGACCTCTACCGCTCTTTACATTATCGGCCCGCTTTAGAACTCCACTACGCACCAGCGCCTCAGGAGGCCTCCGTTGGACATGTCCAAACCATCTCAACCGATGTTGAATCAATTTCTCCTCAATTGGTGCCACCCCAACCCTATCCCGAATACCGTCGCTCCGGACTCTATCCCTCCTTGTGTGCCCATAACACCAACGCAACATACGCATCTCTGCTACAGTGCCAAGTTGATTGCTTTTCTATTTTGTTCCTTGGCATCTAGAATGAATTTTAAACTGAATTGTTGCGGCTACACTTTATGTGTACTACATACATGATTTTTGTGATGGTTTATTGGTTTTTGAAACATTGCAGCATGGTATTTTAGTCAACGAGGGCACCAGCCCCCTTGGGCCCCAAATCTGCACTCGGGCCAAATTACCATTACGACAGAATTTATATATGCTCTCGAACTCCTCACTCCCTGTATGTGACTGACTTGAGGTGCTGCGTGCAGTTACTAGCATCATGAAGGCAGATGAGATTATGAGCCACTACAATTTCTAGAAGGTTTGTTGGTTCTGGTGGTGTCTAGGCAGGTTTTATTCTAGCTGTCTTTACTTTGATGATCACAAATCATTTTCTGCTTAGTTTGTATCAACTGTTTCTCTCATTATGTTCATTTTAGAAACAATTATAGATTACACGTGCTTTAGGAGCTAATAGATGGCTTTGATCAAATTACAGCTACTGCAGTCATGGCACGCTTAGTCTCATTTAAGATGGACACTGAGGTACTTGATGACACTTATTAGATTATTTTACCATTACCACATACATGGATTTATTTCACTTGAGAACATAGTATCATAGAATAAAATATTGCCAGATTGCTGTAGTTGTTATTTCTATTTGGAGCCCTAATATACTGATTTTGTCGACATTTCCCTAGTTTATATTTCATTTGAGACAATCTCAGTTTGTTCAGGTAAAAGCCAGTTTGGGTCAGCCAATTCTGTTTAATGTAACTACAAATGCAGCAAAAACTAAAAATGCCTAGTTCTTTTATTGCTTTGCTTACTCTACTATTAATCATGAAAGTTTCTTTTTAATCAGAGTGTTCAGCTGCTGCTGCTTGCTGCTACAGTAATTTGAGAGGAAAAAAGCGGTCATGCTCGCGCCTGGTCATGCTTGCCGCTTACTTTACTGGTTTGATTCAATCCCATCGGACACCCCTGGTCAGCACGGCCCCACACCCCGCCCTCGCAATCGCACAGAAAAAAAGAAGAAGAAGCACAACCCGCATCGTCCCTCCACCCGCACGACCCCGCATCGCCCCCGTCCACCCCAACAGAAGATGAAGAAGAAAAAGCACAGCTCCGCACCAGCTCACCACCCTCCCTCGCGCGCACAGGATCCGCCCCCTCTCTCGACCTCGCTGCCCCCCAGCACCTTAGCCCGCCGCTGGCTCGCCCCCATAGCCCGGCCCTAGCTCGTCACCCTCCCTTTGCCACTGCAAAGAGTAGGATGCAACATCAACCGAGACCTAATGCAACAAACAAAGAAAATCATTGCAACATCAACCCAGACCTAATGCAACAAACAAAGAAAACCATTGCAACATCAACCCAGACCTAATGCAACAAACGAAGAAAACCATTGCAACGTCAACCCAGAGAGCTCGCTGGAACCCTAGCCTACTGCAACGTCAACCGAGACCTAATGCAATAAACGAAGAAAACCATTTCAACATCAACCCAGACCTAATGCAACAAACGAAGATAGCCATTGCAACATCAACTCAGACCTAATGCAACAAACGAAGTGCAACACTGTGAGAGGTGAACCATGAGAGCTCGTCGGAACCCTAGCCTACTGCAACATCAACTAAACACTACCGCAACATTCGAAGAAAACCATTGCAACATGGTGAGGAGCTGAACCCCAGAGAGCTCGCCGGAACTCTAGCCACCACCACATCCCATAGATCTAGATGGAGGAGGACTAGGGGAGGAGGTGGAGGAGAAGATCCAGAGGAGGACAGAGGGGAGGGAGGCCTCGGATCCAGATCCCTCCCCATCTACCGCCTGCTCCGAGATGTCATCCTCCTCCTCCACGTCGTCACGGGGCGGCGCCCGTGCCATCGCCGCCTGTTGGGCATTCTTAACGTCACTACCAAAAGTAGACTTAGTTTTCTAATTCTGATAACGGCGCCAAAAATGCCAAACCTATCCCTCATGCCACTTAAGCCAAGTTGTCATCCCCAGCATGACATGAGAGACGCGGTATTGAAATATGCATTTGCTCATCAAGATAAATAATAAAAGGGATCTGCAAGCGCACAGATTAATACCGATGTAGCATTTTAACCGGGAAGTATTCCAGGTATCGTTATTTATATTTTTACCACTGGGAAGGGATTTCTAAGTATCATGGTTGATAATGGAATGAGAATATGGAACTGAGTACACATCATTGCATGTATAACCGAGAGTATTTATCAATATCTTTATACAGGTATAAATGTCACATTAAGTAAAGGTAAAGTGATAATGGTGATAAGATAATTAATCTGATCAGCTAGCCACATATAATAATGATAAGCACCTCAACAGATATTCTAGCAAGTCATTAGCATGGAATTAGGATGAACTACAAAGATATTCCCTAAGTTATTATTAACTATAAAGTCTAGCATATCATAGTTAGTGCAATTATACTTGGCAATCATGGTGAGAAAAGACTATATCCATGCATAGTGAATATTAGCAAGGAAGATGAAGAACATAGCAATCACTCCCCTGTAATAGTGTTGCTCTGCCTGCCCTATACACGAGAGGGGGACTATATAAGAATCAACGAAGCTGTCACTATCGCGAACTACCCCACAATCCGGCATATAGGGTGCAATCGCAGATAAATACGGTATAGACACCACGTCTACACAATAGTTATCATTCACCCACTGTACACATGGATAAACGCTATACGATCCTAGGCATGTATATAATTCCAATCTAACTAAGCCAAGCATATAACTATGATAAACTAAGAACAATATAATTGCAAATATAATCAAGTAGAGCAAAGTCATAATCAATATATTGAAATAGAACAAAGTCATATTCATAATATTGAAGAACAATGATGAACAATTGAAGAACAAGAGAGGAATTACCAAGAATCCTCTTGACAGATCCGGGAACCAATCGAAGATTGACTCCTTCTAGTTCTAATCCTATGTAGCTATGCTAACTAGAGATCTAGTTGATGTGGTGGCTCTAGGGCTTGATCAGAGACTCTCCTCCTGAGTTAGGGTTTGAAGTATGAGACGAGGGCCTCTCCTCCAGGGGCCGGGGCCTTGCTTATATAGCCCTTTCGGATGAATCTGGGCCGTTGGATCAAACCGACATTGATCGTGCGGTTTTCCTTGATCCTCTTGATCGGTGGAGCATAATCCTCGAGGCGGAGCCTGATTGGCTCCGGGGCCAGGGCGGGCGCCCTGTGTCCGGCTCCGTTACGCCTCCCGTTCGTTCTCGTGGCTTCTGGACTCTTCTAGATGTAAGATAATTACGTGTTCGGTTAATATCCCGTCATTAATCCGACATGTGGGCCTTTCTTCCGTATTTCCTGATAACCCCCTGCAGAAATAGATAAACAGCAAAACTCATGGAATTCTGTCAGATAAAACCCTAAGTCTAAGTGTTGGTTTCATTTGGATCCTTTTCTCTATTTATTTGATAGTTATAATTGATACTTAAGGACCGTCAACACCGCCGCCCTCTCTCTCAGTGGCATGGAGGTCACTGTAGCACGGAGCGGAGGGAGGAGAGAGAGAGGGAGGGAGGGCTGCTCGCCGGAAGGCACCGCGTCGCGCGTGGTGGTCGTGGGAGGGAGAGAGGCGCGGCACAAAGCAGAGCGAAGTCGGAGGAGGAGACGGTCGGTGAGAGTGGAGCGCGCAGCGGAGTAGGAGGAGGAGCGGTGCAGAGCGAATGGGAGCGGATAAGTCGAAGCAGCGTCGGACTCATGAGATAAGACCGAGCGGGGCGGTCCAGTGGCAGGGTGACGCGCGTCTGAAGCCGCCGGACGTCCGTCCACCAGCATTTCCCAAAAAAAAAGCAACAGCTGCAACAGCTATGTCATTCTCTTTTGCTGGTTTAGACATGGCAAATGTTTTCTTTTGTTCTGCTTCTTTTGACGGATGAAGTAATTGGCGGCCATTAGAGAGGGGCGACAGAAGCGAGAGGGATGAATTAGTTTTGTTTTTTCTCAGATTGTATAATTTCTAATTAAAAAGTAATATGTTTTCCTCACAGTTTGTAATATTTATGATCCCATAAAGATTATTTAGCTGCTATAAATTACATGTGATTTTGTGGAATAACTCAGGCGGAGCCACATAACTATATATATTCAAAATTGCAATTGCAAACTGTATTGCAATCTTCTTTCACGATTCATTTATATAAAAGAATTATGTTTTTTGTGAAAAAATGGTTTATTGCTTTGAAATATGCCTTATATGATTCATTTTGCCATTAAAAACCCGTTTTTATGAATAGTACCATCATAATTACACCAAATCACGTCTTTACATTTTATAGTCTGAGATTTCTGTTTTTCCTCGTCTATCTCACAATATAAAATCTGCCTTCCAAAAAAAAACACGTTCAAGACATGTTTTTTTGGACGTTAAAAAAACCACCAGGCTTAAGGAAAACCAACAACGTGACCAAATAAAAACCTAAAAAAATTGAGACAAAAAAGGGAAAACCAACCACGTGGCAAAAAAAACCCTAACAACCGAGGAAAAAAAACCCCCGAAAAAGCTCGTTCGAGTCCCGTCCGTGGTGAATACGTAAGGGTGTGTTTGGTTACCGAAATATTTCACCCAAAACATCAAATCAAATCTTGCGGCACATGTATGAAGCATTAAATATAGACGAAATAAAAAACTAATTGTACAGTTCACCGTGAAATCACAAGACAAATCTTTTGAGTCTAATTAGTCCATAATTAAACAGTAATCATCAAATAAAACAAAAAGCTACAGTGCCCGTTCCTAAAATATTTTGGGAACTAAACACACCCTAAGGAGTGTTTAGTTTCCAAAAATTTTCAAGATTTCCCGTCACATCGAATGTTTGGACACATGCATTTAGCATTAAATGTAGATGGAAGAAAAAAACTAATTACACAGTTTGGTAGAAAACTACGAGACGAATCTTTTGAGTCTAATTAGTCTATGATTGGACACTAATTGACAAATACAAACGAAAGTGCTACCGTAACGAATGCCAAAAATTTTCGCGAACTAAACACCCCCTAAGTCTTTAGTACCGGGTACCAAATAGAGATGGCCTTAATTATTATATATATATTTATATTTATATTTATATTTATAATCCAGGGGAGCGGGGACGGGAAAGGGAACCAGTGAACCACTGTCCGTCGTCCGCCCGTGTTGTTCCGCCGCCTCCCGTGTAAGGATGGCAGCGGATCAGGTTCGGATTGGATACCTGCGGGTTTCGGGTCCCGTGGGTTTGGGTTTGGGTATAGTTTCTCATCCATGGTTTTCGGGTTCAGTTTCGGGTTTGGTATCGGGTTTGGTTTCGGGTTTAGTTTTTCACCTGTGGATATCTAATGGATATCCGAAATAAATCATTTGAAATTAAAACTCATGTTTTATAATATGCTAATAATAACTTGTTTACTTAGATTATTAAATCTATTCAAAATTGACTCATGAAAATATTTATTATTTGTTGTCTTTTATTTATACATGTGAATATGTGTATATTTATCCGCGAGTTTGGTTTTGGTGATAAATTTCCACCCAAATCGGTTTTCGATTCGGATTTGGGTTTTGATTTCGTGTTTTGATTTTGGGGCACGGAGACTCCACCGGATCCACCGGATGCGAACCTGACCTGTTGCTATCCTTCCTCCCGTGACCCGTCCCGAGTCCGAACCGCTGCCGGTAATCGCCAGGCACAGGGAGGAAGACAAACAAGATCCATCGCATCGGTGGTGCTTCCGTGGTGGGCATGGCGATGGCAGCACGAGCAGCGCTCTTTCGTTCTGTGGCCACCAAGATGGCCCGCGCACCGCCTCGCCTTCCATCTGCACTAGATCATCATGGCCGCCTTCCAACGAGCTCCGGTGGCCTATGGCTTTCTAGATTCTCTACGTCTTACTGGTGGTGCCATGCCGCCGCCAGCCAACCTCAGGGTATGCTGCTCCTCTTTGATTTGATTTTATTAGAACGGGATTCTCTACATCTACTGGAGTAATAGATGTCTTTCATATATTTCTTATTAGATTAGATAGAAAAGTGTGTGGGAAAAAAACATTTCTTTCTTCTTCTTTCGTTTGCTGTCTGAATCTGCTTGTTCTGTAGTAGTACCTTCTATTCAACTTACTTGATTTTATTTATACATTATTAATTGATGTCACTTATTGTATCATTTTTGTGCATTAATTATATATATATTGTCATTTGACATGCTACCATCTTCCCTTATAAGTGCAAAAGTAAAAGGATAGCAAATTGTTAAGGTTACAAAGCCCCCAGTCATGTCTATCTATGTAGCATACATGAAACCTAAATTACTAGTTAGCTTTCAATGTTGACATATTTGTTATCACATTCATCATCCTAGGTATTACACCACAGTATCTCATTCACATTTCATCCTTTGCTTGAGATTATTATTGTTCTTATATGATTCTTCTACATGAAAAAAAAATGAAATTGACTTGTGTCATGCCAGCTCTATGTGACCAACCTAGATACAAACCGTGATCTTGATAACCTTCATATTACTGGTATTGATGATGCTCTTTGTTCTATTATATGTTTCTTTAGGGTCCTCCAACTTATAACAAGAAAGTTCCCAGTGGCAATGGGTGGGACTGGTAAGACTTCTCCTTCCAATTTCGATATCTATCTATAAAGAAATAACTGGCAAGTGTTCCTTAAAGAACGAATTGTCACTTGCATTTGTCACTTTCAGCTTTAAAGGCGGATTCATAAATGCTGCACCCATGGCAGCTTACTGTATGGTGTTCGGTGTCTTCACATTTATATATTTTTATGTCATTCCGACACTGGACCGTATAGACGCCAAATTGGACGCTTTTAATAAAGAGATGAAGCAGCAACGAAATGAAAGGAGACATGCAGCTCTGGATTCCATGGGAAGTCAGATTGAAGCTAGAGATGTAGTGGGCGAGTTTTCGAAAGGCCAAAGGATACAAGCATCAGGTATTAATACTCTTCATTTTCGCTTGCTGCCCATATGCGTATTGAGTTTCAAACGTTGTCATCTTTGCTCAGTGACTAATCTAACACAGAAAGTTTACCATTCATTTGCAATTTGAAATTACTTCCCTAGGTCCATCATTCTGTTAGGAATAATAAATATGAAATAAGCAAATCAGTGGTTGCAATTCGGTTGCACTTACATTTTGAAATGGATGCAGCAATAATCTGAGGGAAACTACTGCTGAACAGAAAATGATATTAGATGACCTGTTTTTGTACAAATGGATATTAGTCATTAGATGACCCTACTACTATTGTACTACACACTACCATTTTAGAAAGTGCATGGTGTCTATATCCTATCTAGTCTGGTGGCGTAAGATGTTAATTAATTTGTTCAATTGCATGGTTCTGGTACGTAAGTTTATACTGGGTTAGAAACGCAATTGGTTTCGTTTTAGCTATTGTGCATCAACTAGATAGGCTGTGTTTCACTTTTCAGCAGTGCAATTGCTAACTTTTATTGTTCTGTGCAACATCTAGGACAAGGTAAGGAGCATCTGTGATGCCAAGCAGAAAGGATGAGGAAGACAAGAAAGCTTTTGAAATTGACAATGGAGGACCTTGTGTGATTTTGTGTTTTTGTTTGTGATAATAATTGGTTATAAAATACAAGTGTATCTCCCCTTTTGCTGAGTGGTGATGAAAAGGGTTTGTGACAAGTGTATCTCCAGTATCTGTTACCTGTGCGGCTGTAGTAAAAATATTTTCCAATGCTCGACATGATGAATGAATCTAATATAAGCTAGTAATTGTCACATGTACGGATTTGATTACTTTGCTTGTCCTCTCCTATAGCAAATCCTGATCTGTTTGGTTAGTGGTTCCTTTTAGGTCAATGGGAAGTTAGGGATTGGATGACCATATGGCCTTGTGTCGATCGGAGTACATGTTCATTTTCGGATGGCCCTGACCCCTGAGGTGACTGAACTGGTGATTGATCACCTTACTGGACTTGTATATACTCGTTTAATTAATTGCCAGGCCAATTGGCCTCTGCATGTGTTTCCTACTGATAGCCGAGTACCCAAAAAGTTCCATTCATGTAACTTGAGAATCATCTATCTATATGTTTCTTTGGGGTTCAGAACCAATGAGCAAATCACGTCCTATGCCTAAGCGATTAGCAAGTGAAAACCAAGCGCTGCAAATTTTTCAGGAGATGCAGCCTCACAGCAGTGAAAACGTCTAATCAATGATGCGCTCCCCAGCCACCAGGCACAGATTTGGCATTTGCCATTGAGCTACATTCAGTTTCAACAAGTAAACTGAATTCATGCCATTGAGCAACGTTCAGTTTCAACAAGTAAACCGAATTCAGAAAACTGAAACCAAACAATTTCTTTAGGTAACCCTCCGTCGCATATACAAAATACCCACTGAATCTCAGAAACAATCGCATGGTGAGAATCAACATCTTGTTGATATGATATACAAATCAGCTTACACCTTTCAGCAGTGAGTAAAGATGGGACGAAATGAAGAAATACACTAGCAAAATTTCTGCAGATAGCATCTTTCAAATTTCCAACCCTCAGTGATACATGGCCACACACAATATACCAAAAACCGACCCAATTAAGACAGCAAGTGCGCCCTTGTTCACAGGAAACACAAGCTATTAAGAGGAATCATCAGCTCCTAGGTGCACCAAGCCTTCTTTGTAAACTTCAAAGTCATCACACGACCAACGGCGATGGAATGTTGACATCTGTATCCCAAGCAACCGCTGCAAGAGAGAAATCAAAGTGGAGTCAAAGAAAAGAAATAGGCCAGTGGATGGATTTCAACAGTTAAGATAGAGATTGGCAAATGGAAATGAACTACTACTGCAGCACTCAAACGAAGAGCAGATAACAGTAAGAATGAATTGCCTATTAATGTTTCATGTAAACTCATCAACCAAGGTATTCAATTTTAAGATGTGGTGTAAAACGGAATTACAGTAGAAACTGCGCCTCTTAGCTCATTTTAAATCATATATGCAGCTAAGCATGCATAGTAACTCTAACTCTTAGCTCATTTTAAATCATATATGCAGCTAAGCATGCATAGTAACTCTACAGCATGCATAGTAACTCCGATTCCGACGGAAGAAGGAAGGAAGACAAGAAGGGAGCGGAGCCGCCGCCCGTTTCCGTTTCTGCTTCTGCCCCCGACCCCGAGCTCCGACCCAAGATTACTGCCTAATCCTTTCCGTCCCCGCCGGCCCTTTGCCTGCCGTCGTATATAGCAGCCGAATAGAGAGGGGGGAGGACACCAACCCTAACAATTCGATTCGTCTCTCCCTGACCTTATAATAGCCAGGCACAGGGAGGAAGACGAACAAGATCCATGGCAGCAGCAGGAGCAGCGCTCGTTCGTTCGGTGGCCGCCAAGATGGCTCGCCATGGCCGCCTTCCAACGAGCTCCGGTCGCCTTTTGCTTTCGAGGTTCTCCACATCTACTGGCGGTTCCATGCCGCCGCCGCCGCCGGCCAACCTCAGGGTACGCTAGCTGCTCCTCTTTGATTTGGTTTGCTTCCACATATTGTATAATACTAGCAAATTTGCCCGTGCGTTGCAACGGGATGTATAATGTTATATATAGTTACAAAATATACTCTAATTTATTTTGTAGTTGGAAAAAAAGCCGTATTGACTTGAAATTCGTGGCAGTAAACTAATTATATGAGCTTGAAACTCATCTAGAGATTTAGCACTAAAAAGGGCAGACCCAGTGCCAGGCGGCTCTCACTTGAGTGGGTTCTGGGGAAGGGTTTAATCGAGGATAACCTTTACCCCCGCAAATATGCAGTGATATTTAGCGCATGAAGACTAAGAAAAAAAAATTCATGGAAATTTTTTTGGCTCTTTGATATTAGTTATCGATAGATGTAAACTAATAAAAATATATTTAAAAGACATCTGCGCGCCTGTTTACTCCCTCTCTTTCCTTGTGTTTTCTCCGCGTCCATGACAGCTGGGCCCCGCTGCTCCTTGTGGCCAGCGACCGTCGATCCTTGATCCATCACGCGGATTGCTGAGCTGGACGCGGTTCCCTTGGCTTCTCTGCCTTATCCCGAAGACCAGACCTGAAGTCTCGAAGTCGCCTCCTTCCACACGGCTTCCTCGCTTCCATCTCCCTCTCGACGCCTCCGACCGCTCCTTCCCTGCTGCGCACAAAGGAAGTCTGCCCTGGCTACGCCCGGAGCGGGCAAGCCGGCCTCCTTGCCGTCGCGCCCCGCCACGCACCATCGCCGGCGGTTGCCCGGCCACGCCCCAGCGCGGTAGTAAGGCACTGCACGCCCGCCTCCGGACCACCCCCAACGCTTGCACTTGCCTGCGCCTCCCTCCCCCGCCACTGAGCCGTCGCCCCGCCTCCTCCTCGTGGCACCGCGGCACCTCCTCCCCTCCCCATGCCTCTCATCGGCTTCACCTGCACTGGCCGTGGTCGTGCGATGCGCCTGGGTGCGGATCCAACCACGGCGAGTGCTGGGCCTACGGGAGCGTGAGGGAGCTGCCGAGCCAGGCGAAGCTTGCCTCCCCATTGGCTTCTGCGGCAACCTATGGCTTCTTCATTGTGCTATTTGCCAAAAAAAATTGATTCATTGTGCACTCTTGATTTTGTCTTGATTTGGTCCTCTCGCTTCTCGATTTAGTTTTTTGTGGATTGGATTTGATGAGTGGCGGCACCGATGCCTTGTATTTATAGTTTAGTTGGTGTCCGATTTAAGTTAATTCATGTTCGACCTATTGGTTGAAGTATTTGACTTTGGGAAGGGATCCACGTGATTTTGTTTTGGATGGATCTGGAATTTGGATTTGGTTCCATGTCGTGTGCGGACTGGATACCGCATAGCGATACTTTACCTTGTGTAGACGCGGAGAAGTCCTAATTTTTTTTTTCCCTCGGGTGGAGTCCGATGAGATAAGCTACGATTTTTTTTCCTCAGGTGGGCTAAACAATGCATAAGTAGTTACGGAAATTGGCTGCCAAGAGGCAGACAGAAAAGGGGCGGGCGGAAACAAAAAAAGCTACAGAAATTTTCCCTCTTAAAATATTAGGTATAGAATAAGCATCTGTCTTCCATATATTTCTTCTTTGATTTGATTTGATTTGGGTCACACAAAGCATCTGTCTTAGATAGAAAAGTAAATGTAAAAAAAAACAACATTCTTTCGTTTGCTAGCTGAATCTGAAATGTTGAATAATGCAAATCTTGTACAATTTTATTTATACATTATTAATTGATGTTACTTATTGCATCAGTTACATTGTCATATGAGTTTTCACATGCTACCATCTTCCCTTACAAGTGCGTAAAAAAATGATAGCAGATTGGTAAGGTTACAAAGCCCTGCCCATCCTTAGCTGCTGATATGATTGGGGCTATTCCCCTCTCTACCGTGAAGCTCACCCCCTCCTTCCCTGTCTCACAGTTACCCGCCCTGTTGCCATGGCTACCTATCTAGCATACATAAAACCTAAATTACTATTTAGTTTTCAATGTTGACGTATTTTTTATAACATTCATGAACCCTAGGTATTACACCACACTATCACATTCGCATTTGATTCTTTAAATGAGATTATTATTGTTCTTATGATTCTACATGGAATGAAATTGACTTGTTCCATGCCAGCTCTATGTGACCAACATATGTTACTAGTATTGCTGATGCTATTTATTCTGTTATATGTTTCTTTAGGGTCCTCAAACTTATAACAAGAAAGTTCCCAGTGGCAGTGAGTACTTGTACAGGTATGACTTCTCCTTCCAATTTCAATATTTATCTATAAAGAAATAACTGATTCTGGAACGAATTATCATTTGCATTTGTCACTTTCAGCTTTGTGGCTGGAGTCAACGATGCTGCACCCAAGGCAGCTTTCGGCTTGGTGATCGGCGGTTCCGCTTTTATATATTTTTACGTCATTCCGGCAATGGACCGTTTAAACGCCCAAATGGACGCCGCTTGTGACCAAGTGCACGCCTTGAATAAAGAGATGCAGCAACGAAACAAAAGGCTACATGCAGCTCTCAATTCTATGGGAAGTCAGATAGAAGCTAGAGATGAAGTGGGCGAATTTTCTAAAGGCCAAAGGATACAAGCATCGGGTATTAGTCTTATATACTCTTCATTTTTCCTTGGTGCCCATACGCATATTGAGTTTCAAACGTTGTCATCTTTGCTCAGTGACTAATCTAACACAGAAAGTTTACCATTCATTTGAAATATAAAATTACTTCCCTAGGTCTCTTTTAGGAATAATAAATATAAAAAATAAGCGAATCAGTGTTCACAATTCGGTTGCACTTACATTTTGAATTGGATGCAGCAACAATCTGAGGGAAGCTACTGCTCAACAGAAAATGATTTTTTTTAATCGAACAGCAAATGATATTTGATGACTTGCTTTTGTGCAAATGGATATTATTAGTCATTTTAGAAAGTGCATGGCATCTATATCTAGTCTGGTGGCGTAAGCTGTTGATTAATTTGTTCAATTGCATGGTTCTGGTGTGTAAGTTTATATTGGGTTAGATTAGGAACCCAATTGGTTCGTTTTAGCTATTGTGCATCAGCTACATAGGCTGTGTTTCACTTTTGAGCAGTGCAATTGCTAACTTTTATTGTTCTTGGCAACATCCAGGACAAGTTAAGGAGCATCTGTGATGCCAAGCATAAAGGATAAGGAAGACTAGAGAGGTTATGAAATTGACAATGGAGGACAAAGACGAGCAACCTATGTGTGATTTTGTGTTTTTGTTTGTGATAATAATTGGTTATCAGACAAGTGTGTCTCCAGTATCTGTTACCTTTGCTGAGTGGTGATGAAAATGGTTTGTGGCAAGTGTATCTCCAGTATCTGTTACCTTTGCGTCTGTAGTAAAAATATTTTCCAATGCTCTAGACATGATGAATGAATCTAAGCAAGTAATTGTCACATGTATGGATGTGATTGCTTTGCTGATCCTTTCCTATAGCAAATCCTGATCTCTTTGGTTAGTGGTTCCTTTTAGGTCAATCGGAGGGTAGGGGTTGGATGACCATATGGCCTTGAGTTGATCGGAATACGTGTTCATTTTTGGATGGCTCTGAGGTGACTGAACGAGTGATTGATCACCTTACTGGACTTGTATACTCGCTTAATTCCCAGGCCAATTGGCCTCTGCATGTGTTTCCTACTGATAGCCGAGTGCCCGAGTACCAAAAAGATCCATTCATGTAACTGGAACTGGAGAATCATTTCTATGTTTCTTTTCGTCCTAATGCCTAGTGCTGACAAAACATAGCAGTTTTAGTACCAGGTTCCCATTCAGTAAGCAATTAACTAGTGAAAACGAAGCAGTGCAAATTTTTCAGGAGGTGCAGCCTGACAGCAGTGAAAACGTCTAATCAATGACGAGCTCCCCAGCCGCCAGGCACAGATTTGGCATTTGCCATTGAGCTACATACAATTTTAACAAGTGCACTGAATTCAGAAAACTGAAACCAAACAATTTCTGTAGGTAACCCTCCATCGCACGTACAAAATACCCACTGAATCTCAGAAACAATCGCATGGTGAGAATCAACATCTTTTAGATATGATATACAAATCAGCTTACACCTTTCAACAGTGAGTAAAGATGGGACGAAATGAAGAAATACACTAGCAAAATTTCTGCAGATAGCATCTTTCTAATTTCCAACCCTCAGTGGTACATGGCCACACACAGAATACCAAAAACTGTCCCAATTAAGACAGCAAGTGCGCCCTTGTTTACAGGAAACACAAGCTATTAAGAAGAACCATCAGCTCCGAGGTGCATCAAGCCTTCTTTGTAAACTTCAAAGTCATTACAGGACCAGCGGTACACAAGGTATAGACGGAATGTTGACATCTGTATCCCAAGAAACCACTGCATGAAAGAAATCGAAGTGGTGTCCAAGAAAAGAAATAGGCCAGTTGATGGATTTCAACACTTAAGATAGAGATGGGCAAATGGAGCACTCTAATGAAGAGCAGATGACAGTAAGAATGAATTGCCTATTAATGTTTCATGTAAACTCATCAACCAAGGTATTCAATTTTAAGATGTGGTGTAAAATGTAATTATAGTAAAAAAAATGAAATATGCTCCTCTGAGTTCGATCAAGCTTATTTTAAATCATATACGCAGCTAAGCACGCAGAGTAACACTACAGGATGACCTTACCAGAGTTTGTTGCTTCTGGAGAAAGGGGTTTCCCTTCCTCACAAACAACATGATCTGCAACTAACTCTACAACACCTGCACAAACAATGCTGAACTTTTTAACCAATTTGCTTGCAGATTCACGAATATGTGTAGATGGAGGTTGCAATCACAAACCTTTGTTCAGGCGAACTAGCAGTCCTTGCTTGCGTAGAAAAGGTTCCATTTCATGTGTAAACTGTTACAGAGGGCCTTCCTTTAGCTCCACGTAAGGCATTGTGATTTGTGAAAATATCTAAATTTGGCCAAACACATTATACAAGAAAATACTAGTAACATCAAGAACAATAACAAAATATATGTGCAGGCTCTAATGAGAGATTGCAAATAAGTTACTCTGATTGCTGGTGATTCTAATACTCCATTACCAATATGTTTTAAAAAACAGGAAGCGCACAAACTTGCTGTTGGTTGCCGGAGGGGAATATATGCCTAAACACGGTCATCCTGGTTTGTTTGAAGAAATTAATAAAAGGAAGAGAGAAAAAAAAACTAGAATACCGATTCTGTTGCAGTATTTCCTGTCCTTGCAGTGTCATGCTCCTGAAATTCTCGAAACAGCCTGCAGGTATGATGAATGTATGATATATGATCATAATCTTAAGCATGATACTGGTGATAATAACAAATAACATATTGGGATACAGATACTACCTCTCCACGTCATCCCTTGGAAGATTAGTAAATAACAGACCAGAGTCACCTTGAAGGAACTAAAAACAGAGAAGTCATTTTCATCAAAACCTCAAATAAGTCATGTGGAATAATACAGGGTGCTGAATTCTGACAGAACAAATCACCTCGGAAAGTCTATGCAGGCCTGTTTTAGCTTAATCAGAAGGTGAACGCTCCAACGTGATCTGCATGACCTTCTTTCCAGCAAGAAATATCCTTGGGACACAAAAAAATGTGCCAGCTTTAAAAACAATTGATCAAGAATTCAAAATTGAACCAATCAGTTAGCAAAACAATTGATCAAGAATTCAAGATTGAAGCATTGTTGCAAAATGCAAAATGCAAAATGCTCAATATTAGAAACAAATCGCACGGTGAGGAACCATACAGGTCTCAGTAACTGTACAACACCTACACCAACAATGGTGAACTTTGTAACCATTTTGCTTGCAGTCATGCAAAATGAGATCTCTAACGTTAATCGTCAGGCAGCAAGGAAGACGAACAAGTTACATCGGTGGTGGTGGTGGGCATGGCAGGAGCAGCGCTCCTTGGTTCTGTGGCCACAAAGATGGTCTTCCTATTCGGGATCGTGTTGAGCTGAGCCTTGAGGGAAGCCGCCGGCGACCGTCTGGACATCGGAGTCCGATTCCTGCCCCTGCCCCTGCCCCTGCCCTATATAGGAGTAGATAGACAAGGATGAACTAGGGTTGCTAGACAGAGAGGATCGGAAGGGAACAACAGACGGAAATCTTCCGGTCCGATCGTTCGGACCGGATTCCTCCACGCGCTGGGCGTTGGCGACAAGCGCGGCCCACTGACGGAGGGAACGGCCCATGGATTGCAGCGAGCAAGAAATATCAACGTGCGTTTCTTGCCATAGAATGGTTGCTACATTTTCTTTAAACCTAGTTCATCCTCGTATCTTTTATCTAAAAAATAAATATATATATTTTTTTATCTTTTTCACCATGAAGCCAACGCCAACTCAAAACCTTTCCTCTTCAAAGGTCGAGTTCCTTGAGCCACCACTTTCTCCAAAACTAAACCTTTTATCTGGCGGTGAACTCCACCCTGGCTTAATAGCCATGGTTCGGGCACAATCCTTCTCCAGGCTTGATAACGAAAACCCATGTCATCACCTGCGAGAGTTTGAGGAAATGTGTTCGTGCCTGAGCATCTCGGACATGACACAAGAAACTCTAAAGTGAAAATTGTTTTCCTTCTCTCTCATGGAGAGGGCGAAGGAATGGTATGTTCATGTCGTAGGAAGTACGAATGGGGACTGGGATGAACTTAAAGACAAGTTCTATCTTGCATTCTTCCCTACGTCTCGTATCGTCTCTCTACCAAAAGAGATCCTCAACTTTGAGTGGTACGAGAAGGAGTCTATAGGTGCAGCCTGGGCCAGGTTTTTAGTTTTAATACACTCTGGTCTAGACTTGTCTTTACCCGACAGCTTGTTGCTGCGACTCTTTTGTCCGGGTCTTGACATAGAGGCTGACCTATACCTCGATGTGACCACTGGATGTTGTTTTACACACAAAACCATGACAGAACAAGTGAAATTCTATGAACACTTCTTAGACAAACACATTTCCTCCGTCATAAAAACTAAACCCCTCCAGGAGGAAGTCATGTCAAGCTTTGAGGAGCCCTTATCGGTCAAATCAAAACCCGTATCTCCCATTCCTTTAGATTCGACTTATGAGCCCTCACCCGAACCACAAGCACCGAAGGAAAGAATAATCCATCCTTTGGAGTTCCCTATAGAATTCGAGGATTACGAAAATACCTCGAATCACTCTTGGCATGAAAAGCTTACACTTCCTTGTGAGGAAGCTTTCCCTAAAGCAGAACCATCAAAGAAATGGTTAATGGAAGTGAAACATTCTTCCGAAGCAATTCAAATTCTTTCACCTTCCACGACCATGCCTTGCTCGTTAAGGGGAACTATCATAGAAGCCCTTCACAAGCCCACTATTGAGACTAATATCATGTCAGAATTTCTTGTGGAAACTCTCTTATTAGGCAGTATGCCGCTAGTCTCGACCAATAAACTCTTCAAAAGTCCCTCAGGACTCATCTTCAAGTGTTGTGGGATTGCTAGGGCCATGCCAATCAATATAGACAAAACCGAAGTTCACTTGGATTTCCACATCTTTGCCATCCTCAATTTCGATCTACTCATAGGCTACCCTTTTGAAAAGCTTTTCCAAGAAAAACTTTCCCACGGAAGCCTTAATGAAAAGTTTGGAAAAAAACTGCTTCCGCCACTCCTATCTTTCAGCCAGAAATCCCAATGACGAAGCATCATCCCAACCATGACCCATTCGAGGAGGTGAAGTTCCCGTTCGTTTCACCTAAGCTTTCTTGTGAAACAGAACATGCATCATAACCTTTGCTCGAACTTAAGGCATGTCCCTCTGGCAATCGAAACGTTGTTCTCGATAATGGTCGAGAAATAACCGTGATCATACATGATATATCTCTTGAGAACAAAAACTTCGGTGCCATGGACATCTTGCTTAGTACCACGTGCTCCTACGAGGACCACAACCATCTCTCAGTCCTCGTTTACAAACTTTTTAGAAGGATGGTTATGGATGCTTTCATTCAGGGGCGGATCCAAAGGGGGGCTGGGGGGCTCCAGGCCCCCCAACAGCGGGTGCATCAATGGAAATATGGGGAGGGTGAGGGAGAAGAAGAGGTGGATGAAAGAAGTAAAATGGAGGGAAAGAAGAAGAAGAGATCAGCCCCCCTTCAATCCTGTTCTGCATCCGCCACTGCTTTCATTTATCATAAATATTTCAAATTTCGTAGCTGCACTGTGGTACTAACCTTGCAGCTTGAACATTAATGCTCAATGCTTGGTGGTGAAGCTGGGAACTACACCACCATTGATAGCTGTAGGATGAAGCTCCCAAGGTCGAGCTTGTGACCATAAATAAAGCACTGGCGGGAGATAGCCTGGATTATCAGATGAAGTAGCAACGAAATGAAAGGAGACATGCAGCTCTCGATTCCATGCGAAGTCATATAGATGTAGTGGGCGAGTTTTCGAAAGGCCAAAGGATACAAGCATCGGGTATTAGCCTTATATACTCTTCATTTTTGCTTGCTGCCCATACGCGTATTGAGTTTCAAACATTGTCATCTTTGATCAGTGAATAATTTAACACAAAAAGTTTAACATTCATTTGCAATTTGAAATTACTTCCCTAGGTCCATCATTCTGCTAGGAATAATAAATATGAAATAAGCAAATCAGTGTCCGCAAGTCGGTTGCACTTGCATTTTGAGATGGATGAAGCAATAATCTGAGGGAAACTGCCGCTGAACAGAAAATGATATTAGATGACCTATTTTTGTACAAATGGATATTAGTCATTAGATGACCTACTATTGTACTACACACTACCATTTTAGAAAGTGCATGGCGTATATATCATAGCTAGTCTCGTGGCGTAGGGAATTAATTGTAATTTGTAACTTTGTTATGCTAGCTGATAATGATCTGAGTTTAGGGTGAAAGATAAAGTTAGTTTTTAATGTATTGGTGCATGTCTCCTAAAAATTCCCATCTTGGTTTTACTATACCTCCGTCCCAAGAAAAAGTTGCATAGCAAGTTTTGAAGTATTTGCTACGTGATGAACTGACGATGACAGTTTCTTTGGATGAACTTCTGTTGGCAATGTTCCAAATCTTCACCATCGTGAGGATACAATTTGCCCATGGTGGGAATATAATTTGATTGTATTATGAGTTTCTGACACTAGTGATCGATCACCGTACTAGACTAGCAGGCTCACGTTCTCTCTGTGTTTAGTTGGCAGACCAGTTGGCCTCTGCATGTGTTTCCTCCTGATAACAAAGTATTGAAAAGATTCATTCATGTAATTTGAAAATCATCTATATGCGTCTTTGGGAGTTTGGGTTCCAGAAGTACTGAAAAGATTCATTCATGTAATTTTTTTGTGACTGATTCATTCATGTAATTTGAAAATCATCTATATGTATCCTTGGGTTCCATCGGCAATGAGCAAAGGTGTGGCTAGCGCCCGGACGTCCAGACACCCGTGCAGCCTGCCCCATCCCCATCCGCCTTTGCCCTGGCCACGAGTGCGCTCCACCTCGTCTTTGCGCCCGCCGGTTCTTCCAGTAACCCCCTCCTCTCTCTCCGACTCTCCGCGCGGGCGACACACGGGAGCCGGGATGAGTGCGCCCCGACTTACAGCACCCCCGACTGCTGGCCCCAGCGCCCCCGTCTGTCGCCACCCCCCCTCACGATGCGTGCCCCGTCCGCCGCCCCCGGCCGAATAACACAAAACACTTGCAACATGAATGCAACATAAGACTCAAAACAGATGAAACATTTGTGGCAGAACCTCCTAATTACTATGGCCCACATGTACTTGTTATTGTCTTAAAGACTTCTAACCACTGTACATGTGTACCACAGATCTTAAGAAGCCTGTCGGGTGTCCTCGGGAAACCCGAATCATCCATAATCTTCCGAGCAGGATCACATTACAGAGGCATCATAGTATTACAACAGTTTATATAATAAATTACATTAGAGTACAAAAGCGGAAGTCTTACATAACATAAGTTTACAAACTTGATGTTCCAAACTTACAAACTTAAGTTTAGTGTTACAACCATAGTAGTGGAGTAGCATTATTAACATTATTACAGCACCAAAACGCGATGCTCTGCCCAAGAGCCAAACATCTCTACTCGTCGTCGCTCGCCGCAAAGACAGTCATGCAACAGGGTCCAAAACACACCTGCTCATGAGACGCACCTGCAACAGGGGTTTAACAAACCCTGAGTATGAAAGTACTCAATAAGGATTAACTGACAAAACCAGTGGAACGACTCAGGAATGCAGGCTCAGGGGAAACAAGGTGAGGTTCCAGCAGGAAGTCAAGTTCTTTTGCATAAAAGCTACTAATGGTGAATCCTTAAGATCACGATTTTATTTCAGTATTATTTATTGACAGAATGTAAGTGATCCTAATCTAGATCATATAACTCATTCAATATCTTTCTGATTCTCTGACTAAAGTTCTATTTCTTAACTACGATGTTGAACAGAGAATCGAGTCTCCTTAACCGAGGAGCAGCGACGATTCGAATCGATTAAACCCAGCTGGGGATTCCTAATTACACGACATATGTAGGACTCTAACCAACATATATCAACCTTCACTCGGATCCTCCAAAATATGACCGGGTCCAGCGCCACCCGAGAGTATAGTACACCTCCAATCCAGCCCTTGGCTACGAGGGTACACACTACTCTCGCCATCTCTCCACTCCTAGTGCGCGGTTGGCCATTCACATGTTGGCGTTACCAAGGTCTTAGGCTTACAGGAGCATGTGATCAGTTACAAAGTCTCGACGCACACAATTCAAACAACGGTACGGTCCTTAACTGACTCAGTCGAAGACACTACAGGGGGACTCCTTTCCCGATGCAAGTCCACCGACCGGTCCCAAATTATCAATATTAATATTCATCAAGTGATTGTCCAACAACCCTTCAAACTTTGTTTAAAAGTTTTAAAGTTTTCTCATTAAGCAATGCTAAGCATACTAAGCATTTTTAAATAAAAACAATAACAAAGATGGTATTGAAAGATCAAGGATGATAATGCAGTAATTAGGTTATCACTCAACTCCTAGCACTTAATGCAATAGCGCGGTAATATAAGTGAAGTAAAAATTTTTAAATTGCAAGGGAAGGTTAGATGTAACCGGGGCTTGCCTTGGTCGACGGGAAACTCAGGCTCGGGTTTAGTACCGCAGAAGTCAAACCCTACTTCCACGGACGTCGGTTCTTCTACGGGGACGGGTTCGGCTTCGGTACCTTCCTCTGTTACGGGAACTATACGTAACGATAATGCATGCTTTAGGATGATAAGATAATAAACATGATGCTTGATGGATGCTTAACAGAGTTAACAACTTGAGTATAGCTTTCCTTCACGGTACAGTTGAATGACAAAAGCTTCTAACCTAACCCTAATCTAGGGTCCGATTACGCTAATCAATTATTAAAGGATTTCGTTAAACGCATGAAATAACACTAATCAAGAATTAACAACATGATAAAGAAAGCTTAAGCAACCAATTAAGAATGCTAAAGATCATTAAGGGTTAATGATCTAAAGTCAACACTCAATCATAAAGTCAAGCAACCCTAACCATCATTTCCTAATTAATCAATTAATTAATTAATAAAGCATAATTTAAGAATAAAAATTAACTTAATCTAATTAAGCTAAAATTTTTAATTTAGGAAGCTTATATCATAATTAGATGATAAAACAATTTTCATGATTTCTGGATAAATAAATAAGCATAGAAAAAAATTAAGTAAGGGCCACTTAAGAATTAAATGGACTAATCAATTAACCTACAAAAAGTAATTAAAATTGATATTTATTATTTTTCTTAAATAGAACACAGTAAATAAAGGTTACTCAAAAATTTTCACAAATTTTGGAATTATAAACAATTTATAACAAAATAAACAAAACTGAAAATCATTTTACATTTTTGAAAAAAAACAAAAATCCTTGCGGGCTGCTTCCTTCTCCTCCCTCGGCTCGGCCTAGCAGTCCGGCCCGGCAGCGCGCCCGCGCTTCCCGTCGCGCGCCCGCGCGCGGCCCGCTCTTCCCAGGCTCAGCCCAGCAATGCGGCTGGCCTGCTCGCGCGCGCTCAGTCGCTGACGCGTCAGCCCCGCATGTCATCCCCGACCTCCCGCTCTCCCTTCCCGCCGCTGCGGCACGGTGGCCGGCCGGCGACCGCGACCTCAGAAACCTACTTCGACCCTACCATCACGACCTACTCCATCCTACGAACCCCCTCCACCACTCAACTGCCCAGCGTATGCACCGACGACCTCTTACCGGCGGTTATGGCAGATCACCGCCGACGGTGAGCCGCGAAAACGCGCCCCCGGTGAACTCGAGACCCAACTGAAGCGGGAAAAACGTCGAGTGGCTCACAGTGATCACTTTGGCGCTTTCGGTGAAGACGTAGGTGCTCGGGAATGACCGGTCCATGGCGAGGTGACCACGGCGGTGCTCTGCTCGGCAGCGAGGAAGACAGCGGCGGTGCGGGCACTCCAGGCGGTAGCAGTGGACGCGAGCGAGCGGGAAGGTGTGCTAGAGCAAGGCGGTTGCAGTGGAGCAGTTGGCGTGACTAGAGGGGACTCAACGAGGGCTACGGCGAGCGGCGGAGCTATGGTGGCGGCGGAAACCGAGGAAAAGGAAAACTCAACCACGACGGTGCTCGGTATTTATAAGGCGATGAAAACGGTCTCCAGGCGACGTGTGGCCGGTCACGAAGGTGCTGAAGCAAGAGTTGGCGGTCAAAAATGCGCCTGGAAGGCGTTTGAAGCTCGCCGGCGTCGGCGGGAGGTGGCGTGCGGTGGTTGGCGGCGATTTCAAATAAATTACAGAATTGCCACTGGAGGAAAAATTCAAATTACTTTCAAATCTTCAATAGAAGTTGAAAATCTGTAAATACAAAAGTTGTTCCATTTTCAAAGATCTACAACTTTCTCAATATGAATATTTTCCAATTTGGCTTAGTTTTTGAAATTTGAATTTGAATTCAAAAAGGGACATTTTCTGGAATTCTGAAAAACCAAAATTACTTTGAATTTTGTATTGAAACTTCAAAAACTCAAAATACCAAAGTTGTACATCTAGGGCAGACCTACAACTTTACTATTCAAAATATTTTCCAATTATGCTTCCATTGTGAAATTGGATAGTGGAAATGAAAAGGGGACAATTTTGAGATTTGAATCTTTTCAAAATTACTTCAAATTTTACACTGAAACTTTGAAAACTCAAAACATCAAACTTGTAGCCCTTGAAAAGATCTACAAACTTGGTTTTACACTTTTTCCCAAATTTTGCTTAGATTTTGATCTATTCCAAAAGGGGTAAAACTAGGGTTTTGTTTTTCAGGGTTTTCGGAAAGGTTTTGAATTGAAACTTGATTCTTTATTAATTTGGGGTTGCTTAGGGATCACACCCTCACCCTAGGGCATCATTGAGTCAAGCCTCACATGGTTGACCAAATGGCTCCCTAGGTTGACCAGTTTGACTTAAGAAATTCTTTTATCAATTCCTCAAATTTGAATTCGAATTCGAATCGAAAAACTTATAACAAGTTTTGGATTCCAAACCCTAACTCAAACTTGAAGCTTTATTTTATAAGTTAGACTTGAGCTTATACCCTACACTTGGCACTAGTGTATAACACCGTCATACACCTCAAATTACGCAGGGCATAAACTAAGTATTTGCGATGACATTCGAAATTAGGGTTTTCAGATTTTGAGTCACACAACGAGAAACACATCCAACCTAAGAATTTAAACTCATTTTAGTTGATGCACGACATTGTTAACCTAATCATGGATGATTTGCAGTGCAAATGATGACATGGGAGGTTTTTAGTTACTATAACACTAGGGGTGTTACAACATTTAGAAATATGCTCTTGCAACATGTGTGTGAAACACATGAAACATCCAAAATAAAACACTAGCAACTTGCAACATGAAATAACTTTCTGCAACATAAGACTAAAACAACTGAAACATTTGGAACATACTGTTGCAACATATGCAACATCCAAATCAAAAACAATTGCAAGATACATCTGAAAATAGATGAAACATTTTAAATAAACTCTTGCAACATGCCTCTGAAACACTTGCAACATATGCAACATCCTTCGATCTACTTTTGCAACATCAAAATAAAACAGTTGCAATACATCGAAAACGTCTGAAACACTTGAAACATACATATGCAACATAGAGGAGGGGAAGGCCGGGCCGGTTGATTCCGGCCGTTGGGGCTAGAGCCGCCGGCGAGTCATCGCACTGCCCGCGCTCGTAGGTGCCCTTGGCTCGGCCAGAGAAGACGTGAGGCGTCACGGCACATGCGCCCCAATGGCCATGGCCAGCGGTGTGCATGACAGCAATGGGACACGGACGGACGAACGGCGAGTAGCGAGCAGCACAAGTGTCTGGGACTGGCGCGTGGCGCGGCCGTCGATGAGGCACAGAACGGTGGGGCACAACGTGGTAGCCGACGAGTGTGCGGTGGGGGAAGGAGCGTAGACAATGAGCGGCCACGTTGCTTCGGGCTCGGGCGGATAAGCACGAAGGAGTGAGAGGGCCAGGTGGATAAACACGAGGGAGTTGGGATTTATTTTTTATTTGGGGCCCGCTCTTGGAGAGCCACGTCTGGACAAGAGTCACAGACAAATGCATGAGTTGGATCATTATCAATGAGCAAATCTCTTGTCCTGTGTCCAATGATGAAAAAACATACCAGTTCTAGTACTAGGTTCCCATTGGGTGAGCAATTACAATTAGTCAGAACACTGCGAGTTTTTCAGGAGATGCTCACAGTGAAAACGTCTAACCACTAGGCTCCCTAGCCACCAGGCACAGATTCAGCATTTGCCATCTAGCTACATTCAGTTTCAAGGGTGCCACGAGGCACAGATCCAGCAATTGCCATTTGCCATTTAGCTACATTCAGTTTCAAGGGTGCCACCAGACACAGATTCAGCATTTGCCATTGAGCTACATTCAGTTTCAACAAGTAAACCAAATTCAGAAAACTGAAACCAGACAATTGCTTTAGGTTCAACCCTCCAACGCACATACAAATACCCACTGAATCTCAAAAACAATCGCATGGAGAGAATCAAATTCCTCACAAGAGTAGGTTACCAATCAATCAACCTCTTAACTGACACCTTGTTGATATGATATACGAATCAGCTAACACCTTTCAACGGTTGAGTAAAGATGGGACAGAATGAGGAAATACACTAGCAAAATTTCTGCAGATAGCATCTTCCTAATTTCCAGCCCTCACTGGTACATGGCCACACGCAGACTACCAAACACTGTCTCAGTCAAGACAGCAAAGTGCGCCCTTGTATACAGAAAGCACAAGCTTAAGAGGAATCATCAGCTCCTAGGTGCATCAAGCCTTCTTTGTAAACTTCGAAGTCATCACACGACCAGCGGCACACAAGGTATAGACGGAATGTTGCCATCTGTATTCCAAGCAACCGCTGCAAGAAAGATAAATCAAAGGGGGCTCAATGCAATGAAATAGAAAAAGCATAAATGCGGCAGGTTTTGGTTTCAATGCAAAATGGCCACATGCCTTCCAAAAGTTGCAATAGAGATGATACTGGACTACTGGAACACCTTATGCACAGCAGATTTCAGTAATGGGTGAATAGTGAATTGTCAATCGATATGTTTCGCAATGCAACAGACATAATTTAATGGGGTGGGAATGTAATTCTGGGCAAATTAAAATATGCTTCCTTTAGATTGATCAAAGTTACATAGCGAATTATGACGTATATATTCTAAATCAAACATATGACAACCATCGCATAGTAATTCATACCAGAGTCTGTGCTGCTTCTGGTGAAAGGGGCTTTCCTTCCTCACAAACTACATGGTCTGCAACCAACTCTACAACACCTGCACCAAAAATGGTAGACTTTTTAATAACATTTTTCGTGGCAGATTTCAAGCATTTGTGTAACACAGGGGAGACTACAAACCTTTGTTCAAGCGAACTGGAAGTCCTTGCTTCCGTAGAAATGGCTCCATCTCATGTGTGAACTGTTCCAGAGGACCTTCCTTAAGCTCCACCTGAGGCAATGTAAATGTTATTAAAAAAATGGTGTAAATTTGGTGAAACACATTATACAAGAAACTAAAATGGCATCAACATCAAGAATAATAACACCTGAAGCAGGCTAAGGAGCAATTGCAAATAAGTTTCATTGTCAAAGTACTGTTACCCTGGTGTGAGTGATACTATCATTATATATTGGTAATATACATTAACACCAAGGGCCTAAACTTGACATTGGTCAGCTGAACATGGTCTTCCTAGTCTATTTGAAGAAACCAGGGATATAAATGAAAAGCAAAACTAGGATACCATCTCTGCCGCAGTACTTCCTGTCCTTGCAAAATCATGCTCCTCAAATTCTCGAAACATCCTGCCAGTATGATATATGACCATATCAATATTTATGTAGGCTAAAACAAGAAATGTAAGTAATGGTGATGGCATACGGATAGTACCTCTCAACATCATCCCTTGGAAGATTGGTAAAGAACAGACCAGAGTCGCCTTGAAGGAACTAAACACAGCGAAATTACTTTCATCAAAACCTCATATTACTGGTCTGGAAATTGGAATACAGTGTACTAAATTCTGAAAAGAAACAGCTCACCTTGGAAAGCTTGTGGAGGCCTGTTTTAGCTTCGTCAGCAGGCGAACGCCCCAACGCTATCTGCATAACCTTCTTTCCAGCAAGAAATATCCTGGAACAGAAAATGCAGCAGCTATCAGACATGTGGGGGGTAGGACTTATTAGCATTTTAAAGGGTTCACCTAGCATTATGCCCTTGTATTAGGAGCAATGTATTCCAGGGATGCAGCATGTAGCATATATAACAAATTTTGTTGATCCGTGTAAGGTTCGGTTGAATATTGCTTGGAAGGGTAAAATGGATGACCAAAGCAGAACCAAAATAAGGTCCTGTCCACTGCAGCATTCGGACAAACAGAATCACATGGCAGCAGACATGTGGGCGCCGTACCTGCTAGAAGATTTGAGCTGCTCCCTAAGGTCCTTGAGCTTCTGATTCCTCATGTTATCGTAGGTGAAAACATAGGCGCTGCTGTATTTGTCGATAGCATCTTTGATCTCGGCGACTACTTTGCCCTTGCGCTCTAAACCTGGCTTTTTCTTGGTCTTTGATAAGGTCACTGCGCCCACCAGCATAAAAATCAATTAATTAGCACAATTGACAGCAATTTCTTGCGCTCTTCAAAAAACTAAGGGGTCGTGGCAAAACACACACACAAATGGGAAGAGAAAAGCATAAACTTTAATGATGTGGGATAAGAAAGAAAGAATTGGTGAGGCAAACAAGCAATTGCTGGAAGGAAATCGATCGATATGAATTAATCCCCTCTACGCAGGCAACGAATCAAGGAAGAAAGATGCCAACCTGGGCGGTTGCGCTTAGATTTCGGCATCGCCTTTCCACTCCTGAGCTGCGGAGGCGGCGAATGCGGAGGCGGAGGCGGCGGCGGCGCCGGGGACTCCTCTCCTCTAGGGTTTTAGGACCTGGATGGAGGCTTGCGTTCTTGTCTGGTGAGACCGTGACAGCGAGAAGCCGAGCGCGAGATGATGGACCTTAACTGGGCTTGGTCTTTGGCCCATCATTATTCCAAGCAAACCATCATCCACCCTTCCTACCGTAACCACTAGGGTGAAACGACATCTACTAGTAGTCATCTACAAGCTTATCACACGGTGCACACAAAAACTGTATATGCCTGTCAGCTTGTGCGCGTGCGTGTACGTACGTCGGACAATGCTTGTGTTTAATTTTCTCCCATAACTAATCTTTTTCAAAATCAAGGGTCAGATCGAATGGCTGGCTGAAACTAGTGACATGTCAGAACAAAATTATGGAATGGCAGGTGGAAAATTCTAGGTTTTTTTTCAGGCGTGGCTAGCGCGTGGACGTCCGGACGCCCGCGCACCTCACCCTTGTCGTTGCGCCCACGACTCCTTCCCAGCAACACCGCTCCCCTCTCTCCACACAGGGCGAGGCTCGGGAGTCGGGATGAGAACGAGCACGCCCCGGTCCACATGACCTCAGGTGCCCCATGACTCTCTGAATATACCTCTGAAATATAAATATTTGTAACATGAAAACACTTGAATATAATATACGTCTGAAGCAGATGAAATATTTGGAACATACACTTGAAACATATGTGTGAAACATATGCAACATCGAGATAAAACACTTGCAACTTGCAACATGAAAACGCTTACTGCACTGAAACAGCTGAAATCATTGGAGCATACTCTTGCAATATCTATGAAACATATGCAACATCCAAATAAAAAAACGTTTGTAAATATACGTCTGAAAAACAGATGAAACATTTTGAACAAACGCTTGCAACATGTCTTTGAAACACTTGCAACATATGCAACATCCACATGAAACAATTGCAATATGCATATGAAACATCTGAAACACATGAAACATAGGCTTGTAACATACGTTTTTCACCCTTCTTCCGTATGGCACAGTGTAGAGCAGGGAGACGGTGGATTCCGGCCAGCCGACGACCAAGAATGGTGGTGCGGCCTGGCAGTGGCCAGCTGCGCCTGTGCTTGGCCTAGGCTAGGCCAGCGACGGCCCCCTCTCCTAGCTGCCTGGCCTAGGCGCGACAGAGGACGAGGCACAGCATGTCGCTGCGGGGGATGGCGGTGGCTGGGCTTCTGAGTGGGCCACGTCACGGGATGGAGGCGTCGTGGTGGTTGGCGGCAGCGATGCGACAGATTGGGGCGAGCAGCAACGCCGTGCGGCGTGGAGTGGGGAGAGGAGCGCGGGATGGGGACGGACCGCGGATGCAGCGTCATCGCACTAGAGAAGGGCAGAAGGCCACAGTGAGCAGCCTCGCACCTGTGGTGAGGAGCCTCTCGCTGGAGAAGGGAGAAGCACCGTCTTCTTTCGAGAAGCGGACTGACGAGTGGTGTGGATAAGGCGGAGTGCTGGCGCGGGGTGTCCGACCGGTCGTACAGTCAGGTGTTTTTTTCCTCCCGTGAGACAGTTACGGGACGTTTTGCAAAGCCTACTCGTTTGTGCTTATAGATGGAGGATGAAGATCCTAATTAACTCCTGTCTTGAGTAAAAGTGATTTGGCCACTGTACTGGGCACAAGATACTACACCGTTACATTAATGAATTCAGTCCATTGTGGATATACAACCTCAAACTTATCATTCCATTGAATTAAATTTACTTTCTGTAAACAGCAAAGTGGCCTATTAGCTCAGTTGGTTAGAGCGTCGTGCTAATAACGCGAAGGTCGCAGGTTCGAGACCTGCATGGGCCAAATTTATTTTTGTATTTTCATAGTTTTCATTTCTTTTCCAGAAATATTTTTTTGGCTCAATTTCAATTCCTTTTTCCAGAAAAGGAAACTTTTTATAGTTTTCATTTCTTTTCCAGAATATTTTTTTGGCTCAATTTCAATTCCTTTTTCCAGAAAAGGCAACTTTTTTATAGTTTTCATTTCTTTTCCAGAATTTTTTTTTTGGCTCAATTTAAATTCCTTTTTCCAGAAAAGGCAACTTGGCCAATCACATAACTTTCTTCTTTATGAGAACTCTCACATTCTTGGTGATCGGCAACTTGGCCAATCACATAACTTTCTTCCTTATGAGAACTCTGCCATTCTTGGTGATCGATTGTGTTATTTTGTTCTCACATTGTACATCACAGCAAACCACCAATTATTCAAGTTTCAGAACGGATCACAAACGCACTGCCAACTCTGCTGCAGTTTTCACTTCTTATGAGCTCCTGCACTGTTTTCCTAAATATAAACTTATTCCCGCTTTTCCTCTTTCTTTATCTTTCTTAATAATTCTCAAGTACAACAATGTCTGCTTAGACAGGAAAATGGTTACAAGACAAGATGTACACACTTTCTTAATAATTCTCAGGACTGAAGAAGCACTCCTCTGTCCTCTCTCTGCACTTCCTGCTCAACTCCGCTCCTGGACTGTGGTTACTTGTTTCAGCTGCTGCTGCTGCCTGCAAACACCATTCCAACGGTTTCTGAAATACTTCTCCTGTTTTCGCTGCTCATGCAGCACAGGTTTCTGGCTCCAATGGAATAGAAAACCAGGGCGCCAACTAGCACAGATGCGACAGGAACCGTCAGATTGTCGTCAAGGCGTGTGCTGATCGGGAGCGACTCCACAACTGCTGCAACCAGGGATATGACACCAAAGGCAGCGACCATGGTCCAGCTCTTCTCAACAAACCCGTAAATGCTGAAGTAGCACATGAACCTGGTTTCATATACACACATATCATAGCAGTTTCAGGTTCAGGTTATGTATGCAGAGTCTTCAGGTTTCAGCAATAGTGTTGGATAGAAAAAGGTAACAGATAGTCTGTTTACTTACAGCACTGATGCGATGAAACCTGCCAAGAACATGGCAATGCTTCCGGCATATGATTTTTCAGGGTTGTGAGGGAGCTTCACACGCCCGAATCGTCTCCCAAATATGTCAGCAACACCTGAAAGAAACGGCGTGCTGGGTTCAGATTTCACCTGAAGAAACAAAGAGGGAGTTGTGGCTACAGAGCAACCTCTTCTGCTACTAACTAACAGCACAGAATTAGTAGAAAGAAGCAGAGCTAATACCGTCTCCTGCACACAAATTGCAGATCACTGCGATTGAGATGGGTGATGTCCTCCAGAAAACTATTGTTGTCAGAGTTATAGCACAGGCATAATACAAAGGGCCCTTGAGAAGTTCGCTGGAGTCAATCAAGAGGCAAAAGATTGGAATAGTTAACTCATCAGGTCTGGCAAAAGAAAACACTTTTGTTTGAACAAGAAATACATATTTGATCACTGCAAAATACACCTGCGGTCTCCATGCCTGGTCATCGAGTTAAGCACACCTTCATCTTTCATCAAACCAAGTCCAATCACTGTCACCTTTATGATGTTGACGATGAGGATAAGCGGAGCAAGAAATGGAGCAAACACATCATCCGAACTGAAAACGAAAAGAGCAAGGAAAGGAATTATTTGCAGTAGGGTAGATAGACTAGGACTAGAAGAATAGGGACTTTGTTGGTGGCCTAATTTTTACTTTACCTGAACAAAGGCCACATAAGGAAATACACTAATCCGACAGTTATGTGCACCAGTTTCCTGCAGAGTTTCTAGAATGCACAGAAAAACACATACAGACACCAATCAATAAATTCATATTGGAAGGGAAAGAAAAATCAATAAGCTTTATAAGTGGTAACTGATAAATTTTTTTATTCACAATATGACTAGTGAAGCTGCAGTACTACTAGAGTTTGGTGGTTGACTTTTGAGGGCGGGGTTCAGCCGTTCAGGGCAGCTTGGAACGAACTGAAACCACAACTTGAATCAATACTTGAATCTATTGTTGGCACAAGCAATATATACAAATTTTTATACGGAGTACAGAAACTGTGTTCGTTTAAGGACAAACATAAGTGAATCTCCCAAAGGAAAAGCTCTGATTTAATTGGCTTAATTATTAGTAGTACTAGTACTAAATTAGTAAGTGCGAGGAAGCAGCAGAAGCAGCGAGGGAGGAAGAAAGCAAAGCAAAGGAGTGACCTGGTCCAGCAGCGCGCGGTTGGTGACCTCTTCCCAGAAGCGGAGCACGATAGCCGCGGCCACTCCGGTGAGCACGGCGGCGCCGGCGTCCCGGAGCAGCGGGCTGTCCGTCCACATGATCCCAACTCGCGAGCGGAGGTACCCAGCTAACTGCCGCTGGTCCTGCTGCTAGACTAGATGGATATCAGCTACTGCTGGTCTGATCCGCGCCTGACAAACCTTCCTTCCTCTCCCTTTCATGTCATGTTTTACACAAGAAAAACATATTTTTTTCTGAAACATCACATGAACTATTTTTTTTGACCAAGTTGTAGAATATATGTTTTGTTACTACTACTAGTTCACTGCCTGCTCCCTGAGCTGGACTGAGCCAGCCAGCAGCGCACACTGTTGTGAAAATCATTCTCTGTTTATTAAATACGGAGTACTCGGTTGCAGTCTGAGAGCTGTACTCTCTGCTACTCTGTAAGTAATCTCTTTCTCTGTTTATTAAATACTCCTGTAAGGCATACATTTATCTCTTGTCTTTGTTGCAGAAAAAAAAGGCAGCCAGATTTATGTTCGCTGTCTTCGCTGCTCATGCAGCACAGGTTTCTGGCTCCAATGGAATAGAAAACCAGGGCGCCAACTAGCACAGATGCGACAGGAACCGTCAGATTGTCGTCAAGGCGTGTGCTGATCGGGAGCGACTCCACAACTGCTGCAACCAGGGATATGACACCAAAGGCAGCGACCATGGTCCAGCTCTTCTCAACAAACCCGAAAATGTTGAAGTAGGACATGAACCTGGTTTCATATACACACATATCACGACACATGTATAACAGTTTCAGGTTCAGGTTATTTATGCAGGGTCTTCAGGTTTCAGCAATACTGTTGGATTGAAAAAGGTATACCAGATAGACTGTTTACTTACATCACTGATGCAATGAAACCTGCCAAGAACATGGCGATGCTTCCAGCATATGATTTTTCAGGGTTGTGAGGGAGCTTCACACGCCCAAATTGTCTCCCAAATATGTCAGCAACACCTGAACAGTGTGCTGGATTCAGGTTTCTCACCATGAAGAAACAAAGAGGGAGTTGTGGTTACAGAGCAATCTCTAATGCTACTAACAGGCACGGAATGTAACTGTAATAGTAGAAAGAAGCAGAGCTAATACCATCTCCAGACTCCAGCACACAAATTGCAGATCACGGCGATTGAGATGGGTGATGTCCTCCAGAAAACTATTGTTGTCAGAGTTATAGCACAACCATAATACAACGGGCCCTTGAGTAGTTCTCTGGAGTCAAGAGGCAAAAGCTTGGAATAGTTAGTTATCCATCATAGTTGGCAGAAAAAAAATGCTACTTGCTTCAGCAAAAAAATGTGTGTTGTTTTCAGAGCGCTGCCTTGGTTTTTTTTTTGGTTAAGAGGAGAAAGAAACAAATGCAAAAAGCTTGTCAATAAACCTAGGCTTACCAAAAGCCAGCTACAAAGGTCAAGTATCCAGTATTACACAACGCAATTAGCGACATACGACAGCTACATGGTCCTGCCGAATACTGCTACAAGCGCAAGAAATTATATGCATAACAAAACCAGAGTCTCCACTGCAATGCGTTCAAGAAGCATGGCAACAACAAATATATGATCACTACAAAATATACCTGGGGCTCGACCGAATCTGGGAAGCCGAACCCTAGCGCCCTGGCCCCGCCGCAGCCACCCAGGCGCCAGCGCCCCCTACCACCACCACCACCACCTCCTCCTCCTCCTCCTCCCCCGCCTCCCTCTCCCCCTCCCCTTCCCCTCCCCTGCCCTCCACTGTTGGCGTCGCGTTGTCTGGCGCTCTGCGGACGCCATTCCTGACCACGCCGCCGCCACACTCGCAGGCCCTGCCGCCGCCGCCCCCGGCCTCCAGCCTGTCGGATCTGACGGCCCACCTGCGGCAGGCGCCGGATCTCGGGCCTCAACACTAGCTGGCGCCGAGAACCCCGCCCCCAGCCAACACCAACACACACGGCTTCCAACGGCGCCGGGGCGGCTCACGCTGACGGCTCGGCCGCTCCACCGCCACCTCCTCCCGTGGAGCCCGCGCCAACGCCGCCCGGGGATGAGGACGCCGCCACGGACGCTACCACAGCCGCACCGTTGACAGCCGAGGGGTGGGCTAGATGCCAGCAACGCCGCGGCCATGCCCGGGCCTTGGGGTCCCGGCACGGCGTTGCTGGATGCCCCAAGCTCCTCTCTCTCGCTAGCCGCGACACCGTTCTTCCCTGGATGCTCCTCGGGAGGGCGTTCGAAGAGCCGGCGGTGGGCTGACAACGACGGCGAGGAGACCGATGACGACCACCCCGTGACATACCTGGAGGCCGCTCGTCGCCCGGCGAAGCTGGCCTCAGCATCCCCCGTGCGCCCCCAGACTCGTTCAGCTACAGTTTTGGGGCGTAGCAGAGCGGACATTGGACAGGGGCCTTTGCAAGGCCGTGCTAGTGCTGAACTTGGCCGGCGGGGACATGGCCGTATGCGGAGGAAGTGCACCCGCAGCTAGTGAACGGCTTGCCTGTTCGGCCAGTGGATGGCCATGTCCCTACCCGCCAATGGCTTGGCCATCGTGGACGGGCCTCCGCCCCCAAGACCGATGGGTGGCGTGAGATCCTCCCCCGATAGGTGACAGGATTTGCTGGTGCCTCGACGGAGCCTCGCCCCAGCCAAAAGTAGCTTTCGCAGGTCAAGAAGATCCCGGCAGAGCATTACGGCAGATGCTTCAACTGTCTCTCCTATTCGCACTGAGTAGTGACTTGCCGGTTGCCACAACATTGTCTACGCTGTCGCGGATTCAGACACCTCGCCAAGGACTGTAGGCGAATGACTGCTTCGACCTCGACGGCGGTGGGTGCCAACCTGCCACAGTACTCTGCTTGCGACGACCCCCGGCCTCCTAGCGCGTGCCGCGCGGCGGTGCGGAGGGTGCCACACCGGGGGCTGTGGGGGCGCCGGTGGGAGACGACGATGACGTCGGCGACGCAAGACTAAGCCAAAGGACATCGGCACGGTTGTGCCTGCCGACCACGGCGACAAGGCACCTACTTCTATTGTTGCACTATGCTTTCCCGAGCCAGATCCGCTGGCGCTGGTGCTGTGCGTGAGTGCGAGGCCTCCCACATTGGTCGTCTCTTTCGACCCGATGCTGGAGGAGCTCACCGCCTCGCTCGTCGTGAGCCGTACTCTGGAGGTTGCCTCTCTGGGGATTGAGGAAACGTCTCTAGCACCGGCTACTCCCTTGCCTCAGTTACCGCTGGTGCAGGAGCTGCCATAGCTCATGCCTACTCGGGTGGGACTCGACGTCGATGATGACGACACGACGCCCACGCCATGCGAGGCCACTCGGCGTCTCGCAAGGTTCACCGAGGAGGTGCAGTGCAATAGAAAATCGCCATTGATTGCTAGTCCTCCAAGGCAGAAGGCGGTAACAAAGCGCCCCCTACCAATCAGGAGCAGGCGGATTGCCGCTCAGCCATTGTCGCATGTAGCCACCTCTAAGCGGGGCGAGCTCCTACTCATGCAGCGGATGGGCATCGCGCCGCTGGCGGCACCAAGTTCTTCCGTGTCCAAGGGAGCATACGATGCCATTTTCATTGGGAACTTGACGTCGAGCCAAGTTGAAGCCCTAGACAAGTTATTTCTAGCGGCCAACATCAAGGCAGGTAGAAAGCTCTTCTCGGACGCCGGAGTAGGACCGTGCAGCCAGTAGCGGAGGCGCCCGGCTTTGTAGGTTGCAGCGCTGCCCTTAGCTCGGTTGTAGACCTTTTATGTAATATCGAAGCTTCGAATGGTTTGCTAGGTTGTAGATCCAGTCTACGGTTGTAAGAACTCCGATGACGCTCCTCAGAAACGCGTCATTTGTATGATTAAACTCTTCTTCTTAATTACAATATACACAAATCTTTTGTGTATTCGAGAGGAAAAAAACAAAATATACATGCGGTCTCCATGCCTGGTCATCGAGTTAATCACACCTTCATCTTTCACCAAACCAAGTCCAATCACGGTCACCTTTATGATGTTGACGATAAAGATAAGCGGAGCAAGAAATGGAGCAAACACGTCATCTGAACTGAAAACGAAATGAGCAAGGAATTAAGAAGAAGAACCTAATTTTTACCTGAACAAAGGCCACATAAGAAAGTACACTAATCCTACAGTTATGTGCACCAATTTCCTGCAGAGTTTCTAGAATGCAAAAGAAAAGACATACAGAGGAGACCCATCAATAAATTCATCTTGAAGGGGAAAGAAAAGTCAATAAGCTTAGTAAGTAACTAACTAATTGCATATCTAAGTTTTCATTATTGAGATTTCAGAATATGATTAGTAAAGCTGGAGGTTGCAGTACTCGAGTTCGGTGGTTGACTTTGAGTGGTGGGGTTCACGGCGGCTTGAAACGACCTGGGGCCACAATGCAAGTTCGGTCACAACTCGAATCTACTGTTAGCACAAGCTTGTAAACTAGTACAACAGGTTATTTGTCTCCTAAAGGAAAAGGCTGGCTTTTTCGAGTCAGTAGGTGTAAAAGCAAGGGGCAAGCAGAGGGGGTGAGGCGTGACCTGGTCCAGCAGCGCGCGGTTGGCGACCTCTTCCCAGAAGCGGAGCACGACACTCCGGTGAGCACGGCGGCGCCGGCGTCGCGGAGCAGCGGGCTGTCCGTCCACATGGTCCCGAGTCCCGAACGGAGGAGGTGCCTGCTGCTTGACTGGATGGATTCTGGATATGGATCAGAGAGAGGGATGCTGCAGCACAGCTGCCTCCCTTTCATGTTCTGTTTTACTCCACATGAAACTGTATTATATTCACTGCCTGCTCTGCTCCCTGAGCTGGACTGATCCAGCCAGCACTGTTGTGAAAATCATTCTCAATAATAACTCACTCAATTGGTGTCTCAGACCTGTACTCTTGGCTACTCTTTGTAAGCAATCTCTTTCTCTGTTTATTGAATATTATAAAACATACATTTAGCTCTTGTCCTTGTTGCAGAAAGAAAAGGCATCCGAATTTATGTTCTTTTAGGATTTCATTTTTTCTCCCTAGTTATCTTCTCGTGGATCTCTCCTTAGTTACATTTTTCATGGGATATGCATGGCCACGTGCCCGTCATAAACGATTGGCCCATATATAAGATGACGTGATTTCCTCCATACGTGGTACTCTTATGTTCAATCATTATATTAATTATTAATTAAACATGCATCTGAAGTCCCTGCGGTGTGGAGCCAATGTGGACTCAGGAAAAAGTTGTTTGAGTCCAGAAATTGACAATTGAAAACCTGTACAAAATAACCAAAACTTGAAACATTAGTAAAACGGAGGGTTTAAGTCTATCTTTCAAAGCACTGGCTCCAAATAAAGATTCAAATAACTTCAATCTATGGATTACAAGATATACGTGATTTTTGGGAAAAAAAACTCTAAGCTTGTTCGCTTTCTTTTTTATGGGCTTCTTCTCTTTTGACAAAGGCCCAATAGTATATGAATAGATGTTAGGAAAAAATTTATTTGATATTCCATAACATTTGTCAAAGTCCTATTTGCCTCTTTAATTAAAAAAATGGTTTTGTAACCTCCTCCAGCTTTTTGAAAACTGTCTGAATTTGCTCCCTAGATGGTTTTGAGAGTGGTTTTAAGTAATGTGGCACCATGTCAACCAAATTGGACTTTATCAAAATAACCATACATTTTTAATAAAAAAATTATCCAAATATTTTCTGGAAAATATATGTAATTAAAATTAAAAATCCTGAAGTCCGATTTATCTTACAAAATTCATGTTAAATTTAATTTAGCTTGAAAAATATACATTTTTTTTTCTAAAATCATGCTCTATATTATGTTGTGATAGTATATAAACTGGTGGTCAAAATACCTCTAAAGACTTCTTCCAATCCTAATATACCTAGCACACATCAGTGTAGACTTCTTCAAGTCCTAGTACACCTGCAAACCTGTTTGGCTGGCGTTATGAGCTGTTGTGGCTGGCTGCAACTAGTGTAGTTCTACAGTAACTCTACCATAAAATGTGGAGAGGCCACAGCGGCTGCAAAAACGTCAGCCGAACAAGTCCTTAATGGACAAATTTAGTAACTCTAAGGTCCCGTTTGGTACTAGCTCAGCTTTACTAGTGAAGCTGGTTTTTTTAAATAGCTTCATGAGCAACTTTATTTGTGAAGCTGAGTTGTTTTAAAAAAAAAGTTTAGCAAAGCAGCTTCACCAACAGCTTCATGCATGGTTGAGAGTGGGAAATGAGGAAGAAAACTGGAAAAAGCTATTTTTTCAGCTTCATCTCTCTCTATTCCTTTGTGAGAGCATAAAAAAAAAGGAGCTTCACCCCTAAGCTGTTTTCAAAAATGGTGTTTGGCAAAAAAAAAAAACAGCTCATGAAGTTGTGCCAAATAGGTCCTAACTTGTTGAAATTAAAGGAGATAACTACAAGCTATGTCTCATTTTCTCTTATGTAGTAACCCTTTATTTTGCAAAAGCTTTCTCTTAGGTAACCAGTTAGGCGTTTCGTTGAACTTGAAGCATCATTACTCTCATATAATTTCTCCTTGTAGATCCCTGGAGAAGTTGCACATTTAAAGAGAGAAAGGAGGGGAAGGGGCAAAAACAAGAAGGGATAAAATGAATTGAACCAAACACACCGGCCACAAAATCAATGAATTAACGACGAAGATACCTTCACCTGGACATATGCATGACCAAGAACACACCTTGTATAAAACGAGTCATATATACAATATATCTCAAGTCCATTGTTACAACAAATGACTATCATGCTTAATAAAGTTGGGGAAGCTAAAATATCCTTTTTATATATGTCCTTCTAATCATAAAAATGAAATATTTTTTTTTCGCGACCGCGCTCAAACGAGCCCGTATTTCATTAAGAGGGTCATAAAAATGAAATATCATCTCTTCTATATATATGTCCACTGTTACAAATGAAGATCATATCCAAATAATTCTTAAGTGTGTATAAGAAATCTTGATAGCACTACTGTTTTTACATAAGCAGTAATGCTATATGTACTTATCAAACATGCACACTACTTAACTACATTCAACATAAATGGTGAATATCACCACACTGCACTAGCTAAGATCATATGGTGAGATCAAGAGTACTTCTCCTTGTTGGATGCGCTTTCCCTTTTTCCATATTGAGACCTAGGACTTTATGATGACCACCACTACTGGTCCTCACACAAGGAGGAGATGGGAACAAAGAAAGAGATAGCCGAGTATCATCAGTAGCACTCTCGACTTCTTGATCCCCTGCATTCTCCTCTTCTTCTTGTCTTCCCCAGGTACAACCTGATCTCTTTATTCTCTTGTCCTGGCGTGGGCCGATATCCAATGCGAGTTTGAGATCAAGAGGGTCATGGTGGATATTATCCTCATTGCGTGGCAGTCGTCGTTGATGATGATTCATGAATTGATCATTTTGATATGATAAACACCTTTGAAGAGTAGACGCTGGAGTGCTGCTAGTAGCTCTAGCAGTATACTGAGCACGAGTTCTAAGGAACGCGTCGGCTTCAGCTGTTGATGAGTAGTAGGGTTTTGATCCAAGAAGATGGTGACTGTGAAGCAAATATGATGGATCATGGAAATTGTTCCAATGGGGCCAAGCACCAAACCTAGTCCACATAAACCAATTAATGACATTATTAGTTTGAGAACCATGTGCTCTGCCTGCTTATTGTTGACACGAGAAAAAGGCACAGAAATTTAATGTGATTTTATTTGCAAGTGTTCCATGCATGATCAGCCATGGACCCATCCAACTACCTTGCTGACAATATGGTACTAGTCTGGCCGTGATGCAAGGAGAGATGGCCGAGGTTGTACGCTTGTCCCCCGTCATGCAACTGATGAAGATCTCTCCATGAACCAGCACCTATCACTGTGAAAGAGTATAGTAAGTAATCTACCATGTCAAGGGGTAGTTGTGTGTATACACGGTAACCGAGTCTACGAGAACTGAAAAAAAAACGAGATGATGTTCATCAAGAACTAGTCTTTATTACCCTGGCCCGAGTCGTTGATCTTCTTGCTCCTATACATCTGAAAATTAAATCATGAAATAGAAAATATGGCACATGATGAAATTAATCAGCAAGAAATCTAACCAAATTAGGGATAAGAAGGGATGAAGAGATCTGCATATATAGATATACTTGGAGATGGCTCTTGACATGGCCTATGCTAAGGCCTTTAACGTTCATCAATTGAAGAACGAGCTTTGGAGTTGCACCTATATATAAATCACAACCATGCATGAAATGAACTGAAATCGCGCGAGAGAGATATTTACTGAAACTAGCTAAAAATCAGGACATGAGGTGGTTGCTTTGCTCACGGTCTAGGCCGCCGAGCCTGTCGACGGCGCGGAGGAAGCAGAGGTGGAGCTCCGGCGTCCAGCGGAGGCGGGGGTTCTTGGAGCGGACGTAGGGGCGTACCGACGACGGCGAGGCGCCGGCGTCCTTCCTGCCGCTGTCCCCGCCGGCTTCATCCAGCTCCACCGTGCTGCTATTGCTTGAGCTTCCGTCGTGCCCGCGAGGCACATCGGCACCACCAGTATCACCCTCCCCGTCGACGTCGTCCCTGGCCTCGCCAACGGACAGGAGCAGCTGATCTGCAGAGCTCTCATCGAAGCCTTTGCTACTATCTCCCTCCATGCACGACCGGCCGGTGGATCAGCAGCGCCGCCGGCTGGCGACTAACTCTATCAACAAGAAGTCAAGAACAAGGCAGCAGCAGCAGTAGACGATGTTGATGGGCGATGAGCTGAGCAGGGGTCCAACTCTCTATTGCAAAAAAAAAAAAACTCTCTGATGTGAGTTGTGACATGCATCTCTTTGCTCCTAGCTATTGCATCATAGCGGTCGTCACCGATCTAACTCACTCTCACAAGAAGTGATAGCAAGAGAAGACCAAAACAAAGGTGAGGTCATCATGGAACATGGATCATTCTGTCTTTCTAACTAGATATATGTGTGTGTCTGCATATATAGGCGTTGTCTGAGATGACAAGTGATCTCATATATATGTACAACCCTATATGGCTTTGTGAGAAAAGAAGAGCATCATCAAGGCAAAAGGTTGGGAAAAGGTGAAACTATAACCAATCCTAACTGACAACCTTATAGAAAATATAGTACTGTGTGGAGTGTGGACTAATAAGCAGTTACTGGTACCCTAAAGTCTTTGGCTTCTGTTCGAGATTGGTCATAGCAGTGACTAATATTTTTATTTGTTTGTATCAGCAATCAGTTTTATTTGTGTCTCCATCCATCTGGTACGGCACGCAGGAGCAGTGTAGATCGACGACTCACTAGAAGGTACGGTGTGAAAGAGAATGGAGAACGAATGAAATTGCAGAGCACTACTGTTAAGAGTCCAACGTGAGACAAGAGAGGATAATCTTCATGCACATGACAAGCTTTTTCTCCGATCCTGATGAGTCGTCGCTTGATGTATGATGAGTAGGTGTATCGGTCTGTCTCGTAGCTACTAGCCTACTACCACTTGCGTAGGTACTTTGACTAGCTACTTACTTTCAACTGAGCAGAGGTACGGCATGCATAGCCTCTCTAGCTATGCATGCATGCATGCCCTCTGTGGATGACAATAAGGCCACGTGTAGTTGTTAAAAATTTTCAGCATTCTCCGTCACATCGAATGTTTAACACATGCATAGAGCATTAAATATAGATAAAAAAACTAATTACATAGTTTGGTAGAAAATCACGAGACGAATCTTTTAAGCCTAATTAGTCTATAATTGGATACTAATTGATAAATACAAACGAAAGTGCTACAGTAACTAAAACCAAAAATTTTGGTGAACTAAACACACTTTAATCCGTTGTTCCGACTTCTGCCAAAAAATTTTGCAAAATTTTTCAGATTCTCCGTCACATCAAATCTTTAGATATATACATGAAGCATTAAATATAGATAAAAAAATAAAACTAATTACACAATTTAGACGAAATTCACGAGACAAATCTTTTAAGCCTGGTTAGTCCATGATCGATAATATTTGTCAAATAACAACGAAATTACTACAGTAGCATTTACTAAATTTTTTCATGAACTAAACAGGCCGTAAGTGATTAATTGCATGCAGGCTGGTGTAGTACGTCACTATGTACCTTCGTGGCAGGAGCGACCATTCAAACAAACAAAAGAAACAACTAAAGCAGCCAACCAGTACAATTAAGTTGAACAGCTCAAGAGAAGTACTCCCTCCCTCCGTTGTTAAATATGATGATATATATGACTTCCAGGATAAAACTATTCAATAGTATATTTTTGAAACTAATATAATTAGTTTGTCCTAAATGTTACATATTTATAAAAAAAAAGACATGAGCTCCGATAGCTGAAGACACTCTAATTTTAAGGTCCCAATTGAAAGTAGCTAAGGTCCTCCCATTATTTACGTGTTGTTTGGTTCGTAGACTAGTAAACGCAAATGAAAATGTATCGTTGAAACCTTCGATTCCTTTACGTTTGAATTACCAATAATCCTACAACCAAACAACGCCTTATCTCACAAAATCTCACAAAACATAGCATTCTATATAACTATAGCTTCTTGATAGCTTAGTGGGCATTCAGCATGAATTTCGTCCCTCGTCCAATAGCATTCCTGCCTCCCTCATCCACTTGACTAGCGTGTCATAAGGTAAGAATCTGACTGCTAGAATAGTGCGCGGGTGACAACCATGCATATATATACTTCTTGTTTTTTACACGTCATATTAGCTTTGTCTTAACTCCAACACTTCTATCTTTGACCATCTCGTTAAGAAAAAGTATATAGTTAGCAATATAAGATTTAAGTTTTTAGATTTATTATGGAAAATAATTTCATAATATATGATTCACATGTTGTAAAACTATATATTGGTTTTTCGAATAAACCTAATATTAAATGTAAAAAAACAAATGGAGTATATAGGTTTTGCATGAATGCTTTTGCCTAGATCTTTTTTTTTGTGTGTGTGAATTACACAGAACAACGCTAAGATATGACACTACACATCTTTATTTAATCCATGCACGGTAGAGGAGGGTTTGGAAAAATCCAGCTGTAGTTGCACGTGTTTGTCAGTTTGTGCAACGGGCTACTAGTAGCTAATATATATGCAGTTAAATATACGTTGTGACAAGAGATGAGCTGAGAGATCGATCCGACATATACTAGCTACTAGCTAGCGTCTATCTAGATGTCCGGAACTAACCACGATCCTGATAGTACAATATACATATAGTGGTTTCGAATGAAGAAATTCAGCTGTACTTCACGAGGAGTAATTGAAGGATGGATGCATCAAATCATGCATGAGCATGACAGGAAAGCTCAGCTAATAAGCCGCAGACGTTAGTTAGTTGTGTTGTTTGTGGGTGGTTGCACAAAAGTTGAGTGCCTTTTTCAATCTCCGCACAATCACATTCTTATTGATCGTGATCGACGGCTTTAATTTTCCTTGAGCAGGCCCCACTGCTCTGACCTTCGTTCCCCATGCATGTCCATGTCAACATGTACACCTGCTTTCACATAAGTACGAGGGGAAATTTAAAAATCACAAACATACATAGCACGTGTTTCATTAAGAGAAATAGAATCACACAATGTAACTATGAGAAAACCCTCATAGTGCAAGTTACATACCACTGAGTCGGTGATCAATGACTTGGGACAAACTAGAGCATCAACAAAAAAAAAAGTTGGGGAGGGGGAGACCCTCAACCTTAAACAACCAAGCAAACTGAACCTATGAAAATAAAATAGACATTGACACACACAACTGCGAGGACCTGGTGGATCTGGTGATGTCCTAAAGTGGCACGCGTGCGCCTCCGTCATAGCCAGCATGGACGCGAACGGCGGCGCCTGCGTCGGCTCCTACTTCCCCATGGGGATGGTGGCTAGGGGCCTACTCTCTGATGCATGGGATTCTGTGCAAAAGCTCAGCCGGGTTTTGGCCGAGCCGACGACGGCGACACCTCAAGCACCATGTACCTCCTTCGAGGTGTCGCTGAAGAACACTTCAATCTACGTCGACGGTGCCCGATTCTGGGTGTAGGCCTTGCCTTATTATTAAGGCCAGCGGCGGTGGCGTCCACGGTGATACCCTTGGGCGTCACCCCCTTCCTGAAGGCGTCGTTGGAGAATCACCTGTGGCTCGTGCTCACTAGCACCTGTTGCCATGTGGTTGCCGCCTCCCGTGGTTCCTGCCATGCTGCTTATGGAGTTCCTCGTTGTGCCTGTGTGTGCCTATATTCATTCCTCGAAATGGTCTATCCTACCGTGCTTGACCTTGCCGCCGTCGTTTGGCTTTCGTAGCGGATGCTTTGCCGCTATCATTTCTCCTAAGGCATCTCCCAAGGCGGATACTTGCTCGTCTCTGGATTCTGTAACACCCTAAAATTTGTCTCTTTTGAAATAGAGCTAAAATGATTTATTTGTAAATTTTTGTGCTCATAAAAACATAGGAAAATAAAAAAATTCATTAAATTAAAATTTATATTAAGGTAGCAACTTGTTTGAGCATACATGCCTCTGCATTGGTTTTAATGTGTTGAGTAGTGTGGTTTTGTTTTTTTATTTGATTTGGATTTGCAAATCTAATTAAATGGTTTTGAAAACAAATAAAAAAAAAGAAAGACTTACATGTGCTGCTGGCGGCCTGGAGGCCTGCTCGGCCGGCCTGCCTCCCCGTTTTTCCGCGCTGTGGGCCGAACCAGCCGAGCCCGCTCTTCCCCGCGTCCGCGTGGGCTGGCCCAGGCGAACACTGCGCGTGCACTCCACTCTCTCTGGCGTCGCTGACGAACCGGGCCCGCCTGTCAGTCGCGTTTTCTTCTTCCTCGCGCCGTGACCGAGCCGGACTCGAGCACCGTAACCACCGAATTCCCACCGCCTAAACCGGGATTTCCTACCCGAGCACGAGGTTGTGGTGCTATAAAAGTGAAGCCGTGACCCCCTCTTCCCTTTTTCCATCTAAAAACTCGAGTTTGATCCCGTGAAATCGAGCCTAGGAGCTTGGAACCCTAGGAGTGTTCGGTCGCTCATCGTCGTAGCTTACAGGTGGATTTGCGCCCTTTTTCTTCGCTTGGGTGAGTTCGCCATCTTCTTCTCTCCCTCCCCGTGCTCTTCTTTTGGGTTGTGGTGTTTTGAATCGCGAGTTTGAAGCTCTCCCGTGAGCCGGCAATGGTGCCGCCGCCCTCCCCGAGCCGCGTTCCCTCCTCGGGCCGTCGTAGCTCTCTTAAACCGCATAGATGAGTTCGAGTTGACTTCCTCTTTCGATTGGTGTTGGTGGCGGGGCGAGTTGTGGTCGGATTAGATGGAGCCGAAGCTCTCCAGCGAGCCACGGAGGCCGGCCATGGCGGCCACCGGCCGGAGATGGAGGTGGAAGCCGCGCCTCTCTCTTTCTTCCCGCCGGAGTTGATGACAGCCGTCCATCCTTAGATCAACGATTGAGATTAGAACTTATCCCTTCGGCTGGGCGTTTTGCTAAAGAGACCCTGGATTTCTTTAAGGCTTAACCTGCGGTCCTTGGCGTAATCCAGAAATTACGTTTCTTTGTTTTAAAAACGTATTTCATCTCGGTAAATCAAAAATACGTTTTCTGATATTTACGGTTTTGCCACTAAACTTGTTTTGGTCATAAAATCTTCGTTTTAACTCCGATTTGACCCGTTCATGTTGCGTTAGGTTTGTATTTGCGAGCCCTACATGTTAGTGTAGCTGTACAGTAGGCTTGAAAAGTTTAATTTTTGAGTTTATATTAAAATAATTATTTATCTATAGGAAATCTTAGAAAATTCATAACTTTCACGTTTTAAATCCGAATTTCGTGATCTTTACGTCTGTGTGATCGTATGATCGTAGTAACGTGTAGAAGAGTTTTACAAACTTTTTATACTATTAGTGCCACTGTTGGTTAGGTTTTCCACCTTTAAGATTCAAGGTTAGATTTAATCTATTGTTTTACTAAAGAAAATCTCGTTTAATTCATAACTTATTTGTTTTAATTCCGAATTAGTCCATTCAAATTGCAATGGATTTATAATAACATGAACTACGAATTAGTATTAATGTTTTCTTTATCAAAATCTTTGGAATTTTATAATTTAGATCTAACTTGATTAATAACTGTGTAACTAGATTTATAAATAAAATATTATTGATTTCTCCTTTAGTTTTCTAAATTTAAATGTAATTTAGCCTAAGTCACTTTTGAATATCTATAAAAAGTATTTTATCCTATATATATGATTTTATATGGTTAAAACAAATGAGACCTATAATTTTTCCGTTTTATACAACAAAATCTTTCGGTGTATGTATCTCTTTCATCGTAGCTCTGATTAGCGTGTTTTCCGCGTTTATGTGTTCGTAGCAATGCGTAAATCAGTTTTCAAACCTTTTTATTGATTGGTGTACTGTTCTAATTATTATTCATTGTTTGCTTTGTGTATGATTGCTCGATGCGTGTGTGGTAATTTATTGATCAAGTCCAGTCGGTGAGATTTACGAGGAGATTCAAGAAGCTGTTAATTGAAGATTTGGATCAGAGAAAGGATCTTGATTTAAGGCAAGTATAACATGGGACCATCCTTGTTATCCTATTCACTATAATCATAATACATATGCATGTGTTCTCCTTGATGACCTATAGATTATAAAGTAGGCTTTGATATCCTGATTCCTTGTCACCTATGGGTTTTGCATTGGGTAGCTATTGCTAGTGCTTAATAATAAACAATGATCTTGTAATATGACTAATGAATTGTGCAATCACCCATTAAGATGATTTAATTACTGTTTAAGGGTGCTAGAACATTATGTTGTTTTTATGTTGCTCTAGTTTCTCTCCGTAAGGACTTATCTGTAAGTGATAATCGGGATTGACAGTACAACTGTGAGGGCTATATGGCTCTGGCTCTAGTTGTTTAAGAGACCTTTTCTAGCTTGTTAGTGGTTACCGAAAGGCGCAAGAGGGGTCATGTCTAGTATGGTCTTGGCCTGCCAAGGTGGGTGCAGTCTTTTGTAAGTCGCCCCTTGGAGGGAGGTTCATGCTTTCCAATTGAGAATCCTTAGCGGCCCTAACTTGTTAGACGAACTTTTGAATGGCTTTATATGGTTTTCGATGTTTTGGGCCTTGCAAACCCATGCATTTGGAAATCATGACTCACAGTGAAAGTGTACACCTCTGCGCAGAGTTAAAAACTGGTATACTAGCCGTGCTCACGGATACGAGCGGCCTTGGGGATTCTTACAGAATAAATGTTCACCATTGTTATATCATGCTTATTATGGTTGATATTATTATGCTTATGTTAATTGCTATTTCATTATTCTTATTACAATTGATCATTGGTTTATAATGGGAATTTGGTTATCTTGTTGCTACTCAATTTGCTAAGCAAATGATGAATAAAAGCTAAATGCAGTAAACCAGCGCCTAACCTTTTGAGCCTCATGAACCCCATGATATATTTGCTGAGTTCGACATGGACTCACTCTTACTATCTCCCACAACTCAGGATAGTCTCTGGAGTTATTAGGCTTGTGATCAACCAGTCAGTTTGTTCCTGGAGTGAAGTCTACACCCGGTGTTCAGAGTTGTCTTTCCGCTGTGTTGCTCTTTAAGGTATATTTTATACTATTGTGTTATGTATATTAAGCATTTGTCTCTTGATATTACACTTATCTGTGGCTATATGTGAGATTTGACTCCTTTATTTCACATATAGTGTATGTCTGGTTTTGTTCTTAAAACCGGGTATGACAGATTCTTTGGTGGATGCTTTGTTGTCGTTGTCACAGGTCTCCTCTTTGGTAGATGTGTTGTTGCCAAGAGTGCGATGGTCGTGATGCTCTGGCAGATGCTTTACCACCGTTGTCTCTTTGGTCCCCTCTTGATAGATGCTTTGCTGCCGAGAGTATGCTGGCCCACTGCTTGGCGGATAACTGGCCATCGTAGTCGTTTGGTCTTCACTAGCGGTTTACCGCCATTTCTACTGGATGCTCGCATGCCTTCTTTGGGTGGATGCTTTGCCACCACGACATTGTCGCTCTTTCTTTCTGTCTTTCTTTTTTCTTGTTTGTTAGAGTTATTTCAGGCCACTTGTCACTATCTTAGGTGGTTTGTAGTCAGTGCTACGAGGGCTCTCTTGTAGTTGTGTCTTGTAATTCTCCTCCTTTTAATGAAACACGGGCTATATTCTCCGATCGTGAAAAAATATTATAAGATAAAGATGTCACTGTATGAACTGAATATGAATGTGTATAGTGACTAGTCTTTCGTCTAATAGCACTTATGGCACATAAAAGACACCTCGACTAAGCTTTTGTTGAACGATGCACGTAAATCAATCTCATGGCACTTTATCTTTTAAGTACCTATTGTACACAATTAATTCATCTTTTGACTCTTGTTTCTATTTAGAAAGTTCTTAAGAAAGTGGCATTTCTTCCACATATATAGGTACGTAGTACCGTTTAGCAGCATAAATACTCCGTACTAGCTAAACTGTTGCCTATTATTACTCATCCTCATGATTTTGTTTTCTTTCCTTCTGCTTTACCTTTTGCACATATTCTAGACATCAGGACACCCTTTAATTTTAATTTGCTCCATTGCCAATCTATTTTGAGATTACAATTGTTCCAGATAATAAAGAGAGAGAATTCAGACACGTATTTTTTTTATTACTTTTTCAATTCAGTTCATGATAGAATTTTCATTGTGCACTCCGTCTCTGTTAGTTTTAAAATTGGAGCTGCAGTGTACCCAACCACCGGATATTTTTTAGCCTCCTAGCGCCCATATTTCTTAGTATGCATGCATTGTACGGTACTAAGAAATCCGGGTACTTCCTCTGACAAAGAACTCTAGCTATTTCAAAGGAGTTCTTCACCCGAATTTTTTACACCATATAACTACTTACAAATTACACCATTGTTCTGACAAGTACCATGGTACAAAATTTCTAATTTGCTTTTAAAATTTTTAAAGCGAATCAAAGCTAAATAAGAGCAACATTGGCATGACCCTATCCTATTTGGCTCCTATTCTATTTGGTGCCAAGGATACAAAAGCTCACTCCAACAGGATCCGTACTCAAGCACCAAAAAAATAGAAGATCCCTAAATTTCTCCTCAAGTCCATGTCCCGGGGCAGCACAAGGCCCCTACTTTCTATTGGGTACTTTTCTCTGTCTTTTCCCTTCCTCGCCAACACAAAAGAACAAGCTACCTCACACCCATGCGCTGCCTACCTCCGTAGCCACATTGCCCTCCTTGACGTCCTCCGCCCTCAGAGGCCGCCTCCGCTCAAGCTTTTCCCTCCCTGGCTACATCGATCTCCACCACACCCTCCCTCAGCCACCTCCATCCGAGATCTACCCTCTACAATCCAATCCACCGCCATCGTGCCTATCTTGGTGCCCCTCCATATACCCCGACCGCATCCACTGCCACCGCGCCTATCCCAACATTCTCCGCTCATGCCGATGTGTGCAAGAAGAGGAAGAAAAGAGCGAACAAACATTGTGAGAGTGACTCGGGCAGATAGATAAAGTGATATGTAGAAGGAGAAAACAAAATAAATAAAAATATGTCAATGACAGATGGGTCCCACGTGACGTAAGAAAAGTAGGGGCCAATTTATGGGCTCCAGCTGGAGTTGAGTAAAAAAAAGTATCCGAAAGTACGAGGAGTTCCTAAATCAAAAGTAGAGGACCCTAATTTGGAGACTTCTTACGGAGGTGTTCTAAGTCTTTTGATCTATGTCACGTTTTGCTTCTCGCATTTCAGAACATGCATTTAACTCAACCACTTGTCACCTTAAGTATTCACGAAGTTAAGTGAGACTTTTATAAAAAATTAGATCAGCTAGAAGGAACAAGGTGATTTCAGTTATGAATAAAATAACTAAATAAGCACAACGTACATGAATTAGGCTAAAGAGAACTGAAACCTAATGTGGTGAGATAGCATAAGTCGTACGTGGTGATGGCAGGTAATTAGAAGCTTGAATGTTAGCTATATAGTACGTTATGGAATATCTTTTATGCTAGCAAATAGTAGAAGTCAAGCTTGTTTATTAGTGGCAAACCACTTGGTTACACTTACACAAACTTTTGGGTGGACAGAGCATAGAAACACAGCACCTAATTAAGCCATCTCCATCGATCATCAACCATGAGCCATAATCTTCTATCTTCTCCTAGTAGCTAGACTTATGAAACCACCATCTATGCATCCAGAGAATTCCTTGATTGGGACTAGATATGCATGTGTGCCTTCGAATCAAATTATCCATCACACACACACACACACACAATTCACGTGCAGTACAATTAAACTGACATGCATAAACTATTGTGTAGCAGCTCCATTTTTAATTAGTCTCCTGCGTTGCATCAATCATATTATATGTTTCCAAATGTATGCTTGCTTATAGCGCAAGTTCTTACATCTGACTCCATCAGGGGTGCTTGATCATCAGTGTTATAGTTCAACTGCCTGTCTGTTGGTTCTTCTGCATATGTATGTTGTCATTGGTTCAGAAGGCACGACTAATAAGGCATGCGAGGAACAAGACACTAGTAGAGAACTGACTTGTACTCCCGGCACCATTTTTTAGATTACTCTCGGCACTTATTGCACCCGGGAGTAAAGGGACCTTTATTCCCGGTTGGTGTCTCCAACCGGAAGCAAAGTCCCACATGCAACTGCCACTCCGTGATCCGAGGACTTTTACTCCCGGTTGGTGTCTCCAACCGGGAGTAAAGGTAGACATTTACTCCCGGTTGGAGACACCAACCGGGAGTAAAGGTGCAGTCAACCTTTACTCCCGGTTGGTGTCTCTAACCGGAAGTAAAAATGAACTTTTAGTCCAGGTTTTTAAGCACAACCAGCTAACTAAGTGTTTCTCTATATATTGTTAGCCCTGCATTCCGACCGAAGTGTTGGAGACAAGAAACTTGAGGTTCGCCTTAAGTACAGATGGCACTTGATGTTGCATTTAAACTTTTTTTTTAAAAAAAATGCAAAGTCATCACCAAATTAAATTTGGTGAGTTCTGTGAATCACAAGGCGGTTTAAGTCTTAACTCCTTTTATGTCACGCATGGAGTAGTTGCAGGTCCAATTAAAATTTAGGTACCTAGACAAATATTTGTCTATATACATAGTAGAAGTTGATGTATTTTATTTGAAATGGAAGGAGTAAATGACAAAAAGTTTAATACCATATTTGTCTGGATGCATACACTACAGAGTGTGCCTAACAATTAGTTACGCTAGACTAAAATTTAAATCTACATTTTAATTCATACTACGTTTGAACAGTCTCAAACTAAAGTTTTACATGATTAAAGTTTAATTTAGTGATCAAACAGACCTATAATATAGTATAATATAGTATTTTTTTTTGTGGTGCTATCTCTAAACTCGTTTGTTTCGTGTGCACTTGTCATCATTAGTTTACTCCACTTAAGATAGAATTGTGCCCTTCAAAGTGAACAAAGATCCAAGCATAGCGCTAAATGATGAGAACACTCCATGGTTGCGACACGATCATGACTAGAAGATCACTGTTGTGCTTGCTTAATTTAATGTTGTTTAATGTTGTGTATTGAGAAATAATTATGTAATAATTGTGACCGCACATTCATTCCAGTGTTGTATTGATCTGGAATTTTTTTTCTGAGGCTTTCAAATTCCCTATGTGAAGCAACCGCCAAGTTTGAGATTTTTCTGAATTGGTTTGGTACTTTTTCCGATTTAATTGAATTTCCGCGCAACTTCACCAAGTAATTCTACGTTGAACTGTGTACACCCCAGAAAAGAGCCAGAATGGTGCCAAACTTTACCACATGGTCTCTTATGCCCTAGGAGACAAGTATTTGTCGAGGTCGCTGCAGAATTCCAATGTTTTCAATCTGTAATCCACCATAGTTTGTTTCCCGCCACACGAAGAAAAATATAGTAATAAAAATAATGATTAGAAAAACCTAAGATCTTGTGTGGGGTCATATTTTGGGTGTAAATGAGTGCCAAAAAAATCTCAAGCCATTTCGACAAAGGCGGAGTCCACGTGCTTCACAAAGGTATATGGAACCTTTTCATCGAACCATGTCTATACACCTGGGTTCTTAGGGATTATGAGGTCCAAGTGTCGTATTGGTCTCAAACTTTTTCTTAGGCTTGCAAATGCCCTATGTGAACAACCGCCAAGTTTGAGATTTTTCCGAATTGGTTTGGTACTTTTTTCGGTTTAATTGAATTTCCGCGCAACTTCACCAAGTAATTCTACGTTGAACTGTGTCTACCCTAGAAAAGAGCCCGAATGGTGCCAAACTTTGCCACATGGTCTCTTATGCCCTAGGAGACAAGTATTTGTCGAGGTCGCTGCAGAATTCTAGTGTTTTCAATCTGTAATCCACCATAGTTTGTTTCCCGCCGCACGAAGAAAAATATAATAATAAAAATAATGATCAGAAAAACCTAAGATCTTGTGTGGGGTCATATTTTGGGTGTAAATGAGTGTCAAAAAAATCTCAAGCCATTTCGACAAAGGCAGAGTCCACGTGCTTCACAAAGGTATATGGAACCTTTTCATCGAACCATGTCTATACACTTGGGTTCTTAGGGATTATGAGGTCCAAGTGTCATATTGGTCTCAAACTTTTTCTCAGGCTTGCAAATGCCCTATGTGAAGCAACCGCCAAGTTTGAGATTTTTCCGAATTGGTTTGGTACTTTTTCCGGTTTAATTGAATTTCCGCACGACTTCACGAGGTAATTATACGTTGAACTGCGTCCACCCTAGAAAGGATCCGGAATGGTACCAAACTTTTCCAAATGATCTCTTGTGACATAGGAGTCAAATATCCTCGGTGGTTGATGCAAAATTCCAGTGTTTTCGATCGGTAATTCACCATATTTTGTCTCACGCAGCACGAAGAGAAATATAATAATAAAAATAATTTTCAGAAAAACCTAAGATCTTGAGTGGGACTATATTTTGGGTGCAAATGACTACTAATAAAATTTCAAGCCATTTCGACAAAGGCGAAGTCCACATGCTTCACAGAGGTATATGAAACCCTTCATCGAACCATGACTATACACTTTGGTTCTCAGAAATTCCAGGGTTCATATGCATTCCAGCGTTGTATTGGTCTCAAACTTTTTCTCAACATTGCATATGCCCTGTGTGAAGGAATCAACAAGTTTGAGATTTTTTTTAATTGGTTTGGTACTTTTTTCTGATTTAATGAATTTTCGATTTTTTACAATATGTTGTGAATATTTAAAAGAAAAAATAAAATATTTATGTTACATATTTTTCATGTGTGCAATAAAGCCAAAGCAACTCTAGTTATTTTTTAAAAGATTTTATGACTTCTATGTAATTTACTGCACATATAACTAGACTTTAGACATTAAATAAAATGAAATATTAAAAAAATCGAAATTTTCGCGCCTACATTTTCGTTGCCTGCCAAAATATAGCTAGGTCTGACCTTTACTCCCGGTTGATATTACAAACCGGGAGTAAAGGACTTTTAGTCCCGGGTGGATTTAGGAACCGGGAGTAAAAGTCTGGACCTTTACTCCTGGTTGATATTACAAACCGGGAGTAAAGGACTTTTAGTCCCGGGTGGATTTAGGAACCGGGAGTAAAATTCTGAAGTATATTACCAGCCCCTTCTCCTTCCCCCGTCCGCTTGGCTGCTCTCCAATTCTCTCGATTCGATCTGCGCTGCACCCGTTCCGGCTTCGAGTCCGGCACTGCAGCTGCAGAGCTGCTCCCCACGCCGCCTGGAGGCCTACCGCACCCTCCGCTATCCCAGTGCACCGTCCGCCGCCCCAGCGCGCTGTCCTATGGCGCGGAACGCCGGGAGCCGCACCGCTCCAGCATCCCCTCCGATCCATCCAGTCGGTGCGTTGATACCCGCATCTATCCAGTCGGTGAGGTGATACCCCTTTGCTCCTGTGTCCTTGAATCACCTGCTGAAGAATTTAGTCTTCTAATTAGTCCACATATACATCCAAGCTAGGTCGACAAATACTGAAAGGGCTAATCCTTTTGGTTTATATTGAGCAGGTTCACAACCTTTACATTACAAATTTAACAGTAGTATATTCAGATTGCTATAACACATTTGACAGTAGTATAACACATTTGACAGAGCATAGGCATGCTTCGACTTGAGTGGCCTCACCTCTGGTGCCGTGCAATGAGGGCTCCCTTTGAAGGATTTCATAGATGTGTATGCTCATATCTGTGTAAATTAATATAACAGGTTTAGTGATTAAAAGTGTAACATAAGAAAGGTAGGCAGTCAACTATAGAATTATGATATGCTCGACAGAGTTCAGAAGTTACATGCTTGGCCATACCAAAATCATCAAGCTTGATGTCACCATTAGGATCGGCAAGTATGTTTCTCCTTTCATATCCCTGTTAGGAAAGTAAACTTTCATTAATAATTAAAGACACTGTGAATGACATGCAGTTCTGTAAACAGTAAAAGACAAACACATCTTATTATACATTGATTCTTTGCTTCTCCCAAAGTGAACATATTAGCTAAAGGCTTCAATTCTTCCTTTTCATGTCAAAATTTTCATGTTATTATGAATACCAATGGTAACAGGCTTTCAATAGACATTTGGAGCCTTCGCTGCACCATTCTTGGGATGGCACCAGCAAAGCCTCCTTGGAGTCAGTATGAAGGGGTGAGTTATTGACTGAATGGATGCAATTAGTTTTACATGTACCATTTCAATATTTCTTACAATATTTATATACTTGAAGCATCAAGGTTCTATGATACCCCTTCTCTCTTGGATGCCTATGCCAAACAAAAATACTAGATCTGAGCCTCTATGAAAGATTTTAGATTCTGTGTGGACTAAATTATGCATTTAATATTCCTTAGCATGTTTAATTAGCCGGCTTTGGTTAATATTCAAGATCATCGTGCAATTTCACTGTCTGTAAATCTCAAACTATACTCTGTGCCTATGTGTGGGCTACAACTCCTTGCCATGAGCCTGCCTAGGTGTGGGGCTAAACACTAAACATGTACCACCTTTGCTGCCATATTTGATGATGAATGAGGGATTCAGTACCAAAATGGAATTTCACTCTTTTTATACCATGCTACTTCCTTAAACTTCATTGCACACTAAAAAGTATTGGGATTCCAGCCAATAAATAGTAGTCACACCTTCAACCTCTGTCACTGTTGTTTTTCTTATAGAAACATGTTCAAATGCTTCATTTCTCTGACAACCCATGGCCACTGAACGGACCTAGACCAGGCCATCTTGCTGCCCTATTTTAATTTCTGACAAAATCATGCTTCACAGGCATAAGGTCAACTGTGTAGCAACTCTTTTTCAGTTGTAAAATTCGCAGTTCTTCTGATAAGAATGAGGAATGTATATTTGTGATGTACCTTCACTGTTTTCGGAATTTTGAGCTCTTCCCACCAGTGCACTATATCTTTTACAGCTCTCTTGTATTCTTGATTTTGACAAAGCTTGTAAAGGAAATCCTTGGAAATCAGGTGCTGGAGTCATAATTCGGCGGTTAGATGGATCTGTGGTATGTACACCAGTCTTAGCTTAGCTGTTTTTATCTTTTCTCCAATTATCATGCCTAGCTGTTTATTGTGTGTACACCAGTCAAAATTATTAGGAGTTTGTTGCTCTTCCTTCCAAATTGCTCTTTGCAGAGAAGAATCATGCTCATATGCCGCAGATCTGTAAGCTACATCTTGAAATTCAGTTTGGTTTCAGTTTCTAGTTTTTGAAGTCATTTCTGAAAATACATTCACCCATTGGGACATGTTTGGTTTTAAGCAGGAGCAATTGCCAAGTGAGGACAGTAGGAACTAGGAAGGCTGGTAGTGAGGCAATATATAGTCAGTTGTATTTACACTTGCATATGTATATAGCTGTGATGTGAACATGTCAGGCTTTTTATCTCTCTTAAAGGGAGCAATGCAATCTGGTTACAAATGTAACTATGTATGTCTGCAATATTAAAAATGTTTGGAGTATATAGTGTTAATGTGTGCTCTTATTGGTTCATTCTCGAATGGATTGTGTCGATTTTATATTGCTAGCCGTTCCATATGGATAGCTTGATTTTGGAGGCATTTCTAATAATGCCTCCATTAATGTTTGAAGGCGTTGTACTGAATGCCTCTAAATAGTATTTTAGGCAGTCAAAAAATGCCTTTAAATGTTGATATTAAAAGGCATTTTGAAAAAACACCTCAAAAGACCTTTTACGTCCATGTTTTAGACGGCGTTTTAATAAATGCCTCAAAAGGTCTTTGATGGCGTTTTGACCATTTTTGGAGGCATTTATAAATGCCTTCTATAATGGGATGTGTTGTAGTGATACGCACGTGTATGCATATATTATTTGTAGGGCAAAACTCGTATACAAAAACCTATTATAAAACCAAAATAAATTATGAATTGAAATGAAAAAAACGACTTTTACTCCCGGTTGGTATTACCAACCGGGAGTAAAGGTGTCTGCCAGGCCACGAGCCCAACTGACTCTTTACTCCCGGTTGGTATTACCAACCGGGAGTAAAAGTCCCCCTTTACTCCCGGTTGTGAACCTTTACTTCCGAAAACGTACTCCCGGTTGGACAACCGGGAGTAAAGGGGTTGTCAACCGGGAGTATATGTCATTCCTGTACTAGTGAGAAACATCTCTGTCAATGCGTTGATGCATTCGTTTATGTGTGACTGTGTTAGAAGAGTCAATGGTCTATTGGGCCCGTTAGGGTTAATTAGTCGCTTGCTTAGGGGCCAAGTAAGATCTCTTCTCTATATAATGAGAGGAGATGTATCAATCTAATTAAGCAAGAGATTAGAAGGAAAAACCTTCTCTCTTGCCGGCCGTGGGCGAAGCCCCGCGGCCGGCGTTCCCAGCGCATCTCACAGCCCTAGTCGCCTGCCCCTTGGCCTCTCTCGCCGACATGAACAGTACCCGCGGCACGGTAGCGCCGCAGGGTACTGTAGCACATCTGTCATCGTCGCTCTCCTCAACTCTCTCCTCTCAACCCTAGCAGCATGTAACAATCTGGTATCGGAGATGCCAGGTTTCGATGAGCCGCTGTGGGATCAGCTCGCCAAGGCGCTGGCCGACATCAACGCATGTTTGGCCGCCATGGAGAGCCGCCATGGTCTATTGGGCTGGCGGCGGCGCGTGGCCTCTTGGCGCGCCGGCGAGTGCGGCGGCTGTGCGATCTGCAGCTGATTCAGCCCCGCACCCCGTCGCAGTTCCTCCAAGCTGTGCTTCGCCGCGCGAAGGCAGACACCACACAGCAGATCAAGCAGCGAAAGGACATCGCAGCGCAGCCGATGCTTATTCACCAAGTGTCGGCTGTGGTGCGGCTGCAGCCTGCTACGCGCGGTCTCCGAGCACGGCAGCGGCTGCAGGAGATGCGCCAGAAGATGCGGGAGGCGGTCCTGGCGGCGGTGCGGTTACAGGCTGCAGCACACGGACTCCTGGCGCGACGGCAGGCGCGGGAGATGCGTGGGTTGCAGCTGGTGCCTGTGCCCCATGCCCCTTTGCTTCGCCACCCGGCTACGCTTCGCCACATGGAGGGCCCCGATCTCGTCCGCTGCGTCATGGAGATCGGGCGTGGCATCGCCACCTCGGGTGGCGAACTCGGCGTCTACAGCGCCGGCGTTTGGGGACGCGGGTGTGTGGCCACCCATAGGCGGACCTTAATTAGCGTTGCCGTGCTCCGGCACCGGCCACCGCGAGGACGTCTCCGCTGGTCGCTATCGCGACTAATTCCTGGTGGCTATACCCGTGCACCCCTCTCGTTTCGGTGGGCTCCATGGGATCCAGGTGGCTACACACGTGCAGGTCCATCACGCGGAGGGTGTCCGCCGTATCTTCAGGAGTAAAAAATAAAGAGTCGTAGTCTATTTTAGGTCAATAAAATAAGTCGAAATGTAAAAGACTTATTTTTAGGTATTAGGTTTGTGTCTGGCAGAGTCGAGTTAGATTGCAGCTCGAGGACAAGCTGTATGTCTAGGTGGGATATAGTGTTAGAAGAGTCAATGGTCTATTAGGCCCGTTAGGGTTAATTAGTCGCTTGCTTAGGGGCCAAGTAAGATCTCTTCTCTATATAATGAGAGGAGATGTATCAATCTAATTAAGCAAGAGATTAGAAGGAAAAACCTTCTCTCTTGCCGGCCGTGGGCGAAGCCCCGCGGCCGGCGTTCCCAGCGCCCCTCACAGCCCTAGCCGCCGGTCCTCTGCCTCTCGCCGACGTAAACAGTACCCGCGGTACTGTAGCGCGTCCGTCATCGTCGTTCTCCTCAACTCTCTCCTCTCAACCCTAGCAACACATAACAGACTGTGTATCCAGCAACAATACAAATTCACCAATCTGGCCTAACCTGTGTGTTGTGCCTCTGCCTCACCTTACCTCACCTGTACCTGAAGAAAAATCCCACTATTCTGCAAGATGTACAAAGCACATGGATAGAAATTAATGTGTCCCCATACCCTCTGAAATCTGGATGACATGTAGTGTCACTGTGTCATTGTCAAGACATTGTTCACTTGGTACAATCTGGTATAAATATCAAATATTTCGTTTGAGATCAGCAACACAATTGGATAAAAACAGCGGATATGTTCCTCTATGTATATTATACTCCAAACAAAAGCTTCTTCTCCGCCAAATCACAAATGTATACTCCTCAGTCTCATATTTAAAGTCGTTCTAGCATGCGACGCAGCTACCAAGGCTGAAGCAAAAATACCACCACACCCCTATTCTAGTAATGCCTGTTCTCCTGCTTTACTTGTCTGTAGTCATTGATTAGCTCACTGCAGCCTACTACGAGCTTGCTACAGGCTACAAAGTTGCAGACTAGTGCTGCTCAGCTATGAGACCGACCTCTAAAACGTCATTCTTATTGGGACATCCTTTAAAAGCTAAAACGACATGTATAATGGGACAGATGAAGTATATGACAAGGATAGTCTTAGATTATATCCTTTCTGCCCATGCAGTCACATCAGTAAGAACAGAGGTAGTATCCAGTGTGCAACAGAATCCTTGTAGGTGAGCCTACGTGTTGGCATTTCAAAATAAAGGCTATGTTTAGATCTATCCAAAATTCAAAAAGTTTTCAAGATTCCTCGTCACATCGCATATGCCGGCACATGTATGGAGTATTAAATGTAGATAAAAAATAACTAATTGTACAGTTTGTCTGTAAATGTCGAGACGAATTTTTGAGCCTAGTTAATTTATGATTGGACCAAGTTTGTCAAATACAAACAAAAAGTGTTACAGTGTTTTTTTCAAAAAAAAAATTGTCATCTAAACATGGCCAAAATCTGCATAACCATCCCTACTCTTTTTTCCTTGCCAAGTCTTCGACTTGGCACAAGTGCTCGCATTTTCCTGGATTTATTTCAAGATTTAACGGCGCTATGCTTTCAGTGGTAGGCGACGTCCCCATCGACAGCAAAGCGCCAGTGGTGACTTCATGAATCTCGAGATCCACCAGCTCAGTCCTTCAGAGATGCTCATAGGGGTAAAGTTTGCGTACGTGTGTTCATAGGGGTGAGTGTATACATGTTGTGGGCGTCTGCGTTGTACTATGTAATTCTAAAAAAATGGAGTCCTACGAAGTAAGAATGGACAACACTCTGTAGCTTGCCAACTAAGTTTGTACAACCCAGAGATGTTTGTGCAACCCAATTTCATCAAGTCCAGTCCTGAACATTCAGATCAGCATTGAAAACTGAAGCTTCCAGCCTCTTTTGCTTTCCTTTCGGTTTGTGCTTTACAAGTCACAACATTAAATCTAGAACCTAGTACAATCAGTTTATCACTTGCAGTGTGTGCATGGCCCTATTATTGGAGAGAGATACAGAGTGATCAGAGTGTTAGGAAAGCTCTTGCCAAAAGGGAAAAGAAAATCAAATCTGAAGAAGCTGAACAGCGAGTCTAGAATATTTATATATATATATATATATATATATATATATATATATATATATATATATATATATATATATATATAAACTGAAGTATAGTATGACTGCATGGTAGGGACCATATATATATAGAAACATAGCAAGGGTGTGTACGGGACCATTATCGTCGTAGGTTCATCCGTCAATCTACATTCTACTAGTGCGCAGACATATCGTTTGTTGATTGGAACTTCATGTGTGTGTACAGTTAGCCTGTTGAATCAATTCATTGATCATGTACATGTGTGTGTACAGCTAGTCGTGTGCATGTGCATTGCACCAATGGTACGTTTCCATCCATAAGTATATCTGCTTGCTTGTTTCAACTTCTTAGACCAATCAGTGGTGCTTGATGGATCGGTCTTAAAAACTCGACTGCTTCAATTCGTTGGCTGCTGCTGCTTCATCTGCATCGCCATTTCTTCCAAGACATCTTTGTCAGACCTGTCGTTGAGACATTCATTCATTCATTCATTCATGTGTGTGTGTGCGTGCTTGCTGTGTCAAATTAAACATGGAGGGTGCGTCACCTCTCTCACCTGCATCTGCAGAAAAATGATGCACATAGCACCTGGTCACCTGGATAGAGACGTCCCTATTCCCTTTGAAATCGATCAGATCTGTTCTGGTCAGATGATGCAATCGAGATCACGGCATTGGTTATTCACTCAATTAAATCCACCACACCTCACTTTGGCAAGCCTAGTTAGCCAAAAAAAAATCCTCATTTGCCCCTGCCATGTCGGTATGATATCCAATTTTGGAACAAATTCATCATGACAACATTTGTTCAGCATGCTAGGCAATCAACAAATATGTTTCAGTTTGAATCAACCCAGTTTTGGGAAAGCCACTCGAAGATCAACTTCCTGATAGGCAATCAACAAAATGAATGATGTTAAGAACGACTAAATAAATATGTTTCAGTTTGAATCAACCCAGTTGTTTAACTAAAAGAAATCCTGATGTGCAGTGTGTTAGATCGTATACAATATTAAAATGGCGAAATTCAACTTTAAAACTGCCACCTTTTTTGTTTGGAACTAGGACCGAAGACAAAGCTAACTGCCATTTGAGTGCTCTAGCAGACCATAAAACTTGCTGTTTTTTAGCATTGGTCACTAATCATAGAAACAATCAAAAAGTATATTTCAAGGGAGAAAATTCGGGATATGACCACGATGTGCATGGTAGTACCGATTGTGCAGTTGGAGAAGAAACTAGGATTTACAAAGACAATGCATAATGAGTATAAAACGTCCAAAGACTTAAAATGCTACCAAAGAAAAAGAAAAGTAAAAAAGGATATGATTAAAAGGTGTACACGCTGGTTTTATGGAAAGCAAAGGATGACTAGAAAGGAAATCAGATATACCTGACGAAGACACCACGGGTCTTTGCTTCCTGGTGCAACGCATCCAACCTGGGAAGATGACAAAAAAGCATACCCACGTGTAGGCCTTATGCTTGAGTCCCTCTAGTCAACCTTGTACGCATACTTAATAGAGGCCAAGAGGCTATGCCCTAAATGCTCTTGTATGGAATTGGATGACATGCGTGCTGGATCTGTTAAATTTCGCCATATCAGGTTGCAAGCAAGGCTATGATTCATGGTGGTCGAGTGAAGCCTTCAACCAATCCTCCGACAGAAATGATATCCTGGCATGTAGTCTTGCTCCAATTCTTGGCATTTCCACTCCAGCACTTAGTTCTGCTATGTGATCTAATTCAAGAGCAACTGATGTATCCCAGGTCTCGCAGTAGCCAAATAGGTTCTTCAACTTCAGTGGAACTGGAATAACTTCCGGTGAAAATGATCCAGCCTGCAAAAAGGTGTAGTGGTGTACACAAAGAAAATTGGTTAGACTTTAGAAAGTGAATAAGAGAACAATTTGAGGTCATTCATCTGATATAGTAATGTTTGATCATCATAATTCATACATCATGAGTTCATGACATACTCAATCTACAGTACAGAGTACAGTTGCTAAAGATTGGTTACTAAAGGTCTACCTAACAGATGCATGTACAGTTAAATGTGCAATGTTAAGTGACAAATAATGCATGAAAGATAAATGATTTGAAACCAAGCAAAATTGGAGCATGTATAATGTTGGCGTAGAGGGCTACAACTAACACACAAAATATCCTATAATGCAGAATGTTAGATATGCAATACTGAACCAGAATAGGGACCTAATCGATTGGCTCTAGAATCAGAGTAGTGCAAATCAAGAGTCACAACTATGTTGTATCGATTCCACAATGCAGCTAAATAGAGTCCATTGACTTCGAGCTAATGCGACTAGAAGCTTCACTTTTTTCTTAAACAAATAACACTAAGATTAACTGTACACCTCAAGTAGTCCTCCGGGCTAGGGCTGTCTATCATCCAAGACATTGTATTTTTACTAACATAGCAGCTGCTAAAATCAAATTAAGTAGACATGGCTGTGTCTCAATATTCTGAAAGACTGCAAGCATGGGCCCAGTAAAGCCTACTTAATTGCATGAGCAGAGCGCCCTCCTTTATCTTTGGATGTCTGATTGTGGCCTGAGCTCTCTAAAGTAAGAAATTTCAGTGTCTGGGTCTCAATTGGCAAGCCTCATTACATTTGGGACCCACTTTGCATGCCTGTCAGAATTTAACAATGGGGCCGAGAATTGTTTTGGCTTGGATGTTTCTCTCATGTTCCAAAAGAGTGCACAACAAGACAGACACTAAATTGATGGACTCCACAATAACACAAACACAATTCTTTGTTGTTTATTCTTTTTTTTCCTCTGTTCTTCATCCCTACCAACTCTTCCTCACCTCTGCCATTCCCAAGTTCAGGTCAGGGACGGCGTCCCAATACCCATGCTTCTGCAGGTACTTCTCATACTCTGGCTGGAAGAAGTAAGTTCGGCATGACCATGGCACCTGCACAACGGATCACAGTAAGTACAGGAATCAAGCCCCAAGTTCTGAAATTTCCCATCACAGTAAGCACAAGGCAATGTTTTCAAAGAGGCACAAAGCTTCCAACACGCATAGCATAAGCTTTTTTGGTTCACACATGCTGGCACAAATGAAATGAAATGAAATGAAATGGTGCCAAGAATGATAATCCTGCAAATGGACATCACAAAGGAAGAAAGCACTTACCCCTTCGTGGTTCCTGGGGCACTTGAAGAACCTCTTGCCGCGATTTTTCGTGTGATTGCAGGTGAGCGCAATCAGCCTCACGTCCCCGCACCTGGGGCAATCGATCAGAGGCAACCCCGTCACCCAATCCACCGGGAACGGCAGCGAAACCCTAGCACTGGCGTTGGATCCGCCGCTGCGGCGAGCGAGCGAGCACGGCCAGGGATGGCAAGCGAGGCGCGGGGCTGCGGGAGGGGTGGGTGGGGCAGGAGGCCGCGAGGCGAGCGCTGGATGTGCCACGTAGACCTATCGGTCGGTGAGCAACCGACAGGTAACATGTCGGCAGTTGAGCGGCCGATAGGCTGCTATATGTAAATTTTAGTATAACAGGCATCTAGATTTGCAATTAATCAGTAAAAAGATATTATTTAAAAAAATTTCGCGAGCGAACAGGGTGTGCGAGAGAGTGAGAGACGAGCTGAGTGGCCGTTTCGAGTCTACCAGCAGTCAGCTGGTTCGTTGGTTTATTTGGACTCAAAAAAGAAATAGAGAAAGAAGAGATAAAATAAAATGACAAAAGAAAAAGAGAAATATATGTGAGGGCATGTTTGACAGACGTGACAAGTTGCTAATTGGACTAAAAATAAGCCTAAATAAGCTACGATTGGTTAGTTAATTAGCTAACAACTAGTTGGACACTTGTCTAAAAAAAGTAAGGCAATTACTGGCGCCCGGACGTTCGAAGCAGATGAGAGCATCCTGACGCCCTATGCATGGTGCAGCCCTAGCCCACCTGCCCGCGTCTGCCGCTACGCCGTATCGCTGCTGCATGCGCACGTCCGTCCTCTATCTGCCTCGCCCGCTTTGCACGCGTACCCCGCCCCTTGTCAGTCTCGCCCTACCCCGCACACGCACCCCGGCTGCGCCCGTCACTCCTTTTCCCTGACCCTCTCCTCTCTCTCTGCGCGGGTGGGACCTGGGAGCCCGGATGGAGACAAGCACACCCTGTCCGCAGGACCCCAAGCATGTCGTGTGCCCCATATGCCGGCCCTCAACTTGCCGCGCCCCTTCCCCCCGCGGCCGGGCTGTGCCCCATAACTCTCCGAACATACTTCTGAAACACGGAACACTTGCAACATGAACTACTTGAATGCAACATAAGTCTAAAGTATATGAAACATTTGGAATATATACTTGCAATATATGTGTCAAACATATACAACATCCGGATAAAACACTTGCAATATGAAAACACTTACTACAACATAAAAATGAAACAGTTGAAACATTTGAAACATACTCTTGTAACATATATGTGAAACATATGCAACGTCCAGATAAAAAAACTTGCAACATACGTCTAAAATAGACGAAACACTTTGAACAAACGCTTGCAACATGCCTCTGAAACAATTGCATCATATGCAAATCCATATGAAACACTTACAACACACCTCTAAAATATCTGAAACACTTGAAATATATGTTTGCAACATCTACTTTCAGCGCAACATCTACTTTCAGCGCAACATCTTCTTGATGCTCGGGAATGGAGGCTCATTGGCACATGAAGTTCACCGGTGTAGAGCTCGTCGGTGGCGTGGACTTCACTGCTCCGGTGGAGAAGGCTGCGAGCAGGTCCTGTGGAAGAAGGGTGCGGAGGGTCCGCACACTAGAGAAGGACATGGTAGGCGGGAAACGTGGTGAAGAGGGAGGAAGACGGGCTGCCATGCTCAGGCTCAGAGGAGATGCCGGTCGGGGGAGTGGAGCCGCGATGGAGAGGGAGGCATAGTGGAGAGGGAGCGTGGTGGAGAGCGCCGTTGCCGAGGCAGCGCGGCGGAGCGTGGTCACGGAGAGCTATCGCGGCGCTGCAGTGACGTGAGTTTTTTCTTTTTTTCTTTAGAATGGTTAGGGGCAAGTGGATGAGGAGATAAGAGGCGGTCGTTGGGCTGCGTCGCGGTCCACCATCGGCACCGTCTGGGCGGACGGACGCCTTGTACCTACCATTACCAAAAAAAATTAGCCTATCTATTAGCCATTGTGTTTGATGCAATATAGCTAATTTTTAGCTATCTAGTGATTAACCATGAAACCCAAACATACCCTGAAACCATTCGCAGCGCTGATGTCAGATTTTGAAAGACATGCAAATTAAGTTCCAAATATATGATGCTGAGACTAAAATTCAAAAGTTTCTCAAAGATGGCATGGCCAAATCTCAAATTCTTAATAGGCCAAAGCATAGCAGTAAAGCATGAACTGTCTGCACTTCCCTCCTCTTAGTGGTGCCCAAAGTAAATAGAATGTGTCTGAGCGTCACTCCCAACACTAGAGGTAGTGATGCATATTTGAAGTGTTAAAAATATCCGAATTAAAAAAATGTAGAAAAAAAATGCCACTCTCGAACCATCGATGGAGAAAAAAATCCGAATTAAAAAATGGAAAACTGCACGGATTGCTCTCGTCCACACAATCATCAATACCCGTACAGCTACAGTGAAAAAAGGACGTTCCTACACATGCATAGCTGGAGTCTGGAGGAGGCGGCAGGATGGCCAGTGTGACAGACTTTTTAGTGGGCTAGGTTATTTCTGCGGCGTGCATGCGCCTCTGGCTTGACGCGCCGTGCGCGATGGCGCGGCATTGCCGTGCCATGATCTGCGGCGTGGTGGCTTCTGCCACGTCAGTAGTCAGCGGCTCAGTCGCTGTCATGTCATCGGTCTTGCCGCGTCAACATGCATGGCGCGGCAGAGGAGGCCCTACGGCACCGGCGAATAGGGCGAGCGGGGCGGAGTGTCCGATCTGTCAGCCATACGGTTTGAGCGAAATACCAGCGTTTTTCTCTTCTAATAAATCAACATCAGCATCAGCATAAGTTATTTTTCCAGCGAGCCGAACAGGACGTTCTAAGCTGGTTCATCGGTTTATATTACTTTATTTATTTATTTGGACTCGAAAAAAAGAAATGAAGAAAGAATAAATAATAAAATCTGAAAAAGGACGAGAGAAATTTCCAAAAAGTTGGAAAACCTGCAAGGCAACTCAGTCCTGTAAAAGGGAAACATTTTTAGTTCTGTAAAAAGAAAGTATTTTTAATTTGATGCGCGGGCTTGCTAGCGCCCAGATGTCCAGATGGACAGGGCTTCCGGACGCTCGCACCTGCAGTTTGTTTCCCACCCTGTTTCGCGCGGCTATGCAGGGCCGCACCGCCCCAAACGCCACTAGCGTCGAGAAGAGGAGGAGGGGGCGGCTGATGCCCAAACGGCGCGAAGAGGAGGAGGAGAAACTGAGGCGAGGCAGCAAAAAACGAGGAGCGAGATGCAACACCCATCTACTTTTGAAACATTCTGACACAACACTTGCAACGTACGTCTGAAGGTAGATGACACACTTGAAACATACATCTGAAACACTTGCAAAAACACTTGAAAACTATTGTAAAACATACGCAACATCCAGATAAAACACTTGGAACATTTGTGTGAAACATATGCAACATCCAAATAAATACACTTGCAACATAGTCTGAAAAAACAGATAAAAATTGGGAACAGACGCTTGCAATATACACATACAACCGTTACAACATATGCAATATTCCGATCTACTTTTACAATATTCACATAAACACTTACAAGATATCTATGAAACATCTGAAACACTTGGAACATAAACTTGCAACATGTGCTTTTCACCTTTCTTCCGTACAATGCAGCGCAGAGCGGGGGATGGCCGGTTCTAGCCAGCGGGCAGCCAAGGATGGTGGCACAGTCGGCCAGCGACCAGTTGCGCCTACGCCTGGTCCTGGCCAGTGACGGCCCCCTCTTCTGGCCGCTTGGCCTGGGTGTGGCGAAGGACAAAGCACGGCGGGGGACGGAGGCGCCGCTGCAGTCGATGAGCACGCACATGGAGCTTGAAGGCAAAGGGTGAGGTGCCGCAATCGGGTCCGATGGCAGCTGCAGTTAGTGGGGCGGCTGGCCTCACACAGAAGATTCCACCTCTCCGTGGGGCGCCGCTGGGATGGGAGGCGCTGCAGGGGATGGCGGCGGTGGCCCGTCGGAGTAGGCGATGGCGTGGGATGGAGGCGGCGGTGTGGCAGATTGGGACGGTAGGATGGCCGCACGGCACCGTGAAGCCACAACAGACGAGCGCAGAGTGGGGGGAGATGAGCTTCCGTGGGAAGATTTGATTTTCTTTTTCTTGAGTCTAGACAGACGGACGCCCGTGGCCGAGTATTACCGTTCTACAAATGGCCGAAGATAACTCATGTGTTTTGTGTACTTCCTCCGTCATGTAATGCATTATGACTAGTTACTAAACATACAATCTCATTGCCCATGCCCAAATGTCCATGTCGGCACCATATCCAATTGGCAACAAATCATCATGGAAAAAATTGTTCATCGTGCCTTAGCATAGCCAAAATTCGCAAGTACAAGCCCTTCTCACACTTTAAAACTAGAGGTAGAGGGGGACAATTTTAGTACACATTTCAGGATTTTAGTCATCTGTTCCTACTTTTTCTACACAACACAGTCCCAGAAATGGCCAACACTGCAGCTTGGGCGCTTGGCAACAATCGTTTATCTCTGGCTACTGTTGGCTTATTCAAGCAGATCTCTGGACAACACTGTTCCATCATTTCCAGTCCAAAACATTCACGTCAGCAATGAAAACTTGAATCCCCAACATCAGATTGCTTTCCTTTTCCTTTTGTGCTTTACAAAGTCACAGCATTAAATCCATATCCCGGTACAAACAATTTATCACTTACAGTTACAGCGTGAGAGGCTTTCTTTTTACATGAGGCGGTTCTAGACAGGCTCCTCCATGAAAAGATCATAGTGAGGGGGAAAATAGGAATATTCAACTTAAATAGATAATGCTGTGAGAGATATTAGGGCGATGAGAAGTTAAACTGTATGCCTGTCTTCCCCTTGTCATGATCAAACTGTTTTAGGATGTAGCAGTAATTCATCTGGACAAGAGGGGAAAAACGTGTTAACTAAACTTATATGTGGAAAATTCATCACCAACTTTAATGTGAATGTAAAAAACTGAAGAATGCAAAGGGGTAAACCTCTATGCGAAACAGTCTGGTTGGCACCACCACACCGAATCCTGCAGAACTTCTGAATGTTTGTAGGAAGTCAGTAACAGGGAACTTCCAAAGATCATAGTCCATTAATTTACCAAGATTTCCAGCACAGACAAAAGCATGACCATGAATTCCCAGATCCCTGAGCGGCTTCAGAGGCAGATCAAATGACAGGTCGGCAAAGGCTGTCACTGCTATGTCACCTCCAAGACCATTTAGCTCAGGAGAAGTGGAAGTGCCATTGTCAGAATTATGGGGGTCATGTGTTCTGAATTCTGTTGCCCCCAGTCCTCTTGTTTTGAAGCCTAATAGTGAAGATGGTCCACCCAAGCGGCATACAAGAGGCCTATTACCACCGAAGTAAAATCTTTCTAAAAGTGATGAGACAGTGGATCCCCTCTCCAATGGATGGATAACTCCCGCAGCCACTCCGGCATTGAAAGCACCATTCAGCACACCCAGAGGCAAAGCCACTCGAAGATCAAATTCCTGATATACAACCAAGAAAATAATAAATACCTTTCAGTTCAAATCAGTTCAGTTGTTGATAAAAAAAATATCCTAATGCGCAGGGCATTCGATTCTAGAAAATAAAAACGATGAAATCATTTTCACTGAAATTTTAAACTAATTTTTTTATGCCATGAGCAAGGACTGAAAAAGGGGAGCTGCTATTTTGATGCTTTAACATAGCACAGAACTTTGAAAGTTTTTTGACCTTGGTCAGTGGTCAGACAACAAAAGATATATCTACTAGGAGAATGGTAGACTGACAATAATCAGCATTGTTAACATTGATCATGAATTTGCAAAGCCAGAGGTACAAATACAATACAATTTTAAGTATTCAATCAAAGATTCACAATGATGTCTAAGAAAAAGACAATAATAAGGGTCACTTAGGATTCAATTAAAAGGTGTGTTATGTAAAGCCTAGTTTTCAAGCAGGACAAAGGATGATATACCTGCCTAAGAAATCGCGAATATTTGCTCCCTGGTGCGAGGCCTCCAACTTGAGAAGACGACAGAAAAGCATATCCACGTGTAGGTCTTATGCTTGAGTCCCTTTGGTCAACCTTGTACACGTACTTAATAGAGGACAAAAGGCTATGTCCTAATTCCTCTTGTACGGAACTGGATGACATGTGTGTTGGATCAGTTAATTTTCTCCATGTCAAATTGTAAGCAAGGTTGTGGTTCATGGTGGAGAGCAAGCCAATAGAAACACCCATCAGGTGTTCTTTGAGTGAGGACTTTAACCAGTCATCAGACAGAAGTGATATTCTAGCCATCAGCGGAGTTGGTATTGCTCCGATTCTAGGCATTTCGACTCCAGCACTTAGTTCTGCTGTCTTATCTAATTCAAGAGCACCCGATGCATCCCAGGTCTCACAGTATCCAAGTAGGTTCTTCAACTTCACTGAACCTTCGAGTGAGCATGATTTAGTCTGCAAAAGGTTCACATCAAGAAACTTGGTGAGACTTGAGAAAGTGGATTTGGGAACCAATTCAAGTCATGCATGTGATATAGTGACATTAAATCATCATTTATCGTAACAGAGTAGGTTCTGAAGATCAATCATGTTAAGTCAAAATTACCAGGAATAAACAGTATGCACAAATCCAAAGCTCAATGCACCTTTAAGTGATGGAGAATGCATGAGAGATACCCTTGAATGATTTTCATCCAAGCTATGCAACGGAGCGTGTATGATTTTGGAACGGATAAATATGAAAGGGCATGAAAAAAGTCCTGCAATGATACTGCAATGCTGAACCAGAAAATGCAGGAAACTAATTGACATTACTCCAGAACCATAACAGTAGAAATCAGGAACGAAAACCACATATCCACCCGATTAACTCACAATTATATGAAAGAACTACATGTTCCATTTTTTTCCCTAAACAAATCACACTAAAACAAACAGATACAACTCAATGGTCCTAGTAGTCGTTGCCATCATCCAAGACATTGTACCGATACTAGCATAACACCAGCCAGTAAGTGATTATTTGCTTGGGTCTTAAGTGATTATTCTGAAAGCAAGGACGATCCACTTAATTGTATTGACCAACAGTCTATAAGATTGCACTGTTCACTGAGAACGCCCTCATTTAGTTCAAATTCGCTAAGATTCTGGTGTGAGCTCTGCTCTAAATAGGAACATCTGATGCAAGAGTAATAGTTAAGAACTGCACAGCCTAATCTAAATAGGTGAAGCAATGCGGGAAACTGAACTCGCACGCCTTTAGGAACACTTGATCACTTGCAAGATGCAAACAACTCATCAATTCTGTAAAAACAAAAGAGACATTTTTGCTGGAAGGGTACCTGTGTGTGGGCGAAGACGCCGAAATCACCGGCAGCGCGGCCGCTGGCCTCCGCGACGTCAACGAGGACGACGACGGCGCTGCCGGGGATCCCTGGAGGCGCCGCGTCGAGGGTGATGGAGACAGTGTCGAAGGCGCCGAGGCGACGGAGCCGGTCGCCGGCCGCGGCCGCGGCGCGCACGAGGTCCCGCACGGTGGCGGCGCGCGCGAGGTCCGGGCCGACCGCCGCCTCGACCGCGGCGCGGCGCGTGCGCGCGCAGCCTCGGATCGTGACCTGGTGCACCCGGATCCAGACCTCGTCCGCGGTGAGCCGCCGGAGCACGGCCTCGAGGCGAGCCGCCTCGGATGAGGACGCGGGAGGTTCGCTGCCATCGTCGGCTTCGTCATCCAGGTCGTCGTCGTCGTCGTCGTTGAATTCTTCATCGTCGTCATCCTCGTCGAGGTCGTGGGTGACGGAGGGAGGGGGGTGGGTGCTGTCGGATGCGGCTGCCATGACAGCAGTTGAGAGCAGAGACTGACCGTGACTGTCTGGTACTTTGCTTCTCTTCTGAAGAATGGAACAGACTTCGCAAATGGTTAAACTTTAGAGCATCTCTGGCCGAGAAAAGCTTCTTTTTTTTTGGCAATGTAAATGTTTATGAATGGAATCCATATGAAGCAACTAAATTGTCATCTATTATATACACACACCTTGTTGTTCAACTAAATTGCCCATCAAAATTCTTTGCACACACCTCGTTCTTCACAAAGAATCATCTGACTGAGAACAGGAAGTATACAGCAGCACTAAATGCTGCGTATTCCACCATATCAGTCCCCAAGCTACAACACCTGACATGGAACACTTTCAGCACACAACTATGCAATAGAATCATCTGATTGGGCAAAAACGTTTCAGATGAAAAGTGCAGCCTATACAATCATCACATAAGCTCTCCAATCACACTGATAACAAGTACAAAACATTGGGCAGAATTACATAGCAGTATAGCACATGGAAATGCAACATTGGGAAACAGAAATATATTGTACTATTCCTGAAACCGACAAAAAGCCCATTGGACAGAATCACATGGCACATGGAAATCTTTTCACAAAGGCGTCGAAACCAGCACGGCAGAGAAACAACAGGTCTCACGCATTACATACAAGACAGACACGGTACACCTCAAACTTATGCAGCTGGTAGCTGTCCCAAGAAGTAAAGTACCCTCAAGCTCCTTGTGTACTACCGCATCTTCAGTCAGTCAGCATACTTCACGTCCAACAGATACACTCGGGACTGTATGACGCTGGTCCCAATCAGGAAACCAGGCATAATCATCAGGCCAACTTTCGGCCTCTCCGCACCGTCTTCTAGGATGATGTTCTTCACAACGCTCTCCATGTGGATATCCGAAAACTCGCTTCCCTTTTTCACTTGAAACACCTTTGCCTTCGGATCGAAGGAGTAGGCCAACCTGTGCAGCAACCATATGGACTTTGCTAGCTTAAGGAATGCCTGGTAGAAAGGTGTCCTTGGATGGCCACCGCTCATGACGTAGTTCCTCTGATCCATGTTGCCGAAGAAAGAACCTTCCATTTTTGGATGCACAAGTAACAGGTATTTGCTTCTGCAGAACTTTCCGAATACTGAGTCAGGGTTCTGGCTCAGGACATCCAGCGGATCCATGGCTCGCACTGCGAGGAATTGATGGAAGAAAGCCTCGTTGGAACCACTGATGTTAGAATCCTTGATAGAAAAGCTCTCTTCTTGGAACCCACTGAACATTCTTTGGCAAATATAGGATTCAAAAGCAAACTTCTTGTGAGCCCTTCTTGTGTAAACCACACCAGGTTCAATCGCATTAGCAGCCCCATCAAGATCCCAGCCTGCAGCCTTCATCATGTTGATCAAAGGTTTTGAAAAGTCATGTATCGACTGGTATGCGCTATCGACAGCAGATGTAAACAAACTTGGTGTCAATTCAATGGAGAAGTAGCTCTCTTCTTCATCAGATTCCTCTGATTCCTTGTTAAGTAGGCCCCTTTGTTTCAGTTTCTTCTCTAGCTTCGATTTTCGAAGTTTAGCTTCATCAATTTGCTGCTGTAAATGGGTTATCTCAGTATCTCTAGTCTGGATCTGGGACTGGAACTTCTTTACCATGACCTCATAGGTCTTCAACAAATTCTGCTGCTCTTGTATTTCAGAAAGCAAGCGTGAATCTTGAGGGGATGCTGCTACTGGCTTAGGATGTTTTTCTCTGTAAGCATGCTTGAGTTCTGAAAGCTTTGTGAGCTCCTCTATGACAAGCTTGTCAGCTTCCTGGATCTTGTCAGGGTCATATGGGGTGTGGGCTTCCTGCAGCTGAATGTATGCAGATTTTAAAGAGGATATGTTGTTGAATATCCTCCCGATCATAGTGTCCATTGGGTCCCCGTTCTGATTCATGTTCTCATCAATTGGTTGAGGATGAACTCTTTGATTATTGATATCATAATTTTGTGACTCCTTTGAGCCTGGGCGGATCATTACTTCTTCACGTCAGGATCAAAGAAGCTAGTAGTCTTCAACTTGTCAACAAAAAATTGACATCCACCTGCAAAGCAACTATTCGGTTCAGGTCACAAATTTACAACAAGAGATACGAATTTGATAGGAGTAATTCAGTCTGTGTTGTCCGGCCAACATATGAATGGTTCAAAGCTATTGTACTACAAATGGCATGCTAGCACAAGGGGGGAAAGTGGTTAGAGGCTTAGAGCAAAGTGCATTATGGCAAGCATTGGTTGCTGCAATCTGAATTCAAGAACAGATCCCCACAATCTGACCACAACTTATGGAAAAGCCAAACAAAAAAGGAAAGTTAAAAAATTTAATGGAATGGGACATTATACATTTATTAGTCGGATTCATTCGATAGAGTTATATCAACAACAACAACAACAACAACAACAACATAGCCTTTTGTCCCAAGTAATTTCTCAATTTTTCACACCATGATCCATTAGTCGGATTCATTTTATGTGTCTCCCTGTTTCTCGTCTCTTATGGGTTTCATCTCTAGCCTACCCCAACTTGCTTGGGACAAAAGGCTATGTTGTTGTTGTTGTTATTGTGTTGTATGATCCATTTTAAGCCACTTGGTCACTTTAATCATTGAAGACAGGCTACACAGGGAAGAGCAGTGGCGCAGCGCTACAAAACTGTTGGGCTGTTAGGAATGTTGGGTGTTATCATGTTGGCTAAATGGAAATTTGGGAAACTGCAAAAGACCAAAACGGTCATACTGGAAGCTAATTTATAGTTCCTGATAGGCTGCAACTGTCTTTATAATTTTATTGTGTCTTATTATTTATTTATGTAAAATACTAAAATGTATCCATGCATTCGGTTGTTTTGGAAGCTGGCATATCCAGTATTCACTTATCCATGTGCCCAATATCAAACCACGTGCCCCCATATCCATGCTACATAACAGCACATGAATCATAACCTTTAACGTACATAGCATTTAATTCCCTCTATACGCAGATACTAACAACGCCTTTCCTTGGGTAATGCTAATGCTACACTATGCCTACGCTGTTGAACAAACAAAACAACTAACAAGAAGACGTCACAATTTATTTGGTACTTTTACTTTGCATCGTTCAACTAATTATAAACTTGTTGTAAGTGAGTCCAATGCATGATGTGCCCAGCATTCCAGCAATAGGTATCTGATGACAGATGCAACCGGACTTGGCAGAGAAGTCATCCCCTCAAAGAGTAGTGATATTTTAGATGCTAATTACAGTGACAATTCTTGTTCCACACTGTAGATTTTTCTAGATTCACAATGGAAAAAAAAAAGTTGGTTCAAGCAAAGTACATTATGGAACGCATTGTTTGCTGCAATCTGAATTCAACACCAGATCTCAATGCCAAAGGCTAAACAGAACATGAAACTTTAAAAAATATAAATGGGCTGGAACACTAACATCCATTTGCTATAGTAAATCTACTTCTCTACTTTTGACACCAGGATCCATTTTAAGCCACTTGATCACTTGAATCATTGACGACATGGTACACAGGGAACACCAGCGCTACAAAACTGTTGGATTTTTTGGAGTCTTGGGTGTTGATTAATTCAAAGTTCGAAGAACTGCAAAAGAGCAAAATGGCCATATTGCAAGCTGGTTTATAGTTCCTGCTACGGACATAATTTTAATGCACCTTATCAGTTATTTATTAACCTTTTAATACTGAAAATGTACATCCGGGAATCAGGTTCTCTTGGAAACTGGCCTTATCTGCTTATCCGAATGTGGCTGTTACCGATCCACGTGCCCTGTATCGACGACACATAACAGCACATGAACCATAACCTCAAGCGCACATACCATTTCCTCCCGTCTATATGCAGGTAGCATTCCCAGACTAACAGGGTTTCTTTTGTTCGCCACCCAGATTGACAAGCTTCGCTGTCGTACATATCACAGACACATGGTATTGACTAGAGAGTGGCCCCAAAGCAAAGGAAGAACCACGTGAAACCTAATCATACTTTGCTTTGATCCAAAGTCTAGTCTACAGCAGCCCTACAATTCTAGGCCTAAAATTACCTTAACAGCTGCAGCATGGATGCACACCAGGAGTAAACCCAGGATGTGCGCACCAGATGATTTTTTTGCAAAAACCCGAAGCTCCTAGGTATCGTGTATATACTAGCTGTAACTGGGTCAGATCCGGTTCAAATAGCTTAGGGTTTGGGGTGCTCGGCTTCGCAAGGGAAGGAAGGAAGGGGGGAGAGAAGGAGCGGGCATACCTGGTGGGTGATCGTCGCCGGCGAAAAGGTGGCGAAGTGCGGCGGCGCTCGCCCAGTCGTTGCTGCCTAAGGAAAGAATAGCTCCGGCGAAGACCTGACGGAGGGCGGTGGCGGTTACCAGTCAGTCGCCGAGCCTCTCTGAAATCGTGGCTTTGTTGCTGCACTCTTTTTTCCTTTTTTTTTTTTTGAGTAAATGTTGCTGGACTGGGTTGGATTTAGACCTCGCGCAGATCTGGACGGGGGCCACTGGGACGAAGCGGGGGGCTCGACGACTTCCTCGCCATAAGGCCAGTCTCAGTGGGAGTTTCACGTGAGTTTCATTTGCATTAAATGGATTGCCACATAGGCACTTTTGATGACATGTCAGTGTATTTAAGAAGAGAGAGAAGAAATAGGTTTCATCTAGATGAAACTCTCTTGGCACGATTACCAACTCTCTATGAGTCTTAGAATTAAATGTCTATGAAACCACGGAATGAAACTCTCCATTGAGAGTAGGTATTTCATCCAAATTTCATTTCATTTCAAATGACGTGGCAGTCTTGGAAAGAATGTAATGAAACTCTCCATTGAGACTGGCCTAAGCGGATAGCTCCAACACTACCTCTACGTCTCTTCTATCTATCGTTGCTGAAATTTCTCTGCTCGCACTTGCATTGGTGTCACAGAGTCACCGTACATACGCCCGTCTTACTCTGCCTTGCCACACCCCCTTCCTCCACCGTGCACCCGTCCTCCGCCGTGTCCTGCCCTCCCCTACCGCGCCGCACCCTATCGCCGGCCGCGCCGCACCCCATCTTCCACGAGCAGATGGCGTTGGACGACTGCGGCCGAGCAGCAGCGGCGCTAGAGAAACCGCGCCGACAAGCACGAGCCTGGACAGCTAGCAGGCGCGGGAGAAATCGTAGGAGTGATGGGTTGACGTCCTGCAGCGGAGGTATACGCTGGGCTGACGTCCCCCTGACCCGAGCTTGCTGGCTATCGTAGTTCCCTGCCAAGTAGGCTATGGCCACCGGCGACGCCGTGTTTCCATTGTTGTAGGCATTCCAGACTTTATGTTTCAAATGTTTGATCTGGATGTTGCAGAAGTAAATCTAAAATGTTGTATATGTTGCAATGACAATATACGCATGTTGCAAGCGTATGTTTTCAAGTGTTTCAGGTGTTTTCAGATGTATATTTCAAGTGTTTTATCTGAATATTGCAAAAGTAGATCTGGGTGTTGCATATACATGCATGTTGCAAGAGTATGTTTCAAGTGTTTTAGATGTTTCATATGTTGCAAATGTTTCATTTAGATGTTTCATATGTTTTGCGATGGCTATCAGGTGTTTTGCAAGTGTTTCATACGTATATTGCAAGTGTTTCAGCTGTTTCAGATATATGTTGCAAGTGTTTCATCTAAATATTGTAAAAGTAGATCTGATGTTGTACATGTTGCAATGGGATCCATCTGCTGCAACTGCCTGCTGCAGACGCTGGGCGCCATGCATGCGCGTGGGATGCGGAGGGGGATGGAGGCAGGGGCACGGGGCTCCCAGGCACGTGATGTGGAGGGGGATGGAGGCAGGGGTGTGTAGGGCCACGTGCATGTGGGCGTGGGAAGCAGAGGGGGTGCGTGGCGTCCAGACGAGAGTTCTTACGTGCGCTCAGACACATGTAAAATGGGGCAGCATGCACCGGTGTCAGGACGTGCACCTGGACGGACGTTCGGGCGCTAGCTATGCCGATATATTAATCTAAAATCTAGGCCTGATCGTTTCTGCGGCGGATAAGCTGGTTGATGCTGATTTGCTGTGAGAGAAAAATATCGTACCATGTCTGATAAGCAGTTCAAGCGAACAGTTTTTGTATAAAGTTTGTTAGATTAGGTTAGAGTCTCAAATTCTGTGACAATCTAATCTATAGATACACTATGGATGTGCATCATTTCAAATTTGTTAAAAACTGCCTAGTATTTACAATTCTATCGAAGATGTGTTTGCAATGAATATTTTCCCCATGAGCACAACGCACCCATTCAAAGATATTGATCTTGTACGTACTATAATTACAGTGACATCTCTTGCTATAAACATGTTCTTGGTACAATTAATAGATTTTCTGCAGTGATCAGGAGCAAAATATAGAATAAAAAAATTAGATACACTACAGAAGAAAATGAGGACAAAAACTAAATACAGGAAAATTCAGTTCATGTTTGGTTCTGAACTTCACTCAGACTCCTGTATTTCAAACCATCCAAACAGCAGGTAATCGGAGCAGCCAATACCAATTTCAGATTTTAAGCCTGGATATCTACGTCCAAATGCAGTGTAAGGGAAGTTAGACTCCCTCAGTTCAGAGAGGTGAAACGCAGTCATAAACTTGACTCTCTTTTTAGTGAAACAAAACATGGTTTGATTAGGATTCTGACGGTTGATAACTGATGATGCGTGTTAATTGGAGTTGGCATAAAAACCATGTCTTGCACAAGCATAACCCACCCATTCAAAGACAATTGATATTCTACATGTTGTAGGTACAGTGAACAGCAGCAAAACGAAAACAAAACAAAAATGTATAAATACAGTATACAGAAGAAAATGACGACAAAAAAAAGAGAATTCAGTTCACGTTTGGTTCTGAACTTCACCCGGACTCCACCGCCGAGGCAATCTCCAACTCGGCCCACCACAGCGGGTTATCCCTCGGCGTCACCTGCTCCGGCGACAACCCGGTGACGCCTCTCAGCGTCCTCACAACCTCACACATGGCCGGCCTCTTCTCCGTGTCCTCCGAGCGCACGCACAGCCTCACGACGTCGCGCAGCGCCTCTAAATCTTTCTCAGGCACGGCCAACCTCACCGTCGGATCAACCATCCCACGCAGCGGCCTCTTGCCGTCCAGGTAGCTGGACGCCCAGAGGACCAGCAGGCCGTGGTCCTCGGAGAATGGCAGCCGCCCGGAGATCACCTCCAGCAGCAGGACGCCAAACCTGTACACGATGTCCATGTCATCCTGCTTGTCGTCGTCCTTCTTCCAGAACTCGGTGTCGGAGATCTTGGCCGCGTAGTCCTCGGTGAGGTAGATGGACGAGGAGCTCAGAGTTGGTGGCGTCACTGGAGGGTCCAGCTGGATCATGTGCTCTAGGCAGTATGCTACTCCCATGATGATGCGCAGCCGGGCAGGCCAGTCAAGATCTTCTGCTTCTCTAACTGCACAACATGAGAAGGAATTACTCTATTAGCTACTTAACAATCAATCATTGCAGGCAACATGCATGTTCTTCAGATATCAATCATTGCTGTGTTTCATCAGCAAACAACTACCTAACAGTTGCATGGGATTCAGAAAACAGTAAGCACCATTGCTGTGTTTCATTTCATCAGCAAAAGGAAAAGGCAAGAACGTTACTGTAATTTATGTAGGCATCGAGATAGATACAGAGGTGGAGAGGGCACTTACTGTGCAGATGCTCGAAGAGGGAACCACACGGAGCATACTCGAAGACCATCATTCTTGTGAAAGGCTCGCCACATGTGCAGTAACCAAGCAAGTTCAGCAGGTTCTTATGGTTCACTCTGGACAGAACAGATATCTGAAACAAGAGCTAGCGGTTAATGTTCAGTAAGGTAGACACACAGCAGTGAAAAACTAGTTGACTTGACCAGATATAGTTTTGCGCATCGCATAATAACCTTGTTTTTAAATTGCTCCTCAGACCTATCGGTCCAATCTTTGGCAGAGTTAACTGAAGTGGAGACTACTGCTATTTCGACTCCGCTTGATAGAGTTCCCTTGTACAGCGTGCAGTCGGGTGAGGAGCCGATCACATTGATGAAGTCCTCACAGGCTGCCTGTAGCTCTGCCCTTCCAAGAGAAGGAACACCTGAACACACAGTACAACATCACATAAGTAACTGCCATGCTGCAAATAAAAGGCAATTTATATGCAAGCAGCCTGATGAAATTATATGCTAGTCTGATGAATTGTGCCCATTTGGTTTAACCCATAAGCTCCTGATGGTGAGAGACTGACCTGCCAAGAAGGCTTTACTGAGTGGTCCACTGAGTCCAGTAGACCATGGCATGACAGTGGTATCCTTCTTTCGACGAGAGAAGAGTAGATACACAGTGGCAGCAGCTGCAGCCGCAAAGACAAGTGCTCCACCGATGGCTATTGTGTAGATTGCCCAGTGAGGTAAAGACTTGGATGAAGATGAAGGATCAACATGACGTGCCTTCGCTTCTGGGCTTTGGAGTCGTCTCTGAATAACACCCCTGATTGTGTTGTTTACTGTTAGCGTCATGGATGAATAATTGTACACAAGCTAAGGAGTGAACTTAGTGAAGTTGTGATTTAGTGTTAGGAAACTACATGTCGTAAAAGAAAGAAACAAGATACTGACTTTGTTAAGGTTTTCCTGCATGATTGCAGCGCTTCATCAGATTGGTCCTCTGAAATCTCTGTATGTCTGTGCAAGTCAGATGGCAATTCATCAGATAGCTTGTAACCCTTGGGTATGCTGCAGTGTGATGTTAATTTTTGTGTGGCGCTATTTTCATAGATCTGAAAGAAATACTTTTTTCTGACAAACTTCTTTTTGTCTCTCCTTAATGAAATATGTGCTAAGCACGCTATCGAAAAAACAAACTTCTTTTTTTATGAACTTTCTGATGGCAGTTTGACTTAGCAGTTCAGATTTTGCATGTTACCCGTCTCTGCAGGTATCGGCCCATAAAGACGACGAGAATTTGTCCATTTGTAATCTAGGTCCACAAAAGTTAACGTCGAAGAGATTTTTTAAAATTTTGTTGTCACTGTTTCTTATACCTTTTGTGCCTGAATTCCAACAAGTAAACATACGCAAACTGTCAGGTTTGAAAGGGGGGGAAAGGGCATCAAGAAATGTTCAAAAATTTCGTTTGAGAAGCATAGCTTGCTCTAGAATTGTTTGATTTGAGTAATACCTGGTGCTGGAGCTAAAACTTGCAACAGTGGGAAATAGCAAAATGAGATAAGGACCTGTTCCAAGAGTGGTTTAAATATGGGGTAACTACACATGCTTGGCTACATGCTACTTAGGCCATGTTTAGAACACACGAAATTTTCCTATTCCTGCGTTTGACCTATAAAATTAAACCGATTCCTGTAAAATTCCTATACGATTCCTTTGAAATTGTTGCGTTCCAAATGGGCCCTTATAATACATTCAATTTGCAACTAAGAGACACTTTACCCTGAACTCTGAATCTACTAAGTACTGAGATTTGCTGAAGGAAAACTGAAGATTGAACGAGAACAGCACTTACAACGCCACCACCTTGCCATCATCTGAGCAACTCACTCCCCAATTCGATGAAGATCCAGCAGGATCATCTGCTACGCTCTCTGTAAAACTCAAAAGAGGTCTCCCTGAAAAAAAGCACCAGTAGAATTTGCTTAGGCACGAATACATTTCAAGAACCTAGTCTGTCATCTGTTATACGTAATATTGGCCCATTAGAAAATTCTTTGCGCCCACCCACCTTGTTCGTTGATGGATGCACAGGACCCAAGCCTCTGAGACACAAGCAAGGAGAAGAGGAAGAAGCAGGCAGCAGCTTTGATGCTGCGTATGTCCACCATTTCTGTGTGTCCCGAAGCCCACGCAAAGAGCCCAAACCTCTTCTCTTCTTCCTACTGCAGTGCAGGATGTTAAAAGAGAGAGAGTAAGAACAAGGGAAGAGAGTAAGAAGAGGGGCACCACCACCATAGATTCGAATGTTTACCTGTGACGCGTGGTGATTGACTGACTGTACAAGCAAGCAAGCAAGCTTAGCTAGTAGCTAGCTAGATATCGGAAAGCTCACGCTGTGGGATTGGATTTGATTGGATTGCATACCACCGCAAGAAACGGATCGAGATGCCATAATCGAATACCTCCATTTGTTTGATCCCCTCCCCTGCAAGATATCACAAAGGGGAGTGCTTAGGTTTCAGGATGAAAAAGATGTGAAACAAGCAGGGAAAAAGGAAACAGAAAAGTAGGGGAGGATCTTGGAGCTCCAGCTGTTGTCTGTTGAAGTAAAGAATCCACACTCGTGAGTTAGAATTGAAGAATCAAAGACAGAACAGAGACAGAAGGAAGGACTTACAGAAGCCAAACCGGCAGGCGGCAGCAAAGAGAAGCTTCCCTTCACTCTAGTAGGATGCCCCAATCTACAGGGTCATTCCTCTAGACTCTTCAGGAGCAAGCAGCAAAGGAGCACCAATCAGGACAGAGCAAGCAGCTAATGTCTCGTTGGGGATCAAACGAAGGAACTGGAGAAGCCAAGGAAGAGAATAGGAACAGCTACAGCTAGGATCTTCTCTTCCAGTGCCTGTAAAAGCTTCCCTTCCCAGGAGCAGAATATTGAAGTGCAATCTGGTGGACTGGATTTTGGAGGAAGGATGTCTGTCTGTCCGTCTGCGTTCGTTTGTGGGCAGCCAGCCAGATACGCAACGAAGATGAGAATGAGATGTACTAGCCATCCTTGGCTGCTAACTGACTGCCCAACACATGAAATTTTCCTTTTATTTATTTTTCTTGTGGTAGTATTTTTTTATTTACTTATTAATTATATTGCCACCTCTCCACTGGACCACTAAACGTGACTAGCCAAGAACCTATCGTAGACAAAGTGTACTTCGACAAATTGGTAGATACATGCTTGCGAAGTCTATCTAGTAGGATTCAACGCCAAGTAGGCTTGGTGGATTTTACACACAACTTCGGTACTTTACTATCTTTGATTTGACGTGTTCTACTTTTATGGACAAATTCGTTTTTGCTAAACGAAGCATAGTGTGCAAGCATAGACATTGATGTATGCGCATGCGTATTTACTTTTATGAATGCATTGTTTACATATCATGTTTATCTATATGGACATCTTTAAAGGACTTTACCGACATATCTTAGATTGACAAAAAAAGCCATACGCATCTTCTTGTGAATAGACGCGTCAATACGTCATCAATCACTGAAATAAAAAAACTAAAAATATGAGCATCTAAGACATATTAGACCTTTTCAATTAGAGGTCTAGGTGTCCCTCTGTTCCTTTTCATGGACCCGTTTCGCACTTTCATACCAATTTTGCATGCCACCTACTTTGTGTCTCGATGGGTCACTAGTCACTATAGCTATGACCGCGTCAAATAATTTAATTGTTTGAGTGAGTAGACTCAGTACAAATACCATATGTTAAGAATGGTAGTAAGATTTGCTAATTTTTAGCAATCCTTAAACTATCCGACATTTGGTTTTTTATTATTATTGGTGTGTTATGTTTGTTCTGTTTTTTGCATCAAACCACTAAAACAAACAAAAACATCTTTTCAATATTAAATCAAAATTGGAGTGTCAGAATCATAATTATCTTTTGTTGATTGGCAGTAGCTTTTTATTGTGCAATTTGGATAACAAGGAACCACGTGGTGTTCGAGAAAGGTTGCTCAAAAACTTTTTTTTTCAAGTTCTTTTCAAGGGGGACACAATGGCTACCATTTTGAACTCTATTGCAATGCTCCCATGATGGCAATGAACCAATTCTTGATGCTTGTAAGCTGCTAGAATCGAGAGTCATATAGTTTTTCACATCGAATGGATGATCTTTCATTTACCATCTCGGACTTTAGTTATAAATATATATAAGTTCAATTTTTGGGCGTGTTATTGTAATAAGAGTGGACCGATGCTTCTTCTGAGTAGAAGACTGAAATCAGATTTTTTTTTATGTTATCTAAAGAATACTATATAGCCGAGCCAATTCCAAACCCCAAGCCAGGTATAATTAACATATATGGTGATGTGTGCAGGAAATCGTCTCCTGCTACCTGACGTCGCTCCTCATTAAATTTACTCAGTTGATGTGTGCATTTTATTTTTCTTTCCTACACTATCAGTTGATGTGTCTATGCATTAGAGAGAGCACACAAGTGATGGTTAGACAATCTGTGTTCCCATCTTCACTTAAATTTTATAACATTTTTGGACCGTGCCTTGGCTAGCGCTGCACTTTTGTTTAGTTTATTTGTTTGTCCTCGATTGATGTACTGTACCAGAGCAAGTCAATTCACAAAAATTATGGACTAGTTAGGTGTCATGGAGTGACCTGGTATGGTATTTTCTTGGAGACCTCATACCATCCTCTTCTCCATGCAAATTAAATGATGGGAAAACAAAGCGCCTCTGTTTGCCAATTTTATCTCTGCCAACACAAGCTAATTAGCATGGATACAATGACACCTCTGTTTGCTACTTCCGCCGTTCCGAATTACAAGTTATTTTAGATTTTCTACCGGATATATGCTCATTTTGTTGATGCTAATTTCAGAAATGAACTAATTAGCCTAGTAAAGATCATATATTCTAAACTAACTGGAGTTATTGTTTTCTAAAATGCTATGAAACGGTCACCTACCATTTACCCATTATTCATACTAGCTAATCATCTATTTAAATTGTGTTGAATGGCCAATTAAATGAGTTTACACAATGTTTAAATGGGATTGACAAGTGGTGGGAATTTTGTATGTGGTGATATTACCCTCTCAAGAAAAGATTGGATTGAGTTGTGAGGAAGGTTCGTGTTGCACATTTCATGGCGTATGTCATCATGCATATATAAACGGTAGGCTGTTCATCTCGTATCATGTTTAGAGAACATGCAGAATTAAATTCGGCATGTGCGTGGGTCACGCATGTTCCAAACTCACACGACATACATATAGAGTCCTTATCCTTGCCCATCAATGTAAATTGGCTTACAAATTTAGGTTTGGGTCATCGAACCGACGAACCGGGTCATCTACTGTATGGCGATGATTGCAATGTTGCCATTTCAGTAATCAGTTTATTAGAATTCCACTGACACAGACACCAACAACTGGGTGTTTGGTCTAGTGGTATGATTCTCGCTTCGGGTGCGAGAGGTCGCGAGTTCGATTCTCGCAACACCCCCAGTTTTCATCCTTTTTGTCTGTGCCTACATTCAGGTCGTTTTTTTTTTGTCTGTGCTTACATTCAGGTCCTCTTTTTTTTTTTGTCTGTGCTTACATTCAGGTACTCACCTTCTTGGGGTTACATTCAGGCCATACTTTCCAGTATGGGCTTCTCTGCATATGTTCCTTTTTTTTAACATCAATACGCATGTTCTTGAGTTTTCTTTTTCCTGTTTCTGTCCTGGGCGCATATGATTTCATGCCTTTTATCTGGCCAAACGCTGTTGTATTATTACGAGTTCTACTATTAATTATGTTGGCAATAGTTTAGAAACATGCGCATGTGCATCAAACGACATCTTAGACGTGGTCAGCTTGTCCATGCCAAGCATTTAGACAACCCCACCTGAGGTTCTGTTTAGTTTCCAAAAAAATTTGCAAAATTTTTCAGATTTCCCGTCACATCGAATCTTTAGACAAAATATAGATAAAAAATAAAACTAATTACATAGTTTAGACGAAATGGACGAGACGAATCTTTTAAACCTAATTAAACAATGATTAGATACTAATTGTCAAGTAACAACGAAATTTGCTACAATATCGCTTTGTAAAAATTTTTACAACTAAACAGGGCCTGAGCTGCCTCCCCAAACCCGTAGTCCCGTAACCATCACCATCATACACTGTCGTGCACCCATGTGATCGATGCACGCACATAACCATGCAACCCCATCAAAGGTTGAAGCCCCAACACCTCTGCAGTTCCCAAAATTTAAAGGGAGCACGACATGCCACCAACACAAATTCGTCATGCCATGAAACAACAAGCTTACATCACATATATCGCGACCAGAATAGCGTCGTGCTGTCACATGCATTTTTCAAGTACTAAGACGACAACAGTTACCAACGACAGTACCATGCATATTAACTATCATATGATGTTGTGATCAAGAGTTCCATAACTGTGACTCAAATCTCAGCGACACAGCAAACTCTACCCAGATGATAGCGGGGGAAAACATCAGTGCTTAAACCGAATCTAGTTCACGGTTGCATTCGCAGCCAACTTAGCGACAATTCCCAGCCAACTCTATACTACCCGGATGGTAGTTTGGGAAATAATCAGTATGTGCATCAACAGAGATTCTATCCTCCATTACTAGTGTCTAGAAACCTGAATGTCATAAACCTATTTGTTCTAACCACAAAACAGACTCAGGAAAAAAAACAAGTTATGTACAGGCGTGAATGACTGGGCAAAATCTCTCGAAGACTAGTCTCAGTGGGCAAAATCATCTCTCAAGAACTTGCTGATGATGCCTCAGGTGTCACCACATTTTGCTTCTTGGCTTCAAAGTGCTTCAAGAAGAAAACAAGCTCATTAGTACCCAAGAAAACACCAAACACAGACAATATTCTCTGTAGCTAAGACTGCAGAAATATGCAAATATATTTCAGATATGACAAGAATACATATCAGGGTAATAGGAAAATGGGAATAGCAAATAGCAAATAGGAAAATACCCTTACTTTGTCAACTATGAATTTTAGAAGATCAGGAACGGCTATCCTGCCACTTTCAGCCACCAGCTTATGCAGCTGGTGGACTCACTCATGTTGTCGGTCAGCGTCTCCATAACAGACCTTGCTTTATCAAAGGTAATCTATACTGTACTACTAAAGTTGGAGATCCCTCCAACTCTCTCAGAACACTGTAGATGAACATTCCCCTCTCACAAAATACGGGTCTAAGAACAGTACCGGATTGTACGAACAGTACCACCTGAACAGTGCCCCCGAAACAGTAACGAGCCCCGTGAACAGGACCCACCCCCGGTATGAACAGTGAATATACAACAGTGCCCCATAACAATACGGGCCCGTCGCCGTCCCAACTTCCCGTAATGGGTCTACTAATGTACCAAAAGCCCGTCACTCTCCCACACATTTTCTTTTCCCCCTCCACTCCTTCCAAAAAAAATATATAAATAAATAAATCGCCCATGCTTTGCATGGGTCCCTGCTAGTCATACCTATATCCATAATAATTCGAGAAACAATTAGACCCAGCACACACACTATACACACAGACACACACACTACACACAGATTTGACGCTAAGCTATTCCTGTTTATGCCGCTGTGCCAACTTTGACCGCTATTGCGTACTATAGCACCGCTAAGTTGGATAGCTTTAGCGTTCAAATAGCGGCGCTATTTTAGATTTTTCTAACCGGCCATATCAGTGGCAATTTAATTAGTTATTTCCTACTTATTATTTGCTACTAATTTGATATTTTGGACAATTAAACACTAGACTTTTATGAACCATGTCGTAATGTCATATTGGTAATGTTACCTAAACTTGTGGAACCTTAGAAACGTGTTTGTGTTCATTGAATTTTATATTTGCCATGTTTTTTTCATTAATTACTGGTGTTTTCTATGTTCTTTTTATACAAACACTTTCGGTTGTAGCGTCGCTATAGCGCCGTTATACCTTCATAGCTGCTGAAAAAAAACGTTACCGCTATTTTCAATAGCCCGCTGTTTAAAACCTTGCTTTTGGGAGACAACAGGAGGATGATGGCAGGACTCTGCCCATGGCTCACGGCGCGGAGCAAGTAGATGGCAGCGGCCATCTGCGAGCTGAGGCAGAGCGGGAGGCAGACGGGGGGCGTGGGGCGTGTTGCTGCTACTAAGAGCAGGTACAATAAAGCCACGTCAGTTGACTTATAGCCAAGCCAACTTGGCATAAAGAGAGAAAAGGGAGGGGACAAGCAACTTGGCGACGCAGGTTGCGCCGAGCTGCAGCGCGACAAAACATGCCGCGGAGCCGATTTAGCGCCGTGCTAGTCGATTGGGGACGCAGGCTGTGGGCCTTTCTCGATCCTGTGTGCATCGTCTTCTTTTCTCCCTCCCGTAGCAATACCCCCTTCACATCCCTGATAGCCCTAGCCTGATGTCTCGCTCGTCGGTCGAAGCAAGAGACGGCGCCGCCGCCACTACCCCTCCCAAGTTCCTCTCCGTCCATCCATGAAGGCCACGCCGGGCTCGATGACTCCTGGCCCCTGCTTGGTGGTACGGGACGCCGGTAATCATGCAGTACTTTTGGAGTCAATAAAAGCACCTCAGGTGGAGAAACACAAGCTGAATGAGCATGGAGGAATCATCGATTGCTCTACCTCCAAAAGTACAGAATGCAAGTTTATTTGCTTTAGCTTGTCGGCACATTAGCTTGTTTGAATTATTTTTTGAATATGTCCATTGACCTGAATGTCGAAAGCACTTAAATATTAGTTGTGTAATTTTTTTCCTTGCAACCAGCAACACAAGTAGCTACAGCGATGTGTTTAGTGTTGATCACCAAGTTCAGATACACTTCAGGGACTTCAATAGCGAAGTACTTTTTTAGAGCCAAACTAACAGTCAAGCTATTGTATTACTTGTCTCTTGTGCTGTCTCAAGATTACGTAGACTTGGCTTATAGCCAAGCTTATTGTCCTTGCTCTAATGGCTAGCTGTGTTGCAGAAGGAAGGAGTAGACTTCAAGAGGAAGGAGAGGAGGCAGGCTAGGTGGTGGCCGGCACAGGGATAAGCCTCTCCACTTCACACAGCTCGGAGCACGCGTGTGCGGTGCCTCGGCGTCTGCGCGAGTGCAGAGAGCATCCGAGGACCAGCTGGCCGATTCAATTTGCCCAAAACCGTGACTGAAACAGGAGTTTCAACCGAAATTCTCTCAGGATTTCACGTAGCGACGAACTGATCGACCAATCATAAAAGATGTTACTCGTACATTAGTCTACCTAAAATGTTTGAGAGATACTATATGGTTCCAAAGTTTGGCAAATTTCACTGACTTCAGAGTTAAACTGAAACTTCAGTTTCGTTATAACCAGCATACATTGTAATGTCTTTCGAAAACAAAGACATTTAGAACTTGTCAAGATCACAGTTCATGTCATCTAGATGCAGCAGGCTACTACTTTTACCTTGAATGGATTGGAAAGTTTATATGTGAAATTTTGAGAAAACAAGTTGGACATTTGGTGTTTCAAGCTGTCTACAAGGAGTTGGAAATTTTCTTTGATTGTTTGATCAGTAGAAATTTTGCCAAAACTTCAGCCATGTAAAAGCATTTAAAAAAGTTGAAATTCACTAAAATCTATACCAAAATCAAGTTGGGAGCTTGTAGTAACATTAGGTTTCAAAAGTTCATATTCGTAATTACTAAAAAAACAAGTCATTTTTGTTTCTTTTGATATCAACATACATAAAATGCATAGAATCTTTTGGATGCCTGGGCAGCCTGTAATTCTCATGGATGGCAATTTTAAAGGGGTAGGGGACCCTCACATAACAGCAGGCGTACCAGATTATGAAAACATGATTGGTGATCCAACAATTTGAGGTCCGACGATAGATGTTTTCAAAAATCTAATACCACAAGGGCATGTTCCACAACATGGCACAGATTGAGTTGGATAATACTGGCATATGTTACATGCATAACCAGGAAAGACTCAGTAGGTACTACTCACTCGGATACTGCTCACTCGGATACTACTCACAGGATACTACCCACAGGATACTACCCACAGGATACTACTCGGATACTACTCACTGGAGTACCATTAGGCACTCCTCCCTCATCATCAGCTTCCTAAACCACTGGCGGCCAAGGAATATCCAGATAGTTCAGCACTTCAAAGAGCTCTTCAGGAAGAGGGAAGGCATTATCTCCTACATGACATATGTCTATGCACCCACAAGACAAAGATTGACCTAACCAAACGGTTCCACAAAGTGATTCTGATTAATCAGAGAAATATTTTCAAAGAGAATCTGGATCTGAAACATTTCTACGATAATCTGGAACCATATCAAATGGGCCCTTAATCTCATTAAGGAACAATACTAGAAGAAAGAAATCCAATGTAGAATCTAGAGCATCTCACTTGCTAGGCATAAGCTATTTCAGAAGTTAGAATCCTAGGCAAGAACAATGAGCTGACAAACTCATATATTTATTCCTATAAGCAAAATCATGGTCTTAGATTAGTAATTTTGATGTAAGACACAAATGCTACATTTTTTTGTCACAGAATCTTCCCTACTGTTACTTTGTTAGGTTAATCATTGATCAAAGATAACGAAAGTTTGAAACTTCAGGCATCATATATATGGACACACTCAATGTTTTTATGCTTTGACCTTCAGAAAAACTCACCCACCAAATCTCAAGCTTCAATCTAACTTTTGCTTGAACCACATTGCTCACGAATCCTTTGATGACCGCGTTTTATCTCATCCATTATTTCCATGTCAAGTCGATTACTGGCTTCCAAGTTGGCAGTGATACGATCCAGTGCTGGATTAACCCAGCCGCATATAACAATGACGCCACCAACAACTGTTAAGAAGGCACATGTGGTTGTAGCTTCTATGGCTGCGGTCTTTACCCTGAAATGAAAATGATGAGTGTAAGAGTGATAAATACTTCATACTAAGGTACAATTGGTCATTAGTTTCTTTATAGATCCCAAAATTGGAGCAAGAAGTCATACCGGTCCCACTCATTGCCACTGCGAACTTTCTTGAGATCAGTTTGAGGCCCCTAAAGAAACATAATAGAACAAACAGCATCATCAACACCAGTAATATGAAGGTTATGACGATCATGCACGTGGTCGCATAGAGCTGGCATGACACAAATCAACCATGGATATTACTAATCTCAAGTAAAGGATCAAATGTGAATGTGAGTGTGTAGTGTAATACCTAGTATCATGAATGTGACAACAAACATGTCAACATCGAAAATTCAATAGTAATTTAGGTTTTATATAGCCTAATGACAGATATGACAACAGGGGGTCAGTTGGGTGAGTGTGAGCCGATGGGGGATAAGCTTCATGGTAGAGAGGAAAACAGCTCTGATCAGCAGCTAAGGCCCTAAATGATCGGGGCTCTGTAACCTTAAAAATCAAAATCTTCTATGCCATCCTTTTACACTCAAGGTTAGATTGTAGCATTCCAAACGACAATATAATTATTATTGCTTAAAAATGGTATAACAAGTAACATTGATAAACAAAATTAAGTAAGTTGAATAGAAGTTGCTACATAAAAGGTTGTAAGAGATTCAGAAATCGTTATTGCTTCAGATTCAGATCGACGAAAGAAAAATAGATGTTTTTTCCCCTCACCTACAAATCGTTATTGCTTCAGATTCAGATCGACGAATGAAAAAGATATGTTTTCCCCCCTACAAATGAAAAAGATATGTTTTTCCCCCTCACCTACGTTTTCTAATATAAAGATCATATTTTTCTAATCTACTAAATGAAAATTATATGAAAGATAGATGCGTAGTCCTACTTTTTCTAATAAAAATTATACTTTTTCTTTAAAAAATTATATATGAAGGAAAGATGCCTAGTCTACTAATTACTGTCCTATGTGTCGACCAAATTTAAAGACTAACAAATCAAATCAAAGAGGAGCAGCGTAGTCAAAATCTCAAATCAAAGAGGAGCAGCGTAATCAGATCTCAAATCAGAGAGGAGCAGCGTACCCTAAGGTTGGTTGGCTGCGGCGTAGAACCAGTAGATGTAGAGAATCTAGAACTTGCTGGGAGTCGGCCATGGCGCTCCAGGGCAGACGGAAGGCGAGGCGGTGCGCGGGCCATCTTGGTTGCCACCGATCGAAGGAGCGCTGCTCCTGCCGCTGCCATGACGATGGATTTACCACAAAGGGATCGGATAGTCGAATCGAATCGAAGGCTTGCTAGTAGGGTTGGTGTGATTTGGATTCTCCTGATCTCTCCTCCCCTCTCTATTGGGCTGCTATATATGACGGCACGCAGAGGGGCGGCGGGGACGGAAAGGATTAGGTTTTCCTTCTCGGTGATCTTCGGTCGGACCACGGCTCGGGGCCAAGAACTCCCCACGGAAACGGGCGGCTCCGCTCCCTCCCGTGCTTTGCCTTTGCGGGCTGTTGTTGGGGTGCTGAGACGTGGATTGATGGGCCCAGAATTCGAGGGACCGACTTGTCAGCAACAGCATCGACATATTTGCATCATAATCTCTGCCTAATAATAAAGAAGCAGAATTTCAGGATTTATTTTCGTTCATCCATTTTTCTATATGGCCTTCTCTAACTAACTACGCGTAAATTCCTCACTCGCAACCTCTCTTCTTCTCTCATATAAGAATATAATAATATATAAAATAAAAATAAAAACACCAACCATATATATACATAGTATATAGAAATTGGAATAGAAACTAGAAATATATAGTATACTCATCTTATTTAATTTACTATATTTTATTGTCACAGCCAAGGTTATTGTTTATTAGCTATGAAGCTCATAGATTTGCAGACGATATGGCACTAACAATTATTAAACAAAAAATAGGCTATAATTTATCCTGTATTGTCTACTCTTGAGCCAAACAGATTTTAGACCGGCCAATCAACGGACTGGACTAGACCCAGCGTCCCATTGCCCCATGTGACTCAGTACGGCGCACAACGCGACAGCCTGGACTAGCTCATGTGTAGCAATTGCCACCTCTTGAGATTGACCAGATTGAATTTTTAAATATAAAAAAAAGGGAAAAAAAGATCAACCGAATTGATAGGAGAAGGAGACCTGATCACTTTTTGTCTTTCCTTTTTCTTTTAAACAAATGATTCTGGATTAATTTACATAATTTGAAAATGGGCATGCATGAAAAACCTTTTGAACTTAAACTTATTGTATCAATAGTTTTGTGGTCAAAAAATAAACCATCAATATATGAAATTACATAATATGAAAAAATAATCCTATAAGATGGTAAATAAATACACATGCATTTCAACATGGACAGGCCCGCTGCTCCTCGCGTTCGGATATGGACAGTTGCGCATCCCGCTTCGCCTCGCCCCCACCTCGCATGCGCACCTTGCCCCCCGCCGCGCCCTGCTCCTTCCCCTGACCCCCTTCTCTCTCCACGTGGGCGGGACCCGGGAGCTGGTTCCTAGCTCGCTGCACCCTCATCCACCCCTAGCTCTACCGCGCCCCCATCCTAGGCGCCCAGGCCGTGCGCCCATCACCCACCCTGCCCCGTGAAACACTTGCAACATGAAACACTTGGATGCAACATATATCGGACACAAATAAAACATTTGAAAATACAGTTGCAACATATATGTGAAACATATGCAACATTCAGATAAAATACTTGCAACATATGTGTGAAAGATATGCAATATCCACATAAACACTTGCTGAAACATATTTCTAAAATATTTTTTCAAAACTCTTGCAAATATAACTGAAAACACTTGCAAAAATATGTAACATGTGCAACATCCCGATCTACTTTTGCAAGATCCATATGTAACAATTGCAACGTACCTCTGAAATATCTAAAACACTTGAAACATACATTTGCAACATAGGGAAGGAAAAGGTCGGGGCAGGTCGATTTCGGTTGTTGGGGTGGGATCCGATGGCGAGCCGCGATGCGTGAGCACCACCAACACTGGCAACACTCGTTGGTGCCCTTGACTTGGTCGTGGAAGACCTGAGGTGCCACGGCACGTATGCCCTAGCGGCCATGGCGGGGTCTGCAGCCCGCCCGACGACGATGGGCGATGGATAGACAACGAGAGAGAGAGAGAGAGAGCAGTGCAAGTGACTGGGATGTAGGTGCGCGGCGTAGGGAGTGAGGGCGCACGGGGTGGCCGGTGACGGGGAAGGGCATAACATGGCAACCCGACAGAGTGCGGTGAGAAAGGGAGCAGACGGATGAGCGGCCACGCTGCTTCAGGGATGGGTGGATAAGCATACGAGGGAGTGGGGATTTGTTTTTTTGTTTTTGAGAGATGGGTCTGCAACCATGGAGCCGCGTCCGGACGAGAGTAACAAATGAACACTTGTGGTGGGTCATTATCGAAAATATTAACTAACTAATACCATGTGTGCCATAGTTATCAATAAAATAATTATAGATTTTGAACTTTACTGAAAAGGGATAAAACATAAAGAGATATGTAATGTTCTATCGTCGTTTTCTATGAATATTTGATGTTTTCTTTCTCCTGCTGCATCGCACAGGCATATTTGCTAGTATTGAAAAAAGAGTGAAAAGTTTTTTTGTTTGCTTTTCATTGCTCCCAACCACCCCATGAGGATATGACAGACTCAATCTTCAGCGCCTATACAAGTTAGAGCATCGCGCAGGGTGTAGAGTTAATAAATTTAAAATAAATTAGAATAGAAAGTGTTTTCATTGTCTACCACTCACTCTCATGCATGTACGGGAGAGTCTGATCCTTAAATGAATTGTAATACAAAGTGTTTTTATGATTCACCACTCTCTCATGCTCATACAATTTAAATGTTCAAGCATGGTGCGGACTTCGATTTTAAAACGGAACGGAATAGAACGGGTCATGGGAACATCGCGATGCCGATTCTTCAACAGCAGGCAATGGCCCATCAACTGCCTATGGGCTTCTAGTCTGGACTTAACGAGGCCACCGACAGCGAGCGAGCCCCAGCACATGCAGGCTCCTCTGAATGGGGAATGTTGTGCCTGAATGAGATTGTAAATTGGAAATTTGATGACTATAGGTAAAGTATTGAATGTGATTGGAAATTTGATTAGGTAATGTATTGAATGTGATGATGGTAGAATCTATTTGTCATCTTGAGATCCAATTTGTGTCAATTCCTTTCATATGAGATGAAATTAATTTTGGTCCCTAGGGTTTATTGGCTCTTGATGCACATGCTACTGTCTTATACCTCCGTCTGAATGTTATGTTAGCACAAGGGCACAACAGTAAAAGTCATACTTACACGAGCCATCACATCCGTGTACTCTAATTTCTCATTGCTTCATTCTGGTGTGCCATTAATTAGGACCAATTAATAATATATAATAATAACATATAACATAGGAAACTAGCCAAACTAGATACATAAGTTCACAAAGGCTCAATTCAGTAAAGTCTCACATTTTCCGGTCAGTGTTATCAATGACAACACTGACCGAATAGTTCCATCAACATAAGAACACAGACTGAATAGCAAAACACTTGCACAAAGGCCAAAGGAAGCTACTCTTCTCAAGTCTCAACACCAACATTCTTGTACGGCTGTACCAAAACCAGTATTGCTAAAATCAACAAATCTCCAGTAAAAAAAGATCATGCAAATTTTGTATGCCTGTTGCAACGCATGGACCATCACCTACATAGTTAGTGCAAAGATCATATATAACCTTGATAGGGTGAACCATCTTTTAGCGATACACATATATACAAATATATTAGTGAATTACTGACACCCTCGACAACTAACTAACAACTACACAGTTCCTTCGTATCTGATCCGATTTCTCAAAATAATAATAATAATACTAGCATCGGATCCTAATCTATTTTATTTAGATTTAGATGGATGGATGGCCATCTTATATAGTAACTTCGTTTGTCAACATTAGTTGAGATTTCATTTCACATGAACCTGTAAGCAAAATGGTTTAAAAGTTCACCATTATTACTCTAGTTAAGTTCACCATTATTACTCTAGTTGTTGTAGAGTTAGTTTGTTGTAGATCATGTAGTGTGTGAGGAACTAAGTGGAGCAGCTTTGAAGAATTACATTGTACACCACATTCTCTAAATCGAATAGATCAGAGCAAACGTCAGATATATCAGCTCGTTTGGTTGAGGGTAATTGAAAGTAGGGAACGAGAGTTCAGAGATAAGAGTTTAGAAATCTTTTGTTTGTTTTGTGGGAATAGGAGTTTTGATGAAAATGGGAATGGGAGTTTAGAGGGCCAACTGCCACTAATCAATTCCCCGGGGTGGTAATTGGGAGGAAATTGTGCTCTTAATAAAATAAAAATACATTTATCGTGATTTGCTATATAATTTCCCCCTCAAAACCCCACACCAAACAGAGGATATGAATTCTTTCTTCCACTCTGTTATTTCCCTACACGAACCAAACAAAGGATTGGGACTAAAAACCAATTTCTCACCTCAACTCCCTCTATCAACTCCCACCACTAATAATTCACATGCCCTTCCCTTTAGTTGTCAAACACAACCTAACTGTTATGGTATCATGCATCATGTATCACCTGCATCAGTCAACCCCCAGAGCACACTCGACCTCTAAATCTCTAAAAACTGATGGCACACTTAACACTAACAGTAGTTCCTAATTCCAATTTATCCTCAATATTTTAGCTACAACATTAATTTCCTTGTCCTTTAGAAGTAATCTGGAAAAAGCTTGGCGGTCCTTGTGAGCTCCTACCTCCTTGCAGGATTCAAATACACTGGTCTTGACGAGACTTATATTTCACTAAACAAAGTGCATGACATCACTCAACCTTACTCTCTTTCCGACCTTTTGAAAGCAAGAAAAAAAAACTTTCCGACCAGAGTTTAGCCCACCTCGACCTCTATCTCTGCAGCGGGTACTCAGTGCCGATACTTATTTGACATGCAAAATGAACATGTTTTTGAATTTTAATCTAATCTACTCAGGAATCAGGACCATCATCATCCAACCTACCTAAAAGGAACCAGTAACCGAAAAGATCAGGATTTGCTATGGGAGAGGAGCAACAAACCAATCAAATCGACACATGTGACAATGTTAAGGTTAACTTCCTTGGATTCATTCATCATGTCTAGATCATTGGAAACTATTTTCATTAGAGTCATTAAGGTAACAGATGCTATCACAGACCATTTTTTGTCACCGCTTAACAAAGAAGATACAATTTTGTTTCTGATAATTAATTATCATAAACAAAAACAAAAAATCACACATAAGTTGCTCGTCTTTGACCTCCATTGTCAGTTCCACATCATTTCTTGTCATCCATATCTCCAAGGATTGTTTGAACTCTTGTTTCCATTGATGATCATCTTAAGCCACCTAAGCCACATGCTTCTTACTTTGTCCTAGATGGTGCACAGAACAATAAAAGTTAGCAATTTTGCACTGCTAAAAAGTGAAACACAATGTATGTAGTTGATACACAATAGCTAAAATGAAACCAATTGTGTTTCAACCAAGTAAATTTACGCACCAGAACAACACAACTGATCAATCAATTAATAACAATCATAGACCACCAGACTAAATATGTTATAAACGCCATGCACTTTCTAAAATGGTAGTGTGTAGTACAATAGTATGCCATCTAATATCCATTTGTACAAAATAGGTCATCTAATATTATTTTCTGTTCAGCAGTAGTTTCGCTCAGATTATTGCTGCATCCATTTCAAAATACAAGTGCAACCAAATTCCGAACACTGATTTGCCCTATTTCATATTTATTATTCCTAACAGAATGATGTACCTAGGAAAGTATTCTCAAATTGGTAATGATATTTTGTGTCACAAAATGTACCATTTGATTAATCACTGATCAAAGATGACAAAGTTTGAAAGTCGATACGTATGGGCAGCATAGAAAAATAGAGTATAAAACTAATACCCGATGCCCGTAATCCTTTTGCCTTCAGAAACATCTGTAGCTTCAATCTGACTTTCCTTATTAGAACCGAGGATCGCACGTGTCCTTTCATGGCTTTTCTTAATCTCTTCCCCCATGATCCCCCATGCTTGACATCGAGCGTCCAAGTCGGCCTCTATGCGGTCCAGTGATGGACTGACACTAAAATGCATAAAAGCGATGCCACCAATCAGGTAGAAAATTGCAATGGATGCAGCTTCGTTGTATGCAACTATGGCCCTGAAAAGAAACAAATGGAAGTGACAATTCGTACAAACAATTATCAGTTGTTTCTTTATAGATAGATATCGAAATTGGAAGGAGAAGTCATACCTGTACCACCCACTGCCACTGGGATCTTTCTTGTCATGAGTTTGCGGGCCCTAAAGAACAAACAGCATCATCAATACCAGTAATATGATGGTTATCACAATCACGATATGTATCTAGGTTCAAATGGTCACATAGAGCTAGCATGACAAAAATCAGCCATTGATATTACTAACTTCATTTCATGTAGAATCATATAAGTAAGAGTAAGAATAATAATAATAATAATAATCTCAACTAAAGGATCAAATGCGAATGTGATCCGGGTAGGATCAGAATGTGACAACAAACATGTCGACATTGAGAATTGATAGTAAATTTAGGTTTTATGTTAGCCTATATAATGATAGACATGACGATAGGGGATAAGCTTCATGGTAGAGAGGAAAACAGCTCTGATCAGCAGCTAAGGCCCTAAATGACCGGGGCTCTGTAACCTTAAAAATCAAAATCTTCTATGCTATACTTTTACACTCAAGGTTAGATTGTAGCATTCCAAACGACAATATAATTATTATTGCTTAAAAATGGTATAACAAGTAAAATTAAGTAAGTTGAATAGAAGTTGCTACATAAAAGGTTGTAAGAGATTCAGAAATCGTTATTGCTTGCTTCAGATTCAGATCGACGAAAGAAAATGTTTTTAGTTTACCTCAGCTACGTTTTCTAATATAAAGATTATACTTTTTTCTAATAATAATGAAGAAAAATTATATGAAAGATATTTTCTAATAAAAATTATACATTTTCTAATTCTAATATATATATGAAGGAAAGATGCCTAGTCTACTAATTACTGCCCTATGTGGCCACCAAATTTAAAGACTAAAAAAACCAAATCAAATCAAAGAACTGAAATCTCAAATTAAAGAGGAGCAGCATACCCTAAGGTTGGCTGGCGGCGGCGTAGAACCAGTAGATGTAGAGAATCTAGAACTCGCTGAGAGTCGGCCATGGCGCTCCAGGGCAGATGGAAGGCGAGGCGGTGCGCGAGCTACCTTGGTTGCCACCGATCGAAGGAGCGCTGCCATGATGATGGACAAAGGGATCGGATCTTGTTGTTCGTCTTCCTTGTTGGCGAGAAGAGAACAGTCGAGTCGAGTCGAAGAAAGGATTGCTAAGGTAGGTGATTTGGGTTCTCCTGATGTGTCCTCCCCCCTCTCTATTCGGCTGCTATATACGACGGCAGGCAAGGGGCGGCGGGGACGGAAAGGATTAGGTTTTCTTTCTCGGTAATCTTGGGTCGGAGCTCGGGGTCGGCCCGTCGGGGGCAGAAGCACAACTCCTCCCTTCTGGTCTTCCTTCCTTCTTCCGTCGGAATCGGAGTCGGCTGAGACGTGGATTGTTGGGCCCGTGGCCAAAATTCGAGGGACCGACTTGTCAGCGGCAGCATCGACGCCTCTACCGAACTGGTGGCCCAGGCGACCGCACACGTACGGGTATATGGTTGTAGTATAAGCAACATCCTATTATATAAGTCTCACCATAAATTATCAATTTCTTACCCTCTAATTCATGGCCAGACTTTGTGTCGACCACAAAAATGCCCAAGGCTCGGAGGCAACTTCTGGACAATGTTCCTAGCATCAAAACCATCATTTGGGACGTTGCATTTGGAGTTGGGAGAGCAGAAGAGAGAGGAAGCAGCACATGGCCAGCAAAACTGGCCTGCCCAATCGACAAAACCAGCCTGACCAATTTGGGACCCAGCTAGACCGGTTACCCTGCGTGTCCTGCTAAAGTCGGCCTCTCGGGCTCGACAAAACCGGCCTAGCTGGTTTGGAACCCGGCTAGGTCAAAGTCGCATGTTTGGTTTTAGTAATTAAGACAACTATTGGACTAACTTCTATCCTAAGTGTTGTGATTGAGATAAGTTATGTCCACACCAAGGTTGAGAAAGTATGGCACACATGGAGGAGATGTGAGATGGCCACGAGTTGATCAAGTGCTTAACATTTGAAAAAAGAAGAAAGAGAAAAACAAAACCCTATGGATCAAGACAAAAGTATAATTAGAGATTTTATTTTATCGATCAAGATACAAGAGAGTGCGTGATCGGATTTAGAATAGATGATCATTTTATTAAGAGGGGAGCTCTAATTAGCAATTTTGGTCATCTAGTGACACTAGGTGTTGATCTACATGCATTTGTATTTAGGCCTAAGTGACACATCAGAGAGCAAGCGAAAAAAGGATGAAACAACAACAAATTATTAAATAGAACAATGTAGCATGTGAACCTAACTACATACATTCGTGTTGGAGAAAGGATTGAGAGCGAGAATAGAGGATACAACGAGAGGCTGGGGCATGTTTGGGTACCCTGGCCCGACGGCACGGCTGCGCACCCCAGCTGCACTGCCCGTGTTTGATGTCGTTGGCCCATCTCCCAGCCTGGCTCCTCTGATGCTTTTCCGTCCCCTCAGCCTGGCTCCAGGGAAACGCTCCCTCATTTGTTTTTCTAGGGCTTGGCCGCACATGGCTCCTCACGGGCGATTTTGGGCGGCGGCGGGTGGCTCGCGCGGGCTCACGTGGGAAGCGTGAAACCCCATGCGCACTCCCGCGTCTGGTGAAATCCGCCGCCTTTATAAGCGGCCACTCCGGCGTTGAGCTCCCTTCCTTCTTCTCCATTGCTTCTCCACCCAATCTTGTGAGAGACCGACAGTGGTGTTGAGGTGTCGTGTCCGGTGAGGCGCCATTCTTCCCTGGTGGGCTTCCTCTCCATTCCCCCGCCCTGGATATGCTCAGATGTGGTGCCGCACCATCTTCCTTGCTGAGACTCTGGGAGGTGGTCATCTTCTTCCTTCGACTTCCTCGGTTCTGGTAGTGCGCTTGGTGGTGCTGTGTACCGAATCCGCTTCCTCTCTGTCGAGATCTGCTTCTTCTTCGTCACCTCATCTTCTTCTTCACCGTTTTGCGCTTGCCATTTCTTCCGTCGACTACCCCGAGGTGAAATCGACCCCCAATCCCCATATTCTTTGATTTCGATGATGATAGGGTTTCGGTTTATTTGTACAAGTTGCTGTCTTTGTGGCTTACCTGAGCAGTTGTTGTCGCTTGATTCATTTATCTGATATTGGATTTAGGGTTTGATTAGAACTGTTCATTTGTTGTTAGTTCAATATGGTTTCATGCTCGTTGTTTACTTGTTATTGTGGTCGATGATGATGCCCAATGCACTAGGAGGCATGTTCAATCATGCAGCCATGTTGTTGGTGTTTTTCACCCGATGAGTGAATTTGTACGTGTCTCGCACTGCTTCAGGAAGATGATGGTAGTATCCAAAGATACAAGGAATTATACTGGTTTAGGCCGAAGCCCTACGCCAAGTCTCAAAGATAGTTCGAGTGAGTGTTCCTTGGTTGAATGCTCTAAGTTCTTACGATGGGGTATGCAAGAAGAGTGAGAGGTAGGAGAGTGGAGAGGGGCTGTCTGAATGAAGTCTCGAGAGTCCGTCCCCCTAGAAGAGTGCCCTAGCTGTCCTTATATAGGGCAGGTGAAAGCCCAAGTTTGGTTTTGGTAATTAATGACACCAAGTTGCTAATGTCATGTGTTAAGTGTTTTGAGTTAGGCATAAGCAACACATGTGATGAAGGTGTACGTGGCAAGGAGTGGTGGCCACAAGATCACAAAGAGATGGTGCATGGACATGAAATGTTGATCATGATGGAATGCACATCAAATGATGGACTTGATGATCATGTGAAAGAGAAGGATCTAAGAGCGCAAGGCAAAGGTATAACCATAGGGTTTTCCTTTTGCCGGTCTAAGATGAGTAGAGAAGTGATTGACCGGGTTTAGGATACATAGCCGACTATCAAGAGGGGAAATCACGGTTAGCTCGGGAATCAAGTGCCACTAGATCAATGTCTTGAGCATATGCATTTAGGATCTAGTAAAGAGCTAACATAACGCCTTGAAAAAATGTTTGTGAAATGCTAACACACATGCACATTGATGGTGTACACTTGGTGGTGTTAGCACATTTACGAAGGCGATGGTGTTTGAACGGTAGTATGGGGTTTGGGGTTCGCTCTCCCTCCCGCCGAGCGTGCGAGCGTGGGATTCAGGCGTTTTTGAGAAAATGAAATGCCTATTTTCCACTGCGCCGGAAGTCGGAAAAGTAACGGAGGCGAACGACGGTCACTGCGTTGACCGGACGCTGCACCGGACGCGGTCACGGTATGACCGGACGCGTCCGGTCAGTTCATCGCGGCGCGGATGCTAGGGTTTGTGACCGGACGCGGGTCTGGCCTGACCAGCGCGTCCGGTCAGTTCAACTGGGCGTAAAAGTTAAGCGCGCGACCGGCGCGTCCGGTGCCTCACGGGACCGGAGCGTCCGGTCAGGCGTCCAGTGAGGCCGAGCGCAGCGAAGCGCGATCGGACGCGGCTGGCGCGTCCGGTCACGTGCGACCGGACGCGTCCGGTCTCGTCGGGCGCTTACTGGAACGTGACCGGACGCTGGCACTGTCGCGTCCGGTCAATCGAAGGAGCACGTCCGGTCAGGGCAACGGCTAGTTCTGACGCGCACTGTTAACGTTTGTCGTGTAGTGACCGGACGCGTCCGGTCATCCTGACCGGAGCGTCCGGTCAACACGAGTTTCGCTGCGTCGTTTGTAACGGCTAGCTGCGTACCCCTTCGTTATAAATAGAGGATGTCCGGGGTTTGAGGGCAACTCTTGCACATTTTGAGACCTAGAGACATCATTTGAGCTAGAGAACAACCCCTCCACTCATCTCTTTGCTTGGTTGCACATCTTGAGTGAGATTGAGTGAGATTCAAGTGCATTGCTTGAGAGTTGCATTCTAGAGGCACTTGATCTTCGAGTTGCTGCGGATTTCTTGTTACTCTTCCGTGTTTCCCGACACGGTAGACGGCTTGGAGCAACGGAGGTGATTGAGCTCACAAGTGGAGATTGTTGGAGCCTTCACCAAGTGTTGTAAGGGGTTCTTGATCCTTCCCCGCGGGAGTTCGCAAATTGGATACTCTAGTGGAGCTCGTGGCTTGGAGGATCCCCATTTTGTGTGCGGTTGTGCGGCGTCCGCCGAGGGCTCGACTCTAGATAGTCGATTAGCTCGCGAACCGACAAGTGGGTGCATCGCCACAACGAGGAGTAGCTTGCCGAGAAGCAAGTGAACCTCGGTAAAAAATATTGTGTCATCTCTTTGCCGAGGATTTCTCTTGTGGTTGATAATTGTGATTGATTCTTCAAGTGCATTACTTCTCTACATCGTTGGTATAAGAATCAAGTCTCTTTCTCTTTACTTTCTTGTACTAGTTCTTTTGTAGTTTGCTTAGCGTAGCTTTTATCACATAGGAGTAAGTAGCTTAGTGTCTTAGCCTTGTTGGTGTGTATTAGAGATCATAGCCTTGCTTCACTAGAATTGTAGGTGGCTTGCATAGTGTAGTTGAGCTAGTGCTAGAATTAGCTTAGCCATCTTTTATTCTAACGTGTTTGTTTAGTGAAGCTTGTAGAATTTTAAATAGGCTATTCACCCCCCCTCTAGCCATTTGGACCTTACAGCAGGGCCAGGCCACATACAAAGAGATATGTTCTCCTGACCGAGCGGTCATGAGCTTGAAGGAGGGGGAAACTAGCTATCTTGGCGTGTGAAAGTCCAATGTTTGGTGTTGGTAATTAGTGACAATGCCTAAGTACTAATCCTATGTCTAAGTTGTATATAGCATATGAGAACTAGTACATTCCAAGGTTGGTGGCAAGATGGACATGGTGATCATGATGGCCACACTTGGATTTGGATGCAACCCTATGTGATCAAGGCAAAGGTATATGCTTAAGGATTGTGTTTTAGTAACCAAGACACATAGTGGGTGTGGTTACATTATAGGATAGATAGCCGTACTATAAAGAGGGGAATGAAGCGGCTATTGAACTCCTAAGTGCCTCTAGGTGTGCATTTTATAATCATATGCATTTGGATAGAACTAATAATGCCTCAAAAAATAATTGTGAAAATGCTAACACATATTCACATGGTTATAATCACTTGGTGATGTTAGCACTTTTGTTATGGCGTTGGAGTTTGAACGGTAGAGAGGGTTTGGGGTCCTCTCTCCCTCCCGCCGAGCTTGCGAGGCGGGATTCAGGTGTTTTCAAGGAATTGAAATGCCTATTTTCCTTTACGCCAATGTCGAGATTTGGAGGCATTGTCACATGTTGTTTCACGAGCTAAAACATGTGCTAAAGTGACATACATACTTAGCCTAGCTCATATGTGAAAGGGTGAATCAAACGGAGACGAACGGATGTCACAGAGGTGACCGGACGTTGTATCGGACGTGGTCTCTGTTTGACCGGACGCGTCCGGTCAGTGCTCAGGGTTTGCGCGCGTCTTGGTCTTCTGATCGGACGCGGTGGCACGTCCGGTCACGATCAACCGAACGCGTCCGGTCGTGGTGGGTGCTTACTGGACTCAAACTGGACGTTGGCACTGTGGCGTCCGGTTCGTCTAACAGCGCGTCCGGTCGCTGACTCGCTGGAGCGCTGCTCAGACTTGACCAGCACGTCCGGTCGGTTACGGGACCAGCGCGTCCGGTCAAGCTTCGCATGTCCGGTCTGTGCGACCAGCGCGTCCGGTCAACGCGACTGCTGCTGAATCTTGTGTCTAACGGCTCTATTCGAAGGGGTACGTCTATAAATACTCGTTGGCCGGCTCAAGGCTCTCTCTCTTGCATTCTTTGACATACTTGTGAGCACTTTGAGCTAAGCAACTCCCCTCCCACTCATCTCTCTTGCTTCTTTACATATTCAAAGTGAGATTGAGTGATCCAAGTGCATTTGCATTGTGAGATTGCATCTAGTTGGCATTTGGTGGTTGATTTGCTGTGGGATTCTTGTTTCTCTTGGTGGTTGCCGCCACCTAGACGGCTTGGAGCAGCTTGGAGGCGTTGGCAAGAGTTGGTGATTGTTCTTGGCCACTTCCGGTGATTGTGAGGGTTTTGTGCCTACCTCGGCGAAGCGCCAAAGGTAACATTAGTGGATTGCTCGTGTCATTTACAACCTTTTGTCACTTGGTAGGTTCTTGTGGCACCTTTTTTAGAGGCTCGGTGTGAGACCGATTAGCCACCGAACCACGTGATGAAGAGAGACACAACGGGGACTAGCGTGCTGGCAAGCACGTGAACCTCAAGATAAATCTTTGTGTCATCATTCTTTTTGTGATTAATCGATCCCGGTAGTTGTGTATTGTGGAATTCATCTCTTGATCATATTGATTGGTTAGCTCAATACTTCGCCCCTCGGTGATATCCTTCTAACTCTCTCTTGTATTTTTAGCTCTTAGCTTGTGTAGACAGTAACCTTCGTACTGCCGGCTACTTGGATATATTGGATCGTTTCCTTCATAATAATCGTCGTCCTGTCTGGATACTTTTGAAATGCCTTGGTGATGTGTATGTATAATCTTCGTGCCGCCAAATTTCTTCTTACGCAGTATTGTAATTCATCAGAAAATATAAATTCTATTATTGCTTGTTAAAACTATTACTACTACTATGTGCAACTGTTCTCTAAAGAATGCGTGTCTTTTGTTTTTGAAACCAAGAATGAGTGTACTTTTTTTTTTAATGAAAATGGTAATATTATAAGTCTTATGTGCGCTTATGTGACCCGGCTTGGGCATCCTCATGCAACCCCATCAAAGGTTGAAGCCCTAACACTACTGCAGTTCCCAAAATTTGAAGGGAGCACGACAATGCCACCAACACAAATTCGTGATGCCATGAAACAACAAACTTACATCACGCAGATATCGCAACCAGAATAGCGTCTACTGTCACATGCATTTTTCAATTACTAAGACAACATCTACCAACGACAGTACCATGCATTAACTATCATGATGTTATGATCAAGAATTCCATAACAGTGACTCAAGTCTCAGCGACAATTCCCAGCCAACTCTACCCAGATGGTAGCGGGGGAAAACATCAGTGCTTAAACCAAATCTAGTTCATGGTTGCATTCGCAACTTATACACTCAGATCCTTCTGACAAATGTCACGCAGGATCATGTAAACGGGCAGTGAGCCCCACTTTACCGGAAGTAAATGGACACAAGCGGGATGTCGACGTCATTGTCGTCGTCATCCTCACAGGCCACCACAATGTCCAGATGGCGGCGGTACGAAGGCACCTCCACCTTGGCCACCTCCCTGGCCACATCCACCACCTTCTTGTCCAGCCGCTCCTTGTGCCTCGGGAACATGGAGTTGTACAGCAGCGAGGTCCCACAGGATATGCTGTACGCGTTCAAGCCCTTCTCCTTGAGCCACTCCAGGAGCTCCCTCAGCGTGATGTTGCCAGTTACGGTCCAGCGGTCCCAGACGGTCCAGGACATGTCTTGGTGCTTGATAGTCTTGGGTGGCACAGGTTCCGCCATGGAGAAGAGGGGGATCGCGAGGTTTGCAAATGTGTTCCGGTAGTCTTCAACCTTGTGCCCACCAGCGAGGACTTTGTAAAGCTCCAAGCAGACAAGGCCAGTGGCCATTGCAGTTGAGGTCGCGATGGCTGGGATGATTCTTCCCGCTATGAACTTTGCCTTCAACTTGTCAACTTCAGGGATGCTGTAGTTCCTAGCCCGCATGTTGGCAAAACCAGCGATCAAGTCCATATGGAAATTGGTATCATCATCCTGCATATATATAAGAAAAAATAACTCAGCATTCAACTTCCGGATGCATAATAGTGTTCATTCTAGACACATGTATGCCCACCAAGAAACAGCTAAAAGAAATTAGGCATCTAACAGAAGCTACAGTGCATGCGTGTAGAACTCTTAAAATTAATGTTTGAGAAGTGATTAACTGGACCTACTGACCTTCTCGAACTGTATAGGGTTCATGTGGAATCCTGGTGGCAATGTTTTAGAAATTGCTTCCAGCTTCGCAATAAGCTCTTCAATGACGGCAGCATCATCAACAGACGCAGAGGAAAGGCTAGTAGCCTTCTCATCTGTCTCTATCTTAACACCCTGTTTTGGTTGGAAATCCGGAACAATGACCTTGTCCACAGCTTCAGCCAGTTTCGTTGGGTTTTTCGCCCAATCAGGTATGGGTATTCCGAATGTCTCTGCCCTTAATATAGAAGCAGCCAACAAGAAATTAAGGTGACTTGAGTCAGAAGATGAGAACTCCAGAGGTCGTGGGAACCGCTTTGGAGCAGACCAGAAAGGAGCACCAGAGCTAGTCATTGCATCTTCAGGGAAAGTGAATGTCAGCTGCTTTACACGATTGGAGAAATAATCCTCAAACCTAATAAACCATCAACAAAAAAACAGAGGAGCCAGAATCATTAGACTTATACTAGTTCACCAGGAGTGCAGTGAAATAAATGTGAAACTAAGCTGGTGCATGCAGCTCCAAGATCAACTATTTAAATTAAGCAACAATGGTGCAACGAGTAGAGAAGGGTGCACAACTTACTTAAGCCGGGCCCAGGTAATACAATCTTGGAATGTCTCACACTTGTCTGTCTCAAGGCATTCAATAACTCGCTCAAGTTGATCCCTAGCTTGTGCATCACCAGCAGTTCTTGCAGCAGTTGCATATCCACTAGGGTTCGACAGGAAAGCATTTACTTCAGTGGGAGTCTTCTCAAGTAGACCCTCAAACTCAGACCTAGCCCACGTTAGGCAATGATCAATATTGTGAGGAAATGAATGTACAGTGCACATAGGTGCCTGCTTTTCTGGTGGATCTCTGGATGCCCCATAGTTTTCTGTTAGGTGAGGAATGACCATCTGTGTGTTGCACTTGGCACCCAGAGTGCCCGATTCAAGAAGTGGCTTCTGGAAATATACACATCTGGAGTCAATGTACATTCTTGCAGTCACATTGTCCAATGCATTAACAACAGCATCCAAGCTCTCCCAAAAGGCATCATTAAACACATTTTCAGTCTCAGGACTTGCTCTGTTCTGAAGGGCTTCCACATGAAACTTAGGATTAATTGCCACAGCAGCAGTTGCAGCAACTGTGGACTTGGGCTGTCCAATGTTCCAGTCACGGAAGAGAAACTGACGACTGAGATTGCTTTTCTCTATAACATCGTCATCTGTCACAGTCAGTTTCCCATTTTGATTGCAAGAAATACCCATTAACACAAGGTTCTTCAAGAATTCACATCCAAGAGCCCCAGAACCAACCATGAAGATTTTTGACTGCTCCAGTTTCTTTTGGAGCTTAGCCCCAAAGACACTAATTTGTGCATCATATCTACTGTTCTCTGGCTTCAAATCACTAGGCTCCAATGGTTCAACTGGCAGAGATTCGACAGAATCAAAGTAGAAGAACTGTAAAATCAAGACCGTACATTAATATTACAAATTTTCTGCAATCATATACTCTCCAGTCAAATATTCTTAAACATTTTTTAACTTGTAACAGTCCCCAAGGTGCAAACTTGGCTACAATTTTCTATTAGGATATATTCTAATGACCTTAGGATATTATGAAAGTTCTTTTCAAGGAAAATCTACACATATGACCTTTTAACTTTTATGTTTCCAAACTTAATATATTTTGGAAGTTAATACTTAATACACTGTCAAAATTCAGAAGTTTGACAGGATCTTGTCTAAAACATCAATCATTGTGACGAGAGAAAACTGAATACTTATACATAATTTTAAAAAAATAAGCAACAGTCATACCTGGTAAAGTGGATGGAATTTCCCTGAGCATGCTTTAACAACCTCCTGACCCACAATACCACCAAACATTGCAGCCATGGGATTCAAAACAGCCCTGGAACCACTTGCAAAATGCTGCAGGAGCTTCTTGTCAATTTCTTCAAGCTTACTATCACCAAGAGTTTCATTAATGCTAGTAGCAAGATCAATCAGCTTTTGTGCATCATCAGCTGACCCAGCAATAGGGAACCGTGTCAACTCAGTCCTAAACTTGTCCAAAGCTTGGAAGGCCAAATGCAAAAGAGGTGGGCGGTCAAACTTGGAGAAATCACTCATGAGAAATTCTCCTGGCTCCTTGATTGCCTCCTTCAGGGTTTTGAATTTAAGAACCTTTGGTGGCTTCACCTGTGTGACAATACCACCTCTAAAGTAAGTGCCATATGAGGTGGTGTCTTCTTCTAGAGTGAAAGAATATGGCCTTGCGTTCTTGATCTTTCTTGGTTTTCCATCATTGAGCTCAGTCATTCCATGCACTTCAGAGAAAACAACTAGATCACCATCCTGGAACTCCAAACGCTCATCATCCACACAAGAAACAAGTGCTGGGTTGTCATTGCTGATTGATGCCACAATTCCTGTATGTGGTTCCTCGCCATCGACATCCAAAACAGTAAACTCAGGACCAAAATCACAGAAAACACTGCCAAAAAGACCATGAACTTCTGACTTAATGAAAGCAATTGGTGGCTGATGGCTATGACAGTAATCATCAAACTCAACTGCTTTTTCTATGCTTATATCAGTAAAGACCACAGCCTATAAGTTGACCAGGAAGTTATCAGCTTGAGAATAAGGGGCAACCAAATTTTTAAACAGTCTAAATCAAGGAGCATATATTAAAATATTTCATAAAGTGCAATACAAATCCCACTCCACAAGAAAAATATTTTTCAAGTGATGTCTTTGGGAGAGCTCCAGCTCCAGAATTTTCAGATTTAACATCACCCTAACCTAAATTAGGAAACAGATGACTCACCCAAATACCCCCAATCTACCACCCAGCTCAAGCTCCATGAAGAAATGGAGAAAGAGATCCAGATCCCGTGGAGCTCAACCAAACATAACATAAGTGTATCAAGCAAAAAACAATTACACCACTTGAAACAGGAACATGGCTTGGAACTTCAATAAACCTAGACAAACAGATAAAACCCTTTGCACACAATGCTAGCATTGCACAATATATGCAATAAGAAAATGCATTGAGCTGATATGTGTGTCAACAGAACAGATGCTGAATTGCTGATAGACCATTTAGTGGCTTTTCTACTAAGCAGTTGACACATTAACAGAACCTTTTGAGTACTCCCTCTGCCCATTGTTATTAGAAATTTGTATGACTTTTTTGTCACTGCACTATGTTAAACCTGATTGTCGGTCAATTTGCACTTTTGCAGAGTCTAAAAACATTTTTACAATAGAACACCTAAGCAAACCACAGATCATTTCATGCTCTGTACCTGAAAGCTAGAAAGCTGCTCCTTGGTCAAATCACCAGTTATGGTAGAGATGATGACAGCATTGTTAAGCTCTTGTAGCTTTGGAACACAAGCTTGAGCACGGTTTTGCCCAACATCCTTCTCTGAGAGGAAGAAGTTGCTTGACAAGTCCCATAACTCGACTTTCCCATCATCATGCAAGGTTACAGACTTGACACCCGCAAGGACAAGGTTTTTTGCTGCAGAAATTAAATGGTCATAAGCAAAAGATATAATTTGAATTATCATAAGCAATTTAAAATTCACAAGTTAAATATGATATAATGAAAGCTAAACATCAATACAATGAAAAGAACTGACACAGTAGGGCAAGCATGATTTGCTTTTAGATTTGAAGCTCATATGTTGCGCCAGTGACTAAAAGCATTACATCATAAATCCAACTTTAGAAAGCAACAAGGCTAGCCACCATTTGGCGGTAAAACATGTTTAATCCTTTAAGTGACAAAGGAAATCTAACTGACCAGCAACCCGGTGCCGATTCTGGATAGCAATCGGTAAGCTTTGACATAATAAGATTTGGAGAGACCAACAGTGTGAAAGTTACTTAGGGGCAACACTGCATTGAGACAGTTTCAGTTCACAAGTATTCATGTGTAATCACAAAAGGCACTGGTACACCTTGATGGTTTAAATATTTAACACACCCATAAGAGTGCTTGTAGGAAAACCGAAGAAATTAAGATAAGGTTTCTATTGTACAAGTTCAAATGTTATCGAAGTGTTTATACAAACATGGAAACAAATCAATGAAAAGTATGTCATGTCTGGTGACAATGAGCTACGGGAGGTGTGGTGAGAACTGACTAATTGAGGCAGCAAGTACATATCAAACTCATACAGCACACTAGCTGGTGGCAGCTTCTTACTCTTACACAAGGAAGGAAAGCACCAATTTTCAAAAGGTAGTAGTAACACAGCAATAGTCAGATTTTGCGACATCAGATCGGCCAAGGAACTAAAAGCGCACAGTTAAGGTAAACCAGTTGGCCTTTTATCTCACAACGTGTTACTGTCCTTACATAAGCTCGAAACTTGTGAAGAGCAGACATACCGATCTCAGCGCCTAGTCCCTGGAGTCCAGAGACGAGGACGTTGGAGCCGAAGAGGCGCTTCATGGTCTCGCGCCCGTAGACGGCGAGCTGGCGGCTGTGGAGGTCCTCATCGATCTCGGGCGCCCTGCCGGCCATCTCCGCAACCACCTCCTTGTCCTTGCCCTGAGCTGGGGCGGCCGCGCGGGGGGCCTTGTTGTGCAAGTCCTGGACCTCGCCGGCGTCGACCCCCCGCTTCCGCGGAAGCATATAGAGTAGGAGGCCGCCGAGGAGCGCGAGCACGGCGGCCGCCGCGAGGAGGTACGAGGCGAAGGGCGGCGGCGGCAGCGGGAGGCGCGTCAGATCCAGGTCGTGCGGAGGCCGGGGCGGCGGCGGTGCCTGCGCGGATCGGGACAGGCCAAGGTGATGCGGGGAGCGCGCGAGGGAGAGGTGGCGTAGGGTCGATTCAGGGGGGCGAGATCTCACCTTGGAGGAGCTGGATTCGATGGGCGGCGAGCAGACCTCCGCTCTGCTTCAGCTCTTGTCTGGCCTAGGGTTTTGTTTGCGGACGGAGAGGGGTGCGAGAGAGAGAGAGAGCGAAAAGAGACGGAGGGCTAAATTGTAAAAGATGATGGGCTGGGGAGGCGGCCCAGCAGGCAGGGAAGAAGCTTCTCGTGGAGTTGACAGGTGGGTCATGGGCCCACTTGGCAGTGTCTGCAAACTGGTGCTTTCCTTTGCATGCAGGCGCCGAGACGAGACTCTGGTTCGCCGTCCAAACTCGAAATCGAAAAAGAAAAGCTGCAAAGTGGGCCAGCTGTACGATGACACGTGGGACGTACTGGTAGGTTACGGTTGTGTAACAAAAACTGAGCTACGTAGGTGCAATGGAATGCATTACACTAGATACTCTAAAGCTTTAAGTATGAATATAGAGTAAAAACTGCTGCACTGTGTACTCTAAAATGATACTCTATCCTTTCTCTCACTCTATATTTAGAGTGGTACAGTGCTTACTCTATAATAGATAGTGGCGGCCCCACTAGCTAAACAAAGGAAAAAATGCTATAACTCACAAACCAAAAATCCAAATTAAATTTCGATTGCACCATTAAATTCGTCTCAATAAATCCTTCAAAACTAGATCACACATGGATATATTTAGATAAAGTAACAAGTGGGTCCCACAGTGGATGTAATAGATAGAGGATGATATAGAGGATGGATGGGTGCGGGAGAATTGAGTATAGAGGAGAGAATCTTGCTGACTAAGACATATAGAGGATGAATATAGAGGTCCATGAGTGCGGATAACCTTAGGCAAAGTTTCTACGAGTGTTTGCATAAATGACGGTCGCAAAACTTGCCTTCAACTTGAGTCGTACTATGGGTCAAAGGGACGGAATTTTATTTACCACTCAGAAGCTTTTTGCGTGGAGGACACAAGAGCTTTCATTTTGGTTTGGCAAAAATCTATTTTACCTCACGGAGTCAATCTTATTTTTCTCCTCGAACTTTAAAACCAACATCTTACTCCTAAAACTCTCGAAACCGTTCAAATCAACTCCATGTCTTGTTTTGAAGAGGTTTTGAAGGTGATTTTGTCTTAGTTAAAAAAAACTAGTAAATACTCATACAACCTCTCCACATCGACGGTTGGTGTACTCTTCCCTGCGATCTTCCATTGCAGCGGCTTCACTGGCAAAAGTAGTGCCATTGATTGGTTGACAGTAACCAACTGCGGCTTCATTGACGTCCAAACTTCCATTGTCGGCTTTGCATCGACTTCATCGTTGTCTCCTCCTCCATGGATGCATCCTCAAGTTTCGGATTTGGCAGCATGGCAATCTCTTGGTTAACACCACCTGTTTTAATTACAACTAGAAGAACACCTCGCGTGTTGCTGTGGGAATAACTGATTTGGAATGGAATTTAACTATTTATACAATTCTTAGGAAGAGATTAACTATTATAAACTAATGTTAGTGGATAGCGTGCCATGCTGACGTGGACAACTAAATGTATGTTAGTGGATAATGTGTCTCGCTGAAATGGATATCATAATTGCTTGTGCTAGTGAACTTTAATTACAAATAATAGTAGACTGCTGAGGTGAACACCTTGCATGTCAAGAGAATTACCAGTGGCGTTTTGCTTTATAAGAGTTATAGATTTAATGTTGGGTTGTGCCCTAGTATCAGTTATGAAGTTACTAATAAGAACCTTAGAAATCGCAATTCTTCGTGCTGCTCTCTGAAAAAAATGCAGCTAAATTTTCTTTTTATTGTACACTGATACACATTGTGTGCGCAAATTGTAGTAACCTAGCCATCATGCCCTACTAGTTAGTGCTGCTATGCGTTATGCACTTTGTAGCTCTATTATCCTCTAGTAACTATGACATTGATGAAGCACTAGTGCAGGGCGCGCCATCGCGCGCACAGGTAAAATTTTGAACACGGAGAAAATATGCGGAGTGATAAGGTATATTGAGGATATGTATATTACATATGTTGTTCAAGTCTGAAAACAGCCGAGGATGATGCATAGGTATATATTACATGTGCTTGCAGGCATTTTATAATCTCGTATTTGTGATCTGGAAATATTGGAAAAGGAACACCTAACATGTTGTTCCCCGCCATTGAATTGGATCGTACCGGGGAATACGCCAGAAAAACCATCCGCTTTCTCAATTAAATCGTGAACAGGTAAATGTTGACGGTTCTTAAGTATCAATTATAACCATCAAATAAATAAAGAAAAGGACCTATATGCAAGCAACACCTAGAATTAGGGTTTGATCTAACAGAATTCCACGAGTTTTGCTGTTTATCTATTTCTGCAGGGGGTTATCAGGAAATACGGAAGAAAGGCCCACATGTCGGATTAATGACGGGATATTAACCGAACACGTAATTATCTTACATCTAGAAGATTCCAGAAGCCACGGGAACGAACGGGAGCCGTAACGGGCCAGGACATAGGGCGCCCGCCCTGTGCCCTAGGGCGCCCGCCCTGCCCCCGGGACCAATCAGGTCGAGTCTCGCGGATTATGCTCCACCGCCTTTGAGGATCAAGGAAAACCATAGGATGAAGGTCGGTTTGATCCGACGGTCCAGATTCATCCAAAAGGGCTATATAAGCAAGGCCCCTGACCCCTGGTGGAGAAGACCCCAATTCATTATTCAGTTGCATATCTCTAGTTAGGGTTTAGAGAGAGAGGTTCCCTCTAGGGTTCCCACCTCTTAGGGCTTAGCATCCAATGTGAAAGTAGAATTAGTTCTACTAGATTGAGAGAGATAGAGTGGAGGTGTAGATCGGAGGAAGCCGGCCTGTCGGTGTCTACTCCGAGGTTGTACCTGCGGGAGCAAGTTCTTCTAACCCGAGGCTTGTTCTCAGGATTCTTCAGTATTTCGACTTCTAAATTCTAGTAAGTTCTTTGTTTTATTGTTCTTTGGTTTATGAGTTTACTTTGATCTCTTCGCGTAGAGTTTAGAGTAATCATCTCTAGCGTAAACGTGGTGTTTAAGCTAGGATACTCATAGATATCCCCTCGTCTAGCCGGACCATGGTAGTAGCGAGGAACGTGACAATTCCGAGTTACCTTTGTATTCCATATCCCGTTAGCAGGATCGATAGGGTTTATAGGTGCGGGTTGAACATCCTTTGTGGTGTCTAGATTCCGTAAACCTCCCCAATAGAACAGTAGATCATCCTTACCAAGGTTAGAAGAAGAGTGCGGTTGTAGTCTTCTCTATACATCACTCACATCGAATCATAGTGGTTGTAGCCTAAAGGTTAGTAGTAATAGATTTGGTTAGTCAGATGCACTCTTTCTCCTAAAGGTAAAAATATAAATACGATACCCAGGATAACATCTCGGGTGAAGTGCTCACCGATATCCGTGCGCTTGCGGATCCTATTTCCTAATTGCGTTACCAAATATCAACAAGCATTTCTGGCGCCGTTGCCGGGGAGAAAGACGGTTTGCTGAGATAACCTTGAGTCTTACTACTAGCTTGTATTCATACTTTTTATTTTCTTATCTTTTTCATTCTTTCTTTTTCTTTTTACCAAAAAATGGAAAACCAAGGTTCTATATCTATCTTTGATGCCGCAACACCTTCAGCAACTGACCTTTTACCATGGGAGTCATCACAGCCTATCCAAACATCCCAGTATAAGTTAAGTTCAAGGTTGATTGCGATGATTCAAAATTTATCTTTTTCGGGAAAGGAAGACGAAAACCCTTACCTTCATATTAGAGATTTTGAGCAGACATGCGATTGTCTTCGCATTGATGGCATCTCTGATAAAACTTTACGTTGGAAGCTTTTTCCTTTTTCTTTAAGAGGAGAAGCTAGACGATGGTATAGTCAGAAGGTAAGTCAACAGCAAGGTGAATGGGGAGTTTTAAGAGCCAACTTTTGTCTAGATTTTTATTCCCTTGACCGTACTGGTGACCTTAGACTCGAAGTCCTATCTTTTAAACAAAAAGATAATGAAACTTTGGGGAAATCCTGGAAACGTTTTTCTGATCTTTTAGAATCTGGTCCAAAACTCAATATTGAAGACCCTATTCTCCTTTTTCATTTCTTTCGAGGTCTTCAGAAAGATCATAAACAAATGCTACATACAATGTCTAGAGGTTCTTTCTTTCGTATCCCTACTGATGAAGCTAGAGCGATCCTAAATAGAATCCTAGAAGCTGAGATGGATAATGCCCTCTATGATGAAACCTACGAAGCCGAAGTAGACACTCTGCCGAATTCTTCACCTACTTCAGCCATCCCAAGTTTTGAGCCACAAAAGGAAGAAATTCCACCACCTGATTTCATGCTGGATATAGAATCCGATCTTTTTGCCGATTTTGGAAACATTTCAAACTACCATTCTATAGACAAACCCCAAAGCGGCCATTATAGCATTTGTTTACCAAGTGAATATCAATTGAGAGAGCTTATCTCAGTCATGAGTAGCGAATGGTTGGAGGAGTCAGAGCTTTCCTCTGAAGTGATCCGTTTGGATACACCTCCTATCACTATACGCTGTGCTTATGATTCTGATCAATTTAACGCTCTCTATAATCCTGTTGTGGGGATCAATATTATGTCCGAAGCTTTTGCACTTAATTTATTTGGGAAACTTGTTTTAACCCCCACAACAAAGGTCATAAAGGAATCTTCGGGACGATTAGTCCCCAGTCTTGGAATTATTAATGTCCTACCCTTTATGGTAGAAGGCTCCATGGTTCATTTGAACTTTTATATCTTTGATATATGGGGTTTCGACCTACTGATTGGATAACCTTTTAGAAGACTCCTTTATGAAGGTCAAACTGGAAAGCTCCACATTTCCTTGGGAAAGGATTTTAAACTTCCAATTACAATAACTCACTCCTTGAATAATAAGACCGAGCCATATCTTTTGCCTGATCCTATGGAGGAGGTAAAGGCTGCATCTCTAGAACTTTTAGATGATCCAGACTTAGAAGAGGAAGCCCCCTTCTTCACTGAAGAAGAGGCCGAACCTTCTGAACCTGAACCCTTAGATGAGTTTGCAGAAACACCTAGACCCCCCATAGAACTCAAAACTTTACCACCCGGTCTTACCTATGCTTTCCTAAACAATAATACAGAGTTTCCTGTGATCATTAGTAATAAACTCACTCAGGAGCAAACTCTGCGATTAATGACCATTCTTGAAAAACACCACTCTGTTTTTGGCTACTCACTCTAAGATCTCACAGGAATCAGTCCTATGATTTGTACCCATCGTATTCCGACAGATCCTTCTGTTACACCCTCTCGAGAGCCTCAACGTAGACTTAACAACGCGATGAGAGAGGTAGTTAAAAAAGAAGTTATAAAGTTGCTGCATGCAGGGATTATATATCCTGTGCCGCATAGTGAGTGGGTAAGCCCTGTTCAAGTTGTGCCTAAAAAGGGAGGCATGACTGTTGTTACTAATGATAAGAATGAGCTAATTCCGCAACGCACCGTCACTGGGTGGCGGATGTGCATAGACTATAGAAAACTTAATAAAGCCACGAAAAAGGATCATTTTCCTTTACCTTTTATAGATGAGATGCTTGAGCGGTTAGCAAAACACTCGTTTTTCTGTTTTCTAGATGGATATTCAGGGTATCACTAGATCCCTATCCATCCTGATGATCAAAGCAAAACCACTTTTACATGCCCATATGAAACTTATGCTTATCGTAGAATGTCTTTTGGGCTATGTAATGCACCAGCTTCTTTTCAAAGATGTATGATGTCTATATTTTCTGATATGATTGAAGAGATTATGGAAGTTTTCATGGATGATTTCTCAGTTTATGGAAAAACTTTTGATAGTTGTCTTGAGAACTTAGATAAGGTTTTGCAAAGATGTGAAGAAAAGCACTTAATCCTTAATTGGGAAAAATGTCATTTTATGGTTAGAGAAGGAATAGTGCTAGGACACCTAGTGTCTGAAAGAGGTATTGAGGTAGATAGAGCTAAAATTGAAGTAATTGAACAACTACCTCCACCTGTGAATATAAAAGGAATTCGAAGTTTTCTTGGCCATGCTGGTTTTTATCGCAGATTTATAAAAGACTTTTCATTTATTACGAGACCACTTACTCTTTTGCTAGCCAAGGATGCTCCTTTCGAATTTGATGATGCATGTCTAAATTCTTTCAATTTATTAAAGCAAGCACTCATCTCTGCACCAATCATTCAACCCCCTGATTGGTCGTTGCCTTTTGAAATTATGTGTGATGCTAGTGATTATGCTGTGGGGGCAGTTTTAGGACAAACTAAAGATAAAAAGCATCATGCAATTGCTTATGCATGTAAAACTTTGACAGGAGCTCAACTTAATTATGCAACCACTGAAAAAGAGCTTCTGGCTGTTGTTTTTGCCATTGATAAATTTAGATCTTATTTAGTTGGAGCTAAGATAATTGTTTACATTGATCATGCTGCACTAAAATATTTGCTCACTAAGAAAGATGCTAAACCTCGCTTAATCAGATGGATTTTATTACTCCAAGAATTTGACTTAGAAATAAAAGATAAAAAGGGAGTAGAAAATTCTGTTGCTGATCACTTGTCTAGAATGTACTTTAAGAATTCAAGGAACCCCCCATTAATGACTCACTCCGGGATGACATGCTTTACGGGATTAACAGATCTGACCCCTGGTATGCAGATATTGTTAATTTTATGGTTTCAGGTTATGTACCACCCGGAGCAAACAAGAAGAAGCTTATTCAGGAAAGTCGTTCACATATATGGGATGAGCCATATCTCTTCCGAGTATGCGCTGATGGCCTACTTAGAAGATGTGTGACCACTGAGGAAGGATTGAAGATCATCGACAGATGTCACTCATCACCATACGGAGGTCACTATGGAGCATTCCGTACACATTCAAAGATCTGGCAATGTGGATTCTACTGGCCTACGATGTACGATGACACGAAGCAATATATCAGAAGATGTGGGCCATGTCAAAGGCACGGAAACATAAATACAAGGGATGCCATGCCACTCACCAATAACCTTCAGATTAAACTCTTTGATGTCTGGGGAATAGACTACATGGGTCCATTTCCCCCATCTAAGAAGTGTGAGTTCATCTTGGTGGCGGTTGATTACGTCTCCAAGTGGGTAGAGGCACTACCTTGCAAACATGCCGACAATATCAGTTCGAAGAGGATGTTTGAGGAAATCATATTTCCAAGATTTGGAGTCCCCAGGATAGTGATAAGTGATGGAGGATCACACTTCATTGACAAGCGCTTCGAGCACTATCTATCAAGACATGGAATCCGTCACAACATCGCTACTCCCTATCATCCTCAGACAAGTGGCCAAGCAGAGACTTCTAACAAGCAAATCAAGAACATTCTTCAGAAGACGGTGAACGAGATGGGAACGGCATGGAAGGACAAGTTACCCGATGCACTCTGGGCTTACCGGACAGCATACAAGACCCCAATTGGAATGTCTCCATACCAATTGGTATACGAAAAGACCTGTCACCTACCTGTTGAACTTGAGTTCAAGGCACACTGGGCCATAAAAAGATGGAATATGGACCTAGATATCGCCGGAAAATATAGAAGAATGCAATTATCGGAGTTAGAAGAATGGCGGGAGAAAGCATATCACAATTCAAAGATCTACAAAGAAAGAGTCAAGAGATGGCATGACAAGAGGATCAAGAAGAAGGAGTTCTCACCCGGAGATAAGGTATTACTTTTTAATTCCAGGGTGAAGCTTTTCGGGCATGGAAAGCTCCGGAGCAAATGGGAAGGACCATTCAAGGTAATTCATTCATCATCCCACGGAGCTATCACACTTCAAAATGACGAAGGTACGTTATTCAAGGTAAATGGTCAACGTCTTAAATTATTTTTAGAGCATAGTCTTAGGAGGCGTGAGCGTCGCTGAGCTATCTAGATTAGATCTTGGGGCTATATATGTCTTAGTTATTATTAGATTCGATTAGGTTCGCTTATAATCAGTTTAGATCTATTATATTCGGTTATTATTCGGTTGTAATAAATGCCTCAAGATTGATAAAGATTATTATTAGTATGTCTTGTGTGTCTCTACTTTACTTTTGTGCAAGAAAGCAGAAAACAAGTATGGGGGAGATTCCCTGACATGTCGCACACACTTCGATCGCACCACTCCATGAACCAGGTACACACTCTGCACACTTTTATTACACACTTACACACTCACCTTAGTTTGTGCAGAATTTTATCTCTCTAAACATGATAAATTAAAAGGATAAAAATGCTTATAATCATGATCAATCTCACTCTGTGATATTTCCTGGAAACCTGCAATTATTAAAATTATTTCAAAACCCTGTGTTGCTAAAAGTCATTATGGAATAAGAGATGGTAAGGGTATGAGTACCTTATTCTTAGTATCTTTATTGCTTGGAGAATTTGTTTTAAAAATCTCAAAATTATAGCTACCATCCTCAAGTTTTATATACCTGCTAAACATGAAAATATTAATTAAAGCTATCTGCTTTGTATTGAGTTTGTTCAAAACAAGTTAGACCCTTGTTGAGAGATTTATCATACTCCTAAGATCAAGACATTTTTATTCAGAAAGATTCACTCTTCCGAAGTATTATTGCGTTAGAGGCATGGGCTATGCAAAATTATGAATATATCGAGGAAATAAAAAGGAGCAAGTGCTCGATAACCTCGTGGAAAAAATGGACAAGTGTCCGGCAGTAGAATTAGGGGTACCTCGGTATCCACCCAAAGGAAAAAAATGAGATATGATAAAAATATGATGAAAAGAAAATGATAGCCCATGGTCCCTCTAATAAGCAATATGCCAGTAAGAGTGACAAGTTTTTAATCTTTGATCTAAGAGTATGGCATTCTTCTCCTCAGATCCGGTTTTGACCATACAATAAATGCAAGGTATGTATGCTTAAAGAATTATTTTTGCAATATCAAAACAGTCTCAGAGAGAAATATAAAAGATAATGAGTGACTCTGAGAGCACCTATGAGGATAAAGGTATGCTGAGTTTTTCTTTTCAAAAATGTGTAAAAACTCCAAGAGATAGGGATTAAGAAGAAGAAAGGCTCTTTACTCTGACCATATATTTCCCTGACTATAAGTGCATAGTGGATTTTTACAACACCCTGCAGGTATGAAAGAATGTTTCAACCCCAGATGTTTTATTAACCAACCTTTTCTCGAGGACGAGTAAAAGCCTAAGTATGGGGGTGTTTGTTGACGGTTCTTAAGTATCAATTATAACCATCAAATAAATAAAGAAAAGGACCTATATGCAAGCAACACCTAGAATTAGGGTTTGATCTAACAGAATTCCACGAGTTTTGCTGTTTATCTATTTCTGCAGGGGGTTATCAGGAAATACGGAAGAAAGGCCCACATGTCGGATTAATGACGGGATATTAACCGAACACGTAATTATCTTACATCTAGAAGATTCCAGAAGCCACGGGAACGAACGGGAGCCGTAACGGGCCAGGACACAGGGCGCCCGCCCTGTGCCCTAGGGCGCCCGCCCTGCCCCCGGGACCAATCAGGTCGAGTCTCGCGGATTATGCTCCACCGCCTTTGAGGATCAAGGAAAACCGTAGGATGAAGGTCGGTTTGATCTGACGGTCCAGATTCATCCAAAAGGGCTATATAAGCAAGGCCCCTGACCCCTGGTGGAGAAGACCCCAATTCATTATTCAGTTACATATCTCTAGTTAGGGTTTAGAGAGAGAGGTTCCCTCTAGGGTTTCCACCTCTTAGGGCTTAGCATCCAATGTGAAAGTAGAATTAGTTCTACTAGATTGAGAGAGATAGAGTGGAGGTGTAGATCGGAGGAAGCCGGCCTGTCGGTGTCTACTCCGAGGTTGTACCTGCGGGAGCAAGTTCTTCTAACCCGAGGCTTGTTCTCAGGATTCTTCAGTATTTCGACTTCTAAATTCTAGTAAGTTCTTTGTTTTATTGTTCTTTGGTTTATGAGTTTACTTTGATCTCTTCGCGTAGAGTTTAGAGTAATCATCTCTAGCGTAAACGTGGTGTTTAAGCTAGGATACTCATAGATATCCCCTCGTCTAGCCGGACCGTGGTAGTAGCGAGGAACGTGACAATTCCGAGTTACCTTTGTATTCCATATCCCGTTAGCAGGATCGATAGGGTTTATAGGTGCGGGTTGAACATCCTTTGTGGTGTCTAGATTCCGTAAACCTCCCCAATAGAACAGTAGATCATCCTTACCAAGGTTAGAAGAAGAGTGCGGTTGTAGTCTTCTCTATACATCACTCACATCGAATCATAGTGGTTGTAGCCTAAAGGTTAGTAGTAATAGATTTGGTTAGTCAGATGCACTCTTTCTCCTAAAGGTAAAAATATAAATACGATACCCAGGATAACATCTCGGGTGAAGTGCTCACCGATATCCATGCGCTTGCGGATCCTATTTCCTAATTGCGTTACCAAATATCAACAGTAAAGCAGCAATAGACTTATCCTTGCTCTGTCCCAGCAAAGCAGAGGAAGGGTACATGTTAGACTACCCGCAGTGGGTACTCTAAAACGATACTCTAAAGCTTTAGAGTATGAATATAAAGTAAAAACTGCTGCACTGGGTACTCTAAAACGATACTCTATCCTTTCTCTCCTCTATATTTAGAGTGGTACAGTGCTTACTCTATACTCTATAGTGGCAGGCCCCACTAGCTAAATAAAAGAAAAAATGCTATAACTCACAAACCAAAAATCCAAATTAAATTTCGATTGCACCATTAAATTCGTCTCAATAAATCCTTCAAAACTAGATCACACATGGATATATTTAGATAAAGTGACAAGTGGGTCCCACAGTGGATAGAGTGGATAGAGGATGATATAGAGGATGGATGGGTGCGGGAGAATTGAGTATAGATGAGAGAATATTGCTGACTAGGATATATAGAGGATGAATATAGAGGCCCATGAGTGCGGGTAGTCTTAGTACCGATGCCTAAGCGACGTCCTGTTTCCTTGGCAATTGTCAGCTGATTGTCTGGCAACAGGAAAATAAGTTAGATATACATCAGCTGATTGTATTTACCGTGGCTCATTAGAGCGCTAGAATTCCCTATTCACAGCATAACTAACAGAGAGAAATGTTATACACATAGTATCAGCTTGTAAGAGCATGGTTATGGAGTTAAGAAAATTATTCAGTGCCAACCACCTCTTTGGTGGAATTGTGGAGAAAAAAAACTGACAGAAATCTAAAAGTTCTATATCACATATTACAGAATTTCTACGTGCTCGTGCAACTACAGATGTGATTTTTCTTTTCAGAACTTTTAGAAGATATAATAAATAGTTTTAATTTATAATCTAATAATTTAGTAAGTGTACGAACAGTATTAAATTATAATTTAGTAAATCAGTAAGTGTATAGGTAGTTTAAATTTATAATTTGATAAATCAGCAAGGTTGCAGTACAGTACATGGACCACTTTATTAAGCACAACTGATGGAGATTGGAGAACTGTGGTCTTTTCATAAATCACCAAGCTTGCAGGGTAGGTAGGATTAACTTAAGTATAGCATATATATGTTTTCACGCTGGTAGAGAGACAAATCATATACCAAAATAATCCTAAGGCTAACTCTTTTTTTTCCACGTTGGTAGAGAGCAGCAGGTAGCTTGCAATGACTTCATCGTCATCTCCATTTTATGTTTTGAAAAGGCTAGCAGTATATTGTAGTCAGTGGCGGATGCAGGATGGGAATCAAGGGGGGCTAAAACAATGGAGATGTTGATTTGCATGAAGATTTAATGGTGATTTGATATTTTTGCTACAGTAATTTAGTGGTAAATCAAGCCATTAGGGGGGGCTGGAGCCCCCAGCCCCCCGTAGATTCCGCCACTGATTGTAGTAAGCATGAGGAGAAGAAAAATTAGCATTGCTATTATGCAGAAATTGAAGGGGGAGGGGGGTTAGCGATAAAGCTGACCTTTAAGAGTAGAGCCATCATTGTTAGAGCAACTCCAACGGTTTTGCAAATGAGCTTTGCATTCCTATTTTTGCAAAAAGTCTACAAAACTCCTATCCAACGGTTTGGCAAATGGGCTTTGCATTTTTATTAACTTGGCAAAATCCTAGGATGGATTGGCATATATGCAAGCTCGCGATCGGCTTGGCATTCCATCTCACGTGCTACTCCCGCGTGCCCTCTTCCCTCCCGCGCCGCCGGGTTTCCTTTTTTGGATTTTGGCAAGTCAATTTTGCCAAACTGTTGGAGATAACATTTTTTTCTCCTCCCCATATTGATTTGAGAGTTGGCAAACTCTATCTTTTGCCAAACAAAAAATACAAAACCGTTGGAGTTGCTCTTATATGTACTGACAGCACTTACCTATTCATAGGGGAAAAACATATAAATTCCAGTAAGCAGGTATAGGTAGGAAATCAACATGAAAGGAGAGAAGGTTCAGATTTTGTCTAATATGGCCAGGCATCATCGAGTATTAACTATCATCAGCCCCTACAAAAAGCAACATACATAATTCTTCATTGTAGGCGAGCTATAATAAATCTGTAAGAAAATCATGTATATTAGGTATAGAAACTACAGTAGGAGCCGAATATTTAAGTTGCAGGGTAAACTACACATTAGCTATAGAAATTACAGTACAAACTCTTGAAATGGCAAGAGCAGACCATGGAACATATCAATCTGGTTGCTTTTGGAATTTAATACCTATGTAGTGACTGAGCGTTCACAGGTTATAGAGGATAGGAATTGTTTAGACATAGTTTCTGGTAATATGGCTCTTTAATTATCAATAAATTGCATGCTCTATCTATTTAATTAAGTATGCATATATTATACAAGATAAGTAGGAAATGGACATAAGCAGGCAGCTTGCTAGTATTCATACAAGGCATGGAACACAGATATTATGATAGTGAATGGATAGAAGTAGGCAGTCAGGAAGTGTAGCAATTTTATTAGAACGTAAGCTTCAGCTGGCCTTGTTAGAAGATAGTTGCAGAGTTGACCGACAACCTCGAGCATCCAGCTAAAGGATCACCATTGGAACAATTGTAGGCCTATGAGCTCATTAAAAAACATTATCAGGATACAAAATTTCTAGATAAGTACCTGCAGCTTTGACGGTCTTTTAAAAAGTGCTGCAGACAATGTGAATGATGGATTTTGCTATAAAATACGAAGGGGATTGTTTCAAGTGACAATGGGCATAAAAAATCACAAAGATCACATGAATGTAGAAGTCGCAGGATTCGTCATATAGATTGGTACCATTACATTATTTTTCATGGATCATGCATCACCTTTTGTTTTGTCTTAGGAGGCTATTGTAAACATTGATTATTGCCAAACCATGAAGATTGTGGTTCCTGACAAAAACAGGGAGGCTTCAGTGTTAGTAAATGCGAGTGCAGCATCCCAAAAAAAACGCGTGATAACTTTGCAACTTTATTTGACAAATGAAAAAAAATCTTAACATACACATGCCAAAGAATGGATGTCTCATATTAGGTGACATCACATTATAGTGATACAACACTGCTCTCAAACATTTAGGGTCCAATGGGCAGAAAAGAATAATGGTCTATTGGCTATTTCTATGTGCAATCTAAGCTCAATCGTTTACAAAAAAACGAGATAGCAACCCAGATAGACCATAAAAAATGGAGGACTTACAGAGTTGTACCGAGCGTCTGCTGGAGGTCGCACGGAGAGGGGAGGGGGACAAAATCAGATATCGAACGACACGAGGAACACCGGTACCTGTAGCAAGCAGCGATGGCAGGCGGCCGCCGCCGAGGGCCGCCGCGTCAAGATCAGCCACCCCTGGGGCGCCACTGCCAGGGAGAGACCGTGGGGATGGCCTGCGACGCCGCCGCGGTGGTGCGCCCCCGTGGGGACGAGCGCCACCGGAGGGGCCAAACCCTAGGCTGCCGGTGACGCTGCTGCGATCCGCTGCCTTGCGTCGCGAGGAGGAAGGGGCGTGGTAGAGGAGCAGCAGGAGGAGATGGGGTGACGCCGCCGGAGGGCAGGGGCAGTGGAGGCCCCGGCGGAGGCGCACGGCCTTGCCATAGCTGCGCCCGGGCTCCTCCCGCTGCGCCGCGGAGACGGAGAGAGCGAGAGAGAGGAAGCCTTTTTTTATCGAGATGGAGAGAGAAGACGGTAGATATTTGTGGAGGCATGCACAGTAAAGCGTGGGACGAACCAGGACCATTGATCTTGAAATCCAACGGTGAATAGAATTTGGAGTGACGTGTCCGGCCTCCCCAGCCGGGAAGGCCCCGCGGTTTATCAGGTGTAAGTTCTTTCTGTTATTTTTTCTTGGGCTTACTATTGCACTAGTGGACCGTGGTTTCTTTTGGTATTGATGACTTACTAAGATAGTTGTGAACGCTGTGTCATTGTTAGCGTGGAGTACTGCTTGTGGAGAGCCTCGTACTTCTGGAGGTTTCTGATTGAATTCAGCCACTGAATTAGAAAGAAAGAAAAAAAGCAGGATTGTGTCATTTGTACATGTTTGTTTGTTCAGACCATAACAATGATAGGATACAGACCATGATCTACAGTATTTATGTAAAATTGAGTTAATCATTTTCATTTACAGTCATGTGCGAAACTGAGTGTGTATCATATTATTACAAGTTGATCCATGAGTTGATGTTTGTGTTACCATATTTTTTTTTCTCGAATACGCAAGAGTGTTGCGTATCATTGCATTAAGGAGGAAACTCCTTAGGTTGATGGCGCCTGCCTTGGCCCACTGATCAGCTTCCGCCTTGATGATGATGAGGAGATCGGGTGCCGTGGACGAGGCCTCCCTAAAGTAGCGGGCGTTCCTCTCCTTCCATAGCTGCTAGCAGGTTAGCGCAAATGGGGAATCCATGCCCTTCCTCTAATGGCCTTGCCAGCCTCCTCTCATGCGCTTCCACCAGGCCAATAGGGATCCGGCCACCGGTGGCAAGGGCCAACCCAGGGCACGGCAGATGAGGAACCACACCTCTCTCGCGTATGGGCAACTGCATAGGATGTGATCGATTGTCTCCGAAGCCTGATCACAGAGATAGCATTCTTCCTTAGCCTCTAGCCCATGCCTTGCGCGTCGATCGTTTGTCCAGTGACGTCTCCTGAACGCAAGCCAGAGGAAGATCTTCACCTTTAGGGGCGCCCATGTCTTCCAAATGAGCGAGTGGCCACGGAACGGAATGGAGCCTGCATGTAGCATCTTGTACGTGGACTTGGTGTTGTACTTGCCGTCTGGCGTCCATCTCCAAGCCGTCCTATCTGACTGATCGCTGAAAACAACATTGGCAGTGGCTTGCTAGAGGTCCAGGTATTCTTCTATTGCCGCCGTGGTCATGCTTCCCGTGATCCCTTGCGTCCATTGTCTGTCTGTAATTCCCTAGCAAACGGTGAGCCTTGCTCTTGTCCTTCTTGAGATCAGCTTCACTAGGTTTGGAGCAATGTCCGACAGTGTTGCACTCTAAAGCCAGCTGTCGTCCCAGAATAGCGCAACTGTGCCATCCCCCAGGATTGTGAACGTGGAGGCACGGAAGAAGGCTCTGACCTGCGGTCCGTGTTGATTGGTAGCTCGCTCCAAGCACGTGAGTTGTCGGTCTTTTGGAGCCATAACCACTGAGTTTGCAGCGCGTAACCCGCGAGCTTTAGATTGGTGATCCTGAGTCCTCCCAAGTCCATCGGCCTACAGGCTGTGTCCCAGGCCACCATGCACTTCCTGCGAACCGATGCATCGATCTCCTTCCTCGCCCAAGGAGAAAGGCTGTCTGCCATCATCGAATAGATCGGCATGGCTCGGAGAACCGACTTGATCCAAACCAGTCTTCTGCTCCTGGCCATCAGCGAGCCATGGCAAGGTGGGAGATTCCTTGCTACTGCCTCCACGATTGAATGGACTTCTACCTTGGCGGTTTTCTTGGTGCTTAGTGGCGGGCCCAAGTAACGGATTGGAAACTCCTTGAGTTGGCAGCCGAGTATGCTGACGATCTCATCGAGCGCCTCCTCGCTGCCAAAGATAGGGGTGACAGAGCACTTGGACAGGTTGGTCCTCAGACCTGAGGCTTCCCCGAACACCTAGAGTATCTCCTTGACCACCTTGGCTTCTTGCGTGGATGGCCTAATGAAGAGGATCACGTCATCGGCGTAGAGGCTGCATTGGAATTTAATCTGTTGCAATTGCATGGGGCGCAAGACGCCGTCTCTGGACGCCTTGGTGAACATCTTGTGAAGCACGTCCATCGCGATGATGAAAAGCATAGGAGACAATGAGTCACCTTGGTGCACTCCTCTGAAATGTTTGATCGGTGGCCCAAGGTGACCGTTGAGGATTATGCTGGATGAACCCTTGGAGAGCAATGCAGAGATCCATCTGCACCAATTCCGGCCGAAGCCCCTTGCTTGCAAGAGTTCCAACAAGAAAGGACATGATAGTGTATCAAATGCCTCGGAGATGTCAAGCTTCAGGAGCAGCATTGCTACCCGCTTCTTCGGAATGAGCACGGATGCGCGCTGAATGTATTTGAATCCAAAGTCCCGAGAAAATCAGTTCTCTCCTTTTTGTCCTTCACGGATGGACGCATGTATTGAAATGAATCAGCTTCTCTTACCAAGAACCCGACTCCCTGTACCATTGTGATAGTCCCAGAATTAACAGCTATAACATACATAACTCATCTCAGCATAGTGTCACATCCATATATCGATAAACAATGTACAATAAGTTATGTATGGCCTAGGGAATTTGTTATTCATTCTAATCATGAATCGCTTAAACATATTCGTAGCCAAAATAAACTGAATCATAGACATGCTAAGTGGATTGAATTTATTATATCTTTTCTTATGCCATCAAACACAAGAAGGGGAAGGAAAATATTATTTGCTGATGTTTTGTCTAGACGATATGCCATGCTGTCCCAACTTGATTGTTATATATTTAGGCTTGAAACAATTAAAGAGCAATATGTGAATGATGATGATTTTAAAGATGTCATGCAGAATTGTAAAGAGGAACATATATGAAATAAATATGTGATAAATGATGGGTTTTTGTTTAGAGCTAACTGTCTATGCATTCTAATTGGATCCGTTTGTATTTTGTTGTTGTAGGAGCCACATGGAGGAGGTTTGATGGGTTATTTTGGTGCTAAAAAGACAGAGGATGTCCTGGCCACACACTTCTTTTAGCCAAAGATGAGACGAGGTGTAGAGCGGTTTGTGGCTCGCTGCGCTACATGTCAAAAAGCAAAGTCACGGTTGAACCCACACGGTTTGTATATGCCTCTTCTTGTTCCTTCTATTCCTTGGACTGGTATTTCTATGGATTTTATTTTGGGATTGCCAAGGACTAAGAGGGGGAGAAATAGTATTTTTGTTGTGGTGGATCATTTTTCTAAGATGGCACACTTTATTCCCTATCATAAAAGCGACAATGTTGTTCACATTGCTGATCTTTTCTTTTAAGAAATCGTTCGCTTGCATGGTATGCCTTCTACTATTATTTCATATCGTGATGCACAGTTCTTGAGTCACTTTTGACATGCTTTATGGAATAAATTGGGGACAAAGGTACTGTTTTCTACCACCTGTTATCCTCAAACTGAACCAACCTTGTCAAAACTATGTTTTGAAGACAAATTTGAAGATACGGGAAGAGTGTTTGCTGTATGTTGAGTTCGCATATAACCGGGAGTAACACTCCACCACCAAGGTAAGTCCCTTCGTGGTAGTGTATGGTTTAATTCCTATGCTTCCATTGATCTTTTGCCTTTACCAACCACCGAGAGAACACATAATGATGCAAAGGAACATGCTGATTTTATTCTAAAATTGCATGAAACCACTAAAGAAAATATTGAAAACATGAATAAAAAATACAAAATTTCTGGTAGTCAAGGTAGAAAGTAAGTTAAACTTGAATCGGGTGATTTAGTATGGTTGCACTTGAGAAAAGATAGATTTCTAGAGCTGCGTAAGTCTAACTTGATGCCTAGAGCTGAAGGTCCTTTCAAAATAATTGATAAAATAAATGACAATGTATATAAACTTGAGTTGACTCCCGAGTTCGGGGTTGGTCCTACCTTTAACATTTCAGATTTAAAGCTATACTTGGGAGAAGAAGATGAGCTTGATTCAAAGATGACTCCACATAAAAAAGCAAAAGATAATGAAGACATCATTCATTCAGATACACAAGCTGCTCCTCCAACAGTTACAAGAGCCTAAGCGCGGCAGTTAAATTTACAGGTGAGCTCGTTCCTAAGCGATCCTTTTTATAGTTATGAGAATAGATTGCAAGCTAATGATGTTGTCATACTTAGGAACATGGGAGAGGATCATAAAGCACTTGGAGAAAGGCATGGAGGCATAGGAGACCAGCAAGGACGTCTAAGTCAAGAGGAAGGCCCAGCCTGACTCGAGTTCGAGTCCGCCTTAGCCTCCAGGAGCAGCCCACGCTAAAAACATCATCCAGGATGCATACGAACTCCGTTTTTGACGTTTTACACATGCATGGAAAGCCAACGAGATAAGCTTTCCAATGCAACTAGTCTCATGTCAAAATTCCTTCGGAGTCAACATGAATCGTCAAAACAAGTGGGCATCCAGAATCTGCCCTGGTGTTGCTACACCGTCTTTAGGTTCTTTGGGCCATGTATCGTCTTGATCCCATTCGGGGGGTGTGTCCAGTGGAGTATGCATGCCTCTTCGACCTTATAATCGGTAGCCATCATCCACATTTATAGGCAGGGATTAGCCTTCTCAGTGAGGCCAACCGGATTGTGACACGGTTGATAACTAGAGGAGACGTGGTGCTAAGGTTGTAGGGTTCGGGTCTTTTGATCTGAAACCGGATCGGTGTGTTGCATCTCCACCTAATCCATAGTTACCTCCACCTGGCAGAAGATCGGAACCCCATTACCATCACCTCCACTCTGCTTCAGCTCTGGTCTGGACTAGGGTTCTAAGGACGAAGGAGGAGGAGCGCGTGAGAGAGAAAGAGATGGAGGGCTAAACTATAAAATCTAGCGGGTGTTGTGTCATTGGACTTGCTCTATTGGTGCGAATGATGGTATGGGAGGCGGTCGAGCAGGCAGATATGTAGCTTCCCGTGGAGTTTATAGGTGGGCCATGGGCCCATTTGGTAGTGTCCGCAAACTTGTGCTTTCTTTTTTTGAACGTAATGGCAGGAGCTCTGCCTTTCAATTAAGAAGGGTAAAGAGGTTTATGTACAGATCAGAAGGGGCATTGCCCCCATTATGATTACACGATGCCTTCCACGATATTGCCCCCTCCCCAAGCTAAAGCCCTCTTTCTTTGCTCGATATCCTCTTTTACCCTTAATGCCACTTGCATTGCCGACTCGTGGGCATTGTCAAAAGTTCTTCTGTTCCTTTCCTTCCATATGTTCCATAACGTGTAGATGACCATCCCGTTGAAGCGCCGTTTTTCTTGTTTCGCTATCTTGGTTGCGGCCTCTTCCCACCAAGACTTCAGGTGAGGTGGGTCTTGAGTGGGGTGGATCAATTGTACATCGAAATGCTCCCATGAAAGAACTTGGCTCCACACTGCCTTGGCGAAAGGGCAAAGGAGTGATAGGTGAAGGCATGTTTCCAAAGGTCCGTTACATAGGGCGCATTGGTCCTGATGAGGCCAACCTCTCTTCTGAAGATTATCCGCCGTCAAGACTTTTTCTTGCACCAGGATCCAAACAAACACTTTTCCTTTATTCTCAGCATGTGCTCTCCAAATGAGGTCATTTCGGAATCCGCCATAGGAACCTTTGAACTGGATCCTGTACACTGAACGGGTGGAGTAAGAAGCATCGGCTGTCCACCTCCAGACTATGGAGTCGCGAACACTCGGTGCCAACTGGATGTTTTGGAGCCTTATCCAAAGGGAGACAAGCTCCTCGACCTGGACTGCGGAGGTGATCCTGCCTCTTAGCGATCGGATCCAACCATAGTTTCGAAGTTCCTGTTGGACCGATTTGTTTTTCCTTCTAACCAAGTCGAACAAGTGTGGTGCTAAATATTTGGGTGCCTCACCGTCCAGCCAACTGTTGTGCCAGAAACGGGCCTTTGCGCCATCGCCAATCGTGACCTTGGTTGATGAGTTGAAGAGCAGCCGGTCGGCTTCGTTGCAAGGCAGTTCCGCGCCCGCCCAAAGTTTGGATTCATCCACCCAATCCTGCCAAAGCCAACGTAGGCGAAGCGCCCTGCCAAATTTTTCTAGATCTAGTATCCCCAAACCGCCAAGGTCTTTGGCTCTAGCAACTGTTGGCCAGTTCACTAGACAGTGACCACCATTTGCATTTTCTTCACCTTTCCAAAGGAAGGATCTCCTGATTTTGTCGATTTTCTTCCTAGCCCAAGCCGCAAGAGGAAACACTGTTAGGTGGTAGGTCGGCATGGATGAGAGGACCGAGGAGACAAGAGTGAGGCGACCAGCTCTGTTGAGCCATCTTCCTTTCCACCCAGGCAGTCTTTGGCCAATGCGCTCTATAAGTGGCTGGACATGAATTTTCTGAAGCTTACGGACGTGCAGCTGTAGTCCTAGATACCGGCAAGGGAAAGCACCTCTGGTTCCTGCAAAAGAAGACAGAATGTGGTCCAGGTCCACTTCTTCACACCTGATTGGGTGAATTGAGCTTTTCTGCAAATTTATGTGCAGGCCTGAGAAATTCCCAAATGCTTGCAGGACCATTTTGGTAGCTTCCAGGTCTTCTTTTATGGGGTTTATGAAGATGGCCGCGTCATCTGCATACATGGAGGTCCTCCACCTTGCTGTAGCCGATGGGAGAGAGGATTCCTGGTTGCGTGGCCAGCTCTAGCAGCCGTTGTAAGGGATCTATGGCGAGGATGAAGAGCATGGGCGATAGAGGGTCACCTTGGCGGACCCCCTTGCCGTGGTTGAAATTAGGCCCTCGCTGACTGTTTAGCAACACCGACGAAGTGGCCGTGCGGAAAAGGATGGATACCCATTCGCGCCAACGTGGCCCAAAGCCCAGTGCCTCGAGCACCTCGAGCAAGTAATTCCAGTTGATCGTGTCAAAAGCTTTGTGGATGTCTAGTTTCATGAATACGGCCGGGTTTTTTTGTTTGTGCAACTTTTGTATTGTGGTCTGGACATATAAGAAGTTATCATGGATGCTTCTCTTCTTTATGAAGGCACTTTGACAATTGGAGACTAGCGAGTTGAGAATGGGGGCTAGCCTGTTCGCCAGGAGCTTTGAGAAGATCTTTGCAAAGCTGTGTATGAGACTGATGGGTCTGTAATATGTGATCCACAGTGTATCCTCCTTATTTGGGAGTAGGACAATGTTCGCCGAGTTCATGAGTTCGAAACCCTGGGAGTTCAGAACTTGTGGTTTCCTTGCAGGCTCCCAAACGAGAATCTGGTTTGCCGCCCTCCCCGGAGAGGTGTCCTCTCCTAGAAAAAGGAGACTACAAAGTGGGCCAGCTGTACGATGGAACATGGGACTAGTCAATTACGGTTCCATAGAGATGTAACGAAACTGAACTACATGCAATGGAATGGGTTAGGCAAAAAAATTTCTAGTGTTTGCATAAACGACAGTCGCAAAACTTTTCTTCAACTTAAGTCATACTGTCATACTATAGGTACAAAAGGAACGAATTTTACTTCTCAAAATGAAAAAAGATAGCTTGTATTTTGTTTTGGAAAAAGTCCATTTTACTTTACTGAACTATCGCTGTATTCTAATTTTCCTCCACGAACTTCGAAACCAGACATCTTACTCCCGGAACTTTCAAAACCGTTCAAATTAACTCCTATCCTATTTTGAAGATATTTTGAAGGTGGTTTTGTCTTTTTTTTGTTAAAAGATTTAGTAAATACTTGATATGGCTATTAAACCACAGACAACCTTCTCACATCGACGGTAGGTGTACTCTTCCCCTACAACCTTCCATTGCGGCGGCTTCATCGAGTAGTGCTATTGACTGGTTGATAGGAACCAACCGCGGCTTAACCGGCGTCCAAACCTCCATTGCCAGCTTTGCATCGACTTCGCTGTTGTCTCCTCCATGGATGCATTCTCAAGTTTCGGATCCAACAGCCTGGTAATCTCCTGGTTAACGTCACCTGTTTTAGTTACAATTTCATGTTGTTTTGTGCCCTAGCATCAGTTCTGAAGCTACTGTTAAGAACCTCATAAATCACTATTCTTCGTGTTGCTCTCTGAAAAATTGCAGCTTTCTTTTCCTTGTACAATGATACACATTGTGTACGTAAATTGCAGTAGACATCAGGGCCTTCTCGGGCCCTAGGCGAGAGGGGCGACCGCCTAGGGTCCATGCCGCTAGAGGGCCCATAAGTCCGTATGTGCTAATATGCCCACTTGCATATGTGTTGATGTGCGCACAAGCCATCGATTGAAATCGAAGGCCAAAAGACCAAAAATCAGTAGTCAGCCTAGAATTGGAAAGTGAAAAGTCACGAACTTACATGGAGGAGTCCGCCCCTCTGCGCAATTCTATGTTTGCTCACGCTCGGGTGTTCCTTCTATGATTGCTGCTTTCCGTGCTTTTTTCCTGGATGTACCGTGGACGACTGAAGACTAACGGGCGAGGACGCGTTGGTGGTCAGCACCCCCTTAGGTAGCGTTCTGTTGGGAGATAAGGTGGCGTGGGATGGTCCTGACTCCGCTTCATGGGACGGGACGGCTCCATTTTGTGTTTGGTTGAGCAGGGATGAGACCAACCCGTTTTTTGTTTGGACTAGAGACATCAAAAGTGGGATCAGCTACTGACAGGTGGGACCCATTGTCAGTTTTTTTTTAATTTTTATCTTTTTCTTCCTCCTCTCCTTATCTCTTCATCCCCAACCGCCCGGGCTCACGCATGGCGCACCTTGTCTCCCCGCCGGCGATATCGGTCGTGCGCCGCCCTGAGCTTTCTTCCCCAGGGAGCCCGTCGCGCGCCGCCCTGCGCCACCTCCGCCGGCGAGCCCGACCACACGTCGCCCCGCGCCTTCTCCGCCGCTTGCCGCCCTGCGCCTCCTCCACTCGCCAGAGAGCTCGTCCGCGCACCTCCTCCGCCAGTGAGCTCAGCCGCACACGGCCCCTCTTCGTCCCCTCCTCTCACGGTGAGCTTTGGCCGCGCGCCGGCCCCAAAGCTCGCGCGAGCCCGACGACAGCAGGGCCGGACTCGGAGGTCGCGCACGGCGACAGGCCGGACCCGGACCTCGCGCGGCGCTCATCTTCTTCCTCAACGGCCGCCACTTCCCTTCTCCTCCTCTTCCTCTGAGCTCACCACGCGCGTGCGCTCGCCCGTCCCACTTTCCTTGACTCTGTCTGCCCGATTTCTAGGGGCAGGGTCAGCCCGGTCTAAGGAGAATATTAGCAAGAGGGACGTCCCTGCCCCGGATGGCCTCTGATCCAAACACCACCCACTCTGGAGCCGTCCCGTCCCGTCCCGTCCCTTGCGGTCCTCGGAACCAGACAGACCCTTAGATTTCAATAAATCAAGGTATAGGTGTGAATGGATTGGATTGAATTGCCTAGGCCGCTGCAATGCCTTGCATGATTTTTGAGTTCTGATAATCTGATACAATTGAGTGAGCTCGTGTGTTCCTGTTGCTTGTTTCTCCGGGGGTTTGGTCGTTTGGATTTAGTAATAGTGGAATAATGTGCCTCTCTCTTGCATCTTATTATGACCAGTAAGTCTATCGATCCATATCCATCGTTTATTACTTTTTTGTTTAGCATGTTAGATTGTTAGCCTGTCTATTAGGGCTCTAAACTTGTAATTCTAGATGTTTGCTTAGTTTTATATTTTAGATGTTAGAATGTTACATAAGAAATATTTGTTAGGGTTAAACAAGGGAATAAAATTTATCTTGTATGAACTAAATATATGCTGCATGTTTTTTTTGGGGGGGGGGGGGAATATATATGCTGCAAGTTAACTCTTGCTGGTACAATAGTACTATTAATATATGCTTTATTTATCATATCACAAATGAAAAAAAGTATAACTTAAAAGGCCTATAGTGACACTTTGGCCCAAGGGTCATCAAAAGTATAGAGACGGCCCCGTAGCCATCATGCCTAATTGAGCATGGATTGGGATTGATGCCCTACTAGTTAGTGCTGCTAGCTCTCTGTTACGCTCTTTGCAGCTCTATTATCCTCTGACTAGTAACTAGCTATATACTCACTCTGTCCCTTAATATCTGTCGCCGTGGGAAGCGTGCTGGTCAAACTTTTCTAAGTTTGACTAGATTTGTAGAAAATATTAGCAATATTTATATTTTCAAATAAATTTATTATGAAAATAGATTCAACGATCTATCTAATGATACTAATTATGTACAATAAATATTAATATTTTTTATATATATTTGGTCAAAGTTGAGTATATTTGACTCCTTGGGAAGTGAGAATGACACATAAAAGGGACAGAGGGAGTATGACATTGATGAAGCAATTTGTTTTTGTTATTTTTCTTGGTCTTACTATTGCACTAGTGGAACTGTGGTTTTTTTTTGCGTGATAATTTATTAAGGTGGCTGTGCACCCTGTGTCATTGTTATCTTGTACTTGTCTAGCTAGAGCCCTGTCCTCGTGGAGGTTTTGAATTGAATTCGGTTGTTGAATTAGAAGAAAAAAATAGTAGGATTGTACCATTTTGTGTTTGCTTGTTCAGACCACGATAATGATTGGGTACAGACCATGATCTATTTATGCAAAATTGAGTCGAGCATTTTTTGTTACGGTTATGTATGAAGCTGAGTGTTTATCGTATTATCGTGAGTTGATGTGTATGTGCTGTCATATTCGTTTCAGTTTGCAACAAAATACTAGCATACAACGATCTTAGTTATACTTGATCATAGATGCATGCATATGCATGCATACGTTAAACAGGTTACAAACAACCAAATACTATTAAACAGCCCACTATACAAGGTGTCTGTTTTATTGTCTATGTAGGAGTATATGATATGGCACGTACACATGCATGGACCAAGAGCCCTATGGCTAGAGTAGCTCCAACAATGACTTATGAGCTAACTCTAAGCATTTTATTCTAAATTTTAATAGAATAGAGAGAAAAGCTAGCTCTTGATCAAGAGCTAGTCTTATACACATATTTCATGTAGACCTAATCATATTAAGCCATTGCTAAAAGTTAATACCATTGAAGATGTTGTCATAGAGCTAGTAACTAGCTTTTGCTGTTGCGGGTGTCCTAAGATTATTGCCCTTGGGGGGCGCCCCAAGTCTTGCGTAGAAATTCAGGCTCACCAACCCAGTCTATAAGAAGAAGGGGGCGCACTAAACCATAATAACAGCGCCCTGTCTTGCAGAAAAAGGCAAAGTCCAAGCAGTTTTTGAGCACAAGGTTGTAGGTGCCGAAGCCGTGGGCGAGCAGGTCGTTGGCGCGGCGCAAGACCGTCTCGGGGGGGTCTTCAGCTTCCGTGGTGCAGGTGAGTTGAAGATGAGGACGACTACTAGCATTGCTCAAGGCAAAGAACCACAGGGGTACTGCGTAGGCGAAGAGGCGAAGTTCATCCCCTCGCAGGAAGCAGCCAAGGCAGCAGATGACGACGCCGCCTGCACGCATAGCTTCACGGCACCTTCTGCAGGTTGCATCAGGTATGAAGGACAGCGGTAAAGCGCTGGTGAGCTGGATGACCCTCTCGTCGCTTTCGTAGATTCCTGTACACTCAAATTACTGTAATATATATAGCCAAAGAGCCTAATTGATTAATTGAATGGAAATGAAGTACATAGTACAGACAAAAAGAATTAATAAACTTAACTAGGTCGCGGACCCAAAACCGACCAGCAAAACATCGCCAGTGTGCGAAAATTGCTAACATTCCTCGGAATTTGTGCACTTAGGACAAAACTAAGGGCCCCTTTGGAACGCAGAAATTTCACGAGAATTGTATACGAATTTTACGTTATTCAGTTCATTTTTCCTAGGAAAAACGCAGGAACGGGAAAAAAAAATCCCGCGTTCCAAAGGGGGGGGGGGGTCTAAACCAACTTCACCTCACCCTCTTAATAAATGCGTGCTTCTTCCATTAACAAGGTGCATGGGACTAGTAAAAACGATTGGTCTTACCATGATGGGAGTAGATCTTGGCAGCGCTTTTGCGCCAGGCGTAGATATGATCGCCGGATTTGAGCTGCGACCGTTCTATACGGCTTGAGAATACCGTCACCCCCCTGTCCATAAGGAAAAATGTGCAAGCTACTAGAGAAAATAACTGAAGGCAAAATGATACAACTTTCAATTCGGATGGAAGCTATATATATAGCCATCATGTTTATTCAGACGACGGATGGCATATATTTGGATTATGTAAATGCCGGCCAAGGCGCGCATCCGAATCTTTCGCTTAGAGAATACGCCATTATGACAGTTGTATACAATGATCGTATTTATTCGGATGGCATATATTTGGATTCGGCATGATTTGTCCGAGGCTGAGTTCGAGGCAGAGGCCTCCTCCAACGGCTAGCGACGTCACCAGCCAAAATAACAATTTTTACTCATGAACAATGCAAAAAAAGCAGCACGCTAGTGCGAAGCAAAGCGCTGGCCTTGCACATTTCCATCCGCCTCCTCCCCTCTCTCCACACATTTCCCGAAGCACCTGTCTGTGTCTGTGCCTTCTCTCCTCCACGTCCGCTTGCGACGTCGCCACCCTACTGGAGGAGACCTTAATGTTATTATGTGCCAGCCGTGGTCAGCAGGGTTATCACAGATGAATTTATTCTTAGCGGTCTAGGTCTTTATGCATTAGGTTATCAGTTATCACAACTGAATTTATTCTCAGCGGCCTAGGCCTTTATGTGTTGGGTTATCACAAATGAATCTATTCTTAGCTAATTGATGGTTGTATTGCCTTTCCTTTATGCTTTTCTTTGGCGGCCTTAATTCCCTTTATATGCTTGAATAGTACATTTAGCTTCCTTGCAGTTGGGCTAGGAATATATCCAAATGCTTTGGTGCTCCCTGATAGCAGAATAAAGAGCAATCCTTCCTCCATGCATAGCCTCCTTACCATCACACGTACACATCACTTCTTGGCTACATAAGGGATATTAGTCTTTTGTATTCACCATTGAACTTTGAATTGCGTATTTATTTGGTATACTCTAAGCAACCTCAATGGAAAAAGTCGCCAACTACAAAGTTGTATATTTTACCGAGATCTACAGCTTTGGTACCAAGTTGTCAAAAAAATATATGTTAGTGATGTGTTGGTGACCAAATTAAAGGGACTTCACGTCCAAAGTCCCGAGAAAATCAGTTCTCTCCTTTCTCCTTCGCAGATGGACACATGCACTGAAACGAACCGGGTTCTCTCTTACCAAGAACTTGACTTCCTGTACCATTGTGATAGTCCTAGAATTAACAACTATCACATACATAACTCATCTCAACATAGTATCACATCCATTTATCAACAAACAATATACAATAAGTTATTATTACATCCTAAAATAACACGAAAATACGAATTTGATACAAGCCTCATGGGCGAATTGAATAGAAAAGAAAATCCTACGCAGCGGTAGCTAGGGCATCAGATCTCCTCCACGATGTTGACGTCTCCTCCACAGGCATTCCCAAGCAAAAGCAACGCAACCTTTCAGTCATACCTGCCCAACATGGTTGAACTCGTGTTCCGAGTCTGACCTTGCAAACCCAAGATGTATCCCCAAGGAATATGGGATAGATCCACGTCACCATTCATATATGTGCAATGCAGAAAATAACCTATATACTAGTAGTATAAAAAAATATAACAATTAAATAAGGCCGGGTTTTCCTATGCAGCTGTAGCAGCAATAAATGACCAGTCTCAACACCAAAGGAAACTTCAACCTTAAGTCTCAACCTGTTGACGCCGGATTGATCCCAGATCACACACCAGCTAGGGCTAGATCACTTGGGTCACCATGAACCGAAGAACACGACAAGGATCACGCTTACGTGGTGAAGAACTGAGAGGTTTACAAGCAAACCACCAAAGGATAACTAATCGCGCTTACGTGACGAAGAACTGCTAGTTTTCGAGCAAACTAGCAAAGGAACCGTCGAAGCTCTTGCCCGGGAGGGACCCCGTCGGGGCGAGGACGTCGTTAGGCTGCCCTAGGATGGCCGGTGAGTATAGGGCGCCATCTTTGGTCGTCGGATCAAGCGATGAACAGCAGCATGGGGGTTGGAAGAGGACATAAAAGAGTTGTAGATGTAAAAAGTACGATTGGATTGTTGGATCAATCGGCCATGATCCTCTAGTATATATAGATGGGGGGTGGTCTAATCCCAGTAGGAGACCCTTCTAAGACTTATTTTCCATGTTTCCCACGAGTTTAGAGGAGTTCGGATCGGAATCCATAAGGCCAGATCCGAACAGGATCTTTTATTAGGTCTGTCGAAAGTTCCGACGAACTTCCGACGTGGGGATGACGCCGGGCACCTGAGCAGGTTTTTTCAAGTTTCTCAGAAGTTCCGATGGCTGGCAGAACTTCCGATAGGCGTCGGAACTTTCGACATTGCAGTATTTTCCGAGGGCGTAACTCCATCCAGACTCCGAATTAGACGTTCCATATATGTTTTTTTGACCATCTCGATGAGAGGAACACAATGGTGAGGTCCATTTCACATTTTGATAACTTCATAAAATAGACAATTTTAGTTGTCAACATATGCCCCCTGTTTTCAGGTGAGGTTTATGCGAACCTGAAAACATAAAACACCAAATAGCAACGATGCCCAACTCATCAGCTACTTGGGATCTAAGGGCGATATATACATCGGCCATTTTTGTTCTAAGAGCGATACATGTATCGGCCATATGAATTCACCCACAAGAGTATGCATAGCCAAAATATAATACTTCAGCTCTTGAAATAAAGACTCGTCGATAAGCAAAATGATTTGGTAACCCTCCATAATATAAAGACCCATACCAAGTATCAAAATAAGAAGCTGAGGGATGACCATGCATACCCGGGGATGAATTCCACACAGGCATAGGTAGAGAATATTGATGATGCCATGACCATTAATTTTGATGATTTGGTGCAAACCTCCAACTTGGCAATCATTTCTTGAATCTTCTTCTCTCCTTTGCTTTTGTTGCACCACTTGTTTGAACATCATCCTTCTAAGCTTGAACATTCCATTTAGGAACTCATGCCAAGCCCTTTTCTTTCAGCTTCTCTGCACTAAGCTTTTGCAACTTGTCTTCTTAACACTTTGGTAAACCGAGTGAGCATCTCGGTTTTAATTCTATTTTGGACACTGGCAACTCTTCCTTGATTTTGGATATTCTCACCTTCTTTTGTTCAGATTTGGCATCTAGAATGTTAATAGATGATTTTTCCACTTCTTTGCCATCAATAGCCGGATTTTTTAACAATGTAATCGTCTTTTTCATAGTTGCATTCAGATATGAACTTTTATCTTTGCGGTCATCTTTTTTTACACGGTAAACTTGCTTTACCACTTTCTTCTTAGGTTGAGCTCCGGAGCGATTTGATCAAAACAGTCTTTGCAATATGATGATCTCTCTGAATGTCTAGGAGCTGCATACTCTATGTAAGGTGGCCGATTTATTCCTTTGCCAATTCAACTCCTGAGACTTGTGCTTTGGAGGCCATTTTTGATGATTAAACCTTTCTTGGCTGATTAGCGACATTCAATTCTACTTCCTTCCTATATTTAGCTAGAAGTTCCTCGAAACTAAGTTTCGGCCTTCTACTCCTCTGCTTGTTGTGGCCTTTACCTCCATTAGCTTTATGTGTCTCCTCCTTTTCTCCTCATCTCGATGGACATACTTCAAAGGAGGATCCTTAGCCAATTTCTCTTGTTCAACGGGATCAATCGGCCTTTGCTTTAGCTGAAGAGATTTCACCTGCCCCCAGTGTCTTCTGGGATTGTGATCACCTCGTTGTCCTCTAGAATATCTCTAATTTGTAATTCATGGCCAACGACCTTGTCTTCACTTGAGGGCTCCACATTTCTCTCTTGGGCATTTGAGCCTTGAGCTTTGAGTGAATCGGCTAATGCAAGCCGATTCGAAACCAATTTGCCATGAAGACCAATTGAATCCAATTGGTCTATTTGTTGAGCTTCAGAAAATCTCAATCGTCCTTTATCATTGGCCGATTGGATCACTCGACGAAACATATTGCAATTACAAGTATTACGATCAAATGAATTATGCCACTTGCAATATGTAAGCTCCTCTAAGTTTTGAATAGATGGCAAAGCATTGTGATCAATGATTCTAATAAAATTATTCTTTAGCAAGATATTAAAGACATGATCACAAAAAAATTAAGTCAAAGGTGTGCTTGGATTTCTTCAGCCAACTTTTTTGTGGAGTCGGCTTTAAAGCTAGGCAAACGAATGGATCAAATTTAACATTAATCCATTCGGCCACACCTTTGCAATTGCCCTTTTTGCCAGATGTTTTAGAATTGATCATAAAACGAACATCGGCATTTGCAATATTTCTCAATCTTGGTCCTGAATTGTTGAACCCAAAATAATTACAGAATTTGTATCTCATTTGGGACCAAATATGAATTGAATTTAAAATAAGTAAAACAACCCACATAGATATGAAATCCAAAGTTAAAATTAGGGAAAGCTTTAACTTTGACAAAATATTGCCTCTCGGTAGGAAATAATATGTTAGGCTGACGCAATCTGAATTTATTTCATTACCAACAAGTACATTACCTTCCTCAATCGGTCTCTTAACATTGCTAGCAAGAATATCACTAATAGATGTATCAACTGAAACAATATGACCAGATTGGGAATTTGATAAAATACTTGTACTTTGTGCTTTGTCGATCATGTTGGAGAAGTGAAGGTCTTTGATTTGGGTAATGCTACTCACTCCAACACCATTGTAAGGCACTAGCTGTTGACACTCTGACATTTTCTTCTCGTTCTCAGGGGTTTCATCTTTGGTGACTTGGTGTTCTTTGTTAACCGGACGCGGTTCAACTATAACTTGAGGATCATGAACAACACAATAGTCATTAGATAGATACACAACCCCTTTGGCTCTGGAGAAGTCAAGTCTAGCCAATTTCTTGTGCTTCCCATGTTTTGCCACAACTAGATATGTTTCTTGAAATAGAACTGATTCGGAATGGATATTGTTTTGCTCGGTTTTGTCAACCGCACACTCGCTTATATCCGAATCATACCTTCCTTTGCTACATGTGACAGCCAACCATGCTTTTTCTCTTTGTAAAATTCTGGCCATAATTTCATCATTATCTGGATGCTTTTGACCTTCTTTCAACTTTTCAGTATAATAGAGACCAAATTGTTTCATCTGAGCACGCCAAGCATCGTACGTTCCAGTTTCAGGAGGTAAACAGCATGTTGCACTGCTGGCTGATGGCGTATGCATGCTTGCTGAAATTTCACTAATTTGGCTATGGTCATGAGTTAAATACGATGTCGAATTATGAGGATTAACTCCTGCATATGGTGCTGAATTTTCATTAATTCGGCTATGGTTACTAGTAAGATGTGAAGCCGAATCATGAGTATTATCACTTAAATATCTTGCTAAATTTTTATTGATTCGGCTATAGTTAGGAGCAACATGTGAAGCCGAATCATGAGTTTTAACACTTGAATGCTTTGTTGAAATTTCATTAATTCGGCCATAGTTATTAGTAACATATGAGGCCAAATTATGAGCACTAGCATTCGCATATGATGCTGAATTTGTAGGTAAAACCTTTGTTCTATTAATATATCGTGCATCATATGAAAACTGAGAGTAGTTGGCTAAATAGTTAGCATCACAATAGCCAATTCTCTCATTCATCGGCATGTCTTACGGCGGAACCACATATTGTGAACTTATAGCCGATGAATAATAATGTACATGTTGTATGTTGCTAGTAGCATTAAAACCCAAAGAATTCATAGTTAACATCGGCCCTTGAACATGATATCCAGAATTATGATGTATATGATGAAGACCATTATCAACATAATAATTAGCTGATGCAACTGATCTACTACTATTGTTATGACTAGCAACATCAACATGAGAATTCATATGACTTGCAAAATAATTATTAGAATTGTATGATGAATTTGTAAGTTGTACCTCGGGGTATTTGTGGTAGTATTGCGATGAACCACCTTGGTACTCCATGATCTAGAACTTGACCACCTTGCTGAATTTTTCAATAACAAGAGCAACACGTTGCAAAATAGCGAGCAAGATCACAAGAGGTCAAAACCAAATGCGATCGGCTTTTTTGGGCCAGATGCAACGGTAATGACAAGCACAAGAAGATAGATCAATGAAGAATAATGGCTTGGGCAAAGAGATTCGGCTATAAAGTAGAGCCGAAGCAACGCTTCCCCAACAGAGTTGCCAAAAAGTGTGTTGATACTGGATTTATCCCAGATCACACACCAGCTAGGACTAGATCACCCGGGTCGCCACCGACCGAAGAACGCAGCAAGAATCACGCTTATGTGATGAAGAACGGAGATGTTTACAAGCAAACCACCAAAGGATAAACAATCGTGCTTACCTAACGAAGAACGGCGAGCTTTCGAGCAAACTAGCAAAGGAACCGTCGAAGCTCTCGTCCGTAGGGACCCCGTCGAGGCAAGGACGTCGTCGGATTGCCCTAAGTCGACTGATGAGCCTAGGGCGCCATCCTTAGTCGTCGGATCAAGCAATGAACAACAGCATGGGGGTTCGAAGAGGACATAAAAGAGTTGTAGATGTAAAAAGTATGATTGGATTGTTGGATGTTCAATCGGCCATGATCCTCTTATCCCAGTAGGAGACCCTTCCAAGACTTATTTTCTAAGTTTCCTATGAGTTTGGAAGAGTTTGGATCGGAATCCAAAAGGGCAGATCCGAACAGTGTCTTTTATTAGGTCTGTCGAAAGTTTCGACGCCTGTTAGAACTTCTGAGCATCGGAACTTCTGACACTTGTCGGAACTTTTGACGTGGGGATGACCCCGGGCACCCGAGCAGGTTTTTTTACAGGGGTCGGAACTTCCGACATTGTAGCATTTTCCCAAGGGCGTAACTCCTTCATCCGAAATCCGAATGGGATGTTCCATATATGTTTTCTGACCATCTCGACGAGAGAAACGCAACGGTGAGGTCCATTTCACATTTTGACAATTTCATAAAATGAACAATTTTGGTTGTCAACACAACCTTTTACACGGTCGGGCTGTCCCTGCAACCAGGGTCCCATCATCCTGTTCACAAACTCCTCACTTTCTAAGCAATGGTCAACTTTGAACCTGCCCAACTCGATGGCATCACATCTGATCCTTGACTCTAATAGCATAGGTGAGAGCAGAAGATCCCCGAAACCATTTCAAATAGTAGGAAGGTAGAATAACCCAAAACTCTAATAAGAAGAAGCCAGTTCCAAACGTGTCAATGACCGAGGACGCGGGTATACGAATAGTTTTATTCTATAGAGTTTGTACTAGTCCCACTTGGAAAGAACTTAGACGGAGATCAGCATCCAGAGATATAACCCACAAGGACTCCTAGCAATTATAGTACCGTCCTGCTTGTTCGGGCTTGGGTATCGTCTGCTTGCTAACGAGTGACCCGGGACCGTGAAGCCTTCCCTCCAGGGCAAGTAGGGGTCATGGTGAATCAGGGAGTAGAGGTAATCGCCAATCCCATTTACACAAGTCCTTTCAACTCCTACAGTCCTGGTACCCTTCTTCTCGTCTCGGCTAGAACCCACCACCATAATGGATAAGCGGTGAGCTTGTATGATATAGGCCTTGTTTAGATGAGCTCCAAAAGTTATAATTTTTTCACTCTCTCTCCATCACATCAATCTTTGGACATATGCATGGAACAGTAAATATAGATAAAAAAATAACTAATTGCACAGTTTGATTGTAAATCACGAGATGAATCTTTTGAGCCTAGTTAGTCCATAATTGAACAATAATTGTCAAATACAAACGAAATACTACAGTTCCAAATTTTTCAAACTTCTTCAATCTAAACAAGGCCATAGTCCTATCACCAGGTCCAACTGACCTGGTCCTTAAGAGCCGACGAGGTGAGCATCGTTTTCCCAAAAGTGTATCCACCTCAGTGGTCCGCAACCGCATCCATTACAAATCAGCCACCAGCCACCAGCCAGCCAAACAAGCTGATTGATGCCAACTTCTCAAACAAGTCTCAACCACCAAATGTACCCGCCACAGGTACTCTGTAGGAGTTGCCCAAGTGCAGCCTCCCAAGCACCCCAATCCGAGGATGGATTGGGTTATTAAATTATGCTCGCCTCGCAAAAGATACCTTCACTACCGCAATCATCCCATCCCAACTCATGCAAAGAGGTATATATAAATCCACATTTATCCGAACTCATGCAAGCCATATAGAGCAGAGTATCTCTAATCTCTACCACATATAATGCACCGATAAAACTTTCTAAGGTCAGTCTCAGCGGAGATTTCATATCACTATTTCCAACACATCCAAGTTTTGAAAACAGTGCAGAAGAGTTTTATCCCCATGAAACTCTCTCTACTCTCATGAAACTTTTATCATCTCTCTCTTCATTAATATGGTGCCACATCAGCATAATTAATGCCCATGAAACTCTGATAAAACCCCATTTAGACTGTCCTAAAGTCACACAGAAAATTATCCACCACAGTCATTAACTCTCCTAAGTGCACAAAAAAATACATCCAAACCTAGTCAACCTTTAAAATGAAGGGACAAGATCCATTCTGGCCTCTCCTTTCTCCTGCTCACTAAAATCCAACGGATCAGATTGATTGGACCAAACCTCATCGCTCATCCCCCTCATTCCCCTCCCGCGCACACCCCACGCGCGACGGCGTGACGCGCGAGGCGTGACTCTCCCTCTCCCTCTCCTCGACGCCCTCCCTCCCGCACCATCACGCCGACAGGGACGCGTGTCGCAAGAGCTGCGCGCCGGCAGGGAGGGGCGCCGCCGGGGCTGCGCCGCTAGTGAGGGGCGCCGCCAGGGCTGTGGACGTGCACCGCCAGGGACGCGTGCTGCAGCTGGTCGGCCGCCGCAGGGCCGCCGTCTTCTGCTCCCTCTTCGCCGTCGTCAACGCAGGGACACGCGCCGCCAGGGCTTCGCGCTAGCACAAGGTTTTGGGATTCAAAATGCTAAAAATTTCGGCTGTCACCGAATTTGACGAAATTCGGATTTTTCGGAAATTTCGGACTGGTTTTCAATTAAGTTGACTGGTCAAACATTTCGTGTTTCACCGAATTTTGGCTGAATTTTGACCGAATTTTGAAAAATTTAGTCCGAATTTTTTTTATAAAGAACAGAACAGCAGATAAATCAATTAAAAACGATCAAACAATTTACCATGCTTCAACCGAGGCTTTAAAACAATAAATACTTCAATAGTTTTAAAACACTTAGGCTGCAGCCAGCACAAATTTAATTTCACAATAGCCCAGAAGGACATAACATCAATGGAGCCAATATTTAGACAATACAGTCCTAAGGAGTTTGTTGATAACTCCATAAATAGTTCAGAGTCCAAATTAAGTACACAACATAGGCCAAATCAGAGGCCACTTTAAGTCTAGTTCATCACTCCTCAAATAGTCCAAAGGAGTAGAACTTAAGTTACAGTCCAGCCAGCCATACATACACATACACTAGCAGAATTAAGTCGCCGAAAAGTAAGCAATGCAAAAGAAAATGTCAGCTAGCAAATTGTCAATTGCCACTGGCACCTTTTGTGTTTCATGGCAGTCATCCACCCATCACCATGTACACACCAAAAAGTTACTTCCAGAACTGCTGCTGGACTGTACCTAAAAAACATGCATGAAACAACATTTGTAGGTTAACTTTAATTAACCAACACACTTCACCACTATATATTTTTAGAAGGTTCCATTGATAATATATATTGCAATTAGGATTAGAGAGGATTTGACAATATACATTTTATAGATACACAACAATCAAATATAAAAGCAACAATTATTATACATACATGTATCCAAGCATATTACCTTGACAGAGTCATGCTACTCTCTCTCTCTCTCTCAATGAGAGTAGAGAGGCTTTGAGTCCTCATCCTCAGCCCAGGAATGCCATTCGCATGGAAAAACTTTGCCCATGCTTGTCCAAGCTTCTCTCTAGGTCCCACTTCAAGTGCAGTGTCAATTCTAGGCTGCACATAGGGATGAAAACGGAACAGAAATATTCCGAACTGACCGTTTTCGTTTTCTATATTATGAACCGTTTTTTAACATGAAAAATTGTCAGTTTCAATTGGTTTCACAACCATTTTCAATCATTTTTTGTACTCTTTAATTGCTAAATGTAGAAATATTCCGAACCGACCGTTTTCGTTTTTCCATATCGTAAGTCCGTTTTCGACCGTTTCCGACCGTTTTCATCCTTAGCTGCACAGGTGCTTTGCTGCGTGCCAAATCATTATGGTCTACATTTCAGAAGCAAAATATCAGCAATAAAAAACATGGAAATTTAAGTAATAAATTAGAAATTTTGTCCAGATCAATGCAAGTTACTTCCAATCATGCATCAATCCACAAACATTTAATAAAAAATAAACTTGAAGAACAGATTTATATTCAATACACAATCTTGCATCAATCCACTCAGGAGTTTGCAAAAACAGAAAGAAAAAATGGAACCTGATAAAAATAAAACTTCAATAATTCATTAGACCATCAGTCATCACTTCATAAAAGAATTACTTAACAAACTAACATGTCCATTGGACCATTAGTCATCATTTCATTGCAAGGATACTGCCTGCAGAACATACTTGGCATAATCTGGGAGTCCAGATAGAACATGGCACCAGTCCAAGACAACAACAAAGAGGTTCATCAAAAGATTACAGCCTCTAGAACATGACTGCCGGAGATTTGAAACTATGGTCACATGACGACTCCTAGATTAACACAAACTCTCTTAATACCTCATTTTTTAATGATACAAAATAAGTAAATCTAACTGGGGCATGCTTAAATTTGATGATACAATACTAACAGAACCACCACGCTAGCTATACCTTTATGAATTGTATTGTACCACAAATAAATCAATCCATACAAATCAGAGGTATGCAGTTGTGATGTCCATCTCTATAAAACAGGGTACTCTGTTTTACATATACCTTGATAAGTTGCTGCCGGCAGTGGTGCTGCAGGTGGCGCCGGCAGTGGTGCTGCAGGTGGCGCAGCCCATATAAGACTACTCTCCATGAGCGGGATCTGCACCCAAAACTGACTAGCTTCAAAAACACAAAATGGTTGATGCGATGTCCAGTAGAAATTGCACAACATTCATCACGGACGGACATACGTACCAGTAGCTCGGTGATCTGGTTTCGATGACGCCACCAAATTAACGACTACAGCAACAATGGAGGATTGGGGATGGGGATTGGGGAGGATTTGGGATATGGCCGTAGGAGAGGAGAGGAGTGGAAGGGGAGACGAAGACGATGGGGGACTGGACTGGAATGGGAGATCCGCCGCCGCCTTCACGTCCTGGTCGCTGGGCATGCGCTCGCGCTAGTCGAGCCGCCGCCGGACCAGAGAGGAAGTGGTGGAGGAAATATGAAACCCTAGGGTTTCTAGGACAGTGTTTGCGGTTTTATAGCTACGGGGGTATATGCAGGCTGGTATGGACCTTGGGCTGGGCCGTAAATTCAAATTAGGCCGAAATAGTTTGGCCGGTTCAATTTTTTTCGGGCCTGTCCGAAATGGACGGAACCCACCAAATTTTGGGCCTTTTGGGCCGAATCCCAAATCCCTCAGGGACTCGCGCAGGCAGGGACGCGCGCCGGAGTGCCGCACGCGTGCTGCGGCTGGTCGGCCGCCGCAGGGCCGGCGTGCTGCTGCTGTTCGCCGTCGCGGACGCCACCGTCTTCGCCGTCTTCAAAGGTCCGCGCGCCTGCCCATCCCCCTGCTAGATTGCTCGTCGCCTCTCCTTCTCTAATAGTGCTGCTGCTTCTGTGACCATTTGGGGCTCTGCTTTGCCGCCAGGGAACGCCAGGGCGCTTGAACCCAATCCGTGCCCTAGCTGAGCCAGCCGCGAGGAAGGAGGCGGCCAGCCGTCTCGCCTGCCATGTCGGTCGACCTTCTCGCGGCGTGCTGCTCCAAATTCCTGGTGAGTGTCGGAATTTCTGCTCTCGCGGCGATTCTTTGTGCGTTTCTGATTTCGATGTGGAATTGGGTATTTGGGGACCGTGATCGCTCTAAAGCTGTGGCGCGTTGCAAAAATTGGGCTGAGGAAAGAACGGACCTGAGATTTGGTTCTTGCTATCGCGGTAGATTTCGCTTCAGCGGAGTTGTTAGGAATTTTTCAGTTACCAGTCTCTCTGTTTCCTTCCCCTGTTTCGTGATCCCGCATGTTCTTCCACTGTTTTGTTTTCTCAGGTCGACAAGGAATTTAAGATGCATGGAAAAGTGTAGACTGAAGCCATGTCTCCAATCACGACAACGCACATGCTCATCATCACTGGGAGCGCAAATGTTCAGGTCCGTCTGTGTGACATTGCTTCTGGAGCCTTTATGTTGTCCGGTCAGCTTAGATCGTGGTTAGTTTCTTTGAGTTAATGCAGTGATGAAAATATGATTGTTTTTCTTGTATGGCACCTTCTTATCTCCGCATGAGTGGATTTTAATGAAAGGTGGCTGTGACGGGGAAATACGTTTCTGGGACATAAGATGAACTGGATGCTTTCGTGATCTTGATCAATCACGGTCTCACTTCCAAAGAGACCTCCTCTTCTTATAAGTGTTGTAGAGAATGTATATTCACTCTCCCTATTATTATCATTTGTTTTTATAATTGTAATTATTTCTCAAGAGTATATGGTCAAAAAAAAGCTACTGTACAGCTGCTTACAGCCTGTTTTGCCTCCATCATCTGTGTTTGTAGTATTCCACCTGTTTTGTATGAACTCGATTTTCCCTACATTTGTTGTATTTCTGTTTCTCTACCCCTCTATAGCTAGGTTGGAACAGTATAAAAACTACAAAAACTTCCCTCAATCTGGAGAGCTCATGGATCAGGTGTCTTCGCTGACATCCATGCTTATTTATCAAAGTTTATTTTTATTATTTCAGTTGTTCAAGCCTAATTATTTGAAAAAACTATTTTTTTAGTTGTGCAAGCAAGTAGAGCCGAGCAGCAAGTGTTATGAGTTTCAGCACAACAATAGATCGGTGAAGCCATCGATTCTCCATTTTCAGGTGGTTTGTGGCTTTCAATAGATGAATTGTTAAGATAGGGTCTTCAAGTAATTAATCTAACAATTTTTTTGGCTTTTCCAGTCATCGTAACTATAACAAGGTAGACTTTTAATTGATGATGAGTTTACTGCTCTGCATACAAGATATGCAGTCATACTTCAATTACTGTCAGCACATTTGCCATTTGGTCATTCTTTCATGTACCTCTATTTTTCAGCTCAGGTCAAAGAAAAGGTTAGTGCCCAAGATCGGTGGAAAATGATCGTTGGAGAGCCTTGTCAAGCATGATGCATCAGTTGGAATTTCGGTATGCTTAATTAATATAAATTTTACTTTCCGCTCCTTTATGAATAAAGTTTTATAGGATAAATAAAGTGTGCTACTCTTGGTTGGGATGTTCCTATTTATAAATATTATATCAGGAACATCCCAACCACAAAAGCTTTTTTTTCTCTTTTTTTTTTCTTTTTCTCGAACACGACTTCACGTGTCTTTTCATTAAGAAGAAGAAGGCCGAAAGAATGGCGAATACAACGCAACTGAGGGGAGCCCCCCAGCGCCGGTTACAGAACCACAGAGTAGGTGGTTAGCAACCTAAACAACAACCACAACAGAACAGCAAGAAAATGAAAGAAAGGGAGATGGTGAGTTTCAGGGTTGGTTTGACAGCAAGTCAGTTTCCTTTTTTATCTACCAGGATGCTTATGAGATCAGTATAACATGGTACCATTTTTGACAACCTAATTTGACAGCACAGTTGTTCAAATCTGGTTTACATAAAGAGTTTGACCTGTTGAAAGTGCCTGTGTAATGTCTGGCTTGCTAAGAGTAGCTTTCCACCTCCTGTTAAATACAAGCACATGTATTGCTTCCCCTAAATAGCTCTGACTATAGGCATTTAAGATTTGGTTGGTTGGCCCTGCCGGCACTGCTATATTTTGCTAAATTGTATGCACTTCAAGGCTTCACTAATGTTGCTAGATTGTTGTGCCTTTGTTTTACGTGAATGAAAATGGAATTTGACGTTATTCTAATTATTGGATTATGTGTGGAGCTCTATGGTTTTTAATATGAAGACGGCTAACCAGAACTTTTCAGCTCTTTGTTTTTTTTCTTCTTTTTCAGTTTTTACATGACATCAGTTTGGGTTATGCTACTATTACGATTTTGAAGCTTCTTGTAATTTGCCATTTTACTCAATATAGCTCATTGATGTCATTTCGTGGTTTTGAACATTTTGCTCATCGATATCTTCTTTGGTCCTCATTAGTGATGATTGGGCTGAATGGACATGCCAAGAGGGAGTAGAATTTCTTCATGCACTGCAGCAAGTAAGAAAAGTAAGAGGCATGTATTCTGGACCTTGGACGCGGAGAACACTGCAGCAAGTAAGAAAAGTAAGAGGCATGTATTCTGGACCTTGGACGCGGAGAAGTAGTGACATCTTGATCCATCGTCCAAGAAGCAGCGCTGCCCTTCTCTATCCACCGTGCAGAATTCCCTGTGCATCATTCAAAGTGAAAACCTGTAAGATGACACTCCATATAGTATGTGTCAAGATTGTTTTCTAAATCATGCTTTTTGGTCATTTCCTTTGGTAGGCTACAAGCAACAATACACAGGTTGTTATTGGACCCTCAAAAGAATTTGAAGGTCAGTACAAACTACAAAGAGACTAGCCCCAGCAAGACTACAAAATATGTCTCTGAATATATACTACACGTATATCTTTGAATATATATCTCTTTAGATATAGAAGTAATGTTATTGGATCACTGGATTGCACAGTAGCAATAGCAAACATAGTTATTGGACCCTCAAAAGAATTTGAAGGTCAGTACAAACTATGGAAAAATGTCGTTATTTGATTGTTTTCATGTGCATCTCTGAAATAAAGCCGTGGCGTTGAAAGGTCCTTGTTTGGTTTTGGTAATTGAGTGACAACTTAGGTCGACTAATTGTGTTTATGTGAGATACACAGGTGATTAGTCCACAGGTACATGTGTGTGAGCAACATATGCCATGAAGGTGGAAATGGCTTGGAGATGTTGAAAAGCTTGCACATGTGATGATGGAGGAGCTTATTGCATATGAGACATGACGTTGAGTTATGTGATCAAGGTGGAGAAGATCAAGATATGACTTGGCTCGACAGACCGGTTGCAAGTGTGAAGGGCAAGTCAGAGGCTTTGAAGCGAGGGACCACGTGTGACGGTGAAGCTTGAGCAAGACTTGGCCCCGATGGATCGACGGAACGGTAAAGAGCAAGTGAAGTCAAGATCGATAAACCAATACAGTCACGTGATGAAATGAAGTGGATCATATCATTTGGTGATTGGTTGGTGCATGTGTTGCATCAACATCGGAGAAGATGGAATGGAATGCGCAAGGTAAAGGTATAACCTAGGGCATTTCCATTTCACCGGTCATAGGTGTGTAGAGAAGTTGATGACCGGGTTTAGGATAGATGGCCGTACTGTTAAGAGGGACAAACTTGTTTGCATATCGGTCATCTAGTGCCACTCAAGTGATCTAACTTTACATCGTTGCTAGGATCGAGTGGCGTGGCAAGTTGAGTGGTTAACTCCTTGGAAAATGATTGAGAAAATGCTAACACACTTGCACATGGTGATATACACATGGTGGTGTTAGCATATTTGCAAAGGAGGTGGAGTTTGAGCGGTAGATAGGGGTTTAGGGTTCTCTCTCCCTCTCGCCGAGCTTGCGAGGCGGGATTTGGTGCTTTCGTGGAAATGAAACGATTATTTTCCTTTGCGCCAGAGGCAAGAAAAGGAGGCGAAGTCGCGGGAAAGAAACACTCGTCGGACGTTGGTTGTGGCTGCATCGGACGCTGGCTCTGGAGTCACCGGACGCGTCCGGTGGCTAACCCTAGGTGCTGTGCAGTTGGAAGGCTGCACCGGCGTGTCCGATGGTTTTGCATCGGACGCTGGCTGAACACTGTACAGCGTCCGGTGCCAGCTGACGTGGTGCATGGCCGAAGAGCTGTAGAGCACCGGACGCGGTGGTGCGTCCGATGGTGGTGCGTCGGACGCGTCTGATGCGCGTTTCCGAGCTCGAGGAGCTTACTGGACCGCGTCGGACGCCGCGTGTGGTGCGTCCGATGAAGAGCACTGGAGTGTCCGGTGTGAACTCAACTGAACGCATCTTGGCCGTTGTGAGCGAGATCTGACAGACGACGTTCAATCCTGAGGGACATGTGGCTGTCATCCAGGCGTCGGACACTGGGCAGCGTCCGGTGCCACGACATCGGAGCATCCGATGCCCTCGTGTTGCGTCTAGTGAAGGGGCCAACGGCTATATTCGTTTGTGGAGGCTATAAATAGCCCCTTGGCCGGTCTTGGCTGTGGGTTGGCACCCTTATGACTTAATGTCCATGCTTTGGGAGTGTTAGGAGAGCCTCTAACTCACTTGTGCTTGCAAGAGTGTGAATCGATTGCGAGTAAGTGTGATTCTAGTGCGCTGCATCATGAGGATTGCATCAAGTGGCACTAGGTGTTCGAGTTGCAAGCCGGTGGTGCTTGTTACTCTTGAATGTTGCCACCATCTAGACGGCTTGGTGGCTTGTGGCTCCGTCGAAGCTCGCAAGAAGATTGTGCGAGACTCCGGAGAAGCTTTGTGAGGGGGATTGTGCTCACCCCGCGAGGATCGCGAATAGCAACTCTAGTAGAGCGTGTCATTGAGCTACCACACTTGCGGTGGGTTCTTGCGGCGCCTTTGGGAGGCTCGGTTGTGGATACTGATTAGCCACCAAACCACAAGGTGTTGGTTGACACAACGGGGACTAGTTTGGTGGCAACCAAGTGAACCTCGGAAGAAAAATCATCGTGTCAACATTGTTCATCATCTTCTCAGTGGTTTGCCTTCGTGAAACACAAGCTTGTATTTACTTTCATATACGTAGTGCTTGTGTAGTTGCTCTTGTAACTAGTTTGCTTATGTAGCTAGCTAGTTACCTTCTTGCTTGTGTAGCTAGAAGTATCCCCTTTGCGTGGCTAATTTGGTTTGTGTAACCTTGTTAGTCACATTGCTTAGTTTGCGTAGCTAAATAATTTGCACTCTCTAATTTGGCATTGGTTGCCTTATTATTGAGCATTGCTAGTGAGCCTAGGAGCTTTGTGCTTTTGCTTACTAGTTGTGTAGGAGCTCCCTGCTATGTAAAGTACTAGTGCATAGGTTTGTATGACCTTGCTCTAAAATTGATTAGGTGAGCTCTTGCTAAGCTTGACACCTTAGTTGCTTGATTAGGATCTTTTGTAAGGTATTAGAGTTATAGATAGAGGGGTGTAGTCTTGGCTAGACCGATAAGTTTAATTCCGCATTTGTTTCGGTTAGCCGGCGCGATTAAGTTTTAGAAAGGACTATTTACCCCCTCTAGTCCATCATCTCGACCCTTCAGACGTTAGCACGGGCACTGTACTAGTTATAACAAGGTTGCAAAGACGCTATTGAATAGTACTTGGGGATCAATTTGAGTTAATTAGGATAAGTTGAGAGTAGTCAAAGGGAGACCCTCGGTTAGCTTAATTAATTTGAAGGGTTGGAGACATGAGAAATATATAAACAGAAATAATATTCATCGAATGGCTCCAAATAGAGATATATATTTAGCGATTAAAATTTACATAGCCTCTTGTAGGGGTGTGCATTTGGTTAAGACCGAGATTTCGTTTCGGGCATTTTGGTTTTAAGAAAAATTGGTCTTCAGCAACTGCTAACCGAAAGAAACTATGTTCGGTCACTTCATCTTCTAAAGTTCGGTTACGCAACGCGAGAATTCGGTTCGGTCTCTCGGTTCTGACCAGACATGTCATCAGATCAGAAGAAATAGAGGGCTAGATACTTGACAGGTTCAGTACTTCATTAGATGCTAGATAGCAGCAACAAGAAAAATTGCAAACAGATGGCAGGCAAATTGCAATAACAGATCAACAACGAGCAAGCACAAGTAGCAGACTCCCGAGTAGTCCCAATCAAAACAGAAATTGAAGCCATGTTTAGGCAGCAGGACTTCACATCAGGGTGTCAGAGATATCACAGGCTCACAGCAAGTAAGTGGCAGCTAGTAGCTTGGTTGGTGGTCAATGGTCGAGGCCTCATGAGTCGCTCGGAGCCGGAGCCGGAGCCTCCAAGACGGATGCCCGTCGATTCACATTGACAGCACGGCGCAGCCTCGACCGGCAAAGCGCAGCGTGGCATTGTGGTGGCCACCACCAGGTTGGAGCCACGATTGATGAGGTGACGTGTGTTGGGTTACGAGGGTGCTACGCTAGCCATAAAATCAAAATTTTCGACCTCATAAACCAGGATCTACTGCCAGTTACAGGTTACAGGATTACCACTAGACGCGCAGGTGCAGCGGAAGCGACTCGATGTAGTCAAACGCGTCGTAGCAGTGCCGTGCAGTTGCGTGGTCGTCCGTCACGTCCACCCTCCGTTCGCGGATCGTCCCTCTCGTGCGGTTCGTCCTTGTGCTTCAGATGCAGCACCACCAAGGTATCCCACACGTACGGGGAGGAAGCGTTGCGCCTCCGGACTGCTAGGTCCACGACGAGCAGTAGGCGTGAGCGTGGGGGGTGACGGCGGCTGCCTTCGGCTGCGTCCCCTCCCTCTCTTATATAGGCGCCTCTAATCAGCCCCAAGTTGGAGGCCCAATTAGAAAATCTTAAGCCTAGTCAAATTTGGGTCCAACCCGAATTAGGATTCTAGCCCTTTAAGCCTGCGACCCTATAGGTTCAAGCACACGTAGATGTGGCCCGAGTACTCCTACTCGGCCATTAGTTGATAGCGGTCTCTAGCAAGACGTGTCAACTCCTATGTGTACGCAAAGATCATATCAGACGAACCACCACAAACCATATACATGTTATTCCTTTTGCCACACGATATTTGATCCAACTCATAGGTTAACACTTAACCTAAGCACGGCCATGCATTTGTTGATCCAATCATTAGTGTTCCATTGATATCTCTCTCACATAGAGAGGGGCAAATTCCATCTTGATTATCTATGTCTCACAGCATGTTTCTTGACAAACCCGAAGATCACCTTTATAACTACCTAGTTACAGAGTAGCGTTTGATAGTCTCTAAGTAGGTCATTTCACATCTTGAGTACATACAACAATCTCAGGTCTAAGGACATAACGTACATAATGTGAATCGAGACAATAACAACATCTCACGTTGGGTCAGTCTAGCCTACATGTCACACATGTGCCCATATTATTAGTTTGACATCTCTATGTCTATGACTTGTGAAACATAGTCATCAACTAATAATATGCTGATCTAATATTCATGTGCGTCCTAACATGAACTCCGATCAGGGACCATTCTAGAATAACCATACAAGTAAAAGAGTTTCACAAACAATTCACATAATTGCTAATCGATACAAGTTGTCTTTAATGGATATTCAATGGACTCATAATATGTCATGGTTACAAGGCAATACAATCATCTCTATGATAACCTCTAGGGCATACTCCCAACAATCTCCCACTTGCACTAGAGTTAATCTCGAAGATATCTAATACCCATAGCTCTCACGTGCCTCTCATGCTTAGGCTGTGGAAGAGCCTTTGCCAAAGGATCTGCAACATTTGAATCTGTGTGTATCTTGCACATCTTGATCTCATCTCGTCTAATAAACTCTCGAATGAGATGAAATTTTCGTAGTACATGTTTGTTTTTCTGGTGATTCCTTGGCTCCTTAGCCTGCACTATCGCCCCATTATTATCACAATGTAGATTCAATGGGCTAGACGCATCAGGAAACACACCAAGCTCAATGAGGAACCTCCTCATCCAAACACCTTCCTTTGCAGCTCCAGAGGCTGCAATGTACTCAGCTTCTGCTGTAGAATCGGTCACCGTCTCCTGCTTGGAACTTTTCTGACTTACAACACCACCATTTATTGTGAACACAAAACCTGATTGAGATTGTGAATCATCCATGCCAGTTTAGAAGCTAGCATCGGTGTAACCATTTACAACGAGCTCCTCCTCACCTCCATAGACTAGGAACACATCTTTAGTCCTTCTCAAGTACGTAAGAATGTTTTTGACAAGTGTCCAGCGACTCTCACCTGGATCAGCTTGGTACCTGCTCGCAACACTTAGAGCATATGAGACATCTGGGTGAGTACATATCATGGCATACATGATAGAACCAATAGCCGAGGCATATGAAACCTTACTCATGCGCTCCCGCTCTTCAGCTGTCGAAGGACACTATTTCTTGCTGAAGCGCATACCATGTGACATAGGCAAAAACCCTTTCTTGGACTGCTCTATGTTGAACCGTTTCAACACCTTGTCAATGTACGTATCTTGGCTTAAACCTATAAGCCTCTTTGATCTATCTCTATAGATTTTTATGCCCAAAATGTATGTTGCTTCTCCTAAATCCTTCATAGAAAAAGTATTATTCAGTGAACTCTTTACAGATTGCAACATAGGAATGTCATTTCCAATCAATAGTATTTCATCCACATACAAGATTAGAAATACTACAGCGCTCCCACTTTCCTTCTTGTAAACACAAGGTTCTTCATCATTCTGATGGAAGCCAAACTCTTTGACTGCCTCATCAAAATGAATATTCCAACTCTGAGATGCTTGCTTTAACCCATAAATAGATTTCTTAAGCTTGCATATTTTTCCAGCATTATTAGGATCAACAAAACCTTCAGGCTGTATCATATACACATCCTCTTCCAAATTTCTATTTAGAAAGGCTGTTTTAACATCCATCTGCCAAATCTCATAATCGAAATAAGCAACTATTGCTAGAATGATCCGGATAGATTTAAGCATCGCTACCAGCGAGAAAGTCTCGTTGTAGTCAATTCCTTGAACTTGCTGAAAACCCTTTGCGACAAGTCGAGCTTTATAGACATGAACGTTTCCATCCATATCCTTTTTCTTTTTATAGATCCATTTGCTCTCTATGGGTCTAACCCCATCAGGCGGGTCAACCAAGTTCCAAACTTGATTTTCACTTATGGAATCTATCTCGGATCTCATGGCACTTTGCCATTCCACGGAATCTGGGTCTTCCGCGTATGTCGCAGGTTTGTCATCGTCTAACAATAACAAATCGCCACGTAACGCACGGATTCTAGCTGACCTTCGTGGTTGTGGCGGTGTCTCTATTGCCATAGGTATGTCAACTTGTTCTGCTACATTAGCATCACTCGTAGAATCATTCCCTATTGGCTCATCCTGAACTTCTTCAAGATACACCTTCTGTCCACTTTTCTCTCTTTTGAGAAACTCTTTCTCTAAGAAAACACCGTTTCGAGCAACAAACACTTTGCCCTCTGATCGGTTGTAGAAATAATACCCTAAAGTTTTCTTCGGATATCCCATGAAAAAGCACTTGTCCGACTTGGGTGTTAGTTTATCTGATATAAGTCGTTTGACATAAACTTCACAGCCCCAAATTTTCAGAAAAGACAAACTAGGACTCTTACCAGTCCACATCTCATATGGTGTCTTAACTACGGACTTAGATGGTACTCTATTCAGTGTGAAAGCGGTTGTTTCTAGAGCGTATCCCCAAAACGATAAAGGAAGGTCCGACTGGCTCATCATAGACCGAACCATGTCCAACAAAGTCTGATTACGTCGCTCGGACATGCCGTTTCTCTGAGGCGTTCCAGGTGGCGTAAGCTGTGGAACAATTTCACAACTCTTTAGACGATTGCTAAACTCGTGGCTCAAATATTCGCCTCCACGATTAGATCGCAAGGCCTTAATTTTCTTGCCACGTTGATTCTCTACTTCATTATGAAATTCTTTGAACTTTTCAAAAGTCTCAGATTTATGTTTCATTAAGTAGACATAACCATATCTACTAAAATCATCAGTGAAGGTAATGAAGTATTGAAATCCACCTCTAGCTGTCGTGCTCATTGGTCCACATACATCAGTATGTACAAGTTCCAACAAGTCTGCCACCCTCTTAGGAAAACATGTGAAAGGCGCCTTGGTCATCTTTCCCATTAAGCAAGCCTCACACGTCTCGTATGATTCAATATCAAACGAAGTTAGAAGCCCATCAGAATGGAGCCTCTTCATGCGATTCTCACTTATATGACCTAAACGACAATGACATATATAAGTAGGACTTAACTCATTAAGCCGAGGCCTTTTAGCATTAACATTACAGACAGGTGCATCATCAAGATTTAAAATAAATATCCCATTCACAATGGATGCAAAAGCCACAAACATATCATCCTTGGAGATTAGACAACCATTGTCTTTACTCGCAAATGAATAACCATCCTTCATCAAACATGAAGGTGACACAATGTTTCAACTTATACTAGGAATATAATAACAATTATTCAATTCCAAAATAAATCCTGACGGCAGGTGGAGTTGCATCGTCCTGACGTTCAATGCAGCAACTCTTGCATTATTGCCCACATGGAAATCAACTTCTCCTTTTCCCACGCTTCTACTTCTTATCATTCCCTACATCATATTGCAAATATGAGCAACCGATCCGGTATCAAATACCCAAGAATTAATATAAGAGTTAGCGAGGAAAATGTCCGTAATATAAACAACAAGTGTATGAGCAACGGTAGTACCTTTACCACCATCCTTCTTTAAGGACTCCAAATACAACTTGTATTTCCTCTTCCAGTGACCTTTACCCTTACAATGAAAGCACTCTTCATCAGCAGATGGTCCAGCCTTGGGCGCAGGTCTCACCTTTGGCCTTGCCCTTGCCCTTTTGCTTCCTCCAAGCATTGCTCTTCTTCTTAAAGTTAGGCTTGTTATGGACCGCCATCACATGGCTAGTGCCAGCACCTTTATTAATATTAGCCTCAGCTGTCTTAAGCATGCCACACAATTCATTCAAGCCCTTCTCCACCCCATGCATATGGTAGTTCGAGATGAAGTTCCCATAGCTGGGCGGAAGAGACGCCAGAATGAAATCAGTAGCCAACTCTGGACCAATTGGGAAGCCTAGCTTCTCCAACCTCTGAGTGTGACCAACCATTTTGATCACGGTGGCCCGACAGGTGCGCCCTCTGCAAGCTTGGTTTCAACAAACACCTTAGAAACATTGAACCTTTCAGTCCTAGCTTGGGTCTAGAACATATCATTCAGCGCCATGATCATATCGTGCGCTGCATGGTTATTGTCAAACTGCATCTGCGGATCTGGTTCCATACATGCAAGCATAAGGCAACTCACTTCAAGATCAGCATCACATGCCCTTTTGTAAGCATTTTTCTCAGCAGCGGGCGCATTGTTAGCAGGTGCTTCAGGTAATGGGTTGTCTATAATTTCTTCCTTTTTCTCAGCCCTGAGAACAATTCTTAGGTTGCGGATCCAATCAGCATAGTTTGTTCCATTCAACTTATCTTTCTCAAGAATTGAACGCAAAGTAAATGGTTGATTGCTAGGCGCCATTTATCTACAACAAAAGTAATGCAAAATACTAAGACAAAGTATCCAAGACAGAGCAAATCATATTAAAATCTTAATAGAATCTACTCCCACTAAAATCAATATCCCTCAATTGAAACTTAGTGATTCAAGGCCCACAACTAACAAGTCGACTAGTGAGCTTTAGCATCACCGCTATAAAGACATGGTAGATCGGTAAGCAACTCTTTGCTAATCATATCACATATGACTCTTCTTGTTGGGTAGCATCCCTATGCTGAACACCCAACTACTCATGCTTCAAGGTCCCTAACCGTTAGGATGACCTTGTTCAAGTAACCAACCCTTTTGCTATAAGTATCCTATACGAACCTGCCTAGTCAAGGAAAAACAGTGGCACCCTAATTACATAGACCCACCACCAATTGTACAAGACATGTGACAGTGCAAGGTTTGGGGAAGCATTATAACTTAAACATTGCTGAGGGATTGTTCTACTTCACTATCGCATATGTGGACAAAAACATTATCACGTGAAAGTAACATAATAGTAAGAACGGCATTATCACATATATGACTTGGTATAGCCCATTGTCACTTTGGGGATCTCCATCTCCATCAATCTGTACATCATGATGATCTCCATCTCCATGATCCATGTACACCATCCATTAGTGATGAATCCACTAAGACTATCTATCACTAACGCAGGTTAGTGAAATATAATTACATAGTCACGGTCATCACAGATTGGCACGCAGGCCATTACATTAAATTGATAATATCTACTTGGCTCTAGCCCATATTGTCTTCCTCATGACGTGCAAGCCATGAATTAATTACATACATGCATCACATACACATAAGGGCTATACCAGTCATGAAATCCTGCAAAACAGAGTTAACCAATTCCGACGTCCAATCTTAAAACGCCAAAACACCATCTTCCCAGCCTTTTTTCACAAATCTAATTTCGCCAAACTTGACGAAGTGGGGGAGCATCGGATGTAAAATTTTCTGTAGATCAATTTTCATATAAAATGCGTCTCAATCCGCGGTCGTATGCAAAAGTTATGGCCGTTTTACCGAACAACACCTTTTCTGCACCCCGGCGCAAGGCAGTAGATCCAATCTACCACCGCCGCGCATCATATGCGCTCGGCAGTTGACCTAGGTTCGATTCGATCAATCTGATTGATCTCCATCTCGCCATAACTGGGTTTACATGTATCACTTAACTCGGATGGCGGAATTCCGACTGGTACGAGTAGATCGTTACAAGACCAACACAGCAAGATCACGAACCATGATCAGAGACTCATCTACAACCATGCATATCTCCATATGCATACAACCGAACCCATAACGAGGTAGCTATGGCTCTGATACCACTATTGGGTTATGAGGGTGCTACGCTAGCCATAAAATCAAAATTTTCGACCTCATAAACCAGGATCTACTGCTAGTTACAGGTTACGGGATTACCACTAGACGCGCAGGTGCAGCGGAAGCGACTCGATGTAGTCGAACGCGTCGTAGCAGTGCCGTGCAGTTGCATGGTCATCCGTCATGTACACCCTCCACTCACGGATCGTCCCTCTCATGCGGTTCGTCCTTGTGCTTCAGATGCAGCACCTCCAAGGTATCCCACACGTATGGGGAGGAAGCGTTGCGCCTTCGGACTACTAGGTCCGTGAGGAACAGTAGGCGTGAGCGTGGGGGGGCGACGGCGGCTGCCTTATGGCATGAGTTGCCTTTGGCTGCGCCCCCTCCCTCTCTTATATAGGCGCCTCTAATCAGCCCCAAGTTGGACGCTCAATTAGAAAACCCTAAGCCTAGTCAAATTTGGGTCCAACCTGAATTAGGATTCCAGCCCCTTAAGCATGCGACCCTATAGGTTCATGCACACGTAGATGTGGCCCGAGTACTCCTACTCGGCCATTAGTTGATAGCGGTCTCTAGCAAGACATGTCAACTCCTATGTGTACGCAAAGATCATATCAGACGAACCACCACAAACCATATACATGTTATTCCTTTTGCCACACGATATTTGATCCAACTCATAGGTTAACGCTTAACCTAAGCACGGCCATGCATTTGTTGATCCAATCATTAGAGTGTTCCATTGATATCTCTCTCACATAGAGAGGGGCAAATTCCATCTTAATAGTCTATGTCTCACAACATGTTTCTTGACAAACCCGAAGATCACCTTTATAACTACCCAGTTACGGAGTAGCATTTGATAGTCTCTAAGTAGGTCATTTCACATCTTGAGTACATACAACAATCTCAGGTCTAAGGACATAATGTACATGATGTGAATCGAGACAATAACAACATCTCACGTTGGGTCAGTCCAGCCTACATGTCACACATGTGCCCATATTATTAGTTTGACATCTCTATGTCTATGACTTGTGAAACATAGTCATCAACTAATAATATGCTGATCTAATATTCATGTGCGTCCTAACATGAACTCCGATCAGGGACCATTCTAGAATAACCATACAAGTAAAAGAGTTTCACAAACAATTCACATAATTGCTAATCGATATAAGTTGTCTTTAATGGATATTCAATGGACTCATAATATGTCATGGTTACAAGGCAATACAATCATCTCTATGATAACCTCTATGGCATACTCCCAACAACGTGGTGGGTGAGGATGGTGAGCTAGTCACGTGAGGTCTCATAGAACACCGATGGCGGTGGCCGAAAGGGAAGGGACTGGTGAATGGCGGCATGAAGGCACTTTTTATAATACGTATCTGTATTTTTAGATAAGGAAAACATACACAGTTCCATACAAATACAGGTACATATATGAAGGATACAACATGGATAGCTTTCCCAACCTAATTGCACAGAGGTCCCTAGCGATAATAAAAATTACAACAAGGTCTCTGGACTCTGTGCTTCCCGAAATCGCCAGAGTACTCCATCGCCTACCGCCGCCATCGATCCAACGCCAGCCGCCGCCGTTGAAGGAAGCACCATGGCCACCCCGGATAAGAGGAAACCCCTTCGCACACAGGCTTTGAGTTGAGCCGCAATAGATGGAGCCAACGCTGCAAATCCATCGGCCGAGGACGCACCCCAGATTCCTCTGATCTTGGACCAAAACTTGCCATCGACCAACGCCGAAGGGAAACCGAGTTAAACATCGGTCTCCTGCCTGCTGAAATTCTGTCCCTTTGCTTTCAAAAAAAAAATTCTATCTCTTCGGGCTCGGTCTTGGATTCTCGATTTTTTTGCCCACCTCTAGCCTCTTGGAGTTACTCTAAGAAGCCCAATTAAACCTGGTCACATAAGTTTCATTTTGCTCTATTTCCAATGCTTCTTTTGCGGCAAGTCTTGATATATGGTTCTGTGTTCAAAATCAAATATTCCACTACGCCAACAAATTGAATAAATTTCTTCTTTTTGAATAACAACAGAAAAGTTCCTGTAACACTTAAAAAGCTTGCGTACTAAAAAAACAGGGGACAAAATACTAAATCCACAGTATAGCCCTGAAAAATTGCGATATCAAATGTTACTTGTGTACCTTTTCTCAGAGGACGCCTTTGTGTCTTGTATTTGTTAGGACGATGTTGAAAGTCCTGTCTGGGTTTTGGTAGTTAATGACAACACCTGGACTAATAATTTAGGTATAGTGTGAAGGTGATCAAGTCTGGTCCACAAGTAAAGTATAAGCTACATGAATGTGGGGGGTCTGACCCCAGGTACCCACGGCAGACTACATGGGCCACACCGCAAGGGACAGTCCAGCCCACGAGATCAGGGCTTGCGGCTCACGGCACAGCTCGGCGCACGCCGCAAGACATCTCGGCGACTTCCTAAAGATAGCATAGAATCTGTTATGATATGCCGAATGTAATATTCCATGTAAATCTTATTTGTTACCCGATTAGTTGTAGACCTGATTGACATGTAACCCTACCCCGGGCTATATAAGATGGGTAGGGGACCCCCTTAAAACACACGCAATCATATACAATAGTCAATACAAGCCGACAGAACATAGGACTAGGGTATTACGTCGATTTGATGACCTGAACCTGTCTAATCTTATGTCTCTATCACCATTTTGCTCCCGGTCACGCGCACCTCTCCGATCAATCTACCATCGTGGGCATACCCCTGGGTGGACTGCAGAGGATATTTAGTAGACAGGTGGCACGCCAGGTAGGAGGGCGTGCTGATCCAATGGCGAGCCAGGTGGTCCGTTTTCCAAGCTCTCCGTTCGCTCCTAGGCCTGGCCAGTCTTTCACGGTCGGATCCATCACCTGGGTCGTCAACACCAACAGTGATGGGGAAATCATCGAGCCAGCACAGGGCAATCTTGCACCAATCGCGTCTTCACCTGCTAACCGATCGCGTCTTCACCTGCGTTAGCAGATTTGATCTCGGGCCTGGCCCCGAGGTAACCTTCTTCCCCGACAAATCGCCCGCTAGTGCCATGTTACCTGGGGAAGCCCATCTAGCAGGATGATCTGATCGATCGGTCTCCCTATGACAATGAGTTTCTGCCGCTCCAACACTTCTTGGCCACCAGCGCCAAACGCCCCGCCCGACCACGTCGTCCGAGGTGGCAAGATGCAGATCTAACCATCACAACAACTCTGGAAGGGCATCTGGTGCAGCGTCGACCACTCTCCAAATCCAATCTGCCCGGGGCAGGTTGGGAAGCCCCGACAGATCATGCCGCAGCAGTCCGACCCTTCGGGTTGGTCAAATTGGCCGCCGTTTTTCAAGAAGCATTACGAGATCGCTATGTCGATCAGATCAGTTTTATCCATCTGGTCACCGAGACTGATCTCTCCAATGCCAACCAGTTTGCATCTGTCAACATGGTGCAAATTCGTCAGCTCGACGATGACCCTTTGCTCCCCATCTTGGAAGAAGATCTGGGGGGCAGAATTGGAGGGATCCACTAAGACTGTCACTGAGATTGTGACCGACCTCATCCCCAACACTCCATCTCCACCTAGGGGAAATCTTCATGATCAGCGGCGATAATGCAGCCCGCGTTGGGGAAACCAATTCCTAGCGCAACGCTCGGGAGGAGTGCAATGCCGACCGCGCCAGGCGCCGTAACAAAGCCCCTGCCGCCACGGCAAACGCGGCTCCTAGAGGGGGCACGATTGCTGCTACCGGTGCTGACGATCAGCAAGGAGTCCACCGCATCGCCCACTCGCTGAGGAGTTTCTCCAAGTCAATGGCCATGATGTACAGCCAACACTGAGCGCCAACCCCACCGTGGCCATGAATGAGCTCGGCAGGCTCCCTCAGACTCTAGAGCTCGCCAAAGCCACCACCATGCTCAAAGCAGTGGTGGTCCAAGTCTTCGAAATTCGTGACAATCAAGCTCCATACACTCCACCGGGTCGAACCGATTGGGTGGGCCGCAATGGGCCCGATCTCAGCGACCTGGTGGGAGTCATTTTCAGGCAAGCGACCCCTATCTCTAAAGGGGGTCACGGGGCAATGTCTTGGTCAATCCAGGACAATAGCCACAGTACGTTCATCCTGACGCCAACCAAGAAGTCAACCAGCTTGCTGGTGATATCCGTGAGCACCTCAACCGTCGCCATGATGTCCGCTATCACCTAGAGAATCGGCGCACTTTGCACTATGAAGAAGGATTCTGCATCGATAAGAATTCAACAATCAATGGGGCAATCCCAACGCCGCTCTTCAGTCGATGGAGCTGGCCAACTTCGGTAACGCCGCCCGACCCGCTACCGCCGCCGCCACCGGCAACGTCGCCCAACCATCCCCCGGTAACGCCGCTGGCGGTCCATGTGCCTTCACGGTGAATTAGCTGTGGGCTATAAAATGGCCTGCCAACTTCAAGATATCTGTAGTCGAATAGTACGACGGTCATGCCAACCTCGAGCAATGGCTCACGAGCTAAGCTACCACCATACGGGCTACTGGCGGCAACATCGACATCATGGCAAATTATCTACCAGACATGCTCAGGCCCACCGCCATGAATTGGCTCACAGGCCTCGGAGCAGATACCATTGACTCCTGGGATGATCTCAAGAGGATGTTCATCGACAACTACAAATCTACATGCGAACGGACAGTCACAAAGCACAACCTGGCGAGAGTCTATCAGAAACCTAGCGAACTCCTTTGGGGTTACATCCAGTGTTTTCGCAAGTCAGGAATCGCATCCCACACGTCCTTGAAAGTCCTATGTTTGGTGTTGGTAATTAGTGACAATGCCTAAGTACTAATCCTATGCCTAAGTTGTATGTAGCATATGAGGATTAGTACATTCCAAGGTTGGTGGCAAGATTGACATGGTGATCATGATGACCACACTTGGATTTGAACGCAACCCTACGTGATCAAGGCAAAGGTATATGCTTAAGGGTTGTGTTTTAGTAACCAAGACACCTAGTGGGTGTGGTTACATTATAGGATAGATAGCCGTACTATAAAGAGGGGAATGACGTGGCTATTGAACTCCTAAGTGCCTCTAGGTGTGCATTTCATGATCATATGCATTTGGATAGAACTAATAACGCCTCGAAAAATGATTGTGAAAATGCTAACACACATGCACATGGTGATGATCACTTGGTGGTGTTAGCACGTTTGCGACGGCGTTGGAGTTTGAGCGGTAGAGAGGGTTTGGGGTCCTCTCTCCCTCCCGCCGAGCGTGCGAGCGCGGGATTCAGGCGATTTCGGGGAAATGAAATGCCTACTTTCTACTACGCCGGAAGTCGGAAATCAAACGGAAAAGAAACGGAAGCGAACGGAGGTCACAGTGGTGACCGGACGCTGCATCGGACGCTGCACCGGACGCTGCACCGGACGCGGTCACTGTGCGACCGGCGCGTCCGGTCAGTGTCCAGTGTCTGCGCGTTTTTCAGTTGTTTGATCGGACGCGAGGCGCGTCCGGTCACAGGTGACCGGACGCGTCCGGTCGTCCAGGGAGCTTACTGGACTCCCACCGGACGCGGGCACTGTGGCGTCCGGTCAGTTCTTCAGCGCGTCCGGTCGATGGTTTGTTTTGCGCGACTCAGTGTTGACCGGCGCGTCCGGTCAGTCACGGGACCGGCGCGTCCGGTCGTGACCAGCGCGTCCGGTCGTTTCGACCAGCGCGTCCGGTCAGTAGTTCGGAAAATAGCCGTTACGCGACCGGCGCGTCCGGTCAGTTGGACCAGCGCGTCCGGTCAGCGCGTTTTCAGCTGGATCTCGTTCCTAACGGCTATATTCGAAGGGGTACGTCTATATATACTCGTTGGCCGGCTCAAGGCTCCCCCTCTTGGACATTTGACATACTTGTGAGCATTTTGAGCTAAGCAACTCCCCTCCCACTCATCTCTCTTGCTTGTTTGCATATTCGAAGTTAGATTGAGTGATCCAAGTGCATTTGCATTTTGAGATAGCATCTAGTTGGCACTTGGTGGTTGATTTGCTGCGGGATTCTTGTTTCTCTTGGTGGTTGCCGCCACCTAGACGGCTTGGAGCAGCTTGGAGGCGTTGGCAAGAGTTGGTGATTGTTCTTGGCCACCTCCGGTGATTGTGAGGGGTTTGTGCCTACCTCGGCGAAGCGCCAAAGGCAACATTAGTAAATTTCTCGTGTCATTGCAACCTTTTGCCATTTGGTAGGTTCTTGTGGCGCCTTTTGAGAGGCTCGGTGTGAGACCGATTAGCCACCGAACCACGTGGTGAAAAGGGACACAACGGGGACTAGCGTGCCGGCAAGCACGTGAACCTCGGGATAAATCTTTGTGTCATCATTCTTATTGTGTTTGATCGATCCCGGTGGTTGTGTATTGTGGAATTCTTCTCTTGATCATATTGTTTGGTTGGCTCAATACTTCGCCCCTCGGTGATACCCTTCTAACTCTCTCTTGTATTATTTTCTTAGTTACTTTGCTAGAGTAGCTCTTTTGTGTAGCTTGCTAGTTGTAGTTTCCTTCTCGGTTTGACTTGTGCGGTTGAGTGCAAATATACTAGAATTGTGAATTGGATAGGTGGCTTGCAAACACCCCGTAGGCTAAGCAAAACACGCATCTCGCTATTTATTATATTGATAAAATTGTTTAGCTTGTCTTTGTAGAATTTTAAAAGGCTATTCACCCCCCTCTAGCCATCAAGACCTTTCAAGTGGTATCGGAGCCGTGTTCACCGTTTGCAAGGCTTAACAACCTCGGTGCAATATGGCTCAAGTTATGTTCAACCATGTTAATGGCAAGCCTCCATTCTTTGATGGCGTCTCTTCCTTTGATCATTGGAAAAGGAAGATGAAGCAATATCTAGGCAATATACATGAGAAGGTTTGGGATGTGACCAATGAAGGATACATTATTCTTGATGAAGAAAATCTCACTCCAAATGACCGCATCAACAAACAATGCAACACGGCGGCACTTGACACAATCTACCGTGCCATTGATGACAAGGTATTTGAGCAAATCAAAGATCTTGAAAAGGCAAATGAGCTTTGGATAAGGCTTGAAGAGACATATGAAGGCACTTCAACGGTAAAAAGTGCCAAGCTATATATGCTCAAGGACAAGTTCTCCACTTTCAAGATGAAGGATGATGAATCCATCCCGGAGATGTTCTATAGGCTCCAAGTCATTGTCAATGATCTCAAGGGGCTTGGAGAGAAGGTTGAGGACAAGGACTTCTCACACAAGTTCTTGATGTGCTTACCCAAGAAGTTTGCCACCTTGAGAAGAATGATCTTTAGAGAGGGATTGGACAAGGTCAAACCAACTGATGTGCTTGGAGACATAATGACCGATGCCCAATACAATGATGATGAAGATGAGGTAGAAGAGAAGAAGGAGACCAAGGTCAAGCAAGAGAAGCCCATTGCTTTCAAGGCTTCATCTTCTAAGGGCAAAAGCAAGGTGGAGAGTGATGATGATGATCCATTCGATGATGAGACCATGGCCCTCCTAGTGCACAAGATGGGGAGGTTCATGAAGAAGAAAGGATATGGGGCAAGGAAGAGAAGGGACTTCATGAAGGCAAAGGAGGTGCTTTGCTACAATTGCAATAGCCCCGATCACATAGTGGCAAAGTGCCCCTATGAAGATAAAAGATATCATGATGGGGAGTTGAAGTTGAAGAAGAACAAGAAGGACAAGAAGGAGAAGAAAGAGAAGAAGAGCTTCACTATCAACAAGAAGAAGAAGGGTGGTGGTTATGTGGTCACTTGGGATAGTGACAACTCCGATAGTGATGATGATGAAAGCTCTAGTGATGATGAGAGGACCACTCGGCGAGCCATTGCAAGCATCGCCCTCTCCAACAAGTCATCCATCTTCGACACTACATCGACATGCCTTATGGCCAAGCCTACCAAGGTAAAATATGATGATAGTGATGATGATTCTTGTGCTAGTGATGGTTGTAGGAGTGATGATGAGGAGGATGAGGACTACTCCAAGGATGATCTATTGGGCATAATAGATCAAATGAGCAAGGGCTACAAGAGGACAACCAAGAAATACAAAATCTTGGAACAAGAGCTCATTGCCAAGAGCAATGAAAATGATGCCTTGATGGAGGAGCTTGTTGCTCTCAAAAAGAGTAAGGAGTGCAAAGGAATTGAACAAGAGCTCAAAGCTCTTAGGAAATCCTTTGATGAGCTAGAGGCCTCTCGTGAGTGTCTAAAGGAAGACCACGAGGACCTTGAAGTTGCTCACACTAGGCTTAAGGAAGCCCACTCCTCTCTACTTGAGCTCATCAAGGAGAAGGACCTCAAGTTGGAGAAGCTCATGAAGGAAGCTAAGGAGGAGCAAGTGATTGTCACTTGTGATATTGGACTAACATGTGATATTATTGATGATTCTTTATTTGTTGGTCCTACTAATGCTTCATGTAGCTCATCATCATCCACCACAACCAACTCTACCTCTACTACTAGTGATTCATCACTTGTGGTTGAGAATGAGACTCTCAAGAGAGAGGTGGATGATCTCACCCGCGCATTAGGCAATGCCTATGGTGGGGATGCCCGCTTGCTAAAATGCTTGGGTAGCCAAAGGTTCTCTCTTAACAAAGAGGGTTTGGGCTATACTCCCAAGAAGGGCAAGGCGGCCTTTGCTACTCCAAAGTCTCGCTTTGTGAAGAGCAATGGTCGTTATTGCAATAGATGCAAGCAAGTTGGGCATCTAGAGATTAATTGTAATAAAATGAACAAGAACAACAACAAGTTTCATGCTAAAATGGATTACATTCCTTTTGATTCTTGTTATGTTCTTACCAAGGGTGTGAAAGGTGTGCATGCTAAGTTTGTCGGTACACCAATTGTGGGTCCAAAGAAGAAGGCCATTTGGGTACCAAAGAGCTTAGTTACTAACCTCCAAGGACCCAAACAAGTATGGGTACCTAAGAAACATTAATTTATTTTGTAGGTAAATTACAAGGCCGGAGGAAGGCATTGGGTGCTTGATAGTGGGTGCTCTCAACATATGACCGGTGATTCAAGAATGTTCAACTCTCTCAAATCAAATGATAGTGGCATTGATAGTATCACATTTGGTGACAATAGCAAGGGTGATGTGAAGGCTCTTGGAAGGATTGCAATCTCAAATGATCATAGCATTTCCAATGTGCTCTTAGTTGAAAAGCTGAACTTCAATCTTCTCTCGGTTGCTCAATTGTGTGATCTCGGTTTCAAGTGCATTTTTGGTGTTGATGATGTGGAGATAGTTAGTGTTGATGGCTCCAACTTGATCTTCAAGGGCTTTAGATATGAGAATCTATACTTGGTTGATTTCAATGCTAGTGACACTCAACTTTCAACATGTTTGCTCACCAAATCAAGTATGGGTTGGTTATGGCATAGAAGACTTGGTCATGTTGGCATGAAGCAATTGAACAAGTTAGTGAAGCATGACTTAGTTAGAGGCTTGAAGGATGTCACATTTGAGAAGGATAAGCTATGTAGTGCATGTCAAGCCGGAAAGCAAGTAGGCAACACTCATCCATTGAAAAGCATTATGAGTACTTCCAAGGCATTTGAGTTGTTGCACATGGATCTATTTGGACCAACTACATACACAAGCATTGGTGGCAACAAGTATGGCTTTGTGATTGTGGATGATTTCACTAGATACACATGGGTATTCTTTCTTATGGACAAGAGTGATGTATTTGACATATTCAAGAAGTTCATCAAGAGGGTACAAAATGAGTTTGAGACCACAATCAAGAAAGTGAGAAGTGACAATGGAAGTGAGTTTAGAAACACAAGAATTGATGAGCTATGTGATGAGCTTGGAATCAAACATCAATTTTCGGCCAAGTATACACCTCAATCTAATGGCTTAGTTGAAAGGAAGAATAGAACCTTGATTGATATGGCAAGATCAATGTTGAATGAGTATAATGTGAGTCATTCATTTTGGGCCGAAGCAATCAACACGGCTTGCTTCTATAGCAACCGCCTCTATTGCCACAAGTTTCTAGAGAAGACACCATATGAGATCTTAAATGGAAGAAAGCCCAACATTGCATACTTTCGGGTATTTGGTTGCAAATGCTACATCTTGAAGAAGGGCACTAGATTGAGCAAGTTTGAGAAGAAATGTGATGAAGGATTCTTACTTGGTTACTCCACTACTAGCAAAGCTTATAGAGTTTGGAATTTGACTAGTGGTTTACTTGAGGAAGTTCATGATGTTGAGTTTGATGAAACAAATGGCTCTCAAGATGAGGAAAATAACTTGGATGATGTTAGGGGAACTCAATTGACCAATGCTATGAAAGAAATGGATATTGGTGATATTAGGCCAAAGCAAGTGATTGATGTGGATGATAACAAAGATCAAGTGCTCCAAAGTCCAATTACACAAGCTAGTGGGTCTCTAATGCAAAATCAAGCTAGTACATCATCTCAAGTGCAACAAGATCAACAAGTGGCTAGTTCATCATCTCCAACTCATGATCAACATCAACATCCAAGCAATCAAGTGCAAGTGCTTCAACCAACTAACATTGCAAGAGACCATCCATTGGATTCCATCATTGGTGACATACAAAGGGGAGTTCAAACTAGATCAAGATTGGCATCATTTTGTGCTCACTCTTCTTTTGTATCAATGGAAGAACCCAAGAACATTGATAAAGCATTGAGAGATCCGGATTGGGTAAATGCAATGCATGAAGAGCTAAATAACTTCAAGAGAAATGAAGTATGGGAATTAGTTGAGAGACCTAGTCATCACAATGTCATTGGAACAAGATGGGTCTTTCGGAACAAGCAAGATCAAGATGGAATAGTAGTAAGGAACAAAGCAAGATTAGTGGCTCAAGGTTACACACAAATAGAGGGTCTTGACTTTGGTGAAACTTATGCCCCGGTTGCAAGATTGGAAGCAATTAGGATCTTACTTGCCTATGCTTGTGCTCACAATATCAAGCTATATCAAATGGATGTGAAGAGTGCGTTTCTCAATGGGTACATTCAAGAGGAGGTGTATGTGGAGCAACCTCCCGGTTTTGAGGATGACAAGAAACCCAACCATGTATACAAGTTAAGGAAAGCTTTGTATGGACTGAAGCAAGCACCTAGAGCATGGTATGAAAGATTGAGGGACTTCTTGCTATCCAAAGGATTTGTCATGGGCAAAGTAGATACTACTCTCTTCACCAAGAAGATTGGGAAAGACTTGTTTGTATTGCAAATATATGTTGATGATATCATCTTCGGTTCAACCAATCAAGATTATTGTGATGAGTTTGGAAAAATGATGGCAAAGGAATTTGAAATGTCAATGATCGGTGAACTTAGTTTCTTTCTTGGACTTCAAATCAAACAAATGAAGGAAGGAACATTTGTGAGCCAAACCAAGTACATCAAAGATATGCTCAAGAAGTTTGGCATGGAAGATGCAAAGGGCATTACAACCCCAATGGGCACTAGTGGAAGTTTGGATAGTGACAAGAGTGGCAACATGGTGGATCAAAAGCTATATAGATCAATGATTGGTAGCCTACTCTATGTGACGGCATCAAGGCCCGATGTAATGTTTAGTGTATGCATGTGTGCAAGATTTCAAGCCTCACCAAGAGAAAGTCATTTGGAGGCAACAAAGAGAATATTGAGGTATTTGAAGCATACACAAGATGTTGGATTGTGGTATCCCAAGGGTGCAAGCTTTGAGCTAGTTGGATATTCGGATTCCGACTATGCCGGCGACAAAGTGGAGAGAAAGAGTACTTCCGGGACTTGTCAATTGTTGGGATCACTTGTCTCATGGTCATCCAAGAAGCAAAATAGTATTGCACTATCTACCGCCGAGGCCGAATACATCGCCGCGGGTAGTTGTTGTGCACAAATCTTGTGGATGAAAGCAACATTGAAGGATTTTGGAATCAATTTCAAGAATGTGCCATTGCTATGTGACAATGAAAGTGCCGTGAAGCTAACCAACAATCCGGTTCAACATCAAAGAACAAAGCATATTGATGTTCGTCATCATTTCATTAGAGATCATCAACAAAAGGGTGACATTGCTATTGAGAGTGTGGGCACCGAAGATCAATTAGCCGATCTATTCACCAAGCCACTTGATGAGAAGAGATTTCACAAGCTAAAGAATGAGTTGAACATACTTGACTTCTCCAACATGAGTTGATGCACCCCAATGTTATGACATGCCTCTTCTTCAAGCCCCAAGGTACAATTGGTTGACATGTCATACATTCTATACTAAGGACATGTTTAGTGCATCTAGTCATGATTTCTTATGTTCTAGGCTCATTCATGAAAATCAAATGAATTTGAAGTTTATATGGTGCCACTATTGTTTCCATGACTTGTATGATCTAGTGGTAGCATAAAACTTGTTTAAGTAGCTTGTGATCCTAAGTGTTTAATCTAGAAAACTTGTCTAAATATTTGCTTCAACATGGTGCATGATAACCCTTCTAGTGAGGTGTGAAGAAGCTTGCCCTTGGATCAAACCGAAGCATTTTATTTATGCAAGCAATCTAGATTGAATCACAAACTTGATCCTCACCCCATAATTTAACATGATAATCTATCTAAAATTGGTCCCTTGTGGTCATTGGTGCCAAAGGGGGAGAAAATGTTGTTCACAAAGATAGAACTCAAAGGGAGAGAAGCACAAAGGGGGAGAAAATGTGGTTCACAAAGGAGAAAACCTAAAGGGGAGATTTGATAAAAGAAGGGGATCAACTAAAATTTTGAGCACACAAGTAGGGGGAGCAAGCTCTTAAAAATGAATGTTGCATTTTCATGTGCACTTCATATGTATGATGCATTGTTATGCATTTCTTTTTCTCCGATACATTGCTTGTGTGGTGTTTTGCTAGTATACAATTGAATGGTGTATTGAAGTACTAGCATGAATAAGAAATAGTTAGATTTTTCTTGATTCATGTTTTTCAAGTGGTACTAGAACCTTGCTTATAATGTTGATCTCACGAGGTTTCTAGTTTTGTTTGTGCTTTTCAAGTGCTATCTAACTACACAAGGTGCTAAGATGGTGTTTATCGCGACTCCGATGGTATCACGCTTCAAAGGTCTATAATCTAAAACACTTAGCTCCTATTGATAGTCAATGCTCCTATATTTTCCTATCTAACATGTATGCTTCCAAAATCCAAACATATAGCATACATGTAGGGGGAGTCATTGCTATCAATTTTGAATTCATGATCACTTGTCCATACTTCTTACACATGGTAATATACTTGGACAATGTGACATGGGTTCAATCAAAATTTTATCATAATATCTTTGTGAAAGGATTGTCACCAATTACCAACAAGGGGGAGATTGAAAGTCCTATGTTTGGTGTTGGTAATTAGTGACAATGCCTAAGTACTAATCCTATGCCTAAGTTGTATGTAGCATATGAGGATTAGTACATTCCAAGGTTGGTGGCAAGATGGACATGGTGATCATGATGGCCACACTTGGATTTGAACGCAACCCTACGTGATCAAGGCAAAGGTATATGCTTAAGGGTTGTGTTTTAGTAACCAAGACACCTAGTGGGTGTGGTTACATTATAGGATAGATAGCCGTACTATAAAGAGGGGAATGACGCGGCTATTGAACTCCTAAGTGTCTCTAGGTGTGCATTTCATGATCATATGCATTTGGATAGAACTAATAACGCCTCGAAAAATGATTGTGAAAATGCTAACACACATGCACATGGTGATGATCACTTGGTGGTGTTAGCACGTTTGCGACGGCGTTGGAGTTTGAGCGGTAGAGAGGGTTTGGGGTCCTCTCTCCCTCCCGCCGAGCGTGCGAGCGTGGGATTCAGGCGATTTCGGGGAAATGAAATGCCTACTTTCTACTACGCCGGAAGTCGGAAATCAAACGGAAAAGAAACGGAAGCGAACGGAGGTCACAGTGGTGACCGGACGCTGCATCGGACGCTGCACCGGACGCGGTCACTGTGCGACCGGCGCGTCCGGTCAGTGTCCAGTGTCTGCGTGTTTTTCAGTTGTTTGATCGGACGCGAGGCGCGTCCAGTCACAGGCGACCGGACGCGTCCGGTCGTCCAGGGAGCTTACTGGACTCCCACCGGACGCGGGCACTGTGGCGTCCGGTCAGTTCTTCAGCGCGTCCGGTCGATGGTTTGTTTTGCGCGACTCAGTGTTGACCGGCGCGTCCGGTCAGTCACGGGACCGGCGCGTCCGGTCGTGACCAGCGCGTCCGGTCGTTTCGACCAGCGCGTCCGGTCAGTAGTTCGGAAAATAGCCGTTACGCGACCGGCGCGTCCGGTCAGTTGGACCAGCGCGTCCGGTCAGCGCGTTTTCAGCTGGATCTCGTTCCTAACGGCTATATTCGAAGGGGTACGTCTATATATACTCGTTGGCCGGCTCAAGGCTCCCCCTCTTGGACATTTGACATACTTGTGAGCATTTTGAGCTAAGCAACTCCCCTCCCACTCATCTCTCTTGCTTGTTTGCATATTCGAAGTGAGATTGAGTGATCCAAGTGCATTTGCATTTTGAGATAGCATCTAGTTGGCACTTGGTGGTTGATTTGCTGCGGGATTCTTGTTTCTCTTGGTGGTTGCCGCCACCTAGACGGCTTGGAGCAGCTTGGAGGCGTTGGCAAGAGTTGGTGATTGTTCTTGGCCACCTCCGGTGATTGTGAGGGGTTTGTGCCTACCTCGGCGAAGCGCCAAAGGCAACATTAGTAAATTTCTCGTGTCATTGCAACCTTTTGCCATTTGGTAGGTTCTTGTGGCGCCTTTTGAGAGGCTCGGTGTGAGACCGATTAGCCACCGAACCACGTGGTGAAAAGGGACACAACGGGGACTAGCGTGCCGGCAAGCACGTGAACCTCGGGATAAATCTTTGTGTCATCATTCTTATTGTGTTTGATCGATCCCGGTGGTTGTGTATTGTGGAATTCTTCTCTTGATCATATTGTTTGGTTGGCTCAATACTTCGCCCCTCGGTGATACCCTTCTAACTCTCTCTTGTATTATTTTCTTAGTTACTTTGCTAGAGTAGCTCTTTTGTGTAGCTTGCTAGTTGTAGTTTCCTTCTCGGTTTGACTTGTGCGGTTGAGTGCAAATATACTAGAATTGTGAATTGGATAGGTGGCTTGCAAACACCCCGTAGGCTAAGCAAAACACGCATCTCGCTATTTATTATATTGATAAAATTGTTTAGCTTGTCTTTGTAGAATTTTAAAAGGCTATTCACCCCCCCTCTAGCCATCAAGACCTTTCAGTCCTCGAATCCGAGGTTATCACTGCCTTCGTCTGTGGGCTCCTCTATCATGACGAGCTCCGTAGAATGTTCAACATGAAGCCTCTAGCTTCGATCGGTGAGATGTTCACGATGGCCAATCAGTATGCCGATGCTGAGGAGGCCAACCTGCGCCATCGTGAAGACACCGCTTGGGTTCCCCGGCCCGATCGCTTAGCACATCGCAACGATGAACGCTGCGATGATCGGTGCAATTACGATCGCGACCACCGCTACGACGATCGCGAATGCCGCTATGACAACCGCGACCGACGTGATGGGTAGGAGACCTCGAATGCAAGGCAGCTCTATCGCCACTGACAAGACAACTTCGTCGCCTCCGTCGAGTAGCCTCGCGCTAAGCATAATTACGGCGCACAGTTTGACAAGCTCCTCGATGGTCCATGCTCGATCCATAAGGGCACGAGGCATACCATGAAGGAGTGCATGGGCCTAGCCAAGGCCTTCCAAGACTAAGAGAACAAGAGGCGCGATGTCCGTGACAACGATGACAGCAAGGATCGCAAGCCTCCCAACGCCAGCGGTGCCTTTCAAGATCCGAGCAAGACCATCGATACAATCTTCGGGGGCCGAGCTGCCTCTGAGAACAGGCATGACTAGAAGCTCACCGCTCGGTGGGTCCTAGCCGTCAGGAGTACCAGCGCCATCGCCGATCCTAGATATCTCCCCTAGTCAGAGCAGCCCATCACATTTTCCAGGGCCGACCAGTGGGCGGAGATTCCCTACATAGGACGCTTTTTGCTCGTGCTAGATACCATCATCAGGATGGTGTGCTTCAAGAAGGTCCTTATCGATGGAGGAAGTGCCCTCAACATCCTTTGCGCTAGCGCCTTGACCAAGCTAGGTCTTCCCAAGGAAGACCTCACCCCCGTCAACTCTCCTTTCTGGGGGGTTGTGCCAGGAAGGGCTTGCCAGCCTTTGGGTGAGATCACACTGCCAGTGTAGTATGGCACTATTGAGATGTTTCACATTGAGCATATCAGCTTCTGGTGGCTAATTTTGACACCACCTACCACGCCATCCTCAGTCGCCCGGCCTTGACCAAGTTCATGGCCATACTGCACTATCCCTACATGGTGCTGAAGATGCCGGCACCCGGAGGAGTCCTTTCCCTACAGGCAAACCTTGCCATTGTCTATGCTTGCGAAAAGGAGTCTCACCATTGTCGAGGCAATCGACCTCTCTGCCCACATGGACGCCTGCCTCATCGAGTCCAAGAAGGTGCCCAAAGCTACACAGGAGATCCCGACACTCGAGGCGCCCCGTTGAAAGTCCCTAGTTTGGTTTTGGCTAATTGATGAAACCTAGGACTAACCTTTGTATCTAAGTGGATGATTTTAGATAAAGGTGGTCATTGAATATGAGACATGACATTGACTCATGTGACCAAGATGGTGAAGACCAAGATGAGGCTTGGCTCGATGGATCGGTTGTGAAGGTGAAGGGCAAGTCGAGGCTTCGAAGCGAGGGACCATGCGATGGTGAAGCTTGAGCAAGACTTGGTGCCGACGGACCGATGCAACGGTGAAGGGCAAGTGAAGTCAAGGTCGATGGATCGAGACGGTCATGTGATGATATGAAGTGGATCATATCATTTGGAGAAACAAAATGGGCTCAAGGCAAAGGTATAACCATAGGGCCATTTTGTTTTGCACTCAAGACACCATAGAGGGTGTGAGTGGTTTAGGGTCGATAGCTGAACTATTAAGAGGGGAAGTCTTATCGGTTATTCGACGCACGGGTGCCACTAGGTGAATTCATGAAGTGCATTGCATGTAGGGCCTAGTGAGCTAACTGGAAAACCTTTGAAAATGATTGAGAAAAAGCTAACACACAAGCACATGGAGATGTACACTTGATGGTGTTAGCACATTTGCAAAGGTGGCGTTGGTCGCGCTGTGGTTTGTGGGTAGAGAGGGGTTTGGGTTCCTCTCTCCCTCCCGCCGAGCGTGCGAGCGCAGGATTCAGGCGATTTCGAGGAAATGAAATGTCTATTTTCCACTACGCCGGAAGTCGGAAAAGTAACGGAGGCGAACGGAGGTCACCAGCGTAATCGGACGCTGGACCGGACGCGGTCACGGTTTGACCGGACGCGTCCGGTCAGTACAGCGCAGCAGTCAGGCGCGCGGGATAGGGTTTGCAACCGGTGCGTCCGGTCACTCGTGGGACCGGAGCGTCCGGTCGGGCACCTAGAGGAACAGTGCGTGGCGAAGGGCTGAGCGGACGCGCGGCGCGTCTGGTCACACGTGATCGGACACGTCCGGTCGCGAAGGGAGCTTACTGGACTCCAACCGGACACTGGCACTGTCGCGTCCGGTCGTTGCGTGGGGCGCGTCCGGTCGTTTGAGCGGCGCGTCCGGTCATCGCGTTTGACCATTGGCGCGCAGTGACCGTTGGAGGATGTGGCAGTCGCAGTTGAATTTCGAGGGACACGTGGACGATGCAGGGTGATCAGACGCGGTTGAGCGCGTCCGGTCAGTTTCGACCGGCGCGTCCGGTCGTCCCGAGAAAACGGTCAGTGGAGGGGCAACATTTGTATGGGATGCTTATAAATACTCATTGGCCGGCCCTTGGGGAGGTGGCTTGGCATTTCTAACACTCTTGTGCATCCTTTGAGCTAAAGCTTCTCCTCCCACTCATCTCTCTTGCTTGATTGCAAATCAAAAGTGAGATTGAGTGATCCCAAAGTGCATTGCATAGCTTGAGGGCATCTAGTGGCACTTGTGGGTGGCTTAGCCGGTGGATTTCTTGTTACTCTTAGAGAGTACCGCTCCTAGCTGGCTTGGAGATTGTTGGAGGCGTTGGCAAGAGAAGGTGATTGTTCTTGGCCACCTCCGGTTGATTGTGAGAGGTTCTTGTGCTTTCCTCGGGGGGACGCCAAAAGCAACTCTAGTGGAATGCGCGTGTCATTGAGTTACCTCACTTGAGAGTGGTGTCTTGCGGTGCCTTGCGGGGCGTGCCTTGAGGGGCAAGTGACTTGAGGGTCACATCGGGAAACCATCTAAGTGTTGGTCGACACAACCGGTGACATAGCTTGTCGGTGCACAAGTGAACACCGGGTGAACAAAAATATTGTGTCTCTTGTCTCCCAGTGATTGGTCTTCATATTGTGTTGTTTTCAATATTGATTGATTGTATATCATCTTGGTGATTGGCAACATCTTCACTCCACCGTCGGTATAAGAATCACAATCCTCTCTCTTGCATTTACATTTACTAGATTATCTTGTGTAGCTCTAGTGGTAGCTTTGCTAGTAGTGTTGTTAGCTTGCTCTCTAGTGTAAAATTAGTGACATAGCACTTGTGTGAACTAGAGATCATAATCTACTAGACTTGTGGATAGGAGGCTTGCATCACAACCTTTGGCTAAGCAAAACTCGCTTTACGCCGTTTGTTATTCTAACAAGTTTGCTTAATGGTATTTGTAGAATTTTTTATAGGCTATTCACCCCCCTCTAGCCATCTAGGACCTTACACCCGTGAAGCCACCAAGGCCAAGGAAACCAAGGAGGTGAGCCTTGGCCTCACTGACCCTTCCAAGACCATGAAGATCGGGCCCATCTGGACCCCAAATAGGAAGACACACTCGTCAGCTTCCTACGTACCAACATAGACATGTTTGCATGGATACCTGCAGACATGCCTGGGGTACCAAGAGAGTTGATAGAGCACTCCTTACATGTCTCACCGACTGCCAAGCCAATCAAGCAGAAGCTCCAACTATTTGTGCAGGACAAGAAGGAGGTTATTAGGGTAAAATTAAACCGGCTGCTGCCGGATTCATTAAAGAGGTGTATCATCCTGAGTGGCTGGCTAACCCAGAGCTTGTTCAAAAGAAGAATAATGAATGAAGAATGTGCGTTTATTACACCGATCTCAATAAACACTGCCTTAAAGACCCCTTCGGTCTCCCTCGCATCGACGAGGTCGCTGATTCCACCATCAGTTGCGAATTGCTTTCTTTCTTAGATTGCTATTCTGGTTATCACCAGATCTTCCTAAAAGAGGAGGATCATATCAAAACATCCTTCATTACTCCGTTCGGCGCCTACTGTTACACCACCATGTCCTTCGGACTAAAAAATGCTAGTGCGACATATCAGAGGGCCATTCAGTGATGCCTTAAAGATCAAATAGGGCACAACGTTGAGGCCTACATCGATGACGTAGTTGTTAAGTCCAACACCGCCGATAAGCTCATCGCCAACCTCGAGCAAATGTTCATAGTCCTCAAGAAATACTAGTGGAAACTAAACCCTACCAAGTGCATATTCGGTGTTCCATCCGGTATCCTCCTGGGCTATATTGTCAGCGCTCGAGGCATTGAGGCAAATCCCGAGAAAATCTCAGCCGTCACTAGAATGAAGTGGCTGACCTTATGTGAAAGATGTCCAGAAGCTACGGTATGCATGACGGCTCTAAGCCGCTTCATATCGCGCCTGGGTGAGAAAGGTCTCCCCTTCTTCAAGCTGCTCAAGACTAATGAGCATTTCAAGTGGTTAGAGGAAGCTAATACAGCTTTCGCTGAGCTCAAACAATTCATAACTTTACCTCCAATTATGACTGCACCACAATCCGATGAGACTTTACTAATTTACATCGACGCAACATCTCGGGTTGTTAGCACAGCTATCATCATCGAGCGCGAGGAGACTGGGCATGCGTACAAGGTCCAACGACCTGTCTATTTCATTAGTGAGGTCCTGAATGAGTCCAAGACTTGATATCCTCAGGTCCAGAAGTTGCTGTACGCAGTCCTGATTACATCCTGCAAGCTCTGCCTTTACTTGGACGCCTACAAGATCGCCGTTGTCACCGAGTTCCCCCTTGGAGATATTCTTCGCAACAAGGAAGCCAATGGCCACATTATCAAATGGGCAGTCGAGCTCGGCACCTATTCCATCGAGTTCAGAAGTTGACCGACTATCAAGTCGCAGGTTTTGGCAGATTTTATTGCCGAATAGACCGAGCTCCAAGCGCCTATCCCAGCTGATCGCCCCAAGCATTGGAAAATGTACTTCGATGGTGCTCTCAATATCGAAGGTGCCAGAGCAGGCGTGCTATTTATTATTCCCTCCAAGGACGAGCTCCGCTATGTACTCCGGATTCATTTTTCGGCCTCCAACAACGCTGCCGAATATGAAGCATGTCTCCATGGCCTCCACATCACCGCTAAGCTCAGCATCAAGTGTATTATGGTATATGGAGACTCTGCCCTAGTAATCAACCAGGTTAACAAAGACTGGTCCTGCACCAGCGAGAAGATGGACACCTATTGCACCGAAATCAGGAAATTGGAAGGGAAATTCTATGGCATCGAATACCATCACATCCCTCGGGACGCTAACTAAGCGGCTGATCACTTGTCCAAGCTCGGGTCCTCTCGGGCTAAAGTTCTTGTGGGTGTCCTTGTTCAAGATCTTATGATGCCATCTATAAAGGAAGGGAAGACCGTCATCGAGACGCCTCCTACCGAGCATTTGTTCATGATGGTACCTACTCCTATTCCTAACTAGAGAGAGCAGTTTATCAAGTATCTCACCATGGCTGAGGTACTGAGAGACAAGACAGAGATGGAACTCCTTATTCGCTATAGTAAGCACTATGTGCTGGTCGATGGCAAGCTAATGCGGATGAACGCCAAAGAAGAGTTATTGCAAAAGTGCATCTTCCAGGAGTAGGGAGAAAAGCTGTTGCTCGAGATCCATGCTGGCTCATGCGACAACCATGCAGCCTCAAGAAACCTGGTCAGCAAAGCTTTTCGAGCTGGTTTTTATTGGCCATCCGCCGTTGTAGACGCTAAAGCACTCGTTTGAAGGTTTGAAGGTTGTCAATTTTTTGCCAAGTAGATACACGTGCCAGCTCAAGACCTTCAGACCATCCGCGCATCTTGGCCTTTTGCATACTGGGGACAGCACATGATTGGGCCCTTCAAACCGGCTCTAGGAGGTTTCAAATATGTGTATGTAGCTATTGATAAGTTCTCCAAATGGATTGAATACATGCCCCTTGTCATCGCAATCGCAAAGAAGGTAGCTGACCTGATCGAGGATATTATGTATCGTTTCGGTTTGCCGAACAGCATCATCACCGACCCTAGGCTCCACATTCACTGGCAATGACTTCTAGGATTTTTGTGAAGACCTGTGCATCTCTATCAAATACGTCTCAGTCGCCCACCCTAGAGCCAATGGCCAGGTCAAACGGGCAAATGGCATGATCTTAGATGCCCTTAAAAAGAGATTGTATCATAAGATGAGAAACATCTGGGCAGGTTGTTGGTATAAATTAAATGCACACTAGAAAAGATAACTATCCGCAAGCACACAGATATAATACCGTTGTAGCACTTCACCAAGATAATCCCGGTTTTAATATCAAACCCAAAGGAATAGTTGGCGACGATGACTGAGTCTATAAACTTAATCCAATTCACAATCAAGCTCAGATAATAGTAAAAATAGGGAGACTACTAATGACTATCTAATTTCAATCTCGATAAACTATGTTCTTAATCATTCATTCAGTGGGCGATAACTTTCAATAAGGGATGAAATCAGATTTCTCCCCTACCAGCATGCATAAGCCTACCTTTACCTGTTAACTGGAAGTGGACTACAGAGGATTCAATGAAGCTGTAAAGTCACCTTCGCGAGTTACCACTATCCAGCAAATCAAGGGGCATTCACAAGTAATCCTAGCCTAAGCACCACGCTTACACTATGAAAACAACTTCAAGCTAGGTGCTACCAAGATCAAAGTACTCAAAAGAGTTGCAAACTTAAAGAACAATAGGAACAAATTGCTTACTTGAATCAGAAGTTGATTACCAAAGAGTCTTAGAAGCAAGCCCCTGTGAAGGAACTTGATCCCGACGAACACAACAGCGGAGAAGCACCGACAGGCCAGAACTTCTTCAAAACTCTGTTGTTATACTCTATCTCTCTATCTCTAATTGAGACTAATCCTAAGATGAACTAGTCTACCCTTGATTGCTAGCCTAGATCTCTAGATATGGAATTGGAACTCTGGCTCTTAATCTCTTGATCTGGCTTCCTTTCTCTAGGGGGGTCTGGCTCTTTATTTATACCCCGGTGGGATGCACGTGAGCCCTTCGATAAAACCGACTTAAGGGACGGCCTATATGACTCCTCAAAAGCGGTGTAGGAATACTTCAGAAGCTTGTGGAAGGATGTAGAGGGGGTAGCCGCCCGGCCACCCCTATGGCCGGCCAGCCCCACCTGGCAGGGGTTGGGGCCCCGGCTCACTCTGGTGTTTTCTGGTACCTTCTATAGTCTTCTAGTATATGTCTTGCGGTGAAATTTCGTGAATTATTTTAATTCCTAGGTCCCTTTTGTTGACTTTCTGGATAACACCCTGAAAAATTATAAATCACCAAAACTCATGGAATTTGTAAGTAATAATCTCCTATTCTATGATATTTGTGCATACGTGCAAGAAAATTTATTGGCTTGTAATGTACGTTAACGACAGTCAACAAGATTCCCTCACACTTAGGCTTTTACTCGTCCTCGAGAAAAGGTTGGTTCACAAAATAAATTGTTTAAGACATTACTTTAGAACAAAACATCAACACTAAACCATTTCTAGTTATTCATGTACTGCAGGATTCAAAGTGTGTACCATAAATCTTTGAGAAGTTGAAGAATAGAACAGCTGAAACAGATTACTCTCTTCCTTCAGTCAAGTCAACTGGAGAATTAGTTTAAAATTTTGAAAACAAAACATAGCTTACCTTCTCCTCTTGTAGTACTCTCGAATCACTCATATATGTATAATTTTTGGATCCTCACCAAGGCGTAGATGATTGCCTTCTTTATCCTACTTCTAAAAAGCTTATGTGGATCTCAGGTAGATATGAAGAATGTAAGAACATACTTGTATTGCATATATTGTAAAGTCAAAACAAAAATCCACAGAGAAAGAAGCCATACTCTTAGATCAAGATGTGCATGTGTGTGAAATATATATAGTGGCTAACCTAATTCTACTATGCTCTTTAGAAACTTGTCTCTCTTATTTTGAACTTGAAAACTTTGCTAGAGCATATGGGCTATCTTTTCATACTTTTCTTTTTATCTTTTTTTACTTACTTGGACACTTGTCCATTTTTCTTATACTTTATTTTTGCATAGCCACATACCTCTCTCTTGCACTTGGGATTTGAAGAGAAGACAATTATAAAGAACTCAGAGCATTTATTCCTAACAAATATTTTTGTGGTTTCTCCCGGTATAGGAGTAAAATATTTTTAAGTGGATGAACAAGCATGTTTTTGCGCACTCCTAGTGTAGGAGCAGCAGATATATATGGAGTGTACGTGATCTTAATCTTGAAAGCATGATAAATTTCTCAACAAGGGTCAACAAGGTTTGACCAAACTCAATACAAATACAAGCAATGAATTGTAAAAGGTTTATCTATCTTATATATAGCTCTAGTAGGACATTGCTTTTACTACTAAGGAGAGGTAATGCTATTTATTTTTATTTTTGAAATAAAAGTTCTCCAAAGACAGGACATCAAGAATCAAGTTCTTATTAATCTACTATCTCATATTCCTCAACAACTTAAGTAATCATGGGGTCCCTAATAATTAGTTCCCAATAGTAACATGTTTACTAGGAAAAGTATTATGTGAGTCTATTCTTAAGTCATGAATTAAATAATTTTTCCTGTCTGTTTAAGTGTTTTAACATGTGATTTTTAATTTGGATCAAAACGAAAGACGAAATATATATAATTAAAGTATATTGGGCTCAAACCTGACCATGGACGAAGCAAGGCGAGAGAGGAGGAGGTGGTGGGCTGGCCGGCCATGGGCCTAGCCATGCGGCCACCCAGGGGGTCCCCTCGGGGCCCACTTTGCCGTACATGGTCCTCGATCGATTATCTTCCGAATTGCATAATTTTCGTGATAAATTTTGTTTTTGTGGTCGCGGTGTGTCACCCCCACACTTGTTTTCCTGTATATCTTTTCTGCACAACATGTGGAGATAAGCACATACCAAAAAATATACCAAAAATAGAGAGAACAGGTAATCATAACAAAATAATAATAACAACAAGGCACTTTATTCATTCCGAGCTAATACAATAATTAATAAACCGAGCAAATCACAAACTTAACTTTAAATTACAAACCTAAATTGAACTAATTTAACACACTTGTGCCTTATTGCTAAGATAACTAATACATCTACTCCTTATTCTTATTCTTCTCAGACAGCGCAGCTACGATCCTAGTCAACCTACGGATCTCCTTAAGATCATCGGATCGCTGATTCTGCAGGTTGGTGATTGGTCCGGCTTGGAGCTTGCTAGATATCTTCATAACTTCAACCCTCTGGTTGAGAGCATTAAACTTTTCTTCCATCATACCAGGGTCATCCTAGGACTCTTTGCTTCTCTCTCAATTTGGGGTGCAGCAGATCTCTTGCCAGTTTCTCTTGGAGCAACATACTTGACTTGGCCAGGAGGTGCACGGATTCCATCAAGGGAGACGCGAGAGATAGTGTACTTTGCACAAGTCACATCCCCGAATCTGTTGATAGTCACCTTGACGAGCTTCTCATTATCTGCAGCAGGTAGCAACTTGGTGCCTTGAGGGACAGCGACTTTCGGGCCTTTTAGGAGCAGCTTTGTAGGAGGTGATGGGAGAGCGGGTTGGCAAGCTTGAGCAAAATAAGCTTGCTCATAATGACGACGTGGAGGAACTGTCGCCAGCTGCTTCGGCGGGATGACAGCGAGAGGCTTGGTATCTAGCACAGGGACGATGGCCAGAGCTTCTTCCTTCGACTGGATCTGCTTGAGGTCAGATCTGTAGACGACGATATCTTTTTCGGCCATTGGAGCTTGGAGATGGAAAGGAGCAGAATTTCTCTAAGGAGAGGAGAGGAGGCTTGAATGGGATGTGGTTGAAGGAGGTGTGGGTACGTATTTATATGAGGGTTCGACTTGTAGAATGGGTCAAGATCTAGGGAGTAATGGATATGTATGGAAGAATATGTGATTTGTCGGTTAAATCTACAGGATTTGGACGAGGAAGGGTGTAGAAGACTCGCGAGGATCGAGACGAGGGGGGACAAGGAGGTGGGTGGCCGGGCGGCCACAGGCATGGCCGGCTGGCCCCACAGGTCATCCCCTCGGGGTGATCTCGTGCGCGGTGTCTTCTATTATTATTTACTCTCTGATAAGTATTATTTCGCATATTTTCTCGTAATGGAAAAAGGATATCTAATATTGAGGCAAAATAATAAAATCTAATTCATCAACTACCTCAGAGGGTCTAATAGGTTCTAGAAAGATCTTGAGACGTTGGCCATTTACCTTAAATAACGTACCTTCGTCTGTGCGTAGAGTTACCGCTCCATGCGATAACGCGTTTTTCCATGCCCGAATAATTTGACCCTGGAATTAAAAAGTAATACCTTGTCTCTGGGTGTAGACTCCTTCTTCTTGATTCTCATCACAGCTGCTCGAATTGTGCAAACGTTTTCGGGTCATAAACGGAGACCTAGTGGTTCTGTCCCTGGCCATGTTGTTATTTAATGTGATAGAGAAGGCGGCCATCAAAGGATGTTTCAAGATTATTTGGCGGAAAATCTGACGTACAATCCACATTTATTCCATTGAAGGTTGGTGCTCATTCACCTTTGATTAGCCCTGTACTATACGTACTATATGTGTTGTTAAACTGTTGTTTATTTTCTTCAGGTACAGGATGAGTAGGGAGCTTTTCCTATGCACAATGAATGCTGTTGGGTCACACGATGATTACTTCGTGCAAAAACGAAATGCAGACAATGTACTTGGATTAAGTTGATTCCAAAAAGTCACTGTTGCATTTCATATGCTCACATATGGGGTTGTTGCTGATGCTACTGATGAGTATGTTCGTATTGGCGAAAGTACTGCACTTGAGAGCCTACGTAAGTTCGTTGCTGCACTTGTTGATTTATTTGAAGATCAGTACCTCAGACATCCCAATGAGGCCGACACAGCACGCTTACTGGCACTTGGTGAGAAAAATGGTTTCCCTAGAATGCTAGGGTCCATTGACTATATGCATTTGGCGTGGAAGAATTATCCAGTAGAATCTCAGGGTTAGTACAGGGGCATGTGGAGAAGCCCACTATCATTTTAGAAGTTGTTACTTCGAACGACCTTTGGATATGGCATGCCTTTTTTGAATGCCTGGGTCTCATAATGACATCAATGTCCTTCACCGGTCTCCGTTGTTTGCAAACCTGGCAGAGGGTAGAGTTCCAGATGCCAACTACACCATTAATGGCCACGATTACACCATGAGTTATTATCTAGCAGATGGTATATACCCAACATGGGCTACTTTAGTTAAGTCCATCTCACTTCCTATGGGGAACAAGAACGAGTATTTTGCCAAAGCACAAGAAGCAGCGAGGAAGGATGTCGAAAGAGCTTTCGGGGTTCTGCAATCTAGGTTCGCCATTGTTCGAGGACCTGCACGCTTCTGGGACAGAGAGACAATTGGTTTGATCATGAGGTCTTGTGTGATCATGCACAATATGATTGTAGAAGATGAAGGATTCGTCGACCCAGATGAGCGGTTCGATTATGGTGGTCAAAATGTGCAACCTTCTCGTGGCTAGGCTACTCGAACACTTGCTGAATTTATTGATGCTCATAAAAGGATTAGAGACCCAGAAACACATTTCCAGTTGAAAGAAGACCTCATCGAGCACCTGTAGAACCATCATCCAGATTTATATTAGCTACATTCTATTTTCATTTTATTGTTCGGATCATTTTATGTTTTCATTCAAGTGTAACGAACAATTTTTTCATAAAGTGTTATTGTGCTACCTATTTATCCTGTGTGCTATCAGTAACTATCATTTTATGTTTTCATCATAGCAATCTTTGTTTTATCTTTGTTTATCCTCTGTCATTCAGTAGCAGCAGGCAGATCTCCTCTGTCACATCAGCACAGCACATTGACATGGCCAGGAGCAATCTTCTGTCGAGAGAATAGGAGCTCAGGCTATGTTTAGATGGTGAATTTTTTTGCAAAATGTTACTGTAGCATTTTCATTGTTATTTGGTAATTAGTGTCCAATCATAGACTAATTAGGCTTAAAAGATTCGTCTCAGTGAATTACGGCTAAACTGTATAATTAGTTTTATTTTTATCTATATTTAATGTTTCATGCATGTGTCAAAGATTCGATGTGATGAGAAATCTTAAAAAATTTTACAAAGTTTTCTAGAACTAAACGAGGCCTCAGTTGAAAAAATTCTCTGTCACATCATGCCGGCCACACGAGGAGCAGCAGCTAGAGCAGTTCACTGCATCTCCATCTGCATGTGGACCTGCATCTGCCGGCCACCAGCATCACAGAAGGACAAAAATCTTCTCTTTCACTTCACTGAAGTACAGGAGCATGCACGTCCACACATTCAGGCAATTACAAGCACCTGGACCTGCACCTTTTCTATCTTTCTCGTCACATCAGCAAGCAGAGCACAAAAAGCACAGGCATTCTGTCGTCCCATCCAGCGTTTGGCCAAGGAAAATTTCAGAAACGTAGCGAGTAGTACAGGAGCATGCACGTTCCCATTGAATACAATAGCAAGCATATATTTAAATAAAAGGTTCTCCCAATCACAATGCCACTATAAAAGGTTCTCTGAAACATGTAAATAAAAGGTTCTCTCAAACACAAACTAAAACCAAATGTTTACTGATTATTGAAATCAAATAACATCAACTAAATTTAATTCGCCAAACGCCGAGCGATGATCTTCCACTGCATTGTCATGTAGTACTGCTGCTGCAGCGGGGTGAGGGAACTCATGTCCACTGTCATAATTTCTTTCTCCTCTTTGATCAAGTCCGATTTAGCTCTTTTTTCTTTTATTTCCAGTCGCTTCTTCTCTAGCTCAAGTGAAATGAGGAACCTCTCCTCTTTCTTCTTCTCTCTCTCCAAGTCAAAAGCCTCCTTCTTAGCCCACATTTTGTCCCAAGCCTCCATGCAAGCTTCGCCACCTCCTCGCTTAAGAGCTTCTTTTGCCTTGTTCACACCCTGTGGCCTCTTTCTAGCTTCGGATTCTGGAGCTGCAATTTCTAAGCCATCTTCATTGTTTGTGGCTTCTATATTCCTTGGCGTCGAGTCTATGTTCACCTTCTGTTTCTTCTTGGCTGCTAGCTTCTCTTGCTCGGCCAATTCCACCCGCTTGGCTTTCCACTTGTCTTCTTCCTTCAATTTGTTCCAACAAGGTACAAGAGTAAATGACTTCTTGTCCTTGTCTAATTCCTTGTACAACTCCAATGCGCTTGATATCTGCACATGTAAAATAGTCAATGAATATATGTTTTCAATTAAACCAAATCTAAAAAAATGTGCAAAACAAACCTTGTCTTGGATAGTTTTTTCACTTTGATTCCTACCCTCAATTTGCTCGTAGCATGCACAATACTTGTTCACTTGAAACTGAATTGTCAGCCACCTATGCATGAGGGAACTCTTTGTCCTGACATATGGTGTTGCTTTGTGTTTCTCAAAGTAAGCATGAACTCTTTTCCAAAACGTTCCACGAGATTGATTGGCCCTGTTAATGGGATCTTTGCTCACGTTCAACCAAGCGGAGCAAACAAGTAGATCCTCCTTTGGATCAAAATTCTTTGTCCTCCTAGCCAACCCCTTTGTTCTACCCCGGCGCTGAACATCTTGACTTGGCTGCACTTGCACGTCAAGTTCTTCAACTTCAACAGGAAAACCATGAGTTTCCTGAGTTCCTTGTGTCATCGGGAACGTGATGTCCTCCAAACCAGCAACATGGTCATCATCTCCCATCAACATGCCTGTACAAAATCCCCCTCCTTCCATTTGAACAAATCTACAAATGAAGAAGTATTACAAATGCAAATAATCCATGTGTACAGTATCATCTAGTACTTCTCACAGCTGGAGCAAATTGAACAAAAAAATAATACAAATGCAAATAAACCATGAAAACAGTATCATCTAGTGCTTGTCACAGCAGCAGCAAATTAAAAAAGAAGAAGAATACAACTGAACCCTATCCAAACCCTATATGACACTAGCAGGCGAGCAGCAGCCGGGCAACCATTCACTGGGGCATAGCAGTCACCGGGGCATACCGGTCATGCCGCAACCCTAACCCCTATCTGAACCGTATCTCACAGTACCAGGCGAGCAGCAGCAGCCGGGCAACCAGTCACAAGGCATAGCAGTCATGCCGCAACCCTAACCCCTATCTGAACCCTACCAACGGAATCGACAATTGGAGGACTCGTCCATACCTCAACCCTGATTTCACCAAAGATGATGAAGATCGCTGGATGTGGATCGCCGGCGAGGTCTCCCCTGGATGTGGATCGCCGAAGATGATGAAGATCGATCGCTACTCGGCAAGGGAAGAAGGCTGTCGTGTGGTGAAGGACTTGGCGCGAGGGAAGAAGGCCTTGGCCGCGCGGGAAGAAGCCCTTGGCACGCGCGGGAAAGGGCCGGTGGCACGCGTTTTTTCACGATGTGGAGTCGAAGACGAGCGCGGATATATGCGCGCTGGGGACGGGTTTTTCCCAAGTTGCCAAAGATGGGGAGGAGGGATGGGAAACTGTTGGATAGTGTTTTTTATGAATTTGCCAAAAAATAAAGGATGGAGAGGAGGGATGGGAAACTGTTGGCGTTGCTCTAACAAGAATTTTGCATACGGCTGGACAACAGATAAATTAAAGCTCATAATCTATTCTCGTAAACCTTGTATGTCCTGGTTGGTAGCTTTGCATGCATACGACAGGATCAACTTGATTTGCCGAAATCACCGTGATGATTGGACTCATTAATAACCGCCCTATTCGCTTGGCTGATAAGCCATGGCTGAAAGTGCTGTTCGTTGATTTGTTATGAGAGAAAAACATTGCTGAATGACTGGCTGATTTGGCTGATAAGCTCAAGCGAACAGGGCGTTAACATTCCAAACTTCTGGTAACAACGGAACTACTGGTACTCCTATATTCTAGCTGTTGATGTATTCTCGTAATCAGAAAAGTCTAGTGCTGAATTGCCGTAACTAGGAAGCATGCAAGCTTCCATATTGACCATGATTCATTAGCGGTACCCAGTTACTATAATCACCAGTTACTATAATCACGGAACATGCATGCGCTGACAAAACGTGAAAATTGCCTGTCCAGCCGGATACGATAGTAAATGCTGATTTGCATGCAGGCATGCAGCTCCATTCGCCAGCTTGAAAAGCGGACGTCCGGCTGGGTGCATGGATCGGCCTGGCTACAAAATTACCTATTCTATAGCTGGCTACAGAGTATACTATATATACACACACATTTATACAATTACACAGATGTATAGATAAGTTTACACAGAACATACCAAGGCATCACAGTTTTTATGGGTTTTCCATTACTTGTACACAAAACTAACTTCATCTAGAGTTCCTGATTAATGCATATACTCTGTTTATGTCATAAGCTAGGTTTCAGTTTTCAGCTGCATCAACAATTACATCAAGTATACAGTTATTTAAGGTGATAGAGGCCTTGGTTATCTGTCTTGTCATTTAATACAGTGCATCTAATCAGTGAAACAAACACTAGAAAGTGATCAAGCAGCTTGCTGTGATTGGAAATAAATAAACATGCATATGCCCAGTTTGCAGACAACAAAAAATTGCTAACCCTTGTACCTATGAAGGTGAACTGAACTTACAAGTGCATCTTTGGGAGAGAAATTTAATTCGGTTGAACACATAACATTAACCAAATAATCTTGAAAAAAATTAAGTAGGAGAATGCTGAATAGGTGTCCAGAAATACTTTTCATAACCACCATCATAGAAAAAAGTTTTCAAACAGAAAGCATACCCAGTCAAAATTTAATGAAGGGGTTCCAAAGGGCTTCTACGATGACACAGAACTCATCAGATAATAAGATGGAAGCAAAAACAGTGGCGGATCTAGGATTTTACCTCAGGGTATGCCATCAAAAAATTTCAAATACAATTCGGTAAATCTAATCTAGCAATTCGGTAATAATTTAAAATTTGCAATGTGGTCCGGTATAAATGTGGTAAGTAACACGATAAAGCTTAAATTCAAATATTAAGTTAAAACCATTCACAAAATATAATATAAATAGTTCAAAAGTCATACCGATAGTTCAAATATAGGTATAAATGAGTACAAAAACTTGATGCATGATGGATGATTTTATGACATTAGCGCTTAGCAAATAGCAATTAAAGTAGATGTGATTTTTTTGTGGAAAGCTGAAGTGCAAAGATTGAACTGACCTCAATTCTGATCACAAAATTCACGATTTCACGTAGATGCGACATGCGCCCAAGCCTCCACCGCCGCCGCCAGTGCGCCGGTGCCATTTGTCTGGCCGAGTGGCCGTCTAGTCTCTGGTCGTTCGTAGGGCGATTGGGTGAACTGATGAAGGCCGAAGGGCGTCAGGACTCAGGATGACTGGGAGTGGGGTACGACGGGCGACGGCGTGAATGCAGAATGCGACTCGGTAGTCGGTACTCGCGCGATCGAAGCCGAGGCCGTCTCCCGTCGCCTGGCCGCATGGGCCGCGTGGGCCTTGAAGCTGGGTGCTGGCTCACGGTCTGCCTCCAGACGCTGGCTGCCTTGTTCGCTCGTTCCGTTCTCACGTTACGGAGCAGGTAAGTTTTCTTTTTCTTTTTCTTTTTGGAAGTACATGTATATACATGGTAACTTCCCAGGACTGCAGGGTATGCCAGTGCATACCTGGCATACCCTGTAGCTCCGCCCCTGCCCAACATGCCAGAAAGTCCTCTTCGTTGCATCAACCATTTCAGGAGCAAAATCTTTCTGAACCATACTTAGGTCCAGGGGCTCTATATCCCGCATCAAGTTCCAGAGCATGCCTACAAGACAAGTAGCCACTAACCGGTAAAAACTTCTCATCAACGAATCCCACAATTTCATTCAGAGAAAATAACAAGATAGTTAATGTATCAGAGTTAGAGTGATCTACAGCAATATAGAATTTCTTTCTAGCAAGATCAAGTTCCCTAACAGAAATGATAATTAGTTGCCATATATAACTACATAAACAAATAACTACATTTCAAAAGTACTGCTACTGCCTACCTCGGCCTCTGTCACTGTAAATGCTGATAACAAAATCTTTCTTGTTCTATCAGCCCTAGTAATGCTCCCTACTACGCCTGCAACCATACACGAATGCAAAATGTGTAAAAGGGGCAAGGCTTCCAAAAATTGTAAGTTCACAGACATGGTTGTTACTTGTTAGCTATATACCACAAACTTATAGCAAAATAAGCTCAGAACACGTGGTCCATTGGTTAATGAAATGTCGTACAATATATATCAGAATGTTATCATACAAGTAGAGATCTGAACTTTTTGAGTTTCTGTATTATCCTAACAAGGTTTGCATTCAGAGAGATCTATACTACAATTTTTTTACAATGACAAGGTCAAATTCAATAGATGCTTGTGCCAAATTAATTATGCATTATTTGCTTCTAGAAAAAAATGTGTTCCTCTGAACAATGTACTGACAACAATTCAGGACATATCAGCGAGCTCTCCTGTGACAGGGATTTATTGACATGAATGACCGGCATCCTACTCACCAACATGATTCGTTGCGAACTCCAACACAATTCTAAGCATAGCGCAATTAATGCAACATCTTATATGCAGTCTGGCTTCTTTTTAATATTTTTTTTGCAAAGGACTACATGGTAAAAAAACTATTAGGTTCTGTACTAACTTAACAAAGAAATTTAACTTTATCACCTGAACAACCAAATCGATTACGCTAATCTATTCACATTATCAAGAAGACTCCTAAGGCCTAACTATCTGAAAAGTATCTTGCTTGTCACACAGCCATAGCTACGAAGGTTCCAATGTTGTAAAATCGAAAAAATCAAAGGAAATCGAAGAGCATCCAGGAACAAACCTTCTAGTGCCATGGCAGATCTGGGATGTTGCAATCTCTAGACCTAGGTTTTGGTTGTCTGCAGGCCATGGCGAGATCTATTCATGGGTCAGCTAATTGAGAAAAATTAGGGGTGGTGACGAGCGGACGAACCTTGGGCTAATGGCAAGCGACGCTGGCCGCTAACCCTGGGCAAAATTAACCGAGAACCGAAAACCGAACCAAAATAACCGGAACTGAAACCGAAATAACCGAAACCAAAAAATTCGGTTCCTAATTCGGTTCCGACTTCCTGGGAACCGAAATTTACTGGGTCAATTCGGTTCTGAGCCTCGGTTAACCGAAATAACCGAGATGTGTAAAAAGGCCCATCAGCGAATTCCATCAAGGCCCAACTAAGAAACCCTACATATATAAGCCCCCTCATCCCCATTCGACTGCGTCCCCACTCCCCACTCCCTTCTCAATCCCCGAAGCCTCCTCATCCTCCCTCGACTGCGACCGACGGTGCCCCCATTCGACTATGTCCCCACTCCTCACTCCCTTCTCAATCCCTAAAGCCTCCTCATCCTCCCTCGACTGCGACCGACGGCGCCCGCTCCCTCTCCCGCGGTGTGCGGTGGCGGCCGACAGAGCCCCTCACTTCCTATCCCCACAACCCAGGCGCTTCCTGTCCCAAGTCCGACACCGCCTCCTCCCCTGTCCCCAGTCCCACGCCGCCTCCTCCCCTGTCCCCGCCACTCCCCGGTGTCTGCTCTGGAGATCGAGGCCGAGTCCGAGACGAGGCCGCGTTCGGTGCGTGCCCGCTGCCCTGGAGGCGAAGGCGCGGTCGCGTGGAGCCGCTGCCGCTCGCTGCCAGCGGGGGCTGGATCTAGACGCGCGCGCGCAAGCCCTCCACCATCGCGCCTGCCCGAAGTCATCCTGCTCTGCCTCTGCTGTCGGCAAGGACTGAGGAGGCCGGATCTGGACGAAGGGGCGACTGCCGCCGGTTTTTTTCCCATTTTTTCCCCTTTTCTTCTCTTCTGTTTCGCTGATGTAATGTATGGCTCGGTTAGTTTGGTTCTAACCAAAACCGAACCGAACTAACCGAGACCGAAATTCCTTGGTTCCAAGTTTCCTAGCTAACCGATCAGTTCCTAGTTTCATGCTAACCAAATTTCATATAGAACTGAGGAACCGAACCGATCGGTTTCGGTTAACCGAATGCCTAGAGCTACTCGCCGTAGAGGAGCCTGGCAGTGGAGGCGATGGTGGAGGTGCTCGGCAGTGACACCGGTGGCGGAGGACCAGGGGATGGGAGCGGAGGAGCCTAGGCGATGGTGGAGGTGCTCAGTAGCGACACCGGCGGCGGAGGACCAGGGGATGGGAGCGGAGGAGCCTGGGGGCGATGGAGGAGGTGCCCAGGAGCGAAGTCGGCTGCAGAAGAGTCAGGGGCACGGTGGCGGCGGTGGCGTCTTCGGAGGGAGGATGCAGTGCGGGTGCTGCCGTATGGGAGATAGGGTTTGGGGGCTTGGTGAAAGCGGATGGCAGCTGTTCCTGTCAATTCTTACTTGGGCTGGGGCGGCTTTCGTGAGGGCTATGTTTATTGGGCTCCTGTCGGACCAAAAACCGTCAGGAGCCTTTGGCTCTCTAGTAGTGTGCACGCAATTTTTTAGGAGTCAAAAAAGGAGATCCGGTAAATGTGAGAAATGCGGCAACACTTGCAGCATCAGGATCCTCTGGGACATTGTCTGCACCAGTGCGCCTGCTGCAGCGACCTTCGCCGTCTGCTAGCCCAGCCAGAAAGTCGGTAAGCGCAGCCTTGGCGACACAGCCTAGTGCTGAAGGAGGATCGGCAAAGGATAGCTTCTTGGGCCGGGCACAACAGCCCACGCTGCCGGCTAGTACTACTGCAAGTGATTTGCAGAAAAATAAATCTCTTGAGCAGCCGTCCACCATGAATGAGAAGGAACATGTGGAGATCTTAGTTGGGTAGGTTGATGGGGCAGCAGAAAGGGCGTTTGCGGATGGTGCTCAACACCTTAGTGTTCTTCTTGATGCCATGTTAGGAGCTGGAGTGACAGCTGATGGTGAGTCAAAAAAAGGAATTGGGTAGTGTCATGAAAATGGTGGTTCTGTCAGATGGAGAGCTAACCCCAGTACGGCGGAACAAACGGAATGCAGATGTGGCTGATGTGGACTCTTTGGAGAAGGCAGAAAGAAGAGTTGCTGTCAAGAGCCTCGAGGAACCCCAAGGTAATTTAAATGATAAATCAATTTGTTCCTTTTCTAAGGTTCATATTAAGGAAAACTTAGCAGGAGTGGGTATTAGTTTGGGTGACAAAGATGATTTAATTATCGGGTCTATTGCTCTTTTAAAAAATGTTGAAAGGGAGAGACTGAAACCTTCTATTTGTTTGAACAAAATTGAGAATGAAATTGATTCCGAGGAGGATGAGATCGATCCTAACACCTTCGCCATAAGTCAATTCTATGGTGACTTAATGGAGGAGGTGATGGATGATAATAGTACGAACCTCGATGGAGTACTTGTAAATGTACCCATCAAGGTGGCAAAAAGCAAAAAGAAAAAGAAACTCCTCGATAAGAATGCAGCTGCAAGGAAAAAATAGTATTTCAATGAAAGGTGTATTCTGGAACTGTAGATGTCTGCGCGATTTAGCTAAACACACTTTTTTACATGATGTGGCCGGGGATAACAAACTTGATTCCATAGCTCTATCAGAAACCAACAAAAATAGTTTTTCGACCCGGTGTCTAGAAAACTTTTGTGCGGGGGCTGGTTTTGTTTGGCGTTGGCAGTGTCTTCGAGGTATGTCCAGGGGATGCTAATGGGAATAAATCAAGGTTGTTTTGAAATAGAGAACATCGAGGATCGTGATTACCATATCCAGTTTGTCATAAAAAATAAAGCAGATGGTTTTCGATGGGCTCTATTGTATGTATATGGTGCAGCACAAGAAGAGCACAAAGAACACTTTCTATCAGAGTTAGTACGAGCTTGTACTAGCTGTGGAGATCTACCTTTCTTAGTAGGGGGAGATTTCAATATCATTAGGAACCCATCGAAAAAAAACAATTCAAGATATAATAATAAGTGACCACTTTTGTTTAATGCTATTATTGAAACGTTGAATTTAAGAGACCTAGAGTTGATAGGTAGGAAATACACGTGGGCAAACTATGCAGAGGTTCTAACATATGAAAAGTTAGACCGTATCCTAGTAACAACAGATTGGAAACAAAAATTTCCATTAGCTTCTGTCCAGGAAACTGCTTCAGAGATCTCAGATCATACACCTCGTTTATTAGATAGTGGTGAACCATCTCACAGAGGCAATGTTATGAATTTTAAGTTCGAGCTAGGGTGGCTAACAAGAGATGGTTTCTTTGGGATGGTCAAAGAGATTTGGGATTCTGATAATAGGGGTCGGTCACCCATGGAGAAATGGCAAAACAAAACTAGAAGGTTACGACGTTTCCTTAGAGGTTGGGCTAGGAATTTATCTTCACAAAATAAGAAACATAAATCTAACGTGTTGACCAAGATAGATGATCTAAACACAGAGACAATTTTGTTGTCACCTTAGGAGGTGGAACTTAGATATCATCTCAAAGGGCAATTAACTAAATTGCTGAGAGGAGGAGATCTATTGGCTTCAACAATCCAAAGCAACAAAGTTATTGCAAGGGAATGATAATATTAAGTATTTCCATCTAGTGGCAAATGGGAGACACAGAAAAAAAATTATCCAGCTAGAACAAGAAGAGGAACGATTGTTGGGGATGAGAATTTAAAAATATATATAACTGAGTACTATAAAGGACTGTTTGAACCTCATACACCAAATTCGTTCTCAATGGACGAGACTTTGAGGCATGACATACCTCAAGTGTCGGAGGACGAGAATGAGGTTTTGACGGCTCCATTTAGCGAGGAGGAGGTTAAAATCACAGTTTTTGATATGGAATACAACAAAGCACTTTGTTCGGATGGTTTTCCCACAGAATTTTACGAATTCTTTTTGGAGGTTGTAAAGCCAGATTTAATGAATCTTTTTTGTGAATTCCATGCTGGGAGGTTGCCTATTCATAGCCTAAATTTTGGGGTAATTATATTACTACCAAAAATTGCTGATGCGGCCCGGATACAACAATACAAGCCAATATGTTTATTAAATGTGAGCTGTAAGATTTTTACGAAAGTGCTAAATAATAGGATTTTGAAAGTGCAGATAAGCTGATAGGACCATCACAGATGGCCTTTATCCTAGGTCGCTATATTATGGAAGGAGTTGTGATGTTGCATGAAACGATTCATGAGTTGCATAGGAAAAAACAAGATGATGTGATCTTAAAACTAGTTTTTGAAAAAGCTTATGACAAATTAAAGTGACCTTTTATACAACAGGTCCTTAGAATGAAAGGATTCTCACCAATTTGGTGTGAATGAATTTGAAAAGTCATGTCTAGAGGGAGCGTTGCAGTAAAGGTCGATGATAATGTAGGCCACTATTTCCAAACTAGAAAAGGAGTGTGGCATGGGGATCCGTTATCTCCAATCCTGTTTAATATAGTGGTTGACACGCTGGCTATCTTTATTTCACGAGCTAAAGAGTTTGAACAAATCTAAGACGTTGATCCGCATTTGGTAGATTAGGGACTTTCAGTCCTTCAGTATGCAGATGACACTGTCATTTTATGGACAATGGTCTAGAGAAGGCCCAAAATATGAAGCTTTTATTTTGTGCTTTTGAACAGCTATCAGGACTGAAGATCAATTTTCATAAGAGCGAATTGTTTTGTTACGGAGCAGCCAAAGCCAAACAACAACAACAACATAGCCTTTTGTCCCAAGCAAGTTGGGGTAGGCTAGAGATGAAACCCAAAAGAGACGATAAACAGGGAGACACATAAAGGGACATAAATGGCACAAGACAGAAAGAGGTCAAGGTTCAGGCACGTTGATTGCCAGTCTCCAAGTGCTCCTGTCCATAGCTAAATCCTTAGAGATATTCCACTCCTTAAGGTCTGTCTTAACGGACTCGTCCCAAGTTAGTTTAGGTCGACCTCTACCGCTCTTTACATTATCGGCCCGCTTTAGAACTCCACTACGCACCGGCGCCTCAGGAGGCCTCCGTTGAACATGTCCAAACCATCTCAACCGATGTTGAATCAATTTCTCCTCAATTGGTACCACCCCAACCCTATCCCGAATATCGTCGTTCCGGACTCTATCCCTCCTTGTGTGCCCACAACACCAACGCAACATACGCATCTCTGCTACACTCAATTGCTGGACATGTCGCCTTTTGTAGGCCAACACTCGGCACCGTATAACATCGCCGGGCGAATCATCGTCCTATAGAACTTACCTTTCAACTTCTGAGGCACCCTTTTGTCACAAAGGACGCCAGAAGCTTGACGCCATTTCAACCAGCCGGCTGAAATTCTATGCCTAACATCTTCATCAATGTCTCCATCCTTTTGTAGCATCGATCCTAAATACCGAAAAGTATCCTTCTTGGCCACCACTTGCCCATCGAGGCTAACGTCTCCCTCCTCATGCCTAGTCGCGCTGAAATCGCACCTCATGTACTCGGTCTTGGTCCTACTAAGTCTAAACCCTTTCGACTCTAACGTGTGCCTCCATAGTTCTAACTTCCTATTAACCCCTATCCTACTGTCGTCAACTAGCACCACATCATCAGCAAAGAGCATACACCAAGGGATATCACCTTGTATGTCCCTTGTGACCTCATCCATCACCAAAGCAAATAAATAAGGGCTCAAAGCTGACCCCTGATGCAGTCCTATTTTAATTGGAAAGTCACTGGTGTCGCCATCACATGTTCGGACAAACGTCACCACATCCCTGTACATATCCTTGATGAGGGTAACGTACTTAGTTGGGACTTTGTGCTTTTCCAAGGCCCACCACATGACATTTCTCGGTACTTTGTCATATGCCTTCTCGAGGTCAATAAAGACCATGTGCAAGTCCTTTTTCTGCTCCCTATATCTCTCCATCAATTGTCGTAATAAGAAAATCGCCTCCATGGTCGACCTACCAGGCATGAACCCAAACTGATTTTGGGTCACACGTGTCACTCTCCTTAGGCGATGCTCGATAACCCTCTCCCAGAGCTTCATCGTATGGCTCATCAACTTAATCCCACGGTAGTTAGTACAACTTTGGACATCTCCCTTGTTCTTGAAGATAGGTTCTAATATACTTCTCCTCCATTCTTCAGGCATCTTGTTAGACCAAAAAAAATAAGGTTAAAAAGCTTAGTTAACCATACTATTGCTTTGATGCCTAGGCATCTCCACACCTCAATGGGGATACCATCAGGGTCCATCGCTTTACCTCCCTTCATCCTCTTCAAAGCCTCCCCGATCTCTGCCTCCTGAATTCTCCTCACAAAGCGTCTGTTGGTATCGTCAAATGAGTCATCCAACTCAAGGGTAGGACCCTCATTCTCCCCATTAAACAACTTGTCGAAGTACTATCTCCATCTGTTCTTGATCTCCTCATCCTTCACCAGAAGTCGATCTGTCACATCCTTGATGCATTTTATTTGGTTGATGTCCCTTGTCTTCCTCTCGCGGATCCTAGCCATCCTATAAATGTCCTTCTCCCCTTCCTTCGTGCCTAGCCGCTGATAAAGGCCATCATACGCCTGACCTTTTGCTACACTCACAGCTCGCTTTGCAACCCTCTTCGCTATTTTATAGCCCTCGATGTTGGCTGCACTCTTGTCATGGTGGAGGCGCTTGAAACACTCCTTCTTCTCCCTAATAGCCCTTTGCACCTCGTCATTCCACCACCATGTGTCTTTCGCTTCCCGTTTGCCTCCCCTACTCACGCCAAACACTTCTGAAGCCACCTTCCGGACACATGTTGCCATCTTTAGCCACATATCGTCGGCATCTTCTCCTTCTTCCCAAGGCCCCTCGCCTAGCATCCTCTCCTTAAACGTTTGCGCTGCTTCCCCTCTAAGCTTCCACCACTTCGTTCTCGCCATCTTGACCCGTTTGTCCCGGTGGACATGTATCCGAAAGCGAAAGTCCGCCACCACAAGCTTGTGTTGAGGGACAACACACTCCCCAGGTAACACCTTACAATCAAAGCAAGCACGTCTATCTTCCCTCCTTGCAAGGATAAAGTCGATCTGGCTCGAGTGTTGTCCACTACGAAAGGTCACTAGATGGGATTCCCTCTTCCTAAAGAGGGTGTTCGCTATCAACAAGTCATAGGCCAACGCGAAGTTCAAAACATCCTCCCCCTCTTGATTCCTACTACCATACCCGAACCCTCCGTGCACCCGCTCGAAACCTACATTAGTCGCACCCACATGGCCGTTGAGGTCTCCTCCTATGAAGAGTTTCTCGCTGATAGGCACGGTACAAACCATGCTATCAAGATCTTCCCAAAACTGCCTCTTGGTGTCCTCGCTAAGACCTACATGAGGGGCATAGGCACTAATCACATTCAAAGCCGAATCTCCAACTACCAGCCTGACCAGGATAATCCGGTCGCCTTGCCTCCTAACATCAACGACTCCATCCTTAAGGCTCCTATCGATCATTATGCATACACCATTCCTACCCGATGTTGTCCCCGTGTACCAAAGTTTGAAGCCAGTATCCTCCACCTCCTTCGCCTTCTGGCCCTTTCATTTAGTCTCCTGAACGCATAGAATATTTACACGCCTCCTAATTGCTGCATCGACTAGCTCTCTTAGCTTACCCGTTAGAGACCCTACGTTCCAGCTACCTAGACGAATCCTAGTTGGCTCGGCTAGCTTCCTTACCCTTCGCACCCGTCGAGGGAAGTGCGAAGACCCTTGCTCATTTTTCACTACACCCGGGCGTAGATGTAGCGCGCCACTAAGGTTGCGACGGCCCGACCCTTGCTCATTTTTCATCGTACCCAGGTCACGATACGACGCGCCACTAAGGGGATGACGACCCGGCCCTTGCCCATTTAACACCACACCTGGGTTCCGATGTAGCGCGTCGCTAAGAGGGTTATGCCCCAATGAATCTCTTATGGGTTTCAAATCCATGAGAGTGGCTATTTTTTTACTATTGGTTCGCCAGACCTTAACACACCCTCCTCCTTTATCCGGGCTTGGGACCGGCTATGTTGAGACGACTCAAGAAAGTCTTCCGGTCAACATAGGCGGAGTTGGAGCAGCCAAAGCCAATCAAAAGAAATATGCACAAATTTTTGGGTGTAATTTAGGGGTCGTTTCCATTTAGGTATCTGGAAATTCCTATACATCATAGAAAACTCATGAATAAGGACTGGAAGCATGTTGAAGAACGTTTTCAAAAGAGGCTGAATTGTTGGAGTAGTAAAATATTGTCAGTAGGAGGGAGACTTATTCTGATTAACTCTGTTTTGAGCAGTCTCCCCGTGTTCATGCTTTTCTTTTTTGAAATACCTAGAGGAATTCTAAAGAAGTTGGACTATTTTAGGTCACGATTATTTTGGCAGAACGATGAACAAAAGAAAAAATATAGATCGACTAAGTGGGAGATAGTATGTATGCCGAAAGATCAAGGGGGTTGGGAATCCTAAACTTAGACGTTCATAACAAGTGTCTCCTAAGTAAATGGCTTTTTAGGTTGTTGAATGGAGATAGGGTCTGGCAACAATTGCTTAGGAATAAATATTTAAAAGATAAAATTTTGACACAGGTTCAATACATGCCTGGGGACTCCTAATTTTGGGCTGGCCTCATGAAGGTCAAGGAGGAGTTCCTCTCGTTGGGCAAGTTTGATCTAGGTGACGGGTCCCGAGGGCGATTTTGGGAGGACTCGTGGATAAGACCGCATCCTTTAAAATCTCTCTTTCCTGCATTATATAATATTGTTAGGAGAAAAGGCGCTTCTGTAAGAATGGTGTTGTCTATGACGCCATTAAATATGGCTTTCAGGAGATCTCTGGTAGGTGTTAATTTACAAACGTAGCACGATGTGGTCGCTATAGTTGCAGATGTACTGTTAACAAACCAGAGGGATCGTTTTGTGTGAGAGCTACATCAGAATGGGTTGTTTTCAGTCAAATCCATGTACAGAGCCTTATTAGGAGTTGAAGCTATATCATATAACACATTAATATGAAAAATGAAACTATCTCTCAAAATCATAGTATTTTTGTAGTACTTGTATAAGGGAGTAATCTTAACGAAGGATAATTTAGCAAGGCGGCAGTGGCATGAAGATAGAAAGTGTTGTTTCTATTCTTCTGACGAGTCTATACAACATCTATTCTTTGACTGTTATTTTGCTAAAATCATGTGGCAAACTCTTCATGTTTCCTTTAATTTAATATCTCCAACTAGCGTTCATAATTTGTTTACAGGCTGATTAGACCGGATAAATAGGAAACTGAAATATAAGATTCTTGTGGGTGCAAGTGCAATTTGTTGAGCGATATGGTTAACCCGGAATGATATAATTTTTGACGAGGCCGCAACATCATCTTATTTGCAGGTTATCTTCAGGGGGACCTACTGGACCAGGCCCTGGTCCCTATTACAGAAGAAGGAGGATCACCAAATGATGAAGATGAGATGTAGGAATATTGAGACAACTACGATAAAAGTGTTTGCAAGACACGGTTGGAGATTTAGTAACAGAATTGCTTTATAGATGTCGAGTTTGGAGACTTTTCTTTTATTCACTTTGGATCAAAGCTTTGTGTTTGAGATTGCGTGGACCGCAGTGCTTGTGTTTGTATTAAGGAACAGCTATATGCATTGGTCGATACAGAAGCTGGGATATTAATATATTCCTTTTCCTTAAAAAAAACTGAAGAAAAACCTCTACAAATCCACCTACACCCAGGGCTTCGTCAGTTGGTCCATGCCGCCCATTATTCCTCAACTGCATCATTTCACACTTCCTTCCACCAGTCCTTGAGCAGCCTAGGCCCCTCCTTCCTTCAGGAATCAGGCCTCTTCCTCAAGCAGCATCTGATCGAAGTGCCACACCCCTGCACGCAAATAACATCTCAACAGTATCAACTAGGGGTAACTTTAAGCACGAGACAGAGCAGATGAAACCAAGTTCAGCGATAGACCAACTGTGCCCCTTGCCCACTCCTCAGCTGGGCAACATACTTGGAGATCTTATTGATGGCTTCCACCTTTCAAAAGAAAATACAAAATTTTCGTTCAGCTAAGACTTGCATCGTAAGTAGCGCAAAAGCTATATAGAACAAAATATGGTTCTGCATAATTTGTTACATAATACGGAACGTACGTATGCTTGGTTGCATTTACCTGCTCCTCGAGGAACTCACTCTCGATGAAGTCTGTCAGCTGAGGCCTGAGGATCATTGCACCTTGTTGCCACCTGTTAATTACAGGTGAAAACTCATTAGAATTGTACGTGGCACAAGTGTACAACAACATGTAGTGAGTCAAGCTAATCAATTTATATTTGCCCATAAATGTTCTAAGTATGTCTTAAGCAAAGCATGCAATATTTCTCCATAAATAAGCATGTGAAAGCAACTTACACCATGCAGGTTGTGCAGCTTCTCATTAACCAGCTTTTCCAGAGCCAGAGCCAGCTCCATAGCTGAAATCAATCAAGAGGCACAGATCAGAACATAGCTACCAGATTAGCTTCCAAATATGTAAAAAATGAACAAAACTACAAAAGACCAACAACGTAGCTGATACCCAACGAAACATTTACTAATTACTATCAGTAGCCAGCCTTCTATTCTATATTCTATACAAGTCGTGTTAAACTGTTAATCACTACCAGTCTTTCAAGGTATCATCCATCCATCCATCCATCCATATACTGAAAGCTGCAACTCATACAGCTAGGTTCAGTTGCAGAACAAATTCCACTTCTCGACAACAATGGGCTTTAGTTTACTTTCTCTGCTGTACCACACATGAAGCCTTCTCTGACGCACTTGACATTCAGATCCCATCCTGATGTAGAGGTCAGAATCGGCAAACAAGAAGGGAAATGCACGGCAACTCACCATTCAAAGCATCGCCTTTCTCAGGGTGGTCAAATTCCGTCAAGGGCGGCACAATCGACTGGAGCCTCACCCTTCCTCTACGTTTGATCTGACAGCACAAAAACACATCCAGTGTCGTGTTGGTTCCCCAATGGAATGGAAGAAAGGGTCAAAGAAATTAGAGGACCCAATGATACCTGGTACTCCATGAGCTTTTCAGCATGCTCCCGCTCCTCGTCGCTCGATTCTTTAAAGAACCTGTAAAGAGGAACACGCACAGGAACGTCATTGCAGGAAGAGGAAATAATTTTTTTTAATACACAGCACATGGAAGCCAGTGATAGCATGATGTATTGCTAGCTGAGGCTGGTGAAACGATGGACTTATACTTGGCAAATCCTTTGAGAGCTGCATTGCCGCGGTCAAAGCACGCGAAGAGGGAGTGGTATGGTATGCATAACATAAGAGGCGTTGTACTCCACACCGCATGATAAGAGCATCAGAGAGACCGCGGCAATGTAGCTCTCAAAGGATTTGCCAAGTTAGTGGTATGCATAACATAAGATGCGTTGTACCTCATTCTTCTCACAGAGATTCTTACCATCTTTGGAGAAACCTCAGAGAGAGCTGTTTACCAACCTGGAAAAAATGCATCGCCACCCCAATGCACTGTTCAGAGGATCAAATAGCGCTCATCCAGACGACCCTCCAATGCCGGATTGGTTCCTTTTCCTTCCCGTGCAAGTACTTGGGCGTACCGCTCTCAATTTACAGGCTCAGAAAAAATGATGAATTGCCGCTGATCGAGGCGGTGGCTTCCAGAATACCTTACTGGAAAGGAGGAATGCTCAACTTGGCTGGCAGGGCGACGCTGACGGCGGTTACGCTCTCCGCGATTCCGGTTCACCTTTCGATAGCGCTCTGTCTGTCTCCATGGGCAATCGAGGCCATCGACAGGCGAAGGAGAGGCTTCCTCACGGTTCAAGTGCCCATAGACTATATTCGAATCTGGGGCATTATTCTTCAGGACGTGCAGCTTCAGCCTGATGTGTCCGACAGGGCAGGCTGCTGTGGAGGTGGTCTTTGGCTGGTGTTTACTCGGCGTCATCGGCCCCGCTTACAGGGCGCTGTTTCTGGGCTCGCACACTCGATCTCATGGGTGCCAAGGAGTTGTGTGGAAAACCAATACACCGCCTAGGGTCAAGTATTTCTTCTGGTTGGTGCTCCACAAGCGATGCTGGACGTACGAGCGCCCGTCGAAAGCGTCCAGATCGAAGCCGATGCCTGTGCTCGCAGACTCTGATGCCTGTGCTCTCTGCTCTCAGCACGCTGAAACCATCCATCGACCGTCTGCTCGTGGGATGTATGCATGTAGTATCTTTAGCAACGAAATCTGGAGTCGTCGTATCCTCCTGGGAACCTTGGGCTTCGCGGCGATGCTCCAGCCTCACCAGCCGTGCTTCTGGACTGGACCTGGTGGCTCGCTGCTAGGAAGCAGGCACGTCGGGGCTTCGACTAATCGACTCGTTGGTAATGCTGGTTGGCTGGAGGTTGTGGAAGGAAAGAAACAGCTAGCAGAACGTTCAGAGAACAGGCGTCCTCGGTGGCTCAGCTTCTCAGCATTATCATGGATGAAGCAAGGCAATGGGATTAATTGTCTGGATATCGGCACCTGTTGGGGCTCCTCTGATGTGTGTTTGCGCTGTTAACAGAGCTAGCTCTTTTTTCTGCTTCCTGTGTCCGGCGGTGCCCGTTGGTAATTGCTGACAAATTGCACGCACGGCTGCAATTGCTGACAGCCAAAACTAAAAATAATCTATAATGAAGCCTTATCTATCAATTGCACCCACTCGATTTTGAAGTAAAGGGCAAAAATGGGGCTAAAACTATCTGCTAGCAGTTTTGTGTTAACTGCGTTTTATCATATTGTAAGCTACTGGAGTACTGGTGGTTCATGCATGTATTATTATGCTGAGATCGATGGAGTTGTAAGCTAGCTACTTTCATCGTTTCATTGCTTGGCCAAATTGCATTATTGGGACGTGACGTTTATTTCCATTATTGGGTCATTCTCTTGTGTTTAGCTACTTTTTTATTAACATTTTAATTCTTCAGTATAAAGCCACAGCCTTATTTGATGGAATGATCGATGGTGTAGATTTTAAGGATGTTAGTTATTATAATGCTTGCAGTTTGACCTTAAAATGAGCAACAACAGCTGGTTGGTAAGCAGCGACGTTATTCTCCTTCCCCCAAGCGCCCCGCTACTGGCGACTCGGGGGGCGACTGCACCACCATCGTCGGGCCCCCCTCCCCAGCCCTCCTCGGCCGCCGTCGCCGCCCTTCTGGTAGCGGTGGCGGCGGCGGCTAGCGGCGGCAGTCCCCAAAACGGGGCTCCGTCACACCTCCCCCTCCCTCCACCCCCCAGCTCCTTCCGCCCCCCCCCCCCCCACCCCATCCCCTCCGGCATCTTCGGCAGCGACGGTGAGGGCCGGCCAGATCTAGGGCCCGGTGGACTGGATCCGGCTTGTGGTGGCGCCCGGCCTCCCCCATTCCTCGTCGGTGGTCTCCCGGCGACTGTGGCGGGCCCGTGCCCGCGCCCATGCTCTGCTCCGGCGACCGGGTTGGTGCCTGGTGGCGCTCGGCCTCCCCTCCTTCCTCGTCGGCGGCCGGTCTCCAGCGGCTATGGCAGGCCCGCTCCCGTGCTCTGCTCCGGCGGTCGGATTTGGCGGCGGCCGGCCGGATCCAGGCCCTTGGGCCTCGGATCTAGCGCCCGGCCGGCGCTCACCCCCGTGGCAACCGGGCCCGCGGCGGCGACTGGCCACGGCCCATCCAGGCTGCGTCCTGGGGCCTTGGGCGTCTGTGGGAGGGGTGCCTGCTGCCCATGGCTAGGCCCCTTCGCCCGTGTTCCTACTCCAACGGTTGTGGCTGCCCCACACTCGTGTTCCCACTCCGGCAAACGGGCTTCATGGCGGCCTGGCCCCCTCCACGGCCCGCTTGGTGGCCGGTCCCGTCCTGGGGGCCCTAGGTGCTGGCGGGCGGGGTGCTGATGGGATGCCTGCTGGCCATGGCTGGGCCTCCCCCAGCTATGGCTAGTGCCTTCGATGGAATTGTGTAAGCTAGCTACTTCCATCATTTCTTTGCTTGGCCAAATTGCATTGGGACGTGACGTTTATTTCCATTGAGTACTGGATCTTCTTGTAAATAGCCGCATGCACACAGGAGTAGCTATAAAGACACTCACTACGTGAAAAAAGCACAATGGGAGCGCCCCCCTCCACTGTAGGGGCCGTTGGCTTTTCGAGCCGCCCTTACAGTAGTTCGGGTGGGCCCTAGCTTACCGGCCGCCCTTACAGTGGTCACTGTAAGGACGGCTGGTAATCCCAACTGCCCTTATAGCGGGGGGTCACTGTAAGGGCAGCTGGTGGTCACTGTAAGGACGGCTGGTAATCCCAACTGCCCTTACAGTGGGGGGTTACTGTAAGGGCGGCTGGTTATTCAGCCGCCCTTACAGTGGCCTGTAGGTATAAGTGGCTGCCCTCCTTTCTTCCTCCCCGAGCCACTCTCTTCCACTCGCAAAAAAAGGCTTGGAAGGCCTTGGGCACCTCCCAAAAATTGCTCTACTAAGGGGGGGAGGTTTTGATCTCAAATTCTTTGGTGGAGAGCCTGTTTAAGGTAAGAAAATGCTATTTGAATCCTTTAATCCAAGTTTTATTGGTCGGTTAGTGAGCTATTTAAAGTTTTATTTTCTCTCTCTTCTATAGAGCTTGAGCTTTGTGTGGACCAAATTGGAGCTTAGCTTTGAAGCTATTAGTGTAGGTTAGGTGGAGACATGAGCCTTGCACCCTCAATTAGTTGATCTAGTTTGATTTTAGTGGAGATTAATTAGAGTTTCATGTATGGAGAGAAAAGCTTGCTCTTTAGATCTAGGTTTTCCTTTTCTTTTTTTATTTTGTAGTTTTTGTTTCATGAAATTGGAATGGGGTTGGCATGAAAAGTTGTTGGTAAACTAATAATTGTTGCTAATAATTGTTGCTAATAATAATTGTTGCTAATAATGGTATCTAATAATTGTTGCTAATAATTGTTGTTATCAATTCTTGCTAATAATTGTATTTAGAGTAGATTTAGTGTAGATTGCACCCTAGTTATTTCATCTATGTTGCTAATATATATATTACTTTTGTAAATATTTATGTATGCGGCTAATTATATTTTTTTATAATTATTCTCAAGTAATTACTTTATTTCTTTGTTTTTTTAAAGATGGAGGACAGGACTTCTTGGATGTATGGTTCGTATAGGCACTCGCAAGCCTATCGCGATGAGGTGGACAATTTTATTATAGTCGCAGTGAAGCATGCAAAGACATTGCCAAGGACTAATGGTTCAGTTATTTGTCCCTGCAAAGATTGCAAGAACCACATTGCATTTTATGATGTGGAAATCATCAGATCGCATTTGATTAGGCGAGGATTTGTTCCAGACTACACGGTATGGACTCATCATGGTGAAGTCATGGTTGTTGACGACAACGATGATCATGAAGAATAAGATGCCGAAGCCCTACAATACTTGTCCCAATGCTCAGCCGCGCTTGAAGCACAAATGCAACAACAGGAGTCAGCCAATGAACAAGCACTTGGTGATGATGCCGGTGGTGTCGACAACAATGATGGTGATGTTGGTGGTGTCAACAATAATGATGGTGGAGCACATGAGGGGGATGCAGAAAAGTTTGACAACTTAGAGGAAATGCTTCGGGCCCTTGGACTAGAAATACTACAACAGAAGAAGGGTCTAGAAAATCTAGAGAGGGTGAAAACAGCGTTGAAGGAGACTGTGTATGGTGTTGAGAAGGGTTGTCCAACACACTGGACACCGCTCCATTTTGTGCTTGAGCTAGTCATCCTGAAGGCTAAGTACGGCTGGTCGGACTGCAGTTTCGATGATCTGTTGCGTCTTCTATCATCGGTGCTGCCACTGCCAAACTTAGTTCCATCCAACACATACCAAGCGAAGAAGGTTATAAGTCCATTAACAATGGGTGTTGAAAAGATCCATGCATGCCCCAACCATTGTATCCTTTTTCATGGTGAAACGTTCGGAGGTCTGGACAAATGTCCTCGGTGTGGGGCCAGTCGGTACAAGGACAATGACCTTTACAGTGGCGGAGAAGCCTCCACCAGGAACAAGAGGAATAAGAAGGGTTCCAAAAAGGCGGTACAAGAATCTCAACATCTAGAGGACACCCCATTAGGCAATGATGCAAAGAAGAGAAAAATTCCTGCCTTGGTGATGTGGTACCTGCCAGTGACCGACTGCTTGAGGTGTATCTTCCTGAACCCTAAGGAAGCCGCGCTCATGACATGGTGGGACGATGAGCGCAAGGTTGATGACGATGTGATTGCACACCCGGCGGATGGTAGTCAGTGGCAGGACTTCGATAAGAACAACCTGCTGTTTAGCTCAGACCCCAGGAATGTACGATTCGCCTTGAGCACCGATGGAATGGATCCCTTCAATGAGAGGATGAGCGACCACAGCACTTGGCCAGTGATCTTGACCATGTACAACATCCCGACGTATTTATGTCAGAATAGAAAGTACCTTTTCCTTACCGTTCTTGTTTCTGGCCCTCAACAACCAGGCTTTGACATGGACGTGTTCCTCGAGCCTATGATGGAAGAATTCAAGAAACTATGGAGGTCTGGGGAGCTGATGTACGATGCATTCCGAAATGAGGCCTTCACATTAAGAGCAATAATATTTGTGACTATCAACGGTCACCCCGCACTGTGTCTGGACAGTTCAAAGGCAAGACAGGATGCTTAGTCTATCTGGATGATACTAAATAGGTGCACCTAGATGGATCCAAGAAGGTTGTTTACATCAGGAATCGTCGCTTCTTAAAGGAAGGTCACAAGTACCGCAACAAACTATACTTCAAGTACTTTGGCAACATCCCAGAGGATGAAGACCGACCTTCGGAGAGACGTCATGATGGACAATATGTGTACCAAATAGTGAAAAACATACGCGTCATCTATGGAAAGAAGAAAATAGATGGAACGACCAGAGATAGAAGCACACCTCCTATCGAAGGCGTACCTTTTAAGAAACAGTCAATCTTCTTTCAGTATCTTGAGTATTAGACACAATTGGAGGTCCCCCATGCCATTGATGCTATGCACGTGTAGAAGAATGTCTTTGAGAGTCTCATCGCTACCTTGATGGACATAGACAAGTCAAAGGATGGTCTAAAAGCACGGAGGGACATGGAGCAGCGGAACGTGATGCCAGAGCTTCACGCGATACTTGAGAAGACTGGAAAATACACTATGCCCGTGGCTAGCTTCAACCTAGACCTACCAGAGAGGAAAGCTCTGTGTACTTCTGTGAAGGGGATCAAAGTCCCAACTAGGTTTTTGGCAAACCCGAAGAAGCTAGTGTCAATGAAGGACCTATCATTTCCACACTGCAAGGCTCACGATTGTCATATGATGCTGACGGTGTTCCTACCAATCGCAATCAGGGCTATCAAGCCAGAGTTCTTGAAGATGGCTATCACCCGCATGTGCTACTTCTAGTCGAAGATCTCACATAACAAGATTAGCAAGAAAGAGTTGAGTGACCTACATGATTTCGTGGTGGAGACCCAGACCCAACTAGAGATGTGTTTACCTCTCGCTTTCTTCGACACAATGGTACATCTCATGATTCACATGGTTCATCAGATACAAGCGTTGGGCCCTTGCTACTTGCATGAAATGTGGTCCTACGAGCGGTTCATGTCGGTTCTAAGCCGATACGTGCATAATTGTGCATACCCAGAGGGCTCCATGATAGAAGGCTACAGTAGCGAAGAAGTCATCGAGTGCTGTCAAGAGTACCTAAAAGTACAGAGAGGGATTGGTATTCCTGTTTCTCGCTACAAGGGTAGGCTGGCTAGGAAGGACACAAATGGTAGAAAAATGTTCATCGACAGTGAATACACAGAAGTGAGTGGGGCACACTACGCTGTCTTGCAGAGCACAAAACTGATGGAACCATACATTGATGAACATATGGATATCATTATGTCAGAGAGAAATAGTCGTACAGATGATTGGGTCATGAAACAGCACAAGCAACGCCTAACTTCATGGTTAAAGGACCTGAACATACCACCTGGAGAAACCATAGATTCTATTACCATCAGTAAGTTAGCGGTAGGGCCATTGAGACAGGTGACATCTTGGAATGCTTATGAGATCAATGGGTACACATACTATACCTACACAAAGGATAGTAAATCTATCAACCAAAACAGCGGTGTTCGAGTAGTGGCTATCGACAAAGATGGGCGAAAGGCCGACTACTTTGGCATAATTGAAGAGGTATGGGAACTTGACTATGGAAGTGAGGAACTAAATGTGGCCCTATTTCGATGTCGCTGGATCAAGCAATATGAATTCAATGACATTAGATTGAGCGTCGTGGACATCCAGAACATAGGCTACCATGATGATCCTTGGGTGCTCGCTTCATGTGTTACACAAGTTTTCTATATGACCGACCTGCTCAGTATCGTCCCCCCAAAGAAGAAACCTAAGCATGTGGTTATCCCTGGGAAACAACACATTATCAGAGTTGATGGCATCGACGATGCTGAAGCCTACAATAAGTGCGATCAGATGCCGCTATTCATAGACTTTATTAAGAAGATTGGTGTCATGAAAAAAAAACCTACCCAAAGACATATTGCCATGGGAACGAAAAGGTGCAAAGTGGAAAACTGTTACGGCGGAGGCGGGAACTAATAATTAGTTTAAGTGTGTGTAATGTTCGTGAGACTACATTTATGTATGTATGTGAGACTACATTTATATATGTATGTGAGACTACATTTATGTAAGTGTGTGAGACTACATTTATGTATTGCGTCAAACTTGGTCAAATGAGCCACTATATGTGAGAATTATGGATTTAGAACTACACTTGATCAAACTTGGTCACATGAGGCACTAAATGGCCCCAAATGAAAAACTTTTGAATACCAAGATTGTACAACTCATCAAGATCTACATTTGATACATAGGTCATTTTTCGTTTGAGAAAGTGTTAGTAAACACTAGTCACAAAATCTTGAATCTCACACAAACTTTATGAAACTATATGTGAGACTTATGGATTTAGAACTACACTTTGCGAACGCTTTGTCAAATACAAAAATGGCCTATGTATCAAATGTATATGTTGATGAGTGGACCAATCTTGGTACTCATGACATTTCGAGTTGAGGCCATCTAGGGTTTCGAAAACTAGTTTTCAGCTGCCAAAATTTGAAAATTCAAAATTTAAACCGTTCAAAATTTGTCAAATAAAAAGTTGACCAAAACAACTTGTGTAGATCTTGATGAGTTTAGCAAACTTGGTATTCATGACTTTTCTAGCTGAAACATTTTAGGGCTTCAAAAACTGCAGTTAAAGTGTCATTTTTTAAAATCCAAGATTTGACTTGGTCAAACTTGGTCAATTGAGCCACCAAATGACCTCAAATAAAAAAATTTTGAATACCAAGATTGTACAACTCATCAAGATCTACATTTGATACATAAGTCATTTCTGCATTTGACAAAGTGTTAGTAAACACTAGTCACATTTCTTAAAATCTAAAATTTGACTTGGTCAAACTTGGTCAAATGAGGCACTAAATGGCCCCAAATGAAAAACTTTTGAGTACTAAGATTGTACAACTCATCAAGATCTACATTTGATACATAAGTCATTTCTGCATTTGACATCTACATTTAAGGTCATTTTGTCTCCTAAATTTATTTTCAAAGTTTCAAAATTAAAAGTTTTTATTCTTTTAAAGAAGAAACTATGAATTTGTATGTATAAAAAATCATATAAATATTTGGAATGATTAAAAAATTTATATAAATATTTTTGGAATTTTAAATTATATAAACCTATTTTTATCTAAATAGATTTGATTTTTCAAAAAAAAAACAACTGTAAGGGCGGCTGATAAACTCAACCGCCCTTACTGAGCCACGGGCCAAATATATGGAGGGGGTGCCCGAGCGGCTAAGTCATTGGGCGAAATCAACACATTTGGCGCCGTCAGGCTGCCAAAATCTGGCGCCGCCTCTCCTTCCCTCCGGCGCCGCCTCCTCCACTTCCGGAGCCGCCTCCTCCCCTCCCTGGCCCCTCCTGCACCGCCTCCACCCCTCACTGACCCCTCTGCTGCCACCTCCTCCCTCTCCTGACCCTGCTGCCACCGCCCCGTCTCCCGCGCGTGCCGCGCACTGTGGTTAGGGTTTGAGCCGACGGAGGACGCCGACGGACCGTGAAGGACACCACGCAGGGCCGCCGCGGTGAGGGTCACCGAACTCGACGCCGGCACATGCTGTGGTGACCTCTCGGCGGCGCCCCCAACCCGCTCGTGCGCTCGGGCTGTCATCCCCACCACCGGCGTTCTCTCCTTCATCGACGGTTGTGCTATAGCCAGATCCCTGCGCACCACCACCGCCGCCGCCCGCCCCTCCCTCCTCCCCGCACCACCGTTCTCACCACACTAGAGTTTGAGCTTCCCCTCCCCCTTCTCCATCCCCGTCTTGTGCTTGCAGTGTCTTGTGATGATGTTCATGAAGTTATTGGGATGAATTTTTGTTCATGATGAGCTTCACCTCGCCACTGCCTATGATGCCTTAACCCAAATCTGAGTACATGCTAATGCCACTACCTATGATGCATAAACCCAAATTTGAGCACATGTCATGCTGTCTTTATTGGAATCTTTGATTTAGGTCTGAGTACACTAAATTGAGATGAATTGGGATGATAATTGTCTCATGTGTTTTGTCTAACCTATCAGTTTGATCTATGCGTTCTCCAAGCGTGTTCTTTTGGGGCTGTTCTTGGTTCCTGTTTTTCAGTGCTCTGATCCTCCCAGGTTCCTAGATCTGTGTTGTCAGATTCTTGCTCGTTGATTGTGACCATAGCTGGATATCTATCGCCTGATTCTTGGCTGCGATTTAGTTTTGAAGGTGGTCATATACTCAGTTGAAGCTTGAATATGAAGACATTTTCAGTATCTCTGCTGCCATGACGTTGTGATGATAAATCATTGTTAGTACAAGCTTTGGTCTCGTACGCTCTGCAGTACACGGAATAAACCTTTTTTTCACAATGTTTAATCCTTGTTTATGAGTGTAAGCAATAATTTGGAGTTTGGTCACCTGAGTGTTTGAGTAGTAGCAATCATGATGTATTTTCTGTTGCTTGCATGCATCATATGCTGCCAGAGACTATGACATACAGGACGAATATCAGCAAACTGACATCAAGCATGGCCGACCCGTAATGCCCAATGGGACAGCAAGGCCACTTGCATTTATAGGGAAGTAATTTAGCAATGCAATTTCTTATCTTTTGCTTATGTTCAAAATTGCCATTCAGTATATAGGGAAGTTCTGTTGTTTTTTCCCATTACACAATCTCGCACAACTGAATGGTATACATGACAGCCAATGGCATAGGTAATTGTAACTGACAAATGCTGCTTTTGTTTTTTCAGCTTTGAAATGCTTAAAAAATGAGAATGTAAATCTTCTAGAGAAGAAGTGCTATGGTACTTGTTTGTATGTCCTAATAAATTTCATGACTAAAACATACAAGTATCTCATATTCCTAGACTAGAGTGGTACTTTCTCTTGTTTTTATCTCACAAGTTTTGTGCTATCTAGTATTCATAAACCTTCTAATTGATCAGTAGCTGACTTGCACCCCACATTTTGAATTTGAGCACTGAACTGAACTTCTAGTATTTCTACTACTAGTCCTACTACTACTACTTCTGTACTCCTACTCTACTATTGTCTCTACTCTCTACTTTTAAACCTTTATAATATAAGTGCTGAGGCAGTGGCATATGCAATGATGTACTTTTAAACCTTTATAATATAAGTGTTGAGGCAGTGGCATATGCAATGCTGAACTTTTTTGACATCTTGTCCTCTATGTTTTGGTAAATAGCTGCTGTTTCTTTTTTTTGCCAACTCTTCCCTCTCCTATGCACTTCTTTGTTTTGTTGTCGATGATGAAATACTCTAAGTACATGATTATGGATATTTTGATATTTTAACACTGAGCAAAGTGCCTTAGGACAATGATGTTGTTGTGCTTCTTGGACATGATGATGGATATCTCAATTTTTACATACAGAGCTAAGTGCCTTATGTCCATGATGATGGTTATTTTGATTTTTACACACTTGTAGGCGCAGGAGGAGCACCCTTAGGTGCGGCAGCCACGCTTTGGTAAAATTGTTGACTGCAATTTTTGCTTGGTACTAATCAGTGCACTCCCACAGTAGCTTTGATGACAACTTGTAATATTACTTGAGATTTAAGGCACTTTGCAATGATGTTGATTATTAACTCATGCTTTTTCACAGTTCATATTGAGACCTAAGGCACTTTGCAATGATGTTGATTATTAGCTCATTTTTTCACAACTCTGTACTCTAAACTTATGCTGAACTACTACTGTCCACTACTGTCCACTACTATTGTCCACTACTCTACTCTCATACTACTCCACTACTACTACCTGTCCTCTCCTCTCCCTTCCTCTCTTCTCCTTCTATCTCTCATCTCCCCTGTCCTCTCTTATCCTCTCTCCTACACTACTACTACTGTACTCTACTACTATACTACTAATGTACTCTCTCTACTCTACTAATGTACTCTACTACTCTACTGCTACTCTACTATACTGCTGCTCCACTCTACACTACTACTACATTGTCCACTACTACTGTCCCTACTACTGTCCACTACTCTACTCTCATACTACTCCACTACTACTACTATCTGTCCTCTCCTCTCCTTTCCTCTCTTCTCCTTCTATCTCTCATCTCCCCTGTCCTCTCTTATCCTCTCTCCTACACTACTGTACTCTCTCTACTCTACTACTGTACTCTCTCTACTCTACTATTGTACTCTACTACTACTCTACTATACTGCTGCTCCACTCTACACTACTGTACTACTACTCTTACTACTTTACTACTGTCATTTTGATCTACTACTACGCTACTACAACTACTACTGCTGCTGTTCAATTTTTGGTGCCATTTGAATTTGAGCAAAACTGAACTGAACTTTGCTAAACTGATGCTTAACTGAACCTATTAGCTTGAACTTGTTAACTTAACTGAGCATAATAACAGTAGGATTTTTTATTTGTAAAAGTTTTTTTTTATCTGAGCACTCTACTATTACTAATACTACTCCTACTACTACTACTTCTGTACTCCTACTCTACTACTGTCTCTACTCTCTACTCTCTACTCTGAGCAGTGATGTTTTATTTTGATGCATAAGGCATGTGCAGTGATGTTTTATTTTGATGCAACTCTGAACCTGAGGCATAAGGCATGTGCAATGATGTTTCATTTTGATGCTACTCTAAACCAGAGGCATAAGGCATGTGCAATGATGTTTCATTTTGATGCTACTCTGAGCCTGAGGCATAAGGCATGTGCAATGATGTTTTTTTAATTGAGCTTAACTGACGATTCTCTGAAATGGCACTCACTGACCAATTTGCTACTCTACTACTTTGCACTACTCTACTACTCTTCTATACTACTCCTTTACTACTAATACTACTACTCTACTATGGGAATGTTGCCTGCTGTGGGGTTGCTGGAAACCTTAACTTTTGAATGGACTTGTGGATGTAATGGACTTTGTGGATTTGATGGACTTAGAACTTTTGAATTTGTAAATTTGATGATGGAACTTGAATTTGATGTTTGTGCTGGGATGTGATCAGATTTGATATTATATATGTTGTGTTGTGAATTTGATTATATATATATATATATATATATATATATATATATATATATATATATATATATGTTTGCTGTGATGTGGTCAGATTTGATTATTGCAATTTTTATTTTTTTTGTTGAAAATTCACTATAGGGGCGGTTCTAGATTCAGCCGCCCTTACGGTGCTCCCACTGTAAGGGCGGCTCGAAACACCAGCCGCCCTTACCGTGGGGGCACTATAAGGGTGACTGGTTTTGAACCGTCCTTACAGTGAAATTCACTGTAAATACGGTCTAGAAAGAGCGCTTCACCCAGCCGCCCTTACAGTGCCTAATGAGTCGTCCCTGTTGTGCCTTATTGGCGTAGTGACTACTAGTAGTAGTACGTGTGTAGTTTGTTGGTCATTACTCTCTCGATACACAAACAAATATAGTTGGTTGGTCATTATTCTCCCTCTATCTCTATATATATAGACACACACGTACAAGTATTATTATTTCTTTTTTTAAGTTGGTAGGAGCACTACCACGACGACGCTACTGCTGACTGCTGTGTGCATCGAACCCCGGTCGGTTGCGGCTCACTACCACGACGCTAAACGCTACTACTGCGTATGTAGCGTCATCTCGTCCGCCACGAGCATTTATTTATGTATATGTAGGACGGAGTGATTTAAAACATTACTTCCTTCGTCCCAGAAAAAGTGTCATTTTAGGTTTTTCAGACATCGTGTTTGACCGTTCGTCTTATTCAAAAATTTTGTGCAAATTATAAAATAAATAAATCATTATTGAAGTATCTCTAATGATAAAATAAGTCATAACAAAATAAATAATATTTATTAAAAAATTTTGAATAAGACGAACGGTCAAACACGATGTCTGAAAAACCTAAAACGATACTTTTTCTGGGACGGAGGGAGTACACTACATGATCATGCAGGTCGGATTGCTTCGCACAGGCTCCGGATTCACGGTCGTGACGAGCATTCTTGCTGGGGTAACAAATTCGCGCCCTGTCTTGCAGTAAAAGGCAAAGTCGAAGCTGCCGAAGCCGTTGCAGGCGAGTATTAGGTCGTTGGCGCGTTCCATGACCTCCTCGGGGGGATCTTCATCTGCCCCGGTGCAGGTTTGTAGAGCCCTGTTGACAGTCACCCCAACATTGGTTCTCGTGGCATAGAACCACGGGGGCACTGAGTAGGCGAAGAGGCAAAGATTATCCCCTTTCAGGAAGCAGTCCAGGCAGCAGCTGACGACGCCGCCGCGACGCATAGCTTGACGGCACACCCAGCAGAAGGCATAGCTTGATGATAAGGCATGCGCTCCTAATGCTCCTCCTGCTCCTGCTATTCCTACTGGTGCTACTGGTACTGAAGGAGCTAGTCCTACTGGTCCTGAAGGAGGTAGTCCTATTGCTACTGGTGCTACTGGTACTGAAGGAGCTAGTCCTACTGGTCCTGAAGGAGCTAGTGCTAGCGTTGCTGTTGTTGCTTCGGCAAAAGAAGAGGGGGACTCCCGGATGAAGTGGATCACCTGATTCACCTTCTTGTCGCTTTCGTAGATTCCTGTATGTTCACTCACTCAAGTTAATACACACTTATATACTAGTAGTACTTAATTGAATGGAACTGAAGTACGTGGTAGCAATTAGCCAGCCTAAAAAAGATTTGCATTTTTTCCCTAGTACTACCGGGTCTAGCTACTACCATCTTCAATAAACCATGGCTACATACTCATTTATCAGTTTGAGGATATTTATATACTCATTTTAGGATACTTCAAATCTTACTACGTAAAAAATTTCAAAAGAGCCCATACTTTTTAATATACTATTATAATATCATTATAATAACATATAAAATTAGTATAACCATATACTCTATGTATACTTGCATACTTGACATACATACTACCCTACTAGATGGTCTAATATGATCACATACTCCGCATATATACACTTCATCAGGCTATATACATCCTAAATCTTGACATATACACATGAGAGTAACAACACCCTGGGAGTAGAAAATATATAATGGAGTGACTAAAATATACGCGTGTACAGTAAACACTAGCGCTACACACATCCCCTGCTTCCACCTTCCGCCAGCGGCCCCTGCAGTCCCTTCCCACCAAACTAAAGCGAATATAACTGTCTACTCCCAAGTTATAACTTTGTTTGTAATGTAGTTATAACTTCGTTTGTAATGTAGTTATAACCGGCGCTTATTTGATTATTATTTGAATACTACTACCCACCAACTCATCTGATACATCTCTGACATGCATGCATGCACGGAACATTTTCATGATTCAAAATTTCAAAATATCTCACAAACCGTAAAGTCACATTCCCGAACCGTTTGAAGATTATTGTTGACAAAAATATACCGAACAAAATAAGATCCATTAAGGCTATGTTTTGACAAAAAATTTAAAAAAGTTTTTTAATTTAAAAAAGCAAAAAAAAGTACAACTACAACCAAATAAAGGATACAGTTACGACATGAGTTACTACTCAGTTATAAGTTAGTGTAGTTTTTAGTTATAAATTGATTTTTATAGAGAGAAACAGTTAAATTTCCTTAGAAACACGACTGCAACCAAATAAGGACAGATATAAACAACTTAATGTAGTTATAAATGGATTACTACTCGGTAACAAATTGGTTTAGTGTGTAGTTATAAATATTATGGTATACAAAAATAACGCATAAACAACTACAAATTGCACACGAAATATAGTTGCAATATGGATTAGTACTCAGTTACAACTTGATTTAGTGTGTAGTTGTAAATATTATGGTATACAGAAACAACACATAAACAACTACACATTTCACACAAAATATAGTTGCAGCATGAGTTACTACTCAATTACAACTTGATATAGTGTATAGTTGTAAATACTATAGTCTACAGAAACAATACAAAAATAACATAGTTGCAAATACTATGGTATTACACTAGCTTTTGTGTATGACGATAACTTTTGTGGATGAACGAACTTAGTCCCACTCAGTGCGACCGTGCATAAGGAGAGACAAATTTGTTGTACGACTAAGAAAAACGACAAACATCGAGCCGCCGTCAATGAAGCCGCTAGTGCATGCAATGGAGAACCACCTGTAGCCCGTGCACAACTATTCTGGTGAAGACGGACGACTAACACGTGTGTTTGTAAGATGCTTTAAGGGTGTCAATACATATTGTCGTTGATGGTGTCGATACGTATTGTCATCGATGGATTCAAAGATGGCAGAAATTTGAGGGGCGATGAAGATGTTAACAACTTAAGAGTGAAAATAATGACCCATTGTAATGCATAGGATAGCCCGGCGCCGAAGTCGTCGAATTGATACCGGCGACTATGCAGGGCACACTTTGGTGTGGCAACAATAATCTCGTCACCGATACCACAGTTGGCCCCACTCGCCGAGGTCCACTGTAGATGCTTTGATGGTAATATAACCATCGGCATCCTGCTGACTCTGACGAAGCCCGCCATGGCTGCACCTCGGGAGCCCTGATCACAATGTGTAACTAGTACCCCTAGGAAACCAATGACGGTGTACCTCTTTATCTTCACAAAACATCCGCTAGCATCCAGGACAAGCAACCATTGCCACCTAATATTAAAGAGCAAAAAAATTCTTCCATTTTTTTTGTCCGTCTCCCACTAACTCCGTGAATATGAAAATTATCTCTCTTCGTGTCTATCTACAACTCTCTTGTTTTATATGACATATACATGGCTTCTTGAGGTAACCTGAATAGTTTAGAAATCCTAATCCTAATCTAAATATACCCCTCCGATCTTGTTTGATACTATGAAACATGCAAGATTTTTTTAGTAACCTGAGTAGGAATCCTAATCCAAATAGTTACTCTTTTCCTTGTTCGTTTAAGTTTTAATTTCTTTTTTCCTTGTTCATGTTTCTGTTCAACAACAACAACAAAAAAGATGCACACAAACGGATCAAAAGGGAACAGGAGGCCACAGTTTTCCAAATTGCATTGTTCACGTTTCTGTTGAACAACAACAAAAAAAAGATGCACACATATCAAAAGGGAACAGGAGCCCGCTGTTTTCCAAATTGCATGATTAAAGTGGTTTCCACGCTTCAATAATTACAACTCTTTTATTTATGTTAAAAAAAGAAACACAGGGTCAACCAACAACAAATTTTATTTCCAATCAAAACTACATGAATAATTTGGTGGTGAAATTTTTTGTTTCTTAGAAAAGAGTCAATGGTTAAAAGGCCCATAATGCTATATTTATTATTTTTTATGTTTATTTATTATGAAAAAACTAAAAACTACCTAAGTGGATAAACGGGAGCACACGAATAGGGGGAAAAATAGAAACACGAATATTAGGTACCATTTTTTTCGTCATCGTTTCCTATAAATATTTGATAGTTTTTTTTTTCTATGTTACGACGCATGGACATGTTTGCTAGTTAAGAGAAAACAAAACAAAAGGTGCAGGGAAGATATGTGTGCATCGGCAGTACTACTCTCAGGGAGTAGCTACTCCCTCTTTATTTCCACACGCTCACCTGTATGGGGTTGTTAGAGCATCTCCAACCGTTTTGCAAAACCCTTCCCCATCCTTGGTTTTTTGGAAAAAGAAGAAAATCTCTTGTCCAACAGTTTGGCATCTTGGTTTGGCATGTTTAGGATGTTAGGTTATGATCTCCTTCCATTAGGCCCAACGGCCTTTTGGGCCTTGCTTCTCGCGCCCTGATCGGGGGCGTCCAACCCTACATGGTTGGTGGGCCCCCGTCACACTGCGCATAAATAGAGGTGGGGGCTAGCCGGCTCAGAACACAAGGTTGTCCTCAGCCGCCATTCCCACCGACATTCCCAACTCCCGATCTGAGAGGGGCGCAGCCAGTGACGGGAAGCCGCCACCGTCTCCACCGCGCAACCTCTTCGTCGCGTCAATGGCTCCTCCGGCGAACGACTCCAACACCGGCGCCTCCTCCGGATCTACTACACCTATGCCGTCGGACGGTTTGCGACCTTTACCCTTTTTCCCTCTATCGCGTCGTTGTTCGTTTCTAGAATTATTTGCATACTGTGAATCATTTTAACTACTTCTCACTACGAATCCATGCCCGATCTAAATGAATCCATGAACGTTGAATATCAACAATGGTACCGGAGCCATGTTCATGAACTAAGAACCCTAGATCGGGATACAATTAAACGAAATACACGAAGAACGGACCGCCGATTCGGAATTTTTTTTCGGATCGGAAAGGAATGGACGAACCCTAATCGAACGGCCTACGAATCATAACCCTAACGCTGCCTTGCGGAGTCGGGCCACAGTGGCCGGATGCGGCTGCCAAGCCGGTCAGGGCTATGCGCGGGCCACAGTGGCCGGATGCGGCTACCAAGCCGGTCGGGGCTATGCGCGCCACACGCGGGACCGCTCGACGGCGGCGAGCTCTGCCCATGGCGAGCTCGCGCGCCGGCGAGTGGACCGGCGGCGGCACGGCCAAGTCACCATGAAAGGCGCAAGTCCTGTGAATGGAATGGGGAAGAAGGAAAGATGGAGGAAAAGAAGGCCGGTGAACTGCTCCGGCGAGAACTCCTGGCCGGCGGCCGCCACCCGCCGAACCCGCCACGGTCGCCGTGGTGTAGCCCGTGCGGCTGCGGCTGAGGAAAGGTAGAGGAAGAGAAATGTCGGTTAGGGTTAGGGAATGAGTCAACCGGCTCCCGTTTTTATCCCTGCGACATATGTGGATGGCCGTCGGATCAAATCAACGGTCCAGATCAGCTGGCGCCAATATGGGCTCGAATCGGCCTAGGCGGGCGCGAAACCAAGGAAGGAATCCCGGCCCAGGCCCAGGTTGCGGCCTGGGCGCGGGGGCGTGGCGGCCTGCTGGGCCGAATGGCCGGCCCGCGGAAGCGCCTGGGCGCGGTGACTGTGCCGTTTTGGCTGGGCCGCTGGGCTACTTCAGTGGGCCGAGCGCGGTGTGTTTTTTTTTTGGCCAGGCCGCCGGTTCGCTGGGCCGCTGAAGAAAGGAGAAATTCAATTTTTTTTCAGAAGCAATCTTTATATGAATTCGATGAATGTTTGAATGAATTTGAATAGAATTTTGATATGAACTTTCTGTGCAATATTGTCCAACGACATTTTGCTCAGAAATAATGAAATTTTTTAGTGCTTCTGGAAAACAACATTATGAGAATTTTATTATTGTTTCCGCTGCGTACTTGATATAGTTATTTTCATTATCAAATTCGAACCAACGGGAGAATTTAGTTTTGAAAAATGAATAATAATTGAAGATGAATTGTAGTATTGTTATTTTCTGATCAACGTTGTTAATAACAATATTATAATTTTGATTCATGAAAATTGTGCATTAATTTTATTTCTGCCCAACGGTGATGTAAAATTATTGCATAGATGAATTATATGTTTCAATTTAACCAACGTTGAGTTAAAACATATGATTTCATGTATAAATATTTCTCACTTACTCTGATGTGGTTTCAGGAGGCAAATGCATTGTGAACATCTCGAACATCCCGACACTCAACGGAACAAATTACCGTGTGTGGCGGGAGAAATATGAACTTGAACTTGCGTTGGGAGAGGTCGATTATGCCATCATCTCACCGTGTCCCACTGAACCTGTGGATCCGGTGAGAGAAGACAATGAATCTGACGATGATTTCACTGCTCGAAAGCGTGATCATGCTGAGATAAGAATGAAATATGATCTTGAACACAGGCAATGGACCCTCTCTAACCGCAAGTGCTTATTGGTAGCGAAGGCCACCATAGAAGAACAGATAAGGGGCTCAATCCCTAAATGTGCTACTGCCACAGAATATCTTGATAAAATCAAGAGTCAGTTTACTGGGTCTACCAAGGCCAGAGCAAGTTCACTGATAAAGAAGCTTGTGAATGAAAAATATACTGGTGGTAGCATTAGAGAGCACATTTTGAAGATGAACACCACGGCATCTAAGCTAAAAGAAATGAATTTGAAGGAAGATGATTTCCTGATTCATTTGATTTTTGCTTCCCTGCCAAAAGAATATGATACTTTCATTGTGAACTATAATATGCAGCCTGAAAGATGGGGCATAGAAAGACTTATCTCAATGTGTGCTCAAGAAGAGGAGAGGATAAAGTCCTCACAGGGTGAGTCCGCTCATTTTGTGAAGGATAATAAAAGAAAGAACTTTAATAACAAGAATTTTAAACCACAAGGGAAACCCAAGTGGGACAAGGCCTCTTCCTCAAACTCACAGGGAAAGAAACCCCAGAAACCTGAAAATCAGCAGAGCAACTCCTATGGTGGAGCTGAAAAAGATCAATGCAAGCACTGCTTCAAGAAGGAACACTATAAGAGAGACTGTCCAGACTTCCTGAAATCTCTACTGAAAAGAGGTGATGAATTTATTACATTTGTAGATGAATCCCTGTATTTATGTTATGCTAAATCCACTTGGTGGGTTGATTCAGGAGCAACTACTTATGTTGCAAATTCCTTACAGGGGTTAAGTGGGACGAGGACCTTGCAAAGAGGAGAAAGAACGATTAAAGTGGCAAATGGAGTACAAGCCGACGTTGAAGCAATTGGAGATTTATCTTTAGAATTGAACAACGGCTTTGTACTTAGACTTAAAGAAGTACTTTATGTTCCCTCTTTGTGTAGAAATTTAATAAGTGTTTCGAAACTTGATGATGATAGAATTGATTGCCATTTTGGTGATGGCAAATGTAAGATACTTGTTAATAATGAATATGTTGGTCTTGCCTTCCGACAAGACAAGCTTTATTTATTATCTCTCGATGAAAATACGAACAATGTATGCGATGAGAATGTGAAAGATTCCCCATCTGCGAATGTAATTAAGAAGCGGAAGCGAATTGATGATGCCTCTTCGAAATTATGGCACTATCGCTTGGGCCATATTTCGAGGGGAGAATGGAACGGCTAATTAAAGAATCAATTCTTCCGCACTTAGAATTTTCAGATTTAGAACAATGCGTTGATTGCATCAAAGGAAAGTATGTCAAGAAAATTAAGAAAAATGCCAAACGAAGCACAGGAACTTTAGAAATTATCCACACTGATATATGTGGTCCATTTCCTGTGAAAAGCGTGGATGGTTATGATTCGTTTATAACATTCACAGACGATTACTCTCGTTATGGCTATATTTATCCAATTAAAGAAAGATCGGAAGCATTGGATAAATTCAAAATATTTAAAGCTGAGGTTGAAAATCAGCATGATAAGAAAATAAAGATAGTACGATCAGACCGAGGTGGAGAGTTCTATGGGCGACATACCCCATATGGCCAAATTCCTGGACCGTTTGCAAAGTTTCTACAGGAAAATGGCATAGTCGCTCAGTACTCTACACCGGGGGAGCCTCAGCAGAATGGAGTGGCTGAAAGACGTAACCGTACCTTAATGGATATGGTAAGAAGCATGATAAGTTACTCCACTTTACCGATTAGTTTATGGATGGAGGCGCTGAAAACCGCCATTCACATACTTAATCGAGTACCAAGCAAATCGGTGCCTAAAACACCGTATGAATTATGGACAGGAAGGGAACCCTCACTTAACCATTTGCGTGTGTGGGGCTGTCCAGCTGAGGCAAAAGTGTTTAACCCAAACATAAGAAAGTTAGACTCCAAGACAGTCAGCTGCCATTTTATTGGCTATCCAGAAAGATCCAAAGGATATCGATTTTATTGTCCTGACAGACATACGAAGATTGTAGAAACAAGACACGCTGTGTTCTTGGAGGATAACATGACCAGGGGGAGCATGGTAGCACGAGAAATAAGCCTACAGGAGAAACGGGTACATGGACCCACTCCGATGGTTGAAAACCCATTTTTTACGCTACCTGTTGCTGTTGAGCCGACAGTGCAGGACACTGTGGAGCCAACACCCGTTGCAAGTTCTCCTGTGGCGACAATAAATGAACATGAGGAACCTGTCCTTGAGGAGGCTGTCCTTGAGGACCCCATAGAACCAAACGTCGCACATGAGGAAGAACAACAACAGCCCAATGTGGAACAAGTGCCAGAGGCCCCTAGAAGGTCTCAAAGAACAAGAAGGTCAGCTATTTCTAATGACTATGAAATTTATAAAACAGAAAAATTTCAGATGGGGGATGATCCCACCTCATTTGAAGATGCCATGAGAAGCGACCACTCATCAAAGTGGCTTAAGGCCATGGAAGATGAAATGAAATCAATGAGTACCAACAAAGTTTGGGACTTGGAAATTATTCCTAAGGGAGCCAAAACAGTAGGTTGTAAATGGATCTACAAAACAAAATATGACTCCCAAGGGAATATAGAAAGATTTAAAGCGCGACTCGTGGCGAAAGGCTTTACGCAAAGAGAAGGGATTGATTACAATAAGACGTTTTCTCCAGTCTCATGTAAAGATTCCTTCATAATTATAATAGCACTTGTGGCCCACTATGATTTGGAGTTACATCAAATGGATGTAAGAACGGCGTTCCTTAACGGGGATTTGGAAGAAAATGTTTATATGGCACAACCGAAAGGTTTTGTTGTAAAAGGAAAAGAAAATATGGGATGCCGCCTAAAGAAATCAATCTACGGATTGAAGCAAGCCTCAATACAGTGGTATTTGAAATTTGATAGAACGATAAAAGGTTTTGGGTTTAAGGAGAATGTTGAGGACAATTGCGTTTACGCAAAATTCAAGAATGGAAAGTATATATTCCTAAACTTGTATGTGGATGATATCCTGTTTGCTAGCAGTGATGTCAGTCTGCTAATGGAAACGAAGAAATTCTTGTCCTCAAACTTCGATATGAAAGATCTCGGTGAGGCCTCGTTTGTTTTGGGAATAGAGATTCACCGAGATAGAAGAAAGGGGGTACTGGGACTGTCGCAAAAGGCATACATAGAAAAGATTTTGAAGAAATTTAGTATGCATGCGTGCAGTTCTTCACCTGCTCCTATTGTCAAGGGCGATAGATATGGGGAACATCAATGTCCCAAGAATGAATATGAGATTAACCGAATGAAAGCGGTACCGTATGCTTCAGCAGTTGGAAGTTTACAATATGCTCAAGTGTGTACACGCCCTAACTTGGCTTTTGTCACCGGGTTACTTGGCAGATATCAAAAGAATCCAGGAATAGAACATTGAAAATTGGTGAAGAAAGTCCTGCGTTATTTGCAGGGTACAAAAGGCCTCATGCTAACGTATAGAAGATCTGATTCCCTACAGATAGAGGGGTATTCAGATTCCGATTATGCGAGAGAAGAAAGAAAATCCATGTCAGGATATATATTTACTCTCGCAGAAGGGGCTATATCGTGGAAAAGCTCCAAACAAACCGTAACTACATCCTCGACAATGTATGCCGAGTTTGTAGCATGCTATGAGGCAACGGGGCAGGTGAATTGGCTAAAGAAATTCATACCTGGATTGAAAGTGATTGATGAAATAAATGAACCGATGAGGTTGTATTGTGATAACAACCCAGCGGTACAATATGCTTACAACAATAGGTCAAGTGGTGCTGCCAAACACATTGACATAAAGTACTATATTGTAAAAGATAAAGTTCGGGATCATATTATAAATCTTGAGCATATAAGTACAGAGAAAATGCTCGCGGATCCGCTCACAAAGGGCTTATCACCCAACGTGTTCAGAGAACACGTAGCCGGCATGGGTTTAAGGGAAAGCCTATGATTCCCGAACATACGAAGGGCCCAGAAGAAACTTCATTCCAAAACAGAGAAATGTGTTGTAGCTGTTAGTCTAACGGAACTAATTGCTGTGACGATAAAATAGTTCAATGCACTAATCTGCAATGGAATAGGATAGAAACAAGAAAAATATGAATCGAAAATTTGAGTATGAAATTAAAGAACGAAGAAAATGACGAGAGATCAAGGGGGAGAATGTTAGGTTATGATCTCCTTCCATTAGGCCCAACGGCCTTTTGGGCCTTGCTTCTCGCGCCTTGATCGGGGGCGCCCAACCCTACATGGTTGGTGGGCCCCCGTCACACTGCGCATAAATAGAGGTGGGGGCTAGCCGGCTCAGAACACGAGGTTGTCCTCAGTCGCCATTCCCACCGATATTCCCAACTCCCGATCTGAGAGGGGCGCAGCCAGTGACGGGAAGCCGCCACCGTCTCCACCGCGCAACCTCTTCGTCGCGTCAATGGCTCCTCCGGCGAACGACTCCAACACCGGCGCCTCCTCCGGATCTGCTACACCTACGCCGTCGGACGGTTTGCGACCTTTACCCTTTTTCCCTCTATCGCGTCGCTGTTCGTTTCTAGAATTATTTGCATACTGTGAATCATTTTAACTACTTCTCACTACGAATCCATACCCGATCTAAATGAATCCATGAACGTTGAATATCAACATAGGAAACTCGCAAATCCCGTCCTACTCAGCGCAAATATACGCGCGATCTATACCCCGCGCATCCGCTGTTTCCCTCCGTGACTTCCTCTTCCCGCGCGACATCGTTGTTCCCGCGATCTCTTCCGTCGCGCCATAGCCCAGATTGTGTCCACGGAGAGGTTCTTCGATGTCGCAGCCCGCCTGGTTCAGGTATGCCATCGATTCTCCCATCCTCTCCAGGTCGACAATGGTTTCTGGTTCCTAGGGTTTCCGTAGCCGCTGGTTGGATGCCACGGAAACAGCAGTGCCGCCAGTCATCGTCCTCTCGTGCACCTGGCCGTGTCCATCTGCCGGCCGCCGTTCTGCTTTGTCTTCACCATGGCCGGCTGCCGGTTGTTGTGTGACCGTCAGATGCATCTCGTGGCTTTGCTTCCTGGTCAAGTGTCCCTGCAATTGGCAGATGAATGGAGATGGCCTGACTATTGTTCCTTGTCGGCACAGTGTAGTTTTTAAGTCAGTAGACGGTGCTTGGCCAATGTTCCTTGTCGGCACAGTGTGAAGCCTGGTTTCATACTGTATTTGATTGTTCATGTTTTCCGTGCAGTTTTCAATTTTATTTTCTTGTTACTACAACTTGTTATGATGATCTCAAAGTGGCAGACATGGAGGAATTAACTGAGATGATGAATTTGTTGTCATAAATCATTGTTCCGGATGGGTGGTTTTCTGAATGTATTGTCCGTTTATGTCATTTGTTCAGTGGCAGCATCTTATATATTTCATTTATTCTTCTTTATTTGTAGACTCGTCCGAATGGAAGGAGGTGGATATTGGTCAAATATGCTCACGGGAGATGATGTTGATGTTGCTGGTTTGGAAGACTTCACCTTTCCCATGACACACGTGACATGCCTTCTGAAGATGAATCGTCATCCAATTCTCTTTGGAGAAGTGATTTGTAAGCACTCATGACGTCTAATCCGCCTGCAAATGACAATTGTACAAGATCAAACATCTGTACAGGGTCCCGGCCGCAAGTTATTCATCAAACAATCTGAGAAGATCAAAAATCTGTACAGGGTCCCGGCACCAAGTTATTGATCTAGGAAGCACGAACCTTGGAGACTTGCACTGCCTGGCTGGGAGGACGGCGGCCGGCAGCAAGGAAGATCCGGTGTCCTGGAAGGTGGACTGGGCGGCGGCAAGGAAGATCCTGTCCGTGGCTTGTCCGTGGCTTCCTAGAGACCAGCATCCAGCGGCGACCTACCGTGGAGCCAGCGGCGACCTGGGTAAGGCACGCAAGAAACCGCGCGACTACTCCTGAGCGACCAGGCGACGGCGCGAAGAGGAAAAGTGCGGGAAAAAAAACGTGTGGGTCCATAATTTTGGGTTTTTGAAACGAAATTTGCCAAACTGTTGGAGATGAGATTTTTTTCTCCCCATATTATTCTGAGAGTTGGCAAACAATAAGATTTGGGAAACGAAATTTAACAAACTGTTGGAGATCTCCAGTAGTTTGGCAAATTTTGTTTCCCAAATCTCGTTGTTTGCCAACTCCCAAAATAATATGAGGAGAAAAAAAAAGATCTCATCTCTAACAGTTTAGCAAATTTTGTTTCCAAAAACCCAAAAACCCGCTAACGAAACGAAGAGCCCCGTTAAGCGAACGAAGAGCCCCGCTAAGCACGAGGAAACTACGATGCGCGGCCGGTGCCCCACGCATATATGCGCGCAATCGACCGAGATTTGCCAACTTGCCAAAGATACCAAACTATTGGAGAAGTATTTTTCTCATTTTGCCAAAAATTTTAGGATGTCAAACATATATGCCAAACTCTTGAAGATGCTCGATATTAAAAAAATCATACTTTTATTGACAACGGGGAAAACATATTTACAAAGTTTATATTTACATAGCTTGAGCCATTGGCCTTACAACAAACATCAGACTTGTAACACAGCGGTCCTGCAACGTCATGGGTCACGTAAACCTCATCCTTATGCTCATTCTTGTATCTTAATCCTTGTAGTTACTCTTGCTTAGCCTTCCTTCTGCATAATCTTATGGCTTCATCCCCGTGTACATCCCTGCAGCTCCATCCTTGTATAGGCTCCGATAGCCCTGTCATTATGTATACTCCTGTGGTTCCATCCTTGTGTAGATTCTGATAGCGTCATCCTTGCGTACACTCCTGCAGCTTGCTTCATAAAAACGTAGCATGGAGTGGATTATGCAAATGCCGGCCAAGGCAAATCCGAATCTTTCGCTTAGAGAATACGCCATCATGAAAGATGTATACAGTGATCATATTTATTCGGATGGCATATATTTAGATTCGGCGTGATCTGTCCGAGGCTGAGTTCGAGGCATAGGCCTCCTCCAACGGCTAGCGACGACGCCGGCCAAAATAATAATTTACTCGTGAACGGTGCAAAAAGCAGTGTGCTAGCGCAAAGCGAAGCGCCGGTCTCGCACGTTTCCATACGCGTCCCACCTCCCTCTCCGTCTCTCTACACATTTCCCAAAGCATTTGCCTACGTCTGTGCCTTCTCTCCCCTCCACATCCGCTGGCGACATCGCCACCCTATTGAAGGAGGACTTAATATTATCATGCCGTGGCCGACAGGAGGTTTCTTATGGCAGCCCTATTAAGGTCTTGCTTGGCCTTTATGCATTAGGTTATCACAAACGAATTTATTCTCAGCGGCCTAGACATTTATGCATTGGGCTATCACAAATTAATTTATTCTCAGCAGCCTAGGCATTTATGCATTCGGTTATCACACATGAATTTATTCTTAGCTAATTGACAGTTGTACTGCCATCCTTTATGCTTTTCTTTGGCAGCCTTAATTCCCTTTATATGCTTGAATAGTACATTTAGCTTCCTTACAGTCGGTCTAGGACTATATCCAAATGCTTTGGTGCCCCTTGATGGCAGAATAAAGAGCCATTTTTAGGAGGCATCTACACGCGACGCACTCATGCATTTCCTAGGATCCGAACCTAAGGCCTCTTGCTTCATGCATAGCCTTCTTACCATCACACATACACATCACTTCTTCACTAGATAAGGTATATTATTCTTTTGTATTCACCTCTGAACTTTGAATTGCGTATTTATTTGGTATACTTTAAGCAACCTCAATGGAAAAAGTCATCAACTACAAAAGTTATATATTTCATCAAGCTCTACAACTTCGGTACCAAGTAGCAAAAAATCTATGTTGACGATGTGTTGGAGATCAAATTATAGGGACTTCACGTCCCAAGTCCTGAGAAAATCAGTTCTCTCCTTTGTCCTTCACGGATGGACGCATGCAGCACTGAAACGAACCGGGTTCTCTTATATAACAAGAACCCAACTCTCTGTTCCATTGTGGTAGTCCCAGAATTAACAGCTATCACGTCTCAGTATAGTATCACATCCATATATGGGTAAACAATGTACAATAACTTGTTACATACTAAAATAATATGGATACACGAATTTGATACAAGCCTCGTGGGCTAATCAAATGGAAAAGAAAATCCTACGCAGCGGTAACTGGGGCATCGGGTGTCCTCCACGACCTTGATGTCTCCTCCATAGGCGTTCCCAATCGAAGCAATGCCACCTTCAGTCATACCACCTATCGTTAGGGGTGGGCATTCGGTTTTCGGTTCGGTTTTTCAGTTTTTGAAGAAATTCAGTTCCTAGAGAATAGGAACCGGTCGGTTCTGAGAAATTCTAGGAACGGAGCATTTCGGCTTTCAGTTATTTTGGTTCGGTTCAGGTTCTAACCGAACTTTATTTTAAGCAAAGGTTAAGACAACAAAAAATATATAGGTTCTAAAGAAAATTTAGGCAACACTACCTCTATTTTAGATAATAATAATTGATAAGAGAACAATAGCAATATAGTTACACAAATAAATTAGTTTAAATATGAGACGTCACACATAAACCAAACATAATCGTACAAAATGCATGTAATAAGTGAAGCACAATTCATGTATTTCAGTTAATTCAGTTATCTGAGAGTAGGAACCAAACTTTCTTTGGTTATTTCGGTTACTTGATATCTGGAACCGAATAGGAACCAATTTTTTTCTGGTTCTTTTGGTTCGGTTCTATGGTTTGAGTTAATTATGCCCGCCCCTACTCATCGTGGTATGCATAACATAAGAGGCGTTGTACCTCATTCTTCTCACGGAGATTCTTACCATCTTTGGAGAAACCTCAGAGAGAGCTGTTTACCAACCTGGAAAAAATGCATCGCCACCCCAATGCACTGTTCAGAGGATCAAATAGAGCTCATCCAGACGACCCTCCAATGCCGGATTGGTTCCTTTCCTTCCCGTGCAAGTACTTGGGCGTACCGCTCTCAATTTACAGGCTCAGAAAAAATGATGAATTGCCGCTGATCGAGGCGGTGGCTACCAGAATACCTTACTGGAAAGGAGGAATGCTCAACTTGGCTGGCAGGGCGACGCTGACGGCGGTTACGCTCTCCGCGATTCCGGTTCACCTTTCGATAGCGCTCTGTCTGTCTCCATGGGCAATCGAGGCCATCGACAGGCGAAGGAGAGGCTTCCTCACGGTTCATGTGCCCATAGACTATATTCGAATCTGGGGCATTATTCTTCAGGACGTGCAGCTTCAGCCTGATGTGTCCGACAGGGCAGGCTGCTGTGGAGGTGGTCTTTGGATGGTGTTTACTCGGCGTCATCGGCGCCGCTTACAGGGCGCTGTTTCTGGGCTCGCACACTCGATCTCATGGGGGCCAAGGAGTTGTGGAAAACCAATGCACCGCCTAGGGTCAAGTATTTCTTCTGGTTGGTGCTCCACAAGCGATGCTGGACGTACGAGCGCCCGTCGAAAGCGTCCAGATCGAAGCCGATGCCTGTGCTCGCAGACTCTGATGCCTGTGCTCTCTGCTCTCAGCACGCTGAAACCATCCATCGACCGTCTGCTCGTGGGATGTATGCATGTAGTATCTTTAGCAACGAAATCTGGAGTCGTCGTATCCTCCTGGGAACCTTGGGCTTCGCGGCGATGCTCCAGCCTCACCAGCCGTGCTTCTGGACTGGACCTGGTGGCTCGCTGCTAGGAAGCAGGCACGTCGGGGCTTCGACTAATCGACTCGTTGGTAATGCTGGTTGGCTGGAGGTTGTGGAAGGAAAGAAACAGCTAGCAGAACGTTCAGAGAACAGGCGTCCTCGGTGGCTCAGCTTCTCAGCATTATCATGGATGAAGCAAGGCAATGGGATTAATTGTCTGGATATCGGCACCTGTTGGGGCTCCTCTGATGTGTGTTTGCGCTGTTAACAGAGCTAGCTCTTTTTTCTGCTTCCTGTGTCCGGCGGTGCCCGTTGGTAATTGCTGACAAATTGCACGCACGGCTGCAATTGCTGACAGCCAAAACTAAAAATAATCTATAATGAAGCCTTATCTATCAATTGCACCCACTCGATTTTGAAGTAAAGGGCAAAAATGGGGCTAAAACTATCTGCTAGCAGTTTTGTGTTAACTGCGTTTTATCATATTGTAAGCTACTGGAGTACTGGTGGTTCATGCATGTATTATTATGCTGAGATCGATGGAGTTGTAAGCTAGCTACTTTCATCGTTTCATTGCTTGGCCAAATTGCATTATTGGGACGTGACGTTTATTTCCATTATTGGGTCATTCTCTTGTGTTTAGCTACTTTTTTATTAACATTTTAATTCTTCAGTATAAAGCCACAGCCTTATTTGATGGAATGATCGATGGTGTAGATTTTAAGGATGTTAGTTATTATAATGCTTGCAGTTTGACCTTAAAATGAGCAACAACAGCTGGTTGGTAAGCAGCGACGTTATTCTCCTTCCCCCAAGCGCCCCGCTACTGGCGACTCGGGGGGCGACCGCACCACCATCGTCGGGCCCCCCCTCCCCAGCCCTCCTCGGCCGCCGTCGCCGCCCTTCTGGTAGCGGTGGCGGCGGCGGCTAGCGGCGGCAGTCCCCAAAACGGGGCTCCGTCACACCTCCCCCTCCCTCCACCCCCCAGCTCCTTCCGCCCCCCCCCCCCCCACCCCATCCCCTCCAGCATCTTCGGCAGCGACGGTGATGGCCGGCCAGATCTAGGGCCCGGTGGACTGGATCCGGCTTGTGGTGGCGCCCGACCTCCCCCATTCCTCGTCGATGGTCTCCCGGCGACTGTGGCGGGCCCGCGCCCGCGCCCATGCTCTGCTCCGGCGACCAGGTTGGCGCCTGGTGGCGCTCGGCCTCCCCTCCTTCCTCGTCGGCAACCGGTCTCCGGCGGCTATGGCAGGCCCGCTCCCGTGCTCTGCTCCGGCGGTCGGATTTGGCGGCGGCCGGCCGGATCCGGGCCCTTGGGCCCCGGATCTAGCGCCCGGCCGGCGCTCACCCCCGTGGCAACCGGGCCCGCGGCGGCGGCTGGCCACGGCCCATCTAGGCTGCGTCCTGGGGCCTTGGGCGTCTGTGGGAGGGGTGCCTGCTGCCCATGGCTAGGCCCCTCCGCCCGTTTTCCTGCTCCTTCAACGGCTGTGGCTGCCCCACACTCGTGTTCCCACTCTGGCAAACGGGCTTCATGGCAGCCTGGCCCCCTTCACAGCCCGCCTGGTGGCCGGTCCCGTCCTGGGGGCCCTAGGTGCCGGCGGGCGGGGTGCTGATGGGACGCCTGCTGGCCATGGCTGGGCCTCCCCCAGCTATGGCTAGTGCCTTCGATGTGGCTGGCTGGCCCTGGGGGGGGCTGGGCGCAGCGTTGTCTGTGCCTCTTGGCAGATTGGGCGAAAGCTTAGCCCGGTTTCGGCCGGGCAGACAACGGTGACGCTTCGAGCGCCACGAACCTCCCTGGGGGCGTCGTTCTTAGCCCCATGTAGCTGCACAGACATCGCCAAATTCTAGGCTCTGGCCCTGTCTTAGAAGCTTCTAAGGCCAGCGACGATGGCATCCAGGGTGATTTCCTTGGTCGTCACTCCCTTCTTGAAGGCGTCGTTGAAGAATCTCCTACGACTCATCACCAAGTCCTTGTTTGATCGCTATGCTATGCCTGATTGTGCTTCATGTCACTCTTCACTTTGGTTCGCTGGTGGTTGGTGTAGCTGCAGTCGTTGCTCGGGCGGATGCTCTGCCGCCGGTGTCGTTTAGGCCCCCTCCCAAGCAGATGCTTTGCTGCTGGGAGCATGATGGCCCCATCTGCGGTTGCTTTGCCGCGTCGATGGTCGTCTTTTTTGGTGGTTGCCGCCGATGTCGCTTAGGCCCCCTCTCATGCAGATGTTTTGCTGCTGAGAGTGTGATGGCCCCATCCGCGGAAGCTTTGCCGCGTTGATGGTCGTTGTCGCTTACGCCCCCTCTAATGCAGATGCTTTGCTGCTGAGAGCGCGATGGCCCCATCCGCGGATGCTTTGCCGCGTCGATGGTCGTAGTTTTGGCGGATGCTTTGCCGCCGTGGTCGTCGCTTTTGCAGTTACACTACACTGCTGCCTACCATAGTGTTGAGTCTTCTTTATTAGGTTTAGTTGGTTAGGGTTGTTAGGTGGAGGTCCCCCCTCTCGTTTTCTTGCTGTTTGTTTGTGTTGTGGGATTCACTGGTAATCCATGGATTACTTGTGAATCTTATGTAATTTCTGACTTCCACTTAATGAAGCACGTGCTAATGCTAAGGCACACTTTCGAAAAAAAGGTTTGATCTTAAAATAAATGCTATCGATTTCATCTGTTCTGTGAAATTAGTGATTGGATGCTTAAGGATTTTGACTAAACTATTGATATCAGTTTGATCTTAAAATAAATGCGCTATCCATTTCATCTTTTATATGAAATTAGTGATTGGATGCTTAAGGATTTTGACTAAACTATTGATATCTTCAATTGGGGATTTGGGATGAGTTCTGCAGCACCCACGGCGTTGGGTAGACAAATGACAAAGATCACTCTGGGTCGGTGACTTGAAGCTGTTCGTGCTGCACCTGAGGTTTGGATATTGTTATCCTGATTGTTATCTTAGTCCATATATGTTCATACCTGATAGTGTTTTCATGCAATTTTTTATCATGTGAAATTTAGTCCATGTTAGCTTGGAGTCACAGAAATTTCCAATTGAGATTTGTCATTTGTGATGAACTCAAATTTTTTTAAAGTAAAAAATAAAATTCACCTCTCAACGCGTTGTATGTTTTCATATAACACCGCTTTAAATTACTATACATTAATCTTGTATGGGATATAATAAACTTATATATATTGATCTAGGTGTTTTGTGCTCTTTCTTCAGTCCCTCCTGGGATCCGCCTCTTGGGCGAACGAGAGAGCAGGCATCCATGGAGATGGAGTGTGACAGTGGCTGGGCTTCGACGGAGATGGAACCGCTGGGGATTGAGAGCTGCATACATCTGAGTGGGTGCACACCTGCTATCTCCCACCGTCCAAAGTGCTTTGTTATTCGTGCTCGTCCTGCCTTAGGCGTTTTGGAAGTTGACCGCTGCCTCAGGCCCTCACTGCTCAGGCAAGATTCCAATGGCCCCACGCAGACGCGATGCAGGCGCAGCTAGACGCACATGTTGCTCCCATCCCGTCATCTCTTGCTCCGGAAGCTTTGCTAGTTTCAAAAAAAAAAAAAACTTGCTACCATACAGGCTATTCTTTTACATTTATAATTATTACTACCATTATATAAGTTTTTTTGCATTATAAATTAAATACTTTATTTATTTATTTGTATTTGGGACAATGTCAACTTAAAAGCACTGACCATATTGTTAGCTTCATATTATAACATTTGCTATACGCAAACACATTTTGTTAATGTTATGTCAGCATACACATTGCACGACAAAGTGGATACTACTGTTTCTATTTAAAATAAATTAGAAATATTACATATAATACTCGGTACTTTATTAGAACTGACTATTTATATCAAATAACTGCGTCTTGCCAGCTTTTCATCCGTCCCTTGCCACTTTCTTTACCACTGCATGCGTCAATATACTACTTTCCCCAACTTTTCTAGTTGCCACCTTTTCTCCATATTATAGCCATGTTGTACTATATCATCTTCAACTATTTTACTACATGCCTCTCCTTCCACGCTACACAGTATTTATTGTGGTCTAATTCGTCTAAATAACAATTCTTACTTGAAATGAAATAATTTAAAACTTGACCATATCTCTATATATACCTAACAATAAATAGCCAAAATTTATACTCTATTTTTTTGTTCATCTCTCCTAACTAATTTCTTGAATTGTGTAAATTGTTTATGTTCGTCTTTCAATAACTCTTATGTGACCATCTACTTGTAGAGTCAAATGTATCTTCATAAATGATGATAATATATTTTACAAATTTGATAAAACTTAAAAAAGTCATGACGTAAATGATGTTGGTCCAATGATGTGATCAATGGTTGATTTTCTTTTTATTCACTATTATTTTTCATCTCTTTTCTTGATTTTACTATTATTTGTGTAGTTTTTTGCAACTATTTTGATCCTCGTTTCCCACTGCATTTGGTCCCATTAATAATTATAGTACACAATTAGTATCATTAGATAGATCATAGAATCTATTTTTATAATAAACTTAATTGGAGATACAAATGTTGCTAATATTTTGTATAAATCATGTTGAACTTAAAAAAAGTTTCACCAGCACGAAAATTATATGCAACACTTATTTTGGCATAGAGGGAGTATTTTAGAACATCACATCTATCTATGAGCTCAATGTTAACCCTCTATTCCAAAATAAATACACATCGCGCACTTCGAGAATAATAGTTGCTTGTATCATGAGAGGTTGATACTTTCCTTCCTTGTTAAGAAAATCATCCATGTCGTAGAATATTTGATATCCAGAAGGCTGTGGTGATAATCTTTACCTACAAGATTAAAACTGTGTACAATCAAATGTGTTGAACACGAAATGGAGATAATCCTAGTTAGAACCATCCATTCAACAAAGAAGCATAAGGTATAGTTGAGACTGTAAGGCCCCGTTTAGTTCCCAGAAAATTTTGCAAAATTTTTCAGATTTCCCGTCACATCGAATATTTGGACACATGCATGAAGCATTAAATATAGATAAAAAATAAAACTAATTACACAGTTTAGACGAAATGGACGAGACGAATCTTTTAAGCCTAATTAGACCATGATTGGACAATATTTGCCAAATAATAACGAAAAGCGCTACAGTGCCATTTTGCCAAAAATTTCAGATCTAAACCAGCCCTAAATGGACACAAGATTTCTCCATGGGACTGCCAGTACTATGGGACTGCCTAGAAGTACTACATGATATGCTCATTGCTTTCTCTGTTTCGACATACATGGTACAACTTTGAAAAATAATTTTCTATAAGTACATTAGTTTTCAGATAAACATCTATGATCTATCTTATATTGTCAATCGATATAATTACTTATGTACTAATGAACAAAGTTAAAATTTTGATCTATAGGAATCCAAAAAGTAAAATTCTTTTGTTCTGTACCTCTAATATAAAGGAGTTTTGTCACTTAAAAGGGCATTACACTTCTTCACCCTGTTCGTTTCGCTGGTTTATTGTGCTGAAAGCACTGTTCGCTGGTTTATTGTGAGAGAAAAAAACTGCTGGATGGCTGCTGATTCTGCCAATAAGTCCAAATGAACAGGGTGCTTCTTTTTGTCCATTAACCAATCACATGTGTTTAGGCCATATGGTTTACATGCTGAGAATGTTAAAGACATAACACTGTAACGCACTACAGACTATCACAGTAACATAGAACCAAAAGATATTTTAAGATATATATTATGTTCAATTTTAAGATTTTTTATATCATTAAAATTGTACTTTGGGTTCAAATTTAAAAAAACCTAGAATTCAAAATTCAAAAAAAATTAATCTTTGGCGTCAACCAAGAACGACAAGCAGATAAATGCTATCATTTTTACAATTTACATAAGGACAGTTTAACAAATAGAGCAAACCAAAAAAATGTTTTGTGAGCATATACAGTAGTTAAATGTAACTCATCAGTAGACAACATCTATGGAGAATAACTAGTAGACTGTCCACTAGGCTCCATTTCAGCAAATTAGTAGACTCTTTGTTGCATAGTTTGATAAAATTGGCTCACACAAAAAATATCATTTCTTGTACCAAACCATCAGGTGACAAATGACGTAATAAACAAACAATGCCAATAACCAAACGATCAGGTTTGCATATCAGAAAAAACAAAAAAAAAAGTATCAGTTTGTAAATGTAGTTGGCATTAAATGTGTACAAGTCGATTGATACTAGAAAATGTACAGCAATTTAATCTGTAAATCTACACAATTCAATGCCTTATACAAGTAGATTCATATGGGGACACCTGTACAACAACTTAATAACTAATATGTTATAATTTTACTCAACATAAAAAAGATAGGAGTTTTTATGTCTATGTTTTTGGGGAGCCCTGTAACACCCCAGGTGTTACGAATTTAATAAGACTTTGATCATGAAGCATAATCATCAAGTATTGTGGCATTAATGCATTCTATGTTTCAAATGTAGTGGTTCACATGTTGCATTTAATATATGTATATGTTGCATATGTGGTTGAATGGGAATTCAAATTTGAATTTAAGTTTTGGAGGTAATATAAAAACAAATTTCATAAATAAATTTTGTACTTTGAAATGGTATGGTTGATTTGAGTTATTTGAATAGAAATTATTCACTAATTGAAAATCAAATTCGTAAATGAATTATTTATTAACCCTAAACTCAAATTCAAAATCCTACTTTCAAAACTATTGAGAATTTGGAGATGGTCCAAAAAAAACAAAGTTGGAGATTTTGCAGTTTCTATATGATTTTTTTTAAAAGTAATTTGAAAAGGGGAGAAGAATGAGGTGGTTTTAGTCTGCTACAGTAACACCGGGGCAGCAGTCTGCCTGCTCACCGGCGTCCGCCGTGGCCTTCCCGTTGATTCTTCACGCGTGGGCACGTTGCAGGCCGCGTGGCCGTCTCGAGCAGGTGCTGGCGAAGCCTCGAAGCAACGCCGCGCCTGTTCAAAGCATCGAGCGTCGCCCGCCGTCTCTTTCTTTTCTTCTGCCGCCGATCACTCGAGCTCGCCGGCGAAATTCGCCACCCTTGATCCACCTCTGCCAGCTCCATCTTGCAGCTAGCTTTGTCATCGCCTTGCGCATCTCCTTGCCCCGCTCACGCCGTTCCTTGCTGCCGAAATCGGCCGCGCACGCCGTCTTGCCGCTGCCGCGGTCCGCCATGGCCCGCCGAGCGTGCAGCTCGCGTTGGCGCCGCTCGTTCCTTGTCTGCAAGCCCTCGCCTGCAAACCGCTCTACCTTGGCGTTCGCCTCGCTGCCGTGGAGCTCCCGCGTTTTTGCTTTTACCCGTCCCCGGCCACCGGCGCCGCTTCTACGGCATGGCTGTCGGGCCGCACAGCTCCGGGTCGCCTGTGCACGTGGCTGGGAGGCTGCTGGCCATCTTTGCCCTTGCTAAAGGCGCCCTCGGGTGCGCCTAGCCCCGGAGATGCTCTGTCGCCTCTCCTTTGCCGCCGGCGAGCATCTTCCCTAACGAAATCGACCTTCCCCGATCATCCTCTGTTCTTGATTTGCGACCAGGGACTTCGCGCAACAATAGAAGCTCTTCCAGGGGTTTTCTGCATAAGCCGTGACTCATATGAACAGTATGCTACAAAGTTTTTCTTTTCTTTTTTTATTTTTCAGCTGAAACTTGTGAATTTCATAACTAATCATTGGTCCATGATAAATTCATGAAATTTTGTGTGTAGCTTTGTTCATGATGTTTAATTAGATCTTTAATTATATGCTTTCATTTTTAGTTAATAATTATCACATAGATTAGTATAAATTATGAAATGACTTGGGTGTGTTATATACTTGATTTGTGAACCTTGAAACACCCAATCCCCTGTTGGTCCTTAGCAATGGAATTGCTTGCTTGATATCTTTTGAATCAACTTGTTATAAAAATAAATAAAATGGTTTACTTATAATTAGTAGTAGATGCATGTATATAATTCTTGGAGTAAATTGCACGGGCGGTCCACGAAGTATTGGCCTAGTTTCGTCTGGGTCCCTAAACTACGAAAATGCACATTGGGTACACAAACTACCTACTTGGGCCTAGGCAGGTCCAAAACAGCCCATGGGGCGAATTGACCCTAGTTTTTTTTAGCTAAAAGGCCCCAGACGAATCTCCTTCTCCTCACCCGTTTATTTTCCTCTTGGGTCTCGACAGAAAGAGGGGGGAGGTTCACATCTTTCGGCGTGAGTGGGTGCCTGCACAAGTGGCTCGCGGTGCGAGCGGGTGTCTGGGCGAGTGGCTCACGCGCGAGCGAGTGGTGGCGCCAACGATTGGCGGCACAAGCTGGCGGCGGCACGAGCGGGCGGCAGCGCGAGCGGGTGGCGACGCGATTTGATGGTCGCAGGCATTGAGGAAGATGGCTTTCCGCCCGAAAGGGCAGCCGGCCCCTGAATACGGTAACTTCAGGAAACCCTATCTTATCCGGACCCTCTCTTGAGTTATTGATGTGGATTTCTCGACATTGTGGAAGATTTTAGACCATTTTCGTTTGAAAGCCGATGATTTATATGCATGAATGGCGGTGTTCTAGGTTCTAGGGTTCTGGGTACTGTTAGGCAAAATGTTGAACTAAATGTGTTGAAAAATGCAGGTCCAGGGTCTAGCTTGTTCAGTCTAGAGGTGCACCATGCTGGTTTTTTTTGTCAGTGTTGAGGAGAACCATGGCTACATCAAAGAAAAAATTGACTGGTTTGATTATTGTGTTGCTAATACTTGGTCACCCCTATGGATTGAAGACTTTGTGGTTTAGTTAGGTTATGATAAGACATCATATCCAGTATTAAAGTTGTACTGGTTACTACTAGGAAAGACTTTAGTAGATGGTTTGAGAATTATTGATAGTAATAATGACACACGGGTCATGATGTCTGTGATTGATAGGGTGAAGAACCTGGTAATTTATCTTGATAATGATGATAGTTTTCCTGGTATCAATTGGGATGACATTGTAGCAAATTCTGTCAGCACTTTGCCTAAGGTAGGGGAGAAATTACCAATGAGAAAGTCCACTGATAACCAACATCCAGTACATGATGGCTTTGAGGTAGATGATAGTAGTTCAGATGACTCAGACTTTCATGACAATGATAATGAGGTAGGGGCATCTGATGATGACTTGTTTGTTGACAATGTCGATCCTGGTGTCATGGATGAAGGGGCATCTAAGGGCACAAAAATGTTCAAATGGAAGAAGGCTCATGGCAGTAAACTCAAGAGGAAGCAACCTGGCACCATACCAGTTGGAGCTGAGGATGAATCAACTGATGAGGAAGAGATTGACTTGGCAGATTTTGGTGAAGGTAGCATTAGGAACAGGTTCAGGCCATTTTAGTAGGAAGACTTGCTGAATCCATCATTCAGGTTAGCGCAATCATTTTCTACAGTTTAGCTTGTGAGGAAGGCCATCACAGAGTACAACATTAGGAATAGGGTGGACATCAAAACGCCCAGAAATGATAAGAAGAGAATCCAAGCTCATTGTGATGAAGGATGTGTATGGAACTTCTATGCGTCCTGGGACAATAGGACAAAATGTTTTCTAGTGAAGACATACAATGGCCATCACGATTGCCAGAAAAAGTGGATGATCAAGGGTTGTACCGCCAAATGGCTTGCAGAGAAGTACTTGGAGACATTTAGGGTAGACAACAAGATGACCCTAGTTAGCTTTGCAAAAGCTGTTCAAAAGGAATGGAACCTTACTCCATCTAGGACTAAGCTGTGGAGAGCAAGAAAGTATGCATTGCAGACTATATATGGTGATGATTTGAAGCAGTACTCTCAGTTGTGGCATTATGGGCAAGAGTTAAGAAGGTCTAATCCTGGTAGCAAGTTCTACCTTAATCTGACAAATGGGGCATTTAGTAGCTATTACTTGTCTCTTGATGCCTGCAAAAGAGGTTTCTTAAGTGCCTGCAGACCAATAATCTTTTTGGATGGATGCCATCTTAAGACAAAGTTTGAAGGACAGTTACTTACAACTATAGGGATGGATCCAAATGATTGCATCTTCCCAATTGCTGTTGCAGTGGTGGAAGTTCAATCTCTGGCATCCTGGAAATGGTTTTTGCAAAGCCTCAAAGAAGACCTCCACATTGAGAACACATTCCCATGGACTATCATGACACATAAGCAAAAGGTAAAAGTCACTACTTCACCTGTCCATTGCATAAAATAATTCCCATGTTTGTTGACTAACACATTACCACTGCATTTTTCCTTTTTAGGGTCTTATCCCAGCTGTGGCACAAGTGTTCCCCGAGGCTGAGCACAGGTTTTGTGTGAGGCATCTATACCAGAATTTTTCAACCCATTTCAAAGGTGATGTCCTCAAAAATAAGCTCTGGACATGTGCTAGGTCCACCTGTTGAAAGCCCAAGTTTGGTTTTGGTAATTAATGACACCAAGTTGCTAATGCCATGTGTTAAGTGTTTTGAGTTAGGCATAAGCAACACATGTGATGAAGGTGTATGTGGCAAGGAGTGGTGGCCACAAGATCACAAAGAGATGGTGCATGGACGTGAAATGTTGATCATGGTGGAGATGCACATAAAATGATGGACATGATGATCAAGTGGAGGAGAAGGATCTAAGAGCGCAAGGCAAAGGTATAACCATAGTTTTTTTCCTTTTGTCGGTCTAAGATGAGTAGAGAAGTGATTGACTGGGTTTAGGATACATAGCCGACTATCAAGAGGGGCAATCACGGTTAGCTCGGGAATCAAGTGCCACTAGATCAATGTCTTGAGCATATGCATTAGGATCTAGTTGAGAGCTAACATAACGCCTTGGAAAATGTTTGTGAAATGCTAACACACATGCATATTGTGGTGTACACTTGGTGGTGTTAGCACATTTGCGAAGGCGGTGGTGTTTGAACGGTAGTAAGGGGTTTGGGGTTCGCTCTCCCTCCCGCCGAGCTTGCGAGCGCGGGATTCAGGCGTTTTCGAGGAAATTAAATGCCTATTTTCTATTGCGCCGGAGGCAAGAAAAGGTGGCGTAAGTCCGAATTGATTATCACTGAAAATACAGTGACCGGACGCGGTGGTCGAAGTAACCAGACGCGGCTGGCGCGTCCGGTCAATTCAACTCGGTGTTGTTTGCTAGGGTTTCTGACCGGACGTTGGTCTGGCCTGACCAGCGCGTCCGGTCAGTTCACCTGTGCGCAGAAGAAGAGCACGCGACCGGCGCGTCCGGTCCCTCATGGAACCGGAGCGTCCGGTCAGGCGTCCAGAGGGGCAGAGAGCAGCGGATTGCTGATCGGACTCGCGGCGCGTCCGGTCACGTGTGATCGGACGCGTCCGGTCTCGACGGGAGCTTACTGGAACGCGACCGGACGCTGACACTGTCGCGTCCGGTCAAACGGTTGAGTGCGTCCGGTCAGGGCAACGGCTAGTTCTGACGCGCACTCTAGTAGAGCTCGTGGCTTGGAGGATCCCCATCTTGTGTGCGGTTGTGCGGCGCCCGCCGAGGGCTCGACTCTTGATAGTCGATTAGCTCGCGAACCGACAAGTGGGTGCATCGCCACAACGAGGAGTAGCTTGCCGGGAAGCAAGTGAACCTCGGTAAAAATCTTGTGTCATCTCTTTGCCGAGGATTTCTCTTGTGGTTGATCATTGTGATTGATTCTTCGAGTGCATTACTTCTCTACATCGTTGGTATAAGAATCAAGTTACTTGCTCTTTACTTTCTTGTACTTACCCTAGTGTAGTTTGCTTAGTGTAGCTTTTATCACATAGGAGTAAGTAGCTTAGTGACCTAGTCTTGTTGGTGTGTATTAGAGATCATAGCCTTGGTTCACTAGAATTGTATAGGTGGCTTGCATAGTGTAGTTGAGCTAGTGCTAGAATAAGCTTAGCCATCTTTATACTAACGTGGTTGCTTAGTGAAGCTTGTAGATTTTTAAATAGGCTATTCACCCCCCCCTCTAGCCATTTGGACCTTACACCTGTATGAGGCATTGGGAGAACAACATGCAGAAAATGAAAGAAATAGATGTAGCTGCTCATCAATGGTTGGAGCAAATGCCACCTAATACCTGGGTCAGAGCCTTTTTCAGCACTTTCCTAAAATCTAATGTGTTGCTCAATAACAACTGTGAGGTCTTTAACAATTACATCTTAGAGGCTAGGGAGCTACCCATCCTAAGTATGCTGGAGAGGATCAAGACTCAAATAATGACTAGACACTACAACAAACAAAAGGAAGCTGAAACATTTGTTGGAACTGTTTGCCCAAAGATAAGGAAGAAAATTGCCAAGAATGCAGAATTTGCCAACATTTGCTATGTCTCTCCTGCTGGACAGGGTGTGTTCCAAGTGCATTCCAAGGAAAACACATACATTGTTGATATTATCAACAAGCAGTGTGAATGTAGGAGGTGGGATCTCACAGGCATTCCATGTTCCCATGCCATTTCTGGTTTGAGGCATGAGAGGATACCTCCAGAGACAGTGATACCTGCATGTTACTCTGTTGAAGCTTTTGCAACCGCATATGCAAACAATATTTGGCCATGTAAGGACATGGCAGACTGGGAGAAGGTTGGAGGACCTCCAGTTGCACCACCAGTTTATGAGAAAGGGATTGGGAGGCCACCAAATTAAGGCAAGGAAGAAACAGGCATATGAGGTTCAAGGTAGAAATGGACCTAGGCTAACAAAGCATGGCTCCAAAATGCACTGCAGCTGGTGCAAATCACCAGATCACAATGTGAGGAGATGTGAATTGAAGAAGGCAGGCATTAGTCCAAGTGACATTGAAGAAGTACCTCCAATAGTTACCGATAACCATGGTGTATGTATTTTTGCCATTTTCTATTGCAGTACATAGCCATTTTCTATTGTACTAGAAGTACCTAATTAACAATATTGTTCTTGTAGGATAACATAGAGGCCGAGGCACCCCCACCTTTTGAGTACCCATTTCAAGATGAGATGGAACAGGAAACAATGCTTTCACAGATGCTTTCTCAAGTTTGATGGATACCCATTTGGCCTGTACCATGACTAATTTACTCTACCTTTTCCCTACACTAATGTAACGCCATTTTTTTCTTTCCATTTGTAGCCCACACAATGCAGCAGCTTAAATCAACAGCTAGGGTCATTGCCTGACTCTACCTTCATTCAGTCCAACTAGCCAGCAGCAAGACCACAAGTTGTCACTACTGCAACTAAGGCGGGCAGGGCAATAGTGAACAAAAAGAAAGTGCCTACTGTTGGCAAGAGCAAAGAAGTTGTTAAAACTGGACAAGGTGGAGGGAAGAAAGGCAAGAAGACTGGAGGAGTTGGAGGGAAGAAGACCACAACTGAAAATGCTGCTTGAAACTGTGAACATGGCTACCTGACTTTTGTGATTGGAATAGGACAGTGTTTTAGTTGCCTTTTGTGGATAGCAACACCTTTTGGATAGCAATATAGTTGCCTTTTGTGTACAGCAACATCTTTTGTAATGCATAAACACGAGTATGAATGCCTACACTGAATTGTAGCTTCAAAGTGTAGATGGTTGCATGCATGTGATGCAATGCCACTGTCTTAGGCTACAAACTTGATGACTGGATATGCAACTTCGGTTGCTAAGCATCAAAATGCAATTTGCATAATTGAAATGGAGTTTGAAAAATGTGTTCTTCTGAATTTGCCTTGCATTGGACATAAAAAATACCATACATTGCAGTCAGATGCATGTCCCAGAAAGCATTACCCGTTCATAAATAGAGCAAAGAAAAGGAGTGAGGAGAAGAAGATGAGATCGACCAGGGGCCTCTCTGCTTAAAAGCCAGCAACTAGCAAAGGTCATGTGCACCTCACTTATGCTGCTTAAAGCCTCCAGGGTTGTTTTGGACCTGCCTGGGTACAATTAGATAGATTGGTAGCCAAATGTGCATTTTTGTAGTTTAGGGACCCAGATGAAACTAGGCCAATACTTCGGGGACCGCCCATGCAGTTTACTCTAATTCTTGATTGCTAATTGTATGCGATAACTTGAGTAGATGATTAAGTATGTGGATGTTTTCCATGTCAAAACTTTGTTGGTCTATGTTAGTGTAATTCTTTTGATGATAAACAAATAATCAACTCGTGGTTAATAATTGAAATGCTTTGTGAAGCATAACCCTAGTTGTACCATGAAGGAAAGTTGTAATCAACTTTCTTAGAGTAGTTTAAGTTCTGTTATGCACTGATGTGTTTCTCATCATGCATCATGCTAAGCATGCATCATTATTACGTGAAGTGCACGAGAGTGAGAAGACTCGTGTTGATCAAGTGTTGGAGAAGATTCGTCCACCAGTGATATTGATGTCATGCTCGACTTCAGTGATCTTTCTGTGGAAACTAACCTCCTCTGCAATGAAGGCAAGCCCCGGAGCATACAACCCTTTCCTTGTATTTACAAATACTTTTATAATTCGAGTTCTATGATATGTGCATTAAGTAAAATAGAAATTGGTTGTATAACCAATTGCTGCATGACTACCTTGATTTATTCAAATATCTTCTTCGTAACCCCACTAGTATGTTTAGGTCAAAACCTCCTATGCTTAGAAATGATTAGGCTCCGATAGAAGTCGAGCGATGGTTTCATCATTCGCGAGAAATAGGTTTTATCTTTGTTATTCTGGGATCTGCTCACGGATTGTGAGAATACCATGATAATGATGATATTTAAATTGAGACCAAGCGGGTTAGCTTGCATTGAGAACGGAGTCTCAAGGTAGTGCTCCGCCTGTGTTGATTAAGGACCGATCATTGCAGGGCCGCTTGTGGTCGTGACTTTGCAGTACCGACCACATACTCCGGTAAGCCTGATACCTCAGCTATTCCATCACATGAAAAGACAACCACACATTGGGAGTGGAAGATGGCGAGAGTAGCCTGTACTAGAGATGGCAGCGGTTCGGGTTCGGATCGGATACCCGCGGGTTTCGGGTTTTGCGGTTTCGGGTTTGGGGATGGTTTCTCACCCACGGTTTTCGGTTTCGGTTTCGAGTTTGGTATCGGGTTCGGTTTCGGGTTTGGTTTTTCACCCGTGGATATCCAATGGATATCCGAAATAAATTATTTAGAATTAAAACTCATGTTTTATAATATGCTAATAATAACTTGTTTACTTAGATTATTAAATCTATTCAAAATTGACTCATGAAAATATTTATTATTTATTGTCTCTTATTTATACATGTGAATATGTGTATATTTATCCGCGGGTTTCGGGTATCCATTCGGGTTTCGGGTATCCGTTCGGGTTTCGGGTATCCGCGGGTTTGGTTTTGGTGATGGATTTCCACCCGAATCGGTTTTCGGTTCGGGTTCGGGTTTCGATTTCGGGTTTCGGTTTTGGGTGCACGGAGACTCCACCCGATCCGAACCCGACCCGTTGCCATCCTTAGCCTGTACTCACCCTACTGGAATAGGGTAGGGTGGTGGAGTACTGTGCTCTCGGGTAATGCGGACCGGTTCACGTTTGGAGGATCCGTGGGAAGGGTTGATATATGTAGGTCTAGGACCTACATATGTCATGTGGTTGGGAATCCCCAGCTGGGTTTTAATCGGTTCAAATCGTCGTTGCACCTCGGTTATGGAGACACGATCAACTGAACTGCATCGTAGTTAACAATAGAACATGGTGACGATGGAAAAGACATGAAGAGATGGAAATGAGATGTGATGCTTAAAGCAAGTGATTGACATAGTTTAGGTGCAAACTGGATACTACGGACAACTTAACACGCGGCTAAAACGTTGAAAGTAAGGGTTCACTTGTAGTGAGCTATTATGCAAAAGCTATTCTTGATGTCAACCTTCCCTTAAGCCTGCATATCTTTGGAGTCTTTTCTTCAGTCGGGTAAGTCTTGCAGAGTACCTTCGTACTCAGGGTTTGTTAACCCCTGTTGCAGTTTTTGACTTATGCTTCTTGTTGAGGTCATGTCGGTAGGCTCGACATGGTCAGGAGCTCTCTTCTACCTTAGATGCTTTATCCAAGTTGCTTCTGCAATTCTACTCACCTTTTGGAACTTAAGTTAAGTTGACTTGAACCTATTTTGTAAATTAATGTTGTAAATCTTTCGCAACTCCGATGTATGAAATTTTTGTAACAATGTTGTAATGTTGTGGCAACTCCATTGTTGATCCTGTATGAGTTGTAAATGTGGATGATTCGGGGTTCCCTGAGGACACAACAGACTATCCGAGTTGTTTGGCTCTCATGTACAGTGCAGTAGTCAGAGGTCTTAGGGACATTGACAGGTGCATGTGTGCCATATAATTTGGGTGGTTCTGCCACGAGCCCCTTGTCTCGTCCCCTTGGTCTTAAAATAATTGCTTAAGATTATTTAAGAACCTGAGTTCAAATTTATAAAAAACTAAATTTAAGACTCAAAAAAATAATCTTTGGCATCAATCATCAGTATAAAATTGCAGAGTTGCAGAGTACCTGACATGCAGATGGCTACAGTGACAGTCTAGAGCTGGGGGGGCTGCTATCAGATTGGAACCGTTGTTTCAAGGAAGAAGCATTATGTATAGCTAGGTTGCTGCTTTCAGATTCAAACCAAGGTCCTGGATCAACAAATTACAGAATAAAAGACAAATCGAAGTTGGAAACAAACACTAGTAAATATTAGCATATAAAGCTTAGGAACTCGTTCGCTGATTCAGGAATAATTTTAATTGATCGAGCATCACTTGTGCTGCTGTAGTAAACAAAAAAAAAATGCTATCTTGAAACTATACATTAAAAATGCTATTATACTTTTCATAGTTGATAACACCTAAATTTCTTTTGTTTTGTACATCTGATACAGAGGAGTTTTGGTAATAATTTATAGTTACTGAAAACAGTGGCGGATGCAGGATGAGAATCAAGGGGGGCTAAAACAATGGAGATATTGATTTGCATGAAGATTTAACGGTGATTAAGGTTTTTGCTACGGTATTTTTTAGTGGTAAATCAAGTCATTAGGGGGGCTGGAGCCCACCCAGCCCCCCCCCCTTAAGATCCGCCGCTGACTAAAAAGGACATTGCACTTTTTCTTATTGTCCATTAACCAATCACACGTGTGGAACAAAGTCAAGAATGAATATACCACAAATCGCACTCAAATAATGCAAAAAGAAGAAATGATTATTTATAAAAACCTAGCACTCAAATAAAAAATCTACAATTAAATTAGCAGTTTAACACTATAAAATTGAAGCACAAAACCAAGAAAGAACTCTCGTATAAAGCAAAAATGCCTCCTGGAAACATGTACCTCCTGCACTTTGTGCTCACAGACCGGAACTCAACCGGAACACAGTGTCCTAGAAGAATAGCTTTTTGGACTACTCTAGGTCTGTAGATTTCTGCATCTATCAAAGTATTTGGGCAGATTCACGGAAGAACCCTAAGGAATAATAGCAGGTGTAAATAGATCTTCGTGCTAACAAATTAAAACTAACAACCTGAATCGGCTGTGTTTAGTTCCTCAAAAATACACTATGCAAAAAGAAGATTTTCCGTCATATCAAACTTGCGATACATGTATAGAGTACTAAATGTAGATGAAATCAAAAACTAATTGCACAGTTTAATTATACTTTTGCGAGACGAACGTTTTGAGCCTAATTAGTCAACGGTTGGACAATTATTACCAAATACAAACGAAATGCTACAGTGTTGCTACAGTGAATTTGTCACCCCAAATTCGGTGGTGTGTTTAGTTGCCCCGGTAAAATTTTTGGAAGCACAGTAACTCTTTCGTTTGTATTTGGTAATTAATGTCCAATCATAGACTAATTAGTTTCTAAAGATTCGTCTCGTGATTTACAATCAAACTGTATAATTAGTTATTTTTTTACCTATATTTAATGTTTCATGCATGTGTCCAAAAATTTAATGTGACGGAAAATCTTGTAAAATTTTTGGAACTTTGAAGTAACTAAACGCACCCTTGCAATGGGAAAGAGAAATCAAATCTGGAAACAAAACCTAATAATACCTGTGGTCGGATCTGGGCAGTAGCTGCTTAAGTCACCGACTTGGGGCACTATGGTCACCAACTTGCCTCTTGTTTAGTTTCTCTAATTCTCCCCCAAATTCCACTATAAAAAAGAATATTTTCCGTCACATCAAAATGTCAGCAAATGCATGGAGTACTAAATGTTGATGAAATTAAAAACTAATTGCACAGTTTTGTTGTACTTTGCGAGACGAACATTTTAAGCCTAGTTAGTCAAAATTTGGATAATTTTTACTAAATACAAACAAAATGCTACAGGAATTCTAATACAGTGTTTTTCACCCCTATTCTCTGAACTAAACGAGGCCTTGAGTGACAAGAGACTTGGGCGACGAGAGTAGGGGCTTGTTTAGATGCCATCCAAATTCCAAATTTTTTCACACTCTCTCCATCACATCAATTTTTAACCGTTTGCATGGAGTATTAAATGTAGGTAAAAAAAATAATTAATTACACAGTTTAGTTGGAAATCACGAGATGAATCTTTTGAGTCTAGTTGGTCCACGATTGGATAATATTTGTCAAATAAGACGAAAGTGGTACTATTCATCGGGTTCACTTTTTTTGCAATCTATACAAGCTCTAGTAGTCTCAGTAGGTGCGGCATCAGAACCGGCGAATATTCATGGCAGCGGCGGCGGCGGAGAGAGGGAGAAGAGATGACAAAGAAAGAGCGAAAGGGGTCAATGCAGTCTTGGGCGACGGGAGTTGTAATCTCCGTAGGGGCAGCATCAGAAACGGCCAAGATTCATGGCGGCGGCGATGTGAGGGAGAAAGAGATACTTTTTGAAACGGGGACGAGGGAAGCAAGGTCTCGTGGCTGACTAAAACAAGGACAGGTGTACATTATATTAAGTAAAAAAAAAGATAAAGGACAGGGTTGTCTGCCTGGGAGGAGCAGGGCAGGAGCCAAACTTTTGGCTGAGCATACGGTGAGTGGAAGGATGAGTTGACTTATGAAGGCAGCACAGCCATGGGATAAGGGGCGGGCGCACCCATGGTTGTGGAAAATGCCGGTTGCTAAAACTATCTGCTAGCAGTTTTGTGCTAGCTAACTGCGTTTTCATCATTCATGCATGTGTATTATTATGCTGAGATCGATGGAGTTGTAAGCTAGCTACTTCCATCGTTTCTTTGCTTGGGACGTGTTTAGATGGCAAAATTTTTTACAAAATGCTTATGTAGTACTTTTCGTTGTTATTTAGCAATTGGTGTCCAATCATTGACTAATTAGGTTTAAAAGATTCGTCTCGTCAATTACGGCTAAACTGTGTAATTAGTTTTATTTTTTATCTATATTTAATGTTTCATGCATGTGTCTAAAGATTCGATGTGATACGAAATCTCGAAATTTTGTAAAGTTTTCTGGAACTAAACTGGACCTTCGCCAAATTGCATTATTGGGACGTGACGTTTATTTCCATTGAGTACTGGATCTTGTAAATAGCACATGCACACAACACACAGGAGTATTACTCTCTCGATATATTGTAACTTAAAGTAATTACATAATAAGTTATTTTGTAGTCAGCTGTAGGGTAATAGCTATATATATATATATATATATATATATATATATATATATATATATATATATATATATATATATATATATATATATATATATATATCACAACCCACACTTATATGGTCGGTTGGTCATTATTCTCTCTCTATCTGTATATATACACACATACAAGTAATTTTATTTTTTTTTTAAGTTGGCAGGAGCACTACCACGAGGCTACTGCTGTGTGCTACACTACAAGATCATGCAGCTCAGATTCGGAGACACGGGACCAAGTATCGGGACCGGCGGTATTGACGGGGAGAAAAATCCGACGCCTGTCTTGCAGTAAAAGGCAAAGTCGAAGCAGTTATTGGTCGCAACGTTGTAGGTGCCGAAGCCGCCGTCGTTGAGCAGCTTGTTGGCGCGTTCCAAGACCGTCTCGGGGGGATCTTCAGCTACCGTGTGGCAGGTGAGTCGAGACCTGACAAGCGTCCCAATATCGCACGCGTTAGACCGACCGCACTCACGTACGCTATGTCTCCATGCAGGATCGGATAGAGTAAAAAACCACCGCACCGGTATCCTGTAAATGTTACTCTATCTCCCAGCAAGCAACGCGGTCCTCTATATCTAGCGTTGTACTGTTCATCCGCTAAAGTACGGGACGACACCGACGGACGCGCGCGCGTGAAGGTAGTAGAACAAACAGCATTGCATAGAAAAGCGTGTCAATTTTTTTTCCGTATAAAAAATGTTATAACTCACAAACCAAAAATCCAAATTAAATTTCGATTGCACCATTAAATTCGTCTCAATAAATCCTTCAAAACTAGATCACACATGGATATATTTAGATAAAATGACAAGTGGGTCCCACACTGGATAGAGGATGATATAGAGGATGGATGGATGCGGAAGAATTGAGTATAGAGGAGAGAATCTTGCTGACTAGGACGTATAGAGGATGAATATAGAGGTCCATGAGTGCAGATAGCCTTATAGAACCAGAGAGGCACTCCGTAGGCGAAGAGGCGAAGTTCATCCCCTGCCAGGAAGCAATTAAGGCAGCACCGGACGGCGTGGCCTCCACGCATAGCTACACGGCACTTCCAGCAGGCTATAAAAGATGAGGAGGAGGAGGCAGAACTGCTGCTGAAACCGGTGGACTGGGCTTCAGGGCTGGTGAAGTGGATCACCTTCTCGTCGCTTTCGTAGATTCCTGTATGTGCACTCACTCAAGTTTTTTTTTTTTTTCTTTTTTTTTTTTTTTTTCTCGAATACGCAGGAGATCTGCGTATCATTGCATTAAGAGGAGGAAAGAGTTTTCAGTACATCAACGCGCATCAGGCGCGCTAGGCGGTTAACAGCTGGACCAACCTAGCAAAATGTTCCCTGAACCGATATTACATGAATGGATCAACCAAAATCCGCTCACTGCCGCGCCCTACGGGTCCTCCCGGAAGAGGTCGCACGCGCGCCCGTTGTACGCTGGGAACAGCGCGTCCAAGGCCTCCACCTGGCTCGACGACAAGGTCCCAGAACGCAAGGCGTCGAGTATCCCCTTGGGCGCAGGTGAAACCGGTGCGGTCGGCGGCATGATCCCCAATCGCTGGTTGAGGAGAACCTCGCCCCGCCGAGAGGCCGGAATGTGCGCCAACGGTTGGGTGGCAATCCGTCTGCTCCTGGGCCGGATAGGCGGGGGCCTCCTGACTGGCGTCCTCTGCCGTGGTGGAGAGGCGATCAGGGGCGGCTCCCGCACGACACGCACCTTGTCAAGGAACCGTGCGAGGCGCCGAGCGGCCTCACGCGATGACGGCGTTTCGTCCCCATTTGGGACGCCGGGTTGACCCTCCCGAGGAGGTGTCAGCAGCGCCGACTCCTGCGCCGGTGGTTGAGGCGACCCGTCCCGCGCGGCCGCCTCCACCTCAGGTGGCAGACTCGCGACCTCCACAGGCGCCACCTCACCCGTAGGGGGCATGAGCTGCGGCAGCTCCTGCGCCATCGCCGTAGCCGGCTCCGCAAACCCCGGAGTGGCGTCGCTCCCCACTGTAGACGGCTCCGCGGAGGTGGCCTCCAGAGCGCCGCTCACGACGAGCCCAGCAACGAGCTCCTCCAGCATCGGATCGAAGGAGACAACCAGATCGGGAGGCCCAATGGCCATGCACATCGCCAAAGCGAGTGGATCTGGCTCAGGGAGATATGGTGCGGCAGAAGGAGCGGGAGGCTCACAGACGTGGTCGGTAGGCATTGCCACCGCGATGTCATCTCCCTTCCGTCGGCGTCGACGTCGGCGTGGACGTCGTCTCCGCCGCCTGCGCCCCCCACCAACGCTCACAGCCGCGCCAGGCACAGTTGCGGACGCGTCAGGCACGGCAGCAGCCGCACCCGACGCAGCACGGTCCGCGCCCGAAGTGCCGCCGCGGGCACAAAGCCGGTTACCCGGGGCAGGCTCCCGGACGCGCCGACGTGGCCGTCCATCAGGGGCACTGATTGTGCCGGAGCTAGAAGGGGCACGATCAAACGAGCTCCGAGAGTCCATGCGCCGTGGCTGCTTGCAGTCACGCGCAACGTGTCGAAGACCCTTGCACCGAAGACACCTTTGAGGCAGCTTACAGGTAGCCACCCGGTGCGCGGAGGAGAGGCAATTGAAGCACTTGCCGTGGAGATCGGTCGGGATGTGCCTCAAGGGTCGATGACTGGCCGACCGGCCTCCACGAGCTGACCCTGGAGGCACAGACGAGTTGGGCGCCGGTTGCGTCGCCTGCCGGCGGAGGATCTCCCGCCACCCGTCGGCGTCGGGGGAGGATGCCCAACCGCGGCGCCCGAGGCGCTGACGCGCCGGGATGCGGCCCTCAACTGGCCGAGCCGGCATGCCGTGCACCAGCTGCGGGCGCGGCCAACGGCGCTTTCCCCGCCTACGACCCGCACCCTGGCGAACCGGCACCACACCGCCATGGCCCGAAGTCGAAGGACTGGCGTGCGTCAAAGTCTGCACTGGTCGCGGCCTTGTCGGCTGCGGCAGTCGCGTCTCCCGAAGAACCGCATCCCGATAGGGCGCGGAGGAGGCTGGTGTCGTTTCCGCATCGGAGACGTCAATGAGGTCCTCGTCCGCCCAACGGCGGGTCTTGGGCCGTCCCGTCTTGCTGCCCTTTGGAAGGAAAGGCGCGGCATTGGGGGACAAGGTGGACGACGAGCTCGCAGCAGGGGCGGACGGGTGAACGAGGAAGTCGTCGAGGCCTGAGGCGGCAGGCGCAACAGCCAGCCGTGGCTGCGTGGATGCAGCATCTGCGTCCACGACGTCGTCATCGCTGTCTGGGACGTCCTCGACGACGACTAGCATCTCATCCAGCGTCACGCCCACCGGCTCCGACGACGGGTTGGTGCTGCTGCCGGAGGCCGCTGCCGCGGCAGCGGTGTTTGGCGTCAACGACGGCGCGGACGGAGAGGGAGCATCAGCGGGGGCCGGCCACGACGGTGGTGAGTATGCGGCGCTGCCCGGCGTCGCCGACAGAGGCCACGGGGTGGCGGCCGCCGCCAGCGTGGGCGCCCCCAAGCTGTAAACCGCAGGGGCGGCTTCGGGGGGGGCGCTGGAGCCCGCGGCAGCGCCGCCCGAGGACACCGTCGGCGGCGGCGGGGACGGGGGGTCCCGCTGGGGGGCGTCGAAGCCGGAACCCCCGGTGGTAGCCTCGGAGGCTGCCACAGAGGCAACCGCGGCAAGGCCAGCCGACACCGGCGGCACAGCCATGGCGCCTGGCGGGGAGGAGGTCTCGGCCGCCGAATCTGGCCGCGGCGCAACCACGACGGCCGGCGGCCCATCCACAACGGCGGCCGCTGACAACGGCGGCGGCGGCGGCTTCTCTGCGACCGCGGGGCCTCCAAGGTTGGGGATGAGTGGGGAGGGGGAGGGGGAGGGCGAGGAGGGGCTGGCGGGCGCCGGCACCCGGGTGGTGGCCGGCGCCGCTGGCGGCGGCGGCGGCGGGCCCGACAGGGCGGGATCGCCTAGGGTTCGCCCGGTCGTGTCGTGCAAACAGAAGTGTTGAACTTGACTGATTAAAATTTTGTGTTTGGAAGTGCTTCGCACTCACTCAAGTTAATTAATATACTATTTATATACAGTCTAGTAGTACTTAATTGAATGGAACTGAAGTACGTAGTAGCAGTTAGCCAGCCTCAAAAAGATTTGCATTTTTCCTACTATACCGGGTTGCATACTCATTTATCACTCATTTTAGATACTCCAAATCTTACTACATAAAAATTTTCAAAAGAGCCCATATATATTTATATATCATTATAATAGTATATAAAATTAGTATAACCATATACTCTATGTATACTTGCATACTTACTTGATACGCATACTACTCTAGATGGTCTAATATGATCACGTACTCTGTATACATATACTTCGTCAGGTCATATACCTCCTAAATCTTGAGATATACACATGGGGATAACTGCACCCTAAAATGTACGCACATACACTAAACACTAGCGCTGCGCACGTCCCATGCTCCCACCTCCCGCCAGTAGCTAGTCCCCCGCGCGTCCTTCCCACCAAACTAAAGCAAATGTAACTGTCTAATCTCAAGTTACAACTTTGTTTGTAATGTAGTTATAACTTCGTTTGTCATGTAGTTACAACCAGCGCTTATTTGATTATTATTTGAATACTACTCTCCACCAATTCACCTGATACATCTCTGATAGGCACACATGCACGGAATATTTTCATGATTCAAAATTTCAAAATACAATATCTTACAAACCGTGAGTCACATTCTCAAACCGTTTGAAGATTGTTGTTGAGAAAAATATGCCGAACAAAATAAGATCCATTAAGGCTATGTTTTGACAAAGATTTTAAAAAAGTTTTTAAATTTAAAAAAACAAAAGAGTACAACTACAACCAAATAAAGGATACAGTTACAATATGAGTTACTACTCAGTTACAGCTTAGTGTAGTTTTTAGTTATAAATTGATTTTTTTTAGAGAGAAACAGTTAAATTGTCTCAGAAACACAATTGCAATCAAATAAGGATAGATATAAACAACTTAATGTAGTTATAAATGGATCACTACTCAGTAACAAATTGGTTTATTAGTGTGTAGTTATAAATACTATGGTATACAAAAATAACACATAAACAACTATAAATTGCACACGAAACAGAGTTGCAACATGGATTAGTACTCAGTTACAACTGATTTAGTGTGTAGTTATAAATACTATGATATACAGAAACAACACATAAACAACTACCATTGCACACAAAATATAGTTGCAGCATGAATTAATGCTCAATTACAACAGCCTACTACTGCTACTGATTATTAATTGAGGTTTCAGGTTCGTTCATTAGTCTAGCTATAATTCAGTTCTTTCCGCATATATGAATTTGTCTAATTCAAATGCAGGTAGATGACTGATTCATTCTTTCGGTTCGAGATGCTCCGTTGCTACTCAAATGTACGTGTATATGCTGGTAGGAGCTGCTAGGGCGTTGGCGACCTTTGTGCACTCGCACAAAGCTAGCATAACCATAATCCTCTGCTGGTGCTACATGCTCAACATGGAAGTGTCTCCTCCTGGAAGTGGGGTCATCCCCGACGACTGCTGGACGATGAGAGAACTAAAACTTGATGCTTACCATACGATTAATTTTAAATATGTATTGACAAGTACTATGAAGACAATAGAAAAAAAAATACTTTTCCGCTAATACCAAGAAGAAAATACTATAGAAAATACCTTGTACCCTGGTCCACGGCCAGACGTCGCATGATCTGCTCTCCGCCACCGCTGAAAGCAGCTGCGATACGCCTAGTTAGGGATAGACGATTTTTACTACTATACAGGTTGACTTCCAATGCATTTTACGGTTGTGGAGAGATGGCCGGCCTCTGGCTCCCGCTGTCCCACACGCGCTAGCACCACCGTGCGCGTTAAATAGTATTGAACGCGCAGCGCGCTTATATATATTGAATGGAACTGAAGTAATAATTATCCAGCCTTAAAAAGATTGGTATCCTCCATTCAGATATACTACTAGAGACAAAAAGGAATTAATAAACTTAACTAGGTCGCGGACCCAAAACCGACCAGCGAAACATCGCCAGGGTGCAAAATTGCTACAACGCCAAAATTCCTCAGAATTCGTGCACTCAGGACAAAACTAAACCAGCTTCGCCTCGCCCTCTTAACAAATGCGCGCTTCTTCCATTAATAAGGTGCATGGGACTAGTAAAAACGAATGGTCTTACCATGATGGGAGTAGGTATTCAAAAAGCTACTGCGCCAGGCATAGATATGATCGCCGGGTCTGAGCTGCCACCGTTCTACACGGCTTGAGAACACCGTCACCCCCCTGTCCATAAGGAAAAATGTGCAAGCCACCGGAGAAAATAACTGAAGGCAAAATGATACAACATTCAATTCGGATGGAAGTTATATATAGTCATCATGTTTATTCGGACGACAGATGGCATATATTTGGATTATGCGAATGATCCGAATCTTTCGCTTAGAGAATACGCCATTATGAAAGTTGTATATAGTGATCGTATTTATTCCGATGGCATATATTGGATTCGGCGTGATCTGTCCGAGGCTGAGATCGAGGCATAGGCCTCCTCCAACGGCTAGCGACGTTGCCAACTAAAATAATAATTTATTTGTGAACGGTGCAAAAAGCAGCGTGCTAGCGTGAAGCGAATCGCCGGTCTCGCACGTTTCCATATGCATCCCCCTCCCTCTCCCTCTCTCCGCACATTTCTCGAAGCACTTGCCTGCATCTTCTCTCTCCTTCACGTCCGCTGGCAACATCGCCACCCTATTGGAGGACTTAATATTATCATGTCGTGGCCGACAGGAGGTTTCTTATAGCAGCCCTACTAAGGTCTAGCTTGGCCTTTATGCGTTAGGTTATCACAAATGAATTTATTCTCAGCAGCGTAGACATTTATGCATTGGGCTATCATAAATTAATTTATTCTCAGCAGCCTAGGCATTTATGCATTGGGTTATAACAGATGAATTTATTCTTAGCTAATTGACAGTTGTACTGCCATCCTTTATGCTTTTCTTTGGCAGCCTTAATTCCCTTTATATGCTTGAATAGTACATTTAGCTTCCTTACAGTCGGGCTAGGAATGTATCCAAATGCTTTGGTGCCCCTTGATGGCAGAATAAAGAGCCATTTTTAGGAGGCATCTACACGCAACGCACTCATGCGTAACCTAAGACCTCTTGCTCCATGCATAGCCTTCTTACCATCACACATACATATCACTTCTTCACTAGATAAGGGATATTATTCTTTTGTATTCACCTCTCAACTTTGAGTTGTGTATTTATTTGGTATACCAAAGTTGTATATTTCATCGAGCTCTACAACTTCGGTACCAAGTAGTCAAAAATATATGTTGACAATGTGTTGGCGACCAAATTATAGGGACTTCACGTCCCAAGTCCTAAGAAAATCAGTTCTCAGATGGACACATGCACTAAAACGAATTGGTTTCTCTTACCAAGAACCCGACTCTCTGTACCATTGTGGTAGTCCCAGAATTAACAGCTATCACGTACAGAGCTCATCTCAGCATAGTATCACATCCATATATCAATAAACAATGTATAATAACTTGTTAATCCTAAAATAATATGGAAATATGAATTTGATACAAGCCTCATGGGCTAATCGAATAGAAAATAAAATCCTACTGTCGGGTACCTACAACAAGGGGTACCCACAATCAACGATTAAGAAAAACAAAACCGCTACCCACAAGAAACGGGACGAGCCGAAATAACGAACGGGGCGCCTCGACCACGTTCCGACTCGTACGAGGCTCGCTCGATAAGACACCTCGACTATCGAGAAAACTCCGACTCGCATGACCCGGGGTCGGGCCACTCGACCCACCTTATTTACCAACTCTGAGACAAAAATCAGAGCATTTAATGCGACTACCAACAACTTCCTACCCTTATGGCTACAGCAACAACCGGCATGGAGGCAGTTCCAGTGTCAAGTCCCATTTTTTACTGCTCATCCCGGGATGGGAGGTAAAAACCTATCACTGTACGCGCCATACCATGCACTATTTCGCCACTGATCACCCTCGAGGGAGAATACGACAAGGACCGTACCCCGTGATCCCGGGGACTCGACCTTATCCGCTCACCGTCGATCCACCTCGACCCAGCCTCAACCCACCACCGGTCAACAAGGAAGAAAGGCCGACGTGACACAGGACCTGGAGTCTTTTCACCGTCTCATCCTCTACGTCACCATGGTGTCTAGGGATGGCCGGTCATTCTTGGGGCACGTCGCTACAGCAACCTCCATAGCGATCGACAAAACTTCACCTCAAAGGCACCCCCAGCGTCCCTGCCTCCTCTTACCCTATAAAAGGGCAAGCATGGGCTCTACAAGGGGACGGCGAACAACAGACGACGAAAAACCAGTCTCCATCCCACCATCGAAGATCAACATCTCAAGCAATCTCCTTTGTACTCTCATTTTTTCTCTGAGACCTGGGATCGGTTCCCTCTCTCACAGCTTGTAACCCCTACGCAAGCACTTAGGTGCAAGGAAATACAATACTCCCCCCTTCCCGCTGGATGTAGGGCCTTCTTTTGCCCTAACCAGGATAAACCTCCGTGTATTCTCCTTGCATCACCATCCAGATTAGGGACACGCAGCATTGATTTACTCGTTGGCTTAGGACCCTCGCAGGACCAAACGCCGACACCTACGTAGCGGTAGCTAGGGCATCGGGTCTCCTCCACAACCTTGACGTCTCCTCCATAGGCATTCCCAAGCGAAGCAATGCCATCTTCAGTCATACCACCCATCGTTAGGGGTGGGCATTCTATTTTTGGTTCGGTTCTTCGGTATTTGAAGAAATTCGGTTCCTAGAAAATAGGAACCGATCGGTTCTAAGAAATTCGGTTCGTAGAAAATAGGAACCGATCGGTTCTAAGAAATTCTAGGAACCAAGCATTTGGGCTTTCAATTCAGCTCCGGTTCTAACTGAGCTAACTAAACTTTTAGGCAGAGGTTAAGACAACAAAAAAAATATGCAGGTTCTAAAGAAAATTTGGGCAACACTACCTCTATTTTAGATAATAATAATTGATAAGAGAACAATAGCAATATAGTAACATCAATACATTAGTTTAAATATGAGACATCACACATAAACCAAACATAACCGTACAAAATGCATGTAAGTGAAGCACAATTCATGTATTTTGGTTGTTTCGGTTAATTTGATTATTTGAGAGTAGAAACCGAACTTTCTTCAGTTATTTTGGTTTCTTGATATCTGGAACCAAATAGGGAACCGATTTTTTCAGTTCTAGCTCTTTCGGTTTTGGTTCCGTTTTTTTCCGTTTGGTTCTTCGGTTTTAGTTAATTATGCCCACCCCTACCCATAGTGGTTGAACTCATGTTCTGAGTCTGACCCTGCAAACCCAAGATCTATCCCCAAGGAATATGGGACAGATCCATGTCACCATAAGAAAGAATGTGCAAGCTACTAGAGAAAGTAATTGAAGTCAAAATGATACAACTTTCAATTCGTATGAGCTCTGGCAAGTGACGAGCAATCCAAGGAAGAAGACGACTAGAAAAGTCTTTGGCATAATTTTTTTTAAGATGTCATTTGGGGTTAAGTTGTCCTTCTTTTGTATTCCCTCCGTCCTAAATTATAATTTGTTTTAGTTTTGTCTTAAGTCAAACTTATCTAGTTTTATTGCAGGGGAAGAGGTGAGTGATGACCCAGGGCAGATTTAGGGGAAAAGATCTTACCTTGGAGCTGGATTCGATGCCCGGGCAATGAGCTCCGGTCTGGCTCTGGCCTAGCGTATCTGGAAATTTGTGCTTTCCTTGCAGGCGCCAAAAAAGGAAAATCTGGTTCGCAAAGTGGGCCAACTGTACCATGACACATGGGCCCAATTATTCTTGTTGGGCCTGGGTAAGACTGGGCTACGTGCAGTGAAATGCAATAGATAAAATTTGTACTCCAACTAGTGTTTGCATAACGACGGTCGCAAAACTAGTCTTCAACTTGGGGTCATACTAAGGTAATACATACAACGGGACTGAATTTTACTTCTTCTCATCAACAAGAAAAAAAGGGGGCCTGCATTGTCTTTTTAAGTCCATCGGCCCAACGCCAAAGCCCAAACGATTCCAGCATGCATATTTGAATTTGCAGACAACATCAACACAACTGGATACGGATGCTTCAAGTGGTCTTCAAAAGAGCCTGTGAGTTGCCTGGAAAGTAAATAGGCACCAGTTGTGACGAGGTAGCTTCAGATTTACATCACAAGAAGCAATCCTCCGCATCTCTTTACAAAGTCTCTATAAAAAAAATGATGCAGGTTCTGCTACCATGAACAAATTAATGTACTTGGTGGATTTACCTGCTCCTGAAGAAGCTCAATCTCGATGAAGTCGGTCAGCTGAGGATCATTGCACCTTTGTTGCCACCTGTTAGCTATGAATGGAAACTCGTTACAAGCTGTATGTATTGCTTCTAACAAATTAATCGATTTTTGCTCAATTAAATCAGTTTTGGGTGCTCCTGAAGCACACAATATTTATCTGTAAGCGCGTAATGCTGTTAAGGGTAACTTACACTCTGCAGGTTGTGTAGCTTAGCTTCTTATTAACCAGTTTTTCAAGAACCAGAGCCAACTCCATAGCTGCAATCAGAAAAGAGGTGCAGATTGAAACAGAGCTACCATATTAGTGAGATACTACATCTTGTACTTGAAGAGTTGAGGAATCAAAAAAAAAGCTACCATATTAGTGCGTGCTAAATAAAACTCCTGATATATATCACACATGAACAGAAGGCCAATCTAGGTTCCTAGTAGGCTAGTACTGATCTGCGAAGACTAGACACATAACTGACACCCAAAAGATTTACTAAAATAACAGGCTTCTACTCTATGATGAGGCATGCTAAACACTATCAATTTTTCTATTGAATATTCTTCTTTCTTTCCCTTCCAAGCATGTACTATTAATAGAGAAGAGAATATTCTTATTTGGAGGGAACAGAAAAATTCAATTTTGCAACAATAGCGAACTCTCTGTTACTTCCCTGATATATCACAAACTTGCAGCCTCCTCACACTTTATTTTTCAGATGCCCCATCAGAAGCCCGGAAACATACAGCAAAACGTACGTGTACGCCATCAACTACAGTACTATCAAGAAAGCACGTAGAAAAGTCCTGGTACCACAAAGCTACTCAGCGTACAAAGCATCGCCTTCCTCAGGGTGATCAAACTCTGTCAAGGGTGTCGCAATGGACTTGGATGTCTGGATCCTCACCTTCCCACCACGTTTGTTCTAGAGCACAAGAACATGTCACACAACATCAGTAACCAAATGATCACAGCAGTAGGGGGCAATGATGTAGTACTAGTTACTTCCTCAGCTTTTCAGCATGCTCCTCTCCTCATCACTCGATTCCTTGCAGAACCTGTAGAAATGGACGTGCCCAAGAGCAGAACTATAGGGAAGATTTTTTTTAATCTATCAATTGCAGCCACTAGATTCAGAAAAAAAAAATCAAGAACTGGAGAAAAAAAAAAGAGAAAGAATGGCACAATTTAGCAGACCGAAGACAGGGCATACCACATCAATTCACAAACAACAGTCATCAGAACAACTGATTGGGTGCTTCAAGTGGCCTTCAAAAGAGCTTGTTGCCTGGATAGTAAATAGCCACCAGTTCTGACGGACTACCTTCAGATTTACAAATAAGAAATAATCCTCCACGTCTCTTCACACAGTATACTACCGACGATCATCTCCTCGGTGCTCGCAAAGTCACAGCAAGGTAGTATCAGAGCACACATTCATCGCCATGTTTTATTTCAAACAATCAAAATCCCAAAGGGTAACGTCTCACAATAAGCACCCCAAACTGACGGCAGCAACAATAATATCACATGCTCTACTGCATTTCAGTGCATCATGTTCTCTGTAGGAGGGCAACACCGTTCTACAACTAAAACCCTAACCAACTGAAACACACACACACACACACACACACACACACACACACACACACCACAAATCCACCTACACCCAGGGCTTCGTCAGTTGGTCCATGCCGCCCATTATTCCCTAACCTGATCATTTCACACTTCTTTCCTTCCTTCAGGCCCCTTAGTCCTTGAGCAGCCACAGTCCGTCCTTCCTTTAGGCCTCTTCCTCAAGCAGCATCTGATCAAAGTGCCACACCCCTGCCCGCAAATCACATCTCAAAAATATCAACTAGGGGTAACTTTAGGCACGAGACATAGCAGATGAAACCAAAGTTCAGCGACAGACTAACCGTGCCCCTTGCCCACTCTCCTCAGCTGGGCGACATACTTGGAGATCTTATTTATGGCTTCCACCTTTCAAAAGAAAATACAGAGATTTCGTTCAGCTAAGAATGGCGTCGTAAGTAGAGCAAAAACAAAGTAGAACAAAATTTGTTTCTGCATAATTTTGTTCCATAATACAGGACATATGCTTGGTGTCATTTACCTGCTCCTCGAGGAACTCACTCTCAATGAAGTCTGTCAGCTGAGGATCATTGCACCTTGTTGCCACCTGTTAATTACAGGTGAAATTCATTAGAAATTGTGATCATTTCAGCATAGTATTTGCCCAAGTGTACAACAACATGTGGTGACTCAAGTTATTCAATTTATATTTGCCCATAAATGCTGTAAGTATGTCTTAAGCAAAGCATGCAATATTGCTCCGTAAATAAGCATGTGACTGAAAGCAACTTACACCATGCAGGTTGTGCAGCTTCTCATTAACCAGCTTTTCCAGAGCTAGAGCCAGCTCCATAGCTGAAATCAATCAAAAGGCAAAGATCAAAACATAGTTATCAGAATAGCTCCCAAATATGACAAACATGAAGAAAACTACAAAAGACCGACCTAGCTGATAACCAACCAAACATCTACTAACAATAGCCAGCCTTCTATTTCTATATAAGTCGTGCTAAATTGTTAATCACTTAATCACTACTAGTCTTTCAACCTATCATCCATCGATCTATCCATATCCATATACTGAAAGCTACAACTCATAGAACTAGGTTCAAATGCAGAATAAATTCCACTTCTGGACAACAAGAGCTTTTTGTTACTTTCTCTGCTCTACCAGACTACCACACATGCAGAGTCCTCTCACACACTTGGCATTCAGATTCCATCCTAATCTAGCGGTCAGAATCGGCAAACAAGAAGAAAATGCACGGCAACTCACCGTACAAAGCATCGCCTTTCTCAGGGTGGTCAAACTCGGTTAAGGGCGTCACTATCGACTGGAGCCTCACCCTGCCTCCACGTTTGTTCTGACATGCACAAGAACACACCCATTGTAACGTCAGTAAGCCACAGTACGTAGCACAGCACAATGGAATGGAACAAACGGTAAAAGAAAATAGAGGACCAAACGATACCTGGTACTCCATGAGCTTCTCAGCATGCTCCCTCTCGTCGTCGCTCGATTCCTTAAAGAACCTGGGGGGGGGGGGGGGGGGGGGGGGGGGGGGGGGGGGGGGGGGGGGGACAAATGTGCAGAACCACATCGTTACAGAGGAAATGTAAAATGGTACTTACAGAAACTTGGTGAGAGGCGGCGACTCACTTGGCAAATCCTTTGAGAGCCACGTTGTCGCGGTCGAAGTAGGCGAAGAGGGAGTGGTACGCATACGAGGCGTTGTACTCCACACTGCACGACCAGAGATTCCAGAGTCAAATTGACGTCATATGGACATTTATTTGGTTGGTGGAACTGGATCAAAATCAAATCGCACAGCTGGCGGGAATTTCTGACAACACACACCAAAAATAGCCTAATATGCTAAGCCTTAGATATCAATTGCGTCACTCGATTAAGAATAAGCAACAATTTGAAGAAAAAAAAAAGGAAAGGAAAATAAATCGCACAACTTAACTTAGCAGACAGCACAGACGCAGAAACTAATGGAGCAACACATACACATTAGTGGGGAGACAAACATCAATCCACAAGCACCAACCCATATCAGGACGCCGCCCAGATGGACCGAAATCCTATTGACTGAGACGAGCACTGAGGTAGTAGTAGTTACTTGATCTGTTCGTTGAGGGCGGCCTCGCAGTCGTCGACGAACTTCTGTCGCGCGAGCGACTTGTCGGGGGTCTGGGGCACGAGCGCGAGCGCGAGCTCCCCCTTGATCTCCTCGAAGGGCTGGAACACCACCCCGCTGAGCACCTCCTTCCCCTTCCCGGCGGCCCAGCACGCGGCGGCAGCGGACGGCGAGACGCCGCCGCGCGGCGCCGCCACCCTGACGGGAACGGGAGCGGGGGTTGTGGCCGCACCAGAGAGCTGGCTGGCCGCGGCGGCGGCCGGGGATGGGGAAACCCTAAGCATCATCGGGAACGGCAAGGAGAGGATTGGAGGAGGGAGGCGCGCGTTCGCGTGAATTCTGGGCGGCGGTAGAATGGATGGATTGTGCGGTGGGAGCTGCTGGCGTGGAGAGGAAAGGGATAGATATAGGCGCGTGGGGGTCGCGGATTGGGGACACGTGGACGGCTGGGATTTGGAGGAGGCCGAGGGAGCGCGTGGAGGGCTCGTGGCGAGCGAGCGCCCTTTCCGTCGTCCACTGCGCACGGACGGGGGATATTTTTGGCTGGTGGAGTCCGGGAGGCGTCCTATTTTGGCGGTCTTTAATTTTAGTGTTTCTTTGGTATATAGTAAAATTTAAATCTTGTTAGTTTTTTTTAAAAAAAAGTCTTGTTATTAAGAAATAGTACTAAATATAGAGTATATGCATGTCATGTCATTTGGAAGCCTAAATTCCTAGAATGATAGGAGTGCATATCTTTTTTTTACACACAGGCTACAAAGGTTGTACACGGGTTTTGAGAAAAGGGGTGATGCAAGAGAATTTAAGATCAAATTTTTAGTGAAGGGATTATTGCACGTTTCATCATGCTTGATCTTCAATTACCTACAAAGGAGTCGTGTGGCTACCGAGAGAGGCCACTTCGAATATATAGGCACAATTCTCCGCCCTGCTCCTCATCAAAAGCACAAAAAGTTTGCTGCAACGGTTTGGTACATAATCTTAAGGCATGTGTTTCAAAGTTTGCTTTGAATCCTCCTAAGGTTATAATCTACAGAAGCAACTAATTAAGGAGAGCTAGCTAGGTCACTATGCTGGCTGAGAAAATTCCCCAACCTCAGCTTTTGCCGGTGAGGGATTTTTTTTAACAACGCATCACGAGCTATCAACACGTATGCACCACTAGATGATGCCCAAGCAGTTTTTCTTTTTATACATATTTCTAAAAGCTCCATTTGACCCAAAAAAAAATGCCATCGATCTAGTACCTAGGACAAAAAGATGATACAAGTAATGAAACGTACCCATGCGACTTGTAGCTAGCTCACACCATTTCACAAACATGATGTATGCTATTCATTGATTAGTTACAGAAAAAAAAACATAGTCGTGTGGTGGGCACGCGCGCGCCTGATAATGACCCAAGCAACAAACAGCATGCATATCCTCCATTTATGAGCTAGCAAGAGATGGCTGCATGAAAGAGTGGCCAAGGACAAAGGGGATAAGATGAGGGAGGTTCGTGGTCCGGACAGCACACACACAAAAGTTCAAGGAAAATCGTGCATGCATGCGACCTGTGTACCAGCAGTACCACAAAGCTGACTAGGCTTGTGCGTCAGTGCGTGTGGAGGCCTCACGCGCGCTCTGGACCAGATTGGCCCGCCGCCCGCCACCACACCCGTCCTCATCGTCCACGTCGTCTGCATGTGGACACACGCCTTGTCCCTGTTCATCGTCGGCCTGAATAGTGAATCGTTTTCGTTGTACACGGATCACCGTTTTCTCTGAATGGTTGTTAGTTTAAGTAGGAGGATTACCTTAATTTTGACACGCCTCCGTCCCTCATCCTCATCCCAATCTTCTGGAACTGGAACCACCTCCTTTCAGATGTTGCTAGCGAGCACGGGCCAAGTATCGGATGATTCCATTCCCACTGATGACGTACTATTGCTTTAATTGGCTATAATGTGTGCACACAGTTAGATTCGCAGTATCACAAGCTATAGTACTATTCCATTCCCAGCCGCGGAGGCGACAAGCTTGGTAGGTTGTGGCACTACTCTTAACTCGGTTGTACACCTTTTATGTAATATCGAAGCTTGGATTTGTTTCCTAGGACGGTCCAGCCTACGGCTGTAAGACCTCCTAGGACGCTCGTCAGAAGCGCGTCGTTTATATCGTTAAACTCTTCTTCTTAATTACAATGATATGCAAATTTTTTTGCGTATTCGAGACAAAAAAAAAAGAACTAGAATACCAAGAACATAAACGAACTAGATAGTGCTTCTCATTCCTTCGTAGGATGAGTTAGCCATGCAGCTCTCTAATGATTGCTCAGACCGTTCGGCTGTGCTGATAAGCCAGCTGAAAAACACCGTTGGCTGATTTGTTGTGAGAGAAAAATATTGTATCAGCTGAAAAAACAAGCTAAAAAGTACGGATTATAAGCCGGATGAACATGGCTTAGGTGTGAAGAACTCTTTCCAGTGCTGCAGCAACCGCCTGATGAGTGGCTTAGAGTGTAGAGTTTCTTTTCTTGCTCAAGACGGCCTGGGGTGCCTCTACCTTTAATCTAGCTGCTACACATTGGGGGCTTCCTTAAGTCGATCTTGGTGGCTACTACATGTCTGTCCTTGCTCCTGATCAAAGCACAAGACAAATCTCTAAAATTGCACCGTATTTTCTTTAAATTGTCTAGATAAATAGCAAAATTGATGTACCAAAAAAAAATTCAAAGCGAATTATAATTTAAAACGGATGGAGTACATACGTAATCTTATTAAGGCATGTTTCAAAGTTTGATTTGAATCCTCCCAACTTGAATCTAAGGAGAGTTAGATCGTAGCTTTTCTTTATAGCTAGGGTCTGTCCGTTCGTGGTTTGTCAGATAGTTCAAAATAGGTTGTAAGCTGATTATAAACCGAATTATTTAGACCAAGCAAAGCTGTTTTTTTTATAAGCTCCATTTTTTTTTCGCGATCGGGCCATTCACCCGTTTTTCATTAAGAGGAAGAAAGTTCTCGTTACAAACGTGCGCGATCACGCAAGCGAGAAGCCTTCGTGATACAACGCACACCACACCACCTAGCTACTGGATTCACTTAAAAGCAATTACATAAGAAAGTTTTTCGACCAAAACGGCAAGACCAAAGCGACCGTCTAGGCCTGCCACTTCGCGCCCAGGAAAAGGGCCTCCATGGCTTCCCGCGTCGTCGCCGACAAGGGGAGGGTGAAAGCGGTCTGGAATTCGTTAAAGGAAGCTTCATCAGGTAGCTCAGTCTCCACTTCGAGTCCTAGACGTTTCATCATCACCTTCCGCGCCTGAGCCTCCGGCTTCGGTTCCCTGTGCCTGCTCTTGGCGGCAAGCCTAGCGCTCCTCTTGGGGACGAGCTCCGAGTCGTCTAGCTCCCCCGCTCGCAACCTGGCCGCCCGAGTTCACCTTAGCCGTGGAGGCGACAACAGGACAGGCGGCGTGAGCGGCTTCTTGAAAGTAGCGACGAAGTCCTCGATCGACATTGTGGCCGTTGCGACAGGTGCACCGCCATCAACAGGCAGCATGGCTGAGCCGCCTCCATCTGCATCTTCCTGGTAGCCGGGAAAGTCGACCTGGACTAGGGGTGGGGATCCCCCGGGCTGTTCCGGCTCCAAAAGTGAGGGCCTAGGTGAGGTTTGGCCCAAGCCGCACTCGTCTAGGCCTGAGAGGCACTGGTCCACCGCCTGGGCCACCTCAGACACGTCCTGGCACGTGAAACCCACCTGAGGTGGCCTATCGGTCAGACAAGCCTCTACCTCAACTAGCATGGGATCGAAGACCCAATGCGGAACCTCCAAGCAACGGTCCACTGCAAGCTCAGACTCGAGGTGCACTGCACATTTATGCAATTCGCCTCCCTGCGTAGCGACGGTCGACGAGACTGTCATTGACAGCACACCGCACTCACAGGACATGGGGTCCCAAGGTCTGTCAGCCATTGGCATGACCACGGCCTCGAGATCCTGTCCTAGGGTGATTGACGATGAGGTGCCACCACACTGCAAGGCCGCCTGGTGCCTCAGTTGACCAGCTGCCAACAAGCCATGACCAGCTGGGAATGGTGCCAGCGGGCATGTCAAGGATCCCACCAAGATGGAAGCACATGGGCTGGGCGACACTGCACGGCCTCCAGCCGTGTCAACGAGTTGGCCAGTGGCGGCGGACGTACGCCGTCGCTTGCAGTCGCGTGCGATGTGCCGAAAACCACGGCAACGCAGACAGCGTTGCGGTAGCTTGCAGGTTGCCACGCGGTGGGAGGAAGAAAGACAGTTGAAGCACTTGCCGCGCAGGGCCTCGGGGATGCACCTCGACCGGCGACAAGGCGACCGCACCACAGCCGGCTTTGGGATGCTGTTACTGGCCTCTGTCACGCGTGGCAACACGTCGCACCATCCGTCCGCATCAGGAGCAGAGATACGGCGACGACGTTGGCGAGGGGGAACTCGAGGACCGAGTCTCTGATGGGCCGGCACGCGGCTGACGTCATCGCTCGCGACCCGTCCAGCATGCTCGAGGCGGGTGGGCAAGCACCTCTGACGACAACGGCGCCGCCTATGAACACCACCGCGACTTGCGCCGCCCGTCCCTTCGATCTTCTCACTGACGCAGCGCGCCGACGGCCGCGCAGCCGACCTCGGCAGTGCCCTACGGCCGCCGAACGCACGCCGATGGCGCCGCCTCGTCAAGGGGTGGGCACCTTCCACAGCAGCGGCGCCCAGCGCCGCAGCCGGAGTGGGGCGGGACCGTGTCGACATCCTCGGTGGCTGCGGCTCACGAAGAACCGCGTTGAGGTAGGGAGTAGGGAAGACGCTCAGCGGCTCATCGGCATCGAAGTCGTCGAGGTCAGCGCTCGCCCATCGACACGCCTTGGAGCGTCCCACCGATCTGCCACCAGGAAGGAAGGGGGCAGCATGGGGGGAGAGGGATTTTGATGGTCTTGTAGAAGGGCTGCTTGTCGGCCGTGACAAAGGTGACACGGTCGGCGGCGGCGGCGGCCGTGCAGCATGCACGCCGCGGACGCATGCCGCAGCAGCAAGACCTGGCGGCGGCGGGAAGACCTCGACTCCGGCGACCGCACAGAGGGAGGTGACCGTGGCCATAGGATCTGGCGTCAGTGGCACCGACGACAGGAAGGTAGTCCCCACATCGTCATCATCGTCCTCATCCTCGTCCTCGCCATCCAAGACATCTTCAACGAGGACCATCGACGCGTCCACCAACAGCTGCTCCACCGCTTGGGCGAGGCGCGATGTGGGGCCGTGGCGGCGGAACCCGGCCCAGCCGCCGTGGGGGTGGCGCGGGGGGTTGCGTCGGGGGAGGGGCCCGCCGGCGCCGGGCAGACGGCCGACGGCGACAGCGGCGCGGGGTGGGCAGCGGCGGCCATGGGCCTGCCCAGGGATCCCCCCACCTCTCCCGCCGCTGTAGTGGAGGCTACCGGCTCCTGGGAACCGCCCACGCATGGCCCAAGTGCCGCAGCAGCAACCTTCGCGAATACGGCCACACCGGGCGAAGGCCGCTCGACCGGAAGAAGCCGCAGGCTGCCCGCCGGAGGTGAAGCACCCCCACACCAACAGCCATGACCAAAGTCCGACGGAGGGGAGGCGCCCCCACTGCCGCAGCCAAGACCGGAGGAAAGAGACCCACCAGTCGACAGATCAGCATGAGGAGGGGGCGGATCCGAAGGTGGGGGAAGGATTCGAGAGGGATTGAGGGAAGATTTTGGTGGATTTTGGGGAATTTGGAGAGGGGGCGGACGAGCACCCGAGGGGAGTGGGTGGAGCTCTAACGGCTCCATCTGCAGATTGCCCAAATCCAAAGGATAATTAACGACGAGACTTGTAGCACCTTATTTCAACAAACAAACGTGACATACGTATTCACAAAAAAAAAGTCGTGTGGCGGGCACACGCCTGATGATGACCCAAACAGCATATCCTCCATCTACGATCGAGCAAGAGAGATTGCACAAAAGAGTGGCCGAGCTAGAACAAGCAGATACTAAGGGCATGTCTGGTTTGGGTGTTAAAGTTTAACAAACACTATAGTACTTTTATCTTTTTTGATAAAAAGTTTCCAATTTTGGACTAATTAGGCTTAATAGATTCGTCTCGTAAATTACTCCTAATCTGTACCGACATGCATACAATTAGTCTACATTTAGTACTCCATGTATTTTTCCGCAACATTGATGTGACGGGAGTTAAATTTTAACATGCGCAAACAAAATAGGGCCTAAGATGAGAGATTCTTGGTAGCGAAAGCACACATAAAATTCCAAGGGAAATCAAACAGTGGAGGCTGCCAGTGGCAGAGCAGAGGAGTCCTCACATGCATGCACGACTGTGTACCAGCATCCAGCAGTACCACCACAAGCTGACTAGGCAGTGCGTGTGGAGACCTCACGCGCGCTCTGGACCAGATTGGCCCGGCGCCCGTCCTCATCATCCACGTCTGCATGTGGACACATGTCTTGTCTCTGTTCACCAGCCTGAACAGTACATCGTTGTCGTTTCGTCTCATGGAGGATCCTCGTTCTCTGAATGGTTGTTTATTTGTTGCCTTTGATACCTCCTTTCCGAGATGTTGCTAGCAATAGCAAGCACAGGCCACAGGATGATTCCATTCCCACTGACTATTGCTTGGCGTATATATACGCACGTTGTTCTTCCTCTGTATGCTTTCTCGTCTCGTCTAATTAGCTTCTTATTAATTCCCATTTATTTATTTCTCTCTCTCTCTCTTTTTCATGTGAGTAGTACAGTAACTGTCTGCGTTGATCTGCTCTCTTCTTTGTATTTTATTTTTCTCTTTAATTAATTTCTGTGTGTCATGATGAGATAGGAAAATGAAGGGAGCTACAACTACAACTTTTTTTTTTTGAGAAACAACCCGCCATCATCATTTCGTCGTCAGAAATTATATTACAAACTCATCAGGAGGAGAGAGGAACCAAACATGTCTACCAAAGGATAAGCTAACCGAACTCATAGCTAACAATTGAACTGTCTTCCTTCATGAAAATGGGCCCGGCCCGGCCCATTTTCAGTTCAATTCAATTCAACCAGCCCACGCCCACCACAAACAAAAATTCCTCCTCATTCCCGTGCCATCCATCTCCGGCGACGGCGATGGCGGAGCAGGATGGAAACGCCGCGACGCCCTCCGCGCTCGCTCTCTTCGCCTCCCGCCTCTCCTATCGCAGGTACTACGCCGCGGCCGCGCGCCTGCCCCAACCCACCTGCCGCACCCAACCGCGCGACTTCTACTCTGCAACCTTTTTGCTCACCTTCCAACCTCCCTCTCGCCGCCCCGCGCCTGACTGGGTGCGATTGCGCTGCAGGTTCGGGGACGACGACCTCCGGGTGCTGGAGGCCGCGCTGTCCGCCGGCGCTGACGTCCCCGCGCTGCTCGCCACGCGCTCGGCGGCCCGGAGTCTGCTTCAAGCAAGCGCGGCGGAGGCGTTCGCATTCACTGCGACGGGCTCAGTGCTGGTTGCTGGGACCAGCCTCGCCGTCGCCGACTTCTTCGCACGCGCCTTCGCGCTCGTAGGCGATGTCGAGGTCAGCTCAGCACCGCACCCAACGAAATTAGTGCTTGGCGCATACAGTGTGCACAACTGCAGATTATGCACTGCGATTGCTAGTTCGTGCGCCCTACCTGTGGTTTTAGTTTTAGTCTGATTTGGGCGCCCGCAGTTGTCGTGCTTCAGTCCAGTATACATTCCTAATTGCAGGCTTGCAGGAATTTGTTTTAGATCATTGCAGCATGCTTCATACACACTAGCAAGTAACAGTGCGACACTCAAATTCATCGACCAGCATGTGTTCATCATTTGTTTTGTTCAGGCTTAAATAATGCGTCCTTTTTTTTTACTTCTGTTTGCACAAACGCAGAGCATTCGCTGCGTTCTTCTCTGCTAATACTGTTAATCTTCATATACACCGACAGAGCTGCCTTGCCATGAGATACGAGGCCCTGGTGCTTCGAGACGCTAAATACTGCAATGACCTTCACTTGCAAGTGTCCCGTCAGGAGTGGTTAACTTTCGCAAAGGACTCTCTTGACAATGGCTTCTACAGCATTGCCTCCAAGGTAGTTTTATTCAGCTGTAAGCCTGTAACCTTTTTGTTGTAGGAAATGCCCCTTTACTGTTCTTATTGATTAGTTTGGCATGTTCGCACTTAAGCTATTAGGTTCAATTGTGTGAGGAGCACAATCCAATAGTAATCTGGAAGTTTCTATTGATTTTTTTTTTAAAATTTGACTAAAAGAAATCTGTACCGCTGCTCCCCATCCCACCAAAAAAAAATCGCAATTCTAGCTCCGCCACTGGGGGTGAGGAACACAATCCAATAATAATCTGGAAGCTCGAAGCAGAGTCTTACTGTAGTTTGTTTAACCTGAACATCTAACAAATGTTTTGAAGCCTTCCTCTATTACCTGCTTGCCTGCTTTCCATTGTTACCTCCCTTCAATTACTAGGTTTAGGTGATTCCATGTGCTGGAAAGTTTAATGCTCTTGTGTAAGTTTTTTATGCCATCTGATAATCAGAGTGCTGGTTTGACATAATTAAGTACTAAGAGGGGAAAAATAAGTCTAAATCATTTCAGAAATAACTGTTGAAATAGCTTTATCAGGAAATACTACATCCAATTCATATTTTTCTCTAATGCGTGAAGGGATCTTGTCATTTAAATGGATAATAAGTATCATCTTTTGCTCTGTCTGAGGTAAGCGATGAAGGTCGCTTGATGACTGTACTGTATATTGCTACTAATACACTAATAATGTTTATAGTTGTACATCTGAGCACAAATAAATAGAGTACTATGGAGAATGACATTGGCTTACATTATATTATTATAACTAATTCAGTCTTTTGCAAATGCTCTTGGGCACATTCATCCAAGCCACCCAGGGCATTTAGACTCTGCTAATTCCATTGAGGAGAAGGACAAGATCAATGATATAACAGGACTCCAAAACTTGGCCAAGTCATTATCTGCACAGCATTCTGGTGAGTTTTCAATGCCATGGATCGCTTAAATTACATGCTGAGAAACTGAGCTTGCTTTAACTTTTTAAGTAAAATAAGTGCAGAGAAACTAAACTTGCCTTCATCTTCTGAAGTTGAGTAAATGAAAGAGTGATACATGTTTAATCAACAGAGATCCAATCTGACTGAATGTATGTCTTCCTTTATGTTTGAGTAACTAATGGCTTGTTTTTTTTTAATCAAACGTGGCATCTATTGTCTGGGAGATTTGGGGACCTATTGTGACACCAAATCTTCTCTTGTATCTTTCAACTGTTTGAACATATTTTTCGATATAGCTTTCTAATGCTATTTGCTTCTGCTGGGACAGTTCAGACACAGTCTGTTGAATACATGAAAAGGAGAGCTTCAGGTGTTCACGAGAAGTATAATTTGCAATCAGGAAAACCAAAGTTACCAGGAAGTTCAATGTTTAGGCTAGGGATTAAAACAAGGAACATAAAGAAATTGCTTCATAGCCAGGAAAGGAACTTGGGAGATTTGAAGCAATCTTAGTGTGGCACCTCCCACAAGACCGAGAGGAATGTTGTAAAAAGGTGAGTTTTATGCCTTAATTTACTTATTTTTTTCTAAGTTACCACCAGTGTGTATGCACTTCAAACTCTTATATGCGGATATGCCTAGTTCAACATCTGCAGTACCAGCTCAAACGAATATCTGCAGTGTCAATTACATTAATCTTATTATTGAAATTGGGTATGTGGGAGTGGCATTGGCAGCATGTGCATGCCAGCCGTCCTCATTTTCTTAAGTAGTCCGCAACCTCTGCTCATGAGTTCTCCAAAATAGAACCACATTATTTTTCAGCTTAGTTTTATAGCATTGGATCCCTGAAATAAATAAAATGTGACTAGATCATCATCTCTTGTTTCAGTTCAAAAAGTTTAATGAAATTGCATTGAATAAGATGCTTACATGGAATCATATCATTGACATATTTACTATAAAAGGTTTGCTGATTACATTACTAATCCTTAACCACATATTGCAGCCTGGTTGACTGCTCAAACTGGTCGCAGGGAGTATTGCTAGCTATGCACAATGGCGCTTAGTATATTTGGAAAACATTGATTTGCTTTATTTACATGCAGTTCAATTAGGTGAGAATTTATTCAGTGGAGACATGAAGTCGAGTTATGGATGAGTCTTTGATTCAACGTTAAGACAAAGAAGTCGAAGAATACTTGCATCCTTTGGTAGCATACTCACTCTGCAAGTAAGTTGCTATCTTCAGTAGTATGTGCAGAACAATCATAAATACTTAAATAGCAGTAACTCTGCCTGTCCGCCATGATTGACATATTGCCTTAAATAAATAATATGAAACTGGATCTGTTGCTGATAGTTGGGTTGAGTGTTGAAGAACAATGCATGTGAAGCACTGTCTTTTGAGACTATTGCTTGTGAAATGCCCACTGTATCGTCTTTTTTTAAAAAAAGGGCAGGGTTTATGTTTTTTCTGTGGAAATGTGCTATTTTTAAAAAAAAACTTTGTGGAAATGTGCTATTAGGCACAATGCACAGGTAAAAATTGTCATGACACGACACATTCATAACGTTTCTGTTAAGCAAGCATTTGGTGATTTTCTTCTTGATATATGCTCTTGGAAACACCTGGAAATCTAGAAGGTTTGTAGCTGGAAGTAGTAAGCATGGGCTTTATTTATACCCTTTGAACGTCAGTTACTTAACATGTGGCAGTGGAATATTCTAAGTTCTAACTATGATCCCAGAGCACATGCTACGTGAAATGACAAGAACCTAAATTTGTTACTTGCCCAGGTCCATCCTGGTAGATAATCCTGGGTCCTCCATCGAGTCTGAAATGCTCAGATGGGGAACATGTTGTCGTGTTTCAGGGGACAAAAAAAACGTTGCTGTTTATTCCAGCAAGGAAACTTTGGATGCTAAGTAAAAGGGTTATGTGGAGTACAAGAGGTTAGATGTGGGTCGTCATGTGCCATGTGGGTGAGCACTCAGTGGCGGATCGGATTTGACTATGAAAAATCTGAAGGTTTTTACATAGGCTGTGAAACTAACACTGTCGGCAGAGCTTAATAATGTAGTGGTAGGGGCCTGTGCAGGGCAGCCGCGGTTGTACTTGATTGGCATGTCATCCATCCATATTAGGGGCCAATCAAACCTCGGGAAGGCTTGCCTTTGATAGCAATCGCATGTGCACACACGCATGGCAGCAACCTTTTTTAGAAGTCCTGCCTCCTCCTGGTCTGGACTCTCGAGGTCACTCATGTACGCCTTTCCATCTCATGGATCGGCCATGCGCCCAGTGAGAAAACCAGAACTCTGTAATTAAGAGATAGCGGGACAATTAAGACGTCCTTTCTTATTTCTTCTGAAGATCAATCATCGATTGTGCTTGCAATAAAAAACAAAACACACTGCAGTATAAGTACGTGCACATTGGAAATAAAAGATGCCTTGTTCTGTTTCCTTTTATTTTCCATTTTCATACAAATTAAGATTATGCACGAGTAGAGACATCATGGTAGCTGATAGATGCGTGCATGCATGGTCTTGTGATAGTTGCCGCAACATGAATTTGTTCTGTCATGCAGATTGGAAACAAATGTGGGTAAAATATAGTGAGTTGTTGTGGAGTCCGCATCCGACTGCTGGTGCGCTCCAGAGTCCAGACCACGGTACATGTGTCACTCTCTAACTTGTACACATGTCACAACTGGTGGAGACCCACTACTACTACATGCATATGGTCGATGTATGTAGGTATAGCATACTTGTCTCCTGCTACAAGCCTACAACTTTAGTCCTAGTTTAAGACACGAATGCCTGCTAATATGGTGTACAGCATATACTCCGATTCCCCACTATTGTAATGCACGACAAATCCCTAATCTTGCTGTTGTCATGGCCTCTTGCATGCATGGGTAGACACTCCTCACCTACTGCTTACAGTACACACGTGTCAGCTTTCTCCACCATCTTTGCTACGCTAATACTTTGTCGTTTTCTCCTGCCTATAGTGTCATGATTAGTGATTCTTTAATTTAGGCATGTTTAGTTCCCAAAAATTTTCAAGATTTCCCGTTATATCGAATGTTTGGACATATGCATGGAGCATTAAATGTAGATGAAAAAAAACTAATTACACAGTTTGATAGAAAACCACGAGACGAATATTTTGAGCCTAATTAGTCCATGATTGGACACTAATTGACAAATACAAACGAAAGTGCTACAGTATCCGAAGCCAAAAATTTTCGCGAACTAAACACACCCTTATTGGACTGGATTGAACCTATCATGATTTGGCCATGTCAAATATTAAAAATGAATTAAGGTGGGAGCAGTGATCCACATGGAGACAACTGACCACGTGAATGCCAAGAAAACAAGAGACATCCATGTTGAATTGAACCCCGCCAATTCCCTGCTCTGTTTTATTTTCATCCTAGGCCTAGGAGGAGATTAATAATCCTATGCATGCATTGCTACAAAATTACTAGCATTAAGAGTCAACTAGTGCTTTGGCGTACGTAAGGGTGTTATAACTAGCTGTACTCTTTCTTCCCTAATCTAATTAAGGTCAACAGACTGAACGTGCATGTGGCACTAATTTCCACCATCACCCATAGTCAAATAATCCTGCTCTCTATAGCTAGCTAGGTGTCGTCAGTGTGCTAGTACACACAACAGTGGTATATGTTTGCTCAGCAGCCGGCCACTGCCCTTGGTCCAATGCAACAATAGTCAACTCATTACCCAAGAGATTTACCTTTTGTCATTAACATGGAACATGGTTACTTTTGTCATCACCGACAATAAACAATGCAGTCTTGTTTTCTTAGAAAGGCGGCAAGAGATTTGCCAGATTATTAGACGAGAGAGAAGGAAAAACAACAATATTCAGTTTTTTTTGACAAATAAACAATGCAGTAGTCTTGGTTTGGCAGAGGTTGAGGTCTCAAGTGATGCTTACATGCACTTCACATTTCTCTCTGGCTTTGCCCGGATAGGGGTACCTATTGCCGACTGCTGCAGCAAGTGAAAACGAAAGGTAGAATTTCCATGCCACAACTGTACCAATTGGGAGCCGTATAGAATAGTCCATGAACCATGAACTCGTATGCTACGTTTCGCTTTCTTCCTTGTTTCTAGTTAATTAGTAAGGAGATAAAGACTTTCTTAGCTGTATCTGGCTGTCTGCTGCGGCCAACAAACCTTGTTGATCGTGGCTGCTAAATACAAAGAAAAACCATAGAACCATACACATTGTACTGGTACAGCACTACACAGCCATAACATGCTTGCTGTGCCTGTGATCCAGCTGGAAGCTAAGGAAGGTCATCAGCTGATAGATCAGCATGACAACAGAGTACTAAACACAAATATATATTCTATCATGTACGACGATAGAGTTCTAAACAAAAATCTATATTCTGTCATGTTTGTCCTGACCTGATATTCTGCTAGTTAATGCAAACAATCTGCTATCACCCATGTTCAGACCTATCAGTTCCAACCTATCATCAGTTCTTGTAACCTACTTTGTTCCTTCTCTAGCCTGGCTCTATAAAAGAGGAGGCACTGCACCCGGCAGTCTCCCCCCTTCGCTTTGCAACCATCCTCTCTTCACTGCTTGCTCTAAACCCCTGTGACTGAGGAGCCAGAACATGGCCGGCAGCGGAAGCGGGAGTGGGAGCAGCAGCAGCCCGCCGTGCGCATCGTGCAAGCTGCTGCGGCGGCGGTGCACACAGGAGTGCGTGTTCGCGCCATACTTCCCTCCCGAGGACCCTCACAAGTTCGCCATCGTCCACAAGGTCTTTGGCGCCAGCAATGTCAGCAAGATGCTGCAGGTCCGTCCGTTCAATTCTCCAATTCTCTGGATCCATGGATCATTCAGCTAGCTTCCTTATCATCAAGCTAACATGAACTGCACCAACTGTTAATTCCAGGAGCTGCCTGCTCAGCAGAGAGCAGACGCCGTAAGCAGCCTGGTGTACGAGGCGAACGCACGCATAAGGGATCCCGTGTACGGCTGCGTCGGTGCCATCTCCTACCTCCAGCAGCAGGTCTCCCAGCTCCAGGTGCAGCTCGCCCTCGCCAAGGCCGAGATCCTCTGCGTCCAGATGCAACACGACGAGTCAGCTTCAGCTGCTGCTGCACCAGCACCGGCAAAGCAACAACTCCATCACCACCACCAGCAGGAGATGGAATGCGAGGCTTATGGCAGCCTGCTCGTGCAGAATGGCCTGATGATGAACACGTTGAACAGCACTGCTGCAGCTCATCAGCAGATGCTGGGCAGCTTCGGCTCTGCAGGGAACACTGCAATGATGCTCCAGGAGGTATGCCTCAAGAAGGAGTCCCTATGGGCATGAATGAATGAATTATGTATACTTCCATTTGTCGATAAGGAAAAAAAACTTCTTGTCTCTATGTCTGTTCATCACCCCTGGAAATTTCCGAAAAGATGGGAAATTATTAAGAGATGAGTTAATTGGGTCACATGAGCATCACAATCTCAGCACTATTTATACTTAAAAATTGCAGGAGTAAGAATCAAGACAAAACTGAGAGATCTTGATGTGAAGTAAAGTTTTTGTACAAAGGTGATCTTTAGAGAAAAAAAAAGTTTTTGTACAAAGGTTGCACGAGTCAGTGAAGTTTCAGAGGTTCACCTTTTGGTGTGGTAGACTTGGGAGTTGAGAGTCAGCTATTTTGGACGCGTTTGGATTCACATGGTGTGCACAGTAGGATTGTTTTTTTTAAATAATGCCAGGAGCTCTGCCTTTCAATTAAGAAGAATAGAATTGGCCTAGTTTATAAGGGAAACCAGGCCTGAAAAACCTTACATACGCACTGATTAACACACTAAAAAGAACCCACACAGCAGGATTGTTTTGTTCGTGGACAACTGGACAATAAGCATCACAAAACCTTTTTTTTCCCACCGCGCTGGATCGGAGTTGTATATTTGGCTGCTGCTACATTCCAATTGGAAGACCTGACCTAACAGATTCCTAAGCTTTCTGCATAGGACGCGTGTCCTTCATCTGCTGGGCTGCACAAGGGCTTACCTGGCTTCACTGATATTCTATCTGTGCAACTGTACATTGGTACTTGTGCGTCGCGTGTCATCAAGAAACCGACAAAGCAATACCTAATTCGTTTCTTTTTGTTCATAAAAGTATTGAGTTCCAAGCATGGCTTTGGTGGATTTACTGGGAATGATTCGTGCATGGATGCTAAGTGGTTTTACTATTTATACATTTTTTTTGGCAATGATTGGCTAGGTTTTGATATTGTCAAAGTGATGACAAGGTGCATGCATGGACGCATCATCCATGAGGAGGTGAATCTAGGACAAATAGAAAAGTATCAATTGTATAGGCTTGTAGCCCGGGCCCACGGTGTTGCTTTGTGCTTGACCAAAACTTTGTTAACTGTTGTTTTGTGTTTCAGACAGGATTGTAATTGTGTTTTTTTTACTGAAAACAGGAGGGGTGAAAGCCCATACTGTGATTTATTGCAAAATAAACAGGATTGTAGTTGTGTTGATCACAAATTAAGTTATTGCTTAGTTCTAGCACAAAGCACTTGCTCGATAAGTCGAAGACAAATATATACATGGGAGAAGCTTGCATTTCGTAATCTGTTAGTCCTCTTCACGATAATAATAAAGAAGGCGTCGCGTTTCGGCTTATAGCATTTGCACCACTCATCGAATGGCAGTTGTGTTCTTTGTAAGGACGTGTCGCGTCCTGCACTAACAATCACTACATAACTGTGTCAGTTAACATTGGATCAAGTGCAAACCGGCCACTTTAGTGATCTAATCTTTACCAAGACCAATGATTGACGACGGGTTAAAAATAGATGGAACAAACCTTCACTCAAGAGTCAAGCCCTAAACTCAACCCTTGTCCTTGCTGCTGTATTTTGACGGTGCACATGGCATCGAGACTTTTTAATGTGTTGTTACATTGTTCATTGTTTACCGTAGTACCAATACTGACATATACTAGTATGGGCCTTCTTTTGCAAATCACACATAGGCTTGCTCAGAAAGAAGTGGGCTGAGAATATATGTATTATTAGGTTTATTTAGGGAAAAAGCCTGAGTTACACCTCTCAACTATTACAGTCGTCCGATTTTCCACCCTGATATACAAAACCAGTTTTTTAACCCCCGGCAGCTTTTGAAACCGTTTGTTTTTGCACTCTTGAGCGGTTTTGATGTTGGCTTAACTGATGTGGAAGCACGTTAGAGGGGTACCTCGAACTAGAAACATTTTTGTAAAAAATATAAAAAGTCATGATTTTTTTTCAAAAATTTATCCAAACATAACTTGGAAAAATAATGCAATTAAAAATCCTAAATTTAGTTAAATCTTAGAAGTTCATAGAAATTTTGTTTTAGCTTGGGAAATTATGAAACTAGTTTTAGATTTTTCTAAAATTGTGTTCTATTTTATGGTGCCTACCTTGAAATTGTTTGAATCTTGATAAACTTTATGGCTTCATTGGTCCAATGTGTAATATGGTTCGATCCAAATATTTGTCTGCTATCATGTGATATGAATACTATCAAAACTTCTAAAAAAAGGTGAGGTACAAGATTAAAAATAACATGATGGCATATTAAGGTTATTGGTAATGTATGAAATTAAATAAGTTTGCAAGTGAACTATTATTTTAATTTTATCTATTTTTACTTCTAAAATATGATATTCCTTAATGTACTTCCAAACATAAACATGCTTACAAGTTATGATCAACTGTGCTTATTGAAAAGAAAATAAAAATACCAACAAATTAAAAAAAAGATTGTTATGTGGTGAGTGAGTCAACAGGTTCCGTCCCTACATCGACCTATTTAGACTTTGAGGCCAACCTCTATGACCCACTGGCCTTACTTTTGTGGGTCGGGTAAAATACCAAATGAGTCAACCCGATCCATTCTCATCCCTAGAATGTGCCGGAGTCGACCTAACCCGCAAAAGCAAGGTCTGTAGGTCATAGGAGTCAGCCTCAAAGTCTAAAATTGATCTATACTACTCATTGGATCAAGGAGGCTATAACGTTTAATTAAGTAAAATGGGTTGACCTATAACCCCAAGCCATGCCCATTCTCATCGCTAGGTCCATCCGACCACGCAGAGTCTGACCATTGGTGCCTTGGTGGGACCCAATTTGTTTGTTTATCCACAAATAAAAATGGGTTGTAAGTATAGTGATTTAGTGGATCTCTTAGCTAAAAATTAAATGATTTACGGTGGCTAAGTTTGATTACTACACTTAAACATATTTAATTATCTGGCACTTGTTGGCATGGGTAGATATAAGCAGGAAATCATTTGGCATATATACTTACTCTCTCCGTATCGGATTTAGAAGTCATTTTGGACAAGGTTTGGGTCAAACATTGGAAATATAAATCATCAATAACTTTTAAGTTGTTGAGTTTGTAAATGTAAAAATTATATTAATAGATTTGTCTTGAAAAATACTTTCATAAAAGTATACATATATCACTTTTCTATAAATATTTTTTATAAAAACAAGAGGTCAAAATTGTGTTTTGAAGACCGTGTCGCTGTCCTCAGTGGCGGATCCAGGTTTTACTAATGACTAGGGCCTTAAAACGCTAACAATGTTGTACGATACATACGATGAAATGTTGAATCTGAATAGAAATGTTGAATCCATCATCCTATTTCTAATTTCAATTCAATCCAATTGAAATATCAAATCTGAAGAATAGAAATTCAGTAGAGAAATTGAAAAGCGAAAAAAATGTGCTCATACTGTCACGCAGATAGGCGTCGGGCGGACTATTCACAGCTGGCCAGCTGGGGGCCGGGGCCAGAGGCCTGGAGAGCGAGGGGCGCGGCCGGCGACTGTCAGCAGGCAACCGGTGAGGCGGCCAGCGTGGTGCCTTGCGTGGAGCCGCGGAGGTCGGCTTGCGCGGAAGCCGCGGACGACGGATGTGGACTCGCGGACTCGAGGGAGTCGAGGATGTTGGCGGTGGGATGGGCGGCTCCGCTCCGGCAACGTGCGCACAGCAGCAGCCACCTCCTCGCCTCCTCTCGTGCGCAGCTGCGGTCTGCGGACTGCGGGCGTGTGGCCGTGCGCTCGTGCAGCCGGCAGGGAAGGGAGACGGACAGACCGGGTGACAAGCTGAGAGCTGAGGCCTGTTTTAGTGTTGGGCCTTCGTTGTAGGGGGCATGTAAGGTTATTGGGCCAACGACTAGGGCTGAGCCGTAGATCTCCTAAACAACTTCTAAATCCAATACGGAGGGAGTACTAGATTAGAATTTAATTTTGACCTTGCGTGTCCGAAGCATGATCGCAGAGCACTGCATATCATTTTGGACAAGAGGGATGTATGATCGGCAACACGTTTTGTCTAGCTTGTTCTGGCCTGTGCTGCACCTGCATCTGCACCACATGGAACAGACACGTACTTTCGACTCTGAGTTCTAATAAAATAGAAATAACCCAGTCAAGGAAGCGTCCTCGTGGGCTTCATTTTGTGGAAAGATGAGAAAGAAACGGGCCGCAGCTCCGAGAACAAAAAGGCATGTAGCCCAGCAAAACATGGTTTGGTTGTCTCTTCAAGCTCTGGGCCAGAAAGTCTAGCACCCGGATGTTCAGACGGGGGCCAGCATCCGGACACCAACGCCCACACGCCTGTACCTACTTCACGTGGAGGCCTGCGTCGCTCCGTGTCCCGCATCCGCACCGTGTCCCATGCTGCTCCGTGTCCCGCGCCCGTTCCCTGTCCCGTGCCGCTAGCTCCGTCTCGATCTGCGCCCACAAGGTTTCCCGCCCCTGTCGCTCGCGCCCCCTCCACACCCACGCACATGGAGGCGGGCTCAGCAGCTGTAGCAGGTGGCTACTGCAAATGGGGTCCACTACAACTGTGCAACACTAGATATATTTTTGGAATATCTAGAGGAAACATTTGCAACATACGTCCGAAACAGTTGAAACACTTGCAACATATGTCAGAAACATGAGGAAAACATGTGTGTAGGCATTGCAAAACATATGCAACATTGAGATGAAACACTTGCAACATATGTGTGAAACATATGTAACATCCGGATGAAACAGTTGCAACATAAGTGTGAAACATATGCAACACCCAGATAAAACACATGCAACATACGTCTAAAACAGCAGAAACATTTGGAACAAACGCTTGCAACATACGTGTATAGCCATTGCAATATATGCAGCAACCTGATCTACTTTTGCAACATCCACATGAAACACTTGAAACATACGCTTGCAACATGTTAGGCGCGACACTCTAGTGGACGTATGGCGACCATCATGTCTGGCAAGCCTTGAGGCGGTCGCGAAGTACGGCACAGCCACAACGCCCTTGCCATCTCTAGTCGCAAGAGGAGGTGATGAGGAGGACTCCGGTGCCGGCGCTGGCGATGAGGCGGCGGATGTGCGGGAGAGGGACCTTGTATTGGTACCCGTAGCGGAAGCCATCCGAGGATATGAGCAACACCACGGGCTTGCGGGAGCTTGGAGAGCAGCAGTGTGGCAGCGGACGCCATGGTCAAGACGGTGAGGGGCAGCCAGAGCAGGACGAATGGGTGGCAGTGAGGGCCACGGTGAGGAGCAGCAAGAGGTGGGGGTGCGAATGAGGGCTAGGGTGCGGCCACGGAGGAGAAGAGAGCGGCGATGGGCCACGGCAAGTCACGGGGGTCTGGACCTGACTGAGTGGGCGGAGACGCCATCAGTGAGCGGTGCTTTTGACTGCAAGACTTGGGGAGAGTGGGAGTGGACTGGATCTGGGAGAAGCAGAACATGTATGCGGTTTGCGGAGTGGGAGATTTTTATTTTCGGAGGTAGCATGGATTATCAGATATTTGTGGTGGGTACAATAAGTGGACGATGTGAAGCCACGTATTAGGCCTTTCAGACCGGGTCCACAGGCCCAGCAAAGGCGCACGTTCGGCCAGACGCTCGGTAGAGAGCATTACCGTTTCACAAAAGAAAAAAAGAAGCAACTTCTATTGGTAAACTATATTTGGACACTTGTTTTGGACGAACAAGTTGCATGCCTCTCTTCTTTTTGGGTAATAAGGAGCTAAGGTATTGTATCCCTTTGTAGAGAAGAAATGCAACTATATAACATCCGGGGATATCGTTACTGATGAATGCTAGTGCTAGGGTCTAATTAATCAAGGAGCATTACGTTGTCCACACATGCCGTCGATGGGATTAGCAAGAAAGATTGAATGCCACAGTACAATTAGCATTATAGTTGTGGAACCAAACTATGCGATTAAACTAGTGGTGCATAACATTGGAGTTTGCAGCCATGCTGTACGTCTGTCGTCTAAAACGGCAATTAGCACCTGATTTGGTTACAGAAGTGGCATCCTAGCTTGGAAATTGCATGCCCTTATCATCATCTATGGAGATGGAGTAGATAGAAGGGAGAGGGAGAGAGAGCTAGAGATGTGAATGAATGATTGTCGGTCGGCCGTGCTAAGAACATGTCACCGTCACTCCGGCGACATCTCCAGTGATTGCAGCTGACAAGAAATCGGATGATGTTACGGTGGCGGGAGGCGTACTCCAGAAAGACGCCTCCGACCGTGGAGTTACTACACTGGAACGGATGACCAGAAGCCGGCGGCCCAATCCGCGCATACTCGGCCCAGAGTGGGCAAAGTAAGACTACCGGCCCTGCGTGGCCCAGAATCGGAGGCAGTCCATCTAGGCTCCTCCTATGTAACAACCGGGTGAGGAAGAGGGGAACTCGAACTTGGTCACGATTTTGAACCGTACCCAGCGGGTGACGGCGGCGGCGGCGAGCCTGGCAGTGCCGGCGAACCGAGACCTTGCTCCACCAATTACCAATATATCAGTTATCGTAGTAGTATTCATAGTAGTAAGGTTACATCTGGTATCGGATTTGCCGTTTCGATCCTGATTTCCACATTCCATCGATCAGACATTGCAAACGCTTCGGGTCGGATCGAGAGCTTGAGTGGTCAGTGAACTGCTGCCGCTCAAGTTTTCTCTGTAATTCCCAAGCACGCAAGCTGATTTGTGGGGCAATCAACGATTCTGGCATCTCATCCGTATCTCACCCGTCGACAGATGGCCATGGCATCGCCTGAGGAGCAGCTGGGGCAGATCCTTGCCCTGCTGAGCGAAAACTCCAAAGGGATCAACGAACTCAAGTCCTCCATGTCCGAGATGAGGGCCATGAGGTCCGAGATCAACTCTTGGAAGCCCGAGGTGGACAATCGCGTCCACGCGCTGGAACACGCAGTGGCGGATCTCGGCGAGCGGATGGAACACGCGCTGGGGGTGCTTCTTCCCACGGCAGGCGCGGCGCTGGAGGTTCCTGCTGGCGTCGTCACCATCGCTACTGCTCCAACTGCGCACCGAGAAGACATCCCGCTTTCTCCGAGTGCGAAGGTGCCGGACTCCGCTCACCTGGAGTCATCCCCGCACGGGGCGGCGTCTGGGTCGTTAGACCACGGCAAGGGATCTCCTCACCGGGGTGCTGCTTTCGGGGCGGTCTACATCGTCGCCCCGGAAATGGCCCCGGTCACAGGTGCGACACAGTTACCAAAATCCTTTCACAGTTCATTTCCTAAGGATGATTCTGTGTTCTGTGATCGGCGTGGTTATTCCTGTTACCCAGCGTATCCACCTCCTACCAACCCTTTCCCTGATTTAGAGTTCCACAAATTTGATGGTTCTAATCCAAAATTATGGGTTAAACGTTGTGAAACATACTTTGACGTTTACCAGATTGATCCCGGGAAATGGGTTAAACTCGCTACCATGCGTCTCACTGGCTCCGCAGCACTTTGGTTTCAGACTATGCAAACCACCATTAGTTCTCTGTCGTGGGACTCTTTTGTTACTGCTGTGTGTAACAGATTTGACAGAGACGAACATAACCACCTCCTTCGTCATTTCTTCCATATTAACCAAACAGCCTCGGTCTCTGAATTTGTGGAACATTTCAGTGACTTAGTCCATCAACTTCTTGCTCACGACCCATCCTTCCCACCCTCTGTCATTACAAACCGTTTCTTAGATGGTCTCAAAAAGGATATTAGAGCTGCTGTAGTGATGCATCGACCACAAGACCTCAATACTGCTACTTCGTTGGCCTTTTTGCAGGAGGAGGCGTTGCAAGACCAACCGGCTCGACGTACTGAGTCTGGACATTATTTCAAGAAGAGTTCTCCTGATTCTATGAAGTCAGGCTATACTTCTACACCAAGTCCAACTCGCAGTACTGATGACAAGAAGACAGTTGACTCTGCCAAGACTAAAGCTGTTCCTGATGATAAACTCTCTGCTCTAAAGAATTATCGTTGATCTAAAGGACTTTGTTTCAAGTGTGGTGAAAAATGGAGTCCGCAACACAAATGTCCACCTACAGTTTCTCTTCAAGCCATGGAACAGTTGTGGCAGTGTATCTCTGAAGATGGGGACTTCTGTATTCCTGATGTTGATACTGATTCAGAAGAGGATCTTATGGCACTTTCTATTCAAGCATTGAATGGTGTTGAAGGTTTCAAAACTCTTCGACTACGAGGACATTTACAAGGCAAAGAGGTTTTCATGTTAGTCGACTCTGGAAGTTCTCATAGTTTTGTCAGTAGCACTATGGCATCTACTATTCAGCCTTGGCACATACTGAAGCAGCAAGTCCAAGTGCAAGTTGCTAATGGGTCATACATTCCATGTACACATGAATTGCCCAATCAAGTTTGGGGCTGTCAGGGTTACACTTTTACAACCACTATGAAAATCATACCCTTACAAGGTTATGACATTATATTGGGCATGGACTGGTTGGGAACAAACAGCCCGATGCATGTTCATTGGCAGGAACGATGGATGAAATTTACCAGTAACAACCAAGAAGTCAAGTTGCAGGGCATTCTTCCTGATACCACCATGGGACCACCAGTTTCACACCATCAACTCCAAGCTTTTGATAAAGTAGACTCCATATTATACCTGGTCCAATTGTATGAGCTTTCTTCTACTCCAACCACCACTCAACAGTTACCTCAAGACCTCCAACCGATTATCCAGCAATTTTCACCAGTTTTCGATCCACCCAACAGTCTACCTCCTCCAAGATCAGGGGATCACAAGATACCTCTGTTAGAGGGCGCCCAACCCTTCTGCCTGAGACCATATCGGTACAACCCCGCTCAGAAAACTGAGATTGAGAAGCAAATTAAAGAAATGCTTGACAAAGGATGGATTCAAACTAGTACAAGCCCTTATTCATCTCCTGTCTTACTAGTTCGAAAGAAAACTGGCGATTGGCGTTTGTGTGTCGATTTCAGGCGCCTCAATGCTCTTACTGTTAAAAACAAATATCCACTTCCCATAATCGAAGAGCTTCTGGAAGAACTACAAGGTGCCACTTGGTTCACAACCTTGGATCTGTGTTCTGGCTTCCACCAAATCCGAATGGCCGAAGGAGATGAGTATAAAACAGCATTCCAAACACACAGTGGCCACTATGAATATCGAGTCATGCCCTATGGCGTAACTGGAGGACCTGCTACCTTTCAAGGAATCATGAATGTGCTTTTGGAACCTCTATTAAGGAAATGTGCCGTGGTTTTCATCGATGATATTCTCATTTATAGTAAATCTTGGGAAGAGCATCTGCAACATATCACCGAAGTGCTTACACTATTACAGAAGCATCACTTTCATGTCAAGTTGGCCAAATGTTCCTTTGGTAAACAACAATTATGTTACCTGGGACACATAGTTAGCTCTCAGGGAGTGGCTACTGACCCTTCAAAAATAGAAACAATCAGGAACTGGCCAACACCAACAAATGTCAAAGAACTCAGGAGTTTCCTTGGGATGACTGATTATTATAGAAGATTTGTCTCCCAATTTGGCCTCATTTCCAAACCTCTTACAAATCTGCTCAAAAAGGGGAATCTGTTTGTATGGACTTCTGAGACAGAAATAGCATTTCAGACTCTTAAAAAAGCACTGATTTCAGCTCCAGTCTTGGCTCTACCAACCTTCTCGCTACCTTTTGTGGTTGAAACAGATGCATCTGCTAAAGGCATTGGGGCTGTTCTTCAGCAACAAGGTCACCCAATTGCTTATGTCAGTAAGGCCTTAGGACCAAAGGCTCAAGGCTTGTCTACATATGAAAAGGAATGCCTTGCAATTCTCATGGCAGTAGAACACTGGTATCATTACCTCCAAAGTTCCCAGTTCATTATTCTTACTGATCAGAAAAGTCTCACCAACTTGGATGATCAAAGACTCTCTACTCCATGGCAACATAAGGCACTAACTAAGTTGATGGGGCTCAATTATAAAATCATTTATAAGAAGGGGGCTGACAACAAGGTTGCCGATGCTCTGTCACGAGTATCTTCAACAGATACTTATGATTTGTCTGCTCTTTCCATGGTTAAACCTCTGTGGCTACAACAAGTCCAAGCGTCTTACATCGATCCTCAGTCTGTGCAATTATTGGCTGGTCTATCAGTATCATCACCCCAAGGCTTCTATACTCTCCAGGACGGTCTTATCAGGTATAAAAACCGAATCTGGGTTGGCTCTGATGTCCAGCTTCAAACAAAAATATTAGTTGCTCTCCACTCCAGTGCCATTGGAGGACATTCTAGCTATGAAGTCACATATAAACGGGTCAAACAACTTTTTGCCTGGATTAAGCTAAAACAGTTTGTCAAAGAGTTTGTAGCTCAGTGTACAGTTTGCCAACAAGCAAAATCTGAGAGAGTACCATATCCAGGCTTGCTGGCACCACTGCCTATACCTGATGGTGCATGGCAAACTGTGACTTTGGACTTTATAGAAGGCCTTCCCCGGTCAGCTGGTTACAACTGTATTTTGGTGGTAGTGGACAAATTTTCAAAGTATGCTCACTTCCTTCCCCTATCCCATCCTTTCACTGCACTTCAAGTAGCCCTGACATACATGAACAATGTCTTCAAGCTACACGGCCTACCTCAAGCTCTGGTATCTGACAGGGATAAAGTATTTACTAGCAACATTTGGCAAGAGCTATTCAAACTTCTTGGCACACAACTGAAGATGAGCAGTGCCTACCACCCACAGACGGACGGCCAAACTGAGCGGGTCAATCAGTGCCTGGAGACATATTTACGATGCTTCGTTCAAGCATGCCCAACCAAATGGTCTCAGTGGTTAGCATTGGCCGAGTACTGGTACAACACTTCTTTTCACTCATCACTAGGCCGGACACCATTTCTTGTTCTTTATGGTTATGAACCAAAACACTTCGGCATTGACATTGCACAGTCTTGCCAGAATGTTGATCTCCGCAACTGGATGGAAGAACGAGAGCTTATGCAGCAGCTTGTGCGCCAGCACCTGATCAGAGCTCAACACAAAATGAAAACTCAAGCTGATAAGCACAGATCAGCAAGATCTTTTCTGGTAGGTGATTCTGTGTACCTCAAGGCACAGCCATACGTTCAAACATCCTTAGCACCTCGCTCTTCCAACAAATTGTCCTTCAAGTACTTTGGACCCTTCAACATCTTGGAAAAGATTGGACCCGCAGCTTATCGTCTTCAGTTGCCGGACCATTGTCTTATTCATCCGGTTTTTTACGTCTCCCAACTCAAGAAGGCCATTCCTTCTCACACCCCTGTAAGTTCTGAATTACCCGATATCTCTAATCAGCTGCAGGTTCCTCTGGAAGTCTTGGACAGACGTCTTCGTCAACACCAGCAAACCATGATACCTCAAGTCCTTGTACGCTGGTCCTACCTCCCTGAAGCTCTTAGCACCTGGGAAGATGAAGAACCCCTACGGCAACAGTTTCCCAGGGCACCAGCTTGGGGACAAGCTGGTTCTCAAGGAGGAGGGGGTGTCACCGTCACTCCGGCGACATCTCCAGTGATTGCAGCTGACAAGAAATCGGATGATGTTACGGTGGCGGGAGGCGTACTCCAGAAAGACGCCTCCGACCGTGGAGTTACTACACTGGAACGGATGACCAGAAGCCGGCGGCCCAATCCGCGCATACTCGGCCCAGAGTGGGCAAAGTAAGACTACCGGCCCTGCGTGGCCCAGAATCGGAGGCAGTCCATCTAGGCTCCTCCTATGTAACAACCGGGTGAGGAAGAGGGGAACTCGAACTTGGTCACGATTTTGAACCGTACCCAGCGGGTGACGGCGGCGGCGGCGAGCCTGGCAGTGCCGGCGAACCGAGACCTTGCTCCACCAATTACCAATATATCAGTTATCGTAGTAGTATTCATAGTAGTAAGGTTACAGAACACTGCATATGGTTTAGTGAGGGGTTGTTGAGGGAGGCATGACAGTCTCAGAGATGACCTTTTTTTTTTGTCTCCGAATCCTTGCATAATCTTGTAGCTAAGTCGGTCCCCTCCCCAGTGGTCTTGTCCATCTTCTGACTTGAGAGCACACAGTACCGCACGGCCACCAGTGCTGTGTTTAGATGCTGCCCTTCCTCTTCCTTCCAGCCGAGCTAGCTATAGCTGTCGAGGGAATGAATAATCCAGCATCATATCAAGCTCTCAGCAAATCAGAGTTCCTCGTATATACTTAGATGAAAATGAATGAAAATCACCGGCCAACCAATTATGAGGGGACTTCTTCTTTTTACTAGATATACAGAATCAGAACCAGTGAAAAAAGTCCACTCGTGCAGGCATGACATGCATGCATGCTAGGAGTACTATATAACCCATGACAAATGTACCATTCGCGGTAAAATGTCGATTTCATTCCATGCCAATGGACAACTCCTGTAGAAACCTCAAACATTCCACATCACATTGCATTCACCTAAAGAGCACAGTGTGCGCCATGGTCCAGACTCCAGACATACGACACCAGCATCAGTTCATCCACGGCACTTCAGTGCAGTGACACAAAGTGTTCAACTAATACGTGCCTTGGCAGACACCAATGATGCATCTATACATACATAATCTCACACTCTTCTTAATTAAATAGGACCGAATGAGTCTTTATTTCAGTACGTACATGCCTCTCTATCCATCCTATCTATCCAGGACAAGAACGAACGTACCTGCTGCTAGGCCAACGACAGCATCATGTGACTGCAACGCTCCTACTCGTACTGCATCTGCAATTCTGCATGCATATGCCTGAAGCCTTTTCTTGGATGGACTTGTGCATGTATTTAAGCAAGCCCGACTGATCCAGCCGGCCCTCAGGGAAGGCAACGATGCATGTGGCCACCAGCTAGCAGGAATCCCATGTCACCAGGTGTGTGTGTGTGTGTGTGTGGCCACCAGCTAACAGGAACCCCATGTCACCAGGTGCGTGCAGTACACTCTGATGATGTTACTACCCTTCTAAGGCCCGCTCACCTCATGTACTGCACACCAGCAATCATTGTACCCATTCTCCAACCTTGCAACAAGGTGCTCTGCTGAATGCCATCGCTCATCGTCCATGCTTTTCAGATCTACTACTGCACCTGCCACATGGAGTTTAATTTTTCAGCGAATATGGCAAAATGGAATCAGGTTAACAGCAAATATATTACTGCAAGCTGCAGGCTCAACATCCAAGCCTTCTCATTAGACCCCACGCTGGCTAGGACAGGATACCAAACAAAGCAACTATCACCACACAATTTTTTCACCTAACCCTTTATTTGGTCTCTGGCAGCAGTCAATCAGTCCTTTGCTGAAAGAAGATAACGCGCAAGAGGATACGTACTATATTTTTAGCACCCAGTAGGGACATCTTAAGATTGAGCACACTGGACCGAATTGATGATAGAATGTGGTAAGAATTAAGGATAGAATGTGGCATTTGCCTCTAGGTACCAGCATCACATTAAATAATCCTGGTGCCACCAACAATTGCGTTGCTTTGCATTATTGTTAAATTAAATCTGAACGTAGCTTCTGGCCTAAGAAATATTGAAAGAAAGGTGCTACCTAGTGGCACTGGCACCAATGATCACCTGGTCTATGAAAATCGGATTCAGAGCCTCATGTTTTTGTAAGAAAAAGGCACGCTCCTTCAAAATGATTTATTCGTACAGGCTGAGTCATCTGCACGTTGTCTGTATACTTATTAAAGCAAAACAGCGCGTGACACGGTCCTAAAAAACAATACATGTGATGGATGACTAAGAAAACTGAAGTAAAATAACGTGGCTAAAATCCCATTGATTCCTTGATGGTCCAAGTTGACCATTGGAAAAATGTTGATCATTTTGCAATTGCTAGCCAGATAGAATAGGCTTTTTTTTTGTTTATTACAAGGAGTAATGCTTATGCTAGGACTGCTAAGACAAATACATAATATTGTTACACTAGATCAGGACCAATGCCAACAGATATCATGATTGCTAGTTTGAACTGGAAAGCCTGGAACATTTCTGAACTTTGTTTAACATTAGCGGGTTAATGACTTCAAGTTTAGTTGATTATAGTCCAGAAACATGAAAAAAGATTCCTTTTCGCTGGCCAGCAGCTTTTTTTCCTTGCTTAATTTACAAAACTCCGTCTTTTCAAAGTGACAAACCCAGCTATTTCACTACTTAATTTATTTGCATCCATTCTGCCATGTTTGGTGTGATACCACGGTGGATTGACAGAACTGTCGGCAACTTGGACTACCTTTTTCTCCTTTTGCTTTTTCTTCAAACAAACTTAGGACATGTGGATCATACTGAATAAGCATGGGATCAATGTGTAGGTAACTTTGAAAATTTAGATTGACTGTATAACAACCTGTAAACTGATATCTAGAAAATTGAATTTATCTCAGTTTTTTTTTTCTTTTTTCTTTGGCTAACTGGACCTTCTCATACTTATTTACCAAAAATTCAGATGAACCAAAGCAGGCAGAAGTTACCTCCCATATGTGGTTAGCCCAGGGGTCAGTGTTCAGTTTGTTTGATTAGCAGTAGACCTGGGCCACTTAGCCATGTGCAAATGCAATGTCCCCATCGCAGAGAAGACAGGTGCACCATAAAAGAGGGGAGCCAAGCTAAGAACCACATTTTTTCTGAAGGAAGAATGAAATCAGAAGCCTCTCACAAGATGACGGTGCTCCATGCTTCAGTTGGAGTGAGGAGCATCGTGACCTCCTTGGTGGCTTTCTTCATCTTGGCCAGCTCCATCGTCTTCCTCCTTGACAGAGGCCAGGAAGAGCAAGTGCAAATGGCAGTCAGAGGGACAACTGAAGATGGGGATGCTAGCAACGAGGAGTGCAACTGGTCGAGGGGGCGGTGGGTGTACGACAATGTGTCCCGGCCATTGTACAACGGGCTCAAGTGCGCCTTCATCTTCCCCGAGGTGGCCTGTGACAAGTATGGCAGGAAGGATGTCATGTACCAGCACTGGAGATGGCAACCTCATGGATGCGACCTCCCAAGGTATGATTATTACAGATTTCCCAAGTATTTTTTAGCTGAAGCCCAAGAATTCCAGCATATCTAAAGGTGCAGCTCTCGAGCAATAAGCTCTGTCAGTATCAGTCAAGGATTTTCCAAGGGTAGTAAATGTTTTTGTTTTATAGAAGCATAAAAACACTAAGGTAAGATAATCTGTAACTGAATAAAAACAGAGGATAGTACAGCAGAAAGGAAGAAACAACTAGTACTGAGATTGCAAAACTGATCTCATTAGAGTCGTTAGCTGGAGGCCAACAAGAAACTAATTAAACATGCATGGCAACTAATTGACAGTGAAAGGTCCTACCTTTTATTTTATCATTTGTACCATTTCAAAAGTTTGTAAGAGTAGAAAGGAGATCATATTTAGCATAACTTTGCATGGTATTTTTGACATGCTGTCTGAATTTTACCTTTTTTTGAAAACAGATTCGATGCCATCAAGCTGCTTGAAAAGCTGAGGAACAAGAGATTGGTGTTTGTGGGTGACTCCGTCAACAGGAACCAATGGGTCTCTCTCGTGTGCATGGTGGAGGCCTCAATACCTGATGACAGGCTCAAGATACGCATCTTCAATGGCTCACTCATCTCCTTCAAGGCATTGGTATGCTTCCCTTCACGATCTGCAAGATACAAAACCAACAATTTTATTTGGTTAGCCTGTTTGAACATATAATCATTTTCAGGAATACAATGCAACAATAGATTTCTACTGGTCACCACTACTGGTGGAGTCTAACAGCGACAACCCCATTATCCACCGGGTGGAGTACCGGATCATAAGGGCAGACAGAATTGAGAAGCATGCCAGTGTCTGGAGGGATGCTGACATCATTGTCTTCAATTCTTACCTGTGGTGGAGGAAGCAGAAGGATGACATGAGGATGAAGGTCATGTAAGTACATTTCTATCCTTCCTAATCATAGCACATAGTATTGCACCGTCAGTTTTGCATATCAGAAAAAGGATATCAGAACTGGTAATTTAAAATGCACTAACATAGTTACCAAATGCAATCAGTGAATATGTAATAATTAACACTTGTATGTGCAGGTATGGCTCATTTGAAGATGGTGATGCAAAATTAGACGAAATGGAAATGGTCGATGGTTTCAAGATAGCTCTCAAGAAACTAACCGAATGGCTTGGAGAGAATATTGACAAGAACAAGACTAGGATCCTTTTTGCAGGATCATCACCGGATCATTCCTGGTGAGAGAGATACCCATGAATCATTTCCAACACTAATAGTACAATACCAACATCTCCATGACATCCAGTGTTCACATATGTTACTTTCAGGGCTAGCAACTGGGGTGGAGAAGACAAGAACAAATGCCTCAACGAAACGGAGCCGATCTACAAAACCGGATACAAAGCTGCAACTACGGACTACAGCTTGATGGCCACGGCCAAGTCCTATTTCCGAACATTGGAGCCGAAAGGCATACATGTTCAGATACTGAACATCACAGAGCTGTCTGACTACCGGAAGGACGGGCATCCGACGGTGTTCAGGAGGCAATTTGTTCCTCTAACGAAAGAGCAAATCGCCGACCCAGCCAGCTACGCGGATTGCACGCATTGGTGCCTCCCCGGAGTTCCTGATGTCTGGAATGAGTTTTTATATGGCTACCTTGTGCACAAATGATGTACAGAATGTCAGGTTCCTTTTTCCTCTTATGTATAATGTACAAATGACATATTCCATTTAGATTAGGATGCTCTTGTGCAGAGAATGGTTGGACCTATTACATTTACATGTAGAGACAGAGAAAAGGAGAAAAGCAAGGATGTGTCTGTGCATCACCTCATGGGATCAGTGTACTTACTATTTGTTTACAACATCTAACAGAGCAACATGATTTTGTAAGAAATTTGTCATGGCAAAGAACAGCCTAAGAATGATTAACTGTCCTAGACTCCTAGATGTCCCTGAAATTCAGTTCAATTCAGTTCAGTCATAGCAGGCAAGGAACAAAAGCAGACATTTGAGTGGTGGGTACTGGTAGTGGTAGGTCAAGCAGAGAAGAGAAGAGCAACCTGAAGCTGAGCCGAACACAGGTTCCAGTTGTCGCCGGCCCCGCCGCACACAGCAGCATACAACACCCGCCGCCAACCCGCGGCCGCGGAGGGGGCACGTCGTCATCGCCGGTCGCCGCCCTGGATTGGAACGCGCTGCTATGGCCGGCCACCGGACATCCAGACACCCCAGCCGGCTCCGCCGCAGCTTTCCAGGCCATGGGCCTTATAGGCCGTGGCCCATGTGAGTAACACTTGGCTGATGTGGCCCGACAACGGCCCAAGTTTAACAGCCGCCGGGGCCTGCGATCCTCCTCGGCTATGGCTCCCGCATCTACTGTTTCCTCCTGGATTCCGCCGCCGCTTCCCGAGTCCGACGACGGTAACGCCGCCGCCTCAGGCTCAGGCTTGGTCCTCCTCGACAGGTGGTGCTACATCGCCAACCTCGTCAACGCCACCACCGCTGAGGGTACCACGAGCACCGGCTTGCGCATCCAGGTGACCTTCCGCGCCGCCCAACGCAGCTCCCAAGGTCATCACCACCGACGCCGACCTCGTCCTCCTCTGCGTCCCCGTCTACCCCGACGCCATCGGCCACGGATGGGACTGGGACTACTTCGTCTACAGCCTGCGCGCCCGTCGCCTAGATCTGATCCCGAACCCGAACCCCTGGTGCCCCACCGACCCCGCAACTGTCCTCCTTAGCCGCGAAGACGAAGACGGCGCCAGCTGGTATGCCATCGCCGCCCTCGGTATTATGGGCCCCGCGTTCCATGGCCGCCGCGTGCTCATTGGGTGGGATTTCGACCTCCACCTGTACAAGTCCTGCAATTCCTCCGAGGGGTGGATCTCCAAGGTGATGTCTGTGACTGATCTCGTGAGGGACAGGCTAATCCCTTTACCTCATACTACCGAAGACAGGCTGTACCATGAGACTGAGAAGACCATCGCAATCGGCGGCGAGGGTGGCACAGTCGCCTGGGTGGACCTCTGGCGTGGCATCTTCTTCTGCGACGTGCTCAGCGACTGCCCTGTCCTCCACGACGTCCCACTGCCGGTGCCGGCAAGGGGCAACTGGAATCGGCTCCTCATGGAACTCGACCCTTACAATTTCCGCGATGTAACCATCGGCCGGAACAGAGACTCTATCAAGTACATTGAGACGGAATCCTGGTCACCAAGAGAGCTCAATACGGCACCTGCTTCCTACTCCTACAGGGAGTGGGTGCGCAATGAATCGAGGAAACTCAGGGTCTTCCGTGATGGATGGAAGGCAACAACATGGACCATGGCAATACCAGTTGATTTTGATTCCCAACGACCGTGGGAGAAGGAGAACTGCTGGCACCGTCACTCGGAAATTGATGTTAAAGATGTCACCTTGCAACTGGATGCCAGCAACGCGTGTCCTTCTAACTTGTTGGCTATGCTGCGCTGTAGCAAGACCACAGAAATGTTGAAGGAACTTCAGATGTCATGCCCCATCATAAGCATGGATGACGATATTGTTTACCTGCTTTCTACAATCAAACCCAGGCATATGGCCGAGTTTGATGTGGTTCTTGCTATTGATGTGAGAAAGGGAGTGCTTCAGGGATTGGCCGAGCTTGATGCGCAGAAGAACTTCATTTTGACAGACAACATCTTCTGCAGTGACATCTGCAGGCATCTGAGAAAGGTTACAGGTAGGTAACTTGTTAGGTTCACTAACAGTCATGTGTCACTATGCTTGTGATGTTTAAGGTTTAGGGAATTATTTTGTTGGTACATTTCTGTTCAGTAGGGTCTAGAGCTTAGCAAGTTAATAATGCACTTAATACAGGAGCCGGGGCTTGGTGACATTGATGCTATGCAAGGTAATTTATACGTTGCCATAGTTGTATATCAGTTGATTAAACAAATCCTGACAATTCAATTGGAATAATAAGTTTGTGAATTGTGTTTTGCTTAATTTGTGTTCTGTTTGTAAGCTTGGCTCAACATTTTAGTGGCAGAGGATATGCAGCCAAGGAACTGTGTTGAGCCTGTTCCTGGCCACAAGCAGCACCTTATGGGACATGTTATTGAACTTGCATTTATGACAGAAATTAGGTCCCTCTTTGTTTTTAACTCATATATGGCAATAAATATATTTGACCAAAATGAACCTGGATAATTGATTCCTGCTTATGTTTGTCTGCCCCTTTTTTTTTGAAAATAGTTCTTTCTTCAGAGATTTTTTTTCCTGTTCAAAACATGAGATATTCGCTTTGATGCAGGCACAGTCGAAGCATGATGTGATTATGGGAGCGTTCGGCTGCACTTCTTTTGGCACAGTACTCTTGAAAGATGGAGCGTTCAGACAGTCATGGGCTCTTGGCTGATCCCGCTAAATTCCAGTGTCGTTTACGATGGTTGCTGAAGTTCTCGAGATGATATTTTATCAAACAAAGTTAAAGCATTTTTCTCTTAAAAAATAAACAGGAATCTTGCTGAAGTTGTCGAGATGATATTTTATCAAACAAAGTTGAAGTATCTTGTCTTAAAAAATAAACATGAATCTTGGCGTACATACTACATACAAGTCTTTTCCATTTGTTGGAGAACCAGCGATGAGCGATATTTTGAAGAAGAATGCCACAACCACAACCCCGAGAAACTAGAAGGCGTTTATAAAAGAAAAAAAATCTAGAAGGCGGTTCAGACTTGAGACGGAGATTCAAGTAGAGGCAATGGAGGAGACCGGCGGCGCTGGCACGACCAAGTGGAGTATCTCCAGACCGTCAGCGGGAACGCCGCTGGAGGCCGCGGGGACCATGAGTATCCGCGCAGTGCTCAACCGCGTCTTCTCCTCGGTAGACGGCTCGGGCCCGCGGCCGGTGCTGACGCTCGGCAGCGGTGACCCCACCGCCTCGCCCTGCTTCCGGCCTCCGCCCGAGGCCGAGGACGCCATAGTGGAGGCGCTCCGATCTGGGAAGCACAACGGTTACTCGCCGACGGTCGGCGTCCTCCCGGCGCGCCGGTGAGACTCCCTGCCCCTCATCTGTGCAGTATGCGATGCGAGTGTCTCAAAATCATGGTGCTTCACGAATCACGACGCCATACTTGTGTCTGCGACAGAGTCAATTGCATACTAGTAGATGATTTTTTGTAGTTTTGATTTCAAGCAGCCACGTCCACGTAGGCAAACTGTTTTTGTACTTTTGTTCCAAATCATAGCACACATACATGTCTACTTTTGTTGCAAATCATGGTACTTTTGGTAAGAGTGCCTACGCAGTATAGATTTCGTATTGAACAAAGCCAGACACCTTCGTGCAATGGCCAAAACAGAAGGCTGCGTTCAGAGTTCCGGGGTTCTCTTGAGGTTACTGTTTTTGAGGAAAGATGCAGATTTTTTTTTTGAACGAAATGGTGCCTTTCAATAAGCGGAAAAGAGAGTATATGTACAGGAACACGGCTTAGACACCGAACACAAAGGTTCCTCCTCCCACCACACACAAAAGGGAAACTACCCCCGTAAATTAAGCGCCCTTCTATATTGAACTAAGCAATCTTTTTTTTTAATGAAAGCGGAGGGGAAAGAGTGCTGCCCACCACTATATGCTCTGGAACAGCAAAGCACTTGCTGTTCGACCATGATAGGAGGTTTTACATATTTAACAGATTCAAGACATAATGGAAACAAAGGTGTTACACCAATATGTGACTACATATCTATCACCACTTGGAAAGCGAAATTTTTTCCCCAGGGAAAGATGCAGAGTTTCTCTATGAAATACTTTCTTGCAATTGGTATCCACATAGCATTGGAATATATATACTGCTGCATTTGAAATCTATTGTATGAGCACTTGAGTGTGCAACTTTTTTATATTAAGTGTGGCCTGATTCCTCTGTTTATGATGAAGCCAGATTTTTTTCCATTATATGTAAAAAAAAATTAGTCTTTTGTGTATTAATCTGCATCTTTTAAGCTTTGCTGCCTGTAACATTCAGTTCCTCCTACCTCTGTTCTACAATTTGTCATGGACTTTTACTTCCCTTAAAGGTTCCATTCTTCAACTTGCATTCCTGACCATATCTCATGTTCCTTTCCTTGAATTGGCAGTGCTATTGCAGAGTACCTATCTCGGGATCTTTCCTATCAGCTTTCACCAGACAATATTTACCTCACTGCTGGATGCTGCCAAGCTATTGAGGTCATCATCTCTGTCCTTGCTCAGCCTGGCTCCAATGTCTTGCTTCCCAAACCTGGGTTTCCATTGTACGAGTCACGGACCATGTTCAGTAATCTAGAGGCCCGACATTTCAACCTTGTTCCTGATCGTGGCTGGGAGGCTGACCTTGAGTCTCTGGAAGCTCTTGCTGATGAGAATACTGTTGCTATGGTCATTATAAATCCTAGTAACCCTTGTGGGAGTGTATACTCATATGATCATTTGGCCAAAGTAAGTTTATATATTTCTGAGACAAATATTTCCTAGGATGTGTTCCCTGTTTGTTATATTACTCAAATTTCCAATGATGAAAATGATCAGATTGCAGAGACTGCAAGGAAACTTGGAATAATAATCATAGCTGACGAGGTATATGACCATTTGGCTTTTGGCAGTAAGCCTTTTATACCAATGGGTGTCTTTGCGGATATAGTTCCAGTGATCACCTTGGGATCTATATCTAAAAGATGGCTTGTGCCTGGTTGGCGACTTGGTTGGATAGCAACGTGTGACCCGAATTGTGTGTTAAAGGAAGCTCAGGTAAACATTTGATCTGTGTTCTTGTGAATTCCTTTGGGCTGTCAATTAAAAAGCAGCCACCTGTACTTCACTCCTGCTCGAGATGTGACTTGCACTTTTGAGCACGGGGAAATGGTAGATCTATTCTAAAATAACATGCGAGCCCATCCTTTATAGAAAGAACAATTTGATAACTTATAACATCTAGTCAGTTGTCCTGAAAGTTTTCTGATTCAATTTCTACTAGCATATACTTGACAGATTCAGTGTCTCTTTCTGGTTACGTTGATAAAGTTTTCCAAATAAAGAATAGTTGGGTGTAAGGTGTTTTCACAGGTGTTTTTAGATAAAACTACAAAGCACTACTGTATCATGAGTTCATGACAGGGATTTGCTGAAGCAGTGCAGTACTGCTGTTGGTGACCTTTTTGAATCCTGGGACTTCATCGATAGTGTCATAGTGATGTAATAAGATGTCCAGTCTCTGGAACTTTGATATTCAAATGGTTTCCTTTTTATTGACAAGCCACTAAAATATATGATAAAACCAAAGTGATGTTTGTGTCCTTAGTTACTTGATCAGCCAATATAATTTGATCCACTAGGTGACGCGATAAATTTAAAGGGATGAAGCAAACAAGAAACTCTGCGAGGTTCACTGGTGGAATGAAACTTTTGGAAGGCAGAAATAAGCTTTCTGAAATATCCTTTATCAAAAGTGTCATATGAGTAATCGAAATTAGAAAATGTAAATATTAGTCTGACATATTGAATTGGTGAAGAAATTCTTGATACTGTTCAATTGGTCTCAAAATATGAAACACTGTTCTGGATAGAATCATGACAACTATCAAAGCTGTGAAACCATACAAAACTATGATGATGATGTTAATGTTGCCACCTAGAAGTCTGCGTTTCTGGACCAAATAATCACATATTCTTTATATTTGTATGTTATTTTTCCTATTCATTAAATGTTAATTCAACTGTGGGAACCTAGAATTGGCTATGGTCAATTATGTAGCTGTGAAAAATATGAATTTCAATAATACTGAAATATACTGGATATTTTATTAGCCATTTCATTCGTACTAAATCTTTTTTAATGAAGCCTGTATTTTTTTAGGCTCCTATATGTTAGTTGACTGGTCATTCATTTTGTACCATTACATTCTGTTACAGGTTGACAAATTGATTGAAAACTATATCAATATCACAAATGATCCTGCTACATTTATCCAGGTATATTTCTCTACATTTTTGTTGAACAATATTTTTAGAAGAGCTTGTGTTTCAGCTGATGTCAAACTTATGGCTAATTATGTCTTACAGGGCGCAGTCCCTCAAATAATAGCCAACACAAAGGAAGATTACTTCAACAAAATACTTAATCTTTTGAGGAACTCTGCAGATTTATGTTATAATAAAATAAAGGAGACTAGGGGCATCACATGCCCTCACAAGCCAGAGGGATCAATGTTTGTTATGGTAAACAGATTCAGACATTCAGTAACAGAAATGCTTTAGATATAATGCTTCTTGTATCAATCATAATAGCTTATGATCCTTGTTTTACAGGTAAAATTGGATCTCTCTTGGTTGGATGGCATCCAGGACGATTTGGACTTCTGCTGCAGGTTGGCAAAAGAGGACTCTGTAATAGTGTTACCAGGTATATTGGACTTTGGACTTCCATACGTGTGCTAATTTTAGCTGCTTCATGTTTCTGTTCTAGTTAATACAAACTGTTCTGGTATCGTCTGCCTGAAGTCCCGCACTGAGGTACATGAGTAAATTTGCAGGAAGTGCACTAGGAATGAAGGACTGGATTCGTATCAATTTCGCTACGGATGTACCTACTCTTGAGAATGCTCTTGAACGGATCAAGTCCTTCTGCCAGAGGCATGCTAAACTAGAAGCATAAACACAGAGATGGTCAAGCTATTACATATTTACATTGTTGTGCTGAATCACTCTTGTCTCAGCTATTGCACCGGTCTGGTGAATGCATCACCAGAATGTTGTTAACAAACGATGGTCTTGCTGTCCATAATGTGACGAAATTTAATTGATTTGCCTTACTTTTACGTTGGTGTACTATTCCTGTTTGGCTTAGATAATTCTTGAGGGAGTACCTCATGTGCAGAAAATACTGCAGTTTGCCAAAAGTTTCTCGGTTACTCCAACGTCTATATTTCGCACGAGCGCCACTGGCACGTGGGCTCCAACTCGCTTTCCCATCTCCGATCTCCAAAACAAAGGGAAGTCAGTCTGGAAAAAAAGACCCGATGTCCCGATCCAAAACAACCCAAACAGAAACAGCTACAAGACAACCCAAAGAATTGAGCGAGGTAAATCATCAAAGCTGTAATAATTTTTTTTGAACAAACTCGAAGCTGTAATAGTGAAATTGCAAATTTAGAAGCCAATCGGCTGTCCAAAAGCCGATATGTCACAAATCGGTAAACCAGGGGTTTGGATTGCCGATAGCATCATTTCAATCGGCGTTTGGATTGCCGATATGTGCCGCCACATGCCACAGACATCATCCACGTGGGCGTTATTGGTGCCGATAGGCATATCGGCATGCAAGGGGCCGATAGGGCTGCGCCTCACGTCACAAATCTGGCGCCATCACCAGGAAGCAAGCACGCATGTATTTGTTTTTTTATATGATCAACTTTTTTACTAATTTAGATCCAAAAATTAGTATATACATTAGGCTACATATTTTGATACGTAGGTACTATTTACGTAGTTAGAAGATGTAGACTCTAGTCAGGAAAATTAGTTTATTTGTTTTGTTTTTACATTCTTTTACGTGTTGCGTCTGTTCTGCACCCATTTTGGATAGAATTAGTCCATATTTTGATTTGGCATATGGACTACACTCTGGATTCGGTGTTCGATAATGCTCTATTCATCTGGAGGAATGACTGCATTAAGGAAAGTCGCTTTGACTTTTTTGATATATCTATTTTGTTATGCATCTAGATATAATAATATGTCTAGATACATAGCAAAATTGATAAACCAAAAAAGTCAAAACGACTTATAATTTGAAACGGAGAGAGTAAGAAAAAAGACGATGGGGAAATCTGAATAGAATATTTTACCTTGTTTATTTTAGATTTTTTCGTATGTAATTCTAGGATGTATTGTGCTGAGTTTTAATATAATTCCCTCTTACCTTAAAAAATGATGCTAGATGCAAATAAAATAGGCTGCGCTTGATTTTTAGCATCTACTTAGAAATTTACAATATCTTTTGAGGTCTTTAGATATTTTGTTCGGGTAGGTTGAAAGAAAGATTAAAATCTAAATAGTAAAGAAACGTGGTCAACAAAACAAATTCTAAAAGGGACGCGGCTTGCAGGTTGTGGTTGCAGTCGGTCTCCCAATGCCCGATAAGCCCATCGGCTGGCCAACTGTCGATTGCATCTACAGATTGCCGATAGCCCTTATAGTCGGCTAACTGATTAGCAGTGTATTGAACTTGACAACAATGTGCAACTAAAATCTGTTCAATTTGTTGTGATTCCTAAATGATGTATGGTTTGTTTTTTAGTATGAGAGCAGTTGTTGCCATTCTGTTTTCCTGCACTAAAGGAAAAAGAATCATTTGTAATATGCCCAGCAATTTAATGTATGCTTAGTTTGTTCTCTTAATAATAAATTAACATGGACTTGTATCTTTTGTCCAGCCTTTGTTTCACTTGTAATACTGCGCAATAATCAGAAGTACCACAAGGCGAGCATAACGGCAGAAGTTGGAAGTTGCTGAGATGAGCAAGGGCAGACAATGGAGATGGATGACTAAAGTTTTTAGTACTATGCGGTCCTAAATGATCTAGGGTTCCCAGAGTGCAGCCAGCAGTGCTGCTACTATTTCTGTGCAATAATATTCAGTTTTGTTCCACATCTAGTGGTCGTACTAGCTAAGATATATATTTTTTCTGCACGTTGCATTGAGGGATCTTTTGTTGTGCCGACTTGTAAGCACTCGTGGAGAGGGGCCCATTGTATGCTGATAAATAAAATGTAAAAGCCGTGTGCATTATAAATTTTGCATATCCCTCTGAACTTGTGACTGAATTTAAAAAAACACCCCAAACTTACCGGAAAACCTACCCTCCTTAGCTTCAAAAACACATAAAATACACCCCTGAGGACTTGTTTGGATGCACATATATTCACCTCAATCTACATGTGTTGAAGAGGATTGGAATGGAACCTAAACTAATTTTCACTCCAATCCACTTTAACACATGTGGATTGATGTGGATACATGTGTATCAAATAAGGCCTGAAATAGTTTAGTTTTTTTTAGTTATGCCATCTTTTATTGAATATTTGGGCTCCTATATAATCTCAAATGAAAAAACAACTAGAAAGATTTAGATCTCTTTAAGCACTACAAATTTGGTACAGAGTGTCTCCATACGAGGTTGTTTGAAAAACTAAAAAAATAAATTTTATAATCAGAGAACTTAAACACATATTTGGGCCTCTAAATGATCTCAAATAGAGAAGTTTTCAACTAAAATATTATATATTGTAATTAAAATGAATATTAGGGCATCTAAATGATATGATATAATTAGATAAAAATGTTGCCCACCCTGTCACGATTGATCGTCCAAACAAGGGATATGATATCAAACTTGAGATGGTTTGACTCTCCAAGATTTTTGGAATGACTTATAATTAGGAATGGAGGGAGTAGCTGACAACATTTTTACCTGAATATATCATTTAGATGCCCAAATATTCATTTTAATTGCAATATATAACGTTTAGTTGAAAACTTCTCTATTTGAGATCATTTAGAGGCCCAAATATGCATTTCAAATAAAAAAAATTGAAAACATTTTAGTTGAAAACTTCTCTATTTTTATCCTGGCATAACCCACCTCTCCCATTGGGTTTAGACATTGGGAAAAGACACCCTCATTTCCCGCACTCTATCCTTCTTCATTTCCTTTTCCTCAAATCCAAACAAGCGATATAATATCTCCTTGCCCTGGTTTCCTTATCCCACTTCTCATCTCCCTGTATCCAAACGCCATCTTCGATAGAAGACCAAGGTGGTCTCTTTCCTCTCTTTTTTTAAGCTACATGGGCCCCATTTATAACCCAAACCCTAACCCAACAATAGGCACACAAAAAAAAGACTGGGTTTCAATTTATATTTCCCTACTCATAACTCACCCGACCGTATCCCAATTGGTACCCATTTCTCTAACTCATTCACCATCCAAACGCCACCTAATGACAAAATGGTTGTCGTCATTTGTGACCTGCCAATCAAAAATTTCTAGTTTGCTTTTTTTTAAAGCAAATTGGACGACACTACCGACTAACAGAGATGAAGCAATATTTGTAGTGCCCAATGGAACGCAGTTTCTGGACCATTGGTAGGTAGCGATGAAGCAATATTTTCTGGTATTTGACCTGTAGTTTTACAGACAATAACACAGTGTAGCCTTCTTAAAATCAGCATTATTCACTCCACATACACGTACATAAGTTCATCGGCCAGCCCAGGAGCACATACACGTACATGCAAAAACAGCTTACACAGACGTGCATAAGTCCATTCTCCTCTCTTCTCGCTAATTATTTTTTCTTTCCCTTTGCATTGTTCTAAGGCTCCAAGCCACCAACAATAATGCCAGTAGGGGGTGACCCCTCCTGTTTCATAAAAAAATGTTCTAAGGCTCCAAGCCACCAACAATAATGCTTCTTTGCTTGAATTGTTCTAACTGAGCTGTTCCCCGGTTTGTGAGTAATTTTCAGTTGAACCATGGGGGTAGAAATTGCTTTGCACTTTCCCATGTGTTGCTTTTGTAACGCCCCGACCTAGGAAGATGGCTAAGGCCCACTCTACACGTTGAATGGACCATACCTGTTAATTAACTCTCTTATGCTTTCGTCCTCGCTTCGCGTAAAAGAATCGATTCGAAGTTAACAACCTCCCAACTTCCGGTACTAAATTTTGCCACTACAGTGTTTTTCGTAGCTACAGTAACTTGGTGCTACAGCCTGGCCCATGGGCTGGGTCTCACAGCTTTCTTAGCAGATCAATTGCATAACGTCTTTATGACCACTAGTACAAGATTTCTTAACGGAGGTGGTCACTTTTGATTTCTGGAGGCAGACAAGGGCAACCGCCTTCAATCAAAGGTCACTGTTAATGGTTGAATAATGGAGGCGGTTATCCTGCCCGCCTCGGTTAATCGGTTAATGAAGTCAGGCACTTTAGAATGACCGCCTCGGTTAATCAGTAAAAACTAAAAAAACAAAAAAAAATCCATGAGCCCACCGGCGAGCCCATTCCTGAGCCCGCTGGTGAGCTCGTTCGCAGCCCAGTAGCCGGATCCAGACCGCCGACACCCGTCGTGGATCTTGACTGCCACCGTCGCTGGATCCAAGCGCATCCGGCCTCCTCCTTGCCAGATCCGGGCGCCGCCGGGCTCCTCCATGCCGGATCCAGAGCATGCACCTCCACGCCGCCGCCGGATCCATAGCCCTAGGAGAAAGAGAGAGTGAGGGAGAGAGGAGCAAGGAGAGATGGAGAGTGAGGGAAAGAAGAGCGGATCCATCAGTTACCTCCACACCACCGGATCCAGTGGAGCTCGCCACGCCGAAGGAGATCTGCGCCCACGCGCACCTGGCCGGTTCATCCCGCGCTGAGGCCTCCCTGTGTGCCACCGTCGCGTCCCGAGGCTGGATCTGCCCACGCCGGGAGAGGGAGGGGGGAGAGCGCCGCCACACCGAGAGAGGGAGGAGCGGGAGCGCTGCTGTGCCAGGAGAAGGAGGGGCACTGCCCTGCCTGCCTGCTGGATGCCGACGTCGCGCTCTGGAGGAGGGGCGTCGCAGAGGGATGAGGGAGAGGAGAGCGGAGGGAGGAGGGGCGTCGCGGTGTGAGGAGGAGCAGCGCGCCGCTATCGGGCTGAGGAGGAGGGGCGTGAATGAGAAAGAGTGAATGAGTGATGGAGAAACCCTAGGTGCTGGTTTTATACTCGGAGTGGTTATCGGGCCTCGCCCAGGTCTATTGGGCCTCAGCCTTTTCTGAGACAGGCCTTACAGTGCGCCTACCTCCAAAAATCAATTTACATTGGCGGACTCTTTAAGACGACCGTCTTCGAAAATGAACTATTTTTGGAGGTGGTCGTCTTAAGTTGCCCGCCTCCGTTAATGTATTAACGGAGGCGGTTGCCCTTTGTTAATGTGCGATTAACCGAGGCGGTCGCTTGGGAGGCCGGCCTATCCGGGAACTATGGTGACAGGTAAAAATGGTGCCCGCCTCCATTAAAAAAAGGTTGACGCCGCGCAAAAGAAATCTTGTACTGGTGGACAATAGAATCCCATCTTTCTCCTGCTCAACCTGAATGTCCAAAAAATATTTTTTTTGACAACAAATGTCCAAAAAATATTGAAGTCGGTCTAAATCTTTGACGGCATCGTCTACCATCAATTTTAAGGGCACTCACTCCTCATTTTTTTTGTGTTAACATGTACGATGTCACTGGCCACTGGGCACCAGTAAAAAACTGAGCATGCGGCATCGTCTACCATCAATTTTAAGGGCGCTCACTCCTCATTTTTTTTGTGTTAACATGTACGATGTCACTGGCCACTGGGCACCAGTAAAAAACTGAGCATGCGTAGTAGCAACGCCAGAACCCAATCAAAACTCCCTGTACGTCCCCAATCTGGCAGCTTGTGCTGTAACCCATAAAAGTTACTCCAATATTTAGACAACAGAGAACACAAAACCTACAGCCTCTACAACAGACAAAACAAGTGATGAAAACAATGTGACCGAAAGAAACAATAGCTGTTATGCTAGCATATTCCTCTTCTCTCGGACACACTATCAATCAAATATAATACAAAAACGCCAAGGTCGATACACACAAGACACCATTAAACTAGTGATGTGCCAGATGCTACTGAGGAGAATATCCAGCGAAGTTTACTAAGGAAGATGGGCAATAAAAGGTTGGCTATAGGGGCCATGGCAGAGAGTTCTTTGGACCTCTGTAACTCGATCAATTTGGCAGCTTCAAAAGAGAAGCATGGAGAGAGGGTTGTTTCGGCTGATTCTGGTTTTGGTGATGGCTGTACGTGGCAGCAAGGCTGATCGTGATTTTGTGGCAGGTACGCCACGGTTCACTTAATTATTGAATGCTATTGAATAATAGATCTCTTTAACGAGGAATAAATTCCTACTCACCCAGCCACTCAGGCACGGTAGCTGATGCTGTTCATGTAGGCCGTACTGTTCATGTGGCCCAGTCACTGTTTGTGTGGGTCCCACATACACTGTTCACTTCTTCCTCTTTTTTTTTGCTCACCTTTTTTTAACTCCTCTTTAAGCCGGCGCAGCGTAGCGCGTCCCCTGGTGCTAGTACTCTTTCAGGCATCAAATAAATGATGTTTTATAGTTGTGATCAACTGTCCCAAACTTGCACATTGAGTTCGAATGTAATGAAATCTCTCTTAAACTTGCAGATGGTGAATACATCAAGGTCAGACGTAAGTTGATCCAAGCCCTTGTTTATGCATCCACGCTGCGCATCTCATCAGCATTCATTGACACTAAAAAGTCTTAACTCTACATTACGTGGTCACAAATTATATTTCAGGTGGCACATTTGCAGTCCTGATAGTTTTTGCGTTCCTAGTAGTCGGCATCGCCATCGCGATCACCAAATACTTGAGGAACAAGAAGAAAGCAAACAAAACCACTACAGATTCATCACTAAAATCATCACAAGGCAACTACAGGGTACATAAAGGGGAGGTGAACAGCAAGTGGTCAGGCTTGTACAAATTCACCAAGGAGGAGATTGAGAGGGCGATCAACTACGCGAGTAGCAGGATCTACCTCGGCTCCGGTAGCGCAGGTCAGGTGTACCAGGGGGTGCTACCCAGTGGGCAGCTTGTCGCGATCAAGCACATCCACAAGACAGCAATGTCGGGGTCCTTCATGAGGGAGGTGGAGCAGCTGTCCAAGGTGAGGCACCCCAACCTGGTGTGCCTCTTCGGCTACTGTGATGAGGAGGGAGATCAATACCTGGTGTATGAGTACTGTGCCAATGGAAACCTTGCCCAGAACCTACTGAGTAAGGGCAATAGATATATGCAGTTTTATTTGAGGTCATCATCTAGTAGCTAGCACTTCTCGATCGGTTGATTCTGAAACTAATGCAACAATGTTTTGTTCTTGATTGGTAGGAAGTGACTCTACGCTACCATGGGAAACACGAGTGAAGATCCTGAGGGATTGTGCATCTGTCCTGAGGTTTCTTCACACACACCCTGATGGATGCATTGTCCATAGAGACATCAAGGTGATAATAATGCTGGTTGAAATTTACAGGCATATACAACAACGTGAGGTTGCTTCATTCTGAACCATAACAACGTGCTCTTGCTGTTGGAAGTGGAACTCTTAATAACATAATATGATCGATCTCAAGTTATGCTCTCATTGTTGCAGCTCACAAACATCTTGCTCACAGAGAACAAGGTGCCAAAGCTAGCCGATTTTGGGCTGGCAAAAATGCTAGAAATGGAGGAGACCAAGGTGTTCACAGATGTGAGGGGAACCATTGGGTACATGGATCCCGAGTACATCACACACTCCAAGCTCACTTGTGCCAGTGACATATACAGTTTTGGTGTTGTCGCTCTGCAGCTTCTGTCAGGAAGGAAGGTCATAGAACTTGACATTGTTGCACGTGATTCGCTTACGAAGAAGGTAAACATATATGATATTTTATTTCTCAGATGATATATATACGTCAATCATGTGGCAATGATTCAGAAACAGCAACTGTTTTTTATTTTCATGTTTACTGAGCAAGGCCCGATTATGTTCATTTATAGTATTATGATCCCTTGTACTATCAACACATTTCCTATTCCCATTAAATATTTGACAATGTTAAGTTTTCATTTTTTTTATCTGAAGGCCAAGGATGTCGTGAGTGGGAAAAAGCCACTGGAGGAATTCATAGATCCACGTGTTAGAGATGATGTTATCATAGAAGATTTCGTGTTAATATTGAAAATTGCAGTCCTTTGTGTTGCGAGTTCAAGTGTAGGGCGCCCCACCATAAAGGATGTGTTCGAGGAGATGGACAAAGCATTGAGAAATACAACCATAAAGGTTCAAATCTATTGCATAGTCTTTTAAACTAGCTGGTCTGTGGTACTCTTAACTAAAGCAAAACCTTTTCTTTTAACCAATGAATTTACAAATTAAATGGATTTTCTTTGGAAACAACACTGCTCTAACCTTTGACCACATGAATCCTTGCATTCTAGCTACGATGGGTCGTATTAATATTGTCATTTTGCAGACTAAAGCAAGGAAGGAGATGAATGCAGCAAATTCGGTCAGTCAATATGCAAAAGTGTTGGATGTATAGATCGCATTATGCCTTCAGATATTACAACAACTGCATGGAAGTTCCAAGGCCATACTTTCATCACATGGGTAAAAGGTTCTAACGAAGATGCTCCGCGGTGAACAGATTTGACAAAGGTGTGGTTGCACTGGTGACTGATGTACCTGCAGCACTATTAGTTATATGATAGCAACTGGCTTGAGTAGTTTCCCGCATGTTGATACTTAAAGTTCTGTATAAGCACTTGTAATTAAATAAAGTGAAGAACCTATATGTAAAATTCAGTCAAAATTTGGGCTAGGTGGGTGCAAGTTAGTATTAACAGGTTTTTGTAGTTACTTTTAATGATTAATAAAAGATATTCCAAGAACATATATGTAGAATCCAATCGGAATTTAACTTTTCAGAGTCACATTCTGGAAACTTCCCTTAAGTATGTCAGGTAACAATCTAAAAAAAAGTATGCCAGGTAACTACTAATCCAGCGTTTTGTTGTAGAGTAATTGCCGATCACTACTAATCCAGCGTCTTGTTGTAGAGTAGTTGCCCTACTAATGCAACGTCTTGTTGTAGAGTAGTTGCCGATCTTTTTCCTATTTTGGTTACTGATTAGTTCGAACACATTTTTGTGTGTTAGCACCCTAATGATCTGCATTTCCTACTTAGGGCCATTAAGTAATTTTAGTGATTGTGTGACATGATTATTTGGACTAACATTATTTACTAATATACAAGGTTTTAGTCTTAGGATGCAAGGATGGACTTGGGCAAGGCTACAATATGTGATCAACACCCCAAGTAAAGATCAAGGAGTTGCTTTGAAGACCCTAGAAGACAAGCGAGAAGTCCAAGACATCAAGTGGAAGAAACTCAGACGAAAAGACATGACAAAACGAAGTCCAAAGAGCACCAAAGCTCTCCGGTGAGAAATACTGGACCTTAGGTGATCTAGGAAGACAAAGGGCTGAATAGAAGGCGTCCAAGCCTAACTTTCGATGGCACCAGAGTGCACATTGCCATAGTTTATGGTCAGGGGAAGTTTGAGGGTCGGTGGAAGGCAACAGAGGGCATCAGAGTCCTTCGAGGAGGCACTAGAGCTTAATGTCAGAGCTTTGGAACAGAGAGCATGCACAACAAATTGAGAGCTCCCAGATTCGTTAGAAATCTGCGACAGAGAATTGAGCATCACCACCAGAGTTTAGGATCTCCAACGGTCGGCCAATGGCTAGTCAGATAGTCTACGGAGCATGTATCGGAGCTCTTCAGTGCCCAATGCAAATGTGTAGTCCGAAGATAACATCTAGATTTGGAGTTTGGCACTATATATACCTCTTTTCCTAGCCAAATGAAGGGTGTTAGAGTGTGTTGAAGTTTTAGGAGGGTTGAGGCTCTCATCCATGTGCTTAAGCCATAAAAATGCTTAAGGAAAGATTGTGTGATTAGTATTAGTTCTTAGCAATGTGCTTAGGCAAGTTTAGAACACATATAGGCTTGCTCTACGTTTATGTGTAGTGTTTAATGATGTTTACTTACCTTGAAGATGTCATTGCTTGCATGCACCAAATGTTATACACTAGGGGCATATAATCTACTAAGATCTTTCGACATGTGGATTGGCCACCTAGCTTGTAACAAGGAGAGGAGGTCCACGGTGTTTTGGCCAGAAAGTCAATAGTGAAGATGATAGGGAGCAGCTAGGAGAAGCCACACAGAGACCCACTTGCGTGTGGGAAGACCCGTGAGCTATCCACGAAGTTACTTAACTAGGAGCTTGGCCCTCGTGAGAGGCTCCAACGAAGAGTAGAGGAAGGCATAAGGTTCTCGATACCTCGTAAAAAACTGTCATAGCAAGAGTTTGCATTCTCTGACTCATTTACTTTTGTAACACCCGAATTTTGAGATAACAAAATTGGAATAAGTTAGATAATAAATAATTACAAAACTAAAATAATAATAAATTATATTTGTGTTGCATTCATGCTGTTGCATATATTTTATTGTGTGGTGTGAATTTGTTATACTTCATTTTATATTATTTTGGATGAGATTGTATTTTAAATACTTTTGAAAACAAATAAATAAAAAAAAGAGGAAAGTAGCTTACCTGTTTACCTGCTGGCGGCCTGGAAAGTCCATTGGACCGGCCTGTTTCATTTCCTCGCGGGTGGGCCGGCCCGGCAGTTTCGCGCGGCCCAGCTCGGTGTCGTGGCCCAGCTCGGCCAGGTTCAAGCCGCAGCAGCCCTTCCTTCTCTTATTTCGCTGACCGGTGGGGTCGCGGCGTCAGCTCCTTCTTCCTCATGTCGTAACCGAGTAGAACTCGAACCGAAGAACACCGTCGCGATCCACCGTGATATCCGGGATTTGGTAATCGTTTTCGGTCACTTGAGGCTATAAATAGGAAGAGGGGATCCTCTAGTTTCCGTTTTTCACTTAAAAAGTTAGGGTTGCCACGGGAGAATTAGGTTTTAGGGCTAGGGTTGTTGGAGACCGGCGGTGCCTTGCGGGTGGAGTTTTCGGGAGGCGTTGAGGTCGATTTCTCTACGTGGGTGAGCTTATTTTCTTCTCCTCTTACTTTCTACGCTCTTAATTAGTGTTTTGGTGTGATGAATCGAAGTTTTGGAGGTCGCCGACGAGTCGGCAATGGAGCCGCCGTCCCATTGCTGTCGCGGGTAGCATGCGGTGATCGTAGGTGGCTTGTTTTTGGGTGGATGAGATCGCGTGGAGCTTCTCCACCGATTGGAGGTGGTAGGGGGTTGAGTGATGGTCGGTTTTTGCGGGGCCGACGTACTCCGGCGAGGTGCCATGGCGGGCATGGAGGAGCCGGCGGCCGGTGTTGGGGAAGAAAGGATCGGAGTTTACACTGTGCACTTGCTGGTGATCGAGAGCCGTCCGATCGTGAATCAACGGATGAGATTAGAAAATACCCCTTCGCGGGTAATCTTTCTAAAGAGACCCTGCGGTTTTTAGAAACTAACCCGCGGTCCCAAGGCGTAAAGCTGAGAATACGCTTTTGTATTTTGAAAACGTATTTTCAATCGGTTAATTCAAAAATACGTTTTCAGCAATTTACAGTTTTGCCACTAGAACTGTTTTAGCCATAAAAACTTCGTTTTAACTCCGATTTGATCCATTCAAATTGCGTTAGGTTCGTAATTGCGAACTCTACATGTTAGAATAGTTTTACAGTTAGTTTTGATAATTTATTTTTCGAGTTTATAATTAAATATTTATTTATCTATAGGAAATCTTAGAAAATTCATAACTTTTACGTTTTAACTCTGATTTTGGTGATCTTTGCATCTGTGTGATCGTAGAAACGCGTAGAAGAGTTTTATAAACTTTTATTACTGTTTTGTTACTGTTGGTGTACTGTTCTAATTATATCTATTTGTTTGCTTCGTGTATGTTTGATTGGATGCATGCATGTTGTTGATTGATGATCGCGTATAGAAGGTGAGCAGTATTTGGACGATTCGGAGTATTACTTTGAGCCAAGTCAGCAGTACTATTTGGAGAGCTTTGATCAAGACAAGTATAACACAGGACTATCCTTGTTACCTATTCATCAAAATTATCATACATATGCATATGCTTACCTTGACAACCTTAGAGATTATAACTTAGTGCTTGATGTCTTGATTCCTTGTCAACCTTGGGTATGCATATGGGTAGCTGTGGCTAGTGCTTAAACTGAGAACAATGATCTTGTAATCTGATTAATGAATTAAGCAATCAACCATTAAGATGACCTTATTACTGTTAAAAGGGGGCTAGAGCATGTGTATTTATTTTGATGCTCTGGTTTCTCTCCATAAGGACTTATCTGTAAGTGATAACCGGGATATACAGTACAGCTGTGAGGGCTATATGGCTCTGGCTTTAGTTGTTTAAGAGACCTTTTCTAGCTTGTTAGAGGTTACCTTAAATGGCGTAAGAATGGCTTGACACGTTGGGTGTAGTGCGAGCCCCTGTCCTTAGTGTGTATAGGCTGCGGTTGTTGTGCCACAGGGAAGGGGGTTCTACATCTGCCTGCCGAGTGAATCTAATGGCCCTAACTTGTTAGACGAACTCTTGAGTGACTTTATATGGTTTTTGGGTGTTTGGGCTTGATCTCCCCACTCATTTGGAAATCATGACTCACAGTGAAAGTGTACACCTCTGCGCAGAGTTAATAAACTGGTATACTAGCCGTGCTCACGGATACGAGCGGCCTTGGGGATTCTTATGGAATAGTTGAATATAATTGATATATCATGTTTAATTACTGTTGTTATTATTATGCTCATGTTAATGCTATTCGTTATCATTATTACAATTGATCATTGGTTCTTTAATGAGAAGTGGTTTATCTTGATGCTACTCAAATGAAAGTTATAAGATTAAAAGCTAACCGCAGTCAAACAGTGTCTAGCCATTTGAGCCTCATGAACCCTGTGTTATATTTGTTGAGTTCGACATGGACTCACTCTTGCTATTTCCACCATAACAGATGAAGATTATGATGAGGATTATCATAATGAGTACTAGTCTTGGTGTCAACCAGTCAACCGTGTCCCTGTGTGGAGTTTCCGCTGGAGATTATTACTAGATATTATTATTTATCGTTCAAGACTATGTTTTAAATATTTATTCGCTATGCAATAAGCACTGTGATGATACTATGTAATTTGTCTGCTTATGTGTGCGATCATGACCTGGGGCGCACATGAGTACTTTATGCATCCTATTTTTGTCCTTAAAAATGGGTGTGACAACTTTTCTGCACATTTATATGTTGTGTGTGCCTACCTTTCATAGTCTAACTTGCTAGGTTAATTGATAGGATTGCAACCTATAATACAAAACTCTTTTAGGTTAGGTATAGCAACACTTAGCAACATCGTAGTGCACTTCTAGGTAGTATCTTGCATAGATTTGATAAGTAGGTTTTAAAGGCCCTATCGGACGCTGCCTCAGTTATCCAGGCCATGGGCTTACAGGTATGTCCTTGTGAGCTGGAGGGCCGACCCAACCCACATCATATGTCACTAGCATTTAGTGGACGAGGCCTAGTAGAGCCCAAGTTTTATTGGGCCTAGGGCAGCAACCAGTCGAGTAGCTCATCAATGGGAAGTCCACATTCACTTGGATTGCAAATGCAAAGCCGTTTTTCTCTCCAGAGAAATTTGCAAATGCAACACCATATATATTTGGCATCACAGGAGTTCATTGACGTAAACCACTACTTTTTTTTTTGAGAAACACGTAAACCACGACTTGTCTCTGCAGTTAGCTTTTTTTAGGAGAAACCTTGCAGTTAGCTGAAGCACACTTGATTCATGGTCCTAGTTTGAAAATTCATGGCCCAGTACATTCTTTTTTTTGACCCTAGGCATGGCCCAACAGAAATCCGGCCCAATAACAATGCAGAACCCAACAGCGTCCTTTCGCCTCTCGGCTCTCCCTCCACCGTCGCCACATCGGGCGGCGACGAATCCACATCAGGGACGACCGGCCGAACCGGCAGGCGACGGCGCAGGCGCGGCCAAATCGGCAACGGGGAGGCCGGACGCGCCACGGATGGGGCATGACGCTTGGACCTGCAAGCTATGGCTCCTGCACACGGCGCACCACGGTTGCGCGCCCGGCAGACGGGCGGCCGCCGGCCGGCATTGCCGCGTTATAGCGCACAACAGAAAGGCCGCAGGTATTAGACTTTCCCATTCCCCCCGGCCTGCCGGCTCTCTCAATCTTGGAATCTCCAGTCCTCATGACATTTCCTGTAAGTACAGATGGCCTTCCATTTCTGCCATTTCTTCTCATCAAGCCGGACGACTTTGGCCGCAGATGAGAGCATCCACGTTAGCAAAAAAAAATGGCAGCGTCAGATCTGATTTTAACGATGATGATTTACCCCACCGTCGCTGTCCTGTACATACACCCACGTGTCAACGGGTCACTGGTTCAGAAGCCAGAAATATCTACCGACCCCTCGAATCGCACAGGCAGCTTCGTCTCCGCGCTTCTCCTTCCCCTCCTCTTCCTCTCCGCTCTCTCTCTCTCGACGCGCCCAGGGTGGCGCCAACTGCCGTGGGTGGGCTGCGCCTGCGGCCGCTCCGCTCCTCCCCCGGCGTGCCGGCCGGGCCAGTGGCACCGGCTCGCTGCGCTAGGCGCTGCCGGAGCGCGACGGCGCTCCCGGCCTGCGGTGCGGCCTCGCGTGTGGCCACCGGAGGCGGCGGTCCCCGGCCATGGCGCGACGCGACCGGGCCACGCCGGTGGCCGCCGGCGTGGATTCCCCTGGTGTTGCCTCCTCCCTCTGGTCCGCGTGTGCGCTACAGAAACCCTAGCCACCTGTACAGGTCGCGACCACCCAGCGCCGACCCCACCCCGGCGCAGCCTGCTCCCGGCGGTCCTCGCGCCGCCCCCTTGTCGGTTTGGTCACCCCCTCTCTCTCTTTACCTCTTCCTGCCGGATCTCCCTCTCCTACTCGCGGAGGCTCGCTCCCCTTCGCTGTGGATGGCGATCTATATGCACATGAACTGTGCGCTTGTGCTCCAGGAAACCATAGCTGGCTGTCCTCATTTTTTGCTAGGAGTTTGCATAGAGGTTTCCTGGTGTTTCCTGATGTGCGTACCATTTCCAATCGTTAGATATTTTAAGTTGCTTAAATCTAGATGAATTCTTAGTTCTCTCATGGCTATTTGCTTCGTCCGACTTTGTGCTTGCCCTGAGTGTATTTTATTTGTGGTGGAACATGTCTGGATTTTTTTATTGCATTGCTTTAGTTGGATTAAGGGATATGTCAATGTAGTAACCATCTGCTAGCTCAGAGAGAAAGGGTATTGGAAAAACTTGAAATTGATTTGGAAGAAATCCTGTCATATATGTTGAGTTGACAAACCGTCCAAGTTGCCATTATGAGGTCTAACCTAACATTAATTTGAGTGACCTCACAGCAGTAGACATTCATAGAGTCATATCTTGTTCTTACCGTTAGATTACTGATACTATCTTACATCTCAGAACTATGAGTTCGGTTTGCCTACACCTGCTATGTTTTATATCATGTGCATGACCAGATAGGTCCAAGTCATAGGCTGCCAAGGGTTGCCCAATAGTGAACTTTGCTGCCACAGCGAGGTCGGTCTCCTGTGGAAAGGGAAAAAAAAAAGATCTCGAGGAGTACCTACCTAATCCCTTGGTCATCTCTTTATGTTCCCTTCCTCTGATTTCACAGTTGGGCTGACCTTTGATTCATAGTTGCCATGCTTTGCTGATGCTTATAGCATGTCTCTTCTGTTTTGCAAAATTAAAGTGCGAGAATAGAATAGTCTCAGCAAAAAAAAATTAATTTCACTCATGAGATATTTTGTTGCCCGTCCATAACAGTGGTTGATTTATGGTTTAATGCTTCGTGTTAGGCACAACTCTACTTGCCTTTGGTATCGGTGGTCCTACAATCATCTATACATACATGTCAATCTTGTAAGGTAATTATTCTACATCTTGATATGACGTACCAGTTGTTTGCATATATTGGGGAGAGGAAGGTGCCATCATTCGTGCTGCTTTCTTCCCCTATCATAGTATTATTTTTCGAAAATTTTTGTGGCATCCTTTTTCTATCATGGCACTGCACTTTAACCTTGAAACCATAGTGTCTCGATCTTTTGACAGAGGTACTACAGGTAGAAAAGGTGGTAATCTGACTCAGCGTTATAATAAAACTGTATCCATATACATGGAAATATGCCTCTACGTTTTTTTCTATGGTACCTCTTGTGTTTTTGCATTCTTCTGTGTTATTGTTGGCGTCAGTGTGGATGTTGATTTTCTATATATCAGTTTAGTGAAGTCTGTTTCAGTTGGACCCTTTCAATGATTCAGTAGGATGGCAACAATGAGACACCAATGAGAATGCACAGCCATGTTGGTTTACATTGTGAATCTATATAAAAATTCTCTCTCCATCAATTTTATTGTCCATAGACATCACGTAATGGTAATTCTCTCTCCATCAATAGTATAAGAATACAGGCCAATGTGACTAGCTAGTTTTAAGTGTTAGCGCACTGTAGGCCTCAGACTTTAGTTCTTGAGAAAATACAGATGCTTATTTTCTCCTGTGTATTTTATTTGCTGCCCAACTAAGAACAAAGTTCACTTATTTTTAGTGTGCTGAATCTCAAAGCATTGCATTAAAAATGAACACACCACTAGAGTTAATATGGAAATACCAATAGTTTCTACAATTTCCATGGATCGTTTGTGGTCCATGGTATTTTTCCATAATTTGTGGAGAAAATCATATCCCTTTTTGGGATTGAATTCATATTTTTCATCACCTGTATATTCCGTATTGCATACATATGATTGGATCTATGTTCAGGTTTGACAAATAAATCGATAGGGTGAGTAACGAAGTGACATGAATCACATGATACTATGCTTCAATAAGTGCACCCTCAGTTTGATTGTTTTAACGGTTCTTCTAGAGACATACTCTGTCACAATCTTTTACTGCCTCAACCAATAAAATTATATACAAAATAGGGATCGTAGATAGATCTGTGTATAATTTTTTTCAGCGACACTCAGTGTTTCCATGGTGAGGTTGCCATCTGTATGCTTTCACAGTTTCTGCTGATTTTACAGAAGTTGACCATTAGGACCTATAAAAACACCTCCACTTTTTACCTTGCTTCACCACACTTCTCTACAGCCTACCCATGCAACATCATCCATTTTCAAGTCAACTTCCATTGAATTCTGCAGCAAGAACAGAATGCTTTTATGTTCACGGTTCACCAAAAAATATCAAACTTATCCTGTTAGTTACCATCATGAATTACGTATCGATTCCACAGGAACGACGGGAATGCACTGAACTCCCTCAGCAAACAGACCAAGGATCCACAACCACCGTTTTGACAGACAAGGCAGAAAAAACACACAGAAATATCATCGTCAAGGACCTTCAGACTCCCCTCCAAAAAGGTGGCTTGTTTCCGTTCTATACTTCTATATAAACCATTTAAGCCTTTTATTATGATGACACTGCCATTTTACAAAGAATACATTAGAACAAAGGTTTTTCCATGAGCCATATTTAAACAAATCTTTCTATACATTCTATAAATTGCAGGTCCAGAACTGAAGAACCCAAACCCCATGGTAAAAGCACTGGATGTAGGACCTCTTTGACTCAGCAGAAGTGAAAAAGGTTACTACAAATAGGTTGTTCTCTATTTTTATGCAGACTTATCCTGTTTGACACAGCCGTAGTTAACCTCAGATTTTGTTGTCTACATTGCAGAGTCAGACAACTAGAACATACATCTGTTTTTTTGGGGGGATTAAGATACATCTGCTTTTGCATACATGCCATAGGCACTTGAACTATACTTGGCTCCGCAGCAAGATATATTTGTGTAAAAGGCTTTGATGGCCACGCTGCATAGACAGCCTAAGACTCTAATATGTAGCCCTCCCTTTTGCGCATGTAACATGGCCACTTCCGAACTTCTGCTTCGACAGGACCGTATGCAACCAGACATGTTTTATACACAAAGTTTATGCGGTTTGTACAGGCTACAGATATCCTAATAACACCGGATGGCATCTGCTGTTCAGGATAAATTATGTTAAGTACTGATCTATGCATGGTTATGCATGAATTGCTAAACCTATATGTTATGGTTTATGTCTTGATAAGTTGTGAGCGTCTTACTAAATATCTAAATGTCAGCATATAACATTTCTTAACAGTAGTTCTCGAGTGCTTGACAAAACAAGCTCACCAGCCTTCTAATTGTACTGTTTACAGTGATTGTGCAATGACCCATGTAAACAGAACTGAAATACTTTGTCTGTATGACATATCTAAATTAACCGTTTCTCTCTAATCTTCTTTCCATGCAAAGATTACACATTTTTACTCAGCCATTTACAAGCTAATTCCCGACGCGCGCGAGGGCGCGCGTGATGGACTAGTTTTTCTTCAAATCGATTGTATTTTGTAGACTGCATCTCTATCTTTTTGAAAAAAAATCCAACGTATACATGTAGTTCTAAGTTCACAACTCCACATGATATTGCTGATGGTATACGAAGGTGAACCAAATCGTTATTAGATTGGTATTACCACTTTTATGTTTTCATAATAATTGAAATATCATCTAAAATTGTGCAGTTCACCAGCTCTGCCACTAAAGGTGCCAGTAAATTTCTTAAAACAAGGTATTGCCACTATAAAATGTTCACATACACATAGACACATTATTTGTGGCATGTAATATCCAAGAATTGGGAAATTGGATGCTGCCCTGCTAGATCATCGCATATATATGCCGACATGGCCAAGTACTGCCCATCATTTGTCCAACGCCAAATGAAAGTGTCGTGTCGGTCAAGGAAACAGTAGACAATATCCATCCCACTCCAGAATGTTATAAGTGGTCCTTTACTTGCATTGAACTTTTCCTGCGTTTATGAAATTGTTATAACCACATGAAAAAGAAAGTCACCATGCGAAGCTTCATGTGTGACATCAAATATATTAGACTGTAACTGTGATATTGTATTTGAAAACAAAATTACATATGTTGTTTTCACCTTACCTCAAATACTAAATCAGTGGATGCTACGAAGAAACAGTATCTCAGAACACACCTATGCATCCCTCAGTTCTCCAAGTGTAAGAGCATCGAAAGGCATGTCACAAGACCTAACATTGTTTTGCTGAGTGAGTGACCGGTATGTCACCTGCATTGTTGGCCGTCCTTGAGGAGAAGCATCTGTGCAAGACAACGCCACCTTGATGATAAGGGCTATGCTTGTCTCTTCTAGTGTTGTTGCTGGTGCAGGTCGTTGGTCCAGTATTTCTTTGACCATTATGTTTTGCTCCCTAGATGGCAAAATAGTTTGAAACAGATCCTTTGGATGCTTCCCCATTACCACCTCTAGAGCAAGCACACCAAAACTGTAGACATCGCATTTCTCTGTCACAACAGATGTGTAGGACAGCTCTGCACCAAAACAGAACATTGTATGCATTAAGCCATTAACTACTTGGGAAGTAAGTAATACTTTACGCGGGGAGTAAATTAAGAATGTGTATATACCAGGAGCTATGTAGCCATATGTCCCTGCTAGTGCACTCCAGTTTAATGAATCAGGTTTCAGAATCCTTGCTGTGCCAAAATCCGAGATGTATGCCTTGAAATTTGTATCTAGTAAGACGTTGTTGCTTGTGATATCTCGATGGATTATAGGTGGGTTGCACTCACAGTGCAGATAATATATTGCTTGAGCTACATCTTTTACAAGAGCAGCTCTCTTCTGCCAGTCAAATTCCTTGGCTAGTTCCTCGTTTTCTAAGGTCATGTGGAGGTTTCCCCTCTGAATATACTCATAGACAAGAAAATTGTACTCTGGGTGGGAGCAGAATCCATAAAGTTTGACAATGCTTCGCTGTCGGATTTGCACTAGGATTTCCATTTCCCTGTTAAATCTCCTTTCATCGATTTTGACTCTTCTTCAGTGGAGTGAAGCCTCTTCACAGCAACCAGTTGTCCATCTTGGAGTTGTGCTTTGTAGACCTTGCCATATCCTCCTTCTCCAATAATGTACTTGTCGTCGAAATTTTCAGTTGCCCTGATTATATCCTCAAATGCTAACCTCCCATCGAAGTTCCAAACAGAGAACACATCTCTTCCTTCAGTGGCCACACTTTCTTGCAATTTTCTCCTTTTGCAGGTAAGCATTACAGTGCAGATAACTATCAAAAGAACGAGAATAAATGCACACAGGGGAATGACTACCATCAGGTTGGGACTTTTTTTGTGATTACTGAATGCAGGAGCTGGATAACAAGGTGGAAGGCCAGAGAGATTGCCACATATACCATTATTATGGAGAAACCAGGCTACCAAAGCACTATGAAACAAGCCTCCTGTTGGTAGTGGTCCTTCCAAGTTGTTGTATGACACATCAAGCGTTGAAAGGCTAGCCATGCTTGCAAATGATGACAGAATACTTCCGCTGAACTGATTGTGGGACAGATTTAGGTATATTAACATCATCAGCCTGCCAAGCTGTTGTGGCAATACACCATTGAACCTGTTGTTGCTGAGATCTAGCACACTCTGCAAGCTTGCCATATTTCCGATTTCATCAGGCAGATTTCCACTGAGTCTGTTGTTTTTGGTGTTAAGGAGAATTAGTTTGGTGCAGCCTCCCAGCGACTTGGGTATCGGACCACTCAAATTGTTTCCAGATATGTCAAGGTACTCCAGATTTCTCAGTCTCCCCAACTGGGAAGGGATGGGTCCTGATAATTGATTCGATGCCAAGCTGAGGTTGTATAAGTTTGCCAAGTTACCCAGCTCTGGTGGTATTCTTCCTGATATCTGGTTGGATTGCAGTGATAGAGCTCCCAGTTTGGACAGCCCTGACAACTCTGGGGGGATTGCTCCACTGATATAGTTTTCTGCTACGTTGAGCACAGCCAGGTTTGAGCACGCCCCCCAGTTTGGTGAGAGCTCTCCAGTGAGTCTGTTAGACATCAGGTTCATGAGCTGGAGGTGTGGATGAATACCAAATCCTTGAGATATATCTCCTATAAGTTGGTTCCAGCCTAATAAAACCCGAATCAGGCTTGTACATGTCTTCAGGCTCCTTGGAATAGGACCATCAAACATGTTGTGGTCAGCATTAAACCTCTTAAGGCGACCACCCTTACATACATTTGAGGGCAAACGGCCTGTGAGGGAGTTGTAACCTAAATAAAGAGCGACTAGGCCTGTGATATTTTCAATTTCTAGAGGTAGAGCACCGGACAATTGGTTGTAGTTCATGGTTAACGCTGTCATCTAGCTCAGGTTACCAACTGATGGTGGTACCGATCCGTATAGTTGATTCTCACCTAATCCCAAAATATCAATATTCACTAGATTGCCGATATTATGGGGTATTGTACCGGTCAACTGGTTTTCGGATAGGCCCAACTCTAGTAGTCCTGTGAAGTTTACTATACACGGAGGAATCAGGCCAGAAATATTGTTGGTGTACATGAGGAAATACCGGAGATTAACAAGATTGCATAGTCCAGGGGGTATGGAATTGGTTAGCTGGTTATCGCTAATGTCTACGTTTTGTAGATTTGTAAGATTTCCTATGCTTGGGGAAATGGAGCCATGGAATTTGTTCTTGGCCAAAGTGAACTTGTTGAGATTTATTAAATTGCCAATTTCGTCGAGAAATGACCCTGACATTTCATTGCGATGCAGATAGAATGTGTTCAGCGTTGTGAGGTTGGTTAGTGATATCGGAATTTGAGAGGTGAGGTTATTGGAGAAGAGCTCAAGATCTTCCAAGTTGACGAGCTTGCCTAGCTCTGAAGGAACAGGGCCTGACAATTCGTTGCCGCAGAGCTGCAAACTTTCTAACTCTGTCACGTTCCCAAGGCTTGTGGGTATCTCACCACTTATCAAGGTATTGAAGTTTATGTGAAGGGTTTGCAGGTTGGAAAGCCTTCCGATGTCTGTTGGGATGGAGCCTGCGAGGTTGTTGTAGGAGATATCCAGCGAGGTAAGATTGGATAGGCCAGTAATCTCGAATGGTATATACCCTGACAGCTGGTTACCATCCAGAGACAAAATGGCCAGTTTTGTTAAGTTTCCCACACTTCTTGGTATCTCATGGCTTAACAGGTTGTTGCTTAACTGCAGGTTTTCTAGATTGACGAGCCTTCCTATAGTTGTAGGGATACTACCGGAGAACATGTTTTGATCAAGCACAAGCTGTGTTAGCCTTGTCAGGTTACATAGAGATTCAGGGATGTGACTTGTGAGGTTGTTGGAGTAGAGCGCCAGCAGTGTCAGAGACTGCAATCCACCCATCTCATATGGCACTTGGCCAGTAAGATTGTTGTTGCTGAGATCAAGGTAGGAGAGTGCTGACAAGGAGCTGATGCCGCCAGGGATGGTCTCATGGAGACCGTTGCTGCTGAGGTCAATGTATGCGAGGAAGGGGAGGGCGGAGAAGTTGAGACCATCAAGCCGGCCATGGACTATTCCGGCGCTTGGCAGGGAGATGTTGGTCACAGACCAAGCCAGGCGACCGCCATGGCGTACGCGGCTGCACATGATGCCAGCCCAATGCTTGCATGGGCTGGTGTGGTTGTTCCAAGAGCTCATCGGCGACGACGGCGAACTTTGGAACTGGAGAGTAGATTTCCAGTGAAGAAGGGCCATCCGCTGATCCTGCAGCGAGATGATGCTGTCACCATAGCCAGCTGCGTGCTCTTGGACGAAAAGCAGGCAGCATACCACGAACAAGCAGGCGAGTTTCTGGAGGAGCCGTGTGGCTTGCATGCGTATCGCCATAGCTGTTTTGGTGCGTGCAAAGATGTGAAAGTGTTGTTCGGAGATGAAATTACTGGGCATACACACTAAAGATCCATGTATATAATATATATATAGTGTCCTCCGTTGTTGACTAGCTTGTGACTTGTGAGGGAGCCATACAGCCGACTCTCTCTTCGCCGTGTTCTCGACGGTGATGGTGCCATATTCTATCTACGGGCATGTCTATCATTTACCCATTGGGCTTGTTTATTTGCATCTTGTATGTGTATTCAGTTTTCTGATGAATTTGCAGCTGCTTAATCATCTGAAGAATCAAAGAGTGGAAGCAAACTGTCTTTGATAGAAAATAGAGTGATTATGCTGATTGACAACTACTTTCTGTCTGATGTGCACTTTTTTTTTCTACACAGGCGGAAATTAGTGAGGTGAGGGTTGCCCTTGACAAGTACTGTACTTACTGTATAGGAAACCGAAAATAAAAATAGAATAACTTACTAGCCATGTTTAACTGGTAACTGTTGTACCTTGGTTACATTTGTTAAGATGGAACATGTTTACATCTATCAATCTCAATATATATATATTCAAGATATTCTGAGATTAGTGACGTGGGTAATGGTCATAGCTAGATTGCCGTCCCCGTCGTGTACAGGTACAGACGACCTTGACTTGGCCCTTGTTTAGTTCCCGAAATATTTTGGGAAATATAACTGCAGCGCTACTGTAGCACTTTTGTTGTTATTTGGCAATTATTGTCCGATCATGACCTAACTAGGCTTAAAAGATTCGTCTCGTCCATTTCGTCTAAACTGTGTAATTAGTTTTATTTTTTATCTATATTTAATGCTTCATGCGTGTGTCTAAAGATTCGATGTGATGGGAATCTAAAATATTTTGGGAAATATTTTGGGAACTAAACAAGGGCTTGGAAAAAGGTGGAGATAAACTCAAGGTTGTGCTTACATGTGTGAGACTGGAAGTCTTAAGAAAGCTTCATCATATCCCATCATGTTCCTCTACCCTGTTCGCTTCACTGAAAAGTCATGGCTGAAAGTACTGTTTGTTGATTTGTTGTGAGAGAAAAATACTGTTCCTTCGTTGAAAAAGTATGGATAATAAGTCAAGTTTGTGTGGCGTGTCCAGACGACCTTGAACTTGACTTGAGAAAAGCTGAGCAACCAAACATTCAACGTTGCGTTTAAGATGTGTGGAATATGAAGTCTTAAGACAACGATGCCTGCCAAACTTGTGAGTTGATTTAATACTGTACCTAAGACAACGAGACGAATTTAGACGAAACTTGCGTTTAGACGAATGGCAGCCTCTTAAAACTTTACAACTCTAGATTCATGGATCACTGCCAAACTTTTTAAAGTCAAGCTATTCAGTCTACTGATCTCAATGCATGTAGAAGCGGTCAACGGTGCCAAACTTTGGCATTGATATTTCTCAAGCTATTCAGTCTACTGATCTCAATGAATGGTTGCACAACAGAGAGTTGATTCAGCAACTAGTCAGGCAATATCTTATCAGAGCTCAAACTAAAATGAAGGACAAAGCTGACCAGCATCGAACTGACAGAGTTTTCAATGTTGGGGATTCTGTATATCTCAAGGCGTAGCCCTATGTGCAAACATCACTTGCACCTCGTTCTTCAAACAAATTGGCATTCAAGTTCTTCGGACCTTTTTCAGTTACTGAGCACATTGGTCCCTCTGCCTACCTCCTCAATTTGCCTCCTGGATGTCAAATCCACCCAGTTTTTCATGTCTCCATGCTGAAGAAAGCTGTACCAGCAAATACACAGGTACATGAGCTGCCTGACTTTGAACATGAGTTGCAGGTTCCTAAAGCTATCCTGGACCACCGTCTTCGCCGTGATCGTGATCAAGCTGTGCCTCAAGTCCTTGTTCGATTGTCCGACCTGCCGACTTCGCTCGCGACATGGGAAGACGAAGAACCTCTACACCAATAGTTCCCGCGCACACCAGCTTGGGGGGCAAGCTGGTTCTCGAGGAAGGGGAGATGTCACTGCCGGCACCAACAGAGCCGCCGGTATTCCCTCTGCAACTCGAAGCGACAGCAACTCTGAAGATGAAGGAAGGATGAGGAAGGCGGGAACGAAGGAGGCGCCTTCGTCTGCTGGAGCAGGCCGAAGCGAGGCAGCAAGGCACAGGAAGCCGAACCCCAGGAATACTGGACCTGAGTGGGCCAAGTAAACTGAAGGCCCTGCGCGGTCCATGTCGGAGGCAGCACTGCGGCTCCTCCTTGTAACGACATTGAAGGGGAGAAGCAAACTCGAACCCGAACTCTGTTCTGAACCATGCCTGTGGCGACTGCGGCGGCGGTGAGCTCGGTGATCTCGTTGATCGACCGGAGTTACCGACCGAGGTTCCTTGTATCGTTACTCAGTACTATCAATCCTTAGTAGTCCGGCAACAGGTTGTTGGAGTATAGCGCCAGCAGTGTCAGAGACTGCAATCCACCCATCTCATATGACACTTGGCCAGTAAGATTGTTGTTGCTGAGATTAAGGTAGAAGAGTGCTGACAAGGAGCTGATGCCGCCAGGGCTGGTCTCATGGAGACAGTTGCTGCTGAGGTCAATGTACGCGAGGAAGGGGAGGGCGGAGAAGTTGAGACCATCGAGCCGACCATGGATTATTCCGGCGCTTGGCAGGGAGATGTTGGCCACAGCCCAAGCCAGGCGGCCACCATGGCGTACAAGGCTGCACATGATGCCAGCCCAATGCTTGCATGGGCTGGTGTGGTTGTTCCAAGAGCTCATCGGCGACGACGGTGAGCTTTGGAATTGGAGAGTGGATTTCCAGTGAAGAAGGAAGGGCCATCCGCTGATCCTGCAGCGAGATGCTGTCACCGTACCCAGCTGCATTCTCTTGGACGAAAAGCAGGCAGCATACCAAGAACAAGCAGGCGAGTTTCTGGGGGAGCGGTGTGGCTTGCATGCGTATCGCCATAGCCGGTTCTCTCTGCGCCGTGTTCTCGCCGCTGCTGGCATATTATAATTCTATCTTTTATAAGAATGTATTGCGCCGTGTTCTCCGCTGATCGCCGTGTTGACACATGTGCTGACTCAATATATTCAAGATATCCTGATCTAGTCTATTTGAAGTTTTTATAAGAATGTTTTGATATATGAACGACGTGTGCGTGTGTTGTTTGATTTCTCGTTGCAACCAGAAAAAATTGTGACACTGCTTTCCATATCATCTCTCTTTTCATATCATATACTCCTCCATACTAGTAATTCAAGTCGTTATAGACAAGACTTAGCTCAAAAGTTGAAAGTATATATCATAAATAACTTTTAAGTTGATGAGTTTGAAAATGTGAAAACTATATGCATAAATTTGTCTTGAAAAATACTTTTATAAAAATATACATATATCATTTTTCAATAAATATTTTTATAAAAAATAAGAAGTCAAAGTTATGTTTTGGAGACCATGTTGCTGTCCAAATCAACTTGAATTACAAGTATGGAGTATATCACAAATAAGATGGCTAGTTGATTTCAAAAGGTGCCGGTGCTTGTCAAAAGCAAAAGACTGCACACAACTTTGAATAGCCAAGCAGGATTGGCCACCATGACAAATATGTCATTACTCAGGTTGTGTTTGGATCCATTTGTCATAGAAAGTTTTGCCCCCTAAAGTTTAGTCCTGCTGGGGTGTTTGATCCATGGCAAAAGCTTAGTCCTCCATCCAAACATAATTGATTTGCCCTCATTTAATTAAGCCATGGAAGAGGGAGAGAGGGCGCGGGTGGGTGGGTGGGGGTATCTATGTCCAGTGCCCCCCCCCCCCCCCACAAAGATGTTTTAGCCTAGTTTTGCACACCTTGAGTGACAAATGGGCTACTTTTTACATTTCATGATTTGCTCACTTTTAGCCCACCTATTTAGATCTCCATAAGAAAAAATAGATTAAAAGTGCAGGACTAAAGTTTTACCGTTAGATCCGAACATAGCCTCAGCCTGCGCTCAGCGACAATCAACACATTTAGTTTTTCCAGAGGGGCTACAAAGCTGCAAATTAAATGGACGTTCTCCTACTCACCCATGGGTAACTACTCTCTTTAACCGTCCAGATTGCCTGCCTCTTCCGCGCTCTGGGCACTATTTTTATCACACTGTTCAACACTGTTTACTTTTCATTTATTATTATTATTATTATTATTATTATTATTATTATTATTATTATTATTATTATTATTATTATTATTATTATTATTATTTATTTTTAATTTTTTTTTTCTCCTCGGGGCTTCGGGCGCAGTTTAGTGCTATTCCACTTTTTCTTCCTGCGCGCGTATCTTCCTAGTCCCTGCCTCCTCCGCGCTCTGGACACTATTCATCACACTGTTTAATACTGTTCATTTTTGTTTTTTATTATTTTTAATTTTAATTTTTAATTTTTTTTGGCTCCTCGGTGCTTCTGGCGCTGTTTAGTGCTGTTCGACTTTTTCTTCCTGCGCGCGTATCTTCCTAGTTACTCATGGACAAAGCATGGAATCCAATGAAACAATACTAGTATTTATTATTAGATGCAACATCTAATTGAGTTTCAGATTAAATTGTACATCTGAAAATGCACATGATCTTGGTCTTCGTCTACTACTTTGTGCCACCAAAACCTAAACAACACACGATGCTAGCTCTGCATCTGCTACATCATCGTCAACATGCGCTAAGCCTGAAATTAGCTAGCACTATAACAAAAACAAAATATAACAGAAGAATCGTTGTGCTCCAATCTAATTTACTACTCACCACTCAAACATACCCACCCCTGCTGTTAGAGCATCTTCAAGAGTTCCAATAAAGCGTCTTAATCTAAGATTTTTTGGCAAGAACAGAAAAACTCATCTCAAAGAGTTCCCAATACCACATTTCAATCTTTGGGCACTTGGAAAAAAACACCAAAGCACGCAAAGATCTGCGCATCTACCACGCGCGTATCGGTCTCCCAATCTAAAGGTGAAAGGGCGTGAGTAGGAAAGGGTTATTGATGCAAATGTATAAGAGAGAAAAAATATATAAAAGTGGTTGCGATAATTTAGAAATAGTATAGAATTTCTGATGTAAAATTGTCTTCTATATTTTAGGATTGAATTATTAGAAACAGTTGGAAATGGTCTTATTTATTCCCCCATATACTTCTTTGAAAGTTGAAAAATATCATGTTTTTAGAAACAAATTATTAGGTACTCTTGAGACGCTGCATAAAACACATGAATGGGACCACGCAACATTTCCAGCACGACAATGCCCTGCCCACCTGAGACTTTCTTATTTTTTTACACGTTTTAATCCCAGCCACTCAACAGCACACGTATCAACCATCAACTCAAGGGGTAGCTACAACCCCTGGTGGGAGTGTATTTTTCCACTCTTAGGAGTAGTTACTCCTATCTTCAATAAATCACATTGCGTATGTATTCATACTTATTTATCAGTTTGAATATGTTTATATACTCATTTTAAGAGACTTCAAATCTTACTAAGTGAAATTCTTTTAAAAGAGCCTATATTTTTAATATATTATTATAATACTATTATAGTAGTATATAAAATAAGTATAACAATATATTATATGTATACTTGCATACTTGATGTGCATACTATTCTAGATGGTCTAGTATGATCATATACTCTGTTTACGTATACTTGGTCGGGGCATATACACCCTAACTGTAAAGATATACACATGGGAATAGTTACTCCCTCGGAGTAGGAAATAATTTCCATATATATGACCATGTATGTATATGAACTTGTAGGTCTATGCCCTTGTTTAGTTCCCAACTTCTCCCCTAAAATTCCACTATGCAAAAAGAAGATTCCCCGTCACATCGAAATGTCGGCACATGTATGAAGTACTAAATGTAGATGAAATTAAAAACTAATTATACAGTTTTGTTGTACTTTGCGAGACGAACATTTTGAGCCTAATTAGTCAAAGTTTGGACAATTTTTACCAAATAAAAACAAAAATTGCTACAGTGCGATTTGACATTTACTGTTCCGAGTTGGGCCTCCCAACTCGGGATCTAAACACGGGCTATATAAAAGATTAGTGGCGTGGCAAATAATATAATGCTCATATATAGATTGTCGTACGTCTCGATTCGTCACGTACAGGTACAGACGACCTTGACTTGGAAAAAGTGGAGCAACCAGACATTTAACATAAACTCAAAAGCGTCATGTGTGAGACTGGTAGTCTTAAGAAAGCTTCACCATATTCTATCATGTTCGTTGAGTAATAGTAAATATTAGGATCTGTTTGGAACAGCTCCACCAGCATCAGATTTACTAAAAACAACTATATTCCACTAAAAGTCAACGGTCTAGATCCACCAAATCTAGATTACCAAAATAGTGGATCTGAGGGCTAGATTCACTATTTTGGTGGAGCTTCTCAAGGGTGCTCCACCAATTCAAGTTTGGTGGAGTTGGAAAAAATTACCCACCACTGCCACTGGTTACACACCCCATCCCACGTACCAGTTTGTTTCTTTTCTTTTCCTCCTTCCCCGAGCGTTTCCCTCTCTCTTCCCCGAGCTTTGAACGTCTGACCGCCGTCGCCATGGAAGAGCCCCTGCCCTGGCGTGCCCCTCCACGCGTGGGCCACAGCTAACCGCGTCGGCCCGGCTATGCCCCTTCCTCACGCCAACCGCGGCTGGCCGCACTGGCCCGGTCCCGCCCATGCCCACGCGTCAGGTCTTTTTTTTTTGCGTTTTTTTCGGAGGAAGAAGAACGCATCAACATAGATTGACATGTGGGGCCAATCCAAAGAGCAAAACAGACCATTCCAAGCAAAGTGCTCTTGCGTGAATATGGAGTTGCTTTGTAGCCAAATATTTTTCTATTAGCCCACGGTGGATCTCAGATCTATTAGTGGAGCTACTCGAATCCTAGATCTAGATTCATTTTTTGGTAGTGGAGCTATCCCAAACAGATCCTTAGACTACCGAGTTGTCTGTGTCACATCCAGCCAGACGGCCTTGACTTGAGAAAAGCTGAGCAACCAAAACATCCAACGTTGTGTTTATTTATATGTGTGGAATATGAAGTCTTAAGATAACGATGTCTGCCAAACTTGTGAGTTGATTTAGTACTGTGTCACATCCAGCCAGACGGCCTTGACTTGAGAAAAGCTGAGCAACCAAAACATCCAACGTTGTGTTTATTTATATGCGTGGAATATGAAGTCTTAAGATAACGATGTCTGCCAAACTTGTGAGTTGATTTAGTACTGTACCTAAGGCATTATGGGCCTGTTTGGTTCCAACCTTGGAACCAAACTGCCAGGGCGACAGGGTGCCTGGAGGTTGCCTGCATGCCGTTTGGTTTAAACCCTGGGATCCTGCCAGGTCCAGGCAAGCTCTTGAGGTCCAGGCGTCCAAAAGAGGTGGCCTGGCTGGGGCCAACTTTGCCTGGAGTATTTCAACTATGGTAATGCAATTCATTTATTTCCTAGGGTCCCACAGAAGCACAATTTTCACAGATTTGACCTTATCGGCTTTCCTTTTCTTTTTTTAGTGGCACATGGTGCTACTGTAATAGCAATTGTAGGATTTAATTTTCTTTGTAGCTCACTGAATTAAATGATTTTCTTTTTTACTTTTAGAGTAAATATTTTTATATATTTTTGAATTGGCGAAAACATGTAGTTTTAGCTTTTATGAAATAGATTTTAAAATTATTTATAACTGTAAACACGCTATAGATTAAGAAAATGCATTGATCTTTGTTCATTAGCTTTCTCAGGTTAGGCTTCCAACCAACTCCTAACTTGTCTGGCCAGACATATTTCTTTAAATTTCTAGACAACTCTCAGGCAACACTTTTCACCAGGCAAGTCATCCAGGTTTCCAACCAAACATGCCCTATATCGAAACGAGACGATCAAGTTTGAATGGCAGCCTCAAAACTTGATAACTCTAAATCCATGCATGGACTTACCTATATATCACGAAGACAGTCTCGTCTTGCCCTAGGGGCCGCCACCGTCGTCTTCACCTCCACCACCGCTAGTCACCCTCCCTTCCCCCTTCGGCATCTTTCGGAGACCAGAGGGAGTGGGGATCTATCGTTTTAATAAGTTTTCTCTATTAGATCGAGTCCTTTAGGTTAGGATCTCTTCATGTCAAGTTTCTTGGTATTGTAGATTTATCTCCTCCTCGTTCCTGATGACGGCAAGGGGATAGAGTGGATTCGTTTTCACCGTGGTGACTCTAATGAAGATGAGAGCTACAACTACGGCGTCAGCAACTTCCTTGACATGACGACATGAAGACTTAGGTTTCCGAACAACGACATTAAAGCGGAGATGTTGTTGTCGCCATGGAATTATTTTCTCCTATCTATTCTCTGTTTTGTTATCGTTAGATCTGATCACAATGAAGGACTAGTGAGAATAAGCAGATTAGTCTTCCTTATTCTTCGATGGCAGAAAGAAAAAGAAGAAAGACACAAGAAAGAAGTTTCTTAACTCTGCCTGTAGCAATGTTAGCCGTCATTTGTTGGGCATCTGTTCTTAGTCTTTTTGCCGAGTATTTGTCTGTGCGGTCATCCATATACGAATTGTCGTACAGGTTTGAGATTGAGATTTGGAGCTACACAAAGCGTGTGTACAATATAGATGAGGATCAGTTTCTGGATATATGTGTTGTATTCCAAAATGCTTGTAACATGAAGATTCTTCACGTACTCAGCTATAATCTAATATAATTCTTCTTTTGTCAAAAACAAAAAAAGACTTACTTATATCACCGCCGGTTCCTAACACACACGGACACGGTAGTAATATCACTGCCTCATCAATCGGCATGGCTGTGGTCAGTGGACTTGACCTACCCAAAGCTACATGCGAATTCATCCAACCCAACCCATGGGCGACGTTATGGCCTTACGGGCTACAGGCTGGAAGGCCAACCCAACCCATGTCAGTTACAATTGGCGGACGAGGTCCAATACCAGCCCAAATTCAATTGGGCCTCCGCTGCACTCGAATTAGGCCAGCAAGAACATCCGTGGGTAAGATGAGCAGCCATCTATGAAAAGCCCAGAACTAATTAATTCAGATATTATTGCATAATTGCGATTAATTATTTGGGAATGCCAGCGGTTTCTTTTTTCTCAGATCACAAGAGGAGAATTGCAAATATAATGTATCTTTTTTTCATGAGAGCAAGAAAGATCACTCTTTAGTTAGCAACGGCAATATATGTGGATATATGTGGAGAATAAGTGCAAGTGCCTCCAAGTCTGTAAAATCTGAATGAACTAACATTATAGTCCAGGGCGATAGATGTACTCAGCGTGCACTACTATATTTGGCTGGCATCATCAGAGTTCATTCTTCATTACCGGAAAGCGTACAACCACTACTTGCATTTGCAGCAACCTGAAGCACACTTGAATATTCTCTTGCACATGGCTCTATATATATCTCAGACAAGGTCACAAGAACATACCTGCGGTATTTCCATAGCAGTTGTACTGACTCTTCTTGGACTTCCAGGAAGTAGGGAGCCATGCATGTGGAGCAGCAAGCATTAGGTTAACTGTTATGAATTACCAATAATCCATCCAAGTTCGCCACTGCTGTGTGTGCATCCACTCATCTTGAGGCCCTCATCTCTACCGTACCTGAAGATCAGTAACAATTGTACCCACTCCACCTCCATCATTTCATGCAAATAATTTTCTGAATGCTAGCTGCTCCTCATCTTTTCTTCAGAGTTAATTTGCCTGCCAGAAAGAAACAAAAAAATGATAAAATGTTGCCAACAATTTAATATAAGTGGAGCTTTGCAACAGGCATTGCCATATGCTTGAACTTCTTTTTATTTTAAACGAATCCATATGCTTGAACTGGACAACTATTTTGCACCTAACAGGCATTATCTAAGATTCCACAACCAAACCAGTTTGATGCATGCGAATATGGCGATTTGTATATGATCTGCCACTATACTTTATACTTTATGCATCAACATGTTAAATAAGATGCATTCCTCTGAACTGAACCTGTCACAATAAATTAATTAGAAAAATGTTCACGTGATGGTAGAGGTTTTTGTTTCACCTTTACATACTAAACAATCAGACATTGCCTCCCTTCGTATGGATAACCCAGGGTTAGTGTTCAGGTCATTGCTTACCCATGTGCAAAAGTAGAGCTCCCATTGGTAGAATATAAAGGAGGTGCACAGCAAAAGAGAGAGCCATGCACTGCTGAGAAACAGACCGGTAAATAAGGAAACCGTTGATCTAATCAAAGGGCAAATTACTAAATTTGTCAACAATATGGTCCACTCAGGTCTAGAATACACTATATTTGAGGATAAATTTTGAAGACTAAAATGCACTATATTTATAGATGGAGGGAGTACGCAAGGATGCAATGACACACGTTCTATCATCCACGCATCGCAAATGGAAAAACGAATGGTAGTATCTACCCTACTAAAGCACCACCTTTTTCTATGCTAAGTCCACCTAAAAAACTTCTTCTGTTGAGATGGCCTTCCTCCATGCACCCGCAAAGTGTACACAGCAAAACAACCACATACAAATGAACCATCCAGATTGTTTCTCACTATTCTCTCTCCTTACTTAGATCCAACCACTATGCCAGAAAAGCTTATCAGTGACGCCTCGATTAGTGACTCATAAAGAAAACGCGTCACTAATAGAATATTAGTGACGCGGGTGAATGAGACGCGTCACTGATCAGTTGTTGCCCATACTCTAGGAACAAGACGCGTCACTAATAACAATATATCAGTGACTCTTGTAAAGAAAACGCGTCACTGATAGTATCTGTGACGCGTATTATCCACCCGCGTCACTAATATATAGTCATATTGGTGACGCGGGTGAACAAGACGCGTCACTGATAAGGATAGTGACGCGTTTTGTCTAGACACGTCACTGATAAGAAGGCATATCAGTGACTCTTGTTGATAAAACGCGTCACTTTTTTTTTAGAAAAGTCACGGATGTATTTGGATTTTGGGCTGGAAACCTGGTCCGACAGGAGCCCAATACACATGGCCCGCACGAAAAGCCCCCCAGCCCAAGTAATAAACATCAGGAACACTAGAAGAGTTGCCATCCGCTCTCACCAAGGCCCCGAAACCCTATCCCATACGGCAGCACCCGCACCGCATCTTCTCTCCGCCGCCGCCGCCGCCGCGCCCCCTCTCTCCTGCACTGCCTCCCTCTCTCAGCCACCCTCCCCCACGCCTTCCCCCCTCTCTCAATCGTGGTTGGCAGAGCAGAGCGGCGGCCGACGGGTGAAGCAGCAGCAGCAGTGGGCGATGGTGGCGCGGATCCTCCTGGCCCTGGCGGTGGTGGCGTGGATCCTCCTGGCGGCCGGCGGGCGGTCCTCAGTCGCCATCTCCCCCAGGCTCCTCCGCTCCCGTCCGCATCTCCTCTGCCGCCGGTGTCGCTGCCGAGCACCTCCACCGTCGCCTCTACTCCCAGGATCCTCTACGGCCAGCGTCACTCGCCATCGGCTCAAGGTTCCTCCGCTCGCCACCGCCCCCAATTTTTTTCAAGTAGCTAACACATGAATAGATCTCGCTGTGGCCTGTAGACACCCAAAATCTAGGTCTAGAGACTGCAACATCCCAGATCTGCGTGGTACTGGAATCCTTTGTCTCCATCCATTTATGCAAGGTTTGTTCCTGGATGCTTTTCGATTTCCTTTGATTTTTTTGATTTTTACAACATTGGAACCTTCGTAGCTATGGCTGTGTGACAAGCAAGATACTTTTCAGATAGTTAAGCCTTAGGAGTCTTGTTGATACTGTGAGTAGATTAGTGTAATCGACTTGGTGTGTAGTATGGGATATGGATGATATGTGTTTTGTAGTATGACCTTAGTTTTTACGCGTCACTGATTTGCCCTTATTACAGACGTAAGAATAGTGACGCGTTTTTTCCGCGTCACTGATGACTGTCTAGACGCGTCACTGATAAGGTTTTTTGGCATAGTGAACACAGAATTGCGTGTATGGTACTCCGCAGCCCTTGTCATCATCCCCGCCCAAGGCAACACATCGGCGCGACATTCGCGATTGACGTATCCGCACAACATCGCCGCGCCTTCGTCTCCAAGCCTCGCCACGTCCTCATGGTTTCCAGCTCCAGTTTCGTACCTCAGGCCAAGTCGCAGGCTTGCAGCCGCCCGCACTTTTGGTCGCTGAGATTTCGAGAAGAATGAGACAACGCAGCTCAATCCACCAGCTCTATCGACTTGTTTTGGGCCTGCGCGATTTGAGCCCAACAGAATTCAAAGCCCATGTCGAATTTGGTTGGATGCGGCGCTAAATGAAGCTCAATTTAGCGGATTTCGCGTGCTATTAGCCGCTAATTAGTGTCAGCGGTCTCATAGCGCAAAAAGTGTCGATGCCTAGCGGCCGCCCTGCTCAACCGCTATATCCCGCTATAGCAGACGCTATATCACGCTATTTAGAACTTTGATTTCAACAATTATCTTTATTTCTATGTGTACTTTTTTTTTTGCTCTGCATCGACTATTGGCCAATTTAGTTATATACAATGTTTGTCAAATGTTTTACAAATATGTGTGAGAACCTATCGACTTGGACTCTATTGCTTCCTCTGCAGTAAGATCTGTATGCTTCTCATACTTCAACCTTGTCTAATGTTTTTATGGGAAACATTTTACCTTTGACACAGATTTTTTTTATTCTAAAATGATTCATGACTACTTTTCTAGGTGTGAGCTGCTATCAAAGTTAAGGCATCAGTCATCATTTGCTTCACCTATTCTGAGCGGGCTGCAATGTATATATATACAAATGAATATTGCTGGTACAGGGCTGCAAGGTGATCTTACTTATTATTTTCAAATGTTCTTGTTTCCACTTCTACAGCTCTGCTCTTCACTTTACTCATGTAGTCATTTATTTTAGGCATAAAGACAGAATTCCAGCTCCCACATTTTTTAGCATAAGTTAGGCGCAACTAAATCACAGTTCTCCTTTCTTTGAGTCTAGAATAAATATGGCGTCACTGTAGCAGGTGTTTTTTTTAACTGAAATCTAGAAGATGGGAGCAGCAGTGTACTCTACTTGGTTGATAACACAGTTATGTTGCAATCACAATTTCTACAATGTTGCTTTATTCTATTTTGCAATAGGATCTGGCTATATTTTTAGATTATGTATCAATTACAGCAACAGTAATGTGCAGGCAATGTTAATTACTTGAATCTTAACTGTGCTATCAATAAATATTAACTTATTTATAATCTCTAGAGTTAAAGATTAAGTTCTCCTATGATTTTTTCGGTGTGGGCTTCCTGATCGCTCGTGGCTCTACTGCGAACTCTAATGGTGATTGCGTTGTGGTGCTTATTTGGTGGTTGTAGAGTTTGAGGGACGACGAGGGGTTGTATCTCCCTAGTGAATCGGACGAGCAGATGTTGATCTACATCCCCTTCATGCAGGTGGTCAAACTGCATTCCATGCTATTCAAAGGTCCCAAGGAAGAGGGTGAGATTTGCAACTCCCTGTTTGAGTTCTGTGCGTTGCGGTTAGATTTGTGCCCAATTGGGGAGTACTACTTTCCTAAGACGGATGCAATAGTGATAGCTAGATCACCTGATTGATGTTAGGTCTACGAGGATCCTTGTGATATCATGTAACATCAGTTGTGCTGCTAAAAATAAATCCTTGTGTTTAGAATTGCAACAAAGGTGCTTGCTTGTTTAGATTTCTGATACTTGCATTAGTATTGCCAGTGTTAAGTCAACATTTTATTGGACACAATTCCCTATTTGACACCGTATGAAAATTCAGCCTCCCTTATTTGACACAGGTTCTTACTTTCATTCCCAATAATCCTTGTTTTTGATGGATTCGATCAGGTACTGAAGGCATGATGGCATGGTGCCGATGAATATGCTGCCTAACCGTCCTTTTTTAGATTTCGTTTGCCTCACTGTATGATGTTGCCTTGCTGTTTCAGAAATCTCTGCTCAGGAAAGTGACAGGGTCGAAATTCGAAAATTGCAGAGGAAAGGCAGCCAGCATCAAATGAGAATGATGCCTCAGCCAGTGGGAAGCAGTGTCTTGCTGTCTCTGATGACTCTTCTCATGTGTTTGCACTATGAATAGTTTTTTGTTTAGGTTGTGGTTGCAAGGCCATTACTAAGCAGGAGGAGGGGTGTTCAGTCGGGATGGTCAGTGACCAAACTCTGGAAACGGAGGTCCCGGGTTCGAACCCCGGGTGGCACGTTCGCGGGAAGTGAGCGACGACACCGGCCAGATTAATCTGGTCCCCTAATTAAGCTTCCTTTAATGAAGCCGGAGGGTAATCCCGCCTCTGCTCTCTTTTAAAGGAGCAGGATTGCTGGTTCTATGTTGATGAGGTCAGTTGTTTGTAGTCCATGTCATTGTAAATGGTTTCCCTTGTACTAATGCAAATGTCAAATTATTAGTAAATTCAATAAAAGATGGTAGTCTGATAGAAAATAGTTAGCATAATAGAAATTTTTTATTGGTTCTGCCGTCGAGGGCCCTCGACTGGACACCGAGATGTGTTTGTTCGTGCATCTTGATTGGTTAGTCTACTAATTGGAGATGGTTGGGTGAGGAATCTGACAGCTCTGTGCCGGCATGCAGTAAATTGTATTGCTAAGAAGGAAGGAGGAGCTTCTAGCTATAAAGGAAAGTCAGGCAATTTGGATATGACGTAGTTAGCTATATAATGAGAAATTTTCAACTTGGAACCATCCTTATGAAAAATTTTGTGATAAGTACTGTAACTTCACATAGATCAACTGTGTTTCTCAATTTTCTACATAGCGTTTGTTAAATGTGAACTGAATATGTGCTGCCTCATGAGTTAGTGTAATTTTCATATGTAACTTTTTTTTTGGTTAGTGGCGGCAGGTTTGGTTCTTTTTTAGTTTTATGATTTATTTTAATTTTGTATTTCTTTTCTAGATGGTACCGTAGCGTTAGCACGAGCAATATACTAGTCAGATTAAATAGTGCAAATTTCCTACACAATCAGAACAGCAGCTAGCGCAGCAACATCACAAATGATATCTTGTCCAGATTTCGTGCACGTAATAAGATACTACTAGTTATCACAATCAGAGTGACACAAGAAATAAATGGCTATACTTACGTGTCCATATTTATTTATTCTTCCTATCATGTCATTTATTTGCTGTTCACAATCATTTCCATGATCTTACACTACCGTATAAAGAGGTTTCTGATTGTTCTTGCAGTCTTCCCATCAACTAGTAGCCACATGTAAGGCGATCAATATCGTCTTAAGTTGGAACCAAACTTTATCTTTTGATCTTAATATATTCCAGGCGGGGAAGCTCTCCCCTCCCTAGGTTCTCGTCAAAAAAAAAACATCTAAGCCATACCAGGCCGAGCATTATTAATTCTCAAGCACAGAACAAGCGAGACACATACACCCCGGCCTAGCACTGCCATCTCCGTCTGCCCGGCTGATCGCCGCTGCCGTGCACGTGCACCGCCTAGTAGGCAGCTCGATCGGGCGGCGCCAGCGCGCCATCGACGATCAATGTCTGCTCCGTCCCGTCCCGGTCCGAACGAGCTGCGGTCGACGTGGCCGCAGCGCGCGTGGACGCTGGCCGGCACGGCAGCCATCATCTCCTCCTTCCTCACGTGCATCCGCCTCCTCGCAGCCTCGGGCTCGACCACTGAGCTGCTCGCCGCGGCCGCGGCGGCGTTCGCGGCCTACTCCCTCGCCGACCTCGCCACGGGCGTGTACCACTGGTTCATCGACAACTACGGCGACGCCTCGACGCCGGTGTTCGGCCCCCAGATCGCCGCGTTCCAGGGCCACCACCGCTACCCGTCCACCATCACGCTCCGGGAGCTCTGCAACAACCTGCACTCCCTGGCGCGCGCCGTGGTTCTCATCCTCATCCCCGTCGACGCCGCGCTCTCCGCCCGCGACGCCCCCGCGGCGGCGCACGCCTTCTTCTGCGCGTTCGCGGCGTTCTTCTTGCTGAGCCAGCAGTTCCACGCGTGGGCCCACGAGAGGCGCCGCCGGCTGCCGCCCGGCGTCGAGGCGCTGCAGGCGGCCGGCGTGCTCGTGTCACGCGCGCAGCACGCCGCGCACCACCGCCAGCCGTACAACACCAACTATTGCATCGTCAGCGGCATGTGGAACGGGGTACTGGATAAGTATAAGGTGTTCAAGGCCATGGAGATGGTCGTCTTCCTCCGCACCGGAGTCCGCCCGCGGTCGTGGAACGAAACACACGCGTCGTGGAAGGAAGACACCGGTGCCGAAGCCACCGCCGCCGCCGGTGGTGGTGATGGTTTATTTGTTGCAGACGGCGAGCATCAGCTCAGACTGACGGCGCGCACTGATGCAAGAAATTACAAGAATGTTGATCTCAAAGGAACTTTTGCGGTTTTCATTCATGGGATTAAACACACGAGACATTATTTGTCGGTGGAAGAACGCTACTCAAATAGAGAGACAAGACGCACTTCAAGACAACTTTTATTCCTTTTGGGTTAATCCCAACAACATATATTCTTTTCTTCGTTTGTTTTTCTTGTTTGTGTAAACTTTATATGTTTTAATATGGGTCTGTTTATACAGCTTTCGTTTATTTTGAGTGCTCTGTGGGCACACCATTTTTTAGCCACTAGATCTTGATCCAAAAGTGCAGGTGCGTCTTCTACCTCCAGCCTCTTTTCTTTCTCAGCTGCTATCCATGGAGCTCAGCTTGAGGATAAGCACCCCCGCTTCGCCCATCACCTCCCGTATCCTGTGGCTCCCTGCTGTCCATCTTTTTTTTCTAGCCCTTTTTTTTGGAAGTTTTTCTCAAATACATCCTGATAGTAAGATTTTAAAATATAGACCCTCACCTTGGCGCCGTTGCAATTGGCGCCAAGCTAACGTCTTGGCACCAGCACTATTGGCGCCAAGGTGATTGTCCTGGGTTGATATGGCGGTGACGTGGCAGCCATAGATTTTGGCGTCAAGCATGGCTGACATACGGGCCCATTCTTTCTCTCCATTCATCTCCCTTTTCCTCACTTCATCTCGACCGCAAGCAAGAGTCGCCCGACCGACTACCGTCGGCGCCGCACCGCCTGGCCGCCCGCCCGCCCAGGCCAGCCGTGCCACCCTGCCCTCCCGCCCACCCCCGCCAGGTCGCCCATCCGCGACGCCCGAGCGCCGCAGGCGCGGCACCGCCCAACCGCCCAGGCCACCCGAGCGCCGCCGGCACCGCACCGCCACCCTGCCCGGCCGTGCTGCCCCTCCCTGCCGCCCATCCTTGCTGCCCCGACCCTCCTAGCTGCCCGCGCACACCGCCCCGCATGGCCGCCCGCTGATGCCGCCGTTCATCGCGGCCTTGAGGCCGAGCTAGGGTGCGGGGTGCCGGGCCTGAGGGCGCGGGGCGCCGAGGGCCGGCAGCAGCCTACCACCGCGCCGGTGCGTGCCTGGGACACTCGTGGGCGCGCCTGCAGCCGGTGGCCGGCTGCGAGTCGACTGCTGCTTCTCATCCCTTCTATTGCAAGGTAGAATTAGTTGTATAATTTTGTTAGTAGTTAGCAATAGTTAGTTAAATTGTGTGTTAGTTCTTGATTTAGATTGTTAGATTGATAGTATCTAAATATGACGTACTAGAGACCTTGTACTACTAGAGGAGATCAAACATCAGAGCCTTCGCACAATAAGGCAAGTCATGGCTGAACATGAAGAATACTCAAAGGAAACAATTGAATGAAATAGATTAGAGGCTGTTGAGAACATCGCAAATTGTGAGAAAAAGCATACAAGATGGGGACCTGGTCCTTAGGAGGAAAGCAAACGCAGCAAACGCTAGAAAAGTACAGCCAAAATGGGAAGCCCCTTACATAGCGAAAGCAGCCGGAAGACCAGGGTCATTCTACCTGACAGATAGAGAAGGCAAAACCTCATTCCACACCTAGAACGTCGATAGCCTGCGTAGATTTTATATTTAAAGTTGTAAATGGTCAACCTCCGCAACATATAAGCGAAGGCCCATCCTTTTTCTTTTCTATTTTGAAAATTCTCCAGGGTCTATACTCTTTTCCTCACAGGGGAACTCCTAGCGGAGGTGAGGTTTTTAATAAGACAGGACCCTGTAAAAATTCTCTAAAGTATAAAGAGGTACTCCCCCAAATAAGCGTCTCAAGTGAAGGTAAAAAATGGCTAGCAACGGAGCCACAACATTCGACATCAAGAACAACCGAGGACCTCCCAACACCGGAAGTCGAAGGCCTTATAGTTGGGACGACCTCCATAGCCAAAAATGGCCCACAATCTTGACAAAGACCTATCTTCTATCGGGCATCAAGAAGGAAACTCACAAATGGCAAAAATGTCAAAGCAACCCGAAAAAAGACCTACCTTCGACGTAGGCATCCAACGTCCCTGAACCTGGCAATGACCGGTCACACTTAGGCACCAGGCACGACAGCACTTAAATGACTACAATACAAATGACATTTAAAACATTAGATACGTCAAGTAAAATTAAAATCACAAGATCGTTCACCAATCAAGTAAGACCCAGGCATTAAAACCAATCAAACCTACCAAAATTCAAGAGACCAAGACGCTCAGGACTATAAAACCAAGCCCCAAAGCCATTCTCACCCTCAGTCAGTGCATAATCGCCAGAGGGAATCAGAGAAATGACCTAGCAGCCGCATCAAAACATGGGCCACAAAAGCCATGGAGGCAGGAGTGTCTTTGGCCACCAAAAACATAACCAGTATAGTACTAAGACTCATAAAAATAGTAGCTACTGCATCCCGGTGAAGGCCCAGTGAAAGCAATTAGTACCCACGGTATAGTGATGACCAGCAGCCACACTGTGTTGTATAGCCCCAACATGTCAACAACACCTTAGCGTCAGAGGTTGCGGGAGGGTATTGTACGAAGGCTCGTAACATCCCCCCGCAACCAAAGGCATAGGCTGTCCTAGCCATGGATCAACCATGTTCAACGAGAGTGCAACTATTACAGCGTGACCAACGAAGGCAGAGGTTCAACCTACAAGCCAACAAAGGCATGATGCAAGAAATGCTTCCTCAACAACCGTCATCTGTACAAGCTATGCAGTGGCCTCTTGAGAAATATCTGATGACCGCTCAAACTATACCAAAGCCTTTGTAACATCGGCAAGATTGAATACGAGCACTGCACAACCTCCGGCCTGACACTCTAGATAGACTCCAACAACTACAAGCAAGTACAGAGACGGAGACTAGGGCAACCTACAATCTTCCATAGCACGCGAAAGAATGAGATCACCTCCGCCATGACGTGCAGGTTCATCTTCACAAGGAGCCAGAGAAGAAAGAAGCGGAGGTCAGACTCTCAAAATAAGAGCTGTCGTGAAGACCAAAGCCGCAAACAATCAACAACCAAGCTCCAGCCAATAATCAACACCGTCCAAGAAAGGAACATGTAGTGCCCAGACAAGATATGTAAGCAGAATAGATTCCGAGCCTTCGGCACAAACAGTAAAGATGTAGGAAAAACTTTCAGCATACAAACCTTCAAAATTATACAATACTTGACTCAACTCAATACTTACACAACATATTAAGCCTCAAAGGCTTGAGCAAAATCAAAAATAGATTCAGAGCCCTCAGAACAAACAACAAGGATGTAAACAAAACCTTCGGCATATAAACCTTCAAACTCTATAGAGTCAACTCAACACTTACATATTAAGCCTCAAGGCTGGCGCAAAAAAGGAAATTATACAAAGCCCCAAGGCAAAAGGAGCACGCAATAGTCTAAGGCGAAGGCCCTCGCCATGCTAATGATCGCGTAAATTCAACACGCTCATCATCGATATCACAAATCATAGAAGCAAACATATCATCACCAGAGCCATCAAGGAAAGCCAATCACCAATATCCCCAAAGCTCGCCACTAATATATATACCATCTCGATAAAAAGTCAAAGGTGCCACATCCTACGCAGGCCCTCGACCGGAAACCTGCGCAGGGTAGAGTTTTACTAAGTTCCTTAGAAATTAAGAGCATATACAAAAGGGCAGGCACCAACAGAACAAAACCCACAGCTACGTCTTAAAACTAACTTCTAAGAGTTACACCTCTGCATCAACACGACTGGGCGAAGGCACTTTGTCTTTCCTGTCTTCAGTCGTGGGCTTCGGCATAGACTCTTTGCCTTCTATCCCAGCTTTAGGAGTGGCCATGGATTCTCTCTCTTTGCCGACAACGTCAGGGGTAGGTGAAGACTCTTTTTCCTTAGTCTCTGACGCGTCGAGCATGGGAGCCTTCGACGCCTCGGCACCAACGGCGCGTGAAGGCCATGCTCCAACGGCACCAACAGTAGCCCCTTTCTTCTGCAAATCCTGTAGAAACGTAAAAATCAGCCAAACCAAAAAATACAAAGCAAAGCTAAACGCAAAAGCAAGCGCGTGGAGGAGAATACAACCTTCGCCCGACGCTCCTCCGCCATAGTCTAGGCTGCCTCCCTGCCGAAGTTAATCTAGATTGACTTCATAAAATTCCAGACCAACCTCCGCAGGTTGCGCGAGGTCGTCCCAAGTTCAGAGGGCCCCTCAAGTTTCTCTTCTTGTATACCTTCCATATTAGGGCACCCTTTCTGAGCCAACATCTTGGCAAAATTAGTAGCATCTGCAAGAGCTCCGAAATTGACAGCGCCTCCGACAAACACTAGAAGTTTCTCCAAATGCGCCTTTAGCCAAGCAAATGACTTAAGGCAAAAGGCTCCTCTGGTAGGTCGGAGGTACTGCCGCCAAACTGCAATAAAGCAGCTACATATAGATCCACCATCGTCTGGCCTAGCTCTTTGGAAGCCTCCAGGCGCTTCGTCAGCAAGCCTACCTGCTGCTGTTGCGCCAAGCCAGACTTCTTCTCGGCGTCAATCTCCTCGTGAAGGTTCTCCGTAGTCTCGACTGCCTTGGAGGCTCGCTCAACGGCAACAGCCTCCGCACTCTTGGCATCTTCCATCTGCTTCCTTAGGACCTCCGCTTCCTTGCGTAAGTTCTCTGCGTCCGCACGAGTGGTTGGCAAGCCTCCAACCTCTGTCGAGATCCGGACCTTCTCAGCCTCCAGCACCTCAATCTCCTTCTTCAATGCATCAATAGCATCGTTCAGATCCAGCACCTCACACATGTTGCGCTCTTCAAGAGCCGCTGCCATGTGGTGACCCTACAAAAGCGAAGGTCAACAAACAAACAAAAGGAAAGGGCATCACCAAAAGCACAACTAAACTCACAAGGCTTTGGTGCTCTAGGTTTACACGCAGAAGCTTCCAATAGTCCATGCTCCTCATATTGTGGCGAAAGTGATCTAACGAGAAAGAGAGTATAAGGAGCATGAGAACAACAATTGAAAATAACAAAAGAAAAAGACGAAGGAGATAACCTCCGATCTCATTATAAACGGTATGAGTAGCATCAGCCCAACCAGTGATGATAGTATCGGAAGCCGCTGAAGCCAAAAAAATAAAAACATTAGCACGCGCAAATGAAAAGAGATATAAAAGAATCAAAAAAGAGAAGGCACAAACCCATGCCACGCTCCAACCCAGGAGCGGTAGGTTGGGGAGTCAGGCCAGCCACTAGAGGGCGCGGAGGTAACTCCAGCCCAACTCGACTAATGCTCACACCACCGGCAAGCTCCTCGTGGCTTGCAAGGGCGCCAGTCACCTCCTCTGGAAAGCAAAATCTATAAGAAAATAGAATACGCACAAAACTCAAAGATAGAGTCACCAAAAAGTGAAGACAATTTACTAAAATGAAGATCATATGCGTTGGCCCCCATGTCTGCATCGCCTGCGGGACTCTGTGCCTGCGGATGGAACAAAACGCTTCAGAATGCGAAGGGAGGCTACGACTCAGCCTCGCCTTCAGACACCTCCAAAACCACAGTGTTACCAGGGTGGTGGTGGCTCCGTTCCTAGCCTCCGCGTCATCCGAAGGAAGGGTACCTCCGCGCCCCGCATCCCCCGCATCCTCCGAGCTCGACGAGTCGCCACCCAACACACCAGGCATTGGGTTAGAGGTGGAGGACTCCGGACGTCCACTCCCTCCACCCTTTGACCTCCAATATCCTCTGCCATGTTAGTTTTTTCCACCTCCGCCGTAACCATGATCGGGCCATCGCTAGTGTTCTCGACCAAAAATTCTTCAGCATTGGCGGAGACTCGAACGAATCCAAAAGCTGATGAAGTTGCAGACACAGCAGAAGCAACTGCGATGGTGGAGGTCTTTGGCTTCTTGGCAACAACCTTAGAGGCCCCAATCCCTTTCCTCTTTTTTGACTTCGCTGCTGCAGTAGCGTTCTTAGCAACGGCCTTCTTCTTCTCCTCCTCAATTGTAGCAAGGACCTCTGGAGGAACGCTATGCTCCTCATGGTGGATCCCGAGCTCCTCGAGAACTCTGTTCAGCCGAGGCATTATGCCTCTGGCAGTCTTTCACGCAAGGTACTCCTTGTCGGTGATCTTCCCGACAATCTCTCGCGCTCCATCCTCCACCATAGTGGCGAAGGCTTTCTTGTCCTCACCTTCCTTCAACTCGATCCCAAACCGTGGGAAAGGAACTCCTTCGACGGGGCCATAGACAGGCACGTTCACCATCTCGATGGTAAACTCAGGCTGCTTCTTGCTGAGGGGCCAGCAATTGGAAGCCACCATCTCCTCAACCAGGTCACGACCTCCAGAATACCGGCATGCCAAAGCAAAGGCCCTGTCGCAGGCCTCCCTCTCAGGCGTCGTTTCTTCACTCAGGGCAACTTTGGACAAAGGCTTCATCTCTGACATAACAGAGGCCAGGGGATGACGAACAACCTTCGTCCCACCTTCAAACGAACGGTTCACACTATACGTCTAGATGTAAAACCAGTACTTCATCCAGTCCCTATCCCATTTGTTCTTCTGGTAGTAAGAAATCTCCAAACGAGAGCCCTCCTGTTGTCTCTTCGCCATGAAAGTGCAGTTGCCATATTGGGCGACAAGTTCTACTCCATCCACCTTCACCTTCTTTGGCTGTCGTTGCAATTCATAGTATGTGCAAAATGTGTCCACATTTGGCTTAGCTCCACAAGATTCACAAGCCCAACAAAATTTACTCAGAGTAAGAAACCCATTGGGAGTCAGATGATGGATCTGGAGTTGAAATTCTTCAAGAACTTTCTGCAAGAATGTAATGGAGGGCAGGCGAAGGCCATAACTAAAGTAGTCCCTGAACACCACAGCATAACCTTCAGCAGGAGAAAGCACGGTCTGCCCCAACAGCAGAGGCTCGGCCCGCCCAACATAAAAGTACCCTCCTTTTCTATCTTCTTGATCATCTTCTCCATCACCAGCGACTCACCAAAATCCTAGGTTTTTTCAACCATCGCCTCCGCCTCACTGTCCCTGATCAAGTCACCAACAGAAACATTGACGCTAGCAAGGTCTTCCTCAAGCTCTCGCGCTGCAACACTCGCCACCATGCACTCTTCATAACACGCAGACCACCTGGTCGACCTAACGCCAAGGAGATGGCAATAAGGACTGAAAAAGGTAGCCCGGCGGGAATTGGGGAAGGAAAAGGAGCCACCGCCAAACTCAAAAGCAGCAGAACAGCGATGGGCGAAGGCCAAAGAGGCAGGCAAAAGAACGCAGGAGAGCGAAGGCAGGAAGCTAGCAGAGGGCTAAGCGCGCGTGGAAGGCCTGAAAGCGATCAGCTGGCAGGGGGGACTCCTCCACGCCCCACCCCTTTATATAGGTGAGGGGCAGGCGCTCCGCCTTCTACATCCCAATGGTCGCATCTGCTCACTCCACTGTTTCGCTACCCGAGACGCAACGGTCACTTCCGCCCATTCGAGTTGTCTCCAAATCCAATGCACCCAATCACCTGAGGACACGTCACCAGGCCAACGGTCGGATCCAGATGGCCTAAGGGTGGAAGTGACACCTCTGCCACGGCAAGGAAGGCCTCCACTCACCAGAGCCAGGACGGATTTTTGAGATCACGGTCCGCCGCATCAGACCATGGCCTCAAAAGGGGGGAAACTGTTGGGACATTGCCACCTCGGGTGGCGAAGGCCTAGGTGGCCGCGAGCAGGCGCTTCACATTTTTCCGGTCTTGCAAGGGACGGGGAGCACCTCCGACCAATATGGCGAAGACCATCGCCAGAGTCATGGACTAGTCAATGGCGAAGGTCATGGCAGCAATGGCGAAGGTCATGGCGGCGACGGCGGAGGCCTAGGCGGCCGCGAGCAGACACTTAACATTTTTCCAGTCTTGTAGGGGATGGGGAGCACCTCCGACCAGTATGGCGAAGGCCATCGCCGGAGTGATGGGCCAGCCAACGGCGAAGGTCATGGCGGCGTCGGCGGAGGCCCCAGTCTGCGAGACGGTGAACGAAGGCTTGGATCGTCGATGGAGGTTTCAGGTGCTAAGGTGAGGGCCATCGCCTGATGCGGCGGAGGCATCGTTTAAGGGCTCAAGGCCGGGGGTAGCGAACCTGCCAGGTGCTTCGGCCTAGTCAACGCCTTGGGCTGGCATCAGACCGGAGCGACGGCCTGCGGAGAGAAGACGGTGGATGAGGAAAATGTCTGGTCTACCCTCGGTCGTGCCACACGTAGGTGGGAATATTCTAGGAATGTACCTGCACCGTCACGGGGCTTTTTTGTAAAAGAATTAGGTGTAAAGCAGTACACTATAAAAGGGAGATGTAAATGTGAGCAAAAGGTGGTTGGTGAATGAATAGTAAATAAAACCCTAGTTCACTCAATCCGGGACTCTCAATTAGCCTCCCAACCTTCGCCCGGGGCATCGTCCGGGTGGAGGCCCCCACCTTCCCGATTGTCGGAATCCATTTTTTCCAACAACAATGCAATCAGAACAGCTAGCGCAGCAACATCACATATTCCATCTTTATCCAGTTTCCGTGCACGTTATAAGAATAAGATACCAATTTATCACAATCAGAATGATGTTTTTTATAAAAAAAACAATCTGAATGATATTACGGCACAAGGAATAATGGTCATGCTTACGTGTACATGCTGAGGGAGTAATAAGATATAAAATATCAATGCATGGAAAATCTATTTTGTTATACAAAAGACTAGATCATTGTGACAAAAATATATAATTATTCTGGTGTGAGACACAAATATAAATGGTCGTTATGGCAAAAAAAAAAGAAATAAAGAAATAAATGGACCCACGTCCTCTAGAGGCAACTTATGAAGAAACTGGCTTTGGAGAAGAGATAGATGATCTGTCGGAAGCGAGGTGCATGTTTCAACTCTTCCAAAACGACAGTGACACCGCCCCTAACGTTTCGTGTGCCGCCCTCCATCACTTGGCCTAGGAAGCAACCTTCAATTAATCACACCGCCCCTAACGCAAGGATGACATGTTCATCATGCATCCACACACCGCAAATGGAAAAGAAAAGAATACCAAAGTCAACAGCTAGCGCAAATCTCCTACACAATGCAATCAGAACAGCTAGCGCAGCAACATCACATATGCCATCTTTATCCAGTTTTCGTGCACGTTACAAGAATAAGATACCAATTTATCACAATCAGAATGATGATTTAAAAAAACAATCTGAATGATATTATGGCGCAAGGAATAATGGCCATGCTTACGTGTACATGTGTCTATCTTGTCCTGCGTTGTTGATTACAAACATTAAGATGACGATGGTCTTAGATACAGCGTGGTTCACATAACTCTGAACCAACTGAAAAGGTGTGACTGGCCGGGTACCTTTGCAAACATTGTGAGAAGAGGGCATTTGCATTCCCATATGTGGTTCGTTCTCGCACACGATGCAAACATGTTCACCACAGGTCTAATTTTCAGATGAAAAAAGGCCACCGCAACATTAGTTTTATGTTGCATTGTTTGCGACATCGACGAACAGCTGCTGCAGCATTGCATTGACGACGTCATCTGAAACCATCTGGCTCTGTTCGGCAGGGCTTATTGTGGCTGCGGTTGATTTGTAGGGCTGATTTGTTGTGAGAGAAAAATACCATTCTATGACCGGGCTGATTCTGGCCGATAAGCTCAAGCGAGTCTCGTCCGGAATGTAGGAAGGGTCAAGGGTGCATATTTAATCCATCCACATCCAGGCAGTAGAGCGTTCTATTCTCAAGCACAGCCACAGGCACAGCACACCCTCTGCCACCTCCGTCCGCTCGGCTAGCTAGTCAGTCCAGTCGTCGCCGCCGTCGTGAATGTCCGCTCTGTCCCATGACGACTCGGACAAGTGGCGGTCGACGTGGCCGCAGCGCGCGTGGATATGATAATCATATACTTTCCTAGTAGAGTTGGAGTATTTCTAGCTCAATTTTGTTCATCTGAATCCAGAAGTTCCACCTAATCTAAAGTTGCAGAACTAGAACAAGAAGCTGTGTCAGACTGTCAGTGTCAGGATTTTTAAATAGTAACCTTTTTTTGTTGAAGCAGAGAAACATTCAGATGCTCTATAACTGGAACAGAAAACAAAGGATAGTATTGCAGAGGGAAAAAATCTGTAATGGTTATTTCTTTCAAAAAAAATCTGTGCTAGTTAAGATTGGAAGTTTTATCTAATTGGAGTGGATAGCTGGGTGGCCAACCAGAAACCAACTGCCATGAACATCTTTAGCTGGCCATCACATAAGGATACTAATTGGCAGTGAAAGACCAAAGACGAGGAAAACTACATCTCTTCTTGTTTTATGATTAATTACATTTGGTAACCCTGGAAGGCTAGAAAGGGGATCAAATCAAGCATAAAATCCAGTCATTGACCAAGTTATAGAGTGCATCCAAAGTTTTGAAAAAAAAACTATATGGTGCATGGTATTTATGACACATCACCTGGATTTGGGTTTAAACAGATTTGATGCCATCAGGCTACTTGAAAAGCTGAGGAACAAGAGGTTGGTGTTCGTGGGTGACTCTCTCAATAGGAACCAATGGGTTTCCCTGGTGTGCATGGTGGAGGCCTCTATACCTGACACTAGGCACAAGATGCACAGCATCAATGGCTCACTCCTTTCCTTCAAGGCATCCGTATGTTTTCCTTGATAAACCTACATGTTACAGAAACCAACAATTTCAATTAGCATATTATAAAACACTACTAATTTATCATTTTAGGAATACAATGCAACCATAGACTTCTACTGATCACCGCTGCTGTTGGAGTCCAATGGCGACAGCCCTACCATCCACCAGTTGGAGTACAAGATCATACGGGCAGACAGGATTGAGAAGCATGCTAGCGCTTGGAGAGATGCTGACATCATCATCTTCAATTCTTATGTGTGGTGGAGGAAGCATAAGGCTGACATGAGGATTGGATGAAGGTTATGTAAGTTCAGTCCTTTACTTCCTACTCATATCTAAGTAAGGTTATGTAAGGTCACACAACCTCATCTTTACATTGCCACTTTGAAACAGTTGAAAACTTATCCATTATGTAAAAAAAGAAAAGTTCAAAACTTGTCAAATACAAGCAAAGAAAAGTTTTCGAAGGCAATGAGTATGAGGAGCATATTTTGTATGGGCAGGTATGGTTCATTTGAGGATGGTGATGCAAGGTCAAACGAAGTGGAAATGATAGATGGTTTCGAGATAGCTCTCAAGAAACTGACTGAATGGCTCGGAGAGAATACTGACAAGAACAAGACTAGAATCTTCTTCGCAGGATCATCACCTACACATTCATGGTGAGTGAGAGGAGAGCAATACCCTTTTTTCTGAAAATAGCACAGCAGGGGAAGCCCCCACTGTAAGCTTTTATATTAATAAACATTAATAAAATAAAAGAAGCTGTACAAGGCACACAAAGCTGTATCAGCAAGTGTTAACACAAACAATGACATAGTAGAACACCATCTCCATGAAACATGAACGTGATACGTATGCATATATGTTTTTCAGGGCTAGCTACTGGGGTGGAGAAGACAGGAACAATTGTCTTAATGAGACAGAACCGATCTACAAAGTTGGATACAAAGCGGCAGATTACAGTATGATGGAGAAGGCTAAGTTATATTTTGGGATGCTTAGAGGAGAAGGGCATACACATTCAGATACTGAACATCACGGAGTTGTCTGACTACCGTAAGGATGGGCACCCAACGGTGTTTAGGAAACAGTTTCACCCTCTAACGAAAGAACAGATCATGAACCCAGCGAGTTATGTGGACTGCATTCACTGGTGCCTCCCCGGTGTTCCTGATGTCTGGAATGAGTTTCTGTACGGCTACCTCATGTACAAATGACATACAATGTCAGAGACTCAGAGTATGTACTAATGTACTGAACATCTATATATCTTATATAGATGGAAAACATCTATATAAGTCATCCTCCCCATTCATTCCATACCCACCTGTGCCCACTTCCAAACGAAAATATTGCAGCAACCAACTGAACATTCATGTGGCCTCCCTCCTTCCCAGCACAACAGAAACAGTCATCACTGTTCATGTTTGATCCCTTCAAATCCCAAGTCAGGTTCGCAATCAAAGGAAATGAAAGAGACAGCACCTACTTCCCCTTCCTTACAAATCCATGAGGCATTCTCAATCCTCATCCACCCGCTCTGATATGCGCCACCGATCCACAACCTGTGGAGGGTGTATCCCCAAGCGCAAGTCTGGCCTATTTCCGGAGACACTCTGTCGATCGCCCTAAATTTGGCATGTGCAATTCAGAGGTTGCAATAAATATATTCTTTTGGACTGGCACCGGCTGTCAACGTTCTGAGTCAAAGTGTTCAACAAGTAATCAATCTAGCTAACCTCTATATTAGAAAGGAATAAATGAGCTGTGGTGTATTAGACAGAGTCCAGCACATACTTGCAGTCTTGCAAATGTCCATAGCAGTTGTACCGACTCTTCTTGGACTTTCAGGAAGTAGGAAACCATGTGGAGCAGCAAGCATTAGGTTAACAGTTACGAGGTACCAATAATCCGTCCAAGTTAACCACTGCTGTTTGCTACTGTGTGTGGATCCACTCATATTGAAGGCTCACTCGTCTCATAAGCTACATAAAGATCAGTAACAATTGTACCACTCTCCACCTCCATCATTGCATGCAAATGATTTTCTGAATGCTGCTCCTCGTCATCTATTCTCCAGAGAGCTAATTTGCCTGCCATAAAGAAACAAAATCCGATAAAATGTTGCCAACAAATTAATACAGGTGGAACTCTGCAACCAAGCAAGACCATGCACCTACATGAGAAATAAACCACCAATGGTTTTGACGGGATATATAGCAAAATCAAGCACAGCAAACAGCACCAAACCCTGTACTTGGTCTTTGGAGTCACTCATGTAGCCATATGCTGGAACTGGACAACTATTTGGCACCTAACATGGCATTATCTAAGATTCAGAACCAAACCAGTTTGATGCATGCTAGAATATGTTGATTTGTAAAATGATCTGTAACTAAACTTTATACTTTATGCACCAACATATTAAAAAAGATGCATTCCTTCCGATGCGTGTATACCTTTCACACTAAATTAATTAGAAAAACATTCATGTGATGGTAGAGGTTGCTGTTTCACCTTTACATACTAAACAATCAGACATTTCCTCCCTCCATATGGATAACCCATGGTTATTGTTCAGGTCATTGCTTAATTACAAGCAAATCTGGACCACTTACCCATGTGCAGAAGTAGTGCTCCCATTGTTAATGTAAGTAGGTGCACAACAAAAGAGGGAGCCATGCACTGCACCATGGTTTTCTGAAGAAGGAAAGCAGAATCCACCCCCAAGATGACGGTTTTCGATTCTCAGGTTGTACTGAGGAGCATCAACTCCCTAGTTGCCTTCTCCGTCATTGTCATCTTCATCACCTTCTTGTTCTACCAAGGCCACGAAGTACAACCGTCAATGGCGGTCAAGCATGAACTCCAAGAAATGCAGGCCGAGATGGCAGCTGAGCACCATAAACAACCAAGAGGGGAAGAGGCACAGGTCCAGTCAAGAGCTGAGCTCCCAGACGCTACCAAGGAGTGCAATTGGTCCACAGGACGATGGGTCTACGACAACATGTCCCGTCCTTTGTACTCTGGGCTCAAGTGTGCCTTCATCTTCCCTGAGGTTGCTTGTGACAAATATGGCAGGAAGGATGTCATGTACCAGCAGTGGAGATGGCAGCCTCACGGATGCAACCTTCCAAGGTATGATGATAATAAACTTTCCTAGTAGAGTTGGAGTATTTGTTGCTCAGCTTTGTTCTTGTCAACCCAAAACTTTGAGCGAATCTGAAGGTACAGTACTAGAACAAGAAACTGAGTCAGTGTCAGACTTATGAATTTTAAAAGGTTAGTAATTTTGTTATGGAAGCAGAGAAACATTTGCATACTCCATGAGTGAAACAGAAAACAGGGAATAGTACTGCAGAGGAAAAATGTAATTGTTAAGACTAGAAAATTGATCTGATTGAGGTGGATAGCTGGGAGGCCAACCAGAAACCAACACATGAGGGCACTAATTCACAGTGAAAGGTCCTCGGAGAAAATTCCATCTCCTTATATTATTGTTTCTTCTATTTTATAAGCCTAGAAGGCTAAAAAAAGGGGACCAAATCAACATAACATTCAGTTATTGACCAAATTACAGTGTGCGTCCAAAGTTCTGAAAATTAAAGGTACAGGGTGCATGGTATTTATGACACAACATCTGGATTTGGGTCTAAACAGATTTGATGCCATCAGGCTGCTTGAAAAGCTGAGGAACAAGAGGTTGGTGTTTGTGGGTGACTCTCTCAACAGGAACCAATGGGTTTCACTGGTGTGCATGGTGGAGGCCTCTATACCTGATGCTAGGCACAAGATGCGCACCTTCAATGGCTCACTCATTTCCTTCAAGGCATTGGTATGTTTTCCTTCATAAATCTGCTGTTTACAGAAACCAACAATTTCCATTAGCAGATGCAAAACGTTATTAATTTATAGATTTTAGGAATACAATGCAACCATAGACTTCTACTGGTCACCGCTTCTGTTGGAGTCCAACAGCGACGACCCAATTGTCCACAGGGTGGAGTATCGGATCATAAGGGCAGACAGAATTGAGAAGCATGCCAGTGCTTGGAGGGATGCTGATATCATAATCTTCAATTCTTATGTGTGGTGGAGGAAGCATAAAGCTGACATGAGGATGAAAGTCATGTAAGTTCATTCCTTTACTCGCTACTCATATCAAAGTGAGGTGATGCAAGGTCACGCAAAATCCATCTTAACACATTGCCAATTTCACATAGTTGAGAACTGATCAAATACAAGCAAATGTAATTTTTAAGGCAATGAACATGAGGATATGGGCAGGTATGGTTCATTTGAGAGTGGCGATGCAAGGTTAGACGAAGTGGAAATGATAGATGGTTTCGAGATAGCACTCAAGAAACTGACCAAATGGCTCGGAGAGAATATTGACAAGAACAAGACTAGAATATTTTTTGCTGGATCATCACCTTCGCATTCATGGTGAGTAAGAGGTGAACACTGCCCTTGCATCTTGTGCAACACAACAATGGCACAATATAGCACCATCTCCATGAAACATTAAAGTGTACAATATGCATATATTTCAGGGCTAGCAACTGGGGTGGAGAAAACAGTAACAAATGTCTCAATGAGACGGAACCGATCTACAAAGTCGGATACAAAGCAGCAAGTACAGATTATAGTATGATGGAGAAGGCTAAGTCATATTTTGGGACACTGGAGGAGAAGGGGATACACATTCAGATACTCAACATAACGGAGTTGTCTGACTACCGTAAGGACGGGCACCCCACAGTGTTTAGGAAACAGTTTGCCCCTCTAACGAAAGAACAGATCACAAACCCAGCCAGTTATGCGGATTGCATGCACTGGTGCCTCCCTGGCGTGCCTGATGTCTGGAATGAGTTTCTGTATGGCTACCTCTTGTACAAATGACATACAATGTCAGAGTATGCACTCTATATGATGTACAAATGGTCAGAACATGTACTTTATATCTATATATCTTGTATAGATGGAACCCATTATGTATCATTAATGACTATTTCTCAGGATTCTCAACAAGCCACATCAGTTGCGATTGTTCATTCTCCGATCATCTTCTCAGATTCATCATCCCTTTGTATTCCATACCCTCTCGCGCCGACTCCCAAACAAACATATTAAAGCAACCATCTGAAAATTCATGTGGCCTTCCTCCTCCCCACAAAATGGAAACAGTCTGTCATGGTCAGGGGCGAAGGTGTAGTGTGATTAGGGGGTTGCAAATGCACCATCAAAAACTGAAAAAAAACAGTGATTTTGACTAAAAGTAAACCATATAGGCACCCTACATAACACTAGTCCCCCCGCCCTTATCAATTTGCTGCAGGTTCACCAGTGTTCACAGAATCACAGTTCATGTTTGATCGCTTGAAATCCCAATCCTTCCCTTCCATTGCCCATCCATCCCTGCGATGATATACGTGCCACTGAGTAGCACCTAATTCCAGCATAGCCAAACTGCCAAAGTCAAAGTGAGACAGAATTCCAAATCGATGAGGTTAATACTTTTTTTACAGGAAGATCACTCTCTAAGATACACGACCGATGTACAAGCCGTGTAGGGGAATGTATCCCCAAGCTCAAGTCTGACCTTTTTCCAGAGGCCCTCCATCAATTGCCCTACGTTAGGCCTGTGCATTTCAGAAGTTGCAACAAATATATTCTTTTGGACTGACTTTCAAATTGCTGTAATCAGTCAGTGTACGGTAAGCAATCAATCTAGCTAAGCTGTATATTAGCAAGGAGTAAATGAGTATAAGAATTTCTTCAGTATATAATATGACTAGACGTCTAGACGTGCTTTTTATGATTATCTGTTACTTAAAAAAGGGCATATCATCCAGAACAGCTTTCAAGTCTGCAGATTCAGATTCTTCTATCTCATAGGCAAGAATATCTGGCTGCGGAGCATCTTCAATCATCAATTTACAGTTTATTCTAATAATTCCCGCCACAACGCACAGGGTATCGCCTAGTTGCAAATGGAGTACGCCATCCAGGTTACACGTGGACTTGAGTAGTCAAGTCAGTGTGTATCAGATTCAGACTAGTTGTTTGCGTCAGTTGCTTGTGGACGACAGTCAGTCAGACAGAGCAACATAAGCTAGGCTACCCCTCATACAATCAGTCACATGTGACTATGTGAATAAAGGAGGACCCAAGCTAGTGTGGATCAGAATTCAGACCAAGCCAGTTGTTTGCATACAACAGACAGAGCCATGGCAAAGCAACTCTGAACTTCTGAATATTCCAATAGATTGTGCCATATAAAGAAACAACTTGTGAATCATACCTGTGGCTGTCCTAGATGCCACCATATATAATCAGTAGGTTAGCAGGACAGTTCATTCAGATTTCAGAGTACAGGCAAGCAAGCAGGCAGTCGAGCAAGCTAGCAAGCAAGAGGACAAAAAGCAGCACGTTTCAGCACAGCAGTGGGATCAACGAGAATGGGCTCACCGAGAGAGGAGTGAGCTCCATGTTGTCGCCGGCTCGCCGCGGGAAAGCAGCCTACGCCACGCCACCGCGGAGGTGTAGCTCGACCTTCGGCGGTCGACCGACGCCATCGCCGCGTGCAGCACAACGCCGTCGCGCGCAGCCTTGGTTACGCTACGCTGACAGATAAACTGCGCCGCGACATGGGAAGGGGGAAGTTACCGCCTACCGGCTACCGGCCATGACCGCCGCCGCTTCCCAGAGCAAAACTGAATCCAGAATAACAATCCAGGCATCTCCATAAATTTCCCTCGCTATCACACCCAAATCAAAAACGTCCCGTTTCTCCAAAAAAAAAAGTCCCTTATTTAAAAAAAAACAGAAATGGCCCACACAATTTCCCCTTTTACAAACGGAATCTGAATCTGAATTCAGAAACGTCTAGCTCCCAGTCATGTATGCGAGTTTTTGCACATTTGTCATGTGTGGACGGCCACTGAAAGTAGCAGCCTCTCGTTTCAGCTTGGTTTGGTACAAATAGCAGCCCCTGGTCACGCCTCATGCGTTTATTTTATTTTTATCTGTTGTTTGAACTTTGAATTCTTAGCTTGCTGGTTGGTGAGCCTCAAGCTTACTGAGATTGATGAGAATCCGAATAAGGAGATTGACCATCATCAGGAGGCTGCTAACGAAAATAATAACAACACTCGTAAGTCGTAAACTATATACCGGTACTATAAACTAATATGGTTAGGGTCAACTAACATATGTGTAAGTACAACTGGACAAGATGTAGAGAGTAGTAGATGTATGATCGAGCCGCCGGCCGGCTGCTAGAAAACATGCAGCAGCACTGCAGCTGTTTTCAGGTTACGTATAAGACAAGTGTATGTAATTTGGTCTGAAAAGCAGCTAAATAAGTTTGTAGTCCTATATATTGTCATTCACTCGGCCTCATGGGATTTTTTTTAAATGTAGTGTCTGCACTATGCTTATAAGTATTATCATATATACACGAGAGGGACAGAGACGGCAGATAGGCAGATTCGATTTCCATGTGCATATCTGGTTTTATATGCTTTCCGGGACGCTATACGCTTAGCAGCCAGCAATATATACGGCTGATGCCTGCTGATTCACAAATCTCAGTGGGTTTCGGCTCATAGAATTTATATACTCACTCCTGTATTAGATGTTGATTTCGATTTCGACTTGATTGCCTGCACGTACTACGTCACATCTACCTCCTAGTTAACAAATGATCTGCCTGCTGCCTGCTACCTGCTGTATTATTACATATGCATATATAGACCTCTGCATTACTTTGTAATAAGGCCAACACAAAACCCTGATCGTGTTCTTTTCTTTCTCTGTGTACCATCCATTGATCGAAGATGGATGCCTCCTATCAATGGCGGAGCCAGGAATTATGCATAAGGGGGGCCGGTCGAAGAATTTCAAAGTATAAAAAATGAGTGTAGATTATTTGTTTAGATTTTTAGGCTGGTCGAAGAATTTCAAAATATGAAAATTGAGTGTAGCTTATTTGTTTAGATTTTTATCTCAGAATTAGGCTCCTATTTATCTGGAATTAGTCACTGAATTGTTATTGCTAAGTTAAATATGTGTTCAATAGAAACATAAGTATTTTAATAAACCAAAAAAGTTAATAGATATAACCTAATATGATAGGCAAATAAATTTACATAAATCAAAATATTTTATTCTAATTATATTGTGTGATTTTGTTGTCTAAAAGATATCAATAAACTTAGAACAAGATTTTCTTTATTATACTCTTTTAATATAAACATAGACTATTTACTATATATATATATATATATATATATATATATATATATATATATATATATATATATATATATATATATATATATATATATATATATATATATATAAACCCCCCTTGGCTCCGCCAGTGCCTCCTATACATCAATCATACAGCCATTTCCATGTATTGCATGATACATACAATCCAAATTGCTCAATTAGCTAGTAGCATCTAAATAATGATCATATGCGTGCAAGCCGAGCACAGCTTATACATAGCCTGGATTAGATTCGTATGCATGTTCGGATGTTCCATTCGTTAACCCGCAGCCAATTGATGATGAATTAACTCTCTACAGATGAATTAAGGGAATGGACTACAATACAAGTGCTTGGACGTACAATATTGTGTCTATGAAAAATGATGTTCATATTCGTCACGACAAATAATATTAGATGACCATACACTAGTAGGTATTGACCCTGATTTTGGTCATACCGATAGAGGCTACATCGCTTGAGGTCGCACACGCAGTGAAGGAAGATCTCAACAGCGATGTGGACCAGTAGGTAAACGAGGTAATTAGACGCTCGTTCTTCACCTGTGAAACCTGCAAACACCTCCTGGGAAGACTTAGCGGGGAGACACACGGTGGGGTGTTTTAGGATTGGCAAGGTCACCTAAAACGCTGGCAAATCTCGTCGAGAGAAGTGATGGACCAGCAAGAGGGCTGGAAGAGTTTGAGATAGAAGATAAAAAGTTAAGGTAGACTGGTTTTGTCCATTGTGTATTGAATACTTCAACCAGGCATGACCCTCTAATATATATAGAGGGTGTGGTCTTATCCCAATGGAAAACCTTTCAAGGATGCAATCTGCAAAGTTTTACATAAGATCGGAAGAGTTTGGATCAGAATTGGAAATAGCTAGACTCGGATAGGGAATGTCGGAACTTCTGACGCCCAAGCCAACTCCCGAGACCTGGGAGTCTCATGCAACTTGAAACTTCTAACATCTCAACCTCCCAAGTAAATATAACCTCATCTGGCCATTTTTGCTGTCAACATATGGCTCCTTGTTTTTAAAAGCGAGGCATATGTGAGTTTTAAAACACGCATAGCAACAAAGCAACGATGTCAAGCTATCAGTTGTTTTGTTTTAAGGGCGATATTGTATACAACTGTCTTTCAAGAAACTCTAGGCTTCTTGCTCGATTTTTCTTACAACGAGCGCACTGAAGTTTGCGTCGTTGCATCTTTGGTCAAGTCTAAAGGGCACCACCTCGGTTCGAAGTACTTTTGCTCCACTACTCCCAACTTCATTTTTACCTGCAGAGGCACTATTGCTCCACTTTTTGCATAGTGGATTAAGCCTGGTTCTCAATGACAATCGGCTCTTTGATCTCTTTTACCGAGACCTCCATAGAGCCAAATATATATAAGATACTCTTGTTTGATGCCTTGCATAGGTGCAGCAGGAACCTCCTTCTTGTTAGGCACATAAATTTGTTTAGGAGGTGACATCGAGACGGTCCTTTGATTGGTATACTTATTCAAAAGTCGGACAAAAGTTGATTGTAATTGCATCGCATTACTAAAATTCTTGACCTTATTAATCTTCCACGTGTTAACCTCCAGTTGCCTTGGTTTGGAGGTGGGCGGGGTCTTTGATCCACCTTTATTAGGCAGGCCCATTTAAGAAATCGGTATTACTTTTTTTGTTGTTGTTTAATGCTCTAGACAGCAACAGTCCATAAACGTTTTGCTCTCTATAGCGGGAGTTTTCACTTGCCCTCCGAGCCCAGAAGACTTGACAGTGATTTTGATATTCTCCTGACCATCCAAGGACCCCCTAAACACGATTTCATGGCCCGAAGTCTTTTCAATCTTGCTGTCTTTCGTAGGATCTACCAAGGTGTTACGTCATCATCTTTTAGACCCTACGTGGACTGTGTATCGTGTCGGGCATTTATATAAAATCACCTTATTTCCATTAGAGCCACCATTTTCTTTCTCGGGACAAATTAAACCCACCAGTATTGTACGCACCGTATATGTTGATATATATATTTGTCTATATAAACTTGATCAGATTTTTTTAAAAGGTTGAGTTATAAAACAAAACGGAAACCACCCGTAGTATATATGTTAAACAGGAAAGCTCATGTGTATAAATATAGGCAGCGGGAACGATCGAGCAGGGAGCTATAAGCAGAGAAGAAAGAGAGAGGGGAGCGATTGGTGCGGACAGGCACCGCACCGCGCGCGCTTGTCCGCGCAGCGGCCGGGGAGCGAGCGCGCCTTGCAATCCATCATTCCAGAACCAATCAAACAAGCATGGCGCAACAACCGGGCGGCGGCCGAGGTGGGGAGGAGGAGGAGGTGGAAGGGGGCCGGCATCGGCGGCAGCGGAGGAACGACGACGACGAGGCGTGGCGGCGGTGGGCGGTTCTGGTGGCGACGGTGTGGATCCAGGCGGTGACGGGGACCAACTTCGACTTCTCGGCCTACTCGTCGGCGCTCAAGTCCTCGCTGGGGGTCTCCCAGGAGGCGCTCAACTACTTAGCCACGGCGTCGGACCTGGGCAAGGCGCTGGGGTGGTCGTCGGGCCTCGCGCTGCTCCACATGCCGCTCCACGCCGTGCTCATGGCCTCCGCCGCCATGGGGCTCGCCGCCTACGCCGTCCAGTACTACTGCCTCGTCGCATCCGTGGCCGTCCCCTACCCTCTGGTACGTGTCGTCGTCATCGTCAGTGTCATTGTTTGGCGCCTTGGCGGCGTTAATTAGTTTGCTGTATGCAATATTCTCGCTCGCTAGACGTACGCTAGGTGTGCATGCGGCGGCGTGTCCAGCTGATGTTCGATGGTTGCCAGGCCGTGAGTTTCATATGTCAGTCAGACAGTCACCCTCAGCAATTATCGGCCGTCTCGATCGTTTCGTTTAGTCTATGAGAAAGAAAGAAAGAAAGAAAGAAATAACCAAAAAGAAAAGAAGATAGGAATGGACGTAGACGACGACGATGGAGAGTCTGATGATGGGGAATCAGGGACGGAGGCAGCGAGCAGCAATGGGCAATGGCCGGCGGAGCAGAAAAGGACGCCGCCCTAGCCGGGTTGTGCTTGTGCTGTGTGTGCCGCTCGTCCTTCCGTCGGTCGCCACGACCATGCCGTGCCGGCCGGCTCCTATTCGGAGGCTTGCTGTGCTTCTATATATTGGGAGGGTGACGGACGGTGACCAGCAGTCCAGCACCAAGCAAGCACGCTACTCAACTGTGGGCTGTTGTAGCTGCTGGGAGGTAGCTCCATCTCCATCTGGCATCTCCTATCCTTTTCTTGGAAACACAAAGATCGTATTTGCTCAGCTGCACCCTTCGGAACGGATCTCCATCTCCATCTCCTTCCTTACGTTTATTATCCGAACCAACCCATTCTCACCTCCCATCTTCTTTGTTTCCCCTTTCCCTTTTCTTCTTCTTCTTGTTATTTTACTGCGCGTGTTTATTACAGGACACAAGTTTAGCATCACTGGATTCGTAATTCAAAGCTTTTCGACGTATGATGCTGATCGATTTCGACGTATAGTCATAAAATTTTAAAAATAACGAGGTTTTTTTATATGTCAGTCTCACATAGTGATTATTGTCTTTGCGTACAGAAAAAAAATCTCTCCAAATGGTAGTGTTCGGATAAATAAATAAATAGTTAGATTCTAGAATTTCGTTCTAAAATGCAAGTGGGTTGGCATTCTTATTTTTCTATCACGTTCTCATGCATTTTCCTTACAAAATCCAAACAAAGGGCCGAGCAAAAGTGACATGACATGAGATGGGGATTAGACATCCCCATCATCAACCAGCAGAGTATCCAGCAATAGTTAAGTTACTTCATCAACAACCAACCAACGAACCAGTACATTTAAAATTCAGTCTCAGCTCTGAATTGAATGTTATCTGCAACTAACTCAACTCTGCTTTCCTCCTACCAGTCTCTTCTGCATCTGCTCTGCTTTTGACTGCTAGATGAGCCACCAGCACACCACGCGCGCTCTAACAAACTTCTGTTCCTTCGTCTAATAACCTGATTAAAAAAACATATTCCAAACTGTATACGTTTCTTTTTCTCATTGATAGGTGTGCCCAATCCAAAAACCCTTTTTCCATCTGTCAAACAGTGACCACATATTCCATCAACTAGCATCAATCAAGGAATCAACATCCTAGGGAAGAGTAAAATGTTCTTGCTTCTGTTAACAAGCAAACCACACAAATTCATTTCCCCACAGTACCAGCCGGACACTATCTAAATCCAAACTAAAAAGTCTTGAAGGACTAGGTACTAATTCATACACAGCTAGGTAGGTTGTTTCAGCCACTTCCAAATAAAGTCTACCATCACAACAGCAAACACATCGCAGTCACATCAGCTAGATACCACAACATCCCCACCGGCATCACATACGCATAAGGCATGCCATTCCATTCTCCCAAGTCACGACTGCATCATCCACCTACTCCACACCTTCCTTCAATACATTCAGGAGAAATATGTGGCATGTCACAACACATAAACGGAGTCACAAAATTTTAAGGTCACATTGCCACGGTGCCGTTACAAAATACTACAGTATTTGATAACGAACCTCACTTCCCTGCTCAGCTACTCAATGCCTACCACATATCTGGGTACTGAGAATTGTTGAGGAAAATGAGATTACATGTCCCATTCCAAGCACATTTTAAAAGCATTTATCTCTACATCTTCAAAGGAAAAAAATGTGTATATTCTTCCAGTAGTAAAATGCATTCCAGACCCTATAGATAGGCCTCCCAGCATAGAAATCAACCCTGCAGTTTTCAGTAGATACTCTATATTAGCACACCGGTTTTCTTGACAAACTGGTTGCAAACACTTCACTCGAATGTATTCAAGCCAAGATGTAGAGACGACAGAGGTTAAATTGTCAATTAAAGCCATAATATGCAAATGCAATTTATATTGAACTTAATTATTTCATCATATTCTGATTCATATGTTGGGCTGCAGGTGTTCTTGGTCTGCTTGATAGCAGGGTGCAGCATCTGCTGGTTCAACACAGTATGCTTTGTTCTCTGCATACGCAGCTTCTCTGCAAACAACCGCTCCCTGGCCCTCTCCCTCTCAATAAGCTTCAACGGGCTCAGCGCTGCCTTCTACACTCTCTTTGCGAATGCCCTCTCCCCTTCCTCCCCAGCTGTATACCTCCTCCTCAATGCAATCCTCCCTTTTGGTGTCTCTATTCTAGCACTCCCAGCAATCCTCCTCTGCCACACAAATGACAGCGACCTCCAAAGTGCGCCCAGGCATGACAGGCGTGTCTTCCTCGGTCTCTACATCCTCGCATTCATCACCGGCATATATCTGGTGGTCTTTGGATCTTTCACCGCAACCGGCTCTACTGCATGGGTCATCCTCACAGGTGCCATGGTCCTCCTCGCCCTTCCTCTCATCATCCCTGCCTGCTCCAGTTGCTCATATGTGGATACAGATGGCCCTGACCCTGCATCGCCACTAAACCATGATGATCCACATAAGCCGCTCCTAATCAGTAACAATCATCAGATGGAGTCCAATGCGATGGTGCAAAAACCAATGGAGCACCAGACGCAGAGCAATTGTTGTGGAACAATGGTGGGCAAGGGCCGCCTGGCGGCGCTTGGTGAAGAACATAGTGCAAAGAAGCTCATTCGGTGTGTGGACTTCTGGCTCTACTACACAGCCTACTTCTGTGGAGCCACTGTTGGCCTGGTATACAGCAACAACTTGGGGCAGATTGCGCAGTCATTGCAACAGCAGGCACAGCTCACCATGCTACTTGCTGTCTACTCATCCTGCTCCTTCTTCGGTCGTCTTCTTTCTGCACTACCTGACATCCTTCACAGGTATCTGTTTTGCTTTATACACAAACATATATCTCGTCATATCACATGCTTCCTAACTAAAATTTGTATACAGGAAGGTGTCACTTGCTCGCACAGGGTGGCTTGCTGCTGCATTGGTCCCCATGCCAATGGCCTTTTTCCTTATGTGGAACCAACAAGATGCAAGCACCCTGGTAGCAGGAACAGCACTAGTTGGCCTAAGCTCAGGGTTCATCTTTGCTGCAGCAGTGTCAGTGACCTCCGAGCTCTTTGGACCAAATAGCGTTGGGGTGAATCACAACATCCTAATCACCAATATCCCGCTGGGCTCACTCCTCTATGGCCAGATTGCTGCCATGGTATACGATGGAAATGGCCAAAAGATGACAGTAATGGATAACAGCACTGGCATTGTTGACACCATGATTGTGTGCATGGGGATGAAGTGCTATTCAACCACCTTCTTCCTGTGGGCTTGCATCACATTTCTGGGGTTAGCATCAAGCATAGTCCTATTCATACGAACAAAACCAGCTTATGGTGCTGCTGCTAGCCGGTCAAGCTGTAAGCACCTTCACCAAGTTTCCAGTTAACAGAGAAACGCCTTTATCAGTTCCTTACTGATTTGAAACCACAGTTAGCTTGTACAAAAAAATTGACTTAGTTCTAGGTGAAATGGGCTAGATACAATACACGAAATGAATACCATGACAAGAGACATCAAGAGCATAGAAAATTATCAGCTTATCAGCTGGTATGTAAAGTACAACCAGTATTAACAAGTAGGCCCAAGGTTGGATGAAGTCAGTTTGGAATGTTTATTACTGGTTGACTGAGACATGTGCAAAATCCTCTGTATTTACTGTTGTTATGTACGTTGAAATTTCGACCAATGAAAACATGGCATTTCGAAGGAACGAATTATTTTTTTTTAAAGTACTTCTCACGGTAAATCTGGTAACATCTATACCTTAAATAATCAACCTAATAATTCTTATACATTTATGATCAGAGTTAAAAAAGTTTGATTGACAAGAATATTCTGACTTGGAGCTAGTGCTACTTAACGACGTATCACATGGTAGAGTTCAGAGCAAATAACTTATCTTTCAATCTTTGCCAGGGCAATAATGTATACATTAAATAAGGAGGGCAGCAAGTTCTCTAAATAGCAGAAAATGACATGAAAGTTCTAAATTTTGGAAGGATGTCCTAGATGGACCAAAAAAGAAATATAATTCAGTATGGAGCCCATGGAGCATTCGATTCAGGCAAAGAAATGGACCTTTGTCACCTTTCTGAACCTATAATTTTGTTATTATATTGTTAAATAGCACGGTAGAAAGCGAATCCAGTGTGGACACATGCCTATGAACCTTTAAACATTCCTGGAAGCTACCATCCAGCAATTTTCAGAGAAGTAGGAGAGAATATTCACTGGAATGCAAAAAAGAATCACATTTGTATTACTTCATTTGAGGGGTTACAACTGGAGGATGTGAATGCAAATACTTGAACAAAACAAAGAAGATCGGAAAGTAACAGCTTAATAGCTGATATGTTAAAGTACAAAACCAACACACCATTCACAGTCCACAGAGCATGAATACTAACAAGTTTGCCCAAGATAGCATGTGTCAGTTTAGACTGTTGTTGCCAGTCAAATAGAATGGTGTGCAAAATGCTCCATGTTTACTGTTTTTATGTTATACTTAATGGCTTAAAGTATGCAGGACTTCAGAGATTGGATCTGATTGGCATTTCAGCTTTCTGCCTAAAATGAAGTCAAATAACTTCTCTTTCAATCTTTATGAAGGAGATACTGATACAGCAAACAGGGGATCAATGAGTTCTTCAAATAGGACAATATGACACAGAAAGTTTAACTTTTGCAAGGATGGTCAGGATGGACTACTCAGGTGTTGAAAAGGAACTAAACTTCATTGAGCAATAGTTGAAAAGGAACTACACTTCAGCGAGGGATCCACAGAGCATTCAATTATTGTACAAACAGACATACAACTTTCACCTCTTTCTATACCTACAATTTCACTGTTATACTGTTAAAATACCAAGTAACAATTGAAATCCAGTCTGAAAGTGTATAGTTTGTTCCCTCAAAAAGGAAATAGCTCTGTTACCTACCCTTTAACCTTTCCTGGAAGGTACCGTCCATCCAGGCATCCAGAAATTTCCGAAAAGTAGTACAAATTATCCACCAAATGCAAAAGACTCACATTCAGATTACCTCATTTAAGGGTCTACAAATGGAGGATACAGTCACTTGACAGGACACATAACTTATGACTGTTTCTTCTGTTCTTCGTCATGCTTGCGCCATGGGTTCAGGGCTTCCCTCATAGCTTGGGCCTCTGGACTGCTTTCCCAAGCTCGTTTTTCTGACTCCAAGACAACAACCTTATCATCTGTAGCATATAACCATGGAGAAAAAAAATTACATATATGTAAGAGGCCTTCCTATGCAGCAGTGAAAAAATAGAGAGCCTGACAGGATGAATGGTACTACTAGGCAATCTGAACTCGTTGTATGGCCACCAAAGTATCAGAAATTTGGATTGTTGTTAAATGGGAAGATGCACTGAAGCATCGAATTAAAATAGCCATCCCCCCCTGGCAATTTCCCAATGAGCTGATCTGAATTTGGATGACAGGAAAATGCAAGTGGCAATTGGATCTATAAGAGCAGCAATGCTGCAGTTGAGAACTTTGCAATGTGCCTAAAGCTACCTACAGGTTAAAAAAACTGAGGACTGGATGTAAGCTCCCAGATGGACATCCAGTAATAATAATTGATCCAAGTGTGATTGATTATTAGAGATCAGAAACAAATTACAAAGGTGAGGGGGGTTGGATGCTGAGCAGAGCAGGGAGGGAGAAGCGTACAAAAGCCCGTGTGGATCATGAAGATCTCCATGGCGGCGCCAATGGAGGCCCCGACCGCCGCGATCTTCAGGTACCAGCCCGCGAACTTCATGCATGCACCCTCTGAATTCGTCCCTCGGTCAGGTAGAGTTTTTCCTCCTAAAAACTGCAAGCTGCGACCGACGCACAACGCGGCACGAATCAAAGGCCAGTCCCATGGATGGAATGGATGAATCTCGCATCGAGTACTAGTGTGCTTGCGCGGATAAGGTAGGGTCGAAGGGTGCTGGTACTTACGGGTCGGAAGCTAGTGGTAGCCGGAGATGGGGAAGGGGACGACGGAGACCAAAGCGGCTGCGGCGGCGGTTTCCGGTGAAGACGAGTGGCGGCAGTGGCAGTGCTCCGTGGCGCTGGTGTTGGGCTCATCGAACTGATCCCATCGCGGCAGTGTGTTGGCTCGGCCTCGTTGAACTAATTCCACATTGGCCCATGAGCCCATGGCGGCCTAGCAGGGAAGGCCACCACAACATGTGGGTACATCCTAAAGATACTGCAGTCGACATGTTTAGTTTTTTTGTTTTTTTTATAATGATACGATTCAAATGTCTGTCGGTCCGGACGCCACGTTCCTGGATTTGCACATCAATTGGGCCCAATAGACAACGTATTTCCCCACTCGCGGCCGCTTTCATATCCGCCCGCAACAGTCGCGACACCGTTTCGCTCGCCTACCTTGCTGCGCAACACGCCGCCGCTTGTCCTCACCCACCGACGTCACTGATGCTCCCTCTTCCCTTTCCTCTGTGCTTGGGCTGGCGGCGACGCCGCGCGCCCTCCCCCAAGGTGCGCACCGCTAGTTGTGGCATGCGTTAGCTGAGATAGCCGTGCCCGCATGTTCCTTCTAGCGCGCATGGATATGGCAGATAGCGGCTACAAGCTACTCGATTTGGACGGATCCAACGAGGAGGAGCCCAGAGGGTGGTGGTGGAGATTGCGACAGAGCAAGATGATGCAGCACCACGCGTGTCCTTCGGCCCGCCCTGGTGCGCCTCCCTTCGGTTTGACGCCGTGCCCCCGCGCGCCACCTGGAGGAGGTCGCTGGCTATTGCTCTCGTCAAGAGCCCCCTCGTCAAGCAAAAGGTGGGTAGAACATGTAGATGTTGCGCATGAAAGCGCATGCTGCATGGGTTTGTTTCGAGTGTTTCAGATGTTTTTCATGTGGATGTTGCAAAAGTAGATCGGGATGTTGCATATGTTGCAATGGTTGTACATGTATGTTGCAAGTTTTTGTTTGTAATGTTTCAGTTGTTTTTCCACACGTATGTTGCAAGTGTCTGAATGTTGCATAAGTTTTACGCATATGTTGCATGTGTTTTATCTGGATGTTGCATATATTTTGCAATGGCTTTTTCAAGCGTTTTTAGGTGCTTTTTGCAAGTGTTTCACACATATGTTGCAAGTGTTTCAACTGTTTTCGAACGTATGTTGCAAATATTTTATTTGAATGTTTCAAAAGTAGATCGGGTGTTGCATCTCTCTCCTCATCTTCTGCTGCCTCCCCTTTGTGTCTCCTCCTCTTTCTCGATGCTAGCGATGTTGGGCGACGTGGGCACACGCAGGGGACGGGGCGCCGTGGGTGGGGCGAGTCGTTGGAGGAGCAGCGCAGAATCCAAGCGGGGGGGGGGGGGGGGGGGGCATGTGGAACAGAGCAGGCGTGGGCTTGGGGAGTGGCGTCCACGTCGCGTGGAGGATGGGCGGCATGGGTGGGGCGAGTCATTGGAGGAGCGACGTAGAATCCGAGCAGGGTGGGCCGTATGGAACGGAGCAGACGCGGGCATGGGGAGCGGCGTCCGGACGCGGGACTCGCACCGGACGTCCGGGGCGCTAGTTGTTCGTTAATTTTTTCCCCTGGTCAACATCCCTTTCAATATTCCTTTTTTAAAAAACTTCTCTTTCAATATTTTGAATGAACTTCTCAAAAAAAGGTGGCACGGTAGATTTTTTGTCCACAACATTTTGAAGTATTATAATTTTAACGTGTTGAAAATGGTATGGTTAAAATCCTTAAGGGCCCGCTCGGTTATTAGGGATTGCTGGGCCGGAACAATTCCTACCTAGATTATTTCACTAATTTATATAACCTTTTATCCCTTACTATTTCTTGTTGCATTTCGGCCTAACGAACATGCCCTAACACGTTATTTGCCATCAATTATCAATGTTTATACTATTAAATACTCCTAATAGTTATTCATCCTGTTCGGCTGAGCTTATCAGCACGGCTTATCAGCCGTGAAACAGTGTTTTTCTCTCACAGCAAAACAGCCATAGCCGGCTTATAAGCCGCAAAAACAGCCTGCCGAACAGGGTGATTATACTAGTGGAATGGTGACCGGAGGGAGCATATATACGCCTCTTTTATTGGAGTGCAATTTAAAATCCGATATCAAGGGGCACGGTGACTGAGAAATTTTAAAATGATCGTTTGGCCTAAGCTGAAGGCGAGTATAGCAATCTCGAAAGATCTATTTGGCAGACTTGTTCCAAGAACCACACATATCATTTGATTCATCTGAGAACCTGCTCCTCGCAGAACCTTTGGAATCCAATTTGCACGGCCATGGTCCACACAAAATACTCCTTCCAAAATTGTCAGCTTTCTAACGTATCTACGCTCAAGCAATCAGTATCAGGCTATCAGCATCGCCAAGATCATCACGTGCCAAAAGGAGACGATGCTTTCAAATTCCACCGATTTAAATCCTAGTTTATATATATATATGAATTATACATATAGTGCCTTTTCTACAAGAATTACACCGTATCCGTATTATGTAAAATTCTTGCATTTGTGGCCATATGTCCTGTCCCGTCTGTCTGCAACTCTGAATTTGTGGCTGAATAGGAAGCGAGATATTCTTCTCTCGCTCGCGCGCATGGTGACCTCGCCGCCGGTGACGGTGAGGGCGGCCGCCTGCGCTCTCACCCTGACCCCGTCATCACGGCTCAACCGCGCCTCCTTTCGCAACTGCCTCGCACAGCGCCGCCGCCGCCGCCGGCCCGCTCGATGTAGCGGGAAGCAAGCCGTGGTTGAGGAGGAAGCAGCTTCTTCGCGGGAGGCCAAGAACGGGGAAGAGGGCAAGGGGCGCGGGACGCAGGGCTGGTTTGCTCTGGATACGATCGGGCTGGACATTCTCAGCATCGCTCTGCCCGCCGCCCTTGCGCTCGCCGCCGACCCCATCGCGGCGCTCGTTGACACTGCCTTCGTCGGTCACTTAGGTGAAGTAAATCTTTCCTCTTTTCCTCAATTTCTGCCTCTCTGGGTCTCATGCTGCAGATGGAAACATTTGATTGATCTTTCCTGTTTTTTCCTAGTTTTGTCAATGAGCATTCGCTGATATTTAAATTAAATACCCATAATTTTTCTGCCATCAGGTTCGGCCGAACTTGCTGCTGTTGGTGTATCAATTTCAGTGTTCAATTTGGTGTCGAAGCTGTTTAATGTGCCCTTGCTTAACGTGACCACATCCTTTGTTGCTGAGCAGCAGGCAACGGATGATGGTTATACTGGGACAAGAGAAGGTAAGATGCTGAAGATTTCGAACATTTGCTAAAACTAACCCCGCTATTTGTGTTACACTAATCCGTTATTTAGTTCTCGCTTAGGATACGACTTTCAAAGGTCTCCTGAGGAGTTGGCCCCGAAAAGGAAGTTTCTTCCAGCAGTATCAACATCACTGGCTTTAGCTGCTGGGATTGGGCTGATGGAAACTGTGGCACTGATTTTTGGATCGGGGACACTAATGGACACTATCGGCATTCCTATTGTAAGTAAGAAGTTTCATTTCTTTCCAATTTCTATTCTCAGAAACTTTAGTATCAATGACTTGGCACCCACTTGGTTATCCGCTTAGCCAGTACTTTTTTATCTTCATGACGAAATGTATCAAGTTAATATGGTATTGCATCAGTTACACTACCCAAAACTGTCATACTCTTTCTTTAAAATAGAAGTATCATGGACCTGTCATATAGACATATACCTTGTGTCAACTGCCAATAGTTGAATTGAGGACCATGGATAACTGCGATACTAACATATTTTAGTTTTGACATTTGAGCCCAAGTTTTTCTTACAGTACCTGTACTCAAACTGTCAAACCTGATTTGTTGTATATTATCTATGCAGGATTCCCCAATGCGAATACCAGCTGAGCAATTTCTTACATTTAGGGCATATGGTGCTCCACCGATTGTGGTAGCACTTGCTGCACAGGGTGCATTTCGTGGGCTCATGGATACGAAAACACCTCTATATGCTGTGGGTAAGATTATAGGAAACTCTTTTAGCTGAAATGGACAAAGTAGATCATGTGAACTTGTGCAATTATGTATTTCTTATGAGCAAGTTTCAGGATGAAATGTCTTGTGCATTTAGTTGCCACTTCAGTGATTTATACACCTAGTTCAGTGGTCATCTAGAAATTTAACAATAATAGACCTGTCAATGTTATCAATTTTAGATTTAAAGTATGAGCGACAATAAGATTTAGGAAGTGATAGCTACTACAAATGCAAGTTGTGAGAACTTCGCCTAATGATTGTCTTATTTATGATGCTTTATGTTCCTGCAAATGACAAAAGTAAAGATTTAAGCACTCTGGATGCAGGTGTTGGCAACCTAGTAAATGTCATACTTGACGCCATACTTGTTTTCCCACTTGGTTTAGGAGTTAGAGGTGCTGCTTTGGCAACAGTGACCTCAGAGTATGTTGAATCCATCTTAAGAATTCAATGTTTTTCCTTTTTTGGATTGCCTTTTCATCTTCATAACTGCACCCATGAGAACTAAATCCTTGCTCCTTGGTACAACTATCTGCTTGTTGTCACTTGTCAGGTACGTGATAGCTTGCATCCTTCTCTGGAAGCTGAATAGTAAAGTAGTACTCTTTTCCAGAAATGTAATTGGTGGTGGAATCATACGTTATCTAAAATCAGGTTGGTGGATGCTCCAAATATTTATTAACAAGTACTAATACAGGACAAACTTTTCTTGCTAAAACTTTTTGTTGCAACTCCATAAATCCTTAATGTTCTCCAAATTATAGGTTACTAGATCAGAGCAGAGCCCCATGATAGCCACTTGAACTGAAAATTATTCTGTAGGTGGACTTCTGATTGGTAGGACTATTGCAGTACTCCTGACCATGACACTGTCGACATCGCTGGCGGCAAGGGAAGGGCCTGTTCCAATGGCTGGCCATCAGTTGTGCTTGCAAGTGTGGCTGACAATTTCTCTTCTCAATGATGCGCTAGCTCTTGCTGGGCAGGTCTGTACATTTCCAATATGTGGCATTTCTTGTCTAGGGTCTTACATTAAAAATCTGTATGTGTTCTGTTTTAAAGTGTCCATAAATCAATGCAGGCGCTACTTGCAAGTGAATATACGAAAAGGAATTACAAGCAGGCTCGTTTGGTTTTATACAGAGTTCTGCAGGTTAATAATGCACTTGAAGTTCAGAAATGCTGCTGGAATATCTTACCTCCAGTCATGAGCTGCTTGCTGATACATTTTGTTATAAATGTAGATTGGAGGTGTAACTGGACTTGCACTGGCTGGGGCTCTGTTCTTTGGGTTTGGGTCTTTCTCTGTGCTGTTCACAAATGATCCAGCAGTTTTAGACATTGCCAAATCTGGAGTCTGGGTAATACAGAATGATTGGAATAAAGCACCTGACATTCAGAAATAAAGAATGATAATGTTATGCTAATTTTGACAATACGAAATCTTGCAGTTTGTCATGGTTTCTCAGCCGATAAATGCTATAGCGTTCGTGATCGATGGGCTGTACTATGGCGTGTCTGACTTCGCCTATGCTGCATACTCTATGGTATGGATATTGTTTTCTATTATGTCCCCATTAGGCTGCTATAACTAAACATAGCTAGATTTTCGGGTGCTTACAATTCTTGACATCTATGTTGGTCAGTTTTTTGTTGGTGCTGTTTCATCGGCATTCCTACTTGTTGCTGCTCCTAAGCTTGGTCTTGGTGGTGTTTGGTCTGGTCTAGTTCTTTTTATGAGCTTGAGAGCAGCTGCTGGATTTTGGAGGTACTGCCCGATGTTCCAGCTGCCCCTTTTCTACAAATTTGGATAGCATAAACCTTGGTGACTCAATAGTATTTTACTGTTGTTTCATTGTGTGCAGGTTAGGGAGCAAAGATGGACCATGGAAGGACATCTGGTCAGATACTGAACTGATAAGTGAGAAGAAATGACCATGCAAAGGTGATTCAACGAGAAGATGTAGACAAGATAATTGACATCTAACAGCGATTATACATTTTTTTAACGCAAAACAGCGATTATACGTGTAAATAACCAGTAGAAGTTGCATATTAAGTAAGAGTATCAAACTGTCTAGGTCATGATCTTACAATCATATAAACTGTGAACTACTACTAGGTGAAATGCAGATAGTGTGGTGGTGAGGAAGAGTGGTCATATTTGGGCAAGCCCACTTTTGCTGTAAATGTGGAAGAGACTAATTGGTCTGAGGCTCGTGGATGTATTCTACTTATACTCTAGCTTCACGTAAGTTTTAGGCAAAGGGTTTTTGTTGTAACATAGTCATAAAGTAAATGTGAGACCTGGCAATCGTCTCAATTGGTAATGCAGAGTATTTGGAAAAATGGGGTATGTTTCCTTTTATGAGAGCGAAATCGGGGTATCTTTCGAGATTTGAAGTTTGAACAATTTTATTTTTGGCACGACTAGCGCCCAGACGTCCAAACGGACGGGGCGTCCGGATGCCCGCGCCTGCAAGTCGTTTTCGCGCCGTTTCGCGCGCCCTCGCGGGGCCCGTGTCGGCCCGAGCGTCAACACCATCGAGAAAGAGGGGGGAGGAGTGGCGGATGCCTAGTCAGGCCAGAGGAGGAAGGGACACCGATGCGAAACAGAAAAAAGCGAGGAGGGAGATGCAAACATCCGATTTACTTTTGAAACATCCAGATGCAACACTTGTTATATACATTTGAAACACTTAAAATATGCATATGAAACACTTGCTGCAATACCAGATCTACTTTTTAAACATACAGATGAAATCTCTGAAAGTGCTTTCACCTTATTATATGAATCTAATGGGAAACTTGTCCACAAACATTTTCCTATCATGTCACACGTTTGGCGCTGCAAAAATATAGCACTTGTAGACTATTTACCTTTTCCTGTTTTGTGGTGATTGGGCTTCTTGAATTCAGTCTAGCAAACCAGGTTTCCATGGTCTGTCAACTCAAAATTTTCTGACTTTAAGGTTCCATAATGTTGCGACTGTTATAAATTATAATTAAAGACACCTTCTGTGGCTAATTCCCTATACTCTTGCAGTTTTCTTTCAAAACACTCTTTGCTGAACATAAGTTTTTTGATTTATTGTCAACACAGGATTCACCTATGCGAGCACCAGCAGAGCAGTTTCTTACACTGAGGGCACTTGGTGCTCCACCAATCATAGTGGCACTTGCAGCTCAGGGTGCATTTCGTGGATTCCTGGATACGAGGACACCATTGTATGCTGTGGGTAAGTCTTTGCCAGTTCATTTTGACAAAATAATGTAACACATAACACTATTTTTTTTGTCCATCTGGAATTGTTTTGACCTTGCTATTTAAATGCATATTCTTTTGTCGTAACTATTTTTTATTTCTTATTCAAGCTACTCTATGTAACTGATTCAAAATGATCACGCAAGGAACTGATGGTATGATGCTTACAGGTGCTGGCAACGTATTAAATGCAGTACTTGATGCATTACTTATTTTCCCACTTGGTCTAGGAGTAAGCGGTGCTGCACTGGCCACTGTGACCTCTGAGTATGTTGATGCCATCATGATATTCTTATAAAATAAAATGAGGTTTACTTATTTGTAGTATCTTTGCCTTCTATTACTATTGTTGAACTTATAATTATCTAAAGTATTTGTATTTTTTGTCTACATGTATTCAGGTACTTGACAGCATTCATCCTCCTTTGGAAGCTGAATAAAGAAGTAGATATGTTCTCATGGAATATAATTGAGGATGGAGTCATCCGCTACCTGAAATCTGGTTGATCAATATCCCTCATGCTCATATGCAAGGATTTTTCATCTGATAGTTTTTGCCTAATCATAAGAAAGTATTGATTCAAAACAGACAGACATCTTTTCATGAATTCAGCTACTTTTGATAGTTATCGCATTAAGCACCCTAACTTACATCTTAGTGATATATTGTCAGGTCAAAAAAAACATCTTAGTATAGTTGACCTTTATGATAGCCACTTGAATTTGAACGATTTTCAGGTGGGCTATTAATTGGCAGGACAATTGCAGTATTCTTGACACTGACACTATCTACATCCCTGGCTGCAAGGGAAGGGCCTGTTCCAATGGCGGGCTATGAGATATGCTTGCAAGTGTGGTTAACAATTTCTCTGCTCAATGATGCTCTAGCCCTTGCTGGTCAGGTCTGCAAAATTACTGGAATGGAACTTTCATCGACTTGTTACCTGTGTATCTGCTTGTGAAGTATCCCTAATTTGCGCAGGCTCTACTTGCTAGCGAATATGCAAAAGGGAACTACAAGCAAGCCCGCGCGGTTTTATACAGAGTCCTGCAGGTTAAGGAGTCATTTCTTGGAAATAGTTCAGAAATGCCACCGGTTTATCCTTCTCCTTAAGGAGCTGATACTGTTCATCTTTTTCCTTGTAGGTTGGAGGTGTGACTGGTGTCGCCCTTGCTGCTTCCTTATTTGTTGGGTTTGGATCTTTGTCCTTGCTGTTCACAGATGATCCAGCAGTTTTAGATGTTGCACGCTCTGGAGTCTGGGTAAGAACATGCTTGAGAAATGAGAAGTTTACACTTAATTTCTGAAAAAATGTACAGCAATTTATGTTCACAGTTATTGGATATTTGCAGTTTGTCACTATTTCTCAGCCGGTGAATGCTATTGCATTTGTGGCTGATGGGCTCTATTATGGTGTTTCTGACTTTGCCTATGCTGCATATTCCACGGTACTGATTCATAATCCTACTCTGTCACATTATTATGTCTCCAATACTATCACACATTATCATGTCATCAGTTATCACTTTAACACAACTTTGTCATCCTAATCGTGTCGAATCTTTATTATTTCAGTTTTTTGTGGGAGCTGTCTCATCAATATTCCTACTAGTAGCTGCTCCTAAGTTTGGTCTCAGTGGCATATGGGCCGGTCTTACTCTATTTATGAGTTTGCGTGCAGTTGCTGGGTTCTGGAGGTAGCAATAGATGATCCTTTGTTCTTCTCTGATTTTTTAGGAGTCAAGTTTCAAACTTGAGGAAAAGGGAATATTCATGTACTGGAGTCTTGAATAGAAGCAGCATGGAAGTCTTAAATTTACAATCAGTTTATTCTTGTTTTCAGGTTAGGGAGCAAAGGTGGACCCTGGGAGGTTATCTGGTCAGATAGTGAGTAAAGCACAGATATGATCATGTCAATTCGATTGTTTCAACTGATCTCCCACAGCCAGCATGTAAAGGGTAACGGTAGCCCTGCGTGAGAGGTAGCTGATGTACTGCGTGGAAGATGTACACTTGTATTTGTCTTGTGGCTGTTGTATTGTAGGAGACTAGTAGGAGCTCACAGCTCACAGCTTTCAACTGTGTGTTGCATACCATATACTGTACAAGAAAGCTGTGTTTAGTTATAACCAAAAAAAGGAAAGAAAGATGTATTCAAATAGAAAATCCCTTCCAGTAAATTTCGTTCTGGAAATTCCCCTATAAATGAAGCTTCGTCCAACATTCTAGAATCTGTAAATCTGGCAATATGTAACTCAGTGATTATCTGAAATAGAATAGTCTGAGTTTTTTTTTTCTGAGTTGGTTGTTCCAATATGCTTATATGCATCACCATCGGGCATTGCAAATTTGCTAAGATTTGGATGACCCCTGGCTGCAGACAAAAAAGTGAATGGCTTGGGCAAGTTTTTTTCCTGCACCACGGCGGGCTCTGGGCCAAGAGAGGAGGCTAGACTGACAATGGGCTAGAGCCCATAGCGAAGGGGAACCTAACAGGCCCACACAGCCCATTATTAGCCCAGGCAGAGCAGAGGGAGATTCTTTCTCCGTTAGCAAGGATAGAGAGGGAGTGGAGGCGGAGCAGCAGAGCAGTGAGCGGAGCAGAGCAGAGGCGGAGAAGGCGGCCGGCCGGAGGCAGACGCGGAGAGAGGAAGAGGAAGAGGAAGCGAGCGAGGATGCCGTGCCTGAACGTGTCGACCAACGTGAACCTGGAGGGGGTGGACACCTCCGCCATCCTCGCCGAAGCCTCCAAGTCCGTCGCCAACATCATCGGCAAGCCAGAGGCCGTAAGCCTCCGCCTTCCCCTTTCCCTCTGGTTCCCCTCTTGTTCTCTTCTATCTTGTTGCTTGTGTAGGCTCTTAGTAGATTGTGGGTCTATTTGGTTGGTGGAGATTATGCTTCTTTTTTTTAATTGGCACTTGACACTTGGCAACCTGTTAGGGTTTAGAGCAAGATGTGCATCGCTGCATGACACCTTTCTGTACGTTATCAATCAATTGATCGTGTTTATTGATGCTAGTTTAAAGAGAATTCGTGTGAATCAGTAAATCTCCCAATTTTTCTACATGGGGAATTTTTTACTTCTACTAGGCTTTTATTTTGGGGGAATATCCTCTAGGTGCATTATGAACGCCCCGATGTTGATTGTCACTGATCTTAGTGGAAACTTTGTTAATATTCACATTACAGCCTAGAATCCCTAGGATGGGACTGCAATTTCCTGCATATCCTGGCCATATTTAAATTGAGTTCATATATAAATAAACCTTAGTTTTTTTTTCATTTTAATAGTTTCAGCATTGAGGGTGACAACTATAGATAACTCAAGTATGAGACTGCATCCCTAGTTTCTATGTAAGAACTGATATACTGACCATTGTGATCACGCAGTACAAGGAATGCCAAACCATTTGCCTACCATTTTCACTATCCCACCAATCTGATTATGGAATGGAAATGCGGTATATTAAGACATTGAAACTGATGAAAGTTTATGCTCACAGTTTTCTGGAACAGATTTCTACAGCAACCCCCTAGTGTACTATTCTTAAGCACTAATCTCAAGTTCTGTTAAATATGTGGACCATGGGCTGCGTGTGCTTTTCCTTTATGTTACCCTAGTACTGCCATCAATTTACATAGATGAAATTTGAAATTTCATGTTTATCGGTCACTTTGTGTTCCTGTTACTCAGGCATCTGCTTTGCTATGTAATTCAGTACCCAAATTTTTATGCCACGTACTAGAGGTCACAGCTTTTCATTTTCTGTTAACCGTTTAGTCCATTTAGTGTTAGTTGGGCAGCTGCTTTGCTACTATCAAGGACAAAAAATGACCTCTCTGAATACATCATATTCATAACCTGACCGTGCTAATCTCATTCTCATACTAACAATATTTGGATTCCTGGTTGAGTGACCTGTGGTGCTAGGCTCAAATTACTGAACTTTAGATTTTATCGTTTCTCTGTCTTGACTTATTTGGATGAAACCATTTCTCTTGAGTACTATCATCTTGAGGAACTAATATCAAGTAGGCTGTTAAATATGTAGACCATAGGCTGCATGTGCTTTCCCTTTATGTTACCCTAGTACTACAGCCATCAATTTTACATAGATCAAATTTGAATGCTCATGTTCATCGGTCACTTTGTGTTAGTCTTACTCAGGCAGCTGCTTTGCTATGTATGTAGTTCAGTACCCAAATTTTAATGCCCCGTACTAGAGGCCACATATTTTCATCTTCTGTTAGCTGTGCAGTCCATTTAGTGTTAGTCAGGCAGCTGCTTTGCTACTATCAAGGAGAAAAATGACCTCTCTGAATACATTGTATCCATAACCTGACCACACTAATATCATTCTCATACAAATGTTATTTGGGTTCCTGGTTGTTGACCTGTGGTGCTAGGCTCAAATTACTGAACTTTAGCTTTTATTGTTTCTCTGTTCTTGACTTATATTTGGATGAAGCCATTTCTCTTGAGTACTATCATCTTGAGGAACTAATTGGAATGGTTGTCCTCCCACAGTACGTGATGGTTGTTCTCAAGGGTTCAGTGCCTATGGCATTTGGAGGTACCCAGGAGCCAGCAGCTTACGGTGAGCTGGTTTCCATCGGAGGCCTGAACCCTGATGTGAATAAGAAGCTGAGTGCTGGCATCGCTTCTATCCTGGAGTCAAAGCTGTCTGTTCCCAAGTCGCGTTTCTACCTCAAGTTCTATGACTCAAAGGTTAGCAGCCACTATTCCTTATTGATTGCTCATTTCACGGGTCTTCCTTACCGTCATCATGTTCTCATTGGAATTTTGCTGTTTGTTAGGCCCATCCGGCACAAGAACATGCTCAATGTTTGCATGCTTTGCATCAAGAATAGATCATGTAAATAACCATATGTTGTTTGGCGCCATCTTCCTAATTCTGCACGTGCTTCGTTTCTACTTGTCTTCATAGACTGATAAACGTTGTTAAGATCTTCACTGTCCGCTGTTATCATGGTGTCAATTGTCATGCTAATCTTGAGCACTGATACATTCATTACATCATCATGCAGCGCTCGGACTTCGGTTGGAACGGCTCCACCTTCTAGACTTGAGCCCTGCAGCTTCAATAAAGGAAATTCATGGTGCCTAATGCCATGGCTATTGCCTATTAAGGACAATGTCATAAGATGTGTGTCAATTGGTGCTGAGCCGAGGATTGATAACTGTTGTGTGGAACTGGAAGTTGGGATGCAGACGTGTTGAGTGCCTCCTAGCATGCTTGTGCTATCTTAAATTATTGCCTTGAGATCCGTCTATATTATCTTGGTTGGTTCTTTGGGTATGGTAACCGTAGCTTGAAATGGTTTGTTCGTTGTTAACCTAGCGAAAATCTGCCAAAGCTAGTGTTGCTTCTCAGACTAGCCTTTTTGCAGTTGTGATATGCTGTCCTGGTATAGTAGGAAGAGCTTTGCTGGTGTGCCGGCTGTTTCTTCTTCTAGATCCAAGCAAAGTACATGGTGGTTGATGATTGGTATTGAAAAAGGAGAAGGAAGATGCATTGCAGACTTGTTGCTGTTGGTGCTGGACCTACTCTTTGTTGCTGCCTAACCTGGAAAGGGAAACCCGAGCATTGTTTCTTGTGCATCACAATTTCAAGCACATTGCGTCGTTACCAAACCATCAATGTTAGGCCATGTTTAGTTTCTAAAAATTTTCAAGATTTTCCGTCACATCGAATGTACGGAGCATTAAATGTAGTCGAAAAAATAACTAATTACACAATTTGGTAGAAAACCACGAGACGAATCTTTTAAGTCTAATTAGTCCATAATTGAATACTAATTGACAAATACAAACGAAAGTACTACCATAGCCAAAGCTAAAAAAATTTGCGAACTAAACACACCTTTAGCTGCTTAAGCACTGACTCCGCTGCTTTTCTTGGCAACTCGAGCCTGGAGTGACTGCCCATGCGACATTGCTCGTATGAATTTTCAATGTGATAAAAAGGAACTCTTGATGGAGCCCAGGAAAAATCTGTTGATGGACTCTTGAGTGTAAAAGAAAGAACTCTTGATGGACTGGAGACAAGGAAAACAACAAATTATTTCTCGACAAAAATAAATAAATAAATAAATAAAAGGCAGATATTTAGGCCATTTTCCACAAGAAGAAAACGTGCAGCGTGGTGAGTGCTGACTGGTGAAGCGTTGACCCTTCTGTCGGTGCGGTGCGGCCTTGTTTGGCAACCACGACGGACGGGGTCGGTCGGTCAGGCCACCATTTGTATTGGCGCCCATCTCCTCTGTCTCCGCGTCCTCCCCCTCCCTCCTCAGATCCGCCAAACCCGCGAGCCACAGAGATCGCCGACGCCGATCGCCACCTCGACATACGCCATGGCCGCGGCCTCGCCTCCGCTCCTCCCCACCACGGTGGTCCCGGCCGCCGCACCATCCCCCACCCCCGCGCCCATACCCACGGCCCTCTCCTCCGCGGACGCCACCGACACCAACCCAGCCGCGATCCGGGCGTTCCTCTCCCGCCTCCTCGACACCACCCGCCGCGCTCTCTCCGGCGCGCGGCCCTGGTCCGAGCTGGCGGACCGCTCGGCGCTCTCCCGCCCGGAGTCCCTCGCCGAGGCCACGTCGCGGCTCCGCAAGAACCTCGCCTACTTCCGCGTCAACTACGCCGCGGTCACCGCGCTGTGCCTGGCCGCGGCGCTGCTGGCGCACCCGTTCTCCCTGGCCGCGCTGCTGGCGCTTCTGGCCGCGTGGTGCCTCCTCTACGTGCTCCGCCCCGCCGACGCGCCCCCTATCGCCGCGTTCGGCCGCACCTTCTCCGACCGCGAGGTGCTGGGTGGCCTCGTCGCCGCCTCCGCGTTCGTCGTCTTCCTCACATCGGTGGGCTCGCTCATCTTCTCCGCGCTCGCGCTGGGCGCGGCGGTCGTGTGTGCCCACGGCGCGTTCCGCGTGCCTGAGGACCTGTTCCTCGATGAGGTCGTTGACCAGGGTGCTGGTGGCGCTGGTAACCCGCTGCTGTCGTTCATCGCCTCCGCCACCGGGGGCCGTGTCTGAGTCTCTGTGGTCTACATGCACACCCTCATGAGTGTGAGAGGTCATTATCATTTCTTTAATTTCTTTCGATTATGCGAAGCTATACTACAACACAAGAGATACCTTAGCTAGAGCACACAAGGAAATGAAACATTGGGTTTACTAGTCTAGTCGACGATCTAGTGGTGTCCACTGTATGACAAACCAGAAAAGCAGAAAAATCTTCTTGTTATGTCTTTTTTTTTTTTTGACAAATCTTGTTATGTCTTGTTATTTATAGCATTATATATCTGTATTTTTATGATTACCTATTATGATAATAAATGATCAGTAAACATATGAAAATTGTGTTCAACTCGCACCAGTAAAAGATATGGTTGACAGGGCGGTTTGGTTTGCCTCGGACTTAAGAGTTGATGCCTTGTCTTCGTCGGACCATGGACTCACTCAAATTGCTACTATTATGCAATAAGGACCCTCACATGCTACCTTAGGTATGATTTTCTCTATTATGTAGTGTGTTTTGAAAGCACACAATGATCATAGATTCAACGACATAAATTGGTCGGTTTCTAGAGTTCTACATGAGGCAAATGCAATTGACAAAACTTATTGCATGGCTATTGAGGAGGACCCTGTTACGCATATTCCTCCACAACTTAGGCCCACATGCTTACAGATTTCAGTTGGTCATAGGATTATTTGGGATGCCTCTGTAGGGCTGTAACTCTCGCCCTCTTTTCTCAGTGCCGAGCTTGCTATGGCACACAACTTGCAGGAAGCAACTCTCTGTATTGACAATCAGGTGCTAGACACTACGGCCTCTACTTTCTGAATTCTAGGAGATCAGTCAAGTCAGAAATCTCTCATTCATCAAGATCGGAAGAGAATCAAACAAAACACCTGACACACTTGCCAAAAAAAAAGCAAAGTGTGCTAGAATCCAAACTGCTGTCTTCTCTCTTCCCTCAAGTTTTGGAACATTTGAATGGGGCAATCAGCCCTATATGTGTACTTTGTTTGTGATACAATGAAAATTTAAACTTTTTAAAAAAAATGGTTGCAAGCATTTTATTATGTTTGTTAGGGACACTGGATTTGGGCTTTACTTTTGGCGACGGTGTAAAGAAAATTTCAGCACGAGTGCTTACAGAGAAGGCAAAAGATTGTAATATGTCTTATATATGTGCAAATAGGATTTTTGTGGAAACATTAAATCAAAATAACTTTGGCGATGATGTGGAAGAAAAGGCAAAAGATTATAGTATGTCTTGCAAAGAGGAGTTTCCTGGAAACAAAAAATAAAAGGCAAAAGATTATAGTATGTCTCATGTGTGCAAACAGGAGTTTTCTGGAAAAATAAATTAAAAAATCCAAAAAAAAACAAGGAATTCCCAAAAAAAAATCGCCCACCGTGGGGCTCGAACCCACGACCACAAGGTTAAGAGCCTTGCGCTCTACCGACTGAGCTAGACGGGCTTGGCTGGTAGCGACATCTCCTTCCTTCATCAGACTGGACAAGCTGCCCGCGTCTCGTTTAACCAACTCATTCACTGTTCACTCTCTGAGGATACCGCTGTAATCGCTCCATATATTGTGCAACGTGACTATTATTACTACTGCGTCTATCTTATTAGAGCATCTCTAAAAATTTGCCAAATCAATTTGGCATCCATCTATTTTTAGCCAAACAGAAAAAATTGTGCTCCAACAGTTTGCCATCCAATTTGGCAAATTTTAGCAATTTGGCATCCCCTCCACGCGCATATTTGCGCGCTGAGCGCGAGCGCGCATCCGGCTTCACATGCAAATTTAAGCGGGGCTCTTCGTTTCTTAGCGGGGCTCTTCGTTCGCTTAGCGGACCTCTTCTTATTTTACCAAGTCCAAATGGCAAACTCTTGGAGAGAGTCTATTTTTTCACTTGCTATATATTTTAGCGAGTTGCCAAATCATAATATTTGCCAAGTGAATTTTGACAAACTCTTGGAGATGCTCTTATAATCCTTAGTAGTTAGTAGTTTTTGACAATGATGTAGTGATAAAAAACGTATTTGCACTTTGCAAGTGCTATAAGGGAAAAAGATTCACGTGCGTCCTAGTAGGCAATAGTGGAGGACTCATACAAATTAAAGTGTTGCGCAACCATGACAATATATAAAGAGCTCCATGGATCAATTCATGGTAGAGACATAGACAAAAACACTAGAGAAAACCGGGATGCACAAGAGAAGAAGATGATGCACTAAAATCAAGGTCTAGAGCGCAGGCATCGCCATGTCGAGTCCCCTGGCCTTACTAGTAGATTTCTATTAATAAAGTTGAAAGCAAGTCAAACATGGGACTGCCATACATCACCTCTCCCGATTGTACCGCTGATGCGTCGAAACCTTGACACCTGACCCTTCTTGATCAGTAATGCTCCTATCAGAACGTCCGTCCATCCGGACGGGACGGACCTGCCTCTATCGTTCATCGCCTCCGCCACCGGGGCCCGTGTCTGAGTCTCTATGATCTAGATGCACACCCTCATGCAGTGGCGGGCCCAGGATTTTAAGGCTGGGTATTCGAAATATATAAGGGCACAAAAAAAAACTTCACTACCAAAAGGCTAATATTTGGCATGTATAATGCTGCATGGTTGAAACTGCATAAGGCATAATATATATAGGAAATATATATGAAATTTGAAATTGCGTAACATATATAGGAAATATATATATGAAATTTGAAATTGCATAATATTATATAGGAAATATATGAAATCTGGAAGCTAAGCCAAGAGACAGAGACCAAAACTTACTCCCTCCGTATCGTAAAAAGACGACGTTCTGGAGTGTGCAGCGTTTGCGGCAAAAGATGACGTCGAAGTGCTGGAACCAGGTTTTGGACGCGATTGCCCCTGGGCCACGCGCGCCGCCCGTCGCACGTCCGCACGCGCGTCCCTCGCGTCTCCTGGACTCACCTGCCACGCGCGCATTTACTAGGCAAGATAATATTCGTAGTAGTACTACTTGTTCACGGCAAGATGATCCACGGCAAGATGTAGCTAAAATGAAAGAAAAAAACAAGCAAGATTCATAGTAGTACAATACTTAGCCACGGCATGCATGTTCTAGCTATAGGAAAAAAACAAGCATATTTACTAGGCACGGCATGCAGATTTTGTACGGTACATGTTGTATCAAAATAATAGGACGGCATGCAAGATTACCAGGAAGGTTTTGTACGAAGTCGAAATCAATCGCGCCATGCAAGGTCATGCAAAAATTGTGGCGACAATGAAAAAATCAAAAATTGTGGCGACAACGAAAAAATACTGTGGCTGCCAGGGTCAAACCGTGGAGCTCATGCCTCGGGGCGTGGAGCCTTGGCCAACCGAGTTACGATGGATTGCGTACACGTCGCACCCTCAGCTATATTTAATAAGGGCAAAACAGAAAAACTAACCCCCTAATTAATCACTCCTTGGTAATCATACTCATATCCTAAACATCATCTAATTACGATATGGAGGGAGTACATAAGTTGGCCGGGACAAACTCGGGCTCGGCAGTCGGAATGCCGCCGTCGGAGCCTCGGACTCGTGCTGCTGGCTGCCGCCTCCGCTCGACGCCCCAGTTGGCCAACCGGCGAGCGGCCGACGGTGGCAGCCTGGAGTCGTGGTGCCACCGCCCGCCCGCCCGCCCGCCCCTGGGAGTCGAACAGACAGTACCTGTGACTTTGCGGGTGTGGGAATGGAGAATATGGGCTGGCAGGCCGCTGGGCCTCGTTGGGCCTTCGGGTGTGGGAGAAAAACGAGTAGGAACATGTCATTTTGGGTGGATTTGCTGTATAGATACAGTTTTGCTGTGTATTTTTGTTTTTTTAATATACAGACATGTATATGGCTTATATATATGAAATCTTTTGTGTCTTCCATTTTGTACTTGGCTTCAGTTCCGCAGCGGTGGCACTTCACCCTGTTGTTCCCCTTGAGAACAGGCTTGGGGACCTGCTTGTACACGGCTTGCTTCTTTGTCGGCATCGTTTTTGGCCTGCCAAGTAATGCACCACAATTTAACTATAGCGAATTTACCACACATGGATCAGAAAAATGATTCTATCACTGCCAGGGATTTAGCAATTCGTGATAGATCTAACACGTGATTATCAATCATTTTGTGATTAAGTAATGTACACATTCAACTGTAGCATAAATCCTTGGTAAATTGTGGTTAATATATATGATGATTCAGCACTCAAAGGTATTTAGCAATTCATGAAATATCTAAATACAGGTGATTATCAATCATTGGGATTAAATAATACACATTCAACTGTAGCACAAATCCTTGGTATATTATAGTTAATGCAGTATATGATGATTCGGCACTCACAGGTATCTAGCAATTGGTGATTGATAGATCTAAGGGTGTGTTTAGTTGGTGTAAAGTGGGTGAAAAGTTATTGTAGCACCTTTCGTTTTTATTTGACAAATATTATTCAACCATGAAGCAACTAGGCTCGAAAGATTCATCTCGCAAAAACCAGACAAACTTAGCAATTAGTTATTTTTTACCTATATTTAATACTCCATGCATGCGTCAAATATTTGATGTGATGGGTGGAAGAGGAAATATTTTGGGTTTGCATGGAAAGTGAATGGCCCCTAAGTATAACGTGTATATATATATATGATGATTCAATGCTCACGGGTTTAGCAATTCGTGATAGGTGATTATCAATCACTGGGATTAAGTAATACATATTCAACTGTGGCGCAAATCCTTGGTAAATTATAGTAGCATATCGGACTACTCATCAGGGTTTAGGGTTTGCAAGCACGAACAATGCCAGTCAGTCAAACAGCGATGGGTTATTTTCAGGTTTTATAAGCGGGTATAGCAAATCGGGCCAGTCAAATCAAACAGCGATCGTGGTGTTTTTAGGGTTTTATATAAGCAGGAACAACAAATTGTGCGGTCCAATCAAACAGCAATTAGCTTACACGCAAACGGGATCAAACAAACGGCTATCGGACAACGATTAAGAGGCACGATGTGGGTAGATTCATCATCATAGTTCCGCGTAATATCAAACAGCGACCAAATCAAACGACGATACGGATGCGATGCGGAAGCGGATCAAAAAAGAGCGGATCGGATCAAACAAAAAGAGCGAGCGTGGGCACGAACCCCGAACCCCGAGCTCCGTCAGGGAAGGGGAGGAGGGCGAGCGACGAAGGCGACCTCCCTGCGGCGGGGGCGGGGCGGCTGCTCCTGCTGTCCTGCTGCGGCAATGCCGGAACGGAATGCCAGGTGGAAGCAGAATGGTGGCTTGTGCTACAAGATGAAATAGAGTTTGAGCTGGGCTAGGCTGACGCTGGTCCACTAGGGGGCCTGGCGTGGGGAACCGTGGAATAGAGGATTAATTTGGTTTTTAGGGTGGTTAGAGCATCTTCAACAATACCTTATTAAAACAATAATCTCGAAATTCTAGTTTTGCAACATTTTCAATAGAAAGGAAAAAAAACCTCAAAGTTTGCTTTTTTAAATATCAAAAAGCAGGTCTACATGAAGATTTTTTTTCATCGCCTCTACCATACCGCTGCCCCCGCTCCACAGACGGCCATCCCCGCCCGTAACTCACTCCCAGAACCTCAAAAACATGAATTTCTATTGTCTTCTCTATCTCTAATATTCTTTGAAAATAGTGGCCGGAGATTCAATTCTGGCAAACTTCCCTAGCAGCGGTGAACATGACCGCCATCCTGCCGCACCCTAACTTACAGTCATAACCTACGATACAAAGTGTCCATTGTCTACTCTACTCCTCAATATTCTCTGATCTAAAAATAGGAGTCACCGGTTCAATTTCGGCGAACCTTGAGGCGATACCTTTGTTTTTCCAAGCGTGGATTAATTGAGAATTACGATAGAAAACTGTTGGAGGGAAGTTTTTTCCCTCGTTATGCCAAAAAATCAAGATTGAGAGTGGTTTAACCAAACTATTAGAGATGCTCTTAGCGGCACAATTTCTATGGGTGTTGTTGGTGGTCATCTTTTGGGGAATGTGAATGTGCAAGCTGTCGATGGCGCCAGCAATAAGAGGGATGGTTATTCGGCCGCTGCTATCTCTTGCTATCATTTTCTGGATCCTCACTGCACTGATTATATTGCCAGAGTTCATGTGATTCGCACTAGATATAGTACCTGAACCGATAAAAAACCTTCAAAATTATCATAGACAATTACACATGAGTTCAACATCACTCTCCCCCCTGATGATGCTATGTACATGTACATGTACTTGTATATACATCTTTAATTTTGACAACATATTCTCTAAGATTTCAACTACTGCACTTGAAGATTACGTAGTATAAAGGAAAAACGGATATACCATGTTTGCATTTTCATATTTGCGAGTACATGTATGTATTTCTATCCAATACAAGATAACTGGCCAGCAGGAGCATCCTACCAGTGTTATTCATTTTTTCCAAACAAAGTAACAGTGTGCCATGTTACAGTGGATTTGACCCATCAGAGCGAAGCATTTCATGTGTATTGAGGTACACTGTGAGTATGAAATAAATTGCTACAAGGAAAAAGCAGCGCATGCCAAATTGTATAGTGAAGCGTAACGTACATTCAGTTTGTTTCATTCTAAAATGCTGTACGGTGGAGTGCCTTCAGGTCTTCTCCCCTTCCGTCCTCTCCCCCGCCAATGGCTAGCTCAGGCATTGCCCATGGCTGCTGCATATGAGTTGCATACAATACATACCCTGAGCATCGGCAGCCATAGACGTTGAATCAGAATTGGTCTGCCAACAACACAGGACCATCAAGGAACAGGTTCCAGGTGGCCAGGTGGGTCGCTAGCTAGTGCTGCACGTACGTGGCCGTGGCCCTAGGATGGCCTCATGGTGTACCTGCTGTGTTTGTATCTGAATTTTCAATTCTATTTGAATAATCAGTTCGCATCTCTATTCTCTACACAATTTTCATATTTTTCATTTTCAGTGCTATGCAAATATGCGATATCTCGATACACATTCAGTCAATGATTTCAGCGTTCTGCTATAATCGTTGTCAGTCAGTCAGTCAACCAGTGATATGTATTTGTTTTTGTCTAGTGTTTTCATTGTTCTGCAAAATCTTGTCATGTGCAATACTGCAATATCACTCAAACTTTCTGTGATTTTTTACCTGAAGATTCAGACATTTCAACTTTCAGTTATGTGCGAAGCCATTTTGATTTTTTTTTCATTCTGAACAATAAATGCATGCTACTGGATTCGAGCGGTTTGCCGAGTGCCTGGTACACTCGGCAAAGAGCTAAAAACACTCGGCAAACGCTTTGCCGAGTGCCGCACTCGGCAAACTAGACTCGGCACAGACTTGGTCGGCAAAGCACGCTTTGCCGAGTGTCAAACGTCGGGCACTCGGCAAAGCGTTTACCGAGTGTCAAAGACGTCACACGGCAAAGCAAGGCGCTACCGGACGAAATCCTAACGGTCGGTTTGCCGAGTGTCAACCGTTCGACACTCGGCAAAGCGTGCACAGTTTGCCGAGTGTCACATGTTTGACACTCGGCAAAGTTTACATAGTTTGCCGAGTGTAACACTCGGCAAACTATGTAAACTTTGCCGAGTGTCAAACATGTGACACTCGGCAAACTGTGCACGCTTTGCCGAGTGTCAGAGAGCTGACACTCGGCAAACTGTGTTCACAGGCATGCCACATGTGGTCAGTTTGCCGAGTGTCATGGAGTAGACACTCGGCAAACTGACCAGAATCAGTTTTTTTTTGTTCCATTTGCGACACAATGCACAAATATAATATATATCGTATTAAATCACCACAAATTTATCACAGGAGTCATAAATCACAATCACAACAAGCTCACAAGTTCAAATATGCCTGAAACACACATGTTCACATATATGACATGTTCATAACCAAAAGTCCAAATATACCACAAGTTCACAAGTTGACAAGTCTGCAACCAGATATCTTAATCAAAGTTCACAACAAGCTGCTCACGGCGATTGTAGGGGGGTGAGGAGGCCCGAGATTTGATGCCGGCGACCCTCCTAGTCAATTTGGTGCAATTTGTGAGTATATATATTGTGTTTCTCAAAAATTAAAGGGGGAACATCGGTAGCAAGGCATTGTGTTTCTATATATATATATATGCTGATACACTAACTTTGCATATTCAATTAAAGGGGAATATTGGTAGCAAGGCAGCCGCATCCCATGTTCAGAGATGTATCGAGATATTGCATTGTCAAAAATAGTAACTTTGCATAGTCAAATCTACTAATACAGGAACACAAGCTGAAAGGGCACTTAATTTGTTCAGTGCATTGCAAGCACACAAGCTGAAAGATCACGCTTCAGTACACTTTGAGCATAAATAAACGGTTAATTTGTTCAGTACACTATCTAGCTTATCATGTGATTAAACACATTATAATCTAGTGGCATAGAATATGTAATGATGCACAAAATATCCAGATTAGGAGACATTTTCTTTTACACATGAAGCTGAATGGCCAACATGCCAAAACTCAAAGTCAAATCACCAAACTGATTAATAATAGGAAAAAATAGATAACATACCTGCTGAACAAGAAGAAATCTGCATGCTTGTAACCCATCTTCCTCATCAATGTAATGACTATATGCTGCCCAATGGCTAACTTGTATATTGATATAGGAGGCTGACTGCAGCTTCTGCTTATTAAATCTGAGAGGAAATGCTACAGCTAAACAACTTTAGGTATAGGCAATATGAAACACTAGATTGCATTGGTACACTATTAATATTTCTAACTTATTATATGTGCAGAATAAAAGGTACATTTGAACCTAAGACTTTTTACTGAAGTTTGGTACAAATCAAACTTGCTGTCACTAACCAGCTACCATTTGAATAAGCTACTGCTACCATTTGAGCCAACACAAGCCACCTGACACATTCTTTTCCTCAGACAGAGTAACCGCTAATGTATGGTCTGAATTTTTAGATGTAAGCAACATATATGCAACTGTATTTTCAATTCTGCTATGAATCACATATCAATCACTAGATCTCTTTTTAAGTTAATTCTAACACAACCAGACATGACATAGAAATATTAACTTTTAGATCTGAACTAGTAAGAAATCCTAACCTCAATAATCCATAGGCTTCCCTAAATCAATCACAAGCGCACCATGCAGCTCATCCATAGCCTGAAAAATGGCTCCACAGGGGCAACTGAGTAGTAGTAACAGCATAGATCTCAGGTTAGGACAATAGCTTGAGTTTGCAGTGTCATCATATAAATTCAGACAAACTTATATCGCTGTCCTTACTGGAGGAGATAAGATTCACAGGTGTTATCCTTACAGGCACTAAAAGGCACTGGAATCACCAACCCACAAACTGAAATAAGTGCAAACATTTCTAGTGGTTAGAGTGCTGCTTGTGTCGACATGCTGATTAGCATTTATTTATTATTTAATATGTGCAGACAATATGTATTCACAGCTCGTAAAAAACATCAGACAACATGTTATCACTAATTAGTCACCCTCACACATCTTCTATTTTTTAATCAAATAATATCAATATATATCACTAATTTATGTTGCAGAAGCAACCTAAGGCAAACCAATAGGTGTTGAGCATTAGCACATTGTGAAAGCAAGAAACAGTGTTGCTAGTCTGAAATAAGGATTAACACTGAGGTCACACCGAGCAGATTAGCTTCACAGGCTCGTACAACAGTTGCTCATCTCATTGTTACGAAAGTACTAATAACCATGGAATAGTAAGAAGTATACATCACACACCATCTATCTCAGCATGGTCTAAGGGAGCCTTACTGCCATTTGGGAAGAGCTTTACCTTGAACTGAAAAGGCATGCAATTGAGGGTTCCAATGTTGCCTATGACTGCATATGGACCACTGCAGCTTTCAAGCCTCCTCGTGTCTAAATCCTAAAACGCAATGCTAGACTATCAACTTAATAAGATGAAAATCTATTTAACATAATTTTAAACAGATCTCCACACATATACAGGTTACTGTATAGTACTTTTGTTAGGGGGGATGATTTCCTAAATATACCTCTGTTGGCAAACCGTGTGAACCAAGATATGAAAACACTAGACAGCAGCAGTACAATTGCTTAAATAAATCATAGCCAGAGTTCTAGTCCACCAAAATTTAGGTTCTTTAATAATTTAGAAAGCTTATGTAATTGTCTACAACTTTGTAGTTATCAACAAGAGCTAGTTCATCGGTTAACAAGGTCGAAAAACATAAATGTTTAGGACCACGCAACAAAATCCTGACATGGAACTTCAGAAAATCATAACTCCCAAATCTGGTGGGCTAAAATCACGAAATTTTAGGATAGCATAGATATAAAAATTATCTACAACTTTTTATTAACAAGATTCACGGAAAAGATCATTTAATAAATACACAAAATATTTTTTCAAGCAGAATTATACACTGCAGTTTTCAACACACATTGCAAAAACGTTATTGAGTTTTCCTTATTTGTTTCCACATCAAGACAATGTTCAACCCAATTCCACTCCTAAACAGATAAGTGAGTCACGATCTCAAGATCCCTAACCCTAACCCTAGATCCCTAATTTGCAGCACATAACAAGACGGGCACAAAACCATTGGGGAAAAGAGCTCACCACGATGATGCATTGCCCGATCTGGATCTGCAGTGGTCGGAAGAGCACGACAGTGAGGGGAAGGGGGCAGCACGAACAACGTCACAGCCTGGCTAGGGGCTCAGCGGCGGCATGGTCAGCAGCGGCCGTGTGGCGCGCAGCGGCGGCCTGGCCTGCAGCCCGGCGGTGCGCGCATCCATCCCCGGCCATGGCCGGCGGTGCCATTGCGGCCAGTAGAGCCAGCTAGGGCATGGCAGCCTGCCTAGTGCGAGGGCGCGCGACGCGGGGAGGAAGAGGAGGGGCGCCGGTGCTACACGCGGAGAGGCTGGGAGCAGGGGAGGTCGCCATGGGAGGAGCAGCAGGGAGCGGCGTTGGCGTCGAGAGAGGGAGCCTGCTGAGGGAGAAGATCGAGAGAGAGACCACGGGGTACGCACAGGAGGAGATAAGGTGCAGGGGCTGCTCGCGTGCCCGTGCGTGTGTGGGTCTGGTGGTGTGTGTGTGCGCGTTTGGCGTGGGTTGTGTTGTGTGCGTGGCATTTTATTTTTAATTTCTTCTTTTTGTGTTAATTATTAAATACTTATTTAGAAAACAAATTGTCAAGTATATATACAAACTTTGCCGAGTGTCCCAGATCTGACACTCGGCAAAGTTTTCGATTTTTTTAAAAAAACAATAAAATTATTTAATTACACTTTGCCGAGTGTCTAAATTCTGGCACTCGGCAAAATATAAACAAGCCAACTTTGCCGAGTGTCAACTAAAAACACTCGGCAAAGTATACTGTTTGCCGAGTGTTTTTCTGGGACACTCGGCAAAATAATTGTTTTTTTTTGTATTTAGCTTCCAATTTTTTTCTGTAGGCTTCCTACGTTACCTTGACCAACATGTTGAAATTTGACACAATTTTAAGACATTTTGCTATATTTCTTTAGTTTTTTTTCTTTTCATTGATTTTTTTGGAAAATGCAAGTTTGCACTGCAAGTGCATCGAATACTGACATTTAATTAATGCGAAAATGATATTCATGTAATTGACTGTTGTTTGAGGCCATATCCAGGAGGAGACTCGAAATTTCGCACATCTTCTTCTTGAAACTAGACAACGAACTTGTGGATGAATAGTTTTAAAATTGTATAAAATCCAAACGGAGTCCGAAATTCATGAAACTTGTCGACAAGTCATGATATCACATGTGGATGCAGTGATAAAAATTTGAGAAGATTTCGAACACGTCGTCACGTACACTGCTTACAAACCCTAACATGTCAGATTTGCTCCCACGATATCACATGCGGAGATGTGAGGGTTTCTAAGCAGTGTACATGACGACATACTCGAAATCTTCTCAAATGTTTTATCACCACATCCACATGTGATATCTTGACTTGTCGACAAGTTTCATGAATTTCGGACTTCATTTGGATTTTATACAATTTTAAAATTATTCGTCCACAAGTTCGTGGTCATGTTTCGTGAAGAAGATGTGCGAAATTTTGGGTCTCTTCCTAGATACGGCCTCAAACAACATTCAGTTACATGAATATCATTTTCGCATTCATGAAATATCATTATTCGATGCAATTGCAGTTCAAACTTACATTTTCCATAAAAATTCAAAGAAAAGAAATAAACTAAAGAAATATAGCAAATTGTCTTAAAATTATGTCAAATTCTACCATGTTGGTCAAGGTAATGTAGGAAGCCTACAGAAAAAAATTGGAAGCCAAAATCGGCAAAAAAAAAATTTATTTTGCCGAGTGTCCTAGAGAAACACTCGGCAAACAGTACACTTTGCCGAGTGTTTTTTGGTTGACACTCGGCAAACTAGCCATTTTGCCGAGTGCTAACGGACCACACTCGGCAAACCGCTGACGGCGGCTAACCCCCAACCTTTGCCGTGTGTATACGTTTGCCGAGTGTTAACACTCGGCAAAGTGAAGCGTTTGCCGTGTGTTTTTATTTGCCGAGTGTTGACACTCGGCAAAGTGGTACGTTTGCCGTGTGTGTTTGTTTGCCGAGTGTTAACACTCGGCAAACTAGTTTTTTGCCGAGTGTGAGGTTTTTGCCGTGTGTTTCCACTCTAACACTCGGCAAATGAGGTTGTTGCCGAGTGTTCGCGTTTTGACACTCGGCAAAAGATAAAACACTCGGCAAATCTCAGTTTTCCGGTAAGTTAGCGATATTTTTTTTGATATTGTTGAAAATAGTAACTTAATTTCATTTAATAATATCTGAATGCTGAAGAGCAATTAGATATTGTTTCTTAATGGTATCTACATATTCATTTATATCTGAACCTTCTGATATATGGAGATTCATATATCATTGAAAATTTTGGTAATGTCTGAACATTTAGATATTTGAACATTCAGATATAGCATTATGTCTTCAGGTGTTGTGTGAACTCATTTTATTTTATTTTATTTTTTGTGATTTGACCTTTTTTGGAGATAAATGTGCCAATTAGAAATCAATGTTGATTGGGTTCGTCCACTTTCCCCCCTCCACATTCTGATATCACTGAACATTCAGTGATACTACATCCATCCACAAAAGAATGCAATTATAGAATGCGTGCCGATTAAAGAATCTCAAGTTTGACCAAGTTTATAGCAAATATTATTAGCATTTATGTCTCCAAATAAATTTATTATAAAAATATATTCTATAACTAATCTAATGGTACTTACTTGGTATCATAAATGTTTGCACTTTTTTATATAAATTTAGTCAAAGTTCAAACTGTTTGACTTCTCAAAAAGCGAGAATTGCATTCTTTTGTGGACGGAGGGAGTAGCTTTGAACATTCAGTTGGCACATGCATATTGGTAATTCTTTCAATATTCTCTGTGTTTCTTTTATTTTATTTACATGTATATATGGGCACCAGTGGGAAAGTTGACGCAAGGATTGCATCTATCAATGTCATCAATGAAGGCACTGAGGACTCCACTGGATCCACATGGATTAACATTTTCGGATGGCCTACAATGTAAGGTTTATAAATTATTTATACTAGGTTCAAACCAATGTTTTTTTGCATAATTCATTCACTTAAATTAGTCTATATATTTTTTCAGGGTGTCATCCCAATGGTGTACTCCTCCTTAGCAGCGCGTTCGGCTGCAAGACGCTCACCAGGGACGGAGGCAGCGGTGGCCAGTGGAGTCTTGGTGACCATGAGAGGAACGGTGATGGCTAGGGTTTAAGCAGAAGCAAGATGTCAAGGATGGACCCTATTGATAGCAAGGGTAGTCGTGCGTAGATTGTATTGACTGCCATTGTACGGATTACATTGTGAGGTTTCAATGTTCTTAGGGTTCATTAGATCGGGTACATATTCATCGATTACATATTAAACAATAGTTCCTAGTACCTCTTCTACTGCGAGTCAGAGAGGGGAAAAGGAAGAGATGGAGCATAGGATCGCAAACCATCAAAAGCCATAGTGGTCGGAGCAGTCGGAGTCTCGTTCGTGGACGCCATCTTCGGTCCGGTGAAAGTCCCTAGTTTGGTTTTGGCTAATTGATGAAACCTAGGACTAACCTTTGTATCTAAGTGGATGATTTAGATAAAGGTGGTCGTTGAATATGAGACATGACATTGACTCATGTGACCAAGATGGTGAAGACCAAGATGAGGCTTGGCTCGATGGACCGGTTGTGAAGGTGAAGGGCAAGTCGAGGCTTCGAAGCGAAGGACCATGCGATGGTGAAGCTTGAGCAAGACTTGGCGCCGACGGACCAATGCAACGGTGAAGAGCAAGTGAAATCAAGGTCGATGGATCGAGACGGTCATGTGATGATATGAAGTGGATCATACCATTTGGAGAAACAAAATGGGCTCAAGGCAAAGGTATAACCATAGGGCCATTTTGTTTTACACTCAAGACACCATAGAGGGTGTGAGTGGTTTAGGGTCGATAGCCGAACTATTAAGAGGGGAAGTCTTATCGGTTATTCGACGCATGGGTGCCACTAGGTGAATTCATGAAGTGCATTGCATGTAGGGCCTAGTGAGCTAACTGGAAAACCTTTGAAAATGATTGAGAAAAAGCTAACACACAAGCACATGGAGATGTACACTTGATGGTGTTGGCACATTTGCAAAGGTGGCGTTGGTCGCGCTGTGGTTTGCGGGTAGAGAGGGGTTTGGTTCCTTTCTCTCTCCCGCTGAGCGTGCGAGCGCGGGATTCAGGCGATTTCGGGGAAATGAAATGCCTATTTTCCATTGCGCCGGAAGTCGGAAAAGAAACGGAGGCGAACGCGGTCACAGAGGTGACCGGACGCTGCACCGGACGCTGCACCGGACGCGGTCAGTTTCGACCGGCGCGTCCGGTCAGTGCAGCGCGGGCGTCAGGCGCGCGGGCTAGGGTTTGACACCGGCGCGTCCGGTGACACGCGGGACCGGCGCGTCCGGTCTGGCGAACCGCTGTTCACAAGGACGTCGGACGCGGTCCGCGTCCGGTCACACACCATCGGACGCGTCCGGTGGTCCAGGGAGCTTACTGGACTCCCACCGGACGCGGGTACTGTGGCGTCCGGTGGTTGCGAGGAGCGCGTCCGGTGTTGTCTTCGCGGGCGCGGGTGCTGTGCGCACCGGCGCGTCCGGTGGTTCGCAACAGCGCGTCCGGTCGCTCGTTTGACCGTTGGCGCGCAGTAACCGTTGGAGGTTCCAACGGACGAATTTGAAATCTGAGGGGCACCGGACTCGGTTGAGCGCGTCCGGTCAATTACGACCGGCGCGTCCGGTGGTCCCGCAGAAAATGGTTAGTTGAGTAGTAACGGCTCTATTTGGATGGGATGCTTATAAATACTTGTTGGCCGGCTCTTTGGGAGGTCTCTTGGCATTTCTAACACACTTGTGCATCCTTTGAGCTAGAGCTACTCCTCCCACTCATCTCTCTTGCTAGATTGCAAATCAAAAGTGAGATTGAGTGATCCCAAAGTGCATTGCATAGCTTGAGGGCATCTAGTGGCACTTGTGGGTGGTTTAGCCGGTGGATTTCTTGTTACTCTTGGAGAGTACCGCTCCTAGCCGGCTTGGAGATTGTTGGAGGCATTGGCAAGAGAAGGTGATTGTTCTTGGCCACCTCCGGTTTGATTGTGAGAGGTTCTTGTGCTTTCCTCGGCGGGACGCCAAAAGCAACTCTAGTGGCGCGTGTCATTGAGTTACCTCACTTGAGAGTGGTGCCTTGCGGGGCGTGCCTTGAGGGGCAAGTGACTTGAGGGTCACACCGGGGAACCATCTAGGTGTTGGTCGACACAACCGGTGACGTAGCTTGTCGGTGCACAAGTGAACACCGGGTGAACAAATATTGTGTCTCTTGTCTCCCGGTGATTGGTCTTCATATTGTGTTGTTGTCAATATTGATTGATTGTATATCTTCTTGGTGATTGGCAACATCTTCACTTCACCGTCGGTATAATAATTACAATCCTCTCTCTTGCATTTACTTTCTAGTTTTTCTTGTGTAGCTCTAGTAGTAGCTTTGCTAGTTGTGTTAGCTTGTTCTCTAGTGTAACCTTAGTGACATAGCTCTTGTGTGAACTAGAGATCTTAATCTACTAGACTTGTGGATAGGAGGCTTGCATCACAACCTTTGGCTAAGCAAAACTCGCTTTACGCCGTTTGTTATTCTAACAAGTTTGCTTAGTGGTACTTGTAGATTTTTTAATAGGCTATTCACCCCCCCTCTAGCCATCTAGGACCTTACAAGTGGTATCGGAGCCGTGGTCACCGTTTTATTCAAGGCTTAACATCCTTCGGTGTGAAAAATGGCTCAAATTGTGTTCAATCATGTTGGGGGCAAGCCACCGTTCTTTGATGGTGTTAGTTCTTTTGCTCATTGGAAGAGAAAAATGACAATGTACCTTGGTTCTATTCATGAGAGAGTATTGCAAGTCACCGAGAATGATTTTGCTATCATTGATCCCGATCATCTCACCGATGAAGATAGAGCAAATAGAACATGCAATAGAATGGCTCTCAATACACTTTACAATGGTATTGACACAAAAGTATTTGAGGGCATCAAGGATTTAGATTTGGCAAATGAAGTGTGGACAAGGTTGAGTGAAACATATGAGGGCACTAAGGTTGTGAAGAGTGCCAAGCTATATGGGCTCAAGAGTGAGTTTGAGAACTTCAAGAAAAAGGATGATGAAACAATCATTGAAATGTTTCATAGATTGCAAGTGATAGTCAATGATCTCAAGAGCTTAGGGCACAAGACTCAAGATCAAGATTTTTGTCACAAGTTCTTATTGAGCTTACCTAGAAGATTCAAGATATTGATCATGATGTTGCAAAGAGATGGGCTTGAAGCAATGAAGCCTAATGATTTGCTTGGTGAAGTATTGACCTATGACAAATATGATCAAGATGTTGATGACAAGGAGAAGGTGGAAGATGAGAAGAAGAAGAAGACCGTGGCATTCAAAGCCACCTCCTCCAAGGGCAAAGCTACCATCATTGAAGAAGAAGAAGACAACAATGAAGATGGGGAATTTGAAATTGATGATGAGGCACTTGCTCTTGTAGTCAAGAAGATGGGTCACATGTTCATCAAGAGAAGAGGCTTTAAGAAGAGAAATGACAACTTCAAAAGAAATGAGCAACAAAGAAAGTGCTTCAATTGTGATAGCACCGAGCACCTTCAAGCGGAATGTCCTTATGATAAAAAGAAGAACAAAAAGGACAAGTTTGAGAAGAAGAAGAGAGAGGCCAAGATGACATTCAAGAAAGGCAAAAATGGTGCCTATGTGATCACTTGGGAAAGTGAAGATAATGAAGAAGAAGAAGAATCATCCAACAAGGCTTTTGCTTCCATTGCTATCAACAAGAAGCCATCACTATTTGATTCATCCTCTTCATGCCTCATGGCTAAAGAAGCTAAGGTATTATATGATGAGAGTGATGATGAAAGTGAAATGGAATATGCTCATGATAGTGATAATGATAATGATAATGAAAATGATGATGATGAACCAACTAAAGAACAACTATATGACTTGATGCAACAAACTAGAGACATAGCTATTGCCAAGGACAAAGAGTGTAAGAAGCTTTCAATGAAAGTAGCAATACTTGAGAAAGTTCTTAGTGAGCTTAAGACCACTCATGAGAGTCTAGTGGAAGACCATGAGGATCTTGATAAGGCTCATTCCAAGCTTGAAAAAGCTCACTCATTGCTACTTGAGCAACAAGCAAAGAAGGAGGTTGTTGTATCATGTGATATAGGTGTTACATGTGATATAATTGATGAATCCTTTAATGAACCTATCATCATGTCAAATGCTAACCCTTCTTGTAGCTCTTCATCCACCACCACTAACTCTACCTCCACTACTAGTGACGGTTTCACTTGTGATGCCTCACTAATGGTTGAGAATGAGACTCTCAAGAGAGAGGTGGATGAGCTCACTCACGCCCTAGGAAAAGCCTATGGTGGTGAGGCCCGCTTGCTTAAGTGCTTGGGTAGCCAAAGGTTCTCTCTTAACAAAGAGGGATTGGGTTATACCCCCAAGAAAGGCAAGTCGGCCTTTGCAACTCCAAAGCCTAGCTTTGTGAAGGGCAATGGTCGGTTTTGCAATAGATGCAAGCAAGTTGGGCACCTAGAGCATAATTGCAATAAAAAGAACCAAAGCAAGAACCTTGTTAATGCTATACCTTTTGATTCTTGCTATGTGCTTACCAAGGGTGTGAAGGGTGTACAAGCTAAGTTTGTTGGTACACCGATTGTGGGCCCAAAGAAGAAGGCTATTTAGGTACCAAAGAGCTTAGTTACTAACCTACAAGGACCCAAACAAAAGTGGGTACCTAAGCTTCATTGATTTGCTTGTAGGTCAATTACAAAGCCGGAGGAAGGCATTGGATTATTGATAGTGGGTGCACTCAACACATGACCGGTACATCAAGAATGTTTGACTCAATCAATGACAATGATAGTGGTGTTGATTCTATCACATTTGGCAATAACAAGAAAGGCAAGGTTATTGGCTTGGGCAAGATTGCAATATCAAATGACATGAGTATCTCCAATGTGTTGCTAGTTGAAAGCTTGGATTTCAATCTTCTATCCGTGGCACAAATATGTGATCTAGGCTATAAATGCATCTTTGGGGTTGATGATGTGGAAGTTATTAGTGTGGATGGTTCAAATGTGGCATTCAAGGGCTTTAGATATGAGAATCTCTACCTAGTTGACTTCAATGCTAGAGAAACTTCTTTGACAACTTGCTTAGTCTCCAAATCAAGCATGGGTTGGCTTTGGCATAGAAGGCTTGGTCATGTTGGCATGAAACAATTGAAGAAGCTTACAACTCACAATCTTGTCAATGGTTTGAAAGATGTTGAATTTGAGAAGAATAAGCTTTGTAGTACATGTCAAGCCGGGAAGCAAGTTGGAAGCTCACATCCAAAGAAGAGTACAATGAGCACATGCAAAGCATTTGAGTTGATGCACATGGATCTATTTGGACCAACAACATATACAAGCATAGGCGGCAACAAGTATGGTTTTGTCATAGTGGATGACTTCACAAGATTCACATGGGTATTCTTTCTTAGTGACAAAAGTGAAGTGTTTGACACTTTCAAGACATTTCTCACTAGAGTTCACAATGAGTTTGAGATTAGAATCAAGAAAGTGAGAAGTGACAATGGAAGTGAGTTCAAGAATACAAGAATTGAAGAACTTTGTGATCATTATGGTATTGGACATCAATTCTCGGCCAAGTACACTCCACAATCAAATGGCCTAGTTGAGAGGAAGAATAGAACATTGCTTGATATGGCTAGATCAATGCTTCATGAGTACAATGTGAGTCAATCTTTTTGGGATGAAGCAATCAATACCGCTTGCTACTACATCAATAGACTATATTGTCATCCATTGCTAGAGAAGACCCCATATGAGCTACTTCATGGAAGAAAGCCTAATATTTCTTACTTTAGGGTGTTTGGTTGCAAGTGCTATATCTTGAAGAAAGGCACTAGATTGGGAAAGTTTGACAAGAGATGTGATGAGGGGTTCCTACTTGGTTATTCAACTACAAGCAAAGCCTATAGAGTTTGGAACAATTCAAGTGGCATTCTAGAAGAAGTCCATGATGTGCAATTTGATGAAACCAATGGGTCACAAGATGAAGAAGAAAATCTAGATGATATTGGTGGAACTCTATTAGTGGAAGCAATGAAGAACATGGACATTGGAGACATTAGAGCAAAGCAAGTAATTGATATTCAAGATGATGATAAAGATCAAGTGCTCAATTCACCATTCAAGCAAGTTAGTGACTCTCAAGTGCAAGATCAAGGAGCTAGTTCTTCTCATCAAGATACATCAAGTGATCAACCAAGCTCAAGCAATCAAGTGCAAGTACTCCAACCACAACATATTGCAAGAGATCACCCCATTGATAGTGTTATTGGTGATATTAGAAGTGGTGTGCAAACAAGATCAAGATTGGCTATGTTTTGTGAGCATGCATCATTTGTGTCAACCATAGAACCAAAGAAGATAGAAGAAGCTTTGAGGGATGCCGATTGGATCATGGCTATGCAAGAAGAGCTTAACAATTTCACAAGAAATGATGTTTGGGAGTTGGTAGAAAGGCCAAATAACTATAATGTGATTGGAACCAAGTGGGTGTTCAAAAACAAGCAAGATCAAGATGGCATTGTAGTGAGAAACAAAGCAAGACTAGTTGCTCAAGGTTACACTCAAGTTGAAGGTCTTGATTATGATGAAACATATGCTCCCGTGGCAAGATTGGAGGCAATAAGGATTCTATTGGCTTATGCTTGTGCACACAACATCAAACTATATCAAATGGATGTCAAAAGTGCATTTCTCAATGGGATCATCAATGAGTTAGTCTTTGTCGAGCAACCGCCCGGATTTGAAGATGACAAGAAACCCAACCATGTGTACAAGTTGAAGAAGGCTTTATATGGCTTAAAGCAAGCACCTAGAGCATGGTATGAGAGGCTAAGGGATTTTCTTCTCTCTAAGGGATTCAAGATGGGGAAGGTTGATACAACTCTATTCACCAAGAAGATTGGAAATGATCTATTCATAGTGCAAATATATGTTGATGACATTATCTTTGGATCAACCAATCAAGCTTATTGTGAAGAATTTGGTGCTATGATGGCCAAAGAGTTTGAAATGTCTATGATTGGTGAACTTAGCTACTTCCTTGGTCTTCAAGTTAAGCAATTGAAGAATGGAACATTTGTGAGTCAAGGGAAATACATAAGGGACATGTTGAAGAAGTTTGGAATGCAAGATGCAAAGCCAATTTCAACTCCAATGGGTACAAATGGAAGTTTGGATAGTGATCTTGATGGCAAAATGGTGAATCAAAAGGAATATCGGTCTTTGATTGGAAGTCTACTCTATGTCACCGCATCAAGGCCGGATGTCATGTTTAGTGTTTGCATGTGTGCTAGATATCAAGCCTCACCTAGAGAGAGTCATCTCACGGCCGCAAAGAGAATATTGAGGTACTTGAAGCAAACAAGAGATGTTGGACTATGGTATCCCAAGGGGTCAAAGTTTGAATTGATTGGATATTCGGACTCCGACTATGGGGGTTGCAAGATCAATAGAAAGAGCACAAGTGGCACATGTCAATTACTTGGAAGATCACTTGTGTCATGGTCCTCAAAGAAACAAAATAGTGTGGCAATCTCTACCGCCGAAGCCGAATATGTGAGTGCGGGGAGTTGTTGTGCACAATTGCTATGGATGAAATCAACTTTGAAGGATTATGGCCTCAACTTCAAGAATGTGCCATTGCTATGTGATAATGAAAGTGCAATCAAGATGATACAAAATCCGGTTCAACATGGAAGAACAAAGCATATTGACATAAGGCATCATTTCATTAGAGATCATCAACAAAAGGGAGATATTGCCGTTGAGAGTGTTGGCACCGATGATCAACTTGCCGATATTCTCACTAAGCCACTTGATGAAAAAAGGTTTTGCAAGCTAAGGAATGAATTGAACATTCTTGATTTCTCAAACATGAGTTGAATGCACCCCACTCACTTATTGACATGCCTCTCCTTCGACATTGCAAGGTAAAGTTGTTTGACATGTCATTCATCCTATGCTAAGGACTTGCTAGAGCATGTAGACATAATAAGTGGTATGCATGAGCATTCATGATAAATCAAATGAATTTGATGGATATATGTTACCACTATTGCCTCTATGTTTGATTTGATCTAGTGGTGGCATATGACATGTTTGTGAGCTTGCAAACCTAGTGTTGAATCTAGAAGATTTGCTATAAGTGTTTAATTCAACATAGGCAAGATAACCCTTATTAGGAGGTGTGAAGAAGCTTGTCTTTGGTTCAAATCGAATTAAATATCTTTTGGCAAGTGTTCTAGGTTGAACCAAATTGATGAATTTTAACCTACTCCATCGAACATTTTTCTTCTCTCCACAATTTGATCCCATTTTTTTGGGTAAGTTGTTGACAAAGGGGGAGAGAAAAAGATGATTCAACATGATAAAGGGGTAAATAAAATTTTTGATGCACACAAGTAGGGGGAGCAAGCTCATAAACAAAGTTGTTGCATTTGTTTGTGCATTTTCATATGACTTGCTCATTGCACATGTATTTAAATTCAATATACATGCTTGTGTGGTGCAATGCTAGTATAAAACTTGGATGATGAAATGATCTACTAGCATGCATAGGAATAGTTTTACATGTGGTATCTAGACTTACCTAAAGCTTTACAAGTGGTCCAAGAACCTTTACATATAATGTTGATCTCACGGGGTTCTTGAGTTTTGTTGGATGTCTAGTTACTTCATGATGCTAAGGATGGTGTAAAAGGCAACTCCGATTGGTATCACGCTTCAAAGGTCCATTTCTTACACCTTAGCATCATTTTGGTAGAATTACTCTCCCAACACTTCTATCCATGCATATGTGCAAAGCTTTCAATCCAAACTCTATGCACATATGTAGGGGGAGCTAATGCTACCAAAACCGAGCTTGTGATAATTGTCCAAACTTTACTTATGAGCAAAATGATTGGACAAGTATGACAAGTTCAAAACTTTTATTATCAAAATCATCTTTGTGAGGGTTGTCATCAATTACCAAAAAGGGGGAGATTGAAAGTCCCTAGTTTGGTTTTGGCTAATTGATGAAACCTAGGACTAACCTTTGTATCTAAGTGGATGATTTAGATAAAGGTGGTCGTTGAATATGAGACATGACATTGACTCATGTGACCAAGATGGTGAAGACCAAGATGAGGCTTGGCTCGATGGACCGGTTGTGAAGGTGAAGGGCAAGTCGAGGCTTCGAAGCGAAGGACCATGCGATGGTGAAGCTTGAGCAAGACTTGGCGCCGACGGACCAATGCAACGGTGAAGAGCAAGTGAAATCAAGGTCGATGGATCGAGACGGTCATGTGATGATATGAAGTGGATCATACCATTTGGAGAAACAAAATAGGCTCAAGGCAAAGGTATAACCATAGGGCCATTTTGTTTTACACTCAAGACACCATAGAGGGTGTGAGTGGTTTAGGGTCGATAGCCGAACTATTAAGAGGGGAAGTCTTATCGGTTATTCGACGCATGGGTGCCACTAGGTGAATTCATGAAGTGCATTGCATGTAGGGCCTAGTGAGCTAACTGGAAAACCTTTGAAAATGATTGAGAAAAAGCTAACACACAAGCACATGGAGATGTACACTTGATGGTGTTGGCACATTTGCAAAGGTGGCGTTGGTCGCGCTGTGGTTTGCGGGTAGAGAGGGGTTTGGTTCCTTTCTCTCTCCCGCCGAGCGTGCGAGCGCGGGATTCAGGCGATTTCGGGGAAATGAAATGCCTATTTTCCATTGCGCCGGAAGTCGGAAAAGAAACGGAGGCGAACGCGGTCACAGAGGTGACCGGACGCTGCACCGGACGCTGCACCGGACGCGGTCAGTTTCGACCGGCGCGTCCGGTCAGTGCAGCGCGGGCGTCAGGCGCGCGGGCTAGGGTTTGACACCGGCGCGTCCGGTGACACGCGGGACCGGCGCGTCCGGTCTGGCGAACCGCTGTTCACAAGGACGTCGGACGCGGTCCGCGTCCGGTCACACACCATCGGACGCGTCCGGTGGTCCAGGGAGCTTACTGGACTCCCACCGGACGCGGGTACTGTGGCGTCCGGTGGTTGCGAGGAGCGCGTCCGGTGTTGTCTTCGCGGGCGCGGGTGCTGTGCGCACCGGCGCGTCCGGTGGTTCGCAACAGCGCGTCCGGTCGCTCGTTTGACCGTTGGCGCGCAGTAACCGTTGGAGGTTCCAACGGACGAATTTGAAATCTGAGGGGCACCGGACTCGGTTGAGCGCGTCCGGTCAATTACGACCGGCGCGTCCGGTGGTCCCGCAGAAAATGGTTAGTTGAGTAGTAACGGCTCTATTTGGATGGGATGCTTATAAATACTTGTTGGCCGGCCCTTTGGGAGGTCTCTTGGCATTTCTAACACACTTGTGCATCCTTTGAGCTAGAGCTACTCCTCCCACTCATCTCTCTTGCTAGATTGCAAATCAAAAGTGAGATTGAGTGATCCCAAAGTGCATTGCATAGCTTGAGGGCATCTAGTGGCACTTGTGGGTGGTTTAGCCGGTGGATTTCTTGTTACTCTTGGAGAGTACCGCTCCTAGCCGGCTTGGAGATTGTTGGAGGCATTGGCAAGAGAAGGTGATTGTTCTTGGCCACCTCCGGTTTGATTGTGAGAGGTTCTTGTGCTTTCCTCGGCGGGACGCCAAAAGCAACTCTAGTGGAATCCGCGTGTCATTGAGTTACCTCACTTGAGAGTGGTGTCTTGCGGTGCCTTGCGGGGCGTGCCTTGAGGGGCAAGTGACTTGAGGGTCACACCGGGGAACCATCTAGGTGTTGGTCGACACAACCGGTGACGTAGCTTGTCGGTGCACAAGTGAACACCGGGTGAACAAATATTGTGTCTCTTGTCTCCCGGTGATTGGTCTTCATATTGTGTTGTTGTCAATATTGATTGATTGTATATCTTCTTGGTGATTGGCAACATCTTCACTTCACCGTCGGTATAATAATTACAATCCTCTCTCTTGCATTTACTTTCTAGTTTTTCTTGTGTAGCTCTAGTAGTAGCTTTGCTAGTTGTGTTAGCTTGTTCTCTAGTGTAACCTTAGTGACATAGCTCTTGTGTGAACTAGAGATCTTAATCTACTAGACTTGTGGATAGGAGGCTTGCATCACAACCTTTGGCTAAGCAAAACTCGCTTTACGCCGTTTGTTATTCTAACAAGTTTGCTTAGTGGTACTTGTAGATTTTTTAATAGGCTATTCACCCCCCCTCTAGCCATCTAGGACCTTACATCCGGCAGTGACGGTTGGTGGAGAGAGAGAGGTCGGTGCAGTGAAGTGGTGGCGCAATAGAGATGGTGGCGGCTTCCCGTCACTGGCTGCGCCCCTCTCAGATCGGGATCGGGAATGTCGGTGGGGAGTGGCGGCTGAGGTGAATCTCGTGCCTTGAGCCAGCCGGCCCCCACCTCTATATATAGCGCAGTGTGATGGGGGCCCACCAACCATGCAGGGTTGGGCGCCTCCGATCAGGGCAGGCCTAAAAAGCCGTTGGGCCTAATGGTGGGAGATACATGAGTACATAGGAGCAACCAGTAGTTGCACCAGGGACCAGGTGGTGACAGTCCTAGGTGCTTGGGCCAAAGGGCTGGTTTAGTTGCAAAATTTTTTGCAAAATGATACTGTAGCAAATTTCGTTGTTATTTGACAATTAGTGTCCGATTATAGTCTAATTAGGCTTAAAAGATTTGTCTCGTCCATTTCGTCTAAACTATATAATTAGTTTTATTTTTTATCTATATTTAATGCTTCATGCATGCGTCCAAAGATTCGATGTGACGGAGAATCTTCAAAAATTTTGCAAAATTTTTTGCAACTAAACATGGCCAAAGGCTACGCAGAGATCCTCCTGCTTTTGCCTGTCTAACTTCACTAATGCCATCAATGACCTTTGTGGCAAAGAGGTGTCTTACACTCCTGTCATAGTATCATCAAACAATGATGATTTATAATGCTGTAGTGGAAATATAATGTGGAATTGAGAGCAAACAAATGCAGGAGCAGCTCCTCCAAGCGACGGCTTCAAAAATGCTCCTCCAAGTGACAACTCCGATGTGAATTTTAAACTCAGTAACTGTGGTTTCCTTGCACCACACACAGTATCAAAACCATGTAACTCAAAACAATGAATCTACCACATCATTCTCCGATTATGCACACAATTCCATCAGTATTACTGACATGTAAACAATGCATATACTGAACAGTATGTGTATGCATATGATATATATACGATGCAATTCAGTCATCAGCACCACACTATGAGTATCTTGGGTTGTTTTAGTAGAGTAATGGCGGTGGGTGATCAATGGTCATGAGTGCAAACTTGAGGTTTTCTTTTGCAATGCAAGGTATTGAACTCTGTGTGTGTTTAATGTGTCATTAGCAGTACCAGTATGATACCATATTATTAGTAGAAAAAAGCCTTTACGAGAGAGTGGGGAGGGGTGGGGGTGCATCGAACTTTGTGTCACTAAGAAGTACTCCCTCCGTATCGGATTTAGAAGTCGTTTTGGATAAGGTTTGGGTTAAACATTGGAAATATAAATCATCAATAACTTTTAAGTTGTTGAGTTTGCAAATGTAAAAATTATATGAATAGATTTGTCTTGAAAAATACTTTCATAAAAGTATACATATACCACCTTTTCATAAATATTTTTTATAAAAACAAGAGGTCAAAGTTGTGTTTTGGAGACTGTGTCGCTGTCCTAAACGACTTCTAAATCCGATACGGAGGGAGTACAACTAAATTAAATATATATAGCTGCTAATTTGTGTCTAATAGCTTCCATAAGCTTCGATAACAAACATTCCCCAAATGTCACTCAACTTTTCAGTTATCTGTATTACATGCTGTCGGTGTTCGGACCCGAGGGGGTCCTAAACCAACGAGTAAAATGCTGCGTGTCCCTTTCCTGGATGGTGATGCAAGGAGAACACACGGGGGTTTATCCTGGTTCGGGCAAAAGAAGGCCCTACGTCCAGCGGGGGTGAGAGAGGTTTGTATTTCCTTGCACCGAGGTGCTTGCGTAGGGGTTACAAGCTTGCGAGAGAGGGTGTCGAACCCAAGTCCCAAAGGAGAAAAAGAAAGAGTACAGGGTGATTGCTTGAGATGTTGATCGCTATGTTGTGTATGTGGCCTGTTGTTCGTTTTATGTCTGCTTCTTCTTCTTGCCCCCCTTCGTGAAGCCCCGGCCTGCCTTTTTATAGGACGAGAGGAGGCCAAGGCGACGGGGAGTCTTGAAATGATGTTTTGTCGATCCCTGTTGAGGTGACTGTAGCGACGTGCCGTAGAAATGGGGGGCCATCCCTGGGCACGTGATGTCGTAGAAGGTGAGGTGCCGAAATGACCCGGAGTGTCGTGCCATACCGTCCTTTCTTCCCTGTAGCGCTGTGTCGAGGGTCGAGGCCTGGTCGAAGTAGGATCGAGGCCGAGCGGATAAGTCCGAATCCCAGGAATTACGGCGTACGGGCTTTGTCGTATCCTCCCTCGAGGGTCGCTAGTGATGCATAGTGTTAGGTATGGTGGACACAGTGACGTTTTTCACTTCCCATCACGGGATGGGCGGTAAAACAGTGGAAACTGACACTGGTATTGTTCCCACGTCGACCCAGGCCGCGGCCATGCCGGTAGGTGGTAGTTGGTAGTTGTATTAAATGCCTTGACTTCTCGTCTCGTGGTAGGTGGAGACAGAGGGGGTCGAGCGCCTCGACCCGGGCTCACGCGGGTCGGAGCGCTCCCGGGAGGCGATCGAGCCTCTTGTGGGTCGGAGCGTGGTCGAGGCCTCCCGTCGAGGGGGCCTCGTACGAGTCGGAGACAGGACGCGGTCGAGGCATTCCGTCGAGCCGGCCTCGTACGAGACGGACTTGCCGCGCTTAGTGGGCTGTGCTTTGTCGTGACTTAGTCGTTTTAACTTTTATTATCGTTGAATGTGGGTACCCCTATAGTATTGGTACCGACAGTAGCCCCCGAGCCTTTGGGTGAGTGTATGTTCACTCTCCTAAAGGATTTTTACCGATGAACTGGAGTCATAGCGCCTTTCGGTTTTCTAGTAGGGATGCCTAGGCGTTCTCAGCACTTCTCCGGTGGGGGCGCGCGAGCGCACCCGCCGGGTGTAGCCCCCGAGGCCTCGGTGGAGTATTGAGAAAATCTCCTTCGAGGTCTTGTTTGTGTTTTATTAGGAAGTAGTAGATGCGGCCGAGCCCCCGAGCCTCGTGCGCACGAGGTCGATCAGAGTCCCTGCCGTCTTTCGTTGTCCGTCCCTCGCGCTCTTCCTTCGGAAAGGAAGAGGAGGGGTAGGGAACGCCGTACTACCCCGTTTGGGCGAGTCCGGCGATCTCCGGCGAGCTGCTAGCGGGGAGATTCGAGTGAGAGTCCGTGCTCCAGTCGTTAGGAGTCGGCTTGTGGCCCGGAGGCACTCTTCAAAGATGCCAAGGAGTGGTCGTGCGGATGTCGGTTCCCTGCGACAGGATCCGAGGGCTCGATGCCTCCCCCGGGGGGATTCCTGCTTCGACCTCGTCCTTCGGCCTCGAATACGTCTTGGGATGCCTCGAGAGCGTGGCTCGAGCCCTGGCCATGTACGGGCGCATCCCTGGTCGTCCCTTGCTCTGTTGCTCGAGGGCAGCTGTCGAACCCGGTCGAGGGCCAGCTTTCGTTCCCTCGAGACTTAAATGGGCTCGGTGCCCGTTATCGGAATCTTGGAATATCCGTCCGTGGATCTCGCCCTGCCCGTTAGCCAGGCGCGCCTTTTTAGGGCGAGATCGGCGCGGTAGTGGGCGACGTGGTGTTCGGTTACAGCGTGGGGGACGGCCACGTGCCTTGCTCCTGTAAGGCGTGAGGGACGGTTAGGTGAGCGCATTTATTACGGGAAACTGTTCCTACCTTTTCGCGCGGCCGTTGAACTTCCGCCTGGCCTATAAAGGCAAGACCCAGGGGTCCGTGTTCCCCTCCGGTTCTTTGCGTTCTTGCCATCCTCTGCCTCAGGAAACCCTAGCCCCCTTACGCATTCCGTCCACATTGCCGCCGCCGCCGCCTTTTCCTCCACACTTTCCCCTCCCGTCGGCGCTGATGGCTGGAAAGAGCCAATTCCTTGCTACCGACGGCTGGGCCTCCTCTTCCGTGATGGAGAAGAAGCTGGAGGAGCTGGTCGCGGATGGGTTGCTGCGGCCGAGGACGAGTCGGTCGCGGCCGGAGTGGATTGCGCCGCCGTCGACCCATCGGGAGCCGGCCCCCCCGGAAGGCTACGTGGTGAGCTTCGTAAGCTTCCACGAGCGGGGGTTCGGCGTCCCGTCGTCGGTCTTCATGCGGGCGCTTCTCCACTACTACCGGGTGGAGCTCCACCACCTCGCTCCCAACGCCATCGCGCAGGCCGCCATTTTCGCGGCGGTCTGCGAGGGATACCTCGGGGTGGAGCCGCAGTGGAACCTGTGGCTCCACCTCTTCAAGGCCGAGCTTTTCGCGCGGAACGCGGGAGGGAAGGGCGCCTTCTACGCAGTGCGAGTAGGGAGCTGCGTTCTTCAGTTGAGGTCGAGCCGGACGGAGCAGTACATCCCTGCGCGCCTCATCTCTTCGAACAGTGGGTGGCACTCGGGCTGGTTCTACCTCCGCAACGACGACAACCAGCTGCCGAGGTACACCGGCCGCGTGCTGACCGCCCGGGAGGACCGCTGGGTGTACGGCGTGCCGGACGCCGAGAAGCCGCGTCTGGACCCGTTGCTGGCGGCGCTGCAGCAGCTTCGTGCTCGAGGCCTGACGGCGGCGGGGGGTAGCGACGGCGTTCCATCGCCGCCGGGTGATGCCGCTGTGCCGACGTCGCCTGCGCCTCGACCAGATGACCCCGGAGGCGTCTCTGGAGGGGAGCCGGATGTCGCACGAGGCCCTTACTGTCGAGGAGGGGCTTCGTCGAGCCCGCCGGATGGTGGGGACCTTCCAGGCGGAGGAGGCCGACCGGCTCCCCATGAGGCCCACCGAGGGGTTCGAGCCCGTGGTAAGTTCCCTGGTACGCTTGTTTTTTAGTTCCATTCGTCTTTGAGACCTTCCCCTAATCCGGTCGACGCTGAGGCGCAGGACCTATCGGCGCTGCGGGAGATACGACCGCCGGTCCCGGAGGACCAGCCTGCCCGGGATGCTCGACGAGAGCACTCCTCGAAGCAGAAGGCGGCCAAGGAGTCGACTAAGAAGCGGGCGGCCCGCAAGGCCAAGGAGGCGGAGGCGCTGAAGAAACGCCGTCGCCAACAGGCCCTCGACGGGCTCCCCTTGGAGCCGTCGCCCTCCGAGACCATGTCGGGGGAGGACGACGGTAGCAGCGGCGAGGATGATGACGCCTTGTCGCGGTACGAGGCCGCGACCGGGCTGGGGAGCCTCCCCGACATCCGCCCTCTGCTGGAGCCCATCGCGGGGTCATCCTCCTCGGTCATCGTGATCGAGGAGGTCGAGGAGGACGACGAGGAAGAGGAGAAGAAGAAGAAGAAGAAAGAGGAGGAAAAGAAGGAGGCGGGCCCCTCGGCAGGAGGGGCCGCCTTGCCCCGGGCCCGGCCAGAGGGGTCGACGGGGGCGCCTGCCCCAGCCCAAGCCCCGCAAGCTCAGGTGGGGACGGGGGTGCCGACATCGTCGTCGGCGTCGCCTCCGTCGGGCGTGAAGACCCGGGGCCAGTTGGCCTCGGAGGCATAGAAAGCGCGCAGCGGCGCGCCGGCGAGAGCCCCAAGGAGCGCTCGGTCCGTGGGTGGGGCTGCCGCGAGGCCACCGTCGGCCACCTCGAGTGGCTCGGACCGTGGGGGGTCGAGGCCCCTGGTGCCGATCTCCGGGTAAGTTTTTTGAGCAGAAGGGGACTTGTCTTATTTTTTGATTTCGTCGATCGACTCATCCTTTATTTTTCAGGTTGAAACGGAAGGCGGAGACCATGGGGCCCACCCCTGTGAAGTCCCTTCGAGCCAGCGCCGCCGTCCTTAACCGGTCGGCGGAACAGGACGCGGCCTGGGTCCGCGAGGTCGAGGCTGCGAAGAAGCGCCGTCGGCAGCGGGAGGCCGCGGGTGTCTCGACGGCTACCGGCCCCGATCCTGCGGTGGCGGGATCAGAGCCGGCAAGGACGGTGGCGCCTGGCCTGGTCGAGGCGGGGCCTACGGTGCTGCCCTCGGCTGAGGCCACCACGGAAGTGGCCGTGGTGGGGGCGGCCGCCGAAGCGACCGCGGAGGGAGCTGCGCCGGCGCCGGAGCAGGAGGTGGCGCCGGCGAGGGAGCCGCAGCCGCAGCAAGACCTACCGGTGCAGCCGGTGGGCACGACGGAGGGCGGGGCCGTCGAGGCTTCTGCCGGAGCCCCCGAGGCGGCGGCGCCGGGGGTCGAGGTGCCGGTCGCGAGGGCACCGGCGGTCGGAGCGCCGGCTTCCGAGCTGCCGTCGGGCGAGGTACCTGCCCCAGAGGCGTCAACGGCGGGGGTGCCAGCTCCGGAGGTGCTGGTTGTCGAGGGGCCGGTCACCGCCGAGGGGCAGGCGCCCGTAGTCGTTACCCTCGACGACGCCCCCCTGTACAGAGGAAAGGAGATAGTGGGGGCCGAGGAGGGCGAGACCTCGAGCCGGGCTAAAACCTTGGCCCCTGTCGGAGTGGCGGGCGAGGGCGACGAGGCCGGCCCTTCGACCGGGCCGGGAGGTGCCCCGGCTGCGCCGTCGTCGTCGTGGCCAGACTTCGCCGCGATGGCGATAACGCGGGCCGAGGAGGAGATCCCGAGGTGGGGAGGGCCGCCCCTTGCGTTCAAGGATGCCGCAAACCTCGACGGCGAGCCCATCCTCACCCTGAACGACAGGGATGAGGTCCACCGCTGGCAGTACCTCGAGGGCGTCCGCCGGCATCTCGCTCGGCTGCTCAGCGTGGCGTCCGACGCCGTTTCGCGGGGCATGCTGGATGCCACCGAGGTATGAGTAATTCATTTAGCTTTTTTCGTGGTTCTTGGTGCTCTTTTCTCCTCGGCCGCTTTATCTTTTTTGGTTTCTTTGAATTAGGAACTCAAGGAGACCTCCCGCCGCAAGTCGCTCTTTATCCGGGGTGAGAGCGGTGTGTGGGCGTCGCTGTCCCGGCAACGGGCCTTGGTCGAGGAGACTCAGAAGAGGCTCGCCGATCGGTCTGCTGAGATGGCGGAGCTGCGCACCGCCTACTCGTCGGTGAAGGAGGATGCGGTCCAGGCCTGGGCGGCTGAAGCCTCGATGCGCACCGAGGCGGACAAGGCCCGGGAAGAGGCCGCCCAGGCCCGCCGAGACCTCGAGCCCCTATCGGCGCGGGTCAAGGAGCTCGAGGAGGACGTCTCCCAGGTTGGCCGTCAGCGGGACGCCCTCAACGTCCAAATCGGGCAGGTGACAGCCCAGCTTGGCGCGCTGAAGGGCGAGGTCTCGGTGCTGAACGGGGCCGTCCAGGAGAAGGACGCGGCGCTCTAAACCGCCCTCCAAGAGATCGAGGCCCTGAAGGCGGCCGTTCGTGAGAAGGACAGCGCCCTCGTGGGGCTCGAGTGGACGTGCGGGGGGCTCCGCGACGAGGTTACGGGTTTGAAGACCCATATCGAGGGTAAGTATGGTTTGCTGTAGTTATGTCCTCGAGGCCTCGTATCGAGTGCTAATTTTGGCTTGTCGTATTTCAGAGCTGGAGAACGAGAACCGGGAGGCCCACTCGACCGCCAACTCTCTGCAGAGCCTCCTCGAAGCCGAGGCCCGGAGGACTCAGTTGCTCGAGGGCGCGATCACCACGGTGTGCGACGGTCTGGGGGTCGAGCCCGACGCTGACACCGGAGAAGACGCTCCAGGGAACTGCTTCATCCGTCGGATGGCGGCGCTAGGTCACTTCGCCCGGGAGAAGATACGGGACAGCCTCCACCATGGCGTGAAGAGGGCGCTGGCTGTCGTCCGCTCGGGCTTTGTGTTCGACATGGAGCTCGTCGCCGACGGCTTCATCACAGACCCGGATCGAACGGACGCGGAGAACGCGGATGCTTGCTTGGATCTGATCGAAGCCGCGGAGGGGCCTGGGAGCCGTCTGGCCTCGCTCTTTGAGCCCGAGGTGGTGCCGCCTGCTGACGACGAAGGCCTGTGAGCCAAATCTGGGCATGGAGGCCCGTGTAATAAGTTAGTTATTTTGAATTTTGGTCGTGGTGGCCTCAAGGGCCCTAGGAACTCGAAACTTAAACCAGTTCGTGGTTAATTTAGTTTTATTCGAGCCTTTGTTCCCTCTATCGCTTGAATCGTGTTCTCGCGTAATCTTCTTAACACGCAGTTGCGCCCTTTGGCGTAAGGGAGCGAGTGGGGGTACCGTAGCCTCGGAGGCGTAAGTGATCCCACGGCTCGACTGCCCTCGAGCTTTAGGGTGCTCTTGCGGTCTCGTAGATCGTGTAAGAACCTGATCTAAGCGACAGTGGGCGTATTCTTTTTTAAAGTTATGAACCGTCATAAGATCTTCTTAGCGTGCGGTCGTGCCCCTAGAAGGCGTGAGGGGTGAGTGGAGGTACCGTAGCCTCGGAGGCGTAGGTGATGCTCCTGACTCGAGAGCTCTTTCGAACCTTAGGGTGCTTTTGCAGCGGAGTCGATCAAAGAAGCGGTTCTTAAATTTAAAAGGGAGTACGAGTTTTTAAAGGGACTGGGGGGTTCCCCCTTTGTAGCCCCTGAGGGAGGGTCGATTCTGGGGGTGCAGAGTCGATCCTTCCTCATTGTGAAACAACAGTTTTGAACATTGCTGTATTCTTTATTGACGAAAAAGGAAATACAAGGCCTCGAGGCTTTCTAAGGAAAAAAGCGACGTAGCTGTTCAATGTTCCAAGCGTTGGTGAAGATTTCGCCTTTCTCGTTGGATAGCTTGTAGGTGCCCGGCTTTAGCACTTCTGCGATGATGTACGGTCCTTCCCATGGTGGCGTGAGCTTGTGACGCCCCTTGGTGTTCTGGTTCCGCCGTAGCACCAAGTCGCCGACGTTGAGGTCTCGCCTACGGACGTGTCTGTCGTGGTAGCGTCGGAGACCCTGCTGGTACCTGGCAGAATGCAACAGAGCCACATCTCGGGCTTCCTCGAGCTGGTCGAGGGCGTCCTGTCTTGTGGCGTCATTGTTTCTTTTGTTGTAAGCTTTTAGTCTTGGGGACCCGTATTCGATATCGGTTGGGAGCATAGCCTCGGACCCGTAGACTAAGAAGAACGGAGTGAACCCCGTGGCTCGACTCGGCGTTGTCCTTAGGCTCCACAAGACCGAGGGTAGCTCGGCAGCCCATCTTTTGCCATGTTTGCTTAGCTTGTCAAAGATTCTAGGTTTCAGGCCCTGTAGGAGCATGCCATTGGCACGTTCTACTTGGCCGTTTGTTTTTGGATGAGCTACGGCCGACCAGAGCACGCGAATGTGATGGTGGTCACAGAAATCCAGAAACTTCTTACCAGTGAATTGGGTGCCGTTGTCAGTGATGATGCAGTTGGGGACCCCAAAGCGATGAATGATGTCGGTGAAGAAAAGCACAGCTTGTTCGGATCTAATGCTGGTGATGGGGCGAGCCTCGATCCATTTGGAGAACTTGTCGATGGCGACGAGCAAGTGGGTGAAGCCGCCTGTTGTCCTCTTTAGAGGTCCGACAAGGTCAAGGCCCCAAACGGCGAACGGCCACGTGATGGGAATGGTTTGTAGAGCATGTGCCGGAAGATGAGTCTGTCTTGCATAGTACTGACAACCTTCGCAGGAGCGTACTAGCTTGACAGCGTCGGAGACCGCGGTCGGCCAGTAGAACCCTTGTCTAAAGGCGTTCCCGACGAGGGTTCGAGGCGCAGCGTGGTGACCGCAAGCCCCCGAGTGCAGGTCGCTAAGCAGGTCCCTGCCTTCCTTGTTTGTGATGCAACGTTGGAGGATGCCCGTAGGGCTGCGGTGGTACAGCTCCCTAGCGTCGCCAACGATCACAAAGGTTTTGGCCCGGCGAGCGATCCGTCGAGCCTCGGTCTTACTCGAGGGGAGGTCCCCTTGGATAAGATAGTCGAGGTATGGCGCGCGCCAATCGGGCTCGAGGTCAGATGGTGGGGTCGATCCTTCCACCTGCATGGCTTCGGCCCCGGTCGAGGGGGCTTCTGCCTTAGGTGGGGGGTCGAGTGACGTCCCGTCGACCCCTCCATCTGGCCCAAGGTCGACGGATGGCCGCTGGAGATCTTTTGCGAAAACGTCTGGTGGAACCGTAGTTCGACTGGACGCGATTTTCGCGAGTTCGTCGGCGGCCTCATTATACCTGCGTGCGATGTGGTTGAGCTCGAGGCCGTGAAATTTGTCCTCGAGGCGCCGTACTTCTTGGCAGTAAGCTTCCATCTTGGGGTCGCGGCAGCTCGAGCTCTTCATGACCTGGTCGATCACGAGCTGGGAGTCGCCTCGAACATCAAGGTGTCGGACCCCGAGCTCGATGGCGATTCTCAGCCCCGTGACGAGTGCCTCGTATTCGGCGACGTTGTTGGACGCAGGGAAGTGGAGCCGGACGACGTAGCGCATGTGAACCCCGAGGGGTGAGATGAAAAGCAAGCCCGCGCCTGCTCCTGTTTTCATTAAAGACCCATCGAAGTACATGGTCCAGAGCTCGGCCTGGAGCTGCGCGGGAGGGAGCTGGGTGTCGGTCCATTCAGCCAAGAAATCTACCAATACCTGTGACTTTATAGCTTTGCGTGGCGCATAAGATAAGGTTTCGCCCATGAGCTCGACCGCCCACTTGGCAATCCTGCCCGAGGCTTCCCGGTTCTGGGCTATCTCTCCCAGGGGGAAAGAAGAAACCACAGTAATCGGGTGGCCCTCGAAGTAGTGTCGGAGCTTGCGTCGTGTCAAGATGACAGCGTATAGCAGTTTCTGGATTTGAGGGTAACGGACCTTGGTTTCCGAGAGCACCTCGCTAATGAAGTAGACCGGCCTCTGGACGAGCAAGGTATGAGCCTCCTCGGCCCGTTCGACGACCAGGACCGCGCTGACTACTTGTGACGTGGCAGCGACGTAAAGTAGGAGCGGTTCTCCTGGGGTCGGAGGGACGAGAATTGGCGAGTTGGAGAGCGCAACCTTGAGTTTTGTGAGGGCTTCCTCGGCCTCGAGGGTCCAGGAAAAGTGTTCCGATTTCTTCAGGAGGCGGTACAGAGGGAGTGCTTTTTCGCCGAGGCGTGAAATGAAACGGCTGAGCGCCGCCAAGCAGCCCGTGACTCTCTGCACGCCCTTCAGATCTCGGATGGGGCCCATCTTGGTTATGGCTGAGATTTTTTCTGGATTGGCCTCGATGCCACGTTTAGACACGATGAACCCCAAAAGCATACCTCGAGGGACGCCAAAAACACATTTTTCTGGGTTAAGCTTGATGTTCTTAGCCCGGAGGCATTTAAAAGCGACGTCGAGGTCGTTTACTAGATTATCGGCTCGTTTGGTCTTGACTACGATGTCATCGACGTACGCCTCGACGGTTGGCCCGATGTGTTCTCCGAAAACGTGCTGCATGCATCGCTGGTACGTTGCCCCTGCGTTCCGGAGACCGAAGGGCATCGTAACGTAGCAATACATGCCGAAAGGGGTAATGAATGAAGTCGCGAGCTGGTCGGACTCCTTCATTTTTATCTGATGGTAACCGGAGTAAGCGTCTAAGAACGAAAGAGTTTCACATCCCGCAGTTGAATCAACGATTTGATCAATGCGTGGCAAAGGAAAGGGAACTTTCGGACATGCTTTATTCAAACTAGTATAGTCTACACACATCCTCCATTTCCCACTCTTTTTCTTAACTAATACAGGATTAGCTAGCCACTCGGGATGGTGAACCTCCTTGATGAACCCGGCCTCCAGTAACTTGTGGATCTCCTCGCCGATGACCCTGCGCTTCTCCTCGTCGAAGCGGCGCAGGCGTTGCTTCACCGGTTTGGATTCGGCCCGGATCTCCAAGGCGTGCTCGGCGACTTCCCTGGGTATGCCCGGCATATCCGAGGGACTCCACGCGAAAATGTCGACGTTTGCGCGGAGAAAGTCGACGAGCACGGCTTCCTATTTCGGATCGAGGGTGGCGCTGACGTTCAGCGCCTTCCCGTTGGGATCTGCGGGGTCGAGGGGTACGAGCTTGACGTCTTCCGCGGGCTCGAAGCTGCCGGCGTGGCGCTTTGGGTCGGGAATCTCGTTGGCGAGACCGTCGAGGTCCGCAACCAGAGCTACCGTCTCCAAAACAGCCTCGCCGTGCTCGACGCACTCGACGTCGCACTCGTAGGCGTGTTCGTACGAGGGCCCCACAGTGATGACGCCGTTTGGGCCAGGCATCTTGAGCTTGAGATAGGTGTAGTTCGGCACAGCCATGAACTTGGCGTAGCACGGGCGCCCGAGGATGGCGTGGTATGTCCCACGGAATCCGACCACCTCGAAGGTGAGAGTCTCCTTCCTGAAGTTGGTCGGCGTGCCAAAACAAACGGGCAGATCGACCCGTCCGAGGGGTTCTGCCCGCTTTCCTGGCACGACTCCGTGGAAGCCCCCGACGCTAGGCTGGAGGCGCGCTTTCTCGACCCCCAGGAGGTCGAGGGTCTGGGAGTAGACGATGTTGAGGCTGCTTCCGCCGTCCATGAGTACTTTAGTGAGGCGTGTGTTGGCGATGACGGGATCAACGACAAGAGGGTAGACCCCCGGATTGGGGACGTAGTCAGGATGATCATCACGGTCGAAAGTGATGGCCACCGCAGACCAGTCGAGGAAACGAGGGACCGCCATTTGTACGGAGAAAACCTCTCGCCGCTCTCGCTTGCGCTGGCGCGCTGAGAGGCGGGTCGAGGGTCCTCCGTAGATCATGAAGCAGTCGTGGATCTCGGGGAACCCCTCATCCTTGTCATCACCCTTTGGGTCTTCCTTCTTGTCGGTGTTCTTGCTGCCTGCGCCCTCGAAGTACCTGCGGAGCATATGACAATCCTCGAGATTATGGTTAATGGGTCCCTTGTGGTAAGGGCATGGCTCTTTAAGCATTTTGTCGAAGATGCCCCCGCCAGGGGGGCCTCGAGGCTTCTTGCGCTCGGTAGCGGCGACAAGCTCGTCGGCCGGGGCCTCGAGCTTGCCCTGCTGGCCTTTCTTCTTCTTGCGGTTGTTCCTCTTGGAGCCCCGGGTGGAGCTCGCGGGATCGTCGGTCTTCTGCTTCCCTTTGTCCTGCTCGCCGCCAAAGATGGCACCAACTGCCTCCTCGCCGGCGGCAAAGTTGGTGACGATGTCCATCAGCCCGTTGGCGGTGAGGGGGGTGTGACGGCCTAACTCTCGGACCAACTCTTTGCAAGTGGTGCCCGAGAGGAAAGCCATGATCACGTCGGAGTCGGTGACGTTGGGGAGCTCGGTACGTTGCCTGGAGAAGCGCCGGATGTAATCCCGGAGGGATTCACCAGGTTTCTGCTTGCAACTCCGGAGATCCCACGAGTTGCCGGGGCGCATGTAAGTTCCCTTGAAGTTCCCCTCGAACACCCTCACGAGGTCATCCCAGTCGTAGATCTGTTGAGGCGGGAGGTCCTCGAGCCAGGCTCGGGCGGTATCGGAGAGGAACAGGGGGAGCTGTCGGATGATGACCCGGTCGTTGGTGGCCCCGCCCAGCTGACATGCCAAGCGGAAATCGGCGAGCCAAAGTTCGGGTTTGGTCTCGCCGTTGTACTTGGCAAGAGTCGTGGGAGGGCGAAACCGTGCCGGGAGTATCGTTTCACGGATAGCCTTGCTGAAGACCCGAGGGCCCGGAGGCTCGGGCGAGGGGCTACGATCTTCCGAGCTGTCATAGCGCCCACCCCTGTGCACATGGTAACCTCGAGCCACACCGTCGCCGTGCTTGCGCGTGCGGCGCTCGACGACGTTGCCACGGGTGTCTCGAGGTCCATGGTCGTGAGTGACGGGTTCGGGGGCGGGAGCCATCCGGATCCGTCGGGCAGGTTCGGGATGAACCGAGGCTTCTCTCTCTTGCCGAGAGGGCTCTGCGAACCGCTCCGAGGCGGGCTCGCGTCGCCTCGAGGCGGAGCTCTCGGCCTGCTGCAAGGCAGCGGTCTCGAGGAGTTCTCGGATCTCATCTCGAGCTCGGCGGGCATCGGGGTTCGACGGCTCGGGCATGTTCCGGAGGAGCATGGCGGCGGCGACGACGTTCTGGCTGGCTCGAGCGAAAACCGGGGGGTCAACGACCCGGTCCTCGTCGATGCGACGGTTGACGTCGCGAGCTCTCTCGCGAGCTCTCCCGCCAGACGTGCGTTCCGCGCGCTCACGCTCGAGGGTTTGCTGGAGTAGATAGAGGTTTTGCCGTTCTTCGTCAAGCTTTTCCTGCAACTCGCGGATTTGCTCGAGCTGCATTCCTTGATCCGCAAGGAGTTGAGCTTCGTCCCGGTCGGCGGGGTGCTCGACATGAAGTGGCGTGTGCCCTCCTTCGGCTAGCTCCTCATCCTCCGAATCCGACGCGCTTTCAACGTCGACGTTGAAGCACTCGCGGGTCGGATCGTAGGTGTCGTCAGCCGAGTCGGAGTCAGGGGCGCCGAAATAATAGTATGACGGGGGAATGCATGGCCGTTGCAGGTCGCCACTGGGGTTGCAGCGTGGGAAAGCGGTCACACGGGGTTCTGTTTCCGGCGCCTCAGTAGAGTCCAGATAATCAGAAGCCGGCGTGGACGCGACGAGGTCCAGAGTGGAGCGTAGATGGTGCCCGGGGAGTTCCTCGTAAGCACTCATGCAAGTGCTCACGGAAGAAGCGTACACCTGGGCAGCCGAAACTTAGCCCAAACGGAAACGGTGAAGGCGATGTTGCTGCCCGCGCCGGAAGGGATGTACGGGGCAGTGGCGTCGCACCGGGCGGAGGAGCGGCGGGGTTCTCCGTTGGCATGTTGTCCTCGGCCAAGCTTATCCTTCCCAGACCTTCCACGAGGAAATCTGGGCCGGCGCCTGGCTGGGAAGTGCCGGAACGGGGAATCCCGTCACCCTCCGCGAGGTGGAGACGATGGTTGTGCCGGGCTCGCCGCCGCCGAGCGGCTCGCGCCTGCCTGGAGCGACGGTACCGGCGGGTTGCTCCCCCAGGCTGGGAGAGCTCGTAATCCTCGTCGGTAGGGTGCCTAGGCGGGAGTAGGACCATATCGTAGCCATAGCCGAGCGACATGAACTCCAAACTCCCGAACCAGATCACCGTGGCCAACGGGATAGGGCGTTCGGGGTCAGCCATCCAGGAAAAAAGGCGGGAAAGCGACGTTGGCATGCAGCGATCCCCTACCTGGCGCGCCAACTGTCGGTGTTCCGACCCGAGGGGGTCCTAAACCAACGAGTAAAATGCTGCGTGTCCCTTTCCTGAATGGTGATGCAAGGAGAACACACGGGGGTTTATCCTGGTTCGGGCAAAAGAAGGCCCTACGTCCAGCGGGGGTGAGAGAGGTTTGTATTTCCTTGCACCGAGGTGCTTGCGTAGGGGTTACAAGCTTGCGAGAGAGGGTGTCGAACCCAAGTCCCAAAGGAGAAAAAGAAAGAGTACAGGGTGATTGCTTGAGATGTTGATCGCTATGTTGTGTATGTGGCCTGTTGTTCGTTTTATGTCTGCTTCTTCTTCTTGCCCCCCTTCGTGAAGCCCCGGCCTGCCTTTTTATAGGACGAGAGGAGGCCAAGGCGACGGGGAGTCTTGAAATGATGTTTTGTCGATCCCTGTTGAGGTGACTGTAGCGACGTGCCGTAGAAATGGGGGGCCATCCCTGGGCACGTGATGTCGTAGAAGGTGAGGTGCCGAAATGACCCGGAGTGTCGTGCCATACCGTCCTTTCTTCCCTGTAGCGCTGTGTCGAGGGTCGAGGCCTGGTCGAAGTAGGATCGAGGCCGAGCGGATAAGTCCGAATCCCAGGAATTACGGCGTACGGGCTTTGTCGTATCCTCCCTCGAGGGTCGCTAGTGATGCATAGTGTTAGGTATGGTGGACACAGTGACGTTTTTCACTTCCCATCACGGGATGGGCGGTAAAACAGTGGAAACTGACACTGGTATTGTTCCCACGTCGACCCAGGCCGCGGCCATGCCGGTAGGTGGTAGTTGGTAGTTGTATTAAATGCCTTGACTTCTCGTCTCGTGGTAGGTGGAGACAGAGGGGGTCGAGCGCCTCGACCCGGGCTCACGCGGGTCGGAGCGCTCCCGGGAGGCGATCGAGCCTCTTGTGGGTCGGAGCGTGGTCGAGGCCTCCCGTCGAGGGGGCCTCGTACGAGTCGGAGACAGGACGCGGTCGAGGCATTCCGTCGAGCCGGCCTCGTACGAGACGGACTTGCCGCGCTTAGTGGGCTGTGCTTTGTCGTGACTTAGTCGTTTTAACTTTTATTATCGTTGAATGTGGGTACCCCTATAGTATTGGTACCGACACATGCTGTCTTTGCAACAACACTAATTTTCCTTTCCGGAACTATCATCTCAATTGATCTTGTTGCTTTTCAGTTACATTTCCACATTTGTTGCACCTCAAAGTCACTCTGTTCACTTCATTGTTTCGTTCTTGCTGATGGTCCGATAGGTTCCTGCTACAAGGATAGAGAATAGTTCCATATAAGCATACTCATTGCAGAATTTTTGTGCTTCATCACAAGAGTTGAATTGCATTGCAACATCTGGAACATACTTTATGTCAACTTGCATCGGCAATTCTTCTTCAGCTAGTAGCTTTACATTTTTCAAAAAAAATTCTTTATTATTTTCTAATGTCACATCATTGATGTTGTCACTGTAATTATTTGCTGTGATTTGTCTTCATCTTCATTGTTGATATCATCATCCCAAGGTTCTTGTTTTTCTTCAGGTATACTGATCACTGTATTCCTGGACACCTGCAAATGCAAGTCCCCTGTGGTGGGCACCTGCAAATCCAAGTACCTCTGTATCTCAAGTAACAAGGTGAATATTATTTGTACTAGAATGAAAACTGCCTAGGAGTAAACACTGTTGAAAACAGTGTGAGTCAAGAGGGTGGATAGGAACTGCAGAAAATGAGTAAATGACGTATGAAGGAGTACCATATCTTTCAAAATTGTTAACGAAAATTGTTAGAAAAATAAGCCTACAAATTACATTGAGCTTAAACCCAACTTACTGCTTGTTCATTTAGCATATTCCGTTCAGCTTTACCCAGCTCTTGATGCAGGGTGCTGGAAATGAAGAGGCACAGAAAAATACATATATTGAGTAAGCTATATACATTATTACATGGAAACACAATAAATAAATTAAACAATAAACATTGTATGCAGAGTTCAATGTTCATCACATGTAGTAGCTGCAAATTTAAATGCATGGATTTTTCAGGTAACATGTTCATCTGATCTTTTTGTCAATTTGCTGGGTAACTAGTTTTGAATATATATATTTGGTAGTGGTACACGGGTACTAGATCCTGTCAACAGCTGGCCCAATAATGTGAATTTTCCTTTTTCTTCCAAAATAAGAAAAAATATTCAGACTTGATAGAAGAGTAGTGGTAGTAATTCGGTAGCAAGCTATATATTGCATTTCATACCTTTGAGGCGGCATGCAGTATAAATAGGGGGATGTGGCACCAGCGGAGCCACTCCAGCTGAATCTAGTGGAGGCAGAGGAGGTGGTGGTCACAGCAGGAGGATATACAGCTGCAAATCTTATGGTGATGTGTATTTTATATTTTCTTTCTAAAAAATGTGTATTTTATATTAGTTTTTTTAGCTCTAGTCTCCACCCTATTTTAGTTAATTTTAGCTAAGTTATGAAGCCTCTTTAATTGACAGATAAGGTCCGTATTCAAGTTTCTATTCCTTTTGTCATTTCAAAACAGGGAAGCCACGGCAAATCTAAAACACACATGCAAGTACCACTGCTATATCTATTTACATCATGGTACCAGATTGAGCTGAATGGAGTGGCCAGTTGAACTCAAAAGCCTAATTAGCTGATTGGAAAGTATGGACAATTTTCTTATATATTTAAAAAAATCCTATCAAAAGATGATATAGTACCCTGCCATAACATGTATATATATATATATATATATATATATATATATATATATATATATATAAGAAATAATGTATATGTAGGGGTACATAGCTATTTAGCTAGGTGGCACAATCCAGAAAGGTTTGCGGCAAAGAATCAAGTCTTCACGGTTGTGGACTTGGGAAATCTCTTGGCTGTTTGTTTCCAAGTCAAAAATGCACAAGTCACCATCATCGTCCATAAAATTCTTCATAAAGAATATCTGGTTTGCTTTCAGTCCTAGAGCGCTCGCTGCACAAGAAGCCGCCATGTTTGCATCCTCCAAGAGAAACACAACGTCTCCAATGTCATGCACCCTGCGCCAACAGTCTTGCGTCGAGGAGGAGAAATCCATCCTATGCACCTCTATGGCACCAATGTTGTTTGGATTAAAAGCAATGAAGCCAATGGTAACAACAAAGAGTTGATCCTGTGACTCAACCAACCACTGTCTGCCCGAGGACAATCCATTGGGGAGACCGACATCCGGGATGTTGAACTTTTGGAATCTAGGGCGGTTGTCATTTGCCGTGGAAGTACAGGACGAGAAATCTATGGCGCGCATGTCTTTAGGCCAATTGCTGAAGTAGATTTTCCCTCGGAAGGAAGCCATGTCGGAGATGATTTTCTTGATAGGACGGATACGGCGACGGGCCCTTTTCCCCTTTGGTGGCTTTGGTACAGATGCACAGTTACCGATGTTGTACGAGTAATATCTCCAGTTGTTTCTGCTGTTCTCGCCGTCGTCACCAGCGGTGTGGCAGTACCAGAAATCAGGTGTTTCATAACTGAAGAGCACGACGACGCATCCTGGGTGAGTTGGGTCCTTGTGGGAGAGGATGCACTTGTTGTGGTACGGGATTTCATGCTCCTCTGTGATGATATCTGGTAACGGAAGCTTGTCGCCGGTGCTAGGGTTCCATAGGCAAGCTGAAGAGACCGCCGCGTCTTGGTCCCGGGCGCGGGCCAGGAGTATCCAGCCTTGTGGAGTGGTCCAGCACATGCTGCTGTTGCCTACGGCTAGAAGGCCATGCTCCATGTTCTTGTGCAGGCTTTGCTGGGATATGCTGAACATTAGCATCTCGTTGTCGACATCCTCTTCGCCGTGATGACGGTGTTGGAAGACGAGCAGGGGCAAGCAGGACGACATGGATGATCCCAATTTGGTAGCGTCTGCGTGTTCCTCCATGGTTCCTCTTCCAGGTCGACGATAAGAAGATTGGCAAGACAAGGAGGGATCCACCTCTTTGCTGATTGGAGGATGCCTGGTACCCTTGGTCAGCTATATATATATATACAGGAGGAAAGATAAAGAGTTTGATCGGCCACGGTGATATCAGGATTTTGGAATCGGCCCGGACGGTCCGGTGCAGGACACCATGTTGGATTAAGCTTCCATGTTCCGAGTATATATACTTAGTAGTATGCCCCTTGGGTTAAGCTTCCATGTCGGATTAGAATTGGGATACTTTACGAGGAAGCAGACAACAAGTCCAACAGTCGTCCAAACTTCATGGCACACAAATCCAGTTTTTTTTGTTTTTTTGAGAATAACACACAAAACGAGTTAGTAGTAATAATAATATATTATTATAATAAGTATACTTATAGACCTTTATTTGGGCTGTTAAATTTAGGCCCAACACCTAACACCTGGTGGATTAGATTATTAGATTTAATTTTCTTCTTTCTTGAATTTTTGAATTGTTCTCGACTTTAAAATTATTTTTTAATTTTCAAACAACCTTGAATGTTGACTTATCAAAGCTAAAACTCTACATGAGATCTATAACTTTCTAGTCGACACATTTTTATATAATGGGATCATCTGGAGACCCAAATATTCATCTTTTAATTCTCATATTTAATTATTTTTTTTATTTTTTTTCAAATGACCCCGACATTTATATGGTCCATAGCAAAGTCATAGATCTCAATGGGATCTAAAACCTTTGTGGATGAAAAATCTTTTTACTTGAGATGCTTCAAGGCCCAAATGTTTGTTTTATTTTCTGTGATTATGAAATTCAATTTTTGAATTTTTAAATAACTTTAGATGAAGACACACTCTATATCAAATTTGTAGTGTTTCAAGAGATTTAAAATTTTGTAGTTGATTTTTTCCATTTGAATCATTTATGAGACCAAATATATATCAATAAATAAAAATAGCAAGACATGTGGGGCTCACATGCTAAATCATTCTCTATCTTATGGTGCCTAAATTGAAATTAATTGAATCTTATATGGATTGTTTTAATTGCTTATATAATTAGTCTGTGTTGACGACCTAGCAACGTTGATGATAACACTAGCGTCATGTAACCACAATATACTTAATACTATTTAGTACTATAATAAAAGTTAGCATTATTGGAGAAGTTATATTAAAGTTAGTAACTAGCTCTATTATTGCAGGTGCCCTAACATGCATATATTAAATGTGTGGCCATCTCAGACCCAACCAGTGGCGGCGCATGAGCAGCCGACGGTGGCGGTGCTGGGATCGAGTGAGTAGGGGGGGAGGGTGGGAAGCGACAATGGCAGTGCGCCCTTGGCGAGCTGCAGCGAGCGTGCATTGCTGCAGTAAATAATTTTCTTAACTAATAGCTGCACAATTAATTAATTTTCTTAACTAATAGCTGCAGTAAATAATTTTTATGGGTGGTTCCTCCCAAACACCGTAACAAAGCTCTATAGTTAATTGTGTTATTATCTTAAGGGCAACTCCAGTGTTACACAGCGAACCGAGCATGCAAATTCTGCGCTGTGTCAGACGGTTCGATGTCCGCAGTGTGAGCATCGATTTGTGGGACCCGCCACTCACCATGTAAACAAGTAAAATAATGTATCCCTGCCTACCCGTAAGCACGTTTGCTTTTATGGCTCCACACTTCTTCGTACTATTGGTTTATTTTATTCAGCGACTGCTTTCTCGGTTCGGCGCGTCTGCAGCATCCGATTTTCGTCCTGACACCCATGGTTCGACAGCCACAATGTTCACGGTTCGATTTTGCTACGCCACGGTTCGACTTTTTCATACACTGGAGCTGCTCTAAGAACAAAATAAGACAGGCAATGGATGAGTAGCACATATAACACAAGAAAAAACACAAATTATAGAGAAAAATGTCCAATGGCACATAAAAATCGAGAAAGACCAGACGACACATTTTACAATAAACTAGATATAATTTGCTTGCTTCCAACATACACAATGTCCTGTGCTGCAAAATATAATGCCTAGCTTGGTGGCACAATCCAGAACGGTTTGCAGCACAAAAGCAAGCCATGATGATGATGAACACGTACGGGTAATCTTTTGGCACTCCGATTCCAAGTAAAAAATGCACAGATCAGCATCATCTTCCACGAAATCTTAATGAAGTATACCTGGTTCCTATTTAGTCCGTGAAGGCTCGCTGAGCATGATGTTGCCAAGCCTGTGTCCTCCAAGAGAGACACGGCATCTCTCCAATGTTATGAGGATCCAAGCCGATGCAGAAGACATGGACAAGGAAGAGTTGGTCGTCACAGTCGAGCCGCCTGGTCACCCCGAAGCTCATCCCTTTGGAGAAATCGACCTTACGTGCATCGAAATAGTAGAATGCAGGGTGGAGCTCGTCTTTGCTTGCGAAATCGATGGCGCACATGTCTCTAGTTGAGTTGATGAAATAAACCCTCCCTTAGAACGCCGTGACAGTGGAAATCGCCTTCTTCGTTGGAGGGCTAGCGTCCGGACACCCGCACCTGCTGCGCCTGCTTCATGTGGGGACCCGTGTCACTCCGTGTCCCGTGTCTGCACCGTGTCTCGTGCCACGCACAGTGCCCCGTGCCACTTCGTGTCCCACGCGTGCTTTGTGTCCCGCGCCCGCACTGTGGCGCCTCCTTCACACCCACGCGCATGTCAGCGGGCCTAGCAGCTGCAGCAGGTAGCTGCTATAGATCATGGGTTTCACTGGAACATGTGCAATACTATATCTATTTTTACAAAATCTAGATGAAACACTTGCAACATACGTCCGAATCAATTGAAATACTTGCAACATATGTATGAAACACCGGAAAAACATGTGTATAGCCATTGCAGAACATATGCAACATTCAGATGAAACATTTGCAACATATGTGTGAAAGATATACAATATCCGGATGAAACACTTCTAAACATATGTGTGAAACATATGCAACACCCAGATAAAACACGTGCAACATACATCTGAATCATCTGAAACATTTGGAACATTAAACTTACAATATGCGTGTATAACCACTGTAACATATGCAACATCCACATAGAACACTTGTAACTTGCAACATGAAAACACTTTCTACAACATAAGACAAAAAACAGATAAAACATTTGGAACATATTCTCTTGCAACATGTGCAGCATCCCGATCTACTTTGCAACATTCGTATAAAGCACTTGCAACATGCCTCGAAAACATCTGAAACAATTGAAACATATTCTTACAACATGCGCTTTCAGCGCAGCGCAACATCTATTTGCTGCACGGGAGAATGGAGTCTCGTCGATGTGTGAAGTTCATCAGAGCCAGTGGCCCAGCGACGCTTGAAGGTTTATTGCTTGCGCCTCGATAGGAAGTAGCTCGCTGGCCTAGCTTTGTCGCGCACGAGCGGCTGCCGGCGTCAAGGCTTGCCTGCCTCCGCACTGCCGCAAGCTTGCCTCTGTGCAGAGCACGTGTCGCGGAGTTCTCCTGCCTTCATGCCGTCGGCTGTGCGGCTCGCTGGCCTCGCGTCGGCATAGTAGGACGTAATTATGTTGCAATGAAGTAGTGATATGATGTAGTATGTCTTAAAGCCAGTAGACATGTACAACTGGAGAGACCTATCACTACTATAGAAATGATTTATAGTAACGCCTCCTTTTTTCTGTAGGGGCGGTATTGAGCCGCCCCTACAAATAGTTGTCAAATGAGCCGTCCTTACAAATGAATTTGTAGGGGCGGCTGGTGGCCACCCCTACAAATGGCTCAATTTGTAGGGGCGGCTCTATATTGAACCGCCCCTACAAATAGACACTGAGTATTAAAAATTAATTACTAAAATTTGAATTTTTTAAATGATCTTGGATGGAGAAATGACGAAAATAAAAGTTGTAGATCTTGAAAAGTTAAGTAACTTTATTGTTTATAATTTTTTTATTTAAAATTATTTACTTCTTCAAAATGCTATTTAAAATTTAATTTTGAAATTATTGAAGAACTCTGATTTCTCTTTTTAATCTCTGACTAAAACTTGTAACTGGTCTTTCTTACTCACACTAACTTCAAGTTTGATAATTTTTTTCTAAAAATTTCTAAAATCATTTTCTATCAATTTATTGTGTTCTTACAGCTATCTTTTTATCCATTTTTTGTCATGTGACTGTGTTTTATCTATTTGAATTTTGAATTTTAAAAAATGGCACTTCAAACGTCATTTTGAAACATTAAATGATTTCAGGTGAAAAAGTCACGAACATAAAAGTTGTAGAACTCATCAAGATCTACAACTTTTATTTTGGCCATTTCTTCATCCGACAAAGTTAAAGTAACATTGTTCATAAATTTTATATATCCCTCTTATAATTTCATAAATTATAGGAGAGATATGTAAAATTTGTGAACAATGTTACTACCACTATATTGGATGACCAAATGATCAAATAACTAAAATAAAAGTTGTAGAACTTAAAAAGTTATAGAAGTTTGTAGTTGACAACTTTTTTATTTGAATTCATCTTGTCATGAAAAACTACGTTTGAATTTCTCAAATTTGAAATTCAAATTTTATAAATGACCTCGGATGGAGAAACAACCAAAATAAAAGTTATAGATCTCGAAAAGTTATGAAACTTTGTAGGTGATAACTTTTTGATTTGAAAATTTGAAATTTGAAAATTTTAAACGACCTCGGATGGATAAATAGTAAAAATGAAAGTTGTAGATCTTGAAAAGTTATGAAACTTTGTAGTTGATAACTTTTTTATTTGAAATCATCTTATCATGGAAAACTATGTTCGAATTTGTAAAATTTGAAATTCAAATTTTATAAATGATCTCGGACGAAGAAACTACCAAAATAAAAGTTATAGATCTCGAAAAGTTATAAAACTTTGTAGATGATACCTTTTTCATTTGAATTAGTTTAGGAACTCAAACAATTAATTTATACTCAGTTTTTTATAATATGTGAGGAACCAAAATGGATTCTCGACCTAAGTGATTGTGAGGAGGGTTTACACACAAGGAAGAGGTCGTGGGTTCGAATCCTGACTGACACAAAGTGTGCAAAAATTGTGAAAAAATGCTGCTACCATAGAGTGGGTGTGTGACTGACCGGTGGAAACCTCCTTGGATTAAAAAATTGCTATTTTTGTCTTTTTTTCGTGATTTCTGAAAATTGATTTGAAGGGACGGCTCAGTATACAGCCATCCTTACCAATTGTCAGCCGCCTCTACAAATCGATTTGTAGGGGTAGTTGGCCAGCCGCCCCTACAAATCAACGATTTGTAGCAACGCTGTGGTAGGGGCGGCTGCCAAAACCGCCCCTACAAATCAACCTGAGCCGCCCCTAAAGATGAGTATTGGCGTAGTGTATGAACATCTCAAGCAAATCACTAATAATATACAGTATATATTTTCCCAAATAAGTGATTATTGGGGTTGCCTATTACCCTATTCTATATTAACGGGAAATCTGCGTGCTCCGTAACTAGATTCCTATGACCTGCATCCGAAGAAGCCTCCAAGTTCTGATATAGTGTTTGGAGCAAGGTCCACGTTTTACTAGTTGCAACATGATGTCCTAAACATAATTTAAGGCCGGCATTGTGTTGTAATTATGGAAAGGTATATATACAGGAGAGAAGATATAAGAGCTTGATCGGCCACGGTGATATCAGGATGGTAATCGATCCGAACGGTGCGGTGCATGACACCGTACGTGTTGGATTGAGCTTTCCAAAGAAAGTTGGGGTGTGTCTTGTGTGCGTACGACATCAATCTAGTTAGAATTAGTATTTACGAGGAAGCAGCCAACAAGTCCCACGTCGTCCAAACTTTTTCTTGGCATGCAAATCCAGTTTTTCTAAGCAAAACGGTACCGCTAGCGTCCGATCGTCTCGACGGACAACCGCGGCTGCTTGCTTGCGCTCCTCATCCGCCTGCTCGCTCGCCTGCCTACCCGTGCCGCTCTGTGGGGACCGCCCTCACCCGCCTCGCTTCCTGTGCTCATGTGGGGACCACCTGCGGCCACGGGACCACCTCCGCCTACACCCACTTCCTGCGTCTGCACCCAACATGTGTAATATTCTGACCTACTTTTACAACATCCAGATAAAACACATGCAACATACGTCAGAAACATTTGAAACACTTGCAACACCTCAAAATACTTGAAAACCATTGCGAACATACACGACTCCAAATAAAACACTTGCCATATATGTGAAACATATGCAACATTCAAATAAACACACTTGCAACGTATGTCTGAAAAACTGATAAAACATTATTTGGAACATACGCTTGCAACATATGCAACATCCCGATCTACTTTTGCAACATTCATATGAAACACTTGAAACATACATATGAAACCATTGAAACATGGGCTTGCAACATATCAGAAAACGCCTAAAACACTTGAAAACACATCATCACCGCTGGTCATGGCCTACCTGATGGGAAACTATGGTGGCGCAGGCCTCCCCTTTCCTACCGACTCCATGAGGGAGATGGGGGCGCAGGCGTAGGTGTAGGAATAGGCCTCCCCAGGTGCAGGCACAGACCTCCCGTTCCGCGACGGGCAAGGTGGATGGGGTTGTGGCACGAGCGCATGGAGCAGCATGAGAAGGGGCCAGGTGCCTAACAGGAAGGAGCAGCACAAGAAGGGGCCGGCCACATGAGAGAGACGCTGGAGTAGGCGCTTCATGCTAGGGAGGGAGCGGGGAAGAGAGAGCATCCTGCTTTGACCTTGTGGCAGCAAGGTCGTCCGAAGGTGTGGTGCGGGGAGGGGTGGTGCCTAGAGTAGGAACGATTGGACGAGAGGATAGGACTGGATGAGAGACTTTTTTAAGAAACTCCCGAGCGGATGGGAGGGGATAGTTGGGCTAGTGTCATGGCCCCACCTAGGAGCGTTTGGGCAGATGGATGCTCGCACAGTAGCATTACCGTAACCAAAGCAAATCCAGCTATTAGTATTAGTAATATTATAAGTATGGGCCCTTTGACCTAACCCGGCCCCACGTCGCTCCGCCTAAGTGACATGGGCGGCACCGCCATCTCCACCAGCCCCTCCTCCCTCCCTCCCCGTGACTCCTCGCCGCCACCGGAGCGTGCTGCTAGAAGTCATGTAGACGCGATGATGGCGGCGGCGGGGCCTTCCTTCATCCTCCATACTTTCTCTCCTTCTCTCTTCCCAATGGTGGTGCTTCCTGACGGTGGTGGTGGCTGCTCTGGTGGCCGGCTTGTGGATCCGTGGCCTCGGCGGCTAGATCTGGTGAGGCTAAGGGTGGATCGAGCTCAGCGCCCAACTGCTGTGCGGAGGTGCCAATTTGATGCTCCCCAACATGGATCAACGGCTAGCGCCACAGTGGCGTTGCTGCTCATCGGCGTAGTAGGCTCCTGCACGGCGCGGAGTGGATTGGGTGAGTTGGTGCCGCAACGTGGCCAACGATGGCCCAGGATGACAGATTCAGTCGCCCGGGGCTTGAGGAGCCGGTTGAGGTTGCTACTTGCTGTCTTAGCACGACGGCAGTGGTGGCAACTTCGGGCAATAGTTTCGGGCTCCTGAGGTGACAGCGACGCGCGGCGCCAGCATTGGGACTGAGGCCGATGTCGGCTTCGGGGACATCAGCCAACATCAGCTTTAGCGTCGGTGACTAGCACCGGCTGCGGCAATGGCAAACAACAGTAGGAGTAGGGTCAGCTTCACTGGCAGGGTGGCAGCTGGCGCAGCGAGTACGACCCTTGGCCACTGGCGCGCATGTGGTTAAGGCACCATGGCGAAACCTGTATCCCTTGGATCAATGGCGGCGACGCTTTCAGGTACCGTATTCTTCCTTGTAAGCGTCCAACAATCGGCCCTCTCCCCTTTTCACGGCATGCTCTTCCTAGGTGTAAAACCTTGACCTTCTGGTCAGGCGCCGGTGGCATTGCATCTCTCCTTTGAGGCATCATTTTAGAAGCTCGTGCCTGTCAGTCTGTGATGACCTCCACCCTCGTGGAAAGGAAGGTGGAAGGCTAGCTGAGGATTCAAGTTTTCGGTGTCCACTGCGGTGGAAGGTGGTCGGGAGGAGGGCATCGCGTTCCCGCCCGTGATCCTTCCTTAATTAGTTTTCTCTGGTCATGCGAGGGGGTCGCCTCGCCCGCACGTCGTCCATCTGACAAAAGTGGAAAGAAAATCAATCACCAATTACTCCTTAATCACATGAATCTCATCCTCAGTCACCGCATGCATACGATCCACATCCGCCTCCTCCTATTTATTGCGCGCGCCCTGCATCTCGTCCCGCTCGTGGTCCCCGTCTCTTTCCTGGTCCCCACGTGGCCACGCACGCGGTCTGCATCGCGTGAAAACACGCGCAGGCTTTGCCCCATGTGAAATCCTTCCATCCACATGCAACGCAGTCTGCATATCATTATTTTTTAAGGATGCATGTCGCTAGTTGTGGTGTGCATGTGCGTATGCATGCATATTAAAATGAAAACTAATTTGTGTGTGCATGAGCTCAGTACTGGCGACCTCTGCGCCACTCCATGGCATTGAGCTCCATGTTGGCGTCGAGCTCCGTGTGTTTCATGTGTTTCAGATATATGTTTCATATGGATGTTGCTGCATGTGTTTATCTAGATGTTGCAAAATTGGATTTGGTGTTGCATATGTTGCAATAGCTATACACGTACGTTTCAAGTGTATGTTTCGAATGTTTTAGCTGTTTCATACTTATATTGCAAGTGTTTTTATCTGGATATTGCATATGTTACAGTGGCTATACACATATGTTGCAAGCATATGTTTCAAATGTTTCACCTATTTCAGACGTATGTTGCAACAAGTGATTTATGTTGCAAGTGTTTTCATTAGCAGGCGCAGGAAGGGGCGCATGTGAAGTGTTCCATCTGGATGTTGCATATATTGCAAAGGCTATACACGTATGTTGCAAGTGTATGATTCACCTGTTTCAAACGTATGTTCCAATTGTTTTATTTGGATGTTGCATATGTTGTAGTGGCCACACACATATCTTGCAAGCATAGTTTCAAATGTTTCACCTGTTTCCACTACTACAGAAATCTTATTGGAGGTGGGCAAAAAAGGTTAATGGAGGCGGGCATTGCAACCGCCTCCAATCAAAGGTCACGGTTAATCGTGACTTTACGAAGGCGGTTGTCCTGCCTGCCTCGGTTAATCCATTAACGGAGGCGGGCACATTAGGGTGCCCACGTCTGTTAATCATTTTTAAACAATAAAAAAAGCTCGAGGGAGCCCAATCAAGCCCACGGTCGAGCCTAATCGAGCCCGCTGCCATTGTGTCCACCACATCTAGCTCGAGCCGGATCTAGCTTGAGGCTCCCCACTGTGGCCAGATCTTGACTGACTGTCACCGGGTCTGGCCCCGCCATGGTCGATCTGGACACGCCGTGGCCAGATCTGGACCCACCGTCGCCGGAGAAGGATCGACCGGCTATAGATATGCAAAGAGGAGGGAGCGACGAGTGAGGGAGATGAAGAGAGGAAGAGAGAGGGAGACGGGGAGACGGACATACCTCTATCATGTGCCGCCCGCAGACCTGGACTGGCCACTGGTGGAGCAGCTTGGGGGGAGAGGGCGCGCTAGCCGCTAGGGGGGCAAGTCGGGGAGGATGGCGCTCCGGTCGCCACCTGGGGAGCACCTTCGCCGGTGGAGCAGCTCGTGGGAGGAGGGAGCACAGCCGCCATCGGGGAAGGAGCTTGGGAGAGGAGGGAGAGGGACGGGCTCGGAGTGAGGGAGAGGGGCGCCGGCTGTGGGGAGGGAGGGAGTCAAGAATCGGGAAGGACAGGGGCGCGAGCTTGAGGGAGGCAGAGGGCGCGACGGCCACTCGAGAGTGAGGGAGAGAAGCCCTAAGTGTCTCGCTTATATATGAGCCTGGTACAAGGAATGATATGGGCTTTCTGAGCTGGGTATGTATTTACAGAGGCGGGCCTTGTAGTATGTCCGCCTCCAAAAATAGATTTACGGAGGCAAGCTCCTTAAGATGACCGCCTCTGAAAATAGACTATTTTTGGAGGTGGTTGTCTTAAAATGCCCGCCTCCGTAAATCAATTTTACGAGGCGAGCAAAAGTGACCGCCTTCGTAAATAAAAATGCCCGCCTCCATTAATTGTTCAGTATTTTTCGAGGCGATTGGATTTTGTGACTGCCTTCATTAATTAAAGTACAATGCCACGCAAAATCAATTTTGTAGTAGTGTTTAGAGGTATGTTGTAGCAAGTGCTTCATGTTGCAAGTGGTTTCATTAACACGTGCAGGAAGCAACGGAGGCGGTTGCAGTCATAGGCGGTCTCTACGTGTGCACGGGAAGCAAAGCGGGCGTGGGTGGTCCCCACCTACATGCACGGGCTTGGGCACGCAACACTGAAGCAAAAGAGAAGCGCACAACAGCATGTGGGGGCACGGGCCTAGGTGTCCCCACCTGCATGCACAGGCACGGGCGTGCACCATGGAAACAAAGTGAAGCGTGCAACAGCATGCGGGGGCACGGGCATGGATGGTCCCCACCTACATGCATGGGCACAGGCACGCATCACGAAACCGAAGCGAAGTACGTAGCAGCAAGCATGGGCACGCAGCTGCATGCGTACGCACAAGTGGTGGGCGGGCAAGGGCAGCAGTTGTAGCCGTATACGGGTAGCCATGCAAAGCATGCGGCCAAGCATGGACGTCCAGACAGGGTAGCCACGTCGAAAAAAATATGTTTAAGTTTTTCTTTGTTTCCAATGAAATTAGGTCTAATACGTTCGGCCGCTAGTCACGTCGAAAAAAATATGTTAGTTTTTCTTCGTTTCCAACGAAATTAGGTCTAATTTTCTGATGCAATGGTGAGTCCTCGTGATGATTCTATGAAAATGTGCAAAGCTTTTAACATTTCATATACTTAGATTAGATAATGTAAAAAGGCTTTCTTGCTTACTAAAGTGTTTTACTACTCGAGGATGCGCATAAGATTTGCATAATTTTACACTCGCAAGCGTGTCTATTTGTTAACAAGTTATCAAACGTCTATAAGAAATGGGGCCGGGAAATGCTCCCCAAGCATATCTATTTATGCTTTCCCTAGCAGCGAGCGGCAGCTGCTAGTGGTTAGTGGAAGGAGCCAGAGGCCCTGACTGGCCACCCTGGGTTCGATTCCCGACGACCATGGTATTTTTGTGCACAGTGCACGGGAATGAGGAGAAAAGGCTCCCTGGTTCAAAAAAAAAATGCTTTCCCTTTATATAAAAGGTAATACCTATAATTTATTAATTCATATTTCATATGCATTATTTAATGATGATTATGACATCCATATATTAAAAATAATTTTAGTAGCAATATCAGTGTCCTATTAAGTTTGTATCTGCAACCTTGAGGTATTTTTTTCTACCTTTATAAGGCACGAACATATTTTTCTTGTGAATGTATCGTAAATTTACCGTGTATTTGGTTTGGGGATACGGTGGGATGAGATGGTCCGTCCGTGAATTGTGGGATAAGACCATTGCATCTCATACTTTGTTGGTCGAGATGTTCTAGTTCTTTGTTTCATTGGAGGGACAAGCAGGAAAAAATGGACACTGTTCTGTGCAGCGTTAACCTATAGCAGTCATTGGACCTATTTGCCATTGTTTTGACAAACGTGACGATGTTAAATGGTACATGGTTTTTGTTTCAAAAAAATGGTGCATGGTTTTGACATCCTCCTTTTTGGTATATGATCAGGATGTTTCGCCATCGTAATTTTACGTATACACTCACACGCATACAGACCTTACCTTACCTTACCTTACCCATGAGCACTGACAGAAAGGGTCCTGCTAGCGCCTGGACGTTTGGATGGACACGCGTGTTCGGACGCCCGAACATGCTGATGCGCCTACCCTCGTGCTGTTGCGCCCCATGCCGCCTCCTGCTACTCTTGCGCCCCATGCCGCCTCCTGCTACTCTTGTGCCTGCTCGGAGAGCCTCCGCCAAATTGAGAGGGAGCATAGCGCGCGTGTCCCAATGCAAGACAGAGGGAGCATAGCGTGCGTGCCGCAGTGCGAGAGAGAGACCAATATGAGAGAGAGACCAATAATTGAAACATACGTTTGTAACATATGTGTATAACCACCGCAAACATATGCAACATCTAGATAAAATATTTGCAACATACGTCTGAAACAGGTGAAACATTTGGAACATATACTTGCAACATACGTGTATAATCACTGCAACATATGCAACATGCAAATGAAACACATGCAACATCCAGATGAAACTGTCGAAATATTTGAAAACATACTTGCAACATGCGTGTATAGTCAGAACAACATATGTTTGAAACAGCTGAAACATGAAAACATACACTCGCAACATACGTTTATAATCATTGCAACATATGCAACACCAGATCTATTTTTGCAATGTCCAGATGAAACTTATGCAACATACATCTAAAACGCATGAAACACACCGTCGCAAGATGTGCTCATCTACTTGCTGCCGCCCAGTGAAGGCTCGTTGACGCAGCGGGAGGCACGAACGGCACGCGGCACGAGGTGGAATGCCGCAGCAGAAGAATAGGAAAGATGTGCTCATCCATGTTTTTTTCAATCACCCTGTTCGCTCATGCTTATCGGCGCTTATCAGCCCGCCATTCAGCAGTGTTTTTCTCTCGCAACAAATCCGCATCAGTCAAAGTCAGTCAGCCAGAAGCCATCCAGCGAACCGGGTGAATAAAAATGGCGGGTAGAAAGCATTACCGTTGTAGAAAAATAAAACAAAAACTAGAGAAGGTCGATTGGCTCTGCTCGGTGTCGTGTCGTGTGCGCCAAAGCCAAAACGCGTAAAGCATCAGGTTGTTCTATTTGTTGGACGCCGTGGGCCCAATATCTTGCTCTAACAACCGTTGCGGTTCCCGAGAAAGGAGCAGGGAAGCGGCCAGGTGGGCCTGCGGACCGAGACATTCCCCGACCCAGCCCAAACCCTGAGAGTGGCTGATTGGGCCAGTCCAAGAGCGCTGTTGTTGGCCTGGTTCGGAACTAGCCGTTGAAGAAGAAGAGAAATAATTAAACCGCCCTCCAAATCCTCGTGACCGCTCAGTGCTGGCTGACTGCTTCCCTTCCTCCCCGCCGTGCAGCCTCCACCTCCCTTTTCTCCCTACTAGCCGTTGGCGCCCATTCCTCCCCTCCCCTCATCTTCTTCACAGAGCTACTAGGCACACTTGCAGGCAGCAATCTCTACTGCTCTCCTTCCTTCTCCTCTCCGTCGCCGAGCTCCCTAGCTCGCTTTGCTTCATAACCCCCCAGCATTCCCCTTCCATTTCATCATAAATCATCACCCACCACCACCATGCCGCCGCCGCCGCCGCGGAGGCCACCACCGCGCCTTCCGCACCGCATCGCCGCCGCCGCACCCGCGCTCCTCCTCCTCCTCACCCTTCTCCTCCTCTCCCCACCGCCAGCCACCGCCGCGCAGCGCCACCGCCACCACACCACAGGCGACGGCGTGGTGATCAGCCAAGCCGACTACCAAGGCCTGCAAGCCATCAAGCACGACCTGTCGGACCCCTACGGCTTCCTGCGCACCTGGAACGACAGCGGCGTCGCGGCCTGCTCCGGCGCGTGGGCGGGGATCAAGTGCGTGCTCGGCAGCGTGGTGGCCATCACGCTCCCGTGGCGCGGGCTGGGCGGCACGCTGTCCGCGCGCGGGCTCGGCCAGCTCGTGCGGCTCCGCCGGCTCAGCCTCCACGACAACGCCATCGCGGGGCAAATCCCGTCGTCGCTCGGCTTCCTCCCGGACCTCCGCGGCGTCTACCTCTTCAACAACCGCTTCTCCGGCGCCATCCCCGCCTCCATCGGCGGCTGCGTCGCGCTGCAGGCGTTCGATGCCAGCAACAACCGCCTCACCGGCGCGGTCCCGCCCGCCGTCGCCAACTCCACCAGGCTCATCCGGCTTAACCTCAGCCGGAACGCGCTCTCTGACGCGGTTCCCGTCGAGGTCGTCGCGTCAGCGTCGCTCGTGTTCCTTGACCTCTCCTACAACAACCTCTCCGGCCCCATCCCGGACGCCTTCGCTGGCTCCGACAAGTCGCCGTCTTCCACCTCCTCCAAGCTCAGCCTCGATGCCGACGATGACAGCAGCAGCGACAGCAAGGAGGCCATCACCGGGAGCTACCAGCTCGTGTTCCTCAGCCTCGCGCACAACTCCCTCGACGGGCCCATCCCGGCGTCCCTCACCAAGCTCACCAAGCTGCAGCACCTCGACCTCGCCGGCAACAGCCTCAACGGCACCATCCCGGCGCAGCTCGCCGCGCTGTCCGACCTCAACGCGCTCGACCTCTCCGGGAACAGTCTCGCCGGCGAGATCCCGCCGGGGCTGGGCAACCTCACCGCCACGCTCCAGTCCTTCAACGTCTCCTACAACAACCTCTCCGGCGCGGCGCCGTCCTCGCTGGTGAAGAAGTTCGGGGAGCCCGCGTTCACGGGGAACGTCCTGCTCTGCGGGTACTCTGCTTCCACGACCTGCCCGGCGCCCCCGTCCCCCGCGCCGGCGTCGCCCGCGGAGGAGCCACCGTCGCGCGGAGGCCGGAAGTTCAGCAGGAGGAAGCTCGTGCTCATCATCGCCGGCATCGTCGTCGGCGTCCTCGTCCTGCTGCTGCTCTGCTGCCTCCTGCTCTGTTTCCTGGGTAGGAACAAGAGGTCTTCCGGCGGCACTGCTGGAACAAGGAGCGCGAAGCAGGCGGCGGCCAAGGAGGCCGGTGGTGCTGGCGCTGGTGCCGCGGCGGCCGGGCGCGGCGAGAAGCCAGGCTCCGGCGCGGCGGAGGTGGAGTCCGGCGGCGACGTCGGCGGCAAGCTGGTGCACTTCGACGGGCCGCTGGCGTTCACGGCCGACGACCTGCTGTGCGCCACCGCGGAGATCATGGGGAAGAGCACCTACGGGACGGTGTACAAGGCCACGCTCGAGGACGGAAGCCTGGTGGCCGTCAAGCGCCTCCGCGAGAAGATCACCAAGGGCCACAAGGAGTTCGAGGCCGAGGCGGCGGTGCTCGGCAGGATCCGCCACCCCAACCTGCTGGCGCTCAGGGCATACTACCTGGGACCCAAGGGGGAGAAGCTACTTGTTTTCGATTACATGCCCAACGGCAGCCTCCACTCATTCTTGCACGGTCAGATTTCTGCTCTTCTATCTACTCTGTTCATTGTTCAGTACTACTATTCATTTCTGAATTCTGATATACAGTATGGTTCACAAATCGTAGTTCATAGCTAACTCTTTCAGCTAATGTTAAGCAATAATGAGCAATGCTTGGGACACTGCCAATTGAATTGACAGGGAATTTCACTATGTATTAGGGAATTTGTATGTCAACAGTTCTAGCTTGTTAACTGCTGTCTGCTAGTATGTTTCAACAATTGCTTGGTCTGAATCTGAACATCTGCAGATTCAGTCATTGGAAAACTGATACAACTGTGATTATGCTAGCATTGCGTTTTCTTTTGATTAAGCTAAAAGAATGAAGTGAGTTTACACCTTAACGTCCTAAAAATCCTCTCAGTCAGAGGTTCAGAGCATCAGCAGAAAAGTTCAGTAGTATGCACCGACTGCTGGTGCTACAGTGAAAACAAACACATCATTTGTGCAGTTATGGGCCAAACAAACTAAGGATATTTTATGATTTGCTGTCCAAGTAATGAAGTAAAGAGATAAAATTCATCGTCTCAACATTGTTCTACTGCCTTGTTACTTGAAATATGTTTATAATCTTTTCCCCAGCTAGAAAATTTTCGGCATTCAGTATTCAACTCTTAAATAATTGTGAACTGAAACTCTGAAGTTGTGCTGAAACCACATATCCCGACAATGCGCCTGACAATTGATGAAAAATTTCAGTATTCAGTATTAAATTCTTGTTTGAACAGAAGTCACAGAACTGCTACATCGGCAGCATTCAACTTTCTTCTATGATTTCTCAATCGACATTCCTTTCATTTCTGGAACTTTGACATCGAAACTGACACTCTGAACTTTGATGTTTGCTAATGATCTTGCATAGTTCTGTTATTGGGACACTGATGTAGTTCTATTAGCCGGTTGAACTTTGACTTGCATAGTTTGCAGAGTTGCAGCAAATGCTCTCTTGATTCAGGAGTTGTAAGACTGACAGAACTGGGTTTAGACATGTCAAAAATCCTGTCAGTCAGAGGTTCAGAGCATCAGCAGAATCATTCAGTAGTATGCACATTCACGGACTTTTGGGGGCAGTTTTGGGCCAAACAAGGGGTGGATTCGGATTTGTAGTTAAGAATTGATTGCCTCAACATAAAACTTGTTGACAATTTGTCCACAGCTAGACATTTTTCGGTATTCAGAAATCAGAACCTTTTGAACTGAAACTTTGTAACAATTGGGAACTGAAGCTCTGAAGTTAAACTGACACTGTGTTTCCTGTGAATTGGGCCTAACAATTGATAAATTAGTTATTCTTTGTCCAAGTAATGGTCAAGTTATTGTTTGGACAGTTACCTCATCAGCAATGAGCATCATTCAGTTTTCTTTATGAATTCTGCTGATAATTTTTTTCCCAGTTTATTCATGTCATTTCTTAGTATCCATGCGAACTGAAACTCTGCACTTCGACACTGAAACTGACACTCTGAACTTTGAATGTGTTTGCTAATGATGATCTGTTCAGCTCGCGCTCCGAACACACCTGTGGACTGGGCGATGCGGATGACGATCGCCAAGGGCACGGCGCGTGGCCTGGCGTACCTCCACGACGACATGAGCATCGTGCATGGCAACCTGACGGCCAGCAACGTGCTCCTGGACGAGCAGCACAACCCCAAGATCTCCGACTTCGGGCTGTCGCGGCTGATGACGACGGCGGCGAACTCGAACGTGCTGGCGGCGGCGGGCGCGCTGGGGTACCGCGCGCCGGAGCTGTCGAAGCTGAAGAAGGCGAGCGCGAAGACGGACGTGTACAGCCTGGGCGTCATCATCCTGGAGCTGCTCACGGGCAAGTCCCCCGCCGACAGCACCAACGGCATGGACCTGCCGCAGTGGGTCGCGTCCATCGTCAAGGAGGAGTGGACCAGCGAGGTGTTCGACCTGGAGCTGATGCGCGACGCCGCCACCGCCGCAGGGAGTGCCGGGGACGAGCTCATGGACACGCTCAAGCTCGCGCTGCACTGCGTCGACCCGGCGCCGGCGGTCAGGCCCGAGGCACGCGAGGTGCTGCGGCAGCTCGAGCAGATCAGGCCTGGCCCGGACGGCGGCGCTGGGCCGAGCGAGGAAGGTGGCGCCGCCCATGTGCCGGCGGCTTCTGCTTCTGCAGGAGATGATGAGTAGCAAGCCGCGCCAGGCAAGAATTACGAGAAAAGAAGCAATGGTTTAGCTAGAAAGAGAGATATTTAGGAAATTCTTTGATTTGTTTGTTCAACTGGAGGGATTGGATTACCCACCCCTTTCATCATTTCTTGCGTTTCTAGGTAATTTTCAGTTTGTATAGGCAAATATTATTTGCACTAGAATCATCGCTCTAGCAGTCTACGACGAAGAATGGAAAAGAGGAGAATACTACTAGTATTAATAATGCAATTTTTTCTATTTGATATATTTGGATCAGCATGACTAGTTTCTCAACTTGCTACTGTTGGTTGTACTGCAATAACCTGAATTCACAGATTTAGCAGTTACAAGTTGCAGTAGTACAATAGCAGTACTGAGTTTGTTGTTTGTGTCTTGTGAGATCACATTAACAAGAAGACAAAAGGCACCTGCTAACTAGTCAAGATTTGAGTGAATATGCATGGAAATATTTCACTACAACAAGCTAAGGTCTGGTTCAGTCAGATGCAAACAACACCAGCAGCTCTTCTGAAAAACGTAACGGTCACCGAGGAATTGGTACTGTTAGTCATTGCTTTCAAGCTTATTAGCGAGTTCCTACATGTGACAACATATGTTCACATTATTATACAGAAAAAGTTTACAGAATTGACGCATAGGGTGGAGATTGAAATAAATACTGAAAATCAAGTACCATGAATTCAGTTATGTCATCCCTTATAGCAGCATGCTTGCAGGATTCTGAAGACAGAATTTTATGAGCACAACGACAAATATTTCCATGCACATATTGTGCGATGTTCAGACAACGGAGAAGAATGAAAAAGAGAAAAATGTATACTACTAGTACTAATAACACATTTTCTATTTGGTTTACGTGTTCATGGTTAGGAACTAAGGATGGTATGAGATCATGTTCATGAATTTTGCATAGTGGTCCATGCCGTCCAACAGTTGGCGTTCCTGTGTGTGGGTCAGGTCACGGATGGAAATTAGCTAGAGGTTGGTTGCAGTTTCCCAGCATGAGAAGCAGGTGAACTTAATCATCAAGGTTAATCCCTATACTTATAACTTATAAGCATACTGCTGTAATGTAATTGGGGTGACAAAACGCACCTAGTACTAGTCAACTGAAGAAGCTTGTCCAATCAGCCTATTGGTTAGGCAATGCATGCAAAGGAACTTTTCTAACTAACCTTTCTCATGACCAGTTACTATACTAGACTGCATGCCTGAAAAAGCATGACTACCAAACATCCTAACCACTGTGTGTCTGGACCATTAGAAGCATGCATATAGTTGTTGTGCAATCCCTTCAGGTAAAGACGAGGCATGGACTAATGGCCACTCAGTCGCTCGAAATCTAACGGTATACTTATATATATTATAAACAGGATGAGTGCGAGGCAGGAAAACACTGCAGCATGTCAGCATCTACATCAGTTTCATCAAATCACAAAGGTTAAGCTGTTAGTGCTATGCTGGGCACGCCGGCAACTCAAACAACCTACCTAGCCTATCCACGCAACTAATAGATCAATCTGTGGTTTGCATGCACAAGCGCAATTATCCTCTTTACTGCAGTCAGTTTCTATTTGGTGCGAGGTGTTCAGACTTCAGCTTAAAGCTCTCACTGATGATGAACAGCTTTCAGCCTCTAGACTGAATGTCAACAGATTGCACTATTAATCAGTGTGCCGAGCATCTTACCTAAATACCCTTCCCTTTGTCTTGCATATATTATCATATAGGCATCAGGATTCAGCAGCTCAGGATTGAAGTTGGCCGTTTCCTGCTGCAACTGGAAACAACAAAGAAGCATATGACCGGATCAGACCATGTTTACATACCAACCTTTTCAACAAATATTCATTTCTCTCTAGTGCGAATGTTGGTTAATTCTATTCCCTAGCTAGCTATTATTGTTCTTTTTGGCTCACCTTCTCCTGCTAACCCTCAAGTGGTAGATATTCTGTCGCATTATTTCTCCATGCAAAATCAGTTCTTAATTCTTAGACTGATCAACAAGGGTAATACCTTGCGTTCCATATCTCCATGTTTACATCAGTGGTTCATTATGCACCAATCAGGTTTCTCTGGCAACTATACTGTCATGGGAACTTGTTCATCACTTCAAAAAAACTAGAAGAAAAATTCCATCAAGTACAAGTTTCAGAGCTACAAATTAAAAGGCCTAGCCAAGACAAATGATGGCATGCATGCCCAACCAGATACAAATATGCACTGCTGAGAACCATTTCTGGCTTTGAATACAAGTCTAGAGCACTGGACGAAACAGTTCATCAAGACATGCCAGTCCATCACAGGCCCAAAGAAGCATGGGAAGATCATTGCGTCTAACTTATTTGTGACAAAAACTGAACGAGCTATCTGAATGTTGTTTGATAATTCTTTTGCTTCAATTATTTCTGGTTACAAAATGGTTAGTAAAGGTGCTTTAAGCTTAATTATTTGTGTGGAAGACAATTGGTGTTGGCCATTCAGTTGTAGTCTGATTGTTGGCTGCACAGCACAATTGCACAATTTCTTGGCTCCAACTTCATGGTAACCGTGCAGCTAATCATCACTAGGTTTAATTTCAGGTGTTTCAACTAATCACTAGCAGAATTTCGTTTTGTCAGTGAGTACTTTGCAGTTTGCACCGATTTAATTTTATCGTTTGAGATTTCTCTGATGTATCATTTCGTTTTTTGAAGATTGGTCAGTCATTACATCGCCAAGAAAATTCAGATATAAGATTGGTCAGTCAAGCAGTGCTAATACATGAGAAATTGTATTATGATTCTTTATATAAAAAGTAACCATCCCACCTCATGATTGTACTCGGTTCTGAATTTTGTTACTTAACATTGATGCAAGTTGAAGAAAAGTTGTGCCAACACGTGAAATATATCATTTCGTTTTTTGAAGGACAAGTAGTGGAGCACAAGAGTTGTTAGATGCCTCCAAATTGGCTTCAAGCTACGTACACCTCAGGCTTGGTTTAGTTAGGATATTTGTTTTAGTCTTTCGCCACCAGGCAAACCGCAAACATCACCATTTTGTGCTGAATAGCATCTTTCTTTCTTGTCAAGATTCTTGCTGTTCTTTCCATTTGACTTTTGGTTGCCTTGAATTGTAAGAAACAATCTGAGCTAAACAGATTGGATACTTGTCTACTGAATCGATGAACAGTCCTTACCTTTGCATATATGGTGGTTAGCACGTAGCACACACCACGCATGTTGCTGTACTTTTGCCAACCACCACAGCTCGTGGACATAAATCATTTGATGGAACATGCATTTGACAATCTTTAATTTCATTTCCAAAATCTGTCAAAAATATATATCTAACCAATAATTTGTTTTCCTTGTACACATAAGAGCAATTAAGCTTTTATGACCATTATACTGTTAAAATTTAACATGATTCTGATCATCCACAGGTGCAAATTAAACCTGTAGTGAAAATTCTTTTAAAGGTAAAATATAATAGTACAGGTATAAGCCGGGAGTTAATCAAATTTACTATTCTCAGCACATTGGATTCCTATAGCACATACTCCCCCGTCTCTTTTTTAAGTGTTGTTCTTAAATATCGAGAAGTCAAACATACTCAACTTTGACCAAATATATATAAGAGATCACTAATATTTATGGTGTGTATAAGCATCATTAGATTAATCATTGAATATATTTTTATAATACACTTGTTTGGACATACAAATGTCACTAATATTTTCTAATCTAGACGACACTTAAAAAGGGTCAAAGGGAGTACATCATAATATCACATCTTCGTTACTTTGTTAGTGGTGCAAGCAACAAAAAGGAGACAATCTAGCCTTACTGAAGTGCTTTTGATCTTTGACACAGAGAAAGTCATAAATGCTGTTACAGTCAAATAGCGAGTTCTAATGCCATGTAAAGTTTGGCAGTGCGATATCAACTACTAAAACTAAGGCAAAGACTCAGTTATAAAGCATGGATACAGATATTCATGCAACGTTTGATGTCATAGTCAAAAGGAGGAAAGAAAGTTGTTAGTAACCATTAGTGGTGGCAGAGGGAGGGGGCCCAAGCCCCCTTGATTCTGTACAGTTTTAAATTTCAAAGTTTACCAATTTTTGAGAAAATTTATACTGCTGCCACACCCCCCCCCCCCCCCCCGCCCCCACACACAAAAAAAAGACAAAAATCACATCAAAATGAAACAAAAGGTAAGGATCCTTTGTGGAAAGTGCAAGCATTTGGGCTCCACACAGGCCATGATTCCTTAATTTGTGCACAATGATTCTCCTGAAGGAAACATACCGAGCATAATTTAAATAAGATAAAGAATCATGTGATGCAAAAATGATCGTCATGCTAAGATGCCATAAGTTGCAAAGAGATCTACGATACTTAGTTTCAGTTAGGATATATTTTTGATGGACTGAAATTGTTAAAACATACTTGTTGATGAACTGAAATTTACATGAGATGGCTAAATATACATGTATAACCAATTAGCCTGGATTGAACTCTTCCTTCTTTGTTTCTGGGAAAATTATTTACTAAAGTACCTAGGCTGTTACAATTTGCTATCAGTCATCAGAGAAAGCAGATAACGCGTTGATTTGATATGAGAAAAGGATCTCCAAAATGCAGTACGTACATAGTGTAGTTGATGCGTGTTGATTTTCAGTTGATTCAGATGGCTACTAAACAAGCAGTGATCTTCATTGATCATGACAAGGCAATTAATGGGCGTAAATAAAATATTATAAATGTGCATGTAGTACACAATGAGCCCATTCAGGCCAAGCCATGATGCAACACACAATAAATGGTTGAGTATGTCCTTAGCTTCCTTTAGGATAAGATCTCGTAGCCAATGCCACACTCATTAATCTTGACATCTTATAAGGAAGGCTCTATCCTGTGACCTATGGTATGATGATGTTTTAGTACTCAGATTCATTCATTAGGAAAACTAAACTTGTGATGGAAGCATGATCACAGAAGTTACATTGCTAGCTAGCTGAAGCTGACCAAAAGGCAAAGGGAGGAGTTGGCCAAAATTACTAGTTTGGAACTCTGATCAGTTTGAGAAGATGTGCAGTGGGTGTACCAACTGGAGTGCCTGTTACTGTCATTGGCATGCACGTTGAATAGCGGGCATGCATGGCAATGGCATGGATCAAGTAAGTGACTGTGACTAGTCAAGGAAGGAAGGTTGTAAAAGCAAATTTCAAGAGGAAATAAATAAAGCAGAAAGCAGAATGTAAGTGGAAATATGCATGCATTTTGGTTCATCACCAAGAGAATCAATTGAGGAGCTAATCACGCCAACCACAAGACCACCGCTGCCTATGACTTTGCAGATACTATAAGCACCATCTTTTTCCTTTTCTGATCTGTATGCTGCTGGTCCCTTCTCTGCACATTCAGCACCTGCACCTATATAAGCAGAGTCTTCACTCTTCAGCCTTGGCCTCTTGCATATAAGCAATTCTAAGGCCTCGCAACAGTTAGGCAGCTCGCTAGCTACTAGGCAGGCAACCAGGCAGCAGAGTCACTAGTTCCAGCAGAAATGCATGCATCACTCGGCATGTCAAGCTCAAGCAGCAGCAGCTTGTCCTACTCCTCCTTGCTCTTCACCACCTTTGCTCTGGCTCTCCTCTGCTCCCAGCTCACCATCGCCAAAGAGCAGTACCATGAGTTCGTGGTAATGTAACTAACCAAACCAACTGATGACTGATTACTGCACTGTGCATGCCAAGAAGGATCAATTAATGCATGCTCGTTCCATGACTACTAATACTCCATCCCTGATCTGCCTGCAGGTGAAGGAGGCGACGGTGACGCGGCTATGCGTGACGCAGCGGATCATGACGGTGAACGGGGAGTTCCCGGGGCCGGCGGTGGAGGTGGCCGAGGGCGACGCGCTCATCGTGCGCGTCGTGAACCGGGGCAGCTACAACGTGACGGTGCACTGGCACGGCGTGCGGCAGATGCGGACGGGGTGGTCCGACGGGCCGGAGTTCGTGACGCAGTGCCCCATCCGCCCGGGGAACTCCTACACCTACCGCTTCACCGTCGCCGGGCAGGAAGGCACGCTGTGGTGGCACGCGCACAGCTCCTGGCTCCGCGCCACCGTCCACGGCGCGCTCCTCATCCGCCCACGCGCCGGCGTGCCTTACCCGTTCAACGGCGGCAAGCCGCCCGCCAGGGAGATCCCCATCATCCTAGGTACGTACGTGCCACTACTCAATCTATATGTATATCTGTACGTTTCAGTCTTAAGATACTCGCGGCACTAGCACTATTCATTTCGACGTGTCCGATATATAATTACGTCAAAATTTTTCTTGCACAAATGTAATTAAATATATCCTCACTACTTTCCTTTCTTCAAAAAAAGCTAACAAGTAAGTACAATATCAATCCAAAAAATATGAGACAATTTCTATATTTGCCAACTCATAAAAGACGCTACACAAAGAAACCATATTTCCAATAGGTAGTTTCTTAAAAAAATGTTTTCATCTAATCACGTAGCTTCTCTTTTCATCATTACCTATCACATCTCTTCATATATTGGTTCTTGTTAAGACATATTCTCTCCGTAGCAAAAACAGTATCGCTATGAGGTTCATGCTAAATAAATTTTCTTAAGTTTGACTAGATTTATACAAATATTAGCAATATTTGTATCTCCAAATAAAGTTATTATAAAAATATATTCACCAATTCATCTAATGAAACTAATTATGCTCCATAAATATTAATATTTTCTTAAATATAATTGGTCAAAATTGCAAATGTTTAACTTCTCATGAAGTGAGAGTGACACAATTTGTGGGACCAAGAGAGTACCTTCTTATCATTTCCTCATCTCTCTTATCTAATTTCAATGCCACATAACCATTTTACTTAGTTGGCATCTTAACAAATGAACATAAAAACCATCCAAGTTTCTGGGTTAGGAGTGTCCTAACAAGAACATAGACCCAAATTTAGAATGAGACTAATAGAAGTAGTTAATCATAACCCTAGCTACGGGCTAGTAAGACTGAAGAGTGTACACCCACACTATATGCTCCCACCAACTAAGTTCATCATTGGCCAGGTTTAGCGAGTAGTGTGGTGTGGCCCACACGGAATTATGATTATTTAGCATTTTTTTTGCTTTTCCCGCATGTTAATCAGTGTTATCATTCTGTTAGTCAGTAGTTGGCGCCAGCTTTCTTTCTACCTCTCGTTTGCGTACCTATAGCAGAGCAGCGGCTGCTGCTGCTGTGCACCAGAGTCAAACACACATGCATCGTCATCATGTCGGAATCCATTCACAAAGTAAACATACATATATGCACCTTTACACACCAAACGTCATGGACACGTCTTTCGACTATCTTCGTACACCTATCAAAAGGAAAATTCGTCATTGACGGTCACAGAAAGGTTTCCTTTTCATGACGTTATCCACGTGAGATTCTTCTCAGCATTAGTCGATCATATGGCACCGACCTGTGGGGCCAACACCACTCAGACACCATTACCACGCTCTCTTGTTTTGCTGCATTTTTCAGACTGAACCTGAATCAATCTGTATATTTTGTGGTATATTTGTCCTGAAAGGTTGCCTCTTGATAGCAAAAGGAATAGCATTGTGGGTCACTACAACTCGTCTGATCATATTATTTTTGCTAATGTTAGTATACCACCTGTTACAAAAAGATCATCAGTTGGTTTTGCTACAAAAAGTCATACTTGCATCTGAAGCATCCTGAAAGGCAAACAACTGGCTTTGATCAGAGCAGGTTCAGTTGGATGAAATAATTTCCTTCAGAAAGAACTCGTATACTAAATAAAATTAGTCTACGTAAAGAGACCTTTATTTTTTTTCTATAGTGTAATACTTTCCAAGTTGGTTAATCAAAATGGCATCATTAAGCTGTTGCTTTTCTTTTTTTTTCTTTTTCTTTGTGGGGGGGGGGGGGGGGGGGGGGGGGGGGGGCTGCTATTGTGGCCCACATTCCACAGTAGGCCTAACATGCATGTACCCTTCTACAGATTCTCACAAAAAAACATGTACCCTTCTACGATCTTAGGTGTTGAATAAATGGACAAGTCGTTCTCTTTACGACCAAAATGAAAAGCTAATCTACTAGCTATCAATCAAAATCATGATTGCAAAGTTATTTAAAAGGTATATAACAATGAAACTAAATATAACTCCTTAATAAAAATTGGTGGAGCAAGACTCCAGAGGTTGGTGGGTTGCATTGTTGCAGATACTTCCACACTGTAGTGTACGTGTTTTTCCTAGTGACTAAATGTGTGTAATTTGTTGTCGGAACAACAGGGGAGTGGTGGAACATGAACCCCATCGACGTCGTCCGCACCGCCACCCGTACCGGCGCCGCGCCCAACATCTCCGACGCCCTCACCGTCAACGGCCACCCCGGCGACCTCTACAAGTGCTCATCCAACGGTAAACAACACACACCTAGCTAGCTACTCCTATTGCTGCTCCGGTGCCCAGCGGTGATCGATCGGAAATGAAACTGAACGCTGGTGGACCGGACAGGCACGGCGATGTTCGCGGTGAAGTCCGGCGAGACGAACCTACTGCGCTTCATCAACGCCGCACTCAACACGGAGCTCTTCGTCTCGCTCGCCGGCCACACCATGACAGTGGTGGGCGCCGACGCCTCCTACACCAAGGCGTACGCCACGTCGGTGCTCATGATCGCGCCAGGCCAGACCACGGACGTCCTCGTCACCTTCGACCAGGCACCCGGCCGCTACTACCTCGCCGCGCGCGCCTACGCCAGCGCCCAGGGCGTCCCCTTCGACAACACCACGACCACCGCCATCTTCGACTACGGCGCCACCACCAACACCAGCAGCCCTGCGATGCCGACGCTCCCGGCGTACAACGACACCGCGACGGCGACGGCGTTCACGACGAGCCTGCGCGGCCTGCGCAAGGCGGAGCTGCCGACGCGCGTCGACGAGAGCCTCTTCTTCACCGTCGGCGTCGGCCTCTTCAACTGCTCGAGTGGCCAGACCTGCGGCGGGCCGAACAACACGCGGTTTGCGGCGAGCATGAACAACGTCTCCTTCGTGCTCCCGTCCACCACCTCCATCCTGCAGGCGCACTACACCGGCGGCGGGGCGGCGTCGGCGCCGGGGGTGTTCACCGCCGACTTCCCGGCCAACCCGCCGCTGCAGTTCGACTACACGGCGCAGAACGTGAGCCGCGCGCTGTGGCAGCCCGTGCCGGGCACCAAGGTGTACCGGCTCAAGTATGGCGCCGCCGTGCAGCTGGTGCTCCAGGGTACCAATGTGTTCGCGGCTGAGAACCACCCCATCCACCTCCACGGCTACGACTTCTACATCCTCGCCGAGGGGTTCGGCAACTTCGATGCGGCAACGGACACCGCCAAGTTCAACTTGGACGATCCGCCGATGAGGAACACGGTGGGCGTGCCGGTGAACGGGTGGGCGGTCATCCGGTTCGTGGCGGATAATCCGGGGTTGTGGCTGATGCACTGCCATCTGGACGTGCACATCACCTGGGGCCTCGCCATGGCGTTCCTGGTGGAGGATGGCGTTGGGGAGCTGCAGTCCCTGGAGGCTCCGCCGCCTGACCTGCCGGTCTGCTGAAAGCCTGAAAGGCTCAAAGCACCATTAACACTTGCTGATTCTAGTTTTGGCCATTCATCTGTGCTAGCTTAATTACTTGGCGCTGATTATTTGAACATTCCATGTATCGATTCACATTTTTTTAATCATCACAGCACAGTCTAGCTGTCTATATCAAAATTCATCAAGAAACAATCTTGTCAATTTAATTCAATAATATAATACTATTGAAAACAAAGTACTCTGTACTCAGTCACAGTGATGTCCTGGTTCTTCATAAGCTTCAGTAGAGGGAAAGGGTGGTTCACTGAAGTGAAGCTGACACCACAGCACATTGAAGTATCCAACATTCCAACTGCTGCCAGTCACATAGCATTTGTAACGGTAGCTTGTCTTAAGGAACTAGGGAGGGCTCTCTGAATTACTCCAGATTTCTATGATTGAGTAGCACTATACTACTAGTGGGTAGTGGCTGACCCATCTGGCTTGGCTTAGTTACAACAGTGATGTTTCATATTTGGTAATGCTCCGGGGCGAGCGTCCGTCAGATCTGACGCTGCCTTCTTGGGCCTACACGGACCACTAAGCCTGCCTCCTCCTCTTTACGTCTCCCACGTCTCTCTTAAAAATATCTACCCCGTCGCACGCTTCACGGCGCCGTGCGGCTATCCGTCTGTCCCACTCCGCATTTGCTGGCGCAGCCATCTCCCGCACACGCTCCACTGTACCCTGTGTTGTTCCCTTCTCGCTCGCCCACTTGCACCGCCTCTGCTGGTGCTCGTGGTTCCATCGCGCGCCTCAGGTCGATCCCTGGCCAAGCCAAGGGCACCCATGAGAGCGCCCTGTGCTGGTGGTGCTCGCGCCCTGAGGCCGGAATTAGACGAACCGGCCCCGACTTCCCCTCCCATATGTTGCAAATGTATGTGTCAAGTGTTTCAAATGTTTTAGAGGTATGTTGTAGGTGTTTCGTACGGATGCTGTAAAAGTATATTGGGTGTTGCATATATTGCAAATGTTTCAGAGACATATTGCAAGCGTTTGTTCAAAATATTTCATCTGTTTCAGTCGTATGTTGCAAGCATTTTTATCTGGATATTTATATTTCACACCTATGTTGCAAGAGTTTGTTCGAAATGTTTTAGTTGTTCCAGTTGTATGTTGAAATAAGTGCTTTCATGTTGCAATTTGCAAGTGTTTTATCCGGATGTTGCATATGTTTCACACATATGTTGCAATTGTATGTTCCAAATATTTTATTTGTTTCAGTCGTATGTTGCATCCAAGTGTTTTATGTTTTAGAGGTAGAGAGTCCTTGGGGGCACGGCCTGGGCGCCGGGGGATGGGGTGGGGTGAGCCGTGGGCCGGCGGTCAGGGTGCGCAGTGCACCTAGGATCATGCGGATAGGGTGTGCTTGTCCTCATGCCGGCTCTCAATTCTGGCACCCCAGAGATAGAGGAGGGGGTCAGTTGGGGGGGAAGGAGCGATGGGCGCAGCGTTTCCCGCGGGCACGCGGGCGTCCGGACTCACGCGGTGACGGAGAGATAGGAGGGGGGGGGGGGGGGGGCGCAGGGGGAAGGAGCGGCAAGCACGACCTTTTCCATGGGCGTGTGTGACGAAGGTGGCCTGGGTGTCCAGACACACGCTTTTGTCAAGACGTCCCCGTTTCATATTTGCAGAGTGGAGGGCTGCCTTGTGTCTACCTACTGGGCAAGTTACCGGTGGGCTGGGCTCGATAGGCTGGAACTCCTTCAAGAGGGTATTTGTTTAGGGCCGTTGTATCTATTGCAGCTAGGGCCAAAATAAGTTTACAACACTGTAGTTTGGGCACACTGTCTCAGTTTTAATCAGCATACATGTGCAACTCAATCAAAGAGAAAAAAAAAGGAAAGACCACAACTTCATGCTGTGCAGAGATGGAAACCCCCATTGCAACATCATGTGCAGCTCAATATAGGAGTATATCCACGACAGTTTGTAATAATATATATTAACCACAAGAGTTTACACGCGCAAGAGGCGTAGCAACAGCGAGTACTTACAGTACAGGCCCATTTGCGACAGCATTGAAAATAACATTGTAGATGTATAATCCACGGGAGTACGGGACAGCATTGAAATTTAAAAATAAAATGGCTTTTGCTATGGTACTCTCAAATAACTGTGGACCGTCGATCTGAACATCAAAAATCACATTTTACCTCGTAAGAGGTAATTGAATAAATATATTTGTTATTTTAAAAAAATAGGAAAGCAAGCACAATTTTAAGTAGAATATCTATCAACATATCTAACATGCATGCAACAGCATGGGACATGCATTTGTATGGATGGTTTGGAGCGTGACATGTAATGTTTTTTTTAACGAATTGATCTATGTGGAGTTGTAACGTTAGCTTTTTTATATAACGTGACAATTAGAGGTGTACTTTATTTATTTATTAAATTGGACCATCAACGTGTTGGTAACGAGAACATTGTCTCGAAAGTATTGGTATTTAAATTATTTATTTATTTTAATTCATAATCCTAACATTAGTATTTTTGGCACGTATTTTGTAAATGAATGTTGATAACAAGTTCTACTGTTAGTTATCGGGACACAACTTTTCATGTTTTATTAGATCCAAATACAACCCATGGAGATGTATTCACGTACGTGGTGTACCTCTACATACTATGTCACGTCTGGCACGTATGCCGTTGTTGCATGCACTGGTATATGCCGCTGTTGCATGCTGTGCAGGTGCACCTATATATGGCAAGGAACAAACTTTTGATGTTGATTTGGTTTGTTTCCTTTTATTTCTTTCTTTTTATAAATATTTTAGTTTATTAATAATATTTAATTATTGCATGTATTTTAAAAATCAAGGGTTAAGATTTATTTGAGATCTTACCTCTCATAGAGTAATAGGTGTACCTTAGCAAGGCCCAAATAAAATAAAGAAAAAGATCATTTTGTTGTAGACCATGTATAACATAGATAGATATTCCGTCTCTGTAATTTGTACCCCTCGTTAATTGTTGGAACCAGAGACATTCTTGTTGCTCGTCTCGGCTGGCCCCTTGCTATCAGCCGGCTTCACTACTCCCCCCGAGAGACGACCACCGATGGTGGCATCAACGTGGTTGTTCAGTATCCCCGTGAGACGAGCAATGCAGTTGGCAACGGCAACCGCACATCTACCCGACGCTGATCGGCGGAGCTTACCTGCACGGCAATGGAGACGAGAACAAGAACAAAGAGCAGGAAGGCAGTGTTCTTAGCCATAGTGACAAGCAATTAGCTAGTGCAGATGAGAACGAGGAACCGCAGATGACGCTTTGCTAGCTATATGTTCGTATGTGTTCCGTGTCTATGCCTGGTGGTTCTTCTGCCAGTCTCTGCACTCTGTTGCTATATATACACACAAAGAGAGTGAAGATTTGCAGCCAGGATGGACCTGACGATGTGCATGTGCCGTCATGTTCGTCGCGTGGATGCATTATTGTTAATTATTTTAATTATACTTATCAAGTCGTTGCTTCATTCGCTTGCAAATAGTTTGTTCTAACCTTGTTGGCTAACTGGACAGCTCTGTGTATCGTTGCATTGATCCTAATAAATGGGCATATATTAGCTAGTAGCTAGCATGAACACATAATTAATCTCAGGGGATAAAAGGACTAGTTTTAGAGTTTGAGGAGGGAATCAAACTACGGCAATAGTTCATCAGGGAGGTTGAATGGACTTTTTCCTGTTTCAGGCCGTTGTATACATTGCGGCAACTAGGGCCAAAATAAAGGTTACAACATGCCAAACATTGCAGTTTGGGCACACTTACTGTTTCAATTGTAATCAGCAATACACAACTCAATCAATCAATCAAAGAGGAAAAAGGAGACCATAACTGCATGCATGCTACGCAGAGAAGGAAACCCCATTGCAACATCGCGTGCAGCCCAAACGCTCAATATATATAACTCCACGATAGTTTGTAGTAATATATATTAACCACAAGAGTTTAATTTACACGCGCAAGAGGCGCAACAACAACGAGTTATAGTTACAGTACAGTCCCATTTGCAGATGGCATTGAAACATACAGATGGATATTAACCCACGTGACAGCATTGGAATTTAAAAGAAACAAGGATATATAAATAAAAATAAAGAAAAAGATCATTCTGTTGTGGACCATGGATGGAAAGATAGATAGATAGATACTCTGTGTCTCTGTGTACCCCTCGTTAATTGTTGGAACCGGAGACTTTCTTGCTGCTCGTCTCGGCCGGCTTCTCTCCCAAGAGACCAGTGATGCCTGTGACGCTTCTCACTAACCCCGAGAGACCAAGACCACCGGTGATGCCGTGGGTGGCAGCCACATTGACATGCTGATCAGCGGAGCTTACCTGCATGGCAATGCAGACAAGAACAAGAACAAGGAGCGGGATGACAGTGTTCTTGGCCATGGTGTGAGTTGGTGACAAAGCAATAATATGCCCTCGTAGTGCTAGTGATAAGATTTGTGTCTATGCCTGGTGCTTCTTTTCTAGACTCTCTGCATGCTCTGTTTCTGTATATATACACACATGACACATCGCCAAAGAGAAGGAAGCTAGATTTAAATGTGCAGCCAGGGTGGACCTGATATGCCGTCATGTTCGTCGCCTGGATGCATTATTATTGTTAATTATTAGTGTACTTATCAAATCATTGCTTCATTCACTTGCAAGTTGTTTGTTCTAGTTTTGGCTGATTGGACAGCCTTGCGTATTGTTGCATTAATTGATCTCCTATCTTAATTAATAAGAGCGCATATGCATACTATATATTAGCAACTAAGTAGCTAGCATGAAGATACAGTGAATCTCAAGAGACAATATTTTTTGCTCGTTACGGTTTACTATATCAGGAACGTCCTTGCACGTTTATGAGTTACGCATGTGTCCTCTGCCGACTTTTTTTTTTGCAATTTAGCACTTTTTTATAAAAAATTCACATTTATTCCCCTGAACATAAAAAACCTAGATTTTTGGACCCTATGGCCGGCGCCGTGACCTACGGCGCCATAAGTCATGGTGCTAAGGTAGGAGGTCTGGAATGACATGGCTAGCGACGTGGTGCTACGTGGCCGAGCTCGGCACCATGATCTACTGCCAACCTCTAAATTCAACCCTAACAAAAAATTATCATGACTTGGACACGAGTGGAGTCAAAATTCAAGGCAGCTAAAATGGAGTGGGAAAGGGAGTATGGGCCTCCATCCTTCACCTACAAAGATCTACTGGCTGCCACAAGTGGATTCAAGGACAAGATGTTCCTTGGTAGAGGAGGCTTCGGGAGAGTACTTCCCCATTCCAAACAGACTATTGCCATTAAGCTGGTGTCACCAGAGTCGAAGCAAGGGATGAAAGAATTCATAGCTAAGATCATCATCCTCGGCCACCTCCGCCACCGCAATCTTGTTCAACTACTTGGGTACTATCGGAACAAGCAACAACTCCTTTTGGTTTATGACTATATGCTCAATGGAAGCCTCGACTGCCACTTGCATACTCATCATCACAACACCACCAATCTATTCTGGGCTCAAAGGTTCTACATCATCAAAGGTATTGCGTCTGGTCTTTTCTACCTCCATGAGGATTGGGAGCAGTAGTCATCCACCGAGACATCAAGACCAGCAATGTCCTTCTTGACAGTGAGATGAATGCAAGGTTGGGTGATTTCGGCTTTGCAAGGTCCCATGATCATGGAGCTGATGCTCACACCAGACGTGTGGTAGGTACATGGGGCTACATTGCCCCTGAACTGGCTAGGCTTGGTAAGGCAACCAAAGCAACTGACATGTTTGCCTTGGGTGTGCTGATGATGGAGGTTGCCTGTGGAAGACGACCAATCTGGATGAACACAGACAATGGGGAGCCCCTTGCATTGGGCGACTGGGTGCTTGCCGCATGGCAAGATGGTTCCATTACCGACGCTGTTGATCCAAGACTAGATGATTATGTGGAGGAGGAGGTAGAGTTGGTCCTGAAGCTTGGCTTGCTCTGTTCACACCACTCACCAAATGCGAGGCCTTGCATGCGCTTGGTCATGCAGTACTTGCAAAAGGATGCACATCTCCCATCAGATTTGGATCCCAATAGTTTGCTGAACATTGGTTTGGTTCAAGATGAAATGCACGGTCAGCATGCCATGTCATGTCCAGCAACTGTTATAACCGATCTTTCAAAAGGCAGGTGACAGTGACACTGCTGTGCCAGTGGGTGATAATCATCTACCAAGCTTAGTGTTGGTACTGCACAACTGCTTATGTGATGTGCTACTCTTTGGTGGAGTTTCAGTGAATTTATGGAGAATGTACTACTTATGTTTCATTTGAGATTATTCAGCTTATCAACTAGCATTGAGGACATCAATATACAAAATGTAATATTAATGGTACTAATTCGCTGTGTCTAGCACAAGAAGGTACAGACTATTGTAAACGTGTATGTTTGCCTCAGATGTCGTAAAATTTTGGTTGAATTTCTGATGACTACTCAGGTCATCTAAGAACCTCCATTTGTTAGCAGTCTAGTTGTCTATATTTGATTTAGCAAATTACTTTTTTTATGCTATTACGATGTGCTCATATTTGAAGCAGGCTCAAAAAGAAATTTATATTAGGAAAAATTTTAATATTATATTATTCGGATCATAACATGTGCTATAATATCAGCCACTCTGCTAAATGGGTTCCAATCTACTACCAGAATATACTTGTGCACATTTGACTCACCAAGAAACAATGTCAAATTAGTATTCAGATATAATGAAACAAAGAGCACCTTTCAGCTCTACCGCATAACTGCACCTGCTTGCATACCATTTCTTGAAAAAAATGTCAGCTTACAAGAGATCTACCTAGCACCTGTAACTACAGTGCACTGTTGAGAAAATGGTTTTCTATTTTCCTAGAAAATCAAGGACGAGGGTTTTGAAGGTAAAAGAAATTTCTAGTGCCACAAATAAATCTAGGAAAACACACAAACTCTCAAAATTCATAGGTGGATTTAATTGCAGGCATTGAAAAACATTTTTAAAACTATTTTGTAGAAAATAAACAAAATTTAATTTGTTGTAATATTTAAAATTTTTAATGAATGTAGCCTGAAAAAGACAGCGGGTGTTACAATAGTGTCGTAACATGTTGACCCAATGTGTAATATCGGTCCACCTAATTGTCATATAACAATATTTTTCTTTGAGCCAAGCAAGGTCATACCTTTGAGCCATTATGGATGTTGCAAAAATTAACTCGATGTACCACATTATGTCATGTGCCTAAACCAGAGACCCAGCGTCAGGGTCAATGGGCCAGGAGGAGCCTACGGCCTAGACCCGGTCGAGCTCAGGACCCCACGGCGCGTGACAGCAGGGGCGCACGGCCTCGGGGGCAAGCTACCACCGCTCCTCGAAACCACCGACATCCGAAGACATCTAGAATAAAAAGTGAAAGTTAGAAGAGGGAGGAAAATAAAATAGAGGATTGCTTAGATAAGATAAATTAGGATTTATTAGGAAATAAATAAGTTTTGCTTGTAAATGAAGCAGTCCAAATCTATAAGGACTCTTCTCCTAGTTTCTTGGAGGATAAGTTTAGATTGCTTAGGGGGGTAAGTCTCCTAGGACTATAAATAGAGGGGCTATGTAACCTTTCAATCTTAATCAAGAAATAAACAACTCTCCCTGCGCCCTCCCCGCCTGGGCCCTCCATGCACGCAGCAGCCAGCGCGGCTCCCTACCGCCACTGCCCTGCCTCAACCCTACCCCTCCCTAGCTCTAGCCGCCGCCCCTCAGCCGGCCACCCCAAGCAAGGCCATGACACCTGGTATCTGGTGACCAGATCAATCCGATAGCCAACACCAACATGATCGCAGAGATGAAGTCGTTGGTGAGAACATCGACGCCTGCAGCGTCACCATCAACCATTTGCAATAGGACCTCAACAAGTTCTTCACTCGGCTCCAGAGTTCTCCATCAATAGTAGATCCAAATCAACTAGAGAACTTGGCCCAGAAGCGCCAATCATGGATGAAGGAGAATCACCAAAAACAACAACAACAACAACAACCAGTGCACACGCCACCAAAATCACCCCCACTCTTTTCATACAGATGCACATATGGGGACTTCGGATAGAACAGCCCCAGCCACCAAGCACGACACTGCAACCATGACCAAGGAAAAACAAGAAAAGGAGATAGCTATAGAAGAACTTGAGGAGCAGATGGAGAACTCCAAGTTGTCAGGAATGCCAGAGATTGGTGATCAAGTAATGAACGATCTGTTTGTTACCAAGCACGAACCGGAGGCAACAACCATGGTAACGCCTATCCTGTCTAGTCTCCATCCAACAAAAGATCTAAAGGAGCCTTCAGATGGAATCACCTCGGCATCCACACCGGCACCAACAACAATAGTAACATCACCTGTATTGTCACCAACACCCCCAACACCAACAACGCTATCCAGCACACCAATTACATCCGTAGCACCAGGCGAGATCATGGAGCAGGTGACAAACAACTAGTTCATGACCAAGCAGGAACCACAGATAGTACCAACAACAACGCCCCCGCTATCGTTTCCCCAATTGATAGTAGATCCAAAACTGCTTTCTGATGGAATCTTGTAAGTGCATCTAGCCCTTTAGTGGGTTTTGGTGAATTGAATGACAACATAATTAAAGGTCTAACAAGTTTGCTAAGTGTTGAACAGGAAATTGAGTTTATTGCATACACTTGTGGATTGTGGAATGATAAGTGTATATAGGTTCAACAAGAGGGCAAACTTGATGATATTCCACATATTGTTTGAATGAAGGCCAAAGTTGTGTGTTGTTGTATTGGAAGATCATGGAAACAATCTAGTTCAAGCAAAAGAAACAATGCAAATGGAATCAATAAAATAGCTTCTGTATTATGGGATATCAAGTATCATGAGAAAGCAAGCATATTTGGCAAATGGCAAATGAGACATGAGTTGATGATTTTGGATTGGTCTCTATAATGGCTTGTTTTGCATGAACAAATAAAGTTTGATAGTGGACTAGCATTGATCAAGGTTGAATAATGAATCAAGAATGCACAAGTGAAGAAATACCAAGCAAAGGTCAAATGATAAAGGACAACTTATATTGGATACAAGTTAGTCTCTATGTTGGTTTGCTTGTATGGACAAAGATTTGGAAAATCACTTTGCATTGATTTGATCAAGCTAGAAGTATGAGATAGATATTGAAAAGAGTGTTAGGAATATCAAGCCAAAATGGAGAGGATATGAGGAACCATGAATTGGCTTGACTATACTGTTGTTGATCCATATATGTCTCTATGTGAGTCAAACTAGAGCTTGGTTGATCTCAACATTCATATCTAGAAGCTATTCAAACAAGGATCATAATATTGAAGAAATGATTTTTCAACGGATGCTTAATATGATGTGACTTGAGTATGGCTTAATAAGGTGAAGATAGCAAGGAAAGGGCTTTGAGGGACTAAGCACAGGTGAAGGACAAGTGACGGCTTGAGGACCGAGGTACCATGGCTAAGGTGAAGAAGAGAGTACTTGCATTGAGTCAAGGAACTAATCAAGCTATGAGGAGTCATATTGTGTGAAGGATCAAATTATCAGTGAAAGTGACTTGAAGCCATGCAATGAACTTATATATATGAAAATGGTTCAAGTCACATGGTCAAAGTATGTTTGCTCTAAGAGATGAAACAAAGAAGATTGCAAAGCTTTTATGAAGTGATATTGAGAATGAGGACAGTCCATTCGATGGTAGAAACCTCAATTACAAAAGAAAGCGGCAACCAACTCAAAGGAGGTTAAATTCTTTCATGTTTTGTTTTTGAGTTTAGGAAATGCCGTACTATAAAGGGGGATACAATGCACAAGCTTAAATGTGTGACCAAGTGCTCATATCTTGTGTAGGAGATCCTTATTCATCCACCAAATAGCCAGCAAAATAGTTTTTAATTCTTTGCTGTTTGGTGTGGGCGGCAGTGCCGCAGTTATTCGACTGTTGGGACCTGAGGGGTTATATTACATCTGCCTCATCCCCTCCAATGGTCATCTCAACCATTTTCTTCCTAGGTGCGACCAGAGCTCTCTCTTGCTCTCCCCACTCCATTGGAAGGCTCTCAAGCTTCTTCTCTTGATTTCCAATCAAATCCTTGTGAGATTAAGCTTCCAAACTGTATTAGAGAGCAGCCCCAACTGTTCTTCACCTCCTAAAGCACTTGGTTCACATTTAAGCCGGTGGATTGTGTTTGTTACTCTTGGAACTTGCTCCTTGCCAGCAAGAGCATCGCCTGTGAGCTTGCCAACTTGTGTGGCAGCCCCGGGAGGTTTGTAATCACCCCAATCATCTAGTGAAGTCACCCCTCACTTCAAGAGTTCACTCTCTTGATTTGCGAACGAGGGAAAGGCAAGCCTTGGGGCAAGCCCTAGCCATTTGTGGCAACCCTCAACAACGTGGACATAGGAAAGCCTTAGTGGTGAGCTAAACCACGGGATAAATTGATGTCTCACTTGTGTTCTTATGATTTGCATTGCTATTGTTGGTGATTCTAGGATTTGGTCCTGATCTACTCGTGCATAAGCTTCCGCTAACTTATAGGTGGTGAAACAGGCTCTACTCTACCCCAGGAAGCTTAGAAATTTACCTGATCTAAATTTCCTTGGATAGATTTTGAACTATGAACTCGAGTTTATCTGTAGGTGCGGTAGTGCCGCTGTATGAGTGCTGCAGTGCCGCCCTAGAGCTGACAACAATTTTTGAATTGTAATATTTGTGTTCCACTCGGTATACTTGGTTGTAAGTGCAGGTACTTGGTGAAGGAGTCATTGGACATCTCTAGCATATCTCCACCAAGTTTGGTCTATGTTGGACTCTTTGCAGGAGGGCGGCAGTGCTGCACCCCAAGGACGGCAGTGCCACACCTAGAGTTTGACTTTCGCTGCGAGATTGTTTTCAATAGGCCTATTCACCCCCCTCTAGGCAATATTAAGGTCCTTTCAATTGGTATCAGAGCCAGGCTCTCAACCTCGGGCTTAACTGCCTTGAGAGAACGATGTCGACAAGTGAGGATGTATCTCTGGAGCTTTTACTTTTAGATGGTTCAAATTATGCATCTTGGTCTGCTAGTGTGCTTGATGTTTTTAGGGCCATGGGTCCTCAAATAGAGCAGATTGTAGATGTGAGCATTTCACCTCCTAGTGATGATTTCGACTATCTATCTAGAGAGGAAGTGAAATGCTTACAATACAATGCTCAAGCTCCTAATATCTTATTTAGTGCTTTGAGTGAAGATGTTCTTGATGCCATCGTATTTGGAGATGGTGAACCACTTGATGATGCTCATATCATTTGGACCACGCTCAAAGAAAGATATGGCAACTCCAAATGTGATAAGAAGTTGCTCTCATTGGAGGAACCACTTGAGGAGTGCTCAACTTCACCAATAAATGATGAACCTCAAGTGATTCTCCCAAAAAGCCTAATGGATCATGCCACATCCACTTTCTTGCCAACACATGACTTAATGGATGGAGAAGCTTATGATCAGTGGAGACCAAATGATGAATCCACCTCACTGAGAAGCTCAACTCTCTATGCCACTTCTCTTGTGTGTCTCATGGCAAAAAGTGAGAAGGTAAAATCAAAAGCCAAACCTCCTCCACCTCCTAGTAACATCTCTAGTAGTGATCTTAGTAATAGCTCTAGTGATGATGAATCTAGGGATGAAGAGATTGATAACATAACTAAAAATTTGGATCCTAAGACCAAACTCTTCATCTCTAAGCTAATGGAGGATTTAGAGAGCGTCCAAGCCAAAGTAGCAACTAGAGATGATGATCTCATTGCACAAGAAAACATCTATATTGCTAGTAAGGAAGCTCTTGCATTAGAGAGAAGTGAGGTGGCCTCCTTGCGCAAGGCTTTGACTAAAGAGCAAGAGGACCATGCTCTCACAAAGAAGGCAAATATTGCACTCAACCAAAAGTATTGTGGCTTAGATGAAAAGCACAAAGAGCTTGAGCTGCAATATAGTCTTCTTTGGGATAGCACCTCACATCCCTCTAAGGCAAAGGATGCCTCTACTCCCTCCACTAGCCAAGGTCATGGAAAATGCTTTAATCTTGATTTGAATATTTATGCCACTAACCTTGCTAATATGGAGACCATGAGAAAAGAGATTGCTAGGCTCAAAGAAATGATAGCAGGAGGGTGCATGGATGACTTGACTAAAAGTGGTGGCAAGAAAATTGAGAAACCAAAAGGGCCACAATACAAGAATGGGTGGCATCCCTTAATCAAAGATGAGCTCAGGCACACAAAAGGAGCCAAGACAAATGGCAAGAAACTGTCGAATGGCTTTGGATGTGTGTAGTTTAAGAGGAGGGAGCAGATTGGTACAGTTTAGCCTGCACAGACCGCGGCAGTGCCGCACCCCAAGGACGCAGTGTCGTGCCCCACAAAAATGGGAAGGCTACCAATCTGACTTTTGATCAAACTAAGCTCATAATGAAGATGCCTAGGCAAAATAGCAAAGCCCCCATGGTCACCAAGGTGCAACTCCAACCAAAGAAGACTCTCATCACTTGCTTCAAGTGCAAGAAGGAGGATCACCATGTAAGAGATTGCTCCTTGAAGAAAGAAAAGAATGGCATGAGCAAGATCCAAGAGAAGAAGAAGATGACTCATGTCAAGTGCTCCAACATGGGACACAATGCCTCTATGTGTTCCAACAAGGCTGATGATCAAGCCACACTTCCAAAGAACAAGACAAGAAGAAGCAAGAGGAAGTGTTATGGATGCAATGAGAAGGGACATAAAATTGGCTCGTGTCCAAACAAGAAAAGTGAAGGCCTTGTGTCATCAACAAAGAGGCTCATTAGTAAGGTAGCAAGCAAAACACAAGAAGAGAAGGCTAACAAGAACAAGAGTCGCCTATGCTACACTTGCAGAGAAAAGGGACACCTAAGTATGGATTGTCCCATGGGTAACACTCCTAAGCTCAACTTGTCAATTGATTCAAATATGCTTAGAAGGCCCAAGAATGACACTTGTGCTAGAAAGGTGATTGGTTCACCATGTGCTAGCACAAAGGCCATTTTGGTGCCTAAGTCTCTTATGACTAACCATGATGGACCCAACATAGTTTGGATACCAAATTATGCTTGATAAGTGTTGTAGGTACTTGAAGGTGATATGAAGCTTCGGGGTGCTTGAGCAAGATGATTGATAATATTTACTCAAGCTATCAACCAATTTATATTGTCTTTTCTTATATGGTAGACCCGAAGATGAATCAATGGATATATTTCTAACTTCATACTCACCTCGGTAACTAGTACCTAACCCTTGCTAGCTAGCCATTTGACTTGTGTAGTCTCTAGTAGTTCACAAATATTTGTGTGTTTGTGAATTGTTAAGAGTGGCTAGAGCATTTCAAGCTTAAATGAATCATTTGCCATATGATGCTTTTAATGGCTGTCTAGTAGAGAAAGATCTTATTCATGTTGTAGGAAATGAGAAACCACCTTGCAAGGCAATCAAGTGAATGGCCATTGGTGAGATAAGACCACAAGAAGTACAGGCTACAGAGGTGGAGGCTCCTTGAGTCGCAGCCGATCTACAACTTGCTGTTGAAGACCGCAGTAGTGCCGCACTAAGGGGCAGCACTGCTGCACCCCTACAGCAGCAGCTGACAGCAGTCCAAGTCATGGACAAAGCCTACAACATATATATGAGCAACATGAAGATGAAGAGACCACCTCATCCATTATATTCAAAAAGGGTGGTAACAACTAAATCTCAAGTGCATGCTATTATCAAATTTTACTCCTTTGTGCCTTGCGTAGCCACTTAGGACAAATGAAGCACATGGAAATATTCATTGGTTGCTGGTCATGAAAGAGAAGTATGATTGGGATTGAATTGATCATCCACAACCAACAACATAGATGACTTGAGTTTCCTTTGTGAACCTCAATCAAGAATTAAGAATCAAGTTCAAGTAGAGGCACTTATCATTCACAATTCATGAACTCTCTACTTGATGAAATCTTGTCTTATGGTAGATTGCCAAATTCTCATTCCTACATTTTGGGCATCTACACGCTATAATGTTTGTGAGTATCTCTTGGCATATTTCAATTTGATTATTCTATTATTTCCATGACCTAGACATAGAGTGAAATCCCAAGTTCTTAAATGAATAAAGTGCTATGTGAGAAATTCAAATGCTTAAAGCACTTATCAAAAGGGAATGTACTCTATGACTAGAGTTGTGAGACTAATTGTTTCTCTAAGTGATTTATGTAGTCTCACTAAATGAGAATGTGATTTTCAAATAGAGCTTTGGTATCATAGGAAGATCATCAATCCAAGACTATGTGATGTGCTCTCTCTAGTTAATTTGGAGTTGATTTGCCTATATTAGCCACTCACCATAATATGGCTTAAATCTACCCTTTGGACTTAATTGACCAATCATGCACATTCACATTTCCATTCCACTCAAAAGAGTGTGCATAAGACATTAAGGGAGATTTAGTCCATGTTATGAGGTTTCTCTATTTTGGTAGCCCACTTGCCTTCCACACAAAGGGTTACTAAATGAGAAACTAGTGCTTGTGTTACTAATGTCCTCTTGTGTTAAGCTTATTTATAGAAAATCAAGAAGAAGAAGTTGTGCATGTTTAACTGCATGAATCACAAGCCCATGGTTACTCTTCACCTAAAGAAAGATGAGATTGATAGAGGCCATAATAGATCAAAAGTCTCAGTTTGAATAAAATCAAGTTTGAGGTTGAGTTGGATAAGCTGTATTGGAAGAATTCACAAGATAAGAAGCATTGATAAGAGGACTGAATGGGAACTACATCTTGTGAGTATTCTCAACTAAATTCACCTCAAGATTGGACAAGAAGAAGAAAAGAATTGTCAATTATCAAATCTGTCCAGAAAATTAGAAATCTAAGTTGGCTGCCTTCAAGCATGGATTTGGAACTTCAAACACTAATGAATTAACCTAAAACTTTGTGAGCATGCTATACATTTCTAGTACTTTTGGCTGTGCAATTTTCATGAAGATTGGTTTATAAGAATATCAATTTTGAGTTGAATTCTGTCAGCTTTAGCGTTGCAGTTTTAGACCTGAGCAGTCTTGGTAGAAAATTGATTTGGCTAACCAAATAGAGTTCAAATGAGCTGAAATTTCTACAGCTGTTAGAGGACTCATAGATGCAGATCTCTACCAAATTTCATGCATATTAGGCTAGTGATCTAAGAGATATGAATTTTTCTCTAAGGAGGACAGAATCTGAAAACTGATTGCATGGAATTGGATTGCATTGCATCAACAAGTTTGAGTTGGCTCTCAAGTTGGTCATGAAGAATCAATAAAGATGAGAAAGGTCTAAAGGAGTAAAAAAAGGACTCCACATGGGTCCAAATGAGTTACAATCAGTTGGTACTAGCTGAAATCAGTTGAAACCAGCTGAAATTATTGGATTACAAGCAACTTGAAGAAATTTAAAACCAGTTGGAATATAGTGCAAACCTCTTCCTTGATCTCATGTTATTGATGTGCATGATTGTGCTTTGTGTACTCTAGTGTGCACAAATTTAGGGGGAGTTTAGACTATATCTTGTGGGACTAATGGTTTCTCTCGAAGTTAATGTTGAGAAGTCTCACACACATTGGAGAAAGAAGAACATGAAAGTAGAATGGATGGTTTCCTTGGATTCTCTGGATGCTTCACAATTATTCTAGGTATTCTTGGTCTTTATAAACCAAGTGCTTCTGGTTTAGTGTCGAACGCCCCAATCCTTGGAACTGGACTTGAATGAGTTGGAGAAAAGAATTGAATAGTGGGCTTTCATTGCTATTTCTCCTCTCTAGAGCTCATCAAGTGCATATGATCCATTCCATTGATCACCTAGGATCTTCTCAACAAAGAATGGTAAAGAAAGAACTAGGAACCTAACATGAATCTTGGATGATCATAAGAGCTCTAATTCACCATGAGTCATCAAGTGAAGAACTATGGCCATACAAATCAAGCCTCACTTATGATGGTCATATCAATATGGTGATCTATCTACCTTGGTGGTGGTATGTTTCCTTGGCATAATTTCAATTGTTGCAAACTTATCATGCATTGACCAAGATATAGGATGAACTCCTCCTGACTCTTAAACCGATTCAAGTGCATTTCACAAGTAATTCGAATACTTGATGCACATATTAAGGGGGAGCCCGTTCTATGTCTTGTGTCTTTTGAGACTAACCTTTTCTTCTAGTGAATTTGTGTAGTCTCTTGGTGAGAATGAGTTTCTCATGGGTATGCTACATTAACTCAATATAAATTGGTAAAGTTATCTCATATATTCATTTGGATTGCAATTTTATCTCTTAAGTAGCTACTCTCCATAATATAGCTTAAATTTCCTTGTTTAGGCTTAACTGACCAAAAGTGCATATGTTCTTGCCTTCTACATATATATGTATGCACTATCAAAAAGGGATAATTTAGTCTATGTTATGAGGTTTTGCAATTAGTGATCTACATGCCTTCCACATCCAAAAGGTCACTAATTGTGAAACTCTAGCTTGTGCAATTTAATGCTATTTCTTGTCTTTGTGAGCATTTCCTAGGAGACATTATGAGATACGGGCATTCATTCAAATTGGCATTAACTTGTGAAGATTCCTTCATCTGGTGTCAAAAGTTTGAAGATAATATTTCAATTGTTATTGGTGGACAATCTTTCAATTTGGTATATCAAGAAATATGTCTTCAATTGGTATCTCAAAATAACAACAAGAGATAGCAATGGACTTTCAATTGAAATCAAGCACAAGTTTCTAACATCTCCTATGATCAAGAGAGATGGACACAAATGAAGTGTTTTTTACATTGTGCCAAGCTCATCAAAGCACTAAATTGAAAAATTTATGATCATAGTGGAGATTATAAGGCTTAGAACAAAGGTATATTGCTCCATGAACTCTTGTATTACCTTTGTGTATCTAGGCCCTTACATGCTAGTGTGTGCATGTGTATGCAATATTTGAGTCACACCATGAGTTTGTTCTTATGGTGACGATTAGAGAATGAGTTAGATATTTGGTTGGTACCTCTTGTGGTGATGAAGTGAGTTTGTCTCATGATTAAAATTGTCATATAAGTGAGGTATGAACTAAATATGCTAACTTCTCAAGAATCTTGACTTAAGTGTTGCATACTTTGTTCGATAGAAAACTTAGGAGAGAAATCCTATATGTTAAACTTTTACCTACATCTTGCCCTCACTTGTCTATCATTATTTCTTCCTTTCGGTGGAGAGATCCTTTTTGGAGATTAATGCCAAAGAGGGAGAAATATTGGGGGGAGTGTAGGGGGAAACTGTAAGGGGGAGAGATTGATATGCAAATTTAAGGGGGTAAAACAAAGGCATATAAGATTTTTTAAAATTTGTGTGGTGTGTGCAAGGATAGTTTAAATTGATGCTCTTGATAAGGATCTTTTATGCTAGATGTTTGATTGTGAACTGACTACTGTGGTGAGTGCAGCAGTGCCGCCCCTAGGGTGCGATAGTGCTGCCCTCTACTCCAGCAGCCAGGGCTTGTTGTGTATGAACTGTCATGAGCATCACGGTTATCATGTTACACCTTGCACCCCACAAATGCTAAGATATAGGAGAGTTCCCACACTTCATCTAAAATATGTGCATTTGGCATTTGAGGCCAAAATTTGAATTCCTTCAATGCACGCATTTAAGGGGAGCTCACTATATCACATGATTCAAAATTTTGTTATCAATCAATCTCTTGTAAGCTTTAATTGTGTTGTCATCGATCACCAAAAAGGAGGGGATTGTAAGTGCATCTAATCCTTTAGTGGGTTTTGGTGAATTGAATGACAACATAATTAAAGGTCTAACAAGTTTGCTAAGTGTTGAGCAGGAAATTGAGTTTATTGCATACACTTGTGGATTGTGCAATGATAAGTGTATATAGGTTCAACAAGAGGGCAAACTTGATGATATTCCACATATTGTTCGAATGAAGGCCAAAGTTGTGTGTTGTTGTATTGGAAGATCATGGAAACAATCTAGTTCAAGCAAAAGACAACAATATAAATGGAACCAATGAAATAGCTTCTATATTGTGGGATATCAAGTATCATGAGAAAGCAAGCATATTTGGCAAATGGCAAATGAGACATGAGTTGATGATTTTGGATTGGTCTCTATAATGGCTTGCTTTGCATGAACAAATAAAGTTTGATAGTGGACAAGCATTGATCAAGGTTGAAGAATAAATCAAGAATGCAGAAGTGAAGAAATACCAAGAAAAGGTTAAATGACAAAGGACACAACTCATATTGGATACAAGTCAGTCTCTATGTTGGTTTGCTTGTATGGACAAAGATTTGGAAAATCACTTTGCATTGATTTGATCAAGCTAGAAGTATGAAGATAGATATTGAAAAGAGTGTTAGGAATATCAAGCCAAAATAGAGAGGATATGAGGAACCATGAATTGGCTTGACTATATTGATGTTGATCCATATATGTCTCTATGTGAGTCAAACTAGAGCTTGATTGATCTCAACATTCATATCTAGAAGCTATTCAAGCAAGGATCATAATATTGAAGAAATAGTTTTTCAACGGATGCTTAATATGATGTGACTTGAGTATGGCTTGATAAGGTGAAGATAGCAAGGAAAGGGCTTCGAGGGACTAAGCAGAGGTGAAGGGCAAGCGATGGCTTGAGGACCGAGGTACCATGGCTAAGGTGAAGAAGAGAGTACTTGCATTGAGTCAAGGAACTAATCAAGCTATGAGGAGTTATATTGTGTGAAGGATCAAATTATCAGTGAAAGTGACTTGAAGCCACGAAATGAACTTATATATATGGAAATGGTTCAAGTCATATGGTCAAAGTATGTTTGCTCTAAGAGATGAAACAAAGAAGATTGCAAAGCTCTTATGAAGTGATATTGAGAATGAGGACAATCCATTTGATGGTAGAAACCCCAATTGCAAAAGAAAGCGGCAACCAACTCAAAGGAGATTAAATTCTTTCATGTTTTGTTTTTGAGTTTAGGAAGTGCCGTACTATAAAGGGGATACAATGCACAAGCTTAAATGTGTGACCAAGTGCTCATATCTTGTGTAGGACATCCTTATTCATCCACCAAATAGCTAGCAAAACAGTTTTCAATTCTTTGCTGTTTGGTGTGGGCAGCATTGCCGCCCTATAAGGGCGGTAGTGCCGCACTTATTTGACCGTTGGGACCTGAGGGGGTATATTACACCTCCCTCATCCCCTCCAACAGTCATCTCGACCATTCTCTTCCCAGGTGCGACCAGAGCTCTCTCTTGCTCTCCCCTCTCTATTGGAAGGCTCCCAAGCTTCTTCTCTAGATTTCCAATCAAATCCTTCTGAGATTAAGCTTCCAAACTGCATTAGAGAGCAGCCCCAACTGTTCTTCATCTCCTAAAGCACTTGGTTCACGTTCAAGCTGGTGGATTGTGTTTGTTACTCTTGGAGCTTGCTCCTAGCCGACAAGAGTGTCGCCCGTGAGCTTGCCAACTTGTGTGGCAGCACTGGGAGGTTTGTAATCACCCCAATCATCTAGTGAAGTCACCCCTCACTTCAAGAGTTCACTCTCTTGATTTGAGAACGAGGGAAAGGCAAGCCTTGGGGCAAGCCCTAGCTATTTGTGGCAAACCTCAACAACATGGACATAGGCAAGCCTTAGTGGCGAGGTGAACCACGGGATAAATCAGTGTCGCATTTGTGTTCCTATGATTTGCATTGCTATTGTTGGTGATTCAAGGGTTTGGTCTCGATCTTCTCGTGCATAGGCTTCCGCTAACTTACAGGTGGTGAAACAGGCTCTACTCTACCCTAGGAAGCTTAGAAATTTACCTAATCTAAATTTCCCTGGATAGATTTTGAACTGTGCACTCGAATTTATCTGCAGGTATGGCAGTGCCGCTGTATGAGTGCGGCAGTGCGCCCTTGGAGCTGACAGTAGTTTTTGAATTGCATTATTTGTGTTCCACTCGGTATACTTGGTTGTAAGTGCAGGTACTTGGTGAAGGAGTCACTGGATATCTCTAGCACATCTTCACCAAGTTTGGTCTGTGTTGGGCTCTTTGCTAGAGGGCAGTAGTGCCGCACCCCAAGGGCGGCAGTGCCGCACCTAGTGTTTGACTTCCGCTGCGAGTTTATTTTTAACAGGCTTATTCACCCCCCTCTAGGCAACATCAAGGTCCTTTCAAATCTCCTCGGCACCAACAACTACACTAGTAGCAACAACAGTCCACCAATCTACAACCAACAACCTCGCTGCTATTGAGAAGGAAAAATGCATATGACGTCGCCACTATCAACAATCATGACGCAAGGCAGTAAACCCACACTCTCATCAACAGCACCAAGATGCTGGAGATTCTTACTGATCCGGCACACGACAAGAAGCCACTAAACAGCATATGCCCAACAAAAATACATCTATGGGCACCCGCTTCACCACCATGACCCTCTACAATAGCACCGGAAACCGACAATTCCCTATCAACATCGCTCAAACAGCATGGGGTGCTACGTCTCCACCAACACTATATGACAACTACCTCATCAACATTGGCACATGCTTCCCTGCTAGCATGCCAAGTGCCACCATGACCCTCCACAATGACAACACTATCAACATGAACAACGGACTACAAGTACAAAGCATCATTAAACTCCCTCAGCCTATACAGTTGATCTATATGGATCCTGGTATCCTACACTCCCCATTGCTCGAGCAGCACACGACGCTACACTACATCTTTACCAACACTAGACAAACAATACCTCATCAACATCAGTGCATGCCTCGACACCTCATGGGTGGACATGCCTGAACCAATTGACAGGAAAGTCAGCACTATAGAGTTGAATTTCAGACAAGACAACAACACAGTCCTCGACGTTGAGACAACATCAGCGTCTATGACGTGAGAAGGTGTTACCCACCACATCATCAACATACATGGAACACTAATAGCCCATCGATCCACAACAGACAACATCTACTCTCCACAATACCTTGCCCATTACTTCACTATGTGCAAGGACACGCCGCCAGGAGAAGAGAGAAGAGATGTCATGGGTCAAATCCTGACCCCCACCACAGCGCCATCACCAGGGCAAGCAGTCACCTCCACCATCATGGGCAACGCCTCAACACTGGCTTGGTCACTTGACCAAGGGGCTTCAACAGGTACTTCTACCTCCAGGCACCATCACCGCCATGGCCGGACTCGCTAGACTTCCTCATTGCCATTGGACAAATGATGAACAGGCACTTCATCGCAAAAGGCTTCCACGTTCCAATAAGCTCGACGCTCCTCTTCGCGGAGAACGGCTACACCAACATACACCATAACTCTGGAAAATGCCATTCTGTCCTCAACGCCGATTGAGACGCATAGGAGATGACATGGGCCATGGGAACACACAACTACTCCATCCTCGGTTACATCGGCGACCTCCAACACCAACCCAAGTTCATCATCAACCAAACTCACGGTGACAACACCTCTATGAACATCAAACTGAGGTGCTTCACCATCCACATTGAGGCAGCGACCTGTGGAGGAGCCTTCTTCCTTGGGCAACGCCATCGACTGAGCAAATATTCAGCGTGAGGATGCGCCGAGTAGAGAAGGGGGGAGATGTCATGCACTAAAAGCCCAAGTTTAGTTTTGGTAATTAATGACACCAAGTTGCTAATGTCATTGTGATCAAGTTGTTTGAGCTAGGCATGGCAACACAAGTGATGAAGGGCAAGGTGGCATGGAGTGATGTCCACAAGATCACAAAGAGATGGAAAGCATGGACATAGAGATGATGATCATGGTGATCAAGCATGAGGAGATGGATATGGAACAAAGTGATCAAGGCAAAGGTATAACCATAGGGTTTTGCTTTTGCCGGTCTAAGTTGAGTAGAGAAGTGATTGACCGGGTTTAGGATTGATAGCCGACTACCAAGAGGAGCAATCACGGTTAGCTCGTGAATCAAGTGCTATTAGGTCATCATCTTGAGCATATGCATTAGGATCTAGTAAAGAGCTAACATATCGGCTTGGAAAATGATTGTGCAAATGCTAACACACATGCACATGGTGATGTACACATGGATTCAGGCGTTTTCGAGGAATGGAAATGACCAATTTCCTTTACGCCGAAAGAGGGAAGAAGCGGAGAAGTCGCGGAAGTGTTTTGGCATTGGTTCTGAGTGATGGACGCGGCTGGCCCTAGCGATAGACGCGGCTGAGGGCATCCATCACCTAACCCTTGGCGCGCCGTGCTGGCCTGGTATGACGGACATGCGAGCATCGCTTCGACTGACGCACGACATTAGCGTCTATCGACGCTGGCTCGCTAGCCTCTAGGTGTGCGCGAGCGACGGACGCAGGAGGGCGTCTGTCTCCTCAGCGATGGATGCGTCCGACGCGCGATCAACCATTTCCGAACCTCTCTGGACTGCGTCCTTCGGCGCGACGGACGCTGGCGGCTTCTTCGACGGACGCGTCTGACGAAATGGAACTCGACTGTTGGATTTAGACTCAGTAGGGACGTGTGGCAGCTTCTGGTGCGACGAATGCTGGAGCCACGTCCGTCGGTCAGGCGAAGGATGCATCCGTCACCCTCGACAGGGGCATAATGGCTAGTTGCTTACCCCTTCGCTATAAATAGATGGTGGCCGGGTTTGGGAAAATCTCTCTGGACTTTTTGCATACTTGAGGCATACTTTGAGCTAGAGTACTTCCCCTCCACTCATCTCCTTGCTTGATTGCTAATCCTAGTGAGATTGAGATTCAAGTGCATTGCATTGAGAGTTGCATCTAGTGGCACTTGATTCTTGAGTTTGCTACGGATTGCTTGTTACTCTTGGGTGTTTCCTGACACCCTAGACGGCTTGGAGCAGCGGTGGTGTTGAGCTCATGATTGGAGATTGTTTCGAGGCCCACCAAGTGATTGTGAGGGGTTCTTGAGCCTTCCCCGCGGGAGTTCGCGAATTAGCTACTCTAGTGGAGCTCGTGGCTTGGAGGATCCCCATCTTGTGAGTGGATGTGCGGCACCCGCTGAGGGTTCAACTCTTGATAGTTGATTAGCTCGTGATCCATCAAGTGGGTGCATCACCACAACGAGGAGTAGCTTGCCAGGAAGCAAGTGAACCTCGGTAAAAAATCTTGTGTCATCCCTTTGCCGAGGATTTCATCTTGTGTATGTGATTGCGTTGATTGATTGGCTCATTTGATTGCATCTCTACTCATCAACGTCGGTATAACACTACTAGCTCTCTTCCTAACATACTTGTTCTTTGTCTTGTGTAGCTTTAGTAGTGTAGCTTTATCACATAGGGGTAAGTAGTTTAGTGACTTAGCTTTGTTGGTGTGAATTAGAGATCATAGCCTTGTTCACTAGACTTGTATAGGTGGCTTGCTTAGTATAGTTGAGCTAGTGCTAGAATTAGCTACGCCATCTTTTATACTAACATTGTTGTTTAGTGAAGCTTGTAGAAGATTTAAATAGGCTATTCACCCCCCTCTAGCCATTTGGACCTTACATGCGCCTAAACCAGAGACCTAGCGTCGGGGTCAATGGACCAGGAGGAGCCCACGGCCTAGACCTGTCCGACCCCGGGAACCTGTGGCGTGCGACCGCAGGGGTGCACGGACCGGGGGGTGAGCCACCATCACTCCTCGAAACCCCAGAAATCCGAGGAGCTCTAGAATAAAAAGGGAAAGTCGAAAGAGGAAGGAAAATAAAATAGAGGATTGCTTAGATAAGATAGATTAGGATTTATTAGGAAATAAATAAGTTTTGCTTGTAAATGAAGCGGTCCAAATCTATAAGGACTCTTCTCCTAGTTTCTTGGAGGATAAGTTTAGACACTTAGGGGGGGCTAAGTCTCCCAGGACTATTAATAGAGGGGCAATGTAACCTTTGAATCTTAAGCAAGAAATAAACAACTCTTCCCCTATCTCTCTCTCTCCTCCTCTCTCTACCGCCGCCGCCTCTCTCCTCTTCCTATGCTCACGCCCTCCCCGCCGCCCTAGCCCGCCACCACCGCCTGCGCCCTCCATGCTCACAGCCGGCACGGCTCCCTGACGCCGCCCTGCCTCCTCCTTGCCCCTCCCTAGCCCTAGTCACCGCTCCTCAGCCAGCAACCCCGAGCAAGGCTGTCACACATTACATGTTTCCTGTTTTATTTCTCATGGTCTTACCTCTAAAACACTTTACTAATCATAGATTTCATATTATATCTATCATTCTTTACGTACCTTTAATTTCGTAGGTAATTTTTGCTTTAATTTTGGTATTAAAATAAACATGCTTGTCAGCATTTAGAATGGATTGGGTAGTCTACCCTTCCTCATCTTCTCATTTGGACTCGTGATGCATATAGAACATAACCCTTTTTTTGTGCTTGTTTGCTACCAAATTTTCTCTTGGCTTCATTGTTCCACAGTTCTTGAACTTCAAAAGTAGCACCCATTTCACTTGAACCTCCTATGCCCTGCAGATGCTCCAAGTAATCCACAGAATTTGAGGGTAGAATTCCTGCAGCTTCATCAACTAGGCTAGGGCGTTCCCAACAATACGATCTAATCGCTAGCTGAGGTGTGCAAAATAAAATAAAAAAATTGCTAGCTGCATAGCCAAACCGATGTGGGACAGAGGAGGCATAGACACTGCATTTCATGGGAATCGTGCGAGCTCAGCTAGAAACTCATCGCTAGCGAGCTGGTTTCTCACACTTCTCTCTCCTACACGTCCCAAAACTGCTAGCTCGGAAGCTGCTCGGTTGGGGATGCCCTAAGAGCGTCCACAGTGGAGGGTTCTATCCCGGTCCTCTCTTTTATGGAGTCAGCTCCATCAGTGGCGGAGCCAAGATTTTTGCGTAGGGTATGCCGAACTAAAATTTTTATATGCAAAATCGGTAAAATTCATTTAGCAATTCGGTAAAGTTTCATAAAAATTGCCCTACAATTCGGTACACAACTACTAAATGGCATAATAAGTCTTAAATTACAATACATATATTTTTTATTTTATAAAGCTTCATAGTTCACAGATCCTACAACCAAGTTGCATAATACACATGTAATCGACCAATGCAATACATCCCTAATTTCTACTGAATACATCTACAAGCTACATCAAAAAATCTACAACAAATAGCTAACAAATTAAATCACAGTAAAAAAAGTTAGGGTTAGGGATTTGGGAAACACTAAAACTAAAACTAAGAGGAGAGAATGGAGGGAGAAGCTCTAACTAGAAGGCGCTGCCGTGCTGGCCGCTGGGGCGTCGGGGCGGCCAAGCTAGGTCCGGCTGCACCGCTGCGGCCATCCTGGAGGTGGGAGGCGGGAACCCGGGGTGGGGCCCTGCTAGCTGAGGCCGGCCACCGGGGACGGGGCGCGCCGGGGAAAGGGCAGGTGGCCGCCGCCGGCCACCGGGGACGAGCGCTCGTGGCCAGGGGAGCGCTGGAGCGGCCGCGTGACTGAGCAAGTTGTCCGTCTCCCACGTCGCGACTCGAGGCAGGAGCGGGTGCGGTCTGCGGGAGAGGAAGGGATTTTTTTACGTAATACGTCTATGCTTCTTGGGCTGGGCCTAGGGTATGCCTCGCCATACCCGTGCAGCCCAATGGCTCTGCCCATGAGCTCCATACACTGCGGGCCTAGTTTTATAGAGAACCTGCTCCCATATATAGAACCGGCTTCTATCTTTTTTCTCTCTCATGCTTTTGCCCACTCTCATGCGTGAAGGGAGAGAAGTTGTGCTGCCAAGTACTGTAGGGCCTATTTATAGATCCAGCCCTCGGTTCCAAACACTGGGAGCAATTTAGCAGATGATGTCACATCTTTACATAGAAATAGGGTGCTTCCATACATTGGAGATGCCCTAATGACCAAGGCGCCAACGGCTGCCTCGAATCTCGTCGTAGTTATTCACGTCCGCGTCAGCATCGGCCCAATCCACAATACGCGTCGGCAACTTTGTAGTATTGTCAATGCCTTCATTTTTTTTCTTTTGCATTATTCAACTTCCAGTGCATGCTTTATTTGGAGAGACTTGACCACGCCACGCTGCATGCACCGAACGCTGTGACACGCTGCAGACTTTTGCAAAGCAAAACCGATGGCACGCTCGAGCTGGATATATGCTCTCATGCATTCCTGGACTTACGCATCCTGCTGTTCCTCACTCCCTCTTGTAACTTTTGATTGACACATGCTTGCATGTGATGTCACTACACCACAACACCATGATTAGCGATGGACGAACTGACGCTGAAAGCGGCTACAGCGACAGACGAACTGACGCTGAAAATTTACAGCAACAGTCTTGCGCTGATGCTGTAAGTCCTGTCGCTGAATATATACAGCGTCAGATCAGACTTTCAGCGACAGTTCGCCTGTTGCACTAAATATTTACAGCGACAGATAGTCTGTTACTAGTCTTCAGCGACAGATAGCCTGTTACCATACATACACCGACAGATCATCCAACACTCCATACATTTACAGCGACAGACTGTTCAACGGAACAATTTAATATAGGAAAAAAATAAATACAATGTTCTGTACATATCAAAATGATATTCGATGCTCATATAGTCCACATGTCACATGAACATACACACAAACATGTCACATGAACATACAACTCAATACATATAACATCCAATTTGTCTTAGTACATCACATCCATCAAGTCAAGTACCAAATGAAATTGTCATGTGGCAATATATCGATCACATCCAGCAAAGTCATCCACCAAAAGAATTACATGAATGTACTGCTCAGCAAACAATAGTAGTACTTTGTGTTTCACATCCTAAGGTTTGTGCACACAATCATTTCTAGGAACTCAAAAGCCAAAAGGAATGACTTGCCAAAAGTAGAGCACATCCATCAGAGAATCATTTTCCAGAAACTTGCCTAGCACTTCCTGAAAAATCACCATGTACAGATCGGTCAAGTGTAGATAACCATTTCCCAGAAAACATGTACATAAATATCACTAGCACTTCGTGAAAAATAACCATGTACAGATCAGTCAAGTGTACGTAACCATTTCCCAGAAATACATAAAAATCACTTCGACAATAATCATTAGAAGCACATGCTGCTATATATTGATCTAGTGCTACTGTCAACACACAAGCAAAGCATTCAATAAAGCTCAGTGCGACCGTCGAGCTGATGTTGTTGCTGCAATGTGAAGAATATAGAGTTGACAAACCTGATGCTGTCAAATGTGATCAACTGCCAATGAGCTGCTAACATCCTTCATGCTGCATAAGTGAGTAAAATATGTCTTCAATACAAAGGAGAGAGTGAAGATTCATGTTAAAATAAATTGCAATGTCCACAAGCAAGTTTATGCTAAAATCGTCCAAACTGGACAACCTATCCACGATCAGTATGCCATTAGCTTGTCGAATACCATGGAATCTAGAACCTGGCCTCCTAGTGACTAGCAGATTCTAAAAGGCTAACAATGCTGTTTAAACATCCCTTATAGAAAAATCTTATCTAAAAAACTTGGTCAACTATCAAAGCTATTTCATTTTTTAAAAAAGGTCATGAGCTCTTGAACAATTGGAACATGAAAGTGAATTATTACAGCAAACAATATTTCAGGTTGAGGTACAGTAGGAAGTTTCTCCCGCCTGGACACCATGAAACAATATTTATCTAAAGCAGTAGGCCTCATTTGTGCTTAAGTGCGACAAATGGCTCTAACCAATTTAACTTGCAGTCAAGTTTAAATTTCAGCTGTAATTTATCCCATCAACTAAGAGAAACATGTCTCTTGTTTGTGCCTAACAGTAATCAAAACTGTAGTCCATTGCTGGTTCTTAGCTTTCCTATGTTCTGAAATAATCACTTCTCTATATATACATAGTACAGGCATACAACAATGAGTACACAGGCATACAACATTGAGTATAGGCATACAACAGTGAGTACAGGCATACAACAGTGACCAATTTAGGGACATACCTGCAGTGCCCATGAGAGGTCTAGATCCCTTGTTGCACTCCTTTTTCTTGCATTCCTTTATCTATCACAGATAGGTTTAATTAAGAACATTGGTGATGCATCATAAATCAAAGCAAAATGAAAATTATGTCTAGCTTATTACTTTATTGTATGGCCATGCAATGGACATCTAGCCATAGTCTTCATGCCCCCATAAGTCCGAGGCAGCATAGCATCTCTTTTGATCACAACATTAACAACTACTTCACAATATTCATTCCCAAGAGGCTGGCCTCCTACCATTGTGTTTGGATTAGTAGAAATGACTGTTCCTCTAGTTGCAGCTAATTCTGATCTCAATATAGTAAATAATATCACATCCTTTCCAACCTGAAATAAATTGATGTGCCCATATGAATTTTAAAGCAAGGGACATATATGAAACCAAAACAGAATGCATGAAGACAAGAAGATTACAAGGTCATCATGAGCAAAGCGAGAAGGGCCACAAGAAGATTACAAGGTCATCAGCGGAACTATTGTCTTCGAAATCCCCTCTATCATCTAAACCACAAGCTAGGTCTCTAAGCAATGCAGATATGTCATCTTTTTCACTAGAATCTTCCACAAGACCAGCACCATCACCATTGTCGGTATTCACATAAGAGGAACTAGCTTCCCCATGTAAGTTCCAAGTTGTGTACCCTTGTAGAAACCCATCACATATCAAGTGCTCTCGTATCTCACTTGAGTCTCTCCAAAATGAGTTAACACACTTCCTGCAAGGGCACAGTTATCTTGTCCCCTACCGCTGAATTTCTAAATGCAAAAGCTAGGAAACTGTTGACCCCTTGTAAGTATGCCTTTGTGTGCCTAGCATCACTATTGATCCATGAGTCTTTGTGGGGACTGAGCGTGTACCTGCCGTACTTGAATTGAATCTGTTGGCTGCAAGCAATGCAAAGAGTACGACGTCGATCCAGCAGATCTACACCTCGTTGGGTTTAGTGAGCCAGCTCCACGGTACTTTCACCTAGGAAGCTGAAATGAATAGAAAGAATAAATCAATTATGGCTGCTTGTAACTCAGGAAAAGAAGAATCTCTTATAATATTATTAATTATTAAATATATCAAGGCCTTGGTAATTGTTGGATGATCTCTTGAACTTAGACATGCTGGGTGTACTCAACAATAAGTGAAATGAAGCATGTTTGCAAAGCATGGAAATTGATTTCTCAAGTAGCTAGCAAAAAAACTTGATGCACAAAGCTGCACGTGTGCTGCAGCCTCAGAACTTTTACCATACATACATACATACATACATACATACATACATACATACATACATACATACATACATACATACATACATACATACATACATACATACATACATACATACATACATACATACATACATACATACAGAACTCATAGTCAATTTGGGACACAAATTTCTTAGGAATGTTGTTCCGCAAGAAAAAAGTATAGAAGCCCCAACAAAATTCCCAGAATAGTTTTGGGTGTACAATAAGAACAAGTACATAGAACCCTAATTATTTTTCCGAATGGTTTCAGTAAGAAGGAAACATGCCAAATATCCCCAACCTAAGAGAAACTCCAAGAGATGCCCAACCACAGCCCAAAACAAAATTTTAGAAACTGAGTTATAAATTCCGCCTCCAACAGCTCCCCTTTGTTTCTCCCAAAATTACCACACCTCCAAATTTCTCCCCTGCACCCTGCATATCTACAGCACGCTGAAGCTCCCCCAATCCTGTCAGAAACATGTGACTGAGGTGCTGCTCTAATTCAGTTCTCAGATTAAGCTATGTTCATAGAGGAGACACAAACTGCTCTAATCCTATACAATGGAACCCATTGTCAAGGCAATCGATTAAGGTTGAAAAGAAACACTACGGAGAGAACGAACACAATTAACCATAATCCTAATATAAACCGAAACATAATTAATTCTAAATCCAAAGCAAGCAACAGTTATGCTTGTACCAGAAAAGATGATGTGTCAGCATTAGGAACAGCAATAAAACAAATTCTAGTTCCAATAAAAACACAATGAACTGTAATTCCTATATGAACTGAAACACAATTAACTCTGATTTCAAGGCATTAAAATATACCATTGTTAGATCCCCTCCCCTGTTTGTACTTGACTCGGTGGTTCGGGACTCTGCTAGACCCGTTGCTATTGAATGAAGTCTGAGGAGTGATGAAAAAAAACTTGCCTTTTGATCGTAACAGCAGCACGAGGGGAAGCATCTATATGGCACTGGCATTTTCTAAATAAGTTCCAAATCTTTCTAATCATAAAGTTTTGCATAATTGTCTAGACCTCCGAACTTAATTTAATGGTAGTGAACTAATATTCTGTTGGATGAACAAAACAAATTGCAGGAGCAGGAATAACAACAATGACCAGAGTGCACCCTTTAGACCCACTATCTGCTGCTGAAATTGAAGTTTCGGTAGCAACTGTAAAAGCAGCTGCGAGATCTGCTAAGGTTTTGGCGACAAGTTTTCAGCTACTTCCCCAATAAAGCTTGAAAAATAAAGACTTCACTTTATCAATAGAAAAGGACATGAATGGCAAAGTTATATACTCCTATGCAGCTTGCCTCGAATGCATTAGGTGATACCTACCATTTCAAGCCTTCAGTGCTCCCTCGAATGCAAGGTTATGATGCTGTTCCAAGCAGCTTGCCTCCTAGGAGGGCTAGGCTTGTTGTCTACAACAAGCTCTCAAATGAGACTAGTATTTGGATATTAGAGCTCTCTGAAGTGCATGCAGCTGCTAATGAGGGTGGAGATGAAACATGTAATGTGATATCATCTGAAGTTGTTCGTGATGTTCAGCCCACAATTAACTCGTTGAAACATTAAAATATTATTGTTATAAGAAAAAAGGAGGTCCTGCAGACAAATCTGACAAACCAAGAACTGTAAGATTTGTGGCCCAACAGGAATCACACAAAACAGTTTAGCAATCAGGTGAATCCAACTGCAATATCAATTACAAACTGGGTGCATGTTTTACATTATGGATGTCGTTGTCTTTTTTTCCGAATTAGGGAGATTCCCCATTTCCATAACCAAGCATGGAATACAACAGAGTTTTTAAGAGATGTTCAGAACAGAGCTAGAGATATCAGGAACTAGATGAAACTAACAGGTTGCACAGATTCACCAGTCGCCACCAAAAGAAATCAAAGAAGATTAATTTTAGCTTTCAGCACCTGAAACAAAGAGGCAGGTAAGAGCATTTGGACATACCATAAGCACGAATCTGATGAACGGGGAAGGCAGAACCAGTCAGTCGCGTGCTCCACTTGCAGAACTGCTCCTGCTTGCGTGCTCCACCGTCGCGTGCTCTAGTCCGGCCGTCCGGTGCAAGCAGCACCAGGGGGTCGGTCGGGCTTCAGGTCTGGGGCAGGCAGTACCAGGGGGCAGCTGGGCTCCAGGCGGGCAAGCAGTGCCAGGGGGTCGGCGAGGCTCCAGGCGGCGCTCCCGCGACGACAGTTAGGCGCGGCAGGCGAGACTCCTGGCGGCGCTGTAGGATGGTTGCGCGGTCACCGAGTTGGGCGGCGTGCCGAGAGGCGTGGCGGGATTTGGAGAAGCAGGGCAGCGGGCGGGATTTAGAGGGCAGGAGCGGCAGGAGGTTTGGGCGGGCGGGACGCTGGATTTGCGGCCGCGCGCTGGGAGAGGCCGACGCGAGGGATGGCGCAGTAGGCGGGACTGAGGCAGCGGCGGCTGGATTTTGGATTTGGGTGGGGGTGAGAAGCATCTAGGGTTTGTCAATTGTCATTGTATTTGTGGGCCACGCAAAAATTTTGCGCGCGAACTCAAGGTAAGCAGGCGCGCGAGCCCAATGTAAGCCCGGTGGGCAAACTAGGTGAGGGCCACTTCTCTTTAGCGTCAGTTTGATTGACGCTGTATATCCTTTTAGGGACAGACAGATTGACGCTATCTATAGCGTCAGTTTGTACATCCCTAAATGGAGATTCAGCAACAGATCATCTGTGAGATATGTTTAGCGTCAGTTTGACCATCGGTAAACAAAATGTTTAGCGTCAGATGTCTGACGGTGTTCCGGTGTTGTGGTGTAGTGTGTGTGATGTGATGCTCTCATGCATTCTTGAAAAAGGTAGAGAGAGAACCAGCTTTTCATGTATGTCCCTGATGGATTTGTTTGTTGAGCTGAAGCCAAAAAATTAACGACTTCATTGGTGAAATGGAGCCGTGTCAAACGGGTCATCTAGTTGCAAGCTTGCAACTTTCTAATATTTGTTTTGCTTCAAGATTTTACAAGTACGTGCGTGAAAATACTGTTGTTGCTGCATCTCAACAAAACAGGTAGAGCGTCCAATGGTATCAAATTAAGTTTGCATGCAGAGCTGCATTATTTACCGTACTAGGCTAGTAGGTTAGATACACGAGCATGCAGCTATGCAAGGAATGTGTGATTGTTGGAGACACATTGCCTTGCCCATCTCGAGCCCGACAAATTGGATTGAAATCCCCGGTCATTACTCATTAGTACCCTCGCTTGTTATTCAGTTTCGTTGCTATGTTTGCATCGATTTTTGTTCTACTGCTTGATCAAACATGCAGCAGTTGAAGAGTAAGGCTGACGAGTGACGACCGAGTCTGAGCGTCGCTACTCGAGGAGCCGAGGTGTGCTGCAAAGGAGCCATCCTCCCGTCGGACGGTTGGATTTTATGGAGGGCCACATGTCCTACATCACCGATGGGGTCGCATTGGCGATAGAATGGGCGCCGGCCACGTACAGCTGATCGAATTCGTGCTGCACATAGCTTAGTACCGTGACAATTTGGAGCGACGTGGACGGTTGTTCTGTGGAGGATCCCTACGGGTATTGTAGGGAAGAATGTCATCAACGCTTCATAAATAAATAATCTCAAATGAAAAAAAAATGTGCTTCATACACCATGTTTTATAGTCTACTCCCTCTGTCCCTTAGTGCAGCCATAATGGCTAGAGCTAGTTACTAGCTCTAAGACAATTTACCCAATAGTGCTAACTTGTAGAATATAACTTTTAACATGGATAGCCCTTAGCTCTTACGTAATCTTAAAATGTGTGCAAGAGCTTAGCTCTTAATCAAGAGCTAGCTTTTCTCTATCTTCTATTAAAATATAGAAAAAAATATTTAGAGCTAGCTTAAAAGTCTATTATTGGAGTTGCCCTTATTAAGTGTCGGCATGGGATGCGTGCTGAGCAAAATTTTTTAACTTTGACTAAATTTATAGAAAATATTAACAATATTTGTATCTCTAAATAAATTTATTATAAAATAGATTCAAAGATCCATCCAATAATACTAATTATGTATTATAAATATTAATATTTTTTATATATTTAGTCAAAGTTGAGTACAAATTTCTCGGAGAATGAGAACAACATATAAAAGGGGATGGAGGGGGGAGTACACTCCGTAAGCAGCACATCCCAAACAATATTGTCTTCTTCTCCCGTAAGAGTCGCCTCTGGGATATGCAGTTTATTAGCGGTAAACCAAATTCGTGGTGAAGGTCTTCAGTGTGTAAAATATAGCTGTTTCAGGACTGTCTCTCTGTATTAAGTACATTGCTAGCTGGGCAAATGGTTGTCCAGGTCTTCGAGCATCTCCAAAAGTTCCAAAAATTTAGTTCTCAAAATCATCGAGTTTTCCAAGTCGCCAAAATAATTGGAAGCGGTAAAGAAGGGCTTCTCCAACAGTTTCCAAAAAGTAACTCCTAAAATATTAAAAATTAGGCCCACACAAAACTTTCCAAGCATTCAGTGGCATTTTCATAAATACCATCATCTCCTTCCTAAGAACAAGTACGTACACAAAAGCTTCGTGAGCGCATCCAGGCGAGAAAAGCTTTGTGAGCGTGTTGCTACTGGACACCGCGCTGGACACGTCCACGCCCAGGAGCTCGTTCACCGCGCTGGCTGCTCTCCTCGGTATGTTGGCATCTCGTACAATGAGCTATTTTTTCACGAACAAGTCTGTTGACGTGTGTTTCATTAAGAGGGAATAGAGTCCGAAAGAACGGCTTACATGACGCAGCTATGAGCGAACCCATAGCCTAGATTACAGAACCACAGGGGTACTGGTTAGGAACCAAAACGACAGCAGAAAAAGAAATAAAGAAATGTGGTAGGGAGAGAGCTCTCTGCCACTAATATATCCAACCGATTAGCCCTGCAAGAAAAAATACAGCAACGCAAAGGCTGCCAACAAAGGAGATGGAGTTGTAGTGGCAAAGCATCCACCGAGCAGAGATGAGACAGCAGCAGCAAAGTATCCACCTGAGCAAGAACAACTAGCAGTACGGCGGCAAAGCATTTGCTAGAGGCGACGATAACAATCAACGCGGCAAAGTATCCGCAAATGGGGAGCCATCACGCGCTCAACAGCAAAGCATCTGCTTGAGAGGGAAGGCCAAAGCGACACCAGCAGCCAAGTATCCGGCTGAGTAACAACGACGGCAAAGTATCTGTTAAAGAAGAGTGATAGCGACAAAGTATCTGCTACAGAGAAGCAAACGACTACAGCAACACCAACATAGCGTCCAGTACGATGAGCTATATCGGCTGCTTGAACGCAACCATCGATTGCTCGCCTAATAGAAAACTTGACAGGCCACGACGGCAGTGCGCTACACTTACCAGGGTGCGCTAAAGACGAGGGATTATGTGAAAAGGCGAAAACAAGCACACACCACACGCGGGAGTGCAGGGCGATGAGCCACGGCGGATCTCAATGCCGAATGGACCGGCATGGTGGCGTGTCCACACCACACCACCCCATCCTGTTCGTCTCCGCGGGTTAAACACCGCACTACCGGTGGTGTTGTTGACGAAGAGGTGCACGCAAGGGAGAAGAAAGACGCAGGAAACCTGGCACGAGGAGGGTACGCAGTCGTGGAAGCGCGCATATTTTTCCATGCTGAGGGGTCTGTTAGTTTTTCCATGTGCCAAAAGATTGGGAACTAGGGTTGGAAGTTGCTGGAGATGGATTTTTTTAATCTTGCGAAAAAAATATTGGATTTGGAGTTTGTTTTCGGAATTCTTGAAGATGCTCTTAGTAACAAAGACCCATTCCTATGGTATGTAGCGGTGACCAACCATATCTTTACAAAAAAAAGAGCTAGCTCGTGATTCCGGGGTGGGGGGGGGGGAGGGCATCCTGGAAGGTTCTCTGTTTTTTAGCTATATGCTGGTTCTGAGAAATCTACTGCATGCAGGCCTTGTTTTTACCAATCCCCTTTATAGGCTTAAGCAGCAGTGGTCCAACTCAATGTAAGCAAGCCTCTTCCTGATCTGGTCTATGCATTCTAATGTTTCCTTTCTGATTTTTAGCAGCTGCATCTCTTGACAGGATCGTTACTGTGTTGGTTGGGCTTCATCAATTCAGGAGGATTAATCGCTCCACTATTTTTCTTTTGATAACCCAGTTAATACCTAATACTTTTAGGTACTTCTTTGGATTAATCTCCTCACACTCTTCTTCAAGGTACATTAGGTTGCTCCTCTCATTTAAGTTGATTTTTTTCCCATGGAAGTTGTTTTTGCCATTGATGCAATTGACAGCTGGCTAGCCACAGGACCAAGGTATGTTCATCCATTTTTTTCCTTGTTCCTTTCTGGTATCTATTTATGGGGTATAAATATGACCTGTTTCTTTTTGTTTACCTTCCATTGATCAGTGATGTTTCAGAGGTTACATACATTTGTATTACAACAAGTATTTCTTAGCTTACAAAAATAATGGCCTTCATATCATGTATGTGTTTGATTCTGAGAATGCAACAAAGCCCGATGAAACTTAATAATTTGATTTGTTCATACATGATTGGCCCCAAGCAGCATTTGCAATTGTAACTTTTGCTTCTGCGAAATTATACTACCAAACCCATAGCAAAAATATATTTTGTCCACATAGCAAAATTCTAAGTTTTTCTGGTTACGCTTCAGTATTCATAATTGTAAAATGTATTAGGCTCCTATATTTTTACTTCATAGCTACAGAATATATCAGGCTCCAATATTTTTGACATGATTTGTTTCTCTTCACTGATGATTTGTTCCTGGTTACTGTCCTCAATGTAGCCTACCTAGAAACTAAATCCAATTCATTATTTCTGCTAATGCAGTCATGTCACTGGTGAGTCACTGTAAAGTAATTCAACTTTGAATACCAAAATGTCTGAAACCATTTACAGCTCCACTTATATACACTGCCCTTCTATATTGCCTTCCATGCTGCCCATACATCTATAATGCAATTTCCAGATATCCTTATTGACTGCAGCATTCCCAGCAAGAGCCCTTACTATATCGAGCAGAAATTATTTGCCGATTATCTACCATTTACATGTACTTGCCAACCATAGCTCTGGAGTTGCTAATTCACGTCCCATGCTATATTACATTAACTGAATGTGGGGCTATACAGCTTATTCCCTTTCAAGCCTGTCTTCCTTCACACACCTTCTGACGGCTGATTCTCAAGATCTCATTCCATCCTTTATTTTGATACAAGTTTATCCCATAGTTTGAGTGTGGCCTCACTGTTCTCTATTTGACGGCAAGTTTATGGGAAATGCTCTTTTAATTCCAGTAACTGAGGTTGCATTTGTTTGAGCTCTAACTCTGATAACCTGTCTATGCCAATTAATAGATGCACCTTCCTCCTATTTCTCTTCTGGTAAACAAGACACGGGTTTCTACACACCTTCATCATCGGTTGGTGCTCATGCTGAATACTTAATACTCAAACAATTTGAAAATCAACCTTCTAGCCATAAATCTTCAGCTTCTACTATGTACTTAGCATCTAAAGTCACACAGCGCTACCTGCCAGCATTTCTTGTGACTGTAGTGTGTGTTGATAGCCCATTAAAATTCCTTGTTGCACATAAGCGATTTTATTGTCCGGAACAATAGTCCTTCCAACATTATAACACAATACTCATAGATAGGGATATTGTCATAAATGGTATGATATAAGACATCTTTCCTCTTGCCATAGATATAGGGATATTTTCTGAACTTTACCATTGATCTTGCCACACATACAAGATGCACAGGGTTGTCAATCCACAGTTAGTTCCTCCTGGAGCCCATTTGTAATTGCAATTAACCTTTGGTTGTCAAATTGTATAATGCCACCCTGTTCCTCAAAGTGCTGACCTGACAGAACTGTTGTGTCATACATCTGCGATTTTCGGAACATACTATAGTGCGATAAAATTTTGGAAAACTCAATTTTAACATTTAATCATATTATTTAGAGGTAATATTGGAAGATCTTTGCTATAAAACTCAACTTCTGTGCAGACTGTAGCTATGTAATAAAAGTATAAAATAATTCCCTACTTAATAGCCTCAGTTTAAACTTTACTAGCTATAAGGACTATTATGTTATAAAATGGCATACCATGTATCCTATTTCAGTGTCCCTGTCATGTAAAATTGGTAGCATAGTATTATTAAAATTAGTACCACACTGCTTTGTACAAGAAGGAAACTGCAATGGTGTTTAAGTGTCAGGTACACCATTTTCATCTCTCAGACTATTTTTTAATGTCCCCAGGTACAACCTGCATCCCGGAATATGGTGTGGGTGTCTATTGCTGTGGCTTGTCATGGAACTTCTTGCTATTATTTACGTGTTGTTATGTTATGCTTGATTACTGAGCAAAATCAACAAAGCCCTTTTGTCCTGAGCACGCTTCACTGTCCCTTTGTCCTCACTACTTTAGTAGTTCCTCAGTCAAGTTAAATAATTCTGTGTGATAGGCCACCTTTCATTGCTTACAATTTACATGTCCCCATTAATCTGGGGAACCCACACATAAAAAACAATCTAAGCTACTTTCTCATATGGTTTTTGTTTCTTTCAGCAGGCTGGGCAGCACCGTATCCACCTCAGTATTTTGCGACGTACGGAGGATGTGTGTTCATATCTCCAGAGTCGTCGGACCATATTCTCTATGCTTCTCTTGTAGGCCTTGCTTATGGTTTCCACCTGATGCCCTATGGAAAAAATCTACCTATTTAACAAACACTACCTCGCAGACTATGGTTTGTATATTAACTTATGACATTTCCTGTGTTTGAACCAATGCCTCTGTCCGAATTGTCCTGCGAAAAACATAGTAGGACTCTTTCTGTACGATCTATATGTTCAATATGTTTGCCAATCACCACGTTCACTCCACATGAACATGTATAATATATCTGCATGACCAACTTATTAAGTGACGTACTAATTTATCACCACGCTGTTCATTATTTCAAACTAATGTATGCATCCTATAAGTGTATACCAATCATGTTGCCATAATTATGTGTATCACCACTGCACTTACAAATATGAACCCTACTGGCCTACCTCTGTATTAACCCTAATAATGTGGTCGCTTGTCGTCGCGTGCGATGGCGCGTGAGTTATACTAGTATACTGTATATTCATCTTTCCACATGCTTGCATGCATGTGTACGTCGTCCAATCCATGCAGTACGTGCGGTGGACCGGCCGGTCATTTATCATAAGCAACTAGTACTAGTATTAGACTAACCGCACCCATGGACCTCTATATTCATCCTCTATACGTCCTGGTCAGCAAGATTCTCTCCTCTATACTCAATTCTCCTGCACTCATCCATCCTCTATATCATCCTCTATCCACTCTATCTACTGTGGGACCCACTTGTCACTTTATCTAAATATATTCATGTGTAATCTAGTTTTGAAGGATTTATTGAGACGAATTTAATGGTGCAATCGAAATTTAATTTGGATTTTTGGTTTGTGAGTTATAGCATTTTTTCCCTTTATTTAGCTGTGGGGCCCGCCACTATTGAGTATAGAGTAAGTACTGTACTACTCTAAATATAGAGTGAGAGAAAGGATAGAGTATCGTTTTAGAGTACACAGTGCAACAGTTTTTACTCTATATTCATACTCTAAAGCTTTAGAGTATCGTTTTAGAGTATCCACTGCGGCTAGTCTTAGGTCTGGAAGCCACCGGCCACCGCTATAAATACCAGCTGTGCCCTCCCTCGTCGTCCTCAACCAACGCAGCCATTTCCCCTGCTAGCACTTCCACATAGCTCACTGCCAACAACTGCTGGCTCACGAGAAGCGTGGAAAAAACCATGGCCAACAAGCTCGCGACTTCTACTTCCCTCCTCGCCGCCGCCGTCCTCCTGGCGCTCGCCGCCCCTGCAGTGCTCGCCGGCGACCCCGACATGCTCCAGGACATCTGCGTCGCCGACTACAAATCCCTCAAGGGCCGTAAGTCATCGATCACCACAATAGCAACATTTGTTTTTCGGTGAGCTCCACACTATATATATTAATAATAACTATATATGCCTTGCAGCACTGCGGCTGAACGGATTCCCTTGCAAGAGGCCGGAGAACGTGACGGCGAAGGACTTCTTCTCCAACGCGCTGGCAAGCGCCCGCAGCACGACGGGCAACGCGTTGGGGTCCGCGGTGACGTCGGCGAATGTGCAGACGCTCCCGGGGCTCAACACGCTGGGCGTGTCGGTGTCGCGCATCGACTTCTCGCCGTGGGGCGTGAACCCGCCGCACGTCCACCCGCGCGCCACCGAGGTCATCTTCGTTCTCCAGGGATTCCTCGACGTCGGCTTCGTCACCACCACCAACCGCCTGTACGCGCGCACCGTCTGCGCCGGCGAGGTCTTCGTCTTCCCCCGGGGGCTCGTCCACTACCAGAGGAACAACGGCCGCGGCGCCGCCGCGGTGCTCTCCGCCTTCGATAGCCAACTGCCTGGCACGCAGTCCGTCGCCGAGGCCCTCTTCGGCGCGTCGCCTCCAGTGCCTACCGACGTGCTCGCCAGGAGCTTCCAGGTCGACGGCGGCCTCGTGGAGGAAATCAAGTCCAAGTTCCCGCCCAAGTAGGCCTGTCATGCTCATGCATGCAATGCAAGCACCATGCACGTACGTATACGGCGTATTATATATACGCTGGCGGTAGTAATGAGTGCATGCGTACTACTTTGTATTCTAGCTGTAAAGCAAGTGTGATGGGTCAATTCGTTGGGATCTTTAGTTCTCTTGGTGAGGTCATGATGGCCATGGCTTCACCGACAGTTCACTGTTGTTGCGTTTCAATTTCTGCATGTGATCGAGCCACTTGTATGCGTGTAAATCCAGAGTAATGAGGTGTCCTGATTGGTGTGGCTGAATATTGTTGCTCTTGCAACATATTCATCGGATAATAAATCCTGTCGTCCCATCATGCATACACATCGTCATTCAGAATTTGGAGTCGTCAAAACTGTGAGCAGGCGGCCTGATAGTTCCTGTTCCTCCTACATACCGTACCCTCCATCAAGAAAGCAGCTAGCGCCATTGTTCTCAAACGCGTGTAACAATGTTAACAGCTAGCACATCCTCCGTTTGAAAGTTGGACTCAAGCTAGCTAGAATTAATCCTGCCATCATTAATCTTGTCATAGCATGTCGTCTGAACTTCCGAGCCCAAATCATCACGACTACAAAGAGATGAAGTTGATGATATATATAGGGAGTAACTATTTTGTACGTGCGTAAAGTTTGAATTATTGCTGCGCACATCCTTCAGATCCCACCACACTCACAAGTCACAATCCGAACACATCTTTCGTGCCAAACTAAAGCAAATATAACTGTATACTCTAGAGTTACAAATTAATTACAGCTCCCCGCGCTCCCCCCGCACGTTCTACCAAATTAAAACAAATATAAACATTCGCTTGTTATTTGAATACGTGCATATCTTTCCTTGATTCAAACTTTCAAAATGCGACATCTCATAAATCGTAAGTCTAATTGACGAACCGTTTGAAGATTATTATTTATTTTTGGAAATAATGTGCCGAACAAAATGAGATCCATGAAGGCTATATTTTGACAAACTTTTAAAAAAATGTTTTTTAAAATAATAATAAAGGTTTTTAAACGCAATTGCAACCAAATAAGGGAACACAATTACAGGATGTGTTACTACTCAGTTATAACTTGGGGTAGTTTGTAGTTATAAATTAATTTTTTTAGAGAAAATCAGTTACATTGTCTCAGAAACGCAACTGCAACCATATAAAAGGACGCAGTTACAGTATGAGTTACTACTCATTTACAACTTAGTGTAGTTTGTAGCTATATATTGATTTTTTTATGGAGAGAAACAGTTACATTTTCTCAGTAAAAGGACATGATTATAATATAAGTTACTACTCAGTTACTACAACGTTGTGTACTTTTTAGTTATAAATTGATTTGTTTTATAAAGTGAAACAATTACGTAGTCTGCAGCGCGCCTGAGCACGGCGGAGATGTGCCTGTGCAGCTTCACCATTTCGATTCTCTGCCACTCTCGGAGTATGTGTTACCTAGCCATCTTGCTTCTAGTAGTTTTGGTGGTTCAGCTGTGTGGAAGACACACCAAGAGCAGGAAATTAAACCTGTGCTTCTGGGACTGGGAAAACGTTTGCTGGTAAGCGACTTTGCCTTAACTTGTGCCCATGCTGCAGGCCTTCTTCTGTCTAGCATGTCAATGTCTTGGTACCATGATAGTTGGACAACGTGAGAAAAATTCTATGACCTGCTCTGCTCTATTCGCACTAGTGATGATACAAAACAATTCTCCTGTGGTTTCGTATACATTTTGTTTCTCAACATCTGAATTCGGTTGTGCCTAGCAGGCTGCAGGAACGAAATAAAGGGACTAGCGAGCAGAGCTACTCGTTTCCTTTTGGGCTAACCAAGACCAAGGTATAACCACGAAAAAGTTTCTCCTCCTGACTGAAAAGCCTGAAGGAACGTCTGATATTATCTCCAGGCAGACATAGTTAGAAGGTCAGCAACAGAGCAGTGAAAGCCAGGAAGGCACAGTAAAAAACAAGTGCAACATGACAACTAGCATTGCAGCATTTCTAGAAAGCAATGCAATTCTAATTTTTATTTGTGTGTTTGTTTGTGCAGCTCTATCCCTCCCCGACCAATGTTTCAAAAACATCATTTGTCATACCTGCTCCAGAATCAATACGAAGAGAAAGGGGAGCCCATAACGCGCCTTACCCCTCTGCCCACCGCCCTGCCGGGGCGTGGTAGGGTCTTGTCGGAGCTCCGCGACCACGGCACGACGAGACCTACCGCGCCCACGGTGACATCCATCTTCCCCCCACCCTCACCCTAACCCTCGCCATGGCCATGGTCACCCTCGCCCCAACCTGGCCCAGCCGCCTCTGCCACCGCCTTGCCGCTGTCTCTCCCGTCCCCACTGTCTGGCTTGCCTGCCTCCCCCAAATTTCTTCTAAGCCTGCCAGAGATGGAGAAGAAAGGTTATCCCACAAAACATAACTAAACTAATCGGACGGCTTAGCTTCAATCGTACACTAATCGGATGCATGTACCTGGAGTAGTTGGTCGCCGACGCCTCCTTGCTGGGGCCCTTGGTCACCATGGGAAGCCTCATGGCCACGGGTGAAAGGTCCTAAATTGCTAGAGGGGGTTAATAGCCTATAAAAATTTCTACAAAAACATAAGAGCAAATTTCTACATGATTTTTAGAGGCCTCGGAAGCATAGGAATCATCATTCCTTCATCAACTTGGAGCTTCAAGGCATGCTGACAATTGGTTTGCCCACAGAAACTGTATAATATAAGTAACAGCCATGCTCAGTACCTCACAAGCGAACGAACAATAGATCATATGTTTGAGCAATGAATATGGAATTTTCATCATAGGCCGAAGAAGGTAAAAAATGGCAAATGGCAAATGTTGAGAACATCAGATCATGGCCAATGAGGAAACAAATCCAAGCAGAAGGGTGGTTGGCACACAAATCATAGTGGGACTATGGCAGATATTGAATAACTAGTGGAAGGGGCGTGCCCTCGCGCGCCGCATCAGGCGATTGTTAGCGGTATATGGATTGTCTGGTTCAAGCAAGTTTTTGTTCCCTTTGTATGTAAGTAAATTAAATAGGGGGATTATCCAAAAAATTGAATAGGGAGGGGAGTAGTAGGTCAACAAAAGAGGATTGCGTCAAAAGCAGTATGTGGCTGGAGTAGTACATCTGCATGCGCCATCACGCGTAGAAATTTGTAAGCAGAGTTTTGTTAATGTTACGATCTAATGTCATGAACAAATGAGAAAATCAACATTGACAAAAAAAACACTCGGTCCTCATGGTCTCTATTAGCCAAATTTTTAGAAGCTGCAATGGTCGATACATAATAAAATGTAGTGCTCTGTGTTTTTAGATGTACGACGACTTTGTGTAGTAAACAATAATTAGGGACAAATGAAGGAGGAAATAAAGGTTGGAAAATATGATTACCTCTGGTCAAACAAACTCCAGAAATGGAGTAGGATTACTTGGCGATGTCATCGACAGAGACGGGTGCACTGGTAGTAAACAATAATTAGGGACAAATGAAGGAGAAAAGGAAGCTTGGAAAATATGATTAGCTCTAGTGAAGCAAACTCTCGAAATCAAGCTAGTCAAGCAAACTCCTGAAATCGAGTTGGATCACTTGGCGATGTCGATGACAGAGAAGATCCAGTGGAGCCGTCCCCTTTGGTTGCACTGGCGTCATCTCACGAAACCAAATCAAAAGAAATAGCCATGTCACAAAACCCATTCAAAAGAAATAGCTAGGGTTTCATGGAGGAGCGGAGCACATGCTCACCGTCGGGAGGAGGAGTTGCGGAGCCCATGGAGAGGATGGGGGAGAGGCATGGGGACTGCCTAGTGCACCCACGCCGGAGCCCCACCCGCCGGAGGCACTGCCTCGACTGGTAGCGGCCGTCGCACCGGAAGGTAACGGGAGAGAGATAGGAAGGGGAGGGAGGGAGGACGACGAGAAAGAGGAGGGAGGAGATGAAGGAGGAGGAGGGCCACCGGCGCCACCGCTTCTCGTCGCACCCGCGGCCGTTTCCGCGTTGGGAGGCAGAGGCCGGGAGAGAGAGTGAGGAGAGAGAGGACGGGGTGAGAAGAAGGATCAGGAAGGAGAAGCTGAAGCTGCCATATATATTTGGCTTTCCGAATTCAGATGAGAAGCGAGAGAAGCTGAGGCGAAGCGAGAGAAGCCAACCAAAAGCACGAGAATCGGTTGTCTTCGAGATTCCGTGTTGAGTAATTTGGGACATTCAACCGGAGATCGGACGGGCAAGAACAAGTGGAGCAACGTGGATAGGGTTTCTGCTTGGGAAGCCGACGCAGTTTATAGTATAGAAAACAATCAGCAGACGTCAGAGCAAGCACAACCGCGATCGGAGGCAGCGGCCACGTGGTTCGAAAAACTAAGGCCACTCACTCCTCTTTTTCACTGTTGTGGAAATAAAAAAACCCGTCGTCCTCTCCTCTTTCCGACACTTGTCGTCGCTTAATGAGCAGCACACTATCTGGTCCGGCCTCCAACACAGATTAATCAACATTCAAAACCACATCAAGAAATCTCATTGAAATCCCAAGCCACTCTTATGGAGAGACTAGCAAATATGCCCATGCGTTGCAATGGGATTTATATCTTACGTCATTTTTTCTAATAGCAAATATGCATATGCATTGCAATAGGATTTATACCTTATATCATTTGTTCTAATACACTTTAGAATTAGACTCTGTACGTTGATTGGACATATGCTATCTAACTCAAATGAGTACTGCTCATGAGCTCGAGACAATTAAGTAATTAGAATTTTAATCTCTTACCCAAGAAAGATAGAATGACTTATAATTTTCAATGGAGAGATTATTAACACAGTGTTTTTAATCATCAATCCTTGATAAATCCAATGCTACCTATATCAATTTTCAGCGTGGCCCTCTCTTTGAAAAAAACAGAGGGATAAAGATATGAGATAGAATTCCCCACTTTACCTCATACATATATGAAAAATTACAATAAAATAGAATATAAGTGCATATGATTTAATAAATAATTAGGCGTAAGAGATGTTTGTGCAACTTACAAATTATGCATATTTATACATAAAAATATGTTGTTTGTTTGCAGTAACTCCAATAGCAGTAATAAATACAATCTTCATCAAAAGAAAATGAAAATTAAATACAACATATAGATTTGAAACAAATGTATATTTCCCTACCAACAAAAAACAATGCTTAGCAAAGAACTGCAGGCACATTTTTTTTTGAAACATGACAAGAATGATCAGTTAGGCTCAAAACGGTGAGGCAACACCTTTGACCTCAGGGTTGGTATGCAGCTCTCAATCCCCAGCGGTTACATCTCCGTCAAAGCCCAGCCACTGTCACAGCGAGGGAACCGGACGCTCCATCTCCATGGATGCCGGCTCTCTTCGTTCGCCGCAGCGGCGGATCCTAGGAGGGACTGAAGAAAGAGCACAAAACACCTAGATCAATATAATAAGTTTATTATATCCCATAACAAGATTCATGTATAGTAATTTAAAGCGGTGTTATATGAAAACATACAACGATTTGAGATGAGAATTTTATTTTTAAAAAATTTGAGTTCATCACAAATGACAAACCTCGATTGGAAATTTCTGTGACTCCAGCTAACATGGACTAAATTTCGCATGATAAAAAATGCATGAAACATCATCAGGTATGAACATATATGGACTAATAAGATAACAATATCCAAACCTCAGGTGCAGCACGTACGAACAGCTTCAAGTCACCGACCCAGAGTGATCTTTGTCATTTGTTTGCCCAATGCCGTGGGTGCCGTAGAGCTCATCCCAAATCCCCAATTGAAGATATCAATAGTTTAGCCAAAATCCTTGAGCATCCAATCCCTAATTTCACATAAAAGGTGAAATCGATAGCATTTATTTTAAGATCAAACTGATATCAATAGTTTAGTCAAAATCCTTAAGCATCCAATCACTAATGTCACATAACAGATGAAATCGATAGCATTTATTTTAAGATAAAATTGCAAGCATATATAATACAGTAACTAACATCCTTAAATCTACACCATCATTCCATCAAGTCCACCAGGTCTGCGCCGCCGCCTGTGCTAGCAGCTGGGTGCCTCGGTCGGGAGTCGGGACTCGGGAATTGGCTGGCCGGGAAGGAGCACGCCAGTGGTGGGCTACTATTTTGCATGGGCCTCTTTATCCCGCAGGCCCATCTTACTCCTCGACTGTTCTCATCCGTTGGATCATAGCGTATGTTTGAGATTCGTCAAGGCAGGAACAAAATAGCAGCAGCCGGCCTAACTCAAACCCTAGTTCATTCTCTCTCTTCCCTGCGTTTTTCTCACCAGCAGCTACTCGGAGCTGAAGTTGGCGCTCTGGCCGTTGCTTGGCTACGGGAGGAGAAGGTGGCACCAACGTGGGCCCACTTGTCGGAGCGCACGTGCGGCGCTGTCGAGCGGCTCCCCGCCGGCAACCTATAGACGGCGTGCGTGGTCTTCCACAACAGTGACGGTTTCAGCGTCGCTGTGACCATCTCAGGGTTCCACGCGACGGTAGCGGCGGCACCCTGATTCACATGCCGACATGGCGTCTTTCATCCGCGACCTCCACCACGGCGGCATGCGCTCTGTAGGACATCCCGGCAATGACGTGGCATCTCAGACTTGGCCGGCTGCGGACGTCGGTAGAAGAAATAGCAAATTTATTGTTTTGATTTGATTTTATAAGCTGCTGTCTTCTTTCTAGAGTTAGTCTGATTTGGGTTTGGATTTGGGTCGATGTGGTGGTTTTGATTCAGTTTCGGTTTGGTCCCTTGCACCATGCTTTACTGATTTGGAAAATCCTCGCTATAGATTCACTGTGGCGCCGCTTTGCTGATTTGGAAAATCCTCACTATAGATTCTAGGGGGTGCCGAACCCGATTAGGATCGGATTAGGCTGGACGAAAATTTTTAGTGTCAGAAATTTTGCCTCTTTAGTATTAGGTAGATATAGAGACTATAGAGCCTTTCCAACAGCGAGACATCATTGACAATGGACTTATGCTCAGTAACAAACAAACAAACAAATTATAGTAGCTAAGGAAAACAAAACAGCAAGTGCAAAAGAGAATTGGTGAGATATAATAACAGCATTGTTATGGCACATAACCAATGCAAAAAGCAAGAATCTTGGAAGGACGAAATAATCAATCATCATTGCACAATTCCATGGCCTCAAACTAAAAAAATGTTTACCATTGCACAACCCCGAAACCTCAGTAGGTAACACGAAGAATGAAACAATTAGTCATTGTTGTATAACGAAGGATATAAGTTCTGCGCATGGTTCGCACATTTAAAAACAGGAAAGCAGCAGGACCTGACAGCCACCTAGGGGAGTGGGCCAAGATCGTCGTAGTTAGGAGATGGAACCGAGGGATGGGGAGAAGGGGAGAGAGCGCACCTCCACCATGTGCAACGGGGCAGATGCGCTGGTGTGGTGCTCCTCCAGCGATGAAGGCAAGCGAGCCTGATCCACACACGTGGCCTGGACCGGCGCTTGCACGGAGAGCACACACGAGAGAGGAAAAGGGAGAAAAAAAGCGAGGATGGCATGGACAAAAGCACCCTCCCTTTTTCTGACAAACAGGCTAGAAATAGGTGTTTGAACTACGGAGAACAATAGCAGCATTACACGAAAATAACTAAAGCAACCAAAACAAAGACAACGGCGCAGGTATATAGATGGAGTGAAAATTTATTCGCTTAAATAAGGGCAACACTGGAAACTGTGAACAATTAAGAATAAAAGGGAACAGTACATGTGTGGTGCTCAGCAAAATCATCATGAAGCCAAAACTGTGTGTATTGGTAGATTAAGCTGTGAATCAAACATAACTGGCAGGATGAAAATACAGCCAAAAAAAGTTCCATCTAACATTTTAGGCCTTTAAAGGTTGGTGGCAGCAACATCAATAGTATATAGCAAACTTCTATGTACAAATGTGATCTGTATATACCAAACGTACAAACAAAAATAGTGGATGCTACTACGGTCACATAGGTATTGTAACAAATTAAATATGATCATGATTTAAAGAGGGGGGACACTGAGCATTCTAAAAATGAAGGTATCAGCCTAAAGAGTTATTGCATGAAGGCATACTATAGAGTGTGGTGCGATTCACCCTATCAACAAGAGGGAGAAGCATATACACAATATCTGTTAGAGCTAAAGACAGAAATATTTGCAACAGCAAGTAACAGTAAATTCCATATTTATGTAAGGAGTTACCTAGTTGCAGCAGTTTAACCTGATAGCTCAAAAACAGTGTCGTACTGTGAAACTATGGCCACAGGTGCATGTCCCTAGGATTCAATTACAGCCTGAAATTTAGAAAAAAAAAATTGTAATAGGTACATAATCTATCTCCCAGGCAAAATCAGCCATCGCACGAGGAGCTGTCCACAACAGCAAAATAATTTTGAATTCCCCAATTCTGTGAACTGGAAATGCAGGAGATAACTTGCATATAGCACAATATAATAGTTCTATTTTTTACAAAATGCAATTGCTGAGCATTTGGATCTTATGGAGGAGACTATGAACTTACTACAGTGTAACACCCTAGGTGTTAAAAGGCTAATTAAAATATTGATCATGCCATCATGAAGCATAATCATCAAGTATTGTTTCATTAATGCATTTTATGTTTCAATAATGGCATGTCCATGTTGCATATGTGATGTTTCATATGTTGCATTGTGGTGTTTCCTATGTTGCGTATGTTGATTTACATGTGTTGGATGAAATGATATCATGAATAATAATTAAGGTTCTATGTGAATTTGCTTAAACAATTAAAATTTAGTAAATATAAACTTTGTTATTTAAAGTATGCTTTTTATCATAGAAGTAAAGTTGGGAAATGTTTTCAAATCAAATATGTTTAAATCTAAGCTCAAAGATTGAATTCAATAACCAATTCTCATACTTAGCCATTTTGACTAAGTCCCTGATTACTGGTTATAAAGTTCAATGTTTGGGATTTTATTAAATCAATTTTCATAAATAAAATTTGTCCAAACTTTGTTCCTTCGTTTGGTGGGGTGTTTAAGCTTTGTCAATGTGTAATTAGATGTAATATTGGAATCATGTTTAGCCTCTAAGTAATTACCCAAAAATGTTTGAGTAAAACAGTTTTCAAAACCCTAACTGAAGTTCTGCAGATCAGTTTTAATCTACCTATCTTCTTTAAATTGGATATCTCTATCTAGCTAGAACTAGGAGATGGTTCTTAAAGCAAAGTTGAAGATCAGAGTAAGATGAACAACTTTTATTATTGGAGTTTTTCAAACTTCTACATGGAATCGAGAGAGATTGGAAGCTGAAGATGGACTGTCAGGCTGCTACAGTGCAGCGTCGGCAGCAGCTGCCTGCCTGCCTCTCACCATCGCCGTGAGCCGTTTGGCCACCTCCACGGCGCTTCTAGCGCATAGACGCGCAGCTGCCTGCATGGTTGAGCTCGCGAAGGCGCTAGTGAAGCTGGTGACGTCGTCCTCTCCTATAAAAGCCCGAGTCGTCCGCCGTGTTCTTCTTTTTCTTCTTCCCGCCACCGCCGCCGAGTTCCAGTTCACCGGCCAAATTCATCGCCACCAATCCATCTCCATCCAATTGCTCTCACACCTAGCTTCACCTCGCCCTTGCGTACCTCCTTGACTCGCTTGGGCCATCTCTCGCCGTCAGGAGTGGCCGCACACGCCGTTTCCATCGCGGCTGCGCCGCCATGGCCACCGAGCTCGACCTCACCGTGGCCAGCTCGTTCTAGAGCTGCTCTCACTCCCACTCTTGTCGTTTTAGATCCCTTTGCATGCTGTGAAGCTCATCGTCCTCTCCTTTGAATCTCTACAGCACAGGGTTCGCCAGAACACCGTCTTGACTGTCAGTTCAAGCCGTCGGACTCACCCTTGACGTCGGCAGCGCCTCCTGTTCCACCTCCGCTTCAATCATGGAAGTTGTAAGGTTCAAAACTTTACACAAAGAATTAATAAACTTTGAACTATGACATTACAAACTTTGTACTGTTAAGTAAAAACTTTAATCTATCGTATTATAAGCTTTGATCTATTAAGTTCAAAATTTTACACTCAAAATAAATAAACTTTGAACTATGATATTATAAACTTTGTATGATTAGGTTCAAAACTTTAAACTATCACATTATAAACTCTGTACTGTTAGGTTCAAAACTTCACACTCAGAATTTATAAAACTTTGAACTATCATATTAAAAACTTATACTGCTAGATTCAGTATTTTGATATATCACATTATAAACTTTGTACTGCTAGGTTCAAAACTTTGATCTATCACATTATAAACTTTGATCTGAGGACATATGTATAAATTCATAGACACAGTTCTAAACTTACAAACTTATATATTTCAAAAATTTGTACATATCCACATTTCAGCTTACAAGTTAGATATTACAAAGTTTTTGTACCTCAATTTTAAAACCTTGTAAATTATCTATTCAAAAACTTTGTACCAATCCATTTTAAAGTTACATATTAAAACCTTTATAGACCGGGAAAATAAACTTTAAAATCTATATATATTCTAAAGCCTCCTACATACTGTCCTATCATTGAGATATCTGAATAAAAGGTTGTCTTATTCTGAATTACCATGTTGGATAGCCAAGCCCCATTAGCATTTCTTATGTCTTGCTCTTTTTAAATCAGGAAAACATATGTATCAACATTCATATCCTCTTGTAACACCTAGCAGGTGAAGAAATTACCTAGAGTAACAATTATTCAACTAAAACTTATATATATATATATATATATATATATATATATATATATATATATATATATATATATATATATATATATATATATATATATATATATATATATATATATATATATATATATAAAGTATCAGGATTCAAGTCACTTCATACAACGAAATGAAGGAATTCTAATGCATCATTCATTACACTTCTAGAATGGAAAGCAATGTTATTTAACATGTGGTCAGTTCCATTTCAGAAAAAATCCAAATGGTCACTATTAACATAACAGATAAACATGTAAAGTTAAACTTGTACCTCCTTTCTTACAAGCATCTCCTCCCTTCTGCATCCATAAGTTAGAAGTCATGGATGATGTGATAGGAGAAACAACATGTAAAATATCAAAAACACACTCTGAAAGAAGCTGTACAACTATTAATTATATCAAGTTTTACAATACAAGTGAAGTAGAATCTGGGATAGTAATACTAGATACTTGAAATGCTAAAAGAGAATAATACCGGTTTCTCAAGCTCCGTTGTTCGGGATTCAGATTTTCTAAGTTTCTCTTCTGCTAGCAAAACAAAATATTTTAATAATCTTTTAATATCAAAACAGGGTATCAAGCAGAGTCTATGATGAGAAAAACAATAATATTTTCTAGACTTATTTATTTCTTTGCTGAAGCTAAATTCTTACTTGTATCAAACAAATTGCTTGACATAACAAATGATAAGCTATCGTCTTTGACATTACTTGTCACGGGCGAATTACTCCTGCTCCGGTGTCTGGCGACAACTGCCACCAAAGGCTTGGGCAACGACACTGCCTCATCACCACCATCCTCGCTCCCTCAGCTGCTCTACCGCCCGACTCTCTCCACGTCGGAGTCCACGCTCGACGATACCTCAGACACAACTTGCTTCATGCCGACGTCCCACCCATAGTCACATAAAACGGGTTCACCATCTTCGACCCTCGACCCGGGTTCGTCGACCCCGACCCGGATTCATGGGTTCATTTTTGACCCGAAGTGTAAAAGTCTCGCGCAAGTAGCGTACCACGTACCACGACCCCGTACCTCGACCCCATCGGCCCAGAAACTTTGTGACTATGGTCCCACCTTGACCACCAACTAGAGGGATTTGTGGCAGGCAGGCAGCAGCGACGATCTCTGATGCTTGCGGCCCTTCTGTAGGCCTCACCGCGCTTGAGCTCTGCCCGCCGCACACCAGCATCTGAAAGCGAAGTCTCCTCTTCCTCCGCCTGACCAGCCACACTTCTCACCTTGGTGGACCTCCGTGGAGGCATCGCGCCACGGGAGACCATCCTTCGCACGCTTCGTGGGTCCGTCGGCGGCACCGGCGCCTCTAACGTCTCCTCATGCTTGCCGGTGTTCGGGTCGCCGAGGGCGTCATGCTCGCTACCGTCGCAGTGCAAGCGCGCAGGGACTCCCTCGTCCCATCCTCTACTGCCTGCGTGCCAGATCAGAACGGGGAGGTGTTAGTGGAGGAAGATGACTCCCCAAACTATGGATTCAGAAACTATGGATCCAGGGGCGAAGAGCGGGGAAAAGGCAGACAAACAAGGCGGCGGCGCGTACCTGGACAAGCTAGAGTCGTTGAAGGCCGTCGCCGTTGATGACGCCGACGTCCTCGAAGCGGCACGCCCGGCGGTCGTGTTGCAGTAGGGTTTGGATTCCTAGACTGCGGCAATCGGGTCTCGACGAGCGGCGGGTTTCGTAGGAGCCCTCGCTCCTCAGCCCACAGCTCGCTCAAATCCTTCTCCATCGCCTCCGCCTCTGCCTTGAACCGAGGCCTCACCGACGAATCCGCACCAAATCAAGGCCACACCGACGATGAATCCACCCCAAATCGAGGCCGCCGCCGGTGAGGACGTACCTTCACCTCTTCGTGGACAGTGGCCATACCGGCATGGATGAGCCTTCTGCCTCCACATTGATGGGGGAGGTCAGCAAGTGGCACCCAAAATAGAGGCCAGGCCGTGACAACGAAGCTTCCACCTCTGCCTTGAAGAAGATGAAACCAACGCGTTGAGTAGGGAGAAGGGGAAAGGGGATGTAACACCCCAAGCGCCACAAAAGACCAGGATGTCACTAACATCCCTTCCCTCATGCCAAATTTTAAAAATTCGGTAACATAAACCCATGAACAAAGTGTAACGCAGAAGTAACAACGAGAACAAAACTATAAATAAGTAAACCTCCAACTTAAATATTTTTATTAAACCATGAAGAATCACCATGAAGGTAAACTAAGTTTATTACAGCAAACCAAGAGTGACATATTTTATCTAAATGTGGGTGAAACCGTGAAGATGTGCCGCTAATGCCATCCCTTCAAGCAAAGCATCCAATCAAGCACTTGGAAAGATAGAGGGGTGAGAATAAATCTCAGCAAGCAAACTACCTGAACATGTCATTCATACTACAATTTAATTAGACGTCGATTTAATCATAGAAGAATGTACAACATGTGAAACATAATAATTAATAGTCAATTTATTTATCTAATGACATTGTCATAAAGAAGTTACCAACATTACACAAGATATCCAACAAAATTTCCATAAAGAAGTGGCATGATATACAATAAATAAATCGCCTCCATATATTAATAAAGTAATACTCCTCATAAAAATAATACTCCTCATCTCCACTTCATGCCAACATAAAACTTCAATACAAATAAACCACGAAGAGTGCAAATGCAATGCATATGCATGTCCACTACCTTCATATCCAATAAGATATGAAGCTGCATCGTACCCCTCGGGCAATGTACGATGCTGTACCGGTACGGTCATGACCATAGGTCAACGACATAATCCACAAGAGCACTCCGGAATAGTCATATAACTTTCTCACCGACCTGGCTCAAGAGCACTCAGGAATAGTTATATGACTCTCACCGACCTGGCTCGATGCATATGCTCATGACAAGAATGCGCATGGTGCAACAATATGATACAACTGCAAGAACACTTACCACATAGATCATATACCTCCACAATCATAAAACATATCACTTACCTTCCGACGATAAACAAATACATACCACATATGCTTACCTTCCGATGATAGACAAATACATACCACATGTGTCATACACCTCCACAATAATAAAGCAAATCACTTACCTCATGATGATAGACATAGAACACAAGATTCAGCAACAAAAACCATACAAAACTACTTCAAAGGATAGGTGAATTTATAGTTAGGTATATCATCTTGGTTTAATTAGTGTTATGACAAAGTGTAGGTAGAATAAACAACAAGTCAAACTGTAGCAATCACCGCTACGTTTACTTGCCTCGAAGCGACGATGCAAGAATATGAGCTAAGAACCATCCAAAGGCGCACCACCTGTTCAAACATCCTCACCTTAGAAAACATACCGATACACACATTCACAAATGACAAATAAAACACTTCTACGCCTATGCTATCGTTTCCCTCAAAATAGTAACCAAACAACCAACCAACAGCAGCAACCCCGCTTCACATTTTTCGCGTGGATAAATTACATGTTCTAAAATTATGAAACTTTTAAAGAAGATTAAAAAACATTATATATGACTTTTATATAAAACAATCTAGCACATGAGATCTCCAAGATAGCATAAACTACCTCTGAACATAACTGAATATTTCTGACAACCAAAACTGGACAGCAAATTCTAAAATTAATAACTAGACATATATTGATTCAAAAATTATAAAAATTACCAATCTGGAAACCTTAACTAATAGTGTACAACTTTTATGTTATAACATTTAGATTTTGAAGATCCTAAGATACACGAATCAAAACTGCAAAGCAACTACACACTTTTGTCGACTGAACAATAATAGATCATTAAAACAATCATAACTCAAGGTATATTGATCCAAAGTTAATGATCTTTAACAATATGGAAAGCAGATGAAAGTACCCACAACTTTCATTTAGATCACATCAAGAGATTCAGGACTTAAAATATCTTAAAATGGAATGCATCTACTGCTGTTCAGAATTCTGACAGCATAAATGTGACACCAAACAACAGTCATATCTCCCAATTTGTAAGGGCTATAAACGTGTTATCAACACCAAAAGAAAGATACTGAAGTATACTACTTGATTATAATTTTTATATGATTTTTGGATAAATAAAAACAGCGCTAAAGAGCACCCAACCATGACTGCACAATCCAGAAAAAAAAAGCAGAGCCCAATTCGAGATTAGAACCCTAAACCCGTCAACTAATCAAACGAATACGCTAAACTCTAGCATGGATTTCACATCAATACAGTAGGGAGAAGTGAGATCTTACCCTAAACAACGAATACCACAAGGACCCGCAACGATTAACCTCCCATTTAACCCCTTCTTCCTTATGGCGATTCCCGCCGCTACACCTTCCGCCGTCTCGATCTACTCCACAAGCGTCATTGCTATCATGGACAGCAAGGGGAAGTATGGAATTTAGGGCAAAACAAGAAGAGAAGAAGATGACCAACCAGTTTTAAGAGAGGAACGAACACGACGACGAACAGCAATCAAGCCCTAACTCTCTCCCTCTCCTCTCTTCTCGATCCTTCGGTCTTCTCTTGTTTTTCTCCGATACGTGAGAGAGGCGGCGGCACAATAGATGAAGGGGATTAGGTTTTGTGGGAAGGGATGAGAAAAGGCACGCAACAAAAGGTTGGCCGGGTACTGTAGCGTAGCCACAGTAACGGTGCTCCTGTTTACATTGTTTTTTTTCCTTCCAATCTTCCAATGACCATAACTTGTTGAGCTGAACTCCAATTAACACGTATGAGTAGTGAAACGGAAAGCATTCGACGAGCTCTACGCATCTATGATATTTGATCGTCCATCCGAGCTACGTATAAAAAAATATTTTTTGCCACTCATTAAAAACTTCCGTTGAACCTTTTGCCACTTTACGCTTTCTAATACACAAAACGTATTTTGGGGTATTACAAGGGAAAAGGAACGGACACACTATATTTCAAATTTTTTTAAATTGACCGTCGTGGCGTAATGTCTCCGAGTACGGACCGTACGCAACAAAAAGTTATGGGAACGGAAAGAGAACCAGATGCTGGTGCTAGAAAAGGGAAGCCTTCATCGGGAGCTCGCACGGCGCACACGCGCCGACTAATAATTTGGAAGAATTTGTGGATAGGGACCAACACAAGGTGCCAGGTGAGCCCTACCTATATACTGTAATCTCTCTCCACCCTCCCCCCTTCTTTCTCTAGGATTATATTCAAATTCAGTAATCAGCATTATTAATAACTAGTCCATCAACCCGTGCTTTCACACATGCTACAATTTTAGAAAATATAAATATTAATTATTGTTTAATACACTAATAAAGAATTATATTACTTACATTAAATTGTATGTTTTCTCTTTATTTATTTATTTATTTATTTTAACATAATAGACATACTTGTTTATTTTTTTCAAGGGACCAATTTATACATTTTTCATTCATATTCATATTCTTCTTTTGCATGGCACATTTGTATTGTTTAAATATACAGTTACTTTGAAATCCTACCATTACCTATGGTGGTTCTTGTTGCATCATATACCTTACAAAGTCACGAGTCTGAATTTTAATTTTTCAAATTTTATTCTTATTGACTGCTACATATTCTTTTTATTTTCAAGTTAAAACTATTATGTTTACTGTATCTTTTTACTAACTCGCCTTTTTTGTACTTTTAAAATAAGGGTTTTAGGTCATAGATTATGTTCTTAAATACTACAATACCATAAGCAATCATTTGAAATCTGCACCATATCGCTTAACATAGGTTAATGCAGCAATTGAGGCGGGTATGTCTTGGTTTGAGTGGCTCTCGGTGATGGCATGGCAACACTAACGTGGCATTGGAGCAGAACAGCGGCTAGACAGCGTTCCAGGCTTCGAGTGATCCTAGCCACAGATTCAAAACAAGAGCAGGCACATGAGGTATACCAACAGTCAAACGACTCAGAATACGGATAGGGATAAAGAAACCAATTGCACCATGCTGCTCATGGTGATGGCGTCTCTAGGCTGTGACGCAGAAAGTATTCAGCAACCCGAATGCCCAGCCGGCCGCGCAGCACCTGGCCGCCCAGTAGGCAGTGGGCACCCGGCCGCACAGGAGGCAATAGGCAGGACCGCCGGAGCAAAGGCGAGGCGGTCGGCCACAGGTAAAGATGAGCATGTAGCCCGCAGCCTGATGGCCCAGCATGAGACACGGTTCTTTAGCCCAGCCTGGCCCGGTGATCACTGTGCCCGGGCCAGCACGGCCCAGATGACCAAGTTGTGCCTGGGCCGCTGCCTCAGTCGCGCGGGCGGCACGGCCCAACCCGCAAAACATAGGAAGGCCTGGGAGCGGTCTGGCCTTCCCCATCCCCAGCTATAACCCCCACGCGGTGTAGCCTTCTGATTTCCCCAATCCCCACCCTCTCGGCTCATCCACGCCCCCATCAAGCAAGCACCGCTGGCGGGTGGCGGCCACCTCCTCACTCCTCCTCGACCCCTGGCCCCCGCACCTGGCCTCCTCCACAGTCGTCTTCCTCGAGCCCCCAACGTTCGTCTTCCCCGAGCTGGTGCTGAGGAGGAGCAACCCCGTCGCTGTCGCGCTGGTCCGCAAACCTGCCTCCACGCCATGGCTTCTATCTCCGCCGGCGGCCACCTCGTCCTCCTCGCCCCACGCACCACCGGTGCACCTCCTCCTCGCCCCCTACACCACTGGTAGATGAGCACGGCGGTCGGCTTCGAGCGGACTTGAGCGGCGGCCGCCGCCTCCTCCTCGCCTCCTTGCGCGGCCTCCAACGCAGCGTCCATGCCTGCGTCGAGCGTGCGGCCGGCATCGAGAGCAGCGGCCTCGAGTGCCCTGGCCTCAAGCAGCAGTCGCCGCCTCCTTTTTCGTCCTCCCTCTCTGGCATGGGCGCCGCCGCAGCCCCGTCGTTGGAGCGCACTGCGTGCAGATTTGATCCCACCACCGCCAACGGCCAGTGGCCCCCTTGACCCTGCACCTCTCCACTGCCTCCGCGACCAGCGCCACAGTCCTCCTCTCTTCCCTGCTGAAGCGGGCCTTGGGCTGGCCTGGCCTCCTTGTTAGGCCGTGCTTATCAGACCAGCCCGACCCGAAAATCAGCCTAGCAGGCTGTGCCTGGGCTGTCGGTCAAGCACGAAGGCCCAGGGCGGCACGGCGGGCCCTATCGTGCCGTGCCCTGTCGTGCCGTGCCTAGCACTGGCCCATGCCAGGCCGGGCGGCCAGTTTGCTCATCTTTAGCCATAGGAGGACTGAGGAGAATGCCACAGAGGACGGAGGAGCCTGGAACAACTGCCACGGTCCACGGAGGAGCAGAACTATAGAAGTGGAGAGGGAGGAGCCGTGGAGGTGGAGCAAAGGGTCATGAAGTCGGAGCGGAGGGGTGTGGGCGGGGCTTGGGCCTTCACGATTGGGGGTGCGATTGGGGGTGCAACGCTCTCGCTCGAGAAGTCGGCAGTTGGGCCAAAATTTTTTCTGCAATTTAGCCTTTTTTCATCAAAATTTCACATTTATACCCCTGAGCGTCAAAAAACTCATCATTGGACCCTGAGCTTGGCGTCGTGACCATGGCGCGGAGGTAGGAGGTCAGAAATGGCATGGCTAGCGACGTGGCGCTGACGTGGCTAGAGGTCGGCGCCACGTTTCGCGCCGACCCCTGAATTTAACTATAACCATAAATTATCATGACTTGGACATCCTTAAATTTTACCATAACATGGTCATATAAAATTTGGTAGCATTTTACTATGAGATGGATATATAAGAATTTGGCTAAATTATATATCCATCTCACCATCTCATAGTAAAAATGCAACCAGATTTGACATTACCCTGTCATGGTAACATTTTAGGGTGTCCAAATCAAGATAATTTGTGGTTAGGGTTCGATTCAGAGCTCAGTTCCATGATTCACGCTGCCGAGCATCAGGCGCCGAGCTCGGCATCATAATGTGCGGTGCCGAGGTTGGCGCCGTGAATCGTGGCACCGAGCTTTGGCCACGTCAGCGCCACATTGCTAAATTATGTCACAGGTAAAGCATTTAGCGCCACTAATGCCCGAAATAGCGCCAATAGCGGCTATAATGGTAATATATGCAATAGCTTAGCGACACCTTATCCAAAATGCTATAGCGACACTATAGCAAAGCTATAGATAGTTATTTGCAATATTGAATTTTCCTATAAAGAAATTATATGCGCAGTTATAGCTATATTATCAATATAGACATGTCAAACATTTTAGTTAAAATGTATAAATATATCTAAAGTAACAACCTATCCAAATTATACGTCATAATTACTAATGTGGTTTTAAACAATTCACTAGTATTATTAGTATATGAGTTTTTAAGAAAATATTTTTTATGTGATGAAACATAGCATATATATTTATTGTTCATGCATGCTATAGCACGACATGTATGCTTACTCTAATCAAATCTTAATATATTCATATTAATTGAAGTGGGTAATGTGGAAATATATATATATATATATATATATATATATATATATATATATATATATATATATATATATATATGCTCTATGGTTATTTAAATGATTTTTTAATAGAAGATGTTGCTAATTTAGATGTAGATTTGAGGATATTTATTTTTTCTCCTAATGAGATGAAAAATTGGGATACCTAAACTATCTATTGTAACATGAGGACTTGTGTAATTAGTTGTAAATTTAGGTCTACTTTGTATCATATTCTTTTGATGGCATAGGTGGGTAATTTAAACATAGAGTCATTGGTTGTTTTACACAATAGCAGAGGTGGGTAATTATTTAGAAAGTAGAATGTATCAAATATCTATTATTATGAATGGTGATTAGATTATAGTAGATGTTTTTTTCACTTTTGTGAGATTTTCTAGGATCTATCTATTGTTTTCCTATCGAGTCTTGTGAGGATTAACATGGAGGCTCCATTATGGATCTATGGTTATAATTTATAGTTTTTTTCTTCCGTGATATGTATTTTGTTGAAACCTAATCTTAAGATATATAAACTTTGCTACATCCATTTCTGTGACTTTATTAATTTATAGTTTGACTTTTAACTTTTGGGGTTGTTGCAATTATTTCCGCATGTTAAGTAAAAACTCTAGTGTTTGTTTATCTTTTGTTTAAAAATTATTTTATGATTAAAAGAGTTCATGTTCTAGTAGTATTGTTTTCCACATGTTAAGTTGAAACTTACTTAGCTGCACCCAGGCACTGGACATGTTGAATTTATTATATCACATGATTATTTGTGTAGTATTGTTTTATATATCATAAAGTGCTTAAAATTAAATTATCATTATTGATGTCATATTGTTTCAGTCAAAATATATAAACTTATTTAAAACAACAACTTGTGAAATTTATTATCATGGATTATTAATATAAATTAAAGTGAATTGTCAATGTTATTATTATATGGTTCATAAGCTATTAAAATAAATATCAATATATATCCTAATGTATACAAATTTACTTGGTATACATGGTTAAACATAGCATTTTGGTTATTTAATTTCATGGTTGTAGAAGTTTGTAGTTTAGAAATATATATATGTTCTGTACTTATAAATATTAACTTTTTAATAATAACATATATTAGTATTTACATGTAGATTTGAGAGTTATTTTTGTTTATTTTTTATAACGGCTGAGGTAGATACAAATATAAAAGTAATACTTTGTATATCTTTCATAATCATACATATGGGTAGGTTGAATACAAACTTAGGAGGTTACTTTGCATTATCTTTTACAATGAGAAAGATGGGTAATTTATAAAATTGTTATGGGATATTTTAAATTATCTTTCATAATGATAGACGTGGATAATTTAGATACAAAGTTAAAGGGTTATTTTAAATTATCTTTGATAATAGAAAATATGGGTAATTTAGATGCAATGTTATGGATTATTTTTCTTTCAAAAAAATTGTTATGGGTTATTTTGAATTATGTTTCATAATTACAAAAGTGTGTAATTTAGATGTACATGTAGAGGTTATTTTGAATTATATTTCATAATGACGTATGTGAGTAATTTATATACAAATTTATGAAGTTATTTTGAATTATTTTTGCGTAATGGCAGAGGTGTGTAATTTAGATGCAAAAATTAGGGTGTTCCTTTATGTATTTTTTTAATAATGGTAGAGGTGGATAATTTTTTTTTATAAATTACAATAGACTCAATGGCTATTGTCGGCGATGATGATTTGAGTCTACTAAATTAAAGCCAAATGTTTCTTATTATTGTAAGAATTTCTAAGATTTATCTTTTTCCTAGCGCGTCTGGTGGTAATTAACATGGTGCTTCCGTTAGGCCTCTAATTAGTAATTGCATAATATAATTTTTAGGATTTATCTTTTTTTCTAGCGTGTCTAGAGGAAATTAACGTGTACTTCCAATGAGATATCTAGTTAGTAATAGTAAGATTCTTATCGATTATCAGTATGCTTAACTACTTCACCCCTACAATACATATATAGGCAATAATGTCGTGGATCACGTGGCAACACTGGCTTCTGTGGAGGACGAGGATCATTCTCCATCATAAGGCCCTGTTCACTTGGCTGAAAAGTCATGGCTGAAAGTACTGTTCGCTAATTTATTATGAGAGAAAAATATTATTTATTGGCTAAAAAAAGTACGGCTTATAAGACAAGCAAACAGGGTCTAAAAGATGCAATCACTTGGGAAACTATTTGAAGAGCTCGGTGAGGCCTCCCCGCCTCCAGCCTTTCCTAGCTATATGATCTGAGCTACATCTATCCGTATATAATTCTCGTCAATCGGTTTAATATATATACACTAACTAGTATCCTTAACTATTTGACTGTAGACCGTACCCAAGGCAAGGTCGTGGACGACGAGGAAACATGGGCGTCTGTGGAGGACGAGGGTCATTTTCCATCTCAAGGTAAACAAGCAGAATCCCAAGTAAGACGCGAACAAGAATCCAAATTAACAGGAGCAGTTTCGAAACGGCTGCGAGTGCTGGGTGAGGCCTCCTATAAGCTATTTGTAGACCTTTCATCTCCGTATCCTCACCGGCTTAATATCCTTGAGTATTGCTGGGGAATTAGCCAAGGGAGAGTATATGGCTACGTGGAACGAGGGCTCGCCACTGCCTTCTTCCACCTTTACACCAAACTCAAGACTGCAGGTTTTTCTACATAACTTGAGTTGGCAGTGGAATTGAAAGATAGCGACGAAGCCAAAATTCAATTTCGTCTATTGATACTTGTTGCACGTTTGGTGCTACCATTGGTATCCATCGGTCTCTTCTACTTGAATTGCAGAGAAAAGTATCCTGGTGATATCATCGGTAATGATATTTTTGATGTCAAGATTACGTATGCCATATTCTGTTGTACTGCTGTGCTAGAGATTTGTTCTGCCTTACCTATTTTGCTTGGACAGTGGGATAGTATGGACAATGTTTTTAGCTCCAGAGAATCATTGGGGAGGTGGCCAGGGATGGTCGCTCAATACAGCCTCATAGGATACTTAGCCAGCAACAAAAAGCACAGCAGCTGGATGTGCATTGCAGGTATACTTGGATGCAAGGACTTTGTCGACCAAAGGATACTGTGCATGAAGCCGTGCTCCTCGTCTGCCAGAATTTCAAGATTGGTTCTTGGATATCTCAAAGATGGGTGGAAGGAAGAAATACACGACACTCCTAACTACCGCAGGTTCAACGACCACAGCACATACTGGGCGGTGCTTCTTGGATATTTGGAAGAAGATCATCATGTGGGCTTCAGCAGCAGCATGAGAAAGAGGGCATTTGATGAGAGTGTCCTCCTCTGGCACATCGCCACGGATTTCTGCTTCTTCTTGAGCCTGGTGGCTTCAGAGCATACATGTGGCTTAGCTGACTTGGACTGTTCAGCCTGTAAAGTCGTCCAGTGCAGAGAGATGTCCAACTACATGGTGTATCTCTTGTTTGTGAATCCTGAGATGTTGTTGCCTGGCACCAGGCGGAATCTCTTCATAGACGCCTACGATGGTCTCAACCACATCCTCAAGGACATGGACATGAACATTCCCATGGGCAGGAAGCCGCCAAATGTGAAAAAGCATGAATGGGTTATGCTGCAGAGAGTAATCAATACCCTGCAGAAGCGGAACAGATCAAAGAAAGCTTCTGAACCATGTCCTGGAGAGGAGCCGAAGAAAGTGTGTCCTCCAGAGGAAGAGGGGTCGCCGTCTTCTAAAGACAAATCAAACAAGAAGAAGGGGGAGGTCGTTCCAAAGAAAAACTCATCGACAACGCCTGGGCTCTTGCCCAAATGTTGTTGGACAACAATAAGGGTGATGAGAAGAAGATGTGGGAAGAGATCCAGCGTGTCTGGGTCGAGATGCTCTGCTTCTCCGCCAGCAGATGCAGGGAACAACGCCACTGCTCCGACAAGCTGCCAAGATGCAGGGAGGAGCCACCAAGCCAAGAAGTCGAAGCTGGGAACAACGCCACTGCTCCACCATCCACTCCCAACATCTCCACCACCGGCACCACCGCTCCATCGACTTCCGAGATTTGCATCATCGACGTCTTCACCACCGGCACTGGCGCCCCTCCATCGACTTCCGAGATTTGCATAGCTGAAGAAGACATGGTCAACGTCTCCACTACTGGCACCACCGCTCCATCGACTTCAGAGATTTGCATCATCGACTATGTCTTCACCACCGACGCTGGCGCCTCTCCATCAACTTCCTGAAATTTGCATGGCTCAAGATGACATGGTTTGACTCCTGGTGCTGGCTAATCCCATTACTAGTAGTGATTTTGTCTGCAAGTCTATTGTTGTGGACGTGCTACTCTCTACTGTTCTTGCTCATCTATGTGTGTAATAAGAAGCTACGTTTATGTTGCTTGTTTCCCTTCCCTTCTATAACACTTTCCACTCTGTGTAATGTTGTTTTCCGAAGCTGCACTGTAATGTTTGAAATTTGAATGGGTCATCATCACCTAGCTAGTTGCTAGTTTCCAACTTTCCAGTAGTGTTTTCCTTCATTTGATAATTGCAACATCAGATGGCATCTCTGAACACAGAAGTTGCAGTCGTAACATAGTACTATATATATCCATCACTACGGGCCGGCCTCTTTCGTATGGATTCCGTTGGCTCCGGCTCTGGCTAACAGAAACGATGTACTCCACTGTAGCAGAACTGTGTACGAAATCTGTTTTGCTCTCTCCTCACTCTCTCTCTCTCTCTCACACACACAGAACCATTGGGAGCCGGTGAAGCCGGTTTTTTTTAGCTCCACCAGCTCCCGTGTAATTTGAATCTCATCTGAATGTTGAGTACATGCCATATCGCAAGGAAAAAATTGACTCCTACAGTAGTACAATACAAGGATAGAAAAAAATTCTTCTTGTGACGTATCATCTAAATTGTAGTCTCATTTTTATCTTAGGTCAGTAAAATTGAACTACAGAGAACCATGGCTCATGCTTCGTAATCTCATTTTTATCTTAGGCTAGTAAATTTCAGCATGTTTCAATACAAGATAGCTTGCTCAACTTGTGACTATCTAGTCTATTCGAGTTGTTAGCAGTCTAGTTGCCATATTTGATTTATTGAATTACTTTAATGATGTTACGATGTTCTCATATTTCATACAGTATAAGTAAATCTAAAAAAATATCTATCTCTGTCTCTATCTCTATATCTTATAATCCTAAACCACACTAGAGTTCAATTTCAACATGCAAGCTATCCACCCAGCAGTCCACTATCAGATGCATTATAGCTCACTAGCATTTGTAAGTTCAATCTCAAAATGCAAGCTGTCCACCTCAGCAGGCAACTATCAGATGCATTTGTAGCCCACTAGCATTTCTAATTAATTATGATCTACACGTCAACAAAACACATCATCCGCCAACATGCATTGAGTTATCCACATCAGCGTGTCACATCATCCACTAACATTAATTTATAATTAGTTATCTTTTTTATAAGTAACTATATATATATAGTCTAATTTTATTCTAAATCATCAGCAATTTTCGTGCAACGAGCGGGGTATGCTTCTAGTTTATAGTAATAAGAAAGATTATAATATGCCTTGTTCTATATAGTCTTGCCACTCTGCTATGGTCCAAGCATTAGCACAGCCTTTGAAAAAATATTTTACCATACGCAGATTAATGGGGATATTTACGTACCAATTCAAACATATTTCGAAACAAAAGAGGTAATTTTAATAACCTGCTACCTGCGGCTTTCACGAACTAGCACCCAGCAGAGCTGAACCAAAGGTAGACACGGTTACAGTCAACAGTTACGGTGAAAACCAACAGCAGCCGTCCGTCCCATTGCTAGTGAACGGCATCCAGGCATGAAACTCGAAAAGAAACCTTCCAAGCCAAAGCAATAACCAATTTTCTTCTGCATTCAGCTTCAGACACTGCATTGCACCGCTAACGCACTGAACTGAACCTGGTAAAAATTGTTCAGGATCAGCGTCTGATGGGCCATGCGGAGTGCACTGACGGACCGGTCGATGGGCCTGACGTTCGTGCAGGGCTGAAGAAGGCGGAACTGGTCGATGTCTGTTGAAGAACACTCTTCGTTGAACGAACAGATCACTTGTGTGACAGGACTCAGGAGATTACATTTTGGGTTGGAGCTTCAAGGCTGATGGAGGAGAAGCAGGAGCGCTCTCAACACACGCAGCAGCAACAACAGGAGGGTAAGGACGTTATATGCGATTCTTTTGCATGCCAACACTTGGAATTATTGTTGCCATACTGGATACTGTTACCTCTCTCGCCCTCGCGTCGTCTCCAAAGGGGACGACTCGGGGGTCCCCACCGGCCCGGCCGCTCGCCCCCCACTTCACCGCCGTCTCGGCCGCCGCCGCCGCGCCTCCTCCTTCGCGTCGGCCGCGGCGGCCAGTAGGGGAGCCCAAAAAGGCCCCCCTGTGCGCCCCCTTCTCCTCACCGCATTCCCTTCCCCCCTCCACCCCCACCTCTTTGGCGGCCACCGGATCCGCAGCCGCTGTGACCGGATCCGGCGTTCCCCGCCGTGGATCCATCGAGCAGGCCGTGGGTCATTGACGGCTCGCGGGCCCTGCTACCGGCGCTGCTCTCCCCGAGGCGGCGGCGGCCGGCCTGGATCTGGCGCGGGCCCGGCAGGTGGCTGGGCCCCTGGATTCGGCGCGGGCTGGCCATGCTCAGCAGCGCAAGCGGCGTGTGCCTCCGCCGTGGGGTCCGCCTGCGTGGCCGCGAGTCAGCGCGGGCTCGCGGTGCCTGCTGCCAGCGCCGCACCTCCCCGATGCGGCGGCAGCCGGGCCGGGTCTAGCGTGGGCCCGGAGATCTCGGGGCCGGGCCCCCGGACCTGGTGCGGGCTGGGCACCCCTAGTGCACCCGGCCTCCGGCGACCATCCTCCCCGGCTCCGGTGGCGTGAGCCGGTCCTGCGGGAGGACAGCGGCGGCCTGCAGGATTGTGCTGTTCTTTGGCCACGGGCAAGCCATGCCCTGCGGCCCCCGTGCTGCTGCGGCTGACGGTGGGCAGGGTGAAAACCCCCCAGGCTTTGTGCCTTGGACCGACGACGGTGGCGCGCTAGCGCCATCACCTTCTTGGAGGTGTCGTCTTTAGCTCTCTTCGTTGGCGGCGGCCTCCGGGGCAAGTCTAGGAACGAAAGTTCATGTGGGTTGCAGTCTCAACGTTGTTAGCGTTCGAGGGCGTCATCTCCTTCCTGAAGGCTCCGTTGCTGCACCCTCCTCCTTGCGCCGCCCGCAGTCGTGCCCAACCCCTTTTGCTGGAGTCTTGCCTTCGCGAGCTGCTGCTCCGTTGTTGCTTTGGTCCCCCAACTCGGATGTTGGTGCTGCCGTAGTCGTTGGCGTCGTCGTTGCTTGGTCGTCCTCGGTCACCGACGGCGTGTTTGGCTCCACCTCAGGCAGTCGCTGCCGAGTGTGTGATGCCCCCTCGCGGAGGCTTTGTTGCGTGGGCCTCGGCGGCCGCCTCGGTCGTCTTCTCGGTGGTTTCTTTGCCACCACGGCTACATCTCCTGAGTTGGCTCCATTGCGTTGTTTGGTGGAGGGTCCTGTCTCTCATTTTCTTGCTGCTTTGTTTTGGTTGTTGTTGTTGGGTTCCCGACCACCTTCTCTGTGGTTTGTAACCGTTGTACTCGCCGTTCTTCGGCTTTCTTCTTCTTAATGCAATGACACGTAAAGTCGTGTTCGAGAAAAATTGTTGCCATACTGGTTTCCACTGCTCTTTTCAAGCTCCACAATATGAAGGGCGCGCGCGGTCAATACTGAATCTACAACCGAAAGAACTTGAGTGATGTGGTGCATGCTCTGCATATATAACCCCTAATGATTCTGTTGACATACCATATATGCATAGCATGGAAGGGAACCTACCATGTACATCATTTTTCATTTGAGATTGTCTATGTACCGTTGATGCATGACATCAATATAACTGGTACCAAGCTACATGCAAAAATGTAGCAAATATATTGAAGTTTTTCCAGAGCAGCATATTGTTTCATGTCTGGGTCCGCCCTTTCAGAATTTTGTAAGTAGGTTTTGGTCAACTTTCATGCTTTTCAGATGATTACTCGGGACATCTAAGAGCTGCTTCCAATTATTAACACAGTCTAGTGGTCGATATTTGGTTTACCCTTACAGTTTTCTAAATGCTATCAACATGTTTTCTGTCAATTAAGACTTGCCACTCTGCTTAGAGGCTCTGCATTAGCATCTGACTAGTACCCTTAGCAATCGCACTATCATGTCTCTGTCTTCTGCTTAATGAATTGCATGCAATACACTGATGAGACAATCGACAGCAAAGCATATCCTACTAATAAAAGCACTGATGAAGCGTCCTTAGGTACTAGATAGACATCAAATGTAGCTTGTAAGCATCCAGTCGATCAAGCCAAAAACGGCTTGACCTGAGCGCGCCGCGTGCACACCACGGTCATCGCCTGAGGCCTCACCATGGCGTTCCTGGTGGAGGAGGGCGTTGGGGAGCTGCAGTCCCTGGAGGAACCTCCACCTGACATGCCACTCTGCTGAAAGGCTCACATAACATGTACTGATTCACATTCGGTCTACGTCAAATTCATCAGGAAAAACTATCAATTTGTTTCAGAAATATTGAAACAAAGAATTAGTGTACTATAGCCAGATATAGGAATTTTCTGCTTCCTCAACTTCAACAGAGGGACCGGGTGCCTCACTGAACTGCAGTAGGAACAGTACATTGAAGTATCCAACTGTCTCAACGGGTCCATCCATATGTCTAGACTCTAGAGTAACAACAGTACATAGCTGACAAAATGGTTTCTATTGTACCTCCAACAGAGTGGATAATAATATATACATAACGAGCAGATACTATGATCAAAGCACAGGTTGTAGGTCACGTCTCTCAGTGTCAGTCAGTGACAGCCCAGAAGGATGAAGCCACAAATTTCAGGGAGTACCAAATTGGGAAGAGCATTGGTCCGGACGGCCGTTTTGGTTCCAATAGGAAAAAATGTCTGTTCATCTCCTCTGGGATCCACCAATCAATAATGCAGGCGGCAGCTATCTCATCTCTCTCAATTCTGAAAATGGCCATGAGACCTTTCTATTACCAATATGTTGCCCACGGCCTTCCACATCCATCAGTCACGCGATTGATGTGGCAAAACCTTGGCATTCCATCATTCAGTTAAAAACACCAGTCTGGCAAAGTTGGGTAACCGGCCAGAGCTGCAGTCAAGGAAAGCTTGACCAGGTACCGGTCTCCGGCCGGCCCCATACATAATTCAATTGTGTGGATTATTGTGGATACTGACATACAGTATTAGCTCTCCATCATTATCCTTGCTTTAGTTTATAGCTATATATGCTCATCAGGTCAAGCTTTACTTGCTTCCAGAGACTATCCATCGATATTGCGGAGAAGAGAACGAAGCAGCTTTGGTTTGCCTCGCCCATCTAGCTGAATATGCATCGTCCTTGGTTGCTGCACATGCAGTATCTCATCCCCGTGCTCTTGCTGCTGCTGTCTGCATCTTGGGCTGGTGCCTCCATTGATGACGGTGAGTTCACATTCGATGGTTTCTTCGGTAATGACCTAACCATGGATGGTGAACCTTAGTCTCTGATGGTCTTCTGAGGCTAACCAGCGGGCAGAACAAGTCGCAAGGTCATGCTTTCTACACTTACCCTCTCAATTTCACAACTGCCGGCGTCCCAACTACATCCTCCGTTCCGTCCTTCTCCACAACGTTTGTCTTCGCCATCATCCCTCGGTACCGTGACTTGAGTAGCCATGGTCTTGCCTTTGTGCTTTCTTCCACCCAGTGGCGGATCTAGGATAAGCATCTAGGGGGGCTAAATAATGAAGGTTTAGTGCTAAAGCTGAAGATTAATGGTGGATTTTAGGCTAAGCTACAGTAATTTAAAGGCAAAAATCAAGCTTGGGGGGGGGGGGGGGGGGGGGGGGGGGGCTGCAGCCCACCCAGCCCCCCCTTTGGATCCGCCACTGCTTCCACCACGGAGTTGTTTAGTGCCTTGCCTGGTCAGTTCTTGGGCCTTCTAAATGAATGGAATTATGGCAAATTTTCAAATCACCTTCTTGCCATCGAACTCGATACCATACTCAACATGGAGTTCAATGACATCAACGACAACCACATATGGATTGATGTCAACGCCCTGAACTCCGTTGCCTCAGCGAGTGCAGGTTACTACACCTCTGATGGGGAGTTTCATAATTTGACCGTCTTCAGTACAAAACCAATGCAGGTGTGGGTGGACTATTACAGCAAGCACACCATGCTAAATGTCTCAATAGCGCCTTACTTCTTGTCCACCAAACCCAGCAGGCCACTCCTCTCGATTACATACAATCTTTCCTCGGTTTGCCAACGACAACAGTGTACGCTGGGTTTTCCTCATCCACTGGCATACTTAACTGCAAGCATTACATTCTTGGCTGGAGCTTCAAGCTCAATGGAGAAGCTGCAGCACTCAACTACTCCGCCTTATCTCTCAAGGCTATCCAAGAACTCGCGCAGCAAGTCCATGCTCGCCCACACAGCTTCAAGACAATACTATGCATAGTTCTCTTACCAATCGTTGCAATTTCCATACTTGTTTCTGCTGCTCTTGCTAAGGTCTACATGAAGAGGCAATTGCAAGCAAGGAAAACTGAACTAGAATGGCAGAGAGAGTATGGGCCTCCGTCTTTCACATACAAAGATCTCTTGGCTGCCACCAATGGATTTAAGGATAAGATGCTTCTTGGCAAAGGAGGCTTTGGGGGTGTCTACAAAGGAGTGCTGCCCGTCTCCAAGCAGACAGTTGCTATTAAGCGGGTGTCGCCAGATTCAAAGCAAGGAATGAAAGAGTTCATGGCTGAGATCGTCATCCTTGGTCATCTTCACCACCGCAATCTTGTGCAGCTGATTGGGTACTGTCGCCATAAGCAACAACTCCTTTTGGTCTACGACTACATGCCTAATGGAAGCCTTGATTGCTACTTACACACTCAAGATCACAGCACCACCAATCTATGCTGGGCTCAAAGGTTCCACATCATCAAAGGTATTGCATCTGGCCTCTTCTACCTCCACGAGGATTGGGAGCAGGTCGTCATCCACCGGGACATCAAAACCAGCAACATCCTCCTTGATGGAGAGATGAATGCGAGGCTAGGTGATTTTGGCCTTGCAAGGTTGCATGATCATGGAGCTGACGCTCACACCACACGTGTGGCAGGAACATGGGGCTACATTGTCCCTGAGCTGGCCCGGCTTGGCAAGGCAACCAAAGCAACTGATGTGTTTGCCCTTGATGTGCTGATGATAGAGGTCGCTTGTGGAAAACGACCAATCTGGGTGAACAACCATGGAGAGCCCCTTGCACTGGGCGACTGGGTGCTTGAGGCATGGCGAAGTGGTTCCATTACCCACACCGTCGATCCAAGACTAGATGATTATGTGGAGGAGGAGATAGAGCTGGTATTGAAGCTTGGCTTGTTTTGTTCACATCCCTCACCAAATGCGAGGCCTTGCATGCGTCTTGTCATGCAGTACCTGCAAAGGGATGCACATCTCCCATCAGACTTGGAGCCCAATAGTTTGCTGAACATTGGTTACGTTCAGGATGAAATGCACGATCAGCATGTCATGTCATGTCCAGCAACTGTTATAACCGATCTTTCAAAAGGGAGGTGACACTGCTGTGCCAGTGGGTGATAATCAACTACAATGTGCTCTAACTTGTGTTGGTACTGCACAACTGCTTATGTGATGTGCTGCTCTTTGGTGGAGTTGCAATTTGGAGCATGTAGCAAATCCCAAGATGTCGTTGACTTAAAAAAAAAGGGGGCAGACCCAAGACCCAGTGCTAGAGGCTCTCACGCGAGTGGGGTCTAGGAAAGGGAATAACCGAAGCAAAGTCTTACCCCCACAGAAATTATGTAGAGAGACGGCTTTGAACCTAGGACTTACTATGAAAATATTTCATTTGAGATTATTCAGCTACAATATAATATTAATGGTACTAAGCTACGTGCAGCAGAAGAAGGCTACAGAATATTGTAAACGTGTATGTTTTCCTGTCAAAATGTTATAAATTTTGGTTGAATTTGATGCTTGCTCCATTTTTTAGCGATCTAGTTGTACATACTTGATTTAGCAAGTTACCTTTTGATTCTATTAAGATGTGCCCATGTTTGAAGTAGAATAAAAAAGAAATATAGTAGGAAAAAAATCAATATCATATTTATTCGGATATCTAACACTTTGCTACATGCGTCCAAGCATTAGCATAGCATTTGCAGTAATGTCTTTTGTGTTTCTCTACCTTATGCTAATTAATTGGGGGTAATTACACACCAATTCACATCTACTATTGCAAGAAACCATTTCTCTACCTTTTGCAACAGAGTACAGTTCCCCACATTTGATTCACCAAGAAACAATGTCAAATTACAATTCAGATATACTGAAACAAAGCGCTACTTTCAGCTGTACTGCATAACTGCAGCTACTCGCATATCATTTCTGGAAAAACAAAATGGTCGACTTACAAGAGATCTACCAGGCACCCGCAGCTACAGTGCAGTGCCAAGAAAATGGTCTTCTATCACTTACCTTACCTACCCATTCCTACAGAGTACAACATACACAACAAGCATATCCTTGTAACAAAAGGCACTTTATCGGCACAGTGAGCACGCTCGCTGGAGGCATAAAAATCTGGGAAATGATTTTCAAGAGTGAAACTAAGGCGGTGGTGATTATAAATATTACGAGTTGAGGACAACAATAGAGAATTATGGAAAATCAGGCTAAGCTAACCATAAACACAGCTACATACTCACATAACATTTTCTCATGATATAGTGGCTGGCCTACAACTACATCCTAGCAATTTCAACTGCTGCACATAGCAAACAAAACCAGTTTGCTACCACTTACCTATCCCATCATACAGAGTACAAAACATACACAGCAAGCATATGCATATCCTACTGATCAAACCACGGATGCGAAATCATTAGGGAGTGGACATACATCAAATGTAGCTTGTATATCCAGTTGGTCAAGCCACAAATTTCAGGCAGCGTGTATCATTGTGTACGACTTGACAGCGGCAAGAACAGAACCGTGTTCCACACCTCACGCATGTGTAGTTTGCAGAACTACCACATACTGAGCAGTAGTGCCGTCGAGATGAAGTGCTCGGTGGACCCACAGCAGCCCTCAAATATGTTGGGACATGAGGAGGTAGGGATTCCAGATTTGCCTGTCACAGTTCCAGAGTGAAAATCTTTTAAGTACCTTCCTTAGAAAATAAATATGCAAGAAAGAAACTGATAACACAAGGTTAATTACTTCTTGTAAGACATCCATGAATGATCTTGCCACCCTTTTCTCCAAAGCTTTCCCTTGCCTTGTCTTGCGTTTCATAATCTTGGACTGCTTCTTCTGCATCATAACTGTAGAAAAGAAATCAGAAAAAACAAAAGATGACTAAACATTGAAACTTCTATTATCCCTGGGTAGAGCATTTGAATTGAATGCATCTCCACTGATCTACAACCCAAAACGATATAATGTATGTAAATGCAGCATTTTCAGAAACGGTGAACCCATGAACCTTTACAGATGAGAAGCTAGATCACATGAAGCTAAATGAAGCTAAAATATTGAAGGAGAATATAATTGGTGGAATATTGGATGTATTGCATTGGGCCTCATGGGCTGACTAACACCTCACGTGGGTACACAATGTGGTACTATTCCTATTTACTCTAACAAATATATCTAAATAGCTAACTTCAGGGGCATTCTATAGACTTACAACAGAGTCACCTTATGAATAATTTCTGGTGTTCATACCAGAATTTTTAGAAATGAACAAATATTTTAAATAGTCTTTCAAGGACATTTTAATCTTATTTATCGATTCCTTTTGCAAGGAAAAGAATGAAGAATGTTGTTTATTCTGCAAAATTGATACTACAAGCAACAAAAAGAAATAACATACATAACCATCCTGTGTTTGAGTATTTGCCATTTGCAAAGATTGATTTGTTCAAAAGTAAATTGTCATCGAGTCTCTGCATACTGTATCAACATTATCCTTTTGGCATTGGTATGAAGACAAATGAGAAAGAAACTGACCCGGGTCTTCCTCATCTGTGGATCCATACTCATCATCATTAAGATCTACCACCTCAACCCCTGCATTATCACTCTCAAGAGCTTCAAGGCGAGCTAATGCAGCCTGCATGGAATTACAGAAATGGATATGCTCACAACAGGGAAACAAAACATAAAGAGCATTATTTCAGGCACAGTGACAGATCAGTAACTACAAGAACGAAAGTCATGTCAATATGAATCGAATCTGAGCTAAGACCTTGAGTTTTTCATAACTTATCAGTCAGAGATGAACTACAGAATGACAGGATGAGAATGTCAGGGAAAGAGGATCTGGAAGCAGACATACATCGTGACGATGGAAATGCTGAGCTATGGGCACATATTCTGTTTTGATTAGAAACCAGAGCGTTTGTTTAAAATTGCAAAATGTGCAAGTTTGGATGAAAATCAACTAGGCAAGGCGACAGTGGATTTTCCAAAATAACAGAGGAAGACACATAGTGCAAAAGTTAAGATAAAGCTCTAATAATAAGCAGTGTAAATTCAGGATAGAACTCTTTGGCTAAAGAGTCTTCTTAGAGCATATATTACCAAAACTTCTTGTCTATAAGGTCAATCATTTGCTCTAAAAAAAAAGGGAAACTATAATAAAGCCAATCCCTTAAGATGGTTCTGTAATATGTCCCCTAAACATAAATTGGAGCATTTTCATTTTCAACTTCAACGCTGTCATATACCTGGCCCGGAGGCCCCCAAACCAAACTGGGTTACCAGACTGGAGGCGATGGTGATACCAAACAAACCAAGGCTGCTGCCGACGATCTGAAGAATATCGATCAAACAACAAAAGCGTAAATCCCGCTCCTTCCTAGGTCGTGTCCTCGATCTTCTTCCTCCTCCAGATTCGCATGCATCCATGATTCGTCTCCCTTCTAGAACCTATGGGAACCCTTCTCTACCTCTGCTATTGCTGAAAAATCACTCTTCCTCTCAATTGTATTATGAAAATCGCATCACTGTATATCGGAAGGAAGGGGGGAGACGCAGGAGTAGTCAATCTCCGCCTAGGTTTGGTGAAGCGGTTAATGGAGGTGAGAATGCATCCCGTCGTTACCTGGGCGCGGTTGTCAGAGCTGGCGAGCGCTGATGCCATGCGCGTGGCCATCCGGCGCGTGCGGGCGCTCGTCCGGCGGAACGGCCCGATGTTCTCCTCCTCCCCGTCCATCTCCGGTCGCCAGCGGCCGCAGGCAGCGGCGGGTGGGCCTTGCGCTTGTTGAGCCTATAAGCGTGGAGCGGTTGAGGCGCGGGCGCGTGGGATTGAGCGGGCGGCGGCGACGGTGACTGGTGGGCGAGTGCGTGACGGCGGCGGCGGCGGCAAGCGGCGGGCGGCGCGTGAATGCGTGATGATTGCTATTGGGCTGCTACTCCGGTGTCCGCCCTTCTTTCTTGTCTTCTCATGGGCTTGTACTGGGCTTTTAGATGTTTCCGCTCCTGGGCCAGGCCATCTCATAGTTTCGGTCCACAAGACCAGAACCTTCTCTCTCTCAAAGACAAAACACTCAAAAACAAAAGTAGGTATATGTACTTGTATATACATTCTGACTTTCCAGGGGCAAGATGTTGCGAAAATGAACATTCAGCCTATTCCTCTCTTTGGATCGCTGAAATTGTACAGATATTTTACAGGAATCAGTTCATTTTTCATATGAAAAACGCAGGGAAAAAAAAATCAAATCCCACGTTCCAGAGGTGGCCAGTTCTACGAGGGGTCTCCCCCCTGTCCATTGCATTAAGCCATTAACGAAGGATTGCAGCAGCCAGATTCGGTGCCACTGGTCCAAAAGAAAGAAAGAAAGAAAGAAAGAATAGCTACTGGTCCAAAATAAAGAAAGAAAGAAAAAACAACAGCACTAACCAAGGGACACACTGTCCACACTCGTAAAGACATCAAGTTCAGAGTTCAAAACTAAGTAAACACGTACAAGCTGTTTTAGCAGCAACTTTGTCATCAGCTGCAATATATATGCTGCATCAGCATCATTCTCGGCTACTTTGCTTGTCTCATCATTATCTGAAGCAGCAGCTTGCACCTTTTCACCACCAACTTCCTTGTGTCATCCGCTACTTTGCTTCGTCTCCCCCAACTCTCTAAAAAAAGGTCATCCAATCCACTATTTGCTTTGCTCGAATTGTGTAACACGTAGCCTGACACAAATTCGTCAGAATATTACAAGGTTCATTGGGATCTCTAACAAAAAAAAAGAAATCAAATCAACAGTCTTAGTTAAGCTTATTCGGCAGCAGATGCAGGAACTAGGAAATTAATTATAATAATTGGTCAGAAAGACAAAGCTTTGTTGTGAGATGCTGATGCTTATGCTGATTTGTTGTGAGAGAAAAACACTGTTCTTTCACTGAAAAGTACTACTAAAGTAATGCTAAAGAATAGGGCATTGGAGCGTCTGGCCAACTTTTGTCTCTTGTTGGCATTGCCGACAGCTTCACAAGTCATATGAATTTTGGCGCAACAATGCCGTGGTGTGCCAGAAAAATGCAGCCGATGCAAGAAGACTTTTGCATAGAGCCAAAGATTGCCGGTAGGCTGGATGCTCCCTCTGGCCTATCAAAGATTTTTCAGAGATGAAACCAACGGTTCGTCCTTTTTCTCCCGTTGTGTCAAGCTGCAGTACAAGAATCGATGCAAAATAGCAATGAAACTGAATAACAAGCGAAGGGTACTAATGACAGGGGCTTCCAATCCAATTTGTCAGGTTCAAGATGGGAAGCCAATGTGTCTCCAACAATCACATTCCTCCTTCACTTCAGGTGCCTTTGCATGCTCATGTATATAAACAATGCGGCTCTGCATGCAAACTTAATTTGACACCACTGGACGCTCTACCTATTTTGTTGAGATGCAGCAGCTAGCAATAGTTGCAAGCAAAACAAACTTAATTCACGTGCACACTTGTAAAATCTTGAAGCAAAACAAACTATTAGAAAGTTGTAAGCTTGAAACTAGATAATGAACCATTCAAATTTGAAACATTTCATTTCTTCACAAAAGGGGGTACAACGACATCACACAGAGTGGAAAGCATTATAAATGGTCAGCATAATACAACAACCCACAGCTTTTACACTGATGAGGAGCAAGACCGCAAGATGGCCAACTTTTAGCAGCTGAGCAGAAAACACTTGTTTTTCAAATGAAACCAGGTCTCATCTAAATGCTGAGTACATTCCGTATCGCAAGAAAAAATTGACTACTATACAATACAAGGATAGAAAGAAAATCTTATTGTCACATCATCTGAACTGAATCTATTCTCATTTTTATCTTAGCCTATAGTAAAATAAAATTGAACTATGGAGAACCACGCTCATGCTTCCAGCCTGGTCATTTCGGATTTTTGGGCTGCAAGCCTGCAACTGCGGTTGTTTCCTATCCTAGCTTACAGTAGAAAGCTGTTGACTGTGTGCAGCCACAGCCAAAAGTAGCAGTAAACTTCAGCACGTTTTAATACAAGATAGCTGTTGTTCGAGAAAAAAAAAAAGATAGCTGTTGACTTGTGTTAACTGTTCAATGAGCACTTGTCTCAGGAGAACACCCCAAGTTGTACATTTTTTTCACAGCACAAAATAAGTGTTGCGTAAAACCTTTTGCCTGTGTTTTTTGAAAAAAGAAAAGGCAATGCACTACTCGTCCGCTTGTACATGGCGTGGTTCGTTCGTATCAGCAAACTTTGGCAGCCGTAGCAGTCATCCGGCCTGTCATGAATAAATGGAGTGCTAGTACTGCTTGACCCTGTATGTCATTGCCAAGGACAACGAAGGCAATATTTTATATGTAGTACGTATGCCTTCATCTTGTATATCACTTCATTTGATAACTCTGGCCAGCAATGGCGCTCCTTCCATTCCCATCATTGTTATCGCAGCACTCTCAGTGTTCCATTTGCCAGCGTCCATCGCTGCTCCTTCTTTCTCTGCCAATGGTAATGGCAGTGCCAGCGACCTCTCCGCCCTACTTGCCTTCAAGGCCCAGCTCTCAGATCCACTTGGTATCATCAGCAGCAACTGGACAACCAAAACCTCCTTCTGTCAATGGCTTGGCGTTTCCTGCAACCGCCGCCACAGGCAACGCGTCGTCGCCCTGGAGCTGCCGGAGATACCTCTCCAAGGCGAGGTCACTCCACACCTCGGTAACCTCTCCTTCCTAGTTGTCCTCAACCTAACCAACACAGGCCTTACAGGCCCCATCCCATCTGATATTGGGAGGCTACATCGGCTTAGGTCTCTAGACCTTAGCTACAACACTCTGTCAAGAGCCCTCCCCTCTGCCATGGGGAACCTCACAAGCCTCCAGGTTCTTGAGCTATATAACAACAGCATCTCAAGGACGATCCCAGAAGAGCTGCAGGGTTTGCACAACCTTAGGTACATGGACTTTCAAATGAATTTCTTGAGTGGTTCAATACCAGAAAGCTTATTCAACAGCACACCGTTGCTGTCATACCTCAACCTTGACAATAACAGCTTGTCTGGGATGATACCACACAGTATTGGATCCCTGCCCATGTTCCAAGCTCTTGGTTTGCAGGCCAACAACCTCCCTGACGAGCAAGATAGAGTTCAACTGATTTTGTCTAATTTAATATCTGCATATGACCTTTTCCAAACTATCCTAACAACCTTGTGGTACATTTGGAAGGCTAGAAATGATAAAAGATTTGGGAGAAAAAGCTGGACTCCTTGGCAGGTTCAACTTGCGGTAGCTGCTAACATTTCTGTGGTAAGCATCACTTCCTCTGCAGATGACCGACAACAGAGTACATCCCAGCCACAGCGCCTCAATGATCACGGAGGGGATACCAGCGCTGGCGGGCCACAAGCGGTGTCATCGGACTTGCATGATCACTCAGCTCTTCACTTACAAGGTACTACCTCTATAAGTGCAGGAACACCACGCCATACTACTACCCACAGCCAGACGCACAGGTACATGGTGCCAGCAACAGCTTCTCTAACTGTACACCTACCGACACTGCTGCAAGGCCCCAGATGCTACACTGATGCATCAACCATTCCAGATCAAGACTCTTCACAGCCGACAAGGGCTGGTCTTGGAATATTCTTTATAAATACACAGATGAATCCGGCGCAGAGCATTTACATCCAGGCGATATTGAAAGACTCCATCTCAGTTATGATGGCAGCAGCATTGGCTCTCGCTGCAGAGACCGCTGAGCGCCTGAACCTGAACAACATAAACTTCCTATGTGACAATCAACAGCTGGTGCAGTATTTCAATAGCACAGATCTTTCAACACCGCCACAATGGAAGATCAAGCATCTAACTCAGATCTTCATCAACTCAACAAGACAAAGGAATGCAAAGATCCTAAAAATAGGGAGGACCCTAAACCATACTGCTCACTCACTGGAAAACAGGCTTTTGGTCTAAGCCATAGTCACAGAGTTTTTGGGTCGATGAGGTCAAGGTACGGGGTCGCGGTACGTGGTACGCTACTCATAATAGATTTTTACACTTCAAGTCGAAAATGAACCCGTGAATCCGGGTCGGGGTCGATGAACCCGGGTCGAGGGTCGAAGGTGGTAAACCCGTTTTATGTGACTATGGTCTAAGCTAGCCAGCAAAAGCTACTCTAGGATTTTCTTGTTCCAATACAGATCATGTCTCACAGTGCCCACTAATGGCTGCACTGCAATATGTACTAACAGACTCTGTATCCGTTCTAACAGCTCAATGCTGTTAAATATAAGCATGTTTGTTGTCAAAAAAAAAACTCTCAGGTATGGTGCCCCAAGCCATCTTCAATATGTCTACTCTTCAGGAGCTGTATCTTGTGGGCAACTACAATTTGGAAGGTCCTATCCCTGGAAACAAAAGCTTTAGCCTCCCCATGCTTCAGGTTATCTCCCTCCAGTTCAACAGTTTCACGGGTACGCTTCCACAGGGGCTCTCTGAATGCCAGTACCTCCAAGCAATTTCCCTGGCATATAATTCCTTTGATGGCCCAGTGCCTACTTGGCTGGCCAAGCTGCCACAGCTCACAGCAATAGAGTTTTTTTTTAGGTCATAATAACCTCGATGGCCCAATCCCAGCTGTTCTGAGCAATCTTACCAATCTCGTCATTCTAGATCTGTCATTTGGCAATTTAACAGGAGAGATTTCACCTGAATTTGGACAACCAAGTCAACTCACGGTATTGGCACTCTCTCATAATCAACTGACTGAACCATTTCCCTCATTTGCTTGTAACTTGTCTGAGTTATCTTATATACAATTGGATGCAAATCTCTTGACAGGTTTTGTACCAATGACACTTGGTAGCACGGGGAGTCTTATATCTGTTATTCTTTCCGGGAACTATCTTGAAGGGAACCTAAACTTCCTAGCTATTCTTTTGAATTGTAGACAACTCCAACATCTTGATGTTGGTTAAATCATTTCACTGGAAGAATCCCTGACTATATTGGAAATCTCTCCAGTCAATTGTCAATTTTCTTTGCAGATAGAAACAATTTAACTGGTGAAATTCCTGCTACCATGTCAAACCTAAGCAGTCTGAATTGGATAGACTTAACCAAAAACCATCTGAGTAGCTCAATTCCAAAATCAATCATGATGATGAACAAGCTCATTGTTATATATCTCTATGGCAACTGCTTGTTGGGACCCATCTCGGAATAGCTTTGTGTGCTCGGGAACTTAGAACAACCTGTCCTCCATGACAATCAACTGTCTGGCTCCATACCAGATCAGATAGGCAACCTCTCCAAGTTAATATACTTGGATCTATCTCAAAACCGGCTATCATCAACTATACCAGCAAGCTTATTCCACCTTGACAGTCTCGTGCAACTTGACCTGTATCAGAATTCACTGAATGGTGCATTGCTAATTCAAATAGGTTCCTTGAAACAAATTTCCATCATTGATCTCTCTAGCAACATCTTCGTTGGTAGCTTTCCTGGTTCCTTTGGACAACTACAGACACTAACCAACTTAAACCTGTCACACAACTCATTCAACGATTCAGTTCCAGAGTCTTATGGCAACCTTAAGAGCTTGAAATCATTGGATCTGTCATACAATGATCTATCTAGTACAATCCCAGGGTACTTGGCCAAATTGACAGAACTCGCTATCTTGAACCTGTCCTTCAACAAACTACATGGTCTGATACCAGAAGGAGGTGTCTTTGCAAACATTATCCTTCAGTCTTTGATAGGGAACTCAGCTCTTTGTGGTGTCTCCCGTTTAGGATTTCTGCCATGCCAAAGTAACTATCACTCAAGTGATAATGGACAACGAACCCTAATATTATCTATACTTGCTAGCAACATATTAGTTGGAGCTCTAGTTTCCTGCCTATACGCATGTGTTAATCAGGAAGAAATTGAAGAAGCAAGAGATGGTGGTTTCTGGTGGAATAGTTGACATGAACAACTATAGATTAGTATCGTACTATGGAATTGTTCGGGCCATTGCGAATTTCAGTGAAAGCAACCTGCTAGGTGCTGGAAACTTTGGGAAAGTTTACAAGGGACAACTAATTGATGGCATGGTGGTTGCAATAAAAGTTTTAAACATGCAGTTGGAACAAGCCACTAGAAGCTTTGAAGCAGAGTGCCGTGTGCTGCGCATGGCTCGACACCGCAATTTGATAAGGATACTAAACACCTGTTCAAACATGGACTTCAAAGCATTGGTTCTGCAGTACATGCCTAATGGTAGCTTGGAAACATGTTTGTACAGTGAAAATACGCCATGTTTAGGAATCCTGAAGAGGATGGAAATTCTGTTGGATGTGTCAAAAGCAATGGAGTATCTGCATTATCAGCACTGTGAGGTAATCCTGCACTATGACTTAAAGCCAAGCAATGTTCTCTTTGATGAAAACATGACCGCACATGTGGCAGACTTCGGCATTGCAAAGCTATTATATGATGATGACAACTTTGCAGTTTCTGTGAGCATGCCAGGAACAATAGGGTATATGGCACTAGAGGTACCCCCAGTCACACTAGTCTTGTTTTTTATCATGCTAAATTGCTAATACATGTATTATTGTAATTAATACTCCTGCTTGTAAATATTTTTTTTACCAGAGTACGGTTCCAGTGGAAAAGCATCAAGAAAGAGTGATGTATTCAGCTATGGGATCATGCTTCTTGGAGTACTCACAGGAAAGAAGACAACGGATCCAATGTTTGGCGGACAACTAAGCCTCAAGAAGTTTGTCTAAAAAAAAAACTAAGCCTCAAGATGTGGGTCAATCAAGCATTTCCAAGAAAACTTATCGATGTTGTGGATGAACGTTTACTGCAAGACCCTTCAATTAGCTGCATGGATAACTTCCTTGAGTCAATGTTTGAACTGGGTTTACTATGCTCGCGTGACACACCTGACGAAAGGGTGAGGATGAGTGATGTGGTTGTGATACCGAACAAGATAAAGAAGGATTATTATCATTCTACAGCAGTAGCAGGTCCCACGTCATTCGCTGTTGACGAGCATTTCAATGTGCAAGTAAGCAGTGCATGACAACTGAGTTACTCGACATACTTATTGTAGAGAATACCACACATTGTTATTAGATGCACTGCCAGGCATTGAACTTTCGAGTAACAGATAATAACAGTGAACAGAGACATAAGGTGTATTGTATCCTGATTCTTCAGAGTATGATGTGATGATGAGACTTCCTTGCCTCATACAGAGGAATTTCCATTGTTATGTAAATTGAAACAGAAACCAAAAACTTGCAGTAAAAGTTCCTGCATTCTCAAATTAACAGCAAAGCATTACAGGGTGCAGAAGAAAGTGAAACCTACCACAGCATAATGCAGCTACTCCTGTATCATTTCTGTCGAAAAAATGGCAAGCCTACAAGAGATCTACCTAGCAATTTAAACTGCAGTACATAGCTAGGAAAAACAGTTTCCTACCACTTAGCTACCCCATCCTACAGAGTATAAAACACAACAATCATGTCCTACTGATTAGCAATCGCTAGGGAGTGGACAATGTACATACATCAAATGTAGCTTGTACATCCAGTTGATCAAGCCACAAATTTCAAATAGCGCGTATCATTGTGTATGACTTGACAGCGGCAAGAACAGAACCTTGTTCCACACCTCACGCATGTGTAGTTTGTAGAACTACCACAAACTGAGCAGTAGTGCTGTCAAGATGAAGTACTTGGTGGACCCAGAGCAGCCCTCAAATATGTTGGGACATAAGGAGGCAGGGATTCCAGATTTGCCTGTCACGGTTCTAGAGTGAAAATCTTTCCAGCATTGTACTGACAAAATAAACATGACAATAAAGAAACTTATAGCTGAAGGTTGCTTACTTCTTGTAAGACATCCATGAATGATCTTGCTGCCCTCTTCTCCAAAGCTTTCCCTTGCCTTGTCTTGCGTTTCATAATCTTGGACTGTTTTTTTTTGCATGAGAACTGTATAAAGGAAAGCAGAAAATAAAAGATGGCTTACATCATTGAACTAAAGTTATCAGTGGGTACAGCATTGAATGGACAGCCACAGATCCAAAACCCATAGACTATATAAGTATGTAACGCAAATGCAGCATCTAAAGAAATTGTGAACCCAACCTTTGCAGTTTACAAGCTGTAGCATGTGGAGTTCAAAGGTACTTATATAAATTACTGACTTTAGAGGAATTAAAGATGCTAATAACATGGGTTGACAAGCGGCAGCATGTGAACCTCAAAGATATCTAAATGACAGTCTTTAGGGGCATTCCAGATGCTAATAACACAGTCACCTTATGAATAATTTGCATTGTTGTTCATGCCAGATGTGTTAGAAGACAATGTCTGCTTTAAATATTTTCTTTCAAGGATAATTTTAATCTTACTTTTGAAACCTTTGCAATGACAAGAAATAAAAAATGTTTCTTATTCTGCAAATTGGATACTACAAAAAAAAAACAAAATATGTCACACAAGAAATCTGTATTTCAGTACTTGCTGTTTGCAAAGAGCAACATTCTGTCATTGAGTTTGTGCATACTGTATCCACCTTATCCATTTTCACATCATGGCATTACTATATGAAGAATTGAAGATAATAAAGGAGAAAGAAACTTACTAGGGTCTTCCTCATCTGTGGATCCGTACTCATCATCATTAAGATCTACCACCTCAACCCCAGCATTATCACTCTCAAGAGCTTCAAGGCGAGCTATTGCATCCTGCATGGCATTACAGATATGAAGGTATCCATTAATTGGACAGCAGAACATCAAGGAGAATAATTTCAGACACAATGATTGATCGGCGACCTATAAGCACAAAATGGTCCAAATCTGAATATGTATGGAAGCTGAATTAATTAACACCTCCAAAAAAAGTCAAATCCTTTGGTAAGGATCCATGAGAAAGGCACAGGCACCACAATACACGTGGCACATAATACGCATTGCAAACCCAGGATAGAACTCTTTTCCTAAAATGTTTTCTAGAGCATATACTTAGTATTTACCAAAACTACTTTTCAATAAGGCCAAATGGCCAATCATTCTTCTAAAAAAACGGAAATAACAATAAGGCCAATCACTTGAAATGAAATGCTTCTTTTATACTTGCTAGATAGAATTGGAGCATTCTGACCACAAGGAGAGACAATGTAGAGAGAGCATCTATCCAGTTCTAAGTTCGACACAGTGAACTGAAAAAAAAAATACCCGCCGTGGAAAGGGAATTGACATCCTCATTGGCAAACGGCCACAGGAAACGGCTTGGGATAGGAGGAAGAGGGGGAACGCAGGAGCAGTCAGTGGAATCCCCTTGTTACCTGGGCGCGGTTGTCAAAGCTGACGAGCGCGGACGCCATGCGCGTGGCTATGCGGCGCGTGCGGGCACTGGTCCGGCAGAACGGCCCGACGTTCTCCACCTCCCCATCCATCTTCGGTCGCCAACAGCGGCAGGCAGCGGCGGTTGGCCCTTGCGCTGTATGAGGATACAGATGCGGTACGAAGCGGGCGGCGTCGGCGTCAGCGCCGGCGGTTGAGCAAGTGCGGTGGCCGGTGGGGAGAAGTCGGGATGGCTACTTCGTGGGCTCATGTCTTCCAATGTGTGTGTACTGTCTCAACTTTTGCGAGAGCGTTTTTCCTCTCTAAACTCTAAAATTGGTAAACCACTTTTAAAGAGATTAAAAAAGAAAAAGATAAAATCACCTTTGAAAACCGCTTATAACTGGTAAAACGAATGGTTTTAAAAGAGAAGGTCTCCATCCCCATGTAAAAGAGAAGGAGCCAGACATAGGAGAGAAACTCGCCGCCGTTGCCCAAAGCCTTGGCGTGTAGGTAGTGCGAACACAAGGTTAACAAGTATTCTTGTGTGTTTGTTTTGTGATGAGTGATTGTCAATGTGATCTACGAAGTAGGTTAAATGGTGACTAACCCTACCTTGACGAAAGCTTTGTGTGCGACATGTCTCTTGGCTTATGTTATGCAGGGGTGGAACACGGAGGCGGTAGCCGACGACGAGGTGAAGGTCAAGGAGGACGTGCCGTGCTGATGGACCGGAGGGGTGAAGGACGGACGTGAGGCTTGGACCGAGGGACCCGGAGGCCAGGAGGCTAGCTGCGGTGGCTGACACTTGAGACATCGACAAGCGTGAGAAGATATGAGAGTGACCGTGTTGACCATGGAGGTGACACGCGTTAGATGGCGGGGGACGCGTATGGAGTACGCTACTCACGGAGCGGTTTGATGGTTTGAGTCTCAAAACCATCGGAGGCGGGTTTACGGGTTTAGGCCTCAAAACCCGGGCGGAGGTTCCGAGGAAGAACGAACGGCACGTGACGGCATCGGGGAGTTCGCGTCGAGGCGAAGCTACCGGTGAGAAGGCGCGGTGGCCGTCGGATCAACTTAAAGACCGGGTTGAACCTCTACGCCCTTGGGCTTATTGGTTTAGCTCTTATGTATCCAGAGGCATTTAGGAGAATGTAAAATAGCCCTGTTAAATAGAGGATGACAGTCCCCTTGCCTCCTCACCTCCTCCATTTTTTATTTTCTCCTTTAGGGTTTCTTGTTTGTGTGTGAGAGAGGTCCACTAATCCACCGATTAGTGTAAGAACCATGAATCTTTGAGGGAAGGAGGTCCCGAGTCCTCCGGTGTCCTCCGATGTTTGGCGGATGAAACAATTTATGTGTTTTTGATGTGTTCTTCGCGAGCTCCTCCCTTCCCCCTCTAGTTCTTCCTTTGATTCGTCATTTCTAACTTATTTTGATTTGTTTTTGTTGCATGGCCTTATCAATGATGTGAGTTGAGACTTTCCACCGAAGGATTTGCATCAATTCCTCACGAGATCACAGATCGGGACGAATCAAGAGCTAGATTTCGTTTTTGAGGGATTTTTTTGTTCTTTTGATTTTCCGTTGATTGGCTTCAAATTGGACATTGATTTCTTAGAGTATGCTCATCAACTCCATGGAGATCACGTGTGCAAAGTTTGGGAGCTATCTCTTTTGATTTGGTCAAGTTTCTTCTGTTTATTTGGTGCCGTTCCTTTTTCTGTTCAGCAGCTTGGGGTTCTGTTCGTGCTTTGGAGTGCAGGTGCTCGTCGTGTGCTGAGACAGGGGAGCACTACCAGCGCCGGTGCAGCACCGTGCGTGCTCTGACGAGCAGCGCTTTCCCTTGGCCAGGTGCACGTCAGGTCCCTTCGTTGGTTCTTCTCCTGCTTCCTGTGCGTCAGTCCACCCCCCTCTCTGCTGTTCATGTTGCGTCGCCAGGCTTCGTGTTTCCTTGCTGGCTGTCTTCTGCGTGTGTGCTTGGAGCAGCCGGTTGGAGTGCAGCCCTCTGTCCCTCTCTGCAGCTAAGTTGTTATTGATTGTTCTATCTGCAGTTTCTTCACTAGTGCGTGCCTCGTTTTTGTTCTGAATTTGTTTTATTGCAGCAGGTGCCATGACATGCTTGAATTTTGCAATCTCTCTTGTACACATGTTCTGCTCTAGTGTGTTCTGCAGATCGACAATTTTGAACAGCAAGAGCTGGTGAAGGGCAGCAGTACTAGTACTTGTTTTAGCTAGGTGAGCAGCAACAACAGTGAGCAAAATTGATATTGCTTCTGCTAGACATCACTTTCTTGCTACAATACTTGTGTTTGTTTATTCAAGTGAGTAATTTTATTTCAGTCTTTATTTAATCATAAGCATTGTAGCCAGCTCCTGCGATGTCTCAGTATGTTTCTTGCAGCTCCTTGGAGGTCAACATGGCTCTAGTTTTTTTATTTCTGATCGCTCCAGTGCAGTACCTGTTCAAGCAAGTGTAGCAGCTCGTTCTTAGTTGTTGAACGTTTTTGATTGGTCTTTGGCTTAGTTCTTTTATCCGTAAATTACTTCAAGCATTAATTGGTTAATCATTGGAGTATTAAATCATTTCTCCTTGCTTGAATTAGTATTTACGGTGGAAGAGTTCAAGGCTTATTGTTTTGTTCGTAGTTTCGTCGTTTGAGCTCCGAATCATATTCCGTCTTTTGCATTGATCTTCTTTTATTTCATGGAAGCTATCTAGGTACTCTAGTCACCGGTTGGCTTGGGTATTATAGATTTGGGATTAATCGACATGGTTTGTTTTTGGTGGTAAATTTGGGAGAGTGGTCGAAAGTTTCGAAAGAAATTTGAGGCTCCCATTCACCCCCCTCTGGTCACCGTTTTCGGTCCCTCTGCACCTGCTGGCAGAGAAGCAGAGCATCTCAACCCAGACGCCTTAGATCACCTCCGACGTCTTCTTCTCATCACCTAGGCGTTTCAACGCTTGAGCAAGCATCCAAGCCTCATGGATGAAAGTTTCTGCTGCTGCTTGTGCTTGTGATGATGACGACGACGACTCTAGCTTGCTGATAATCTTCAGTGTAAGCTTTGTCTTCTCCAGACCGACTGGTGGCTTCTCACCATTATTCTCGAATACGCCCTCGAACTCTTGGTAGGCTGCCGTGGCAAGATTGCTCCTGGAGCCGCAACAGCATCTCAGGGTTGACGAACAGGAGGTACGCCATGTAGTTGGACATTTGTGTGCATAGGACGGCTTTACAGTGGGTCAATTCTTGGTCGCATCGAAGACACCATGTCGTAGTCCGGTCTTTGTCGGCAGGTGGTGAATTAGTAGTCCAACACCATTTCCCTACCATTTCTCTGATCCTTTTTCTTGCTCCATGGATTAACTCTGGTATTCCTAGGAGTAGAATGGAGACAGGAGTTGATAGCCTTGTTTTCCATGCCGGGACCTTAGCAAAGGCACATGTCGTATGCTCTGCAAAGGAGCCGTTGAAGAAGCAGAAATCTGTGGCCATGTGCCAGAGGAGGACACTCTCGTCAAATGGCCTCTTCTTTCCCCTGCTGCTCAAGAAGCTAAGCACCGGCCGCGGCCAGTGTGTGCTGTGGTTGTTGAACCTGCGGTAGCTAGGGATGTCGTGTATTTGTTTCTTCCACCCATCTTTCAAATATCCAAGAACGAATCTTGAAATTGTGGCAGAGGAGAAGCATGGCTCCATGCCCTTGCCTCCAAACTTCCACTTGATGTTGTGCTTCATGTTGCTGCTGGCAAAGTACCCTATGAGGCTGTATTGAGCGACCATCTCGGGCCACAACTTCCCAAAAAGACTCACCGATGATTCAACCATACAGTTGCGTCCCCAACCAAAACAGGAAACCCAGAACCAATCTCTAGAATAGCAGTACAACAGAATATGTCATATGTACCCCCTGTTCAGCTGAGCTTATCAGCACGGCTTATCAGCCGTGGAACAGTGTTTTTCTCTCATTGCAAAACAGCCACAACCGGCTTATAAGCCGCACAAACAGCCTGCCGCACAAACACCCGGCTTATAAGCCGGCTTATAATCTTGACATCAATACCATCATCATCATGTTTATCATGTGCTTCTGTGCTGTGACTCCGGTGGTGGAAGAGATCGATGGAAACCAACGGTAGCACCCAACATGAATTCCATATGAATGCGCGACAACTGAGCTTCACCATATGGTACAGCCCGTCACTAACAGTTTTCAACTCCTTTCCCAAATCAGTTTGCGTGGTAAAGCCTGCTGTCTTTAGTTTGGTGTAGAGAAGATGGAACACAGCGGTGAGCCCTCTCTGCACGTGGCCATATGCTCTCTCTCCTCGCTAATGCCCCAGAAATACTTAAGGATACCGAGGCGGAGACCATAGGGAGATGTTAGGTCGACAAATAACCTGTAGGAGGCCTCACCGAGCAATCGAAGATGTTTGCTTACTTGATCGTTTTCTTTCATTAATTGTCTTACTTGCTCAATGACTTGTGCACAGAAGCATCCTTCTCCTTCTTGCGATGGAGAATTATTGTTGTGATGCTCCCAAAAGCCGGTCATATATATCGTTGTTACCTCGTCACCCACGAGCTTGCCTAGATAGATAGATAGATAGATAGATAGATAGATAGATAGAGAGGAGGTGGGATCGCAAGAGGCCTCACCGAGCTCTTGAAGCTGTTTTCTATTTTTTTGTCTCCATTGATCAAGTTGTTTCAACAAAATCCTTTATGGTTCTAAGAGTTGTGCACAGAAGCCGCATGCTTGTGATGGAAAATGATGATTGCCATCCTCCATAGAAGCTGCATGTGTTGCCACGTCGTCCATAACATTGTTGCCTATATACAGGGGTCACATATATAGTTAAGCAAATTAATAAGTCAATGGGAATTATTTATAACTAGTTCATCAACAAGAGTCAAGACATTGTTGATAAGCAAATTAATGTGACTTCCAAGGTACAACAATTATTAAGAAATAATTGAGTTGGAGCTTTGGCTATGAGAGCTAAAGATGGGTTGATGAGAGGAATGGAAGTGATTGATACGGGAACTCCCCTCAATGTTATAGTCTACGGAGCTGTACTCACGGACAAATAACCAGTTATTTACCACGAATGGGCCATAGAATTTAGGAACATTAGAATTCCATCAGTAATAACTACAATGAATTTTGTATTTTAGAAAAAATATTGAAAAAAATTCACAGGTTCTACTCTAGGAGAAAAGACATCATCTCCTACCAGATTAGTTCCTAATTTTCGTTTTGAAGCTAGTAATGAGTAATGACCCCACCTATAGTAACCGAATTTTATCTGAACTTCCTGTTTTCTCTGTTTTTATTTTCAAAATAGGAGAAAAATATATACCAAGGGTAGCAAAAGTAACTTTTGAATGTTTAGTTATGGCTAGGAGTTATAGTCGATGTTAGTTGATTATTTTTAACGTCTCTAATTCAAATTTGAATATGAAATGCTGACCAAGGAAGAAAAGGAACTATATATACTATAAGAAATGTGGTGATCTATGATGATGGATCAAATCGTTGTTAAATCTTTCTGTTTATGACGTGTTTTCAAAAGCTAGTTCAGCTTAATGACGAAAATGCAATGTCACTGATGCTAGCCAAAAATCATAATAATCTACTTCACGGGCACATTTACGACAATTTTATGACAATTCTTGTCTTTCATAATCGTATCATCCAAAATACTTTGGTATTGTGCTGTAATAAAATTTTCTATCATCACAAATGCATCATTATAATATCCCCAAAAGTTTTCATTTAGGAAAATTGAGTTGTAGTAATCATATGATTCACGTGGCCTTCCTTTTAATGGACTTCCCTACTCTTTGTTAGGAAGATGCAAGGTGATCGATGAATAGCTAACATTAGCTTTCTTACATGTAAATTTAAAAGTACCTTAATTTCATATGATTTTTTATCACCAATATGTTGTAAATCATATTCGCAAAAAAATATATGTTGTAAATAATTTATGCCTATCTATTAGAAACGCTAAGCATTTGAACTACTTGTGCTAAAATTCAAATGTATGTGTACCTTACATAATATTTTTCTTAGTCGCTTTATTCTATCTAAAAACTAATAATACCCAAATATTCTTGAAAAAATCCAAAATTTGAAGGGGCCAAAATGTATCATTAAAACATAGTAGAAGAAAATTTTAAAAAGCTATAGTTATATAAGCCGAGTTGTAGGCACGAGAAGTCCCACTTGTGGATTACCGCAAAAAATGAAAAAGAGCCCATTGCAACAGGAGGTCAGAGTATATGAGCATCAACTAGTAACCATGCCTTATCCATTCAATCTTGTTTCTTCTCTCTAGCGCCTCACTCTATCAACCCCACTGCCACTCCGCTCTCGCCTGCCCTCTACTATCACCCATGACATCCTGTGCGTTGAGCTCCTATTTAGACATCTTAATTATATATGATGTTTTAGACATCTCTGAACTAAACTAATCTTGTCATTAAATTGGTTTGTTTGATAACATGACTTTTGTCTTAATAGTCATGGCTCTAGTATGTGAGATGTTAAGTCCTTAAAACAATGTTGAAGCTGTAGTGATATCACTAAAGTCTCAATATAGTCATGAACACCAAAAATACCAAATGCCAGTTTTATTCACATTTTACAGTCTTCTATATTGAATGATGGTAATTCTATTGGTATTTGGTTATAAATTGGACTTGGTTGTAGATCTCTTTACTTTGAGTTGCACAGATAATTCGGTACTGTTTTAGTTGGGATCTTAACATTGCTCTTCTTATCTGTAAGACCACAAAACTAATTTGTCAGTTTCATGTGCATATATACTGGTATTTCGAAAATATGGATTTGAAGGGCAGGCCTGGTGCAGTTGGTGAGTGCTAACTCGCCGAGTCACCAGGTCCTGGGTTCGAAGCCGTCTCTATGCAGAATTTCTGCGGGGTAAGACTTTGATTCAGTTATTCCCTTTCCCAGACCCCACTCGTGTGGGAGCCTCTGGCACTGGGTCTGCCCTTTTTTTATTGGTGCCAACTATTAAGTTTTGCTCCTCTAATTCTCCATTTTGTTTCATCTCAGAGGGTAATCATGTGTCAGAAAGCAACCTAAAGATGACCATGGTTTAGATCAGTTTGTGTGCAGTTGATGGCTTTTTCAAAAATCGGTATTGGCATATTGCAAACCTATAGATAGGGTTGAAAACAGATGGGTTAAATCTCGACTTGACCCGTCTTGTTTTCTACATTTGACCCGCTCATTTCTGTATTCTTGGAAAAATCCGAAAGCAGGATGGGATGTGGATTGAGGCTCCGCGGGAGCGGGACAGAAACGGGAGAACCTTCATTTCACCCGTTTTCTCGGGACCCCGTATTTGGTTGGAAACATCCCGTATTTCATCACTATTCCTCATATTCGGGATGAGCACAATAGACCATTCCCCTAAGGCCCAATAGCTCTAGAAAGAATTATCTATTTGGCACTGAAACAATCACTCTTCCGTATATGGCACTGAAAATTTTAAACTTCCTTATCTAGCACCAACTTGAAAATTCCTTTCATAAATGGCACTTATGTCCATTTGATGCACAAACGGTGTCAAATGATAGGTAAAATAACATTTATACCCTTCTATGTAGCAGCAGACCAGCAACATGTGTAGTGCTAGATAGGAAAAGAATAAATAGACATGTTTTGGATATGTTAGAGGTTATTTTAGAGGTTTTTAATTATCTTTTGATACATGAAAAATATGTTAGAGGTTATTTTTCATTATCTTTTATAATGACATATGTGGATAATTTCAATGTAAATTTAATTTAGGAGGTTCCTTTATGTATTTTTTTAGGTGGGTAGTTTTTTTTGTGATGATAATTGTTAGAGTCTACTAGGATTTTTTTAATCCTCTTTTATTCAATATTTCAACAATAATCGCTCCTTAAAAAATTCGGATCTGACCTTTTGGTCGCGCCAAAATAATATTATCGCGCTACATGCATTAGCGCGGCAATATCCGTCACGTTAGACAACGTTTCCGACGTGGAAAACGCTGTCAAGCCACTCCCGTTGACGCAACAGTATTGTTCTGTCATACCACCGGGAGTGGCGTGATAAAATTGAAGCTTTGAAAAATCATAACTCTTTGATGTGACGTCGAATAAAGATGAAATTTATATGAAAATTGTAGATGTTGGGAATTTAACTTCATCAGAAACTGTAGCCCCCAACTTTGGAGCTAAAACCTTAAAATTCCGTTACAATATCTATTTGTAGGAAAAAGGGAGCAAAGGCAATGTTTTGACTTCGTATGAAAAGATTCGGCTTCGCCTAGAAGATGGAGAAATCAAGATGTAGAAGAAGTCAAGACCAGAGCGAAGACATAAATTTGGCTTCACTAATGAGAATTCGACTTCGCTGGTTTACGAAGACAAAGAAAGGCGGAGCAGAAATCAACTAAGTCAAAAGACAAGGTTTCCCGGCAGATTGATGGCTAAATAGAAGAACGAAGACTGAAGTAGTGCAAAATGGCCACTTCGCCCTTTAGTACAAAAGGATGTAAATATTTGAGTTAGGGATAAAATAGTCATTTTATATACAATACGAAGACTGGGGCCATATAAATACCCCTCTGACATGCACAGTACGATCATAAAATGAATATAATTTTGTCTTGTGTTCAAACTTTGGTATTTGCGTGATTTGTTTACCCAACAATAGTTCTCAATGAGATCTACATCTTTGTGGTTTTGAGTTTTTTTATTTGAGGACATTAAAAAGCTCAAAAAATAATACAAAATTTCAGGAGCACAATAACCGCGTACTAGTGCTTGTCGCATTAGACAAATAATATCTTTTTCGTTGGGTGTCAAATGAAAATACTTTTTACATCAAAGTTGTGGGGCTCTCAATGAGATCTACAACTTTATAGTTTTGAGTTTACATTTAGAGTTGTTAAGGTGATCAAAAAATAATATAAAATTTAAGTAGCATACTAATCGCGTATTAGCGCTTGTTGCATTAAAAAAATAATATCATTTTTATATTATTTTGTTTTTATATCATGTCAAATGAAGGTACTTTTTATATCAAAGTTGGAGCCCTCAATGAGATCTACAACTTCTATTTAATCATTTAAAAAGTATTTTTATGTGACATCAAATAAGAAATATACGAATTTTCTAAAAAGATAAGCTTTGATACACGATTAATATGCTGCTAAAACTTTATATTAGTTTTTAGAGTATGTTAACGACCTCAAATATGAAAACTCAAAACTATAAACTTGTAGATCTCACTAAGGGCTACAACTTTGAAAAAATGTATCTTCATTTGACATCATACAAAAACAATATTATTTTTCTAATATGACAAGTGCTAGTACGCGATTATTATGCTGCTAAAATTTTATATTATTTTTTCATGCATCTTATCGATCTCAAATATAAAAACTCGAAACTAAAAGTTGTAGATCTCATTGAGATTCAACTTTTATGTAAAAAGTATCTTCATTTGACAACATACGAAAGATGTATTATTTTCTAATGCGACAAGCACTTGTACGCGGTTATTATACTCCTGAAATTTTATATTATTTTTTAAGCATCTTAATGTCCTTAAATGAAAAAACTCAAAATGTGAGATCTACTGAGAGCTACAATTTTCATATAAATTTCGTCTTCATCCGATGTCGTATCAAAGAGTTATAATTTTCAAAGGTTTTGTCTCGTCACACCACTTCTGGTGGTGCAACAGCGTTTTCCACGTCGGAAACGCCGTCTAATGTGGCAGATGTTGCTGCGCCAATTTATGTGGCGCGACAATGGCGTGACTAAAAGGGTTAAATGCGCCAATTTAGAAGCGTTTTACTAAGATTAACATAGAGGCTCTTTTATGAACTCTAATTCTCTAACAGTAAGATAAGGCTTTTTTAATAAAAATTTCGTACGGATAACAAATTAGATATAATAATAATAATACTAGCTAGTTAGATTATATATACATATACTGCTAGTATGTGTCTAGCTGGGGCTCACCGTGCTCCTTGGGTCTTGGAGGACTGTCATCGTACTCCTGATCCACAAATTTCTTGGCTCGTTTCACGCATTCCTGGAGCGGATACATGTCTTGGTCTCGTTTTTGTTTTGCAGCAGATGATGAGCTGACGAGGCTATAAATGCTCGCACTCTTGAGAGCCCATGGCTTCACGAAGCATTTGAGAAGCCCGGGGATGAACAAGGATTGCTGCTTGCAACAGCTATCTCGTCGCCGTCTGGTGGCCAGGACTCGCAGAACACGTAGATGGCCACGGTGACCTGAGACACCGCAGTGAGCAGGTGCCTGCTCCACAGCTCGTTGTCTTCGATGTTGTAAGCAGATGCTGTCTTGTCCGCCAAGGTGGAGCAGGAGGACGGGAGCCCACATCACCTCTAGCGTGCCGGCCGAGGCGCCGCGGCCCCTCCTCCACCACCACCTTGATCCTCCTTATGACTGTTGAAGAGTGTGGCAAGGGCGTAGATGGCCACAGCATCACCGGCGAGGTATGCCAGCCACGTTATGCATATGGCTTTCGTTTGTTCGCCTCCAAATTAAAGCACTCATGATTCTATTCCCTGCTTCTTTGTCACCTAAAATTTGAACAAGCAACGCATCGGTGCTTATGCTTTGCTTCTTTGCATCCTTACTTGTCTCTTGTCCAAAGCTTCATGCATTCCATAAATTCCCGGGATAGTTCTTTTTTGTAAAGATGGTTGGTCCTCACTACATACCGTAGGAATTGATCTTTGTTAAAGACCTGGACAACAACTTGCTAAGCTAGCACTTTACTGATAGAGAGAGAGAGAGAGAGAGAGAGAGAGAGAGAGAGAGAGTCCTGAGACAGCTTTGTTTACACACTGAAGAGCTTCAACACGAAGTTGGTTTACTGCTAATAAACGCTATTCCAGAGGTGACTCTGGCCGCGGAGAAGACAATATTGTTTGCAAATGGACTGCTGATGTCCGGAGTGTACTAGCAGATTGCCAGATCGGTGTATGAAGCACAATTAGTTATTCTTTGTTTTTGAGATTGTTTTTCAAGCGTTTAATCACTTGATGACATCGATATAAAGGTATGCGCAGCACTGCAGCACTAATTCAGCTGCATGTGGCCTCTTTTGTACGGTTGTACCCTTCCTTAAATTACAAGCTTTCTGATAAGAACTTCTGGAACTTCCGGGACAAGGTGCATCTCATGCCTTTAGTATTTCAGTTCATACCAGACCATATATGACAGCATTAGCTCCTCAGCATAACTAAATAATCATATATAGGTCCAAGATATATACTGCCGCCATCCCTAAAAAGGCAGCAGTAGTAACTAAGAACATTTGAGCTATTTCGGGATCAGGGGCCGACATACATACACGTGGAAAGTTTCCACTTTTTAGCAATTAAGATGTCGGGACGGAAGGACGTCTCTCTCCGCTCACTCCCGCATGCGTCTTTTCGCCCAACGACCCTATCTGCTCGTCCCGTCTACGTGCCCCATTGCTCGCTGCGCCGTTTCCTCCTGCGTCACCGTGCTCATCCCCCGCCGCGCCACGTCATCCCCTGCGGCCTCCTCCGCGCTGCCTCCCCACGCTGCCTCCTCCACGCGGCATTCCCCGTCGGGCCCGTCCTGCCTTGCCTACCTTCACCGCGCTGCCTCCTTGCCGCGACCGCCTCCACCGAGCTAGAGAACCTCCATGACAGATGCTTCAGTAAGCAGACGAGGGGATGAGATTCATGTGACGCCGCGTACGCCAGTGAGTTGCCCATGCCACTGCCGCACAATGAGGTCCATGTGCCGCCATCGACCTCCGTGCCGGCGTGGCTCCATTCGTCCAAGCAAAGCCCATGTTGCAAGAGTATATTTCAAGTGTTTCAGATGTTTCATCTGGATGTTGCAAGTCTTTCATCTTGATGTTGTAAAAGTAGATCGAAATGTTGCACATGTTGCAGTGGCTATATACGTATGTTGCAAGTTTATGTTCCAAATGTTTTATCTCGTTTTCCCGATGTATGTTTGCAAGTGTTTCATTTGGATGTTGCATATGTGTTTCACACTATGAAGTGTTTTTAGGTATTTTTTTGCAAGTGTTTCATACGCATATTTCAAGTGTTTCAGCTGTTTTGTACGATTGTTGCAAGTGTTTCATCTTTATGTTTCAAAAGTAGGTCCGGTGTTGCAGCTAGTGTTTCAGATGCATGTTTCATGTCTCTCATATGCCTTTAGACATACTATCTCCGGTCCATTTTATCTGGCGCACACGCATATCACGATTCAAATTTTAAAAACTTTGACCAATAATTAGGTTAATAATTTTTAACAATTATAATAAAAACTTTATATGATTAGATTTGTAAGGAATTATACTATCCAATGATTATAAGTTTATAAGCATAAATAATATAATATAAAGCAAATGAATGATCAAAGTATAATCTAGGAGACCATGCATTCTAACTTGCGCCAGATAAAATGGACGAAGGGAGTATGTTACAAGTGTTGCATCCGGATGTTTCAAAAGTAGATCGGGTGTTGCATCTCTGTTCTCACTTTTCTGCTGCCTCACCTTCGCCTCAATGTCTCCTCCTCCTCCCAGTGCCGGCTGGGCATCCGTTGCCCCTTCCTCTCTTCTAGATGCTGGCGTAGCCACCTGCTGTAGTTACCTGCTGCAGTTGCTGGTTGCGTGTTGTGTGTGAGAAAGCAGAGGGGGTGTGAGCGGAGACTCCCCACGTGCAGGCGGGTGGCGCGGCTCTGCGTAGGTCGGCGCGGGGGGAGACGGAGTGCAGGCGTTGTCTATTAGAGATGGACATTTACACCATTTAAATTTGTATCTAGAACCACTATAAGCAAACTCTGTGAAACCGGAGAGACCACACCAAGAATTTCATTGGGACCAGACATACTTGTTAAAATTGCAATACTTGAAAAGGGTGGATACATGTTTCTGCCTCTAAGGCGGTCTCCAACACGAGACCCATTTGGAGACCAAACCCAAAATGGGTCTCCATCGTAATCCCGTTTAGGTAGGTGGTGATGACCCATTCAAATTTCAAACATTACAGTGCAGCTTCGGAAAACAACATTATATAGAGTGGAAAGCCTTATAAAAGGGCAGGAAAACAACTAAACAAGCAACATAACATAGCTTTTTGTTACACACACAGATGAGGAGCAAGAACAGTAGAGTAGCACGTCCACAACGGACTTGCAGACAAAATTACATTTGGATTAGCCAAGACCAGGAGTCAAACCATTACGTCTTCCGCCATGCAAATCTCAGTAAGTTGGAGCGGCGCTGGTGTCGGTGGTGAAGACGTCGATGACGCAAATCTCGGAAGTCGATGGAGCAGTAGTGCCGGTGGTGGAGACGCTGACCATGTCGTCTTGGGCCATGCAAATCTCAGAAGTGGATGGAGCGGCACCAGCGTCGGTGCTGAAGGCGTTGTCGATGATGCAAATCTCAGAAGTCGACGGAGCGGTGGTGGAGACGTTGGGAGTGGATAGCAACTTGTCGGTGAAGGTCTCCATCCCCATGTGGAAGAGCGTGAGCCAGACGTAGGAGAGGAACTCGCCGCCTTCGCCCAAAGCCTTGGCATGGAGGTACCCCCTGCATCTGCTAGCGGAGAAGCAGAGCATCTCCACCCAGACACGCTGGATCTCTTCCCACATCTTCTCATCACCCTTATTGTTGTCCAACAGCCTTTGCGCAAGAGACCAGGCGTCGTCGATGAGTTTTTCTTTGGAATGACCTCCCTTCTTCTTCTTGTTTGATTTTTCTTTGGAAGGCGGCGACCCCTCTTCCTCTGGAGGAGACACTTTCTTCGGCTCCTCTCTAGGACATGGTTCAGAAGCTTTCTTTGGTCTGTTCCGCTTCTGCATGGTATTGATTACTCTCTGCAGCATAACCCATTTATCCTTTTTCACATTTGGTGGCTTCCTGCCCATGGGAATGTCCATGCCCATGTCCTTGAGGATGTGGTTGAGGCCATCGTAGGCGTCTACGAAGAGATTCCGCCTAGTGCCAGGCAACAACATCTCAGGATTCACAAACAAGAGATACACCATGTAGTTGGACATCTCATTGCACTGGATGACTTTACAGGCTGAACAGTCCGAGTCAGCTAAGCCACATGTATGCTCTGAAGCCGCCAGGCTCAAGAAGAAGCAGAAATCCGTGGCGATGTGCCAGAGGAGGACACTCTCATCAAATGCCCTCTTTCTCATGCTGCTGCTGAAGCCCACATGATGACAATCTTCCAGATATCCAAGAAGCAGCGGCCAGTGTGTGCTGTGGTCGTTGAACCTGCGGTAGCTAGGAGCGTCGTGTATTTCTTTCTTCCACCCATCTTTCAGATATCCAAGAACCAATTGTGTAATTCTGGCAGAGGAGGAGCACGGCTTCATGCACAGTATCCTATGGTCAACAAAGTCCTTGCATCCAAATATACCTGCAATGCGCATCCAGTTGCTGTGCTTTTTGTTGCTGGCAAAGTATCCTATGAAGCTGTACTGAGTGACCATCTGTGGCCACTTTACCACTCGTTCTTGGGAGAGATAAACATCGTCTAAATCCCAAAAACCAATAGGCATGACTGCAAAAAATTCCAGCACAGCAGTACAACAGAATATGGCATAAGTAAACTTGACATCGATAATATCGTTACGTGCTTCTTCGATATGATAACTCCGGTGGAAGAGGCCGATGGATGCCCACGGTAGCACCACACGTGAATACTGTATCAACCAGCGGCAAGAAATTCTCAGGAAGTCACAAAAATTCGGCCCCAACGCCATCTCACTATATGTAACAAAGCCTGCAGTCTTTAGTTTGGTGTAAAGAAGAAGGAACGCGGCAACGAGTCCTCCTTGCGCGTGGTCATATGCTATGTCTTGGTTGATGCCCCAGAAATAGTTAAGGATTCTAAGGCTATCCGCACTCTTCATCCTCTATACTCATCCTCTAAAAGGAATATTTCATCCTGGTCATCGAGATTCTCTCTTCTATACCATTTTCTTCCGCATCCATCCATCCTCTATATTCATCCTCTATACTAGATGGGACCCATGCATCAGATTTTTTTTTCTTTTTTTAACTCCCCCTACCCACTCCCTCCCTCCCTATTCTATCTCCGCATGAAGGACGAGACCGCGCGGGCCCGCACCACGCAGGCGCGTAGCGGACGCTCTGCTCATCCGCCAGGAGTAGCGGACGTCCGCCCATCCGCTACGATACCGTGTGGCGTAGCGTGCGCCGCTGCAGGCATCCGCGTCCTGCAGGACGCTTTTACTGGAACGGCTGCAGTCGGTCTAAGCCGGAGAGGATATGGAGATGAAAGGTCGACAAATAGCTTATCCGAGGCCTCACCCAGCACTAGAAGCCGCTTCCTAGCTTCGTCACGTTCATTCCATAGTTGCCTATGTTGTTCAAAGAGTTGTGCACAGAAGCGGCCTTGCCCTTGCGATAAAGAATGGTCCTTGTCCTCCTCCCCAGAAGGCGGCCATGTCCATGTCTCCTCGTCGTCCACGAGCTTGCCTATAGAGAGAGACAATATATATATATATATATATATATATATATATATATATATATATATATATATATATATATATATATATATATATATATATATATATATATATATAATTATTATCTATATCTATATCTATATCTATATCTATCTATACCTAATAATAAAGAGACAAAATTTCAGGCTATTTTTTTCGTCCATCCATTCTTTTGGTCCGTCTCTCTCTGGCTACCGGACAATGGAGAGTTTTTTCTGTCCGAACTTATATATATAACATGTGCTCATACGAATTAGAATAGCCTTATGTAGCGAGATACGGAGTCCGATTCCAAAATAGACACCGGTTCTTAAGGTGAATCCTAATCCAAATAGATTCCTCGGCTCCGAGTAAACTAAATAGGAATATGAATCCTAACCCAAATAAAGAACCTTGCGCAAAAAAAAAAACAAATAACGACCTATATTTGGATATGGAATATTTGGTAGGGCCTGCGTGCTGCAACAATGTATTGAAGTCAAATTGTTTAATATCACATGAAGCACTGAAGGATCAATTATTGGTTGGGCATTGGATTTGGAAGATTCGAGGTCCTGGTACATCACGTATCACTTATTTTGCTTGACGGTTGATCATGTTCATACCTACGTGATTAAAAGGAAATAAGCGAGCAACATAAAATCAACTAGCGTCAACAGTGCTTGTGCGGACTAGAGTCTTGATCCAAGGTCCACGTAGGAAGTTTGAAAAGCAAAATGCAACTGAGACTCGACACTTGATTGGATGGCTTTGAGCTAGCACGTAGTACGTACTACTACTACTACTTGATTGAAGGACTCAGGGGGTGTTTAGTTCCCTTCAAAATTCTAAATTTTTACACTCTCTTCATCACATCAATCTTTAGACGCATGCATGAAGCACTTAATGTAGGTAAAAGAAATAACTAATTACACAGTTTGGTTGTAAATCACGAGACAAATCTTTTGAGCCTAATTAGTCTATGATTGGACACTGATTGCCAAATACAAACGAAAATGCTACAGTATCAAAATTCCAAATTTTTTTGCATCTAAACACCCCCTCAAGGAAGAATCATCGTACACAGGGAGCGCCTCGATCCCCAGAGCGCCGGAGTCATTTGTCGCCACCCGCAGGGCGCAGCTCCGCCCCTCGCACTTGGAGTCCCGGATGTCGGTAGTTCGGCCAACCACCGCTAGATCCGCGCGACCATGCCGGCGACCATCTGTGCGAGGGCAGTTCGTGCTCCACCAACGGCTGTGCAGGTGGGGTGAGGCCGTGAGGGCCAAGGGCCAGTGACTCTGGCATCCGCGTCATGCACCTGGGAGTTCCCGGACTTCATAGAACGATGGGAGAGGCCAATGTACATCTCCAACGACGTCCTTGGCCGGTGAGCTCTACCACGCAGCCCTGTGGCACGAGGAGAACATAGAAGCACTCTTGCTTGTGGCCCCACCGAGCTCCATGTATGACCCGGACCTCGAGGAGTCGAGATCGCCGGTTTTGACAAGTTCCTGGACACTACGGAGGGGCAGTACAAGGCATACGCCAAGAGGCTGGGCACTCTGATGACCTACTACTCCGCACAGCGCGAGGACGAGAATCTGACAGGCAACATCTAGAACAAACTGGTGTATTTGCGCTCTGCGGCGGGACAACAAGCGCTACTTTGAGATGAAGGAATGTATCATCGCCTTCATTGACACCCTGCACGCGGAGGTGAGGGGTGGCTCAGGGCGTCCACGGACGATGACGCATTGAAGGTGGCGTCGGCGTGGTACCATGTGACGTACCACCCGGACCGCCGCGACGAGAAGCGGTTTTGGAACTTCCTATGGATCGTCTGTGACACCCTGCTAGCGAGCAAGGCGGCACATAGGTCCCAGAAGCGGGTGGAAGACGGTACCACTATAACAGTTAAGTTAGCTTGTGTTGCGAGTGGAAAATAGGTAGCATTAGATTTATCAAGAATTGATGATTAAAACACTATGTTAATAATCTACCTGTTGCAAATTATAAGTCGTTCCACCTTTCTTAGATTAAAATCATAATTACTTAATTGTCTTAAACTCATGAGCCGTACTCACGCGGGTTAGATAGCATATGTCCAACCAAAGTATGGAGTCTAATTCCAAAGCGTATTAGAACAAATCACACTGGATATAAATCCCTTGCAGCACACTAGCATGTTTGTTAGTTATATTAAGCCGGTAAGTAGACGAGAATTTAACTAATAATACATTTACGGATATGAAACAAGTACGCTAGCTATCAGCTAAGTTTGATTAGATTTATCACTAGTAGAGAACCTACCTTTAGTCTCGGTTCCTAACCCCCTTTACTCCGGGTTTTGGAACCGGGACTACGGAATCGGGACTAAAGGTCTCGATTTTTAGTCCCGGTTCCTACAACCGGGACTAAAGGTGTTTATTGGATAAAAAAGATGCATCTGTGAAGATTCGAGCCCAAGACCTCTCACTTCAGCCCTTGCACGCGTTGCCATCTCAACTCCCACCACACATCTGACTTAGATAAGATACGCTCTCCTTTTAAATTCACTCTGGGGACACCTTTAGTCCCGGTTCATGTCTAAAACCGGGACTAAAAGTCACACTTTTAGTCCGGGTTCGTGCACTACTGGACTCGCATGCTTTGTCGAGGGCCAGAGGCCCTCGGTAAAGGCCCAAAAACCCTCGGCAAAGAGCCATCGGGAAATTTTGAGACGGTGAAGGGGTCTTTGCCGAGGGCCCTTTATCGGGCACATGGCAAAGCCTTTGCCGAGGGCCAAAAAACCCTCGGCAAAGAAAAAACCCTCGACAAAATGTAAATAAAAAAACCCGAAAAAAATAGCAAAATAATTTTATTTTTTTTGGAGGCGCCGACGAGCCATCACCCCCACCCGCGGGATTTTTTGTAGCATTTTACACAGTATTTTTGACCCTATTTGTAAAGTCGTGGTCGGTGGGATTCGAACTCGTGACCTCTCACACTCTCTCTCACTTACCTCCTCTAACCACTCCAACCCTTTATCACTTGTGTTTATATTCCATTTCGATTCCACATATGTTATAACAAACCGAGTGTAAATTGATTGTTTGAGGCACTAAACGAATTCAAATGAAAAAGTTGTCAACTATAAAGTTTCGTAACTTTTCGAGATCTACAACTTTCGTTTAGAGTGTTTCTCCATCCGAGGTTTTTTTCAAAATTTCAAATTTCAAATTTAAAACTTAAGACGCAATTATCGGCAATTAGATGCTTTCAAATGAAAAAGTTGTCAACTACAAAGTTTCATAACTTTTCGAGATCTACAACTTTCGTTTAGAGTGTTTCTCCATCTGAAACTTTTTTTAAAATTTCAAATTTCAAATTTCAAACTTAAGACGCAATTATCGGCAATTAGATGCTTTCAAATGAAAAGGTTTTCAACTACAACATTTTATAACTTCTCAAGATCTACAAACTTTATTTTGATTGTTTGGTCATTTGTTCAACCGACGTGGTGGTTCTAACATATTTCATAATCCTTATATATCCTCTCTAGTAGTTTCATGAAACTTATTAGAGAGATGTAGATTTTGTGAACGACATTACTATTGATTTGTTAAATGAAGAAATGACCAATATATACTTTGTAGATCTTAAAAAGTTAGACAATTTTGTAGTAGAAAACTTTTTTATTTGAGTTAATTTAGTGTCTCAAAATATATTTTGAAAAATATCTTTGCCGAGGGCCATAAGGTAGACCCTCGGCAAAGACTCTTTGCCTAGGGCCAATAGGGAGGCCCTCGGCAAAGATTTTTTTTTGCCGAGGGCCGTTTCTTTGCCGAGGGCTGGCCCTCGGCAAAGGACTCTTTGCCGAGGGCCTGTCTTTGCCGAGGGCTCCTTGGGCCGGCCCTCGGCAAAGAGGGTCTTTGCCGAGTGCCCGATATTTAGCCCTCGGCAAAGCCGGAAGCCCTCGGCAAAGGCTGCATTTCCGGTAGTGGTGTTTCAAACCGGGACTAAAAGTTTCTCGCACTGACATGCCTTGGTAAACCGGGACTAAAAGTCCAGTCATCTTTTTAGTCCCAATCTGGGTTACCAACCGGGACTAAATATTTTTTTGTCCCGGGCGCAGATTTTGCCGAGACTATTGCAAATTTTGGACATCAACCAAAGGACTGTTCTCTAGTAGTGTATAGAAAAGTGTGTGTCTATATCTATATAATGATGATTTTTTTTATGATGGAGGGAGTATATATAAAAGTTAGCTGGATGGATCCGAGGCGCACTACAGGAAAACGCCTCTTTGCCGACTGCTTGCCCCGGTCGGCAAAGGCATAAACCCAGTCGGCAAAAGCTTTGCCGACCGCAAAGCCACGTGGCAGTCGGCAAAGAGCAGTCGGCAAAGCCTGGGTCGGCAAAGGCGGATTTGCCGACTACCACGTGGCACACAGTCGGCAAAGCCTTAGCCAACTGCCACGCCAGCAGTCGGCATAGCCACGTGGCGCCGTCAGCCCTGACGGCAGGCTTTGCCGACTGCTAGTTTCTCGGCAGTCGGCAAAGAATTTAGCTTGGCAGTCGGCAAAGAAAGAAAATATTTTTTTTAGAAATGTTCTTTGCCGACTGCTTTCGAAGTTGCAGTCGGCAAAGGTTTGACCTCTTTGCCGACTGTCTCCCATTGCAGTCGGCAAAGACTCTGTCCTGGGTTTTTTTGCCCAGCTTACAGTCGGCAAAGCTGGAATTTTTTTTTTGCATAGTCAAATCTTTTAATACAGTAGCTTTGCATTGCAAGCACACAAGCTGAAAGATAATGCTTCAGTACAGTAATGAGCATAAATAAAACTGTTAATTTGTTCAGTACAAGAAAGTAATTAGATTAAATGAATTTATACAGATATCTCATGCAGAAAGTTATACAAGTTTCCTGAAATTATACAGATATCTCATGCAGGAAGTTATAAAAGTGTCCTGCATACAGTCTTATGGCATTTTCCAAATCTGTAAAGTGATAAGAACTGTCCCTTTATAGCCTCAAAATGTACCTCTTAGCAGTTTCATCAGCATAAATGAAAAAATAAAGCAAGAAGGCATGTAATATTCTACCTAATATTTTAACTGAATCTGAAGGATGATATCATCACCTTATTACCTGCAAAACAACATACCCATACACAATCTTTAGCAGGAAATAGAGCTAGCTGAAGTTCGGTAGAAATAAAGCAGGAAGCGTATATGGCTTGAAAGTTAAAACACATACAATTTATGAATCGAGGGGCATATCCTAGAAATAGTTTTTTATTACATTTGGCAGATGCTAGCTATAGGTCAGTACTAATAAAACTAACAGATGCTAGCTATAGGTCTGTACTAATAAAACAGAGCAAGATAAATAGCAAAGGTGCCTATGAACTAGCAGGTAACCCCGCGCTTCGCGCGGGCAACAGCTGGGTGCAAGAGCTGAAAGTGCTGTTTGGCAAAGGTGGCACATGCATATATATTGCAGGGAACACAGACTAAGAACCCCCAAAATATTGGTGGGAACATGAATTTAACATTTAGTTTTGTACCATGTATAAACAGGTTGAACATAATGGCATATTTTATACAGAAAGAATAGGACCAAAAAAAAGAAGTTTTGGTGCTTCGATGGGCAACTGTTGATGGTGGGGAGACGCTGATCTTGCATATGTGTTGAACAGAAAGTGAAGAAATCTATGCTCTATCCGTTTGAAGCAATTGATACCTCTGTACCGGTTGCAAAGGAGGTTTAAAACCTGATAGTAGAAGTAAGAGAGATTAGCAAATACAGCTGATTTTTTTTTCTTTTTTTGCTCGGTGAAACATCATGATCTAACTATTAACTTTATGGCTGTATGCCAAAAAGATCACCGGTGAGGTCACGTTGTCGTAACCTATGTAGCCTTTACTATGAGGAAGGCAACGACAAATGGCAATGGTAAGGGATTACTAAAATTATATACGTATTTACCAAAAGGTTTAGGAACTGGTTCTGTGTTGTTCAAAAAGTTGAGGGGAACTAACAAACAGAGTCTTGTATTGCTAAATGGTGCGGTCGATATTATGAAGCAAGCATAGATGGGAGAACTATTACCTAGCATGGAAGGAGTCGCGCTGTAGGCGTGGATCATGTAGTAGTAACAGTTACCTGAAAAGAGCATATAGGCTATGCAATCCTTAGGTGAAACCTGAAATAGCAAGAGTTGTGTGACAGAACAACTAACAGCAGGTAGATGTTGACTGATAAAAATGATTCGATATGTCATAAAAAAATTAACTATACACAACATTGTGCGCGAGCTATTGATATTCAGGGGGGTTGCTTGCAATCAGCACACACAAACTGTGTGAGATAACATTAAAAGGTATTTGGTTAATTGGATGGGGCTAAGTTTCAAAGGTAACGCAGTGCCTGATTTGGAACAATTTTGACTATAATTAGAGCTTGCTGCAGTAAGTGTGAAGGAAACATGTTGAATGGAAGAGGCACAGCTCAGTGTTTCATTTGGACTCATTTTGACTATAACAGGAAGGCAAAAAAAAATTTCTGATGGAGCACTGCACTCTTTGTTTGAATATCTGATATTTGCTGAGAATGTGCCAATATGGGGAATATTTGAATCTATAACCTACGTGATGGCGTCAAAAGGCGGGTGGAAAACAACCAGCCTAGGAAAAGATTGGAAGATATACATTTTGCAACTGAATGACTGCATGAGGAAGAAAAATGCGAAGGTAAATTTAGCAAGCATGGTGTGCTGTTTACTATCAGGCATTCCAGCGTGCTTACTATCAGGAAACTTTGAGCATTTGTTTTTCATAAACATCAGGGTAAGCATGCCATGTTTAGTGTACTGAATGGACTCGCAAATTTTTATGTAAATCATGTACCTCTTGCACTTTTTTTTGATCGGAAGGAATAAACTGAGAGGCAAAGGCATCAATGGGATAATTTATAGAAGTAATGATGGCTGAAGTACACTGAATCTTTTGTAAAATAATACAAAATACCTTGGCGCTTCCAGAAATTAGGTAACTCCTTTTTTTAGCTCGTGAACTCTATGAGGATGCAGTGGCTCTGCAGATCATGAAAAGCAAACAGCAGGTAGAGAGTTCCGGAAGCATGCACATGGCGTTTCGAGAACCAAACAATCATCAATATTCAATAGGTAGGGACGGGTTGTAAGGCACCACATATTTGAGTAAATTCCTGAAATGTCAATGTCATTGAGCTGGAAGGTTAGCCACTCTCAAAAAGGGTAAACAAACAACAGGCCATGTAATATTGTATAACAAATATGGAAATCTAATCATCTCATATGAAATTATCAGGTAGGGAGTTCACCTGTGTAACAACTGTTTGTTGCAAGATGGCTGGTGGAATGAAAAGTCATCGTACACATATATAAAAGAATATGATCCTAAATCTTATAACTGTACAGGCAAAAGTGAAATAACCTGGAAGATGGAAACATGGAGAGAAGCCTTATTTTTTTGTAAATTGAGATTCATCAACTCCCTTGAACAAACCATAGAAGAGGAAATAAGCAGTTCAGTCACGCACCATAAGCAGGGCATATGAGACAGATTTATGTGAGTCATATTTGTAAGAGGTGGGACATGTGGTGACAACTGAAACATACCATAAATTAGTTTGTAGGCAAAGACGATAAAATGTTGTTAATAAGGAAAACAGGATCGCTAGAAGTCACATTTGTTGGCTGATTCATGAACTGGAAGGTAAAGAAAAAGGGAGAAAGCAATGTACTTACCCAGAGGCAATGGCTTGTAAAAGTCACATTTGTTGGCTGATTCACTATTAAACACCAACTGGGCACTACACCTGGAGGAGGAAAGAACATGAGATCATTTGCAATGAGGAAAATAAAATTGCGACAAACAGAACTAAATGGCAAAAATGTATGAACGGCAAGGGAAGCGTGAAAAAAACATCTGACCAAAATAACAGTTGATCCCGAAACGCTAGGTGGCGACTGAATCAGTATGAAATAGTACTCCATCAGTCGAAGGGAATGGGCAATGAAATCAGTCTCATGCAATAGCACCCCATCACTGCACGGCAACAGGCAAACGAAATTAGACTGTATTAGTTAATCTCAATTAATCTGCACTGTGAAATAAACTGACGGAACTATGTGTGCCAACGTCGAGGACAACCTCGTACCCCTAGATGACCACAAAATGGTATGACAAAATCGTAACCCTAAATGAGGCAAGATTTAAGGGGAAAAAACTGGCAAAAATGAGGACAACAATCAGGCAAGGGATAAATCACGAATCGATGTAGGTACCTGGTCATGAAGCCGTCGATCTGGAAGCCATCGATTCGGATGCTGTCGAGGAAGAGGCGTCCAGGAGAGGAGCAGCAGCGAAGAGCGACGCGGGAGAGGGACGGCGCCGGCCTTGGGGAGGGGCGGTGGCCACCACGCGAGCGGCGGCACTGGAGGAGAACGCCAGGCCGCCGTGGTTGCCGGTCGTGCGCCTGCGGCGTGTAGCTGGGGCGCTGCCGGGCCGGCCGCGCGGGGGAGGACGCGTTTTGGGGTCTCGCTGCCGTCGGTGGCGGGGGGTGGGAGTGGGGAGCGTGGTGCGCCGCCGCTCGAGCTCTCCTTGCCTGCGGTCGCCGCCGCCGCTGTGAGTGGGAGCGTCGCCGCCGCCGCTGCGAGTGGGAGCATCGCCGCCGTGTGCCGCAGCTGCGAGTGGGGGCGCCGGCGCTAGCACCGCAGATGTCGAGAGGAATTTTGGGCGGAGGGGATAAGAAGCTAGGGTTTGAGTTTTACACGGATCTCATCCATCCAATCGTGGATCAACGGACAGAAAATCGTGGGCCAAACTGAAAATCATGGGCCAAATAGAAAATCGTGCTCACTTTTTATTTTTATTTTTCCTTTTTCTTTTTTTTCTTCCTAGAAATTTTATGAACTTCAACAATTTTGGAGTAGTAAATGATCTCTAGTGAAAAAGTTGTCAACTTCAAAATTGTATAACTTTTTTAGATCTACAACTTTTATTTTGCCCATCTTTTCATGAGACTTTTATTTTATCAATTCAAAATTTAAATTTCAAACAATATCAACTTGAAACAATATTTTCAAAGAGTAAATGATTTCAGTTGAAAAAGTCATGAACATAAAAGTTATACAACTCCTTAAGATCTACGACTTTTATTTTGGTCATTTGTTCATCTGATAAAGTAATGGTAACATTATTAAAAAAATTTACCAGTGTTGCGTCCGAGCACGATGCTGGGAGATGGGTGGGAAGGGCGATGGTCCCCGGGCACCAGCGAGTTATCCCGGGCTTTTTTTTTCTAAGGCTGTGTTTAATTCCTTCGAAAATGTATTATGCAAAAAAAATTCCCATCACATCAAATTTGTGATACATCTACGGAGTACTAAATGTAGATAAAATAAAAAACTAATTGTACAGCTCGGTTGTACTTTGCGAGACGAACATTTTGAACCTAATCACTGGCTTGGGCATTCGGGTTACCCAATTTTATTTTTTATTTAATTATTTTTCTTTCCTACATACAGGTGTATATTTATTTATCTACTATTTCAAATAATTAACAATAAATAATATTTATATATTATATAAAACTTGATTTATTTAACTTGCTAGTTACTAAGAATGATATACGATTATGGACAAGATTAACGACCTTGATCAACACCTACACTATTACTAGATCCATCTTGGCAGTTGGATCCGCATGCCACCATGGATAATAATGTTAACAAAATCTATAAAATAATTTGTTACATGGCGGGATTAGAGGCCCGTAGCTACTTTCCGGGCCCAGGGCCAGGTTGTGTTTTCAGATAGCCTGTGCAAAAGGTCTATTATTTTTTTTTCAAAAAATTATTTTTTTAATTTTTTTTAAAAATACTTTGCCGACTGCTCTGCTCCCTGGCAGTCGGCAAAGGTTATTTTTTACTTTTTTCTCAGAAATTCTTTGCCGACTGCCATCCTCCCTGGCAGTCGGCAAAGGCTCTTTGCCAACTGCCACTGATGGCAGTAGGCAAAGAATTAATTTTTTTTCAATTTTCGATCCTAATTTTTTTGTGTTGCCTTGCTACAGTAAGTACATAATATATTCCAAGTTTGGGGTCATTTTGATTTATTTTGCTATATTCCATTGATTTTTGCTGTTTCTTTGATTTTTTCCGGCAGCTCTAGATTTGAACTGCAGGTACATGAAATAATGGAATTCGGCGATTTAGAAAATGATATTCATGATGTTTGGAGCATGTTGAGGCTGTGTGCGGGGCCTCGCGTGAAATTTCGACCGTGTTGGTGTCGGAACACGCCGAGGCACGCGCGTGAAAAGTGTTTTTAAATTTTATAAAATCGAAACGGAGTCCGAAAATGACGAAACTTGACGACGTGTCTTGTCATCGCATGCGGAGGCTGTGGTAAAAATTTGAGAAAGTTTCGAGCAAGTGGCGACGTCGGGTGGCTAAAACCTGGATATCTCCACATGTGATAACAAGTTAGCCACCCAACGTTAGTCCAGGTTTTAGCCACCTGACGTCGCCACTTACTCGAAACTTTCTCAAATTTTTACCATAGCCTCCGCATGCGATGGCAAGACACGTCGTCAAGTTTCGTCATTTTTGGACTCTGTTTCGATTTTATAAAATTTAAAATCACTTTTCACGCGCGTGCCTCGGCGTGTTCCGACACCAACACGGTCGAAATTTCACGTGAGGCCCCGCACACGGCCTCAACATGCTCCAAACATCATGAATATTATTTTCTAAATCGCCAGATTCCATTATTTCATGTACCTGCAGTTCAAATCTAGAGCTGCCGGAAAAAATCAAAGAAACAGCAAAAATCAATGGAATATAGCAAAATAAATCAAAATGACCCCAAACTTGGAATATATCATGTACTTACTGTAGCAAGGCAACACAAAAAAACTGGGATCGAAAATCGAAAAAAAAATTAATTCTTTGCCGACTGCCAGAGAGGATGGCAGTCGGCAAAGCCTGCAACTTTGCCGACTGCTGACGGAGTGGTAGTCGGCAAAGGTGACGGTGTGGATGGCGTCATCCATAGCCTGCCTTTGCCGACTGCAATTCTTTGCCAACTGCCTGGCAGTCGGCAAAGCCAGGCAGTCGGCAAATCCTGCTTTGCCGACTGTAGGAAATTCCAGTTGGCAAAGGGACCTCTTTGCCGAGTGTCGAAAAAAAACAGTTGGCAAAGAAAATTGCAGTCGGCAAAGAGCCAGTTTCCGGTAGTGGCGGGCGGGAGGCCTCACCGAGCTGTTGAAGCCGTTGCCTAATTCTTTGTCTCCGTTGATGAACCCCTCTTAATAATGCACGACGAGGTTGTGCCCAGAAGCCGTCGTCCTTCTTTACAGAAGCCGCAGCAGGTGTTGCCCCGTCGTCCACGGCCTTTTCGTTGCCTTATATTATATAATAATAAGGGGTGAAATAATAGTTAAGCAATATATACTATATATATATATAAATAAGTCGACGACAATTATTTATATATAATAATACTTTTTGGAGATGAAGAAGTACGTATGTATATACGGATAACAAATTAAATAAATAAATATACTAATTAATACTAGCTTATAGTATATACTAGCATGCATGCATGTACTCCGGCATGTACTCCGTCGTCTATAACTATATATATATAGGGCTCACCGTGCTCCTGATCGTCCAGAAATTCCTTGGCTCGTTTCACGTATTCCTGCAGGCGATACATGTCTTCCTCTCCATTTTGCCTTGCAGTTGCAGCGGCTGATGGTCTGACGAGGCTATAAATGCTCGCGCTCTTGAGAGCCCATGCCTTGAGGAAGCATTTGAGAACCCCGGGGGCGAACAGCAGGATGCCTGCCAGCAACAGCCTCTTGTCGCCGTCTGGTGGCCAGGACTTGCAGAAGACGTAGATGGCCACGGCGACCTGAGACACCGCAGTGACCACGTGTCGGCTCCACAGCTCGTTGTCTTCAATGTTGTCCTGTCCACCGAGGTGAAGCAAGAGGACAGGCGCCCACATCACCTCCAGCGTGCTGATGTCGCTGCCTCCGCCACCACCTTGATCCTTGTGGCGGTTGAAGAGCGTGGCGAGGGCGTAGATGGCCACAGCATCACCGCCAAGGTATGCCAGCCATGTTATGCATCTCACCCATCCAGGAATAGCAAACCTACGCAACGAGGAAAAGAACAAGAGGAGGACTTGGATGACCATGCTCGTGAGGACGAGGACGCGCAGCTGCATGCGACTCCTCCCACCACTGCACAGCGCTCGTGAGGCCTCCCATCTTTCTCTCTTGCATCGTCTCTCCCACAAATACACTGGATCGGATCATGCGCTAGCTGAGCTGACGCCAAGTCACGTACGTAGCTAGTGTACCCGCCCATCCTATACTACGTATATATATACTATTGGCATAATTAACTCGAGGGGTGGTCCAACGTTACCTAGAATCATATATAGGAATCATAGTTATTTATGGGATATCGTATGATTGGTTGCTTGCACTACACTACTGGAAAACTGAGATTTGCCTAGTGTTTAATGGTTTGTCTAGTGCTAATCGTCGGACACTAGGCAAAGAGCTTGTTTGCCGAGTGTTAGACCCTAGAGCACTCGGTAAAATAAAGGCACTAGGCAAAATAACGATTTACCGAGTGTCGACACTAGGCAAAGAAATCCACTCGGTAAATGACCATTTTGCCTAGTGTCAATACTAGGCATACCATCACACTCGGCAAAGGCTGCCGGAGGGCAACCGCCGTTACCATTTTGCCGAGTGTCTTCCGTTAACACTCGGCAAAATTAGAACTTTGCCTAGTGTCTCCGGACGACACTAGGCAAACTGGCCAGTTTGCCTAGTGTCTTACAGACACACTAGGCAAAATATTTTTTTCTTTTTTTGATTTTAGCTTCCAATTTTTTTTTCTGTAGCTTTCCTACTATACCTTGACCAACATGTTGAAAGTTGGCACAATTTTATGAAATTTTGCTATATTTCTTTAGTTTATTTAATTTCTTTGAATTTTTTCGACAAATGCAAATTTGAACTGCAAGTGTGATGAATAATGGCAATTCATGAATGCAAAAATGATATTCATGTTAGTAAGTGTTAGTTGAGGCCGTATCCAGAAACAGACCAAAAATTTCACACATCTTCACGTCGAGACATGACCACGAACTTGCGAGCAAATAGTTTTTAAATTCTATTAAATGAAAACGGAGTCTGAAATTCATGAGTCTTGTCGACAAGTCAAGATATCGCACGCGGGTGCCATGATAAAAATTTAAAAAGATTTCGAGCACATCGTCATGTATGATGCTTAGAAACCCTAACATCTATGTAGTTATTGTATTCTTTGTTGTCATGTGTCAAAGTTTGAAGAATTCAAATTCCGAATTTTATAAAATGATAACTTCAAACCAAATTTTTGAAACCCAAAACGATTTCGGCTGAAAAAGTGATGAATATAAAAGTTGTAGAACTTATCAAGATCTAACTTTTTTATTTTGGTGATTTACAAATCCGACAAAGTTATAGTAACGTTGTTCACAATTTTTACATATCTGTCTTAGTTTATGAAACTTTGAGAGAGATATGTAAAATTTGTGAACAATGTTACTATCACTTTGTCGGATAAACAAATGATCAAAATAAGAGTTGTAGATCTTAATGAGTTGTACAACTTTGATGTTGATGACTTTTTCAGCCGACATCATTTCGGGTCTTAAAATATGGCTTCAAGTTGTAATTTTTTAAAATTCAAATTTTGAATTACTCAAAGTTTGTCACGTTGAAACATAAATAAAATACAATGATAGAGCATGATTTTAGAAAAATTTAGGAAAAAAAAGCATCGCATTTGGAGTTAGTATGTGAGAGAAAGACCAGTTACAAATTTTAGCTGCAGATTAAAAAGAAAAATCACTTGTTCTTCATCATGAACAAGTGACGAACAAGAATGATTTCTCTTTTTAATCTCATTTTAAAACTTGTAACAAGTTTTTCTCCCACATACTAACTCCAAATGCGATGATTTTTTTTCCTGAATTTTTCTAAAATCATGATCTATGTAGTTATTGTATTCTTGTTGTCATGTGGCAAAGTTTGAAGAATTCAAATTCCGAATTTTATAAAATGACAACTTCAAACCAAATTTTGAAACCCAAAATGATTTCGGCTGAAAAAGTGATGAATATAAAAGTTGTAGAACTTATCAAGATCTAACTTTTTTATTTTGGTGATTTACAAATCCGATAAAGTTATAGTAACGTTGTTCACAATTTTCTACATCTCTGTCTTAGTTTGTGAAACTTTGATAGAGATATGTAAAATTTGTGAACAATGTTGCTATCAATTTGTTGGATAAACAAATAATCAAAATAAGAGTTGTAGATCTTGATGAGTTGTACAACTTTGATGTTGATGACTTTTCCAGCTGGAATCATTTATAACCTCAAAAATCTATTTGAAATCTAAATATTTTGAAATTCAAAATTTAAAAAGTTCAAATAAACTCGGATGGGAAAATAACCAATATGAAAGTTGTAGATCTAGATGAGTTCTAAAATTTTGTAGTTGACGACTTTTTCATTTGAATTAATTTATATTCTTAAAATAATTATCATAAACTTTACGATAAATTATAAACATAATAAGCGTGCTGTATTAACATCAGATTCAGCCCAAACGTAGATCCAGCCCAGCCCAAATTAATCTGCATATCATTCCTGGCCGTTGAATCGATCAACGGACGGCTCACATTCATTTAGCTTGAAATAAATAACCTAAACCCTACCAACGCGCCGCTCACTCAGTTGTCTTCTTCACATGCCACTCCACCTCCCCTCCTCAGATCCAGATCCACCGTTCTCCTACCGCATCCTTCCCTATGGCAACCTCCTACTCCACTTCGCTCTTGCGTCTGGTGGCCATGCACGAGTCCGCACGGCTGCCCGGCACGTTCGCAGCCACCTGCGTGGCAGCATGGGTCCGGCCGCTTGGCACGGCCGCGGCCAGCACGTCCGCAGCCGCCCCGTGCGGCAGCACGAGTCCGGCCACTTAGCACGCCTCGCCGCACCCACGACAGCTCTGTGTTCAGGTCGCAACTGTTTAGGGACGAGGCCCTGACACTCCGACGGAGGCCTGTGACGTCTCGACGTTTCCCCACAGCAGCGAAGGCCCGCCTGCGGCCATCACCTTCACCCTCCACCTCGCGCTCGCATGGTGGCTGCAGCAACGCCATTCGCTCGAGGCACAACAATAGCAATAGGTATGCTCTTCTTTTCCCCTTTTTATTTACCTATTTCTTTGCAGCTGATATATAGATGCGGACGAGATTTGTTGCATTATACAATTTTGGCGCTCGCCCAAGAGGATGTTGCGGGATGACTGAGCCACGGCCGCCGCGTGCGTTGCAAGTCACAACCGCCATCTGCTCCTCTGTTCTTGCGTGCGATTTAGACGGAAGCTCGTGGTTGCTAGCGTGATATGTGTCTGTTAGCTTCCTGCTTTTCTCTAAAAGTGACCAAACTAACTAGATCTTGTAAATACAATAGAAAATTTTGTAGTTGTCCAAAATTTATAAAACCAATTTTATTAGACTCCTGATAATGTGTACTATGTGTTAGTGTAAATTAATTTATTTTTTGCTTATTATTTTTAGGCCTGCCATAGATAAATAAATATGCTTGTATAATTATTATGCCATTTTTAGTGAACACATAAATTATGTTCAACATGAAATTTGCACTGCATGTTAGTTGAAGTGTTACCTCCTATAATTTTTGTAGACTCTGAATAGGTCCTATAAATAAATATTAGCAGTGTTTGCTGTCAGCGAATTATTAGCGTTGGATTTCATAGAAAGGACTTTGGTTATTTTTCTTTAGATGACTACAGTCAAATACACTAACATGCTATTTCTTTCCTGCTTTCAGAAAATACAGATGTACCTTGGGCGATGCTATGGATCATGGATAGCGTTTTCAGATCCCTTTGCATGCTCAGTAACATCTCACCACACATCAACCCTACAGATTTTTTAGCTTGGTGTACAATTCAACTGAAATTAAAATCAGAATGCCATTGGCTTAACAATTTGGCTGCATACTAAATCTTTACATATTTGTGCATCCTTCTGTACCAGATGCCCTATAATTATAGTACACATTTGAACTAATTTAGTTTGTAAAAAAATATTATTCTTTTGATTGTTGGCTGCAGGAGATGCGGCATAATTGCTTTGGTGTGTGCTGATTGCTGAGGAAACGTTGATTAATCTGCATCAGGTGAAACTTTGTTCCAGAACAACGGCTTAGCAATAGTGATATAATATTTAAGCACTTGGACCACTCTTTAACACCTGGTGTCACAGTTCAATTGGCTCTTGCCGTGCATACTCATTTGATGCTTTGCTCCTTGCTAATAAAAACTAGCTAATAGATTTGTGGAGTCGGTGTACCACATTAACTGTAACCCCTTCTACTGAATTTTGGTACCAATTATACGAATTACACTACTACCTTTGGTCTGATGCTGCCTTGGCCCTTTTGTGGTGACTGTGAGTGCTAACCACATGGATGCTACCCTAATCGTTGAATATATGTTGAATTATTTATATTATGGGAACAATTCCCTATATGTGCTTTTCGTGTGAGAGGTAATCTCATTGACATTCTGTTTGGGTTCCTGCATTGTCTGCACCTGGTTGCCTGCCAAATTCTTATTCATATAATGCTCATGTATCACTGCATAGGTTTTTATTTCCTGCCCCTAACCAGTATGATGGTCTGCTATTTTTTGAAGGGAGCTGTTTTGCTATTTGTGCCAGACAGATCCATTGTGCCAATGTGAAGCTTAGTTGATCTATTAATTAAATCTACTGTCCTCTTCAAGGTATTGATATCTCCAATTAAGTTACATTCTTTGTAAATTTTTCAAGAATCCAACACCAAGCATGCATACTTGCTGATTTGTTATTTTGTTTTGTGTTGTTTTGTTCAATTGAAAGTTGCAGCAAGGAGAGAAGTGAGGGACATGTGAGCTATAAATGCTTGAAGGTGCAAATTCTTCAACTTTGTCAATCGTCGTGATCAACTTTGTCAACAGATTGGAGCGTCGCCGGCACCACAGCTTGAGCCGAATCAAGTGGAAGGGTCGCCTGGAGCATCAAACCACGTGCCTCTTCACCCTTGACAATCGTCGTGATCAGCTTGTCGTGAACTTTGTTAAGAAATTTGGTTGTGCACTTATGAACTTGTGAACTGGTGGCACATTTGGACTTTTGGTATGAACATGTGATATATGTGAACATGTGGTTCTTATTTATGATTCATGTGATATATTTGTGGTGTTTGAATATGATTTATATTTGTGTCGCAAATGGAATAATTAAAAAAAATTCAGCTTCTGGTTACTTTGCCTAGTGTCAGGGGTCTGACACTAGGCAAAGGGGCTACACGTAGCACACCTGGGAACAGCCTTTGCCTAGTGTCAGAAAACTGACACTAAGCAAAGTAGGCAGTTTGCCTAGTGTCGGAGGCCTGACACTAGGCAAAGCTTGGCATATTTGCCTAGTGTAGGCGGCCTGACACTAGGCAAAGCTTACATATTTGCCTAGTGTCGGACGCCTGACACTAGGCAAACCTTGCATACTTTGCCGAGTGTCAGACCTCTGACACTAGGTAAAACGTCCGTTACGATTTCCACCGTCAGTGGAATACTTTTGCCGAGTGGTGTCCTTGACACTAGGCAAACACTTTGCCGAGTGTCCGAGGTTTGACACTCGGCAAAGTGCTCTTTGCCGAGTCCGCCTTTGCCGACCCTTGTTTACCTAGTGTGACACTAGGCAAACTGTTTGCCTAGTGTTTCTGGGCCTTTGCCTAGTGCCTGCGGCACTAGGCAAATCTCGCGATTCCAGTAGTGCTAGTCTTAAACTATCTTAAACTGATTCTAGGGAATCATATAGTTAATTAGTTATTTACGAGAAGCTGTATGATTGGTTGCTTGAACTAGTCTATATTAAACTTATGCAGGGTAATCCAAAACAACATATACTTAAATATGTAATGTATTTGTCTCAAAAAAAATGTAATGTATTGATGTTTGGTTGTCTTAGAATATCTTTATGAGCCTTTCTAAAATTTACTCTATAAATTATCATTTGGAGAGTCATTTGAGTAAAATCGCTTTCTATATCTCTGTACTCCCTAATAGCATTTCTATATCTTATGCGAACTCTAGAGAGTCAGCCTCGCTCTTTATCTTTAGCTAGCGAAAATTCCGAACTAGAGAATCTGGGATAACCAATAATTAAAGAAGCGGTTGGAGTTTTTTTACCAAAATCCCTATTCCTAATAGTTAGGAAGAATATATAGTCTCCTGGGAGTTGCTCTTATGTTGCCAATGGCCATCTCTATAATTAAAAAAAATGCTTATCTCTGCACGCGCGCTCTCTCCGTGCTTATTTTCTAACACAATACATATATAAATACTCTATAGCTTCTATATGTTGTGATTAATTATCAATTACATTATACATTTAAGTATCTATCTAAATCCATAGTCATCTAGATTTTAGCTTCTACATTTTGGTCCCGATTACTTTACCTTTTAAGTCTACTGCTAACTTTAGCTTTAAATCAAAACTCTCCTTTTATATTTTAAAATAGTTGCTAGGTCATAGACCCAATTCTTCGTTACTACAGTACCATAAAACAGTCATTTTATCCTGCACCATGACATTTAAGATGTTGATTTTACTTTATCAAAGAATTATGTGTGTAGTATTATTGACAATAAAAAACAAAGTGCTTGCAATTAAACTATTAGTTTAGATGCTACATTGTTGAGGTCAAAATTTATAAATCTATTTAAAATAACAACTTACATAATTTATAGTCATTGACTATCTTACTATTACTAATTGAAAACTACATCTAGAGTCTCCATGTTTATCCAAGAAATTCTCACGAAATCAGAAAAAATTCAGCTATCATTGTTTCGGCAGAATCTTATCATCACTATCAATAATAGTAATAGGATATATTTTTTTAAAAAAAATCTACCTCTACCATTCATTTATCTGCATGGTGGCACGCGACACGTATGTTTTACTGAGTTACCTTTTTTTGTATAAATAGTGGTAGAAGCAGGTAATTTAGAAGCATTTTAGTGTACTTTGAAGTTATGTTACCTCATGTTGTAATCATGTGTCATGACATCATGAATCAAGATTTTGGATTTTTAATTCTTTTACCTTTTTAGTTGTTTTAATTTTTTACATGTTAAATTGACACTTATACATGTATTTAAAATTCTTATTTTGTATTTTATTAAAAATATGGATTCCAGGTCCTATGATGCATTCTTGGTTACTAGATTGGTATAAATAATCATGTGGGCCACCACCATGGCATACTAACTCACAATCCGAACTCAAATCAAATGGAAGCCTCAATGGTTGAATAATGTATGGGATATACTTCTTTTGTCCTAAAATATATAGAAGGGATTTCTAATGCGTGGAGCTAATTTAGCCATATTTACCCTGATATAATCTACAAAATCCTTCAAAAAAATACTATTGGAACTTAAGAATGAAGTTGACCCTGTCGACACGATGATGTTCTAGAATGGATTAATTTGTCCTAAGTCAAACTGTTATAAATTTAATCAAGTTTATAGAGAAGAGTATGGTCGGCGGCAAACAAGAGGAATAATGTATGGCTTTCGTTCGTTCACCTCCGAGTTAAAGTACTGACAAATCTATTCCTTGCTTCTTGTCGCCTAAAATTTAAAGATGTAATGGATCGGTGCTTATGCTTTGCTTCTTGGCACCCTTTACTTGTCTCTTCCAAAGCATCATGCATTGATCTTTGTTAAAGACCGGGCCGGGACAACCATATTGCCCAGCTAGCAGTACCAAAAGAGAGACATATACGTCCTGACTCCTGACAGCTTTATTTCTGAAGAGCTTCTGCACGAAGTTGGTTTACTGCTAATAAACGCTATATATCCCATAGGCGACTCTACAAAGAACTGGTTGGTCATTCACAAGTGCACGACATCTACAAATGGCTGTGGGACTGCTTTTGCCAACCTAAACATAAGGTCTTCTTCTGGCTGTTGATAAAAAATGACAGACTAAGCACAAGGAATATTTTGAAAAGGGGGAATATGTTTCTGGAGTCATATAACTGTGTGCTTTGCAATGAGATTGCAGAAGAAACTGTTGAGCACCTATTTCTTCAGTGCAGCTTTGCCAAGCATTGCTGGAACATCTTGAACCTGGATATCCCCATGCACACAAACTTCCCTGACATTGTGGACCATTTCAGAAACAAGTTACAGTCCCAATTCTTCATGACAGCCGTGATTCTAATGTGTTGACAGTCTGGACAGCAAGAAATGATCTGATCTCCAAAGGATTTCGTCCAAATCTGGGGACCTCCAGAAGCTTCTTCTGCAAAGAACTCATGCTTTTGATGCATAGAGTTAAGCCGAGGCTTTCACTTAACTTTGAGCAATGGACACAAAATCTGGTGTAATTGTTAGATTGTTTTTTATTTTTTTGTCTCTTTCTTTGTTTCTTAAGCTAGCCCTCTCTTCCCCTGCTTCTCCTTTCTGTAAAACTTGTTTCGGTTTTTAATGCATTCTTTCTTGTAGGGGCCTTTGCCCCTCCAGTTCCCTCAAAAAAAAAGGAGAAGACGATATTGTTTGCAAATGGACTGCTGATGAGGGTGCAGACTGCCAAATCGGTGAATAAAGCACAATTAGGATTCCCTTGTTTTCATTTGAGATTATTTATCAAGTGTTTGATGACATCGATATAAAGGTACTTTAGCTTTAAACCAAAACCCTCCTTTTAATTTTTTTAAATAGTTGCTAGGTCATAGACTGAACTCTTCATTACTACAATATCATAAACAAACCATGGCACTTAAATTGTTGAATTTACACTTTCAAAGAATTATGTATGTAGTAGTACTAGTAGGTCTCCCGCGCGTTGCCTTGGGGTGTCTATTCTAGTGCTATATGGTTAAAGTGAGAGTATAAGTAGTTTAGAAGCGGAACTGAGGAGGTATTGTTTTAGGGGACATGTACTGTTTTGTCATTGCGGTCACTATTGCACAAATACATATATGAAAATAGTGTAGGAAAATATAAGGTTTAATTGTTGTACTACATAAAGATCTCTTTACACTATTCTCTAATGTAAGGCCATGTTTGGATACCCCTCTGATTATAGTAATCTGATTATATAATCAAACTTTGATCCAAACGGGATTGATTATGTGATGGATTATTATTATAATCAAAACTCTTGATTACCATAATCGCATAGTCCAGGTGAGACCAGGTTATATAGGGGATTATGGGTGCTGAAATTCCACTTTGCCCCCCCATTGATTATCAAACTTGCCAAATTGTGAAGGATGAAATGGGAATTTCTCACTTTAAGCTGCCATAATCAATCACCATAATCCATAAGACCCAAACACTCTGGTTATTATAATCTGTAATCCTGAATATAATAATCCTATGCATAATCTATATTATAATAATCGAGTCGTGATCCAAACAGGTCGTAAGTGTCACACAGGCTGAGTTGTTACTTAGTAGGTAAGAAAGAGTGGGAAAATTAAAAAAAACAAAAGGGAGAAATTTAAAAGGAGGAGAACATTTAATTTTTTTAGGGAAAGAACGTTTTTTGCTTTTCTTGGAAAAAACGAAACTAATCCAAGCGTCAGACATGCTGAGTTGTCATTTGGTAGCTAAGCAAGAGGGGGGAAAATATAGAAAACATAAAAGGGGAAAATAAGAAGCGGAAATAAAATAAAAATTTAATTAGGAACAGGGGAAAGCTTGCTACAGGAAATAAAGAAGTTGAAATAAGGAAAGAGGAAAAAAAAGGAGGAGGAAAATAATAGTAAGAAGGCCAAAGGATGCTGAAGCGACCGATGAACAGAAATAAGGAAAGAGGGAAAAGGGGAGGAAACGGTAAAGTTAGGAAAAGGGAAAAGCTTTGCTACAGGGAAATAAAGAAGTTGAAATGAGGAAAAAGAGAAAAAAAAAAGAGAAGGAAAATAACAGTAAGAAGGGCAAAGGGTGCTGAAGCGATCAGTGAACGGAAATAAGAAAAGAGGGAAAAGGGGAGGCAACGGTAAAAGAAAGAAAAATGGAAAAGGCTGCTACTGGGGCGGTGGACAGTGGAACAGTGCCGATGCGCGTCCGTACATCTACAATTGTATATATTTTTATTGATTGATTGATTGCTAGGTCATACTGAACTCTTCATTACTACAATATCAGAAACAAACCATGGCACTTAAAATGTTCATTTTACTCTTTCAAAGAATTATGTATGTAGTAATATTAGTTAATAAAAAATAGACTGCTTACAATTAAACAAACAATTTAGATGCTACAATTTTGAGGTCGAAATGTATATATAAATTTCAGCCATCATTTCGGAAGACTCTAATCATCATTATCGATAATATTAATTAGACACATTCTAAAAAAACATCCACCTTTACCATTAATTAATCTGCATGATGGCACACAATATGTATATTTTACCAAGTTACTTTTTTATTAATGAATAGTGGCAGAAGCAGGCAATTTAGAAACATATTGGTGTACTTTGAAGTTATGTTAATTACCTCATGTTGTAATCATTTGTCATGAATCAAGGTTTTAGATTTATTTTAACCTTTTTAGCTGTTTTAACCTTTTACATGTTAAAATGATACTTCTACATATATTTTAAAAATTTTCTTTTGTATTTTTTAAAATAAAGATTCCAGGTCCTATGATGCATTCTTTGTTACTAGAATGGTATAAATAATCGTGTGAGCCACCATCATGGCATACTAACCCACAATCCGAGCTCAAATCAAACGGAAGCCTCAATGGTTGAATATAATGTATGGGACATACTTCTTTTGTTTAAAATATATAGAAGGGATTTCTAAGATTGCCCAACGCGAATTTAGCCATATTTATCGGGTCCATCGACCCTGGTATAATCTGCAGATCTAAAACACTACTGGAACTTAGGAAAACATTTTATATAATGAAGTTGGCCCCCTGTCGACACGATGACGATGTTCTTGAATTGATTCGCTAAGTTTATCTTAAGCTAAACTATATTATAAGTTTGGTTAAGTTTATGGAGAAGAGTATGGTCGGCAGCAAACAAGAGGGATGAAGTATGTCTTTCGTTCGTTCACCTCCAAATTAAAGCACTGACGATCATATTCCTTTGTTGCTTCTTATCGCCTAAAATTTAAAGAAGTAACGTATTGGTGCTGATGCTTTGCTTCTTGGCACCCTTTACTTGTCTCTTCCAAAGCATCATGCATTCCATGAATTCGTGATCTATAGCTCTTTTTCTAAAGATGGTTGGGTGTCACTAGGAATTGGTCTTTGTTAAAGACCTGGACAACCATTTGCCCCAGCTATTAGTACCTAAAGAGAGACAGTCCACTCCTAGCAGCTTTTTTTTTTTACCAGAGTACGGTTCCAGTGGAAAAGCATCAAGAAAGAGTGACGTATTCAGCTATGGGATCATGCTTCTTGAAGTACTCACAGGAAAGAAGCCAACGGATCCAATGTTTGGCGGACAACTAAGCCTCAAGATGTGGGTCAATCAAGCATTTCCAAGAAAACTTATCGATGTTGTGGATGAATGTTTACTGTAAGACCCTTCAATTAGCTGCATGGATAGCTTCCTTGAGTCAATGTTTGAACTGGGTTTACTATGCTCGTGTGACATACCTGACGAAAGGGTGAGGATGAGTGATGTGGTTGTGACACTGAACAAGATAAAGAAGGATTATTATCATTCTACAGCATTAGCAGGTCCCACGTCATTTGGTGTTGACGAGCATTTCAATGTGCAAGTAAGCAGTGCATGACAACTGAGTTACTCGACATACTTATTGTTAGCAGTGGCGGACCCAGAATCATTTCTTTGGGTAGGCACACAGTATAGAAACAGTGCTCCATAGTACGCTACAGTTCTCGCTACAGTGCTCCGTTACCTTGGTCACCGGAAATCTGGGGTAGTCCTGGGCCTACCTAAAACCCAGCTGGGTCCGCCACTGATTGTTAGAGAATACCAAACATTGTTATTAGATGCACTGCCAGTCATTGAACTTTCGAGTAACAGATAATAACAGAGAACAGAGACATAAGGTGTATCCTGATTCTTCAGAGTATAATGTGTATGATGAGACTTCCTTGCGTCATACAGGGGAATTTCCATTGTTATGTAAATTGAAACAGAAACAAAAAACTTGCAGTAAAAGTTCCTGCATTCTCAAATTAACAGCAAAGAATTACAGGGTGCAGAAGAAAGTGAAACCTACCGCAGCATAATGCAGCTACTCACGTAACATTTCTGACGAAAAAGATGGCATTAGCTCGCCATCTTTTTCGTCAAATTAACAGCAAAGCATTACGGAGAAGTCCGGCTGGCTACTGGGCTACTTCGTGGGCTCTTATCTTCTCATGTGTACTGGGGCGGGCCGAGATCGATAAAATTTTCTGCGCAACACTGGGCTGCAATTTAATCCGAACTCAGCTTGAACGGAGCACAAGGCCCATTCTGGCCCAGTAACTCGCCTCCTATCTACGGCCGGGGAATTGAATTCGGCGGGCGGCGGCTCCATCGGCATTCGGCAACAGGCAATTCAATTCCCCGGTTCCCTATTCCATCGACGACACGCAAACAGCAAGCATCAGGTGCGGCGGCTGCACGGGACGGGACGCGGACGCGGGGGTAGTAGGAAAGTCAAAAGGTCCCTGTCACCATTAGTGTGACGCAGGACAAATCAAACGTAGTCTGATGGATATAGTAAGTACTATGTAACCACTGCAACTTACTTGTTCAGAGATGCCACCTGATGTTGCAATTATCAAATGAAGGAAAACACTACTGGAAAATTGGAAACTAGCGACTAGCTAGGTGATGATGACCAATTCAAATTTCAAACATTAGAGTGCAGCTTCGGGAAACAACATTACACAAGTGGAAAGCGTTATAAAAGGAAAAGGGAAACAAGCAACACAACGTAGCTTCTTATTACAGACAGAGATGAGGAGCAAGAACAGTTGAGAGAGTAGCACGTCCACAACAATAGACTTGCAGACAAAATTACTACTAGTAATGGGATTAGCCAGGATCAGGAGTCAAACCATGTCGTCTTGAGCCTTGCAAATTTCAGGAAGTCGATGGAGCGGCGCCAGGGTCGGTGGTGAAGACGTAGTCGATGATGCAAATCTCTGAAGTCGATGGAGCGGTGGCGCCGGTAGTGGAGACGTTGACCATGTCGTCTTCAGCCATGCAAATCTCGGAAGTCGATGGAGCGGCGCCGGCGTCGGTGGTGAAGACGTCGATGATGCAAATCTCGGAAGTCGATGGAGCGGTGGTGCCGGTGGGAGTGGATGGTGGAGCAGTGGCGTTGTTCCTAGCTTCGACTTCTTGGCTTGGTGCCTCCTCCCTCTGCAGCTTGTCGGTGAAGGTCTCCATCCCCATGTAAAACAGCAGGAGCCAGACATAGGAGAGGAACTCGCCGCCTTCGCCCAAAGCCTTGGCGTGGAGGTACCCCCTGCATCTGCTGGCGGAGAAGCAGAGCATCTCCACCCAGACGCCCTGGATCTCTTCCCACATCTTCTTCTCATCACCCTTATTATCCAATAGCCTTTGGGCAAGAGCCCAGGCATCGTCGATGAGTTTTTCTTTGGGACGACTCTCCTTCTTCTTGTTTGATTTTTCGTTAGAAGATGACCCTTCTTGAGAAACTTTCTTTGGCTCCTCTTCGGAACATGGTTCAGAAACTTTCTTTGATCTATTCCGCTTCCGCATGGTATCGATTACTCTCTCCATAACCCATCCATCCTCTTTCGTATTCCACTTCTTGCCCAAGGGAATGTCAATGTCAATGTCCTTGACGATGACGTTGAGGCCATCATAGGCGTCTGTGAAGAGATTTCGCCTCGTGCCAGGCAATAGCATCTCAGGATTCACAAACAATAGGTGCACCATGTAGTTGGACATCTGTCTGCATTGGACAGCTCTACAGGGTGTCAACTCTTGTCTGCATTGATGTTGTTGTTCATTAGTCCTGGTCTTCTTCCATGCTGTTCGGACCTCAGCAAAGGCACATCTATGCTCTGAAACCGTGGGGCTCGAGAAGAAGCAGATATCCGTGGCGATGTGCCAGAGGAGGACACTCTCATCGAATGCCCTCTTTCTCATGCTGCTGCTGAAGCCCACATGATGACCTTCTTCCAGATATCCAAGAGGCAGCGGCCAATGTGTGCTGTGGTCGTTGAACCTGCGGTAGCTAGGAGCATCTTGTATTTCTTTCTTCCACCCATCTTTCAGATATCCAAGAACCAATCTCGAAATTCTGGCAGACGAGGAGCACGGCTCCATGCCCAGTATCCTTTGGCTGACAAAGTCCTTGCATCCAAATCTACCTGCAATGTACATCCACTTACTGCACTTTTTGTTGATGGCAAAGTATCCTATGAGGCTGTATTGCGGGACAATCTCTGGCCACTTTTCGATTCCTTCTTGCCTGTCATAAACATCATCTGAAATAGCCTTCTCCCCAGACAGAATAGGAGCGGTAGAATATAATTCCAGCACAGCAGTACACAGAATATGGCATATGTAATCTTGACATCAATAATAGCATTACGTACTTCTTTGCTGTGACTCCAGTGGAAGAGACCGATGGATACCCACGGTGGCACCACACGTGAAAACAGTACCAAAATGTGACAAATTTGCAGTCCCAACGTTCCTGTAGCATAGCCTGCAGTCTTAAGTTTGGTGTAAAGATTAAGGAACGCAGCAACGAGCCCTCCTTGCGCGTGGCCATATGCTCTGTCTTGGCTGATGCCCCAGAAATACTCAAGGATTCTAAGCCGGAGAGGATATGGAGACGAAAGGTCGACAAATAGCTTATCCGTGGCCTCACTCAGCACTCGAAGCCGCTTCCTAGCTTCTTTAGTTTCATTCCCTAGTTGCTTATGTTGTTGATAGAGTTGTGCACATAAGCAGCCTTGCCCTTGTGATAGAGAATGGTCCTTGTCCTCCTCCCCAGAAGGAGGCCATGTCCTTGTTCCCTCGTCGTTCACGAGCTTGCCTATATGGAGAGAGACAAGATATATACTTATTATTAAGCCAACATATAGACGAGAATTTTAACTAATAACACACATGAGATGAAACAAGTACGCTAGCTATCCAGCTCTACAAATATACTCCTTCTGTTACAAAAGGAATGTCATCCTATATATGAACTAAGCCAAATTTTTTAAAGTTTGATTAGATTTATAGAAAAGTGTGTGTCTATATCTATATGTATATAATGATGGTTTTTTTTATGATGGAGGGAGTATATAAAAGCTATTATGATCGATCCGAGGCGGGCGGGAGGCCTCACCGAGCTGTTGAAGCAGTTGCCTAATTCTTTGTCTCTGTTGATGAACCTCTCTGACAGTGAAGGTTTGCCACATCCCAAATAATAATTGTCCAATGACAGAGAAAACGCTTGGTGATGGACAATAACCGCCGTCGTCCTCGACATTTTCGTTGCCTTATATAATATAAGGGGTTAAATATAATAGTTAAGCACATATATTATATATAAATAAGTCGACGACAATTACTTATAATAATACTTTTTTGGAAATGAAAAAGGACGTATATACGGATAACAAAATAAATAAATATACTAATTAATACTAGCTTATAGTATATACTAGCATGTACTCCGTCGTCTATAGCTATAGGGCTCACCGTGCTCCTGATCGTCCACAAATTCCTTGGCTCGTTTCACGTATTCCTGCAGCGGATACATGTCTTCGTCTTCATTTTGTCTTGCAGTGCGTGATGAGCTGACGAGGCTATAAATGCTCGCACTCTTGAGGGCCCATGGCTTGGCGAAGCATTTGAGAACCCCGGCGACGAACAGCAGGATGCCTGCCAGCAACAGCCTCTCGTCGCCATCCGGTGGCCAGGACTTGCAGAAGACGTAGATGGCCACGGTAACCTGAGACACCGCGGTAATCAGGTGTCTCCTCCACAGCTCATTGTCTTCGATGTTGTAGGCAGTGATGCCGTCATTTCCGCCAAGGTGGATTAGGAGGACGGGCGCCCACATCACCTCCAGCGTACTGACGACGATGTTGCTGCCTCCATCACCACCCTGCTGGTCCTTGTGGCGGTTGAAGAGCGTGGCAAGGGCGTAGATGGCCACAGCATCGCCGGCGAGGTATGCCAGCCACGTTATGGATCTGGCCCACCAAGGAATAGCAAGCCTACGCATCGCGGAAAAGATCAAGAGAAGGACTTGGACGACCATGCTGGTGAGGACGAGGACGCGCAGCTGCGACTCCTCCCACCAGTGCACAGCACTCGTGAGGCCTCCCATCTTTCTCTCTCGTCTGGTCGTCTAGCTCCCCCACAAACACACTGAGAAGAGTATGGTCGGTATCAAACAACAAGAGATGACTTATGGCTTTCGTTCCTTCACCTCCAAATTAAAGCACTCATGATTCTATTCCTTACTTCTTGCCACCTAAAATTTAAAGAAGCAACGCATCGGTGTTTATGCTTTGCTTCTTTGCATCCTTACTTGTCTCTTGTCCAAAGCTTCATGCATGCATTCCATGAATTCCCGAGATAGCTCTTTTTTGTAAAGATGGTTGGTCCTCACTACATACCTTAGGAATTGATCTTTGTTAAAGACCTGGACAACAATCTGCCCATCTAGCAGTCCCTAATTACTAATAAAGAGAGACACAGTCCTGAGACACAGCTTTATTTACACACTGAAGAGCTTCAACACGAAGTTGGTTTACTGCTAATAAACGCTATATATTCCAGAGGTGAGACAAGGTGACTCTGGCCGGGGAGAAGAAGACAAATGGACTGCTGATGGAGTGTACTAGCAGACTGCCAAATCGGTGTATGAATCACAATTAGTTATTCTTTGTGTTTTAGATTGTTTTTCAAGCGTTTAATCACTTGATGACATCGATATAAAGGTACTATAAGCTATGTGCATTGTGCAGCACTGATCCAGCTGCATGTGTCCTCTTTTGTATACCCTTCCTAAATTACAAGCTTTCTGATCAGAACTTCTGGAACTTCCAGGACAAGGTGCATCTCATGCCTTTAGTATTTCATACCAAACCATATATGACAGCTTAGCTCCTCAGCATAACTAAATAATCATATGTAGATCCAAGATATATACAGTCATCCCTAAAAAAAAGCAGTAGTAACTAAGAACATTGAGCTATTTCAGGATCAGGGGCCGACATTACACGTGGAAAGTTTCCTCTGTTTAGAGAAAATGTATGTGCGCCCTGTTTGTTTCGCTGAAATTTGGCTTATGCTGATTTGTTGTGAAAGAAAAATATTGTTCGTTCGCTGAAAAGTACTGCTAAGGTAGCGCTGCAGAACAACACTGCTACCGGTAGTGCCTTTTCTATTGGGCATTCCCCTCGAACATTTTGGGTTGGAATCGGATTGGATAAGGGCTTGTTCGGTTTGTCTGAGTTCTGAAACACGAGCTTTCAAGACCCACTTCTGAAATCCAGTTTGGGTTGAAATGAAATGTTCTCTTGTTCCGTGTTCCTTCTAAATGTGCCATGAAAAATATAAAACTACTATCTTATTATTCCATCAAAAACAACTTTTCTGCCCGTTGTCAATTAGAGATGGACATTTACACAATCATTTAAATTTGTATCTAGACCCACTTTAAGCAAGCTCCGCGAAACTAGTAGGACCACACCAAGAATCTCATTGGGACCAAACATCCTTGGTAAAATTGCAATACTTGAAAAGGTGGATACATGTTTCTGGCTCTAATCTACTACGCAACTTGCAGGTTAGGTCATGAGATCAGCCTCGCTGACGTTGGTTGTTTGCTATCACAAAACTTGTGTCTGTAGTAGCGTACTCCCTCCGTCCCAGAAAAAGTGTCGTTTTAGGTTTTTCAGACATCGTGTTTGACCGTTCGTCTTATTCAAAAAAATTTAATAAATATTATTTATTTTGTTATGACTTATTTTATCATTAGAGATACTTCAATAATGATTTATTTATTTTATAATTTGCACAAAAAATTTGAATAAGACGAATGGTCAAACACAATGTCTGAAAAACCTAAAACGACACTTTTTCTGGGACGGAGGGAGTAGTACTAGTAGGGTCCAAGTGAAGAACAAGGTATTTATGTTTCCGCCTTAGCTTGACCGTTTTGGTTGTCATTCTTTCTTTGATTTCAGGCTTTTCAACTTGGCCCTGTCTGTTTTCACCCAAAAACTTTTTATCCTGTCACATCGAATGTTTGGACATATGCATGGAGTATTAAATATAGATAAAAAACTAATTGCATAGTTTGTCTGGAAACCGCGAGACGAATCTTTTAAGCCTAATTAGTCCATGATTAGCCATAATTGCTACAGTAACCCATATGTGCTAATGGTAGATTAATTAGGCTTAATAAATTCATGTCGCGGTTTCCAGGCGAGTTATGTAATTAGTTTTTTTATTAGTATCCGAACATCTCTTCTGACATCCCATGAAACATCCGATGTGACACCCAAAAACTTTTCACCCAAAACTAAACAAGACCTTAAAGAATAAATATATACACTACTCATTACTAACATGACTTGACTGCACATTTATGTCAGTACAGCACACTTGAACATCATGACGTCCTAGTTTTCTTGTGCAAAGTTCTATGAAGCTTACGATCTCCTAAGTGTGAGTTAAATGCTAATCCTATGCCAAATCTTCTTATAACCAAATCTGCCCTATCGCTCGGGCCTCCTTCGCATGCCACGTCGCCGGCAATTCCCATCCGTCGGATCAGGCGAGTATACGGCCCTTGTCGGGCGAGCCTCGGTCATTTTACAAAAAAGCCCTCCAACTTTAGAAAAATCAACATGCAGTCCCACCTCCTCTCTCAATTCTTTTTGCAGAAAAGCCCTCTAGTTTCTCCAAAACCAACCTGCAATCCAGCACTTTTCATGGGCCGGCCTACCTCCCGCTCCATGGGCCTTAGAGGACTGAATTCGGCCCGAAGCTGGTTTCCCTTATCTATTTTTTCCTTTTATGAATAAATAAATTTGCTACAACTTTGAAATTGTGTAATAAATCATAGAAAAATCGTAAAATAGAAAATCAAATTGTTTCAGAATCCTCATAAATAGATCTATACAATGGATCCATAATATAACATGTTTTACTAAAAAGTTTTTACTGTACATTTTTTCTATGTTTTCTAACCGTAAATATGAACTTGAAATAAAAATAAAAAAAGAAAATCCAGTTGCCAAATTTCATAATTCGAGGTCGAATTCTGCTCATTTCACAATTACCTTAATCTTTCGACTACTTATGCTCCTCCATCCTTAAAGAGAATACTTAATTAATACTGTGCTTACTTAAGCGAGATTGTACTTTTGTTCCTCTCTATGTTCAAAAATGGATATTGACCACCATTTGAGTTTAAACAAGATCAAAATAATATTAATGGGGGTGTCATGAATCCTCACATCAATCATGTGACATCCCTAAACCATTAGCAGTGCTCCAACCACAATTAAAATTTCTTTTATGTCTCATCATGAAATAAAGACTCAGCCTGCATACCCATTGTTAGCCTTAATTCAATTTCTTAAATAAATGACATGATCAAATCGACATAAACTCCACTTAAAGAGAAAGCCGAGTGTTATATATGAAAAAAGCTTGGCGCGCCAACGGCGCACCCAGTTTTCTAGTTTCTTTAGAATTTTCAACAACTACAATATTATCAACTCAAAATCCCACTTTAGAATCCTATGTACATGCAGTGCAGATCATTGCTTGGGTTAGTCCAGTCTGGAACTAAATTTTGGACAAGGTGAACTGCACCACTGTGTCGTGTTCAGGTTGCATACTGACCGGTGCTGACAAGTTGTGAGGCAAGATGAAAAACACGTTGCTTACCGACAGAGAGTGGTCGATCGCATCAGTGTTTAGGAAACTACGAGATGGATTACTGTACGGCGACGTAATGGTGACTGGAATGGTGTAGGTAAATGTTGATCCTAGGAATGGGAGAAGTAAGATGGTGTATTTTTCTATGAGACTTGCTAAAATTCAGGTGCTTGAATTTTAGTTTTCTGTCGGGCAACGGTTATTGCATATATTGTATACCAAAATTGCAGATTTTGTTCATTACAATTTTTGTAGGCGCAATTTGCAATTTTCGGTACCGAGAATAAAATCCTTTTAGATAAAACCGCAAACTCGACAAAATCTGATTTGTGTTGGTATAAAAATAATTTACAATTATTTCTATAGACAGACAAGGATAAAAATTTAATATGTTATGACACAAATTCAAGTAACAATTTATTTATACTAGTTGGTACTACAAGAGTGCTGCCTAAAATCATCTTAAAATTCAAACACATGAAATATAGTTGAAGCAATTTTTTATTTGTTAGCTACAGTGTATGTATTTTTTTTTCACTCATGGAACTGAGCAGGAGTTGTATAGCTACAGTGTATGTATTTTTTTCACTCATGGAACTGAGCAGGAGCACTGAATTCAGTTGAACCCAACGCAAAGCAGTAGCAGTTTAAGCTGAAGCTAGAAGAAAAGGAGTGCCCGGCCCGAGGGAGTGGGCTTAGTTGGGCCGACGCCGGGCCATAGCCGAATAGCCAGAAGTGGCCCGTGAGCTAAAAGCAGAACGGACCCCGTTTCCCATAACGGGGAACTGTTTCCTTCCCTCCCAATCTTAACGGAAACTACATTTCATCTGTGCCTCTGACACATGGGCCGTCCTTCCTTCTCACGCAAACAGGAGACATTGTGTCTGTGTCTCTGTCGGGTGGGCCATGCCTCCTCCTCTACTGGTTGGTTGCCGGGCCTGGTTTAGTACCTATCCCAAAACTTTACATCTTATCACATCGGTTGTTTGAACATATGCATAGAGTATTAAATATAAATTAAAAAATAACTAATTATACAGATTGCGTGTAATTTGCGAGACGAATCTTTTAAGTCTAATTAGTCTATGATTTAATAATAAAGTGCTACAATACACGTGTGCTAATGACGGATTAATTATGCTTAATAAATTTGTCTCGCTGTTTACTGACGGATTTTATAATTTATTTTTTTATTAGCATCTGAACACCCATATGACATCCCACATGACACCTGATGTAACATCCCAAAACTTTACATCCTAAAACTAAACAAGGCCTGAGCTCTACGTGTACACAGGCTGTGCTTAGTTCTCATCTAAACATTTTTTACCCCATCACATCGAATGTTTGGACACATGCATGAAGTATTAAATATAGACGAAAAAAACAATTGCACAGTTTAATTGGAAACCTCGAGACGAATCTTTTAAGACTAATTAGTCTATGATTAGTCTTAAGTGCTACAGTAACACACATGTGTTAACAACGGCTTAATTAGGCTTAATAAATTCGTCTCGCGGTTTCCAGACGAGTTATGTAATTAGTTTTTAAATTAGCATCTAAAAGTATCTTTCAACATTCCATAAAACATCAAACGTGACACCCACAGATTGTTCTTTCGCGATCTAAACAAGGCCATACATACAAAGACACTGACGCACGCATAAAACGGGGAAGGAGGCGGAGCAGTAAAAACATCATTTGTTTTTTCTATCAACCACTATCTTTTCACCTTGGCAACGTAATTGTGTAAACCAATCTCTCTATATAATTATGTAAATTTCTAATCTAGGTCACGTGATATTGATTCAAGAGGATACAAGGGAAAGTGGGAGGAGAAATTTGCAAAAGCATGATTAAGAGCAGGCGGTTAAACATAAAATTACCAAATTCTTATGCGCCTCTTGATGAACACCATATGATGCAGATTAGAAGTTTAGACGGTTACCTGAAGAGGTTCACCTTTCCTCCTCATCAATCAGCCGTCGCTCCCTTCCCTTCTCTTCTCACCGCGCAGAGGCCTGGCCAGAGACGCAGAGCAGTCCACTCCATCCACGCCCTACCTTCGTCGCCGGCCTGTGACCGCGAGCAAGAACCACTTCGATCGGCGTGGGCGAGGGTTTCGCTACATCGCGAGTGCGATCGCCGCCTTCCGTCCTCCTCTTCCTTCTTGGAACAGTGCGGCAGTGGGGCTTGGCACTCCTCCAGACCTCCACGGCTCCGCTCTACTCCAAGCAAAGCAAAGCGATTTCAAGGTACGGACCGTACCAAGAAACCCCAACCGCAGCATTTCCTTTCCCTTCTGCTCCCCGCGCTTTCTTGCTTGCTTGATCCGCCGACCAGCGGAACACCATAAAGCTAGTGTCTTTCGTCTGGTCCGCACGAGATATTCTCGGATCCTTTTCTGCTCTGGCTGTAATCATTCTGCTTCTTGGATTTGGGTTGAACTACTTCAATATTTAGCAGAAAAGTAGCGGTTTCGCTCGATCGACATGCGCCGCGCTTGTTAGCCCGAGGATTTGGATTGGTTCGTGCGCGTCCGCTGATGATTCGCGGGTAGGATTTCCCTCATACTCCTAGCCTTCAGCCATTGCAGATGCAGGGCATTGATTCTGAAAAATTCGTGAACAGAGCAGGTTTTTTGTGGGGAGGGGGATTTTCTTTTCACCCCCTGAGAAATTGTGGTTGCTTCTAGAATAAGCATCCAGTGGCCGGCCATCTAGGTGTCTCCCATCACTCACTTCATTGATTTCGCATGTGTCATCTTTGCCCAATTACTAGTGCCATCATGTACAACTTGCTCAGTTCCTTCATTAGTTTTGCCATGTGGTCCCACTATAATTTCTGTTGTGTTGGGAGAACTGGGCATTGTACTGAGAGGCATTGATTAAATTAAACTGCTGCACATCATTTGGGTACTCATTTCCACGTACGAGTTCAGGGACTCGAGCTTCGTCTCTTGCTTTACCTTTACCTCCATGTGCTAGTACATATCAACAGTCAGGAACCAGGGGTAGTCGAATTTGTTGGAGTTCATTACCAACCTTAAACTGAGACTCTGACCTTGTAATGTAGCTGCATACGGCTCATCATTGAAATTCAGTTTGCATTATTATTATTATTATCATCACTAAATTGTGTAAAATGGGCCACTCCCAAAGTATTTGTGCACCATGATATGAAAAAGAAAGTCTCAGTAAAGGTCATCTGCTCACTTTGATATGTAGATGTACCTAATTATTTTGCCTTCTTTTCTGTTGTGATGAATCAGAGAAAACAAGTCTGAACAGTAGTGTACAATAAGCTGAGTCAAATGATATGATAATACCAAATGGTAGTATCTGTGTTTGCATTACAGTCATTTGATCTTTGCTTTCATGTTTAGAAAATAAGTAGTCGTGATTCCTGAACAACATTACCTTTTCTTGCCTCATGCATCAAACATGCAACTGGATACACATCAGCTTTTTTTTTGAAACGAAAAAGCTGATGTGTATCCAGTTGCATGTTTGATACACATCAGCTTGACAGTGCAGTATATTTATTCCTTTCCTTCTGTTTCTCATCTTGCTAGTATCAGTACAATGGTGGCGAGCAAATCCTCGTGGAGCCAGGTTGTAAAAAATACCAGGCCAACAAACCTGTCCATTCCCGCAAGAAACCTCCAACAGCAAGACCTTGGAGCTGTGATATTTGGTTGCACTAACAATACCATTGCAGAGTGTCACTCACGACAACTTTTTGGTATGCTCTTGGTTTGTCTTCATCACAACAACTCTTCTCTAAGCTTTGTATTTACAAAACTGAGCTACCCCTTTAACGCATTTGGGCATTTCAACTTGTTGACGGATCCACTGACTTAGTTACCGTTTGTGTCATGTTTCAGGATTGCCAAAAGGACATATTTCGTATGTACGAAACATTAAGGAAGGACTACCTCTCTTCCTCTTCAATTATGATGATCGCAGATTGTATGGTATTTATGAAGCTGCAGGGAATGGCAAGCTCTGTCCTGAATCAAATGCATGGTCACATGATAGCAAGGTCAAAACAAGCTATCCTGCCCAGGTACAATCCCTGGTGTCTGTACTTTGAATGTCATCTTCTTTTTCACTCTCAGTAAAATGGCTTATATATTCATGCCCTTTTATTTGTTTAGGTTGCAATGCGGGTAAGGGTGTGGTGTTTCCCGCTAGCAGAGAATCAGTTCAGAAATGCTATTATAGCCAATTACTATCAGAACACACCCGGCGTCCCTGGCCAGAAGCTCCATTTTTTCAAGTTTGAATTGGATCATGCTCAAACACGTGTTTTGATGGATATGTTTACTCCTTCTTCTCCCCCCAACAATTTCTGGATGTCCCCTGCTGCAGCACCAGCTGATGATCATGGGAGAGAATTAGTGCTGTCACCTGGATGGGCACCAGAGTGTGAGGGGAACGATAACCTCAAATCAGAAAAGGTTGTAAAGTCATATGCAGACATAGTGAAAAAGAACAGATTCGAGGAAGTTGGGACACGAGATGTGGATGCGGAACATGCAAGCTCAGGTAATGAATCTTCTGGTTGTTTCGATGAACTGGATTGTCAATACACATCACCAGAGAGGGAGGACTATGTGCTATCAGATAGGGTGGTTCCAGTGAAACAACAACAGTACCCTGATAAGCAGGGAAAAATTCTGAGCTTTGATCAGGTGTTACAAGGGTGCATGACTTTTCCTGGTCAGCAGTGGCATTCTGATTTTTATGCCAATGCTACTGAAACTGAAGATAATGATGCATATAGCTGCAAGTATGACCAAGAAGTCTTAGATTATGATTTGTGTGCAATTCTGGATGGGAACTCTCATTTGCCAGAAACCTTAGATTCTGAAGTTGATAAGCTGTCCTTGGGGCATTCTTGGCTGGTCCAGTTATTGGACTCTGAATCATGCACAGAAGCAAAGGTTATAACTTTTAACTCAGCTGATATCTGCATCCCAACTTATCATCCTTGTTTTGTGCTTCAGTTCATTCAGTCTAGCTAACATGCTTAGTTCTTGTCTATCTATTGCAAAATTTCTCACAAAATTTTGTTTGTTCAGCTGATTGATGTAGTTAAAGAGTTATCTGGACGAATAGAGGTGATGGAGAAGAAGCAGGTCTCTTCTTTATGCTATAACCTCATGAAATGCCTTGCATTTGTTATACTGAGCCATGCAATCTTAAATTTGTGGAAATGTTACATGCGAACCCCCCCCCCCCCCCTCCCCGAAATTACACTTTGAATAGATGTGTTGATAACTTAGCATGACAATGTAGGAACCAAGAAAATAGAGCAAGCGACATTACGTTGAGTAAATCGACATTATGTTGAGTAAATCTTTGTATATTATTATACTGATACTAAACTGCATGTGAGTAGGATTGGGATAGCTAAATTTTGCACTCTAGAATGGCTAAATTTGTTATGTGGCACTAACAGGGAGAATCCATATGATGCTTGTAGTGTTTTTGGTTCACGGCTACCTAAAGAAATGGAAGAAGCAAGGCAGGATGAAATGAAAAGATTTTTCCATTATGCTTCTAAATCAGTCTCGCATCTGCTTAGATTCTAATCAATCTTTCAGCTAGGATCCTCTATGATCGATTGTTCAACCTCTATATTCCACTGTTTCAATATGGAAGTAGAGAAAAAGGATGCAATCCTAAAGTCTAGGAAACACATCTCATTTCCTGGCAAAAAAGTTTTGGTGGTTAAATCTAACTTATGTTCAAAATGCAGGCTTGGTCCAACAAAGAAGTCAAACATTTACAAGGGGTGAATGAGAGGTTACTGAAAAGAATTGTTGAACTAAAGGGAACAGTTAAGACATTGAATTCTAAAATAGATCCTTTGACCCTAGATGATTCACTTAACCAGTTTGTAGAACAATGTTTGGGTTCAGAAGATGTCATTTATCTAGTTGGTGGTTTTGATGGCTTCTCATTTTTGCCATCACTAGACTCTTTTTCCCCTTCATTGGACGTACTAACACCCCTCAAACCAATGGCTGTTGGCAAGTCATATACCTCAACTGTTGCACTACAGGGCAAGATATTTGTTCTTGGTGGTGGTGATGGTGCTTGCTGGTTTGATACAGGTTACTACTTGGCTTCTAAGTTTAGTTCCCTCTTGAGCTCTTGTATTTCAATCGCTGTCCTGATTCTGTATTTGTCCGTTGGGTGAAGTTGACTGTTATGACCGAAGCCGTGATGATTGGTCCACATGCCCATCGTTGACTCGTGACAAGGGGAGCCTTGCTGGGGTTAGTGTCAATGGGAGAATCTATGCATTCGGTGGTGGAGATGGAACTGAGTGTTTCTCTGATGTTGAGATGTTTGATCCTACACATGGAAAGTGGATGAAGAATCAACCTATGCTGGAAAAGGTATCAGCTTCTACCATTCATTTGTTCTAGAATCTGAAAGCTTTTCTTCTCATACATTACTGAAGCACTTAGTAGAACATGCATAAATTTGCCTAAGACATGAACAGCTTGGGAAAATAATAACCATTTACTCATGGAAAACTGTGTTATTCTGCAGGAAGAAAAACAGTTCCTGGTTCCATTTCAATTTGATGTAGTGTCCGTTTTGGGAAAATATTTGCTTCTGACAGCTTGACTGACTTTGTCACACTGTTCTTCAGCGCTTTGCTCTAGCTGGTGTAGCACTAAATGGTGTGATTTATGCTGTTGGTGGCTTCAATGGTGTTCAATATCTGAGGTGCTGTACTTTTCCTGCCTGTACTTAGTACCTGATTGGTTTAGTTTTGATCTGGTGGAAATACAACAGCTCATAAAACCTCCAAACATCTCAAAACAGTTAGTTAAACCTCATGTGGTGGCCTATGGTTTAGTGCAAATCTGAATAAACTGAATTATTTCATAAATTCTAGCATTTTGTCAGTAGTTTGGTACAACCTGTACTATAACTTTAGTAGTTGCTAGTACCTTTAAGCAGTTGTCAGTATCTTCAAGTATTTTGTCAGTTTCTTCAAGTATTATTTTGTCAGTTTCTTCAAGTATTTTGTCAGTATCTAAGTATTTCGTCAATGTTTTGTCAGTAGCTTGGTACAGTCGGTACTATAAGTTAGTACCATTAAGTAGTTGTCAGTATGTTTAAGTTTTTTATCAGTACTGTCAAGTATTTTTGTTTGTAGCTTAGTGCAATCAGTACTATAACTTGAGTAATTGCTAGTACCTCTAAGTATTTATTAGTATCTTCGAGTATTCTATCAGTATCTTCAAGTATTCTCAGTATCTTCAAGTGCGTTGTTAGTAGCCGCTACAGCTGCTGTGAAAGGACTCGCTGCCGCCGTTCTTTTAGTATCTGTCAGTATAGTCCTTGGGTACTTTTCAGTTTTTGTCTTACCCCCTTGTAGTATTCTAAGTTATTTGTACTCAGTAGTTTTTCTCATTTCCAGTATCTCTCAGTATATGTGGCAGTATTCAGTACTCAGTATCTCTCAATAACATTCGACAGTATTCACTATCTCGTATATGGTTGTTAGCTTCAGTATCCAGTATTTTTTGACTCTTTTTTTTTGCGTCCAGTGTATGCTAGCTCCTGTGAAATCCTAGTTTACAATAATAAACAAGAGCATATGGGTTAATCGGAAGCGATAGGAAATGAGAAAGGAACGGCAGCTATGGGCAAATGGAACAGAGCATCGACAATAGCTGAGCTGAGCAGAGTACGCCTGGCGCACATCGCTAAGCTGCTGCTCTATTTCGGAGCGAGAGAAGGATCGAAGATGCAGAGCGCACACGAATGTAAGCTTGCATCGATCGGTTACCGTGAGCGTCCGGTGCAGGACGAGAGGACGTCTCCACCACTGCTCCACCGATGAGACCTGCTGACGGGAACTGCCCGGCGCCGGCGACGCTGTCTTGCCCACTCGTACCCCATCATCGATAGCAGCCCAATTGAAGAGTCGAAGGGGAGATGGGAGAGGGGAATCGGGACGAGGCTGAGGGGAATCGGACGCGCCGCCGCTGATGGCTACCGTGCCCGTGGATTGGGGCGCGCGTCGCCTGGGGTCGCCATCGGTAGTGGATCGGCCGGGGTAGGAGGACGACGCGCCGCTGGTGTGCCTCGGCCAGGGTAGGAGGACGACGCGCCGCTGGTGTGCCTCGGCCGGGGTAGGAGGATGACGCGCCGCCGATGTGCCACGGACCAGGGAAGTAGGGAGCGGGCCGCCGGCGTGCCTCCGATCGGGCCATCGGGGATTGCTGCTCGCGATATAATAATTGGGCGGGGGGCGATGGATTCCCGTCGGGGCGGCCGGGCGGGTGCGATCGAGTCAGGTGGTGGCCTGGTGGGGCTGGCCGGTGGAGTCAGAAGCTAGTCTGGCGGTGGGGCTGGCTGTGTCATGGTGTAGAATAGTTATTCTACACCTTGAGTGTAGAATAGCGCTGCCGTGTGTGTGTGTGTGTGTGTGTGTGTGTGTATATATATATATATATATATATATATATATATATATATATATATATATATATATATATATATATATATATATATATATATAAAACTTAGAAGGCTCTCACTTATCCTGAAGCCCTGAACTGACAGCAGTAGACATGATGGAGGCCTTCCTCCTCTTAGTTTCAGAATCGGTACTGTAAAACATTGAGTTGTCAGTGTTGTCTGTGTCGAATCTGTCGATGATGCAGCAACACAGGATGCCATGCATCATGCATGACAGAGTTGGTACTGAACTAGTGTAGAGCATGACTCCATTGATGAATGAATATCCAGTAGCCCTGTGATGGTCATTTGATTTGGCTGTCTGTTGAGCTTTGGCAAAGCAGCTTTGCTCTTTTGGTTCCAGCTAGTTACTAAAGCAGCCTATCAAGGTCACGACTAGAACGAACTTACAGTTACTGAATAATGCGGTAGAATGCAGGATAAATCGAGATATTTTTTTTACATATGAATACCCTGCTACCCCGGCCGGTACTGTCCCGCCCGGTCACAGAGTTGTACCGTAACTGACAGGGTAAATGAGATGCAACAAAAACTACCGTCGGATCTACCATGAACTCTACACATCGAATACGGAATGCCTGCTCGCTCTAAAAACTTGCGGCCGTGTCATTCAGGAAACACCTCTCCTAAAATTTTGTAAAATTTTTCAAGTTTTCCCATCACATCGAATCTTTGAACATATGTATGAAGCATTAAATATAGATAAAAAATAAAACTAATTACATAGTTTAGATGAAATTCACGAGACGAATCTTTTAAGCCTAATTAGACCATGATTGAACACTAATTGTCAATTAACAACGAAAGTGCTACAGTATCATTTCCCAAAATATTTCACGAACTAAACCAGACCTAACTGAAACTGCACGAGTCCATTCAGTTTCAGACTGACACTGCTGCTGGTGGCGGCTTTGTATTTTGGGCCGGTCACAACTGCATTCATCGATCACACCAAGGCAGGGAGCAGCTAGTACTGCACGCACCAGACGTGAGTACGTGACTCCGTCTTATCTTTGTCAGCCAAACGCCCGGCAGTTACAATGCAACATGTCTTGTGCGTGCATGCGCATCTGCTGCTTTCGTTGTGGAGGGGAGAGCCGTTTTGCTGCCCCCACCCCACCCACTAACTCCTACCTGCGCATAGCAGTATATATTATATATACGCAGTGATCGGCAACCAAGGCAGCCATTTCCATTGATGCATTGCAAATGTAATCAGCGGTAACCATTGTCCATCAGAAACAGGTAATCATGCATCCCTTCTTTCTCTTTAATTCTGCAGTCCTAAATTCTGATGAGCATGATCCACATCCATGTCCCGACCTCCATTCACAGCTCTATGCCGTTGATTATTCAGTTTACACCATTCTAAGCTTGCAATTATCGTCTAATTCCATCCGTTGTATGCAAGTGCCAAACCTCCCCCACCTAAATTTCTGTATGGAAAATGGTGAAATGTAGTAGTGAAATTAATGGTTAAATAGCAAAAAAAGTTTTTCTCTCCCTCCTTTTCGTTTATATTTTATTATGAAACAAAATCTACAATAATTGAAGCTGCTAGTTGTGCGTTAGCAAAACAGAATTGTTCTCCATCCTCCCTCACATGTGTTTTGTTTTGGATTGTAGACGACGCAGGCACGATGCAAGCGGAGAGAGGACTCAGTTATTCGGTAATCCAGCACCTATCCCTCATGACAATATGCTACATCTACACAGTCCCCTCACTGATGTAGAGTAGCGTACGGTCATGGGGGTTGGGTGCTGTTGTGGCCGTTAAACACACGTGCGATCACCGTGGCCAGGCTCTTGTCTTGGAGAATAAATCTGGTATTATATAAATACAGTTGTATGCATTATTTATCTTAGACTAACAGATTCTATTAGTTTCGGTTTTATTACCTTGTTTTGCAGAGAGATAGGTGCTCAGGATACACATGAAGTTACATTAAAGGGAGCAAAGGCAATTAGTTCTTGGTGCAATCGAACATGATAAGGAATTCAAATATTATGTTGCAAACAACTTCAAATGCCGAATTAGAAAAGAGGTTTTAGCTCATATACATGATCTATCAGCTATGATTAGGCAAGTAGATACAACACACTATGTTCCTGCTAGGTGCTAGCTAGATTGAGATTTTGCCAGCGGGTGCCGGCCTATTATTATGTAATATTGTTGTGCTATAATGTGTAACTTACGCATATAGATGGTCGTGCCTACCCGGCAGCTATCTTGTACTCCCTCCGTCTCAGAAAAAGAGTCGTTATGTGAATTGTGCTGGTCAAACTTTCTCAACTTTGACTAGTTTTGTAGAAAATACGTATAACATTTATATCTCAAATAAGTTTATTATGAAAGTACATTCAACGATCTACCTAATGATACTAATTATGTATCATAAATATTAATATTTTGTTAAATATATTTGGTCAAAGTTAAAAGTTGTTGACTTTTCGGGAAACGAGAATGACTCTTTTTTTTAGACAGAGCGAGCACGTGGCATGACTGAAAGTACAACGGATGCCATATTTTTCACAAGTCATCGTATAATAATCTTGTAGCCCTTCAAATTAATATACAACATTCTTTTCGATTTATGTTTGATATATCACTTTATACCCTCGTGGCAGAAATGAATTAGTCCTCACAAGCCAACCTATATGCATGCCGCTAATGACCGGGAGCAATAATAATGTGCCGACGTGATTCCTTCTCTAAATGTTAGAAATGTAACAAATTTGACAGCTAGTTCTATGCCTTAAAACATGAAATGGCATTTTCCCCAGAGAGAAGGGGAATTATATATTTGAACTTACATAGTACATCCCTAAATTATATTTAAAAAAAATCTAAAATTAAAAACAATATCCTATTAAAGTTCTTCCATCATCTCCATTTTGGTTGAGGCCATGTTTAGATGCCAAAGTTGAGGGGCAAAGTTTGCATAGTAAACGTCGTGTCACACTGTAGCAATTTTGTTTTTATTTGGTAATAATTATCTAAACATTGAGTAATTATGCTTAAAATGTTCGTCTCGCAAAGTACAACAAAACTGTGCAATTAGTTTTTTATTGCATCTATATTTAGTACTCCATATATGTGCCGGCATTTTGATGTGACAGAGAATAGGAATTCTGCATAGTGAATTTGGTGGACAAAGTTGGGTATCTAAACATGGCCTGATATAGGCTGTAGCCAGTGTTCTAATAGATGAACAGTGCCACCATGTACAAGACAATCCTCTTGCCGAATTCACCGACCTGTGCGGATCGAGGCCGGCAGCCGCCCCCACGCACTGAGCCTGAGCGGCGCCGGCTGCGTGCCGCCCCGCGCCCGACGTCCATGTGTGCAGTGCAGCTGCGCAGGCCACCGCTGCTCTGCACTGGCCTGTCGCCGCCTGCGCACGCGCAACCGTGGCCCCGCACCGGCCACCCCATGCACCCATTGCCCAGCCGCAGCTCGCGCATGAACATGATGCGTCCATCATGTCCTTCAGCTGTGGCCGTGGCCACTCAACCTGCCACGTAGCACACTAACGTCGAGGATCAACACTCAGGACGAATAAAATTCGGCGGGTGAACGACACACCACCGTTAGCATGTGTAAACAAGTCCTTACTGTTATCCTAAACGCTAAACGGTAAACAGCCGGTCACCTTCCGTTTGGCCCATTATTCATGTAAAACGGATATTTAAACAGGAAAACGACCATTTAAACGGTGAAAACAACCAGTGTACCACCGTGTAGCTTTTAAATAGTGTGTAAATAGACTAAACTGCCGTTAGTGACAAGAAAGTATATATGCTCCTACCTCCAGCTAGGCAACCAAACAACTTAGCTTATGTTACCTACATTAGCTAGGTCGTTATGTACGTAGCTGGCTGTGGTAGTCCGGAGGATGCCCATGGTTGCTCCATGAGAATCGTGTTCACTATTTCTTTTTCGGATGAGGGGATAAAAAAAGGGCACAGATAAAAAGTAAACGTTGAGTGAAAAAAGATAAAATAATTTTTTACATCATTCCTCCGTATCATACAAACACCCGACAATATGCCACTGCCCACTGCCTTCTTTACTACTCTCTTCAACTATTTCGCTCTCGGTTTGTAATAACGAAGGCATAGGAGATGGCTCAGTGTTGTCGTTACTGCTCAAGGCACTGATGTTGATAGACTCAGATATTTGGAGATCGGTGGCCTGCGATAACGGCGAAGGTGGTGGTCCAGTGTTCATCTCGAGCTCTGTGGTCCGGGATTCGCTACCCTGCTGACCACCTGTTCCAAAGAACCGTTCAAGTATCTGCCGAAGCCAACCTATGCCATATATTCGGGCAAGGAGTATTGATACTGCAATTGCAAACATTCATCTGTTAATAATAGAGTTTATTTCTTTTGCAGCAAAAACATTTTGAAAGCAAAACTTAGTGCATGCCATGGCCATTTTTTTGACACTTTTGTTATGCTTAGTGAAGTTGAGGGTTTTAGCCACAGATTACTTACCGAAGGATATTACTACTAGACCCTCATTAGCTATATGGACCCATGTACTGGTCCAACCGGCATCCATACTCCACCTGAGACAAAAGACAAAACACAAAATATCAAACATGAATACTAGGGCCATGTTTAGATTGCCTCTAAATTCTAAGTTTTTTCACTCTCTCCATCACATCAATTTTTGGACGCATGCATGAAGCATTAAATGTTGGTAAAAAAATAACTAATTGTACAGTTTAGTAGTAAATCATGAGACGAATCTTTTAAACCTAGTTAGTCCACGATTGGACAATAATTACCAAATACAAACGAAAGTGCTACTGTAGTTAGAGTTGAAAAAATTTGCAATCTAAACAAGGGCTAGACTAAAATGAACAAATTATTCGTTTTTTCATTGCGATCAGGTTTCTGTCTGAACTTACTTTTCTGATGTATGATGAGTGTCCCAGCCGACAAACATCATGCCGAAGTACATGGATCCCGTAGCAAAGACAAGATGGAAAAAACCATACCCATATGGTATGTCATTTTCCGACTCTACCACATTTCTGAACTGCAATATTTGAGGCATTTTCTATTTAAGTGGCACAACAAATTTCACATTTTTATTGATTTGATGTTTTTTCGGTTGGAATGAACATACCTGTAAACATTTGTAGTCGGTGCCCGTCGAGAAAGCAGCTACAGCGATGCTGATTAGTTCAACAATAAAACTCTGCCAATATTGAAATCATATCTCGATGAAATATCACTATAGATAAGAACCATGACAGAATAAAGAATACTTACAATCATAGTCTTCCAATTTTCACCTGAACTAGCTTTTTCTTTCTTGTAGCACCTTGTCTCCGGTTCACTGCTGAGGTCAAATTTTAGAGCCCAAGAAAATAAAAAAAGTTAGTTTTATCATTTATTATAATCTGAGTCCAATATAATAGACAACCACATCGATCATGCATAATTTGGTATAACTATTTTTACCTTTTAATTGCTGACCAGCACAGGAATACAATGTACAACCCTAGTAGCCCTGGCTCCATGTAGAACCCCTTGGCCTAATTTAGACAACAGGTCACAGATTCATAACCCAATTTTAATTAGTATTTCACTTGCTCTCTATTTTTGATTCTTAGTTATCATGTGATGATCTAAGTATGCAATTACCTTGGAAATCATTGAGATTAGTGACATGAGGTACACCAGCAGCAGTGTGGCGACAATGAATGTGATATTTTTGCCAGCAGCCCGCGTATCACAAGCCCATAAGTATATATGGTCCCAACCATAGAACCACTGTACCCTAAGATGGAGACTATGATCACCCGAAGGTAACTGCAATTCAACACTCAAGGTTGTCACATGGAAACACCTATATGGTTAAACAATAGGTTGCATTATTTAGAAAGATAAAGAAATATACCATTCTTCCATATTTGTTAGGCACCATCTGTAGTTCAGCCGTGTGATGTATCTAATAACACTTATTAGCTGAATAAAAATAAATATCCTATTCAATTTGAAATACAAGATAACCACTTGTCAGTGACTAAAAGGGAAGGATAAGAATAAATGCTTAAAAGAGATATGTGAGGTACCCTGCTCCAAAAGGTGCAACTCTACCTAAAATAATTCAGACAAAAACACTGTCATTCAATTTGAAAGTGGTGGAATTTCTAACCTACTACAAGAATGGTCGGTAGTGGAACTTAATTACCGTAGAGTTGAATCACATAGGATGGTGCCATTGTAGATATTATAAGGAAGATTGCCAAAAGGACAATCTTTGCCGGCCACCACTGGGAATGCCACACGTTTCTACGATCGTGTACCTTCATGGTGTACACGGTCGACAAGAACATGACCAAGAAAAATAGCTAATTGACATTTTTAAGGACAACATAAAGGAATGTACATAAATAAAATATTTTTTATTAAGTGTAAGGCGTTTTTAGGATACAAAGAACACAAGGCTAATTATCAATATAGCCTCCGTTGCCAGGCAGTCACGATTGCCCTCACAACCGTTAAGGCGCTGTCTCTTGAAGAATGTTGAAATATGGTTGTCGCGTACTGCCCATGCAAAGATGTTCCCAAGAAAGAAGATCAGTGTGTAGATGTAACGGGCTATCATAGGGCTCAGGTCCTTATAGAAGCGATGGTCCTCTTGGTACCCATTGTTGTTGGCAGCATCCCTCTCAGTCTGCATCATTCCTACGTGTACAATCTAACAACACAGCACACATGAAGAGCATAAAGAACAACTTAGATTTTCTAGTGCACAATAATCACTTCCAAATTAATATTTTAGATTGTTTTAACAAATAAGATTTTGCTAGTGCATGATCAATTGAATATTCTAACTGTATCATGTTACACTACAATATAAATGATAAAAGGTGTACTTGTGTCACTTAACCATTAATTTCACTACTACATTTCACCATTTTCCATACAAGATTGAGTTGTAATCCAAAGGAAGGGACCTATTCCTTCTCTTGTGCGGTATGAAAAGAAAAAAGTTTGTTAAAATATTGGGGCTGGTTATCCACTGTGTTTGCAGTTCCGTGCCAAAGTGGGGCTAAGTGGTGCTGAGTGTTTAGCCATTTGGACGTAGTACCAATAAAACTGAGGGCACTAAATTGAATGAACCACAATAATGTTGAAATTACTTGAAATATCACCATCTAGTAAGTTTCATTCACCATTAGTCATTTAGCAAATAGATCCAATATGTTGTGCTTTGCTGGTAAGTGGACCCTTGTTTCAATCTTCAACTCCATACAGAGCTTTGCCAACCCAAATGAGAAAATGACTTAAAAACATGGTAAGACTGTTTGTCGGTACCTGTAAGAGGTGCGTCCGTTGTCATAAGACAAAGGAGAAGAATGAGATAATGAGTCTACTCAGGGGTTGGGGTTGGGAAACACACATAGTCTGGATGATCACACAACATCTAATTTCAGTGGATGATCACATAGCATCCAAATTCAATAAACAGTGCTCGCACATGGCACATCAATATTTTACATGGAAGACCATGTAGCAACCATGTCAACCAGACCACGGAAGATCACCTAGCAACCGTGTCCTCTCCTGATAGTCCGTTCCCACTCTAGCCTCCTAGTAGCAGTTGTACTTCTGCCTAACGGGGTGTGAGACCAAGTCTGCCCATACAAACATGTGGCTGTACGAAATTCTGGCTAGGCGAGATGGCAAATGAACCGGTCCTTATATGACCGAAGCGAGTATCTTCCATAGGAACCCTCACTAGGCGAACCTGCCAAGGTAATCCACACCACGTGAAATACCCCCATTCGCTCCCGTCGGATGTAATTTTTAGTTCCACGTGTTATATTTAATTTACAGCTTGGTTCATGTTCTTAAGCTTGTCCATACCACCAAAATCTCATAATAATCCACAAAAGCTCATAACATATCTCAAGTGTTCATAACATCACAAATGCACGAAGAGTTCATAACATATCACAAGGAGCTCATAACATATCACATGAGCTCATATCATTTATTCTCACAAATACATAAAAGTGGGTGGTACGAATATATAATGTAAATTAAGTTTATTAGATAATGGGTAGAAATGAAAAGTGGTAGGTTTTGTGGTGGAGGTGGCAAGACGTGGCGATGGTGGAAAGGGGAGTGCTTTATATATATGTGGCAAAATATATGGAGGGAAGATATTAGGTGGGCGTTTTAGGACTTGCCTCTGCTCGCTAACGATAGTATCCTTATTCCCATATTCTGATTCCTGTGCTTCTTGCTTCTCGTGTAATTGTAACTCCAGATTCCATCAAGTTCTCTCCACGTCTTCTATCCTACGTACGCTCTCTAGCGTTGACAAGCAAGGAAAGCACCAAACAAGTAGAACAAACAAAGCATAATCAATCAAAGAGAGAAAACAGTCCTAGATGGGCTGGCTCTATCTGGTTTATGGGTTTACTTCTAAGACTATAATTATTATGTCAATTTGAAGTAAGGCTTGAATGGAGGGAATCCATCCAACAAGGTGTGGCTCCTACGTGTTTGGATGGGATGGTGTGGTTATTTGGCGAAAACCAGACCTCATTGTTATCTTTCACTATTATGTGAACTTGGAAGAAAGCCTGACCAAGTCATTGACTAACTTGTACAGGTCCACCGAGGTTTGGCGAGGTCATCTAGGTGAGTTCACGTATACGTGTTAGTATTAATGAGAGGAACTTGGATAGTTGGGTATGTGCATATATATTTATATACACATCTAGATAGGGTTTAGGCTAGGCTGAAATGCAAGGTTAGGAGTGATAACTATAGGGTAGTGCACATACACGTATGTATATGCCTGGGTTAATTAGGATTGAAAGGTGGGTGCAACTATGGATTAATGTTAAATAAAAGAAACGACAAACAAACATAACATCAATTTTAAATGGGCACCAAAAATTATGAAAAGGGATATGAAATGTAGGGCTTGATTTTAGAAGATTTTTGGTGGAAGAATTAAAGGATTCGGAGTTAGGATGGTGGATATACGGATCATCAAATGTTTATTAAAGAAAGACGTATGGCAAGGATATTGGAAATTATTTCTTGAAATTTTAGATGGTGGGGAAGGCATAGAAAAGGTCTGGGTAGGCTTTGCAGTGGCTCTAGTATTTTTAGAAATTTTCTGGGAATTTTTCTAGAAAGGGAAAAGGGCTTACTCAACTTCCTGCGTACACTTCCCACGTGTGCCTAGTATTTTTCTCTCCAGTTCTGAGGCTGACGCGTGGGCCAGGTGGTGGGGCTGGGCTGTCTGCTCCGTTTCGTGGACTCGCTCATACGTTGCTGTGAAGTCGCCTCGCTGTTTCTGTGGTGTCAGGGACAATGAGAGAGGGAGTTAAGTCCCTTACAGCCGGGTCCCGCAATAGTGACGTGGCGCACTACCATTGGTTTCTGTGACGTGGATGGCCAGGTGCCTTTGGCCGTTCGTGACCGAGCCGCAGAGACCGGGTGCAGAGAGACGGAAGCCGTGGGCGGCAGCAGCGCGGCGTCCATCTAGGTGGAATTTTTTAAAATTTTATTATTACTAGCAAATACTATGTCTGTGCATTGCAACGGAAGAAAATAAACAATCATATTAATAGAAAATAAGAATAAAGACGCTATAGATCTATTTATGTTTTACTTTTAAAGCTATACAATGATGTCAATAATATGACAATGTTTTATAAACATGTATCAAATTAATGCACGACTTTGTTTAAAAAAATATAATTTTGAAAGTTTTTTGCATGCAAAGCACAAAAATATTACTCGTAAATATATCCTAGCTTTAATTTTCATGCTACTATTCGTTCCATGGTTTCTGCGGCTGATGCTGATTTGTTGTAAGAGAAAAACACTGTTAAATGGTTGGCTGATTCTAGCTGATAAGCTGAAGCGAACATCTGAGACCAGAAATTAATCCTACTCTGACCCGTCACAATCCATCCACGTGTACGACCTGTGTATGCAGCGGGTAGACATTAAAGAGAAAAATCATGAACCACATTCACCAAAGACCAGCTTGCTTGTTCCTTGCTGCTTGATGAATGTGCATGTGCCCGCTCTAATCTTTCAATACCGGCAAGCGAGCTTGAGTTCAATGTCGCGGTATACGGAGTGGGCGGCTAGTTTACGCTGTTGATGGTCGAAGAAGGAAGAAGTCGTTGGTCCTTGGACTGGCTTGTGCTCATCCCTAGCAATTAACTATGTGTTATCCCTTTTCAATTTTCACAGAGGCCTACAGTGTTCCTTAATGGCCTCGTTCGGCTGTGCTGATAAGCCGGCTGAAAAACACTGTTGGCTGATTTGTTATGAGATAAAAACACTGTTCTGGCTGAAAAAACCAGCTGAAAAGTATGAATTATAAGCCGGATGAATGTGGCCAATATAGGCTAGGAGCTGGGGCCGCAAAAGCCCCACTGCCACTGCATGCATGCACGATCAAACCAGAGAAAAATCTAGAAATTGTTATCTTTGCCGTGTGGATTAAGGCAACAACAATGTCATGACCGTGACAATCAAGCACATATCTCATGGAATCTAGTATGTTCTCGTTTGGATCAATATTGGATAGAATCTGGACTCTCCTGGTTTTCAAGACGTGGCCGGTTCAATGCCTACCATGTACATGATGTATGCACGGACCTTTTTCTATTTGGATTTCCTATTCAGATATAGGATTAGCGAGACCTATTTGGATTAGGATTTCCTCAAGCCTGTATATAAAACAAGAGGGCTGTAAATGAATAGAGACAATTTTCACATTCAATGAGTTAATTAGGGAGGGCTGGACCAAACCAAAATCAGGGGGTGCGAAATTTTGCCTCTTTATTATTATATTAGGTATAGGTATAGATAGATCTAGATGTTGTTTTGAAAAAAATTGTAAAACTACTGTAGCTTCGTGTCGGTTATGCAGAAGCCGACAGGGAACTTATCGGCCAGTGGAGGGCCGACAACCCACGTGGCAAGTGAAAACGTTGTAGAAATAAAAACAACATCTAAATCTGCAATTATTTATTAAAATAATATTATTTCAACAAAAAGCGCCATGGCGGCTTCCTGTCGCGGACGGCAGGCCAGTGGACCGGCCGAGGGCGGCTTCGGCGGGCGAGGCGTTGTGCTGCGCTCTGGTGGCACTAACTGAGGTGCTCGTGCTCCACGCCGCGGCGGCGGTGGCTTCGAGGACGCCGGGTAGAGAGGCAGAGGGGCGGCGGCGTCCCTGGTGGTGCTCGGCTTCGGCACAGAGCGGCGTTCGGCTTCGGACGGCGTCCGTGACTTGCCGTGTCCATAGTCTAGATAGCAGAGGAGGGGAAGGAGCAGAGCGGCAGCGTCGCGGCGCAGGGCGGCGGCGGTGCTCCTGGGCTCCGCCTCGAGTTCAGCAGGGAATCGGCCCGAGTACAGCGTTCGACGACGGCGTCGTCGTCTTCGGTCTTCTCGTCCACGCGCGGAATAGAGGGGGGAAAAGAGGAGCAGAGCAGAGAGCGCCGAACAGAGAGAGAGCAGAGCGACGGCGGCGGCTTCGGCTTGGCCCTGGTGGCGTGGCACCGGTGCGAGCCGGCGGGATGCTCGTCCGTGCGGCTGCTGCGGCAAGTCAGGGCGCGGACGGCTCCGGCAATGCTCAGCTCCAGCGCGGTGGCCGGCGGCGAGGTCAGGAAGCAGCTCCGACGGCGTGGCTTCGGCGAGCGTGGCGTGGAGTGCTCGGTGGCTTCGAGCTCCGGCACGGAGATGGCCGAGGTTGCAGCGCGAGGAGGCTCAGTGCGTGCACACGAGCTCCGTGCCGGTTTGGCTCCGCGGCAGCCATGGTGGCGGGCTATTTATAGCCGCTGGCGAGTTACAGTAAGGCGGTGGAGCGTTGGAGATATTCTCCGACCATGGAGATTTTTGCCGGCATGGTTGGCAGCGTTGCAGCGGATTCATGCTCGTGCTGGACTGCTGGTGATGTGCTGTCGACGGAAATTGCGGGGAAGAAGACGACGCTCGCGCGTGCGTGCGGCGCGAGCTGGCGCTGGCGTGCTGCCGTGACCACAAGATAGAGATGAGTCTAGCAGGGTCCGAGCGATAGGTACGTGAGCAGGAGGAGAAGAAATCAGCCAAAAATGGATTTTTGTATATTCCCATGACGGCTCTAGCTTGTAATTCCCAGAAAATAATCAAGAAGAGGATTGCAAAAGGATTTTCATATGGGAGAATTTTGGAGCACAAGTTTTTGGAAAAAGGTGTTCTGGAAATCAAGGGGAAAATATTTTTATTTTTAGTGCCTCAAATAAATTCTAAAAAAGCACACAAACATTCAAAATGCATATGGTGAAATTTTAATGCAAGGTTTGGAAAAACATTTTCTAGAACGGTTTCGCGGAAAATAAACATATATAGTTTTAGTTTTGTTGTAAAATTTTAAAAAGTTCAAATTTTTTAGTGATTTTTTAACATGATGAAAAACACATGCCGTTACATGTACGTACCATCGTGGCCTCGCCGAACTGCTGCGACATTGCTCCTCACCGCTGGTGGAGGGGGACAACCGGAAGCGCAGGAGAGGAGAAATGAGAATGATGAAGTGACTGGCTGAGATGACGGAGTGCTTGATGAGATGTTGCGCTGAACCATATATATATAAAGAGAAGGGGAGACATATTGATAAGTAATAATCAAACAAAAAACACAGCTGATACACAATTAGAAACCAACCATAAAAGGAGTAGCAGGACATAACTAATCTAAAACCCAAACCATGTCCATGCACAACTTAAAAAACTTCCAAGGAACTTAAAATAGCAAAATATACAACATTATCCATATCTGATATTATTTGTTACTCCTCGATCGATCTCAAGTCTCCCAAAACTTCTCAAGCACATCATTTGCCCCTATAGCTTTCTTCTAAAGATTAGACACCAGTTTCTCTTTGAAACTTTAAGAAAACCTAGCTCTTCACTTTCCAATATGAGATACCCATCCCCTCCGTCCCTATTATTATTCTCACATAAGTGTCTCCTTTGCACGCATCTAGCAAAAATGCACCATTGCATCTAGAAAAAGAAACAATTGGTAGTTTATAGCGTGTGATATAAGGGTGTAGAACGTGGGCCAAAATCTTAAAACAATGTATCCACCTAGCTAGTCTTCTTAAGGGAAGGGGTAACCTACACTATTTTAGTAGTTAAGGATTATATTGTATCTGTTAATTTATTTTTCAACCTACTCTCTTACATAGGCTAAAATAATTGATACACCTAGTCTTCCTGATAATTTTTATTAATTAACAAATGAGTTTCCGTTGAACAAAGTGAATCTAATTAAGAAATGATGAATCTGTAAATATTAGCATGTCATATACCACTGAATCTGTTATTAGCTGATCTAATAAATTACTGTGTCACTACATACATGTGATCAAATAAAAAAAGGTAAAACTGCGCCATGTGGAAAGCCAAGAATCTGTGAGCATTCACATGCCATGTACTGATGAAGTGAGAATTCCTCTTGCGTCTAACATACAATAACAAAATCTGTTACTATGACTTCTATGCCTGATTTTTTTTGGTGTCTAACATACAATAACAAAATCTTGCGTCTAACATACAATAACAAAATCTTCCTTAGATTTGAGAAAATTAATAAAATTGTTGTTTTGGTGTCCTATAGCAAATGATCATGGTTTAATAATGATATCTAGCAAATTTTGATGTTTGAGACGTGGACTAGCTAAATCTATCTTTGTTTCATAGCCAAAAAAATTGCTTATAAACTAGTACTAGTAGCAGTATATGAATTATATATAAATAATGGATGGTGGTGGATTGCATTACAGCCGAGGGACGTGATCAGCGTGGGGCCATGGGGTGGATCCGGTGGGCAGCCCTTCTACATGCGCGGTGCCAGCGCTCCTCATCTTCGTAACATCGTCCTCTACCATTCCGGTGTCATCCACTCCCTCGCCTGCGATTACACCCTCACCGGGGACTATGAGGGGCCGCCGGCCCGAGTGGCTGGTCCGTGGGGCCTCCCGGATTCCTACGACTCTAGAGGAGTTCGTACTGAGGTAACCATATGATAGCATAGGTTGATTGGCATGCATATGTAAATATATAAATAATTCCTCCGTGCAGATCAACCTGCCTTCAGGGGAGCACATCACTGCAGTGGAGGGGACGACGGGGCAATTCGCGAATGTCCTCGGCGTGGTGATCACCTCGCTGACATTCCGCACCAGCTCCGGCAGAACGTACGGGCCGTATGGCAGCGTGGCAGCAGGGTCGCACTACTTCTCCGTCCCGGCGGCGGACGGCGCCTGCATCGTCGGCTTCTGGGGACGTTCCGGCTGGCTTCTCAACTCCATTGGGGTTTACATGAAGCCTTCTTGCTTATCATCATCATCAGACAAGGCGACTCCCGCCAGCAAGAAGGTGAAGGCTGTTGCAGGTGTTCCGGCGGCATAAGAACCAAGGTGGTCTGCAAAGATGTAACTATCATCGTAACTTCGAGTTTAATTTGTAGTGGGGCCATGTCGGCCAGTGGTACGAGGACTCCTGTAGTGGCCTGGATGTTTAACTTGAGATTGTTCGGTTGGACTAATCAGGGATTCCGTGGGCCTGCTGGCAATGTTGCCTTCGGTCACCTTCACCTGTTCCTACTTTTTCAGTTCGGGCCTGCTGGTCATGTGACCTTCGGCCTTTGGAGAACAAAATTTGTATTGGACCGGCCTGCTGACCTTGCTGTCTTCGGCCATGGTACTTCAGTGATGTTGCTGCAGTTAAATTACTTTGATCATATTACTTGTTAGCTGCTGGATCCATCTGAGAGGCGTAGCTGGTTTATCTCTTCCAATCCCTGTAACAGTTCCTTTACTTGGGAGTAAGGCTGGACGAAAAACTCGAAGCTCGTTAGCTCGCTCGGCTCGTGGCTGGCTCGGCTCAGCTCGGCTTGGCTCGTTATGATAACGAGCCGAGCCGAGCCAGGATTTTAGCTCGTTAGCTATAATGAGCCAACTCGAGCTGGCTCGTGAGCCGCTCGCAAGCCAAACGAGCCGTAGTTTTAGGGAAAAAGTCATCATAACTTATATTAGTTTTGTATTACTTCATGTCTTGCACTTCACAAATGAATGATATGTTAGCTCATATGAATATTTTATTCGATTTAAGGTTATTGAATATATTATTTTTATATTATTAATATTTTTAAGCTTTAGATAAATGCAAATATTATATTTTTTGTATTTTTTATACCTGGCTCGCGAGCCTAGCGAGCCAGCTCGAGCTCATAACAAGCCGAGCCGAGCTGGCTTTCTGGCTCGTTAAGATAACGAGCCGAGCCGAGCTAGCTCGTTATCCTAATGAGCCAGAACGAGCCGAGCCGAGCCGAGCCGAGCCAGCTCGGCTCGTTATCCAGCCTTACTGGGAGTTTGGCTGCAGTGGTTTCTTTTTTATATTAATGTCGCAAAGTAATTGCACTGTCTTATGTTGGAATGTGAGGGGGCTTAATGGCAGGGCAAAAAGATCAAGTGTGAGAAATGTAATCATATCATCAGGGGCACCATAGTGTGCTTTCAAGAAACTAAGATTGAAAATTGGACTCGCAGCAAACTAATAGAGACGATTGGGATGGACATGATAAACAACTGTGTGACGCTGCCTGCCGTGGGGACGGCAGGAGTCATTCTTATTGCAGCATCGCAAAGATATTTTGGACTGAAACCAGCAGGAACCACGCAAACACCATCAGTGCGACTATTACTATGCTCGCAGAAAATGTAACATGGAGCATAATAGGCGCGTATGGACCGCAAACCGACCCAGAAAAGAGAAACTTTCTTCAGGAAATAAGATCCTTAAAGCAATCGATGAAACTGGAATGGCTCATTCGTGGGCATTTTAACCTTGTTTACCGAGCACAGGACAAGAATAATGACCGTATCAACCTAGCTATGATTAATAGGTTCAAACGCACGATTGATGACCTACAGCTGCTGCCGTTAGAAATGCATGGACGCAGATTCACTTGGTGCAATGATCAACAATCCCCTACAATGAGCAAAATTGACCACTTGCTAGCAACCACGGAATGGATAGATTTATTTCCACAGAGCGATCTGCAAGCTGTGGCTTCTATGGTCTCCAACCATTGCCCCTTGATCCTTCAAGGAGACAACCAAAAAGATTGTTACACAGAGGATTCCGGTTGGAATCGTACTGGACCAAGATGCCAGGATTTATGGAGGCTGTTAAGGAGGCTTGGGATAATCCAGTGAATACCCAAGACCCCTTGCTTAGACTACACTTCAAACTGCTACGCACAGCCAAAGCTCTAAAAGCATGGAGACGCAGAAATTTCAGTAATTGGAAACTAAGGACCGCAATAATACAGCTGATCCTTCTGGAGCTAGAAAAGACTCAGGAAAGAAGGAACTTGTCACAAGAGGAATTAGAATTCAAGAAATTTCTGAAATATAGATTGGTGGGGCTGGCAGTAATCCAAAAATGCAAGACGAAGCAGCTCTCACTACTACAACAAAAAAAAAAACACTTAACTGAGCCATTTGGCAAAGAGGCTCGGAGGTGGGCAGGCTTTTGAACCGCCTCTAGGATTAACCAAGGCGATCATTTTTATTAACCGAGACAGTCATAATCGCCTCTGAAAATCAATTTACGGAGGCGGTTAATAAAATATATTAACCAAGGTGGCCCGTCTCTAAAAATGAGGTCATTTTTTGAGACGGGCCTCCGTAAAAAGGCCTGAAGCCCAGCAGGCCCAAAATGCCCGTTACTTTTGTGCTAGTATATAAGCAGCACTTAGGCTTTGGGAGTCTTCACTCACTCAGCTCAACTCTCTCTCTCTCACTATGCGGCCGAGCACTTAGGGTGACTCCTAGCACGGGCGAGCGGCCGGTGAGCCTCTCTCTCACACCTCTCTCTGTCTCTCTCTATCTCTTTCTCTCTCTCTATCGGGATGGAGTCAGCGGCCGGCAAGCGGGGTGGCAACGGTGACGGCGTGCGCGGGCGGAGCGGCAATGGTGGCACACGCGGCGAGCCTCCTTGGATCCGGCACCCTTCCTCACCCAGAGCGCGCACGGCCCTTCCTTACCCCCAAGCGCGACGGCAGCCTCCGCGGATCCAGCGCTCGTCAGCGTGGCGCCACACCCGTCGCTCCTTCCCCCATGGATCCAGCCCTTAATGTCGACGTGGCTAAAGGCAACCGCCTGATCGAGGCGTAACCACCTCCGTTAATCGACCATTAATGAAGGTGGATGCCTAAAGTAGCCCGTCTCTGTTAATTGTTAATTGAGGCGGGCGCTCGGTTGGCGGCCCAGCCACCAGTTAACGGAGGTGGCCGCTCGGCGGCGTGACCGCCTCGGTTACTAAAAGAGCACCACCTCGCAAAAATCATTTGTGTAGTAGTGGCAGTTATGAACCGACAAGGATATTGTGGTTTCTGCAGTGCGGTACGTGGTGAATACATGTAGCCTACTAATATTAATATATTTTGTATCTTTATTAAAATCTTGGATAACAGTGCCCGTACAAGCAAAGCTACCAGCCTACCACGCAGAACGAAACGCAAATATAAAACCGCTACGAAGGATCAAGGCTAAAGGGAAACCAAACCTTACCCCTCTGACCATGCGACCTTTCCATTGCTCCTCGAGTAGGCAAAGTATGGTTACACTCCTTGTACCCCTTGTGGACTTGTCTTGCAATCATCCCATCCCATCTCACCTTCCCTTACCCCCCCCCCCCCAGAAACTGAATCGAATCTGTGATGGTGGCGAACGAGGGACGATGAGTGTGGATGATCTTGATAGGTTCCTACCCTTCCTGCACTTCCACGAGCGGGAAAACCCCATGATCAACATCAGGATGGATAAAAAAATCTCAACCCAATATATCAATTTATTTACCATCATCATCACCGTGAGCGGGCAACGTCCACGTACCGTACCACAGCTAGCAACTGCTCAACTGCACACATTGCACGCCACCAGCATGCATGAGATCAGAGATGCGATGAGGTGATGGAGCTGCATGCATGTGCTTTGCATTTGCAACAAGTCCAGCTAGCTAGTTGTGGTACGGTCACACTCACAGGATATGAACGATGACGATGATGGGGGGATGCGGCGGGATCGGAGGCATGTTGTTGTAAGTTGTAACTGCCGCGCACGCCCCCCGTCGCCTAGCTAGCATGCGTCACAGCTAGTGCACACACACGCACACACATGTAAAACACATGATGACATGGTCATCCATGTGTACGCGCGCTCAAGTAATGAACTCGATCGAACGCCGGCTCAGCTGGGCTGGGATCTCCACCTCAGGTATTATAATTAGTAACGTCGTCGATCGAGATGCATGCATGGGCCGGCCGGCCGGGAAGATAGATAGATAGCAGATCGAGTGATCGACGGCGAGGCTCATCCGACAGCATTGCACGGGATACACACAGGCAGCAAACACGACAGGTCTAATGCATCGGCTCGCCTGGCACCAGATGGAGGCATCCACCATGTATCTGCTAGAACTTTCTGTTGGCCTCCTCTGTCCACACCGTATCCACGCAGCCACCGGCGATCTTGTCCGGGTGCCACCTCTGCGTATGGGTTACTGGTTTATTTACCTGCATATAGGAGAAATTTTCTTTGTTAATTGCAACACACATGTGGCATCGCCTTATTTATCTCCTAATCAATTTTACTTCTGTAGAACAGTCCGCAAAGCTAGTACAGCCATTACTAATGGGAGTTCTGCTAACCAGTCTGTCATCTCAACCTGGAGAATTTCCGTTTTCTAAATCTACTATTGTTTTCCTTCCTCCCTCACTCCTTCCCATTGCAATCTGGAGTAGGGGCGCATAGCAAACTGCTTAAACAACACTCACGAGTATCATTAAGGCACAAACAACCCGTCTTATTTGACTGCTAACTTATGTTTGTAGCTGAGTATAATGTTTTTTTCATCTAATAACAACACCTCATCTTCGTCTGCTAGGATTGCAATTTCTTTCTAAACTATTTAGGATCAGTTTGGCAGGATTCTGGCTCTTCTTGTGGGCAATTTATAAAGTGGAGCTAAAGCTATTTTGGAAAACATTTGCCAAAAATAACTCCAAGCTAGAGTAGTTTTGTTTTAATTTATGCCAAATTTGTGATGAGGAGCAAGAAGCCACAATTTTGTGGTTCCACCAGGCTTCTTCACCGGAGCCTTTTCTTGGATGGTCGTTTGGCAAGGTTTTGGCAGGAGCTGGAGCTGCTCCACTATACTGCGCCCGCGCCACCCCCCCCCCCCACCCCACACACACACCCCACCTTCAATTAGGTACTAAATGGTGATAATTACTGATTAATGCTTTATTTGCTTGACTTTTCATTATGATAATTCTTAATGATATTTATGTGATTTATGGTTAGTATGGACATAAAGAACCCTTGACGGACCGCCATGATAGTCTTTCTGCAGGCATGTCAATATTTGGCAATCTGCCATTGAGGACCGATTGATTATTGTTTTCCTTTTTACTTGATGTCAGATTTTTGTTGAAAATTTGGATAGAGTGGAGAGGCTGAATCCCTTTTTGCTAGAGGTCAGTTCATATTTTTGCCATACCATTTTTTGGAGGGAAATCGAAGGCAGCTCACGTCAAACACTTTTTTTTTCCAAGAAATAGAAGCCTGAAGCTAGCACAGGTTAATCAATGGTTAGGGGATGCGCAGTGAATGGCTGGTGGACGAAAGCTTCTCACTCTTTTTTAGTAGTAGAGGAGGGAAAAACAGGTGTATAGGTGGGTGGATGAGTGGGTTGGGTTGAGCATTCATAAAGAAACAAAGAAAGTTTTATAGTTTGAGACTGAAAAAAAGGAGAGAACTGGTAGGGCATACCCTAGCGTGAAAGAATCCTCTGATAGATTCCTAATCTGATGCTGGACTCAGACTCTCACTCACACCACCACCATCATTCCTCGTAGATTTCAACAATCATAATAAATGGAGAGGGCGGGTGAAAGCACCCACTCCAAGCCCTAACTATCAAACCCCTCTCGAGCCGATTAGAGAAGAAGGGGAGAGAAAAGAGAAAATATGCAACTAGCAGGTAGACATGGAGGGCAGCATGGCAGTAGTGGCGGTTGATGCAGCAGTGGGAAACACTGGAAGAGAGCACCGCGTAGAGCATAGCAACCGCCTGTGACCACCAAGAGGGGCGGATCCCTCAGATAAGGAGGCACGCCAAACCATGATGGTGCGACCATCCCGCACATCAGCAGTGACATCAGTTGCCAGTGAAACGATGGGGAGATATCGGAAGCCGCCCCTACAAATCCATTTTCCAGAAATCATTTGCGCGCAAAAATCGTGGTTGCCAGGGTTCAAACCCGCGACCTCCGGCTTACTTGTTCCCTCCTCTAACCACTCGACTCTGAAAGAATGCAAATAAAAACATTGACAATTACAAAGTTGCATAACTTTTCGAGATCTACAACTTTCTTTTCGGGCTATCCCTTGATGAACGCCTGTCGTTGTACTGGCGGCAGGCTGCAGCTGTTTATTAGAGACGCGACAACAATGACAATCTAGGTAATTAATCAATATCATCAATGATCGATGCATAATTAAGATGAAGAGGATGCCCTGGCTAGGCAACCATATATATATATACATATATGCCGTATGCCGTCCTGCCGCGTCGTCCAGGTCGACCAAATCCCCGGCAGGACTGTTATTGCAGCAGGCAGGGGCGCAGGGCAGGGAGAAATGGCGAAGCTCTCCGGGTTGGCCGTGCTGTTCCTCGTCATCCACCCTCTGAACATGTACACCTTCTCCTTGGTCCTGGGCATCCAGCTCGGGCGCCTGCTGGAGAGGGGGGCAGACAACAGCGGCGGCGTCGACTACGTCACCAAGGTGATGGATCGATCGATCATCTCGTCGACGATAGCAATGGCTGCAGCTATAGCTACTGCTTGTTCATGCATGCATCATCTCCATCTATCAGTTACATATACGTTGCTTGTGTTCAATCTCTTCTAGGGTAGAGATCATCTATTCTATCAATCCCCTGCATGCGTCGTCATCGTCATCGTCATAAAAAGAGGTGACTTGTTTGTCAATTGTCATGTACTTGTTTCAGGAGCTTTGGGATATCATCATATCAATGTTTTGGGACGGCGTTCCCTAAAAAAAATGTTTTGGGACGGCGACGAGGAGGCAGGCAGAATTATTTCTGTGTTAGTGGTGGAGTCAGAGAACTAGTACCCGTCGAGGCAAACTAGGGTTAAGCGCATATTATATATAAATAAAGTGCTAGCTAGTGTGTCATGCAATTTGGAATAACGTAAAGACACAGGCAAAAACGACATTTCCTCACCTTTTCTTTCCATAGATTTGAGAAAATTAATAAAATTGTTGTTTTGGTGTCGTATAGCAAATGATCATGGTTTAATGAAGATATCTAGCAAATTTTGATGTTTGAGACGTGGACTAGCTAATTCTATCTTTGTTTCATAGCCAAAAAAATTGCTTATATATATATATATATTTGAAGTATAGTAGCAGTATGAATTATATAAAAATAATGGATGGAACCGGTGGATTGCATTGCAGCCGAGGGCCGTGATCAGCATGGGGCTGTGGGGTGGATCTGGCGGGCAGCCCTTCTACATGCGCGGCACCAGCGCTTCTCGCCTTCGTAGCATCGTTCTCTACCATTCCGATGCCATCCACTCCCTTGCCTGCGATTACACCCTCACCGGTGACTATGAGGGGCCGCCAGCCCGAGTGGCTGGTCCGTGGGGCCTCCCAGATTCCTACGGCTCCAGAGGAGTTCGTACTGAGGTAACCATATGACAGCATGGGTTGATTGGCACACATTTGTGAATATACAAATAACAATTCTCTGTGCAGATCGACCTGCCTTCAGGTGAGCACATCACCGCAGTGGAGGGGACGACAGGGCACTTCGCGAACGTCCTCGACATGGTGATCACCTCGCTGACATTCCGCACCAGCTCCGGCAGAACATACGGGCCGTACGGCAGCGTTGCCGCAGGGTCGCACTACTTCTCTGTCCCGGCGGCGGACGGTGCCTGCATCGTCGGCTTCTGGGGACGCTCCGGCTGGCTTCTCGACGCCATTGGGGTTTACATGAAGCCTTCTTGCTCATCATCATCAGACACGGTGACTCCTGCCAGCAAGAAGGTGAAGGCTGTTGCAGGCGTTCCGGCGGCATAAGAACCAAGGTGGACCGCAAAGATGTAACTATCGTAACTTCGAGTTTAATTTGTAGTGGGGCCATGTTGGCCAGTGGTACGAGGGCTTCTGTAGTGGCCTGGATGTTTAACTTGAGATTGTTCGGTTGGACTAATCAGGGATTCCATGGACCTGCTGGCAATGTTGCCTTCGGTCACCATCACCTGTTCCTACGTTTTCAGTTCGGGCCTGCTGGTCATGTGACCTTCGGTCTTTGGAGAACAAAATTTGTATTGGACCGGCCTGCTGACCTTGCTGTCTTCGGCCATGGTACTTCAGTGATGTTGCTGCAGTTAAACTACTTTGATCAGATTACTTGTCTTGTTAGCTGCTGGATCCATCTGAGAGGCGTAGCTGGTTTATCTCTTCCAATCCCTGTAACAGTTCCTTTACTTGCGAGTTTGGCTGCAGTGGTTGTTCTTTATATTAATGTCGCAAAGTAATTGCACTGTCTTATGTTGGAATGTGAGGGGGCTTAATGGCAGCGCAAAAAGATCAAGTGTGAGAAATGTAATCATATCCAAGGTTTTCTCTACTGGTATTTTAAAAATCTCGGTGGTCACCGATAAACGAGAATATCGTATATATTGGAAATTTATCGGCGATAGAAATAAAATTTCAAAAGAAATTTAGACAAAACATGACTCATTTTGTTCAGGAAAATTTCTAAACAATCTAACATAAAAAACTAAATAAAACATATTATCAATTGCTTGTTCAATGAGGAGGGCAGTGACATAGCTGGAGCGTGCTGAGTGTGTTGCGGCGGTGGCAACTTGAACTTAGAAGAAAAGGGGAGAGAAAATTAAACATGTATTAAGGTTAGAGTATTGGGTGGGCTTTGACGTCTATTTGATGACAAAATTTTAAAAATATGAAAATTTCGGACCCAGCCGGTAAACGGGATATCTCGAAAATTTCGGATTCTACCAGCCGATATTTTTTCCCTGGATTCATATCATCAGGGGCAAGCATAGTGTGCTTCCAAGAAACTGAGATTGAAAATTGGACTCGCAGCCCACTAATAGAGACGATTGGGATGGACATGATAAACAACTGTGTGACGCTGCCTGCCGTGGGGACGGCGGGAGCCCTCCGTCACGGGTCGGCCGAATTTTGCCGAGTGGCCAGGTTTGCCAAGTGCCTGGCTTTCCCGAGTGCCTAGCACTCGGCAAAGCCTTATTTGCCGAGTGTAATATTTTGCCGAGTGCTACACTCGGCAAAATATTTCTTTGCTGAGTGCCCCGATAAATTGCACTCGGCAAAGCCTGGAACACTCGGCATATCACAGCTTTCCAGTATTGATTACAGCATCGGAAGCATATTTTGGACTGCAACCAGCAGCAACCACGCAACACACCATCAGTGCGACTATTACTATGCTCGCAGAAAATGTAACATGGAGCATAAGAGGCGTGTATGGACTGCAAACCTACCCAGAAAAGAGAAACTTTCTTCAGGAAATAAGATCCTTAAAGCAATCGATGAAACTGGAATGGCTCATTCGTGGGGATTTTAACCTTATTTACCGAGCACAGGACAAGAATAATGACTGTATCAACTTAGCTATGATTAATAGGTTCAAACGCACGATTGATGACCTACAGCTGCTGCCATTAGAAATGCATGGACGCAGATTCACTTGGTGCAATGATCAACAATCCCCTACAATAAGCAAAATTGATCACTTGCTAGCATGTATTGCCATTCGGGCATTCATACTCTGCTTGATGATCTAGAACCTTCATTTCGTTCTTTCATATGACGCCTCGGCACAGGATGCGGCCATAATAACAGCCACCCATTGAGACGGAACCTAGCCAGGCGTGGCATGAAGATCGACACTGCTTGTGCGGTTTGTGGGAGAGAAGAAGAGGATGGGCCATTTATTTTTTAAGTGCAAGACTGAAAAGCATGTATGGCAGCTCATGTTGCTGGAAAAAGAGGGAGATCCTTGCAACGCTGCCATCATCGTGGGATACTGCGATGTGACTGAGTTGATCATGAATTCAGAGGAAAATAAACGCCTAGAGATGGTAGTCCTGATTTGGTTCCTGTGGTCAGAACGAAACACTATCTGAGAAGAAGGTAGGAGAAGACCAGAGGAAGTGCTATCTAGAAGCTTCAGGATCTATATGGAAGAAATCATCAATCTGCAAAATACTGACAAGCCAAGAAAAGGAGAAGATGAAGGGAAATGGAGCAAGCCGCTGGAGGGGGTACTGAAACTGAATTGTGATGTGTCATTGAAAGCTGAAGATCGTTCAGGGAGCTGGGGATTTCTGATTCAAGATAGCGATGGTGATGTGGTTACTGCAGGGAGAGGAAAGATCAACCATTTACTGAGTGCCTTCCATGCTGAAGTAGTCGCTTGTCTTCATGGTGTGCAAGCTGCCCTCAACCTCGGCATTGGAAGACTTATTGGTGGAGACTGATGCACTGTTAGTCCAGCAAGAATTATCAGCTGCTGACCCTTTCGATAGACCAGAGAGTGGCCTCGTTGAAGAAATGAAGTCTTTGGTGTCGTCGAATTTTATCCGTTTTGAGTGTATGTTTAGAAATAGAGATGTAATAAGGTGGCCCATGCCATGGCGGCTTTGGGTTATGAGTGTGTTGAAGGGGACAAGATTATCTCTACCTCTGTTTCGTGTGATGTTCATGTAATTGTTGTTGCCGACTCCTTAGCAGCCGAGTAATGAAAGTCACAGGTTAAAAAAAAAAGTAAAATTACTAAGTTGACCTTTACTTCATTCTCTTCCGTCCTACTTACTCCCTCCATTCCAAACTACAAGATGTTTTGGCTTTTCTTATGTACTTAGATAAACACTATGGTTAGATACATAGTAAAAGCAATGAGAAAAGCCAAAATGTCTTATAGTTTAGAACGAGTGAATATAAAATACATAAGGTTCTTGTTGTCACCCAGAGTAGTTATCCATGGTCGTCCTACCCATTTCATGGAAATAAAGGTAGGTTTGCTGGCTCCTAAATTTCTCTGTTTTCTTTTGTATGGTTGCATTGTCCAAATAGTTAGATATCTAATTAAATAGAAATTCACTTTGGGCTGTGATGCAGTTTTTGATAGTTGACATTTGTGTTCACGCCTGATCAGATAGGAATGTTTGTTGTCATTTGTGGATTGTCATAGTGGTAAGGTTTTTCACTTATAAAAGCACCGAGGAGTCGATACTTTCTCATTACCATAATTCCACAGTTTACTTTAATTTAGAATTAACAAATGGCTATGTGTTCGCTTGACTGTGAAAAGGAGGCTTATCGAGAATTTGGGAGGTTTTGTGATTTGTTTTCTATTTCCTTATTAATTAAGAATTCCAACATATAAACAAGTCTATTGTGTTGAAATGTTAATCACTTTTAAAATTGAAAAGGAAGGCAGAAGTAAAAGATAATCATGAATAGACTTCAAGGCATAGAAAAGAGTTTTGAGAATACATTTTGCATATACTTAGTATATGAAAGTGCAGTCGTAGAGAGATTTAACAAAAACCAGTACGCTGCTTATTATGTCCCTGTGACTTTGATTGACCTACTGTTATGCTTTTTTTTGCGAAGAGTTATGCTATTAATTTTTGTTGGGTCAAATGTTTGTTTGGTTGGAGTGGATGGAGAAGGCAAGGAAGACACCCATGAGGCCATGAGGGCCGCCTGCGTGGGGCCTGATCTTCTCAACATGGACAAAGCACTGATCAGTTGGTAGCTAATGTGAATGCTTCTTTGACATAATAATGGGGTCTGTTTACGTAGACTTGACTACTACTTCATTATACATATTCTACTGGACTATTTATCTCTGCCTGTAAGAAATATGAAGTTTTGAGAATATTTCGCTTCTGATTTGTATATTATATCATTGTGCAACATGGTAGTAGTAATGGCAACGAGTGATTTCCTGCACGCAAGATGTACCACAAAGCATGCACGCAACATGGTAGTTGTATTTGTTGCACGTCGACTACTCATCAAGTCCAAATTAAGCCGACCGATTTGTGGTGAGAGTTGTAGTGGAATTGAAAGAGAGTTGTGGGAAGATCTCGTAACAGAAGGAACACCATAAAGTACTGCAGGCATGTTGTGCATGCATGCATGCTTCACACACACACACACACACACGTTGTGCGTGCATGCATGCATGCATGTGGACGTACTGCAGGCGTTTCTGGTGGTGACGTGGACGTACATGCATGCGCGCCTGCATGACCGCCGGACGTACGTAAGTATGCCACACCGCCAGCATGCATGGATGAGAGATGAGATCGATGAGGGCGATGATGGAATTGAATGTATATCATGCACCTTGCATTTGCAATAATGCTAGCTGTGGTCACAGGATACGATGGTACGTGCTGCGTATATACGTGTTCTAGCTAGCTAGGGCAGGCACTTGATGATCACCCAGAGTAAGCATAGATATAGATGTCCAACGGGCCGTGCCTTGCTGGCCCGGCCCGACGACGTGCCGTGCCGTGCCGGCCCACGTCGTGCCGCCACGGGCCGCCGTGCCTGACGGGCCGTGCCTGTGGCGTGCTCGTGCCTAGCCTCCGGCCCAAGGCACGGCCCGTGGGCCATCGGGCCGGCCCGAGAGCACGTCGTGCCCTGCGTGCCGCGGGCGGCCCGAGAGCAGCGCGCGAAAAAGGGAAGAGCGGCGCGACGGATGGGGAGGGGAAGGGAAGAGCAGCGTCGTCTAGGAGAATGGGAGTGGGAGGAAGTTAGGGTTTGGAGTGATGAAGATATTATATATATGTATGGATTGCAATGGGTTGTGCAAAATATTCACATGGTTATTAATTTAATGGGCCGCCTCTTGGACCGGGCCGTGCCCGTGCCGTGCCACGTGCCTGGGTGGCGGCCCAGGCACGGCCTGGTCCCTCGGGCCGGGCCGGCCCGAGCCCGGTGGCCACCGGGCCGGGCCGTGCCGTGCTCAGGTCGGGCCAAAACGCCGGGCCGTGGGCCGGGCCACCGGGCCTCGGGCTGCATGGCCAAGTATAAGCATAGATCTATTTCTTAGGAAAATTTGGTATTAGTTTCATACTAGCAAAAATGTCCGTGCGTTGCAACGAGGTATATAATTTGTCATGTAAGTATACAATATAAATATAGATAGTAAACACGCTGGGTGAAAACATATTACCATGCTATCCAGTATCCTACAAGTATATCAATTGTTTTGGCCTATGTTCTTTGCAGTTGCGTGAGTAAACTTGATCAAACAACGAGTACTTCGGGTTGGTCGGACCAAAAGCCAAAAGTCTATCAATTGTTTCTCTTCCCTCTGTGAAAATTCCTTATTCATGTTCTTGGTGTGTCCTCTTTCCTTCGGAAATTCCCATAATTTATGTGTGCTGCTTGTGTGCCCATGGTGCATTGCAAATATACAGCGCTAGTAGCAGATGGAGGTAGGCCTGTCGTTGGGGAGGGTTTAAGAAATCCAACTTAACCAAACCCAAAACCAACTTACTGATCGTGTTCCTCACCCTCCCCAATTGCACCCATGTACATTTGCCCAAACCCAATAGATGGTGAAGTAGCAAATGGATGAGTAGATGACAGTAAAAAAAAGTCAAAACAATGCATGCTCGTTGTTTATCCGCTGGCCAGCTCTGGCGTCGGCTGCTCCACTTACCAGAATCATGACTACAACGACAAGGAAAATCAGCTTTTAGCCTAGGCCATCATCCTCTCTCCGTGACCTGCACAGCTGCACCAGCAGTTCAGCACCGCCGGGCGTCGACGCTGACGTCGTGCAGGCATGCATCGACGCTGCTGCAGGAGGAGGCCGCTACAGCGATGGTGGCCGTGCTGTCTGTTAGAATAGATCTCAACCGAATTGGCCCAACGGCCAATTCGGACCCTTTGACCACGCCCTGATCGGGGGTGCTCAGCCACACAAGGCTGGTGGGCCCCCGTCGCGCAGGCTATATATAGAAGGTGGGGGCCAGGGCTCACTTCACGAGGTTCACTGCTGCTCCCCACCTACCTCCCTAGTCCGATCGAGAGGGGTGCCTGTAAGCGACGGGAAGTCCTTCACCGCCGCTGCATCGGCCCTGACATCCACAGGGGACGTCACTGCCACTCGAACTACGCCAAGCCCGATGGTCAGTCACTTCTTCTCTCTCTCCCTCCCCGTCTCTCTCTCTGTTGGATTTGTATCCATGACGGTTAATCTCAAATGTAAAGAGAACTACCTACTAGATCTACACCTAGCTGATCCACAGAATACAACAATGGTACCGGAGCTAGTTTACCTAGATGTGGATCTAGATCTCGGGAAAGAAGAAAAGAGCCGATTCATTTTCGGATCGGATAACACACGAATCCCTAACCCTAAAAGAACAAAGAAAGAGAGAAGGGCCCGCGGGACCTACCTATCTGCTGGCCGCCACCGCCGGATGTTGCATGGACGCCGAGCAGGAAGTCCACCCGAGCAGAGAGGGCTCGCCACCGTGCGGTCTTCATCTCGGGCAAAGAGCAGAGCCGCCACTCGTTGACGTGCGCGCGCACACTTGCAAAGGGCGCCGACCGAGGGGCCACTCGACGGTGCCGCGTGCGGACGCACGTGCGCGCCGGCGAGGGGCGCCCCGGCGGCGCCACCTCCTTCCTCCGAGCCGCCAAGGGTAGCCGTTCGATTCTCCAGGTGTGGTTGCGGGCTGTGCAAGAGGAGGAGAAAGAGAAAAGCTAGAGGAATAGAAAGGGAGAAGCGAGATGGGGAGCCGGCCGGACCGGCGGCGCCCTTTTGCGCTGGCGGCGACGCCATCTCCGGAGGCTGCGTGCGGCTGGAAGACAAAGAAAGACTTAGGGTTTTGGGAAGTCGCCACCTGCTGTTTTGTTCCACCGAAAAGGCAGCGCAGCCGTCCGATCTTGATCTGCGGCTGCGATTGTCCCAGCATTAGATGGGCCAGCGGTGAACAGAGGCCCGAAGGCAGTTTCCTGGCCCAGGCCCAGGTTGCGGCCTGGGCGCAGGGGAGGGCCGCGCGCTGCTGCCGTTTGGGCCGCGCGCCCGCACTGCTGGGCCGGTTTGCGATCGGGTGGTGCCACTGAGCCGGAAACAAAGACAGCGCATGCGCGCTGGGCCGCAGTGAGGAGAGTTCCTCCGCTGGGCCGCCTTCGGGCCAAATGCACAGAAACGGTTTTGCTTTTTTCTAATTTTTGAGCAGCAAGTTCAACGATAATTTTGTTCAGAACAGTAAAGTATTGTGAAGTGCTTTTGGAAAATAGAATTATGAGATTATTTAATGTTTCTGTTTCGTATTTAAAGTTGTGATTTTCATTATTAAATTCAAACCAATAGGGAGAATTTAATTTTGAAAAATGGATACGTTTTTGATTAATTATAATATTATTATTATTCTGACCAATGTTGATTAATAATAATATTATGATGTAATTTATGAGTTTTGTCATGCATTAATTCTATTTCTGCCCAACGGTGATGTAGAATTAGTGTAGAGAACAACTGTATGAGTTAAAGAAAGTGCTTCTGAACAGAAGAGTGCATTTTGTATACGTTTTTCCGCTGCAAAGAAAAGGTTTACTGTCTTCTCATTAAATCCGAACCAATGGGAGGATTTAATTTGAAGAGCAGCTATAGTTATTCAGTAAATGATGAAAAGTTTAATCCTCTAGTTAAATTAGAACCAATGGGAAATTTTAATTAGAGGAGTAGAAAGATATTTGTTTAAAGTTAATTATGATATTGTTATTTTCTGACCAACGTTGATGATAACAATATTATAATTCTATCAGTTTTATGTTTAAAGTTTAAATCTCTGATGAATTTTGCATCAAAGTGATCAATTTTCAGAGAATAGATAAGAGACAATAAATGCTCCAGAGCGAGCAGAATGTAATGTATTTTCATGTTTCCGCTGCGATGATGATGATGATCTAAGATAATTGAGTTTTTATATGTTAATTCCATTTCTGCCCAACGGTGATGTGGAATTAATATAGAAAAGGTTGTTTTATTCTATTTCTGCCCAACGGTGATATAGAATAGAACATAAAGTTTAAAAGTTTAATGTGCATGTCTTTAACCAGACCAATGTAGGGTTATTTTCATGCTTATTATTGTTGATTACTGATTAATGTTTTCAGACAAAGAACTTCATGCCTTTATTCTTGAAGGGTGAAAAGGAAATGAGCTGGGTACTTGTGACTCAGAAGATGAAAAGTGCAATTTTGCAGAAAGAAGACCATTATGTAAGGGACTGCGGTCTCTTTAAAGAATGACTTCAAAAGATAGAATTCCAGGATATTGATCCAAGAAAGAAATAGAGCAATAAGAGCTTTAGTTTTAGTTTTATCCTCATGTTAAAAGATGTAATAAGTAATATAAATTTTAGTCTTAATCATCATGTTTTGAAATGTAATAAGTGACATTCATGTTTAATTTGACCAACGTCGGATTAAGCATGTGTGTTAAAGAGTATTTGGATTTATTTCTAAATTTGTTGATTGAATATGAGCCAATATTGACTTATATGTCCCTTCAAGAAAATTATCTCGCATGGCGGGAAAAAGTTTGTGATAGTACCCGTATGACGAGAAAAAGTTTGAGAAAATACCCGCATGGCGGGGTAAAGTTGGCATAGTACTTATGTTAATAAATCCTGCATGGCAGGAGAAATTTGACATAGTATTTATCCTGCATGGCGGGAGAAAGTTGTGATGACTCATGTGCTTTGAGTGTATCCCGCACAGGGAGAAAGATTAGGGTAGCTCTTATGCTATTCTAGTATAAGTTTAAGGAGAACAGAAAGTTACAGACAAACCTCAAGATAAGAATGACATGCAAGCGTGACTTGCGAAAGTATTAATGATAAAAGACTCTGTTGAGTTTTTAAAGTGAAATGAGGAAAAAAGTACTTCCAACGAATTAAGAAATAATTTCATTTGCATGATGTAATCATGTGGATGAAGAAAGTAATCAAAGTTTCCTCATTCATAAGAGTTCTGGATAGTTTCGAAATTGTGGTAGAAAAGTTCATACCACATTTCGAGGGGGAGAAAGGTGAGTCAATTAAGAAAGTTTTAAGAAAGATATTTCCCCATAATTCAGACAATGCGATGCATACTAAAGTGATCTATAAAAGATGAATGTGATTGTCGGGGGAGTAAGACGGTCATAATAACGATACCCCTAAAGTAAAGATATAGCTAAATTCATGGACCTTTTAAAGTTCTAACAGAAAGATAGCATAGTCAGCCAGTATTTTATACTGGACGTGTTCAGAGTTTTAAAGGCGATGCTAAATGCACCATATGAGTTTTAGCAGATTGAACCCAAAATAAGAAAATTAAAGATGGGACAATCTGGGGGAGCATGGTACAAAGAAACATGACTCCGCAAGGAGGATGAATAATGTAAACAAGGATCTTGTTACACAGGACCTTATAGAATCAATTGTCTTTTGGCAATAAAGGTCAAGAAATGCTAGTAGCTAAGGCCCCAGAAAGTCTCAAAGAATAAGAAAGTCAGATATTTCTGATGATTATAAAGTCTATATTGGTGAAATTCAAATGGAGGGTAATCCCACCTAATTTGAAGAAGCCATGAGAGACGTTTACTCGTCTAAGTGGCAAGAAACAAAGAAAGATAAAATGAAATCGATAATACCAATAATATTTTGGGATCTAGAATAAATTCCTAAGGAGCCAAGACAGTAGGCTGTGATGGGTCTACAAGACGAAATGTGGCTCCAAAGGGAATGTGTAAAGATGTGGAGCGCGACTTGAATCAAAGTTTTTTGCGCGAAGCGAATGAATAGATTACAATGAGTGCTAGTGGCACATTATGATCTGAGTTACATCAGATGAAAGTAAAGATAGCATTTCCCAATGGGATTTGTATGAAAATAATTACGTGGCATAACCCAGAGGTTTTGTCATGAAAAGAAAGATTGTAAGGGATGCCACCTGTAGAAATCTCTTATGGAATGGAGCAAATCTATAGACAGTGGCATTTAAAGTTGAAGAGTCAATTAGAAATTTTGGGTTAAAGATAATGAGAGGACAATTGCGTATGTACAAAGTTATAGAAGGGGAAATTCATTTCCTAATCTTGTGTGGTTGACACCTTAATGGTTAATGGTGATGTCAATCTACTGCATGAGAAGAAGTTTTTGTCCTCAAGGTTCAATGAGAAAATTCTCGGTGAAATGTATCTCGTTAAAAGAATTGAAATTCATCGAGATAGAAGAAAAGGGGTATTATGACTATCGCATAGGCATGCTAAGAAAAGTTTCTAAAGAAATAAAGTACCTATGCGGGTAAACCTACGCCTGTTCTCATGGTCAGGGTAATAGTTTTGAGAACTTTAATGTTCCAAAAGCAATGTAAGATTGTTATAGATGGACGTCCTATATGCTTCGGCTGTTGAAAGCTTAATGAGTACAAGGATAAGATCTTGCCCTGACACAGTTTACGTATCCGGGTTGTTTTGGCAAAAGTCCAGTCCAGATATAGATCACTGGAATGGAGTTAAAAAGTCGGCCTCATGCTAAAAAGAAAAGAACAAGTACTCTCAAGTAGTTGTGGGTACAAATGTTATATTTTGGCGAGATGTTTAGTGAAACCCACATAGTAGCTGACACTCGCAGTTGGAGTTTTATTGTGGAAAAGCTCCAAAAGAAACAGTTCTAGTATCATCAGTGATGTAAAGTTATAATATAGCATGATATGAGGCTGAGGGACAGGCGAAATGGTTAAGTAACTTGTACCCGGAATTGATAATGGTTGTCAACAGTAATAACCATTCAGTAGTTTGCTCCTAAGACAACAGGTCAAGTGTGCTGCCAAACACATTGACATTAAAGTTATACGTTGTAAAGGAGAAAGTCCGGAATCATACCAAAGGGTATTGAACATATAAGTAACAAGCAAGTGCTTGCGGATCCGCTTACTAAAGGCTTACCACCCAGTGTGTTCAGAGAACACACAGTCGACATGGGTTTATGGTATAGCCTATGATTTCCGGACAATAAAGGGCCCAAAGTTAAAGAATCTGTTTCAGATCAGAGATGTTTATTGTAGCTGTTAAATCTATCGGCGACTGACCGTGACGATGAGGCATGCTCTATACACTGATTTGTGATGGAACAAATAAAAGTGAAAGCAATGAAAGACAAAGTTTAAAGTTAAATGATAAGTTGAGATCAAGGGGGAGAATGTTAGAATAGATCTCAACCGAATTGGCCCAACGGCCAATTCGGACCCTTTGACCACGCCCTGATCGGGGGTGCTCAGCCACACAAGGCTGGTGGGCCCCCGTCGCGCAGGCTATATATAGAAGGTGGGGGCCAGGGCTCACTTCACGAGGTTCACTGCTGCTCCCCACCTACCTCCCTAGTCCGATCGAGAGGGGTGCCTGTAAGCGACGGGAAGTCCTTCACCGCCGCTGCATCGGCCCTGACATCCACAGGGGACGTCACTGCCACTCGAACTACGCCAAGCCCGATGGTCAGTCACTTCTTCTCTCTCTCCCTCCCCGTCTCTCTCTCTGTTGGATTTGTATCCATGACGGTTAATCTCAAATGTAAAGAGAACTACCTACTAGATCTACACCTAGCTGATCCACAGAATACAACACTGTCCACATACGCCGGGAGGCTGCTCAGAATGCGGACTTCGGGCGGGCGCTCAATGACAAGTGCGCTGCGTGCCTCGCCGCGGACGCGTAGGATGCCATGGTGGGGTGCCTCGTTCTCGTCAACCTCGAGCTCGGCGTCGATAGCATTGAGTGCCTCGCTGCCAACAGCATCACACAGGCATCTAGCGATGCTAAGATCCGCTCGCTCCACAACTCCATCTGCCTCCTTACAGTCGTCGCATCGCTCCACTTGCCGCGCCCCGACACCGCCGCGGGGATGGCAGCGGTCGCACCTACGGCTTGCCCAACTCCGCCACGCGACTCTTCACTGGCCGCCTCAGCAACCTGGAGCTGTCACCGCTGTTGTCAACCTTTCTGTTGTCTCCAACTTCTCCTTGAGCTTCCTCATTAGGGTGCTTAGATAGGACGGGGGCACGTCGACATATATGCAGGTGGTCAGATCTTCCCAATGGGGTACCGTGTTGTAGGTTTGCCCGTGACGTGTTGTGTTTGAGTCTTGAAATAGAATTAATTTTTTGGTACTTTTTTACACGCCGTCTAGTGTTGTGTTTGAGTCTTGTTAGGATAGAATTTTTGGTACTATTTTACACGCCTTCTATTCCACTACAAGCGTTTGATTTTGATTATTGCAAGTCGGACATTGAGTTGGTTAGATATCTGCAAGGCCTGTTGGACATCCGACATCTACTTCTTTTTTCTCTTTTGTGTTGGACACATGGAGTTTTACTCCATCATCACATGTTTTTGTTTGCCCTCCGTGTTGGACATGGAGTTTTACTCCATCACGTATTTTTGTTTGCCCTCCTTGCGAGCTTGTACTAAAAGAAATTGAAACAAACTGAGACACAGATACGGAAGGGGACCGCCGTGGACAAATAAGAAGGGAAGCAGGCGATGGACGAAAATCTAAAGTGTCTAGAAATTTTGCCTCTTTATTATTAGGTATAGATATATACTTTTAGAAGTTCAAATAATGTATCCACAAAAATTTATGAATTTTATTATTTAATTCTTTTTTTTGAAAATCCGTTGTTATATAATAAATTAGTTTTGGAAAATCAGGAGGACAGTACGATGTACGATGATACGTGCCAGATTGAGCGTGGAGGTGACAACAAGTACGTGTCACTCTCAGAATCATGACAACAGCTAGCTAGCTTATTATCATCGTCGTCATATATATATATATATATATATATATATATATATATATATATATATATATATATATATATATATATACACACACACACACGTGGTATTCTACACCCTAGGTGTAGGAATACTATTCTACACCGAGCTATTATACTGAACAAAATTCAGTACTGTTCAGTAGTCGCGTTTCAGTATTATTCAGTATTTTTGTAGTATTGTGCGTAGTACTGACTAATACTGAACACGGTTCAGTAGTACTTAGTATTTTTTAGGTCAGTTTTGGCTTATGGTGTAGAATAATATTCTACACCTAGGGTGTAGAATAGCGCTGCCGTATATATATATATATATATATATATATATATATATATATATATATATATATATATATATATATATATATATATATATATATATATATATATATATATATATATATATATATAGGGAGAGTATACTCTATAGCTAGCTACAAAATAACTTATTTTGTAGCCACCTCTATTTACGATAATTTTATATACTAATTTACGACAATGTCAGTATATATTTACGATAGTTGAATTACTATAACACATGTGGATATTTACCATAATATTATAGTAAATCACATAGTAAGGAGTTACTATAATCTCGTAAATTAGCATAACAATTATCGTAACTCCAAGTGGCTACAGAATAAGTTATTCTGTAGCCAGCTATAAGGTAATAGTTCTCTCTCTCTCTCTCTATATATATATATATATATATATATATATATATATATATATATATATATATATATATATATATATATATATATATATATATATATATATATATACATATCATCACCAGTGTGGGTACGTGTGTCCATCGTGTGCATGCAGGTATATACGGTGTTCGATCCATCGACGTGTTGGTTGCACGATGCATGGGCATGACCGAGACCGAGGCTTTTATTTTTCAAAAGTAGCTGTCTGGCTGTGCAGGTAGCTATGAGTGGGAGGTTAAAACCCACGGGCACAAGACAATTAATTGTAGTGAAGAATAATATTAATTATTCCAAGGATCGTGCCCTGCATATACATACTTCCTCGTATTTATTTCACTTCCACAATTTCATCACTGTCAGGTTCTATTACAGACGATGGAGACAGTGGTATACGGAGTAGCTCTACCAACGTGGAAGACGACGACAGTGGTGGCCCGTTGTCGTCCATCTCAGATCTTTCGAGATCTATGACATGGGATTCCTGTGGTGGGCCATTGTCCGTCTCAGATGATCCCTCGGGATCTGTGGCACGGGATCCTTGTGGTGGCACATTGTCCGCCGCAGATCCCTCGGGCTCTATGTGATGGGCATCATTATTGCTCTCCTGCTGCTCGCCACCTATTCCAAAGATCTTCCCAAGCAGCTGTTGGAGCCAACCTATTCCATATCTTCGAGCGATGACTACCGCTACTGCAAACACAAACATCCATATATCAATAAGCATGCATAATATATTTTTTCTTTTTTTAGCAAAGATAAAAGTAAAAATTGAAACAAAACTACATGTATGATGTGGCCAACCTTTTTGACACTTGTGATAAGCTCAGAAAGGTTGAGGGTTTTAGTCATATCTCACTTACCAAAGGATATCACTGCTAGATGCTCGTTGCCGATGTGGACCCACGTACTGGTCCAACCGACATCTATGCTCCACCTAAGGTGAAATGCAAAATATGAAACTTGCAATCAAGAACAAAAACATGTCACTTCATTTTAATCGGTGGGATCATCTAGACTTACTTTTCTGACATATGATGTGTGTCCCAGCCGACAAACACCATGCCAAAGTACATGGAGCCCATAGCAAAGACAAAATGGAAAAACCCATACCCATATGGTACATCGTTTTCCGTCTCTACTACGTTCCTGAACTGCAAATTTTCAAGCAATAATTTATTTAGGTGGTACAAGACAATTCACATTTTTATTGATTTGATTATTTGTTTAACTGAAATGAAGAACATACATTTAAGCATTTGTAGTCATCAGTGCCTGTCGAAAAAGTAGCTACGGTGATGCTGATCAATTCAACAATAAAAGTCTGCCAATGTTGAAATAATATCAATCAAACATTTGATGAAATATAACTATAGTAGATAAGAACCATGATAGAATAAATAGTCTACTTACAATTATGGTTATCCAATTGTCGCCTGAGCCAGCTTTTCCTTTCTTGAAGCATCTTGTGTCTGGCTCACTATTGAGGCGAAATTTCAGAGCCAATGAGAATAACAAAGTTAGTTTATCATATATATATATATATATATAAAGGGACCCCAATATAATAGGCTGTAGCATCACATAATTATTCTATATAAACATTTTACCTTTTAATTGCTGACCAGCATAGGAACACAATGTATGCTCCCATTAGCCCTGACTCCATGTAGAATCCCCTTGACTAATTTAGACACAGCAGGTCACATATTCACAATACAAATTTAGTATATACTCTTTTTCCAATTCTTAGCTTTTGATGATCTAATTAAGTATGTACTTAATTACCTTTGATAATAGTGAGATTAGGGTCATGAGACACACCAGGACCAGTGTGGTGACAATGAAAGTGATGTTCACCAAGCAGCCCGTGTACCAGAAGAACATAAGTATAATCCCTACAATCGAGGCACTATAGGCTAGGACAGAGGCCGTGATCACCTCAAGGTAGCTGTGTTGTCAATAGAAGATTGTCAGATATATAGAAACAACAGTAGTACAACATGTTGGGCAAGATAAATTAAAGCAAACCCTACTGATTTTCGATATTTATCTGGCACCATTTGTAGTTTAGCCGTGTGATGAATCTAATGACACTTATGAGCTGAATGAGAAGAAATACCCTGCTCAATTCCAAATACAAGATATATAATAACCACATGTTAGTGATGGAAAGGGGAAGGACATGAACAAATGCTTGGAAAAATTGTTTGAGGTACCCTGCTCCAAAGTGTGCAGCTTTACCTGAAAATAAATCAGACGAAAACACCATGATCATCAAGTGGTGGATTCTCTAATTTACTACAAGTTGTAAGATAGGTCAGCATGAAGTCAGTAACTAACCATAGAGTTGAATCACAACAGATGGTGTAAATATTGAGACCACGAGGCAGGAAAACAAGAGGGGGGCCTTTAACCACCACCACTGGAACTGCCACGAGTTTCGACGGTCTTGTACCGTCCTCGTGCCCACGGTGGAGAAGAACATTATAGAGGAAAAGAGCTGGAAATTTTGTTAAGGCCAGCACAAGTTGATGGAAACCAAATGTTTGTTTGGGCAAAAAAATTTGAGGATACGAAGTAGGCATAACTTATGGTTAAAACACCCTCAGCGGCAAGGCAGTCACGGTGAGTACAGCCAGTGAGGCGTTGTCCCGTGAAGTACGTGATAGGATTTTCTCTTTCCACCCATGCAACAATGTTGGCCAAAAAGAAGATCCCTGCGTAGATATAACGCACCGACATTGGTGTTATTAGGCTCTGACAGGAGCAACGGTTTCCTATAAGCCCATTGTCACCACCAACGTCCCTCTCGGCCTGCGTCACGTCCATGTCTATAGTCTGTCAGTAAAAATTGAGTGAGTTCTTGGTCAGATGCAAAAACTTTTCATGAAAAACTACAGTAACGAATCTTACTGTACATGCATGGAGTATTAAATATAGACGAAATAAAAACTAATTGCACAGTTTGCGTGTAAACTGCGAGACGAACGTTTTGAGCCTAATTAGTCCGTGATTTGACACTAAAGTGCTACAGTAACAAATGTGCTAATGATAGATTAATTAGGCTTAATAAATTCGTCTCGTAGTTTCCAAGCAAGCTATGTAATTAGTTTTTTTATTAGTATCCGAAAACACCTTTCGACATTATACGGAACATCCGATGTGACATTCTCCCCCAAAAACTTTTCACCAACTAAACACAGCCTGAGAAGGATGGCGAACAAAATTGCTTTTTGCTATAGCACAATCTGCTGCAGATATTTTATATTTTTTAACTAAAATACGTACAAATGAAGAAGAGGAACTTTATGTCATCTAACCACCTAATTTCACTAAAACATTTCATCATTTTCTATACAATATTGAGTCATGTACCAAAGGATCGAAAAAGATTTATTCCATCTCTGGTACTACAGTATGAGATAAAAATAAATTTGTTAGAACAATGGGGAGACCAGGACAGAGACATGGGTTTATTCCCCTTGACAAGTTTACATAGTTGCATGGACAACCGCGACTACGGTAGAGATATAGAATATGTAATTATCATTTTACACTGCAGTTTGTGTGCCCTCTATTCCATCCCTCACTACACTCTTCCCCTCTGCATAATATAACTCCAAATCACCACCGACTTCCTAGAAAACAAAAGAATGACAAAAGCTAAATGGATATATATATGCTATAGCGCAATCAGCTGCAAATATTTTAGATTATTTTTGCAACTGCAAATCAAGTGAGCTGGGACTCCAAGCTAGGTGGCAATGCAATGCGTGTTAAATAAAATTCTGGAAGTATATATATATATATATATATATATATATATATATATATATATATATATATATATATATATATATATATATATATATATATATATATATATATATATATATATATATATATATAAAGATCACAACTAGCTAGCAGGAACAAGCTAAGAGAAACCTGCACCTGGTGTTGCTCGTTGGTCGCCATTTGTAGCAGGAAGTAGTGAGCGGCCAGTCAAGATTTGAGGAGACGAGATTGAGGAAGGGATAGCTAGCTACAGGAGGTTTGGTGCCAGCTTATGCCAGGATATGGTTAGTACAAAGAAGTTGAGGTCCAGTCCCCGATATATATACACAAGTCATCACCCTCCTTTCGCAAACATGCACTAGACGTGCGATCAAGTGATCGACGCGTAACTGCAGACACGCACCAGACATATGCACAAGATCAAGTCATCGACGTGTAACTGCTGGATGACAGAAGCTAAGATTTGAGATACGAATGCATGCACGCACGCACGCGTTTGGTGCCGGTATGCAGTGCTGCAGGGCATGTGTGGTAGGCAGAGGCAGGCAAGTAGCAGCACGATACTCAGAAGAGATTCTCATCAGCACGTACCAAACCCAATCACACATGCATATGGTGGTGATGCGCTGCTGCATCATCTAGCCTGACGAAACACGAGCAGGTCAAAGTATCAAAAAAGTTCTATAATTCTTCGGTCCGGGAACAATTCAAAGACGAGAATGAAAGACCTTCGTTCCACATGCCATGTCTTCTACTACCAGTTCACGCAAAGCAGGGGCTCCTGAGCTTTGTCATGTAGGGGCTGGCAGTAACAAATGTGCTACTGCCAGCTTGTTCGGCTGGCTGCCAGCCAGCCAGCAGTGCTTTTCTCTCATATCAAATCAGCACCAGCCACCAGCCACCTGCCAGCCAGCAGTACTTTTCTCTCACGACAAATCAGCACCAGCCACCAGCCACTAGCCAGCCGAACAAGCTGTATAGCTGATATCTGTTTCCTGGTTAATTATTGATTGTCAGAAGCTACACTAATTAAGGGGATGTTTGATCCCATGACTAAACTTTAGTGCCTATCACATCAGATGTTTAGATACCAATTACGAGGACCAAATATATATGAGCTAATTAAAAAACTAATAGCATATGTTGTGGATAATTCACGAGATGAATCTATTAAGCCTAATTAATTCATGATTAGCACATATTTACTGTAGCATCACATGGGCTAATCATGGATTAAATAGGCTTAATAGATTCATCTCGTGAATTAGCCACAACTTATGCAATTAATTTTATAATTAGCTCTTGTTTAGTCCTAATTGGAATCTAAACAACTGATGTGACAGATACTAAAGTTTAGTCCTAGGGATCTAAACGCCCCCAAACTCGTCCATATGTATTTGTTTTGCACCTTATGGTCACCCAACCACACCTGCAGCGTTCCACCTGACTTCACAAGAAGAGGAACTTTACGTCATCTAACCACCTAATTTCACTACAACATTTCACCATTTTCCATACAGGACTGAGTCATGTACCAATGGATCCGAAAAGATCTATTCCATCTCTAGTACTATGAGGAAGTGGCTTGGCCAGCCGTCTCTACTCTTCCATTGCTACAAATCAGCGATTTATCCCACTATACCACGCCCTAAAATTAACGTCGCATGGGGGTCATTAAAAGTACCAAAATAGCATTGGAAGGTCGGACATTAAAGATTAGTAACGTTCTGTCGGTTGTTATATCTCATTTTCGTAATAGATAGTCCATTGTTGTTGCTTTTTCGCCAGTATCAACAACAGATGTAAGGGTCGTTAAAAAGATATAACGACCAACCGTATGTCGCTGAAACGACTTTTAACAACCCAACAGAAGGGAGTAAAGGCGAGCCCGAGCATGCCCGCAGCCGCCACTCTAGGCTCAGGGGCTGCGGCATGGCCCCGGGCTACCGAACGATGGTGGCCCGAGCCTGATCTCCACCCAGCATCCACCTAGGCTAGCACCTAGGCGGCAACCGGTGTCTTGAGCCACGGACCAGGATCTGGCTAAGGAACCCGTTAGACACCCAGAGCCTAATAGGTATGAAGATGTTGCACCGTCTGTCTGTTTGACAAACACAAGGCCTTGTCGGTCACTCTCTCGGCAGGGTCTTGCCACAAAGGCTATGAGGGCAAAGGGCTCTAGGGCCTGCTCATCAGCCCCTCTAGGAGAAGGCTCCTTGCGGACCCAGGAAGCCTCAAGAAGGCTCAGTAGGGGTAGACCGCGCTGCAGTAGGCAGCCCCTAACAATCAAGTGCTAGAACGGAAGCAGCGGTGTCAGGGGGTGGTTGCGGCACTATTGGCTCCCCCTACATGACAAGGCAACATCCAGCAAAGCCATGGTAGAGGATGCATGTACCAGGTGCATAGACCCGATTTTTACATTGTGCCATCCTTAGAATATAAGGGGACCGAGGCACGACTCCCTTTAGAGGGGATCAGCCAAAACTCTAAGAGGGAGGATCGGACCCAACTCAGTGAAGAGGGGGATATCCAATTTGTCCCAAGTCTGATGGACCGAGGAAGAACACCAATGAACTCTAGGATAGCACCGAGCGATCCTCAACCAATCTCTCTCGATTTCCACCATTGTAACCCCTGATTGGGCATTCATAACATGAAGATCACAATACTACAAGACGTAGGGCTCTGAAGCTCAAACTAGGATAAATCGAGCTATGTTCCTTCCGTATTTTGAGTGTCTAAGCCACCGGAGACCTACACATCGACCTCTCTGACAAATAATTTCAATGCTCATCATGGTTATGGACCCGCGATAGCTGGCGTGCCAGATATGGGATCGTGTCATGTGTGATTGTTTCTCTACGATGGCTAGAGCCACCCACCTCGCCACCAGAGCCGGCAACATCGCCCCCGAGGGCGGCTTGCGCTTCTCCAGCAAAATCATCATTACCGACAGCTCCTTCGCCCCTGGCCAAGTACCCCCCCCTCACTCTACACTAAAAATAGAGAGGTGTGTAGCACGGTGGAAGTCGCCCTATTCAAGAGCAAAGCCTTCCAATCTTCTCTTAGCTCTCTAGCTTAGCTTTAGCTATAGAGTAGTAGTCTAGTAGTGGAGTAGAGTGGGAGCGAAGCTTCTCTCGGTGCTCCGAAGAGTCTTCTGGGTCTGGTACAACTCTTTGTATTATTTCATTTAGCATTTACTTTAGTCAGTATTTACTTTCAGTACTTTATTCTAGTATTTGCTTGGTTTACATTTAAGTACTTAGTCATTAGTGTGCACTCATTAGTGAGCTTAGGTGCTTGTTGTTTGGCATTAGTAGCATAGGTTATCTTATCATTAGTAGTTATCCATTAGTACCGGTTCCACCGTCTGGTTAGGGTACTTTGATCTCATTTCATCGGAGCTTAGATCAAAGTAGTAAGTTTATAGATTAAGCGTTGTGCTTTGGCTATAGATTACATGTGGATACGGCTAGGCCTCCGGATAGATTGAGGTAGATGGCAAGTGGTGGCAGCCTTGTCCATCCTCTGTATTCCCCCACATTAGGTCTCTAGTTATTAAATCATAGGGCTCATGGCAGACCTTGTCTATTTAACTCTCTTACTTGGTAGGCGGGCAGTGCCCCGAAGTACTATCAAATCTCGCCTAGTCATTTGTTTACCCTTTGCCACTAGAAAGATATATCACTCACTCCCACCTAGCTATCTCTAGAGTATCATTAGTTAGTTTAGGTAGATTTCAGTCAAACCCTTCACTATCATTCACCTGCCTAGGATACAATTAAGACCTAGTCTTTAAATCCTAGCCCTATATAGATTCTAGCCTTTCGCCTTCCTGTGGAAAAAAATATAAATTCGACACTCGGTACTCACTGAGTGAAGTGCTACGTGATAGTTCTGTGTGCTTGTGGAATCCTCCAATAGTCGTTAAGAAATATCAACACATAGCAAGTACAGACACAACACTATTTAAAAAGATACACTACTACAACTGCAACCACAATAGCAGAACCAACCACTAGTGTGAAAAGCCTAACAATTGTAAGCAAGGATTATACTATGTTTGCCTCAGCATGCACCAATCTTTGTGTTATTGAATCTGCTTCTTCATTTTCCCCAACTCACGCATGAGAATCTGGAGAATTTGCTTGTCCAGGTTCTAGGTGAATCACAACCCTACCCATTTTCACTAGTTTTTTCAGATAGTCTTGTTGTCATTCATAAAACTTGCATCTCGATCGAACCTGTACAAAATCAAGGGAAACAAAAAAAACAGATGCATTCAAGAAAACCAGATCCAATCTGTGACTACACCCAACCAAAACAAGAGATGAGCAGATGCTTACCCAGGGATTGTTCCTTGGGCATTTGAAGAACATACAACTAGGATTAGTGTCAATCTTCGACTGAAGCTTAATCACCCTCTCTATCCCGCACTCATCGCAAATAATTAGAGGAAGGCCCATCTCTTCCCCAACCTCGTCTTCTTCTGCATACGGCGGCCTCAGAGGATGTCTGCTCTGTGACGACGAGCAATCCATCCGAGAAGATATGGTGTTGCCAGAAGAGCAGAGGAGCAGGGGGACGAGAGCAATGGTTGGCGTTGTCAGGGGCAACAAACCCTAGCACAAAGGGGGAAGAAAGCCACGGTTGTTTTAGAATAACGACCAATGGCCAATTTACCATTGTATTGTACCGTTGCAAACTGGAAGGACATTTTTGTCTTTGCTCATGCCCCAACATCAAAATAGACCTGGCACCATGTCTATCCTACGGTGTACGCCCTTCCATATCAACCATCTTCGCAGTATCATACGGTTGTTGCTGCAATTATATGTCCACATTCAGCGGCCATGGAAATGAGAAAACACCGCTGAGCCGCCACGAAACAACGGTGATGACAAAGTATCTACACCGACTGCTATGATGCACCGGCAGTGATATTCAGCAGCTATAAAATAGCGCTCGGGCAGGAGAGGAAATGCCTCCCTCAAAATTTCCTTTCCCCGTCCTCCCCTCAGGTGAAATGCTCTCCTCAGGTTCGAGATGATCCCGTCCCCGCTTGCCTTTGAGCTGCCCTTGACGCCGCGGGGCGTCGACCTCAGCCCTCGCTAGGGTCCTCCTATCTGCCAGCACAAGGGCCTCTAGTGCACGGTGCTGCAAGTGTGAGGGATGGCGGAGAGCGGGCTGGGTGGAGGGGCAGCTCGACGGCAAGCGTTGGACAGGAGCATCTAGAACCTAAGGGCGCAGGGCGTCGACCTCTTCTCTCTCTGGGGTCCTTCCATCCGCTGGTGGAAGGGCCTCCAGTGAACAAAGCCGTGAGCGCGAGGGATGGTGGAGACCAGGCGGGTTGGAGGGGCAGCTCGACGGCGAGCGGTGGACAGGAGCATCTGGAAGCTGAGGCCGCGGGGCATTGGCCTCGCCTCTCGCTGGGGGTCATCCCATCCGCTGGCGCGACCTCATGGCGATCGCGTCCGGCTACCCGCCCGCCATCCTGCACAGTACCTCCGAGGTAATCAAAATTAATTAGCTTCGGAATTATGGATTTTTTATTTTCCCTTTCGAATGTTGTGGATGATGTTCTCGAATTGTTGTTAACACATTTCCTATAGTTCAGGCGCCTGAGTCCTTCCATAGAAAAAATTGTAATTTGTTTATTGTGATTTGTGCTATTAGATTTGGACCATTGGATGGAGATCTAATGGTTGTAGCCGTTGCCTGAACAAATGCTAAATTTTAGGCACCTGCAATATAGCATATCCACAAAATTTTGGGTTAAACACTTCAGTACACATAGATGGTGTATTCTAAAACTGTGTATATGGTCCGTTGCAGTACTTAGAGCATCTCCAATAATTTGCCATCCGGCTTTCCCATCCTTAATTTTTTGGCCAAATGAGAAAAAACCATCTCCAATAGTTTGGCATCCTCCCTCCCCATCTTTCCCAACCTCGCAAAAATCTATCCCGAGCGCGCATATATGCGCGCGGCCTAGGAGCACGCATCTAGAGTTTCCCGGCCTGTCTAGTAAAAAGGAAGAAAGACAGGGTTCCAGGTGAGAAAAGTGCAAGAGAGAATGATCTGGTGGAAGGGGTTAAACGCGTACAGAAACAAATTCAGGGTTCCTCATATAAAACATGAGGCCGGGTAGTAGGAAAAATTGCCGAGAAAAAAAACTTTTGAGATAAAAATATAGGAAACTCTTGGAGATGACTTATTTTTTTCTTCCCATACTAATTTAAAAGTTGGCAAACACCATATTTTGGAGAACAAAATATGAAGAACTCTTGGAGATGCTCTTATTAGCTTTTTCGTCGAGAGAGAGAGAGTTCATACACTGAATATGTTGACACCGTGCACATTATTTTTTTTGTTTGGACTTGTTCTACCAAATTAGGGGATGATGTACACTACGAATGAAGTGACAGCGGCTGATGGTTTTGCTAGAATCATCACACTCAACCTAGAGTCAAATGACAAGGATGGTAATCCATGTGCATATCAGTAGCAGTTGTTTCTAGGAACAATCTTATAGCTTGAGTATTGTGCAGGCGCCCATTGTTAGTGAACATAATGTCGGACAACCCGTGGAGGCAATTGGTGTCGTGGATCAAGTAGAAGTTGTATCAATTTTACAAAAAGTTCACCCTTGGTAGGCATATCAGGTGGTGGATCGACCATTTCAGTTTCGTTAGTATACAACATTTATGTGAACACTGAGGTGAATGTGTATACTACACATTTACTTGTTTTTGTAGGTTCAACGTACTCAAATGCAGTTTAACAAGGTGGTGGATCGCCCTTGGCAGGCATATCAGGTGGTGGATCGCTGTTTTTGATGAATTGACAAAGAGCTTGCTGTTTAACAAGTATGATATCCTTTGATCTTGTACCAATGCCATGTAAGTTTGTTGGAAATGCCTCATTTTGTAGTACACATTACATGTTGAGTAGTTTAGCCTAGCTATTTTCCATGGGGACATTGTGAATGCAGGAACTATTATTTATGTCCATTTTGACATCATCTTATAGGAATGAACTCTCACTGTTTTCGGTTGACCAATTTGGAGATATCTAGGTTGTAAGCTCTTGGCGGTTTCATTATGGAGTGATTTCATGAGTGAGATGAATTTGATGCCCATGCAGCCTCATCCATGATCTCTCCTCCAGCTCAGAGGTTGGCCCTGGAAGCCCTTCATTCAATTGACAACCTATCTGTCTAGCCATAATTTTGTGGAAAACAGGAGGGGTTGCCCCTACTGGACTTTATTAAAATTTAATAATAATGTTTGCCAAGTACGTCGAAGAAAATAAGCAAAATTATACATAGTTGTCTAGCCATAATTGTAACTGTAACTGGAGATCACTCTTAGATCTGAGTTTAACTCGAGCTAGCCCTTATTTGAAAACTAATTTGCAAGCTTGCAAAGAGTGCTGTTGATTTCTGATGATGTCTTAACTATGTTTCACCTTTTTTCTTGTGTTGAAGACAGTGGAGCTGACCATTTTGGAGATATCTGGGCTGCAAGAAGATCTTGGCGGTTTCATTATAGAGACCATCACCTTATCTAATCAAGGTGCCAGTTCCTGACCTTGGAATGCCGGTTTCATTTTGGACGTTTGTTTATGTTATGAAAACTATATATTTGCTGTGGTTGGATTTCGACATATCACGAGTGCATAAATGCATTTTTCTCCCGATTGGGAAACCCCTTTAGTCCCGGTTTCCCAACCGGGAGCACCAATCAGGAACTAAAGGTACCCTCCTTTAGTGCTAGCTTGGCGCCCGAGACTAAAGGGGCACCTTTAGTCAAATGGGGCCTCCTGGCCTGGCCATGGGCGCCACGAGGCAGGCCATTACCAACCGGGGCTAAATGTCCCTCTTTTTTTTTTCTTTTTCTGGTTTCTATTTTTGGTTTCTTTTTTTTAATTAATGAGTAGTTTTCATATTATAATACATTTTCGAATACACTGCTAATAGTAATATATATGTACTTTGCACGCGTGAGCTTTCGTTCGAACTTTGTACATAAATTACAAACGAATATACACATACATGCATATATATATGATGATCATATATATACACACGTTATTTTATGTACATATAATATTTGCATACATACATACATACATACATACATACATACATACATACATACATACATACATACATACATACATACATACATACATACATACATACATACATACATACATACATACATACATATATATATTACAAAGGTTCGATATATAAATTGATAATGTCCTTAACAATTCACTCCTCCGGATTTGGCTTCCACGTTTCGTTCGGGTCATTGTAGAACTCGTCGTTGGGGTTGATGACCCGGTCATTTAGAAATCCTGCTATAGTCTCTCGAATTGCTTTAAGTCGGTCAAGTGGTATGACTCTTTCCCTCAACCATTTAGTCTTCAATAAAAGTTAAAGGAAAAAGTATTAATATATATATGTATGTGTGTTGCTCATGTAATTACTTTTACAAATGAGAGCAATAAAGAAATTGTGAATATATGATCAAAATAATATACGTACTTTGAGTTGCTCTTTAGGGGTTCTCTTTGAGTACGCCATGATGAACTCGCAAACATAGTATCCGCAGTAGTTGTTACCCTGCTCCTGCCTTAGAACCCACTTTTACGACAAAAAATCAATTAGGTGAATTGAAATCATCATAATTGAATATAAATGTGTAGTTATAGTACTTACTTTGTGTGCGATTACACCAAGTGGCGCTTTGCAATGTTTCATTTTTTATTCCTCAATGAACTTTTTCCAAACCCTACTCCCAATAAAATAAAATAAAAAAATTTAACCTTTAATAATTGTTGAGCGATCGGCGCCATTATATATCTAGTTGTTATAGAGAAACTAAATTAATTACCCTTGGATAATATCTATCATGTCTTGATACTCCGTTTGCGGTTTTCTCAACGAGTCTAAGATTTTCAATCTACTATTGGCCATATCGATGACCATCAATATCCAGTGATTGCTGCATAAACATATATGTGTGTGTGTGTGTGAGAGAGAGAGAGAGAGAGGTAACTAGCTAGTAAGGAAATATTGATGTCCCATATGATCAACATTAATTACTTATAATAACACTCACTTGAAGTTGTAGAAGATGAGTATCTTCTTCTTGTCACGTTGGTTCACTAAGAAATTCATGAGATTTCTCTCAGGTTGAGGCTTATAATCCTTCGGGGGGTTAGGGTGTTTGTATACGACATACGGATCAACGAAACCAACATCATTATCCTTTCTCTTTCTAAGTTCTGTCATCTCAAATCTGCATACATGAAAATTGTGAATATATATTGTGAATATATAATAAAGAAATGGTGAATATAGTAGAAAAATAATCACACTTACAGACAATGGCAGCGAATGAGACTTTTGTCGAGAGAGTCTAGGTGGCATAGTTGGTGTAATTCTGGAAACTCGACATAGATAATGTCATTGCCACGGAAGTAATGGTGGTTTCTAATTCTGACAGAAAGATAGATTTGTCCCGCATCAGACGCCGACATATACCACCCGTTTAGCAGGTACATTTGCATACCCAATTTACCTAATTTCTCTGGGTTGTATAAACTCTGTCCTGGTACAAATTTCTTGTAAGGATCCACTTCCAGAGCAAATGGTCCTTCAGCGAGCACTTCAGCAAGGTTCAAACTAGTGTCCTCATAAAACCGAAGAAATGACTCATAGCCGCCTACCTCCTCCACTAAGTTTAAGTTTGAACCATATTCGTTAGGAACGACAAGGGGTGAGATTGATTGTTGTGATTGTTGTCCGAGTTGTGCAACACCTTTCCCTACTCTCTTCTTTTTTTACGCCGCCTCATATGACTTGGTGAGAGAGCGGTCATAGTCTGATATCGGTTGTTTCACGGCACTCTTAAGAGAATCCCGTTTTTTTGTTCCAACTTCTTTCTTAGCTGATCTGGAGGTAGGAAGAAGTATGATGCCTCCGGGTTCTCCCTCGCTCGTCATGCCTGTTTTGCACCTTCAAAGAAATCTTTCACTTCTTTTTGTACTGCATCCTTTAATTCATGTTCACTTTTCTCGTAAGATAGTTTTTGGGGAATAACTAGATGAGTGTTTGCTTTCTGCTTCTTTGCCGGCGGGCAGGGCAACGGCTTCGTTTGCGGGGCGGACCTCTTAGGGGTTGGCTTCCTTGGAGGTGGGGGAGGCGTTGAAGACCGCCTTGGAGGCAGTGCAGACTTTGGAGGCGGCGAAGGCATTGGAGACCTCAGCGGAGGAGTTGTGGACTTCCTTGGAGGTTAATGCTTATTATTAGTCATGCCCATAGAAAATTATTAAAAAAAATTTGTTAACTTTTGTCCGCACCTAATGTCTGCTGGCGGTGGAGCAGACGCCCCAGGGATAATGATGTAGTGCTTGCGCCATAGTATATATGTCTCTCTGCTTCTCCTAGAGTCTTCTCTCCATCACCTCCAGGAATGCCAAGAGCCAGATCCTCATAACATTTGCTTACTTTATCCACTGCGACCCTAGCATATCTAGGTTATATTGGTGCCTCATGGATTCTTGGTGTCTTGGTAGGGTCTAGAGGAGTAAAAACACCGACAGCGACCTTGATTGTGTCATTCCCCCTTGGAACATGTAGCTCAATTGATGTCATCGGAGTAGTGACATCATCCACGGGGAAGCGCAGCGCTGCGTCATCTTGATTTGGTAGCTTAGTGGAAACCATTCTTGGCTCTAATGCCTGCCTCTGGGCACTCATTGCTTTCTGCACTTGCTTTCTGATTTCTTCCTATATTCTTGCTTCCATTGCTTTTTCTCGCTCCTGTGCTTGAAGCACCATTTCCTCCAACATTGTCACCTGCGCTCTTGCTCCTCCTTGCTTCTCTCGTGGCTTCGGTAGGTTTCCCTATCATTAGGGAAACCATGCTTCGATGAAGTGTTGCGTCCTAAACCTCTAGTTCGGCCAGTGTGTTCAACAGTCTCGATGGCATACGTTAGCTCATCCTTCTCTCTATTGGGCTTGAACGCACCAATCTCTTTAGCTTGTATAGCAAAAGCCAATCGACGTCGTGTTGTTTCCAGTTTTTTCCCATACACTGCTAGACCAGTCTCTGGGTCGAGTCTTCCCCCATGATCGAAAAACCAATTCTTCACGCACGGCGGCCACTTGGCTGATTCTGGTTTGATCCCCTTGGCAATAATGTTCGCTTCCATTTTTGCCACTTCAGAATGGCAGTCTCGTAACCACCTAATCCCATGTCATGGTGGTATACCTATTTTCTAGCATTCTCTTGGTTTCTTCTCACCCGTGCCTCACCCTCTCTCGATGTCTTGTACTCTACAAGATCATTCCAATAGGGCCTCAACTTTGAGATTAGGCCCCTAGCAGTATTAAAATTCGGCGTTATGTTCTTCTTGACGTATGTGTTGTATAGGTGTTTCTTCTAAGTCTGGAATTGCGTGGCCATCTTCTTCATAGCCCACGATCGAACTAGGTCCTTCAATTCATCGTCATTGATATCATCATAATCATCCGCTTGCAACGTGAAATGTTGAACGATATCATTCCAAAGTAGATTCTTGTCATGATCAGAGACAAAACTAACATCAGGCTCACTGATCTTTTCCTTCCATTCACGGATACTGATGGGAATTCTGTCCCTTACAAGGTACCCACAGTGTTCCGCAAATTTCCTTTTATGTGGACCAAGTGGTTCGCCTGTCTTGATGTTGAATTCCGATATTATGTACCGCCCCTCCAGTGGTTTTTTCGGACCTCGAACATTTCTGCTTTTCACCGTTGTGGTCGTCGATCCAGAGGGCTATATATATATAATAAATAAATATCTTGTGTACACAGAAGAGATGATAGATATTCGCATATATACAATATTCACATATAATATATATTTAGTATATATACCTTGCCTGTATTTTCTTGCAAAACATTTTCTTGCTCATTTTCAAGAGCTAGGTATTGACTTCCGTCATCAACATCCTGCTCGCCAGGAATGGCAATAAATTGAGTTCCGTCGTTGATAATATTCATCATTTCTTCTTCCATGTTGTCTCCCGGGGCAGCCATATCTAACAAATTTAACAAATTTTAAGTCACATATATAAACAAGTCATAACGAATTGTCGTTCTCGCAAGGCGAATCATCGTTCTCGCTAGGAATTGCCCGTTCGCTAGGGCGAATTACACGTTCGATAGGGCGAATTGCGCGTACGCTAGGGCGAATTGTCGTTCGCTAGGGCGGCGTTGCTCGTCCGGCTACGACATCGACACGAGGGTGAATTGTCATTCGCTAGGGCGGCGTTGCTCGTCCGGCTACGATGTCGACATGAGGGCGGCGTTGCTCTGCCGTACATATACAACAACGCGGTCACGTGGATACATGCATCACACAAAAAACAAACGCGCGCGCAAATAGTGACGTACGGGGCCGGTCTTCGGTGATGGCTGGAGGCGGTGACGGGGCGTTGGCGTCGAGGCTGGGCCGGGCGTCGGGCCAGGCGCACGGGTGTTGGGCCCGAGCTTCGTCGGTGGAGCCAGGCGCACGCGGATGATGAGGGTGGCTAGAGCCGGGCGGCTGCAGCTGCGTGCGCGCGCGTGGTCGTTGGGGTCAGGGTGTCACCGGGCAGCCACGAGGTCGGCGGCGGGCTTCGGTGGAGCGGTCGCAACTCTCGATCGGGGCCGGCCGAGGCAGCGGGGCCGGCGTAGGGTCGGCGGGGACGTCGGCGGCGGGCTTCAGTGGAGCGGCCACACCTCTACTTCGGGTCGGCCTCGGCGTGCGTGCACAAGCAGGGTCGTCGGCGGTCGCGAGGTTGGCATCGGGGGCGGGCGGTGGGGCTTCAGGGCGCCGTGTCGGGTGGTCAGGGGCGACGCATCGGTGAGCACACGGCGTCGGGGGCGTGCGGCATCGGGGTGGCGTCGGGCGTGCGGGCGCTCGCGAGGTGCGGCGTCGATGGGGGATCAGACGAGCGGCGGCGGGACTCTGTTAGGGCTTGGCTCGGCGAATTCGACAAAGTGGCGAGGAGGAAGAAGAGAGGCCGGGGCGCTGCGGATATATAAAGGGCAGGACTTTTAGTCCTGGGCGTTACCACCAGCGAGGACTAAAGGTCCTTTAGTCACAGGCCTTGTTAACGCCCGGGACTAAAGGTCGCACCTTTAGTCACGGCTAGTGGTGCTGCCCGGGACTAAAGGTAGTCCCGGGCGTTAACAGGGCCCGGGACTAAAGTTGTTTTGGCGAGCAGTTTCACTGCCCGCCAATTCATTTGGATTTTAATATATTTCTTTTTATACAAATGATAAAAGGCTTGTTAATTGCACAGAAAAATTAAATACAAGTCATAAAAATGTTTTAAAAAATATAGATTATATTTTGCTTTATTGCACACAGGAAAATTATGTGACCTAAAGTTTTAATTTTTTTATAAGTATTAAAACACAATGTAGTGTTTAAATTGTTATTTCGATAATGCAAAAATATAGTGTTTAATTAAATTCAAAAAAAACTCTTGTGTTTCGACTGGAAATTTGTTTTCACATCATTTCAACGTGACATAATCCCACTATCAAACATAAATTCAGAATTATTACATAATATCTCTAATACACACTATTGAATATATATATATATATATATATAGTGAACTTCTTCTTGACGTATGTCCCTCGGTTATGATCGCGCCATAACTATGGAGTGTCCTCATCATTTAGCTGGATGCTTGGGTCTTTGTTCACTGTGAAGGGTGGAATTCGGTCATCCTTTTTATAATCTTCTGACATGTCTGACTTGTCTTCAATTTCGACGATGTTTCTTTTCCCTAAAAGAACTATGTGGCACTTTGGCTCATCATTGATTGGGTGGTTGTCGTTTTTCGCTCTCTTCGGTTTTGTAGACATGTTCTTGACATAGAACACCTGAGTCACATCCTTAGCAAGGACGAACGGTTCGTCTTTATACCCAATACTGTTGAGGTCCACTGTTGTCATTCTATACTGGTTGTCGACCGCTACGCCACCTCCAGTAGTCTTTACTCACTGGCACTTGAACAAAGGTACCTTAAAAGTAGGTGCATAGTCTAGTTCTCATATCTCCTCTATGTGGCCATAGTATGTTTACTTGTTCCCACTAGGTTCGGTGGCATCTATGCAGATACCACTATTCTAGTTGGTGCTCCTTTTATCTTGTGCTACTGTGTAAAATGTATTCCCATTTATCTCGTACACTTTGTATGTGAGGATATGCCACGATGGCTACCTAGCCAACAAATACAGCTGCTCATCAATACTCCCATCACCCTGACATTCTTTTCGCAACCAGTCGCTGAAAGTTTCCATGTGCTGGCGTGTAATCCATGCTTCAGACTTCCCTAGGAACTCGGATCGGTGGAGGTTCTTGTGTGTCTTGATATACGGATCTACCAAGGAGGAGTTTTGTAGAACTGTGTAGTGTGCTTTATTGAAATAATCATCACCCTTACCAATATATGTTTTCTTCCCTAGTGTCCCCTTTCCATATAGTCTCCCCTCGTGTCGTGATTTAGGAACACCAATCGGGTTAATATCGGGAATAAAGTCAACACAAAATTCAATGACCGTCTCTATTCCGTAGCCCTTGGCAATGCTTCCTTCTGGCCAAGCACGGTTGTGAACATATTTTCTTAGGATTCCCATAAACCTCTCAAAGGGGAACATGTTGTGTAGGAACACAGGACCGAGAATAGTAATCTCCTTGACCAGATAAACTAGAAGGTGTGTCATGATATCAAAGAAGGAAGGAGGGAACACTAACTCAAAGCTGACAAGACATTGAACCACATCATTATGTAGTTTCGTTAGATCCGTTGGATCGATTGCCTTCTGAGAAATTGCATTGAGGAATGCACATAGCTTCACGGTGGCTAGACGTACATTTGGCGGTAGAATTCCTCTTAATGCAACTGGAAGCAATTGAGTCATGAGCACGTGGCAGTCATGGGACTTTAAGTGTCCAAATTTCTTCTCTGGCACATTTATTATACCCTTTATATTCGAGGAGAATCCAGATGGTACCTTGATGCTATCTAGGCATTCAAACAAGCTGTCCTTCTCTTCTTTGCAAAGAGTGTAGCTGGCAGGACTTAAGTAATGGCATCTATCATCCGTCTTCTCTGGATGCAGGTTGTCTCGTTCTTTCAAACACCGCAGGTCCTATCGTGCTTCAATTATGTCCTTAGGCTTCCCATACACGCCTATGAAGCCTAGCAGGTTCACACAAAGATGTGCATCACGTTGATCGCGCTACGGACCTCTAGGACTTGCCAATAGGGTAGCTCCCAAAATATGGACATCTTCTTCCACATGGGTGCGTGACCGTTGGTGTCCTTCGAAACAGGTTGGCTGCCAGGTCCCTTTCCAAAGATTACTTTCACATCATTGACCATATCGAGGACGTCCTCACCAGTTTGGTTGCAAGGCTTGGTCTGGTGGTCTGCCTTACCTTTAAAATGCTTGCCTTTCTTTCTTACGGGGTGATTTGTAGGAAGAAACCGTCGATGCCCAAGGTACACGACCTTGCGGCACTTTTTCAAGAATATACCTTTTATGTCACCGAAACAGTACGTGCATGCATTATATCCCTTGTTTGATTGTCCTGAAAGATTACTTAGAGTTGGCCAATCATTGATTGTTACGAACAACAATGCTCACAGGTCAAAGTGCTCTTGTTTGTGCTCATCCCACACACGTACACCTATTTTGTTCTACAAAAGTAGAAGTTCTTCAACTAGTGGCCTCAGGTACACATCGATGTCGTTGCCAGGTTGCTTTGGGCCTTGGATGAGCACCGGCATCATAATAAACTTACGCTTCATGCATAACTAGGGAGGAAGGTTGTAGATACATAGAGTAACAGGCCAAGTGTTGTGACTACCGCTCTGCTCCCTGAAAGGATTCAGACCATCCGTACTTAAAGCAAACCTTAAATTTCTTACGTCACTTGCAAACTTGGGGAATTTTCTATCGATTGCTCTCCACTAGGACCCATCAGCAGGGTGTCTCAACATATTATCTACCTTATGGTCTTCTTTGTGCCATCGCAACAACTTTGCATGATCTCTATTTATGAAAAGACGCTTCAAGCGTGGTATTATAGGAGCATACCACATAACCTTGGCAGGGATTTTCTTCTTGGGACGTTCGTCCTCAACATCACCAGGGTCATCTCGCCTGATCTTATATCGCGACGCGTGACATACAGGGCATGCATCCAACTTCTCGTACTCCATGCCACGGTAGAGGATGCAGTCATTAGAACATGCATGTATCTTCTGGATTTCTAATCCTAAAGAGCAGACTACCTATTTTGCTTCGTACATAGTGCTGGGCAATTCGTTATCCTTCGGAAGCATCTTCTTTTGGATTTTTAGTAACTCCGTGAATCCTATGTCAGATACACCATTATTTGCCTTCTATTGCAGCAATTCCAACGTGGTACCCAACTTTTTCTGCCCCACATCACAAGTTAGATATAGCAATTTCTTGTGATCCTCTAGCATGCGGTCGAACTTGATCTTCTCCTTTTCACGTTCTTATTCTCTTTGTGCGTCACGAATGGCCTGACCAAGATTATCAGCGGGCTCCTCCTCTGCCCCTACCTCTTCTTCAGCTTCCCCCATTGCAGTATCATTGAAGGCACCATATTCAGCAAAAATGTCATCATCGCCCCATTATTCTTCTTTACCTTCTTCCATTACAACTCTGGTTTCTCCATGTTTCGTCCAACAAATATAGTTTGGTATGAAACCCCACTTGAACAAGTGTGAATGAAGAGTCTTTGAGTTAGCATATTCCATCGTATTCTTACATGTGGCACATGGCCAGCACATGAAACCATCGCGTTTGTTTGCCTCGGCCGCACGTAACAAAGAATGCACACCATCCATGAACTCTTGGGAGCGATGATCAGCATTGTACATCCAATGCCGACTCATCTGCATTACATGACATAAATACCGTATTAAAACTTAGAACATAATTAGTTAATTATATAACATGCATGCCACCACAAAAGCTATAAATTTAAGAAAGCCTCGCTACAATGTAGACAATCCCAACTACCACTAAAAACACTAAAGCTAAAATGCACTTCAGCAGCACAAGGATTTCGTGACCAATCCCAACTAAAACAGACAGATCCCCTGTTTATTCAACATCTTTGGGCTTCTTCGGCTAGATCACTGCCTCATTAGCCACCATATCTGCCTGTTGTGCAAGATATTTTTGCACGAGTTCAACATACTCTTCCTCCTAGTAGAAACCTGAACATCCAGTGCCATCCCACTGAAATTAAAACAGAAAATTAGAACTTTAATCACAACCATCATGAAAATAGGTATAAACTAACCATAGTCATCGAATACGATAAAATAACTCACATTGCGATCCGGACACTTGTTGAAAAATACAACCCTTGTTGGGACCCTCCTTCACTCGGTACTCCATCACAATCTTCGTCTCATCACGACACTTGCCACATGCAATGAGTGGGAGACCCAGCCTAAGTCGCTTTGGAAACCCATGAGAGGCCGAGGACCCGGAAGCAGTTGCCATCTACTCTCTATACTCATTTTTTAATACACTATAAATTTCTCATTTTATAAACAAATAAAATTAAAAAAACTCTAAAATTATCTATATCTCTAAAACAATGAAGTGTGCTATGCATGCTACAAATGAACGGTGAATACTAGTTTTTAATAGCTACTTTAACCTTCCTTCATGCAAATATGCAAGCTTGAAGTGATTTTGAGCTCAAATTGCTTACAAATGAAAAAACCACAATAAAGAACCATATATATATATATATATATATTGTAGTGAACAAAATGAGATAAGACAATGGTGAAACATGAGAGCATGAAGTTGGTAACCTTTAGAATCGAAGAATCGACGGAGGAATCAAAGAAATCGACGGAAGAATCGAAGAATGGATGGAGGAAGAGCAAGAACACTGCTTAAATTTGAACTAAAATTCTCAGGCGGGCTCGGGGAGAAAGAAGACGGCCGGCGGGATTTATAAGGGGGGGACCTTTAGTCCCGGTTGGTGGCTCCAACCGGGACTAAAGGTCCATTTCCAGTCCCGGGCCCCACCACTAGCCGGGACAATATCTTTACTCCCGATTGGATTCACCAAACGGGAGTAAAGGTCGACCTTTAGTCCCGGTTGGTGGCTCCAACCAGAATTAAAGTTCCCTTGCAACAACGGCCTGACGCAGGAGCCGTTGGCCAGCCACCAACCGGGACTAAAGGTCTCTCTAGTCCCGGGCACAATATGTCCCGCGACTAGAGCCTATTTTGGCCCTTGGATCAAAGGTCTTTTCTCTACTAGTGTATGTCATTGTGGTCAAAAACTATGTATGTTGTTGTTGTTTTGTATGGATATTTGTCTCGATGGTGTTCTGAAAATATATATGTTGTTGGCGATGCGTAGCCATGAAATGTCTGTATTATTATTGGTGCTATAATGTATTTTGAACAATAATGACGCACTGTGGTAACACTGGTGGTAATGGACAAAACACTACTGCTGGAACAAACACAACGTTGGCGGTGATGCTGCCCCTCATTACCGCTGGAGGGAGCACCGATCACATGCGCTGGCACCTACACCACCGCCGGATGGTATGCTGGTCAGGCATTGATGTTCTCATCATCACTGTCAGATGGTATGCCGGTCCGGCGTTGATGCTCTTGTCATCACAGTCGGATGGTACGCCGGACCAGCATCAATAGGTCCATCGTCACCGCTGATTGGTACGCCGACCCGGCGATGATAGTTGCATCATCACCGCTGGATGGTACGCCGGACCGGCGTCGATGAACGCATCGTCATCGCCGGACAGTATGCCGGACCGACGTCGATGGAGGCATCATCACCGCCAGACGGTACATCGGACCGGAGTCGAAGGACACATCGTCACCACCGGATGGTACGCCGCCGGCGTCGATAGACGCATCATCACCGCCGGACGGTACGCCGAGCCGGTGTCGAAGGACACATCGTCACTGCCGGATGGGTACGCCGGGCCGGTGGTGGTAAGATACCGTCACCGCCGTATGGTACGCTGGACCGACGGTGGTAAAATACCATCACTGTCGGCTCTACCGACAGAGATATTGGTCACCGATCATCGCCGACATACACTAACAAGGGCCAAAACCGTCAGTAATAGGGTTCTGGAGCCGACGGTGATTAGCTTTCTGCAGTAGTGCCTCTTCCCTCTCGCTGTGTACACGTACACCGAGCAAGGCAGAGCCAGGCGAGCGAGACGAGGCGATAGCGCGAGCGCAAAGACAGAAGAGTACAAAAAGCGAGGTGTTTTGCGCAGCGTCGCCGAGTTGGCGGCCGCCTTATATAGCGTTGCGCTGGGCGGCTCTGCCGACGACCGCCTTATAATGCTAGCTAGCTGAGTAGCTGTGGTCACACTACTCACACAGGATATAAAGGATCACGATGATGGGATGCGGCGGGAAGGACGTTGTTGTAACTTGTAATCTGTAACTTGTAACCCTGATGCTTCTTGATGATGAATGAAAGCCTCGAGTCGCAAAAGAAAAAAAAAAAGACACGTACGCGTGCGTGCGTGCTCTGCTCCGCTCCGGTGAGGAGGCCCATGGCGCGTGTGGTACCGACGGATGCGTGAGTTGATTCTCCATCGTGTCGTGTGCATGCACCGCAGGTATATGTATACGTTGTTCGATCGATCGACGTGTTCGTTGCATGATGCATGGCCAGCCGAGCCGTGCATGGCCTGGGCTAGCTAGTGCACACTGACACACACACGCACACGCACATGATGCCATGGTTATCCATGCATACGCTCATGTAAACTCGGCTCAGCTTGGCTGGGCTCCCCTCAGGTATTATAATTAGTAACGTCGTCGATCGAGATGCATGCATGGGATGGCCGGGAAGATAGATAGAAAGCAGATGGAGGCATCGAGCGATCTCATCCGACAGCATTGCATGCGACACACAGGCAGCAAACACGACAGGTCTAATCTGCATCCACCAGCAGGGGCAGGGCCGGGAGTGGGGGTTGGTATGACTCATGTATCTACTAGAACCTTCTATTCGCCTCCTCTGTCCACGCAGCCACCCCGGCGATCTTGTCCGGTCAAAGACAGCATGCCATATGCTCCGGTGGGAAGTAGGGGGGATGACACGTAGTCCGGCACTTGTGACGCGCTGGAACTTGCATGCAGCGCATGGCGAGACCTTGCCACACACTGCGATCACGGCTACTGAGGACCAAGACCACGCCAAAGTGATCACCGAGCTCGATGGCAGGGAGTCCTTCCTCTTCATCCTGACGTAGGTTACCACAGGATCCTTGGTCCATACAAAAGACACATCATATCCGCCTCTGCATCTTTTGTCAACAATTCCAAACCATCTAAGTACTCCTCACATGTTGCCAAGGCAAGCGGCAAGCCCAGGAGGCAATAGCCCAGTTCGTGGACATGCAGCACTAGCACAGTTGGAGCCCCAAACGCTTGGCCTTCGCACAATCAGCGATTCCTTTCCTTGACTAGTCCCCTCCACCGGTCCGAGTCTATTCTGCGTCGCCGTTCTCGGCTTCTCGCCTCGATGCCTCCCGTCGTCAGGCAGCGCACTGCTCATCGCCTAAATGCATCGTCCTGGCGGCTAGCAACGACTGCAAGGAGCCTCTCGTCTCCTCTACCAAAAACACCTAGATGAGGTAACTCCGAAGGCCAAAATCCCAATTTAGCAACTGCAGTTGACAAATGAGGATCCAATTTTTTAGATTTTTAGAGTTCACCAATCCCCTTTTTGTTGCTTGTATTACAGAAATACATCATACCTTCTAGAGTTCCTTAATCACCGATTGATGAATAAGGATATGATTATCTTTCTGCTCGTCAATTATATAGAAGAAGTAAACACTGAATAGCATTACATCATATTTGGTGCTTGTGTTCCAGGCTCCTAGCAAATTAAGAGCTTGCTGCCTTGCTTTCCCTCGTTCCAACAATACATCATGTAAGTTTAAGTTTGCCTGTTGTCTCTTTTTCATGTTTGCCTTTTGAGAGCATATTTTAATAAGCCAGAGGCTAGAAGTCTAAAACCAAAACAATAAATGATAATTGTAACACCCTAAAATTTTGAAAGAGAAGAAAAATAGGAAAAATGTGATTTTTATTTATTTTTGTGAAGCATGCAAATTTAGAATAAGAATAATTTTATAAATTTAAAATCAAATATAAGGGTAGAAACATGATTGAGCATTCATGCTGCTGCATTTGAAGTTTTGTATTGAGTGGTTTAAATCAAATTCAAATTTGATTTGAAAATCATTTGAAAAATGGATTTGAAATTTCGGAAAAGAAAAAGGAAAGGAATTCTTTCTTCCCGGGCCGTTTTTCCTACCGCAGCCCGCAGCTCGGCCTGTTTCTTCGCGCGCGGCCCGTTCCTTTTTCTCCTTCGCGGGCGGCCTCCTTCTTCTTGGGCCGAGCCCGAGCCGCGGCTGACGGCCCAGAACGCGCCCGCGTTTCCTTCTCCATTTCCAGTCGCTGACGATGCGGGCCCACGTGTCAGTCGCGTCCCCTTCCCCAAGTCGCCGGCTTCGGTGCTTTCCATGTTCACCGATCCGAATCCATCGTCGAATCCTTCTCCTTCCATAGTTAGCGACGCCTCCGAGCTATAAAACGGACCCCCGAGCCTCCCCGCTTCTCATTGAGCCCTAAATCATCTAGCCACGACATCCCGGGAGCGCCATCGTCGGAGCTCCGCCTCCACCGCCGCCCTCCAGCTGCTCCCCGGTCACGTGTTCGCGCGGGGTAAGATCACGTTGTGCTCTTTCTTTTGGTGCCCTCGGTTCGGCGTTTGGTGCTCGGAAGGGTCTTCTTCGCGAACTCCGGCGAGCTCGGTTTCAACCGGCAATGGCGCCGCCGCCTGGGTCACTGTGGCCGCCGGCTGTTCCTTCCCTCTCTCCTCCGATTCAATCTCGCCCGTCCAATTCTAATCTAACGGATGAAAATAGGGGATACCGGTTCGGCTAACGTTTTTGCTAAAGAGACCCTGAGTTTTTATCTTTTCGAACCCGCGGTCCAAAGCGTAATCTGGAAAATACGTTTTGATTAATTGAAAACGTAATTTGTTTCAGAAAAAGAAAAATACGCTTTCTGATATTTACAGTTTTGCCATTCAACTCGTTTTAGTCGTAGAATCTCCGTTTTAACTCCGATTTGATCCATTCAAATTTCGTTAGATTCATATTTGCGAGCTCTACATGATGATAGAACTGTACAGTAGGTTTGTGACAATTTATTTTCGAGTTTATATTAAAGTAATTATTTATCTATAGGAAATCTTAGAAAACTCATAACTTTTATGTTTTAAATCCGAATTTCGTGATCTTTACGTCTATGTGATCGTAGTAACGTATAGAAGAGTTTTACAAAAATTTTATACTGTTAGTGCTACTGTTGGTTAGGTTTTCTACCTTTAAGTTCCGATGTTAGATTTAATCTATTATTTTACTAAAGAAAATCTCGTTTAATTCACAACTTATTTGTTTTAATTCCAAATTAGTCCGTTCAAATTGCAATGGATTTATAACAATATGAACTATGTAATAGTATTAATGTTTTCTTTATCAAAATCTCAGGAATTTCATAGTTTAGATCTAATTTGATTAATAACTGTGCAACTAGATTTATAAATAAAATATTATTGATTTTTCCTTTAGTTTTCTAAATTTAAATGTAATTTAGCCTAAGTCACTTTTGAATATCTATAAAAAGTATTTTATCCTATATATATGATTTTATATAGTTAAAACAAATGAGACCTATAATTTTTCCGTTTTATACAACAAAATCTTTCGGTAGTCGTTTCTTTTACCGTAGCTCCGATTAGCGTGTTTTTCGTGTCTGTGTGTTCGTAGCAATGCGTAGAACATTTTTAAAACTTTTTCACATATTGTTTCATATGTTTGGTGTACTGTTCTAATTATTATTCATTGTTGCTTCGTGTATGATTGCTCAATGTGTGTGTGGTGATTTATTGATCAAGTCCAGTCGGTGAGATTTACGTGGAGATTCAAGAAGCTATTAATTGAAGATTTGGATCAAAAGAAGGATCTTGATTTAAGGCAAGTATAGTATGGGATCATCCTTGTTTCCTATTCACCTTTAATATACTTAATTCATGTACATGTGTCTACCTTGTTACCACTAAGGATATCCTAGTTTTTGTATCTTGTACCTTGACACCCATGGAATATTGCATTGGGTAGTATTTATGCTAGTGCTCAAGATAAATAACCATGATCTGTAACTTGACTAATGGTATATGCAATAAACGTTTAAAAGATGCTTTATAGCAACATGGCTCAAGGGAGCTAGAGCATGGGGTTATTTTTGGTGCTCTAGTTTCTCTCCTTAAGGACTTATCTGTAAGCGAACATCCGGGACTTACAGTACAACTGTGATTGCTATATGGCTCTGGCTTTAACTCAGTATGAGGACCTTTTCTAGCTTGTTAGAGGTTACCCTTGTGGCGCAAATGGGGTAAAGCAGACTGTGGATCCCTGCGTGGTGTATCACACGGACTGACTTCTGAAACCTAGCGGCCCTAACTTGTTAGACGAACCTTTGAAAGGCTTCATAGTGATTCCCTGCCTGCTCACCTTGGAAGTGTTTTGGGAGTCGCGATCCCGGGCATATGGGTAATCATGACTCACAGTGAAAGTGTACAACCTCTGCAGAGTGTAAAACTGTTATAACAGCCGTGCTCACGGTCACGAGTGGCCTTGGACCCTTACAGAATAAACGATGAATTCTGATGATATTGATATTCACTAATGATTATTGTTTCTTGCTATACATTATTCTCGTTTACATGATCATGAGGTTATTTGGGTTTATGGTAAACTTGTTGCTACTCAAATGTTAAAAAGTTGACTCACTAAAAGCTAATGCAGTAAACCCGTGTCAAACCTTTTGAGCTTCATGAACCCCATGATATATTTGCTGAGTTCGACATGGACTCATTCTTGCTATTTTCCACATCTCAGGATAGTGTCTGGAGTTTTTAGGCTTGTGATCAACCAGTTAGTTTGTTCCTGGAGTGAAGTCTACACCCGGTGTTCGGAGTTGTCTTTCCGCTGTGTTGCTTTTTAAGGTATATTTTATACCATTGTGTTATGTATATTAAGTATTTGTCTCTTGATATTACACTTATCTGTGGCTATATGTGAGATTTTACTTCTTTATTTCACATATAGTGTATGTCTGGTTTTGTCCTTAAAACCGGGTGTGACAGAGTGGTATCAGAGCAATGCTGACTGTAGGACGCAAGCCTAGTTAGAACTGGACGTTTAGCATGTTTCCATTTTGCCTATTTCTTGCTTTCTCTTTAACTTTGTTATTTTCTCAAAGTTATGCTTAATTCTATCCCCGTTCTGTTATAAAAACCTTGTCTCTATTTTTGAATCTTTTCTCCTTGTCTATAAGACGGCTCGTGACGAGAAGACTTTGGACTTCAGAGGTTAAGAGGACTAAATTGTGTCGCTCTTGCTCACTTTTGACAAGAAGCCATTAGCAATGCAAAATCAAATATCAGAAGAAATGGCTCAACATGGAAATTCTCAACAATGCTCATCTCAAGGTCAGACCAACATATCCAAGGGACCAGAGAAGATACAAGTAGCAGAAGCTTGGAAGAATATGAAATCCAATAAAGATGTTGATAGTAAAGCACTTGGAGAGCAGGAACAATGTCACTGTTGTAAGCATTATGGTTTTCCCTGTCTTCAAAACGAGTCTAATAAGGGGAAAGTCAAGGAGGATCCAAATTTTGAGATCAACAAGGATAAGAAGAGGAAGGCAATCTCATTAGAACCACTTGTGGAAAGCAATCAGCAATCGAGTTATACTACATTGTCACATGCAGCTCCGATCCCTTGTCAAATAAATCCAAACCTTAAAGAGTTAGAAGCCTCTCTCGCTAAAACTACTCCCCATGAAGTAGTCATAGATGGGTGGACAATTACCTATAAGGAGTATCAACCCCGAAAGGCCAAACAAGCTAGGAAACAAGCCAAAGGGACGAAGGTGAACTTTTATGGCCAGCAAGATAGCAGCATACCAAACAACAGTTCCGTGGAGTATGACATCACAAAAGATCCAGCTAAGAGAAAGTGTTATCATTGCCAGCAGGAAGGACATTATGTCAAATCTTGCCCGCAGAAGAATCAACAACAACAAGACCCAGGACAGGATGTCCAAAAGGATCATGTGCAGGGAAATAAATTAAAGAGAAATTACATCCATGGAAGGTTGAAACATGTGGATATTTCCACCATTCCTGGAGCTAAGGAGGTCGTGTTTGGATCAATTCCAGTAAGTTCAGGAAACGCCAAGGTTTTGTTTGACCCCAGTGCCTCACATTCGTTCATATCTAGACAATATGTAAAAGATCATAACATACTTATGCTTCCAAGGGGGAAAACAGTGATGGTTGAAACTCCAAGAGGTGAAATAAAGGCAGACCGCGTATGCCCAAAAGTTAGTTTTGACATAAAGGGGGTAAATTTTAAGACAAACCTCATTGTTTTGGAATTAATGGGCATTGATGTTATCCTGGGAATAGACTGGTTATCTACTTGTAAAGGAGTGATTGAGTATGCCCAACGTTCAGTGTTTTTAACTACACTTTCAGGAGAAAGGATTGAGTATGAGGGTATTAAATCTATACCTGAGGGATACCAGGTTGACCCATCTTAAGGTATGAGTTATAAGAATGGTAAAGAGGGATGCAGAGATTCAGATGTCAATATAGAGGACTCAGGAATGTAAGAGACTCTATCTACTCCAGATGCTGCTGCAATCACACCATGATTAAGAAATAGGAGTTATGTCCCGTGTAATAAAACCGTTAGTAGCCAAGTTGAGTCGTCTTAATGTGTGGCTTATGAACTTTTAAGTGTTTAGTTGCTTTGTGCTTATGTTTATGCTTGAGTTGGAATTTTGGAATGAGTGGAATGATCTCGTGGGTTTTGTCCATGATTTCATTTAGTTTATATGCATAAGGTATAAGGATTAATGAAATAAATAGCTGGGTTTTGGTTATCTCCTGTTTTCTATATCTTGTCTTCCGGAGCAGCCTGTCTTTATCAACTTATATCTCTGTTCTTGAAAGACCAAAAATCATGAGAAAATTCTGGACAAGAGTGGACTTCAACAACTCTCTCTAAATGCAAGAACCACCCTCATAGCTGTTTTGGTTTGGGAGATACAAAAAGCATAAGACAATGTATCTGCGCTGTTATAAACCTGGAACAGTTTCTGATAGGTACTGTTTTCGACCAAGTTAACTACAGAATCTGGAAGTATGTTCTATAAGAAAGTTGTAGAGAATTTTATAAGTTTTCCATCGGTATAAACTACAGCTTCATTGGATTAACAGAATGAGAGTTACAGCTGTTTTACTGCACTGCTGATTTTCTGCTCGCGAGAAATTTCAGATTTCTTGTTCTTACCCATACACAAGAGTATCATTGGGATGTCAGAACACTTTTATGCTAATTAGCTCATCTAGAAGAAGGTTCAAGCTACCCTATTTAGTGTCTCTTATTTTAAGGGGGGTAGCCAATGTAAAGAAGGTTTATTAAGATTGAACTCTTTATTTGGAAGTATTGGTTGATCTCCATAATTGAGTTGCCACTCATGAGCAAAAAATGTCCTGTGAACAAGGTTGATAACTAGGGATCCATGGAGATGAGAGTTGTCCCTTTAGATAGCTCATGATCATCTATACTTATTCGTGTTGCTGATGTTGGTCACTTGATAACAGGAAGTGTAGTGTCTCATGACTCAGAAGCCCTATATGATGTTTCGCACTAATATGTGGAAAAAGACTGATGTTTCTGCCATTGAAGAATGTTATGGGTATGATGAAGCTAAGCACTATCAAAACAACAATGTTGAAGAACAAGTTGGGAGTGAACTAAGTCAGAATCCACAACAACGAAAGCGAAAAAGGAAAGCCCATAAGAAGCCTGTTCAAGGAAGCAAAGCGCAGCAAAACTATGTCAATGGAAGACTGAGCAATGTGGATATGGATAAAATTCATGGAGTTACCAAAGTAGTGGGAGGTTATATTCAAGTAAGTTCAGTACAAGTTTTTGCTCTATTTGACCCTAGTGCTTCGCATTCTTTCATTTCCGCCGACATGGTAGAGACGTGCAAGATGGTGAAGTGTCCAATGAGGAGGCCTTTGCTAGTTCAAACCCCAGTGGGAGAAATGCAGGCAGATCAGATATGCCCGAATGTTAGTCTTGTCATAAACAAGGAAAACTTCACCACAACACTCATTGTGTTGGAGTCACTTAAAATTTGCATGGTTCTTGGTAATGGATGGCTCTGTGCACACAAAGGAGTGATTCATGGTACTCGGTGCACAATGCTCTTAACAACACCGACAGGGAAAAGAATTGAGTATCAAGGTGGTCAACTTTTACCTGAGGGAGACGAAAATGATCAATTAGAAGATAGGTACACCAAGGATAGCAAAGTGGACCATGAGTTTACAGAAGTCATAGCAGAGGAACAAATAACTTTGGAGGAGCTCAATAGGTGAGATGATCATGTTTAGGTAGATTAGTCAGTCGGGATATGAGAAATTGTCTCATGACTCTGAACGAAAGATGTAATTTGGAAAAATGAGGATCAAATAAAGACAAAGTGTCATTATCTCTTTTATCATCATCTTCCGAATCTCGGGACGAGATTCATCTTAAGGGGGGTAGAATTGTAACACCCTAAAATTTTGAAAGAGAAGAAAAATAGGAAAAATGTGATTTTTATTTATTTTTGTGAAGCATGCAAATTTAGAATAAGAATAATTTTATAAATTTAAAATCAAATATAAGGGTAGAAACATGATTGAGCATTCATGCTGCTGCATTTGAAGTTTTGTATTGAGTGGTTTAAATCAAATTCAAATTTGATTTGAAAATCATTTGAAAAATGGATTTGAAATTTCGGAAAAGAAAAAGGAAAGGAATTCTTTCTTCCCGGGCCGTTTTTCCTACCGCAGCCCGCAGCTCGGCCTGTTTCTTCGCGCGCGGCCCGTTCCTTTTTCTCCTTCGCGGGCGGCCTCCTTCTTCTTGGGCCGAGCCCGAGCCGCGGCTGACGGCCCAGAACGCGCCCGCGTTTCCTTCTCCGTTTCCAGTCGCTGACGACGCGGGCCCACGTGTCAGTCGCGTCCCCTTCCCCAAGTCGCCGGCTTCGGTGCTTTCCATGTTCACCGATCTGAATCCATCGTCGAATCCTTCTCCTTCCATAGTTAGCGACGCCTCCGAGCTATAAAACGGACCCCCGAGCCTCCCCGCTTCTCATTGAGCCCTAAATCATCTAGCCACGACATCCCGGGAGCGCCATCGTCGGAGCTCCGCCTCCACCGCCGCCTTGCCGAGCTAGCCGCCGCCCTCCAGCTGCTCCCCGGTCACGTGTTCGCGCGGGGTAAGATCGCGACGTTGTGCTCTTTCTTTTGGTGCCCTCGGTTCGGCGTTTGGTGCTCGGAAGGGTCTTCTTCGCGAACTCCGGCGAGCTCGGTTTCAACCGGCAATGGCGCCGCCGCCTGGGTCACTGTGGCCGCCGGCCGTTCCTTCCCTCTCTCCTCCGATTCAATCTCGCCCGTCCAATTCTAATCTAACGGATGAAAATAGGGGATACCGGTTCGGCTAACGTTTTTGCTAAAGAGACCCTGAGTTTTTATCTTTTCGAACCCGCGGTCCAAAGCGTAATCTGGAAAATACGTTTTGATTAATTGAAAACGTAATTTGTTTCAGAAAAAGAAAAATACGCTTTCTGATATTTACAGTTTTGCCATTCAACTCGTTTTAGTCGTAGAATCTCCGTTTTAACTCCGATTTGATCCATTCAAATTTCGTTAGATTCATATTTGCGAGCTCTACATGATGATAGAACTGTACAGTAGGTTTGTGACAATTTATTTTCGAGTTTATATTAAAGTAATTATTTATCTATAGGAAATCTTAGAAAACTCATAACTTTTATGTTTTAAATCCGAATTTCGTGATCTTTACGTCTATGTGATCGTAGTAACGTATAGAAGAGTTTTACAAAATTTTTATACTGTTAGTGCTACTGTTGGTTAGGTTTTCTACCTTTAAGTTCCGATGTTAGATTTAATCTATTATTTTACTAAAGAAAATCTCGTTTAATTCATAACTTATTTGTTTTAATTCCGAATTAGTCCGTTCAAATTGCAATGGATTTATAACAATATGAACTATGTAATAGTATTAATGTTTTCTTTATCAAAATCTCAGGAATTTCATAGTTTAGATCTAATTTGATTAATAACTGTGCAACTAGATTTATAAATAAAATATTATTGATTTTTCCTTTAGTTTTCTAAATTTAAATGTAATTTAGCCTAAGTCACTTTTGAATATCTATAAAAAGTATTTTATCCTATATATATGATTTTATATAGTTAAAACAAATGAGACCTATAATTTTTCCGTTTTATACAACAAAATCTTTCGGTAGTCGTTTCTTTTACCGTAGCTCCGATTAGCGTGTTTTTCGTGTCTGTGTGTTCGTAGCAATGCGTAGAACATTTTTAAAACTTTTTCACATATTGTTTCATATGTTTGGTGTACTGTTCTAATTATTATTCATTGTTGCTTCGTGTATGATTGCTCGATGTGTGTGTGGTGATTTATTGATCAAGTCCAGTCGGTGAGATTTACGTGGAGATTCAAGAAGCTATTAATTGAAGATTTGGATCAGAAGAAGGATCTTGATTTAAGGCAAGTATAGTATGGGATCATCCTTGTTTCCTATTCACCTTTAATATACTTAATTCATGTACATGTGTCTACCTTGTTACCACTAAGAATATCCTAGTTTTTGTATCTTGTACCTTGACACCCATGGAATATTGCATTGGGTAGTATTTATGCTAGTGCTCAAGATAAATAACCATGATCTGTAACTTGACTAATGGTATATGCAATAAACGTTTAAAAGATGCTTTATAGCAACATGGCTCAAGGGAGCTAGAGCATAGGGTTATTTTTGGTGCTCTAGTTTCTCTCCTTAAGGACTTATCTGTAAGCGAACATCCGGGACTTACAGTACAACTGTGAGGGCTATATGGCTCTGGCTTTAGCTCAGTATGAGGACCTTTTCTAGCTTGTTAGAGGTTACCCTTGTGGCGCAAATGGGGTAAAGCAGACTGTGGATCCCTGCGTGGTGTATCACACGGACTGACTTCTGAAACCTAGCGGCCCTAACTTGTTAGACGAACCTTTGAAAGGCTTCATAGTGATTCCCTACCTGCTCACCTTGGAAGTGTTTTGGGAGTCGCGATCCCGGGCATATGGGTAATCATGACTCACAGTGAAAGTGTACAACCTCTGCAGAGTGTAAAACTGTTATAACAGCCGTGCTCACGGTCACGAGTGGCCTTGGACCCTTACAGAATAAACGATGAATTCTGATGATATTGATATTCACTAATGATTATTGTTTCTTGCTATACATTATTCTCGTTTACATGATCATGAGGTTATTTGGGTTTATGGTAAACTTGTTGCTACTCAAATGTTAAAAAGTTGACTCACTAAAAGCTAATGCAGTAAACCCGTGTCAAACCTTTTGAGCTTCATGAACCCCATGATATATTTGCTGAGTTCGACATGGACTCATTCTTGCTATTTTCCACATCTCAGGATAGTGTCTGGAGTTTTTAGGCTTGTGATCAACCAGTTAGTTTGTTCCTGGAGTGAAGTCTACACCCGGTGTTCGGAGTTGTCTTTCCGCTGTGTTGCTTTTTAAGGTATATTTTATACCATTGTGTTATGTATATTAAGCATTTGTCTCTTGATATTACACTTATCTATGGCTATATGTGAGATTTGACTTCTTTATTTCACATATAGTGTATGTCTGGTTTTGTCCTTAAAACCGGGTGTGACAATAATGGATATAAATTATGGAGACGCCTTGCCCTGTGTAGCATTTAAACCTTGTGTAAATGGGCTACATGACTGATTATACAGACAATGATCTGGTTATTTCGGAGGTGGGGAAGGGTAGCACAACTCATGAGTTTACTTCACTATCATAAGCTAAAAGTAATTATTGTGTGTTTGAACTGACCCCGGTGGCATTTTATCCTAGCTTCGCCCCTGCCGGTTGGTGTCATCAACCCGGACTAAAGGTCTTTCACTCGGGACTAAAGGTCCCTCACTGGTCAATTCAAAAGGAGAGCGCCCAAGACTTTGTCACATGTGATGTGTAGTTGAGTTGGTAAGGAAGCTATGCGCGAGACAAGATGTCCTTGGTTCAAATCTCATGCACCACAAGAGAGGTTTCTAGGATTTAAATTATTTTTTTATCTCAAGAATGGACTTTAGTCCCGGTTGTGTGACCCAGTACTAAAGGCCGAGACCTTTAGTCCCGGATCTGTAGTCCCGGTTGAGAAAACCGGGATTAATGGCTGTTCCCAACCGAGATTAAAACCCATATGTCTACTAGTGTGTCTTCGATAGCTACAACACCCATGTGGCATCTTATTTATCTCCTAATCAATTTTGGTTGTGTAGAACAGTCCGCAAAGCCAGTAGCCGTTACTAATGGGAGTTCTGTTAACCAGTCCTTGTCATCTCAACCTAGAGAACTTCCGTTTTCTAAATCTACTATTGCTTTGCTTCCTCCCTCACTCCTCCCCGATCCAGAGTATGATGTTGTAGCTGAGTATGATAGCGAACTTGCTTAAACAACGCTCACACGAGTATCACTAAGGTACAAACAATGCATCTCATTAGACTGCTAACTTATGTTTGTAGCTGAGTATGATGTTGTTTTTCCGTCTAATAACACCTTATCATCGTCTGCTAGGATTGGAATTTCTTTCTAAACTATTTAGGGTCAGTTTGGCGGGACTGGCTCCTCTTGTGGGCAACTTATAAAGTGGAGCTGAAGCTATTTTAGTTTGGCAAAAACAGTTCCAGCGGCAATTTTATTTATTACAATTTTTGCTAAATTTGTGAGGAGGAGCGAGAAGCCACAATGCAATTTTGTGGTTCCAATAGGCTTCTTCACCGGAGCCTTTTCTTTGATGGTCATTTGGCAAGGCTTTGGCACGAGCTGGAGCTGCTCCGGAGGCCATACCAAATGAACCCTAAATTGTTAATCATATTATTGGTCCCTAGTTAGTTTATGATGTGTGGGGAATAAATGCATAAAAATTTGTTAGTTAATGAGATTGAAAAGGCTAGTCCTTTTTTATTTTGCAGGTAAAAGTAAGAAAAATAAAGCCTTTAGGCCACTACTACACATTTGGGGAAAAATAAGGTAGTCCTTTGTTAGGTGTACATGCTACTACATGCAAACATGACTCGCTTAGAAGATCACAAATGCAACAGGCCATACAAGATTCTATTCTTTCCATGCATAGAGTGGTTTGCATGTTAGTTTTGATATTGTCAAAGATGTCGATTTGTTTGGATCTGATCTATCTTTGGATCCTAGAAGACTTAGATCCTTCACTGAATGCATTGGTTGATTCGAGATCATTCTCTCTTGAGCTTTAGTCTACTAGTAACTAATTGTTAGTTAAGTTGAAACCGTCCAACATGCGCTTGTGTGGTTGTGGTAAGTTGTAATTCTATTATTAGTGCTTCCACTCTCTATTAGTACACATAACTCATAAATGCACACAACATCATAGGTCACTTACTTCCAAGTCATATCCTAGAAAAATTTACTTCGATTATGGACGCAAGATATGTTGCTCTAGGCTTCTTCCTAGTGCTTGTCTTACATGCAAATCCTACTTTGGCAGGTTTGTTTTCTCATTCGTGTTTGGTAATTGAGTCTTTTCAAGAAATTTAGTGTTACATATTACTACTACTTTCATGAATATTTTCTTGTAACTTGTGATTATAATCTACTAACTTGTGAACATATTTTATGCAGAAACTTGCAGGCAATTTGTTAAAGTGCATCCATTTTGCTTGAAGTCTATGTGCAAAGCAAATTGTTTTATTGAAGGCAAATGCTCTGATGGTTCATATGTCAAGGGATACAGATGTGAATCACATGCATTTCACTCGGTGTGTGTTTGCTATTTGTGCAAACATTAGTTGTTTGAAAAGAAGTGAAGATAGCCTCGTGTGTTCGAATCCAACAATGAATGTTGTCCAAATAAATATATAAAATCATAGTTAACTAGTTAGCTTTCATCTAGCAGTAGATAGTGCTAGAGTTAGCTTTCATCTAGCAATAGATAGTGCTAGTTAACTAGTTGTCAATTTTCTAAATCTCTCATTGCTATTTGCTTTGATGGTTTTGTTTAAGAAATAACACGTCTTTTGAGTGGCTACACACTTAATAGTTTGTATTCTCTTTTTTTGAACCGGGGAGATTCCTCATTCTCATTCATTTTTGAACGGAAATACTTATCCAGGCCATGCAAGGGAGTCGAACCCAGGTCTCTGGGAATAGTTTGTATTCTCATTCTTTAAAAGTTTAAGATTTTTTTGGCTTCTCAATTTTTGAGTATATCTCCTTGGCCAGATGATGAGTTAGCATTGTCAAATTAATGTGTGTAATTTTCTTTCTTTGCTTTAAAGGCCGTGCAACCTTTGATATGTATGTCCATCTATATTCATGGTTTGGATGATATAAGCATGCGCCTCAGAAAGGACCAAAATAAAATTGCATAGAGAAGTAAAGAAATTGTAATGCATTGTGGTGCTTCTCAATATATTTACTTCTATTCGTCGCAAAGAAAATGTATTTACTTCTATAAATAGTATAGCCACAAGTCAACAACTAACACCATAATTAATATCAAGTAGCCAACGTATGCATGAATTTTGGGTAGTGGCCGAGTGTCGGCACATGACCAGGTGGTTGTGATCTGACCGCTGCATGCACCAACCCAAGCGGGCCGAAGCACGTAGAATAGGAAGGTTTTGAAGCACGGACACCAGCCAGGTCCGCTAACAAGACGCAAGCGAGAAGACAACAAACAAGCTATCAAGATTACTAAGTGAAACTACGGTAAATAATATTACGACTTCTGTCTCAACAGAGCAAGGCAGGTTGTCAGGCTAGAGTTTTCGGTCACAATCCAGTCGTTGCCTTCCGTGACCAAGTCACGAGCAACTGAGCAAGGATCGTCGATACCCTCACCAAACCCCGGAAGCCTCAAGAGTTCCTCTCCTTCCAAAGTAGCCACGCCACAAGCAGCACCAACGAGTCATCAAAATCATTTGGCACAGCAGTACCAAGCTGCAGCAACCTCTGTCTGAGCCACCAGTCCAAATCATCATCTGCAACGGGAGCCACGACCGAGAGATTGCTCATCATAGTTCTTGAGCTTGTGAATGGACAGGGGGGCCTAGATATTTGCAGGGGAACAGCGCGAGTTGCCAGGAGAAGAATGCATCCTGCGCAACCGCCAGATCATCCGTAGAGCATCTAATGGGTGATGCTTGACACTTGTCGACAATCATGATTAACCCGGGGCCCCTGGCAAACAGCGTAAGCTGCGCCCTCATGCAGTCCAGGTCTCTTCTCGAAGGCGCGAAGAAGACAACAAGGTCATCAGCATAAAGTGAGGCTCTATGGTGAATTGCTGAGCCCGCTAACGACATGAGAATGTGTCACCGGTCGACTTCAGTAATCATGGAGTTTAGCACCTCCATTACAATGACGAGTAACATCGGGGAAGTGGAGTCGCCCTGCCGGAGTCCATGGGCATGAGAGATCCTTCTTCCTGGCTGACCATTCACAAGTACCTTGATGATTGCTAAAGACAGGAGGATCGAAATCCAGTTCCTCCAGCACAGCGAGAAACCGGCGTGCTGAAGAACCTCGAGAAGGAAAGGCCAAGCCACAAAATCGAATGCCTTTGCATTGTTAAACTTAAGGAGGACACTAGACACCCCCCTGCTATGCAGCCACCAGCAGGCAAGGTGCACTGCCGGGAAATTAATTATCATTAATGCAACGGCCCTTAATCAATGCACTTTGGTTATCTTTGACAATTTATTTCAGTCTTCGAGCTAGCCATCGAGCCAGATATTTGGCAAACAGTTTACACTGAAACTGTGCATCAAACTAATTGATCGATAGTCCTTAAAGACGAGTAGGCGCTGCGGTCTTGCGCAGCAGAATCATGAGAGCATCATTTAACAAGTAAAAGCTCCATGCATCCATCGACCACAACACGTTAAACGCGTTCACAACGCATCAGCTTTGATAACTTCCCCGGCCACTTTGTGGAATACTCAGGAGCCCAGGAGCCCAGTCACCAGGAAGCTCCCACCCGAATTGTCGCCCAGATCTCCTCCTCCTTGGTGAAGCAACTATCAAGATCGAGAATGCTGGTCTAGGCAAGGCAAGTCCAGAATCGCCAAATCAATCCTGTGCAGCCGAGTGGACTGCTTGCCAAGGATGTCATTGTAGTACGCGAAGATGAGGTCCACCGTCCACCTTTGCTTCGTCGGCCGAGAACCACTGCCCATTGTACTCCGATCCAGCGACGAGATTAAGTTCTTGCAGTTGCGGTGACACACCGTAGTCCGTAGGTGGAAAAAAAATTATGTTTGCATTCCCCTTCCTCAAGTACCTAGATCCGCGACCGTTGGCGCGCAATAGTTGTTCTTGTCAATGACGCAAAGCCCCATGCTCTCCAGCTTTAGGTCCTTGCACAGGTCAAGCTCTTCAATGGTGAGCGCGCTGACATCCTGCGCCGCAGTAAGCTGAGCACTCACGCGCCATGAAAAGCTGCATGAATAATTACCATGTTACCAGTTCATTTTCAAACAATTGAATTTCCATGTTAGCTAGTTCAAAAGTTATATTCTCACGCAGTGTGCCTTCGTAAAACAAGAAAAGGTAGCATTTGGAATATATTAGATCAAATTTAGTCAATTCACGTGATACATGTGTGAGCTTGGAAACACAAATCAAGGGTATAATATAATGATCCAATCTTATGATTACAGTGAAGGAAGCTTTGAATGTGAGGTGAAGATATGTGAATGAAGGATTAGAAAAATTAAATGTAATTTTAAAAAAGATTCTAAACTAGGGCAATACACTTTGTTATACAAAATAAAATTGGGATCAATGTTTATTTCTTTCCCAAGATCTCATTTTTTAAGTTAGGTCGTATGTAGTAGAGCTTCAGCTCCAAGACATATGTGGATTTCTTAGACTGGGGTATTTATAGCTCCTGGAAATCTTAGATCTGAAGCTAAAGGCACATCAATAGCATTTACATGATGAAGCATTTTGTTTATAATTTAGAAAAAATATAAATATTTAAGCCACTTTGACTAAGTATATAAACTACATATCTAATATGAATCTCAAAGCTAGAGCTATGCCAAACCGGCCTTTATTATCATCCTATTTTGAGCACCCATTGAGCAATGCTAAGGTTAAGTGCTACAGGCTCTATATAGGATTCATAAACATATTTTGACCAAGTAAAAGTCAAATTATACGTAAGTTTAGGACATAAAAACGCATCAATAGATTTGTATATTCAAAGTGCATCTGAGATTATATTGATTTTCTTATAGCATAGAAAATATATTGTAAGATAAATTAAGAGTAAAAAATTCTGCTACTTTGTATAACTAATTTTCACGGGAAGAATTAGCTTAGCATGGGAGTCGACTCATATTCACCCTTCCTGTGTCCATCCGTCTATTTCTACAAGGAAACTGTGGAGCAATGCTCCTAGCAGGCCAACACTTTATTAAAAAAGGGGGGATAACTAGCGCCCAGATGTCCAGCCCCAAGCCCGTGTCCGGACGCAGCTCTACCGCACCTTGCCCTGTCCCCCGCGTAATAGAGCATCTGCCGCACTCACGTAACAGGGGAGCCCACCCACTCGACGCGCCCACAGGGGGTCTCAACCCTGTCACACCCGCATCACCTCCATAGTCAGGATCTGCATCTCCGTCGCGCAGGGAGATGCCACAAGCTTCTGCTCCAGGATCTCCAGCGGAGGCAGCATGTCATACGGGAACAGGCCGCGTGCGCCAGCACAGACGCCTGCGCGTCCTCCGGTGGAGCATTGCCACCAGCTTACAGCCGACGCCGCCATGGCTCCCGCACTAGCTCTCTCTTCCTCGCTAAATAGCCCTACATTGAGATCTACTTTGCAACACTCAGGTGAAACAATCGTAACATATGACTAAAATAGATAAAACATTTGAAACATACACTTGCAACGTAGTCATTATAACATTGCAACACCCAGATAGAACACTTACAACATACGTCTAAAACAGATGAAACATATGGAACATGTTGTCGCAACATATGTGTGAAACATATGCAAACATTCGAATCAAAACGCTTGCAACATACGTGTAGAATAGATGAAACATTTTGAACAAACGCTTGCAATATGCCTCTGAAACACTTGCAACATATGCAACATGTGCAACCTCCCTGATCTACTTTTGCAACATCCATAAGAAACAACTGCAACATACCTTTGAAATGACTGAAACACCTGAAACATACATTCGCAACATAGGAGAGGGGAAGCCTGGCTCAGTCTATTCCAGCCGTCGGGGTCGGAGCTGATGGCAAGCGACGGTGCACGAGCACCACCAGCGATGCGCAAGCACCACCACCAGCCAGAGCAACTTGTTTGTCTGATATTAGTTTCTCAACACTTAATTCATTTTTCGTATAAAAACATTAATTTTGCCATCAAAATAGAGGTGAAAATGGTCGAAAATGGTATTATAATATAGAAAACAAAAGCGGATAGTACGGGAATTTTTGACATTTGTGAAATTAATGAATACAAAAATGGTTAAGATAGTTGTGAAACCAATTGAAAATTACAATTTTTATGTTTGACTAAATTCAAAAACAGTCAAAATGGTATTGTAATATAGAAAACGAAAACGATCGCTACGAAATTTGTCCTATTCATTTTCAACCCTACCTCGGAACCCGCACCGTACTACTATTTCTGCATCTAGGAATCAATGTAGAGCACAAATACCAGTATAGTTTGATTTGATCCACGTGCACCAGCTATAGTGCACACCAACCTGGCAACTTAAAAATAGAATAAAAATAAACAAATGTGTTGCAACCAACAGGTTTACCAATTATATTGATAAAACATATATAAATTGGACCTACTCTTGTGTGTTGAAATCATCCACAATAAATTTTGATGGAGATACTTGTCCTACATGCCAAGCAACCAAAATAGCCAACTCTTCAACACAAGCTGTATCGACATTTCATAGCATCAACTAGTAAATTTAGATTTGTGCGTATGGCTAGCACTCAAAGACTCAAAATTTATACTGGTTTAGGCAACGTGCTAAAGGGAGTGATCAACCATTTTCTTGAGCATGAGGCCTCAAAGTTTATAGTAGGGGTTACAAATGGAGGGGCACAAAGAGTGTTATGTGGTGTCTAGAGATAGGGGAAGAGAGCCCTGGCCTCCCCTTAGATTTGGGGGACCATGTTACAGAGGAAGGGGAAAGGAGGGAGCACTATAGTCTGCCTCTTTGTAAGCTTTCTTCTTCCATCCTCTTATTCGTCCGGGGTAGAGGCATCGTCTTTGTGCTTGTAGCAAAAGATATGGAGGGCATAGCGCTCCACATCAAACGCTTGTTGACAGGTCATAGTAGTAGTAGTATTATAGGGGTAGGCATGGCATGTCTTTGTCCCACTTGTTCAGTACGAGCATACACTGTTGGGGGCGTGCCTCCCCTTATGCCTGCGTGGGCGGCACGCCCTATGTCACCAATGTTACATTGGTATGGCACAAAGAGAATATGTGCATCCACGTATCCAATATGTATAGTATTTGATAACCATATCTATATCTAGGCAACATAGGTGCATGATGCACCTACACCAATAAAGGCAAGAGGTACACCAATTTGCATACTCCCTCCGTCCCTACATAACTGTCGCTTTTGGTTTCCACGCCGCAAGTTTATCTGGATTTGTAGAAAAAACGTGCAATATTTTTATCTCTAAATAAATTTATTATGAAAATAGACTCAACGATCTATCTAATGGTATTAATTTTGTATTATAAATATTAATGTTTTTCATATATATTTAGTCAAAGTTGTTTCTGGGGAAGCGAAAATAACAATTATTTAGAGACGGAGGGAGGGAGTACCTCATTAAGCACAAGCTTTTCTATCAGCTAATCTTTATTGTATTTCACATCTGGCCCGTACTTAAATGTTAACAAGTTGTCTATCAGCATGTTATCGTTCAGAAACTCTGTGAAGAAGAAGAAAAAGGCCACCAGGCGTTTACGTTTCAGAGTTGGGACTCACTTGAGGTCCTGAAGGAAAGGCTTGGAGAGGAGGGAGAAGGCACATTGGTGGGTGACGACAGATGCTAGCCATCAGTGGTGGAAAGGAAATCAGGGGCATACTGGTGGTAGCATGGTGCTCATAGCTATAGCCGGCTGCAGCACGTTATGTTGGGTGTAAGATAGGTGAAGATAGTGGGTGAGTAGTTCCTTGGCACCGCCACCAACTTTAGGCTGGTCATGTGGAAAGCATGGGTGCTGCCAAAATGCAAGTCTTTTGCTTGCTTGGTAATCCCCAACATAGTTTGGACCTCGGAATGACTAGCGATGTGTGGCTGGCCACATACACCTATTGTCCATCGTGTCGACACACGCAAGAAATGCTCATAACTTATTAGTTGTGTGCCTCTATATATACAAGTAGAATCTGAAACTTTGTTAGTGGACAGGGCCTCACTCTACCACATCACAGCCACCAACCCGGAGTACCAATTATTTGGCCCATGCTTGGTGGACTAATCTGGCACGTGCACACAATGCACCGAGAAAAAGCTTTGAGAACACTGATTATACTAATGGTTTGGGAAATCCAAAAGGAAAGGAATCAATCAATGCAACATCACAAATATTTATGTGCTCTTTCGCTCTTTGGAAATCTAGAATGAAAAGAATCAAAGAAGGTGGGACATGGGCATTAGTGGGGTGAAGAAGCTTGCATAGATTTTGCCTCCCCATGGTTGATCTCTGGCTATCACTGTTGTGATTAGATTCTATTTTTTGCTTTGCTCCTAGTGGTTGTATCTTTCTTCTCTATCAATGGAAATGGGCACTGTTTCATGCTGGTACATTAAAAAAAAGGCATTCCTAAAGAAAATTCAGGGATATCTGGTTATCAAGAGAGCTTTGCCTAGCATTATCAATTTCGTGAGGTAAACCTTGCCAAGCCAGGAGAAAAAATCGGTTCTCTCACACACAAAGAAGGAAAAAGCTTGCTAGCCATCCAAATGCATGTCGAGCTCGGCAAACCTTGTCAAGCCAAGAGAGAAAAGTGGCTCTCTCACACAAAGAAGAGGCAAAAGCTTCCTAGACAATTAAATACATGTCCAGCTCCAAATCCTCGCTTGACAAGGTGAGTCAAACTTTAGGTGTGATTGCTAGCTTGAATAACAAAATATCCAGGCCATTATAGTGCAGAGTCTAGTTATTTGGCTCTTTCTTTAGTTAGTCCCTTATGTACTAGGCTACAACTATCCCCAAAGCACCCATCAACCTAAATCCACCAAAAATGGCCAAATCGGCCACGCCTACCTATGCAACATTTGTACTTTAGGCCTTGGGCGCCCATTCCTCATAGCCACACTGAAGCGAATTGCATTCACAATAAATCTTGCAGCCTGAATAGATTACCACTCTCGTCAATCTCACACTACCCCTTCTTCCATCTCTTGTCATTTGTGCCGCCACTCTAGGTTTTCCTCTCTTATTGCCCTCTTCCTCGCAGGAGGAATCAAAGATCCTGCCGCCACCCCTTTCCTTTTTGACCTAGGCTCCTAGGGAGTGAGTAATGCGGCTCGTCGGAAGCTCAATCTAGTGATGTGACCGATCTTCGTTTCCCATAAGCTCGAAAACTTCACTGGTAATCTAGCACTGCCATGCACATGATCTTCGTCTCACCCCCTTTTCTTCACCTGTTGGGATACCGTGGAGAGATCCTTTCTAACCTCCTTTTGCTTTCTAATTTTTTACAAGTTCCTTCATCACAATATCAATGCATCTCTTCTTTCCGGAGGGGATGTTGTGGAGAGATCCTTTGTAACCTACTCTTGCGATGATGTTTGCGAGTTTTTGTGTGGTATCGATGCATCTAGGGTTTCCTTCGAATTTGTTGTTTTCTCATCTATTCGGTCTTGTCATTGTCGATTTTGACATGTGATGTAAACTTGTAAATATCCATCGATTTACCTTTGAGCTTTCACTCTTGTTAATGATGTAGCCCTACTTGGTTGAGATGAGGAAAGAACATATTTTTGTCTAAAATTTACATAGAAATGTCGATGATTTCTGGTCATTATGTTCCATCTTGCCATGGGCTGGGAGGCACATCAATTGATCTTGTAGGCTTGCTTGAATTGTTTGGTTTTTGCACATTCGAAATTAACTCGTTAGAAATGGATCGTGCTGTACAGCCAGGTGGGGAGAGAAGGGAACTTGCGAGCCTCCTGCCTGCGTGTGTGCTACCAAACCACTGAAGGAGGAGCTCACGGGTAGGCCACACAGCACGCAGCACAACACATCGGCCACCTCCTTGAATCCGATGGCCCTCGGCGACAGCGCCACCGTCACTCCGCCGGTGGCCAAGCTCTCCGTCTCCGGCGCGGCCCTGGCCGCGCTGCTGCACCGCTGTGCTGCCGCCGCCGGCGACTGCGACGGCCTCCACTTCGGCCGCGCCGCGCACCTGCCCGCGCCGCCGGCCGCCCTCTCCGACTACGATGACGCCGCGGCGGCGGCCCCTCCCGCCCCCACGCTCTCCATCTCCATCTCCGGCCACTGCTCCCTCTCCCACTCCTCCTCCCTTTCCGACTCCCTCGGCCGCTTCCGTCCCCTCTCCTCCTCCTCCCCTTCCCCAACCCCCATAGGCTTCTTCTCCTCCCGCCGCCGCACCACGCTCCACCCCTCCATGCGGGACGCTGCGCTTGCCCACTCTCTCTCTAATCCCTAGCCTCCGCCCACCCGCTCCTCCTCATCCTCGTCTCCCCTTCCGCCTCCCACAACCACTCCACCCACTCCTACGACTACCGCGCCTTCCTCCTCCTCGGCGGCCGCCTTGTCCCGGCCTCGCTCGCCGTCGTCAACGTTGGGCCCGGCTTCCGGGACCAGTACCACGCCTTCACCGCCGAGTCGCCCATGCCCTGGCTGCCGTCGGCTCCGGCGCCAGGGCACGCTCACACCACCACGAAGCAGAAGGCGGTGGATGAAATGGTGGACGGGTTTGGGGTTGGGAGGCTGCAGGGGTCCTCGGCTCTGCGGCGGGGCAGGCCGCCGAGATGGATGAGATGTACACAGGGATGCTCAGGAAGCTGGAGAAGCTCGCCAGGGAGGTGGAGACGAGCAATCTCCGTGTGCTCGAGCAGGTCTGGTTCTCGAATCCTGTGGTTCCTGTCTGCACTGTTCATGTTCATCGCACAACTGTGCCTCTGTGTGATTTATTGGCTTAATAATTGCTTATACTGCCTTGTACTAGAATTGTGCATTTGTTGGATAGAGAGACAGAATTTGTAGTGGTTGCCTTCTTGCATTGTGGATTTTTTTTGTCAATGTGGGAACTTAGATAAGCCTTGGATAGCTGGGTTTGATTGTAACTATAATTCAGGTTTTCGGTTGCCAAAAGTGTCTTGTAAGTTGTAACGTTAGATTCAGCCATTTAGCAGAAGGCAGCTATGGGTTCCACTCAGCATTCACCATAGGTTACCTGAATTCTCCCACTCTTTGTTTTGAACCAGCTGAATGCATTAGTATAGAACTATCCGGTAACGGGCTAGGAGGCAATTGCACAGTTGCACTATCTATTAGATAGCTCTTCATGTTTTTAATCAAAAACTGTTAGAATCTTGATGGCCTACAAAGCCACATCAGATGGGCATCGCAGGCCTGCAACTATTGTATTATTTGATTGTATTTCACAAGACACGTCACCAACTAAAAGTTGGGGAGGTAGGGAGGAGAGAGGAACCAAGAGTATTAGTTCCAACATGCCATAAATGGATGGCACAAAATGGTGTCTCGAATTCCAAAGTTGCTTATGTCTGTTTGAAAAATATTACAACAGTTGGATTGTGACATATAATCCATATTTACAGTTGACTAAAGCCCTAAACTGACATGTCATACCAATTGCTTCCATTTAACAGTAGCCTGAATATTCAAGCCAGATTACCTGAACTCTCCCGTGCATTCCCTGTTTCAAACCATCCACGTGCATTGGTTTGGAAGTTTCTGGTAACAAGCTAAGGAGCACTACCATTAGACAACTCCTGTAATGTTTTTTTTTTCCTTTTGGCGAGGAATAACTCTTGGAATCTTTGTAGTTTATTAATGTATTTTGAACAATAATGACGCACTGTGGTAACACTGGTGGTAATGGACAAAACACTACTGCTGGAACAAACACAACGTTGTCGGTGACGCTGCCCCTCATTACCGCTGGAGGGTGCACCGACCACATGCGCTGGCACCTACACCACCGCCGGATGGTATGCTGGTCAAGCGTTGATGTTCTCATCATCACTGTCAGATGGTATGCCGGTCCGGCGTTGATGCTCTTGTCATCACAGTCGGATGGTACGCCGGACCAGCATCAATAGGTCCATCGTCACCGCTGATTGGTACGCCGACCCGGCGATGATAGTTGCATCATCACCGCTGGATGGTATGCCGGACCGGCATCGATGAACGCATCGTCATCGCCGGACAGTACGCCGGACCGACGTCGATGGAGGCATCATCACCGCCAGACGATACACCGGACCGGCGTCGAAGGACACATCGTCACCACCGGATGGTACGCCGCCGGCGTCCATGGACGCATCATCACCGCCGGACGGTACGCCGAGCCGGTGTCGAAGGACACATCGTCACTGCCGGATGGGTACGCCGGGCCGGTGGTGGTAAGATACCGTCACCGCCGTATGGTACGCTGGACTGACGGTGGTAAAATACCGTCACTATCGGCTCTACCGACAGAGATATTGGTCACCGATCATCGCCGACATACACTAACAGGGGTCAATTTCGTGAGGTAAACCTTGCCAAGCCAGGAGAAAAAATCGGTTCTCTCACACACAAAGAAGGAAAAAGCTTGCTAGCCATCCAAATGCATGTCGAGCTCGGCAAACCTTGTCAAGCCAAGAGAGAAAAGTGGCTCTCTCACACAAAGAAGAGGCAAAAGCTTCCTAGACAATTAAATACATGTCCAGCTCCAAATCCTCGCTTGACAAGGTGAGTCAAACTTTAGGTGTGATTGCTAGCTTGAATAACAAAATATCCAGGCCATTATAGTGCAGAGTCTAGTTATTTGGCTCTTTCTTTAGTTAGTCCCTTATGTACTAGGCTACAACTATCCCCAAAGCACCCATCAACCTAAATCCACCAAAAATGGCCAAATCGGCCACGCCTACCTATGCAACATTTGTACTTTAGGCCTTGGGCGCCCATTCCTCATAGCCACACTGAAGCGAATTGCATTCACAATAAATCTTGCAGCCTGAATAGATTACCACTCTCGTCAATCTCACACTACCCCTTCTTCCATCTCTTGTCATTTGTGCCGCCACTCTAGGTTTTCCTCTCTTATTGCCCTCTTCCTCGCAGGAGGAATCAAAGATCCTGCCGCCACCCCTTTCCTTTTTGACCTAGGCTCCTAGGGAGTGAGTAATGCGGCTCGTCGGAAGCTCAATCTAGTGATGTGACCGATCTTCGTTTCCCATAAGCTCGAAAACTTCACTGGTAATCTAGCACTGCCATGCACATGATCTTCGTCTCACCCCCTTTTCTTCACCTGTTGGGATACCGTGGAGAGATCCTTTCTAACCTCCTTTTGCTTTCTAATTTTTTACAAGTTCCTTCATCACAATATCAATGCATCTCTTCTTTCCGGAGGGGATGTTGTGGAGAGATCCTTTGTAACCTACTCTTGCGATGATGTTTGCGAGTTTTTGTGTGGTATCGATGCATCTAGGGTTTCCTTCGAATTTGTTGTTTTCTCATCTATTCGGTCTTGTCATTGTCGATTTTGACATGTGATGTAAACTTGTAAATATCCATCGATTTACCTTTGAGCTTTCACTCTTGTTAATGATGTAGCCCTACTTGGTTGAGATGAGGAAAGAACATATTTTTGTCTAAAATTTACATAGAAATGTCGATGATTTCTGGTCATTATGTTCCATCTTGCCATGGGCTGGGAGGCACATCAATTGATCTTGTAGGCTTGCTTGAATTGTTTGGTTTTTGCACATTCGAAATTAACTCGTTAGAAATGGATCGTGCTGTACAGCCAGGTGGGGAGAGAAGGGAACTTGCGAGCCTCCTGCCTGCGTGTGTGCTACCAAACCACTGAAGGAGGAGCTCACGGGTAGGCCACACAGCACGCAGCACAACACATCGGCCACCTCCTTGAATCCGATGGCCCTCGGCGACAGCGCCACCGTCACTCCGCCGGTGGCCAAGCTCTCCGTCTCCGGCGCGGCCCTGGCCGCGCTGCTGCACCGCTGTGCTGCCGCCGCCGGCGACTGCGACGGCCTCCACTTCGGCCGCGCCGCGCACCTGCCCGCGCCGCCGGCCGCCCTCTCCGACTACGATGACGCCGCGGCGGCGGCCCCTCCCGCCCCCACGCTCTCCATCTCCATCTCCGGCCACTGCTCCCTCTCCCACTCCTCCTCCCTTTCCGACTCCCTCGGCCGCTTCCGTCCCCTCTCCTCCTCCTCCCCTTCCCCAACCCCCATAGGCTTCTTCTCCTCCCGCCGCCGCACCACGCTCCACCCCTCCATGCGGGACGCTGCGCTTGCCCACTCTCTCTCTAATCCCTAGCCTCCGCCCACCCGCTCCTCCTCATCCTCGTCTCCCCTTCCGCCTCCCACAACCACTCCACCCACTCCTACGACTACCGCGCCTTCCTCCTCCTCGGCGGCCGCCTTGTCCCGGCCTCGCTCGCCGTCGTCAACGTTGGGCCCGGCTTCCGGGACCAGTACCACGCCTTCACCGCCGAGTCGCCCATGCCCTGGCTGCCGTCGGCTCCGGCGCCAGGGCACGCTCACACCACCACGAAGCAGAAGGCGGTGGATGAAATGGTGGACGGGTTTGGGGTTGGGAGGCTGCAGGGGTCCTCGGCTCTGCGGCGGGGCAGGCCGCCGAGATGGATGAGATGTACACAGGGATGCTCAGGAAGCTGGAGAAGCTCGCCAGGGAGGTGGAGACGAGCAATCTCCGTGTGCTCGAGCAGGTCTGGTTCTCGAATCCTGTGGTTCCTGTCTGCACTGTTCATGTTCATCGCACAACTGTGCCTCTGTGTGATTTATTGGCTTAATAATTGCTTATACTGCCTTGTACTAGAATTGTGCATTTGTTGGATAGAGAGACAGAATTTGTAGTGGTTGCCTTCTTGCATTGTGGATTTTTTTTGTCAATGTGGGAACTTAGATAAGCCTTGGATAGCTGGGTTTGATTGTAACTATAATTCAGGTTTTCGGTTGCCAAAAGTGTCTTGTAAGTTGTAACGTTAGATTCAGCCATTTAGCAGAAGGCAGCTATGGGTTCCACTCAGCATTCACCATAGGTTACCTGAATTCTCCCACTCTTTGTTTTGAACCAGCTGAATGCATTAGTATAGAACTATCCGGTAACGGGCTAGGAGGCAATTGCACAGTTGCACTATCTATTAGATAGCTCTTCATGTTTTTAATCAAAAACTGTTAGAATCTTGATGGCCTACAAAGCCACATCAGATGGGCATCGCAGGCCTGCAACTATTGTATTATTTGATTGTATTTCACAAGACACGTCACCAACTAAAAGTTGGGGAGGTAGGGAGGAGAGAGGAACCAAGAGTATTAGTTCCAACATGCCATAAATGGATGGCACAAAATGGTGTCTCGAATTCCAAAGTTGCTTATGTCTGTTTGAAAAATATTACAACAGTTGGATTGTGACATATAATCCATATTTACAGTTGACTAAAGCCCTAAACTGACATGTCATACCAATTGCTTCCATTTAACAGTAGCCTGAATATTCAAGCCAGATTACCTGAACTCTCCCGTGCATTCCCTGTTTCAAACCATCCACGTGCATTGGTTTGGAAGTTTCTGGTAACAAGCTAAGGAGCACTACCATTAGACAACTCCTGTAATGTTTTTTTTTTCCTTTTGGCGAGGAATAACTCTTGGAATCTTTGTAGTTTATTAATGTATTTTGAACAATAATGACGCACTGTGGTAACACTGGTGGTAATGGACAAAACACTACTGCTGGAACAAACACAACGTTGTCGGTGACGCTGCCCCTCATTACCGCTGGAGGGTGCACCGACCACATGCGCTGGCACCTACACCACCGCCGGATGGTATGCTGGTCAAGCGTTGATGTTCTCATCATCACTGTCAGATGGTATGCCGGTCCGGCGTTGATGCTCTTGTCATCACAGTCGGATGGTACGCCGGACCAGCATCAATAGGTCCATCGTCACCGCTGATTGGTACGCCGACCCGGCGATGATAGTTGCATCATCACCGCTGGATGGTATGCCGGACCGGCATCGATGAACGCATCGTCATCGCCGGACAGTACGCCGGACCGACGTCGATGGAGGCATCATCACCGCCAGACGATACACCGGACCGGCGTCGAAGGACACATCGTCACCACCGGATGGTACGCCGCCGGCGTCCATGGACGCATCATCACCGCCGGACGGTACGCCGAGCCGGTGTCGAAGGACACATCGTCACTGCCGGATGGGTACGCCGGGCCGGTGGTGGTAAGATACCGTCACCGCCGTATGGTACGCTGGACTGACGGTGGTAAAATACCGTCACTATCGGCTCTACCGACAGAGATATTGGTCACCGATCATCGCCGACATACACTAACAGGGGTCAAAACCGTCAGTAATAGGGTTCTGGAGCCGACGGTGATTAGCTTTCTGCAGTAGTGCCTCTTCCCTCTCGCTGTGTACACGTACACCGAGCAAGGCAGAGCCAGGCGAGCGAGACGAGGCGATAGCGCGAGCGCAAAGACAGAAGAGTACAAAAAGCGAGGTGTTTTGCGCAGCGTCGCCGAGTTGGCGGCCGCCTTATATAGCGTTGCGCTGGGCGGCTCTGCCGACGACCGCCTTATAATGCTAGCTAGCTGAGTAGCTGTGGTCACACTACTCACACAGGATATAAAGGATCACGATGATGGGATGCGGCGGGAAGGACGTTGTTGTAACTTGTAATCTGTAACTGCCGCGCACGCCCCCGGCACCTAGCGTGCGTCACAGCTATTGAGCTATAGCTCACGCGTGCCATACTCTAGCCCAGCAGATCTCATGGACATTAGGATGGACGAGTGGCAGTTTGCCCCATCCTGTGTCGCTCACTTGGTGACCGCCGATTGTTTCTTGATGATGAATGAAAGCCTTGAGTCGCAAAAGAAAAAAAAGACACGTACGCGTGCGTGCGTGCTCTGCTCCGCTCCGGTGAGGAGGCCCATGGCGCGTGTGGTACCGACGGATGCGTGAGTTGATTCTCCATCGTGTCGTGTGCATGCACCGCAGGTATATGTATACGTTGTTCGATCGATCGACGTGTTCGTTGCATGATGCATGCCCAGCCGAGCCGTGCATGGCCTGGGCTAGCTAGTGCACACTGACACACACACGCACACGCACATGATGCCATGGTTATCCATGCGTACGCTCAAGTAAACTCGGCTCAGCTTGGCTGGGCTCTCCTCATGTATTATAATTAGTAACGTCGTCGATCGAGATGCATGCATGGGATGGCCGGGAAGATAGATAGATAGCAGATGGAGGCATCGAGCGATCTCATCCGACAGCATTGCACGCGACACACAGGCAGCAAACACGACAGGTCTAATCTGCATCCACCAGCAGGGGCAGGGCCGGGAGTGGGGGTTGGTATGACTCATGTATCTACTAGAACCTTCTCTTCGCCTCCTCTGTCCACGCAGCCACCCCGGCGATCTTGTCTGGTCAAAGACAGCATGCCGTATGCTCCGGTGGGAAGTAGGGGGATGACACGTAGTCCGGCACTTGTGACGCGCTGGAACTTGCATGCAGCGCATGGCGAGACCTTGCCACACACTGCGATCACGGCTACTGAGGACCAAGACCACGCCAAAGTGACCACCGAGCTCGATGGCAGGGAGTCCTTCCTCTTCATCCTGACGTAGGTTACCACAGGATCCTTGGTCCATACAAAAGACACATCATATCCGCCTCTGCATCTTTTGTCAACAATTCCAAACCATCTAAGTACTCCTCACATGTTGCGAAGAGACATCCAGTTCCAATCCTCCATAGTCTATAAAAGTTTTAAAATGCAAGAAATTATTATTCAAGATCCAAGCCTATTTAAATTCCCTAAAAGTAATAACTAAAAAGCAGTGAATAAAATTTTTTAATGGCCCCATTAATTAGTGTAATTTGTAAATTGAAAACCTCACAAGATGCTTGCAATACTGTACAAAGCACATCCGAGTTGATGTATGCCATGGGTTACTGGTTTACCTGCATATCAGAGAAATTGTCACGGGTAGGGAAAGGACTTTCGATTCAGCACATTAGTCCTGGCTAGAAAGCCCCAGGTCCAAGTTTCTCGGATCTTAGAAGACTTTTAGTCCCGGTTAGTGTTACCAACCCGGATTAAAGGGTATATATTGGTTCCGGTTGGTGTTACCAAACCGGACTAAAAAGCTTTGATCCTTTACTCCTGGTTGATAACACCAACCCGAACTAAAGGGTGACCTTTTAGTCTCGGTTGCCGGTTGGTGTCATCAACCCGGACTAAAGGTCTTTCACCCGGGACTAAAGGTCCCTCACTGGTCAATTCAAAAGGAGAGCACCCAAGACTTTGTCACATGTGTTGTGTAGTTGAGTTGGTAAGGAAGCTATGCGCGGGACAAGAGGTCCTTGGTTCAAATCTCACGCACCACAAGAGAGGTTTCTGGGATTTAAATTATTTTTTTATCTCGAGAATGGACTTTAGTTCTGGTTGTGTGACCCAGTACTAAAGGCCGGGACCTTTAGTCCCAGATCCGTAGTTTCGGTTGGGAAAACCGGGATTAAAGGATGTTCCCAACCGAGATTAAAACCCATATGTCTACTAGTGTGTCTTGGATAGCTACAGCACACATGTGGCATCTTATTTATCTCCTGATCAATTTAGCTTGTGTAGAACAGTCCGCAAAGCCAGTAGCCGTTACTAATGGGAGTTCTGTTAACCAGTCCTTGTCATCTCAACCTAGAGAACTTCCGTTTTCTAAATCTACTATTGCTTTGCTTCCTCCCTCACTTCGTTTTCTAAATCTACTATTGCTTTGCTTCCTCCCTCACTCCTCCCCGATCCAGAGTATGATGTTGTAGCTGAGTATGATAGCGAACTTGCTTAAACAACGCTCACACGAGTATCACTAAGGTACAAACAATGCATCTTATTAGACTGCTAACTTATGTTTGTAGCTGAGTATAATGTTGTTTTTCCATCTAATAACACCTTATCATCGTCTGCTAGGATTGGAATTTCTTTCTAAACTATTTAGGGTCAGTTTGGCGGGACTGGCTCCTCTTGTGGGCAACTTATAAAGTGGAACTGAAGCTATTTTAAAAAACGTTTGGCAAAAACAGCTCCAGTGGCAATTTTATTTATTACAATTTGTGCTAAATTTATGAGGAGGAGCAAGAAGCCACAATGCAATTTTGTGGTTCCAATAGGCTTCTTCACCGGAGCCTTTTCTTTGATGGTCATTTGGCAAGGCTTTGGCACAAGCTGGAGCTGCTCCGGAGGCCATACCAAATGAACCCTAAATTGTTAATCATATTATTGGTCCCTAGTTAGTTTATGATGTGTGGGGAATAAATGCATAAAATTTGTTAGTTAATGAGATTGAAAAGGCTAGTCCTTTTTTATTTTGCAGGTAAAAGTAAGAAAAATAAAGCCTTTAGGCCACTACTACACATTTGGGGAAAAAATAAGGTAGTCCTTTGTTAGGTGTACATGCTCCTACATGCAAACATGACTCGCTTAGAAGATCACAAATGCAACAGGCCATACAAGATTCTATTCTTTCCATGCATAGAGTGGTTTGCATGTTAGTTTTGATATTGTCAAAGATGTCGATTTGTTTGGATCTGATCTATCTTTGGATCCTAGAAGACTTAGATCCTTCACTGAATGCATTGGTTGATTCGAGATCATTCTCTCTTGAGCTTTAGTCTACTAGTAACTAATTGTTAGTTAAGTTGAAACCATCCAACATGCGCTTGTGTGGTTGTGGTAAGTTGTAATTCTATTATTAGTGCTTCCACTCTCTATTAGTACACATAACTCATAAATACACACAACATCATAGGTCACTTACTTCCAAGTCATATCCTAGAAAAATTTGCTTTGATTATGGACGCAAGATATGTTGCTCTAGGCTTCTTCCTAGTGCTTGTCTTACATGCAAATCCTACTTTGGCAGGTTTGTTTTCTCATTCGTGTTTGGTAATTGACTCTTTTCAAGAAATTTAGCGTTACATTCATGAATATTTTCTTGTAACTTGTGATTATAATCTACTAACTTGTGAACGTATTTTATGCAGAAACTTGCAGGCAATTTGTTAAAGTGCATCCATTTTGCTTGAAGCCTATGTGCAAAGCAAATTGTTTTATTGAAGGCAAATGCTCTGATGGTTCATATGTCAAGGGATACAGATGTGAATCACATGCATTTCACTCGGTGTGTGTTTGCTATTTGTGCAAACATTAGTTGTTTGAAAAGAAGTGAAGATAGCCTCGTGTGTTCGAATCCAACAATGAATGTTGTCCAAATAAATATATAATATCATAGTTAACTAGTTAGCTTTCATCTAGCAGTAGATAGTGCTAGAGTTAGCTTTCATCTAGCAATAGATAGCGCTAGTTAACTAGTTGTCAATTTTCTAAATCTCTCATTGCTATTTGCTTTGATGGTTTTGTTTAAGAAACATGTCTTTTGAGTGGCTACACACTTAATAGTTTGTATTCTCTTTTTTTTTTGAACTGGGGAGATTCCTCATTCTCATTCATTTTTGAACGGAAATACTTATCCAGGCCATGCAAGTGAGTCGAACCCGGGTCTCTGAGAATAGTTTGTATTCTGATTCTTTAAAAGTTCAAGATTTTTTTGGCTTCTCAATTTTTGAGTATATCTCCTTGGCCAGATGATGAGTTAGCATTGTCAAATTAATGTGTGTAATTTTCTTTCTTTGCTTTAAAGGCCGTGCAACCTTTGATATGTATGTCCATCTATATTCATGGTTTGGATGATATAAGCATGCGCCTCAGAAAGGACCAAAATAAAATTGCATAGAGAAGTAAAGAAATTGTAATGCATTGTGGTGCTTCTCAATGTATTTACTTCTATTCGTCGCAAAAAAAATGTATTTACTTCTATAAATAGTATTGCCACAAGTCAACAACTAACACCATAATTAATAAGTAGCCCAACGTATGCATGAATTTTGGGTAGTGGCCGAGTGTCGGCACATGACCAGGTGGTTGTGATCTGACCGCTGCATGCACCTACCCAAGCGGGCCGAAGCACGCAGAATAGGAAGGTTTTGAAGCACGGACACCAGCCAGGTCCGCTAACAAGACGCAAGCGAGAAGACAACAAACAAGCTATCAAGATTACTAAGTGAAACTACGTACGGTAAATAATTTTACGACTTCTGTCTCAACAGAGCAAGGCAGGTTGTCAAGCTAGAGTTTTCGGTCACAATCCAGTCGTTGCCTTCCGTGACCAAGTCACGAGCAACTGAGCAAGGATCGTCGATACCCTCACCAAACCCCGGAAGCCTCAAGAGTTCCTCTCCTTCCAAAGTAGCCAAGCCACAAGCAGCACCAACGAGTCATCAAAATCATTTGGCACAGCAGTACCAAGCTGCAGCAACCTCTGTCTGAGCCACCAGTCCACCAAATCATCATCTGCAACGGGAGCCACGACCGAGAGATTGCTCATCATAGTTCTTGAGCTTGTGAATGGAGAGGGGGGCCTAGATATTTGCAGGGGAACAGCGCGAGTTGCCAGGAGAAGAATGCATCCTGCGCAACCGCCAGATCATCCGTAGAGCATCTAATGGGTGATGCTTGACACTTGTCGACAATCATGATTAACCCGGGGCCCCTGGCAAACAGCGTAAGCTGCGCCCTCATGCAGTCCAGGTCTCTTCTCGAAGGCGCGAAGAAGACAACAAGGTCATCAGCATAAAGTGAGGCTCTATGGTGAATTGCTGAGCCCGCTAACGACATGAGAATGTGTCACCGGTCGACTTCAGTAATCATGGAGTTTAGCACCTCCATTACAATGACGAGTAACATCGGGGAAGTGGAGTCGCCCTGCCGGAGTCCATGGGTATGAGAGATCCTTCTTCCTGGCTGACCATTCACAAGTACCTTGATGATTGCTAAAGACAGGAGGATCGAAATCCAGTTCCTCCAGCACAGCGAGAAACCGGCGTGCTGAAGAACCTCGAGAAGGAAAGGCCAAGCCACAAAATCGAATGCCTTTGCATTGTTAACTTAAGGAGGACACTGGACACCCCCCTGCTATGCAGCCACCAGCAGGCAAGGTGCACTGCCGGGAAATTAATTATCATTAATGCAACGGCCCTTAATCAATGCGCTTTGGTTATCTTTGACAATTTATTTCAGTCTTGGAGCTAGCCATCGAGCCAGATATTTGGCAAACAGTTTACACTGAAACTGTGCATCAAACTAATTGGTCGATAGTCCTTAAAGACGAGTAGGCGCTGCGGTCTTGCGCAGCAGAATCATGAGAGCGTCATTTAACAAGTAAAAGCTCCTTGCATCCAGCGACCACAACACGTTAAACGCGTTCACAACGCATCAGCTTTGATAACTTCCCCGGCCACTCTGTAGAATACTCAGGAGCCCAGTCACCAGGAAGCTCCCACCCGAATTGTCGCCCAGATCTCCTCCTCCTTGGTGAAGCAACTATCAAGATCGAGAATGCTGGTCTAGGCAAGGCAAGTCCAGATTCGCCAAATCAATCCTGTGCAGCCGAGTGGACTGCTTGCCAAGGATGTCATTGTAGTACGTGAAGATGAGGTCCACCGTCCACCTTTGCTTCGTCGGCCGAGAACCACTGCCCATTGTACTCCGATCCAGCGACGAGATTAAGTTGCATGAATAATTACCATGTTACCAGTTCATTTTCAAACAATTGAATTTCCATGTTAGCTAGTTCAAAAGTTATATTCTCACGCAGTGTGCCTTCGTAAAACAAGAAAAGGTAGCATTTGGAATATATTAGATCAAATTTAGTCAATTCACGTGATACATGTGTGAGCTTGGAAACACAAATCAAGGGTATAATATAATGATCCAATCTTATGATTACAGTGAAGGAAGCTTTGAATGTGAGGTGAAGATATGTGAATGAAGGATTAGAAAAATTAAATGTAATTTTAAAAAAGATTCTAAACTAGGGCAATACACTTTGTTATACAAAACAAAATTGGGATCAATGTTTATTTCTTTGTCAGTGACTTTTCAATTAAAATAGGACTGCATCAGGGGTCAGCTTTGAGCCCTTATTTATTTGCTTTGGTGATGGATGAGGTCACAAGGGACATACAAGGTGATATCCCTTGGTGTATGCTCTTTGCTGATGATGTGGTGCTAGTTGACGACAGTAGGACAGGGGTTAATAGGAAGTTAGAACTATGGAGGCACACGTTAGAGTCGAAAGGGTTCAGACTTAGTAGGACCAAGACCGAGTACATAAGGTGCGATTTCAGCGCGACTAGGCATGAGGAGGGAGACGTTAGCCTCGATGGGCAAGTGGTGGCCAAGAAGGATACTTTTCGGTATTTAGGATCGATGCTACAAAAGGATGACGACATTGATGAAGATGTTAGGTATAGAATTTCAGCCGGCTGGTTGAAATGGCGTCAAGCTTATGACGTCCTCTATGACAAAAGGGTGCCTCTGAAGTTGAAAGGTAAGTTCTATAGGACGGCGATTCGCCCGGTGATGTTATACGGTGCTGAGTGTTGGCCTACAAAAAGGCGACATGTCTAGCAATTGAGTGTAGCAGAGATGCGTATGTTGCGTTGGTGTTGTGGACACACAAGGAGGGATAGAGTCCGGAACGACGATATTCGGGATAGGGTTGGGGTGACACCAATTGAGGAGAAATTGATTCAACATCGGTTGAGATGGTTTGGACATGTTCAACGGAGGCCTCCTGAGGCGCCGGTGCGTAGTGGGGTTCTAAAGCGGGTCAATAATGTAAAGAGTGGTAGAGGTCGACCTAAACTAACTTAGGACGAGTCCGTTAAGAGAGACCTTAAGGAGTGGAATATCTCTAAGGATTTAGCTATGGACAAGAGCGCTTGGAGACTGGCAATCAACGTACCTGAACCGTGATCACTTTCTGTCTCGTGCCATTTATGTCCCTTTTTGTGTCTCCCTGTTTATCGTCTCTTTTGAGTTTTATCTCTAGCCTACCCCAACTTCTTTGGGATAAAAGGCTATGTTGTTGTTGTTTATTTCTTTCCCAAGATCTCATTTTTTAAGTTAGGTCCTATGTAGTAGAGCTTCAGCTCCAAGACATATGTGGATTTCTTAGACTGCAGTATTTATAGCTCCTAGAAATCTTAGATCTGAAGCTAAAGGCACATCATTAGCATTTACATGATGAAGCATTTTGTTTATAATTTAGAAAAAATATAAATATTTAAGCCACTTTGACTAAGTATATGAACTACATATCTAATATGAATTTCAAAGCTAGAGCTATGCCAAACCGGCCCTTATTATCATCCTATCTTGAGCACCCATTGAGCAATGCTAAGGTTAAGTGCTACAGGCTCTATCTAGGATTCATAAACATATTTTGACCAAGTAAAAGTCAAATTATACGTAAGTTTAGGACATAAAAACACATCAATAGATTTGTATATTCAAAGTGCATCTGAGATTATATTGATTTTCTTATAGCATAGACAATATATTGTAAGATAAATTAAGAGTAAAAAATTCTGCTACTTTGTATAACTTTTCACGGGAAAAATTAGCTTAGCATGGGAGTCGACTCATATTCACCCTTCCTGTGTCCATCCGTCTATTTCTAAAAGGAAACTGTGGAGCAATGCCCCCAGCAGGCCAACACTTTATTAAAAAAGGGAGCATAACTAGCGCCCAGATGTCCGGCCCCAGGCCCAGGTCCGGACGCAGCTCCGCCGCACCCTGCCCTGTCCCCCCGCGTAATAGAACGTCTGCCGCGCTCACGTAACAGGGGTGCCTGCCTGCTCGACGCGCCCGCAGGGGGTCTCAACCCTGTCATGCCCGCATCACCTCCATAGTCAGGATCTGCATCTCCGTCGTGCATGGAGATGCCACAAGCTTCTGCTCCAAGATCTCCAGCGGAGGCAGCATGTCGTACGGGAACGGGCCGCGTGCGCCAGCACAGAGACCTGCGCGTCCTCCAATGAAGTGTTGCCGCCAGCTTACAGCCGACGCCACCATGGCTCCCGCACTAGCTCTCTCTTCCTCGCTAAACAGCTCTACATTGAGATCTACTTTGCAACACTCAGATGAAACAATCGCAACATACGACTGAAATAGATGAAGGATTTGGAACATACACTTACAACGTACTCATTATAAAATATGCAACACCCAGATAGAACACTTGCAACATACGTCTAAAACAGATGAAACATATGGAACATGTTGTCGCAATATATGTGTGAAACATATGCAAACATCCGAATCAAAATGCTTGCAACATACGTCTGGAACAGATGAAACATTTTGAACAAACTCTTGCAACATGCCTCTAAAACACTTGCAACATGTGCAACATCTCCGATCTACTTTTGCAACATCCATAAGAAACAACTGCAACATACATTTGAAACGACTGAAACACCTGAAACATACATTCGCAACATAGGAGAGGGCAAGCCTGGCTCAGTCTATTCCAGCCGTCGAGGTCGGAGCCAATGGTGAGTGATAGCGCACGAGCACCACCAGCGACGCGCAAGCACCACCACCGGCCAGAGCAACTTGTTGTCTGATATTAGTTTCTCAACACTTAATTCATTTTTCGTATAAAAACATTAATTTTGCCATCAAAATAGGGGTGAAAATGGTCGAAAATGGTATTATAATATAGAAAACAAAAGCGGATAGTACGGGAATTTTTGACATTTGTGAAATTAATGAATACAAAAATGGTTGAGATAGTTGTGAAACCAATTGAAAATTACAATTTTTATGTTTGACTAAATTCAAAAACAGTCGAAATGGTATTGTAATATAGAAAACGATCAGTACGAAATTTGTCCCATTCATTTTCAACCCTACCTCGGAACCCGCACCATACTACTATTTCTGCATCTAGGAATCAATGTAGAGCGCAAATACCAGTATAGTTTGATTTGATCCACGTGCACCTGCAATAGTGCACACCAAGTTGGCAACTTAAAAATAGAATAAAAATAAACAAATGTGTTGCAACCAACAGGTTTACCAATTATATTGATAAAACATATATAAATTGGACCTTACAAAATAGTTAAATATGATTTATTTGTGTAATTGAATGTGCATTTAAATATAGGGAATAATAAATTTTTGTGAAATTAAAATTAATCATAAGGTTAGCAACTTGTTTTTGCACTCATGCTGTTGCATTATATTTTTGTGTGATGACTGGTTTTATTCAAATGCCAAAAGGATTTAAAAATCTATTGAAAATGTATTTGGAAAATCAAATTGAAAAAATGAAAAGAAATTCTTATTCATTTCCCTCCCTCCCTCCATTTCGGCCCGTTGGCCCGTTTCCTTTCAGCCCGCTCGCCTTCCCCCTCTCCCTCCTTTCTCCCTTGTTGGGCCGACCCGTCAGCGCTGGTAACCGCCGCTGCCGCTCTCTCCCATTCTCTCGCTGCGGCTGACCGCCTGGGCCCGCTTGTCGGCGCTCTCCTCAACCTCCAGCCGCTCCCTCCCGTTTCGATCGCACTCGCTGCAACCGTCCGCGCCCACGATCTCCGTGCGTGGGAGCGTCTCCGCGCCCGGCCTTCAAAGGGGAGCGCGACCCCGCCTACGCTTTCCCTTCTCTAGTTTCTCTTCACCCGCACTCGCTAGAGCTTCCCAGAAAAACCGCAGCGGCAACCCACCGGAGCGCCGACCGCCCCACCGCGTCGGTCATCATCCCCGGGCTGCCTCGACTCCGTTTTTCCGCTCGGTGAGCTTCACCTCGCTTCCCTTCTTCTCCCCATGCCTTCATTTCCCCGAATGGTGGCCTCTAGGGCCGTGTCCGCGAGCTCTGGCGAGCTTCTCCACTGCCATCCATGGCGGGTGCCCCTCGGGCCTTCCTCGGCCGCATATGTGACATGGTCGAGTTCGCCATCCCCTCCGCATCCTCCCCGTAGTCTCTATTTGGAGAATGGGGCTCCGTAGCGCTCAATTTCCATCGCTCCGGTGAGCTCTCCGCCGTTGGCCATGGCGGGCACGCCGCGTGGGCCATCCCGTGGCCGTATTTTGTTCCGGGGCGAGTTCGCCTTCCTCCCCGTGTCACCCCGGTGCTCTCGGTTTTGAAAACCGTGCACCATAGCGCCGGTTTGGGCCACTCCGGCGAGCTCCCGATCGCCGGCAATGGCGGCGCCGCCGCCTCTTCCCCAACTCCGGTGACCCAGCCCTTCTCTCCTCCCCTCCATCCAATCGTAGCCGTTCATCTCTAATCATGTGGCTTAGGATCACCCATACCTCTTCGAGGGAGTTTTTGCTTATGAGCCCCTCAGTTTCTGGCAGATCTAACCCACCGTCCTTGGCGTATTTTTGAAATACGCATTCCCAATTTAAAGACGTAGATTCTTCGGTTTATATGAAAAGTACGTTTTCATATTAATTACAGATTTGCCACTACAGTAAAACGCTTATAAAATCGTCGTTTTAGCTCCGATTTGACCCGTTCAACTTGCGTTAGTTTCGTAATTTCATGATCTACGCAATGGTGCTACTGTTAGACCTGTTAGGAGCTTTTGAATTTCTCGATTAAGCCTAGTTTATTAGTTAGCTTTTGGAACCGTAAATAGCTCGTAACTAGTGTGTTGTAACTCCGTTTTCGTGCTTTTCGCGTCGTTGTGATCGTAGCGAGACGTAGATGATTTTGGTAAACATTTTATTCAGATTTATTTATTGTTGGTGTACTATTCTAATCGTAGTCATGTTTTGCTTGTATGTCTGTTCTGGAATGCGTGTTGTACTTCATGTCGTTCGAGTTCAGACGGTGAGGAGTACTTCGGGAATCCGGACACGTACGAGGAGCAGCAGGACCAGCAGCAGTTCGTGAACCAAGGCAAGTATAGCATGGGCCTACCTTGATGTCCTATTCATTATATAATATACTCATTATGCATGTGTCTAATATTGCTCGACTATAAGAACTTCCTAGCTATTTGATGACCTGTACCTTGATTCCTATGGGGATTATTTGCATATGGGTAGAATGCTAGTGCTCTAACTAAACATGATCTACACTTTTACTAATGGAACCAATGGATAAACATGATGGTAACGGTGGAACTATAGGGTGAAGGTGCAAGTGATGTTGATCATGTTGCCCTAAACCCTCTGTAAGGACTTATCTGTAGGGCCAAAGCTGGGACATACAGTGCAACCGTGAGAGTTATATGGCTCTGACTTTAGCTCAGTAATAGGATCTTTTCTAGCTTGTTAGAGGTTACCCAAAAGGGCGCAAGAGGGGCTTGCCATGTTGGGTATAGAACTACCTCTGTTCTGATGTGTATAGCCTGCGGGAATTGTGCCATCGAAAGGGGTTCTCTATATCTGCCTGCCGAAGAAACCTCGCGGCCCTAACTTGTTAGAAGAGGCCTATGGAAGGCTTCATAGTGTACCCTGCCTACTCACCTTGGGAGTGTTAGGGGGTCGACGGGCCCCGGGCATATGGGCAACATGACTCACGGGTAAAGATGCACAACCTCTGCATAGAGTGTTAAAACTGTTATAACAGTCGTGCTCACGGTCACGAGCGGCCCGGAAAACTCACAGAATAAATGGTTACTTGACATGTGGATGACTTATGACGATGATGTCGAGCTTATACTGATGCTCAATTACTCTTCTTAATTCTAGTAGGTGATCATGTGGGTTAAATGGGAGCTTAAGCATAACTTAATAATAATTAATAATGAAATGTTGATCTATTAAAAGTGCTAACTGCAGTCAACCGAGTCTATCCTTTTTGAGCCTCATGAATCCTCATACTATACTTGCGGAGTACGAGTGTACTCACACTTGTTATTATTTCATTTTTGGATAAAAATCCCGGATGGGTAACAGATGACAGTTTTTACGAGGATTTCCCGGAAGATTTCTAGATTTGGGTCAACTAGTCGTCCTTCCCTGTGGAGCAGATACTTCATTCGAGAGTGTTATTTACTTTTCCGCTTGTTATGTTAAGAACTATGTGATGTAATATCGTGATGTATGTACACCGTGATGATACTCTTGTTAATTTGTCGGCTTATGTGTGCGACTATTCCTGGGGCACACATAAGATGTATGCACTCTATATTGTCCTTTAATTGGAGTGTGACAACCTACTCTTGTGTGTTGAAGTCATCCACAATAAATTTTGACGGAGATACTTGTCCTACATGCCAAGCAACCAAAATAGCCAACTCTTCAACACAAGCTCTATCGACATTTCATAGCATCAACCAGTAAATTTAGATTTGTGCGTATGGCTAGCACTCAAAGACTCAAAATTTATAATGGTTGAGGCAACGTGCTAATGGGAGTGATCAACCCTTTTCTTGAGCATGAGGCCTCAAAGTTTATAGTAGGGGTTACAAATTGAGGGGCACAAAGAGTGTTATGTGGTATCTAGAGAGAGGGGAAGAGAGCCCTGGCCTCCCTTTAGATTTGGGGGACCATGTTATAGAGGAAGGGGAAAGGAGGGAGCACTATAGTCTGCCTCTTTGTAAGGTTCCTTCTTCCATCCTCTTATTCATCCGAGGCAGGGGCATCGTCTTTGTGCTTGTAGCAAAAGATATGGAGGGCATAGCGCTCCACATCAAACGCTTGTTGACAGGTCATAGTAGTAGTAGTAGTATTACAGGGGTAGGCATGGCATGTCCTTGTCCCGCTTGTTCAGTACGGGCATACACTGTTGGGGGCGTGCCTCCCCTTATGCCTGCGTGGGCGGCACGCCCTATGTTACCAATGTTACATTGGTGTGGTGACTTTGTATTATCTTCCTTTGACCCTTTAGAAGGAAGGGAAGTGTAACCAAGTTCCTGGTATGGTACTCAGGTGCCCTCCCCATGGGGGAGGGCCTCCATATGAGCATCCACTTTATGATAGGGTCCGCCCAGCTGGCAAGGACTCCTAGCAGGGGCCTGTCTTGGTCAAGTTTCCCCCTTCGAGTTTCGTAGGATAACTCGATAGTCTGAGAACTTGGCCAAGTGTCAACTCGGCAGGGTACAAGTCTGGATATCCGGAGGGTGAGGGTACTCCTTGTCCATGTATTCACTATGACCGATTCAGTTGGAGACCTTTGGACTTGGCTGACAAAATGTGTTACATAGAAAGTTGATGATCTTTGTCTGCAAAAAAAGTCTAGAGATGATCTTTTTAGTAAGGGGCATATGCTTGGAAATGCTAATAGAGAATATGGGCATCCACGTATCCAATATGTATAGTATTTGATAACCATATCTATATCTAGGCAACATAGGTGCATGATGCACCTACACCAATAAAGGCAAGAGGTACACCAATTTGCATACTCCATCCGTCCCTACATGATTGTCGCTTTTGGTTTCCGCGCCGCAAGTTTGTCTGGATTTGTTGAAAATACGTGCAATATTTTTATCTCTAAATAAATTTATTATGAAAATAGACTTAACAATCTATCTAATGGTATTAATTTTGTATTATAAATATTAATGTTTTATATATATATTTAGTCAAAGTTGTTTCTGGGGAAGCGAAAATGATAATTATTTAGGGACGGAGGGAGTACCTCGTTACACACAAGCTTTTCTATCAGCTAATCTTTATTGTATTTCACATCTGGCCCGTACTTAAATGTTAACAAGTTGTCTATCAGCATGTTATCGTTCAGAAACTCTCTGAAGAAGAAGAAAAAGGCCACCAGGCGTTAACGTTTCAGAGTTGGGACTCACTTGAGGTCCTAAAGGAAAGGCTTGGAGAGGAGGGAGAAGGCACATTGGTGGGTGACGACAGATGCTAGCCATCAGTGGTGGAAAGGAAATCAGGGGCATACTGGTGGTAGCATGGTGCTCATAGCTATAGCCGGCTGCGGCACGTTATGTTGGGTGTAAGATAGGTGAAGATAGTGGGTGAGTAGTTCTTTTGCACGCCACCAACTTTAGGCTGGTCATGTGGAAAGCATGGGCGCTGCCAAAATGCAAGTCTTTTGCTTGCTTGGTAATCCCCACCATAGTTTGGACCTCGGAATGACTAGCAATGTGTGGCTGGCCACATACACCTATTGTCATATCGTGTCAACACGCAAGAAATGCTCATAACTTATTAGTTGAGTGCCTCTATATATACAAGTAGAATCTGAAACTTTGTTAGTGGACTGGACCTCACTCTGCCACATCACAGCCACCAACCCGGAGTACCAATTATTTGGCCCATGCTTTGTGGACTAATCTGGCACGTGCACACAACACAATGCACCGAGAAAAAGCTTTGAGAACACTGATTATACTAATGGTTTGGGAAATCCAAAAGGAAAGGAATCAATCAAGGTAACATCACAAATATTTATGTACTCTTTCGCTCTTTGGAAATCTAGAACGAAAAGAATCAAAGAAGGTGGGACATGGGCATTAGTGGGGTGAAGAAGCTTGCTTAGATTTTGCCTCCCCATGGTTGATCTCTGGCTATGACTGTTGTGATTAGATTTTATTTTTTTGCTTTGCCCCTAGTGGTTGTATCTTTCTTCTCTATCAATGGAAATGGGCACTGTTTCATGCTGGTACATTAAAAAAGAATGCATTCCTACTTTACAAAGAAAATTCAGGGATATTTGGTTATCAAGAGAGCTTTGCCTAGCATTATCAATTTCGTGAGGTAAACGTTGCCAAGCCAGGAGAAAAAATCGGTTATCTCACACACAAAGAAGGAAAAAGCTTGCTAGCCATCCAAATGCATGTCGAGCTCAGCAAACCTTGTCAAGCCAAGAGAGAAAAGTGGCTCTCTCACACAAAGAAGAGGCAAAAGCTTCCTAGACAATTAAATATATGTCCAGCTCCAAATCCTCGCTTGACAAGGCGAGTCAAACTTTAGGTGTGATTGGTAGCTTGAATAACAAAATATCCAGGCTATTATAGTGCAGAGTCTAGTTATTTGGCTCTTTCTTTAGTTAGTCCCTTACGTACTAGGCTACAACTATCCCCAAAGCACCCATCAACCTGCATCCACCAAAAATGGCCAAATCGGCCACGCCTACCTATGCAACATTTGTACTTTAGGCCTTGGGCGCCCATTCCTCGTAGCCACGCTGAAGCGAACTGCATTCACATTAAATCTTGCAGCCTGAATAGATTACCACTCTCGTCAATCTCAGGGTGTGTTCACTTCCCATGCAAACCCAAAATATTTCCTCTTTCACCCATCACATCAAATCTTTGGACGCATGCATGGAACATTAAATGTAGATAAAAAAGATAACTAATTGCATAGTTTGTCTGTAAATATCGAGACGAATCTTTTGAGCCTAGTAGTCTATGATAAGACAAATTTTGTCAAATAACAACGAAAAGTGCTACAGTAACTTTTCACCTACTTTTCAGCAACTAAACACACCCTCACACTACCTCCTCTTCCATCTCTTGTCATTTGCGCCGCCACTCTAGGTTTTGCTCTCTTATCGCCCTCTTCCTCGCAGGAGGAATCAAAGATCCTGCCGCCACCCCTTTCCTTTTTGACCTAAGGCTCCTAGGGAGTGAGTAATGCAGCTCGTTGGAAGCTCAATCTAGTGATGTGATTGATCTTCGTTTCCCATAAGCTGGAAAACTTCACAGGTAATCTAGCACTGCCATAGTGCCATGCACATGATCTTTGTCTCACCCCCCTTTTCTTCACCTCTTGGGACACTGTGGAGAGATCCTTTCTAACCTCCTTTTGCTTGCTAATTTTTTGCGAGTTCCTTCACAATATCAATGCATCTCTTCTTTCCGGAGGGGATGTTGTGGAGAGATCCTTTGTAACCTACTCTTGTGATGATGTTTGTGAGTTTTTGTGTGGTATCGATGCATCTAGGATTTCCTTCGAATTTGTTGTTTTCTCATCTATTCGGTCTTGTCATTGTCGATTTTGACATGGGATGTAAACTTGTAAATATCCATCGATTTACCTTTGAGCTTTCACTCTTGTTAATGATGTAGCCTTACTTGGCTGAGATGAGGAAAGAACATGTTTTTGTCTAAAATTTACATAGAAATGTCGATGATTTCTGGTCATTATGTTCCATCTTGCCATGGGAGGCACATCAATTGATCGTGCTGTGCAGCCAGGTGGGGAGAGAAGGGAACGTGCGAGCCTGCTGCCTGCGTGTGTGCTACCAAACCACTGCAGGAGGAGCTGACGGGTAGGCCACACAGCACGCAGCACAACAGATCGGCCACCTCCTCGAATCCGATGGCCTTCGGCGACAGCGCCACCGCCACCGCCACCCCGCCGGTGGCCAAGCTCTCCATCTCCGGCGCGGCCCTGGCCGCGCTGCTGCACCGCTGCACCGCCGCCGCCGGCGACTGCGACGGCCTCCTCTTCGGCCGCGCCGCGCACCTGCCCGCGCCGCCCGCCGCCCTCTCCGACTACGACGAGGCCGCGGCGGCAGCCCCGCCCGCCCCCACGCTCTCCATCTCCGTCTCCGGCCACTGGTCCCTCTCCAGCCCCTCCTCCTTCTCCGACTCCCTCGGCCGCTTCCATCCCCCCTCCTCCTCCTCCCCTTCCCCAACCCCCATCGGCTTCTTCTCCTCCCGCCGCCGCACCGCGCTCCACCCCTCCATGCGGGAGGCCGCGCTCGCCCACTCTCTCTCCGAATCCCTAGCCTCCGCCCACCCGCTCCTCCTCATCCTCGTCTCCCCCTCCGCCTCCCACAACCACTCCACCCACTCCTACGACTACCGCGCCTTCCTCCTCCTCGCCGGCCGCCTCGTCCCGGCCTCGCTCGCCGTCGTTAACGTCGGCCCCGGATTCCGGGACCAGTACCACGCCTTCACCGCCGAGTCGCCCATGCCCTGGCTGCCGGCGGCTCCGGCGCCTGGGCACGCTCACACCATCGCGGAGCAGAAGGCGGTGGATGAAATGGTGGACGGGTTTGGGGTCGGGAGGCTGCAGGGAGTCCTCGGCTCTGCAGCAGGGCAGGCCGCTGAGATGGATGAGATGTACGCAGGGATGCTCAGGAAGCTGGAGAAGCTCGCCAGGGAGGTGGAGACGAGCAATCTCCGTGTGCTCGAGCAGGTCTGGTTCTCCAATCCTGTGATTCCTGTCTGCACTGTTCATGTTCATCGCACAACTGTGCCTCTGTGTGATTTATTGGCTTAATAATTGCTTATACTGCCTTGTACTAGAGTTGTGCATTTGTTGGATAGAGAAACAGAATTTGTAGTGGTTGCCTTCTTGCATTGTGGATTTTTTTGTCATTGTGGGAACTTAGATAAGCCTTGGATAGCTGGGTTTGATTGTAACTATAATTCAGGTTTTCGGTTGCCAAAAGTGTCTTGTAAGTTGTAACGTTAGATTCAGCCATTTAACAGAAGGCAGCTATGGGTTCCACTCAGCATTCACCATAGGTTACCTGAATTCTCCCACTCTTTGTTTTGAACCAGCTGAATGCATTAGTATAGAACTATCCGGTAACAGGCTAGGAGGCAATTGCACAGTTGCACTATCTATTAGATAGCTCTTCATTTTTTTAACCAAAAACTGTTAGAATCTTGATGGCCTACAAAGCCACATCAGATGGGCATCGCAGGCCTGCAACTATTGTATTATTTGATTGTATTTCACAAGACACGTCACCAACTAAAAGTTGGGGAGGTAGGGAGGAGAGAGGAACCAAGAGTATTAGTTCCAACATGCCATAAATGGATGGCACAAAATGGTATCTCGAATTCCAAAGTTGCTTAGGTCTGTTTGAAAAATATTACAACAGTTGGATTGTGACATATAATCCATATTTACAGTTGACTAAAGCCCTAAACTGACATGTCATACCAATTGCTTCCATTTAACAGTAGCCTTAATATTCAAGCCAGATTGCCTGAACTCTCCCATGCGTTCCTTGTTTCAAACCATCCACGTGCATTGGTTTGGAAGTTTCTGGTAACAAGCTAAGGAGCACTACCATTAGACAACTATTGTAATGTTTTTTTTCTCCTTTTGGCGAGGAATAACTCTTGGAATCTTGGTAGTTTATTAAGTCAGATCAAATGGGCACCGGGAGCTTGTAACTACTGTATTATTGATTGAAGGGGGAAAAAGAAACAAAAATCTCAATTCTAGCTTGCTCAACATGAATGACCCAAAATGCAGCAGCAAGCTAGTCCACCTGTGGACTGTGTTATAGAGATCATCAGATAGGGTTGTACCGTCTAGTGGGGGACTTCCAATGTTGGAAAATGGGATGGTGGCTTATGCTGGGCAACACCATAAAAATGTTTGGTGAGGTTGTGGCAATTAAGGTTTGCTAAAACAACTCTTGTGAAGTTTTAGGCTTGCTGCTTTTCTTCATGACAAGCAAATGCAGTAGATGGTGAGTTGAGGAGAGATCGATGAAAATGATAAAGACCTATTTATGTAGTTTCAGACTCGTACTTGTTTCTATTTGGTTGGTTTGTTACATATGGGAAGCACTGTTTACATTTGGGACCCTGTGAAAATTACCCCATAAGCTGGGGCTTCTTAGGGCCTATCTGTCAGTGTCAGGTGCCAAATTCTTAAATTACCATAAGTGCTTGCTCTCTGTTATACGTTGTTATTAAAATGACTTGGTCTGAAAACTGAAAAGATCAATCCCTTGTTGCATAAAAAAGTTGGAGCCCTTATCCTCTGATCAGATTTTTATTTATGGCCCCCTTCCCCAGTTATTACTGAGTGAATAGTGGACATCTGCTCATCAGTTATTGATATCTCAATATCTGTCCTTTCAGTCCATTTTCCAATTGCTTTCTGAAGTCAATTCCCTTATCCTTTATTCTTATTCTTTGTAGGAGAAGCGGAACCTGGTGCTGAGGTATAAATATGCGGGAATGGAGTAGGACCAAAGTGTTTTTGGTCTGAGCAAGGTATACATGCATCCTGACTGAGTTATGGTGTTTTGTCAGACCTTTTCTTAGTATGTCATGCAGATTTTTTTTTCTCGTAATACGCAAAAGATTTGCGCATCATTGTAATTAAGAAGAAGAGTTTCACCATACAAACGACGCACTCTGACGAGCGCCCTAGGAGGTCTACAGGTTTAGGCTGATTGAAATTTCGATATTACATAAAAGGTACACGAGCTGCAGTCTGCGCGCTCCTACTCCGTCATCTAGATTTGTAATGACCTGAAATGTTCATTAGTAGTTCCAAGTTGCACTCCTGTTTTGGTAACATTATTTTTCATGTGCCCTGTAGCTTTTGTTAGTCTAAAGATATCTGTATCATATCTTTTTGAATTTTGACAGAAATGGCTGGAACACTGTCCTTCATATTAGACCATGGATAATAATTACCTAGACACATATTCTGGTAGAGTAGAGTATCCTATTGGAAAGTTATTTTAGTCTACAGTTGTTGGGACTGATTTAAGTTACTTAGGAACAGCACGAACCATGCATTCTGAAAGGCTGCAGTTCATTGCTCTCTTAGTGCATTAGCTAGTGTATGTCGATCTCACCCTTTGTGCGCCAGGATACCTGGTGCTGATCAAAGCTCTCTTCTTGAAAAACATCTGTCCATGTTGCTTCCTGCACATGTTCTCCACCATATGTAAAGAATGGCCCCTGCTTTATGTTTCCACTGATCCCTGGGCTTATGCACCTTCAGCGTCCTATTAAAACTAGTATGCTGCTACTGCAGCTATGCTAGACCAGTGTGTTCTCGTTTGTTCATCACTTCCTGCACAAAGCTGCATTTTGATACCAGATGGTGGTGCATCCGAAGTTCCAAATTATGGAGCCTACATAAGGGCTCGTGTTCAATCTCTACCATATTTTAGGATGACTAAACAGCACTGCCTATCCTTCCATACGAGTTGTGTGATATATTTCTTTTTCTTTTTTTCTTCATTTTTTTCTCGTGTGGAGTTTGTCCTCCTGTGTTTGCTATTTCCTCTGGATCCGTTACTGTCGTCTGTGACCTGTCAGTTATGTTGGTGATAAATTATGGAAAGCATGTTGTGGCTTTTGAGATTCTGATGCGCTTAGTTATGCAGCAGCTGTACTACTAGTTTATTTGCTAGTACTACTTGGCTTGTGCTCCATAAGAGGAGCTTTGGTCCTGTCTTGTTTGCAGCTCGTGGATACGTTTGTAATAACTATCATAATTACCATTTGGTAGCTGATGGTTGTTTTCCAACTGGTTTGCAGGGGTACTCTGTAAAATCTGTCATTGAATCGGAGGGCTCCCAACTTGGAGTTGATAATGATGTGCACAGGATGAGATCATTAGGAACTGCTATGTGCGCGCCTGCAATGTGAAAGTGCATGTAGCGGTGATGTAAGATGGTGCGAAAATTTCTTAATGTAATAGCCTAGTAGCTTTCAATCGTGTATGCTCAACTTGATTTCAGTCTTGTTTCATAAATCGTGTATGCTCAACTTGCATATTTGGTAAGATGAACGAGGAGGTAGCAGGTTGGTTAATTTGCGTGTATGTGCATCGGCACTTACAATATACATATTGGACCTCCCAGAAGCTAGCTGTCCAAAAGTAGTGGCCAGAAGTCTACCAAATACTAGTACAGTGCAGGCTTTGTATATTGACAAACAATGCAATTGAGTGTTTTTTTTGACAATGAACAAATTTATTGATTAGCAGCAGGTCACTGCAAGTACGGTTACATCGGTCAAATCTACAAGATGTAGAGCTTAAAGAACACAACATTGAGGGGGACAAAGTTCATAAGGACAAGTAGTCTCTAAATCTGTAAGCTGAGAGCTAAATGCTTGACGCGCTAGTGCATCAGCTGTGGTTTTGGCTTCTGCTGATTTTGAAGATTCTTGATGTCCTAGTTCTTGAGATGTGGAAGATCTGAGTGAAGGACTTGATTCTCCAGTCTGGAGGGTTGGCTGGATCAGCCATGTCGAGGAAGTGAACCAATTGTTCACAATCCGACAGGTAGCCATGTTGAGGAAGTGAACCAATTGTTCACAATCCGACAGATAGCTGCAGCAATTGAGATTCAAAACTTGAATGACCGAGGTAGCAAGTGCAAGGCTAGCTGCTTCAGCCATGAGTACAGAGTAGCATGCAGACATTCTGGCCTTGATGCAGATAGTTTGAGTTGGATGTGCCTAAAAATTCAGAATAAAAATGCCCAGGCCAGCCATCCTTGGCTGAGAATTTAGTTGATCTGGCATGGTAGATGCATCAACATAGCATCTGGAGCCTCGTAGAAGAGTTGGTGTGGCAATACGGTACCTGTTCGTCATCTGGACCTGGTGCAAGGAGATGGTCATCCCTGATTGAGCATGTGTGGGATCCCCTTGTTGAGCAGGCATGGACCAAGCTGCAGTGTCTTCGGTTGAAGTGATGGAGGACAGCGGAAGGATTGCCTGGGTATGTGTATTGATATGGGCAGCAACCGCGTTGTGAACCTGCATAGGAGTCCAAGTCTTCTGATGGAAGAGTTTGTCATTCCTAGCCTTCCAGATGTACCACAAGGTGAATAAAATTTTGCTAAAGATGTTGTCAGGAGTAGAATCTGATATAAGATGGTGCAGGATCAATTGAATGTCGTCATTGTCCTATGGGAGGTTATCAGTTCTTATTGGAGGGGAGAAAGAGAACCATACCGCCTGAGGAAGATGACAGTGAAAGAACAGGTGGGCATCATCTTCAACAGCCCCGCAAGAGCAGCAGTGTTTGTCGATGTGATTGGAGTACCTAGCAGCTCTTTCTGCAGAGGATAGAGCTCGTCGTATAAGCCTCCAAGTGAAGGCTTTAATAATCGGTGGAAGGTACATGGTTTTCCAGGCACGCTTTAGTATCTGGTTAGCCTGGGGGAGTATACTTCGGGAGCCCTGTTGGGGTAGCTAGATAGAATTCTGAGCAGCAAGGTGCCTGTAAATTTCGTTAGTGGTACATATGCCATTCTTGGTAGGCGTCCATCGAAGAATATCCTGTTGATTAGTAGGGACAGGACGAACCGAGGTGATGGCCTGGACTGCTGCATTGTCAAAAGTGTTAGTCAAAAGTTGTAGGTTCCAATTTTGAGTATTAGGGATCCATAGGTCAGAGGTCGAGGATGGTAGAGGTGTAGTGGTGACCGGTAGTAGTAAATTGTCGTGGATGGATTCCCAGACTGGACACCAAGGGGTTGACCAGATAGAAGAGTTCCCTGCATGTAACTGGAGAACAGAGTTGGTGTATAAATCCTTTTTGACCTGCATGACAGATGACCAAAACATGGACCTGGGCCCATAATTGTTAGCAGTCCAGAAAGATGATTTGTGAAAGTATTTCGCTTTAAGAACGGAAGTGAGCAGCGGGTTCTTATTATTAGCAATGTCATAGGTTGCATGAATAATGAGGCTTCTATTGACTGTGTAGAGATCTCTTATATCAAGTCCACCATTTTCCTTGCTTTCACAAATGTCATCCCAGAATCTGAAGGCAATAGGAGATGTTGGGTTGTCCTCTTGTACACCGTACCACCATAATCTTCTTATGATGGCTATAATTTTCTCTACAAAATTCTTTAAAAATAGAACCATGGACATGTAATAGACAGGAACAGAGGACAGAACTAATTGGATGTAAGTGAGTCTCCCAGCGTGATTAAGTTTATTGGCCTTAACAGTAGTTAGTTTGGCCTTGAATTTGTTAATAATAAATTCATACGCTTTGTTTCTATCATTGTGATCGAAGATGATTGGGTGGCCAAAATGCATAGTGTTAGGTAAGAGATCAAGAACCGAGAAGATCTGTCTTATTGTGGTTTTGACACTATTATTGATATTCCTACTAAAAGTAATAGCTGATTTCTGTAAATTTGGTACCTGTCCTGACCGATTGCAAAAATCATTGAGGATGGTAGAAACTTGTTGCGCCATTGCCTGGCCACATACAATGAGATCACCTGCAAAAAGTAGTGAGCGAATTGGTGGGCACCCGGGCCCAAGGGAGACACCTGCCAAGAGTTATGCAATTCATGCTGGAGAGTGATGGAGAGCTCATGACATGTGAACAGAAGAAACTATCTTTTCTAGCATGCACGCATACCATAAAATTAAATTAAAATAGACTGGTCCTCTCATAGGAAGTAAACCTGAAGGTCAAACTTGCTACTACATTAAAATTACACCACCAATGGAGGGTAAGATTCTGAGCACAGAAGGAAAAGAAAACGGTATGTCTAGCGCCCGGATGTCCAAACGGGGCTAACGTTTGGACGCCCATACCAGCTGCGCTGGCTTCATGTGGGGGACCATGCTACTTCGTGTCCTCTGACTGTGTCTCGTGCTCCGCACCGTGGCCCGCGCCACTTTGTGTCCTGCGCCCACTGTGGCCCACACGCGCTTCGTGTCCCGCATCGCTTTGTGTCCCACGTCCGCACCGTGGCGCCCCTTCCACTCGTACGCGCATGCAAGCGGGCCCAACAGCTGTAGTAGGTGGCTGCTACAGATGGGTCTCACTGCAACATATGCAATATCAGATCTACTTTTGCAACATCTAGATATAAAACACTTGCATCATACGTCTGAATCAATTGAAACACTTGCAACATACGTATGAAACACCAGGGAAACACGTAGGTAGTCATTGCAAAACATATGCAACATTCAAATAAAACACTTGCAACATATGTGTGAAACATATGCAACATCCAGATGAAATGCTTCCAAACATATGCATGAAACATATGCAACACTTAGATAAAACACGTGCATTATATGTCTGAAGCATCTGAAACATTTGGAACAAATACACTTGCAACATACGTGTATAGCCACTGCAACATATGCAACACTCACAAGAAACACTTGCAACGTAAAAACACTTGCTACAACATACGACTAAAAATAGATGAAACATTTGAAATATATTCTTGCAACATGTGTAACATCTCAATATACTTTTGCAATATACGTATCAAGGCGTTGGGCAGTGCCACGACAGAGAAGGCATCTCACAAGCGGGAGAAGGGCCCATAGCGGCCGTGGAGGTGCGGCTAGGCTTGGGGCACCTGGATCCCGCTGTGGGGGACGGGTGCAGGCGGGCGGCGGCCAGGGAGGTAGCGAACAGATAGAAGTTGGAAATAAAGAAAGCTGAAACAAATAGAGCCTAGAGATATACTCCCTCCGTCCCATTGAAAGTGTCGTTGGAAAAACGTGCCCCCCTCACAAACATGTTTCCCGGGCGACACTTTCAATGGGACGGAGGGAGTACGGAGTAAGTTCAAAAGAAGCAAATGTATTAGTTTAATTTTTGGAGGAGTACCGAGTACGTACTCCTATACTAGCTGGTAGTAGCTGCGACAGCTGGTGATGGGCACACAGACACAGCCACACAGACGACGACACCGTGACCTGTGACCGTGACTCTTTGATCGAGTTGATGTGGGCCATCGCAGCGTGCAGTGCAGGTAAAGCCTTCCCAGGAAGATACGCACGCACCGCGGTGCCTCGATCGAGTGCTTATCAGGGGAGGTCAGTACTGGAACTGGACTGTCCTGCTCCACGGAATGGAACGGCTGCACCCATCTGTCCTTTGTAGGTACGGCACCGTAACCGCACCCACCAACGTCAAACTGAAGCAAGTGCTTCGTTTTTTTTTTGTCTGGATGGTGCGGCGCAGGCAGTGGCGGAGCTCGAAGAGGATTTGAGGGGCCAACGGTACTTTAAGTTATCCATATTGTGTAAATCTTTATTACTTCCTAATGACTAAACATAGATATCGTTAAGAAAATACAATCACAAGGGGCGCCATAGCCCACTTTGGCCTCTGCATAGCTCCGCCACTGGGCGCCGGGCAGGGAGTACTCCTACACCAGATGAGTGGCGCCGCTGCGGTGGAGCTAGCCTCCCCGGGAAAGACGAAGACGAGGCGAGACGAGACGAGAAGACACCTCCTCCCCAAGAAATTAATTAAAGTTAATTATCTTTGCTGAAACCAATTATGAAGCTTCTCTGTCTATGCTGAAACTAACCAGTTCAGTTCATTGTTGGTTGGGGCGTCACTGTCCATGGCCTGATGTTGATGACCATGACTAGTAGCTAGGATCGGCAAGCTAGGGAAAACAACGACACATGCATGGAGAGAAGTGAAGAAGAAGTCACCTTGTCATCGTCGTTATCTGATGATAAGTCAGCTTAGCTAATATATATTGAGCCTGCTGATGGCCTTCCGCCCTTTCGTAGCACGTTCGTACGGCACCGTCATCATTTGATTCGATTGATTCATCTGAGGCCTTGCTCAGTTCCTCCGTAAAAGTTTACATCATATCCCATCGAATGTTTGACACATGTATTAAGTATCAAATATAGACTAAAAAAATAACTAATTGCACAGATTGCGACTACTTTGCGAGACGAATCTTTTAAGCCTAATTAATCCATGATTTGACAATAAAGTGCTACAGTATACACATGTGCTAATGCCGGATTAATTAGGCTTAATAAATTTGTCTCGTGGTTTACTGATAGATTCTGTAATTTGTTTTTTTATTAATATCCGAACACCCTATGCAACACCCATGTGAGACACCCCAAATTTTACACTAGAACTAAACGAGCCCTGAAATTCCAAGTCAACGAAGGCCAATCTAGCCATCCCCATGAACAAACCCTAGCCACATTATTTTTGCCATCCCAGACTCGCCCCTCCCTTTTATTTATCGTGACTAGACAAAGTACAAGATGCATTGTTGTAAAAAAAAAAGTACAAGATGCACGGAAGGAACCGGAGATGTACATGCGAGCTCCACCTGAGCAATCTCCGTGGGTTTCTTAAGAGCTACTGTAGGTATATGTAGTTTCAGAAAATCTTGAACATATAGCTTAGATTAGATATGGATATTTAGAACACTTTAATTTAGTTCTGAACGGTAAGTTTGGATGCTCAGACGACCACAAATTAGGTAAAGATAATGATGTCCCCAGGGCGTCCGGAAAGGACAGACACAGCATTTCCCGGGCCTGCGTGCTATGCCGCTATCGGCCCAACATCGCCTGTTCACTACGGCTTTTCTGTCTCTCTCTAAAATATCTCCTCTACTCCTCACCGAGGGTCATCCTCTCCACTCCACTCGTTCACGGCTCCTCTATCTCTCTCAAAAATATCTCCTCAACTCTCCATCAAGGGTCATCCTCTCCACTCCACTAATTCCATGGCCAACAGCACACTACTCAGTATCACTGCCCGCACGCGTGCTTCACTCTGTCGCGGGCGGGCCCCACGCCTTCCTCCCAATCTCGCGACCTCATGGTACTGTTGCGGTGCTTGCATCCTGCACAATGCGTGCTTGCCCTGCACGTGCGGGTCCATGCGCGCGCTAGTCGCAGGTGCTTGCCCCTGCCCTCCTGCTCGCTAGGGGTGCTTGTGGCCTCGCGCAGGTGGTGCTCGCCTGCGCAGTGCGGCACCGCTGGCGCACCGGTGACCTCCATGCGCCGCCAACCTCTGCGCCGGCGTCGAGCTCCACAACAATGAGCTCCATTCGTCCAAGCAGTAAGGTGATATTGCGCTGAAAGCACATGTTGCAAGCGTATGTTTCAAGTGTTTAAGATGTTTTAGAGGTATGTTGCAGGTGTTTCAGATAGATGTTGCAAAAGTAGATCAGGATGTTGCATATGTTGCAATGATTGTACACGTATGTTGCAAAGGTGTGTTTCCAATGTTTCATCTGTATTTTCGGACGTATGCTACAAGTGTTTTATCTGGATGTTGTATATGTTTCATACAAAAGTTGTAAGTGCTTCATCTGGATGTTGCATATGTTTCACATATATGCTGCAAATGTTTCACATATATGTTGCATATGTTTCACATATATGCTGCAAATGTTTCATCTTTTATGGTAATTTAGACTATTTCCCGAAATTTATCGTACTAGCTTTCATGTATCGTACTTCTTCGAGGTCACAGATACATGGATCACATCGAGGCGGTCTCCAAAACATAATTCGACCACTTAGATTTTTATAATATAATATAAAAGAATGAAACAATACTATTTAATCAAGGCGGTCTCAAAAACACAATTTGACCACTTAGATCTTTAAAATATGATATAAAAGAGTGAAACAATACTGTATATTGTGGAAACTACCATCATGTTTACTTGTACCATTTCCCAACATTAGAATTCAATAGAAAAAGTCTTGTCATGATTGATCTTAGATTAAAGGAATAATTATACAACTTATTATTATTTTTGTATGAAGTTGATTAGAAAGCTAGAGTTATATTCTTTTCTACACAAAGATAATGGATAACTGAATCAAATACCGTACTTCTATTGTCTTAAGTCAAGTATTTAAGTTAACAAAATTTAAAGAAAAGAGCGTCAAAATTTGTAAAATGAAATTAGTATCATTAGATACACCATAAAACATATTACTAGTTTTGTGTCATAAGCATTTATAGATTTTTTTTATAAAAGTTGATCAAACATAAAAGATTTTGATTTAAGATAACTCTAGGAATTGATTGTTTAGAGGAGAGAGTAAAATACTTGGCACGTCGGGGACAAGCAAACCAGGTGCGGCTGTCTGATTCTGATAGGCACACGCTGAGCCATCGGAATTCGCTATGCACCAGATAGAGCCTTCCCAGGAAGATACAGATACAGATTGGGCTATCATGGAGTGGAGTGCTTATCAGGGTGAGGTGATTACTGAGACTGGATGTCTGGACAGAGGAGAGGACAGCTAGTGGTCGGTCGTCAGTGAACGGCCAAAGTGCGTCCGTTCGTCCTTTTTAGGTACGGCACCGCACCACCAAACGTCCAAACGTCATTTTTCTATTCTTTCCCGTTTCTAACGAGAATGTTTGGATTGTGGTCACGGATAACCACGCCTAAAGTGCAGCTGTGGTGGAGGCATAGTTTTTGGGCGTCACAGTCTGTGGCGAAATTGGTGCTACGAAAAAATGTGACAGCCTTGTTGAACCATCAACCAAACGTCTAGATTCTCGTGGCGAGCCACAGCTGTGGCGTGGCTAGCAGTGGCTGTCAACCAAGCACCCCACTCATCCTAAAAAGAAGACATTTTATTATGAATATGAGTAAACAAAAACGGCACTTTCTTTTTTTTTGACAGAGAAAGTATGCTGTATTAAAAAAAAGGAAAGGAAGCCACATTCTTTTTTAACCCAAGGGCAGAATATTAGGTCTCGTCTCGACCTTGGAATCAAAGATACAAGTCTCACATGTTTTGATCGTTGGTGTTGACCCAAAACCTGCTAAAACGAGATATGAATGGCGTGCCACGCAACCAATTTGGAGAGATAAATAAACTAAGTTTAGTCGACCCACAAAACAATGTTGACTACCCTCCTCCAAAAGCAAAGAAACCATTATTAAGGTCTCATAGGACCATACATATAAAAAATTGAGACTTATGGACTCATACACTTTATGCCAAAACATAGCGGGCAACTTATAATCCTCCTTGCAAAACAAATAAACAAATCGATAAGATGAAAGGAAGGTATCACCGATATAATTTAGGTAATTAGGTATGCGCATGAGAAAACATTTTTGGCAGATGCTCAACCTAGGGAATGGCCCAGAGGCCACATAGGCCATCTCCTTTATGGAAGTGGAATCAATCTCTAGTTAGGTCTCCCAACTGACAAATACCTAATATTCTCTTCCTGTTCACAACTTGGGGCAATTAGTCGTGTCCTTATTATGAATATACTGGCATATATGGATTTTTACATATTGATATCTTGATACTTTTGTTCCTTGAAGACATTATGTAAACATTTTTTTTCAAAATCAGGTGCCAACATATCACCAACAATATTTACTGTAGACAATTCATTGAAGCTTATATTTATACCATACAACAAAATGATCATCGAAGATAGGACTACATCAAAACTTAGTTCTACCGGGTTTGTAACTCATTTATGTTTTTTAAAGTTTGTTAGTATTGTACAAAATAGTCGTAAAATTATAGAATCGACAACATATCATTTGTATTGTTAAAAGAAGAAAGTATATCATGGTATGCCATACCTTAACGAAGCCTACTAGACCCATGTATCAATTAATAAAAGAAAGAAAATGAACTATCTATCGCCTCCAGCCCCCTCCCCTCCTTGTCGATGATTACTGACCATCACCACTCGCTAGCATCAGAGCCCCTCCTGACATCAAGGATCTTCTGCTTGCCACTTTTTCTCAATCCCCCTCACGCCTCCTCTCTAAACTCCAATCCCTAACCCTTCTCCTCACCAAATCTAGTTGAAGCACAGTGTCGGATTTCTTATAGACCGACGAACTACTTGTTTCCACAAAGTCCCAGCACCAACAATATTGTAGTAGTCCTACTCAGTGGCCACAATTCGGTGATTTCCAAACGTATGTGAACCCTAGCTCCTATGTGATAGGTAGATGGAATGACTTGATGTATAGATGTAGATGTATTTAGCACTGAACTATGTTAAATTAGTCAAATTAATTTGGTGATGCATTATGCAGAACCATTGAACTATGTTATTTAGTGCTCCATCTGTCCACAAAAGAATGCAATTCTCGTTTTTCGAGGAGTCAAACAGTTTGAACTTTGACTAAATTTATATAAAAAGAAACTAATATTCATCATACAAAATAAGTGCCATTAGATTAGCTACAAAATATATTTTCATAATAAATTTATTTAGAGACATAAATGTTAATACTATTTAATATAAGCTTGGCCCACCTTGAACCAGTTTGACCACGGATCCCATAACTGCATTCTTTTATGAGCAGAGAGAGCAATTGCTTACTTAATTAGGAGCAAATTTTCTCATTGCTTACCGGATTAATAAATTAATGTTACCAAATTCAACAACAACAACAACATAGCATTTTGTCCCAAACAAGTTGGGGTAGGCTAGAGATGAAACCCAAAAGAGACGAGAAATAGGGAGACACATAAAGGGACATAAAGAGCACAAGACAGAAAGAGGTCACGGTTCAGGCACGTTGATTGCTAACGTTACTAAATTGGATGTAATTTTTTTTATGCGGCATACCCTATGAAATTGTTTAGGTCCGCAACTAAAAGAAAAGACAATATTGTTTTATGATGCATTTGCGACTCTGCCGCATGTTTTAGAATACAACTCGAATGATTTTTCTCTTTTCTTAGCATGTTTGTGAGAACGGGTCAAAGTGTGTGTTGTTTGTGAGAACGGATACCTGTGTTTTTTTAATACCATGGTGTTGATTAATGATAACGAGGGCTAATGGTATCCGTACAGTACATGATGTTATAAAACATGTTGCCAGCGGTTCGGACCTTTCCTTCTCCGTCTCTCATAATCAATATAGTAGATGAAAGTAGAACACATAGACACAAGATGCAGGGAGACTATTCTTTATTCCTCTGAATATTGGTAATTACAACATAGAGCTCCCACGTATATATAGTCCTGCCAAGGGCTAAGAGTTTTGGTAAGAGCCCACATACAAACGGACTAGAATTAGGATTCCCCTTCTCCTTTCCTTCTAGGATTAAGTCTGTATGTTTTACAACACTCCTCCTTGGGCGATTACCACGATATGCATATGCCTCGTTAAAAACTTCATCCGAAAACCCAGTGGGAAAACGGTTCTTGGAGAAAAGAGTACATCGCATTCGTTAATTGCATTGCACATGCTGTCTCATTAAAAACCTTGTGTGAGAAACCTTCAAGTAAAAACTCACATAGGAAAAAAGAGTACAACATCTAACCTTCTTGGTTATGTATTCTTCAGGATATTCTATTCTTCATGAATAGATATTGATCTTTATGATATATGCATAAACTTCAGTGTTTTATCAAATATGATCTACTTGATGTTTGTAATTCTGGTGGTTTACCTTTAAGGTAGATGCAATAAAATATGCTCCCCCTCATAAAGCCATCCTTTGAACTACATTGCTCAAAACATACGTTTCATAAATGTGTGCATAATAATGGTATGGTACCACAATACTATATCTTTCAAAATTGGCTCATAATTCTTCAATGAATTATAATATGAGTATAAACAAGAGCGATGTGCTTCATGCATAATGACCACTTATTAGTTGTGCAAAACAAATAAATTTTATTCTTCAGGAAAATAAATCATTTTGGAGGATTATGGGGATAAATAAGTTATAATATTCAATATCTTCTAGATAGTGCATCAAACTTATAATTCTTCCTTAGTGGATTTTCAAATTATATGTTGTACAAATCTTCAGGAGTTTGATTGTACCACTAAATAATAAATGCAGTCTTGCATTTGGCATATAGGGGATAATTCAATTGCCAAAATCACCATTATTCATATACCTTCTATGGTATTCAGAGGGTATCAAAACTTAATTTCTAGTTTTATGATATACACTTTCTGAGTGTTTGCACCTTCATAGTGCTTCAAATTTCTCATTTTCTTTCTCTCGGGCCTATATTCACTCCAGAGATCAATGGTGTTCAAGAATCGACCGGTAAATCCTTCAAGGATGTTCTCATTTATAGTGAATAATAATTCTCTTCTAGATATATTCTCTACTACATGAGATTATAATGTGATATACATAATAAGATAGTAATATTGTCACACCCGGTTTTCTAAAGAACAAAACCAGGCTAATCATATGTGTGCCCAGGAAGTCCACACATATGCCAGAATGAAAAAGTATCAGAAACAATGTTATTATATAACGTATACATAACTATATTAACACTTACATCAGAGTATCGCGGAATGGTGACTAAACTTCAGGCTCCATTCTTCTCAGGAACGGCTGACTGGTGGCTCCATATGCCAAGCACTTCTGAAAGACTTCTGAAAACTCCACTACACCTTCATCCTTCTTCTAAGTAGCACCTTACTACACACTGGAGTATGGTGGAAATAGCAAGAGTGAGTCCATGTCGAACTCAACAAGTATAACACATGGTTCATGAGGCTCAAAAGGCTAGACATTGGTTTAACTGCACTTAGCTTTTAATTGTCACAATTTTATTACATAAGTAGCATCAAGATTGCATTAATCCCACAATAAACATATGATCAATGTAAATATGAATAACGAATAGCAAAACACATATTAAACCAATAAATGTTCATCTATTCTGTGAAGGTCCAAGGCCGCTCGTATCCGTGAGCACGGCTAGTATACCAGTTTATTAAACTCTACGCAGAGGTGTACACTTTCACTGTGAGTCGTGATTACCCATATGCCCAGGATCACGACTCCCAAAACACTTCCAAGGTGAGCAAGCAGGGAAATACTATGAAGCCTTTCAAAGGTTCGTCTAACAAGTTAGGGCCGCTAGGTTTCAGAAGTCAGTCTGTGTGATACAACCAGTCCCAGGGATTCAGAGTCTGCTTTTCCCCATTTGCGCCACGAGGGTAACCTCTAACAAGCTAGAAAAGGTCCTCATATTGAGCTAAAGCCAGAGCCATATAGCCCTCACAGTTGTACTGTAAATCCCGGATGTTCGTCCACAGATGAGTCCTTATGGAGAGAAAACTAGAGCACCAAAAATAACCCCATGCTCTAGCCCTCTTTAAACAGTAATCAAAAAGTCATCTTTTAGTGTTGTTGCATATTCTATTAATCATATTATAAGATCATAGCTTATGTTCAGTGCTAGCAAAAGCTACCCAATGCAAAGTCCCATAGGTGACAAGGAAACAATATATCAATAGCTAAGTTATAATCTCTATGGTTGTCAAGGAGGACATATGCATATGTATGATAATTTCAGTGAATAGGACAACAAGAATGGTCCCATGTTATACTTGCCTTTTTTCCCAAGGTTAGACTGCTCAGAATGTTCAGCTGCTATCTTTCAGTCTCCACTTTTGCTTCGACTGTCGGTCCTCAGCTCCTAGTCTTCAGCGCTGACGAACCACGCTTCCTCTACTCACGCAACCAAGCACAACAAACAGACAACAAACACATCTAAGAACAAACATCATACAAAGAAGACACTTTAAAAGGAAGCGCACTAAACGACACGGTACGTTGCTACAGTCACGAAAACGCAAGAACGACGGATAACGGAGCTACCATTAAAGAGGACACGCGACTATCGAGACGATTACAAATAACGTAGAAGACCGACTATAAACTTAATGCATATTAGTTATTGAAATAAGGTGATAAACATTCTGAAGAAATATTCTAAAATTAGATTAATCAATTGAATTATAAAGCTAGGTTTAACCCTGGTCATATTTTATTTATAGGTATTGTCGACTTTGTAGAGATAAAAGAACATGTGAGAACAACTATTCGAATTATATGATATATGTGCTTGGGCTAAGTAAATTATAATTTAAACATATTTAAGTTGCTATTAGCTAAGTTCATGCTTAGTTACAAAGGACTAACGTGACAAGATTATATATTATTTTTAATTATAAAACTAATAACAAACATATTAATTAATATAATATTCAGCTATGTATGGAAAAGCATATGACATGAAAAACATTAGTGCTACTGCACAGAGAACGTCGATGCGAATCTAACGCAACTTAATTGGAGCAAAACAGATTTCAAACGAATAAATGCTCGAGGATTAAAGCCGTATAACTATGAAGAGCAGATACGTACTGTAATGTGAAACTATCTACACAAGTCTATCATATATGCAACGTACTTAGACTAAGCAAATTTCAATTTGAAATATACTGTACATTAATCATATCAATCAATTTAATATTGAACTATTTATATAGAAAACATGTGGCAACTGAACGAAAGCACTTATGTTTCAAGTTTGAACTAAGCATCTTATAAATCAAAAGACATTTAGTTTAATATTAATTAGATTAACATTAATTTAAGACAGACTGCCCGTGTTACGTTTAATTAGAAACTCAATTGCACAAGCATAAATCAAATTAATATCTAACTTATAAATTTCAAAGATGTAAGACATGTTAAACGTTGTTGCTAACACATAACTTCGGTCGGCACTATTGCACAACAACGAGAACGGAATTAAACCGAAATTGCTTTTAATTAGAAAGCTATTAAATAAATATATTAATCTAATTACTATTTAAATTAATAAATTTATAATCAAGTGACATGATAAACATCGTTACTAATACATAGTTTACGTCGACACAAACACGACACGACGCGAATGGAATGGCAACCCTTAGTTATTTTCTAATTAATAGCGATTAAATAATTATTAATCAAAAAGTTTCTAAATCAATAAATTTATAATTATGAGACATGACCAACGTTGGTACTACCGCGTAGAGCACGATTACACGAACCTAACGCAATCGGAACGACTCGAATCGGACTTAAAACGAATGAACAGCGCGCATTAAAAGATGAGTGGCAGTTCTGTAAATACCGTCATCTTCTTCGTCGCTATCAAAATCAATATCTGGAGTGTCATCGGCGCACGTAACGTGATAACAAGCCATGAGATCTTCACAAGAGCACCAATCCAGATATGAGCTAATCCGGACCTTTACCCCCACCAAGTCAGGCATTCTCTCCAGCAGGGGAGTCTTGACATCCTCGACATTCAGCCACAATGAAACGAGACGTGGAACACAAATCTGAATTTGTTTCTGATCGTCACTAGAATTACAGGATCTGATGACGAGGCGCTTAAGTGACAGGGACATGATCTTCCTAACACCCAACATGTCGCACCCTTCAATCTCCAGATCTTCCAACGCAGGACAACTATCCAAGTTTATGCAACGACAGAACCATATGCCTGTGAGCTCTAGCCTAGTCAAGTGCCGCGAGACGAGGAGGGCTTGGCCGTGGCCGGACATGGCCTGAAACAAACAGAGAACAGAGGACTAGCCATGGTGAAGTTCACCGAAGATAAAAAGAAGATGAGATAGGGAAACGATGAAACGGTCATAGATTCGCGAAATAAAAAGCGTGCCGGTGTAGAGAACGACGAGACGAACCTCGGAGTGGAAGCGGAATTCGCCGGAGATGTCCAAGGTGGCCGGAAAAGCTTGTCAAACCATCACCGGAAGTTCGCCGGAACGCAAGCTGTAGATGAAGAACTTCGGCGAGGGGTGGAGGGAGCTACGAGCGGCGGCTCACGATAAGAAGAGAGAAAATTATAATTTACTACACGAGAGATTTTCCAAACTAGGGGCTCCTCTTATGGTAGTTTTGGTGTGCTTTGCCCAAGGGGTAGGTATGTATATATAGGGAGGAAAACTCTCCACCTCCATGTCAACTAACGATATGGTGCTAATTGACGTTGCACCCTCCATCTTTACTAATAGACCTAATTAATTATTAAAGCTCATTAGTAAATAAATGAATGGGCATTTAGAATTATTGCACACATGCTTCGGTGAAAAATGAGATATTTATTATTTTCGGAATTAATTAATTTCGTGGATAAAATAATTCTAGAAAAGTCCAGAATTATTATTTAAGCCGCGAAAAATACTCCGAAAGCTCCGAAAATTCGAGGGAATTTTCTAGAGACATTATGGAACATGAGAATCTCAAATAAAATATTTGGAGCTCATGATAATATAATTTGGAGCATCTAAAAAATAGATTATTCTCCTAAAAATAGGAAAAGGTTCCCGACAAAGCCCGAATAATTCCTGGGAATATTTCAGAGATACTCTGATGGATGATGAAATGAAATGAGTGATTTCGAGTGAAAGAAAAGGATTTTGGGGAAACTCAGAATGAAAAGATTAGGACCGAGAAAGCGCAAATTTGATTGTAGAAAAAGACAGAGACAAGACGGATAACTAATAAAAGACATACTAAACACGCTTTAAAACTTTTCACAATCACAACACATAGTCATGCAACAAGCAAACATTACATCAGGCAAGAGATCACTAAATTAATTTGGAAAACACAATTTTCTATACTAAATTTGCTAAAACTTAAATTAGTCTTGTCAAGTCTTAAACAAATATTTAAACCATTTGTTTTATTTAGTGTTTTCTATTCACAACCCAAAATCAGAAATTTTTGGATGTGACAAATATTCACTACAAAGTCATTCGATGAGTATTCTTTCTAAGACATGCTCTTCTTGAGACTTCAATATTTTTACAGAAATACCTTAGACATCTTAATATTTAGTATGACATTTAATTTCCATATGTTGCGATTTATATTCTTCAGAAACTATATAGATTTTCAGAATCCACATACTAACTGCATATTTCATATTCATTCATTCTATTTACCAGAGACATAGCAGAACATTTATTTCTTCTTAGTAGGAGATTTAACCTCAATTGCTTCCTTCATTGACCCGATATAATCGCTATATGCGATTTTGCCATGAACTTTATTTTCCGGATCCGGGTTCTCATAAGAGAAACATTTACAATTATAGAGGTAGCGTTGTCGACAACTATTATTTTCTCCCAATATTCTCAAAATATGAGATCATTCTGTCTCTTTGTTATTTCCTAGACAAGAGATGATTTATTGTTCTGCGTACCCAACACTATGATGCGCGTGCTTAGTGTGTTGGATTTCATCTTCGTGATGATTCTCTTCATGAGGTGCTTGACCTTCTTCATGAGGTGTTCTCTTTATGCGAATGGAGGAGTTTGTTCTTATTTCATTTCACAAGTATACACTAAAATAGAATCCACAGGCGTCCCCGTAGATTTTAGCTTGATAATATATAACATTTAGTTAACTACTAGTAAACATAACTTCTGGTTTTTCTATAACTTCAAGTTACTCCTCTCATTTCAAATATATCTGGCATATGCTCTGCTTCATGCTTCACAAGAGCATTAGTCAAACTATTGTTTGATTTAGTGCGTGATACTATTCCTACTTTAAGCTTAAAGGAATATTTTCTCTTAAGATCACTTTCCTTCCATGGAAATAATATTTGGCATTCAACATATCATTTTCCTTCCATAGAAATAATATTTGGCATTCAACATAGCCTTTCTCTCCCCCTAATGCCAATATTAGATCTATAATAGCATACTTCAAAAGATATCCCCTATCATGAGCTTAAAATAATCAAATTCATGTATCTCCAACTACAAGTGGAGGCCCATTCATATATGCTATGATAAAAATTTATGGAAAATATTCAAGCATATATTTAAATACGAGGATTATTATACATTATATGCAGTGAGCTAGAAGTGCAATAAAGAATGTCCGTCATTCCTGTAAACTATGGGGTGTTCTCCCCCTAATTTGCACATATCATAGTTCAAAAAACTATTTCATTATCTAGCTTCTTTATTGTTTATTTAGCCAAAAAAATGATCCAATTACTCATACATAAAAATGGACCATATACTTCAAAAGTATAGATATACAACATTCAAACTTACAAGGAATTTCTTCTATAATTTTCTAACCAAATATTTTTTCTTCATAAATCCCAAATCATCATTAAGTGTTTTATCCATTAACTCAATTTCCACTATAATTCAGCCCAGTCAAGTGGGTCACTTCTCCATTTAATCAATTTTAATTTAATCAACTCCCTCTGATCTTAGGCTACTTGGCCATAGACCAATATATTGCTTATGCATGCAACGCATTGAAAGCAAAATATTTCTTAGTTCAACGGGAACTATATAGACATAGTATACTAGCTAGTCAATCTAATTATGAGGGAAGTGCAAGGTAGCTACAAGCTACAAATATAGCTTCTCTGCTAATATTCATGTAAGAGTGGAGATAGGTGCAGCTTGACGAGAGCATAACATAGTGATACACATTCAAGTGTAATGTGGTATGTTGGTATTCGATCCAACGTAATAGATATCAACAAAATGCTACAAGCTTACTTGCAATTAGTGCAATGTAGAGAAAGTTAATTCTGCTGGAAAGGACATGACTAGAACTCCAAGTCCTTATACATGCACTTCACTTAAAGATAGATTTAGAAAGGCTATGCCTATTAAATATATATTACCCACATTTTCTCATGCCTTTACTCAAAATTCCTCCCCTTTTTCGTGCCATAATTACTTCAAGTAGTAATATGCTTCTTGCATCTATGAAAAATCATTTCAAATGTTTAATAGAATTCAATCATACTTCTAGTATTCAATGGTTCTGGCATAAAATTCACATATCCAGGGTAGGACATAAACTTCTAGCTTTTGGGTTAAAGTATTAAATACTTAGTTTATGGATTATACTATTTCTTGACTAAATAGATCCTTCAAAGATCAGTTCATATGTCAGTATATTTCAATTGTTCAAGTGCTTCTAGGAAATTCAATTTCCCTTCTACCTACAAGGTAGTATTGCACAGAAAATTATAACCTACATGGTTAATTAAGGCTTCTTTGTGGATAAAATAATGTAAAATTTATTTAGATAGGCTATAGGTAATAGGCAATTGTTTATATGTAAAACATAATTTATTCCATGCAAGATTAATATATATTACTGCATGTAAAAATTGCAACTAAAAATATTAAATGCTTTACATTAGTCTTTAAGCCAATAAATTAATAATTAACTCTTCTATGAGTATATGAGAACCACTTAATTCAATGGGAATTAAAACTTAATGCACCACCGCTACTACTAATATTCTCGGATAGTAATTTCAAAGATAAAACAAATATGTAAGCACATGATTCAAGTTCTTCTTCCGGAGAAACCTTAAAAATTCTTATCTGTTCTTACATGTCTTAGCTTCTATGCTTGACATTTAGCAGCTTCATGCATGCTCTACTTCATAGTTAGGAGTACAACATAAGCAAGTCATATATCCTGATTCATAATGATGTCCAAAAATTTTAACTCAATTCTACTTGATATTGAGTAATTATGGATGATAAATTTGAATACTTCTAATAATTCAATGCTCTCGGTCTTTCTATTTCAAGAAATATTTCTTCTAGAATAAGGCAAAGTCACTATATCCCGTATGGTCATATAGCTTGAAAATTCAATTTGCTTTATGCAATCATAATGTAGGATATCTTCTAGAATTTCTCATTCAGTGAGTTCTATAAGACCTTCGGAATTTAGCTTAGTCACATACTCATTCTTTGAGAGTAATATAAGAAACTATCCACCACTTCAGTGGTAATAGAATATCCTACTAGGATTTAATAAATGACCATGCTATATAATTCTGTCATTCAGGACAAGTCCAGGATATTCCTTCTTCATGAAGGTATGCATATATTATTATTACAAAATCATGTGCAAATAGGTTTACTGCGTGTAAACAAGTAGCAAGGTGCAAAAAGATAGTGGATGGTTATCTAAAAATATTCTTAGAAGCATCCAAGTATTTTTTAGGATTATGGTATATGCAAATTTTAGAATTAATATAAGCATTCATCCATCCCAAAAATTCATTATGCTAGGAAAAATAAATATGAGCCTCTCAAAGGTGATAAGCCTAAGATCTGCATGATTTAAAAAGCCCATATACCTTACCATGTTTCTAGTGTAATCATTCAAGATTTTACTTCTTGCAAATATATGATATATGATTCATGATGTGTGATATATAAAAAAATGCATTCAAAAGAGCATTTTAAAAATTATCGACGCATGGTAAGTATACATGAAGATACTATGCATGCATACAGATGGAAGAATTTTACTGTTAAAATGCCAACACACACAATTCTGCAGGAATTTCTATGTTTCCAGGGTTCATAAACTTAATTTGATGCTTCGCTCCATACAATTTTTAGAATAAATATGAATCAATGACTCCCGATCCGAAAGCCTACTTGGCTCAACCCTTTTGTTTCTCCCCGCTTGCCCTGGCAGCTAGCCCGTAGATCTTCTTGACCTACTCTATCCGATTTGGACGAGCCAGAACAAAAACTCCGTGACTTGAGTCGAAACTCTAACTGTTGCGTCTCTTCGTCCTAGCTACAGTGGTGCCACACGAGAGCCTAGGCATGCATGTCCAGGCGTCCAGCTCACTGTATAAGGTGCGGTGGCACAAATTCTAATGGTGTACTGACCATCGATGGCTAGCTACTGGCTATTGCGGCCGTGCTGCTGAACAACGGGCGGTTGCTGACAGCATGTAGGATGCGACCTTACCGTCAGGATTTAGTTCGAGACGAGCAGCTAATGGCGTGCAGGCCACAATGAAGGAACGAATAGCGGTGATACACACGGGCGTACAGGCCGCGTAGCAGAGACGACGATGAGTTGTAGCTTCAGACTATCCGTACTCATAGACCTCTATATTCATCCTCTATACGTCCTAGTCAGCAAGATTCTCTCCTCTATACTCAATTCTCCCGCACCCATCCATCCTCTGTATCATCCTCTATCCACTCTGTCCCTGTGGGACCCACTTGTCACTTTATCTAAATATATCCATGTGTGATCTAGTTTTGAAGGATTTATTGAGACGAATTTAATGGTAAAATCGAAATTTAATTTAGATTTTTGGTTTGTGAGTTATAGCATTTTTTTTCTTTGTTTAGCTAGTGGGACCCGCCACTGTAGAGTATAGAGTAAGTACAGTACCACTCTAAATATAGAGTGAGAGAAAGGATAGAGTATTGTTTTAGAGTACCCAGTGCAGCAGTTTTTACTCTATATTCATACTCTAAAGCTTTAGAGTATCGTTTTAGAGTACCCACTGCGGGTAGTCTCAAGCTGGGCGTGGTGCATCAACTGTGCGGGCCACTACGGGTTGTATGGTGAGTCGGTGTCTAGCGGCAAGCTAGCTGGATGCATTCAGGCATTGACAAATTCGGAAACAGCTTCTTGCTGACATGCATGGAGTCCATGTCAATTGGTCTTCGGGTCCAATTAGTATTGCTACAAGCGGCTTTAATGACGATGAGGATGGATCTTGCTGGATCAGCCTCTAATCCTAATTTGCATGGCACCGTGCTGGCTACTAGACCCATCGAACAAGCATATGTACTGTTCATGTATGTATGTTCGTATTTCATGTATTAATCTATACTGCATGTACGGATGTTACGTAAAAAACCAACAAGATCTAGCTTAATAGCTAGGACAAACACAAAATCTGCCAGATGTGTTTTCTCGTACCTTTTTTTATCGGATGCCAGTTGATCTACTTCACGTGCCGCGTAGGGCAGTGGTTAGTAGATACATACCGCGTAGGGCAGTGGTTAGTAGATACATACCGCGTAGGGCGTTTGGCATTGTCGTAGAACTGTCTGCTTGACGATGACGGTGCATGTCGATGCAGTACAGATTAGTTACAGGTAGAGGTAGCAGATCCGTTCCGCTAACAACGTCGGGATATCGACGTCGTCGAAGTAGTCGCAGCAGGGATGCTGGCACGAACGTCGGCGTCAAAGATCGGCGGCGGCTTCAACGGCGATGTCGACGTAGAGCTTGTCGTGCTGATAACGTATTATAAAATATGTTGTCAGCGGTTCGGACCTTTCCCTCTCCGTCTTTTATAATCAACATAGTAGATGAAAGTAGAACATATAGACACAAGATGTAGGGAGACTATTCTTTATTCCTCTGAATATTGGTACAACAACAACAACAACATAGCCTTTTTGTCCCAAGCAAGTTGGGGTAGGCTAGAGATGAAACCCAAAAGAGACGAGAAACAGGAAGACACAAAAAAGGACATAAAGTGAGACAAAAAGAGGTCACAGTTCCAGCACGTTGATTGCCAATCTCCAAGCGCTCCTATCCATAACTAAATCCTTGGAGATATTCCACTCCTTAAGATCTCTCTTAACGGACTCGTCCCAAGTTAGTTTAGGTCGACCTCTACCGCTCTTTACATTATCGGCCCGCTTTAGAACTCCACTACGCACCGGCGCCTCAGGAGGCCTCCGTTGGACATGTCCAAACCATCTCAACCGATGTTGAATCAATTTCTCCTCAATTGGTGCCACCCCAACCCTATCCCGAATATCGTCGTTCCGGACTCTATCCCTCCTTGTGTGTCCACAACACCAACGCAACATACGCATCTCTGCTACACTCAATTGCTGGACATGTCGCCTTTTTGTAGGCCAACACTCAGCACCGTATAACATCACCGGACGAATCACCGTCCTATAGAACTTACCTTTCAGCTTCTGAGGCACCCTTTTGTCACAGAGGACGCCAGAAGCTTGACGCCATTTCAACCAGCCGGCTGAAATTCTATGCCTAACATCTTCATCAATGTCTCCGTCCTTTTGTAGCATCGACCCTAAATACCGAAAAGTATCCTTCTTGGCCACCACTTGCCCATCGAGGCTAACGTCTCCCTCCTCATGCTTAGTCGCGCTAAAATCGCACCTCATGTACTCGGTCTTAGTCCTACTAAGTCTGAACCCTTTTGACTCTATGAAAGGTCTAGATGGCTAGAGGGGGGGTGAATAGCCTTTTAAAACTTTCTACAAAGACAAGCTAAACAAGTTTATCAATATAACAAATAGCGAGATGCGAGTTTTGCTTAGCCTACGGGGTGTTTGCAAGCCACCTATCCAATTCACAATTCTAGTATATTTGCACTCAACTGCACAAGTCAAACCAAGAAGGTAACTACAACTACAACTAGCAAGCTACACAAAAGAGCTACTCTAGCAAAGCTAACTAGCTAGCAAAGATAACTAAGAAAGTAATGCGGAGTTAAGTTAGGAGAGTTTCACCGAGGGGCGAAGTATTGAGCCAACCAATATGATCAACAATGAATACCAAGATAACCGAACACCGGGATCAATCAATCACAATATGAAAGTGATGACACGAAGATTTATCCCGAGGTTCACGTGCTTGCCGGCACGCTAGTCCCCGTTGTGTCCCTCTTCACCACGTGGTTCGGTGGCTAATCGGTCTCACACCGAGCCTCTCAAAAGGCGCCACAAGAACCTACCAAATGGCAAAAGGTTGCAAATGACACGAGCAATCCACTAATGTTGCCTTTGGCGCTCCGCCGAGGTAGGCACAAACCCCTCACAATCACCGGAGGTGGCCAAGAACAATCACCAACTCTTGCCAACGCCTCCAAGCTGCTCCAAGCCGTCTAGGTGGCGGCAACCACCAAGAGAAACAAGAATCCCGCAGCAAATCAACCACCAAGTGCCAACTAGATGCAATCTCACAATGCAAATCCACTTGGATCACTCAATCTCACTTCGAATATGCAAACAAGCAAGAGAGATGAGTGGGAGGGGAGTTGCTTAGCTCAAAGTGCTCACAAGTATGTCAAATGTTCAAGAGAGAGAGCCTTGAGCCGGCCAACGAGTATATATAGACGTACCCCTTCGAATATAGCCGTTAGGAACGAGATTCAGCTGAACACGCGCTGCACCGGACGCGCTGGTCCAACTGACCGGACGCGCCGGTGCCGCAACGGCTAATTTTCGAAACACTGACCGGACGCGCCGGTCGCAACGACCGGACGCGCTGGTCACCACCGGACGCGCCGATCCCGTGACTCACCGGACGCGCCGGTCAACACTGAGTCGCGCAAACCGAACTAACCACCGGACGCGCTGGAGAACCGACCGGACGCCACAGTGACCGCGTCCGGTGGGAGTCCAGTAAGCTCCCTGGACCACCGGACGCGTCCGGTGGCCTGTGACCGGACGCGCCACCGCGTCCGATGAAACAACCGAAACAAGCGCAGATACTGGACACTGACCGGACGCGCCGGTCGCACAGTGACCGCGTCCGGTGCAGCGTCCGGTGCAGCGTCCGGTGCTGCGTCCGGTCACCACTGTGACCTCCGTTCGCCTCCGTTTGAATTTCGTTTGATTTTCGACTTCCGGCGTAGTGGAAAATAGGCATTTCATTTCCCCGAAATCGCCTGAATCCCGCGCTCGCACGCTCGGCGGGAGGGAGAGAGAACCCCAAACCCTCTCTACCGCTTAAACTCCAACGCCGTCGCAAACGTGCTAACACCACCAAGTGATCATCACCATGTGCATGTGTGTTAGCATTTTCACAATTATTTTTCGAGGCGTTATTAGTTCTATCCAAATGCATATGATCATGAAATGCACACCTAGAGGCACTTAGGAGTTCAATAGCCGCGTCATTCCCCTCTTTATAGTACGGCTATCTATCCTATAATGTAACCACACCCACTAGGTGTCTTGGTTACTAAAACACAACCCTTAAGCATATACCTTTGCCTTGATCACGTAGGGTCGCGTCCAAATCCAAGTGTGGCCATCATGATCACCATGTCCATCTTGCCACCAACCTTGGAATGTACTAATCCTCATATGCTACATACAACTTAGGCATAGGATTAGTACTTAGGCATTGTCACTAATTACCAACACCAAACATAGGACTTTCAATCTCCCCCTTGTTGGTAATTGGTGACAACCCTTTCACAAAGATATTATGATAAAAATTTAATTGAACCCATGTCACATTGTCCAAGTATATTACCATGTGTAAGAAGTATGGACAAGTGATCATGAATTCAAATTGATAGCAATGGCTCCCCCTACATGTATGCTATATGTTTGGATTTTGGAAGCATACATGTTAGATAGGAAAGATTAGGAGCATTGACTACCAATAGGTGCTAAGTGTTTTAGATTATAGACCTTTGAAGCGTGATACCATCGGAGTAGCGATAAACACCATCTTAGCACCTTGTGTAGTTAGATATCACTTGGAAAAGCATAAACAAAGCTAGAAACCTCGTGAGATCAACATTATAAGCAAGGCTCTAGTACCACTTAGAAAAACATGAAGCAAGAGAAATCTAACTACTTCCTATTCATGCTAGTACTTCAATACACCATTCAATTGTATACTAGCAAGTCACCACACAAGCAAAGTATTGGAGAAAAAGAAATGCATAACTATGCATCATACATATGAGTGCACAAAGAAATGCAACATTCATGTTTAAGAGCTTGCTCCCCCTACTTGTGTGCTCAAAATTTTAGTTGATCCCCTTCTTTTATCAATTCTCCCTTTTTGTGCTTCTCCCCTTTTGAGTTCTATCTTTGTGAACAATATTTTCTCCCCCTTTGGCACCAATGACCACAAGGGACCAATTTTAGATAGATTATCATGTTGACTTATGGGGTGAGGATCAAGTTTGTGATTCAACCTAGATTGCTTGCATAAATAAAATGCTTCGGTTTGATCCAAGGGCAAGCTTCTTCACACCTCACTAGAAGGGTTATCATGCACCATGTTGAAGCAAATACTTAAACAAGTTATCTAGATTAAACACTTAGGATCACAAGCTACTTAAACAAGTTATATGCTACCACTAGATCATACAAGTCATTGAAACAATAGTGGCACCATATAAACTTCAAATTCATTTTATTTTTATGAATGAGCCTAGAATATGTAAATTATGATTAGATGCACTAAACAAGTCCTTAGCATAGAATGTATGACATGTCAACCAATTGTACCTTGGGGCTCGAAGGAGAGGCATGTCATAACATTGGGGTGCATCAACTCATGTTGGAGAAGTCAATTATGTTCAACTCATTCTTTAGCTTGTGAAATCTCTTCTCATCAAGTGGCTTGGTGAATAGATCGGCTAATTGATCTTCGGTGCCCACACTCTCAATAGCAATGTCACCCTTTTGTTGATGATCTCTAATGAAATGATGACGAACATCAATATGCTTTGTTCTTTGATGTTGAACCGGATTGTTGGTTAGCTTCACGGCACTTTCATTGTCACATAGCAACGGCACATTCTTGAAATTGATTCCAAAATCCTTCAATGTTGCCTTCATCCACAAGATTTGTGCACAACAACTACCCGCGGCGATGTATTCGGCTTCGGCGGTAGATAGTGCAATACTATTTTGCTTCTTGGATGACCATGACACAAGTGATCTTCCCAACAATTGACAAGTCCCGGAAGTGCTCTTTCTCTCCACTTTGTCACCGGCATAGTCGGAATCTGAATATCCAACTAGCTCAAAGCTTGCACCTTTGGGATACCATAATCCAACATCTTGTGTATGCTTCAAATACCTCAATATTCTCTTTGTTGCCTTCAAATGACTTTCTCTTGGTGAGGCTTGAAATCTTGCACACATGCATACACTAAACATCACATCGGGCCTTGATGCCGTCACATAGAGTAGGCTACCAATCATTGATCTATATAGCTTTTGATCCACCATGTTGCCACTCTTGTCACTATCCAAGCTTCCACTAGTGCCCATTGGAGTTGTAATGCCCTTTGCATCTTCCATGCCAAACTTCTTGAGCATATCTTTGATGTACTTAGTTTGACTCACAAATGTTCCTTCCTTCATTTGTTTGATTTGAAGTCCAAGAAAGAAACTAAGTTCACCGATCATTGACATTTCAAATTCCTTTGCCATCATTTTCCCAAACTCATCACAATAATCTTGATTGGTTGAACCAAATATGATATCATCAACATATATTTGCAACACAAACAAGTCTTTCCCAATCTTCTTGGTGAATAGTGTTGTATCAACTTTGCCCATGACAAATCCTTTGGATAGCAAGAAGTCCCTCAATCTTTCATACCATGCTCTAGGTGCTTGCTTCAATCCATACAAAGCTTTCCTTAACTTGTATACATGGTTGGGTTTCTTGTCATCTTCAAAACCGGGAGGTTGCTCCACATACACCTCCTCTTGAATGTACCCATTGAGAAATGCACTCTTCACATCCATTTGATATAGCTTGATATTGTGAGCACAAGCATAGGCAAGTAAGATCCTAATTGCTTCCAATCTTGCAACCGGGGCATAAGTTTCACCAAAGTCAAGACCCTCTATTTGTGTGTAACCTTGAGCCACTAGCCTTGCTTTGTTCCTTACTACTATCCCATCTTGATCTTGCTTGTTGCGAAAGACCCATCTTGTTCCAATGACATTGTGATCCTTAGGCCTCTCAACTAGTTCCCACACTTCATTTCTCTTGAAGTTGTTGAGCTCTTCATGCATTGCATTTACCCAATCCGGATCTCTCAATGCTTTATCAATGTCCTTGGGTTCTTCCATTGACACAAAAGAAGAGTGAGCACAAAATGATGCCAATCTTGATCTAGTTTGAACTCCCCTTTGTATGTCACCAATGATAGAATCCAATGGATGGTCTCTTGCAATGTTAGTTGGTTGAAGCACTTGGACTTGATTGCTTGGATGTTGATGTTGATCATGAGTTGGAGATGATGAACTAGCCACTTGTTGATCTTGTTGCACTTGAGATGATGTACTAGCTTGATTTTGCATTAGAGACCCACTAGCTTGTGTAATTGGACTTTGGAGCACTTGATCTTTGTTGTCATCCACATCAATCACTTGCTTTGGCCTAATATCACCAATATCCATTTCTTTCATAGCATTGGTCAATTGAGTTCCTCTCACATCATCCAAGTTATTTTCCTCATCTTGAGAGCCATTTGTTTCATCAAACTCAACATCATGAACTTCCTCAAGCAAGCCACTAGCCAAATTCCAAACTCTATAAGCTTTGCTAGTAGTGGAGTAACCAAGTAAGAATCCTTCATCACATTTCTTTTCAAACTTGCTCAATCTAGTGCCCTTCTTCAAGATATAGCATTTGCAACCAAATACCCGAAAGTATGCAATGTTGGGCTTTCTTCCATTTAAGATCTCATATGGTGTCTTCTCTAGAAACTTGTGGCAATAGAGGCGGTTGCTATAGAAACAAGCCGTGTTGATTGCTTCGGCCCAAAATGAATGACTCACATTATACTCATTTAACATTGATCTTGCCATATCAATCAAAGTTCTATTCTTCCTTTCAACTAGGCCATTTGATTGAGGTGTATACTTGGCCGAGAATTGATGTTTGATTCCAAGCTCCTCACATAGCTCATCAATTCTTGTATTTCTAAACTCACTTCCATTGTCACTTCTCACTTTCTTGATTGTGGTCTCAAACTCATTTTGCACTCTCTTGATGAACTTCTTGAATATGTCAAATACATCACTTTTGTCCACAAGAAAGAATACCCATGTATATCTAGTGAAATCATCCACAATCACAAACCCATACTTGTTGCCACCAATGCTTGTGTATGTAGTTGGCCCAAATAAATCCATGTGCAACAACTCAAATGCCTTGGAAGTACTCATGATGCTCTTCAATGGATGAGTGTTGCCTACTTGCTTTCCGGCTTGACATGCACTACATAGCTTATCTTTCTCAAATGTGACATCCTTCAAGCCTCTAACTAAGTCATGCTTCACTAACTTGTTCAATTGCTTCATGCCAACATGACCAAGTCTTCTATGCCATAACCAACCCATACTTGATTTGGTGAGCAAGCATGTTGAGAGTTGAGTGTCACTAGCATTGAAATCAACCAAGTATAGATTCTCATATCTAAAGCCTTTGAAGATCAAATTAGAGCCATCAACACTAATTATCTCCACATCATCAACACCAAATATGCACTTGAAACCGAGATCACACAATTGAGCAACCGAGAGAAGATTGAAGTTCAACTTTTCAACTAAGAGCACATTGGAAATGCTATGATCATTTGAGATTGCAATCCTTCCAAGAGCCTTCACATCACCCTTGCTATTGTCACCAAATGTGATACTATCAATGCCACTATCATTTGATTTGAGAGAGTTGAACATTCTTGAATCACCGGTCATATGTTGAGAGCACCCACTATCAAGCACCCAATGCCTTCCTCCGGCCTTGTAATTTACCTACAAAATAAATTAATGTTTCTTAGGTACCCATACTTGTTTGGGTCCTTGGAGGTTAGTAACTAAGCTTTTTGGTACCCAAATGGCCTTCTTCTTTGGACCCACAATTGGTGTACCAACAAACTTAGCGTGCACACCTTTCTCACCCTTGGTAAGCACATAACAAGAATCAAAAGGAATGTAATCCATTTTAGCATGAAACTTGTTGTTGTTCTTGTTCATTTTATTGCAATTAATCTCTATATGCCCAACTTGCTTGCATCTATTGCAATAACGACCATTGCTCTTCACAAAGCGAGACTTTGGAGTAGCAAAGGCCGCCTTGCCCTTCTTGGGAGTATAGCCCAAACCCTCTTTGTTAAGAGAGAACCTTTGGCTACCCAAGCATTTTAGCAAGCGGGCATCCCCACCATAGGCATTGCCTAATGCGCGGGTGAGATCATCCACCTCTCTCTTGAGAGTCTCATTCTCAACCACAAGTGATGAATCACTAGTAGTAGAGGTAGAGTTGGTTGTGGTGGATGATGATGAGCTACATGAAGCATTAGTAGGACCAACAAATAAAGAATCATCAATAATATCACATGTTAGTCCAATATCACAAGTGACAATCACTTGCTCCTCCTTAGCTTCCTTCATGAGCTTCTCCAACTTGAGGTCCTTCTCCTTGATGAGCTCAAGTAGAGAGGAGTGAGCTTCCTTAAGCCTAGTGTGAGCAACTTCAAGGTCCTCGTAGTCTTCCTTTAGACACTCACGAGAGGCCTCTAGCTCATCAAAGGATTTCCTAAGAGCTTTGAGCTCTTGTTCAATTCCTTTGCACTCCTTACTCTTTTTGAGAGCAACAAGCTCCTCCATCAAGGCATCATTTTCATTGCTCTTGGCAATGAGCTCTTGTTCCAAGATTTTGTATTTCTTGGTGGTCCTCTTGTAGCCTTTGCTCATTTGATCTATTATGCCCAATAGATCATCCTTGGAGTAGTCCTCATCCTCCTCATCATCACTCCTACAATCATCACTAGCACAAGAATCATCATCACTATCATCATATTTTACCTTGGTAGGCTTGGCCATAAGGCATGTCGATGTAGTGTCGAAGATGGATGACTTGTTGGAGAGGGCGATGCTTGCAATGGCTCGCCGAGTGGTCCTCTCATCATCACTAGAGCTATCATCATCACTATCGGAGTTATCACTATCCCAAGTGACCACATAGCCACCACCTTTCTTCTTCTTGTTGATAGTGAAGCTCTTCTTCTCTTTCTTCTCCTTCTTGTCCTTCTTGTTCTTCTTCAACTTCAACTCCCCATCATGATATCTTTTATCTTCATAGGGGCACTTTGCCACTATATGATCGGGGCTATTGCAATTGTAGCAAAGCACCTCCTTTGCCTTCATGAAGTCTCTTCTCTTCCTTGCACCATATCCTTTCTTCTTCATGAACCTCCCCATCTTGTGCACTAGGAGGGCCATGGTCTCATCATCGAATGGATCATCATCATCGCTCTCCACCTTGCTCTTGCCCTTAGAAGATGAAGCCTTGAATGCAATGGGCTTCTCTTGCTTGACCTTGGTCTCCTTCTTCTCTTCTACCTCATCTTCATCATCATTGTATTGGGCATCGGTCATTATATCTCCAAGCACATTGGTTGGTTTGACCTTGTCCAATCCCTCTCTAAAGATCATTCTTCTTAAGGTGGCAAACTTCTTGGGTAAGCACATCAAGAACTTGTGTGAAAAGTCCTTGTCCTCAACCTTCTCTCCAAGCCCCTTGAGATCATTGACAATGACTTGGAGCCTATAGAACATCTCCGGGATGGATTCATCATCCTTCATCTTGAAAGTGGAGAACTTGTCCTTGAGCATATATAGCTTGGCACTTTTTACCGTTGAAGTGCCTTCATATGTTTCTTCAAGCCTTATCCAAAGCTCATTTGCCTTTTCAAGATCTTTGATTTGCTCAAATACTTTGTCATCAATGGCACGGTAGATTGTGTCAAGTGCCGCCGTGTTGCATTGTTTGTTGATGCGGTCATTTGGAGTGAGATTTTCTTCATCAAGAATAATGTATCCTTCATTGGTCACATCCCAAACCTTCTCATGTATATTGCCTAGATATTGCTTCATCTTCCTTTTCCAATGATCAAAGGAAGAGACACCATCAAAGAATGGAGGCTTGCCATTAACATGGTTGAATATAACTTGAGCCATCTTGCACCGAGGTTGTTAAGCCTTGCAAACGGTGACCACGGCTCTGATACCACTTGAAAGGTCTAGATGGCTAGAGGGGGGGTGAATAGCCTTTTAAAACTTTCTACAAAGACAAGCTAAACAAGTTTATCAATATAACAAATAGCGAGATGCGAGTTTTGCTTAGCCTACGGGGTGTTTGCAAGCCACCTATCCAATTCACAATTCTAGTATATTTGCACTCAACTGCACAAGTCAAACCAAGAAGGTAACTACAACTACAACTAGCAAGCTACACAAAAGAGCTACTCTAGCAAAGCTAACTAGCTAGCAAAGATAACTAAGAAAGTAATGCGGAGTTAAGTTAGGAGAGTTTCACCGAGGGGCGAAGTATTGAGCCAACCAATATGATCAACAATGAATACCAAGATAACCGAACACCGGGATCAATCAATCACAATATGAAAGTGATGACACGAAGATTTATCCCGAGGTTCACGTGCTTGCCGGCACGCTAGTCCCCGTTGTGTCCCTCTTCACCACGTGGTTCGGTGGCTAATCGGTCTCACACCGAGCCTCTCAAAAGGCGCCACAAGAACCTACCAAATGGCAAAAGGTTGCAAATGACACGAGCAATCCACTAATGTTGCCTTTGGCGCTCCGCCGAGGTAGGCACAAACCCCTCACAATCACCGGAGGTGGCCAAGAACAATCACCAACTCTTGCCAACGCCTCCAAGCTGCTCCAAGCCGTCTAGGTGGCGGCAACCACCAAGAGAAACAAGAATCCCGCAGCAAATCAACCACCAAGTGCCAACTAGATGCAATCTCACAATGCAAATCCACTTGGATCACTCAATCTCACTTCGAATATGCAAACAAGCAAGAGAGATGAGTGGGAGGGGAGTTGCTTAGCTCAAAGTGCTCACAAGTATGTCAAATGTTCAAGAGAGAGAGCCTTGAGCCGGCCAACGAGTATATATAGACGTACCCCTTCGAATATAGCCGTTAGGAACGAGATTCAGCTGAACACGCGCTGCACCGGACGCGCTGGTCCAACTGACCGGACGCGCCGGTGCCGCAACGGCTAATTTTCGAAACACTGACCGGACGCGCCGGTCGCAACGACCGGACGCGCTGGTCACCACCGGACGCGCCGGTCCCGTGACTCACCGGACGCGCCGGTCAACACTGAGTCGCGCAAACCGAACTAACCACCGGACGCGCTGGAGAACCGACCGGACGCCACAGTGACCGCGTCCGGTGGGAGTCCAGTAAGCTCCCTGGACCACCGGACGTGTCCGGTGGCCTGTGACCGGACGCGCCACCGCGTCCGATGAAACAACCGAAACAAGCGCAGATACTGGACACTGACCGGACGCGCCGGTCGCACAGTGACCGCGTCCGGTGCAGCGTCCGGTGCAGCGTCCGGTGCTGCGTCCGGTCACCACTGTGACCTCCGTTCGCCTCCGTTTGAATTTCGTTTGATTTTCGACTTCCGGCGTAGTGGAAAATAGGCATTTCATTTCCCCGAAATCGCCTGAATCCCGCGCTCGCACGCTCGGCGGGAGGGAGAGAGAACCCCAAACCCTCTCTACCGCTTAAACTCCAACGCCGTCGCAAACGTGCTAACACCACCAAGTGATCATCACCATGTGCATGTGTGTTAGCATTTTCACAATTATTTTTCGAGGTGTTATTAGTTCTATCCAAATGCATATGATCATGAAATGCACACCTAGAGGCACTTAGGAGTTCAATAGCCGCGTCATTCCCCTCTTTATAGTACGGCTATCTATCCTATAATGTAACCACACCCACTAGGTGTCTTGGTTACTAAAACACAACCCTTAAGCATATACCTTTGCCTTGATCACGTAGGGTCGCGTCCAAATCCAAGTGTGGCCATCATGATCACCATGTCCATCTTGCCACCAACCTTGGAATGTACTAATCCTCATATGCTACATACAACTTAGGCATAGGATTAGTACTTAGGCATTGTCACTAATTACCAACACCAAACATAGGACTTTCACTCTAACGTATGCCTCCATAGTTCTAACTTCCTGTTAACCCCTGCCCTACTGTCGTCAACTAGCACCACATCATCAGCAAAGAGCATACACCAAGGGATACCATCTTGTATGTCCCTTGTGACCTCATCCATCACCAAAGCAAATAAATAAGGGCTCAAAGCTGACCCCTGATGCAGTCCTATTTTAATTGGAAAGTCACTGATGTCGCCATCACATGTTCGGACAAACGTCACCACATCCCTGTACATATCCTTGATGAGGGTAACATACTTAGTTGGGACTTTGTGCTTTTCCAAGGCCCACCACATGACATTTCTCGGTACTTTGTCATATGCCTTCTCGAGGTCAATAAAGACCATGTGCAAGTCCTTCTTCTGCTCCCTATATCTCTCCATCAATTGTCGTAATAAGAAAATCGCCTCCATGGTCGACCTACCAGGCATGAACCCAAACTGATTTTGGGTCACATGTGTCACTCTCCTTAGGCGATGCTCGATAACCCTCTCCCAGAGCTTCATCGTATGGCTCATCAACTTAATCCCACGGTAGTTAGTACAACTTTGAACATCTCCCTTGTTCTTGAAGATAGGTACTAATATACTTCTCCTCCATTCTTCAGGCATCTTGTTAGATCGAAAAATAAGGTTAAAAAGCTTAGTCAACCATCCTATCGCTCTGGCGCCTAGGTATCTCCACACCTCAATGGGGATACCATCAGGGCCCATCGCTTTACCTCCCTTCATCCTCTTCAAAGCCTCTCCGATCTCTGCCTCCTGAATTCTCCTCACAAAGCGTCTGTTGGTATCGTCAAATGAGTTGTCCAACTCAAGGGTAGGACCCTCATTCTCCCCATTAAACAGCTTGTCGAAGTACTCTCTCCATCTGTCCTTGATCTCCTCATCCTTCACCAGAAGTCGATCTGTCCCATCCTTGATGCATTTTATTTGGTTGATGTCCCTTGTCTTCCTCTCGCGGATTCTAGCCATCCTATAAATGTCCTTCTCCCCTTCCTTCGTGCCTAGCCGCTGATAAAGGCCATCATACGCCTGACCTTTTGCTACACTCACAGCTCGCTTTGCAGCCCTCTTCGCTATTTTATAGCCCTCGATGTTGGCTTCACTCTTGTCATGGTGGAGACGCTTGAAACACTCCTTCTTCTCCCTAATAGCCCTTTGCACCTCGTCATTCCACCACCATGTGTCTTTCGCTTCCCGTTTGCCTCCCCTACTCACGCCAAACACCTTCGAAGCCACCTTCCGGACACATGTTGCCATCTTTAGCCACATGTCGTCGGCATCTTCTCCTTCTTCCCAAGGCCCCTCGTCTAGCATCCTCTCCTTAAACGTTTGCGCTGCTTCCCCTCTAAGCTTCCACCACTTCGTTTTCGCAATCTTGGCCCGTTTGTCCCGGTGGACACGTACCCGAAAGCGAAAGTCCGCCACCACAAGCTTATGTTGAGGGACAACACACTCCCCAGGTAACACCTTACAATCAAAGCAAGCACGTCTATCCTCCCTCCTTGTAAGGATAAAGTCGATCTGACTCGAGTGTTGTCCACTACGAAAGGTTACTAGATGAGATTCCCTCTTCCTAAAGAGGGTGTTCGCTATCAACATAAAGCTCTCACGTATATATAGTCCTGCCAAGGACTAAGAGTTTTAATAAAAGCACACATACAAACAGACTAAAATTAGGATTCATTCTCCTCCTTTTCTTCTACAATTAAGGCCTAATGTTTTACAACACAAACCTACGTGCACGGCGGGGCCCACGCAAAGGCAACGGAAGGGAATGCGTTGTCGCCTGCACAGACCCACCACGGAACGGGAAAGAAAAGAAAAGCCGTCCCGAGGGAGCACGGGACCAGTCACCAACTACTACTCGTGCCTGCCTCCCACTCTCTCTCGCGAGACGCCAAAGCGAGGTACCGGGGCCACATGTCTGCGTCACGGGCAGGCCAAGCGTCCGGTACGCTTGGCTTTGACGTTTCGTACACGTCCGCACCACCGGTCTGTACGATTTGCCGTCCTTGGTGTCCTCCCCTCCCCCGCATCGCCCCATCCCCACCTGACTCGCTTCCCAACCTTCCCTTTTTCCCGTTCTGCCCCCGCCGAGTACACCCGCCGTACCGTACCTCCTGTCCAGTTGGATTCCATACGGTCGCCGACGTATTCCCCAGTACGACACGCTCCAGGGGTAGTCTCGTCATTTTCTCCTCACACCTCACCGCGTCTGGTTTGTTATTCTTGACTTGTTGTTGCCCACATCCACATCCATCGCTGGCCGCTTGCCCATCTTCCTCCTCCTCCCTGCAACCACCGCCGGATCAAGAAGCCACCGAGACCGCCGCCGCCGCCGTCCGCCCGTCCTCCGTGTCAACAAGCCACCAAGACCATCCCTCCATGGCCGCGCCGGCATCCCACCAGCAGCACAGGCACCCCAAGCGCCGCCGCCTCGCGCTCTCCCTCTCCCTCTCCCCCTTCCCATCCCCCACCCCCACCCCCGCCGTCGCGCCGCCGCTCGACTCGCTGGCCGACGAGCTGCTATTCCTGGTGCTGGACCGCGTGGCGCAGGCCGACCCGCGGGCGCTCAAGTCCTTCGCTTTGGCCTCCCGCGCCTGCCACGCCGCGGAGTCCCGGCACCGCCGGACGCTCCGCCCGCTCCGCGCGGACCTGCTCCCCTCCGCGCTGACGCGGTACCCGTGCGCCACCCGCCTCGACCTCTCCCTCTGCGCGCGCGTCCCCGACGCCGCCCTCGCCTCCGCCGTCTCCTCCTGCTCCTCCCTCCGCGCCGTCGACCTCTCCCGCTCCCGCGGGTTCGGCGCCGCGGGCGTCGCCGCGCTCGCCGCGTCGTGCCCGGGCCTCGCCGACCTCGACCTCTCCAATGGGACCGACCTCGGGGACGCCGCGGCCGCCGAGGTGGCGCGGGCCAGGGCGCTCCGGAGGCTCTCGCTGGCAAGGTGGAAGCCGCTCACCGACATGGGCCTCGGGTGCGTCGCCGTCGGGTGCGCCGAGCTGAGGGAGCTCTCGCTCAAGTGGTGCCTTGGGGTCTCGGATCTGGGGATCCAGCTCCTCGCCCTTAAGTGTAGGAAGCTCACCAGCCTGGATCTCTCCTACACCATGGTGAGCGTGCTGCGGGTTTCTTTGGTTTCTCTGTTCGTTTCTTGCATGATTCTGTCTTTTGTTTCCTTCTACTAGTTCGTTTCTTGATTTGATTTAAGGCATCAGGTTCCCTCTTTAATTCACCGGAGAGAAATGGGTTTCAGTTATTTCCTCTGCTATACATCGTTTGCTCAATCTAATTTATTCAGTTAGTGCTTAGGGTATTGGACCACTTCAGTGTATAGGTAGTATAGTATTCTTGATCTGCAGACGTTCTTATCTATAAACATGGCAAGTCATCTTTGCAACAATGGATCAGCAGAGCAGTACTAGTAGCCAACTCTAGTTTCTCTTGCAGCTTTGTGCCTAGTGCCTACTGACCCACTTATCATATCGTGCTGGAGTAATAATAAAATGGAAACGTATCTTGTGTTGCAGATCACAAAGGATAGCTTTCCTGCCATCATGAAGCTACCCAATCTTCAAGAGTTGACACTGGTGGGGTGTATTGGAATTGATGACGATGCTCTTGGCAGTCTTGAGAAAGAATGCAGTAAATCGCTACAGGTGAGTTACTCATGGTAATGAGTAATTTGCTGTTTTTGTTGATTTATACTTTTTACTAGCAATCACACATCACCTTCATTTGAAACACTGGTAGTATTTTGATCTGCTTGGTCTTAAACTGATAGGTTCTGAATTCTGCTGATACCTTGTATGAACTAGTCAAGTGACTAAAATATGTATTTTTCATAATTCACAAAAGAAAATGTTTGATAGTAGCACAAAGCTCCGCTTATTACTGAACTTGCATGCTTGCACTGTTGCAGGTGCTTGATCTGTCTCAGTGTCAGAATATCACTGATGTGGGAGTTTCAGCCATACTGAAGTCGGTACCCAATCTATTGGAACTGGATCTTTCATACCGCAGTCCTGTAAGTAGCCAACCATCTAGTCGTATTATTCTATCACCTGGGCATAACTTGAGCCCTCACAGCTTAACTTACATCCTTCGTGTATCAGGTTACTCCTCCTATGGTGAGAAGCTTACAGAAGATTCCTAAACTGCAGACCCTGAAGCTGGAAGGCTGCAAATTCATGGTTGATGGACTAAAAGCTATTGGAACGTCTTGTGTTTCTTTAAGGGAGTTAAGCTTGAGCAAGTGCTCTGGAGTGACGGATACAGAACTCTCTTTTGCTGTGTCAAGACTAAAGAACCTGCTGAAGCTGGACATTACTTGTTGTCGCAATATCACTGATGTTTCTCTAGCGGCCATAACTAGTTCATGCACTTCCCTTATCTCTCTGAGGATGGAGTCTTGTAGTCGTGTTTCCAGTGGAGCACTCCAACTAATTGGGAAACACTGTTCTCACTTGGAGGAGTTGGACCTTACTGACACTGATTTGGATGATGAAGGTACTTACTACTTACTGAGCTGACTGCTGAATTATTCTTTGCCTGATGGACATAAAGTTGACTTTTGGATATTTTCTGTGCAGGATTGAAAGCTCTTGCCAAATGCAGCAAACTTTCGAGTCTCAAAATTGGCATTTGCTTGAAGATAAGTGATGAAGGTCTTACTCACATTGGAAGGTCTTGTCCAAAGCTCTGCGACATTGATCTGTACAGGTCATTATTAGACACGCCTTGTGGTTTTCTTTGTTTGGTTCTTTGTCAGTAAACTAACTTATATTTTCTGTTTCAGGTGTGGAGGCCTTAGCGATGATGGAATTATTCAAATTGCTCAGGGTTGTCCGATGCTAGAGTCTATTAATCTATCCTACTGTACAGAAATAACAGATCGATCACTGATTTCACTTTCAAAATGCGCAAAGCTGAATACTCTGGAGATTCGTGGCTGCCCCATGATTACATCCACTGGGCTCTCAGAAATAGCAATGGGGTGCAGGCTACTTTCCAAGCTTGATATTAAGAAATGCTTTGAGATTAATGATGTGGGAATGCTTTACCTTTCCCAGTTCTCTCATAGCCTTCGTCAGGTATGATCCTTTTCTTCTGTAACTGTAACTGGAATCTGAAGGTACCATGTATGTTCTGCAATTGTGCTAATACCATCTACGCCTCATCGCAGATAAACTTGTCGTATTGTTCAGTCACCGATATTGGGCTTCTTTCCCTTTCTAGAATATCCGGCTTGCAGAACATGACCATCGTCCATTTAGCGGGTATAACGCCTAATGGCTTGACGGCTACTCTTATGGTTTGTGGTTGTTTGACGAAAGTGAAGCTTCATGAAGCATTCAAATCCATGATGCCTCCTCATATGATAAAAAATGTTGAGGCACGTGGCTGTCTTTTCCAGTGGATCGATAAACCATTTAAGGTATTCTACTGCTGCCCTGGTTGCTTTACACAGCGCTAAACCCCTGTGTTCACCAACTTGTTTAGGTGTCTTGCTACTTGAAAACACTGCGTACTATTTGCTTCAGAAAAGTTCACCCTTATTAAGCTATGTTTGTGCTGCCCGATCTAAATGCATTGTTTTTTTTAATTTCAGTATTTTGTCTATAATTGAAAACACCAAAACTCATGATTTTCTTATGGATGGTGTTAAAAAAAATGCCTCAAGAGCATAGCACGGTTCCCTTGTATCTGTTTAGTGGTTTGTTCTTACTAGAATTACAAGCCTGCAAAAGTGGGAAGTGTCTAATAACAGGTGTGGCATTGTGCAGGTTGAGGTGGAACCTTGTGATGTATGGAAGCAACAGTCACAAGATGTGCTTGTACGATGAGAAGACCTTAGCTACCGTGGAAACCAGGGCAGCATCGGGTGGATGGATGGGGATGGGGCCATGGGGAATGTTGACTGGCATCCAGAAGTGAAGCGTGTAGATCGAGCTCAAAATTTTGTACCGTAATCGGTGGGGTACCATGGCGATACCGACTTTGATCACAAGTATAGATGTTCATGTTGTATACTAGATTGGTCGATCCAATCTCAGTCTCACATTTATTTAGTGAGGTGATCATATGCCTGGGAGTGCATTACATTCTGTGGAGCACGGGCAGGAAGTTGCTTGCTGTATAGCATATTAGCATGTAAGATGAAGGGAAGATATTGATATGGAAGAGATGGTTTTGGTTGATGGCCTTGTTTAGTTCCTAGAATTCTTCCTAAATTCTACTATGCAAAAAAAGATTTCCTGTCACATCGAAATACCGGCACATATATAGAGTACTAAATATAGATGAAATCAAAGGGCTTGTTCGGCTGGTACATAAGCCGGCTGATTTCGGCTGATTCAATAGTATTCTGTGAGAGAGAATAAGCTGAAACAAGCTGAAACAAGCCGAAACATAACCAGCAGAACAGGGCCAAAAACTAATTACACAGTTTTGTTGTACTTTGCGAGACGAATATTTTAAGTCTAATTAGTCAAAATTTGGATAATTTTTAACAAATACAAACAAAATGCTACAGTACACATTTATGATGCTACAGTGCGTTTGGTGACCACCAAGAAAATGGTTTTGAAATTTAGTGCCACAGATATGCGTTGCAGTGCTTGTGTTTGTTGGTTGTTGCATTTATGTTTGTGATTAGCTGGAATGAAGGGGTGGCTTGCATTGCATCTGTCTGTCCTGTTTGGGATGCAAGAACAGAACGAAGTAAGGCCCTGTTTATTTGTGAAAATTTTTGAGAAAAAATTCCTGTAGCACTTTTTGTTGTTATTTGACAAAAAATGTCTAACCATGGACTAACTAGGCTCAAAAGATTCGTCTCGACATTTACAGACAAACTGTGCAATTAGTTATTTTTTACCTACATTTAATACTTCATACATGTGTCCAAAGATTCGATGTGATAGTTACTGTACAAAAATTTTTGGTATTTTTTGGCCATCTAAACAAGGCCTAAGTATACTGGTGATCTCTGCCTGTTTATGGTGCTTGAATGAAGTGGCTTTGCCATACAGGAACTGATTGGTCGTATCCTCTCTCAAACAAACGAGTAGGCGAGAGTAGACGGAGATGCATGATTCTTAAAGTTTGTAGGTGCTGGAGTTTGGTCAGGTCCGATGTGAGTCAGTGTTTTTTTTTTTGACAACTATCAGTGTTGGACGGGACCATGGAACTCAAAGCACAGGGTGAGACAAGAATGGCAGGGAGAAGAGAGTGAGGCAGCTAGCGTTGCAATGGACGGGCAGGTGGCCATGGGGCAGCTAGTAGCATTGAAGAAGCCGCTGCCAGGAGCGAGAGCGAGGCGACATGGGTGGGCGCCGGACAGGCAGTTGCCATTGCCGTTGCCAACCACGGGTAGATGGCCGATGCTCCTGTCCAGCCGTCCCCGGTCCTCCGTGAGCCCTTCACGGGCTTCGCCCCTTGTCCCTTGATGAGTACTCCTAAATGCATGGCATCTCCATCTGCTGTTGCCGGGTTGCGTCGCTCCTCCGCCATGGCTCGCCGTTGCGCCCAGGGCACAACGCAGCAGCTGCTGCATAACTGCATTGCTCCAGCACATTTCCTTGTCCTGAATGCTGACGCTGAACAGAGTGCAAATAGCCTTGCTGATTCTCCATCCGTTTGTTTGCCCGTCCGTCCGTGATCCGTCCTACACCAGTAGAAGTAGCTTCAATGCTTTTCATTACAATGGGTGACGGATCCCTGTATCTGTATTCTGTATGTATATAACTAGAATGGTCCGTCGTCATACGCTGCCCTGGCCTACCGCTAGCGCCTAGCGGTCCTGTCATTAATGCCCCCGCCCCCCCCCCCCCCCCCCCCCCCCCCCCCCCACCACACCTACGAACCAACCCATGAACCTAGGGACATAAATTTAACCCACCGTTCCTGCTGCTCTTGCTTCGAGCGGAGGAGAGCACGGAGGAGCTCACGCGCAAGCAAGCAAGGCAGTAGCAGCAATGGGGATCTGCTGCAGCAAGGCGGCAGCAGGAGAGCTGGACGACGACGAGGGCTTGGGCTTCCCATGGATGCACGACGACCTGTTCCACAGCCACCTCTGGGCCAGCGCCGGCGTCTCCGTGCACACCAAGCAGGGATGGAAGGGTGCCAACCAGGACGCCATGACCGTCTCCCAGGTGCATGACCTCACCCTCCCTTCACTCTGTCTCTATGCTGTCTCTTCCCTGTTTGCATTTGGATTGGCTGCAGAGCCTCTGCCTATAGCTATAGTTCACCGCAATTGATAGCTCTCGGATTTTGTCCAACCAGGAAGAATGATAGCAATTAAGAATATCTTGGATAGTTTGATGATTTTGCTTCTTTGTACACACTAATCTTCTCGATCCATCTTCTCATTGTGTGTATGTTTTTTGCTCCAATATGATACCTGTTCTCGGTGTTGTTGCAATGCAAGCTGTATTTACAACCTAGTTTTTGCAAAGTGCACCGGATCTATCTACTATAGCTGCTAACAATTGAAATCTTACAACCTGAGATGTTAGTAGAAAGGAAAAAAAAACTGATTTTTTTTTAGCAACCTGAAATTATGTACTTCATCTTTATTTCCTACCACCAATGTCCTGAAAGCTTGAATTGTACATCAACCTAGGCCGGAACATCTAAAACTATGTTGGCACATCCATATCTTTGTACCTTATTATTGGCATCTCCAATGCAAGTACATTGACTTTTCTCTTTTATGCCGGCGATTCACTTGATCTTGATGAGTCTCAATTGTGTCAAGATGCTTAGGACTTTGCTGGCCAAAAAGGCCACATCTTCTGCGGAGTGTTTGATGGGCATGGACCTCTTGGCCGCGAAGTCGCTCGCCATGTCCGCGACACCCTTCCAGTGAAACTAGCCTCTGCTTTGAAACCAAAAAGTGGGGGTGAAGACTCCTCAAGTGATACTTTGAAGCTCAAACCTGAAGAAGATGACTCTAGCAATAATTTGAAGCTCAAACCTGAAGAAGATGACTCAAGCAATAATTTGAAGCTCAAACCTGAAGAAGATGACTCAAGCAATAATTTGAAGCTCAAACCTGAAGAAGATGACTCAAGCAATAGTTTGAAGCTCAAACCTGAAGAAGATGACTCAAGCAATAATTTGAAGCTCAAACCTGAAGAAGATGACTCAAGTAATAGTTTGAAGCTCAAACCTGAAGATGACTCAAGCAATACTTTGAAGCTCAAACCTGAAGAAGATGACTCAAGCAATACTTTGAAGCTCAAACCTGAAGAAGATGACTCTAGCAATAATTTGAAGCTCAAACCTGAAGAAGATGACTCAAGCAATAATTTGAAGCTCAAACCTGAAGAAGCTGACTCAAGCAATAATTTGAAGCTGAAACCTGAAGAAGATGACTCAAGCAATAGTTTGAAACTCAAACCTGAAGATGACTCAAGCAATACTTTGAAGCTCAAACCTGAAGAAGATGACTCAAGCAATAGTTTGAAGCTCAGAACTGAAGAAGATCCCTCAAGCAACACAGATTTGGATTCCTTTGACAAGTCAGATAGCAGCTCGTTCAGTGATGATACGAGCGATGAGAGCCAGCTGTTGTCCACTTGGAAGAACATATTCGTGAAGACTTTTGAGCAGGTGGATGAGGAACTGAGGCAACATTCAGGAATAGACTGCATTTGTAGCGGCACAACTGCAGTCGCTGCTGTTAGACAGGTACTAATTCTGAACTGTAACTACTAGCTGAACTGGAAATCATGTTTCAGTGATTTGGATTCCTTTGTCAATTCAGATAGTGGCTCAGTGATTTACCTGTACTGTAACTACTAGCTGTATTGGAAATCATGTTACAAATACTCAAAAATACGCCTTAAATGCTAAATCAACATATCTAAAGCATACATATCGCTTATTCTGTTGCCCAATTGTCCTTGTTATATGCACAGGGTGATCACTTGATCGTTGCCAATTTGGGCGATTCACGCGCTGTCCTCTGCACCAGGGACAGCAAGGACCGTCTGATCCCCGTCCAGCTCACCACTGACTTGAAGCCAGATCTTCCAAGTGAGCATCCGAACTTCTCATTCCAAGGTTATCGGCGCATGCACATGAATACACATCTTGACTGCATTTTGCATTCCTGTCATCCTGTGTACTTGCAACAGGCGAGCTCGCAAGGATTCTGAACTGCAAAGGAAGAGTGTTTGCCATGGACGACGAACCAGACGTTCCTAGGATGTGGCTACCGGATCAGGACGCGCCGGGCCTCGCCATGGCAAGGGCATTCGGTGACTTCTGCCTGAAGAACCATGGTCTTATCTGCACACCTGAAGTCTACTGCAGGAAACTGTCCGAGAAAGATGAGTTTTTGGTGCTTGCTACTGACGGGGTAATAAAAAAAATGTGATCATTTAAAGCATGCAGTTCCAGATTCCTGTCACTTTCAATCCATTCATTATTGTCCTTGGTTTCTTTAGAAAGGCCTGCATGCAGTTCCAGTTCTATTCCAAATGATCTGGGTACAGAATATAGCATAAATCCCTTTCAGATTAGACCCACAATAGAAACTGTTAACTGAAACCATACATATCACTGTCATATATTTATTGTCATGAATGATAGTTTTAGCTGATACTGATTTTTTTTCTCAAATCAAAATAGACAAAAAGTCTCAGATGATATGGTTTTACTGTAGCATGAACAACAAAATCTAAATTTTCCTTTCTGCCAAAACCTTATTAGCATGAGCAACAAGATTTAAATTTTCCTTGCTGCCGAAACCTGTGTTGCAGATTTGGGACGTGCTGTCGAACAAGGAGGTGGTGAAGCTGGTGTCATCAGCGACCGACCCATCCAAGGCGGCGAGGCAGCTGATCGACCGGGCGGTCCGAGCGTGGCGGCGCAAGTACCCGACGTCCATGGTGGACGACTGCGCCGTCGTGTGCCTCAACCTTAATCGGGCCTCTCCTGGTGCTGGTCCTGACAAGAGCCTCCGAGTCCCTGGCACAGGAGAGGACGTGAAGCCGCCGGCCGTGCCGTTCACGGGTAGCAGCTTCCGCAGGGCTCTGAGTAACAGCGGCGAGGCGTCGGAGGAGGGAGCGACGGTGTGGAGAGCGCTGGAGGGGGTGGCGCGGGCCAACTCCGTGATCAGGCTGCCGCGCATGGGGCGCGTGCTGAGCTGGCGGAGGCGGTCGAGTTCGCTGGACGAAGACGACGGCGAGGAGCGGGATTGATGAGTCGGACGGGGAGGTGGAGAGGTGGTCGTTTTCATGGCCGGTACACGTAAATTCGTTCGTGCATGGACCGATGGACGCGAGCTAGCCAAATTGAAAGAATTTCTAGGATTTGATTGGCTTAATGGCCTGTCGCATTCAGGTTGTTGAAGTGGATGGAGGTGACATGGACAGGAGTAGCATTGCTTTCTTCATTCCCTGGCTGAATGGTTGCTCGTCCTGTTGGCATGTGGGTTCAGATGTACTGCTGCTTAGGCTATCTGCACTCATGGGCCTCTATATTCATCCTCTATACGACCGGTCAGTAAGATTCTCTCCTCTATACTCAATTCTCCCGCACCCATCCATCCTCTATATCATCCTCTATCCACTGTAGGACCCACTTGTCACTTTATCTAAATATATCCATGTGTGATATAGTTTTGAAGGATTTATTAAGACGAATTTAATGGTGCAATCAAAATTTAATTTGGATTTTTGGTTTGTGAGTTATAGTATTTTTTTTCTTTGTTTAGCTAGTGGGGTCCGCCACTGCCCACTATAGAGTAAGCACTATACTGCTCTAAATATAGAGTGAGAGAAATAATAGAGTATCGTTTTAGAGTACCCAGTGCAGCAGTTTTTACTCTATATTCATACTCTAAAGCTTTAGAGTATCCTTTAGAGTATCCCACTGTGGATAGTCTTATCACTGCGTGATGACTGGTTGCATGCGGCATGTGCTGTAACTATAATTTGTTGGTGAGATTAATTTCTGCGACAATGCTAAGGTCCGGACGTCCGTCACGACGCGGCCCTTGGATGCGCGGTGGACCGACCCAACGACTTCCTAAAATCCGCTCGTCCGTTTCTAATTAAAAAACGTTCATCGCTCTTATCCCCTCGATGCTTCTATCCGCTCGTCGCTCCTATCCGCTCGCCTGCCGCCTCTAAGGAGCAGTGCTTGGCCACCGGACTGCTTGCCAGGCACGGCGCTCGGTCACTGGACTGTCGGCCCTGCCTGCTAGGCGTAGCGCGCGCCTCCTCTGAGCCGCGGTCGTCTGCCTCCCTGCCGCGTCGCGTGGCCTGCCGCTGCTTCCGGCGAACTTCATGTGTCGATGAGCCTCTATTCTCCCAAGCAGCAAGGAAATGTTGCGATGTGCTGAAAACGCATGTTGCAGTGTATTTTTCATGTGTTTCGTAGGTACATTGCAATTATTTCATGCGGATGTTGCAAAAGTAGATCGAGATGTTGCACATGTTGTAATGGTTGTGCACGTATGTTGCAAATGTTTGTTTTCAATGTTTCATCTGTGTTTTTGATGTATGTTGCAAGCATGTTTTATGTGGATGTTGCATACGTTTCACACATATGTTGCAAGTGTTTTATCTGGATATTATGTATGTTTTACAATGGTTTTCAAGTGTTTTTCCGGTGTTTTTTGCAAGTGTTTCAGAAGCATATTTCAAGTATTTTCACCTGCTTTTTAGACGTATGTTGCAAGTGTTGCATCTCGATGTTTCAAAAATAAATTGGGTGTTGCATCTTCTTCGTCGCTTTTCTGCTACCTCGTCTCGATGTTTTTCCTCCTCCAGGCGCCAGCTGGGCATCCTCCGTGCCCCTACTCCTCTTCCTGATGCTAGTGACATTTGGAGCAGTGCGGAAAATTTATGCCGGAAGCAGATAGGGAGGGCACACGCGGTCCCCGTGCGGCATGCGCGTGCCGAAAAGTGGCGGGGGAGGGGGGAGGGGGAGAAGTGAATGGGGTTCGGGTGTCCAGACGAGGAGGCGCGGAGAGGGGGCACAAGCTCCTATGTGCGTGCGGACGCGCGTGAATGTAGTGGCGGAGCTAGAGAATTATGGAGGGGGGTGCGACCTTACAATCTAATGACAGAGCGATAATGTAACTTAATGGCAACATAGCCATGATTTTAGCGCCAAAACTTTAAAATAAGCAATATTGAAGTAGTAATAGTGATTTTGTGCTTACTATTTATCAAAATATAGTAAGAGAATCCCACAATTATAACAACAAAAGATTGTCGGCGTTAGCAAAATGCAATCCTCAACCATGAAATCCTCAATGACCTAAAGAAAAAATAAACTATTCATTGTAAGCAAACAATTTATATAATGTATCATTGAAAAATTAAAAATATATGCATTACCTCTTATAGATCAAATCTACGCCCTTTTCCTTCCATGTTCATGAAACGATGAAACACAACATCATTGGTAACTTTCTTTAATTCTTCTTTCTCCACATAGCAAATAAGTCTATTACTCAAGTGAGCATCACCCATGCGGTTACTGAGAGTTGTCTTGACAATCTTCATTCCCAAAAATATTTTCTCCACTGTTGTAGTAGCAATTGGCAATACCAACACAAGTTTTAAAAGTCGATAAACCAATGGATAACAAAGATCTTTTCTTGTCTGCACCATTTTTTGTGAAAGCTCACTGATAGTATTTATGTTGGAGAATCGATTGTCTTCTCTCACATCAGCAATGTAGAGGCCAAGGTAGCGCCTAAGATCCCTCAGATCACCTGAGCTAAAATCATCAGGATATAATTTTGCTAGGTTTATCAAACTCTCCACATCAAAATCATGAAATGAATCTCTTGGATTAAAAGCGGCTGAACAAACAAGCAATTGAGAGCTTGTCTCATTAAAGCGATTATCGAGACAATCCACTTCATAGTGATGCTTGTTTGTAATTCCAGATGCCTTCCTAGATTTTTTTGGGAACAATATATGCATCTTCCATTTCTAATCTTGTAATATCATGCATCTCACAAAATTGATTTACTTCATCTAAGAATTTGCCCCACCCATCTCTTCTAAGGTTACACAAATTTAATCTAGTTGATTGCAAACACATCATAGCATTCACAATATCTTGATCCTTGCGTTGCAATGCTAATGACAAAGTGTTTGTGATGGTTAATGTGGTCAATAAGAGATGCAAGTAAAATACAAAGTCAAAAGATTGGAAGTAGACTAGAAGATTTGATGCTTGGTCTCTATTTTTCCAATCTCTGTCATCCTTTTCCACAAATTCTAGCACTTCAATGATTGTAGAAAACATGTCAACTAGACTTTTAAAAGTTTTATAATGGGAACCCCAATGAGTATATCCAGGTCTTTGAAGACATTACTCTTGATTCAACCCTCTTCCAGTTTCTAGCTACCCACAACCTAAAGCCTTTGTCACTTGTTCATGATTGATGTCCCTAATCATGTCCCTTCTCTTGGCCGATCCACCCACCACATTTAATAAGCTATGAATCATGGTTAAGAAATTCCTTATACCCTTATGCTTTCTCACAACAGCCACAATAACTAATTGAAGTTGGTGAGCAAAACAATGAACATAATATGCTGATCTACTTTCTCTCATAATTAATGATTGCAGCCCATTGAACTCACCTCACATGTTGCTAGCACCATCATATCCTTGGCCTCTAACTTGTTTTAAGCTCAACTTAAATTTTGCAAGTAGTGAATCAATAGATGACTTGAGGCATGAAGAAGTTTCAGTCACATGCACAAGGCCAACAAACCTCTCTTTCACAATTTCACATTTATCAACATACCTCAAGACCACAGCCATCTGTTCTTTACGAGAAACATCCCTTGACTCGTCAACTAGCCAGCAAAAGACATCATCCCCAAGTTCTTCAAGAATAGATCGTAGAATTTCATTTGCAAAACACTCTACAATGTCCGTCTGGATTTCATGAGCCAACATACAACTATTACCTACAAGACCCACTGCCTTTCCCAAATTTGAATCATGTTCTGCGAAGCAATCAAAAACCTCCAAAAAAATTCCCTTTATTCAATGACTCCTTCGACTCATCATGGCCAAAAAAGGCAAGCCTTACTTCAATAGCAGCCTAGCGGTATCAATGGATCTATTCAATCTAGTAAAATAAGCCATCTTAGATGCTTCACTTTTTTTATGCAAAACAACATCTATGTGCTGACTTCTTTGTAACAAATCATCACACTTCTTCATAGCAATAATGTGTGATCCACCAACATTGCCAACATGTATCTTGAGCCGTTCTTTTCTATGACAACCATTCCAACCCTCAACAACAAATGCTTTATATCATGCATCCTTCTTTTCTCTAAACAAGAAACAACAAAAACAATATGTTCTATCTTTTGATTCACTATATTCAAGCCAACTTCCGAACTCATCAAACCATTCAGGTTGAAACCTTCTTGGATTGTCTTTTCCCCCAATCTGTGTAGAGGGAAAATTGCACATGCGAGATTGGCATGGTCCATTCTCCAGATATTTCCTTCTCACCCTCTCTCTCTGATTAGGATGGTAAGAATCAATTTCCTTTCTTAAGTCTGGGTCATATTTGATCTCCTCTTCCCAATTAATATTATCTGGATGACATGAATTCCTTACATCACTACCAATGTCTGGTGCTTTTCTTTTATAAAATCTTTCTATGTATTTCCTAGCACCCACAGAAATATTTAATAACTATCACAGTTCACAGAAAGAACAAAAGAAATCCTAATAACCCTAAAATTTGAACAAATACTAACAAGAACCAAAAATTAAAATTATTGGATGTTTAAACTAAGGAAAATTGAATAAAGAATGATGAAGTATTAAAGTTCCTTACTATTTTTAAGGATCAAATAAGAGCAGCGTTGGTGCTCCCTACAGCTGCCTGCGTTGGTGCTCCCTACAGCTGCAGCGCCGGGCCGCCGGGCGTCGATCAGCAAGCCGTCCGCGGCCAGGAAACCCAGGAGCACCTGCCACCGCCGACCAAAGTCTGATGCGTCGATGCCTGATCTGATCGCTTGTTTCGTGGAGGGGAGACGGGAAGAGGAATCGATGAGCAGAACAAGAAAGAGAGGGAAGGTCGTGGCCTCGCGGGAGCAGAAACACGAAGGCCCTGTTCATCAGGCTTATAATCCGTCTTATTCAGCTTGTTTTTTCAGCCGGAACAGTATTTTCTCTCAAAAAAAACAGCCAACAGTGTTTTTCAGCCGGCTTATAATTCCAGCCGAACGGGGCCGAAGTGTGCAGTCGAAGAGTCGCGGACGGCCGTGGCGGACTGACTCCTGCGTACAGCATACATGATGTGCTTTGTGGGCTGGCAGGCTGCTGTGGGCTTTCCGCGCTGGGCTTTGGGTGCAGCTGCTTGGGCCGAGGGGGTGCGAACAGGGTAAAGATCCATATACTATAAGGCTTTTGCGATTTCAGCCTGGGTGCGTGGATCCACCCGTGCGTGAATGGAGTAGCAGGCACCGGCGTCTAGACGTCCGGGCGCTAGTAAGGCCCTAGTTTCAGACACCATATGAACTTGATCGATCTTTGGAATGGTTTCTCGTCTCGTTCTTAAAATTTAAGTCGGTGGATCAATATGAATGCATGCTTGCAACGGAATGATGATACTACGCGCGGTAAACGAACGAAAAAGATGGAAATAAATTGGGTGGGCGAGGGGCGCACCGATGCCTGCATCGCTTCCCTCCCCGATGGATGCCACGTGGAGGCCGACGGCATCGCACGCGCAGCATCTGGAGTTGGACCCGTGGTCCTCGCATCGGTTTTCTGGTCCATCGGGAGGGGAGCGAGGACCGCGGCTAACTCCAGATGGGTCGCGTGTGATGTCATCGGGCTCCACGTGGCGTCCATCGGGCAGGAAGCGCATGCAGGCGTTGCTGCGCCCCTCACCTTTTTTATATAACAACCACAATTAGTAGTAGTGGTGCTGGCGACCAGAGATGCACGAGTCAACATTTGAGTGTGGTGGATCAAGCAAAGCAGCTAGCCAGCTGCAAACACTCCATAGTTGCATTTCCTTCTTGTTGTACCAAGCCAGAAGAGCTTGCTGTGTTCTTGGGCCAACACTGGGCCGTATCTTGTTTGGTTAGGCTTGGGCAAAAGCCTAAAGCCCAACCCGAAGTCCTTGGGGCCAAAAATGTACAGTAACAAGTAGCGAGAGGCTAGTGCTGGTCCAACGCGGAAGAGCGACTACGGCCCAAGAACAACGACACCTGACGCAGCACCCCTTTACCCCGGCCACTGAAGGCATCAAACTACAGTGCAGAATCGCCTTCAGTGCTCTTTCTAAGAAGAGGCATCAAACCACAATTATTACGGAATCCAAAAAGTTCCGCATGAAAAGAAAACCACAAGGTTTCTTGATGAAATCAAGGCCGGAGACAGAACAAGTGAACATCAACATGATAGGAGTTGCACTTGGGCGTTGGAATCCATAGGTTTTGGCTGTGTTCAGCTGGCTGTATTTTTGGTTGATGCTGATGCTGATACTGATTTATTGTAAGAGAAAAACACTGTTTTATGGCTGGCCGATTTTGGCTAATAAGCTCAAGCGAACAGAGCCTTTAGTTTGCATGCTAATTGCTAACGCTGCTGCTGTCGCCGCAGTGAAACCAACTTATTCCTTGCTGTTTCCACGAGCGTGCGAAGCGGCACATAACCTTCCTTGTCATCATAAGCACCGCTAGTAGTCATCATAACCACGTACCTTTCGAGGTGAATCATTGCCTTCACGGCGGCCTCCAGTTTCTCAACAATCTCCTCCAGCAACAGCAGCAGCAGACCGGAGCTGGTGGTATCCATGTCCATCATCATCCACGTTACCAACTTAGTGGTGGACTTGATGATCGCCAGGCAGATTTCATCATCCTCGCTGATCTCACTGTCGTTCGTAGTCATCTCGATGATCCTCTTCAGCGTCTCTGCAAAAATGTCATCCCGCATTGCAAGCCCTATGACAGCATTCTCAAAAGCTTCTGCAGTCGCAAGCTTCTCACGTATCTGCACTGCAAGGCCTAAGAACGACGCCAGAAACTTCCTGTTCATCTTGTCAAGCTCTGTAATGTCTGTAGTTTCAGTTACTATCGCTTTAAGTACCTGCATGTAATGGGAAAAGGTAAAAAAAAGAATCAAAAGCTGCATTACATGCAAGTGAGAAGGAGATGAAAGACAAGTGTTGTATGCCATGCCTTGGACTGTGTATGTACGTACCGTGGACAATGCGTTGGACTGCATTTCTGCCGTGGAGGACTTGGCACAAATTTTTGCCAACATTTCTGCCGTCACCACCCGATACTCCTTGCAGTATGCATCATCAGCAGCACCCATGATTGTGAGCAGCTGATGAATGTCTGGAAACTTGTCCCGAAACTCGTCCCCACGGGATCTTACAAGGGTGCTCAGCGCTTTCCCTGCCTCAGTTCTCAGTGGGCTGTCCTGATCAGGATCGACGAGTAGGCGGCGTTGCAGCACGACAATAAAGTCGCGCATTGTTCGTTTACTCAGAGTTAGCCTCGAGAGGATTTCAGTAGCTCTCTCTCCCATTTCTTGGTCGCTACTGTTGCACAAGATCCAAAGTAAGTTTTCAGCTGTCCTGCTGCCATATTTTGTTGCTGCTGCTGTTGTTAAATCATGGCATAATTTCCTACCGCTCTCACCTGCTGTCCCGCTGGTAAGCTTGGCCAACACACGTAAGGATTCCCTCACTACCTCAACTGTTGTTTCATCATTCTTGATGGCCATAAGTAGTCCACTCCTAATTGGCGCTACGATCTTGGGCACAAGATCCATGGTGTTGTGTATCTCTGTGCAGTTCTCCGGGTCCGCAGCAAGCTCGCGAAGAATCACAAGTCCATGAAGAAAAAGAGGCTTGCTAGTTTCTTCTTCCTGGTCCCGGTCCCGGCTCATCTCGCTCTCGATGTCGTCAGTGGTTCTCAGCTGATAATCTACACCTCCTCGATCATCGTCGCTGCGGCCTGCCTTATTTCTCACCTTCATGGAAATGGGATGTGAATAATCAAGTAGGGATGATATGCAGTGCGCTGCGCCAGGTATGTCAGCTAGGCGCAGCTTGCAGGCAAGCTTCGCGACAATTTGTGCGATGTGTGCCTTGATATCTGCATCAAGGTCGTTCTTGGTTTGTTTGACAATAGTTTCTATTCGTTGAGGTTGAGGAATAGAAACAAGATTCTCTGAGGAGCGTAGCATCCGAACAAGCCTGCAAACCAACTTCTCCGAGGCACAGATCTGGTCAACCGCTGCATCTGAACGTTCTTTGTTCTTAATCACCAGCGAGTGTAGAACTGAAACTGCAGAGATGTGGTCATCGGGGTGTTGAGATTGCAACAACAATTCTGCTGCAAATGAGACTAGAGTAGTGTTGATGGTGCCAGACACGCCTTTTTGGATGCACGTTTCTGCTATGCTGGTAACATATCTGTCGACCAATTCCATCTCCTCCTCCTCGTTTACCTCTTTATTGTTATTTCTTGATGAACTGTGGTTTTCCAAGTTTTTCTTTCTTCGAAGAAGCTCGTTTGCCAAGTACTTGGAGCCCAAAGGTTTAGCAATGTCCAAGCGATTCATCGCAACCGGGAACCACAGGAGGAACAGCACACCTTGAGCGAGCACTAGGCTGTAGAACAAGATGAGTGCTGGCTTCAGATTGCCGCCGTTGTTGGGACCTCCGTACTCATCATGCATTCTAGTATGATTAGTAATGCCAAGAAGACGGATAAGTGACAACGACATGCATGCTATTGCTAAGAAAATGGGAGCTAGAGCAACCAATGCTGGCCCCATGGCGAGTAGGCCTACAATATTTGTTGCACTTGTGACCCGCAAAACGTGTTTCAGATGGTAGAAAGCAGCCGGAACACCGAGAAAGAATTTGGCCTCGGGTGCTGAGTTGTAGCCGACGATCCTATATATGAATGAACGGAGAGTTTTCATATATATTACCACGAGTTCGTGCATATATAATGACCATTATTTCTATCTTATCCCATAATAATATTACTAAAGAGATCATAATATCTATTCTGTTTCCCATTAAAAATATACCTACGTCGTCCATTATTTAAAAATACATAGAGTAACCCCGAACTTTGCATATGAAACATAATTTGGAATAACCCTAAAAAATTATAACTAAATATCTGCATATATCATTATACCTCCTAAATTTGCTTTTGAGTTGACCCATATGCCATTACAAAGATATTATATAATATAAAATTAAGCACTTCAATTTTTTTGATGAAATCGGAAGGGAGAAGCACTTCCCACCTACTTGATTGCATTGGAGCAACAAAACACTTGTTGCTCAGTTACGAATGACTGAGTACATGAGGAAGGGAGGTAGCATGAATTCTCTAGTAGAGTTCAATTCAAAAAGAATATTCAATTCAAAAAGAATATTCAACAACCTCACGTTATTGTTAAAAGAAAGAATATTCCCTAGATATATGTATAAGTACCAATATAATCTAGTAATAAAAATAATTCAACAACCTTAAAGTACTCTCTCTCTCTCTCTCTCGCTATGCTAATTCACCCCCTGCGTGTTAAATAATAATCAATGCATTGGCAGAGCGCCACCCTAGTCGGACGAGCTAAATCATACAACAGTAAAAAAGTTATGGTTTTTACAACCAACTGTGTCGTACATGAGAGAATACAAAAGAGTAGGAAAGAGTACCCTAACCTAGGGTTTACACATCCTCTGGCAGTGACACCAGAGTCCACCAAGAAATCTTCTCAGATCGACGTGATCTTCTCCGCCAACCAAGGGCTTGGGCCTTTAATTTCACCCCTTCCCCTAGGAGTATGGGGGTCGCTGGAGCGTCTTACATGGTGGATCAGACTACGAAGGAGCTGGGGGAAGGGGTGCACGAGTCGAGGGAGCCGAGCTTGGATGATCGGCTGGAAGGCTTGAATCTACACCGGGGGAGGGGGGCGGCGGGGAGGATTAGGATTTCTTTGGTGGAACTTGATGAATTGGTCAAGGATGTAGGCTGCCTTGCCCTTTTTAGGGTTCATACTACAAAGCCATTCGGTCATGCGGCCTTGTTCAGTGTAATGAGGATTGCATGGGCAGCAGCAAAGGAGGCAATCTTCAAGGTTCTTGGTGGAAATCTTTTCATGGTCCAAATGAACTATCTTGGTGATTGGACTAGAATGATGGAAGGCAAGTCGTGGCTGTTCCGGGGAGTGGTAGAGCCGTAGAGGTGATCGAAGAGTATGATGGGTTTTCTAACGTGCTAGTGTACAAGCTGGACAAGATTCCAGTTTGGGCTCACATTCAAGGGTTTCCATATGGATTGATGAAGAAGCGAGATTTGACGGAGAAGGTTGCAAGGAAGGTGGGGGACCCCATTAATGTGATCGTCAATGAAGGCAAGATTAACCCTGCACCCTATCTCCGTGCTAGGGTATTGCAACTTTCCTAGGTGGAGGGGAGTAATTTGGACTTAACGATTATCATAACCAACACCACCGACTGGCCTGTTTTGAGCAAAGAATGCACAACAGAGGAAAGGAAAAAAAAAGCAAATACAAGTATAGATGTTGTTGAAAACAATAGAGGTGTTTCAAATGTAGGAATTATAACAGAAGATCCTAAAACGTGAGGTGTGATTAAAAGAGATCGATACTTTGTTTTATTATTCAAATATTAATTTGTCATTACAACGTTAAATTTTAATTAACAAATAAATATATGTGTAAAGATATATATTTTTTTGTAATAAGGAGTGAAGAAAAAATTAGTGACAATTTAATTTAACTAATAGACATGTGGTTGCCCGTGATTAAATAAAGGTATATTTGGGAATCTCTGGTATGGTGGTTTGGGTTAAAGAAATTGTATGACATGTGGGGCCCTTGGTCCATGAACTAAGTTTGTCTGCGTCCTGCAATCGTCGTTCTTATCCATCTACCCACCGTTCCGAGGCTCCCAGCCATTACCATCGTTTACCCTGGATATTTGCTGAGATAGTGAGGAATCTTCCACGCCGTCGCAATCGCCGAAATCAAGCAAGTCCGAGATCCTATATGGCTCTTGGCAGCGATCTTGCTTGATTTCTGTAGGCTGTGGTTGTCGCCGAGTAACGTCGGGAGCTGCCTCTCGAAAGAAGGGCTGGGACTGGGAGTGGATTTTTCCTTTCCCGCAAAATCGGCATCTATCTATAGCATTCAACTCCGTTGCGTTTCTTTCGTTTCTCCCGTGAAAATCCATCCTTCTTTCCAAACGCGGCCTAAAGTTACACCGAATCCGAAGGTCTCGAAAAGAAAAAGAAGGATTTTTTTCGAAAGATAAAAAAAAAGATTCAGAGTAAGGAAGATGCATGGGCTGAGTCTGAAAGCACGTTAATTACCTGGCGGTTTCAACGAAGACGATGGCCGTGGTGAACCAGAAATCCGTTCTGACGAGCGCGGTGGAGTAACCGCCGAGGAGGACGACGGTGGCCCAGACGAGGGCGAGCGTCCCCAGCCCCGACGCGAGCAGCTGCAGGAACGCCTCCTCCAGCAGCGACAGGTTGAGTGCTAGCTCCTCCCGTGTGTCCTGGCTCCAGGGCGCCAGTCGTCCCAGGGCGCGGGTGCCGGAACGTCTGATGGATTCTTCCAGAGCCTGTACAGCTGCCTCCATTATTTGCCTCATCACTCCCAAGCTGTCCAAAGCAAGAAGCAATCGGACCTGAGGAAGATGATGACAGCTTATTTGCTGGTCTCCTTGTGCTGAGGAAGATGATGACAGCTGCTTCAGCCTTCAGGCCTAGGCGGCAATTTGCCGAGGGTCGGTCTCAACCAAACTGGCTCAGAAAGCCTCGAGTAGAGCAGGTTGTCTTTCGTTCAAACTAACGCGGATGGGATACCTGATCCAGGTGATGAACAATGTTAACTACGAAGTAATGCCCTATTCGCTTGAACTTATTAGTAATGGTACAGTTTTTCTCTCACAATAAAGTAGCATCAATCGGCATATGAACCACAAAAACTAATAGCCAAAGGGTGCGTGCTCTTATTGGGCCTCAATGGGCTGTGTCTTATTCGTTGCTCTCGGGCTGGAAGACAAATAGGCGAACGATGTTAAATGGAAAAGGTTCGATCTATCTTCATGAACAATCGTGTGATAGTTTGATTTTCCTCCTCAAATTTTAAAACTAGACATTTTACTTCCTGGGTTTTTAAAAACCGTTTAAATTACCTCCAGCCTTGGTTTGGAGTGGTTTTAAAGGTGGTTTTATTTTTTAAAGAAAATTGATAAACACTTTGGTAAGACAATCACAAAAAATTTCTCTAAACTTTTAAAAATCCAAAAGACAAATCTAAAGATAGATTGGCATCACCAAATCCAAATAAAATTTTTAGAGCTCATGAAAATATCTCTAACCAATGTAGAAATGTATTTAGTTCTACGAAAATAGAAAAATCTAGAAAAATATAATAAATATTTAGAGCTTGTGAAAATACTAGGAAATAGAAAATCTAGCAAATTCCCGAAAACATTCTAATCAATGTATAAACGTATTTTTAAAAGTTATCACAATAAAAAACATAACACACAACCAGCACAAATGTATAGTATGAATGCATTTAGCGTTAATGATGTGTATAGCATGAATGCATTTAGCGTTAATGATGTATGTTAGTTGCATATCATATTTTTGCCATGCAATCATTGAAAACACGTTTATACATCGATTAGAATTTTTGGAATTTTCTATATTTTCCTAGTTTTTTCCCATTTTCCTGGAGTTAATTCAATTTTTAAGCATCTAGTGATATTTTTGTGAGCTCTAAATATTTTATTTGCATTTGGCGTATCCTAATCTATCTCTAGAATTGTTTTCAGGATTTTCAAAACCATTGAGATATTTTCTGGTTTATAAACTCTATCAAGTATAAATCATTTTTTAACTAAAAAAAGAAAGACAAAAGCACACCAAATCAGAACAGGGAGGTAGTTTGAACGGTTTGATTAGAGTCCAAAGAGGAAAATCACACTTGGTGATGGTTCAGGGAGATACAATAGACTTTTTCCATGGCAAATCTCAAGTATACACTGAGCCAAAACAGGGCCCAACTACATGAGCCAGATATTTTTTTTATAGCAGTCAGGCTAGCGTCCAGACACCCGCGCCTGCCCACGCCCCCGCGTAGGCATGCGCATGCTTCACGTGGGGGCCTGCGCTCGCACCGTGTCCCTGCACTGCTTCGTGTCCTATGTTGCTCTGTGTCCCGCGCTGCATCGTGGCCCATGCCGCTCCATCTCAATTTGCGCCCGCACCGTTTCTCGTGCCTGCCGCTTGCGCCCCTCCACACCCACGTGCATGCAGGCAAGCGCAGCAGCTGCAGCAGGCAGCTGCTATAGATGGATCCCACTACAACATGTGTAACACCAGATCTACTTTTGCAACATCTATATGAAACAATTGCAACATATGTACAAAATAGTTGAAACACTTGTAACATACGTCTGAAACACCAGGAAAACACGTGCGTAGCCATTGTAAAACATATGCAACATCCAGATGAAATACTTGCAACATATGTGTGAAACATATGCCACATCCAAATGAAACACTTACAACATATGTGTGAAACATACGCAACACCCACGTAAAACACGTGCAACATACGTCTGAAATAGCTGAAACATTTGAAACAATACACTTGCAACATATGTATATAGCCATGGCAACATATGCAACATCCACATGAAATACGTGCAACATGTATATGAAAACACCTGAACCGTTTGAAACATACACTTGCAACATGTGCTTTCAACGCAACATCTTCTTGCTGCTTGGGCGAATCAAGGCTTGTCGACGTGAAGCTCGACGCCGGCACGAAGCTCGATGCCACGGAGGTCACTAGTGCAGAGCTCATCAGTGGCATGTGAAAGGTCTTGATGGCTAGAGGGGGGGTGAATAGCCTTTTAAAACTTTCTACAAAGACAAGCTAAACAAGTTTATCAATACAACAAATAGCGAGATGCGAGTTTTGCTTAGCCTACGGGGTGTTTGCAAGCCACCTATCCAACTCACAATTCTAGTATATTTGCACTCAACTGCACAAATCAAACCGAGAAGGAAACTACAACTAGCAAGCTACACAAAGAGCTACTCTAGCAAAGTAACTAAGAAATTAATACAAGAGAGAGTTAGAGGGGTATCACCGAGGGGCGAAGTATTGAGCCAACCAAACAATATGATCAAGAGATGAATTCCACAATACACAACCACCGGGATCGATCAATCACAATAAGAATGATGACACAAAGATTTATCCCGAGGTTCACGTGCTTGCCGGCACGCTAGTCCCCGTTGTGTCCCTCTTCACCACGTGGTTCGGTGGCTAATCGGTCTCACACCGAGCCTCTCAAAAGGCGCCACAAGAACCTACCAAATGACAAAAGGTTGCAATGACACGAGCAATTTACTAATGTTGCCTTTGGCGCTTCGCCGAGGTAGGCACAAACCCCTCACAATCACCGGAGGTGGCCAAGAACAATCACCAACTCTTGCCAACGCCTCCAAGCTGCTCCAAGCCGTCTAGGTGGCGGCAACCACCAAGAGAAACAAGAATCCCGCAGCAAATCAACCACCAAGTGCCAACTAGATGCTATCTCACAATGCAAATACACTTGGATCACTCAATCTCACTTCGAATATGCAAAGAAGCAAGAGAGATGAGTGGGAGGGGAGTTGCTTAGCTCAAAGTGCTCACAAGTATGTCAAAAGTCCAAGAGTTGGAGCCTTGAGCCGGCCAACGAGTATTTATAGACGTACCCCTTCGAATATAGCCGTTAGAAACTTGATTCAGCAGCAGTCGCGCTGACCGGACGCGCTGGTCCAACTGACCAGACGCGCTGGTCACGCAACGTCTAGTTTTCGAACCACTGACCGGACGCGCTGGTCGCAACGACTGGACGCGCTGGTCACGACCGGACGCACCGATCCCGTGACTGACCGGACGCGCTGGTCAACCCTGAGCCGCGTACAACGAAACAGCGACCGGACGCGCTGGTGAACTGACCGGACGCCACAGTGCCCGCGTCCGGTCGGAGTCCAGTAAGCCCCCTGGACGACCGGACGCGTCTGATCGACTATGACCGGACGCGCCTCGCGTCCGATCAAACAACTGAAAAACGCGAAGACACTGGACACTGACCGGACGCGTCCGGTCACATAGTGATCGCGTCCGGTGCAGCGTCCGGTCACCACTGTGACCTCCGTTCGCTTCCGTTTGATTTCCGTTTGATTTCCGACTTCCGGCGTAGTAGAAAATAGGCATTTCATTTCCCCGAAATCGCCTGAATCCCGCACTCGCACGCTCGGCGGGAGGGAGAGAGGACCCCAAACCCTCTCTACCGCTCAAACTCCAACGCCGTCGCAAACGTGCTAACACCACCAAGTGATCATGTCATGTGCGAGTGTGTTAGCATTTTCGCAATCATTTTTCGAGGCGTTATTTGTTCTATCCAAATGCATATGACATGAAATGCACACCTAGAGGCACTTAGGAGTTCAATAGCCGCGTCATTCCCCTCTTTATAGTACGGCTATCTATCCTATAATGTAACCACACCCACTAGGTGTCTTGGTTACTAAAACACAACCCTTAAGCATATACCTTTGCCTTGATCACGTAGGGTTGCATCCAAATCCAAGTGTGGCCATCATGATCACCATGTCCATCTTGCCACCAACCTTGGAATGTACTAATCCTCATATGCTACATACAACTTAGGCATAGGATTAGTACTTAGGCATTGTCACTAATTACCAACACCAAACATAGGACTTTCAATCTCCCCCTTGTTGGTAATTGGTGACAAACCATTCACAAAGATATTATGATAAAAATTTTGATTGAACCCATGTCACATTGTCCAAGTATATTACCATGTGTAAGAATTATGGACATGTGATCATGAATTCAAATTGATAGCAATGGCTCCCCCTACATGTATGCTATATGTTTGGATATAGGAAGCATACATGTTAGATAGGAAAGATTAGGAGCATTGACTACCAATAGGTGCTAAGTGTTTTAGATTATAGACCTTTGAAGCGTGATACCATCGGAGTAGCGATAAACACCATCTTAGCACCTTGTGTAGTTAGATACCACTTGAAAAAGCACAAACATAACTAGAAATCTCGTGAGATCAACATTATAAACAAGGTTCTAGTACCGATTTGAAAAACATGAAGCAAGAAAAATCTAACTACTTCCTATTCATGCTAGTACCTCAATATACCATTCAATTGTATACTAGCAAGTCACCACACAAGCAAAGTATCGGAGAAAAAGAAATGCATAACTATGTATCATACATATGAAGTGCACAAAGAAATGTAACATTCATGTTTAAGAGCTTGCTCCCCCTACTTGTGTGCTCGAAATTTTAGTTGATCCCCTTCTTTTATCAAATCTCCCCTTTAGGTTTTCTCACTTTGTGAACAACATTTTTCTCCCCCTTTGTGCTTCTCCCCCTTTGAGTTCTATCTTTGTGAACAATATTTTTTCTCCCCCTTTGGCACCAATGACCACAAGGGACCAATTTTAGATAGATTATCATGTCGAATTATGGGGGTGAGGATCAAGTTTATGATTCAACCTAGATTGCTTGCATAAATAAAATGCTTTGGTTTGATCCAAGGGCAAGCTTCTTCACACCTCACTAGAAGGGTTATCATGCACCATGTTGAAGCAAATATTTAGACAAGTGATCTAGATTAAACACTTAGGATCACAAGCTACTTAAACAAGTTATATGCTACCACTAGATCATACAAGACAAGGAAACAATAGTGGCACCATATAAACTTCAAAGTCATTTGATTTTCATGAATGAGCCTAGAACAAGTAATTTATGACTAGATGCACTAAGCAAGTCCTTAGCATAGAATGTATGACATGTCAACCAATTGTACCTTGGGGCTCGAAGGAGAGGCATGTCATGACATTGGGGTGCATCAACTCATGTTGGAGAAGTCAAGTATGTTCAACTCATTCTTTAGCTTGTGAAATCTCTTCTCATCAAGTGGCTTGGTGAATAGATCGGCTAGTTGATCTTCGGTGCCCACACTCTCAATAGCAATGTCACCCTTTTGTTGATGATCTCTAATAAAGTGATGACGAACATCAATATGCTTTGTTCTTTGATGTTGAACCGGATTGTTGGTTAGCTTCACGGCACTTTCATTATCACATAGCAATGACACATTCTTGAGGTTGATTCCAAAATCCTTCAATGTTGCCTTCATCCACAAGATTTGTGCACAACAACTACCCGCGGCGATGTATTCGGCTTCGGCGGTAGATAGTGTAATACTATTTTGCTTCTTGGATGACCATGAGACAAGTGATCTTCCCAACAATTGACAAATCCCGGAAGTGCTTTTTCTCTCCACTTTGTCACCGGCATAGTCGGAATCCGAGTATCCAACTAGCTCAAAGCTTGCACCTTTGGGATACCATAATTCAACATCTTGTGTATGTTTTAAGTACCTCAATATTCTCTTTGTTGCCTTCAAATGACTTTCTCTTGGTGAGGCTTGAAATCTTGCACACATGCATACACTAAACATCACATCGGGCCTTGATGCTGTCACATAGAGTAGGCTACCAATCATTGAACTATATAGCTTTTGATCCACCATATTGCCATTCTTGTCACTATCCAAGCTTCCACTAGTGCCCATTGCGGTTGTAATACCCTTTGCATCTTCCATGCCAAACTTCTTGAGCATATCTTTGATGTACTTGGTTTGGCTCACAAATGTTCCTTCCTTCATTTGCTTGATTTGAAGTCCAAGAAAGAAACTAAGTTCACCAATCATTGACATTTCAAATTCCTTTGCCATCATTTTCCCAAACTCATCACAATAATCTTGATTGGTTGAACCAAAGATGATATCATCAACATATATTTGCAATACAAACAAGTCTTTCCCAATCTTCTTGGTAAAGAGAGTAGTATCCACTTTGCCCGTGACAAATCCTTTGGATAGCAAGAAGTCCATCAATCTTTCATACCATGCTCTTGGTGCTTGCTTTAATCCATACAAAGCTTTCCTTAACTTGTATACATGGTTGAGTTTCTTGACATCTTCAAAACCGGGAGGTTGCTCCACATACACCTCTTCTTGAATGTACCCATTGAGAAATGCACTCTTTACATCCATTTGATATAACTTGATATTATGAGCACAAGCATAGGCAAGTAAGATCCTAATTGCTTCTAATCTTGCAACCGGGGCATAAGTTTCACCAAAGTCAAGACCCTCTATTTGTGTGTAACCTTGAGCCACTAGTCTTGCTTTGTTTCTTACTACTATTCCATCTTGATCTTGCTTGTTGCGAAAGACCCATCTTGTTCCAATGACATTATGATCCTTAGGCCTCTCAACTAGTTTCCATACTTCATTTCGCTTGAAGTTGTTGAGCTCTTCATGCATTGCATTTACCCAATCCGGATCTCTCAATGCTTTATCAATGTCCTTGGGTTCTTCCATTGACACAAAAGAAGAGTGAGCACAAAATGATGCTAATCTTGATCTAGTTTGAACTCCCCTTTGTATGTCACCAATGATGGAATCCAATGGATGGTCTCTTGCAATGTTAGTCGGTTGAAGCACTTGGACTTGATTGCTTGGATGTTGATGTTGATCATGAGTTGGAGATGATGAACTAGCCACTTGTTGATCTTGTTGCACTTGAGATGATGTACTAGCTTGATTTTGCATTGGAGACCCACTAGCTTGTGTAATTGGACTTTGGAGCACTTGGTCTTTGTTGTCATCCACATCAATCACTTGCTTTGGCCTAATATCACCAATATCCATTTCTTTCATAGCATTGGTCAATTGAGTTCCTCTCACATCATCTAAGTTATTTTCTTCATCTTGAGAACCATTGGTTTCATCAAACTCAACATCATGCACTTCTTCAAGTTGACCACTAGCCAAATTCCAAACTCTATAAGCTTTGCTAGTAGTTGAGTAACCAAGTAGGAATCCTTCATCACATTTCTTCTCAAACTTGCTCAATCTAGAGCCCTTCTTCAAGATGTAGCATTTGCAACCAAATACCCGAAAGTATGCAATGTTGGGCTTTCTTCCATTTAAGATCTCATATGGTGTCTTCTCTAGAAACTTGTGGCAATAGAGGCGGTTGCTATAGAAGCAAGCCGTGTTGATTGCTTCGGCCCAAAATGAATGACTCACATTATACTCATTTAACATTGATCTTGCCATATCAATCAAAGTTCTATTCTTCCTTTCAACTAGGCCATTGGATTGAGGTGTATACTTGGCCGAAAATTGATGTTTGATTCCAAGCTCATCACATAGCTCATCAATTCTTGTGTTTCTAAACTCACTTCCATTGTCACTTCTTACTTTCTTGATTGTGGTCTCAAACTCATTTTGTACCCTCTTGATGAATTTCTTGAATATGTCAAATACATCACTCTTGTCCACAAGAAAGAATACCCATGTATATCTAGTGAAATCATCCACAATCACAAAGCCATACTTGTTGCCACCAATGCTTGTGTATGTAGTTGGCCCAAATAAATCCATGTGCAACAACTCAAATGCCTTGGAAGTACTCATAATGCTTTTCAATGGATGAGTGTTGCCTACTTGCTTTCCGGCTTGACATGCACTACATAGCTTATCTTTCTCAAATGTGACATCCTTCAAGCCTTTAACTAAGTCATGCTTCACTAACTTGTTCAATTGCTTCATGCCAACATGACCAAGTCTTCTATGCCATAACCAACCCATACTTGATTTGGTGAGCAAGCATGTTGAGAGTTGAGTGTCACTAGCATTGAAATCAACCAAGTATAGATTCTCATATCTAAAGCCCTTGAAGATCAAGTTGGAGCCATCAACACTAACTATCTCCACATCATCAACACCAAATATGCACTTGAAACCTAGATCACACAATTGAGCAACCGAGAGAAGATTGAAGTTCAACTTTTCAACTGGGAGCACATTGGAAATGCTATGATCATTTGAGATTGCAATCCTTCCAAGAGCCTTCACATCACCCTTGCTATTGTCACCAAATGTGATACTATCAATGCCACTATCATTTGATTTGAGAGAGTTGAACATTCTTGAATCACCGGTCATATGTTGAGAGCACCCACTATCAAGCACCCAATGTCTTCCTCCGGCCTTGTAATTTACCTACAAAATAAATTAATGTTTCTTAGGTACCCATACTTGTTTGGGTCCTTGGAGGTTAGTAACTAAGCTCTTTGGTACCCAAATGGCCTTCTTCTTTGGACCCACAATTGGTGTACCAACAAACCTAGCATGCACACCTTTCTCACCCTTGGTAAGCACATAACAAGAATTAAAAGGAATGTAATCCATTTTAGCATGAAACTTATTGTTGTTCTTATTCATTTTATTACAATTAATCTCTAGATGCCCAACTTGCTTGCATCTATTGCAATAACGACCATTTCTCTTCACAAAGCGAGACTTTGGAGTAGCAAAGGCCGCCTTGCCCTTCTTGGGAGTATAGCCCAAACCCTCTTTGTTAAGAGAGAACCTTTGGCTACCCAAACATTTTAGCAAGCGGGCATCCCCACCATAGGCATTGCCCAATGCGCGGGTGAGATCATCCACCTCTCTCTTGAGAGTCTCATTCTCAACCACAAGTGATGAATCACTAGTAGTAGAGGTAGAGTTGGTTGTGGTGGATGATGATGAGCTACATGAAGTATTAGTAGGACCAACAAATAAAGAGTCGTTAATAATATCACATGTTAGTCCAATATCACAAGTGACAATCACTTGCTCCTCCTTAGCTTCCTTCATGAGCTTCTCCAACTTGAGATCCTTCTCCTTGATGAGCTCAAGTAGAGAGGAGTGGGCTTCCTTAAGCCTAGTGTGAGCAACTTCAAGGTCCTCGTGGTCTTCCTTTAGACACTCACGAGAGGCCTCTAGCTCATCAAAGGATTTCCTAAGAGCTTTGAGCTCTTGTTCAATTCCTTTGCACTCCTTACTCTTTTTGAGAGCAACAAGCTCCTCCATCAAGGCATCATTTTCATTGCTCTTGGCAATGAGCTCTTGCTCCAAGATTTTGCACTTCTTGGTTGTCCTCTTGTAGCCCTTGCTCATTTGATCTATTATGCCTAATAGATCATCCTTGGAGTAGTCCTCATCCTCCTCATCATCACTCCTACAATCATCACTAGCACAAGAATCATCATCACTATCATCATATTTTACCTTGGTAGGCTTGGCCATAAAGCATGTCGATGTAGTGTCGAAGATGGATGGCTTGTTGGAGAGGGCGATGCTTGCAATGGCTCGCCGAGTGGTCCTCTCATCATCACTAGAGCTATCGTCATCACTATCGGAGTTATCACTATCCCAAGTGACCACATAGCCACCACCCTTCTTCTTCTTGTTGATAGTGAAGCTCTTCTTTTCTTTCTTCTCCTTCTTATCCTTCTTGTTCTTCTTCAACTTCAACTCTCCATCATGATATCTTTTGTCTTCATAGGGACACTTTGTCACTACATGATCGGGGCTATTGCAATTGTAGCAAAGCATCTCCTTTGCCTTCATAAAGTCCCTTCTCTTTCTTGCACCATATCCTTTCTTCTTCATGAACCTCCCCATCTTGTGCACTAGGAGGGCCATGGTCTCATCATCGAATGGATCATCATCATCGCTCTCCACCTTGCTCTTGCCCTTAGAGGATGAAGCCTTGAATGCAATGGGCTTCTCTTGCTTGACCTTGATCTCCTTCTTCTCATCTTCATCTTCATCATCATCATATTGAGCATCGGTCATGACATCTCCAAGCACTTGGTTTGGAGTCACTTTGTCCAAACCCTCTCTTTGGATCATCTTCCTCAAGATAGCAAACTTCTTAGGTAGGTTCATCAAGAACTTATGTGAGAAGTCCTTGTCCTTGACATCTTCTCCTAGGCTCTTGAGATCATTGACAATAACTTGTAGCCTATAGAACATCTCCGGTATGGACTCATCATCCTTCATCTTGAAGCTTGCAAACTTATCCTTGAGCATATAGAGCTTGGCACTCTTTACCGTTGAAGTGCCCTCATATGTTTCCTCTAATCTTGTCCATACTTCACTTGCCATCTCAAGATCCTTGATTTGCTCAAAGACCTTTGCATCAATCCCATTGTAGAGAGTGTTGAGAGCCATAGTGTTGCATTGGTTGTTGATGCGGTCATTGTTGGTGAGGTTGTCGGGATCAATGATAGCATAATCATGATGTGTCACCTCCCAAACCTTCTCATTGATAGAGCCAAGATATTGCTTCATCTTTCTTTTCCAATGGTCAAAAGATGAGACACCATCAAAGAATGGAGGCTTGCCCCCGACATGGTTGAACACAACTTGAGCCATCTTACACCAAGGTTGTTAAGCCTTACAAACGGTGACCATGGCTCCGATACCACTTGAAAGGTCTTGATGGCTAGAGGGGGGTGAATAGCCTTTTAAAACTTTCTACAAAGACAAGCTAAACAAGTTTATCAATACAACAAATAGCGAGATGCGAGTTTTGCTTAGCCTACGGGGTGTTTGCAAGCCACCTATCCAACTCACAATTCTAGTACATTTGCACTCAACCGCACAAATCAAACCGAGAAGGAAACTACAACTAGCAAGCTACACAAAGAGCTACTCTAGCAAAGTAACTAAGAAATTAATACAAGAGAGAGTTAGAGGGGTATCACCGAGGGGCGAAGTATTGAGCCAACCAAATAATATGATCAAGAGATGAATTCCACAATACACAACCACCGGGATCGATCAATCATAATAAGAATGATGACACAAAGATTTATCCCGAGGTTCACGTGCTTGCCGGCACGCTAGTCCCCGTTGTGTCCCTCTTCACCACGTGGTTCGGTGGCTAATCGGTCTCACACCGAGCCTCTCAAAAGGCGCCACAAGAACCTACCAAATGGCAAAAGGTTGCAATGACACGAGCAATTTACTAATGTTGCCTTTGGCGCTTCGCCGAGGTAGGCACAAACCCCTCACAATCACCGGAGGTGGCCAAGAACAATCACCAACTCTTGCCAACGCCTCCAAGCTGCTCCAAGCCGTCTAGGTGGCGGCAACCACCAAGAGAAACAAGAATCCCGCAGCAAATCAACCACCAAGTGCCAACTAGATGCTATCTCACAATGCAAATGCACTTGGATCACTCAATCTCACTTCGAATATGCAAAGAAGCAAGAGAGATGAGTGGGAGGGGAGTTGCTTAGCTCAAAGTGCTCACAAGTATGTCAAAAGTCCAAGAGTTAGAGCCTTGAGCCGGCCAACGAGTATTTTTAGACGTACCCCTTCGAATATAGCCGTTAGAAACTTGATTCAGCAGCAGTCGCGCTGACCGGACGCGCTGGTCCAACTGACCGGACGCGCCGGTCACGCAACGGCTAGTTTTCGAACCACTGACCGGACGCGCTGGTCGCAACGACCGGACGCGCTGGTCACGACCGGACGCACCGGTCCCGTGACTGACCGGACGCGCTGGTCAACCCTGAGCCGCGTACAACGAAACAGCGACCGGACGCTCTGGTGAACTGACCGGACGCCACAGTGCCCGCGTCCGGTCGGAGTCCAGTAAGCCCCCTGGACGACCGGACGCGTCCGATCGACTATGACCGGACGCGCCTCGCGTCCGATCAAACAACTGAAAAACGCGAAGACACTGGACACTGACCGGACGTGTCCGGTCACATAGTGACCGCGTCCGGTGCAGCGTCCGGTCACCACTATGACCTCCGTTCGCTTCCGTTTGATTTCCGTTTGATTTCCGACTTCCGGCGTAGTAGAAAATAGGCATTTCATTTCCCCGAAATCGCCTGAATCCCGCGCTCGCACGCTCGGCGGGAGGGAGAGAGGACCCCAAACCCTCTCTACCGCTCAAACTCCAACACCGTCGCAAACGTGCTAACACCACCAAGTGATCATGTCATGTGCGAGTGTGTTAGCATTTTCGCAATCATTTTTCGAGGCGTTATTAGTTCTATCCAAATGCATATGACATGAAATGCACACCTAGAGGCACTTAGGAGTTCAATAGACGCGTCATTCCCCTCTTTATAGTACGGCTATCTATCCTATAATGTAACCACACCCACTAGGTGTCTTGGTTACTAAAACACAACCCTTAAGCATATACCTTTGCCTTGATCACGTAGGGTTGCATCCAAATCCAAGTGTGGCCATCATGATCACCATGTCCATCTTGCCACCAACCTTGGAATATACTAATCCTCATATGCTACATACAACTCAGGCATATGATTAGTACTTAGGCATTGTCACTAATTACCAACACCAAACATAGGACTTTCAGCATGGATCTCCGTGGCGAAGAGCTCACCGGCAACACACGACTTGCCGGCGGCAGCGCGCGCAAAGCTTAGCGACGACGCGTGGATGTCGGTGGCACGGAGCTTGCTGGCAACCCAGGGCTCTCCGGCCGCAGCGCGGGCGGAGCTTGCCGGCGGCGCGCAAAGGGTGGGTGGGGTATGGCCGTGACATGCGTGGAGCGGGTGGGTGCGCGAGTTCGAGACACGGAAGAAATGCACAAGCTCCACGACATCCTTCTTTCCCCTATTGCTTTGAATAGAGAGACAGAGGAGAGAGACGAGATGGAACTCGAAAGGGTAAAAGTGGTCGCCTGAGTACCTGAGGGGAGTAAATATACGTATGGTGGGATATCGTGAGGCCTAGTAGTGTCCAGCGTCTCGACATGGTACGGACGCTTGAGGTGGAGCGTTTTCGTTTTTATAGAGGCCCATCTAAAAACTTTTAGCCCACGAGGCCTGCAGGCTGGCGCGCTCTTTTCTGGCCCGTCTGCGCGAGCGCGACGGCAAGGCCGCCGTCTGGAGCAAAGCCGTCGTAGTCCTCCTCTGCCGCCGCCGGCCGACGTGTCCATCTCCGATCACATCCGTTGATGAGTCCTTGCCGGCGATCTGCACAGGTCGATTGCAGCAGAAACTATATAAATTTGGGACCCACTCAGTCATCCAACATCAAGCTGCATCATCCCATATCTTCAGGCTTGTGTAGTACTCCGTACTAAAATTCAGCCCAATCCAAATGTTTGCCTTCAACTACGACGCCCCTGCATGTAATTGTTCTTTCAAATATTGTTACAGTCATCCTTATTTCTATTTATGGACCAATATCTTCAAGCTCCGTCTATTGTCCCTCTCATCCACAACTAAAAATAGCCAAATCAAAAGCCTCTCCTCTGCCATTCGTGCATTGCCCTTCAGTGTCTCACAGCCACACTGAATTGATGCCCATGCAGAGCACCCATTGCCCAGAAAGAAACAGAAGAGCTCGATCGATCCAATTCCAAGCAAATGGCAGCAACCAATGCAATGGCGCATGCAGCCTAGGTAGTTGCTGACAGATCATCACTTAATTAGCATCCAATTCCAACAGAGAGGCCGCCGGAGAGCGAGATGACGGCGGTGGCGAACCTGACGTCGCGGGCGCTGGAGCCGACGGTGAAGCCGTTGGCGGCGGCGTGCTATGACAACAACCTGGTGAACTCGCAGGGCATGTTCCTGGGCGACCAGCCGCTGCGCTTCTCCCTGCCGCTGCTCCTCGTGCAGGTCTCCGTCATCCTGGTCCTCTCTGCGGCCGCGCACCACGTGCTCCGCCGCCTCGGCCAGTCGCGCTTCGTCACGCACATGCTCGTCGGCATCTTCCTCGGCCCCACCGTGCTGGGCCGCAGCGCCTCCTTCCGCGACGTGCTCTTCTCCGAGCGCGGCACCTACATCCTCGAGAGCGTGTCCCTGGTGGCGCTCATCCTCTTCCTCTTCTCCATGGGCGTCAAGACCGACCTCAGCCTCCTCCGCCGCCCCAGCGGCCGCGCCGTCGCCGTTGGCATCATGGGCGCCGTCGTCCCGCTCGCCGTCACCCTGCCCGTCTTCCACGCTCTCCAGCCCACGCTGCCCGAGGACCTGAAGGGCTCCTCGCTCATCACCGAGCTCGCCGTCCGCCTCTCCCTCTCCTCGTTCCCCGTCATCGCCGACGCGCTCTCCGACCTCGACCTCCTCAACACCGACCTCGGCCGCATCGCGCTCACGGCGTCGCTCATCACCGACGTCACCTCCTGGTTCATCCGCGCCTGCACCGCCGCGGTCATCCTCATCGGCGACGCCAGGTCGCCGGCCTTCACGGCCAAGATCCTGGCTTCCTTCGTCGCGTTCGTGCTCTTCGTCGGCTTCGTGGCGCGCCCCGCCGGCAGGTACATCGCGTACAAGCGCACCCCGACGGGGGCGCTCCTCTCCGAGGGCTCCTTCGTGGTGGTGGTCATCGCGGCGCTGCTGTCGGCGCTGGTGACAGACGCCATCGGGTTCAAGTACATGATCGGGCCCATGATGCTGGGGCTGGCGCTCCCCGGCGGCATGCCCATCGGCGCCACCATGACGGAGCGCCTCGACTCCTTCTTCATCGCGCTCTTCCTGCCCGTCTACATGGCGCTCTCCGGCTACCGCACCGACCTCGCCGACTTCACCAGGTCTGAGGCGTCGGAGAAGTGGTGCGCGCTGGAGCTGTTCGTGGCGCTCTGCGTGTCGGGCAAGCTCGTCGGCTGCGTCGCCGCGGGGCTCTTCTTCACCATGCCGTTCCGGGACGCCATCGTGCTGGCGCTCATGCTCAACATCCGGGGCATCGTGGAGGTGGCGGCCATCAACAACTGGGGCGACACCATGAAGGCGACGGCGGAGCACTACTCGACGCTCACCATGTCCATGGTGCTCATCACCGCCGTGTCCACGCCGCTGATCAAGCTGCTGTACGACCCGTCGGGGCAGTTCGCGCGGGCGAAGCGGCGGTCGCTGGAGCACGCGCGGTTGAGCGCCGACCTCCGCGTGCTCACCTGCCTCTACAGCGAGGACCACGCGGCGCCGCTGATCGACCTGCTGGAGGCGTCGGGTTCCTCCCGCGACTCGCCCATGTCGCTCATCGTGCTCCACCTCACGGAGCTCGTCGGCCGCGCCGCGTCCGTGTTGAAGCCCCACCGGAAGAGCACGAGGTCGTCCAACAGCGGCGGCAACCCGACGCCGTCGGACCGCATCGTGAACGCGTTCCGGTACTTCGAGCAGCAGGCGGCGCCGGGGGCGGTGACGGTGAGCCCGTACGTGGCGCAGGCGCCCTTCAGCTCGATGCACCACGACGTGTGCTCGCTGGCGCACAGCCGGAAGGCCAACCTCATCCTGCTCCCCTTCCACAAGTCCTCCGACGGCGCGCGCAGCACGGCCAACAACGCCATCCGCTCCATCAACCGGAGCGTGCTGCAGTACGCGCCCTGCTCCGTCGCCATCCTCGTGGACCACGGCCTCGCGTCCGGGTCGGCGTGCGCCACCGCCGCCAACAGCCTGCTCCAGCGGGCGGCGCTCTACTTCCTGGGCGGCGCCGACGACCGCGAGGCGCTGGCGTACGCGGCGCGGATGCCGGAGGCCGGGACCATGTCGCTGACGGTGGTGCGGTTCAAGCTCCGGAACTGGGTCGGGATGGGCGGGCAAGACGAGGCGCGGGACGAGGAGCTGCTGCAGGAGTTCTGGGCCAGGCACAGGGACAACGAGCGCGTGGTGTACGTGGAGAAGACGGTGGAGGACGCGGAGGGCACCGCGTCGGTGGTGCGCGCCATGAGCGAGAAGTTCGACCTGCTCATCGTGGGGCGCCGCGGCGGGGAGAGCGAAGGCGACCCGGAGGGGTCGACGGCGCTCACCAGCGGGCTGTCGGAGTGGAGCGAGTTCCCGGAGCTGGGGGTGCTGGGGGACATGCTCGCCTCCGCGGAGTTCGCGTCCAAGGTCTCCATCCTCGTCATCCAGCAGCAGCCGCCCAAGAAAACCGTCGCCGCCGCAAACTCCGTCAATGATTAGAAGGATCCATCCATGGCTGATTCTTTCCACCTGAGATTCACGCCATGTTGGCTCGGTACCAAACACGTTTTAGACGTCTACATACAAAAGTGTAGAATGCTACTAATTTGAACATCTACAGGTATTGGATAAATAATTATGTTAAATTTATCTAAGTAGGGTACTTTATGTGATCACAAGTATAAATGCATTTATGATAGCTGTGGTCAATTCCTTGTTTAGCTTTAATCATCAATACTTAATTTTTTATACATAGATTCAAAAACATTAATTTGTGCTCTTAGATTTATCATATAATGTTTCTTATTATAAGGCTATTGAATCTCATGTCGATGGCGCGCTATCGGCATTAAGAACAACTCTAGCAAAAGTCCTAAATCATGGTCTCTATTTTTATTTGAAGGCTCCTCCTATTTTTAAGGTTCTAATTATTTTTCATCTATTCCAGCATAGCAGCCCTCAAATCTATTATGGTAGACATTGACACACGGGACCCACTCTTTATTCTCTTCGAACACCCATATTCACAGTCGCCCAATCATCCAAGCTGCGCCAGTGTGGAGGGTCTCATGGGGAAGGGGTTTGCCAAGGATGAGGGCCTCGCTAGGGATGGGTTCGTCCAGAAGAGGGGGGAGAGAGAGGAGAGAGGAGCCACTACCGACCAAGGGGCCTTGTCGGGGCAGCCGTGCCAAAGGTCGCCATGAGGAGGGGGAGGGAGGTTGCTAGGGAAGAGAGCCACGCCGAGAACGGCAAAGGAGGCAGCACGGGTGGGTGCGGAGGCACGGGACCATATTGGAGCTGTGTTTTTATATAAACTCTAAAATTTTACATGGGTGACCTACTGTGATAATGTGTTCATCCAGGTAAAACAAGCTATCTAGCAGTTCACCCAACCTCTGCTTCAATTATGACGTGATCAACTTGTGTTTGGACTCTGGGAGTTGCTCAGGAGCTAATGCTAAAGAGTGGTCACCTATAGCATTTTAAGACTTATGGTAATGTTGCTTATAGGTCGTCCGTCCGTCTAGACGGACCTGTATAAGTCGTCTGCTTGCTTTGCGCCTCGTCCGCGCTACACCGCGCACGTCGCCTGCTCGCCCAGCGTGTTACGCGCCTCTGCTTCGGGACGGACCCCACCCTCGGCCACGCCGCCCCAGCTCGCCCCGCGCGCCTCCGCCCGCGTCCCCGCCGCCCGCCCGTGCCCGGACTTGCGCATCCCGTCACGGCCACTCTCCATCTGCCTACCCTTGCCCCTGCTGAGGTTCTTGCCGCCGACGAGCTCCACATCGGCGACCTCCACGCCACTCCGCGGCATCGAGCTTCGCGCCGACGTCGAGCTCCGCGTCGACGAGCCTCCATTTGTCCAAGCAGCAAGCAAATGCTACGCTGAAAGCGCATGTTGCAATAGTATATTTCAAGTGTTTCAGAGGTATGTTGCAAGTGTTGTATATCGATGTTGCAAAAGTAGGTCGAGATGTTGCACATGTTGTAATGACCATACACGTATGTTTTAAGTGTATGTTCCAAATGTCGCATCTATTTCAGACCAATATTGCAAATGTTTTATCTAGATGTTGCAAAAGTAGATCTAGATGTTGCATATACATGCATGTTGCAAGTTTATGTTTTCAAGTGTTTTCAGGTGTTTCATACGTATGTTTGCAAGTGTTTCGTCTGGATGTTCCATATGTTTGCAATGGTTTTTAATGTTTTTCAGGCGTCTTCGCAAGTGTTTCATACGCTTGTTTTAAGTGTTTCATTTGCCCTCTTTTGTATGTTGCAATTGTTATATCTAGATGTTTCAAAAGTAAATAGGATGTTGCACATGGGATGCGCGTGGAAGCGACCGGCAGCGTGGACGACATTCGGGCGGCGTGGGCGACGTCCAGGGCAGCGTGGGCCCACTGCTGGTGCGCTCTCTCACGAGCCTGATGCGCTATGCGTTTGTTTGCTCCCTTTATGCGGACGGACGTCCGGACGCTAGCAAGTCCCCAAATTTACAACAAACGCCCGGAATTAGCACAGGTAAGAAATTCATTTTGCATAAATGCATCCGTGGACCATTCCAAATTGCTCCTGGGAAAACCTGGCAGTTTACCTGAATGCAGGTTGCATTAAACATTCCAATTTTGCCACTCCTAGAAGTTCAGTAGCACTCTGATACTTTGCAGTGGGGGAGAGGCAAGAACTGTGAGTCGAGGACTTTTTCTATCAGATAACCCTGCTGTAGAAGGAAAGAATATGGCCAACAACTGTTGTATTGCATCTCATTCAGTATATATACATGTGTACAGCCGTGGTGGTGCGCGGAGCTCACGTCTAGGACTCGTGGGTGACCACGGTCACCACCCCGAGAAGCTAACCGCTATGACAAAACTGAGTGTCTCAACACCCCCCCGCAGTCGGTGCGTTCTTCACACGTTCATCGGGATGACGCACAGACTGTAGCGGAAGGCTTCGAATGTCAACGTCGGCAGGCCTTTTGTCATCACATCGGCATACTGCTCACCAGTTGGAACATGCAGAATGCGGAGTTCTCCCAACTGAACACGCTCGCGAATGAAGTGTTGTGATGAATGGGGTTCGCCGACATGTACACGGCGGAGACGTTGTCGCAGTAGGCGACGGTGGCCTTGGTCATGCCACAATGAAGCTCACCAAGGAAAGGAGCTGTCTGAGCCATATGCATTCCGCCGCGGCATTCGCGACCGCCCGGTACTCAGCCTCAGCGCTAGACCAGGAGACCGTGGGTTGCCGTTTCGACGACCAAGACACCAAGGCGACGCCGAGGAACACACACAAAAGCCTGATGTAGAGCGCCGAGTTTCCGGACATCCTACCCAGTCGGTGTGCGAGTACGCCGTGACAGTGAGCGCTGGTGAGTTGTGCAAGCTGAGGCCGAGTGTTGTCATGCCGCGGACATAGCGTAGTGTGCGCTTCAGCAAAGCAAGGTGTGGCGCCTGAGGATCATGCATATGCAGGCAGGCTTGCTGCACAGCGAAGGCGAGGTCAGGCCGCGTGACAGTCAGATACTGCAACGCCCCAACCAAACTCCGGTAGGTCTTGGCGTCATCGCGGTAGGGAAAGGTGGACTCATCGAATGTCACATGACGAGAGGTAATCACGCATCGTGTAGCAAGGTCGAAGCACCTATAGCCGTGATGGTCGGTGGGATAGTCCAGCAGCGGTGGAGCGAGCGGCGAGTTTGTGGGGCATGGTGGCGGCCTGATTCGGGAAGCAGAGGCAGCCGAAGACCCTGAGATGGTCATAGGTTGGTGGTGCGCCGAGCAGGCGTTGGTGAGGAGTCTGAGAGCCGGTTGCTTGACAGGGACCGCGATTGAGAAGGTGTGTCGCCGTGGCCAGAGCCTTGACCCAGAACGAAGGGAGCATGCTAGCATGCAGGAGCAGGCTGCGAACGCAGTCATTCAGAGTGCGTATGATGCATTCAGCTGTCCCGTTTTGTGAAGAAGTGTATGGACATGACAAACGAAAAACAATGCCATGAGCTGCAAACTGAGCGCGTAGTGCGTGATTGTCAAATTCCTTTCCGTTGTCAGATTGGAAAGAGATAATGGGAAGCTGAAATTGGGTACTGACATATGCATGAAATGACAATATGCAAGCTAGAACATCTGATTTGCAGCGCAATGGAAACGTCCAGACATAATGTGTTAAGTCATCAATCAAGACAAGGTAATATTTGAATCCAGAGCAACTAGAAACAGGAGAAGTCCAGACATCAGCATGTATGACTTGAAAGGGGACATAGCTAACAGACTCTGAAGATGAAAATGGTAATCTAACATGTTTACCAAACTGACAAGAGGAGCAAACATGTGAAGATGACTTGGAACAGGTAAAATCAACATGATGAAGAGCTTGACGAAAAGCATGACGCCCTGGGTGACCAAGCCACAGATCAGCGGGAGCAGTGTCAACAACGAACGCGGCCGACGATGGTGGTGCCAGGGGGTACAAGTCGCCGCCACTGTTACATCGGAGGATCACCGTGTGGGTTGGGAGGTCCTTGATAGAGAAACCATAGGGGTCAAACTCAACGGAAACATTGTTATCACGTGTGAGAGATCGAACGGAAATAAGATTCTTCAATAGAGAAGGAGAAACAAGGATGTTGTGAAGATGAAGGGGGGACTGGGTTGTAGCAATGGCGGTGGCTGCGCGATGTGTGACTGGCAGTGTGGTGCCGTTGCCGACAGTGATGGAAGGAGATGGAGAGAGGGGTATAGGGGAGGGGAAGTTACCGGCATTAGAAGCCATATGTGACGATGCACCGGTGTCGAGGAACCACTCTGTGGGCTGCGGTCCAGAGGGCGGCACACCAGAGTTCGCAAGCGTGGCGAGGAAAACTTGGTGGTTCCACACGTCCAGCGAGGGTGGTGCTACGCCAGTGGGAGGGATCGGCGACATTGGCGGCGCGGTTCCGGCGAAGTATGCCTACTGAGGCTGTGTGCCGGGGTGAGGACCCAGCACGCCGGCTCCCGGGATGCGGAACGGCATGGGCCAGGCTTGGACCATGCCGGTCCATGGGTTCAGCCCAAGAGCCCACGCGGTAGCTGGGGGACAAGCTGCAGATGTGGAACCGCCCGGTTGACCACGTCCGTGCCCACGACCCTTCTGCCTGGGTGCACGATCGGATCGTGGGGCGGTTGCAGGAGCTGGAGGCTTGGCGGCCGAGCTGGAACCGCCGTCGCCGGGTAGAGTAGAGGTGGAGCGGCCGCTGACAGATGTTGCGCTGCCTTCGCATGCTCCTTGTCGTACTGCTCCTCTAGCAGCAGGTAGGAGCGAGCAGATAGGAACGTATGCGGCGGATGCTTGGAGGTGATCAACGGGACGGTGTGCCTGCACTTGGAGCTCAGCCCTCGGAGCATGTTGAGGACTTGAGAAGTTTCACAAACCGGCTGGCCGACATCGCGCAGGGCATCAGCCAGGCGCTTGAGCTTGCCGGTGTAGGTGGTGATGTCCATGTCGCCCTGGACGATGCTCCTGAACTCCGCCTCTAGGTAGACGGCGCGGTGAAGCTCGTTGTCGCGGAACTGATCATGAACGGCATTCCAGATGGAGTAGGACGTGGCCTTGGGAACGTGGACGATGGCGCGCACGTCCTTGGACATCGAGTTGTAGAGCCAACTCAGGATGCACTGGTCCCGGATCGCGGTGATCGTCGGCGGTTGGCGGAGAAGACAGATGAGAACCGAGGCCAAATATGCCGATGAAGGTGTCGAAGAAGCAGCGCCATTTGGTGTAGTTCGATTCGGCGAGGTCGAGCTCGACGAGGACGTGCATCTTGATGTTGACCGTCTGCAAGATGGCCGCCGATGGCGTGGCGATGACGGTGCGTCGAAGGAAGCGTCGAACTCGACGGAGGAGTCGGAGGACTGGGAACCGGTGTCAGACTGCTGGAACTCAAAGAGGGGGTTGACGTTGGTGTCCATGGCACCGGGGAGCAAGAGCAGCGGAGAGGAAGGGCGTCGCCGGAGGCGAGCAACCTTGCGGAAGCGGAGGGAAGACGGGCAGGATCGGACCACGTCCTCTGATACCATGTAGAAGGAAAGAATATGGCCAACAACTGTTGTATTGCATCTCATCATTCAGTATATATACATGTCATAGCCGTGGTGGTGCGCGGAGCGCACGTCTAGGATTCGTGGGTGACTGCGGTCACCACCCCGAGAAGCTAACCGCTATGACAAAACTGAGTGTGTCTCAACACCTGCAAAGCCATGGGACTGGAGAAGGGACCAGCGTAGCGCAAACTTTCCAGTTTACCAATGGAGCTGACCTTGAGTTTACAGCTCCCAAATGATCTGATAACATCTGGTTTCTGTCTGAGGTTGTTGTACAGCTAGCTGCAAATGAATGTGCATTAGAAACCAAAAGCCGAAGTGTATGGTCTGTGGAAGATTAACTGGTATCAATCAGTATCAAGCGTCCAATATTTGCAACAAGAATGGAACCTGATACTAATTCATCAGGTACAAATATAGGAGGAGAAAAATATCAAACACCAGCAAGGCAAAAGTAACATACGCTGTAGAAACTTAAACGCTGTGGCATTACCTTTGGAAGCCATAAAAAAAACTGGCAAAATGGTTTCATCACAATTATCTGGGTAACAATTCCCTTGAGGGAACAAGCCAACCAGGTAATGCAGCAACTCTGCAACTGGCATTAATTTTGAGTAGAAAGCCCATAATGTCCAATCTGACATCTGAATGGATGCAGTAAACTGTAAAATTGTGACATCTAGCCATTTTAATTCCTAAGGTCCACTGCAGATAGTTATACTTTGCCTTTTTTTGCTCCAACCACAACTCTAGCTAGCTACTACAGTTTTACATCAAACAAAAATGGAATGGAGATGCTTCCAGCCCTCCATGCTGCTCAAAACTGCAATAGGGTATGCTACCAATAGTCATTGCAAGAGCATTGACCATCCCTAAAGCAATGAAACCGATTGTTATCTCGAACAATAATTTCACGACAGGTTATCCTCGATATGAGCTTGATGGCAGAGTGGCAGTCACTGCATACTCGGAGGTTTTTGGTGACCCTAATGGTCTCTCCTGGTTCAGTAGTAAGGAGGCTGAATGCAATGGCAATCTTCTCACTGTGATGCACTAGCGTGTGTTCCTTCTCCTCGTTTTCAATGTCAAACATCACCACCTCAGTAGTCGGTTTATAACCCATGGTCTTCATTTCCATGCCTAACTCATCAAGCTTTGCATAGATTTGATCTGAGAGGGGATGTGATCGGTCTCCAACATGGAACTCATGGACCTTACCATCAAGTTCAACCCAGCTAGATGCAGGAACTTTCTCAACCCCCTTTGCCTTCATTTCCAACCTGAGCTTTGCGGCATCTTCCCATCGTCCACTGTTAGAGTATATGTTAGAAAGCATGACATAATTTCCAGAATTCCATGGCTCCAATCGGATGAGCTGCTTCAATGCAAGTTCAGCAAGGTCAGCGTTCCGGTGAATCTTGCAACCACCAAGGAGTGCTCCCCATATAACAGCATTTGCCTGCATTGGCATGTCGTCTATTAACTGATGAGCCTCCTCCAGCAACCCTGCACGACTGAGCAGGTCGACCATACAACCATAATGCTCAATCCTAGGGCTTATGTGGTAGAACTGAGTCATGTTACGAAAATAGCGCTGCCCATCTTTTACAAGGCCAGTATGTGTACAGCTGCAGAGCAATCCGATGAATGTATTATCATTCAGTGTCATGCCTAACTTCTTCATCTGGCCAACAAGTGCAAAGGCAATCTTCTCGTGGCCAGTCATGCCGAGCCCCAAGATCATCGCATTCCAGACAATGATATCTCTCTTCCTCATCTGCTGGAACACCACCCAGGCCTCACCCGTGCTCCCACACTTGGCATACATATCAATCAGTGCAGTACCAAGGACTGGGTTGCCAAGAACCTCATCCCGGTGCAGCATTCCAACTACCCGCCGCCCCAAATCCAGTGCACCCAACCTTGTGCACGCTGAGAGCGCCCCAGCCACTGTGTAACAATCTGGCCTCATTCCCTCCACCTGCATTGCGAAGAACAGTTCCAGAGCCTCCTGTGGATGCCCGTTGGAGGCGTATCCCCCAACCATCGCGCCCCAAGCCACCACATCCTTGTTCTTCATGTGGTCAAACACTTCCCTCGCCTTCTCCATTTCCCCACACTTGACATACAAGTCCAACGCCGCAGTTGCCACGAACACGTTCCCAGCGATCCCCTCCTGCTCCGCCGCCCTCCACACAGCCTCCCCAGTCACCAAATCAGCGACCCGAGCGCACGCGGTCAGGACCCGCACGGCCGTGAAGCTGTCAGGGCGCATGCCACTCGCGAACGCGCTCCTCGCAACTCCGACGGCTTCCTGCCCGCGCCCCGCGTCCATGTACGCGGTGATGAGCGCGGTCCAGGAGACGGTGCTGGGGGGCTGGCTCATTTCGTCGAACGCTTTCTGGGCGTCGTGCAAGCGGCCGCATTTCGCGTAGAGGTTGAGGAGGGAGGTGAGGACGTGCGGGTTGGAGTGGGAGGGGAGCTTGAGGGAGCGGGCGTGGAGCTGTGCCCCCGCGGTGAGCGGGTCCGGGAGCCGGGAGGCCGCCTTGATCGCGAAGGGGAAGGTGAGGTGGGACGGCTTGGGGAGGAGGGAGTGGAGGCGGAGGGCGTGGAGGTGAAGGCCCGAGGAGGAGAGGGCGCGGAGAAGGAGCGGGGAGAGGTCGGTGAGGAGGAGGTCCAGGCGCAGGAGGCGGCCGTGGATGTGCTTGATGGTGAGCGGTGGCAGGTGGCTGCTGGGGCTGACGCCGGTGAGTAGGAGGCGGCGGATGGCCTCGGCGTCGGCGGCGCCCGGCATACAAGCGCCAAACAAAGTACTATACGTTAGGATTATTATTATCGGTTAATGCTAGTTAGCGGGCGTCTAGACGTCGCTCCGCGCCCCGCATTTTTTTAATTCAAACCATCGGTTTGATTTGTTTAAACGTCTGAAGTGGTTTGATTTGCTTAAGCATCCGAACTGATCGCTCCGCGTGTCCCGTGTGTTGCTCCAGGCCACACCGGTTGCTCAATGGGCCCAGTTATATTTTAATCCATACACACAAATATGTACATGTACATATATGTACGGTGGCCTGATCAGAACGTGAATACATGATATGCATGTATACTAGAAGAGAACATAATCGACATGCATGGAGAGCTGTGTTGAATGACCAGCTAGCGCCTCCACTGGCCCGCCCGCCCTTCGCTCGCTTTCGCCAATCGCCGCGGGCAGCAAACCTACTGACCGACCGGCACTGACGTCCAACCGCCGCTCGCACGTGGAGAGGGAGACCGCAGCTGCCCGACCGCCGTTTGCCGCCTCAACCACGAGGGTTGGACACCTGGTCCGTGCCCAAGAAGATCTCCGCCTCCAATGCGCGCGGCCTAGTGTTCACCTCCCGCTCACGGCCGTCACCGAGAGCACCCCAGGAGAGGAGGTCGTCGCTGGCCGGACCGAGGCCAGGTGTAGGCACAACTGGCCGCTGCCAGGCCACACCACCATCCTCGACCGCCGGCTAGCCGGAACCGGCCATTCTCCACTCTGCTATACGCCGCACAAAAGAAGAGTGAAAAATGCATGTTGCAAGCGTATGTTTCAAGTGTTTCAGACGTTTCAGATGTATGTTGCAAGTGTTTTAGATGGATGTTACAAAAGTAAATCGGGATGTTGCATATGTTACAATTGTTGTACATATATGTTGCAAGCATCTGTTCCCAATGTTTCAGCTGTTTTTATTTGGATGTTGCATGTGTTTCATCTAGATGTTGCATATGTTGCAGTGGTTATACACGTATGTTACAAATGTATACTCCAAATGTTTCATCTACTTCATATGTATATTGCAATTGTTTTATATAGATGTTACATATGTTCTAGTAACTATACACATATGTTACAAGCGTATGTTTCATACGTATGTTGCAGCAAGTGCTGCTCTCCACGTGATCTGACTCGCGGGCACACACGCGCTGCACGCACCCAGCCAATGCGGCCTATCTCTGTCATGCAGACCAGCTCTAACAGTCGGACGTGCACACAATGGGTGGTCAGTGTGCAAACGGCCGAGCACATTCTGATCAAAGTGCATGCATGCATGCAAAGCGCCAAAGAGGGTCAAAGAAATTAAGTACGAAAACATAAATCAGATTTTACTGTACTACACCTATTTTTACAGTCTGGCCAAATTACCAACAGCTTCAAGAAATCTATTTATAGAGATGGGTAGAATTTCCTACAGCATCCAATGGGTGGTCAGTGTGCAAACGGCCGAGCACATTCTGGTCAAAGTGCATGCATGCATGCAAAGCGCCAAAGAGGGTCGGTGCCCTGCACCGAGCCCCCACGTTGCAGCATGTAGCCGGGTCAACACAAGGTACGCGTGCTTTGCTCCTTCTCTCTTGCATGTAGCTAGACGCTCCCACGTTGTAGCATGTAGCCGGGTCAACACAAGGTACGCGTGCTTTGCTCCTTCTCTCTTGCACGTAGCTAGACGCTTCTCTCACACACATGCAGCTGGGCGCTTCTCTCTCGCATGTAGCTGGGCGGCAGTGACGGAACTTGATGGGAAAATAAGAGGGGGCCATTAGCACTTATTTCCTACTTAATATGTATATTTATTGATCTTAATCACCAGTTTAATAGCTACTTAATGGAGTTTTCAATGAGCAAGGAGGGGCCATGGCCCTCTTTCGCCTACATGTAGCTCCGCCGGTGTTGCGCGGGCCCCACATGCACATGCTCTCTCGTACAGAGTGCTAGGGCGGGCCGGCGCCCGTGCACCCAAGACGTGGCCCCCCATGGTGCCGCATGCAGCCAGGTCAACACAAAGTGCGTGTGTTGTGCTCCTTCTCTCTCGCATGCATGACGCAGCGCCGCAGCAGGCGTTCGTCTGGACGTCCGGGCGCTAGCATAGCCCTGTTACTATTATTATAGCACTGCTATAATACGGGTGCTCCTTGTCAGTGAGAGCTTGGTCTGAAGCTTCCTTGATCTGAAGCTACTAGTTGTACACGTTGCTGCTTGATCTGATTTGGTTAGAGGTATTTGCTTATCTTTAACTGTAATGAAAAGGATTACTAGCTTGGTGTGCATTCTTTGTGGAGAAGAGTGGAGTATTGACCCCCTGTCAAAGTTGGCAGGTTGCTGGTGCTTGAAACCGTCAGAAGATTTCAGCAGAGAATAGCACTGGAAAGTCAAGATGGGCAGGCAAAGTGCAAGGCTGCAAGGTTTCAGTTGGTGCACTCTGATTCCGGTCAGATTGAGTTGAGATAACATCATTAGAAGATGCATACAACAAGGACAAAGCAGCCAAACAATTTCACAATTTCAGGCATGTCACTCCCTGCCTGCCTGCTTGTCAGATCAGGCATGGTCAATGGTCCCATCCCGTACAACAAATTCCGGCACCTTACCTTAGGCATCATGCTGCTTTGCTTTGAAGGAGGCACAACATTCAGCTTCATTGGTGATGACATCATCAACAAACTTGAACTTCAAATGCATCAAAGCATGTAGGTTCACGGCAACAACAAACCTTCTTAATCCACATGGCCGACCAACCACGCCATCAAAGAGCTGGATTTCTCTCTACACTACTAGTCCACTTATTAAAGAAGTAAGGACCAGATGGAAGCCATTTTCATAAACTTGTGCTATGTCCACTTCTATTGTTGCCTCCACGGCGAAGTGAAACATAGCTAATGTTATGTCAACCGCACCACCAATACCATCGATACGACTCAAGAACGGTTTGAATGATGGTGTGGTTAATTCATCGAAATCTGTTATTCCATCGATTAACTGTATGTCATCTAATTCTTGTTCTCCTTTCTTAATCTTCATATCAAATTCTATTAGTACACCAGCGGACATATCAATACCTCGCTTGGAACCAATCATCTCTATAGGAGAACCCTATAAGGTCAAAATAAATATTTTAGTAAAGGCTTCATGAAAAAAAAATATGAATATTTCTAGAACTTTAGTAGATCAAGCAAACTCTACGCTTTTATTCATCATGAGTTCATAACCGATAATAAGATATATGCTTTACCTGCTCTAATGTGATGGGATCAACCCTACTTCAATTAAATACATAATTGCGTAATGGGTCCCAAGTGTCTCGTATAGCTATATATCCATAAATCTGCACTGGACTGCTATCCATTGAAAGTTTACCCAATTCTATGGAAAATATTTGCATCATTGCTCGCGGGATATGTTGGCAACAAGTTTCCTGATTCGGATAGCAATTGCTTGGGTTGGAAAGGGTGCTGCCTCCAATTGGGCTTCACATGATATACAGAAAAAAGAAGTCATTATGATGACACAATTTCAAGAGCAGATAGATTACATACAGTTACTGCAATGAAAAAAACTTGTTGGTAAATTATATTCAGAGTTAGTTAAGAGAAAAAAACATTCGCATGTGGTAAAAGACTTGATAAATTCATGAATCATAATTTTACTCAAGTGAAGTGAACTAAGACAAACATTAATTTGCCCACAGTGCTGTGTTTCAGCCGAGGTGCACATTTTCTAAAGAAATTGATATTGTTCGCTTACTCTCATCGGTGTCGGCGATGCGGTAGGTCTTATGCCAGCCGCCGGTGACGCTGTAGACGCGCCGTCGCGGTAGCCGGTGGGTGCTGTGGGGCAGCATCGTGGCACGGTTGATGCCGTCGGCTGGACGGCCGTTGCCGCAGAGCGCGATGGCCTCCCTGGTGGCTCTATGTCACACCCCAGGCGTGAAGCATCAAGAAGATAAAGGCGTATTCGTTCAGAGAAAGCGTAGTTAAGATATTCTTGTAAGCATATTGTGTATGACATGTGGGACCTGACGTGGTCAGTGGCCAAGGGCCCTTTTTATTTACGAACTATTGCTGTAAAGACATCATCGAAGAAAAACCTATTATCTAATACAAAGAGCGCAAGGAAGATTCCTCTGCGGCTTGGTCGGTTCCGGCGAACCATCTGTGTGCTCACGTCAACGACGCTCGCCGGCGGCCAGGGGTGTTACAGTGGTATCAAAGGCGGTCTTTCCTCGGAAGCAACCCACCCTCCCTATACCTATCCTGGTGCTGCGTCGATTCCACCGTTGCCGCACCGTCATCGTCACCAACCCCGGTGGCAGATCCAGCTAGAAGCCACCACCACCACAAACACAGAAGGCGCCTAGCTAGTCCTGGTACGTCCCGACACCGTTTGCTTCGATCTTCAGTTCGTAATTCCGGTCGGCAGGTGACCACCGTCTACGCCCCAGAGGTGTTCGACCGCGGTCCCATAGGTCCCTCCTTTGATTGAACTGGGTCAGCGGCGCCGGCAGCGTTCCCTTAGCTTGCATACTCCAATCCCCATCCCCACCACACCACAACCCACCAAACCGACTGCTTGCTCGTCTTCATCTACAGCTCGACCAACGACTGGGGGACTACACCGACACAACTTGGGTACAGCGATGTATACCCTTCTGAGCACCTCCAATTTTTGCTCACCTTCTTCCCAATTAGCACGCTTTATACATCGAACAAGGGTTGCGGAGCGCCTGTCCTCGTGTAAAATTCCGTCATTCGAGTGTGTACAGCAGTGCGGTGGCGAACGGCGAGGACGTGTCTGAGGATTTGGGTTGCAGAGCTGAAGTCTCTGTGTAAAATCCCTCGAAGCCTCACGTCCAGGTGTTGGGGTTCTCTGGTGTTGCATGCAGTAGGGGAGGACTAGCTTGAAGCCTGTGCTTCACCAATTCGTCATCATGGCTCCGATTAAGCCATCCAAGCAGACACAGATCTTGCTCGACGAGGTGTCTCGCAGCAATGAGGATGACAAGACTCGTTGGGATTTGGTCATGGAAAATTTTGATTTGCTCTTTGCGTGACTGAATGACATTGGTCTTATTCAGCTAGAGCTGCGAACACAGTTTCAAACCAACAACCACAGGGTGGACAATGTGGCATCTGAACAGAAATTCATAGCGGAGCAGGTGAAAGCCAATGGTTTAGCAGTTGCCCAACTCACCCTTCGTCAATTCGAAGATGAAGCTCGCTCGGCTAGTGGTAGTGGTAGCTCTGGCTCGGTTGTCTTTGAAGAAGCACCTTTCACAAATGTCTTCGCTGATGACAAAGGCAAGGGCACTTCCAAGCCCAGCACTTCCAAGCGTCCACCGCCAAGATTCGATTAGCCTAAGAAGAACACAAATACAGATGCCAATCAGACAAAAGAGCAGCTGCCACATCACGCATTGCCTAAGATGCCATTTCTATCTTTTTCTGGGGACAATCCTAAAATTTGGTTGAACAAATGAACCAACTATTTCGCCATGTACTCCATTCCAGAGACTCTCTGGGTTACGGCCGCAACTATGCATTTGCATGATAACGGCCAGGGGTGTTACACTCTAGCAGCTTCCTCGAAGAACTGGATCCACTCTTGCTTGTCCTCTCCTTCAGGGATGTCGAAGCGGCCGCCCCCGGGGATCATGATGTACTCGTAAGGGTGGTCCGGCGGCGGCGGGCTAGACTGACGGCGCCGCCGCCGCCGCCGCCCATCCATCTTCTTCTTCCCTTCGCCTGCTCCTCCGGTTCCTCCGCCACTGCTCGGCATGTCGCCGGGGCTAGTATTTTCTCTCCTTTCCTGTCCGACCGACCCGCTCCCTTACGGCAATCCCTAGTCTGGAGGAGGCGGCGGCGAGGGGACGGATCGTGGATGCTCTGTTCCTCTTGTGCGGCCACCGGTTGGCATATATGAGCGAGGGCTGGGTCGATCGGGTCCCGTTGCTCCCGTCCCAGGTCCGAATCGAGTTCGAATAGGCCTGCAGTGCAGATGCAGATGCATTGACGCTCTTCCGCGGCTTGGTTTGATCGGATGAGCTCACCTATCAGCAGCTGCTTTGTCGGCCTTCCAAGCTCTCCAACAAGAACACGATGGAAAGAGCCATGACCAACGTTATCGAGGCAATGCAGACATGTAGTCTTCGGCCAGAAGGCAAAGCTTTTGTTTCAATGCGGCAATGCCATGATTCCAACCATGTCCTGCAATATGGAGGTCGCTGATGAGCGGTTGCCGGATCCATAGAGCAAAGAGCTCAAGTGTGTTTGCTGCAGAGCAGATCCTGAGAATGGAGTGGAGCCGGACAATGATGGGAGCGTACGTCTGGCTGTCTCGTGTCTACGATGAAGATGGAGACTGGTAGTCTGCAGACGACAACACGAGGAAGGTAGCTGAGAATCGAATGCAGAAGGCGCAAGGTTACAACACTTACGGTAGTGTTGAGATTTAGCCATTCAGAGATGTTGCTTATATAGGGGGGCAGCGGCACTTTGCATCGCAGTGAATGTAAATAGTGAATACTTTTTTTACCGGGCATTTTGATAACAGACTGCCACACGCAGATATTCCTGAAAATAGGTTAGAGTAGCTACCGTTTGGCCCTTCGATACTGTTCTGTTTGCTTATTGTCCATTCATAATTTGACACGGGAGAAGGAGAACTAAAAAAATAATGAATAACATCATTTAAGCAACCATCCAGTGGCCTAGTGGAGTCTTGGATCGGCTACGATCACCGATATGACAGGGAAAACATGACCAAATACAATCAGCTAATGGTAACAGACTTACAGACATAAACTAGCTACATCAGTTCACATACTCCCTCCACAGGCACACAGATGGCACCCTCTTCCCCACCCCCAATTCTCTCTAATTGGAAAATTCAGTTTTTGGTGTGGCGATACACACCACTGGAAGGCCCTTACAATTGGAGTCAATCACCACAAATTATTTTAGGCCCATATACCTCCAGTGGACTTATTTGCCTACAGCAATGCATGCATTTCCTACATTTTGGTCTTCCTGTTCAGGAGAATTTTGCTTTCTCTAAAAATAGGTTCCTAGTTAGGCTGGACCCGTTCACCAGTGTGAGGTGCTTCTTGCCTTGTGGTTTCCGATTCCTCACCCTGCATCATTAAGGTATTGCTTGCTGCTTGGTGCTTCCTTCACATCTGTAGAATCCCCATTAGATCGCAATGCTACAAGAGCGCTCACTGACTCATGCTCTATAGTTATAGCTTCATTGTTAGGCATCACCACTTCAGCATTGCTGAGTGGGTCCTGTTCAACACTCCTAGCTTCCTTGTTATGTTGGACCTCTGTAGGATCTCTGGGTGGCTCCAGTTGTAGTATCATATCTCCCTCACCAGGTCGCATCATTATACCTTCCTTGTTAAATTCAACCATTGCAGTATCTCCAGGTAACTCATATTCTATTCTTCTAGCATCCTCATAGTCATACTGTACAAGCATTCCAAGCCCCTCCTCTACATCCTTTTCAGCATTTTGGTCAGTCATCCCCATGAATTTCCGCTTGTTCCATTTCCTCCTGGAACCACGTTTCTTGACTTTAAGTGGTTTGGGGGTTTCAATTGCCTTTTTATCTGTCTCCTTAACCGGCCTTTGTCCAGGAACAACAATGTAGTTTTTGGCACCATTTGCACCACCTTCTGATTGACCTGCACCAAACATTGCCCATTTATGACCCAAAATCCAGGTCATTGCAAGAAAGGAGTGACAATGTTTGCACGACGGATGCCCTTGGATTGAATGCTAAGAAAATTACCCTGGATTGCAAGAAGAGCAGTTCGGGCAGCTTTTATCTCTGCCTCCTTCTTTGTTCTAGCTGCAGCACCAATGTATAGGATGCCACCAATCTCAACACTGCATATGAAAGGAGCTACACCTGAAGCTTGTTTAGTGCAAATATAAGATGGAATGGTGTAATTCATCTTCTGAGCATACTCCTGAAGAAGATTCTTGCACAGGCCAGTTTCTTGCTGCAAAGCATAGTGAGATGTATCAACGGAACATGTCAATCAAAAAGAGATCCTGCAATGCTATGCTAATTTCGTCATCCGAATTCATAGTTGAGCTATGAATGGTTCATGGTAACTTAATTTAATCACCATGTTTGTGAGATATGCAGAACAAGTTCGCAAGCATTTTAATAACTATTTCCCAGTATTAGAGGGGACCTTGGTGTGATTGAGAGCATTAATAATTACAAATAAATAATTCCATGAAACCTAAAACAAACTTTTGTGACAATAATAAGACCAAAGAATATTATTGGGTAAATTCCATGAAACCTGAAACAAACTTTTGTGACAGTACTGAGGTACCACTAGACAAAACACAGTTAAACTAATTTACTTAACTGAAAAGAAGTAAGTGCTATTAGCATACTTGCAATAAATTTCATGGAAGGTTCGCAATGCCAAGTTAATATAGGATACTTCAGACACACTCACATCCGTAAAAATAAAAGAAGTGAAGAAAGCACATCAAGTACTAGATAGGATTGGACCTATGTATTTTGAAGAAGAATGTATGTTCTAGGCAGCAGCATAACAATGAAAGAGGCAGTTTGCCTTTTCCTTTTAGGCTATGATTTTCTAGATCATCGCTCATTTACATACACCTTGAAATTCAAAGAACAAAAAAAAAATCCTTTTGGATGATAATGTTGTATACAATTAGAATATTTAGACAGCATATCTGCAAAGGAAAAAAGAGTTTTTTTTTTAGATGTGCACAGAAGAGTAACTTACAACTGCTGGGATGCTTCTGGTTTCGGTCACCGGATCAGACGTTGCTATCTCCATGAGTGCAACTTCTGCGGCCGACTGTTCTGCAGCCTTCCGGCTGAAGAACCCAGGCAGCGACTCATACCTGCGGTTGTTAACGAATACCGTGGACTTGAAGACAGGTTCATGGGAGGGGCCTTCTTTGAGGGTGCGGTACTCTGGGGTTGGAATGCCAACCTTCTGAGCATACTCCTGCAGACGGCTCTTGAACACGTAGCAATTCTCAACCCCTGTCCCAAATCAAAAGCACATAACAGCTAAGAAAACAGCAGCATAACAATGTTGGTGAATAAGAAGAGAATTTGGAACTAGCTGTTTGCAGACACTCTGCTATGGATGGACTAGCAAGCTGCACTACGGACGGACGGCTAAGTAATAGTAAGAGTATTTAGTAACGAAGTAGAGGTTCACTAGCATATTATCATCACAGAAATTGTGCGAATCGGCAAGAGTGAGATGCGCTTGGCGAGAGGGGAAGGGGAGGGAGGAAGGGTCGGGGCAACTTACTGATCCCGGCGGGGGCAACCGCGACGATGGCCCCAGCCCTAGGGGAGATGCAGATGGCGGCATCGGGTGAGGCCGCGCCTCCGCCGTCCATCGCGCCGCCGCCTTGAGCGTGAGGGTGCGAGGAGCAGAGGGTTCTGTGCGGTGCTTCTTGCGGAATCCTTTCTCCCCCCGCGTGTGTCTGTAGCATTTTTTTATTAGAACAAAAATTCGCGTTTTGTCCGAACGGCAAGGTGGTCCCACAGACTGGTGGCCCTACCTGTCAGTGGCTGCTGTCTCAGAAGCGAAGCACGGAAGCAAATACTCGCCGTCGCCGGTGACGGCCTCTCGGCAAGGACACACACCGGCGTAATGACGCTGTAAAGAAGTGCACCAGAGGCCAGTTACTACAGTACTCCGCATTTGCTAGGAGCCAATGAATCAGTCAGTGTTCAGTGCCCGCCGCAAGTGGATTGAATGGCAGTGGAGTACACAAGCTCAGTCGTTGGGCGCCCGGCAGCCACCAAAACTGACGTCAGCGTGGCACTGTCTCGCCGACCGCTCCGGCGGCCTCGTCGGCGCCCAGACCCTCGCCGCCGTCGCACGACGCTTCTTCCTCTATCAGCCGCTCAAACGCCGCCGCATCAACCGGGGCAGCGCAGCAGCCGTCCCGCAGGATGTCCAGCAGCAGGGGACGCGCCGGTGCGAGACAGCCCCCGGCACACAGCGCGGCGACGAGCTCCGACAGCGCGGGCGCGTCCCAGCGCAGGCCCCGCCCGACGGCCTCCCTCGCCACCTCCCTCGCGGCGCCCACGTCCCCAGCAGCCACGCACCCGGCGGCGACGACGCCGAACATCCGGGCGTCCGGCGGGCACCCGGCGCGCTCCATGCAGCCCAGCATCCGGCGCGCGGCGGCCAGGTCGCCCCCGTCGCAGAGCGCGCCTAGGTAGACGCCGTAGACGCGCGCGCAGGGTACGATCCCCCGCAGGAGCATTTCGTCGAACACCTCCTCGACGGCGTCGATCCGTCCGCGGTCGCGAAACTCGCGGAGGAGCCGCTCGAACTCGGGGAGGCCCGGGGCGACGCCGTCAGCGTCCATCCGCCTCGCCACGTGCTCGTACGCCTCGGCGGCCATCCCCTCGCGCAGGAGCGCGCCGACGACCGCACCGTGGTCGGGCCGAGCCGGCGGGATGCCCCACCGCCGCATGTCGTCGAGGAACGCGAGCGCGTCCCGGGCGGCGGGGGCGCCCCGGCGGCGGCAGAGGGAGGCGAGGACCGCGCGGCAGTGGCGCGGATCCGGGTCGAGGAGGAGCGGCGGCATGCAGCGGAGGAGGTCCGCGGCGGCGGTGGGCTGGCCGGCGCGGCAGAGCGCGGAGGTGAGGATGCGGAACGTGGCGGCGTCGGGGGCCGCGTGCGGCGCGGCGCGGAGCAGCACGGCCGGGGCGGCGAGGAGGAGCGCCGGGGACCGGGAGGGGGAGCAGCAGAGCGCGGCTAGGAGGGCGTTGAGGGCGCCCGTCGTGCGGTGGGCCGTGCAGAAGAGGGTCGCGGCGGCGGCGAAGCGGCCGTGGCGCGCCAGGGTGGACAGCAGGCGGTGCTGGTGGGCCGTGGCGTCAGGCCGCGGTTCCGAGTGGCGGCTCCCGGCCATCGTAGCACTGGACTGGAAGCGTGGGCGCGCGCTCGCCACTGCGACGAAGGCACGAAGCTTATATGCTCAGCGATGCTGCAGTTTACGAAAGACTATGCTCTGTGACTCAGGAAACTTGCATTGCAATTAGGGAAAAGATCACACATGATGTTTTCCCTTTAAATAAAAGCAGCCAGAGTTGTGAATTATACACCAGAATAACATTTATCAACACAAGATTCACAGTACATTTTATCTTTCACTCAGCACACTTCCCACGACACATCTACAAATATGTATCTCCACGGTCATCTGATAACTCATGATGCATAGCAATCCATGCCTTGCCTGCCTTTCCCTACGGTTCCCCGAAGTTTACCAAATTCTCAAGGAGATCAAGACCATCATTACATTGACAATGCGGTTCCCTGAAGTTAACCAGATTCTCAAGCAGATCAAGACCATCATCATTCCATTGACAATGCAGCCTGCTGTAAAGCTTCATTCTCTGTTAGAGCACAGAACGGCAATGGGGGAGGTAAACAATCAATCAACAAAGACTCATATCCTCTACCTCTACCATCAATCCACTTCAACAACACGGTGACCATCGCTGGGGATTACAGTTGTAGATCACAATACCGCCTTCAACTGTTTCAGCACCTCGGCTCATCTCTGCTGGAATGCGCCAGCATAAAACACACCATTGCACGGATTACAACTTCGGGGACAGAAAGCAGGCAACTGTACAAACACGATTCATATATACAAACGGACAATCTATCCAAGGGTTACAATGCAAGTCACTCGACAACATTCCTTCATTCATGCAGGCCAATACTACCCCCATCTAGCGCTATATTAGCTGGACAAATGCATCTATCTATTCAACAACATCTGTGAGCAGACATGTGCAACCATTCTACCTGGGCCCATATGAACAACCCCCACATGCCCAGGCAGCAGCCCCTACCAAGCCCTGTTTATCATATCAAGCATCTTCAGACCTTTTTACACTTGAAAAAGGAATAATGCTGACAAAGTACAACCTGAATCTTCACTGGCTATTTACATTTTGGTTAACCTAGGTATGATATGATTAATTATTTGGGGGGAGCCTCCGAGTTCAATGGCAGGATCAGGGTAGGGTCCACAAACCTTCTGCAAGGAGGCTAATGAATCTTGACTGTATCTTACAAATTGCACACGCCGTCCAACAGGCAATATATGCGCCGAAAGCCATGGCACCATCAACACTGTCTCTGTGACAAGGCTTACCATCATCTTGGATCTTGAAACCGGACCATGCTGTGGAGCTTCACTTGGCCAAAAATGGAAGGCCTATTGGTTGCACTGTGGCTGCATTGTCATGAGATATAGGCCTCATCTTACTTGTAATTTTCCTCGGCATAGATAGAGACAAGACCATTATCACCAGCACCAGCAGCCAGGAGTGATTTGTATGGGTGAAAAGAAAGGCAATTTACACTGCCTATTCTTTGACCCATAAAAGATGGCTGGTAGCGAATAATCGTCAACTGCTCTCCTTCAAGACTAAACACTTTAATCATCTGCTTGGCTGAGCCGCTAGCAACAACTGGGGCATGCCGATGAACCGCTAATGCTGTAAGTGAACCCCTGTGTGCCTCAATAGTCAGGTAGGGTTCTGCGGCCCTTCTAACATCAAGAAACTGAATGTCTCCAGCTTGAGATGCACTTACAATCTGTGATATCATAAATAATACAAAAGGGAGCATTGTAAAGCTTAAGGAAAGCCCAGACAACTATAGAATTGCTTAGTTGCTTCAACAACGAAAATACATAGCAATGTACAGTATAAGTATTTACCTTGTATGGATCAAACCCAGGCTGAAACCCTATGCCCACAACCTTTTCCGTTCTTGGGGCATGCGGACTGGCAAAATAGACAAGCCTACAGTGTAGAAAAAGAATATTCAGAGTAAAAATAATTAAGTTGGCAGAAAAGAAAGAGGAAACAGGACATTTCATAGGGCACATGTGCATGAAATGCAAGGCCAGAGGATGTAGACACTAGTGTACTTACCTCTCAGGAGAGCGAGCATCATATATCCTGACAGAACCATCAGCAAAACCAGCAGCAAAGTGTCCGGAGCGGACCTGAGATGCAGACTGAAATAGAAGCAACAAGCAACATCTCAAGAGCAGATCAACACAAACCAGATTAACATAAAACTTGCTGCAGCAAGAATCAAATATAAAAAGTAATCAAACAGCTAATTTCACACCTATGGAATGAAAATGTGTTCTTGAGAAACAAACTTTTAAAATGTTATAAAAGTATAACAAGAAGATAAGCTAAAAAAAAACATTACGCTGGACTACTGGAGGGCAGTACTTATTTTTTGATGAGTAAAAACAAGTCATAGCTTAAGACATAACATGAGCAAATCCTTTGCCAAATTCACCTCTTGTTCACATTGTTCAACCAACTTAAGACAAGCTAGCAACTTTCCTACAGAAAGCAACAAGAAATGCCACTTCCATGCATAAAATCTTAACCATATGAATGGCACATAATCATTAGGAGTCTAGGAGGATGCATGCATACAATCATTACTCATGCAAGAATAGTGTGACTCCACTTTACCTCTACTAGCAACTCGCATGCAGATGTACCTAGAGTCCTTCCTACCATGTGTACTATTTTTTTTTTGGTCACAATTTCATTATAAAAAACAAACCCTTGATTCCATGGCACTTAATTACTGGCGGTGAAACACAGTTACAGAGTAATGTTCTAAGTTATTGATTAATATGACGGGAAGATCAAGTACACAGCATGAACCGCATAATAGAAAACACAGAATCACAAATCTATGGTTATTTCTTCAGTGACAATGTGTAACATATAGCCTAGTCAAATAATAAAAAGAAGTTACTTGTATAGTTGTATGAATATTCCAATTTCTCAGACAGCGCAAGGCCACAGGAACTCACCAGGGAAGAAATGGCACTATCAGCAGTTGACTGAATGGTGCTGAGAAGCTGTTCCTTGTCAAGGTCCCATACCAAGATGCAAGACATGTCACCAGATGCATACTATTGGACAAGGAGAGCAAGTTGTATTAGAACATGCAATGCGGAAAATAAAATAATACGACTACAGGGAAAAAATAGGATGTACCAGATAACCAGATTGCTGCTGCCAGTCAATCACAATGCTGCGACCAGCAGCTCGATGTCCCTGAACTGATGAGAAAGCAGTTACAAGTTTCTGTCCTCCCTTTTGAGCAAAATTTTTCCATATACGTACATTTCCATCACCTGCAACATAAAAATTAGACAGTGCAATGGCAGAAGTATAGAAGGAAAAGCATAGAGAAGAGAGGCATACTTGAGGCGGCCAAAAGCAAGCTCTGATCAAGCTCATTGATAAGCAAAAGTTTAGATAGCCCTCTATCGGATAACTTATGGTTTTGAAAAGAGTTCACTGGTAATGCATCGTCGTAGTTCCACACTCTGGCATTAGACAGAATTTCAGCACAGTTGTAGCAGTGCATATTAGGCATTAAGGCACTAGGATTTTTAATTGCAATAATAATTTCACCTTATCTGTTCATTTTCATCAGCTGCAACGACGATTGGAGAAAATGGCAACAATAAAGCTGCTTTTGTTCCCAACTCAAATTTTGTATCCCAACTAGCAATTTGGCTTGTCATCTTGCAAGCTGCTATTCCCAGGGTGAACCACCAAGAAAAACAACAGGTAAATAATCAAGAAAACCAACAACAATAATGTAATGCAGACAAATGTACATCCACATACAGGAGCGCTGGCACTTAGTGATGTAATCTAGTGCAATTCGTTCTCTCTCTTCTCTTCTAGCATTGGTTTCTTCATTATCATCAGAGACAGTTAAAAGTGGCCTAGAGAAGTGACCACAACTCCAGTTGTAAATTGTTGATTGGGGAAGTGGTTCTCTATTACTGAGGCCTGCAGCAGAGCTTAAAAGGCGATCAGCTAAGCCATCAGGTGAATTTATAGGATGCTGTCCAAACTCCATAGAACACACTCGGCGTAATCCTATAAGATAATCATGCTGAGGGGGGCTAACAGGAGGGGTCATAAATTTCATCGAGTTGCTTCCTGAAAAATATAGGAAAACTCAAGTCAACAATTCTTGTCTTTCCCTGAACACCCAATGAGGCAAGGTGTTACAACTTCCAAGCACATCATAAGTAAAGTGGTTATAACTTACCAGAATTCATATCACGCCAAGAAGAAGAGCGTGCCATTCCATAGTTTGACGAAGATGTCTCTCCTCGATGTGGACCTCCACTGTTAAATCTAGTATTTTTCATGACCACTAGTTCAACGTCTATAAGGGACAGTGCTCTCCGACCAATATTTGCAATTCTTGGGTCAGGATCTTTAGAAACAGAACACATAGTTGATATAAATTGAGAATAAATGACATTATCGACATGCCTCGGCCTAGCATAGCTGAGACCACCATTACTTGCATTCTCCCTCAGTAATATGCCTGAATCAGAGTGTTGGGAAGAATCATCTGACTGGGGAGAGCCATGCATGATGCTACTTGTTGCAATTGGGCTGCTTGAAGAAATTCTTCCATCACGACCAGCGGCACCGCTATCACTGCCAACCCTTAGCACAGGACCAATGCTGTTGTTGGGACTGTAAACATTGCTTGGATTACTTATATTTGCCAATGATGGTAGCGACTTCAGCAACGAATTGGATTGAGGTTTCCAATACTCCGCAGCAACGGATTTGAGATGTTTGTTGTGACCCGACGCAAAGCGAGTAAGCGCTGGAAAAACATCAGTTCAACCCAAAATCATTGTCATAAGGTTAAAAGAAATCTCCTATGTTCAAGACACTAAAACAAGTGTTCTAGGAAAAAACAATCTAATTTTCCAATGCACATACCGATAGCAACCTCAGATCTAACAAGGGGACTACCATCTGAAGACATCTGCAGAAGGCTTCGAACTACATTTATTTCATATTTCACCTTTTCTTCATCATCAGAATCATCATCAGAGCCATTTAACGTATTATCAAGGAGATTCCCAAGTGCAAAAACAGCAGCAGCTCTGACCTGGCAAGACCAAATGTTTAATATGTATCTTGGGAAGTAGGCAAAAGAAAGAGTGCACAGAATATGAAGGCATCATACCTCAGGTTGAGGCTCCGACAATAAGCATATTACAATTTCTGGTGCATTTGTTTGCAGACCAAGTAACTGAGCCTCAGGGAAATCTTCCCAGAGTTTCCCAAGGCATAAACAAAGCCACTGCAAAAGCAAAGGTTCTGTTTGTGCATGAGGATTCTCAGGCTGCAGATGTCTCAGGCAAACATCTATAAGCCCTGCATTCATACAAGCCTCTTGACCCGTCCTATGCCCATCCACAATGACTGCTATAACAAAAGCGGCCATTGCACGCTGTTCTGGGAAAGCATCCAAACTGTCAAGAAACCTAATAAAATATCCATGTCCTCCGTCTTTAACCAAGTCAACCTGACATGACTGACATTTGGGAAAATGTTGTTAAACACCAGAATCTAATCTAAAACAGCAAAAGGACCTAAAAAGATTGCAATGAAGAGTGCATACCTTATCAAGAGAGAGAATTTTTGTCCATATAAACACTAGAATTTGACGTAACTCCATTGCACTTGTTTGAAGTAGTTTGAGTACATAAGGAAATATTCCGACAGACAGGGCCTACAACAATGAAGTGCCAGAGGTTGAAGACTAAATAAAGAGAAAAAACAACAAACATTTCATAAAAAAAGGTATAAGAGGTCACTACAAACCAAATCAACTGCCCATGGTCCCATGTCAAGAAATCTTCCAAGCAGAACAAGTGCTCTAAATCTATGTGATTGACTAAGCAGGACCTGCAAAAAAGAGAAGATGTAAGAAGGAAAGTAAAACAATAAAAGAAATATAATCTCTCCAGTCATAAAATAGTGTATTTTGGGTATTGACACAATCCACAAGACATAACTTGGCCAACTAATTTGTACTACAACAATTTATAAGGAATAGTAAAATTATATGATTATGGGTGTATGTTTTGGGACAAATCTACCCATAACATTTTCAAATGTCAAATCTCGATGTACACCAGAGCAAATAACATCGAATTTTTGATAGGCTGGCTGCACACAACCCAAAATGAGAGTCTTTTTGTGATTGAATAAAGGAATATGAATATAAAAATTTTACCAAATTAAAACTATAGCAGCAAAGAGAAGGGTAACGAGGGTACAAAGTTAAACTGGGCTTTACAAAAAAAAATGACTTGTATGTAAGTGTAAAAGCAAAATGCCTTACCTGAAGAACTATGGGTAACTGTTCAGGAGGTTTCTTGTCCTCAGAGCCATGATCGAGCCACACTTCGAAAGCCATCAGTTGTTCCGTAAAAAACGGACTTGGCTGGTTTGAAGGAGAAAGAAATTAGCAATAACACACAAAAACTATTGATGTTTCTTGAAGTGCTAAATGATGAGTAGAAAACCTGAAACTCTGCATTTGGATCAGCGATTAACTGAGGAAGCTTGGAAAGGCAAATCTCAGCAGCCATGTCCCATGCATCCCTGGGATTTAGCAAGTTACATAATGCACAAAAAGTAGTTGAAGCAAAAAGAGAAGGACGAGTCAGGTTAGTTACCACATATGGTGTTGATGTGTTGGTGGTAACAACGGATAAGAAACTGGAGAACAGTTTGCAGATCGCATGATTCTCTCAGCAAGCAAGAAGTTACGGAAGAGACTAGCAACAAGAAGGTCTTGCCTGAAAAGCCTTTGGAATAGATCTGCACAGTGAAACTTGTATCATATACCAAATATAGGCTAACATTTATTTTGAACTTCAATAATCTTCTCTAGTTTTCTTGTTCCCCAAAACAGTATTTCTCTCCCCAAAACACCGTACCATGAGGGAGAACATTCCATGCGATAGTATCTGTTATAGCAGTAAAAATCCAATTGAGCTCTCCAAGAAGTGTTTTACGGTCATTTTGCCTTCCAGGAATTTGGTCAATAAGAGAATGATCCAGAGAACCACGGAGTAATGTTCGCTTACAAAACCTGCACGGTTTACAAGCATATCCTCATGTAAGCACGACATGCCAAGAAAAGGAAATAAGGAACTGTACACACCAATAAGCATGTACACACAAAGAAGAGAAGGGAGGAGGGAGAGAGAAAGAACCAGTGCAAAGCCATTTTGATGGGCGTTGTGAGGCAAGCCGTAAACACATCAGCAGGAAATTCTGCACTCTGGGGAAGCATTTGATGTGCTTCGCAGGCAGCAAGAAGAATGCAATCCTTCTGTGAAGATGCAGAGGAGGTAGAACTCCAGTCTAGGCGCTGAAATAAACAAGTCACTATGAATATTAGGCAGTCCAGGAACAAAAAAAGAACACATAAATCATGATGACCTTCAACTTCAAGCACAAGAGAAACAAATGATAATTAGAAACATGTAGCATACCTCTAGAAAAGCTTTCACAATAATTCCAGCTGCTGAGCAATCAAAAACATAAATGGAAGGTGTCTTCAGCCATGAATCAAGATCAGTAATTGGAAGTGGAATATACTGTGTGTAACTCTGCAGCAAAATGCAAAAACATTATCAGAGACACCTATCATAAATAAAGCATGCGGCAAATATTACAGTGTCTTCACAATATTACCTTGTTAAACACCCAAATCTCACCATTAGATGTAGGCTTTGGTACACCATGGCCGTTATAATGGAAAAGGACTCTCTCTGATCTGGCATATTTGCGGCAAGTATTACAAAGCTTCTTAACTTCCTCCACTGTTGGATCCAGCTGAAGCTTGTATCGAGCCTTCAAGTGCCATTAGGAATAGGACATGAAGATGCTAATAATCCTCACCAAAATAGCATTGAAGTTAAACAGGGAAGCAAGTTCTTTACCTTAGGTTGCCAGCGCTCATACTGAGAATGCAAAGTTTTTCCGATACTTTCAAGAGCTTTAGGAGGTAACATAGAGAAAGGATCTGAAAAGAAAGGAATAGACCTATGAACATATCACAAAGCAGCTCAAAGAGTGCAATAACAGTAATGCAGTACAAACCTATCAACAAATGTAAATTACCACCGTTGCCTAAAGTCTGGTAACACTTGCTTGACAAAATAACCATCCAAGTTTATATATCCATGACCATGGCCAATAGATGCAGTATCTTACATTAGAAAATTTCACTTCCTTTACAATGAAATGCCAATTCTTAAATTTAAATTTAAAAGGTGAATAGATTCATCTAAAAACTATGGAGCAAAACAATCTCATTTTCAGAATATAAATTTTAACAGTGTCTTTTGAGAAAAGAGGTGCCAGATAGTTTCCTTGTGATTTACTTCAAATTAGCAATATGCTAAAAGAAAAGTTACTTGGAAGGACTGAATACATGCAAGGATTGTCCTTGGATGGAACTATGGAAGCACATGGAAACCAGCTATCTACAAGAATGAACCATGAACAAGGCTCTAGATCCTTTAATAATATTACTATACTGTTGATGCCTTGTGTATATTTGTACAAGTTTTTCCCTTTTCTTTTTACTTCTTATTGGTGCTCATGTTGGGTTTCATCTCCAGCCTACCCCAATGTGCTTGGGACTAAAAGACTTTGTTGTGTACTTCTAATTAACAATATGCTCTCATCTGGCATTCAGAAATGATATTCACGAAAAAGAAAAGTTTCACTCAAATGGTGAAAAGCAGTTCATTTAATGTATTTTTTCAACTAATTTGAAATTTGGAAATATATAGCCAACTAAAATTTTACCTATCCAGCACTCCATTCTTGCACAAGGGGAAATCTTAATTACATCAGGTGGATCAACACTTATGTTTAAACACAATACAAGTGCAACACATCCAGTCTTCATCTGCACTACAAAATCCATCATTAGTAAATATCGTGTAAAAGATGCGGAGAACTTATAAAAAGAAATGGTGCGCCATCCAATGGCCAAACGAAAACAATAGAGAATGGCTATAAATTCTACAATGACTAAATCAGTTGTATATGGTGCAAATCAAGGCACCAGAGAGAACACACAGGGAATTAAATAAAATAGTAAATAGAAGAAATAACAGGTGTGGGTCATTTAAAGTCAACATGATCCTCAAACAAGTGAACATAAGCTGCAAACGAAGTGACTTTGCCTCAAGTGTGAAAGGACGACTTAATTTACATGGTGCATAGAAAATCCAAAAAGGATCTAATGTTTAGAAATTCCAAGCGGTTCTGCAAAATTCCAAAAAGGGTCTAAGGAAAACAGAACATTTGCATGTACAGACAGAGACATTTTCTTTGCCCAAGAGCATCAATAGTCTCTAATGTTTCTCACAGGGGAACTTCAAGGCTCACAATGTTCAACCTTATATTTATCATCAAAATCTCCTATCTAGCAATCATATATGTCTGGTGCCATGAACTGAAACACCCTATTTCACATGGTGCTTCATGTCATTGCAACATGTACAATATGGCGAGTGGTAACCCTGAAACAACCATGCGCTTTCATGCCAATTTTGTTACTGGAATGTCTTAAGCCTCCAATGACATTGGGTCAGCCAACTTTATCTTGACCAGTGGCTACTAATTGACATGATCCAGGCTTTGTCTATGTTTAACTTTGGCAAAATTGAAAGTGGGATGTTAGCAAAATGATTCATAGAGCAGTGCTATTGAGGCAAATTTGCCCGTAACTTACAGCAACACGGTAAGACTAGATATAATGCCAACAAGTCACTGATAGTAGTAGTATCACTAGGAACTTGGAGGGGGCTGGCATTTTTTGCTCAGTATGTATATACGCCACCATGACCATCAAAATATTTACAGGACCAGATAGGTATCCAGAATAATACTGTGTTTACATTTTATCTGAAACATACTAGTTAAAAGACGGTGATCATCATGCCACATTTAAGTGGTTAATGAAATTAAGAATTTGCATGAGTGATGCTACAGCCCACAGCAACACAGCTGGGTACAATATTTTCGTCTTGCATCATTTTTTATTACATACAAAGAATGGTCCATATACAGTAAAAGAGTAATACGACATGTAATTTACACAAGCCCCTAGCCCCGACAACATTTCAAAACACTTCAGCAGCAGAAGATACTAGGCTGTGGCAAGCAATAATTAATTCCACCATATCACTGTTGTCCTGCTCGCAAGAGTAGCGAGCAGAACGTTACATGTTCCGTGACTTCCGGGGTCTTTTAGCGATCATAACGTATTCCGTAACGGAAATTGATAAATAGCATTCAGTTTGCAGATACCATGATCAATTCACACGACCGGCAGCTGCACCCAATTTGCCATTTTTAAGCTCAGTCAGCTAATTGCCATCCTAAGAATGTCCCACCCTCTTCCCAAACTGCGCGCCAAATCCAGCGAACAGTCTAGTATATAACATCAGTGCAAGCAGTAGGAACAGCATCTGCAAACGGCATCACATCCATTACCCGGTCCTTGGGCCGCCACTTGGAGACGAGGCCGCTGGTGGAGGGCGCTGCGGCGGCGGCGGTAGCCTCGTCGATCCCCTGGTGGCGCTGCTCGCACAGCACGACCACCTGGGGCAGGTACGCCACGGGCGCCGGCATCTCCACCTCGGCGACCTCCAGCCCGTTCCTGGGCTCCGGCCCGTTGGCGACGGGGAGGTCATCCGCGACGTGGTTCTGCTGGTTGCGGTACTGATGAGGCAGCGGCGGCACCGGGGCCGCGGCCGCGGCCGGCGACGGCGACGGCGAGGACGAGGGGTGGCCGAGCCTGGACGCCATGAGATCTCCCAATGCCATCGACGCTTGCTGTGCCTCTCTTCCGCACCCAGTCACCCCGCAGCCATCATGAGGTCGGGAAGCTCGCTCACCTACACCGATCGAATCGGGCCAGCGTGGCGAGTCCGAGGTGGGTAGCCAGATCAGTCGGGGTACGGAGACTGGGCGGAGGTTGGTGGGGGAGGGGTTTAGGGTTAGGGTTTGGATGCAGCTGGGAGGAGAGAGAGAGAGAGAGAGAGAGAGAGAGGTGGGGGAGGGGAAGAAGGGAAGCGGCGTTTCGGTGCGGGAGCGAGCGAGGAAACAGGCGACGCCGAGAGAGATTGACCGGTGAAAGGAAAACAAAATTGCTATAAAAAGTAGAAATGGAAATCCATTCTCTCTTTCCTCCTAGTTTTTTACTAATTTTGGGGGGGCTTGGGCCGTGGCCCCGTGTGGCCCATGACCTTCTTCTTCTTTTTCCGTCTCATTCTTTCTCTCTCTTTTTTTTAGAAATATTCTTTCTATAATGTTTATAAGATATTATTTGTTTTCCTCAGGGTTTTCAAAATCCATTAAACCATCTGTTCTGAATTGTTTTAGTTTGACCTCATATAAAGTTATCTATTTTGATATATCTACATAAAATACACAAAAATCTACACCATCACATTAAACCCATCATAAAATGTATCTCGATATTGCATGTATTTGTGTATCACAGTTGTCAACATGTTTTTAATAAAAAATATTTAAAATTAGATAAGTTAAAATCAAGATTCCGTTTGGCATAGCTTCACCAATAGCCTCATAAATTATTTGAAGTTGTTTTTTTCAAACATCTTTTTGCAGGCAGCTTTGTGGATGAAGCTCATTAAATCGTGCTCTCATTGAGATAGGATAAAACTGAAATGGTAGCTTTTCACATCTTTCTCGCTTAGGCCCGCAGTCTAGGAACCCAACCTCTAGTTCACAAAATATTTCATGCATTTGCCACTAAGCACCATATCAATCTGCTTCCTGTATTCTCTCATTCGCAACTCTCCTGACTAATTCCTTCGATCGCAAGCGTCGCCGCCATGGATGCCCCTTTGCCTCCTGCACGTGATGCCGGCCAGGAAGCATAGTGCACCGAGGGGATCCTTGTCTGCTCTTCTCGCATGGGCTACGGGCGCTCCGTCTTAGCCAGGCGGGGCCTTGGCTAATGGCCCTGACCCCACCCCTCGGCGATGGTGGCTGGTCCAACGCGGCTTCTAGCGCGCCCCCGCCCGAGCTGCAGTGGCGGCTGGGGTTGGCCGAAATGGCGTGCTTCAGTGGCCACACTTTTTTGGGCCAGATTGGCTGACGGCTAAAGAAGTCAGAGATGCTCGCGTGCAAATAAGGGTCTCTTCTACTCCTAGTCGGGGTGCCTCTGCTGGATGTTGAGGTGGACACGCATAAAAGACGCCTTATGTTACTGTTGTCCAATTTTGGGCCATGGCACATGGCGTGATCTTCTTGTTTTCCATCCCATTCTTTAGGGAGAGGGGACCAACACCAATGCGGTCTTGGCGATTCTTTTACGTAGTCTGAACGAGCAATGCCGACTACTTATAATAGAGAATGAGAGCTTCTAATAGAAAACAAGCACCAAAATGAGTCCATCAACATTAAAACAATTCAGTCAAAAAAATATTAAAACAATTTCAAGCTAGGCACCATAAGGTAGAGCATGATTTTTTAATTAAAAATAGGAAACTAGTTTCATAATTTTTCGAAGTAAGACAAAATTTCTAAGATTAAACCATATTTTTAAGGATTTTTCCATGTAAAAATATTTAGATTTTTTAAATTCTAAATTTGGATATTCTTTTTGAAAAATATTTTAGTTCAATTTGTCTCAGTGAACGTTCAACTTAGATCGAGTTACGCTCTATGACGTGGCAGCACATCAGCAAAATCACCATCAAAACCATCTAATATGCAAAAACAAATTGTTTTAAAAGTAGGAGATATAAAAATGATTTTGTAGTTCATGGAGCAAAATCGGACGACTTAATACTCTCTATGTCCTTTTTTTACATTTCATATTAGGTTTGTCCTAAGCCAAATATTACTACCTTTAACTGGCCATTTTGGAAAATCATTACTCCCTCCGTCTCCAAATAAGTGTCGCTGTGGGATTCGTGTCGATCAAACTTTCTTAAGTTTGTAGAAAATATTAACAATATTTGTATCTCTAAATAAGTTTACTATGAAAATAGAATCAATGATCTATCTAACGATACTAATTATGTACTATAAATATTATTAATATTTTCTTGTATATATTTGGTTAAAGTTAAAAGAGTTTGATTCATCGAAAAGCGAGAACAACGCTTGTTTAGAGACAGTGGAAGTATAGTTTTACAAACTACGAATTATATAGTATATTATAAAAGTATTTTTTTCTCATACGATGAATCTAAAAACATAAATTCTATGTCATGAATTTTTCATATAATTTTTTAAAAAGCAATGGTCCAAAATATAAATATTTGTGCATGTAAATGAAAACTGATGAGTAGTTGATGGGGTAAATCGGATCATGGGCCTTGGGCTTTACCTCTAGAACCAGAATTTATGTTTTCTCCATGACCAATCACATAACAACACGCTGATCGTGGATTGTGGAGAGCAGGATGGAGCGCAGGCTGAGCACGCTGATCGTGGATTGTGGAGAGCAAGATGGAATGCAGGTTGCGCATTGGACGGCCATGGAGCGTTGTGACGTGGATCCGACTCGTCTGGTTACAATACCATAGCTATTGTTTGGATGTAAGTGAAAGTAGTATGACAAATATGAATTCATGTTTGAATCTACATATCGTCAAAATAAGAGTTAAATAATCTTCTTTGTTTCTCTGTGTATACTACTTGTTCACTCACTGTAATGTAACAATTAGCAGGTGCTAGGATATAAGAATGAATGTTCAATCAATGTGATGTAACAGTTAGGCAGTTGCTAGGATATGAGAATGAATGTGTAATTGACAATGATCATGAATCTAACAACGAATGTGGGATGCTTGTGTGAATCGACGTCATGTGTATAAGGTCAATTTTCTAGAGAAATGACAATACAAAGTTGATTGTTGATGAATATAATGTTTAGTCGTATGTATGACTGCTTGCTTTATCTCATTTACAAGCATGGGCTATGATCGAGTATCTTCTCACAGTAAACAGAAAGAGAGGGAGCTAAACGAGTGAGGGGGGCAAAAGTCCCTCTCCACCTTACCCCTCTCCCCCTTTTATAGAGGAGGTGAGAGGGAATGTTTTCATTATTTCGTGATCTAGCGAGGAGCCTCTAAAGGCTACAAATGGGCACTAAACATGTTATCTCTAAAGCCCCTTGGCTATGTAATTGAACCCTAAACACACTAATGAGGGTTTCTTCTAACATATAATACACCCAACCATATAGCCCCTTAGTTATTTAGTTTTGATCGGAAGTACAAGACTCAATAGCTAAATACAAACTAAGTGTGACCCAATTGTAACTTAGACCCGGCTACGATAAGTGTGGCCCAATTGTAACTTAGACCCGACTACGATAAGTGTGGCCCAATTGTAACTTAAACCCGGCTGCGAGGATCACCCTTCGCAACCGCACGCTTGCGCATCACTAAACCCAGTGGAAAAAAGGGTAGAGAAAAAAGCAAGCACACGACACTTGTCTATACTCAAATCATCTAGAGATGCTTTTAACTTCAGCAAAACTTCACTCTAACCTCCAAAACTTTGCCTTGGTAGCTTGCTCCTTTGTCTAGCCTTGAATCCTTGGTAGCTTCTCTTTGTAACTAAGCCATGGGAGAAGCAGTTGGTGTGGTCAATGTAGGCGACGTAGTTGCAGACGATTGTGCCACGTCTTCATGCTTTCGCTCGTGGGTGCCAGAAAAGTGTTGGGTCTTTAGGTTTATCGCTTGTCTAATGTGTTCCTCGCTGCCCCACTTGTCTGGCTCTTGCGAGAAATTCTTTCACATCCTTGAAGTAGACGACGTAGGCATGGTTATTGTCATAGATGGTGACCTCCCCACTCCAACTAATGGTGAAAGGCAAAGTCAATGATGCCAATGGTGACCCTCTAGCTCCAAATTGACGACGAAATCGAAGTTGATAATGCCGATAGCGACTTTGCTTCAAATTGACGGTTGTAACAAAACCGACCAATTATACGAAATTAAGTAAGAAAATCACCTGTCAGAGCAGACGATTTAGCAAACTTAAGCCCGTATAACCCGATAGTCCGTAAAATCATGAAGGATTTCAAACCAACTCACATACCAGCCAAGATCGTAATAAGTTTAGCGGTCACCATCATATATTACATAAAAGTTCGCATCACAGATACATCAGAGTTTAAACATAGTTATTATAAACCGAGTTCAAATTGAAGTAGCGGATGCCATTTGTTCAAAACCACACACTCACACAAAGTTCAAGTATAGTGCCAGCTGATAATCATCTCTAACAAAAGCATTATATGAGACGTAAGAAATGACCATACCCATGGTCCTAAGCATCACCCATCGCAGGATAAAGGCAATTGATACAGTAGCCGTAATACATCTGTTCATCTACAACAAGTGGGAACAAAACCCTGAGTACGAGAAGGTACTCAGCTAGACTTACCCGACATAACCGAAAATAAAGTGACATCAAGGATTATGAAGTGCTTTATAGTAGTGTAGCTGACTCATTTGCAAAAAGACATTTTTAGCATTTTAAGAACCTTTCCAAAAGCATTATGTCAAGTTAATCATTATTAACCTATCGACTACATTTGCACCTATACTAGAGCAAGCATGTGATTAAGCAAATAATGATAACCAATGATCATTAACAACTTCCGTAATGTCATATCCATTATAACTGTCCAAGTGTTTCATCAACATTACTACGATGAAGTAACTCAAGTGAACGATGGCGATTCGAATCGATTATTAACCAGCTGGTAATTTATTCCTTACACACACCTCACTCACCCGCTAAAGTGAGGTATTGGTCACCGAGTCAACTATCTAGGAAAAATCTCGAGTTTGCCGAACCACATGTACCCGGGGGCCGACCGACTGCCTTTCGGTCTTATCATCGCGCCCCCGTGTCCTACCACACCTGCTCCGGTACAGTGCGTTGTGGGCAATCCACTCGGCCCAAATAATCTTCCAGCTTCGCGGTCGAAAGGTACATTATTCGGCCAGCTAAATGTAAGACATGCGTTCAACATGACCTGAGGCCCAACAACGGTCGGTCCTTAATCAACACAGATAGAAAGCACTACGGTCTGAAACCCTGTAAGTCTCCGTCTGGTCTCAACTTTAAATTAACACTTAGTTATACCATGACTACACAGTTATCCGAGCAGATCCAGGTAACCACCTATAGCTCGCAGGTGACAGGAAATCACCCGACTTTTACCAGTCTAAGCCAGCTAAGCATTGACTCGACTACGGATACCAGAGTAACAAGGATATAGTATAAAAAAGGTAAACAAGGTATAATGCAGCAACGGTTGCAAACAACTGCTGAACGTAATGCATCAATTAAGGTAAAGTATTAATTAATAATTGCAAACCGGGAGAGAAAAATGCTCCGAGGCTTGCCTCTCTCGAAGGAGCTCGGATGGTGATCAGGGCATTTCGGAAGTTCCTCAACGTCCTCTTCGTCTGCCTCGGTCACTTCTTGCGGCTGCACCTCGAGCTGCTCCTCGGGCTCCTCGGGTACGACGATCGGGCTCTCGGGTTGCGATCCTGTATGATGCAGGTGTGTAAGTGCTTATGCAAAAAGTGCATCGGATGAAATGCACAAAATGAATATGCTTGCATGTAAGGTAGATGAGCATGATTTGCTTTAATGGTTATATGTAACACCCGAATTTTGAGATAACAAAATTGGAATAATTTAGATAATAAATAATGGCCAAAATAAATATAATAATAATATAAATTTTGTGTTGCATTCATGCTGCTGCATTTATTTTCTTTTGTGTAGTGGATTTATTTTATTTTGTGTTGGCTTGAAAGATTTTATTTGGAATAGTTTGTTAAATAAGCAAATAAAGAAAAGGAAGAAAAAAAAACAGATTACCTTTCTTACCCGGCGGCCCGATGATCATTGGGGCCGGGGGCCTGCTCTGCTATTCCCTCCTTGTTTGGTGGGCCGGCCAGCACCCTGCAGCCCGTCTCCGCGCCTCGGCCCAGCAGACGAGCGGCCCAGCATCAGTGAGTAAGCCGCGCGCCTTCCTCTTCCGCTGACGGGTGGGTCCCACCAGCCGGTCTCCTGTTTGTCTTCCACCTCGTGACCGGGACGAACTCTTTCCACCGAATCTTAACCGAACTCCTTCTCTAGGATTTGTTAACCCGATTTCGGTTTTGAGGCTATAAATAGGGAGAGGAGGTCTTCTAGTTTCCGTTTTTTTTGTCTAAAACGCAATCTCCATCACGTGGAGTCGAACCCTAGGGTTGAGTGGTGCCGGCGGGTTTTTGGTGGGCGTGGTTGAGGCCGTCGGGAGGCATCGAGGCCGATTTCTTTACTTGGGTGAGCTTATTTTCTTCTCCTCTTGCTTTCTACGCTTTCAATTGGTGTTTTGGTGAGGTGAATCGAGGTATTGGAGCTCACCGTCGGGTCGGCCATGGCGCCGTCACCTTCCTATCGTCGCGTGTTGCATTCGGGTGACCGTAGATTATTTTTTTTCGGGTAGATGAGATCGCGTGGAGCTTCTCCACCGATTGGAGTTGGTAGGGGGGTGAGTGGTGGTCGGAATTTGCGTGGCCGACGAACTCCGGCGAGCCGGCCATGGCGGGTATGGCGGCCGGTGGTCGGATGGGAGGAAGAAGGGTCGGAATTGTTACTGTGTAGATGCTGGTGATCGTGAGCCGTTCGATTTGAAATCAACGCACGAGATTAGAACTTACCCTTTCGATGGCAATCTTGTTAAAGAGCCCCTGCATTTTCTGGAAATCAACCCGCGGTCCCAAGGCGTAAAGCTGAGATTACGTTTTTGTATTTTGAAAGCGTATTTTCATCCGGTTAAATCAAAAATACGTTTTCAGCAATTTACAGTTTTGCCACTAGGATTGTTTTAGTCATAAAATCTTCGTTTTAATTCCGATTTGATCCGTTCAAGTTGCGTTAGGTTCGTATTTGCGAACTCTACATGTTAGTGTAGTTGTACAGTTAGTTTTGATAATTTATTTTTCGAGTTTATAATTAAGTATTTATTTATCTATAGGAAATCTTAGAAAATTCATAACTTTCACGTTTTAACTCCGATTTTGGTGATCTTTGCGTCTGTGTGATCGTAGAAACATGTAGAAGAGTTTTATAAACATTTATTACTGTTTTGTTACTGTTGGTGTACTGTTCTAATTATATCCATTTGTTTGCTTCGTGTATGTTTGATTGGATGCATGTATGTTGTTGATTGATGATCGAGTATAGAAGGTGAGCAGTACTTGGACGATTCGGAGTATTACTTTGAGCCAAGTCAGCAGTACTGTTTGGAGAGCTTTGATCAAGGCAAGTATAACACAGGACTATCCTTGTTACCTATTCACTGAATTATCATACATATGCATGTGCTTACCTTGGCAACCTTAGAGATTTTAACTTAGCGATTGATATCTTGATTCCTTGTCACCTATGGGATTATGCATTTGGGTAGCTTGGCTAGTGCTTGATTTATGAACATTGATCTTGTAATTTGACTAATGAATGGTGAAATCAACCATTAAGATGATTTAATTCCTGCTACAAGGGGACTAGAGCACTGTGTTGTTTGTTTGTTGCTCTAGTTACTCTCCATAAGGACTTATCTGTAAGTATTAACCGGGATTGACAGTACAACTGTGGGGGCTATATGGCTCTGGCTTTAGTTGTTCAAGAGACCTTTTCTAGCTTGTTAGTGGTTACCTTAAATGGCGTAAGAATGGCTTGACACGTTGGGTGTAGTGCGAGCCCCTGGCCTAGTGTGTATAGGCTGCGGTTGTTGTGCCACAGGGAAGGGGGGTTCTACATCTGCCTGCCGAGTAAATCTAATGGCCCTAACTTGTTAGACGAACTTTTGAGTGGCTTTATATGGTTCTCCGGTGTTTGGGTTTGATCTCCCCACACATTTGGAAATCATGACTCACAGTGAAAGTGTACACCTCTGCGCAGAGTTTAATAAACTGGTATACTAGCCGTGCTCACGGATACGAGCGGCCTTGGGTATTCTTACAGAATAAATGATCACTATTGAAATATCATGCTTTATACTGATGTTGTTATCATTATACCATGTTAATGCTATTTCATTATTCTTATTACAATTGATCAATTGTTCATTAACGGGAATTGGAATACTTTGATGCTACTCAACTGCTAAGTTAATGATGACTAAAAGCTAAAAGCGGTCAAACAGTGTCTAGCCATTTGAGCCTCATGAACCCTGTGTTATATTTTTTGAGTTCGACATGGACTCACTCTTGCTATTTCCACCATAACAGATGAAGATTATGATGAGGATTATCGTAATGAGTACTAGTCTTGGTGTCAACCAGTCAACCGTGTCCCTGTGTGGAGTTTCCGCTGGAGATTATCTTTAGATATTATTATTTATCGTTCAAGACTATGTTTTAAATATTTATTCGCTATGTAATAAGCACTGTGATGATACTATGTAATTTGTCTGCTTATGTGTGCGATCATGACCTGGGGCGCACATGAGTACTTTATGCATCCTATTTTTGTCCTTAAAAATGGGTGTGACAGATTGGTATCAGAGCCGTGTTGACTGTAGGACGCAAGCCTAGTTAGAATGGTCGTTGATAGCATCCACATTTCACTTAATTCATGCTTCCTCTTTTCACCTTGTTAATTACTAAAGTTTTATGCTTCCTCTACTTTATTCTATTGCGAAAATACATTGATTCTATCTAATCTATGTCTAAATCTTGTAGATGCCTCCTCATCCCCGTCTGTCAGCTGCACAATATGTTGCTCGTTTCAAACCCCAGGAGCCAAAGGAAGAGGGTGATCAAGAGCTATCTGATGCTGAATCAAGAGTTGGTGATACACCTATGGAGGATGTAGTTATGGGGTGGACTACGAAGTTTCATATCATGGTCCCTAAGGCTGATGCTTTCTTCTATGATATGTTGACAAGAACCTTGGACAACTACTACTACGACTGGGAGGCTACTTTAGAGTATCGCAGTGCAGAGTATAGTCATCCATGGATGGATTCCTATTGGGAAACGGAGTTATGGGTCAAGAAAAGGGATCCTACCACTAAGGAGCCTAAGGTGGAGTCAAAGTTCATTACCCGAGTGATCCGGGCAACTGTGGAGACAAGCATGGAGGATGTCGCTTTCAATGCATTTGTTTACTACCATGGGCTACGCTCGGACAAGACGCTAAAGGGTGCACTTCGGCACTTTCCTTGTTTCTTGCATGACAAGGGAATTTGGACCGTGCCACTTGCAGATGATTCCTCCTTGACTTTACAAGCTACGGTGGCATTAGCTCGTGAATTGGCTCTTCATGAGGTGGACCTGAAGGATGAGTTGCTGAAGGAAAAAGAACTTAAGGAGCAAGCTTACAAGGAGATTGACCAATTAAGGGCGGAGTTAGGTCGTCCTAAGATTTATGAGAAGCTTAATTAGGAAATAGGAAAAACCCCTATGTAATAAGAACGATAGTAGTTGCGAGTTAATTTTTAGTTTGGATGGTTTTAAGAGTCAGTTTGTGGTGTGAACAATTGTGTGATTGATGGATTGTTATTATGATAATGTGTGATTTGGATCTTTGTAATGTGTGCTGGAGTTTGGTAGACATGCCTACAAGTTCCATGGTTAAGAATATTAAGTTTGATTAAGATATAATAGTTGAATATGAGGTTAAATTAGTTCTGTCCTTTGCTGATTTTTGGATCAGTCTGGGATGTTTTAGAAATAACTTAAAATCCGTTCATGGGAAATTTAAGAAATTTTACTGGGAATAATTAGACTTCTATATCTTTCCAATCCCACAAGAATCACCTTAATATCTATTATGAGTTAAGAGATATACCTGTTTCAAGTTGGAGTTACTGCACAGTCTAGAATTCGGGAACAGTTTCTGTTAAGTTCAGTTTTTGACCAATTTATTGACAGAATCAGAAAAAGTGTTGTGAATACGAGTTGTAGGTAATTTTATAAGCTTTCCAACCATGTAAAGATCATCTGATTTGGACATCTGTAGTTCGAGATATGATAGTTTTACTGAGTTGCTGAAATTGGAGTTTGCCCAGAAAATCAGATTTTGTTTATCTATTGTATACATCATCTCGGATTGTACTGAATTTAATCTTCTGTGTTTTGGGAACAGATGTCAGGCAGAGGTCGTGGCAGAGGTCGTGGGGGTGTTAATCCACCCGTTACTATGGAGGAACTCATGCAAACCCAGAATCAGCTGATGTAGATGTTTATGCAGCATATGCAGAACAATCCCCCTGTTGGAGGACCACCACCTGTTCAAGTAAGAGATAAGCGTGGAGAATTTTTGAAGGGACGCCCTCCAGTGTTTTCTCATGCTGCTGATCCTTTAGAAGCAGATGATTGGGTGAGGGCAGTGGAGAAACAGCTGAACATAGCCCAATGCAATGATATGGAGAAGGTGTTGTATGCATCTGGTCAGTTACAAGGGACAGCTCAGACTTGGTGGGAGTCGTACCAGGCTGCACGCCCTGACAATGCTCCTCCTATTACTTGGAATGAGTTTGTTAGAGATTTTCGAGCTCGTCATATTCCTAAAGGTATAATTGAGCTGAAGCAGGAAGAATTCAGAAACCTGAGGATGGGGCAGATGAGTGTGAGTGAATATCATGACAGGTTTACCCAGTTGGCTCACTATGCTCCCAATGAAGTTAGGGAAGATGCAGACAGGCAGCGTCTTTTCTTGAAGGGAATTTATTATGATCTTCGCTTGCAACTGAAGGGGAATAGCTATGCTAGTTTTCAAGAGCTGGTGAACAAAGCTATTGTGCTTGATAATGAGCGTAGGGAGATGGATAGAAAAAGAAAGATGAAGGTGCAAGGTTCAGGAAGCAACAACCGTCAACGCACAAATTCTCAGCATGGCTTTCATCAGAAGTTTCAGGGACCGGTTAGCCAGTGGAATCGCAATTCAAATCAGAGGTGGTCCCAAAATTGGCAAAATAATCAGTCGCAACAGCGTTCATCATATCCACAGCGTCAGCAGTATCAGCAGACTGGGCAACAGACTCCTCGCACTGGAAATCCCAATGCTACCCCCATAAAGAATAGTACTCCCAGCACTCCTATTAGATGCTTTGTCTGTGGTAAAGAGGGCCATTTGTCTTATAATTGTCCTGAGAAGCAAAACCAACAGACTCCTCAGAGTCAGAAGAGCAACCAGAGGCAATCCGGTGCTGGAAGGGTGAATCACGTGTCTTCTGATACAGCTCATAATGCACCAGAAGTTATGATTGGTACGTTCAATGTACATTCCACTCCCGCAACTGTTCTTTTTGACTCTGGAGCATCTCATACATTCATATCCAATATTTTTGTTAAAATGCATAGTATACCCATGCTAGCTATGAAAGAACCTCTCTTAGTAAATTCACCTGGAGGTACCATGCAAACCAGTAATCGTTGTCTTCCAATTAGTATGGTATTAAGGGGGGTAGAGTTTAAGATAACTCCTATAGTGTTGCGAACATCTGGGATTGATGTGATATTGGGTATGGACTGGATGATGCAAAATCAGGCAGAGATTCAGTGTCAGCAGAAAGTGGTAGTTGTGACTGCGCCTAATGGAAATAAAATCAATGTGGATGTAGCAATGCAGAAGCAATCAACCGCGGTGGTGAATCAGATTGAAGATACTATTAAGGAGAATTCAGTGATTGAGGAATTTCCGGATGTCTTCCCTGATGAATTGCCAGGTATGCCACCTGACCGAGACATTGAATTTCTTATTGAATTATTACCTGGAACTGCACCTATAGCCAAACGACCATATAGGATGGGAGTAGATGAATTAGAAGAACTTAAGAAACAAATTAAAGAATTACAAGAAAAAGGTTTTATTCGACCTAGTTCATCACCTTGGGGAGCACCAGTCATTTTTGTTGATAAGAAGGATGGTGGTCAGAGGATGTGTATTGATTATCGGTCACTAAATGAAGTAACTATCAAGAATAAGTATCCTTTGCCCCGGATTGATGACTTGTTTGATCAGTTGAGAGGTGCTTGTGTGTTTTCTAAGATTGATTTACGTTCTGGATATCATCAGTTGAAGATTTGTGCCTCTAATATTCCAAAGACAGCTTTTACTACAAGGTATGGATTGTATGAGTATACTGTTATGTCGTTTGGATTGACCAATGCACCTGCATACTTTATGTACATGATGAATAAGGTGTTCATGGAATACTTGGATAAGTTTGTGGTAGTGTTTATTGATGATATACTGGTATTTTCCAAGACAGATGTAGAGCATGCTGAACATTTGAGGTTGGTATTGCAGAAGCTTAGAGAGCATAAACTGTATGCGAAGCGAAGTAAATGTGAGTTTTGGTTGAAGGAAGTTTCTTTTCTTGGTCATATTGTTTCTAATGGAGGTATATCGGTGGATCCAGGCAAGGTGAAGGATGTATTGAATTGGAAACCACCTACCGATGTTAGTGAGATTCGCAGTTTCTTGGGTTTAGCTGGATATTATAGACGGTTCATTGAAGGGTTTTCTAAACTTGCTAAACCTATGACATCTCTGTTAGAAAAGAATGCCAAATTTGTGTGGTCTGATAAATGTCAAGCTAGTTTTGAGGAGTTGAAGAAGAGGTTGACTACAGCGCCTGTTTTGGTTTTACCAGATTTGAGTAAGAAGTTTTCCATTTATTGTGATGCTTCTCGTCAAGGTTTGGGATGTGTTCTTATGCAAGAAGGCAGAGTTGTGGCTTATGCATCTAGACAGTTGAGAAAGCATGAGTTGAATTATCCTACACATGATTTGGAGTTAGCAGCTGTTGTTCATGCATTAAAGATTTGGAGACATTATTTGATTGGACATAAGAGTGATATATACACTGATCATAAGAGTTTGAAGTATATTTTCACTCAGTCAGATCTGAATTTGAGGCAACGCAGATGGTTAGAGTTGATTAAGGATTATGATATTGAGATACACTATCATCCTGGTAAAGCCAATGTTGTTGCCGATGCTCTTAGCAGAAAGAGTTATGTCAATGAGATGCAAATGTCGTCTATGTCAAGTGAATTATGTGCTGAATTTGAACACCTGAACTTGGGAATTGTTACCAATGCAATGGAGTTGGTGATAGAACCTACACTAGAGCAAGAGATATACAAGGGTCAGTTGAAGGATGAGAAACTGAAGAAGATAGCGGAAGACATAGTCATTGGTAAGTCACCAGGTTTCCGAATTGATGATAATGGAACTCTTTGGTTTGGAAAAAGGTTGTGTGTACCTGAGGATCAGGCTATTCGGCAAGCAATTCTTCGTGAAGCTCATGAATCAGCTTATTCTATTCATCCTGGTAGTACTAAGATGTATCTGGATCTCAAACAGAAGTATTGGTGGGTTGGATTAAAGCGTGATGTGGCTGAGTATGTAGCAGTATGTGACACATGTCAGAGGGTAAAAGCTGAGCATCAGAGACCTGCAGGATTATTGCAACCAATGAAGATTCCTGAGTGGAAGTGGGAAGAAGTTGGTATGGACTTTATAGTGGGGTTACCTCGTACTCAGAAAGGTTATGACTCTATTTGGGTGATAGTAGATCGGTTAACTAAAGTTGCTCATTTTATACCGGTTAGAACTACCTACCAAGGACCAAAATTGGCAGAGTTGTATATGGAGAAGATAGTGTGTTTGCATGGAGTTCCGAAGAAGATTGTATCTGATCGAGGTTCGCAATTTACATCACATTTTTGGAAGGTTGTACATGAATCTTTAGGAACTAAGCTGAATTTTAGTACAGCATATCATCCACAGACAGATGGACAGACTGAAAGGACCAACCAGGTATTAGAGGATATGTTGAGAGCCTGTGCATTGCAATATGGGACTAGTTGGGATAAGAGTTTGCCTTATGCAGAATTTTCTTACAATAATAGTTATCAACAGAGTCTTAAGATGGCACCGTTTGAAGCTTTGTATGGACGTAAGTGTAGAACTCCACTGTTTTGGGATCAGACAGGTGAATCTCAGGTGTTTGGTACAGATGTTCTTAGAAACGCAGAAGATCAAGTACGAGTGATTCGTGAGAATTTGAGAGTGGCACAGTCTCGTCAGAAGAGTTATGCTGATAATAGGAGAAGGGATTTAGTTTTTGAAGTAGGTGATTATGTTTATTTGAAGGTGTCACCTATGAGAAGTGTGAAGAGATTTAACATGAAAGGTAAACTAGCACCAAGGTATGTTGGACCATTTAAAGTTATTGCTAGACGTGGGGAAGTTGCTTACCAATTAGAGTTGCCTGAGAATTTATCTGGGGTGCATGATGTGTTTCATGTTTCACAACTTAAGAAGTGTTTGAGGGTGCCTGAGGAACAGATACCTTTAGAAGAGTTGACTGTTAAGGAGGATCTTACATATGAAGAGATTCCGATTAAGATTTTGGAGACTGCGGAGCGAGTTACTAGAAGTCGGGTTATTAAGATGTGTAAAGTACAGTGGAATCGATATTCAGAGGCAGAGGCAACTTGGGAAAGAGAGGATGAATTGAGGAAATCATATCCGCAGTTGTTTGAGTAAGCAGTCCAATCTCGAGGACGAGATTCTTTTAAGGGGGGTAGAATTTGTAACACCCGAATTTTGAGATAACAAAATTGGAATAATTTAGATAATAAATAATGGCCAAAATAAATATAATAATAATATAAATTTTGTGTTGCATTCATGCTGCTGTATTTATTTTCTTTTGTGTAGTGGATTTATTTTATTTTGTGTTGGCTTGAAAGATTTTATTTGGAATAGTTTGTTAAATAAGCAAATAAAGAAAAGGAAGAAAAAAAACAGATTACCTTTCTTACCCGGCGGCCCGATGATCATTGGGGCCGGGGGCCTGCTCTCCTATTCCCTCCTTGTTTGGTGGGCCGGCCAGCACCCTGCAGCCCGTCTCCGCGCCTCGGCCCAGCAGACGAGCGGCCTAGCATCAGTGAGTAAGCCGCGCGCCTTCCTCTTCCGCTGACGGGTGGGTCCCACCAGCCGGTCTCCTGTTTGTCTTCCACCTCGTGACCGGGACGAACTCTTTCCACCGAATCTTAACCGAACTCCTTCTCTAGGATTTGTTAACCCGATTTCGGTTTTGAGGCTATAAATAGGGAGAGGAGGTCTTCTAGTTTCCGTTTTTTGTCTAAAACGCAATCTCCATCACGTGGAGTCGAACCCTAGGGTTGAGTGGTGACGGCGGGTTTTTGGTGGGCGTGGTTGAGGCCGTCGGGAGGCATCGAGGCCGATTTCTTTACTTGGGTGAGCTTATTTTCTTCTCCTCTTGCTTTCTACGCTTTCAATTGGTGTTTTGGTGAGGTGAATCGAGGTATTGGAGCTCACCGTCGGGTCGGCCATGGCGCCGTCACCTTCCTATCGTCGCGTGTTGCATTCGGGTGACCGTAGATTATTTTTTTTCGGGTAGATGAGATCGCGTGGAGCTTCTCCACCGATTGGAGTTGGTAGGGGGGTGAGTGGTGGTCGGAATTTGCGTGGCCGACGAACTCCGGCGAGCCGGCCATGGCGGGTATGGCGGCCGGTGGTCGGATGGGAGGAAGAAGGGTCGGAATTGTTACTGTGTAGATGCTGGTGATCGTGAGCCGTTCGATTTGAAATCAACGCACGAGATTAGAACTTACCCTTTCGATGGCAATCTTGTTAAAGAGCCCCTGCATTTTCTGGAAATCAACCCGCGGTCCCAAGGCGTAAAGCTGAGATTACGTTTTTGTATTTTGAAAGCGTATTTTCATCCGGTTAAATCAAAAATACGTTTTCAGCAATTTACAGTTTTGCCACTAGGATTGTTTTAGTCATAAAATCTTCGTTTTAATTCCGATTTGATCTGTTCAAGTTGCGTTAGGTTCGTATTTGCGAACTCTACATGTTAGTGTAGTTGTACAGTTAGTTTTGATAATTTATTTTTCGAGTTTATAATTAAGTATTTATTTATCTATAGGAAATCTTAGAAAATTCATAACTTTCACGTTTTAACTCCGATTTTGGTGATCTTTGCGTCTGTGTGATCGTAGAAACATGTAGAAGAGTTTTATAAACATTTATTACTGTTTTGTTACTGTTGGTGTACTGTTCTAATTATATCCATTTGTTTGCTTCGTGTATGTTTGATTGGATGCATGTATGTTGTTGATTGATGATCGAGTATAGAAGGTGAGCAGTACTTGGACGATTCGGAGTATTACTTTGAGCCAAGTCAGCAGTACTGTTTGGAGAGCTTTGATCAAGGCAAGTATAACACAGGACTATCCTTGTTACCTATTCACTGAATTATCATACATATGCATGTGCTTACCTTGGCAACCTTAGAGATTTTAACTTAGCGATTGATATCTTGATTCCTTGTCACCTATGGGATTATGCATTTGGGTAGCTTGGCTAGTGCTTGATTTATGAACATTGATCTTGTAATTTGACTAATGAATGGTGAAATCAACCATTAAGATGATTTAATTCCTGCTACAAGGGGACTAGAGCACTGTGTTGTTTGTTTGTTGCTCTAGTTACTCTCCATAAGGACTTATCTGTAAGCATTAACCGGGATTGACAGTACAACTGTGGGGGCTATATGGCTCTGGCTTTAGTTGTTTAAGAGACCTTTTCTAGCTTGTTAGTGGTTACCTTAAATGGCGTAAGAATGGCTTGACACGTTGGGTGTAGTGCGAGCCCCTGGCCTAGTGTATATAGGCTGCGGTTGTTGTGCCACAGGGAAGGGGGGTTCTACATCTGCCTGCCGAGTAAATCTAATGGCCCTAACTTGTTAGACGAACTTTTGAGTGGCTTTATATGGTTCTCCGGTGTTTGGGTTTGATCTCCCCACACATTTGGAAATCATGACTCACAGTGAAAGTGTACACCTCTGCGCAGAGTTTAATAAACTGGTATACTAGCCGTGCTCACGGATACGAGCGGCCTTGGGTATTCTTACAGAATAAATGATCACTATTGAAATATCATGCTTTATACTGATGTTATTATCATTATACCATGTTAATGCTATTTCATTATTCTTATTACAATTGATCAATTGTTCATTAACGGGAATTGGAATACTTTGATGCTACTCAACTGCTAAGTTAATGATGACTAAAAGCTAAAAGCGGTCAAACAGTGTCTAGCCATTTGAGCCTCATGAACCCTGTGTTATATTTGTTGAGTTCGACATGGACTCACTCTTGCTATTTCCACCATAACAGATGAAGATTATGATGAGGATTATCGTAATGAGTACTAGTCTTGGTGTCAACCAGTCAACCGTGTCCCTGTGTGGAGTTTCCGCTGGAGATTATCTTTAGATATTATTATTTATCGTTCAAGACTATGTTTTAAATATTTATTCGCTATGTAATAAGCACTGTGATGATACTATGTAATTTGTCTGCTTATGTGTGCGATCATGACCTGGGGCGCACATGAGTACTTTATGCATCCTATTTTTGTCCTTAAAAATGGGTGTGACATTAGAGTATAGTACAATTCTCATACAATGTAGTCAACATCATCCAAGAACATATACTACAAGTACATGTCATCACTGCATTCTCTTCTACTACTAACATGCTAAGTCAACACATCTCATTGAATGCTTCAAAAATACACCAAAGCTTCACTAATTTCTTAATCATTCATAAAATATTATTTGATTAAACCCTAATTAACACTAGATTTGAATAGCAACATCTATTTTTAAATCATAGAAAAATCTTAGAAAATTACCATAGCACAGTACTACCTTAAGTTGACTACCATCAAATTTCATGGCATTTTGATAAGTTGAATAGCCTACACAAAAATGACACGCAAGGACCTAAATATGAGCATGAAAATATTTTGTATTATGAAAGTGTCAAAAAACAGATTTAGTATTTTTCCTAGGTTCTAAATAGTAAATAATCACTTTACAAAAATAGATGCATGTTTTATACAAATTTTGCTCTCTAGCAAAAATAACAAAAATAAGCCATTAATGGCACTTGAACTACACATCATAAATTTTCTACAGAACATGCATGGTATATATTTTTTCTAAAAATTACATTACACAAGAAGAGTAAAAAACTTGGAATCATATTTTTTCTGTGTTTTCTATGATTTATTATGCATTTCTCAAGAAAACAACAATTTCAATGATTAAATAAAACTCTACATAAAAGTGTCACAAAATCATCATGCAATATTTTTAAACCATAGATCTATTCATGAGGATCACAGCAAAATTTATTTCATAATTTTTGGAGCAATAAATCTCAAGATATGATTTTTGGAATTATTTTCACATTTTCTGGAAATCCATTTCATAAATCAATTTTCTGAAACCGGCTGAAAAATGCTAGAGCTACCCGTGGCTACGTACATGCGCGCACACACTGAGACAGACAGGCGGGACCCCGTGGTCAACTGACCCCACTAGTCAGTCACTCCCGAGCAGGGCTCACGGTTGACCGACAGAATCTCGTCGTCGGCGAGGTGGCCGGCGACGAGGTGACCATCACCGTGCTCTACGGCTCAAGGCGAACACGATAGGGCCAGCGGCGAGGTTGGAGGAGCTCGAAATCAAGCTTGCCGACGTGCATAGCGGCACGGTGGCGCGACTCACCGGCGGGAGCCCGTCTCCGGCCATGGCGTGGTGCGGGGAGTGGCGTCCGAGCACCGGGAAAGCAAGGAGGTTCCGATGCGCCTGAACACAAGGCCAGCGGATGAGCAGGAGAGCGAGGCCTGCGGAGCAGTGCGCTCCGGCGATGAGTGCCCAACTCCGGCGAGGAATAGCCGTCGTAGGAGTCCTTACCACAACGAGCGGGTACGAGCACGGGACGCGCGAGGAAGGAACGAAGCAGGAGCGAAGATGGAGGCTCGGTTGCTGCGGTGTGGTGGCCGAAACGCGCGTCGCCAGCGATGGCGCGCGGTGGTGGAGGCGGAGCTGCGGCTGCTGCGCGCGTGAAGAAGCAGAGGCGAAAGGAGGAGAAGGAGAAGGGCGAGGCGTTGCGGAGAGTTTGTAGTGGCGAGTGCACGCGCTGGTGGGGGCGACCGGGCGCCACCCGGCCGGCGTCGCCGGCATGCGCTCGCCACGCGGCGCGGCATGCCTGACGCGGTCGGACGCGTCCGCGCGCGTAGGGGAAGAGACAGCGTGCGGGCGTGGGCCTGGGCCGCGGAAGAGCAGGCTGGGCCGAGGCGAGGCGCGGACGCGGGAGGGGAGGGGCGCTGGGCCGGCTTCGGCTGATGGGCCAGAAGTGAGGCGGGCGGCCCAGAAGGCGAGAAAAGCATTTTCATATTTTCATTTTCAATGAATTTTCAAATATCAGTTTTCAAATCCCATTTTAAGCAAGAAAATGACTTCTTTTGAAAATGGTCCAAAAATAAAAGTTGCTTAGAATTTAATCCTCTACAACTTTGCTTTAGGGACCAACTAAAAATTTTGCATAGATTTTGAATTGAGAAGTAAAAGCTAAATAGGGAGGATTTTTGAGCATTTTCAATAATAATTTCAAAAGCATATTTTGACAAAAGTTTGAATACAAACTTTGCTCCACATTGCATGATAATTATTTCTAAGTGATTTTCATTTAAAACCTAACATGTTCCATTGATCTAGCTAAGCATAATTAGGGCAAAACAAACTAAACAAGTGTATGCAACATTCATGTTTCATATGTTTCAAAGCATTGTTTCAGTTATTATTTAACATGATTAGGCATATATGATTAGGATGCTTGATGATGCATAATATGCATGATTTGTAGTGCCTAAATGCTTGCGTAACACTGGGGTGTTACAGTGAAGGCAAAGCCAAAGATGCTGATGGCGACCCCCCGCTCCAATTGACGGCGAAGGCAAAGTCAAAGATGGTGATGGCAATCCCCGCTTCAGATCAATGGCGAAGGCAAAGCCAAAGATGTCGATGGAGATCCCCCTGTTTCCAATTGATGGCGAAGGCAAACTTAAAGATGCCAGTGGTGATCCTTGCTTCAAATTGACGGCGAAGGCGAAGATGAAGATGCCAATGGCGACCCCTCTGGTCCAATTGACGGCGAAGGTGAAGTCGAAGATTCCGATGGTGATCCCACTGCTTCAAATTGGTGGCAAAGGCGAAGTCAAAGATGCCAATTGTGATAATAAAGCCCCTCGGCAAAAAGTTAGTGAAGGTTAGTTGATGACATCGAAGTTGGTGGCGAAGCCCCTTGCCGAAGTCAAATTTAAAGCCCCTGGCTAAAACATTGAAGAAGGTGTAGTCGATGACATCTAAATCGGTGGTGAAGCCCTTGACGAAAGGTTGGTGAAGGCATAGTTGATGATGCCAAAGTTGGAGTCAAAGCCCCTTGCCAAAACATTGGCGAAGGCAATGTCGATTACACCGAATCGACGATGAAGCCTCTTGTCGATATGTTGGCATAGGCGGTGTCGATGTCGCAAAGTCAGTGGTGAAATCTCTCGACAAATAACGACAAAGGCATAATTGATGACACTGAATTCGAAGTTGAAGCCCCTCGCCGTAGTCAATAATGACGCCGAAGTTGACGGTGAAGCCCCTTGCCGAAATGCTGGCGAAAGCATAGTCGATGGTGAATACGTAGCGAATGCCAATGATCAAAGAAATCCATCATTTCTATGAAATCCAATATTATGAGGGCCAATAGAGAATCAGTGATAGACTAGAACCAATATTCGTTTAATGTTAATGATTATGCAAAAACCAATACTAGATGGATATTAAAAAAATACCAGGGTATACTCATGCATTTGAGAAATAATTTTGCTACATAGACATGTTAGTTGAGAGGGCCGGGTGAGAGATTTCATAGTGGTGTAGCCCTGCATGCTTGAAATAAAAAAATTGAAAATAAAAGATGATTATTTCGTGATAGCCACTTGGGCTAAGCAGGAAAATGTCAGGAGCTGCCTGTCATGTGGGGCCAAGCCAGGCTGGCACACTCAGGTCCATCTACATAAGGGAACCTGTAGGCCAGAAGCAAGGCATCAACCAAATTATGAAGAGAATATCTCCTGGTCAGCAGTGGTAGTAGTTGTACTGTTCATCTTGCTGTATCCGATTCTAGTTGAATTCGATTCTCGGTCTACACCATGGATTCCTCTCTCGAGCTTTGGTTCGACGAGTTCAAGAGGAAGCTCGACGAGCTCGACGCTCGGATGGATCGGCGCTGGGCCGAGATGGAGCAGCGGGGCGCCGCTGTCGAGCCCCGCATCGGCGTCCTCGAGCAGTCTGGCGCGACGCAGCTCGTCGTTCCTGACAACTGGGGCGGACTCTTCGACGAGATTTCCGCCGCCTCCTATGAGCCCGTCCCCGCGCCCGACGCCGCCTCCACCACCGCGTTCGAGGAGATTGAGTACCTCCCCGCCTCGAACAAGCAGCTGGAGGTGGTGGAGATGGACGAGAAGGTCCACCCATGCACCGGCAGCAAGGTGCTCAAGGCCGTCGTCACGCAGTCCAACGCCGACCCGCTCCTCACCGAGCGTTCCCGCATGGCCGTGCTCGACCGCGACTCGCTCGACCACGGCGCCCTCTCCGCTGCGCGTCCGCCTCGCCTTCACCAGCTGCGGCGTGCTTCTCTGCGGCCGCCTCTGCTCCGTCGACCGCGGCGAGCTCCTCTGCTTCGCCGACCGCGGCGAGCTCCTCCACGTCCACCTCGGCTTCGACGACTGCGGCGTGCACCACGGCGCCTGCCTCGCCTTCGCCGACCGCGGCGAGCTCCTCCGCGTCGACGTGGACGGCCTCCACGGCTCCTGGTGAGAGGCCGGCGTCCTCGACGTTGAGCCCGCGCGCGGCCCCGAACTCATCCTCCTCCGGGTGCCCCACGAAATTGCCTCCCGTCGCTCCCCAGCATCTTCGAGCTCGACGCTAGCTTCTCTGCCCACGCCAACCTCCTGGACGCCGAGGGCAACGGCGACGCGTTCTTCTCCTTCTTCTTCGACTTCGCCAAGCAGTCCACCACCGTCATGCACGCGCCTGCACCTGCCGATGTCGCCTCGACTACCCCACGCGCATTGCCCACAAGGTACTCGACATTGGGTCGCAGCCACGACGCGCACGTCGTCATCATCACCGGGGGAAAGCCGAGCGTCCACAACTTCTACCCCATCCTCCACTACTATGACGGGCGCAAGTTCTGGCGCGAGCTCTCCATCACCGAGGTCCCCGCGTTCCTCTCCTACGCCGACGACCCGGACGACCCCGGCCTCAACGTCGCGTCACGGTCCAGCTTCCGCATCCGCGGTGGCGCAGAGGTCGTCCTCCTCTTCCGGAAGCTCGGCCTCAACGGCACGGAGGACGTCGCCATCTACCACGGCTTCCAGCTCACCGACAATGGCGTCGCGCTCACCTGCTTCCTCTGCGGCGGCGCGCTCCTCCACTTCGAGCGCGGCGTTCCCGTCGCGGCGTTCCTCCCCAAGCTCTGCCTCTTCACCATCCCTCTCGGCGACCCGCTCTGCCGCGTGCACCACTCCCCGGTCTTCCTCAAGCTCATCACGGAGGCCGCCGTGAACGGAGAGGACGCCGACTTGGAGCGTTCCTGCGTCAAGACCGTGGCGTGCGGGCTCCACATCTCCAAGGTGGCTTGCCTCATGGCCCCCCGCGTCTCCCCGATGCACTGGCACCGCGGAATAAGTCGCGCCCTGGAGGTACGGTTGGAGTGGATTCGCCTGCCGGGTCCCGAATACGCCTACGACATCGCCACCGAGTACGTCAGTCGCTGGTTCGTCATCACCACGGGCAAGGACGCTGAGCCCGTCATCCACGTCTCCGAGTACAAGTGCGCCAAGGCGTCCCGCGGCAAGCGCGTCTTCATCGTCTCCTGCGGGAATTCCGGCTTGGAAGTCTGCCTCGACCTCTGCGGCCACCGTATCCTCCCATCCATGGTCGTCAGGGACGTGGAGCACGCTCTGCCGCTGGAGATTCCGGGCCGCGTTCAGGGGCTGCTCGACGCCAACATCTCCACCCTCGCCAAGCTCCTAGTCGCCACGGGCAACTGGGACTCCTGCCGGACACAGGCACGTCACGTCGGGCAACGGCTGACCGTGCCGTTGCTGGAGCTCGTCACCTGGCAGCGCGACGTGGACTCCACCAGGCCCGCCAGGGACGCTGGACGCGCACAGCAGCCACAGCGCCACGTCGTGTCGGACTTCGTCAACCTCTCCGTCGTTCTGCTGCTAGTGCCGGCGTGTTCCATGGAGTGCAACGCGTTCGGGCTGGCGGCGGACATCGCTCAGGAGGACCCCAGCTTCCTCTGGATCCTGCTCGACCTTGCCTACTTCGTGGTGACCGTGGGCCTGGAGTCCGCGGCGGATGTCGAGCACTTGGACTTCCTGTCCGCGTGGTGTTCTGCAAGCTTCAAGCGAACAGTACGCTGGTCGCTGATGGACGGACAGAGCAGGCTGAACAAGGACGTATCATCGTCATTCTACTGCACAAGTTCGCCAAGGTGCACAAGCTTGTTCCAGATGATGCAGTAGGGTTCGCTGTGCTGCTGCAGAGTACGTGGCTCAGGAGGTGATGCCGGTTCTCCAACAGGAACATGAAGATCAGTCCTGCGGCTTGAGGGCAAGCCGCAATTCAAGGAGGGGGGAATGTCAGGAGCTGCCTGTCATGTGGGGCCAAGCCAGGCTGGCACACTCAGGTCCATCTACATAAGGGAACCCGTAGGCCAGAAGCAAGGCATCAACCAAATTATGAAGAGAATATCTCCTGGTCAGTAGTGGTAGTAGTTGTACTGTTCATCTTCCTGTATCCGATTCTAGTTGAATCGAGTTATCAGTTGGCAATCCTCGTTGGGTTGCTAACAGAAAACCACTTGGGACGGTTTTTGTATATACAACTAAACTTGTTGCAAGCATTTTAGTCACCTTGGTGACTTGTCATGCGAATAGTAGGATTTCACATTTCGCTAACATCAAGCGAAAGGTGGTGTATGATCACAAAAAGACTAGCCGCTTGGACCAAAATGATCAGGCATCAAGAGATAAAGAAGTACTCACAAAATAGGTAAGAACCTGTGAATATGATATTACCCATGACACAATTGCGAAGGATAAGTATTTTCAAGATATTATAAAAAAATGCAAAAGTAATCGCGTGGTGATCAAATGAGGTTATCGAAGTTTAAGATTGCACGAATAATAGCTTATGTGTTATCTCGGTGAGATAGGACAATCCTAAGGAATTTGGTAAAGGAGACCCGCTATGGCAGGGTGTTCGATGTTGTCTTTATGCATTGCAGCATAAAAGTTACTGTATCAAACAGTATGCGGAACCGGTCAGGAGCTGATTTTAAAAAGACCATGCAATTCACAGAACAGTGCTGCTTTTGTGGCCAAGCGATGGTGTAAGAGACCAAGACATGAGGTTCCTGATGCATATGCATACTTGGGAAAGAGACAGCAAAATTTTCTCTGCATTACATTTAAACAAGAGAAACTTGACCACATTCAAGGGAGAAGTAACGAAGTGCCTTGCAACCTGACAAGGACAACACTTTTTTGCGGATTAAAAACGAATTATAAAGTGTTTCAACTTATTTGCACACTTCTGAAGCAGTCGAAACTTGGTTGCCAAGTAGCATGTCAAAGTGGGCCGTATACCGTAACGGTGCCAGATAACTCTGTGGTCTATTTATAGAACTAAGAAAAAAGACAGCTAAAGAGCAAGTCATGGTTACAAGAGCCTCCGTAGCACTAGTGGGAGGGAATTTTCAAGGATTTAATAGCCTAGGCCATGTTTAGATGCCAAACTTTAGCACCAAAAAGCAGTATTTGGCACTATGCAAAAAGAAGATTCTTCATCACATCAAAATGCCGACACATGTATGGAGTACTAAATATAGATGAAATAAAAAACTAATTGCACAGTTTTATTGTACTTTGCGAGACGAAGATTTTGAGCATAATTAATCAATGTTTGAATAATAATTACTAAATAAAAACAAAATTGCTACGGTGCGCATTTATGGCATTTTGCAAACTTTGCCCCTTCAAACTTTGTATCTAAACAAGGCTCTAGTCTTCGAAGATGCTTATATGAAAAGAATTTATATGACTGTGTTCATATGGGTGAATGTACGTGCGTTGTGAGTGTCTGCGTGTAGTCGGAAAAAAGCACTACCAAAGGAAGCACACACCTCCACAAGTAACAAAAAGGTGGGTACTCTTTTTATTCAGGAAGGATCAAATGCATCTCCAAGATTCAAATCACCGAAGGGATAGAAACTTCCAGTGGGTGCCTTCACATGACGTCAGAAGCTAATAAGTCGATCAGTTGACCACGTAATAAATTGTGCGTTTTTTGCAACGCAAAGATTTGTTTGCTGGTCTATATTTTTTTTGCGAACAGTTTGCTGGTCTATATAAAAGAGCAGATGGTCCATCTTTTTTTTTTTACTTTGTACAAATGACCTTGTGTTTCTTCTTGCCTCGTCTTGAACTCAGACTCACGATCCATACTAAAAAACAAGTTAGAAGTACGGGTGTTTGTACATCAAGTGACGGTATAAAGTAAAGTTCCAATATACATTGAAACAAATGATGTGACCGTTACACAAATCTCCGAGCCATAAGTCTCCTAGATGATTTGCAACGAGGTATGTTCTCTTGCAACACATGAACACAAATATAACCCTCTTTGGCAGGGCTTTAGCTTCTCCATAAATAGTAATGCTAGGAAAAGCCACATTTTTATGGCTTCGACTTTTAAGCCAAAACAGCTTCGGCTTCGTCATTTTTTACTTTGTTTTGGCTTCAAAGCCGTTTTCAAATGTGAGTGTCTAACAAAGCTTCCTAAATCCTAAACGCACAGAAGCCATAGGTGAAGCCTCTCTAAAAGCCTTACCAAAGATGCCCTACGCAATAACCTAACAAGAACAAATAAGAAAGCACTTCCAAATATTTTTTGAATTTTTTCTTCGAGTGACGCACGTGATGTACAATGCTAACTGTTACAGAGTTCCATTTCTCTTCTCTTTTTTTTTCCAGCATTAGCAACAGAAACATTCATCAGTCAGCTCTGAACCTATCTCATCGTCAAACATTACATTCAGTTCACACGCTAGTCTCCCCAGCATCTACATTCGCGCGCTCCATTGCAATTTTTAGTCATCATTATTCATCCTCTTCCGCTTCTACTTCTTCCTTCTCATACTCGGAGTCAGAACCTTCTTCATCCCCAAAAGGATCCTCATCATGGCTACCATCATCCTCGTCCTCGGACAATTCATCGGGATAATCAAAAAGTGGATTATCTTCAGCTGCATATTCAATATGGAAAGAGTTTCAGATAGTTCAAGTAACTAAGGATCTCACTGATTAGTTAAGGGAGTATAATGATGGTAATGTTACCATTTGAATCATCCGTGTCATATGGATAGTCATCGTCGTAACATTCATCTTCTCCATCGTCCACTTGTAACCTTATGTAACAAGACCAGTCGTTAATAAGACACTCTGACAGGAACCCAATGGAATAAGACCACACGATACATATTTAGTTATTTACCTTGGATATGAGGCTGCTGACGTGGCCTCCATGTTTGTATCATCCACCTCCTTGACAGTATAGATATCATAAACTTCAGAATCTGCTAAACAGCAAATTTAGACTTGGTGGAGCTAAACTGCTCACTGTTACTACTTGGGCACTCGTACTACTACAAGAGTTTGAAATCACTTTCTATTACAGTCAATAAAGAAAGCACCAAGAACCTTTCCAGTACTGTTGAGAGCATCTCAAGGCAAGAAGCTTCAATACCTTCTGATTGTGCCAATGAAATTATATCCGACTCAATTTCCTCTGCAGCTGATGGCAAGTACTCCCGTATAAGCGGAAGAAAGTTGCATAGAACAGCGCCCTCTTCAAAAGAGGTAATCCTGCAGGGAATATTGTAAGGAAACATGCAACTATACAACTCTACATTCCAAATGACTTGATAAATTGTCAGAAATCAAGATTTACCGTGGTTCTGCTTGATGCTTCTCATCATCGGGATCTACTTGGACAGCATCATAAAGATGGCATATTTCTCTCAATGAGTCATCAGCATCATTATTTTCTCCTTTTCGACTCTTCCATATTTGTGCAAAGCGGGCATTTCTACCCATATCCTAGGGTCAATGAACAAAACCATGCATAAGAGTGCATGAAAAAGACCACTATGACATTTATAAATAATTAAAAATAAATACTATCAATTTTCTAGTCTCAGGATAATTTGGGAGTAGCACTTCCCTCATGAAATCCCAATACACAATCTAACACTACAAGGCCCATGCTATAGCAACTCCTGGGGACTAGCCATGTTCCGTAATGGACCAAACCTGCTCACTTGCAACAATCAAATATGCTGCTCCTAAAGAACCTGACGACCACATTATTTAAAATACTAACACAAGTAGTGTCCATCACCATCCATCAATATACACAAGTGCACCCAGGCCTCCAGGTTTGGTATTGTGGACCACAGAATAGTTAATTTAGCATGTATAATCCTTTTACTAGCTAAATCTGCATATCTAGCTTCCATGTGCTTGTGGCAAGGGAATGTTCCCAGAGTCGAATTCCCAACCAATGACCTTATTTGGGAATTGGGATGCAACACTGTTAGCATAGATTGGTTAACATGGTCATTCCCACAGCATTATGTTGCAATCAGGCTCAACATGGATAAATATGTGTGATGTGGAGCTAAAACAAATTCACATATACTTGCAGGTGAGGTCAAACTAGAATGCAGAAGTAGCAATGATGTAAGCACTTAAAAATCTAAACTAAATCATTATTGTGGGAGCACTCCTGTACTGGTCAATTAAATTATGTACCAATCAGAGTATGGGAAACAAAAAAAATTACATAATAGAAAACACAACTTTACCTTGATGAAATAGAATAGGCCAATAGGGAAATGCTTTGCAAGTTAAAAATGGTTATTGGTAAATGATGCACTTAAAATTTGCATAGTAAATTACATGAACCCCTTTTGCTCCTATAGATAACCTTATGCCTGGTTTACACTACAGCCATTTCATCATATACACCAAACATCAAATTCATTTTCTCCTTAGTACTTGCAGAAACTTGAGAAGAAGAAATTAACTGCAGCCAGAAACTCAGAATAATATGACGTGTACCTCGTGCCTCTGTCTGGCTGCTGATCGGAGCTCCTCTGGTTTCTGTTCGCACAAAGAGTGTCCACTTTAGTATTTAACTAACTAAATTCATTTCAACAGCTATAAATATGGAAAACACTATTTTGCTAATAGTAAATATTGGTGTCAACAATGTTCCAGGAGAAAATTAAAAATAATCCTAGTGGGAACCAGTGAACACAAAAAATAATGCAGTAGACATTATCAGTTTTGCTTACTTTGTCTTGCTTGATTCTGTCATTCCACTCCTTTGTCTTGCTCTTTATCTCCTTGGAATTTGAGTCGGCAAGCTGCAAAACAAATGGAGTTGTTTACATATATAAGCCTTGTGCATCTGATATAGAGAACAAGTAATGCCCATCCATTGTGTAACCATGTTTGAGTGCATAGCAGAAACAGACTCCTGCTTTCCTTTCAAACAAATATAAATACTTAAGGTGCAAATGGCAACATTTTTTTTTCTATTTCAAAGAAGCTGTTCAGTTGCAGTATTTTAACTGCAGAAATGCATAAAAGATGCTGTGATAAAGATTAATTGTGATTTATATAGTCCACAGAGAAGAAAAATAACAAAGAAGTCATATAACGCAGTAGTACCACTGGATACATATGAGAAATGAAATATCAACTGGATTTAGACACAGACTAAGAAACAGCTATGCCATGCTAAATGCCAAATCTGAGTGCTAAGCCAGTATAACAAGAAGGAACTAAGGAAACGGACAAATGAAAAGGAAAGAAGTATTACCAAAAGAGAGTGCAAAACATCTTCAACAGCCTCAGAATGGTGTACTGTCTCGATGTGCTGGACAAGAAGTTTCTTAACTCGTGGTTCCTCTGAAGCTGTGGGCATGGCAAGCAAGTAAATCATATGCAGGTGAAGGAGGCACTACTATCTTTTTCTTTTTTTTCTGGCCTATAATTTTTCGTCTGAATAAGCAGAATTTGGTATTATATATCATGTATAGTATCAATGGAAGGTGGCAAATTTCAAGTCTTGCATCATCATCATTCAGCAGACAGGGCAATCACGCATTCTCGCGGGGTAATTTGCATATACAAGTTACTGGCAATGTAAGAACCATCAGTACCAGTGACAACTTAAATCATTTTCTTGGGGGCTCGTGTACCTTTAGCACTGGCGGAGGAGGAAGAGGAGGGTGGGTCGGAGATGGAGAGGCTGGATAAGTCGAGCATGGCCTTCTTCGCCGGCCTCTCATTAATCTCTAGCCCTGGTAACACAGCAGAAAAAAAAAAGTCAAAACCCTGCTTCTATCGAGTGGAAATTCAGGGGGGACGAAAGGGAGGGAGAAGGGGAGCTCACAGAAAGCGTCCGGGCGGGTCTGCGAGGGCTTGCGCTTGACCCGGACGACGATGGGCTTCCCCTTCGCTGCGGCCTCCGAGGTGGAGGCCTCGCCGGCGGCCGCGGCCGCCGCCGCCGCCGCCGCCGCCGCCGCAGACGCCATGGCTGGCGGTCGGGCAGGGTTAACAAGGACAAGGGCGGCTTGACACCCACAAGGCCCACAAGGGAGTCCCTCTTCCAACTTCTGCATGTGCTTTACGATTCGTGCGCGCCGCATCCGACGGATGTGGTCCGACAGGCGGAGGGAGACGGGACAGGGGCCCACCTCTTTCCATCCATCCCCGCGTTGGTCTCGTCGGCCGCCACCGATTAAGCCCGGGCAAAATTAATCGAAACCGAAAAACCGAACAGAAAGAACCGGAACCGAAACCGAAAGAACCGAAACTAAAAAATTCGGTTCCTTTTCCTAATACTGAGGAACCGAAATAACCGAAGCAAATTCGGTTTCTACTCTCGGTTAACCGAATTAACCCAAAAAACCGAATTATATCAATTATACTTCACTTACTTGCATTTTGTAAGATTATGTTTGGTTTATGCGTGATAATTCATATTTGAACTATTATATATTTGTGTTACTATATTGGTATTATTCACTTATGAATTATTATTATCTAAAATGTATATAGTGTTGCATAAATTCACTTTAGAACATGCATATTTATCATTGTCTTAGCGTCTCCTGAGAAAGTTCGGTTAGTTCGGTTAGAATCGAAACCGAACCGAAATAACCGAAAACCGAAATGGTCGATTTCGAGAATTTTTGAGAACCGATCGATTTCTATTTTTAAAGAACCAAATTTCTTCAAAAACCGAGGAACCGAACCGAGAACCAAATGCAAAAATACTTCTTTTTAACGGGCTTGTGGTCCAGTTCCAGTCCGTCTACAGCACCTCCGTCCCTTGTGGTTAGACTCATTTCCTTATTAACACTTCCAGGGTTTTTTTTACCGACCGGTTTCCGGTAACCGCCGGCCTCCGGTAGCGGTAAACCGGTCTGGTTTACCGGTAACCGGCCGGTAACCGGCCGAATTCAAATTCAAATTCAAACACTCCTTCAGTTCGGTTCGGGTCCGGTTTACCAGCCGGTTTGGAGCAGTAACCGGCCGGTTTGACCGGTTTACCGCTCGGTTTGAGTTTGGAATTTTCTTTTTTCTTTTTTTTTCAAACTTCTATACGTATAAATAAATACTAAACGAACTCGAATTTGAAAAATTTTTACACCATTGGCTTCTATAAATCATGAACTATTTTTAGGAATTTTTTCAGCATTTTTTGTTTTTTTTTCAAATTTTAAATTTGAATTTGGGGGCCTTAACGGGCCGGGACCGGGATTTTTTTTCTTTTTTTTTCAAACTTCTATACGTATAAATAAATACTAAACGAACTCGAATTTGAAAAATTTTTACACCATTGGCTTCTATAAATCATGAACTATTTTTAGGAATTTTTTCAGCATTTTTTTTTCAAATTTTAAATTTGAATTTGGGGAATATCTAACCGGACCGGACCGGAACCGGTCCGGTCCGGTAAGGGTGGTAACCGCGGTTTACCGCGGTAAACCGACCGGTTTTTTAACCCTGAACACTTCCCTTGTTGGATTAGATTGGATCAAACACTTCTTTTTCTTCTTTTTTTTTGAAGAAGTTTTGATTCCTCTTCGTCTACGACGCTATGACGTCAATGGAACGGCGGCAAGCCCAAGCCACTGGTGAGCCGCTGTGGCAGAACCGCCTAATCTAATGCCCTCCCAAGAGTACTTGTCTTCCATTAGACACTAAGTACCTAAGAGAGTGCACTAAATTCTGCGATTTCATCGAGCACACCCGAGGGAGAACTCGAAAATCCACATTTTTACCTCAGGATCATAAATGAGAGATAAAGCTTACAGCATCTTTACCATTTCTTACATCACTTTTAGTACAACATCAGGGTAATCCATTGTTTAAATATAACCGCGAAAAATAAAATGTTATCCGAGTTCAGCGGAAATGAAACCATTTAATGATGAGTTAAATATTATCATGATGAACATTTATATACAGAAAATGATAACAGGTGGTAAATCTTTCCTTTGTAAAACATTTTTGGTGAGAGTTATAAATCAACTCTACATCCGTAACGTAAAGGAAATCCTCACTGAGCCCACCAGGAGGTTTCCACACACAAAAGTCATCTGCAAGAACACCTGTCACCTGCAACAGGGTAGAACAAACCCTGAGTACTCAATTGTACTCCGCAAGACTTATCCGTTAGAAGGAAAGAAAAGACTCTAAAGATATGCAAGGCTATCTGGCTTGTGGGTTATTACAACTGCAGGAAGCATTACTAAAGGTGCATCCTTATATTCAATTTTTATTAGCAATTGTCAGTAGTTCATTAACCAACCATTCTAGGTAAGCACCTATTCTACTTTCAAGCAAAGGTTGAGCCATCAAAACCATCTTTCCATCTTTCATCTTTCAGTTCTTACTACGGTGCCAGAGTGCAGTCAAGCCGTACCGTCACGTAGAAACGGTGATTCACGAATCAATGTGCCCAGCTGGGTACCCCGAAAAACACACGTCTCGCTCGCACCCCAGGCACGAGTGAGACCAACCTGTTCCACTCCTGTCACGGGTTCCAGATTCCCGTCCAAACTTGGACTCCATGCCCCCACCCTTGAGGCCCGGCCTCAAAGTGGTGCTTAGACCTCCACATATCCCCGCCTCTAATCATGCGATCCGGAAAGAGCCGGAGCCCATGACAAGAGAGTAACAAGTCTTCCTAGCCCCCATCCGCTAGTATATGCTCGGGATAATAAATCTGTGACTTGACCGGGGATCCAGTGCAACGAACGGTCCTTAATCGACACAGGCGGGACAATTGCAACCAGAGCCTCGCTCGGATTGTCCAACCAAGTCCATATCCAATTTCAAGTACAGCCCCGCCCGGTCTCCAATTATTATCCACATATAATCCATGTGATAGTAACATGATAATAGTAACAATAATATATTTCCTATCTCTCGCGAGTGACAGGCAATCACTCGACTTCTACCGGAGTCCTGTAGCATAGCAATCTACACGATCCTGTCATACTAGTAAGACTCATGGGATCATGATATATATATATATGCAAGTGGGTTTCATTCAACTCCTTAAAACTTAATGCACAAGCATAAATAAAGTGTAGAATAATAGAGGTTATGCACCGGGGCTTGCCTGGGTAACATATAACCAAAGTTAGCATTTCCACCATGGCACCACGATCATTTAGGCACCATCTTTTCCGCTACTCCGGTTGACTCCACGATCCATCGTCGTCCCTATTATGAGATTTACACGAATGCAACGTAGAGACATAAGTAAAAGACAGCAATCGCAACTCTCGTCGTACGACTACGTCTCGCAAGCTAACGAGCTAGCCACACACCAACTCACTAGGCCACGTATCCACGTTGTCGATTCAAACGTTATTTCTCAACAAGTGTTGTAGTTATATAAACCCGATGTGTCGTGTTATTCATTTTATCGATTTACTACATATTCAAACTAGAACTTATTAATTATCCTAGCAACCAATTAGTTTGGAGCTACAAAAATTACATTGAGCAGCTAATATTGCTAAGAACCTACTGTAAAGATTTCAGACCCAAAACTATTACCAATTTATCACAACAATTCCTATAAGTTCATATTTTTACAACATCAAGTATCCCAATTTAATTATGTAGCTCCTAAGAAAATTATCCCACTATGTGAACAATTTATACCAGCAGGTAGGTCATGATTTTATGAGACTAACAAAATTGGTTTGACATTTTTATGATTTTTATTTGATTTATTACGGATTTATAAACTTCAGCCATATTAAATAAAATAGCAAGCCCAGCCGAAAAGAAAAACAACCCACAGGACATTGGCACTATTTACTTGAGTCATGTATTTAGTAAAAAGGACCCCGTATAATTCTTTTGCTTGGATATATATGCTCCTCACCTTGCTCTCTCTTTTCCAGGAACGGAGCGCTCGGAGCAGAGGAGCTGAGGAGCTCCGGCCGGCGGTGGAGTCGCTGCGGTCACGACGGCCGACGAGGGCGGGACAGCTCCACGGCTTGGGTGGTTGCGGGCTCGGCAAGCAGAGTTGGGACGCCGGTGCGGGACGCGGAGGTGGAGCAAGGAGAGGCCGTGAGATAAGGCGAGCAAGGCGAGCAGCGGTCTGGCTTCCTTAAGAAGCCGGGGAGACAGCAGACAAGCGCAGATGGCAGGGCGTGCGGTGCAGCGAAATGAGAGAGAGAAGAGAGTGCACGGCGCAGCAGCTCTTAATGCTCGGATGAACAGTGTTCCTGTATGCTACAGTAACTCTGCTGTGAACAGTGCCCGACGTGCAAGGCGCAGTGAACCGTGTTTGGATTCAGACTTGAGTGGTCTTTGGTCTTTCAACGTGTCAACAGGGCTAGTTGATTCATGATGGACTTGGACTTGAGTGTGCCTTGCCGTGTCAACGGGGCTGATCAGCAATAAAGAGTGTATGTGTGCTCATTAAATTAAGAAGGGAGAAGGAGAAGATCATTCGCAGACTAGCTGTTGACGGTCCTTAAGTACCGAATATAGTTATTAAATAAATAAAGAAAAGGATCCAAATGCAACCAACACCTAGACTTAGGGTTTTATCTGACAGAATTCCACGAGTTTTGGTGTTTGTCTGTTTCTGCAGAGGGTTATCAGAAAATACAGAGGAAAGGCCCACACGTCGGGTTTACATAGAGATAATAACGTGTTCATCGATTTTCTATCATCTAGAAGACTCCAGAAGCCACGAGATCAAACGGAAGGCCGAACGGGCCCGGAGGCAGGGCGCCCGCCCTGCTCCCTAGGGCGCCCGCCCTGGCCTGAGAGCCAATCAGGCTCCGTCTCGCGGATTATGCTCCACCGACCTAAGGGATCAAGGAAAATCGTGCGATTAATGTCGGTTTGATCCGACGGCCCACGTTCACTTGAGGGGGCTATATAAGCAGGACCCCTGGCCCCTGGAGGAGGCACTCCCTCATTCTCAATTCCTCAAACCCTAATCTCAGGAGGAGAGTCTCTGATCAAGCCTTAGAGCCACCACATCAACTAGATCTCTAGTATAGCATAGCTACATAGGATTAGAACTACAAGGAGTCAATCTTCGATTGGTTTCCGGATCTGTCAAGAGGATTCTTGGTAATTCCTCTACTGTTCTTCATTGTTCATCATTGTTCTTCAATATTATGAATACAACTTTGTTCTATTTTAATATATTGATTATGACTATGCTCTACTTGTTTATGTTTGCGATTATATTGTTCTTAGTTTATCGTAGTTATACGCTTGGCTTAGTTAGATTGGAATTATATACATGTTTAGGATCGTATAGCGTTTATCCATCGGATCCATGGGTAAATGATAAATATTGTGTAGGCGTGGTGCTTAGACCATATTTATCTGCGATTGCACCTTATATGCCGGATCGTGGGGTGGTCCGCGATGGTGACAGCTTCGTTGGTTCTTATATAGTCCCCCTCCCGTGTGTAAGGCAGGCAGAGCAACATTATTACGGGGGAGTGATTGCTATGTTTCTCATCTTCCTTGATAATATCACTATGCATGGGCGTAGTCCTTTCTCGCAATGATTGTCAAGTGTACTTGCACTAACTATGATATGCTAGATTTTATAGTTAAGAATAACTTAGGAAATATCCTTGTAGTTCATCCTAATACCATGCTAATAACTTGCTAGAATATCTGTTGAGGTGCTTATCATTATTATATGTGGCTAGCTGATCAGATTAATTATCTTTGTCACCATTCATACTTTATCTATATTTTATGTGACACTTACCCCTGTATGCAAGAGATAGATGAATGCTCTCGCTTATACATGCAATGATTGATACTCATTCCTATATTCCATTCCATAATCAACATTGATGTTAGTAATCCCTTCCCAGTGGTAAAAATATAAATAACGATACCTGGAATACTTCCCGGTTAAAATGCTACATCGGTATTAATCTGTGCGCTTGCAGATCTTATTTATTATTCATTTAGAAGAGCAGTTGCATATTTCAATACCGCGTCTCTCATGTCATGCTGGGGATGACAACTTGGCTTAAGTGGCATGAGGGATAGGTTCGGCATTTTTGGCGCCGTTATCAGAATTAGAAAACTAAGTCTACTTTTGGTAATGACGTTAAGAATACCCAACAAGCATTTTTGGCGCCATTGCCGGGAAAGGTTGATTTACTAACAAGGAATGAATACGGAATTTGAGTCATCATTCGCATCATTAAGTGATTGAGATCATCAATTCTCCCATACAGATTTACCCCTGTATTTTTTCCATTCTTATTGTTTTGCAGGGTGATGTATGAATAGAGGACATCTTCCAGACAATTTTGTTGACAACCCTGAAGCATTAATCAGAGGGGCAAGAGCCAAGCTCAAGAAGTCAACACTTCGACACAACACTTCATCCAATCCAGAAGACCGCTGAAGTTTCATCCGGAATTTGTCAACAGAGTTCGCAGCCATGGCGAACAAGACGATCCGTGAGTTCTCAGCTCCCACTACGGACAACTTCCGCACTGGACCTGTCGCGGCCATCGACAAGAACTTTGAGCTCAAGCCAGGGCTCATCAACATGGTACAAGCCAACCAGTTTTGTGGGAAGCCGCACGAAGATGCAAGTGCTCATCTCCAACACTTCCTGGAGATTTGCAGCACATTCACTTTATTAGATGTTCTCAGAGACGCCATACTACTTCGTCTTTTCCCATTCTCACTATTGGGGAGAGCGAAGCAGTGGTTCTACGCGACGAAGGATAAGAACACTACGTGGGCACTCTGCTCTACGAACTTTCTGGCTAAGTTCTTTCCCATGGGCAAGACCAATGCTCTCCGTGGGAAGATTACAAGTTTTCAGCAACAACATGATGAATCCATTCCAGAAGCATGGGAGCGCTTTCAAGATTACATCCTAGAATGTCCCCATCATGGAATGGAGAGCTGGCTACTTATGCAGACTTTCTATCATGGGCTCATCACTACTGCTCGTGAGACCATGGATGCTGCAGCTGGAGGCGCATTTCTATCACTCACCATACCACAAGCTACAGCCCTTGTGGAGAAAATGGCGTCCAACCAAGGTTGGAACGAAGAGAGGATCCAAACACACAAGAAGGGTGGAGGTATGCACCAGCTCAAGGAGGTAGACATGCTGTCTGCAAAGTTAGACCTACTCATGAAAAAGCTCGATGACAAAGCTGGAGACAAAAGAGAAGTCATGAACGTCTACGACTCTCACATGACTTGTGAGGAATGTGAAGACACTGGACACTCAGGCAATCACTGCCCTGAGATGCTTGAGGATGCAAGGTACATCAACAACAACAACAACTACAACCGTCCTCAACAAAATCAAGGTTGGAATCAACAGAGGCCTAACTACTCAGGTAACTACTCAGGTAATTATCAAGGTAATAACTCTTACAACAACAATAATAATTTTCCACCCCTGAGAGAGTTAGTGTCTAATCAAGGAAAGCTAATGGATAACTTGTCTAAGAAATTGGCATCCAATGATAAAATACTAGAAAACATAAATAATAGAATGGATAATTTCTCTACTGCCATCAAAAACCAAATTAGCTTTAATAAAATGATTGAATCTCAGTTAAATCAAATAGCTGCTGCTGTTCCTGCTACTAACCCCGGTATACCATCACAACCGGAAGGATTAGAATCTGTAAATCTTGTAGACATATTTGATGTAGGTAACTGTTGGAGTAATCCCGCTGTCGGAGTACATAATGACCTTCTGCCAGTCAAGAGAGGCGATCCAGGATGCCCCGTCATCCCGATCTCCATCGGCATGGTGGACTTCCCAGAAGCACTCTGTGACTTTGGCTCCAGCGTCAACATTATGCCCAGGGTACTCTATGAAAAATTCTTTACATATCCTTTATCAGAAACAACTATGTGTTTGCAGCTTGCAGATCGGACACTAAGCTTTCCTAAAGGAATATTAAAGAACATGTGTGTCCGAGTTGGTACCTCGTACGCTCCAGCTGACTTCGTGGTGATAGAGACCGGGTCCGATGAGAGGTCACCAGTTATTCTGGGAAGGCCATTCCTGAACACCTCGGGAGTTGTCATCTACGCCAGCACTGCGAAGATCAACTTCAACATCAAGAGGAGGAAGGAGACGTTTTCCTTCAAGAACAAGATTACACAAATCCCAGAGCAACCCCAACATGAACCAAGAAAGAGGACCAACAGGAGGAACAAGCATAACAAGAACAACCAAGGATGGACCGAATCAGCTAAGATGGTCACTGCAGTTCAAGGAGGTCAAGACCGACGACCCAAGTCGCCGTTCCTAATCAAGAAGGACGACCCAGGCATGCCAAGCATTGAGTGCTCAATCAATGGATACTCCTTTCAGAAGGCGCTCTGCAACACTGGATCAAGCGTCAACATAATGGCCACAGTCACCTATCAGCTCTTGTACGGAACCATGCCCTTAAAACCAACATACACTCAGCTCCAGATGGCAGATCAGACATCTCGAAAGGTCAAAGGTATAGTAACCGATGTCCCTGTTAAAATTAATGATCATTTTATCCATACAGACTTTCAGGTCATTGACATGGGAGACGACGAGTACGATCCACCCATCATCCTAGGAAGACCGTTCCTAGGCACCGTCAAAGCAATCATCTACATTGGAACCAGAGAAGTCCATATGCATTTCCCCTCTGAGAAGGTACGCGGCTACTTTAATGACCCTAACTATATAGTTGAAGATTCTAAGCAGGTCAGGACAAGAAGAAGGCGACGTAACCGTAACCAAAGGAGGCAAACCATCAAGGACGTATGGGCAGACTATGAAGGAGAGGTCATAAGGCCTGAGGATACACAACAGGAGACCGAAGCACCAAGTCGGGTATGGAAAGCGAAGACAGTTACACAAGAAGAGGAGGCGTTGCCGGAACCACTGTCTACGCCACCCAAATCCCAGGACAACTAAGAAGAAAAGAAGTCCTGTTCGGAGGACTTAAAAACACCGAACGCCATGCCAAGAGGTAAACTTGGTAGTTATCATTTTCCCTTTAATTATTGCTCAGTTAATCATGTTCATTCTGTCTAAAAAAATGTTGAAAACAGTAAGCCCCATGTGAGTATGCGAGTGGCATAAAACTCATAAGTACATTCACTGTGGTGGCATAAAAAAATAATAATATATTTTTTCTGTTCTATAAAAATGAAAATAAAAATAGAGAGTGACATTTATCAAGGAAGCTCAAACATGATAAAGGCTAGATATTTATGCTAACGCTTAATCAAGTTCCACGAAGCTTTGTTGTCTATTTGAGCTCCACAGAATTCAGGAAGACTAGCAGATGGAGGACATCCTAATCGTTGTCAGGGTGCTGCCGACATTCAAATACACCTCTGCACCTGCTAGCTACATCAGAAGAAATTACGTCAAGATCCAGCTTGGGGGAGAGCACCCCCATTTATCCCGATAAGTATTTTTATCTACATTTATACCTATGCTTTATTAAAATAAAAAGATGCATAATCATGAAAACCCAAATAAATATTTTGTGTTTATATATATTTGCTTAGTTTAATAAATAAATAAAGTAGCTATGCTAAACTGAATCTTGAAAATAAAACTCTACCATGGATATGATGAATAGTTGCTCTGCCTAATTTTCAAATTTGTTTTCTCTCTAGTTTAGACATAACTGTTATGATTTAAAACTGGCTCTAAACCTGAACTAGTGGGAAGAGAACTTGATCTGAAGTCTAAGTTGTTAACGGATATGATATGGGAAGGTTGAGCTGCTGTTTATCTGTTCCTAGAGATGCTAGAATTCTGGAGAATTTTATCTTTGAAAATCTTTAAAATGTTGCATGATGAGTTCCTGTATGATGAGAGTTTAAATTCCTACCACAGCCATATATACATGCTTGTTAGAATAAGAGCCGCACTTTTACTACTTACTGCTTATGGGCATTGAGTGTGGTCAAGCTGTGTAGACCCTTAGGAACTTGTCATGTGGTTAAAATTAAGATTCACTTGCACGTTCACTCATACATGCTGCTTCTACCCCGGAAGTACGCATCCACATATATCCACTCATTTCCATCTCCAGATTCACCCAAAATTATTCTACTCCTGACCCGGGAGAGAATAGCCAAAAACATTATCCCATTCCTGTTATTCCCTGTGAAGTTAATGCTCAAGTCATTTCTACTACCACTTGCTATATTTTCAAAAGAGGGAGATTGCTCTAAAAATATATATATATATATATATATATATATATATATATATATATATATATATATATATATGAGGAAATAAAAAGGAGCAAGTGCTCGGAACCTCGAAGAAAGAAGAAGTGAGACGAGAGGTAAAAATGGACAAGTGTCCGACAGTAGAATTAGGGGTACAAGATACCCACCTGAGAGAAAAAAAAAGAAGAAAAAAAATAGAGCATCTCATTCCCCTCAAAAGTTTTAAAAAGCAAGAAAGGTATGTATTCCCTCAAAAAGAGCATTAGACTTTTGTTATCACCATCATCACCATACACCACTCATTCACCACACATGCACATCTTGATTTGACTTATTGACTTGTTTGTCTGGATCCATGGTTTGACTATGCAATAAATGAGTATGTATACTGTATCTCCCACCTATGAGCTCCAGATATCAAAGCCTTATTAGAGTAGGGTGAGAGAGAAGGCAATGTCACTACGCCTTATACCATAAATACCACATACTTTGAGAGAGAAGGCATATACCATTACTGTCTTGGTAAGGATCCAGAAATACCACAAAAGAGAGACCTGAGAAAGTCATACAAGGAATCTCTGAGTTTTATTTGAAAATTTTGCAAAAACTCCAGAGCTATAGCTGATCAAGAATAAGAGACATGGCGTTTGACTAGACCGTTCTATCTTTTAACCACTCAAGATGCAGGTGACGGTTGCAAGCCCCATGGTGAAAGGTAAAATGAGTAAGTTTTAAGTCTTGACAATTTACTCTAACTCAGGGATGAGACCTTATTTGAAAGCATATGTACCGTCAACGTTCAAAGGCGTTGCAGCAACTTCTGATCCATAATGAGTCTATCCTTGCTCAGGGACGAGCAAGAGGTAAGCTTGGGGGAGTTTGTTGACGGTCCTTAAGTACCAAATATAGTTATTAAATAAATAAAGAAAAGGATCCAAATGCAACCAACACCTAGACTTAGGGTTTTATCTGACAGAATTTCACGAGTTTTGGTGTTTGTCTGTTTCTGCAGGGGGTTATCAGAAAATACAGAGGAAAGGCCCACACGTCGGGTTTACATAGAGATAATAACGTGTTCATCGATTTTCTATCATCTAGAAGACTCCAGAAGCCACGAGATCAAACGGGAGGCCGAACGGGCCCAGAGGCAGGGCGCCCGCCCTGCTCCCTAGGGCGCCCGCCCTGGCCTGAGAGCCAATCAGGCTCCGTCTCGCGGATTATGCTCCACCGACCTAAGGGATCAAGGAAAATCGTGCGATTAATGTCGGTTTGATCCGACGGCCCACGTTCACTTGAGGGGGCTATATAAGCAGGACCCCTGGCCCCTGGAGGAGGCACTCCCTCATTCTCAATTCCTCAAACCCTAATCTCAGGAGGAGAGTCTCTGATCAAGCCCTAGAGCCACCACATCAACTAGATCTCTAGTATAGCATAGCTACATAGGATTAGAACTACAAGGAGTCAATCTTCGATTGGTTTCCGGATCTGTCAAGAGGATTCTTGGTAATTCCTCTACTGTTCTTCATTGTTCATCATTGTTCTTCAATATTATAAATACAACTTTGTTCTATTTCAATATATTGATTATGACTATGCTCTACTTGTTTATGTTTGCGATTATATTGTTCTTAGTTTATCGTAGTTATACGCTTGGCTTAGTTAGATTAGAATTATATACATGTTTAGGATCGTATAGCGTTTATCCATCGGATCCATGGGTAAATGATAAATATTGTGTAGGCGTGGTGCTTAGACCATATTTATCTGCGATTGCACCTTATATGCCGGATCGTGGGGTGGTCCGCGATGGTGACAGCTTCGTTGGTTCTTATATAGTCCCCCTCCCGTGTGTAAGGCAGGCAGAGCAACATTATTACGGGGGAGTGATTGCTATGTTTCTCATCTTCCTTGATAATATCACTATGCATGGGCGTAGTCCTTTCTCGCAATGATTGCCAAGTGTACTTGCACTAACTATGATATGCTAGACTTTATAGTTAAGAATAACTTAGGAAATATCCTTGTAGTTCGTCCTAATACCATGCTAATGACTTGCTAGAATATCTGTTGATGTGCTTATCATTATTATATGTGGCTAGCTGATCAGATTAATTATCTTTGTCACCATTCATACTTTATCTATATTTTATGTGACACTTACCCCTGTATGCAAGAGATAGATGAATGCTCTCGCTTATACATGCAATGATTGATACTCATTCCTATATTTCATTCCATAATCAACATTGATGTTAGTAATCCCTTCCCAGTGGTAAAAATATAAATAACGATACCTGGAATACTTCCCGGTTAAATTGCTACATCGGTATTAATCTGTGCGCTTGCAGATCTTATTTATTTTTTATTTAGAAGAGCAGTTGCATATTTCAATACCGCGTCTCTCATGTCATGCTGGGGATGACAACTTGGCTTAAGTGGCATGAGGGATAGGTTCGGCATTTTTGGCGCCGTTATCAGAATTAGAAAACTAAGTCTACTTTTGGTAATGACGTTAAGAATGCCCAACACTAGCTCAAGACAAACAAGCAAGGAGACGCGTGCTGCTCGGTTACTTCTTAAACACGACGGCAGGAGGCCAGGTCCAACGTGGCCGGCAGGACGTACGGACAAGACCACGGCCGCAGAGACAAGCAAGGCAGGCAATCAGAGAACAGAGACAAGCAGTGAGGAAGGGAAAACAAGGCTCATCAATTGTAGACAGAAGTAAAGTCAGAGAGAGAAGCAAAACAAAAGCTAGGGAGCATGGATGCGGATGGATGAGGAGACTTTGCAATGCAGCAAATTGTAGGGCCACGATGAGAACGAGACAGTGATCAAAAGTAATGCCAGGTGAGTGCGTTGTACGTCAGAAAAATAAACGAAGCTGCTGCGCTCTCTTTCTCGTCAGTTCGTGGTAGTACATTTTTGACTAACCACATGTGCACTGTTGGCTTGACTCGCGGCTCGGTGGGCAGCAAGGTCTTGTGCAGCGACAGTATGGCAGCGTGCATAATTACTCGGGGCAGCAGGTTAGACGACGGCGGTGAGCAGCGAGCAGCTGAGCAAGCGGAGCAAATAGCCAGTCATGATTCATTGTTGCGTGTACGTGAGTGTAAATATATATACCCCTCTATATATTCTTATTTGTTTATTAAATTGTTTCCGTGCTAACGATTAATGCAACTGAGTTTATCCTTTTGTTAGAATTTATTTATTCTTCAACCATAGACGTGAGTCGCATAATATTTGTTTATCAATTTATGCGACTTGTACAACTAAAATCCGAGGAACTCGTGATAAAATTGCTCGGTCCTTAACTAAGGTGCTAAATAAGCTCATAACACCAGGGGTGTTACAGCCGCCGCCTCCTCCTCCTTCTCTTTCTCCCTGTGGCTTCCGCAGACGCCATGTGTGAATTTTTTGTTGATAAGAAAAATACTGTTTGGATGGGAGTGGGACTGGGAGGAGTTTCACTCCAGGGCTATATCGATCTAAGTGGCTGATGGCCGATAGCCGTCTTGCTGCTTGGCTTTCATCAACTAGATTAAAAATCTTGGTGTGGACTGGAATGCGCTTGCAAAATTGCATGTCCAATTGAATATTGAACTGCTCCTCCTCAAACTCACGACTTGGTCTTTCTTCTTTGAAAAACAATAATTTAAGAAAACGAACCCCTAGCCTCGAGGGGAGAGGGAGGTTGCTATGCTCTGCATTATAAAAAAAACCTTGCATCCTCAATTTTGAAGTAGTTGGTGTTGTTGCACTAAAAGTTGGGCAAGAGAGCAAATGTTCTCCTCCATGCATGTTGGTGTGCTTGTTAATTGCTGCTTTGTGACTCTAATTCTGAATTATTCATGGCAATGTATCCTGTGCTCCAGATGGTTTGGTCGCTTCACGGGCTGAAACAAAGGCCTTGCCCTGTCAGCGACATGATGATTCTCAGGGTGGTGAACGTGGCATACAGATACCATACCTTCCAGAGGTACGCTATGACATTTTGGTAATTGTAGGCTTAGTGCAAGTAAAATGCCAGTGAACCATGTGTCACGATGAGTCCTCAACCCTCGCTTTTTACCACCTGTGCATAATTAACTTTCAGCAACAGATAGTGTTTGCTCCTAAGCATAAATATGTAATAATGTCGCAACCATCTTCTGTCCTCCAAATAAGCCCCATAAGTTGCCATCAACAACGAGCACTTCCCATTGCATCATCTATAAGTTCTTTATATAATTTACAATCTAAAAACAAATAGTTGCTTTCTAAGGTAGGTCATAACTCGTGTCTTTGTGGCATCATTAAGTTCCACTCCCTTGAAGGAAATCTTCTGCATTAGACAATTACAGGCAATAACATTGTAACTTAGGCTCGTAGGTGTAGGACGGCATTCTTTTATCTAACCTTCTCAATCAATTATCCTATAAATTCAGTTATTAAGGTTTATATCACGTTTCTTACAGTAGCGCTGTCAAAACTGATCAATATTGCACAATTACAAGGACCTCCTGTTTATATATTATTATGGACTATTGGTACCCTGTCCAGAAGTGCATGCTCTTTTGGACAGCACGCTGTTGTATAGTAAAACATAATCCTATCCATTGTAGTTGGCACAAATGCAAAGAAACCAGTAAGTTGGGCACATGCCTGATTTGGGCATCTACACAGTTTTTTTTTATTTTTTTTTATTTTTTGTAGTGTCTAATCAGGTCTGGCCACTGGAATTGTTTTGGCTTCCATTTGCCTTTATTATAGTTGTGATACTGAACTTCTCTTCCATGCTTTTGCATGCAGGACATCTGGCATCATATACATTCCCTGATGCCAATGCGAAATGCTGCCCAAGCTGCATGTGTCTCTCATGCTTTTCTACGATCCTGGAGATGCCATCCTAACCTCACTTTCCATGGTACAACATTGGGTATGAATAAAAAGGCGTATGGAAATGATGAAATTGCCAGAGATTTTTCTAGCAAAGTAGACCACATCCTGAAAAATCACTCGGGCATTGGTGTCAAGAAACTTGTGATTGACATGTGTGGATATTACACTGCGAACGATTCTTGTTATCTCAACAGTTGGCTTCTGACTGCTGTTACACCAGGAATTACAGAACTTTCACTTATACTGCCAATGAGGGAAACATACAATTTCCCATGCTCACTTTTGTCTAAAGTTCCTTCCATGGTAAAGCTATGTGTCGTTGAGCCTTGCCGCCGATGTCATGCAGTTGTTGAACTTTAGATGCGTAACTCATCATTACTCGATGTTTTATTATCTAGTCTTTGGAAGTGTCATTGTTTCTTCAAACTATCAGAAGTGTCCGTTTTGTAGCACTAGTACCTGAGCGCCTGTGCTGCGGTTTCCGGTTAACTGTGTCGTTTAAGTGTTTGGGTTGGGTTGGGATGTGCTGAAACTATGTTGCTATAACTCAATAAATTGCAGGGAACCTCCTATTGATAACTTTTGCTATGTCTCCTTCTGAATTTGTTGAGAGATGCTGGGCACCGGTTTTTCCTTGTGTCCAGTGAAGTATAAACTGTATACCATTGGATACTTTCTCTGTCCCCTTTGTTGTGCCTGGTACAGGTCAGGACGTCAGGTCAGCCACCGCTGCATCGTGTGGTGGTGCTGTGGCTCTGCTTGCTCACAAAGGAATAAATAAGGGAGGAACTTTGGGAGGTATCCGGCATGTCTAGTTTGGCGTGTTTCTCATTCTGAATGATACAATGTAAACTATTTTCATATTGGTGGGGTGGTTTTAGATCAACCGTTTCAAAAGAAGAGTTAACACATAAAGAAAAGATTGCATTGTAAATTGACGCACCTTCTTGTCCTCGGTGTGGTTTAGAGCTCGTATATCTTGGGCTCAAAATGATTTTTGCTATGGATTAGAACTTATATTCTTTGGCCGGAATACTTTGCTCCTGCGATTGGAAACTTGTTTTGCTCTTGTGAATTGTGATCTGAACCTGACAACGAGTATGGCAAGTGCCTTCGAATGCCTGAGGATGCTCTCATGGAAGCAAGTGCCCTCCATAGTGAACCTTAACGAGTCTGGCAAGTGAACTGCATGTTTTCGAGCTCTGCAGCTGCGATGCTGTTGAACCTTTACAATTCAGAACAAGATGTCAACTTCTATATCGTATAATTACTAAACGTTCAGGTATATATAGTTCCTCCGTCCAAAAAAGAATACACCACTCGTTTTTTAAGGACAAATATTTTTAAATTTGACTAGATTTATATAAAAATATTATCAACAGTTATACCTCTAAAAGTATCTATTATTAAAGTATAGTCCGATATTAATTTAGTGATGTTTATTACGGATCATAAATATTGGTATTTTTTATATATAGTTAGTTAAACTTGAAAAAATGTTTTCTCAAAAGTGAGACGTGCATTCTTTTTTGATAGGGTATTTCATACGGGCTGTAGTTCATTGCTACTAGTGGTATTAGTTTTTTTTACGATAATGATATGCCATGGCGTCCGTCACGTTCGGACAAACCGCTCCGCGCGCCCTGCCCGCGTCGCCCGCGCCTCACCCGCCGGCGCGCCATTGCTCACTCCCACCCGCGCCCTCATCCACCTCGCCCATCGCGGAAAGGTAGGCAGGGGAGGTCTACGCCTGCACCTGCACCTACGCCCCCATCCACCTCGCGCCATCGACAGGAAGGGGAGGCCTACACCACCGCAGCTTCCCACTAGGTAGGTCGTGACCGCCCCGCGACACTGTGTTTCAGGTGTTTCGAGTGTTTTCAAATATGTTGCAAGTTTATGTTTCAAGTGTTTCAGTTGTTTCATACGTATGTTTCAAGTGTTTTATCTAGATGTTGCATATGTTGCTATGGCTATACACGTATGTTTCAAGCGTATGTTTCAAATGTTTCAGATATTTTCATATTTATATTGCAAGTGTTTCATCCGGATGTTGCACAAGTAGATCTGGATGTCGCATATGTGGCTATGGCTATACACGCATGTTTCAAGAACATGTTTTAAGTGTTTCATCTATTTTCATGTTGCAAGCGTGTTTATCTCAATGTTTCATTAGGTTGCAAATGGCTATGTTGCAAGTATTTGTTCTGAATGTATGCCATGATGGATTGCCCGGGATGTGTAATGGGATGGGCACGTGCATGGTGCATCGGGTGAGATGGGATGCTAGCCTCCATGCTGCGTCCGTCGGGCGCAGGCACGGGAAGCTCCGTCCGGACGGACTGCCTCCGGAGCAGGGATGGACGCGGTGCGTGCGTTGGGTGCCGGTATGGGCGTGCGTCGAGCGTGGGCGCGGGAGAAGCGTCTGCATGTCCGGACGCTAGTCGCTCCTTTTTTTTTATGCCTACTAGTGGTATTCTTATTTTTTCAGAGAGGAACTAGTGGTATTATTACTTGCAGCACTGATTGTGCTGTTTGCTGGGTTAGGCTAATGGGCTGAATGCTACATATCCTCATGGGCCGTGGGCCTAGACGCGAAACGAACCGGGCGTAGAATTGGTATGTGAGGGCCTCGGGCCTCCCGACCCCTCGGTCGAGCCGCAGCCATGGCAACCTCCACCACTCCACTCGCCGTCTCCTTCTCCCGCAGCTGCCGCTCCCCCTATCCACACTGCCACCCCGGCCACTTCCCCGGCAAGCCCAAGCCCAAGCTGCCCCCTCTCCGCTCCCTCTCCCTCTGCCTCCGCGCCGGCACCCTCGCCGCCCTGCCGCGGCGCCCGCGCGACGTGTCGGCGGCGTACGGCGACGGCGACATGGACGACGACTTCGGCGACTTCGACCCCGACGACGCGGACGGCATCGGCGAGGACGACGACGTCGACAACGAGCAGGACTATGACGTCGACTACGACCGCCTCCTCGCCCCCGTCGTCAAGCCGCCGCCGTCGTTGGGGCCGTCGACGGCGGCCCCCGGCGAGGAGGGCGACATCGCCATGGTCGCCGCCGAGAGCTTCGTCTCCACGCGGGACTCCGCGTCCGACACTGTTGTGGACTACACCGTGGACGAGGACGAGTTCCACAAGATTAGGCTGCTCCACTGCGACTTCCTTATCCGCAAGGTGCCCGACCCCGACGACGACGTCTTCGACTTCAGAGAGGTGGGCAGCCACTCCCCTCATTAGTCCATCAGCCATTAGCCCATTACTATGCATTTTGTGACAATTGCCGGCAGGCATTTCATCAGCCTTATCCACAACGATGCTTCTAGTCAGTGCGACATTTTATCGCACACGTACCTGGTGATGCTATCCAGTCTTTTTGAATAAATTCTGCGGTGCCCATTTCTGCTGAACCTGATATTTCTGTGCAACAGATGTATGTCACGCCGCCGGACACTGACATATACTCCATTCCGAGGGTTCTTGCCCCAATGCCACAGAAGGTGGGAACATGCATTTCAGCTATTTCGTATGTCAGTTCAGATGAATGTGAATGTGCCCTGAGGTGTGTTACTTGTTTCTCTTGTTGGGATTAGTACGTGAGGTGCACGAAGAAAAACTTTGGCCGTTACCACGTGAGTGAGCCACCAGTTGAGCACTTGCGTGATCCCCTGTACAAGACAGAGAGGGAGATCATGAAGGTATGCTGAGAATTTTTTCTGCTGTCTTTTAGTCTTCTTTTCCCTGCCACCCCTGTTATGCTTATTTCTGCCAAATGCCGAGATGAAATGTGCATTGCAAGTTACTATCCATATTTAGCACTTATGTGTAAGCTACTACTCATGTGAAGCTGATTTAGTGAAGCATCTTATAAAGCATTTCGCAGAGCTCTGAATTCGTCATCATGAAGCAGTTCATTTTCAGAATTTTTATATTGTTTGTTTGTCCTAGTGGCGCAAATGCTTTAGATCCTAAAACAGGAATATTTGAACAGTGAATTACCTAGGTTTCTGCTTTTACTTTGACAAAAGGCAATAGCATATGATTTTGCATGTTAATTAGGAAGAAAGTGCAAAGGCTTACATCTTACTCCCTCCATCCCAAATTATAAGTCATTCCAAGAATCTTGGAGAGTCAAAGGATCTCAAGTTTGACCAAATTTATATGATAAAATAATAATATTTATGGTATCAACTAAGTATCATTAGATTCTTCATTAATTATGTTTTCATAGAATACCTATTTGATGTTATAAATAATAACATCTTTTTAATTTTTTCTATAATTTTGGTCAAGCTTGAGATGCTTTGACTCTCCAAAATTCTTGGAATGACTTATAATTTGGAATGGAGGGAGTACAACAATGTACTATCAAGGTGTCTCATAGCGCCCTGTTAAATCAGAGAAACAAGACATATTACAGGCTAAATTAGGGGATAGCACTATAGCAGCTTATATTGGGTGGCCCAGCTTGCACCATACTGAATTTACTTCTAGATTTCATGTATCTTTGTTTCTGAAGACCCTAGATTCCAGTCGGCTGAACTAGAAATGTCTACCTATATTTCTGTATTATCCTGCTTTGCTTACCCTTAATCGGTGAGCTTCTGTTAGGCCAGTTTTAACTCGATACTACCCTGGAATGTGAAGCGTGACTGTTAACGCATAACATGTTAAAGCTTTATTCTTATTGTTTATGTGCGTTATTGTTTGAACACTGGTATGGCCTTGTGATTTTTCATATCCATAATATGCTTTATTTTGTTTCATACTGCAGGTTTTCTTAACCAAACACTACAGAAACAGGCGCTCTGATGACCCAGATTTTTTCCTTGATTTTGAGGAGATTTATGTTATTGACTCGAAAACAAGGTCAATCACAAGAGCTAAAGTTGTGGTAAGATATTCAAATTCTAGTTTTTTAACCTATTCAAACAGTACTTGTTTTGATACATTTCAGTTCTATGAGCTGTGACATCAAGAATTTTGGAGTATTTCTCCATCGTTTTAATGATCTTTTAGAAAAATCTACATGTCAGCAAGCACAAAAAGATAGAAGAATATCTCTACTTTTCTGTTCTTAGATCAGTGATATCCACCCATTTGTGACAGGTTAGTGTTCCTGAAGGAAAGAAAAGAGATAGGCGGAACGATCTACTACTAATACGTGATGGAGGGGAATCTTTTAGAATTATTGACAAGGTAGTCTGATCTGTAGCCTTCTGTTTCATTGAAGTGGGCTCCAGTAGTAATTTTGAGTCTTTTTGACTAATGAAATGATCACTGTATCAGACTAAAAGGGACGACGCAGCCACTGTCATCCAAAGAGAAGAGTGGGCAAAGTCAAGACAAGATGTGGAGAAGCATTTCAGGAAGCTTAGAGACTTTGACTACTCGAATTGGTTCTAAAAAATGATATGCTGTGATTGTGCCGTATCTACCGTTGATTCTCTTAGAGCTAAGCCAACTTGTTTGATCAACTGAGAGATACAATTTTGAATTTAGATAGGTTCAGTTTAACACTAGTTATAGCAAGTGGAATATATGCCATCTAGGGAGCATGTAAGCTAAAAATGATTGCACTACTTGTTGAGTGGCGAACGAATATGTGGCGCTTTTGAGATTGTTTCCAGAACTGTGAACTTGCAGCTTTTTTCACAGTTGATGACAAGGGACGTGTTTTTGGAGCTTGCCAATCTTGCTACAAAACAAAATGTGAAAAGAGAAGCCAGATTTTGTAGCACATGAATTTTGTGTGAAGAGAAAAAAAATGGCTCAGAAATTTTGTTGCAAACTGTAAAAAGAGAGAAAAAAAGAAACGGCTCAGAACGAAAAGAGGAAAAATAAGTGTTGCAAAATGTGAAAGCAGAGAGTAAAATGTGAAAAAGAACTAAAGGGTTGCAAAATGTGAAAAAGAGAGAAAAATGTGAAAAACTGTTCAGAAGAAAAGAGAAAAAAAGGGGTTGTAAAATGTGAAAAAGAACCAAATTTGGGGTGTTGCGAGAATCGAACTCGCGACCTCTCGCACCCGAAGCGAGAATCATACCACTAGACCAAACACCCATTTTGTTTTCTGTTAGACAGTTACTAATATAAGACTTGAAATTATATTTCGTTCAACATAATTTTGCTGGGGAATGTCCCGTCCCAGGTAAAATTCTTTCCCTACAAATGGTCCAAGTGCATATAATTTATATTATTAGCGCAATAAAAGTACAACTGAAGTTGAGTACCATATATAGATGGAAGTAGGAAATTAAAGCTAAGGATACAGTTACTAATATAAGACTTGAAATTATATTTCGTTCAACATAATTTTGCTGGGGAATGTCCCGTCCCAGGTAAAATTCTTTCCCTACAAATGGTCCAAGTGCATATAATTTATATTATTAGCGCAATAAAAGTACAACTGAAGTTGAGTACCATATATAGATGGAAGTAGGAAATTAAAGCTAAGGATGGCAATATGTCGGGTTTGGTGTGGGTACCGGGCGGACCGGAGCAAATACCTACCTAGGAAAATATTGGCACACCCGCGCTCGACACCAATGTCACACCCGTGCTTGTGGGTTTCGGATGTTAAGAATTCCTCAATTAGAGGATTGATGGACTCATACTATATATGTTCTGAAGGCATCTATATAAAGGGATCTGATGTATACGTGAAAAGACTAATTGAGAGATAACTCCCCTCACATACTTGTCTCCTTTGTGTTCTTCTGTGTTGTTCTTAAGGATTGGACAAGGGAGATGAATCTATCTGCAACTTCTACACGTCTTTTTCTTAGGATCGGGAATAGGAAATGGATCTGGTAATCCGCACATAGGCCGATTGTCAACAGGCGGCTCTTCCAACTGGGTGAGTCGTTCTTAATTTGTTGATGATTTATGGATCTTGAAATATGATGGTAAGTGTGGTCTGATTTCTATTTTCCAACGCCTTGACTCGCACATCTTAATTAAGCGCCGCCGACTGGCCGTGGGCATGTGTACACCGTCGGACACAACCTCTACGCGTTGGAGAAGGATCATCAGCAAGGACATGCGTGCATAGATGCATAGTCCATGTTTGCCTCGAACAAAAAGGTCATGATCCCGACCATCTTTTTTTTTTCTTTCGGCAATTACGTCGCTGATTTAATATCGAAACACAGGCCACGATAAAAACCATATATCTCGTTTGCCTTTTTGATAATCAATCTCTATTTGGATTTTGCTAATAATAGATTGATTTTTTATGGGACCCGGCGTCATCTCACGGTTCGGGAATTCCGTGAGCCTTGGAGCCATCCACGTGCTCATGCATGGCCGTTGTCGGCCATCCCGCGGCCAGGAGCCAGAGCGAGCAGCATGGATCCAATCTGCTATGTCGATCCTGCGGACACGAAGTCTTGGTCTCCAGTGCCGCAGCCCCATCTTCGTGGGCTTAATTAGCCCTGCCTGATAATTTCATATTTTATCTTTTTTATTTAGATCAATCTAGCACATATGAATAACAGACTGATCCTCTTCTACGTGAATCTTGCGCACACGGAGACATCATGATCGGCGGCATATACATCACTGGACCGATCCCCCATGTTGCCCGTTAGCGAGGATGTGCGTAAGCGCTCGGCATCGACCACACCTCGTCGCCATATAGGCAGGTCCTTGACCTAGCCTATATGCCCTACGCGGCACGAATTTTCCACATCAACGAATGTGTACTAGCGTTTTTTTAGTAGGTTCCACGGACCACGGTCAATAATGCTCACATTTGCATATTATTAATTTTCATAGTTATTGAACTGTGCTATCATGCATATGTGGTTCAAGTTCTAGATCAATCCTGAAGAATATATATATATATATATATAAAAGTATACTCTATAGCTAGCTACAAAATAAGTTATTTCGTAGCCACCTCTATTTACGATAATTTTATATACTAATTTACGACAATGTCAATATATATTTACGATAGTTGAATTACTATAGCACATAGGGATATTTACCATAATGTTATAGTAAATCACATAGTAAGGAGTTACTATAATCTCGTAAATTAGCATAGCAATTATCGTAACTCAAAGTGGCTATAAAATAAGTTATTTTGTAGCCAGCTATAGGGTAATAGTTCCATATATATATATATATATATATATATATATATATATATATATATATATATATATATATATATATATATATATATATATGCTAGTAGATTGGTTTTTTTTGTCTTGAACAAGCACATGCTAGACGTACCATTTTTGGACATATCTGACTGAACTCTAGACAAAGCTTTTTTTGTCGACATAGCCGCACCGGCCTAGAAGGCATATTGGCCCCACTATCGTTGTACTGGAACCACACCGCTCAAATTCGGTCGTAATATGCGTGACGCCTGAAGCTACCACCGTTCAGCTTGTACAACCCACATACCACCTTTGAGCGGCCAATCTACACTTGCTCTCCACTATGGTGGTGTCTGATGCGGCAACACCATCCATCCCCGCTATGCTCATATCGTGGTTCAATGCAATCAATCCATCGTGGTGGTGGATTCTCATCCCCGTCGTTTGGATAACCTTAGTTTTTAAGGTGATAGCGTTTTATATAGCTTTGAATTAAATTTTGTCATATATAGTTTTTGCTCATAGATCCTAAAGATCTTGCGATGTCTATCTAAATGGTTTATATGCTTTGAATGTTGGCTCTAAAGTGCATCATATAAATGCTTTATGTTTTCTATGGGTTATAATCCTGAAGTATTATCCTAAGAACAATATAAATACTCTAGAAAAAACATATGCTTGGAAAATTCTGGGAAATAAATGAAACATGTATGATTATATATAAGACCATTTTTTCTCTCTAGCGCTCTCATTTGCTTTGGTTTATTTACCTGAAGTAACCTGAAGAAAAACCATTACATGAGGCTTGTTCGTGTATCAACACCTGAATTTGGGATTCATTTGTAACTTCCCCCGAGGGGAAAGCCAACCATGATAATATAGGCTTACAACATTAGTCGGGTCAACATAGGACCTGAAGTCAACATGTATGCCCTTGTCTCTCTGCTGCAGAACAAGCATGAGGCATGAGGTGTCATCCTAACTGAGGTTTGCTTCAAACCAATTTTTTTTGACTTGAAGCATTCCCTTGGACAACATGAAGCTGCTATAAAATACCGAAAGAATTAATATTCTGAGATTTTTTCTAATTAGTGCGAAAGCACAATACTTCTTCCCGATGAACAACATTGTCTGTCCTTTTCTTGGACTAGTGAAGCCCCGAAGTGCATATTAGGACACAGAATTAAAGGTACCCACAGTCACTGAAATGATAATGGGCATCACCGAGAGAAATCGTTGTATTGACTATAAGAAAAGTAAGCCAAATGATATGGATTCATCCATAAAGGACAACGTAATGAAATTGGCAGCTACGTGGCATGATTACTCTATGGGACTATATCGGCTAGTAGCTCTGTATATGTCACATTCCACCTAAGATGGAAAGTAGGAAAACAAGTTTGAATCCCACATCACAATGAGCTAGAAGCTAACTTGGTATTAATCAACTATCAATTATAGTAGTTATCCTAGGCTCTAAAAGGCCACATGGATCTTGGCAACTACGTTGCTAGTGATGATATATCTTTCATGTATTCTTTTATCTACGAAAGTTGCGCTATTATTTGAGAGTGTATCCCAGAAGGATATTGGTCATTGTTGCTCTTGTCAAGTAGCTAATTTTTTTTGCTTAAGTCAGTGACTTTGCACTAAAATAATATTTTCTAGATAAATAAAAAATTCTTGTTCTTATTTGTTCTATTTAAAAGCTTCTCTTTAGGCTGAACAATGAATTGATCCAAGCCATGCTTTTATATATAACACAAAATATGTTGCAATAAATATAATGACTCAATTTTTTCTATATGGTATGAGTAATTGGGTCAAATTTGGGCAATAAAAAAGAGTTGGATAATGATATTATTCTGCATCCAAAATTTCTCAGCCATGCCTATATGCCATATTCTTACTATCATACTTATGTACACCAAGCTTAATGCGCTTGAAAGCGCAATGCCACCATTAATTGCTTTTTTCCTAGACATATGGCCAAGAAGGTCAATATACATATTAGATAGATTGATTGTCAATTATACAACAATTGGTGAGCATTAACCCTTAAAAGATTATTATGGCTAAATTATGGGTTACGTTAGTAACTACAGGTGTTAAGTCTAGAAGGTTGCATATGCATTTGTTGAAACCAAGAACTTGCAGAGCAATAGTTTATAATTAACCAGAAGTTAGACACTCAACAAAGAAGTTGAGGATACTCCTATAGAAGGAGATACGCGCAATATTCATGCAACTGCATTAATAAAGTCCGAGCTCACTGCAAAAAAAAGTAATCGACCCCTAATATTCAAGTGCATAATATTTTCCAAATACATCACCACTAAAGCATACATATACACCACTAGAAGTTGGTAAAGGGGGAATTTTTAGTATGCTGTTAAATATCTCGGCATTAGGAGGAGATGAATGCCCATTTTACGGAATGTCTTGATATTTATGAATCAAAACGCACAAATCTAAACTAAACTAGTTTTTTTAGTTACACTCCTCTATTTTATAGCATGAAGTTATGCTAGATAACTATTTGTATCGATGAGGAGTAGATTATTTGAAATCTAAATGAATTCTTCTACCCAAAGTAGAAGTGGATATACCTAGGATTAATTTCATATCCACTTGACCTCGGCATTTTTGATCAGATTATGCGGGGACACCTGCGAATAAGATCTATCGGCAAAAGTGAAAAGCATATGCTTGTGAAGCAAACTCACATTATGTGTGATAGAACTCCTATCTTACTTTTATAGTGAAATCACCATGCTGGTGAGTTACCTCACGATGATGTTAATCTTGAAGATAAAAATCCTAGTAATGCGTGCGTACTATAAAGCTAGAAAAACGGAACAACAATGGATCAATCGTTTTGGAAAATAACAAAGATCATTATTAAATTGGAAAAATATGTGTCGACACTTGTCTGTCTCTATAATTGCTCAATGAATCTCTTTGTGAGGACCCGGATCCGAAACAAAGTCCATGACAAGAGTGCTTGAAGCTCTCATATCAGGTTAAATGAAACATGCAATTGAGGTTGAACAAAAAATCGCTAAGTGAATATCTTGAACTTGATGTTCGAGTAATTATGGGTCATCGTTGAATAATGGGTGGTGAAAAGCGATGGTTCAAAAGGTCCTAATTGAGACCGGTTCTGGCATAAGTTTTTACAAAATATGTTCCGCCATATAATGAATCTAGCTAATGGCATGAATCAAAATATGCACTTATGGGATTCTGAAAATCCATGAAGAGCAACACTGAAATCTCATATCAATTTTGTCTCTAATAGAAATGATCTCCTCATAAATATAACAACTTCCGGAAGGATTTTCCTTGAAGAAATATATTGGTTATAAGTCTGAATGCACCAAAATAAGTGAATTTCTTAGAAGAAATAAAGATCCATATAAAACCCGAGAGATAAGAATGAAAATAGGATCCAAAAGGTATACCATATAAGCACATGTGCATTTCATGAGCTTTTACTATGGGTGTGTATATACTTGTGATATAATGTGTTCTCCACTTGAAGTTTTGGAATTAAAGTATCATCTGAAAACCGACATGATATATTTGGTGTTACTAGCAATACTTTCTCCGTTACACTTGAAATATAGATTTGTAATGTCTTACTATGTATTAAAGGTTCTCGAAGAATCCATAGCCAATCGCAGAAGGAGTCACAACTATTATGAATCATAAAAATTATAATGATATAAAGAATAATGATTATTAATCACATCTCGAAGATGCATGTCATTGGAACGTTGAAGTGCACAAATATGCATCCTGATGTATGCATGCTACAATATAATAAATTCCTCTGCATTATTCTCTATCTTAGTGTTATTGAAAAATAGCGAGACAAATGTCACGAAGACTGAATATTGTGCAATCTTGTAATCTCACTTACACTATCCATGTTTATATTTATTTCCAAATAATGGTTAATGCCTTGAGAATGATTGACTTCACCGAATGTTGTCATCAGGAGGAGTATTTACAAGATATTGATCATCATTCACGAGACTTTGAAAGTCTCAGACCATGCCTAGAAGGTGTTATTCTAATGGTGACTTCCTAACCTCTATTGAAGGCTCTATCGTGACATCATTTATGAAAATGAGTTTATTGTTTATGTACACTTCATATTTTTACCTCACGAGTTCCAAAAGTAAGACGAGGTTAAGATTATGAAATGATCCTCGTAATGTATGCGATATACTTATTAAGTCTCTATGTGCATATGCTTCATGTAGAAAGCGTTCTTGGCATAGTGGGATAGTTTTGCAAGGTTCAGGGGGAGAACTTTCCTAGAATATTAACCTTTGATCAGAATTCAAGAGAATTCAAAATGATATGATCCAGAAGGTCACAATTTATCCTGAAGACATATGTTGCACTCTTTTTTCCTAGATGAGTTTTTTTAAAGTTTCTCATATAAGGTTTTTAATGAGGCAACAATGTGCAAATGCATTAAGCGACAATAATATACTCTTTCTCCATATTTTTCCATTGGGTTTTTGGAGTTTTAATGATTCATATATTTGTCATGGTATTCGAAGGGAGAGTGTTAAGAATTCCTCAATTAGAGAATTAATGGGCTCATACCATATATATGTATATATATACCCTGATGAGCTCATACCATATATGCCCTGAAGGCATCTATATAAATAGATCTGGTGTATACGTGAAAAGACTTATGAAGAGATGACTCCCTTCACATACTTGTCTCCTTTGTGTTCTTCTGTGTTGTTCTTGAGGATTGGACAAGGGAGACGAATCTATCTACAACTTCTACACGCCTTTTTCTTGGGAACGGGAATGGGAAACGGATTTGGCAATCCGCGCATAGGCCGATTCTCAACATGTGACACTAGTCGAGTGTGTTAATCTCGCAAGTAATATATCGTTATGGTTGCATTGAGAATGTTAACAAGCGAAGTTCATCATCTATATATCACACATCTATTCATCTCCCACCATGGTGTGTAATTATACAAGTTTTGAATTAGAATAAAAATATAATACTTAGGTACCAAACCTGTTGTTAACAACTAGACATAGATACCTAGTTATATGTGATATTTCTTCTTTCGAGCGCCCCGATAGAGGATAAGGTGCGTGTACAATTTAGCACCCGCACCTTACTACCCTTGTTCATTTGGGGCCTCGACCCGATGTGATCCGTGGCTGCGCGGGTGTGATTTGGCACCTGCGTCCAGACACTAGCGTGTGCGGCGTCCACGGGCCACGTGGGTTCAACTGCCATCCCTGATTAAAGCTGGCTATCCATGGATCGATGATCATGCATTTGCTGCATATGTTATCTGCATTATTTCAGTGCTAAAATAAGTACAGGGACAGGGATGGACGTCGTCTGGCTCTATGGGATAGAGGCAGCATACTGGACTGGCATATATAGAGCCCGTGAGAGGCAGTTTGGATGCACGTACAGCTCACGCCCCCCCACGAGAGCTTGTTGTATGCATGTACACCACCTGCATTGTACGCGCTACCTAGCCAAAAAACACTCAAGCACACACACAAAGCAATAATCGATGAGACACGTACGTCTAGCGTGCGTGAGATGGCATTCGTTCTGAGGACGCGTTTTTGTTTGCGTCACCATGCAAGCTTAATCTCGTCGTGTACAATACAACATGCATGCAGCTTTATTTCTCTATATATCTACTCCGTCACTATCTCTGCTAGCTTATATTAATCGTCATGCCATTGGCGTTTATATATATCCATCTTCTTTAGGCGACTGAAAGATACCCGTTGTTCAAATTGAAAGCTCAATATATAGCTTAGCAATAGCATTGGATGATTGTGAATGAAATGAAACCGTGTTGACGCATGCATAGTTTACAGATCGACAAAGAAAGAAAACGATTGCTGTAAAATGTTGTATGTCGTCTGTATATCAGCTATACTTTCGATCTAACAGTAGTATTGTCCGCATCAACTTTGGCGCTGCCAGACTATAAAAGAGAGAAATAAAAAGATCATCAAGTGGTTCAAAACTTACACGAATTTGACAATCAGCAAGACAAAATAGCTTCCGGCCAACAAGTTTCAGTAATAACTCAGTTGAGTCTTGGACCACCCTACTACTTGTGGAAACACAACAAGTTAAACAAGATGTGATAAAATAGAAACTAAACCAAATACAGAAACGATCACTCAACCTCTACACAGCAAGAACTTAAACTAATCCATTGAACAAGATCATGAGATCTACAGTATATATTTAGAATGAAACGTAACTATAGCATAATTAAGGACGACAAGATACGGCAATCGAGCAATTCTGCACCCAGCAATTAACAAAGTACTTATTAAACTAACTAGTACAGAACAAATCAAACTAAGGACAAGAAGAATAAACTAGACTACAACCTCTGTGTCTTGGGATACTCCAGCATGATCATGTGCACCCCAATGATGCATGGATCAGTACTCAATACAGTACAGTGATGTCGTCTACTGATCTTTAAATTAAAGAGGCAAAGAGAATATACATGTGTCTTCTACTTAGTCCTTGTATATATATATATAAAACCTTGAGCGAGCTGCTGCTTCCTGAAATCCTCACTGCAGACTCTGCTGGGAGGGAATGTGTGTGAAGACTGAAGAGAAGAGTGTAGCAGGAGCGTGGGGAGAGAGATGTCAGGAAAGGAGAAGAAAACAGCCTTAGAAGAGAAACTCCAGCTTCTGCGCTCCGTCACAAAGTCAAATGCGGTAAATAATCATACTTTCCTTCCACTACAAACCCATTTCTGGATTCTATCATTTAGTTATTAAATTAAAGTAGAGGACACAAACATAGTAGGAATCTTTCAGTCTCTCCGTTGGTTGGAAACTCGAATCATACCTTTCAAAATCTAATGATAAACTTTTCAAAAAGAGTTCATGTAAACTACTCAACATATATAGTCATCACGAAAATGATAAGACTTGTACTTCGTGCATATGTTGGTTGTGATTGGGAAACCCATTCGGCGGTGCACTTGACTGTTTCTGACACATGCCGAGGCTACTCATTGATCGAGCTAGTTAACTGACGATCCGTAAATTTTTTCCAAAAAAAAAACTGATGATCCGTACCTACTGATTTTTATTTTTTCTGAAAAGAGAGAAAAAAATAGCACATCTATTGTTCATTTCTATATGAGCAATGAAATGCATGCAGGCAAACAAGACATCAATCCTGGTAGACGCGTCGAAATACATCAAGGAGCTCAAGGACAAGGTTGAAGCAGCAGCTGCAGTGGTGTCATCATCACAAGCTGCTGACAGTAGTAGCGCCATGCCAGCAACGGTACGTAACGTAATCACATTGTTACAACATCACAACCCCTAGATGATGATTGACATTATATTTGCAGAGGCAATTTTGCAAGCAACGCAACATACCTACGTGTATGAATGTATACATGATAAAAACAATTGAGCCTCTCGATCCATTGCATCATGCATGTCATGTTTGCACAGGTGAGCGTCTCGTCAGTGCAGCTCGACAGCAACAGTTGCAGGAGAGGCTTCCGGATCAACGTGTCGACGGAGAGGAGCCAGCCTGGGCTGCTGGTGTCGGTTCTGGAGGCCTTGGAGGACCTCGGCCTCGACGTCCTCGATGCCGACATCTCCTGCGCCGACGACACCGCCTTCCGCTTCCAAGCGCTCGGCGGATCAGGCCAGCAGGGCAAGCAGCAGCAGCAGGGGGGAAGCGTGGATGAGCAAATGGTTCAGCAAGCGGTCTTGCAGGCCATCAGCAAATGCATGGACGATGACGATGAGTAATACAACAGAAAACTGCAGAACCTGAAATTTGCCTTGGGCCTTGAAGCGCAAGCTTTATTGCCCAAGGAATTCTTGAAGTTAAATTTTAGTATTTTGTTGTTGCTTAATTATGATTCCACAGTGAAACATTACTTCAGGTCTTGGTAATTTGTAACAGTATATTTCCTACCCAGATTAAGTATGGGACGAAGGGATAAGCAAACAACTGTGAATTAGAGCAGTATAAAGATCAGCGTTCCTAATTCGCGAACGCTCACCCAGATGGTGGCAAACCAGCGAACAATATATATTCCGACAGCTACAGTCTCTGTTATTTACGATTTGTTTTCCCAATATGTGACACAAATTTTGTCCAAAACAACTTGAATTGGACGAAGTACTCTTAAACCTTCTGCGTCTGTACTCTTGGATGCACACAGATTTTTCCAAATGACCGGTGCGTAGATCGAGAAGATCCTTTACATATCGCAAATCCTACACGACGGCAAATACCTTTCATGTCATCCGACTGCTTTACTTCGACGCGGTAGGAGGGGGCACATACAGCCAGGCCAACCAGTGGTATTTAAATTCTGCACATTAATCTTATCTTATCTTATACTCTTATAAAACCAAACCCCCCTATCTATTTCTCTCAACATGCAAGCTGTCCAACTAGACAATCAATTATCACACACAATTAAAAATTCACTAGCCCATGCAATTGTAATATCCACGTCAGCGAGTCACCTATTTCTCTCAACAAGCAAGCTATCCAACTAGGCAATGCACTATCACACACAATTAAAATCCGCTAGTCTATACGATTGTAATGTCCACGTCATCAAGACACATAAGTATTTTGTTTGTGCATGTCATCATGCCACACAATCCACTAATCCGCAATTTCCGCAGCAACACGCGAGGTATTCTTCTAGGATGCTATATAATTGAATTCTGTCTCAACCGGTTGTTAGGCATATTTTGGCAATTTAGTAGCAGGCACTTATCTTTGCAAAAAAGAAAGAAAGAATGTATACAAATTTAAAGTGTTTATTGATGATGTCAGTGTGTATCTGTATTCCCTGGCCTTCTTCCGTGCTTAAAGGCAGGCAGGTCTCTGGTTGGTCTCCTCTCCCTAACTCTACGACCGGTTTGACCCCTAGATATAGGTACGCCATTGGTAAGTTTCATGCAATTGTAATGTCCATAGGCCTCGTTCGGCTGTGCTGATAAGCCGGTTGAAAAACACTGTTGGCTGATTTATTGTGAGAGAAAAATACTGTTCCGACTAAAAAAACAAGCTGAAAAGTATGGATTATAAGCCGGATGAACAGGGCCTCTGGTACAACACAAGTGAACAAACACAATGCAATGTAGGACATCCAAGGCTACTGCATCATGGATTGGAATTAGGCCGTCAGAAGCATCCATAATCAGATCATCTGGGACCAAACACAAAGAAAGTACAGTACACATTTTTCCCTTTTTGGTGAGTGAGTACAGTACAAACGATTAAACAGCAAACCAAACGACTGAGCCTGGAAGGAATAAGGATCCCCTAGATATAGGGCAGCAGCTAGCCTACTGTATCAGCCTTAAACGAATTTATTTCAATGACAAACAAACACGAGAGTGAAGACAAGATATCAATAGGGAGATTATTCCCGAATAAAAATAATGGCATGCGTGACGATGGCCACTCATTCTCCACTGGCGTACTCTATGCGCCGCAACCTGCCAAGGCCTCGTTTAGTTCATAGAATAGGGGAGAAAAATACTGTGTCAGAATTCCAGTAGTATTTCGTTTGTATTTGGTAAAAATTATCTAAATTTTGACTAATTAGGCTTAAAATGTTCGTCTCGCAAAGTACAACAAAACTGTACAATTAGTTTTTGATTTCATCAACATTTAGTACTCTATACATTTGCTAACATTTTAATATAACAGAGAATCTTCTTTTTTATAGTAGAATTTGGGGAAGAATTGAGGGACCTAACCGAGGGCCAAGATACACAAGCCTCAAGCAGTATCCCATTCCCATCCCAGCTAGGAAGGAGCCAACAGTCATCAATCAATAGAATACAAGGGAAGATAGTACTACAGTATATAGATCAGTAAAAGGGTAGATTCTGCGATCGCATGAGTGACCATCGTATCGCCACTCGGTCTGCACCACACTCTTCACGGTTCTTGGTTCACAACCATCCAAGAGCATCTCCAACAACTTGAAAAAAAAATCAAAAATCACTTGGTAAATTTTAAGTTTTAGCAAGTTACTAATTTATTTAGCAAGTAAAAAAAAAGACATCTCTTCAACAACTCCTTAAAACTCACCTGCCAAAATGAAGAAGCCCGCTAACGAACGAAGAGGCCCGCTAAGCGAACGAAGAGCCCCGCTAACTTTTCTCGTCACAACAGCGGCCCGCGCTCGTCGCAAGCGCCTCAACGACGGCCGCGGCACCTCCTCCCCGCGCCGGTGAGGAACAACAGCACTGGCGGCGGTCCTCCTCGCTCCGGCCAGCCCCGCCCCTCGGCTCCAGCCCCGAGGCCGTCCCGGAGCGACGCCGAGGCCCCGAGATCGGGATAGCAAGTCCTTTCCGCGCGCGTATTCTTTCGCACGCGAGGCCGGTGAATAGCAAGTGCGGATAAATAGCAAGTTGGTTTGAGGAGTTGTTGGAGAAGGAATTTTGTGTTTTTGCCAAAGTTATAAAAATAGCAACCTGTTTTAAGGAGTTGTTAATATCCCAGGTAACAGTCACTGGCCCCAGGCTTCATTCTACCGTACCTTCAGCACGTGCCCCTTTTTATTCTTATCAAGCTGCTCCCGCAGCTCCCGAGAAAATGTTTCCTTGGGCGTTGCTTTTGAATAATAAGAGTATACCTGTACTTCTTTGATGCTTTGGAGATATTCTAGCCTAGAAAAGCGAACATGCTGATCAAGGCTCAGATGCAGCACCTCAAGTTTGGGCATTGCTTTCTCATCAAACTTGACTGACTCGATTTCCGGGCTGGAGCCGTAATAAAGCAGGAGAACCTTGAGGCCCATGAAAAGGCCACTCTTGAACTGGACCTCTCCAAATTTAGGTCGCGGCGCCACTCCGATAAACGCAGAATCACAGGTTTCGTAGCTCCCCAATGTCTCGCATGAGCATGGCTGCACCATCCCTCGAGAGATCAGTGCCATCTAGCGTGAGCTTCACCAGATTTTGGAGACCCTTGATCCATTCCGGCAATCTGGCCATCCAGCAATCACGCAGCTTGAGGCTCTGGAGGTTTTCCGGTGGTGATTTTATGCCATTTAGACAGTCAGATAAATCTAGGTTTGAGCACAGCGACAACGATTCAAGAAGGCTGAGCTTGAAAATTGCTAGACATAAGTTCTGGCTATTTTTCTCGTTGATGCCGACCACTCCTGGCTTGCGTAGGCCGGTGAGACCTTTTATCTCCTCCACAACAGCATTCTCCCATGCAAGATGCACATACCGCAGTGTGTGCAGCGATTTCAATTTTCTCATTCCTCTCGGCACCGTAACACCATTATCATCTGGAAAATACTTGCCCATCATAATAGGAGGAAATGCTGCGCAACATGCTGCACATTGTACCTCCAAGAGTTCCACACACTTCCCACAGTAACTTAGCCCTGACTCATCAGGTATAGACATGGCGTAGCTTCCTGAGCTTGACTGTGGTTTTGGGCAGCACATGTACATCCGTATTTTTTATGTCCAGGACCTCAAGTTGACTTAGGTTACCCACGGAATCAGGCAAACAAAAAATATCATCACACCCTCTTAGAGAAAGGTATATGAGATGTAGAAGCTTCCCAATGTTCTCAAGGCAATGGTTAGCTAGACCTTTTGTGTCTTCCAAGTCCAACACTCGAAGAAACCTCATCTGGTCAGAAATGTAAAATGGCTTCCACTTCCCAAACACGGTTAAAGACCTTATGCGTGATAGTTCCACTATGCTCTGGAACTTGTCCTCATCTCCCTCCCAGTTGCTGCTTATGGCAAGGTGACGTACTGTACCGTGAGTGTTTGAGCTACAACCTTCCTCCAACCTAAAAACAAGATTTTCTTTCATTGACATTGAAATGCTGATGTCCCGGATGAGATCATGTAGCTTGCAGGAGTTAGTATTTTGTTTGCTCCAAATTGATTCATTATTTGGTAGTATCATGCTCCTCTCAATGAGTTTCTCAAAGTAACCATCTGCTATTTCCATGCAAGATTTGTCCCGTGCCTCTGCTGAGTAACCCTCTACAGCCCAGCGATGAACTAGACGTCTTCGGCTAATATAGCAGTCTTCGAGAAAGATGAACATGTACAGGAAACAAGGTTTAAGGTAATAGGGCAAACCATCGTAACTTTTCGTAAGAACTGCTCTTATAGGCTCAATCTTGGGATCCGTCTCCATCTCAGAAGTACTGTGTGCATTCAATTTTCTCCACTCCACAACACTTTTTGTTTCCTGCTCTGCCAAGAAGCTGCCTATGGTTACTATTGCGAGGGGAAGTCCATCACATTTGTTTAGGATCAATTTTGCTGGTTCAACCAACTTAGGATATTCCTTGTTCAAATCTATTGTCTTCTTGAATACCTGAAATTGGCACAATACAAAATGTTCAGTACATCAAAATTAAATTATAAAGAAGCCCGACTACTTGTTTGCTAATATGACTATGACACATTTAATATGCGGTTTGAAACTAATGTGAAGTCAATAATGAACACGCTGAAAGTCATATGTTTGGTGTTGGTAATTAGTGACAATGCCTAAATACTAATCCTATGTCTAAGTTGTATGTAGCATATGAGGATTAGTACATTCCAAGGTTGGTGGCAAGATGGACATGGTGATCATGATGGCCACACTTGGATTTGGATGCAACCCTACGTGATCAAGGCAAAGGTATATGCTTAAGGGTTGTGTTTTAGTAACCAAGACACCTAGTGGGTGTGGTTACATTATAGGATAGATAGCCGTACTATAAAGAGGGGAATGACGCGGCTATTGAACTCCTAAGTGCCTCTGGGTGTGCATTTCATGTCATATGCATTTGGATAGAACTAATAACGCCTCGAAAAATGATTGTGAAAATGCTAACACACATGCACATGGTGATGATCACTTGGTGATGTTAGCACATTTGCGAAGGCGGTTGAGTTTGAGCGGTAGAGAGGGTTTGGGGTCCTCTCTCCCTCCCGCCGAGCTTGCGAGGCGGGATTCAGGCGTTTTCGAGGAGTTGAAACGACTATTTTCCACTACGCCGAAAGTCGAAAATCGAATGGAAGCGAACGGAGGTCACAGTGGTGACCGGACGCTGGACTGGACGCGGTCTCTGTTTGACCGGACGCGTCTGGTCAGTGTTCAGCTTTTGCGCGTTTCTCGGTTGTCTGATCGGACGCGGTGGCGCGTCCGGTCATGGTTGACCGGACGCGTCCGGTCGATCAGGGAGCTTACTGGACTCCAACCTGACGCTGGTACTGTGGCGTCCGGTCAGTTCTCCAGCGCGTCCGGTCGCTGTTTCGTTGTGCACTGCTCTGGGTTGACCAGCGCGTCCGGTCAGTTATGGGACCAGCGCGTCCGGTCGAGCCCAGCGCGTCCGGTCGTTGCGACCAGCGCGTCCGGACGGTGCTTCACGAAAATAGCCGTTGTGTGATCGGCGCGTCCGGTCAGTTTGACCAGCGCGTCCGGTCAGCGCGACTTCGGCTGTTTCAAGTGAGTAACGGCTATATTCGAAGGGGTACGTCTATAAATACTCGTTGGCCGGCTCAAGGCTCTCACTCTTGGACATTTGACATACTTGTGAGCACTTTGAGCTAAGCAACTCCCCTCCCACTCATCTCTCTTGCTTCTTTGCTTATTCGAAGTGAGATTAAGTGATCCAAGTGCATTTGCATTGTGAGATTGCATCTAGTTGGCATTTGGTGGTTGATTTGCTGCGGAATTCTCGTTTCTCTTGGTGGTTGCCGCCACCTAGACGGCTTGGAGCAGCTTGGAGGCGTTGGCAATTGGTGATTGTTCTTGGCCACCTCCGGTGATTGTGAGGGGTTTATGCCTACCTCGGCGAAGCGCCAAAGGCAACATTAGTAAATTGCTCGTGTCATTGCAACCTTTTGCCATTTGGTAGGTTCTTGTGGCGCCTTTTGAGAGGCTCGGTGAGAGACCGATTAGCCACCGAACCACGTGGTGAAGAGGGACACAACGGGGACTAGCGTGCCGGCAAGCACGTGAACCTCGGGATAAATCTTCGTGTCATCACTTTCATATTGTGATTGATTGATCCCGGTGTTCGGTTGTCTTGGTATTCATTGTTGATCATATTGGTTGGCTCAATACTTCGCCCCTCGGTGAAACTCTCCTAACTCAACTCCGCATTACTTTCTTAGTTATCTTTGCTAGCTAGTTAGCTTTGCTAGAGTAGCTCTTTTATGTAGCTTGCTAGTTGTAGTTGTAGTTACCTTCTCGGTTTGACTTGTGCGGTTGAGTGCCATTATACTAGAATTATGAATTGGATAGGTGGCTTGCAAACACCCCGTAGGCTAAGCAAAACTCGCATCTCGCTATTTGTTGTATTGATAAACTTGTTTAGCTTGTCTTTGTAGAAAATTTTAAAAGGCTATTCACCCCCCTCTAGCCATCAAGACCTTTCAAGTGGTATCGGAGCCGTGGTCACCGTTTGCAAGGCTTAACAACCTCGGTGCAAGATGGCTCAAGTTATGTTCAATCATGTTAATGGCAAGCCTCCATTCTTTGATGGCATCTCTTCCTTTGATCATTGAAAAAGGAAGATGAAGCAATATCTAGGCAATATACATGAGAAAGTTTGGGATGTGACCAAAGAAGGATACATCATTCTTGATGAAGAAAATCTCACTCCAAATGACCGCATCAACAAACAATGCAACACGGCGGCACTTGACACAATCTACCGTGCCATTGATGACAAAGTATTTGAGCAAATCAAAGATCTTGAAAAGGCAAATGAGCTTTGGATAAGGCTTGAAGAAACATATGAAGGCACTTCAACGGTAAAAAGTGCCAAGCTATATATGCTCAAGGACAAGTTCTCCACTTTCAAGATGAAGGATGACGAATCCATCCCGGAGATGTTCTATAGGCTCCAAGTCATTGTCAATGATCTCAAGGGGCTTGGAGAGAAGGTTGAGGACAAGGACTTCTCACACAAGTTCTTGATGTGCTTACCCAAGAAGTTTGCCACCTTGAGAAGAATGATCTTTAGAGAGGGATTGGACAAGGTCAAACCAACCGATGTGCTTAGAGATATAATGACCGATGCCCAATACAATGATGATGAAGATGAGGTAGAAGGGAAGAAGGAGACCAAGGTCAAGCAAGAGAAGCCCATTGCATTCAAGGCTTCATCTTCTAAGGGCAAGAGCAAGGTGGAGAGTGATGATGATGATCCATTCGATGATGAGACCATGGCCCTCCTAGTGCACAAGATGGGGAGGTTCGTAAAGAAGAAAGGATATGGGGCAAGGAAGAGAAGGGACTTCATGAAGGCAAAAGAGGTGCTATGCTACAATTGCAATAGCCCCGATCATGTAGTGGCAAAGTGCCCCTATGAAGACAAAAGATATCATAATGGAGAGTTAAAGTTGAAGAAGAACAAGAAGGATAAGAAGGAGAAGAAAGAGAAGAAGAGCTTCACTATCAACAAGAAGAAGAAGGGTGGTGGCTATGTGGTCACTTGGGATAGTGATAACTCCGATAGTGATGATGAAAGCTCTAGTGATGATGAGAGGACCACTCGGCGAACCATTGCAAGCATCGCCCTCTCCAACAAGCCATCCATCTTCGACACTACATCGACATGCCTTATGGCCAAGCCCACCAAGGTAAAATATGATGATAGTGATGATGATTCTTGTGCTAGTGATGGTTGTAGGAGTGATGATGAGGAGGATGAGGACTACTCCAAGGATGATCTATTGGGCATAATAGATCAAATGAGCAAAGGCTACAAGAGGACCACCAAGAAATACAAAATCTTGGAACAAGAGCTCATTGCCAAGAGCAATGAAAATGATGCCTTGATGGAGGAGCTTGTTGCTCTAAAAAAGAGTAAGGAGTGCAAAGGAATTGAACAAGAGCTCAAAGCTTTTAGGAAATCCTTTGATGAGCTAGAGGCCTCTCGTGAGTGTCTAAAGGAAGACCATAAGGACCTCGAAGTTGCTCACACTGGGCTTAAGGAAGCCCACTCCACTCTTCTTGAGCTCATCAAGGAAAAGGACCTCAAGTTGGAGAAGTTCATGAAGGAAGCTAAGGAGGAGCAAGTGATTGTCACTTGTGATATTGGACTAACATGTGATATTATTGATGATTCTTTACTTGTTGGTCCTACTAATGCTTCATGTAGCTCATCATCATCCACCACAACCAACTCTACCTCTACTACTAGTGATTCATCACTTGTGGTTGAGAATGAGACTCTCAAGAGAGAAGTGGATGATCTCACCCGCGCATTAGGCAATGCCTATGGTGGGGATGCCCGCTTGCTAAAATGCTTGGGTAGCCAAAGGTTCTCTCTTAACAAAGAGGGTTTAGGCTATACTCCCAAGAAGGGTAAGGCAGCCTTTGCTACTCCAAAGTCTCGCTTTGGGAAGAGCAATGGTCGTTATTGCAATAGATGCAAGCAAGTTGGGCATCTAGAGATTAATTGTAATAAAATAAACAAGAACAACAATAAGTTTCATGCTAAAATGGAGTACATTCCTTTTGATTCTTGTTATATGCTTACCAAGGGTGAGAAAGGTGTGCATGCTAGGTTTGTTGGTACACCAATTGTGGGTCCAAAGAAGAAGGCCATTTGGGTACCAAAGAGCTTAGTTACTAACCTCCAAGGACCCAAATAAGTATGGGTACCTAAAAAATATTAATTTATTTTATAGGTAAATTACAAGGCCGGAGGAAGGCATTGGGTGCTTGATAGTGGGTGCTCTCAACATATGACCGGTGATTCAAGAATGTTCAACTCTCTCAAATCAAATGATAGTGGCATTGATAGTATCACATTTGGTGACAATAGCAAGGGTGATGTGAAGGCTCTTGGAAGGATTGCAATCTCAAATGATCATAGCATTTCCAATGTGCTCCTAGTTGAAAAGTTGAACTTCAATCTTCTCTTGGTTGCTCAATTGTGTGATCTTGGTTTCAAGTGTATATTTGGTGTCGATGATGTGGAGATAGTTAGTGTTGATGGCTCCAACTTGATCTTCAAGGGCTTTAGATATGAGAATCTATACTTGGTTGATTTCAATGCTAGTGACACTCAACTCTCAACATGCTTGCTCACCAAATCAAGTATGGGTTGGTTATGGCATAGAAGACTTGGTCATGTTGGCATGAAGCAATTGAACAAGTTAATGAAGCATGACTTAGTTAGAGGCTTGAAGGATGTCACATTTGAGAAAGATAAGCTATGTAGTGCATGTTAAGCCGGAAAGCAAGTAGGCAACACTCATCCATTGAAAAGCATTATGAGTACTTCCAAGGCATTTGAGTTGTTGCACATGGATTTATTTGGGCCAACTACATATACAAGCATTGGTGGCAACAAGTATGGCTTTGTGATTGTGGATGATTTCACTAGATATATATGGGTATTCTTTCTTGGGGACAAGAGTGATGTATTTGACATATTCAAGAAGTTCATCAAGAGAGTACAAAATGAGTTTGAGACCACAATCAAGAAAGTGAGAAGTGACAATGGAAGTGAGTTTAGAAACACAAGAGTTGATGAGCTATGTGAGGAGCTTGGAATCAAGCATCAATTCTCGGCCAAGTATACACCTCAATCTAATGGCCTAGTTGAGAGAAAGAATAGAACTTTGATTGATATGGCAAGATCAATGTTTTGAGTACAATGTGAGTCATTCATTTTGGGCCGAAGCAATCAACACGGCTTGCTTCTATAGCAACCGCCTCTATTGCCACAAGTTTCTAGAGAAGACACCATATGAGATCTTAAATGAAAGAAAGCCTAACATTGCATACTTTCGGGTATTTAGTTGCAAATGCTACATCTTGAAGAAGGGCTCTAGATTGAGCAAGTTTGAGAAGAAATGTGATGAAGGATTCTTACTTGATTACTCCACTACTAGTAAAGCTTATAGAGTTTGGAATTTGGCTAGTGGTTTACTTGAGGAAGTTCATGATGTTGAGTTTGATGAAACAAATGGCTCTCAAGATGAGGAAAATAACTTGGATGATGTGAGAGGAACTCAATTGACTAATGCTATGAAAGAAATGGATATTGGTGATATTAGGCCAAAGCAAGTGATTGATGTGGATGACAACAAAGACCAAGTGCTCCAAAGTCCAATTACACAAGCTAGTGGGTCTCTAATGCAAAATCAAGCTAGTACATCATCTCAAGTGCAACAAGATCAACAAGTGGCTAGTTCATCATCTCCAACTCATGATCAACATCAACATCCAAGCAATCAAGTCCAAATGCTTCAACCAACTAACATTGCAAGAGACCATCCATTGGATTCCATCATTGGTGACATACAAAGGGGAGTTCAAACTAGATCAAGATTGGCATCATTTTGTGCTCACTCTTCCTTTGTGTCAATAGAAGAACCCAAGGACATTGATAAAGCATTGAGAGATCCGGATTGGGTAAATGCAATGCATGAAGAGCTCAACAACTTTAAGAGAAATGAAGTATGGGAACTAGTTAAGAGGCCTAAGGATCACAATGTCATTGGAACAAGATGGGTCTTTCGCAACAAGCAAGATCAAGATGGAATAGTAGTAAGGAACAAAGCAAGACTAGTGGTTCAAGGTTACACACAAATAGAGGGTCTTGACTTTGGTGAAACCTATGCCTCGGTTGCAAGATTGGAAGCAATTAGGATCTTACTTGCCTATGCTTGTGCTCACAATATCAAGCTATATCAAATGGATGTGAAGAGTGCATTTCTCAATGGGTATATCCAAGAGGAGGTGTATGTGGAGCAACCTCCCGGTTTTGAAGATGACAAGAAACCCAATCATGTTTACAAATTAAGAAAAGCTTTGTATGGATTGAAGCAAGCACCTAGAGCATGGTACGAAAGATTGAGGGACTTCTTGCTAACCAAAGGATTTGTCATGGGCAAAGTGGATACTACTCTCTACACCAAGAAGATTGGGAAAGACTTGTTTGTATTGCAAATATATGTTGATGATATCATCTTCGGTTCAACCAATCAAGATTATTGTGATAAGTTTGGGGAAATGATGGCAAAGGAATTTGAAATGTCAATGATCGGTAAACTTAGTTTTTTTCTTGGACTTCAAATCAAACAAATGAAGGAAGGAACATTTGTGAGCCAAACCAAGTACATCAAAGATATGCTCAAGAAGTTTGGCATGGAAGATGCAAAGGGCATTACAACCCCAATGGGCACTAGTGGAAGTTTGGATAGTGACAAGAGTGGCAACATGGTGGATCAAAAGCTTTATAGATCAATGATTGGTAGCCTACTCTATGTGACGGTATCAAGACCCGATGCGATGTTTAGTGTATGCATGTGTGCAAGATTTCAAGCCTCACCAAGAGAAAGTCATTTGAAAGCAACAAAGAGAATATTGAGGTATTTGAAGCATACATAAGATGTTGGATTATGGTATCCCAAAGGTGCAAGCTTTGAGCTAGTTGGATATTCGGATTCCGACTATGCCGGTGACAAAGTGGAGAGAAAGAGCACTTCTGGGACTTGTCAATTGTTGGGAAGATCACTTGTCTCATGGTCATCCAAGAAGCAAAATAGTATTGCACTATCTACCGCCGAAGCCGAATACATCGCCGCGGGTAGTTGTTGTGCACAAATCTTATGGATGAAGGCAACATTGAAGGATTTTGGAATCAATTTCAAGAATGTGCCATTGCTATGTGACAATGAAAGTGCCGTGAAGCTAACCAACAATCCGATTGAACATCAAAGAACAAAGCATATTGATGTTCATCATCATTTTATTAGAGATCATCAACAAAAGGGTGACATTGCTATTGAGAGTGTGGGCACCGAAGATCAATTAGCCGATCTATTCACCAAGCCACTTGATGAGAAGAGATTTCACAAGCTAAAGAATGAGTTGAACATAATTGACTTCTCCAACATGAGTTGATGCACCCCATATATGACATGCCTCTCCTTCGAGCCCTAAGGTACAATTGGTTGACATGTCATACATTCTATACTAAGGACTTGTTTAGTGCATCTAGTCATAATTTACATGTTCTAGGCTCATTCATGAAAATCAAATGAATTTGAAGTTTATATGGTGCCACTATTGTTTCCATGACTTGTATGATCTAGTGGTAGCATATAACTTGTTTAAGTAGCTTGTGATCCTAAGTGTTTAATCTAGATCACTTGTCTAAATATTTGCTTCAACATGGTGCATGATAACCCTTCTAGTGAGGTGTAAAGAAGCTTGCCCTTGGATCAAACCGAAGCATTTTATTTATGCAAGAAATCTAGGTTGAATCACAAACTTGATCCTCACCCCATAATTCAACATGATAATCTATCTAAAATTGGTCCCTTGTGGTCATTGGTGCCAAAGGGGGAGAAAATGTTGTTCACAAAGATAGATTCTAAAGGGGGAGAAAACCTAAAGGGGAGAATTGATAAAAGAAGGGGATCGACTAAAATTTTGAGCACACAAGTAGGGGGAGCAAGCTCTTAAACATGAATGTTACATTTCTTTGTGCACTTCATATGTATGATGCATAGTTATGCATTTCTTTTTCTCCAATACTTTGCTTGTGTGATGTTTTGCTAGTATACAATTAAATGGTGTATTGAAGTACTAGCATGAATAGGAAGTAGTTAGATTTTTCTTGCTTCATGTCTTTCAAAGTGGTACTAGAACCTTGCTTATAATGTTGATCTCACGAGGTTTCTAGTTATGTTTGTGCTTTTCCAAGTGGTATCTAACTACACAAGGTGCTAAGATGGTGTTTATCGCTACTCCGATGGTATCACGCTTCAAAGGTCTATAATCTAAAACACTTGCACCTATTGGTAGTCAATGCTCCTAATCTTTCCTATCTAACATGTATGCTTCCAAAATCCAAACATATAGCATACATGTAGGGGGAGCCATTGCTATCAATTTGAATTCATGATCACTTGTCCATACTTCTTACACATGGTAATATACTTGGACAATGTGACATGGGTTCAATCAAAATTTTATCATAATATCTTTGTGAAAGGGTTGTCACCAATTACCAACAAGGGGGAGATTGAAAGTCCTATGTTTGGTGTTGGTAATTAGTGACAATGCCTAAGTACTAATCCTATGCCTAAGTTGTATGTAGCATATGAGGATTAGTACATTCCAAGGTTGGTGGCAAGATGGACATGGTGATCATGATGGCCACACTTGGATTTGGATGCAACCCTACGTGATCAAGGCAAAGGTATATGCTTAAGTGTTGTGTTTTAGTAACCAAGACACCTAGTGGGTGTGGTTACATTATAGGATAGATAGCCGTACTATAAAGAGGGGAATGACGCGGCTATTGAACTCCTAAGTGCCTCTAGGTGTGCATTTCATGTCATATGCATTTGGATAGAACAAATAACGCCTCGAAAAATGATTGTGAAAATGCTAACACACATGCACATAGTGATGATCACTTGGTGATGTTAGCACGTTTGCGAAGGCGGTTGAGTTTGAGCGGTAGAGAGGGTTTGGGGTCCTCTCTCCCTCCCGCCGAGCTTACGAGGCGGGATTCAGGCGTTTTCGAGGAGTTGAAACGACTATTTTCCACTACGTCGAAAGTCAGAAATCGAACGGAAGCAAACGGAGGTCACAGTGGTGACCGGACGCTGGACCGGACGCGTCCGGTCAGTGTTTAGCTTTTGCGCGTTTCTCGGTTGTCTGATCGGACGTGGTGGCGCGTCCGGTCATGGTCGACCGGACGCGTTCGGTCAATCAGGGAGCTTACTGGACTCCAACCGGACGCTGACACTGTGGCGTCCGGTCAGTTCTCCAGCGCGTCCGGTCGCTATTTCGTTGTGCACTGCTCTGGGTTGACCAGCGCGTCCGGTCAGTTACGGGACCAGCGCGTCCGGTCGAGCCCAGCGCGTCCGGTCATTGCGACCAGCGCGTCCGGTCGGTGCTTCGCGAAAATAGCCGTTGTGTGATCGGCGCGTCCGGTCAGTTTGACCAGCGCGTCCGGTCAGCGCGACTTCGGCTGTTTCAAGTGAGAAACGGCTATATTCGAAGGGGTACGTCTATAAATACTCGTTGGCCAGCTCAAGGCTCTCACTCTTGGACATTTGACATACTTGTGAGCACTTTGAGCTAAGCAACTCCCCTCCCACTCATCTCTCTTGCTTCTTTGCTTATTCGAAGTGAGATTAAGTGATCCAAGTGCATTTGCATTGTGAGATTGCATCTAGTTGGCACTTGGTGGTTGATTTGCTGTGGAATTCTCGTTTCTCTTGGTGGTTGCCGCCACCTAGACGGCTTGGAGCAGCTCGGAGGCGTTGGCAATTGGTAATTGTTCTTGGCCACCTCCGGTGATTGTGAGGGGTTTGTGCCTACCTCGGCGAAGCGCCAAAGGCAACATTAGTAAATTGCTCGTGTCATTGCAACCTTTTGCCATTTGGTAGGTTCTTGTGGCGCCTTTTGAGAGGCTCGGTGAGAGACCGATTAGCCACCGAACCACGTGGTGAAGAGGGACACAACGGGGACTAGCGTGCCGGCAAGCACGTGAACCTCGGGATAAATCTTCGTGTCATCACTTTCATATTGTGATTGATTGATCCCGGTGTTCGGTTGTCTTGGTATTCATTGTTGATCATATTGGTTGGCTCAATACTTCGCCCCTCGGTGAAACTCTCCTAACTCAACTCCGCATTACTTTCTTAGTTATCTTTGCTAGCTAGTTAGCTTTGCTAGAGTAGCTCTTTTATGTAGCTTGCTAGTTGTAGTTGTAGTTACCTTCTCGGTTTGACTTGTGCGGTTGAGTGCCATTATACTAGAATTGTGAATTGGATAGGTGGCTTGCAAATACCCCGTAGGCTAAGCAAAACTCGCATCTCGCTATTTGTTGTATTGATAAACTTGTTTAGTGTTGACGGTCCTTAAGTACCAAATATAGTTATCAAATAAATAAAGAAAAGGATCCAAATGCAACCAACACCTAGACTTAGGGTTTTATCTGACAGAATTCCACGAGTTTTTGGTGTTTGTCTGTTTGTACAGGGGGTTATCAGAAAATATGGAGGAAAGGCCCACACGTCGGGTTTACATAGAGATAATAACGTGTTCACCGATTTTCTATCATCTAGAAGACTCCAGAAGCCACGAGATCGAACGATAGGCCGAACGGGCCCGAAGGCAGGCGCCCGCCCTGCTCCCTAGGGCGCCCGCCCTGGCCTGAGAGCCAATCAGGCTCTGTCTCACGGATTATACTCCACTGACCTAAGGGATCAAGGAAAACCGTGCGATTAATGTCGGTTTGATCCGACAGCCCACGTTCACTTGAGGGGGCTATATAAGCAGGACCCCTGGCCCCTGGAGGAGGCACTCCCTCATTCTCAATTCCTCAAACCCTAATCTCAGGAGGAGAGTCTCTGATCAAGCCCTAGAGCCACCACATCAACTAGATCTCTAGTATAGCATAGCTACATAGGATTAGAACTAGAAGGAGTCAATCTTCGATTGGTTTCTGGATCTGTCAAGAGGATTCTTGGTAATTCCTTTACTGTTCTTCATTGTTCATCTTTGTTCTTCAATATTATGAATACAACTTTGTTCTATTTCAATATATTGATTATGACTATGCTCTACTTGTTTACGTTTGCGATTATATTGTTCTTAGTTTATCGTAGTTATACGCTTGGCTTAGTTAGATTGGAATTATATACATGTTTAGGATCATATAGCGTTTATCCATCGGATCCATGGGTAAATGATAAATATTGTGTAGGCGTGGTGCTTAGACCATATTTATCTGCGATTGCACCTTATATGCCGGATCGTGGGGTGGTCCACGATGGTGACAGCTTCGTTGGTTCTTATATAGTCCCCCTCCCGTGTGTAAAGCAGGCAGAGCAACATTATTATGGGGGAGTGATTGCTATGTTTCTCATCTTCCTTGATAATATCACTATGCATGGGCGTAGTCCTTTCTCGCAATGATTGCCAAGTGTACTTGCACTAACTATGATATGCTAGACTTTATAGTTAAGAATAACTTAGGAAATATCCTTGTAGTTCGTCCTAATACCATGCTAATGACTTACTAGAATATCTGTTGAGGTGCTTATCATTATTATATGTGGCTAGCTGATCAGATTAATTATCTTTATCACCATTCATACTTTATCCATATTTTATGTGACACTTACCCCTGTATGCAAGAGATAGATGAATGCTCTCACTTATACATGCAATGATTGATACTCATTCCTATATTCCATTCCATAATCAACATTGATGCTAGTAATCCCTTCCCAGTGGTAAAAATATAAATAACGATACCTGGAATACTTTCCGGTTAAAATGCTACATCGGTATTAATCTGTGCGCTTGCAGATCTTATTTATTATTTATTTAGAAGAGCAGTTGCATATTTTAATACCGTGTCTCTCATGTCATGCTGGGGATGACAACTTGGCTTAAGTGGCATGAGGGATAGGTTCGGCATTTTTGGCGCCGTTATCAGAATTAGAAAACTAAGTCTACTTTTGGTAATGACGTTAAGAATGCCCAACAAGCATTTTTGGCGCCGTTGCCGGGGAAGGTTGATTTACTAACAAGGAATGAATACGGAATTTGAGTCATCATTTGCATCATTAAGTGATTGAGATCATCAATTCTCCCATACAGATTTATCCCTGTATTTTTTTTCCATTCTTATTGTTTTGCAGGGTGATGTATGAATAGAGGACATCTTTCAGAAAATTTTGTTGACAACCCTGAAGTATTAATCAGAGGGGCAAGAGCCAAGCTCAAGAAGTCAACACTTCGACGCAACACTTCATCCAATTCAGAAGACCGCCGAAGTTTCATCCGGAATTTGTCAACAGAGTTCGCAGCCATGGCGAACAAGACGATCCGCGAGTTCTCAGCTCCCACTACGGACAACATCCGCACTGGACCTGCCACGGCCATCGACAAGAACTTTGAGCTCAAGCCAGGGCTCATCAACATGGTACAAGCCAACCAGTTTTGTGGGAAGCCGCACGAAGATACAAGTGCTCATCTCCAACACTTTCTGGAGATTTGCAGCACATTCACTTTATTAGATGTTCCTAGAGACGCCATACTACTTCGCCTTTTCCCATTCTCACTATTGGGGAGAGCGAAGCAGTGGTTCTACGTGACGAAGGATAAGAACACTATGTGGGCACTCTGCTCTACGAACTTTCTGGCTAAGTTATTTCCCATGGGCAAGACCAATGCTCTCCGTGGGAAGATTACAAGTTTTCAGCAACAACATGATGAATCCGTTCCAGAAGCATGGGAGCGCTTTCAAGATTACATCCTAGAATGTCCCCATCATGGAATGGAAAGCTGGCTACTTATGCAGACTTTCTATCATGGGCTCATCACTAGTGCTTGTGAGACCATGGATGCTGCAGCTGGAGGCGCATTTCTATCACTCACCATACCACAAGCTACAACCCTTGTGGAGAAGATGGCGTCCAACCAAGGTTGGAACGAAGAGAGTACTCAAACACGCAAGAAGGGTGGAGGTATGCACCAGCTCAAGGAGGTAGACATGCTGTCTGCAAAGTTAGACCTACTCATGAAAAAGCTCGATGACAAAGCTGGAGACAAAAGAGAAGTCATGAACGTCTACGACTCTCACATGACTTGTGAGGAATGTGGAGATACTGGACACTCAGGCAATCACTGCCCTGAGATGCTTGAGGATGCAAGGTACATCAACAACAACAACAACTACAACCGTCCTCAACAAAATCAAGGTTGGAATCAACAGAGGCCTAACTACTCAGGTAACTACTCAGATAATTATCAAGGTAATAACTCTTACAACAACAATAATAATTTTCCACCCCTGAGAGAGTTAGTGTCTAATCAAGGAAAGCTAATGGATAACTTGTCTAAGAAATTGGCATCCAATGATAAAATACTAGAAAACATAAATAATAGAATGGATAATTTCTCTATTGCCATCAAAAACCAAATTAGCTTTAATAAAATGATTGAACCTCAGTTAAATCAAATAGCTGCTGCTGTTCCTGCTACTAACCCCGGTATTGTCGGGCCCCTACTTTAGGGTCCACTGTGCATCACATATCAGTCCCTGGATCAGTAGCTGATACGCACAGAGCGAACAAGATTGATATCAAAAACCATACTTTTATTGATAATGGGAAAACACATTACAAAGTTCACATTACATAACTTGGGCCATTGGCCTGATAATATACATTAGAGTTCTAAACCAGCGGTTCTACAACGACGTGGTTCCATTCCTACAGGCAACTTGGAGTGCGGACGTAAACCTTGATCCTAAACTCAATCCTATATCTTTATCCTAGTAGTCCTTGAGTAGCTCCTTTGCGTAATTATATATCTTCGTTCTCGTACGTACTCCTGTCTTTCCATCCTGGCGTAGCTTCGATAGCTTAATTCTCGTTTGTACTCCTGCAGCTTGACTCCTAAAAACATAGAGTGGAGGGGATTGAGTACATAAAGTACTCAGCAAGCCCTAACTTTAGAGTAGAGGTGAGGTGAATGGCGGAGGCTATATGTGGGAGTAGTCTTATAGTGAAATTTTATATGGTAGCAGTAGAGTTATATAAAATGGAGGTTTGGGCCCTGGGAGAGTATTAACCCTTCTCGCCAGTTCCCGAAGTTTATAAGTTGTAACTTACCATCACCAATAACTTGCAACTTACCAGATTATCACAGTTTCTTTACATAAAAGAGTCTAATCATTTGAGACCTCATCCCAGCGGTTGCCCATTCCAAGAACGTGGCTATTCGAATAGATTCAGGAAACTCTGCAGAGGTTGTACAAATTTCCCCACATGATAGGCACAATCCAACACCATCGCGACTGGCTGCAACTGGCCTAACGAGACCTCGTACCCGGATGGTGCTACCTTAGATTTCCATATAATTCTACCACGGCTTCTCAGGGGTCGGAAACGACTTGGATGATCACACAGCATCCAATGAACAACGACTTGGATGATCACACAGCATCCAATAGATATATATATATATACAAAGGGGCTCGCACACGGCCCAACAATAATTTTACATGGAAGATCACATAGCATCCATGCCGACCAGACCACGGAAGATCACCCAGCATCCGTGTCGTCTCCTGATAGTCCGTTGCCACTCCGGCCTCCTAGTAGAATTTATACTTCTATCTAACGGGGTGTGAGATCAAGTCTACCCATATAGACATGTGGCTGTACGAAAATCTGGCTAGGCGAGATGGCAAATGAACCGGTCCTTATATGACCGAAGCGAGTATCTCCCAACAGGAACCCTCACTAGGCGATCCTGCCCAAAAGGATAGTCCACACCATGTGAAATATCCCCACTCGCTCCCGTCAGAAATAAGTTCTATCTTACCAGTTCAATCAACATCTATACTCTTAGGTTATCCATATCATAAAGCTCATAGCATGTATATCCCATTATTCATTATATATCACGACATTCATCATATGTCACAATATTCATTGTTTATCACAATATTCATCATATGTCATATATGCTCATAACATTGGTTCCCATGATAATATGGATAACGTCATTTATGATTAATTTAATTAAATAATCAATTATAAAGGGGAGTGGAAGGCTTTATTGTGGAAGTGGTGGAATATAGTGGAAGCGGTGAAATATGATAGTGGTGGGGCGGTGGAAAAGGGAGTGGTTTAGGAGTGGTAAATTTATGTAGTGAATAAAGAGGTAGCCGGATGGATGTTGCATAATATATGGAGGGAAAAGGGGAGGTGGGAGTCAGGACTTGCCTCCGCTCGCTGTTGATTATATCGTTATTCTGAGATCCTGCGTGCTTCTTGCTCCTGTCTTGGTGTAACCGTGCTCCTAGGATCCATCGGGTTGTCTCCATGTCTTCTACTCTACGCTTGTCTAGCGTTGACAGACAAAAGAAAATACCAAGCAAGGCATACATAGCAAGCATAATCAATCAAGAAAGAAAACGGTCCTATATGAATTGGCTTTTATCTGGTTGATGGGTACTACGGTGACGAATTGCTACTACAGGTTATTAATTAATTAATTAATTAATGCAACTATGAATTAAATTTAAGAAAAGAAAAGCAATCATATCTAGAACTTAAACGGGCACCAATAATTAGGAAATACATTTTAATATGTAGGGTTATATTTTAGAAGATTTATGGTGTAAGCATTACAGATTTCCGAATTACGACGATGAACATATAATTTATTAAAGTCTACTAATTATACGCGAACGGAAAGCGAGCACGGAAATTATTTCTACAATTTTAGTTAATGAAAAAGCAGTGTCAAATATATAGATATGCCCTATGGTGACTCTAGTTTATTAAAAAAAATTAGGAATTTTTCTTTAATTAATAAGCTTACCTTTTGATCTACTGTGTACAATCCCATAGGTACCCCTAGCATTTTCCTCTGCACAGTGGTGGCTGACGCGTGGGCCCGTACTGGTGGGCATGGGCCTGCTGCCTAGACTGTGCACCGATCTGGTTCCTGCTCGTCCTGCCTCCGTGGTCTATGTGAACCATATTCACAGAATGGAGGGGAGGTGGAACGTGTGGCTGCCATATGGGTCCCGCGAGATGGCGTGGGCTGCTCCCATTGGTTGGAGCGACGTGGCCAGGTGCTCGATCTTGGCTTCCTCTCGGTGCGGCGTCCGCTCCCCAGTCCGCATCCCTTCACGGTCAACGAGTCGGAACAGAGAGAGAGCGAAAGGGAGAGGGGGAGGGAGGAAGAGAGGGAGAGAGAGCGGAGCGGAGGGTGAGGGATGCAGGACGGCAGTGGTCACGGCGAGCTCCTTGGCTCGGGCGGCAGCGTCGGAGACGGAGGGGAGGGAGCACGGCGGCAGTCGGCAGCGGCGCGGTGCTCCGGCGGCTAGCGAGTGCGGCGGTGCTCTGCTTCCGGCGGAGAAGAGAAACAGAGCAGTGGACAGTGGCTGCTCGCGGCAAGCGCGGCTGACGACCTCGGCTACGGCGAACGCGAGGCGCGAGCGTCGTGCGACAGCGATTGCAGCGTGCTCGACTACGGCGTCATGGAGCAGAGGCTCGGTCCCTGCGGCTGGAGTAGCCCTGTGGTTCGGGGCTCCGGCACGGCAACCTCGGCGGCATCCCGGCTGGCAGGGGCGACGTCAGGCGACGGTCTTGAGCGCCGAGCTCCGAGTTCTCTCGGCCAGTCTCGACGACAGCATAGCTAGCATTTTATAGCCGAGTACGCAGTAAGGCGGTGTGCACCGGCCGATATTTCCCGGCCAGGGAGATTTTTTGCCAGCATGACATGAATGAGCTACAGCTGTCCGACAGGACATGACGTGGTGGAGGTCGGTTCGACACAGTATGTCAGCGAGCATCAGTGGCCGTGGTGACCTGGCACCGTGCTTTAGGCCTCGTTTAGTTTCCAGAGTCGGGGGTGGCCGACTCGGCACAGTGCCACCCCCGACACTGTAGCACTTTTTGTTTTTAGTGGTAATAATTGTTTAAATTTTGATTAATTAGGCTCAAAATGTTCGTCTCGCAAAGTACAATAAAACTGTGCAATTAGTTTTTGAATTCATCTACATTTAGTACTCCATATATATGCCGACATTTTGATGTGATGGGGAATCTTCTTTTTGCATAGTAGAATTTGGGGGTGAATTTTAGAATCTAAACAAGGCCTTAACTCGGCGTCCGTTGCCAGCAGTCTCATCCGCCTGCGCTCGGAGCTTTGCGGAGTGGATACGAGCGACCGTGGGAAGCGACAAGGAGAAGGACGGTTCGGCGAGCCAGCTCACGTCCTCGCGACGGCCAGCGGAGAGGAGACTGTCGATGGGATGGATGAGTCCAGCAGCTGAGCGATGTCACAGCAGGTCAGCGAGGAATAGTGAGGCGATCGGCGCACAGCAGGTCAGCGCCTGCCGGAAAATATCCTCGACGTCCTGTTTCACATGCTCGAGTTGGAAGACGGCGTCCGTAGCATACGCGGACGACGAGGTGCGGCGCCGCCTGGGCCAAGCCTGATGCTGGCTGAGTTTTGCACGGGAAGGAGGGAGTACACAGCAGTTTTCTTCTTTTGTGTTTGATGCAACCATGTATGTACATATATATATATATATATATATATATATATATATATATATATATATATATATATATATATATATATATATATATATATATATATATGTATGTATGTATACTATGTATGTATAACCAAAGCATGTGCATATATATATATACTTGTACGGGTGCATGATAAATATATGTATATATGATGTATCTATATCTAGGGCGTGTATGTATATTGACTAAAACATGTATATGTATATACGTCAATTAAATGTAAACTAATATTACAAAGAAATATAACCCATATATGTGAGGAGTATTATGATAAAGTAGAGCAGGTAAAGATGTACGTTGTATTACCACTATCATATATAAAGTAGGTTTTAAATATTTAAAGGAAGTTGTTTTTGGTGCCGCATATAAATTCTAGAGCAAGCAAATCAAACAAGCATTCAATCAATCAAGCATTTTATCATTCAACATTCTAGCCTAAATGCATATGGTGGATTTTTAATGCAAGGTTCTAGAGAAAAGTTTTTCTAAAACGGTTCCGTAGAGAATAAACTAATCAAGTTTTAATTTGTTGTAAAATTCTAAAAATTCAAATTTTTAGTGGTTTTTAACATGATGCGAAAACACGGGTGTTACAGGTATACCATCACAACCGGAAGGATTAGAATCTGTAAATCTTGTAGATATGTTTGATACAGGTAACTATTGGAGTAATCCCGCTGTCGGAGTACATAATGACCTTCTGCCAGTCAAGAGAGGTGATCCAGGACGCCCCGTCATCCCGATCTCCATCGGCATGGTGGACTTCCCAGAAGCACTCTGCGACTTTGGCTCTAGCGTCAACATTATGCCCAGGGTACTCTATGAAAAATTCTTTACATATCCTTTATCAGAAACAACTATGTGTTTGCAGCTTGCAGATCGAACACTAAGCTTTCCTAAAGGAATATTAAAGAACATGTGTGTCCGAGTTGGTACCTCGTATGCTCCAGCCGACTTCGTGGTGATAGAGACCAGGTTCGATGAGAGGTCACCAGTTATTCTGGGAAGACCATTCCTGAACACCTCAGGAGCTGTCATCTACGCCAGCGCTACGAAGATCAACTTCAACATCAAGGGGAGGAAGGAGACGTTTTCCTTCAAGAACAAGATTACACAAATCCCAGAGCAACCCCAACATGAACCAAGGAAGAGGACCAACAGGAGGAACAAGCAGAACAAGAACAACCAAGGATGGACCGAATCAGCTAAGATGGTCACTGCAGTTCAAGGAGGTCAAGATGGTCGACTCAAGTCGCCCTTCCTGAACAAGAAGGACGACCCAGGTATGCCAAGCATTGAGTGCTCAATCAATGGATACTCCTTTCAGAAGGCGCTCTGCGACACTGGATCAGGCGTCAACATAATGGCCACAGTCACCTATCAGCTCTTGTACGGGACCATGCCCTTAAAACCAACATACACTCAGCTCCAGATGGCAGATCAGACATCCCGAAAGGTCGAAGGTATAGTAACCGATGTCCCTGTTAAAATTAACGATCATTTTGTCCATACAAACTTTCAGGTCATTGACATGGGAGACGACGAGTACGATCCACCCATCATCCTAGGAAGATCGTTCCTAGGCACCGTCAAAGCAATCATCTACATTGAAACCGGAGAAGTCCATATGCATTTCCCCTCTGAGAAGGTACGTCGCTACTTTAATGACCCTAACTATATAGTTGAAGATTCTAAGCAGGTCAGGACAAGAAGAAGGTGACGTAACCGTAACCAAAGGAGGCAAATCATCAAGGACGTATGGGCAGACTATGAAGGAGAGGTCATAAGGCCCGAGGATACACAACAGGAGACCGAAGCACCAAGTCGGGTATGGAAAGCGAAGACAGTTACACAAGAAGAGGAGGCGCTGCCGGAACCACCGTCTACGCCACCTAAATCCCAGGACAACTAAGAAGAAAAGAAGTCCTGTTCGGAGGACTTAAAAACACCGAACGTCGTGCCAAGAGGTAAACTTGGTAGTTATCATTTTCCCTTTAATTATTGCTCAGTTAATCATGTTCATTCTGTCTAAAAAATGTTAAAAACAGTAAGCCCCATGTGAGTATGCGAGTGGCATAAAACCCATAAGTACATTCACTGTGGTGGCATAAAAAAATAATAATATATATTTTTTCTGTTCTATAAAAATAAAAATAAAAATAGAGAGTGACATTTATCAAGGAAGCTCAAACATGATAAAGGCTAGATATTTATGCTAACACTTAATCAAGTTCCACGAAGCTTTGTTGTCTATTTGAGCTCCACAGAATTCAGGAAGACTAGCAGATGGAGGACATCCTAATCGTTGTCAGGGTGCTGCCGACATTCAAATACACCTCTGCACCTGCTAGCTACATCAGAAGAAATTACGTCAAGATCCAGCTTGGGGAGAGCACCCCCATTTATCCCGATAAGTATTTTTATCTACATTTATACCTATGCTTTATTAAAATAAAAAGATGTATAATCATGAAAACCCAAATAAATATTTTGTGTTTATATATATTTGCTTAGTTTAATAAATAAATAAAGTAGCTATGCTAAACTGAATCTTGAAAATAAAACTCTAGCATGGATATGATGAATAGTTGCTCTGCCTAATTTTCAAATTTATTCTCTCTCTAGTTTAGACATAACTGTTATAATTTAAAACTGGCTCTAAACCTGAACTAGTGGGAAGAGAACTTGATCTGAAGTCTAAGTTGTTAGCGGATATGATATGGGAATGTTGAGCTGCTGTTTATCTGTTCCTGGAGATGCTAGAATTCTGGAGAATTTTATCTTTGAAAATCTTTAAAATATTGCATGATGAGTTCCTGTATGATGAGAGTTTAAATTCCTACCACAGCCATATATACATGCTTGTTAGATTAAGAGCCGCACTTTTACTACTTAATGCTTATGGGCATTGAGTGTGGTCAAGCTGTGTAGACCCTTAGGAACTTGTCATGTGGTTAAAATCAAGATTCACTTGCACATTCACTCATACATGCTGCTTCTACTCCGAAAGTACGCATCCACATATATCCACTCATTTCCATCTCCAGATTCACCCAAAATTATTCTACTCCTGACCCGGGAGAGAATAGCCAAAAACATTATCCCATTCCTGTTATTCCCTGTGAAGTTAATGCTCAAGTCATTTCTACTACCACTTGCTATATTTTCAAAAGAGGGAGATTGCTCTAAAAAAATATATAAATACAAGGAAATAAAAAGGAGCAAGTGCTCGGAACCTCGAAGAAAGAAAAAGTGAGACGAGAGGTAAAAATGGACAAGTGTCCGACAGTAGAATTAGGGGTACAAGATACCCACCTGAGAGAAAAAAGAGAGAGAGAGAAAAAACAGAGCATCTCATTCCCCTCAAAAGTTTTAAAAAGCAAGAAAGGTATGTATTCCCTCAAAAAGAGCATTAGACTTTTGTTATCACCATACACCACTCATTCACCACACATGCACATCTTGATTTGACTTATTGACTTGTTTCTCTGAATCCATGGTTTGACTATGCAATAAATGTTCTATGAGTATGTATACTGTATCTCCCACCTATGAGCTCCAGATATCAAAGCCTTATTAGAGTAGGGTGAGAGAGAAGGCAATATCACTACGCCTTATACCATAAATATCACATACTTTGAGAGAGAAGGCATATACCATTACTGCCTTGGTAAGGATCCAGAAATACCACAAAAGAGAGACCCGAGAAAGTCATACAAGGAATCTCTGAGTTTTATTTGAAAAATTTGCAAAAACTCCAGAGCTATAGCTGATCAAGAATAAGAGACATGGCGTTTGACTAGACCGTTCTATCTTTTAACCACTCAAGATGCAGGTGACGGTTGCAAGCCCCATGGTGAAAGGTAAAATGAGTAAGTTTTAAGTCTTGACAGTTTACTCTAACTCAGGGATGAGACCTTATTTGAAAGCATATGTACCGTCAACGTTCAAAGGCGTTGCAGCAACTTCTGATCCATAATGAGTCTATCCTTGCTCAGGGACGAGCAAGAGGTAAGCTTGGGGAGTTTGTTGACGGTCCTTAAGTACCAAATATAGTTATCAAATAAATAAAGAAAAGGATCCAAATGCAACCAACACCTAGACTTAGGGTTTTATCTGACAGAATTCCACGAGTTTTGGTGTTTGTCTGTTTCTGCAGGGGGTTATCAGAAAATATGGAGGAAAGGCCCACACGTCGGGTTTACATAGAGATAATAACGTGTTCACCGATTTTCTATCATCTAGAAGACTCCAGAAGCCACGAGATCGAACGGGAGGCCGAACGGGCCCGAAGGCAGGGCGCCCGCCCTGCTCCCTAGGGCGCCCGCCCTGGCCTGAGAGCCAATCAGGCTCTGTCTCGCGGATTATACTCCACCGACCTAAGGGATCAAGGAAAACCGTGCGATTAATGTCGGTTTGATCCGACGGCCCACGTTCACTTGAGGGAGCTATATAAGCAGGACCCCTGGCCCCTGGAGGAGGCACTCCCTCATTCTCAATTCCTCAAACCCTAATCTCAGGAGAAGAGTCTCTGATCAAGCCCTAGAGCCACCACATCAACTAGATCTCTAGTATAGCATAGCTACATAGGATTAGAACTAGAAGGAGTCAATCTTCGATTGGTTTCCGGATCTGTCAAGAGGATTCTTGGTAATTCCTTTACTGTTCTTCATTGTTCATCTTTGTTCTTCAATATTATGAATACAACTTTGTTCTATTTCAATATATTGATTATGACTATGCTCTACTTGTTTACGTTTGCGATTATATTGTTCTTAGTTTATCGTAGTTATACGCTTGGCTTAGTTAGATTGGAATTATATACATGTTTTGGATCGTATAGCGTTTATCCATCGGATCCATGGGTAAATGATAAATATTGTGTAGGCGTGGTGCTTAGACCATATTTATCTGTGATTGCACCTTATATGCCGGATCGTGGGGTGGTCCGCGATGGTGACAGCTTCGTTGGTTCTTATATAGTCCTCCTCCCGTGTGTAAGGCAGGCAGAGCAACATTATTACGGGGGAGTGATTGCTATATTTCTCATCTTCCTTGATAATATCACTATGCATGGGCGTAGTCCTTTCTCGCAATGATTGCCAAGTGTACTTGCACTAACTATGATATGCTAGACTTTATAGTTAAGAATAACTTAGGAAATATCCTTGTAGTTCGTCCTAATACCATGCTAATGACTTGCTAGAATATCTGTTGAGGTGCTTATCATTATTATATGTGGCTAGCTGATCAGATTAATTATCTTTGTCACCATTCATACTTTATCCATATTTTATGTGATACTTACCCCTGTATGCAAGAGATAGATGAATGCTCTCACTTATACATGCAATGATTGATACTCATTCCTATATTCCATTCCATAATCAACATTAATGCTAGTAATCCCTTCCCAGTGGTAAAAATATAAATAACGATACCTAGAATACTTCCCGGTTAAAATGCTACATCGGTATTAATCTGTGCGCTTGCAGATTTTATTTATTATTTATTTAGAAGAGCAGTTGCATATTTCAATACCGCGTCTCTCATGTCATGCTGGGGATGACAACTTGGCTTAAGTGGCATGAGGGATAGGTTCGGCATTTTTGGCGCCGTTATCAGAATTAGAAAACTAAGTCTACTTTTGGTAATGACGTTAAAAATGCCCAACATTTAGCTTGTCTTTGTAGAAAATTTTAAAAGGCTATTCACCCCCCTCTAGCCATCAAGACCTTTCACACGCCAAGGGTTTGGACGATGATACATATGTGGCAATGCAAGAGTGCTATGTGTGAAAATTCTTGAATGATATTCTATATCATGATAGAAAATACAACAAAAATAGGTAAACACACAGCAAAATACCTCAATGGTGTTGTGGCAGTCAGCGTGATGGGAAATGGGAAATAAAATGGCTAGATTCTTGTCAGCGAGTGCTCTATTTTACATTTACTACCCACCAGGCTAAGGAGCCTTGGGCACTAGTGTGTTATTAGGTTTTATTTTTGAGCAATACTACGGTGCTCCCGTTGGCTAGTAGGAGTGAAAGGTCCTTGTTTGGTTTTAGTAATTAAGTGACAACCTTAGGTGGACTAATTGTGTTTATGTGAGATACACAGGAGATTAGTCCACAGGTACATGTGTGTAAGCAACATATGCCATGACGGTAAAGATAGCTCGAAGATGTTGCAAAGCTTACACATGTGTTGATGAAGGAGCTCATTGCACATGAAACATAACATTGAGTCATGTGATCAAGGTGGAGAAGATCAAGACATGACTTGACTCAACGGACCGGTTGCAAGAGTGAAGGGCAAGTCGGAGGCTTCGAAGCGAGGGACCGCGTGTGACGGTGAAGCTTAAGCAAAACTTGGCGCTGATGGACTGACACAACGGTGAAGAGCAGGTGAAGTCAAGATCGATGAACCAATATGATCACATGATGATATGAAGTGGATCATATCATTGTTGATCGTATTGGTGCATGTGTTGCATCGACATTGGAGGGCATGGAATGGAATGCGTAAGGCAAAGGTATAACCTAGGGCATTTCATTTCACCGTTCATAGGTGTGTAGAGAAGTTGATGACTGAGTTTAGGATAGATAAATGTACTATCAAGAGGGGTATACTTGTTTGCATATCAGTCATCTAGTGCCACTCGAGTGATCTAACTTTGCATCGTTGCTAGGATCGAGTGGCATGGCAAGTTGAGTGGCTAATCCTTTGGAAAAATATTTGTTAAATGCTAACACACTTGCACATGATGATGTACACTTGGTGGTGTTGGCACATTTACAAAGGAGAAGAAGTTGGAGTTGAAGTGGATCAACTCGGTGAAGAAAAGTAGACGAAAGGGGGTCACTGTGAGTGACCGGATGATGGCCTTGGCTGGACCGATGCGTCCGGTCAGTGGCAGCTCTCGGGCGCTCTCGGTCAAGTGACCGGACGCTGCACAGTAAAAGTGACCGGACTCCTAGGGCCTGCGTCTGGTCACAGGTGACACACGTTGACGTAGGCGGTGCTGGAGTTGACGCGCGAGCGTAGAGCTGATCGGACGCTAGCCTGCATCCGGCCACATACGGTCGGACGTGTCCGGCACATTTTAGAGGCTCCGGGAGCTCTCTGTTATTGATCGGACGCTGCTCGGCGCGCATCAGGTCATCTCGGAGAGGCGCGTCTGATTGTGGTTGAAGGCGCACGGGCGAGTTAGCCGTTGGCGACAACGACTAGTTCAAACGACTAATGACACGTGGCGTCGGTGGAGTGACCGGATGCAGGGACCGGCGCGTCCGGTCCCTGCGAGTTGTGCCCAGTGAAGGGGTACAATGACTCTTTTTGTGTGGTGACTTATAAATAGACCCTTGGTCGGCCTTGGGCCGAAAGCTGAGTACACTAGAGCCTTGGTGGGTTATGTGGTAGTGTTTGGGAGCCCTCTAACTCACTTGTGATTGATAGTGTTCATCCAATCAAGTGAGTGAGCAATTCTAATGCGATTGCATTGTGAGGTTGCATCGAGTGGCACTAGATGATCGTCTTGCAAGCCGGTGAGCTTGTTACTCTTGGAGGTTGCCACCTCCTAGACGGCTTGGTGGTGGTCTCCGTCGAAGCCCGCAAGAAGCTTGTGCGGTGCTCCGGAGAAGAGCTTTGTGAGGGGCATTGTGCTAGCCCCACGGGAGCCGCGAAGAGCAACTCTATTAAAAAGTATCATTGAGCTACCACACTTGCGGTAGGTTCTTGCGGCGCCGTATGTGAGGGCTCGGTTTGTGGGAATACCGATTAGCCGCCGAACCACGAGGTGTTGGTTGACACAACGGGGACGTAGCTTGGTGGCAACCAAGTAAACCTCGGGAGAAAAATCACCGTGTCAACATTGTCTCCATTGTCTTCTCGGTGGTTTGCATTCTTATTACACAAGCTTGTTGTTACTTTCATTTACATTGTGCTTGTGTAGTTGCTCTTGTGACTAGTTTAGCTTTAGTAGCTTGCTAGTTACTTTCTTGCTTGTACAACATAGAAGTAACTCCCTTACGTGGCTAATTTGGTTTTAGTAACCTTGTTAGTCACATTGCTTAGTTTGTGTAGCTAAGTAATTTGCGCTCTGTAATTTGGTTTGTGTAGCCTTGTTATTGAGCATTTCTAGTGAGCTTAGGTGGCTTTGTGCTTTTGCTCATTAGAATTGTGTAGGAGCTCTCCCGGTGTGCAAAGTACTAGTGGCACAGGTTTGTGTGACCTTGCACATAGAATTGGTTAGGTGAGCTCTAGCTAGTCCGGCACCTTTGTTGCCTAATTAGAATCTTTAAAAGGTGCTTGTGAACTTAGATAGAGGGGTGTAGTTTTGGCTAGACCGATAGTTTTAATTTTGCTTTGTTTCGGTTAGTCGGCGCGATTGAGTTTTAAAAGGACTATTCACCCCTCTCTAGTCCGTCATCTCGACCTATAAGGAGGTAATAACTCGAATGAATTCGAGTCATTGATTTTATAATTTTATAAACTGGTGAAATAAATAATAATTATAATTTGAGAAAAGAAAAATATCCATCCTGAATCACAGGAGAGTACAGAAGTGGGCGAACTCTTCCATTTTTGTTCCCTTAATCCCGTGAGGTCTTGTTTGGATCCATGTGGCTAAAGTTTTGCTCACCTTTCCTCTTATGGATCAAACATGAGGGCCAATAGTGGGGGCTAAACTTTAGCCCACTTCTTTTCCATTAGCCCATCCAGGATGAGCTAAAGAGAATTAAAAGTGGTCCCTTCGTGGCAAAAGACGCATATTACCCCCAACCACCCTCTTTTAATGATGTGCATAAGTATTAATTAGGAATAAATAGGTCATAGTAGGGTACATGGCTAATCTAGCCTCTAGATCCAAACAACCTCATGGGCTACTCTCTCCGTCCCATAATATCTGTCGTTTTTTATTTTCGTGCCACAAGTTTGACTCGATTTATAAATACGCGCAACATTTGTATCTCCAAATAAATTTATTAAAAAACTAGATTCAAAGATCTTTTCAATGATACCAATTATGTACCATAAATATTAATATTTTTTAATATATATTTTATTAAAATTATTTCTCGGTAAACGAAAATGATAGATATTTTAGAATGGAGGGAGTAAACTTTAGCCTCTTCAGCTAGGGCTAAAGTTTGTCTCGTGGATCAGGGCCTATATGTAGTCCGTGCAACACGGTCGCTGAGTGAGTTTTTTTGGGACGCTGACCCATTCGCGCAGACGGGTACTGCACGACCCCCCTCCCGACGTCACTGCATGTACTGGATCAGTACGGCTCTCCTCCCCATGCTCCCTTTCCAATGTATGAGGAAAAAAAAGCAAAACAGTTTTTTTAATTGCTATAATTTTTGAATGGTATATCTATTTTTAATTCCGTCTCCACTGGTTTGTTCTACGTGACGAGACGAACGAAGCTAAACCCTACTTGTATATGTTTCGAAGAATATTTTCGTAGCAATTTATGTGTAATACATGCTAGAAGATTTATAAAAGGAGTTACTACCGTATAATACTAAAGTTGCTACTCTAAAAATATACTAAAGTTGTTACATAGTATGTGCAAGCTTGGGGGCAAAATATAGAGTTACTACCATATAATACTAAAGTTGCTACCATGTAATACTATAGTTGTACAACTTGAGGGGTAAATTATTAAAAAAAGCATAAATAAAATAAGCTGCGAATTGGAGGCAAGTTATTATACAACCTAATCTGTGACACCTAATCCTAATGCTTGCTGTAACCTCTAATCCTTATACTTGATGCGAATCCGAACCCAATCAGCCTTGTATGTGTATGTGCTTTTCTTTTATGACAACTTATATGTGCAATGGCTACCTTTTTTGACAACTTATACATTGTATGTGAGGCAACTAATATGCAAGATTTTGAAAGACATTCAAACCTAAAAGTGTGACTGAAAACTAAAACTAAAAAATATTAAACAAACTTAACTGAAAACTAAAACTAAAAAGACACTGAAAAAACTGAAAACTAAAAATAAAAAACATTGAAAAAATCATAACTTATTAAACTGAAACTAAAAGAAACAATAAAAAACTGAATAATGAAACTCAAACCTTAAAAAACCGAAAAAACAAAAAAGAATAAATTGCCGCAAAAGAAAGAAAAAAAAAGTAGGCGCATGGCGTGGCCAATGCGTGGAGGGACGCTCGCTCCCTGGTGGGCCAGGCCGGATGGCACGTTCCCGGCCGCCTGCCGGAGGGTCGCTCGCTCCCAGGAAGTGCGACCCCGCACGTAATAAATTTTGCGTTTTTTTGAGCTGGCCGGATGCAACATGTAACGTTAACTAAGAAAAATCCTTAACAATTATAAGGACAAAATATGTTACCTGTGCGATTTAAAAAATGTTACATGCATAAGAAAGATTGATAACAGTTGGAAAAAGAATCACGCACATGAATACAAAAAATAATCACTGCATAAGCCTAACACACTAGCTAACAGAGGAACACGTTCATGTGCATCAAATATATATCAAAAAAGTGAGCTAGGAATATATTACCAAATAAAAAGATTTACTACAATCACACATACATCAATTAGATTAAACAAGGTTTTTATATCCAAAACTTTCCTTATCATATGTTCTAAAAAAATTAAATAAATGTTTATTTCACCTATTACCTTTTAGGAAGTAATAGACGATTCTAACCATCTAATCTAATTAAATAAATGGCTCACAATATTTTATCTTTTTTTTTCATATTGGAAGGTTCAAATCATTATTGAGAAACAAAAAATCTGATCTAATTAAATGAATGGCTCACAATCTTTTATTTTTTCATATTGGAAGGTTCAAATCATTATTGAGAAATAAAAAAATCTGCCTTAATCTTAGCGGGGTCACTGGCATATCAAATCAGACGGTTTCAACCTTTTGGAACCACCTTTTTATATTGAAGTGGATTATCCCACCTCCTATAAGCATGTACAACAGGTATAAGTCTGTCCTGTTTTCATTTGTTCCCCACAAAATACTCTAAAGAATATCTTTTTGAAGCCAGTTTCAGTATAGTTGTGATTATGCAAAGCATAGTATATATAGTCCTACCAAGGACTTTTCCCTCTCCGTCTCTCATGATCAACATAGTAAAAAAAGTAGAACACATAGACACAAGAGATAGGGAGACTATTCTTTATTTATCTGAATATTGTTAATTACAACATAGAGCTCCCACATATATATAGTCCTACCAAGGTCTAAAAGTTTGGTAAGAGCCCACATACAGACATACTATGATTAGAATTTCACCTTCTCCTTTCCTTCTACGATAGAGTCCGTATGTTTTACAACATTAATAAGCCTTGGCCCAACCTTAAATCAATTAAATTCCAATGCTACTTCCTCTGTCCCAAGTCGTTCTCACTTGTTGAGAAGTCAACTTTTTTTAACTTTTATCAATTATATATGAAAGAATACTAATATTTATAATAAATAATTAGTATCATTAGATAGATCATTGAATATCCTTTTATAATAAACTTATTTAAAGAAATAAATGTTGCACATATTTTCTACAAACCTAGTCATATCTGAGAAAGTTCGACATGCACGTATCCCATAACAACTTTCTTTTTGCGACAGAGGGAGTATGACACAAGATTGAGTCAACTTAATTGAGTGGCTATTATGTGTACCTGTTGTAAATTTGATATAAAGGTAAAACACAAGCTATGCCCATATACTTGCCACAACGTGCATGGGCTCAGGTGACCGGGTCAAGACATGAGTGTTGCGGTGCCTACGAAGGTTTTGAGTGTGACACTCATGGACTCAGGTGACCGGGCAGGGGCAACGAAGGTTTTGCATATCTGAATTCAATATGAGAAGGATGAGAGTGAGAGACGATGGACCGTAGGACATACTGCTCCAACTAAAGTGATAAAGGGCGAGAGTGAGGGATGACAGACCAGGGACAAAGGAGGCATGTGATGCAAATGGGCTCGGGTGACCGGGCCATGCATGATTATTGGTGCAGTGCCAAGAATGGTTTTGCAGCTTCAAACTCAAAGGGAGAAGGGTAAAGATGAGGGATGACGGACTAAGGTATGGACAAACGAGCAAGAGATGAATGAAAGGAATTTTCGCTCTTGAATATATATATATATATATATATATATATATATATATATATATAAACAAATATGCTCATGTGTTATAATGGCTGGATGTACCATCTTTTGCACGGTATATATAATCATAGTAGCGAAAGGGTTTGTAGTCTAGTGGTTACAATAGGCTTAGTAGCACCTCAGGTCATCCTAGGTTATTGTGTTGGCAAATGAGTAGAGAGATTACAGCTTCGAGCTTCCTATGTCTCCAATACGTGTTCAGTTGAAATCATAGCTTCTAATGTGTTTGCTCTTGTTGCACCCCATGTGTCATGACATGAATCTAGATTTTGGCTTTTAAATTATGATCTTTTTAGTTATTTTATAAACAAATATTGATTATACACGAAGAGGCCATATAAAGAGAAAAAAAATATGAATATAGATAAAAAATCATATATAAAATATTAGTAAATTTATCATAATCGGCTAGAGATTACAGGATATCGATATGGTATCATGTTTAAAAATGAACATAGAGATAGAGCATAAATATAAGCAGTTTTGATTAATTCTGTAGATACTATATTTATCCATGAACTTTTAATATTTATGACATTTGTAGGACATGGTTGATGGATTAGTTAACAGGCCCGTGCTGCTCGAATTCCATATGTAGCTACATTGGATTCCCTAACTTTTATCACATTCAGTCGTTCATAAGACAACCAAAAAAGCTAGTACTCAATTAGCCTCTACAGTACAACCGGATCAGGCACATAACAAAGAACAAATAGCTTTATGCTTCACTGCTTGCTAGCATGCCTTTATTCATTCGAGATTTTTTATAATGGTTGGAGAGGCGATGAGAGGCAATAGGTGTATCTATGGTCGGTGGGCCTAGAACATGAGAAAGCGATGAAAGGCGATGGGATTAAGGCGATGAGAGGCGATAGGTGTGTCTATGGTCGGCGGGCCCATATGCGTCACGTCTCCTTCCATCGCCTTCGAAATTAAGGGGATTAGGACCCCAAATAAAGGAGTAGTAATTCATTTTTCGTAGTTCTTTTTTTAATGAAGGATAAAATGGTAAATGCATAATTGTAAAAAAAGTTTTGAGTAGTATAGTTAGTGTGTATGATTCAATCAAGTACTATAGTTAGATAAATATTTTATTGAGTAGTATAGTTGGGATGAATAATTGAACTAATATAGTTAGATTAACATTTTAGCCCTTTTCGCTTCGCTGAAAAGCCATGGCTAAAAATATTGCTCGCTGATTTGCTGTGAGATGCGATCTACGTGAAGAAGCTGGCGGCGGCCGCGGCCGTGACGACGAGGGACGAGACGTTGATGGCGATGCCGACGTCGTTCATGATTGTGTGGCGGGCGACGAGGAGGAGGACGACATTGACGACCTGGAGGGCGAGTTCGGCCTGCAGGACGGCGGCGCAGGGCATGACGACGACCCGCAGTACGTCGTCGAGTCCATGCTCAGGGCGCAGATGAGCTACGGCCGTGGCGGGGACAAGCATCCCGGCTTCAGCCCTGTCCCCAATGTGCCGCTCCTCACCAATGGCCAAATGGTACACACCTGCTGCTCTCCTCTTCCTCTGCTTCTTGCATTGCTTGCTTTCGGTTGAAGTCTGCAGGCTAAGACAAGCAAGCAAACGAAGGCATAATTGTTATAAAGCAACAAATAGTGATACTTAAGTGAATAAGAATTGCTATAGCTTGTTTGTCCTCTGCCTGAAACTCTATTGTCTAAAGGTCCATGATTGCATAGATAAGTCACCGAATTGTTGTATAGAAATATGAATATGCCAATATGACACCCAAGTGTTTTTTTGCTAATTAAACACTGTCATGTACTGAGTATGTCCCTTTTCATATTCGTTGTTCCACGTGGTATGATTTGAAAAGTTGATTCAGTTACCTATCTGAATAATATCGCTTAAACTTGTCTTGCCTGTTACCTTGGTATTTTACATGTCTCAGTTCTGAACTCTGAATATTTGCCAGCTCTTTTGGTTCAGATGATACTCCATTTATTTCCAATTCCATTGGGGTCATCACCCCTGCATCTCAGCATGGATGGGATCAAACCTATAACATCATGATCTGTATGGTGTACATTCGTTTCCTTATTGTCTGATGCTTCTGTCAAACACTTGTTTGATAGGAATTGCATGTTGTTTTTCTTCCAAAGGAAGCAGCTCATCTTCTATTGTTTGTTTATTTTTCAGGTCATCTGAACCAACAGGTACTGGTGCCACTTTCAAGGCCTTGAGGGCATGGCTGCCAACATGGCTGCTAGCCTGAACCAAGCGAAGATGCTGCAGCGGCTAGCTGTCTACAACAAGCGAAGAATCATCTTTGTTTTTCCTCTTTTTCTTGCGACTGGAAGATGCTGCAGTGGCTGGCTAGCTGGCTACAAGAAAAGAATCATCTTCTTTTCTCTCTTTTTCTCCAGACTAAGCAAAGAATCATCTGATGACCCATACAGACACAAAAATAAAGGGAATCGATATCTTTCAGGCGCCAGAGATTTTGTTTTCCATGAGGCGAGCCATCGAGCCTACATCCAGTGGTCGTTCATTTGTGTGTTAGTTCATCTCAATAGTACACAAATGATCATACTTGTACTGGAGGTCAAAATTGATTTTTACTAGCAGTGAATTAATGGCTAGTGAAAATATAGCATTTTCACTGGCGGTTGGCCGCGCGTGCGTAGGAGAAATATATTTTCACGGGCGGTTTGATTAAGCCAAGGCAACACTAAAAAATAGGAAAAAAGATTGAGCGCCCAGGCTGCATCTCGTGCGCATTGTTCCGCAGTCCGCACTCAGGTGTCCGTGGCTGTCAGATCGTGATCCACGGGCCACGGCTACCTGCACAGGCCATTAAACAATCTTGCGGTGCACGCGCGCGCGGCACAAATGACGGCGGGGGCATAGGACTTTGGGCTCAAAGCTAGTGCAACGCGCGCATGGCCGTAATAGACTAGGCCAAATGCGGCATGTTGCTCGGTCCGTCAATGTTTTAATGCCTTTCGTTTATTTTAAGCTTATACTCCGTATGTGCTAAACAGTAAAGGGTCTTCGACGAATTCGTCAGGTTTCTAGGCTTCTTTACTTTCAGTGCATTATTGACTATGTTAACCACTGGTACAGAAAATATTTTTTTAACAGATGCCTCACTTTTCTAACAAAAGAGGTTTCTTTAGCACGCCGCCTCTAACCATCGCGGGAAGCATTGTAGCTTCATGACCGTCGCTGGAGATCTATTTTCATGGGCGGTTCCGTTAAGAAAACTGCCCATAGAAACATGTCCGTTTCTGAGGGCGGTTCTGTGACAACCGCCCCTGAAAATATGATTTTTGGGGATGGTCTTCTTTACGTAACCGCCTCTAGTAGACACAGATTTTCAAAGGCGGTTCTTTTAGAGAACCGTGTCTCAAATCCATTAACAGAAGCGGTGCTCTTAGTCAACCACCCCTAAAAATAGCTCCGTAAATATCCTTCTTCCTCCTCGTGATAGTGGCGCTGAGCACCATTGTTCAGCTCTCACTTGGAGGACGAGAAATAGCAAAAAAATAGAGGGGAGGAGGTTTTCCCCTTTGAACCTTTGAAGGAGTTCGGTTTTAGAGGTGAGCTTGTGGCATTCTAGAACTCTTTTCAAACTTCATCTATACATTTTTTTCACTAATTTCTTTCACTTGGGGATCTAGAGACAGACATGCATGATGTTTGTTTTTTTAATTTTTCCTAGCAATTTAGAGTGATTTTATGCCCAACTTACTTGGCTCACATGAACTCTAGTTAATATGTATATTTACTTCATTATTTTTGGTCCATAGGGTGTTTATAACATTTTTTAAGCTCTAGGTCTAGAATAATATAATATTTGTACAAAAAAAATTAGACAATTCCTTCAACATTTATATGTGAATAGTATATTTGTCTATTGATGCAAATATATCTTTTTTCTTTTCGAAGGCCACATATGGACAGGTCATGGATGTACACGAAACTAAGACATGATGTTTCGTACATACAAGATGTGAATGTTTTTATTGAAGTCGCTAAAAGACACGCTTTGATTAAGTAGACAATGGATATATATTGTCCTTGTTGTGATTGTTGGAACAGTATAGTATGGGGATCCAAATACAATAAGATCACACTTAGTAAGAAGGGGTTTCAAGGAGAACTACGAGATTGGGATCATCATGGTGAGACGTACGGATGCAGGCAACAAGGAAGCTACAGAAGCACCAGAAGCACTAGAAGGGGGCTTATTCTTTGATCCTGACTCGGAGTATGCCACGGATCCCAAGTTTGAGTCTCTTCGCGCTACATGGGAACATCCCTTCGTTTCATTGTTCGAGCAGAAGCACAATTAATGTTAATGAATAGTTTGTAATATATATTTGAAACTATGCTACAAATACTTTGTTGGTCATGTGTGTATTGGTTAACTAGTTCACTACTATGTATATATGAAGTTAATTTGAATCATTTGCAATCAGGTCTGAAATTTGGTGGGAAAAATCGATTTCAAATATGGCAGGAAATTTTGAATTCCAAAAGTTTAAAACTGATTTTTAGAGGCGGTTCAGTGAACCGCACGGGCAAATACATTTTCAGAGGCGGTTGTGTTTCCACAACCGTCCTTGATTAAAAACATTTTCAAGGACGGTTGCAGTGCAACAACCGCCACTGAAAATGGGTTTACAGGGGCGGTTCTCATATTTGGGCTGCCCCTAAAAATGCATTGTTAGAGGCGGTTCTCCTAATGCAACCGCCCTTGAAAATACCATTTTCAGGGGCGGATATCGTAATGGAACCACCCCTAAAAATGCTTTTCCAAAGATGGTTAAATGTCCGATGCTAGAAACGCTAATATTTAAAATTGGTGTCATTGTAGCAGTTTTCTCAACCACCCCTGAAAACTGGATTTAACCGCCTCCAAAAAACTTTTCTGTACTAGTGAACTTTTCCCAGTAGCATTGTTTTTTATGTTTATTAAGCTGGCGATAATGTTAACTTCAGCCGCAAAATTATGTTGAAGTTCTCTGATTGAGATGGAGCCGACAGGAAATTTTAATTGGAGAATGTTTAAGTGTGGCTTTTGCATATAATTATATGCATATGTCACAAATTTATGATCATAGTTCTTTTTCGGTTTTTCTCAATGGTGTTATGGAGTAGAGTTTCATTCATGTTTTAATCAGACCAACATAGGGTTATTTGCATGCACAACATTATTTTAACATTGTTACTAATGTTCTATTTTTATTGATTCAATTGTTAACGCCTCAGTTGTTGCTGGTCAGCTCCATAGCACCATCCCTCTCAATGGCACTATTTTATTAGTAAGCAGTGATAAGAACATGCTGCAAATAATAAATTAAAGGGTTCCTCTCATCTAATTTTGATATGAAGGATCTCGGTGAAAGCCTAGGTTTGTCTCAAAATATTTACACTAATAAAGTACTCAAATGTTCACCTAAATCTGCACTTGTTGTGAAGGGCGATAAATTCGGCGACTTTCAATGTGCTAAGAATAAGATACAATCTGATCAGATGAAGTTAATTCCTTTGCTTATGCTGTTGGAAGCATTACATATGGACAAGTATGCACATGTCCTGTTTTAGCCTACGAACATAACCGGGTTGCTTGGCAAATTTTAGTAAAATCAAGGAATGGATCAATGGAAGGCTGTTAATAGAATTTTATGTTATCTGCATGGGACTAAGCATTATATGCTCACATATAAAAAGTATGATAACCTTGAGGTTGTTGGTAAATGATTATGTAGATGCTGATCTCGCTGGTTGTGTTGATAGTAGAAGGTTGACCTCTAGATATGTCTTTGCAGTAGCGCGAGGAGTCATTTCGTAGACAAGCACTAAGCAGTCCATGTAACAGCATGAATGATGCGAATTTTTGGCATATTATGAAGCTACAGGGCAAGTCGTATGGTTAAACAATTTTATTCCTAGACTTAGAGTGGTAGAGAACATCTCGAAAACCACTTACGATATACTGTGATAATCAGGCTGCAGTGTTTGTTTCAAGTAATACCATGTCAAGTAGCGTTGGCGAACACATTGACATTAAATATTTTGTTGTGAAGATATAACTCAGGATAAAATTGTTAATATTGTGCATATGTTAGTACTAAGTGATCTTAGCGGTTCCTTTAACAAAAAGCTTACCACCCCAAAATTTTTACGATCATTCCTTGGCACGTTTTTCATTAAGTAGAAATAAAGGTTGTTAGATCCTAAGCTTGCCTTGGTAATCCAAAGGATACCGAGACCAGCGATCGAAAAAACACATGTGGTTGTGATTTACACAACAGTATTTTGCGACATGATAACAACGTGCGGCCTATCTAGGCACTCAGCATACCGACAGGAGCCACCGCCGCTGTCAGAAACTTGCCATGTACCAGTCTTTGGCCCCTTCCTCGATCTAGATGGCCAACTGCAACGGCAAAGTAGCGGCATACAAGAGTCGCCTGCTCTTGGGCAATGAACTCCGTAACGACAATGTGACGCGCACGAGCATTGGGACCTCGCATGTTCCAACTGAAACACGTAGTTGACGCACGTGAGCGTTGGTCTCCTATCGATGCATACAAGGGTCGCTCGCTCCTGTGCGAGGAACTTCCCTAACGACATTTCGACGTGCGCGACCATTAAGTCCACGCACGTTCCATACAAAGCAACTAGAAGATGGTGACATTAAGCAACATATGCGCAACGGGAGCGGTACACGGTGTTTAGACTGTATCAACGTCTAACCTAGCCATATTGAGGTTCATGGCAACTAGGTCGAACTCGGCTGAGAATAGCATTTCTAGGGCCTGCTGTTTGGATTCCGACAACGGTTCATGAAATGTCGCATGGGTATAGTGGAAAGCCTATGATCCTGAATGAGGGCCCTTAGACAACCAACTCCCAATCATGTTTTAGTTTCATCCTATCAAAGTTAATTGGTGTAGTACGGGTACTCGTGTTGCAGTGGCATTCTTCAAACCATCTTAACACATTCTTGGATGGCGTCCCTCCACGATATTACCAGATCATGGCTCGCGCCAGCTCAACCAAGAGCACTTGTTTGCAACGACCAGCTTGAGGAGCAGGGGCGGGTAGGTCCATATATAGGTGGGTTGCCAATGGTATTTTGTTTTTAGTTTCGAGGATGCCATTTTTTTTGGAACTGAAAGGGTTTGCACCCCTGCATTTAATATATTTAAAGTAAAAGAGGGTTAAGTACAGACAAGATATGATGTGGATGCCATTTTTTGGATGCTTTATTTAATTTCGTTCCCAAACGTGCATGTAGTCGCAGCGGCTCATGTGGCGAGACAGAGCTGAGCATGTGGATTGGGCATTGCCAAGGTTCATGTGGCGAGACAGAGCTGAGCAGAGACAAGACACAGAGCAGCTTGCCACCTTTATCTCCCCTGTTAGAAATGATACTCACTCAGTGGTTGTAGATGGCATGCCGCAACATACTACTGCCGTGCAAGAACACAGGAATATACACATATAATTAAAGCATAGCGATCGGGACAAGGTGCGCCGCTGCAAGATTGAGCTTCAGCGGCACACCTTTTCAGCAAGCGGTTACTTGGAGCTTCTGTGATGCTTTGAAGATATCACAGCCCAGAAAAAACGAACACGCTGTACCTAAAGTTTGGGTATTGCTTCCTCATCCGGTGAACAATTAAACTTAAACACCAAGGCAAACCAAACGACTGAGTTGAGTCCGCAAGGCTGGTGAGTCATATCCATGCATCCGCAAGGCTGGTGAGTCATATCCATGCATCGTAGATCCAAATTGCAACACAAGAAGGTTACGTTCATCATTATCAGAGCCAAGTCTTTGAACGAATTTATTACTAGCGGGAACAGTCATGAATCAACAGAATAGAATGAAGGCAAGACAATACTACAGTATATAGATCAGTAAAAGGGAAGATTCTGCGATCGCAAGAGTGACCATCATATCGCCATTCGGTCTGCGCCACACTCTTCACGGTTCTTAGTTCCACAACCAGCTAAGCAGTATCCCAGGTAGGAATACGTCACGGGCACGGCTGCCAAGCTTTCAGTCCACAAGGCTGCATATATTGTCGTAATGCTACCTTTTTCATCGGTGCCCTTATGATGACTTTCAAATTTGTACTGAAATATATAATGTATATAGATTGTATGTAGTGCCTATGCCCAGATTTGGTAGGGTTTATTAAAAAAGAAATCATGATTTAAGGAGGAAATCCTTAAAGTTATCTTAAAATTTTTAGAATATGTTGTATTGCAGGGCGGGGGGAGTATAATTAGCACATGCAGAACAGAAGCTCTGAGAAAGCATTACATCTATCTATACATTTTGATGATCATGATTACTACGTGATTGATATCTCCTCACTGGGCTTAGGCTTGGCGACAATAATCTCCAGCCAGCCTTCAAACAACCTCGCATTCACCTTCTTATGATCGCAGCCGGGAGGCATCAGCAGTTGGACGGGCAGCGAACTCTTCGGGCTGTCGTCTTTTTCTTTGCCGCCGCCGTCGCCCTGCTGCTTCTGCTTGTACCTGATGACCAGGAGCACCTGGTCGTCCGTTACTGCAACCTCCAGTTCATCCTTGGTCGTCTTTGCTCCCACCTTGAGCCTGAGGGTGATGAAATTCGTGTCTTCCGTGATAGTCCAGTCGCCACCTGATTCTGGTGTTCGAGGGTGCACCAGGGCTTTCCAAATTTCAAAATCCCGAGTTACTTTACTGTATATATATGGTACTTTTATAATAACTAGTGTACATACTGAACCAGCTTCGTACAGCTTACCACTGGGTTGCATATCGTACTTGTACGCGGCAGTACTTATTTTGCGCATGGCAATGGCACGCGAAGACAGGAGCCAGCCGGGACGACGAGCAGCCACTACCGGCGACGATGATGCAGCCGGTTCTTTGCGGAGCTGCAGGGCGGCGGCGACAGCGGATTTTCCCTGCGCCGGTGCCGGCGCTGGCGGCGCACGGCTCAGGAGAGTGGTGGTGTAGGAGCTCAACATCGCCGTCTATCTCACCGCGCTAGTAGTGCTGTGCTACCTACACGGACGACGGTGTGCACTTGCACTTATATGTGTTCTTGTGCCCTGCGGCTTGCTAGCTGTGGCGATATATACTCCCCTGTCAAAAAAAAAAAAGTCGCTATGGGAATCGTGCTGATCAAATTTTTTCAACTTTGATTAGATTTGTAGAAAATACGTGCAACATTTATATCTCTAGACAAGTTTATTATAAAAGTATATTCAATGATCTATCTAATAGTACTAATTATGTACCATAAATATTAATATTTTATTAAATATATTTGGTCAAAGTTAAAAGTTGTTGACTTTTTAGGAAGCGAGAATGACTTTTTTTTTTAGACAGAGAGAGTATGCATCGTATGTATAAGCTTATATATAGAGGACGTGTGGGGGAGCAAGTGCTGGGTCGCTTTGCTTCGTCAGCCAGTTTAGAATACATATTTAGTGAACTGAACAAGCTACTAGCTTTTATAAAAGTATAAGCATATGTGTTGGCTAGCTTTGCTTTGTCTACCGGTTCAGAATATTTGGTGAACTAAACGAACATTTGTTATTGTTGTTGTTGTAAAAGTATGAGCGACATTCCGGTTTGGAATAGTACAAAATCGCTTTTTTCTTACGCTTGTGATTTTTTTCACTAGTGGTTCATAATGGATAGGTGTTAGTAGAAATGAAAATGCAGGCCCATGGCTATGAACCGCCAATGCAAATTAATATTTACTGACTGTTTTTTTAAGTCTACCACAAGAGAACTGCCAGTGTAAATACATGATTTCTACTGCATGTAGGCTTAAAGTAAATAGTCAGTACAAATACATTTATGCTGGAGGTTTTCTTAACATTGCACCACTGCAAACAATTAGAAATTATTTTTAAAATTTTCAAGTAATCTTGGATGGAGAAATGGTCTGAACTAAAGTTGTAGTATTTGAAAAGATCTACACCTTTGTAGTTGTTGACTACTTTTTCATTTCAAATCATTTAGGCTCAAAATTATGTTTTAAGATTAATGATTTTAAAATTCATAATTTTTTGATTTTCTCAAATGATCTTTGATGGAAAAACGATCAAAAGCAAAGTTGTAGTTCTCAACGAGATCTAAAACCTTGTAGTTGAAATGTTTTTCATTTAAATCCATTTAGAGCCTTAATTCTTAATTTCATTATCTATTTGACTGAATACTAAGGGAACTTTCTATTGTTAAGCCATAAGTGACTCATGAGTTAGATTCCTTGGTACCGCAACTTGCATTTATTTCTTCCGAAAATGAAAAATAATGCCACAAATCGTGTGTGGCTGCCTAGTATGGGCCTCCTTGAGTAAATTTTTTTTTTTTGCTATTTTTTAGCCAGATTTGCCATTTTGGGAAAATCATTTACATTGGCAGCATCAATGGTTCTTAGGTGATGCCATTAAAGTTTTTTTTATTTTACTAGGCTTTTACACTGGCGGTTACTAAAAAAGCTTCAATAGAAATACCGGCAGTTTTCTTAAGGGCACTGCAGGCAACCAACGTACAGTGGCGCAGTGTAATCATTTGGTGTCACAACTTTACTGGCCACAGACCCAACCGTAGGCGCAGTCGTATTGTACCAAGTTGATGAGGGTACCCTGATACAGTTATTCATTATACGCATAACACTATACAACTTCCAGTCACAAAAAAAAAACCACTATACAACTTCCTATAAAGATGAACCAAACAACGACAAATTGTATTGTCTATTCAGATTAAGAGTATGCAGCATAACCTCAAATGGCAATGCAGTACTAATGAGATCCATTATATTACTACCTCCGTCCCATTGTCACTCTAGTTCTATTCTTAGTCAAACTATGTAAAGTTTAACCAAATTATAGAAAAATACTAATATTTGTGACAACAAGTGGGTATACTTTGGAAATATATTTCATGAAGAATCTAACAATCATACTTATTTTGTGCCACAAATATTCATATTTTTATAAACTTGGCCAAACTCTAAATATTTAACCTGGTATTATGTTGAAATTTCATTCTTTTTAGGATAAAGGCAGTACCACCAAAAGGGATTGAGCTCATCTATTCTAGCCTTTCACCTAAAACATGTCTTATCCCCTAGCCTAACAAAATCCATTTTAAACAAGGGAATTGCTCTGGTACTTCTCTTATAGAAATTGCATGCAACCTAAAGCATCACGCTAAATTAATTATCCATTTTCTTTTTTTTCATCTAAATCCTGATGAATGGACTCAGCCCCTCTCAATTAATTATTCATCTACATAATTTGTTTTCCTTCTAAATTCTGAATGGGTCCAGTCCTCCCAATCTCATCAGCCCATACCCTAGCTGAATTTATCCTTTTAATTTGTTGCCCAGGAGTGGGTGCAGTGTACGTACTGTTGTGTTCTTGCCTTCTTGTACACTGTTGTTGTGGCTATGCATCTGCATGCCTTGTATAGAGGTCGAGTAGGGGCAGGTGATGGGTACCTTTGCTTCGCCCGTCGGTTCGGAATATGTAACGATCGAACTGAACAAGCAGCTTAAGTAAAAGAAAAAAGAAAGCATGTGATGTTAGCTTTGCTTTGTCTGCCAGTTCCCAATTTATAGTGCCCATTTGGGATGGCTTGTTGAGCATCTTCATGAGCAGAAAAATAGCTTCACCTGCCAAACTCGTTTTTACCACTCAGCTCACGCGTGAAGCCGTAGAAATCGCAGGTCAAAAAAAAAGAAACCGCCGAAATCGCGCTCTCACATAGAAACACATGCCGTGAAGCCGTGGAAAACCAGCTTGTCCTCGCTCGTGAAGCGCTCAGGTGGGACCCGCGTGACCAAGGGCGGATTTGCCCCAAGGCTAGCACGGGGAGGCCGCGGTGCCTGCTGCCAGGGCGCGGGTGTAGAGGGTGCGCTGCCTGGCCGAGGCTCTGGTGCGCAAGGGCAGGTCGCTGCGCCGCTTGGCTGCAAAGTTCGACGTGCTTGGTGGAGCTCGGGCGCGCAAGGGTGGGTCATCACGCCCCTTTTCTGCGGAGCTTGGTCATAGAGCCGCCACCAGAGCAAGGGCAGGGCGAGCGTGGAGTAGGCCGAGGTCGTGAGGCGTGCGGGGGAGAGGCGATAGCCGATTCGCAACTAGATAAGGAGATAGAAGGGAAAGATATAGGATAAATATGAAAGGTGGGAAAAAGAGAAGGGTAGTTTGGTCATTTCATTGATTTTGTCCATCGGCAAGAGCTTTGAAAAAGAACCAGAATTTCCAAAATAGAAATTCTGACTCTTTTGCCCCTCTGTGACAGATCTAGGATATCTCAGCCATCACGTGTGGCAGCTTAAGGCTTGGCGCAGCCGTGCTTGGTGATAGCGACCATGGCGACATGCTATGGTTGTGGCGGGGTGTGCAAGGCAATTCCAGTGAGCGTGAATTGAGCGGCTTTGATGACCATGATTGAGTTCGCTCGGCGGCAAGGCCACAGCGGAGGTCCGGTGACGGACGGCTAGAGGGGATACTTAGGGGTAGGCAAGCTTGCCAGCAGCTGCGCCTTACCGTGGTGGAGCCCCTCGGCTCATCCCCGATATGTGGGCTGGCCGGGATACGTGGGAACGATGCCGGCATGGCGGCTGTGCACATGTTGCGATGGCGCTAAGACGCAATAGTGGTCTTCAACGACTGGGACAAAGTTCTTGGGGGCGTGTCTCGGCGAGACGGGCTTGCTGGATAGGTCTAGGCAGGATTTGGGGCTTAGTGGTGCAAGATCGATGCTTGCCTCTGATCCTAGATTAGGGCCATAAGACAACAACTCTCATTACATTTAAGTTTCGTCCTATCAATGTAAATTGGTGTAGTGTGGGTACTCTATTGCTGGGACATTCTTCGCACCGTTGTAACACATTATCTTAATATACTAATCTAGTAAGTGTGAACTTATGATGATTAGCCATTCGATTGAAGGCGAGAATGTTGGACTTAATTAATGATCTGTGGCCATAAGAAGGGGAGTGGGACTAGTGGTTTCTCCCCTGACCGAGTCAAATGGGTTGATAGGCTCCCATGCGCCATGGGCGGCGTCCAACCAACCAATCGATGGTTGCGGTCCCAAGTCGAAAAGTGGCATACTAAAGATCGACGCGATTCTTCGGCTAACGTACGTAGTCAGTATGTAGGCACCCCGATACTGTCATTCTGATCCTACCCAAAGGCTGCTGCCCTTCCTCTTCGACTCCAAGCACTACCAAGATGATTGGCCTGTATCGACGGCTGGCGTCCTAAAGATGGACGCTACACCGCCATACAACTACACTGGCCTCGTTCTCATGTGTGTTCCTTACCGATGGCTGACGGGCTCTCCCGAGGAGAAGGTCTGTGTCCGTGATCAGGCGCGTCTCTGCAAAATATGAGGCATTGTTCGAAACAATAAGTGGAGGCTTAATATCCAGTGCTAAAACAAGAAAATAATAGCAAATATCAATATATTACTTATATTGCTAAGTACAACAGTGTATACCAAGGATTATACCTGTTGTATAATCATCATTTGAAAAGCGATATTCTTTTAGCATTCTTTGAAATGAAATCTTCAATGATATATTCATAATCAATCATCTCCAGCATGCCACTCTTAAGTGTTATTAACACCAATGCATTAAGTCTTTCTTGTACTCTAGCAGGCCACGTTTATGGGCTAAAGAAGACAACTGTGGTTGATTTACTAATTAAAACAAAGCCTAAAATTACTGTATATAATTGCTATACTTAGTAAATCTTGGGGCCATGATTTTAGGGGCCCTGTTCGGTCACAGCCCGCACGGCCCAGGACGCCCCTGCCGTGATCCGGTTGAAGTGTGATGTGTTCAAGTTTATTTCAAGCCGGTCAACTTTGTTCGCGGCCATGGCGATCGAGTTTGTTGCCAAGAGGCGCTCCGGCACCCGTGGGCCGCGGCATAATTCACCGTGGGCTGGACAAGCACAGCCCTGCTCCCGCCGCCCGCAGCAGCCCACGGCGCAAGCGGCAGATGGGACTTCCGGCGCGGCGGCCCCGGGGGACCAAGCTAGAGCTGCCGCCGTACACGTCATCCATGGGGGATCAGCGCCCAACCCAATCCTCACCGGCGACGGCGGCGGCTACTTCCTTTCCCTACCCGCCCCGGCAGCCATCGCTCCTCGGCTCTTGCCTAGCCCGTTCGTCCCCAGCGGTGGGCGGTTTGCGGTGGACGGAACGCTCCGGTTCTTCGGAGGCAAGGGGTGAAGCCGTGAAGGGGTGGCTCTCAATACAGATACACCTCGTCTTCAGTAGCAGCTCAAAACATTCATCTCGTGATTTCCAACTAAACTGTGTAATTAGTTATTTTTTTACCTATATTTACTACTTCATGTATGGATCCAAAGATTGATGTGACGAAGAGAGTGAAAAAATTTCAACTTTTGAGGTGCATCCAAACACAGCCTTGATCCGGAAGGAACAACGAATAGCTTAGCAGCAGCTAGCGTACTGTAGTGTACACATCTGGTGAATCATTCATACATCAGATATAGAAATTGCCACACAAGAAGGTTTATGAGGACTTTAGGAGAGCCAAACCTTTTAATTGAAATGAATTTATTACTACACAACAAACAAACGCGACAGATAAGACAAGAGAATAAAAAGGAGACGTACGATTCTCCAATACTATAATATAATTGCTTGACGAGATCGCCACTTAGACTATTCGCACTCATGGATCTCTATATTCATCCTCTAAAAGGAATATTCTATCCTAGTCATCACAAAATATACAGTTTTTCCGCATCCATCCATCCTCTATATCATCATCTATCCACTGTAGAGCTCATTTATCACTTTATCTAAATATATCCATGTGAGATCTAGTTTTAAAGAATTTATTGAAACGAATTTAATGATGCAGTCGGAATTTAATTTGGTTTTATGGTTTGTGATTTATAACATTTTTTAGATAGATAAAACTGTGGGACCCGCCACTGAGATTCCTTACACACACGCACACTCTCTGTGGCTTGGCCGCTCGTGATCTCGTGGTGGAGCCATCCGACCGGTACCGTAACCCGGTATCCCTTCAAATTTACCGGAGAAAGACACATGCAGGGCAGTTTACCGTTCCCCGCTGCAGCTGCTTGCGAACGCTATAAGCCGACGTGTACCTATACCGGTTGCCTTTAGAGGCACGGGTGCAGAAGGTCTTATGTCTCCACTAGAGAAAAATTTATGGGCGGTTTCTGAATTTGGCAGCTGGTGTCACTTAGGTATTTGAATTTTAAACAGTGTATTTCTGGGTCCCTGAACTTGGCTTTAGGTCCCTGAACTTGGCTTCAGGTGTCACTTAGGTCCTCGAACTTTGAACAGTGTATTTTTGGGTTCCTAAACTTGGCTTCGGGTGTCATCTGGGTCCCTGAACTTGGCTTCGGGTGTCATCTAGGTCTCCGAACTTTGAACAGTGTATTTTTGGGTCCCTGAACTTGGCTTTAGGTGTCATCTGGGTCCCTAAACTTAGCTTCGGGTGTCATCTAGGTCACAATGTTGACGTGGCGCGATCCTACATGTGGGGCCCAAATGTCAGTCGGTTATATTTCTATTTCGAGGGTACTGTAGCTACAATTTCTAAAATATTCCAAAAATTATATCTTTTCATATGATCTCGGATGAAGATGATTTTTATATGAAAAATGTAGCTCTCGACGAGATCTACAACTTTCTAGTTTTGAGTTTTTTAATTTGAGATTATTAAAATGCTTAAAAAAATTAAACAAATTTTCAGCAGTATATTAATCGCGTATAAGTGTTTGTCGCCTTGAAAACATCATATCTTTTTTATATGCTGTCAAATAGAGATGATTTCTATATGAAAGTTGTAGCTCTCGATGAGATCTACGACTTTTTAGTTTTGAGTTTTTAAATTTGAGGTCGCTAAAATGCTCAAAAAAATTAAACAAATTTTCAACAGTATATTTTTGAGCCAAGTTCAGGGACCCAGATGACACCCGAAGCCAAGTTCAGGGACCTAAAAATACACTGTTCAAAGTTCGGGAACCTAGATATCACCCGAAGTCAAGTTCAGGAACCCAGATAACACCCGAAGCCAAGTTCAGGGACAAAAAATACACTGTTCAAAGTTCGGGGACCTAAGTGACACCTGAAACCAAGTTCAGGACCTAGATGACACTTGAAGCCAAGTTCAGGGACCCAGAAATACACTGTTCAAAGTTCAGAGACCTAAGTGACACCAGCTGCCAAGTTTAGGGACCGCCGGTGAATTTCTCTCTCTCCGCTGTATGTACCGCACCCTTCCACGCATGATACACACTAGTACGTTGCGCGCGCCATTGCGCGCGTCGGCAGGCAACCCAAGATGTAGCGCAGGATTGAACGGTCACATAATCTTTAGTAGGATGAGAGCATTTGATATGTAACACATAGTTCGTTCAATAGCAGTAGGTTTACCTTTTTAAGCATAAGAAATGTAAAGAGCTGTATTCTGTCAATATACATAGCCAACATGGCCATATAGAGAAGCTGTAAGAGAAGCAAAAATTAGGGACGCATCGAGATTGTTGCACCACCACAAATTAGGATGCTATCAAGCGTGCGTGAATCCAATCTAGCATATTGAGCTGCCAGTTAGGTCTGTAGCACTATTTCTATTTCTATATTAGTATATATATTGTGTGACTACTTAAGGATACGAAAAGGCAAATGCGTAAATAATTATGCAGTCATCATGAAGGACAAAACATAGAAATTGTGATGTATTGGCTACTGAGAAGGTACATATCCATTATAGACCAATCAGCAAGTATAATGCAAATTCAGAAAAGTCTGCACAAGCAAAGGGAAACTAAAGAAATTTGATACCTAATAAGCTGAAAAGCAAACCAAGCTACAAATTGAGGTGGGATGAGTTTGGAATGCAGTGGCAATATGCATTAGCTTAGACTCAGTATGCATTAGCTTAGACTCACCTTTTGACCTACAGGAACGAATTTGTACACAAACGCTTTTTTCAGAACATGGCAAGACGTAAACACAAAGGTCAAAGAAAAATGTATGAGTAAAGACATGGCCACAGCGCTCCGCTTGTCTACCACAGGTTGCGACGCGGCTGCTCTTCGCCAGGAGGGCCGCCATGTAATGCTAATCGCAGGAGGATCAGGGCGGCGTGGGGTTTAACAATGCGACTGATATAACGCTAGGCCTTTTTTTTTCCTGACATACCAGGTCATTTGTAAAGGGAAAAAATGCATGATCCATATCAGTTCCAACATCTTCACGGCATCTCTTCTGGTTCTGCAGATATGCAGAGTAAATAAAAGAATGCTTGATTAGAATTGATGTTCTGAAAGCAATTAGGATTCTACAAGGATTAAAAATTACTTGAATTTGAAAGCATGCTAATGATTACATCCATCTATGATCTATCATACGAGGAGAGGAAATACATTGAACTCCATGGAAAAGAACTATCCTACGAACAGATAATTCTAAACTGACTATAGCATTTAATATTGGCAAAGACATGATTATACTTTTCTGTGTCTGGTAGCCATTCGGCGCTTCCCTTTAATATTCTATTTGTGAAAATAAGTCTATGCACAACCCTGAATTGTTGCTGCATCACGTAAACTATTTGAAATAATTGTTCATGATTTTCATGTTTGGACAATAAACGGTCGATCAAAGGAAAGGAATTTAAAAGTAGATGAAGTAAATACAATTATTAGCATGGGTGGACAACTAATAAGATACTGGTTTCCACATAGCAAAATGGCTGGGAAAAACATTCAAAGAATTTTAGGTATGTCAGTAAAGTCACAATTTCTACAAACCGAAAAGGAAAAAAAAGCAGGCAATATGCGAGAATATATGAATTACCTTTTCTATGGTAGCAGCATCTATTGCCTGTTTGAACAAAGACATGCCTACTTCGCTGACATGCTGTAAAGAAGGAATGAGCCAGAAAGTACCTCCTGGAACATTTTAGATACTGGTGGCAGGCCACCATTAATCCTAGAGAAGAGTCTAAACATCCTTGGAAGATCTTCAACCTGTAGTAACAAATATATCATAAAAAAATTCAGTAAGATTATACCCCCATCAACTGTTGGCATATATAGGCATGTGGTTCTATCTATCGAACCTTTTCACCACTAAGCAACAATTTGCATCTAGAGCTCTGTTTCCCAAGTATTTGGTCTATATACGTAGCTAGCAATTGTCCTTGCACATGTAAGTATTTTTAGTTACAACAGTGTAACAATTTCATTTCCAAAAAAAATTACTGCAGTGTGCACCAAACTTGCTCTCTGAGTTTGTGGCAGCCTGGCAAACGAATACTTTTCAGCTCGAAGTTTTCTGTGGCAAGCAGCATAGTTTCTTCAAGTATAATGTATTTTTAGTTCAGAGATGGCTGAAGGAGTCTATGCAGAGAAGAAAATGCAAAACTGTCATATATGATAATTGGATGGGGCAAGAGAAAAGCTGAAAATAAATTTATATGTAGCAGAACATCATGGGAAGGTGGTGAAGCAAGGCAGGTATGTGTTTTTAAGCAGCTTTAATAGTTGACTTCTGTAAATTCAGATATTGTGGATGCACACAGGTGCCAGGTGGACCATGGAAACGCTTATTTGAGTGACTGAAAGGAATACACATCTTCAATGTAGCCCCTATTTAGTACATAAGTTTGCTTGGTAGAGCAGGGGGGAATTATGCATCTAAGTAGTCCAACTAAGAATGCAATATCCATGTGGCAGCTAGGATGGATAATGTCACCGGCCTACCTCTTGGAGTGTTTAATTTGTGGCAGCATGAGTTAACGTGCTTGAATTTGGGATAAAGCAGCCATAAGACAGACACAATCTAGTCAGAATCTCAACACTGATCCACACAGACACATTTTGTGAACATATTGTTGCATCTTTTGTCAGAAGTTAGAACAAATGTAGTAGGCAAGTGAAGTTGTCAAAATAGGCTAATCATTACGAAACCAGGATTCAATAATGGAAGAAAGGTGGACATAAATATTCATAAGGATATATGGGTGTTTGTGTGTAGCTGATACAAATGTAGCCAATCTAATTGTATAGGCAGAGATAGAAAAATCACTTTAACTGTGCCAGAGGTAGTGAGCATCAAGTAAGAAGAACAGATTACACAAATTGAAACCTTGATTCCTTTGGGTCCTGAAAATCACACAAAATCAATTTTCTTAGCAAACATGCTGATTAAGGCAGCACAATTATAGGAAAGATCTCCATTATTAGGTACATGTAATTAGAGAATATATGTACCAAAATCCAAAACAAAAAATATGTTGATCTAAATAGGATATTTGTTGCGGAACAGTCTTGACAGAGCTGAGTCCGTATGGGAGTCAGTTCGCAGCAATCCTTTAATATTAGAAGTCTTTGATATAAACAGAACACTCTTTGATACGCCCTTCTTATTTAAAAGACTGTTCTGTCAATGTCAAAGTTGGCAACAATTCTTTAAAATAAGAGGTTTAGGCAGAACTGAGTCCGTATCAAAGTCAGTTCTGGCAAGACTGTTCTGCACAATACTTGTATTTGTTGCATTCCAAAATGGAATTCATAAACATCGCTAACAAATATAATGAAACTGAGTGTTTAGGCAGATTTGTTCATGGAACTACGAAAAGGCTATTTTTTAAGCAAGAAACTACATGAACATTAGGATTACCAAAAGAAACAAATGTACAGAAAGGCAACGCAATGGCTACGACGCCATGCCCCCTGGGTTGGCAGTACTATAACAATGGAAGACCACAGAGTTGTGGTAGCCCTCAACACCTAATAAGCAACATGGTGAAGCACAATAGAGGTTCACATAGTAATAAAAATCCTGAAGCACGAAACTTCATAAATAATAGGATCATAAGAACGGAGTTGCCATACATAAAGTCTAAAAATAGACAGGAAGTAAAACATCTGAAGGAACAAAAATAACCCCTGCAGCATGTAAAAGCACAAATAAATGACATTTTATGGACATATGCAAACATTTCAGGAAAGGAACGGACAGGAGCAGATAAAAATTCTTTGCAACAAATAAATAAACAAGGGTATAAAATTCAATCTGATGGAACTTTTGTGTAAAATTAGCATGAAAGTCAGGGCTCACCTCAATCCTTGACACCGATAAGTTTGCTTCTCCACTCTGATCATAAGATTGCTAGTGAATGGCATGTCATCGATCCCTTTTGAAAAGATATAACAAAGCCGCAAGAAAATAGACGCTGTTATAATGGACTGAGAAGGAAAAAATGTTGACAAAGAGGCCATGAACAATATACAATGACGTGGCTTATTACTTGATGAAGGACTGATATGTAATAGCCATACAATTATCTTCATATGCAAAAGCAGTTGCAAAGATGAAAGAGGTGCACAACTAAGCAGACATGCCTAGGATTCATTACATTAGGGGGAAAATAATCTCACCATGCACATGACATATTAGATGAAGTTAGATACTGAAAAATTTCAGTCAATCGTGATTACCTTTCCAAAACAGTACATGGAGGAAGATAAAGGAGTTGTTCCATGCTTATCAGAACCTGTTTACAGTCCATGAAACTAATCGTCCCGCATATATCGACAGCTAGAAGATGATCTGCAAATTAAATCATCGAGCAATTAGAGTTTAGATCCGGAAAAATATAGGTACCTTTGCAAATGAAATACAGGTTAGTGAAATGATAGGGTACTGAGCACGTCTCACGTGGGTATTCCATTGAGCACATGGTCAGCATGATGCAACCATATAGCTAGCTAAAACCATAAAATTTTAAATAGCAGGCATAAACTTCATGCTGCAGTCATCTATCTTTTCCTCTGAAACATCAACAATCAAATTTGAAGGTGCAACTCCCATGCTTGACATCTTTATAGTTTAACTACATGGCCTGCCAAAAACTAAGCAAGTAGAAGGCCCTTGTGCAAAGGGCACCTGCAGGTGGGCGCAGACAACGCGAGCGCAATAGACGCCGTCGGTGCACGCAAACTGACCAAATCTATAGGCCAACACGCCTCAACTGCAGATGAAAGCCAACATGCCTCAACTGCAGAATGAAAGAACAGGCCCTCCGCTGATATCCACACAAGCGCAGAGGACCACACAGCCGCGAAGACGCAGACTGCAAACAGAGAAATAAACATGGAGTAAGGGAATAATTTGCAAAACGGAAGAAAGACGGTGGCAGCCCCGGAACGGAATTACCTACATACTAGCTCGACGATGCTGAACTGGCTTGACCATGCTGAACCGCCCGCACACAACCTGCAAATTTAAGGCGAGTCTGGAGGCGCATAACAACCGCGAAAGGCAAGAACACAGAGGGGAAAATGGGAACGCAAAGAAGCAGGGAAACCAAGCGCGGAAAAAGAGAAGCGCAGGGCCAGCAAAGACGCAGAGGAAACACGACGGGAGGCGGCGGCGCGCCGGGAACGGACTGTAGCACGGAACCCTAACATGAACAAATAGGCGGCGAAAGGCAGGAGGAGGGCAGCGAGTAGGCCCAGACGCATGAGGACGCGAAGGCGCATGCCAAAACGCCGGCATTTGCACAAAGAAGGAGACAGCGGGCGGAGAAGCAGGGAACCACGGCCTCGAGGCAAGAAGGCAGAGAAGGCAACAACCAAAATCGGAAAGGGGAAAGGAAGGTAGAGAGGACCGCACCTGACGACGGAAGCTAAAGGGGAGAAGGAAGACCCCCGCGAGGCCGCGACAAGGTCAACGATGGCGATGGCGACGGCAACGGCGACGAGAACGGAGCACACGAGAAGAACAGGGGGAAGGAAAGCGACGCGGAGAAAGGGGAGGCCGCAACCTGGAGGGCCAATCGAATAAAAAGGGAACGGAGGCTAGGAAGATCGTCTCGGCCCAATGGAAGCGAACCACGCGTGAACGACGCTACAGTCCGGATCCGGAGACATGGTAACAAAATCAGCGGACACGTGGTAACAGATCAACGACGGAAAAGGAAATCAAACGGTCTATACTAAATTTACTATCGTGGATACGGCCGTAAGCCGCCGAAGTCCGCGCTCTTAATAAGAGTAAAAGCGAAGCGTCAAGCAATATCGCAGCCAAGAAAGAGCCAACAGTCATCAATTAACAGAATATAAAAGGGAAGACAATTATATAAAGATAAGTAAAAGTGGAGATTCTCTGATGGCATGAGTGACCTTCGCTACTCGGTCTGCACCACACCCTTCATGGTTCACAATGCGACCAGCTAGTAAGCAGTATCCCACGGGCCCCAAGCTTTAGTCCACCACCTTCAACACGTGCCCCTTTTTATTCCTATCAAGCTGCTCCCGCAGCTCCTGACAAAACGTTTCCTTGTATTCTCCTCGAAAAGAATAAAAATAATGTACCCATACTTCTTTGATGCTCTGGAGATATTCTAGTCCAAAAAAGCGAATATGCTGATCAAGGCCCAGACGCAGCACCTCAAGTTTGGGCATTGCTTCCTCATCAAACTTGACTGACTCGATTTTCTGGTTGGAGCGGAAATAAAGCTCGAGAACCTTGAGGCTCATGAAAAGGCCACTCTTGAACTGGACTTCTCCAATAGTTATGTCAATATACTCCTGCAAACGCAGAATCGACAGGTTTCTTAGATTCCCGATGTCTTGCATGAGCATGGCTACACCATCCCTCGAGAGACCAGTGTTATCTAGAGTGAGCTTTACCAGATTGTGAAGACCCTTGATCCATTCTGGTAATCTGGCCATCCTGCAATGATGCAGCTTGAGGCTCTGGAGGTTTTCCGGAGGTGGTTCCATGCCATTCAGACTGTCAGATAAATCTAGCCATGAGGACAGCGACAGCGATTCAAGTAAGCTGAGGTTGGAAATTGCTAGACTTAAGTTCTGACTATTTTTCTCGCTGATGCCGACCACTCCTAGCTTGCGCAGGCCGGTGAGACTTTTGATCTCCATCACAACATCATTTCCCCATGCAAGATGCACATACCGCAGTGTGTGCAATGATTTTAATTTCCTCATTCCTCTCGGCACTGTAACACCACCAGCATCTGAAACTTCCAGGCCCATTACAATAGGAGGTAATGCTGTGCAGCAAGCCAAAGCACACCAATCATGCCTACCCTTAAAACTCAACTTATCAATCTGAAGCTATCCCAAGCATGCTGCACACTGTACCATCATAAGTTCGACACACTTCCCACAGCAACTTAGCCCTGACGCACTAGAACCTGTGCCAGCATGGAGATGGCGTAGCTTCCTGAGCTTGACTATGGTTTTGGGCAGAACTTGTACTTGCGTCCATCTGATGTCCAGGACCTCAAGTTGACTTAGGTTACCCACTGAATCAGGCAAACAAAAAATATCATCACACCGTCTTATAGAAAAGTATCTGAGATGAAGAAGCTTCCCAATTTGCTCAAGGCAATGGTTAGCTAGACCTTTTGTGTCTTCCAAATCCAACACTCAGAGAAACCTCATCTTGTTAGAAATGTAAAATGGCTTCCACTTTCCAAACACGGTTAAAGACCTTATACGGGACAGCTCCACTATGCTTTGGAACTCACCCTCGTCTCCCTCCCAGTTGCTGCTTATGGCAAGGTGACGTACTGTGCCGTGAGTGTTTGAGCTGCAACCTTCCTCCAACCTGAAAACAAGATTTTCTTTCATTGACACTGAAATGCTGATGTCTCGGATGAGATCATGTAGCTTGCAAGAGTCAGCTTTTTGTCTGCTGCAAATTGAATCATGAGTTGGTAGTATCATGCTCCTCTCAATGAGTTTCTCAAAGTAACCATCTACTATTTCCATGCAAGATTTGTCCCGTGCCTCTGTTGAGTAACCCTCTACAGCCCAGCGACGTACCAGACGTTTTCGGCTAATATTGCAGTCTTTAGGAAAGATGGACATGTACAAGAAACAAGGTTTAAGGTAATAGGGCAAACCATCATAACTTTTCATAAGAACTGCTCTTATAGTCTCAATCTTGGGATTCATCTCCATCTCAGAAGTAATGTGTGCATTCAATTTTCTCCACTCCACAACACTTTTTGTTTCCTGCTCTGCCAAGAAGCTGCCTATGGTTACTATTGCAAGGGGAAGTCCATCGCATTTGTTTAGGATCAATTTTGCGGGTTCAACCAACTCAGGATATTCCTGTTTCAAATCAATTGTCTTCTTGAATACCTGAAATTGGTGCAATACGAAATGTTCAGTACATCAAAATTAAATTATAATGAAGCCCGACTACTTGTTTGCTAGTTTGACTAGGACACATTTAATATGCGGTTTGAAACTAATGGGAAGTTAATAATGAACACGCCAAGGGTTTGGACGATGACACATATGTGGCAATGCAAGACACTGTTGTGCGTGAAAATTCTTGAATGATTCTGTAGCATCACCATCTTTATTTTGGAGCAATATGATTTTCTATCTGAAAGCAAATCATGATAGAAAATACAACAGAAAAATACCTTAATGGTGTTGTGGCAGTCAGCGAGAGGGGAAATGGAAAATAAAATGGCTAGATTCTTGTCAGTGAGTGCTCTATTTAACATTTACTCCCCACCAGGCCAAGGAGCCTTGGCCGGTTTTATTTTTGAGCAATACAACGGTGCTCCCGTTACCTAGTAGTAGGAGATAATGACTCGAATGAATTTGAGCCATTGATTTTTTTTAATTTTATGAACCAAGTGAAATAAATAAATATAAATTGAGAAAAATAAAAATATCCAAATCCCGGAATCACAGTAGAATACAGAAATGGGCGAACCCTTCCATTTTTTTTACGTTCGCACCAATTGGTGCAGCGGCTCACGGCAATAAAAGCGCGGCATAGCGGCCTTATGTCCTTCGTGTAAATTTTGTCCGTGCAACAGGGTGGCCGAGTGAGTTTATTTTCGGGAGCTGGCCGGATGCAACATGTAACGTTAACTAAGAAATATGTTACATGCATAAGAAAGATTGATAACAGTTGGGGAAAAAAATCACGCACATGAATACAAAAAATAATCACTGTATAAGCCTCACATACTAGCTAACAGGAGGAACACGTTCACGTGCATCAAATATATATAAAAAAAGTGAGCTAGAAATATATTACCAAATAAAAAGATTTACCACGATCACACATACATCAATTAGATTAAAAAAATGTTTTTATATCCAAAACTTTCCTTACTTATCATATTTTCTAAAATTAAAAATTAAATAAATATATATTTCACCTATCACCTCTTAGGAAGTAATAGACAATTCTATCAATTTGATCTAATTAAATGAATGGCTCGCATTTATTTAGGAGTACCACAACAAAGCTTTTATTTCATATTGGAAGTTCAAATCATTATTGATAATTTAAAAAAAATCTTCCTTCATCTTGTAGTATCACTGGCATATCAAATCAGACGGTTTCAATCTTTTGGACTGACCTTTTTATATTGAAGTGGATTATCACACCTCCTATAAGCATGCGCAGCAGGTATAAGTCTTTCTTATTTTCATTTTTTCCCACAAAATAATCTAAAGAATCTCTTTTTGAAGCCAGTTTCAGTAGAGTTGTGATTATGCAAATTAAAGCATCATATCAAATGAAATAAACTGAATATGAGTCCTTTCAGTACCGTTTTTATGAAGAGTTCATGAGCTTCCTTAGCTTCTAAAATGTTGAGCATGCGTATACATTCCGGTTTCTTGCAACAATGCTCAGCAATATCCTTTTGCCTTGTGGTGATCACTATGGTCCAGCTACCTTTCCCAATTTCACGAAATGCTTTTATTAGTGCATCCCATTCTGTGGTGTATAATAGGTCATCGACAACAATCAAACAATTTCTATCCTGTGATAGCCCATCCAATGCTTTAGTCAAACTTTTAACAGACATTGACCCATAATCATCATTGCCACGTGCAAAATCCGTCGCTCCCTTTGATCCACTTAGCTGGATAGCTATGCTCCTAAGGAGCTCCTGAGGCTTGAAAGGACGCAAAACGGTCACAAAGGCACGCTTTGCAAACTTCTCATTAAGTTCTTGTCTTTGGTAAACATCTGTAACTAGAGTGGTCTTTCCAATACCGCCCATTCCCCATACTGCGGTCACATCAAGATGTTTGAGTGGTTTAAAATCAGATTGGCAATGAGTTCTTTCTCTCTCTCTCTCTCTCGCCCAGTAAGCTGAGATTCCTCCACAACCCCTGCTGTCATGTTTTCAAACATCTGGTCATCTTGAATCTCAGATGTGGGCATCGTTGAGCTAGACACCGACTCTGTAGGATGTGCTATGTCTTGAGAGCTCTGTAAAAAGGCAAATAAAAAAAATCTTCAGTCACATATCAATATATCATGTAAGCAGTTAGATGACAGTATTACTCTATAGACTGTAGTATAACTAATCATAGCAGTGTTGTATACTTGTAATGTAACCCAAGTTGTAGTCATTATTGTTTTTGTACTTATATTTTAAAAGTTCAGAATGTTCTCAACTCTGAGAACTAGCAGTTTTGTTTCTCTGTTTCGATGCAGAAATATTGAGATAGCTACCAGTTTTCCTTGTCACTTCGCTTAACTTCGAAATAATTTCCTTCTACCCCTTGGTTTCGATGCAGCCAACTACTATGTTGTGATAACCTTTCTGTTTCCATGCAGAAATATTTAAATAGCTATCAGTTTGTTTTGTCACTTTGCTTAACTTTGAAATGATTTCCTTCTACCCCGTGGTGACATTAAGATGGGGTGCCATGCAGCTAACTACTATCTTGTGATAACCAGTTTCCTACTGATAAATAAAACGTGGGTATTCATATGTGGGCAATGCTACGGTACCCCATTATCTTCTAGGAGGTAATAGTTCAAATCAATCTGAGCCATTGATTTATTAGCTTTATGAATTAAGGCCTTGTTTAGTTCCCAAAAAATTTTGCAAAATTTTTCAAATTCTCCGTCATATCGAATCTTTGGACACATGCATGAAGCATTAAATATAGATAAAAAATAAAAACTAATTACACAGTTTAGACGAAATGGACGAGACGGATCTTTTAAGCCTAATTAGACCATGATTGAACAATAATTGTCAAATAACAACGAAATTTACTATAGTGTCATTTTGAAAAAAAAATTACAACTAAACAGGCCCTAACTAAATAAATAAATAATCTAAGAAAAAAAATCTTTCTAAAATCCCCTAATCACCGGGACAACAAAGAAGTGGGGGAACTTTCCCTCCATGATTACATAGGAGCGATTGAGTGGCCTGGCCTCTTTTTGGTTTGCACGCCGCATTTGTGCATCACGGATGTTACACGTACGTGACAACAAAAGCACCTTGGCTTCTTTTTCTTGTGCAAGCTGGTCGTTGTCCTGTAGTGCAACACCTTCTAAACTAAAACATGTTACACATACGTATGCTAATGAACGTTGGGAACCACACATGCTACAACTTGCAGCTGTCACGTACTGGTGAATGAAAAGCTACGTGCTAATCAAATTATATCATGTACATTAGCTATCATGGCAATTTGAGGTAATCAAATTATGTCATGCTCAAAATTACAAAATAAAAGATTTTATCATATCAAATAGATCACGCATAAATTAATCAATTAGATCTGGATGAAGAAAGATTTTTATACCTAAAACTTTCCTTATTTATCCTATCTTAACCATCCGATCTCATTAAATGAACGGTTTATAGTCATTTGAGGTACCGTAGCAAAGATGGTCTTAGCTGACTGCTTTCTATACAAATTAAAATTAATGAACTCCCTTACCTTGGTTCGAGTATTTCCATCTTGGTCTCCATCTCGCAGAACAGAATTCGGCATGCTGAATATTTCAACAGATGGTCTGGCGGCGGACTAGTATTGTTGCAAAAAAGAAAATTGACATTAGAATGAAGCCGAAATATCATGTTGCCTAATGACAGCTAGTACTTTGGATGCAGAAGTTCTCTGAAAGTGTTCAATACTACCTCCTTGTAGAAAGCATAGATGGTGTGATCAGCAGACAATTGCTTGAGCTCTAACACCACACTGTTTTGGCCCACACATAAGCTTGCAACCTCAGCATCCGTTGTGGACACTATGACTCTGTTTCCTTTCTTGTTGATTGGGAAGCATTTTCTAACCCGATTCCACTCTTGAATGGTGGATAGGTCGTCGAGAACAATAAGACATCTCTTGTCATTGACATAGGCAAGGAACTCCTCAATCAGCGCTTGCCCTGTCTTCCCTGTTTCCATCAGAAAGTCAACCCCTACATGTTCCTCCAACAAACTCCGAATGAATTCTTTTGGGCTGAAAGGATGCATCACCCTGACCCATGCCCGGCAATGGAACTTCTCCACGGTAGTTGAATTCTCATAGGCCTCCCAGATGATGGACGTATGCCCAACATTGCCACTAGTTCCCCACACTGCAATCACTCCAAGATCCTCATCCTCTTTGTTGATTAGCTGGGTAAGATCCAATCTCGACTGGTCCTTCGTCTTCGCAGCATACCTTGCTTCGTTGATGCCGAACATGGCTGCTACAGTGACAGCAGTGTCACCAGCACTAGCAGCAACCGTGGAGCTAGAGCCGCCCTCGATGAGGTAGTGCCTTTTCCTCTGGCTCACGTCCTCAACCTTGGCCCTGAGATCCTTCATCTGCTTGGCCACATGGCCCCTGTCACTGATCGTGCGCGGTATGCGCCATGGCAGCCACCAAGATGGCCCCTGTCACTGATCGTGCGCGGTATGCGCCATGGCACCACGGACTTGCCGATGCTCAGCGCGGTGGCCTCCATGGGTTGTTGCTCTCCTTGATCTGGTACAGCTTAATGCTGGATGCCCATCCAGAAGGCTGGCATGGACTAAAAAGAGGTCTCCAGTTGATGCCTCTTTTTTTTTAAAAAAAAATTGAAGACTTGGTGCTCGCTTGTCCTGAAGTCCTCGCATATATTAATTTTATTTTAATTGAGAGGTCATTCAATCAGTTATGCAACTATCTTAATGGCTATCATAGTACTTGAAAATTGGGCAGCCAGTAGACCTAACCATAAAAATTACAGTTTGCATACCGAATCCAATATAAGTTGGCACATGTGGCCATGTGGGATGCCTCGGCATACTACTCCGATCCCGTTCTCTTCTATTTGTCGTTCCTACCGCTGGTCCAACTAATTTGAACTATTCTTTATTATTCAGGTCATCATCCCCTAATCATTCTGGTGGATCTAATGTGCAAGCAAGATAGAGGTGAAAAATGTAGTACACTGCCCAGAGCATGTTTCTGATTTCACTGAAATGCAAACCGCAGGTATGCAATGAATCGTACCTCGGGGATGGAGAAGATGTCCCGTGCGACGATGACCGCGCCATCTCGGCGATGTAGAAGGGCATGACGGCGGCGCCGAACCCGCGACGCCTCCAACTGTGGCGACGCCTCATTCCGGCGGCCACCACTTTGCATCCTTTCTCCGCCTAGAAGAAGCGCGGGAGCCGTTCTTCGACGGGTGGAGTCTCTTGCCCGGCGCCCGGCGGAAGCGAGGGCGCGGCGGCTCAATCCCGACTTCCCGAGACTCTTGCCCGTCGACGGCGGTGGCCAATTCCAATCGCACGGCCCATATGCCCTTGTGTGGAGCCACCCGATGCTGCCCCCAGAAAGGACGATATCTCCGTGCACTTTTTTCCCCCTTTTCCCCACTTTCCCTTTTTGTTTCCTTTCTTTGTTTCCTATGTTTTTTTTCTTATTTTTTCATACTAGCAAAAGGATTCATGGGTTGCAACCCCAATCACTATTCGGCACGCGTGCGCTGCGCCATTCACCAGCGGGCGGATGTGTGGCGTAAGAAAAGCACAGACGAGTGACGAGCGTAGAGAGTGGATAGTGGAAAGTGCGGACGCGTGGCGCAAGTGGAAGCAAGGACTCAGCGACGAGCGTGTGAAGAGAAAGGGTCACGTGAGTTCTGTGTCAGAGCTGTTTTTTGGATTTACAAATGGTATACAAACTTTAAAATGTGATAACTTTCTTGTGAAGCATCCTTTTATAATTCTGTTTGCATCAGTACGTTCATTACAACGAGAACTGTAAAACTAGACCCATGTCGGATATGTTTCGAGATAATTTACATGTTCATAAAGTTTTGCACTCAGGTATACAAAGTTTCGAATGTGGTAGTAAAAAGTTTTAAAAAATTTGGTGCAAAGTTTTAAATTACAAAGTTTCATTTTAGGTGTACAAAGTTCATAGCATCTCAGTACAAAGTTTCAAATGAGTCAGTATAAAATAAAGTTTAAAATTATAAAGTTTTAAATCTTTGAATTACAAATTTTTAAATATGCTATTATAAAGTTTAAAATTACAGAGTTTTTAAGTTTGAAATACAAAGTTTTAAATGTGCTAGTATAAAGTTCCTCAATTTTAAAAATAAAGTTTGAAATGTAAATTTTTAATTCTTAAAGTACAAAGTTTTTAAAGATGCTAGTATAAAGTTCCTGAATTTAAAATGTTAATTTTAGAATTACAAAGTTTTGAACCTTGCATTAGAACAAAAGTTTATAATGTGTTAGTTTAAAGTTTTGAACCTACCACTATAAAGTTTGTAATATCAGAGTTTAAAGTTTATAAACTCTAAGTGTAAATTTCTAAATCTAGCAGCATAAAGTTTATAATACGATAGTTCAAAGTTTAGAACCTAGCAGTATAAAGTTTGTAATATCATAGTTCAAAAGTTTATAAATTTTGAGTGTACAGTTTTGAACATAGCATTATAAAATTTGTAATGTGATAGTTTAAAATTTATAAATTATGATTGTAAAGTTTTTGAACCTCATTAAAAAGTTTGTAATGTGATAGTTCAAAGTTTTTAATCTAGCATTACAAGGTTTATAATGTGATGGTTCAAAGTTTATGAATTTTAAATGTAAAGTTTTGAATCTAGCAGTACAAAGTTTGTTGTGTCATAGTTGAAAATTTATAAATTCTTAGTGTAAAGTTTTAAACGTGGCAGCACAAATTTTAAAATGTCATAGTTCAATGTTTTATAGCTAGAAATATAAAGTTTGCAATATTAAATTTTAAGGTTTTATAAATTCTGAGTGTAAAGTTTTAAACCTAGCAGTGCAAAGTTTTATAATGTGGTAGTTCAAATTTTTGAATCTTGCAATACAAAATTTTAAACTTAGTAAGAAGTTTATATAACTTCATGCAATTTTTAATTTGTTTACCTTGTATTGTTTTTTTACATATAAATGGCAACTATTTTGATATTGAAGAAAACGGAAGCCACATGTGCTTTATATTAGTTATTTGTATGTTGATAAATAAGATGTACTTTTTTCCTAGTTTTTTTTACGATAACCAATTTTTAATTTTTCTATATCAGTTGAATTATCAATCTTGTTTAAAGTATTATGGAACATAAGACATATGAATTTTTAAAAAATAGTGCTTTCACTTCCATATGGATGTCAAACTATCTCCCCGTCCTTTTCATCTCCCACAAATCCGTTATCCCGAAAGAGAAAAAAAATAGCTCGTAGAATTTGGACAGAAGAAAAACTGGACAGTGGAAAGTGGGCAGTGAAAAGTGAAAAATGGACATTGAAAAACTAGACATGAGAAAGAAAGAAGTAAGTCTGTTAAAATAAGTACGTGCGCTGCTCAGTCTGCGGATGCACGCGTCACTATTAATCTATTAGACGGATACGCGCTACTACTCCTGCCGACGCACATGCGCTGAGTAAGACCCTCGGTTCGCTCCGCCTCGTCCGCAACACCCGCCCCCACACGGCCACCCCGTCGCCACGGCTCCCTCCATGCTGTAATCGGCCGCAGCCCTACCATGGCGACTGCTCTCTCCATCTCGGCACCGGCGGCACGGTGGCGACCTCCAATGTGGCACGCGCGGCGCGAAGGCGGCCTCCACGGCACCACGCAGCGTGCGGCGGTGCTGGGCGACTGCATGTGCCGGATGTTGTGCCCCTACCCGTCGATCTACTTTGGCCAGGAATCAATCTACTTGGCCAGGAATCCTACTGGCCATATCACCGGCCCTGTCCTCACGGAGTCCTACTGTCCACATCGGCGTCCTGTCGGCTCTCTCGGACCCTGGTTGGTGGTGGCATCCAATCCTGCTGTTCTGCATTGGCTCCTCTCCATTTTAGTGCATGCTGAAACAGAGCAATTTCGCTAGGAATTTTAGTGCATGCTGCACCAAGATGACGTGGGTGGGCTGGAGGTGCGCGCCGCCACCGCCGGCGGGCCGTGTCGCGCCGTGCGTCCGCATTCGTCGTCAACAACGGCAACACCTTCTCCGATCTCATCGCAATATAGAGGTTAGTCCGCTCCCTAGTCGTATGATTTTCCAGTTTTTTTTCACCAAAGCATTTTGATTTTGCTAGTGATATGTTCATTTATGGGTGTGGGCGTGTGGCAGATCAACCGAGGGTGACTTCCCTCCCTACTCGTGACGGTGGGCCACGCACATCTCCAGCGACGGGGTTAGCTCTGGTCCTGATCTGACTAGGTTCATATATTGTTGCTCGGTTTCTGTCCATTGCATGCTAGCAGCAATTTGTTTGGGCTGAAATCTGGCTGATCTGGTTGATTTGGCTGGTTTTTTTGAAAGAAAAACACTATTGAATGATTGGCTGATCTGGCTGATAATCTCAAACGAACAGGCTCAATGTTCGAACATGTAGCTCTTGGTCTTTGTTTCATGAAATAAGTAGGCTTTGTTTTGTTAATCAATAGTGATGGTGTCTTTGATAGGCTGCAGCACCAGCACCTTGAGTAGCAGGTGTGTGGTTCTGCTGCATCACTTTTCAGACTTCAGTCAGTTTGTTACAGCAGTAATAGCTCATGTGTTGCAGCTAACTTTCAGAGTGTTGGCTGGCCGTGCAATAGAGCTAGTACTCATGATTGATGCATACTCTTTAGACATTTGTTTATTTCATAGCTCATTAGATGTGTATTTTGATGAACAGAGCATATATTTCTTCCCTCTTGGATCAACTTGCATACACAGATACAATGCAAATCATTGAACAAATGGAATATCTTTGAGTACACACTGATGGAATATGGTGTACAGTGCACAAACTTCCGTTAGAATTGAGAATATAAGGTTACTCATTGTTTCGACGTTTCACATTGTGTCAATATATTTATTTTATTTATTATAGGTATTAGTAGTGCTGAACGTAGTTTGCTCGTTTGCAGGATGTTATCAGCTACGCAAGCACCAGCAAGCCTGTGAACATCCTCAAGAGGACCTGACAAAATGGGTGGGACTGTGGAGTGCTGATGGATATGGCTGTGTGGTTTAGTGGTGGCAGCCGTGATTTGTAGGCTAAAGCACCATATAATTGGTGGGATAACATAAACAATGATTGGTTTTGTATGGGTATTGTTTTGATGATTTCGAGAAAGTTCAGTTTGAAGAGCGCGGAGAGTTCATGTGGATATGCCTATGTTAATCAACGGGGCTCTGTCAGACCATTTTTATTACTAATAGTGTCATTTTTGTTAAGTAAATAATTCTATTCTGACACGTGAGTGGTAAATTTGCATATGTTAATCAATATCGGTTGTCTGGTATGAGGTCAGACTATTTTTTTTATTACTAATAGTATCATTTTGCTATGTAAATAATCACATCCTTACCTGTGAGCGGTAAATTTGCCTATGTTAATCAACGGGGCATCCGGTCACATGACAGTCTATTTTTCATTACTAATAATATCGTTATGTAAATAATTTCATCCTAACATGTGAGCGGTAAATTTGTGTATGTTAATCAACGGGGCATCTAATATGCGGTCAGACAATTTTTTATTACTAATAGTATCGTCTTGTTAAGTAAATAATTATGTCCTGACCTGTGAGCGGTAATTTTGCCTGTGCTAATCACCGGGGTGTCTGATCATTGGTCAGACTATTTTTTATTACTGATACTATCATTTTGTTAAGAAAATAATTACATACTGACTCGTGAGCGGTAAATTTGCCAATGGTAATTACCACGCGTGTCCGGTCTCTAGTCAGATTACTTTTTATTACTGATAGTATCATTTTATTAAGTAAATAACTCCATCATGGACTGTGAGCGGTATACACACTCGTAGTAGAAAGAAGCTACGTACTCCTAGCTTCTGACTCGATTGAAGATGGTAATTGACCGCAAGAATCATGGCGCTGTGGTGCAGTGACGACTGACGCCTGCGTCTCGTCCCTGCGGCATGCACTTCTTGCATGCATGGTGGCTCTGGCTCATCTTCATATCATCGATAGATCGATTGAGCTGAGAGATGCTGCGTGCTGCATACTATATGATACGACGATGCATGTCTGCAGAACAACATGCACAAAAGTCTGTGTATGCATGGGCCTGCGTGGCGCGCGGCGGTGGAAGCAAACAATCGCATGCAATCTCACATTCCATCCTTCACACAGCTAGCTGTAGATGCATGCATAGCTAGCCACTCCCATTTCAGATTAGAAAACAGGGAGAACGTCCGGTCCGGCCTCTCCATAGCACAGCCAAGGCCGGCCAGAATGCATGCATGCATGCCAGGCCAGGCCAGGCCGGGCCCCACAGCCTACAGTGTTACTACCGTCCCCCGCGCGCTTGATTTTTAATTTCTTCTATGGTACACAATGCAAAAAGTTTCACAGCCATACGTATATTTTTCTTCTTGCTAGCTCTCGGTACCAATGCAATGCATGTATGGCGCGCACGCTCTCTCTCTCTGAGCCAGGGAGGGACTAATATATTAGTCCAGGTTACTTGCATATTACAACTGTGTCATTATTATAACTTTCATGGTTTCAAGGAACGCCACACTACTACGTACAATAACGATTTTACAAGATCGACTACTTAATTTATTTTATTTGCAGAGACGATCAAAGAATGTTTCTCTCTCAAAATACTAGCTTGATCCACTTTAGGGACAATCAACTTTTTTTTTGAGAAACGGGACAATCACTTATTTACAAAGGCGACCAAAAAGGCACGCCTCTATTTAAAATAAACGCCCAATCCACTAGACAAACCCTAATAAGTCTTTAATCTTGGTCACGGCCATCCCTGTTGCTCAATCTTTCATTCTCGCCCCCTCCATCGCCCCTCACCACTCCTAGAGAGTCGTCGCCCCTCCACCTCCCCCCATCGCTTCCTCACCACCGTCCCCCCGCCTTCTCCACACCAAGCCTAGAGAGAGCCACCACGCATTCGCCTCCCCAATTCGCCGACACACCTCACCCCCTCCGCTACACCTAGAAAGTTGCACCCACTACTACACATAGAATCCATTTCAGGAGTTGATCATACGAGTTTCCCAGAGGAGGGAAGCGCCCCCGCCTCTGGTTCAAGGTCACTAGAAACGATTTCCAAAGGCGGTTATATAATGCTCGCCTCTGGAAATAGATTAAAAAACAAAAAAAAACATAAACATGTTCCCAAGCTCGTCGTCGAACCCGCTCTAAGACCCACCCCAATGCTAAGCTAGCCGTCGTGGAGGCTAGCTAAGCCCGCCATGTGCCGATCGCCGGATCCACGGCAACCTCACCGGATGATGTAGCTCCACCGTGACGACCTAGATTAGCAGCGCCATCATGCCGACCACACCATCACCCGGCTGGATTCGAACGATGAGGAGAGGGAGAGACAGAGTAGTCAAGAGAAAGACACAGAGGAGTAATAGAAGAGAGATGATGGTGTATCTTATGGAGCTCACGGCCGCCGCCTCCTCGCTACCCTCACTGAGGTCCTTGATCTGCAGCTCTCTAGGCGGGGCTGCCGTTGTAGCTCCGCCACCGCGCCCTAGATCAGCACACCTTAGCCGGGGCTCCGCTGCTGTGCCATAGATCTGCATCCCTCAGCCAGGACGTCGCGCCATGAATGTCCCTAGATATGCAACTTTCTCGGTTGACGCTCTACTGCTGTGGTACCACTGCGGCGCCTAGATTTGCAGTCCTCAGTCGGGCACTATCAAGGGTGTTGGGAGCCTCCACTGCGCCCTCTCCCCTTGGTGGAGCCACCGCTGGGCCTCCGCTGCTGTGCCCTAGAGATCTACACATCCCTTGGCTGGGTCACCACGCCCTGAATGGATCTATAGCTCCCTCTGTCGTGGCTCCACCACCACATCCTAGATTTGTAGCCCTTAGTCGGGCCACTACCGGGATGTTGGGAGCCGCCACTATGCCCTCCGTCATCAGTCAGGCCAAGTTCACTTTTGTTGTCACTTTGGGACAAGTTCATGTTCACTATGTCCCATGAGTACATTAGTTTATGGATATCATGACTAAAAGACTATCCATATAGTATTCATTTACTTTTTTAGGGAAACGACGAGGGACAAATAGTTCCTACTTGATACATTGACCACATATGCCAAACGTGTCGGTAGTATTCATTTACTTTAGGTTTGGAATCCTCCCATTGCGACTGTGTGGGGATGTTTAAGATAGAGTTTGACTATGACCTGCTTCTTTTACTCTTCTTCTTATAATAAGACAAACCGTGTCCCAACGAACTGTATAATACAATGTCACGTACGTCCACCCCTAGTGGTGAGGTTTAGCGGTGTTTTCGCCTATCTATCTACAGTCTTCATCTTGGCCAGCAGCGCCCGGGTGATCTCGACGCACAGCCCGGCGTTCCTGACGGCGAAGTCGTCGAACTCGGGCGAGAACACCACCTGCTCGGCGTGCTGCACCACCGTGTCCATGGCGCGCTCCCTGAGCGCCGCGCTGGAGCTCAGCTCCGCGACCTCCAGCGTCCGCAGCACGTTGGAGGCGTCCACGGCCGCCGCCAGCCGAGCCTCGCAGGCCCGCCGCAGGAACGGCACGTCGTACTTGTCGGCCGCCACGAGGAGCGCGTGCAGCTGCCGCTCCTCCGGGACCGGGAGGCCGTCGCCGCCGCCGTCCTCTAGCGCGCCGGTGTAGAGGAAGGCGAGGAAGAGGGCGAGCTCGTCGTGGGTCAGCTCCGGGAGGGAGATGGCGTCGCCGGCGGGGGCCTTGCATCGCTCGTCGGCGGCCAGCATGTGGCAGAACACCTCCGACCTCGCGGCCTGCGTGCGTGCGTGTGCATCAGATCAGACGTGAGATTATTAACTAACTGATGATGGGCTGGCTGGGCTTCGTTTGAAATGCATGCAGGGAATGAAGGCCCACTTGTTCGCAACCAGCCTAGAAAGCCCACTCACTTACCAGGATGGCTTTGTGGGCCGGGATTGGGGGCCCAGTTCCTGGTTTCACGACGATGTCGGTGTGGACTCCCATCTTCCACGCCATCGCCAGGCCCTGCGCGAGGAAGGCAGCTCTCTGGTGGGCCTCCTCCTCCCTGCCTCTCATCTCCTTCACCTGTTCCCACGCGTCCTTCATCCCCTGCATTGGTTGGTTGGTTGGTTCAGAAAACGAACTGAATTCTGTTTGGCAAAAAATCACCTCTGATAGATTTCGATGTCATCTTGTTGCCTACTACTACTTTATTACACTTTGAGCATGGATTGTAAGGCAGAAATCATTTCATTAATTACATGTTAGTAGTTTGGTATTATTCAGGCTTTTGTATTGGATTTCTTTTACAAATGCGAAATGGCAGGGGTCAGAGAAAGAGTTGGACGATGTCCCTACTGAAAGAGTCACCAAAACTAAACATACTGAGAATGAGCGAGGATCAAGGAAAATACACTCTGCACTGCATTTCTGAGATTTTTGCTGCAAAGCAAAACCTTAGGGGGTTCTGAACTGTATGTTCTAATGACATGACATAAGCGTAAAAGCCGGTTGCGGAAAGGCCTGAAACTAATAACTTTGTAAAGACCCGTTAACATCCGGGGGTCACTTTTTACAGATCCTTTCTATTGAAGCATGCATGCAGCAAACGTCGTCCTGAGATTGTGACATGCGGCTGACTAGAAACCATCTTATATTTCAACCAAAAAAAATAGTGCTGGTTAAGAAAATTCAGATGTGTAATTATAGCAGTATGAAAAATCGATCAGGATATATAAGTAATATCGTCTAATAAAAATTGTGGCAAAGCTTTTGCCGTTTGTTGGGGGAAATACCTTGCGATCGAAGGGCTTACTGACAAAATTAACCCGCAAAAGAAGACCTCTCTTGTGGTGAATGCAGATGATCCATTCACTCGGCGAAACAGCCGACAGGAGTCTTCGCACCAAGAACGGCGGTAAAGAGGTCTTCGCACCGCGAGTGGCGCCAAGGTCCGCGAAACAGCCGACAGGAGTCTTCGCACCAAGAACGGCGGTAAAGAGGTCTTCGCACCGCGAGTGGCGCCAAGGTCCGCGAAACAGCCGACAGGAGTCTTCGCACCAAGAACGGCGGTAAAGAGGTCTTCGCACCGCGAGTGGCGCCAAGGTCCGCGAAACAGCCGACAGGAGTCTTCGCACCAAGAACGGCGGCAAAGCGGCCTTCGCACCGCGAATGGCGCCAGCATCGACGAAACGGCCGACAGTCTGCACCAAGAATGGCAACAAAGAGGCCTTTGCACCGCGAGTGGCGCCTAGGTCCGCGAAACAGCCGACAGAAGTCTTCGCACCAAGACATTAAAGACCGTGCGAAGGGTGACGCTCAATGAAGACCGTGCGAAGACTATTGGCTGGGCTTCTCCATGGGCCGAAACATCAGTATCAGCAAGGGCCCATTAGCAAGAGGGGATACAGGGGTAAAAGACTTAGGTGCCCTCAAGAGGATGTATAAGAGAGTAGAATATTCCGGCATATGCCGTAGCTGTCGCAGGGGCATTTTTGTACCACCAAAAAATTGTAACCGTACTCTATAAAAGGAGAGCCCATCCCTGAGGAAGGGGGAGAGGATTTTTTGAGTGGCTTGTAACCTTAATCGTCACTTTGATAATCACATGAGTCGTGCCTCGATTTCTGTACCACCGTCAGTTGAAGGCCTCCGCCCTTAAGCGGGGCCTTCGCCACCCGGGAGTGGAGCGGAGCAGCAGCGAGCCCCCCCTCTGCACACTAACTCTGTCGGGATATCCCTATCCCAACACCGTTCTTTCGAAAAAAATATATAAGTAACATGTAAACATGTGTTCAATCAGAAATAGCTAAGGAACAGACCACTGAGGGAGGAATTTGTACCTTGGTTGGGCTGTTAGTTTTGACAGACCCTCTGGACTTGAGCACAGAGCCATGGCCGCCCTCTTCTTGCTGCTGCTCATCAGCCTTGTTCAGAAATCCGATGATGGCCTTGGCGCCCTCGTGGCAGGGAGCACAGATGGCGTTCCTCGGAAGCCTGTACACGGCCGCCATGGGGCTGCAGATGCAGCAGTCCATGCTTCCGCTACCGCTGCCGCCGCCTCCTCGCCTTGCTCTCCTTCTTCCTCCTCTTCCTCCCTCTCTCCGCTCGTGCTCTGCAATGGTGCTAACAGCAAGCTGTTCGCCATGGCCTTGCGTTGGGTGAGGGTTATAAAAACGAATGGTAGCTGCAGGAAACAGGATGGTGTGCTGCGATTTCTTTTTCTAGAACTGGTACGCGGTGGTTGCTGACTGAGACAATCAGGGGAATTAAAATTCTCCTGGTTTTCATAAATGTGCTGTGTGTAGCGCATGAATGTAGTCGGTGTGTGGTGGACACCTTTGTATGCCAAAGTAGTACATTGACTAAACTGACCTCGCCCGGGTATCTCTTCTCCTTTTTTTCAATTCAGACGGAATGATTATCGATCGACAGAGATTATTAATTACCAGTACAACAGCTAATTCTCCTTTTTTTCCATTCCAGAAAGAAAGAAGCAATGAATGGATGTATGATGCTAAATAAAGTACGAGCAGGCACTGTCTTTCTGGATTATTTCACTTTCAGTGCAAGCTTAGGTACAATTGTCCATTGTTAGGCAAGCTAAGCCAACTACTGTGTACCTAAAACAGGCTGTTCATGGACAGGACTGTAGAGAAACGTAGAGGGTACGTTGTACCAAAGACATTTTAAGACATACTTACTGCAGATGAAAATCTTAGTTGACCCCAAATAAAGTATTCGCAGATAGGACTGAATACTTTCGTCCACTTTTTGGCTCTGTATCTTTTTAGCTATTTCTCTGTTGAAGTGGGAAATGAGATAAACATGACAGTCTAGAAGGAATGTGAAATCCAAATTATCAAATGAAAATGTTGTGGCATCTAAAAACTTAGCTGCTGGAAGGACAGTACGGTCTTTTCCTCTCATCAGGATCCCTATAATCAAGTAGACATGCCAGAATTAAATTGAGATAAAATGATTTGGACATATGATTGCATGATTATAAAATGAATGAAGAGAAGGATCATCATGGCCCAGCAGTAGGTTGCTTGAGAGGGACTTTGCAACCTAAACAAAAGAGAGTTAGAGACTTGGACTTTTGTTGGGGGAAAGGGAAAATGAAAGGTGGATGTTGGAGGATTGGAGGGTGGCACGGCTTAGCTAGCCTAATTAACGCTTCCATAACAAGGCTGTGTGTGTTAACCACTATCCTCCCACTCACCCGACATGTGGGGGCCCTCGCTCGGTCTCTTTCAAGTCATGCTGCGCATGCATGACAGAAGAATATATGGAACTGCAATGTACACGTACTGGTGTCATAGTAGGGAAAAGGGATGAGGTTGTTTTTTTTCTCTCAAAAGTAGTATGAAAGGGAATGAAAAAAAATGAATACGACTTTTAGTTTTTTTTATAAAAGAAGGAAAAGAAAAGAAAGCTTGCATGCTTACTAATAATTAGTGTAATAATCACTGTCCCAGTAGGGAAAACATAAAGGGGGTAATGACCATGCAAGTAATGAAGCTGTAAAGGCAATTGGAGTGAGGACATCCGTTGATGCATCTAATAATTCAAATAATGACGATGAGGATTTGTTGGGTTGGTTGGTTACTGCATAATAGTCGTCGCTCGTAAGTTTTTTTTAGGGTAAACAGGCCCAGAGGCAGAACAGGAGTACAAGTTAAAAAAAAGAAAAGCAGGAGGCTAAGCTAAGCTAGAGCTAGAGCTAAAGGAGAAATCAAGAAACAAAGAAAGAAGTGAAGAAAATGAACAGGAAGGAAAAAAAGGAACCAGGCTAAGCTAGATTTGCAATCCATTGATTAATGCTTGGAGAGTAACACCTCTTTGCTCGAAGTGATAGGAGCTCAAGCTCTGATCTGAAGAAGAAGTTCTTGGAACTCTACAATGAAGGCTCTGTCTGCTTGAACGCTAGATCATTTCTGGCTTTCCAAATTGTCCAACACATTAATGTAATTATCTCCATAAAGAACGGTACCTGGAGCTGATCTTTGAAGCTTTGGTGCATCTGGAATGGATCCAGAGAATTGTTGATCTGGATACCAATCAAGGCCCAACATTGAGAAGCAAAAGGGCAGTGAATAAACAGGTGAAACAGTGTTTCCTCAGTCATGTCTAAACAAAGGGGACAGTTTTAGTCTTCTAGGGTCGTATTTTTCCTCCTTAGCAGCTCTCTTGTACTCGGTCTATCTTTTAGTAACATCCAAAAAAACTTTGTGTTTATTTTGACATGAACTTCTCCAATTCCATTTGAAGGCTGGGTGAATTTGCAGATGCCCACTAAGATGATTGTAAGCTCTGTTTACTGAAAAAACATTAGAGTTCTCTGGTGAGTCATTCAGGCTGATGTTTTGTTACTCTTCCTCCAAGTGAAGCATCTGTGTATGTGGTTGCTGTGATAATGGCAGATGAAAGAGACTCTGAATTGGAATTTGAGTTTTCCCTTTTTCAAAAGAGATCTGCTCCTTTTTCACAGAGGAAAACAGCTCTAGGTATTTATGCTCAGGACTGTCTGATCCCCAAAGATCTTCCCAAATGAAACAAGGTTTCCCATTGTTAACATTGACCTTTGCCATTCCCTTAAACTTTTCTAGCAATTTGAGCACATCTTTCCACCGAAAAGATCCCTGCCTTGAATTACCAGGTAATCTGCCATTACTGTAATATTTCTCCCACACCAATGAAACCCAGGGCACATCTTCCTTTTGAAAAATTTATGCAAATGGTTAAGAAGAAGAGCCTCATTTTGTGTTTTGATGTTGAGAACCCCCCAACCCTCCTTCCTCCTTTGATCTACATACCATTAGCCATGCCGTTTTTGGCCTTTGCTTTGCATTTATGTCAGCACCTCTCCACAAACAAAGTTTTCTAAATTTATCAATCTGATCAAAGTACTCATATAAAATATTGGAAGTGAAGTAAATACTAAATTTACTATTGCAGTCTGCCTGCTTGGTTCAAGAAGGTTGAAGTTGCAGCCAATCTTCTTTTACATTTGTTAACTAGTGGGGTGAAGTCAATAATTTTAGGCTTGTTTAGGCTAAGAGGCAATCCAAGGTATGTGAATGGCAGCTTCCCTACTTGGCAGTTGAAAGTTCTTGCCAAATGATTCATCTTTTCTTGTGTTAATAGGGACCATCATGGACTTTTCATAATTGACTCTAAGGCTTGTTGATTCCCCAAAGGTGTGAAGCAGAGCCTTCAGAGCCCACAATTGTCTTCCACAGGCTTATAATCTCTATCTTTATTCTCTAATTCTCAATAATTATTCTCAACCTAATATTAAAGAGCTAGCGAAACATTTCTTTCAATCCGTTTTTCCCCTCTCAAACTTTGCATCATTCATCCCGCTTTTTATTTCTCAAATTGACCTTGTGCTCGATCTGTATCATGTGACCTAGATTTATGATCCATGCTCAACGAGCTACAACAAATCGTCTCCAGTTATGATAAATGGCGATCTATCCCAAACAACCAAACTATCCTCACTCCCATTGTATCGCGTATGTGACCTAATTCATAACACGTGCTTATACAAGTTAGTAAAACAACTCACATCTAATGACTACGGATTCTGATTCCAAGCGTATTGAGCGTTCCGTGCGATGCACATGTATGTTTTGCTAGTTAGCTACAAACATACACAATGTAATTAGTGTCGTTATTGTTTTCTTTTCTTTGAGTGACAGGGATATGATTGTTTGCATGATGCATGGACGCATCTCAACGCGGATGGCTCCCTTTGACCTACTGTCCTTTTATATATCGTGCTCCTATCCTTACGGCTGCATATACATGGGTTCTGTCCCCCACAAAAAAGGTTGCATATACACAGGGAAACTGCTGGTGCACGGACATTCGACGGATACGATCCCTCTGACGGTACCGTGGCCCATGTGATTCGTTTCTTGTGCGCGTGCGCCTGCACTCTGTGCTCGTGCCAGCACGCCCTCACCCACGCTTGCGTTTTGTGCACTCATGCGGGTGCCGCGCCACGCGCTCGCGCCCCTCCTACTTCCTATGCACATTCCATGTACCACATCTGATCTATTTTTAAAATATCTCAATGCAACACTTGCAACATGCGTCTCAAACCAGAGGAAACACTTGAAACATTTTTTTGAAACACTTGCAAAAATACCTAAAAACACCTGAAAATCATTGCAAACATACACAACATCCAGATAAAACGCTTGCAACATATGTGTGAAACATACGCAACATCCAGATAAACCCACTTGTAACATACATATGGAAAAAAAACAGATGAAACTTTAGGGACAGACACTTGCAACATGCGTGTACATCCATTGCAACATATGCAAGATCCCGATCTACTTTTGTAACATCCATATGAAATACTTGCAACATACCTCTAAAACATTTGAAATATTTGAAATGTACGCTTGAAACATGCATCGTATTCTGGTGCGGCCTCCTCCGCCTTTTGCATTGGGCACCGCAACCATAGCAGGAGGCAAGGCCGAAGTGCTTCCGCGCCAGGGCACGACGCTTCTCCTTTGTGCTGGCGACGCCTGTTGACGTCGTCGAGCGCAAGCACGCGGGCAGCAGCTCTGTGGCCAGCTGGTGGGCGAGGGAGTGGTCGCCACGCGTGGACGTGACGGTGCATTTGTCGTCAGGTGCGGCGGACGGCAGAGGGAGCAGCGGCAGGGGCAGCGGAGCAGGAGCATGAGCGGGCGCGTTGACCATGATGAGCAGGGGAGCGGGCCGGCGGCACAGTGGTGCGCCCGTGGCGATGGGGAACACCGCGACAGCCGATACGAGATGCATAAATGTCGCTCTGTAATTTTTTTTAGTAAACAGACGGTAGGAGCCCTGTTGGGCCGATTTGCAGGCCGGGAAAGAAGCGGAGGCGTCCGCACGGACGTTCAGCATTTCCGTATACACATAGTATTTGTCGCAGTAATGGAATAACGGTGCGCAACGTTTTTTTTTTGTGAGGGGAGTGCGCAGCGTATCTGAGTGCATGATTTGTGGTAAACTGTTCACGTGGAACACGTCATGGCCCATTAATCAGTTGAGCCAATCAGCAGGGTGGAGGGAAGTGACCCACCCACAGCAGGCCCACACATACATGGGCTCCTTTCTGGGTTTATGGGCCATGGTGAAACTGAGTTTTGGTACTTGCGCACTGGGCCACATCCACGGCCCTGGTCCTCATCCAAATCAAAAAAAAAAGTGTGGAGAGTGGGGGTAAAAAAAAGGAAATGCTCTAAAATAAAACTAGAATAGAAGGAAGTGGAAAAGTATGCCTCAAGCTCTTGCAATAATTAATTACTGTAACTGAAAGGCAGATAGTCACACACACAGCAGACAGCCACATCACATTCACCATATTTTTTTTCAAGAAAACAAAACATAATTGTCGTCATCATCGTGACCATTAAATCAATAGATGAAATGGTACAAGCTACATAATTGTCGTCATCATCGTGACCATTAAATCAATAGATGAAATGGTACAAGCTAAGTAGTACAAGTACAGGAGAAGAATCCCGAAGGCAACAAGCAGAAGTCTGATAGCGCCATGGAAATACAAGCTGCTGAGCACTGGACCGATCGTCGTCCCCGGAGACTCCGGTAGCAAACCAACAAGAGAAAACCGTGGGCGGGCTCCTGCAACTCCGATGGATTCCGCCGGCCGGATAGACATGGAATCACGGATTGATGTGGATGGATAATGTAAAGTAAACGAAACCACGGGGCTGGACGTCTTAGCTGGATGGATTAGGATTAGGATTAGGACGAAGAAAGCCAGGCGCCACGTCATGCATCATTGCTAACCACCAATTATTGCTACTAATTTATTGTTTGTTCCTCTGTCTTCTTGCTAGTATCTTCTCCCGACCAAGTGAAGTGAAAGCTGCTGCTCCGGTGTTACCAGCTCCAGCGCTCGTTCTCGTTGCCGTCGGCGTCGGTGGCCGGCGGCAGCTGGGAGTAGAAGCCGTAGTCCAGGTCCTCCTGCTGCCTCTTCTTGCTGCTGCCGGAGTTGCCGTAGTAGTGGTGCGCGAGCGCGGCTCCCCCGAGGACGGCGAGCGTGAGCGCCTGGGCGTGCATCCTGGCGTGGATGAGGCGCAGGCTGGTCGCCCGCGCCGGCGCCCGGCGCCGGCTGTACGCCACCGACGCGCCCACCGCCGTCGCCCACACGGCTCCTGCACGCACAGCACAACAGCGTGTATCTGTGAATGATGAACCTATCTAAGCTAGCTTTGATTTGACTTCACGATCTGATCTTATCTGATCTGAAATTCTGAACTGAATTGAGAGGGGATCGAATAAACAGAGCAATAATTAAGTGGACGAGGACGACTCATGACTGACCGATAGTTGAGAGCTTGTGTTCCTCCACCCACGACTGCACCGACGAGCTCATCCTCTCCATCTCTCTCTTCCTCCCTCGATCTTCGATTCGATCGACGGTGATCTTCCCTCGAAACGGTCTGCTAGCTATCTGTGTGTTTGGATTTGGTGGATGCGTGCTTGATTGCAGGGATGGATGGATGGATTGGTGGTAGCAGCAGCCAGGTGACCTACTTATAGCTGACGGAGTGGAGTGTATGTGTTGGAACCCCCTGCCTGCCTATGCCATGGAGACGACGAAGAAACCAGAGGCACCCCCGGCTTCTGTTTCTGCATCTCCTCCCCTTGGTTTTCCTAGCTTCTTGTGGGCAGGGCACGGCCGCCGCAGCCCGCAGGAGGCAGGACCCTCCCTTTCGGTCGGTCGGTTGGCACGTCGTATCGCACCCAAGGTTTTTCATTCACGGGTCCACCTTATCTCCATCCTCCCTGCCTGCCAATAAAATATTGGCCTTGTTTTTCCAACTGCGTGGCACTGACAAGTGGGCCGTGAGCGCTACGCTGGACCCCGTGTCAGCACCTACTCCCGCTTATATACCCGGCAAATATATGGTACGAACCACCAGGAAATATGAAAACAATTTTTTTAAAAAAAAAAAACTTGAAACTTAGCACGTCCATAATGCGTTCGAATCATACGCAAATGACAAATACGAGGCTCATGTGCACTAAAAATCAAAATTTGTTGAATTTTGGAGTACACATGAACATAAAATTTATCATTTTCATATTAATTTTTCAATCAAATGGGATAAAACCCCCCTCGGGTCTTAAGGTGAAGCCTATGCATATATAAACATAATCAATAAATTAAGGCTACCATAGTTACTATATTTTCTTGTTCTGGGTATGAGAGACAAACTAGTGACACGGACGTGACAATGACGTAACGTGCCCCCCTATTCTGTGCCATTTACAAAATGGTCCGGGAACCTAGATTGGGACGAGCCTAGTGAAACTATCGACAGCTCCCCCTCCCCTGTGTGGATTCCTGTGGGCAGTTTCCAGCCTCAAAAAAATTCAAAAATATATGTCTTTTTTTCTGTTAGTATTTGGAGAGTTTTGACGTCCGTGTCGCGTGATGCGTCGTCATGCGTGCTTCCCCAAACACGGGACGGGACACCGACGGAGAAGTCAGAACATAAACAACTAGCACGTTGGCACTGGGCTGCCACTTGGGCCTTCTGCTAGTCTCTTGTTCCGCGCGCTCTGCCTGATGATGTGTTCTGCCCACGCTAGTTGATTGATGGCTTCTTCGTCATCAGTCAGCGCCGCTCGCTCCAGTTCGTCGCGCGCTCCGCCCACGACGCGAGCTCCCATCCACGCCTGCGACACTTGCTCCTGTCCGCACCCGTGATGCTCGCTCTCGCCGGCGACACCCAATCCCTTTCCTCTGCGGCCTTTCTCTAGGGAAGGGCACCGCGCCACGTGCACCGCGCCCGCCCGCCCATACGTCTGGCCTTCTCCAGCGCGCGGGAGTCGCTCGCCGTAGGTACTGCACTCGTCCACCCACTGCACCCTCCCCCACACCGCGCCAGCATCGAGCTCTGCGTGCCGACAAGTCTCTATTCGTCCAAGTGGCAAGGTGATATTGCGCTGCAAGCGTATGTTTAATGCATTCAGATGTTGCAGTTGCAATTATTTTATATCGATGTTGCAAAAGTAGATTGGAATATTGCACATGTTGCAATGGCTATACATATATGTTTCAAGTGTATGTTCCAAATGTTTCATGTGTTTCAGATGTATGTTACAAATGTTTAATCTGGATTTTGCATATTATGCAAGCGTTTTCATATGTACTAGAACATCAGGCGCCCTTCGGGCGCCCTATAATGGATTAAAGAACACAAGCTATATCTATGCCCAACAAACATGACTTTATAATTCGATATGGTAACACTAAGATATCTCGTACATACATTGCTACTTATAGTCAATTTGCACCAGAAAATACACTGTCACACGAAGTAACTGAGTATATGTGCAAATAACATAAAATTATCATAGCATTTTGGAATCAGCTTCTACCTTTTGGTTCAGAGTGACTCCTGAAATTTTGAATTTCTAAACCTTGCATCCACGTTTCATGCACCAGAACTAAAAAACTGAAGCTGGTTCTGACATACCATGCCATCCAAGCTTACCGAAAGGCATTAAAGGTGGGAAAGAAAAAAGCAAATCAGTGCAAAATATCCATGGGGAAAGCCACATCTTCTAGAACGGTACAAACATTTTGATCCACAATCAGGCCTTGATCTGATCCCTACAAAATTAGAGAACTGTGAGTTCATTTTTTTTTATCTTGTCTTATTCCTTTTCTCCCACCCTTTTTCCTCTTCAACTGGAAAGTGTCCCAAGCATACGCAGCCATTAATATAATTTTAATGATTTACCAATAGTCAAGTATAGTGATAGGGATTATTCTTTTCCTAGAGCTTGGAGTAGACGACGATCACCTGCTTTCAGTTCAGATGCTACAGTCTACTGGCCAGGCTTGCACAAGAATCTGCAGCAACATCCGTAGTTGTATGTTTGTAGTGTGTAGTGTACCTCGATGTTTCTTTTGTTTAGGACTTGTTTCAGCTCCAAATGATGCAAGAACAAAATCGGAAAGACTGATGCAATGCTCACATTTGCAAGATAAAGAAGAAATCCCTGCTTCATTCATATAAGTGCAAAGACTTTCAAGGGGCCGAGCAACTCCACATTTTTATAACCAGATTAGTAGAAGTCTTTAGCAAGTAGGGATGGGTATACTTAACACCCACAATGTGCCGTATATGCATACAGGAGAAGGAAGCAACATCTCCAAGCTCCACGAAATAGGACAACTCTGAAGTCTCAGTTCTTCCTAATAGAAGAAGAAATACTGCATGAATAAACATGAATGCATACGATGAATCTGTAACAGACCCAGCACAATCTAATTGTTTGCAAATTACCGAGAGGAGTAACAAAGGAGTCGTTGCCATATGCTACAGCTCAGGCTATGAAAATAGGGTACTTCACAAGCATCCACTAAAATCGAGCAACATCAGTAGGACAAATAGAAGCATGTACTGTATCAGGGAGAGGGATTTCGGAGAGTTAATTGCAGGGGTTACAGAGAAAATGGTAAAGATAGTTATCAACTCCATTTTTCTTCTTAGTAATGCTTCAGATTGTCTATTTAATGCATGTCTAGTACCTATGTTTACATTTCGATTGCAGTTGTATGTAATACACATTTCTAATGCTAGGAATAGCGAATCTGTTTGTAAAAGCATGACTACATTAAGAACTTTTTTTTCAGAGACTACATTAAACCAGCACCGAACGCAGAACACTACAAATCTCACAAGATTTCCATCTGTATATCAAATCAAGAGAGGGATGGGGAATAGGGGAAACCACCTGGGCACCAATCAATCAACAACTGTAACAAAGGGACGAGTGATTAGAGGAGACAAAAGAATGGAGGAGAGATTAGAGGCCATTGGGTAAGTACTCTGGCCTTGGCGAGCTTGAGGGTTTCTTGCCTTCCGGCGCCAGGAGGTCGAGAGCCCTACAATGAATTAAAGAAAAAGAAAAACAAGCCATTATTCACACTTCTCATATATGGACTGTGACTGCTAAAATCTAAGAACATGTATTTATATGCATATTACACATGGTTTTAAATAGCGAGCTAAGGCTAAAGTGTTTAGCGTTTTATAAACCGTAATTAGCGGACTTTAGCGGCAAAATAGCGATAAAATTGTGCATGAACGCAAATAGCGGCACAATTTTTTTCAAGCTATTTCGGGCTATAGCGGCAAAAATAGCGAGCTATTTAAAACCATGATATTACACAAATAGAGCAACCACATATATATCTTACATGTCCTAATTTCCTAAGGAAATAAAAAATCCCAATTTTTTTTTACCATGGGGCAATATGTAACCGTGGATACCATGAAGCAGGTGTCATTTAAATAGTTCACCAAAGTATCTTGTTGACTAATACATAAATACGTTTTTTCACCACCAAACAGAGATGATGAGCAATAAGCGATCTGACATACAAAAGTTCTGGCCGCAACTGGTGGAGACAAAAAGGAATGTTTCTTTGCGTCTACGAATGCTTGTCTATGCTGCAGATGAGAAATATATGAGACATGCATAACTAAGCATCATGCCAACTTAAACACAACAACGGGAAAAGCCCAACAACCGACCAAAGAGACATCCCAGGGTCTTGGCCATCGAATGGCGAGGAGAATTTGTACTGATGCCAGCATCTGTAGCAGTGGGCTGCAATGAAGCGTGGTAAAAATATTACTATTATTATGCTTCAAAGACTCCAAGAAAGAAGCAAATTATAAAATCCCTGCATAACAATGACACTTATGAGAAGCAAGAGTCTCATTTTTTGAGAAACATCATCAGGTAGAAAAAGATACAATATTAGCGTAGAGATGGTTCATCAGGTAGGAAAAGATACAATATTTCTATGGCTCACGAGGAACCATGCCATTTTTTTATTTTCTTAAGAGAAAATCCATATCTATGCTAAGCCTGCAGCTTTTGTGAAATCTGAACATCAGAGTATCTGAAGCAAGTTCATGGGTTCATCATGGGATTCTTAATGCTAGTGTTCCTCAAGTTATTTCCAAACATGCTTCCATCAACTTCCCAGGACAAAATAAAAGGAGAGGTATGTTCTTGACTACTTGTAAGTTGCAACTACCTGACATTATATTGCTTATTATCTGCCATGAGTCTCTGCAAGCAAAATCCATATGTTTAAGCCCTGAACCATCTATAGTAACCTTATACATTATTTCAATTGATTAGCATACACTGCTGATGCCATTTGAATTAATATTTGTTTATTATTTCTTTATTGCAATGATTGTCTCACGGGTGCCTCTTCTTGCTGTACAGTAGCATAAAAAAGGAAACTGACAGCAATACTGGAGTATGCAAAAATTTTGGAAGATATCGCAAAATAAATGACATAGGAAGTTCAAATATCTCGGAGATGGGTAGATGGCTTACATGGTAGACGTAGCTGGAGGGGATAAGGGAGCGGAGCCAGGAGAGTTGGTCGTTCATGAGGCGCCGTCGGTTGCGCTGCACAGAGATGAGCCTCATCTGGTGGCTCTCGACCTCCTGTGGCTTCTTGCGTCTCTCCTACAGTGGCGCAGCGTGCGCAGCCTTGACCGCTTTCTCTGACTGTCGGTCTTGCCCATGAGCACAGAGCTATCGAGCAGAGGTCAGAAACGGCGCACGCGAAGGCCTGCCGCTTGCCCCGTCATGCTGCCGCTGCTCCTCCACCACCACGACGTTGGCACATTGGAGCGGAGCTAGGAGGGCATCTGCTGCGCCGCCGCAGCCACCGCGGCGCTGGGCTGACCGCCTGCTTAAAAATCCATGACCGTGGCATAAGAACAGATCAGGCGATGGATCTGGCCACCCAGGCGACGGATCCAACCACGCAACCAGTGGATCCGGCCGAGGAGTTGCTAGGCTTGTAGGTGGCTAGAAGTTGACCATTGTCTCGGAGAAAGTAAAGGGAGTAGAGGAGAGGCAGTAACGCTGGTAGTCGTCAGAGAGGTGGGATGCTGCTCTCCTTCGCGGATCAAGGGGGAGACCGGAGCCAAGAATCTCGCACGGATCCACGCGCTCCGCCGTGCCGCAGGGGCTCCACAGCTTCCATGCTTGAGTGATGGCAGCGACGCAGTGTAGAGGTTGCGTGGGAGGAGAGAGCAGGTAGGAGCGGAGCAGCGATGGTGGCAGGCCGGCGGCGGGGGACCATCTGGCCATGTGGCTTCCATCTTGAGCAACGGCTGTGTGGAGTTTGCGCAGGCGGTGTGCAGGTGCAGAGGAGGAGGCGGCGGCGGGTAGAGAGAAAGGCGGCGGCGGCGGCGGGGAGAGGAGAGAAAGGAGAGATGGATCGAGAGGCCAGGGTAGGGTTGCGGGGTGGGAAGTGGTTGGACCGCGGGTTGATTCTACAAACTTTAAGGGCTTTTTTGCAAAATAGACGACAACAGATGTCGGCACGCGAAGGCGCCACCGATGCTTCAAATTCTGTGGTGGCTTCAAACTGGAGCAGTCTTTAAACAACCCTGATGTTGCAAGTGTTTCATCTGGATGTTTGTATATGTTTGCAATGACTACACATATGTTTTAAGTTTTTTTTGTGTTTTGCAAGTGTTTCAGACGTGTGTTGCAAGTGTTTTAATTATTTTGGACATATGTTGTAAGTGTTTCATCTTTATGTTACAAAAGTACATCAGGTATTGCAATGGGACCCACCTACCGCAGCTGCTTGCCGGAGAGCACCTTGGGTTGCCGTGCGGGCGCCTAAGGCCGAAAGACGAGCACGATGGTAGAGAGGTACGCAACATGGGGTCCACGCGATGGGGCACGTGAAAGGAGGCGGCATGGGCTTTTTCACGTGTGGTGTAGCCTCCTGCGTGATGGACCGAAGACGCCCGATATGTTGCAGGGCTCCGGACGTCCGGACGTTACTAATTTGGTTTTAGTAATCTTGTTAGTTACATTACTTAGTTTGGGTAGCTAACTAATTTACGCTCTCTAATTTGGCTTGTGTAGCCTTGTTATTGCACATTGCTAGTGAGCTTAGAGGCTTTGTGCTTTTGCTTACTAGATTGTATAAGAGATCCCCTGGTTACCAAAGTACTAGTTATATAGGTTTGTATGACTTTGTTACTAGAATTGTTTAGGTGAGCTCTAACTAGCTCGACACCTTTGTTGCCTAATTAGGATATTTATAAAGTGCTTGTGAACTTAGATAGAGGGGTGTAGTCTTGGCTAGACCGATATTTTTAATTCCGTATTTTTTTTGGGTTAGCCGACACGATTAATTTTAAAAAAGGACTATTCACCCCCCTCTAGTCTACCATCTCGACCCTACAACACGTGAGCCTCACCTGCCATGCGCCTCCATGGCGGTTGCCGCGACCTCCCCAGGCAGCTGCTCCCCTCTCCGTCAATGTTGCGCCCCTTCGCGGGTGGCCGTCCGTGCTCGCGCCACGAGCCTCGGCAGTCGTGCATGCCCGCGTCACGTACCCCGACGGCCGCTATCACAGAACCTCCTAATTATGATGGCCCACAAGTACCCGTCATCGTCATAATGACCTCTGACAGTCGTACTTATGTTCCTCATAACTTAAAAGGCCTGCTTTCCTCCGAACAGGATCCAATCACAGGAGTATTGCAATATTACAACAGTTTATTCAAAATATTCAACAGAGTAAAGTAGCGGAACCAGTTTTTAAACTTCAAACCTTATGTAGCATTATTACAAACCAGTAGTAGAGAAGCATCAGTAGTAACTTTATTACAACACACAAGCGAGATGCCTTGTCCAAAGGCCACACAGTCTATTCGTCGTCACTTTCCTCAGCCACAACGGTCATGCAACAAGGCTCGAAGCAGACTTGTTCATGAACCGCACCTGCAACAAGGGGTTCAACAAACCCTGAGTACGAGAGTACTCAACAAGACTTACCCGACTAAGACAAAGACTCCAAGGGCATGCTAGCTTTATGGAATTAAGGTACGGGTAATCCAGAATCAAATTTTCTTTTGCAGAAAAGCTTACTAAGGTAAGTCCTTATCTTCAATATTTTACTTTTACCATTGATGGTTTATTAACCAACTCTAGGTGATCCTAATCTAGATCAAAGTAATTATCATCAAAACCTTTCTCATTCTTTCTTTCAATTCCAGTTCTTAACTACGATGCAAGTCAGGTGATCAAGTCTCCATAACCGAGGAGCAAACGACGATTCGAACCGATTATACCCAGCTGGGGATCTCTAACTTCACGACATATGTAGAACCGAATCTTGCATATATCAACCCTCATTTAGATCTCTCAAAACCAGAACGTGTCAATCGCCACCCGAGAGTACAGTACTCCTCGAACCCGGCCCGATTCTAGCCCCGAGGGTACACGCTACTCCCGCCATCTCTCCACTCCCAGTGCGAGGTTAGACGTTCTCGTAATGGAATCACTAACATGTTGGGCTTACCCAAGGCATGAGGCTAGTTGCAAAGTCTCGAAACACAAGCAGGCTTACAACGGACGGTCCTTAACCGACAAGGCGGAAACACTACATTGAGACTCCTTTCCCAATGCATGTTAGCAGTGGCCAAACCACCCGCCCGATCTTTCAAGTTCATTCTCATCTTTCAATATTCATTAAATATGCCGTCATGGTCATGTAAACATTTCATTTAAAAGCTTAACTTCTAAGCATAGCGAAGCATACTACGCATTTTCAGTAAAACAGGTATCAAGGTTGATATCACAATAATCAAGGATGACAATGCAGCAAATCAAGGATGACAATGCAATGAACGGTCCTTAATCGACACGGACAGGGAAATAGTGCAACCAAGTTATGCCCCGTGGCCGCGGGACACAACCTGTTACACCCACCAATACCCATACCATATCCCTGCCCGGTTACCATTTCCTTTTCCATCATTTCATCATTATTGTAATAATAATAATAATAATAATAATAATAATAATAATAATAATAATAATAATAATAACCACCTATTGTGAGTAACGACAGGTTACTCACGCTACCGATAAACCTAAGCAAAGCAGCTATACGATCCTGTACTAGTAAGACTCATGGGTAAATATATATATGCATGTGGATATCATAAAACTCCTGCAACGTAACTGCACAACATATATATATATATATATATATATAATGATTTTCAAAATAAGGGTTATGCACCGGGGCTTGCCTTGGGCAGGCGTAGTGTCAGCAAGGTCAGTCAGTAGTGGCTCCTGGACCTCCTCCGGTACGAGGATCTCCTCCTCGTATTCCTCGACGATTTCCTCGTACTCCTGATCGCCGACAGTCACGATCTCCGCCAATTCGTTCACTATATGCATGAAATGATGATGCAACAATTCCGAAATCAGGCAACAACAACTCTTAAAATAAGAACACGCTTATCATGCTAACAAACTAGCTCTACTGATCACATAGCCACCGAATATCATTTCATTAACAAGAACAATTTCGCAACTAAATTCTTAAATAATTTAATATGCTTTCCATCAGGGTATGTTAGCTACCTTAATAAATTAGCTATTCAGAGGCTACAAAGTTACCGAGAGCATCTAATATTACCATGAGCCTACTATATAATTTTTAGGGCTAGCACTTCTACCAATGCATCACAAAAAGTCATTCTCTAAATAACCATAACAATAATAAGCATTTCAATATAATAAATTAACCCTAAAGGTATCACTGAACTGCATGAACTAAATACACTAACAGATAGATCATGAATTTAGGAACCTAACAAAATTTATTTCATGATAAATACATAAATTCAAATAAGCTCTAGAGATGAAGAAAATGGTATGGATGGGTGAAAGCCCAAGTTTGGTTTTGGTAATTAATGACACCAAGTTGCTAATGCCATGTGTTGAGTGTTTTGAGTTAGGCATAAGCAACACATGTGATGAAGGTGGACGTGGCAAGGAGTGGTGGTCACAAGATCACAAAGAGATGGTGCATGTACATGAAATGTTGATCATGGTGGAGATGCACTTAAAGTGGTGGACATGATGATCAAAGTGAAGGAGAAGGATCTATGAGCGCAAGGCAAAGGTATAACCATAGGGTTTTCCTTTTACCGGTCAAAGATGAGTAGAGAAGTGATTGACCGGGTTTAGGATACATAGCCGACTATCAAGAGGGGCAATCACGGTTAGCTCGGGAATCAAGTGCCACTAGATCAATGTTTTGAGCATATGCATTTAGGATCTAGTAAAGAGCTAACATAACGCCTTGGAAAATGTTTGTGAAAATGCTAACACACGAGCACAAGGTGGTGATCACTTGTTGGTGTTGGCACTTTTGCGAAGGCGGTGGAGTTTAAGTGGTAGAGAGGGGTTTGGGTTCCTCTCTCCCTCCCGCCGAGCTTGCGAGGCGGGATTCGGCGCTTTTTGGAGAAGTGAAACGCCTATTTTCTATTGCGCCGAAAGTCGGAAAAGAAACGGAGGCGAACGGAGGTCACTGCTTGCACCGGACGCTGCACCGGACGCTGCACCGGACGCGGTCACTGTGCGACCGGCGCGTCCGGTCAGGCGATCTGCGGTTCACGAGGACCACCGGACGCGGTGCGCGTCCGGTCACAGGTCACCGGACGCGTCCAGTGGTCTAGGGAGCTTACTGGACTCGCACCGGACGCGGGTACTGTGGCGACCGGTGGTTGCGAGGAGCGCGTCCGGTCAGTGGTTCGCGGTGCGCGGCTCGGTGTTGACCGGCGCGTCCGGTGGGTCACGGGACCGGCGCGTCCGGTCGTCACCAGCGCGTCCGGTGGCTCGGTCGAGCGCGTCCGGTTTTCGGTAACGGCTAGTTGGACGAGCACTGTTCACATCTGTCGCGTAGTGACCGGACGCGTCCGGTCACCCCGACCGGAGCGTCCGGTGCTCGCGATTTCTGCTGCGTCGTTTCTAACGGCTAGTTGCGTACCCCTTCGTTATAAATAGATGGTGGCCGGGGTTTGAGGGGAACTCTTGCACATTTTGAGACATAGAGACATCCTTTGAGCTAGAGAACAACCTCTCCACTCATCTCTTTGATTGATTGCACATCTTGAGTGAGATTGAGTGAGATTCAAGTGCATTGCTTGAGAGTTGCATTCTAGAGGCACTTGATCTTCGAGTTGCTGCGGATTTCTTGTTACTCTTCCGTGTTTCCCGACACGGTAGACGGCTTGGAGCAGCGGAGGTGATTGAGCTCACAATTGAAGATTGTTGGAGCCTTCACCAAGTGTTGTAAGGGGTTCTTGATCCTTCCCCGCGGGAGTTCGCGAATTGGATACTCTAGTGGAGCTCGTGGCTTGGAGGATCCCCATCTTGTGTGCGGTTGTGCGGCGCCCGCCGAGGGCTCGACTCTTGATAGTCGATTAGCTCGCGAACCGACAAGTGGGTGCATCGCCACAACGAGGAGTAGCTTGCCGGGAAGCAAGTGAACCTCGGGATAAATTCTTGTGTCACTCTCTTCCCGAGGATTTCTCTTGTGTGATTGATTGATTGGTACTTCTCATCTCTACACGGCGGTATAATCACTCGAAGCTCTTCTCTCGTATTACTTCTCGTTTCTAGCTTGTTGTTGTTGTGTTTAGTGGATAGCCTTGTACTAGAATTGTGTAGGTGGCTTGCTTAATTAGTTAGAGCTAGTGCTTTGTGCTTCGCCACCTTTCGTACTAACTTGTGGTTAAGTAATTTGTGTAGAAGTTTTTATTAGGCTATTCACCCCCCCCCCTCTAGCCTATTTGGATCTTACAAGTGGTATCGGAGCCGAGGCACCGTTTATTTGAGGCTTAACAACCTACGGTGAAAAAGAAATGGCTCAATTAAGTTTGCACATCAACAACACAAAGAAGGCACCTCACTTTGATGGCACAAATTATGCATATTGGAAGGTTAAGATGACCGCACACCTCAAGTCAATCAATAGAGAAGTGTGGAAAGTCACCGAAACCAAATTTGAGGTCGCTAATCCGGAAGCACCTACACCGGTGGAAGAGAAGAAGCTCCAATGCAATGATATTGCCATTAGTGCTCTTCATGAGGCATTAGATGACAAGACATTTGAGCAAGTGAAGAACATAGAAGTTGCACATGATGCTTGGGCCAAGCTAGAAGAAACATTTGAGGGCACCGAAGGCACAAAGACCGCTAAAGCATATATCTTGCAAGAAAAATTTTCAAGCTTCAAGATGCAAGATGATGAGAGTGTACCGGAGATGTTTCATAGGTTGCAAGTCATTGTAAATGAGCTCAAGGCACTTGGAGAAGAAGTGAAGGACAATCAATTCTCTATGAAGTTCCTAAGAAGCCTACCTAAGAGATTTGACACATTGATCACCGTGCTAGTGAGGACTACATTAAAGGATTCAACTCCTCAACAAATATTTCAAGAAGTGATGACCGATGATTCATATAGAGAAGATGATGAGAAGGATGAGTTGGTCAAGAAGAAGAAGAAGGAGAATGAGAAGAAAGATGATGAAAAGAAGAAGAATGTGGCATTCAAAGCCACCACATCCAAGGGCAAATCCAAGATTGAATCATCAAGTGAAGAAGACTCAAGCTCTTGTGATAGTGATGACATTGATGAAAAGATGGCTCTCTTTGTCAAGCAATTTGGCAAATTCATGAAGAAGAAGGGCTATCGTGCAAGGAGGAGGAAGAACACATCTAAGAAGAATGAGCATACCATGAGATGTTTTAGATGCCATAGCAAGGACCATCTCATTGCAAAGTGTCCTTATGATAGTGATGATGAAGATGCTATCAAGAAGGAAAGGAAGAAGCAAAAGAAGAAGCAAGAAAAGAAGGAGAGTTCTCATAAGAAGAAGAATGATTCTCATGTTGCTACATGGGATAGTGATGATTCCTCAAGTGATGATGAGGATGACTACAAGAGCAAGAAGAAGGGACATGCTAGCATTGCTATCCAAGAGAAGGTCTCCCTCTTCGACACTCCATCGTGCTTCATGGCTAAGGCCACTAAGGTATCATCCGATAATGAGAGTGATCATGATAATGCTAGTGATAGTGATAGTGATAGTGATGAAGAAGAATTCACTAAAGATGAACTAATCACTATGCTAGAAGATTGCACTCAACATTATAAAGAATCTAGAAAGGAATGCAAGGGCTTGCTTAGGGAAAAGAAAAACCTTATGCAAGAACTTGATGAGCTTAGAGCATCTTATGAGAGTCTAAAGGTAGACCATAAGAAACTTCAAAAGTCTCACACTAAGCTTGAAGAAGCTCATTCCTCTCTAGTTGAAAAATGTGAAAACATGCCAACTAATGTTGAGAAAGCTAAAACTTGCAACATAGGCATATCTTGTGATATAATTGATGAATCTTGTCATAAGCCTATTGTTGTTGCTCCCACTAACCCTTCATGTAGCACATCTACATCATCCTCATCTAGTAGTGATGGTTTCACTTGTGATCCCACACTTATAGTTGAGAATGAAAATCTCAAGAAGGAGGTAAAAGAGCTCAATCACACCTTGGCCAAGGCTTATGGTGGTGAGGACCGCTTGCTTATGTGCTTGGGTAGCCAAAGAGCTTCTCTCTACAAAGAGGGATTGGGCTATAACCCCAAGAAAGGCAAGACCGCTTTTGCTCCTCACAAGACTCGTTTTGTGAAGAACAAGGGTAGCTATTGCAAAAGTTGCAAGCAAGTTGGTCACATAGAGCAATATTGCATGAACAAGAAATCCAATGCTAATGTATCCTCAATTAAGTTTGATTCTTTCTATATACTTACCAAGGGTACAAACGGTGTTCATGCTAAGTTCATTGGTGCACCATGGATGAGCTCAAAGAAGAAAGCCATTTGGGTACCAAAGAGCTTGGTCACTAACCTTGGAGGACCCAAACAAATTTGGGTACCTAAAAAGAATTGATCTTGTCTTGTAGGTCAATTACAAAGCCGGAGGAAGGCATTGGGTGCTTGATAGTGGGTGCACTCAACATATGACCGGGGATTCTTGTAAGTTCAAATCAATTGATACAAGTCAAAATGGTGGTTTTGATGCTATCACTTTTGGCAACAACAAGAAAGGCAAGGTCAAGGGGCTTGGTAAAATTGCTATCTCAAATGACATGAGCATATCAAATGTGTTGCTAGTTGAGAGCTTGGATTTCAATCTCTTGTCGGTGGCACAACTTTGTGATCTTGGTTTCAAGTGCATATTTGGTAGTGATGATGTTGAAGTCATAAGTGTTGATGGATCAAATTTGATATTCAAAGGATTTAGACATGGTAGCTTATACTTGGTTGACTTCAATGATAGTGAGACCCAATTGACATCATGCTTGCTTAGCAAATCTAGTATGGGATGGTTGTGGCATAGAAGGCTTGGTCATGTTGGAATGAAACAATTGAACAAACTCTTGAGGCATGACTTAGTTAGAGGCTTGAAAGATGTGACTTTTGAGAAGGATAAACCGTGTAGTGCTTGTCAAGCCGGCAAACAAGTTGGAAATAAACATCCTAGTAAGAGTGAAATGAGCACATCAAAGGCATTTGAGCTATTGCACATGGACTTGTTTGCGCCAACAACATATACTAGCATTGGTGGGAACAAGTATGGTTTTGTGATAGTGGATGACTATACTAGATACACTTGGGTGTTCTTTCTCTATGACAAGAGTGATGTTTATGATCTATTCAAGTCTTTTGTCAAGAGAGTGCAAAATGAGTTTGAGACTACCATCAAGAAGATTAGAAGTGACAATGGTAGTGAGTTCAAGAACACAAGAATTGAAGATTTATGTGATGATCTTGGTATTGGACATCAATTCTCACCAACATACACTCCTCAATCCAATGGTGTAGTTGAAAGAAAGAATAGAACTTTGATTGACATGGCTAGATCAATGCTTAGTGAATACAATGTGAGTCATTCATTTTGGAGTGAAGCTATCAACACGGCTTGCTATTGTAGCAACCGTCTCTATTGCCATGGGAAGCTTGGAAAGACACCATATGAGCTATTGAATGGAAGAAAGCCCAACATTGCATACTTTAGAGTGTTTGGTTGCAAATGCTATATTCTCAAGAAAGGCACTAGATTGAGCAAGTTTGAAAAGAAATGTGATGAAGGGTTCTTACTTGGTTATTCTACCACAAGCAAAGCATATAGAGTTTGGAATCTCACTAATGGCACCTTGGAAGAAGTTCATGATGTTGAGTTTGATGAAACCCAAGGTTCTCAAAATGAAGCTCAAAACCTTGATGATGTGAGAGGAGATCAATTGTCAAATGCAATGAGAAACATGGACATTGGTGACATAAGGCCGAGGCAAGTTGATGATGATGATGATACTCATGTGATCAACCAAAGTGTGCAAATTGATACAAATCAAGCAAGCTCTAGTGGTTCTCATGATGAAGTACAAGATCAAGGTCTAGCTAGTGGAAGCAATCAACTCCCAATACTTCAACCTACTAGTATTGCAAGAGATCATCCATTAGATCAAATCATTGGTGGAATTCAAAGTGGTGTTCAAACTAGATCAAGGCTAGCATCCTTTTGTGAGCACTACTCATTTGTGTCACTTGAAGAACCAAAGAAGATAGAAGATGCCTTGAAGGATTCCGATTGGGTAAATGCCATGCATGAAGAACTAAACAACTTCACTAGAAATCAAGTTTGGGAACTTGTTGAGAGGCCAAAGAACTACAATGTGATTGGCACTAAGTGGGTCTTTAGAAACAAGCAAGATCAAGATGGCATGGTTGTGAGGAACAAAGCAAGATTAGTAGCACAAGGATACACTCAAGTTGAGGGTCTTGACTTTGGAGAAACATATGCACCGGTTGCAAGATTAGAGGCAATTAGAATCTTATTAGCATATGCTTGTGCACACAACATCAAGCTCTATCAAATGGATGTCAAGAGTGCATTTCTCAATGGTTACATCAATGAAGAAGTTTATATTGAGCAACCTCCCGGTTTTGAAGATGACAAGAAGCCCAACCATGTTTACAAGCTCAAGAAGGCATTGTATGGTTTGAAACAAGCACCTAGAGCATGGTATGAGAGATTGAGGGACTTTCTTCTCTCTAAAGGGTTCAAGATGGGAAAGGTTGACACCACTCTCTTCACCAAGAAAATTGGAAATGACTTGTTTGTGTTGCAAATCTATGTGGATGACATTATCTTTGGATCAACCAATCAAGATTTTTGTGAAGAATTTGGAGATATGATGGCAAATGAGTTTGAGATGTCTATGATTGGAGAGCTTAGTTACTTCCTTGGACTTCAAATCAAGCAAATAAAGAATGGCACTTTTGTAAGTCAAGGCAAGTACATCAAGGACATGATCAAGAAGTTTGGATTGCAAGATGCTAAGCCAATGAGTACACCAATGGGCACAAATGATCAATTGGGTATTGATGCAAGTGGCAACATGGTAGATCAAAAGCAATACCGGTCTATGATTGGAAGTTTGCTCTATGTCACCGCTTCTAGGCCGGATGTGATGTTTAGTGTATGCAAGTGTGCAAGATATCAAGCTTCACCTAGAGAAAGTCACTTGAAAGCAACCAAGAGGATATTGAGATATCTTAAGGGCACTCATGATGTTGGATTATGGTTTCCAAAGGGGTCAAGTTTTGAGTTGATTGGATATTCGGACTCCGATTATGGTGGATGCAAGATTGATAGAATGAGCACAAGTGGCACTTGTCAATTGCTTGGAAGGTCTCTTGTTTCATGGTCATCAAAGAAACAAAATAGTGTTGCACTATCTACCGCCGAGGCCGAATACATTAGTGCCGGTAGTTGTTGTGCACAATTGCTTTGGATGAAGGCCACTTTGAATGACTTTGGAATCAAGTTCAAGAATGTGCCATTGTTTTGTGACAATGAGAGTGCTATCAAGATGACACAAAATCCGGTTCAACATTCAAGAACAAAGCACATTGACATAAGGCATCACTTCATAAGAGACCATCAACAAAAGGGTGATATTAGCATTGAGAGCATTGGCACTGAAGATCAACTAGCCGACATATTCACAAAGCCACTTGATGAGAAAAGATTTTACAAGTTGAAGAATGAATTGAACATACTTGACTTCTCCAACTTGAAATGAGTGCACCCCCACATTCTTATATGACATGCCTCTCCTCCGACATAGCAAGGTAAAGTTGTTTGGCATATCATCCATACTTTGCTAAGGACATGTTTAGAACATATAGACATATTTGCATGACAAATAGGCTCATTCATGAAAATCAAATGAGTTTAATGTACATGTGGTACCACTATTGCTTCTATGTTTGATTGATCTAGTGGTAGCATATGACATGTTTGTGGGCTTGCGAACCTAGTGTTGAATCTAGAAAATGAGCTCATGATGTGTAATTCAACATGGTCAAGATAACCCTTATACTTTATGAGGTGTGAAGAAGCTTGTCCTTGGATCAAACCGAATTACATATTCTAGGCAAGTAATCTAGATTGAACCATAATTTGGACTCCCTCATATTGATTGACTTAACTCTCACTAAAATTGGCACCTTTTTGGTGATTGTTGACAAAGGGGGAGAGAAAAGTCACAAAGGTAGAAAAGTCACCAAGGGGGAGAAAGATATAATAAGAGAGGAGAGAAAAAGTTACTAAGGGGGAGAGAAAGCATAAGATAAGACTTTGGTAAAGACTTTGGAAAGGAATCAATTAAATTTGAGCACACAAGTAGGGGGAGCAAGCTCATGAACTATTTGTTGCATTTGTATGCGCATTAACATGTTGATTTGTTGCATTGCAAAGCTTAACTTCATATTCATACTTGTGTGGTGATTGCTAGAATTAGAACTTGAATGATGATTTGTTAAGAGTAGCTTTTTAAGTGGTATCTAGACACCCTTTGCTTATAATGTTGATCTCACGGGGTACTTTAGTGTTTGTGATCTTTACAAGTGAGGTATTACAAGTGGTGTCTAGCTACATCGATGCTAAGGATGGTATATAAAGGCAACTCCGATTGGTAGCACGCTTCAAAGGTCCATTCTATATACCTTAGCATCAATTTGATAGTAGTAACTCTCCCAAAATTTCAAATCCATACATATGTGCAACATTGGACCAAACTCATGGAAGCACATATGTAGGGGGAGCTAATACTATCAAAATTGAAAATTGATTTCATTTCATATCTTTGTGATGGTTGTCATCAATTACCAAAAAGGGGGAGATTGAAAGCCCAAGTTTGGTTTTGGTAATTAATGACACCAAGTTGCTAATGCCATGTGTTGAGTGTTTTGAGTTAGGCATAAGCAACACATGTGATGAAGGTGGACGTGGCAAGGAGTGGTGGTCACAAGATCACAAAGAGATGGTGCATGTACATGAAATGTTGATCATGGTGGAGATGCACTTAAAGTGGTGGACATGATGATCAAAGTGAAGGAGAAGGATCTATGAGCGCAAGGCAAAGGTATAACCATAGGGTTTTCCTTTTACCGGTCAAAGATGAGTAGAGAAGTGATTGACCGGGTTTAGGATACATAGCCGACTATCAAGAGGGGCAATCACGGTTAGCTCGGGAATCAAGTGCCACTAGATCAATGTTTTGAGCATATGCATTTAGGATCTAGTAAAGAGCTAACATAACGCCTTGGAAAATGTTTGTGAAAATGCTAACACACGAGCACAAGGTGGTGATCACTTGTTGGTGTTGGCACTTTTGCGAAGGCGGTGGAGTTTAAGTGGTAGAGAGGGGTTTGGGTTCCTCTCTCCCTCCCGCCGAGCTTGCGAGGCGGGATTCGGCGCTTTTTGGAGAAGTGAAACGCCTATTTTCTATTGCGCCGAAAGTCGGAAAAGAAACGGAGGCGAACGGAGGTCACTGCTTGCACCGGACGCTGCACCGGACGCTGCACCGGACGCGGTCACTGTGCGACCGGCGCGTCCGGTCAGGCGATCTGCGGTTCACGAGGACCACCGGACGCGGTGCGCGTCCGGTCACAGGTCACCGGACGCGTCCAGTGGTCTAGGGAGCTTACTGGACTCGCACCGGACGCGGGTACTGTGGCGACCGGTGGTTGCGAGGAGCGCGTCCGGTCAGTGGTTCGCGGTGCGCGGCTCGGTGTTGACCGGCGCGTCCGGTGGGTCACGGGACCGGCGCGTCCGGTCGTCACCAGCGCGTCCGGTGGCTCGGTCGAGCGCGTCCGGTTTTCGGTAACGGCTAGTTGGACGAGCACTGTTCACATCTGTCGCGTAGTGACCGGACGCGTCCGGTCACCCCGACCGGAGCGTCCGGTGCTCGCGATTTCTGCTGCGTCGTTTCTAACGGCTAGTTGCGTACCCCTTCGTTATAAATAGATGGTGGCCGGGGTTTGAGGGGAACTCTTGCACATTTTGAGACATAGAGACATCCTTTGAGCTAGAGAACAACCTCTCCACTCATCTCTTTGATTGATTGCACATCTTGAGTGAGATTGAGTGAGATTCAAGTGCATTGCTTGAGAGTTGCATTCTAGAGGCACTTGATCTTCGAGTTGCTGCGGATTTCTTGTTACTCTTCCGTGTTTCCCGACACGGTAGACGGCTTGGAGCAGCGGAGGTGATTGAGCTCACAATTGAAGATTGTTGGAGCCTTCACCAAGTGTTGTAAGGGGTTCTTGATCCTTCCCCGCGGGAGTTCGCGAATTGGATACTCTAGTGGAGCTCGTGGCTTGGAGGATCCCCATCTTGTGTGCGGTTGTGCGGCGCCCGCCGAGGGCTCGACTCTTGATAGTCGATTAGCTCGCGAACCGACAAGTGGGTGCATCGCCACAACGAGGAGTAGCTTGCCGGGAAGCAAGTGAACCTCGGGATAAATTCTTGTGTCACTCTCTTCCCGAGGATTTCTCTTGTGTGATTGATTGATTGGTACTTCTCATCTCTACACGGCGGTATAATCACTCGAAGCTCTTCTCTCGTATTACTTCTCGTTTCTAGCTTGTTGTTGTTGTGTTTAGTGGATAGCCTTGTACTAGAATTGTGTAGGTGGCTTGCTTAATTAGTTAGAGCTAGTGCTTTGTGCTTCGCCACCTTTCGTACTAACTTGTGGTTAAGTAATTTGTGTAGAAGTTTTTATTAGGCTATTCACCCCCCCCTCTAGCCTATTTGGATCTTACAATGGGTACAACGCGATTCAAGATGAATTAGGAAGGAGGATCAATGGAATTGGAGTTCGTATGCGGGATATATGGATTTTCTAAAGCGGACTGCTAATAATTAGCGAATGACAATAATTTGTCATTTGACTTTGTGGCTATGGAGCTCTCACGTGAAGATACATGACGTGCTTGAAGGGCTACTTGGACTTTATGAAATTCTGTTGGATGTGATGACTGAGTAGACCCTAGTAAATGCTATGCGGTACATTAGCATGGGTCTGGAAATAATGGATGAGACCACAGGTCAAGGAAATAATGCAGATGAGAATGAAGGAATTCTTGCAAGCTAGTTACTGGAGCTCAGAGCAAGTGCGATACAGACAGGGAGAAAGGATGGCGCTGCCAGGGAGAGATAGAGAAAATACTAGAGGGAATCACGGGATACTCACTGCAGTCGACTGGTGCTTCGGAGAGGGGGTTGGCTGCACGGCCAGGTTCTACAGGAGAACGGAGAAAGCTTGCTTAACTCAGAGAGGAAGAAGGTGGGCAACGAAGTGGTGGTTTGGCGAGCTTGCAACTGCGATGGAGGTTGCACAGCATGTCTTTTAAAGGCAGGAGACGCGGGATGGAGGTGGAGCTTGCACTGGAAAAGACGACCGCGTGCGCGACACACTTCAGCGGAAGCAGCACGACGTGCGCTAATCAACCTTGCACCGTGCAGAAGGCAGATTTTCCTCATGTGAACAGTGCTCCGCTACAGTGTTTCTCAGTGCTACAGTATTTTCTTCGCGCTACAGTGCTCAGTCATTCATTAAACACTTAGACATTCGTATGGCTAGCAAGGAAGAAAACAGTGGTGCAGTAATAAATTTCCCTCACGACCAAGACCAAGAGAAGTTGTCGACGTATTTCTTGCTCCATGCATGCACTGTCCTCTCTTCTCTCGGTCAAAAATAATTGCATGCAAGCAGCTGTGCAAGCGGTCACCGGCGTAGCATGCGGTGCCTGCAGCGGGCTTAAGACGCCATGAACAGTGGGCAACGACTTAACTCACAACAGCTGGTTTTCACGGCAAAATTCGTAGGATGCCACATGCACGCCATAATGGCCTGGGGCAGACGACGGCAGCGAGCAGCAGCGTTCTTCGCCAAAAGGACATGCAAGACGTGAGTGCGTGCGTCAGACATGCAAGTGTAGGTGCAGGCGTGAGTGTGTCGTGTGCGTTGGTCTGTTGACCACTATCTACTGGAGATATTCAATTCCAAGCATACTAGTACTATTACTATGACACTAGTACAGATTAGGTGAGAGCAAATTTTCTTTTCATAGTCCAAGTGTTGAATGGACTTACGTGTAAGCAAGTAAGGATAGGGAGAGGTTAGGAATAATTAGTTAATCTAGTGTTCAAATAATTTTTCCATGTGCCATATATTTCTTATATAAATCACAGCAAAAAAATACAATTTAGACTGATGAAGTAATTAGAAACGTGTCATTATTTCTATTAGCATTTTCATTCAATAAAAATTGGTTTACACCTCTATTTGCTATAAAGTGCAATATTGAATACTTTTTATTTTAACATTTTCATTGATTGTTTTAAGTTGCAAGACTTTATTTACATAAGTGATCACATGTAATAATACATAAACATGATGCTCATGAAATGTTTAGTGACTTGTTTGACGCGGTAACACCGAGGGTGTTACAATGCCGTCTGCTGCCCGGCGGTGATTGGCCGGTCATTGTAGTTGTCCCCCCCCCCCAAAATTGAATTTCAAACTGTTTTCTCAAATTACTTTCAAATTCATATAACAACTTGAAAAATTCCCAAGATATGAAATCTTCAGAATTTCAAGCTCTACAAGTTTTGTATTGAACACTTTTTTAAATTCTAACTGGATTTTGAAATTTGAGTTTAAATTCAAAAGGGGACATATTTTGGGGATTTGGTAATTTAGAAATTACTTTGGATTTCATATTGAAACTTCAAAATCTCCAAACACCAAAGTTGTACATCTAGACAAGACCTACAACTTTGCTGTTCAAAACATTTTCAAATTATGCCTCCATTTTGAAATCTTAGTTTGGGGACAAAAATGAGTCAAAACTGAAATTTGTTTATTTTCAAAATTGCTCCACATTTTACACTAAAACTTTGAAAACTGAAAACACCAAAGTTGTAGCCCTTGAAAAGTTCTACAAACTTGATTTTGAACATTTTTCCAAATTTTGCTTAGATTTTGAATTATTTCAAAAGGGGTAAACAGGGTTTTGAAATTTAGGGTTTTCAGAGGAATTTTCAATTAGAATTTATTGCTACTTTGATTAGTGATTACTTAGTGCTCAAATCATCACCAAAGGGCATCATTTGGACCAACATGACATAGTTGACCAAATGTCACTCTTGGTTGACCAATTTAGCTTTTGAAATTCTTTTACATTTTCCCCAAATTTGAATTTAAATTCGAATCGGAAAACTCGTGACAAGTTTTTGAACTACAACTCAAACTCAAACTTGGAGCTTCATTTTATGTGTTGTACTTGAGCTCATACCCTACACTTGACATTAGTGTGCAACACTGTCACACACCTCAAATTACGCAGGGTATGGACTAAATATTTGCGGTGGCATTCGAAAATAGGGTTTTCGTTTCGGATCACACCACGGAGAAGCACATCCAATCTAGATAAGTAAAGTTGTTTTAGTTGATGCATAACAAGGTTGACCTAAACATGGATACTTTTGCGATGCATTATGATGACATGGCAGATTAATTAGCACTATAACACCCGGGGTGTTACAGCTGCGTGCAGCCGTGCGCCTCGACAAGGGTAAATTAGGGTTCTCTCTCCTTCAAGGTCCATGTGGACGAGTGAAGCCGGATGAAGCCATTATTTTTGGCTTCATGCCTCTCCAAAGTTCTGTGAGAGCACGTTTTTATGAGGTTCACTAGTGAAGCTGTTTTATTTTATCCTATTTAGTAGAAAACGGCTCCAAACGGCTCCTAAAGCCGCTGGAGAAACCCTCCAAAAGGGGCCTAAGGGTGTTGCAACGTAGACTTGAGTGCATGATCTGTGGTAACTGTTCACGTGGAAATAAGTTGTCCACGTCATGGCCTATTAGTTGAACCAGCCAGCAGGGTGGAGGGAAAGTAAGGTAACCCATAGCAGGCCCACACATACATGGGCTGCTTCCTGGGGTTTATGGGCCATGATGAAATGGAGTCTGGTACTTGCGCACTGGGCCACATGCACGGCCCTGGCCTTCATCGAAATCTTATACGTACGGAGAGTGGGAAAAAAAAAGGAAGTGTTCTTAAAAAAAATAGGAGGAAGTGGAAAAGTATGCCTCAAGCTCTTGCAATAATTAATTACTGTAACTCAAAGGCAGCTAGTCACACACAGCACAGACCGTCCTCATTACATTCACCATATTTTCTTTTTCCTTTTTTTTTGCAAGAAAACATGACATAATTATCGTCATCATCGTGACCATTCAATCAAATAGATGAAATGGTACTACTAGTAGTACAGGAGAAGAATCGAAGGCAAAGCAGCAGTCGGATAGCCATGGAAATCGAAGAGCGCTGCATCGTCTATTCGTCCGTCGTCTCCGGTAGCAACAGCACAAGAGAAAACCATGGGGGCGGGCGGTCTCCTGCAACTCCGATAGTTGCCGCCGGCCGGATCCGGATGGACATGGATGGATATTGTAAAGTAAACGAAACCACGGGCCTGGACGTCTTAGCTGGATGGATTAGGATTATGACCACGGGCCAGGCGCCACGTCATCACGCACCATTGCTATTGCTACTTAATTTTTGTTCCTGTTTCTTGTCCCAATGCAGGTGAAGTGAAAGTTACTGCTACTACCAGCTCCAGCGCTCGTTCTCGTTGCCGTCGGCGTCGGTGGCCGGCGGCAGCTGGGAGTAGAAGCCGTAGTCCAGGTCCTCCTGCTGCCTCTTCTTGCTGCTGCCGGAGTTGCCGTAGTAGTGGTGCGCGAGCGCGGCTCCCCCGAGGACGGCGAGCGTGAGCGCCTGGGCGTGCATCCTGGCGTGGATGAGGCGCAGGCTGGTCGCCCGCGCCGGCGCCCGGCGCCGGCTGTACGCCACCGACGCGCCCACCGCCGTCGCCCACACGGCTCCTGTACGCACAGCACAGCGTATGTATCTGTGAATGGTGTATCTATCTAAGCTGTAGCTTTGAGTGCACGATCTGATCTGATCTGAAATTCTGAACTGAGAAGGGATCGAAAAAACAGAGGAAACATATATCCAAAAGGGATTTTTGAGTCACTCACCGATGGTTGAGAGCTTGTGTTCCTCCACCCAGGACTGCAGCGACGAGCTCATCCTCTCCATCTCTCGTTTCGATCGACGGATCTTCCTCGAAACGGGTCTGCTGACGATGGATGCCGGAATCGGAGGCTGCTGTGTTTGGATTTGGTGTATGCTTGCTTGCTTGATTGCAGGGATGGATGGATGGATTGCTGAAAGCAGGTGACCTACTTATATAGCTGACGAGATGTGTTCAAGCACCCTGCCTTGCCTATGCCATGGAGAGAACGGGGGAAAACGGGCGGAGACGACGACGAAACCAGAGGCTCCCCCGCCTTCTGTTTCCGCCTCTCCTCCCGCTGGTTTTCCTAGCTTCTCGTGGGCACCCTTTCGGTCGGTTGGCACGTCGTATCGCACCCAAGGTTTTTCATCCAGTCAATCAGTTCAGGCACGGGTCCACCTTATCTCCATCCTCCCTGCCTGCCAAAAAAATATTCTTGTTTTCCAAGTGCGAGGCACTGACGAGTGGGCCGTGAGCGCGATGGTGGGCACCGTGTCAGTGACACGGACGGAGCAACGATGTCACCTACTCCCGCTTATACCCGACAAATATATATACGGTACGAACCACCTAGGAAATACGAAAACCAATTTTAAAAAGAGTTTTGCTATATGTCTGTCGACAGTTTTTTTGCTTTTTATCTGTCGAATTATAGGCCCTTCATTTTGCTTTAGGATTCGGGCAGGCTCTCAGACGTTTTCCATCCGCTAATGGATCCCAGACGAACCCGCGACCCATCCTATTTGCACGGCCAGTTCAATCTTTCCCCAATCCTCTCCGCACGACCGCACCTCGTCTTTTCCTCCGTCCGCGGTCGCGCAGGCGGTGGTTGCGGCGTGGTCCTCGCCGCACGCAGCTTCCCCTCCGCCGCGTTGGACGGTGTGTGTGGGGGCGGGGCGCAGTGCTCGTCGCCCTTCCCCTTTGAGCTGCGGCGGGGTGGGGCACTGTCCACGTCGTTGCTCCCACTTGCCGCGGCGGGCTGTGGGTGGGGCACGCTCCTCGCCGTTGCTTTCCCTGTGCCGGCGGCCGCAGAGGAGCTGCTATTGTTGCTGAATGAAGGAGCTCATGCTGTTCTTCACTTCTTCGTAAGTTTACTTTGTTGCTCCTGTATTGTTTCCGACCAAATCTTGTTTTGTTGCCACTGATTTGAGGAGCTGACGAGCTGTTGTTGCTGTGCGTGCTGCCTTCTTTGGGCACCGATGTCACGACCTGGACACTGGAAGGGGGATTAGGGGGGGGCGGGGGTCGGCAAAGACTGACGCGAGTCATGCTGCCATCGCGCGCGCTTTTCTCACTGCCTGTTGCTAGAGGTGACAGTGCAGTGCAGATTCTGAGTTTCAGCTGTGCTTTGTTCAGCTGCTATGACGTGATTTTAGATTTTTCAATTTCTCTTGTGCATGTGTTCTGTTCTAGTGTGCTCTGCAGATCGACAATTTTTGTGATAGCGGCAACTGGTATATGAATATCTTTTTGCTAATTTTTTCTTGTTAACAGTAGCAGAACAACTGTTCCATGTGTTTAGGTGCTCTAGTAATTTTGTTGGTGGATTGGCATGTTGGTCAGAGCTGATTATTAGTTCAGTTTTTATCCTTTTGGTGGATACTACTTTGCGGATTCATATCGTGCTTGAAATTTATCTGATAGTTTTGAGCCACTGGTTACTGCTATCTTTTGGCAGACAATGATGAACGGTAGTTGCATTTCAGATTTTTAGCTCGTTGTATCCCATTATTTAGATATGTGTTGCGGTTCCATTTGTGTTGATTTGGTAACTGCAATATGTTTTACCGATTGATAGAGTGTCTCAATATCTGCGCCCAAACTAGTTTTTGAATACTAGCACATCAAATTTTCAATACTGCTTGCTACCATGGATGAATAGCGTTATATGGAATTCTAAATAAGTTTATGCTGGTCTGGTCCTCTAGTCTGGGGCTCTCGGCATAATCTGATTGATAGATAAAAAGAGCCCAGTTAATGCTGATTTGTGTATTGGGCTTTTTTGTTTGTCCTTTTGTTGTTTATGACTTATATGAGCACTGTGATGTGCCGATCTGCCTTTTCTTTTTCTTTTTTTCATTTGCCATTAGGTGTACCTTTCATAGTTTTGATAGGTTTTTTTCCTTTTGATTTTTGTGTCATATATGAGCACTGCAATATGCAGATCTGTTTTTCTTTATCTTTTGCCATTAGCTATATTTTTCTTAGTTGTGATTGTCTATTTAGTTGAGTTGATTTTTTATTTTGTAGCTGTTTTTTTATATTTGTTTTGATGTGATGCGCAGATGTGCTTTTCTTTTTCTTTTTTTCTTTTTCTTTTGTGTTTAGCTGTAAATTTCAGAGTTGTGATTTGCCTATTTTAGTTGAGTTGAGCGTAGTGTTATTTCTAGTTGCTCTTAGAGCTGTTATTTTTTATTTTTATTTTATATTTGACATGTTTGTTGAGCTAAGTTTTTTTAGCTGTTATTTTTTATAGTTGTTTGCTAGCTTTGATGTGTTTGCTAGCTGCATTCTTGTGTTTGTGGTTGTGGTTTTGGGTGTTTGTGTGTGTGTTTTTGTGGTTGTGTGTGTGAGAGAGAGAGTTTGTGTGTGTATGTACATGTGTTTGCTAGCTTTGTGGGGTGTGTGTGCGCACGCGCCCAAGTGTGTCTGTGTGTGGGTGTTTGTGTGTGTGTGGGTGTATGTGTTTTTCATGCGCTGTTGGTGTGTGTATGTGTGTGTGGTGTGTGTGCGTGGTTGTGTGGGTGGGTGTATGTCTCTGTGTGTGTCTTTGTGTTTGTGTTTGTGTTTGTGTGTGGGTGTCTGTGTTGTTTCTACTGAGTTGCATGGAGAGATAACTGATTGGAGTACTACATGATGTTTTGTTTTGGGGTACTGCATGATGGTCTCGTGGCTTATTGGCTGTAATTTTTTTGTCAGCTATATATGTAAGAAGATTGGTAAATCTCTGCTTGTTTCTTCTCTGACCAGTTATTGATGTGTGAGGGAGCAATACAAGGTGTAGTTGAGTTGATTTTTTAAGCTATATTTTTCAGACTTTTAATGGTGAATTTAGTTGAGTTGTTTTTATTTTTTAGCTGTAATGTCCTGAGTTGTAATGGTGATTTTAGTTTTTCAGGTAAACTATATGTTGCAATGGTGATTTTAGTTTTTCAGGTAAACTATATGTTGGTCTTGAAGTTGATTTCTGGAGCTGTGGCGTTAATCTTTATGCTCTTCTTTCTAGCACTCCCATCTGTTGAGAATACTCCAATCCTTTTTAACAAGATTAAGGTGAGCTATAATCTCATTTATTTACCTAGAAAATGGATTCCTTTATTTTTTATTTTTAATATGCTCAGTAAATTCTTATATCTATTTTGTAGGGTGATGGTAGCATTCTCGAAGGTTGGGGAAATTCAGAGGAGCAAGAATTCCAGACAACACTATCTTACCTGGTTGAGCTAGAGCCCAAGCTCTGGGTTTGAGTGAGACTACTAGAAAGAAGGATATGTGGTGAGATCAAGAACAACCTTGTTTCCATCAGAGAACAAGCACAGAGGATCTAGAGATTACAACATGAGGTAACTTTCTTAACTACCATGTAGTATATACTATTACAGCATCCAGAAGGCATCCAATTTCTTAGCCGTGTCCATGTAACAGCAACATGTCCTTGGCATGGAACATTCATTGTATACATATCTAAGCAATCGTGCATTTGGAATCGTATGTTCTCTCTGCACTTTGCACTAAGTGTTGTCATAGAGTAGTGTGCCTTGTTTTTCAATGTTTCCAAGTAGTTCCTATGCAGTGCTAAATTTTGGTTTGCATATTTTCAACGATATAGATAGTGCCTTTGTGAAGGTTTTTGTGACAAGTCGGTTGATTAATTGGCAATGGTGGCCTCGGTGCCTAATGAGAGGTTGGTATTGAGGTGTATGGTTTGGTCTGGTGTGGCAGATGAATGGGACTAACATGTACTCTTCCTATTACTACCACCGGGAGGAGGATTGAAGGTGAAATGAAGGTGATGCTAGTACAAACATGTACTCTTCCTAGTCATTTGTCACCTTCAGCGAGGGACTTGATTTTCCCAAGTGCTGGTTGTCCAACCAATGAAAATGATTACATTTGTGTGTGTATATGTGCTTCCTTGTCCAATAACTGAAACTCAACTCTGAACACAATGTGTGCTGCAATACGGAGCCATGCCCAAAAGTACTTCCTCAAGGTCTAGAAGCTCGGCTGGCAGCCTGCTTGCCGCCGATGTACTCGAGGCACCACTTGGCCATGCAGCAGCAGCAAAGCACGGTGGCCAGTAGCAGCGCGGCTGACATGCCATTGATGCACGACCGGCAACCTACGCCCGTGCTGGTTGCCATGGCAGGTTAGTCCGACACCATCGCTCACGGTTCCATCGGCTGGAACAGCCCTGGTGTCCTTCTTGCAGCCAGCAGCGGTGAGTACCTTTTTTTACCTTGTCCAGTCTGCTTTTTTCCCAATGGTGAATGGTGTTTCTCACGTTGCTTTTATTTCTGAACATGAGATGCAAAGGGGCAGGCCCTTCCGCTTCAGGGACAGCAACACGAGTGAACACCAACGCACAGAGTGCCGGTTCACTGGGGCGCCCAGCCTGAGCAATGCCAACATATTTGGTGCTGTAGTCCCGTTAACAGATTTGACAGATTTGGTGTTGTAGACCCGTTAACACAATGAGCAGTGTTAGCTGTTCATTTGTAAAAAAAAATGATAGATTTGGTGTTGTAGACCCGTTAACATATTTGACAGATTTTTTTATGTGTTATCTGTCAGTTTTTCTAACACTGAGTCTGTGATTGGTCCAAAAAGTGACAGATTTGGGCAGCTGTAATCTGTCAACAGATATATAGATAGTCCCTTTTAAAAAATGTATTTCAGTCATTTCAAAAACTTGAAACTTAGCACACCCATAATGCGTACAGATATGTACTCACGTGAAAAAGTTAATACAAACTCAAAACTTGACAAAAATTAAGGCTACCATAATTATGTTCGACCCGCCCGGCAGCCAAGATATTTTCTTGTTCTGGGTATGAGAGACAAACAAGTGACAATGACGTATACGTGTGGCTCAACACAGTGGCAATGTTATGCGCCAATTACAAAATGGTCCGGGAACCTAGATTGGGACGAGCCTACTCGTAGTGAAACTATCGACAACCCCCAACCCCTGTGGATTCCTGTGGGCAGTTTCCAGCCCTAGAAAATTTCAAAAATATATATCCTTTTTTTTGGTGTATTTTGGAGAGTTTTAACGTCCGTGTCACGTGATGCGTGCTTCGTGCTTCCCCAAACACGAAAAAGAAAGAACCACAGGCTGTTTGTAACATCATTTTGGAAAATATATCCCCAGCCATCCAGCAAAGGCAGAGGCACACACCAGTGACAGACACCCTGACTCAGCCTTTCAGCAAGGTTCCAAGTAAAAGTCAAAAACAGTACAAGATGATCATTTTACAGCAACGGCAAGCAGGCTCATTTTAAAAGTTTCAAACAAAGAGATGATCACTATTCTGGAGTTCTTCACTAGTATAGTTTCAGACAAAGAGATGATCACTATGCTTTCTCCATGCTCGCTACTACTACTACTGATGTGCCGTGCAAGTTGTTACTACTATACTGTATCAAAGGACCAAGTGCCTCAGGGAGTAGAATATAGAACTACGTCATGCAACTGAGGAAAAAGGGCAAGTGGCCAGCCTCCTCGATATCCATGTCAGTAAGGATGCTATATTTCTGATCCAGCATTCAAACTTGTGAGATTTAAACAGCAAGACAAGCATTCTTGTGTTTGCTAGCTTTGATGTGTTTGCTAGCTGCATTCTTGTGTTTGTGGTTGTGGTTTTGGGTGTTTGTGTGTGTGTTTTTGTGGTTGTGTGTGTGTGTGAGAGAGAGTTTGTGTGTGTATGTACATGTGTTTGCTAGCTTTGTGGGGTGTGTGTGCGCACGCGCCCAAGTGTGTCTGTGTGTGGGTGTTTGTGTGTGTGTGGGTGTATGTGTTTTTCATGCGCTGTTGGTGTGTGTATGTGTGTGTGGTGTGTGTGCGTGGTTGTGTGGGTGGGTGTATGTCTCTGTGTGTGTCTTTGTGTTTGTGTTTGTGTTTGTGTTTGTGTGTGGGTGTCTGTGTTGTTTCTACTGAGTTGCATGGAGAGATAACTGATTGGAGTACTACATGATGTTTTGTTTTGGGGTACTGCATGATGGTCTCGTGGCTTATTGGCTGTAATTTTTTTGTCAGCTATATATGTAAGAAGATTGGTAAATCTCTGCTTGTCTCTTCTCTGACCAGTTATTGATGTGTGAGGGAGCAATACAAGGTGTAGTTGAGTTGATTTTTTAAGCTATATTTTTCAGACTTTTAATGGTGAATTTAGTTGAGTTGTTTTTATTTTTTAGCTGTAATGTCCTGAGTTGTAATGGTGATTTTAGTTTTTCAGGTAAACTATATGTTGCAATGGTGATTTTAGTTTTTCAGGTAAACTATATGTTGGTCTTGAAGTTGATTTCTGGAGCTGTGGCGTTAATCTTTATGCTCTTCTTTCTAGCACTCCCATCTGTTGAGAATACTCCAATCCTTTTTAACAAGATTAAGGTGAGCTATAATCTCATTTATTTACCTAGAAAATGGATTCCTTTATTTTTTATTTTTAATATGCTCAGTAAATTCTTATATCTATTTTGTAGGGTGATGGTAGCATTCTCGAAGGTTGGGGAAATTCAGAGGAGCAAGAATTCCAGACAACACTATCTTACCTGGTTGAGCTAGAGCCCAAGCTCTGGGTTTGAGTGAGACTACTAGAAAGAAGGATATGTGGTGAGATCAAGAACAACCTTGTTTCCATCAGAGAACAAGCACAGAGGATCTAGAGATTACAACATGAGGTAACTTTCTTAACTACCATGTAGTATATACTATTACAGCATCCAGAAGGCATCCAATTTCTTAGCCGTGTCCATGTAACAGCAACATGTCCTTGGCATGGAACATTCATTGTATACATATCTAAGCAATCGTGCATTTGGAATCGTATGTTCTCTCTGCACTTTGCACTAAGTGTTGTCATAGAGTAGTGTGCCTTGTTTTTCAATGTTTCCAAGTAGTTCCTATGCAGTGCTAAATTTTGGTTTGCATATTTTCAACGATATAGATAGTGCCTTTGTGAAGGTTTTTGTGACAAGTCGGTTGATTAATTGGCAATGGTGGCCTCGGTGCCTAATGAGAGGTTGGTATTGAGGTGTATGGTTTGGTCTGGTGTGGCAGATGAATGGGACTAACATGTACTCTTCCTATTACTACCACCGGGAGGAGGATTGAAGGTGAAATGAAGGTGATGCTAGTACAAACATGTACTCTTCCTAGTCATTTGTCACCTTCAGCGAGGGACTTGATTTTCCCAAGTGCTGGTTGTCCAACCAATGAAAATGATTACATTTGTGTGTGTATATGTGCTTCCTTGTCCAATAACTGAAACTCAACTCTGAACACAATGTGTGCTGCAATACGGAGCCATGCCCAAAAGTACTTCCTCAAGGTCTAGAAGCTCGGCTGGCAGCCTGCTTGCCGCCGATGTACTCGAGGCACCACTTGGCCATGCAGCAGCAGCAAAGCACGGTGGCCAGTAGCAGCGCGGCTGACATGCCATTGATGCACGACCGGCAACCTACGCCCGTGCTGGTTGCCATGGCAGGTTAGTCCGACACCATCGCTCACGGTTCCATCGGCTGGAACAGCCCTGGTGTCCTTCTTGCAGCCAGCAGCGGTGAGTACCTTTTTTTACCTTGTCCAGTCTGCTTTTTTCCCAATGGTGAATGGTGTTTCTCACGTTGCTTTTATTTCTGAACATGAGATGCAAAGGGGCAGGCCCTTCCACTTCAGGGACAGCAACACGAGTGAACACCAACGCACAGAGTGCCGGTTCACTGGGGCGCCCAGCCTGAGCAATGCCAACATATTTGGTGCTGTAGTCCCGTTAACAGATTTGACAGATTTGGTGTTGTAGACCCGTTAACACAATGAGCAGTGTTAGCTGTTCATTTGTAAAAAAAATGATAGATTTGGTGTTGTAGACCCGTTAACATATTTGACAGATTTTTTTATGTGTTATCTGTCAGTTTTTCTAACACTGAGTCTGTGATTGGTCCAAAAAGTGACAGATTTGGGCAGCTGTAATCTGTCAACAGATATATAGATAGTCCCTTTTAAAAAATGTATTTCAGTCATTTCAAAAACTTGAAACTTAGCACACCCATAATGCGTACAGATATGTACTCACGTGAAAAAGTTAATACAAACTCAAAACTTGACAAAAATTAAGGCTACCATAATTATGTTCGACCCGCCCGGCAGCCAAGATATTTTCTTGTTCTGGGTATGAGAGACAAACAAGTGACAATGACGTATACGTGTGGCTCAACACAGTGGCAATGTTATGCGCCAATTACAAAATGGTCCGGGAACCTAGATTGGGACGAGCCTACTCGTAGTGAAACTATCGACAACCCCCAACCCCTGTGGATTCCTGTGGGCAGTTTCCAGCCCTAGAAAATTTCAAAAATATATATCCTTTTTTTTGGTGTATTTTGGAGAGTTTTAACGTCCGTGTCACGTGATGCGTGCTTCGTGCTTCCCCAAACACGAAAAAGAAAGAACCACAGGCTGTTTGTAACATCATTTTGGAAAATATATCCCCAGCCATCCAGCAAAGGCAGAGGCACACACCAGTGACAGACACCCTGACTCAGCCTTTCAGCAAGGTTCCAAGTAAAAGTCAAAAACAGTACAAGATGATCATTTTACAGCAACGGCAAGCAGGCTCATTTTAAAAGTTTCAAACAAAGAGATGATCACTATTCTGGAGTTCTTCACTAGTATAGTTTCAGACAAAGAGATGATCACTATGCTTTCTCCATGCTCGCTACTACTACTACTGATGTGCCGTGCAAGTTGTTACTACTATACTGTATCAAAGGACCAAGTGCCTCAGGGAGTAGAATATAGAACTACGTCATGCAACTGAGGAAAAAGGGCAAGTGGCCAGCCTCCTCGATATCCATGTCAGTAAGGATGCTATATTTCTGATCCAGCATTCAAACTTGTGAGATTTAAACAGCAAGACAAGCATTCTTGTGTTTGCTAGCTTTGATGTGTTTGCTAGCTGCATTCTTGTGTTTGTGGTTGTGGTTTTGGGTGTTTGTGTGTGTGTTTTTGTGGTTGTGTGTGTGTGTGAGAGAGAGTTTGTGTGTGTATGTACATGTGTTTGCTAGCTTTGTGGGGTGTGTGTGCGCACGCGCCCAAGTGTGTCTGTGTGTGGGTGTTTGTGTGTGTGTGGGTGTATGTGTTTTTCATGCGCTGTTGGTGTGTGTATGTGTGTGTGGTGTGTGTGCGTGGTTGTGTGGGTGGGTGTATGTCTCTGTGTGTGTCTTTGTGTTTGTGTTTGTGTTTGTGTGTGGGTGTCTGTGTTGTTTCTACTGAGTTGCATGGAGAGATAACTGATTGGAGTACTACATGATGTTTTGTTTTGGGGTACTGCATGATGGTCTCGTGGCTTATTGGCTGTAATTTTTTTGTCAGCTATATATGTAAGAAGATTGGTAAATCTCTGCTTGTCTCTTCTCTGACCAGTTATTGATGTGTGAGGGAGCAATACAAGGTGTAGTTGAGTTGATTTTTTAAGCTATATTTTTCAGACTTTTAATGGTGAATTTAGTTGAGTTGTTTTTATTTTTTAGCTGTAATGTCCTGAGTTGTAATGGTGATTTTAGTTTTTCAGGTAAACTATATGTTGCAATGGTGATTTTAGTTTTTCAGGTAAACTATATGTTGGTCTTGAAGTTGATTTCTGGAGCTGTGGCGTTAATCTTTATGCTCTTCTTTCTAGCACTCCCATCTGTTGAGAATACTCCAATCCTTTTTAACAAGATTAAGGTGAGCTATAATCTCATTTATTTACCTAGAAAATGGATTCCTTTATTTTTTATTTTTAATATGCTCAGTAAATTCTTATATCTATTTTGTAGGGTGATGGTAGCATTCTCGAAGGTTGGGGAAATTCAGAGGAGCAAGAATTCCAGACAACACTATCTTACCTGGTTGAGCTAGAGCCCAAGCTCTGGGTTTGAGTGAGACTACTAGAAAGAAGGATATGTGGTGAGATCAAGAACAACCTTGTTTCCATCAGAGAACAAGCACAGAGGATCTAGAGATTACAACATGAGGTAACTTTCTTAACTACCATGTAGTATATACTATTACAGCATCCAGAAGGCATCCAATTTCTTAGCCGTGTCCATGTAACAGCAACATGTCCTTGGCATGGAACATTCATTGTATACATATCTAAGCAATCGTGCATTTGGAATCGTATGTTCTCTCTGCACTTTGCACTAAGTGTTGTCATAGAGTAGTGTGCCTTGTTTTTCAATGTTTCCAAGTAGTTCCTATGCAGTGCTAAATTTTGGTTTGCATATTTTCAACGATATAGATAGTGCCTTTGTGAAGGTTTTTGTGACAAGTCGGTTGATTAATTGGCAATGGTGGCCTCGGTGCCTAATGAGAGGTTGGTATTGAGGTGTATGGTTTGGTCTGGTGTGGCAGATGAATGGGACTAACATGTACTCTTCCTATTACTACCACCGGGAGGAGGATTGAAGGTGAAATGAAGGTGATGCTAGTACAAACATGTACTCTTCCTAGTCATTTGTCACCTTCAGCGAGGGACTTGATTTTCCCAAGTGCTGGTTGTCCAACCAATGAAAATGATTACATTTGTGTGTGTATATGTGCTTCCTTGTCCAATAACTGAAACTCAACTCTGAACACAATGTGTGCTGCAATACGGAGCCATGCCCAAAAGTACTTCCTCAAGGTCTAGAAGCTCGGCTGGCAGCCTGCTTGCCGCCGATGTACTCGAGGCACCACTTGGCCATGCAGCAGCAGCAAAGCACGGTGGCCAGTAGCAGCGCGGCTGACATGCCATTGATGCACGACCGGCAACCTACGCCCGTGCTGGTTGCCATGGCAGGTTAGTCCGACACCATCGCTCACGGTTCCATCGGCTGGAACAGCCCTGGTGTCCTTCTTGCAGCCAGCAGCGGTGAGTACCTTTTTTTACCTTGTCCAGTCTGCTTTTTTCCCAATGGTGAATGGTGTTTCTCACGTTGCTTTTATTTCTGAACATGAGATGCAAAGGGGCAGGCCCTTCCACTTCAGGGACAGCAACACGAGTGAACACCAACGCACAGAGTGCCGGTTCACTGGGGCGCCCAGCCTGAGCAATGCCAACATATTTGGTGCTGTAGTCCCGTTAACAGATTTGACAGATTTGGTGTTGTAGACCCGTTAACACAATGAGCAGTGTTAGCTGTTCATTTGTAAAAAAAATGATAGATTTGGTGTTGTAGACCCGTTAACATATTTGACAGATTTTTTTATGTGTTATCTGTCAGTTTTTCTAACACTGAGTCTGTGATTGGTCCAAAAAGTGACAGATTTGGGCAGCTGTAATCTGTCAACAGATATATAGATAGTCCCTTTTAAAAAATGTATTTCAGTCATTTCAAAAACTTGAAACTTAGCACACCCATAATGCGTACAGATATGTACTCACGTGAAAAAATTAATACAAACTCAAAACTTGACAAAAATTAAGGCTACCATAATTATGTTCGACCCGCTGAAAGTCCTATGTTTGGTGTTGGTAATTAGTGACAATGCCTAAGTACTAATCCTATGCCTAAGTTGTATGTAGCATATGAGGATTAGTACATTCCAAGGTTGGTGGCAAGATGGACATGGTGATCATGATGGCCACACTTGGATTTGGATGCAACCCTACGTGATCAAGGCAAAGGTATATGCTTTAGGGTTGTGTTTTAGTAACCAAGACACCTAGTGGGTGTGGTTACATTATAGGATAGATAGCCGTACTATAAAGAGGGGAATGACGCGGCTATTGAACTCCTAAGTGCCTCTAGATGTGCATTTCATGATCATATGCATTTGGATAGAACTAATAACGCCTCGAAAAATGATTGTGAAAATGCTAACACACATGCACATGGTGATGATCACTTGGTGGTGTTAGCACGTTTGCGACGGCGTTGGAGTTTGAGCGGTAGAGAGGGTTTGGGGTCCTCTCTCCCTCCCGCCGAGCGTGTGAGCGCGGGATTCAGGCGATTTCGGGGAAATGAAATGCCTATTTTCTACTACGCCGAAAGTCGGAAATCAAACGGAAATCAAACGGAAGCGAACGGAGGTCACAGTGGTGACCGGACGCAGCACCGGACGCAGCACCGGACGCTGCACCGGACGCGGTCACTGTTCGACCGGCGCGTCCGGTCAGTGTCCAGTATCTGCGCTTGTTTCGGTTGTTTCATCGGACGCGAGGCGCGTCCGGTCACAGGCCACCGGACGCGTCCGGTCGTCCAGGGAGCTTACTGGACTCCCACCGGACGCGGGCACTGTAGCGTCCGGTCGGTTCACCAGCGCGTCCGGTGGTTGGTTCGTTTTGCGCGACTCGGTGTTGATCGGCGCGTCCGGTGAGTCACGGGACCGGCGCGTCCGGTGGTGACCAGCGCGTCCGGTCGTTACGACCGGCGCGTCCAGTCAGTGTTTCGAAATTTAGCCGTTGCGGCACCGGCGCGTCCGGTCGTTGGACCAGCGCGTCCGGTGAGCGCGACTGCTGCTGATTTCAGTTTCTAACGGCTATATTCGAAGGGGTACGTCTATAAATACTCGTTGGCCGGCTCAAGGCTCCATCTCTTGCACATTTGACATACTTGTGAGCACTTTGAGCTAAGCAACTCCCCTCCCACTCATCTCTCTTGCTTCTTTGCATATTCGAAGTGAGATTGAGTGATCCAAGTGCATTTGCATTGTGAGATTGCATCTAGTTGGCACTTGGTGGTTGATTTGCTGCGGGATTCTTGTTTCTCTTGGTGGTTGCCGCCACCTAGACGGCTTGGAGCAGCTTGGAGGCGTTGGCAAGAGTTGGTGATTGTTCTTGGCCACCTCCGGTGATTGTGAGGGGTTTGTGCCTACCTCGGCGGAGCGCCAAAGGCAACATTAGTGGATTGCTCGTGTCATTGCAACCTTTTGCCATTTGGTAGGTTCTTGTGGTGCCTTTTGAGAGGCTCGGTGTGAGACCGATTAGCCACCGAACCACGTGGTGAAGAGGGACACAACGGGGACTAGCGTGCCGGCAAGCACGTGAACCTCGGGATAAATCTTCGTGTCATCACTTTCATATTGTGATTGATTGATCCCGGTGTTCGGTTATCTTGGTATTCATTGTAGATCATATTGGTTGGCTCAATACTTCGCCCCTCGGTGATACCCTCCTAACCCTCACTTGCATTACTTTCTTAGTTATCTTTGCTAGCTAGTTAGCTTTGCTAGAGTAGCTCTTTTGTGTAGCTTGCTAGTTGTAGTTGTAGTTTCCCTCTCGGTTTGACTTGTGCGGTTGAGTGCAAATATACTAGAATTGTGATTTGGATAGGTGGCTTGCAAACACCCCGTAGGCTAAGCAAAACTCGCATCTCGCTATTTGTTATATTGATAAACTTGTTTAGCTTGTCTTTGTAGAAAGTTTTAAAAGGCTATTCACCCCCCCTCTAGCCATCTAGACCTTTCACCCGCCCGGCAGCCAAGATATTTTCTTGTTCTGGGTATGAGAGACAAACAAGTGACAATGACGTATACGTGTGGCTCAACACAGTGGCAATGTTATGCGCCAATTACAAAATGGTCCGGGAACCTAGATTGGGACGAGCCTACTCGTAGTGAAACTATCGACAACCCCCAACCCCTGTGGATTCCTGTGGGCAGTTTCCAGCCCTAGAAAATTTCAAAAATATATATCCTTTTTTTTGGTGTATTTTGGAGAGTTTTAACGTCCGTGTCACGTGATGCGTGCTTCGTGCTTCCCCAAACACGAAAAAGAAAGAACCACAGGCTGTTTGTAACATCATTTTGGAAAATATATCCCCAGCCATCCAGCAAAGGCAGAGGCACACACCAGTGACAGACACCCTGACTCAGCCTTTCAGCAAGGTTCCAAGTAAAAGTCAAAAACAGTACAAGATGATCATTTTACAGCAACGGCAAGCAGGCTCATTTTAAAAGTTTCAAACAAAGAGATGATCACTATTCTGGAGTTCTTCACTAGTATAGTTTCAGACAAAGAGATGATCACTATGCTTTCTCCATGCTCGCTACTACTACTACTGATGTGCCGTGCAAGTTGTTACTACTATACTGTATCAAAGGACCAAGTGCCTCAGGGAGTAGAATATAGAACTACGTCATGCAACTGAGGAAAAAGGGCAAGTGGCCAGCCTCCTCGATATCCATGTCAGTAAGGATGCTATATTTCTGATCCAGCATTCAAACTTGTGAGATTTAAACAGCAAGACAAGCATTCTTGTGTTTGCTAGCTTTGATGTGTTTGCTAGCTGCATTCTTGTGTTTGTGGTTGTGGTTTTGGGTGTTTGTGTGTGTGTTTTTGTGGTTGTGTGTGTGTGTGAGAGAGAGTTTGTGTGTGTATGTACATGTGTTTGCTAGCTTTGTGGGGTGTGTGTGCGCACGCGCCCAAGTGTGTCTGTGTGTGGGTGTTTGTGTGTGTGTGGGTGTATGTGTTTTTCATGCGCTGTTGGTGTGTGTATGTGTGTGTGGTGTGTGTGCGTGGTTGTGTGGGTGGGTGTATGTCTCTGTGTGTGTCTTTGTGTTTGTGTTTGTGTTTGTGTGTGGGTGTCTGTGTTGTTTCTACTGAGTTGCATGGAGAGATAACTGATTGGAGTACTACATGATGTTTTGTTTTGGGGTACTGCATGATGGTCTCGTGGCTTATTGGCTGTAATTTTTTTGTCAGCTATATATGTAAGAAGATTGGTAAATCTCTGCTTGTCTCTTCTCTGACCAGTTATTGATGTGTGAGGGAGCAATACAAGGTGTAGTTGAGTTGATTTTTTAAGCTATATTTTTCAGACTTTTAATGGTGAATTTAGTTGAGTTGTTTTTATTTTTTAGCTGTAATGTCCTGAGTTGTAATGGTGATTTTAGTTTTTCAGGTAAACTATATGTTGCAATGGTGATTTTAGTTTTTCAGGTAAACTATATGTTGGTCTTGAAGTTGATTTCTGGAGCTGTGGCGTTAATCTTTATGCTCTTCTTTCTAGCACTCCCATCTGTTGAGAATACTCCAATCCTTTTTAACAAGATTAAGGTGAGCTATAATCTCATTTATTTACCTAGAAAATGGATTCCTTTATTTTTTATTTTTAATATGCTTAGTAAATTCTTATATCTATTTTGTAGGGTGATGGTAGCATTCTCGAAGGTTGGGGAAATTCAGAGGAGCAAGAATTCCAGACAACACTATCTTACCTGGTTGAGCTAGAGCCCAAGCTCTGGGTTTGAGTGAGACTACTAGAAAGAAGGATATGTGGTGAGATCAAGAACAACCTTGTTTCCATCAGAGAACAAGCACAGAGGATCTAGAGATTACAACATGAGGTAACTTTCTTAACTACCATGTAGTATATACTATTACAGCATCCAGAAGGCATCCAATTTCTTAGCCGTGTCCATGTAACAGCAACATGTCCTTGGCATGGAACATTCATTGTATACATATCTAAGCAATCGTGCATTTGGAATCGTATGTTCTCTCTGCACTTTGCACTAAGTGTTGTCATAGAGTAGTGTGCCTTGTTTTTCAATGTTTCCAAGTAGTTCCTATGCAGTGCTAAATTTTGGTTTGCATATTTTCAACGATATAGATAGTGCCTTTGTGAAGGTTTTTGTGACAAGTCGGTTGATTAATTGGCAATGGTGGCCTCGGTGCCTAATGAGAGGTTGGTATTGAGGTGTATGGTTTGGTCTGGTGTGGCAGATGAATGGGACTAACATGTACTCTTCCTATTACTACCACCGGGAGGAGGATTGAAGGTGAAATGAAGGTGATGCTAGTACAAACATGTACTCTTCCTAGTCATTTGTCACCTTCAGCGAGGGACTTGATTTTCCCAAGTGCTGGTTGTCCAACCAATGAAAATGATTACATTTGTGTGTGTATATGTGCTTCCTTGTCCAATAACTGAAACTCAACTCTGAACACAATGTGTGCTGCAATACGGAGCCATGCCCAAAAGTACTTCCTCAAGGTCTAGAAGCTCGGCTGGCAGCCTGCTTGCCGCCGATGTACTCGAGGCACCACTTGGCCATGCAGCAGCAGCAAAGCACGGTGGCCAGTAGCAGCGCGGCTGACATGCCATTGATGCACGACCGGCAACCTACGCCCGTGCTGGTTGCCATGGCAGGTTAGTCCGACACCATCGCTCACGGTTCCATCGGCTGGAACAGCCCTGGTGTCCTTCTTGCAGCCAGCAGCGGTGAGTACCTTTTTTTACCTTGTCCAGTCTGCTTTTTTCCCAATGGTGAATGGTGTTTCTCACGTTGCTTTTATTTCTGAACATGAGATGCAAAGGGGCAGGCCCTTCCGCTTCAGGGACAGCAACACGAGTGAACACCAACGCACAGAGTGCCGGTTCACTGGGGCGCCCAGCCTGAGCAATGCCAACATATTTGGTGCTGTAGTCCCGTTAACAGATTTGACAGATTTGGTGTTGTAGACCCGTTAACACAATGAGCAGTGTTAGCTGTTCATTTGTAAAAAAAAATGATAGATTTGGTGTTGTAGACCCGTTAACATATTTGACAGATTTTTTTATGTGTTATCTGTCAGTTTTTCTAACACTGAGTCTGTGATTGGTCCAAAAAGTGACAGATTTGGGCAGCTGTAATCTGTCAACAGATATATAGATAGTCCCTTTTAAAAAATGTATTTCAGTCATTTCAAAAACTTGAAACTTAGCACACCCATAATGCGTACAGATATGTACTCACGTGAAAAAGTTAATACAAACTCAAAACTTGACAAAAATTAAGGCTACCATAATTATGTTCGACCCGCCCGGCAGCCAAGATATTTTCTTGTTCTGGGTATGAGAGACAAACAAGTGACAATGACGTATACGTGTGGCTCAACACAGTGGCAATGTTATGCGCCAATTACAAAATGGTCCGGGAACCTAGATTGGGACGAGCCTACTCGTAGTGAAACTATCGACAACCCCCAACCCCTGTGGATTCCTGTGGGCAGTTTCCAGCCCTAGAAAATTTCAAAAATATATATCCTTTTTTTTGGTGTATTTTGGAGAGTTTTAACGTCCGTGTCACGTGATGCGTGCTTCGTGCTTCCCCAAACACGAAAAAGAAAGAACCACAGGCTGTTTGTAACATCATTTTGGAAAATATATCCCCAGCCATCCAGCAAAGGCAGAGGCACACACCAGTGACAGACACCCTGACTCAGCCTTTCAGCAAGGTTCCAAGTAAAAGTCAAAAACAGTACAAGATGATCATTTTACAGCAACGGCAAGCAGGCTCATTTTAAAAGTTTCAAACAAAGAGATGATCACTATTCTGGAGTTCTTCACTAGTATAGTTTCAGACAAAGAGATGATCACTATGCTTTCTCCATGCTCGCTACTACTACTACTGATGTGCCGTGCAAGTTGTTACTACTATACTGTATCAAAGGACCAAGTGCCTCAGGGAGTACAATATAGAACTACGTCATGCAACTGAGGAAAAAGGGCAAGTGGCCAGCCTCCTCGATATCCATGTCAGTAAGGATGCTATATTTCTGATCCAGCATTCAAACTTGTGAGATTTAAACAGCAAGACAAGCATTCTTGTGTTTGCTAGCTTTGATGTGTTTGCTAGCTGCATTCTTGTGTTTGTGGTTGTGGTTTTGGGTGTTTGTGTGTGTGTTTTTGTGGTTGTGTGTGTGTGAGAGAGAGAGTTTGTGTGTGTATGTACATGTGTTTGCTAGCTTTGTGGGGTGTGTGTGCGCACGCGCCCAAGTGTGTCTGTGTGTGGGTGTTTGTGTGTGTGTGGGTGTATGTGTTTTTCATGCGCTGTTGGTGTGTGTATGTGTGTGTGGTGTGTGTGCGTGGTTGTGTGGGTGGGTGTATGTCTCTGTGTGTGTCTTTGTGTTTGTGTTTGTGTTTGTGTGTGGGTGTCTGTGTTGTTTCTACTGAGTTGCATGGAGAGATAACTGATTGGAGTACTACATGATGTTTTGTTTTGGGGTACTGCATGATGGTCTCGTGGCTTATTGGCTGTAATTTTTTTGTCAGCTATATATGTAAGAAGATTGGTAAATCTCTGCTTGTCTCTTCTCTGACCAGTTATTGATGTGTGAGGGAGCAATACAAGGTGTAGTTGAGTTGATTTTTTAAGCTATATTTTTCAGACTTTTAATGGTGAATTTAGTTGAGTTGTTTTTATTTTTTAGCTGTAATGTCCTGAGTTGTAATGGTGATTTTAGTTTTTCAGGTAAACTATATGTTGCAATGGTGATTTTAGTTTTTCAGGTAAACTATATGTTGGTCTTGAAGTTGATTTCTGGAGCTGTGGCGTTAATCTTTATGCTCTTCTTTCTAGCACTCCCATCTGTTGAGAATACTCCAATCCTTTTTAACAAGATTAAGGTGAGCTATAATCTCATTTATTTACCTAGAAAATGGATTCCTTTATTTTTTATTTTTAATATGCTCAGTAAATTCTTATATCTATTTTGTAGGGTGATGGTAGCATTCTCGAAGGTTGGGGAAATTCAGAGGAGCAAGAATTCCAGACAACACTATCTTACCTGGTTGAGCTAGAGCCCAAGCTCTGGGTTTGAGTGAGACTACTAGAAAGAAGGATATGTGGTGAGATCAAGAACAACCTTGTTTCCATCAGAGAACAAGCACAGAGGATCTAGAGATTACAACATGAGGTAACTTTCTTAACTACCATGTAGTATATACTATTACAGCATCCAGAAGGCATCCAATTTCTTAGCCGTGTCCATGTAACAGCAACATGTCCTTGGCATGGAACATTCATTGTATACATATCTAAGCAATCGTGCATTTGGAATCGTATGTTCTCTCTGCACTTTGCACTAAGTGTTGTCATAGAGTAGTGTGCCTTGTTTTTCAATGTTTCCAAGTAGTTCCTATGCAGTGCTAAATTTTGGTTTGCATATTTTCAACGATATAGATAGTGCCTTTGTGAAGGTTTTTGTGACAAGTCAGTTGATTAATTGGCAATGGTGGCCTCGGTGCCTAATGAGAGGTTGGTATTGAGGTGTATGGTTTGGTCTGGTGTGGCAGATGAATGGGACTAACATGTACTCTTCCTATTACTACCACCGGGAGGAGGATTGAAGGTGAAATGAAGGTGATGCTAGTACAAACATGTACTCTTCCTAGTCATTTGTCACCTTCAGTGAGGGACTTGATTTTCCCAAGTGCTGGTTGTCCAACCAATGAAAATGATTACATTTGTGTGTGTATATGTGCTTCCTTGTCCAATAACTGAAACTCAACTCTGAACACAATGTGTGCTGCAATACGGAGCCATGCCCAAAAGTACTTCCTCAAGGTCTAGAAGCTCGGCTGGCAGCCTGCTTGCCGCCGATGTAGGAGATGTATGATTAAACATCACATTAGGGTACAAGACTATTAAAGCAGCTACACGTACTTGTAAGTACCTCCAAGTTGGTAAAGGAAGTCATTTTGACAAGATTTAAGTCAAATATTGGGAATGTAAATCATGAATAACTTTTAAGGTGTTGAGTTTGGAGATGTAAAAACTATATGAATAGATTTATCTTGAAAAATACTTTCATAAAAATATACATATATCACTTTTTAATAAATATTTTTACAGAAATAAAAAGTCAAAGTTATGCTTTGAAGACTGTGTCACTGTCCAAAACAACTTTCTTTACCAACCTGGAGAAAGTACATTATTAGCACATGTAGAACAGAAGCAGAGAAGCCACATCTATATGGTGAAAAGTTGAAAACTTTTCAAGATTCTCCGTCACATCAAATTTTTGCACGTATGCATGGAGTATTAAATATAGGTAAAAAAACTAATTACACAGTTTATTTATAATTTAGGAGATGAATCTTTTGAGCCTACTTAGACTATAGTGGTACAATAATTACTAAATACAAACGAAAGTGCTACGACACTTTTCAGGTAAATTTTTTGCCATCTAAACAAGGCCATACTGAGATGATCGATCACGGGGTTGTCTGGGTCTTTGTCGATGGAGTGATGGGTATCGTTTTGCGTTCGTGCTTAGGCTTGGGGATAGAAATCTCTAGCCAGCCCGTATTCCACATGATCCCCTGCATCTTATTACTGTCGTAGCCGGGAGGCATCAGCAGGCGGACGTCCAGCGAGCTCGCCGGGCTGCTGCTCTTGCCCTCCTCCTTCTTCTTGTACCTGATGACCAGGAGCGTCTGGTCCTCTGTTGTTGCAACCTCCAGGTCTTCCTCGGTCGTGGACTCTCCCACGTTGAGGCTGAGGATGATGCGGTTCTTGTCTTCCCCGAGACTCCAGTCGCTGCCGTCAAATGCGCGAGGGTGCACCAGGGCTTTCCAAAATTCAAAATCAAATTGCTTTACAAACTTAGTGTGTGTATATATGCTTATAAGAGTACTTAAATGTACCATATATCCATTAACTTAAGCAGTAGATTCGTTTAGATCCGTCAACTCTAAAAGTTGATTTCCGGGCCTATCAAATAGTTCGTTCGTACTCCTTCGTTTGATGCTTAGATTTAACTTTTGGGTTCATATATATTTTAAGTGATTCACCATAGGTTCATATCCCTTTGTTTGACCCTTAGATCTGACATGACGTGTGAAGTCCGCGGTCAGCATTGCATGAAATTTACAATTAGTCCATCACACTACCTTCTCCTTCCTTGCTCCATTATTCCCTGCCCGGTAGCGTGCGGCACACAAGGTGGTGAGTGCAAGCACCAGCAAGCAGCACGAGCGTAGGGGATAGTGGCGTGCGACGAAGGCCCGGTGGTCCAAGGCATAGGGCCACATGGGCACACGACAGAGATATGGCGGTGTGTGTCCCACGAGTCATGGATCTCATTCCTCTCATCTTTCCTCCCCAAATCAACATAGACACATGTATGGTGGTGAGGGGCCAATTCAGCAAGGGGACACTCGTCGGCGGTTATGGGTGGAACCGTGAGCTTCACCACTAACCCGCACACATGTGGATGGTTTTAATTTGTCCAATGGAAGCTAGCTGTGGGTTGGCTACGGAGTGCCCATCCAGCTATCGACCGTGGACAGAAGGTAAAAGACAGCAGTGGAAATGGTGGGTCTAGCGTAGAGTTGTCCGGAGTGGATGTGTATTGGGACGGGGGACCACAAACTCAATGTCATTCGTTGAAGCAGCGATGGCCTAAATGACCAAAATGTAGCAGTATGAACCTACGATAAACCACCTAAGAAAGTTTATGGATCTAGAAGTTGAATCTAATAAGCACTGAACGAAAGGATATGGACCTATATTGAATCAATTAAAAAGTTTATGACAAAAAAAATCCACTTTTAAAGTTGCATCTAACTGAAACTCCTATGTAAGTTAATCTGATACATTAACTCTATGCTTAACATGTGCATCATGTAGGAAGTACTGTACGTACTTGTCGATCGATAAATTAATGAAGTTCGGTTTTAAAAAAAAGATATATTTATTAACTTAGTACACGAACCTACGTGGTAACTACACCAGCTACAGGCCTACAGGCTACAGCTTACCACTGGGTTCGATGTTGTACTTATCCTGCGCATGGCACGCGAAGAGAGCCGCCCGGGACCGGGACTCCTTGCGTGAGGCCCAGCGCAGAGCCGCTACGGACGCCGCCGCCGGTTGTCTGCTGCGGAGGAGCTGCAGTGCGGCTGCGGGAGAGGATTTTCCCGGCGCCGGCGGCGCCCGGCTCAGGAGGGTGGTGCAGGAGCTCAACGACATCGCCATCTGACTGCTGCTAGCGCTAGCTACAAGGACGACGGTGTGTACTGCGCACTTATGTTCTTGTGCTCGATCGTGTATGCATGCTTGCCTTTATATAGAGGCCGTGTGGGGGACAAGTGCTGTGTAGCTTTGCTTCGCCAGTAGTTCAGAATCTGCATGCTTTTGTAAACGTGTAAGCATATGTGATGGTTAGCTTTGCTTTGTCTGCCGGTTCAGAATCTATGGGCCTGGAACAACTCCACCAGCTCCGGATGCACCAAATTTAGATTCAGATTAAAATAGTTTGTCACACGGCTTCAGCTCCATCAGCTTCGCTAAGCATATGTGATGGTTAGCTTTGCTTTGTCTGCCGGTTCAGAATCTATGGGCCTGGAACAACTCCACCAGCTCCGGATGCACCAAATTTAGATTCAGATTAAAATAGTTTGTCACACGGCTTCAGCTCCATCAGCTTCGCTAGTGGATCTGCTCCTCTAAATTGATGGATCTCTCAAAAAATGCTCCACCAGATCCAACTTGGAGTTGATAAAAATTCCATCATGTACCGATTACACAGAGAAAACGGTTCGTTCTATTTTTCCCCCTCTGTTCTCCCGTCGCACTAGTGGACCCTCCGACACCATGGCCGCGCCTAGCGCCTCCCTCTCCTACCCCGGCGGCTCGCGGTTGTGCGTGACCGACAGGGGCTGCGTCCGCGCCCGCACGTGGCCGGCGGGGGGCCACGCCTGTGGCTGCGCATGACCAGTCGGCAGGAGGACCGCCGGCCGCGCCTGGCCGCTCCCCGCGCCGCCTCGTGTGCCCCTCCGGGCATCCTGGCTGCGAACCCGCACGGCGAGGCCTACGCACGGGAGCCGCCCCGACGCCACCCGCCTGCTCAAGACGCGCCCGCGCCCGACTGCCATAGCCAGCCGCTGGAGCTCCAGCCACGCCCGAAGAGGCCACCACGGCCGGCCGCGCCCCCATGCCGAGCCCCACACGCCGTGGCCGAGCCCTGCGCCCTCACCCCGCACGGGCCGTCCCTCCCCGCCCGAGGTCGCTCCTCCACCTCTGCTGAGCCCGCGAGCACCCTGCTCGAGCCATGGTCGCCGCCGCGTCCTGCTGCGGCAGGACGGCCACACGCCGCCCACCAGCCGGCCGTGTGCCGCTTCCCACTCCCCAACTCTGCTTTGCTCTGCTTTTGATCTGATCTATATGAAGACGAAGATAGAGGGGATGAAGTGTTGACATGTGGGAGCCACGTGTAAGTGGAATAGAGATGAAGGTGGAGCTGTCTCAAACACCTCCAGCTCTGTCAGCTGCTCCACGGTGGATCTAGGTGAATCCCAGATTCAGATCCACTTTTTGGCTCGGTGGAGTTGTCCCAAACAGGCCATATATTGCGTTCAAGCACAACACACGTTGCTGCTGTGCTAATGCATGTGATTTTGGTGGCCCTAAGAAAATAGGGTTGTACCTCTCTGCTTGTGTGGCGCGGGCCATTTGGAAAATCCGGAAGAAATGGCGATTGAAAAAACATGCCTTGCATCCCCTCTGGAAATCTTATACTTGCCACTATCTTCTGTGTTAATTGGTGGCTATATATTTCTGCTACGAAACTTTGGTTCAGCTTCTCTTGACACTTTTGGCCGTCAATACCATCTTAGCCGCCGGTATATGCTAAATTTGCTGGAAATTCACTATACCACAATCAATCTGTAGCGACTCTCAATCGGTCGCAAGGCGTGAGTGGGCTGGGCTGGGCTGGGCGTAAATTTCACTACACACGTGAGTGGGCTGGGCTGGGCTGGGCGTGTAATGTGCTATACTGTAGTATGCGTTTTTACCAACCGATAGTTCGAGGAAACAACTAAATATATGTAGCGATAATTTACTGTAGCTATAAGTAAAAATATGGACCGATGAGCTGCTAGAAATTTGTAGCTTGGCTGTGGTATAGTGATTCTAGAGTCAATTTTGTTTTGTCCATATTTTGCGTTAAACAGTTAGTAATAGTAAGACCATAACATGCTTTATTATATTATTAGTAGTACCGAGAACAGGCATGCGTCATGTCGTGATTTATATTCTCATATTCATGTAATTGCCTAATATATATTCCAAGATCCGGTTGAAGCACGCAATGAGGCAGGCACTGCTAGAAGATGTGCTATGATTATTAAACGACAGAGTACAAGATTATTACAGTAGTTACTTTATTCACTGGTTGTCTATACCAAGATCCAGTAAAAGTAGCTACGTGTACGACGTACGCGCATATATATACATACTGCTTGTATTGTAAGTACATTATTAGCACATGCATGCAGAATAGAATCTGATAAATAAGCTAGAAAGCACGGGTATCCGTACATATAAATAGATTTCTAAAGTTGTCTTAAGAGGGAGTATATATTAGGAGGAGTAGAGTATTGATGACTACTAGGTGTGGGTCGTCGGGCTCGGGGGCGACGACGAGATCGTTATCTTATTGGGCTCGTGCTTGGGCTTTGGGATAGTAATCGTGAGCCAGCCTTTGGGCACCATCATGGCCCCCACTTTCTTGTCGTCGTAACCAGGAGGCATGAGCAGGCGGACGTCCAGCGAGCTCGCCCGCCACTCGTCGTTGATGTCGCCCTTGTACTTGACGACCAGGAGCACGTGGTCCGTTGTTGAAACCTCCAGTTTATCCTGGGCCAATTCTCCTACCTCCAGCTCCAGGATGATGAGGTCCTTGTCCTTGTCTTCCCAGATTTTCCAGTTGGTGCCCCCGGATGTAGGTGTAGGCCGGTACACCAGGGCTTTCATTTCATTCCAAAATCAATTTATTTATTACTTTAACTATTGTCGATCAATCAATCAATAAATAAATATATAAATGAAGTTCGGCTTTATTTACAAATTTATTTCACACAGCTTACCACTTACCAGTGGGTTCGATGTTGTACGAGTACTTATTTAGAGCATGGCACGCGAAGCGAGCAGCCCGCCGGGACCGGGCCGACTCCTTGCATGATGAGGAGGAGGCCCAACGCAGAGCCTCTACTGACGAAGCCGCCGCCGGTTGTCTGCTGCGGAGCTGTAGTGATCCGGCGCCGGGAGAGGATTTCCCCGGCGTTGGCCTTGGCGCCGGCGCCGCCGCCCGGCTCATCAGGAGGGTGGTGCAGGAGCTCAACGACATGGCCATCATATCTATCACCGCTAGTATTGCTTGCACTATCTATATGTGTGTTGTTGTGTGCACTGCGGCTTGCTGTGGCGATCGATGATGCATCATTGTATATATGTGCATGCATGCCTTTATATAGAGGCCGTGTGGGGGACAAGTGCTGGGTAGCTTTGCTTCGCCTGCCAGTTCAGAATACACATATATTTATTTATTTATTAGTGATTGAGCAAGCTACCAGCCAGCTTTTATTATAAAAGTGATGGTTAGCTTTGCTTTGCCAGCTTTTTATAAAATAAAGTAGTATAAAAGCATATGTGTGATGGTTAGCTTTGCTTTGTCTGCCGGTTCAGAATATATATTTAGTGAACCGAAGAAGCCTCTTTTTGTTGTGATTAACTGGTTATGAAGAGTATGATCGAGTGGCAATGCCAAGATCAGACGACTGGCTGGACCGAGTTTTCTACCCGGTAGACGACCCCTTTCTACGCTCAAGCACAGCAGCACACGTGTTGCTGCGCTGTGCTAATGCATGCGGATTTTGGTGCCCCTGATAAAATTGGTTTGTACGTACCTCTTTGCTTGCATTTTGTGGCGCGGGCCATTTGGAAAATCCAGAAGAAATGCATGCAGTGCGATTGCAAAAAGATGCCTAGCTAGCTTGCAACCCCTCTGAAAATCCTATATATACTTGCCACTATATATCTTCTGCGTTAACAGGTGGCGAATGTTCAAGGAGAAAGACAACGCAGGACGGTGGACTTACTCCTCACAAAAAGAAAAAAAAAAACGACGGTGGACAAGCTAATTTAAGGTGGTCGATTGCACAGTCGATTGGCTGCATGACTTGAGGCCTCTGACGATCAATAATGATTCGGCTACGGAGAAACTCGAGTCGTCGATCCAAATCACTGCAACGGTACCGGACTCCTAAGCCCAATAAGTCTCAAAGCCCAAAAACTAACGACATGGGTTGTTGTTGTTGTGTTGCACCATGGGCCCACCTCCTCAATCCGCAAAGTCAAGCCTGCCCAAACACTTCAACCTTTGACCTTTCAGCATCTCCAATCTTCCTTCTCCTTCGCCTTCCCCTGCAAAAGCCTTCTTCCTCCGTCCCCAACCATTCCGGATTTCTCTCTGCTCCGCCTCCGCACGTCTCCCTCTCCCCGCTCCGCTCTTCCTCCTCACCGTCCTATGCGACGAGGCCCACCACCAGCGCCGCGACGGTGACGCCGCCGGAGCTGGGATTTCTTCTACCCCTGCTGCCCATGATCTGCAGTCCTCGTCGTCAAATCGCCGACCATCTGATCCCCATGGTTTGCGCCCGGCGCGGGACTAGCGAGGGTCAAGTGAGGAGGAGCAATCCCATCATCGCCATTCCGCCGAGAACGAAGGTAACGAACCCGTTCGTGCTGCTTCAACCTGCAAGTGGAAAGCAACAGCAGGTGAGATATAAGTTGCCTGACTAATCGCAATTAGTCATACTTACCGGCCACACCCACCCGATTAGCTCGATTGGGTGTCTATGATAGTCGTCTGACTAGCACTCGACTTGTCGAGATTAGTCGTCCGATCAGGGAGGGAGGACGGCGATTTGGCTGCACGTTGGTTTTAGGTGCCACCTGCCAATTGAGGATATTGAGATGCCAATTTGTCCCATTTGTTTCCAAGAATCTATTCACAATTGGCTTACTGGCTGGCCTTGTTTAGATGCACCAAAAGTTAGAATTTTTTCACTCTCTCTCCATCACATATGCATGAAGTAGTAAATATAGGTAAAAAAATAACTAATTACATAGTTTAGTTGGAAATCACGAGATGAATCTTTTGAGCCTAGCTGGTCCACGATTGGACAATATTTGCCAAATAAGACGAATGCGGTACTATTCATCGGGTTGAAATTTTTTGCAATCTAAACGTGGCCTTGCTCTTGTTCATGGGCTCATGCTTCGCTGCTTGCTTGCTTTACCAATTAATGACAATGAATACTATATACTATATCAGTGTAGCACATATAGCTTGGTACAGTTATACGTACTATATAGCACATACACTCTTGGTACATGGCCATGAATGCAGGACTAAACTACCGACTAGGTTCGATTAGTCGTCTGGTCAGTCCCCTTTCCACTACTATCGACTATCTGAGGCTCCCCTGGGTCAAGTCCAACACAATGTCACTTGCATGTGTTAACTTCACTTCAGCTGCCCTGCATATGTTAAGTTCCATTTTCAATAGAGCTATGTCTGCAGTAGGGTCTGCAGCTCTGTTAAAGTTTCAATTTTTGGGCTCCTTTGCATAACTGCATCTATTATGAAGCATTTGTGCAATACAGCATATAACAATATATGACACGGATATTTTTGAAGTCTATTTCTTATAGTGGCTGCTGGCTGCATTTGTAAGATTAAGATGTAGTTCTGCTCCTTAAGTTTGCATCCCTGCCATTGATCTCTGATGCTTAGTGCCATGAGTTTTCACCATAGTGTGTCATGTCTAATAAGCAACTCCTCCATCAGGTTATGCCGCCATGGTGTGTTGTCACAACTTGGCAGGCGACTAGACAGTGAACACAGAATACAAATCTCGATAATCACCACAAGGGAAACAGTCAAATATTTTGCTCTTACTATTTTGTCTCCTTGAAACCAAGTAAGTAGTTTTTTTTTATTCCTTCTTGAAATTGAGTAGGAAACTTTTTACTTCAGGCAGGTTGTGCCAAGGAAAAAGCCATGCAAGATATGATGATTCAATTCAAGCTACTATAAGGAAGTCAAATGAGATTGGTAACCACTGGCAGAGCCACGTGGGGGCCATAGTGGGCCATGGCCCCCCCTTGCCTCCGTGCGCTCCATGGCCATAGCAGGCACCAGCGGTCAGCAGGGCAGCAGCGCAGCATGCGGCCGGGGAGAGTGCGCGGGCATAGGCGTGCAGCGAATGCATGCTCCAGTCATCATTCAAGCGCTTGCTCACTCATAGTCTCATATAACGTCGATTTTCATAGTTCTTGGATCCAGCACATGAGAAACAATTTTAGAGATCATCAACGATATAAACGGATGCTATAGTAGTACTTTTTTGTTTGTTTTTTTTCCTTTTGTACACGGCTGCACGGCACATAGTAGTAGTAGCAGGCCTCATGCAACCATATTGTCTTGCATGTACTTGCTCGAGGCCTTGATCTGCTAAATGGCCGTTGCTTGCCAAATCGATGACAAGTATGTAAATCTTCTCACCCGTAATTACTTGTCAATTCTACTTTGAAATAATTGTTTTGTTAGTTGTTCACTGCAGTCATTTTAACTGTACATAGGACTTTTTAGCGAAAAAGAAAGCACAACTTTGTATTGTACTCTAATTATGCAGCTGTTCATTACCATTAAATTGCCCCCCCCCCCCCCCCCCCCCCGCTTCAAGGCTAGCTCCGCCACTGTTGGTAACCTCATAGGTGTCTTTGATTTGTTCAGCTTCACCTTCACATGGCATGACCAAATATTATTTTGTATTTCTTTTTATTTTTGGTTGATATCAAAGCCTGTTTGTAACCTTGTCTGCTTGTCAACATTCAAAACTAGGGTTCTGAATGTATCACCACACAGATTCACATTGGTTATCTTTACAAGGCTTTGAAATTACTAAAACTGTGGTCAGCTGATGTATTCTCCTCAACTTGTGTGATATGTTGAGCAGTTTGATGCAAAATTATGTTGAACTAAATTTTTGGATAATGCGAGGAGATATAAGAAATGGTTGTGGCAACATTTTCTTACCATCTAATTTTCAAACCATAAGCTAAATTTACGATTCAGTAAATCTTCTTTATTACACACTTGTGACTTTTTCACTCTATGAATATAGGGAAATATTGAGGAGAGCAACAAAAAACGAATTTGGCATTAACATATCTATAGTTTTTGCTCTTCTAGCATAGACGTGCTTCTTTAAAACTACTAAAATTTGTCACTTAGTCAGGAATAACTGTTCAATTCTAATTCAAAGACGCAATGCTGCCATTGATATTGCTCACTGGATTTGAATGATTCTCAAATACAAGAATTGTCTTTGTTTTCTTCTTATTTGCAATATGTTTATTTGTTGCAGACTTTCCTGGCTTCTTGCGTCGCTGCCTCAGTTAGAGCAAGGGGAGACCCCCGAAGGAAGCACACTGACTAGCTATAGCCAGGTGATTGGCACAGCCTTCCTGATTATCTACTACTTAGAACTTGCTTCATATATTAAGTCTGAGTTACCCAATTTGATTAGGCAAAAAAATTCTTCATAATCTACTAGATAGGGACTGAAGCTCTTCCAGAATACATTGCAAACCATGATTATCAGCCTGTATAGATGTATCACTCACAGTTCAACGAACAGAAATGAAAGGAGAATTCAGATAAATTCTTGTGGTTTGTAATCTCAATGATATTGCTGTCTTTGAACCAGTAAAATTAAATTATATTAAAAAATGCACAATAGGCATCATATTACACAGGATACTCAGATACATACAAAGGAAATTAAAAAAAAAAAAACTGCGTAGATCCAATGAGGCGCCTGTGTTAGTATACCAGCCGCCTTTTTTGTCACATTCTCAGAACATGGAGAGGTTCTTTCTGTGATTGGAATCTAATTTACAACTTGTGGATTGGTCACTGAGTGGTGAACAAATGAGATTGAGGCTGTAATGATAGTGAGCAGGAGGAGGACCTTGAGCACGATGGCGAGGCAGGCGGCATGGGGTGGAGACACAGCTCTCATCGCTATGACCATCATCAGATACAACCCGAGAAGTACAGTACAGAAGAAAAAGAAGCCAGCTGCGGTGACTGGCCCTACCATGTAGGAGTAGTATCCCAGGATCCCAGTGACCAGGCCGCCACAGGAGGCAATGCCGTTCGATATGTTGAATAAATGGTTCAGGTAATGATTCTCTTGATCGCAGATGTCTCCCTGTGCATCGCCAGCATCTGTGGTGAAGGAGGGCAAGACATACTTCTTTACTGAATGCTGAAACTTTGGTTGAAGGAGGGCAACAAGAACGATCAGGAACAGCACGGTGAGGATGGCCAAAGCATAGCATCTGTTGAATGGGAGAATGAGAAGGCACATCGCCAGTTCTAGGAGGAACCATGAGATGCAGGCCAAGGCATTGCCCCAATTTGGCAGTTTAATGAGAAGTACTGCATTGATGATGATGAAGACCACGATGTCAACCACAAGCAATATCTTGATGGTGGTTGATGTTGATGAAGAAAGATTCATGTACGCGGAAAACAACATGGTACAAGCGAATAACAGGTTGTTTAGAGTATAGTTGGGCCAACTTTTCTTTTGCCGTCCGAGATGACCGGCTGTGTTGTCATTGCTATAGATGACCTGCATTTTTTTGGAAAAAAATAAACTAATTTTATTAAGTTTAGATATGCTGAGAGTAATCAATAACTATGTAGAATACATCAAAATCAGTATGAACCGTCTATAATCTTTATTTAGGGAAAAGTTCAAATTGCCCCCTCCAAGTTTGGGCAATGTATAGATAACACCCTAAGCTAACATTCGATTCATTTAGTATTGAAAATTTTGATTTCAACTTTTATGAGGTAATTGATGACATCATATTTTTATGTTAAAGAAATGTATTATTAATTTTTGTTGATATGCTTTGTACAATTTTGTATTTCTAGTGTCTAATTAATTTGTATTAAAGGGCATGGCATGTTGGTAGTGATAAAACATATGATGTATTTTTTTAAAAAAATAAATTATGATGTCCACTATTACCTCGCAACTTTTGGAATTAAAACTCAACTCATACATAAAGAAACAAAAAAAAGACAAATCGTATTAAGGGGTAAATTGGACCAACTAAGATTGCTGGGCGACTATATCGAACCAAATATTTGTTAAGGGGTTATTTAGACAATGACCAGATTTGAGGGGAGTAATCTAGGCTTTCTGCTTTTATGCAATCCATACTTTCATTCTGGTACCTTTCATTTCAAAATAAATCATTTCTTAGAATAAATCTAAGTCAAATAATCTTAAGTTTGACTCACTTTATATGAAGTGGTAACAATATTGAAGGCATCAAATAAAAACATTATGAAAATATACTTGATATATCTAATGTTACTAATTTGGTGTCATAAATATTGGTGCTCTTTTCTATAAATTTGTTCAAACTTAAAATAATTTGGTTTGACCTAGGACAGCATTAAAAGTTGATTTAGTTTGGGATGTTGAGAATAAACGAATAGTTATTAACACTTAGGCCTGTTTGGTAGGGCCCGATTCCGGCTCCGGCTTTGGCTCCGGCTCCTCGTGCAGAGCAACTACTCTAGTAAAGCTGAAGCCATTTTATCAAATGTTTGCAAAAAAATGGCTTCAATGGCAGCTTTGAATAATTTGTATTAGGTTTGTGAGAAGGAGTCAGAAGAAGCCATGTTTCTGCAGCGTTGCCTTAGGAAAACAGTGATTGTAGACAAAGTTCATGTCTGTATTTTTGTCGAAAAAAAGGAGTCGCAAGGTTGGATCTGTAAGCCGATTAGACAGAAGCCCAGTGGACGTGGGGCTGCACATGCTGTGGGCCCAAAACGGATTTTCCACCCTACCTGGAAAATTAGCGGCTTCAGCGATTGGCAGGCCCTCCTCCATGCATGATGATTCCTTGACTTGAGCGATGTTGCTCGGCCGCTCGCTGCTTTGTACCTCCTGTTCGGCCCAAATAAAAAAGAAAACGAAAACAAAAGTTAACTCACGTATGCTTTCCAAGCTCTAATAATAGATTTTGCTAAAAAAAGCTTTTTTTAAGTTCTTGGACCAACTGGTCCCCGTCTTCCATCATCAGATAAAAGACAAGTAGTTCGTTACAGCATAGCAGATGGCATACCACCTGAAATCCAGATTAACCCATTTAACATTCACATTCAACTGAACTGCTCAGAAAAGAACCTACATAAGCAGACTTAAGCACCACACACTGATCCTCTATACATCTCCAACGATAACTCCATTCATAGGGAACTGTCTTGATAAAAAAGGTTCTAATTAATAGATTCGGCTTTTTCTATAAAAAAAAAGATTCGGCTATACTCCCCGTCCCAAATAAATCAATTTTAAGAATCCATGCAAGTCAAACTATGTTAAATTTGACTAACTTTATTTATAGAAAAGAGTAACAACATCTATGATATTAAAGATATAAAATGAACACTTTATGAGAATATATTCTATAGTATATCATATGATATTAATTTGATGTTATAAATCTGGACAGATTTAACTTAAGACAATTCTATTTATTCAGGGACAGAGAGAGTATAAAAGTTGCCATTGATACCCAAGTACGTGCAAATTCTATATCAAATCTGGGATCGTAGATAGGGTATACGTGGAGAACTAAGGCCCTGTTTAGTTTTCACCTAAAAACTTTTCACCCCGTCACATCGAATATTTTGACACATGTATGAAGCATTAAATATAGATAAAAAACTAATTGCACGGTTTGCATGGAAACCGCGAGACGAATCTTTTAAGCATAATTAGTCTATGATTAGCCATAAATGCTACAGTAACACATATGTGCTAATGACGGATTAATTATGCTTAATAAATTCGTCTCGCGGTTTCTAGGTGAGTTATGTAATTAGTTTTTTTATTAGTATCCAAACACCCCTTCTGACATCCCATAAAACATCTGATGTGACACTCAAAAACTTTTTACCCACGAACTCAAACTAAACATGACCTAAATAAAGAGAATGAGACGCCAAATTAGAGATTTGAGAAAGAGTACGACTAGACCTTCGTCTCGGCGTCAATATCGGCCTCCATCTGGACCATCCACGCCTACTGTTCCGCCTTCATGGCTACTAGCTGTAAGCTGCCCACCCCTCTCGATCTGGAAACTCTCTCTGTACCATTTTATCTGTCGTTTTCGGTTTACGTGTTATAAGTTTGATTCGATTTGTAGAAAATAAGTGTAATATTTTTATCTCTAAATAAATTTATTACAAAACTAGATTCAAAGGAAACTAATTATGTACCATAAATATTATAATTTCAATATATATTTTATTAAATTTGTTTATCGGAAAACGAAAACGACGAATATTTTAGAACGGAAGGAGTATTTATAGTCCTGACTGTGTCTGTGTGTGGCGCTACTGGAGTTCCCTGTGATTGTGACTATTATGATGACTATACTACGTGGGGCGAGTCGAGTTCCCGTGTGGGCGAATCGAGTTCCAAGTGCCAGGCACAGACAAGTGGGCCGTGAGCGCTAAGCTGGACCCTGTGTCAGTGACACGGCTGTAACAACGATGCCTTGGCCCTGAGATCGATTTACTCGTCCGGACGTTAGTTACGGAGTGCTCGCGTTGGAGACGCGGCACGGTGCATGGAGGCTAGCTAGCTAGTATAGTCACCCACGCGTCTTGTTCTTGGAGATAGAAGCAACACAAAAATTACAGGATGCAGCGATTCAGACGTGCCGCGTGCGCAGACTAAAGTTTGGGTGTCACAAGCCTAATTAAGCCATCATTAGCACGTATTTACTGTAGCACCACACGGTCAAATAATGAACTAATTAGGCTTAAAAAATTTATCTTGCAAATTAGTCTCAATCTGTGCTTTTAGTTTCAGAATTATTCTATATTTAATACTCTATGCATGTATCAAACATTCGATGTGATAATGACTAAAGTTTAGGCGGGGGGAAACAAATGAGATCGCGCGTGTTTGGTTGCTTGGCAGGAGGTTGGGCCCTGTCCCATGCGGTGCAAGATTCCCTCGTGAGCCATGCTCTACTCATGCGGCAAAAATCCTTTCCTCTGTTCGTTCGAGCTCTACTTTTCAGTTATGGAATAATGTTTTTCTCTTACAACAAATTAGCTGTAGCCGCAAATAAGTCCTGCCAACAGCCCGCTTGTTTCTAAGCAGCCAGGCTCGCGTGAGCATAATGTGACATGTCAGTGAGACAAGCGATGCTTGCATGCAGCTAACCAAACGAAATCTCCGAGTAGCCAGGTTCCATGTGAGTACAATAACACCAAACACTGCTACACCTGAGCATTTTACGGGCCGGGCCGAAGAAAAGACTAGTTATTTCTGGCCAAAATAACCCTACCCATGACCGTCTCATTGGACGAGTTAGGCCTATTTCTCAGGCTAGGCCTAGGCCTGGGCGAGCCAACTGCGGAGTTTTATAGTGTAAAATAACTAAAATAAATATTTTGGACAGGGCTCGGACAAAGAAAAATTTTCAGGACAACGAGATTTGTGCCTAGACCCTGTCCACTAAAGTCCATGGCAAGCCAAAACCCAGCGGGCTCAGGCTAGGCCCGCCTAATTTGGTCAGGTCTAAACACCGTTCATGTGCATGCGCTCGACTTGGCTACTGGGAGCTTGGCTGGCTAGGTATAGCCTGGCTCATCTCAGAAGGGAACCAAACAGGCCCTTAGGCCATCTCAGAGTATAGTTCGGCCAACTTTTCTTTTGCCGTTCGAGATGACCGACTCTGTTGTCACTGCTATAGATGACCCGTATTTTTTTCGGGGAAAAAGAGAAGTAATTTTAAGTTTGGATATGCTGAGAGTAATGATTTATATAATGAGTAAGGTGTGATTTACCCCATAAACTAGTTGCTGAATTTGAAAAAACTCTTCGAACTTAAATACCAAACAACATACACATCTTAGCTTTCAAAATTAGACAATATACCCCTTACCATTTATTTTCTCTTTCGTAGGTGGTTTTGATGACGTGGCAGTGTGTCGAAAGAATTTGCTTCGGCAATATTACGGCAACGTAATCGTGAAGATCAAATCAGATAGTAGCACATGAGACACAAGGATTTATACTGGATCGGGGCACGACGTGTGCTAAACCCTAGTCCGGTCGCGCTATTGCTGATCTTGTATTTGTATACTTGGTTACAGGGGTTGTTGCTCCTAGCTACATGGTAGTGTTGAATAGAATGAGATGGATCCCGAGCCTGAGGTCCCTGCTCTCCTTTATATAGGTGGAGGGGAGCAGAGTTATAAGGAGGCCGATTGGGTTTGTAGGTAGCTTTCCTATTCTGTTGCGCGCGATACACAACCGACTGATCCTAGCTATCGTCCAGATACTCCTATCACTACAACAGAGAAGGACATCACTGGCGGTTCAAAACCCCCTTCACTGACGGATTTTGAACCGTCATAACCAACTCGGCAGTGATGAGCTGATCACATCACTGCCGGTTATGCCAAACCGGTAGTGATAGCTCTGTATCACTGCCGGTTCGTGTTACAAACCGGCAGTGATACTTGAGCCATCACTGCCGGTTGTTTTAACCAACCGGTTGTGTAGATTATATTATCACTGCCGGTTTTCTTTGAACCGGTAGTGATATACTTTTCACAATTTACATTTTAATAATTGTTTTATTTTCATTTCGAGGGGAGGTGGTGGGGTGGGAGGTCGGGGAGGTGGAGGTGGTTGCTATCGATCAATTTGATATCGATGTGAAGGTGGTTGTTGATCAGCGACAATACAAACCCATCAACATTTATATTACAAATGTTTCAAAAAAAACTTTAAGTATCGAATTAAGAGTCGCATTACAATAGCCTATCAATGTGGTCTCTTCCGTACTGCGCCTTGTACTTCTTAGTCCTCGCAATGGAGAATGATCCTTTCTTGGTCAATATCTCATCCATCACAAACCTTGCTATCTCCTCTTGAATTCCTCTCATCTCAAAATCTAGCAACTGGTTGTGATTGTTTGCTTTGCGCTGTAATTGAAGCAAGATGATATTGAGATGCACAAACGTAAGACAAAATAATAGAAATGGGATGCCTACGTACCATGTCATCTCCCTTATTTGTTTTTGCGCCAAAGTATTTTAGCATTGCCCACATCACATAGAACCCGCATTCGTTGTTCCCCATTGGTTGATCTAGGGTCTTGAGATCCTCCATATACTTTACACTGAATGGGGCACTCCATTGCTTTTGCATCTTGCTATCGAGATTTTCCCAATTAGGTAATGCCTTCATTCTATGTTACATTGTAAATGAAGTGTGAATACCGAGGACATTACAATATCCTATGTGATTAGAAAGTGTTGTGATATTGGGTTCACTTACTTATTCAGCACTTTGACTAGGGGGTCGATAAGAGAAAGTGATTTTTTCTTTGAGTCCCACACCTCGATATGTGAATCTTGAAGATATATATCTACGAGGATGAAATGGTTGCTGCAATCACAAAGTCCATGTTATTGAATGACATCAAGAAAAGAAACACTAAAATAAGGGTCGAGAACACATACTTGCAGTTGTAGGGTAGGAGTACGTTTGTTTTGTTGTTTCTGAACATCCTTTCAAACTCAATCTTCAAACTTGTTGGTACATAGTCATCTTCACCAGGGGCGGTGCATGTTGTCTCATTTACAAATATGGGATCCAAGAAGTCTATATTGCTCAATTGCTTTTTTAGGCACCATTTTGCCATACACCTGCATAATAAACATATGATATATTCAAATGCAAATCACGTAGTTTATTATAACGTTGTGAGGGTAGGGTACTTACATAGACCATATCATCAAAATCTGCGTATCGAGCGAGCGCCGTTGGAAGAGCTGAAAGAGGTGTTCATAATAAATAATATGCACCGTTTCTTCAGGATGATTAAAAACCAGTCCGGGAGGGATGCAAACTTCAAAACCTACACAGTCTCCTTTGGCAGTATCCAAGGAGTAATAATCATGCAACTGTCGCATGTATGTTGGCAAATCTCTATACTCTTGTTCGGTGGCGACCAAAGGATTGCCTCTTGAATACTTGTATGCGACCGTGGCTTTTTCAAAATCTCTCGTTCCGTAATACAACTCTGTGGCCCTCTCCATGGATATGCCCATGTTGTTGGCCAAGTTCCGTATCTCTAGCAATTCTTTGGTGTGTATTTCTCTAGCTCTGATTTGATTACTCTCTTTGTTGTGTTGCCTTTCAAATTCGGTCTGTTGTCTCCACTTAGGTAGACTGGCTATTCGATTAAAGAAGGCAACGGCGGCTTTCTTGCTTGGAGGCTCCACAGTTGGGTCCTTCATCTTACTCGTAATGCTAGCATCCACCTTCTTTTTACTTGTCTGGGGAGCATTACCAACCGAAACTGATGACCTCTTGTGTTGCGAGGTCGAACCTGATTGCACTTTGGATTTTGGCGGAGGAGGAGGAGGTGTCTTCTCCTTTGGCTGTGGAGGAGGTGGAGGAGGTAGAGGAGGTGTTTTCTCCTTTGGCGGTGGAGGAGGTAGAGGAGGTGTTTTCTCCTTTGGCGGTGGAGGAGGTGTCTTCTCTTTCGAGGCAGGAGAGGGAGAATGAGGATCTTGCAGAGGAGAGAAACCTCTTGGCGGCGGCGATGCCGATGATTCACTGTCATCCTCATCATCCGAAGATGGCTGCTCATCCAGCTTGATGAAGCGTTTGCGCCAAGCCACATGAGTGCCCAAGTTGTGAACAAGACGCGGCCTATCTTCCTCCACTGGGAAATCAATGTGTATCTTATTGTACTTCTTATCCAAGATCTTATCAATGCTGACCCTGGCATACCCGGGTGGCATTAGCTTGCCATGAATGATGCCACCTCCTCTTGGAAATGCTTGTCCGACCGCCACCTTGTCTTTTGTCCACTGTTGACGGATGTACAACCTGACATTAATAGGTCCAGTGATGTTGTCCACCGGATGAGGAGCATTGACCTCTTCTTCGTCAAGCATAGGGGTTGAGCCGCAGCTACTGCGACCCTTGGGCACTGGGCTATTCAAAGTCGGGATAGGCTGCGGTTGTGTCGAACATATGGATTGCATAGCTGACATAACTCGTGCATCAACTTGAGCAGCTATCCGTGCTTCCATGCTATCTTTGATTTCCTTTCGAAACCTTTGGAGCTCTTCTTCTCTTTGCATTCTAGCCCTCGCCCGGCTCCTATAGGATGAAGATTCACCTTCGAATGCTTTCACCCAAGGAACATTCCCGGCTCCTCTAGTGCGACCGGGGTGCTCCTTGTTTCCAAGTGCTTGTGTGAGCACGTCATTTTCTCTATCGGACTTGCGGTTACCTCTATTCACTTCCTCAGTTAAGGTTGAAATCCTCTGGAGGAGATTGCTGACGGGTTCACTACTGGCATTAAGGCTCCCGTCACTATTGTATTGTGCCCCCCTTGCGAGTAGGTAGTTTACTGATCTGGGCTGCCAATCGTTTGTCTGAGGCCTAACGCCGCGCTGCTCTAGTTTCTGGACTTCCATTTCCCATTCCGGAATCTTCCTTACATAGCCACGTGATCCTAGGCGATGAGGATCCTTTGCCTTAAGCGAGTTTGCTCTATTTCTTTCGCTTGATGCCTTGGCCTCTTCGGATAGCTTGTAAGCCTTGAACTCCTCCCAGAAGTCTCTCTGCTTGTTGTATTGACCTATCTCAAAATTCGGTTCTCTATCCTCCTTGATTAACTTGTACAAGGTTCCCTTGAAAGTCTTGAACGAGCGACCCATGATTTCCTTGGCCTTCTTCTTGACTGTCGCCTCGTCATAGTCATTAGGAAAAGTGAAATACCCTTTCAACTTGTTCCAAACTAGCTCCTTCTCACTTTCTGAAACCCTCCATGGGTCATCCTCACGACTAGTCCATTTCCTGTATTTGATCGGGATAAAGTCTCTTACAAGTGCCCCGATGACACTCTTGTATGGGCCTAATGCTTTAAGAGGCTCCACCGGCTCCCCTACTTGGTCGAACTCAGAGATGTGCCAATGTTTACTTGTTTGAGGAAGCTTTGTTGCACCACGCTTAGTCCTGCTGGTACCCTCACCACTTGGCTCTTGCGGCGGAACCTGCTTCAAAATTCATAAATAAGTCCCCATCAAACTTATCTAGCATTGGTAATCATCAATAGGCAGAAATGCGTTTAGGGATACGCTAGGCATGGGCACATCATCATTGTTTTCTTGTGCAATATTTTGACCAACCTCCCCATGCAAAGTCTAAATTGTGTAGTCTCTCTTGAACCCCCTGGTAATCAAGTGCAATCGTATATGCTCCATGTCGCCCCATTTTCTCGTATTCTTGAAATCTTTGCATGGACAGAATACAGGCTGTGAGTCCCCAGCATTGGCTCTAGCGAGCTTGATGAAATCGTCGATGCCCGTCAAGTACCGTTGGTCTGTACATGACAGATCGTACATCCACCCTCGATCCATGTCTGCACAGGTAAAATGGGCCGGGCAGAGGAAACATAGGAAAGTTTTAATAAGAAACAATTATTGCACAATATTGAAGAACAATTATTCTACTCCATGCAACATAAAAATGGAGACACTAATTTAAAAAAAGACTAAATTTGGAGACATGATCATGAATAACAATGTAGCTCCAAACAATGCCCATATAAATTAAAAATCGCAGCCCCATAAAAAATAATTATTGCACAATATTGTAGAACAATTATTCTACTCCATGCCACATAAAAATAGAAACATTAATTTAAAAAATACTAAAATTGGAGACATGATCATGAACAACAATGTAGCTCTAAACCAGTGGCGGATGCAGGATGAGAATCAAGGGGGGCTAAAAACAATGGAGATGTTGATTTGCATGAAGATTTAACGGTGATTTGAGATTTTTGCTATAGTGTTTCTAGTAGTAAATCAAGTCATTAGGGGGGCTGGAGCCCACCCAGCCCCCCCTGTAGATCCGCCACTGCTCCAAACAATGCATTGTTTGGTGACACATGGGTTAATTTGCTCATCAACATTGTAAAAGAATCTACTCTACTCCTAAGAACCAATTATAACATCACATACTAACAATGCATTATAGCCATCAATTAGAAAAGTGCTCTGTAGAAGAATGGAGAAATAAGAATGAGAATCAAGCATTATAGCCATCAAAACAAAGCTAATTAAGCAACAAAATCGAAGGAATGGAGGCTTGTTACTAACCTTAAAGCAAAAAGATCAAGTCATTCTTCCAAATCCAAGTGGTAGCTTCACGGATTTGGGCGACCGCAACATTGGAGGGAGTGGCCCAAACGCGCGCCTCTGTTCTCGGGATAAAAGAGTGGAGGAAGAAGATGACGGCTACAACCTTTTTGTGCTGTCAGGCTCATCACTGTCGGTTCTATCCTAGAACCGACAGTGATAGAATCAAATCACTGTCGGTTCTTGGCTTGAACCGGCAGTGATAAGTGGAGTTGTCATCACTGCTGGCGGGAGGCACAAACCGGCAGTGATAGTTGTCATCACTGCCGGTTGTCCTAATTTCGGCAGTGATGTGGCCGACACTGATGACTGAATCTGTAGTAGTGTATCTTAGATTCCTAGCGGCGCGCCTTGCTCGTCACGATGGTCGTCCGCCTTAGCCCGCGTGGGCTTCCTCCTCGATGGCTCCTGGGCCGATAGCACGGACGTGTCACATATACGAGTGGTGCTGGTACCCCTAGCCCATATATCTGACACAGTGGGACCCATATGTCATTTAGTTTCTCTTTCTTTTATATAATGAATAAAGAAAACATAACTTTTTCAAATGAATAGAAACTTTGTATCAAAGTTGTAGAGCTCAACACGATCTACAACTTTTTAGTTCACAATTTTTTTTTTTGTAATATAGTTTCGATGCCCAAATATTCGTTTAAAGATATTGGATTTTAAAATCCAAATTTTTTGAATTTAGAAAGATCTTGGATGTTGACATAGTCTATACCAAAGTTGTAAGATCTATAATATTGTAGTTGACAACTTTTTTATCTTAGATCGTTTAGAGGCCCAAATATTCATTTTAAGTTCTCTAATTTTTAAATTCATTTTGTTTAATTTTCAAATGACTTATGATATTGACGTGGTCTACACTAAAATTGTAGCTCTGAACATATGATCTATAACTTTGTAGCTCCCCTTAAGTTTAAAATTTTCTTGTGATATCTCAGGAGAGGTGTTGTGTTAACTAAAGATAATTTAATTAAGCGCAAATGGCTAGGAAACAAGACTTGTTGCTTTTGTCACGAGGATGAGACAATTCAACACATGTTTATTGATTGTCATTTTGCGCGATCAGTCTGGAGCGTTGAATTTAGCAAAACCCCATAGTATATCACACATGTTTGGTAGTTGTCTGTATGGTGCCAAAAAAGAGCTGAGGTCTTTAGTTCTTTTGGGAGCAGGAGTGATTGCCTGGTCTATATGGTTGCACTAGAATGACATTGCTTTTTAAAAGAAAAAATTATTCTCCTTTGCAGCTTATTTATGCAACTACCCATCGACTCTGTTCTTTGGATATGCTCCTGCGGTTTGATATGCAGGGTATAGCTGTAGTGGTCTTGCAGCGGTTGGAGCAGGTGGCGAAGGTCTTCTTTTCCTGGCGTTTGGATGACGGTCTAGTCTATGGATTGACTGTCATTATGTTTGCTTTTGTATTTCCCTTTATGTTGTGTGCCACTTAGCCAGGCATAGGCAGAGAGTGTTTCAAAGCTTGTTTATCAACTCGATGTACTGCTCTTTGGTTTAATAAAAGCTTTTGTTTCAAAAAAAAATCAGTTAAAGGTCCATACTTTTGTCATTTGAAAAAACCAGAAAAGGGTTAAATTTTAAAATCTGATAATTTAACTTGAATATTTGAGATTTATTACTTCTTTTACAATGCGTCAAATACAATATGGACCGTCTTATCTATAATTTTTAATCCATAGTTTCAGATTCATTAGTAGCATTTTTTTGGGTCTATAAATAGAAATGACAGGAGTGCGGGACTGTATTCCAAGATCTGGGATCTGAAAGACGTTTCGATAGAATAGAAGCCCAATGCCAATGGACAGGAGTACAGAACTGCATGTGGGCCCAGTGACGCAAAACAGAGATTTTCCATCTTACGCCCTGTTCAGTTCTAAAAAATTTTGCAGAATTTTTCAAGATTCCCCGTCACATCGAATCTTTAATACATGCATGAAGCATTAAATATAGATAAAAAATAAAACTAATTACATAGTTTGGACGAAATAGACGAGACGAATCTTTTAAGCCTAATTAGACTATGATTGGACACTAATTATCAAATAACAACAAAAATTGCTACAGTATTATTTTGCAGAATTTTTTGGAACTGAACCGGCCCTTACCTGAAGAATTAGCGGCTTCGGCGATTGGCAGGCCATGATTTCATCGATTTTGCTTGCTCGCCCGGTGCTTTCCGCCTGACTGTTCGCCCTGGAACATGTACGCTTTCCATGCTCTGTTCGTTTGTCAGAATTCATGCTCGCTTCCCATTACGTCGACGTGAAGGGAGCGGTTCGTGGACGTGTCCGGGGATGAGGACTTCTCCTATATCCCCATGGCGGAGGAGGAGGAGGAGCGATTTCAGCGTATGGCAACCTTGCTTCTTCCTCCGTCTCTCCTTCGGTCCTTCCCCTGCTCTTTTCTAGTCTCCTCTTGGCTTGCAATATGGCTACTAATACGATGCCAGTGTGCACGCCATGGAGGTAACCGTCCACGCAGGCCGGCGGCCGGCCCCAGAATGTCACATTCTAGCAGGAGTTTACCTCCGCTGTCCGCAGGTTCACCCCGCCCTTCACCGGCGGCGCCGCCAATATTTTATGCGGGGACGCGGAGTCCTCACCTGCGACCCGACGCCTCTCACATGGGGTGCATGGCACGCTGGTCCCACTAGAATACTAAATGGTCCCACCAAACTGATAAGCCTAGAGAGAAAGTATCGCGCGTTAATTTTCTTCGCTAGACGCGTGTTACCCGTCCGGGAAGTGTCGCACGGGGTGCATAAGTGCAAGCTGGTGTTAGAAATCTTCGCAGCTTACCTCTTAGCCCACTAATATAATGGTTATGTCTTCATTATTAATATGTGTCCTATTTATTTCTCTCATAAAATTTTTTAGTTCTTATGTCCAAGCTGTCTGTAGGCTTACAGTCTGTTTCTTTTCTCTCTCCTTTGTATCAGCATATAGCCGCCTTACAACCTTTTACTATAATGCGACGGCGACACCAATTCTTTTCCCCAAAATCGAGCCCTCATATGGCTATACCAACGGCTGGAGCACGAGCCAGCGCTAAGGTCGTTTCCAGCGCCTTCCTGGAGAAGCACCGTGGCTCCTGACCTATCACACGGCTGCATATATCGCAGCGACTCTTCCGTCCGCAATAGCGATTTCTTCCGTTCTTCCACAACGCTCAGACCTACCATGGAGTCCAATTTTCTCTCATGAATCCCTACCATGGATGGATTATACGTGGCATATTAAAAAATCATATGGTCAACAAATTTATCTATACAGATGTGTCCCAGAAAGATTTACATCAAATAGATCAACTGTGTGATTAATTTCAGGTACTCGTGCTCTTCCAAATCCCTAGTTCCAAAACGCAAGCAGCGCGGCACGGCCGCCAACTCCTCAGCCGCTATATTTTCCTCCCTACCGCCATCAGATACCTTCAACACTACTGCTGCATTTTCAAAGTGCAATTAGATCTGCATTCGTGATGTTCTTCTGCTCCTTAAGTTTCCATCATTGCCATTGATCACTGATAATTAGTGCCATGAGGTTTAACCATAGTATACCATGTTCAATAATAACCATTTATTTGATATTACAACACTCACAGTTCAGCTGACAGAAATGAAGGTCTGTATTCTCAAGTATACTGATGTCTGTGAACCAACAAAATTACATTGGACTATAAAAAAAAGTGCACAAATAGGAGCATGACACGATACTCATTAGCTACATAGAAGCAAGTAAATTAACGAGTATTTAGATTACCAGGGATAATAAGCAAATAAAGATTCATGGGTTGGATCCATAAGACAAGACACCTTGTCAGAGCATGGCGAGTGTCTTTCTGTGATTGGACTGCAGTCTACATGGTCACTGAGTGGCGAACAAAAGAGACGGAGGCGGTGATAACAGTGAGCAGTAGGAGGGCCTTGAGCACGATGGTGAGGCAGGCGGCATGGGGTGGAGACACAGCTCTCATCGCTATCACCATCATCAGATAGAGCCCAAGAAGTACAGTGGAGAAGAAGAAGAAGCCAGCTGCGGTGACTGGCCCTACCATGTAGGAGTAGTATCCCAAGATCCCGGTGACCAGGCCGCCACAAGTGGCAATGCCGTTTGATATGTGGAATAAATGGTTCAAGTAATCATTCTCTTGATCACTGATGTCACCCTGTGTATCGCCATCATCGGTGGTGAAGGAGGGCAGCACATACTTCTTCACTGATTGCTGAAACTTTGGTCGGAGGAGGGCAACAACAACGATCAGAAACAGCACGGTGATTATGCTGAAGGCATAGCATCCGTTGAACGGGAGAGTGAGAAGGCACATCGCCAATTCTAGGAGGAACCATGAGATGCAGGCCAATGCATTGCCCCAATTTGGCAGTTTAATGAGGAGTATTGCATTGATGATGAAGAAGACCACGATGTCAACCACAAGCAATATCTTGATGGTGACTGATGTTGATGAAGAAGGATTCATGTACGCAGAAAACAACATGGTACAAGCGAATAAATGGGTGTTCAAAGTATAGTTGGGCCAACTTTTCGTTTGCTGTTCAAGATGACCGGCTGTGTTGTCATGGCTACAGACGACCTGCATGTTTTGAAAAAAAAGGAATTTTAAGTTTGCATATGCTGAGAGTAATGAACACAATGAGCAAAGTCTAATTCGCCCCTAAACTAGTTGTTGAATTTGAAAAAAAACTTCAAACTTGAATACCAGACAACATACACACCTTAACCTTGAAAATCAGACAATATACCCAGTTGACCATTTCAAAATGGTTTCTTAGGCGGTTTTGCTGACGTGGAAGTGACCCACATGTCATTTGTTCTATCTTTTTCTTATATAAAGAAAACATAACTTTTTCATATGAATTTGAATGAATAGAAACTTTGTATCAAGGTATAGAGCTCAACACGATCTATAATTCTTTAGTTGACAAATTTTTTTATTTAATATATTTTAGAGGCTCAAATATTCATTTAAAGTTATTTGATTTTAAATTTTAAAATTGTGAATTTGTTAAAAGATCTCAAATATTGGCATAGTCTATACCAAAGTTGTAAGACCTACGACATTGTAGTTGACAAGTTTTTTATCTGAGATCGTTTAGAGGTCTAAATATTTATTTTAAGTTCTCTAATTTTGAATTTTTTTATTTCCAAATGACCTCTAATGTTAGCATGGTCTACACCAAAATTGTAGTTCTCAATATAATCTATAACTTTGTAGTTGACCAATTTTTTATCTGAGCCATCTAGAGGTCCAAACTTTTTTTATTTTAGAAATTCTAAAAAAAATTAAATTTAAGAATTTAAAATGAATATTTGAGATTTTACTCTTTTACAATACATCAAATACAATATGGCTGTCTATCTATATTTTTTTATTAATCCATAGTTTCAGATTAGTTATTGATTATTAGCATTTAATATTCCTCAACTATTACCACCACTGGGTATGCCTTGGGAAAACAGTCTTTTTAAAGCAACATTCATGATTTTATTCTTTTTTTTTTCTAAGCCCCCCTTTTGGATGTCAAGAAATGGCCAGAATGAGGATCATATTACTTACGGTATGTAGCTTTATGTAGCCCCTGTTTGAATCTCTTTAGAACTAAAATACGATTCTAATCAATTTGTGAAGCCCATCTAGAGCTGTATAAGATTCCTAGACTGAAAAATGGGAAGGAGATTCTACGTCTCTACACACATCACGATTGCGCAATTCCAATTCCGGAGAACCAAACCTGCCGTAATAGAAATCACCACAGGAGTACTGCATTGCAATTCCAAAGGGCTGGGATATGAACGTCTCGATAGAAGTCCAATGCCAATGGACAGGGGAGTACCAGTGACCCAAAACAGAGATTTTCCATCTTACCTGAGGAATTAGCGGCTGCGGCGATTGGCAGGCCATGATTTCATCGGTTTTGCTGGCTCGCTCGATGCTTTCCACCTCCTGTTTGCTCCCGTCCTCAGTGCTGATTTCCACCTCCTGTTCGCCCTGGGATAAAGAGGACGACAAAAACTTGAGCACATGTATGCTTTCCAATTTGTTTGTCAGGATTCAGAAATAACACCTTAGGCCTGCTCGCTTCCCATTGCTGCGGCGGCAGCGGCAGCAATGGCAGCTGGTCAGTTTTTTTTAGGTAATCAGGGGGGAGAGGATGGGTGGTTTGAGGAGTCATTGCATTGGAGCTGCAGAGCCACTGCAGATCAGTTACAAGAGTAGCAGAAGCAGAATACAGAGGTGGTAGCCAATACATTCAGCGCGGAGGCGGCATCGCCGGACGCGGAAAGGCCGGCAAGTTTATCTATTATCTCCGTGGTTATGTCGTGGAGGAAGAGGCCGCGAGGGCGTATGACCTGGCGGCGCTCAAGTTGTGGGGGACGTCCACACACGTAAATTTCCCGATTGAGGACTACAGGGAGGCGCTTGAGGAGGTGAAAAACAGGGCGGAGTATGTCGCTCACCTGATGAGAAGGAAAAGCAGCGGCTTCTCGCAGCTGGTCAGCCTGAACATTCAAGAACACCTTCTCCGTCTGCCTTGTCCGTACTTGTTGGCCGCCATGTACTCGTTGTCCGCCGCCATGTACTGGTTGGCCGCCGCCAAGCTCCTCCTCCTCCTCCTCCGCCAACGTGTTGGCCGAGCTCTTCGAGACGCCCACGAACTGCGGCTTCACGTAGATGTAGGCGTCGTAGAGGATGAGGCGGCCCAAGTGCTTGAGCTCCAGCTGCACGTTGCCGAAGACGGCGACGGGCTGGTGGTTGATGAACCTGTCCGTTCCTCGGAGGATCTCCGCCATGGTCATGGACGCCGCCAGTGCGCGGGTCTCGCGCTTGATGACGCCCTTGACGAGGTCGTTGAGGTGGTGGGAGAAGTTGTCGTCGTCGTGGTCATCGGTGGTGGAGCTGACGACGGCGTTCAGGATGCAGAGCAGCTTGTCCACGCTTATGGCCTGCACCGGGAACTCGAAGGTGTGGTCGATGCGCTGGCGCTGCACCGGCTCAATCCACGCCTTCTTCGCGACCTTCACGTCGCAGATCAGGATCTCCTCGGCGTCGTGGTACATCTCTTTTGCAGAGTTCCAGCTCTACCTCTTCGAGTTCGAGGGAGTGATAATGGCTGGTGAGCTGGTGGCTGTTTCTGTTTATATACTCCACTGGGGGAATCGATAGACAGCATTGCCGGGCATATGAATTTGTCACCTCTCGAGGAAATTCACCTCTGATTCTCCGATCATTTCAACACTCCTGGGGAATTGACGGGGTTGCCCCTGGTCCGCACATGATTTTACTTCCTCAAGCCATTTGATGTGTGGCGAAATGCGCTGACGGTCCGCTTGGTCCGGCCATCATTGTCCGTTTCGTTTGGTCCGCCGTTTTTTTATCTTGATCCGTCCGCTTGGTTCGGCCGTTCTTTCCCATTCCTCCACCGCCGTTCCCCCGATTTCTTTCCCTGCAAGATGTTTTTGAGGGCAAAATATTTTATTTGCAAAATATTGAGTGCAAACCATATATGTATATCTACGGTATATAATGATGGAAACTCTCTTTAAAAATACTTGTACACATCCTGTTTTTTTTTTAGAATCACTGGTACACATCCTAGTACACGGGTTGTTGTTGTGTTGCGCCATAGGCCCACCTCCTCAATCCGCAAAGTCAGACCTGCCCAAAGCCCCAAACACAACACCCTTCAAAGCTTTCCTCCCGTCCTCCCGTCCTCCGCCTCCACACGTCTCCCTCTCCTCGCTTCCCTCCCCGCTCCGCTCTTCCTCCTCAGCGTCCTCTGCGACGAGGCCCATCAGCAGCGCCGCGACGCCACCGGGGCGGGGATTTCTAGTCCTGCTGCCCATGATCTGCCGTCCTCGCCGTCAAATCGCCGACCTTCTGATTTCTATGGTTTGAACCCGGCGCGGGACTAGCGAGGGTCATGTGAGGAGGAGCAATCCCATCACCGCCACTCCGCCAACAACGAGGGCAACGAACCAGTTCATGCTTCTGCAACCTGGAAGGTGGAAAGCAACAGCTGGTGAGATCTAAGTTACACCGGTCACACCCATCCGATTAGCTCGATTGGGTTTCTAGGATAGTCGTCTGACTAGCAGTCGACTTGTCGAGACTCGAGATTAGTCGTCCGATCAGGGAGGGAGGACGGCGATTTGGCTGCACGTTGGGTTTAGCTGCCACCTGCCAGTTGAGGATATTGGGATGCCAATTTGACCCATTTGTTTCCGCGAATCTATTCACAATTGGCTTACTGGCTTGCTCTTGTTCACGGGCTCATGCTTCACTGCTCGCTTGATTTACCAATTACTGACAATGAATCCTATGTATATATCAGCATGGCACACAGCTTGATACAGTTATACTATATAGCAGATACACCCTTGGTACATGGGCATGAAGGCAGGACTAAACTACCGACTAGGTTCGATTAGTCGTCTGGTCCGTCCCCTTCCCATTAGTATCGACTATCTGAGGCTTCCCTGGGTCCAACACAATGTCACTTGCATGTGTTAACTTCACTTCAGCTGCCCTGCATGTGTTAAGTTCCATTTTCAATAGAGCTATGTCTGCAGTAGGGTCTGCAGCTCTGTTAAAGTTTCATTTTTTAAGTGCTCCTTTACATAACTTCATCTATTCTAAGTTTCGCAAAAAAAAAAAAGAGCTTCATCTATTCTAAAGCATTTGTGCAATACAGCATATAACAATATACAACATGTATACTTTGAAGTCTAATACTGCATTTTTTTACAGTACCATTAAAGCTTCATTTGTAAGTTTAAGATGTAGTTTTCTGCTCCTTAAGTTTTCATCCCTGACATTGATCTCTGATGCTTAGTGCGTTTTTACCATAGTAAATCATGTCTAATAAGCAACTCCTCCATCAGGTTATGCCGCCATGGCGTGTGTTCAAAACTTGGCAAGTGACAAAGACTGTAAACACAGAATACAAAGCTCGATAAGCACCACAAGGGCAACAATAAAATATTTTGCTCTTACCCTTGTGTTTCCTTGATCCTTGAAACTGAGTAAGTAATTTTTTACTTCTGGAAGATTGTGCCAAAGAAAAGCCATGCAAGATGTGATGATTCAACTAAAACTATTATTATAATCAAGTCAAATAATTCGATTGGTAACCTCATAGGTGTTTAATTTTAGAAAACCATGCCATTTATTCAGCTTCACATGACATGTCCAGATCTTATTTCATATATTTTTTTGTGATATTATAGGCAGTTTGTAGCCTTGTCAACATTCAAAACCAGGGCGCTGGTCTGGATGTATTACAACACAGATTCAGGTAGGTTTATCTTACAAGACTGTAAAATTTCTGAAACTGTGGCCAGGTGATTTATTCTTCTCTGCCTATGTGATGTGTCCAGCAGTTTGATGTAGAAGTTATGTTGAACTAATTTTTTGGATAATGTGAGGGGTTATAAGGGTTGTGGCTGGTGACATTTTCCTACCATCTATTTTTTTTTCAAACTGTGAGCTAAATTATGATTAAGGAAATCTTGTTTATTGCACACTTGTGACTGGCTCACTTACCATGTAGAAGGAAATATTGAGGAGAGCTAGAACAAAGGAATATGACTTAACATGTCTGTAGTAGTTGTTGCTCTTCTAGTCAGGAATAACTTTTAGTTGTTGTTACTCACGGGAATTTTATGATTCTAAAGTAAAATATGAGAATTGTCTTTGTTTTTTCTAATTTCAACAAAACAGGAACATGATTTCTTTTAAATGCAATATATTTGTTGCGGAGGTTCCTGAACAACTGGCAACCACCGACAGAAGCAAGCATGAAGCGACCAGCTATAGTGTGGACGTGTGGGTAATTGGCCTAGCCTTCCTGTTTATGTACTACTTAGAACTTGCTATATGTATAGGGATTGGAGCTATTCCCATTTGAGTTACCCCAATTTGATTAGGCAAAAAATATCCTCACAACCTGCTAGATAGGGATTGGAGCTATTCCAGAACACATTTCAAGTCGGTGCTTAAAGTTATAACCATGACTTTTTAGCCTGTAAAGCCAACACCCTGACAATGCATCGCTCCAGGAACTCACAGTTCAGTTGACAGCTGACAGAAATGAAAGGAGAATTCAGACAAATTGCTGTGGTTTGTATTCTCAATTATACTGCTGTATGTGAACCAATAAACTTACATGACATAAAAATGCAAAAATAGGAGCATCATCCAGGACACTTAGCTACATCAAAGCAAAAATAAAGAACTTTTAGATTACCAGGGATAATAAGCAAATAAAGATCCCTACACTGGTTCATCCAACCAGGGAGAGGCGTCCGTTCTAGTATAGGAGTGACTCTTTTTGGTGACATTCATCTCAGAGCATGTTGAGTGTCTTTCTGTGATTGGAGTACTTTACAACTTGTTGATTTCTTCCAGAGTGCCGAGCAAATGGGATGGAAACGGTGATAAGCGTGATGACGAGGACCATGAGCACAATGGCCAGGCACGTGACATGGGGCCGAGCCACAGCTCTCACCGTTATCACCATCATGATGTATAGCCCAAGTGTTATACTACATAAGAAGAAGAAACCGACTGCGGTGACTGGCCCCACCATGTAGTGTCCGAAGATGGCTGTGATAATGCCGCCACAATTGGCAATGCCTTGTGCTAGGTCGAATAGATGTCCCAGGTATTGATTCTCTTCATCATCGACGTCCTCCTTTGTATCGCCATTGATGGAGGGCAGTTCATGTCTTTTTACTGCATGCTTTGGTTGGAGAAGGGCAACAACAAGGATCACGAACACCACGGTGAGGATGGCTAAGGCATAGTGTGCGTTGAGCGAGAGAACAATAAGGGAGGATGCCGCTTCTAGAAGGATCCATGATATGAAGACTAAGACATTGCTCCAAATTGGCAACAGTATTATGAGCACTGCGTCCATGACGACAGAGACAAAGATAGCAATCAGAAACAATCTGTATCCGAGGGTGAATACTGCTGGTGTTGATTGGTTCTGGTACATGGAAGCGGAGAACATGGTGATAGCGAAGAACAGAGCCTTCAAACCATAGTTTGACCAACTTTTCTTTTTCTCCTTGAGCTGACCGGCTGTGGTATCATTATTGCCACGCACGACCTGCATTTTTTTTGTAGAAAATAGTTCCAAGTTTAGATATGCTGAGCCTGAGAGTAATCAACTATGTGTGATTGTACAACACATCAAAATCAATATGGACTGTCTATAAGTACTTTTTAATCCATTGTCTCAGATTAGTTAGCACTTACTGGTATTCAACAACTCTTACCACCAGTGTACCTTTGGAAATTAAAACAGAATTTTGGTACCCAAAACACAGTGCACCCGCGTCATGAATCATGATAGTCCATCTTACCTGAAGAATTTGATGCTTCAGCGATTCGTAGGCCTTCCTACATGACTCCATGATTTCACCCATCTTGATTGGTTGCCTGCTGCTTTGCACCTCCTCCTGATTATCCTGGGCCTGGGGGGGCCTCCTACATGACTCGATGATTTCACCCATCTCGATTGGTTGCCTGCTGCTTTGCACCTCCTCCTGATTATCCTGGGCCTGGGGGGGCCTCCTACATGACTCGATGATTTCACCCATCTCGATTGGTTGCCCGCTGCTTTGCACCTCCTCCTGATTGTCCTGGGCCTGGGTGGCCCTCCTACATGACTCCATGATTTCACCCACCTTGATTGATTGGCTGCTGCTTTGCACCTCCTCCTGATTGTCCTGGGCCTGGGGCAAGAACAAAACGATGAAATTTCCCTGGGCCTGGGCCAAGAATTAGCTTCCATATTGTAATAGGGTTAGGAATTCAAAGTCAGCATACCTATGGCACCTCAGTGTTTTTTTTATCCTTTCTTGTTTGAGATAGAGAAAGTTCAGGTATGCTTTTGATTTTATAGAACATAAACTTTAATTTTGATCGCGCCTCGATTGCACCTGAGTTTGTGTTGGAGTTCGAATTGATTTATTTCAGAGTCATAGTGATATTCTCTTGGCGTATAATTTTAATATTTATATGTTATATTAAAAAAAGAAAGACTGGGACGCTAAGCGTTTGTTTGGGCAATCCACGGCCGGAACATCCGACACGAACTTGGGCGGACCGCCGGACCGCGGACGAGCCCGGGAGAGAGAGACGGGGACCGCGGCCCTCGACGACTGCTAGGTGCTCCGTTTCACGGGCGACGCGAGCGGGAAGCAGCTCGTGCGTGGACGGCGCCCATCCCGGCTCTCGGCCACTGGAGACTGGAGAGCACGACGGCTCTGGCAACACGGAGGAGAGACGATGCAGCCTACCTGCTGGGCGTGGTAGCTCTGGTCCATTACGGCGAGCGCACACATAACATAGGTTGGATGCATCCTAATGGCGTCTATAGAAATACGCGTGATGCAACTGCAGGACAGCAGGATCGAGAAAGGGGAAATTAGGAAGAAACCAGGGTTAGTAACTAATACCTGTGCCTTCATTCTCCAAGCTAGGAATGGCTAACGACGGCCTTGAGCTTCATTTTTTTCGTCGATGATTGATTATTGATGCCATCTGTACATATATATATAGGGGGGGGGGGGGGGGGGGGGGGTGTTCAACAATGAACGAAGTTGGGTTGACTAGACCTGCCTATATACTAGTATATAGAGGTGGAGGAGAAAACGGTGAGGGGATTGCCGTTGGCATATCGCAGAAGGGAAAACTTTATTGCGCTTCCCCGCCCGGGCCAGACTGAAAAAAAAGAGAGAGAATTTCTTCGTGGCCACTGAAAACTTTGCCATCAATAATTTCTAAAATTCCTTCACTGCCATCAAGTAATTGTGGGGTTTCCGCTGACGTTAAAATATATGGAGTTATAGTCGCTGACAGCTGGCCCCCCGTTTACCTCTGTTACCTCACGTCACCTCATCCCGTCGCCGTGCGCTCGCTCGCCCGACGCTTTTCCTCCACAGCATCGCGTCTCTCTCCGTTGCCCGGCCATGGCCGAGGAGCAGCTCCCCGGCGTGCCTCCCCGCCGGCCCGCCGCCCTGGCCCGTCCTGCCCCACGCTGGCCGTCCGTGGCCGCGCCCTCTCGCCCCGACTCGCGCCGTCGCCTAGGCCGGTCCCACCGCGCCTGGCCACGAGCCCACCGGCCGGCCCTCGCCTCGCCCGGCCGCGCCCTATGCCTGCGCGCGTTTCGGTCGGCCCTGCGGCGGCTGCGCCCTGCACTGGCTGTGCCTCGACGGGGAGGAGCCCTGGAGGTCGTGGAGGCCGCGGCGACGAAGCGGCTGCACGCCAAGGAGGAGGAGATCCAGCCAGGGCCGTAGCAGAGGAGGTGCGGCGGGTGCGACGCCCTAGGGCCCAGCTTACTAAGGGGTCTAGACCTAGGTATGTGTATCCCATATAATGTCCATTGTCCAACCCAACAACGGCCTTGTCACTCTATCCTGATATTATCATTGCTCATCTATTAACTCCTCTGTATATATACCTTTATACAATTGTATATTAGCACATACTCCATCCATCCCAAATTATAAATTATTTCAAGAATTTTAGAGAGTCAAAACATCTTAAGTTTGATCAGAATTATAGAAAGAATTACAAAGATTTATGATATCAAATAGATATACTATGAAAATATAATTAACGAAGAATCTAATAATACTTAGTTGGTATCATAAATGTTATTATCTTATCATATAGATTTGGTCAAACTTAGGATGCTTTGACTTTTTAAAATTCTTAGAATGACTTATAATTTAGGATGGAGGAAGTATATAATTAAACATATATGTAGCCATAAGGACCCATTGTCAAGTTCGCCCTAGGGCCTTTGAAACCATAGAACCGGCCCTGGATCCAGCGGATGGCCGTTCAAGTGGTTCAACTGGGCGCTCGAGGAGCGGGTGAAGACTGTGAAGAGCCTCTACGTCGAGGTGCAGGTGTGGCATGACCTGGTGCAGTCCAACGAGGCCGCGGCGAACGTGCTCCGCGGCGAGCTGCAGTAGGCACGCTGCGCAGGCGCCACTGGCGCTCGAATTGGCAGCGCCGACGACGCCGAGTCGTGCTGCTGCGGGGAGAACGACGTCGCCGCCGGAGCCGGAGCAGCAGGTGCGGCGGAGGACGGGGAGGAGGCAGGGACGTCGTCGCCACCGGCGTACGGGAGGACGTGCGTGGTGTGCAGCGAGGGCGCGGCCAAGGTGCTGCTGCTGCTGTGCCGGCACCTGTGCACGTGCGCGTCGTGCGCAGGCGCGGCCACGGCCTGGGGGGCTCGGGCGATTTTCCGGTGAGATAGCGTGGGATGTGTGTGGCTGATTGGAAGGGCGCCGACGTCGTTAGGTATAAAATTAATGGAATGGCAACGAAGGGAAGAAAAATTTAAATGAATGGCAACCAAAGAAATTCATATTTTTCAATGGCCATAAAGGAACTGCTATAGCTTTTGGTGGCGACGAAGGCATTCTCTCCTGAAAAAACCACTTGCAGTAGCGGCCGCTGAGCTCATCCTCCGCTCCTGCTTCCCTCGAGATGGACGGAGATGCACCAAGACATGTCCAGGTGGACTGAAAAGTTATGGACATCTAACAGAGTACTTTTCAGGCGATCTTGTTCCTGTCGTACACCACGGGGGAACCGCCCAGCACCTTCTCCTGTAGCTTGAACACGATCTGCTGGTCCGGGATGATGGCGTGGTTCTCGGTGACGGCGAAGTCGTGCATCATGGTGGGGCACGTCGACGGGGATCTCCACGTCGGGGGACTTGCGGCCGTCGGCGGTGAAGTAGAAGTACTTGAGGAACGGCTTGGACACGACATTGTAGCTGAGCGCGAAGAGCTCGCGGGTGGCCGGGTCCAGCTTGGGGTGCGCGATCATGGCGGTGTCGAGCTGCCATCGAAGTCGTAGCGCCCGACGGTCTCGAGGTCGCCGTCGGCGGTCACGCGCACGTGGTAGGGGAGGTCGTCCTCGGACATGGCGAGGAGGCGGTTGTTATGGTACACCAGCCCAGCGTTGGCGACCCCGATCCCCTGGGACGCGTCGAAAAGGAGGAGGCGCGCCACGCCCGAGTGGCTGTTGAGCTCGCCGATGGCCTTGGGGAAGACGGCCTTCCCGATGGCGCGCTCCTGTCTGAGCCGCGCCGTCTCCGTGAAGCGGCACGCGTACGACTCGGCGCGGCGCCCGCGGAGGCGCACGGCGTGCAGCGTGCAGCATGCCGTCGCCGTCGAAGAGGTGGTGCCCCGCGCGCGGCGCGTGGCGCGGGTTGGCTCCGTTGCGGACGTACACGCCGTCGAGGCACGCCGGGACGCGGCTGGAGACCGGGAGCTCGCCGGTGGGCGGGCGCGTAGTTGCCGGCGATCGGGACGGCCGGGTCGGCGGTCCGCGGCAACGGGTGACCGACGGAGCCAGCTGATCGAGCGGAGCAGAGGCTTATGGCGCGCGGCGGCGTGGATGTATACGCGCGCCGGCCTATGCGGCGCGGAGCTTGGATGGTGAGAGTCGGAGAGGAGCGAGCTGGGGTTGGGTTTCCGGTGTGGTGGATTCGGGGCGCGAGCGGGATTTATAGGAGGCGCTGGGAGGGGGAGTCAAGCAAGGGTGTTGCAGTCAAACGGGGGATTTGTAATATATAGCAATATATGACACGGGTACTTTCAATGTAATATATAGTACGATTACAGCTGCATTTGTGATGTTCTGCTCCTTAAGTTTCCATCCCTGCCATTGATCTCTGATAATTAGTGCCATGAGTTTTAACCATAGTATATCACTTCCAATAACTATTCAAGGTTAGGTTACAGCACTCACATTTCAGCTGACAGAAATAAAAGGAGAATTCAGAAAATTCCCATATTATTTGTATTCTCAACGATACACTGCTGCGTTTATTTGAACCAATAAAATTACATTGTGAAAATTTTTGCACAAACGGGAGCATGCACCGGACAACATACTCAGATACATACAAGTAAATTAAAAGAAAAACAGAATACCAAGGATGATTATAAGTAGATAAAGATCCATGGATCTACTACGCGACAACCTGTGGCTGGCTTCCCGAGTGCCCAAGAAATGGGATGCAGGCGGCGATAAACGTGAGCACGACGAGGACCATGACGACGATGGCAAGACACTTGGCGTGGGGCCGAGACACAGCTCCCACCGTCACCACCATGGACAGATAGAGCCCGAGAGCTATCGCACAGAAGAAGAAGAAACCAACCGCGTTGACAGGCCCTGCCATGAAGCGTCCGGCGATCGCCGTGAAGAGGCCGCCAAAACTGGCGATGCCCTGAGACAGGTCCAGCAGATGGCCCAGGTGTGCCTCATCGTCTCCGATCATGTCCTGTGTGAAGAATGGCAACACGTGCCTGTCGGCCGCATGCTGCAGCTTTGGCTGGAGGAGGGCGACGACGACGGCCAGGAGTAGCGCGGCGAGGATCGCGAAGGCGTAGTGTTTGTTGAACGAGAGAATCAGAAGGCAGGTCGCCAGCTCTAGGAGGAGCCATGAGATGCAGACCAAGGCGTTGCCCCATTTTGACAGCAGCAGGATGAGCGCTGCATCCACGATGATAGCAACCAGGAACAGTGTGTCTTCGACGCTGAATGCTGTTGATGTAGAATAGTGATGGGTCAGGGACGCGTAGAACATGGGCATGGCGAACCAGAGCGCCTTCAGAGAATAACTGGACAACAATTTTATTTGCTGTTTGAGCTGGCCATTTGTGGTATCATCACTGCCATACACGACCTGCATTAAATTTAAAGATAATAAATTTTAGTTTTAGGTATGCCGAAAGTAATAACAATGCAGTATGTTGTTTTAAAAATAATCATGTAATATGTGTGATTTGATATTACATGAAAATCAATATGCACCGCATCAATGCTTTAGTCCATAGTTTCAGTTTCAGCTTAGAAACATTAGTAGTCATTGCCATAGTTAGAGCAACTCCAACTCCAAGAGACTCTCTGTATCCTCACCTATGGTTAGGAATAGAAAAATACTCTTCAACAACTTTTTTTTTAATTGGTTATCTAAATATAAAGATTCTCTATTCCAAATTTCTCGCTAGTCAAACATAGAAAGCGAGAATAGCTGTTTAGCGTGCGCACAAGATATAAAAAAGCTGTTGGAGAGTGAAAAGGTATAAAAAGCAATTCTTACGCAAATGACTGTCCAAATGATGATTTAGAAGGTGAGTTATAGAAAGACTCTATGCTCTTATCATTTTATATTCCACAACTGTTACCACTGGTGTACCTTATGAGAAAAATATTTTCTTTTTCAGCCTGTTCGCTTGGCTGAAAATAAGCGGCTGAAAGTACTGTTGGCTGGTTTGTTATGAGAGAAAAACACTGCTGGCTAGTTAAAAATAAGCGGCTGAAAGTTCAAATGAACATACTGTTACTGCTACTGCAGCTGCTACCACCACCACCATCAACATCATCGTCATTCGTTATAATAATAATAATGTTATTCTTACCTAAGGCTATCCGCACTCATGGACCTCTATATTCATCCTCTATACGTCCTAGTCAGCAAGATTATCTCCTCTATACTCAATTCTCCCGCATCCATCCATCCTCTATATCATCCTCTATCCACTGTGGGACCCACTTGTCATTTTATCTAAATATATCCATGTGTGATCTAGTTTTGAAGGATTTATTGAGACGAATTTAATGGTGCAATCGAAATTTAATTTTGATTTTTGGTTTGTGAGTTATAACATTTTTTATACGAAAAAAAATTAACACGCTTTTCTATGCACCGCTGTTTCTTCTACACAGCCTCACGCGCGCGCGTCCGTCGGCACCGTCCCATCCTTTAGCGTATGAACAGTAAAACGTCAGATATAGAGGACTGCATTACTCCCTGGACGATAGAGTAGCGTATACAGAGTACCGGTGCAGCGGTTTTCTACTCTATCCGATATGCAGGGAGAGATAGCGTACGTGAGTGCGGTCGGTCTAAATCTCTATCTCTGTGTCTGCAGCTAAAAACTACCGAAGGGAATCGTCTACCGCCTTTCACCCCGCCTCCCCCCGTCCCCCGTGAAAGTCCGCCCGGCTTCACCTCGCCTCCCCGCGCAACAGGTGGCTCGGCGCTCCTACACCGTCCACTCGCGATCCAAACCGCCCGTCCTCGCCCCACTCGTCCGCCCTAGCCCCCGCCCTCGCCCCCGCCCCTGCCACCCTGCACTAGCTATCGCGCGGCGTCACGGCTTCGGAACCACGCGCCACCGCTGGACTGTGGACGCCCGCCGCCCGCTCAGCCTCATACCTCGGCCGGAACCCTAGGGCCCGACGCCATCGCCAGCGAGCAGCAGCAGCAAGAGCTAGGCGCAGCAGGCGGAAGAGGCCTCGCACATCCAGCTCGCCCTCGCGCTCTGCATCTGCTCCGACGACTACGTCGCGGCGGACCCCAACTTCTTCAACTCCTACACCGTCGCTCGCTGCTGCCACCAGGTGAGCCAACCCCTTCTCTTCCCTTCATACTATGCGAAACCGAGCACCCAACTCTAACTGGCTATTCAGATCTGATCCAATTACATGTGTGTACATGTATTATGCCTGCTAACTTCCATCCCTTCCAAAGATTATCATGCGTACATGTGCACACCCATGTCCTTTACTGCATCTGCGCCTGCAGTTCTGTGTGCTTTGCACTGAATGTTCTGGGCACTGAAAGTTTTCCAATCAAGAAAATTTGCTTAGCTCACGTGCTGATTTCAGAACTTGCATTAGGGGCATGCTGATGTTGAAATTGAAGTTACCTTGCCATATGGCAGCAGCCAGCAGCAGCATCAAAATAGGAGAAGAATGATTTCCTTATTATAAGATTTAATTTGGTTGTCGTTCTAATTCAGTTAGTTGTCGATTAGAGTGTTGTGTGGTGCCCTGCTAAGGGCCCCTTTGGGACGCTGGATTTTTCCTGAATCCTGCGCTTTTCTTGTGAATTTGAACTGAAACATGTGTTTTTCCTGTTAGAATCCTGTGAAATTCCTACATTCCAAAGAGGCACTAATGCAAGCAAACTAGGATTACTTCTTCTCTAGATCGAGAACATGCTAATTCAATTTATTTTTCATGTGTTGTACCATGATACTGTCTAGATACACATTCCTAATGAATCTGAAATAAAAGCAAGGCTGAACGTTTGTTTACGATAATCATTTTAAGCCTTTTGAACTACACGGCATGGGTTGTTATTGCAATAAGTATCAATTCTCATCTTCGTGTTGGGCATTAGCAGTAACTTTTCATTGTTTTCGCAGCATTGTAGTCCGTCGCCACAGCCAGCATAGCCCAAATGCAGTCCAAACCCAGCCCCTGGGTTTACTTTGTAGAATCACAGACCTTTACTCAAATCTTGAAGGGTCTTTACCTACAAAATAGGCATGTAGCAACCTAGCTGCAAGGTAGGGAATCGTCTACCCGGCATAATAAAATTGTGACTTTGGCTAGGAGATACATTTAACTCAATGTTTGAGATGACCAAGACTAACAATTTTTTATTGCTGGGAGAGCAGATTGTGTATTATACCTATTTAGATTGTTTCCACATTCTGGTAGAGTAGCGCGGGGTAGTCTGTACTGATGTTTGGTGGAGGGCCACTACTCCTTTATCATGCAAGTGGGTTTCACATTGTTCTCTTATGCTGTTCTGAACTTGTGATGCAAGGGTCTCAAAGTTGTGTTGGCATGGTTGGTGCTTGCCACTTTGGATGCAGGACAATGCTAAAGATTTTATAGCCTGTTATACCACCTATCAGTGTTACCAGTAACAAAGGAAGGTTGCTCTTGATGAACACATGCAAAGAAAGTCCTGTTTTGAACTTCTGATGCTTGGGGTTTTAGAGTTCTGTTGGCATTGGGGCTTTCCACCTTCGATGGAGGCAGCACCAATGATTTTTTAGCCTATTATACTGCCTCTCTAGGTGTTACCAGTAACAAACAAATATGATTAAAGGAAAACTAGCTCAATGTAGTGGACTGCTTAGATTTGTTTGGGAATACAGCTAGCAAGGGTTTTTTTTGTTTCCAGTAAGCTTTTAAATTGATCACATAGAAGGCTGCTCCTGTGTTGTCGTCAAGGTGACTATCAGTTTCCTATTGAATTTGGAGTGAGTTGTTTTTTTCACTCAATTCAAACCTACTTGCTTGCTACTTCGTCTCAAGGTGACTATCAATTTGCCACTGAATTTGGGGTGAGTTGTTTTTTTCCCTTCAATTTCAACCCTACATGCTTGCTACTTCGTCTCATGTTTGGTCTGCATGTTCAACCCCTAGCATTGGTCATGGCTGAGTCTGGTATTGATTATGCTGGTTTTCCATTATTTAATGTGGATCTTGCCTATATTTTGTGCCATATGCGATATGAATAGCGATTTATTTTTCGTTCAGGTTATAATATGTTCAAGCATTCCCCAAACTGAATGCAATAGAACCATCAGTCCATAAATCATTTTCTCAAAAGATAAGAAAAAATAGGCTCTGGTTGGGTTTTGTTCAGTGCTTATTTTTTTTTTTTCGCGATCGTGCCGAGGCACGTATTTCATTAAGCAGAATAGAGTTTTGTTACAAAGGTAGGGGGCGACGGTAATTCGAGGGTTACCGAGGCTGACCCTAAACGAAAACGCTTGGGGCGTTAATTACGTGATACAAATTTTGCGACCGCTCTGGATGAACTTAAGCCAGAGCCAACGGAGCCCAAGTTGCTGGTAGCCCGCGAGACACAAGCCTCAGCTTCCTCCTGAATTTGAACCCGGGCGCGCAGCAGATGTTGAGACTCCATTGACGGTCCTCGCCCGTTCCTTCCAAATGGCCCAGCCGACGAGGAAAAAGAGGGAGTCAAAACCGCGACGTCGCAGCGACGGTCGAGCCTTCTCATGATCGAGCTGCGACCCGTAGACGACAGTGATCCACCAGGGATCGCTCGACATACCCGGATCGGACAACTTAGCCGAGATGGATACCGGCCTTTGTGGACGTCGGACACCGTCCAGCAGTCCGTGCTCCAGTCGAAGAGGATGCCACCAGATAGGTCTCCTGAATACACACGAGAGTTGGCCGCTCCTGGACCCAGAATTCTCGGACGACGTTGCGGCGTGTTCGAAACGAAGCAGCTAGCTAGCGACGTCATAAGTTAAAAATATTGCGACGGGGTGGTAGAGGACCACTGGAGGCTAAGCCTCGACAGCGTCAAGCCCGGCCATGTCGAGCTCCACGGCCGTTGGGTCGAAGTCGCCAGAGAAGAGTATCTGAAATGCTTGCTGCTTCCTTGTGGACATTGGTCCATGGAACATCTCCTTGAACTTCTGCTGGATGTCGGAGTCGACCGCATCTTCATTGACATGTACCCCAAGTTTCTTCAGGAGTACGGACTGCGCCTGCTTGGTGGAGTTTGCAGCCCGTGGTTTGGCGGCCAGTCTGCCACTGCGCCTGATGGAGTGGATGGACACCGGCGTCCTGGAGCGACGTAGCCTCGGCCCGCCGCGGAGGATCGGCGTTTGGATCCGCTGGCAGACCATGGCCTCAAGCTCCGCCTGAACAGCAGCGAGGTTCGCAGCGCCCCCGTCGTTATCAGTAGCGGCGTTGCCGTTCCCGCATTCATCGGCGGAGGGGGGGTCCGACGACGCCAGGAACTCCAGCTCCATAACATCAAAGCGCACTTCCTCAGTTGTTGCAGGTTGGGCCTGGAGGCACTTGGGGAGGAGCGGCCCACCTGCACGCACCCCTGGGCTGTCATCAAACTGAGCACCCACAAAACCAAAAGGCCCATCAAGCGGTGTCTGGCGAATCGGCACGACTTCAGGCGAGTTGAGGCCCAAGGCCTCGGCGAGTGGAGGCAGCGTAGGCTGTCGCATGTCGCTCAGCATGGCCTCAAGTTGCATCGGATCAGAGTCAAATCTCGGTGCAGGTGAGATGTCGACGCCACGGGCACCAAAGTCAACATCGCAGACCTGTCGCGATGGCGTGCGTAACAAAGCCTGCCTCCCTGCGCCCGGCACAGGGGTAGACTCAGACTACCCGCACTCATGGACCTCTATATTCATCCTCTATACGTCCTAGTCAGCAAGATTTCATCCTCTATATCAATTTCTCCCGCACCCATCCATACTCTATATCATACTCTATCCATTGTAGGACCCACTTGTCAGTTTTTTTTTCTTTTTTTTTTCTCTCTTTTTCTCTTTCCTTTTCTTTTCTTTTTTCCCTCTCCTCCTTTATCCATTCGACCGCGCGCCTTCTCTCCTCATTCTCTCTCTGTCGGTCGCCTCCTCCCCGGCGGTCACGCCCCTCCCTCCCCGGTCCTCCCTCCCCGGCGCCTCCCTCCCCGGTCCTCCCTCCCCGGCCCCTCCCTCCCCGGCGGGCACGAGTGCGGGCGGGCGCGGCGGGGCTCCGGCGGGCGGTGCGAGCGGCTCCGGCACGGTGGGCGGGGCTCCGGCGGGCGGCGCGAGGGGCTTCGGCGAGCGGCTCCGGCAGGCGGCGCGGGGCTCCGGCGCGAGCGGCTCCGACGGCGGCCCAGCGGCGGAGCTCGGGCACCGGCGGATTCATGCGCGCCATCTTCTTCTTCGGCCGCGAGGGGCTTCGGCGAGCGGCTCCGTCGCGGCTCCGTCGGCGCGGGAGTGGAAGCGCCGCCGCGGGTCCGACTCCGTCGCGGCTCCGGATGCTCTCTCTCCTCGGTCTCCTCCCTCCTCCGCGGTGGTGGGCGGCGGGCCCGATGCGCCACGTCCGCGCGTACCGGACGTCCGCGAACGCGCCAGGAATGGCGGACGTCCCGCGGGTAGCGGATGGTTTCCCGTCCCCGCTGCAGGCCACACGACCGCCATCTCCTCCGCCATATCCGAGGTGGCGGTATAGCGGCTCGTTTCCAGGCCCCCAGTGCGACTCGTCTCAGGAGAGGGCGCGGCGCCTCGAGACTGCGGCTGAGGCGATTGGACGTCCGGCATCTCGCGTTTCTGGGGTGCCCTGCCGAATCGTCGAGAGCCACGCCAGGACCATGCCCTGCCATCCAACGAGCATCGGCCTTCGCGCACCATCTCGAACGGATTCGGGGCCCACCGGATAACCGTCTTCTCTGGCTCCCGCCGCCATGCACGAGCATGACCACCTTGGGTAACGGCCGGCGGCGCCAACGACGTACTCCCTCCGTCCGGTTGATTGTGCAATTATGGGAAACGTGCCGTTCAAACTGTATCAATTTTGACCAAATTTATAGCAAAAAGTATTAACATTTATGTCTCGAAATAAATTTATTATAAAAATATATCTCATAACCAATCTAACGGTACTTATTTTGTCTCATAAAAGTTAGTATTTTTTTATATAATTTAAATCAAAATTTGTGATGGCTGACTTCTCGGGATGCGAGAATTGCACATTCACTGGGACGGAGGGAGTACCTCGCTGTTTCGGCAGGAACGTCGGCCCTGACCCACGCCCCAGCGACGGACCACCATTGCCGCCCGGCCTGAAGGTCGCCGGGCCAAAGTATCGCGACTTGGACGGCCCGTCAAGGCCGGGATGGTAGCCGTTGAAATTACTGTCACCACTGTCGTCCGAATCCGGCGCGCCGGGGAAGTCATCGTCCGACGAGCTCGACGACACGTCCCAATCCTGATATTCCACAACACGCATCCGAGCGAGGTAGTGTAGGATCGGGAGGTGGGAGTGGATGATCTCATGTTCCCGGAGAAACAAGATGCCCAGGCCGTGCGGCTCCGGAGGCTCGGGGATGACGAGGAGCTTCTGCTCCGGAACCAACAGCGGGTGAACACACCACGCAGCGACAAAGAGCTCGCGGGCGTCGTCATCGTTGACTCCGTCAGCGCCGGCGGAGGCGAGCTGAACCTGGGCGCAAGAGGACCCAAGGAGATGTTGGGCGACGGTCTCGCTGAGCGCGTGGGCAGGCACACCCTTGATGCCGACGAGCACCCTGAACGTGAATGAGGCAGCCACGGCGCGAGAAAGGCGTGTCCAGCGACGCCAGGTGAGTGTGAACGGCGCGGAGCCCTCCGGCGGCGCAGCCAGCACCCGCTCGAGGTCCTCCCTGCGACTGAACCGGACTATGAAGTCCTCAGGGGCATGGCGCAGAACTGACATGGCCGCATCATCGACCCCAAAGCGGAGACGGAGGCGCTCACGCACCATGGCCGGAGTGACCGGTGGCCTGGTGCCGCCAACCAACGCCACCAATGCCAGAGACAAGGCATTCTCCGCAGCCTGGATTTCCTCGGAACGAGGGACGACCACCACCTCGACAGACGGGCGGTCGATCTCGGTGAGTCGGCGACTGTGCTCCCTCCGGAGCTGAAGGCGGGGGCGGCGGGAAGGACCACCGGCAACCTGCTCTGCACGCGCCGGTCCCTGCAACGCGACCCGGTCCGACGCGTGGTCACTCCCAACAAAGGCGGAGGCGGTTGCCGCGCGCGTGGCATCCTCCGAAGGCAGCGGGCCATCCGCATCAGCGATCGGAGGCCGCTGGTTGACAGCGTCGGGGCTAGGTGGCACACAACAGCGAGGTACCCAGGGTGACCTGCCAGTAGACACCGAACGTGCCGAGGCCGTGTCCTCTCGAGCTGCGCCCCAGCGCGCAGGAGAAGCCTGACGCCGGACCGCACCACGACGGCCACCAACACCAGCCGGCGAGCGCCCCCTCTTGGAATGTACCAACGCCATGGAGGACAGCGGGCAGTTGCGTGCCCGGTGGCCCTCGCAGCGGCAGGTGCGGCAACGCGACGGGTAGCGGCAGTTAGCCTTGACATGGTCATCACCCAGGCAATTGAAGCAGAGCCCGATAAGATCTGCAGGGACTGGCTTGGGCTGCGCAGGTGAAGGCCGACGGCGCCAGCGACGGCGGCTCTGGACCTGGCGGAACCCATCGGAGTCCGGCACCGCCGAGAGCCTGGCCGGATGAACGACGAGGGAGCGCAGCCTGGGGGCTGGGGGTGGCTCCTCGCGCTGGTTGGTGCAGCGTGCGTCAGCCAGGAAACCCCCCGGAGCACCCGGCGCGCGCGCACGACGACGACGACGTGGCCTCCGCCGGCGGCCACCGGCAACAGCAGGGCCCTTGCCACTATCCGTGGCCGCCGGGCTAGGAGCCTCGGAGCCAAAGGAGGCCTCTGAGTCGGTGAAGGAGAGCTTTTCACCCCGGCCAGCCGGGGAGAAGGGCTCCGCGTCAGGGTTGAGACCGGCAAACGGGCGGCGGGGCAGTTCGTCGGCCTCCTCGACCTCATCCGGCCAGGTGCGACGGGAGGTGGAGCCGCGCTCCATCTCCACTGAAAATTCTTCAGTGCTTATTTCAGTTTAGTTCTATGAATTTCTGGAACTCTTTTGCTGTATTGTAATATGCTACTGCTCTACGTTTGCGTAAGATCGCAAGAGTAGTTCGCCAGCGTGCAGATGCTATGCAGGAGCTAAGACAGTGATCCCATCATGAGGCTAGGAATCAATGGCGCGACCGTAATTGGTGGTTTAGCCATTGGCACCTTTCTTTGTTTTGATTTCTGTTGAAGATCTCAGTCCTGTTACTCTTCTGAACATTAACCTTGGTTGTGGCTGCTTCCTTGGGTATGATTAGGTTGCTGGTCTAAAATTGCTTCCAATTTGGCCAAAACAATATGCCGACAGAGGTTGCAAACTTTTATTACTAGGAACAATATTGCCCTCGGAATGTTCTCTATACAGTACTTATAGGTAAAGATCTGCTTACATGAAGAATGAATAATAATTCATCTATAGTTCACCTGATTCGTTTTGCCTGTTGTGACTTTGGTCAAATTTTCTTTCCATGTTTTGAATCCAAGAATGGAACATGAACATGATAGCGATTTAGGCTTGGTTGCACTCCGTACTTGCGACCAAGGATTTCATCTGTTTAATGTTCTACTAAGCTCTTCACTTCTCAATTGCTCTTCATACTAACTATTCAGAATTGTATCAATAGGGGAACTAGAAGAAAGGCTGCGGTTTTCCCAAAACCCAGCATTTTTAGAGTAGTCGTCATGGTCGTGGCCCAAATAATTCTGGGTTATTGTCTTCTGTGTTCTCACATCGGATGCAGCCATGAAGGTAGTAAGTCCGATTCGCTGCTTTTATATGGTGAAGAATGTGTATATTGAAGCTACAAGCAAAATATTTGAGATTTTCTCTTTTATGAGTATGTTAAATTTAGTTTAGTTTGCTGCTCGATTGCGCATCAGTAATAATCATACATGTTCAATGCGTGCATTGCCTGCTCCTTTTGCATGTTGATGCTTATCACAAAAGGAAAAAAAAATGTTTACGGCCTGTTTGGTGCAAAGAAATTTCAGATTGGAAGAGATGGAGCAGGCGGCAGCAAACCTGTCTGTGCATCCTGCTGCGCACTCACCCTTCGACCTGGTATGTGACCATCTGTCAAAAACTCCCCGACTGATAACATAGTGATCGATTTTTAGTCCCTGCCTTTTGTGCTGTGACGGGAGGTGGAGCAAACATGTCTACCCACAGGCACTGTGATCCCTTCCTTTCATGAGCAAACATAGTGATGAATGACCATGACATCCCTGTTCATGCTGACGCCTCTTGCATGAGCTCACCCTAGATTTATTTCTCTCCTGTTCACGCCACAAGGATTGCTGAGGCCGCCCTTGCAGAGAATTCCTTCTCCGGCAATAGCACCTACAACTTGGATCCTTGTTCTTGTTGTCTTGAACACTTAAGATTGCTGCTTCTACTTGTTTACTTCTATTTTTCCTGGGTATAGCTCATATGAGACTTGTTCTTGTTGTCTAATCTTGGCGCAGCTACTTCATGTTGCTGCTACGTGAAGCCGCTGGTGTATAGCTCATATGAGACTAAGGTCAGGAAGGCAAACAAGGGAAATAGCAGATGACGAGTTGGGGAAAGAAAATAGAAGGCAGGTTGCTGCTACGTGACGCTGCTTGGTGTATAGGTGCTATGAGACTACGATAGGAAGGCAAACAAGGGAAATTGCAGAAGACGAGTTGGGTTAAGAAAATAAATGTTAGGTTTATGTGAACCTGTTAATTCTTTGCAAATTTAGGGTATCTGTTGTGAGAAGCAACTAGATGAAACGATTATGTACAAACCATGGCTACCCTTACATCGATTTCAGATTACTCTTGAATTAGGCTGATCGTTCAATGAATTTATGTGATTGATTGCTGCAGAATCTCGACATTCCTCTAAAACAAAAGTTGCAGATTCCATTTTTATCTTTCAAACAAGGCTGATTTCACTCAAATTTGATAAATGGGTCAGAAGCAATGGTCAAAACAGTGTTGATGGTAGACTTTTAGGCCCTGTTATTGGCTTCAAAGAAGGCGTTTAGCTAAAGTTGTGAACTACAAAAAGCCCCTTAATTATTGGCTTCAAAGAAGGCGTTTAGCTGAAGTTGTGAACTACAAGCACATCTTGCAAGATGTTTATTTAATAGCCATGTATGTCTCAAATCGAAACCAAGATGCACACAAGATATTTCTTACATGTGTTAGCTAAAAAATACATAGGATTGTAGGAAATACCTAGAATAGTGTGGATTTTGAAACCCGCACGGGCATGAATGACCGTTTCTTTTTTTAAAGGAGATTTTTTTATCTGTTCCAAGGGCCAAGGCTGGATCTCCAAGCCGTTTCGACAGAGGCCAGAGCCCAATGGACGTGGGTGTGCACATGCATAAGGGCCCAGTGGGCCAAAACGGATTTTCCTTCCCATCTTACCTGAAGGATTTGCGGCTTCAGCGATTGGCAGGCCCACCCCATGATTTGACCCATCTTGCTTGGTCGGCCCTCCTGATTGCCCCCGCCCTCAGCGCTGCTCTGCACCTCCTCTTCGACCTGGGCCTAAAAGGGAAAAAAACAAACGACGACAAATTCTTGAGCTCATGCATGTCGTGTACGCTTTCAGCTCTGTTGTCTGTCTCCACTCAAAAAAAAAAGCTCTGTTGTCTGTCTGTCAGCAAAATACTCATATAACAGAATAACAGTTAACAGCACCTTCCCCGTGTGCCCTGCGCCGTCGTCCTCCGCCGCCACGTCCACGGACTGCGGCTTCACGTAGACGTAGGCGTCGTAGACGATGAGGCGGCCGAAGTGCTTGAGCTCCAGCTGCACGTTCTCGAACTCGAAGACGGCCTGGTGGTTGATGGACGAGCTGGTGGTGGCCCGGAAGATCTCCTCCATGGTCATGGATGCCACCAGTGCGCGGGTCTCGCGCTCGATGACGCCCCTGACGTCGTCGTTGAAGTGCTGGGAGAGGTCGTCGTCGTCGTCGGTACGGGGGGCGACGGTGAAGACGACGGCGCGCACGATGAAGGGCAGCTTCTCGCGGCTCATGGCCTGCACCTCGATGTCGAAGGTGTAGTCGACGGGAGCGAGATCGACGCGCTGCCCCAGCGCAATCCACGCTTTCTTGGCGAGCTTCTCGTCGCAGATCATCAGGCAGCCCTTCTCCTCGTGGCGCCTCTGCACATGGGCCGTGCAGGACATCTCCTCGGCGTCGTCCCTTGCTTCACTACGGTGGGTTCGCTGGCTCCTGCGGTGCTGTCCTGATGAATTCAGCTGATAAGACGACGTACAGATCCAAACCATTCCATCGGGCAGCATCAATCAATCAAACAAGAAAATACTCCACACGGGGGATGAATTGACGGCATTGCCCCTTATCTACACGTCGTCGCATCAGCCGCATGGAGGGTATTGATGGGATTGGTGCTGGTCTAGTCAAACAAATTACTCACACTTTGGAATTGACGGCATTTGCCCCTTATCTACACGTCGTCTTATCAGCTGCATGGAGGGTATTGATGGGATTGGTACTCGCGTTTTGGAACGGGACAGGAGCGTGGGATTCCATGGAGGAAGAAAATTAGGTGCGCCCAGGGCGCAAACGTCTTCTCGTGCGCGCACATGCCGCGTGGCACGAAACAAATCATGCGGCCGACGCGAGGAGCGCCTCCGATCCCTTCGGTACGCAAGGCTCGAATCCTTTCTCCGTACTCGACATCACCTCCACCGACTCCGAGTTCCCCTGCACCGACGGCGAGGATGCCTCCTCCGACGAGCCCATCCCCAGCTTCCCCGAGGGCGAGATCTGTGACATCGATGGCTTCTGCGCGGACGCCACCACGGACGAGCTCCTCCGCCTCGCCACTAAGGAGGGGAAGCTCACCGTCGAGCACGAGAAGGTACAAATCGAGGCGCAGCCCTTCCCCCTTTGGTGCCGCTCGAGAAGGACGCCGCGCAGATCCTCGACTGCCTCGCGGGCGACCGACGCACCCAAGTTTCGGCTCAAGCTCTCCTTCTCCGAGGCCCCCGCGCTCCTCCTCGCCTACGCCGTCGCCGCGCACGCTGAGGCGCATCGTCTCCTCCTCAACCCGTACTAGGTCACGGCGCCCGCCAAGCAGCCGTGACTGTCGCCGTCATCGGCGTTCCTCCCCAAGCTCCGCGGAGGAACCTGCAGTACCGCGCGTCCGGACCCCCCAGATGCCACCGTGTGCCGCGCCATCCATGTCCGCGATGACATGCTGCTGGCTGCCTCGGAGGCGCTGGCAGAGCAGGCCACCAAGGAGCACTTCGCCAAGTCCTACGAGCTCATCCTCGCCAGTCGGCTACCCCGTCCCGTCGTCTTCGTGAAGGACGCTGATAGCTGCATGTACACGCCCACCAACTGCTCGACTCAAGTCCTCAACGGCAACAACTATAGGACCAACTGCATCCTCCACCACACCATCGGTGTCCCCATCCCGGACGCTGCAGGATTCAGGGTCGTCCAGTTCCAGTCATATATTGTTGTCGGCATCTTGCATCAATCAGAGATAGCGCCCAACTACGGCCGCTTCCTTGGCCATCCTTCTCTAGTTATGTAACTTCTGTGCAGTTGAACACCTCCGTACCAGTGGTACTTCACGGGAAGGGTGCCCTCTTTTGTTGGCCAGAATTTACACAGTTGAGGTTGTGCCATCTCGTAGCGCCCGACGGTCTCGAGGTCGCCGTCGTCGGCGGTGACGCGCACGTGGTAGGGGAGCTGGTCGTCCTCGGACATGGCGCGGAGGCGGTTGTTATGGTACACCAGCCCGGCGTCGGTGACCCCGATCCCCGGGGACGCGTCGAAGAGGAGGAGGCGCGCCACGCCCGAGTGGCCGTGGAGCTCGCCGATGGCCTTGGGGTTGGGGAAGACGGCCTTCCCGATGGCGCGCTCCTGTCTGAGCCGCGCCGTCTCCGTGAAGTGGCACGCGTATGACTCGGCGCGGCGCCCGCGGAGGCGCACGGCGTGCAGCAGCAGCAGTCGAGGACGTCGGTGGCGCGCTTCGGCAGCACCCCGAACCGTGCGGTCTTGTTCCTGTCGTACATCCCGGGGGAGCCAGCCGCCCAGCAGGGCCGTCCCACAATTTTTTTGGGCCCTTGGGCCAGTAAAACTCTAAAGGTCCGACAATCGAATATTTTAATACGATGATTAAAGTATATAGTAGTATTGATAAGAGATAACTTGCACCATATATTTAGTTCTTAAAAAAGTAACCGTACATCAAAGAAGCTAAAAGAACGGCAAAATAACTTATGTTTCTTTGGCAACATCTAACATGTTAAAAAAATATTGAATAATAAATCAAATCTGTGAACTACCAAGCCCTATCCCCGTACGCTGTAATTGATAAACCGAAGTATAAGTAATCTCTAGTAGTCTAGTCTCTACTCTGTACACTGAACTGCAATCAAATTGATCTGTAAATCACTTATCCACTTACCGTGCAGTGCCAAACTGCCAATAATCAACCAATCAGGACGGGGAAGAGGGACGTCCGTGCGGTGCCAGTGCCACACTGCCGAGCCGGACGCCGGACGGCCGCTCCATTGGCCACTGCACTGCGCTCAGCAGTCAGCGCTCACGCCCTAGCACGCCGACGCCGTCACCGCACGAGCAAGTCGCGATCATGAATAAGAAGCGGCCACCGATCGCGAATACCAAAAATACATCTATCAACTATACATGGGTACACTCATGGGCCCCAGCCTCATGGGCCCATGGGCGTCGCACAGGCCGCCCTCCCCCTTAGGACGGGCCTGCCGCCCAGCACCATCTCCTGGAGCTTGAACACGATCTGCTGGTCCGGGATGATGGCGTGGTTCTCGGTGACGGGGATCTCGACGTCGGGGGGCTTGCAGCCGTCGGCCGTGAAGTAGAAGTACTTGAGGAACGGCTTGGACACGACATTGTAGCTGAGCGCGAAGAGCTCTCCGTTGGCCGGGTCCAGCTTGGGGTGCGCGATCATGGCGGTGTCGAGCTGCCCGCCGAAGTCGTAGCGCCCGACGGTCTCGAGGTCGCCGTCGTCGGCGGTGACGCGCACGTGGTAGGGGAGCTGGTCGTCCTCGGACATGGCGCGGAGGCGGTTGTTATGGTACACCAGCCCGGCGTCGGTGACCCCGATCCCCGGGGACGCGTCGAAGAGGAGGAGGCGCGCCACGCCCGAGTGGCCGTGGAGTTCGCCGATGGCCTTGGGGTTGGGGAAGACGGCCTTCCCGATGGCGCGCTCCTGTCTGAGCCGCGCAGTCTCCGTGAAGCGGCACGCGTACGACTCGGCGCGGCCCCCGCGGAAGCACACGGCGTGCAGCATGCCGTCGCCGTAGAAGAGATGGTGCCCCGCGCGCGGCGCGTGGAGCGGGTTGGCGCCGTTGTGGACGTACAGGCCGTCGAGGGTCGAGGCACGCGGCAGGCTGGGACGCGGCTGGAGACCGGGAGCTCGCCGGTGGGCGGGCGCTCCCCGACGGGTGCGTAGTTGCCGGCGATCTGGACGGCCGGTCGGCGCGGTCCGCGGCAATTTGATTAGGCAAAAGATATCTTCACAACCAGCTAGATAGGGACTGGAGCTACTCCGGAACACATTTCAAGTCGGTGCTTAACTGCTTATATATAAGTTATAACAATGACTTTTTAGGCTGTAAAGTAAAGCAACACCCTGACAATATGCATCACTCCAGGCACTCACAGTTGACTAGTTGAGCTGACAGAAATGAATGGAGAATTCAGACAAATTCCTGTGGTTTGTATTCTCAATTAAACTGCTGTATGTGAACAAAAAAAAAACTTAAATTACATAAGAGATTCAAAAATAGGAGCATCACGCAGGATACTCAGCTAAATTGAAGCAAAAATAAAGAACTTTTAGATTACCAGGGAAAATAAGCAAATACTGGTTCATCCAACAAGCGAGACTGCGAGAGGCGTCCGTTGCAGTAAAGGAGTGGCTTCTTCTCAGAGCATGTTAAGTGTCTCTCTGTGATTGGAGTACTTTACAACTTGTGGATTTCATCCAGAGTGGCGAGCAAATGGGATGGAGACGGTGATGAGCGTGATGACGAGGAGGACCATGAGCACAATGGCCAGGCACGTGACATGGGGGCGTGCCACAGCTCGCACCGTTATCACCATCATGAGGTATAGCCCAAGTGCTATAATACCGAAGAAGAAGAAGCCGACTGCGGTGACTGGCCCCACCATGTAGTGTCCGAAGATGGCGGTGACCATACCGCCACAATTGACAATGCCTTGTGCTAGGTCGAACACATATCCCAAGTATTGATTCTCTTCATCGTCGATGTCATCCTGTGTATCACCATTGGTGAAGGAGGGCAAGTCATATCTTTTTAGTGCATGCTTCAACTTTGGTTGAAGGAGGGCAACAACAAGGATCAGGAACAGCAAGGCGACGATGGCCAAGGCATAGTGTTCGTTGAATGAGAGAATCACAAGGCAGGACGCCGCTTCTAGAAGGAGCCACGATACGAAGACCAAGACATTGCCCCAACTTGGCAACAGTATTATGGTTTTTGAATACCATGATATTGCTGAAACTATAGTCTTTTTGAAGTTTTAAAAACTTTACTCTACACCTCTTTATTCTTAAGCCACAGTTTTGCACATCAATGATTCTAAAACTATAGTTTCTTGATACTATGGTTTCTTAATACTACAACATCCAAACAAGGTCTAAATTATTATTTGGAGAGCTATTTGCATAAAAATCATGTTCTGTATCTTTGTGCTCTCTAACAGTTTCTCTATATCTTGTGTGCACTCTAAAGAGCCATTCTCGTTTTCTATCTTTACCTAGCGAAAAATCTGAAATAGAAGATGACTATATTTGGATAACCAAATAAAGAAGCAGTTGTGACGTTATTTTTTTCCATCGAAATCTCTATTTCTAAGAATTAGGAAGAATATGAAGAGTCTCTTATAGTTGCTCTTAGATGGCCCATTTGCATCATTCAAATAATAATTAGCCGCTAAAAAATAGTCATTGTGTGGATCTAAACAAGTTCATCTAATAAATTGGCTAATTGTTAGCTGAGCACCTAAAAAAATAACAATCCACTTTTGTCCTCATATATATCTCTACCCACATGCTCTTTCAATATTAAATGGAAAAAGAGTATTATAGGCAAAACCACCATTATATTCACTTTCTAGCTAGTATATATCTAAACAGACAACACATAGATAACTAATTTTAGCTATGAACTATAGCAAGTAACAAATGTAGTTTTCACTAAACCCATTGTTACCCAGAAAAGCGATTTACAGGCTAAGAACAAAAGCAGCTATATATTCCAACCTCAAAGGAATTTTTTACTCTGTTTTTTCGTTACAACCACACGAAATACAACTACTGAAAATTTTGTACCAGAGCCCTTCTAGTTTTTTTCACATTTGTAGTAGGAGTATTTATTTAGCAAAAAAACAGCGAGGCCCGCAGTACATCGTTGATTTAATTCTACCGTGGGCTGTGGCTCCATAAATAAAGAAAAGAAAAAAGGTCCATTCTACTTCCTGTAACTATCGTTATAGGAGTAGTTTGTTTCTTTTTTTTCTTCTCAGACTTTAAAACCAGACATTTTATCTCCTGGTCTCTAAAAAAAGATCAAATTGCCTCTTGCCTTGGTTTGAAGTGGTTTTGAAACAGTTTTATTCTTTTTAGTTAAAAACAATCTAGTAAATACTTGATGTGGTTTGAAAACCACATAAAATGTTTATAGCACTTGTAAAAATTTGAGCAAAGATAGAAATAAATTGGGATACAGGGATCCAAATAAAATATTTTGAGCTCGGGAAAATATCTTAAGAAGCTTTCAAAAATTAGACTTAGCTCTATGAAAACGGGAAACTAAGAAACAGGGGAAGGATTTATTTATAGTCCCTACTAAGAAGCACACGCCTGAGTTCGAGTAATTGCATCGACCTTCGAATACGGCCATCGACATTCGCTGATTGAATCAAATACGGTCAGAGTTCAAAAAAAAAAATCAAATACGGTCAAAGCTAAACCGCGCACACGCGTTGTGAAGAAGCCACCATCGCCACGCAAGTGGCCATCTCCATCGCCCGGAGGAGACTGTCGTCGTCTCGTTTTGCTCTCAGAATCGGTATGCATGTGTCCGCTGACGTCGGCTCGGTTTTTCCTCGGAATCGGGCGCACGTGGTTCGGACAGGAATCTATACCTGTCGCTGGGCATCCAGCATCCACACCCAAATTCACATCCACCTTGTTTGGGGAGGGTAAGGATAAATATTTTTTGTCCATTTAATTAAGTTTGGATAAGGGTAGGGTAACACACTACTATTAAAAAAAACTTTTGCAAGGCGTTTGGAATTTTGCCTCGGAGGCGGTTGGGCCAGCCGCCCGCCTCAGTTAATGCCTGGAATTAACCAAGGCGGTCGTTTTTTATTAACCGAGACGAGCATAGTTAACCGTCTCGGATAATCGATTTACGGAGGCGGTTCCTAAAATCTATTAACTAAAGAGGTCCGCCTCCAAAAATCAAGCCATTTTCGGAGGCCCGCCTCTGTTAATAAGGTTGAGCCCACCAGCGGCCCAATCCGACCCGGTTACTCTTTCACATACATAATTGAGCAAACCCTAGTTTCTAGTCATTCTGTCTCTCTCTCGGCCGCCACCCCTTCCCTCTTGTTCTCTGCTCTTTCTCGCGACCCCCTCCCTCTCTCGTTCCCTCGTCTCAGGCCCGCAGGGAGCCAGCTCTCGGTGGCAGCATGCGGTGGAGGCGAGCGCAGGGGGCCATTTCTCAGCGGCGGCGCGCGGTGGTGGAGAGCGCAGGGTGGCGGCAAGCGCAAGGGGCCGTTTCCCACACTACTATAGAAAAACTTATGCACAGTGTTTGCGAAATGGCCTCGGAGGCAGGCGCACATTTAAACCGCTTCGGTTAATGCCTGGTATTAACCGAGGTGGTCACATGTAATCGCCTCGTAAAATTGATTTACCGAGGCGGACATTTTATTTACCGAGGTGGTAAAAAATGTCCGCCTCGGTAAATCATTTACAGAGACGGGCGTTTGTAAGGCAACCGCTTTGGTTAATTAGGCTCAGCCCACTAGCCAACGGAAGCCCACCACCATGTCTGACTATATAAACAAAACACAAACCCTAACTCACTTCATCCCCACTCAGAAACGCCTCAGCCCCGCGCGACTCCGCTCTCCCACCGGCGCGACTCCGCTCTCCTCCCTCTCACAACCTCTCCCTCTCCCACCGTCTCCTCTCCCACAGCGTTGACGGCATGGATCTGGGTGCCACAACGGCGCGCTCTCCCCCACGGCCCCCCTCCTCTCCTCTCCCTCTCCCCCACAGAAATCTCGTACATTGGTATTCTAATTACTTTTGTGTCTTGAGTGTTAGGCCACCAAAACTCATACATTGGTATTCTAATTACTCGTCCTAGTAAGGAGCCCACAACACCAAACCACTAAAATGAAAAGCTCACATTCACACTTTAATTTTTTTGGCAGCATTTACTAAAGCTTATTGGAAATGGTATAGGGCCTGTTTGGTTGCCAGCCACACTTTGCCACGCCTAAGGTTAAGTATTTGCCACATTGTGGCAAAATCGAAGTGTTTGTTCGTTACTAAGCTGTGGCAAAATTGTGTGGCTGTTATTTGGATGGCTGCCACAAAAATTTGACAAAGTTGCCACATTATGTATGATGTTTCTAATAGTCTAAGAATAAATATGAAAATTAAGACTAATATAGATAATTAGTGGTCTAGAATACCCTTCTTTTTATCTTAATTTGTTTAACTTATTTTAATTTTTTCTATTCTCTCTACCCTATCCAGCGCATGCATGCAGCCTTATCTCCGTGCTTGCACGACTAGCCAGTATGGATGCTCCGTGCTCGGTCATGCAGCATGCAGCTCCTTCGAGGTAGTTGGTTTATGCAGCATGCAGCTGGTCAATCCATTAAAGAAATCAATGGCAGCATGCAGCTCGCGTCGTAGCGGCCGGTGTGGAACGGAAATAGCCCACCACACTTTTGGCGGAGAAGTGTGTGGCGAGCCGCGAGTGGCTTCCGTGGCTATGGCGAGCCAAGGGTTAGTAATCAACCAGACGCGTACCAAATTTGTTGTGGCAAACCTAATGTTTGGCATGGCGAGTTATGGCCAGCAACCAAACATCCCCATAGTTTCACATGAAGCTATATCATTCCAACTAGCACTACCCAGATGGATACATGGATTCCACATCGTTACCCAATATATTGCCTCCAAGGCTGCAACACCTAGTACACTTAACCTAGTTGAAATCCATAAACATGTACCTGCAACCTAACATAAAAAAACATGAGTTCAATCCATTCAAATCAACAACAAAAGAAGCCTATCTAATTTTTTTTCTCGATCGGGCCATTCACCCGTTTTCCATTAAGAGGAAGTAGAGTTTAGGGAAAACTGGTTCTATAGCATTGAAAGATGACAATAATCAGAAAATATCATCAAAAAAGTTGTCACGTGCAATACCATTCAAAGATGCAAGCGTGTAGCATTCCATCACGTTCCGTCGCGTTTGGAGCTAACGCCGTCCGTCTCTACTCGCTGGAACCTGGGACGTACGCTCCTTCTCCTCCCTCCTCTATCCATCAACTGCCCGCCGGCCGGACTGTTTGCCGAAGCCAAAAAGGACGAATGCCAGTGACATGGCGAGCAGAGCAGCGGCGATGCTGCTAGTGGTGCTGTGTGCGACCGTGCTGTGCGGGTTCTCGGTGGTGGGCCTCGACGCTGCGATCGACGGCTGGCCGACCGCAAACGTGTCCAAGATGGGTGCCACCGACCGGACGCTGCGGGGCAGGTAACTGCGTCGATCGCGGGCCTCAACGTGGAGGGCAACGGATCGTGCGTCTCTGCCATCCTCTTGGGAGAGCACGCACATCACGGGACGCCAAGCAGCCGGCTGGACTCACTGGATATCCGTTGATCGATTGGGCTGATGCATGCGCACATCCTCTTTTTCCATGCAAGAAAGCCGAAAGCACCCATTATTCAGCGGAGTCCGACAAGCTGGAAGCCAGTGCAAGAATCATCGGGTCGCTCCTGGACCTAGACCATGACAGGAGACAGCGCGGTCGCGCACAGCGCCACTAGCGGCGCCTGTCCGAGCAGCGAGCGGATGGAGAAGAGGGAGATAGCAGAGAGAGAGCAGACCAGCGGCGGCGACTGCCTTGGTGCCGGCGGCGCTCAGCTACGGCCTTCGGGCTTCGGCGCGGCGTCGGCTTCGACGCGCGCGGGTGCTCCGTGCTAACCTCGCTCGGCTCCGGTCCGGGGAGCTCCGAACATCAGGGTGGTGGCGGGCAGGTCCTAGTGCCCGTCGGCCGTGGTGGTGAGCTCTGGCATCTGGCTGCTGCGGGCGGAGTCGCAGGCTGGTGCGGTGCAGCTCCGGTGGAGGCAACTTCGGCAAGCCGGGGCGAGCGCGCGGCTTCGGCGGCGTAGGGCGTCAACGCTGGAGTGCTAGGCGGCAGCGTCCGAGGCAAGGACAAGCGCTGGGCTTGAGCTCCGAGCTGCCTGGGACGAGGCTCTACCACCGAAGGCCTACCCGGTTGATGCAATGTTCTCTGCGTCCTCCCATGGCTCCTGCTCTTTTTTTTGATAGATCCCATGGCTCTTGCTTGTTTTTGAGTGAAACACTGAAGCCGAGTCCTCGGACGAACGCAACAAACAACGTTAACTGTGAGAGTACCAGAGTGTTAGATCGCAGAATGGATACTCACTTTCAATGGTATTTTACGGTACAACGAACTTTCAGTGGTATTTTTCGATTCTTGCATTCTTTCGGTGCTATGAAACTAATTTTTCCTAGAGTTTAAGGTTACACATGATTCACAAGTAATCCTATGATTACTAGTGAAGTCCCACAGACACATACAAAACAACAAGAAAACAACGGGGGAGGGACCCTGCACCTCAACACCTGACCCACTAAGCCTATTACATGAAGATAACAACACACTGGTAGTTTTCGTGTAATGAAACCGCAATGGCGACGAGACGAGATCGACGCCAAAGCATCCGCCAAAAGACGACCTGAAGCGGCAAAGCATCCGCTAGAAGGGGGTCATCACGCACTCAGCAGCAAAGCTTCTACCCAGGTGAGGAGACCCAAGCGACAACAGCGGCAAAGTATCCCGTCTTTTTTGTTTTTTAGCCCTTTTTTCGAAAGATTTTCTCAAATACGCTCCTGACGGAAAGATTTCAGAAAATGGACCCAGGGCTTGGCGCCAAGGTAACACAGCTTGGCGCCAACATCAATGGCGCCAAGCTCCCATGCCACTTGGCCAACGACGCTGAGCTGGCGCTGACGTGGCAGCACCTTGGCGCCGTCACCGTTGGCGCCAAGCTTGGCGCCATCGTAATTGGCGCCAAGCCTGGCGCCATCGTAATTGACGCCAAGCCTGGCGCCACAATTCACGACGCCAAGACCCTGTTTTAAGTACTCAAATTTACCGTGAGATGGACATGTTGGAATTTGTTAAGTCTTGATATTTACTAAGATTTAGACATAAGTAAATCTGGATTTTTGCTATGGCTTGGATATGTTAGAATACCAACTACCATGTGGTAGACATATGGAAAAATAGCTTTTTTAACATGACTTGGACATTTACAAATTTGAAATTTTACCATAACTTGGATATTGAAAAATGTGACAAACTCTAGAGTTTTTACAGTGACTTTCTATGTGACAAACTCTAGAGTTTCGATAATGGGACAAGAAAACACCACTGGGATGACTCGCTTAGATGAAGCATATTCTGATCATATATCAAAACTATGAAATCGAAGGTAACTGAGACAGTACTCATAATATGAAATTGAAGTACAAATTTTGTACAGAAGAACGGGAAACAGTTTTGTACAAGAGGGTTAACAGCCCACACAATTCCAATCAGAGGATAAAACGATACATGATCGCAGGCAGTTTCATGACTGATGAATGTTGCGTATGGCTGCATTGATACTTTTACAGTCAAAGTCCATGATCTTCATCCAATTCTCGAAATCTCCAATTTCCTACAAATGTAATTGAACATGGATGCTTGAGAAGCAGCATCTAGCATATGATTGAATTGAAATTTTCTGTGAACGAATTATCCAAAACTGAAGGAATGGTATCCTAACTAATCACATGAAGTCAGCGTTCTAGTTTTCCTTATCACAGAATATGTTCTCTACTCAGTGTGTAGCAGGATTCAGAGTTTCAGATTCACCATGGGTAAAGTTTACACGAGGAGAGGATCGACCAGGCAGAGAGCAGCAATCACACCACTCCCCCCTGATAATTCGTTAGTTATTATTACCTTCAAGACAGAGTTGAGCTCGCTGGTGGCGGCCAGCCACTGATCAGTCTGCCGCCTGTAGCGCGCGATGGTCCCGAGCAGCGCGCGGGCCTCGAGCTCAATCCGCTTCTCGTTGACGAAGAGCTCCTGCACCCCACCGTCGACCGCGTCCACGAGCAGATCAGCGACCCGCGCCGCGCTTCTCAGGGCGTCCTCCTTCGCTCTCTCTGCGCGCGCGCGTGCGTGGAGCGAGATGGGGTCAATAATTTGTTCGGTCACTTGGGCAAAGGAGACAGCAATGGCGGCGGGCGGCGGCGTACCAGTCTGTTGGCGTTGGCGGAGGGATTGGCGGTGGTGCTGATGCACGATCTGCAGAAGTGCCTCTTCCAGATCCTGCTTCCCACCCGCCGACGCCGCTAGTGACTTGGCTCCGTCCATCCCCTCACAATCGCCGCCGGACGCCGGAGGAGTTCCCGTCCTTTTACCTTTTTTTTCTGGTCTTTTAAGGGAATTTTTTTTCTGGGTGAGAGGTAGCACGAGAGGATGAATTGTATGGGCCACGGCCAGGTAATCTGATAAAAGCCCAACCGAAATCGAAAGAAGCCCACTCGGCTTGCACGGCGGACGTCGTACGCGTGCTCTTTACTCATCATCTCCACTCCAGCAAGCTTTGGCAAATTTTGTTTTCCAAATCTCCAACGGTTTGGCAAAATTTGTTTTCCAAATTTCATCTCCAACAGTTTGACAACTCCCGTAATAATATGAGGAGGAAAAAAAGATCTCATCTCTAACAGTTTAGCAAATTTTATTTCCAAAAACCCCAAAACCCGCTAACGAAACGAAGAGCCCCGGTAAGCGAATGAAGAGCCCCGCTAAGCACGAGGAAACTACGATGCGCGACCGGTGCCCCGCGCGCATATATGCGCGCAATCGACCGAGATTTTCCAACTTACCAAAGATGCCAAACCCAGATACCAAACTATTGAAGAAATATTTTTCTCATTTTACCAAAAATTTTAGGATGTAAAACCTATACGTCAAACTCTTGGAGATGCTCAAACGCCTCCTAAAATGTCCCGATCCCAATGTTTTCTCCATGGATGTTTTTATTATCAGATTCGATTTACAGCAGTTTTGTCCAATATGACGTCACGTAAGCCACAACAATGGCAGATCCAGGATTCAAAACCTATGGGGTCAAACTTATTGATTGTATTAAGCTAATCACTACAATTAACATATGTTATTGTAATTTTTAGAATAGGGTTTAAAGGCATGTCTGGCCCCACAGCTTGCACGTAGATCCGCCATTGAGCCACAAGATAAATCGAACTATGTTAATTGTTCATGAGCTCAAATAGACCTTATAAAAAAGTTATAGAAATACTTATTTAAATCATCAAATATTTTCTACAAAGTATGATATTAAAAATAAAAAAAATTAGATTTCATCTTAGGAAATTCATAAAAAAATTGTTTATTTGGTCGATAAATATGAACCCAATCACAACATTTTTCTTAAAATCATACACTATATTATGATGGTTAGTTTTGAATTATTTGAATCTTATATGACCATATAAATAAATATTAGGATATATATACTTGATCAAAGCTAAGAATATTTACAACTTGTCAAAAAGTGGTAATGATGTTCTTTTTAAAAACAGAGGAGCTCTCATGTGCGTATCTATTTAGTGATTCAATTCTGTCACACAAATACCCTTAGAAACGAAAATAATAGGTTAATGCTAGTGCACGGACGTTCGATGGGGATTAATTCCATCGGACGCTCGTCTGCACAACTAACACACCCGCCCTGACGCCTGACTAGTCCCCATCCGTGCACCCTGCCCTCATCCCCATCTGTTCGCCCCCGCCCCCGCAGACGCACCCCTGTTCCGTCGTGCCCCCGACCGCCGGCACCGGCTGCTGCGCCCCATTTCCTGGCACCCCTGACTCTCCGAACAATATGAAACACTTGAATGCAAAATACGTCCAAAAATAGATAAAACATCTAGAACATACACTTACAACATAAGTGTGTAAGCATATGCAACATCAGATAGAACACTTGCAACTTACAATATGAAAACACATGCTGCAACAGAACACTGAAACAGATGATACGTTTTGGAACACATGGTTGTAACATATGTGTGAAAATATATGCAACATCCAGATCAAAACGCTTGCAACATACGTATGGAAACAGATAAAATATTTTAAACAAACGCTTGCAACATGCCTCTGAAACACTTGTAACATATCCAATTGTGCAACATCCCCCGATCTACTTTTGCAACATTCATATGAAACAATTGCAACATACCTCTAAAACCTCTAAAATAACTGAAATGTACATTTGCAACATGGGGGGAGAGAGAGAGTCCTGGACCGGTCGATTTTGGCTGACGGGGTAGGAGTCGGCGGCGACCGGTATTGCGCGCGAGCAGCACCGCCACCAACGGCACCAGTACCGAGCTTGGCTCTACGGCGATCGTGGGGGATTGGGGGGGGGGGGGCGAGGAGCGCCATGGCCGGGTGGGGGGAGCTCAGTCGCCGGGGTGAGAGAGGGTGCCGCCGGTGGTGGGAAGGGCACCGTGTCGAGATGGGGGGAGAGCCGTCCACTCCTTTGCAACACCACCACACCACCTCTATGGATCTAGCCAGAGGCGAGTAGATCTCGCTCGTGCTCTATGGATCTAGCCGAGGTGGCGGAGAGGGCCGTTGGATTCGTGAGCCTTGTTCGCTTGAACTTATCAGCCTTGCTTATCAGCCATGGTATAATATTTTCTCTCACGACAAATCAGCAAACGATACTTTTTAGTCTGGCTTTTCAGTAGAGCTATCAGCACTTCAGTTAAAACATCATGTCTCAATCAACCTCGACAGACTCTGACCACTGGCTTTTCAGATATGATTAGTACTACACTCTCTACTAGCTAATAGCTGATCACACTCACTCTACGCGCCCAGCAAACTAGCTAATAGCAGATCACAGTTTCTGATTCGAATCCTCTTAGCTACCCTTTCCTCTTCTCGGTCGGAACGGAGGGACTCCAATTCGGCCTTGAGCTTGGCCATAGCAGCCGCGTTCCTTCATGCATGAGAGCTTTTTCCTCCTCGACCATATAGCTCTGATATCCTTGATCTCTTTTGCTAGCTCTTCCACAGATGTTTTCCCTTCCCAGCTGCTCATAAAAGTAATAAACATTATCAAGTGCGTTGCTAAAGTGCACGGACATAAATCTTCTTCTAGTCTAATAAATAAAGGGAGATAAGTATAAAGTATAAACAGTCATATGCATTGGTCGATGCAGAGGCTGGAGTATTTTTAATATATTCCCTTTTCAAAAAAAACAAAAAAAGTATAAAGTAAAGACGATGACGTAGATGAAGCAAAATACGATGCTATTAGCTTATTTGACGACGAAGACAACAACAATAGAAACTTTGACAATAACAAAAGTGTCCAGGAGCAAATTTATTGGAAATGGTGTCTAGAAATAAATTTGGCAACAACAAACATGTTCAGTAGCAAATTCGATTTTTCAGAGTCCACCGGCAAAGACAGATCACTTTGAGGGTCATGCGTAGCCTATTTTGCCCGGATGCTATTAGCTTTACCATGCTATTGGTTAGTTGAAACTTGGATGAGCCACATTGCCATAGAAAACGAAGTTTCAAAATCTTTCGTGCATACAGCTAGCTAGCTGCACTGTTTGTCAAACTGCCCATTGACAAAAGGAGCTTCGGTTTTTGCGCTGACAATAATGTCGTTGCTTGGTTAGTAAAAGGCCGGCAGGCGTCAAATCAAAATTCAAAAGGTGTCAAAATCATACAGCTGCTTGCCATGCACCACGAGACGACGACGAGTCGACGACGACCTACTCTTACTCGTCTCCATGGCTCCATGCTGCAGCTGAGGCATGCAAAAGTCTTCAGCTTTTTTCCCCAAACTTTGCCGCTGTCTCTCTCTCCTTTGAAGCTAAACTCTACTTACCTGCCTAATCCAAGCTAGTTGCGACCAGCGCCCAACTAGCTACTAGCCAGTCAAAAACATTCTGGATCGTCATCGATATGATGTGGTAAAAAAAAAAGAAAAAACTGAATTTGAGTTTTGCTCTAGAGAGACATGTCATGTCATGTCATGGATGGAACTTTTGACCGTACCTGCAACGTCTTGCCCTGTTTGCATGAACCACTTCAACAGTACTTTTCAGCTAATGAAAAATGTTTTCCTCTCATAATAAATTAGTATAAGCTAAATTTCAGCAAAGCAAACAGAGAGATCCATTTATCCGTCGACTTTGATCCTGACTGCGTGCAGTAGCTGGACGGTTCTTATCCAGATTTAAGTAGAATTCGATTTGATTGGTAGAGCTAGCTTACCTTACTCAACTTTGTTTATCATCCTTTATATTAGGTAGGTTATGCAATCGATCCACGTCAGGCTTGTCAGCTCAATGTACAATCATCTGTCAGCAGCGCCTACCCAGTCCGCATTTGTCAATGTAAATATATATTTATATTTGTCTAATACATGTAAGTTTTTTATACTTCGTAAAAATCTATAAACATTGACTACTAGAACATTATAACATATTTATATTAGTAGTATACTTGTAATTACTCTATTATTTTTAAAAAATAATATTATACATATAATTTTTTTCATGCAGCAAATTCAACATATTGAGCGGTGAAGAAGGTTAGTGCATACCAAACATACCCATCCATGGTCTCCATGGCTTTTGGAATCCCTTTGGAGTAAGCAATGGTGGTGGCTTTGTGGTTTCTTAAATATTAACGGTGAGACTAGCGTCCGGACGTTTGGACGAACACCCGCGTCCAGATGACCGCGACGACTGCTCCACCCCGCATCGGTGGCCGTAGCCTGGCCCTACTGCTCTCGTCAACACCAATGCCCGCGGTCTGCACTTGCAACATGAAACAATAGCTACAACATACGACTGAAACAGATAAAGCATTTGGAATATATGCTTGCAACATATGTGTGAAACATTTGTAACACATTTGGATAAAACACTTGCAACATACATTTAAATTAGATGAAATATTTTGAACAAACATTTGCAACATATCTCTGAAACACTGCAACATAATACAACATATGCAACATCCCGATCTCCTTTTGCAACATCTATATAAAATACTTGCAACATATCTCTGAAACATATAAAACACTTGAAATATACAGTTGCAACATAGGTGAGGGGAGGTCGGGGTCGGTCGATTTCGGCTGTCAGGGTAGGAGCTGGCGGCGAGCGGTGGTGCGCGAGCCCCACCAGCACCGGCCGCGCTCGTGGGGTGCCCTTGGCTCGGTCAGGGATGACCTGAGGCGCCCCGACACGTGAGCCCAATGAGCATCGACAGGGGTGGCTGTGGCGGCTTGTGGCAGCGAGGCATCCCGATGGCACTGGGGTTAGGGATGAGGCCAAGGAGGCGCTTTGCTGCCAGCGGATGTGTGTGAGACTGAGACCGAGAGGTGGGGAGGGCGAGAATGGGGAGAGCAGAGGCACGCGGCGCACGCGAAGGCGCAGAGTGAACAGCGCAGGTGGGGCACGTGGCTAGCGGAATGAGAGGCATGGGTGGGGCGAGCGACAGGGGGGAGTGAGGAGCAAGCGGTGCGCGGCGGGGAAGGCGGCGACAGCGAGGCAAAGTGGGGGGCGCGGCATCTAGATGGACGAACACCCAGGTGTCTAATCATTATCAAAATATTAAAGTCTGATTTACCCTAAGCTAGTTCTGAAGTTGGAAAAAAAACTATTGAACTCCAATACCAGACAAATATACACATCTTAATTTTTAAAATTGGTTGAGATACCCTCTTGATCATTTGGAAATGGTTTCATGGGTAGTTTCGCTAACATGGCAATGGATCCTATATTTCAGATGGTCTCTCTCTTTCTCTTGAATAAAAAGTCATAACTTTTTCATATGAAGTCAGATGAGGAATACAAACTTAATTACAAAGTTATAATAAGGCTTGATGCGATTTAAAACTTTGTAGTAGACAACTTTTCTATTTGGGAGAGAGGGAGCGCACAACGATAAATAATTTTGATTAGTCATACACTAAACATGAACTTTCAATACCGATTCTAGTCCATACATAAGCACGGTTCGATAAACTAGTATATCCTAATTTGTTTATATAATCACCTGATCCCCTACCAAACTATTTTTCCCCCAAAACAATATGCGCCCACGTACATGCCCTATCGTGTGGCCCTTATCACACCAAGATCAATGCTGCTCAACTTCCCATATGGAATCTCAAGCAGCACGAATACTGGAGTGGAAGCCTCGGAGGTGTGGTCCAGCACGAATCTTGGAGCAGATTTGTATGCTCCAGATAGGACTGGGGTGCACACATAGCATTGTGGTTTCTGGTTTGGTCATTTCTGATCCCGCGTGTAATGTTCTGCGGTGTGACATCGATGACAAATCTGGTCACCTGCGGACCGGCTACACTGATACGTGTTGCAAGAGATAGCTACTCACGAACTAATCTCAATCAACACAAAATCTTTGCAGATCAGCGACATTTCATCGGTTTATAGCCAATGACGAAATGAAAATCACATATGCTAGCTACATCCTATATCCTTAATTATATTTAATCCTTTGTATATTTAGTAGTTCTGAGAGGAAACATGCACGTACGGTTAAGTGTTCTCACGCACTTTCTTCTGTTTAATTTACTAGTAGTTTAGTACCGTACCGTTCCTTGAGACTGAATGTCTGAATTAGTACTTCCTGTAGACAAAAATAACTGTCGATGCTGCAACCTTTCACTGCCTTCAAATAAAACATGGTTGATAGGCAATATTCAATTTTTTATATTGTGATGTACCTTACATCTAAAACCTACTGAAATTAAAATAACATGTAATCAATTAATATAGTTAAGCAGTCTTCTCCATCTGACTCCCTTGAATTAAATTAACATTGTCTAGAATAATGCCCAAACTAATTAAGTGAACAGGGTTTTACTAGTACTACTTGGGTTCCATGTGCGCGTGGCCAAGTCTCCACAATCCAAGGGGGTAGTTGGGCGTGTGAACAGTGAGCCGTACCTAATGGCTTTATCACATTGTCTTTGACCATAGCACCTGCAGACAAATATTTCAACATCAATCACACACAGTATCAGATGCTTCTGGTGCTGTACGTGCATGGTGCAGTGCAGGCATGCATTGCAGAAAAGTTGACAGGGCTGATGAACTGATCTGAGCCGTTGGATAGATGCATGTCCTATATTCACAACAACTTAACTTTGGTTGATTGATTAGAATAAAACGGCAATTTATTAACTTTGAAGCAATGCAAAAGATTCTGAGAATGGAGACTGTTGACTCTTTGTCATGCGTGTACGCGTTGTGGCGAACAAATGGAGCAAGATTGTTAACTAACTAACTAACCATGCATGCATGACGACTTTAGGGAAAGCATGGCATGGGTCATGGGGACAAATCATATTTTATCCTACTACATACGTGGTAAAGAGCTATGGCATATATTATAGTATCACTTTTGTGAAGGTGCAAGGAGACTACTTTTATACTTGTTGAGGCTGTCCGCACTCACGATCCTCTATTTTCATCCTCTATACATCCTAGTCATCAAGATTCTCTCATCTATACTCATTTCTCCTGCACTCATCCATCCTCTATATCATCCTCTATCCACTGTGGGGTCCACTTGTTACTTTATCTAAATATATCCATGTGAGATTTTATTTTGAAGAATTTATTGAAACGAATTTAATGGTGCAATCAAAATTTAATTTGGTTTGTTGGTTTGTGAGTTATAACATTTTTAAGTTACTTAAAACTAGTAGCAGCAGCACGGCCCACATCGCATGCATTCTGTCACCATCTCATTTGCGTGAACAGTAGCAGCAGTTGGTCCGCTACAGATAGCGTACCGGTGGTGGTCCTCTTCTTTAACGTAGCATTTCCAGGGCGCCGGTGCAGTGTTTTTCTTCCGGTATCAGCTATCCCGGATGGGATACCGCACGCCGGTGCGGACAGTCTGAGTAGGTCAGTAGTAGTGCCCAACAAAGTTGACCGTAGCCGCATGTCTGCAGCTAGCATCTATGACGACGTGGTACGTCGATGACCGGAATGGTGAGCATGCAGCCGGATAACTCCATCGATCAGATGACATAATAAACAGTTGAAAAAGTGCTGATGATGAGAGACTTGAGTACGTACTCGACCGCCAACACATAAATTCACCAGAACCAAAATGACCGTGAAGTACATGCATCCGTGATGATGGATATGGTGTGGCAGGTAAAGTACATGCAACTAATAACAAATTAAAACTAGCTAGCAGAGACGTGGCAGATCTAAAAGCTTTGCTAGACACGGTTCCTAAGAAAAGGACACGTAGCTAGGTCGGCCGAGTCGTATGTAGCTTTACTCAACCGTGTGTCGGCTTTCAGCTTGCTTAGATAGTTCGATATTACTAGAGGTCCAAGTGTTCCCATTCACCAGAACCACGACTGCATGGGCATGCATGCTGTCCTAGACTACAGTGCTGGTGCAGCTTTCGGCTCTCTAGTTGGTGTGAAACGCGTGATTCCTGCGCGGCCAAGACGTACCTGCCTGCATGCCTTTATTTCGTCGATTGCTTTTCAACTCAAAGTCCAACAGATGAGCAGTAGCTAGTAGGTGATGATGACACATGCATATTTTATATGTATGAAAAAAATCGTGATGTAATGCATGTAATCATATTTGATGCATACGTGGTGCACAAACGCTCCACAAACGATACGAGACACACAAACCAGGACCTGGTGTTTCTGCTATAAATACCGACCTCGTCCAGGCAACCCAGCAAGAAAGCAAAGACGCACACTGTTCTCTGCGTGCACCTTGCTTACATACCGATACCGGCAGACGACCATGGCCACCACTCGTGCATCATCAGCAGCTCCTGCTGCAAGAAGGTGCAGCTGCGTCGTCGTAGCTACTCTCCTCTTGCTCCTGGCGCTCGCCGGCACCTCGTCGGCGCAGCTGTCCACGGGCTTCTACTCCCACTCCTGCCCCGGCGTCTACGGCGCCGTCAAGTCGGTGATGAAGGCCGCCATCGCCAGGGAGAAGCGCATGGGCGCCTCCATCCTCCGTCTCTTCTTCCACGACTGCTTCGTCCAAGTACGTCGTGTTCTGAACTTCTGATACGATCATCGGTTTGCTCTCGGTCACGTACTCAAAATTACTAGCAGATGAATTTGATCACCATGGTGCATGCATGTGTATGTATAGGGCTGCGACGCGTCGCTGCTGCTGGACGACACGGCCAGTTTCCAGGGCGAGAAGATGGCGACGCCCAACAACGGCTCCGTGCGAGGCTTCGAGGTCATCGACGCCGTCAAGTCGGCCGTCGAGAAGGTCTGCCCCGGCGTCGTCTCCTGCGCCGACGTCCTCGCCATCGCCGCCAGGGACAGCGTCGTCATCCTGGGCGGGCCGAGCTGGGACGTGAAGGTCGGGCGGCGTGACTCCACGACGGCGAGCTTCAGCGGCGCCAACAACAACATCCCGCCGCCGACGTCGGGCCTCGTCAACCTCACCTCGCTCTTCGCCGCGCAGGGTCTCTCCCAGAAGGACATGGTCGCGCTCTCTGGTACGTCGTTGCACTGTTATTTTTATTATAAAATTTCTAAAACCGTTAATCCTGTTGTTATTACTTTTTACCACGCATCTTCTCAAAATAACAAACTTGTACTAACTACAACTTAGACACCGTCCCAAAATGGACAACTGTAGAAGGAAGGAGAATAAAGCGACACTCCACACAAGCTTTAGACCTTTGGTACCTTGACTTGATAAATAAACAGCTGGTAGACACTTACCTTTACCAACAGAATGGACACTGACAGCTCAGTTTTTGAGTTAACCTTCTTCACATCACATACATATGGCATATATTATATGCATGGCATGTTTAGTTGGTAAAAATAAGGCATCGAGATTGATTGAATGACAAAAAGTTGGTAAAGGTGACTGTGACACCCGAAGGTTGTCGGTATGAGTTTCCAGAAGAGACTAAAAGAAGTTGTGCGCGTGCAAAAGCTTTACTTTATGTTTTTGCATGTTATAAACCTGGCGATAATGCCAGCTTCAACCAACTCTCTCTGTCTAAGTTGAAAGATCAGTTTGTATCAGATCGATATCTTAATCAGATTTCAGATGGAATACGAAAAGCAATAAGCATATATACATCGATATAAAGTCGATCGGTCGACATCTTTCCCAGCTAGATTGCAATTAACTACAACTAGAGCCACACATAATGTTCCTTTTGTGTCGCTTCATAACTAGAATCAGATACTCTTTTTCTTTCTTATTATTAAATATAGATTTATAGATTTATTACACAAGGTTAATAACCACCTGTTTATTTAAAAAGGATAATGTTTTTATGCTCTAATTTATTTGAGTAAAGTCATCAATCTTCTTGTCAAAAATAAATAAATAAATAAATTGTTCAATCAGTCATTTCTTATATACTTTTCAATACTACTTAATTAAGTAATAATGTGTCATTATTTTATTTCCTTCTGTCTTTGTTCACTCATTTGCCTCTTAATTTTTGCTAGGTGCTCACACCATTGGGCTAGCGCGTTGCACCAACTTCAGAGCCCACATATACAACGACACCGACATCAACCCCGCCTTTGCAAAAACAAGGCAATCAGGTTGCCCAAGCACCTCAGGTGCAGGTGACAACAACCTAGCACCATTGGACCTTCAAACCCCGACCGTCTTCGAGAACAACTACTACAAGAACCTTCTTAGCAAGAAGGGGCTTCTACACTCTGACCAAGAGCTCTTCAATGGCGGAGCCACCGACGCGCTGGTCCAATCGTATGTTGGTAGCCAAAGCACGTTTTTCGCAGATTTTGTGAAGGGTATGATTAAGATGGGTGACATTACACCATTGACGGGCTCCAATGGACAGATAAGGAAGAACTGCAGAAGAGTTAATTAGTTCATTAAGATGATGAACTGCAAATAAACTATCTTTGAGGCTTGTTCTTCAGTTATGCATGTTCTCAGTGACTTTTTGTAGCTTTATATTTTTTTAACAATCATTGTGTTGTGTTTGATGTGTTTGCATGTCGCTTTTTTAAATGATGAATGTATCACTTCTTGTTTATATCATCTTTTTGTCCAATATATTTTGCATGAGAAAAGACAATAAGTACTAGCGTGAAGTATGCAACAAGTAAATATGGACAGTTAGAAGATGTCTCCAGAGATTGGGCAGATTCAGCCACATTGATTTGATACTCTGCCGCATGGAGAACAACCTGATAAGGCATGGATTTGCCATGCGAAGCTACGGTTTTCCTCAAAATAACTAACAAGCATATATATAAGATGCGTGTGTGTTGGTTAAGAGATAAACCTTGAGCGGCCCTCTAATAAGTTCCTGAGATAGTTCTAAAAAAAAGTTCCTGAGATGGCTTGATGATAGACGTGCTTCACCAATTTCTGACCAAAAACTTCTAATCTCTTGTGCCGTGCAATTGATCTTTCTTCTATACTTCATTTGCACATAGAACCTGCTTTCTCTCACTACTACAGGATTTGTTTTTAGGGGCGGCTCGTGTTGATTTGTAGGGGCGGCTTCCTGACATCACGAAAAAAGGGGCAAAAAAATAGCAATTTTTTTTTCTAAGAAGGTCCCCACCGGTCAGCCACACACCCACTCTATGGTTGCAGCATTTTTTTCACGATTTTTGCACACTTTGCGTCGGCCGGGATTTGAACCTGTGACCTCTCATTCACGCGTAAACTTCTCTACCACTGCACCTCACAATTACTTGTGTCTATAATTTATTTTGGTTCCACATATTATACAAAACCGAACATAAATTGATTGTTTGAGGCCCTAAACAAATTCAAATGAAAAAGTTGTCAACTACAAAGTTTTATAACTTTTCGAGGTCTATAACTTTTATTTTGGTAGTTTCTCCATCCGAGGTCATTTACAAAATTTAAATTTCAAATTTGAGAAATTCCAACATAATTTTCCATGACAAGATGATTTCAAATGAAAAAGCTGTCCACTATAAAGTTTCATAACTTTTCAAGATGTACAACTTTTATTTTTGTTGTTTGTCCATCTGAGGTTGTTTAAAAAATTCAAATTTTAAATTTTTGGAAATTCAAACATAGTTTTTCTTGACAAGATAATTTCAAATCAGAAAGTTGTCAACTATAAAGTTTCATAATTTTTCGAAATCTACAACTTTCATTTTGGTTATTTCTCCATCCAAGGTCATTTACAAAATTTGAATTTTTAATTTGAGAATTCAAACGTAGGTTTCCACGACAAGATGAATTCAAATGAAAAAGTTGTCAACTACAAAGCTCTATAATTTTCTGAGATCTACAACTTTTAATTTGGTCATTTCCCTATTTAGTCATCCGATATAGTAGTAGTCACATTGTTCACAAATTTTATATATCCCTCTTATAGTTTCATAAACTATAAGAGGGATATATAAAATTTGTGAAATTATAAGAGGATATGTAAAATTTATGAACAATGTTACTTTAACTTTGTCGGATGAAGAAATGATCAAAATAAAAGTTATAGATGTTGATGAGTTCTACAACTTTTATGTTCATGACTTTTTCAGTTAAAATCAATTAATGTTTCAAAATGACGTTTGAAGTCGCCATTTTTTAAAATTCAAAATTCAAATAGATAAAACACAATCACATGAAAAGATGGATAAAAATATAGCTATAAGAATACAATAAATTGATAGAGCGTGATTTTAGAAATTTTTAGGAAAAAACATCAAATTTGAAGTTAGTACGAGGAAAAAATACTGGTTATAAGTTTTAGCTAGAGATTAAAAAGATAAATCCTCTGATAATTTGAAGCAGTAAATGATTTTAAATTTCAAACAACATTTTGAAGCAGTAAATAATTTTAAATAAAAAAGTTATAAACAATAAAGTTATTTAACTTTTCAAGATCTACAACTTTTATTTGGATCACTTCTCCATCCGAGGTCGTCTGGAAAAATTCTAATTTTAGTGTTTAATTTTTAATACTTGGTGTTTATTTGTAGATGCAGTTTAATATTGAGCTGCCCCTACAAATCCGATTTGTAGGGACGGCTGAATATAGAGCCATCCCTATAAATCCGGTTATTTGTAGGGGCAGTTGATAACACCAGCCGCCCCTACAAATCCATTTGTAAGGGTGGCTCATTTGGCAACCATTTGTAGAGGATGCGCCCCTATAAAGAAAGGGAGGTGTTGCTACAAATATTTTCTTTAGTAGTGTCTTTCCTGCTTCATAAATGAAATAGGCACAAGCTCGTGCCCATTCGTTCAAAAATGAAAAAAGAACGTGCTTGCTCTAAACTACATCATAACATTATTAATGTGATATTTGTTTGGCCTTCTACCCTTTCAATAAGGGTAATGCTGGCGTACGGATGTTCGATGGGGATGAATTCCATCAGACGCCTGCTCGCATGCATGACAAGGCCGCCCCAACGCCTGACCCGCTCCTTGTGTGCACTCCCCGCCCCCATCCCCGTCCGTTCGCCCTGCCCCCATCCCCATCTGTTCTCCCACCCTCGTGTCCTCGACCGCCGGCCCCCAATGTACCGCACGCCACATCCGTCGACCACTGGCTCGCCGCACCCTATTCCCCGGTGTCCACTGACTCTCCGAACAGTAGAAAACACATGCAACATGAAACAGTTGAATGCAACATACGTCTGAAACATATGAAACATCTAGAATATACACTTGCAACATATGTGTGAAAACATATGCAACATCTAGATAGAATACTTGTAACTTACAACATGAAAACACTTGTTGCAATAGAAGACTAAAACAGATGAAACATTTTGGAACATACTGTTGCAACATATGTCTGAAAACATATACAACACCCAGATCAAAACACTTGCAACATACTTCCAGATGAAACAGTTCGAACACATGCCTTTGAAACACCTGCAATATATGCAACATCCCCCAATATACATATGAAACAATTGCAACATGCCTCTGAAACATCTGAAATAATTGAAACATACATTTGCAACACAGGGGAGAGAGCCCTGGTCCAGTCGATTTCGGCCAATAGGGTGGGAGCCGGCGGCGAGCGGCTATGCACGAGCACCACCCAGCACCAGCACCAGCACCAGCGGCGGTGCGCGTGAGCATCAGCGCCACCGGCACCGGTCTTGGCTCGGCGGCGATGGTGGGGGATGGGGGGCAGGGAGCGCCATGGCCGCCAGAGTGAGGTGAGAGGGGGCGCTGTCACGGTGGGGATGCGCCGCGCCGGGGTGGGCGAGAGCTGCCCACTCCCCTTAACACCACCACGCCACCTTCATGGATCTCGTCGGAGGCGAGTGGATCTCGCTCGTGCTCCATAGATCTCTCCGGGGTAGGGGAGAGATCCGCTAGATCTGCGGGCATTGGGGGCTCCCGAAGACTTCGCGGTGGGGGAGGACGTAGGGTGTTGGTGCGCTGCGGCAGAGGATGAGGAGCGCGGAAGGGGTAAGGATGGGGAGGAGGAAGCGAAGGGATAAGTTTTTTAAAATGTGTGCGGGCGGGATCAAGCGGCAGGGTGAAAAACCATCCGACGTTTGTGCGGTCGATCGGATGCATAACACGTAGCATTTCCGTTTCAATAAAGCTTCCTAACCTATATAAATACTCTCCCTAGTCAGAGATAAGTGGAGGTAGCATTTCCGTTTCAATAAAGCTTCCTAACATATATAAATACTCTCCCTAGTCAGAGATAAGTGGAGGTTTCCTAAAGTTAATTATTTCAAACTTTGACCAATACTTTTGTTATGATAATTAATATATCTATTAAAATATAATACATATTTTTATGAAAACTTTCAAACATTCAAACGCAAAACATATAAAAACTAACTTAGAGATGTCAAAGTTGGACTCATAATTGACTTCAAATAATTGCAAAGCGTCACTTATTGTGACTAGAGGAAGTACTTGATTTGTTAAATCCCCAAGCAAGCGCCGTTATCTTCCCCCTAATTCAAGATCCAACTTATTTGCCGAAAATCAACTGCAAGCTTGTTTGTCTACACATATATACAACTTACTCTATCTCTCCATCCTAAATAAATCAATTTTTAGAGTTGTCTTAAGTCATTTATTTAACTTTCGATTGAATTTAAAGAAAAGCGCATCAACATTTATGACACCAAATTAATATCATTAGATACACCAAAAATATATTTTTATAATGTGTTCGTTTGCTGTCATAAATATTTGTGCCCCTTTTTTATAAATTTGGTTAAACATCAATAAACCTGACTTAAGATAACTATAGAAATTAATTTATTCAGGGTGACGAGGGAATATAAGTATATACTCCTTAGGTAGCGAGGCTTGGGTGGCTTAGCTGAAACAAAATAATATAAAGCTAGAGCCTACTAGACAGCTTTAGTTGTGCCTAACTATAGGATCCGATCTGCCGAACGTAGTATCGTCTCTGCAGTCTCTTGACAAGAATGATTGGATCTCTCACCATTTGCTTACTTCAGCTGCTATTCATCTTTTTTCTTCTTGTGCTTAGTATTCTAATGGTGTTATTAATTCGTCCTATAAAAAACTATTTTACTGAGGTCAGAAAAGTGCAGCTGCATGCGCCATACTGTAGTGTCGGTACAAGATGTGGAACAACATGATTGGAAAAGTACGCGCACTGTAGTCTTGATTCAAATTTCTGATTAATTTACATGCATATATAGCAATTGCTATCTTTGCTCTCTTTTATTCTCGATTTATCTTTCTGTGATTCAATTGATTTTCGAGGAATAGACTAGCATCTTGATATCAGTATAGTACTAGTTTATCAACTTGCACTACTACAAAAAAGTACTATAACCGCCGTTGCTTTGGAATGGAGAATGATAATGTGTTACGATTCATGCCTACAACCGGTAGTGGTAGTCTAACCGACGGTACATACATATAAGTTTCACTGCTGATGATTTGCAACAACTATCTTCAACCTGCTAATAGCCTGTGACAATATAGCTTGGTAGCAAATACCCTTGTAGGTCTGATGAGCATATATATTTGGTCTCCAATCCGCCGAACACCCAACAATTGCGGTAGAACAAAGTCGTCACGTTCGGCACTTAGCATTGAATTCATTTGACTGTAACACTATATAAAGGGTCTCTATAACTATATAACTACTTCAGTCATTATCAGTCACAAGATTCATAACGTACCACTGTCCGCTCTTTGTTGTATCTGGAAAAACGCGCCTCCTACAAGGTTTTTTGTTTTTTGTTTTTTGTTTTTTTACCATATCATCATCTCTCCTCTCTTTTACACAAAAAAACTAGTAGTTTGTTGTTATAGAGATGTGTTCGTTCAGAAGATAACAATGAGACAGGTGAAGTCAGAGCAATTTAAGTAGGCAAGTGTTTTTTTTTATAATTAGTAGCCAAGTTTGAGTACGTTCATGCAAAAAACTTAAAAAGAAAGGGAGAGGTGTGTCAAATTCAAGCAGCTGTATCGTATCTGTATGGGCGCAAACCACACACGACGACAGCCGCCGCCAGTCCAATTTTCCAGCAGTGTGTAGTAAGGTAATATATCATTTGCATGCAATGTCTTTATTAGTGAAAAATATGTACTGCTGTCTGCCTCTCCTCTCGGACAAACTGCTGGAGTACTTTTTACCCAAAGTTTGGACCGAAGACAAACTAGTCAAAAAGAATTTCAGATGTCGTCACAGATTACTTGAATTTTCCACACATGTGAACACTATCTAGAACCTGGAATCATAATGTAGAGGTGGATAGATGGCGGCTTTAATTTTACCCTACTAAATTAGGGTCAAACATACACATCCACCTTCTCTTGTGTGGCTTGTGTATATATATGACACTCCTAAATGGGACCTAGATCAGTTGACTCGCTCGTCTACTAGCTAGTGCTAGCCCCTTAGCCATATATATATGCATCTTTCTCATTCCAGTTCGACGGCTACACAAATAAATAAATTCACATAGCCCTTCTTATAATTAATTTATTCATTATTTATGATATATAGCGTGATATAATTAACTTGCTGGTCGTTTACTTTTTTCAATCAGATAGAAGTAGGATGAATGGATCAGTCAGAGGTTAGCTTCAGCTAGTAAGTAGTCTAGTGCTAGGCATGTGAGATGGGATGTTTGTTTTTCCTCTGCCCTGTGTTGTTATTGACTTATCGTTTGTTTCTTCTCTGCTGCTACAAGCCAACAATAGAGTCATGGTTGTGGGTGCGAAAAGTTCATCATCTCCTTGTCCTTGGGTTCGGTATCTCTCCAACCTGATACAATTCTCTGAAATGCTAGTGTTCGCTGTTTTCTCCTGTTCATCTTAATGAAGTGCTCCTGCTATCTCTTGTCAAAGAAACAGCTCCTTCAATTCGTAGGCTCGTGTTTTCTCATGTATAGATGTTCGGTGGCGACCCACCTACTTTGTTTAATGCTCTTAGAAGTACCGAAATTGAACTTCTACTGTAAATTAAGTTTACGTAGGGCAAGCAATTGGCATATGCCATATTAGTTACTTCTCTTTTCTAAATTATCGTTCACTTTAGATTTATCCTAGATCAAATATCTCTAACATAACTTCAACCAAGGTCGTAGAAAAATTAATGTGTTAACATTTAAAATACCAAATAAGTTTTATTAATTTTTTGATAAAATATTGTCCTGATAATGCATTTATTTGAACTCGTAGACGTTAATAGAGAAATTTTACAATGGTTGAAAAAAATATGGACCATCCATCTGAACAAATCGAACTGTGTAAAAATAGGAGGTACCAATGTTAAAATACTAATAGGTACCAAATTAGTGGGGATATTACCAAAATTAGCGGGACTAGTACTAAAATTGGTGGGATCATATCAGTATTTTTATTATTTTATTATATTTAGTTAAAGGTAAAACAATAATTACATTATCTTCTGTGAGGGCAAAACCAGCGAGGGCCTTCTGCCCTTCTAGATGTACACCGCGATCGTCTCCATGCATGACAACGAGCGCTGGCCGCCCTCCTCGTCCCGGCTCGTCGCTTCATGAGGGCATGCGACCTCAGCATGCTTCATTGCTTCCGCATAGGGGCTTCACGATGATGCCTCCATTGGCTAATGGCGGTACGCGTCGTTGACCTGCTGCTGGCGGCCCTGGGTATCCATATAAGGTCTTGTTTGGATGCGCATGTAAATCCACATATATTAAAGTGGATTGAAGTGAAAGTGAACTAAATACCATTTCATTTTATTTCAACACATGTGAATTAAAGTGAATACGCATGCATCAAACAAGGCCTAAGGCGAGCTTTCCTGACCGTGCGGCTCGGACCACACGCCGACGAGAAAGCAGAGCGCGCTCTCATGGACAAGGACATGAATACATGATTGGTACACCACGATACAGTCAAGGATTTTAATTTCGTTATCGCAAAAATTTCGGTCACCACCGAAATTACCGAATTTCACGAAATTCGGTCAAAATTTCGCCGAAATTTTTTTTAGAGATTAGGACAGGAAGTATGTTGTTTCTAAAAAAGTTTAGATCTAAATAAATATTAGTATGATTTATGACTATACATCTATTGAATAGAAGAATATACAATATAATCAATAGAAAAATATAAGTCTAGAGTTATACATCACATGTATTAGAGTATTACAAAAATTCGGAGTTTTTTTTCGGCCACCACCGAAATTACCGAATTTCACGAAATTCGGCCCAAATTACGCCGAAATTTTGAACCCTGCATACGTTGATGCTGCCTCATGCGAACGACACCAGCTGCCTATTCGGATACGACGGCAGAGGAGCTGTTTCAATGGGCACGTGGGCAGGTGCCACTCGCTCTGGCCGTTGTGCGTATGTAGACTGGCTTCGGCGGCCAGTAGAAGACCATCGCGGCGAGGCCGGAGAGGGTGCCGCTGTCTGTGCTTGTCGGACTTGTACAGCCACCCCTGCCTCTCAAAGAACTCGCTCTGTTAGGAGCTGCTGCCGTCGGTGGCTGCAATGCTAGCCGAGGACGCTGACCTCAGTGCACGGAGCACGCTACCACGAGCATCCTGTAGAAGTGTAGATGCAGAGCGACCTCGACGCGCTATCCGTGGAGCTTGTGGCATGGACACCGTCACCGTCGTTCTTGGCCACGCCGCTCACCACCTCCGGATAGCTGCCACAAGCCACTCCTTCGTACCTGCGCCATGGGCCTGCAGGCTGCAGCGCACCTGCTCTCTTCTCTCTCCTGTCTCCACCACGAGCCCTCGAGAAACCTCGATCTCCGGCGGCACGGCTTCGGGTTAGCACCCGGTCCCCACAATAGCCCATAGACTAATATACCCTCAAGAATAAAATTTAAATTTTTTAAATAAGCTTACTCAAATAAATGCCAGAAAAATGAAAAAATAAATGAATGTACCTAGGTACTTTTCCAACCACCGTAAAAACACCTCTTTTAAAAAAACTCTGTCAAAATTCATATTAGCTTGAACTTGCTAGGTCATCATCCCATATATATATATATAGAACTATTACCCTGTAGCTGGCTACAAAATAACTTATTATGTAGCCACTTTGAGTTACGATAATTGCTATATTAATTTACGAGATTATAGTAACTCCTTACTATAATATTTATTATAATATTATGTTAAATATCCTCATGTGTTATAGTAATTCAACTATCGTAAACATATACTGACATTGTCGTAAATTAGTATATAAAATTATCGTAAATGGAGGTGGCTACAGAATAATTTATTCTGTAGCTAGCTATAGAGTATACTCTCCCTATATATATATATATATATACACCGGCTATCCATTGCTTTTTAGCTGGCAACATGCTTTGCATTTAACAAAGCAAACACAAGTAATTAACCACACCAAACCCACTCAGCCTAGATTAATATCTGCCTACGGATGGAGCACCTCCATCCCTCCCATGTTCTTTTCCTTGCACAATTTTCCTTAATTTCTCTTGACGCAGGTAGCAGCCGACAGTGGTATGTTCATCAGCAATCTTAGCTTGCAGAGACTCTTCCTTCCCGTGTAATGCATTGCGATAACAGAAGGATCGCAGAAGGGTAGTAAGCTGGTCACCTGCTGCAATGACATGTGTATTTCGGCCTGATGCCTACCCGCGAACTAATTGGTGATCAACACCAAATCTCTGCAGATCAGTGACATTTCGTCTGTTTAACAATATAATTTCTCCTGATAAGAAAATGGAAATCAAAGCATGTCCACTCCAAGCCTTTCAGCTAAAATAAGAGAGAATGTGCATTCAACTTTTTTGGTCTAGCTAGGTTGGTATCATCCAACACACACTTTGAAAAAAAATGCTACATCCCTTTCAAGTTTCAACTATTCTAGTGTGCACGCATAGCATGCAGCTACAATTCTGATTCCAAAAAGCATCTTAGCGTGAAACTGAGCTGCGCTTCCTTCCGGCACAAATGCAACAGCTTTGGAATTCATGACAAGCTTGCTTGCATTGTCAAGACAACTGCTCTGACCGTGAGCCTGAGGGTGTCTAGATCATTCTTGTCCTGTTCACAACAACTAAACTTTGAAGCAAACTGTTAGTTTGTGCCCTTTCTTATATGTGCTACTAAACTGTAAGACTCTGATTTGCTCTTCTTCTTATACAATATAGCAGTGCTCCTTCTAATTTTGCAGAGAAAAAAGAAAACTTTGACGCAAAATGTCCTCATGCACGTCGCTCGGAGACTGTTGACTACTCCTGCTCTAACATTTTCTGAACCAGAGACTTTAGAAGAAAACAATAATACTATTATATGTAATCTTAAAATTAAAGCAAGGTTAATTTACTTTTTTTTCGCGAACAGGTCGTAACATGTAAGGTTAATTTACTTGTACGGGTTAAAATAATCGTCACTGCTACAGTGTACAGTGGTAGCCAAGCATACAAGTTTGACCATTATTCCTTATCGGCATCAACTCTGAATGCTTCCGGGTCTTTCTTCCCTGCAGTCTGCAGGTAGCCTAGAGATTCCTTGTGCCCATCACACGCACCTATCTGAGAGAAAAATCTTAATCCGTTAAGCAAAAAAGTTTACCGGGAGGATTATGGGGCAACACAACATCACTAGGTACCACACACAGCTAACTACTAGCCTTCTCAGAGGCTGAAGAAAGCTTCGCTGAACCGTACCCAATAATCTATGATAAGATTAGGAAAAGGGGCATATATACACATGCAGGCAGCATGGCTGCTGCATCGGTAGGGTAGTACCTTTATCAAACCGTGTTGCTCTTTTTTTGCTTTGCCACTAGGTGGTGTTTAGATGTAAAAAAAACTAGAATTTTGCTACTGTAGCAATTTCGTTTGTATTTGACAATTAATGTCCAATCATGGACTAATTAGACTCAAAAGATTCGTCTCATGATTTACCACCGAACTGTGTAATTAGTTATTTCTTTTACCTACATTAAGTGCTTCATACATGCGTCTAAAGATTGATGTGACGGAGAGAGTACGTGTAAAAATTTAGAATTTGGAGGTAAAGTAAACTTCCCTTCCAAATTTCAAATTTTTACATTCTCTCCGTCACATCAATCTTTAAACTTCACCTCCAAATGCATTTCGTGCATGCTGTCCTAAACTACAGCCTTCAGATCGAGATGCTTGGCAATGCAGGCTTCAACAACTCTGCATGTGTTGTCGTCATCCTAGGTTCCTCGTTCTTGCCAGCTACTACCAAACTCTCGAGTGCACAATATACTTACACAGAGTACATACATGCGCGCTGAAGGTAAGATACGTACACACCCTGGCTGGTTCCTGATTTCCTGTTGGGCAGGCAGCATATAACTAACCAGCTTGATTGGCGGAGGATCAGCGGTTGCTTTTCAACTCAAAAGTCCAACAAAGCAGGTGAAGTCGTCGTACCATAAGTCCACACTCCATACGTGATGTAACCAAGCTAGCTAATTATATGTTAATCTTTGATGCGTATGCATGCCGGCCTGTGCTATACTGCTAGCTTCAATATTATACATACAAGTTGCTGATGCTACAAAACCGAAGCAGCTGCTGCCCAGGGCTTGCTTGGGCTATAAATATCCATGCATGCTCCCCAGCTAGCCATCTCATTCCACAGCAAGACACACACACTGCAGTCTGTGCAGCAGCAGCACTTGGGATAGGAATATATACCACCCATTGATTGATATCGATCATCATGGCTCCAGCATCAGCTGCAACAAAATCCAGCAGCAGTGCCAGCGGCGTCGCTCTCCTCTTGCTCCTCGTGCTGATGGCGGCCGGCACCTCGTCGGCGCAGCTGTCCACTAGCTTCTACTCCTCCTCGTGCCCCGGCGTGTACGACGCCGTCAAGTCGGTGATACAGTCCGCCATCGCCACCGAGCAGCGCATGGGCGCCTCCATCGTCCGCCTCTTCTTCCACGACTGCTTCGTCCAAGTACGATATATACCACCAGTCCACCACCTCTTCACCATGCATCATATTATCTGTTGAACATGCATGCATGACTACTAGTCAACGTAACCTAATATAATCACGCCATTATTATGTTCAATGATGAATTACTTGTCGTCGTCATCGTGTAGGGCTGCGACGCGTCGTTGCTGCTGGATGACACGTCCAGCTTCCAGGGCGAGAAGATGGCGACACCCAACAACGCTTCCGTGAGAGGCTTCGAGGTCATCGACGCTGTCAAGTCCGCCGTCGAGAAGGTCTGCCCCGGCGTCGTCTCCTGCGCTGACATCCTCGCCATCGCCGCAAGGGACAGCGTCGTCATCGTGAGTAGTCCTTGTCCTTTCACGCAGCTCTCAACTGATCGATCGATGGATATACTGCGAGACTGTGCGAACCGATGGATGCTGACGATGCTGATATGCAGCTGGGTGGTCCGAGCTGGGACGTGAAGGTCGGGAGGCGGGACTCCACGACGGCGAGCTTCAGCGGCGCCAACAACAACATCCCGCCGCCGACGTCGGGCCTCGCCAACCTCACCTCGCTTTTCGCCGCGCAGGGCCTCTCCCAAAAGGACATGGTCGCGCTCGCTGGTGCGTGTGTAATATTCTCATGTTTTTCAAAAATATTGTTTCTCAAACGCAAATATATATGGAATTATATTCCAAGGAGGCATATATGTAAGAATATAGCAACAGCCTTTCCACGCACACTCTATTACTAAATAATGTAGCTTTGTTAGGTGGAGGATGCAGCGGTATATATATGTACTATCACCACCGGAATTTGATACTAGCGCCTTGTTTAGATGCACATGAAAAGTTAGAATTTTTTCACTCTCTCTCCATCACATCAATCTTTGGACCCATGTATGAAGTAGTAAATATAGGTAAAAATAATAACTAATTACACAGTTTAGTTGGAAATCACGAGATGAATCTTTTGAGCCTAGTTGGTCCACGATTGGACAATATTTGTCAAATAAGACGAAAGTGGTACTATTTATCGGGTTAAAATTTTTTCAGCATCTAAACGAGGCCTAGTTCCGTTTTGACTTGAAGCTTAACTCCCTCTTCGTCGTCACATATCAAGTTGTCGTGACATGCACATGACTAGCCTAATTTTGGCAGTTAGTTACAAAGACTACGCAAATAGTTAGTGTCGGTCCATGTGTGTTCATACTACTACTAGACAAATTACATATGTTTTAAAAATTGTATCATATGAAAGTTGGGTCGAAACAGTTCTATCTGCGCAGTTAGAAAAATGTAAACATATTGTCGGCAGGGGTTTCTTGTAGAAAATTCTTTGCCCAAAGCTTTAACTTTTTTCTAATCCTAACTCTAACTAGATAGCAACTTTCGATGGCTGATCGAAAGATCAGTCTTCCACCTAATATCTTAATTCGACGAAATACTAAAGCATGCATAAAGTACTTGCACATTATGTACATACCAAGATACAAGTTAGGTACAAACCATACATGTGGTTCCTTTTGTTTTGCTTCATTCCTAGAATCAGATACCTTTATCTTCTGTTTTAGAAATTTAGACAATCTGTTTTAGAAATTTAGACAATCAAGAACAGCCTGTATGCTTTTTTAATAAAAAAAAACAAGAAGATGCTTCCAAAAGTTATGTGCTAATTTAAGCGGTACATAATTCATTTTCTCCTTCACCCCATTTGTAACTTTCGATCATGCAGGGTTCTCTCTATATAGTAATCTAAGTCATTAAGCATTTTTGTTTGTGTAATGCCTCTTTTGCCAGGAGCTCACACCATTGGCCAAGCACGTTGCACCAACTTCAGAGCCCACGTATACAATGACACTAACATCGATGGCACCTTGGCAAGAACAAGGCAATCAGGCTGCCCTAGAACCTCAGGTTCAGGTGACAACAATTTGGCGCCTCTGGACCTTCAAACCCCAACCGTCTTTGAGAACAACTACTACGAGAACCTTGTCTGCAAGAAGGGGCTTCTACACTCCGACCAGGAGCTCTTCAATGGCGGAGCCACCGATGCGCAAGTTCAATCGTACATTAGTAGCCAGAGCACATTCTTCTCAGATTTTGTGACGGGCATGATAAAGATGGGTGACATCACACCGTTAACCGGCTCCAATGGGCAGATCAGGAAGAACTGCAGAAGGGTTAACTAATAAGAGGCGGTGCACACTATCTAGTAGCAAGGGTTTCCAGTGTGATGTCCTTAAGTTAATTTGTAATATGTCTACTTTCACAAAATTGTGAGATCGTCATGTTGTACCAAGGTGTTGAGATGTTGTTCATTTAAATAAGTAATCCATCATTTGTTCTTTACACAACCTTTTTCTTGAGTTTATTATTATACATATATGCTTTTGCATGATAAATAAATGCTGTGAAGTATTCAAAGTAAAAAAGGATGAACTGTTAAAACTAACATATTTCTGGGGTTTGGCATGAACTGTTAAAACTAACAGCAAGCTAAATAATAGCAGTATAGATCAATAGGTGAAAGTACAAGAGAAAGCAATCCAGTTTAATTGGCAAGCCTGTATTATTTGGAACTCATTACAACAACACGCCAAATAATAGCAGTATAGATCAATTAATAGGTCAAATTAATCATGGAATCACCGAAATAGACAGACTCCAAGAGCATTTAGAAAAATAGATACAAAATGGCTTACTCAGGAAATATGTTTCTGGGGTTCAATCATAGACAACGTGCTCCCGAAAGGCGAAAGGCTCCCTGAAAAGAGAAAATAGTCACATTTCGCCTGGTGTGCACTTGTGGTAGCATGCAAAAACAATATTACTAAATTTTCAGAATTTCTTCTCCATCCTTTCGCACAACTCCTATGCATGCCACTATTAATGATTTTTTCAACCAATCCATGGAAGTTTGCTCATTTGCTATCAAAACAGGAAGAATAGCGATGCATCAAACTACCTGAAAAGGGTCCAATAGCTCTATCACTCGTAGAAAATGGACGAGGACATGCTGCAGCTGGAGAGTAATTATTTCTGAGATGGCAAACATGCAACAGGAGTTCTCAGAGAAGCAAATGTGACACTCTTGACAAGGCTACTATACAGGATTTCTACCTGACCTGACCTGATGACCCAACTAAACTCAAAGTACCACTATATTCAGGAGTATTTGGTTCAGAAGCCAGTATTTGATTTAGAAGCCGCAAAGTGTGTTTCCAAGGGGATGCAACTTACCAGGAACAGAGTGTCTCTGCTTCTCCTTCACGGTGTCGCTGCAGTGTCCGGCGGCGGCAGCCCGACAGCGTCTCGGTGCAGTCGTTGCCCTGCAGCCTCTTCCTTGACCATGACCACATCCCAGCAGTGGCCACTCCGGTCCCCCTGCGATTTGGCGGCAGCCGGTGGCCCTGACCCATCTCCCTCCCTTCTTTAGTGTTAGCGACCACACTCGATCGGTTCACTGACAACTCGATTCAGAGGTAGCAGGATACAAGACCTCAAGGGAAGAGAGGTCTGGAATCAACAAGCAGGGGAATCGAAACTAGAAGGAAGGTACTAGAAGATCCTAGAAGGTGCCGGAGGTAGGAGAAGAGAGAGAGCTACTTGGGGAGGAAGATAAATAGTAAACTTCTGATTAATTCTTGCATGGGCTGTCGTCTTGGGCCTGAATGGGCTGTATAGGACATGGTTCTGGGATTCGGCCCGAATTGACCAAATTTCACCGAAATTCGTCAAATTCGGCCCGGCCCGAGAGAATACCAAATCGGTCAAAATATTTCGGCCACATTCAAATTTCCGGCCCGTTTCATGGTCCACAACAGCCCACGAATGTTCCTGAGTCTATAAGACTTACTCACTGGGGACTCACGGTCACTAGGTTTCCTTCGAGGCCGCCGCCCAGCAGCTTCGTGCCTTCGTCTCCACTCTGCGCCGCCTGCGCCAACGCTGCTGCAGCCACCGCGAGCGCTGTGGATGCTTCCCTACGAGTCCGAGCTCGCGCCATGTACACTCCTCGACGCCACCCGCATGCCATGGCCGCTCCTGGAGGCTCGCCGTCGCGCCGTCACCGCATCGGATGCGTCGTTGCTGCCATCTTCACTGCCTGCTGCCACCACCGCGTCGTCGCTGCCCTCCCCGCCACCAGTGCGTTCCCTGCCAGCGCCGCGTGCAACCTCTGCAAGCCCACTGCCATTCTTGATAGTTTAGAGAAATTTTGTTCAAATTTGCTCAAATTTCATTCAAATTTTGAGCGAATACCGGTCCGATTTTTTTTTGAATTTTCCGAATTTCTTCCAATTTGGTAGGCTCCGAATTTTTTTGAGAAATGAATCCCAGAACCTCTATAGGGGACTGTATAGAGGTTATGATCTTCACAACTAGAATGAAGGTACTAGAAGATCCTTGCCTTCCTTTGTAATGCACATGCCCTATCGTCTTGGGCCTGCATGGGCTGTCCATGCCAGCCCACCACTATACAGTCCCTGACATTCCCCACTTCTTAAAGTTCGGTTTGCCCCCAAGCCGATCGAGAAGATGAGAACCACCAGGATCCCAAAGACTGAACGAGCTCTTGTTGTGAAGATCATAACCTCTGCACCTTCCACTTAGAAATGCGATGTGATCAGTGGAAGCACCACACTTGAGTTGTCTTGACTCTGGTCTTAGCTCCCAAGCTGCTATTTCAGTTACGAGCCTATACTGAGACTCCTGTGTGACAAACAACACTCGATCAAGCAGTATCTTGTTACCCTCTTAATGAAATACGGGCTCATTTGAGCGCGGTCACGAAAAAAAATCAAGCAGTAACTTGCTGTAACTTGAGAGCCACATCATACTAGTAGATGACACTTCACCATGTAAGTTGATAGCATGTATCTCAGCCAATACGTTTGATCGTGGTGCCCATTGAGCACTCTTCTGATGCTGGATACACAACGATAGCAGTACCTCTTCAGGACATGATGGCCAAATGATTCTCTCTTGCCTCCATGACAACTGCTCTTCCACATCAAATGAGCAGATGGCAAGTTCCCTCATGCCAGAGCACATATGCGCATGATCAGACACCACAAGATGAGAAAGCTGCTGACAATCATGGATTTCTGCAATCCAGCATTGAGTTGTTGGCAAACTCCAGCATCTTCCTCGGACAAACACCTGCCATCCCACTGAGATCAAGGAAGCAACACCAAGTTCAAACTGAGAGCGTTTGAAAAATAGATGTGGCTGCCAGGACACCTCAACCATGCTAACGCAATGCAGACTTCCACTCGGTAAGAAATAGGGGTCCCTAATGCACTGTTGATCGGCAGGAATCCAACAATGGCAGTCCCAAACCTGCCATCTAGCCCAGCTGAATTTGAAGCCTGCGCAGGAGAAGCACCAAGTAGCTGCAACATTGTACGACAACCAAAGGAAGGCCAGGGTGTTGGCCGGAACTTAGCTCCATTAGACATGACCTCCAGTTGAAGGTCGGCCATGAGCATCCAATCAAGAACAGGCAGCTTGCTGGCAACTAAACCTGTCACAACCAACTCATTGTTAACGGTAACAAGAAGTATTTCAGGAGGTGGCACTGGCTGGAACACAATGCAGCAGGTCATGGACCAATGCAGTCCAGCTCTGAGTAAACAAATAGTTGCCAAATGGGTGTCCAACACTAGTACTGAGGTCAGGTTGCTGTTCAACAAGGCCTTCATAAGGTGCAGAATATCCTCTACTTGCCTTTGAGTAGCAAGAGATGAGATAATCGCCCACAGATTCCCTATGGAGAAAAACCTGAAATCCATGTGAGCTGGCTGCAGATTGCCTGTAAGGTAACCACGTTTCACAGGAATCCAGTCTGCAAGCCAAGACCGAATTTGCTCCGTGTAGATGTTGAATTTGTTAAGGGCATCATGGGATACACCTCATAGATGTTGTACATTAACAAGCTGCCTTATGTATACACCTCATGTGCGATTGGATTGTGATTAGCAAGTACGCAAATAATATATTTGGGATCTGAACTATTTTTGTCTTTACTATGAGCTGCTAAAGAATGTGAGTCTTAATTTTGCTTGATGCCCAATCCAAACTTTTTTTGGAATTATACTTCTTAAGGATTGAAGTTTTCCTCCCAAAGTAAAGATGCTTTCCAAGCAACAATATCAAACTGAAATGTTCACTTGACTTGTCTAGTTATTACTTTGGTTATGTAGGCCAAGGTCTGGTGCTTCAGAGAATAACTTGTGCTTCAGTGAAACAAGGTCTGGTGCAGATTTATATGTGAAATTCCAGTTAACTGCTTGAGAGAATTCCTTGTTTTGTCAAATTTGAGCTCTGATATTTCTAACTGTGGCGTGCTTTTAGTAGACAACACATTTTTCATGAATTCCTAGTCACCGGCTCTTCTCTGAATGCAACATGTCATTGTTACTTGTTCGTGTACCTACGATCTTGTAGATGTTTTTTGCTACTAAGAAAAACATTACTAACTCATGAGTAAATCAGCACAAGTTATGCCTGTAAACATAGATTTTTCATGGAATATGAATTAGCTAGTCATGGATATTGTTTTTCTCAAGGCCATCAGGTTCATTGGGTTAGGAAACCTAACCACAATGCGAATGAGTCCGATGGGCACTATCAATCCCTTTCACCGTGACAAGTATGTCATGGATAATGAGTGAACGATGGAAATGGTTATCTAATGCACTCACACGATAAGTTAATGAGACCAATGTTTGCTGAATGACCTCGAATAAGTATTGCATGCTTGCGAGTAATAACTATCACTATAGGAAAACGCCTCTTTGCCGACTGCTTGCCCCGGTCGGCAAAGGCATAAACCCAGTCGGCAAAGGCTTTGCCGACCGCAAAGCCACGTGGCAGTCGGCAAAGAGCCGTCGGCAAAGCCTGGGTCGGCAAAGGCGGATTTGCCGACTGCCACGTGGCACACAGTCGGCAAAGCCTTTGCCAACTGCCACGCCAGCAGTCGGCTTAGCCACGTGGCGCCGTCAGCCCTGACGGCAGGCTTTGCCGACTGCTGGTTTCTCGGCAGTCGGCAAAGAAAGAATTTTTTTTTGAAATGTTCTTTGCCGACTGCTTTCGGAGTTGCAGTCGGCAAAGAAAGAAAAAAATATTTTTTTGAAATGTTCTTTGCCGACTGCTTTCGGAGTTGCAGTCGGCAAAGAAAGAATTTTTTTTTTGAAATGTTCTTTGCCGACTGCTTTCGGAGTTGCAGTCGGCAAAGAAAGAATTTTTTTTTTGAAATGTTCTTTGCCGACTGCTTTCGGAGTTGCAGTTGGCAAAGGTTTGACCTCTTTGCCGACTGCCTCCCATTGCAGTCGGCAAAGACTCTGTCCTGGGTTTTTTGTGCCCAGCTTGCAAAGCTGGAATTTTTTTTTGCTTTTGTTTTCTGTTTTCTCGCATCAAAACCCTGCAAAATCACAAATTATAATCCAATTTCACCAGAAGCACCGGTAGCACCATTTATATCACAATTTCATCACATTTGTCGCCAACATCACCACATATATCACAATAACGCACAACATCACATATATCTCACATATATGTCACAATAACAACCACACAAGTGCATTACAACCATCACATGAAGTCCAACACGTCGAACACCACAAGTCGACGTCCATCACACGAAGTTCAACATAACAAGTCTAGGTCCATAACGAAGAAAAGAAATACATGACAACAACTTCGACGATACGGTGGATAACAGAATCGACAAGTACCTAGCTCGTCGCGCCGTCCCCGGTCTCGTCGTCCGCTCCGCCCCTAGAGCCCCCAGGGTTATCCCACGGAAACCCCCTTAGACCAAACTGAGGCGCCTGCGCGTATTGCCACCCTCCGCGCACCGGCGGCCACGAGTACGTTGGAGGAGGGCCACGCGGAGGTGGATACGGTGGATAGGGTGCAGGTGGTGGATACGACATCATCTGATGGCCGGGACCTCTAGGAGACGGGTTCGAACCCGCCGACTGTACCCGCACAAGTTAAACGCCAAGTGATGTCATTAGTATCTACAGCATGGACGCACAAGTTAAAGCAAGAGTCAATATACTCACCGGGGTCCCTCCAGGAGCGACAGGAGCAGGCACAGGAAAAAACTCTGGAGGAGGAGGCGGTGGAGCGAACATTGGAAGAGGAGGCGGTGTAGACGCCCCGGGCGTCTGCATGGACTGGAAGAAGCTGGCCATGTTCTGCATCTGAGTGTTGTAGTGCTGCTGCAGGCTTTGCTGGTAAGCCATCTGTTGCGCCATCATCTGCGCGTGCAACGTGGCGATCCTCTCCTCCATCTTGGCCTCCATCTGGGCCTGCAATATTACATCCGCAGTGTTGATTGTATGTACAGGTGCGAAACGAGTGAACGACGAACGAAACGGCACTTACCTGTGACGCTGACTGCCGTTGGGGCGCTACGGGGATGTCGCTGGAGCTCGTGGGCGTGGATCGAACCTGGGTCAGCGTAGGAACCTAGGACGGGTCGAGGGCGCTGTGGGCCATGTAGTAGCGGCCGTGCTGCTTCCCTGGTCCCAACCTCTGCAGGAGGTCTGTGTCCAGGGGCTCGGCGGTGGGGTCGAACGTCTCCCCGTAGCGCTGGCGAGCCGCGACGGTGTACTCGGTGGCCTTCTCGTAGGCGGTGGGGTTGGTGTACGCATCGGCCCCGTCCTCCGGGTTGTAGACGTTGTTCGGATCCGTCGCCTTACCCTTGTGAGAGAGGAGGTATGCGGTGTACTCGTTGATTTCCTGCCCACCGTGCGTCTGCGTCTGCATTGAAAACACAAACATGATTACAAGTATTGACAATTTTGCGCAAGGATTGAGACATGAACGGACGCATACCCATCTTGTCGCGAACTGGGGGAGGGGCTGATTCCCTTGGTGGTGTGACACCCCTCGCATCTGCGCGCGGCGGCCCTGACGGTCGGCGCGCCTCGCGTACGCCTCATCCGTGCGCCACATGCGCACAATCTCCGTCCAGCATTCCCTGTGGTTGTCGCACCACGACGGACACACCTGCATGACATCAAGTATTTGACATGCGAGAAGATTAGTGTAATGTTTCACTGAAGGAATCTGAACGAATGTTGTCATACTTAATTACCTGCTCGTATTGCGCTTGGGTGAGGTCGGCCTCCCTCGAGTTCATTCTCTGGCGGATTTGGGGCTTCTTGATGTTCTCTCCAAGCACGTTGGCGTGGAAGTCGCGGATGGCCTGTATGCGCGCCTCATGGTACAGGTCCTTGAGACGATCTTTGCAGACCGCCTCCTGCACTCGCGCCGCCTGGGCCGCTTTACCCTCCTCGCACGTGAAGAAGTCCTGCACACAGACACATCATGTACCATTTCCTTTTTGCAAGAAGTCCGACGAATGCGTACTATTTAGCAATGCGGTGCGATGAAAGACTCACCCAAAATTCCCTCTTTATCTTTGCCGCGATGGTCTCGCCACCCTCCTCGACGAGGTAGAAGTGGGACCACTTGGTGGGCACCTTCATCTCGCCGTTGACGTTGACAAGGCCAGGGTAGTACTCCTTAATCAGGAGGCCCTGGATGCCATTGATATGGCGTGCTTGACCTGCTCCACTCACAATCTTCCAGAAACTGCACGAGTCATTAAGAACAATTGTTAGTCTTCAGTTCGATTTTTGACATGTCATATGAACAAGTAGTGAAATCAATAATGGTTACTTACGTCTGGCCCACGGGTGTGATCACCGGGCGCTGGTGGAATTGCGGTCGCACCCTAGGAAGCTGCGTGGGCCCGTGCGAGTACACCTTGGCCACGCCTGACGAAGTCGAAGCCGTCTCGCCTGGTGTAGGCGTGTCGTCACCGTCGTCGTCGTCATCGTCGCCGTCGTCGTCGCCGCCGCGCTCGTCGTCACGCGACGTCGTCCCCCCTTGCGAGGATGAGAACGACAGCCTCCTGGTCGCCTGGCGACGTCCGCTGGGGGGCTGGGACCCCCTACTGGACGACCCGCGCACCAACACCTCCTCCTCCTCCTCGTCGTCGTCGGCGGTCTCCTGCGGGGGGACCTGGTACGCCGAGCGTACTGCTCGATGCGGCCGCTGCCGCCGTCCGCCTGGCATTTTGCCGAGTGCCTGCAATGACAAAGAACAAAACTGTTAGCATAAATAAATGACAAGTACTTGTAAAGGAACATAATAATAACAATATAGTATTACATGGCCTCGTAATTATCTCCGCGAATGGCAATATCTCGGGCGTGGAGTTGTCATCTCTATCACTATCGTCGTCATCGCTATCAATATTGTCGAGCTCCCTTAAGTCATCACTGTCATCATCATCCTCATCGTCTCCATAGTCATCATCATGTACCTCCTCCTGGACAACTCCATCGCGCTGCATCTGCCATCGCTCAAGCATTCTTAAGTCCCTGGCATCCTGCACCTCCTCACCCTCGTCCTCATCGATTTCGTTGTCTACTTCCATGCCCATGAGCGAACCAATGTCGATCTCCAAGGTACCTTCTAGCCCCTCAGGTTGATAGAACTCATCGGTGCTTGGGTCAAAGTTGTAATCGTCGTCGTTTGGGAGAGGCGCTTTGCCGCGCGGTGACACCAAATGCACAAGGCTCCACCCCGCAAGCTTCTCGTCTTTTTGGCACGCCCATGGGAGGTAATAAACTTGCGTTGCGTCTCGGTTGGCCACAATGTAGACATCGTCTCCTTTATAGCTGGAGTCCTGTCGAATCTCCCTAATAGGATGGTATTCACCATGGTGGCGCCAATGGGTATAGTTTGGAACGAACCCGTGCTTGAACAGATCTCTCAACACTTGAGCCTTTACTTTCTTCTTCTTGTTCCTGCACTCGCTGCAGGGACACGGCATCCGAATCGACCCTTTAGCAGCTGGGCCAAATGCATGCTCCAGGAACTCAGTCGTCCCCCTGATCCATTCGTGGCTCTTACTTGCGAAGCCCGAGTACATCCACTCACGGTCACCCATGCTTTGTCATGCGGCAATGTTAACTTCCATGCTCCGCTCCTACCATCTAATAGGTGAAGGATAGGTCCTAATCCCACCCGAGCATGCGCAGACGAGGTTAGCTTCCATGCTCCGCTCCCGTCCGAGACGAAATTTCGGCAGCACCTCCCCGCTGTTCTCCCGATACACGTCCCGGTGGGGAGAGTGTGTATCCAGAGAACAACGGGGAGGTCCTGCCGAAACTCCGACTCGGACGGGAGCGGAACATGGGAGCTAACCTCGTCTGCGCATCCTCGGGCTGTCCAAATAACGTGGACAATCCGAAACGGATACGGTTATACATATGCGAAGAACGCATACTTCCAACCGTATCCGTTTCGGACGGGAGACGCCTAACTGGGTAACGCGACCTACGACTACATGTGGCGGAAAGAGGGGTCATACCGCAGGTGCCTGTGAAGAAAGGCTAGCGGGGCAGTGCCGAGTCGTGCTCCTCCGGCTAGCCTCCAATGGGAGCCCTCCTGAAAAAGAAAAATAATTAGTGAGAACGAAAATATCTAAGTTCATTACAGGTTCATAGTGCACAAATAAGATTTTCACTTTTAAGAAAATATCTAAGTTCACTGCTGAATTACACTAACAGAGTCTAATGTTCTAAAATGTTGGCTGAGTTAGAGCTTTACTTGCTGATTCATACAACTTTGTTGTTAAAACTTATTTAGTAAAACTAGGAACCCATTAATGAGCAAGCAAGCTACTGAGCACAGCAGAAAAAAATGGCAAACTCCACAGCTGCATGGGATGCTGTAGATTAATTACTCGCGGGCGGACTGGTTCTCGTCGGTGATGGCAAGATCAAGAACCGAGTCGTCGACGGTGTTGAGGATCCAGCTGCAGACAGTGCACTCGGCAATGTCCCACGATGGATCATCAGCCAGAGGAGCTGGCCCGTCGATGTGGGGGCGAAGGCTGAATTTCCCACACAAGGTCTTGAAGAACGAAGCCCACTTGGTGAAGTTGGGATTCTTCATCTCCAGGGTCACTAGAATGTGAGTCTTCACGTTCACGGCGGTGTAGGGGTGGACGACGACGGCCTGCGGTGGTGGTGCTGCAGCAACGGCTGCGGCAGCAGCAGCGGCCGAGGCATCGGCGGGGTTGGGAGACATCTCGCCACAGGGAGGAGGAGCGCCCAGGAGAGAGGTGGGGAGGAAGGAGGCGGAAGCAGAAGGTTCGGGATCTAATTGATCTCGGTCTGTGATACCATGTAGAATAACAGGGATTAAGGGGAAACACCACACACCCAACGTGGGGGTGACCTTGATATATATAGCCAATACATGGCAGGTTACATGCAATACATGGCAGGTGCTAATCATACTAAATATAGACTTGCCTAATATACACTTTCCTAATGTACAAATCTATCAGTACCGCAAAGCAACAGTTTAGTGAGGTGGCACAGACTGATATGAATTATCGTAGTGAATAACATTGTTAACAATGCTAATTAACTGAATAGTTGCTTATCCTGCTTAATCAAATGGAAAATGGTAAACAAAATTGATACTTATAGTTATAGCTGAGAATTATGGATATTGCACATGTCAAATGCTATAATTTCAGTAATTCAACTATGCAATTTACTACTGATAAATGTGCAACTTACTACCAATAAATGAGCAATCAGGAATTCGATACTAACCAGTACGATCCAAATCAAGAGCTACATTTTCATCCAATTGATTTTCTTTTGAATGACAGGGAATAGTTTTTGGGTCTAAAACATGCAAATCATGACTACAAACAGTCTGGACATTCTTCACTGCACCTAAGTTCACATTGTCTTTGGACTGAAAACAAATAGAAAAAATGGTTGTCTACTATCACACAAAGGTTTTGTGCTCTAAAATTAGATTATTCTACTACAACTACCCTGAATTTTAGTTACCAAAAAAACACACACAAAAAAGTCAAGCAGAGGCTCAATCAACTCTATACAAAATCACAAACCGTACCTATATGGCTGCCAAACTGCTACTGCTACTAGTACTAGAGGCAACTAAACCCGCAAGAACAGTGCATGACAGCTGCAGGCGACAAAAGCTGGCTGCAACTGGCTGCACTACTACCGCCAAGCTAAACAACAGCAGCCGTTAATGACCAAAACAAGGAAAACATAGAACATCCTGCAGCTCGATTTTCAAACAACCAAACAAACAAATACAAACCGAATAAACCCATTATATCCCAAGGAGGCGATGAGCTAAAGGGTATTCAGCATCCTTCAACTCTTTCTGTAGACTCACTCTATGCAGCACGGATACGGATACGCGTATCAGTATCGGGAGGATACGGATACGCGGATACGGCAATTTTCTAAAAAATCCGATACGCGGATACGTTTTACTATTTTAAAATTAAAAAGATAATAATGCATATTAAAACTAATAACAATAACACATTAGTCTACTTAACTACTTATAAGTTCTATTATTCGTTTTACTATTAATAAATGGCATTCAGGCTCGCATCAACTCCCTATTTCCTCATTTGTTTCACTCTCATCCACATTCAACAACATCAAGCTGCAGAGTAGATCGAGTAGATCGAGAACAGAAAAAGGAGACGCCATCTACTCATATTTGGAGACGCCAGACGCCATTCACTGCATACAAAGAAAATCAACAAGAAATTAAGAAATGCAAAAACAGAGTAGATCGAGAATGGACAGAGGAAGAGGAAGTGCGGACCAAAGAAATCAAGCAACAATAAGTCATGAACTGCAGAAATATAGTAGATCGAGAACAGGGAAGGGGATGAACTCACGGGAGGTCGCTGGACGCCTGGATCCATGTCGCGGGGACAGAGATGTTGCCGGCGGCCAGCGAGCAGGGGCGGAGGCTGCAGTAGCTATGAACTGAAGAAGAGGAGATCGAGAATGGGGAAGGGAACTCACTGTCACCGGAGCTGGATCCACGTCGCAGCCTGGCGGAAACTCCACTGGCGAGCGCAGAAACTCCACTGGCGGCTGGCGAAGTGGCGAGCAGGGACAGTGCTCGTCGCCGGCGAGCAGGGACGGATGCTCGTCGCCGGTGGCCGGCGGGCGGCGAGCGGCGCTAGCGGAGTCACCGCGCAGGGATGCGGCGCGATGCGGGCAACGAGGATGCGGCGCGATGCGGGAGTGCGACGCGATGGAGCCTAGGGCGACGGGGATATGTGGCTGTTATTGGGCCAGGCCGTATCCATAAACGCTGATACGTGTATCCGCACCACTGATACGTATCTGGCCCACGTATCGGAATTTCACGAAATTAATTAATATTCGGATACTCCGCCGATACGTATCCGCGGCGTATCGGACGCGTATCTGTATCCGATACGTATCTGATACGCGATGCGCCTGTTCCTTGAAGTATCCGTGTAACGTAGGACTCACTCAACCCACTGATCCAAGCCATCATTCCATCCAATTCCATCCCATTGCTCACTGCAGCAATTTGCATCTAGAGCATATATATGCTAACAATTCATTAATACTGGCCAAATAAATTACAGTTTTAGCTATACTGCGGATAAGGCGACATTTTTCTTTTTTTTATTTTTTTCCCTTTGCCGACTGCCAGCATGTGATGCAGTCGGCAAAGGTCTATTATTTTTTTTCAAAAATTATTTTTTTTATTTTTTTTTAAAAATACTTTGCCGACTGCTCTGCTTCCTGACAGTCGGCAAAGGTTATTTTTGATTTTTTTCTCAGAAATTCTTTGCCAACTGCTATCCTCCCTGGCAGTCGGCAAAGGCTCTTTGCCAACTGCCACTGATGGCAGTCGGCAAAGAATTAATTTTTTTTTTGATTTTCGATCCCAGTTTTTTTTGTGTTGCCTTGCTACAGTAATTACATGATATATTCCAAGTTTGGGGTCATTTTGATTTATTTTGCTATATTCCATTGATTTTTGCTGTTTCTTTGATTTTTTCCGGCAGCTCCAGATTTGAAGTGCAGGTACATGAAATAATAGAATCCGGCGATTCAGAAAATGATATTCATGATGTTTGGAGCATGTTGAGGCCGTGTGCGGGGCCTCGCGTGAAATTTCGACCGTGTTGGTGTCGGAACACGCCGAGGCACGCGCGTGAAAAGTGTTTTTAAATTTTATAAAATCGAAACGGAGTCCGAAAATGACGAAACTTGACGACGTGTCTTGTCATCGCATGCGGAGGCTGTGGTAAAAATTTGAGAAAGTTTCGAGCAAGTGGCGACGTCGGGTGGCTAAAACCTGGACATCTCCACATGTGATAATCCCACCCGACGTCGCCACTTGCTCGAAACTTTCTCAAATTTTTACCACAGCCTCCGCATGCGATGACAAGACACGTCGTCAAGTTTCGTCATTTTCGGACTCCGTTTCGATTTTATAAAATTTAAAAACACTTTTCACGCGCGTGCCTCGGCGTGTTCTGACACCAACACGGTCGAAATTTCACGCGAGGCCCCGCACACGGCCTCAACATGCTCCAAACATCATGAATATCATTTTCTGAATGGCCGGATTCCATTATTTCATGTACCTGCAGCTCAAATCTGGAGGTGCCGGGAAAAAATCAAAGAAATAGAAAAAATCTACGGAATATAGCAAAATAAATCAAAATGATCCCAAACTTGGAATATATCATGTACTTACTGTATCAAGGCAACACAAAAAACTGGGATCGAAAATAAAAAAAAATAAAAATTCTTTGCCGACTGCCAGAGAGATGACAGTTGGCAAAGCCTGCACCTTTGCCGACTGCTGACGGAGTGGCAGTCGGCAAAGGTGACGGTGTGGATGGCGTCAACCATGGCCTGCCTTTGCCGACTGCAATTCTTTGCCAACTGCCTGGCAGTCGGCAAAGAATTGCAGTTGGCAAATCCTGCTTTGCCGACTGCAGGAAATTCCAGTTGGCAAAGGGACCTCTTTGCCGAGTGTCGAAAAAAAACAGTTGGCAAAGAAAATTGCAGTCGGCAAAGAGCCAGTTTCCTGTAGTGTATATATAACTTTCCAAGATTGCATTTGCTCACACGACCGAGTAACTCCTTTGGATCCAGTTTGTAACTTAGCACTCTATATGATTGCCTTTTCATTCATTAAATCTATGCTTTGAAGCATTGGAGGAAACCCAAACCAGGAATGCATGAAGCACTCAAACACATGAAGAGCACCATGGTGAGGAGGATGCATGCTTGCGACATGTTGTCGATTGTGTGTTCAGAGAGGGGCTGCTGAAGCTGAGGTTTGGTGAATGCCGTCGTGTAGGACATCGGGTATGACAGGTTTGGTGCGTGCCGTTGTGTAGGACGTCTGGTATATGACCTCTCTGTGTAGGGAATGGCAGCTACCATCGTTGCCCTCTGCCTCTATCAGACTGTCACCCTCCGCTCCTCTGGGAGCATGGCTGTAGTGTTTGTTCCAATTATTAATGAATCAAAAACGCGTGTGAGTTTCCAAATGCGATGCTGTAATGTATGTACTCCTACCGGCAATGGCTGTAGTGCTTGCTAGCTCTGAAAGGCAGTGGAGAAGGCGGAGCTGTCCTCCTGCCGCCATCGTCACCCTGGCACGCGGGCCTCGTCATCCGCATAGGTGGCCGCTGTGGGAGAGGAGACGCTCCAGCTCCGTGTCAAGCGGTGTAGATCCGGCCGCGGCCAGCTCGGCTGCGGCGACGGCGAGGGTCGGCGGTGGTGATGGCAGGTGGTGGCGGCCCTTCCCCTTCGCGTGCTTTAGCTCGGCAGGAGCTGGCTGGCTTCGAAGCCAGCAGGCCACGGTGGAAGCACACAGGAATCTCATGGATGTTCATGACTGGTTATCTGCCAATAAAAGTTATTACAGCCGGTGAAACAATTTTTTTCGTTACTAGTAATAAACTTGAACTAGACTGATTTGTTAATGAACTGCCCTGTTAAGTTCAGCTATGTTTTCTGATGCAAGACTATTGTGATTTGTCTAAAACTGATTTTTGTTAATACTATGTCCTACGAGTATTCAGTTTGTCCCCGGCGCCAAGAATCTAGGTTGTCTATTAGCACTAGGGTGAATCTTCTTTGGGCGGGCCCAAACTGAATTGCAAATCATATAAAGCCTGTCACTTTGTAAACAAACTCTTATCTACCTTAATACAGAGGCGAGCAATCCTTTTGCATGATCGAGAAAAAAAACATTCAGTTTGTTCTGTACCTCATATACTAACTGTGTTTTCGTTTTCTTTCTTCACCTCTACAGATAGACTATAGATGCTGCCTCACTGTTAAGGTAACTAATGCCTGCACTGTAGTGTGCAAACGATGAACGACATTTCCAAGACCGCGCGTTTGCGTTCATGCTGACCGTGCTCCCTTTCCTCAATCATCGTGTAGTGTACTCCACACCTCAGAGTACATAGATGGTTATGTTCGCAGAGTTGTTTCTAGATGAGTTCCAATTCTGGATTTATTAACTGGTGCTGCGAGTCGTAAAGTTACTCTGAAATGGAGAATGTACTTGATTGGTTGAACAGATGCTTTATGGTTGTGTGGCCTGTGGGTGTGTATGGGTGGATCAGGAATCGCTGCATTGTGGAATTGTCAGTTCGTTCAATAACAAGTTCTTTGTGCGGGTTTTGGCCACTCGCACCCTACTCAAATTTCATTCTAGGATTGTCCGTAGTATTTCTAAGTTGTGCCATCTGCCAGTGTGGCCCCAGAAAATTGGAATGAAAAGTGAGTACGCACACATTGCTTGTGTCACAGTAACTACACCTAATTTTGCACACTAGTTGTTGCACACGACTTTTGCAGCTTGCTCAAACATTGCTTGTGTCACAGTAACTACACCTAAATTTGTATTTACCCAGTTTTTTTTTATGATGATAAATCTACTTGATTCCTATAAAGAGAACTCGTCCATGCAGGTCTCGTCCTGTATGGAGAGTATTTAACAGCTAAAACAGATTAGCCTAGCGAAAAATGGCCCGAGCCTTTGTAAAGGCTGAACACTGTGCACATACCTACACCATTTAGGGTGTGTTTAGTTGGTGAAAAGTGGGTGAAAAGTTACTGTAGCACCTTTCATTTTTATTTGACAAATATTATCCAACTATGAAGTAACTAGGCTCAAAAGATTCGTCTCGCAAAAACCAGACAAACTTAGTAATTAGTTATTTTTTTACCTATATTTAATACTCCATGCAATCGTCCAAATATTTGATGTGATGAGTGGAAGAGGAAATATTTTGGGTTTGCATGGAAAATGAACAGGGCCTTACATGAAGGACTGAACGGTGGTGCCAACAGACACCCCGCATGTGTCTAGAGCTAGAACTAGAATGGAGTCTGGCATGGCAGTATGGCACAAGGGGCAAGTCAATTTGTAGTACGTCAAGAACCACTTGTAGAGGCAGGCGCTGTGGAACTTGCGCTGGAGGCTGTGGTTGCTGGTGTGGAGAATGCTGTAACATATTGGCCACACCTCCACGCCCTCAACCCCTTTATCGAAATCGTTCTTCCACGTGCGCCTCTGCTATCGCGCCTTTCTACAGAGAGAAATGATTAGCTTAGTTAATTAGAGCTACATTCTTCCTTTTATCAATGTCAAAATGCCATCAGTAATTGCTCTCTGATTTGTGCTCTGAGTAATTACCTGGTTGCGGACAAATGATGTGAGGGAAATTAAAGCAACCATTTTCTGCACTTGACTTCACTGATACCCAAACTTCTCATGCATTCAACATTGACGTGGCGCGGGGGGTGGGGGGGGGGGGGGGGGGGGGGGGGGGGGGGGGGGGGGGGGGGGTGGTGTGGTGGGGTGTGCGGGGGTGGTAGTAACAGTTGGGGAGGCGTATGAAAAGGTCAATTCCTGTCTCCTCCTGTCTCTTCACTGAGAAATTCTCATCGACCTACACGGAGTCCTTAACCTGTAACAGGGTAAAATTAGCACAACGGGCAATTATAAGGCTTGTGAGGATCACATGGACCACATTCAAGAAAGGATCATATGGGACCTATGTGATTTCAGGAGATGTACAGAATAAAGCCACACCAGGCACTACCACATGAGGTCGACAAAATATAGAAAAATAAAACTAGAAACAAAAGAAATACTTGTGCCCAATTGGTTATTTGTATAACAGTTTTAGGGGTCAAATAATAAACCATAGAAAGATCAGAGCTGTGCAACAAATTTGAACATGCAGGGCCAGTATCTTGCCAAAAGAAGGATCATCTTACCTGAGAAAATTCATCTAGCAGAAGAGGAGGGCTGCACCATTGTTTGGTGAAGGACTAGATTGAGTAAGCCAATGAACGGTCTCTCGAGGTAGTCTAATCATCAGATACTGCAATGACAGATGGCAACATTAAAGTGTCGGTACACATGCAGGCTAACGTTCAAGCACAGATGGCAACCATTTAACAAAATTAGTAGCCAACAAACAAGATACTGCAATGGCAAATCACAGCTATAGGGAGAAAAAAAAATCAAAGGAAAACACCAAATCTAGCTATGCAATGGAGCAGACAAAGCATTTCCAAAAAAAAAACTTAACTCACCAAACCAAGACAAAAACATAAGATGGAAACACAAAAAATACTTGTGCATTTTTCCAGGACCTGGTGTTTTCTACTAATGTGCAAACCAGCTATGCAGATATCTAAAGACAAATAAATTGAATTCACAATTTCAGCAACACGCCAGCAGCCACATGAAAAAAGGGATTAAAACACAGGTACATAGCACAGAAGGCAACCATTTGAGCAAATTAGTAAGCAACAAACAAGATACTGCAAGAATAGATCACAGCTATAGGGAGAAAAATAGAGGACAAACAACGAATCAAGCTATAAAATGTAGCACACAAAGGAATCCATCTTCTGAAGAAAGCATTTCCGGAAAAAAAACATTAACTCATGAAACCAAGTAAAAAAAAATAAGATGGAATGACACAAAAATACTTGTGCATATTTCCAGGACCTGGTGTTTCTACTGATGTGCAGACCAGCTATGCACTAAGAAAAAACAATTGAATTCAAAATTTCAGCCACATGCCGGCAGCCACACGAAAACAGGGATTAAAACACACAGGTACAAGGCATCTCAATCAAACAACTGCGGTCATACACAATCAGAATTTGAGCACTCACTTATGATTTTTTCCCATAGATACATGCAACATTGACATACAGAATTTCATCAACATATAAACAAAAATTTTTAAAAAATGGGTTACAATATTGTTATAAATCATGTATCTTCCAAAACCACTGAAAAATTTCTAGCCGAGATGATAACTCATAAATCTTTCTACCAAAGATTCCACTCCAAATAGTAAAACTGAAAATTTCTTTCAGACAATGTCACGGCAACTTCAGCCACTATCATCTGTCAATGTAAATGGCTTCTAATCCAAACAGTATAACTGAAAATTTTCACAAAATGTCATGGTATACAATTCAAGGCAACTTCAGCCCATTCTCCACCTTCCCCAATTGCACCCGCATCCATTTGCCCAAATCCATTGGATGGCGGGGAAGCTAATGGGTGAGTTTGACTGTGTAACAGCCCCAGGGACCAAGTGGACTCAAATCGCGGAATGGCCGATACTACTGTAGCATGGGGGCAGTGGGCCGAGTTGGGCCGTGCTGAATTCGGTATATTGTAGCTCGGGTACTATTAACCAGATACTGTAGCATCGTGAAATACTGTGCAAACAGAAGTTTAGTACCATACCGTGAGTCTGAGGATCGCCTGACCAGCTTAAATACCAGGGCCAGGGACGCGTAGTAACCTTCGGTTAACCGTTTTGAGCGAAGCGAGGACGAAAGCTTAAGCGGGTTGCTACGCAAGTGGGACCACTCCTCGGTAGAGTGGGCCTGGGCCGTGTATGCCGGGACTGGATGTTACAGACCGGACGAAGTGATTGCTTGCTCATGTTGCTGATATTGATTAAAAATACAACAGTGTCTTATTTTACCTGACCTTGCTGGAAGAGTGACCAGTGTGGGCTTTTTGTCTCTAATTGAAACACTTCCATTGATATTGTAGTAGCACCCTAGGCTGTAGCCATTGTAAGATTTGCAGTTGATAAGTGAGAGAACTGCACTGAAAATATAAACTAGATCACAGAGACTTTTGATTTGTAGTGTGATTTAGTTCTTGCGAGGAACAAAAGCAGAGTTGATCGGAACAAAATAATCGGTACTATTGCTAGTAAATCATCAACCAAGCAGGATAGATAGTCTTGGTCTTGGGGTGATCTGGTTACCTCCTAATGAGATGCTCAAGTGTGGAGACCGGATTCAAAGCTAGTATAACTCAAACAAAGGCCCCGAACTTGGGATTCCGTGTGAGAGTAGTGACTTAAAAGATCGAGTTGTTGAAGCGAAATCTACGAACTAGTTTCTGAGCAGTCGTGGGTCAAGTGGAATAGGCCTAAGGATGATCTGCAGAGTTCTGAATACCTGCTGACAAATCAAAAATTTGGAAGGATCACACGGAGCCCGCCACACAGCTCGCTCGGCCTGCCATGTAACGTAAGTAGCCTCTTTTTTGAATTAAACATGGCTTAGGTGGGTAAGCAGGATGAATACACACGTTAGACATCTAGAAGCCATATAATTAACCTGCCTGGCAAAAACAGAGCTATCCAAGGGTGTGGGTACCTATCCATGTCGTCCGGCTGAGAAGCTCGACCAGTAGTCTTGGCGCGCGGCATGCCAGTGTGCGGATGCAGTATGCCGGTATAAATCGTCCGCGGGTATGAACTGGCATCAAAGAGTTTGTTTCAAGGTTGGTGGGATACATGTCTTTGCATCCACCTTGGGTTTGTTTTTCTCCAATATCTCGTGACATCTAGAGACTCACTCTCGCTGCAAATTCGGATGCATGTGTGGGTTCGATTTGGTAAATGCATATATGACAGTAGACGCACTGAGCCAGCAGTGGCGATGTGTTGAGTTTGTGTTAGTGCCAGCAAGTGCCGTTGGCCATGGCGTCGACCCCAGTACTAGAAGGTGTTGTGCTGATACTACGCGGTCATGCCCACAAGAAGACGATGATGAATGATTGAAGAAGTGAAGATGATGAGGTGCTCATCCAAGCGGATATATAGGGGGGACTTATTGACCATCATGCTATCTAAGACACAGTAAAGCACACATGTTTCGTTCTCAGTCACCTCACAAGGGTAGGACGCGTGATTAGTCTACCTTTGGAATTATAAATGATCACCAACACTTTGCATACCTCCTATATTTTTCAAAGCATTTTTACTTGGTATCCTTGAAAGACATATAGAACGCATGGAACTGTCATGCAGAACTGGGGCTGCTTGTTTAGCAATACTCACATAAAACAGTTGTTGAATAGTTGTCATCAAGTCTTTACCTGATAGCAAGATTTCCAAAAGATCTCTGATGGTTTAGCAATAATCACATAAAACAGCCATTCAATTGTGAGTAAATATAGAATGCTATCTTTTGTATTAACATTTAGTAATCCTATATTGAATATTTTAGCCACTAAATGATCTCAAATAAAAAAAATCGGTAAAAAAAATTAAATCTTGCCAAGCACTACAACTTTGGTCCATGATGTGTCTCTATCTGAGAGTGTTTAAAAATTTTTAAAACATTGAATTACAAAAAATAATAACTTAAAATAATATTTGAGAAAATCTGAACTTATTGGCTACAAACTTGTATATGGCATTAGTACAGAAATAATTTGGACGCCTCTTATTTCTTTCAAGGACGGTTTACTTAGCAAACCATTTGTAACTATCCCAGAGAGCACTGCAGCATATAAACTATCCCTAAAAATACATCTTTAGGGGCGGTTCCATCCTCGTCTTCCTAGTGAAAAGCACATTGGGATTCTCTAGTTTTTTTTAAGGCAAAAACTGTGGGGGAGATCCCCACAGCACTTCATTTTATAAATTTTATAAAGTTACAAGGGAGGGACTTACAAGGGTCTTAACTGTATGCATCTAGCCAAACACAAAATGAAGACCTCAAGTCATCACTAAAACGGAGAGACTATAAGAGACACTGATTTTTAAAATTTCTAAACCAGCTATCAATGTGTACAGTGCCCTTCCTGAAGATTTTGTTGTTCCTGATCTTCCAAATCTCCCAGGCTGTAATAATCACCACCTCCATGAAGAACGGGATGTTCTGCTGTTGCCTGGCATGAGCCAGACGTGAGTTCAAGCTGAGCCCTGCGTTCCAGTGTATGCCAATTTTCTCCCAACAACTCTTGGCAAAAGAGCAATTAAAGAAAAAATGATCTAGGTCCTCGTCTGCTCCTGTGGCGCACATAACACAGTGCACTTCCTCTTTGGCATAGAGGTTTCTTCTTTTCAGCATTGTCTTGGTGTTCAACCTGTCGACCAGAATTTGCTAGGCAAAAAATTTCACCCTTGGCGTGCATTTGGATTTCCACATCTAAGAAAAGACCGGATGCGCTGGCAAGCTTTGGAAGACCATCTTGTAGAATTTATTTGCCGAGTTTGTAGTGCTGCCCCACTGATAAGACCAAGTGTCTTTGCCCTGATCATCAAAAGCTTGTAGTAGGAGGTGATCTCTGAGAGTTTGAAGCTCGTCAAAAGCTTCTTGTGAGAGTGGTAGGGTGAAAATGCTCTCGAGGTCCTCAGTAGCCATGACGTCTTTCACGCTCATACCGACATTTCTTGCAAAAGAAAAGAGCCTAGGGAATCGATGTGCAAGAACTTCATCCGACCAAAGATCTCCCCAAAAAGTAACTGTGGAGCCATCGCCAAGGGTGCACCGGGCAAAGCCTCTAAAAATGGTGCTAAGTAGTTGAACGTCTTTCCACCAAAAAGACCCAACCTCTCTGGAGCATGAGGCACTTTAAATTCCTGTATGACGAGAGTTTAAATTCCTACCACAGCCATATACATGCTCGTAGATTAGGAAGCCTTACATTCATATTTACTATTTGTGAGCATTGAGTATGGTCAGGCTGTGTTGATCCTTAGGAACTGGTCATGCGGTTAAAATCGAGATCCACCTATACACTCTACCTATACATGTTGCTTCTACCCTAGAAGTACGCATCCATATCCACCCATATATATCCACCTATATATTCTGCTTCTACCCTAGAAGTAAAAATCCACATATATTTCATTCAGATCCACCCCAGAAAATAGTTCTACTCTTACATTGGGAGTGAACTGCAAAAATATTTCTATCATCCATTTTATCCCTTGCTAGCCAATAAAGCTCCAAATATCTAGTTATGCTACCTCTTGTTATTGTGTTCTAAAAGAAGCTTGGGTATTCTATTAAAAAAAGAGAAAAAAAGAGGACAAATGTCCCTCTCAGAAATAAAGAGAGATTTAGCAGCCCAAGTTCTTCTCAAATTCTTCAAGTTTTCTAAGAGAGGTATATGAGAAATTTCCCGAAGGAGCTAAGTATTCACCATCATCATCCCTTTACCCCTTATAACCACTTCTACTCCATTTACCACTCACCACCATCTACCATATAGCCCAAGACGCATGCATATCCTAATTTGACTTTATGACTCGTTCCTTTGGATCTATAGTTTTGATTATGCAATATATGTTTCGCTGTCTCCCCACCTATGAGCTCCACATAAGCCTATTAGAAGTAGGGTGAGAGAGAGAAGGCATAATGTTACTATGCTACCAAAAATACCACATATTTTGAGAGGAAAGAAAAAACATACACCATAAATGCCTTGCAAAAGATCCAGAAATACCACAAAGGAGAGACTTGGAAGGGTTATACATAGGAATCTCTGAGTTTTATTTTAAAAATCTTACAAAACTCTGGAATAATAGTTGATTAAAGAGCTTGAAACATGGCGCTTGACTTGACCGTTCTGTCTTTCAACTACTCAAGACCCAAGTGACAGCTACAAGCCCCATGGTGGAAGGTAATATGAGTAAGCTTTTCATCAGAATAGTTCATTCTAATCCGGAGGAGAGTTCTTGTTTGAACGCATATGTACCTGTAAGGCGTGAAAGTATTGTAGCAACTCTTGATCCATCACTGAGTCTATCTTTGCTCAGAGACGAGCAAAAGGTAAGCTTGGGGGAGTTTGTTGATGGTAGATAAGTATCATTTTTAACCGTCAACATAGCATGAGAAATGATTTAAATACAAATACTATCTAGATATAGGGGTTACACTGACAGAATTCCACGAGTTTTGGTGAATATCTATTTCTACAGGGGGTTATCAGGAAATAAGTAAAGGAGACCCATATGTCAGATTTACATAGAGACAAAGGGGCTATACATAACTTTTCTGGAATGTGGAAGATACGAGAAGACTCTAGAAACAAACGGGAGATGAAACAGGCCCACAGGTGGGGTGCCCGCCCCTCTCCCTGGGCGCCCGCCCCTCCCTGGTGGCCAATCAGGAGCCACCTCGTGGATTATGCCTCCACCGCCTTTGAGGATCAATAATAATCGTTCATCAAGGTCGGTTTGATCTAAGGGCTGTGGTGCTTCTTAGAGGACTATATAAGCAAAGCTCCTGGCCCTAGGAGAAACCCTAATTCAATTGATAGCTGGAATTCATTCCAATCAGAGAAGCCCTAGAGCCACCATCTCAATTAGATCTCTAGTTTAGCATAGCTACATAGGATTAGAACTAGAAGGAGCCAAGCATTGCTTGATTTCCGGATCTATCGAAGAATACTTGGTAATTCTCTCCTACTTTTGTATTTGTTCTTATATTATTCATCTAGTTCATCATTTGTATGAATATGAATTTAGTCTATTCTATCATATTGGATATGACTTTGCTCTATTTGATTATGTTCTTAATTATATTGTTCTTAGTCTACTTTGATTATATGCTTGGCATAGTTCGATCAGACTTATATTCAAGTATAGGATCGTATAGCGCTTGCTCATTGATATCATGGGTAAGTGGTAAACATTGTGTAGGCGTGGTGCCTATATAGTATTTACCTGTGGTTGTACCCTATATTTCGGATCGTGTGGTAGATCGTGGGAGTAACAGTCCTGTTGAGTCCTCTGTAGTCTACCTCCCGAGTATAGGGCAGGCAGAGCAAAACTATTGCAGGGAAGTTATGGTTATGTTCTATATCTTCCTTAGTAATATAACTATGCGTAGATATAACCTGTTCTTGCTATGATTGCCAAGTGTAATTGCACTAATCATTGTATGCTTTGACTTTATAGTTAGAATAACTTAGGATTATCTCTATAGTTCGTCCTCATCCATGCTAGTGCTATATATCTAGAGTAGTCTATTGAGATGTTTATCATTATATGGCTATGTGCTTACCAGTTATCTTTATTATTATTCATATATATATATATATTATTTATCTTGTGACACTTACCCTGTATGAGAAGAGAGATAAAGACAAGGTTATTCTCTCCATTAGTATCTGCAGTGATGCTCATTGCTCAATGCTCATTGCTCATTGCTCATTGCTCATTATTCATTATCCTTAGCATCCCTTCCCAGTGGTAAAAATATAAATAACGATACCTGGATTACTCCTGGTTAAAATGCTACATCAGTATTATTTGTGCGCTTGCGGATTTCATATTTATTTCAGAGGAGCATTTGCATATTTTAGTACCACACCTTTGGTGTCATGCTGGGGATGACAACCTAGCTTAGGTGGCATTAGAGGTGTCAACGAGCATTTTTGGCGCTGTTACCAATGATGGACTTAAAACGTCCTTACTTGGTGATTGCGTTAAGAAATGCCAACAACTTACCCCCCAACATACTACCACTGTTGGATACCAAACTAGTGGTGGTGCCATATCGTCCCCTAATGTGTGGAGCGTCAAAGCAATCGGCTCCATCAATGAAGATCAGCAAATCACGCACAGGGAATCAGGTGGGAAGCACATGAGATACAAAATTTATTCTAGTTCAGGTACATGGTACCCTACATCTAGTGGATAATGGATCTCTTATCTCATATGCTCAATGCTTACAAGGGGAGCTGATGGTTGTGCAAGCCTAATTGCCTAGTTTGCTAGGGTTGCAGTGATCTATGATCCCGTACCACATAGGGGCTCCCTGGCCTGCTTCGCCTGATATAGTCCAGGAGGTAGGGTTACAGATTCGATCCCATTCAGTTGAGATATAGGTTTCCTATTCAATATAGGATCTGTTATTTAAGGTATATCTTGATCATCAAGCGATATTCAACCGGTCACTTGTCCACCAAGGCTCGTGACGAACCCTGTTCTAGCTAGGTTTCATATTCGACTACCTTGGCCCACCTTACTTGGAGTTGGCTCTTCTGTAGGCTATGAGGTACCCTAGATCCATATCTCAAACTCAAGGCCCCAAAGGAATTGTATGATTAGTCAGTTAGTGGTGTCCGTTAGGTACTTGCCTAGCAAAGCGGTATTCAGTCTTCCGGTTATCGCATATCATCAAGTCATGTTAAATATAGGGTTGAATGAGTTAGTGAATCTAAAGGACCTTGTCTTCCCCGCTTTGCATGTTGTGCTCGTGACTCTTGGGGTCATGGATATGAGGCATTCGGTCCACGTACCCATCTTTAAGGTTGGGTGATGAGGACACGACAATAGAAATCCAAGAACAAGACCTAAAAACAGCAACACGATGACATGCGAGGGATGACCGTTCAATAAAGCAAACTGAAATTTAAAATATTGTAACAACACAACGAGTGATAGGATAGGGGAAAAACAACGATGAACATGAATATTTTTGTGGGGCAATTTTCTAGATTTATGGGATGAAAACAAAGACAACTAAACTAGGGTAAAGATAAACCTAACGATAATACCTGAAGCTCTGATTACCACTTGATGGGGATAGTATTCCCGATCTTTCGTCAGGTTCAAGATAACTATCGAGGACAGAAAGCGACACACCGATCTGACTTCAGACCACAAAGACCCAAACCCTACAACCTTAGCACCACATCTCCTCTGGTTATCAACCGTGTCACAATCCGGTTGACCTCTCCAAGAAGGCTAATCCCTGCTACGAATCAAAGAACATGAGCAAGAACAAGATAAAATGCAACTCATGTAAAGTGACAATTTGCAGATGTATGATCAAGATCTCAACATGGGGTATCACAAACCGATAATGGCGACTATTTAAAGACAAATTAATCTAAAGCAAAACCCAAACCCTAAAGTAGGTAGCAGCTACTGATTATATAGTCACGTCCAAGGACCCCTATTCGCGTCCCTAAGGAGTCTCGACACGTTATAAGGCCCAAATGACCCAAAAGATAGCGACGCAGCGCTCTGACAGATTCTAGACGTTAACTTGTTTCAATGATTCCCGTTAATTCTGATGAAATTTTGATGTGACACCACTTCCATTAGTTACCTTACTATCAAATTATCTTTCCATCCATATGTGTATTGTCAAAAACGAAGTCCGTATGTGAGTTGGGCATCCGTTTTACTACACGATGCTCCTAGAGCCCGAGATGGACTTGATCGAACTTGACTTGGATTGGGCCTCCAACTTGGCTTGGACGCCCTTGCTTGCCTCATAAGGTGGTGGCCAAGGAGGAGGATTTCCTTGGACATATCTTAGGTGTTCTCCATCTTCTTGGGGCGTGCTCCAACTTAGGCTTGGGTCCCAAGTGTGAATAACAAACCCGTGGCGATGTCGTAGCACCCGACAGAAACAGCGACAGAATGTCTTGATGATTTGAGGACCTTGCCGACGTGATATTGTGGTGGGACTAGATCTATTTGAAGGCTTATCAAATGATCTTTCCATCAGGTGCTCATGACCTCAATCCCGCTCCGGATGGACGAATTATGACCTTTGCAACGAAGAACTATCGGGCTGCCGACGAACCGAATGTTGGAATTTGATGAGCTTATACTCCAAGATCGGTCTTGTTCATGACATATCCATACTCTATCATCATCACCATCGTTCCTAAGCACATTTGAAATACCGATATTAGGTAGTAACAAATTCTTTGTTTTATCATTATGCAAATGTGACTCTGAGGTGGCTCGACAAGAAGAGTTACGGCGGTGGTCTGTTGAGTAGCGTGACTCTTTACAGGCTGGGGCGTTGAGTTAAGTAGCGCAGGAGTTCCAGGAGGAGAGCTACGACTGTGTGACTACACTGCCTCACCGCGCTTCCGTGCGAGCGGAACCGCAGGTTACACAGGAAGTATCCGCGTCCTGCGGTACGTATGCTAACTCAGAGGTGCCTCAACAAGAAGAGTTAAGGCAGCGTTTTGTTGAGTAGTGTGACTCTTTCATGGGATGGAGCGTTGAGTTAAGTAGCGCAGGAGTTCCAGGAGGAGAGCTATGACCGTGTGACCGCACCACCTCACCGCGCTTCCGTGCGAGCGGAACCGTAGGCTATGGGAAGAATCCGCGTGTTGCGGTACGTATGCTAACTCCGTACCCCAGTGACAAAAACAACTGCGCACGTGCACGGCACGCATCGCACACCACGGCTCGGCGGCGGCGCACGCGCCCGTGTGGCACTTCCTTAGCCTCTTTTAACTTCTCAATAGGTGCACATGTGGTTGACTCAACAAAAGTCAAAATCCCATACAGGATTAAAACTATGATACACCATAGCAATTTACTATGACCCTAGGATTTATTAGATTATAAAATATGTGCCAAGCCCATATATGAAATCTAACAAAACACCACCAACGGTTGTAATAAAATCGGTGAGATTGGCTCCATCACGAACTACCATGGAAATTTATTGTGCCAACTAAATTGATGATGACAAATAATCATTATTGTAAAATATAATATTTCAAGATGGACAAAATTTACATTTGTTGTGGTGCCGCCTTTTTCCAGTAATGGACAAAGCACCAAGGTCATGTTGGTTTGTACTCCCTCTATTTTAAATCGCAAATGTTTTGGCTTTTCTAGATGGGACTTGCTATGGTAGTCTCAAAGTTTTATTAGAGCATCTCCAAGAGTTTGCCAAATCAACTTGGCATCCATCTATTTTTGGTAAAACAGAAAAAATTGTGCTCCAACAGTTTGGCATTCAAGTTGGCAAATTTTAGCAACTTGGCAAATCTCCCCCCTCCACGCGCATATTTGTGCATTGAGCGCGAGCGCGCATCCGGCTTCACGTGCATATTTAAGCGGGGCTCTTCGTTTCTTAGCGGGGCTCTTCGTTCGCTTAGCGGGTCTCTTCTTATTTTACCAAGTCCAAATGACAAACTCTTGGAGAGAGTCTATTTTTTCACTTGCCATATATTTTGACGAGTTGCCAAATCACGATATTTGCCAAGTGAATTTTGGCAAACTCTTAAAGATGCTCTTACATATCACTTCGTAGGAGGTAATAGAAAATTATATAATTAAATAAACTTTTTAAAATTTTGAAATTCATAAAAAATAGGGAAGGTAGTTGGAAAGAAATCTTTCAATTAGATCTAAAATAGATATATATCAGCTGTTGTTGCATACTTTCATGCGTGATGGTATGAGTTTGTTACGATTTTTTTTTTCAACAACACGTGGACGTGACGTGAAGACTCCTCCCCTACAATCCTCAACGATACACGAGGACTCTATTGGAGATGAAGTGCTTTATCCGGCCAGCAATATATATATACAGAGACAAAGCGCAGGGAGGGATATCGGCGCTCACCCTAACGCATCTGAACAAACCCAACCATGAGGAAAACCCTATTGGTTGTGTGCTTCCTCCTCATCCTCAGCGCAGGTAGCCGCCACGTTGAGTGCCGACGCCACCGCGAACGGCGGCGGAAGGACTACACGCTCTTCGTCTTCGGCGATTCCTTCGTCGATGCCGGCAACCTCCCTAAATCATCAGGGAGGAGTAGAGTGTCGCGTGGGTGGTACTACCCCTACGGGAGCTCTGACTCGTCCCATGGCAATCAAGCAACCGGCCGCCTCTCCGACGGTCTAGTGCAGTCGGATTTCCTGGGTAAGTACATACACGTTCACCACGTACGGTCGCATCGATCTGCCATGCATATATATATATATACCTTATTAGATAACGTACGTACGTACGTACTGAAGTAGATAGATGGATGTTGGATGGATTATTGGTTTTCTTGTTTGCAGCACAGATGCTGGGGATGGATGAGTCCCCTCCGGTGTTCAGCACCCTACGCACCAGGGCTGAAGTTGAGAATGGCATCAACTTCGCCGTGCCCTTCTCCGGCGTCATGAACGGGCGACAGGAGGAGCAGCTTTCCCTGCGCGAGCAGATCAGCCAGTTTGGTGAATTTGTGGATCACGGATCCGTCGACGACAAGCAGCTAGAGAATTCAGTCGCGCTTCTGTCCGTCTCCAACGGCCACGACTACTCGCACGTCAGCGACACCACCAGCGAGCGCCAAGTAATTACTAGCTAGCTAGATCGATCTACTCTTACATTAGGCCTTAGTTAGTTTATAGCTATGCATGTGTGTGCTAGTAGCTATAGATTGATCTAATCTAATCTGTTTGCTTGGTCATGATCATGGACGACATAATGTGCATGCAGCTCGACGCCTACATCGACGACGTGACAGACGGCATCGTCGAGGGCGTGAAAAGGCTACAGGAGATTGGTGTGTCCAAGGTGCTGGTGAACTCCCTGCCCCCGCTTGGCTGCTCGCCATGGCGCGCCAGGCAGTCCGTGGGCTACGCGCAGTGTGACGGTGCCGGCAACACGCTCGCCACCACCCACAACAGCCTTCTCAGGCGCAAGCTGGATGGGCTGGAAGACGTCCACGTCCTCGACCTCTACAACGCCTTCCACAGCCTTGCCCGATCCATGTCCGGTACGTATACGTTCGTGTGTTCTACGCTAGCTACTAGCTACTTCAATTCAATGTATAGCTACTTCAATTATTCAATGTATGTATATACTCTAGCTATATCTACTTTGCATGATCAAGTCTAAAAACATGCATGTTCTTGGCATGCAGGCTCCACGCCGTGCTGTGACACCTCCGACCACAACGCCTACTGTGGCCAGATCGACGGTAACGGCAGAGCTCAGTACACCGTCTGTGCCAACCCCGACAACTCCTTCTACTGGGACAACGAGAACCCTACCCAAGCTGGATGGGAGGCCGTCATGGATCGACTGCAAGCAAACATCCAGGACTTCCTGGCCGCCTAGCTAGCTACCTAGCTCGTAGTCGTCTACTAGTAGACCTTGCAGCTTATTGCTAGCCTCTCTCGATCCTCTTATAATATAAACTTACTTATTATTGTTATAGTTAGCTCCTACTATTATACTAGGGTTATGGATTGTTTGTTGGGTGATTCTTTAAAATTTATTTAGGCGTGTGTTTATATGAATAATATATACCAGCTTGCTGTGTTATTATTTTCTATTATTCCTACCATCAGTGTTGCAAATAGTGGGATATATGACATTTAGCGGCTCAAAAAAAAGAACATTATTATTGCTTGACGTTGATTTCATATGGTCACCCCACGCAGCTGGCGCTTGCAGAAAGGATGTCATGCACGTTTGGTTGGAAGGAATTGTTGGGAATGGGAGTTAAGAGATGTGTCATTAAAATTCCTTTCATTGGTTGGTGGACATGGGAGTTCTTGTGAGACGTGAAGAGGAATTCGAGGGCCTCAACTCTTACCTTTTAAACCTAGGGAGAGGGGTGGGCATTGAGTGGGAATTCTTTATCAACACAAGATGAGTCTATCTCCACCGTTGATGATAACTTAATTACCTTTTCCCATTCCCAAACCCACCAATCAAACAAAGGCAGAAGAAACTCTCAACTTGCCAAACACACCATCACTGTGATCTGAAAACAAACGACGCGTGAACAAGCGTGGATCACGGCATCAGAACAAACGACGCGTGAACAAGCACGCTAACGTGTCTTGTAAATCACAATAGGTACTATATGAATCACAGTCCTTACTTTTATAATTATAATAAAATAAAACAATTTTATAATTATAATAAAATAAAACAATTAAATAATTAAATTAACCAGGAAAAAACAGTAAATCCGGCTATGTCGTTTCCAAGGACGCGTGACGCGCGTGGATCTCCCATGCATGGCAACAAGCTCCTTGGTCTTTTTTTTTATTCAACAAACTCCTTGGTTGGATATATCACCAATCTAGTTAAGCCTTTATAATCTTTTTTTTGTTGATATAATCCATCATTCTGGTTACGAAAAATTTTCAAATATTATCATACACATTTACATTTCACTAAAAAACATACAACAAAAGTCATATATTAGGATAAAAAAGAGCCATATTTTAGCCATGTGTTGCGACTCTACACATAGAGATCACCTTTGCATGTCACGTTCCACGAAAAAAGGTCACATCTATGCACGCGTAACATCAAGATCGTGTTTTTTTAAACTTCAGGCAAACTTTGCAGTTAACTAACGACAAACTTTGCATCGCTCAATAAGATCTAAAACATAACTTTGCAGTTGAGACATTTTTTATTGGACAACGTTTATTGGTGTAATACATTTTTAAGTTCTCAGACAAATTTTAGAATCAACATTTTTCAAAATTTTCAAACGGTAGCCTTAGACGAGATCTTTATAGTTGACAATTACTTCATTCGTATATAGATTAGGAGCTTTCAATATGGGCTACTTGTCAAAAATAATGGAAAAGCCAAAAGGGAGATTGAGCCTATGTCGGGATATTGTTTGTCCTCAGGGCCATCAGGTTCATCGGGCTGGCAAACCTAACCACAACTTGAATGAGTGCGATGGGCACTATCAATCCCTTCCACCGTGACAAGTATGTCATGGATAATGGGTGAACAATGGAAATTGTTATCCAATGCACTGACATGAAAAATTAATGAGACCAATGTTTGCTGAATGACCTCCCTTCACTACCGGAAACAGGCTCTTTGCCGAGTGCCAGGAGCTTTGCTGACTGTCATTTATCGGGCACTCGGTAAAGAGCATCTTTGCCGAGTGCCGCGCTCGGCAAACTTAGGCACTCGGCAAAGACAGGCACTCGCCAAAGCCACTATTTGGCTCGGCAAAGACGGCTTAGGTGACGGCTATCACCCTGCCATCAATCTTTACCAAGCGCCAGCTGTTAGGCACTCGGCAAAGATTGTTTTTTGCAATTTCTTTGTCGAATGCCAGGATTTTGACACTCGGCAAAGGCCTTCTTTGCCGGGCGCCAAATTAGGTACTCGGTAAAGAATTTAAATTTTTTTTTCTTTCTGCACCCAATTTTTTGTGCAGCCCTACTACAGTACTAGGAATTAAATTTTTGAATTTGGTACATTTTTGAGGTTTTTTGCTATTTTTAGTTAATTTGTTTCAATGAATTGATTTTTTGGAAAAAGCAAATTTGAACTGCAGGTGCATGGAGTAATGGAATTTAGTGATTCAAAAAATGATATTCATGTTGGTGAGTGTATTTTGAGGCCATATCTAGGGACAGACACAAAATTTCAAATGTCTTGTTCACGGAACACGACCACCAACTTGCGGGCCAATGGTTTTTAAATTATATAAAATGCAAACGAAGTCCGAAAATCACGAAACTTGTCGAGATGTCATATTATCACATGTGGAGGCTGTGATAAAAATTTGAGAAGATTTTGCGCACGTTGACACGTACAATGCTTGCAAACCAGACATCTCCACATGTGATCACATATCACATGTGATATGGTTTCATGGTTTGTAAGCATCTATGCTTTCACGTGTGCAAAACCTTCTCAATTTTTTATCACAGTGTCCACATATGATATCGTGACATCTTGACAAGTTTCATGATTTTTATATGGCGTTTGCATTTTATACATTTTAAAAACAATTCACCCGCAAGTTCGTGGTCATGTTTCGTGAACAACATGTTCAAAATTTATGGCCTTGTCCCCGGATGCGGCCTAAAATTAGACTCAATAACAATAATATCATTTTTTCATCTATTTTTTGACATCCGAATGACTAGTAGTTCAATTTGAGTTATTCAAAAAAATAAAGTAAATGAAATAAATTGAAGAAATATAGTAAAAAGTTCGAGAAATATACCAAATTTGAACAAGTAGTTCCAGGTACTGTATGGGTACAAAACAAAAAGTTTGGAGCAAAAAAAAGAAAACCTTTGCTGAGTGCCGGAAAATGGCACTAGACAAAGGCATGTCTTTGCCGAGTGCCTGCTCTGCACTCGGCAAAACGGTTTTTTTAACAATGTGGACCGAGTCCTGTAAAACAAAAAAATCTTTGCCAAGTAGCGCGATCTGGCACTCGGCAAAAAGCACTTTTTTAAACATAAACCGTATAATGGAAAAACAAAAAAAATCTTTGCCGAGAGCCAGAAAATGGCACTAGGCAAAGACATGTCTTTGCCGAGTGCCTGCTGCTGCACTTGGCCAAGCGGATTTTTTTATAAAAACGTGGACCGAGTCCTGTAAAACAAAAAAAATCTTTGCCGAGTGTCATGATCTGGCACTCGGCAAAGAGCAAATTTTTTAAAAAACATAAACCGTAGGCTGGAAAACAAAAAGCAAAAAAAAATCTTTGCCGAGTGCCGGATCGCGGGCACTCGGCAAAGCAAATGAAAATGACTTAACTCACCACACACCAGCACATGCGTACACACACACAGTGTGGCCAACACTTTGAGCGGCCTCCCCGAGAGACAAAACGAACGCCGCGCGGCCGCCCACGCCCGCCCGACCGCCTGCGGTGCCTCCCCCGCGCCTCGAACCGCCCGCCCACCCACGCCGGCGCCCCCGGCCCGCCTGCCCCCGGCCGCGCCCTCCCACCGCGCCGGCCCTCGCCGGTGCCACCGGCCGCGCCCGCCACCCACGCCGGCGCCCCCGGCCGCACCCGCCCACGCTGGCGCCCCCAGCCGCACCCGCCCACCGCGCCCGCCCTTGCCGGCGCCCCCGGCCGCTGCTTCGAACAAATGAGAAGTCCAAATTTTGAATTGGTAAATTCCTTTGAACTAGCTACACGATGTTATTCTTCCTAAATTTGTTGCTGGATCCTAGTTCAATTGTCATGCATCTAGCAGTAAGCTGACATTAGATGATGAAGTCAAAAATATATGGCCATGACCATGATGATGAACATGCTAGATAGGCAAACGAGTAGAACAGCTCTAGCAATTTTTGGGATAATTGTTTTATTACTTTCTCCATCATAGTTGACGGCTAATTCGTGAATAGGCAGTTATACTTTAGGGTATATTAGACATATGGCTAGTTACTAGTTAGGGTTAAAAATAAGTCTAAATTAGGTGTAGTCGGCAAGCTAATTGGCTAACAACTAGTTAAAAACTTGGCTGTTGAAACTAATGATTTTCTACCTAAATCTTATAGCCTGTCACACACATGTTTGGCAATTAGTGTAAAAACATTAGCACTACTAGCCCTGCTAATGCAACCGCTATAGGAAAGTAGCTTGATTAGCAGGAATATTAAGCTGAATATACATATTTAAGCTATTCTCCATAGTAAATATTAATAATTTAGTTTTCTCCTGTTATTCACCTAGAAATGTTTGGCCTCTGTTAACATTGGATTTTGGTCAACATTGAGAAGATGACAGGTGGACCCAGCACACGAAGAGTATTCGGCAAACGACTGAGCGGTCGGCTAATTCTCGGCGCTTCGGCAAATTCCCATGCGGTCGGCTATCTCGGAAGGCGGTGATTCCAATCGGGAAAAAGAAGATGGCGTGAAAAAATGACTCAAACAAGAAAAGACGTATTAATAGAGGACTCCAAGGAGAATTAGAGCTAAGAATCGTAGTTTCCAAATTTTGTTTAGTATTTCGTAGTCTTCTAGAACTCGTATTCTGCTCAGGGTATAAATATACACCCCGGCTATTGTAAAAGAGACACAATCAATTCAACACAACCGGCCCCGTGCCAAGTTTCGAGTCCTTTTTCGTCGTGTCGTCGAGTTCTTCGAGAGGAGCCATCGATCCGTCAACCTCCATAAGTATCGACAACCTTGCTATCATATCTAGTATCATGCGGTGGATTTAGATCATGGTGCAAGTAGTCTTGTTTGTCTCAACTGGATGGCCGTACGGCAGGCGTCTGCTTGACGATCAGGAAGTCTTTGCTTATGCTTTGTTTATCTCGACTAGATGGCCATGCGGCAGGCGTCCGCTTGATAGCTCAGCGAAGCAAGATAGTTATCGGCTCTATTAGATTTGGCAAGATCTAGTAGATTCATCAAGTTATCATGTGTTACATTGTTTTAAATGTTTTATATATTTGTAACACTCCTCTGCCCAATCTAGATTGATACGCTTCGCCTTTGTGCTCGTATAGCCGAATTAGATCAATCTAGATTGCTACATGTTGCGGGTTCATTCATGTTAAGGTGCGTCTAACCCTAAGAGAACTAGGTATCGTGCGGCAGATGCAGGTGTTGTTAGGTTTAGATCATGTTAGCTTGTCTGTTCCTTCTTCATGGACCCCAATTCGGCAATCTTGCCGAATATGGTTGTGCTTACACGAGTAACGAGTATTTATAGATCTATTTGATTATATGCATGCTTTTAGCCTCTTATTATTAGATTGTATCATGCGGTGGATTAATCTGGTCGTAAGAAGTGGTGTAGATTCATAGTGAGCGATATCATGCGGTAGATTAACTTGCTTGGGTTTACGCTTGATGGGTATATGAAGGCTAGACGTGCGGCAGACTAGTTGAATTAGCCTATGCATGTGTAATTTAAATAAGATTTGTATCTACGAATTACCTGTTTAATTTTTATCATGCCCTGATTGATGTTATTGGTCTAGAACTTATGCTCTTATATGATATATCAGGATCAATCTAGGCTTGTTCAAACATGTCTTCTCATACATACGCATTCGGCAATCAAATGTTTTATACTTCTTACTTCATATTTGCCGAATGACCTGTAAATATGCTTTGGCAGACAGCTTCTATAGCTGTATGTCGTCGTAAGTGGCTTTAGGGCCGTAAATATGGAACTGTCTGGTCTCACCCGGCATGTTCCAGTTTTTTGATCTTACAGTTTTATCCCTTGTCGGCTTTCAGGTCGAACCGACTGGCACATCTTCGGATTCCAAACCGTCCGGACACCCGATTGAAGCCACGCTTTTCGGCTTGCTATGTGTGAGGTACAGTGCGCCACATTTTGTGCCAACAGCCTCTTATGCATTTCTGTTGCCGAGCAGTTGGGCTACTAATAGTTAGAAACCATCTAATCTATTTAGCCTCTTATGCATTTCTGTGCGATCAAAGAACAAGGGCTATTGACATTTGAAATGGCCCTTTTCACAGGCTTACAAGAGAGGGCTCCCGAGCATAGATTGCACATATATATATACAGCAAATACCTTGTGTCTATAGCTTTGAAATTACTTACTCAGGTGAAATTACTTGGCAGGACTGAGGCTTTTGGCTCTTTGTTGCTGTTCCGTGGAGCTTGGAGCTGTTGAGGCTTCTCTTGTGTGCACTTTGCAGGATAGCAAGGTGAGGCATAAAAGACCCCATATATGTGGTTGTCGGCCATCGTGCTATATATATATGTGGTTGTCGGCTATCGTGTCGTTTGTTTCTTACAGGTTTTGGAAACCTCACCGTATAGGGGAGGTGCTTCCGAAATTTTTAATTGACTATGTTCCTTTTTCTTTGCAGGAGAAGCAAGGGGAGAAAGGAGCAGAGAAGACCCCGTCGGAGCCGAGCTGGAGAAGAAGTCGACCCTGATTGTCTTCGTCGCCGCTGTAATAAAATCTAACATGGAAATTTATTGTGCCAACTAAATTGATTATGACACATAATCATTATTGTAAAATATAAGATTTCAAGATGGACAAAAGTTACATTTGTTGTGGTGCCGCCTTTTTCCAGTAATGGGCAAAGCACCACGGTTATGTTGGTTTGTACTCCCTCTATTTCAAATCGCAAATGTTTTGGCTTTTCTAGATGGGACTTGCTATGGTAGTCTCATAGTTTTATTACATATCACCTCGTAGGAGGTAATAGAAAATTATATAATTAAATAAACTTTTTAAAATTTTGAAATTCATAAAAAATAGGGAAGGTAGTTGGAAAGAAATCTTTCAATTAGATCTAAAATAGATATATATCAGCTGTTGTTGCATACTTTCATGCGTGATGGTATGAGTTTGTTACGATTTTTTTTTCAACAACACGTGGACGTGACGTGAAGACTCCTCCCCTACAATCCTCAACGATACACGAGGACTCTATTGGAGATGAAGTGCTTTATCCGGCCAGCAATATATATATATACAGAGACAAAGCGCAGGGAGGGATATCGGCGCTCACCCTAACGCATCTGAACAAACCCAACCATGAGGAAAACCCTATTGGTTGTGTGCTTCCTCCTCATCCTCAGCGCAGGTAGCCGCCACGTTGAGTGCCGACGCCACCGCGAACGGCGGCGGAAGGACTACACGCTCTTCGTCTTCGGCGATTCCTTCGTCGATGCCGGCAACCTCCCTAAATCATCAGGGAGGAGTAGAGTGTCGCGTGGGTGGTACTACCCCTACGGGAGCTCTGACTCGTCCCATGGCAACCAAGCAACCGGCCGCCTCTCCGACGGTCTAGTGCAGTCGGATTTCCTGGGTAAGTACATACACGTTCACCACGTACGGTCGCATCGATCTGCCATGCATATATATACCTTATTAGATAACGTACGTACTGAAGTAGATAGATGGATGTTGGATGGATTGGTTTTCTTGTTTGCAGCACAGATGCTGGGGATGGATGAGTCCCCTCCGGTGTTCAGCACCTTACGCACCAGGGCTGAAGTTGAGAATGGCATCAACTTCGCCGTGCCCTTCTCCGGCGTCATGAACGGGCGACAGGAGGAGCAGCTTTCCCTGCGCGAGCAGATCAGCCAGTTTGGTGAATTTGTGGATCACGGATCCGTCGACGACAAGCAGCTAGAGAATTCAGTCGCGCTTCTGTCCGTCTCCAACGGCCACGACTACTCGCACGTCAGCGACACCACCAGCGAGCGCCAAGTAATTACTAGCTAAGCTAGATCGATCTACTCTTACATTAGGCCTTAGTTAGTTTATAGCTATGCATGTGTGTGCTAGTAGCTATAGATTGATCTAATCTAATCTGTTTGCTTGGTCATGATCATGGACGACATAATGTGCATGCAGCTCGACGCCTACATCGACGACGTGACAGACGGCATCGTCGAGGGCGTGAAAAGGCTACAGGAGATTGGTGTGTCCAAGGTGCTGGTGAACTCCCTGCCCCCGCTTGGCTGCTCGCCATGGCGCGCCAGGCAGTCCGTGGGCTACGCGCAGTGTGACGGTGCCGGCAACACGCTCGCCACCACCCACAACAGCCTTCTCAGGCGCAAGCTGGATGGGCTGGAAGACGTCCACGTCCTCGACCTCTACAACGCCTTCCACAGCCTTGCCCGATCCATGTCCGGTACGTATACGTTCGTGTGTTCTACGCTAGCTACTAGCTACTTCAATTCAATGTATAGCTACTTCAATTCAATGTATGTACATACTCTAGCTATATCTACTTTGCATCATCAAGTCTAAAAACATGCATGTTCTTGGCATGCAGGCTCCACGCCGTGCTGTGACACCTCCGACCACAACGCCTACTGTGGCCAGATCGACGGTAACGGCAGAGCTCAGTACACCGTCTGCGCCAACCCCGACAACTCCTTCTACTGGGACAACGAGAACCCTACCCAAGCTGGATGGGAGGCCGTCATGGATCGACTGCAAGCAAACATCCAGGACTTCCTGGCCGCCTAGCTAGCTACCTAGCTCGTAGTAGTCTACTAGCTAGCTGCTAGTAGCTGCTAGTAGACCTTGCAGCTTATTGCTAGCCTCTCTCGATCCTCTTATAATATAAGCTCTCTCTCGATCCTCTTATAATATAAGCTTATCATTGTTATAGTTAGTTATTGTTATAGTTAGTTAGCTACTACTACTATACTAGGGTTCTGGATTGTTTGTTAGGTTGGATTCTTTTAAATTTATTTCAGCGTGTGTTTATATGAATAATACCAGCTTGCTGTGTGATTATTTCCTATTGTGATTATTTCCTATTATTCCTACAATCAGTGTTGCAAATAGTGGGCTAAGACATTTAACGAAGCCTTTGGAAATACAAGCTATAGCGGCACGAAGACATTTAGTGTTTTTTCAAAATGCGTTTAGTGTTTTCTCAAAATAAAAATGCATATTATTGCTGGGCGTTATTGCTTGGCGTTCGCTGATTTGGATCTGTTTCCATTATGGGTTGTCACGTTCTCCCTTCGTACCAGAGCTGGAGTACGTGCTATGGCGGTTGGCAGTGCATCATTGCCTCGACGCACACCATCACTGCACCACCCCCAAAAGGTTTAGAACTCAAACTAGCTAGTTTTTAAAGATGTTTATACACCATGTATAGATAGACTAGATTTGGGCCAATGAGAATATTGCTAGGTCTCATTTCTTGGTAGATCGGCCGGCTACGCATTTAACATCGCTAAATTATGTCACTGTAAAGCGTTTAGCGCCGTTAATACCCAAAAGGCCAAATTAGTGCTCATAGCGGTAATATATGCAATACCTTAGCGGCACCTTGTTCAAAATGCTATAGCCAGCCCGCTGTTTACAACATTGCCTACCAATCTACCCATATATATCATTTTTTTGCTGGACATGATGATGATCAAATTGTTATATACTACTGTGGTTTACTTTCGCAGTGATCTGAGAACAAAGGATGTAGTACGTATACTACCTATTATGATTTACAAGACACATAATTAGCGCGCTTTGCTACGCCCGCTGAGGCCTGACGTGTGTTGGTATAAGCTGCTTCAAGTGCCCTAGCTTTGTTTTGTTTTTTGTTTTTTTTTTTTTTTTTTTGCTTTGCTATGTTACTCCCACTACCTGTTCAAAGGTAAGAGTTTGAATGAATCACAGTCCTTGACTTTTATCTATACCTCTATATCTATACTTAATATTAAAGAGGTAAAATTTCTCTCCACCTATTTTTTGTCCGGCACTTCCCTAATAACTAATTCTAAATTGGATACTATCCTGTCTGGTGGGACTTCTTGGGAGAATCTAAATAAGAATTCTAATACAAATAACTTCCATAGACTTCTGTTTGATACTATCAAACGTGCTAGGCTTTTTGTTCTGAGTAGCTTGAATAAGAATCTAAATCCAAATCTAAATACAGAAGGATAAAAATAGAAATTGGGCAAATATAAATATAAATTAAGCGAAGCAAAAATTTTTTATTATATCTCCACCATGAGACATGAGTGATCTTGGTCATTGTCTGTCCATCCCGCATTCATCTTCCCAGTTTTATTTGCGGCCCGTTTCACATCCGTTTCGACGAATTTATTTCCTTTCCAAAAAAAAACATGCACATGAAAACTACTCGGTTTCACTCTAATCTACAACTAACGTGAGTTCATATGGTCGTCCTAGAGAACAGGTTCAAGTCGACGGGTGTACATATGCATGCACCATCGTGATCGTGATCCAAACAAACTCAACGTCAAAGTTAATTATATATGGGTTAAATTAAATTAATGGCATGTCTATCTGACTACAATCCATTTAGAACAACCGACCATGTTTCCATCTATCCAAAAATAAATTAATCTATATTTATATATTTATATTATCTAAATATATATTGGTACATCACTCTCTCACATGTCTGTATAAGTTATAGCAGCACATGTAACTCACCATAATGCGGTGCGAAGTATATAATCCTAAAATGAACATGAACATATGATGTGATTGTTAGATAATAAATCTTTAACTTTAAATCTCTCATGCTCATGAAAGTTAGAGTGGCTAACATATGTGTGGATAATAAATCTTTAAATCTCTCATGCGCATGTAAATTAGAGTGGCTAACTGTCGGTGTTCGGACCCGAGGGGGTCCTAAACCAACGAGTAAAATGCTGCGTGTCCCTTTCCTAGATGGTGATGCAAGGAGAACACACGGGGGTTATCCTGGTTCGGGCAAAAGAAGGCCCTACGTCCAGCGGGGGTGAGAGAGGTTTGTATTTCCTTGCACCGAGGTGCTTGTGTAGGGGTTACAAGCTTGCGAGAGAGGGCGACGAGCCCAAGTCTCAAAGGAGAAAAAGAAAGAGTACAAGATGATTACTTGAGATGTTGGTCGCTATGTTGTGTATGACTGGTTGTCCGTCTGATGTCTTCTTTTCGTTCCCTGCCTTCCGTGAAGCCCCGGCCTCCCCCTTTTTATAGGGCGAGAGGAGGCCAAAACGACGGGGAGCCTTGAAATGATGTTTTGTCGATCCCTGTTGAGGTGACTGTAGCGACGTGCCCTAGAAATGGGAGGCCATCCCTGGGCACGTGATGTCGTAGGAGGTGAGGTGCTGAAATGACCCGGAGCGCCGCGCCATACCGTCCTTCCTTCCCTGTTGCGCCGTGTCGAGGGTCGAGGCCGGGTCGAGGTCGGGTCGAGGCTGAACGGATAAGTCCGAATCCCTGGAATTACGGCGTACGGGCCTTGTCGTATCCTCCCTCGAGGGTTAATAGTGATGCATAGGATGAGGTATGGTGGGCACAGTGACGTCTTTCACCTCCCATCAAGGGATGGGCGGTAAAACAGTGAAAACTGACACTAGTATTGTTCCCACGTTGTCCCAGGTCGTGGCCATGCCGGTAGGTGGTGGTTGGTAGTTTGCATTAAATGCTACGACTTTTCGTCCCGTGGTAGGTGGAGACAGAGGGGGTCGAGCGCCTCGACCCGGGCTCACGCGAGTCGGAGCGCTCCCGGGGGGCGGTCGAGCCCCGCGCGGGTCGGAACGCGGTCGAGGCCTCTCGTCGAGGGGGCCTCGTACGAGTCGGAGATGGAATGCGGTCGGGGCATTCCGTCGAACCGGCCTCGTACGAGGCGGACTTGTCGCGCGTAGTGGGCCGTGCTTTGTCGTGGCTTAATCGTTTTAGTTTTCATTATCGTTAGATGTGGGTACCCCTATACTATTGGTACCGACAGTAGCCCCCGAGCCTTTAGGTGAGTATACGTTCACTCTCCTAGAGGCTTTTTACCGATGAACTGGAGTCATAGCGCCGTTTACCTTTTTAGTAGGGGTGCCTGGGCGTTCTCAGGACTTCTCCGGTGGGGGCGCGCGAGCGCACCCGCCGGGTGTAGCCCCCGAGGCCTCGGTGGAGTATTGAGAAAATCTCCTCCGAGGTCTTGTTTGTGTCTTATCAGGGAGTAGTCGATGCGGCCGAGCCCCCGAGCCTCGCGCGCACGAGGTCGATCAGAGTCCCTGCCGTCTTTCGTTGTCCGTCCCTCGCGCTCTTCCTTCGGAAAGGAGGAGGAGGGGTGGGGATCGTCGTACTACCCCGTTTGGGCGAGTCCGGCGATCTCCGGTGAGCTGCTAGCGGGGAGATTCGAGTGAGAGTCCGTGCTCCAGTCGTTAGGAGTCGGCTCGTGGCCCGGGGGCACTCTTCAAAGATGCCAAGGAGTGGTCGTGCGGATGTCGGTTCCCTGCGACAGGATCCGAGGGCTCGATGCCTCCCCCGAGGGGATTCCTGCTCCGACCTCGTCCTCTGGCCTCGAATACGTCTTGGGATGCCTTGAGAGCGTGGCTCGAGCCCTGGCCATGTACGGGCGCATCCCTGGTCGTCCCTTGCTCTGTTGCTCGAGGGCAGCTGTCGAACCCAGGTCGAGGGCCAGCTTTCGTTCCCTCGAGACTTAAAGCGGGCTCGGAGCCCGTTATGAAAATCTTGGAATATCCATCCGCGGATCTCGCCCCGCCCGTTAGCCAGGCGCGCCTTTTTAGGGCGAGATCGGCGCGGTAGTGGGCGGCGTGGCGTTCAGTTACTGCGTGGGGGACGGCCACGTGCCTTGCTCCTGTAAGGCGAGAAGGACGGTTAGGTGAGCGCATTTATTACGGGAAACTGTTCCTACCTTTTCGCGCGGCCGTTGAACTTCTTCCCGGTCTATAAAAACAAGGCCCGGGGGTCTGTGTTCCCCTCCGGATCTTTGCGCTCTTGCCATCCTTTGCCTTAGGAAACCCTAGCCATCTTGCGCCTTCCGCCCACATTGCTGCCGCCGCCGCCATCTCCTCCACTCATTCCCTTCCCGTCAGCGCTGATGGCCGGAAAGAGCCAATTCCTCGCTGCCGAAGACTGGGCTTCCTCCTCAGTGACGGAGAAGAAGCTGGAGGAGCTGGTTGAAGATGGGTTGCTGCGGCCGAGGACGAGTCGGTCGCGGCCGGAGTGGATCGCGCCGCCGCCGACCCACCGGGAGCCGGCGCCCCCGGAAGGCTACGTGGTGAGCTTCGTAAGCTTCCACGAGCGGGGTTTCGGCATCCCGTCGTCGGTCTTCATGCGGGCGCTTCTCCACTACTACCGGGTGGAGCTCCACCATCTCGCCCCCAACGCCATCGCGCAGGCCGCCATCTTTGCGGCGGTCTGCGAGGGGTATCTCGGGGTGGAGCCGCAGTGGAACCTGTGGCTTCACCTCTTCAAGGCCGAGCTCTTCGCGCGGAACGCGGGGGGGAAGGGCGTCTTCTACGCAGCGCGGGTAGGGAGCTGCGTCCTGCAGTTGAGGTCGAGCCGGGCGGACCAGTACATCCCGGCTCGCCTCATCTCCTCGAACAGCGGATGGCACGCGGGCTGGTTCTACCTCCGCAACGACGACAACCAGCTGCCGGGGTACACCGGCCGCGTGCTGATCGCCCGGGAGGAGCGCTGGGTGTATGGCGTGCCGGACGTCGAGAAGCCGCGTCTGGACCCGTTGCTGGCGGCGCTGCAGCAGCTACGTGCTCGAGGCCTGACGGCGGCGGCGGTAGCGACGGCGTTTCATCGCCGCCGGGTGATGCCGCTGTGCCGACGTCGCCTGCGCCTCGACCAGATGACCCCGGAGGCGTCTCTGGAGGGGAGCCGGATGTCCCACGAGTCCCTCACCCTCGAGGAGGGGCTGCGTCGAGCCCGCCGGATGGTGGGGACCTTCAAGGCGGAGGAGGCCGATCGACTCCCCATGAGGCCCACTGAGGGGTTCGAGCCCGTGGTAAGTTCCTTGGGTTGGTACGATTGTTTTTTGATTTTGTTCGTCTCTCGGATCTCCTTAGCCCGGTCGACGCCTATTGCGTAGGACCTGTCGGCATTGCGGGAGACGCAACCGCCGGTTCCGGAGGACCAGCCTGCCCGGGACGCTCGACGGCAGCACGCCTCGAAGCAGAAGGCGGTCAAGGAGTCGACCAAGAAGCGGGCGGCCCGGAAGTCCAGGGAGAAGGAAGCGCGGAAGAAACTCCGGTGCCAGCAGGCCCTCGACGGGCTTCCTTTGGAGCCGTCGCCCTCCGAGACCATGTCGGGGGAGGACGACGACAGCAGCGGCGACGATGACGATGCCTTGTCGCGGTACGAGGCCGCGACCGGGCTGGGGAGCCTCCCCGACATCCGCCCCCTGCTGGAGCCCATCGCGGGGTCATCCTCCTCGGTCATCGTGGTCGAGGAGGTCGAGGAGGACGACGAGGAAGAGGAGAAGAAGAGGAAGAAGAAGGAAGAAGAGAAGAAGGAGACGGGCCCCTCGGCAGGAGGGGCTGCCTTACCCCGGACCCAGCAAGCGGGGTCGACGGGGGCGCCTGCCCCAGCCCAAGCCCCGCAAGTTCGGACGGGGACGGGGGCGGTGGCGCCGACATCGTCGTCGGTGGCGCCATCGTCGGGCGTGAAGACCCGAGGCCAGTTGGCCTCGGAGGCGCAGAAGGCGCGCAGCGGCGCGCCGGCGAGAGCCCCGCGGAGCGCTCGTTCCGCGGGTGGGGCTGCCGCGAGGCCACCGCCTGCCGCCTCGAGCGACTCGGATCGTGGGGGGTCGAGGCCCCTGGTGCCGATCTCCGGGTAAGTTTTTTCGAGCTTAAGGGGACTTGTCCTCTTTTTTGAATTCGTCGACCGACCTTATCTTTTTATTTTTCAGGCTGAAGCGGAAGGCGGAGACCATGGGGCCCACCCCCGTGAAGTCCCTCCGAGCCAGCGCCGCCGTCCTTAACCGGTCGGCGGAACAGGACGCGGCCTGGGTCCGCGAGGTCGAGGCCGCGAAGGAGCGCCGTCGGCAGCAGGAGGCCGCAGGTGCTTCGACGGTCGCCGGCCCCGACCCTGCCGCGGCGGGGTCAGAACCGGCGAGGGTGGTAGTGCCCGGCCCGGTCGAGGCGGAGCCCAAGTCGCTGCCCTCGGCTGAGGCCACCGCGAAAGCGGCCGCGGAGGGAGCGGCTGCCGATGCGACCGCGGAGGGGGCCGCACCGGCCTCGGGACAGGAGGCGGCATCGGCGAGGGGGCCGCAGCCTCAGCAGGACCCGCCGGTGCAGACGATGGGCGCGGCGGCCGGTGAGGTTACCGAGCCCTCTACCGGAGCCCCGGAGGCAGCGGCGCCGGAGGTTGTGGTGCCGGTCGCGGGGGCACCGGCGGTCGGAGCGCCGGTTTCCGAGCCGCCGTCGGGCGAGGTACCGGCGCCAGGGGCGTCAACGGTGGAGGCGCCAGCTCCGGAGGCGCTGGTTGCCGAGGGGCCGGTCACCGCCGAGGGGCGGGCGCCCGTGGTCACTACCCTCGACGACGCCCCCCTGGACAAGGGAAAAGAAATAATGGGGGCCGAGGAGGGCGAGACCACGAGCCGGGCCGACGCCCCGATCTTCGCCGGAGCCGTGGGAGCTGCGGGCGAGGGCGACGAGGCCGGCCCTTCAACCGGGCCGGGAGGTGCCCCGGCCGCGTCGTCATCGTCGTGGCCGGACTTCGCCGCGCTGGCGATAGCGCGGGCCGAGGAGGAGATCCCGAGGTGGGGAGGGCCGCCCCTTCAGTTTAGGGACGCCGCGAACCTCGACGCCGAGCCCATCCTCACTCTGAACGACAGAGATGAGGTCCATCGCTGGCAGTACCTCGAGGGCGTCCGTCAACATCTCGCTCGGCTGCTCAGCGTGGCGTCCGACGCCGTTTCGCGGGGCATGCGGGATGCTACCGAGGTACGATTAATCTGTCAGCTTATTTCGTGGCTCTAGGTGCTTTCTTCTCCTCGGTTACTTTAGCTTTTTCCGGTTTTTTCTTGAATTAGGAGCTGAAAGAGACCTCCCGCCGTAAGTCGCTCTTCATCCGAGGTGAGAGTGGCGTGTGGGCGTCGCTGTCCCGGCAACGGGCCCTGGTCGAGGAGACCCAGAAGAGGCTCGCCGACCGGACTGCTGAGATGGCGGAGCTGCGCACCGCCCTCTCGACGGTGAAGGAGGATGCGGTCCAGGCTTGGGCGGCCGAAGCCTCGATGCGCACCGAGGCGGACAAGGCCCGGGAGGAGGCCGCCCAGGCCCGCAGGGACCTCGAGCCCCTGTCGGCGCGGGTCAAGGAGCTCGAGGAGGATGTCTCCCAAGTCAGCCGTCAGCGTGACCTCCTCAACGTCCAAATCGGGCAAGTCACGGCCCGGTTTAGTGCGCTGAAGGACGAGATCTCAGGGCTGAACGGGGCCGTCCAGGAGAAGGACGCGGCGCTCCAAGCCGCCCGCCAGGAGATCGAGGTGCTTAAGGCGACAGTCCGTGAGAAGGACAGTGCCCTCCTGGGGCTCGAGCAGACGTGCGGGGGACTCCGCGACGAGGTTACGGGCTTGAAGACCCACGTCGAGGGTAAGTATGACTCATCGTAGTTATGCCGTCGAGGCCTCGTATCGGGTGCTGATTTTGGCTTTGTCGTTTTCCAGAGCTGGAGAGTGAGAACCGGGAGGCCCACTCGACCGCCAATTCCCTGCAGAGCCTCCTCGAGGCCGAGACCCAGCGGACCCGGAAGCTCGAGGGCACGATCACCACGGTGTGGGACGGTCTGGGGGTCGAGCCCGACGCCGACACCGGAGAAGACGCTCCAGGGAACTCCTTCATCCGTCGGATGGCGGCGCTAGGTCACCTTGCCCGGGGGAAGATACGGGACAGCCTCCACCACGGCGTGAAGAGGGCGCTGGCCGTCGTCCGCTCGGGTTTTGTGTTCGACATGGAGCTCGTCGCCGACGGCTTCATCACGGACCCAGAGCGGTCGGACGCGGAGAATGAAGACGCCTGCTTGGATTTGATCGAAGCCGCGGAGGGGCCTGGGAGCCGTCTGGCCTCGCTCTTTGAACCTGAGGTGGTCCCGCCTGCTGACGACGAAGGCCTGTGAGCCAAATCTGGGCACGGAGGCCCATGTAACAAGTTAGTTATTTTGAATTTTGGTTGTGGTGGCCTTGGAGGCCTTTAAGAACTCGAAACATAAACCGGTCCGCGGTTGCTTTAATTTTATTCGAGCTTTCCCTCCCTTTATTGTTTGGATCATGTTCTTGCATGATTTAGCCAGCATGCAGTTGCATCCTTTGGCGTAAGGGAGCGAGCGGAGGTACCGTAGCCCCGGAGGCGTAAGTGATCTCACGGCTCAACTGCCCTCGAGCTTTAGGGCGCCGTTGCAGCTTTGTAGATCGTGTAAGAACCTGATCTAAACGACAAGGGGGTGTACTCTTTTTCAAAGTTTAAGAGCCGTTATTTAGGTCATCTTAGCGTGAAGTTGCGCCTCTGGAAGGCATGAGGGGCGAGCGGAGGTACCGTGGCCTTGGAGGCGTAGGTGATACTCCAGGCTCGAGAGCCCTTTCGAACCTCAGGGTGCTCTTACAGCGCTGTCGATCTAAGAAGCGGCTCTCAAAATTTTTTTAAAAAAAAAGAGCAAAAAGATTTTCAGGGACTGGGGGGTTCCCCCCTTGTAGCCCCCGAGGGAGGGTCGAGTCTGGGAGTGCAGAGTCGATCCTTTCTCATTGTGAGACGAAAAATTTGAACATCGCTGTATTCTTTATTGACGAAAAGAAATTACAGAGCCTCGAGGCTTCTTAAGGAAAAAAGCGACGTAGCTGTTCAATGTTCCAAGCGTTGGTGAAGATTTCGCCCTTCTCGTTGGCTAGCTTGTAGGTGCCCGGCTTTAGTACTTCTGCGATAATGTACGGTCCTTCCCATGGTGGCGTGAGCTTGTGGCGCCCCTTGGTGTTCTGGTTCCGCCGTAGCACCAAATCGCCGACGTTGAGGTCACCCTTGCGGACGTGTCTGTCGTGGTAGCGTCGGAGACCCTGCTGGTACCTGGCAGAATGCAACAAAGCCACATCTCGGGCCTCCTCGAGCTGGTCGAGGGCGTCCTGTCTTGTGGCGTCGTTATTTTTTTCGTTGTAGGCCTTTAACCTTGGGGATCCGTACTCTATATCAGTCGGGAGCATGGCCTCGGATCCGTAGACTAAGAAGAACGGAGTGAACCCCGTGGCTCGACTCGGCGTTGTCCTTAGGCTCCACAGGACCGAGGGTAGCTCGGCAGCCCATCTTTTGCCATGTTTACTTAGCTTGTCGAAAATTCTGGGTTTCAGGCCTTGTAGGAGCATGCCATTGGCACGTTCTACTTGGCCATTTGTTTTTGGATGAGCCACGGCCGACCAGAGCACGCGAATGTGATGGTGGTCGCAGAAATCCAGAAACTTTTTACCGGTGAACTGGGTGCCGTTGTCCGTGATGATACAGTTGGGGACCCCAAAGTGATGGATGATGTCGGTGAAGAAAAGCACAGCTTGTTCGGACCTAATGCTGGTGATGGGGCGAGCCTCGATCCACTTGGAGAATTTGTCGATAGCGACGAGTAAGTGGGTGAAGCCGCCTGTTGTCCTCTTTAAAGGTCCGACAAGGTCGAGGCCCCAAACGGCGAACGGCCATGTGATGGGAATGGTTTGCAGGGCATGTGCCGGTAGATGAGTCTGTCTTGCGTAGTACTGACAACCTTTACAGGAGCGTACTAGCTTGACAGCATCGGAGACTGCGGTCGGCCAATAGAATCCTTGTCGAAAGGCGTTCCCGACGAGGGTTCGAGGCGCTGCGTGGTGACCGCAAGCCCCCGAGTGCAGGTCGCTGAGTAGGCCCCTGCCTTCCTCGTTTGTGATGCAACGTTGGAGGATGCCTGTAGGGCTGCGGCGGTACAGCTCCCTACTGTTGCCAACGATCACAAAGATTTTGGCACGTCGAGCGATCCGTCGAGCCTCGGTCTTACTCGAGGGGAGGTCCCCTCGGATAAGGTAGTCGAGGTACGGAGTGCGCCAGTCAAGCTCGAGGTCAGATGGTGGGGTCGATCCTTCCACCTGCATGGCTTCGGCCCCGGTCGAGGGGGCGTTTGCCTCAGGTGGGGGGTCGAGTGACGTCCCGTCGACCCCTCTGTCCGACCCAAGGTCGACGGATGGCCGCTGGAGATCTTTTGCGAAAACGTCTGGTGGAACCGTAGTTCGACTGGACGCGATTTTCGTGAGTTCATCGGCGGCCTCATTATACCTGCGTGCGATGTGGTTGAGCTCGAGGCCGTGAAACTTGTCCTCGAGGCGCCGTACTTCTTGGCAGTAGGCTTCCATCTTGGGGTCGCGGCAGCTCGAGCTCTTCATGACCTGATCGATCACTAGCTGGGAGTCGCCTCGGACGTCAAGGTGTCGGACCCCGAGCTCGATGGCGATTCTCAGCCCCGTGACGAGTGCCTCGTATTCGGCGACGTTGTTGGACGCAGGGAAATGGAGCCGGATGACATAGCGCATGTGAACCCCGAGGGGTGAGACGAAGAGCAAGCCCGCGCCTGCTCCCGTTTTCATCAATGACCCATCGAAGTACACGGTGGGCGCCAGCTGTGCGGGAGGGAGCTGGGTGTCGGTCCATTCAGCCAGAAAGTCTGCCAATACCTATGACTTTATAGCTTTGCGCGGCGCATAAGATAGGGTCTCGCCCATGAGCTCGACTGCCCACTTGGCGATCCTACCCGAAGCTTCCCGGTTCTGGGCTATCTCTCCCAGGGGGAAAGAAGAAACCACAGTGACCGGGTGGCCCTCGAAGTAGTGTCGGAGCTTGCGCCGTGTCAAGATGACAGCATATAGCAGTTTCTGGATTTGAGGGTACCGTGCCTTGGTTTCCGAGAGCACCTCGCTAATGAAGTAGACCGGCCTCTGGACGAGCAAGGTATGAGCCTCCTCGGCCCGTTCGACGACCAGGACCGCGCTGACTACTTGCGACGTGGCAGCGACGTAAAGTAGGAGCGGCTCTCCTGGGGTCAGAGGGACGAGAATTGGTGAGTTAGAAAGCGTGACCTTGAGTTTCGTGAGGGCTTCCTCGGCCTCGAGGGTCCAGGAAAAATGCTCCGATTTCTTCAAGAGGCGATACAGAGGGAGCGCTTTTTCGCCGAGGCGTGAAATGAAACGGCTGAGTGCCGCCAAGCAGCCCGTGACCTTCTGCACGCCCTTCAGACCTCGGATGGGGCCCATCTTGGTTATGGCAGAGATTTTTTCTGGATTGGCCTCGATGCCACGCTTAGACACGATGAACCCTAAAAGCATACCTCGAGGGACGCCAAAAACACATTTTTCTGGATTAAGCTTGATGTTCTTTGCCCGGAGGCATTTAAATGCTACGTCGAGGTCGCTGACCAGGCCGTCGGCTTGTTTTGTTTTGACTACGATGTCATCGACGTATGCCTCGACGGTTGGTCCGATGTGCTCTCCGAAAACGTGCTGCATGCATCGCTGGTACGTTGCCCCTGCGTTCCGGAGACCGAAGGGCATCGTAACGTAGCAATACATGCCGAACGGGGTAATGAATGAAGTCGCGAGCTGGTCGGACTCCTTCATTTTTATCTGATGGTACCCGGAGTAAGCGTCTAAGAACGAAAGAGTTTCACATCCCGCAGTTGAATCAACGATTTGATCAATGCGTGGCAAAGGGAAGGGAACTTTTGGACATGCTTTATTTAAACCAGTATAATCTACACACATCCTCCATTTCCCACTCTTTTTCTTAACTAACACAGGATTAGCTAGCCACTCGGGATGGTGAACCTCCTTGATGAACCCGGCCTCCAGTAGCTTGTGGATCTCCTCGCCGATGACCCTGCGCTTCTCCTCGTCGAAGCGGCGCAGGCGTTGCTTCACCGGTTTGGATCCGGCCCGGATCTCCAAGGCGTGCTCGGCGACTTCCCTGGGTATGCCCGGCATATCCGAGGGACTCCACGCAAAAATGTCGATGTTTGCGCGGAGAAAGTCGACGAGCACGGCTTCCTATTTCGGGTCGAGGGTGGCGCTGACGCTCAGCGCCTTCCCGTTGGGATCAGCGGGGTCGAGGGGCACGAGCTTGACGTCCTCCGCGGGCTCGAAGCTGCCGGCGTGGCGTTTTGGGTCGGGAACTTCGTTTGCGAGACCGTCGAGGTCCGCAGCCAGAGCCACCGACTCCAAAACAGCCTCGCCGTGCTCGACGCACTCGACGTCGCACTCATAGGCGTGTTCGTACGAGGGCCCCACAGTGATGACGCCGTTTGGGCCTGGCATCTTGAGCTTGAGATAGGTGTAGTTCGGCACAGCCATGAACTTGGCGTAGCACGGGCGCCCGAGAATGGCGTGGTATGTCCCACGGAATCCGACCACCTCGAAGGTGAGGGTCTCCTTCCTGAAGTTGGCCGGTGTGCCAAAGCAAACGGGCAGATCGACCCGTCCGAGGGGTTCCGCCCGTTTCCCTGGCACAACTCCGTGGAAGCCCCCGACGCTCGGCTGGAGGCGCGCTCTCTCGACCCCCAGGAGGTCGAGGGTCTGGGAGTAGATGATGTTGAGGCTGCTTCCGCCGTCCATGAGTACTTTGGTGAGGCGCGTGTTGGCGATGACGGGATCAACGACAAGAGGGTAGACCCCCGGATTGGGGATGTAGTCCGGATGATCATCACGGTCGAAAGTGATGGCCACCGTAGACCAGTCAAGAAAACGAGGGACCGCCGTTTGCACGGAGAAGACCTCTCGCCGTTCTCGCTTGCGCTGGCGCGCTGAGAGGCGGGTCGAGGGTCCTCCGTAGATCATGAAGCAGTCGTGGATCTCGGGGAACCCCTCATCCTTGTCATCACCCTTTGGGTCTTCCTTTTTGTCGGTGCTCTTACTGCCTGCGCCCTCGAAGTATCTGCGGAGCATATGACAATTCTCAAGGTTATGGTTAATGGGTCCCTTGTGGTAAGGGCATGGCTCTTTAAGCATTTTGTCGAAGATGCCCCCGCCAGGGGGGCCTCGAGGCTTCTTGCGTTCGGTAGCGGCGACAAGCTCGTCGGCCGGGGCCTCGAGCTTGCCCTGCTGGCCTTTCTTCTTCCTGCGGTTGTTCCTCTTGGAGCCCCGGGCGGAGCTCGCGGGATCGTCGGTCTTCTGCTTCCCCGTGTCCTGCTCGCCGCCAAAGATGGCACCAACTGCCTCCTCGCCGGCGGCAAAGTTGGTGACGATGTCCATCAACACGTTGGCGGTGAGGGGGGTGTGACGGCCTAACTCTCGGACCAACTCCTTGCAAGTGGTACCAGAGAGAAAGGCCATGATCACGTCGGAGTCGGTGACGTTGGGGAGCTCGGTGCGTTGCCTAGAGAAGCGCCGGATGTAATCCCGGAGGGATTCACCTGGTTTCTGCTTGCAACTTCGGAGGTCCCACGAATTGCCGGGGCGCACGTAAGTTCCCTTGAAGTTTCCCTCGAACACCCTCACGAGATCATCCCAGTCGTGGATCTGTTGAGGCGGGAGATCCTCGAGCCAGGCTCGAGCGGTGTCGGAGAGAAACAGGGGGAGCTGTCGGATGATGACCCGGTCGTTGGTGGCCCCGCCCAGCTGACACGCCAAGCGGAAATCAGCGAGCCAAAGTTCGGGTTTGGTCTCACCGTTGTACTTGGCAAGAGTCGTGGGGGGGGGGCGAAACCGTGCCGGGAGTATGGTTTCACGGATAGCCTTACTAAAGACCCGAGGGCCCGGAGGCTCGGGTGAAGGGCTACGATCTTCTGAGCTGTCATAGCGTCCGCCCCTGTGCACATGGTAACCTCGAGCCACACCGTCACCGTGCTTGCGCGTGCGGCGCTCGACGATGTTGCCACGGGTGTCTCGAGGTCCATGGTTGTGAGTAACGGGCTCCGGGGCGGGAGCCATCCGAATCCGTCGAGCAGGTTCGGGATGAACCGAGGCTTCTCTCTCTTGCTGAGAGGGCTCTGCGAGCCGCTCCGAGGCGGGCTCGCGTCGCCTCGAGGCAGAGCTCTCGGCCTGCTGCAGGGCAGCGGTCTCGAGGAGTTCTCGGATCTCATCTCGAGCCCGGCGGGCATCGGGGTTCGACGGCTCGGGCATGTTGCGGAGGAGCATGGCGCCGGCGACGACGTTCTGGCTGGCTCGAGCGAAAACCGGGGGGTCGACGGCCCGGTCCTCGTCGATGCGACGGTTGACGTCGCGAGCTCTCTCGCGAGCTCTCCCGCCAGGCGCGCGTTCCGCACGCTCACGCTCGAGGGTTTCCTGAAGTAGACGCAGGTTTTCTCGTTCCTCGTCGAGCCTCTCTTGCAACTCGCGGATTTGCTCGAGCTGCATTCCTTGATCCGCAAGGAGTTGAGCCTCATCCCGGTCGGCGAGGTGCTCGACATGAGGTGGCGTGTGCCCTCCTCCGGTCAGCTCCTCTTCCTCCGAATCCGATGTGCTTTCAACGTCGACGTTGAAGCACTCGCGGGTCGGATCGTAGGTGTCGTCGGCCGAGTCGGAGTCAGGGGCACCGAAATAATAGTATGACGGGGGAATGCATGGCCGTTGCGGATCACCACTAGGGTCTCGTCGTGGGGAGGCGGTCCCACGGGGTTCTGTTTCTGGTGCCTCAGTAGAGTCCAGATAATCAGAAGCCGGCGTGGACGCGACGAGGTCCAGGGTGGAGCGTAGATGGTGCCCGGGGAGTTCCTCATAAGCACTCATGCAAGTGCTCACGGAAGAAGCATACACCTGGGCAGCCGAAACTAGCCCAAACGGAAACGGGGAATGCGATGTCGCTGCCCACGCCGGAAGAGATGCACGGGGCAGTGGCGTCGCACCGGGCGGAGGAGCGGCGGGGTTCTCCGTTGGCATGGCGTCCTCGGCCAGGCTTATCCTACCCAGACCTTGCGCGAGGAAATCTGGGCCGACGTCTGGCTGGGAAGTGCCGGAACGGGGAACCCCATCACCCTCCGCGAGGCGGAGATAATGGTTGCGCCGGGCTCGCCGCCGTCGGGCGGCTCGCGCCTGCCTGGAGCGACGATACCGGCGGATCGCTCCCTCAGGCTGGGAGAGCTCGTAATCCTCGTCGGTAGGGTGTCTTGGTGGGAGTAGGACCATATCGTAGCCGTGGCCGAGCGACATGAACTCCAAACTCCCGAACCAGATCACCGTGGCCAACGGGATAGGGCGTTCGGGGTCAGCCATCCAGGAAAAAGGCGGGAAAGCGACGTTGGCACGCAGCGATCCCCTACCTGGCGCGCCAACTGTCGGTGTTCGGACCCGAGGGGGTCCTAAACCAACGAGTAAAATGCTGCGTGTCCCTTTCCTGGATGGTGATGCAAGGAGAACACACGGGGGTTATCCTGGTTCGGGCAAAAGAAGGCCCTACGTCCAGCGGGGGTGAGAGAGGTTTGTATTTCCTTGCACCGAGGTGCTTGTGTAGGGGTTACAAGCTTGCGAGAGAGGGCGACGAGCCCAAGTCTCAAAGGAGAAAAAGAAAGAGTACAAGATGATTGCTTGAGATGTTGGTCGCTATGTTGTGTATGACTGGTTGTCCGTCTGATGTCTTCTTTTCGTTCCCTGCCTTCCGTGAAGCCCCGGCCTCCCCCTTTTTATAGGGCGAGAGGAGGCCAAAGCGACGGGGAGCCTTGAAATGATGTTTTGTCGATCCCTGTTGAGGTGACTGTAGCGACGTGCCCTAGAAATGGGAGGCCATCCCTGGGCACGTGATGTCGTAGGAGGTGAGGTGCTGAAATGACCCGGAGCGCCGCGCCATACCGTCCTTCCTTCCCTGTTGCGCCGTGTCGAGGGTCGAGGCCGGGTCGAGGTCGGGTCGAGGCTGAACGGATAAGTCCGAATCCCTGGAATTACGGCGTACGGGCCTTGTCGTATCCTCCCTCGAGGGTTAATAGTGATGCATAGGATGAGGTATGGTGGGCACAGTGACGTCTTTCACCTCCCATCAAGGGATGGGCGGTAAAACAGTGAAAACTGACACTAGTATTGTTCCCACGTTGTCCCAGGTCGTGGCCATGCCGGTAGGTGGTGGTTGGTAGTTTGCATTAAATGCTACGACTTTTCGTCCCGTGGTAGGTGGAGACAGAGGGGGTCGAGCGCCTCGACCCGGGCTCACGCGAGTCGGAGCGCTCCCGGAGGGCGGTCGAGCCCCGCGCGGGTCGGAACGCGGTCGAGGCCTCTCGTCGAGGGGGCCTCGTACGAGTCGGAGATGGAATGCGGTCGGGGCATTCCGTCGAACCGGCCTCGTACGAGGCGGACTTGTCGCGCGTAGTGGGCCGTGCTTTGTCGTGGCTTAATCGTTTTAGTTTTCATTATCGTTAGATGTGGGTACCCCTATACTATTGGTACCGACACTAACATACGTCGAGGAACAGTAGCAAAGCCAGTTCCAAGATATAACTCATGATGTGATTATTTAATAAATCTCCGAACTGAAGTCATTCAAATGACCGTGTAATAATATGTATACTCCGTTGTAACGCACGAGCACGTTTGGTAGTAATTACAATAAAGTAAAACAATTAAATAATTAAATTAACCAGGGAAAAACAGAAACATTCGGCTCCGTCGTTTCCAACGACACGTGACGCCCGTGGATCTCAGCATGACCGAGATTATTACCATGCATGGCAACAAACTCCTTGGTTTTTTTTTATTCAACAAACTCCTTGGTTGGATAGACACCAATCTAGTTAAGTCTTGCATTATTTTTTTTTGTTGATATAATCCATCATTCCCGTTACGAATTCAAATATTATCATACACGTTTACATGTCACTAAAAACATACAACAAAAGTCATATTAGGATAAAAAAAAGGCATATTTTAGTCATGTATTGCGACTCTACACATAGAGATCACCTGTGCATATCACGTTCCACGTAAAACAATAATAGGAGCGAATTATTACATTCAAATATATGTGTTTGTGCAAACAAAGTAACAAACAGTAAGGTCCCTTTGGAACGCAGGAATTTCACAGGAATTATATAGAAATTTTATAGAAATGAGTTCATTTTTTTCATGGGAAAAACACAGGAGTGGGAAAAAATCCCGTGTTCCAAAGGTGGTATAAAATGGATGGGAGTATATGAAAAAATAGGTGTACCCTAGACAAGGCTGGCAAGTCAATCAAATAAACCAGAACAACATGTGGGCCGACGATCGAGGCTGGCCCACGGCGTTGATCATGCTAGGTAAGTAGGCGTTGGTTTGCTCAAAAAAAAAGTGAGTAGGCGTCGGTCCTTGCAAAAAAAGGAAGGAGACAGTCAGACAGACGGCGGCGGAGATAGCTTACATTTCTGCTTTCGGGCAGACCGTTTTAGGACAACTGAAGGGGCTGGAGTGTTGTCGGGAACCCGTCAGTGCAAGCGGTGGAGCAGGCCACGGGAGGGTGAACTAAAACTGAATACTGATGGCGCGTATGATAGCTCCCGGTAGAATGGTAGCTGCGGGTTCGTGATCAGAGATTACCAAGGCCGATCGCTGAGATCAGGAGCTTTTCTTAAAAAAAAAGGCTGAGATCAGGAGATGGCTGAGAGGACTTCCTTCTTTTCGCATTCCACGCCGAGCTGTTGGGTTCCTCGCAGGTTTGCAGGAGGCCGATCACGCAACTTATTCTTGAAGTAGAGTAGTAGACGCGTCCGTAGTCAAGGCAGCGTTGGAAGATGACGAATACAGGCTGTCGTCGGTGGGAGGAGTGATCACGGAGCTGAAACACATGCTGCGAGCTGATTTTAGTCTCTGTAATATAAGTGTATGCAGGCGTGAATGTAACAAAGTAGCTTTTAGCTGCTATCAGGTGTAAGTACCCAAGTGGACGTAATACCACTTGGGAAGGGGTACCTCAAGATGTTGAGGAGATGGTGACCAGCGATTTAGCTGGGTCTGATGAGTAATAGAAGTACCTAGAGTTCAAAAAGAAAGAAACATAAGCAAGTGTGTACAGCTACGTAAATTCTTGAGAAGTCCATTTTAATCTTTCTAAATAAATGTTGTAGTCTGATTTTTCTTCTTAAACTCTAAAACAAGACAATCTTACAAACTAAACTCTCAGAGTCATTCCCATTCCCATCCCCATCCTGAGCAGCAACCGACCACAGGCCACTTGTAGAATGCGCCCTCAACTAACCAGATTATTAGAATGATTCGATGCTCTTGGCGCCCATTTCTGTTGACAGCAGAATTCGATGCTCTTGGTGTGCTCTGTTGACTTTTGTGACGTTCTTATATGTGACGAGAGAGGGCTGCTGTGTACGTCCGTCCTTGATCCAGCGAGCGCTGAGAACCCACCGTCTCCCCCCAGAGCATGATGGAAAAACACAAACACGCCGGGTATGATGTACGGCTCCAGCATTGGCAACGACGGTGTGGGAACTGGCGGCTTTGGCAATGGTGGTGTGGGAACTGGAATTGGGGGTGCCGGTGGCAGTTTCTACACATGTCTATGCATCCACCTTGGGTTTGGTTATCTCCAATATCTCATCACATCTAGAGACTACACTCGCTGCAAATTGGGATGCATGTGTGGGTTCGATTTGGCAAATGCATATATCACAGTAGACACACTGAGCCAGCAGTGGCGATGTGTTGGAGTTTGTGTCAGCACCAGCAAGTGCCGGTGGCCATGGCATCGACCCCAGTACTAGAAGGTGTTGCGGTGATACTATGTGGTCATGCCCACGAGAAGACGATGACGAATGACCGAAGAAGTGAAGATGATAAGGTGCTCATCTGAGTGGATATCTAGGGGGACGACTTATTGACCATCGTGCTATCCAAGACACGGTAAAAGCACACATGTTTCGTTCTCAGTCACCTCACAGGGGTAGGATGCGTGATTAGTCAACCTTTGGAAGTAGTTGATAAATGATCACCAACACTTTGCATACCTCCTATGTTTTTCAAAGCATTTTTACTTGGTATCCTTGAAAGACATATAGAACGCATGGAACTGTCATGCAAAACTGGGGGTGCTTGTTTTAGCAATACTCCAGTTGTTCAATAGTTGTCACCAAGTCTTTACCTGATAGCAAGATTTTCAAAAGATCACAGATGGCTAAGCAATAATCACATAAAACAGCTATTCAATTGTGGTTAAATATAGGGTGCTATCTTTTGTATTAACATTTAGTAATCCTACATTGAATATTTTAGCCACTAAATAATCTCAAATAAAAAAATTCGGTAAAAATAAATAAATCTTGTCGAGCACTACAACTTTAATCCTTGATGTGTCTCCATTCAAGAGTGTTTAAAAAATTTCAAACTTTGAATAACAAAAAATAATAACTTAAAATAATATTTGAGAAATCGAAACTTATCAGTTACAAACTTGTATATCGCATTAGTACAAAAATAATTTTTACGAACGCCACTTATTTCTCTCGAGGACAGGAGGGTTTACTTAGCAAACCGTTCGTAACTATCCTAGGGAGCATTATAGCTTATAAACTGTCTCTGAAAATACATTTTTAGGGGCGGTTCTATTAAGTAAACGGTTATTGAAAATATATATATTTCTAAGAACGGTTTGTTTAAGAGAATCGCATATGAAAATATGATTTTCAGGGATGGCTACTTATATCAACCGTCTCTAAAAATATGTGATTTTTAGAGAAGGTTGACTTAAGTCGCCCATAGAGATCGATTTTCAAAGGCATTCCGCCCTTTAAAAAAAAGGACTGACATCTTGGGGCGCGCTAGCGCGCGTACTCTTCTTTTGCAAGACTCCATCCAAATCCACCACTTACTCGTTGGTTGGTGTTCCATTCTGTTATCTTAGACTATGATGCCTTCTTCAATTACACACATTCTTCGTCTCCCTAGTCAAAGTCTTCTTCTCGGCCCAACCCAACATGCATTTTAGAGTGTCGTGCCAGGGCGATAGGCGCTCCGCAGTCATGCATGATCAGAGAGTCTTTCTTGGCTATGCAAATATAGGGCCAAAATAAGTGCAAGATCCTCAACAAAAATGGATTAGGTTCTCAGATTTCAAATTCCAAATATTTAAATTTTTCAAATGACTTTGGATCGAGAAATGTCCTATATCAAAGTTGTAGTGCTGGACGAGATCTTAAACTTTGTAGTTAAAATTTTTCTCAATTAAGATTGTTTATGATTAAAATATTTATTAAAAGATTCATACATATTAGTACAAATACATAGCATCATATAACTAGTCACAAGTGAATGTGTGATGTGGTGGTAAGGGATAGAATATTCAACGCAAGATGTTGTGGGTTCAAATCCCGTTGACAAAAACATGTGAGCTGTGCTTCGCCACATTAAAGTATTTTTTCTTATTTTTAATAGACTTCTAGATAATTTTTTTAAAAAAATTAAAAATTATTTTTAGGGGCGGTTGACTTAAGTCAACCGATCTTGAAAATTGATTTCTAAGGACGGTTGTCTTAATAGAACCGTCCTAGAAATCAAATCCCGGCTGCTACACGTGTTCAGAACTAGTGATAATTAAATATTGTGAGTTGTGATTGGCCACATTAAAATATTTTTTCTTATTTTTAATAGAATTCAAAATATTTTTTAAAAAAAAATCTAAAAATTATTTTTACGGATGCTTCACTTAAGTCAACCGATCCTAAATATTGATTTCTAAGGACAATTGTCTTAACAAAACCGTCACTGAAAATCAATTTCTAGGAATGGTTTAAAAGCCGCCCCTGAAAGTCACTTCTTTTTACAATCGATGGTATAGTAATGGACTTTTAAAGCAACACTTGAGATCATTTTTAACCATTAGCAAAAATCATTTTTGTACTAGTGTTGAGTCGACCACTGCAACTTTGGTATTAACCATGTGGATGTTCGAGGTCGTTTCGAAATTTTGAATTTCAGAATCTAAGAACTTAAAACACATAGATTTTAGTTACTCGAACTTAAAACACTTTACAGAAGCAATCACGCTCAAAAGAGTGTGACTTAAGACTTTGGTGGAATAGGTGATTTTGTTTATAACATGAAACGCATTGTGCAATACTAAAGCCAGAGTATCCGCACATCCCTTCCAGAGAGGTCTGATCTTGTCTGATGTCGCAGTGTACTGTAGAAGCATACACACTCGAAGTTGGAGCAAAGCTGATGAGCTCGAGCCCTGAAGTACTAGCCGAGTAGCCACTATGGTCCATGCTACAGACACGGCTTGTAGACTTGAATTTTATTGATAGCTAGCATGATCGGCGCGGCGGCTGTGTCACTGGTCCTGCTGTCTAGAGCTAGCTACTTCGGGAAGTCCAAGTTCCCATCACACTGAGATTGTGGCCGTGCCGATGAGATCAAAGAGTCTGTCAAAAGCTAGCAGCACTATGGCGCACTTCATCTGCTGTAACCAACCGTGGCCTTCATGCTTAAGTCATCGTTGCACTTGGTCACCTGAGGATAGGAAACAACATTCTTCGATCCGATTGATATGTGACAATGCAAGGCTACACCGAATAGGATATACAACAACAATGGTAACAACCTTATTTGAATGAATTTAATAGCCTCAAAGGAAATTAAAATCTATAAAATCCTTCAAAAGAATAAATTTAGAGTGCACACTAAGACGTCAAACATGTGACTGACAAGTGGAGGGGTTGGCTTCCAAACTGCATTATTCATGCCATCATCATGTAGCGGTTAGTTCGAAATCACTAGATTGATCTGAATCAACTACTGGTGATCTATGCAATGCAATGCAGCATGGATGATACATTACAATTTGTGTGTGAGACAGAGATGACACTGAGTGAAGCAGATGATCGAAGAGGTCCATGGGAAGAAGGTGTTTCCTCTTCTGCCTGCAAGATGTTTGACAAAATGTCCCCGCTCCCTAACATGGTACCCTCCAGTCATTTCCATGACATAGACATAGGACGTCAGGTTAGTTACCTTCTACATTTGATGGGATTGAGATTACTCCAAGATGCAAATTAGTGGAGCTGTGGTTAATCAAAAAAAATCAGCAAATTCACAATCATGCTCATGAAACACAAAGTTCCCCATGACCTAGTTAGGCATTCTGATTCACTTTAGAAAGCTAAGGAATGTAGATTGGAGAAAAGTGGAGGAGCGCTCTCGGAAACTGTTAAGCAGCTGGAAAGGCAAACATTTGTCAATAGAGGGACGACTAACACTAATAAACTCGGTGCTAAGTTGTCTACCAATGCACATTATGTCTTTCATTGCTATACCAAAAGGAGTTTTGAATGGTTTTTTGGCAAAGTGGCAACCAAAAGAGAAGTATCGCCTTGCCAAATGGAGCACACTTTGCCAACCTAAGGAACAGGGGGCTTAGGAACTCATGATCTAGAGATTAGAAACATTGCCCTTGTTAGTAAATGGCTTTTCAAGTAACTTACACCAGATGGGACATGGCAAAGAAATGATTCAGAATAAGTAGGTCCAAGAGACATTATCTCAGGCGTATTGGAAAAATGATGACTTATATTTTTGGGCTAGTCTTATGAAGGTGAAACAAGATTTCCTTCGTTTTGGATCCTTCACAATTAATTCCTCTCTCTGTCCAGAAAACCTTCAAAGGCTGAGGGAGGGCTTGGAATCACTAATATTCATAACCAAAATAAAGCCCTTCTGCTATTGGATAAGTTCTACAACAATGCAGACATCCCATGGGTGAAACTGACATGGTCAAAGCTTTACTCTAACACCAACATCCCTCCACATGCAAGGTGCCCAGTTGGTTCCTTTTGGTGAAAGGATATTCTCAAGTTGTTCCTTGTTTTCAGCTCCATAGAAACTTGTAACCATGGCAATTCAGTTTTGTTCTGGTCTGATAACTCGAGTCACCCCTGTCTTAGTGACAAGTTTCCACATCTCTTCTCCTTTGCTAGTGAACAGAAATGCTCCATCAGCTATTTCCTAGACAATGAGGTTGACAGAATCTTTGTCCAAGCTTTTGAAGAACTTGAGAGCCTTCAGCATTTCCTATAAGACAGACCTTGGGATCAGGATATTTCATATAACTGGAGGTTTACTTGGAACTCAGGAAGCTTCAGCTCCAAAAAGGCATACTGTTTTCTTCAAGGCACTCAGGTAGCCTCTCCATTTTTCTCCTGGTTTTGGTCCTCGGGTAACTTAGCACAAGTTCTTTTTTGGCTCCTTCTCAAGGACTGACTTAATACAAGAAACGTGTTAAGAAAGAAAAACAAAGCTTTGGATGACTACAATTGTGCCATATGCAGCTCTGGTGTTGAAGAGACTTGTATGCATCTATTTTTTGAATGCCCATTAAGTATTACCTGTTGGAACTATATTGATATTCACTGGAATCTTGACCTACCCCACTTGGAGATTTTGGGAGAAGCTTCTTCAGGGAAATTCTTATCACTGCGTGCTGGACCAAGGAATCGGCTCATCTTTGATGCTATCACTGTTCTTTTGTTAGTTGGAAAGAAAGCTTCAAGAATGAAATTGGCCTGGTTTGCATCAAGGCCAAACCTAGCCTTGCAGGCATGTCATACTTCTAATGGAGGGTCCAAATGGGAGCAGGCGGCCCATCCAGCCCAGCCGCCAAGGGGGGCAGCCGCGCCACCTGAAGGGGAAGGGCGCGCACGGTGAGGGCGGCCCCCCGCCGCCACTGACATCCATATCCGGAGGATCACGAATAAAGGAAAGGGAATAGGAATAGGATCGGTTCATATTAGGTAGATCGGGAGGAGTCCATATCTATAAGGACTTCCCTCGTTAGATTACTTAAGATGTAAGTCTCCTCAAGACTATAAATAGAGAGGCAAAGTAATTATTGCGATTAAGAAAGAACAGCCTAAGGGCTTCCCTATCCCTCTCCTCTCTCTCTCTCTCTCCAGCGTCTCCCTCTTCTCTCTCCCTGTGCACCACCCCCCTTCTCCACCTCCTCCCAAACCCTAGCTGCCACCACCATAGCCGCCGCCACCCCAGCCCTAGAGGCCCCAGCCCAACCGGCCTCTTATAAGGCGCCTTAAGTCTATGGATAGAAAATCTGCTTTAGAAGTTTTTGTTTTTTTCTATCTTGGGCTTTGCAAGCTCTTTGTAAGCACAGCTGGTGCATTTTGTACTATTTTTATTCCAAGCATTAATACAAAAGAATAGGTGGGGGAATTCCCCCACTGAGCCCTTCAAAAAAATTCCTCTCTGTCCAGAGAACCATCTGCACTGCACCACTTCAGGACACTCCCAGATATATAGATATATATGCATTAGAACCTCCTTTGTCATCAGATTTTAACATTTGCGATGGTTTCACCTTTAAGTTCAGGATTTGTTTGAAAATTGTGGGATTCAGAAAGCCTTTTTCTAATATGGTAGGGCTTATATTAGTTTGATTCCAACTATATATATATCATCACGCCTAAAGAAGCATAACTACAAATACAGACTCAATCAATTTGTTGAAACAAGCAGAATAACAAATTACTCAGAGTATAACTCCAACCAACCTGAAGGCTACCACCCTGCCCAAATAACCTGTCAATTCGACTACTATATATGATTGACGTGCATGTGTAGTTGCAATTTAGCCTCCCAGACCTTGCTATATAATAAGCAGGTGTACAAAAATCTCAATTAGTATGGTCAAAAAAAATCTCAATTAGCGAGTTAGGACTGGCATTTTCAATCGTAACTCGCATGCTGCACGTCTCTAAATAGCTGCATTCGTCTAAGATTTAGATTCTTATTTTGCATCCCGTCTTGTAACCACATTGTCTGATTATATAATCCATAAAAGTATAGCAATAGGAGCTAGCCAAAACCAAGAAGTTGAAACCTTAAACAAAATGCTTCCCAAAACTTTCTATCTATCAGAAGTTTCGCCATACAGGAGAAAAACTCATCTTTCTTACAATGAAAGTTATAACGAAACGTATACATGTGAGCCAAGTGTCTGATTGCATCCTCTGTTTTTCAGAAAAAGACCAGAATACTTAATAACTGAAATGCTATCCTAAAGACCATGCATCTTCTTTCTTGGGTGGAGTGAGCGAGAGAAGGAAGTGGCGGCCGGCGGGTGGATGAGGGATCTGTCGGCACCCTCGCCGACGGACACACGGCCACTGTGGCCCCGGTTCTGCTTTCTTATCCCCAAAGACTTGATGAAAGATTCAGTGCTTTGCTGCTCATGTCGTGAGGTCCTCTGTGCTCGACAAGTGCTGAGACCGTGAGTTTTCTTTGCATAAAACAAAAATAACAACTCGAACTAATCAGCTTCGTCGATATGTCCGAGTGGTTAAGGAGACAGACTTGAAATCTGTTGGGCTACGCCCGCGCAGGTTCGAACCCTACTGTCGACGTTTTTTTTTTTATTATTTTCCTTTGATCCGCTTTTTTACCCAATGTACAATGTCTGGTCTCTGACAGATACGTGACGCCGTACGAATATGGTTCTGCTTCCCGTGTAATTCAGTCGTCTTCTTGTACATGTACGTATATAAATAAATTAACATTCCAAACCTGTTTCATGATATCAGTAAGCACGGCTTGATCCTCTGTCACGCGTGCGCTCGCTTTGCCGTCCGCTGCTCCTCCTCATGCATCATCTCAACCCACTACTAGCCACCTAGCTAGCACTCGTGACTTGTGAGTAGGGATGAAAACGGTATGGATATTTTCCGACCGTATTCGAGACTGAATTCATTTAGAGAGGTTCAGATCTGTCCGTATCCGAGTCTGAATATTCAACATCCGATACCGTATCCGTATCTGAATACTCAAATCACATATTTGTGATGTCGATACCCAATAGTATCATATCCAACCTAGTTGATATTATTCGTATTTGAATCCGAATCTAAACAGAAATATAAAAACAAATGTAATATCAGTGATATCCGTCCGTATCCGATCCGTTTTTCATCCCTACTTGAGTAGTGTGAAGCGGCTTTGTGATCGATCGATCGATCGATGGACTTGTACGTGAGAGTGCAACAGCTAGCTGCAGACGATGGGTGCCGGCAGTGTGTGTAGGCAATGGCTGACGTGGAACGTCGTCACGTGCCTCTGAAGTCTGAACTGAACCTGCATGCATGTTTACACACTTGCAAACCGAAACCGGCCGGTCTAGTTTGGAGCGCGCTAAATGCGTGCAGGTATATATACAGGGACAAGTGCACTGCATGCAGCAGTCTGCATGCAATGGTTGACGTACGTACTTGGCCGATCCAAACGGTGCGAGAGGAATAGTCGGATGGGGAGACGTCACCTGATGAGGACAACAGACGACGCACGACTCGAGTTCGTTTCCCATGCATGCTGTTGTGGCCCTACGTGCCTCGGTCCACGGTCGTCCACTGGCCTGGTGTACGCACAGTCGTGCACGGTGCAGCCTCACTTGTACGTAAAGATGAGCATTCGGGCCGCCCGGCCCCGTGCTAGGCATAGCCTGGTAGGGCACGGCACGGTAGAGCACGACGGGCCGCCAGGCAGTGCCGCCTCAGTCCATCGTGCCTAGCCAACAGCTCAGGCATGGCCCATCGGGCCATTTTCCGTGTCGGGCCGGCCCGGAAAGCACGGCCTTTTTAGCAGGTCAGGCCGGCCTGAGGCCCGCTTCAGCAAGGAAAGGGAGAGAGGACAGAGGACGAGGTCGAGGCGCTTGAGGCGACGGCGTGGAGGAGGACGCGGAGGCGGTGATGGCGTCGAGGCACGTGACCGCGTGGAGGAGGCCGGGGAGGCGATGTAGGGGCGCGGTGACGAGGCGATGTAGAGGCACCTTGCACGGTCAACGGCGGCCTCAGATCGGTCACGTGCTCCAACGGCGGCGGCGGCGGCGGTGGCCTCAGATCAGCCGTTTGAGGCTGCGGCGCTCGAGGCCGGCGCCTGCGGTGCGGCCGCGCGGGACTGCGGGAGGCTTTGACCACGGAGGAGGAGCATGCGGCCGTTGGTGCGGGGGGCGTGCGGCCGCTAGTGCGGGGGGTGAGGAGGTGGCCGCCGTCGGTGGTGTGGGCGTGGAGGAGGCGGCCGTTGGCGCGGGGGGTGAGGAGGAGTCAAGGTCGCGACTGCGACGCGCGTCCGCACGAGCCTAGTGTCGTAGTGCGACGCGGGATGAGGATGCGGTAAGCGGCGCGGGGATGGGGAACTGGAGATGCGGTAAGTGACGTGGGGATAGGGATGCGGTAGGTTGGATGAAAGTAGTCAGGGTTACAAAAAATAGTATGGGCTGCTAGGGACCGTGCCTTCACCAGGCCTGGCCTATTTTACCGTGCCGGGCTGAGGGTGCGGCCCAGGCACGCCCTGGTCCTCTGTGCCGGGCTAGCCTGGGCCCACTGGCCACCGGGCCGGGCTAAAAAATCATGCCTCGTGCGGGGCCCTCGGGTTGTGGGCTACATGCTCATCTTTACTTGTACGGGGGACACACAAAGGCACCACTGCGTGCTACGTGGGAGAGATCAAACTTGTGTGCGAGATGGCGTCGTGCGGCATCGACTGTTGAGGATCATTTTTTTCTTGATTTGATGAAACAAGTCGAGGATCATTGACCACTGAGCTGAGTGAAAGAGAGAGATTGGGTCAAGGGCGTGGCTAGCGCGCGAACGTTCAGGCGCTAGCCCCTGTTCAGACGTCTGTGCCTGCCCCGTCCGTTGCATCCACCTTGCATGCCTGATGAGTCTGACCGCATGCTACACCTATCGTCGTCTGCCTCACTTGTCCCGCATGCGGCTGTAACTGTGTGCCCGCCCGCCCGCGCCCACAGGATCCTGCACATACGCATGCAAGCCCGTGCCTTCTGCTGCGTGCCCGTGCATGCAGGTGGGGCCACCCACGCCCATGCCCCCGCATGTTGTTGCGCCCCCTCGCTTCGCTTCTGTGTTGTGCGCCCGTGCACGTGCATACAGGTGGGGGACAAGATCTACATTTGCAACATCAAATCTACTTTTGCAACATCCAGATAAAACACATGCAACATTTAGATAAAACATACATCTAAAACGTATGAAACAACTGCGCATACTAATGAAAACACTTGTAACATGAAGCCCTTGCTGCAACATATATTGAAACATTTGAAACATACGGTTGCAACATATGTGTATAGTCACTGCAACATATATTGCAACCGTATACTTCAAGTGTTTCAGATTTTCAGAGGTATGTTACATGTATTTCATATGGATGTTGCAAAAGTAGATCAGGATGTTGCATATGTTACAAAGTGTTCTAAAGGCATGTTGCAGTGTTTTAGAGGCATGTTGCAAGCTTTTGTTCAAAATGTTTCATCTATTTCAGACGTATGTTGCAAGCATTTTTAATCTGGATGTTGCATATGTTTCACACATATGTTGCAAGAGTATGTTTGAAATGTTTTAGCTGTTTCAATCTTATGTTGCAATAAGTGTTTTCATATTGCAAGTGTTTTTACCTAGATGTTGCATATGTTTCATGCACATATTGCAAGTGTATGTTCCAAATGTTTTATTTGCTTCAGAGGTATGTTGCATTCAAGTGTTTCATGTCACGAGTGTTTTGTGTTTCAGGGCTCGTTTGGAATGGAGGATAGGCAAAGGAATTTCACGGGAACGCAATTCCTTGCCTTGCTGACGTCATGCAGCGTTTGGATTGAAGGATTGAGCTCTGCCGTCCCAAAGGAAAGTCTTCCTTTCACCTGGAAAACGGAGGAACCAAAACATCTGGTCCGACTCAATTTTCACGAAGTCCGAGAAAAAAACACAGGAAGTCGATGGGAGTGCTGGCAAAACCTGTGGCTGCAGTTCCTGTGATCCAAACGCTCCTTTACTCACTTTCCTATGTTTTTTGATTTCTCTATTTTGCCAATTTGTTCCTATCCTTTTCCTGTGATTCCTACTATTTCTATGTTTTTGATTCCTATGTTCCAAACGGGGCCTCAGAGGTATGTTCAGAGAGTCATGGGGCACACCACGGGCGCCGAGAGAAGGGGCGCGATGAGCCAAGGACCGGCGGATGGGGCGCGCCGCACGCCTGGGGTCCTGCGGACGGGGCGTGCTCATCCTCAACTCGGCTCACGGGTCCCACCCGCGCGGAGAGAGAGGAGGGGGTTAAGGGGAAGGAATAGCGGATGCTGGCCAGGGGCGAGGTGGACGGGGGTGGGATATGCGTGCAGGATGGGACGAGGCAAAGTGGTGAAGGTCTGCAGTGATACAGTGGGAGTGCGGCGCGTTTCAAATGGTCTGTTCTGCTGGGCGCGCGGTTTGGTACCGTCCGACGGAATCCAATCCCATCGGGCGTCCCAGCGCCAGCAATCCCAGGTGCTCTTCGCATAGTACAATGAGTGCAATGCGAGATAGCTTCGCAAGAGTACAAACATGAGTTTGAAATTGTTGCTTGTCCTGCATGTTTTGCCAGTCTGTCTACTATCTTTGTTTATGTCCTTTTTAATCTTGATGAATTGGATTTGATAAAAACTTGTTTGTGTCCTTTCTAATCTTGATGAATTGGATTGGATAAAAACAATGCCAATGTCAGAGTTAATTAAGTTAGATCCAAATAAACCATTGGCACATCTAAGATGCCCTTTTTTTATCCTTCACCAGGCTCTATGGCCTTATATTACGAGACACAGGCTCAGCCAAATCGCGAGCAGTCCAACGAATTACAAACTCCGGGAGAGGGTCAGTCCATAGACAAAACTGACCCAGCTCCTAACTCATACCCAAACTAGCAAGCTCATGCGCAGACAAGTTACATGACCTCGGAATCTTACAAACATTTATACAATTAAAACTATCATGGAGAAGACTGCGTATATCCACAAACAAACCACCACCAATGGCCAACAAATCTCTAGATGATGAAGTGATCGCATCCTTCAACTGTGAGGAGTCAGTTTCAATCACGACCTAGGAAATGCCGAAGTGCTCCACAGCTTCCAGTGCTTGTTTGCAAGCCATCGTCTCCGCGAACAAGGCATCATGCACCGGGCCAAGGTTCCCTGCCTCAACAGTTTCATTCTAAGCACGTGGCAGGACACCCCCATTCAAAAAAAACAGCACCTCCCTAGTGATATCCTCCCCAACCGTCTCCCAATATTTTTTATAGAACAAGGAGGTCATACCATCAGCTTCAGGTGCCTTGAGATCACCGATAGCATCCAGGCCGCTTCTCACCTCTTCTGCCGTAAACGGTCGAAGAAGAGAGTCATTCATCTCATCAGAAACTTTAGGGGACATTTGCAACATTAATTCCTCCATACGAGAACCTGCAGTGGCGGTGAATAAATTTTTATAAAAGTTAGAAATCAGGTTCTTGATGGCCCCCTCCTCTTCGACTACTACACCACCCTCCGTCACCAGTCTATTTATCCGACTTCTCCGCTTCCGTTCAGACGCATACTGGTGGAAAAACCGTGTACTCCGCATACTCAGCTTCAGCTCGTCATCGATTCAGCTCACCTCAACTTCAGCTCGCGTATAGTCTCTCGGGGCCTGTTTGATTTCCGGTATCTGGCCGGCCTGGCTATGGCCGGCCACAACCAGGCTCAAATGGTGCAAGTGCTCTTGTTTGATTTGCACGTTCCTGCTGAGCCGAACGCAATTGAGAACATGTTTGATTGCCAGTTCAGAAGAGTATGGTGACCCTGGACTTTGGAACCTGGTAACATTACCCCCAACCATCGTCATTGGCATTTCATCGAACACATGGAGGGCTACCAGCAGCTCGCGTGCCTCCGCCTCGAGCGCGCGGAAGTCGGCGTCGAGCATCTCGCGAACGGCTCCACGCTCTCCGACGGCGCCCCCGACGTAGTACCTCTCCTCATGGTCGTACTTGCGCAGCACGGCCACCAGGTTGTCCAGGAAGAAGACGGTGTCGTCGTTGCCCATCACGAACCACCGCACCTTCCCCCGTGCAGCGTCATTCCCGAGCTTCACCGCGACGGCCAGGAACAAGTCCGCCACGATCCGGCCATCCGCGACGCCACCGCGTGGTCCCCGAAGCAGGATGCGTCCGCTGAGACGCGGTACGACGGGCACCTCGCCGCCGGCCACAGGCTGCTCCTCAAGCCAGACGTGCCCGCGCATCTGGTTGGGGCGCCACCACAGCTCCGCGTACCCACGGCATTGGTCCCTCGTCCGCGCCGATGCGCCGTTGCTGAACACGACGTGCGACAGCATCGTCGGCGAGCGGGGCACACACGCAGCAGGAGGACCATCGGCCGCGGCAACCACCGCATCATCACCGGGGAACTCGCCCAGATCACCCGCGGCGCAACCCTAGAGCAGCGACCGCCTCCAGCAGAGGGAGAAGATGGTCTACTCCTCGAGCCCTTCAACGCCGCCGGTATGGTCATGAGGCGTGCCACGACGAGGCGCGTCGCGCTCCTGGAGCGGGCGGCGGTCAGGCACCAGATCGAAGGAGAAAAGGCCCTGCCCTCTACGACGGCGGCGCAGGGCGGGCAGACGAAGCAAGGCGCCGCAGTAGGGTGGTCCCGGTCCGCCAGGACGCAGGAGAGGTGAGCGACGAAGACACCGTAGGCGGAGCAGGGCGCGGCGACAGCGAGCATGAACAGCGTGCGGAGGTGTGTGCGGCTGCAGGAGGTGACCGGAGGTCAACTGAGCACGCGCTCCAACGCTCACGCGAGCCACTCATGCAAGCGAGCCTGGCCGCCAAGAAACAGACCTCCATCTCGTTTCTTAGGAGCCAAGAGAGATAAGGAAATTTGCATGCCGCGGGCTAGGCCGAAAACTGGGCCAAGTGAATCAAACATGGAGAGTTGCAGCTGGAGGGCGCCCTTGCAAAACATGCATATGTCGTAGGGACGAGGTCTGGTTTCGTGTAACAACACACATTCTGCACGTTACGACGTCGACTGAGTATGCAAGTCCACAAGTGACTCAATGCAAAGTTAGCCAACACATTTCTTTAACAAAGAGACAATTTACAAGAGTCACATGAGAAGGTTACTATGCAAAAGCCCGGGGTACAGAAGTGTAGTAATTTCGGTTAGCGACCTGACAAATGGTTTAAAACTGGAGTGCTTCTCTATAGCTGCAAAATATTATGAAAAGAGGGGGAAAGTAAGTACAAATGCAACCTGAAAAAACATTACAAAATTCAAACATTACAAAATTCAAAGTACTAATTCCAATTACGAAGAGTACCTTGAAGCATAGCCTTCATTCCTTTGCAGAAATCTTCAAGCCGACCAAGTACTGGCCTGATGCCACATGATTGGGATACACATAGTTCCATGTAAAGTGACGTTTCAAGTGTCACCAATAGGAGCTGGCATACCTTCTCTGTCTCGGGAATTAGAGTGCTTGACCCATTTGCCTCAAATACTTCAGTGACAATACAAACCACTTGATCCTGAAAAGAGAGATCAAAGATGGAAGAGGGAATTATACACACAAAAAAAAACATCTTTCATATTTATAAATAGAAATTTAATGTCTTATTCATGAGAAGATGGCAGATTTCAACAAGATCCCAATGAACTGGACCTTAAACTTAAACAGAGTAGAACTGTAGAATACAGATAAACCAGTTTTCAAGTTTCAAATCAATAATCCTAAACTAGAACAAGTTTCAAGTCAATAGTCTACAATAAACAGTTTCAAGTAAGAATGAAGTAAAAACTCTGCACGCTAGGGCTAGACATGTGTTTGGGACACCTACTTATAACTACTAGCAGTTAGGAACATTTAGTGAAATCTGCACTCAGAGAAGTCAGAAATGAAAAAAGAAAAAAATAATTACCTTATAAGAATTAACTGATTACCTATTATAGTGTAAAATCCATGTATTACAAAATTAAACTGGTTTAGCATATCCTTCACTTCAAAACTACAACTACACATTTGAAACAACTAAAAGCGGTCCAAGAGAAAAAATATATATATATATAACCACAAAGTAGCACTTGTAGAAAGCAACAAGAGGCACAGCAGTTGCCACCTGTAAACCATGAAGAATATCTGGCATGGGAAGCTCAGGAAAATGGGCAAGGTCAAGAAACTCCAGTTCTTCTGCCCTTTTTACTGCTTCTTTTGCTTGACTACAGAGAAACTTCATAATAAGAAAAGCAATCCTGTAAATCTGAACAGCTAATATCTCAGTATAACGAGTTTGCCTTATAGAATCAGAATCTCCTGAACTCTTGTCCCTTCTCACCACTGATAAAGCTGCACTGGGAGAAACTGAAACAGCTGCAGTTGACAAAGTACAACTTGCAGCAAATTTGAACCATCCATACTTGCTACAAATGAGTGGTGGTTTCTCATTGAGCGCTACTTCCTCTTTGATAACAGCAGGGCAGAAAAACGATGAGTTCCAGTTAGAGGCATCACCAGTCTTTACACTTCCTTTGCTTATAAATGCTAGCAGGTGGATAATAATCTCTCTTAGTTCTGAATCTACTTCCTTCTTTCCAGTGTCCCGTGGAAAATGATATTTTGCCAAGATACAAAGAAGTATGAGAATATTCTCAGTAAGACTAAGGGCTGAAAGTGATGTCTGTGACTTCTGCGACAATGCCCGTTTCTTGCTCTGATGAGTAGCAGCACTCTGTGCAGACAGATATGATGACATCAAAGGCACCTGTCCTGAAAGGAAGCTGATAGTACTGTTCGCGACATTGTTATGAGAAATGTCATCATCCAAACAATGGTTCAGGGACGCAACAATACCAAGACCCAAGCCCCATAGGTTCACATCCTTCACTTGGGCGCTCAAGGAATTTCTCAAACAGGAGTCATCCAGAGACAACTGACTCAAAAGTACCTTTAAGAATGCAAAAATATTGGCAGACTGAAGAACTTTAGCACCATCCTTTGTTCGCCCCAAGGTCAAGAGGAAATTAAGTATAACTTGAGTAGATAACAAATCACCATTCTGGCATTTATGCAGTATAGCCTGGAGATGAAAATGCTTTTGCAGAATAGGCACCCATACATTAGAAGGTATAAATCCCTTCAATATTAGATCCATTGATGCAACAGCAAGATCAGAGCATTCCCTATTCTCTGCCAATTTGCACAGTATAGGTAGCAAGCTCACACTTAAAAGGGCTAATTCGCCAAACATGTTAACATCATTTGGTAGGTCTTTTATGTGAACCTTGCTGTACATGAACTCATATGACAACAAAAGCAGAACAAGAAGTGCCTTCACTGGTTTCTTAAGAGCATGAGCAGATGGCATGAGATCAACAAAAAAAGAAATGCTGGCACCTGAAGTTTTCATTAGAAGTACAATATCTGGGCAGAGATGGCTTGATTTCTTGTTCTTCTTTGCTTGATAAAATAATATTTGGGCAAGAGTTAGCAATAATTCCACTTGTCCGGACAAGAGAGGAAACAAAACCTCATTTGTGTCAGCTTGAGGAAGCAGTGAATCAACAGCTGACTTGAATGATTTACATGCACATCTAATTGCTGATTGTGTGGCCGCTACTGATATGCCTCCATCAGGTAAGTCCAAGTTTTTGTTAGAAACCTGTAGATGTTCTAAGATTTGCTGCCAAACAAAAATTACAAGTAAATTGCAACTTTCACAGCTCAAGTCAACATGGGTAGGTAACCGGTCACCAGTGAATAAGGCACATCATTCCTGACCACCCCCTCCCCACACCACCCCCCCACCCCACCCCACCCCACCCACACTTAAGTAACAGGCCTAACAGCACGGGTAGGACATGCTTATGGGTCTGACAGGTTTATGAACACATGAAATAAAAGGATGTTTTTGGGACCTTAAGAATATCAAAGGGGAAAGTGAGAAACCGTTATGGGGCATGGCGGACTGGGTGCCCATTGTTACTTAGAGAGATTAGGCCTTAATTTAAAGTTAGGAATATATAAGGTTGTTAGAAGATAAAGTTGTAGAATTTGTTAGGAGCCAACACTATAAGAGAGGAATGGGCACACTGGACTCATTCGAGGCAAGCAATGAAGAAGAATTGGTCCAAGTCTCCATACAGTCCAGCCTACCACAAAGGGCTGAATTCGCCCGGCTACCTTCTTGGTGGTGTTCACCCCTAATGAACTATGGTTCATAACAACTGGTATCAGGATAGACAGGGGTCCTTTTCCATGGCTTCTGCTGCTGATCGGTTGGTGCCATCATGCAGCAACAGCAGCAGATGTCATGGCGCTATCTAACTAGCAAATTAGTTAGGATTAGATAAGATTGTTAGGAGATAAGTTATTACGATTTGTGAGGAGCCAGGTCTATATAAAGAGACATGACAGTCATTTGGAAGCAACCAATGAAGAACTAGTCCAAGTCTCCCTATAGTCTAGTCTCCCCTCAAAGGGGCCAATGAACTATGGTTTGTAACAGAAACAGTATGGTGCAACAATATAATCTAAGAGAGAAAGTATCTCAATTCTTAATTGGTAAATGAAATTACCGCTCCAGTGTAGACAGATAAAAATGTCAAGAAGGACCTCAATGCAGAAAGCTTTGCATCAGCATAACACTTCATTAAATTTACTTTACGCATAATATCCAGCATTTTTTTAGCTACTTCTTTAGACCTCTTCCTGTCTGAATCAGTCCAGAGATCAACTCCAAGCTCGTCATGTATGTGCTCCACATCAAATACAAATTTGTCATTTGGCATCAGGTATGTATTTTGTAGTTGCTCCAAGGGATTGTGTTCAAAAAGTTTAAACTCCAGAAGAAAACCGAGCAACTCCTGGAAAGGGCCAGAGCTAATCTGCCGACCTTCGAGTTCTCCACGTATATGATAATAAAGATCATTGATAACCAAATTATTAAGTTCTTGTTCACCACTGCACATTCAAGGGAGATAATAAAATCAGTAAGTTCTTGATTACCACTTCATGAATCTCACTTTCTCCAAAACAATAACAGATTCAGAAAGGAGTCCCATACAAGTCAATTCTACTCTATCAAGGTTAATGCTATAGTTATCTGATTCATTGCCAGGAGCTAACCCTAGAAGGGTAGCTAAATATAGTTTCATACATGGGCCACATGGGCCTTAGCCACATGGGCCTAAACATACTCCAACACCCCCCCGCAGTCTGAACTACCGGCGCAGCGGAGTTCAAGACTGAACAAGAAAGAAAACATGTGAGAGCACAACACACACGACCCCCCCGCAGCCACAACTAGCCACTGGAGACGTTGAGGCTGGAGCGAAACTCGGAGAAGGTCGAGGAAGGGAGGCCTTTGGTGAAGATATCCGCAAACTGGGAGGTGGTCGGGACGTGAAGCACTCGGACGTCGCCGATGGCCACCCGGTCGCGGACGAAGTGTAGATCGATCTCCACATGCTTGGTCCGCTGGTGCTGCACGGGGTTGGTGGAGAGGTAGACCGCACTGACGTTGTCGCAGTAGACGAGCGTGCTCCTGGCGAGGGGGCGGTGAAGCTCAGCCAGGAGCTGGCGGAGCCAGGCGGCCTCGGCCACACCGTTGGCCACGGCACGGTACTCCGCCTCGGCACTGGAGCGGGAAACCACGGGCTGGCGCTTGGACGACCAAGAGACCAGGTTGCCGCCGAGGAAGACCGCGTAGCCGGAGGTGGACCTGCGGGTGTCCGGGCAGCCCGCCCAGTCAGCGTCGGTGTAGACAACCAGCTCGGCAGTGGAAGACCGGCCGAGGAGCAGCCCGTAGCCAAGGGTGCCACGGAGGTACCGGAGAAGCCGCTTCATAGCAGCCAGGTGAGGCTCCCGCGGAGCATGCATGTAGAGGCAGAGCTGCTGGACGGCATAAGTGATGTCCGGCCGTGTGAAGGTGAGGTACTGAAGTGCGCCAGCAAGACTCCGGTAGGCGGTGGAGTCTGCTGGTCCAAGCATCGGACCCCCAGCCTCTGACAGCTTGCCCTGGGTGTCCACCGGTGTAGAGCAGGACTGGCAGGCGGTCATCCCGGCTCGCTCCAGAATGTCACAAGTGAACTGCCGCTGATGGAGGAACAAACCGGAAGGTCGGGGCTCAACAGTGACGCCGAGGAAGTGGTGGAGCACCCCAAGATCCTTCATAGCAAATTCCTTCTGGAGTGAGGCAATGATGCGGTGGAGCAGAGATTCGCTGGAGGCAGTGAGAACAATGTCATCCACATAGAGGAGCAGGTAAGCAGTCTCACCCCCATAGTGGTATATGAACAGGGAGGTGTCAGACTTGGCCTCCGTGAACCCAAGAGTCTGCAGGAAGGTAGCGAATCGAGAGTACCAAGCCCGGGGTGCCTGCTTGAGCCCGTAGAGAGATTTGTTGAGCCGGCAGACGAAGTCAGGACGAGAAGCATCCACAAATCCTGCCGGCTGACTGCAGTAGACCGTCTCAGTCAGAGTGCCATGAAGGAAGGCATTCTTGACATCCAGCTGATGCACCGGCCAAGAGCGCTCGAGAGCCAGGGTGAGGACGGTGCGGACAGTAGCTGGCTTCACCACGGGACTGAAAGTCTCAGCATAGTCAATGCCGGGCCGCTGAGTGAAGCCGCGGAGGACCCAGCGAGCCTTGTAGCGCTCCAAGGAACCATCAGCCCGCCTCTTGTGCGTCCAGATCCACTTGCCGGTGACAATGTTGGAACCCGGCGGACGAGGCACTAGGTCCCACGTCTGGTTGGCGAGGAGGGCCGCGTACTCCTCGTCCATCGCGCGGCGCCAGTGAGGATCTGCCAAGGCCGCGCGGACGGAAGAGGGTACCGGAGAGATCCCCGGCTCGCAGGCGGCGGCGATGAAGGCCTGCGGGCGAGACGCCTGCCTCGTCACCATCGGGTGAGTGTGACGAGGGTCCCGGTGAAGAAGAGGCGGGTGGTACACCGGCGGGTCGGCGCGAGGGCGTTGCGATGCCGGCGGAGCAGGCACCGGCGACGACGGCGCCGGTGACGAGATCGGCGGAGCCGGCTCACGCCGACGCTCGTAGACGATGCCGAAGCGTCCGGGAGGGGGTGATGGCGGACGCGGCTCCCGCCGGCGCTGGTAGACGAGGCCGAAGCGCCCGGGAGGAGGTGGGGTCGGTGTAGTCGGTTCCGCGATCGGAACGGCAGCATCAGGCACAACGGGAGGCAGTGAAGCGACAGGGAGCGAGGGCGGAAGCTCCGGGGCTGCCTCGACCGTGTCAGGCACCGGAGGGTCCTGGTGTGAGTCCGGCAGGGGCGAGGCGGGACCACCAGGAGAGTGCGCCGGAGTAGGACCTGCAGGGTAGAAGGAGAAGGGTGGCGGAATCGCCGGGTCAGTGGGAAAGAAGGAGGCCTCCGCAGGGTCAGCTGGAGGTGGGGGTGGAGAGGTGGTAGAGTAAGGGAATGCCGACTCATCAAACACGACATGGCGAGAGATGAGGACACGGCGAGAGGCAAGGTCAAAGCATCGGTAACCCTTGTGATCCGGAGAGTATCCGAGAAAGACACAGAGGGTCGACCGGGGAGCCAGCTTATGGGGAGCGGTGGAGGCGGTGTTAGGGTAACACGCACACCCGAAGACTCGAAGGTGGTCGTACCGAGGAGGGGTACCGAAAAGAGCGTGGTGAGGCGTAGGAGCTGGGCAGGCAGTAGAAGGGAGTCGGTTAAGGAGATAGGTGGAGGTGTGCAGACACTCAGCCCAGAAGCGAGCGGGTAGAGACGCCTGGAGCAGAAGGGTGCGCATGATGTCATTGGTGGTGCGGATCATGCGCTCGGCCTTGCCGTTCTGAGATGAGGTATACGGGCAAGACATGCGGAGCTGGACACCATGCGAAAGGAAGAAAGCACGTGAGGTGGAGTTATCGAACTCACGGCCATTGTCGCACTGGACAGCCTTGATGGTAAGGCCGAACTGAGTGGACACCCAAGCAAAGAAGTGGCTGAGAGTGGGGAACGCCTCGGACTTGGCACGCAGGGGAAAGGTCCAGGAATAATGGGAGAAATCATCAACCACCACCAAATAGTACTTATAGCCAGACATGCTGAGAACGGGAGAAGTCCACAAGTCGCAATGAATAAGATCAAAGACACGAGTGGTATGTGAGGAAGAGGACTGAAAGGGAAGGCGAACATGACGGCCGAGCTGGCATGCATGGCACAAGTGATCATCGTGAGCCCGAGAGCACCGAATGTCGGAACTACGACTGAGCTGTGTCAGGGCATCCCGGCCAGGATGGCCGAGGCGACGGTGCCAAGTGGTGGTGGAAGAAGTGGCGGCGAAAGCGGCTGAGGAAGGCGAAGAAGGTGAAACAGACGCCGGAAACTGAAGGGTATAGAGAGGCCCAGTGCTGTTACATCGGAGCAAAGGACACCGGGAGGCCAAATCCCGCACGGTGAGACCAGAGGGGTCAAACTCAACCGAACAAGAGTTGTCCGTTGTGAACCGGCGAATAGAGAGAAGGTTGTGAACCATACCGGGAGCCACAAGAACATCAGAGATGTGAAAGGAGCCGTGGGGACTGGCAGTGCCCACGGAGGAGACAGGAATGCAAGCGCCATTGGCGACCATGATGGATGAGGGACAGGAAGGGTGTGGAGGACGAAGAGAAGAAAGTAGACTCGCATCGGGCGTGGTGTGGAAAGTGGCGCCCGAATCGGCGATCCAATCGGGACCCCCCGCACCAGCGGCCCCGGCGCTCGCGGCCATGGTGGCGGCGCCTGGAAGATGGCCCGGCTGCGGCGGCGGTGGAGTGGTACTGTGCACGCCCGCGTGCCAGCCAGTAGCGGCCAGGCTCGCAGGGGCAGCAGCGCTCACAGAGCCAGGAGCAGCAGCGGAAAAGGTCGGGTCCCCCCCGGCAGCTGCGACAGGAGAGCCAGGAAGGTCCACTATGGGTGAGGGAAAGGTGAGGTGCTCGCCCCAGGAGACCACCGGCGGGCATTGCACGACGGCCTGCCATGGTTGGCGGCTGCTGGCCGGCGGCAGCAGCACACCAGCGGCTCCCGCGCCAGCCACCAGTGCAGCAGGGCGGGCACGAGCCGGCCATGGGAGAGGAAGAGGTGGGGCCGGCGCTGCTGGGTGCAGCAGGGGAGCGGCTGCAGCAGGAGCCAGCAGGGGAGCGATGCCTGGGGTCAGCAGAGGAAGAGGTGCGCCTCCTGTGGTGGCTGCTGCAGGATGCGTCTGGGAGGACGGAGGAGCAGCAGAGGTAGATGGGAGAGAGGAAGGTGGGGGAGGAGGAGGAGGTGAGGGAAGGCGACCTGCCATGGCTGGTGGCTGCTGGCCGGCGGCAGCAGCACACCAGCGGCTCCCGCAGTGAGGAAGCGGCTGTGGCGGAGGTAGGTGTCGGGCGGAGGCAGATGTCGAGCCCCGCGGTGAGGAAGCAGTGGGGGCTCGCGAGGAGGAAATCGGCGGGGAAGAGGCCGAGCTCACGGAGGTAGAAGAGTGGGAGGGGTGGGAAGGAGGGGCGCCGGCCATGGCCGCCTGGCCGGCGGCGGCAGCCACCAGGCGGGCGGATCTGAGCACCGACTGGGGGGGTAGGCAGGAGAAGGAGGGTTGGGGAGGAGGAGCGCCAGCCATGGAGTAGGAGGGGTGGGGAGGAGAAGCTCCGGCCATGGCCTCCTGGCCGGCGGCTGGAGCAACCACCAGGAGGGGCGGCGGCTGGAGCAGGGGAGGAGAGAAAAACTAGGCTCTGATTACCATGCTATAGTTATCTGATTCATTGCCAGGAGCTAACCCTAGAAGGGTAGCTAAATATAGTTTCATACATGGGCCACATGGGCCTTAGCCACATGGGCCTAAACATACTCCAACAGTTAACACGAGTCATAGATAAGATAAGGAGAACTGACAACATTCCAAACTCAGAAATGGAATACTCGTTTGAGCAATAAAGAGATGCCTAATGCAGATTCAAACAAAAAGTAGTCACAAACTCACAATCATAGATTCCACAAAACTAAGAAGGTTACCTGTATCCATGCTGGGAATACTGCGACAGGAGAGCTAAGAATGCATGGTGCTGTGACAACTGCATAAACAATCTGTAAGTAGCTGAAAAAAGTAACATAACAAGTTAAGTATATCCAGTCACCTAAACATTTAATAAAAGTATCTTTCCATAAGCATCTTTATTTAGCCTGTGCATGGGTGGGTTTAGATGGGTTAGGATAGATTTTTGACCCACCCATGAATACATGAGCTAGATGTGTTGGGGTTGAGTGGATATTGTGGGTTACAGAGGTCTGAGCTCGTGCACATGTCATGGCATCAGGGAAGCTCTCTGCCGAAAGAAAGAAAGAAAGAAAATTAAGCAAATGAAATGAAATGAAAAATAAACCACGGCGATGGCCCTGCCATGAGTTCCCCATCGGCACCTCCCCCACCTCTGACCACCATCATGTACCGCACGCCCTTGCCTTCGCCCGCCACTGGCTCCTCTAGGCAGGCACTGCAGCGGGGTGCTACCTAATCCGCCACCCGGCCGTGGCGGCATGGCGCAGCCGCCTCACGCGCCTCGCATTCACACTGGCCACCATGGCGGATGCCGCCGCAGTGGCGTCCGACCTTGCGGCCTTCCTTCAGTCTCACTCACACTCCAGCATGCTCCCCTATACCCTTAGGCAGGTCTCCAAGCTCGATGCCTCAACGTCCGCCTAATACAATTATTTGTTAGTTTTACAATATAACTGCCTTCTTTTGGTTTGTATCACTCTTATCGAGTTTTCATCTCTAACCTACCAGAACTTGAAAGGGACAACTTTGGTGATGTGTTGTGCTATATACTAGTGGGCATCCCAATAGAAATTATATTCTCCAGTAAAGGCCTCACCTCCTGTTTTATACTTTGTAGTTATTTTTTTCTCATGTCCTAGTCTAATTTTTCCATACAACTGACATTTAAAAAACATAGGAGGTGAAGTACTTTTCTACAAAACAAACAGAAGCAAGACAGTGTAAACGTGATGCCAAAGAACCAACATCAAAGTCTCATAGATGCCTTACTTTTGTTGATATGATCTGAATTTTCTTCACGAATGAGAAAGACAAGCTCCCAGTATCACCAGTTGACAACTTTGTTATTAAATGGATGATACATAGGCAGGCAGCTACCTGTTGAAATGAAGATAATAGCAATAAGCATTTCGAAGTACCTTACCATTCTTATTAGCATGATTAGTAACCACAAGTCAAAAAAAAATCGGAGGAAAACTCTTGCTGCAGTTTGTTTTCTAAACCTAAATTCTAAAATATTGTGGAAGACAATCCTCAACAATCAATATCAGGGCACCTCATCAGCTAAACCGCCATTATTTTGGCTGACATGGCAATGGTTTTGCAAGATGTCAGTGATCAATGTTACAATAATGCATCTCATCCATTCCAAGGGCCCCAATGAGACACAAAGAAGCCCCTGTACTATGGGCTAATTACACCCCCCCCCCCCCCCCCCCCCCCCCCCCCCCCCTCTTTCTCAAACTCATGGTGAGTCAAAAACAGAGTTTGGAAAGATAGAACATATGACATGGCGCGCCCTGGTATGCGACTTTGTGAAGAAATCAGCTAGCTGCAAATCTGAAGAATGTGTTGGAGTATGTGTATTAGGCCCATGAGGCTAAGGCCCATGTGGCCCATGTATGGTTACCTATATAGCTACCCTTCTAGGGTTAGCCCTAATCAATAGAGACTAAACATTCCAACATGGTATCGGAGCCAGGAGGCCTCCGCCACGCCGTTAGCGACGGCACGGTACTCCACCCTCTGGGACACTACCGGGGGTCACCGGCTGGGACCAGGCGGCCCTGGCTCGCTCGTTCAGCACCATGGGCCTGGCACCTCCGGTCGGACCCGAGTGGATCGCTGATTCGGGAGCCACCTACCACACCACTCCGGACCCCGGTATACTTTCGTCGCTCCACTCTCCCTCTTCCTCTCTTCCTTCGTCCATTATGGTCGCAAATGGTTCTTGTCTTCCAGTCACGTCTGTGGGTACCGCCGGTGCTCATGGCTCCTTCCGTCTTCCTGATGTTCTCGTTGCTCCTTCTATGGTTCACAACCTTCTTTCTATTCGTCGTTTTACAGCTGACAATTCTTGTTATGTGGAATTTGACTCTTCTGGTCTTACTGTAAAGGATTTGGCTTCCCGGCGTCCTCTGCTCCGATGTGACAGCACCGGGCCCCTTTACACACTTCGCTTCCCGGTGGCTCCTTCGTCTTCTTCGCCGCCCGTTTTGTCAGCTGCCTTCGCCGCTTCTACTTCCTCTACTACTTGGCACCGGCACCTCGGCCACCCTGGACGTGATGCCCTGATACAGCTCAGTCGTAGCTCCGGTCTTCCATGTACTCGGGCTCATGATGAGCAACTGTGTCATGCGTGCCAATTGGGTCGACATGTTCGTCTTCCTTTTCATAGTTCTACTTCTCATGCGACCTGCATTTTTGATCTTGTACATTGCGACCTATGGACATCTCCTGTTCTAAGTATTTCTGGTTATAAGTACTATCTTGTGGTGGTTGATGATTTTTCGCATTATTCGTGGACTTTTCCCCTCCGTGCGAAGTCTGATACGTTTACCACGCTCCTTCACTTCTTCACTTGGGTGTCCACACTGTTTGGCCTCACCATCAAGGCCGTTCAGTGTGACAATGGCCACGAGTTTGATAACTCCACCTCCCGAGCATTCTTTCTCTCACGGTGTTCAGTTGCGCATGTCTTGCCCGTATACCTCTTCGCAGAATGGCAAGGCTGAGCGGATGATTCGCACCACCAACGACACCGTGCGCACCCTTCTGTTTCAGGCCTCTCTCCCTGCTCGCTTCTGGGCTGAGGGCCTGCACACCTCCACCTACCTTCTTAACCGTCTTCCTTCCGCTGCCTGTCCCGCTCCCACACCTCACCACGCCCTCTTCGGTACCCCGCCTCGGTACAATCACCTCCGCGTGTTTGGGTGTGCGTGTTACCCCAACACCGCTGCCACTTCTTCTCACAAGCTAGACCCTCGCTTCACGCTCTGTGTCTTCCTCGGGTACTCCCCGGATCACAAGGGGTACCGGTGCTTTGACCTTACCTCCCGACGGGTCCTCATCTCTCGCCATGTGGTGTTCGATGAGTCCGTCTTTCCCTTTTCCAGCACTACTACCCCTCCGGTCCCTGACCCTCCCTCCCTGTTTCCCACTGACACGGTGGTCCAGCCACCTTTTCCGTGGTCTCCTACAGGTACCGCTTCGCCGAGCTCCTTGCCGGCCTCCTGTCCCGGCTCCCCGGTGGGTCCGGACCCGTCGTCTCCTGGCGCGGCCTCGCCCTCTCCGGTTGGCGCAGACCCGGGGCCTTCGTCCCCCGCTTCTGCCCCGGGAGGGCCGTGCCGGTCGCCGTCGCCGGATCCTGCCCCAGCACCTGCCCCGGCACCTCCGTCGAGGTTCGCCGCGCCGGTACGGGTGTACCAGCGCCGGCTGCGGCCGCCGTCGCTCGCGGTCCCTTCTCTGCCGGGGACACCGACACCACCACCGCAGTCCCCGACGACTCGTGGTGCACCGCCGGTCTACCACCCGCCGCTTCTTCACCGACACCCGCGTCATGTTCACCCGATGGTGACACGGCACGCGGCTGGCACCCTGCCGCCTCGTGCCCTTGTGGCATCGACCGGCGACGCGGTGGTCTCCCCGGTACCCTCTTCCGTCCGCGACGCCCTGCTGGATCCTCACTGGCGCCGCGCGATGGAAGAGGAGTACGCCGCGCTACTCGCCAACCAGACGTGGGAGTTGGTGCCCCGACCGCCAGGCTCCAACGTCGTCACCGGCAAGTGGATCTGGACTCACAAGCGTCGAGCTGATGGCACTCTCGAGCGCTACAAGGCTCGATGGGTCCTCCGGGGTTTCACTCAGCGCCCGAGAGTCGACTATGATGAGACTTTCAGCCCGGTGGTCAAGCCAGCCACCGTCCGTACCGTGCTATCGCTGGCGCTTGCTCGGTCATGACCCGTCCACCAGCTGGACGTCAAGAATGCCTTTCTGCACGGCCTTCTCACCGAGACAGTGTACTGCAGTCAGCCGGCGGGGTTCGTTGATTCCACCCGTCCTGACATGGTCTGCCGGCTCAACAGGTCTCTCTACGGCCTCAAGCAGGCACCTCGGGCATGGAACCACCGGTTCGCTGCTTTCTTGAGGACATTGGGGTTCGTGGAGGCCAAGTCAGATACATCACTGTTCGTCTACCACCATGGAGCCAACACTGCGTACTTGCTGCTCTATGTTGATGACATTGTCCTCACAGCCTCCAGTGAGCCACTTCTCCGCCGGATCATTGCCGCTCTTCAGCAGGAGTTTGCTATGAAGGATCTGGGTAAGCTCCACCATTTCCTCGGGATCACTGTTGAGCACCGTCCTGCCGGGTTACTTCTTCACCAGCGGCAGTATACTCGGGATATCCTGGAGCGGGCGGGGATGACTGACTGCAACCCTGCTCCACTCCGGTCGATACTCAGGGCAAGCTGTCCGAGGTTGAGGGACCCCCGGTGTCTGACCCCACCGCATACAGGAGTCTCGCCGGGGCCCTTCAGTACCTCACCTTCACCCGGCCGGACATCACCTACGCGGTTCAGCAGGTCTGCCTTCATATGCATGATCCTCGGGAGCCTCACCTTACGGCTCTGAAGCGCCTCCTCCGCTACCTTCGGGGCACGCTCGACTACGGCCTTCTCCTCCACCGGGCCTCCTCCACCGACCTTGTCGTCTACACCGACGCTGACTGGGCAGGGTGCCCGGACACTCGCCGCTCCACCTCCGGCTACGCCGTCTTCCTGGGCGACAACCTGGTGTCCTGGTCGTCCAAGCGCCAACCGGTGGTCTCCCGGTCCAGTGCTGAGGCGGAGTACCGTGCCGTCGCTAACGGCGTGGCGGAGGCCTCCTGGCTCCGGCAGCTTCTTGCTGAGCTGCACACTCCGCCCTCCCGGAGCACACTGATCTACTGCGACAATGTCAGTGCGGTCTACCTCTCCACCAACCCCATCCAGCACCAGCGGACGAAGCATGTCGAGATCGACCTCCACTTTGTCCGTGATCGGGTGGCCATGGGCGAGGTGCGGGTCTTACATGTTCCGACGACCACCCAATTCGCGGACATCTTCACCAAAGGCCTCCCGTCCTCGACCTTCGCTGAGTTTCGCTCCAGCCTCAACATCACCGGCGGCTAGTTGCGTCTGTGGGGGGGTTGTGTGTGTTCTTTCTTGTTCAGCCTGGAACTCCGCTGCGCCGGTAGTTCAGACTGCGGGGGGGTGTTGGAGTATGTGTATTAGGCCCATGAGGCTAAGGCCCATGTGGCCCATGTATGGTTACCTATATAGCTACCCTTCTAGGGTTAGCCCTAATCAATAGAGACTAAACATTCCAACAGAATGATGATCTTGCACCTAAGAGCGTGTATAAGAAGCATCAACTCGAATATGTTTCGTAAGCTCATGCTTCACTGGATCACGAGCAATGCTGATAGCTCCAGGTGGATGTAGGAGGGGTGAAGTAGAAGAAGAAAAGAGAGAAGAAAAAGACACAGGATAGAGATGGATGAGCCCCTCTCCTAGGCTGCATTGCCGCTGCTAATGTCCGACAACAAGGGAGTAGGTCCTGGATCAGAAACCCCAAGATCAACTAAAAGCCACCTCAACCAAGTTATCTTAGCTGTCACTGATGCCATAGCTCTCAACTCAGCCTCGGCGCTCGAGCGGGATACAGCGGTTTGTTTCTTTGCCTTCCAGTCAATGAGAGAGGAGCCAAGGAAAACACAATAGGCAGAAAGAGATCGACAATCAGACAGATCACTGGCCCAGGTTGCATCAGAACATGCCTGGAGCTGTAGTGTGCTAGAGCGTGGAAAGAAAAGACGACACGATATGGTTCCCCGCAGATAGTGAAGAACACGAAGATGGTGACTATAGTGAAGCTGAGTAGAACACACAAACTGACTGAGAATGTGAACAGCATGAGAAATGTCAGGATGAGTGATACCAAGGTAAACAAGGCTCCCAATAATATGGCGATAGAGAGTTGGATCCTGGCGAGGCTCATCATCAGTAGCACAAAGCTAAAGGTTGAGCTCCATAGGAGTCTCAGCAATAAGATGATCTGTGAGCCCATAACAATCACGGATATCTTGAATGTACTTCTGCTGGGATAGGAAGTAGCCATCAGGGCTGGAGATAACCTCAAACCCTAAGAAGTATCAGAGTGATGCTAGATCAGACATCATGAACATTTCACTAAGACACTTTTTTACAAAGGATATGTGCATAGGATCATCGCCAGTGATGAGCATGTCATCAACATAAAGGAACAAAATTGTCCTTCCAGAGAAGATGTGATTGAAATTCAGGGCATACTTGGTTTCTTTGCTAGACCAGGGCAGGATAGCCGGGCGAGCCTAGCAAAGCCACGCAATCAAAAACAGGTTGTTTGGTTCTCCCCATTCTCATCTCCTTGACCCTTGGAACCATGGAAGAAGGCACTCCTGTACAAACCAAAAATAGAATCCATCTACGCAAACAAAGAGCTACTTATCAATGGGAGGACTTCAATCAAAGTCTGGATGTACTCTGTGCTGCTCAATCCAATGTGCATTCAGAGACCATACAGCATTGAGCTAAAACCAGGCCACGTATGGCAACCACCATGGCATGGCACCTAAATGAATGTTTGTGTTGGTTCCAAGAATTGAGGGTCCTGTTTTATGTGGTTCCAAGTTAAGAGATGTTTGTTGTTTATTAGAAAAGATGCATTGACCGAACATGTTACAATGTTTCAAATTTCCATACAAAAAAACACATAGTAGCACACATAAAGTACTGTTAGCACATGATGAAAAAAGGCAGATTGGGATGAATTTCAAATTGAGTCTTAGCAAGTTTAGCTTTATCTGCACTACATACATTATTTTTGGAAGAACTTTTGAAACAATGCAACATCCTGAATTTGTTAATGGGGCCACTGGAGAACCCCTGAACACAAAATTCACTCGTAGAAGTACACCATTGTGCATGCACTTTGTACTGCTTTAGTCAGATGTTTGATAACCAGTGAGAACTTGGAGAAAAAGACGATACGAACCCCCTGGCCAAACTAAAATTAAAAGAAAAAGGAAAACAAAAGAAAGAAAGGATGGCAATTATCTTCAATTAATCAGACAAGAAACAATAAATCTACCTTTGCATGATGAAGAAGTTCCTTTTTGTATGCATTACTTGACAAATTACTGATCAGATCGTCCAAAATAGCATTATCAAACCATTTCAAGACTACACTGCTACGACAAGGCCCACTTTTATGCTCTTTTTGCCCCTTTGGATCATCTTGGACAGTATTAGAAGTCTCAGCAAGCAATTTTCCTTGCAAGAATAACTCATGTGACATGATCTCAAATATCTTACCCTGACAATGGTACCTGCAAATTGAAAGAACTTCTATTGGGAATGAATGGAAGCAAATCATCAGGAAAAGAATCTAATCTACTATTACCTTTATTCCTATACTATCCTATCTGAACACACAGCTAGCCACGTCGCCCGTTTTCCCTGGCCTATAGATTTTCCATCAACGGCAGCCTCATACCTCTACATCACTCGCGTACGGTCAACAACAGGAATCAAAAAAGGGATCGACCACAAAATCCGCCTCGCGAGGCTTCTACGACGCTGCGCCGCACGCGCCCCGGTGCCATCCGCCGCCCTCTGTGCAGCGACTTGCGTGCCCTCCGCGCCGCTTGCCACCCCTGCCAGCGCCGCCGTCGCTCCCGTCGTCCCCGACGCGCCGCCGCACTCGCCGTCCCCATCGTCGGCTCCCTCCCCTTCCCTACCTCCCGTCCCCTACCTGATTCTTGCCGCGGGCTGCCCACGCCCACGCCACCGCTGACTTTGGCTCCCTCCGCCTCTGCCTCCGCTTCGTCCCCGCCCCTCGACTCCCTTCGCGGCCACCACGAAAGGATGTAACCCTTGTTCATTAAGTAACTAGATTTAATTTAAAATTCTACAACTAAACTCCAGGCCTCACACTAAATGCTACATTAGGAAGCAGGATTAGCAGAGCTAACCCAATTTTAAAAAAAAACTTAAGGATACATTGATTTAAGAAATGAAGGGCCAACAATTCAATAGCTGTGACTGTGACCACACCTTAATGAAAATTTCTCGTCAATGGCATCAACACTGTCAATAGAGCAGATATCAAGTGTAGCACGAATACACCGTGATAAGTTATCCCAGAATGTTACAGAGCTTCTTAGCTTCTCTAAAATGTACAAAAACTGTATACCACTTTCCCATAATGCCTTCAACAAGTCGAGAATACTGAGTAACACCAAGGGAGATCTGCAAGGAATATATTTCCTGATATTAAATATTGTAATTCAATTCAACATGTCAACTGCATAATATTAACATATTCTTAGGTAGACAAAATAGGGGCAACCATGAAGTCATGAAGAAACCAGTTAAGGCCATGTTTGGACCCATGGAATTGAATTCCATTCTAATAATCATAATTTAGGCACAAATCAATTAAGCTAATATTATGCGGAATATATTTGTATATTACTGTTTGCTAAATGGGGGAGATACTTATGTGATGCACTTCTGCTACAAGGGAGTGAGTCGAAGAGCGTGCTATAAGTTGCACAGTAGAAACATAGCATGGGAATCTATAGAATCAATTTCCATCTCCCACCCCTTGAATTTAAGATAGACATGTGTCTGAACTTTGGAAAGTTGTGGAATGTCAAATTCCAAGCCAAAGAGCCTAGTCCATTAAGTAGATTCCAATTACTCCAAAATGAAAGGATCCAAATGGCCCCTAAGGGTTTTTTGTCTTTTTGATAGAACTTTGTTAAATGAAACCTGAACGGTTTTCTCCAGAAAAAACGAGGAAAAAATCTCCTCGCCTAAGATCAGATCCCTTTAATATGGCGCCAAATGTAATATATCCTTTACCTATTCATGAGCTCGATGGACCTTTCAATATAGTCCAAGATTTGGTCAACAAGTTCAGCATTACTTTTTGAAGTAACAGAAATTCCCTTGTCATGATCATTGGTGGAAGCATTATGATCAGTTGACTTCATATTCTGCTCTATCAAGGAAATAAGAAAAGCAGGCTGCAAAAGAAATTTGCCGGGTTAATTCACATGTGAATTATTTATCAGTTTATGTCTATGAAGAACAGAAGCAGGTCAGATGCAACACAGTAACATAATAAACTTAAAAAAAAACATAAGCTCAGGAATGTGGAGGTTATGAGAAAACAGTCAGCAGCACATAGAGCTCAAATTAGTCTAGAGATAATCACTGATTACATGTGTCTCAAGATAATAAGGATAGTTTATACCAGCTCGTCATAACACAATCAGTGGTGAAAATCTCATGCTCGGCCATACTGTCATAACACATGACCAATGCTTCCAAAACAGCTTCACCGGTCAATAGTGGCATATAAGTGTAATGTTTTGGAAGCAGATGGCACGTAGTGGATAAGTTGTTTGGAAATGCTTTGAATAAAATCATTTAGCTACAACTCATGTACTGTATAAAGTATAAACCATACATTGCAGTTGTAATCTTTCTATTAAAATGACTTTAAACTTTGGATCTTGAGTTGTACCCAAATAGTTGTACATGTAGCAGTACTTAAGTTGTTTTGCAACAACAGATGCTGATTTAGAGAAATTAGCAATGACATTTAAGGACTTATTTGTCGAAAGATAGCATATGAATAATTCTATGAAATAGTCAAGTTGTTTTGCAACAACAGATGCTGATTTGGAGAACTAGTAATGACATTTAAGGAATTAATTGTCAAAAGATAGCATATGAATAACTCTATTCGATAGTCTATGCAACAAATTATATAAAGTCAGCGACTCAGTATCTCAGGCATGCTATATAAATAAATGTGTTAAAAAAGATTCACAAAAGTAGTGATCATTATATATTGATAATATGAAAATCTGAATCACAAACATATTCAAAAGAGCATTTCTCCACTGGCCTCATGGGATAGCATTTTGACATCAACGACCATCTCACTTGCTATTTCTGTACAGCATACTCAAAATACTCAAAATATGAACACTATGAAAGACACAACACCTGATAACGAGCAGCAGATGTCAAAAGGTTGAATACAGCCACAACCAAACAATCATTAGTTTTATCATCCTCATCTAGAATGTAGGATATACTTGATTCCAATCTCCGAATCTGAAAGCAATTGTGAAAGGGGAAGGAAACATAAGAAGAGTGGCATCAGCGTATAAAGATGGCGAAAGAAATTTTTTTCAAAAAAAAAAAAGAAGGTTATCAAGAACAATGAAGGACTGAACAAACATCGTGTGATAAAGTACTAACCTCAGAAACATCACCAGTAAAGCTGGCATTTTCCATCAACTGAGGTTGGGCCTTATATGCAATGAAACACAATGCTGAGAATGCTCTAGCGGCAACTAATTGCATATCCTTGACAAACAAATGAGGATCCTCCGTCTCAGATATAAATACATTGATAAGATACAGGCATAATAAAGAAAATGATCAAAAAAAAAAAGAGAGGCAGCAACCAATTTCATAAGTTCTCATTTTTCAGGCCAACAAGATGGCCATCAGAAGCACTCCATCAATGTAAGGTGTCTTTAATTTGAAATATCAAACCTATGGAGTTTTGACCAACAATAAGTGAAAATAAATGAACATCAAGTGTAGAAATGTTGCTGATTTGTATTCAAACCTTTTAGGGTGACGTTGATTTTGTAGCAATTGGCATACATTTTAAGAGAAACTAAAGGTCAAAAGATACTTTCAAAGACTTTTTCTTGAACCAAAATATGCCTTACATTGATAGACACAGTGAGCAGTTTTTGTTCTATCAACTGATGTTCACATAACTTCCTCACCAGCAAAAGAGTCCAGAAAATACATGAATGGATTGAATGAACATAAATCCAAACAGTTTCAGAGAACAGATGGTTTCATTCCAAGATTAGTTATTCTACATGTACACTTGAGCATAGCTCGCCACAAACAAACATTTTCCAATATTGATGCAAACTTTCAAAAATGCGAACAAGACAACCATTCCTCCATCCTTTGAAATACTCTTGCACAAATAAGATACATTTCTTCTCTTTTCATTTCCTTTGTTTCTTTCTAAAATGGAACCAGAATACCCTTGTTTCACATGGATGAATTTCTACAGTGAAACAAGTGTTACATGTGTCATTTTTAAATAGTTGACCCAGGACCTCTAGAGACACCCCTCGAAGACTGCAAACTATGCATTTAACCTTACAACACAAACATAGATAACGTGACAGGATACAAGACATTCTTGACAGACCATAATTAAACAATACAATATGTCGTGTAAAAGTATTGAACTCAGTACAATAAATGCAAAGACTCTGCTCAGGGCACATAAATGTAGACTTACAGGATTATGAAAGGACATCAATGATATTAGAGCTGAGATAAAAGAAAATGGCTTCAATGAAGATGACAAAACCATGGTAATGAATGGTGGATTTGGCAGTAAATCCTGAAAGAATAACGAGTCAAAAAAACAAAACAAAAAAATACAGCATAACATAGCAATGGCATCCCTGCCAAACTATGACAGGCGAACCAGAAATGAAATACTACTATCCAGTATCAGCTCAACATTTCCATAGAACCAATCGAATGTCCTATTAGCCAAACATCCTGATGTTAAAGGTGTGTACAATTGCTTCTTTGGCATCCTTATGAGGGTGATCAAATGGCTCCAGTAGTATTCTACGCAGCCTTGTACATGGTTTTACCTTTTCAGCACATGGAATTGAAGGGTTTGTCCATGAAACCATGATGACAGCAGAAAAGACAAGACTCACCAAATTTCTCCTTGCTCAATGCTACATGCTAGTGTCCTGTGCTATTGGCAAACTATTTGTACTTTAAACAATGACTTTAGTGTTTCATGACTAATAACCCATATAAAGGGACCTTGTGATGGTCTAATCTGTCAATTTAAGTTAATTGTAATGAATTGGCCTTTTATTTATAACTGTATTTAACACCATATGCAAAGTCACTGGGCACAAAATACCGAGAACCGAGAACCGAACCGAAAACACCGAGAACCGAACCGAAAGTACCGAAACCGAAAATTTCAGTTCCCAATTCGGTTCCTAGTTGTGAAGAACCGAATTTTAATAGGTAAATTCGGTATTTTACCTCGGTAAACCGAAATTACCAAATATGTATAGGAGGCCCAGCAAAAGATAGCCCACCAGCCCACATAAATCATCTACTCATCCTCACTCACAACCCTAGCCACCCGCCCACCCCCGCGCCGTCGCCCACTCGCGCCTCCGCCTCTCCCTCGCAGACTCTCCCTCACACCCACAAGGCCTCAAGCTCTCACCCTGTCACCCACTCACCTGGCCCGACCCCACCACCAGCCCTCACGCGGCCGCACCGTCGTCGTCAACTGGTCGACCCCCGACCACCGCGCGACGCTCCATACCCCCGACGGCGCCAGCGGCAGCGAGCCCTGTGGGCTGGGCGAGTTCGCGATTCGAGCCTTCGAGGACCGAGCTCGGCGACGGGGAGCAGCTACAGGCTACCTCAGTGCATGTCCTTCCTCCTCCAGCGACGACGGCGGTTTCCATTGCATCCTGTTTCTGTGATTTGTTCCTGTTTTTGTGTTTCTGTGATTTGTTCGGTTCCTTCGGTAAATACCGAAACCGAACCGAAAATACTGATACCGATTTTGGTCGGTACCCAGTTTTGGAAGGAACCGATCGGTACTAGTTTTCTGTGGAACCAAATTTACATAGATACCAAAGAACCGAACCGATCGGTTCGGTAATACCGAACGCCCAGGGTGCAAAGTAATTCTTGTCAGCATGCTCTAAACAGAGTTTAAGAAAATACTCCCCACAGTAAAAACTGCTTGACTTTTTCAAAAAGTAAAAACTACTTGACGGATTTGAACATGATATGGTCTCCAATGTGTACAACTGATCAGTATTTTCTATTAGAATATAAATTATGAGATTGTGAAAGAATTTTTCAAGAAAAATCTACACATACGATGATATGAATGTCATGTTTCCAAACTTAATACTTTAAAACTTGTTCCTGCACAAAGCGTCAAACGATTGACTGAACCATGCCGAAACATCTAGTATTTATGACCAGAGATATTAAGACACAGCATCTAACTTTGCACCTTCTAAGAGCTGTATAAGCAAAATATCGATGTGTTGTAAAATGTACATTGAAAATGACATAACAAGATGTCCTTGTTTTACCTCTGGTAAATTGGACAGGATGTGATACATAATATCAAGTCCATTGCAAAGGACAAGCTGGATATCTTCAATATCCTTAAGACCATGATAATTGCTCCTATGTGAGTCCTGAAATTTTCTTAAAAGATATCATGTAAAGGTCATAAAGCTAATGATCAATAATACTAACAGAAAGAATATCCTTACATGCAGTAATTGTGTTGACACAGATAAAATGCTCCAGAGTACACCGTGGACAGATGAATCATATAGTAGAATTTCCCAAATGATGCCACCAAGCTTTGATGAGAATGGTTTTACTTGAATACACCTTTTAACCAATTCAAACACCTAGTCAATTGTTCAGTGGCAATACTTAGCTTTCTATTATCAATGGAACAACAAATGAAAACAAGATCAACAAAACTGAAATGTTTCTAAAAGAAATCTACTAAAATGAAATAAGAATCACAGCCAACTAAGTAGAAAATTTTACATTATGTCTATTAAGTTCAACCGACAAAAAAAAAAGGGCAATGACTCACAAGTACTAAAAAAAAATCACAGGTAACAAGCTATACTATCATCACATTGAAAAAGCATAAAAGAATAATAAAAAAACCATACCCGAAGGGTTGTCTTCCAACGACTACATTCCTTGTGTTTCCAGTTCACATGATTAACCATGATGTATTGAATTGAGAAAACAATTAAAGGTGATATCATATCATCAGCAGCTGCTCCTTTCCGAAGAACCTGAATGGTAAAATCAAGCACTGGGAAATATAGCCATGAATCAGGTCATCACTTATGCTAAAGAACGAAAACATATGTAGATTGTAGAGTTAAGGCAAGTGAAGACTGAACAGTCCATAGTGTTCTCAACCAAAAGAACTTACTTTTGCTTAAGTCTATTAATTTTATTTATGCCTCAAGTGTACAACATACTTTCTAAGAGCTCCGCTATGTTTCAAAACATATACACCCAGCCATCCAGGGGTCAGAAACTGAATTGTTTACAATCATGAGATTCTGAACTTGCCCGACATGGATAGTTTGGTGTTAGATTTACATACAGGATACTATTTATGCCAAAAGCGTTAATTTTCTTTCAACTTATTCCACACTTTTCAGAATAGTTAACTCATATGCTTAAATGAGAAAATAAATTGACTACTGAGTGGGAAAAAGCGAACAAAAATCAGTGTAAACCAAATAGTTTTACATATATGTGGATGCTGCTTTTCTAGAACCAGGTCACAAGGACCTACTCAAGTTGTATGTCAACTGTAGCAGCATTTTTCTTCTCAATTATGCAGTAGCCATATCATTTTAGTGATTTTCTTTTTCTTGAATACTTGTAAATTGTAGTAGCACCATTAAAGTATCACAAATAGTAATGGAATGTTTCAAAACCAGAGAAATTATAATGGCATAGATTAGGCAGAGCTCCTGCCTCATTCCACAGAAAAAATAATAATAGCATAGATCCAATAAACTCACATAAAACATGAGTCCACACGCTAGAGAAAGATTACATGCACGCTATTCAAATAAAACTGCTAGAATGTTTAGTCTCTATTGATTTGGGCTAACCCTAAAAGGGTAGCTATATAGGTAACCATACATGGGCCACATGGGCCTTAGCCTCATGGGCCTAATACACATACTCCAACACCCCCCGCAGTCTGAACTACCGGCGCAGCGGAGTTCCAGGCTGAACAAGAAAGAACACAGACAACCCCCCACAGACGCAACTAGCCACCGGTGATGTTGAGGCTGGAGCAAAACTCGGCTAAGGTCGAAGACGGGAGGCCTTTGGTGAAGATGTCCGCGAACTGGGAGGTCGTCGGAACATGAAGGACCCGCACCTCGCCCATGGCCACCCGATCACGGACAAAGTGGAGGTCGATCTCCACATGCTTCGTCCGCTGGTGCTGGATGGGGTTGGTGGAGAGGTAGACCGCACTGACATTGTCGCAGTAGATCAGTGTGCTCCGGGAGGGCGGAGTGTGCAGCTCAGCAAGAAGCTGCCGGAGCCAGGAGGCCTCAGCCACGCCGTTAGCGACAGCGCGGTACTCCGCCTCAGCACTGGACCGGGAGACCACCGGCTGGCGCTTGGACGACCAGGACACCAGGTTACCGCCCAGGAAGACAGCGTAGCCGGAGGTGGAGCGGCGAGTGTCCGGGCACCCCGCCCAGTCAGCGTCGGTGTAGACTACGAGGTCGGTGGAGGAGGCCCGGTGGAGGAGAAGGCCGTAGTCGAGCGTGCCCCGGAGGTAGCGGAGGAGGCGCTTGAGAGCCGTGAGGTGAGGCTCCCGGGGATCATGCATATGAAGGCAGACCTGCTGAACCGCATAGGTGATGTCCGGCCGAGTGAAGGTGAGGTACTGAAGGGCCCCGGCGAGACTCCTGTATGCAGTGGGGTCAGACACCGGGGGTCCCTCAACCTCGGACAGCTTGCCCTGAGTATCGACCGGAGTGGAGCAGGGATTGCAGTCAGTCATCCCAGCCCGCTCCAGGATATCCCGAGTATACTGCCGCTGGTGAAGAAGTAACCCGGCAGGACGGTGCTCAACAGTGACCCCGAGGAAATGGTGGAGCTCACCCAGATCCTTCATAGCAAACTCCTGCTGGAGAGCGGCAATGATCCGGCGGAGAAGTGGCTCACTGGAGGTTGTGAGGACAATGTCATCAACATAGAGCAACAAGTACGCAGTGTCAGCCCCATGGTGGTAGACGAACAGTGATGTATCAGACTTGGCCTCCACGAACCCCAGTGTCAGCAAGAAAGCAGCAAACCGGTGGTTCCACGCCCGGGGTGCCTGCTTGAGGCCGTAGAGAGAACTGTTCAGCCGGCAGACCATGTCACGACGGGTGGAATCAACGAACCCCGCCGGCTGACTGCAGTACACTGTCTCGGTAAGAAGGCTGTGCAGAAAAGCATTCTTGACGTCCAGCTGATGGACGGGCCATGACCGAGCAAGCGCCAGCGAGAGGACGGTACGGACGGTGGCCGGCTTGACCACCGGGCTGAAAGTCTCATCATAGTCGACTCCCGGGCGCTGAGTGAAACCCCGGAGGACCCATCGAGCCTTGTAGCGCTCGAGAGTGCCATCAGCCCGACGCTTGTGGGTCTAGATCCACTTGCCGGTGACGACATTGGAGCCTGGTGGCCGGGGCACAACTCCCATGTCTGGTTGGCGAGTAGCGCGGCGTACTCCTCTTCCATCGCGCGGCGCCAGTGAGGGTCCAACAGGGCGTCGCGGACGGAAGAGGGTACCGGGGAGACCACCGCGTCGCCGGTCGAAGCCGCAAGGACACGAGGCGGCAGTGTGCCAACCGCGTGCCGTGTCACCATCGGGTGAACATGCCGCGGGTGTCGGTGAAGAAGCGGCGGGTGGTAGACCGGCGGTGCACCACGAGTCGGCAGGGACTGCGGCGGTGGTGTCGGTGTCCCCGGCGGAGAAGGGACCGCGAGTGGCGGCGGCCGCGGCCTGCGCTGGTACACCCGTACCGGCGCGGCGAACCTCGACGGAGGTGCCGGGGCAGGATCCGGCGACGGCGACCGGCACGGCCCCCCCGGGGCAGAAGCAGGGGACGAAGGCCCCGGGTCTGCGCCAACCGGAGAGGGCAGGGCCGCGCCAGAGGACGTCGGGCCCGGACCCACCGGGGAGCCGGGACAGGAGGCCGGCAAGGAGCTCGGCGAAGCGGGGGTACCTGCAGGAGACCACGGAAAAGGTGGCTGGACCACCGTGTCAGCGGGAAAAAGGGAGGGAGGGTCAGGAACCGGAGGGGTGATGGTGCTGGAGAAGGGAAAGACGGACTCATCGAACACCACATGGCGAGAGATGAGGACCCGTCAGGAGGTAAGGTCAAAGCACCGGTACCCCTTGTGATCCGGGGAGTACCCGAGGAAGACACACAGAGTGGAGCGGGGGTCCAGCTTATGGGAGGAAGTGGCAGCGGTGTTGGGGTAACACGCACACCCAAACACGCGGAGGTGATCGTACCGAGGGGTACCGAAAAGGGCGTGGTGTGGCGTGGGAGCGGGACAGGCAGCAAAAGGAAGACGGTTAAGGAGGTAGGTGGAGGTGTGCAGGCCCTCAGCCCAGAAGCGAGCAGGAAGAGAGGCCTGAAACAGGAGGGTGCGCACGGTGTCGTTGGTGGTGCGAATCATCCGCTCAGCCTTGCCATTCTGCGAAGAGGTATATGGGCAAGACATGCGCAACTGAACACCGTGAGAGAGAAAGAATGCTCGGGAGGTGAAGTTATCAAACTCGCGACCAATGTCACACTCGACGGCCTTGATGGTGAGGCCGAACTGTGTAGACACCCAAGAAGTGAAGGAGCGTGGGAAATGTATCAGACTTCGCACGGAGGGGAAAAGTCCACGAATAATGCGAAAAATCATCAACCACCACAAGATAGTACTTATAACCAGAAAGACTGATAACAGGAGATGTCCATAGGTCGCAATGTACAAGATCAAAAATGCGGGCCGCATGGGAAGTAGAACTATGAAAAGGATGACGAACATGTCGGCCCAATTGGCACGCATGACAATTGCTCATCAGGAGCCCGAGTACATGGAAGATCGGAACTACGACTGAGTTGTATCAGGGCATCACGTCCAGGATGGCCGAGGCGCCGGTGCCAAGTAGTAGAGGAAGTAGAAGCGGCGAAGGCAGCTGACAAAACGGACGGCGGAGAAGATGAAGTAGCCGTCGGGAAGCGAAGGGTGTAAAGGGGCCTGGTGCTGTAGCTCGCCCTCCTTCCTCTCCTCTACAGGCGCCGCCGGCGGCTTCCCTGGCTGCTGCCGCCGCCGCCAGCCAGCCATGGCCGGCCGCCCGCCACCTCCCCCTTCCCCCTCCTATTTCCATGTATTCCCCCCTCTCTTCTCCATCCTGGGCGGCGGCTGCCTCAGCCCGCCCGCTCCCTCCCGGCGTCCCACCCCCAGCCGCACCGCAGCACGCCTTCCCTGGCGCGGGCGGCCTGCCTCTGCTCCAGCCGCCGGGGGCGGGCTGGCCCTTGGTGCCGCCCTTGCTCTCTCCTCCGCGGGCGGGCTGGCCCTCGGTGCCGCCCCTGCTCTCCACTCCGCTGGCGCCCAGCTCCTTCCGGGCGTCGAGCCCCCGGCTGCAGCCGCGTCCACGGCGACTGCCCTGACCGCGGCCGGCACCACCACCCCTCCCGGTGCCGGCGTGGGACCTGAGGCCGCAGGTGATGCCCCTGCTGTGGCCGCAGCCGGCATGGGACCCCTGCTCCCGTCCGGCGATGCGGCCCTCCCTGCGGTTCCTCTCCCAGAGCCTGCTGGTGGTTCCCTCGCCGCCGCCCTCGTCGCCGCACGGGCTGCTGCCGCGGAGGGGCAGGCCCGCGTCCGCGCGGCCGCCCTCCTGTGGGAGCGTGAACGCGACGCGGCTGACGCCCTGGCCCGCCAGATCGCCGAGGCGGAGCAGCTCCTCGCCCCTCCTGCCTCCAAAGACGCTGGCGCCACCTCTTCCGCCTCGTCGGGCCGCCGCCTGTCCCACACCGCCGTCCTCTGGCACGATCCGACCGACCCGTTCGTGACTCAGCTTCACTACCAGGCCGGGGGGTCCAGAACATCCGCCTCCTCGTGCCGGAGTCGCCCTCCTACGCCCGCTGGCGGGATCTGGTGCTCCTCACTCTCCGCCTCTACGCCCTCGACGACCACGTCCTTGTTGACGCCTCGGTCGCCGCCCAGACACCGTCCTGGATCCGCCTCGACAGCATCGTCCTCTCCTAGATCCTGGGGACGATCTCCCTGGACCTCCACGACCTCGTCCGCAACACCCCTGACGCGCGGCGGGCGTGGCTTGCCCTTGAGGGACAGTTCCTGGGCAACGCCGAGGCCCGAGCTCTGCGTCTCGATGCGAGCTTCCGGACCTTCGTCCAGGGTGACCTCTCCGTTGGCGAGTTCTGCCGTCGGATGAAGGGCATGGCCGACTCCCTTGGCGATCTCGGCTGGCCTGTGGAGGATCGCATCTTGGTCCTCAACGTCCTCCGCGGGCTCAGCGACCGCTACGCCCACCTCAGGACATGGATCACCCGCCAGCGGCCCTTCCCCACCTTCCTCCAGGTCCGTGAGGACCTCGTCATGGAGGAGCTCACTCAGGGCATCCAGCCGGGGTCTGCCACCTCTCCGAGGTCCTCGACGGCTCTGGCTGCTACTCCACCGCGCCCGTCTGCTACACCGCGGTCGTCCGCTCCACCGCCACCGTCTCTCCTGGGCCCTCCTCCCTCCGGCCCGAGCGGGGGTGGGGCGGGTCGTGGCGGTCGTCGTCGCCGAGGCGGGGGCCGCGGGGGCGGCCGGGGTGGTCACACCCAGCCTCCGGCACCGGGTGGACCGCTGGGGGGGGCACCATGGCCTTCTTACCAGAACCCGTGGTCCGGGCGCATTTCCATGTGGCCCTTCCACGCCCCCGGGGCCGACTCTCGTCCACCGGTGGCCATGCTCACCGGAGCTCCGCCGGCTGGTCCTCCCGGCGCCTTCCCGGCTACGCCGTGGGCTCCACCCTCCGGGACTCTACCTGGGGTCGCCGGCTGGGACCAGGCGGCTCTGGCTCGCTCGTTCAGCACCATGGGCCTGACACCTCCGGTCGGACCCGAGTGGATCGCTGATTCGGGAGCCACCTACCACACCACTCCTGACCCCGGTATACTTTCGTCGCTCCACTCTCTCTCTTCCTCTCTTCCTTCGTCCATTATGGTCGCCAATGGTTCGTGTCTTCCAGTCACGTCTGTGGGTACCGCCGGTGCCCATGGCTCCTTCCGTCTTCCTGATGTTCTTGTTGCTCCTTCTATGGTTCACAACCTTCTTTCTATTCGTCGTTTTACAGCTGACAATTCTTGTTCTGTGGAATTTGACTCTTCTGGTCTTACTGTAAAGGATTTGGCTTCCCGGCGTCCTCTGCTCTGATACCATGCTAGAATGTTTAGTCTCTATTGATTTGGGCTAACCCAGAAGGGTAGCTATATAAGTAACCATACATGGGCCACATGGGCCTTAGCCTCATGGGCCTAATACACATACTCCAACAAAAACAAGAGACAAAAGTTAGCAGCAACGGCCTAGCCCAGAGTCCAGAGATAGCCTCTGGAGCTCCTTCGCGCCTGCAGTACACCACAAGAAGCCAGTAGTAGTAATTCTCATTATCAACATACAACATTCAAGACAGGTTTTGCCACAATCAATATACAGCGCTCAAGACAGATTTTCCTAGTATTCCAAAATCAGGAAAACGGTATTCCTCATACACTAATAAAAAGGAACCAACCAAAAAAACCAATGAGCATTTAATCTACCATGTTGGGTCAACTGTAACAGATTGAAAATACAGCAAGAAATGACATTCAAAATGAAAAATGAAAAATGTTGAAACTCAGAAGAAGAAAAATAATATATCTTGAATAACAATACATGCCTGAAGATGTAAGTGAAGAACAATCTCCATTTTCCTCAGAGGCAGCAAAAAGCATTCTAGCTAGGGCACCAGAAAGTAACCAATCACTGCAGAGGTAATTGCAGCAGTCATATTTTGGAAGTTCACTTTCAAGAATCAAAACAAAAATTACAGAAACATACAGCAAGGGTATTTCTGATGTACCATGTTCAATTATTCACCAAATAATTCAAACAGAATGAAAATAAAAAGTACCTTGATGGACCATTCAATTGTGAAGTGAAGATGTTGCACTCAAACGCCGCATAAAACACATGATATGGAGCACTAAATAGACACAGTAACAGCTCATTAATTAAAAGCTTTACAGAAAGGACAGTTTCACTAGATAGGATCTTTTACAATGTGAGTCTAAAAGTAATTTTGCTACAATTGCTTGAGCTCCTACCAAAACAATAAGCATCAGTTATGACATGTTATAAATCATAAGCATACTAATTACTTAACACAAATAGAACCAAAAAGAAACTTCTACTGAATGAGATGTCAAATATTCGAATTTCATAAATAACCAAAAATGCCATTTGGACCGATAGAAAGTGAACATTGGGCTATTTGTCAAATGTTACGACAAAATATAGGTCTTTAAGGGTTTATCAGTACTCACACTTTTACCTTGTAAGTTTGTATTGAAAGCATAGTATCAGACATTTTTGGTATAAAGCATTATTTGCATTAAGCCTCTCGGGCAGTATAGAGTACAAAGACTTGGACAGACGCCTCCCCGGATGCGGATACATATGGCAATATCGAATTACAAACCCAAACCAACAAATATACAATATAGTCTAACATCCCTCGGCAGTCATAGAGAAAGCATTGTGGGCAGTCAGACTGGAGAAGAAATTGAAGACTAACACCTCGTGCAGTCATAACGACGTCACATTGCAAATGCAGTGACTGGAATAGAAACTGACGAGTAGCTGATGTGGACAATAGCCCTTTTTGTCCTCGAGGTAGCCGAGGTCAAAGTGGACATGGTCAAAGCCATAGAGGGAGGTGCTGATCTGAAGCATCAATAGAGGCACACGAGTACACAATCACTAGCTTCCTGCGGATGGCTGCAATAGGAAAATGACTCGATCGAATGGTGAAGGTAGACGAGGCTGCTCGGACGTATCAACAAGTAATCGCGCATCATCTGTTAGCAACACCAGTGGCGATGTCCATGAGGTGGCAGCAGTAGGGACTTGGATCAAGAGCCAGCGTGACGAGAACCAACAAGGGTGGCACCAGCCTAGATAAGTGGTAACTGTGAAGGTAGCTTGACCATGAGCAACTACATTGCTGCCTGGGAGGGCATGTGATAAAACCCTTGTCCTTGGGAGAGCCAGCAACCGAATAGCGAGGGAGGGATTGGCAAGCAAGACATTGGGGAAAAAGTGCAACCCACCCGGCAGCACGGGAGAACAAGGCATGGCCCGAACAGTGGCACACGCATGATGCAACAGGTTGCAAGATGGTCACAGACTCACAGGGCCCATGGTATATCAGCCTGACGATGCAGAACGGAGGACGCCTGAAAGCACCACCCCATGCTGCGGATCAACTAGATTGGCCCAACACGGCGCTGCCCCCGGCAGAGATCAATCTCCCCAGGGGCAGTCCAGCAGCGTTAGCCTTAGGGTTTGGGGAAAAAACTGAAACCACCACCCCATGCTGCGGATCAACTAGTTTGGCCCAATATGGCGCCGCCCCCGGCAGAGATCAATCTCCCCAGGGGCAGCACAGCAGCGTTAGCCTTAGGGTTCGGGAACAAAAACTCATGATACCAAGAAAGCATAGTAGGTTGGGCATAATGCATGGGATATACATAGACTAAGAGGACAAGACAGCGCCCTATATACATATGGCAATATCAGATTGCAATCCTGTTGGAGTATAGGCCCATTAGAGGCCCATGTATGGTACAATATACAGCCACCCTTAGGGTTGGCCCAAAAGTAATGAGAAAATCATAATTTCAGCATGGTATCAGAGCCAGAGGTCTCGAGTTCGAATCCTGGTTAGCGCAATTAAATAAAATAATTGTTGCTCGCTCCTATTCCACGTCTGAGGCCTGAGGGAGCCTACACGTGAGGGGGAGTGTTGGAATATAAGTGAATTGCCCAACTCTCCTCATCAGCTTAAGCTTTTGGGTTGAACTGGTCGGTGCATGCAACTTAATATGGTAAGGGTTCTCCTCTCCTTCCCTGCGCCGCCGGCAGCCGCCTGGACGGCTGGACCGCCGCCGCCGCCGGCTGCCATGGCCGGCCAACCTACTCCTCCCCCTCCTACACTTTTCCACTCTTTCCCTCCCCTTCCCACCTCGACTTGGGCGCAAATCGCGCGTCTCCCACCGGTCCCTGCTGCTGCACCACCCGCCGCCGCCCTGGCTACCCGCGCCGCCACCACTCTGGCCGCGGGCGGGGGGGGGGGGGGGGGCTGCGGGCGCGGGCGCCCCAGCCGCCGTTGCGGGCCACGCTGACGCGCCAGCCGCCGGCGCAGAGGATGCGGCCGTCGAACATGGCGGGCGTCTCCGGCACGAGCATGCCGCTGTTGGGGTCCCGCGCGAGGCGCTTCATGCCGGCGCAGGCCTTGCAGCATCCAGACTGAATCGGGGAGAGGTTGCGGTCATAGAACATGGCGGGCGTCTCCGGCACGAGCATGCCGGTGTTGAGGTCCCGCGCGAGGCGCTTCTCCCTAATGCAACCTTCGCAGGTGTTGTCGGTGCAGCTGCAACTGCCGATGGCCTCCCAGGTGTTGTCTTCCCCAGTACGCCTGCAGCTGCAGAGGGCGCGGCCGTCTTCCACGGCGCGGTCTTCCCCGGTGCGCCTGCAGCTGCCGAGGGAGAGGCCGTCTTTCACGGCGCGGGTGCAGGGGGCTTGGCCACTGCGGGAGCCATAGCCAGGGCCTTTGCTGCCGCACCCCAGCACGGCACCAGCACCGACGCTGCCCTCCTACTGGCGTCGGGCGCGGTTGCCGCGGCTGCCGCAGCCGGGCCTGGCCTACCGCTGCCACCCACCTCCCACCACGCAGCGGGTCCCGACTCCGCCCTCGCCGACGCACTTGTCGCTGCCCGAGCAACCGCTGTGGATAGCCAGGCCCGGGTCCGTGCGGCCGCTCTCGCTTGGGAGCGCGAGCGCGATGCGCTGGCCCGCCAACTCGCCGAGACGGAGCAGCTCCTCCACCTCCCTGCCTCACACGGTATCGCGGCCAGGCCGTCGGTGCCTCCACAGGGTGAGCTTCGCCCGTCGGTAGCCATGCTCACTGGTGCTCCCCCGGGGTTTCACCCCACATCCCCGTGGGCTACACATCCCGGTGCCTCACCCGGGCTTGTCGGTTGGGTTCCGGCTACCTTGGCCTCCTCCTTTAGCACCACCGCCAGCCCTCCGCCCGCAGTTTCTCCATCAGTTAGTCCTGATTGGATCGCCGACTCGGGCGCCACTTTCCACACCACGCCCGATGCGAGTCTACTTTCTTCTCTCCGTCCTCCCCACCCTTCCTGTCCCTCTTCCATCATGGTCGCCAATGGCACCTGCATTCCTGTCTCCTCCGTGGGCACTGCCAGTTCCCACGGCTCCTTTCATATCCCTGATGTTCTTGTGGCTCCCGGTATGGTTCACAACCTTCTCTCTATTCGCCGTTTCACAACTGACAACTCTTGTTCGGTTGAGTTTGACCCCTCTGGCCTCACCGTACGGGATTTGGCCTCCCAGGTTCCTCTGCTCCGGTGTAACAGCACTGGGCCTCTCTACACCCTTCGGTTTCCGGCGTCTGTTTCACCTTCTTCACCTTCCTCGGCGTCTGTTTCGCCTTCTTCGCCTTCCTCAGCCGCTTTCGCCGCCACTCCTTCCTCCACCACTTGGCACCGTCGCCTCGGCCATCCTGGCCGGGATGCCCTGATGCAGCTCAGTCGTAGTTCCGACATTCGGTGCTCTCAGGCTCACGATGATCACTTGTGTCATGCGTGCCAGCTGGGCCGTCACGTTCGCCTTCCCTTTCAGTCCTCTTCCTCACATGCCACTCATGTGTTTGATCTTATTCATTGCGACTTGTGGACTTCTCCTGTTCTCAGCATGTCTGGCTATAAGTACTACTTGGTGGTGGTCGATGATTTCTCCCATTATTCCTGGACTTTTCCCCTGCGAGCCAAGTCCGAGGCGTTCCCCACTCTCAGCCACCTCTTTGCTTGGATATCCACTCAGTTCGGCCTCACCATCAAGGCTGTCCAGTGCGAAAATGGCCGTGAGTTCGATAACTCAACCTCACGTGCCTTCTTCCTTTCTCACGGTGTCCAGCTGCGCATGTCTTGTCCGTATACCTCCTCTCAAAACGGCAAGGCAGAGCGCATGATCCGCACAACCAATGACATCATGCGCACCCTTCTGCTCCAGGCATCTCTACCCGCTCGCTTCTGGGCTGAGTGTCTGCACACCTCCACCTATCTCCTTAACCGACTTCCTTCTACTGCCTGCCCAGCTCCCACGCCTCACCACGCTCTATTCGGTACCCCTCCTCGGTACGACCACCTTCGAGTCTTCGGGTGTGCGTGTTACCCTAACACTGCCGCCACCGCTCACCATAAGCTGGCTCCCCGGTCGACCCTCTGTGTCTTTCTCGGATACTCTCCGGATCACAAGGGGTACCGATGCTTTGACCTTACCTCTCGCCGTGTCCTCATCTCTCGCCATGTCGTGTTTGATGAGTCGGCATTCCCTTACTCCACCACCTCTACACCCACACCTCCCGCTGACCCTGCGGAGGCTTCCTTTTTTCCCACTGACCCGGTGATTCTGCCACCCTTCTCCCTCTACCCTGCAGGTACTACTCCGGCGCGCTCTCCTGGTGGTCCCACCTCGCCCCTGCTAGACTCGCACCAGGACCTTCCTCCGGTACCTGACACGGCCGAGGCAGCCCCGGAGCTTCCACCATCGCTCCCTGTGGCTTCGCTGCCTCCCGTTGTGCCCGATGCTGCCGTTCCGATCGCACCGACCCCACCTCCTCCCAGGCGCTTCGGACTCGTCTACCAGCGCCGGCGGGAGCCGGGTCCGCCCTCACCTCCTCCCGGACGCTTCGGCATCGTCTACGAGCGCCGGCGTGAGCCGGCTCCGCCGCTTTCGCCACCAGCGCCGTCGTCGCCGGTGCACGCTCCGCCGGCCTCGCCGCGCTCTCGCGCCGACCCACCGGTGTACCACCCGCCTCTTCTTCACCGGGACCCTCGTCACACTCACCCGATGGTGACGAGGCAGGCGTCTCGCCCGCAGGCCCTCACCGCCGCCGCCTGCGAGACGGGGATCTCTGGTACCCTCTTCCGTCCGCGCGGCCTTGGCGGATCCTCACTGGCGCCGCGCGATGGACGAGGAGTACGCGGCCCTCCTCGCCAACCAGACGTGGGACCTAGTGTCCCGTCCACCGGGCTCCAACATTGTCACCGGCAAGTGGATCTGGACGCACAAGAGGCGTGCTGATGGTTCCTTGGAGCGCTACAAGGCTCGCTGGGTCCTCCGCGGCTTCACTCGGCGGCCCGGCATTGACTATGCTGAGACCTTCAGTCCCGTGGTGAAGCCAACTACAGTCCGCACCGTCCTCTCACTGGCTCTCGAGCGCTCCTGGCATGTGCATCAGCTGGATGTCAAGAATGCCTTCCTCCATGGCACTCTGACTGAGACGGTCTACTACAGTCAGCCGGCTGGTTTCGTGGATTCTTCTCGTCCTGACTTCGTCTGCCGGCTCAACAAATCTCTCTACGAGCTCAAGCAGGCACCCCGGGCTTGGTACTCTCGGTTTGCTACCTTCCTGCAGACTCTTGGGTTCACGAAGGCCAAGTCTGACACCTCCCTATTCATATACCACTATGGGGGTGAGACTGCTTACCTGCTCCTCTATGTGGATGACATTGTTCTCACCGCCTCCAGTGAGTCTCTGCTCCACCGCATCATTGCCTCTCTCCAGAAGGAATTTGCTATGAAGGATCTTGGGGTGCTCCACCACTTCCTCGGCGTCAATGTTGAGCCCCGACCTTCAGGCCTGTTCCTCCACCAGCGGCAGTTCACTTGTGACATTCTGGAGCGAGCAGGGATGACCGACTGTCAGTCCTGCTCTACCCCTGTTGACACCCAGGGCAAGCTGTCAGAGGCTGGGGGTCCGATGCTTGGGCCAGCGGACTCCACCGCCTACCGGAGTCTTGCTGGCGCGCTCCAGTACCTCACCTTCACACGGCCGGACATCACTTATGCCATCCAGCAGCTCTGCCTCTACATGCATGCTCCGCGGGAGCCCCACCTGGCTGCTATGAAGCGGCTTCTCCGGTACCTCCGTGGCACCCTCGGCTACGGGCTGCTCCTCGGCCGGTCCTCCACTGCCAAGCTGGTTGTCTACACCGACGCTGACTGGGCGGGCTGCCCGGACACCCGCAGGTCCACCTCCGGCTACGCTGTCTTCCTCGGCGGCAACCTGGTCTCTTGGTCGTCCAAGCGCCAGCCGGTGGTCTCACGCTCCAGTGCCGAGGCGGAGTACCGTGCCGTTGCCAACGGCGTGGCCGAGGCCGCCTGGCTCCGCCAGCTCCTGGCTGAGCTTCACCGCCCTCTCGCCAGGAGCACGCTCGTCTACTACGACAACGTCAGCGCGGTCTACCTCTCCACCAACCCCGTGCAGCACCAGAGGACCAAGCATGTGGAGATCGATCTACACTTCGTCCGCGACCGTGTGGCCATCGGCGACGTCCGGGTACTTCACGTCCCAACCACCTCACAGTTTGCGGACATCTTCACCAAAGGCCTCCCTTCCTCGACCTTCTCCGAGTTTCGCTCCAGCCTCAACGTCTCCAGTGGCTAGTTGTGGCTGCGGGGGGGTCCTGTGTGTGTTGTGCACTTCTTGTTTTCTTTCTTGCCCAGTCTTGGACTCCGCTGCGCCGGTAGTCCAGACTGCGGGGGGGTGTTGGAGTATAGGCCCATTAGAGGCCCATGTATGGTACAATATACAGCCACCCTTAGGGTTGGCCCAAAAGTAATGAGAAAATCATAATTTCAGCAAATCCAAAACTACCATACACACTCTACCAGATATGAATACACATGGCCTGTGTGTTCCAGAAAAATTAAAAATACACACAACTCATGTTAATAAACCATAAATGGATTAAAGTAACTACAAATCTGTTCTTCAAGCAATGAATGCATTTACTATGTACAAACAATGTTAGCCTCAGAATAGCTGGTATTGTGTTTGCTTTGTCCTTTTTACCATTCTACTATATATGAATCAATTGTTTGGTCATTACAATCCATAGAATGTTTATAAACATAGCCACCAAATTAACAAACATACCAACAAGTGTTTCTCCCAATTCAAAAAATGGTGCAACTGTCACCCAATAACAATTAAAGGTAGCAACAAATGGTTCTTCAATGCAAAAATTTTACATGTGTCACCAAAACAATCACCCAATTATCGTGAATGTATGAAAAATATCTTTCTACCAATTCGTAAAATTTTGCAAGTGTCACCCAGACACACAATAGTCCTAAGTCTTGGCCGGCAGGCACAGTACAAAACAAATGCTCAGCTTCATTACAAAAGTTCATAGCCACTTCAATTATAGGAACAAACTAAGAGAAAACAACTTACCATTTGATCATTTCTGCTAGCAGACCAAGGGTTTTGGACAATATGTCAGCATTATTAACATCTCTCACATATTTGAAAATGGAATTGCAAAATATCTTAGAGATATCAATCCTGATAAGAACAAAAAATATAACTTGATAATATATAATGTCCAAAGTACTAAATTGAAGCTGAGGATATGTTTCAAACCTGACATGCTTTTCAATTTGTCCTAAGTTCTTTGATGTTTGAACAGCCGGTGACTTGTCAACATGCAACAAAGCGAAGCACAGGTCCTATACATTCAAGTTTCAAAACAATACATCATACTTAGCATAGAACAGCATAAAAACTGCATAATCTTAAACAAAAGGAAACCAATAGGAACAAACGAAGACTGAACACACCATGGTCTTTCTAATATTAACACAATGAATTGATATATCCATTAAGTGCACCAAAACAGCCTAGCAACTCGTGATGTAGGCCATAGAACAAAGTGGCAATACCTTATTTGACGACACCATCCGATAAAGTAGGTCCATGATATCAGATGCCTCCTTGTAATTGCATGAATGGAGCTCTTGCGCCAGAGTTATGAGCAAAAAGAATACCCCAGAATGCGGGAACTACACCAATGTAGCTATGTCAGCAAAAAATATGCAGAAAATCAACTAATAGAGAGAGCAATAATCAATCAACATTATCTGCTTTTCATAGTAGAACTACCTTTAAATGATACATGAAACCAGAGAGGTTGATCAAGTACTTTAATCAAAGGGAAAAAAAAAAAGGGGAGTGGAGCTATGCTATTGCAATTCTGCAGGTGTGGCACCTTGCTAGACCACACTCAAAATCAAAATTCACCTATGGACACTTAACACGATGTTCCCCTGATATTATTTTGGAACCTGGATACATTGTGCATGGCAAGTTATCAAGACCAAACTGGAACTATGACTCAACCAGTAAAACTGAACTGATGCCAGTCTGGAATGGCTCAATTTAAAGAACACTCTACCATGAAACCCTAAAGAAATTAAACCAGTGGCTTTCCTACAAAAAATGGGTGGATTCTAACCATAGCATTCCAGAAATTTGCAGCATAGAATCACATGAGTTGCGTGGAATATGAGTGAACATTGTGAAAGTAATAATCACAGAAAAAGGAGGCAGAAAGGGTGAACCCTAGCCTGGGTGGAGGAAAGCAATGTACTATCATTCCACAAAAATAGCTGGTGTGACTACATGCTACTTGTAATATTATCAAATCGGCAGTGTGCTGGTCCAACCTATGTGTTGGAGTATATGTCTGTGGCCCATGTGGCTAGGCCCATGAGGCCCATGTATGCTACCCTATTTAGCTACCCTTCTAGGGTTAGCCTAATCAAGGAAGTCCATTCATTCCAACATGGTATCAAGAGCCTAACTTTCCCCTTCCCCCTTCCTCCCTCTTCCCAGCCGCCGGCTGGCCTCCAGGGGGCGCCACCGCCTGCTGCCTCCTCCCCAGCCGGCCATGGCTGACCCCCCTCCTCCCTCCTTCTTCTTCCTCCACTTCCCCCCGGCCGGATCCTCCCCTACCCCGCGCCACCAGCCCCCTCCAGCCGCCACCGCTTCCCCGGGCACCGCCCGGCCTGGCGCGGCCGTGGCCTGCCCCCTAGCGCCGCCAGCCGCCGGCGGGCCAAAAGGCGCGGGTGCGGGGCCAACCTGGCCCCCACTTGACGCGGCCATGGGCCCCACCGAGCCCCTGCTGGCCGCTGCTCCTCCCTCTTCAGCCCCTGTGCCGCGCCCGGCGGACTCCCCTGCAGCCGCCGGGTCCTCTGCAGCCGCCGCCGCCCTTCCTAGCGCCGCCTGCCACGATGCTGCCACGGGCCCCCTCCTGGAGCAGCCGGCCGTCGGGGTCCCCACCGGCGCAGGTGCGGGCCATGCCTGGACGCAGCCAGCCACCGCTCCCCTCCCTGCCGCGAGCTGGCCCGCGCCTGGAGGGCCGCCTGCCGCCTCTGGCACGCCTCTACCCCCAGGCGCGGCTTCCCCTGGCGCCTCTCTTCTCCCTCCTGGTGCGCCTCTCACAGCTGTGCCCGGCGCCTCCTTCCCTGCTGTGCCTGGCGCGGGCGCCCCTCCTCCCCCTGGTGCCGCTCCTGCTGGACATGGTGTGGGTGAACTTGGGGAGGGGGTGGCCGTCCTACCCCTACCCATGGATGCGGCACCACTGGTGTCTGGTGCCCGCCCCACGCCACCTGCAGTTCGGCCGCCGCCCCCGGACACTGATGTTGCGCCTGCTGCAGCTCTGGGTGGGGTGGTCGGCCTTCCCTCTACTGGCACGCCGGACTCCGTCCTCGCCGCCGCTCTCGTGGCGGCCTGGGCTGCCGCGGTGGAGGGGCAGGCTCGTGTCCGCGCGGCCGCCCTCGTCTGGGAACGTGAGCGCGACGCGGCCGACACCCTGGCCCGCTAGATCGCCGAGGCGGAGCAACTCCTCGCATCTCCCGCCTCGCCGGGTGCTGGGGCCTCCTCCGCCTCGCCGAGCGGAGGTGGGGGGGCTGTGGCGGCCGCCGTCGTCGCGGACGAGGACGTGGTGGGGGTCCTGGCTTCCACGACCCGTGGTTGGGGCACCTCTGTCCGTGGCCCTTCCAGGCTCCCGGTGGTGAGCCTCGCCCGCCGGCCACCGCCATGCTTGCTGCTGCTTCTCCAGGTTTTCACCTAGCCGCATTCCCGTGGGCCACACCTTCCAGCGCCTCGCCCGCGTCGGCCGGTTGGGACTCGGCGGCCTTGGCACACTCCTGCAGCACTATGGGCCCGACAACTCCTAGCGGCCCACAGTGGGTCGCCGATTCGGGTGCCACCTACCACACCACTTCCGACCCCAGCATCCTCTCCTCCGTTCACCCTCCTTCGTCCTCTCACCCTTCGTCCATCATGGTCGCAAATGGGTCATGCCTTCCTGTCACGTCCGTGGGTGCCGCCGGCGCTCATGGCTCCTTTCGTCTTCCTGATGTTCTTGTGGCACCGTCTATGGTTCACAACCTTCTTTCTATTCGGCGATTTACAGCTGACAATTCCTGTTCCGTGGAGTTTGACTCTACCGGTCTCACTGTCAAGGATTTGGCTTCCCGGCGTCCTCTGCTTCGGTGTGACAGCACGGGGCCCCTTTACACCCTTCGCTTCCCAGCGTCTCCTTTGTCTTCTTCGCCGACCCCTTTATCAGCTGCTTTCGCCACCTCTTCTTCCTCCACCACATGGCACCGGCGCCTCGGCCATCCTGGTCGTGATGCCCTGATGCAGCTCAGTCGCAGTTCCGACATTCGGTGTCCTCGGACTCCCGGTGAGCATTTGTGCCATGCGTGTCAGCTGGGCCGTCATGTCCGTCTTCCTTTTCATAGTTCTTCCCAGGCGGCTCACATCTTAGATCTTATACATTGCGACCTCTGGACTTCTCCTGTCATCAGCGTTTCCGGCTACAAGTTCTATCTTGTGCTGCTTGATGATTTCTCATTACTCCTGGACTTTTCCTCTTCGTGCTAAGTCTGAAGCTTTCCCCGCCATTCTCCACTTCTTCGCTTGGGTGTCCACACAGTTCGGCCTCACCATCAAGGCCGTCCAGTGCGACAATGGTCGTGAGTTCGATAACTCCGCCTCCCGTGCCTTCTCTCTCTCACGGTGTCCAGTTGCGCATGTCTTGTCCGTACACCTCCTCCCAGAACGGCAAGGCTGAGCGCATGATTCGCACCACCACCGAGACCATGCGCACCCTCTTGCTTCAGGCGTCACTCCCTGCGCGCTTCTGGGCTGAGAGCTTGCACACCTCCACCTATCTCCTTAACCGCCTTCCTTCCGCTGCCTGCCCAGCTCCCACGCCACACCACGCTCTTTTCAGTACCCCTCCTCGGTACGACCACCTTCGCGTCTTCGGGTGTGCGTGTTACCCTAACACCACAGCTACCGCTCCCCACAAGCTGGCACCTCGTTCGACTCTCTGTGTCTTCCTCGGGTACTCCCCGGATCACAAGGGGTACCGGTGCTATGATCTTACCTCTCGTCGGGTCCTCATCTCTCGCCATGTGGTGTTTGATGAGTCTGTCTTCCCCTTCTCCTCCACCCCCACTCTCACGTCCACCCCGGATCTTGACCTCTTCTCCTTGTTTCCCACTGACGCGGTGGTCGAGCCACCTTTTCGGTTGTCTCCCCCAGGTACTGCTCCACCGTGCCCTTCGCCGGGACCGTGCCCTCGCTCGCCGCCCGCCGGTGACACCCCCTGCCCGGGCCTTGCGGGATCCCCTCACGGGCCGGCCACCGTCACTACGCCGGACGCGGGTCCCGGGCCGTCGCCCCTGGCACCACCTGCGCGCTTCGCTCAGCCGACGCTCGTCTACCAGCGCCGTGCACCTCCCAGGTCGGCCCCCGTTACTACGCCTGACGCGGGGCCTGGGCCGTCGACTCCGGCTCCACCTGCGCGCTTCGCCCAGCCGGTGCTCGTCTACCAGCGACGTGCACGACCGGAGCCGCCGCCTACGTCTCCACCGGTGGCTCCTTCTTCGTCGGGGTGCCCTCTACCACCGACTGCTTCTTCTCCGCCGGCGACACCGACACCGCCGCCGAGATCCCCAGATGCCCGTGTCACGACGCCGGTGTACCACCCCCCGCTGCTTCACCGACACCCGCGTCATGTTCACCCGATGGTGACGCGACATGCGGCGGGGACCCTGCAGCCCCGGGCTCTTGCGGCGATGCCCGGTGACTCGCAGGTCTCTCCGGTACCCTCTTCCGTCCGCGAGGCCTTGCTAGACCCTCATTGGCGCCGCGCGATGGAAGAAGAGTATGCGGCTCTCCTCGCCAACCGGACCTGGGATCTGGTGCCACGTCCCCTAGGCTCCAACGTCGTCACCGGCAAGTGGATCTGGACACATAAGCGCCGGGCCGATGGCACTCTCGAGAGGTACAAGGCTCGTTGGGTTCTCCGAGGCTTCACTCAGCGGCCTGGTGTTGACTACGATGAGACTTTCAGTCCAGTGGTGAAGCCGGCTACAGTCCGCACGGTGCTCTCCCTCGCACTCACTCGGTCTTGGCCCGTGCATCAGCTGGATGTCAAGAATGCCTTCCTGCATGGTCTTCTCACTGAGACAGTTTACTGCAGTCAGCCGGCCGGGTTTGTTGACTCCTCAAGTCCTGACATGGTCTGCAGGCTCAACAGATCTCTCTACGGCCTCAAGCAGGCGCCCCGGGCATGGAACCATCGCTTTGCTGCCTTTCTGCGATCACTGGGGTTTGTGGAGGCCAAGTCCGATACGTCACTGTTCATCTTCCACCATGGAGCTGAGACTGCGTATCTACTGCTCTATGTTGATGACATTGTCCTCACCGCCTCCAGTGAGTCACTCCTTCGCCGCATCATCACCTCTCTTCAGCGGGAATTTGCTATGAAGGATTTGGGTGTGCTCCATCACTTCCTTGGGGTCACTGTTGCGCCTCATCCTGCTGGACTCCTTCACCAGCGGCAGTACACTCTTGACATCCTTGAGCGAGCGGGGATGACAGACTACAAACCCTGCTCCACTCCAGTTGACACGCAGGGTAAGCTGTCTGAGGCTGAGGGGCACCCGGTGTCTGATCCCACCGCGTACCGGAGTCTTGCTGGTGCTCTCCAGTACCTCACCTTCACTCGACCGGACATCACTTATGCAGTTCAGCAGCTGTGCCTTCATATGCATGATCCGCAGGAGCCCCACCTCACTGCCCTCAAGCGTCTCCTCCGCTACCTCCGCGGCACTGTGGGCTACGGCCTGCTCCTTCACCGGCGGTCCTCCTCCACTGAGATGGTTGTCTACACTGACGCTGACTGGGCCGGATGTCCGGACACTCGGCGCTCCACCTCCGGCTACGCTGTCTTCTTGGGCGGCAACCTGGTGTCCTGGTCGTCCAAGCGTCAGCAAGTGGCCTCCCGCTCCAGCGCCGAGGCGGAGTACCGCGCCGTGGCCAATGGCGTGGCCGAGGCTTCTTGGCTCCGACAGCTCCTGGCCGAGCTCCATAACCCTCTTCTCCGGAGCACGCTTGTCTACTGCGACAACGTCAGTGCAGTCTACCTCTCCACCAACCCCGTGCAGCACCAGCGGACCAAGCATGTGGAGATTGACCTTCATTTCGTCCGTGATCGGGTGGCCATCGGCGAGGTGCGAGTCCTACATGTACCTACGACGTCCCAGTTCGCCGACATCTTCACCAAGGGCCTCCCGTCGTCGACCTTCACCGTCTTTCGCTCCAGCCTCAACATCACCAGTGGCTAGTTGAGTCTGTGGGGGGGCTCGTGTGTATTTTCTTTTCCTGGTGTACAGTCTGACTCCACTGCGTCGGTAGCTCAAACTGCGGGGGGGTGTTGGAGTATATGTCTGTGGCCCTTGTGGCTAGGCCCATGAGGCCCATGTATGCTACCCTATTTAGCTACCCTTCTAGGGTTAGCCTAATCAAGGAAGTCCATTCATTCCAACACTATGGTCAGACCATTGAACTCTTAACAGAACAGTTCAGCTTCAATTACAATGCTGCATGATTGGTTGGCTAAGAGTCCAAGGACTAAGGGCAAGTCACGTGCCATTGATATGCCATTCGGCAAGGCTATGAGGCCTGTTTGAGGAGGGAAGAAACTAGATACTTAAATTGTTTCTTCTTGTTTGAAAGTGGTGATCGAGTAGGCCTCCTACGCAACGGAATTATACATAAATAATGAGTTACAAGAGCAAACAATTTAGTAGCAGCAAACCAAAAACGGAGCACAGTTAACTTTTCCATAGGAATCAGGACCAGGCAGCCATAGCAGACTTGGTTCATGTTTTTTTGTGCTGTTCTCATTATTTTCGAAATTCCTCTTTCATATGATAATGTTAATTAATACATTAATTCATGTGATGTTTCCTTATCTTCATTGCGTAAATGTTCCTGTTGATTCCTTATGCTGAGTCAAGAGCCTTAAATTTAATTACTGTGATCTTTTTGTGGCCATCTTGTACTGATCTCCAGACCAACAAGCTCCTTCAGTCCTTGACTTGTTTGGCCATGCCTCCAGCCTTAGAACTAATTTGTCTAAAAGCTCAGCTACTCCAATCCATTGCTCTGACAAGGACTATCAGGGATTTCGGCAATGGAGAGGAGCCACCCACTGACTATTCATAAGCCTACTATGACCGAGCTCTTGCCGCTGGGGTGTAAACGGATCGGAAACCTTCATATACGAATACAGATAGTTATGAAGCCATTCAGTTGGATCATCTCCCAGGATGGAAGGCTTCCCTGATCAAGTAATGATCCAAGCAGTGATGACAGCTACTCCCATTTATCATATGATTGCCCTTGATCATCCAAAGTAGGTGATTATTTAAACCATTGACAATAAGCACCGAGGTTTTCTCTGGCAATGTCAAGAACAAGCCAATGGTAGCAATTGCCTCGTTTCTTGGGTAAGGGTTCAACAGCCTCTTGAATATGGGGGTTTGGGAATTCATAATCTTCAAACTCTTGGCTGTGTTCTAAGAATACGATGGTTATGGGCTCAAAAAAATTGACCCTTCTTGGCCCTGGGCTGGTCTACCAATTCAGGTTCCACATAATGCTCAAGCTCTGTTTCATATGGCTGTGGAAACAACTGTGGGTAATGGAGAGTCCACTCGTTTCCAGGCTGACTGGTGGTTGAATAGGAAGACCATCTCTGAATTAGCACCCAACCTGTTCAAGTCGGTTTCGGAAGACAGTAGCTCAAGCCTTGATCAATTGAAGATGGGTGTCTGACATCGAGAGGGTATTAACGGTACAGGTTTTGGTGGAGTACTTACTGACTTTGGACCTAGTGGATGATTTTGTCCTACAAGATATTCTGGATCATCACCGTTGGAAGCTGGCACAATCTGGCACTTATACCACCAAGTCATGGCCACCATAAAATTTGCCCCATGGAGGAGGATTTGGAGAAGTTGGGCCCCTTAGAGCTGCAATTTTTTCATCTGGTTGGCCATTAACAACAGGTGTTGGATGGTGGATCACCTTGCAAAGGGTGGCCCGCCCCACCCAGACGCCTGCCCCTTTTGTGATCAAGCCGAGGAGACAATCAATCACATTCTGCTCTCCTGTGTTTTCACTCAGCAAATTTGGTCTCTGATCCTGCAGAGTTTGGTCCTGGCAGCTGTTGCACCTACTGCAACGGCGTGGCACTTCTCTACCTGGTTGGGGGGGGGGGGGGGGGGGGGGGGGGGGCACAAACAGGAGCTCTCCCAAAGAGTTGCGCAAGGGTTTGAATTCTATAATCATTATTGTGGCTTGGAAGCATAAGAATTCCTGTGTTTTTTTATGAGGCTCAACCTCACATGCCTGGGCTCCTCCAAGCCGTTAGGGGTCAATGTGGTGTTTGACAGGGGCATCGAAACTCGGAGCTCCTGGTGAGATCGTTGATCACAGGATCTTAGGCTCTGGTGGTCCTTGGTCAAGTTTTCTCTTTTCTGTTTGTGGCATGTTTGCTGTCTGTTAGCTTCCTAGGGCGTGTGGGTGTGAGTGGTTTTTTGTACTCGGGATGGACCTGTGTGTTTTGGCCCATTGTACTCTTTCCTCTATTTTAATGAAATGGCACGCAGCTCTCCTACATAATTCGAGAAAAAAAAACTGTTATTTTATATTCTGGTTCCCTTATTTTATTATTGTCATTTGTTGATCCCCCTTTGTCAAGTGGTTATTGTCATCTACTGGAGCACAATCTAGTCAATTAATCAATTAAAGTAGAAAATTGTTGTCCTCGACCAAATAAAAGAACAAGCAATTTAGTAGCAACAAACAGAATTTGCTATCATAATCATGAAAACTGAATATAGGACGTAAAGATGCACCAAATGAATGCAAAAACATGCAAACATAAAGAACAATCGACCTAGAAGCAGTAAAGAATTTTTTTTATAATAATCGCAAAATCAAACGAAGGCCGTAAAGATGCAACACATGAAACTGAGTCTAAAGAAACAAATGTGGAAGCGTGCAAGCATACAGTAAGTATGGTAGTACAAAGAAGATAGTCACCTCCCAGCGAACTAATACAGTATCCTCTCGAAGAACTTTCAAAATGTAGCCATGGGTTCCACGGGGAATTGTAATGCCTTCAATACCAGGAATGCTGACTGGATGATGACTTTCAATTTGATGGCCATAACCCACACCATCAGCAACAGAAGGGATCGTATAGATTGTTGTAACTCCATTCATCCTCTCAAGATAATTATATCTGCGACGAAGTAAGCCCGAAAAATATTGAAATATATTACTACATCACGTGGCAAAGAATATCATGATCTTTTTTGCATTGCTTTTAAACAAAAATTTACACAACCACATCAGCAACTCTTGAAATACCAAAAACAGTTAATTATATTTTGCTAAGATAAAATTCTTGATAAGGGAATGAAACCGTTGGTAAGGATCATTCTGCATGTTGCAATTTGCAAACCAAGACGGCTTGTATACTACTGCCTAAGTACTGATAATATCAATAATTCTGAATGTTTTTTATATATTTCATCCACAGATAAAGAAATTACAAATTCATGCTCATGAGATGGCAGTGAAAATCATCATCACTATTCCAAAAACTGGAAATCAGATAAAAAATGTAATAACAGTACTCGCTCAATAGCAATTTTTGAATTTGAAATGAGATAATAAAGGTTCTCTTATCAAAAACACAAAATTCATCATCCATATTTAAGTTATGTTTGTCTGAGTAAACCATATCACAGTAACAACATAGAGGAAATCAATGCAGCACAAGATAGGAAGGACACAAGTTTTCTATTGGGGAAGGAACATCAATCCCAACACAGTAGTGCCAGAAAATAAAGAAAGAAAAAAAAGGACAACATACACACAAAGAGCAGGCCAGGTCCCATGGCAAACCGCTGATAAGAAGCGTATTAGTTCAGATATCTGAAAAGGATACTCCTTCTCCACCATATGAAGAACAGATCTGATTGGACCATCAACAAAACTATCTTTATCCCAAAATTGCATACAGAGAGATTCCTGGACAATTAAAAGATCATAAGATGATTTCTATAGACCTCATGCATAAATTATTCCACATCAACAGTCATAATAATCATATTAATACCTCTCCATCATAAACTTCACATAAAATACTTGAAATCATGTCAAGAGAACTGTCTTCTTTCTGCACATAAAATAATGCAACCAACCAGTTAAGCTCCTTAGTATTACCTTCACCAAGAGTTAATTTAAACATGACTGTAGCTAACCAATAGATTTGCATTTACCTCATAAGATACCTCATATGAAGCAATGAATGCTGAAATGAATGTACGCAATATACCCCGATAACCAGAAACAGGACCCTGAAATTAAGCTTTGACTTGATTAAATGATCAGCAACATAATAAACAGATCTAGAATGTGCACTCTGCTACTTAATAAATAGATCTACAATATATTTCATAGAATCAACATGGACTTCATAATGGGTGCATAAAACATCTACAACATATTTTTTCCATTTCTGAAACAGATGCTAGAAAAAATGTGTCAACAACTCAACATGAATCGTCAAATCAATGTCATTTTCATAGTGCAAGCAACTGGTCTTATCATCCCTTGAATTGAGCAGAAATGGCACATAGGACACTTCTTGGTCGTCCAGAATTAAAGTGAAGGTCTATCATCCACAAGAATCTAAATAAAAAGGGCCAGTTTGGCAGAGCTCCCAACCCACTCCCTCCTGCTCCAGCTCCAGCTCCCACTCCCCACTGCTCCCAGCGCCGTGTGGTGGAGCTCCCTCGACAGCTCCCGCTCCCAACCCGCCAGAGGAAGAGGAGGGCAAGTTGTGCCGGTGCATGGAGGAGGAGGACAGCAGGCTCGGTCTCAGCAAAATTGGCGGCCTCGGTCTTTGGTGACGGCGGGCCAGATCTCGGTGGTCTCGGCAATGGAGAGGAGCTGCCCAGCAGAGAAGGGTGCAGCGAAGGCCGGGGAGGATGCGGCGAAGCGGAGAGGGGGCGTGGGGGAGGTGGAGAGGTGCAACGGAGGCGGGGAGGAAGAGAAGACCGGTGAGGAAGGCAGAGCGGGGCAGGGAGGGGCGGGGCAGAGTGGTGGAGAGTGGGTTTTTTCAGCTTCCCACCCACAGTGCAAAATAGAAGCGGGGAGAGCACTTCTCGGGCAGAGCTGCACAGAGCGGCAATGCTTGGCAGCGCTCCGTCGATTCTCGCGGGGAGCGGAGCAGAGGGAGCACTGCCAAACAGGCCTAACAAAAGATACAGTGCATCCCTCCCAACACATTATTAAAAAGTTCTCCATTAGAGCATCAATCAAATGAAAACTTCAAGTGGATAGGACTAAGATGTAACTTCCTTAAGAAGTTTAATCAAATTATTTAATTGTTTGGTGCTTCCCTAGAGGTGGAGAGTGAAATTTGCAGTGGGCAGTGGCACAACCATCTATCAAGATGGCATGCCTGGGCTTTTTCTCGAACACGCAGAAGAGCTGCTATCTAGAAGAAGAGGGGAAAAGAGCCCAAGTACACACCCACACCCCTGCGATTCTTAAGCTACATTCACACCTTTTTCTGTAAACGATCGACATATAAATGGCCTAGATACCAGGAGATAATGCTGTCAAAAGAGAGATCCCTTTCACCCCAGCCATGGCCCAAAGCTGAGCCTGCTCTTTGCTGCGGCGCTGTTGAAAACGCAGCAATTTGTATGCTTCCAAAGAGTTCAAGCCCAAGAATAATGAGAGAATTGACTCGTTACAGGCTGTAGCTGGACGTTGGCTGCTTCATTGGTACTGTAATGCATCTTCCACAGAAGGACACAATGCTTGCAGGCCATATCGTTGCAGGAGACAACAAGAATTGTCTAGCAAACACGCAGCTAGTAAGTAGGTGACCAATTGTCTCCCCATCTTGGACACAGTGAGGACAATGCACTAGATGTGGCATCCACGTTTTGCAAGACAATATGCGGTCCAGCAGCGCTTGTGCACCACAATCCACATAAAGATCAGCACCTGCCTGAGCTCAAACCCTGGTGCCGTAGGCATATGTGCCATCTCCTATACAACGGTAAGGAGGCCCCTAAGCTGTCACAAAGCTGCACTGGTGGAGACTCCTGCCTGGCCTGAACCAATTTTTTTCTAGGAAGAAAAGAAAAAAAGGGAGAAATGCCGACAACTTCTAAATGGGCAGGACTTCCCATTCAGGTGACTCATAACCTCCAGGCCCTCTTCGAGGTGGCAGTGGTTTCTGAATTGGCCACTAACTTGATCAAGGCAATGCTCAAGAAGGCCATCAAAACAACGCACAGTAGCTCATGCCATGGTTGATCAATACTGGGTGTCTGATATAAAAGGAGCACTGACTATTCCTGTCCTAAAAGAGTATCTATATATTCGGGAGTTGGTTGATGATCTAACCCTGCAACCAGTAGTAAGGAACCAGCATCGTTGGATGCTTACAAATTCAGGATCATACAGCAGTAAATCTGCATATACTGTCTTTTTCCTTGGAAGGATTCACTTTGCACCATGGAAGAGGATTTGGAAAACTTGGGGCCCCCTATGGTGCAAATTTTTCATTTGGATTGAGGTGAACAACAGATGCTGGATAGCTGACCGCCTTGCCAAGCATGGTCTTCCTCACCCTGCTGCCTGCCCCCTTTGCGATCAAGTTGAAGAATGTATCCAACACCTCCTTGTTTCCTGTGTTTGTGCTCGGCAGGTACGGAGTCAGATCTTTCAGGAGCTGGGGCTAGTTCGTGGTATCAAGCAATCAAGAACTTACCAAAGGAAATCAGGAAAGGACTAAACTCACTCATCATTCTAGTGGCATGGGAAACATCGAAATGATTGTATTTTTAATGGAGCAAGGCCAAATATCAGGTCAATCTTACAGACAGTTGCTTTATGCATGTGTCTTCTGTAAGACATAATCTGCTGCTCATCTCTCTCTCTGTTTCTGCATCAGGAGCAGGCACTCGGTCAGCTCCTTGTTGCTGTAGAGTGTAAGGCAATAGGCCATCTCTAGTACATGTAGTTGGTAGAAGGCTACATCAGCCATGTCTTGGTAGTGGGCTGATCTAAGCCAATGTACTAGTAGTACTAGAAGTAGATGGGGCTGTACTCAGCCATACTCTTGTGTACCTTACAGTTGGTACAAGAGTTTATATATAAGGCAATGCAAAACTTCAGTTCAGCTGAAGCAACTTCCAGAGCAGCAAAGCTGCTGCTCGGCTGTGTGTGCTGTGCTCACCCCTTTCTTCTACCTCTAGCCATTGTGAGTGTGTGTGTGTGTGCTGGTAAGAAAGCTGCTTACCTGTGCAGGGAGCCCAGGAACCAACATCTTCTAGTGCTCAACCAGTGCGAAATCTCAAGAGCTTTTGGTCAGGACGCATAATGTGGCCATGCAATTTTAGTCCCAGGGTCACGAGTCACGTTTTTTTGTTGTCTGGGGCAGTTTCTTCCTTTCAGTTTGATCTTGTGTGTTCTATGTAGTGCGTGTTTGGGTGAGTTTTTTGGTGGCAGAGTTTCTCTTCCATTGTTGTGGTTTGATTTTTCCTTCCTCCTATTAATGAAATAAATAGACAGCTCTCATGTGTCCGAGAAACAAAAGTACTAAATGTTAGGATCGATAGTGGTAAATGCAGCTGCTTGTTGCTGCTGCTGCACTTCACTTTGAGTAAGATGATGGAGGCTGGTTTTTGGGCTGCTGTGAGCTGCAGCTTGCTGGTGCCTTTACCTCTTATATATAACTGAAAAGGGAGTACAGAAATCAACCCTAGTAGCTATCTAACAACCTAAGAAAAGACCTTGGCTTGACTCAAACTTGCAGCCTAAGACTTGACTGACTTGCAACCTAAGGTAGAGACCTTGACTCACTAACAAAAGACTAACAGCAGCATGGATTATACTATCACTAAACAATAATCAATATAACATTATAGAAATATAGGCCATGTTCTGCAGCACTACTTCAGCAGTACTTTTCAGCGAACAAACAGTGTTTTCCTCTCACAACAAATCAGCATAAGCCAAATTTCAGCGAAACGACAAGAGTTGCAACAATGATTAGCAATATTACCTTCAGTAACATTAACTCAAAAATAAACAATTGGATAACACTTACATCTGACTCCCTGAAGATGCTTGAACAAAGAACTCCTAGTAAATAATTGAATGGTGAAAACTCAAAGGCCCGTCGGGCATAAGATGTATGATCAATTTCCTGGGACCATTAAGGGTAATAAGAGGTACAGTACTTGTCTAATAACATTGTAAAAGTGTAATGCAGAATATCATCATTACCAAGTTGGTGTTACTTTCTGGAAGAGACAGAACTAGGCAAAGGAAAACTGCCCAAGCCAGTATAAGTGGTCCTGATTCTACCATTGAAAATTCAGGAAATTTTGATATTTCAACATCCATCTCCAGAATATCACCAACAGAAAATGCAGAACACCCTCCACTGAGACAAAAACAAAATATCAGATTACACTGAAAGGCTATGAATATGTCATGTACTCCAGTGCACAAACATGCCACCGGATTCAGAAAGTAGATGATACCTCAGAGGAACTTCATCATGAATCATCCGGAGGAGATTCTCAAAGTCCAAAGTTTCAATAAGGATGAGAAGTAGCTGAGCTTTAGCATAATGAAATGAATTCTTCGCCTCAACAGATACAACAAATTTCCCGATATCATAAGAACCACATAGAATGTCCTAAAAGAACAACACTCACGAAATCAACTTTTTTATATCAAGTGAAAAGAGGTAGAAATTTAACTTCAAGTCCAAGAAAAAACACTAACCTTAAAAATTGAACACAAAGTTATCCACAGTCTACCATTACATCTTGAGAAGTTACCATAGAAAGCAAGAAACAATATGTCAAGAATCAAGTTAACTTCAATCAAAGCTTCTTCCAGACTAGAAACTGTAAATTCTGCTTCCTGCAAAATAAAGTCACACCATCTAAGTTCTAACACCTGAGAAATTTGCCAGAAAATATAAGAAGGATGCCAAGGGGGATAATGCATTTGTGTGTAGTACATCATGCCCTTGCAGGAGGGTTTGATGCTTATAAAGTTTAACAAGGACATTATGGCCTTATAACCACAAAACAGCTTCAAAACTGGAAGGTGCACTGCAAATCTACAAGCACGATAAGTTCAAAAGCTGAGTGCAAAACCATGCACAAATATGTCAGTATCACTTGCTTAGTTAATATAACTGTTAATTTCTATTCTAAGACAGAAACATGCAGCTCTCCTGTGTGTTCAATAAAATATAACTGCTAAATGGGAAAAACTCAATCTAAGTGGATATATATTGCAATGGCACAAAGGGCAAACACACACCAAAACCACCCATCATTTCAGCATCACAAGTACCCCTAATAGCACCAACATATAAGAGACACTTGAAGTTGAATCTTTCTTAATTATACTCGTAATGCACAGCTCTTCAAAAAGTCTCCAGAGTGTAAAGGGCCTGAACAGCCCCAAATTCTAGATGCCAACTTTTCAAACATTTTCTAGCCCAATCTAGCCAGATTGACGTTAGGTAATGTCAGGCTTAAAACATGCACCCATGGTTTTCAAGGCATCGCTTAGGTGTCCAGGCGATAAAAAACCGCGGGCGTCCCCATCGCCACGAACAAAATCCAGCAGAACAAGAGAGGAGGGGAGGGAGAACAAAGAGGAAGAACTAAAGGAGGACCAGCAGAATTCAGTGAAGGCCAAACTCCTATATGTGCCCCATCCCCATCAGCTCCCATGGCCATGGCAGCTTTCCTCACCCAGCCAACTGCAGCATCAGGGATGTGAGAGGGGCAGGCAACAACAGGCCAGTAGCTCTCGATCTGCATAGAGTGGAGAGAGATCTGGAAGGGGGTGTTTTGCCAGCATGGGAGAAGGGGAGGGTAAGAGGCGGGGAGGATTGGAGGAGAGGTGCCGCAGTGGCAGCAACAGATGTGAACGGGAGGGGGGGGAGAGAGAGAGAGACGGGAGGGAGAGATAGAGGCGGTGCCTGATGGAAGGGGTTTCAGGAGGAGGGTGGCAGCTCTAGGTCATGCTTAGGAAGGTTACATGGGCTGCTTGGTGGTCTCTTGGGATGGCCTTTCTTAGTTTCTTCCCCTTTCTTCTTCTCTTTTTTATTTTCCTTTTATCACCTTCTCCACACTGCATCTCTGAAGTTCTTCATATTTATATGGTGCCTCCTTGCCTCGCCTTATGACCACGTTCTGTCTTACCGCCTTAATAACCATGCATACACCCACCCTTCCAGTAAAAAACACAAGGCGCCTTTTATTTTAAAAAAATAAAAAGCTAATGTTTGCACATTTTTACAACAATTAGTAAATTTATAAGAATATTTACTGTATAAATATTAATTAACTAGAATCACATTGGAAATGAAGACTATAATCGTACCATAGCTATAAAGTATAAATGATATTCCATGAGAAAACAATGGTCAAAATCAAACCTTCAAGATCTAGTCAACACAAAATACGTCCTCTATCTTTGAACAGACAAAGTCTTACAGAGTTCAAAATCCAAAGCACAATCAGATGACCAGAAGCGACAAAGATATTTTATTCCAAACAGACCAAATAAGATATATCCCTCAGGTATGAAGCTCCAACGAACAAATTCATGAAGAAATCAAGAGCAAAGCAAGAATCAATAAAAAATCATACTTGCCCAGTCACAAATTGGCATTTCAGACATCGACACTGTCTCCAGAACAAAACTTGGACTACATTTTTTGTTGTAATATATCAAAAGTATAATCCTGTGAAACGATTTTGAACACAAATCTACTCGTACCATTTTCAAACATATATTAGCTATCAGTATTGCCAGTAAAAACGTATGAAAGTAAAGACTGCTAAGCATAGTAAATAAGGAGTAACTAAGAACTTGAGGCTTATAAGGTGCAAAAGAAAAATGCATGCAATGTTACTTGCTGAGTTGCTGCACTAAATTAGCACTAGTTTCATAAACCAACCGCTTTTACAGAAGATGCAGATGAAAAACAATCTTCAATGATGGAAATCAGTTTCCTTTCTATCTCTTCACTAATCAATAATGAAGCCTCGTCTCGAATGGGATCAGTTGAATCAGACCCATCACCTGTGTGTGTCGGCAACAAAAGCATGAGATTTACAGTTTTAACACAGAAAGTTAGCAAATAATATGTTTTGTTTACAAAAAGCATGCATATGTTAACGATCCATAATATTCTTTCTTTTTTATTCAGAGTTATTTTTGAAATGATTAATGCTAAGCTTTAGAAAGGGGAGACACCAAAAATATGCCGGACAGATTGAAATAATTCAGCAATATCCTTAGAGGTGAAGGATGACAAATAAGTATTGGGTTATTTAGATACATGCCACAAGTGACAGGTTTAGAGATATGCCACCACAAAGTTTCTTATTTGGGGCATGACACTCTAAAGTGTTCATTCTTGGAAAATATGATAATCCTTCATCATCCATAAATGTTTCCTCAGCCCTATCCCTGCCAAGGATTCAAGTACGATAATGCCAAAGGAGCTGACTCGCTGAGATAGCCCTCATGGCAGGCCATGTTGTTCAAAGCATCAGCAGCCACCTCAAAAAATTCCTACACCGCCATTGTGCATGCACTGCCCCCTAACTACCCCACAAGTGACCCTCTTCCTGCACCAACCATTGCTGGCATGAGGCAAAGCAAGATAGGTACGCTCACCAACCTCAGGTCAGTGGCCATCCTTCCCATTGCTAATGTCCATGACCTCTATGCACTCCCTGCCGGTAAGAAGCAGCAGAAATAGAGGAAGAATAAGCATGGTCGTTGTTGGAGTATGTTTAGGCCCATGAGGCTAAGGCCCATGTGGCCCATGTATGGAACTATATATAGCTACCCTTCTAGGGTTAGCCCTAAGTAATGGAAAATCATTCTCTAGCATGGTATCAAGAGCCTAGGGTTAGGTTCTCCTCTCCCCACCTCTCCCTGCCGCCGCAGCACCCCTGGTGGCCGCCGCCGCCGGCCCCAGGTGCCATGGCTGGCGCTACTCCCCCTCCTCCTTCTATCTCCAGGATTTTTCCTCCCCTCTGTTCTTCCCCCTGGACCCATCCACTGGAGGCGGCACATCCTGGCGGCGCTGCTGCTCCACTCGAAGCGACACCGGCCGCCGGACACCGTCCCCTCCAGCCACTGCCCGCCGAACCACCGCTCCCGCAACTCCCGCCGGCCTCCTCTCCCACTGCCGCTCATGTCTTCCCTCCAGGCACGGGCGCTGCAGTCGATCCTTCCTTGGCCCGCGCGGGTGATGCCGTGGGACGGGCGGGGAGCGCACCGATCCACCCGCCCCCTCCAGCGAGTCTCCAGCGGGCGCTGCCGTGGCCCTCCTTGGACCGTGCGGCCCCTCCAGCGGGCGCTACAGTGGGGAGTGCGCCTCCTCCCGCCGGGCTCAACCCGCCCCCTACCGCCGGGCCCCCACCTCCCCACCTGCCTTCTCCCACCAGCCTCCACTCCTGGGCACCAGTTGCCCCTGCTGCTCACCCCCAGCTGCTGCGGGCGCCGGCTTTCTTCCCCGGCGACCCGACTGGTGCGCCTCCTTCTGCTGGTCCGCCATTTCCCACCCCGCCCCCTGCTGCTGGACGGGTAACACCTACTGTCGGGCCTTCGGGAGGAGGCAGCGACATCAGCCAGGCGTCGCCCCAGGTCCGGCAGCCGCCCGTCGCGCCGCAGTGGCAGCCGGTCATCCTCTTCGACGCCGCCCAGCCTCCCTGTGCTATTGCTGCTCTGGCAGCGGGCGCGGGACCCCTGGGCGCCGCTGCTACCGTGGCGCCGGGCGACCTCTACGCCGGTCGTGCTGACCCTACCCTCGTCGCTCCGACTCGTGTCCGACTCGCTGAGACGGAGCACCGCCTCCCGTCGGCGGACATGGTCACCGGTGCTTCCCCGGGATTTCACCCCACATCCCTGTGGGCTGTACCTCCCGGCGCCTCGCCCGGGCTTGTCGGTTCTGCCCCGGCTGCCTTGGCCTACTCCTTCAGCACCACCACCAATCCTAATTGGATCGCCGACTCAGGAGCCACATTCCACACCACGCCTGATGCGAGTCTACTTTCTTCTCTTCGTCCTCCCCACCCTTCCTGTCCCTCTTCCATCATGGTCGCCAATGGCACCTGCATTCCTGTCTCCTCCGTGGGCACTGCTCGTTCCCACGGCCCCTTTCATATTCCTGATGTTCTTGTGGCTCCCGGTATGGTTCACAACCTTCTCTCTATTCGCCGTTTCACAACTGACAACTCTTGTTCGGTTGAGTTTGACCCCTCTGGCCTCACCGTGCGAGACTTGGCCTCCCGGACTCCTCTGCTCCGGTGTGACAGCACAGGGCCTCTTTACACCCTTCAGTTTCCGGCGTCTGTTTCACCCTCTGCGCCTTCCTCGGCGTCTGTTTCACCTTCTTCGTCTTCCTCTGCCGCTTTCGCCGCCACTCCTTCCTCCACCACCTGGCATCGTCGCCTCGGCCATCCTGGCCGGGACGCCCTGCTGCAGCTCAGTCGTAGTGCCGACATTCGGTGCTCTCGGACTCACGATGATCACTTGTGTCATGCGTGTCAGCTGGGCCGCCACGTTCGCCTTCCCTTTCAGTCCTCTTCCTCACATGCCACTCGTGTGTTTGATCTTATTCATTGCGACTTGTGGACTTCTCCTGTTCTCAGCATGTCGGGCTACAAGTACTACTTGGTGGTGGTCGATGATTTCTCCCATTATTCCTGGACTTTCCCCCTGCGTGCCAAGTCTGAGGCGTTCCCCACTCTTAGCCACCTCTTTGCTTGGGTTTCCACTCAGTTCGGCCTCGCCATCAAGGCTGTCCAGTGCGACAATGGCCGTGAGTTCGATAACTCAACCTCCCGTGCTTTCTTCCTTTCTTCCGGTGTCCACCTGCGCATGTCTTGTCCGTATACCTCCTCTCAGAACGGCAAGGCAGAGCGCATGATCCGCACCACCAACGACATCATGCGCACCCTTCTGCTCCAGGCATCTCTACCCGCTCGCTTCTGGGCTGAGTGTCTGCACACCTCCACATATCTCCTTAACCGACTTCCTTCCACTGCCTGCCCAGCTCCCACGCCTCACCACGCCCTTTTCGGTACCCCTCCTCGGTACGACCACCTTCGAGTCTTCGGCTGTGCGTGTTACCCTAACACCGCCGCCACCGCTCCTCATAAGCTGGCTCCCCGGTCGACCCTCTGTGTCTTTCTCGGATACTCTCCGGATCACAAGGGTTACCGTTGCTTTGACCTTACCTCTCGTCGTGTCCTCATCTCTCGCCATGTCGTGTTTGATGAGTCGGCGTTCCCTTACTCCGCCAACTCTCCACCCACACCTCCCACTGACCCTGCGGAGGCCTCCTTCTTTCCCACTGACACGGCGATTCCGCCACCCCTCTCCCCCTACCCTGCAGGTACTGCTCCGGCGCGCTCTCCTGGTGGTCCCGCCTCGCCCCTGCCGGACTCACCCTAGGACCTTCCTCTGGTCCCTGACACGGCCGAGGCAGCCCCGGAGCTTCCACCCTCGCTCCCGGTGGCTTCGCTGCCTCCCGTTGTGCCTGATGCTGCCGTTCCGATCGCGGGACCGAGCGCACCGGCTCCACCTCCCCCCGGGCGCTTCGGACTCGTCTACCAGCGTCAGCGGGAGCCGCGTCCGCCCTCACCTCCTCCCGGACGCTTCGGGATCGTCTACGAGCGCCGGCGTGAGCCGGCTCCGCCGCTCCCGTCACCTGTGCCGTCGTCGCCGGTCCATGCTCCGCCGGCATCACCGAGCTCTCGCGCCGACCCGCCGGTGTACCACCCGCCTCTTCTTCACCGGGACCCTCGTCACACTCATCCGATGGTGACGAGGCAGGCGTCTCGCCCGCAGGCCCTCACCGCCGCCGCCTGCGAGCCGGGGATCTCTCCGGTACCTTCTTCCGTCCGCGCGGCCTTGGCGGATCCTCACTGGCGCCGCGCGATGGACGAGGAGTACGCGGCCCTCCTCGCCAACCAGACGTGGGACCTGGTGCCTCGTCCGCCGCGCTCCAACATTGTCACCGGCAAGTGGATCTGGACGCACAAGAGGAGGGCTGATGGTTCTCTGGAGCGCTACAAGGCTCGCTGGGTCCTCCGCGGCTTCACTCAGCGGCCCGGCATTGACTATGCTGAGACCTTCAGCCCCGTGGTGAAGCCAGCTACAGTCCGCACCGTCCTCTCCCTGGCTCTCGAGCGCTCCTGGCCTGTGCATCAGCTGGATGTCAAGAATGCCTTCCTCCATGGCACTCTGACTGAGACGGTCTACTGCAGTCAGCCGGCAGGTTTCGTGGATTCTTCCCGTCCTGACTTCGTTTGCCGGCTCAACAAATCTCTCTACGGGCTCAAGCAGGCACCACGGGCTTGGTACTCTCGATTCGCTACCTTCCTGCAGACTCTTGGGTTCACGGAGGCCAAGTCTGACACCTCCCTGTTCATATACCACTATGGGGGTGAGACTGCTTACCTGCTCCTCTATGTGGATGACATTGTTCTCACCGCCTCCAGCGAGTCTCTGCTCCACCGCATCATTGCCTCCCTCCAGAAGGAATTTGCTATGAAGGATCTTGGGGTGCTCCACCACTTCCTCGGCGTCACTGTTGAGCCCCGACCTTCCGGCTTGTTCCTCCACCAGCGGCAGTTCACTTGTGACATTCTGGAGCGAGCCGGGATGACCGTCTGCCAGTCCTGCTCTACACCGGTGGACACCCAGGGCAAGCTGTCAGAGGCTGGGGGTCCGATGCTTGGACCAGCAGACTCCACCGCCTACCGGAGTCTTGCTGGCGCGCTTCAGTACCTCACCTTCACACGGCCGGACATCACTTATGCCGTCCAGCAGCTCTGCCTCTACATGCATGCTCCGCGGGAGCCCCACCTGGCTGCTATGAAGCGGCTTCTCCGGTACCTCCGTAGCACCCTTGGCTACGGGCTGCTCCTCGGCCGGTCTTCCACTGCCGAGCTGGTTGTCTACACCGACGCTGACTGGGCGGGCTGCCCGGACACCCGCAGGTCCACCTCCGGCTACGCGGTCTTCCTCGGCGGCAACCTGGTCTCTTGGTCGTCCAAGCGCCAGCCCGTGGTTTCCCGCTCCAGTGCCGAGGCGGAGTACCGTGCCGTGGCCAACGGCGTGGCCGAGGCCGCCTGGCTCCGCCAGCTCCTGGCTGAGCTTCACCGCCCCCTCGCCAGGAGCACGCTCGTCTACTGCGACAACGTCAGTGCGGTCTACCTCTCCACCAACCCCGTGCAGCACCAGCGGACCAAGCATGTGGAGATCGATCTACACTTCGTCCGCGACCGGGTGGCCATCGGCGACGTCCGAGTGCTTCACGTCCCGACCACCTCCCAGTTTGCGGATATCTTCACCAAAGGCCTCCCTTCCTCGACCTTCTCCGAGTTTCGCTCCAGCCTCAACGTCTCCAGTGGCTAGTTGTGGCTGCGGGGGGGTCGTGTGTGTTGTGCTCTCACTTGTTTTCTTTCTTGTTCAGCCTTGAACTCCGCTGCGCCGGTAGTTCAGACTGCGGGGGGGTGTTGGAGTATGTTTAGGCCCATGAGGCTAAGGCCCATGTGGCCCATGTATGGAACTATATATAGCTACCCTTCTAGGGTTAGCCCTAAGTAATGGAAAATCATTCTCTAGCAGTCGTGATACCCTATGCTGCAGCAGCAGCAGCAAGCATGCAAAACAGACACATCAGGAAGGATGGGCTCAACTCTTATAATGGTCGCCCAAAAGAAGCAACTGTACAACAGTACATATCCAGATGACCCCAAAGTTTTAATTGTGTATCAGTTATATGTTGTCAAATCCAACCCCCACCTACAATGTTTAACCATAATTCATGGCTAGCATAAACTGGTTCTGAAATTTTTTAAACAAGGTCAAAATAATATGCATATAACAATCACACAAAATAGAATCATCAGCACTACATAAAGAACTATAAGGGTAAAAGGGTTAATTCAGTGGAAAATTTATATTAACATATATTTGGAAACAAACATTACATCTTGATTTCCCCTGCGTGTTCAAGAAAAAAACGATTACATATTGATACGAAATTCATGCAGATTACTCATTTAATATGTGATATTAAGTTACTATTGACTTTAATCGTCTCTAATAAAAGAGTTTATGCTTTGTAAGTGCATGCTTATCGGCCTGTATTTGCATGTAAAAACAGTTTCATGGAAGTGTTTTCAATGAAAATTATAATCACACGGTCTTACTATAACAAAGTTTTTCCATAAATCATAAAAGAATGGGGTATTATTAATGTGACATGAGAATAAAAACAGTAGAGAATCAACAAGTGAAAATGGAATTTTGCACTAGTCGACATTGTAATGTAGCTCAATAACACTACAAGCTTACTTGCATGAACAAAGATTCTTCTGATGCACTTCAGTAAGCACTGACGCTCAAGGTAATATTGTACAGATACCTTCAAGGAAAAAACAATGTTACTCTAAAAGGGCATGAAGAGCAATAACAGAACTGTTAAACTATAGCAAAACTTAAGTAGTATGTATCCACAAGCTAGAAACACTGATATTCTCATCATCAACACCATAAGTTTAACCTAGAGAATGGATAACATGCAGCTAAAAATACCAATGTAATTCATGGCATTCCTTCTTAGCTAGAGAAGTTAATAGATAAAAATAGCATTACAGATAAATGTTACTAAACTTTAAAAATCACTGCTTCAACCATAAATTTACTTGAGGCAAAAGTTTTTTTTATGGATATTAGAGGTGCTAATATTACAGATTGCAGACCCCAGTAACTAGATGGTCTTAACTTCGTCATTAGAATAACCACTGTTCAAACATCTGGGGTGTAGCAGAGTTCCCAGCGGCAATGTACTAATGTTTTAACTATAGATAGATGATTGCAATGTAACTTTGGAATAAGTGCTATTCCAATGTCAAACAGAACTAGCAATCTGTGTAGTGAGGGAAGAAACCAAGACTTGAAACCATGGATGAAAAAAGCACAAAAAAGTGCTTGCTTAGGCAGCTAGGCACCTCAGGAGAGGCACAGTGATGCAAGGACACCTAAAATGTGCATTAGGCACAGTGCCTTTGGCAAGGTGCCCATATTTCATGCTTAGGCGCATGGAAACAAGCACCCACTTTGTGCTGCTCTTCTTTTGATCGGCTTTGTGCTTGTGTTATGTGCAGTGATGGAGTGATAGGGATTGTGCGGCACCAAAAACTGTGGTTAAGATGAGGATGCTTATGTGATGCTTGCCTTCATTATTTTCTCACCTTTTTGTCATTGCGAGGTGGTGTGCATTTATGAGCAGAGAGCAGGTGCTGGTTGATGGTCTGACTCTCTTTCTTACATATGTGTTTTTCCCTCCTTATTTTCCCACTCAGCCCAACATAAATCAAGCAAAGCAATGCAAATTAATTAACTACAAAGCTGCAGAAATTATAAAAAACAGACTAACAGAGGGAAAACGAGAGGGGGTGGGGTGACGCCATGGCAGGGGTTGTCGTGTCACAAGGTTCCCGGTCATGGGGTTGAGGAACGGGTACGGTGATGCACGGATTGACACTTTATAAGCTCCCAGAACGATGGGGAGTATACCTCTTCGCAACGATGGTTTGATACATGGAACGTGAACCGACTATTTTCAGAATGGTAGCTTGGGACGATCTGTTTGCTATAATCACATATAAGGTTCGCGATCACAAGTTACAGAGTTAAATAGAGTGGGGAGAAAAGATGGTATGAAGAAAGTTATAGGCTACTGGGCTGTCATTTTAAGGCCCACTTGGCCCAATATGACTTCCCCTAAACCTTCTAAATCCCCACACAGGACAGCTAGCAAACGCCGCCGCCTCTCATTCCTCTTGTTCCTTTCTCTGCTCTTGCCGTCACAGAGCCACCAATGCCTGAAATTCCTCACCGGCAGACACCAGCCCACACCTGGGACTAGCAAAATCTGTCACCCTCGCCCTTCTCTTCTCTCTGGTGCTCTCTGCATGGGAATCAGATGCATGTGCTACCTCAGTGCCTACGAGTCTGCAAGGAGGAGGCCCTAGTCCTCATCGTCTACGACGCTTCTCCCATGTTCTCAAACACTTGCAATGTGCCACTGGCTGGCACCAGAAGCGATATGAGCTCCACTCTTCCTCCTCGCCTTGCCCGTGGTTCATGCTCCCCTACTGCCACCTATGCTCTACAGGTCGTGCCTGGAGCACGACCTAAGCAGTGTCTTATGCCATCTGCAAGCCATATTCCGGGATAAGGAACCCAGGAACAAGGATTGCAGCATTGACTTGCATTCCCAGTGACAGGTTTAGGCCAATGTAATTATACATGTGCAATCAAATAATTCATGTATTTTTATGTCATTATTAGTTAACTACAACAACATGGGCCCAAGAATGGCAACAAACATGTTAATAACTATGCTTATATCTCATACTAGGGTAAACATTGCTGTTTCACAGTTGTGCCTGGTGTTTCTCACATGCGCTTTTATGGGCGTCGTGTCTAAGGTGAACAAACAAACTTGTGCCTCAAGTATGCCTTTTTTCTTTTTGTTGCAAATTTCTTAAAACAACATGAAGGATAGAGTGCAATTGCATAGCATCAAAGGACAGGTACACTACAGCATTGACATTGCAGTTTCTACAATCAACAGAACAGTAGACAGGTAGAGCATCTTTTCAAGAAAATATATATATATATTACAGAATTATACCAGATGAAGAAACTCCTCAGCATCAGCATCACGGATTGTTGGAGTGATTTCTGAAGATCTCTTGACCAGAATGTATGATTGCACCTCATCCAGGTTCTGTGGGGAACTCAAATTTAGCAACACAATAGAACTTTTTGTTTGAAAAAAAGCAAGATACTAAGATAGTATATGCATAGTACACAAGAAAGACCAAATTTGCATCAAACAGCAGAAAATATGGGTATTTATCAAAATAACGATCATGCTAACACCATTCAACTTCTCCAAGCTTTATTGGACAAACACTAAGGAAAAAATGTGTACACCAAATGTTAAGAATATATCATATTGTCACAAATATTTTGTACTGTCAAACAAATGATAATAAACAATTTAAGAGAATCATGAAGCTGACTCTATATATGACAGGAACCAAGATCAAATTAAGATAAGACAAACAATAATGTCTGCGCACTGCATGTCGAGGCACAATAATGTCTGCGCACTGCATGTCAAGGCTGAGGCAGAATAATAGCCATATCCTTAAGTGAACGGCAGGGCAAAGACTGAATAAGAAAAGGATCTTTCGTAGTATGTCAATCAGTGGTCAGTGCTAATGAAAAATGAGACAATTATGTCAAATTGGATGGCCAAAGGGCCTTCCGATTTAGCACTAAGATTTCCTGCAAGAATTAGGGGGGAAACCATCCAGGAAAAAGGCATTCTAATGGAGATCCTGGGAAAATTCATATCTACCAAGAGGGGTGTTAATACTTCTCATTCTAGTAGAAATCATATACTGGTGCCTTAGTGGCCCTTCCAATATTAATGCAATAATGCTAGACATGGCTAACTTTAGAGCTGAAAACTTTTGTTAAGACCATTTTAAATTAATGATGTCATATGATGTATGATTATAACTACAGATTTCTGCAAGCCAATATTTGAGATTTCAAAGGGTTCTGGCTCAAAGTAAAAAATCAATCCAAGTTATGTCAATTACTCTGGCAAACCAGTAAGCTTCAACGGGTGTCCCTCAAAGAAACTGTATGCCATATTTGACAGATCTACAATACTAAAATTGCAAGTTCGAGGTGAAGGAAACAAAAACAACCTTGGTCACTACTCAGCATTCAAGCAATTCTACAGAACCGCAAACCCTTTACACTAATCTACTTACAGGCCTACACAGTTTAGCTACTAAATGCAATTCTGAGCTAAACATCTGGGCATTTCAGGAACTCAAAGAAAGAGTCATCACCAGAATCTACAAATTATTATGTCCATCCGATAAGTGAGACAGGGGGAGCAAAATTACCAGGCACTTGCTTGCACGAAGCGCGGCCTCCTTGAGCTCCGTCTTGACAGTGAGGCGATACTCCCCGACGACAACCTCGCCAGCGTCCAGTGCGCTCCTCGACGCGTCGTTCGGCTTCCCGAACATGGAGACCGACCCTCGGAGCCACGCGTGGTGGCTTTTGATCCGCTTAGCCTGCAGCGAAGGAAGCCAACTGTTACGGCCGATGATTCTGCGAACGAGGCTGTGAGGCGGAATAGGGAGTAACGGGACTTACGAGGGCGTCCGGGACGGAGGGGCCAGCAGTGGCTCGGTCGAGGTCGTCGGAGAGGGCGACGAAGGAGTCCCACCATAGCGATGCGGACACGGTCTTGCTGGTGCCAGCGGCGGCGGTGACGGGAATGGAAGTGGATGTAGCCGCCCCGCCGCTCGCCATGGGCGGTGGGGGCTTAAGAAACCCTAGTTGCGGCGAGGAGGCGGGAGAATGGACAGAGAGAATCCGGTGAGCAGCAGCTGAGCTAGGGTTTTTTGGAAAGGAGAGACCGAGAGAGGGGTTTTAGGCCCTCTTTGGAACGGAAGCAGCGGCCCCACGTCGGGACAGAGGGAGATGGATGCGGCGGCTGGAGGCGGAGGTGGTGCGAGGCCGCGGCGCGTCGCTACTGGGGGAAGGCAGGCAGACGCAGATGGGGCGCGGCGGCGGCGGCGGCGATGGCGGCTAGCGGCGGAGGTGGTGCGAGGCTGCGTCCTCTTTTCTGCTTTCCTTTTTTTTTAATCGGTGGGAGAGGAGGCGGAGGCCGGGGTGCCGCGTCGGTGGTTCGCGTAGGCTGTACGCGTGGACGGCATCGGACGGGAAGAGGAGATCGGACGGAGCAGGTGCGAGGACTGTTCTGGTAACAGCGTGTTTGTGAGAGGGCACTTTTGATGAACAGTAATTTGTGAGAGAGGGGCTGATCTATAGCTGTAAGAGTACGGGTTAGATGCAAAACTACCGGGTTCTACCCATTCTAATGTAAAAATTACGATTCAAATGCAAAACTACCTGCTTCTACCCATTCTAATGTAAAAATAATAAGAAGCTGTGTTTGGTTTATTAAAACAAACTTACTATAAGTTCTAAGCTATGAAAAAATTGAAAATCGCTTGGCTGAAACATGTAAATTATTCTACATCAATTGAACTCCCTATCATGTAAATTATTGTCCAAATAAAATTATGCAATGCTTGACAAGCAAGAATGATATGCTTCTTAGTACTAGTTGAAAAACTTGGTGTGGCCTTCAAAATACGCCACTTCTATTTTAAGACTTTTGAAGGAATAAGTGCAAGAAATTGAAATCCTCGTGCTTTCCTTTGAGGACGCTTAGAACCAAATCAAAATTTTAGTATATGGTACTTCCTTTGAAGGGACGATATATCATATTTAATTAGATTTAGATAACCAAAGTCCATGAGATAATATTTTTCTATAAAACTGAATCAACAAAGGCAGATAATAAAGAAGTGTTGCTAACTTAATAATGAACCATGTATACCTCTAGGAGGCACGAGAAATGAAGGGAAATTTGCTAATGCATGGTTGAGGATCCGTGTGTCATGTGCAGAACTCAGTTAACCAACAACCGCAAAGATAAATGTCATGCCAAAGTCGCAAAAATCTAACACGTTCTCAGATGTATATCCATGTCGACATGTATGGTTAACCACTTTGTCTGTTAACACTGCAACTGGAACACGTGAACCGTCTATAGCTCCAATAGAGCCTTTAGAACAAGGCCAGAAAATAGCCATATTTGACCTTATCATGCTGAGTACTAAAATTAGGATCTCTTAGCTTAATATTGTCGTTTCCTAACTTGCCCAAACAATTCAATACTTCATGAAAATCAGTGTGAATTGTCTAGAGTGACCATGTAAAACAATTCAATACTTCATGAAACAATTCAATACCTTCGTTCTATAGTGTTGGAACTTTCTGGTCCTTCTTCCAACCACTGATAGATTGGGAACAGTGCATTGCAAGCCACCCTAAGCTCTGGTGCCACCCCCTCTAGGTGACCAGATTTATCCAGTGACTACAAAAATAGCCCACCAAACCCTCTCTCAAAATCTTTTTCAAATGGCTTACTCTCAAATTATGCTCTTCAAGATCACAAACGCCTTTATCACTGAGTTAGCATTTTCAAAAACATTTTTCAAAGGTTTTCCCTTGCTTTCTTTCCATGCCATTAGATCTAAATGCACTCTTGAGTTAGATCTCACCAATTGGTACTAGATAACCAATTAGCAACCAAGAATATCCCTCTTGATGGTAAGTCTATATATCCTAAACCTGGCTAAGTACTTCACAAGCAAACCAAGGAGGAAGGAGGATGGTGAAGGAGCAGCAAGGGGAGCATCCAAGATGGCCTAGAAGATCCAAGGGAGTACCAACACCTATCCTTTCTAGGGATCGGCTTGGAGAAGCTCAATCTCCCTAGCAAGGGAAGATCCCAAGATGGAGTTTTCATGGTGAAGGCTAAGGACAAACCTTGGATGCGTTCAAGCATCATCAATGCCTATCTCTGTTTCTTCTCCATCCCTTGGGTAAGATGAATCAACAGCTCCATCATCCTTGACCCCCTAGAGACCAAGATCTAGGTAATTCTTCACTTAGAAACCTTCAAATTAGTGTTTTCATGAACCTAGCTAGCATAGCTCAATGAGCCTTGCTAGGTAAGACCTAGGAGACCTTAGGAACACTTATACAGAGTCCCATAGACAAGCAAGATCCCTAGATGTTCTTTTCACCTATGAAATTACTTAGAACACATGTATTGTGATTTTTTGGACAATGACAGTCCGTCGATTACTGTGACAGCCCCAAAATCTTATGCATAAACTTCTAGAGTTCACAGAGAGTCCACAAATAATGTCGGACGGTTTTGTTGCATTTTCTCTCTATAGTAGGATGTTTCTTAAGCACAAGTTATCAAACAGTCCATCCTCACTTAACACAAATGAACCAATCTACGAGGATCAAAATGTAATGTTTTTTTATTTATTACTACATGGGAGGGACCAATCTATACACACACCACACACACCTAATACTAAAGAGGCAAAATCTCTTGCCACCATAAATTTTCGTCCAACCTAATAATCCTAAAGTGACTCGGCTTTACAATGATGCAACCGTCTGTTTTTGTTCACAGTTGAGCACGTTTACAAGTTGTTTTTGTTGTTTCTCCAAATTGGACTCTTATTACCACCATGAAAATCCAATCCAAGTACAAATCAAACCAAAGGGAAAAAACATCCCAGTAACACAATCAAATTTATCACACAATGAACTGATCCAAGCGAATCAAGGAAAAAAAGCACAAAAATCATGAAGCCGTGCACAAGCTGCGTCGCGCCGGATCAACCGACATGGTTGTGCTCTAACCATGGCCACGAGCCCGCCATGGGTGGCCATGCCCTCACATCATAGCTGTCTGTCACCCTTGGCCATGCTCAGTGTCTGCGCTCGTCTATCGACGTCGTCCACACCGCGCCTTTGCTATGCCGCCGCATGGCCTGCAAGTTGACGCCAACACTCCTCGGCCCCTGTGAGTCACCGCAACCACCGGTCCACGCTCAGCGAGCCGCAAGCCACAGTCACAGGGCTCACGAGCAAATTGCCACCATATCTCAACTAGCCAACCACCACGGGTAGCCGCACGCCCGCGAGCAGTAGCCGCTGGTCCTCACCCAGCCATCTGCTGCAACCAATCCTCGCCCCGCATGTCTCGTTGTCTCTCTTCACGCCATGCACCACTGCCGCCGGGCACGCTTGTATCAGGAAGAGGAAAGGAGCTTTTTTGGACTCGAGGAAAGGAGCATTTGAGGTGCTAGCAAGGGATAACGACGTAAACGAGTGGATAGAAAATTATGGATTGGAGCTTAAAAAAATCCTGGATTATATGAAATTGCACAAAAGCCCCTCCCTCAACATTAACAAAATGCTTTTTTGTGACTGATGATTTCAACGAACCATGTGAGCTATATATTCTATAGTTATTTATATATCGATTGCAAATCCAATGCCTTTATATTTGTATTAAACTCTCAAATTACCGACAGTGTCGGCCCTAGGGAGAGGGCATGAGGTGCGACGGCTGAGGGCTCAAGCCCAGGTATATAAACCCCCATACCCTATAGTCCATTAGGCATCGGCAAACTAATGAGAAGAGAGACAAAGAATTGATCAGTCGGCACAAGAATATCGGCGGCCTTTCTGACTTTGTTTCCTAGTTTTCACCATGGCCTGCCTCGGGCAGAGAGGAGGCGAGGAACCGTGCCGCAGTGCCGATCGCAAATTGCGAATCGCGAGTTCGCAACGCGCTGACGCCCGAGTCCTGACGCACACATGCGGAGTCGGACGAGGAGACAAGCCGCACCGACGAGTCCGAGAACGGTGCACGACGGCGGCGATCATGACTAGGTAGGGCTCCACAATGACGACATCTTGGTTCTTGCCTTCTTGCGAATTGCGATCAGTTGTTTCCCGGCCCTAGGTATTTTTACCTTGTTCATTTTTAATCCAATTTAATTATTTGTATAGTATTCCATACTTCTATTACTTTGTACTCATATAGTCATGTTTTTCTTCTAATTTAGTTATGTTAAATTAAAAATATATAATTGGATTTGCTTTCCCTTTACAAGTAAAATTAGCGCCTATATAATATTAGATTGTATACATGGTCTAGAAGGGATGTCGTAACGAGCTCGCCGGAGGGCCCTCAAAATCCTAGGACCGGCGCTGATTACCGAAACAAATGGTACGTTGATATGCTTCTGGCTTGATAGTGGATAGTGTTTAAGTACTTTTTAGGAATTATCTCTTCACTTGAAACAACCACTGTATTCTTAAGCATTATTATTATACTATAATTATTATTATATATACGTCTAGATCTTTTAGTACATGGTAAGATTCTTATTTCCTTTGACTTATAATTGTTGATTGAGATTTTATAGAAAACAATAACCATATCAATCGGGTAATTATTTATTTGGTTGTGTTTTATTGAGGGAATAATTGTATATATTAATTAATGATTATATACAAACGATACATACAACTAGGTAAATGTCCGTGCGTTGCAACGGGAGCAAAATATTGTAATACAGCTATAGCACACATGGACAATTGTAATGCAAATCAAATCAATCATAACAGAAAGGAGCCTTATGAAGCATAAAACCGGTGATAACTTTGTTAAAAGGCATTAATGGCCAAAAGAACATCAATATGAAATTTGAATTCATATTAATTCATTACATTTATATTTCAAAATTTCAAAGTCTAATAATCCATCTTTACAAATAATCCAACGTAGGGAAAACCCATTTTTTGTATAATCTCTTCGAATAATCCTGCCAGTCGAGCTCCCTCCCCCTATGGCTTACCATTGTGAGCTCGATCCTAGGATGATCTAACATGGTGAATATCACAGGATAGTGTATCCACAGAGGAACTAACCACCAAGCACTTGCATCATACAATACAAGAGACATTCAATCCTTTAAGTGCATAAGGTCGAGTGCCTTGCCGCATGTCTTCTCTCTTCTAAACTCTCTTCTCAGGCAACAAAAATAAGCACCTCAAGAAACAATAACAAGAAGGTAGGTTAGCCTCGTTGATCGCCTCAAATGCCAGCGCCAACGGTCTACAAGGTCTACACACCAACACAAAAGTAACTGAATTCACTACATTTTTATTAGGCCAAAAAACTTGCAACCTCAAATGTACAGATCAAATTGTCAGGCAGAGACACTGTCAGTCATAGTTAAGTATGTGTAATAGTGTAATATACGACGGGGACATACCTTTATTTTTCTTGATTTCTACTTTCTCATTAAGCTTGTAAAAATAAAGCAAAATATAAATTGATAAATATTTAGTCAAAGTAGGTGCAGAACAATAAAACTAACGCATAACACGATGAATCATCAAGTGGTAGTTAGGCTCTTGGCATAAAAGTGAACTATTTTTAAATTCATAAACCATGCAAAAGAAATACAACTTGAACTCAACGAAGAAAAAGCACTCACAAATCCAGTTCTTAGGTCAACAAAGATGAAGCATCAAAAGTGCTCGATCTGAAGTTCTGAACGAGTGCAAGTCCTTAAAAAATACTAATCACAGGTAGCAGTGCTACCATTCAATCTTCCAGTTATACTGACCAGTTCAGGGTGAACTAATGCAGATGAGAGGGAATGGAGGGAAAGGGTCTCCTCTAAATTCTAAGCAACATTTATTAGGTTAAGAAACACCAAAGCAATCACAACCCCATACAGTGAAACTCTAAATTCTAATTGTCTAAATCCTAAATATGCAGAAAAAAGACACACCTTGTCCTTATTACCTGCATGTTCATCATGATGAAATTACAGGATTAGTGACTATTTTAGTCTCATTGAGTTAATAATATATCTGAGAGCCAGAGTAGGTGAAAGGTGCATGTCTTTCCACAGTGTAGAAAAAGAAAGCAACTGGTAGTATTAAAGATAACTCTCCAAACAAAAAAACTTCACTTTATATCTTTATCTTCTATAATAGCGAATCTATTTGCCCTTAAACTTGTGGCACTACTTTATTTGCAAATTAAAGAAAAAAAATAGGTCTGGGACATGTTAAGTTTCTGGAAGATAATATAACATCAAAAATAAAGTCCAGATCTTATACTTGTATGCAAGATGAAGTACATGTCTACATAGTCAAAAAGTTGAACAATTCAAATTATTTTGTAACAAGCTCATATATCATTCTGCTATTACGACCATTTGTTATTATGGAATCCTTCTCTTCAAACAGCCTGTACCTAAGAGTATTTGATAGACGTGTTCCACACCCTGGAGAGTATAATCACCAAACTGATCGCCAAAACCAGATATTTTATATGTATGATCTAATTCACCCCAACAGCATTATGAAGCCCAAAGTGCACCACACGATCACAATCCATGCTCAAACAAGCAGGCAGCAATGGCACACACAACGCCTCACTGAAACTTCAGACTCTGAAATTGTGAGCCATTAATTTAGAGATTGGACACAATTTTGCGAAGCAATATGATGAGTTATTTGTAAACTAGAATATGACATGAGCATTCGGGTAGTATGATGATGTTAGATATGTGAAAAAGATCAGGAAGCCCGACAAGCTCTATGCAATAAGTGATATTTTTACTAAAAAAAGACATGAGAAAATCTACCCATTGCCAATTGGTGAATCAAATTGATCTCTGGAAAGTTATCTTGATAGGATAACAAGAGGTACCTAACCTGAAGGGAAAAGCTGTTGCGAATGTAAGTCCTCAAAATAGACTTTGATCTGCTACTGTGCTGCTTATTCTGCCATACAGTATATGGACATGGCTAATTTGACAGGGCTAAACGAACAGCACAGATCAGAAACTTGCCCACATCCTAATGCCCCTTCCTGCTTTCTCCCTTCGCAAAACCAGCAACTGTGCATCAACACCAAGAGGGCAACAATCTGCAGCCAGCAGACGAGGTTTCACCAAGCACCGCTACTATCCTTTTTGCTACTGCAATAGAGGATCCACCATCAGGATCAATCAATGGATACTCACCTGCTGAAACAAGGGGAAAACAGAGCACCGCCACACGGCGGCCACTGTGACCGAGCGGCCGAGCGCCGGATGTCGCCGCACGCTCGAAGCCGCACGGGAGGAGGCGACGTAGCGGGCACGGCCGCACGCCCGGCACCATGCTCGAGCGGCCGAGCGCTGCACGCCGCCGGATGCTCGAAACCTCGAAGCTGTGCCCCCACGCTGCGCCTCTGAGCAGATGTGGCCTGCGTGGTGTCCCTGGCAGCAGCGAGAGACTTCTGGACTGCTTCTGGAGTATTCTATAGCTGGAGTGTCAGATTCGTGGCATGACCATGATTTTAGGGTTCGGCGGAGGGCATCAGCACCACCGGCGGGCGGAGGGCCGAGAGCGGGCGTGTCCAAGCGGTCTCCGTGCCGGAGCCAGAGGACGCCTGCCGGGGAGGCCGCGAGCGGGGGTGGAGGCAGTCTTCGCGCCGCCCCGGAGCCGGAGCACGCCTGCCGAGGGAGGCCGCGAGCGGGGGTGGAGGCGGCGCCGGATCTGAGGGTGAAAGCATCTAGGCCTCGAGAGTTGGTTTCGACAATTGATGACAATACATTATTACCATGACTAACGTGTATTTTGCAGAAACCTTGGTAAGTTAGGTCATGGGGTTGATAACTGCTTTGGGCACTATGGTATTCATGTCCCTTGATGGAAATCATTTCGGTTTTCAAAGGATCAACGACAAGATTAAGGATGGTTAGTTCCGGATGTCAAGGTGTTGAGTTACATTCGGAATAGTCGTTAGGATCTTCGCTTTTTTCCTTTGGTCGTACTGTAAAGGGGGGCATGAGCGAGTAGCTTGACCTAGGTGAGTCTTTTGTTTAGGTGTGGTGCACACTTGTCAAACTTAGCACTAGGTAGCTCAAGAAAAGCTCAAAGTTCAGTTGGAAGCAACTTGGTTCAAGTTGCGTCGCGTTTCAAAGTCGTTTGAGCCGTTTTCCCTTGACCGGACGCGGTCTCTGTCTTGACCGGACGCGTCCAGTCAGTACTAACAGTTACTGTGTTTCAGCTCGGTTGACCGGACGCGGTTCTTGCGAGGACCGGACGCGGTGATCATGCTGACACGTGTCTCAGAGGGTAAAACAACTAATCGGACGTGACTGGGAAGTGATTGGACGCGTCCGGTCACGTTCCAGTAAGGTACTTTACTGACCTGACGCGTCCGGTCATCACTGATCGGACGCGGTCCAGCGTCAGGTCAAAGTACAGTAAGGATCTTGCATGATCGGACGCGTCCGGTCACCCCTAATCCGTGCGTCCGGTCACTCAGCAGTGTTGTTCAGTTTTTCGACCATTACGTTCGACCGGCGCGTCCGGTCACGTCGACCGACGCGTCCGATCAGTGCGTATTTTCCTGAGTTGGCAGGTAACGGTTGGATTTGACTATGGGGTGTATAAATACATCCCCTCTACCTCTTTTAGAGATCTCTTGCTCATTTGTTCAGCTGAGAAACATCTTTCAAGTGCAAGGGAGTGTAAGAGCTCTAGTGAGAGTAGTGATTTGAGAATCAAAGTTTGAGAATCCCTCATTAGTGACTAGGGAGTAGCAAGTGTGCATCCATCTTCTCATTAGGCTCGTTGTGGTCAAGTGAGAGTTCTAGCTTGTTACTCTTGGTGATCGTCATCACCTAGACGGCTTGGTGGTCATTGGGAGTTTGGTAATCATCCGGCGAAGCTTGTGGATGATCCAACTCATCTTGTGAGCGGTTTTGGGTGATTCACCGCGACGGAGTGTCGAAGAATCAGCCCGTAGAGAGCACTTGATCCTTGCGCGGATCAAGGGGGAGCTACACCCTTGCGCGGGTGCTCCAACGAGGACTAGTGGGGAGTGGCGACTCTCCGATACCTCGGGAAAACATCGCCGTGTTCCTTACCCTTACTTTCGAGCATTTACTTTCTCGTATTACTTTCATTGCTTGGTTTACTTTCCTAGAATTGCCATGCTAGACTAGGATTGGAACTTAGCGTGCAAAACTTTTTATCGGTAGAATCACAAGGAACACAAAGTAGGCACTAGGGGTGAATTTTAGTTTGTAGGATTTAATTCTTGCAATTAATTTTTAGAAAAACCTAATTCACTCCCTCTTGGGCATCTTGATCCTTTCAGAGGGGATTGGAGGGACCAGGGGGAGTGGGGGCGGTTCCGCGTGTGTGGGGCGGGGTGGGGGGGGGATCGCACGCAGGGTGAACGATTCACATGCGTAATTTTTAGTTGTTGAGATTTGCCGGGTGGTATTCGAAGGGAAAGAGTGCTAGGAGTGGCGGGCGGACGTGCGAGCGGGCGAGCGCTTTCGCACGCCGGGTGGACGATTCCCTTCCGTATTTTTTAGTTGTAGAGATAGCTTTAGTCTTTATTGTCTATAATGAAACATAATATTCAAGCAGAAGAATAATGAAAAACTTTGGAAGTTGGTAAGTTGGAGTTATGTTTTATTCTTTCTTTTCTCGGTTTTGCGTTCTTTTTGTTGTGTTTTGTTTTTTCCTGCGCGTCTCTGTGTTCCTTGTTCCATTATTTTTTTTCTCGATTTTGCTTCTCCCTCCGTTTCAATGGAGTGGAGAAAACTAACGAAGGAAATAATAAAAACAAAATAGAAATTCTAATAAAATTAGAGAATTGAACTTATATAACCTGTATCTTAGATAAACGGATCTTATCACAAGTTATTGTTATGTTTTTGAAGTTTACGAACAAGTCATCCAATTTAATCGTTAGCCAGTGGTTCAACGTAACTAACCAAATAAATCTAACCACTAACCGATAATCAAGTGCTTTGAATTAAAGAACGAGCGTCTTCTGTGTCCATACGAGTTACATCGAAGAGCATGTCAAAGTATAATGGGGACTCTAAGACGAGTATGAATTAACTGAGCTAGAGGCACGATGTGCACGAGGAACATCAATAACGCGAAATGGTTGGACCTGCATCGATCGCATGTCTCTGCTTGACAATTATCTCAAAGGCATGCACTTTTCTTTCTCCTTAGTGCATCTAACAATCTCATCTACGTATCAAATAACTAAAAGTGTCATACAAGATAACATCTCAATGACAAGAGACATGTATTTTTTTTCTCCCTATTACAACACATGAGCATATTTCCTAGTAATGACTATATGAGAAAAAAAATGGACCCACATGCAGCTGCAATCCAACAATAGTCACATTTCGAGTACACCTGTGGAGACTGATGATGAAAGCACTCTTGCTTCATGCTGATTTGTCAAGCCCACTCACCAACCACATTTGAATGATTGTCAACACTGTAAACACCGTGGATCTTCTTTTCTACTATAATGGACCAATCAAAATTATACTAGGTCCCCTAAGCCTAGTCTCAGTGGAAGTTTCATGTAACTTTCATTTGCATTAAATAGGTTTCTACATAGGTATTTTGGATAACATGGCAGTGTATTTAAGAAGAGAGAGAAGGAAAACTCTCTTGGCACGATTACCAACTCTCTATGAGTCTTGAAATTAAATGTCTATAAAACCATGGAATGAAATTCTCCATTGAGAGTGGGTGTTTCATCCAAGTTTCATTTCATTTCACATGATATGGCAGTCTTGGAAACAACGTAATGAAATTTCCCATTGAGACTGGCCTAACAAAACATCCTCCACTCAACCATTATGCACCTAGAAAAATATACACAAAAAAATCGTCTTCATTCAAATCAATCTAGGGCTAGAAAACACCCAAACCCAATCTGACGGCTGTCGACGAAAGTTTGATGGAAGTCTTCAAACTCAGACCCCCCGCGCGCCTCCATCTCATGCACGCGGGCTTCAAACGCGCACGGCGACTAGCAATCGATTCATGGAGTCATCACCAAATAAAAAAGAAAACAGAAGGAAAGGCACCGGCGCCACCCGGCCGCTCCCTCGACCTCTCACGCACGGGAGGCAGGTGGCGGCGCCCTCCCCTCCCTCTTGGTACTAGCGCCGACGAGGCCCCCCTGCATCCGGCGATGGCCACACTCCCTGTCCCTCCCTCTAGTGATTGCGTCGACGGGATCGGGGCCCTGCATCCGGTGGTGCCCCTTCTCCCTCCCCACCGGTGGCGCCCCTCTCCCTCCCCACCAGCGACGCATCCAGCTTCTTCACAAACACCACACGGTGGTGGATTTGGTGACCGGCAACGTGTAACAGCCCCAAAATGGGCCCAATGGGCTAAATTCGCGAAACGGGCCGATGGTACTGTAGCGGGCAACGGGCCGGTACCGCAGACAGGAGTACTGTACATCCAGGCTCCGGGTACTGAGGACCATACTGCAGCTGGAACACTGTAGCAGCCCGTACTGTTCACCGAATTGGGCTAGGCCGAATTTAGAGTACTGTTTATAGGGTACTGTTCACCGGGTATTGTAGCATCGCGAAACACTGTGCAACCGGTGGTTTAGTAACGTATCGTGAATCCTGAGTGAGTTCAGCCGACTTAAATACCAGGGCCAGGGACGTGTAGTAACCTTCGGTTAACCGTTTTGAGCGAAGCGAGGACGAAAGCTCAAGCGGGTTGCTACGCAGGTGGGACCACTCCTCGGTAGAGTGGGCCTGGGCTGTGTATGCCGGGACTGGATGTTACACGGCGGCACCGTCCACCACACCAGTGGCAGCGCACACCACCACCACGCCGGCGGTAGCGCACACCACCACCACGCTGAAGGCAGTGGCGGCGATGGATCTAGGTGGGGATGAGGAGGATCCGTGCACCACCACCACGCCGGCGGTAGCGCACACCACCACCAGGGATGAGGAGGATCCGTGCAGGGGTGCTATCCATTGATTCCCTTCGAGCTCCGGCCTTCATCCCCCACCCCATCAATGGCGTTGGCGGCCTTCACGCTGCAGATGGCGTCTCCCAGTGATGGATCCAGGTGGGGATGAGGAAGATCCGTTCAAGTTTCTCCTTTGAAAATTGCATGAAATGCTGGTGTTAGAAGCTTGCCATGCAAAATCGCACCCATTTTTACTGAATCTCCAAAGCCAATAATACTACCAGAGCAAAGCTGTAGTGTATGATTAAAAGCTAAACATGTGTCTGTTGTTTGCAAAAGATAAAATTGTGTAACAAGAATCCTGGTGCTCTGCATGTACTCGGATATTGTAAGCTTTTAACACATCGAATTTGATTTATATTGCAAGAAATTTTATTTCTGACAAGAAACTAGGTCAAAATTTCATAGCAATGATTATTCTTGAGTCTTCAGAGTCAGCCTAAACTGACTAAATTAACACTTTTCTCACTCCCAATTCTAAGTCTTCTGAGTCTTCTGAATATATTAGCTATTGACAACCATTCTGAGAATATCTTGTGCAGGCTTTAGACGGCAGCGGTCTAAAGACCTGAGAGTTCTATGAGCTTACAATACTTCCGTTTCTTTGTTTTTTTAATACTGTCTTCCTCCTAAAGTAATTATCGTGCGGAATATCCATCAAGAGCAATGAAAATGAATGTTAAGACAATATATCCCTAGAGACCTCCAATTACTACTTAGGCAAATCATAAATTAGATGTTTCAGGCGTTGCCTTGTAATTTCATGACCTGTACTTGTTGATGATATACAAAAAAGTTTTCCGGATTATATATATGGTAATATAGAATTGCGTGAAACTTAAACTATGAAAAAAAAATATCGCTGTTTGGTTGTTCAGAGATTTTTTTTGCTTCAGCAAGTAATGTCTAGGAGTACACATGTAAAGTGCCTTTTGGCTGATTTTTTTCTTTAGCAAGTGACGCTTGCTTCTCATGTAAAGGGCCAATTTTCATTTATATTTAAGTGATTGGCTAGAAAGAATTTCATTTATATTTAAGTAGTAGTTTGGACTAACTAATAGTGCTTTTTAACAGCATTTTATTACTGCGTTCATGCATAGATATTTAAGTGATTTCTAACGGTACAAATAACTCTGAGTTGCATCTTGTCATGTGGAGTTCTAATATATCTTTTGTGAACGCTATCATTAGTGATATGTACAATAAGGAGTTAACCGATCTCCAAAAGATCCTTGCTATGTGTTCTCCTTGGATATTGGGTAGTGGAAGCTCGCTCTTTTGTGAACGATGTCAGTCAGAGTGATGGGATATGGGGAGTAGTAGGGCTTTGGCAGAATTAGGGATCAGGATCCTTGTCTTCTCCCAAGACATCATATGTATTGTGCCTACTATCTTGCAATCCTTGTCTTTTTGTGGTCCAATGTTGTTTGTCACATTTAGTCATTCTCTTCACGTAAGTTGGACAAAGTTTATGTCCTAAAGGCAATCTGTTCAGGATTTGATGTCGCAACTGAGCCCGCTATTTGTCTGAGTGAAAGTCTGAAAACTTTCATTTTACTGTGGATATCTCTTAGTAGATCTTAACTGATGTTAATTGATATTTGAGAGTACAACTTTGATTAAATTTTGTCATTGTCTGCTTATGGTATTCGTAGGTGTGAGGTGGTGCCCATTCCCCTGACGATGCGATGGCCGTGGTGGCGGAGGTGGTGCCTCCTCTCAAGCCAATGGTGAATCTACTTAAAAAATGAAGTTCTCTGTGTTTTTTCTTTGTTCAGTATGTAACCAAACCAGTGCAGAATGCCTGTGAAGCTGAGGAGACATCTAAAAAGGTAAGCCAGTGATAGTGTTTGATAAGGATTTGTTTCTTTTTATGTTCATAGATTTATGAGGGCATTCTAACCCACTTGTAGGTTACTGCAAATACCAAAGAAAAAAACGTTTACTGCTGAAGAAGAGGTAAGGATAAATAAATATCCCTCTGATACAGTACAGACCATGATTTTCTGTAAACATGTATTCTTTGCCTTGATGAATTGTCTGTAAGTAAAGGAGTTTTGGAGTCAGAAAAGAAGAGAGTACGAGTTGCAGGGATGGTTCGCATGAAGCTTCACATGAGAAAACTGAGGCACCCTCGCATTCCGATGCCACAAACAGCCTATTTACTCTGAACAATGGGATGCGTGTAAGAATAAGGTATCTTTAAGGAGACTGTTCAACTTTGCCTCTATCTTTCTCATATTGGTTTCCTATCTGAAATCCTTTTTTTTTCTCTAAGATCCGAGGTCACCCGGTCTATAAAAGAGTGGATGAATACACCAAGCCCGTTGTAACCAAGGGACAAGAGGTACCATCACAATGATGTATTTGGTCAAACTTTGTTTTCTCTTGCAGTAATAATATCCATGTTTTGTGTAAAGCAAATGCAGGTAGGTAAAGATGTCATGGAAAGATGGGAGATAAGTGACAATCCAGTGGTTCAGAAAATTCAAGAGTACTATGTGTCTCATTATTCTTTGTTCTATCTGGTTGTGGAATTTGATTAATTCAATTTGATTATTGTTATTTTCTCTTAGTAGGTTGGTTTTTTGTTCACCAACTTCTTTTCTGATATTTGCGGCAGTGATGATCCCATGGTATCATTATCAGCACAAGCACCCACACAATTTCGTTTTTTTGGGTTTGTTCACTTTGTGCTTGAGCTTCAGCATTGGTGTGGCTTGTGCTAACACTCAAGGTCTGTTTCTTTTCTTCAAATAGTCGAGAATATTTTTTCATTCTAGATCTATATGTACCAGTGTCAGGGTGCAACTTGACTGATAAAAAAATACTAAATACTAATCATTGTTTGGTTGTTTTCATGTTTATCCCCAAGATAAAACCGTGGTGTTAGCACAGGCGTCCGTGTTCTCCGCCCGCGAGGCCGTCTCGTCAGCTGCCGCCGCATCTGCTTCCTCCGACAAACTGGCAGCGATGGCCACACTCATGTCCTTGGCAACTCCAGTGTGAGATACACAGCACGGAGTGTCTCCTCATATTCCCTGTTGTTTCTTATTGGTGGGCTGATGATTTTTTCCTCCTTCCTTTGTCTTGATCTCATCCAGACTGCTGAGCTTTTGCGGTGGAGTCTCGGTTTTGCACTGAATGAGCCCTTGCTTGTTGAATACTGATGAAATGAAATTGATGGTGCAGTGCAAGGATTCCGATTGAGCCGTGTGGGGGAGCCAATGCGGTGCCCGCTGTTCCATGCCAAGGTGTCCGACAGGGACATGCTCAGGACGTGATGCAAGAAGACAAACTCCTCCGTTGGCTTCATGGGCTCAGGGCCTTTCGGGCCCGCGCGTCAGCCCCTCTAGCGGCTGTCTTCACCACCAAGAAGCCTTCAGAAGGTGCACCTGGTGGAGGCCGATCCAAACCGATACGGCCTAACACTCAACGTGTCAGAACAGAGCAGCCGGACGATGCCTAGAACTTCTTCGGCTCCATGACATCGCCACGGTCCACATGATGCCGCTGCAAGACCCTCCTGAACTCCGGTGCATGTAGACCATAGGCTCAACTCCCTCAAACTGCCATGTACCTAACCTACCTCGATATATAAGGAGAGGTCGGATCTTAAGAGGGGGGAGGACGATTCTGCGAGACAGATCATTCGAGTCCTCACCAGAGACGCTCTACATCGAGAGCAGAGCAATCCAGAGAGGGGCATCGAGAGCTCCTCCACTACTTCCATTGTGTTCCTCCTCTCCGACGAGAGGGAAGGCCTCGCCGCGACGAGGCAACCTAGGATCAACACCGAGCGATTCCTTACCAAATCTCTCTCTTATACTCTGTTGTAACCCTCAAATTTTGGGTGCTCTTGAGTATAAGGATCATCAGCTGCTGGACGTAGGAACCCGATAGCCCGAACCAAGATAAACCGTTGTGTCCCCTCTGTGATTCTTGTGTTCTTGAGTCCACTCGAGCCACTGGAGACACGCACTCTGGCACCCGATGAACAAAAATGCTGGTTGCGATTTCGACCCCGCGACACATACTCTGTAACAACTTTAGTATATTTTGAAGTCGCAATTTTAGTATTACATGTTAGTAACTCATTTGATAAATCTTTAAGCACGTATTATACAGAATAAATTGTTACTAAAATAAAATTCTTTGAAACATATGCAAGTGGAGTCTAGTTTTGTTCTCCTCGTCACGTAGAACACACCGGTATAAATGGAATTGAAAATGGATACACCGTTCAAACGTTATAGCAATTAAAAAAATGTTTTGCTCTTTTCTTTTGGCCTGTTCACATGAGATTTCAGCCGCTTATTTTCAGCCAACCAACAATATTTTTCTCTCACAACAAACCAGCCAATAGTACTTTCAGCCGCTTATTTTCAGCCCAAGTGAACAGACCTTTTCTTGCGCGCTGGAGAGGGAGCGGGGGAAGGGGAGTGGGTCTCATTCTGCTGGAAAGTGAGGCTATCTGCACTCATGGTCCTCTATATTCATCCTCTATACGTCCTAGTCAGCAAGATTCTCTCCTCTATACTCAATTCTCCCGCACCCATCCATCCTCTATATCATCATCTATCCACTCTATCTACTGTGGGACCCACTTGTCACTTTATCTAAATATATCCATGAGTGATCTAGTTTTGAAGGATTTATTGAGACGAATTTAATGGTGCAATCGAAATTTAATTTGGATTTTTGGTTTGTGAGTTATAGCATTTTTTTCCTTGGTTTAGCTAGTAGGGCCCGCCACTGTGCACTATAGAGTAAACATTGTACTACTCTAAATATAGAGTAAGAGAAAGGATAGAGTATCGTTTTAGAGTATCCAGTGCAGCAGTTTTTACTCTATATTCATAATCTAAAGCTTTAGAGTATCGTTTAGAGTACGCCAGTGCGGACAGTCTGAGCGGGGGACGGGGTGTAGGGTCCAATTCAGCACATGCAGATGTCAGATGGGTCGCGTGCTCGCGGCCGTGGGTCGCATGATACCGTTTTGCACGATGGGTTGCGCGGAATCCTTGTCACAGAAAATGAGATAGGCAGACAAAGAAACCAAACACTACGACCTTGTTCGCTTAAACTACTTCAACAGTACTTTTTAGCGAACGAATAATTTTTTCTCTCACGACAAATCAGCATGAGCTAAAATTGACATATTTGTAACCATTCCAGTTTCTTGCCTAGCAATGTAAGCGCGAGCACAAGCAACAGATCCAAATGTGCTCAAAGGTCTCAGTATCCAGCACATAATAAGGGGATGTTTGTGACTTTACAAACTTCATTGTAGAGCAGCTCCATAAAAAACTGGAGTTTATGGAGCACCTCTTTAGGTGCTCTCACAATTCCACTCTTTTTCCTCAAATAGAGTGCGTAAAGCTGAAACAATTTAACTAAAAAATATAGAGTGGAGCGGTTCTAAACACCTCCTAAATACACAAACATAACAAACCAAACAAATATATGTGGATATTAAGAGTTTTGAACCAATCGAAGTACTGCTACTTCCTGCTGCTGTGTAGCCTGTGTTACGCATTCTAGTTGCTCTTTGGTATTGGTTTGTTGGCCAGCGCTCTCCAACTGCAGCATCAACTTAACCCGAACACATTTCACCTGTTGAAATATGATTTAGATTCTAACGTAAATCTTATGAAATGTTTGGAGGACCTGCGGTTTGGATTATGTTCTTAATAGATTTATTTTCATATTTGATTGCAGTCGATTCGCGCTTTATATACAATGCAACTTGTAAACTGTATGGGATGAGTATGAAGATCACCAATTGACACAAATTGAGTTCCTAAAAATCTAAATCGTTTAAGCTTTTCTCGTTTGTTTTGCTTGGTTTCCAAAGCTCATGACTCCTCGTATTGCGAGTCGTCTTAATGTATCGCTGCCCTCTCATTGAGTCCCGTTAGCTTCAAATACCCCTCAGGTCTGTTCTTCGTCTACGAGCCTCCACATACACCTCCACGTGCAATGGTATTAGCGTCTATATACAAAGGGAAACAGAGAGACACGTATTACTCCATCTCATAAAAAGAATCACTACGAGGCTCGTCGTAATCAAACTATCTTGACTAGTTTTGTAGAAAATATTAGAAACATTTGTATCTTTAAATAAATTTATTATAAAAATATATTCAATGATCTATCTAATGATACTAGTTACGTATAAAAATATTAATATTTTATTTATAGTTAGTCAAAGTTAAAAATGTTTGAGTTATCGGGAAGCATGAATATCACTTTGTATGGGATGTGGTAGTAGGCATTAAGAAGAGCACGGCGATTATGATAATAGGCATGCTTAGAATCCTCCTTGGTCTTGGTGCCTGAGGCTTATACTCCATCGGTCCCACAAATATATGCACGTCTCGTTTCCTGAGTAGTCAAATCTTTTTAAGTTTGACCAAATATATACAAAAATATACTAGTATTTATCATATATAATATGTATCATTAGGTTGAGCATGAAATATATTTTCATAATATACTTATTTGTAGATACAAATGTTGATATTATTTGATATATTTTTAGTCAAATTTAAAAAAGTTTGACTCCTCGAAAAACGAGATGTGCATTTATTTGTGGGACGGAGGGTACGTTTTACAGCCTGTTCGCTTGGGTTGATCTGACTGACTGAAAATACTGCTGGCTGGTTTTTGTAAGAGAAAAACACGACTGACTGGCTGGCTGATTTAGCTGATAATCTCAAGCGAACAGGCTGTTAGACTTTGATCAGAAGGAGTAATAGAGTTGCCTTTTCTCTACCAATATATTATGCACTGGTTTTGCTTCTTCTCTACCAATATATAATGTACCGGTTGCAAATTTCTTTACAGCTACCTCAACCAATGACCCCCTACAGTCATGACCTCTCCTAAATACATTAAAAAAACTGCACCTAGAAACAGCACACCTTTGAAACAAACATCTATTCCACAATCTCCTTGATCTTATCACTCAAATCCAATGGCCCAGGTTCTTTGCATCAGTACTCATCACTCATCCTGCTCACGTCGCGCGCGACTCTCCCTCTCCCCTGACGCCGCGACGACTCCTCGATCTCCCCCCACCCGCATGATCACCAGACCGCAAGACTCCTCGACCCCTCCCCCACGGACGCCGTGACTCCTCCTAGATCCCTCCCCACGGACGAGCTTGGTGGTCACCAGGCGACGGAGCTGCCCACCAGGCCGCGGCCACCAGGCGACGGAGCCGCCCACAACGCCACGGCCACCAGGTGAGTCTCCCCCATGGACCGGACCTCTTTCTTCTCGGCGCCGTCCACATCGATTCTGATGCTTGCTGTCAGTCTTATTGCACCTGTTGCCATATCCTCTAATTCCATTAGTGTGCGGTTTAAAGATGTGGCTTACCACTTACACTTCCACACATTTCCTGCAATGTGGTTTGTGCAATATTATGTGGAGAAAACCTGAGACATTTTCCTTTTTGTAGATACATAAAAAGAAAGATATCTTGATTTGGTGAAGGTACCCACAGTTTTCGGTCAAAAAAATCACACTGCAAACCTGTGCTAGCACACATATATACTGCACGTCAAGGAAAAAGCTCCTCTTTCTTTATTGCATTTTTTTAAGAATCTGGCAAATTGAGATCTGAAGGACATTGTCGGCGTCTGGTCCCGCAGGGTCCTAAGCCAATGAGTGAATCAAATGATGTGTGTCCCTAATCTGGATGGTGATGCAAGGAGGATACACGGAGATTTATCCTGGTTCGGGCAAAAGATGGCCCTACGTCCAGTGGGGAGGAGGGAGTATTGTATTTCCTTGCACCTGAGTGCTTGCGTAGGGGTTACAAGCTGTGAGAGAGGGAATCGAGCCTAGGTCTCAAAGGAAAAAATGAGAGTACAAAGGAGATTGCTTGAGATGTTGATCTTCTTTGGTGGGATAGAGACTGGTTTTTCGTTGTTTGTTGTTCGTCGTTCTTCTGCCTGCCCCCTTTGTAGAGCCTCGACCTGCCCTTTTATAGGGTAAGAGGAGGCAGGGACGCCGGGGGTGCCTTTGAGGTAAAGTTTTATCGATCCCTGTGGAGGTGGCTGTATCGACGTGCCCCGAGAATGGCCGGCCATCCCTGGACACCACGGTGACGTAGAGGACGAGACGGTGAAAAGACTCCGAGTCCTGTGCCACGTCGGCCTTTCTTTCTTGTTGACCGGCGGTGGGTCGAGGCTGGGTCGAGGACGGGTGGATAAGGCCGAGTCCCCGAGATCGTGGGGTACAGTCCTTGTCGTATCCTCCCTCGAGGGTGATCAGTGGCGAAATAATGCACGGTATGGTGTGTATAGTGATAGGCTTTCACCTCCCATCCCGGGATGGGCAGTAAAAAGTGAGATTTGACACCGGCACTATTTCTACGTCGGTTACTGTTGTAGCCATGATGGTAGGAAGTAGTGGGTAGTCGCATTAAATGCTCTGACTTTTGTCTCAGAGTTGGTGAATAAGGTGGGTCGAGCGGCCCGACCCGGGGTCGTGCGAGTCGGAGATTTCCCGATAGCCGAGGTGCCTTGTCGAGCGAGCCTCGTATGAGTCGGAACGTAGTCGAGGCGTCCCGTCGAGTGTGCCTCATACGAGTCGGAACGTAGTCGAGACGTCCCGTCGAGCGTGCCTCGTACGAGTCGGAACGTAGTCGAGGCGTCCCATCGAGCGTGCCTCGTACGAGTCGGAACGTAGTCGAGGTGTCTCGTTTGCTATTTTGGCTCGTCTCGTTTGTGGGTAGCGGTTTTGTTTTTCTTAATCGTTGATTGTGGGTACCCCTAACTGTAGGTACCCGACAGTAGCCCCCGAGCCTTTGGGTGAGTGTGTGTCACTTTCACAGAGGCTCAGCGGTTCATGAACTAGACTCGTAGCGTCATAACATTTTCCGGTGGGTGCGCGCGAGCGCACCCGCCGGGTGTAGCCCCCGAGGCCTCGGTGGAGTGTCTTGACTCCTCCGAGGCCTTTTGTACGTTTTATTGAGGAATGCTCTCGTATCGTAGCGTGTTCTGTCTTCTTTCGTTCGAAGTTTGGCTTTCTGCGGTCAAGCCCCCGAGCCTCGTGTGCGTGAGGTCGATCAGAGTCTTGGCCGTCTTTTATCATTTCGACCCTCACACTCCCTTTTTAGGAAAAAAGGAGGATGGGTGGGGAACGCCGTACTACCCTCGTTGGGCGAGTTCCGACGGTCTCCGGTGAGCTGTTAACGGGGAATTCGAGTGCGAGCCCGTGCTCCATTCATTAGGAGTCGGCTAGCGGCCATGGAGGCGCTCTCAAAAATGCCAAAGATTAGTCGTGTGGATCTCGATTCCTTGCGATAGGATTCGAGGGCTCAATGCCTCCCTCCGAGGGGATTCCTTCGTCGACCTCTCTTTTAGCCTCGAATACGTCTGGGGGCGCCTCGAGAGCATGGCTCGAGCCCTGGCCTTGTATGGGCGCGTCCCTAGTCGTCCCTGACTCCGCTACTCGAGGGCAGCTGTCGAACCCTGGTCGAGGGCCAGCTTTCGATCCCTCGAGGTTTATATCGGGCTCGGAGCCCATTACCCACGCGTCTGGGAATATCCGTCCGTGGATCCTTCTCCTGTCCGTTTTGGGCGCGTCTTTTTAGGAGGGGAAGCGAGATCAGCGCGGTAGTGGGCGACGTGGTGCGACGGTTACGGAGTGTATGGCGGACACGTGCCCATATCTGCGGATTTTGAGGGAGCAGTTAGGTAAGGTCATTGAATGTGAAAACTGCTCCTACCTTTTTGCCTGCCCGTTGGCCTTCCATTGGGGTATAAGAGCAAGGCTTGAGGTTCCGTTTACCCCTACAGGCCCTTTGCATTTTTGCCTTCCTTGCCTTCTTCGCCTCCCTTGCCTCCTTTGCGCCCTTCAGCCACCGTCCAGTGCCGCCATCATTCCTTCGCCTGCCGCGCGCCGTTTCTTCGACAACAATGGCGAGCAAGAGTCAGATCCTCCCTGCGGACGCTTGGGCTCGTTCCTCAGTGATAGAGAGGAAGCTAGAAGAGTTGGTCCGCGACGGGCTTCTGCGGCCAAGGGTGAGCCGGACCCAGCTAGAATGGAGAGTGCCACCGTCCAACCACCGGGAACCGGCGCCTCCAGAAGGTTACGTGGTGAGCTTCATGGCCTTCCACGAGAGGGGGTTCGGCGTGCTGATGACGAGGGCCTGTGAGCCAAACCTGGGCATAAAGGCCCATGTAATAAGTTAGTATTCGTAACTTTGGTCGTGATGGCCTCAGGGGCCCTGAAACATTTTAGATGTAAACTTGTACTGATCGTTAATTTTTGTTCGAGTTTTATCTTCCCTTTATCGCTTGAATCGCGTTCTCGCATGATTTCCCTAGCGCGCGGTTATGCCCCTTGGCGTAAGAGAGCGAGTGGAGGTACCGTAGCCTTGGAGGCGTAAGTGATCTCGTGGCTCGACTGCCCTCGAGCTTTAGGGTGCGTTTGCGGCCTTGCAAATCATGTAAGAACTTGATTCAAGGCGAACGGGAATGTGAGCTTTTTCAAAGTCGTGAACTGTTACTAGGTCTACTTAGCGCGCGGTTGCACCCCTTGGCGTGGGGGTGAGTGGAGGTACCATAGCCTCAGAGGCGTAAGTGATCTCGTGGCTCGACGGCCCTTGAGCCTCAGGGTGCTCTTGCGGCCTTGTCGACTTATGTGATAGTTCTCTTTTTTTGAAGAAGCTCGAAAAAATGCGAGTTTTTTGGGGACAGGGGGTTCCCCCTTGTAGCCCCTGAGGGAGGGTCGACTCTGAGAAAACAGGGTCAATCCTTCCTGGTTGTTATGAAAACAATGCTTTGAACAGCGTTGTATTCTTTATTTATGAGATTGTGAAACAATTTACAGAGCCTCGAGGCTTTAAGGAAAAAGCGACGTAGTTGTTCAATGTTCCAAGCGTTGGTGAAGATTTCCCCTTTCTCGTTCGATAGTTTGTAGGTGCCAGGCTTCAATACTTCCGCGATGACGTATGGCCCTTCCCACGGTGGCGTAAGCTTGTGTCGTCCCTTGTTGTTCTGGCTTCGCCGTAGCACCAGGTCACCAACATTAAGGTCTCGCCTGCGGACGTGTCTGTCGTGGTAGCGTCGGAGACTTTGCTGATACCTGACAAAGTGTAATAGAGCCACATCACGGGCTTCCTCGAGCTAGTCGAGGGCGTTCTCTCTTGTGGCGTCATTGTTTTTCTCGTTGTAGGCTTTCAGCCTCGGGGATCCATATTCTACATCAGTTGGGAGCATGGCTTCGGACCCATAGACTAAGAAGAACGGAGTGAATCCTGTGGCTCGACTCGGCATTGTTCTTAGGCTCCACAGGACTGAGGGAAGCTCGGCGGCCCATTTTTTGCCGTGTTTGTTTAACTTATCAAAAATTCTTGGTTTCAGGCCTTGCAGGACCATGCCGTTGGCACGTTCTACTTGGCCATTTATTTTTGGATGAGCTATGGCCGACCAGAGCACACGGATGTGATGGTTGTCGCAGAAATCCAGAAACTTTTTACCAGTGAATTGGGTGCCGTTGTCCGTGATGATATAGTTAGGAACCCTAAAGCGGTGGACGATGTTGATAAAAATAGCACAGCTTGCTTAGACCTGATGCTGGTGATAGGACGGGCCTCGATCCACTTAGAAAATTTGTCAATGGCGACGAGCAAGTGGGTGAAGCCTCCAGTTGTCCTTTTCAGGGGTCCGACCAAGTCGAGCCCCCAAATAGCGAATGGCCATGTGATGGGAATAGTTTGCAAGGCGTGAGCCAGGAGGTGGGTTTGTCTTGCATAGTACTGGCAACCTTTGCAGGAGCGTACTAGCTTGACAGCGTCGGAGGCTGCGGTCGGCCAATAGAAACCCTGTCAGAATGCGTTTCCAACGAGGGTTCGAGGCGCCGCGTGATGACCACAAGCCCCCGAGTGTAGATCATCGAGCAAGTTTCTGCCTTCCTCATTTGTGATACAGCTTTGGAGGATGGCAATAGGGCTGCAGCGATACAGCTCCCTGCTGTCGCCAAATATCACAAAGGATTTGGCCCGGCGAGCGATCCGTCGAGTCTCGATCTTATCCGAGGGGAGGTCCCCTCGAGTGAAATGGTCAAGGTACGAAGTACGCTAGTCAGGCTCGGGGTTGGTTGGCGAGGTCGAGCCTTCCGCCTGCATGGCTTCAGCCCCGGTCGAGGGGGCTTCTGCCTCAGGTGGGGGATCGAGTGACGGCACGTCAACCCGTCCGTCTGCCTGGATGTTGACGGATGGTTGATGAAGATCTTTCATGAAAACGTCAGGTGGAACTGTAGTTCGACTAGAAGCGATTTTTGCGAGTTCATCGGCGGCCTCATTATACCTGCGTGCAATGTGGTTGAGCTCGAGGCCGTGAAACTTGTCTTCGAGGCGTCGTACCTCCTCACAATAGGCCTCCATCTTGGGATCACAGTAGCTCGAGCTCTTCATGACCTGGTCGATCACGAGCTGAGAGTCACCTCGAACATCGAGGTGTTGGGCCCTAGTTTGACGACGATTCGTAGGCCCGTGACGAGCGCCTCGTATTCGGTGACGTTATTGGAGGCAGGAAAATGAAGCCGGACGATATAATGCATGTGGACTCCGAGGGGTGAGATGAAGAGAAAACCCGCGCCTGCTCCCGTTTTCATCAGTGACCCATCGAAATACATGGTCCAAAGCTCGGCCTGGAGCTAAACCGGAGGAAGTTGAGTGTCGGTCCACTCCGCCAGGAAATCTGCTAGTACCTGGGATTTGATGGCTTTGCGTGGCGCATAAGAGAGGGTCTCGCCCATGAGCTCGACCGCCCACTTGGCTATCCTACCCGAGGCTTCCCGGTTCTGGGCTATCTCTCCCAGAGGGAAAGATGAGACCACAGTCACCGGGTGGCCCTCGAAGTAGTGATGGAGTTTGCGCCGCGTCAAGACGATGGCGTATAGCAGCTTCTGGATCTGCGGGTAGCGAACCTTGGTTTCCGAGAGCACCTCGCTGATGAAGTATACCCGTCTCTGGACGAGCAGGGCATGTCCTTCCTCTGCCCTCTCGACAACCAAGACCGCACTGACTACTTGTGTCGTTGCGGCGACATAAAGTAGGAGGGGTTCCCCTATGGTCGGAGGGACGAGGATCGATGGTTGGAGAGCGTAGCCTTGAGCTTTGCAAGGGCTTCCTCGGCATCGAGGGTCCACGAGAAGTGTTTCGATTTCTTTAGGAGACGATACAGTGGGAGCGCTTTTTCGCCGAGACGCGAAATGAAGCGACTGAGGGCCGCAATGCAGCCCGTGATCCTCTGCACGCCCTTCAGATCTCGGATAGGGCCCATTTTGGTTATTGTGGTGATTTTTTCTAGGTTGGCCTCGATGCCACGTTCGAAAATGATGAACCCTAGGAGCATGCCTCGAGGAACGCCGAAAACGCATTTCTCGGGGTTGAGCTTAATGTTCTTTGCCTGGAGGCACTTGAATGCAACGTCGAGGTCGTTTATCAAATTACTGGCCTTTTTGGTTTTGACAACGATATCATCGATGTAAACCTCGACGGTTGGTCCAATGTGTTCCCCAAAAACGTGTTGCATGCATCGCTGGTACGTAGCCCTTGCGTTCCAGAGACCGAAGGGCATAGTAACATAGCAATACATGCCGAATGGGGTGATGAACGAAGTCGCGAGCTGGTCGGACTCCTTCATTTTGATCTAGTGGTACCTAGAATACGCATCTAAGAACGACAGAGTTTCACATCCCGTAGTTGAATCAACGATTTGATCAATGCGTGGCAAAGGAAAAGAAACTTTTGGACATGCTTTATTTAAACTAGTATAGTCTACACACATCCTCCACTTCCCATTCTTTTTTCTTAACTAATACCGGATTAGCTAGCCACTCGGGATGATGAACCTCCTTGATGAATCTGGCCTTTAACAGCTTGTGGATCTCCTCGCCGATGACCTTGTGCTTTTCCTCGTCGAAGCGGCGCAAGCGTTGCTTCATCGGTTTGGAGCCGGCTCGGATCTCCAAGGCGTGCTCGGTGACTTCCCTGGGTATGCCCGGCATATCCGAGGGACTCCATGCAAAGATGTCGATGTTTGCGCGGAGAAAGTCGACGAGCACTGTTTCCTATTTAGGGTCGAGGGTGGCACTGATGCTCAACGCCTTTCCGTTTGGGCCGGTGGGATCGAGGGGCACAAGCTTGACATCTTCCGCGGGCTCGAAGTTGCCGGCGTGGCGCTTGGGGTCGGGGATCTCGTTGGCTAAATCGTCGAGGCTCGCTGCCAATGTTGCCGACTCCAAGATGGCTTCTCCGTGCTCGACGCACTCCACGTCGCACTCGTAGGCGTGCTCATAGGAGGGCCCGATAGTTATGACACTGTTGGGGCCCGACATTTTGAGTTTGAGGTAGGTGTAATTGGGGACCGCCATGAACCGGGCGTAGCATGAGTGCCCAAGGATGGCGTGGTATGTTCCATGGAATCCGACCACTTCGAAGGTGAGAGTTTCCTTTCTGAAGTTGGCGGGAGTGCCGAAACAGACAGGCAGGTCGACCTGCCTGACGGGCTCTGCTCGCTACCCTGGCACGACTCCATGGAAGCCCCCGATGCTGGGTCAGAGGTGCGTCCTTGTGATCCCCAGAAGGTCGAGGGTCTGGGCATAAATGATGTTAAGACTGCTGCCGCCATCCATGAGCACCTTGGTGAGGCGTGTGTTGGCGATAATGGGATCGACAACAAGTGGGTAGACCCCAGGATTAGGGACGTAGTCTGGGTGGTCATCACGGTCGAAAGTGATGGCCACCTCGGACTAGTCAAGGAAGAGGGGGGGTTGCGAGCTGCATGGAGAAGACCTCTCGACGTTCCCGCTTGCGCTGCTGTGTCGAGAGGCGCGTCGAGGGTCCTCCGTATATCATGAAGCAGTCGTGGATCTCAGGGAACCCCTCGTCCTTGTCGTCTCCCTTGGGATCTTCCTTCTTGTCATCTTTCTTAACGCCTATGCTTTCAAAGTATCTCCGGAGCATGTGGCAGTCCTCGAGGTTGTGGTTCGTGGGCCCTTTGTGATAGGGACACGACTCTTTGAGCATTTTATCGAAAATGCCCCCGCCAAGGGGCCCTCGAGGTTTCTTGCGATCAGCAGCAGCAACAAGGTCATCGGCCGGGGCCTCGATCTTGCCCTGCTGGTTCTTCTTCTTCTTCCTATTGTTCCTCCTCGAGCCCCGGCTGGAGCCCACGGGATCCTCTTCCTTGTGCTTCCCCTTGTCCTGATCGCTACCAAAGATGGCACCAACTGCCTCCTCGCCGGCGGCAAAGTTGGTGATAATATCCATCAAACTGTTGGCAGTGATGGGAATGCTGCGGCCCAACTCTCAGACCAACTCTTTACAGGTGGTACCAGAGAGGAAAGCCATGATGATGCCGGAGTCGGTGATGTTGGGGAGCTCGGTGCGTTGCTTGGAGAAACACCGGATGTAATCTCGGAGGGATTCACCTGGCTTCTGTTTGCAGCTTCGAAGATCCCACGAGTTGCTGGGGCGCATGTAGATTCCCTTGAAGTTCCCCTCGAACACTCTCACGAGGTCATTCCAGTCGTGGATTTATTGAGGTGGGAGGTCCTCGAGCTAGGCTCGAGCGGTGTCCGACAGGAACAGGGGGAGTTGTCAAATGATGACCCAGTCATCGATGGCCCCACCCAACTGACAAGCCAAGCGGAAGTCAGCGAGCCAAAGTTCGGGTTTGGTCTCGCCGTTATACTTGGTAAGAGTCATGGGGGGCGGAACCGAGCCGGGAGTATCGTTTCGCGAATGGCCTTGCTAAAGACCCGAGGACCCGGTGGCTCGGGTGAAGGGCTTCGATCTTTTGAGCTGTCGTAGTGCCCGCCTCGAGCTGCACCGTCACCATGTTTGCGCCTCCGGCGCTCGACGATGTTGTCACGGGCATCTCGAGGTTCACGGTTGTCGACGATGCGTTCACGGATAGAGGCCGCCTTGTTCCGTTGGGCGTGCTCGGGATGAACCGAGGCCTCTCTCTCCTGTCGGGAGGGCTCCGCAGGCTGCTCCAAGGCAAGCCCGCGTCGCCTCGAGGCGGAACTCTCAGCCTCCTGCATGTCAGTGGTCTTGAGGAGTCCTCGGATTTTATCACGGGCTCGACGGGCCTCGGGGTTCGATGGCTCGGGCATGTTACGACGGATCATGGCGGCTGCGACCATGTTCTGGCTGGCTCGACCGAAAACCGGGGGCTCGACTGCCCGATCCTCGATGATGCGACGATTGACGTCGCGAGCTCTCTCTCGAGCTCCTCTGCCATGTGCGTGTGCCATGCGCTCTTGCTCGAGGGTTTGCTGAAGTAGACGTAGGTTTTCTCGTTCCTCATCGAGCCTATCCTGCAACTCGCGGATTTGCTCGAGCTGCATTCCTTGATCCACAAGGAATTGAGCCTCATCCCGCTCAGTAGAGAGCTTGACCTGAGGTGGCGTGTTCCTTCCTTCAACGGCTGCCTCATCCTCTGAATCCGACGTGATAGCTCCATCGATATTGAAGCACTCGCGAGTCGGGTCGTAGGTGTCATCGGCAGAGTCGGAGTCTGGAGTGCTGAAATAGTAATATAACGGGTGCATGTGAGGCCATGCGTCTCTAGGGTCGTGATGTCAAGAAGTAGTTGCACGGAGCTCCGTGTCTGGGGTCTCCGTGGATTCTAAGTACTTGGAAGCTGCTGTGGATGCAATGAGGTCGAGAGTGGAGCATAGATGGTGTCCGGGGAGTTCCTCGTAAGCACTCATGCTGGTGCTTACAGAAGAAGCATACGCTCGGGCAATTGAGTCTAGTCCAAACGGGAATGCTAACGAAGGCATCGTTCCTCGTGCCGGTGTAGTCGAACTGGGTGGTGGTGGCGTCGCACCGGGCGGTAGAACGATGGGACTCCATGTCGGCATCTTACCCTCAGCCAAGCTCATCCTACACAGATCCTCAGTGAGGAAATCCGTGTCGGCGTCTGGCTGAGAGGCACCGGATCGGGAATACCATCACCCTCCACAAGGCGATGATGGCGGTTGCGCTGGGTTCACCGTCGCGTGGCGGCGCGTGCCTGACGAGAGTGACGATACCGGCGCAGGGCTCCCCTAGGTTGGGAGAGCTCATGGTCCCCGTCGGTCGGGTGCCTGGGCGGGAGGAGGACCATGTCGTAGCCGTGGCCAAGCGACATGAACTCCAAGCTCCCAAACCAGATCACTATGGCCAATGGGAGCGGACGTTCGGGGTCAACCATCCAGAAAAATGGCGGGAAAACGATGTTGGCATGCAGCGGCCCATACCTAGCGCGCCAATTGTCGGCGTCTGGTCCCGCGGGGGTCCTAAGCCAATGAGTGAATCAAATGTTGTGTGTCCCTAATCTGGATGGTGATGCAAGGAGGATACACGGAGATTTATCTTGGTTCGGGCAAAAGAAGGCCCTACGTCCAGTGGGGAGGAGGGAGTATTGTATTTCCTTGCACCTAAGTGCTTGCGTAGGGGTTACAAGCTGTGAGAGAGGGAACCGAGCCCAGGTCTCAAAGGAAAAATGAGAGTACAAAGGAGATTGCTTGAGATGTTGATCTTCTTTGGTGGGATGAAAACTGGTTTTTCGTTGTCTGTTGTTCGTTGTTCTTCTGCCTGCCCCCTTGTAGAGCCCTGACCTGCCCTTTTATAGGGTAAGAGGAGGCAGGGACGTTGGGGGTGCCTTTGAGGTGAAGTTTTGTCGATCCCTGTGGGGGTGGCTGTAGCGACGTGCCCCGGGAATAGCCGGCCATCCCTGGACACCACGTTGAAGTAGAGGACGAGACGGTGAAAAGACTCCGAGTCCTGTGCCACATCGGCCTTTCTTCCTTGTTGACCGGCGGTGGGTCGAGGCTGGGTCGAGGACGGGTGGATAAGGCCGAGTCCCCGAGATCGTGGGGTACGGTCCTTGTCGTATCCTCCCTCGAGGGTGATCAGTGACGAAATAGTGCACGGTATGGTGTGTATAGTGACAGGCTTTCACCTCCCATCCCGGGATGGGCAGTAAAAAGTGAGATTTGACACCGGCACTGCTTCCACGTCGGTTACTGCTGTAGCCATGATGGTAGGAAGTAGTGGGTAGTCGCATTAAATGCTCTGACTTTTGTCTCAGAGTTGGTGAATAAGATGGGTCAAGCAGCCCGACCCGGGGTCGTGCGAGTCGGAGATTTCCCGATAGCTGAGGTGCCTTGTCGAGCGAGCCTCGTACGAGTCGGAACGTAGTCGAGGCGTCCCGTCGAGCGTGCCTCGTACGAGTCGGAACGTAGTCGAGGCGTCCCGTCGAGCGTGTCTCGTACGAGTCGGAACGTAGTCGAGGTGTCTCGTTTCTATTTTGTCTAGTCTCGTTTGTGGGCAGCGGTTTTGTTTTTCTTAATCGTTGATTGTGGGTACCCCTAAGTGTAGGTACCCGACAGGCATATTAATTATTAATCAATTGTTGGAGTGACGGATTACTTTACTGCCCAAAAAGAACATATATTTCATTCAGTTAACAACGTTGTATTATAAATTTGATATGATAATTAATTGTCCTGCTATTTTATCTGCAGTTCTTCGAGGAGCCGCTGGTCAGATCTCGCTCTCTGAGTTCTCGGAATCTCTGATTAGATGATTTGGCCTGAGTCTTATATGTTTTTGTTGTTCCAGGCGTACCCCTATGTGCACATCTGCAGCAAGGAATTCCCCTGGGGTATGAATTGTATACCTCTATCATTTCGATTTGGCTACTTGTTTGACTTTATATTATTTATTATTTCGTTCCCTTCACATATGGTTTGCTTGAAATGCGCTAGGGATTAATGCTTGATTTAACACTGATGGATAAAAATTGTACTAAAAGGACCAAGATATGTATGTGCAGTAATAAAAGGATCAACAAAAGTTGTTGAGTATGAAAAGGAGCCGGAGAATATGAAGAATGACATGTTAAGAGTATTTTGCTTCACTTAGAAGGTTTCTGTAACATTCCTTGCAGATTTCAGATTGTTGCTGTAACATTCCTTCTTGCAGATTTTCAGATTGTTCAATGCATGCTCCTGATTTATAGCTTTATTATCATTCTAGTGTTTCTGACTGAAAAAACTTATACGTGATGCATGAACAGGAAGAATGGCATCAGTTCAGCCGCTTATTTTTGTGCTACCCTTTTGTATATTTTTTAGTTGAAGCTCCAAAAATATAATTATGTTAGAATTTAAGCACATTCTGAAATTTATTATAGTTGTACATTAGGATCACTGGGTAGCCATTTTATGAACTGTCCGTATTATCTAAGCATCTATTCCAGACTCTGATACAACTTTTTGTGAAGCTTTTTTGAAATCCCGTAACAGTCAACAATGTGATTTCTTAAGAGAACTCTATTGTGATCTCTGATACACCATTTTCTCATACGAGATTTTCATTGTTGACAAATAAAATACTTCTGTGCTTTAAATTGGCATCTAACAGATCCTCACCATACTTCTGAGACTCATTTGTTAAAGTTTTGTCAGGATTTTCTTATCCCCTGAGGCCCGAGCTATCCTAGGCAGGAGAACCATGACAGATCGGATGGTGGCATGACACAGTAGAGCTGTCCAAGGCGGACCAAGGTTGTGGCACAGGTGCAGATCACTGACTTCTCCGAGCAAAGGTTTGTCCTCTCCAATCTATTTGGTGATGCGTTCAAAGAGCATTTCCTTTATTTTGCTTTAATTGATTCTAGAATCCAAGTATCCAACTCTGAGATGTAATGTGCAGATGACCATCACCGCACCACCGTCTTCAGATTTATGATTACTAGATTATTAGTAATGATCTCTGAGGTTCATCTACTAGACATCGCTGTGGGAATACGCTATCTGTACAAATGAATATCTACATCCTTCTGAAAGGTGTTGCCTTTTCATTGATCACTTGCCTCTGCTTGCCGCACCATCGTCTCCAAGGATTTCTCCGAACTAGGTGCTCCATCCACTCCTCTCTCCATCTCCCCTATGATTAATTGGATGCATTTGGGGGGGCGATATTGATTATATTGATTTATCTATTAGATCAATGATAAAACACTTCTACGAGTATGTGATGATGGAGCCATGTGCCTCATAAAATTGGAGAGGAAATCAAAGTTGGAGAAGAGAATGGCGACATGTAAATTTCTATAATTAATAGAAGAATAAAATGTTCCTTTCTAACCATATTTCTCCTGGATCAAAGTTGAAGAAGAGAATTGAGACATGTAAAGCTCTATGATTAAAAAAAGATATTCCTTTGTAAAATGTATCTAGAGTTATGGACTGGGTACTATATATTACATGTACCAAATAATTATTTAACACAGCAATGAATAAATGGAAATCGTGATGTGGCTTCAATTATGGGTGCATATTTTGTTATGTCATTTCAGACCGTTGCTTAGATCATGGAATATATTTTATCAAAAAATTAATTGCTATTCATCAATGAAATATTTTTTTGATAAACAAGTGCGTGCTGCACATATAAAAATTATTATGAATCTTGCCAAACAGTTGCTAAACAGTTCATGTTCATATATTATTAAGTTATTACTCCAAGTTTAAAACATTTGAATATGCCAGTTATTCAAAGATGAGAAGGAGTATGCCTTTTAGTTATTTGATTGTGTGGTTATGTGCTGCCGTAGCGTTAGCATGGACATTATACTAGTCTATACATAATGCTACATATGATTCATTTACCCCAAACAAAAAGAAATTGCAAAGTAAATTTATTTTGGCATCATGAGCGTATTTTCTTCCATAGAAGAATATGCATGCTCCAGTTTCACTTTAGCTTTATCCAAATCCCAAGTCAAACCTGTGACTTTGATCAAGTTTATAATAAATACATTATCTACATATCTAGGAAACTGTGATTCGATCCGTACACCTCGCAGGCACAGGGTTAGATGATTTTCACCACAATTGGTGCAAAGCTTGTATTATAGTAGGATAGGACTCAAATACGCAAAGCATTCAAGGAAAAACCATATCTGTAACCCAAAAACATGTTTTTTCGGTCACCTACAAAAAAACCTAACAATCATAAACTCCGTCCAAAATTTTGAACTATGCTCCCATTTCCCTCTGTTTGGCTCGACCTTTGCTACAGCTCTCCATCCATATGGGTGAGTGTAACCATATGAACTCAGTTTTCATGAAAAAAAACACGTGCTATGCAAGTAAATAAGAAGGGAGATTTGGAGATTTGCCATTATAAAACACACACACAAAAAATAAGATAGGTATGTCATTAATATTTGTTTAATTGGTCCAGGTCGTCTGGGACTGGTAGCGATGCAAAAGCATGTTACGATGGATTGGCGTGGCAGCTAAAAGTCACATTTACCTCCCTTAAAGTCATTAGACTCCAAAACCGAACATTTTTACCCCTTCAACTTTTAAAAATTACCCTCTGTCCTGAGTAAAAGTGGTTTTCCAAATGGATTCACTTTTTTATTTAAATAATTAGGTAAATACCTAACGAGATTTTAAAACACAAAAATACCTTGAAGCTTCTGAAAGTTTTGAGAATTATAAATATAATTTAGAACATGAAAAATCAGGATAAAATATTTAGAGTTTGCAAAAATATCTCTAGAAGCTTCCAAAAAATATATTTAGCTCTAGAAAAACTGAACAAATATCTACAAAAATCTAAAAAAAATTATCAAAACACTCTATGATGTCTAGATGTGTTTTGTTGACTTTCTACAACAAAAATATGAGATGCAACCAACAAGTGCCGGCTGCATCTTGTGTCTTTGTTGTGAAAAAATTTCAAAACCACATTTACACATTGATTACTGTTTGTATTTTGTACTTTCTTATTTTTCTAGATCTAAGTATAATTTTTAAAAAATTTCAAGTTTTTTTTAGAATTACACAGTACGCAAACCTTACCTCTATGAGCACCTCCGAAGGACTGAGTCGGCAGATCATAGGATTCACCAAGTCACCACAGACGTCTCGCTGTTGACAGAGATATCGCCTACCATTGACAGTATAGTGCCGTTAACTCCTTGTCGGGTATCGATAATAGACATACCCAACCAAGGGCATTAATAGCGTGTCGGCTGTTAAGTCGTCCGAGACTTAAGGCCGGTTTCCGCCTCGTCTGAGCCCTATGACGTCATCAAAGCGCCCGGCCTTTGCACCTCGTCGGGAACAATCTCCGCCTCACCCGACCCCTGCAACATGAGCACGGGAGCACCCGACCCCCTTGGCATACTTCCGCCTCGCGTGGGGCCCTCTGGCAAGGTCGGGAGCTGCATGGGCCCCTACCACGGCACCCATTCCCCATGATGGGACGGACACGACCACGCACAGTGAACGGGAGCATGAGAGCCGAATTATGATCCGATATGACTCCGGTCATTCTACCACGATGACGTCCATACCTCTACAGCAACAGGGTTAACGACGACTATGCTACCTAACTCCCTCTCTACGCAAATCCGGGCGCACGCGTCGCCCATCCTCGACGGCACAGAAGCACACAGGACGAAGCATGGCCACAGTGCGTTGTACCAGCGAATGGAGAGGCCAAAAGCTCAACGTCCATTACATCTTTGCGTTACAGGGTAAACTGCTCAAGCCGGATAAGGGGGAAGACGGCCACACTCGAGGCTACCTTTTTGTTTTTCACTTCCGTCTTTTCCCTATTTCACCTTTTTACCGCAAATGTATATTTTTGTCTGAACTAGTATAAACCCTTGTGTCCGCTTTGCACACCATTCGGGTCTAGACACGCAGACACAAATTTACTCGTCTTAGTGTCTAGGATGCGGTTCTAGACACCGACACTCTTGGAATAAATCCAGAAAAATATGAGCACCCGTGCCAAGTCGAGGACTTGAATCCGGGTGGGCAGGTTCCACCACGAGGGACCCAACCAATTGATATATGATCAGTTCTTATTTTTCATGAGTTCTAAATATTTTATTGGGATTTAGTGTCACAGGTATCTTTTGTGGTAAATCTTATTAGATATTTGCCATATTTTTTTTTATAAAAAGGGTAAAATTGCCTTCGGAAAATAAGTAATTTAAATGGTTTTAGAGTTGAGTATAATTTCTGGTTGTAGAGTTCAAAAAGGAAAAATCAGTTCAGAAATAAGAGGGACTTTTTTTTGCATCGAGAATGTTTATTGGGCCAACGCCGATGATGCCGAGTTTCGGACTGAGTGAGGCCGAGGCGAGGCCTGCTAGACGCGTTTTAACTAAGAAGAAGTAGAATCAAATGGTCTGGTTCAATATCAGGAGAGCGAAACCCTAGCCGCCGCCGGCCCAGTTTTGTCGCGTACGGGTTCGCGCGCTCAATAAAACAAGGTGACCCAAGGAGGAGTAGGTCTACGCTGTCCACTTCACCAGCAACAGATTCCATCCCTCCAAGCTCCCGGGCTACCCATTCCCCATGGCGGCATGGCCATGGATGCGTGAGAGGGGCGGAGGGATTGCCGACGGCGATCGCAGGTTGGAGAGACCGGCAATGCGGCCAGCTCGGGGCGGCGCAGCAAGAGGCGCGGGGCGACTCCGTGGCTGTGGCTCCGGCGGCGACAGCAGCGCTGGGACGCCGCCGCGCCGCTTACGGCAGGGGCAACTTGCAGTGCTCCTCGCTGGTGGCGGCTCGGTCGTCGGCTCACTGAGCTTCATCCGCAGGACAGTCGTGCGACCCGCCGCGGGGCTGAGCGGTGGCGACTGGCGAGGGGAGTAAAAGGATGGTGATGGATCTAGGTGGCTGTATTGGATTTTGGTTGGCTCAGCCCAACCAGGCCCGGCCCGGTTCACCCTGGGGACCTGTACCCTAGCCCCCGCCCCCACCCCCCCTAAAACCCCACGAACAAAAAACCTTGCAGGCTCACATCTCGCCCGCCGCCCTCTCTGGCGATAGCCACAGGTACGCCCTTTCTTCAGCTTGATCCTTCAAAATTGCATCTCGTCGTTCGGATGTCGACCAAGATTCCCTAGAGGCTTGTGCGTGCGAGGTTTGCACCCCGCTGACCTTGCTATCGCAGGTGAGCCGAATTGGGCTCCTCGTTGCCTGCGCTGCCCAAGCAGTGGCGAGGCGACCCTTGCCCGGGAACCAAGCAGCCCCAATGTCTCATCTTGGTGATAAAATTTAGAGGGAAGGGGCTGGCCTGCATGAATGTCCGCCCCTTGCTTATTCTAATTTCCTCTGGTGGTGTGGTGCAGCTGCAGAAATCCATCTGTGTCGTTGGCTTTGCTGTTCCTCTTCGACAATGGCATCATTTAAGGTTGTCCGTATTGAGCAACGGCGTCCTCTGGTAAGTGGCCCTACCTCTCTCTCTCTCTCTCTATATATATAGTATATACTCCCTCTGCATCGGATTTAGAAGTCATTTTGGACAAGATTTGAGTCAAACATTGGGAATATAAATCATCAATAACTTTTAAGCTGTTGAGTTTACAAATGTAAAAATTATATGAATAGATTTGTCTTGAAAAATACTTTCATAAAAGTATACATATATCACTTTTCTATAAATATTTTTTTTATAAAAACAAGAGGTCAAAGTTATATTTTGGAGACCATGTCGCTGTCCTAAACGACTTTCACTGTGTCAGTATTATCTTTTTGCCCTAAATTACCAATTATTGAATAGCTTCCACTCAATCTTCAAAATCATGGCTGCACATTTTCTAAAATCTAAACCACCAAGCATCTATGAGCAGAAGCACTAAAATGCCTTCTCATTATTTTCATGTATTCTTTGCATTTTCAGAACTCGGTGATTCTGAGGTTGAATGGTTCACATGAGGAGGTCCGCCGTAATTACATTGGTTGCCGAGAGCATTATCGTAGATGGAACATTGAGATGGAACTTTTGCATGAGAACAATGTGTCTAAGGTCTTTACCACACCCACTGGGTCCACCTTTTACTATGCCATGAGTTATGACCAAAAATGCCTTGTCTTTGTTGTTGAGGGTCGCACTGGATGGCTTCATGGTTATTATGCAACTAAGGGAATCTATGAATTTGCTAACTCATCACGAAAGGAACCTTACATCAATCACGCTGGATGTATCCGTCTCCCATTTGAGGGGAATCATCATGTCATATCTCCACGCATTGAGCAAACAAGTATTGGCCTGAATGCCCTTAGAGATGCATTTAATACCATCTGGGAATATAGTGGGGGTGCCGAACATGTAGGCCTCAGGAAAGCTTTTGGTGTTATTGTCGTCCACATATGTGAATCGTTGAAGCTACAGCCTGTGTTTGACCGCATATGTGAATCGTTTGTGAACCCAAGTGCCAGAAAGCTTGCTGCAAACGGTGATAATTTGATAAGATATCTAATTACACACTGGAGAAGGCTGAGTACCCATGTAATGCGTGCCATTTGTGATCAAGGTTACAAATTTCATATAAGAGACTTCCCAGAATTAAGTTCCGTGCTGGCCATATTACCTCATTTGGCTGTTTTGCATATTGATGGCTGGTTTGATGGACCTTTTAAACATGATGTGGCCACAGACCCAAGTAACTGGGAGCCCCTTGAACCTGGCACTGATGTTCCGAGCATTGATGATATTCATGGATGAAGGGATAGAGATTGACAACATGGGCAAAGTAGTGTTAGACAGAAAGAAGTGAAATGGAAAGGGAAGGCTTCATGGAGACTGCAAGGCAGAAGAGGAGGATGAGGGTAAGGGCAGAGAGACTATGGTTCTTTCTTCTTCAGTTTTTTTAGTTGGGACACAGCGACTCGTTGGGGCGTGTCTAGGTCAAGCTCGACACTCGCGTTTTGTTCGTGCGGGAGCTCTTTGTAGTGGCGGTGTGCGTTGGAGTTCATCGCGCAGTCAAGTTGTTGTTGCGACCATAGATTTTTTTCACTTGTATATTGATTAAACAGTAGTGTCGCCGATTCTGCTGCTCCAAAACTGTGTGTTCTGTTTGTGCTCGAGCTTCTGCTCTCGCTGCTGCCATGCTGCCTTTTGTTGTTTCTGACAGGTGGAAGAAAGGGATGGATTTGGTTTATCAGTTGCCGGTTTCCTCTGATTGGTGGATGGAGCGGTGGTAAACACTCTCAATGGACCAGAGCCCAATTGAATGGATAATGCAACCACAGGATGTGGTTTGCTTGATATGCTGTTGTGTAAGGTATTGAGACTCTTCATGCTGTAGTTTTGATGAGCATCATGATTTATATTCTTTATGATTGTGATACCATTTGTTCTATCATGAATTGAACCAGTAACATGTGCAACCTGATTAGTTGAACACAAATGTTGTATGACATAGTATTTCAATGAATGTCCATCCATCATCCCATTATTTGGAGGTTTCTAAGTTTGCAACTACGAAATGTTCACTGTGCAGTATGTACCAACATGGGCTAATGCAGGTACAACATAGGAATGGTGCATTCTATGGTTGGCAGATATAACTAATAACATCTCACTTTTTTACCTAGCACATCATATATGCACTGGGATTTTGGTAACACTAAGACCATTGGTCAGTGATATAACATGATTGATAAGGTATTAAAGAATTGCAGCCTGAAAAGCCCTACAATTTACGTGACAAATCTCCAACAATGATATCTTGGAGCGTCGATATGACACAGCACTAGGTGGAGATAGGCTCTATAGGACTGAAGCTTTAAAGTGGATGCGGTTAGTAGATATACATTGTCACAACTCACAAATACACCCTTTTCATACAATGTCAAGTCATTTTATATGTATGGATACTTCAATGTACTTATGTAGCACCAAGCCATTGTGTACTCAATAATACTCTCTCCATTCCAAATTATAAGATGTTTTGGCTTTCTAGATACATAGTTCTGGCTATGCACTTAGATATACACCGTCTAGATACATAGTAAAAGCAATGTATCTGGAAAAGCCAAAACGTCTTAGGCTCCATTCGGCTGTGCTGATAAGCCGGCTGAAAAACACTGTTGGCTGATTTTTTTTGAGAGAAAAACACTGTTTCGGCTGAAAAAACAAGCTGAAAAGTATAGATTATAAGCCGGATGAACAAGGCCTTATAATTTGGATCGGAGGGAGTATTTGCTTTCATTTAGCAGTATTGAGATCATACTCTACCTGCAATAGCTTTGATGAGCATCATTCATACCATCGTTTCTTTATATTCTTTATGACACAATGGCTTTGCTCTATCATGCATACCTGTAACATGTTCCACATGCTTGGTTGAGTTGCTCTGCTTTTCTCATCACCTTTACAGATGCTAAAGAACCATGTATTTTCTCAGAGAAAGATTCAGAGACTTCATCAATTTCTTCTTCTGTATAGGAAATCAGAGAGAGCAATCAACTCCATATGTGTTTCAGATTGAAGAATTCATTTTTTTAACACATCCATCAAATTTAAGATTTCAAATCATCCAGATGTGTTTCAAGTAAAAAGATAACTGAACATTATACTTAGTACATTTTCAGGGGGAGCAATCAGCTCTAGACTGGTACAAAGTTTGTCATGAATTCAACTCCCTATGCTAAACATAGTTTATCTATGCCTAAGAAATCATGTACAAGTTTATCTACTATGCCTAAGAAATCATGTACATTACAAAACATGTTACATGCCAATACAAAACCTCTCTATGCTAAACTAGATAAACCCCATCCATTTTGCAGCTCAATCCCATTGTTCATCGGTTCTGAACTTCTGCATTTCTTTAGCTATGAACATCTTGTGGGTTTTCGAAAATCCTTTTGTTTCTTTCTTTCCTAAGGTTCCACATTATGTTGATGGCCATGCTATTGAAGTGCTGTCGCTGGTCCTTTGGAACCTGTAGAGCTGCAGCCTCCCACCAAGAGCTGGTCTCCACATCGAAGTGCTCCCACGTCAAAACGTGGTTCCACATAGGATTGGCAAAAGCACAAAGCAAACAGCCAAACACAAGTGCAGACTGGTCATCCTCTCAACTAAAGGTTGTCTGCCGTTTGTATTTTTCTTTATACTAGCAAATATGCCCGTACGTTGCAACAGAAAAATATTATCAAACTTTAATTAAAAACGGCGACATGAATGCTATATGTCTATTTATGTTTTATCATTTCTATACAATTCAAAAGCTATAATTATTTTATGATGACCATGGCATCCATATAAGTTAGTGTTATTAATAATACGACAGTGCCATTAAGCATGTGTTAAATTGTGTTAAATTAAACTATGACCTTGATAGATTTTTTTCTTATTGCAAAGTATAGAAATATTTACTTTGGAAGTATATCATAACATTATTTTTCATATTATTGTACTTGTTTTTGGTTGATGTAAGTTTTAATAAGAATACATTTTATTTCTAATTATTTTAAGCACATCGTTCAATAACTTGATAGTAGCAATCTTTTTTCGCTTAGAGATTAGAAAAGGGTCAACCGTCTACTGTTACATTTATTTATTGTTTATTTTTCACGTTTATTAGAAAATAAGAAATCACAACCAAGGTACTTTGTGAAAAAAATACAAAATCACAAATATACGAAAGAAAGTAGAAGTTCTTAATGGGCCCCTTTGATATTTTGAATCTAAATACCTAAATACTAAGAAAAATCTTTGTTGACGGCAATCTATGCTTCACAGTAGTATATATTTTGTATATTGAAGTCCTAGATAAGAAAGTGGAGTAGGCACATATCTATACCTAATCCTCCACAAAAGGCAAAATTTATATGAAAAAAATTGATTGAACTTTCCAACGGACTCATTCCATAAGTAAACAATAGAATGGGTTCGCTTGGGCAACGAAATCAAGTGCGAGCCTTTTTAAAATTTCCATCGTCTTCTATAATACATAAACCATATATGGTGTGGTGGTATTTGTTTGCCCTATGTTTGCTGGAGACGCAGGTTCGATTCCTAGTCTCGTTTTTATTGGCCTTTTGACATTTATATATTGACTGCTCGGAGGGCCACGTGATAGCTAACCGGAGTGGGCCGCGACGGGCCAGATTCGAGCTATGCACAGCCGACCGGGTCGGGCCAGATACGACCTATGCACTACCGGGAATTATTCGGACCACAAGTTAGAGTGGGCCATTGGCTGGCTAAATTAGGCCGCGAGAAAGCCCAGACCACCTGGCAGACAGAAATCTATGGTGAAAACTAAAAAGTGTACAGAAATTTTCACAATTTATTATTAGGTATAGATATAGATGAGTGTCCAAGCAAAAAAAATCTTCACTTATTTTTCCATATGTGTTTTCCAAATTAGATTCGGCTGGTACCTCCTGTAGGTTCTTTTGAATCCCCTCTCCCCCGCGTGCGATCTCTGGGTGGGGCCCATGTGTTGTTTCCACCGGCAACTGTTGTAATTATTTTCTCAGTGCGGAAACCCTTCCCTCTTAGGCCTCGTTCGTTTTCTGTGGAACAGTTCCGGTACTGGAACAGTTCCTGGTCAGGATCAAGTGGATCCTCTTCCTCCACTCATTCCTGGTCTGATTCAAAACCTGTCCTTATCCATTCCTGGTCTAATTAAAAAAATGTGTTCGGCTGGACAGGAACAAATACATAGCCAGGATTCGGCTAGTGCACTTCTGTCACAGAACAAGTCTGTTACTTCACATGAAAATAGGAAACAAAACCTCACGAGTTCACAGTTGCAAGATTACAAGGCACTGGAAATTTACACGAGAATAATATATATCTGTGAAAAAGAAATTCAAATCACCATGCAAAGCAAACCCAATAGAATATCCATGGCTGCTGACAGCATGTATACATATCCAGGCATTTAAGTGCCACAACAGAATATGATAAGCTTGAAACAATTCAAATTACCATGCAACGCAAACCCAACAGAAATTTCATGACCTAACAAACAGATGTAAGTGCTTGTTATCAACAAAAGAAAAGATTAGTGTGCAGTACCAAAGCTACAGCAGGGTATCGAAGAACCGAATCCAAAACAAACATGAAGGCTGTTGAACATAAATAATAAGCTGCAAGTCCCATTTAACCATGGTATATTGGTGCCCATGGCATAAGATAAGCTCTCATTTAACCATGGTATATTGGTGCCCAACGGCCGAACTACTACTACTAATCTATGAGAAATAGGAAGTAACTTCACACTGGTCACTCTTCTAGTGATATACTTCTGTAACTCCCACTTACTCTAGTAATTCAGTTTCTTCACCTGCTGGTACAACTGCAACAAGTAAAAATGATATGCATTATTGGTCATTGGGCTCATGAGATATTATACTATATATAGAGATTTTCAACTCAGATACAACTGAAAAACATCTAGCATTGCATGCTACATTTCTGAAAACTGAAAATAGCTGAAAACATCATGCTAGAATTAAAATTGTTTCTATTTTATTTATACTGTCAACAAATAATATCATATATACGGCCAAGTAGAGAAAAATAGACACATGAAGCTACTGCCTACTAGCAAAATGGTCCAGCGACCAAGTTCAGTCATGTAGGTTGCATGCCTTGCTAGGTAATATTAGTAGGAGTTTGTTACTAGAAAATCCAAAGTGCAGAGCAGAGTTGCCCTGTGGCCTATGCAGTTTCAGAACTCTGTACTCTGAACTGTAACAAAACTCTGTGTCATCAGTTTCTTGCACTGCATAACATCACATAATTAGTTGTATATATTGTATGCATTATCAAGAAAGCGACCTTCTAATCAAAGAAACTAACTGCCAATTGAAATTGAAAGCACGCGTACATAGAATAGAAAAATGGACAGGGAAATCTGAATCCTCCTGCAGCTAGCGTTCACCAAATCAGGCAGCCCATGAATGGTCAATCAAAGATATATTGTATAGTAATTAATTAGATAACTGTCTTATATGCTTCATCAGTAACCGGCCAAAGCAATTGCATTGCTTGCTTTGCACAATGCCTTATATGCTTCATCAGTAACTGTCTGTCAGTTCCAGAGGGGGACATCACCGTGGCCCAAAGTCAAATGACCAACTCAGCAAGGAAAGAAGAGCGACGCCCGCCCGACCACGCTCAGAAGAGCGACGTCACGTGGCGGCCGCATGCCGGCGCCGTCCACCGCGTGGACACCGATGGCCCCCACGTGCTTGGCTCCACGGCATCTCGCCCGCACCTCTGCCTCCCCTCCATCCCTCATTTGCTCACCCTCTCGCTCACTTTGGAAAAAGCCGAACGGGAGCCGCGCTCACCCCGCTCGCCACCGCTTGCCGCCGTTTCCGCCGCCGCGTTCTGACGCCGGTGAGCCGCCTCCGCCTAATTGCTTGCGCTCCACGCTCCGCCACCTCCTCCTCTCCTCCGAACGGGCCACCGTGCTCCTTCCTCGCCTACGGTAAGGCTCAATCGAGCTCTTCCCGCACGCGCCACCGAGCCAGGCCGCCGAGCTCGCGCTCCGCCCGTCGGCACCCTCGCTCCCTCTTTGTCCTCGTGAGCCGCTCTCCTGTGTTTGCCATCTACTCGCGAACACCGTGCGCACGCCTGCTGGTCTGCTCATGGCCAGGGATGGCCGTTGGCCGCCGGCGACCGCCGTGCTGCCGCGACGTCGTGGACGTCGGACGTCGTGGCCATGCCCTGTTCCCCCCCTCTGTTCTCTGGGCCAACAGCCGTTGGGCCGAAGCCCGAGCCGGGCCAGCTCTTCCTCCCGTGCTGGCTGCTGAGGCCAAATTCGGCAGCGGGCCGGTGGATTCCGTTGGGCCGGCCCGTTAGTCAAAATGAGAAAATGAATTCGGTTTTTCCATTATTATTTGAAAAGAAAAATGCTTGGGAAAAATGTTGTGTACCCATTTTAGCTCCAAAAATTGTGAAACAAATTTTGTAGTGATCCCCATGAGTATATCTACAGTATAAAAATATTGCATGATGATTTTGTGGTACTTTTCTGTGGAGATTTATTTAATCCTTGTATTTGCTAATATCTTAAAAAATGTGTAATAAATCAAAGAAAACTCAAAAAAATATGATTCTAAGTTTGTTACTCTTCTTGTGTACTATACTTTGTAGGAAAAATATATGTCATGCATGTTCTATGAGAAATTATTGATGTCTAGTTCAAGTGCTAAATAGGGCTGAATTTTGTTATTTTTGCTAGAGGGCAAAAGTTGTATAAAACATGCATATGATAATTTTTGTACAGTGATTTTGTACTGCATAGATCATAGGAAAAATAGTAAATCTGTTGTTTGATATGTTTCATAGTACAAAGTATTTTCATGCTTATTTTTATGCTAGAGCTTGTCATTTTTGTGTAGACTGTGTTACTTATCCAAATCCTATGAATTTTTTATGGTAGGCTACTTGGAGTAGGACTATACTACTATAATTTTTTTAGATTTTTCTAGGCACCAGAAATACATGTTGTTGTTGTAACCCTAGTTTAAATTGAATATCAAGTAATATTGTTTATGTAAAATTAGTTGGATAATAAAGCTTTGGTGTATCTTTGAAGCATCAAATCACTTGCTGGTGTTGCTTGATAAGTTAGTGTAGTTGTGTTGATAAAGCGTAGTAGCACTCCTATTAGGGTTATATGCTAGCTAGTGTAAAAATAGATGAGAATTATTAGCAGAGGTGAATGTAGTAGATGACATGTTTCGTAGTACATGTTCTTGGATGATGTTGACTACCTTGTAGAAATGTTTTGCCCCTAGTCTTTACTATAAGTTTCAATGTGTTCATCTTATATCATGCCATCATGATCATCATACCACCACATCCGATGCACGGTTTACATGTTTACTTATACACTTGCATCATACAGGATCACAGGAGGAGTTGCCAGTAGCAGTTCAGGAGGAGCAGACCGGGTCCGATCCATAAGAAGCTCAGGCATAGGAGGTGTCCGAGGTAGACGAGCAAGAAGAGGATCTACCTGAGTGTGTGGACCATCAACCCAGTTCCTTCGAACGAGGCAAGCCCCGGAGCATTCTAAGTCTCCTACTTTACAAAAGCAATTTCTTAGTTATTCTTATGAGTTTATAAATTGTGCATTAAGTACAGGAGTTGAGTGAAACCGTTGTTGCATATATTACTATCCTTTCCACACTATTACCTACGAAAGTTGGGTCGAATACCGCTTAGCCCTGCTTAGACCGGTAGCGATCGGTGATTTCTGGTCACCTAAAATGATAGGTGGTTACTAGAATGCTTTAGCTATGGAATTGTTGGTATTCGGGAAAATAACCATGTGTTGATGGATAACTGGAGACCGGACGAAAAAGTTGGATGCAACCAGACAGGGTTCTGGGGTGCTAGTAGTTTTCCGTCTGTGTCTGTTAAGGACCGATCGTTGCTCGTCCCTCTTGTCATGTTGAACGCATGCCTCACATTTAGCTGGCCGAATAAAGTACCTTTCGACCATGAAGCTAGTGACACTTTTCGGGCCAGGGTAAACTCGGATTGGCAGACTAGTGACGAAGGGGGTTGTACGGGGACGCGAAGAGTAAGCCCAAGGTGCGTCCTAGCAGTCGGGTGGTCCCTGGGTAGTGCGGTCCATGATTGTTATCCCGCGACGTTTACCTGAAAAATGTCCTTGGTGATCTGTAGCTCACTTGATCGGTGAGTGTGGTTTGTGTGAGGAATAAATCACCAGCTGGTTAGGAACCGATTCGAATTACCATCGCTCCTGGATAGTGAGCACTTGACTTGAGTTATGGCATTGTAGTAATGATGATGAAACACTTATGGTTATATGGATGATGTTAGAAATGCTAAATTCAAGTGGTAACTGGATGTTTTGGATAGTGAACACTTAAAATGGTTTAGTCAGGATAGCTTACGCTTTTCGCAAATGAGTCAGCTAGCCCACTAAAAGAAAGCCTTGCATAATCCTTGATGTCACTTTATTTTGCTTTAAGACGGGTAAGTCTAGCTGAGTACTTTCTCGTACTCAGGGCGTTATTCCCATTGTTGTTGCAGATGGTCAGATGTACTACGGCTATTGCGTCAACTGTCTGTATCCGGCGATGGGTGACAACTAGGACCAAGGGCAATGGTCGCTCCGTATGTCTTATCTCATGCTTTTGTGGAAAGTGACTATCTTCTGGCACTGTATTTGAATTAAGGGTGTGTGTTTTATGAAACTGTTTTCTTCCGCTAGTTTATTTTGAACTTGGTTTGTAATAACTTATGTTCTAAACTCCGATGTATTCAACTGTCGTTGCGAACTTTATGTAATATGTGACTGTGGCTGCTGAACTTGTACGATCTTGGTTTGTATGTTGGTTGGTTTGAAATCCTTCGTGATTTCACGGACTACCGGTTTATACGGGCTTAAGTTTGTTAAATTATCTGCCTCAGCGGGCGATTTTCTTACTTAATTTCGTATAATTGTTCGGTTCTGTTACAACACGATTTGTTAGTGGCGTGGCCGGGCTAGGTTTGGGTTTCTGTTTGCCGGATTTGGTAGAGTTGGGTGGGAGGAGGGGCTGATTTGGTTTACCTTGTCATAGTAGCACCGCCCAAAGGATGGGCCGGGTCGGGCTGGCCTGGGCCAACCAAACCCATCTAGATCTAGCATCATCCTCGCCTCTCCTCGCCGGTCGCCACCGCCCACCGCAACCGCAGACCACACAATCTCACGTCGGACCGCTCGACTGGACTGCGCACGCAGCCGACCAAGACCGAGCTGCCGCCAGGAACACCACCATGAGCGGCCGTAGGCTGCGTGGCGTCCCAGCGCTCCGAGCCACAGCCACACCGCGCACTCTCGCACTGCCCCGAGCTGGCCGCATTGCCCGTCTCTCCGGCCGACCTGCGCTCACCGTCTTCAATCCATCTACCACTCTCACGAATGACAAATCCATGGAAATGGGGATGGGACAGGGAAGGCTGAGAGGGAGGGTCGGAGCCTCGGAGGGATGTATTGAAATCTATTGCTGGGAATGGGACCTACCACCTACCCCCTCCTAGGTCACCACCTCCTCCTTTTATCGAAGGCGCCAACCCTATGCGACAAGGGTGGGTGGCGGCGAGGGTTTCGCTTTGCTTACGACCATTAGGGCAACAGCCTACTGGACCAGACCGTTGTATAACTTTAATTTAAAACGTTGGTAGCCTCGGGTCGGCACCAGGATCGGCCCAATAAGCGCTTTCCATCGATGTATTTGCATGCTGCGATGTGCTGGGCTGGGCTGCCAGAGCTATAGCGCGCAACTCGACCGTAATAGGCTTCCACATCGCTACAGGGCCCAATAAATACATACTCCTATTTGGAATCACTAAATAATATTACCATATATCACATGAGCTTACTTTTCCCCCTATACTGTTAGTAATACATAGGAATTACTAGCAAAATTGCCCATGCGTTGCTACGGGTCAAAAAGTTCATGATATATTTTTATCTGGAGTAGATTTTCTTTCTTTATTATTTCTCTCAATGCTCGTCGTACCTGTTTTATTAGGGTATTTAGTTATTCCTAGGATATTGTTTTTCATAACTGATCTTAGCGTCAGTGTGTGTTACGATAACATAATTGCCAAAGTATTGCAACTACATGTTTATATTAGTCTTATGGTCTCTACATAATTGTTAAAAACCATGTTGTACCCTTTTTAAAGCAAAAGAATTTTGTTGGACATTTATAGGGAGGCTTATAGAAGCGACATAAGAAAAAAAAACTTCTATTGTGCAGTAATGTAGAGTAGCAAATAGGCCTATACTCCTTCTATCCCAAAATAGATATCATTCTCACTTCCCGAGAAGTCAAACACTTTTAACTTTGACCAAATATATATAAAAAATGTTAATATTTATAGTACATAATTAGTATCATTAGGTAGATCGTTGAATATACTTTCATAATAAAGTTATTTGGAGATATAAATTTTGCGCGCATTTTCTATAAACTTAGTCAAAGTTGAAAAAGTTTTACCTACACATATCCCATAACAACCTCTATTTTAGGACAGAGGGAGTACGTTGTAACAGATGTCAAAAATCTATATATTCGTAAACCAACAAGTATGAACCAACTTAGACTTAGCTGTTTTTTTTCTCATGTAAATAAACCTTAGTAATATCTTGGACTTACTTGAAGTGGTAGAAACAATATGGCAAACTGTAGCCAATTAAACTTTATTAGGACGAACCAGGCCAACTCATCATGAGAAAAGGAACGTGGCCCTGGGCCTAACTGACCAGTTGGGCTGCACATCTGCAATTAATTAATTGAAGACCAATGGCAAACTCCAGACCATGACAAATCGAACGACCCTCTCGCGGCCGACATCAGCGTGCGTCCGATTTGATTGGACGGTTCAGATTGTGCCCGCACAGAACAAAACTGGCTACCAGCGCTCCTCCAATGGAGCCCTATCTCACTTTCTAGCTTCTTCAACCTTTTCTCATGGCAGCGGCGGCGCCGTCAAGTACCCCTCGCCGAAGCACACGTGCAACGTTGTCTTGTTCGTGGCTCGGGTGTTTGGCGACGCGGTGCCCAACCACGAGCTCGGTGCCCTGGCTGACGGCTAGACGATCCCTCGGTAGGCTCGCCGGCTGCGAGCGTGCTGGTTGGGGGCGCGAGCTGCGAGCGCGTGCCGGCCGCGGCGGTGAGCCAGGAGCGTGCTAGCCCGGGGGCACCGTGAGCCACAGGGAGTCTGGGACGCCGGCCTCGGGGGCAAACACGCCTGCCTCCGTGGCGAGCGCGCCGGTTGCAAGGACGCTGGCCTTGGTGGCGAGCGCGCCGGCCGCAGGGATCTCTATAATACTAAACGCGAGCCAAGCTCGCGTCAACCACGATGGGACGTCGTCTGCAAATCTCTGGTCACTGTCGCCTGTAAATCTCTGATCGTTGGATATCGATCGGACAGCTCTGATCAAAATAAAAATCACTTTCGTGACACTGTTTATGTATATACTGTTCACGCATATTCGCTACGCGTACACGAATAACGTACCTAGAAGATCAAAATAGACCTTTTTCCTTTGTAGAAAAAATTCAGAAAATTCGTAAAGAAACTAGAACCAATCTACAACGTAGCTAAATATTTTCCTCCTCTTCTTTGTCATCCAAAAAAAAAATATATTCTAAATTCCTATCGTCCACCTTTTGTCAATAAATTTAGAAAATTTATATCTTATCCATCCTAGCTTTGAATTCTGTAATTCTACCCAAAAAAAATTAAATCCTTTGTAGTAATTTCTGGTCATTTTCAGAAAAATATGAATACTCAAAATATAAGTACCTACTAGCTATTCTATTACGCTTATAAATAATCACTAAAATCAAGACCCTTTTCCTTTGTAGAAAATTTTCAGAAAATTCATAAATAAACTATAACCAATCTAGAACGTAGCTAAATATTTTCCGCCTCTTCTTTGTCATACAAAAAAAATATTCTAAATTCCTATCGTTCGCCTTTTATCGATGAATTTAGAAATTTTATATCTTATCCATCCTAGCTCTGAATCCCGTAATTCTTCAAAAATAATATATTGAAATCCTTTTTGTTACTTCCGGTCATTTTCAAAAAAAAAAAAACTCCATGACTAAGTACCTACTAGTTATTCTATTATGCTTATAGACAATCGATAAAATCTACGATAGCCAATCTCCAAAATAAACACCATTGTTGCATAAAAAAGGATCCGTAGCAACATAAACGCATAATCAAACTTGCTCGGCCTACTAAAAAATTAATCAACAATTGATCAAGCTTCTACACAACTGGTTCCACACTACGAGGCCACGCGGCAAAGTCGCGCATTGTTTCTAGTGCTGTCTAGGGGCGAGCGCGCCGGCCGCCTGGAAGCGCCGCCTCTCCCCCGCCCGACGCTGCTACCGTGCCTCAGCGCCTCCCCGCACGTCCGCCTGGCATGCTGGCCTCACTCGAGCTGTCGTCATCTTCCCGCCCCGCTTCGCCGTGGCGTCGTCGTCCTGCCTCGCCCACGCCGCCCTGTCCCCATCCCGCGCCATGGCCGTCGGTCGCCGTGCACGCTCTCCGGTGCCCGCGATTTGCTCATGGAATCTATGTTTGATTTTGATTATATATGAGCTTGTAAGTTGAGGTGATTTCTATTTGGAAAAAATAGCAAATCTCTTTCTTGATTCAATTTGCAGTTCGTTTTTTACTTGATTTGGAGTTCTTACTCCTATTTCTTTTTCCTTCTTTGTTTCTGTTCTATATCTTCCGAACATACTGAGTTTCTTTTTTTCTCGGTCTCTGTTGCGTCCAATTTTTGTTCCATTCAGATTCAGAAGCAGTTTTTTACCCGATCTCCACCGTCCTTATAAGAAGCTAGGGAGGCCAGGCCAAAAAAAATCCAGACAAAAAAATTAGGCTGAAATTTTACCTCTTTTGTATTAGGTAGAGATATGCCCTGGCTACATAAATAAAGTTGCAAACGGTTATTTCCACAGGTGCCTTACAAACAGTAAACCAACTACGCCGACCCTAACTTAGCAATGTATTAAGCAACACTGCTCCAGCGGAGATTATACTGACAAATGGCCATTTTCCTCCAGAGCTCCAACCGTGCCATGTGCCAACTAACACATAGAAGCGGCAAGGAGAAAGCACGCAGACGTTGTTCAGTAGCAGCTGCAGCATCCTTTGTTTGAGCACAACTCCTTCAATCACCAAAATATAAAGAGGAAAAAAATATCGATGCCAGAAGTAATACAGCATGGACACCCTTTGCTCCAGCTCACAGATTAATTTTTTTGTTTTGCCTTGAAGATTCAGAAACCTCTTTTTCAATCTAAAACGCAAAAGTTAAGTTCACATGTCTTCTAAATCCCATATATCACATCATGAGTAAGATTACAAAGACTTGCCTCTGCAATCCTTGCTGACAACCTAGCCTCCTCGTCTATATTTATTTTCGTTAGTTCAGTTACATTCTACACAAATGCTTTCAGCTCTTCAAGCTGGAGATTCTGCTTTTAAGCAGCTCCTTGCCTCCTCCTGATAAAGAAAACCAAACCACATAAGAACAGGTCCACCATGCAGACATATTAGTAGAGGTTAATACGCCAAAGAATAAAGGAGTGACACTACTGAAACAAGAACTTGGAATCTCGGTGTTACATCAGCCATTTTATGTTCATACCCAGGTAATGCGGTTGCACATTGCCTGACAAAAGGGTAAACTTGGCTCCAATCTCCTGAATCCTAGCCTCTTTACCAGAAGTGTCTGCCAGGTTTACCTGAAAAGACGATAACCAAGTTTTCAGTTAACTAACACCAAAAAAATACCATGGTAAAAGAGCATTAGAATCTCAAAACAAAAAAAGTCAGAATGTATTCAGAGAATTTCCAATCCTGAAAAATATTAGAAAAAGAAATCAACATGAGCAGCAGCAGATGCCTTTCCTTATTCTAAGAAATAAATAAGGACTGTGAAGTAAACTTACTATGATTTCAGAAGAGTTAAGAAGAAAATAGTAGACACCGTTAGTATGCAGGTTATCCTAATTTAGGGATTAGTTCATCCATTGCAAATCCCACACAGCAAAGGACACGTGAAGAAAAAAGATAATCAAAGAAACTATCTCTGACTACAAGATAACAGTAAAAAAATACCGTAGGCGTAATTCACATGCACATCATTCTCCATCCAGAACAGGGTCCTCTCAGAAAAGAAAAGGCCTGCAAGGAATAGGAGGGAATCAGGAGTGCGTTAGCCTTGAGCTTTCTGATGATCTGTGTGCAGTGCGTGTCGCTGCTTCCGTCTTTCTATAGTGACCCCAACACATCCTCCAGCCGTAGCAGCACCTTTGACGACGACGACGACGACAACAACCACAGCACCTTTCTTCTTTCCCCTCCCCCTTCACCCCCAAATCACCCACCGCTAGCACCGACCTTGCCCACCAAAAATCCCTAGACCAATGGTTTTCAATCTCCAAGAGCACGTCCTTTGAGAATCCAAGAGTAATACTGGTAGTCTACAATGATGATAAAAAAAATCAACAGTTCTGAAGATTCATGAATCAGACATTCCTGCCTTAGCCACAGGGAGTAAGGCAGCAGCATGAAGATAAGAACCATCTGTTAGTGCAGCAGGTGCTGGCTGATGCAACATCAGTGGATGCATGTACAGAGTTTCCACAAAATCAAAACAAATCTGCATCAATGTAGGTTGTAGGGAGTGCAAAATATACGATTACAATCTGAAAACATGCCAAAGAATTTGATCTCCAAGAATTAAACATATTTTGCTCTTTGCAGATATCTGCTGGACTGCCTTTTTTTTTCTAAAAGTAAGAACTGCATTATTCATGACTTGGAGTCACTTCCTTGATATTGTACATAATTGGTGATCTGTACATGCAGCACTAGCAAACAAAATTGTTTGTAAGCAATCAAGTTTCCCAAACTTGACGGAACCGATCAGACTTATGTATAGCATTAAATTTCATTTGCCAGATCCAGGCTACAGTACCCACCATAAAAAGGCCAAACAAGTATTTAGAAGACACAAACCTCCATCAAACCATGAGAAATATAATGCAAGCCAATTAGGCTCCATTTAACATAGCAGTGAGAATATATAGCCAAACTTCTCTAACTTTGATCAAAGATACATAAAGGATATCTAAATTGGTTGTGTAGAAATGATACCATTACATTTGCCAGGCAATATATTTTCATAACAATTAATTTGTACCTTTTCCCCCACATTCATATAAAAAGTGTTTTCAAAGTTACATGCAGGAAAGCATGCCCATGTTCAAAAGGTCATATATCGTTGAAGAGTCATTGTTCAAGCTCTAACAGATATATTCTACCACAATTGTCCAAATTCCTCAAATACATTATGCCATGCAGCAGAGCATAGAAATGCTAGCTCAGAATGTTACTTAGTGTTTTTTGTGTAAAAAGGTGGGATAACCATAGATGTCAAAATATGCCTGGACTTATAAAAGGGTGATTATACATCAGTAAGGAGTACAAACACTATTGACTCACAGGTGGTCAATTGTATGCCACTGCATTTGTAGGTTGTAGCACTAAAAGGTTTACCATTCCTTCCAATATACTTTTTTTTGAATCTATTCCTTCCAATATACTTGATCATATGCCACCAGTATTGTGTAATTTTGATATTGAGTTGACCATTTTGCCTGTCTGACTTATTCCTCTTCTTAACTCCACTTCTTCGAACCAGCAATGGTAGCAACAAGAGGATGTAGGCAAGAATGCCCTATGATCAATTATAACAGGAAGAAGGCAACTGCCTATGTACAAGGTCTATATATCTCTTCTTTGGGCTGTCCACTTAGTGTTTCTCTATGGTGTGATTTTTATGTGTTTGCGCCTTAGACCTCAGGTGAGTTACGGGCACAAAGTGTATTGGCATTTGACTGAATTGGTTAGGATAAGTTACTTATTTCAGGTGAACAAGCATACAGTCTACTTACTGATGCTTGAGAGAATCCCAGCAAATCCATCCTATTAAACACCAACAGTTTTTTTTCTCCTATTCTAGAGAAAAACTATTATGCACTAAAATTAACTGTTTATCTTGAAAGCAGCACCACATGGCAAATGACATTTGATTGAAACCATGCACTTGGATTTGAAAATCGCTTGTGCGTTTCCAAGGATCCAATTAAGGTAGATTGCACCCTACTGCAAGCACCACACACCACCTTGAGCATATCCCCAACCGACCGTACCAAATGCAGCCCAGCCTAGTCCACTGACCACAGACTGCAGAACGTGGCAAGCGATGAGACCCTACTGCTCCCTGCTCTGCGGCAACGCCCCCGGCTGCTCCAGCTCGATGATGATCCCTTGCACGATCTAAGGAACCAATCACCAGCAAAAGGCCAACCAAGGTCAAAATACCACACTCAATTAACCAAAGAAACTAGCAGGCATATATATGAAGCATGAGAAGGCACAAACAATGCAAAGGACACAGTGAAGAATAAGCACTGCGTAGCAAACGGGCCAGATAAATGTCTGCGCATCTCTTGTATGTTTGTATAGGCTATGATATTTTGATGCAAAGGACACAGTGAAGAATAAGCACTGCGTAGCAAACGGCCAGATAAATGTCTGCGCATCTCTTGTATGTTTGTATCGGCTATGATATTTTGAAGCAGGACATGAAATGCATAAACCATAGGGCTAAGCAGCAAATGGACAGTAGGAGTTTTTGTCAAGCGTAATAATAACGTTAAAGTTAACCAATATGGCAGAAGTCAGGAAATATAGTAAAGCGGATCATTTGGAAAAATGGGTCGTCATTTTATTTTTTAAACCGGCGATTTAGTTTCCATGTAGTAGTGGGTGTTTGTGTGTGTGAGTCTGGGTCTATGTTTGACTCTCTCTTCTTCTATTAATACAATGATACGCAGCTCTCCTGCGTGTTCGAGAAAAAAATAATAATTTGGAAAAAAACTATTGAGGCAAGGAACGATACTTAGGCCAAAGGACCTATGAATGTACAAGGTAGTAAAGTCTTCAATTTTTTTGTGCGGTGTTTTTTTTTCTTTTTTCTTCTTCTGGAAACTGCATTCTTCTATTGAAACATGTACAGGAGACTGTGGTTCATAGTTTGAGGTTCAGCAGCAAGTATAGAAGTAGGGAAAATATTCACAGAAGCACATGGCAATCTGTCAGATCTATTGCCTACAAAGTCAAACTACTTCAGCTAAAAAGCAGAACTTTTTTGTTTGCAGGCTGGGCATAGATGGAAAAAATACTAAGCTTGTATAGATATGGATGTCAGGTCTCGGTCGCATCCTTTGGAGGTACAATCCACCATAGTATGCTCATCTACAATTCTGCAATCTTAGGCACTCTTAAAAGAATCCAGCAACTCAAACTGAAGCTGTATAGGGAAAACAAAAAAGAAATCAATTTGATGTCCATCACAATGAGATGCAGGAACTAATAAAAATAAAAGAACATATGCAGAAGAGAATTGCTAAGATATAATGACATTGCCATCACAAAAACTAATGCAAAGAGCAAGGACCGTGGAAGAATGAAATAATAAATCATTATTGCAGAATTCCATTGCCTCAGTGAAAAACAGTTCATCACTGCACAATTTCAAAAACCTCGGTAGGTAACATGAAAAATGAAATAATTCACCAGCATTGTACAACTAACAATATTAGGTGTGCACATGATCAGTAATCAGGAATATATATATATATATATATATATATACCCGACCCCTCCCCACGCACGTTTTTTTCCCACGTGCCCTGCTGTACGTCCGTGGCACCACAATCCCTCCCACCGGTTTTAGTCCGCACAACTCCTTTGACCGTTTTTTTTTCTTTTTTTCACGGAAGCAAGTTTTGCAGTATTTTTTATTTTTTTTCACGAGCGCAAGTTTTGCATCCTGGACCGTAACTATTTTTTCTTTCCATTTTTCTTCACACCGTCTCTGATTTTGTCATCCTTTTTTCACGCAAACAGGTTTTGCAACCTTTTTTTTAAAAAAATTCTATTCTTGCTTTTTTTTTCACGCAAACAGTTTTGTAGCTTATTATTGCTTTTTACACACAAACAAGATTTGCAAATATTAAAAGACATGATTGACCGTCCTGTTTACCTTATAGTTTAATATTTTTCAAGTCTTCTTCTTTTGTGACTAAGATTATTTTTTCTCTTTTTGCCAAGGATTAGTGAAACCATATACTTTCCCTTTGATCAACAACTGATCCATCATAATGAAATCAGTCTTTCCGTTTACACAATTTGCTATTTGAATTGGTGAAACTTTTTGGACAAATTTTCAACAAGATCAAACACTCCTAACAAATTACTGTCAACTATAATAATTCATTGTGCAAACCACAAATACATTATTTGATCATTTGCCTTCCAGGATACAGCTATTTGATTTTCTCATTTTTCTTCACACCCCAGGTTTCTCATGATGGAAACCTGTCAACTATACTAATTCATAACCTAAACCATAAATAGTAATTTAACTGGATTATAAAAAAAAACATATGTTGCATCGTCAATCCTTAAGACAACATAACAGTGTTGGTCATGAGCCACGTAAGACGCTGATCACAGCTTTCTAAAGTGACATTGCTGATCACAACTTTCTAAAATGAGCTTGCTTCAAGGTAATGCGGCAGCAGCCTTCATATCTGTTAAGAAATCTTGCAAAAAAAAAAGTATCTTCTCACTTCTCACTTCTCAGTCGATCTAGACCTCTCGACCGCTTCGTGTGCGTTGCACCGCTGGACTGGTGTACGCAAGAAAAAGGAAGCCAGGTCACTCGTCGATCTCCTCCGAGTAATCACGGAGGGGTGGGTCCTAGCTTTTTTGTTACCCGGGGATTACGGGATTTCAGAAGTTTTTTCGTATTTTCTTAGCTTATTTATTTATTTAATTAATTCATAAAATCTAATAAATCAATGGCTCAGATTATTTTGGACTATTACTTGCATTACCCATTAATTATTAATTTCCAAGGCTCAAAAGATGCAGCCCCGATGAAGAAGCTCTTGTAACTGACTTCCTGCATACTGACCTTCTTAATTTAAAAGATATGGACCTCTCCTGCATATTTGAGAAAAAAAAAGGAAAAAAAGTACTGACCAGAGTTAAGCAGCTAGGTGGTCATCTTGTGCATATCGCTGTAACTGAACATCCATAACCAGCTCATGTACTTCTGGATATTCTGAAAGTGCTGCGACAGTTATGGCTCCTTGGATGTCTTGAACCCTACAGTTTTGATCCATTGCCTCCTTCACCGTACCCCTTTTCGGTTTTCTTGCTCCCGTACTACCCATTTTGGACTCAAATTTAAAATTTTCCAACAAATTTTATATTCTCTGGTCTAAGCAAGGCTCGTTTGTCTTGTTTTTGACGCCATTGGATACTTACCAAAATGTGAGTACTTTGATGGAGCCTCAACTTTGGTAACTAGTATGGCAAACCATGTTTCAAAAAGCTGACAGGTGCTAGGTAAGTGGTCACTCTCTATCCAGGCAGTTGTACCTTTCTAGGTGGCTAGAGTGATGCCATGTTAAATAGAGGAAAATTGGGATATTAAAACAATTATTTTGATGTTATCATGTTCATCATGACTATAATTTATATTCATCTGTGATATCCCACTTTCGTACACAGATCAACTCGTAAATCTCTCTAGGTGGGAAAATGCCTAGACATTCACCTCGGTGGCGCAAGGCAAGCACCGCCTTTTTAAAAAGAGCTAGCAAAGCATGGTGTCCATACCCTTATGTATTGACTTGGTTTCCTATGTCCTATTAGGTAGCCATGCGCACATGACCACTATGGAGCAAGGATCCTGCCATCCTGGTTATGACCCTCAATTTTTTGTGGTACCATTTGGGCCCTCTAGTTTGAATCATTTAATAATCCTTTCATCAATGAATTGATGGAATTTGTATGGACTTGGCCCAATAACCAATTGTGAAATTTCTAATAAATCTTAAAGACCCATTCATGTGAGCAAGAGGGGATGTGGGAACTCTTTAGTACCACCTTGCTTGTGGAAGTGGAGGTAGTCATACTTAAATATGGAAGTCCTCCCCACTTCCTCAAGTCTAGTGTGAGGAGTAAGAGAAGTCCGCGCGCGCTCGCTCGCCTCGCCGGGCGGGGCGAAGGGCGCGGGTGCGCGGCACCTGCGTGGAAGGTCCGCCAAAATCCAACTCCTCGCCTTGCGGGAGCGCGATCTCCTTTCTCCTTTTGCTGTTTTCGATTTTTGGTTTCTTGGCCTTCAAGTTGCATGAGTTCTAATCGGTTACAAATTAAGAGTCCTAAATCAATTTAGATCGTGATCGCGACACGAGATTGGTTGGACAGGACTATATAAGCAACCTGCTGGCCACGCCAAACGTATCTAGTTAATCCTAGGGTTTTTGCCTCTACTCGCTATTGCGCCGCCGCTGTAGCTACTCCAGTCCGATCGCTTGCGTGCACCAGCGACCGGGTGAGCAGGTCTCCGGAACTCTCGTCTTTGCAATCCTGCACCGGGAGAAGACGAATAAGGTTTTTGGGAAGCGTTCTTCGCGCGACTGCTCCCAAAGCTTCCACAACGGCTCGTCTTCCAAAGGGTGCATCGGCGCGTCGGCTTCGTCGTGCTAGAGCTCGCGGGGTCGTCATCAAAAATACTCCTCCGCCTCTCATCGACGACTTTGACGACGACTTCAACATCGACGACATCGACATCAGCGGTCTCGCTCCATCACCACCGCCAGCTACATCTTCAACACCATCTACTACTACTACAACCGAAAGGTATAATTCTCTTGATCTAATTTTGACGTTCGTACAATCTAATCTATCTGCTGGACTATCAATGCTTGTCATGTTGATGCTGTGGAATATGCTGATCTGCTATACTAGTATGCCGTACATGTTTAATCTAGTTCATATATTTGCCATGATTTATGTTCTAGTTTTAATCATGCTTTTAATCTGGAAATTGCCTAATTCTTTAACATGAATATCACTAGAGAATTAATGGGGTGCTTGGTTTGAGGAATTTGGTGAATCACCATCTTCTCACTTCTCACATTGTTTGGTTGGATGAATGGAATCAGTTGGTCCATCACCACCTCATCCCTCATACGTACATAGTTAGCTTAATAATGAGTGGTTTCATCTTGTCAAATTCAGGGGGTATCCCCATGATACACTACTACATTCTAGATGAGGCAGTTCCCCAGACCAAACATAGTATCCCCAGAGCCACTCCTACTGTTTTTTTTATGGAAACAGGAGGGGCAAGCCCCTACTGGTGGATTTATTAAAAGTGAAAATACTGTAAAAATAATTACAAATAGCAAGTAGGGGAGGTGCAGATGGAGCACTTCAGGATACAAAGAAAGTAAAGAAAAAAATTAACCAGGCAAGAGAGATTAAACTAGACTGTTTAGCCACTCCTACTGTGCTGCAGCTCAAGCCTAGCTATCAGTAAACCTTGATGGATCTGTCATTCATACCCACAATTAGAAACTATTATATTATGATTCAAGTACCGCAAAAAGGTCAAGCCAGATCATGAATGCATAGAAAAAGCTGATGACGCGACACGCGAGGATCATAGCCACTGCATAGAGCCTAGGTCATACATTGCTAGGATATGATTGGGATACACGCTATGGGTTGAGAGGACTAGGTTGGAAGGGGGTCATAGCTATAGGTTGTGTGCAAGCGAACGCTGGCCGTGCGCTTTGCACTCTTCCTGCCAGAGTTCGAACCCCTCGGAGCGGATTTGTTAGCCGGAGGAGGCGTAATTTATCTACGCGTTGAAAAAAATTCCCTCGTTTGTCCCACGTCAAAGCACAGGTCTAAGGCCAGTTTAGTCTCACGGGAGCTATGGTACCGCTGTGTATGGGTGGGGTAGAGGTTCGGGGGTTTTCTCGACCTGCGTGTGAAAGCCTTCTTCTTAAGCACAATGCCCGAGGGCCGTCTTACCCCGCGCGGGTCGAGTTTTTTTTTATATATAGTTATAGGTTGTGGTTCTAACAATTCCACCATTTGGACTGAAGTCCATTTCCAACTTGTACATTTTCGAGTCCATCGTGGCATCCAACGATTCAACCACGATCATAGCTGTCGTTATTGTGATCTAGGATGGCAGAGTCGTATGGTCCTGTAACCTTAGTTGTTACATATAGCTATTCATGCTCTCCTGTTTGCATTTTAGATGTAATTTAGTTCTGCAGTGTGTTGCAGAGAACATAGAGTATTGACTGAACAGCATATGGTTTCCCATCTTAACTCCTTGTGCGTTTTCATTTTTTCACCTTTTTAAACTATAATATGCAGGGTTCTGTTATAGAAGTGACTGATCCTAAGCGAGGCATTGATATGCAAAGTGGCGTCCTACTTGAATTTGATATGAACACTACTACAGAAACAGTCAACAGTGCCGGTCACATCACTGCTGAAATTAGGACAACCGGCAGTGATGACCCTTCACTGCCGGTTCTAGGCTCTGACAACCAGAAAATAATTGGGGGGTGCGAGAACCGGCAGTGATGACAACTATCACTGCCGGTTTGTGCCTCCCGCCGGCAGTGATGACAACTCCACTTATCACTGCCGGTTCAAGCTACGAACCGACAGTGATTTGATTCTATCACTGTCGGTTCTAGGATAGAACTGACAGTGATGAGCCTGACAGCACAAAAAGGTTGTAGCCGTCATCTTCTTCCTCCACTCTTTTATCCCGAGAACAGAGGCACGCGTTTGGGCCACTCCCTCCAATATTGCGGTCGCCCAAATCCGTGAAGCTACCACTTGGATTTGGAAGAATGGCTTGATCTTTTTGCTTTAAGGTTAGTAACCAGCCTCCATTCCTTCGATTTTGTTGCTTAATTAGCTTTGTTTTGATGGCTATAATGCTTGATTCTCATTCTTATTTCTCCATTCTTCTACAGAGCACTTTTCTAATTCATGGCTATAATGCATTGTTAGTATGTGATGTTATAATTGGTTCTTAGGAGTAGAGTAGATTCTTTTACAATGTTGATGAGCAAATTAACCCATGTGTCACCAAACAATGCATTGTTTGAGCAGTAGTGGCGGATCTAAGGGGGGGTGGGTGGGCTCCAGCCCCCTAATGACTTGATTTACTACTAGAAACAATGCATTGTTCATGATAATGTCTCCAATTTTAGTATTTATTTAAATTAATGTCTCTATTTTTATGTGGCATGGAGTAGAATAATTGTTCTACAATATTGTGCAATAATTAATTTTTATGGGGCTGCGATTTTTAATTTATATGGGCATTGTTTGGAGCTACATTGTTATTCATGATCATGTCTCCAAATTTAGTCTTTTTTTAAATTAGTGTCTCCATTTTTATGTTGCATGGAGTAGAATAATTATTCTTCAATATTGTGCAATAATTGTTTCTTATTAAAACTTTCCTATGTTTCCTCTGCCCGGCCCATTTTACCTGTGCAGACATGGATCGAGGGTGGATGTACGATCTGTCATGTACAGACCAACGATACTTGACGGGCATCGACGATTTCATCAAGCTCGCTAGAGCCAATGCTGGGGACTCACAGCCTGTATTCTGTCCATGCAAAGATTGCAAGAATACGAGAAAATGGGGCGACGTGGAGCATATACGATTGCACTTGATTACCAGGGGGTTCATGAGAGACTACACGATTTGGACTTTGCATGGGGAGGTTGGTCAAAATGTTGCACAAAAAAACAATGATGATGTGCCCATGCCTAGCGTATCCCTAGACGCATTTCTGCCTATTGATGATGACCAATGCTACACAGTACCTGTGCCTACCAACGATAATGTGTTTAGGAATACATTAGTTGACGACACAGAGGAAAATGATGGCATTTCATAGTTTCTTCATGATGTGCATGGCGGATTCCTTAGTGCTACACAGTTGAAAAAACTGGAGATCATGAGAAAGGATGCAAAAACACCATTGTATCCGACCTGCCCAATAAGCAAACTGAAAGCCAACATCATGCTATTAGAGTTCAAATCAACGAATGGATTGAGTGATAAAGGCTTCGATAGCTTGTTAGGTATACTGCATAAACTGCTCCCGAAGGGTACCGAGTTACCAGAAAAGACTTACCTGGCCAAGCAAATGATTTGCCCAATCGACCTCGAGGTTGAGAAAATACACGCGTGTTCCAACGATTGCATATTGTACCGTGGAGAAAAATACAAAGACTTGGATGCGTGTCCCAAGTGTAAAGCTCCCCGATACAAGCAAGGGCCGTCAAATCAGGGAAGCAAGACCAGAGGAGGGCCCATAAAGGTCGTATGGTATTTTCCTATAGCTCCACGAGTGCATAGGTTGTTTGCAAATGCAAAGTCAGCCAAACTGTTGCGTTGGCACGGCGAAGAGCGTAAGAAAGATACAATGTTGAGGCACCCCACCGACGGGTCGGACTGGAGGACTATCAACACTATGTTCTATAAGAACATCGGTGGAGAGGTAAGGCATCTTTGGATAGGTTTGAGCACAGATGGGATGAATCCGTTTGACCAGGTTAGAAGCAATCATAGCACTTGGCCAGTGACGCTATGTATATACAACCTTCCACCCTGGCTTTGTATGAAACGGTCATACATCCAGATGCCACTACTAATCCAAGGGCCAAAACAACCTGGTAATGATATCGATGTGCTTCTACAACCAGTGATCGATGAACTACTACAGATGTGGGAGACGGGTGTGAAGGATGTTTGGGATGAGTATAAAAAAGAACATGTCACGATAAAGGTTATACTTATCGCTACAATCACTGACCTGCCAGGGCGAGGTTGCTTGTCTGGAGAGAAGACAAAAGGATACACTGGGTGTGTCGAGTGCTTGGACGAGACTGATGCTATACATCTACCAGAAAACAAGAAGATGGTCTATATGGGACACCGTAGGTTCCTACGAAGGGATCACCCTTACCGCAAGAATAGAAAAGATTTTAATGGGACTACTGAGAAACGTGGCCCTCCAAAGTATCGAGACGGAAAACAGATACTTAAACAAGTAAGCAAACTCACAGATGTTGTCCTTGGGAAGGGGGAAGGTGCAGTACCAGCGCCAGCCGGTAGTATCTGGAAGAAAAAATCAATCTTTTAGGAACTACCTTATTGGCCACTTTTGAGTGTACGTCACTGTCTTGATCCAATGCACATAACTAAAAACGTGTGCGGTAACACACTTAACATGTTGATGAACACCGGGGGAACAACAAAGGATTCTCTCGCGACACGCTTGGACATGCAACACCTGGGCCTCAGGAAGGAGTTGCACCCAATAACTCTTGAGGATGGCCACTTGAAACTTCCGGTGGCATCATGGACACTGAAAAAGGAAGAAAAGGCCATGCTTATTTCTTTCTTTAATGATCTCAAAGTGCCAACTGGCTACTGTGCGAACCCGAAGAGGCTAGTTAACATGAGAGAACTTAAGTTTAACTATGGTTGTATGAAGGCCCATGACTATCATGTCATTATGACTCAGCTGCTCCCAGTTGCCCTACGAGGTATCCTCCCTGACAAGGTCCGTGCCCCAATCATAAAGTTGTGTTCATTCTTCAACGCGATCTCTGAAAAGGTCATTGAAGGGGCCAAGCTAGACCAGCTGAAGCAGGAGATAACCGAGATTCTATGCAGGCTTGAGATGCATTTCCCACCGACTTACTTCGACATATCAGTGCATCTACTTGTTCATCTTGTGGACTAAATTAAAACCCTTGGCCCAATGTATCTACACCAGATGTTTCCTTTCGAGAGGTTGATGAAAGTTTTCAGGCGGTATGTTAGGAATAGATTCAGACCAGAAGGGAGCATGGTAGAAGGATGGACAACGGAGGTGGCCATTGAGTTCTGCACATATTATATGGACATCAATCGGGTCGGAGTTCCAGTATCTCGTCACGATGGAAGACTAGGGGGCAAAGGAACGATAGGTGAGAAAGCAGTCAAAATAGTCGAAGTGGTTTCCTTCAGACAGGCACACTTCGCTGTTCTCCAACAGGCCGACGGTGTGATGGCATACATTAATGAGCACAAGCAGTTACTGCAAAGTAAGCACATCGGTAGGTCACAGGCTTGGCTTGAGAAAAAACATAAGGAGGAATTCGGTGACTGGTTTCGACGCCGCAGGCTAGGAATGGTGTCGGGATGTCAGCTAGATCTCTTAGCTCCCGGACCTTCGACTACGGTGATGATGTACCAAGGTTATGATATAAATGGTTTTACATTTTACACAAAAAAACAGGATGGAAAGAGCACCAACCAAAATAGTGCTGTTCGTTTCGACGCCCACGATGAATACGGCACGGTGGAGGCAACATACTATGGTTTCATAGATGAGATATGGGAGCTAGACTATGGACGGCAGTTGAAGGTCGCTCTTTTCCGTTGCCAGTGGGTCCGGCTAGATGAAATCAACACCGACAATGATGGGTTCACTACCGTTGATCTATCCAAGACCGCATACAGAGATGACCCCTTCGTCCTTGCAAAGGATGTTTTGCAAATCTTCTATGCAAGGGATAACAATACAAAGGGAATACTACAAGTAGTCATGCAAGGCAAAAGGAAGATTGTCGGTGTTGAAGGAGTGACGGACGAAGAAGAGTACAAAGGTTATCAAGAAATGGCTCCTTTTGGGGCAGACATTACCCTACCTATCCTTGAAGAGGGTGACGAACCTGCTTACCTCCGGAGTGATCACGATGAGGCCATCATAGTTAGAATATCATAAACTATGTAATCCTTAATGAAATGTTGTAGATCTTCATTAGTTGAACAACCTTGGTATTCATCACATTTTAAGTTGAGATCACTTTCGATTTCAAATTTAGGCTCGATTTCAAATTTAGTCAAATGAGAAAATAACCCATATAAAAGTTTAGATCTTGGTGAGTTGAACAACTTTGGTATTCATCACTTTCTGAGCTGAAATCATTTAGGGGCTCAAATTCTGGTTTGAACTAGTGAAACATGACAATGAAACATGTGCAACATCTCAAATTCCCGATGTAAGTTTTGTGAACAATGTGTACTAAGAATTTGTCAAATGTGAACAACTTTGGTATTCATCACTTTTTCATTTGAAATAAATTGGGGTTCTAAAATTTGGTTTGAACTTGTCGTTTTTCAAATTTTTAAAAAAAAGACAACTTGAAACATGATTTTGAAACCCCAAATGGTTTCAACTAGAAAAGTGATGTAAAGAAAGTTGTACAACTCATCAAGGTCTATAACTTTTATATTGGTCATTTCTTCATCCGACAAAGTGGTAATAACATTGTTCATAAATATTACACATCGCTCATAAGATTTCATAAACCATATGAGACACGTGTAGGTTTTGTGAACAATGTATATTAACAATTTCTCAAATGAAGAAATGACCTATACAAAAGTTGTAGATCTTGATAAGTTGAACAACTTTGGTATTCATCAAGTTTTATGTTCAAATCATTTTGGGTTTTAAATTTTGGACTGGACGTTCCATTTTTCAAAATTTCAAATTTGAAATGTTCAATTTTTTTCAAATGAAGAAATGACCTATATCAAAGTTGTAGATCTTCATGAGTTGTATAAATTTGGTATTCCTCACTTTTTCATTTGAAATAATTTGGGGTTCTAAAATTTGGTTTGAACTTGTCCCACATCACTGCCGGTTGGTCATTAGAACCGGCAGTGATGTGGGACATCACTGCCGGTTCTAATAACAAACCGGCAGTGATGGCCAATATCACTGCCGGTTGTAATAGCCAACCGGCAGTGATGCTGGGGTTATAAAAGGGGCTGGCGCTCCCGCCAGCCCCTTTTGCTCGACAAAAAACCAAAGCTCCCGCCAGTGCACGCCGCCGCCGCCCGACTCGCCGTCCATGACGCCGCAGCCCGACCGCGCCGTTCACGACGCCGCAGCCCGACGCCGGAGCCCGACGCCGCCGTCCTCGACGCCGCCAGGAGCTCCTCCACGTCGTTGTCGCGCCACCCCTGCAGTTTGGGTGAGTGCCCATAAGGTGTTCGGTGAAATGCCTCTACCATTTTCAAGATTGGAAAACTCTTCAGAATGTTAACTTTGCACTTGACATTTTCATTATCATTTGCTGGGCAATATGGACAATGAGGAATGATGCTATTTTTAGAAACAAAAATCCCTCAGTTAAGGATTGCAGAAGGGTAGTCACAGTGGAATCTCTTCTCTTGTTGCACAGAACAAAGTCAAGAATCACCCTCCTCCTTGAATCATGGATAAACTCCAACTTGGAATCTTTATGATTTTTTTCTCCTCTTTCTCTGTACCTGAGGCTTCCAGTTAGAAAGGTGCTGGGCATAGGATGTTTAGCTTTCTTTTCTTACCCTTTGTATTATTGTCACTCTGTCACCTTTTTTTAATAATAATTTGCAGTAGGAGCCTCTGGCTCCTCCTGAATCTTTAAAAAAAACGATAGTATAATAAATAAAGAAATTAAAAGATAAATAGATACGAACAGGAACGGCAACCACGCTGAGTGAAGCGTGAATATGAAGATCGTAGACAGGCATGCGCGAATACGCAGACTAGTCGCCGACTCGCCACGCAAACTGGACTGTTTCTTTTTTTCTTTTTTTTTGTTGACGAAACTACTGGACTGTTTCTGAGTGGAATACATATGCTATAGATACATATACTCATGGGCCCCAATGGCTATGGGCCCTCGGCCGTCGCACCGACCGCCACACAAGGCACGCAATTTTTCGCGCACCTTCACTGCCACAGGAGCTCGTCAAATCTGCGACCTCAGGCCTCGCGCGCCACTCCACCATAAGTCACTTGTTGTGTCCATATGAGATACTCGTCCTCATTATATTGTTGTCTAATTTTGAAATGAATATTCGGGACCCTAAACGAATTCAAATGAAAAAGTTGATACTCTTAAGAATTGCGGATTCCATCTTTTCGAGTATGATATTGATCAATAGTTCAAAATATTTTCTATTTTTCATGCATCCATAGAGCATATTCATTTTATGGTTGTGGACTATATAAAATTGATCTATTGTCCATGGATTAGAAATTGAGATTATCAACCTAGGTTAGGTAGGGTCTATCAGAGAGCTTGCGTTGAGGCAAAACGACTTCATGAAGGGACAATGGTCGTCCAATGCTTGGAAGATCATCATGGACTATTTTGCCTCCATTTGCGAAGTGGTTCTTGTCTAAACCTAGGGGTATTCTTGAAATGCTTAATAGCCCTATATAAATTGAAGAAAAACTTCTTGAATTCATCTCTTGTGCCCCTTTGGTTGTTATACGGGGTCGAGTCGGTAACTTGATCAAGAGTTGGAGTCAAGAGTGTTTTGACGCATATATGAGATTTACCCTAAGAAAGTTGATGCCTTTGATTGCATGTCCAGAAACATGACTCGTCATCGCCAATTCACCATCCGTCACTGAGCTACTGATACCCCACAAGCAGAGAGCACTGCGACAGGAGCGTCGCAGGATCCAACTAATGGTGGTGGTAATCAGGACGATTGGAGCCCTAGCCATTATCTGCAGCTAGACCAAGGAGACAAGGTAATAACTTAGGTCAAACCTAATAACGTGATAGTAAGAAATCACGCTAGATAAGTTTGATGGGGACTTATTTATGAATTTTGAAGCAGGTTCCGCCGCAAGAGCCAAGTGGTGAGGGTACCAGCAAGACTAAGCGTGGTGCAACAAAGCTTCCTCAAACAAGTAAACATTGGCACATCTCTGAGTTCGACCAAGTAGGGGAGCCGGTGGAGCCTCTTACAGCATTAGGCCCATACAAGAGTGTCATCGGGGCACTTGTAAGAGACTTTATCCCGATCAAATACAGGAAATGGACTGGTCGTGAGGATGACCCATGGAGGGTTCCAGAAAGTGAGAAGGAGCTAGTTTGGAACAAGTTGAAAGGGTTTTTCACTTTTCCTAATGACTATGACGAGGCGACAGTCAAGAAGAAGGCCAAGGAAATCATGGGTCGCTCGTTCAAGACTTTCAAGGGAACCTTGTACAAGTTAATCAAGGAGGACAGAGAACCAAATTTTGAGGGAGGTCAATACACCAAGCAGAGAGACTTCTGGGAGGAGTTCAAGGCTTACAAGCTATCCGAAGAGGCCAAGGCATCAAGCGAAAGAAATAGAGCAAACTCACTTAAGGCAAAGGATCCTCATCGCCTAGGATCGCGTGGCTATGTACGGAAGATTCCGGAATGGGAAATGGAAGTCCAGAAACTAGAGCAGCGCGGCGTTAGGCCTCAGACAAGCGATTGGCAGCCCAGATCAGTAAACTACCTACTTGCAAGGGGGGCACGATACAATAGTGACGGGAGCCTTAATGCCAGTAGTGAACCCGTCAGCGATCTCCTCCAGAGGATTTCAACCTTAACTGAGGAAGTGAATAGAGGTAACCGCAAGTCCGATAGAGAAAATGACGTGCTCACACAAGCACTTGGAAACAAGGAGCACCCCGGTCGCACTAGAGGAGCCGAGAATGTACCTTGGGTGAAAGCATTCGAAGGTGAATCTTCATCCTATAGGAGCCGGGCGAGGGCTAGAACACAAAGAGAAGAAGAGCTCCAAAGGTTTCGAAAGGAAATCGAAGATAGCATGGAAGCACGGATAGCTGCTCAAGTTGATGCACGAGTTATGTCAGCTATGCAATCCATGTGTTCGTCACAACCGCAGCCTATCCTGACTTTGAATAGCCCAGTGCCCAAGGGTCGCAGTAGCTGTGGCTCAACCCCTATGCTTGACGAAGAAGAGGTCAATGCTCCTCATCCGGTGGACAACATCACTGGACCTATTAATGTCAGGTTATACATCCGTCGGCAGTGGACAAAAGACAAGGTGGCGGTCGGACAAGCATTTCCAAGAGGAGACGGCATCATTCATGGCAAGCCAATGCCACCCGGGTATGCCAGGGTCAGCATTGATAAGATCTTGGATAAGAAGTACAATAAGATACACATTGATTTCCCAGTGGAGGAAGATAGGCCGCGTCTTGTTCACAACTTGGGCACTCATGTGGCTTGGCGCAAACGCTTCATCAAGCTGGATGAGCAGCCATCTTCGGATGATGAGGATGGCAGTGAATCATCGGCATCGCCGCCGCCAAGAGGTTTCTCTCCTCTGCAAGATCCTCATTCTCCCTGTCCTGCCTCGAAAGAGAAGACACCTCCTCCACCGCCAAAGGAGAAAACACCTCCTCTACCTCCTCAACCGCTAAAGGAGAAAACACCTCCTCTACCTCCTCCACCGCCAAAGGAGAAAACACCTCCTCCACCTCCTCCACCTCCTCCACAGCCAAAAGAGAAGACACCTCCTCCTCCTCCGCGAAAATCCAAAGTGCGATCAGGTTTGACCTCGCAACACAAGAGGTCATCAGTTTCGGTTGGTAATGCTCCCCAGACAAGTAAAAAGAAGGTGGATGCTAGCATTACGAGTAAGATGAAGGACCTGATTGTGGAGCCTCCAAGCAAGAAAGCCGCCATTGCCTTCTTTAATCGAATAGCCAGTCTACCTAAGTGGAGACAACAGACCGAATTTGAAAGGCAACACAACAAAGAGAGTAATCAAATCAGAGCTAGAGAAATACACACCAAAGAATTGCTAGAGATACAGAACTTGGCCAACAACATGGGCATATCCATGGAGAGGGCCACGGAGTTGTATTACGGAACGAGAGATTTTGAAAAAGCCACGGTCGCATACAAGTATTCAAGAGGCAAACCTTTGGTCGCCACTGAACAAGAGTATAAAGATTTGCCAACATACATGCGACAGTTGCATGATTATTACTCCCTGGATACTACCAACGGAGACTGTATCGGTTTTGAAGTTTGCATCCCTCCCGGAATGGTTTTTAATCATCCTGAAGAAACGGTGCATACTATTTATTATGAACACCTCTTTCAGCTCTTCCAACGGCGCTCGCTCGATACGCAGATTTTGATGATATGGTCTATGTAAGTACCCCACTCTCACAACGTTATAATAAACTACGTGATTTGCATTTGAATATATCATATGTTTATTATGCAGGTGTATGGCAAAATGGTGCCTAAAGAAGCAATTGAGCAATATAGACTTCTTGGATCCCATATTTGTAAATGAGACAACATGCACCGCCCCTGGTGATGATGACTATGTACCAACAAGTTTGAAGATTGAGTTTGAAAGTATGTTCAGAAACAACAAAACAAACGTACTCCTACCCTACAACTGCGAGTATGTGTTCTCGACCCTTATTTTAGTGTTTCTTTTCTTGATATGTCATTCAATAACATGGACTTTGTGATTGCAGCAACCATTTCATCCTCGTAGATATCTATCTTCAAGATTCACATATCGAGGTGTGGGACTCAAAGAAAAAGCCACTTTCTCTTATCGACCCCCTAGTGATGTGGGCAATGCTAAAATACTTTGGCGCAAAAACAAATAAGGGAGATGACATGGTACGTAGGCATCCCATTTCTATTGTTTTGTCTTACGTTTGTGCATCTCAATATCATCTTGCTTCAATTACAGCGCAAAGCAAACAATCACAACCAGTTGCTAGATTTTGAGATGAGAGGAATTCAAGAGGAGGTAGCAAGGTTTGTATTGGACGAGATATTGACCAAGACAGGATCATTCTCCATTGCGAGGACTAAGAAGTACAAGGCGCAGTACGGAAGAGACCACATTGATAGGCTATTGTAATGCGACTCTTAATTCGATACTTAGAGTTTTTTTTGAAACTTTTGTAATATAAATGTTGATGGGTTTGTATTGTCTTCATTCACATCGATATCAAATTGATCGATAGCAACCACCTCCACCTCCACCTCCCCGACCTCCCACCCCACCACCTCCCCTCGAAATGAAAATAAAACAATTATTAAAATGCAAATTGTGAATACTATATCACTACCGGTTCAAAGATAACCGGCAGTGATAATATAATCTACACAACCGGTTGGTTAAAACAATCGGCAGTGATGGCTCAAGTATCACTGCCGGTTTTTAACACGAACCGGCAGTGATACATGAGCTATCACTGCCGGTTTGGCATAACCGGCAATGATGTGATCAGCTCATCACTGCCGAGTTGGTTATGGCGGTTCAAAATCCGCCAGTGAAGGGGGGTTTTGAACCGCCAGTGATGTTCTTCTCTGCTGTAGTGGAAAATCAAGAAAGGAGAGCAAGAATTGGAAGATCTACAGCTGATTGATGGAGCTTCATACTTTAGTGAGCTGAGCGCACCATCATGTAAAGTATTCACTGCACGCATCGAGGGTGACTATGGTGCAGTTGACATAAGCTCAGCACTTCTGCACAATGCAGTTGAGGCCACGATAGACGTTGGGGTAACACAAGTTGACAGTAATGTAATTTTGTCGTTGACTTCGATGGTTACACTACTGGAGCTGGCGGCTTTGCCGAGGGCTCCAGGCTCTCGGCAAAGCCTCTGAGACCCTCGGCAAAGGCTTTACCGAGAGCAGCTCTCGACAAAGCTGTCTCGGCAAAAACCCGATCGGCAAAGCCTTCTTTGCCGAGAGCCGTTTATCGGGCTCGCCGAGAGCCAACGCGGCTCTCGGCAAAGAAAAGGCGCCGTTAATGGGCCCGCTTTCTTTGCCGAGAGCCCATTTGACTGGCTCTCGGCAAATAGTTTTCTTTTTTTTTGAAAAAATTCTTTGCCGAGAGCCAGTGTCAGGCTCTCGGCTAACATTTTTCTTTCTTTTTTTTAAAATATTTGCCGAGAGCCTGGCCAGACTGGCCCTCGGCAAAGAGTTTTCCAAAAAAAAAGAAAATTCTTTGCCGAGAGCCAGTCTGGCCAGGCTCTCGGCAAACTTTTTTTTTTAAAAAAAAAGAAAAATGTTTGCCGAGAGCCTGGTCACACTGGCTCTCGGCAAAGAATTTTCTTTTTTTTTGGAAAACTCTTTGCCGAGGGCCAGTCTGGCCAGGCTCTCGGCAAAGCCTGTCCTTTGCCGAGTGCAATGGTCATTGCACTCGGCAAAGGTAGCCTTTGCCGAGAGCAACCCTCGGCAAAGTGAGAAATTTTGAGTTTTTCTTTTAATTTTCCACTTCATTACACATATAAATCACATTCATCACGTATAAACACATTCATCACATATAAATCACATATAAATCACATTCATCACGTATAAACACATATATCATATCTACATATCACATTCATCACATATATGTCACGTTCACATACATCACGCATATAGCACATTTATCACAATATTTGAACTAAACGAAAGTTAACCATTACAAGTTATCATCAAAACATAATAAGTTTTCATTCTAAAGTTCACAATCTACTAGAGACGACACTTTAAACACAGTCATGGCCAACCTTGCCCTGGCCACCCCGGAGAAGCAGTCCCGCCTTGACCCCCGGGCGTGTTCCATCCAGGCGCTTGCGGGTTGTTCGAACCCGCCGACGGAGGCTGCAAAAATTAGATGTCTATGTCAGACAAGCAAATGCAGAAACAAAACACTGAGAAATCGATACTCACAGGAGTAGCATCCGCGTTCTGAGACGGCGGTGGAGGAGCCATGAGCGCCGCAGGCACCTGCATGCCCTGGGAGGCCATGAACGTGATGAGATCTTGCATCTGCTTAGCTTGGGCCTCCAACCAGGCCTCCATCTGGGACCGCATCTGGGCCTCGGCAAGCTTGCGCTCCTCCCTTTCTCTTTCTAGGCGGGCCTGCGATAATACAAAGGGAATGTTAGAACAATACAAACATTTAAACATCAATGTACGACGAGTAAAACAAAAATAACCTCGAGCTCGGCGACCCGCGACTGCGAAGGCGACGGGCGTGGGCGTATGGGGACGCTCCCGCTCGTGGTCTGTGCTCAGAGCTGGGACAGAGTGGGAGTGGAGGACGAGTCGATGACGCCGTCGCCAAGCCAATACCGCCCGTGCTTCTTCCCTCCTCTGATCCTCATCACGAGGCTTTCGTCTAGGTCCTCGCTGGCCGGATCAAAGTCGGCCCCATGGACCGCCCTTGCCGCCTCTGTGTAGTCAGTGAGGCGGGTGTGGACGCTGGAGTTAGAGTATGCCTCGGGGGGGTCGTCGGGAGCTGTGAAGAAGTCTGGTGGAAAGATCTTCTCCAGCTTACAGATCAACACAGGTGCAGCTTTCTCCAAGTCAGCAATGACGGACCGAGATATCTCCTTGGCACAAAGTTGGCGGAACAAATAGCTCAACTCTGCCAGGACAACCCACATAGGCTCAAGAACATAGCCTCGAACCATCACCGGAATAAGGCGCTCGATCCATACGTGGAAGTCATGACTCTTCATTCCTAGGACTCACAGACTAGATAAGTTGACTCCTCTCCTCAGATTCGCTGCATATCCATCAGGGAACGTCAATGTCTGGATCCATTGAAGTATTTCTTTCCTTTGTGGTCTGCTCAAGACGAAATCGGCCTTGGGCCGTGTCCATCTCCTGCCGGGTTGAGGAGACCGCATCTCTTGCTTTGGTCTATCGCACAAGAGTGCCAGGTCTAATATAGCCTTAGGGTTGTCCTTGGAATTTTCAGTGTCCATGAGTGTTCCCCAAAGTGCCTCGGCGATGTTCTTTTCAGTGTGCATTACATCAATATTATGTGGCAGAAGAAGGTCATCGTAATAGGGGAGCCTTTCCAAGCCTGACTTATGCGTCCACATATGGTCTTTACCATACCCCGCAAAACGACCGTCTCTTTCATTGAACTTGAGAACATCTATTTGAGCATGAACCTCGGCACCGGTCAGCATCCGGGGTGGAGGATCTGTCACCACGACCCCTTTGGTGAAGTTCTTGGTGTCTTGTCTGAAAGGATGGTAAAGAGGCAGGAATTGTCGATGTTGGTCGAACGCCGAATACTTGCCACCCTTCTTCAACCAGATAAATTTCATAGCTGTCTTGCAAACCGGGCATGAGAACTTGCCGTGGACACACCAGGCACAGAATATCTCATATGCCAGGTAGTCATGCAGTGAGTACTGGTACCAGATATGCATTGTGAAGTTTGACCTTGAAGCTCGGTCGTATGTCAATACCCCTTCATTCCAAGCAGTTTCCAATTCATCAATCAGAGGCTCCATGTACACACCCATGTTATTCCCCGGGTGTCCAGGAATTATCAACGACAAGAAGACAGTATGACGTTGAAATAGGACGCCGGGGGGAAGATTGAGGGGGATAACGAAGACGGGCCAACAGGTGTAGGGGACAGCCATGAGTCCATAGGGGTTGAAACCGTCTGTAGCAAACGCAACACGAACATTACGAGCCTCTCTAGTTTTGTCATGATGAATGCGATCAAAGTGGACCCATGCTTCACCATTGGCGGGATGTACCATCTTCTCAGGACTGTATCGTGTACCCTGTTTGTGCCATCTCATCTGTTTCGCGGATTCCTCGATCATGTAGAGACGTTGGATCCTCGGTGTGAACGGCAGGTAACGCAGGACTTTTATGGGGATAGAAAGTTGTCTCTTAAGGCCTTCACCATCGTCTACCTCCATGTATCTCGACGCTTTACACTTCGGATAGTAACCTGCATCCTTGAGATCTTTTCTGAAGAGGACGCACCCATTTGGACATGCATGTATCTGCTCATACGGCATCTTCAGTGCACGAAGCAGTTTCTGTGACTCGTACAGGCTCTTTGGCAATATGTGGCCGTCCGGAAGCATGCTAGGGCCAACATACCATCGAACGCTTCTCGACTCAGGTTGAACTGGGACTTGAACCCCATCACACGGCCAATGGCATCCAGTTGAGAAACCGTTGTCCGATCATGAAGGGGTTTCTGTGCCGAAGACATCATGTCGTAGAACGCCTTTGCGGTCTTCTCCATCTCCTCCTCCGTACGTCCTGCAGCGTACTGTGCTTGTTGAAAGTCATCTAACAGGTCTGCTACCCCAGCATCAGCATCAAAGTCCTGCAGACATGGTCGCACCGCCTCCTCTCTCAAATGATGTACTTCACCATGGTAGATCCACCGGGTGTAGTCCGGCGTGAATCCATGGTTCAAAAGATGTTTACCCATGTTCTTCTTGTCTTGCCTTCGCCGGTTCCCACATCTGCTGCACGGGCACAATACTTTCATCTCTCCTCGCCGAGCCGGGCCAAATGCATGGTTCAAGAAAGCATCTGTCTTGTGCAACCATTCATCACTGAAATCACTCTTGCTTCTGCGACCCGAGTACATCCACTGACGGTCATCCATCCTACTGTCATCCATCCGAGTACTTACATCTACATCCAAGTACTTACATCCTATTGTCATCTAATAGGTGAGGATAGGTCCTAATCCCACCTGCGGATGCGTAGACGAGGCTAGTTCTCATTTTCTGCCCCAACCCAAGATAGAATTTCGGCAGCACCTCCCCGCTGTTCTCCCGATACACGTCCCTGTAGGGAGAGTGTGTATCCGGAGAACAACAGGGAGGTGATGCCGAAACTCCGTCTCGAATCAGGGCAGACCATGAGAACTAGCCTCATCTACGTATCCACGGGCTGTCCAAGTAACGTGGACAATCCGAAACAGATACAGTTATCGACATGCAGAGATCTGCATACCTCCAACTATATCTCTTTCGGACGGGAGACGCCTAACTGGGTTCATGACCTACGACCCTTATCCGGGAGGAGAGGTTATTTATACCTAGGGTGGCGGTGGAGTCAGGCTAGCGGCGCAGTGACGAGTCGGTGCAATGGTGAGGCGAAGCGGTGCAGGCAGACCCGCAGTGGATGATCCTGCAACTATTAGGTAGCTCCTAAGAAAGGAAATTGAAACACACACCAGCATTTTTTCCATTCTTGCATAAGGAGTAGGTACAATGGTCTCTGAACATTTCAGATCCACTTAGAGGATGGGAAAAATTTGCTAAACTGCATTTTTTTCCTATTCTGTTGGTGAAAGGACAAAACAGATAAGGAGATCTGGTGTTGTTTTGCCTTTAGTTTACTTGGTAATATAGGTACCTTTTCTGAACTGAACTACATATGACATTGCACTACAGGTGGTGATATGGCGTCACTTAGAAGATGTGACTGCATTCTTTTTTCTGTTAAGATAAATTAGTGTTGCATATAATGTTTTACAATATTTATTAGTTAAACATAACGAATTAACGATATATGTATATGTATTCGTTGTTAGTTATTTAGAAAACCTCTTGTTGTGAAGGCCAATCTTAATTAGTTCAAGTATTGCCACACAGTTTTCAAAGTTGGTGCAGGATGACTCCTGTGCTCTTGTGAGGATCTGTGCTTTCAGAACAGGGTCATCTTCAGTTTTTTTTTTTGGGTTTTTCTATCATAGGAAAGTTAATTTGTTTTGTGGCAGGATCCTACTGTTAATGGGAAAGAGAACCATGGTCAAGAGGCAGTGCATGAGGAGAATACCAAGTCCTGTGAACATGAATATGGAAGTTACTGCCTCTGGTCTACTGAACATAGGGAAGTAATGAAGGATGCCATTGTCAAGAGGCTTAAAGATCAACTTTTTATGGCAAGAGCTCATTATCCTAGTGTTGCAAAATTGAAGCAACCGGAAAGATTTACATGTGAACTGAAGCAAAACATCCAAGAACTTGAACGCATGGTGAGTGACACCATCACAGATGCTGATCTTGCACCATTGTTAGTCTCGTCTTAGCTTTAAAATCATATGTGTTTCTTCTTTGTTTTGCATATAACCTTTTGCACTAAATAAATGAATTATATGTGGCTAGTGCAATCCATAAACATGGCTTTGTTTCTTGTCTTAGTTCTGTGTCTGCATTTCTTCAAGCAATAAAGGATGAGCATACACAATTATGATGCTTGTGACTTAATTGTGATAAAATAATGCACTGCACTGTCTTTTTTTTAATTCTATTAAAATATTTCTGGTGGGTTACTCTTTTTAGTTTTGCAGAGAAGCTGGAGAAGATGGAGCACACAATTGAGCAAGCCAGTAGGATGCTCGAATGTTGAACGGAAACTTAGGCAGCTACTTGATATAACCGAAGATGAAGCTTATTTCCATACAAGGCAGAGTGCATTTCTATATCATCTTGGGGTCCAGACTAGGCCGAAAACTCACCATTGCTTGAACATTAGATTGACAGTAGAATATTCATACTTGGAGGCAACTGTTTGTCTAACTTACATTGAGGACAACTAGAAGCTCTCTAAGGATGCAGATTCCCTTGAGATGCAACAATTATGGCCTACAGAGGAATTTCGTGTCACAATTCTTAATCATTCTGAACCTTCCCAGAGGCAGATGAAAACTGAGTACATATCTATTTTCGGCCATTCAAGTTTCCTCTTGCCTGACCTCCCTACCTTGAACAGAGTAGTTGTTCTGGACGATGATTTGATTGTGCAGAAAGGTTTGTTATCTTTGTGGAACCTTGATATGGGTAGTAAAGTGATTGGCGCTGTCCAGTTCTGGTGAAGTGAGATTCACTATTAAGGTAAATTTCTTAGAAGATTGTCACTACAGAGTAGTTTACTTAGAAGATTGTCACTTAGAGGATACTATAGGATTTGCCACTATTAAGGTAAATTTCTTTGTGGTTTGGTTAAGTTCTGACTGTACATATGACATGGAGACAGCACTTGTTCAAATGGACCTGCCAGTAGTGATGCAACCGGCCAAGTGGATACCCAATGGGTAGTCCTGGGACACTCCTTTGTTCATCTTTGTTCGACTTTTCTTGCTTTGAAATCCAAATTGGTTCATTTGGATGAGTTTTGGGTCAACCACCGAATGACCCAGAAAAGAACAAACTTACATCCCTAGCTGCTAGGCTAGTTAAATTACAAATGAAGTCCAATTAACTGTTTGGCAGCAAAAATGTGTATACAGATGACACATGAACTATGCAATCCTTTTCCAGATAACAAAACCATGTGTTTAGAATTGTATCTACTGCTATATATTTTGATCCATATACAAATGACGTACAAAATTTCATGCTAACTGACAGATCCTATAAAACTTGGATGCCAATCACAGCGCATGAGTGGGGAATAATCTACAAGCTGAGAGTGTTGAGAAGCTACCCGAACGGCGGCGGCTCCCCTCCGTGGACGGCGGCGGGGGCGGGGGCGGCTCCGAGCGGCCGGGCGAGGACGCGGCCGGGCGGCCGGGCGAGGACGCGGCCGGGCGGCGGCGGCGGCGCCGGCGCGGGGGCGGGGGCACGGGCTGGCGGGGGTGAGAGGCGCGGGTGAGGGGCGCGGGTGCGGGGGCGAGAGGCGCGCTTGTGAGGGGTGAGGGGCGCGGGCGGCAGTTTTGATTCAGAGCCTCTTTGCCGAGAGCTAGATCAGGCGGCTCTCGGCAAAGAGTTTTTCTTTTTTTTTATTTTCTTTGCCGAGAGCCCCAGCCAAGGCTCTCGGCAAAGAGCCTCTTTGCCGAGAGCAACCAAGCCTAGGCTCTCGGCAAAGAAAATAAAAAAAATAAAAACTCTTTGCCGAGAGCCGCCTGACCTAGCTCTCGGCAAAATATATATAATTTTTAAAAATTTCTTAACTAGGTCAGGCGGCAAAATATATATAAAAACTATTTGCCAAGAGCTAGGTCAGGCTGCTCTCGGCAAAGAGTTTTTTTTATTTTCTTTGCCGAGAGCCCCCAAACCCAAGCTCTCGGCAAAGAGCCTCTTTGCCGCGAGCTTTAGGAGGCTCTCGGCAAAATATATATATATATTTTGGTTTTTTGCTCCCAATTTTTTCCTACAGCCTTGATATAGTACTAGGTGGCCATGTTTGAAATTTGGTGTATTTTCCATTCTTCTTCCTATATTTCGCGCATTTTCTTTATTTTCTTGATTTTTTCCGCAAGATGCACATTTGAAGGGCAGGTGCATGAAATAATGAATCTCAGTGATTTAAAAAATAATATTTATTCTTCCGAGAGTATTTCAACACCATATCTAGGGACAGACGCGGAAACTCGACCATCTCGTGCACGAGACATAGCGACCAAGTTGTGTAGGATTTGATTTAAAAATATATAAAATACGAACGGAGTCGAAAAATCATGAAAATAGATGGAAGGCCTTGACACGATACGTAGAGTTTATGGAAATAATTTGGGAATGTTTGGAGCAAGTTGTGACACAAGATGGTTGAAACCCTGAGATCTCCGCATGAGATATCTTGTTATCACATGTGGAGATCTAAGGGTTTCAACCATCTTGCGGCACAACTTGCTTCAAACATTTTTAAAATTTTTTTATAGCTTCTACATGCAATGTCAAGGCCTCCCGTCCATTTTCATGATTTTCCGACTCCGTTCACATTTTATATCTTTTTAAATCAAATCTCACGCAACTTGGTCGCCATGTCGCGTGCACGAGATGGTCGAGTTTCCACGTCTGTCCCTAGATACGGCGTCGAAATACCCTCGGAAGAATGAATATAATTTTTTGAATGGCTGAGATTCATTATTTCATGCACCTGCAGTACAAATGTGCGTCTTTCGGAAAAAATCAAGAAAATGAAAAAAATACACGAAATATAGCAAGAGGGATGGAAAATACACCAAATTTCAAATCTTGGCTTCTAGTACTGTAGCAAGGCTGCACAAAAAATTTGGGACCAAAAATCCAAAAAAAATTTGTCGAGAGCCTAACAGCAGGCTCTCGGCAAAGATGACGGCGTAAGGGTGCCGTTTGTGGGGTTGAGGCTTTGTCGAGATTTTTTGTTTACCGAGAGTCGAGCTCTCGGCAAAGTTTGGCTTTGCCGAGAACCATTCTTTGCCGAGAGTCGAGCTCTCGGCAAAGCTTGTCTTTGCCGAGAGCCAATATTTGCCGAGCGCAGGCTCTCGGCAAAGGATTCTTTGCCGAGCGCCTGATATTTGGCGCTCGGCAAAGAATATGACACTCGGCAAAGATACTGTTTCCGGTAGTGTTAGTGGATTGTGTGAAGAAATTCATATCTTTCTTGGCGTGATGTCCAAGACATCTGGTGTCAAAAGGTTTGTTATTGCCGTGGTGAGTGGTACTCGGTTGGTTTTGAAATTCAAGATTATTGGTCAAATGGCACCGGATGATGGTGTTGATTATTCCTGTTCGTTCAACGCAACAGAGCATGGATGCAGCAGCGACGAAATAACACTTGCGTTCACCACTATATCAGTAAAGGTGCATTGGTCGACCTTGGTAGTTTCTGTCTGATATTTGCACTGCCTGTAAATATCTTATGTCCTGTTGAGCTTGGGACTGTTGTATATAGCTCTCAGCTTGTGTTTTTGACTTTTTGTGATTCCTTGTGCTTGCTTCCGGCTTTTGGAAATGTCTGATTATGGAAACAAATGCTTAGACACGACTTGAAATGAAATGAAAGTACACGGCGGCAGCGACGAAGCCAGGAATGGCGTTAGGGAGGGCTGGCTTCCTCTTCTTCTTCCTCAAGCCCCTCCTTTCCTTCTTCTTCCTCCTCATGGTGGTAGGGGGGGCTTAGCCCGGGCTCCATGGAAATCATGGCCGTAGGGGGGGCTGGAGCCCGGGTAGCCCCCCTGGCTTCGTCGCTGCACGGCGGTGTACACACCTCTAATCTTTGTACCTTCACAGCGTCCTAAGGTTTCTGCTGCGAACATAGGAATGAGTGGAACATGTCATTGTGGTTTGAACTTTTAGAAACTTTGCATCAAGAGTGAAATCCTCTGGGTGCCTAAACTTTCTAAATGGTTCATTCTATATCCTCACTTTGAGAATTACCTAGGTGAGAATCCAAGAGGAGTGAATTTTTGAAAATAGCTGCCAATCAGCTCTACAAGTGGCCTCAAGAGTCAAAGATGACATCAACTAACAGAAATTCGCAAAAAAAGGAGAGAGAGGGCATTTTGTTCGAGAATTTGGTTTTCGCTAATTGGCTGTCATAGCTCCCACTCCCATTGTGGGTTCTTTCGGTTCAGGTTTTTCCTGTCCACAGATCATTTCTAGGGAAGTTGTGTTGCTAGATCCTTAATTTGGGGGGATTAGCTTGTATTGTGTGCTTTGAACTCTCCTGTCTATATTAATTGAAAGATCGAAGGCCAAATAAGACTGTATCATGCAAGATATATGTACTATTTGGACACGTCGCACGCAGGGCTAGAAATCCAACTTATGTACTCTCTATCTCATGTAATATATATATGTGGTGTTCGAATATCTTGCTCCCGCTTTAAAAGTCCAGCTTTCTATTCATCACAATGGACAGGCGCAAATCACTAGTATCAATACAATTAAGGTGGGGATTCTCTCCCCCGTGACCGTTCAAAAAATATATAAGTTATTTGTTAAGTGAAATGATTCCTTCGATTGGTTATACATATTCAAAGTAGAAGAAAAATGAGGTCATTAAGGAGTGTACTTGAGCCTGAGAATTCCAAACGAAATTGTTCATACTTGATTTTTTGCATCTACTTAGAAAATTAAAATAATTTTGGAGTTCTTTGTTTTGAATCGACAAAAACAAATAGCTTAACAAAAACTTAAAAATAGCATTCCAAAAAAATTAGTTTTGAAACTACAAAAGTTATGAATCTAATACTAAATCCAAGCAAAGTGACTCATCCTTGATTTTTGTTGGATTTAATTTGGGCTTGGTCTATTTTTAATTTAATTTAATTAAATAAATCCTAAGACACATAAATGCTAGGTAGATAAAGTTTTATATCCAAATGAGATTTTGACTAAACGTTGACTTAACTTAAATAGGTGTCATATGTGTGCACCGAATATGAATGTGTGCACCTGCGTGTGTGGGTGATTGCTAGTGTTCCCGCTGACAACCAATACCATTGCAACAATGTCTTCCTAGTAGCTGTTGTGGCGTCATCTTCTCAACGACCACGTGAACATCTACTTCCTAGTGGTCGTTGGGGGGCTGCACTGTAAATATGTACCTGCATTGTCTATTGTCCACTACTTCAACGCAACGCACTATGTCGACTTGTGTGAATGTGTAGGATCTCTGGTAAGTCTAGGAGTGTCTAGAGGGGGTGAATATGCGTGTAAAAATTTAGCTCAAAATCTTATCAGACCAGAGGACGGCACTGCCGCACCTACGCAGAGGAAACTTAGCATAGTTTGAAATTTAACCAACAAAACTTAGCTCGGATAAAATTCCCAGCTTCCTGCAAGAGTATTAGTCACAGAACACCAGTTGTACGCAACAAAACAAAGTGCCTCCAAGTAGATCGACCACAAACCCTAGAAGCACCTCAACAGCAACAATAGTAATGCAAGAATGTAAATGAAGCACAAGGTGACACAGTTGTTTATCCCGTGGTTCAGCTCGCCACCAAGGCTTGCCTATGTCCACGTTGTTGAGGTATGCCACAAATGGCTAGGGCTTGCCACCAAGGCTTGCCTTTCCCTCGTTCTCAAATCAAGAGAGTGAACTCTTGAAGTGAGGTGTGATTTCTTAGCTGCAAGAGGTGGTTACAAACCTCCCTAGCTGGCCACACAAGTTGGCAAGCTCAAAGACGACGCCTAGCCGGCTAGGAGCAAAGCTCCAAGAGTAATAAACCCAAAACCGCCGGCCAAACGTGAACCAAATGCTCTTTTGACTTTGGAAACCAATGGATCTGCTCTCCAATTGAAGTTTGTTGCCTTTTCTCTCAAGTTTTGATGGTGGAAATCAAGAATTGACTTGGGAGCTTCAGGAGCAACAATGGAGGAGAGAGGGATGAGCTTTGGTCTGTTCTGTAATGGTCTGATGCGAGGAGGAAGAAGTAGTAACTGTTGTGGCCGACCTGAAGGGTATAAATACCTCTTGGGTCCCAACGGTCGGTTATGGGCGGCACTGCCACCCTAGTCAAAACAATGAAGTGTAGGAAATATTTTTGTGGCTGTTTTGGTAGGGTATGAGGATGTTATTTATGGAATATGAGCATTTGATTACACACTTGACTAATTGTCCTTGAATCCCCCTTAATAGTATGACTTTTCCTAAACTCAATATTCAAAATATAAAAGAATTTAAACCTCCATTGAGTCAAGACAACCATCATTTGTAATTGGGGGCTCCTCCAACCTGTACAACATCCTCTTTTTGCAATTTCCTACTTGTCATCTCGATAAATCTCATTAGTCCTCTAATTCGGTGGTCATCAACACCAAAATCCACATTGGGGCTTGATTGCACTTACAATCTCCCCCGTTTTAGTGATTGATGACAACCTAGTTAGAGCTTACAAAAGAGATAAAACATAATCTGAGATTTTTTGAGCCATGAATGTAGGGCCTCCTCCTAAATATGTGAATGGGATTTGAATTCCCAAGTTTGGTATTAGAAGCCAAAATTCACATTTTTAGAAAGTGTTGGGGCCTCCCCCTACATCCATGCTTGTTGTGGGGTGCTACAAACTGTGTCACAAGTATATACGTGATGCATATGACAGTTTGTACACAACAAGATCTGGCTGCTGTAGCAGAGGGCGGCACTGCTGCACTAGCCACGACAGTCAGATCACAATCAGATTTACACAACAGATAACATGTATATAAATGAACATCTAGCACAAATATGACAAACTAAAGCATTAACCAACGATACATGTCCATATCCGATACAAATAGAGTCAAATAGGTAGCAATATTACACAAATAGAGTTTTGAGCGATCCTTAAACTCACAACCTAACAATCTACTCTCAGCGAATAGGACATGAAGCGCTGCTGCAGTAGAACCATGGCGTCAAAAAAAGAATTGACCCCTCTAATTTTCTCCCCCTTTGGCATCAAGTACCAAAAGAGAAGAGAAAAGAACAGAAGTCAACTCACTCCTCGTCCGAGTCGGTGTCGATACGTGCATGCCCCTAACGGTGTGTAGTGGCGGTGTAGCGTGTAATGCGCGTGGAGCGTCTCAGTGGGACAACCCTCTGTTTGTAGTCATGAAGTGTCTCCTCCCACTGAGCTGGCGGTCCTCGGGCTGCTCCTCAGACTCACTGTCACCACCTTGATCATCATCATCATCAGTGTCTGAGAGGCTAGGTAAGTCAAAGACTGGAGGAGGTGGGACTGGTGGAAGAGGTGGGAGGTGCTCTCCTTGAAGCTCTCTCTGCTCACGCTGAGTATCATAGGCTCTCTCAGCTACATATGAACACTTCCCAAAGATGGCCTTCATCCATGACCCAATCTTCTTCCAACTACCACTCATCCTGGACCTAGAGTGGGAACCCTTAGGTATGTCCTCATGGGTGTAGGAGCTCCCCGCTCTCTGAGTGGCTGCTGCTGCTGCTATTGGCTTGGTCTTCTCAATCTTGTAGACGGTGTGAATCCCGTCCTTTGGAAATCTCAATCATGTGACCCTCTCAATCATGAACATGAGATAGGGAGCATAGGGTAGCCCCCTCCTCCCATCATCCATAGCAAGACTGAGCTCAACCTAAATGAAATGAGGGACATTAAACTTGTCCCCATCAGGAAGGCGAGCAAGCACATTTCTCACATAGCCATTGATGTCCAATGCTGCTCTATCCGTAGGGTTGATAGTACTCTTGATGATGTTGTTCATGACGTAGTAGAAACTCTGGAGTCCACTCCTACCATCTGCTATGCGGGGATCCCTCCACATGTAGCTAATGTCACTGATCTCCACATAGTTCTCATCATGAATACGGGAGTAAGTCTACGAACACAAGGTTGACAAGTACCCTTGTGTGTTTATTTTGTGATGAGTGATTGTCAATGTGATCCACGAAGTAGGTTGAGTGGTGACTAACTCTACCTTGGTGAAAGCCTTGTGTGCGACATGTCTCTTGGCTTGTGTTGTGCAGGTGTGGAGCACAGAGGCGGTAGCCAACGACGAGGTGAAGGTCAAGGAGGACGTGCCGTGCCGATAGACCGAAGGGGTGAAGGACGGACGTGAGGCTTGGACCGAGGGACCTGGAGGCCAGGTGGCTAGCCGCGGTGGCTGACACTTGGGACATCGACAAGTGCGAGAAGACATGGAAGTGACTGTGTTGACCGTGGAGGTGACACACGTCGGATGGCGGGGGACGCGTGTGGAGTACACTACTCGCGGAGCGGTTTGATGGTTTGGGCCTCAAAACCATCGGAGGCGGGTTTACTGGTTTGGGCCTCAAAACCCGGGCGGAGGTTCCGAGGAGGAACGGACGACACGTGGCGGCATCGGGGAGTTTGCGTCGAGGTGAAGCTACCGGTGAGGAGGCGCGGTGGCCGTCGGATCAACATAAAGACCGGATTGGACCTCTACGCCCTTGGGCTTATTGGTTTAGCACTTATGTATCTAGGGGCATTTAGGGGAATGTAAAATAGCCCTGTTAAATAGAGGATGGCAGCCCCTTGCCTCCTCACCTCTCTCCCACTCTCATTTCCCCCTTTCTTCCTAGGGTTAGGTTTTTTAATGCACATGAGAGAGGTCACATGAGCTGAGATTTTCGTGGTGTATTTCGTTGAGATTTGGTGTGGGAATGGAGGCCTAAATCCTCCTTTTGCCCTTTGGGGTTTCTATTTGAAGCTGTGATTTTCGTTCTTCATTTTCCCCATTTTTCATTCATAGTTTTGATCTGATTTTCCCGGAGTTTAGGTCAATCCTAGGCGATGAGTTTTTGGGGATAGGTTTGTACCTAGGTGAATTTGGTCTGTGCGAAGTTTGAGAACGAATTGTTTTGATTTGGTCAAGTTTTTCTTCGATTTTGTGGTTGGCGCCTCTTCTCTATTCGTAGCTCTCACCCTGTTTGTTTTAGCTATTCAGCGGAATCAGCAGCCATCCAGCAGTGTTTTTCTCTCACAACAAACCAGCGAATAGTACTTTCAGCCACAATAAACCAGCGAAACGAACAGGCTGTCTGTTCACCGTCTATTCTTCGCGAGTTGAGGCACTGGCACATGGGATTTTTATAGGAGCGTTACCAGTGCTGGCACACAGGTGTCGTACTTGCTTCCTAGAAGCAACGCTCATCCTTTATCTTGTGCTGCCCGTCAGTTCTAGTCGTTCTCTCGGTCTTCAGGTTGGGAACAGCGGTGTCGGCAGTGCAGACCCTGCCGTGCTCCAGCAGCCCAAGCAGCAAGGGCCTGAGCGTTTCTCCGTTCATTTTCCATCGGTGTTAGGCTGCAGTACGCCAGTCAGAACGGCCCCTCTCGGTTCGATTTGTTCTTGTCGATTTGGCAAGTCCGGCCCTTCCTGGCAAGCAGCTTGTTGGTCAGGCCATGCAGCGGCAGTAGCGCTCCTAGCCCTGAGCACATCCACCGCCGAGCAGCTGCTCGCCGTGAGACCTTGGTGGCCCCTTTTGGATTTGCTCAGCAGGAGCTCTACCTGCCTAGGCTTTGCTTGGCCAATCACGTTCTCTGGTGCAGAGTGTTTCCATTCTCTTGCAGTACAGCAGCTCTTTCTTGATTTTAAATTCATCCTTGATTGATTGGACTTTGACTCAGCTCTGGCTTCCGTGAGTTACTACAAGTATTTATTGGCTGATCTTTGAAGTATTATATTACTTCCTCCTGCTTGTTTTTGGATTCACGGTTGAGGGATAACTCATTTTCTTCTTAGCCTCTGTTTAGTTCCTAAAAAATTTTACAAAATTTTTCAGATTCTCCATCACATTGAATCTTTGGACACATGCATAAAGCATTAAATATAGATAAAAAATAAAACTAATTACACAGTTTAGACGAAATGGATAAAATGAATCTTTTAAGCCTAATTAGACTATGATTGGACACTAATTGTCAAATAACAACGAAATTTGCTACAGTGTCATTTTACAAAAAATTTTGCAACTAAACAGGCCCTTAGCTTCCTGCGTTCATCCTTGACCAGCACCAAGTAAACAAGCACAGCAGTGCTGGCCCTTGGTGGGCTGCTTGTCATGCCTGAGTACTCCCTCTAGCACAACAGTTTGGAGCTGCTGTCTCTCTTCTTGTGTTGCAGGCGTGCCCTTCTCATTGCTTCTTGTGTTCTCTGTTCGTGTGTCCTGGTTCATCAAGTCTCCGTTCAGACAACGAGCAGAGCCTAGTGCCATCCGTCAGTGCTCAACAGAAGCTAGCTGCTTCCCTGTTCTCTGTTTGGCAATATTTTGGCAATATTTCTAGAGCTTGCAATTTTCGTCCGCAGTTTATTTGTTTGAGCTCCGATTTGAGTTTCGTCTGTTGCATTGGATTTCTACCATTCTGAGTAATTGTTTTAAAGTGCTCTCGTCACTAGTTGGTATGGGTATTTTAGTTTCGAGGACTTGCTTGTGTTTGGCGGTGATTTTGGGACAGCGGCCAAAAATATTTCAAGAGAAATTTTACGGCTCCCATTCACCCTCCTCTGGTCGTCGTTTTCGGTCCTTCAATTGGTATCAGAGCCAGTTAAGGATCATTCCACCTTAATCGGTCCGTGATCCACGAAGGCAACATGGAGCGTGGTTCCGGCAAACCACCGTTCTTCGATGGAACAAATTATCCCTATTGGAAGATCCGCATGTCCGTGCATCTCCAGGGGATTGATTGGCTTGTTTGGAAGATTTGCGAGGATGCTACTTATGTTGTGCTTGAACCCCGTGCTCGTGTCATGCAAGATCAAAAGGATCGGCACAACGCTAATAGCAGAGCTCGCACAGTTCTTTTTTTGAGTCTTTCGCTTCCAGGCTCGAGAGAGTCTCTGATTGTACTACCGCTCAGGAGATCTGGGTGAGGCTTCAAAGCTATCACGAGGGGGCCGCTGAAAGTCCCTAGTTTGGTTTTGGCTAATTGATGAAACCTAGGACTAACCTTTGTATCTAAGTGGATGATTTAGATAAAGGTGGTCATTGCATATGAGACATGACATTGACTCATATGACCAAGATGGTGAAGACCAAGATGAGGCTTGGCTCGATGGACCGGTTGTGAAGGTGAAGGGCTAGTCGAGGCTTCGAAGCGAAGGACCATGCGATGGTGAAGCTTGAGCAAGACTTGGCGCCGATGGACCGATGCAACGGTGAAGAGCAAGTGAAGTCAAGGTCGATGGATCGAGACGGTCATGTGATGATATGAAGTGGATCATATCTTTTGGAAAAACAAAATGGGCTCAAGGCAAAGGTATAACCATAGGGCCATTTTGTTTTACACTCAAGACACCATAGAGGGTGTGAGTGGTTTAGGGTCGATAGCCGAACTATTAAGAGGGGAAGTCTTATCGGTTATTCGATGCACGGGTGCCACTAGGTGAATTCATGAAATGCATTGCATGTAGGGCCTAGTGAGCTAACTGGAAAACCTTTGAAAATGATTGAGAAAAAGCTAACACACAAGCACATGGAGATGTACACTTGATGGTGTTGGCACATTTGCAAAGGTGGCGTTGGTCGCGCTGTGGTTTGCGGGTAGAGAGGGGTTTGGGTTCCTCTCTCCCTCCCACCGAGCGTGCGAGCGCGGGATTCAGGCGATTTCGGGGAAATGAAATGCCTATTTTCCATTGCGTCGGAAGTCGGAAAAGAAACGGAGGCGAACTCGGTCACAGAGGTGACCGGACGCTGCACCGGACGCGATCACTCGCGGGACCGGCGCGTCCGGTCAGTACAGCGCGGGCGTCAGGCGCGCGGGCTAGGGTCTGCCACCGGCGCGTCCGGTGACACGCGGGACCGGCGCGTCCGGTCAGGCGAACAGCTGTTCACAAGGACGATCGGACGCGGTGCGCGTCCGGTCACACACGATCGGACGCGTCCGGTCGTCAAGGGAGCTTACTGGACTCCGACCGGACGCGGTCACTGTCGCGTCCGGTCGTTGCAAGGAGCGCGTCCGGTCATGTCTTCGCGCGCGTGGGTACTGTGCACACCGGTGCGTCCGGTCGTTTGCAGGAGCGCGTCCGGTCGCTCGTTTGACCGTTGGCACGCAGTGACCGTTGGAGGATCTAACGGTCGCGTTCGAAATCGGAGGACACGTGGACGTCGCAGGGCGACCGGACGCGGTGAAGCGCGTCCGGTCAGTTACGACCGGCGCGTCCGGTCGTCCCGCGAAAAACGGTCAGTGGAGTTGTAACGGCTCTATTTGTTTGGGATGCTTATAAATACTTGTTGGCCGGCCCTTGGGGAGGTCTCTTGGCATTTCTAACACTCTTGTGCATCCTTTGAGCTAGAACTACTCCTCCCACTCATCTCTCTTGCTTGATTGCAAATCAAAAGTGAGATTGAGTGATCCCAAAGTGCATTGCATAGCTTGAGGGCATCTAGTGGCACTTGTGGGTGGTTTAGCCGGTGGATTTCTTGTTACTCTTGGAGAGTACCACTCCTAGCTGGCTTGGAGATTGTTGGAGGCGTTGGCAAGAGATGGTGATTGTTCTTGGCCACCTCCGGTTGATTGTGAGAGGTTCTTGTGCTTTCCTCGGCGGGACGCCAAAAGCAACTCTAGTGGAATCCGCGTGTCATTGAGTTACCTCACTTGAGAGTGGTGTCTTGCGGTGCCTTGCGGGGCGTGCCTTGAGGGGCAAGTGACTTGAGGGTCACACCGAGGAACCATCTAAGTGTTGGTCGACACAACCGGTGACGTAGCTTGTCGGTGCACAAGTGAACACCGGGTAAACAAATATTGTGTCTCTTGTCTCCCCGTGATTGATCTTCATATTGTGTTGTTGTCAATATTGATTGATTGTATATCATCTTGGTGATTGGCAACATCTTCACTTCACCGTCGGTATAATAATCACAATCCTCTCTCTTGCATTTACATTCACTAGTTTATCTTGTGTAGCTCTAGTAGTAGCTTTGCTAGTAGTGTTAGCTTGTTCTCTAGTGTAACCTTAGTGACATAGCTCTTGTGTGAACTAGAGATCTTAATCTACTAGACTTGTGGATAGGAGGCTTGCATCACAACCTTTGGCTAAGCAAAACTCGCTTTACGCCGTTTGTTATTCTAACAAGTTTGCTTAGTGGTTCTTGTAGAATTTAAAATAGGCTATTCACCCCCCTCTAGCCATCTAGGACCTTACAAGTGGTATCGGAGCCGTGGTCACCGTTTTAATCAAGGCTTAACATCCTTCGGTGTGAAAAATGGCTCAAATTGTGTTCAATCATGTTGGGGGCAAGCCACCATTCTTTGATGGTGTTAGTTCTTTTGCTCATTGGAAGAGAAAAATGACAATGTACCTTGGTTCTATTCATGAGAGAGTATTGCAAGTCACCGAGAATGATTTTGCTATCATTGATCCCGATCATCTCACCGATGAAGATAGAGCAAATAGAACATGCAATAGAATGGCTCTCAATACTCTTTACAATGGTATTGACACAAAAGTATTTGAGGGCATCAAGGATCTAGATTTGGCAAATGAAGTATGGACAAGATTGAGTGAAACATATGAGGGCACGAAGGTTGTGAAGAGTGCCAAGCTATATGGGCTCAAGAGTGAGTTTGAGAACTTCAAGAAAAAGGATGATGAAACAATCATTGAAATGTTTCATAGATTGCAAGTGATAGTCAATGATCTCAAGAGTTTAGGGCACAAGACTCAAGATCAAGATTTTTGTCACAAGTTCTTATTGAGCTTACCTAGAAGATTCAAGATGTTGATCATGATGTTGCAAAGAGATGGGCTTGAAGCAATGAAGCCAAATGATTTGCTTGGTGAAGTATTGACCTATGACAAATATGATCAAGATGTTGATGACAAGGAGAAGGTGGAAGATGAGAAGAGGAAGAAGACCATGGCATTCAAAGCCACCTCCTCCAAGGGCAAAGCTACCATCATTGAAGAAGAAGAAGACAACAATGAAGATGGGGAATTTGAAATTGATGATGAGGCACTTGCTCTTGTAGTCAAGAAGATGGGTCACATGTTCATCAAGAGAAGAGGCTTTAAGAAGAGAAATGACAACTTTAAAAGAAATGAGCAACAAAGAAAGTGCTTCAATTGTGATAGTACCGAGCACCTTCAAGCGGAATGTCCTTATGATAAGAAGAAGAACAAAAAGGACAAGTTTGAGAAGAAGAAGAGAGAGGCCAAGATGACATTCAAGAAAGGCAAAAATGGTGCCTATGTGATCACTTGGGAAAGTGAAGATAATGAAGAAGAAGAAGAAGAATCATCCAACAAGGCTTTTGCTTCCATTGCTATCAACAAGAAGCCATCACTATTTGATTCATCCTCTTCATGCTTCATGGCTAAAGAAGCTAAGGTATTATATGATGAGAGTGATGATGAAAGTGAAATGGAATATGCTCATGATAGTGATAATGATAATGATAATGAAAATGATGATGATGAACCAACTAAAGAACAACTATATGACTTGATGCAACAAACTAGAGACATAGCTATTGCCAAAGACAAAGAGTGTAAGAAGCTTTCAATGAAAGTAGCAATACTTGAGAAAGTTCTTAGTGAGCTTAAGACCACTCATGAGAGTCTAGTGGAAGACCATGAGGATCTTGATAAGGCTCATTCCAAGCTTGAAAAAGCTCACTCATTGCTACTTGAGCAACAAGCAAAGAAGGAGGTTGTTGTATCATGTGATATAGGTGTTACATGTGATATAATTGATGAATCCTTTAATGAACCTATCATCATGTCAAATACTAACCCTTCATGTAGCTCTTCATCCACCACCACTAACTCTACCTCCACTACTAGTGATGGTTTCACTTGTGATGCCTCACTAATGGTTGAGAATGAGACTCTCAAGAGAGAGGTGGATGAGCTCACTCACGCCCTAGGCAAGGCCTATGGTGGTGAGGCCCGCTTGCTTAAGTGCTTGGGTAGCCAAAGGTTCTCTCTTAACAAAGAGGGATTGGGCTACACCCCCAAGAAAGGCAAGTCGGCCTTTGCAACTCCAAAGCCTAGCTTTGTGAAGGGCAATGGTCGGTTTTGCAATAGATGCAAGCAAGTTGGGCACCTAGAGCATAATTGCAATAAAAAGAACCAAAGCAAGAACCTTGTTAATGCTATACCTTTTGATTCTTGCTATGTGCTTACCAAGGGTGTGAAGGGTGTGCAAGCTAAGTTTGTTGGTACACCAATTGTGGGCCCAAAGAAGAAGGCTATTTGGGTACCAAAGAGCTTAATTACTAACCTACAAGGACCCAAGCAAAAATGGGTACCTAAACTCCATTGATTTGCTTGTAGGTCAATTACAAAGCCGGAGGAAGGCATTGGATTATTGATAGTGGGTGCACTCAACACATGACCGGTACATCAAGAATGTTTGACTCAATCAATGACAATGATAGTGGTGTTGATTCTATCACATTTGGCAATAACAAGAAAGGCAAGGTTATTGGCTTGGGCAAGATTGCAATATCAAATGACATGAGTATCTCCAATGTGTTACTAGTTGAAAGCTTGGATTTCAATCTTCTATCCGTGGCACAAATATGTGATCTAGGCTATAAATGCATCTTTGGCGTTGATGATGTGGAAGTTATTAGTGTGGATGGTTCAAATGTGGCATTCAAGGGCTTTAGATATGAGAATCTCTACCTAGTTGACTTCAATGCTAGAGAAACTTCGTTGACAACTTGCTTAGTATCCAAATCAAGCATGTGTTGGCTTTGGCATAGAAGGCTTGGTCATGTTGGCATGAAACAATTGAAGAAGCTTACAACTCACAATCTTGTCAATGGTTTGAAAGATGTTGAATTTGAGAAGAATAAGCTTTGTAGTGCATGTCAAGCCGGGAAACAAGTTGGAAGCTCACATCCAAAGAAGAGTACAATGAGCACATGCAAAGCATTCGAGTTGATGCACATGGATCCATTTGGACCAACAACATATACAAGCATAGGCGGCAACAAGTATGGCTTTGTCATAGTGGATGACTTCACAAGATTCACATGGGTATTCTTTCTTAGTGACAAAAGTGAAGTGTTTGACACCTTCAAGACATTCCTCACTAGAGTTCACAATGAGTTTGAGATTAGAATCAAGAAAGTGAGAAGTGACAATGGAAGTGAGTTCAAGAATACAAGAATTGAAGAACTTTGTGATCATTATGGTATTGGACATCAATTCTCGGCCAAGTACACTCCACAATCAAATGGCCTAGTTGAGAGAAAGAATAGAACATTGCTTGATATGGCTAGATCAATGCTCCATGAGTACAATGTGAGTCAATCATTTTGGGATGAAGCAATCAATACCGCTTGCTACTACATCAATAGACTATATTGTCATCCATTGCTAGAGAAGACCCCATATGAGCTACTTCATGGAAGAAAGCCCAATATTTCTTATTTTAGGGTTTTTGGTTGCAAATGCTATATCTTGAAGAAAGGCACTAGATTGGGGAAGTTTGACAAAAGATGTGATGAGGGGTTCCTACTTGGTTATTCAACTACAAGCAAAGCTTATAGAGTTTGGAACAACTCAAGTGGCATTCTAGAAGAAGTCCATGATGTGCAATTTGATGAAACCAATGGGTCACAAGATGAAGAAGAGAATCTAGATAATATTGGTGGAACTCTATTAGTGGAAGCAATGAAGAACATGGACATTGGAGACATTAGAGCAAAGCAAGTAATTGATATTCAAGATGATGATAAAGATCAAGTGCTCAATTCACCATTCAAGCTAGTTAGTGACTCTCAAGCGCAAGATCAAGGTGCTAGTTCTTCTCATCAAGATACATCAAGTGATCAACCAAGCTCAAGCAATCAAATGCAAGTACTCCAACCACAACATATTGCAAGAGATCACCCCATTGATAGTGTTATTGGTGATATTAGAAGTGGTGTGCAAACAAGATCAAGATTGGCTATGTTTTGTGAGCATGCATCATTTGTGTCAACCATAGAACCAAAGAAGATAGAAGAAGCTTTGAGGGATGCCGATTGGATCATGGCTATGCAAGAAGAGCTTAACAATTTCACAAGAAATGATGTTTGGGAGTTGGTAGAAAGGCCAAATGACTACAATGTGATTGGAACCAAGTGGGTGTTTAAAAACAAGCAAGATCAAGATGGCATTGTAGTGAGAAACAAAGCAAGACTAGTTGCTCAAGGTTACACTCAAGTTGAAGGTCTTGACTATGATGAGACATATGCTCCCGTGGCAAGATTGGAGGCAATAAGGATTCTATTGGCTTATGCTTGTGCACACAACATCAAACTATATCAAATGGATGTCAAAAGTGCATTTCTCAATGGGATTATCAATGAGTTAGTCTTCGTTGAGCAACCGCCCGGATTTGAAGATGACAAGAAACCCAACCATGTGTACAAGTTGAAGAAGGCTTTATATGGCTTAAAGCAAGCACCTAGAGCATGGTATGAGAGGCTAAGGGATTTCCTTCTCTCTAAGGGATTCAAGATGGGCAAGGTTGATACAACTCTATTCACCAAGAAGATTGGAAATGATCTATTCATAGTGCAAATATATGCTGATGACATCATCTTTGGATCAACCAATCAAGCTTATTGTGAAGAATTTGGTGCTATGATGGCCAAAGAGTTTGAAATGTCTATGATTGGTGAACTTAGCTACTTCCTTGGTCTCCAAGTAAAGCAATTGAAGAATGGGACATTTGTGAGTCAAGGGAAATACATAAGAGACATGTTGAAGAAGTTTGGAATGCAAGATGCAAAGCCAATTTCAACTCCAATGGGTACAAATGGAAATTTGGATAGTGATCTTGATGGCAATATGGTGAATCAAAAGGAATATCGGTCTTTGATTGGAAGTCTACTCTATGTCACCGCATCAAGGCCGGATGTCATGTTTAGTGTTTGCATGTGTGCTAGATATCAAGCCTCACCTAGAGAGAGTCATCTCTCGGCCGCAAAGAGAATATTGAGGTACTTGAAGCAAACAAGAGATGTTGGACTATGGTATCCCAAGGGGTCAAAGTTTGAATTGATTGGATATTCGGACTCCGACTATGGGGGTTGCAAGATCAATAGAAAGAGCACAAGTGGCACATGTCAATTACTTGGAAGATCACTTGTGTCATGGTCCTCAAAGAAACAAAATAGTGTGGCAATCTCTACCGCCGAAGCCGAATATGTGAGTGCGGGGAGTTGTTGTGCACAATTGCTATGGATGAAATCAACTTTGAAGGATTATGGTCTCAACTTCAAGAATGTGCCATTGCTATGTGATAATGAGAGTGCAATCAAGATGATACAAAACCCGGTTCAACATGAAAGAACAAAGCATATTGACATAAGACATCATTTCATTAGAGATCATCAACAAAAGGGAGATATTGCCATTGAGAGTGTTGGCACCGATGATCAACTTGCCGATATTCTCACTAAGCCACTTGATGAAAAGAGGTTTTGCAAGCTAAGGAATGAATTGAACATTCTTGATTTCTCAAACATGAGTTGAATGCACCCCACTCACTTACTGACATACCTCTCCTTCGACATTGCAAGGTAAAGTTGATTGACATGTCATTCATTCTATGCTAAGGACTTGCTAGAGCATGTAGACATGATAAGTGGTATGCATGAGCATTCATGATAAATCAAATGAATTTGATGGATATATGTTACCACTATTGCCTCTTTGATTGTTTTTGATCTAGTGGTGGCATATGACATGTTTGTGAGCTTGCAAACCTAGTGTTGAATCTAGAAGATTTGCTATAAGTGTTTAATTCAACATAGGCAAGATAACCCTTATTAGGAGGTGTGAAGAAGCTTGTCTTTGGTTCAAATCGAATTAAATATCTTTGGCAAGTGTTCTAGGTTGAACCAAATTTGATGAATTTTAACCTACTCCATCGAACTTTTTTTTCTCTCCACAATTTGATCCCATTTTTGGGTAAGTTGTTGACAAAGGGGGAGAGAAAAAGATGATTCAACATGATAAAGGGGTAAATAAAATTTTTGATGCACACAAGAAGGGGGAGCAAGCTCATAAACAAAGTTGTTGCATTTGTTTGTGCATTTTCATATGACTTGCTCATTACACATGTTTTTAGATTCAATATACATGCTTGTGTGGTGCAATACTAGTATAGAACTTGGATGATGAAATGATCTACTAGCATGCATAGGAATAGTTTTACATATGGTATCTAGACTTGCCTAAAGTTTTTACAAGTGGTCCAAGAACCTTTACATATAATGTTGATCTCACGGGGTTCTTGAGTTTTGATGGTTGTCTAGTTACTTCATGATGCTAAGGATGGTGTAAAGGCAACTCCGATTGGTATCACGCTTCAAAGGTCCATTTCTTACACCTTAGCATCCTTTTGGTAGAATTACTCTCCCAACACTTCTATCCATGCATATGTGCAAAGCTTTCAATCCAAACTCTATGCACATATGTAGGGGGAGCTAATGCTACCAAAACCGAGCTTGTGATAATTGTCCAAACTTTACTTTTGAGCAAAATGATTGGACAAGTATGACAAGTTCAAAACTTTTATTATCAAAATCATCTTTGTGAGGGTTGTCATCAATTACCAAAAAGGGGGAGATTGAAAGTCCCTAGTTTGGTTTTGGCTAATTGATGAAACCTAGGACTAACCTTTGTATCTAAGTGGATGATTTAGATAAAGGTGGTCATTGCATATGAGACATGACATTGACTCATATTACCAAGATGGTGAAGACCAAGATGAGGCTTGGCTCGATGGACCGGTTGTGAAGGTGAAGGGCTAGTCGAGGCTTCGAAGCGAAGGACCATGCGATGGTGAAGCTTGAGCAAGACTTGGCGCCGATGGACCGATGCAACGGTGAAGAGCAAGTGAAGTCAAGGTCGATGGATCGAGACGGTCATGTGATGATATGAAGTGGATCATATCTTTTGGAAAAACAAAATGGGCTCAAGGCAAAGGTATAACCATAGGGCCATTTTGTTTTACACTCAAGACACCATAGAGGGTGTGAGTGGTTTAGGGTCGATAGCCGAACTATTAAGAGGGGAAGTCTTATCGGTTATTCGATGCACGGGTGCCACTAGGTGAATTCATGAAATGCATTGCATGTAGGGCCTAGTGAGCTAACTGGAAAACCTTTGAAAATGATTGAGAAAAAGCTAACACACAAGCACATGGAGATGTACACTTGATGGTGTTGGCACATTTGCAAAGGTGGCGTTGGTCGCGCTGTGGTTTGCGGGTAGAGAGGGGTTTGGGTTCCTCTCTCCCTCCCACCGAGCGTGCGAGCGCGGGATTCAGGCGATTTCGGGGAAATGAAATGCCTATTTTCCATTGCGCCGGAAGTCGGAAAAGAAACGGAGGCGAACTCGGTCACAGAGGTGACCGGACGCTGCACCGGACGCGATCACTCGCGGGACCGGCGCGTCCGGTCAGTACAGCGCGGGCGTCAGGCGCGCGGGCTAGGGTCTGCCACCGGCGCGTCCGGTGACACGCGGGACCGGCGCGTCCGGTCAGGCGAACAGCTGTTCACAAGGACGATCGGACGCGGTGCGCGTCCGGTCACACACGATCGGACGCGTCCGGTCGTCAAGGGAGCTTACTGGACTCCGACCGGATGCGGTCACTGTCGCGTCCGGTCGTTGCAAGGAGCGCGTCCGGTCATGTCTTCGCGCGCGTGGGTACTGTGCACACCGGTGCGTCCGGTCGTTTGCAGGAGCGCGTCCGGTCGCTCGTTTGACCGTTGGCACGCAGTGACCGTTGGAGGATCTAACGGTCGCGTTCGAAATCAGAGGACACGTGGACGTCGCAGGGCGACCGGACGCGGTGAAGCGCGTCCGGTCAGTTACGACCGGCGCGTCCGGTCGTCCCGCGAAAAACGGTCAGTGGAGTTGTAACGGCTCTATTTGTTTGGGATGCTTATAAATACTTGTTGGCCGGCCCTTGGGGAGGTCTCTTGGCATTTCTAACACTCTTGTGCATCCTTTGAGCTAGAACTACTCTTCCCACTCATCTCTCTTGCTTGATTGCAAATCAAAAGTGAGATTGAGTGATCCCAAAGTGCATTGCATAGCTTGAGGGCATCTAGTGGCACTTGTGGGTGGTTTAGCCGGTGGATTTCTTGTTACTCTTGGAGAGTACCGCTCCTAGCCAGCTTGGAGATTGTTGGAGGCGTTGGCAAGAGAAGGTGATTGTTCTTGGCCACCTCCGATTGATTGTGAGAGGTTCTTGTGCTTTCCTCGGCGGGACGCCAAAAGCAACTCTAGTGGAATCCGCGTGTCATTGAGTTACCTCACTTGAGAGTGGTGTCTTGCGGTGCCTTGCGGGGCGTGCCTTGAGGGGCAAGTGACTTGAGGGTCACACCGAGGAACCATCTAAGTGTTGGTCGACACAACCGGTGACGTAGCTTGTCGGTGCACAAGTGAACACCGGGTAAACAAATATTGTGTCTCTTGTCTCCCCGTGATTGATCTTCATATTGTGTTGTTGTCAATATTGATTGATTGTATATCATCTTGGTGATTGGCAACATCTTCACTTCACCGTCGGTATAATAATCACAATCCTCTCTCTTGCATTTACATTCACTAGTTTATCTTGTGTAGCTCTAGTAGTAGCTTTGCTAGTAGTGTTAGCTTGTTCTATAGTGTAACCTTAGTGACATAGCTCTTGTGTGAACTAGAGATCTTAATCTACTAGACTTGTGGATAGGAGGCTTGCATCACAACCTTTGGCTAAGCAAAACTCGCTTTACGCCGTTTGTTATTCTAACAAGTTTGCTTAGTGGTTCTTGTAGAATTTAAAATAGGCTATTCACCCCCCCTCTAGCCATCTAGGACCTTACAGCCGCACAAGTCAAAACCAGACTCTATGAGACGTACAAGAGGGAGTACAAGAACTTTACCCAGCTTGATGGCGAGTCTATCGATGCCATGTTTTCTCGCTTTCAGACCATCGTCAACAAGATGCGAGCAAACAAGGCACAATTACCTTATGACGATCACGAGAGGGCACTCAAGCTTCTATATGCCCTAGATCAGAAGGTATGGGATGTGAAGGTGACTTCCATCATTGAGTCTTCAGGGTATGAGACCCTCATCGTGCATGAGCTGTTCAGCAAGCTCAAGTCCACCGAGATCGACTATCAGACCCAAGCCAAGCTCAAGAATCTCTCTGCACCGACTATAGCTTTGGTCTCAGGTAACGGCTCATGTTCTTTGACTAACCCTTCACAGGTGTCTTTTGCTTTGTCTTCCTTGGTGTCTGTTACAGAGGAGCAGATGGAGAGTCTTAGGGATAACGAGCTAGCGTTGATCATCAGCCGGTTCTCGTGGTTTCACAACAACCGCTTGAATCACCGGCGTGGTGGTGGTCCAAAGGAAGGATGCTACGGTTGTGGAGATCCTGACCACTTCATCGCCCACTACCCTAAGAAGAACAAGCACTCCTCCGACAAGTACGACTCCAGCAAGCGCAAGGACAAGCGCGAGTACACCTCCAAGCACAAGTCGAAGGGAGGATTCGACAAAGAGGCGCTGAAGAAGAAGTACTTCAAGAAGGCCAAGGCCCAAGAGCGTGCCTTCCTCGCCTCCCCCAGCGACCTCGACAACGACACTGACGACGACCGGTCTTCTTCTCCCTCGAGCGATGATGAGTCCGAGAAGAGGCGTGAGGACAAGTTGACCAGGCTTTGCTTCGTCGCCAAGTCCATCCACGGAGGCTACTGCACCATGGCCGTGGATGAAGGGGTGAAGCCCAACAAGGACGTGATTTCCAGCAACGACGACTCTACTGAGGTAAAACCCTCCGTCGATGCTCTTATTGCCGAGCTTGATATCATGACCGATACTTTGATGAGTCAAGATAAGCTGCTAAAACGTGCTGCTCGTGAGAGGAATGAGTTTAAGGACAAGCTAGAAGTTATGGAGAAAGAGCTTGAGGAAGCTAAGAAGCTTGTTGTTCATGTGTCTGACGAGGTTGAGTACGATGAGCTGAAGGCTAGGTCTAGCTTGTTGGGTGCGTGCAAGTCTTGTTTAGGCTTGCAATCTGAGCTGACAGAGAAGAATGCCAAGATCCTTGCTCTTGAGAAGGCCAGTTCAGATAGCATGATTGTTGAGTGTACACGTTGTGAGAGCTTGGTGTTGGAACTTGAGTCTTGCAGGCATGACAAGATGAGATCCGAGGAAGACAACACATACCTTCGATCTATCTTGAATTGGGTGTCTTGTAGTGAGCCGCAGTTGGGCATGATGATGAGCCAGTTCAGGCGGGGAACTGGGACATCGGGAGTAGGCTTTGCTCTAGGTGGGAAGGGTGAACATGTCTATGGCAAAGTTGGTGAGTTCAGTGGTTTGAACCCAAGTGAGAAATCTTCCACTACTCCTAAATTGATCAAGATCAATCCACCTAAGCCTACCGAACCCACTGTGAAAGATGGAGTGTTTGAAGAACCTCCAAGAGCTCCACCCTAGAAACAAGTTTAGGTTCCAAAACCAAACCATCTCAGGAACCCACTTGACACTCTACCAAACATCTCTGAGGATCCCCTTCCTAAAGCCAAAAAGACACTAAGGGTGAACCATACCCACAAGAGAGTGAGCCAACAACCACCCAAGAGAGAGGTGAGGTATCACTGTGACTACTACCATAGGGATGGTCACCTTGCTGAGTTTTGCTTTAGGAGGAAGAGAGATGAGCGGCGAGAGTACGAGTTGAACAACCAAAACATGTACCGCCCGCCCCATGGCGTACATGTGCCACCTGTTCAGAGGCGCAATGCTAGGCCAAGAGGTGCAATGCCTCAAGGTGCTAGGCCTCAGGTTGCTAGACCACGCGGTGGTCGTGGTGGTCGTGCCCGGCGTGGTTCAGGTCATGATCAATATGACTTTAGACCTCGTGGCAGTGGCTTTCAGTCCTACAGCTCTAGCGGACCACATTTTCCCCCACGTGGTGCCCGCTTTCCTCAAATGGGACATGGCATGTTTGGTGTTTTTCTAATACTTTTCAAGGGCAAATGAGCCAACACTGGTATCCTTCACCGTTTACTAACCCCAGTGTTGCGCCATTTGCTCATCCAATGTCCTTCTATTGATGCAGGATGGAGGCTTGGAGAACACATGGCTTATTGATTCCGGCTATTCGCGCCACATGACCGAAAGTTCAAAATGGTTCTCCAGCCTCGACCCCGTGCAATGTAAGGAGTACATCACATTCGGGGACAATAGCAAAGGTAAGGTGCTTTCTCGTGGGACCATTCGGGTCAATGAGAGTTTTGTCTTGAAGGATGTTGCTTTGGTTTCAAACTTGCATTTCAACTTGCTTTCTGTTTCACAACTCCTTCAAGATGGCTTTGAAGTGTGCTTTAAGACCGGCTTGTCTCGAGTTCTTGACTCTCAAGGAAATCTTGTTTGCCAGATTGTTCCTTTTGGCCGTGTCTTTCGAGCTAATTTCTCTCATTCCTTTGGCTCTTCTCGATGTTTGGTTGCCAGATCCTCCTCTGAGCTTTGGAAGTGGCATAGGAGACTTGGTCACTTGAGCTTTGACTTACTAGCTAGGTTGAGCTCACTTGATCTAATTTGAGGATTGCCCAAGTTAAAATTTGAGAAGGATTTGGTGTGTCACCCTTGTCGTCATGGGAAGATGGTTGCCGCTTCTCACTCACCTGTGAATCAAGTCATGACCAAGGAACCCGGCGAGCTATTTCACATGGACACAGTTGGTCCAGCTCGAGTTCGGTCAGAGGGTGGGAAGTGGTACGTTCTAGTGATCGTGGATAATTTTTCTTGCTACTCTTGGGTGTTTTTCATGGAGGCTAAGGATGAGGCTTTTTCACATGCTCGAGATTTGATTCTTCGGTTGCAAAATGAGTTCCCTAAAAATGCCATGAGAGCGATTCGCAGTGATAATTGCACAGAATTCAAGAATACTCATTTTGAAACCTTTTGTGCTTCTTTGGGCCTTGAGCATCAGTTTTCCTCTCCCTATGTCCCTCAGCAAAATGGTGTTGTTGAGCACAAGAATCAGACCCTTGTTGAGATGGCGAGGACAATGCTCGATGAGGCATAGGACTCCTAGGAGATATTGGACCGAAGCGATCAACACCGCATGTCATGTTTCCAATCGCAGCTTTCTTCGAGCCTTCATGAAGAAAACTTCTTATGAGCTGTGATTGGGTCGACTACCCAAGGTGAGCCACTTTCGAGTGTTTGGATGCAGGTGTTTCATCCTGAAACAAGGTAATTTCGATAAATTTGAGTCTCGATCCTCGGATGGTGTCTTTCTTGGTTATGCTTTACATTCTCATGCATATCGAGTACTTAATCTTGAAACTAACCGAGTCATAGAGACTTGTGAAGTCACTTTCGATGAGACCATGCCTTGTTCTGTTCCTATCCTTGATAGTGCAGGTGATCAGGAGATTGGTGAGAGCATCTTCGTTGAGGAGAATGAGGAAGATGCTGATTGGGGAGATGCAGAGCCGACCTCTTTGGTTGTTCCAGTCGAGTTTGCGACAACTACTTCGGCTCACGGACTAGATCCATCTTCTTCCCCTACATGGGGTCCGCACGAGCCGCCTCCCCAGCCTACGCCGGCTGCACCTGAGGAGGCCCCAGCAGCTGTTGAGGGGAGGCGACATCTTTGAGGGAAGCCCCTCGGCACATCCAACGTCGCCACCCACCTCAAACCATGATTGGCGACATCAGTCACCGTGTTACACGCTCAAGGTCATATGAAATCTCACATTTTGCTCATTCTGCTTTTGTCGCTAATTTTGAGCCACAAAATGTTGGACACGCACTTTCTGATCCCGATTGGGTCAATGCTATGCACGAGGAGTTACAGAACTTTGAGAGGAATGAAGTCTGGGTCTTAGTTCGACCTCTACCTGAGTGTCACCCTATAGGTACAAAATGGGTTTTTAAGAACAAGCAATGTGAGGATGGAGTGGTGGTAAGAAACAAGGCTAGGTTAGTGGCTCAGGGATTTTGTTAGAAAGAGGGAGTAGACTTTGAAGAAACATTTGCTCCTGTGGCCCATATCGAGGCTATAAGGATGCTCTTAGCTTATGCAGCTTCGAAGGGGTTCAAGCTGTATCAAATGGATGTGAAGAGCGCCTTTTTGAACGGGTACATAGAGGAAGAGGTGTATGTGAGGCAACCCCCTGGCTTTGAAAATCCCAAGTACCCCAACCATGTTTACAAACTCCACAAAGCCTTGTATGGATTGAAACAAGCCCCGAGAGCCTGGTATGAGCGGTTGAAAGCCTTCTTGCTTGCTAAGGGCTTTAAGATGTGTTCCGTGGATAAAACTTTGTTTCTCCTCAAGCAAGGCACTGACACACTTTTGGTTCAGATTTACGTGGATGATATCATTTTTGGTGGTTCCTCTCACGCTCTTGTTGTAAAGTTTTCTGAGACTATGAGCAGGGAATTCGAGATGAGCATGATGGGTGAGTTGACATTTTTCCTCGGGCTGCAAATCAAGCAAACACGTGGAGGAACATTCGTGCACCAAGGCAAGTACACCAAGGATCTCCTGAGAAAGTTTGATATGGGCGAGGCCAAGCCTCTTTCGACGCCCATGTCGACTATGGCGGCCCTGGACAAAGACAAGGAGGGAGAAGCCGTGGACCAGAAGGAATACCGAAGCATGATCGGATCCCTGCTGTACCTAACGGCGACGAGACTGGACATCCAGTTCGTGGTCTGCTTGTGCGCGCGCTTTTAGTCTTCACCTCGTACGTCTCATCGTCAAGCCGTCAAGCGGATCATGAGGTACCTTCGTTTCACACCCGAATTTGGTCTTTGTTTTTTTGGCTTCCTCCTCTCTTTCTCTTTGCAGTTACTCTGATGCGGATTATGCTGACTGTCGTACTGAGAGGAAGTCCACTTCTAGGACTTGTCAATTTCTTGGGTCTTCACTTGTGTCTTGGTCCTCTCGCAAGCAGTTCACTATATCCCAATCCACCACAGAAGCTGAGTATGTTGTTGTTGCTGCTTGCTGTTTCTAGTTGCTTTGGATGGTTGCTACTTTGCGAGAATATGGCTTAGAGTTTAGGCGAGTGCCTTTGTTCTATGATAGCACTAGTGCCATATGTGTAGCCAAAAACCCCGTTCTCCACTCCAAAACCAAGCACATAGAGGTTCGTTTTCACTTCTTGCGAGACCACTATGAGAAAGGGGACATTGACCTTATTCATGTTGACACCCACAACCAGCTCGCAGATATCTTCACTAAACCCCTTGACCAAGCCCAGTTTGCTCGCTTGTGAGGAGAGCTTGGAGTTTGCTTCCCTTTTTAGCTTAGAAAGTTTTGGTTCTTGTACATTAGTCTTTGTTTTTCTTTTAGTTTAGCTTTTGATTTTGCTTTTGCTTTTGTATCATATTTGCATATCATATCATATCATCATGTATCATATTGCTTCTTGAGCTTCATCCTTATAGTAGCTAGATTGACACTATGCTCTTGTTGGGGATGTTATGGATATATATAATGTGCTTTGCTTAGGCTCACTTGATCTCTTGATATGAGCTAAAAATGCCTTTTTCAATTGTGAACTTGAATAACACTTGAAGAAACTTGAAACATGTTCACCACTACTTGTGGCAACTAGCATGTGTAAGTGTGTCGAGAACCCTTTTCTGCTTCATATATATGCTTAGTTGCTACGGCTCATACCTTGAGTTACACACTTGCTTGAGAAATTTGAATTTGTACTAAAACTTAAAAAAAGCAAGGTATGAAAAGATCGGGATGGGTCTTTGCTGTCCCATGTCAGAGTATCGAGACAGCTCCCTATTGCACTTAAGGGTGAACTTGAGCTCTGTAATGGATACCGAGATCACTGTCTTAAGCTTCTGATTGTCTTTGGCATAGTCTTGACATGATCGATAAGTCAGGTTTTGATGGCATCGATAACCTCCCGCACACATTTGTTTGACAAACTTTGGTGATAAGCTGCATAACTCCGATAAAACTCAATTGATTGAAAATTTGATCAAATCACAAGTTTGTCTCATGACATGATGTGTGAACTTTGTTTGGGGTAGTTCACTTTGCATACATGTGTAGCACAAGGTTGATATCCCGTCTATATTTGCTATGTGCTCTTTTGGTGGTGAACCCTCTTTTAAATTGCTCAAACTTGATCAAACTTGCTACAATGCCATATTTCGTCTCATTTGATCACTTTGAGCATTTGTTAGCACTTGTATTTGTTGATATGTATACATGACAACATCAGCTATAGCATCTTTTCAATTTACTTGCTATAATTTTGAAGCTTCTGCATTTCTGCATTTCTGCATTCATAGCATGTTTTGAGGGGGAGTTGCAATCCTTGGGCTCTAGCTTGATAAGTGCATATGTCAACAAGGGGGAGAAGTTTTCACACTCACAATGTCACAATCACCCAAAGTTAAGAGATATTCATTCATTTGAGTGAGATTGTATTTGTTCAGGGGGAGTTGCACTTGAGTTGCTTCTGCTAGGTGTGTTGAGCCTTTGCCTCTTCTGGAGGGTCTAGCAGTTTTTTGGCTTTTCGAGTGTTGCTAGTGGTGTTGAGCCCGTTGCCTCTTCTTGAGGGCTAGCTTTGTTTTACTTGGTTGCGTCGAGTCGTTGCCCATGTCTTTGGGGACCAAGTTTTGCTCATTTCAAATGACCTGGTTTTGGTTTTTCTTTGGTTTTTGGTCATTTGGTTGAGCTCCTTGTTTTTCTCTTCTTCTTCTTTTTCTTTTGCTCAAGCTGTTCGTGTATTGGTGTTGACATGCACTCATCAAGGGGGAGATTGTGAACACAAGGTTGACAAGTACCCTTGTGTGTTCATTTTGTGATGAGTGATTGTCAATGTGATCCACGAAGTAGGTTGAGTGGTGACTAACCCTACCTTGGTGAAAGCCTTGTGTACGACATGTCTCTTGGCTTGTGTTGTGCAGGTGTGGAGCACGGAGGCGGTACCCGACGGCGAGGTGAAGGTCAAGGAGGACGTGTCGTGCCGATAGACTGAGGGGGTGAAGGACGGACGTGAGGCTTGGACCGAGGGACCCGGAGGGCGGGTGGCTAGCCGCGGTGGCTGACACTTAGGACATCGACAAGTGCGAGAAGACATAGAAGTGACTGTGTTGACCGTGGAGGTGACACACGTCGGATGGCGGGGGACGCGTGTGGAGTACGCTACTCGCGGAGCGGTTTGATGGTTTGGGCCTCAAAACCATCGGAGGCGGGTTTACGGGTTTGGGCCTCAAAAACCGGGCGGAGGTTCCGAGGAGGAACGGACGGCACGTGGCGGCATCGGGGAGTTCGCGTCGAGGCGAAGCTACCGGTGAGGAGGCGCGGTGGCCGTCGGATCAACATGAAGACCGGGTTGGACCTCTATGCCCTTGGGCTTATTGGTTTAGCTCCTATGTATCCAGGGGCATTTAGGGGAATATAAAATAGCCCTGTTAAATAGAGGATGGCAGCCCCCTTGCCTCCTCACCTCTCTCCCACTCTCATTTTCCCCTTTCTTCCTAGGGTTAGATTTTCTAATGCATATGAGAGAGGTCACATGAGCTGAGATTTTCGTAGTGTATTTTGTTGAGATTTGGTGTGGGAATGAAGGCCCAAATCCTCCTTTTGCCCTTTGGGGTTTCTATTTGAAGATGTGATTTTCGTTCTTCATTTTTTCCCATTTTTCATTCATAGTTTTGATCTGATTTTCCTGGAGTTTAGGTCAATCCTAGGCGATGAGTTTTTGGGGATAGGTTTGTACCTAGGTGAATTTGGTCTGTGCGAAGTTCGAGAACGAATTGTTTTGATTTGGTCAAGTTTTTCTTCGATTTTGTGGTCGGCGCCTCTTCTCTGTTCGTAGCTCTATTCATCGTCTATTCTTCGCGAGTTGAGGCACTGGCACATGGGATTTTTACAGGAGCGTTACCAGAGCTGGCACACAGGTGTCGTACTTGCTTCCTAGAAGCAACGCTCATCCTTTATCTTGTGCTGCCCATCAGTTCTAGTCGTTCTCTCGGTCTTCAGGTTGGGAACAGCGGTGTCGGCAGTGCAGACCCTGCCGTGCTCCAGCAGCCCAAGCAGCAAGGGCCTGGGCGTTTCTCCGTTCATTTTCCATCGGTGTTAGGCTGCAATATGCCAGTCAGAACGGCCCCTCGGTTCGATTTGTTCTTGTCGATTTGGCAAGTCCGGCCCTTCCTGGCAAGCAGCTTGTTGGTCAGGCCATGCAGCAGCAGTAGCGCTCCCAGCCCTGAGCACATCCACCGCCGAGCAGCTGCTCGCCGTGAGACCTTGGTGGCCCTTTTGGATTTGCTCAGCAGGAACTCTACCTGCCTAGGCTTTGCTTGGCCAATCACGTTCTCTGGTGCAGAGTGTTTCCATTCTCTTGCAGTACAGCAGCTCTTTCTTGATTTTAAATTCATCCTTGATTGATTGGACTTTGACTCAGCTCTGGCTTCCGTGAGTCACTACAAGTATTTATTGGCTGATCTTTGAAGTATTATATTACTTCGTCCTACTTGTTTTTGGATTCACGGTTGAGGGATAACTCATTTTCTTCTTAGGCTGTGTTTCCTGAAATGGGGTAAAAAAAGTACTGTAGCACATTTTGGCTTTATTTGGTAAATAGTGTCCAACCGTTGACTAATTAGGTTCAAAATGTTCGTCTCGCAAAGTACAACCAAGTTGTACAATTAGATTTTGATTTCATCTACATTAGTACTCCATGCATGTATCGCAAGTTTGATGTGACGGAGAATCTTTTTTTTATAGTGCTTTTTTTGAGGAACTGAACACAGCCTTAGCTTCCTGCGTTCATCCTTCACCAGCACCAAGTAAACAAGCACAGCAGTGCTGGCCCTTGGTGGGCTGCTCGTCATGCCTGAGTACTCCCTCTAGCACAACAGTCTGGAGCTGTTGTCTCTCTGCTTGTGTTGCAGGCGTACCCTTCTCATTGCTTCTTGTGTTCTCTGTTCATGTGTCCTGGTTCATCAAGTCTCCGTTCAGGCAACGAGCAGAGCCTAGTGCCATCCGTCAGTGCTCAACAGAAGCTAGCTGCTTCCCTGTTCTCTGTTTGGCAATATTTCTAGAGTTTGCAATTTTTGTCCGCAGTTTATTTGTTTGAATTCCGATTTGAGTTCCATCTGTTGCGTTGGATTTCTACCATTCTAAGTAATTGTTTTAAAGTGCTCTCATCACTAGTTAGCTTGGGTATTTTAGTTTCGAGGACTTGCTTGTGTTTGGCGGTGATTTTTGGACTACGGCCAAAAATATTTCGAGAGAAATTTTACGGCTCCCATTCACCCCTCCCCTTTGGTCGTCATTTTCGGTCCTTCAAAGTCCTGTGCGCCCTCCCAAAACCAAGAATCCGACTAAAGGTAACGAAGTCAATGCAATAGTGGCGACCATCAGTCATCCAGTGTAGCTCATCTGTGACCTTGTTCCAATAGTAAGTGGAATAGAACTGAGCTAAGATCTCCTCATTCCAATCATACCTAAAAGACATGAGATCTGATAGCTCAAACCTATCACAGATCCTAATGGCAGTGTTGAACTCAGGCTCTTCCTTGTCTTGCAGCTCATTGAAGTCAATGTATTGCATCTTGCATATCTTCCCTTTCTTGCTAGTGAGGATGGAAGTGGCATAGAAGTTGGAATGAAAGACATTCCAAAATCTATAATCAATCCCCATGATCTTCTGTGTTGCATAGGGATCCATTTCTCTTGCTTCCTCTATTCCTTTCCAGCTCTTGGAATAGTCCACCATAGGATGCGCAACTGTGTCATTTGGAGCACGGAAGGTGAACTCATCATTGTTGTCCCTCATGTAGCTGTCATCAAACTCGGTGAGGTGCAAAGGAGTTCTAGGGCAGCCACCAAGAGGAATGGTGTGCCCTAGCTGCTGAAGCCTCTCCTCATTCTCAATGTACTACTGATGAGCATGTCTATCATATGCAGGAGGTGCTGCTGCACTGCTACTAGTGCCTCTCCCCCTACCTCGACAGGACAGCTGCTTGGTCAACATCTTTCTCTTTCCCCTACCTCCATCATCTCCTCCTTGCTTCATCTATGCAAATAAATAGGACTAGATAAGAAATTATACAAGATGGAGTGTTAGAAAAAGTTACATACTGGTTTTAACAAGAAAAAGAAGTTAGAAAATGAATTTGGGAGCCTGCTATCTAGAACAGTCCAGGCAGGGCAGCACTGCCGCCCCCTGAGGCCGGCACTGCTGCCCTCAGGTGCTCCACACTTTCATGTTCTACTTTCTTGTTCTTGCTAAATTCTGTTTCCAACTACTTCTATTCTCCATCACAATTTCAGAATCTTAGTCAACAAATAAATCATGGTGACCTAACCAAGGATTTGAAAGATTGAGCATGAAGAGTCTTTGAGAATAACTCTAATGATTGAATATAATCCATTTAGAAGTCCATCAACCGAATGAAACATAGATCATGGCCTTTTGAATCAGCCAAGGCCGGCACTGTGTAACACCCTAGGTGTTAAGCATGCATTAGCATTTGCAAATTATTGTCATGTCTTGTATGTGCTTGTTTTAGTAAATAAACAACATAGAAATTCTTATCAAATAATTTGGAGCAAGTAGTATTCAAAATTTCCTCAAATTTTGCTTTGAAAAATAACCTAGAAAAATGGGGTTTTGATTTAAATGAACTTTATAGCTATATTTCAAAATCTACTTGGAATTTCAAAATGTACCCTAAAGCAATGTTGTAGAGAATAAAATTTTGGATAACTTTTATTTTTGGGTCACCTTTTAAAAATGAATTTTTGGGCTCAAAATGAGAGATTTGGGGCTGTTTATTGAAAAAAATAAAGAAAAAGCTTTTTCTTTCTTAACGGGCCGCCTGCCTCCCTTTCCGACCCACGGCCGAAGCGGCCCGGCCTGCCCCGCGCTCTCTCGCCCCGTGCCCACGCCCCTCCCTTCTGGCCCAGGCCCACGCCCACTCGCTCGCTCCCGCGTTTGGACGCACGCGCCCACGTCGCGCCCCGACCAGCGGCAGCATGCGCTCACCGCGTGGTGCACGCTCGCCGTCGCCGGCGTACGGGTGGCGCCTCTGTGGCCCCCGCTGCTCTCGTGCTCGCCAAGTCAAGTAGCAGCCCTCGCTCAGTTTCCCCTCGCCTCACCCACGCTCGCCTTGCCAGCGTAGCCGCAGCGGCAGCAGCGCAGCCGCAGCGGTAGCAATGCCGCCGCGCCATCTCCGCCGCCGTTGTACCTCACCGCCGCAGCTCCTCCATCCAATCCCATCCGCACTCGCCTTCCTCATCCTCTACCTGACTTCGCTGAGCCATTTGAGGCTTGAATCAGCAAGGTAAGAGACTGAATCAGCCATCTTCCTCCCCGCTGATGAGCTCGCCGTCGCGGCTCCCGCTAGCAACCCTTTTCCGTCCTCGCATTCTTCTCCTTCTCTTGTGCACCACGACCGCCTCCACCCGCTGGAGCTCATGCGTGCCTCCTTGGCCCTCGCTGTGGCCCGCACCGGCCTCCACGCCGGCATTACGCGCCGCCATCATCGTCGGCGAGCTCCCTCCTGAGCTCCCGCACCTCGGATAGCTGGCGCACGAGATGCGCCTTGGTGCGGGGAGCGTGCTGGTGCCATCCCCGTCGTCGGAGGTCGCACCGGCGGCGAGCTTGCCGCCGGTCAACGGCGCCTTAGCCCGGCTCACTGGCATGTGGGTCCAGTAGCGCCGAGGGCCCGCGCGTTAGCCGCAGGGAGGGCAACCCTGTGTGCAAATCTGGGTGCACCTAATATTTTAGCCGGCCTTATTTTCAAATAAAAAGAGAAAATGAATTTCAAATTTAATTTAAATCTGGTAAAATTCATAGCTTGCAAAATACTTATTCAAAAATTGTAAAACTAATTTGTTGGGTTCCTGGTCATGAGATCTATCTGTTAAAATTATTACATGTCAAATTTGTGATACTTTTATTTAAATGTTGTTTTCTTGGAAAATGCATAGTAAATGGAATGTAGGTCAGAAAAATATGAATCTTGTTTTGTTGGTCTAGTAATGTGATGCTCATTCTATGAAAAATTTATGTTATGCATGTTCTGTGGAAAAATATGGCAATCTAATTTAGGTGCATTTATTTGCTATTTCTTGTAAAATTACTAGAGCCAAAAATATGAATAAAACATGTATGTGAAACTTTTTGTACAAGGTTTATAGACTATGTAGAATATGGGAAAAATACTAAATTTGTTGTTTGATACTTTTCATAGTACAAAGTATTTTCATGCTCATTTATCCACCATAGCTTGTCATTTTTGTGTAGGTTGTTCTACTTATTCAAATACCATAAAAATTTTATGGTGAGCCACTTATGGTATGACTATGCTACTGTAATTTTTCTAAATTTTTCTATTAACTAGAAATACATGTTGCTGTTGTAACCTTAGTTTAAAGTGAAATAAAATAACATTCTTTATGCATGATTAGTTAAATTGTGTAGCTTTGGTGTATCTTTGAAGCATCAAATAACTTGCTGATGTGACTTGGCATGTTAGTATAGTTGTGGTGATGAAGCATAGTAGCACTTGTGTTATAACTTTATGGTAGTTAGCGGTAGCTATCGGGGGTTAGTAACAGAAGAGAATGCAGTAGATGACATGTACCTGTGGTATATGTTCTTGGATGATGTTGACTACCCAGTAGATGAATTTACATCTATCCTATCCAATAAAGCTAAGCGTGTTCATCTACATTGCATGAAATCACGATCATCATGTCATCTCATCTGATGCACCCCTTGCATAATCACTTACACCAATGCATCATACAAGATCGCAGGAGGAATCAATAGCAGCCGAGCCGGAAGTAGTCAAGGAAGTCCTGTAGGAAGAGCCTGCACAGGAGGTGCAGGCTGAAGAGGACATCGTTGAAGAACTGCAAGAGTGTCCAGACCACAGTCCGAGTTCGTTCGAGCGAGGCAAGCCCCGGAGCATCCTAAGTTTCCTACTTTATCAAAGCAATATTTTATATATGAGTTTTATATATTGTTGCATTAAGTTATAGGGGTTGAGTGAAACTGTTGATGCATTTATTACTATCCTTGCCTATCTCATTATATTCTTACCCTGTTAGGTTTAGGATCGAATAATTGCTTAGCCCTGTTTAGACTGGTAGCGATCGGTGATTTCCTGTCACCTGCAATTATAGGTGGTTACTAGAATACTTTAGCTATGGAATGGATGATATCCTAGAAATAACCATGTGTTGATGGATAATTGGAGATTGGATGGAATAGTTGGCGGTAACCAGACAGGGTTCTGGGGTGCTCGTAGTTTTCGTCTGTGTCGGTTAAGGACTGATCGTTGTTCGTCCCTCTTGTCATGTTGAACGCATGCCTCACATTTAGCTGGTTGAATAAAATACCTTTCGACCACGAAGCTAGTAGCATTATTTGGGCTGAGATCTACACGGGTGCACATATTGGTGCTGAAGGGGGTATGACAGGGGCACGAAGAATGAGCCCAAGGGCAGGCAAGGCCTGATTCCTGGCAGTTGGGTGGTCCCTGGGTACTGCAGCCCTAGTTTGTCCTGCAATGTTTACCTGGATAGTGTCATTGGAGATCTGTAGCTCACTTGATCAGTGAGTGTGGTTTGTGTGAGGAATAAATCACTAGCTGTTTATGAATCGATTTCAATTGTCATGGCTCCTGGATAGTGAGCACTTGACTCGAATTACAGCATCGTAGTAATGATGATGGAACACTGATAGTTATATGGATGATGTTGGAAATGCTAAATCTAAGTTGGTAACTAGATGTTATTGGTTAATCAAGTGATTGCTATAGCATAGGTGCTTACCTAGATTGATAGGTTATAATAAAGATGATGCAAAGTACTTAAATGGTTCATTATGTTGCTCTTCCGTAAATGAGTCAGCTAGTCCACTAAAAGAAAGTCTTGCATACTCCTTGGTGTCACTTTATTTTAGTTTAAGACGGGTAAGTCTAGCTGAGTACTTTCTCATATTCAGGGCATTGTTTCCATTATTGTTGTAGATGGTCAGATGTACTACGGTTATTGCATCAACTGCCTATACCCTGCGATGGGCGACAACTAGGACCAAGGGCATGGTCACTCCGTATGTCTTACCTGATGCTTTTGTTGGACATGACTATCTCTTGGCACTGTATCTGAACTAAACGTGTGTGCTTGGTTTTAAAACTAATTCTTCTGCTACTTTCTTATGAACTTGTTTTGTAATAACTTTATGTTTTAAACTCCGATGTATTTCAATGTTGTTTCGAACTTTATGTAATATGTGACTGTGGCTGCTAAACTTGTACGATCTTGGTTTGTATTTTGGTTGGTTTGAAATCTTTCGTGGTTTCACGAACTACCACATTATACAGGCTTAAGTTTGCTAAATTATCTGCTTTGGTGGGTGATTTTCTTACTTAATTTCCTATAATTGGTCGGTCTGTTACACACTACCGGCCCTAGGGGCGGCACTGCCCCCTTACCCTTTCTCATCCGATTGGTGGAATTCAAAATTGATTCGATTCAATCCTTAAAACCATCCCTAAACTCATCTTGCTCCTCCTAGAAACTGAAATCCATGGCCAAAACCACCACATTGCATAGATCGAGCTAGGGTTAGGGTTTCACCTTTCTTAAACCAAAGATTGGAGAGGAGAGAGGAGCAACTGCTCGTCCCAATGAGCAGAGGTGACCACCGGCGGCGTAGAGTAGAGGCCGGGGTCTAGGACGACACTGCCGGGCGTCAGCTTGCCGTGGGAACAAGCGTCGGCGTCGCTGTCCACGCGAAGAAGAGAGAGGGCGCGTGGGTGGTGGCATCGGGAAGAACTGAGGGAGGAATAAAAGGAGTCCGTGGGGCTAGAGATAGAAAGGAGAAGAAGAAATTGGGCCCCACGTACTGGCCAAATTGGGCTGAATTCCACTGGGAATTTGAAGAGCTGCACTACCGGCCCAGAAGGCGGCACTACCGCCCTACCCAATCAGCAAGGATTAAGCTAAAACTAATTTGAATCTCTTCACCTCGAATATGGACACATATCCTCCATATATCATGATCAGAAACAAATAAACATTACAAACCATAGTCATGCTATATAGATCAAATTTTATAAAACATTTTGAAGCACTTTAAATGAAGTAATAAACATGATGCTTGATGATGGTATGACAAGATTAAGAACTTGAGTACAACTTTCCTTCATGGTACAATTGCAAGCCAACAAAACCAACCGACGCTAACATCTAGGGTTTCGACAAGTTAACTCACTAATGACCTTTGTTATCACATGAAATGTCATTAAGGTTTACTAATTATAATTTAGGTATGAGCTCAAACAACTAATTAAGGTGCCAAAGATCATCATGTGTTAATGACCCAATGTCAACAATCAATTCCAAAGTAAAATAAAAACCCTAAGTTATTAAGCACTAATTACTTGATTAATTAACTAATTAATAAAGCATAAATTAAGTATAAAATCAACTTTGTCAAATTAAGCTCAAATTTTTATTCTAAGTAGCTTACATCAAGACTAAGTGGCAAAACAATTTTCACAAATTTTGGACATTTATTTTAATTACTAAAATTCATAGAAGCTGCATTTATAATTAATTGAGCTAATTTTATCACATGCAAAAAGTACTCAATTTCACATTTCATATTTTTCTTACATAAAGCAGGGCATGAAAAGCCTACACAAAATTTTTCATGATTTTATCAGCTCTATTTATTGTTCTATTGAATTTACAAGATACAACACTTTACATAAATAAATATTGTGGAAAAAGAAATTTCTTTTCTTCACTGATTCGGCCCACGGCCTGCTCCTTCGGCCCAACCCGAACTGGGCCGGCCCAGCTGATGCCAGACCGCGCCCAGGCCTACTGGCCATGGCCGAGCGGCGACCGGCCGGTTCACCGGTGATCCCTCGCCGGTGGCGACCTCCCCGGCAGCGGCTGAGACACCAGCGACGACCCACATGTGCAGGCACAACTGCCTAGGGCAACAAGTGAATGGGCTAGGGCTCGGACAAGGCGCGACCACGGCCATGGTGGTCCTACGGCGGTCCGCTCGGCGGCGTGGCAACGGGTTTGCCATTCCGATGCGGTAGAGGCGAAAATGAGGTGGGAAATAGTAGCAGGAGCTCACCGCGAGCTTGCACGGCCACACGGTGCAGGCAAAGATGTAACGAGGCGGGCTGGCCATGGTGAAGATCGCTACGGCGGTGATGGCGTCCGTCGTGAAGAAGAAGATGACGCGCAGCTGCTTTAGGCACCGCGGAGCCAGACCAGTGAGCTTGGGAGGCGCGCAAAGATGATGTGCGGCTGCTGCTAAGAGGAATTAGAGGATGGGCGAGCGGTTGAGACAAATTTCTCGTTGATGGTGAGGTGAGACCGGCGGCGCGAGAGATAGAGGGGAGGGATAAGATGGTGCCTGGTAGCGGTCAAAGACGACACGGACGGCTCCTTTGGGTTTGCCACCACCAGCTTGATCAATGACACGCGAGAGGTGCGTGTCACCACGTGAAAGAGCGGTGAGCAAGGGAGGCGGCCATCGGCAGTGAGGAGAAAACGGTCGAAAACGGACTTACGATATAGAAAAACAAAAGCGATCGATTCGAGATATTTCTACATTTAGCAATTAAAGAGTACAAAAATGGTTGAAAATGGTTATGAAATCAATTGAAACTGACAATTTTTCACGTTAAAAAACGGTTCATAATATAGAAAACTAAAACAGTCAATTCGAAATATTTCTGTTCCGTTTTCATCCCTTGTGAGGAGGCAGGGGAGCACCTTGGTCAGCCTTGCAACATTGGGCCATGTTGCAATGTTGCACAACTTTGTTACAATTCTTTTCTTTCTTCCTTCTCTCCGAAATTCACATAACAACCTAAAAATCTGTAAAAAGCAAAGTTGCTCAAAAAGAAAAGATCTACAACTTTGTTTTTGGAAGAATTTTCAAATTCTTTCTAAAATTTGAAATGTGAGTTCAAAATCAAAAGGGGACAAATTTTGGATTTTAGAAAAAAATCAAAATTACTTTAAATTTTACATGGAAACTTTGAAAACTCAAAACATCAAAGTTGTACATCTTGATAAAACCTACAACTTTGCTTTTTGAACTATTTTCAAATTGTTTTTAGATTTTGAATAACACAAAAAGGGGTAAAACAGGGTTTTCTGGAAATCAAGGTTTTGAATCAAATTCAAACTTGATTTGGTTTCTATATTAATTGGTGATTAATTAATGATCATAAGTATCATCCAAATGTACCATTGAGTCAAATCACACTTGACCTACCCAATGCCATATTTGTTTGAACCAAATTTGAATTATAAATTCATTTTAATGAACTCCCCGATTTGAATTCAAATTGAATTGGAAAACTTAGGGCAAGTTTTCGAACTCAAATTCAACTTCAAACTTGGAGTTCATTTTTAAATGTTGTACTTGAATTTATGACCTACACTTGACACTAGTGTAAAGCACAGCTTACACCTCAAAGTATGTAGAGCATAAATCAAGTATTTGAGATGACACTCAAAACTAGGGTTTTGGATTCAAACACACATCAACTCAGAAGCACAAGAAACCTATGAATGGAAACTTATTTTAGTGAATGCACATCAAGGTTGACGTAAACATGAATGCTTTACAATGCATATGATGACATAATCAGTTTTAGTTACCATAACACCAGGGGTGTTACAACATGGCCAATTTTGATATCTCCTTTGGCTTCGTGGTCTCTCAAGAAGTGATGTCAGATGTCTATATGTTTGGTTCTTGAATGGCTTATGGGATTGTTTACAAGCTTTATAACACTTTCATTGTCACGTAATAATGAGATTTTGGTAAATCGACATCCAAAACACGAAGGGTTTGCCTCATCCAAAGTAGTTGAGCACAACATGCACCGGCTGCAACATACTCAGCCTCGGTGATAGAACGGGCTACACAATTTTGCTTCTTAGAACTCCAAGACACTAGGGATCGTCCAAGGAATTGACATGTCCCCGAAGTGCTTTTTTGATCTACTTTACAACTGGCATAATCGGAATCCGAATACCCAAGTAGATTGAACTTGGAGCCCTTAGGATACCACAAGCCAAGGTTAAGAGTGTATACTAAATATCTTAAGATTCTCTTAATGGTCACCAAGTGACACTCTTTCGGGTTAGCTTGAAATCTAGCACACATGCACACACTAAGCATAATATCGGGCCTAGATGCGCATAAATAAAGTAGAGAGCCAATCATGGAACGATATACCTTGATGTCCACGACTTTCCCTTCCTCGTTAAGATCAAGATGTCCATTGGTTGGCATGGTAGTTTTGATAGGTTTGGCATTCACCATGTCAAACTTCTTTAGTATATCATGGGTGTACTTGATTAGGCTTATGAAAGTCCCTTCCTTTAGTTGCTCGATTTGAAATCCGAGGAAGAACTTCAGCTCACCCATCATGGACATCTCAAACCTCTTGGTCATAATCCTACTAAACTCCTCACAATACACATGATTAGTACTACCAAATATTATGTCATCGACATATATTTGGCACATAAATATATCATTTTCAACTTTACGAGTAAAGAGAGTAGGATCGGCTTTGCCTATTTCAATGCCTTGTTTAAGCAAGAATTCCTTAAGGCATTCATACCATGCTCCTGGTGCTTGCTTAAGCCCATAGAGAGCCTTTTAGAGTTTGAAGACGTGGTTTGGGAAATTGGGATCTTCAAAACCCGGTGGTTGCTCAACATATACCAACTCTTGTATTGGGCCATTGAGAAATGCACTCTTGACATCCATTTGGTACAACTTGAAGTCATGATGAGCAGCAAAGGCTAGAAGCATTCGGATTGCTTCAAGTCTTGCTACCGGTGCATATGTTTCTTCAAAGTCCAAGCCCTCTACTTGAGTGAAGCCTTGAGCTACCAATCTTGCCTTATTCCTTGTCACCACGCTATTCTCATCTTGCTTGTTTCGAAAGACCCACTTGGTGCCAATGACATTGGTATTAGGACTTTCCACCAAGATCCACACTTGGTTCCTTTCGAAGTTGTTGAGCTCTTCTTGCATAGCCATGACCCAATTCGGATCCCCAAGTGCTTGTTGTACCTTAAGAGGTTCCAAAGAGGAAACAAATGAGTAAAATTAGCAAAAGTTTACTAAATGTGAACGAGTTGTTACCCCCCTTTTGAAGACTCCCAAGGATATTGTCAACGGGGTGATCTCGTTGTACAGTTTGTCGTTGCCTTGGATGCTCAACACCTTCTTGTTCATTTGCTGAACCTTTAACTTCTTCTTGTTCAAAGATAGGCTCTAGGTTTAACCCTGGTAGTGGAGTAGAATTAGTTGCTGCTGAGGAAGGAGGGGCGGCACAGCCGCCCTACTGACTAGTAGCAGGAGTGTGCTACACATTTGCATCGAGTACGCCAATGAAAATTGGTGCAACAATAGCCTGAGGATCCTCTTCTTCAGTGGCTTGATTTTCTTGTGGTCCAATGTCACCGATAGCCAATTGCTTGATTGCCTCACATAGTGGATCCTCCTTTTCTACAATACTTGAATCAACTTGCTCTATTTGAGAGCCATTAGATTCATCAAATGTCACATCTACTGCTACTTTAACTCTACCGGAGGTTTTGTTGAAGACATGGTAGGCATGCTCATTTGATCCATAACCAAGAAGAATGCCTTCATCAACTTTAGGTGCAAACTTAGAGGTTTTAGGTCTCTTGTTAAGTATAAAACACTTACATGCAAATACTCTAAAATATGACACCTTAGGTTTGTTACCGGTTAGAAGCTCATATGAAGTCTTCTTGAGTTTCTTGTGTAAGTAGAGGCGGTTGATGGCATGACAAGCGGTGTTGACGATTTCACACCAAAATAGGTCTAAAGTCTTGTACTCATCTAGCATTGTTCTTGCCATGTCAATGAGTGTCCGGTTCTTCCTCTCCACTACACCATTTTGTTGAGGGGTGTATGGAGTTGAAAACTCATGCTTGATGCCCTCTTCATCAAGAAACTCTTCAACTTGGGTGTTTTTGAATTCGTTCCCATTATCACTTCTCACTTTCTTGATGGGGAGACCAAACTCCTTTTGTGCTCTTCTAATGAAGATCTTTACCTTCTCTTGTACCTAGAACTTATCATAGACAAAGAATACTTAAGTGAAACGAGAATAATCATCAACAATTACTAAGACATATTTGTTACCCCCAAGGCTAAGGTAGGCAACCGGTCCAAAGAGATCCATATGAATCAACTCCAACGGTTGAGTGGTGGTCATGATGCTCTTTGGTGGGTGAGGTACATCTACTTGCTTTCCGGCTCGGCAAGCTCTGCAAATCCTGTCTTTCTCAAAATGAACATCGGTTAGTCCAAGAATGTGGTTGTCTTTTAAGAGTTTGGCCAAGTTTCTCATCCCAACATGGGCTAGTCGGCGGTGCCATAGCCAACCAGGGGCGAAGCCACATTGAGTTTAGGTGGTGCACCAGCACCAGGCAAGAAAAAACATTTAATACTAAGTAACTTATTTTGACCATATAAATTAGTTGAAAGAAGACATATTCTACACGGTTGTTAATGTTGTGCACTACCATAAATTTAATACTAGCTTCGCCCTTGTAGCCAACCCATGTTGGATTTTTCCACTAAACAAGTCTCAAGCTTGGCCTTACTTTTGTTAAAATCAACTAAGTAAAGCTTGTTCTTTAAGTGACACATAAAAACAATAGAGGAATCCTCCCTCTTAGAGACTTCCACACCCTTATCTGTGAAGAGACAATTGTAGTCCATTTCACATAATTGAGAAACAGACAGTAAATTATACTTTAAGGATCAACATGTAAGACATTTGTAATTAAATGCTCAAGGATTATAGCAACTTTACCAAGATCAATCACTTCCCCCTTAGAGTTATCACCAAATATGATATTCTCATTTGAATTTGTTGTTGGGGAATATGATGAGAACATACTCTTTTCTCTGGTCATATGATTTCTACAGCCACTGTCAAGCATCCAACTTGACCCACCGAAGGAGTATGCCTGCAAAACAAGTTTAGTTCCTTAATTTAGGTCCCCAAATATTCTCGGGGCCTTGCATGTTAGTCACTAGAATTTTAGGAACCCAAATAGAAATGTTAAGATAAACATTTGCATCTTTGCCAACATATTTGGCGATCACTTCTCTCTTGCTATTGTTCTTCAATACAAAGCAAGAACTCAAGCTTTGTCGAGGTGCATGAGCCTTCGGTTGATAAGCATACTTGTTTAGATTATCCCAAATTGATTTTTTTGTTTCTAGGGCTCTTGCTTTGGTTGGTACACCTTCTTGTTGGGCTTGACGTGAGCAAAGGAAGAAGAGGTAGCCTTCCCTTTTCTATGGGGGGTGGCACTGCCGCCCTAGGCTGGCTGTGCTGCTCGGGGCTGCTTTTGTGTCACCTTCTGTGCAGGCTGTTCTATACCTACTTTTTCCTTGCTCATGAACTAGACACACTCATATTCATTAATGACCTTTCTTCCATTGGTCTTACCTCCTTTTGTGTGCCCAAGCCCATACTTGATGTGAGGATTATCAAAATACCCAGGGCACCCAATAGGGGGTAAAATACAACACCCTGCACATTTGTAGGCCCACCGTAAGGGGCCCAAAAAAGTGCTAACAGTATGTCAGCCACTCAAGGCGCAAACTTGAAAGTCCCTAGTTTGGTTTTGGCTAATTGATGAAACCTAGGACTAACCTTTGTATCTAAGTGGATGATTTAGATAAAGGTGGTCATTGAATATGAGACATGACATTGACTCATATGACCAAGATGGTGAAGACCAAGATGAGGCTTGGCTCGATGGACCGGTTGTGAAGGTGAAGGGCAAGTCGAGGCTTCGAAGCGAAGGACCATGCGATGGTGAAGCTTGAGCAAGACTTGGCGCCGACGGACCGATGCAACAGTGAAGAGCAAGTGAAATCAAGGTCGATGGATCGAGATGGTCATGTGATGATATGAAGTGGATCATATCATTTGGAGAAACAAAATGGGCTCAAGGCAAAGGTATAAGCATAGGGCCATTTTGTTTTACACTCAAGACACCATAGAGGGTGTGAGTGGTTTAGGATCGATAGCCGAACTATTAAGAGGGGAAATCTTATCGGTTATTCGACGCATGGGTGCCACTAGGTGAATTCATGAAGTGCATTGCATGTAGGGCCTAGTGAGCTAACTGGAAAACCTTTGAAAATGATTGAGAAAAAGCTAACACACAAGCACATGGAGATGTACACTTGATGGTGTTGGCACATTTGCAAAGGTGGCGTTGGTCGCGCTGTGGTTTGCGGGAAGAGAGGGGTTTGGTTCCTTTCTCTCTCCCGCCGAGCGTGCGAGCGCGGGATTCAGGCGATTTTGGGGAAATGAAATGCCTATTTTCCATTGCGCCGGAAGTCGGAAAAGAAACGGAGGCGAACGCGGTCACAGAAGGCACCGGACGCTGCACCGGACGCTGCACCGGACGCGGTCTGTTTCGACCGGCGCGTCCGGTCAGTGCAGCGTCGGGGTTTGGCGCGCGAGCTAGGGTTTGACACCGGCGCGTCCGGTGACCCACGGGACCGGCGCGTCCGGTCTGGCGAACAGCGAATCACGGAGTCTTCGGACGCGGTGCGCGTCCGGTCCCTCACCATCGGACGCGTCCGGTGGTCCAGGGAGCTTACTGGACTCGCACCGGACGCGGGTACTGTGGCGTCCGGTGGTTGCGAGGAGCGCGTCCGGTGGTTGCTTCGCGGGCGCGGGTGCTGTGCGCACCGGTGCGTCCGGTGGTTCGCAACAGCGCGTCCGGTGTGTCGTTTGACCGTTGGCGCGCAGTGACCGTTGGAGGATCTAACGGACGAATTTGAATTTGGAGGACACGTGGACGTCGCAGAGGCACCGGACGCGGTTGAGCGCGTCCGGTGAGTTACCACCGGCGCGTCCGGTGGTCCCGCAGAAAACGTGAGTGGAGTTGCAACGGCTCTATTTGGTTGGGATGCTTATAAATACTTGTTGGCCGGCCCTTGGGGAGGTCTCTTGGCATTTCTAACATACTTGTGCATCCTTTGAGCTAGAACAACTCCTCCCACTCATCTCCCTTGCTTGATTGCAAATCAAAAGTGAGATTGAGTGATCCCAAAGTGCATTGCATAGCTTGAGGGCATCTAGTGGCACTTGTGGGTGGTTGAGCCGGTGGATTTCTTGTTACTCTTGGAGAGTACCGCTCCTAGCCGGCTTGGAGATTGTTGGAGGCGTTGGCAAGAAAAGGTGATTGTTCTTGGCCACCTCCGGTTAATTGTAAGAGGTTCTTGTGCTTTCCTCGGCGGAGTGCCAAAAGCAACTCTATTACATTGCGCGTGTCATTGAGTTACCTCACTTGAGAGTGGTGTCTTGCGGTGCCTTGCGGGGCGTGCCTTGAGGGGCAAGTGACTTGAGGGTCACACCGGGGAACCATCTAGGTGTTGGTCGACACAACCGGTGACGTAGCTTGTCGGTGCACAAGTGAACACCGGGTGAACAAATATTGTGTCTCTTGTCTCCCGGTGATTGGTCTTCATATTGTATTGTTGTCAATATTGATTGATTGTATATCATCTTGGTGATTGGCAACATCTTCACTTCACCGTCGGTATAATAATCACAATCCTCTCTCTTGCTTTTACATTCACTAGTTTATCTTGTGTAGCCCTAGTAGTAGCTTTGCTAGTAGTGTTAGCTTGTTCTCTAGTGTAGCCTTAGTGACATAGCTCTTGTGTGAACTAGAGATCTTAATCTACTAGACTTGTGGATAGGAGGCTTGCATCACAACCTTTGGCTAAGCAAAACTCGCTTTACGCCGTTTGTTATTCTAACAAGTTTGCTTAGTGGTTCTTGTAGAACGTTTTAATAGGCTATTCACCCCCCCCCCTCTAGCCATCTAGGACCTAACAAGTGGTATCGGAGCCGTGGTCACCGTTTTAATCAAGGCTTAACATCCTTCGGTGTGAAAAATGGCTCAAATTGTGTTCAATCATGTTGGGGGCAAGCCACCGTTCTTTGATGGTGTTAGTTCTTTTGCTCATTGGAAGAGAAAGATGACAATGTACCTTGGTTCTATTCATGAGAGAGTATTGGAAGTCACCGAGAATGATTTTGCTATCATTGATCCCGATCATCTCACCGATGAAGATAGAGCAAATAGAACATGCAATAGAATGGCTCTCAATACACTTTACAATAATATTGACACAAAAGTATTTGAGGGCATCAAGGATTTGGAATTGGCAAATGAAGTGTGGACAAGGTTAAGTGAAACATATGAGGGCACTAAGGTTGTGAAGAGTGCCAAGCTATATGGGCTCAAGAGTGAGTTTGAGAACTTCAAGATGAAAGAAGAAGAAACAATCTTAGAGATGTTTCATAGATTGCAAGTCATTGTGAATGATCTCAAGAGCTTAGGACACAAGACACAAGACCAAGATTTTTGCCACAAGTTCTTGTTGAGCTTACCTAAAAGATTCAAGATGTTGATCATGATGCTACAAAGAGATGGGCTTGAAACAATAAAGCCCAATGATTTGCTTGGAGAGGTATTGACCTTTGACAAGTATGATCAAGATGTTGATGAGAAGGAAGAAGAAAAGAAGAAGAAGACCGTGGCATTCAAGGCCACCTCCTCAAAGGGCAAAGCTTCAATTCAAGAAGAAGATGACGATGAAGAAGATGAAGAATTGGAAGTTGATGATGAGGCACTTGCTCTAGTTGTCAAAAATATTGGCAAAATGTTTATCAAAAGAAGAGGCTTCAAAAAGAGAAATGACAATTTCAAGAGCAATGAGCAACAAAGGAGATGCTTCAATTGTGATAGCACCGAACATCTTCAAGCCGAATGTCCCTATGACAAGAAGAAGAACAACAAAAGGGGCAAGTTTGAGAAGAAGAAAAGAGAGGCCAAGATGACATTCAAGAAAGGCAAAAATGGTGCCTATGTGATCACTTGGGAAAGTGAAGATAATGAAGAAGAAGAAGAAGAATCATCCAACAAGGCCTTTGCTTCCATTGCTATCAACAAGAAGACATCACTATTTGATTCATCCTCTTCATGCTTCATGGCTAAAGAAGCTAAGGTATTATATGATGAGAGTGATGATGAAAGTGAAATGGAATATGCTCATGATAGTGATAATGATAATGATAATGAAAATGATGATGATGAACCAACTAAAGAACAACTATATGACTTGATGCAACAAACTAGAGACATAGCTATTGCCAAGCACAAAGAGTGTAAGAAGCTTTCAATGAAAGTAGAAATACTTGAGAAAGTTCTTAGTGAGCTTAAGACCACTCATGAGAGTCTAGTGGAAGACCATGAGGATCTTGATAAGGCTCATTCCAAGCTTGAAAAAGCTCACTCATTGCTACTTGAGCAACAAGCTAAGAAGGAGGTTGTTGTATCATGTGATATAGGTGTTACATGTGATATAATTGATGAATCCATTAATGAACCCATCATCATGTCAAATGCTAACCCTTCTTGTAGCTCTTCATCCACCACCACTAACTCTACCTCCACTACTAGTGATGGTTTCACTTGTGATGCCTCACTAATGGTTGAGAATGAGACTCTCAAGAGAGAGGTGGATGAGCTCACTCACGCCCTAGGCAAGGCCTATGGTGGTGAGGCCCGCTTGCTTAAGTGCTTGGGTAGCCAAAGATTCTCTCTTAACAAAGAGGGATTGGGCTACACCCCCAAGAAAGGCAAGTCGGCCTTTGCAACTCCAAAGCCTAGCTTTGTGAAGGGCAATGGTCGGTTTTGCAATAGATGCAAGCAAGTTGGGCACCTAGAGCATAATTGCAATAAAAGGAACCAAAGCAAGAACCTTGTTAATGCTATATCTTTTGATTCTTGCTATGTGCTTACCAAGGGTGTGAAGGGTGTGCAAGCTAAGTTTGTTGGTACACCAATTGTGGGCCCAAAGAAGAAGGCTATTTGGGTACCAAAGAGCTTAGTTACTAACCTACAAGGACCCAAACAAAAGTGGGTACCTAAACTTCATTGATTTGCTTGTAGGTCAATTACAAAGCCGGAGGAAGGCATTGGATTGTTGATAGTGGGTGCACTCAACACATGACCGGTACATCAAGAATGTTTGATTCAATCAATGACAATGATAGTGGTGTTGATTCTATCACATTTGGCAATAACAAGAAAGGCAAGGTTATTGGTTTGGGCAAGATTGCAATATCAAATGACATGAGTATCTCCAATGTGTTACTAGTTGAAAGCTTGGATTTCAATCTTCTATCCGTGGCACAAATATGTGATCTAGGCTACAAATGCATCTTTGGGGTTGATGATGTGGAAGTTATTAGTGTGGATGGTTCAAATGTGGCTTTCAAGGGTTTTAGATATGAGAATCTCTACCTAGTTGACTTCAATGCTAGAGAAACTTCTTTGACAACTTGCTTAGTCTCCAAATCAAGCATGGGTTGGCTTTGGCATAGAAGGCTTGGTCATGTTGGCATGAAACAATTGAAGAAGCTTACAACTCACAATCTTGTCAATGGTTTGAAAGATGTTGAATTTGAGAAGAATAAGCTTTGTAGTGCATGTCAAGCCGGGAAGCAAGTTGGAAGCTCACATCCAAAGAAGAGTACAATGAGCACATGCAAAGCATTTGAGTTGATGCACATGGATCTATTTGGACCAACAACATATACAAGCATAGGCGGCAACAAGTATGGCTTTGTCATAGTGGATGACTTCACAAGATTCACATGGGTATTCTTTCTTAGTGACAAAAGTGAAGTGTTTGACACCTTCAAAACATTTCTCACTAGAGTTCACAATGAGTTTGAGATTAGAATCAAGAAAGTGAGAAGTGACAATGGAAGTGAGTTCAAGAATACAAGAATTGAAGAACTTTGTGATCATTATGGTATTGGACATCAATTCTCGGCCAAGTACACTCCACAATCAAATGGTCTAGTTGAGAGGAAGAATAGAACATTGCTTGATATGGCTAGATCAATGCTTCATGAGTACAATGTGAGTCAATCATTTTGGGATGAAGCAATCAATACCGCTTGCTACTACATCAATAGACTATATTGTCATCCATTGCTAGAGAAGACCCCATATGAGCTACTTCATGGAAGAAAGCCCAATATTTCTTACTTTAGGGTGTTTGGTTGCAAATGCTATATCTTGAAGAAAGGCACTAGATTGGGAAAGTTTGACAAGAGATGTGATGAGGGGTTCCTACTTGGTTATTCAACTACAAGCAAAGCTTATAGAGTTTGGAACAATTCAAGTGGCATTCTAGAAGAAGTCCATGATGTGCAATTTGATGAAACCAATGGGTCACAAGATGAAGAAGAAAATCTAGATGATATTGGTGGAACTCTATTAGTAGAAGCAATGAAGAACATGGACATTGGAGACATTAGAGCAAAGCAAGTAATTGATATTCAAGATGATGATAAAGATCAAGTGCTCAATTCACCATTCAAGCAAGTTAGTGACTTTCAAATACAAGATCAAGGTGCTAGTTCTTCTCATCGAGATACATCAAGTGATCAACCAAGCTCAAGCAATCAAGTGCAAGTACTCCAACCACAACATGTTGCAAGAGATCACCCCATTGATAGTGTTATTGGTGATATTAGAAGTGGTGTGCAAACAAGATCAAGATTGGCAATGTTTTGTGAGCATGCATCATTTGTGTCAACCATAGAACCAAAGAAGATAGAAGAAGCTTTGAGGGATGCCGATTGGATCGTGGCTATGCAAGAAGAGCTTAACAACTTCACAAGAAATGATGTTTGGGAGTTGGTAGAAAGGCCAAATGACTACAATGTGATTGGAACCAAGTGGGTGTTCAAAAACAAGCAAGATCAAGATGGCATTGTAGTGAGAAACAAAGCAAGACTAGTTGCACAAGGTTACACTCAAGTTGAAGGTCTTGACTATGATGAAACATATGCTCCCGTGGCAAGATTGGAGGCAATAAGGATTCTATTGGCTTATGCTTGTGCACACAACATCAAACTATATCAAATGGATGTCAAAAGTGCATTTCTCAATGGGATCATCAATGAGTTAGTCTTTGTTGAGCAACCGCCCGGATTTGAAGATGACAAGAAACCCAACCATGTGTACAAGTTGAAGAAGGCTTTATATGGCTTAAAGCAAGCACCTAGAGCATGGTATGAGAGGCTAAGGGATTTCCTTCTCTCTAAGGGATTCAAGATGGGCAAGGTTGATACAACTCTATTCACCAAGAAGATTGGAAATGATCTATTCATAGTGCAAATATATGTTGATGACATCATCTTTGGATCAACCAATGAAGCTTATTGTGAAGAATTTGGTGCTATGATGGCCAAAGAGTTTGAAATGTCTATGATTGGTGAACTTAGCTACTTCCTTGGTCTCCAAGTAAAGCAATTGAAGAATGGAACATTTGTGAGTCAAGGGAAATACATAAGGGATATGTTGAAGAAGTTTGGAATGCAAGATGCAAAGCCAATTTCAACTCCAATGGGTACAAGTGGCAATTTGGATAGTGATCTTGATGGCAAAATGGTGAATCAAAAGGAATATCGGTCTTTGATTGGAAGTCTACTCTATGTCACCGCATCAAGGCCGGATGTCATGTTTAGTGTTTGCATGTGTGCTAGATATCAAGCCTCACCTAGAGAGAGTCATCTCACGGCCGCAAAGAGAATATTGAGGTACTTAAAGCAAACAAGAGATGTTGGACTATGGTATCCCAAGGGGTCAAAGTTTGAATTGATTGGATATTCGGACTCTGACTATGGAGGTTGCAAGATCAATAGAAAGAGCACAAGTGGCACATGTCAATTACTTGGAAGATCACTTGTGTCATGGTCCTCAAAGAAACAAAATAGTGTGGCAATCTCTACCGCCGAAGCCGAATATGTGAGTACGGGGAGTTGTTGTGCACAATTGCTATGGATGAAATCAACTTTGAAGGATTATGGTCTCAACTTCAAGAATGTGCCATTGCTATGTGATAATGAGAGTGCAATCAAGATGATACAAAACCCGGTTCAACATGGAAGAACAAAGCATATTGACATAAGACATCATTTCATTAGAGATCATCAACAAAAAGGAGATATTGCCATTGAAAGTGTTGGCACCGATGATCAACTTGCCGATATTCTCACTAAGCCACTTGATGAAAAGAGGTTTTGCAAGCTAAGGAATGAATTGAACATTCTTGATTTCTCAAACATGAGTTGAATGCACCCCACCCACTTATTGACATGCCTATCCTTCGACATTGCAAGGTAAAGTTGATTGACATGTCATTCATCCTATGCTAAGGACTTGCTAGAGCATGTAGACATATTAAGTGGTATGTATGAGCATTCATGATAAATCAAATGAATTTGATGGATATATGTTACCACTATTGCCTCTATGTTTGATTTGATCTAGTGGTGGCATATGACATGTTTGTGAGCTTGCAAACCTAGTGTTGAATCTAGAAGATTTGCTATAAGTGTTTAATTCAACATAGGCAAGATAACCCTTATTATGAGGTGTGAAGAAGCTTGTCTTTGGTTCAAATCGAATTAAATATCTTTGGCAAGTGTTCTAGGTTGAACCAAAATTGATGAATTTTAACCTACTCCATCAAACATTTTTCTTCTCTCCACAATTTGATCCCATTTTTGGGTAAGTTGTTGACAAAGGGGGAGAGAAAAAGATGATTCAACATGATAAAGGGGTAAACATGATAAAGGGGTAAATAAAATTTTTGATGCACACAAGTAGGGGGAGCAAGCTCATAAACAAAGTTGTTGCATTTGTTTGTGCATTTTCATATGACTTGCTCATTGCACATGTATTTAAATTCAATATACATGCTTGTGTGGTGCAATGCTAGTATATAACTTGGATGATGAAATGATCTACTAGCATGCATAGGAATAGTTTTACATGTGGTATCTAGACATGCCTAAAGTTTTTTTTACAAGTGGTCCAAGAACCTTTACATATAATGTTGATCTCACGGGGTTCTTGAGTTTTGATGGTTGTCTAGTTACTTCATGATGCTAAGGATGGTGTAAAAGGCAACTTCGATTGGTATCACGCTTCAAAGGTCCATTTCTTACACCTTAGCATCATTTTGGTAGAATTACTCTCCCAACACTTCTATCCATGCATATGTGCAAAGCTTTCAATCCAAACTCTATGCACATATGTAGGGGGAGCTAATGCTACCAAAACCGAGCTTGTGATAATTGTCCAAACTTTACTTATGAGCAAAATGATTGGACAAGTATGACAAGTTCAAAACTTTTATTATCAAAATCATCTTTGTAAGGGTTGTCATCAATTACCAAAAAGGGGGAGATTGAAAGTCCCTAGTTTGGTTTTGGCTAATTGATGAAACCTAGGACTAACCTTTGTATCTAAGTGGATGATTTAGATAAAGGTGGTCATTGAATATGAGACATGACATTGACTCATATGACCAAGATGGTGAAGACCAAGATGAGGCTTGGCTCGATGGACCGGTTGTGAAGGTGAAGGGCAAGTCGAGGCTTCGAAGCGAAGGACCATGCGATGGTGAAGCTTGAGCAAGACTTGGCGCCGACGGACCGATGCAACAGTGAAGAGCAAGTGAAATCAAGGTCGATGGATCGAGATGGTCATGTGATGATATGAAGTGGATCATATCATTTGGAGAAACAAAATGGGCTCAAGGCAAAGGTATAACCATAGGGCCATTTTGTTTTACACTCAAGACACCATAGAGGGTGTGAGTGGTTTAGGATCGATAGCCGAACTATTAAGAGGGGAAATCTTATCGGTTATTCGATGCATGGGTGCCACTAGGTGAATTCATGAAGTGCATTGCATGTAGGGCCTAGTGAGCTAACTGGAAAACCTTTGAAAATGATTGAGAAAAAGCTAACACACAAGCACATGGAGATGTACACTTGATGGTGTTGGCACATTTGCAAAGGTGGCGTTGGTCGCGCTGTGGTTTGCGGGAAGAGAGGGGTTTGGTTCCTTTCTCTCTCCCGCCGAGCGTGCGAGCGCGGGATTCAGGCGATTTCGGGGAAATGAAATGCCTATTTTCCATTGCGCCGGAAGTCGGAAAAGAAACGGAGGCGAACGCGGTCACAGAAGGCACCGGACGCTGCACCGGACGCTGCACCGGACGCGGTCTGTTTCGACCGGCGCGTCCGGTCAGTGCAGCGTCGGGGTTTGGCGCGCGAGCTAGGGTTTGACACCGGCGCGTCCGGTGACCCACGGGACCGGCGCGTCCGGTCTGGCGAACAGCGAATCACGGAGTCTTCGGACGCGGTGCGCGTCCGGTCCCTCACCATCGGACGCGTCCGGTGGTCCAGGGAGCTTACTGGACTCGCACCGGACGCGGGTACTGTGGCGTCCGGTGGTTGCGAGGAGCGCGTCCGGTGGTTGCTTCGCGGGCGCGGGTGCTGTGCGCACCGGTGCGTCCGGTGGTTCGCAACAGCGCGTCCGGTGTGTCGTTTGACCGTTGGCGCGCAGTGACCGTTGGAGGATCTAACGGACGAATTTGAATTTGGAGGACACGTGGACGTCGCAGAGGCACCGGACGCGGTTGAGCGCGTCCGGTGAGTTACCACCGGCGCGTCCGGTGGTCCCGCAGAAAACGTGAGTGGAGTTGCAACGGCTCTATTTGGTTGGGATGCTTATAAATACTTGTTGGCCGGCCCTTGGGGAGGTCTCTTGGCATTTCTAACATACTTGTGCATCCTTTGAGCTAGAACAACTCCTCCCACTCATCTCCCTTGCTTGATTGCAAATCAAAAGTGAGATTGAGTGATCCCAAAGTGCATTGCATAGCTTGAGGGCATCTAGTGGCACTTGTGGGTGGTTGAGCCGGTGGATTTCTTGTTACTCTTGGAGAGTACCGCTCCTAGCCGGCTTGGAGATTGTTGGAGGCGTTGGCAAGAAAAGGTGATTGTTCTTGGCCACCTCCGGTTGATTGTAAGAGGTTCTTGTGCTTTCCTCGGCGGAGTGCCAAAAGCAACTCTATTACATTGCGCGTGTCATTGAGTTACCTCACTTGAGAGTGGTGTCTTGCGGTGCCTTGCGGGGCGTGCCTTGAGGGGCAAGTGACTTGAGGGTCACACCGGGGAACCATCTAGGTGTTGGTCGACACAACCGGTGACGTAGCTTGTCGGTGCACAAGTGAACACCGGGTGAACAAATATTGTGTCTCTTGTCTCCCGGTGATTGGTCTTCATATTGTATTGTTGTCAATATTGATTGATTGTATATCATCTTGGTGATTGGCAACATCTTCACTTCACCGTCGGTATAATAATCACAATCCTCTCTCTTGCTTTTACATTCACTAGTTTATCTTGTGTAGCCCTAGTAGTAGCTTTGCTAGTAGTGTTAGCTTGTTCTCTAGTGTAGCCTTAGTGACATAGCTCTTGTGTGAACTAGAGATCTTAATCTACTAGACTTGTGGATAGGAGGCTTGCATCACAACCTTTGGCTAAGCAAAACTCGCTTTACGCCGTTTGTTATTCTAACAAGTTTGCTTAGTGGTTCTTGTAGAACGTTTTAATAGGCTATTCACCCCCCCCCTCTAGCCATGTAGGACCTAACAAAACTACAAAACTCTATCTCACCCGAGCCTTGTAGAGAGGCCTCGAGCACGATAGGCGTCTCGGGTGACCTCTCCGCCTCATCCAAGCCCCTGCGGCGTCATCAAAGGCGCCCGACCCCTCGCGACGTGTTTTTCGCCTCGCCCAAGGGGCACGTGGAGCCCTCAGGCAAGAGAGGAGCCACGGAGACCCCCTGCGCGGTGCTCGCTCCATCGATGTGATGGACGTGACCGTGCATAGTTAACAGGGGCACCAAAACCATGCCCTGACTTGACATGACCTCGGTCATTCTACCACGACGACATCCATACCTCCACAGCAACGGGGGTGATGGCAGCTGTGCCACCTAACCCCCTCTCTACGAAAATCCTAGCGCACACGCCATCCACCTTCATGACACAGGGACGTACAGGTCAAGGCATGACACCGGCACATCACACCAGCGAATGGAGAGGCCAAAAGATCAACGCCCCACACGACTCCACACTACAGGGAAACTATTCCCGTCGGATAAGGAGGAGGACGGCCATGTCCGAGGCCACATTTTTTGTCTTTCTCTTTCATTTTCCCTATTTTCACCCCTTTACCGCAAATATAACCCTAGCCCTCCCCTTAGAAGCTATAAAGGGGGCAAGGGCCAGAGCGATCGAGGACAACCGAACCAAACCAAAAAAAGAGACGATCAAAATCAAAACGATCAAGAAGCAACAACTAGAACCCACTCGAAACCACCACCACCACCCAAGAGACTTGGGACCTGCTCCCTCTCTCGAAAGCTTGTAACTCCTACTACGAGCACCCCGGTGTAAGACAACACGAACCACAGTGAAACCCACTGAATGTAGGGTCGTTCATGCCCGAATCAGTATACATCCTTGTGTCCGCTTTGCACGGCCATCAGGGTCCTGACACGTAGATACAAATTCACTAGTTGCTCTGTTTAGACACCCGGTCCTCTAGACACCGACAAGGATGTCTTCCATTCTTGTATTGTGGCTTCTTTGGTTGATCCTCTTTGCCACTTACTTGCTTCTTGCCATTCATACACCCTTTACCTATCACATCATTTAGCCTTGCAATCTCCTTTCTCATTGCTTCCATATTAGCAAGGTTAGTGGAATAAACATTTAAATCAAGATTATAACTTACCCTCACTGTGTATTGCAAAGCCATGCGATAGAAATGTCTGACCATTGTCCTCTTGTCCTTGGTCTTAAAGATGGTGTCAAGGGCAGGAAGCGTTTTCACTTTGAAAGCTTTTGGGCTCACCTTCCTGATTTCCTAGACACAGTGAAGAATTCTTGGGATGAACCTGCTTAGACAGCTTTCCCCCTGGACTGCATTTCAGTCAAGCTGAAGCGACTGACTCGTGCACTGCAATCTTGGAGTGCAAAAAGAGTTGGACACATAAAAACTAAGTTAGCTCAAGCACGAGAAGCCTTGCATAGGCTAGAAATGGCCCAAGATAGGAGGGCCCTATCCCTATAGGAGAATTGGCTGCGAAGGGAATTGAAGCGACTGTGCCTGAAGTTAGGTTCTCTGGAAAGAACTGTGGCAAGACTACGTTCCCAGGTAAGGTACCTAAAGGATGGTGATGCAAATACATCCTTTTTCCACAAGCAGGCTACTTTCCGAAAAAGGAAAAATTATATACCCAAACTCATGGATGGTGATCGGATGACAACTTCCCAAGAGGATAAACACAAGGTGTTGTTTGATTTCTATGAGAATCTACTGGGAACAGCCCCGAGCCGACCTACGTCATTGGACCTGCAATTCTTTCATAGGGACGCATTGGATCTGTCAGCCCTTGATACCCCAATCACAGAGGAAGAAGTTTGGGAAACGATCAAGTCACTGCCATCAGATAGAACCCCGGGCCCAGACGGATTTACAGGCAGATTTTACAAGGCTTGTTGGCAGGTGATTAAGGCAGATCTCATGGCTGCAATTATCACTTTACAGCAAGGTGATGCAAGGGGCTTGGATTGTTAAATGTAGCATATCTCACTCTGATCCCAAAGAAGAAAGATGCATTGGCTGTGAATGACTTTCGCCCTATCAGTTTAGTGCATAGCTTCGGTAAACTAATAACCAAGATTCTAGCAAATCGGCTGGCCCCTACCTGGATTCGCTGATTTCTACTAATCAAAGCGCATTTGTACGTGGAAGATGCATTCATGATAACTTTATTCTAGTGCAACAAACAGCTAAGGTGTTACATCGACAAAAGGTGCCTAGCCTCTTTCTCAAGTTGGATATCTCAAAAGCTTTCGACTCGGTGTCGTGGTCTTTTCTCTTAGAAGTGCTGCAACATTTAGGCTTTGGTTGTTCGTGGCGCAACTTGGTGGCCAATCTGTTATCATCATCCTCAACTCGAATCTTACTGAATGGAGAACCGGGTGAGCTTATACAGCATCAGCGAGGTCTTCGACAAGGGGACCCTTTATCCCCCATGCTCTTTATTCTAGTGATGGATGTCCTTAATAGTCTATTTGTGAAGGCTGGGTTTGAGGGTCTGTTGCAACCGTTATCCTCGCGTGTGGCTGGACAAAGACTCTCCCTATATGCTGATGATGTTGCCTTGTTTATCAAGCCACTTGAAGAAGAGCTGCAGATTACTAAAGATATTCTCAAGGTGTTTGGGGATGCTTCAGGGCTGCAAACTAATATTCAGAAAAGCAACATTATTCCCATCAGCTGTGTAGACGGGTCTTTGGCTGCAATTCAAGATACTCTTCTGGGTACAATCTTAGAGTTCCCGTGTAAATACTTGGGCCTGCCGTTATCTAATAAGAAGCTTCTTAAGAGGGACCTTATGCCATGGATTGAGAAAATCCCTGACAAACTCCCGTGCTGGAAGGCGGCTCTCATGAATAGGGCTAGACGTGCCACGTTAGTCCGGTGTGTTCTCTCCGCCATGCCTATTTATTTGTTAATCGCCATCAGTGTCCCGAAGTGGTTCATCAAGGCAGTGGATAAAATCAGAAGGGGATTTTTATGGCAGGGAAAGGAAAAGGCTAATGGAGGGTGTTGTCTAGTGGCTTGGGAGAAGGTCATGAGACCGTTAGATCTTGGTGGCTTGGGCATCCCCAATTTGGAAGTGATGGCCTGGGCTTTGCAAATCAGGTGGCAGTGGTTTAAAAAGACCAAAGCTGATCGTCCATGGGTTGATTTGGAGTTTCCCTCGCATCCTAACTCGATAGCTCTGTTTGCCATCGCAGTCGCTACTGAGGTAGGGAATGGACACAGTACTCTTTTCTGGACTGACCGGTGGCTGCACGGGTGTTCGATTGAGAGTCTTGCGTCGGCTGTCTTTGCATGTGTCTCTCCAAGAATTCGCAAAAGCCGGACTGTGGCTGAAGCTCTTGCCAACATGGAGTGTCCTAGGGACATTCAAGGAGGTCTGTCCTGGGCTGGTATTAGAGAATTCCTACAGCTATGGGATTGCCTCTTGGAAATTACTTTGACTGACCAAGAGGATCGTCATACGTGGAGGCTTGATACAACTGGATGCTACTCTTCCAAATCTGCATATAAAGCTTTTTTCTTTGGTGCTGTGACCTTTGAGCCTTGGCGTCGGCTTTGGAAGACTTGGGCCCCTGCCAAATGCAAAATGTTTTTGTGGTTGGCAATCCGAAATAGATGTTGGACGGCAGATGTAACGTCCCGCCTCCTCGAGGCTGGGCCCGCTTACATCTGGTCGCTTACTAGGACATAGACTGCCCTCACAGACCAGCACAAGTCTTTTCTGCGCACTTTGTCCTCACTCATGCGCACCCGAGAAGAACTTCCCGGTCGGTCACCCATCGCTCCAGGCCAAGCACGCTTAACTTTGGAGTTTTTTCGAGATGGGCTTCCGAAAAAGAAGTTGCAACTTGTTGGTATGAGTATCCTATTAATCCTGTTAAGCCCTGGGCCGGGATGTTACATCCTCACCCCCTTAAGAGACCGACGTCCTCGTCGGTCAATTCCAAGCCAGGAACATCCTCTCTTGGCCACGTCCGTGTGTCCAGTGCCAGCGCATGTGCCATGCTATGTGACCACTCTGGGTCCACACCAGCCATGCACACCATGCCTGCGCAACTGTGACACATGCGCCCGTGAAACCGCGAGAGTCGGCTCCGATACCATTCTGTAACGTCCCGCCTAGCCCTGGATACCGAGCTGGCTCGGCTCGTTTGGGCTCGGCTCGTTCTGGCTCGTTAAGATAACGAGCCAGCTCGGCTCGGCTCGTTATCCTAACGAGCCAGAAAGCCAGCTCGGCTCGGCTCGTTAAAAGCTCGAGCTGGCTCGTTAAGCTCGTGAGCCAGGTATAAAAAATACACAAAATATAATATTTGTATTTATTTAAAGTTTGAGAATAATAATAATACAAAAGAAATGCATCTAGACCAGTTACCAGTCAATTTATAGGGTCTAGACCAGTTACTAGTCAATTGTAAAGTACAAGACATGAAGTAATACAAAAACTAATACAAGTTTTGATACTTTTTTTCCTGAAAGCTTAGCTCGTTTAGCTCGCGAGCGGCTCGCGAGCTGGCTCGAGTTGGCTCGTTATAGCTAACGAGCTAAAATCTTGGCTCGGCTCGGCTCGTTATCGTAACGAGCCGAGCCGAGCTGAGTCGAGCCAGCCACGAGCCGAGCGAGCTAACGAGCTTCGAGTTTTTCGTCCAGCCTTAGTCCCGCCTCCTCGAGGCTGGGCCCGCTTACATCTGGTCGCTTACTAGGACATAGACTGCCCTCACAGACCAGCACAAGTCTTTTCTACGCACTTTGTCCTCACTCATGCGCACCGGGGAAGAACTTCCCGGTCGGTCACCCATCGCTCCAGGCCAAGCACGCTTAACTTTGGAGTTTTTTCGAGATGGGCTTCCGAAAAAGAAGTTGCAACTTGTTGGTATGAGTATCCTATTAATCCTGTTAAGCCCTGGGCCGGGATGTTACATCCTCACCCCCTTAAGAGACCGACGTCCTCGTCGGTCAATCCCAAGCCAGGAACGTCCTCTCTTGGCCACGTCCGTGTGTCCAGTGCCAGCGCATGTGCTATGCTGTGTGACCACTCTGGGTCCACACCAGCCATGCGCACCATGCCTGCGCAACTGTGACACACGCGCCCGTGAAACCGCGAGAGTCGGCTCCGATACCATTCTGTAACGTCCCGCCTCCTCGAGGCTGGGCCCGCTTACATCTGGTCGCTTACTAGGACATAGACTGCCCTCACAGACCAGCACAAGTCTTTTCTGCGCACTTTGTCCTCACTCATGCGCACCCGGGAAGAACTTCCCGGTCGGTCACCCATCGCTCCAGGCCAAGCACGCTTAACTTTGGAGTTTTTTCGAGATGGGCTTCCGAAAAAGAAGTTGCAACTTGTTGGTATGAGTATCCTATTAATCCTGTTAAGCCCTGAGCCGGGATGTTACGGCAGATAGGCTTGCTAAGAGGGGTCTCTCTCATCCGGATAAATACCCGCTATGTGATCAAGCAGATGAGACAATACAACATCTTTTAACAACATGTGTGGTGGCAAGACAAGTCTGGTTCAGATTATTCGCTCCACTGAATATAGCAGATTCAGTACCTCGACAAAATGAACTGAGCTTTGCTTATTGGTGGCGCACGATGATTAGCAAAGTTAGCAAGTGAAAGTCCTATGTTTGGTGTTGGTAATTAGTGACAATGCCTAAGTACTAATCCTATGCCTAAGTTGTTTGTAGCATATGAGGATTAGTATATTCCAAGGTTGGTGGCAAGATGGACATGGTGATCATGATGGCCACACTTGGATTTGGACGCAACCCTACGTGATCAAGGCAAAGGTATATGCTTAAGGGTTGTGTTTTAGTAACCAAGACACCTAGTGGGTGTGGTTACATTATAGGATAGATAGCCGTACTATAAAGAGGGGAATGACGCGGCTATTTAACTCCTAAGTGCCTCTAGGTGTGCATTTCATGTCATATGCATTTGGATAGAACTAATAACGCCTCAAAAATGATTGTGAAAATGCTAACACACATGCACATGGTAATGATCACTTGGTGATGTTAGCACGTTTGTGACGGCGTTGGAGTTTGAGTGGTAGAGAGGGTTTTCGAGGAGTTGAAACGCCTATTTTCCACTACGCCGGAAGTCGGAAAAAGAAACGGAGGCGAACGGAGGTCACAGTGGTGACCGGACGCTGGACCGGACGCGGTCACTGTGTGACCGGACGCGTCCGGTCAGTGTCCAGTGTCTGCGCGTGATTCGGTTGTTTGATCGGACGCGAGGCGCGTCCGGTCACAGGCGACCGGACGCGTCCGGTCACAGGCGACCGGACGCGTCCGGTCGTCCAGGGAGCTTACTGGACTCCGACCGGACGTGGGCACTGTGGCGTCCGGTCAGTTCTTCAGCGCGTCCGGTCGCTGGTTCGTTTTGCGCGACTCAGGGTTGACCAGCGCGTCCGGTCAGTCACGGGACCGGCGCGTCCGGTCGTGACCAGCGCGTCCGGTCGTTGCGACCGGCGCGTCCGGTCAGTGCTTCGCGAAACTAGCCGTTACTCGACCGGCGCGTCCGGTCAGTCGGACCAGCGCGTCCGGTCAGCGCGATTTCAGCTGGATCTCGTTCCTAACGGCTTTATTCGAAGGGGTACGTCTATAAATACTTGTTGGCCGGCTCAAGGCTCCCTCTCTTGAACATTTGACATACTTGTGAGCACTTTGAGCTAAGCAACTTCCCTCCCACTCATCTCTCTTGCTTCTTTGCATATTCGAAGTGAGATTGAGTGATCCAAGTGCATTTGCATTGTGAGATAGCATCTAGTTGGCACTTGGTGGTTGATTTGCTGCGGGATTCTTGTTTCTCTTGGTGGTTGCCGCCACCTAGACGGCTTGGAGCAGCTTGGAGGCGTTGGCAAGAGTTGGTGATTGTTCTTGGCCACCTCCGGTGATTGTGAGGGGTTTGTGCCTACCTCGGCGAAGCGCCAAAGGCAACATTAGTAAATTGCTCGTGTCATTGCAACCTTTTTGCCATTTGGTAGGTTCTTGTGGCGCCTTTGAGAGGCTCGGTGTGAGACCGATTAGCCACCGAACCACGTGGTGAAGAGGGACACAACGGGGACTAGCGTGCCGGCAAGCACGTGAACCTCGGGATAAATCTTCGTGTCATCACTTTCATATTGTGATTGATTGATCCCGGTGTTCGGTTGTTTTGGTATTCATTGTTGATCATATTGGTTGGCTCAATTCTTCGCCCCTCGGTGAAACCCTCCTAACTCAACTCTGCATTACTTTCTTAGTTACCTTTGCTACCTAGTTTGCTTTGCTAGAGTAGCTCTTTTGTGTAGCTTGCTAGTTGTAGTTGTAGTTACCTTCTCGGTTTAACTTATGCGGTTGAGTGCCTTTATTACTAGAATTGTGAATTGAATAGGTGGCTTGCAAACACCCCGTAGGCTAAGCAAAACTCGCATCTCGCTATTTGTTGTATTGATAAACTTGTTTAGCTTGTCTTTGTAGAATTTTTTAAAAGGCTATTCACCCCCCCTCTAGCCATCAAGACCTTTCAAGTGGTATCGGAGCCGTGGTCACCGTTTGTAAGGCTTAACAACCTCGGTGTAAGATGGCTCAAGTTGTGTTCAACCATGTCGGGGGCAAGCCTCCATTCTTTGATGGTGTCTCATCTTTTGATCATTGGAAAAGAAAGATGAAGCAATATCTTGGCTCTATCAATGAGAAGGTTTGGGAGGTGACACATCATGATTATGCTATCATTGATCCCGACAACCTCACCAACAATGATCGCATCAACAACCAATGCAACACTATGGCTCTCAACACTCTCTACAATGGGATTGATGCAAAGGTCTTTGAGCAAATCAAGGATCTTGAGATGGCAAGTGAAGTGTGGACAAGATTAGAGGAAACATATGAGGGCACTTCAACGGTAAAGAGTGCCAAGCTCTATATGCTCAAGGATAAGTTTGCAAGCTTCAAGATGAAGGATGATGAGTCCATACCGGAGATGTTCTATAGGCTACAAGTTATTGTCAATGATCTCAAGAGCTTAGGAGAAGATGTCAAGGACAAGGACTTCTCACATAAGTTCTTGATGAACTTACCTAAGAAGTTTGCTATCTTGAGGAAGATGATCCAAAGAGAGGGTTTGGACAAAGTGACTCCAAACCAAGTGCTTGGAGATGTCATGACCGATGCTCAATATGATGATGATGAAGATGAAGATGAGAAGAAGGAGATCAAGGTCAAGCAAGAGAAGCCCATTGCATTCAAGGCTTCATCTTCTAAGGGCAAGAGCAAGGTGGAGAGCGATGATGATGATCCATTCGATGATGAGACCATGGCCCTCCTAGTGCACAAGATGGGGAGGTTCATGAAGAAGAAAGGATATGGTGAAAGAAAGAGAAGGGACTTCATGAAGGCAAAGGAGATGCTTTGCTACAATTGCAATAGCCCCGATCATGTAGTGGCAAAATGTCCCTATGAAGACAAAAGATATCATGATGGGGAGTTGAAGTTGAAGAAGAACAAGAAGGACAAGAAGGAGAAGAAAGAGAAGAAGAGCTTCACTATCAATAAGAAGAAGAAGGGTGGTGGCTATGTGGTCACTTGGGATAGTGATAACTCCGATAGTGATGATGATAGCTCTAGTGATGATGAGAGGACCACTCGGCGAGCCATTGCAAGCATCGCCCTCTCCAACAAGCCATCCATCTTTGACACTACATCGACATGCCTTATGGCCAAGCCTACCAAGGTAAAATATGATGATAGTGATGATGATTCTTGTGCTAGTGATGGTTGTAGGAGTGATGATGAGGAGGATGAGGACTACTCCAAAGATGATCTATTGGGCATAATAGATCAAATGAGCAAGGGCTACAAGAGGACAACTAAGAAGTGTAAAATCTTGGAGCAAGAGTTCATTGCCAAGAGCAATGAAAATGATGCCTTGATGGAGGAGCTTGTTGCTCTTAAAAAGAGTAAGGAGTGCAAAGGAATTGAACAAGAGCTCAAAGCTCTTAGAAAATCCTTTGATGAGCTAGAGGCCTCTCGTGAGTGTCTAAAGGAAGACCACGAGGACCTTGAAGTTGCTCACACTAGGCTTAAGGAAGCCCACTCCTCTCTACTTGAGCTCATCAAGGAGAAGGACCTCAAGTTGGAGAAGCTCATGAAGGAAGCTAAGGAGGAGCAAGTGATTGTCACTTGTGATATTGGACTAACATGTGATATTATTGATGATTCTTTATTTGTTGGTCCTACTAATGCTTCATGTAGCTCATCATCATCCACCACAACCAACTCTACCTCTACTACTAGTGATTCATCACTTGTGGTTGAGAATGAGACTCTCAAGAGAGAGGTGGATGATCTCACCCGCGCATTGGGCAATGCCTATGGTGGGGATGCCCGCTTGCTAAAATGCTTGGGTAGCCAATGGTTCTCTCTTAACAAAGAGGGTTTGGGCTATACTCCCAAGAAGGCCAAGGCGGCCTTTGCAACTCCAAAGTCTCGCTTTGTGAAGAGCAATGGTCGTTATTGCAATAGATGCAAGCAAGTTGGGTATCTAGAGATTAATTGTAATAAAATGAACAAGAACAACAACAAGTTTCATGCTAAAATGGATTACATTCCTTTTGATTCTTGTTATGTGCTTACCAAGGGTGAGAAAGGTGTGCATGCTAGGTTTGTTGGTACACCAATTGTGGGTCCAAAGAAGAAGGCCATTTGGGTACCAAAGAGCTTAGTTACTAACCTCCAAGGACCCAAACAAGTATGGGTACCTAAGAAACATTAATTTATTTTGTAGGTAAATTACAAGGCCGGAGGAAGGCATTGGGTGCTTGATAGTGGGTGCTCTCAACATATGACCGGTGATTTAAGAATATTCAACTCTCTCAAATCAAATGATAGTGGCATTGATAGTATCACATTTGGTGACAATAGCAAGGGTGATGTGAAGGCTCTTGGAAGGATTGCAATCTCAAATGATCATAGCATTTCCAATGTGCTCTTAGTTGAAAAGTTGAACTTCAATCTTCTCTCGGTTGCTCAATTGTGTGATCTTGGTTTCAAGTGCATATTTGGTGTTGATGATGTGGAGATAGTTAGTGTTGATGGCTCCAACTTGATCTTCAAGGGTTTTAGATATGAGAATCTATACTTGGTTGATTTCAATGCTAGTGACACTCAACTTTCAACATGCTTGCTCACCAAATCAAGTATGGGTTGGTTATGGCATAGAAGACTTGGTCATGTTGGCATGAAGCAATTGAACAAGTTAGTGAAGCATGACTTAGTTAGAGGCTTGAAGGATGTCACATTTGAGAAGGATAAGCTATGTAGTGCATGTCAAGCCGGAAAGCAAGTGGGCAACACTCATCCATTGAAGAGCATCATGAGTACCTCCAAGGCATTTGAGTTGTTGCACATGGATCTATTTGGGCCAACTACATACACAAGCATTGGTGGTAACAAGTATGGCTTTGTGATTGTGGATGATTTCACTAGATACACATGGGTATTCTTTCTTGGAGACAAGAGTGATGTATTTGACATATTCAAGAAGTTCATCAAGAGAGTACAAAATGAGTTTGAGACCACAATCAAGAAAGTGAGAAGTGACAATGGAAGTGAGTTTAGAAACACAAGAGTTGATGAGCTATGTGAGGAGCTTGGAATCAAGCATCAATTCTCGGCCAAGTATACACCTCAATCTAATGGCCTAGTTGAGAGAAAGAATAGAACTTTGATTGATATGGCAAGATCAATGTTAAATGAGTATAATGTGAGTCATTCATTTTGGGCCGAAGCAATCAACACGGCTTGCTTCTATAGCAACCGCCTCTATTGCCACAAGTTTCTAGAGAAGACACCATATGAGATCTTAAATGGAAGAAAGCCCAACATTGCATACTTTCGGGTATTTGGTTGCAAATGCTACATCTTGAAGAAGGGCACTAGATTGAGTAAGTTTGAGAAGAAATGTGATGAAGGATTCTTACTTGGTTACTCCACTACTAGCAAAGCTTATAGAGTTTGGAATTTGGCTAGTGGCTTACTTGAGGAAGTTCATGATGTTGAGTTTGATGAAACAAATGGCTCTCAAGATGAGGAAAATAACTTGGATGATGTGAGAGGAACTCAATTGACCAATGCTATGAAAGAAATGGATATTGGAGATATTAGGCCAAAGCAAGTGATTGATGTGGATGACAACAAAGATCAAGTGCTCCAAAGTCCAATTACACAAGCTAGTGGGTCTCTAATGCAAAATCAAGCTAGTACATCATCTCAAGTGCAACAAGATCAACAAGTGGCTAGTTCATCATCTCCAACTCATGATCAACATCAACATCCAAGCAATCAAGTGCAAGTGCTTCAACCAACCAACATTGCAAGAGATCATCCATTGGATTCCATCATTGGTGACATACAAAGGGGAGTTCAAACTAGGTCAAGATTGGCATCGTTTTGTGCTCACTCTTCTTTTGTGTCAATAGAAGAACCCAAGGACATTGATAAAGCATTGAGAGATCCGGATTGGGTAAATGCAATGCATGAAGAGCTCAACAACTTCAAGAGAAATGAAGTATGGGAACTAGTTGAGAGGCCTAAGGATCACAATGTCATTGGAACAAGATGGGTCTTTCGCAACAAGCAAGATCAAGATGGAATAGTAGTAAGAAACAAAGCAAGACTAGTGGCTCAAGGTTACACACAAATAGAGGGTCTTGACTTTGGTGAAACTTATGCCCCGGTTGCAAGATTGGAAGCAATTAGGATCTTACTTGCCTATGCTTGTGCTCACAATATCAAGCTATATCAAATGGATGTGAATAGTGCATTTCTCAATGGGTACATTCAAGAAGAGGTGTATGTGGAGCAACCTCCCAGTTTTAAAGATGACAAGAAACCCAATCATGTCTACAAATTGAGAAAAGCTTTGTATGGATTGAAGCAAGCACCTAGAGCATGGTATGAAAGATTGAGGGATTTCTTGCTATCCAAAGGATTTGTCATGGGCAAAGTGGATACTACTCTCTTCACCAAGAAGATTGGGAAAGACTTATTTGTATTGCAAATATATGTTGATGATATCATATTCGGTTCAACCAATCAAGATTATTGTGATGAGTTTGGGAAAATGATGGCAAAGGAATTTGAAATGTCAATGATTGGTGAACTTAGCTTCTTTCTTGGACTTCAAATCAAACAAATGAAGGAAGGAACATTTGTGAGCCAAACTAAGTACATCAAAGATATGCTCAAGAAGTTTGGCATGGAAGATTCAAAGGGCATTACAACCCCAATGGGCACTAGTGGAAGTTTGGACAGTGACAAGAGTGGCAACATGGTGGATCAAAAGCTTTATAGATCAATGATTGGTAGCCTACTCTATGTGACGGCATCAAGGCCTGATGTGATGTTTAGTGTATGCATGTGTGCAAGATTTCAAGCCTCACCAAGAGAAAGTCATTTGAAGGCAACAAAGAGAATATTGAGGTATTTGAAGCATACACAAGATTTTGGATTATGGTCTCCCAAAGGTGCAAGCTTTGAGCTAGTTGGATATTCAGATTCTGACTATGCCGGTGACAAAGTGGAGAGAAAGAGCACCTCCGGGACTTGTCAATTGTTGGGAAGATCACTTGTCTCATGGTCATCCAAGAAGCAAAATAGTATTGCACTATCTACCGCCGAAGCCGAATACATCGCCGCGGGTAGTTGTTGTGCACAAATCCTGTGGATGAAGGCAACATTGAAGGATTTTGGAATAAATTTCAAGAATGTGCCATTGCTATGTGACAATGAAAGTGCCGTGAAGCTAACCAACAATCCGGTTCAACATCAAAGAACAAAGCATATTGATGTTCGCCATCACTTCATTAGAGATCATCAACAAAAGGGTGACACTGCAATTGAGAATGTGGGCACCGAAGATCAATTAGCCGATCTATTCACCAAGCCACTTGATGAGAAGAGATTTCACAAGCTAAAGAATGAGTTGAACATACTTGACTTCTCCAACATGAGTTGATGTACCCCATATATGACATGCCTCTCCTTCGAGCCCCAAGGTACAATTGGCTGACATGTCATACATTCTATGCTAAGGACTTGTTTAGTGCATCTAGTCATAATTTACATGTTCTAGGCTCATTCATGAAAATCAAATGAATTTGAAGTTTATGTGGTGCCACTATTGTTTCCATGACTTGTATGATCTAGTGGTAGCATATAACTTGTTTAAGTAGCTTGTGATCCTAAGTGTTTAATCTAGATCACTTGTCTAAATATTTGCTTCAACATGGTGCATGATAACCCTTCTAGTGAGGTGTGAAGAAGCTTGCCCTTGAATCAAACCGAAGCATTTTATTTATGGAAGCAATCTAGGTTGAATCACAAACTCGATCCTCGCCCCATAATTCAACATGATAATCTATCTAAAATTGGTCCCTTGTGGTCATTGGTGCCAAAGGGGGAGAAAATATTGTTCACAAAGATAGAACTCAAAGGGGGAGAAATTTGATAAAAGAAGGGGATCAACTAAAATTTTGAGCACACAAGTAGGGGGAGCAAGCTCTTAAACATGAATGTTGCATTTCCATGTGCACTTCATATGTATGATGCATAGTTATGCATTTCTTTTTCTCCAATACTTTGCTTGTGTGATGACTTGCTAGTATAATTTGAATGATGTATTGAAGTACTAGCATGAATAGGAAGTAGTTAGATTTTTCTTGCTTCATGTTTTCCAAAGTGGTACTAGAACCTTACTTATAATGTTGATCTCACGAGGTTTCTAGTTATGTTTGTGCTTTTTCCAAGTGGTATCTAACTACGCAAGGTGCTAAGATGGTGTTTATCGCTACTCCGATGGTATCACGCTTCAAAGGTCTATAATCTAAAACATTTAGCACCTATTGGTAGTCAATGCTCCTAATCTTTCCTATCTAACATGTATGCTTCCAAAATCCAAACATATAGCATACATGTAGGGGGAGCCATTGCTATCAATTTGAATTCATGATCACTTGTCCATACTTCTTACACATGGTAATATACTTGGACAATGTGACATGGGTTCAACAAAATTTTTATCATAATATCTTTGTGAAAGGGTTGTCACCAATTACCAACAAGGGGGAGATTGAAAGTCCTATGTTTGGTGTTGGTAATTAGTGACAATGCCTAAGTACTAATCCTATGCCTAAGTTGTTTGTAGCATATGAGGATTAGTACATTCCAAGGTTGGTGGCAAGATGGACATGGTGATCATGATGGCCACACTTGGATTTGGACGCAACCCTACGTGATCAAGGCAAAGGTATATGCTTAAGGGTTGTGTTTTAGTAACCAAGACACCTAGTGGGTGTGGTTACATTATAGGATAGATAGCCGTACTATAAAGAGGGGAATGACGCGGCTATTTAACTCCTAAGTGCCTCTAGGTGTGCATTTCATGTCATATGCATTTGGATAGAACTAATAACGCCTCGAAAAATGATTGTGAAAATGCTAACACACATGCACATGGTAATGATCACTTGGTGATGTTAGCACGTTTGCGACGGCGTTGGAGTTTGAGTGGTAGAGAGGGTTTTGGGGTCCTCTCTCCCTCCCGCCGAGCTTGCGAGGCGGGATTCAGGCGTTTTCGAGGAGTTGAAACGCCTATTTTCCACTACGCCGGAAGTCGGAAAAAGAAACGGAGGCGAACGGAGGTCACAGTGGTGACCGGACGCTGGACCGGACGCGGTCACTGTGTGACCGGACGCGTCCGGTCAGTGTCCAGTGTCTGCGCGTGATTCGGTTGTTTGATCGGACGCGAGGCGCGTCCGGTCACAGGCGACCGGACGCGTCCGGTCGTCCAGGGAGCTTACTGGACTCCGACCGGACGCGGGCACTGTGGCGTCCGGTCAGTTCTTCAGCGCGTCCGGTCGCTGGTTCGTTTTGCGCGACTCAGGGTTGACCAGCGCGCCCGGTCAGTCACGGGACCGGTGCGTCCGGTCGTGACCAGCACGTCCGGTCGTTGCGACCGGCGCGTCCGGTCAGTGCTTCGCGAAACTAGCCGTTACTCGACCGGCGCGTCCGGTCAGTCGGACCAGCGCGTCCGGTCAGCGCGATTTCAGCTGGATCTCGTTCCTAACGGCTATATTCGAAGGGGTACGTCTATAAATACTCGTTGGCCGGCTCAAGGCTCCCTCTCTTGAACATTTGACATACTTGTGAGCACTTTGAGCTAAGCAACTTCCCTCCCACTCATCTCTCTTGCTTCTTTGCATATTCGAAGTGAGATTGAGTGATCCAAGTGCATTTGCATTGTGAGATAGCATCTAGTTGGCACTTGGTGGTTGATTTGCTGCGGGATTCTTGTTTCTCTTGGTGGTTGCCGCCACCTAGACGGCTTGGAGCAGCTTGGAGGCATTGGCAAGAGTTGGTGATTGTTCTTGGCCACCTCCGGTGATTGTGAGGGGTTTGTGCCTACCTCGGCGAAGCGCCAAAGGCAACATTAGTAAATTGCTCGTGTCATTGCAACCTTTTCGCCATTTGGTAGGTTCTTGTGGCGCCTTTGAGAGGCTCGGTGTGAGACCGATTAGCCACCGAACCACGTGGTGAAGAGGGACACAACGGGGACTAGCGTGCCGGCAAGCACGTGAACCTCGGGATAAATCTTCGTGTCATCACTTTCATATTGTGATTGATTGATCCCGGTGTTCGGTTGTTTTGGTATTCATTGTTGATCATATTGGTTGGCTCAATTCTTCGCCCCTCGGTGAAACCCTCCTAACTCAACTCTGCATTACTTTCTTAGTTACCTTTGCTACCTAGTTTGCTTTGCTAGAGTAGCTCTTTTGTGTAGCTTGCTAGTTGTAGTTGTAGTTACCTTCTCGGTTTAACTTGTGCGGTTGAGTGCCTTTATTACTAGAATTGTGAATTGAATAGGTGGCTTGCAAACACCCCGTAGGCTAAGCAAAACTCGCATCTCGCTATTTGTTGTATTGATAAACTTGTTTAGCTTGTCTTTGTAGAATTTTTTAAAAGGCTATTCACCCCCCCTCTAGCCATCAAGACCTTTCAGCAAGGAGCACAGGAAAGGAGTGAACACCTTAATTATTTTAGGGGCCTGGATTATTTGGAAGCATAGGAATGCATGTGTTTTTGAGGGGGCTTCCCTTCCCCTAACATGATTTGGAGTGAGCTGAAAAACGAGCACAGCCTCTGGTGCATGGCTGGGGCGAGAAATTTACAGGGGTTAGGTCTCATGCTTGCAGACTAGGTCTTTGGTGTAAGGTCGAGTTGTTTTGTCCACTATGTGTTTAATCCTTAAGGCTGGGTAATTGCCTCACTCATATTTGGTCCCCGTATGAGTGAGGATCCTGTTGGGGACCTCCCTTTTTTATCATCTCTATAATACAATGAAACACAGCTCTCCTGTGTTTTCCAAAAAAAAACTTTTTCCACAACCTTGGCTAGTGGAGGGAGTAGAGGTGTCCTTTACATTAGAGGGCTATGGGGTGCTCTCCCAAAGAAGGCCATGTTGCATCTCAAGTTCCTTGTGCTTTTCATTTAAGACACAATACTTTTCATTAAGTGCAACATTCACCTTCTTAGTGAGAGCATGGTCTTCTTGCTCTTTGGCCAAAGCCTTGTGCAAAGAGGCCACCTCAATTCTCTCTAACTTAAGAGCTTCCTTGTTAGCAACATACATCTTCTCAGGTTCAAGAAGATCATCATCTTTAGCTTCTAACTTGGCTTGGACACTCTCTAAATCCTCCATTAGCTTAGAGACAAAGAATTTGGTCTTAGGGTCTAAATTCTTAGTTATATTATCAATCTCTTCATCACTTGATTCATCATCACTAGAGCTATCACTAAGATTACTACTAGAGATGTCATCGGGAGGAGAAGGTTTGGCTTTTGATTGTACCTTCTCACCCTTTGCCATAAGACAAATGTGAGGGGAGAGATGATCATCATCATCGGACATGTTGTTGAAAAGCCTTGGTGTAGAGGATGTCTTTTGGATGGCCATGGTTGCAATGTTCTCATCCTCATCACTTTAGTTGAGTCCCACTCATGCCCAATATGTGCCTCTCCCACTTGCTTGTGACTCTTCTTGTACTCATGCTTACTCTCTTTCTTGTCCATCTTATAGTTATTGTCTTTCTTCTCATAAGGATATTTAGCAATAAGATGCTCGGTGCTGCCACAATCGAAGCACAATATCTTTTTCTTGTTAGAAAACTTTCTGCTCACTACTTTGTAGCCTTGCTTCTTCAAGCCCTTGTACTTCATCATAAAGAGAGCAACATCATCAATCTTCTTGTATTCGGTGCCATCACTTTCGTCTTCACTAGAGGATGAAGTTGTCTCTTCTTGTTCTTGTACTTGCTTGATTTCTTTTGGCTTGCTTGTTGATGCTTGCTTACTGCCCTTTGCCTTGTTGGAGGTGCCTTGTTTGCTTGACTTGTTGGCCTTGAGAGCTACATCCTTGATTTTCATGCCATCTAGCTTGGCTTGCAATTCACCAAGCTTTTTTCTCTCATTTGCTTCTTCTCTTTGCATGTCGAATGTCAACAATCTTCCAAGCACATCATTTGGAGTTGTTGACACCGTTTTTTGGCACGTGTCAAGATAATCAGAGTGGGCTAATCGGTAGAAGAAAAGTTATTGTGTATGCCGATAAAAGACAGCTTGTGAAGAAGGCTACCGATGGATGGTGGCAGTGTATGGAGAAGCTAGGTTGGATTGGGGTGTTGCCGATAAGGTTAAGGGTATTATTGCCGATGTCGATGAAAGAAGACTTGAAGGCTGCTGCCGATGAAACAGGGAGTGTGCCGATGGAAAGGAGGTCGATGGGAATTCCATCGTAATTTAGGCGGACAAGGGAATAAGATAGGAGTTAATTTTCTTTTCTATGTTTATTAGAGTCTGATTTGTATGAGAGTCATATGTTTCTTTAGATTTGGATTTAGTGTCCTAGTCGTATTTGGTTACGTTTTTGTAGATCAGGGTATAAATATAGAGTGAAGGGCAATGTAATGAGGAATCAATCAATATTAAAAAACCAACTTTTACTCTTATTTACATCTATTTACTTTCCGGCGACTTCGTCAACTTGCATATTTTTCCTTTTTTACGAGTTCTCATCGATTCGGCGAGTTGTATTGCTTCAGTGCAATCTTCGACGATCCTCGAGTTCCGCGTGAGTACCTCTTGGCCGTGACTTCCGGGCGTATCGCTGTTGTCAGGACCAAAGTGCTTGTATCTCCATCCTTGTCGATTAATAGGTCAAATCGACTGGAACGCTTTGGATATCGATTTCGGGTATTAGCCCTTTGTGTTTGCAGATCCACTTTTGCATCAACACATCTTTTGGCACGCCCAGTGGGACCAGATCTGATCAATATGTTCAATCCTGAGATTGATGCGGGGAACATTATCGCAGTATCAGAAGAAGATCTTAAGGAAGAACAGAAGCAGGCTATGGAAAAGGCTATAGAAGAATACAGACAGCTTTGCTTGAAGTCATTCAGCTTGAACAAGAGTGGACAAGTCATCCAGAAGCAAGATTTGTCGTTGCCTCGGCAAGTTACCTTTGATTCTAATCCGGGTAAACTTCAAGAGATGGTTAATTCTGCAGTAAATCATGCTTTAATTAATCACTCCAATGTATTGTCCAATACTGTTCATAATGCTGTGGTTCAAACTTTCAAAGAAGTGCAAGCATCACCGCATTATGTTGGGTCTGCCTATCATCAATCAGAGTCAGCATCTGTTATTACTTCATCGGCTCCCCCAGCTGTTGTGGGTACAGAAGTTTCTTCCCCTCCAGTATCAGCAGGCTTATCTAACGTACAATCTACACCGATGCGATCAGATTCAGTATTATCAGGACGAGTTCAGCTTAATACAGATCTATCGGCATCGGCTTTATCAGGTCCTGTGCCACAGAATAACCAGACTCCTGCTAATTGGTGGGGATACGGTATGCCTCCAGAGCCATCTGCTTTTAACCCTGGGTTACCTCAAGTGTTTGACACAGCAGGAAAAGCTCCTATGCCATCGGCTGGTTCACCGATAGCTCAAGAGCCTCAATATACTACAGCAACTACAGTGCAACCAACTCTAGGAAGTTTCCAGATGCCTTTGGGTCAAACATCTAATTCGAGTCCATCGGCAAACTTGTTACAGATACAACAAAAGGCTCATGCTGTAAGTCAACCTGGAGTCCAGTTCATACCTTAAGCTGGTTGTAATTATCCAGCAATACCAGCAAATTACCAGCCATCGGCAAATTTTATACCGATGAACGCTAATAATAGTTGGTCAGGGCAGTTTCCAACTCAACATACAGTTCAGCCAAATCAGCAAGTTGCAGGGATTCATCAAGGTCATATGCAAGCTGGTTTTCAGAATCAAACATTGGCAGCTCAGCTGATGAATCCTTTCCAGCAGGTTAATGGACCACAAGTAATGGCAAATATGCCGATTGCTGGAGATCGTGGACCACAAAGATATGCAGAGGGATATCAGCAAGTACCTCCTGTAGAAATTCAACCATATCATCAACAAGATGTTGATGCTTTTTGGGCCGATAAAATAACAGAGATTATGAAGGATCAGTTTGGGATAAAACCCAAGGTCAATACTTATTCTTATCGGACTCCATATCCTCCGGCATATGATTTAATTCCTCTCCCAAATCGGTACAAGGTACCAGATTTCACTAAGTTCTCTGGGTAAGATGATACATCAACCATAGAACATGTTAATCGCTTCATTATTCAATGTGGAGAGGCAGCTAGTAGAGATGAATTAAGAGTTCGTTTGTTTTCATCATCTTTGTCTGGATCGGCATTCACATGGTTTATTTCATTACCGCCAAATTCTATTATTACTTGGGTTGATCTAGAAAAGCAATTTCATAAATATTTCTTTGCTGGAATTCATGAAAAGAAGCTTACCGATTTGGTAAAATTGAGACAGCGTAATGATGAATCGGTGGAAGGCTTTGTACAAAGGCTACGAGATGTGAAAAATAAATGTTATAGCCTGGTACTGGATGATCGGCAACTTGCCGATTTGGCTTTCCAAGGATTGTTGCCACACCTTAAGGACAGATATGCTTCTCAAGAGTTCGAAAGCCTAAGTCATCTCGTGCAAAGGATTTCTGATCAAGATACTAGAGTTTTTGAACCCAAAAGGAATTGGAACAAGAAGGTTTTATTTGTCGGAGAGGTAGAAGATTCTGATTCAGATAAAGAGCCAGTTATCGGTTTGGCTGAGTGGGTTAAAAATAAAAAGCTGATATCTTGTCCCTTTGGTCAAAAAGAGCCAGAGAAGTTTACTTTCGACATCACCAAAGCCGATAAGATATTTGATCTTCTGCTTCAAGAGGGCCAGATTAAGCTTTCACCTAATCATGTGATCCCATCGGCTGAAGAGTTGAAGAAAATGCTATATTGCAAATGGCACAATGCAACTTCACATAGTATTGCGAATGGCACAATGCTTTATATGGTCTCCGATGTTTTGGGCCTTGCAAACCCATGCATTTGGAAATCATGACTCACAGTGAAAGTGTACACCTCTGCGCAGAGTTTAATAAACTGGTATACTAGCCGTGCTCACGGATACGAGCGGCCTTGGGGATTCTTACAGAATAGTTGATCACCATTGTTATATCATGTTTAATTAATGTTGTTATTATTATGCTCATGTTAATGCTATTCATTATCCTTATTACAATTGATCATTGGTTCATTAATGGGAATTGGAATACCTTGATGCTACTCAATTGCTAATTATATGATGATTAAAAGCTAAGCGCAGTCAAACAGTGTCTAGCCTTTTTGAGCCTCATGAACCCTGTGTTGTACTTGTTGAGTTCGACATGGACTCACTCTTGCTATTTCCCCCACACTCCAGTGTGTAGTAAGATGCTACTCGGAAAAAAGACAAAGGTGTAGTGGAGTTTCCAGAAGACTAGTAGAGGTGCTAGGCATATGTTACCCCCAGTCCGCCGTCCCTGAGAAGAATGGAGCCTGAAGTTTAGTCACCGTTCCGCGATACTCTGATGTAAGTGTTAATTTAGCTATGTATACGTTATATAATAACATTGTTTCTGATACTTTTTCATTCTGGCATATGTGTGGACTTCCTGGGCACACATATGATTAGCCTGGTTTTGTTCTTTAGAAAACCGGGTGTGACATCCCATCGGCAGAAGAGTTGAAGAAAATGCTGTATTGCAAATGGCACAATGCAACTTCACATAGTACAAATGAGTGCAAAGTGTTTAGACAACAGTTACAATTAGCTATTGAATCTGGGAGAATTAAATTTGGTAATTCCAAGATCCAAAAGCCGGTGAAAATTGATCAACATCCTTTTCCAGCAAACATGTTGGATGCTGAAGGAAAGACAAAGGTGTTGACATCAAAAGCTGCTGAGAAAAACGCATCAGTGGATCCCCAACATCGGATAACTACCGATGATGCAAAAGGCAAGGGGCTACTAGGAGAAAGTAGCAATTCTGGAAAGCCTCCTCGATCTGGCATTGTGATTACCCATCGAAGGCAACAGGAGGGCTGGCGTCAGCGAAGGGACCGATATCGACAACAACAAGAAGAGAGACGCTGAGAGGAGTGGAATCGGCATAAGGATCATTGGAGGTGTTCGTTTTTTATTCATTGTTGGGAAGAAGGTATTAAATTACCTACTGTTGAAAATTGCCCAAAGTGCAATGGTTATTATGGAGTTAATCGTTCGGAAAGGAGGTTTCAACCTAGCAATCAAGGTTTGTCCATCAATGAGCCGATCAGGGGTAAAGCATCAGTACATGATCGGTTGGGGGGCAGGCTTAGTGTACATGAGAGGCTTGGTAAACACGCTGCATATTTTCCGAGGAATCAAGAGGAGCTTGAAGAGATGACAAACGTAAGAGTTCCTGATGAAGAAATATTTTACAGGGATCCTAATATACGTCATGTAGAGTCAACTAGGACCTATTATCAGCCAGTTTAGAAAACTAAACTTCCTCAATGGTGTCCAGAAGGTTTGACAAAGACACAGAAAAGGAGGATGCAGCGAGAGCGTCAAGAGGACTTATACCGAGAAGAGAATTCCTCCAATGAGAGATCTGGTAATCAGCAGTGGCAAATAAAGCACAAAAATAAAGGCCCATCGGCAAATGTCAATATGGTGTTTATGTTACCGATGGAATTTTTGGCACTCCCTGATAATGAGGAAGAAGCTGTTTTCTCTGACCAAATAGCTCAATTAACGCTAGATCCAATGATGGCTGTTTTTGAGAAACCTGCCGATGATGAGAGACAGCATCTCAAGGCTTTGTTTATGAAAGGCAGAGTTGATGGGTAGCCTGTATCTAAGATACTTATTGATGGAGAAGCTGCAATTAATATTATGCCTTATGTGATGTATCAGAAACTTGGTAAGGGGGATCAAGACTTAACCAAAACCGATATGATGCTAAAAGATTTTGAAGGCAATGTGTCACCGGCTAAAGGGGCAGTGTTATTGATGGCAAGGGTGCATATAATCTGCTTCTAGGAAGGGATTAGATTCATGCTAATTGTTGTGTTCCTTCTACAATGCATCAGTGCCTCGTACAATGGATTGGGGATAAAATTGAAGTTGTTCCTGGTGATTCTTCTTACATCATCGCATCGGCAGAATCAGATACTTATGAACGAACCAAGTGCATATCAAGAGAAGTTTGGGAAAAAGAGTTCCTCAAGGTTGCCGATTATGAAATTCCACTGATCCAAGCAGTCGGTTCTGAAGAAGAATTTTAATGGATATGTTTGCCGATGATGGAAAATTAGGTCAAGGGTTTACATCGGCTGATGATTTAGTAGAAGTAGATATTGGTGAGGGTGATAGGCCAAGACCTACTTTTATTAGTGCTAAGTTAGATTCCAAGTGTAAACAACAATTAGTCAATTTGTTAAAAGAGTATAAAGATTGTTTTGCTTGGGATTATACTGAAATGCCTGGATTAGACCGATCGATAGTTGAACATCGGTTGCCTATTAAATCTGGATTTCGGCCACATCAGCAACCAGCGCGCCGATGCAATCCTAATATACTTCCTGATATTAAGGCCGAAATAACTAAATTAATTGAGGCAAAGTTTATTCGGCAGTGTCGATATGCAGAGTGGATTTCTAATGTGGTTTCTGTTTATAAGAAAAATGGAAAATTTCGTGTTTGTATTGATTTCAGGAATCTCAATAAAGCCACGCCGATGGATGGTTATCCAATGCCGATTGCTGATTTGTTGATTGATGCTGCAGCAGGACATCAAATTATCAGCTTCATGGATGGTAATGCAGGTTATAATCAAATATTCATGGTTGAAGAAGATATTCCCAAGACTGCTTTTAGGTGTCCAGGTCATGTGGGATTATTTGAATAGATAGTTATGACGTTTGGTTTGAAAAATGTTGGTGCTACTTATCAAAGAGCTATGAACTTTAGTTTTTATAAATACATCGGCACATTAGTAGAGATCTACATCGATGATATAGTGATTAAGTCTGGAGATATCACAAAGCATCTAACCGATCTACGAAAGATACTGGAGTGCACAAGGAAGCATGGACTAAAGATGAATCCTAATAAATGTGCATTTGGTGTATCGGCAGGACAATTCTAGGGTTTTATGGTGCATCAGCGGGGCATTGAAATTAGCAGGAAGTCTATTGAGGCAATCAACAAGGTGGTTGCTCCTGCCAATAAAACTGAATTACAATCTTTGATCGGTAAGATTAATTTCATCAGGAGATTCATATCTAATCTGTCGGGTAAGATCAAGGCTTTCAGTCCATTACTGAAATTGAAAGCCGATCAGGAATTTAGATGGGGAGATGAGCAGCAATTAGCCTTAGATGAAATTAAGAGCTACTTAACAAATCCTCCAGTGCTAGTTCCACCTCAACACGGGAAACCTTTTAGATTGTATTTGTCAACTGATGATACTGTTATCGGTTCAGCTCTTATTCAAGAATTTGAGGGGAAAGAACGTGTTATTTATTATTTGAGCAGACGGTTAGTGGATGATGAAACCAAGTATTCAGCTATCGAGAGATTATGTCTGTGTCTATACTTTTCTTGTATTAAGTTGAGGTATTATTTGCTATCGGCTGAGTGTACTGTCATATGCAAAGACGACGTGGTCAAATATATGCTGTCGATGCCGATATTAAGTGGTAGAATTGGCAAGTGGATTTTAGCGTTATCAGAATTTGACCTATGTTATGAATCGGCTAAGGCAGTTAAGGGGCAGGTTATGGCTGATTTTGTCACTCAACATTGCAACACAGTGGACTCTCTGGAGATTGCTCCTTGGACACTTTTCTTCGATGGGTCTACATGTGGTGAAGGTGCAGGCATCGGCATTGTGTTAATTTCCCCTCAGGGGAAGAAGTATGAGTTTTCACTGCCGATTGTTGCTACATCAACAAACAATCAGGCTGAATACCAAGCTTTGATAAAAGGGTTAGAATTGCTTAAGGAGATATGTGCCGATGCTGTTGAAATTTTTGGTGATTCTATGCTAGTTATAAATCAGTTGGCTGGAAATTATGAATGCTGAAGTGAAGTTTTAATTTCATATTATGAGAAATGTCTGCAATTGTTGAAAGGGTTTAGGAATTTTCATCTAGAACATGTTTCTCGATTGCATAATGAAGAGGCTAATCGATTAGCTCAGCATGCTTCAGGGTATCAGCCTATTCAAGAAGTATTAACATCGGCAGTTGGTACCGATGACTGGAGAAGGAAAATTGTTGATTATTTAAAGGATCCATCTAAAAAGGTTGAAAGACGTATAAGATTCCAAGCTACCAAGTATGTGCTCCTTGATGATGAATTATATTACCGTACCATAGATGGAGTTTTACTCAGATGTGTTAGCATTGATGAATCAAAAAGCTTGATAGGTGAGATTCATGAAGGAGTGTGTGGGGCTCATCAGTCGGCTTTCAAGATGAAATGGATGATCAGAAGAAATGGATATTATTGGCCGACTATTCTCGAAGATTGTTTTAAATATTTTAAAGGATGTCAGGAATGTCAAAAATTTGGTAATATTCAAAGAGCACCCGCATCGGCTATGAACCCCATAATTAAGCCTTGGCCGTTCCGGGGTTGGGCTATTGATCTCATCGGTCAGATTTATCCACCATCAAGTAAGGGGCATAAATTTATTTTGGTTGCTACCGATTATTTCACAAAATGGGTTGAAGCAATTCCTTTGAAAAAGGTGACATCGGCTAATATGATTGATTTTGTGAAAGAGCATATTGTTTACCGATTTGGTATTCCTCAAACTATCACTACCGATCAAGGTACCATGTTTACATCGGGGGAATTTGATGAGTTTGCTGTGAGTATGGGGATTAAAGTTTTAAATTCTTCTCCATATTATGCCCAAGCTAATGGCCAGGCTGAGGCTTCTAACAAAGGAATTATCAAGCTCATTAAGCGCAAAATTAAAGAATATCCTAAGAGGTGGCATACGGTATTAAATGAAGCCTTGTGGTCATATCGGATGTCGTGTCATGGTGCAACCAAGGTAACACGACGCAGTATTGCATTGGGAGATTAAAACTGGCTCTAGGCGAATACATTCTCAAGATCAATTGACAGCCGATGACTATGATACCCTTATGAAAGATGAGTTGGAAGATGTGGCAGGTCATCGGTTAAAGGCTTTAGCTAGCATCGAAGAGAATAAGAAAATGGTAGCTAGATGGTATGACAAGAAGGTGAAGATAAAGGAGTTTGTCGATGGGGATTTGGTTTGGAAGTTGATTTTACCGATTGGGACTAAAAGTTCAAAGTTTGGCAAATGGTCGCCTAATTGGGAGGGTCCATATCGGATAAATCAATCTGTTCCTGGTAATGCATATATTCTCGAAACCCTCGAAGGGGTTGTGTTTTCCAGAGCATTAAATGAAAAATATTTAAAGAAATATTACCCTAGTATCTGGATAGATGCATAAAAGTATAATTGCCGATAACAATCCTATCGGCTAGAGTTAAACAAAGCATCAATGTGTCATTGCCGATGCACTAGATGAGAATTACAGATTTAACAAAGATTGGATAGCCGATATTGCACGCAGGCGAATCTCATCGGCTTCCTTCAATTCTTTAGTGTCTTCATCGGCAACCCCCTCCACAGGCTTGAGTTTCTTTTTCAAGGCCAAGGCCTTGCGAGCTTGGACATCCCTTTCTTGCTGAAGGGCTTTGATGACGTCAGGAAGCTGGTCTTCTTCTTGCCTGGTGTGAGTTAGGGCTATTTCAACTTCTTCCAGTTCAGCTAGAAGAGCTGCTCTCTTTGCCGATAGATCCAGGATCTTCTGCTTAAGATTGGCACTTGAGGTCTACAAGTTGCTGATGCTTTTGTGCTTCTCATCGGCAGTTTATTTTAGCTGCAGCATCTCTTCCTTGAGCTGGGCTTGAGCTGCTCTATCGGCGATACGGTGAGCAGCCTGTTGATATTAAAGTTGTCGGCTCTCTAGATGGACTGCTGGGAAGAGAGTTTCTTCAATATCGGCAGGAACTTGGCCACGGATTGTCTTGAAGATGGTTTTTGCAGGATCTGAATCGTTTACCAACTGAGCAGTATCTTGTTGTAACAGATTCAGAAGGGCTTCTAGCTTGGCATAAATTTCTACCGATATCGTCCCCAGTGCTAGGGAAGAACTTGCTTCTTCTCCATCATCATCGGAGATGTCGATAGCAAAAGAAAACAAGCTATTGAGAGAATCTTGTTCCTGTGAAGAGGAAAGGAAGTTAGAGATCCTACCTAAGGATAGATATGGATATTATAAATCGAATAGGTCAATCGGTTTACCTGCTTCAAGGCGATTTCTTGGGCCTGGCTGGAAGGAGCAGCTTGAAGGGGGCCATGTGAGGGATCGGCAGAGCTGGCCGATGGGATGTCTTCTACGACTTCATCAATAGTTGGCCCTTGGGGTATGATGGCCGATGATACATTTTGTGCAGAAGGGTCAACTTGTTCAACTACATCGGTTGGCTGACCAACAGGTGTTGGAGCAGATGCAGGGACTGGCATAGATTTCTGTCATTTTTTGCTGAGCCTCGGCATCGGTTAAAGCTTTACGCTTTACTTGGGTCTCAGCAACAGTTGGCTGGGGGGCATCGGCACTTGTTGATCGTGGAGCTTGAGCGCCTGGTGTGTTTGCCGATGTGCCCATTTGCTACTGCAAAACAAGTGTAAGATTGGATGTTTAACAGATAAAATGTAAAGTTGAAAGAATACCTCTGGTTGACTGGAGGTAGTGGTGCTTGGTGCTGGAAGAGTTGTCGATGATGATCCAGCAGCGGCTCTAACACCCTGATGGTTACATGATTAATATAGTTTGTATCGGCATAAGTGAAAATAAACGAGGTTATTACCTTGAAAGCTTTGATTAGGCTTGATGCGGCGGCTAACGGAGTACCCTAGCTATTGCTAGCTTTGATCTAGAGATGACGGTCTTGGCATGGGTCCTCTGGAAAGTTAAAGCGGCTAAGGTGGGGGCATTGTAGCCGATCACTGAAATTGGGGAGATAGGTTGGAGGTTGAAAGGTTTCCCACTCTTGCTTATGGATGGAACTGGGTCATCGGCCTGTCACAAGAAAGATTAGCTGCCGATGTATGAAAAAGGAGAAACAAAAGAAAGTTAAAAGAAGCTTACTGCATCATCAGGAATGGCATAGTCGGGATCGATCATGTGCCGATATGTATGGACGGATGTTGCGAATAATTGTTTCTTCCATTCTTTCCACCATTGCTTATATGATTCGGTAATAAAAGACGCTGGTGACTAGACGGAAAGATCAACATTTGAGATATCGGCATCGGGGGCGAGTCTCACTACCTTGCTCCACTCAGTTCCGCTGGTGATTGTTTCTCTGGGCTTGATCACATCGGCAAAGCACAACTTGATTGGCAGTTGCCCGAAAGCCAGTTGACGGGATACTACCGATGGATTGTAGAACTCATAGGTGGTATTGGAATTTTTCCCACTACCAAATGTGTTCACCGGGATTGCCCTGGGAGTGATGATGGCCATCATAAGCTCATTGTCTTGGTTCAGCTCGTCATCGGCAAAGTTGAAGAGAAGGGGGAACTTGTTCTCTTCATCGATATAGGGTACCCAAGCCCTATGATCGCGAGGGAGACCATTGTAGAAGTTCTGGAAAAATCTGCCGATTTGATCTTCATTGGCCTCTGTTCCAGGGAGGACAATTATGGCTTCACCAAAGTTGAGAGGGGGGCGTGTTGCCGATTCCTCATCTCCAAGAACGTAATCTTCGGCGATTTCTCGTGGGAACTCTTGGGCGAAGAAATCCCACTGCAGACGTTTATGCATATGGGCATTTAGCCACATATTGATAAACCACCATGGGCCTCCCAAATTGCCGATGGGTTCTACAAGCAAAAACTTCTGGGATACTTGGTGGAGGAGGTGGTAGGTGGAGCTCAGAAGGTATCGACCGAGCGGGAACCTTACACCGTTGGCCAGGAGTTCGGCTGCAGGAAGGAAGGCGTTGGTTGGTCCTACCGATCGACCGCAGAAGATAAATTTCTCCAACCACATGTTTAAGAATATGGCGTGTTCCCTTTGGTTAACAGTGCCAGTCCTTTGGTATTCCTGGATGTATCTTGTCCAGCCACCGATGTTGCGTGTGTTCACTCTATATTCGGCTTTCCTACCATAGATGGAAGCCTCATCGACAGTCAAGATGTCCAAGCCAGTGAGCATGTATACATCGGCAAGGGTAGGAGCAGATGGACCATGGCCAAACATGAAGGTGTTTGTTGTATCTGACCAAAAGTGAGCGGCGGCTATCATCATGGATTCATTCTTCTGCATATCGGCAATAGACAGCCTAATGCATTGGTCTATTTTCCGCTCTGCCCAATACACCTACATCGACCTGTTAACCCTCAAATACCAATCTTTCCACCCTTTGGTGGGTTTGGGCCAGGATCGGAATGTATCTTTCCATAGATTCAAAGAAAAATTTTGAGCTTTGAAGGGAATTCTGTTAGCTTCTGCGTTGATCAAATCAGTTGGATCTGGGTCGCCCATTGGACCTAGGCATTAGAGGTGTGGTTGGTCGGTTGGAATAACTAGTTTGTTGCGTAGTTCCTAAGTTCGGAGGATCAAAAGAATGAGGAACAAGGGAAAAATTACTAACTATATGAACTCGCAAAGATCAGAAGAGTCAAGGTAAAAGTAACGGAAGAAGAACGAACCGCGGGGACGTTGAAGTTGATCGCCATTGCTCTGAGAAAGGTGAAGGTGCCGACTGGGAACTTAAAGGTGATGCTGGAAGGAGTTCTTGTTGGTTGAGGTTGCACAGTTGTTCGTTGAGGTCGCCACCGGAGAGAGAGAATGCCAAAGGTTGGAGTCTGAGGGTAGAAGATGAGCGTTCCGGATAAATCTATTTATAGGCTGCTTGGAGTAGGGGTATTCTAGACTTATCTCTATACCGCGCGCGTGTAGGTCGAGGTGGTTCAGATGGATATGGTAACTGTTCGCACGACAATCAAGGGATTGTACAGGGGATTTGATGGCAAGTGATCATGACTTGGAAAAGATCTCAGTACAAAATCTTTTGATTCTAAAATAGTGGCGTTAATTATGTTAAGATCTTGCCGATGGATTGTTATTTCAGTATCTTAACCATAATTAGGGCAAGAGTAGTTGGGGATTGTGCGATATTTGCTGATATGTGTGAATCAGAACTAGATTTGATTAGATTCAGTAACGGATTATGTCATGCTTGGAGAATGGGTTGAAAAAATAGGTAAAGGCAAATATTATCTGGAGTAAATTTCAGAGCATCAATGTTTTATACTCTGAAATTGGGGGGCATGTGTTGACACCGTTTTTTGGCACGTGTCAAGATAATCAGAGTGGGCTAATCGGCAGAAGAAAAGTTATTGTGTATGCCGATAAAAGACAGCTTGTGAAGAAGGCTGCCGATGGATGGTGGCAGTTTATGGAGAAGCTAGGTTGGATTGGGGTGTTGCCGATAAGGTTAAGGGTATTATTGCCGATGTCGATGAAAGAAGACTTGAAAACTGCTGCTGATGAAATAGGATGTGTGCCGATGAAAGAAGACTTGAAGGCTGCTGCCGATGAAACAGGGAGTGTGCCGATGGAAAGGAGGTCGATGGGAATTCCATCGTAATTTAGGCGGACAAGGGAATAAGATAGGAGTTAATTTCCTTTTGTATGTTTATTAGAGTCTGATTTGTATGAGAGTCATATGTTTCTTTAGATTTAGATTTAGTGTCCTAGTCGTATTTGGTTACGTTTCTATAGATCAGGGTATAAATATAGAGTGAAGTTCAATGTAATGAGGAATCAATCAATATCAAAAAACTAGCTTTTACTCTTATTTACATCTATTTACTTTCCAGCGACTTCGTCAACTTGCATATTTTTCCTTTTTTACGAGTTCTCATCGATTCGGCGAGTTGCATTGCTTCAGTGCAATCTTCGACGATCCTCGAGTTCCGCGTAAGTACCTCTTGGCCGTGACTTCCGGGCGTATCGCTATTGTCAGGACCAAAGTGCTTGTATCTTCATCCTTGTCGATTAACAGGTCAAATCGACTGGCACGCTTTGGATATCGATTTCGGGTATTAGCCCTTTGTGTTTGTAGATCCACTTTTGCATCAACAGGAGTGAAGTGCTCAAACCTCTTCTTGTCTCTAATCAAGGTGACTATGGTCTCATTTCTTGGTGAATAAGCTTCCAACGTAACTTTCACCACCTTGTGATCATCGAGCTCATCACCATCATAGCCTCTAATCTTGCTCACCAAGGTCATCAACCTATCAAACATCTCTTGTGGCCCTTCTCCATCAACAATCATAAATCTATTAAGTTTGGCCATCAATAAATCAATCTTATCTCTTCTCACTTTGTTAACACCTTCATGTGCAAGATGCAAGGTGTCCCAAATCTGCTTTGCAACATCAACATTCATCACTCTATTGTATTCATTTCCATCCAAGGCACTAAGAAGAATACTTGTGGCTTGGTTGTTGAGATGGACAGCTGCTAGCTCTTCATTTGTTGGCTCCTCGAGATCTTCCGGTGGCTAAAATCCATTCACCACAATCTCCCAAAGACCGGGGTGAAGACCTGTAAGATAAGCTGTCATCAAGTGCTTCCACTTGGTGAAGTTAGTCCCATCGAAATGGGATAACTTTCCTGCGAGAATGTTGATGAAAGACTTACGATCATGGTTAGACAAATAAGAATAGTTAAAGGATACGACTGCATATTTTTTCTTGTTGTTGCTACTGCTCTTGTCCTTTATCTTCTTCTTTTTGTCACCCTTGGAGGCATGATATGACTCATCATCATCACCAATGTCCGAGCTACTCGATAGTTCACTTGATGATGCATTATATGCCTTCTTTTCTTCTTTCTTCGCTCTAGTTGCCCTTCTCTTGGTTCGTTCTTCTCTCTTGATTTTTCTAGCTTCTTTTCTTTTCTTCTTGTCTTCAAGCTTTTGCTCTTCTTTCTTCTTTTCTCTTGCCTCTCTATTTGTGGTCTTGATGGCCCTTCGATCTTTTCTTTCTTTCTCTCTGCATCGGTCGTCTTGAGGTCTTTGAGAGTAGTGTTGCTTGCTGTCAAGAGTGACAGCTTGTTGCTGCTACCTTCACCCTCGTGCACACTGACCGCATCCAGATCGATGCGAGTGCCTTTTGAACCTCCTTCGACTTCCATACTTCACGCGGTGAAGCGTATACGAAGCAACTCGGCTCTGATACCACTTGTAGGATCTCTAGTAAGCCTATGAGTGCCTAGAGGGGTGAATAGGCCTGTAAAAATTTAATTCAAAATATTATCAGACCAGAGGGCGGCACTGCCACACCTATAGGGAAGCACTGCCGCACCTACGCAGAGGAAACTTAATATAGTTTGAAATTTAACCAATGAAACTTAGATCGAATAAAATTTCTAGCTTCCTACAAGAGTATTAGTCACAGAACACCAGTTGTATGTAGCAGAACAAGTGCCTCCAAGTAGATCGACCACAAACCCTAGAAGCACCTCAACAACAACAATAGTAATGCAAGAATGTAAATGAAGCACAAGGTGACACGATTGTTTATCTCATGGTTCAACTCGCCACCAAGGCTTGCTTACGTCCATGTTATTGAGGTATGCCACAAATAGGACACCAAGGCTTGCCTTTCCCTCGTTCTCAAATCAAGAGAGTGGACTCTTGAAGTGAGGGGTGATTTCTTAGCTGTAAGAGGTGGTTACAAACCTTCCTAGGCTGCCACACAAGTTCACAAGCTCAAGGATGACGCCTAGCCGGCTAGGAGCAAAGCTCCAAGAGTAATAAATCCAAAACCACTGGCTAAACGTGAACCAAATGCTCTTTTGACTCTGTGAATCAATGGATCTGCTCTCTAATCAAAGTTTGCTGCCTTTTCTCTTAAGTTTTGATGGTGGAAATCAAGGATTAGCTTGAGAGCTTAAGGAACAACAATGGAGGAGGGAGGGATGAGCTTTGGTTTGTTCTGCAACGGTCTAATGCGAGGAGGAAGAAGTAGTAACCGTTGTGGCTGACCTGAAGGGTATAAATACCCCTTGGGTCCCAACGGTCGGTTATGGGCGGCACTACCGCCCTAGCCAAAACAGTGAAGTGTAGGAAATATTTCTGTGACTGTTTTGACAGGGTATGAGGATGTTATTTATAGAATATGAGCATTTTGTTGCACACTTGACCAACTGTCCTTGAGTCCCCTTTGATAGTACGGCTTTTCCTAAACTCAATATTCGAAATAAAAAAGAATTTAAACCTCCATTGAGTCAAGACAACCATCATTTGTAATTGGGGGCTCCTCCAACTTGTACAACATCCTCCTTTTGTAATTCTCTGCTTGTCATCTCGATAAATCTCATTAGTCCTCTAATTCGGTGGTTATCAACACCAAAACCCACATTGGGGCTTGATTGCACTTACAAAATGACATCGTTAGTGCCCTCAGCACTGGTCCCTTCTCAAGGTATACTAATATATTATCTGAATTTGTTGTTTTTAGCGCCGTTACTATGATCAGTATGTTATTCATCATGTTTGCTACTGCGATTAGATCACACCTATATCTAATTACCTATGTGTTGTCACAGATTTGTTGTTATTTTCTGGATTATATTATACCTAAAATTTCCTAAATATATAACGATTTTAGCATTCCCATACAAAATATAAAATTTTTAAAGATCCCTTCTTCTTTTTAAATCAAAAAGAAAAGATACGCACGCCATGTGTCGCAGGAGCAATCAGTGTGGAAGTTCTGTCCGTTACTTTCCACTGCGATGTGTCGCAGGAGCAATCAGTGTGGAAGTTTCTGTCCGTTATTCTCCGTGATTACTCCTGCCCATAGCCATTACTCCCTCTATCCCAAAACAGAAGTCATAGATACGTGCTGGTCAACATTTCTCAACTTTGACTAGATTTGTAGAAAAAATTAACAACATTTACATCTCTAAATAAGTTAATTATAAAAATTATTTAGTGATTTATCTAATGATATTAATTATGCACCATAATTATCAATATTTTCTTATATATATTTTGTCAAAGTTAAAAGTATTTGATTTCTCGAGAAGTGAAAATGACATTTATTTTGGGACGGAGGAAGTATAGGAGTAATCGGCGATTACTTCGTCTTACAGGAGTTTCTAACGGCTACTCTCCATGATTGCTCTCTCCCGTAGCCATAACGAGGTTTTCTGTCTGTTACCATTACACTTACAACATACGTCTGAAGACAGATGAAACATTTAGAACATGCGTCCGAAACTTGCAAAAACACCAGAAAAACACTTGAAAACAAATGCAACATCCAGATAAAACGCTTGCAACATACTCCCTCCGTCCCAAAAAATTTGCAACTATAGGACTTGAGGACCAAATTAAGATGAGTGTAAAATGACTATACTATCCCTATATAAAGGTTTCTGATACACGGACATGATACACTGACAGTTCTGATTTGAAATCATTACAACTACCAGCACAAGCATGGCACAGTTTAAACTGCATCCAGTGAGTTCCCTTTGGTAATTCTAGAAGATACAAATAACAATAAAGAAAGAGACTCCTAGACAGTTCTTGTGGCTAGAAGTAGTACTGGAGGATACAAATAACAATAAAAATTTGTGCCACACTTAGTTTGTGGCCAGTAATTATTAGGTGCCATTACTCAAACGCTACAGTGCCCTCCAAAATTTGAAAACTGGTGCCTTTCCACACACCATATGAACCCCACTATAAAAAGGCCTCATATGCTTCCAGCCTTCCACTCCACCAGCCTGCAATCCAGTTCAACATCATCCATGGCCATAGACCTCAACATAGCACTAGTTCAAGAAAATGGAGATCCCTTACCTGACCTGAACACCTTGCCATCCATTCCAACAGCAACCATGGCCATAGACCTAAACACAAAACTAGATGAAAATGGAGATCCCTTGCCTAACATGAATGAAAAGCATGCATATGATCAAGGCCCTAAAATCCATTCTCTAGAGGAAGTCCATCTCTAGGAAGATCTTCAAGAAGGTCAGCCCCAACATCTCCAGGTTTCTGTGCATGGCATAGATTTCAATGATGAAGCATCCGATGAAGAACTATATCATGCAGGTGATTTTCTCTTAATTCCATCCTTACAGTAAGTAAATCTTGTTTTCCTCTATGTAACCTAAGAATCAAACTTGAATAAAACATTATGACTGACCTCATTGCAGTACAACATGAAGATCTAGACTTTGATGCTCCAGATGTAAATGGTGAATTTGATGTCAACATTGAAGTTCCTGGGCAGCAACAGGAGATGCAACAAGTTATCAGCAAGCAAACCAGCATCAAACCTTTTTTATTTCATTTTCTAAAGCACGTTGAATTGGATAGTTCAAACATCAAGGGGTTTCCTTCATATCTACTTTAATTAGAATAGGTACAGAATACTACTAAAAGCACAGATATGCTTCACGAAGTATAACCTAATTTAAAGATGAGTGATGAGTTATTTATAAACCTGATCCAACATACCTAATTAGTTTTATAACTCATTTCAGTTAAATTGATCTTCAAATCTTCACCAATTTCTCTACAATAAATCACCTTGTAATTCTTTTTTGTAGACATGATGAATGACATGCACGAGTATGGTGTCTACGCTAATGTTGTGGAGGTAGACTTCGCTGAAGAGGAGTTGGAGGACTCAGATATTGAAGAACATCATCATGCTACTCAGAATAATGCACGTCCATATAGAAATTTGACAGACGCTGAACGACAGCAAATCTATGAAGCATTGCTTGAGAGAAGCAATCATGGAAGATTAAAGAGAAAAAGTACAACTGTAGTAGCTCAATTGTTCCAAGTGAGTACGTATAGAGTGCAACGCATTTGGCAGAGAGCGAAGCAATGCCGTGCACAGGGAAGGCCAGTGGATGTTAGATCAAGAATGCCCAAGAAGTGCGGGCGCAAAAAGATACAAGTAGATCTATCTGAGATTCTTAGTGTTCCGTTGCATAGGAGGAGCACCATTCGATCTCTAGCACAAGCTATCGGTGTAAAAAAGAGCACTCTACATAGGTGGTTCAAAGAAGGGCTACTACGACGCCACTCTAGCACACTCAAGCCGTTGTTGAGGGAAGAAAACAAGAAAGAGAGGCTACAATGGTGTGTTTCCATGTTAGATGAACGGACATTGCCAAACGAACCCAGGTTCATTCAAATGGACAATATCATCCATATGGACAAGAAGTGGTTCAACACAACATCCACGTACAGGAAATAGTATATGCTACCAGAGGAGGATGACCCACATAGGACTGTGCAGAATAAGAATTTCATTGGTAAAGTTATGTTCTTGTCAGCAGTAGGAAGACCTATATATGATGATGCAGGCAATTGCATTTTTTATGGCAAGTTAGGAGTGTGGCCATTTGTTAAAAAGGTACATCATAATACACTTGTTTCACTATCGTACATCAATTTTTGCTACTCATTTGTTGTCCTTAATTTGTCTCATTTACTGCAGGAAGGAGCAAAAAGACGAAGTCGTAATAGAGGGAGAGGGGCCCAAGTCACTAAGCCTATTAAGGTAGATCGAACTACGATGAGGTCGTTCTTGATTGGTAAAGTTCTAAAAGCTATTGTTCAACGGTGGCCACAAGAACATAGAGGAAAGACCATATATATTTAGCAAGACAATGCCCCTTCACGTGTGCCAATAGATGACGAAGAATTTGCTCGTGCTGTAGCACAAACAGGGATGGACAAACGACTCGTCAACCAACCTGCAAATTCCCCATATTTGAATGTACTAGACCTAGGATTCTTTGCTTCTCTTCAGTCTTTAACCTACGAAAGGATCTCTATAAACTTGGATGAGCTGATTTAGAATATCCAAAATGAGTTCGATAACTATGATCCAGATACTTTGAATAGGGTGTTCCTAACACTACAAGGGTGTTTGATTGAGGTGATGAAAGATGGAGGAGGAAACCGATATAAAATTCCTCACATCGACAAAGGCAAGCTAGAGGCGCTAGGCATGCTTACTAAAAGCCTTAGTTGTGACCAACAGCTATATGAGAAAGTGATGAAGTCCTTAGACAATTAATGATGGACATGAGTAAATTCCCTCATGAGTACTCCGTATTTTGATAGTCCTGTAATATAAAGTCATAAGCATTTTGCTACTGCTATAATTTGGGAAGCTAGGAGTGTAGTCATAAGCATTTTGCTACTGCTATAACTATATAAAGTTGTGAACTTTAAATGGTTTGTGGCTACTGTTTCCTATGTTGATGGTGTTTTAATTTCAGAAACATCTGTATGCCTAAAAGTTCAGCTCACAATATTTAGTAAATTGATAAGTCTAGTTCAGTTTACATGCAAAGAATGGAAACTACAAATGGGAATGTAAAAATTAGTTTGGCCATGATGTAAAAATATGTGAATTTACCTCTACAGAATTATAGGAACACCAATTCCATTATGTAGGATAATTCTTATGTACAGAAAGCACCATTTCATCATCATGCATACACAATAGTTCATTTTCCATACCTAAATAGAAGTTTATTGCAGCAACTAGTAACCTAAATCATAGACAACATTACATCATCCCACAACAAAAGCATTCACAGATCAAAAGCGTTCATCATGGGGCACTCCATCACACATGAAACAACATCATATGAACTAGGGACGGAAGAAAATAGGGACCAAAACCTTGTACGTGCTGACAAAGACGTCATGGTAGATTGGATCAATGTTAGCAAGCACTTCCTTCAAGCGGGCAGCCACCTCTAGAGCCAGGTCCATCTCTTCGACATTGTCTGTAGGCACCAGCGGAGGCCCCTTGGGAGGCAGATCGTTGGCAGCAGCCTCATCTCCAGCTAGTAGTGGAGGCCCCTCGGGGGCCAGATCCTTGACGACAGCCCAGTCCGCATTCACATCCACGTCCGCCATCGGAGGGCCCTCCATGGACAGGTCGTAGCTGCCACCGTGGTTCCGGTTTGTGGCCCCCTCAGCGGCCACGCCAACGCCATCCGCAACGACCTCCGTGTCAGAGTCTTCATCCTCAGAATCGAGGACATACAGGTTGCCTTCGGCATTGACGCGTAGGCAACTCCGTCCTATGCGGCGCTTGTGCACACAGATGGATCCTCCACCACTAGAAGGGATCCCAATGCCAGCCAGCTTGACAACATGGTCGACGCCACCACCGTCAGCTCCTATCCTCTCCACGACACGATGACTTCCACGACAACCGTCGCCGTGATGACTTTAGAGGTCGCAATGACATCGGGGACCGCCGTAATAGCAATCATGATCGGCGCGACAACAGAAATCAGCATGGCGATCGCCGTGACAACTTCAAGGGCAAGCGTGCTCGCGACGACGATGGAGAGGTCAACGCTGTGAAGAAATTTGGGGGGCATCACAATTATGAAGAGGACTACGCTAAATCCTTGAAGGGGCCTTGCCCAGCCCATCCTAAGTCCAACCACACGTTGGAAAATTGCAAGGTCCTCAAGGAAATCTACCGCCGCAAACAGGCTTTAGAAAATGCTAACAAGACTAACGACGCGACAGACCAGCATAACCGCAGGGACGATGACGAGGACGATCCTGACAAGAACCCCAAACACCAGTATTAGGAACCTGTGAGACATGTCGCAACCATTGTTGGGGATAAGGTGTCTGTTGAAAGTAAACACGAGCGGAAGCTGCTCGCCCGCGCTTGCTTGAACATGGCCAAGGTAGACGACCTCATCGCGGATCCAAGACTACCCCCTGGTCACATCGCGAGATCAACTTTAGCAGGGTGGATCAACGGGCCACCATCCCTGAACCAGGTCGTTTCGCTCTCGTCCTCAGCCCTTGTATCAATAAAGTACAATTTGATAGCGTGCTCATTGATGGCGGTAGTTCCATCGACATCCTGTTCAAAAATAGTCTTTCAGCATTGAACATATCTGAAGCTGACTTGAAGCCATACAATGCACAGTTCTGGGGGGTCCTGCCTGGACAGAGCTCTATGCCTCTCGGGCATATTACCCTACCCGTACAGTTCGGCACAGCAGACCACTTCCGTACCGACTACGTCAACTTTGTGGTCGCTGACTTCGAGGGAACTTACCATGCTATCCTTGGTCATCCCGCGATCACCAAATTCATGGATGTACCTCATTATAGGTACTTGGTGCTTAAGATGCCAACAGAAAAGGGAGTCCTCACTCTCAGAGGCAACGTATTTGTTGCCTATACCTGTGAAGAGGACAGTTTTCGCATAGCCGAAGCTAACGACCTCTCCCTATGCATGGCAGCAACGATGATGGAGGCCAAGAAGACTCCTCCAAACCAGCTAGAAATTCCAGAGCTCGAAGCATTTCGAAAGTCTATCAAGTCCAAGGAGTACAAGGAGATCTAGCTGGTCGAGGGCGACACCAGCAAGACGACGCTGATTGGGTCAAACCTTGACCCCAAATAGGAAGACGCGCTCGTCCGGTTCTTGAGAGAGAACGTAAGCGTGTTCGCTTGGAAACCATCGGACATGCTCGGTGTATCTCGAGACCGGATCGAGCACTCCTTGAACGTCGACCCCAAGGCAAAACTCGTCAAGCAGAAGCTGCGGCGGTTCGGGAAGGACAAAAAGGAGGCTATTAGGGTAGAAATTACACGGCTTCTTGCAGCCGGTTTTATCAAAGAAGTGTATCATCCAGACTGGTTAGCCAATCCGGTTCTTGTATGCAAAAAGAATAATGAATGGAGAATGTGCGTTGACTACACCGATCTCAACAAGCACTGCCCTAAAGACCCCTTTGGCTTACCTCGCATTGACGAAGTCGTGGACTCCACGGCCGGCTGCGAGCTACTATCTTTTCTCGACTATTACTCTAGTTATCACCAGATCACTCTAAACAAGGACGATCAGATCAAAACGTCCTTTATTACACCTTTCGGTGCTTATTGCTACACGACCATGTCGTTTGGCCTCAAAAATGCAGGAGCTACTTATCAGCGTGCAATACAAGAATGCCTTGAAAAAGAGATACAAGATGAACTAGTCGAGGCCTATGTAGACGACGTAGTTGTCAAAACCAAGGAATCTTACTCCTTGATCGATGACCTGACATGTACTTTTGCTGCGCTTAATCAATATCAATGGAACTTGAACCCTAAAAAGTGCATCTTTGGCGTTCCCTCTGGTATATTACTAGGCAATGTCGTCAGTCATGATGGCATACGTCCTAACCTAGAAAAGGTGCAAGATGTCCTCAATATGAAGCGACCAGCAAATGTCAAGGATGTCCAGAAGCTTGCAGGGTGTATGGCTGCCCTAAGCCGATTTCTATCTTGATTTGGTGATAAGGGCTTACCTTTCTTCAAGTTACTCAAGGCAAGCGAGAATTTTGAATGGTCGGAGGAAGCGGATATTGCTTTTTCCCAGTTGAAGCAGTACCTTGCATCACCTCTGGTCCTTACTGCTCCCAAGTCAGGAGAAGTCCTTCAACTCTACATTGCCGCGACTGATCGAGTCATCTCCACTGTCCTCGTGGTCGAGCGCGAGGAGCCCGGCCACGCTTATGGTGTTCAGTGCCCTATCTATTTCATCAGTGAGGTGCTCAACGAGTCCAAGACTAGATACACTCAGATTCAAAAACTGATCTACGCCATACTCATTACAACCTGAAAGTTGAAGCATTACTTTGACGGGTTCCACGTGGTGATCAAAATTGAGTTTCCCCTTGGTACTATTATACGCAATAAAGATGCAAACGGATGCATCGCCAAGTGGGCAATGGAGCTATGTCCTTTCGACCTAGAATTTACATGCCGCGATACTATTAAATCGCAAGCATTGGCCGATTTCATGGTCGAATGGACAGACTTAAGCATCCTGACCTCTCAAAGACCCGTCGATTACTAGAAAATGTATTTTGATGGCTCATTAACAATTGATGGTGCAGGAGTAGGCATATTATTCATATCACCAACCAATGAGCAATTGCACTTCGTCCTCAGGATTCACTTCCTAGCATCTAACAACGCCACAGAATATGAGGCATGTTTTCATGGTTTGCGCATTGCAGTTGACCTCGGTATCAAGCGCCTTTACGTTCACGGCGACTCGGCCCTAGTTATCAACCAGCTCAACAAGGACTGGGATACAACTAGCGAGAAGATGGATGCATACTGCAAGGAAATTAGGAAGCTTGAAGGTAAATTCTATGGCATTGAATATTCCCATGTGGTCCGAGACAAAAACCAAGCAGCCGATGCGCTGTCGAAGTTAGGATCATCCAGAGCTCAAGTACCACATGGTGTTTTTATTCAAGACCTTTTCACACCATCAATTAAGCAAGAAGGCGACCTCGTGATCGAGAAGCCCCCGGACGAGCCTCCGGTAGTTATGGTTTCATCACCGACCACTATGGCACGATCTCCAACATCTGCAGGATCCTCCCAGACCTCGACTAGGATATCAGACTGGCGTGTTCCATTCATCCAGTATCTAACAGATGGCACAGGGTATTCTGATCGAACTAAGAATAAATGCCTTATACGTCGCAGCAAACAGTATCTGGTGGTCGAGGGTAAGCTATGGCGCAAAAGCGCGAAAGCCAAAGTATTAATGAAGTGCATTGAGCAAGAAGATGGTATTAAACTCTTGGCAGAAATACATTCTGGCACCTGTGGTAACCATGCCGCATCTCGGACACTGGTCGGTAAAGCATTTCATGCAGGTTTTTATTGGCCATCTGCTGTAGCAGACGCAGAGAAGCTTGTCCGATATTGCGCCAATTGTCAGTTCTTCTCAAAGAGAGTTCACGTGCTAGCCCATGAGATCTAGACCATACCAGCCTCTTGGCCCTTTGCGTGTTGGGGATTGTATATGATTGGACCTTTCAAACCAGCACCGGGTAACTTCAAGTTCGTATCCGTGCTGATTGATAAATTTTCTAAATGTATAGAGTACATGCCCTTGGTTAAAGCATCATCTGAAAAAGCAGTCGAATTCCTTGACCAGGTCATCCACCGCTTCGGTATACCTAACAGTATCATTACTGACCTAGGGACTCAGTTTACCGGGAACACGTTTTGGGATTTCTGTGATGAACGAAGTATTGTAGTAAAATACGTTTCGGTGGCGCATCCCAGAGCTAATGGACAGGTCGAGCAGGCTAATGGAATGATACTGGATGCATTAAAGAAAAGGATGTACAGAGAGAATGACAAGGCCCCTGGACGTTGGATTAAGGAGTTACCAGCCGTGGTCTGGGGATTTCGGACACAGCCTAGTCGCAATACTGGTGTCTCTCCATATTTCATGGTTTACGACGCTGAAGCTGTGCTCCCAGCAGACATTGAATTCCGGTCACCTCGGGTCAAGAACTACAATGAAGATCACGTTACAGAACAATGTGAGCTCAAGGTGAATAGTGCAGAGGAACGGTGCCTCAACTCCTTATACGCACGGCCAAGTACTTAGCTGTGTTGCGAAGATATTACAACAAAAATGTTTAGGAATGTTTCTCTGTGGTCGGTGATTTGGTATTGAAATGGAAGACTAGCCAAGATGGTGTCCACAAGTTGGCAACTCCCTAGGAGGGGCCATACATCGTCAAGGCTGTCACACGACCCACCTTGTACAAACTTGCAAGACTTGACGGCACTGACGTACCCAACTCTGTTCATATCGACAAGCTTAGACGTTTTTACCCTTAATTCTCATATATGTATCTTTTTCTATATTTTAAATTACAATATATATAAATATTCAGTTGACTATACCTATTTACATTGTTGATCCTGCAACAAATAACACCATCTAGAGACAAGCGTACGCCAATCCCTTCAGGTTCTTGGAGCAGCTCTGTCCTTGACCTTACTCTTAGCGTGCACGAGATCCGTCCTCTGCGTTTTGAGTGATCGACATACGCCCTTTGGCTAGACCAGTCATACTCTTACGTGTATATAGGCTATGACAGCCTTACACTCGGATCATTGGCCTCTCCAAAGCCGTATAGACCTACAGGATGACGTCGACTATGCTTGAACAACTAAAAACAGACCACTTCGCTGTTCTAACTTAGTTCTCGTCGACTACGCCTGAACAACTAACAACAGAACACTTCGCTGTTCTAACTTAGTTCTCGTCGACTACGCCTGAACAACTAACAACAGAACATTTCGCTGTTCTAACTTAATTCTCGTCGACTATGCATGAACAACTAAAAACAGAACATTTCGTTGTTCTCACTTAGTTCTCATCGACTATGCTTGAACAACTAAGATAGAATATTTCGCTGTTCTCACTTAGTTCTCGTCGATTACGCCAGAACAACTAAAACAGAACACCCTACTGTTCTAACTTACTTAAATTTACACACAATACAGAGCTTTAATGTTTTTCACACAAAAACATAAATAGCTTTACATTGTATTACTCATTACCTCATTACAAGCTCGCCTCTTTACAGGCGCAAGTTTACAATAGGTTTATGACACTTAATTCTATGACCTATTCGTATATTCCTCCTATTGTGGCCCCTTTGGTAGTTCTGCCACCTTTGGCGTGGTCGAGGATGGAGCTTCATGTGTTCCGCTTGAAGCCAAAGATGGTGGCATGGGTATTTGACCCACGTATAATTGAATGGTCCCTCCGGTCGACGGGGCTGTAGCTGGGCATAGGATGAAGTCCTTTGTAATTGTTGTAGCATGTTTCATCTCCTCTGACCGCAGCTCGTCAGCTTGCTCTGCCCCGATCTCCATGGGATACCCGGCTTCCAGGCGAGCAATTTCTAGCAAAGGGTAGTGGGCATGTACCAAGCTAAGTACATGTGCGCCCACATATTCCTTGATGTCCTTTGTCCACTGTTGGATCCATCCCCAGGCCTTTTGGGATTTCTCGACCAGGCCCATTTTTTGTGACTCCGCTCCAGCTTCGGTGGAGTCAGGGCTAATGATGTCGAGCACTGGTGCGATCCCTTTCGCCATCTCTGCGCAGGCATGCTTCCAAGTCTCTCGTTCTTTGATGAGTGTCTTGCATTTGCTGTTTAGGGTTTCTTGCTCCGTCATAAGCTTGCAGCATTTCTGGGACCACGCCTCGATTTTTTTTGCATCAGCCTGGTTTTGAAGCTCTAGGTCATCACAATCTTTCTTCATCTTCTCCAGGTGCAATTTGGTATTTTTCTTCACAACTGCAAGGTGTTATGTTGATGAGATACGACAATGTTGAGCTTAACACCATAAACTTCAGCAAACGATACGACAATGTTGAGGAATACTTACTCTCTAAATCTTTGGCTAGTTTCGCCTTCTCTTCTTTCATGACCTGCTATGTTTGCAGCCATTTGGTCTTTTCTTTAGCCAGCCGGTCACGCTCAGCAGCTACCTGAGCATTTTCTTCGCGAAGCCAGCTGACTTCGATTCCAGACCTGTAGCAATCCAATGATTATGTACAGTATAGAAATACATCACCCTACAGAGCTCGAGTACTTAACAACAGAATGAATCCTTACTTGATTTCTGTTTCTTGACCACTTCTAGCCGCTGGAGGACAGTGCGCATCTTTTCTTCATGATCAATATTTTGTTTTGTGTAACTTTCTACCTGCTACTGTAGTTTTTTCTGTTATGCACTCAGCTGCTTGTTCATTTCGGCCACAGTCTGCAGCATACAGGATCTCAAAAGCAATTCTTATGGATGGTGAAATCACATCTTATTAAGTTATGCGAGGCTTACCTTAACCTCCTCCAGGAATATTTTGCCAACTGCTTCTACAGCCCCGACCTCGTCTCCTACTGGAATCTCCACAGTGTAGGAGCGGGTGCCGCAAAATCTATTTTCTTCTTCATAATGCCCGAGGATTTCTTCTACGGCTGGGGAGGAAGGCTCGGTTTCTTCTTTTGGTTTTGCACTTTCAGTTGGCTCCTCAGTGCTCTTCCCAACTTCTGCAGTTTTTGGGACTTGTCTTTCAGGGGCCGGCCGAGGCTGTTTCGAGTCTTTTGCGGCTGTTTGTGGACCAAGAGCGGCTGTTGAAGGAGCTTGTGGTTCGGGGACTACTCTATCTGCTCTGATCTGCTCCTGGTCTTGCTGCTCGGTGCTGGCTGTATTAGTTGGTGGCGGTGTTGCACTGCCAGAAAGTTCTTCTGGCTTTTGGGTCGATGTAGCGCTATACAAATCAATAACTAGTTATACAGGCGGTGCTATTGCTCAATTATGTCATACTTATGCAAGTTTTTGATGACTTATAGGTCTGTAGCGCGGAAAATGGTGGCAAACCGAGATTTCTTTATCTTCTCGGGCCTGGCACCGTTCTCCGCTCCTGCTCCAGTGGTCGGGACCTGCTTAGCAACGTTGCTCCTAACAGCGGCAGCTGGCCTAGGGACTTCTGTGGCCTGTACTTGTGGTTGCGGTGGACGAGGTGGTGGTTTAGTCGTTTGCAATGGTGGCGTTAGCTCCTGTCTTCTAGCAAGCCGCTCCCTTCGACTGCTCACTATGATACTAGAGACCTCCTCGTCTTCATCTTCAGGCCAATCTGCGATAACGCGTTGGCGTTTACTTGCTGGGTCCTCTGCTTCCTTTGGGTCAATTGCCTCTCTTGGTTTTTCACTTGCAGAGGTCTGGCCCCTTTTCTTCGTTGGGGCGGCTACTGGTTTCTTTCCTGCAAGACGGCTGGATTGCTCTGAATCATCCTCAATTTCCAGCCAATCAACTTCAGACGGGTCGTCGTCCACGGGTAGTGGCTGTGCATCCTGGGCTCGTGGCACGACCTATGGCCACTCCATGCCTGGTGGGCAAGAGATGAATGTCTGCGCTCTCTCCTATCCATTAAACTGGGCAACAAACCGCAACATGGATTTCAGAATGATAGTACACCAACTACACGGTTGTTATTTCAATCTTAAGGATAAACTATCAGACAGCATTTGACTTACCAGTGGTGGCGGGCGCGTAAGCTTGAACACTGGCTCAATGACTACCAGCTTCCTGAAACTGGGATCTTTCTGGTTAAATAGATCTCAGACCCTCATCTTCACTTCTTTCGGCTCGAGGTCTTCATTCCTCATCCTGGTTGGGTTCATGCGACCTTGGTATTCATATGCCGCATGTATTCTGGCCTGACATGGATGGATTCAACGACTGATAAAATTACCAACTACACTCGGTCCATCCAGCCTCGACCACGGTATCAGCTGCATAATTGCTTCTATCTGTATTGTGTTCTATGGCAATTCTTTCCAACTATCAGTTTTCTCTGGGACCAAAGCTACGTCGCAGTATGAGGCCTGGCTTGGTTCTTCATGGATGTAAAACCAGTGCTTGTACCAGTCCTCTAGTGTGGTTTTCCATGGACAGTGTAGATACTCTGCCCTGATCCCTTCTCGCATGTTCAGATAGCAACCACCAGCAACATTGGAGCCGCCTCGACCTCCTTTCTTCTTCAACCAAAACAGGTAACGGAAATAGTCGAAGTGGGGTTGGAAACCACCGTATGCTTCACAGAGATGGATGAAGCAAGCAACAAGTAACACAGAATTTGGATGCAGATTGCAAATGCTGATCTCATAGTAGTTATAGAGCCCTTGCAAGAATGGATGTACGGGCACACCAAATCCATGAGTAAAGTATTCTTCAAATATAACAATTTCACCTCCTTTGGGATCTGGGAATGGTTCCAGATCAGGTGCACGCCATCCCGCTAGTTCTTGGGCATGCAGCACACCAATCCACACTAGTCGCTCAAGACTGAGTGGGGTGCACTTCGACATACTCCACTCCTTCATGAGATCCCTTCGAACTTCGGCCTCCGTCTTCTTCTTCGTGGCCATTCTCTGATTCTTTCGGATCTTCCTTTCACTGGATGTAAAAAACGGCGCCGCTCTTACCAGTGGCTAGGGTTTGGTGGCGGCGAGTCAAGAGGCGGCGGCGCGTGAGGAGATTGGGGTGATTTTGTTGGTGCCTACGGCGGCGATTTTGGATTACACTATGGTGATGGCACTGAGTCTCGAATGGGCTCTGTGATGCCAATGGCGCGGTGGCGGCGGCAGCAAGAAGACGGTTGATTATGGATCTGTGAGTGTGAGTAAAATGAATCGTTCCCTCCCCCGGTCTTTAAAAGGCAGGGTCGATTCAGTTTCCGAAGAAATGGCACACGTGGGGCGATATTTACGGCAACTAACAGATTTCCTCCGCAAAAATCGCGTCCCTTCGATTTTGGCGGCGTTTCGTACGTGACCCACACGTGTCTCGTTACAGACACTGGGTCACTGTTCACAGTATGCGCTTTTGGACCGATCAAAAAAAAAGAGAAAGCGAGATTACCGAGACAGCGTGGTGATGGATTATCTAAGACCAGTGTGCTCTAGAACCGTTTGCCAGAGCTCCGAGCTCCGGGACCTGTAGCCAGACCTCCGAGCTCTGGGCCTTGCAGCCAGACCTCCGAGCTCTGGGCCCTGCAGCCAGACCTCCGAGCTCTGGGCCCTGCAGCCAGACCTCTGAGCTCTAGGACCTGCAGCTAGACCTCTGATCTCTAGGACCTGCAGCCAGACCTCTGAGCTCTGGGACCTGCAGCCAGACCTCTGAGCTCTGGGACCGGCAGTCAGACATCCGAGCTCGGGGACTCATTCCTAGACCTCTGAGCTCGGGGACTCGTCGTTAGACCTTTTAGCTCGGGGACTCGTTACACTACTTCTAGCCGTAGGATTCGTCTCGCTCAACTACATGTACTATGCTTGCATACAGTCGATGGACGCTTGATATTTTTATATCATGCTACAAGGCTCGTCTTTTGCCTTCTAGCATGCTCGGAGACTACATCATATATGATGCACCTAACGGTGCATAATGTCCATTGGTTCTTAAGACTTCTTTTTTAGACCCTGGCATACGTCACCTACTACCAGGCTCGGGGACTAAGTGGGTACACTTCACCTGTGTCGCACCTGATTTTCCGAAGAATACCAAGCGCTAACTATATGTGTGCCCAGGATGTCCACACGACACATATAGCGACAAATATGGATAATATCAAGAACAATGCTTTATTATATATCAAACATAGTTACATCAAAACTTACAACTATTACAAAGCGTAGCGAAAACTATTTCATATCTTCTCTTCGGGACTCCATACTCCACAGGGACGGTTGACTGGGGGAAATACTCGCCTAATACTCATGGAAACCTTCAGAAAACTCTTCACTGGAATCACCATCTGGTACTTATCCGGGATTTTTATTGGTGACAACAACAAGCGTCATCTTACCATGCTCAGCAAGTATACCATGAGGTTATGCAAGGCTCAAGAAGGCTTGACTCGGTTCTACTGCGGTAAGCATTTTTAGTTGGTCATATTTTATTTATTATGCCTATGTTTTTAAGTTATGCTTAAGGCTCCCATGTGAATATAATTAGTTATCACCATCAAGATTTATCATATCCCAAACCATCCATAGAACCATCTATCTCGAAAAGGATCTAGGCCGCTCGTGTCCGTGAGCACGGCTGATATATCAGTTTGATCAAACTCTGCAGAGTGTGTACACTTTCATCTTGAGTAATGATTCCCATGTGCTGGGGTTTGCAAAGCCCACAATACCTCTTCCTAGGAGGCGTGGCAGGGTCTCACTACGAAGCATTTCACTAATTACCTTAACAAGTTAGTAGCCGCGAGGTTTCAGCGTCTAGGCGAATGGAGCCCCCCTTCAAGAGTGGCACACTATGACCGCAGCCCAGTACTCACCTTAACAGGCAAGAAGCCATTCTGTAACCTAGTCCCCCTCTTGCGCCGAAAACTTTCGGTAACTACTAACAAGCTATAGAAAACTAGCTATACGACTAAGATCGTACCCACTTTGATTCTCAAGGCTGTACGGGTGTCCTGGGTTGCCGCTTTAAGATTCAGCCCTTACGGGGGGCAGACTAGAGCACCCAACAAGGCCCAATGCTCTAGCCCCCTTCTGTCCATGTTGCCAGAAGCATCATTTTAACCATTGATTCCATAAGTCATTAATCAACATTAACATTATAAAATTTTGGTGATTGCAAGCTAAGCAAAACTACCCATATGCATGAACCCAGGGTAAGCAAGGAGTCAAAAGTATTAGGTAAAGTCCTTAGCATCATATTAGACACATGCATATGAAAGTGATTATATGGTTATTAGGTAACAAGGAAACTCATGTTACACTTGCCTCCAATTATCCGCTCAAACCATTCAGACTTGCTTCTGGATCACTCTTGAGTAGCTTCACTTCTATAGAGTGCGCACAGCATCCGGCACAAACACAGTGATTAAACCTAAAAATAGTACACCATTAATTATAAAAAACAAGATAAAAGCGACTCTAACGCAAAGGCATGATCCTACGGTCGCGTGAGCGCAAAACTACAAAATAAAGTTATTTCTAAAATTATATGAGTTTTTGAAGTTTTAGGATCTTAAATAATAAAATTGACATTTTAAATAATCTAATATTTTTAAATAAATTTAAATTGCACACAACCAGAATTGTGATTTGGAAAGGACTCGCGAGCAAGATGACAGTGATAGAGACGAATAAAAAGAATACATGAGCTAGATTGCTTGGAATGCAAGGTCACAGATGAAAACAGGGATATGATTATTTTGTCATAGATTAGCAAGGGAATATTACAAGGCACAAGAACATATAGAAATTAGACAGGATAAATGATAGGGTTTAGACTGGTAGAGATATTTATCGAAATATTGGGACTATATTTATGGAAAAAAAAAAGAATAAGTACACATGACATTAGCAGCAAATAAACATGTACGTAGCCAACGTGAGATGTGCAGGGAGGATATGTGTATTAGCATGTTGATGATGTCATGATGGAGACAAGCCGCATGCAAGGGTTTGCGTTTGAGCAACCTAGAGATGGTATTTTTGGACTTCTACCAGATGGATTTCCGTACGGGATTCACAAGCAAGTTGATTTGTAGGCAGGCCGCTTGCAGCTGCTACTGGTTATGGCGTATTGGTGGCCGGCGGTGAGCAGACACACGTCGGCGAGCGTCTTGTGTAGCGGGGCCTAAGCATGTGCAAAACAGAAAAGGCAGCCTGGAGAAGTTTCTCACCAAAGCGCAGAGAAGAAGCCGGCGTCGAGGCAGAAGTGAGGCATGGCGATGAAGGTTCCATGATGATGATGATGATGGTACCGGCAAACTCAAGGGACGACAGTAGCAGAACAGGAACCGCCTGCAGCGTCAAGCGTCATCACGGGATACGGAGAGATGGCAACGCGAGTTGGCCGGCCATGAAAACATGCCTGCAGTGATCATGGCAGCTTGAAGGATTGCAGATAGGTGGAAAATGAAAAGGGGCGATGCAAAGCTTCTCACCTATATGCGGTGATCAACGATGAAACGATGGTGATATGTGATGCCGAGGTAGAAGCGACGATGCAGCTCAGCACCGATATGTCGAACTCCCAGTACATAGGACGACAGTAGCAGAGCTTCCATGCTGAACTTTGGTGACATACTGCCTGGGGCCGGGATGGTGAAGGAGAGGTCAGAGGTCGTCTCTGGGAAGACTGCAGGGCTGAGATGCTTCGATGGATATGATTGCCTTTTATAGGGGATGGAAGGCAGCAGGAACGTCATGTGATGAGATGAATTGCTGGCTGCTGGCCTGACAATGGAATTCTCTGGCCGCGGGAATTAACCAGAGACGATGGTGGAGCACAAGTTAATGTACGTCACTGAAGGCATCGTGTAAACTGATGGAAAACAGAGTGGGCAACTTGCTTCCATTATGAATAACTCTCAAGTGCAGATTAATGGAGCACATGCAGGAGCTTGAACGGGCGGCAGTGGTAGCAGGTGTGGAGATGTCATAATCAAGTGCCTGCACCTTGTGATGTCGTAGCATGATGACCAAACTAAAAACGGACGTGGGTTCTTGTAAGCCGGCCATGCTCCACATGCACATGCAACCCATGATGGGAATTGAAGGAGAGTTCAGTGGGATTTCAGATTTGTGAGATGGTGAAAATATATGCTGATAATAGAAGCACTGAGGTAGAAATTAGTAGGTGACATGCTTGCAAGGTGAACAGGCGAGATGCATGTCTTGAGATAGAGGGAGAGGAACAGGTAGACACATGTTGATGGCCCGGATGCCATCCACATCAAAGAGGAGGCGAGAGAGATTAGCTGCAGCTATTATCAATGACGTGCATGATTCTTAAGACAAAGAAATAATAGAAGGACAAGAAGAAAGAAAGAAAGAAAGAAAGAAAGAAAGAAAGAAAGAAAGAAAGAAAGATGTTTGCTTGTTGAGGTGATCTCACATGCAAAGGATAAAGTATATGGACGAAGGAAATATATATGAGAAAAGAAGAGAGGAATTGAGTTTGCAAGGGACATGGATATTTTGATCAAGGACTAGAATGTGATCACGTGGTGAGAATATGAGATGGATAAAAGATCAAATGAGCAAAGATTTGGCATGAGGTAAAAGGATTTAGTCAAACAAGGATTAAAGAGTTTGACTATGATTTTAGAAATTATATTTAAATTACTTTCTAAAATATAATTTGAACTTTATTTTTTAAAAAAGAAATAAATAGAGCAAAACCTATTCAAGGCTTTATCGAATTTTCTAAATTCATTTTCCACTCAAGAAAATTTATGCAAGAGCATGCAATGCAACAAACAAGTTATATACATTTGTAAAAGTTAAAAAAATTATTTTTCTTTCGTCCACTAGATTGACAACAAACTAACTAAAGCTTGGATAATTTTAGAAAAAAATAATAAATCATATATTTTGTTAAGTGTTTTCTATTCACATCCCAAAATAAAAATTTTGGGGTGTGACAACCTGACGGTGAATTGTTTCTATTTTTCGACCCCTACGTTCTAGAATTTTTTGTACGTTACTTTCATTAAGTACGCACACTCACATTTCTTTTCAGAAATACAAGTGGGTACACTTCACCAGGAAAGAAAATTTTTCTTTTTGGACCACTATGCAATCTTCACTGACAACTACAGTCTTCATCAACAATCACCGTTTACTGATTCCTGATCCAGATGGAACACTGGCGCATGCTCGGTTAAAATTTCAAGATGATGTGAAGACGAACCTCGTAAATTGAAGAAGACTAAGACAGTGTGTCGATACAGAATATATAGTGCTCGGGGACTAGCTGTGGGGGTATAAACCCCTATACCCTTACGGCTAGACATGGGCAGGCCCAGACCAGATGGTCCGGCCCATTACATGACGACGTGCGATCCAGATCATCGGGATGGAGTCTCGCGCAAGGCATCAATCCAGACTGGGGACTTAAGCAAGGTCTTGGTCGGTTAGATTAGAAATCCTTATCTGACTCTGTATGGCAATTGTAACCGGCTAAGATTAGTTTCTAGAGCGGTAACCCTGCCTCCCGGACTATATAAGGAGGGCAGGGGACCCCCCTCAAGAACATCGTAACATACTCTAGGGCAATCTAGCTTGTAATACGTTGTTCAAGACAGCAATAACAAAGCAGAGCAGAACGTAAGGTATTACACCCACACGGCGGCCTGAACCTAGGTAAACCCACGTGTTGTTCTGCATCACCATCTCGTTCGTGGCTTGCACACCTGTCTGCCGACAATCTACTACCTTGGGCATACCCCTCGGTAGACTGCCGACAAGGTTTTGTCAACAAGCGCCAACCCCATGTCGGCGACGGATGCATCCGGCACGCCTACGGCACCTGCCGCCACCTCGAGACATGCGCGCGTCGAGGATGAGGAGCTACTAGAGGAGAGGAATGGGGAAAGAAGATCTACAGGGATGAAGCTCGATCTGGACGTGGATTTGTGTTCGGGATCGGGACTGTGGATGGATGGGGAAGGAGCTGTGGTGCGGGAGTGCTCGGTTGGGGATAGATGGGGGAGACGAAATGAATGGTCAAATGGTCGAGTGGATGAGGACATCCGCATCAGGGTTGGCTGTCACTCGATTTTTTTTATTTTGCATTCCAGAGACTTCCGTGACCGTGTTGGAGAGCAGATGGCCTACAGCTTCTTGCATGGGTCCCACGTGATGTGATAGCCCATATCATGATAGACCTATATACTCTACGATTGCAAAATTTACGGGACAAATTTGAACTCTAGGATGGCAAAATTTACGGGACGGAGGGAGTATATGTGAAACATATGCAATATCCAGATAAATACACTTGCACTAAAAAACAGATGAGACATTAGGAACAGTCAAACAGACGTTTGCAACATACATGTACAACCATTGCAACATATGCAACATCATGATCTACTTCTATAACATTCATACGGAACCCTTGCAACATACCTCCAAGACATATGAAACACTTGAAACATACGCTTGCAACATGCGCTTTTAGCGCAAGCGCAATGTCACCTTGCTGCTTGAATGAATTAGGCTCATCGTTGTGGAGCTCAACATCGGCGTGGAGCTCGATGGCACGGAGTGCGCGAAGGTCATCGGTGTGAAGCTCATCGACGGGACGGACCTCGGCAGTGGCCGCGGTAGGTAGATGGAGTGCAGCCACGATGGGAAGCATGAGTACCGGCGGGGGAGGGGGGATGCGGCACGGGCATGAGCGGCGCCTGTGAGTGGCTCGGGCAGAATCCAACTTGCAACCGCAAGCTGGGGCGCACAGCACATAGCGGCGTGAGCGACGCGGAGGAATGGGTGAGATGAGCTACAAAATCTGAACGGAAAGTCACACGAGCGACATGGACGAGTGGATGAGGATGAGCCACGTCCAAACGGTTAGTCACGGGACGGACGCCAGCCCCAGCGCACCTCCTTAGTCGGCCCTCGCTACGTCCCCTCCGCAGAAGGCGAGGAGGAGACACCAAGACGAGGCAGTAAAAAGCGAGGACGGAGATACAACACTCGATCTACTTTTTAAACATCTAGATAAAACACTTACAACATACGTTTGAAGACAGACAAAACATTTAAAATATGCGTCCAAAACACTTGAAAACAAGTGCAACTCATACGCAACATCTAGATAAAACGCTTGCAACATATATGTAAAACATATGCAACATCCAGATAAACACACTTGCAACATACGTCTGAAAAAATAGATAAAACATTGTGAACAAACTTTTGCAACATATATGTACAACAATTGCAACATATGTAACATTCCGATCTACTTCTGCAATATCCATACGAAACCCTTACAACATACCTCTAAGGCATATGAAACACTTGAAACATACGCTTGTAACATGCGCTTTTAACGCAAGCGTAATGTCACCTTGCTGCTTGGACGAATGGAGCTCGTCGTTGTGGAGCTTGACACTAATGCGGAGCTCAATGTCACGGAGTGCGTGGAGGTCATTGGTGCGGAGCTCGTCGTCGGCACGGACCTCGGCAGGTAGATGGAGCGCAGTCGCGATGGGAGACGCGAATACAGGAGGGTGTTGGGGAGGGGGGGAGGGGGAGGGCTCGTGCGGGGGCGGCACCAGCAAGCGGCTCGGGCAGAATCCATCATGCGACCGCGAGCAGGGGCGTACAACACAGAGCAGCGCAGGCGAGTGAATGAGGATGAGCCACGAGGTCCGGACGCGAAATCACACAAGCGACGCGGGCGTGTGGAATGAGCTATGTCCGGATGCTAATGATATATATTGAAAGTTGCCAACATACCTATCAAATTACTTCGATGCATATGGTGTAACCAAAGTAGCAAGTGGTGCCATGGCTTAGGGTGCGACTACTAAAAGTGCTAATTCCATAAAATTTGGTCTAAGACGTGTTCTTCTTAGATCTTAGAATATTATTTTTAATATAAAAAAATAAATTGTGCGGTGGCCTAGGAGCGACGATGGTGGCTCTGTTTTTTTTGGGTGGACGATGGTGGCTCTGGTAGTCTGGTGCGTTGGGTGAAATTTTCCTACGGGTTCATCCGGTGGGGTGGTAGGACATCGCAAGTGGGTTTGGAGAGAAGTTTTTTTTAAAAAAAAAACAGCACACTCTTTATTAATTGAGATGATCATACGAATTACAAACTTCCTCATGCGGGGACTGAGGAAAAGTGTTGCTACATGGAGTGGGTTTGGAAACGCCGTGGGCTTTTGACCCATTAGCAGGTAAGCCCACGCCACGATGGTTCGGGAATCTAGTAAGTACAGCCCGTGGCCCCCCTAGATTGCTACGAGTGTTTTATATAATAAATATAAATAAAAGATGTTGTGCTTTTGTGTTCGTGAGACCAGATAGAAGGCGGCGGGGCGGCGAGAACGGGATAGTCAAAACCAATCTCCGCCGATCTCCTCGTTGGGCGATGCGGAGAGGTAGCCGTGAGATAGAGAAAGGTGGCAGTGGCAGTAGGCGGCGGGATAAGCACGAGGGGCTGCGGGACACTTCCGCTCTCCTCGGCGGTCCTCTCCGCACACGCCACGGCGACGGCCGTCCGGCCGACGGCGTGCCGAGCGCCACCGTCCTTGGGCAGAGTAGGCACAGCGATGGCACTATATACCTTGGAAAAGATGACTGGCACATACAGTATTGTATTACAGACCGTAACGAGAGTAAGCAGGCCAATGTCTTCATTTATAAAGTGTTTCTTTTCTTTTTCTATTATTCTTTAGTAGGGTTGTAGTGCGGAGTGTGTCGACACCAATTGCCCCGTCAATCCGTCAATTTCTTAAAGTATTGGTACAAACCCTCGGATCCAAATAGGACAAAGATATCGCTGTCATAGAATGTATATTATACCAATCTCTCATTTTCCCTTTTTTTTTGTGCAGCTCGTCTTGAGCCAATGGCGCTGTCAGATCCGACGAATTGCCGCCCCGATCGGAACAATTGCACAGAACACCTGCCTTGCGCTATGATGCAGATTTTCTCTTTGAAACTGGCTTACACTGATCCGCCTGTGGATGATGGTCCAATCCAAGTGTATGGGTATCTGGCTGTTCGGGATCTTTTAGAGCCATTACTTAATTATGTGTTCTATCGCAGCAGGGATGATCCCTTGACACTGGAGCAGGTAAGCACCACCTATATCTAATCATTTTCCGTCAGCCCTGCCTATCTTTTCTGATTGGCATCGTGGATTTTGCCTCCATGTGCTTCCAACCTTTTCGTGATTAAAAAGGCCGAAGAGGTTACAATCATTGCCACAAAATGGATCTGAGGTCACATGTTGCTAGGTTATGATTAGGCTGGCTAAGGGTTAGGTTTGAACCGAGTTATAGCTATTTGAGGGTTCTGATAACAATTCGAAAAGCTGGATACCAATCTACTTACAATACAATTGTGCGACCCCACAATCCAGCTGTCATCATAACAATTCATTACTGTGATTTAGGATGGTTGAGTTGTACAGTGCTACAGCCGGTGCCCTGATCTTGAAAAATTGTCTGTTTTGCGATCTAGGCATGGCACTTTTGTCTTGGTTTTACACCATCGTGGGCTCATCCAGTGTGAATACTTTGATGGAGCCTCTGACTTCTTTTCTTTCAAAGAATGAAACCTCAACTTTGGTATACACGAGTCTTGCAGATCACAGAGGTCATGCCCTTACATATTGCATTGGTTCGTTCCTAAGTCTTAGATAGCCATGTCCACATGACCACTGCGCGCCATGGATCCCCAGTTACTACCTTTTTCTTACTACTTTTTGCGTACTCAGCTCTACCTAAACCATGATGGATCTCACGTTCAAAACCACAATTGGCAACTGTTCTATGATGATTCATGTAGTGCCAAAAAGTCAGACCTTGTTCTAAATGGATCTGATATGACTGGGCTGGCTAAGGGCCATTGGGTAAGGGTTACGTTTGAACTTCAAAACAGAGTCATATCTATTTTGGGATACTAACGATTTCCAAGAGTTGGATCATGATCCTCTTGCAATATGACCATATTCAAATCCATCATGTGACCCTCCAATCCAGCTGCCATAGCAATCATTATTATGAAGTGATTGTAGCAGTCATGATTATGGCTTACGGTGGTTGAGTTGTACGGTCCTACAATCGGTGTGAAGATCTTAACAACCCCTTATGTTACATATAGGGTTTGTAGTTATGTTGCAGAGACCAGAGTGCTGACCGAACATATAGGTTCTCATCTTAATTCCTTGTGCATTTTCTTTTTGTTTTAAAATTCCATGCAGGGTTCTGTTATGCAAATGGCTGGTCCTAAGCGAGGCATTGATATGCAAAGCGGTGTCCTACTTGAATTTGATATGAAAATCAAGAAAGGAGAACAAGAATCCGAAGATCTGCAGCTGATTGATGGAGCTTCATACTTCAGTGAGCTGAGCACGCCATCATGTAAAGTATTCACTGCACGCATTGAGGGTGATTTTGGTGCAGTTGACATAAGCTCAGCACTTCTGCACAACGCAGTTGAGGCCACGATAGACATCGGGATATCACAGGTTGACGACAATAATAACATAGATTTATTGTTGACTTCATCTGTCAGTGGATTGCCTGAAGAAATTCATCTCTTTCGCGGCTTGATGTCCAAGTCATCTGGTGTCAAAAGGTTTGTGGTTGCTGTGGTGAGTGGCACTTGCTTGGATTTGAAATTCAAGATTGGTCAAACGGGACTGGATGACGGTGTTGACTGTTCCTGTTCCTTCAAGGCAGCTGAGCATGGATGCAGCAGCGAAGAACTAGCACTTGTGTTCGCCACTATATCAGTGAAGGTGCACTGGTCGACTCTGGTAGTTTCAGTCTGATTTCAGCCCTGCCCTGCATGCAGATGCCTAGCTTACATCTAGTTGTGGGTTTCTTTTAACCTACACAACTTGACTGCTGTAGCCTGTAGGCTTTGTGGACATTTTGTCATCCCTTATTAATCCTTTATAGCTTATCTGGCTTATGAAATGTTCCCCGAAACAGCTCTACTGTCTTATGGTTTATGCAGATTCATGGCAATTGCTGGAACACACAAATGCAGTTTGATTTTCATCGAAGCTTTGAAAGCTGATTCCACTAGGTTCAGGGTTCTTGCTCTCAACAAATACTACATTGCGACCAACATGTTTGTGTGAGTAATTAAGTGCATGATGCCACTAGGTTCAGGGTCATTTGGTCAGCCATAATCCAAAATAGGATATAGCAGGAATAATGTTAGTGTAGCATAGCACCGCCATGTGGCATGTCAGTTCTTAGCAGCCAAAGTTTGTTGGCAAGACCTGCTTCGTTATAAACCTGTCAAACATAAAACTATCAGCCTCATAATTAATTAGACATAAAACGCAGTCCGAAAGAATAGTACAGTCAACCCAACACTGAATCCTGATGCACAAGCACGAGGAGCAGTCAGACAGCAGAGTGCAGAGGCAACCCAACCAGGCACGGAGGCTGCGTCACTGATGACGCCCGGCGGATTGGGTGTTCACATTTTTTTTTTGGACAAGCACGTGTCTGCCTATCAATGTTCGATTTTTTTTTTTGGACAAGCACGATGTCTGCCTATCAATGTTCGATTATTACATACACAGCCACAGAGGTTCTTCACCATCTCTCTCGTTGAATCTATCCTTACCCTTACATTACAAAAGGCGCAGCTCCACGAAGCTGGTCCTCTCGCGAACCCTCTCGGTGCTACAGTGTTGAGAGGCGAAACAGAGGGCGACCGGGTTCTCCACTTTCCGCCGGCAGATCTGGCGGTCCACCTCGCCTCCGGCGGTCTCTTTGGCGCCGGGAGATGGGGAGGACCATTGGGTTCTGGTCGGGTGAGTAGTTTAGGTCCTAGTTTGTCTAGGTTTGTGTTCCAGGGCGGCGTCAGCGAGGCGAGTACGGTGGTTGAAAGCCCAAGTTTGGTTTTGGTAATTAATGACACCAAGTTGCTAATGCCATGTGTTAAGAGTTTTGAGTTAGGCATAAGCAACACATGTGATGAAGGTGTACATGGCAAGGAGTGGTGGCCACAAAATCACAAAGAAATGGTGCATGGACATGAAATGACGATCATGGTGAAGATGCACATAATATGATGGACATGATGATCAAGTGGAAGAGAATGATCTAAGAGCAAGGCAAAGGTATAACTATAGGGTTTTCCTTTTGCCGGTCTAAGTTGAGTAGAGAAGTGAATGACCGGGTTTAGGATACATAGCCGACTATCAAGAGGGGAAATCACGGTTAGCTCGGGAATCAAGTGCCACTAGATCAATGTCTTGAGCATATGCATTTAGGATCTAGTAAAGAGCTAACATAACGCCTTGAAAAATGTTTGTGAAATGCTAACACACATGCACATTGATGGTGTACACTTGGTGGTGTTAGCACATTTACGAAGGCGGTGGTGTTTGAACGGTAGTATGGGGTTTGGGGTTCGCTCTCCCTCCCGCCGAGCGTGCGAGCGCGGGATTCAGGCGTTTTTGAGGAAATGAAATGCCTATTTTCCACTACGCCGGAAGTCGAAAAAGTAACGGAGGCGAACGGCGGTCACTGCGTTGACCGGACGCTGCACCGGACGCGGTCACGGTGTGACCGGACGCGTCCGGTCAGTTCCTCGCGGCGCGGGTGCTAGGGTTTGTGACCGGACGCGGGTCTGGCCTGACCAGCGCGTCCGGTCAGTTCAACTGAGCGTAAAAGTTAAGCGCGCGACCGGCGCGTCCGGTCAAGTGTCCAGAGAAGCAGAGCGCAGCGGAAGTGACGATCGAACGCGCGGCGCGTCCGGTCACGTGCGACCGGACGCGTCCGGTCGCAGCGGGAGCTTACTGGAACGCGACCGGACGCTGGCACTGTCGCGTCCGGTCATTCGCAGGAGCGCGTCCGGTCAGGCAACGGCTAGTTCTGACGCGCACTGTTCACGGTTGTCGTGTAGTGACCGGACGCGTCCGGTCACCCTGACCGGAGCGTCCGGTCAATGCGATTTTAACTGCGCCGTCCGGTAACGGCTAGCTGTGTACCCCTTCGTTATAAATAGAGGGTGTCCGGGGTTTGAGGGTAATTCTTGCACATTTTAAGACCTCGAGACATCCTTTGAGCTAGAGAACAACCCCTCCACTCATCTCTTTGCTTGGTTGCACATCTTGAGTGAGATTGAGTGAGATTCAAGTGCATTGCTTGAGAGTTGCATTCTAGAGGCACTTGATCTTCGAGTTGCTGCGGATTTCTTGTTACTCTTCCGTGTTTCCCGACACGGTAGACGGCTTGGAGCAGCGGGGGTGATTGAGCTCGCAATTGGAGATTGTTGGAGCCCTCACCAAGTGTTGTAAAGGGGTTCTTGATCCTTCCCCGCGGGAGTTCGCGAATTGGATACTCTAGTGGAGCTCGTGGCTTGGAGGATCCCCATCTTGTGTGCGGTTGTGCGGTGCCCGCCGAGGGCTCGACTCTTGATAGTCGATTAGCTCGCGAACCGACAAGTGGGTGTATCGCCACAACGAGGAGTAGCTTGCCGGGAAGCAAGTGAACATCGGGATAAATTCTTGTGTCATTCTCTTCCCGAGGATTTCTCTTGTGTGATTGATTGATTGGTACTTCTCATCTCTACACGGCGGTATAATCACTCGAAGCTCTTCTCTCGTATTACTTCTTGTATCTAGCTTGTTGTTGTTGTTGTGTTTAGTGGATAGCCTTGAACTAGACTTGTGTAGATGGCTTGCTTAATTAGTTAGTGCTAGTGCATTTTGCTCCGCCACCTTTTATACTAACTTGTGGTTAAGTATTTTGTGTAGAAGTTTTTATTAGGCTATTCACCCCCCCTCTAGCCTATTTGGACCTTACAGTGGTGCCGTCGCGGAATAAGTCCCTTCGACCTCGATCTCGCTCCGGCGGCGCTCGCTCCGGCGTCGGCGGGAGGTCCATAAGGGTGGTGTCTGTGGAATCTGGTGCTTCGGCATTGATTCCTGGCACCTCTTGTACAGGAGTCTGGCCTCATCCGGCGCTTCTTCAAGCGGCGGTGAAGGCAATGAGGTACATCGGGCACTGCATGGTAGCTGGCAGGCTTGTGATGGAATGTCGGATGGAGTTGCTCCGCATCTCAGTGGTCTTCCGATGGCGCCAGCATCTTCAAGATCAGGTTCTCAAGGGGTGTGTTCCCGGCCGATGGTTTATCTTGGTTTGTTTGATCCCGTCTCCAGGGGCGGGTCGCTATTGCGGCTCCTTCCGAAGCCTGTGGGTGATGATCATGCTCCTGATCTCCGGTGACCACCTATGCGGCAGCGGATTCCGATGTGGAACGATGTGATGGGATGACACAGTGGATCCAACGGACCTTCTTGCTATTTCCTTTTTTCATAGGGATCTTTGGGTGGAACAGCTACCTCTGTTCCCGTTGTATCCTTCATGTTCGTGTGCGTATCTGTACGAGGTGTTGTACGCTTTCGTATGTATTAATACAGGTATGCTTATCAAAAAAATCTATCCTTACCCATATTCCTATACTACATTTTCTCTCCCCCCCGTTGAGCCACGCCATCTGGTCCTGTTGGTTGGGCTGAAAAGTCATGACTGAATGCTGATTTATTATGAGAAAAAATAATATTTGTTGGCCGAAAAAGTATGACTTATAGGACCGGGGAACATGGCCTCTGTCCATTGGATTTCGCATCGACGCCCACACTCTCCACCTGGCCCTGACGATCGGCCTGTTCATGGTCCGGTTTAACCGGTTTCTGGGTAAAATCCAGCCCAACCCATAGAGATGTTGTGTCGGTGGGTTGGGAACCAGCGGGTTCATGGTTTCCATGGTTAAGCTCGGCAAAGAGTACTAACGCAAGCACGACACACGACCCAACCTGGCACCGCGCGGCCGTGCAGATGCTGATGGACGCCGGTGCGGACCTGGCCGCTGGCGACGCGGCGCTCTACGCCCGTGCGGCCGTTGAGGCGGACGACGTCGCGCTGCTAGAGGACGTCCCGCGCCACGGCGGGGACGTGACGGTGGCGTGCTGGGACAACGGCGTCACCGCGCTCCACCGCGTGGTTCTACAGGGCGACGTCGGGATGGTCAGGGTCCTGCTCGAGCACGACGCCGACGCCGACAGGGAGGACGGCGGCGGTCTGACTCCGAGGACCATGGCGGGCCAGCTCGGCCACCACGAGATGCAGTAATTGTTTGGGTCGTCGCACCAGGGAGCGGTGTTGAGCCCGATGCTGGTGTTCATGCCTGAGACGATGGTACAGCTCGTGGAGCTCGCCGGGAGCCAGTTTGCGTTCGCTCCAACGAGGGTAGTTACCATGGACACAAGATTTTGATTGGAATTTGGAGAAATCTGTATGCAGAAGGAAAGGGAAGATGCACACGGTCCCGCTGCCAACGGACGCCCGGAGAGGCAGCACGCCAGCACCGGTTCAGGCTGCGGCGATCCCGGCACCCGACGCCCGAGGCCACGGCGCTCCAGCTGCCAGCCGCTCGAGGCCGCGGCGCTCCCAGCACCCGACGCCTGAGGCCACGGCGCTCCAGCCGCCGACTGCTTGAGGCTGCGACACTCCCAGCACCCGATGCCCAAGGCCACTGCGATGCCGCTGCTCGCCACCCGAGGCAGCGGCGCTCTCGGCACCCATCACGCTTGGTCTCCGGCATGGCTGCTGCCGAGTGGAGGACCGTGATTTTTTGCTTTCCATGGTCAAGCGGGTTTCTTGGGTAAACCCGTAGACCGATGCAACCCGCTAGAGTGTGTTTGACGGTTCCGGCTGGGTTTGGTCCGGGCCGGTATCCGGTTACGACGAACCAATGAACAGGGCGACCTAACGATTCCTATACTACATTTTCTCTCCCCCCGTTGAGCCACGTCGTCATCTTTTTCTGTCCAGCGGATTTTGCATCGACACCCACAAGCTCACCAGCTGTGCTGCTTCTAGAAGCCTCACCACCTGGCCCTGACGAAATACAGCCGAAACCCACCCCCTACTCTTCCGCTTCCCGCTGCTGTCCCCGCCCCGTCTCGGTCGCCGCCGCCGCATTGGCCTCCGTCGGCTGCCCGGCTCCCACCGCCTCCCCCCATCCGCATCTCGTCGGCTGTCCCCGTCCGCAACTCCTCCGCAGCCGCCGCATGTGCGAACAGCACGAAGGCGACGGCGTTCGGCCGCTCTGCCGCGGTGCCCGGCTGCGCCGTGCGGCGGCGGGCGGCTCTCCTCCCATCCTCCGTTCCTCCCAGCCCCACATCCTGCCGGCGGGGTTGTCCACGCGTCCACGGGCGTGCAGTTGCAGCGGCGCAGCCAGCCTCCGGCGCGACGGCCCAATCCCTCCGCGGCTCCGCCCCAAGCTGGCTAACCTCCTGCCTCCATAGCCCGACGCCTCGACTGGCGGACACCCAGTCCCCAGCCCCAGCGATTGGCGACCCCACGCAGCACCTGCCAACCCTCTTCGTGCTCCTGCTCAGCTCCATCGCGGTCCTCCCGCCACGTCGCCGGCGCCCCCAACGCAGCCCCCTGTCAGAAGTCTTCTTTCCTCGATGTTGTGTTCTCTTTCCTTCCTTCGAATTCACTGGAAATCCTGACCTTATCTGTTTATCTCCTCATGATTTTTCTACAGATCCATTAATCAGCTCTGCTCAAGCGACAATCCCCAACGACGATGGTAGGATGAAGGTATAAATCCATTCTTTTTATTTTGGCTACACAATCTCTTTTGCAGTGTACTTCCATTTTTTTCTTCAAAGCAAGTAGCCATTTGCCTATTCGACGTCTATATGCTGTTGGACTATTATCTGCTTACCAATTCAGGGGATGTCCTTCATATGTATTCATGCTTGAAGCATTCAGCTGGGCTTTCTCTGAAATCTGAACCCTAAAAGTTATTTGTACAAGTAAATTTTCGTTTCTTTCAGGCTGGTAACAGCAATGGTCTTCTCCTTATGTTCCGATCATGCTAATAATGACATAAAAAAATACTACATTATTTCACCTCCACGCACATGCTACGTCCTGTTAGTCCAAACTTACTTGCTTATTACCTCGATTAGCAATTGACTCTTCTTCAGTACTCATAAGCCTTTTTTTTTTGTAAATGGTCATAGATTATTGCATTTGAATCAATGCACTCCAGTTTTTACAAGCAGCAGTGCTGTTAGGTGCCCTAGCCCTACCGGGGATTGATCTTAGGTTATACGAGTAGGAGGGTGAAAGGCGAGGCTTGAGCGAGTGAGGAAGACGGCGCGGGGGCGCCGTGATTGCGCGAGAGCGAGGGGCAGCGAGGGGCAGCGGCGGCTAGGGCAACTCCCGGCTCCCTAAGGAAGCCAGAAACAATTGTATTGTTTCTGCTTGATTATCTCATAGAGTCTTTACAAATATATATAGCCTTGTCTCCTCCTAATAATTTATAAAATACTCCCTAATAATAATAATATTCCTAATAATAATATTGACGAAGATAACTGGGCTTCCAGCCCTCACGCCGACACCCTGGCTGGGCTGGCGCCTAGCCACTTGAAGATCTCCTCCTCTTGTATGACACGCCGGTCATAACATCTCTCCCCGCCTGCGAAAACAGCTCGTCCTCGAGCTGGAATGCGGGGTAAGAGTCCCGGAACTCATCAAGGAGCTCCCAGGTAGCAGTAGCCTCCGGTAGGTCGCGCCACTTGATCAAAATCCGCCAGACGCCGCGCCGCTGCTGGGCGCGTAGAGCTCGTTCCGGGTCAGCCAAAACGCGGCCATCCTGCGTCGGAGGCAGGACGCCGGGCACAGCTGGTGGTTCGCCGCGATGCGGCTTCAACAGGCTGACGTGGAACACATCATGGAGGCGCGACCCTTCCGGCAACTGAAGACGATAGGCGACGCTCCCAATGCGCTCAAGCACGCGAAAGGGACCAGCCCAACGCGGCCCGAGCTTACGCCAGGAGCGCGGGTCGAGGGACTGCGTCGTGCGGTGAAGGAGACGCAGCCAAACCCACGAACCGGCGTCGAACACCACCTCCCGGTGATTGGCGTCGTAGTACTTCTTCGCCAATTGCTGTGCCTGGAGAAGACGCTGACGGACCTCAGCCAGGACCTCGTCACGACTGCGGAGGAGGTCGTCAGCTGCTGCAGTGCTGGCCGAGCCCGGCCTGTACGGCAGGATGGGCTGAGGAGGACGCCCGTACACCACTTCGAACGGCGTAGCACGAAGAGCTGTGTGGAAGGACGTGTTGTAGCAATACTCCGCCCATGACAGCCAGTCCACCCATGCACGCGGACGATCACCTGTGACAGCGCAAATACATTGCGATTACCTTATTCACCACCTCTGACTGGCCATCCGTCTGTGGGTGGAATGCCGTGCTCATACGGAGTTTGATACCCGCCATCTGGAAGAGGTCACGCCAGACATGGCCAGTAAACACGGGGTCCCGATCACTGACGATGGACGTCGGAAACCCGTGAAGTCGGACGATGCCATCGAAGAAGGCGCGAGCGACGGTCGTGGCCGTGTAGGGGTGGCCAAGAGCGATGAAGTGCGCATACTTGGAGAAGCGGTCGACGACGGTGAGGATGACCGACTTGCCGCCGACCTTCGGCAGCCCCTCGATGAAGTCCATAGAAACATCCGCCCACACCTGGGACGGAACGTCGAGCGGCTGCAGCAACCCCGCCGGCTGGAGGGCGGGCGACTTGTTGCGCTGGCACGTGGTGCAGGAGCGCACCCAATCTTGCACCAACGAACGATCTCCTGGAATGTAAAAATCCGCGCGGAGACGGTGCAAGGTTTTCTGGACGCCCTCATGACCCGCGCCATGGGCCAGCTGGAGAGCCTGGGGACGCAGCTCGCTAACGTCCGGAACGAAGATGCGCGAGCCGTGCAGAAGGAGGCCGGCGTCCTCACGCCAGCGGCCCGGGAGGTCACCAGCGCGCAATTGCTCCAGCAAGGCCAGTGCGTCGGGAGCGGTGGCTGTAGCCCGGCGCACGTCGTCGAGGTAGGAGGAGGGCCCCGACAACGCCGCGGCAACTGCAGCAGAGGCAGCCGCGGGGTTATCCGTGGCGTCGATGTCGCGGCGGGACAAGGCGTCGGCCACCGTGTTAAGGCGGCCCGGGCGGAACTCCACGGCGAAGTCGAACCCAAATAGCTTGCTGACCCACTGGTGTTGAGGAACAGTGGAGAGGCGCTGATCAAGCAAGTATTTGAGGCTGTAGTGGTCCGTCCGCACCAGGAAGTGGCGCCCCCACAAGTAAGGACGCCAATGCCGCACGGCTTGCACCAACCCGATCAACTCCCGCTCATAAGCGGCGAGCTTCAGGTGGCGTGCGGCGAACGGCCGGCTGAAGAAGGCGAGCGGCCCAGCGCCCTGATGCAGCACCGCGCCGAACCCAGCACCCGAAGCGTCGCTGTCAACGACGAAGTCCTTGGTGAAGTCCGGCATCTGGAGAACCGGCCCTGTGGTGAGGGCGCCCTGGAGCGCCCGGAACGCCGCGTCGGCGTCGTCATCCCATGCAAACGCGTCTCGTCGCAAGAGACGCGTCAGCGGTGCCGCTATGATGCCGAAGTCGCGGATGAACTTGCGGTAGTAGCCGGCTAGGCCCAAGAAGCCACGCAGGGCCCTAGCCGACCGCGGTGTAGGCCAGGAAGCGACCGCCGCCACCTTGTCGGCGTCCATGGCAACCCCCTCGGCGGAGATGACGTGACCGAGGTAGGCCACTGACGAGGCCCCAAAGGAACACTTGGAGCGCTTCAGATGAAGACGGTGGACGCGAAGGGCGTGGAGAACGACGCCCACATGCTGCAAGTGCTCCGCCCACGAAGAGCTGTAGATCAATATGTCGTCAAAAAAGACTAAGACGAACCTGCAGAGATATGGGCGAAGGACGTCATTCATGAGTGCCTGGAACGTCGCCGACGCGTTGGAGAGGCCGAATGGCATGACCACGAACTCGTAATGGCCCTGATGTGTACGGAACGCCGTCTTGCTGATGTCGTCGGGGTGCATCCGCACCTGGTGGTACCCGGACCGCAAATCAAGCTTGGTGAAGAAGCGGGCACCATGGAGCTCATCGAGAAGCTCGTCCACCACCGGGATCGGGAACTTGTCCTTTGATGTCTTGGCATTGAGGGCGCGGTAGTCGATGCAGAAGCGCCACGTCTTGTCTGCCTTGCGTACCAACAAGACGGGAGCAGAGAACGGCGAGGTGCTCGGGCGAATGATGCCTTGCTCGAGCATCGTGGCGCACTGCCGTTCCAACTCATCCTTCTGCAGCTGGGGATAGCGGTACGGCCGTACCGCAACAGGAGCAGTCCCGGGCAACAGATGGATGCGGTGGTCGTAGGGGCGCACCGGAGGGAGCCCCGTGGGCTCGTCGAAGACATCGCCGTACTGCTGCAGGAGGGTGTCCAGCAGCGGCAGCCGCGGGTCAAGAGAGACCGCGGCTAAGGTCTGCTGTGGGGTGGGTACCGCGGGTCCCGGCACACCCTGCCAGGTGACGCGGCGGCCGTTCCTCCCGAATGACAAGGTGAGGGCGTCGCAGTCCCACAGCATAGGCCCCAGCGTCCGGAGAAAGTCGAAACCGATGATGAAGTCGAAGGCGCCCAAATTCAGGCCGACGCACGTGATGCTGAAGTCCTCTTCTCCGATGCGGATAGGCACATCGTGCGCGATGCCTTCGCACGCCAAGCGATCACCGTTAGCGACGGTGACCCGCAGCTTCTCGCCACCCGTGGGAAACAGGCCGAGACGTCGCATGGCGGCTCCTTGGACGAAGTTGTGCGTGGAGCCAGTATCGAGGAGGGCGAGGAAGCGCTCGCCCTTGATGAACACGGGCAGCAGCATGGCATTGGGCGGACGTATACCTGCAACAGCATGAAGGGAAACCACAAGCGAGTTAGCCGGGGACTCCTGGTCGGCCGGCGCCTCCAGGTGGGCAGCCTTTGTAGCTGCCGACACGTCGTCGATGTAGTCGTCCGTCTCGATGTAGAAGAGCTGCTTGCACACATGACCGCGCACAAACGGCTCGTCACAGTTAAAGCAAAGGCCCTGGCGTCGTCGCTCCACCTGCTCGGCCGGCGTGAGGCGACGAAACGTCCGCTGTTGGCCCGGCACCGACGTGGGCGGCGGCTGACCCTGGGGGGTAGGAGCCGAGGGCGCTGGCGCTGCTCGGGGAGGGCGGCCACCGCGCTGCTGCTGTAGCTGCAGTAGGGCCGGCAGGAAGGCCGCCGTGCGCTGCTCGTAGGCGCGAGCGTAGTACATCGCGGACTGTAAGTCGGGCGGATGGTGCATCTCCACATCGAGCCGGATGTGATCAGGGAGACTGCCGACGTACAGCTTGGCCTTCTGGAGGGCGGAGAGGTCCGGCTCGTGGCAAAGAACGGCGTTGTAGCGCTCCGAGTAGTCCTGGACCGTGGAGGAGAAAGGTAGCCGGGCGAGCTCCGCCAAGCGCGTGCCATGCGTTGGAGGTCCGAAGCGAAGTTGGCACAGCTCGCGGAAACGCTCCCACGATGGCATCCCCTCGTCTTGTTCCAGGGCATAGTACCACGTCTGGGCCGCGCCGCGGAGGTGGTAGGAGGCCAACCACGTGCGGTCCGAGGCGAGGGTACGTTGGCCGCGGAAAAATTGCTCACACTGGTTGAGCCAATTGAGAGGGTCGACGGCACCATCGTAGGTCGCAAATTCCAACTTGTAGAACCGGGGTGGAGCGGGAGGACCACCCGGCGCGCCGTCAGGAAGACCTCCACTCCCCACCGCAGCAGGGGCCGGGGCGCCGCCGTAAAATAGGGTACCATCAGCCCCGCCGTAGAAGGTTCCCGCGCTGGGTGCCGAGGCCGCAACAGAGGAAGACGCCGCCGAAGTGGTGACAGTAGTTGCTGACGTGTAGACCGGCGGCGACGTACCCATGAACGCCCAGGACGGGATCGGCGATGGAGACGCCGGCCACCGCAACATGTGCAGAGGCACACCCGGGTCGCCAACTGGAAGGTTGGGTGGCGGCGCAGATGGAACAGGCGGTGGTGGTGGCGGTGGCTGGGAGGCGGACGGCAGCAGCAGGCTGGTCAGAGCCACCTGCATGGCCGCCATATTGCGGTTGATCATGTCGATGTTGGCGCCCATCCGATCGACGACACCAGCCAGGGCTTCCAAGGTGAGCGGCGCGCCGGAGGACTCCGAGCGCTCCGAGTGCACGGTGGAAGCCGGCAGCGTGGTCGCCGCGGAAACTCCGGAGGTAGCGAAAGACGTGGTCATCGTGTCCGAGATCTCCGATACCAGGCTGTTAGGTGCCCTAGCCCTACCGGGGATTGATCTTAGGTTATACGAGTAGGAGGGTGAAAGGCGAGGCTTGAGCGAGCGAGGAAGACGGCGCGGGGGCGCCGTGATTGCGCGAGAGCGAGGGGCAGCGAGGGGCAGCGAGGGGCAGCGGCGGCTAGGGCAACTCCCGGCTCCCTAAGGAAGCCGGAAACAATTGTATTGTTTCTGCTTGATTATCTCATAGAGTCTTTACAAATATATATAGCCTTGTCTCCTCCTAATAATTTATAAAATACTCCCTAATAATAATAATATTCCTAATAATAATATTGACGAAGATAACTGGGCTTCCAGCCCTCACGCCGACACCCTGGCTGGGCCGGCGCCTAGCCACTTGAAGATCTCCTCCTCTTGTATGACACGCCGGTCATAACAAGTGCACACGTTATTGCTAAACTATATTTGATTTTGTTAATTATCAACCCTCTTGCTCTAATTACTTTCTTTTGACTGAATACAGGTTCATGGCATTACCTTCATGTATGTACAAGTTACTGTCAGTTCCAGATGTTCTACCAGGTTCATCTTCTTTCCCCATTTCTTACCTGATTAGTTCTTCCCAATATTATTAGCAACATAATTTCGTTCCTAAAATAGTTGCTTCATTGTTTTTTTAAAGGTTCAGAGCAATAGGTAATTTATCATTCAAAACAAGGGCATTGGTTTGGCGATTTGACGGTTGTACCAAGTCTGACCTCCCACGATGTGCATTTGTTATTAATTTGTTGCCGAAAACATTCCCATGACGACCCTTGCCTCCATGTCGGCAAACAACCGATTCGTTTTCAGTAGTCACAAGCCTTTTTTAAATGGTCATAGATTATTGCATTTTGATCAGTGCATTGCGGTTTTTACAAGCACCAGTGGACAACTTATCTTAATGAAATTTTCTTTTTCTTCTCCTACTTACTAATTGCTTTCTTTCACCTAAATACAGGTACATGCCCTTACCTTCATGTACGTAGACGTCACTGCAAGTTTCCAGTTGTTCTACCAGGTTCATCTTCTTTCCCCATTTATTACCTGATTAGTTCTTCCCAATATTATTAGTGGCATAATTTCCTTCCTCAAATAATTGCTTGATCCATCATCATGTTCTCTTTGCATAATTTTGGCAAGTATAATCTTTAAGGACTATACTATGACACCCCATCGTCAAATTTACAGTCCAACATTGATCTATTTGTCATCTTTTAGTTGCTTCAGCCATGCTCAATACAGTTCAACTAAAATAGTTAGATACATGCCATCTCTTTTGATTTGCAGGTATATTGTCAACTAAAAAACTTGGGTTTTGTCAAATGCCGGACCACTAATCTACATGTTGCATAGTTCTGTGACCCCTCTTGCCATTTCATTTTTTATGTGTTTATTATTGTTTGCTAATTGACATTTACCGCATGACATTCCCTTTTATCCTACAGTGCCTTCAGTTTGCCACATGTTTCACGCGGAATATATCCCAGATGGTCTAAGCATAGGGAAGAATTTAGATATTCTTAGTTTTGAATAACCACATTGTATTTTATGATGACAGAGATTGTGAAATGCGATTAAATATCAGAGGTGCCAGTATCTAACAATACTAATGTGTCAAATGTATTCAACTGTTTTTATGAGCAAAATTATATGCTACAGCTTGCTAGCACGCGCAACTGCACGGGGTTCCTGCTAGTTTTCTTTGCTTTGATATACCTCGACACCAGAAAGTCTTTATCTATCTAACAGATAATATATAATGGATGCTGATGACACCATGGTTCTTTCTTTTCTGTCCAATATCCATCAACATCACCACACTTGTGCAATCTTAGTTCCGTGGTCATTTGAAATTGCATGGATCTTAAAGCATTCTATTAATTAATAATTATTATAATTAATTTCGTCTTGGGCCTGAATTGGGGCTGGCCCTATCTGTGCCCAAATGAAGTCCAGTCCAAAAACTTTGCACGGATCATTCTATTGATTAATTAATATGATTCTAAAAAAAGATTAATTAATAACTATAATTAATTTCGTCTTGGGCCTGAATTGGGGCTGGCTCGATCTGTGCCCAAATGAAGCCCAGCCTTTGGCCACCAGAGCCCTGAGTTACTTCTCCTGATATCCCGTATTTTCTCGTACGATACGGGAACGAACGAGAACACGAGAGGAGAGGGTGGACGGCGGCGGCACCAGTCAGCAGTCACCGACGTGCCTTCCCGCGCGCCGCGCTGCATCCTGGTGCGGGCGGACGGTGACGGCGGCGACAGATGGGACGTGTGGCGGCCGCGCAGGACGGGACGGACGGTACGGGACGGGAGGCGTCACCGTCTGAGTGGCTCCCGCTCGACCTCCCCACGTCATGCGTGACTCGCCGGGGTGGACGGAGGCGTGCGAGGGCGATGCATCTCCGCCGCGCAACTCAAGCGGTGGATGCTGCAGGCGCTTGAGGGCATGCCGCAAGACAACCCTGTATACAGTTCTGGCTATACAACCCTGTAGACAACCCAGAAGCGCAGGCCACAAGGGTGATGCTCAAGAAGAGATGGGCCTTATTGATCATCAGGATCGCCCGGACAGGTCGGTCTTCAAGACTTTTCATGAAACTTTCAAGACCCCGCTATCCTCCTCCGAGCGGGCAGCCATGCGTGAACTATTTTCCGGTCGACGTCGACGCCACGAGGTCGACATGTGACAGCTTGCTGTATGTCTGAGCAGCTGCAGCTACACCGTCGATACTCAGTCAGATATGTAGCTAAGGCCTTGTTTAGTTCGTGAATGAAAAATTTTTGGATGTCACATCGGATGTTTTATGGAATGTCAGAAGGGGTTTTTGAATACTAATTAAAAAAAACTAATTACATAACTTATCTGAAAACCGCGAGACGAATTTATTAAGCCTAATTAAGCCATCATTAGCGTATGTGTGTACTGTAGCACTTAAGGCTAATCATAGACTAATTAGGCTTAAAAGATTCGTCTCGTGGTTTCCAACCAAACTGTGTAATTAGTTTTTTTCGTCTACATTTAGTACTCCATGCATGTGTCCAAACATTCGATATGATGAGGTGAAAAAATTTTTGGTGGAAACTCCTGGGGTGAAAAATTGTTAGGTGTCACATCGGATGTTTCATGAAATGTCGGAAGGGGTATTCAGATCCTAATAAAAAAACTAATTACATAACTCGCCTGAAAACCGCGAGACGAATTTATTAAGCCTAATTAATCCGTCATTAGCACATGTGTTACTGTAGTAATTAAGACTAATCATGGGCTAATTAGAGTTAAAAGATTCATCTCGCAAAATCCATGTAAACTGTGTAATTAGTTTTTTATCTATATTTAATGCTTCATGCATGTGTCAAACATTTGATGGGGAAAAGTTTTTAGATGAGAACTAAACAGAGCCTTGTTCTGTGCGTTGTTGCAGCGAGTTCGTTTTGGGTTGACGCTTGCACACCAAACCAAGCTACCCTAGCTGGCCTGCTTGATCTTGTTGTAATCTTGGCCCTGTTCGGCAGGCTGTTTTTTGGCTTATAAGCCGGCTGTGGCTGATTTGCTGTGAGAGAAAAACATTGTTCCACGGCTGATAAGCCGTGCTGATAAGCTCAGCCGAACAGGGGGTTGAAACTTCTTTATTCTTCTGAATGAAATATGGGCAAATTTGCACGTTCGCGAAAAAAAGTGGTACTTCCTTGGATTTGAAATTCAAGATTGGTCAAACGGGACTGGATGATGGTGTTGATCGTTCCTGTTCCTTCCAAGCAACAGAGCATGAATGCAGCAGCGAACAACACTTGAGTTTGCAACTATATCAGTGAAGATGCATTGGTCGACTCTGGTAGTTTCAATCTGATGTCTGCCCCTGCATGCAGTTGTGTGTTATGACATCTAGTTGGGGGTTTCTTGTAACCTATACAACTTAACTACTGTAGCTTGCCGCAGGTTTGACATTTTGTCATCCTTTATTAATCCTTATATAACTTATATTTGGCTTATGAAAGTGTTCCCCAAAAGCAAATTGTTACCCTATTCGCTTGAACTTTTTTCCAACCATAGAACAGTATTTTTCTCTCACAACATTTTAGCATAAGCCAAATTTCAGCATAAGGTTCTGTGGTCTGTAGCATTGACTGCTATAATGTACTTTCAAAACAACAAATATATCCACGGCTCTCTTATACATGACATCACAAAGTTCTAAAATACAAAATAAGTCTAGAGCGCTGTGCTGTCCCAATTCAGAAAAAAGAAAACTCAATAATCATGAATTTCCTGAGAGTGTATATTCTTAACATTCCCACATAAGTGGGAAGAACAATAAAGGTAGAGCAGGTCAGTTGCCTCCAGGCTCAGGGTCCAGCAATGGACTTCAACACCATGTCAACTCAACTCAACTGCTTTGCTCCTTGCAGCATTCCACCTGAAATTTTGACAAATACCGATTTTTTAACCATAGCAAACTAAAAGGATCAATGAATCAGTATTCATCTGAAATGATAGTTAAACAAACAGGCGTGAGACATGGTGGCAATCTTAAGAAGTATTACTGCATAAAACACACTAATACCAATTCTATCATCGATTCAGCTCTAAAGAAGTTGCAAGGTGGATATATGAGTCAGCAAGCAACAGCTTGGCGCTACAAAGAAGTATCCATGCATATGACTAACTTGGACAAGTTGTGAAAAGGGTGGATGCCTACTTACCTCATCCAAGAACAAGTCTGCTTCATTTTTCACCTCCACCCAGTAAAATATCATTCCACCAGTCGCAAAAAAAGCATTACCAATCCACTTGAAAGATTCAGCCATAGCTAACCTATTTCCACCTAATGTCATAGCCACAGCTCCAAGATCTCGCTGTAGGATATTTATCACGTAAAATGAAAGGCTTGTCAGGCAACAATTATTTATAATCTGGCGCCATGGATACTTGCTTTCTTTCATTACTGCAAAACAATGAAAGGGTTAGCTACTTGCAATGTAGTTATCAACGCTAACATACACTAATGTGTGACAATGTGCAATGTAGTTATCGCCACTAACCCGCCACTAGTATACAGTAATTTGAGATACTTTTTTTTTCTCGAACACGTAGGAGAACTGCGTATCATTATATTAAGAAGAATAATAATTTGAGATACTGTGCAATGTAGTTATCAGTTATCACCACTAACATACAGTTACCTGTGAAACTTTTACATTCACATAAATAAAGCAATGGCGAAGTAAACTAAATACAGTATTACAAGTATTTTTCCCTCAATATGAAAGCACAATGCTCCAATTTAGTACAATTATCAATCATATGTATTAACTCAATATAATCTCATCTGATCGATTTTCTTAGTTCTCAAAATTACCATGCATGCAAATTAAATATGCTGTGCCATGTGAAAGTAAGATGTTATTAGTAATCTGCGAACCATAGAGAATGGATCCTGCCTATATTTGTACCAGCATTCACCCATGTTGATACTTGATACATATATATGCACAGTGATTACTCCATCCATACTGGAATGGAGTAAAATTTACTGGGTAAAGTCAAATTTTATAAATTTGACCAACAATATTCAAATTACATACAAGTTTAGGACATGCAATTTGCATCAATAGATTTGTATTCAAAGTTCCTCTGAGATGATATTGATTCTTTAACAAATAACAACATAATGTGAGATGTTTTCAAAAACAAAAAAACAAAAAAAAAACAGCATACTGTGAGAGAAATTAATGGCCAAAATCTATTTTGTATGACTTCTCGCTGATCAAAATATGCTTATCATATCATTTCGGGATGGAGGGAGTATTTCATAATAGCAGACCACAAAATATATGAATAATAGGATGATGAGCATTCAATCATAGAACATCTGTATTCAGAAATCAATAAATCAACAAAGCAGGGGAACTCAACCAAACAGGTTACACATGTTACTGGTTCAATGCATGATAGAGGCCTAGAGCAAATGGTATCATTGATCATAAAGAATATAAATGAATGTTATGAATGATGCTCATCAAAATTACTGCAGGAAGAGTAAGATCTCAATACCTTCCATGTCAGCATGTGCATTCAAATTATCTTTACCCTGTCCACTACTCCATCCACCAATAAGAGGAAAAGGAGCAGCTGATAAACTAACCTCTCCCCTTCTCTTTCTCCCTGCCCCTCCCCCTCTGCCTCTCCCTCCGCTTCTCTGTTGCCCTTTCCCTCCTCCTCCTCCTCTTTTGCCCTTACTGTCTCCTTGTCCATGTTGCCTTCCCTTCCCATCTCCACCACTTTGCCCATCTTGTTGATCTCCATCGCGTCCTCCATCGTCAGCATCAATATGCTTTTCAAGATAAAGAATATCATCAAAACTCAGAACATCATTGCCACTTTGAAGGGGCTCCCAATGACATGGATTTGTGGCCCTATCATGTTGAAACATGCCACCAAAGTAGGCATCAACATGCAGAACTGCCAAATGAGTTAATATGTCCTGCTCTGAACTTATATTTGGAACCTTTCGTGTATTACAAATTTGATAATCTGTATCATCAATGGCACGCATTGCCTGTCCACTCATGTAGCTCCAGCTTGTAATTAATCGTTCAATGAAATCACTGCCATTTATTCCAAGTTTTGTGACACTTGTATCAGTAAATGCTTCGCATATGCGACGAAACACAGGCTGTAGCTTCATTGACTCACATACATGTACAACGATGGTACCAAAAGCTGTCTTGAAGTTTTCTGGGTACTCCTTAGCCCCATTATATTTCCAGATGGCACAAAACGCATCAGTAAGGGCATGCAGACCAATCCTTATCTTTCCCGTGCTTCCTAAAGAAATTTCATGATGGTTCCCTCCAAACGGGAGATCTCTACATCTCGGGTCATTCATATAGCGTTCCTCCCGCATCATCACAGACTTAAATTGGTACATTCCGTTTATTCCATAATATCCATGAAGCCAACCATTCCTACTTTCAATCACAAAGACTAGATACCTTCCTTGATAAGTTATGGCATAGTAAAAGGTGGATCTAATAGGTGTAGTAAACACTTTACACGCATTGCCACTGGCAAGCGGAACTTTGTGAGTTGCGAGCTCAATGTTCCAGTTAGGATAGGCCTCTTGGCAACGAATGTAATTGTCATGTACGGTAAGTCGTACACCAGGCGCAGGCGCGCGCGTGATGTTCGGCGGGCATCTGAACGTGCGGCCAGGGAGCAAGCCGAGCATGCAGCAGCGCATGGCGCCGGCCAGCCACAGATAGCAAGTGGCTAAGTTTAGGAAGGTAGCAATTTGTCAGGCTAGAGAATTAAGGAGCTTGCTCCATTTGTGTTGGCCGATGGCCTTATATTCCCATGTACTCAGCACTATTGCAATGAATCAAGAACCAAGTTATCTCCTACCTCTCTCTCTTCCCTAAGCCTGCGGTTGGGAGGAATAACCCCACCGGAGAAGACGGCCGAAGGCTACGAGTTGTGTAGCCGAGGCCCGGCGAGTCAAGGGTTCGACGCTCTTGACAGCTTGGTATCACGAGTCCGGCGATCTTCGCCTCACGCAGCCCTGCCCACCAGTCCACCAGCCGCGCCACCATCCCCAACCGCATCCACCACCAGTTCCGCCCCCTCCATCAACATGTCAGAGCCCACCCTCGCCGACGTCATGGAAATGATGCGGACCATGCAGGCCGACATCGCCCGCCTGAAGGAGAAGTCCGAATCGGAGTCCTCCAGCGGCGGCCACACCGAGCGTCCTCGCGACTTCGATCGCCCGCCAAAGTTCCAGAAGTGGGAATTCCCGAGGTTTGATGGCAAGACCGATCCTCTCCTCTTCATCAACAAGTGCGAGTCGTATTTTCGCCAACAGCGCACGTTAGCAGAGGAGCAAGTGGGGATGGCCTCGTACAACCTCGAGGGCATCGCACAACAGTGGTACATGCAACTCCAGGACGACGAGGGCACTCCGTCGTGGCGCCGATTCAAGGAGCTGCTCGACCTGCGTTTCGGGCCAACCCTCCGTTCCGCGCCACTCTTCGAGCTCGCCGAGTGTCGCCGTACCGACACGGTTGAGGAGTACTCCAACCGATTCCAGGAGCTCCTCCCACGAGCAGGCCGCCTGGATGAGGCGCAACGCGTCCAACTCTACACCGGCGGGCTGCTGCCGCCGCTCAGCGACGCGGTGCGGATCCTCAACCCCGGCACCCTCAACCACGCTATGAGCCTGGCGCGGCAGGTGGAGCAGATGGAGATCGCCAAACTCCAGGCGCAGGCCAAGCCAGGGGCGCGCGGCCTTCTACCGCCTCCGCCGCCCCGACCAGCGTTCCAAGCACTGCCGGCTCAGCCGGCCCCGTTGGCGCTGCCTGCGCCGCCGGTGGGTGCAGCACCGGCCCGTGGCGAGGGCCCCAGGCGCCTGTCCCCCGAGGAGATGGCTGATCGGCGCCGCCAAGGCCTGTGTTTTAACTGTAACGAGAAGTATTCTCGTGGCCACAACCGTTTTTGCAGGCGCATTTTCTTCGTGGATGGAGTGGAGATCGATACGGCCGACGATGCAGCGGACACAGGAGGAGCCGACACCGACGCTCCCTGTTTCTCCCTGCAGGCCGTGGCCGGAGTTGCGCCGGCGGACACCATGCAGATCACCGTCACCCTTGGGCTGGCCTCCCTGGTGGCGCTGCTCGACTCGGGGAGCACCCACAACTTCATCTCGGCGGCGGCAGCGCACCAGTCGGGCATCCCCATCCAGCGCCGACCCCGCCTCACGGCCATGGTGGCCAACGGCGAACGGATCACCTGCGCCGGCGTCCTTCGCAACGCGCCGCTCCACGTCGAGGGCGAGCCCTACCCGGCCGATCTCTTCGTCATGCCATTGGCCGGGTACGACGTCGTCCTCGGCACACGCTGGCTCGGGGCCCTGGGACCGATCGTGTGGGACCTAACAAGTCGCCGCATGACGTTCCACCGCCCGGGGCGCTGCATCTCGTGGGCGGGCACGCCCAGCGCCACGGTACCGGCAGTGCGCACCGTGACAGGGGGGGACGCGCTCCTGGAGGCCCTCCTGGACTCGTTTGGGGGGCTCTTCGCGGCTCCTACAGGCCTGCCCCCCAAGCGCGCCCACGACCATCGCATCCTCCTCAAGCCCGACGCGTCGCCTGTGGCTGTCCGTCCGTACCGCTACCCGGCTGCCCACAAGGACGAGCTGGAGCGGCAGTGCGCCGCGATGATCGACCAGGGGATCGTGCGCCGCAGCGACTCCTCGTTCTCGTCGCCGGTCCTCCTGGTGAAGAAGCCCGATGGCTCCTGGCGTTTCTGCGTCGACTACAGAGCCCTGAACGCCCTCACCATCAAGGATGCGTTCCCGATACTAGTGGTGGAGGAGCTGCTCGACGAGCTCCACGGCGCCAAGTTCTTCACCAAGCTTGATCTTCGGTCGGGCTACCACCAGGTGCGGATGCGGCCTGAGGACGTGCACAAGACCGCGTTCCGCACCCACGACGGCTTGTACGAGTTCCTCGTCATGGCGTTCGGGCTCTGCAACGCCCCCGCTACGTTCCAGGCGCTGATGAACGACGTGCTCCGGCCGTTCCTCCGACGGTTCGTCCTAGTATTTTTTTGATGACATATTAATCTACAGCAAGACATGGGCAGACCACCTCCGCCATCTACGGGCCGTCCTCGACGAACTGCAACGCCATCAGCTATTCGTCAAGCGCTCGAAGTGCTCGTTCGGCGCGCCATCCGTCGCCTACCTCGGCCACGTCATCTCAGCCGCCAGGGTAGCCATGGACCTGGCCAAGGTGGCTGCCATTCACGACTGGCCGCCGCCTCGCTCGGTTCGGGCTGTTCGGGGCTTCCTCGGCCTCGCCGGGTACTACCGCCGCTTCGTCCACAACTACGGCACGGTGGCTGCCCCCTTGACGGCCCTCCTAAAGAAGGATGGCTTCGCCTGGGATGACGCAGCCATGGCGGCCTTTGGGGCGCTCAAGGCAGCCGTGTCGTCTGCTCCCGTCCTCGCCATGCCTGACTTCAGCAAGATGTTCGTGGTTGAGTGCGACGCGTCCTCCACAGGTTTCGGCGCGGTGCTTGTCCAGGAGGGGCACCCGGTCGCCTTCTTCAGCCGGCCGATCGCGCCCCGACATCGCGCGCTCGCCGCCTACGAGCGCGAACTCATCAGCTTGGTACAGGCCGTCCGGCACTGGAGGCCGTACCTGTGGGGACGGCACTTCATCGTCAAGACTGATCATTTCAGTCTCAAGTACCTCCTCGACCAGCGACTGGCCACGATACCCCAACATCATTGGGTTGGCAAGCTTCTGGGCTTCGATTTTGAGGTGGAGTACCGCTCGGGCGCCACGAACACCGTCGCAGACGCACTGTCCAGACGGGACACCGAGGAGGGCGCGCTGCTGGCCATCTCAGCGCCCCGCTTCGACTTCGTCGAGCGTCTACGGCAAGCACAGGCGACCGACCCGGCTCTTGTCGCCATCTACGACGAAATCCGCGCCGGCACGCGTACAGCACCGTGGTCCATTGTGGGCGGGATGGTCGCCATGGAGGGCCGCCTCTACATCCCGGCCTCTTCGCCACTACTGCAGGAGATCGTGGCTGCTGTTCATGATGATGGCCACGAAGGCGTCCTCCGCACCCTCCATCGCCTACGGCGAGATTTCCATTTCCCCAACATGCGTCGTGTTGTACAGGATTTTGTCAGGGCGTGCGGCACGTGCCAAAAGTTCAAGTCCGACCACCTACGGCCGGCTGGTCTGCTACAGCCCTTGCCGATCCCATCAGGGGTCTGGTCGGACATCAGCATCGACTTCATCGAAGCTCTGCCACGCATCCACGGCAAGACCGTCATCCTCACCGTCGTCGACCGCTTCAGCAAGTACTGCCACTTCATCCCGCTGGCACACCCGTACACGGCGGAATCGGTGGCGCACGCGTTCTTCGCCGAGGTGGTGCGGCTGCATGGCGTCCCGCAGTCCATCGTCTCGGACCGTGACCCTGTCTTCACGTCGGCATTCTGGACGGAGCTGATGGCGCTCACGGGCACCAAGCTGTTCATGTCCTCCGCCTTCCACCCGCAAACCGACGGCCAATCGGAGGCAGCCAACCGCGTCATCGCCATGTACCTTCGCTGCTTCACCGGCGATCGCCCCCGGCAGTGGCTCCGGTGGCTTCCTTGGGCGGAGTACACCTACAACACCGCATACCAGTCTTCGCTTCGGGAGACGCCGTTCCGGGTGGTCTACGGCCGTGATCCGCCATCCATCAGGTCCTACGAGCCGGGAGACGCGCGCGTGCCCGCGGTGGCACAGGAGATGGAGGACCGAAAGGCCTTCCTCGACGACGTCCGCTTCCGTCTTCACCAGGCGCAGGAATCCCAGAAACGTTCCTATGATCAGCATCACCGGCAGGTCACCTACCAAGTCGGTGACTGGGCCCTACTTCGCCTCCGACAACGGCCTTCGGCAACACTGCCACGATCGTCCGCCGGCAAGCTCAAGCCCCGCTACGTCGGCCCCTACCGCGTTGAGGAGGTCATCAACGACGTGGCCGTACGGCTGCAGCTCCCGGCCGGTGCCAGAATTCACGACGTCTTCCATGTGGGCGTCCTTAAGAAGTTCGTGGGAGCGCCACCGGCTGATCCACCGGTGCTGCCGGCCACACTCAATGGCGCGGTGGTGTCTGCGCCTGCTCGTGTCCTGGCAGGTCGTCTAGCTCGCGGCGTTCAACAAGTCCTGGTCCAGTGGCAAGATGAGCCAGAGTCCTCTGCCACCTGGGAGGATTTCGATGACTTCAAAGCCAGCTTCCCAACGTTCCAGCTCGAGGACGAGCTGGCTTTCGAGCCCGGGAGAGATGTCATGTACGGTAAGTCGTACACCAGGCGCAGGCGCGCGCGTGATGTTCGGCGGGCATCTGAACGTGCGGCCAGGGAGCAAGCCGAGCATGCAGCAGCGCATGGCGCCGGCCAGCCACAGATAGCAAGTGGCTAAGTTTAGGAAGGTAGCAATTTGTCAGGCTAGAGAATTAAGGAGCTTGCTCCATTTGTGTTGGCCGATGGCCTTATATTCCCATGTACTCAGCACTATTGCTATGAATCAAGAACCAAGTTATCTCCTACCTCTCTCTCTTCCCTAAGCCTGCGGTTGGGAGGAATAACCCCACCGGAGAAGACGGCCGAAGGCTACGAGTTGCGTAGCCGAGGCCCGGCGAGTCAAGGGTTCGACGCTCTTGACAGTAATTAAGGCGGACCTGCTCCTTTCTCCCGTCCAAGATTAGAAGCACAGAGTTCTGAAAGCACAAAGAATACATGAACTTAATATGAGGAGTTCTGGTGCTTCTTCCATCCAACATTGAGAATACACAGATAAGTTTTTCAACACTTAATGCAAACTATTCAACAATCGGTGAAGTTTAGGATAAAAAGATAGTTTGAAGCAATGTTAAAAATAGCAGGATTTAGCGCCAGCTATAGCGGGCTTTAGCGTTTCAGCAGGTCGGACGCTAAGCTATGACAGATTTGGTGCTAAATTAATTTTTCCGCTATTAGCTGCTAATAGCACGCTATTTCCGCTAAATCGAGGTTCATTTAGCGCCGCTATTCTGCGTGGGCTTTCATTTTCCTCGGTCCAAATCAAGCGCAGGCCCAAATCGCTGGGATATCTACCGAAGGGAAGCTGTCACACGCATAACCCTAGCCATTTGACACCATTCCAATCGAGCTCGCGTGAGTGCTGGCGGCGGTGCCGCCAGATGCTGTTGCTGCTGTGACCGGTGAGCGGCGAGGGTGCAAGACCGGCAAGGAGTGTCGGAAGTGCAGGCGGCAGCGAGCAGCAGCACCGGCTGCTGCTGTTGCAGTGACTGTAAAGGGCAGCGGCAAGCGGTGAGAGCGCGGGAGTGCAAGCGGCAGCGCCTGCTGCTGTTGCTGCGACGGCCATGTCCCAGTCCCAGCCAGAAGGCAAGATTTTTCAAACTCTTCTCATTTTTCATCTGTTCTTTACGTATTGGGCTGCTCGATGTGAATGGTAGTGACATAGTGCTGCATCTCATTCCCATGGTGAATGGAATAACTGATTGGCTTAGGATTTTTTTTGTACTACTGCATTAAGCTTGATAGTGCTGTTGATTGGTTTACTCTTTACTGTAAATAATTGGCATTTATCCCATGAAGAAAGTAGAGTATCAGATCTGTTCTAGGTTGGTGCATTAAGCGTGCTACTGCTTGTTGAAAGTGATACTCAATTGATTAGGGCTAACCCTAGAAGGGTAGCTATATAGTTCCATACATGGGCCACATGGGCCTTAGCCTCATGGGCCTACATATACTCCAACACCCCCCCGCAGTCTGAACTACCGTCGCAGCGGAGTTCGAGGCTGAAACAAGAAAGAACACACACACCCCCCCACAGACGCAACTAGCCACTGGTGATGTTGAGGCTGGAGCGAAACTCGGCGAAGGTCGAGGACGGGAGGCCTTTGGTGAAGATGTCCGCGAACTGGGAGGTCGTCGGGACATGAAGGACCCGCACCTCGCCCATGGCCACCCGATCACGGACAAAGTGGAGGTCGATCTCGACATGCTTCGTCCGCTGGTGCTGGATGGGGTTGGTGGAGAGGTAGACCGCACTGACGTTGTCGCAGTAGATCAGTGTGCTCCTGGAGGGTGGAGTGTGCAACTCAGCAAGCAGCTGCCGGAGCCAGGCAGCCTCCGCCACGCCGTTAGCCACGGCACGGTACTCCACCTCGGCACTGGACCGGGAGACCACCGGCTGGCGCTTGGACGACCAAGACACCAGGTTGCCGCCCAGGAAGACGGCGTAGCCGGAGGTGGAGCGGCGAGTATCCGGGCACCCGGCCCAGTCAGCGTCGGTGTAGACAACGAGGTCGGTGGAGGAGGCCCGGTGGAGGAGTAGGCCGTAGTCGAGCGTGCCCCGGAGGTAGCGGAGGAGGCGCTTGAGAGCCGTGAGGTGAGGCTCCCGGGGGTCATGCATATGGAGGCAGACCTGCTGAACTGCATAGGTGATGTCCGGCCGGGTGAAGGTGAGGTACTGAAGGGCCCCGGCGAGACTCCTGTACGCAGTGGGATCGGCCACCGGTGGTCCCTCAGCCTCAGACAGCTTGCCCTGAGTGTCGACCGGAGTGGAGCAGGGCTTGCAGTCAGACATCCCAGCCCGCTCCAGGATATCCCGAGTGTACTGCCGCTGGTGAAGAAGGAGCCCAGCAGGACGGTGCTCAACAGTGACACCGAGGAAGTGGTGGAGCTCACCCAGATCCTTCATCGCGAACTCCTGCTGGAGAGCTGCAATGATCCGGCGGAGGAGTGGCTCGCTGGAGGCGGTGAGGACAATGTCATCAACATAGAGCAGCAAGTAAGCAGTGTCGGCCCCATGGTGGTAGACGAACAGGGACGTATCGGACTTGGCCTCCACGAACCCCAGGGTCAGCAAGAAAGCGGCGAACCGGTGGTTCCACGCCCGAGGTGCCTGCTTGAGGCCGTAGAGGGACCTGTTGAGCCGGCAGACCATGTCAGGACGGGTGGTGTCGACGAACCCCGCCGGCTGACTGCAGTACACCGTCTCGGTGAGAAGGCCGTGGAGGAAGGCGTTCTTGACGTCCAGTTGATGGACGGGCCAAGACCGAGCAAGCGCCAGTGATAGCACGGTACGGACGGTGGCCGGCTTGACCACCGGGCTGAAGGTCTCATCGTAGTCGACGCCAGGGCGCTGAGTGAACCCCCGGAGGACCCACCGAGCCTTGTAGCGCTCGAGAGAGCCGTCGGCCCGGCGCTTGTGGGTCCAAATCCACTTGCCGGTGACGACATTGGCGCCCGACGGCCGGGGCACCAACTCCCACGTCTGGTTGGCGAGTAGCGCGGCGTACTCCTCCATCGCACGGCGCCAGTGAGGGTCCAACAGGGCGTCGCGGACGGAAGAGGGTACTGGAGAGATCACCGCGGCGCCGGTCGAAGCCTCGAGGACGCGAGGTGGTAGGGTGCCAGCCGCGTGCCTGGTCACCATCGGGTGAACATGCCGCGGGTGTCGGTGAAGCAGCGGCGGGTGGTAGACCGGCGAGGCACCACGAGTCGGCGGGGACTGCGGTGGTGGAGTCGGTGTCCCCGGTGGAGAAGGAGGCGCGAGCGGCGGCGGCCGCCGCGGCCTGCGCTGGTACACCCGTACCGGCGCGGCGAACCTCGACGGAGGTGCCGGGGCCGGTGCCGGGACAGGATCCGGCGTCGGCGACCGGCACGACCCCCCCGTGCCCGAAGCGGGGGACGAAGGCCCCGGGGCTGCACCAACCGGAGAAGACGGGGCCGCGGCCGAGGACGACGGACCCGGACCCGCCAGGGATCCAGGATAGGGGGCCGGCCCGTCGCGCGGCGAAGCAGTACCTGCAGGAGACCACGAAAAAGGTGGCTGGACCACCGGGTCAGTGGGAAACAGGGAGGATGGGTCAGGTACCGGAGGGGTAGGAGTGCTGGAAAAGGGAAACACGGACTCATCGAACACCACATGGCGCGAAATGAGAACCCGTCGGGAGGTGAGGTCAAAGCACCGGTACCCCTTGTGATCCGGGGAGTACCCGAGGAAGACACAGAGCGTGGAGTGAGGGTCCAGCTTGTGAGAAGAAGTGGCAGCGGTGTTGGGGTAACACGCACACCCAAACACCCGGAGGTGATCGTACCGAGGCGGGGTACCGAAGAGGGCGTGGTGAGGAGTGGGAGCGGGACAGGCCGCCGAAGGAAGGCGGTTAAGAAGGTAGGTGGAGGTGTGCAGGCCCTCAGCCCAGAAGCGAGCGGGAAGAGAGGCCTGAAACAGAAGGGTACGCACGGTGTCGTTGGTGGTGCGAATCATCCGCTCGGCCTTGCCATTCTGCGAAGAGGTGTATGGACAGGACATGCGGAGCTGAACACCGTGAGAGAGGAAGAAATCGCGGGAGGTGGAGTTATCAAACTCGCGACCATTGTCACACTGGACGGCCTTGATGGTGAGGCCAAACTGTGTGGACACCCACGTAAAGAAGTGGAGGAGCGTGGTAAACGTATCTGACTTCGCACGGAGAGGAAAAGTCCACGAATAATGCGAAAAATCATCAACAACCACAAGATAGTACTTATACCCAGAAATACTCAGAACAGGAGATGTCCATAGGTCGCAATGTACAAGATCAAAAATGCGGGCCGCATGGGAAGTAGAGCTAGAAAAAGGAAGACGAACATGTCGGCCCAATTGGCACGCATGACACAGGTGTTCATCATGAGCTCGAGTACATGGAAGACCGGAGCTACGACTGAGCTGTATCAGGGCATCACGTCCAGGATGGCCGAGGCACCGGTGCCAGGTAGTAGAGGAAGCAGAAGCGACGAAGGCAGCTGACAAAACGGGCGGCGAAGAAGACGAAGGAGCCACCGGGAAGCGAAGGGTGTAAAGGGGCCCGGTGCTGTCACATCGGAGCAGAGGACGCCGGGAAGCCAAATCCTTTACAGTAAGACCAGAAGAGTCAAATTCCACAGAACAATAATTGTCAGCTGTAAAACGTCGAATAGAAAGAAGATTATGAACCCTAGAAGGAGCAACAAGAACATCAGGAAGACGAAAGGAGCCATGAGCACCGGCGGTACCCACAGAAGAGACTGGAATACAAGACCCATTTGCGACCATAATGGACGAAGGAAGAGAGGAAGAGGGAGAGTGAATCGACGAAAGTATACCGGGGTCAGGCGTAGTGTGGTAGGTGGCACCCGAATCTGCGATCCACTCGGGTCCAACCGGAGGAGTCAGGCCCATGGTGCTGAACGAGCGAGCCAGGGCTGCCGGATCCCACCCCGCGACCCCCGGTAGAGTCCCAGGAGGTGAAGTCCACGCCGTAGCCGGGAAGACGCCGGGTGAAGGACCAGCAGGGGGGAACGGAGGAGCTCCGGTGAGCATGGCCACCGGTGGACGCGAGTCGGCACCAGTGGCGTGGTAGGGCCACATAGAGATGCGCCCAGACCACGGGTGCTGGAAAGAGGGCCATGGTGCCCCTCCCTGCTGAACACCTGGTGCCGGGGCCTGGGTATGTCCACCCCGGCCACCCCCGCGACCCCCTCCACGGCGACGACGACCGCCACGACCCCCCCCACCTCCGCTCGGCCCAGAGGGAGGAGGACCCAGGAGAGACTGCGGCGGTGGAGCGGTCGACCGTGGTGGAGCAGACGGACGCGGCGAAGTAGCAGCCAGGGCCGTCGAGGACGACGAGGACCCCGTGGAAGTGGTGGAGCCCGGCTGGAGGCCCTGCGTGAGCTCCTCCATGACAAGATCGTCACGGACCTCCAGGAAGGTGGGGAAGGGCCGCTGGCGGGTGATCCACGTCCGGAGGTGGGCGTAGCGGTCACTGAGCCCCCGGAGGACGTTGAGGACCAAGATGCGATCCTCCACAGGCCACCCAAGGTCCCCCAGGGAGTCCGCCATGCCCTTCATCCGACGGCAGAACTCGCTGACGGAGAGGTCACCCTGGACGAACGTCCGAAAGCTCGCGTCGAGGCGCAGAGCCCGAGCCTCGGCGTTGCCCAGGAACTGACCCTCAATGGCGAGCCACGCCCGACGCGCGTCAGGAGAGGTGCGGACGAGGTCGTGTAGGTCCAGAGAGATCGTCCCCAGGATCCAGGAGAGGACGATGCTGTCCAGGCGAAACCACGACGGGGTCTGGACGGCGACCGAAGCGTCAACGAGGACGTGGTCGTCGAGGGCGTAGCGGCGAAGAGTGAGAAGCACGAGGTCCCGCCAGCGGGCGTAGGATGGTGACTCCGGCTCGAGGACGACCGGGACGAGGAGGCGAATGTTCTGGACCCCCCCGGCCTGGTAGTGAAGCTGAGCCACGAGCGGGTCGGCCGGGTCGTGCCAGAGGACGGCGGTGTGGGAAGCGCGGCGTCCCGGCGAGGCGGAAGAAGTGACCCCAACATCAGCAGGAGAGGCAAGGAGGTGCTCCGCCTCGGTGATCTGGCGGGCCAGAGCATCGGTCGCATCGCGCTCCCGCTCCCACACGAGTGCCGCAGCGCGCACACGGGCCTGCCCCTCCGCGGCAGCAGCCCGGGCAGCGGCGAGAGCGGCGGCGAGTCCGGAGTCGGGGCGGTGGCCGGGAGCAAGGTGCGAAGATGAAGCTGGAAAGTGGAAGGCCGTGCCTTGAGAAGGAATTCCCGCACCCCCATGCTGCAAACCAGCCGCTGCAGCAAGAGCAGCAGCAAGGGCAGCTCCATCCCCGGCGCCCAAGAGCAGAAGAGAGGTCATAGGAGTGATGGAGGGCGTGGTGACCGGGGCTGTACTGGCAGCAGAGGTGGTAGAGACATCGGAATCAGCCCCAGTGGCGGCACCAGAGGAGGCGCCGACCACCAGGTCCCCCCCAGTGTCCACCGCTGGGGGCTGCTGGCCTGCTGCCGCCAGAGCACCAGCCAGGGCGGACCCGAGGAGGGCAGAGGGAGCGGTGGGAGGGAAGGAGGGGGAGGCGCGGCTCCCAGCACCAGTCAGGAGAGGGGCGGCGCCACCAGGAACGGCAGGGAGCCCAGCGACTTGTCCCTGGGCGGCGCCAGCAGAGAACCCGACGGGGAGGAGAGGGGCGGCGCCAGAAGATGGAGAACGGAGCAGATCCGCCCAGGATGGGGAGGAGAGGGGAGGGAAAACAGAGAAGTAGGAGGGAGGGGGAGGTGGCCGGCCGGCCATGGCCACCGGCGGCCAGGAAGCAGCGGCGGCTATGGGTGAGATAGAGGCCGGCGGCTGAGCCTGGGAAAGAAACAAAGGCTGGATACCATGTTGAAAGTGATACTCAATTGATTAGGGCTAACCCTAGAAGGGTAGCTATATAGTTCCATACATGGGCCACATGGGCCTTAGCCTCATGGGCCTACATATACTCCAACACTGCTGTTGTTGATAGGATATTAGGTTTACTCTGTACTGTAAATACATTGGCTTAGGATTTTCTGTACTGCTGCTGTTGATTGGTTTATAGTTTACTGTAAATAAATTGGCATATATCCCATCAAGCAAGTAGAGTATCAGATCTGTTCTAGGTTGGTGCAGTAAGCTTGACATTTTTTTATCTCATATTAATTTTGTTGCTTAGGTGCCCCATCAAGTGTTGCATCTGAATCAGTAGAACAATCAGCTTCAACCAAGCCCTTGTTTAGTTCCCGAAATATTTTGGGAAATGTAACTGTAGTGCTACTGTAGCACTTTCGTTGTTATTTGACAATTATTGTCCGATCATGGCCTAACTAGGCTTAAAAGATTCGTCTCGTCCATTTCGTCTAAACTGTGTAATTAGTTTTATTTTTTATCTATATTTAATGCTTCATGCATGTGTCTAAAGATTCGATGTGACAGGAATCCGAAATATTTTGGGAAATATTTTGGGAACTAAACAAGGGCCAAAGTTGCTATCCACTCAGATGCGAAGAAGAAGCATTCAATAGTGTGCAACTACTGTAAGAAGAAGACGATAAATGCTGGAATTACAAGAGTGAAGTACCATCTTGCTCACCTCGGTGGCAACAATGTTAGTAAGTGTGACAAGGTTCCAACAGATGTGAAGGAAGAGATGCTAGCTTTGCTTACCAAGAAAACTAGTGAAAAGGAACAAAAGCAAAAGCTAAAGCAAAGGGCCAGAGATGAAATTGAACGAGGTTGTTGTGCTAAAGTCAACAAAAGGACCTAGTTGTAGTGCTGTTGCTTCATCAGGTAGTGGCACTATCGAGAAGTTCTACAAGCCGGCTTCTATGAAAGAGGCTGTTCAGAAGAACCAGAAAGGAGCTAACGTCAGCCAAAAGGTTCAAACAAAGTTAACAACTCAGAAAAGAGAAGAGAGGAGGGATAGAGCTTGTGAGTATATATGTCAGTTCATTTATGAAGCTAGCATTGCACACAATACAGTCCTTCCTAGCTTTGCCAATATGGTTGAGGCCATTGGAGCCTTTGGTAGAGGTTTGAGAGGGCCTAGTCCCTATGAGATGAGTGGACCATTTTTGCAGAAAAGGAAACAAAAGGTGTTGGATGGATTCAAGAGCCATCACGAATCATGGGAAACCTCAGGTTGTACACTTATGACAAATGCATGGACAGATAAGAAGGGCAGGGGAGTAATGAATTTAGTCGTGCATAGTGCCCATGGGGTCCTTTTTTGGATTTTGTGGACTGCTCTGGTGTCAAGAAAAATGGTAAATACGTCTTTGACCTTGTGGATAGATGCATTGAAGACATAGGAGAGGAAAATGTTGTCCAAGTGGTCCCTGACAATGCTAGTGTTAATGTAGCAGCAACAAGTCTTCTAGCAGCAAAGAGACCCAAAATATTTTGGAATGGATGTGCAGCTCACTGCCTGCATCTCATGTTGGAGGACATTGGGAGGCTTGAACCAGTTTAGGAAACAATTACAAATGCAAGACAAGTGACTGCATTTCTCTATGCTCATACAAGGGTGCTGGATTTGATGAGAAAATAAATTGGTAAGGACTTGGTTCGCTCTGGAGTTATTCGATTTGCCACTGCTTATTTGAATCTGAAGAGTTTGCAAGACAACAAGAAGGAGCTCGAAAGGCTCTTCAGAGATAATGATCTCAATGAGATGCGCTACTTGAAGAGTGCTAAGGGGAAGAAGGCGGAAAAAGTGGTGAAATCTGAAGTCTTTTGGAAAGATGTTGACAGGGTAATTTTTTTTGAGTCATTGGCTAATGTGCTGAGAAGAATGGATAGCGATGTGCCTGCAACTGGATTTTTGCATGGATATATGCTTGAGGCAAGGAAAGAAATTGCTTTGAGGTTTGACAATAATGAAACAAGCTACAAACCTGTTTGGGAAATAATTGACAAAAGGTGGGACAGCAAGTTGAAGAGTCCACTACACTTGGCTGGGTACTATTTGAACCCTTATTATTACTACCCAAACAAGTCAGAGATTGAGCAGGATGGATCATTAAGAGCTGCTGTAATTGAATGTGTTACAACGCTGATTGATGATGAAGAAATTCAAGATAATATCATTGAAGACCTCAACAAATATAAGGAACAGCAAGGGTCATTTGGACATGACATTGCCACAAGGCAGAGGTGAAATAAGAACTTCAACCCATGTGAAAATTGTGAAACTAATGTGATTGATGAATTATCCAATATAATCATTTTTGCTATCACAAGAGTTGAACTCTTTGCTTGTTCATGCAGCAACATGGTGGCTGAATCATGACACAACTACACCTATTTTTAGTCTATTGGCAATAAGGATTCTAAGTTTGACATGTAGCTCCTCTGGTTGTGAGAGGAGTTGGTCAGTATTTGAACAGGTAATAAAAATAATTCTTCTTCCACAGCTCACCTACATGAATATATTTTGCATCGTTGTTCATTCCTTGAATTTTATTCACCTAAACAAAACTAGGTGCACACAAAAAAGCGCAACAGATTACTTCATGATAGGATGAGAGGCCTTGTATTTGTCAAATTTAACTCCAAACTAAGGCATAAGAAAGAGAACAAGAGTAGAGATCCCATAGAGAAGGAAATAAATGATGCGCTGGAGGATGACAACAATTAGTTCATTACTGGATTAGAACCACATACAAATCAAAGTCAAGAAGATCAGGGATGTGCAGAAACAGCAGCAAAAGCACAAGAAGGAGCATCATAGGGAGCATCAGCATCACATGCAAAAGCCAAAAGGAAAAGGCCTGTGTGCCCTAGGAAGAAAATTCAGGACCATGGCATCTCTGATGAAGCCTTGGTCTGCAGCCTCTACTTCTGAATTAGAGGAAAACCAAGATGCTAAGGAATCTACTGATATTGAAGATGATTAGATGACAACAAACTAAGCAGATGCTGAAATGCATGTGTGAATGTACTGATATGTATCAGACTACGGCCTATGGCTCCATGCCTTATGTTTGTTTGTCTATCTGTCATTGTTTAGTTGGTATGTACTGTAATGTCTGTCAACTTTGTTTGAACTTAGAACTCATGTGTGTATGTGTCTATGTGATGTATCATGTATGAACTATGAAACTGTGGTCTGATGTGTTAGTAAGACTTTGAACTATCTGTCCTAGTTAGTTGGTAGTTGGTATCTGTAATGTCTTCATCTTCTATGTTTATTATGTGTAAAATTACCTGATGTTTGACATATTTGAAGACAATGAAGGTTACGCAGAACAATCAGTATCTTGCAATAAATTACAACATCGGGGTTAAAAACAAGAGGTAAGGGCGCAAGAAAAAAAATTACCAGAGGAGGCGACTGTGAAACTTGATCTGGTGCCATTTGAAGAGCAGGAACGGCAAGGACACAGATTCTGCGATGGAGACGCAAAACTACAAGATGCAGTTTTCAAGGACCGTCTGCCTCTGTAAGGTCTCACAAAAAAAATGAAACTTATCTGTGTAATCTGTTGCGCTTTGACAAATACTATCATGAAGTAATCTGTTGCGGCATGTGGTGGCGGCGCGGGGCAGGGAGGAGGAGGAGGAGGAGGTGGCGGCGGAATGTGGCGGCGGCGCGCAATGGTGCACGCAGGCTGGAAGGAGACAGTTAAGTAGGCAGCCGTCATTGGGCCCACATATCAGCGACAGAGTGCGGCGCACGGAATCTCAGCGCCGAGCCCGCACGGAGCTAAGGTGGTGGAACTTGGGAGGAGTGGGGAAGGCGCGACACGTGGGTGAAGACGCCCGCTGGCCCGCATGTCGGTGAGCAAGACACAGGCACGTGATCCGCACACCCCAGGTGACGCACAACTGTTTTTTTTTAGGAGAACGCACAATTTGTGAGTTACCTTAAAATAGCAGCACCGCCCAAAGGAACAAGGGCCGGGTCGGGCTGGCCTGGGCCAACGAAACCCATCTAGATCCGGCACCATCCTCGCCTGCCCTCGCCAGTCGCCACCGCCCAGTCTCACGCCGGCTGGAGCCGAACCGCCGGACTGGACTGCGCATGCAGCCGACCGAGACCGAGCCGCCGCCAGCAACGAACGCCATGAGCGGCCGTAGGCTGCGTGGCGTCCCAACGCCCCCGAGCCACAGCCACCCCGTACCCGGAGACCGGGCCGCACCTCTCGCGCTGCCCCGAGCTGGCCGCATTGCTCGTCTCTCCATGGAAATGGGGATGGGACGGGAGGGGGGATGTAATGGAATCTTTTGCTATGAATGGGACCTCGTTTTTATTGAAGGCGCCAAGCCAACCCTATGCGACAAGGGTGGGCGGCGGCGGCGAGGGTTTCGCTTTCCTTACGCCCATTAGGGCAACAGCGCAGAGCGCTTTCCTTACGCCGGACTGGACCAGGCCGTTGTATCTTTAATTTAAAACGTTGGTTGTCATCCCGTTTCTATATTTCTTGCGGCCGCACCTCGATCGGCCCAATAAGCGCTTCCCATCGATATTTGCTCGCCGCGATGCGATAGCGCGCAACTCGACCGTAACAGGCTTCCGCATCGACCAGGGCCCAATAAACACATACTCCTATTTGGAATCGCTAAATATGATTACCATATATATCACATAAGCTAACTTAAATCAACAAGATGAGTGGATGATGCAATACAAAATAGCACTGCGCTACATAAATCAAGTTGCAAACGGTCATTTCCACAGGTGCCTTACAAACAGCAAACCAACTACGCCGAACCTAACTTAGCAATGTATTAAGCAACACTGCTCCAGCGGAGATTATACTGACAAATGGCCATTTTCCTCCAAAGTTCCAACCGTGCCATGTGCCAACAAACACATAACAGCGCCAACAGCACGCAGACGTTGTTCAGGAGCAGCTGCAGCATCCTTTGTTTGAGCACAACTCCTTCAATCACCCAAATCTAAAGAGGAAAAAAATATCGATGCCAGAAGTAATACAGCAATCATGCATGAGAAATTACATTCTCCATGTAGGACACCCTTTGCTCCAGCTCACAGATTAATTTTTTGTTTTGCCTTGAAGATTCAGAAACCTCTTTTTCAACCTAAAACGCAAAAGTTAAGTTCACTTGTCTTCTAAATCCCATATATCACATCATGAGTAAGATTACAAAGACTTGCCTCTGCAATCCTTGCTGACAACCTAGCCTCCTCGTCCATATTCATTTTTGTTAGTTCAGTTACATTCTACACAATTGCTTTCAGCTCTTCAAGCTGGAGATTCTGCTTTTAAGCAGCTCCTTGCCTCCTCCTGATAAAGAAAACCAAACCACATAAGAACAGGTCCACCATGCAGACATATTAGTAGAGGTTAATACGCCAAAGAATAAAGGAGTGACACTACTGAAACAAGAACTTGGAATCTCGGTGTTACTTCAGCCATTTTATGTTCATACCCAGGTAATGCGGTTACACATTGCCTGACAAAGGGTAAACTTGGCTCCGATCTCCTGAATCCTAGCCTCTTTAGCAGCAGAAGTGTCTGCCAGGTTTACCTGAAAAGACAATAACTAAGTTTTCAGTTAACTAACACCAAAAAAATACCATGGTAAAAGAGCATTAGAATCCCAAAACAAAAACAGTCAGAATGTATTAGAGAATTTCCAATCCTGAAAAATATTAGAAAAAGAAATCAACATGAGCAGCAGCAGACGCCTTTCCTTATTCTAATAAATAAATAAGGACTGTGAAGTAAACTTACTCTGATTTCAGAAGAGTTAAGAAGAAAATAGTAGACACCGTTAGTATGCAGGTTATCCTAATTTAGGGATTAGTTCATCCATTGCAAATCCCACACAGCAAAGGACACGTGAAGAAAAAAGATAATCAAAGAAACTATCTCTGACTACAAGATAACAGTAAAAAAATACCGTAGGCGTAATTCACAAGTTCATTCTCCATCCAGAACAGGGTCCTCTCAGAAAAGAAAAGGCCTGCAAGGAATAGGAGGGAATCAGGAGTACGTTAGCCTTGAGCTTTCTGATGATCTGTGTGCAGTGCGTGTCGCTGCTTCCGTCTTTCTATAGTGACTCCAACACATCCTCCAGCCGTAGCAGCACCTTCGATAACAACAATAACCACAGCACCTTTCTTTCCCCTCCCCCTTCAACCCCTAATCACCCACCGCTAGCACTGACCTTGCCCACCAAAAATCCCTAGACCAATGGTTTTCAATCTCCAAGAGCATGTCCTTTGAGATGTCCAGAGTATTCACACTTGCAGGAGTACACAAACAATCCTCACAGGGTTAAAATGCTTCATAGATACTACCTCCTTTTTTACAGTGTTTGTCTGGGACACATATCTAGGACGCTCAAAAGTTAAATATCCATATATTTAGTAAGTACTGCTTCCGTTCCAGATTATAAGACGTTTTGGCTTTCGCTAGATACATTGCCTTTACTATGTATCTAGACAGTGTATCTAAATACATAGCAAAAGCTATGTATCTAAAAAAAAGTCAAAACGTCTTATAATTTGGAACAGGAGTACAATTTTGACATAATTCGATCGAAGATAAATCAAATACTATGCCACCTAGGTACGTGAATTGGATACATTACGTAACAGAGTTCTTTTCTTTTCTTTGGGGGCTGGGTGGGGGGTGAAATGAAGCTCTCTTGATCAGTCTTTTCAAACGAAGAGATTACGTAACAGAGATCTTTTCTTTTCTTTGGGGGCTGGGTGGGGGTGAAATGAAGCTCTCTTGATCAGTCTTTTTAAACCAAGAGTAATACTGGTAGTCTACATTGATGATAAAAAAAAAATCAACAGTTCTGAAGATTCATGAATCAGACATTCCTGCCTTAGCCACAGGGAGTAAGGCAGTAGCATGAAGATAAGAACCATCTGTTAGTGCAGCAGGTGCTGGCTGATGCAACATCAGTTGCCAAAGTTCTCCTGTGGATGCATGTACAGAGCTTCCACAAAATCAAAACAAATCTGCATCAATGTAGGTTGTAGGGAGTGCAAAATATATGATTACAATCTGAAAACATGCCAAAGACTTTGATCTCCAAGAATTAAACATATTTTGCTCTTTGCAGATATCTGCTGGACTGCCTTTTTTCTAAAAGTAAGAACTACATTATTCATGACTTGGAGTCACTTCCTTGATATTGTACATAATTGGTGATCTGTACATGCAGCACTAGCAAACAAAATTGTTTGTAAGCAATCAAGTTTCCCAAGCTTGACTGAACCGATCAGACTTATGTATAGCATTAAATTTCATTTGTCAGACCCAGGCTACAGTACCCAACATAAGAAGGCCAAACAAGTATTTAGAAAACCCAAACCTCCATCAAACCATGAGAAACTAGTGGCAGGGCGCGCGCCATCACGCGCATAGGCGGGCACAGGAATGATTTGAAATATGGAGAATATATATAGACTGCATTATAAGTAATAAGCTAGGTACATTTGAAACTTAATTATAAGAGAAGACATATGTTTGATTAATGAATTGGGAATTAGGTAAGAGTGGCACACAAATATATGTATATGTACTACATATGGTGTAAGACTGGAAAACCCAAAGAGGACTTCGTAGGTATGTATTGCATCTGCTATTCGAAGGGCCTTTTACATATATTCACTCATCCTGCAAAACTGGCCTGGAGCCGTAGAAGAGGTGTTCTTATAGCTCATGGGTGCCAAGAGGGTGGGGGGTGGAGGCCATCTCCAGTTCAACTGCATATAGAGAACCATCTTCAGCAAATTGAGAGGCCAACGAAACGTATGGAGGGTGGCAGCAGGCAATGAAAATTCCAAGTGAAAGCATAAGGTCTTCAAATGAGAAACATGGCAACCCAGAACAAGGGAAAAAAGGGACAAGACATCCAAACCAACCAAGGGAGTCTGTAAATTTGAATTAACATATAAGATAGTGAAGATTCGTGAGATATTATTTGCCAAGCTGTAGGTACACAACCTGACCCTTCAGGTTTAAAAACAGTCTAGGGTTACAAAGAACTGCTGTGATAATTAAATATCTAAGAGGGTATTTATGAATTTCTTTGAAAGTCCATAACTGCAAGCACTGAAAAACAAAGTATGGTGTGAATCTATCTCTATAATGGATGGCTCTGCCTTGGTTGGCTAAAACAAATGTTGCCTGAGATACTCCAGGTTTTAGAAATCTTAGATGCATATCAAACCAGGATTTAATAAGTAGAGATTGTAATTTTAGCAGAGCGTAGCCAATGGTTGCACTAAAATCGGGAGCTAGCAAGGGCAATCTGTTGTAGTCGATGCAAGGTTACCTTTTCTTTCTTGTTGCCCTTGTTGTCTGTCTATTGCTCCTGCTACACGTTGGAGGCTCCGTTGCTGGTGGTTGTCCCTTGCACGCGTAGGTTTGATATTATGTGTATATCTGGGATTTATGAGCGGTCAGTAGCAACGAAAGAATAACCAGGGAGCGTAAATAGATAGCACAAATTAGGCAGAAAAAGAATACAGGTTTGCAAAAGTTTTTTAACAGGAATAGGCGTCAAACCAATCCACTCGTGTGAATGAACGGCACAGGGAAATACATATGAAACGGGAAAACAGACACTGTTAGAGAACAAGCGAATCTAATACAACTTTTCTGATGTCAAATATGTGTGTGATATGGGGGAATGGAATTTTTTTTTATAATAAAAACAAATACTTTTATCTATATATCATCAAAGGGAATGTGAGTGATAGGTCGTCTTGACATCGTAATGGTAAAAGGCCAATACCTATTTAACTCAATCATACAAAGCTGAGAAATTGGCCCAGCCCAAAAGTATACCCGACTGCTCAATAAAAACTACCCAATGCATACTCGACTGCTCAATAAAAATCACCTGATGCAATGAGGAAAGAAAGCAGATCACACCCTAACACTATATGAGCATCATGCAATGTCAAAATGAAAAATAGCAAAATACGTTAGACATAGTCATTATGGTATTGTTGCTCCCTTCTTTTTGTACTTGATTGAATTTGTCAGCTTGCTAATTTCAGTGCAGCTGCAACCTCTTAATGAGATTTCCAATAACATTCAGAATGCATAGGCACGCCTGTAATTGTGATAATTATCTAAAAAGAAGGAAATATCCTAGCATAGGAAAAGTAATAGCAAAATGGTTGTTTTCAGTCCTCATTCATTAGTGTCAGTCACAGAGCTGATGCAATCAAAGCATGGGAAAGTAAAACTTTGAGGCCTATATAGTTAAAATTGTATTTCGATACTTTTCAAGTGGATAAATTTCTTCGTTTCCTAATTAACTCCAAACACTTCTGACCAATATCACTGTACATATGAAATGACTGGAGATGTCAAGAGCCAAGGGCAAAACCTAAGCAGTTTCGACTGAAGTGCAGGCATTATCTTTGCGCGGGGGGTTTTTTTTTTTTTTTTGAACCGGGGAGCTTTGCTCCTCATTCCCATGCACTGTGCACGGAAATACGGTGGGAGGCGGGATCGAACCCGGGTGGCCGAGCTACAGATTCATGCTGCTGGCCACTCCAAACGTCCGTCCGTTCCATTATCTTTGCGCAGGTAATAAGACTATAATTTTGAAAGTGAAAAATGACAGGCATGATATACGTACCAAAATGCTTTATCTACTTCTGAATGTTAGACGTACCAAAATGCTTTCTCTGTGTCTGAATGAGGCATATTATTGGAACACAGACCCAAATTTGAAGCTTCATTGTTCGAGCATATTATTTCACTCCGATTAGGTAAAAAAGGGATCATCATGATCGACTTGAATCATTTTGTCAGACCTAGCTGGTGCTGGACTGAAAGAATTCAATATTATTGTTTGAGCATGAGCTGACCTGAATCTGATTCTATTTCGTCAGTGAAAGTAGGTCCTTTTGTTGTAGTCAGCGACAACGATGGATGACCTCACCCAAAGTAGCATCTAGGGAAACTATTGTAGAGGCTGTACAAATCAGCATGCAAAGGCATGAAACAAGGCTAAAGCCCAACCACAATCTTGCTCATCATTATTTAAGCAGTATAGGAGGCCAGCAATCAGTATCAAAATTAGACTTTAAAACATATTAGATGGCACATGAAAATGACAAGAGTTAATGACCATAAGATGTGAAGAGTAATTATGTATAACAATTACATATTTTTTACCGCACAACAGCAAGGCCATTAACAACTATTACGAAGCATGGGCATTAACAACTTTGTAACATAAGTAATCCAAGGATAGAAGCGCATAGATTTTAAGTTTACAGTATGGATGTATTACTTGAAAAGAATGAAGCAATTTTTTTTCAAAAGAAAAGTATTTACCCACTGTTATTTTCAGCTCTTATCAAATCACAAATGGGGAGGAGAACACATATAGAACTATCATCAGTGCACAGTTATATACATGAAGGTCCGCCATTTTGTCCAGAAGCCACCTATTCAGATAACCTGAAAGTTTATCATTTTATTTTGCTGCATAAGGTTAAGGTACAGCTAGAAGTGATACCGCACAGTTACATACCTTGAGTTCCACCATTTTCTTCAGAGGCCACCAATTCAGATAGTCTGAAACTACATCTACATCATTTTATTTCGATGCATAAGTTCTTGAAGGCAGCGTCACCAAACTAATAATCTAATTGAACAGGCACATATCCATGATACACGGTAAAGTGAGTAATCTAATTGAACAGGCACATATCCATGATACACAGTAAAGTGAGATGATTTTCTGCAGACCCTTCAAAAGTGTAGCTATAGGGAAGCATATCATCAAGAGGTTGTAATAGATAGAATATATTTTTGTCAGACCAAAAAAGCATATTGTTCTACAGGCTATACAAATTCCACTACTCAAGAAAGGCTATGTTGAAGTTAAATATGACAGAGTCCATAATAACGATGACTCAATGAACCAATACAGTGATTATGGGCTCAATGAGTCACTGTATACATAGAACAGAGCACTAAAAAATTCAGTACAAACCGATTGCTGTTGTGTTTGGGCTTTTGCCCATCCTGTACATAAGACTGTTTGCTCTTAATCGATCGGCAAAGCTGATGCCAATACCACCTCAAAAACAAATTAGACAAGAATCTAAAAAAAAAAAGAGTACCTATCATATGCCTTTCCTAATACAACCATGCAAATATACTACGAAGACATATAGAGTAATATGAGCCATTTTGAATTAGGAAACCAGGAAATGGTTGTCACTAAAGGCTACTTTTATATACATCAAGAACATTGAACCTTTTTTGTCATCAGCCGGAGGAAGCCATTAGACTGAGACATCCTGTAGCTAAGTTAGCACCCCCTCACCTAACTATATCCACTGCAGGGAAAATAGGCACCTACAGTGCCACGCAAAGCTTTTACTGAGAGCACATACAACCTAAGACTGGCAGCCTGGTTACCATTTTCAACAAGAAATCACTGAACTGTAAAATTTCTGTTAATTGGTACTGTGCTGAATATTACGAAGGTATATTTAACTTAGTTAGGTAACCTATATCAACAGTGCACAGCAAACTGCATATCTAAGTTAAAATTTCTTTTTAAAATGTACATAAGCAGAATCGCTAAAAGTATATTAAAGGAAACTGTATGTGAATACATTGCAATTCTTGAATCATCAATATCGTTTTGTTCTTGCCCATGCAGAACTGTAATACATTCATATGTGCTAGAGACAATGATTCTAAGTGGTGGAGCTCACCCAGATCCTTCATCGCGAACTCCTGCTGGAGAGCGGTGATGATCCGGCGGAGAAGTGGCTCGCTGGAGGCGGTGAGGACAATGTCATCAACATAGAGTAGCAAGTATGCAGTGTCAGCTCCGTGGTGGTAGACGAACAGGGATGTATCAGACTTGGCCTCTATGAACCCCAGGGTCAGCAAGAAAGCCGCAAACCGGTGGTTCCACGCCCGAGGTGCCTGCTTGAGGCCGTAGAGGGACCTGTTGAGCCGGCAGACCATGTCAGGACGGGTGGAATCGACGAACCCCGCCGGCTGACTGCAGTACACCGTCTCGGTAAGAAGGCCGTGGAGGAAGGCGTTCTTGACGTCCAGCTGGTGGACGGGCCAAGACCGAGCAAGCGCCAGCGAGAGCACAGTACGGACGGTGGCCGGCTTGACCACTGGGCTGAAGGTCTCATCGTAGTCGACTCCAGGGCGCTGAGTGAAACCCCGGAGGACCCATCGAGCCTTGTAGCGCTCGAGAGAGCCGTCGGCCCGGCGCTTGTGGGTCCAGATCCACTTGTCGGTGACGACATTGGAGCCTGGTGGCCGGGGCACCAATTCCCACGTCTGGTTGGCGAGCAGCGCGGCGTACTCCTCTTCCATCGCGCGGCGCCAGTGAGGGTCCAACAGGGCGTCGCGGACGGAAGAGGGTACCGGGGAGACCACCGCGTCGCCGGTCGAAGCCTCGAGGGCACGAGGCGGCAGTGTGCCAGCCGCGTGCCGGGTCACCATCGGGTGAACATGCCGCGGATGTCGGTGAAGCAGCGGCGGGTGGTAAACCGGCGGGGCACCACAAGCCGGCGGGGACTGCGGCGGTGGTGTCGGTGTCCCCGGTGGAGAAGGGACCACGAGCGGCTGCGGCCGCGGCCTGCGCTGGTACACCCGTACCGGCGCGGCGAACCTCGACGGAGGTGCCGGGGCAGGTGCCGGGACGGGATCCGGCGTCGGCGACCGGCACGACCCCCCCGGGGCAGAAGCGGGGGACGAAGGCCCCGGGTCTGCACCAACTGGAGAAGACGGGGCCGCGCCGGAGGACGATGGGCCCGGACCCGCAGGGGATCCGGGACCGGTAGCCGGCGTGGAGCGCGGCGAAGCGGTACCTGCAGGAGACCACGAAAAAGGTGGCTGGACCACCGGGTCAGTGGGAAACAGAGGGTGGGTCAGGTACCGGAGGTGTGGTAGTGCTAGAAAAGGGAAAGACGAACTCATCGAACACCACATGGCGCGAGATGAGAACACGTCGGGAGGTAAGGTCATAGCACCGGTACCCCTTGTGATCCGGGGAGTACCCGAGGAAGACACAAAGCGTGGAGCGAGGGTCCAGCTTGTGAGAGGAAGTGGCAGCGGTGTTGGGGTAACAAGCACACCCAAACACACGGAGGTGATCGTACCGAGGCGAGGTACCGAAGAGGGCGTGGTGAGGTGTGGGAGCGGGACAGGCAGCGGAAGGAAGGCGGTTAAGAAGGTAGGTGGAGGTGTGCAGGCCCTCAGCCCAGAAGCGAGCAGGAAGAGAGGCCTGAAACAGAAGAGTACGCACGGTGTCATTGGTTGTGCGAATCATCCGCTCTGCCTTGCCATTCTGCGAAGAGGTGTATGGGCAAGACATGCGCAACTGAACACCGTGAGAGAGGAAGAAAGCTCGGGAGGTGGAGTTATCAAACTCGCGACCATTGTCACACTTGACGGCCTTGATGGTGAGACCGAACTGTGTAGACACCCAAGTAAAGAAGTGAAGGAGCGTGGTAAACGTATCTGACTTCGCACGGAGAGAAAAAGTCCACGAATAATGCGAAAAATCATCAACAACCACAAGATAGTACTTATAACCAGAAATACTTAGAACAGGAGAGGTCCATAGGTCGCAATGTACAAGATCAAAAATGCGGGCCGCATGAGAAGAACTAGATAAAGGAAGACGAACATGTCGGCCCAATTTGCACGCATGACACAGTTGCTCATCATGAGCTCGAGTACATGGAAGACCAGAGCTACGACTGAGCTGTATCAGGGCATCACGTCCAGGATGGCCGAGGCGCCGGTGCCAGGTAGTAGAGGAAGTAGAAGCGGCGAAGGCAGCTGACAAAAAGGACGGCGAAGAAGACGAAGGCGCCGCCGGGAAGCGAAGGGTGTAAAGGGGCCCGGTGCTGTCACATCGGAGCAGAGGACGTCGGGAAGCCAAATCCTTTACAGTAAGACCAGAAGAGTCAAATTCCACAGAACAAGAATTATCAGCTGTAAAACGACGAATAGAAAGAAGGTTATGAATCATAGAGAGAGCAACAAGAACATCAGGAAGACGAAAGGAGCCATGAGCACCGGCGGTACCCACAGACGTGACAGGAAGACAAGAACCATTTGCGACCATAATGGACAAAGGAGAGTGGAGCGACGAAAGTATACCAGGGTCAGGAGTGGTGTGGTAGGTGGCTCCCGAATCAGCGATCCACTCGGGTCCGACCGGAGGTGTCAGACCCATGGTGCTGAACGAGCAAGCCAGGGCCGCCTGGTCCCATCCGGCGACCCCCGGAAGAGTCCCAGAAGGTTAGTCCACGCCGTAGCAGGGAAGACGGCGGGTGGAGGACCAGCAGGAGGAGCTCCGGTGAGCATAGCCACCGGTGGGCGCGAGTCGGCCCCGGTGGCTTGGTAGGGCCACATGGAGATGCGCCCTGCCCATGGGTGTTGGAAGGAGGGCCATGGTGCCCCCCCTGTGGCCCACCAGGTGCCTGAGCCTGGGTGTGGCCGCCCCGGCCACCCCCGCGACCCCCTCCGCGGCGACGGCGACCGCCACGACCCCCCCGCCTCCGCTCGGCCCGGAGGGAGGGGGACCCAGGAGAGACGATGGTGGTGGAGCGGTGGAACGCGGTGGAGCAGACGGGCGCGGTGAAGTAGCAGCCAGGGTCGTCGAGGAGGACGAGGACCCCGCGGAAGTGGTGGAGCCCGGCTGGAGGCCCTGCGTGAGCTCCTCCATGACGAGATCGTCGTGGACCTCCAGGAAGGTGGGGAAGGGCCTCTGGCGGGTGATCCACGTCCGGAGGTGGACGTAGCGGTCGCTGAGCCCCCGGAGGACGTTGAGGACCAAGATGCGATCCTCCACGGGCCACCCAAGGTCCCCCAGGGAGTCGGCCATGCCCTTCATCCGACGGCAGAACTCGTCGACGGAGAGGTCACCCTGGACGAAGGTCCGGAAGCTCGCGTCGAGGCGCAGAGCCCGGGCCTCAGCGTTGCCCAGGAACTGGCCCTCAAGGGCAAGCCATGCCCGGCGCGCGTCAGGAGAGGTGCGGACGAGGTCGTGGAGGTCCAGAGAGATCGTCCCCAGGATCCAGGAGAGGACGATGCTGTCCAGACGAAGCCACGACAGGGTCTGGACGGCGACCGAAGCGTCAACGAGGACGTGGTCGTCGAGGGCGTAGCGGCGAAGAGTGAGAAGCACGAGGTCCCGCCAACGGGCGTAGGAGGGCGACTCCGGCTCGCGAACGACCGGCACGAGGAGGCGAATGTTCTGAACCCCCTCCGGCCTGGTAGTGAAGCTGCGCCACGAGCGGGTCAGCCGGGTCGTGCCAGAGGACAGCGGTGTGAGACACACGGCGACCCGGCGAGGCTGAGGAGTTGGCCCCAGCGACCGAAGAGGCGGGAGAGAGGAGCCGCTCCGCCTCGGCGATCTGGCGAGCCAGGGCGTCGGCCGCTTCGCGTTCGTGCTCCCACACGAGGGCGGCCGCCCGCACCCGGGCCTGCCCCTCCGCGGCGGCGGCACGTGCGGCGACGAGGGCATCGGCGAGAGGTGAGGCGTCACGGCCGGCGTAGAGGTGAGAAAGCAGTGGTGGTGTCGGGGCTGGGAAGGCCTGGGCACCGGCAGGAAGGAGGTTGCCGGTGTCCAGCCCGGTGCCGGGAAGATGGACGGCGTCGGCGGGGCGTTCTGTCAGGGCAGCAGCCCCCCCCGTCGTCAGCGCCTCCTGCAGCAGTGGCTGCATCAGGGGCTCCCCCGTTCCCCCCGACCGCAGCAGCGGTGAGAGAGGAGCCCAAGCCCCCTGCGGCTCCCTCAGCAGCAGCGGCTGCTGTGAGGGCAGCAGCAGGGTGGAGGGGAGGGTGAGGGGAGGCGCCGAACCCAGGGGAGAGAGCAGGGGTAGGGCGGCCCTCCAGAGCGTAGCCAACGGCGGGAGAAAGGAGATGGGGAAGGGCGGCACCAGGGAGAACCGGCCGGGCGGCAGTGGCGGGCAGGACTGCAGCGGCGGTGTCATGGGCAGCCAACAGGCTGCCGCCGGCCCAATAGGCCCAAGAGTCATTAGCTTAGCCGTTAAGTTAGGTCAAGCTTTAGGGTTAGTCTCCGCCGGCCCAATAGGCCCAAGAGTCATTAGCTTAGCCGTTAAGTTAGGTCAAGGTTTAGGGTTAGTCTCCTCTCTATATAAAAAGAGGCAGGTCTGTCATTTATAGAAAAGCAATGAATTATGAAGAAACAACAATTCTAGTCTCCCCCAATCTCCCAAGCTCTTGGCAAAGCATAAGGCCTAGTTATCCCTAATATTCCCCAAATATCCACGTACATTACATCTGGTATCTAGAGCCCAGCGATCCTCATCTTCCAGTTCCAACTCGTCATCCATCGATCCAAATCCTCCCCTACGTTCAAAAAAAAAAACAGATCAGCCGATCCTCATCCATCGATCCCAGCCACCGCCCGATCCATCCCCCACCGCCGCCGCCGCGCCAATATTCCCCACCACCAGCCGCTGTCCCTCACCTCCTGCGCCAACCACCAGCCAGCCGCCAATCACCCGCACCACAACCACCAGGCCGCCGTCTGCCTCCCCCTGCACCACCGACCTCAAAGCTTCCCTGGAGACCATCACAACCGCCATGAAGGCCAACACCGACGCCATGAGGGACCTCCAGGCCTCCGTGAAGGCCAACGCCGCCGCCATCAAGGCCCTGTCCGCTGAGCGCTCGGCGTCCAGCAACAGTTCAGCTGCCGAGAAACACCACTACAATTGTCCGCCGCGGTTCCAGAAACTGGGTTTTCCGCGTTACGACGGTAATTCCGAACCCCTCATCTTCATCAACAGCTGCGACACATACTTCCGTCAAGAGCGCATCATGGAGGAAGAAAAGGTGTGGATGGCTTCCTGTCATCTGGACGATGGCGCTCGTACGTGGTTCCTCCAGATCCAGGAGGAGGGCACCCCGACGTGGCGTCGCTTCACCGAGCTCCTGCATCGGCACTTCAAATCGCCCCCGTGCCCCAACCTGCTCCATCGGGTGGCCCTTGGCATCGACAACTCCCTGCGCATCCTTGATGAGGTGTCCACACAACTGGATCGCCTCCGGGCGCGTCTCGAGGCGAAGGACAAGGAGGACCGTGAACGCCGGGCGGCTGTACGCCTCCAGGCAGCAGTACGGGGACTCCTGGCACGCCGCCGAGCGCAGGCTCTTCGTGCCACAAAAGCATCGAAGGAGCAAGCAACGGTGCGCCTCCAGGCAGCAGTGCGAGGATTGCTTGTCCGTCGCATGGTGCGGAAGATGCGCATGCTCCTCAGCTCGTCGCTGTCGTGCGTGTTCATCCACTCGGACTCACCGATACGGCCTGCTGCTCCAATGGAAGTGGAGGTCCAAGTATGGGCACTTCCCGTGCAGCGAACTCGCAGCACCGTCCAGCATCAGGCATCAAAGGCTATGGGCGTCTCATTCATCCTTGTTCCTGCCGTGGTGCTAGACAAATCCAACGTAAGCGCGGGCTGCTTCAAACTCCACCCTTCAGCCCACATGAAGCCAGCAGAGGCGCTCTTTCCTTGGGATCCAGGAGGACACGAGGACGTAGCCGTCGTCCAAATTTATATTTTAGTTTTAAATTTATTTCCAACTTTAATCTTCAATAACAAAGGTAAGCCGAGATGTAAAAGGCTTAACCATATGTTGCGTCAAATAGGTCCGTGGCAACTATCCAGCTCGAGGACGAACTGGGTCTCCGAGGGCGGGGGAGATGTCATGGGCAGCCAACAGGCTGCCGCCGGCCCAATAGGCCCAAGAGTCATTAGCTTAGCCGTTAAGTTAGGTCAAGGTTTAGGGTTAGTCTCCGCCGGCCCAATAGGCCCAAGAGTCATTAGCTTAGCCGTTAAGTTAGGTCAAGGTTTAGGGTTAGTCTCCTCTCTATATAAAGAGGCAGGTCTGTCATTTAGAGGAAAGCAATGAATTATGAAGAAACAACAATTCTAATCTCCCCCAATCTCTCAAGCTCTTGGCAAAGCATAAGGCCTAGTTATCCCTAATATTCCCCAAATATCCACGTACATTACAGGCGGCGGGTTGGGCAGCTGTGGCGGCTGCAATCTGGGCCCAAGAGGAGGTGGGGAGAGAGGGGAAGGAGTGGAAATAGGAAGGGGAGGGAGGAGGGGAGCGGCGGCCAGCCATGGTGGAGCCAGGCCACAGCGCCGGCCAGGATGGCGGCGGCGGCGGCTCCCACCAGGAAGAGGGCTGCGGCGGCTAGGTGGAAGAAAACCAGGCTGCTGATACCATGCTAGAGACAATGATTCTATTGATTAGGGCTAACCCTAGAAGGGTAGCTATATAGGTTCCATACATGGGCCACATGGGCCTTAGCCTCATGGGCCTAAACACATACTCCAACAATGTGTATAGCATAATGAATTATTTGCACCTTGCAGTAACATGTACGGGTTGGAGTGTACTATTTCCATGAAATTAGACCAGCATACCATGTTGCTCCCCAAAAGACGTAAAACTCAATTAAGCATCTCACCTCAGAAGGTGCAGGACAAGAAAAGCGCCCAAGAAAACAGCACGACACGGCTGGGCATCGCCACTGCGCACACCGCGTCCCACACGGCCTGGTGCCGGGTGCGGGGCGCTATGGCGGTCGCTCCGGAGAGAGAGAGAGAGAGAGAGAGGGAGAGAGCACCGTGCCGCGTCAGAAGGCGCCGGCCGCCACGGATCCGTCGGCGCCGCGACGCTGGCCGGCCTTGCAGTGCTAGGGTTCCGTGGAGCACAGTAGCAGATGCAGGCCGGTGGGAAGAGGCTACGCCGGGGGGTGTAGCCATGCTGGTGGCCAACGGCGGTGACCGCCGCAACCGGGGCCGGTGCTGCGGCGGCCTGAGGCGCCGTCGTGGCCCGCCTGGACCTCGGCGATGAGCCGGCGGCGCTGGTCCGGCCTGCATGCCGCGACACGAGGGGGGAGGAGGGCGAGGGCTGGCACCGCCGCCGCCGCCCCTCGGGAGGCACGGAGAGAGGAAGGGGAGGCAGGTGAGGGAGGAAACGGAGGATGAGGACGACTCTTTTTTTCCTTTTTCCGAGCCGGGAAGAGGAAGAGATTACGAGAGAAGGGAGGACACGACGAAGGCAGAAGCGAGACCAAACCACGTATGACCGAAAGAATCACCGCGAATCAGCATGAATCAGCGCGAATCTAAACAGTTACACCAGAATCCAACCAGAGGCAAACCGCGGGGGGGCAACTGCAACCGTCGGTGGTCAAGATCCAACGAACGAAAAGATTTTAGGTGACGTGGATACGGGTTCCTCTTTAGAACCCCTCAAGATCTATAGAGTTAAATATAATGCAAGCCAATTAGGCTCCATTTAACATAGCAGTGAGAATATATAGCCAAACTTCTCTAACTTTGATCAAAGATACATAAAGGATATCTAAATTGGTTGTGTAGAAATGATACCATTACATTCGCCAGGCAATATATTTTCATAACAATTAATATGTACCTTTTCCCCCACATTCATATAAAAAGTGTTTTCAAAGTTACATGCAGGTAAGCATGCCCACGTTCAAAAGGTCATATATCGTTGAAGAGTCATTGTTCAAGCTCTAGCAGATATATTCTACCACAATTGTCCAAATTCCTCAAATACATTATGCCATGCAGCAGAGCATAAAAATGCTAGCTCAGAATGTTACTTTGTGTTTTTTGTGTAAAAAGGGGGAAAACCATAGATGTCAAAATATGCCAGGACTTATAAAAGGGTGATTATACATCAGTAAGGAGTACAAACACTATTGACTCACAGGTGGTCAATTGTATGCCACTGCATTTGTAGGTTGTAGCACTAAAAGGTTTACCATTCCTTCCAATATACTTGATCATATGCCACCAGCATTGTGTAATTTTGATATTGAGTTGACCATTTTGCCTGTCTGACTTATTCCTCCTCTTAACTCCACTTCTTCGAACCAGCAATGGTAGCAACAAGAGGATGTAGGCAAGAATGCCCTATGATCAATTATAACAGGAAGAAGGCAACTGCCTATGTACAAGGTCTATATATCTCTTCTTTGGGCTGTCCACTTAGTGTTTCTCTATGGTGTGATTTTTATGTGTTTGCGCCTTAGACCTCAGGTGAGTTAAGGGCACAAAGTGTATTGGCATTTGACTGAATTGGTTAGGATAAGTTATTTATTTCAGGTGAACAAGCATACAGTCTACTTACTGATGCTTGAGAGAACCCCAGCAAATCCATCCTATTAAACACCAACAGTTTTTTTTCTCCTATTCTAGAGAAAAACTATTATGCACTAAAATTAACTATTTATCTTGAAAGCAGCACCACATGACAAATGACATTTGATTGAAACCATGCACTTGGATTTGAAAATCGCTTGTGCGTTTCCAAGGATCCAATTAAGGTAGATTGCACCCTACTGCAAGCACCACACACCACCTTGAGCATATCCCCAACCGACCGTACCAAATGCAGCCCAGCCTAGTCCACTGACCACAGACTGCAGAACATGGCAAGCGACGAGACCCTACTGCTCCCTGCTCCGCGGCAATGCCCCTGGCTGCTCCAGCTCGATGATGATCCCTTGCACGATCTAAGGAACCAATCACCAGCAAAAGGCCAACCAAGGTCAAAATACCACGCTCAATTAACCAAAGAAACTAGCAGGCATATATATGTAGCATGAGAAGGCACAAACAATGCAAAGGACACAGTGAAGAATAAGCACTGCGTAGCAAACGGGCCAGAAAAATGTCTGCGCATCTCTTGTATGTTTGTATCGGCTATGATATTTTGAAGCAGGACATGAAATGCATAAACCATAGAGCTAAGCAGCAAGTGGACAGTAGGAGTTTTTGTCAAGCGTAAAAATAACGTTAGAGTTAACCAATATGGCAGAAATCAGGAAATATAGTAAAGCAGATCACATATTATATAATTTGGAAAAAAAAAACTACTGAGGCAAGGAATGATACTTAGGCCAAAGGACCTATGAATGTACAGGTAGTAATTTTTGTGCGGTGTTTTTTCTTCTTCTGGAAACTGCATTCTTCTATTGAAACATGTACAGAAGGAGAGTGTAGTTTGGTTCATAGTTTGAGGTTCAGCAGCAAGTATAGAAGTAGGGAAAATATTCACGGAAGCACATGGCAATCTGTCAGATCTATTGGCTACAAAGTCAAACTACTTCAGCTAGGAAAAAAAGCAGAACTTTTTTGTTTGCAGGCTGGGCATATAAGATGGAAAAAATACTAAGCTTGTATAGATATGGATGTCAGGTCTTAGTCGCATCCTTTGGAGGTACAATCCACCATAGTATGCTCATCTACAATTCTGCAATCTTAGGCACTCTTAAAAGAATCCAGCAACTCAAACTGAAGCTATATAGGGAAACAAAAAAGAACTCAATTTGAAGTCCATCACAAAGAGATGCAGAAACTAATAAAAATAAACGAACATATGCAGAAGAGAATTACTAAGATATAATGACATTGCCATCACAAAAACTAATGCAAAGAGCAAGGACCGTGGAAGAATGAAATAATGAATCATTATTGCAGAATCCCATTGTCTCAGTGAAAAAAAGTTCATTGCACAATTCCAAAAACCTCGGTAGTTAACATGAAAAATGAAATAATTCACCAGCATTGTACAGCTAACAATATTAGGTGTGCACATGATCAGTAATCAGGAAATAGAGCAAAGTGCCTCATATATGTATATATATATAGGGAAAAACACAAATCAGGCAAGTAACAATACGTAGACCAAAGGTCTTATCAATGACAGGTAGTAAAATCTTTTTTTATGTACAATGTGCATATGAACTTACAGGTGTAGAGAACAGGTATAGGAGTTGCTCATGGCAATGAGGGTAACCGAAGAAAGCACTTATATTGACATGCAGAATGAAGATAATTAGAAATTAGAATAGCTCTTTCAATCCGTGAAGAAACATTTAGAAAGTGACTAAAAAAACCTACAACCGAGAAAAGAGTATGTGATGGCATGAAAATAAGGAAAGAATTGCCAATCAAAGGAACACAGTCCTGTATCTATGAGATGTTTACCATCAAGTAACTAATATACCCAAAAAAAATGAGATGCTTACAGTGCACACTATACATCCCAAAACTGAAGCTATGGAGTCACATCCTGCAGCCACAAACCTGAAGAGGGCAACAATTGAAATTATTGTAGTAATAAAGCATGTGCAGTTGTGCATATAAAAAAACACAATTGAAGGGATCAGACATAAAGAAAACATATTTTTCTTGGTGTCACTGTATAACGTTCAACTAAATGTAGGAAGGCAATATGTGAACATATGCTCATATCTGATGCATCAAGAGGAACAGTTAAACTACGGGCTATGAGATTAATTTTTTGGAACATATCCATATATAGTAGCAGTTAAAAACATAAAGGAAGAGGAAAAAAATAATTAGAATGGGAATGGCTCCCTGTACCAAGGACAGTAGGGATAACACTGTTATTACCTATCAGTACGGGAACATGTGTTATACTTTTTGACCAGTGTACATATGAACTTATTTATGCAAAGCTTATTATTGCATTCATCGATAGAGGAAGAGACTATGGTAAGTTCACTCATTAAGTATGGCCCTTTAGATTGCGGACCTATGTTACCAGGAAATATACGGATGTCACGATGTTTTCCTTAAGTGCTATGATGAGGCTATTTTTATCGGGTAGCCAGCTTACGCACTGTTAGTGAAGCCTGTAAATGAGGATACAGTTTTATGAGTACTAAGCACATAAGGAGAAGACTGGCAGAAACCAATTTACGAAGAACCGATTGCTCCCATGTTATGGCACAAATATTTTATTTATCTGAATTCGGTAACCAAAAGTCATATAACCATAGATGTCACAGAACAGGGTTCATATTGATACAAACTGCAGTACATTAACAGTAAGAATATTACCAGAGAAAGGAGGTCTTGATGCCGCTGTAAATCATAGAAGGACCAAGCAGGAAACCTAATACATTGAGCATTATGTAAAAGTTAAAATATGTACTCGAAAATTATGACAGTAAACTAAATCTGTGTAAATTGGGAGTTGTCAGTGAAATCTAAGGCTGCATAAATTTCTTATAGCCCTCCAGTGTTGTTAGCATCAATTGCTATCATGGACCTTGGGTCCATGGGGATAACTGTCATCTCCGGCGAGGTTATACCCCTCTGCCGCAGGCTTGGTTCTAGGGTAGCAGCCCTAGGCGCTTGAGAGTCATTGGGGGAAGAGAGAGAGATATTAGATTACTGATTGCTTGATTTCCATTGTGCCCCATGGGCTGAATATAAAGGGTACATAGGACTAACACCTCTTGTGCCTAGACAATATGGTACTATTCCTATAGATAAATAACTAAGAGAGACACTAATTAACACTAATGGGCTTAAGGCCCAACTAGGACACTTGCGCCCTACGGCGCCCCTCTTTATGCCTCCCAAGGTCCATGACATCTGGTATCAGATAGCCTGTCGATCCATCCATCCTAGTTCATCGTCGATCCTCTCCATCCAAAAAAAAAAAACAAAAAAAAAAAAATCCGATCCAGCAGAACCCTAATTCCGCCGCCGCCAGGCCAACCCCCACCATCGCCGCCGTCTTCACGCGCCGCCGTCGCCACAACACCACGCGCCGCCGCAGCCACAACCCACCACCATCCGCCCAGGCCTTTCTTCTCTGCCTCTTCCCCGTCTCCACCAGCCGCCGCGCCTCCATCTCCGCGCAGCCTCGATCTAGATCACTTCCTCCCGATCTCCACCACCATCCGCCGGCCACCACTGCATGCTACTCCTCCAACACATGCCTTTCTTCTATTCTTAGCCCCACCACCAAGCACCACGCCTTTCTTCTCCTCTTTCCCGCACCGATCGTCTTCACGCGGGTGATCATCCCCACGCGCGTACCTTCGTCCCCTGCTTCAGCGGGACACTGTCCGTCGACGCCCGTACATGATGGAGTTCCCGCAGTTTGATGGAACCTCTGATCCGGAGGCCTTCATCAACCAGTGCGAGCTCTACTTCCGCCGGGAGCGCATCATGGTGGAAGAACGGGTCTGGATAGCTTCTTGCAATTTGAAAGCTGACGCCCGGGTTTGGTTTCTCCAATACCGGGAGGAGGAAGGCACCCCAGCGTGGCGTCACTTCACCGAGCTCCTGCAGCGGCGGTTCAAACCGCCCCCGGGCCCCGACCTGCTCGACAACTCCATGCGCCGCCTTGATAAGATGTCCGCACAACTTGATCGTATCCGGGCGTGTCTCGAGGCGATGGACAAGAGGGACCGTGAATGCCGGGCGGCTGTACGCCTCCAGGCAGCCACACGCGGACTCCTGGCACTCCGCCGAGCGCGGGCTCTTCGTGCCACAAAAGCATTGAAGGAGCAAGCAACGGTGCGCATCCAGGCAGCAGTACGAGGATTGCTTGTCCGTCGCATGGTGCGGAAGATACGCATGCTCCTCAGCTCCTCGCTGTCATGCCTGTTCATCCCCTCGGCCCCTTCCATACATCATGCGGCTCCAATCGAAGGGGCGGTCCAAGTATGGGCGCTTCCAGTGCAGCGACCTCGCCTCTCCATCCAGCATCAGGCATCAAAGGCTATGGCGATCTCATTCATCCTTGTGCCTGCCATGGTGCTAGACACATCCAGCATAAGAGCCGGTTGCTTCACGCTCCACCCTTCAGCTTACATGAAGCCAACAGAGGCGCTCTTCCCATGGGATCCAGGTGGATATAGTTGTATTTTCGTCTTAAATAAAAATGGTAAGCCGAGATGTAAAAGGCTTAACCTTAGGTCGAGTCAAATAAGTCCGCGGAATCTATCCAGCTCGAGGACGAGCTGGGTCTCCAAGGGCGGGGGAGATGTCATGGGCATAAAGAGGGGCGCCGTAGGGCGCAAGTGTCCTAGTTGGGCCTTAAGCCCATTAGTGTTAATTAGTGTCTCTCTTAGTTATTTATCTATAGGAATAGTACCATATTGTCTAGGCACAAGAGGTGTTAGTCCTATGTACCCTTTATATTCAGCCCATGGGGCACAATGGAAATCAAGCAATCAGTAATCTAATATCTCTCTCTCTTCCCCCAATGACTCTCAAGCGCCTAGGGCTGCTACCCTAGAACCAAGCCTGCGGCAGAGGGGTATAACCTCGCCGGAGATGACAGTTATCCCCATGGACCCAAGGTCCATGACACCAGTGTACATATGAACTTATTTATGCAAAGCTTATTATTGCATTCATCGATAGAGGAAGAGACTATGGTAAGTTCACTCATTAAGTATGGCCCTTTAGATTGCGGACCTATGTTACCAGGAAATATACGGATGTCACGATGTTTTCCTTAAGTGCTATGATGAGGCTATTTTTATCGGGTAGCCAGCTTACGCACTGTTAGTGAAGCCTGTAAATGAGGATACAGTTTTATGAGTACTAAGCACATAAGGAGAAGACTGGCAGAAACCAATTTACGAAGAACCGATTGCTCCCATGTTATGGCACAAATATTTTATTTATCTGAATTCGGTAACCAAAAGTCATATAACCATAGATGTCACAGAACAGGGTTCATATTGATACAAACTGCAGTACATTAACAGTAAGAATATTACCAGAGAAAGGAGGTCTTGATGCCGCTGTAAATCATAGAAGGACCAAGCAGGAAACCTAATACATTGAGCATTATGTAAAAGTTAAAATATGTACTCGAAAATTATGACAGTAAACTAAATCTGTGTAAATTGGGAGTTGTCAGTGAAATCTAAGGCTGCATAAATTTCTTATAGCCCTCCAGTGTTGTTAGCATCAATTGCTACCACTCAAAATTCCCCGAAATGTAAACAGATTTACAGTTTAGTAATTCGCAGGTTGGTGCACTGAGTGCAGAGATCAACTAAACTGCAGTTTTCCTAAACCCAACAGAATAGCAATGAAACTCATATAGCAAAACATGACAGGGAGAAAACATGTGCTATACTCTTGTAAATGCGACAAAGCAGATGCCTAGACCTTATGAATCTCAAACTCCTTTTTTTTTCCTTCTCCTAATGTTTGGGTTTCGTAGTACAGAGTATTGGACTTGGGGCAAAAATGACGCAAATAAATTCATGGATTCATCAACCTCTCTCTGCATACACAACTCAAAATAAAAACCAAGCGACACTCCAAATTTTAGTAGAATTCCAACAAATCCGCACCGACTGTATACCTCCCAAAAGAACACTACATCCTGGACGAATCCGAAAACCTAAACCCTAGCCCGCAGGTCCGACTGGGAACAACAAAGCAGCCGAGACAAATCGGAAACGCGGGGAGGAGTGAGAGTGGGGACGGCAGGCTTGCGGAGTGGTATCCGCCGTGGCAAGCGTGCGCGTGGCTGCAGGCGTCGTCCTCCTCATCGTCGTAGGCGTCGTCGTCCATTTCCTGGTGGCGCTACGGGGGCGACTGCGGCTGGTGGCCGTCATCCTCATCGGCGACCTCGACGACGTCGCCGACTCGTCCGCAGCGTCCTCCACAAAAAGCCCTAGCTGCGAGAGGCGAGATCGGAGCGGGTACTCACGGACGAGGCAGCGGTTGCTGCTGTTCGCCATGCGGGAGGCGACTGAGGGCAGGGCGAGCGCGTCGCGAGGGAGAGGCGGACGGAGAGACGGAGGGGGCGAGGGGCCGCTGGAGGCAGAGTGCAGCGCTAGGGAGAGAGGCCGGGAGAAGCGGAGGGGGCCTGGTGTGCCTTGCGCGGCTCGCTCGCCAGGGCTGCAGCGGCGGCGGCGGCGGCGGCGGCGGCGGCGGGCGCACGCGGCGCCGTGGCCAGCGACGCCCCTCCAATTGTCCGTAGCAGCGTGGAAGGGTCGGACGATATTGCGGACGGTGATGTATCTGTAGCCGCTGATGGCGAATCCGAGGGGCAGGAAAACGCGTCGACGTGGACGAAGGAGGGACCGTGTATACAAGAATAAGAGCATGAGAAAACTCCGACCCAAAAATAGCTGTGGGAGATAAAAAAACGTGTTTTGTGATTTTGAATGTCTTCTTTTCAGCTGAACAAGAAAAATTAATCCATAATGAGAAAAATAGTGGATCAAATGAGGAGAGATCTCCCCTTTATTTGAAGGGTGGGAGGCTATGATTTGAGGGAACGCGAAAAAAATTCTCATTGGTGTTGGGTTTAGGGAACTACAGAAGCTACAAGATTTTCAAAATAACAGATTTTTTCGTTGGGTTAGGAAAAGAGGACTGCTGGAGATGCTCTAAGAGAACAGTAGATGTGAAACAAAGTGCAGAAATCTCACTTTCCTGAACTCACTGCAATGGGCGGAGTCGAAGATCAGGCAGACCTCGTCAAAGTCCGGTGTTAAGGTCAATCATACCAATAAAAAGAAAAATTAGGAATGCCATAAAATTGCCCAAACACGATGGGGCAGAAATTGGTGAAGAAGCGAGTGAATTGAGTTGGCGCACTGCGCGGACCGCGAAGCCATGCGAGGAGCTGCTCGCCGAGACTGGGTTGGAGCGGCAGAAGAGGTCAACACGGCCGGCGGGGGAGGAGGGGGTGCCAACGACGGCGGGATGGAGGCTCGATGAGGAGGTTGGTGTACATGACGCTCTCTAGCTTCGCCTCACGTCTCCTTGTCAGGATCCGTCACATGTGTTTGGTTTTGATATTGGGCTGGGTTGCACCAACCTAGGCATGAGATGAGTTCATCTCGTGTTTGGCTTATGAGGTTGGATCAGTCCTGTTTGGTATGGTTCCACCTCACCAATGAAGCAGTTGTTTTTTAGCTTTAGCTCTATGAACAGATTCATTGGTGGAGCTAAAGTTATTTTGGTAAATCGTTTGGCAAAACAGTTTCACATGTAAAACTCCTTAAATCATACTCTAACAAAACCATATGCAAGGCCCATCAGGACGAGGTAAGTCAGTTGACGCAACTATTTTTGACTCCACACTCCACATAAACTTTGTGAGTGTATGATTTAAGGGGCTCCTTGAATGAAATCGTTTAGTTTTACCCCGTTTGACGTAAAACAGCTTCAAGAGCCGGTGAAAAAGTCATGCTAAACGGGGCCTTTGTGTTTTTGTTTAAATGTTTCATAGAAGTGAAATAAGATTTGACAAGCGAGATCTACTACCTCCATCCCAAACTATAAGACATTTTCGCATTTCTAGATTCATAGCTTTTACAATGTACATAGATATAACATATATCTAGGAACTAGCAAAAGCTATAAATCTAGAAATGTTAAAACGTCTATTTGTAACGAAGGGAGTATGTGATAGCCTCGCAATGTCTTCTACCTTCTGCACTGTCAGTGCTCCCACACGGCACCACTGCACCAGCTCGTCTAGGTCGTGTCGTCATCATCTTCACTCATCCAATCTCCTACTGCTCCTCGCCTTGTCACACGTCGCCGTCCCTGCTTGTCCAAGCCACGATGTTGTCCTCCCCGCTCGGCCAGGGCAGGTAGTCGCTATACCTCCTCGTTCAAGGCGCGTCGCCTTTTCCCCTACTTGTCTAGGTCGCTCCCACTGCTCGCCTAGGTCGCGTCACCCCCGCTCGCCTAGGCGTTTGGCCTCACTTGTCTAGGCGCACAGCCCTACTCGTCTAGGCCGTTGTCGCTAGTCGCCTAGGCCGGTGCGACCACGGTCGTCCACGTTGTCACCACAGCCGATAGCCTAGGCGCGCCACCCTCACTCGCCCAAGCCATGCGCGAGAAAGGAGTGGGTGGAGCCAGTTTGTTGGTTTTAAGTAGACATATTAAACCCGCATCTTCTTGGAATATTCTGTTGTGGGATGAATCAAACCTAGCTACTCTTGTAACTAAACACGTGTGAAAATGAATCCTACACATCTAAGTCAGTTCAACCCTAACCAAACATTGGGTCCAGTCGCCATAGCCACTACAACCTCGGTTGCTCTCCCGCTAGGGTTTGGGAGAGCAGATGTGTTGGGCCAAATGTTAGAGTGTGGGGGCCTGAGGGTCAATTGGAGCATGTCCATCGTCTCCATGCTGGCGTCGTCCATCTCTCTACCAGTTCACCACAACTTCCTCGATAAGTTCGCAGGCCCACCTGTTATGGATCGGGGCTATGAAAGAAATGAGGAATACTAATCTAAATCCATTTACTATGAGCACGAGGAGGAATACTAATCTTAATTAAATTTCTGTGAGTGCTGTAGAGTAGATGTAACACCCTCGGTGTTAAGCCCTGATTAAAATGATTAAACATGTCATGAGCATCATCATTATCCTTCTTTGCATTTTTTGTGATGTTTGAGTTTGTTGTTTTAATATAAATGTTAGGTCAAACTCTTAGAAAAAGAATGATTAAGTGATATGCTCTTAATGTTTCATGCCTAGAAAAATGATTTTTCTTGAGCAAAAATATATAAAACTTGGATTGCTTCCTTAAACCAAAGTTGAAGTACTATTTTTTGTAAAAATGAAGGACCTTTGCTAAATTGAGTTAGTTGTAGCTTGATAGTCTTGTTAGGGTCTCAAAATTTGAAACTAAAAATTTGTTTTAGCCTCAAACCCTTAAAATTTTCCAAGTCCAGTTTCTTGCTGACTTTGCCAAGTTGGCAGCTATGTTCAACCAATCTATAATCGGGACTTAAGGGTGTTGACAACCAAAAATGTCCATTTTGTAAAGTTGTCAAAATATGTAACGGACTTCACCATTGCATTCCTCTCGTCGAGATGGTTAAAAAAACATATATGGATCGTCCAATTTAGGGTCCGGATGAGAGAGTTATGTCTCCAAGAAAATATCTGTCTGGGCTACCGGTACTTTCGGTCCAAGACCGGAACTTCCGGTGTCTGGCGAAGGAAGGCGCAGTTTGGTAGGAAAATGAACTACCGGTACTACCGGTCCTTGACCGATACTACTGGTGGGGACCGATACTTCTGGTCCGAGACCGAAACTTCCGGTGGCTGGCGAAGGAAGGCGTATTTTGGCGGGAAAATGAACTACCGGAACTACCGGTCCTTGACCAGTACTACCGGTGGGGACCGGTACTTCCAGTGGAGCCTGACCGAAAGTACCGGTAGGTGTTTATTCCAAATCTGACTTTCAGATGTGGAACCGATTTGTTTCTAGATCGGTTTTTGGATGTAAGAAACTTGGAAAATAAGCCTTGGAGAGGTTTCCTACTGGGATAAGACCACCCCCTCTATATATATGAGAGGATCATGGCTGATTGAGTTTCGATCTATCCAATCGACAAAACAACAACCAAAGCTCCTACCTTACCCTAGTTTTCTCCTCTCAACCCTCTACCCTGCTGTTCGGCAAGCCTCTCCACGAGATTTGTCGACATTCTATACGGCCTTGCTGGTCCTAGGAGATCCTCCACGTGTCTCTCCCTGACGGATCCTTTTCGGGAGTGGTTCGGGAGTCGTTTCGGCCGAGAACGAGCTTTACATCGGTCCTATCGATCTCTAGACCGGTTAGGCCGATTACGCTTCATCTCTTACTGTGTTGCAGGTCTTGTGAGACCTCTTGGGTGTCCAAGGCCCTCGCTGGTGTGTTGGCTTGGAGCGATCTTCAACGTCAACATACTTTTTGACGACTCCGCTGGAGAAGGCTAGACGAAAGATCAAGTTTTCTTTCAGCAACATGGGAAGTAATGTTGAAGATGCTAGGGATAGGACCCAAGTCTCTCATGAGGGTAACATCAACCATCCCATGAACATCGATGAGCTTACTGAAGAACTAAAGCAATAAGTGGAGGCCAAGTTCAACGCCGTTCTGAAGGCTTTTCTTTAGAGTTGCACTAAAGATCGGCGGGAAAAGGTCACTCAATTCAGGGAGCCGGATTTCAGCGAGTTGATCACTTCTACATCTTCTGCACCCGCTGCACCTGAGGTAAGATCTTCTGAACCTAAGTATGATGACATTGTCGATCCTTACCCTACACATGCCAATTATGCTACTATGATAGATGATCATAAGAAAGTAATAGATAATAATCTTCTCACTACTGTAAACATGATCATGGCCCGCTTTGATAAGGTAGAAGGAAAAACAACCTATGGCAATCCATCGGGTGTTGATTCTTCTTCTAAAAACCCAGAATTTGGCATGCCTTTGAATTTTTATGACAATCAAGGTTTATATGCAGCAGCAAATAAAAGCAAATCGGTCTCTTCGGCAATTGAAATCGATAAGACCGGTTTAGCTGGGAGTGCTCTATCTAATCAAGTGGTTATCTATGGTCAAAATTCGGCTCGAAACACTTGAACTGATCAAAGACCAGCAACAAGTTGAGCTTTGGCGAGGCAAAACATTCTCCCCAACCTGCCGAAGTCACCAAGCCAAATCCCCATACTTAATGATACACCTGCTGCACCTGTTTCTCCCTCTACTGAATTCAATGACACTTTGAATCGGTTTAGGGAGGAATTATCTAAATCACTTGAAGAGAGTTTAGGTGTACAAATTAAGCCTAGTAGGACTACTTACCGCAAGTCGTACCCTTCACATTTTGATTTTATGAAAGCACCTGATGGGTGGAAGGTACCTGATTTTAATAAATTTAGTGGTGATGATAGTAAATCTACCATGGAGCATATTAGTATGTTTCTTGCATAATTGGGTGAAGCTAGCGCTTATGATTTTATGAAAGTTCACAATTTTCCATTGCCCCTTACTAGCATAGCTTTTGCATGGTTTACTTCATTACCAGCTTGCTCTATTGGTTCATGGGCTGAACTAGAAGAAAAGTTTCATAGTCATTTTTATACCGACGTCCATGAAACTAGATTGTCTCATCTTACATCGGTTCGTCAAGGTCGTGATGAGTCTGTTCTTGATTTTGTTAAGCGATTTAGAGAAATTAAGAATCGATGCTTTCATTTAATGATTTCTGAAAGAGATTTAACTGACTTACGCTTTGCTGGTTTACGTCCTAGTATTAGGGATAAACTTAAACATTATGAGTTTGTGAATGTTAATCAACTATTGCAAAGGGCTGTTTCGGCTGAATCGCGCCTTAAAGAATCTCGTGAAACTTATAAGTCTAATCGTCATAATGTGCATGTTGTCGATGATCATTCCGATTGTTCTGATGATGATAATAAAGAAATTTGTTACGCTAAAATTAAATGGCCAGCAGAGAATAAGATGGTTACTTGTCCATCCCTCAAACCAATTCATAAGAATCGGGGTGAAGAGATGAAGTTTACTTTTGATTTCTCTAAATGTGACCGAATCTTTGATGAATTATTGAAATTCGGTTATATTAGAATTAATTATACATTTCCTTCAGCTGATGAGTTAAAAAGAAGAGCTTATTGTAAATATTATAATTCTTTTTCTCATGTCACTAATGATTGCAATGTTTTTCGTCGACAGGTCCAATCGGCCCTTAGTGAGAGACGATTGAGTCTTTCTGATATGCAAGTTGATAAGGTCCCTTTTCCAATGCATGCAATTGAAGCGGGACCACCCGCTGTTTTGATTCGTCACGAGCAAGACGATACAACTCAAGGCAAGAATGTGCTTATCGGCGAATCACGTGCAGCACCAAATGTTGAAACGAAGTCGGGGCGCAAGGTGGTGCTAGAGAAGGATGATAAAGGCAGGAACAAATTAAAGATCACCACTGGATTAATGTAGTATTTGAGAAGGCAGTGGTCGTATGAAACGGTGGAGCAAGATCCTAGTCGGTTAGAATAGAAATCCTCATCCGAGTAGCTATGGCAATTGTAAACGAGCAGGATTAGTTTCTAGATTTGTAACCCTGCCCTCTGGACTATATAAGGTGGGAATGGGACCCCCTCAAAACATATCTTAATACACACAGCAATACAATCTGACGCAAGACGTAGGTATTACGCCCTCACGGCGGCCGAACCTGGATAAAACCTCGTGTGTTGTCTTGCGTCACCATCTAGTTCATAGCTTGCGCACCTGTCTGCAGACAATCTACTACCTTGGGCATACCCCTCGGTAGACTACCGACCATATCTCGTCGACAGTGGCGCGCCAGGTAAGGGGTGTGCGTACAGCTTCCTAGGCGAGCAAGATGGTCATCATCCCCGATTCCACGACCGTGGCAAATGGACTCTCGTTCACCGTCGGCCAGATCACCTGGACCACCGGCGTTAACAGCTTCATCGCCACTGCCACGGAGGAGGCGCAAATTTGATCTGCGTCAATCACGTCTGCATCGGCCACGGCTCCGACCACGCTGGCTACGGCTCCAACCACCCCGGCAACGGCTCCGACCATGTCGATAACTCGTCGACCACTTCCCCGCTACAAGGGGAGGACGATTGACAACACTGGTCTGATCGAAGCTATCAACCAAGTCGGTCACAAGCTCTCGCAAACCTCGACTTTGGTAGGTTCGATCCAAAATCAATCTACCGAACAGATACTTCTCCTCCACAACAGATCTACCCGACCAGTTCGGGCTCGCCGTCCAACACAGCTTGATACAGATCTAGTGGTCACTGCTACTCCTAAAGGATGTACAGTACGCCTTCGCCCGGTTCTTACACCCGGCCTCAGGCTCTATGAGTACCAAGTCCTAACGGAGGGTTACCAGGCAACACTGTCAACATGGTCAGAGTCCAAGAATATCATGAAGGCTTTGTTCATACACTTCCCGAGGATGGCGACTCCAGCACTGGATCTACACGCTCCGTCCATATTGAGGTTGAACACCTCGACGACGAATATGATCTAAATCCATTATTGTACCCTCCGGGTTTCCCTCCGATCCCAAGGTTTCCACCAAGATGTGGTAACATGGTGCTCAACGTCAGCAATGATGAGCACGCAGTCGTGGGAGAAACTGACGATCAACGACAACCGCGACCATTGTGATCGACACTGCCCAGTCGGCTTAGCTGACTCCCCTGGTTCCAGCAGCCTCGGCCCCTCCGATGTTCAAGTTTTGCGCATATTTGTTCCATACAGGCCAGAGATTGGTACTTGGAAGGCGAATGAGAAGAAGAACCAAGGGGAGCTTGTGGTGAGGCCACCATATACTTTTTATAGGCTCATGGCCAAGTATAAGCAAGAAAGGGCCGATTCTGAGAATCGGCCATTGAAAAAAAAGAGAATCTACTCCACCTAAGCGAGAAGATGACAAGGTTAAGCAATTGGTGGTGATGCAACCAGCAGCTCCAATTTAGAAAGTTGCTCCTCGTGTATCTCGTTGGGGACCCCCGATTCCACCTCCAGTCACACCACAATGGGGTCCTTATGGAGTTTGGGTGCCGTATCCCTTGCCTACACCTATGCAATGCCAGCAAAGAAGGAAAGAGCCTGCTGGCCCAGTTAAAAACCTTCTGTTTTTAGCCGATTGAACAATGGTCAATCAAGCTCTAGCGGCGTGAATCAAGGTCAGATGATTACATTCAAGACTCCGGCCTCACTTTTATTCCTCCGCCAAGAGCTAGGCCTCAATCAGTCATCACAATCGGCTCTATGGAAGCTCCTGTCATTAACCATGATGGGCCGATTATAATTGAAGAAACTCCAGCGCAAAAGCAAGATGAAGTTTCTAAAGAAGTTACTGGAAATGAGAAGAGAGAGCTCATCGAAGGAGATCCCAAGTATCGCCAACCTGTGTGGTGTCCTCGTGGGTTGAATAAAACCCAACGGCGCAAGTTACAGTGCGCCCATCATAAGCAACAGAAGCGGGAGATGCTTGCCAAGATGGGAGGTGAGGTCATAAAACCTGAGCATGTCGAAGCCCTATGAAAGATCAAAATGTCGCTACTGCCGCTAGCTAGTCGGCTAAGCCGACTCCTGTGTTGAGCCAGTCGGCTAAGTCGACTGCACCTGCTCCTGCCGGCCTAGGTGTGCTAGAGTCGGCTAAGCCAACTCCCACTGCTGATACTGCTCTAGAAGTCCCAGAATCAGCCAAGCCGACTCCAGAGTCGGCTGAGCCGACTCCTACTGTCCCGATGGTCTCCGAGGTGTCCTCTGATGATTTTGCTTCCACCGTTGCTGCTATGCTTGGCATAAAGGTGCCTGAGGTTCCCGATGAGGAGATGGTTGACTATGAAGCTACTACGGAAAGAGGGGAGGTCAATGTAGTTGTTTTATCCGCCGATTACTACATCGTTGAGGATGATTCAGCCACAGCGGTACAAGATGCCACATTTAAGAAACCAGAATGGCCTGTCAATCATCTTAAGCCTTTGCATGTGAAGGGCCTTATCAATGGTACTTTGGTCCATAACATGTTGGTGGATAATGGGGCAATTGTGAATATGATGTCATATCCGCTTTATAAGAAGCTTGGTGACACCGATGAGGAGCTGGTCAGGACCAACATGACGATCACTGGTGTTAGAGGAGGTGCTCCTATCCCAGCTAGATGGATTGCTAACATAGAACTCACTATTAGAAGCAAGACCCTAGCCACGGCATTCTTCGTTGCAGATGTGCAAGGTAGCTACAGTTTAATACTTGGGCATGATTGGATTCATGCCAACTGTTGCATACCATCTAGCATGCACCAGTTTCTTATTCAATGGGTGGATGATGCCATGGAGATTGTGTATTCAGATTCATCAGCTGAAGTAGCTATAGCCGATGCTCCTATGCTTGGGGGGCATGATGCTATTGGTTGCTTGTCTGGTAGAGATCTTTCTAGCTATGAATTTATTAGTGTTACCAGACAAGGTGGTTTTATTCTTGTATTTTTGATGCCGATTGATAATTGGCTCAATATCATCATGTAATTATTTATTAATGGATATAAACATTGAATGGTTGACACATCGTGTTGATCAGTATCGGGCTAATAAGACCGATGCCTGTGAAGCGATTGATGATTTTGATGAGCTCGATAAGTTGGGCCAAGGATTTATGTCGGCCGACCCTTTGGAGCAGGTTGATATTGGGGATGGCTTTGTGCCTCGGTCGACGTTTATAAATCAAAATTTGGAAGCCGATTATAAAGTTGAGCTAATCGCGATTCTCAAGGAATATGATGATTGTTTTGCATGGAATTATACAGAGATGTCTAGGCTAAGTCGAGAGCTTGTTGAGCATCGGCTCCCCATCAAGGATGAATTCAAGCTATATAAGCAACACCCCCGTCGAAAGATGAATATCATATGCCTATAGCCGATATGCTTATCAATGATGCTTCAGGACACTGGGTTATTAGCTTTCTTGATGGTAATGTCGATTATAATCATGTTTTTATGGCCGAAGAAGACACGTCAAAGACGGCCTTCATATGTTCTCGGTTTGTTGGTCTCTTTGAGTGGGTTGTGATGACATTTGGGCTAAAGAATGCAGGTGCTACTTATCAAAGGGCTATGTGTTTGATTTTCCATGATCTAATTGGGGTGATTATGGAGGTTTATATTGATGATATTGTGATTAAATCGGCTGGCCATAAATCTCTGTAAGGTCCAAAAAGGCTAGAGGGGGGGGGGTGAATAGCCTAATAAAAACTTCTACACAAATTACTTAACCACAAGTTAGTACGAAAGGTGGCGAAGCACAAAGCACTAGCTCTAACTAATTAAGCAAGCCACCTACACAATTCTAGTACAAGGCTATCCACTAAACACAACAACAACAACAACAAGCTAGAAACGAGAAGTAATACGAGAGAAGAGCTTCGAGTGATTATACCGCCGTGTAGAGACGAGAAGTACCAATCAATCAATCACACAAGAGAAATCCTCGGGAAGAGAATGACACAAGAATTTATCCCGAGGTTCACTTGCTTCCCGGCAAGCTAATCCTCGTTGTGGCGATGCACCCACTTGTCGGTTCGCGAGCTAATCAACTATCAAGAGTTGAGCCCTCGGCGGGCGCCGCACAACCGCACACAAGATGGGGATCCTCCAAGCCACGAGCTCCACTAGAGTATCCAATTTGCGAACTCCCGCGGGGAAGGATCAAGAACCCCTTACAACACTTGGTGAAGGCTCCAACAATCTCCAATTGCGAGCTCAATCACCTCCGCTGCTCCAAGCCGTCTACCGTGTCGGGAAACACGGAAGAGTAACGAGAAATCCGCAGCAACTCGAAAATCAAGTGCCTCTAGAATGCAACTCTCAAGCAATGCACTTGAATCTCACTCAATCTCACTCAAGATGTGCAATCAATCAAAGAGATGAGTGGAGGGGTTGTTCTCTAGCTCAAAGGATGTTTCTAGGTCTCAAAATGTGCAAGAGTTCCCCTCAAAACCCGTCCACCATCTATTTATAACGAAGGGGTACGCAGCTAGCCGTTAGAAACGACGCAGCAGAAATCGCGCTGCACCGGACGCGCCGGTCCGGGTGACCGGACGCGTCCGGTCACTACGCGACAGACGAGAATAGTGCCGTTCAAACTAGCCGTTACCGTTGACCGGACGCGCTCGACCGAGCGACCGGACGCGCTGGTCATGACCGGACGCGCCGGTCCCGTGACCCACCGGACGCGCCGGTCAACACCGAGCCGCGCACTACGAAACAACCACCGGACGCGCTGAAGAACGGACCGGACGCCACAGTGCCCGCGTCCGGTGGGAGTCCAGTAAGCTCCCTGGAAGACCGGACGCGTCCGGTGACCTATGACCGGACGCGCACCGCGTCCGGTGATCCTCGTGAACCGCTGTTCGCCTGACCGGACGCGCCGGTGATACAGTGACCGCGTCCGGTGCAGCGTCCGGTGCAGCGTCCGGTGCACGCAGTGACCTTCGTTCGCCTCCGTTTCTTTTCCGACTTTCGGCGCAATAGAAAATAGGCGTTTCACTTCTCCAAAAAGCGCCGAATCCCGCCTCGCAAGCTCGGCGGGAGGGAGAGAGGAACCCAAACCCCTCTCTACCACTTAAACTCCACCGCCTTCGCAAAAGTGCCAACACCAACAAGTGATCACCACCTTGTGCTCGTGTGTTAGCATTTTCACAAACATTTTCCAAGGCGTTATGTTAGCTCTTTACTAGATCCTAAATGCATATGCTCAAAACATTGATCTAGTGGCACTTGATTCCCGAGCTAACCGTGATTGCCCCTCTTGATAGTCGGCTATGTATCCTAAACCCGGTCAATCACTTCTCTACTCATCTTAGACCGGCAAAAGGAAAACCCTATGGTTATACCTTTGCCTTGCGCTCTTAGATCCTTCTCCTTCACTTGATCATCATGTCCATCATTTCATGTGCATCTCCACCATGATCAACATTTCATGTCCATGCACCATCTCTTTGTGATCTTGTGGCCACCACTCCTTGCCACGTACACCTTCATCACATGTGTTGCTTATGCCTAACTCAAAACACTTATCACATGGCATTAGCAACTTGGTGTCATTAATTACCAAAACCAAACTTGGGCTTTCAATCTCCCCCTTTTTGGTAATTGATGACAACCATCACAAAGATATGAAATGAAATCAATTTTCAATTTTGACAGTATTAGCTCCCCCTACATATGTGCTTCCAAGAGTTTGGTTCAATAGTGCACATATGTATGGATTAGAATTTTGGGAGAGTTACTACTATCAAATTGATGCTAAGGTATATAGAATGGACCTTTGAAGCATGATACCAATCGGAGTTGCCTTTATATACCATTCTTAGCATCGATGTAGCTAGACACCACTTGTAATACCTCACTTGTAAAGATCACAAACACTAAAGTACCCCGTGAGATCAACATTATAAGCAAAGGGTGTCTAGATTCCACTTAAAAAGCTATTCTCAACAAATCATCATACAAGTTCTATTTCTAGCAATCACCACACAAGCATGAATATGAATTTAAGCTTTGCAATGCAACAATTCATCATGTTAATTCACAAACAAATGCAACAAATAATTCATGAGCTTGCTCCCCCTACTTGTGTGCTCAATTTTTAATTGATCCCTTTCCAATGTCTTATCTTATGCTTTCTCTTCCCCTTAACTTTCTCTCCCCCTTTACTTTATCTTTGAGACTTTTCTATCTTTGTGACTTTTCTCTCCCCCTTTGTCAACAATCACCAAAAAGATGCCAATTTTAGTGAGAGTTAAGTCAATCAATTATGAGGGAGTCCAAATTATGGTTCAATCTAGATCACTTGCCTCGAATATGTAATTCGGTTTGATCCAAGCACAAGCTTCTTCACACCTCATAAAGTATAAGGGTTATCTTGAGCATGTTGAATTACACATCATGAGCTCATTTTCTAGATTCAACACTAGGTTTGCAAGCCCACAAACATGTCATATGCTACCACTAGATCAATCAAACATAGAAGCAATAGTGGTACCATATATACATTAAACTTATTTGATTTTCATGAATGAGCCTATTTGTCATGCAAAAATGTCTATATGTTCTAAACATGTCCTTAGCAAAGTATGGATGATATGCCAAACAACTTTACCTTGCTATGTCGGAGGAGAGGCATGTCATATAAGAATGTGGGGGTGCACTCATTTCAAGTTGGAGAAGTCAAGTATGTTCAATTCATTCTTCAACTTGTAAAATCTCTTCTCATCAAGTGGCTTTGTGAATATGTCGGCTAGTTGATCTTCGGTGCCAATGCTTTCAATGCTAATATCACCCTTTTGTTGATGGTCTCTTATGAAATGATGCCTAATATCAATGTGCTTGGTTCTTGAATGTTGAACCGGATTTTGTGTCATCTTGATAGCACTCTCATTATCACAAAACAAGGGCACATTCTTGAACTTGATTCCAAAGTCATTCAAGGTGGCCTTCATCCAAAGCAATTGTGCACAACAACTACCGGCACTAATGTATTCGGCCTCGGCGGTACATAGTGCAACACTATTTTGTTTCTTTGATGACCATGAAACAAGAGACCTTCCAAGCAATTGACAAGTGCCACTTGTGCTCATTCTATCAATCTTGCATCCACCATAGTCGGAGTCCGAATATCCAATCAACTCAAAACTTGACCCCTTTGGAAACCATAATCCAACATTATGAGTGCCCTTAAGATATCTTAATATCCTCTTGGTTGCTTTCAAGTGACTTTCTCTAGGTGAAGCTTGATATCTTGCACACTTGCACACACTAAACATCACATCCGGCCTAGAGGCGGTGACATATAGCAAACTTCCAATCATAGTCCGATATTGCTTTTGATCTACCATGTTGCCACTTGCATCAATACCCAATTGATCATTTGTGCCCATTGGTGTACTCATTGGCTTAGCATCTTGCAATCCAAACTTCTTGATCATGTCCTTGATGTACTTGCCTTGACTTACAAAAGTGCCATTCTTCATTTGCTTGATTTGAAGTCCAAGGAAGTAACTAAGCTCTCCAATCATAGACATCTCAAACTCATTTGCCATCATATTTCCAAATTCTTCACAAAAATCTTGATTGGTTGATCCGAAGATAATGTCATCCACATAGATTTGCAACACAAACAAATCATTTCCAAGCTTCTTGGTGAAGAGAGTGGTATCAACCTTTCCCATCTTGAACCCTTTAGAGAGAAGAAAGTCCCTCAATCTCTCATACCATGCTCTAGGTGCTTGCTTCAAACCATACAATGCCTTCTTGAGCTTGTAAATATGGTTGGGCTTCCTGTCATCTTCAAAACCGGGAGGTTGCTCAACATAAACTTCTTCATTGATGTAACCATTGAGAAATGCACTCTTGACATCCATTTGATAGAGCTTGATGTTGTGTGCACAGGCATATGCTAATAAGATTCTAATAGCCTCCAATCTTGCAACCGGTGCATATGTTTCTCCAAAGTCAAGACCCTCAACTTGAGTGTATCCTTGTGCTACTAATCTTGCCTTGTTCCTCACAACCATGCCATCTTGATCTTGCTTATTCTTAAAGACCCACTTAGTACCAATCACATTGTAGTTCTTTGGCCTCTCAACAAGTTCCCAAACTTGATTTCTAGCAAAGTTGTTTAGTTCTTCATGCATGGCATTTACCCAATCGGAATCCTTCAAGGCATCTTCTATTTTCTTAGGTTCTTCAAGTGACACAAATGAGTAGTGCTCACAAAAAGATGCTAATCTTGATCTAGTTTGAACACCGCTTTGAATTCCACCAATGATTTGATCTAATGGATGATCTCTTGCAATACTAGTAGGTTGAAGTATTGGGAGTTGATTGCTTTCACTTGTTTGACCTTGATCTTGCACTTCATCATGAGAACCACTAGAGCTTGCTTGATTTGTATCAATTTGCACACTTTGGTTGATTACATGAATATCATCATCATCAACTTGCCTCGGCCTTATGTCACCAATATCTATGTTCTTCATTGCATTTGACAATTGATCTCCTCTCACATCATCAAGGTTTTGAGCTTCATTTTGAGATCCTTGGGTTTCATCAAACTCAACATCATGAACTTCTTCCAAGGTGCCATTTGTGAGATTCCAAACTCTATAAGCTTTGCTTGTGGTAGAGTAACCAAGTAAGAACCCTTCATCACATTTCTTTTCAAACTTGCTCAATCTAGTGCCTTTCTTGAGAATATAGCATTTGCAACCAAACACTCTAAAGTATGCAATGTTGGGCTTTCTTCCATTCAATAGCTCATATGGTGTCTTCCCAAGCTTCCCATGGCAATAGAGACGGTTACTACAATAGCAAGCCGTGTTGATAGCTTCACTCCAAAATGAATGACTCACATTGTATTCACTAAGCATTGATCTAGCCATGTCAATCAAAGTTCTATTCTTTCTTTCAACTACACCATTGGATTGAGGAGTGTATGTTGGTGAGAATTCATGTCCAATACCGAGATCATCACATAAATCTTCAATTCTTGTGTTCTTGAACTCACTACCATTGTCACTTCTAATCTTCTTGATGGTAGTCTCAAACTCATTTTGCACTCTCTTGACAAAAAACTTGAATAGATCATAAACATCACTCTTGTCATAGAGAAAGAACACCCAAGTGTATCTAGTGTAGTCATCCACTATCACAAAGCCATACTTGTTGCCACCAATGCTAGTATATGTTGTTGGCCCAAACAAGTCCATGTGCAATAGCTCAAATGCCTTAGATGTACTCATTTCACTCTTACTAGGATGTTTATTTCCAACTTGTTTGCCGGCTTGACAAGCACTACAAGGTTTATCCTTCTCAAAGGTGACATCCTTCAAGCCTCTAACTAAGTCATGCCTCAAAAGTTTGTTCAATTGTTTCATTCCAACATGACCAAGCCTTCTATGCCACAACCATCCCATACTAGATTTGCTAAGCAAGCATGATGTCAATTGGGTCTCACTATCATTGAAGTCAACCAAGTATAAGCTACCATGTCTAAATCCTTTGAATATCAAATTTGATCCATCAACACTTATGACTTCCACATCATCACTACCAAATATGCACTTGAAGCCAAGATCACAAAGTTGTGCCACCGACAAAAGATTGAAGTCCAAGCTCTCAACTAGCAACACATTAGATATGCTCATGTCATTTGAGATAGCAATTTTACCAAGCCCCTTGACCTTGCCTTTCTTGTTGTTGCCGAAGGTGATAGCATCAAAACCACCATTTTGACTTGTATCAATTGATTTGAACATACATGAATCCCCGGTCATGTGTTGAGTGCACCCACTATCAAGCACCCAATGCCTTCCTCCGGCTTTGTAATTGACCTACAAGATAAGATCAATTCTTTTTAGGTACCCAAACTTGTTTGGGTCCTCCAAGGTTAGTGACCAAGCTCTTTGGTACCCAAATGGCTTTCTTCTTTGAGCCCATCCATGGTGCACCAATGAACTTAGCATGAACACCATTTGTACCCTTGGTAAGTATATAGAAAGAATCAAACTTAATTGAGGATACATTAGCATTGTATTTCTTGTTCATGCAATGTTGCTCTATGTGGCCAACTTGCTTGCAACTTTTGCAATAGCTACCTTTGTTCTTCACAAAACGAGTCTTGTGAGGAGCAAAAGCGGCTTTGCCTTTCTTGGGGTTATAGCCCAATCCCTCTTTATAGAGAGAAGCTCTTTGGCTACCCAAGCACATAAGCAAGCGGTCCTCACCACCATAAGCCTTGGCCAAGGTGTGATTGAGCTCTTTTACCTCCTTCTTGAGATTTTCATTCTCAACTATAAGTGTGGGATCACAAGTGAAACCATCACTACTAGATGAGGATGATGTAGATGAGCTACGTGAAGGGTTAGTGGGAGCAACAACAATAGGCTTATGACAAGATTCATCAATTATATCACAAGATATGCCTATGTTGCAAGTTTTAGCTTTCTCAACATTAGTTGGCATGTTTTCACATTTTTCAACTAGAGAGGAATGAGCTTCTTCAAGCTTAGTGTGAGACTTTTGAAGCTTCTTATGGTCTACCTTTAGACTCTCATAAGATGCTCTAAGCTCATCAAGTTCTTGCATAAGATTTTTCTTTTCCTTAAGCAAGCCCTTGCATTCCTTTCTAGATTCTTTATAATGTTGAGTGCAATCTTCTAGCATAGTGATTAGTTCATCTTTAGTGAATTCTTCTTCATCACTATCACTATCACTAGCATTATCATGATCACTCTCATCATCGGATGATACCTTAGTGGCTTTAGCCATGAAGCACGATGGAGTGTCGAAGAGGGAGACCTTCTCTTGGATGGCAATGCTAGCATGTCCCTTCTTCTTGCTCTTGTTGTCATCCTCATCATCACTTGAGGAATCATCACTATCCCATGTAGCAACATGAGAATCATTCTTCTTTTTGTGAGAGCTCTCCTTCTTTTCTTGCTTCTTCTTTTGCTTCTTCCTTTCCTTCTTGATAGCATCTTCATCATCACTATCATAAGGACACTTTGCAATAAGATGATCTTTGCTATGGCATCTAAAGCATCTCATGGTATGCTCATTCTTCTTGGATGAGATCTTCTTTCTTCTTGCACGATAGCCCTTCTTCTTCATGAATTTGCCAAATTGCTTGACAAAGAGAGCCATCTTCTCATCAATGTCATCACTATCACAAGAGCTTGAGTCTTCTTCACTTGATGATTCAATCTTGGATTTGCCCTTGGATGTGGTGGCTTTGAATGCCACACTCTTCTTCTTCTCATCATCCTTCTTCTTCTTCTTGACCAACTCATCCTTCTCATCATCTTCTCTATATGAATCATCGGTCATCACTTCTTGAAATATTTGTTGAGGAGTTGAATCCTTCAATGTAGTCCTCACTAGCACGGTGATCAATGTATCAAATCTCTTGGGCAAGCTTCTCAAGAACTTCATAGAGAATTGATTGTCCTTGACTTCCTCACCAAGTGCCTTGAGCTCATTTACAATCACTTGCAACCTATGAAACATCTCCGGCACACTTTCATCTTCTTGCATCTTGAAACTTGAAAATTTTTCTTGCAAGATATATGCTTTAGCGGTCTTTGTGCCTTCGGTGCCTTCAAATGTTTCTTCTAGCTTGGCCCAAGCATCATGAGCGACCTCAATGTTCTTCACTTGCTCAAAGGTCTTGTCATCTAGTGCCTCATGAAGAGCACTAATGGCAATGTCATTGCATTGGAGCTTCTTCTCTTCCACCGGTGTAGGTGCTTCCGGATTAGCAACTTCAAATTTTGTTTCGGTGACCTTCCACACTTCTCTATTGATTGACTTGAGGTGTGCGGTCATCTTAACCTTCCAATAAGCATAATTTGTTCCATCAAAGTGAGGTGCCTTCTTGGTGTTGTTGATGTGCAAACTTATTTGAGCCATTTCTTCTTCACCGTAGGTTGTTAAGCCTCAAATAAACGGTGCCTCGGCTCTGATACCACTTGTAAGGTCCAAAAAGGCTAGAGGGGGGGGTGAATAGCCTAATAAAAACTTCTACACAAATTACTTAACCACAAGTTAGTACGAAAGGTGGCGAAGCACAAAGCACTAGCTCTAACTAATTAAGCAAGCCACCTACACAATTCTAGTACAAGGCTATCCACTAAACACAACAACAACAAGCTAGAAACGAGAAGTAATACGAGAGAAGAGCTTCGAGTGATTATACCGCCGTGTAGAGACGAGAAGTACCAATCAATCAATCACACAAGAGAAATCCTCGGGAAGAGAATGACACAAGAATTTATCCCGAGGTTCACTTGCTTCCCGGCAAGCTAATCCTCGTTGTGGCGATGCACCCACTTGTCGGTTCGCGAGCTAATCAACTATCAAGAGTTGAGCCCTCGGCGGGCGCCGCACAACCGCACACAAGATGGGGATCCTCCAAGCCACGAGCTCCACTAGAGTATCCAATTTGCGAACTCCCGCGGGGAAGGATCAAGAACCCCTTACAACACTTGGTGAAGGCTCCAACAATCTCCAATTGCGAGCTCAATCACCTCCGCTGCTCCAAGCCGTCTACCGTGTCGGGAAACACGGAAGAGTAACGAGAAATCCGCAGCAACTCGAAAATCAAGTGCCTCTAGAATGCAACTCTCAAGCAATGCACTTGAATCTCACTCAATCTCACTCAAGATGTGCAATCAATCAAAGAGATGAGTGGAGGGGTTGTTCTCTAGCTCAAAGGATGTTTCTAGGTCTCAAAATGTGCAAGAGTTCCCCTCAAAACCCGTCCACCATCTATTTATAACGAAGGGGTACGCAGCTAGCCGTTAGAAACGACGCAGCAGAAATCGCGCTGCACCGGACGCGCCGGTCCGGGTGACCGGACGCGTCCGGTCACTACGCGACAGACGAGAATAGTGCCGTTCAAACTAGCCGTTACCGTTGACCGGACGCGCTCGACCGAGCGACCGGACGCGCTGGTCATGACCGGACGCGCCGGTCCCGTGACCCACCGGACGCGCCGGTCAACACCGAGCCGCGCACTACGAAACAACCACCGGACGCGCTGAAGAACGGACCGGACGCCACAGTGCCCGCGTCCGGTGGGAGTCCAGTAAGCTCCCTGGAAGACCGGACGCGTCCGGTGACCTATGACCGGACGCGCACCGCGTCCGGTGATCCTCGTGAACCGCTGTTCGCCTGACCGGACGCGCCGGTGATACAGTGACCGCGTCCGGTGCAGCGTCCGGTGCAGCGTCCGGTGCACGCAGTGACCTTCGTTCGCCTCCGTTTCTTTTCCGACTTTCGGCGCAATAGAAAATAGGCGTTTCACTTCTCCAAAAAGCGCCGAATCCCGCCTCGCAAGCTCGGCGGGAGGGAGAGAGGAACCCAAACCCCTCTCTACCACTTAAACTCCACCGCCTTCGCAAAAGTGCCAACACCAACAAGTGATCACCACCTTGTGCTCGTGTGTTAGCATTTTCACAAACATTTTCCAAGGCGTTATGTTAGCTCTTTACTAGATCCTAAATGCATATGCTCAAAACATTGATCTAGTGGCACTTGATTCCCGAGCTAACCGTGATTGCCCCTCTTGATAGTCGGCTATGTATCCTAAACCCGGTCAATCACTTCTCTACTCATCTTAGACCGGCAAAAGGAAAACCCTATGGTTATACCTTTGCCTTGCGCTCTTAGATCCTTCTCCTTCACTTGATCATCATGTCCATCATTTCATGTGCATCTCCACCATGATCAACATTTCATGTCCATGCACCATATCTTTGTGATCTTGTGGCCACCACTCCTTGCCACGTACACCTTCATCACATGTGTTGCTTATGCCTAACTCAAAACACTTATCACATGGCATTAGCAACTTGGTGTCATTAATTACCAAAACCAAACTTGGGCTTTCAATCTCACTTGGCCGATTTGCGTCTTGCTTTTGAGAGGATGTGCCGCTATGGATTGAAGATGAACCCACTCAAATGTGCTTTTGGAGTATTGGCTGGAAAGTTCTTGGGCTTTATTATTCATGATAAAGGCATAGAGATTGATCCCAAGCGGATAGATAAGATCAAGGAAGTTTAGACACCTAGATGCAAGAAAGACTTGCAAAAGTTCTTAGGAAAAGTGAACTACTTGAGGAGATTCATTGCCAACTTGTCCGGGAAGATTATTCCTTTTACCCCCATATTGAAACTAAATGATGAATCTGAATTCACTTGGGGGCAGAGCAACAAGAAGCATTTGAGAAGATAAAGAAATATCTGTCAACACCACCGGTTCTTCGTGCACTAAGGAGAGGAGTTCCTTTCAAATTATATATTGCTGCCGAAGAGAAGATAATCGGGACTATTTTGACTCAAGAAGACAAAGATAAAGAATATGTAATTGCTTATCTTGGTCGCCGTCTTCTTGATCCTGAGACAAGGTATGCCCATATAGAAAAATTATGCTTATCACTGTACGATGCTTGTTCCAAGATGAGGCATTATCTTTTGTCTAGTACATGTATTCTCGCTTGCCAGGCCGATGTGATAAAACACATGTTATATCGGCCAATTCTTCGTGGAAGGATAGGCAAATGGGCATACGTACTAATTGAATATGACTTGCATTATGAACCATTGAAAGTTTTAAAAGGTCAAGTCCTTGCTGATTTTATTGTTGAGCATGGTATTGAATTGGATAATGGGATCAATTATCTTACTTTTACTCCCTGAAAATATTTTGATGGATTGGTTTGTAAAGATGGCCAAGGTGTTGGTATTGTGCTTATTTCCCCTAGTGGTGCTAAAATTGAGATGTCAAGCCGATTGAATTTTCATTGCACTAATAATCAAACCAAATATCAAGCCCTATTATTCGGATTGATTATGTTACGGTCCATGGGAGTAAAACATGTTGAGGCCTATGATGATTCCTTGCTGGTGGTACAGTAGGTTGCTAGTGAATTTCAATGCTTAGAAGGATCACTAAGAGTTTGTCTTGACACTTGCCTCGATATCATTGGTTCTCTTGTCGAATTTTAAATTCGGCATGTTCTGAGGCATGAAAATCAAAGGGCCAACATGTTAGCTCAACAAGCATCTGGCTATCACGTCGGTGGGCGTGATTTTCATGTTCAAGAAAAGCCGATGCATGAAGATTTGGAATTTTTCCGTGCAGGTACAGACGAGTCGGCTAAGCCAACTGCTCTAGTTGGCTTAGCTGACCCCCTAATGGATGCTAGCTAGTCGGCTTAGCCGACTTCTCCTGTGCAGCAGCCCAGTCGATTAAGCGGACTGGCCCAGTCGGCTTAGCCGACTCACCTGTGGTCGACCCGGCCAATCTGCTCGACAAGCTTTTAAATCGGCCCAGCGGAGCTTCTAGTGATTGTGGGTCCGATTTATGTGATTGGAGGACTCCCTTGTTGGCATATCTATGTGATCCAAGTGCTAAAGTTGACAAAAGTGTTCAGCGGAGTGCTTTCAAGTATGTGTTGCATAACGATGAGCTCTATCGAAGAACCGCCGAAGATTTACAACTAAAGTGCTTAGGATCTGATCAAACAAGAGTGGCTATGGGGGAAGTCCATGAAGACATTTGTGGTATACATCAGTCGGCCCCGAAGATGAAGTGGTTGTTGCGTAGAGCCAGTTTCTATTGGTCTACTATGATGGCCGATTGTTTTCGATACTACAAAGGTTGTGAAGAGTGCTAAAGGTTTGGGAATATTCAGCTTGTGTCTGCTACTATGCTTCATTCTATCATCAAGCCATGGCCTTTTCGTGGTTGGGGTTAGACTTTATTGGCCAAATACATCCCCCCATCTTTTAAGGGACACCGATTTATGTTGGTTGCTACATATTACTTCACTAAGTGGATCGAGGCAGTTCCTTTGAAGAATATGACACACAAGGAAGTGATTGAGTTCATTACCGAGCATATCATACATAGATTCGGCATCCCTCAGACATTAACTAGAGATCAAAAAACATCATTTGTGTCTAAAGAGGTGAGGAAATTTGCTAAATTATATAAGATCAAGTTGCTCAATTCATCTCCATACTATGCTCAAGCTAATAGCCAAGCTGAGTCTAGTAATAAGACTTTGATCAAGCTCATCAAGAAAAAGATTGAGGAGAATCCAAAGAGGTGGCATGAAGTTTTGTCTGAAGCTCTATGGGCACATCGCATTTCAAGGCATGGTGCCACAAAAGTTACTCTTTTTGAGTTGGTATATGGTCAAGAGGCCGTATTGCCTGTCGAGGTGAATTTGGATGCATACAGGCTTGCTAAACAAAATGATCTATTATCCATTGTGTATCATGATTTGACGATGGATAACATCGATGAGGTAACTGATGTAAGATTAAAAGCTCTCAAGAAAATAGAGAAAGATAAAGCTCGAGTTGCCAGGGCATGCAACAAGAGAGTCAAGAGCAAATCCTTCTAAGTAGGAGAATTAGTGTGGAAAACTATACTACCTATTAGATCGAAAAGCAATCAGTTTGACAAATGGTCACCTAACTGGGAGGGTCCTTACAAAGTGATCAAAGTCATATACGGTAATTCCTATCTGCTAGAGACATTGCAAGGTGAACGTCTCAATAGAGCATCCAATGGGAGATACTTGAAAAAGTATTTTCCAAGTGTTTGGCAAGAAGCCTAGGTGCTCTCTAAGCAATGGCCAATACATGTATCGCCCTTAGACAAAAAATGACCGATGTATACATCGCCCTTAGTCGCTGAGCAGCTGATGAAATGGGTATCGTCGCTGTTTAGCTTTATTGTGTTTGGCTCAATTAAGTGTTTTCAGGTTCATGTATCATTCACCAGAAAAACAAGGGGGCATATGTTGACACTAAAAAATGTCTCAAGGAGGTTTTAAGTATCATGAACAAGTTATAAACGTCTTGGGCATGATGGAGGTCAAATGGCGCGACCAAACAGTGAGTGAGACGTGCGGAGAAGACGGCGAGCCACCGGCGAGCCAAGCTAGTCGGCTTAGCCGACTTGCCTAGTTGGCTTGGCCGGTTTGCCCTCCAGTCGGCTTAGCCGATACCCAGTGTCGGCTAACCCGACTCCCTATTCCACTGCTCAGCCAGGGTGCTAAGGCCGCAAAAGTCGGCTTAGCTGACTGCCCCTGTCAGCTAAGCTGACTCGTATAGGATTCCGAGTCAATTTGGTTTCTAGATCGGTTTTTGGTATATTTTTGACGTGGGAAACTTGGAGAATGCGTCTTGGAGATGTTTTCTACTGGGTTAAAACCATTCCCCCTCTATATATATGAGAGGATCACGGCCGATTGAGTTCCCATCTATCCAATTGTTAAAAACACAACATATCAACTACCCTTTGCCCTAATTCTCTCTTAACCCCTCGTGCTATTCGGTGATGTCTCTTCACGAGATTCATCGGCATCCTAGGCGGCCTTGCTAGTCCTAGGAGATTCTCCACGTGGTCCTCCCTGACAGATCCTTCTGGGAGTGGTTCGGGAGCCTTTTTAGCCGAGATCAAGCTCAACATCGGCCCTATCGGTCTCTAGATCGGTTTGGCCGATTACGCTACGTTCTTGCTGTGTTACAGGTTGTGTGCAACCTCTTTGAGCGTCCAAGGCCCTCGTTAGCGTGTTGGCTTGAGGCCATCTTCAACGTCAACAGAGTGCTCGTTCAGCGAATGCTGATGAGATGCCAACAAATTGTTATAAGTAGTGCTACATCATGCAAACTACATATTGTTGAGATAATGAGATGCCAACGAATGTTGCTTGTGTACCGAACGCGTGTGACTCTTGCAGCATGTTCATCTCAGCGCGCGCGTGCCGCGAACGTGTGCGTGGCCTTGAGCCTCCTTGTGTCCGAGCTCAGCAACGGCCCCTGGCGCGGCAAGCGACCACGAGCGAGCGCCGCCACTCGGCGTCGCGCGCAGGTCGCCGCGGACGAGCGCGGCCGCTCCGCCTCGTGCGCAGGCCGTCGCTCCACTCACGCGCAGGGCCCCGTGGGCGATCACCCTCGCTTTGCCTCGCGCTCTAGCCGCCACGGGCGAGCGCTCGTCTGTCGAGAGCGGAGTCGTTCTAACGGAGGAGGCATGGAGTTAACTTGCATACACGTTCTTTGTACCTGACAATGGGTCCACGTACGTGGGAAACGTAGAAAATGGTATAGATTAGGGAGGGATGGAATTATAATAGCAGTTCTCTAAATAAACGAATTGTAATGACGTATCTCTAAACTTGTAAAATTGTAATGGCGTCAATAAAAAAGACCCTTTATATTACAGGTCCTAAAGTTTTTCCAACTCAATCCGAAATTGACTGTTCGGATGGTCGGTGAGTCTGATAAGTTGTGGCCAGAACCATCGGATAAAAATAATGGTTTCTTTAGGTCCGGGAAAAAACACGAGTATCGGGAGTCAGGACTCCTCGCATCCGTCGCTTCTCACCGAGGCCTTGTTTAGTTTGCGCGCTGACGATTCTTACAATACTGCAGTCTGTAACATTTTATTTTTATTTGATAATGATTGTCAAACATTGATTAATTAGGCTTAAAACGTTCGTCTCTCAAAGTACAACTAAACTGTGTAATTAGTTTTTAATTTCATCTACATTTAGTACTCCATACATGTACCGATATTTTGATGTGATAGAAATCTTCTTCTTGCATAGTAGAATTTGGTGCCAAATTCTGAAAACTAAGGCCTCGTTTAGAGTAAGAATTCACCCTAAATTCTACTGTGCAAAAAGAAGATTTTCCGTCACATCAAAATACTGGCACATGTATGGAGTACTAAGTATAGATGGAATCAAAAACTAATTGCACAGTTTTGTTGTATTTTGTAAGACGAACATTTTAAGCCTAATTAATCAATGTTTGAACAATTATCACCAAATAAAAACAAAATTACTATAATGTTACACAGTATTTCGGGTCCGGCTCCAGAATTTGGCATCTAAACAAGCCCTGAGCCTGCGGTGACACCGGGGCAAGAGGTACTTCTCCTCCGAAGCCGCAGCCCAGGCGTCAGCCATGGGGGAGATGCTCCACGTCCAGGTGGGCAGCACAGGAACTAGATCTGGGAATGGATCTGAGCTGAGGTCGGGATCAACGCCACGGGCAGCTATGGTGGGGACTCCATGCTCGGGCTCGAGGAGCGGGTCCAGTGACCGGTCGCGAAGGCTAGACGTGGTGCGGCGTCGTGCAAGGCAACGAGGCCGCCGCCGTGGGGCTCCATTCCACGCTCGACGTGCTCCTCCTCCACGCTGCCGCCGACGGCTTCCGCAACTCCAACCACAACCCGGCGTAGGTGCTGTTGCTGCCATGCCGGTACCCTTACCTATGCAAAGGCTTGCGAGCTGCGAACGGATGCCTGCCACATCTACGGTTTTCAGTTCGCTTCCCTGCTCCAATGCTCCTTTCGTTGTCTCTCCAGGATGTGATTTCTTCAAATTTTCACTTCCAATTGTCCCAACCAATTTGACTTTTTGATTTGGAAATTCTTGGGGTTTCATTCCACTTCCGAGTTTCAAGTTGATGCTAAAATTGCTTGCGGTCTCTCTCTATATATTTCCGGTGACAATTTCAGTTTCAGAATAGTTGCAGCATTTCAGAATACTTGCCATCTCAACCAAACAACCTTTTTCCAGGAGTGTAAAAATCATTTGGATTCCAAGGCTATTGTTGTGCACAATAAATTACAGGTGAATTCCAATAACAGGTGCAAAAAATTCCAGAGCATCCAAACAGGGCCTAAGTACCCGCTCGCGATTAGAGACTTTGATCGGGCTAGCTTGTCATGGTAGAAACTGTGTAAAGCCTAAAGCGTGCGCCAAAATCGTGCAGCCCCGGTTTTCGGCCGTTCAGCCATGGGCGCGGTCATCGCGCCGAAGCCGACGTGCCTGCCTTGGCTGTCGCGCCCTGCTGCTGCGTCCCGACCGCCCTTGCCATCGCGATGTCCCCGACACCGGCCGGCTCCGCCGTGGCCGTCCGCTGTGTGCCTGGCCGAGCGCATCACGGCGGCCTTCACCGCCTTCTCACGACTGGTGCCAAAATCCCTGAATCCCCGATGCCTTGATCTCTACCCAATCAGGCGATCTCGTAGTACTCTGCATCCGGTGGCGGCGGCCTGCTGCACGACCGACAGGGGGGCTTCGGGCTCCGCAGGCTCCTGCATCTGCATCCGACCATCAGGGCGCTCTGGGCGCCTGGCGGCAGCAGTGGTTGGGGCCAACCTGCCAAGGTGCAGCGGCCGGCGGCCGGCGGCAGCCAGAGGACCTTGGGAGGCGGGGGCAGCATAGCGCCGTCGTCATCGGCGGAAGCGAGGCAGCTCTGTCGACAGCGCGGGCGCTGGGACGCGCGGTGCTCTGCATCTCATGCTCCTCCTCTGCACCCTCCTCTGGTTCTCGGCTGTCATATGAGTACCGCAAGGAACGTTTCGGTAGCTCGTGGAAGGGGAAGCCTGTCGTGGCTCTTCAGCTGCTGCACGAAGAGGAGTAGAGGACCTGTCGTGGTGGGACTCTGGATGATGACGTGGCTAGGTTAGCGGATTCCTTTTGTTTAGGTAGAGTAGATTACTCCGTACAACGCACGGTAGCTGAAGTATCAGAATCACTGTGTGACAGTAGCTGAGGAATCGGATCGAAGTTTTTCAATACAAGGCCTTCGCCTATCCGCACTTATGTTGCTCTAGATTCATCCTCTATACATCCTATTACTCTAGATTCATCCTCTATACATCTTAGTTACGAAGATTCTCTTCTCTATACCTAATTCTTTCGCATCCATCTATCCTCTATATCATCATATATCAACTATGGGGTCCACTTATCATTTTATCCAAATATATTCATGTGACATCTTGTTTTGAAGTATTTATTGAAACAAATTTTATGGTGCAATCAGAATTTAATTTGATTTTTTGATTTATGAGTTATAATATTTTTTAGTTAGTTAAAGTAGTGGGACCCACCACGCATGTATTCTCTCCACTTTTTTTTCCCTCCTGTCGGCAGCATCGCGCAGAAGACCAGTGCACCTCGCGGGCTCCGTGCTGCACAGCAGATGAATATAGTAGCGCTAAATTTAGCGGATGTTCTTTTTTACCGTATCAGGACTGCAATGCAGCGGTTTCATCCGCTATTTAATTCTCCAGCACAGCATAGCATACTGCAGTGCGGCTAGCCTTAGTTCTTTCTCTAAAAATTTACACCCTATCCTATTAAATATTTGACACATACATAAAATATTAAATATATACTTAAAAAATAACTAATTGTAAAGATTGTGACTACTTTACGAGACGAATTTTTTAAACCTAGTTAGTCCATAATTGGACAACAAAGTGCTACAGTAACACATGTGCTAATGATAAATTAATTATGCTTAATAAATTCGTCTCACGGTTTACTGATGGATTCTGTAATTTATTTTTTATTAGTATTCAAACACCCCATACGATATCCCGATGTGACACCTACAAATTTCAATGGAACTAAACGGGACCTAAATTCAACGAGGGCCTTGTTTAGATCCCAAATTTGGGAAGCAAACTTTGCATAGTAAATGTCCCGTCACACTGTAGCAATTTTGTTTTTATTTGGTAATAATTGTCCAAATATTGATTAATTAGGCTTAAAATATTCGTCTCGCAAAGTACAACAAAACTGTGCAATTAGTTTTTGATTTCATCTACATTTAATACTCCATATATATGCCAATATTTTGATGTGATAGAAAATCTTCTTTTTGCATAGTGGAATTTGTGAGTGAATTTGGGATCTAAACAAGGCCGAGACTTAAAGGAGGCGAAGTTCGGCTTTGACACTCTAAAGCCCACGTCACCGTCGTTTCCTGAAGGAACCGAGTCCAGTAGGTGGACTATGGGCCCCAGCCCCTAGAATGCTAAGGCAGTGTTTAGTTCCTTCCAAATTCCAAAAATTTTACAAGATTCTCCGTCACATCGAATCTTTGGACATATATATAGAGTATTAAATATAGATAAAAAAATAATTAATTGTACAGTTTGTCTGTAAATATCAAGACGAATCTTTTGAGCCTTGTTAGTCTATGATTAGATAAATTTTACCAAATAACAACGAAAAGTGCTACAGGAACTTTACACCTAACTTTTCCGCTATCTAAACACTACCTAAACTTCGGCATCACGCCCCCCTCAGAGCATCTCCAAGAGTTTGGCAATTTTCATTTGACAAATCTTGTGTTTTGCCAAGTTGTAAAAAGATATGCCAAGTAAAAAAACAGTCTCTCTCCAAGAGTTTGGTATAATTCACTTGCCAAACCCAGATCTAACTTACATCAGGAACCCTGAGGGAGAAACAAAATTATGTTTATGCCCTTCCACCTCTTAAAAACTTACATCAGGAACCCTAAGAGAGAAACAAAATTATTTTTGTGCCCTTCCACCTCTCTCGTACATACGGATGCCAAGTCCGCTCCGCGCGCGCATATTTGCGCGTGCGAGGCCGGTGGATGGCAAGTTGCCAAGAATGCCAACCTCATTTGCCAAGCTGTTGGAACCCAAATTTTCTTATTTTGCCAAAATTGAAAGAATGTCAATCTCATTTGGCAACTCTTGGAGATGCTCTCACCTTTTATCAGCCATCTGCCTAAGCGACACGGCAATCCGGAAGTGGTCTGTGATTCATATGCGGCCTGTGAAGACCCAGTAGGGAGAAACCCAAGCCCCAAGACCCCAACCCATAACCAGCGACGATCTCTCCTCCGTCGCACCACGGCAGAGGTAGCTGCTGCATGATCCCCCCCTCCTCTCCGCCCCGGCAGCTAGCTGCTGCATGATTGGCCCGGGCCAGCCCCAGCGCTTCGCCACCACAAAAGACCATGGATTGAGAGGGGATGGCTCGCTTTGATGGGGGGAGGAGAGCCACCGAGGATCCCATCACAAGCCACGGCGACGGCCGTCCGGCAGATGGCGTACCGCGCGCGACCGTGCTTGAGCGGAGCAAGCACAGTGACGGCAGCATATTAAGGGGAGATGACGACTGGCATATACAGTATCGTACTGCAGAGCGTGCCGAGAGTAAGCCAGGGAACTCTCTCTTCTATTTCTAATCAATTGTAGTTACAATCCATGTGTTGGTTTCTATCTTCCCTTTCTTCTTTCTACATGTCGCTGAACTGGGGTGTGTGTTAGACCAATTGCCCCACCAACCTACTCGTCCCTAAATATCTGATGTTTTCATTTACCAGGAAACAACTTTGACTAAATATACGTTAAAAAATATTAATATTTATAGTACATAATTAATATTAATGAAAATATCTTTAAATCTAGTTTTTAATAAATTTATTTAGAAATATAAATATTGCATGTATTATCTAAAAATCGAGTCAAAGGCACACGCATTTGGACGGAGGGAGTACCTCCGATCCAAATAGAACAGAGGTGTCTGCGTGCCACTGTCGGAGGTAATGTATATTCTACTAATCACTCACTTTCCCTTGTTTGTGCAGCTCGTCTTGAGCCAATGGCGCTGTCAGATCCGACAAATTGCCGCCCCAATCGGAATAATTGCAGAGAACACCTGCCTTGCGCTATGATGCAGATTTTCTCATTGAGACTGGCTTATGCTAAGCTGGGCGTGGATGATGGTCCAATCCAGTTGTATGGGTACCTCGCTGCTCGTGACCTTCTGGAGCCCTTACTTAATTTTGTATTCCATCGCAGCAGGGAAGATCCATTCATTCTGGAGCAGGTAAGGAGTATCTGTCTACTCTTTTTTTAGCCAACACTGACACACTGTCTGCATTTTCTGTTTACATCCTATATTGCCTCCCATGTGTACAAACAATTGGTAGTTGTAACCCTCTTGCCTCCAAAATAGTGTATTCAAGTCCAAACAAAATTAAATGTATCTCAAGATCCAGATGGAGCTTTTCCCAAGACAAATTGCCATACCCCGTTCGTCTTCTACTCACACACAGGTTGAGTTTTCCCTAGGTGAAGTACAGGTTGTTATGCACTGTGGTTCTTTGTAAAGCACCTACATGTCTAGATCCATGTCATCTATAGACGACGCTAAAGAGAGCTATTACCACACGCAAACTCAAACTCGTGGTGGGTAGCGCATTAGCGCACTCACGCGACCCATTGACGTGCCGCCAGCAGAGAAGAAGAAGAAGAACCCAAGTCCGGGTTAGGGTTCTAGGGTTTAGGGGGATCCACGCACTAGCGGCTGTGTAGAAGGGGGTTTAGGGGGGCGGCGGCCGCGACTGCGGTGGTGGTGGGGACGCTGCCCGCTGGGGCGGTGGGAGACGGCGGTTGGGCGTGGCTGACAGCAGGGGAAGTGCTAGCCAGCTTAGTGGGGCGACCGAGGCGCCGAGGTTGGGCGGGGGTGGCGGCAGAAGCGGCAGGACAGTGTTGGCGACGGCCCTGGCATAGAAGAAGACGGGTCGCGTGCTCCTCAAATCACGCGACCGGTCGTGCCTTAACCTGGTCCGTTACGTTGAGTTATTTATATAGTGTCTCTAATGGCCTCATACAATGGGTATGCAATGGTGTAGTTGATACCAAACGTTCTGTGAGCACTACCTGTTAAATAAGTTGTCTTTACTCCTCCAATCATAAGTCCCTACTATCTAGGATAGATGACTTCTTTTGAATCTAAACTGGAATGGATTGATATAACATTTGAATGAAACATGATAACACTTTACCATACAACAACAACAGAACCTTTTTTTTTGTCTCCAGCAAGTTGGTATAGGCTCCAGGTGAAAGCCAACAAAGGAGGTAAAATTTAAAAGGTTTTCAGTAATAGTAATTATAGTGGAAGAGCTGACATCGAAAACTTGGGAGTTGGGTCATGATTTGCGCATGTGAACTGCTAATTTCCTTGCCTTCCTATCGAAGCATAAATCTTAAAATATTTCATTCCTTCAAATTTGTCATGCTGCCTCCTCCCTATGTAAGGTTTAACCGACCCCTGCTTCTCCATGCATTTTGTTGGCATGCCTACGTCGTTCGCCGGCAGCCCCGTCCAGTGTCGCCCCCGCCTGCACGGCCACAACTGCGCTCCGTCGTGGTCCGTGGCCCTGATGGCGCAGCTGGCAGGACGCGCGGCCGGGTTGGAGGCAGCGAAGCGGTCAGGCGGAGCAAGTGCTGTCAGCCGCGTCCACAGCTTATCCATAGGCTTCCCATCTGCAGCAAGAGCGATGGGGTTTGGCGCTTGTCGATCCACCAGAGGCTCGGGCCGCAGGTTCCCACCAGCTCGCGGTGCCGCCTCTCTACACCCGATGCTGATGGCTAGTAGAAGGCGATGGCGCGCGAGCCTCCGGAAGGTTGCGCCGGACTGTGGACTGCTCCAGCGTGTCCGGAGCAGTGGCGGCCGCCTAGGCGCATTTTGGAGGCATCAGGGAAGAGCCCCGCAACCATGGCTCTCTTTCGCGGCCGATGCTTTCGGTGCCTTGCGCGAGAGCACAAGATTGCTTATTGTCGGGATCCGCTTAGGTGCTTCTGCTGCAGATGCGGCGGGCACATGTCGAAGCACTGCCCAGCACGCCGTAGCCACGACAGTCGATGGCAAGCCAAGGTCAATCATCGACGTTCTGTTCATGAGCGAGCTTCGTCGAGTTCTCACCGCTCGGTGGGGCGTCTGAGTCGCCCTCTGGCGAGACACTACTGGTGGACTCAGGAGTTGCGGTTGCAATGGCCAACACTTTTCCCGAGCCAGACCCGCAGGCAGTGGCGATGTGCGCGAGTGCGGGACTCCCCGCGTGGGTCGGCTCGGTCGACCCAATGCTGGATGAGCTTGTTGCCTCGCTCATTGTGAGCCGGTCAGCGAGACCACAAGCGTCTGGGTGCCCGACTTCTCAGGCGGCTGCCTCCCTGGAGGCTAAGGCATCGATGGTTGGCGACGTTGCGGATGATCCAATGACGGTGGAGCTCGTCGCCTCGCTCCCTGTCACCCATGCAGCTGCCGCCCCTGATGCCCCCAAATCGTCGACTTCACCTGGGCGTACCTGTGGGTCACCGCATGCGGTTGTGTGTGTGGCTCTGGATACTTCTAGGGCTAATGGCTCTGTGAGCACTGTGCAGTCCTTCATTGACGCCTTCAAGCGGCCGCTTGAGCAGCCGTTGATTGCGTCCCCGCCCAGGCTGCGCATCACCAAGGATCTCAAGTATGTTGATGATGACGACTTCATCCCCAAACGAAGTGCCCGTTTGGCTACTAAAAGTAAGTACAGAGAACTGAAGCCGGACGCCCAGGCAAGGAAGGTGCTCATGAAAAAGCTCGGGCTTGAGGTCGAGACGGAGAAGCCTGATGAGGCGTCCTTCGAAGAATTTCAGCAAGCCTTCGCTCCGCCTTTGTCCCCTTCGACACGGGATGCCATGCAGGTGCTCTTCCCTGGGAGGCTTAGGCGTCGTTGGCTGGTGACGGATGTCGAGTAGGCCAAGCGGTCCAAACGCTTTGCCTTATGTCGCAAATTCTACTGCCGTATAGTCCTTTTTATATGTGTTGTAGTTGTAGCAGCTAGGCTCTTGCTCTAGCTTGCTTGTCGACATTTCTGTCTGGTCCTGCACGCTAGTGTCTTGCCAGCGGGCGTGGAACAGCCGGGACTTGTCGATGTTGTGTAAGTTTGAGAACCTTTTCCGGCCTTTCTTTTGGCCTTTCCTCTTAATGAAAAACGGGTTAAAAGCCCGATCGAGAAAAAAAAGAATTTGCTACTGATAGGAGCCTTTGGTAGCCCCCATTGGTATGTACTGCATTGTAGGATATTATGTTACATTTACTCTACCATCTTTTTTCCCCTTGACTATACAGGAGAGTTGTGTATCATTGAATTAAAAGAAGAATAACCCAAATACTATGCACTCGAAACACACCCCCACACCCGCTTATAAATATCGGATTACAATCGCGCATGTGTCAACTGAACAACCTGAAAAATCTAGCAACCACCTCCACAAAGGGGCCAAACCCCTAGCATGCTCTATGCTGGGATTAGTGCCATTGAACACGCAATAGTTCTGGTGCTTCCATAAACTAAAGCCCCCAAACCCAAAGTGCTCAGAGAATTCAGACCTTTCCTGATCTCTCAGGAATTGATCCTTAGCCACCACTCACAGAACACCATGTTGTTTGGGTGGCACAAGAGTAACGACCAAACTTGTCTTTGGAAAAGACAATAGGACTAAATGTGTTGAATGGTCTCTTCTTCTTGGTCCACAATGAACAGCGATTTGGGTGAGGCAGACCTCTACTAGCCAATCTGTCTCCTGTTCAACACCTATTGCGAGTTGGTAACCAAAGGAAAAATTTGGCACTTCTTTAGGGGGCCATGTTTTCCAAATTAATTGATTAATTATTCCCAAGGCTCAAAAGGTGAAGCCCCGGTGAAGAAGCCCTTGTAACTGACTTCACTGCATACTGACCTTCTTAATATAAAAGATATGGAACTCTCCTGCATATTTGAAGGAAAAAAAAGTACTGACCAGAGTTAAGCAGCTAGCGGTGGTCATCTTGTGCATATCGCTGTAACTGAACATCCATAATCAGCTCATGTACTTCCGGTATTCTGGAAGTGTTGCAACAGTTATGGTTCCTTGTATGTCTTGAACCCAACAGTTTTGATCCATTGCCTCCTTCACTGTACCCCTTTTCGGTTTTCTTGTTCCCATTTTATATTCTCTGGTCTAGGCAAGGCTCTTTTGTCTTGTTTTGACGCCATTGGATACTCACCAAAATGTGAGTACTTTGATGGAGCCTCAACTTTGGTACATACTAGTATGGCTGACAGGTGCTAGGTAAGTGGTCATCTATCCAGGCAGGCAGTTGTACTTTTCTAGGTGGCTAGAGTGATGCCATGTTAAATAGAGGAAATTAAATGCCTAGACATTCACCTCGGTGGTGCAAGGCGAGCGCCACCTTTTTAAAAAGAGCTAGCAAAGCATGTATTGCTTTGGTTTCCTATGTCTTATTAGGTAGCCATGCACACATGACCACTATGGAGCAAGGATCCTGCCATCCTGGTTATCACCCTCAATTTTTGTGGTACCATTTGGGCCCTCTAGTTTTAATCATTCAATAATCCTTTCATCAATCAATATCACTAGAGAATTAATGGGTTGCTTGGTTTGAGGAGTTTGGTGAATCATCGTCGTCTCACTTCTCACATTGTTTGATTTGATAAATGGAATCAGTTGATCCATCACCACCTCATCCCTCATAGGTACATGGTCAGCTTAATAATGAGTGGTTTCATCCTGCCAAATTCATGGGGTGTCCCCATGATACATTACTCCATTCTAGATGAGTTAGTTCCTCAGACTAAACATAGTATCCCCAGAGCCCCTCCTACTGTCCTGCAGCTCAACTCTAGCTATCAGTAAGCCTTGATGGATCTGTCATTCATAACCACAATTAGAAACTATTATATTATTCATACCCACAATTAGAAACTACTATATGGTGAGCTATTGTATTATGATTCAAGTAGCGCAAAAAGGTCAGGCCTGATCATGAATGCATAGAAAGAGCTGACAACACGACACGCAAAGATCATAGCCACTACATAGAGCCTAGGCTACGCATTGCTAGGATATGTGTGGGCTACACTATGGGTTGAGAGGACTAGGTTCGAAGGGGTTGTGGTTCTAACTTCTAACAATTCCACCATTTGGACCGCAGTCCACTTGCAACCTGTCCATATTCCAATCCCTTAGTTGTTACATATAGCTATTAATGCTCTCTTGTTTGCATTTTAGATGTAATTTAGTTCTGCAGTATGTTGCAGAGAACATAGAGTACTGACTGAACATCATATGGTTTCCCATCTTAATTCCTTGTGCACTTTCATTTTTCACCTTTTTAAACATTATAATCTGCAGGGTTCTGTTATAGAAGTGACTGGTCCTAAGCGAGGAATTGATATGCAAAGTGGCGTCCTACTTGAATTTGATATGAAAATCAAGAAAGGTGAGCATGAATCGGAAGATCTACAGCTGATTGATGGAGCTTCATACTTTAGTGAGCTGAGCACACCATCGTGTAAAGTATTCACTGCACGCATCGAGGGTGACTATGGTGCAGTTGACATAAGCTCAGCACTTCTGCACAATGCAGTTGAGGCCACGATAGACGTTGGAGTATCACAAGTTGATAGTAATGTAAATTTGTCGTTGACTTCGTTGGTTAGTGGATTGTGTGAAGAAATTCATCTCTTTCGTGGCGTGATGTCCAAGACATCTGGTGTCAAAAGGTTTGTTATTGCCGTGGTGAGTGGTACTCAGTTGGTTTTGAAATTCAAGATTGGTCAAATGGCACCGGATGATGTTGTTGATTGTTCCTGTTCGTTCAACGCAACAGAGCATGGATGCAGCAGTGACGAACTAACACTTGCGTTCACCACTATATCAGTAAAGGTGCATTGGTCAACCTTGGTAGTTTCTGTCTGATATTTGCACTACCTGTAAACATCTTATGTCCTGTTGTGCTTGGGACTGTTGTAGCTCAGCTTGTGTTTTTAACTTTTTGTGATTCCTTGTGCTTTGCTTCCGGCTTTTGGAAATGTCTGATTATGGAAAAAACGCTTAGACATGAAATGAAATGAAAGTACATGGTGTACACCCCTAATTTTTGTACCTTCACAGCGCCCTAAGGTTTCTGCTGTGAACATCGAAATTGGTGGAACATGTCATTGTGGTTTCTTGAATTAGAATGTCTTTCTGGCAATAGTGTTGAGAATTGATCAAAGTGGATGATGAAACGGTGCAGATTCGGTGTTTTTTAACGCCCTCTACGTCTCTCTCTGTTTCACAGTTTTCTGTTCTTAGTAAAGCTATGTTCAAATTTGGTCTGCCAGGTAGTTCTTCTTGTGTTTGTTTTTCCTGTTTTCCTTTTTCCCCTCTTGCGTTTTTCAGGTTTTAGTTTCCTAGAGGCTTGTTTTCTCTTCGTATATACCCCTTTGTTATCTTTATTCTGCTAGTATATTTCGGCAAAGCTTTTGTCAGCCCTTCAAAAAGAATGTCTTTCCAGCATTTTTGATGTGTTCCTTGAATTAGAATGTCTTTCCGGCATTGTTTAGCATGCATACTCTACTCGATACGATTGTGCTCCTGCGTTGCTGATTTCATCGTTGCTGGATTACAAACAGCTGGCTCTGCTTCGGAGTCCATGACGGGCAGCAAGAGCAAGTAGATAGTAGTAAAAGAATGTAATCATCCTTCTCATTTTTCAGGCCAAAAATCTTATGTGGTGTTGTGGGCTTCGCTGGAATTAATTGGAATTGCCGCTTCTACCAAAATAGGCTGCCCAAACATTCGCTGAAATTTGGCTGCTGTTGATGCTGATGCTGATTTATTGTGAGAGAAAAACACTGTTCTTTCACTGAAAAGTACTGTAAAGTAGTGCTGAAAAACAGGGGCATACTGAAAAACAGGGGTATTATGATTCTAATTCAATCATATTCTATAGATCCAAACAGGCCCTTAGAAACTTTGCATCAAGAGTGAAAACGTCTGGGTGCCTAAACTTTTTAAACGGTTCATTCCAAGTGAGAATAGTCTCCATATAGTTCAAGGACCTATATCTTCACTTTGAGAATTATCTCGGTGAGATTGTGAGAATCCAAGAGGGGTGTCTACTAGGTTCTGCGTGCGTCATCGACTCATCCTTCTGAGGAAATACGTTGTGACATGTCTATTCGACTGAATGCATGGCACTTTTGTTTCACAACCTGAATTTTCTACTTCTTCGAGTGACGTAAGGTTCTCCTAGTATTTTACTATTCAAAATTCAATATAAACTTTCTCTACCAAATGCCTCCTGGTAAGGATCCCATGTGTTATAACTAGTTGTAGTGTTTTATTACTACTTGAAAACACTAGGAGAATTTCATCTTTTTGGTAGGATGTCACGATGAACAGAAACTATGCTTAGTTTGTAGAATAACAGACTGACAGTGCTGGAAAAGAGTTTTTCTAATCTGAGTATTAAAATGACTATCCACAACTCTCATGTATACATGTAAAAAATATTACACCACAAAAATATTACACTCAAATCATCAGCGCTTTGTTCAGAAAGCCGTCACATACAAAGTGAGAGAAAATACAGAACGGCGGATCAGTTCAGCAACCGACTTCAAGGCTGTCCACTCAACGGTGCTCTTGTATTTCCATCTGGCACTGTGTCCAATACAAAGATTTTTTACTTTAGCACACTAAAGGGTGAGGCAAATCAGCACTAATCTGAAATAACAGTTATAAATTTTCTGCGACCACAAATACGTGATTCTAGCATTCTGAACAAGCAATACGACAGTACACACCTTAACAGGTACAAACTCATGACTAATTCACTCTAAGAATATGATGGCAAAAACTATTAAGTAAACAGCAGCTTTGGTTCTACTATACATAGCCATACATATAGACGGACTTGAACTTGACAGAGCATGAAAAGGGTGACAATGTATATCTACTAACCTCATCCAGCAACGGATCTGATCCACCTTCCAGTCCCAAAGGTAAAGCAGTACCAATACGCTTGCAAGCTTCAGTTTGGAGGTTTGGCATACCAATAGCTCCAAGATATCGTGGTTGGAGGTTTGGCATATCAAATGGAAGACTTATCAGGCTGCAACTCTTTATTGCCTGGATCAATGGATATCTGCTTTCTACCATGACAGGCATATCAGAAGGCTGCAAAATCAAGAAAGAATTAACTAACTGCAGCGTACTTTCTTGCCTCTATATGCATAATATTACATATGATACATTTACAACGATAAAAATACAATAACAAAGTAGATTTATCCCAGCATCACAAGCACCTTTTCCTCAATAGGAAAGAACAATGCTCCGATTCAACACATTGACATATTACTGTACTAACTCATTATCATTTTATCTGTCCAGTTTTCATTGTGTTTGGAAACTTACAGGGCATACAGTTAGATATGTTGTGCTTGCGCCAGATGAAAATGAAACATGACTAATGATATATCACCCTAGCATATCTTTTCTAGAAGGATACTTGTATCAGAATCCACATGCATTGTATACGCATACTATGTAATAGCAGATTTCGACATCCCTGAATGATGGGATGATGGAAATTTCCATGCTTTTCATAGAACAGCTGTGTTTTGAAAAGGGTGAATCAGAAAAGGGGAGCAAGAAAATCACACATGTTAATGGCTTAATGCATCATAGAGCGAAAGGTTTCATAAAGAATATAAACCAGTGCTGTTAATGAAGCCCATCAAAACTACTGTGCAAAGATTTATTTCACTATACCTTAGACATCCTCGTCATGCCCATGCACCCCTGATCCTGATGTTCCCTTGCGCATTGAATTGAGTCCCGGCCCATAGAAAACTGTGTGCCATCTCCACCCCAGCCACTAATGAGATGATTAGGAAAATCAGCAGCTGATAAACAAACCCCTCTCCCTCTCCCTTCAACTTCCCCTTCTGCCCCTCCTTTGCCATTCCTCTCTTGATGAAGCTTTCTTTTCCCACCTTCCCCCATTTTATGCATGCCAGAGCTTTTCTCTTTCTGGCAACCCCTATCTTCTCCTCCCTCGTCATCATCAGTGGGATCTTCAAGATTAGGAATATCATCATCTACTCCCTCGACATTGGTGCCCCGTTTAAGGGGCTCCCAAACACGTGGATTGGGGGCATCATCATGTGCAAAAATACCAAAATTGAAGCCATCAACATGTAAAACAGTAAGATACTTCAATATATCCTCCACCGAACTTATATTCATGATACCACGTGCAGAAATTTGATAATTTTGGTTATCACTCTTTGCATCAACGGCACGCATTGCTTGGCCACTCAGATAGTTCCAGCCTGTAATTAAACGTGCAATGAAATGATTATCTTCTATGCCAAGCTCGGTGAAACTTGAATCTGTAAATGCTTTACATATGCGATCAAAAACAGGCTGTATCTTCACCGATTCACTTATGTGGACATCAATGACACCAAAAGCTTTCCTGAAGTTTGAGGGTTCGGTATCCCCATCATATTCCAAGATGGCATCAAATGCATCTCTGAGGGCATCCAGGCCAATCCCTGTCTTCCCAATGCTTCCATATATTTCAGGATGATTTCCTTCAAACTTGAGACGTCTACATCTTGGGTCATTCATGTAGGGTTCCACCTGTGTCATTGACTTAAATTCGTAGATTCCGTTTATTCCATAATATCCACGGAGCCTTCCGTTGCGAGCCTCAATCACAAAGACAATATACCTTTCTCGATAATGCATGCCATAGTAGAAGGTAGAGCTAGAAGGTGTCGTGTACACATTTCTGCCATTCCCAAATTCAATCTTATGTGTTGCCATCTGAAAGCTCCAGTCAAGGAACCCCTTTCGACAAAATATAAAATGTTGGAGGACCTGGTGCGCTGAACCATTCAAGCAGAGACACACATAGTTCTACAAGATGCAAAGAACACACGGACAAAATATGAGGAAGAAGACATGTGAGTTTTCATAAATCCCTAGCAAGTTAGAGAGCGTGCAGACAAACTTTGCAGCATTTTAATACAAATCTAGGACAAAAATGGTTAGGTGGCAGAATGAAAGTAGCCAGCAAAGTTAGGAATTGGGCTAGTAATCACAATCCACTATTAGTATCCTAAGTATTTACACATGTCAGATAATTGACCTCATACCAATATACCATGAGAGAAAATGAATTATGCCAAAAACGGCCGCTGAGTGTGCCAGGTAAGGCCAGGCCCCACATGACAGAATGACACGAGTCAATTGTATTTTGGAAAACTACTGTTTTAATCGATGTTACCCAATAGAAACCAATAATAGGTAAGGATGGGGCATGTACCGGAGGACACTGCTGCACATTGCGTAAAGCTGCCATCATCATAGAGTAGGAAGCCCAACAGGAACCAATCGGATTTCTGCGAGTGCATAAAAGAAACCGGATTTTATGAAGTCGCTCAAAAATAGGGAGACGAAAAATTCGGAAATGTAAATTGAAGTATCAACAGACAGGGGCGGATTCATCGGTGGGAAGCGTCGTCACCGGATGCCCCAGCAGCATCTGAGGTGGCGGCGGGCGAGTATATAGAAGAAAAAGGGAATAAGTAAGAAGAGGTAGAAGGGGCTAAGGAGAATGGAGGGCATGAGCTTTATCCCCTCCCGCCCTATCCTTCCCCCGCTCCTTCCCCTACTACTTTGCCGTGGATGGTGGATTCGCCACAGCAAACAGATGACATCAGTGAGAGGAGGGGTTTATGGTTCTTACCAGGTGACGAATCCAAGTTCGAAGAACGAAGCCGATCAATGCGTGTGGAGGTTTCTTCCTGCGGATGCGTTTAGAGAGGGGAGGGTGCGGCGGCACGGCGAGTCGCGGCGGGGGGTGTAGGCTTGCCGCGCGGCCGGAGACGAGAGTATTTCGCTGTCTTTTTCGGGAGATTCTGGCTATTTTATGCTTTTTTTTCAGTCAAAAAGAAAAAACTGACCCCGCTAGCTGTTTGGAATTGGATAGTACCATGGCCAAATTTGCCTGGCTTGGGACCCTGCCTGCAAGTTGACTCGACCTCGCCGGGCGGCAGAAGATACTGGAAAAAATAAGTATAAAAATGTTGCATATCTATTTGTGTTTTACCCTTTTGTTAAAATTTGAAAGCTATAGTTTATTTTATAATGATAATGACCATGACATCCATATAAGCTAATATTGATATTAATATCACAATATATCCTATTAAGTCTATATCAAATTAAAATACAGCTTCAATAGAATTTTTTCCACTATAAAGCACAAAAATATTTATTCGTGATTATACCATAACTTTAACCATTCTAATTTGTTATTACAATTAGCAATGAGTTGCATCGTGACAGAGATTGATATGTCTATTCTATTATTTATTTTTGATGCTAAACATGCCATATTATAGATATAATGCATAGACAATTTCACAAGGATTCCAAAAAGTCTACATTTGCTATTTTACGAATTTTCTACGATTTACTACGAATTTCTAAAGATTCAGCCAGATTTAAATGGAAAAACAGAAAAAGAAAAGGCAAACACTTTCTCCTCGAAACCCCTGAACTTTTCGGTAAATGACGAAGCCTAGATCTAAAAAACTACTCTCTAGTTCTTTGCACCAGGAACCCTACAGAGAGTTTCTATTTGCATACGGCTCCTTCTTCTTCGTTGGAACGGAGACGGAGCAGAGCGTCGGGCTCGGCCGTTGAGGGGATGGCAGTGCTAGGGCTCGCCCAAGTGCGCGCGCACCCGTGGAGGGGCTCAGCGTGGCCAGAGGCCTGCTGTGGTGCCTAGGCCACGCGTCCAGGCGGCCGCGGCGACGGTATGGCTTCGGGTCTGAGGCCCTCGCCTTCGGACGACGAGCGACGGGGCTAGGTCGGCGTAGTGAAGGACGCGACAGTGGAGCTGTGGACGTGATAGCTTGGCCGGGGAAGCAGCGGCGGCGACGCTACGCGGTCGCAATGGTGATGGCGACGGCGCTGCTCGGCTGCGGACGCGAGGGTGAGCGAAGGAGGCGATGAGGCGAATACTGTGTTAGTCTGATTTGGATTTTTAATTTTGTTCGGGGTAGGAGACGTGAGCGAGGATCCCCCATCCGCGGACACGACACGGCGTGCCCGTGCCCCTTCGCCGCTGCCGACTCTGCTTTGTCCTAAGACTACCCGTAGTTGGTACTCTAAAGGGATACTCTAAAGCTTTAGAGTATGAATATAGAGTAAAAATTGCTGTACTGGGTACTCTAAAATGATACTCTATCCTTTCTCTCACTCTATATTTAGAGTGGTACAGTGCTTACTCTATAGTGGACAGTGGCATACCCCACTAGCTAAACAAAGGAAAAATGCTATAACTCACAAACCAAAAATCCAAATTAAATTTCGATTGCACCATTAAATTCGTCTCAATAAATCCTTCAAAACTAGATCACACATGGATATATTTAGATAAAGTGACAAGTGGATCCCACAATGGATAGAGTGGATAGAGGATGATATAGATGATAGATGGGCGCGGGGGAATTAAGTATAGAGGAGAGAATCTTGCTGACTAGGACGTATAGATGATGAATATAGAGGTCCATGAGTGCAGATAGCCTAATCAACTCATTTTCCCTCTCCTCAAGATCGCCCGGTCAAGTTGACCCCCTTGCCGATTACCAGCCTGTTCGTTTCGCTGGTTTATTGTGGCTGAAAGTACTGTTCGCTGGTTTGTTGTGAGAGAAAAATACTGCTGGATGGCTGCTGATTCCGCTGAATAGCTCAAACGAACAGGGTGTACGACTACCATGCCCCGCTCCGCGCCCCAGAGCCAACAGCTCATTCCTCTCACCCTGCTCGTTAATCACCCCACTAACCAAGCAATCAATTCCCTCCTTCCCAGCCACAGACCGCGGAAACACAAACGCACGCGAGACGAGAGCGCAGCCTGCCGCCCCCTTTCCCTTCGCCTCTTCGCGTCGCCCAGATCTCAATCGCTGTTCGCTCCATGAGCTAGGGGATCCGAGGTGTCCTCTGGGCGAAGTAAAGTTGGCCGGCGGCGGCGGCCAGGATGGGGCTGATATCTGGGATGGTGATGGGGTCATGGTTGGCGTCGCCATCATGGCCGGCTAGAGCCGCGTCATGCACCGACGCAGCACGAAGCGCATCGCCAAGGTGAGTTGGTTCCCAGATCTGAGAAACTAGTCTCTCTGGTTCTTTGCACCAGGAACCTGCAGAGAGTTTCTATTTGCATACGACTCCTTCTTCGTTGGAACGGAGACGGAGCAGAGCGTTGAGCTTGGCCGGTGAGGGGATGGCAGTGCTAGGGCTCGCCCAAGTGCGTGCGCACCCGTGGAGGGGCTCAGCATGGCCAGAGGCCTGCTGTGGTACCCAGGCCACGCGTCCAGGCAGCCGCGGTGACGGCATGGCTTCGGGTCCGAGGCCCTCGCCTTAGGTTGGCGTGGTGAAGGATGCGACGGTGGAGCTGTGGACGCGGTGGCTTGGCCGGGGAAGCAGCGGTGGTGACGCTACGCGGTCGCGACGATGATGGCGACGGCGCTGCTCGGCTGCGGACGCGAGGGTGAGCGAAGGAGGCGACGAGGTGAATACTGTGTAGTCCGATTTGGATTTGTAATTCTGTTCAGGGTAGGAGACGTGAGCGAGGATGAATACGATACCTCATCACGTAACCTAGATACATGGCTGGCAAACAGAAAATTAGAGGGCGGAAACAAATTTGAGTGCAGAAATTTTCCCTTTTAAGGCCCTATTTGGTAGGGCTTCACTTCACTAGTGAAGCTATTTTTTTCAGTTTCAGCTCCACGAACAGCTCTCCCGATGAAGCCGGAGCCATTTTTCTACCCCGTTTGGCAAAACAGCTCTAAATAATAGACCAAAACGAATAAAAGACTAAAATACCCTTCCTTTTTCCCCTTTCCTTGTCTTCTCAGTTCGTCTGCCCTGGTTGCTTCCTTGCTGCGTGCCTCCATGCCGGTGGTTGCCTTACACGTCGGTTCCCACGTCCCTTCCCAGCGGCCGAGCGCCCTCTCCCCGGTCAGCCTACGGTCTTGCCCGGCGACCGCACCCCCTTCTCGGCAGGTGGCGCACCCCTGGCCGGCGGTCGCGCCCCATCCGGGCAGGTGGCGCACCCCTGCCTCGCGGCCGCGTGCCCATCCCGGTGGGTGGCGCGCCCCTGCCTGGCGACCGCGCCCCTGCCCGGCGATTGCACCCCATTCTCAGCAAGCGGCGAGCCCCTGGCCGGCGGTCGTGCCCCATCCCGGCGGGCGGTGCCCCCGCCCGGCGGCCATGTGCCCATCCCGGTGGGCGGCGGCCCCAGCCCGGCGGCCGCACCCCTTCACGGCGGGCGGCGCTCCCCTGTCCAACGACCGCGCCCCCTTCTCGGGGGGCGGCGTGCCCTGCCCAGTTGTCGCGCTCTCTCGGCAGGCATCTCCCGATGGCAGTACGCTCTGGCGCCTGCATGCTCCGGCGGCGGTGCTGCCCAAGCAGCACATCCCGCGCCGATGTGCCTGGACAGGGGCAATCCTGGATTTCATCTCGTTGGCCTCCACGTATGCAGGGTGAAGCCGGGTGAAGCCACTATTTTTGGCTTCACCTTTCATCTATTCTTTGTCTCAGCACGTTTTTAGGAGCTCCTTGTTTGAAGCTGTTTTATTTTATCCTATTTGACAGAAAACGGCTCCAAACGGCTCCTGAAGCTGTTGGAGAAGCCCTGCCAAACGGAGCCTAAATATTAGGTATAGATATAGATTAACTACGTACGAGTCTGCCATTAAAAAATATCATAATACCATAATTTATTTTGTACTTATTGTTTTCGCAAAAAAATTGTATTGTACTATTAAAAATGTTCTGCACGTATATGCCACGTGTGCTGCTTCCGTAGGATTCCGTCTGGTTTTAACGGTTGGTCGCAACCGGTCATCCTCGGTTCTAAAAATAAGTGCACATTCGTATTACGAAGAGTCAAATAATTTTAAATTTAACTAAATTTATAAAAAATAGTGTTAACATTTGGATCTCTAAGTAAGTTTATACTAAGCAAATAAATGGTATAATTATTTTTTTAAATTACGCAGTACAATGTAGACGTTCACAGTACGTAATTATACTCAACCCTATGAACACACGTACGCAACCCTATCATATGAGCTCCTCCGAATGACTGAGCCGGCGGATCTGGAAATTCAATGTGAGCACCTGTGCCAAGTCGAGAACTTGAACCCAGATGAGCAGGTTTCACCACAAAGAATTCAACCAACTGATCTATGATCAGTTCGCATAAATGGTATAATTAATCTAATAGTGTTCATTTCATATCATAAACATTAGTATGTTTTTCGTATATATTTGGTGAAATTTGAGATGAGTTTACTCCTTAGGATGCGAGATTGGATGGAAGGAGTATAAACTTAGGCTTTCTTTAGTTCCCACGCTATATGTTTGGACATATGCATGGAGTATTAAATATAGACTAAAAAATAACTAATTACATAGATTGCGAGTACTTTGCGAGACGAATCTTTTAAGTCTAATTAGTCTATAATTTGACAATAAAATACTACAGTAACACATGCGCTAATGACAGATTAATTGGGCTTAATAAATTCGTCTCGTGGTTTACAGACGGATTCTGTAATTTATTTTTATTAGTATCCAAACACCCAATATGACATCCGATGTGACATAAAAAAACTAAATATAGCCTTAGACGAAATGAAAACCTAGGTCAAAGAAGTGACCCAACTGACGTCTGACGGTGGCGAGGGAAGGCCGAGTCCGGTCTGCTGCGGGTGATGGCGAGGCCAACGCGTACGGTGACAGGCCCGCCGGCGGCGTCCAGGTGGGATGCCTCCTGCGCAGGTCCGCGAAGCAAGGCGTGAACGAGGAAAGGGATGAAATCATAGAAAATTCGTATAATTTCAGAACGTGCATCTCCTCTTGCTATTTCTCTAGTAACGGAAGATAAAACACGGCCTCTGTTTACCTTTTCTTCTACTACCTTTTTTTTTTTGTGTACCTTTAGTCCTTAGCTCCCTTTTTTCTCTTTCTGCTCTTCTTTGTACTGCTACTTTTTTTTTTTTGCTTTCGAATATATTTTCCGGTAGGGGCTAAAACCCCCCTCCTGTTCTTTAAAAGACACGGAAGATAAAACACAACCTGCATATTATGGAGATGTGGAGCAAGATGGCTATGGTCTTGGACTCTTGGTGATATGTTCAATGAACCAGATGTTACTTCTGAAGTCAAGAAAGAAGCTGGTGAAGTAGAAGATATTATTGATGTGATGGCTTGGAGTACTCCCTCTGTCTTAATTTATTTGTCGTTTTCGGTTTTCGTGCCACAAGTTTGACTGGATTGGTAGAAAATACGTGTAATATTTTTATCTCTAAATAAATTTATTAAAAAACTAGATTCAAAGATCTTTTCAATGATACCAATTATGTACCATAAATATTAATATTTTTTAATATATATTTTGTTAAAGTTGTTTTTTAAAAGGGAAAACGACAGATATTTAGGGACGGAGGGAGCAGTAACAGACTAAACAGTGCTGATGATAAGGTAGATGGTAGTGATGCTCCTGTACAGTTGAGAGCTGCTTGGCTTTGTATACTGAATCAGAGAGCTGCTGTCTGAACCATGACTGTGTGAGCACTGTACTAATGTTGCACGTGTAAACACTAAGGATGCGTTTGATATAGAGCGCAGGGGGTGGCCGGAGCCCATGGGATGCAGGCCGGCCTGTTTGATTCACCTGGCCCATCTGCGAGCCCGGCTGCCGGCGTGCAAAATGCCCTCTCTCTCCTGTCTCCCGGGAAACGCTCCTAGGGTTCGTAGAATTTCGGCCAGGCTCATTCTCGTCCTCGCGCGGTCGATTTGGGCGCGTTGGCGGCGACCTTCGCGGGCTCCCGCGGGCGCGCGCGGGAACCGTGAATCTTCCTACCGCCCTCTTCCATGCCGAAATCCTCCGTCTATAAATCCTCCTCCCCCCACCTCTGGCTTCCTCTCCTCCCTGCTCTCTCCATTCGCGTTGAGTGACTGGCGGCGGGTGTGCGGTGCGGTGGTGTTGCGGCATGGCGGTGTGCTTCCTCATCGGTCTCCGATCCGTTCCGACGGACCGGATCTGCCTCGCTACGGCGGTGCTGCTCCGTCTGTCGCCGGCTCCGTGGACGGGGTCGTCTTCCTCCTCCTTCTTCGTACCGGTGGTGCTAGGGTGGAATCGGTTGGGGTCGATCTGCATCCTCTCGTTGCGGATCTGCTTCTTCTCCGTCTTGTGCTTGTTGCACCCTTCGCCGACGCCCCCGAGGTGAAATCCCCCCCCAATCTCGTAATGGTCTCCTTCTAGGGTTTGTTGTTTACTTGTTCATTTTGAATTTGTGGCTAAGGAATGATTGCATGAGTGCTTCGTCTATTGGTTGCTGCTATTGAAATCGATTTGGTTGATGTATACATCTTGGATAATGGTTGCTTTGAATCTGTTATGGTCGATGATGAATATGTCCAATTTATGCTGAACATTGATTTCTTTTTTGGTCAATGATGACTTTGTCCACTGCACTGGAGGCATCTGTATTTTTGCAGCCGTGCTTACTGATACAATTTAATAAACATGAACTACAATTGCATGTTGAGGCCAGCCAGGGTTTACATAATCTAAAATGATCTTTGAATGCATGTAGATGGCTCCATCTGAACATCGTCAACTCATGGTTAGGGAAGCTTCTGCTATGGTTGTGGTCATGTTTACCTTTGTTGTCAGTAGACTCCGAAGGATTAGGTTGCACCTAGAGCCTTCACCTTATGGTCCTAGATCAACACAAGCTGTCAACCCTCCAAATGATCTTCAACAGCACTGATGCTGAGTGCCTGGCCATGCTTAGGATGAAAAGAGCATCATTTTTTGCTCTTTGCAACCTATTTAGAGCTAGAGGCCTTGTCAAAGAAACTAGTGGGTGCTCTATTGAGGAGCAAGTTGTCATGTTCCTTCATGTTGTGGGTCATAATCAGAGGTTCAAGGTGATTCATCAAAGCTTTAGGAGGTCCCTTGAGACAGTGAGCAGAGTGTTCCACCAGGTACTTTATGCTGTTGGTGAGCTTAGGAGTGAAATGATCTGGCCACCAAGCCCTGTCACCCACTCCAAAATCATGGATAGCCCAAGGTGGTTTCCTTTTCTACAGGTACTTGCACACCATGTTATTATGTAATGTAGGTCACTAATTGATATGCATGAACTTAAACACTTTCCTAAAAATTTCTAGGACTGTGTTGGGGCTGGTGATGGCACACATGTCTTGGCTAGAGTGCCTAGATACATGCAACAGGCTTTTAGGGGTAGACACAAGGACCCCACACAAAATGTGTTGCCTACTGTAAACTTTGATCTGAAATTCACATATGTCCTTGCTGGTTGGGAGGGGTCTTCCCATGATGCACTTATTCTGGCAGATGCTCTTCAGAGGGATGATGGTCTTGTAGTGCCTAAAGGTAATTGAACTCATTAGTGCTTACACTCTTGGCCATTACCTTATGACAAACCTTCACTGTAGTTTATGTTGGTCCACTTGTAGGGAAGTTTATACTTGTAGATGCTGGCTACGGGTGCCGCAGTGGGTTCCTACGTCCCTACAGGGGGTAAGATACCACCTGTCTGAATATGGCAACCGTAATTATCCTACCAATGCAAGGGAACTATTCAACCTGAGGCATTCATCCCTAAGGGTCACAGTGGAGAGGGCTTTTGGGGCACTCAAAGGAAGATTTCGTATCCTAGACAACAAACCCTTCCATACCTACAAGACACAAGTGAAGCTAGTCCTTGCCTGTTGCATTCTCCATAACTGGATCCTTGGGTTTGGAGAGGATGATATTGTACCAGCTGAAGATGGCTTTGTAGGTAGCCCACCAGATCCTCATGACTCACAACACGTACTGCCCTAGGACTCCATAGCCATGACTGAAAAAGGGATGCCATTGCAAATGCAATGTGGGTTGGGAGGGGAACTGCTATGATTTAATTCATGCATGTCATTCTTGTATCATTTAAGTTTGTAGACCCTGGATATGGAACTCATGTGATTTGTTGTTCTATTTGTTTTCCTGATGATTTGTGGACATGACTGAGACCATTTTATTATAATCAATGATGTGGTTTGTTTGATGGACATATCTAAGACCAATTGGTGTTCTGTACCTTCTTAATCACTTTTACCATGCCTGTTGCACTCCATTGTCCTTATATTGTACCTTCTTAATCATTTTTACTAAATTAGGATGGCTGGTTTTGTGAGTGCTACTGGGATGGCTCAGGGTGGGGCTGCTGCTGCTACACCTGCAACTACACCTGTGGTAGTGGATGTTGCTGGTGATGATGGTGAAGCCCAGGTGGCTGCAGGTGCTAGGCCACCCATGAGGTGGAATAACAACACCTCAGGGTTTATGCTTAGGAGGATGGCACAGATAATAGGTGATGGCAGTAGGGCTGACAAGTTCTTCAAGGATAAAGATGTCAACATTGTGGCTAAGGCTTTGCATGAGTACAGTGGTGAGGTGGTAAGCCCCACTCAAGTGTATAATCACTTAAGGAAGTGGAGGCAGAAGTGGGGTAAGGTTGCCAAGCTCAAGGAACTTAGTGGGGCACTTTTTGATGACACTACCAATGCCATTATGCTTGGCACTGAGCACTACCTAGGGCACTGCAAGGTAGAAACTAAAGCTTTTCATACTATACCCATTCATTCATTACTTTACTTTTTAGTTTATTGAAACACACCTCACTGCAGGATCACCCTAAGGATGCATAATTTCTAAACACTCCCATCAGATTCTACACAGAGATGGAGACCATCTTTGGTAGCTCCATGGCTACTGGTAGGTTTGCCCTAGGTTCTAGTGAGCCACTTGGGGTTAACAATGCAGACAGTGTTGCTGCCAAGATTGAGGGGGATGCTGAAGGCAAAACAAGCACTGTTGTGGGGGATAGCAGCAAAGCTACTGAGTTGTTGACCCCCTCAGTTGGGACCAAGAGGAAGAGAACCATATTCTCAGAGGATGAGCTGCTTATGATGACCAACATGACAGATGTTGTGAGAGATGTAGCTAATGCACTTAGGGAGACACTCCCTGCACATGTGAATCCAGACCTTTAGCTTGCTGTGATGGACATGGAGGGCTTCACCACTGAAGCTCTTATTGTTGCCTACACTTACCTCCTGGAGAACAAGGCCCTTGGCAGGGGCTTTGTCACTATGGCAACTGCCCACAGAGACATTTGGCTGAGGACCTTTCTTGCTAAGAACTACTACGTGTGGTTCTTGTCCACACTAGACAGCAAGGATTGAGGGGGTTGATTGTTGAGATGTATAGTTCCTCCACCTCCCTCACCACTCTCATCTTTTGACTACAGTTAGACACACTTTTCTGTAGGCTTTTGTACAGGTTGATAGGCATATCATAACCTGTTTTCTTTTGGGCACTCTCACATGGGAGGGTGGTAACAGTGAGATGCTACTTGAGATCATCATTTGAGCCCTGTGATGTTGGGCAGAACTTGTTATTGTAATGCACTATTTGAAGCCTCTGTTGGCTTTTATATTTAGTTAATGCTTGCAAGTTTATGTCTAGTTTGTTTCTTGCTACTCATTTGGAAACTTTGATAAAGGACAATGATGCAAATTAAAGATTGAGGTGGCTGCGTATTTGTTCCCATTTGTTGTTCTTGTTTTTTCATGTTGCTCGTCAAATATTATAACATCATCCACTCATCAGCAACATTTGGGTCCAACTGAACTTGATGGCAGACAGTGGACGAGGTTGTGATATTCCATGGGTGCCATGAGTTTGAATCTGTTCAGATTTCTAGTTGCTATTTGCTGTTTTCATGTCTTTAGCAACCACCAATGACAAAAATATATGATTATAGCAGCAAATCAATTAGCTGAGGCCTACTGTCACACCCGGTTTTAAGGACAAAACCAGACATACACTATATGTGAAATAAAGGAGTCAAATCTCACATATAGCCACAGATAAGTGTAATATCAAGAGACAAATGCTTAATATACATAACTCAATAGTATAAAATATACCTTAGAGAGCAACACAGCGGAAAGACAACTCCGAACACCGGGTGTAGACTTCACTCCAGGAACAAACTGACTGGTTGATCACAAGCCTAAAAACTCCAGACACTATCCTGAGGTGTGGGAAATAGCAAGAGTGAGTCCATGTCGAACTCAGCAAATATATCATGGGGTTCATGAAGCTCAAAAAGACTGACACTGGTTTACTGCGATTAGCTTTTAGTGAGTCATCTTTGAGCATTTGAGTAGAAACAAGTTTACCATAAGCCAAATAACCTCATGATCATGTAAACGAGAATAATGTATAGCAAGAAACAATAATCATTAGTGAACATCAATATCATCAGTGTTCATCATTTATTCTGTAAAGGTCCAAGGCCACTCGTGAAGGTGAGCACGACTGTTATAATAGTTTTACACTCTGCAGAGGTTGTACACTTTCATTGTGAGTCGTGATTTACCCTTTCGCCCGAGGTAGCTAATCTCTTGACCCACTTCCAAGGAAGGTCGGTAGGGTTCACTATGAAGTCTTTCAAAGGTTCGTCTAACAAGTTAGAGCCGCTAGGTTTCATCAGTCAGTCTGTGTGATACAACCACGCAGGGATCCATAGTATGCTTTTCCCCATTTGCGCCACAAGGGTAACCTCTAACAAGCTAGAAAAGGTCCTTCTATATGACTGAAGCCAGAGCCATATAGCCCTCACAGTTGTACTGTAAGTTCCGGATGTTCGCTTACAGATGAGTCCTTAAGGAGAGAAACTAGAGCACCATAAAAACAACCAAATATTCTCTAGCCCTCTTGAGCCATGTTTCTATAAAGCATCTTTTAAACGTTTATTGCATATACCATTAGTCAAGTTACAGATCATGGTTATTCAAAAAGAGCACTAGCATTACTACCCAATGCAATGTCCCATGGGTGTCAAGGTACAAGATACAAAAACTAGGAATATCCTTAGTGGTAACAAGGTAGACACATGCAATATGATTATTATGACAATAAAGTGAATAGGTAACAAGGATGATCCCATGCTATACTTGCCTTAAATTGATATCCTTCTTTCTGTAGATTTGTAACCTCCAAAGAACTGCTTCTTGATCACCACATAAAGCTCACCGACTAGACAAGATCATAAAGCACCACACACAAGCATCCATGCAATCATACACAAAGCAAACGATAGCTATAATTAGAACAATACACCATCAATAGTTAAACAAGATGAAAAAGTTGTAAAACAATTCTACGTCTCGCTATGATCACACAGACGCGAAAAGCACGCTAATCAGAGCTACGGTTCGAAAGAAACAACTACCGAGTCCTTTATATTATATTAAAGAAAAGGCTATATTTATATACTTGATTTATTTTAATTGAGCAAAAACATGTATAAATTTATTAAAACACGAAACATAATTTAATTCAAAAGCTAGGTAAAACTACTCATAGTTTATTCGTAATGAATGTCATATAATTAAGTGATGTGAAAACAGCTACTCTAGTTTATCTGATATACAACGTGTTTACTAAGCAAAACTTCGAATTTAGAAACTCATGTAATAATTAACTAACCATATTAATATTTGAATTGGAAAACTAAAATAAAATTAATCATATTTTATTTGTAAAATCCAGTTGCATAATCATTATTTAAGTTAGGATTTAAGCCATGAAATTTCAGAGCTAAATATATGACAAACATTGTTACTAAGGTGTAAATTACGTCGTTATGAATCTAACGCAAGTTAAATGGGTTGAAACGGAGTTAAAACGTAGAAGTTATGAATTTACGAAGATTTCCTATAGAAAAATAATTACTTTAATTTAACTCGAAAATAAATTGTCACAAACCTACTGTACAGTACTACTAACATGTAGAGCTCACAAATACGAACCTAACGCAATTTGAACGGGTCAAATCAGAGTTAAAACGGAGATTTTACGCACAATTTAACATAAGGGCAGATATGTTAATAAGTGAAAACGTATTTTCTGAAGTTACGCGATCAAAATACGCTTTACGAAAAAGAAAACGCGATTCGGGAATATGCCTTGGACTGCGGGTTCTATATTCAAAATTTCCAGGGGCTCTTTAGCAAATTTGCTGGTCGAACCGGTATCTTTGATTTATGGCCGTTGGATTTAAAACGGACGGCTAAGATTGGATCGGGGAGGACGGGCGGCGGCGCTCCAGCCGGAACAGTGGCCCGACGGCGGTCTCCGCGGCGGCGCCATGGCCGGAGATGGCTAAACCTCGCTACAAGGCGTTATTTCGTGAAAGAAAGGTACCGACAGGTAGAGCATACCAAGGCAAACTCACCAAGGTAGAAAACAACGTCGATGCGGGACCGAGGGAGGTGTGCAGCTTGGAGAGGCGGATGGTGGAGGCGATGCTCGCGGTGACCGGTCTCTCGAGCACCACAGCAGCTTCCAAAGGACGGGATGGACGCGGAGGGATGCGGCACCCGGCTTATATAACCCTGGGGCGGTTCCAATAAATGAAGGAGAAGGATTTGGCGGCGGATTCGGTCGGTGGTAACATGGAAAGCGCCATCGGTGATGGCTTGAGGAAGGAGGCGCGCCTGATGAGTGGGCCCGCGGTGTCAGCGACGGGAAGAGGAGGGGAAGGCGCACGTGTGGTAACTGGGCCCGCGGCCGCGGCTCGGCCCACGCGGCCGCTCGGGAACGGAAGGTGGGCCGCGCGCGGGAGAAAAGAGGGCGGGCGCCTGGCGGGCTCTGCTGGGCTGGGCCGAAAACCGAGTCAGGAAAAGAAATCTCTTTTCTTTTTCTTTTCAACAATTCAAAGCAAATTTTCAAATGAATTTTGAATTCTCTTTTGTATTTTCAAAAAGTGCACACAATACAAAATATTATACAGCAGCATGAATGCTCAGTCATGTTCCTACCCTTATATTTAATTTTAAATTAATAAAAATTATTATTCTTCTAGGTTTGTATGCTCACAAAATTGTATAAAAATCATATTCACCTATTTTAAAATCATCCCAAATTTTAGGGTGTTACAATTCTACCCCCTTAAGATGAATCTCGTCCTCGAGATTCGGAAGATGATGATAAAAGAGATAATGACACTTTGTCTTTATTCGATCCTCATTTTCCAAATTACTCTTTTCGTTCAGAGTCATGAGACAGTTTCTCATATCCTGACTGACTAATCTGCCTAAGCATGATCATCTCTCCTATTGAGCTCCTCCAAAGTTGCTTGTTCCTCTGCTATGACTTCTGTAAACTCATGGTCCACTTTGCTATCCTCAGTGTACCTATCTTCTAATTGGTCATTCTCGTCTTCCTCAGGTAAGAGTCACCACCTTGATACTCAATTCTTTTCTCTGACGGTGTTGTTAAGAGCATTGTGCACCGAGCACCATGAATCACTCCTTTGTGTGCACAGAGCCATCCATTACTAAGAACCACACGAATTTTAAGTGACTCCAACACAATAAGAGTTGCGGTGAAGTTTTCCTTGTTTATGACAAGACTGACGTTCGGGCATATCTGATCTGCCTGTATTTCTCCCACTGAGGTTTGAACTAGCAAAGGCCTCCTCGTTGGTGAAAGCCCAAGTTTGGTTTTGGTAATTAATGACACCAAGTTGCTAATGCTATTGTATCAAGTGTGATTAAGCTAGGCATAAGCAACACATGTGATGAAGGTGGACGTGGCAAGGAGTGGTAGCCACAAGGTCACAAAGAGATGGTGCATATACATGAAATGTAGATCATGGTGGAGATGCACTTAAAGTGGTGGACTTGATGTTCAAGTGGAAGAGAAGGATCTAAGAGCGCAAGGCAAAGGTATAACCATAGGGTTTTCCTTTTGCCGGTCAAAGATGAGTAGAGAAGTGATTGGCCGGGTTTAGGATACATAGCCGACTATCAAGAGGGGCAATCACGGTTAGCTCGGGAATCAAGTGCCACTAGATCAATGTCTTGAGCATATGCATTTAGGATCTAGTAAAGAGCTAACATAACGCCTTGGAAAATGTTTGTGAAAATGCTAACACACGAGCACAAGGTGGTGATCACTTGTTGGTGTTGGCACTTTTGCGAAGGCGGTGGAGTTTAAGTGGTAGAGAGGGGTTTGGGTTCCTCTCTCCCTCCCGCCGAGCTTGCGAGGCGGGATTCGGCGCTTTTTGGAGAAATGAAATGCCTATTTTCTTTTGCGCCGAAAGTCAGAAAAGAAACGAAGGCGAACGGAGGTCACTGCGTGCACCGGACGCTGCACCGGACGCTGCACCAGACGCGGTCACTGTACGACCGGCGCGTCCGGTCAGGCGAACAGCGGTTCACGAGGATCACCGGACGCGGTGCGCGTCCGGTCATAGGTCACCGGACGCGTCTGGTCTTCCAGGGAGCTTACTGGACTCCCACCGGACGCGGGCACTGTGGCGTCCGGTCCGTTCTTCAGCGCGTCCGGTGGTTGTTTTGCAGTGCGCGGCTCGGTGTTGACCGGCGCGTCCGGTGGGTCACGGGACCGGCGCGTCCGGTCGTGACCAGCGTGTCCGGTCGCTCGGTCGAGCGCGTCCGGTCAACGGTAACGGCTAGTTCGAACGGCACTATTCTCGTCTGTCGCGTAGTGACCGGACGCGTCCGGTCACCCGGACCGGCGCGTCCGGTGCAGCGTGATTTCTGCTGCGTCGTTTCTAACGGCTAGCTGCGTACCCCTTCGTTATAAATAGATGGTGGCCGGGGTTTGAGGGTAACTCTTGCACATTTTGAGACCTAGAGACACACTTTGAGCTAGAGAACAACCCCTCCACTCATCTCTTTGTTTGATTGCACATCTTGAGTGAGATTGAGTGAGATTCAAGTGCATTGCTTGAGAGTTGCATTCTAGAGGCACTTGATCTTCGAGTTGCTGCGGATTTCTTGTTACTCTTCCGTGTTTCCCGACACGGTAGACGGCGTGGAGCAGCGGAGGTGATTGAGCTCGCAATTGGAGATTGTTGGAGCCTTCACCAAGTGTTGTAAGGGGTTCTTGATCCTTCCCCGCGGGAGTTCGCAAATTGGATACTCTAGTGGAGCTCGTGGCTTGGAGGATCCCCATCTTGTGTGCGGTTGTGCGGCGCCCGCCGAGGGCTCAACTCTTGACAGTTGATTAGCTCGCGAACCGACAAGTGGGTGCATCGCCACAACGAGGAGTAGCTTGCCGGGAAGCAAGTGAACCTCGGGATAAATTCTTGTGTCATTCTCTTCCCGAGGATTTCTCTTGTGTGATTGATTGATTGGTACTTCTCATCTCTACACGGTGGTATAATCACTCGAAGCTCTTCTCTCGTATTACTTTTCATATCTAGCTTGTTGTTGTTGTTGTGATTAGTGGATAGCCTTGAACTAGACTTGTATAGGTGGCTTGCTTATTTAGTTAGTGCTAGTGCTTTTTGCGCCGCCACCTTTTATACTAACTTGTGGTTAAGTAGTTTGTGTAGAAGTTTTTATTAGGCTATTCACCCCCCCCTCTAGCCTTTTTGGACCTTACAAGTGGTATCGGAGCCGAGGCACCGTTTATTTGAGGCTTAACAACCTACGGTGATAAAGAAATGGCTCAATTAAGTTTGCACATCAACAACACCAAGAAGGCACCTCACTTTGATTGCACAAATTATGCATATTGGAAAGTTAAGATGACCGCACACCTCAAGTCAATCAATAGGGAAGTGTGGAAGGTCACCGAAACAAAATTTGAGGTTGCTAATCCGGAAGCACCTACACCGGTGGAAGAGAAGAAGCTCCAATGCAATGACATTGCCATTAGTGCTCTTCATGAGGCATTAGATGACAAGACATTTGAGCAAGTGAAGAACATAGAAGTTGCACATGATGCTTGGGCCAAGCTAGAAGAAACATTTGAAGGCACCGAAGGCACAAAGACTGCTAAAGCATATATCTTGCAAGAAAAATTTTCAAGCTTCAAGATGCAAGATGATGAGAGTGTACCGAAAATGTTTCATAGATTGCAAGTTATTGTGAATGAGCTCAAGGCACTTGGTGAGGAGGTTAAGGACAATCAATTCTCTATGAAGTTCTTGAGAAGCTTGCCGAAGAGATTTGATACATTGATCACCGTGCTAGTGAGGACTACATTGAAGGGTTCAACTCCTCAACAAATATTTCAAGAAGTAATGACCGATGATTCATATAGAGAAGATGATGAGAAGGATGAGTTTGTCAAGAAGAAGAAGGAGAATGAGAAGAAAGATGATGAAAAGAAGAAGAGTGTGGCATTCAAAGCCACCACATCCAAGGGCAAATCCAAGATTGAATCATCAAGTGAAGAAGACTCAAGCTCTTGTGATAGTGATGACATTGATGAGAAGATGGCTCTCTTTGTCAAGCAATTTGGCAAATTCATGAAGAAGAAGGGCTATCGTGCAAGGAGGAAGAAGAACACATCTAAAAAGAATGAGCATACCATGAGATGCTTTAGATGCCATAGCAAGGACCATCTCATTGCAAAGTGTCCTTATGATAGTGATGATGAAGATGCTATCAAGAAGGAAAGGAAGAAGCAAAAGAAGAAGCAAGAAAAGAAGGAGAGCTCTCACAAAAAGAAGAATGATTCTCATGTTGCTACATGGGATAGTGATGATTCCTCAAGTGATGATGAGGATGACTACAAGAGCAAGAAGAAGGGACATGCTAGCATTGCCATCCAAGAGAAGGTCTCCCTCTTCGACACTCCATCGTGCTTCATGGCTAAGGCCGCTAAGGTATCATCCGATGATGAGAGTGATCATGATAATGCTAGTGATAGTGATAGTGATGAGGAAGAATTCACTAAAGATGAACTAATCACTATGCTAGAAGATTGCACTCAACATTATAAAGAATCTAGAAAGGAATGCAAGGGCTTGCTTAAGGAAAAGAAAAACCTTATGCAAGAACTTGATGAGCTTAGAGCATCTTATGAGAGTCTAAAGGTAGACCATAAGAAACTTCAAAAGTCTCACACTAAGCTTGAAGAAGCTCATTCCTCTCTAGTTGAAAAATGTGAAAACATGCCAACTAATGTTGAGAAAGCTAAAACTTGCAACATAGGCATATCTTGTGATATAATTGATGAATCTTGTCATAAGCCTATTGTTGTTGCTCCCACTAACCCTTCATGTAGCTCATCTACATCATCCTCATCTAGTAGTGATGGTTTCACTTGTGACTCCACACTTATAGTTGAGAATGAAAATCTCAAGAAGGAGGTAAAAGAGCTCAATCACACTTTAGCTAAGGCTTATGGTGGTGAGGACCGCTTGCTTATGTGCTTGGGTAGCCAAAGAGCTTCTCTCTATAAAGAGGGATTGGGCTATAACCCCAAGAAAGGCAAGGCCGCTTTTGCTCCTCACAAGACTCGTTTTGTGAAGAACAAGGGTAGCTATTGCAAAAGTTGCAAGCAAGTTGGTCACATAGAGCAACATTGCATGAACAAGAAATCCAATGCTAATGTATCCTCAATTAAGTTTGATTCTTTCTATACACTTACCAAGGGTACAAAAGGTGTTCATGCTAAGTTCATTGGTGCACCATGGATGGGCTCAAAGAAGAAAGCCATTTGGGTACCAAAGAGCTTGGTCACTAACCTTGGAGGACCCAAACAAGTTTGGGTACCTAAAAGGAATTGATCTTGTCTTGTAGGTCAATTACAAAGCCGGAGGAAGGCATTGGGTGCTTGATAGTGGGTGCACTCAACATATGACCGGAGATTCTTGTATGTTCAAATCAATTGATACAAGTCAAAATGGTGGTTTTGATGCTATCACTTTCGGCAACAACAAGAAAGGCAAGGTCAAGGGGCTTGGTAAAATTGCTATCTCAAATGACATGAGCATATCTAATTTGTTGCTAGTTGAGAGCTTGGATTTCAATCTTTTGTCGGTGGCACAACTTTGTGATCTTGGCTTCAAGTGCATATTTGGTAGTGATGATGTTGAAGTCAAAAGTGTTGATGGATCAAATTTGATATTCAAAGGGTTTAGACATGGTAGCTTATACTTGGTTGACTTCAATGATAGTGAGACACAATTGACATCATGCTTGCTTAGCAAATCTAGTATGGGTTGGTTATGGCATAGAAGGCTTGGTCATGTTGGAATGAAACAATTGAACAAACTTTTGAGGCATGACTTAGTTAGAGGTTTGAAAGATGTCACCTTTGAGAAGGATAAACCTTGTAGTGCTTGTCAAGCCGGCAAACAAGTTGGAAATAAACATCCTAGTAAGAGTGAAATGAGCACATCAAAGGCATTTGAGCTATTGCACATGGACTTGTTTGGGCCAACAACATACACTAGTATTGGTGGCAACAAGTATGGTTTTGTGATAGTGGATGACTACACTAGATACACTTGGGTGTTCTTTCTCTATGACAAGAGTGATGTTTATGATCTATTCAAGTCTTTTGTCAAGAGAGTGCAAAATGAGTTTGAGACTACCATCAAGAAGATTAGAAGTGACAATGGTAGTGAGTTCAAGAACACAAGAATTGAAGCTTTATGTGATGATCTCGGTATTGGACATCAATTCTCTCCAACATACACTCCTCAATCCAATGGTGTAGTTGAAAGAAAGAATAGAACTTTGATTGATATGGCTAGATCAATGCTTAGTGAATACAATGTGAGTCATTCATTTTGGAGTGAAGCTATCAACACGGCTTGCTATTGTAGCAACCGTCTCTATTGCCATGGAAAGCTTGGAAAGACACCATATGAGCTATTGAATGGAAGAAAGCCCAACATTGCATACTTTAGAGTGTTTGGTTGCAAATGCTATATCCTTAAGAAAGGCACTAGATTGAGCAAGTTTGAAAAGAAATGTGATGAAGGGTTCTTACTTGGTTATTCAACCACAAGCAAAGCATATAGAGTTTGGAATCTCACAAATGGCACCTTGGAAGAAGTTCATGATGTTGAGTTTGATGAAACCCAAGGGTCTCAAAATGAAGCTCAAAACCTTGATGATGTGAGAGGAGATCAATTGTCAAATGCAATGAGAAACATGGACATTGGTGACATAAGGCCGAGGCAAGTTGATGATGATGATGATACTCATGTGATCAACCAAAGTGTGCAAATTGATACAAATCAAGCAAGCTCTAGTGGTACTCATGATGAAGCTCAAGATCAAGGTCAAGCTAGTGGAAGCAATCAACTCCCAATACTTCAACCTACTAGTATTGCAAGAGATCATCCATTGGATCAAATTATTGGTGGAATTCAAAGTGGTGTTCAAACTAGATCAAGGCTAGCATCCTTTTGTGTGCACTACTCATTTGTGTCACTTGAAGAACCAAAGAAGATGGAAGATGCATTGAAGGATTCCGATTGGGTAAATGCCATGCATGAAGAACTAAACAACTTCACTAGAAATCAAGTTTGGGAACTTGTTGAGAGGCCAAAGAACTACAATGTGATTGGTACTAAGTGGGTCTTTAGAAACAAGCAAGATCGAGATGGCATGGTTGTGAGGAACAAAGCAAGATTGGTAGCACAAGGATACACTCAAGTTGAGGGTCTTGACTTTGGAGAAACATATGCACCGGTTGCAAGATTGGAGGCTATTAGAATCTTATTAGCATATGCTTGTGCACACAACATCAAGCTCTATCAAATGGATGTCAAGAGTGCATTTCTCAATGGTTACATCAATGAAGAAGTTTATGTTGAGCAACCTCCCGGTTTTGAAGATGACAGGAAGCCCAACCATGTTTACAAGCTCAAGAAGGCTTTGTATGGTTTGAAGCAAGCACCTAGAGCATGGTATGAGAGATTGAGGGACTTTCTTCTCTCTAAAGGGTTCAAGATGGGAAAGGTTGACACCACTCTCTTCACCAAGAAAATTGAAAATGACTTGTTTGTGTTGCAAATCTATGTGGATGACATTATCTTTGGATCAACCAATCAAGATTTTTGTGAAGAATTTGGAAATATGATGGCAAATGAATTTGAGATGTCTATGATTGGAGAGCTTAGTTACTTCCTTGGACTTCAAATCAAGCAAATGAAGAATGGGACTTTTGTAAGTCAAGGCAAGTACATCAAGGACATGATCAAGAAGTTTGGATTACAAGATGCTAAGTCAATGAGTACACCAATGGGCACAAACGATCAAATGGGTATTGATGATAGTGGTAACATGGTAGATCAAAAGCAATACCGGTCTATGATTGGAAGTTTGCTCTATGTCACCGCTTCTAGGCCGGATGTGATGTTTAGTGTGTGCAAGTGTGCAAGATATCAAGCTTCACCTAGAGAAAGTCACTTGAAAGCAACCAAGAGGATATTGAGATATCTTAAGGGCACTCATGATGTTGGATTATGGTTTCCAAAGGGGTCAAGTTTTGAGTTGATTGGATATTCGGACTCCGACTATGGTGGATGCAAGATTGATAGAATGAGCACAAGTGGCACTTGTCAATTGCTTGGAAGGTCTCTTGTTTCATGGTCATCAAAGAAACAAAATAGTGTTGCACTATCTACCGCCGAGGCCGAATACATTAGTGCCGGTAGTTGTTGTGCACAATTGCTTTGGATGAAGGCCACCTTGAATGACTTTGGAATCAAGTTCAAGAATGTGCCCTTGTTTTGTGATAATGAGAGTGCTATCAAGATGACTCAAAATCCGGTTCAACATTCAAGAACAAAGCACATTGACATAAGGCATCACTTCATAAGAGACCATCAACAAAAGGGTGATATTAGCATTGAAAGCATTGGCACCGAAGATCAACTAGCCGACATATTCACAAAGCCACTTGATGAGAAGAGATTTTACAAGTTGAAGAATGAATTGAACATACTTGACTTCTCCAACTTGAAATGAGTGCACCCCCACATTCCTATATGACATGCCTCTCCTCCGACATAGCAAGGTAAAGTTGTTTGACATATCATCCATACTTTGCTAAGGACATGTTTAGCACATTTAGACATATTTGCATGACAAATAGGCTCATTCATGAAAATCAAATGAGTTTAATGTATATATGGTACCACTATTGCTTCTATGTTTGATTGATCTAGTGGTAACATATGACATGTTTGTGGGCTTGCAAACCTAGTGTTGAATCTAGAAAATGAGCTCATGATGCGTAATTCAACATGGTCAAGATAACCCTTATACTTTATGAGGTGTGAAGAAGCTTGTCCTTGGATCAAACCGAATTACATATTCTAGGCAAGTAATCTAGATTGAACCATAATTTGGACTCCCTCATATTGATTGACTTAACTCTCACTAAAATTGGCACCTTTTTGGTGATTGTTGACAAAGGGGGAGAGAAAAGTCACAAAGATAGAAAAGTCACAAAGGGGGAGAAAGATATAATAAGAGGGGAGAGAAAAAGTTACTAAGGGGGAGAGAAAGCATAAGATAAGACTTTGGAAAAGAATCAATTAAATTTGAGCACACAAGTAGGGGGAGCAAGCTCATGAACTATTTGTTGCATTTGTATGCGCATTAACATGATGATTTGTTGCATTGCAAAGCTTAAATTCATATTCATACTTGTGTGGTGATTGCTAGAATTAGAACTTGAATGATGATTTGTTAAGAGTAGCTTTTTAAGTGGTATCTAGACACCCTTTGCTTATAATGTTGATCTCACGGGGTATTTTAGTGTTTGTGATCTTTACAAGTGAGGTATTACAAGTGGTGTCTAGCTACATCGATGCTAAGGATGGTATATAAAGGCAACTCCGATTGGTATCACGCTTCAAAGGTCCATTTTATATACCTTAGCATCAATTTAATAGTAGTAACTCTCCCAAATCTCAAATCCATACATATGTGCAAAATTGAACCAAACTCATGGAAGCACATATGTAGGGGGAGCTAATACTATCGAAATTGAAAATTGAATTCATTTCATATCTTTGTGATGGTTGTCATCAATTACCAAAAAGGGGGAGATTGAAAGCCCAAGTTTGGTTTTGGTAATTAATGACACCAAGTTGCTAATGCTATTGTATCAAGTGTGATTAAGCTAGGCATAAGCAACACATGTGATGAAGGTGGACGTGGCAAGGAGTGGTAGCCACAAGGTCACAAAGAGATGGTGCATATACATGAAATGTAGATCATGGTGGAGATGCACTTAAAGTGGTGGACTTGATGTTCAAGTGGAAGAGAAGGATCTAAGAGCGCAAGGCAAAGGTATAACCATAGGGTTTTCCTTTTGCCGGTCAAAGATGAGTAGAGAAGTGATTGACCGGGTTTAGGATACATAGCCGACTATCAAGAGGGGCAATCACGGTTAGCTCGGGAATCAAGTGCCACTAGATCAATGTCTTGAGCATATGCATTTAGGATCTAGTAAAGAGCTAACATAACGCCTTGGAAAATGTTTGTGAAAATGCTAACACACGAGCACAAGGTGGTGATCACTTGTTGGTGTTGGCACTTTTGCGAAGGCGGTGGAGTTTAAGTGGTAGAGAGAGGTTTGGGTTCCTCTCTCCCTCCCGCCGAGCTTGCGAGGTGGGATTCGGCGCTTTTTGGAGAAGTGAAATGCCTATTTTCTTTTGCGCCGAAAGTCGGAAAAGAAACGAAGGCGAACGGAGGTCACTGCGTGCACCGGACGCTGCACCGGACGCTGCACCGGACGCGGTCACTGTACGACCGGCGCGTCCGGTCAGGCGAACAGCGGTTCACGAGGATCACCGGACGCGGTGCGCGTCCGGTCATAGGTCACCGGACGCGTCTGGTCTTCCAGGGAGCTTACTGGACTCCCACCGGACGCGGGCACTGTGGCGTCCGGTCCGTTCTTCAGCGCGTCCGGTGGTTGTTTTGCAGTGCGCGGCTCGGTGTTGACCGGCGCGTCCGGTGGGTCACGGGACCGGCGCGTCCGGTCGTGACCAGCGCGTCCGGTCGCTCGGTCGAGCGCGTCCGGTCAACGGTAACGGCTAGTTCGAACGGCACTATTCTCGTCTGTCGCGTAGTGACCGGACGCGTCCGGTGCAGCGTGATTTCTGCTGCGTCGTTTCTAACGGCTAGCTGCGTACCCCTTCGTTATAAATAGATGGTGGCCGGGGTTTGAGGGTAACTCTTGCACATTTTGAGACCTAGAGACACACTTTGAGCTAGAGAACAACCCCTCCACTCATCTCTTTGTTTGATTGCACATCTTGAGTGAGATTGAGTGAGATTCAAGTGCATTGCTTGAGAGTTGCATTCTAGAGGCACTTGATCTTCGAGTTGCTGCGGATTTCTTGTTACTCTTCCGTGTTTCCCGACACGGTAGACGGCGTGGAGCAGCGGAGGTGATTGAGCTCGCAATTGGAGATTGTTGGAGCCTTCACCAAGTGTTGTAAGGGGTTCTTGATCCTTCCCCGCGGGAGTTCGCAAATTGGATACTCTAGTGGAGCTCGTGGCTTGGAGGATCCCCATCTTGTGTGCGGTTGTGCGGCGCCCGCCGAGGGCTCAACTCTTGACAGTTGATTAGCTCGCGAACCGACAAGTGGGTGCATCGCCACAACGAGGAGTAGCTTGCCGGGAAGCAAGTGAACCTCGGGATAAATTCTTGTGTCATTCTCTTCCCGAGGATTTCTCTTGTGTGATTGATTGATTGGTACTTCTCATCTCTACACGGTGGTATAATCACTCGAAGCTCTTCTCTCGTATTACTTTTCATATCTAGCTTGTTGTTGTTGTTGTGATTAGTGGATAGCCTTGAACTAGACTTGTATAGGTGGCTTGCTTATTTAGTTAGTGCTAGTGCTTTTTGCGCCGCCACCTTTTATACTAACTTGTGGTTAAGTAGTTTGTGTAGAAGTTTTTATTAGGCTATTCACCCCCCCCTCTAGCCTTTTTGGACCTTACAGTTGGACACTTCACCATCTTGCACGTCTCTACCATGTCGGCGGAAATGAAAGAATGCGAAGCACTAGGGTCAAATAGAGCAAAAACTTGTACTGAGCTTACTTGAATATAACCACCCACCACTTTGGTAGCTCCATGAATGTTATCCATATCCACGTTGCTCAGTCTTCCATTGACATAGTTTTGCTGCGCTTTGCTTCCTTGAGCAGACTTCTTATGGGCTTTCTTTTTTCGCTTTTGTCATTGTGGATTCTGACTTAGTTCACTCCCAACTTGCTCTTCAACATTATTGTTTTGATAGTGCTAAGCTTCATCATACCCATAACATCCTTCAATGGCAGAAACATCAGCCTTTCCCACATATCAGTGCGAGACGTCATATAGGGTTCCTGAGTCATGGGATACTACACTTCCTGTCATCAAGTGACCAACATCAGCAACACGAGCAAGTATAGATGATCATAATCATGAGCTATCTAAAAGGGACAACTCTCGCCTCCATGGATCCAAAATTATCAACCTTGTACACAGGACCTTTTTTTGCTTGAGAATGGCAACTCAATCATGGAGACTAACCAATACTTCCAAATAAAGAATTAAAACTTAATAAACCTTCTTTACATTGGCTACCCCCTTAAAATAAGGGACACCAAATAAGGTAGCTTGAACCTTTTTCTAGATGAGCTAACTAGCATAAAGGCGTTCTGACATCCCAATGAAACTCAAAAGCAACGTTATAAACAAGTAACCTGAAATTTCCTCGCGATATGAAAAATTGAAGTGCAGTAAAACAGCTGTAACTCTCATTCGGTTAATCCAATGAAGTTGTAGTTTATACCGTTGGAAAGCTTATAAAATTCTCTACAACTTTCTTATAGAACATACTTCCAGATTCTATAGTTAACTTGGTCGAAAATAGTACATATCAGAAACTGTTCCAGGTTTATGACAGCACAGATACATTGCCTTGTGCTTTTTGTATCTCCCAAACCAAAACAGATTTGGAGGTGGTTCTTGCATGTAGAGAAAGATATTGAAGTCTACTCTTGTCCAGAATTTTCTCATGATTTTTGGTCTTTCAAGAACAGAGATATGAGTTGATAAAGACAGGCTGCTCCGAAAGACAAGATATTGAAAGCAGGAGATAACCAAAACCCAGCTATTTATTTCATTAATCCTTATACCTTATACATATAAACTAAATGAAATCATGGAAAAAACCCACAAGATCATTTCACTCATTACAAAATTCCAACTCAAGCATAAACATAAGCACAAAGCAACTAAACACTTTAAGACGACTCAACTTGGCTACTAACGGTTTTATTACACGGGACATAACTCCTATTTCTTAAACATGGTGTGATTGTAGCATCCGGAGTAGATAGAGTCTCTTACATTCCTTAGTCCTCTATATTGACATCTGAATCCCCACATCCCTCTTTACCATTCTTATAATTCATACCTTAAGATGGGTCAACCTTGTATCCCTCAGGTGTAGATTTAATACCCTCATACTCAATCCTTTCTCCTGAAAGTGTAGTTAGAAATACTGAATGTTGGGCATACTCAATCACTCCTTTACAAGTAGATAACCAGTCTATTCCAAGGATAACATCAATGCCCATTAATTCCAAAACAATGAGGTTTGCCTTAAAATTTACCCCCTTTATGTCAAGACTAACTTTTGGGCATATGCGGTCTGCCTTTATTTCATCTCTTGGAGTTTTAACCATCACTGTTTTCCCTCTTGGAAGCATAAGTATGTTATGATCTTCTACATATTGTCTAGATATGAACGAATGTGAGGGACTGGGGTCAAACAAAACCTTGACATTTCCTGAACTTACATGAATTGATCCAAACACTACCTCCTTAGCTCCAGGAATGGTGGTAATATCCACATGTTTCAACCTTCCATGGATGTAATTTCTCTTTAATTTATTTCCTTGCACATGCTCCTTTTGGACATCCTGTCCTGGGTCTTGCTGTTGTGGATTCTTCTGCGGGCAAGATTTGACATAATGTCCTTCCTGCTGGCAATGATAACACTTTCTCTTAGCTGGATCTTTTGTGATGTCATACTCCACAGAACTGTTGTTTGGTATGCTGCTATCTTGCTGGCCATAAAGGTTCACCTTCGTCCCTTTGGCTTGTTTCTTAGCTTGTTTGGCCTTTCGGGGTTGATACTCCGTATAGGTAATTGTTCACCCATCTATGACTACCTCATGGGGAGTAGTTTTAGCTGGAGAGGCTTCTAACTCTTCAAGGTTTAGATTTATTTGACAAGGGGTCAGAGCTGCATGTGACAATGTAGTATAACTCGATTGCTGATTGCTTTCCACAAGTGGTTCTAATGAGATTGCCTTCCTCTTCTTGTCCATGTTGACCTCAAAATTTGGAGCCACCTTGACTTTTCCCTTATTAGACTCATTTTGAAGACAGAAAAAACCATAATGCTTAGAACAGTGACATTGTTCCTGCCTCCCAAGTGCCTTACTATCAACATCTTTATTGGATTTCATATTCCTCCAAGCTTCTGCTACTCGTATCTTCTCTGGCCCCTTGGATATGTTGGCCTGACCTTGAGATGAGCATTGTTGAGAATTTCCATGTTGAGCCATTTCTTCTAATATTTGATTTTGCATTGCTAATGGCTTCTTGTCAAAAGTGAGCAAGAGCGACACAATTCAGTCCTCTTAACCTCTGAAGTCCATAGTCTTCTCGTCACGAGCCGTCTAATAGACAAGGAGAAAAGGTTCAAAATAGAGACAAGGTTTTTATAACAGAACGAGGATAGAATTAAGCATAACTTTGAGAAAATAACAAAGTTAAAGAGAAAGCAAGAAATAGGCAAAAATGAAAACATGCTAAACGTCCAGTTCTAACTAGGCTTGCGTCCTACAGTCAGCATTGCTCTGATACCACTCTGTCACACCCGGTTTTAAGGACAAAATCAGACATACACTATATATGAAATAAATGAGTCAAATCTCACATATAGCCACAGATAAGTGTAATATCAAGAGACAAATGCTTAATATACATAACTCAATAGTATAAAATATACCTTAGAGAGCAACACAGCGGAAAGACAACTCCGAACACTGGGTGTAGACTTCACTCTAGGAACAAACTGACTAGTTGATCACAAGCCTAAAAACTCTAGACACTATCCTGAGGTGTGGAAAATAGCAAGAGTGAGTCCATGTCGAACTCAGCAAATATATCATGGGGTTCATGAAGCTCAAAAAGGCTGACACTGGTTTACTGCGATTAGCTTTTAGTGAGTCATATTTGAGCATTTGAGTAGAAACAAGTTTACCATAAGCCAAATAACCTCATGATCATGTAAACGAGAATAATGTATAGCAAGAAACAATAATCATTAGTGAACATCAATATCATCAGTATTCATCATTTATTCTGTAAGGGTCCAAGGCCACTCGTGACCGTGAGCATGGCTGTTATAACAGTTTTACACTCTGCAGAGGTTGTACACTTTCACTGTGAGTCGTGATTTACCCTTTCGCTCGAGGTAGCTAATCTCTTGACCCACTTCCAAGGAAGGTCGGTAGGGTTCACTATGAAGTCTTTCAAAGGTTCGTCTAACAAGTTAGGGCCGCTAGGTTTCATCAGTTAGTCTGTGTGATACAACCACGCAGGGATCCACAGTATGCTTTTCCCCATTTGCGCCACAAGGGTAACCTCTAACAAGCTAGAAAAGGTCCTTCTATATGACTGAAGCCAGAGCCATATAGCCCTCACAGTTGTACTGTAAGTCCCGGATGTTCGCTTAGAGATGAGTCCTTAAGGAGAGAAACTAGAGCACTATAAAAACAACCAAATATGCTCTAGCCCTCTTGAGCCATGTCTCTATAAAGCATCTTTTAAATGTTTATTGCTTATACCATTAGTCAAGTTACAGATCATGGCTATTCAAAAAGAGCACTAGCATTACTACCCAATGCAATGTCCCATGGGTGTCAAGGTACAAGATACAAAAACTAGAAATATCCTTAGTGGTAACCAGGTAGACACATGCAATATGATTATTATGATAATAAAGTGAATAGGTAACAAGGATGATCCCATGATATACTTGCCTTAAATTGAGATCCTTCTTTCTATAGATTTGTAACCTCCAAAGAACTGCTTCTTGATCATCACGTAAAGCTCACCGACTAGACAAGATCATAAAGCACCACACACAAGCATCCATGCAATCATACACAAAGCAAACGATAGCTACAATTAGAACAGTACACCATCAATAGTTAAACAAGATGAAAAACTTGTAAAACAATTCTACGTCTCGCTATGATCACACAGACGCGAAAAGCACGCTAATCGGAGCTACGGTTCGAAAGAAACGACTACCGAGTCTTTTATATTATATTAAAGAAATGGCTATTTATATACTTGATTTATTTTAATTGAGCAAAAACATGTATAAATTTATTAAAACATGAAACATAATTTAATTCAAAAGCTAGGTAAAACTACTCATAGTTTATTCGTAATGAATGTCATATAATTAAGTGATGTGAAAACAGCTACTCTAGTTTATCTGATATACAACGTGTTTACTAAGCAAAACTTCGAATTTAGAAACTCATGTAATAATTAACTAACCATATTAATATTTGAATTGGAAAACTAAAATAAAATTAATCATATTTTATTTGTAAAATCCAGTTGCATAATCATTATTTAAGTTAGGATTTAAGCCATGAAATTTCAGAGCTAAATATATGACAAACATTGTTACTAATGCATAAATTACGTCGTTATGAATCTAACGCAAGTTAAATGGGTTGAAACGGAGTTAAAACGTAGAAGTTATGAATTTACGAAGATTTCCTATAGAAAAATAATTACTTTAATTTAACTCGAAAATAAATTGTCACAAACCTACTGTACAGTACTACTAACATGTAGAGCTCACAAATACGAACCTAACGCAATTTGAACGGGTCAAATCGGAGTTAAAACGGAGATTTTACGCACAATTTAACATAATGACAGATCTGTAAATAAGTGAAAACGTATTATCTGAAGTTACGCGATCAAAATACGCTTTACGAAAAAGAAAACACGATTCGGGAATACGCCTTGGACTACGGGTTCTATATTCAAAATTTCCAGGGGCTCTTTAGCAAATTTGCCGGCCGAACTGGTATCTTTGATTTATGGCCGTTGGATTTAAAACGGACGGCTGAGATTGGATCGGGGAGGACGGGTGGCGGCGCTCCAGCCGGAACAGTGGCCCAACGGCGGTCTCCGCGGCGGCGCCATGGCCGGAGACGGCTAAACCTCGCTACAAGGAGTTATTTCGCGAAAGAAAGGTACCGGCAGGTAGAGCATACCAATGCGAACTCACCAAGGTAGAAAACAACGTCGATGCGGGACCGAGGGAGGTGTGCGGCTTGGAGAGGCGGACAGTGGAGGCGATGCTCGCGGTGACCGGTCTCTCGAGCACCACAGCTGCTTCCAAAGGACGGGATGGACGCGGAGGGATGCGGCACCCGGCTTATATAGCCCTGGGGCGGTTCCAAGAAAGGAAGGAGAAGGATTTGGCGGCAGTTTCGGTCGGTGGTAACATGGAAAGCGCCGTCGGCGATGGCTTGAGGAAGGAGGCGCGCCTAACGAGTGGGCCCACAGTGTCAGCGACGGGAAGAGGAGGGGAAGGCGCGCGCGTGGTAACTGGGCCGGCGGCCGCGGCTCGGCCCACGCGGGCGCTCGGGAATGGAACGTGGGCCGCGCGCAGGAGAAAAGAGGGCGGGCGCCTGGCGGGCTCTGCTGGGCTGGGCCGAAAACCGAGTCAGGAAAAGAAATCTCTTTTCTTTTTCTTTTCAACAATTCAAAGCAAATTTTCAAATGAATTTTGAATTCTCTTTTGTATTTTCAAAAAGTGTACACAATACAAAATATTATGCAGCAGCATGAATGCTCAGTCATGTTCCTACCCTTATATTTGATTTTAAATTAATAAAAATTATTATTCTTCTAGGTTTGTATGCTCACAAAATTGTATAAAAATCATATTCACCTATTTTAAAATCATCCCAAATTTTAGGGCGTTACACCAACTTTTCTCTTATGCCAATGATGTCAACTATTGTACACTTACCTAAGATCTTCAATGTCGTTTGATGTGCATTTTCAAATGACAGCTACTTGGACTGAGGCAAAACTGATGTTCACTTATTCATTATTAACATCTGCTCACTTTTAGAGATGGCAGGTTACTATGTTATTTTCAATAGGGAAGCTGTTGGGATTTATACCAGCTGGTATGAGTGTGCTAAGCATGTTCTGGGGGGTAAGCAACGCTATATACCAGAAATATAGTACTTATGACAAGGCTGTTAGAGAATTTGAGGCAAGAAGGATGGATGCTCCTACCAATCTTGGAGAACCTGGACACAACCCACATCATGTAGTCCCAATGCTTGGACTTGCAGAGCAAATGCCTGCTCAGACTGGTGAGGGTGACCATGGATGCTCCAAGGTTGTGATCATCATCTGTCTTGCTATTTTGTTGCTGGGTTTGTGGTTGTTGATCCACTTATGCCTATGATGACTACAGCTAGATGGTGGAAGAGCTGCTGTTATTCCATTTCTGTTAGCTTAATCTATTCCGATGTTGAACCTGTACTTTGGTTATTTTGGGACTGTTGTTTGAACTGTTATTTGTCAAATTTCTATGCTTTTATGTACACTCTAAGCAGCTATGACTCCATGTGTAATGAAATGATTAGTCTGAGGCTAATTTGTTGGTCACAAGATCAGTTTTATGTATTGCTTAGCCTTCAATCTGTTGTTCTCCTCATGGCATTGTCATTGTTTTCTGCTGGCCATTGCCCAGCCAGGCCCAAATCAAACATAGCCTAGTTTGGGTAGTTGGAGGTAGTTGGTTGTTTGACCATGCTCTGAGAATGAAATCAAACACTGGGTTGACTGGGTCAGGTTGTGTTCATACATCAATCAAACAAGGCCACTTTTTTGACTGAGACCTGGCCGTGGCTGGCCAGGGCCAGGCCCATGGTACGAGCCACCCTTGCGCTCCACATCAAACAAGCCCTAAGACTCTCTCCAACAATTACGACCCAAAATATAAGACTCATTCTACTTTAGCTAGTGCTATAGGCAAAGGGTTCAGTACCTATTTTTGGTCTTCTCCAACAAGAAAACTTAAAAGACAATCCTTTCTGCAAATGGGTCTCTATGAGAGTGGATACTCAGATTTGAGTTATGTCTCTCCTGGCACCAAAAATGGGTCTTCCATATAGGTACTCAGTTGGAGGTTATAGGTATTATGTTGAAGACCTATTTTAGGTTGGGTTCCGCAATGGGTCTTCCGTTGGAGACAGCCTAATGAAAGAAAAAAAATGTCATGGAGATGACGGACGTATTTAATGAAATAAAGGATGGTGAGGATATGATGGCAGGTGATTAGGTTATGGCAACTGATGGATGCAAAAAGGACATTGATCAGATTATGTCAACTGGTGATTGCTCTGACAATAATGTACATTCTGATATCCATTGCAAGGAAGGTATAGTCGTGTTAATCCTTCCCTGGCTAACCCTCACAAAACTGTGGTGGTAATTTTCCAGACACAGAAAATACTTCTATTCAAAGATCTGGTGTAGTCTTCACCATCAACTAGACTGGACAGTCAAACAGTCAGACAGCCACAAGGAACAATGTATATAGATTTGAAAAGCTTAGAACTGGAGTCCTGTCTTTGAACAACCAACAACATGATTCACCTATCCAATAATATAATGATGGTCATAATGTGGATATAACCACAAAAGCTGCAAGTGCACCACTGAGCAGTGATGGAGATTTTGTGTCTTGCAATGCAATGCAACTAACAATGTTGAAGCTCAACCTGTTGGTGGTGCCCAAGAAGTTGTGAGTAGCCTTCCGTCAGATGCAAAAAAAAAGGAAAAAGGTCATGCTATTGTACTCCAATTACTCTTTAGGAGGTAAGATTTCGAATAAATCACAATCTTTGATTTTTAGAATAATGAAACAAATAATAATAATAATAATAATAATAATAATAATAATAATAATAATAATAATAATAATAATAATAATAATAATAATAATAATAATAATAATAATCTATACCTAATAATAAAGAGGCAAAATTTTCACGTAAGATGTAAGTAAGACTTTTACTCAACTAAGATTACATGTAAGACTAGGTTGATACTAATCCAAATAGATCAAACTTCACTTGTTGCTGCCGTGAAGTTTACAAATATTTCGCCATGTTTTTTTTCCAACCGTAAGGTGTAAGATGTAACCGCCCGTGACTCTGTAACATGTACCCCACGACATAGTCAACCACGGGAAAAAAGGTACGTACCCAGCCCGGACGTGTGCATATATGTATTGTATTCCGTCCGGCAACCAAGCAGCAAGCACAAACTGGATCGAACACGGATCAGAGTCTGAGTTACGTGCTCACAAACCGGACGTGTGCGTAAATTAATCGCTCTGCCCTTCTCCGCGTGGGTCCCCACGGAAAAAAGTGGAACGGACTACTCTTTATTAAGGAAAAAAACGAAAAAAAAACTCACAGGGAAAAAAATCGCACACTTCCAAACTGCTCAAGATCCGATCTGTACATACTACGTATAGTCCTATATATCTATACAGTAGGGCGGCGATGGCGGTGCTGACCGAGATGGACTGGGCGACGAAGGGCACGGCACTTGGAGCGATCCGGCCGGCCCAGGCTGCTTTTGGACACAGTGGGAGGATGCAGTACTTCTTCCACGCAACCATCAGATCCCATAATACTCTTGCCATTTAGGTATCACCGCGTGTCTCTCACCTCTTGTCAATATACGTGTGTGTGTCATATGCATTGCGTTATCACCGCTTGGAGACTTTGGAGTAGAATACTACGTCTACGTATACGGCAAAGACTGACATTGTGTCATCCTTGGCATCATTGACGTGGGAATATTATATCCGGCACACAAGGACGGGCGCACGGTCGACAACAGCGCCGAGCGGCAGGTCTCTCGGTGCCTCCTCCGTCCGAACGTCAACGTGAGCGTTTCTCACTTCGGCACGCTTTCTCTCTCTCTTTCCATCCAACTGTCGAGTGTGACCGTTTTTTTTTCATCACATTTTTTCTATCCGTCGCAACACAAGGGTGAGCATTTTTTTTGGCATTCAAGCGTGATCGTTTTTTAGCTCTATTTTTGTCGTCCGCCCTAGCGTCGGCATGAGGATTTGTTTTGGTTCGTCCCCGTGTTTGGTTCCTTCCTCAGCGTTTTTGTAATTTTTTTTCCAAGTCTGAGCCCCATTCTGGAATTTAGGTTTATTTCCATAAATATTAAAAACAAAAAAGAATAAAATCACAAAAAAGAATAAAATCAATCATAATGGATGTTTGAACTCTTGATCCTTTACTATGTCTTAAAATAAAGATTTTCACAATAAAAAAATTGATACACTTTTGATTAAAAAATAAAACCTATCTTATTAGAATTTGTTCAACGGATGTTCGAACTATTTAAACCTAAACTAAAACATTGAGCAGTTTGTACTTCATTACAACCCAAAAAATACATCTTCAGGATATACGATGTATGCACTAATGCAATCCCGAACGAGGTCCCTCATCATGATCGTCAGCGGATAGATCACGACTTGATATATCGACAACTAATTCTTTATCGACTTGAGCTACATATTTGTATGGGTTATCAAAGAAAGTCACATAACTTGATATTAAAATGTAGCAACACATAATAGTATAAAAATTAAAGTTATAACATAGATCACCACTTGATATATCGACAACTAATTCTTTATCAACTTGAGCTACATATTTTTATGGGTCATTAAAGAAAGTCACAAAACTCGTTATTTAAATGTAGCAACACTTAATAGCATAAAAATTAAAGTTATAACATATTTATGAATAAATATTTTCATGTTCTACACAGGAGAAAAAATCTATCAAATTTATATTTCATCAAACTTAAAACATAATAGGATATTATAAATTTAATATGACATTGTTCTATTATTGCCAACATTAACTCATAGATGTCGTGGTCATCATAAAACAAAATTTTATCTTTTAAACTTCATAAATGAATATTACCATTTATGTTCTCATTTTCCTGTATATTTGATAACTTATTTTATCCCGTTGCAACGCATGAGCATATTTGCTAGTAGTAATAATAATTGAAATAGAAAGAGCGTGCACGCATGCCCAGCACAGGCCACAGGGATTGGTCCTCTACGGTAAGTCAGCAACATACCAAGTCTTTCTTTTTTTAGATAATATAAAATCCGCATGATATTCTCTTGTTTGTTGCATTGCATTGTACAGAGCATGGGGCTGAACCATGTACTGATCCTCAGTGGTATTAAGTGAGCAATATAATGTCAAGATTCGAAAGTTTAGAAATAGCTGCAATCATTTGTAGAAGATTCACATTTGTATATGTGCATGATTATCTCACATAATAATACCCGGTTTCACTTGTATGTTTAGCAGCTATCGCTATGTAACAAAAATAATAAGACATGTCCCCTATCAAGTTGGTAGACACAATGCTTTATGTTATGGTACATGTACCCTATCACATTACTAGATGTCATTATTGGTAATCGATACTTCCAATTGCTTTTCGAAGTTGAACCTTATTTACCAAACATTGGGCTGCGAAGCATTTGGAACACCGAGAATAATGGGAATGAAGATCATGGTAGTGGGGCACCAAAGGACAGTGAGATGGAGGAGGCACAAAATCATGGCAAGGCTATCAACTCAGGTGCAAGTGCAGCAAGTGCAGTAGTTAGTAGCAATTCGGGAAAAGAAGCAAATAATCCAGAAGTACATATGGATGTTGATCTTGAAGAGGATGATTTATTAGATGAGGAGAATGATCTGAGTGATGCAGTACGCGATTTTGTGGGAGTCAAGAAAGGTCATTCAGTGGATGTGCGAGTAGCAGCTTCTCTAGTACCTTCAGGGTCCTCAGCTCCAGCGCGTATGCAGCAACATTCATCACAGTTAGCAAGGTCGGGTGGTAAGGTGGTCTCAAGAGATGTACTGAAAGGGAAGGAGAAGGGGCAGCAGCAGCCGCCTTCGGCAGGGATACAGGCATCGGCTGGTTTGGGGGCTGCTAGTTGGGGTTCGCGAAAAACTCATAACCAGTAGCCTTCCACACTAGATGGAGAATCAGTTGAGGCAAGCCAGGTTGATGGGACATCAGATGGAGTGTTTGTGGGTGAGGATCAGCACCTTGGGGCCGTTCTTGAGGCCATGGTAGATGCCGGAGTGTTAGCGGATGGTGGGTCAAACAATGTATTGGGAAGTTTTATGATGATGGCGGTGTTGTATGACGGAGAGTTTACTCTAGTGCGGCGCAGTAAGCGGAATGCGAACGTGGCTGATGTACACTCTTGAGAAGGCAGAAAAATAGTTGCCATAAAAAATATCGAGGATCCCCAAGGTAATGCTATTGCAGTTATTAATTCAGTATGTTCTTTTTCTAGTGATCATATTGAGCAAAATTTAGGAGGGGTGGGGATCAGTCTGGGTGGTAGAGAAAACTTAATTGTTGGTTCTATAGCTCTAATTAAAGATGTAGAACAAGAGAGATTGAAACTTTCGTACGTTGGTAATTCAATTGATAAAGAATGTGAATCAGAGGAGGATGAGGTCGATCCTGATTTTCCTACCATCGGTCGACTCTGTGGCGACTTGACGGAGGAGGTGATGGATGATAATAATGCGGGCCTTGATGGAGTACTTGTTGACATACCCATCAAGGTGGCAAAAAATAAAAAGTTTAAGAAACTCCTTAATAGGAAGACGTCTGTAAAGAAAAAATGTTCCAATGAAAGGGATCTTCTGGAATTGCAGAGGTCTACATGACCTGGCTAAACATACCTTTTTACATGATGTGTCTGAAGATAAGAGGCTTGATTTTATAGCTTTATCAGAAACCAACAGAAATCGTTTCTTGACTCAGTGTCTGAAAAATTTCTGTGCGAAGGCTGATTTTGTTTGGCATTGGCGATGTCCCCGGGGTATGTCTGGGGATGCTAATGGGGATAAATCGAGAAAGCTTCGAAGTAGAAAATATTATTGATGGGGATTACTACATAAAATTTGTCTTAAGAAATAAGGTAGATGGTTTTCAATGGGCCCTTTTGTCTGTCTATGGCGCGGCACAGGAAGAGCACAAAGAGAATTTTTTATCAGAGTTAGTACGTGCTTGCACTAGCTGCGGGAATCTACCTTTTATAGTAGGGGGATTTCAATATAATTAGGAACATGCCGGAAAAAATAATTCAAGGTATAATAATAAATGGACACTTCTCTTTAATGCCATTATCGAAACTCTGAATCTGAGGGAACTAGAAATGACAGGTAGAAAGTTCACTTTGGCTAATTATGCTGAAATTCCAACCTATGAGAAGTTAGATCGTATTTTGGTGACAACCGAGTGGGAACAAAAATTTCCGTTGGCGACCGTCCAGGCTCTCACTCGAGAAATCTCTGATCACACATCACTCTTACTTGATGGGGGGAACCATCTCACAGAGGCAACGCTAGGAATTTTAAATTTGAGCTAGTGTGGCTAACCAGGGATGGTTTTTTTTGATTTGGTAAAAGAGGTGTGGGAGTCTGAGAATAGGGGTAGAACACCCTTGGAACGGTGGCAGTCTAAGATTAGGAGGCTGTGACGTTTCCTTAGAGGTTGGGCTCAAAATTTAGTCTCCCAAAACAAGAAACATAAACTACACCTGATGGATAAAATAGATATCCTCGATAGAAAGGCAGAAACAACTTTGCTATCATCTCGGGAGGTAGAGCTTAGATATCATCTTAAAGGGAAATTAACTAGTTGCTAAGAGAGGAGATTTATTAGCTCCAATGATCAAAAGCAACAAAGTTGTTACTGGGAGATGATAATACTAAGTATTTTCATATGTTGGCAAATGGGAGACATAGAAAAACAAAAATCACACAACTAGAACAGGAAGAAAGAATTATTGTTGGGGATGCGAACTTGAATGATTATATAACCAATTACTATAAAAGACTGTTTGGACCTCATTTATAGAATTCTTTCTCATTGGACGAGACTTTGAGGCATGATATACCTCAAGTGTCGAAGGAGGAGAATGAAGTATTGGTGGCTCCATTCAGTGAGGAGGAGGTCAAAATGACAATCTTTGATATGGAACATAATAAGGCACCAGGTCCAGAAGGATTTCCTGTAGAATTTTACCAATTCTTTTGGGATGTTGTCAAGCAAGATTTGATGAACCTCTTTTATGAATTCTATATGGGGAGACTGTCTATTCATAGTTTAAATTTTGGGGTAATTACACTATTGCCCAAGATCACAGATGCGACTAAGATAGAACAGTACATGCCTATTTGTCTCTTAAACGTGTCATCCAAGGTTTTAATGAAGGTGTTAAATAATAGAATTTTGAAAGTGGCAGATAAGTTGATACGTTCGTCTCAGATGACCTTCATTCCGGGAAGATATATAATGGAAGGTGTTGTAATACTACATAAAACAATACACGAGCTACATAGGAAAAAAGAAAGATGGAGTGATCCTAAAGCTGGATTTAAAAAAAGCGTATGATAATCTTAAGTGGCCTTTTATACAATAAGTCCTCAAAATGAAAGGATTCTCACTAGTTTGGGGTGAATGGATTTCAAAAGTCATGTCTAGAGGGAGTGTTGCAGTAAAGGTCAATGATAATTTAGGCCATTATTTCCAAACAAGAAAAGGAGTGCGGCAAGGGGACCCGTTATCTCCAATCTTGTTTAACATAGTGGTTGACATGCTAGCTATACTCATTTTACGAGCAAAAGAGACCGAACAAATCCATAGAGTGGTTCCGCATTTGGTTGATGAAGGACTCTCAGTCCTTCAGTATGTGGATGACACTATTATCTTTATGGACAATGATTTAGAGAGAGCCAAAAGTATGAAGCTCTTGCTTTGTGCTTTTGAGCAATTATCGGGACTCAAAATCAATATCCATAAGAGCAAATTATTTTGTTATGGAGCAGCTAATGTTAATTAATTTGAATATACATAATTTTTTGGATGTAATGTAGGATCATTCCCTTTTAGATACGTAGGAATTCCTATGCATCATCGAAAACTAATGAATAAGGACTGGAAACATGTGGAAGAAAGATTTCAAAAGAGACTGAGTGGTTGGAGGAGTAAGATGCTTTCGATGGGTGGAAGGCTTGTCCTCATTAACTCGGTTCTGAGTAGTCTTCCTATGTTCATGATGTCCTTCTTTGAAATACCTAGAGGGGTTTTGAAAAAATTGGATTATTTTAGATCTCGGTTCTTTTGGCAAAGTGACGAACACAAGAAGAAATATAGATTGACAAAATGAGAAGCAGTATGTACACCAAAAGACCAAGGAGGATTGGGTGTCCTAAATCTAGGTGTCCATAATAAGTGCCTCTTAAGCAAGTGGCTTTTCAAACTGATAAATGGTGATGGTGATGGGGAGTTTCTGATTCTGGGCGAAGGCGCGAAGAGACATGAACAAGGCATACTCCCGCCCGACGGTCATGTAGTCACTCACGGTGGCCAGCTCATTCGCCAACCACTCCATGAAATCGACTACAGGAGCATCGTGGGGAGTTTCTGATTCTTTGCCTACGCTCTCAATGAGATCTTTATATATGTTCGCCGCCCTTTGGGCACCAGCGACAAGCTTGTTCCGCTCTTCGAGTTTCCTCTTCTGGTATCCTTCGAAGTCTTGGCACATCTTTTCAATCTGCTCCTCCACAGTCTTGCGGACAGCTCCATTCTCTTCAGCCAATTTTTTGGCTACCTCTAGCTCCTTCTCGAGGGCCTAGATCCTTTCATCCTTGGCCGCAAGATCTTTCTCTAGGCCCTAGCAAAAAGCATGACCTTGATGCTGAAGCCCTAGAGCCAAGAGCATAGCCTGTGAAAGTCGGAGGTGACACATGAAATTGCTACAGGGTGGAAAGTAAACGACAAAGTGAATGCAGGTAAAAACATTACCACTTACACTAGTAGCATGAAAGTTCACTGCGTCTATAAGAGATGAATTAGGAACCTTCAAAAGGTCCCTCTCCAACTCTGGAGCCGAGAAAGAACCAGCGCACACGTCGGTGAAGCTGGCCGCACCCGGGTTTGGCAAGAGGCTGATCGCACAGTAGTCCACGTTGGCGATCACCCGGGAACTCGACGCGGCCCCTAAAGAACGAGCAATCCAGTAAGTCTCCTCCTTTGCAGAATTCATTTCACCAGAAGTGTGTGACCCTGAATAAACTCGCATATCGCCGTAATCCTCAGGGCGAGAACTTAGCCGCAGCTCCCCGTGACCGAAGAGTTGCCCACAGACCAAATCTTCGCTCATGCGAATATACTCCACATAAAATCTAGACTTACCCTGCAGCAGAGAGCTCGAAATATTAGGAGACACCGCGGGACTAGGGACCGGGCGAGCAGAACCCACCTCTTCGGCAGAAACCAGCCTTGCCTTTTTCGCACCAGTCTCTTTTGGGGGCTCACTGGCCTTGCGAGAATTATCCTTCGCCTTCTTGGTAGAAAGGTCACCGATGGACATAGTATCTGCAAGGCCGAAGGCATCATTCACATCAGCGACCTTAGCTTTACCGGCCATCCCGTCAAAGCTCGAAGATGCCTGTAACATTAAGAGCAGCACCACATTAGCGAATAGGTAAACCACGAATGAACCAAAGCGCGAAGGGCAAAACCAGAACCAACAGCAAGAAAAATATATAAGGAAAACTGCAAACACTACCATTTCGGTCCAAACTTGCCCAGATCGGTGGGTCTGTCTGATCATGACCTTTTTGCTATTGCCCACCTTGCCAGCAATCTCTCTTCCAATCCGCACGTCAGCGGGCTCTACAAGGCCACGTCCTCGGCCACTAAGCTTTCGCTTGCAGGACTCTATTATAGCTGTGCTCATCCCGCGTCCCACCGTCATCTTTCGTGCTCTACCTCTTCACCCTCAGGCCCCACGGCCATGACCACGGGGGGCGGCGGCGTCAGCCGAAAGGCTGGTCGAAGGGCCTGACCGATCAGCATAGCAAAGACCCATTGCTTCGAAGACATAGTTCAATCGCCTCTTCCCAGCCAAGGATTGGCACCAGCCCTTGTGCTCTCTATCACTATAAAATCCAATGATTTCTTCGGCCTTATGCTCTATCAAGTTCACAAAGCTAAAATCGGTGGTAAAAGCATCGGACGGTGCAACAGCGAGACGCGAAAAGAAAAATCCGTCCCTTCGCTCTATATCAGAAAACCAAGTCTCGCTACTCAGTGGAGGGCTATCCATTCTTCCACCAGATCTCAGCTAATCTGCCAGCGCGAGGTCAAAGCAAAGGCATTTGCAGCTTCCATATCACGTGGCCCATCAGCCAGAACCTTAGCCAAGCGAAATCCCTCCATTGGTGCCATCTCCGAGGCAAGTATATGCGCTTTCAGCAGGTCATTCACAAGTGCTGCAGTCACATCATCATTGGAACACACGCGGTGGTAGAACCAGTAGTCGGTCCAGCGTGGCCACTTATTCCGATAAGCTAGCATAATTTGCACGGTGCCTTTCGTCTTTTTGGGGACGAAATTGTAGGACCCATAGTGGGCCACCATCTCGATCTTGGTCTGTTTATCCTTGACTGTTTTCTTGTGAAAATGAGTCTCGTAGTAGCGAGCGAACGTGTTTACGCTCAACGCGCACCCGTGCATCTTGAGCGCCATGGTGAATGCACCGAGCCGTGCAAAAGTGTTGGGGTCAGGTGATGGATCTGCAGGTTGAAGTGTTGTAGAACTTCGCCCACGAAATCTTCACAGGGAAACCGTAGCTTAGCTTCGAAGAAATCACGGAAAACAACCGCCTTGTAGGGCTCTGGGTGGGGAACCTCTTCTCAACCCGGAGCACGGCATAAGCCGCGAAGCGAAGACTTTAGAATACCTCTCTCAGCATACTTATCAAGTTTGGCTTATGTGATGCGAGAACGGCCAATGCAGTAAGTGACCGGAGTCAGATCTGGTTGGCCACGGATGGTGGCGGGCACTGGCCCCATAGTTTCACCCTCCTCACCTTCCTCCAAGATCTCCACATTGGTATCAGTCCCCTCGCCAGAGTCATTACACGAAGGGCCTAGGCCGCCCACAGCAAGTCTCTTCGGTGCCAGATTAATGTCCTGTGCATTTGTCGAGTGGGCCATAATTCGCTCAGACCCGCTTTGCGAGTTGGTGCGAGATTCCAAACTAGAAGTATCAGATGAGCTCCCACTGGACGAGCTGCCTGCCGCCAGACGATGACTCACACACGACATCTACCAAGCAAGTTACATACGAAAATCCCAACAAAAACCAAAAATAGTAAAGAAGCGAAAAGAGCTAAAACAATGAAATAAGACAAATGCACAATAAGGGAGTAAATGCAAATACAACAAAGCGAATACGAACTTGCAAAAAAGCTTGGTGAAGGCTGGAGTCCTAGCGAAAGTGACCAAGGAAACAAAAACCCAAGCGAGAAGCCAAAGAGCGAAGGCTTGGTTCTCAATTGGGGGCTGAAGATGAGACAAGCGCGCATGGCTCCCCTGGCTCGGGGGGCTTATATAGGCACCCCGTTGTGTGGCGCGCGAATCAAGGAAATGACATGACGGTTCGCATAACCGCCACAACAGTTCGAATTCCGAGAAACAGTTACATGGCGCGATAACCCAAAAAATGAAAAACGGTCAGTAAAAAAAATTATAACAAATCAAAGATGCGGACCACCACCCTTCACCTGGGACGGCGTTCGAGCCCCATGGCGCGTCAATCCCATAACTTCGCAAGGCAATCGCGCTCAGATCGAGAGCCTCCTCACACGATGCTGAGGGGCTAATGTTGGGGGCAGGCCCGACCTCTGCGCACCCCATACGGCTCAATCGCCGCCTCGGCACCTCACGTGCGCGGAATGACGGGAGTTGAGGGCCAGAGCAGTATCAGCTCTTAGGCGAGAAGGCATGTGATAGCGGAGGAGGAGCATGCCGAGTCCTCTTCTCGACGGAGCGAAATGAGGGCAGTGCAAGCCGCCCCATTTCTTGACGTCATATTTCATCATAGCGAAAGGGCGGATTCCGTGACAAGGATCAGCTCGCGTCCAGTTCTGGTCCTTTCGCCCTAGCGGAAGGAGTGAAACCGGCTGGGATCGGCACCACTGCTATTCGCTCAAGTGAATAGCTGTTAACGGTTTGGTTGGTCGTTTCTGCAGACTAGGCGCGCGATCGATCTCGGCTGTTCGCTCAGGCGAATAGCTGTTAACGGTTTGGTCGGTCGTTTCTGCAGGTTTCACCGAAGGAGGAGCCAGCCGCCTTCACATGTGAAAGGTCTTGATGGCTAGAGGGGGGGTGAATAGCCTTTTAAAAATTTCTATAAAGACAAGCTAAACAAGTTTATCAAAACAACAAATAGCGAGATGCAAGTTTTGCTTAGCCTACGGGGTGTTTGCAAGCCACCTATCCAATTCACAATTCTAGTATAATGACACTCAACCGCACAAGTTAAACCGAGAAGGTAACTACAACTACAACTAGCAAGGTACACAAAAGAGCTACTCTAGCAAAGCTAACTAGCTAGCAAAGATAACTAAGAAAGTAATGCGGAGTTGAGTTAGGAGGGTTTCACCGAGAGGCGAAGTATTGAGCCAACCAATATGATCAACAATGAATACAAAGACAACCGAACACCGGGATCAATCAATCACAATATGAAAGTGATGACACGAAGATTTATCCCGAGGTTCACGTGCTTGCCGGCACGCTAGTCCCCGTTGTGTCCCTCTTTACCACGTGGTTCGGTGGCTAATCGGTCTCACACCGAGCCTCTCAAAAGGCGCCACAAGAACCAACCAAATGGCAAAAGGTTGCAATGACACGAGCAATTTACTAATGTTGCCTTTTGGCACTTCGCCGAGGTAGACACAAACCCCTCACAATCACCGGAGGTGGCCAAGAACAATCACCAACTCTTGCCAACGCCTCCAAGCTGCTCCAAGCCGTCTAGGTGGCGGCAACCACCAAGAGAAACAAGAATCCCGCAGCAAATCAACCACCAAGTGCCAACTAGATGCTATCTCACAATGCAAATGCACTTGGATCACTCAATCTCACTTCGAATATGCAAAGAAGCAAGAGAGATGAGTGGGAGGGGAGTTGCTTAGCTCAAAGTGCTCACAAGTATGTCAAAATGTCCAAGAGTGAGAGCCTTGAGCCGGCCAACGAGTATTTATAGACGTACCCCTTCGAATATAGCCGTTAGAAACTTGATTCAGCAGCAGTCGTGCTGACCAGACGCGCTGGTCCAACTGACCGGACGCGCCGGTCACGCAACGGCTAGTTTTCGAAACACTGACCGGACGCGCTGGTCGCAACGACCGGACGCGCTGGTCACGACCGGACGCGCCGGTCCCGTGACTGACCGGACGCGCTGGTCAACCCTGAGCCGCGCACAACGAAACGTCGACCGGACGCGCTGGAGAACTGACCGGACGCCACAGTGCCAGCGTCCGGTCGGAGTCCAGTAAGCTCCCTGGACGACCGGACGCGTCCGGTCGACTGTGACCGGACGCGCTGCGCGTCCGATCAACCAACTGAAAAACGCGCAGACGCTGAACGCTGACCGGACGCGTCCGGTCAAACAGTGACCGCGTCTGGTCTAGCGTCCGGTCACCACTGTGACCTCCGTTCGCCTCCGTTTCTTTTTCTGACTTCCGGCGTAGTGGAAAATAGGCGTTTCAATTCCTCGAAAACGCCTGAATCCCACCTCGCAAGCTCGGCGGGAGGGAGAGAGGACCCCAAACCCTCTCTACCGCTCAAACTCCACCGCCTTCGCAAACGTGCTAACATCACCAAGTGACCATCACCATGTGCATGTGTGTTAGCATTTTCACAATCATTTTTCGAGGCGTTATTAGTTCTATCCAAATGCATATGACATGAAATGCACACCTAGAGGCACTTAGGAGTTCAATAGCCGCGTCATTCCCCTCTTTATAGTACGGCTATCTATCCTATAATGTAACCACACCCACTAGGTGTCTTGGTTACTAAAACACAACCCTTAAGCATATACCTTTGCCTTGATCATGTAGGGTTGCGTCGAAATCCAAGTGTGGCCATCATGATCACCATGTCCATCTTGCCACCAACCTTGGAATGTACTAATCCTCATATGCTACATACAACTTAGGCATAGGATTAGTACTTAGGCATTGTCACTAATTACCAACACCAAACATAGGACTTTCAACATGGCCGACAGCTTCTATTTGCCAAGGGCCTACTCGGTCGGTTGGACAGGCGACATGAGGTGGAGCCAGTCGGGCCTCTCCGTGCCGACGCCATCTGAGGCAGGCGGGGACTCCAAATGGCAAGCAAGCCCAAGGCTACGGGGAATATTCCCCGAATTTGTAGTAGTTATGAGGGTATTTACGTCCTATAAAAAGCCTATGAGCGTGTATAAATAGCCCCCATTGAAGGAATGTAAAGGGAGGAACAAGTTCAATGAAATTGTTCTTATTTCGCTTAAGCCTCATGTTAGCCTTCTTTCGTGCTTGATTTCACTTTCGTGCTTGATTTCCCCTTAGCGACAACTAGTGTTCGAAGGCCTTGGCCCCAAACAACACCATTCTAGTAAACTGCCCATGTTGTTGAGTGCCCTTATTTGTGTAGGTTCTTGCGGCGCCCTTGTGTAGAGCTAGGCTTGTGTACGCCTATTAGCTAGTAAACAACCAACTGAATGATTGACACAACGGGGACTAGCTTGCCCGCCAGCAAGTGAATCTCGGGACAAAAATCGTGTTAATTGGTTCGCTGGCTCCTTTTGTATTCATTGTAATTGATAGATCTCTTGCCGGGCTCGGTATACTTCTCTACATTTGTATTTACATTTGATATATATCTTGTATAGAGGTTGCTAGTCTTGCTAGTGTAGCTTAGTAGTAATTAGTTGGCTAGCTGGTTAGTTAAATTGTAACTAGTTCTTGCTAGCTCACTAATTTAAAAGTAGTGACTTAGACATTGATTGAATTAAAGATCATAGTCACTAGCATATTGGTAGGTGGCTCGCCTATTTGAGCAAAGCTAGAGCGAAAAACATTTATGCTATTTAATTGACTAATCAAGGACCTTTCGGGGAGCCCATCCATGCTTCGCGTGTATGACACACATAAACCACTGCATCGTCTCTCTGTTCAGTTGCTCTCGAGTCGTCCCCGTTTCTATATTCTGCATGCATAGATGTCCAGGTGCATCCTCCTGACCTTCTCGTTTCTACCTTTGCTCACGCATAAATATGGGAGCCCATCCATGCTTCGCGTGTACTCCCTCTGTCCTGTGTCTCTAGAAAACCGTATTTCTCTCACAGACACGCTTCCCGGGCGACGCTTAAAAAGGGACGGAGGGAGTATGACACACATAAACCACTGCACCATCTCTCTCTATTCAGTTACTCCCGAGTTGTCCCGTTTTGATCTTCTGCGCACACAGAAGCTTGGAAGAGGAGGCCTTCAGAACCACCGCCTGTGTGTGTGGGTGACTGCTCCTATTCCCACGGGCAACTAGTACCTCTGCGAGACGTCTTCGGGGCCGTTTGGATCACGGAAAAATCAAAGGAAAAGTGGAGGAATTCACATTCCTATGGAATGCAAGCAAAACTGTTGTTTGGAACAAAGGAATCGCCCAACCCTTTCCTCTGGAATCCTGTACCTAGATGCTCATTTCACATGAAAATAAAAATTCACTCACACCTCAGGTTTTCTCTCCGTGGCGGAAGTCCGAGGCAGCAGGCCAGCAACCTGCAATGTTCGATGCTGATTGGCTTGAGTGGCATACTGATTAAAGAGGGACCACATACAACAACCAAATTAGTTCTCGTTCATGTGCTTTTCATTCCTGCATTTCAAACACCTCTTCTCATATTTTCCTGTGTTTTTCTATTCCTTTGTTTTACTACTTCATTCCTTTCTTTTTCCTATGTTTTCTCCTTTGTATTCCCTTGTTCCAAACAGACCCTGGTGCCTGTTGCAGCATCATCATCCTGGCAATCACGTGAACGTCTACTTCCCAGTGGTCGTTTGATGGACTACACTGCAAAAATGTACATAGTCCCCTACTTCAAGGCAAATATGTACCTTGGCACTGGTCCCACCTCGGGTTATACTACGATATCCTCTGAATTTGTTGCTTTCAACACTATTATTATGATCAGTATGATATTTATCATGTTTGCTATATTCCGATTAGATCACACCTATACCTACATGGTGCCACAAATTTGTTGCTATTTTGTAGATTAAATAATACCTAAAAATTCTAAATGTGTAACATTTTTTATCATTTCCGTACAAAATACAAGATTTTTAAAGATCCCTGGTTTCTTCTTTTTAAATCGACGAGAAAAGATACGCAATGCCAACAAGATGACATTTCTCACCTGGCAATCGACTCCAAGCTAATGACATATATTAATGTTGCCAGTATACCTATCAAATATTAGGTCAATGCATATGGTGTAACCAAAGTAGCAAGTCGTGCCATGGCTTAGGGCGGGACTAAAAGTGTTAATTTCATAAAATTTGGTTTAAGACGTGTTCTTCTTAGAATATTATTTTTGAAATAAAAAAATTGCGGCCGTGGCCTGGGAGCGACGATGGTGGCTCTGGTGGGTTGGGTGAAATTTTCCTGCGGGTTGGGCCGGTGAGTGCTTGGACATTCTAGGTGTCCTTGGATAGCCCGTGGGCCCCATAGATTGCAACGAGTCGTTATCACAAAGTGCTTTTGTGGCTGTGGAGTTTACATGATGTGCCTTTTGGGCCTTTTGTGTTTGTGACTTGTGAGACCAGATAGACGGCGGCGGGGCGGCGGCGGCGGCGAGGGGAGAAGGGGATAGCCAATCTCCGCCGATCTCCTCGTTGGGCGATGCGGAGAGGTAGCCGTGAGATGGACAAAGGTGGCAGTGCGAATAAGCAGCGGGATGAGCACGAGGGGCGGCGGGCCACTTCCGCTCCCCTCGGCGATCCTCTCCGCGCACGCCATGGCGACGGCCGTCCGGCCGACGGCGTGCCGCGCGCCACCGTCCTTGATCAGAGTAGGCACAGCGATGGCACAATATACCGTGGAGAAGATGACTGGCACGTACAGTATTGTATTTCAGACCGTAACGAGAGTAAGCAGGCCAACGTCTTCATTTATAATCCAAGTGTTTCATTTTCCATTATTCTTTAGTAGTGTTGTAGTGCGGAGTGTGTCTACGCCAATTTTCTATAAATAGGACAAAGATGTCGCTGTCAGAGAATGTATATTGTACCAATCTCTCATTTTCCCCTGTGTTTGTGCAGCTCGTCTTGAGCCAATGGCGCTGTCAGATCCGACGAATTGCCGCCCAGATCGGAACAATTGCAGAGAACACCTGCCTTGCGCTATGATGCAGATTTTCTCTTTGAAACTGGCTTACACTGATCTGGCTGTGGATGATGGTCCAATCCAGGTGTATGGGTATCTGGCGGTTCGGGATCTTTTAGAGCCATTACTTAATTATGTGCTCTATCACAGCAGGGATGATCCCTTGACTCTGGAGCAGGTAAGCACCACCTATCGACTCAATTTCAGTCAACCCTGCCTGTCTTTTTCAATGCCTCCATGTGCACAAAAAATTAATAATAGCAGCCGCTTGTTTCAACCTTTTCGTGATTGAATAGAAAAGGCTGAGGAGGTTACAATCACTGCCACAAAATGGATTTGAGGTCACATGTTGTTAGAATATGATTGGGCTACCTAAGGGCTAGGTTTAAATTGAGTTATAGCTATTTTGGGGTTCCAACAATTCGAAAAGTTGCAAAAAGAAAAGAAAAAAACTGACCCAAGCCATGGAGTGGGCATGTAATTGGACCTTGTTTCTATCTGTAACATAATGACACACAGCTCTCACGCGGGTTCCAGAAAAAAAAAATTGGATAGCGCTCCACATGCAGTCCATTGTGTGACCCCCACAATCCAACCAGTGTACTGTTCTTGACAAATTATCTGTTTTGTGAATAGAACCTCAACTTTGGTATACATAAGACTTGCAGAGCACAGATGTCATGCGCTGGCATATTGCCGTGTTTCTGAAGTTTTAGGTAGCAATGTCCACATGACAACTATGCACCATGAATCCCCAGTTACCATTTTTTTTCTCTCTACCTTTTGTGTCATCTACTTTAAATCATTCAATACTTTTGTCTATCAATATCACAGAGAATTTAATTTTCCCTTGGCTCCTCCTACAACTGAGCTCTACCCATAGGAAACCTTGATGTATCTCACATTCGAACCCACATTGGCAACTGTTCTATGATGATTCATATAGTGCCAAAAGTTCAGACCTCATCACAAGTGAATAGAAAAGGCTTAGGAGATGAGGATCATTGCCACTAAATGGATCTAAGGTCATATGTTGCTAGGATATGATTGTCTAAGGGCTAAGGTTCAAACGGAGTTGTATCTATTGTGGGATTCTTACTAACAATTTCCAAGAGTTGGATAATGATCCACTTGCAACTTGACCATATTCAAATCCATTGTGGGACCCTACAATCCAGCCGTGATCATAGCCATCATTATTATGGCTTAGGATGGTTGAGTTGTACGGTTCTACAATCGGTCAAGATCTTAACAACCCCTTAGTTATTATATATATAGGGCTTGTAGCTATGTTTGCACATTTGCTTGCATTTCAAATGTCATTCAGTTCTATGATGTCATGTTACAGAGACCAGAGTGCTGACTGAACATCATATGGGTTCCCATCTTAATTCCTTGTGCATTTTCAATTTTTCTTTTCATTTTAAATTTTCTTATGCAGGGTTCTATTATACAAATGACTGGTCCTAAGCGAGGCATTGATATGCAAAGCGGTGTCCTACTTGAATTTGACATGAAAATCAAGAAAGGAGAAGAAGAATCAGAAGATCTGCAGCTGATTGATGGAGCTTCATACTTCAGTGAGCTGAACACACCATCATGTAAAGTATTCACTGCGCGCATTGAGGGTGATTTTGGTGCAGTTGACATAAGCTCAGCACTTCTGCACAGCGCAGTTGAGGCCACGATAGACATCGGGATATCACAGGTTGACGACAATAATAATGTAGATTTATTGTTAACTTCGTCTATCAGTGGATTGCCTGAAGAAATTCATCTCTTTCGCGGCTTGATGTCCAAGTTGTCTGGTGTCAAAAGGTTTGTGGTTGCTGTGGTGAGTGGCACTAGCTTGGATTTGAAATTCAAGATTGGTCAAACAGGACTGGATGACGGTGTTGACCGGTCCTGTTCCTTCCAAGCAACAGAGCATGGATGCAGCAGCAAACAACTAGAACTTGAGTTCGCCACTATATCAGTGAAGGTGCACTGGTCGACTTTGGTAGTTTCAGTCTGATGTCTGCCCTGCTAGCAGATACCTAGTTCCTTACATTTTTTTTTGTAGTTCTGGTTTTCTTGTAACCGACAACTTGACTGCTGTAGCTTGCAGGCTTTCTGTTAATGACATTTTTCATCCCTTATTAATCCTTTATAGCTTTTATATATCTGGCTTATGAAATGTTCCCCGAAAGCAAATTGTTATGTTGGCCCTGTAGTCTGTAGAATTGACGATATGCTATAGTCTTGTATACTGCTCTACTGTCTTGTGGTTTATGCAGTTTCATGGCAACTGCTGGAACACGCAAATGCAGTTTGATTTTATCCAAGCTTTGAAAGCTGATTCTGGGTTATTGCTCTTAAGAAATACTACATTGCGACCAACATATTGATGTGAGTAATTAAGTACATGGTGCCACTAGGTTCAGGGTCATTTGGTCCGCCATAATCCAAAACACGAGATAGCAGTGCGGCATGTCAGATCTTAGCAGCCAAAGTTTGTTGGCAAGACCTGCTTCTTTAATCAACCTGTCAAACATAAAACTATCAACCTCATAATTAGACATGAAACGCAGTCCGAAAGAATAATACATCACCCTCACCACGGCCTCAGTGATGACGCCCCGGCGGTTTGGGTGCTCACAATTTTATTTTATTTTTTTGGACACAAGCACGCGTCTGCTTATCATTTTTTTTCATATCAATAGGTAGATAAAATGGTCCGATTACATACACAGGTTCTTCAGCATCTCTCTCGTTGCATTTTCTTGTGCTTTGGTATACCTCGACACTAGACAGTCTTTATCTATCTCCCAGTCCCAGAAAATATATAATGGATGCTGATGACACCATGTTTTTTTTTTCATGTCCATATACATCAATATCACCACACTTATTCAATCTTTGCTTCCGTGGTCTTAGCTTTTGTAATGTAATTTACAAATTTATTGCCAAAACTCTTGCGGATAGACTTAAGCCCCATCTTCCCAACTACATTGACCACTCCCAAGCTGCTTTTATCAAGAATAGGCACATTTCTTCCAACATTATCATCACCCAGGAAATTATCCACTCCTTCCATCTCAAGAGTTGGACTCACAAGTCTTTCCTTCTCAAGCTTGACCTTGCCAAAGCCTTAGACCGCCTCAACTGGGATTTCGTTGCTGCTGCCCTCAGGAGATTGGGCCTTCATAACCATTTCATTCGCCTTATTCATGCTTGCATCTCCACCCCTACCTTCTCCATTTTGGTCAACGGTGAGCCTACTGCTTCTTTCTCTTCCCAACGTGGAATTCGTCAAGGCTATCCCTTATCTCCGTACCTTTTTGTTGTTGCCATTAATGAGCTCTCAATTCGTTTGCAAAGTGAGCTTCTAATTCCAATCTTTCTGGAATTACCCATGGCCCTGACTGCCCCCCCCCCATCCATTCACTCCTCTTTGCTGATGATCTTATCTTTTGTGGCACTGCCTCTCTTCAAGAGGCTTCCAATATTCGCTTGCAAGACTTCTGTAACATGTCTGGTCAGACCCCCAACCTCCAGAAGTCTTCCAGCTTTTCAGCAAGAATGTTGATAGCCATACCAAAGCTCAAATTAGGGACATTTTCCCTGTCCCTGATCTCCTTCCCAATACTATGCACCTTGGTCATCCTATCATTTTCAACCACAATGACAGAAACAAAGCTTATGAGTTCATCATCAACAAGTCCAGAGCTAAGTTGACCACTGTCAAAGCCAATAAGCTCAATCACACTGGCAGGCTCACCTACATTAAATCGGTCCTTGCTTCCATCCCTGTCTATTATATGTCTACTGTTCTTTTCTCTAAGACTTTTGTTGAAAAAAACAATTCCATCATTAGAAGGTTTTGGTGGGCGGGTGCTCATGACGACAACCCTACCTCTCCTATAGCTTTTCGCTCTTGGGAGGACATCTGCCAGCCCAAAGATAATGGGGGGGGGGGGGGATCAGGGATTTGCATACTGTCAATAAAAGTCTCCTTATCTATGCTGCTTATGACATTGCAAATAACAAAAATCATCTTCTTACTTCTGTCCTCAAGGCAAAATACCACCACAATAGTTCTTTCTGGAATGCTACTAATGTTGGATCTAGGTCCATTTTTTTGGTCTTCCATTATGCAGGTCAAAAAAAGAGCTTTGCACCAATACTATCTATCAGATTCATGCAGGTAACACCTCCATCTGGTCAGTTCCATGGTGTTCTATATGGGATTCTATACATGACCATCTCTTCCTTCCTGTCACTACAACTCCCTTTGCCTTCTATTGTGTCTGATCTCTGGACTTCTACCACTCATTCCTGGAATATGCACCTTCTTTCCAACGCTTTTACTAACCAGGCTGTCCAAGCCATCACCACTGTCCAGATGCCTTCCAAGAATGGTCTTTGCACCACCAAAAACATTTACAGGCACCTGTTGTCCTAGCTTATGGTCCAGCTTCCCCAGCAAGGCTCTAGAAGCATCCGTCCACAAGCTAACCAAATACTGTAGAGAGCGTGGAAGAGCAAGGATCTACCACCTCTCATCAAAGGCCTTGTTTAGTTGCAAAAAATTTTGCAAAATTTTTCAGATTCGAATCTTTGGACACATGCATAAAGCATTAAATATAGATAAAAAAATAAAACTAATTACACAGTTTAGACGAAATTGACGAGACGAATCTTTCGAACATAATTAGTCCATAATTGGACACTAATTGACAAATAACAACGAAAGTGCTACAGTAGCATTTTCAAAAAAATTCGCGAACTAAACAAGCCCAAAGCCTTTACCTGGAGACTTATAAGAAGAGCCCTTGCCACTGCTGAACGAGCAGCCAGGTATTCCACTCGTATTGATAAACATTGTTCCTATTATGGTGCATAGGAAGATGATGCTCATCTCTTCTTTCACTCTAACCTTCCTCGGGCTGTCTGGTTTTCAGCAGAGCCACCAATGAGAACTGATATTTTTCCACAAGAAACTGATGGTGTGCAACTAACACTTCCAAGTTTTATTTCCAATTCAACACCTGAATCTTTATTATGCAAGATACTAATTATCATATGGTACTTAGGGAAGGCAAGAAATGGTAACATACAACGACCTGGACTCCTTGCCAGGTTCATAGTGGAGTAGCTGCGCACATCACTGCTCATCAGCAAGCAAGCATCAACACGGCAGCCGTCCAACCAACAAGGACGGTGCACAGTTGTGTCCACCCGCCGGCAACTGGAACTGGCCTCAGCCAACAGTCCGGCCACAACAACCACACACTGCAAGGTCATTCTCACTTCCCGAAAGTCAAACACATTTAACTTTAACCAAATATATAAAAAATATATTAATATTTATAATACATAATTAGTATCATTAGATAGATCATCAAATATACTTTCATAATAACCTTATTTAGAGATATAAATATTACACGTATTTTCTATAAATCTAGTCAAGGTTGAGAAAATTTAACCTACATGTATCCCATAACGACCTCTATTTTAGGGACTCCCTCTGTCCCTACACGTTTGTCATCACGATTTACGTGTCAATAACTTTGACTCGATTTATAGAAAATACATGCATTTATATCTATAAATAAATTTATTAAAAAACTAGATTCAAATATCTATCTAATGATAATAATTATGTATCATAATATTAATATTTTTTAATATATATTTAATTAAAGTTGTTTCTCGGGAAGAAAAAATGACAGACATTTAGGGATAGAGGGAGTATGCTTTCTACAATTGCAGGACCCACATCATTATCTCCACCATTGGTGGCATCACCGGTTCAACAGGGAGGCAGCTCAACACACAATATTAATGCGCAACAGCAAGCACAAGCGACAGATACACAGCAAGGTACGCCTTCTCCAGCTGCAGGAGCCACCAGCAGCCTGGACATAACGCCTAACAACACTGATGGACGCACTGAAGTTGTACACCACGCGATGCATCATCACCCACCACAGCCCGCTGCTACTCCAACGCAAGGTATGCAAATCTTTATCGCAGCTAGGCCTCAGGCCGACTGCCACACACAGCAGTGTGTAGCCGCCCGGATGGACAGGTACACGTCGGATGCCGGCTATGATCGACGGTGTAAGATGCTACGCTGATGCCTCCTTGTTACCTGATCAACCATCTCTGCCACCTAGAACGACAAGACTTGGAGTATTCTTTGTCAATCCACAGGTACAACCAACACACGATCTACATCAGGGCACAGGTCTCAGGTCTCAGGTGTTCACTCCGTCCTCGTGACGGAGGCCGTAGCTGTAGCCCTTGCAGCAACAATCAACGACTAACTCAACCTCAACAACACTACCTTTCTATCAGATTGTGAGCAGCTAGTACACTTTCTCAATGCAGAAGATCAAAATCATCCTTCAGATTAGAGGATCAAAATCTTTCACGAACTGCGCTGGTCGACGACAAGCAAAGATTTTCAAAATCAATAGGAATCTTAATACTACGGCTGATGCCCTACCAAGACAGGCATTCTCTGCCTCAATTCCCGTTGATTCATCTTCTGAGCCTGTGTGCTCTTAGAGTAGTCATTCTAGTCGGTGCCCACTCATGGATGCACTGAATTGTGTAAACACTAGTAGGAATGGCGCGCCCTTGCGCGCCGACCGGTAAGCAGTGCGTAAACGAAAGATAAGAGAAAGGTCTCAGTTATATACATAATAACCAAGTTTGATCTAAAGTCTGCTATCAGAAGTCATCATAGAAGATGTTATTACATCGACAGAAAGTACTGATAGTAACTGCTAACATGGTACAAAAGCACTACGAAGTGATTATCAGCAGTGTTGGGTAAAGGTAGGATGAAGTCCATTTGTTCTTGGTCTGTCTTGGCCACACTGGTAGGAGTGGGTAATGGCCTTTTCAGTAGTTGCAGTCAGATTCCCAACCTTGTTGATCATCGTCGGAGTTACGCTATGGTGTAATTGTAAACATGATCACATAATTATAAGAATGTTTTATGAATCAAACGGTACGAATCTTGTAGCAGTAAGAGGATAAAGGATTGGAGAGATGTAATTCTTGTGCATTGTGAATATTGTGCACAGGCCGTCGTGGTCGGAGCCGTGGCCTCGTGAGCTCGAAGGAAGACCTGCATGAAGGTATAGGTTAATAGCTGTATGTTATGCCTCTCTTTATTTTTGCGGTTATTTATATATTTATATATTCATTTTGGATTGGTTTGTTTGGTTTGAAAGTGTGGCAGTGTTAGCGACAAAGCACAGTGAGGAATTATCAAGAGACAATGATATTAAGACGTTTAGTGTGGGACTTTGCAAACGTACTATAAAAGTGCACATGAATTGGGATATTGGAATAGAAAATTTAAGGAATTGATATTTCGTGCAGCTAGAATATGTCAACCATATGTGGAAATGTATGATCAGGAGAGGTTGTGTGGAGGTGGGGGCAGGAGAGATAAATAAAGGGGAAAAAAGAGGTAAAAAACCTAATGATTTATGTGACTTAACGGTAGTATGTAGAATGTAAGCATTGTGTACCTATTTTGTATTTTTCGATGAAGTTGGCTTCCGGCTCTCTACCCTTGGCTGCAGGCTGGATGCATCTGCTCGATGCTTGCCCATTTTCATGAATATAGATTGTGAAAGGATGCAAGTGTGGCTCAGAAACAGGTCGTGAAAGACATTGACCGTATAAACTGGAACAGTCTTCTTTACTTTCTAGCCCTACGTTCAGATGGTAAGCGAGACAGGGCAAGTTCATTAGCCTCTGAGGTTCATCTGACTGAAATTCGTCATCACTGATGGAATCTTGCAAAGTGAATAAAAACCAGGAATGCAGCGAGGAAGCTGGCAGCAGATAAATTCATAGTTGACATTGATACTAAGTTGAATACTGTGGCATAGCGTTAGGGTCCAAAACACTAAAGATTGGAAGGAACATAAAAGGTATGACTAAGCAAAAAATATATCACAAATTACTAATCGATAGGACTGGAATATAGCAGAGAAAAGCGCTTGAGATCATACCGAACATGAAAAGAAGGCATACCTGAATAGGTAGCATTTGAGAGAAATGGCACCTGAACCTGGCATACCTGTGAAGCAAAAGACAAAGCAAAGAAAAGTTAGATTTCAGGTTAACATGGGTTAGTAAGTGGAGGTATAAGGCGGCAGTTAGCACTGGGCGGAGATGTGAATCTCCTGCAATTTCTGGTTAAGAGGAATTATTCTGGGTTTCAAGTATGCAGAGTAATAATTTAAATTATTTTTGTGGGAAAAATGCGGTGATATGCATAGCACTGTGAATTTAGGCATGGTTCCTAGTTTGTTAATCAGATTAGAGGGAAAAGAGATGCAATTGATAAAGTTATGACTGTGAACATGGCAATGGGAATCGAACAGCTGTATGAACATTGCAGCGTCAGTAGTAGTTCTCATTCTAAAATTAAGATTTTAACTATATCTAGTGAGAATTAAGGATATATGTGTATTTCATATATGGAAAAGTACGGGATATAGTGGACAAGCATCGTGAACACATATAGTATAATTTTATCTGGGATGCTGAACACTGCTGAGGACCTTTTTAAATTTGTTTCAGCATGGCATTGAGTCGCAGTCGTTTATCAGGGGCAGGCCCGACAATGAATCTCTGAAGCCGAAACGTGCATATTTAAAACAGTAGTTTGCCTCTATAGGAGGGCCAATTTTTTCCCTTAAAATGTGTATGAGAAAGGAGGAACCTAAGTCCTAAGTTTTAAAGAACAAGGTAACTGCATAGTCGTTGTCAATGTTCTAAGAATGGAATAAATATGGGAAATGTAGGATTGGTATATTTAAAATAGGTGAGGTAACAAAATCTGAAATGGATAAAGGAATATTTTCAATAATCGTGCTGTCAATTACCAATAGTTACAGCATTATATAGTTCAAGGCAATAGCGTATGTGGAAGTCTTAGCAGCGCATCCTAATTTCGTAACAAAATATAGCAGCACCTTTGGAGGTGATGAAATGCATAGGTAAAGAATGAGATGCAATAGCAAGAATATGAGACAGCTCTGTACCCAAAAAAAATACTGAACAATTGTGACAATAATCTGTATGGCTTTGGACATGGATGAAAGTGCAGGGTAAAAAATTAATGGTGGCCACCGAATACCTGTTTTTCTTAGGAGGTCTCTTAAACTGCAACATGTGCGGCATGTCGAAGCAGAAAAAAGGACAGCAGCTCGTGGTCATGCGTGGTCCACCTAAAGGAAAAACGGCAGTATGATATCAGTACAGTAATCTAGGAAAAGGACACTATGAGGCAAACATGTACTTGAGTTTTTATTTTGTCAGTGGCAGATTATACTTGTACCATGTAGTTTCTTTCTTGTGGAGAATCATATTTTTAGGACACAATCTTAATAACCAAAGATCAAGATTTCAAAAAGGTATATAGGTAAACAATGAGCTCAGGAGAAAATAGAAAAGAATGAATACCCCGTCTATCCATGAAATGCGCTCTGGTCGGCATCCTTCCTTCTCTCTGCAGCAATAGATGTACTCTGTTCCTGATTTAGTCTGCTCTGTGAAAGGTCGGATCATTTGAGATAAACAACATAGTGCATGAACAATGTAGCATCGACATATTAGCCAGGAGGAAAAATGGTAGGCTGATGTATGGCAGTATGGCATAAAAATACGTATATATACTATTTGCTCACCTATACTGTATCCTCATAAAAGATCCATCTCACTTGGTGTGGAAATGTATAGTGATAATCCAATTGAAAAGAGACAAAGTAACAACTCGTATTCTGTTGCAGTTATCATCACCATAAGCATGAAAGTGTGATTCAAGTTTCATTATAACTGAAACAATATTCACATCTCTCCTTCAGTAAAACCAGTCTTTGTGTTCTGGCTTCTGTGGGCATGGCACATAAATATATCCATAGTCTATAACATCATGTTCCATTACGGCAATGATAGTACATTAAGTTTTTTTTTGGAACAGAGTACATTATGATTGAGAATGTAGACAGAAAACTATTATAGTATTAAAGACGTAAGGTAACTTTTCCGAGCCCTGATCAGCTGACCTTTTTGTTTAGGTGCAATTGTCGGTATAGAAACCAAACTGCTTATCTATGTAGGGTGTACTGGTTGTGTGCAGTTGTAGCCGGAGGAGCACGGCTGATTAGGATATATTGATTCTGTAGAAAGGCTATATACAGAGTACATGTGGAAAGCAACAGTAGGTACAAATTTATTGGCTGCAAAAGGCATACATTTGGGCAATTTAGAGGAATGCAATACAATAGGAACAATAACCTTTACATACCTGGATTAGTGTTCATTGAACTGAAGCAGCATTAGGTAAATACTCTAGAATGGTCGAAAGCTTTACATATTTGGATTCACTGAATTGAAGCATCATTAGTTAAGCATTGTAGAATGCTCCAAATTAGGCTAGTCCACCTAGCACACAACCTGGGTCAACTGACATGGTGAAAAAGGGGGCTGTAGTCAATAAATAAATGGATACCTCTGCATTTCTGCAAACTAATTTATGGAAAAGGTCACAACACAATCTGGGTGGAGACATCTAGAAAGGTAGTAGAAGCAAAAGGAAAACTATATATGCAGAGGTATGTGGTTTTTAAATTGTTGGATGATACATTGTAGTTAGATATGAATACCGCGAGAAAAGATATGCCACGTTTAAAACATATTAGCAGAAGAAAAAAATCCCAATGGACACCTCTATATTTTTGTTAACTAATTTATGGAGAAACTCACAACACAATCTGGATGGAGACGTCTAGAAAGTTAGTAGAAACAAAAGGTAAACGATGGATGCAGAGCTCTATGCTTTGTAAACGTTTGAATCATAACAATATGTACAAATTTATCGGCTGCAAAAGGCATACATTTGGGCAATTTAGAGGAATGCAATACAATAGGAACAATAACATTTACATACCTGGATTAGTGTTCATTGAATTGAAGCAGCATTAGGTAAACACTTTAGAATGGTCGAAAGTTTTACATATCTGGATTCACTGAATTAAAGCATCATTAGCTAAGCATTGTAGAATGCTCCAAATTAGGCTGGTCCACCTAGCACACAACCTTGGTCAACTGACATGGTGAAAAAGGGGGCTGTAGTCAATAAATAAATGGATACCTTTATATTTTTGCTAACTAATTTATGTAAAAGGTCGCAGCACAATCTGGATGGAGACATCTAGAAAGGTAGTAGAAGCAAAAGGAAAACGATATATGCAGAGCTATGTGTTTTTTAAACTGTTGTATCATATATTGTAGTTAGATATGAATACCGCAAGAAAAGATATGCCACGTTTGAAACATATTACCAGAAGAAAAAATATCCAAATGGACACCTCTATATTTTTTGTTAACTAATTTATGGAGAAACTCACAACACAATCTGGATGGAGACATCTAGAAAGTTAGTAGAAACAAAAGCTAAACGATGGATGCAGAGCTCTGTGCTTTCTAAACGTTTGAATCATATATTTTAGTTACCAAGGAATACCGAAAGAAAAGACATGGCATGTCTGAAACGCATTAGCAGAAGACAAAGGGAACTGTAATTTTTTGCTGTTTGCACCCAATCATCACTTATACTGACAGAGTTATCCACTATATAGCTTTCATGATAACGTGATAACGCACATCTAATTTTAATAGAAAATGCACTTTAGACTTGTAGCTGCTTGAACTATTTGGAGAACTTCAATTAAAATTCAGTATGATAAGTTGTTGTACAGAAAGGTTGGTCAATGCTAGAAGATTCATCAAGTCATAGTATATACTGGGAAAGCGGTGCATCGAACTTGCGGATGAGATCAGTAATGATCTCTATGTATCTCAAACTCTTCACATATGCAACCGACTGAATTTGAGTTACTTGTTTGTGGCACTTGATCTGTTATATTCTGCACATGAATGTGCAGAGTTAGAGGTATCCTCCCTTAATTTTTCCAACAATTCTGTACAAAATATTCTTTATTTGCAAGTTTTTTCAGCAGCACAAAAGTAACTGCACGGACTACTGTTTTAGCAATTAGGGATGCAAGAGAATGGGTAAACATTGAAGCACGTATTTGTAGAACACATGATGAAGCTGGCTAGGCAGTTTAACCAAACATCCGACATATTTGGCATCCTGAGAACAGGCATAATGAGATAGCCTGCAGCAAGCACAGATGCAGTAAAATGATGACCAACTCCTTTTAGCTGTGCAAGGCATGATTTATAATAGAAGAGAAAACAAACAATACGCCAAAGGGAAATCTAACTATCTCCAGAATTCATACGCAGTCAGAAGCACTGTAGCAAAGCCATTTCATTCAGGAGGAAATTCCATCGATCTAGCAGGGATCGAGAAGGGAAAAATTCAGTGGTAAAGAGCATATACATGTAAATAGGTACATGTGGAACTAACAGAAGCTATAAATTGCGGTCTCCCGAGTAGCATTTTTTCGACAAGGACCCCAAAACAATGCACTGGTTAAAGAGAATGTGTTAGATCTGATACAAAAGCTTAAAAAACTGAACTTAGGCAGGAAAGCGCCGAACACAGAGACCTGGACACCTAGTGTACGGCGGCGGCAGCAATGGCCTGGCTGAGTGGCGACCTGGAGCTCACCCCATCGTCGCGTCCTCCGTCACCACGGACGCAGTAGGAATGAAGGGGGACAAAAAGCGAGGGCAAGAGAGAAGGGACCTGGGAGTTTACCTCGTCGTCCATGCAGCGACCGCTGTTGTCATCGGCGAGCGTGTCCACGCGGGAGCAGGGCAGCACTGCCGGGGGTGTGGTCGGCGCTGGGCGGTCCCGACCTCCAGCACGCCATCCAGCACAGACACCTAGGGTTGCCTGTAGCACATGAGCACACGTAGAGCAGAGAGAGAGGGCATCAGCGAGGGGCAGTCACACCTGCGGCGACCGGCTCGCCCACTCAGGCCATGCCGTGGCCGGGGACTGGCATCGGCGGCGCCCACAGGCAGTGCCGCATCGCAGTCCGGCGCCCCAGCAGCGTTCGCCGCCGCATCGGGAGGCAGGGGAGAGAGAGGAGGAAGGGGTTGGGAGAGAGGAGGAGGCGGAGGCGGAGGAGGGGGACGAGGTGGAGGTGAAGGATGCCTCATCCAGCGTCTTGCTGCAGAAGGCCCGGTCAGCTCGGGAGGAGCGGAGGCGTCGACAACCTGCGTCGAGACTTCGGGAGGAAGAGAGGGAGCCAATAGAGACGGAGCGAGCGAGAGAGGAATAGGGCGAGTACTGTACGAACCCTAGGCAGGAAGGGCGATGGACGAGCAGACGGGACCAGGACAGGCCGCGGGGGGAGGCGGCGGCCACCATCGGCGCCCGCTACCACCGCGCCGTGGCCGGGGACAGCGACCACCAGGGCGGACGCAGGGCCTGCATCCGTACGGCGCCTGTGCCGCCGCCGCCGTCGCACCGCCCGCGCGAGGAGGGAGAGAGGGAGAGAAGGAGAGAGAGGAAGCGGAGAGGGGAGGCGGAGATGGAGGCGCCGACGCGGCCGGTGGGCTCCCGCGGCGGCGCGGCATCGGGAAGACAGGCTCCCCGACGGCGCGACATCGGAAGAGACGGAGAGAGCGAGAGAAGCTTCTGGTTTTTTGTTTCTCTTCCCCTTTTTTTTCCCGACGTGAGGGGGGTGCGGCTGCTTATATTTGGAACGATACGGTGCTGAGGTGGACCAATCATAGAATTTAGGGAGACGTGGCCCGGCCAGCTGATTTTGGGGCGACGTGGCCAAACGGGGTGCACGAAGGTTGCCTCCGGCTTGTTGGGTTAAATTCAGGCCGTTAGACTGCTTTGCAGCTACTTGCTGCTGAAATGAAATTGTTTGTTGTCAAAATAAAAACTTCAAAAACTTTGCACAGCTCTTAATGTTGGGTTTTCTCATGGCTTCACCATTGTTCAACTCAATGTGAAATTATTAAGATACACCTGGCGGGGAATAATTGATGTGGAATTCAACTCGAGGAAGTTATACTTGAGGTGCCAAGGACGTATGTGCTGGAGTACGATAGAGGAATTAATTAGGATCTACTCTACCGGAATATTTGGGTTCAGCACAACGGAAGAGCTAGGTTTGTTTTGCAGGATCAGCTCTGCAGGCAGTTAACCCATATAATCATATTAGAATTGATCTCACATATACAACACATGTGTGTTAGGGACTGATATATAATTTAGACTCATAGACTGACATATTTGAGTTACATGGATTTTCGGAACACAGGTAGAATTTTTTTTGTAACACCTACAAATAGAATCTATAAATAGGTCCGTACCGTCTAGCCTCATTACGCATTGCGAGTGGCATCGCAGATAAGGCAGAGGAACAAAGAGTAGACCGAGTAGATCCACAAAACCCTACACTTAAAGCATCCTATTAATTCTTATAAAAAAGCATCCTATTAATTAATTATAATTAATTTTGTCATGAGTCTGAATACTCTGAATTGGGCTGGCCCTATCTATGCCCAGCCCTGGAAATGAGAGGCTGGACGGCGGCGGCACCACACCAGTCACCGACGTGCCTTCCCCGCGCTGCATCCCCTGCCCTGGCGCTGATCTCCTGGTGCGGGCCGACGGTGACGGCGGCGACAGGCGGGACGGACGGCGGCCGCAGAGGACGGGACCGACGGTGGCAGCTACGGTGGCAGACGGGACGGGACGGGAGGCGTCACCGTCTGAGTGGCTCCCGCTCAACCTCGCCCCGTCGTGCGTGACTCGCCGGGGGGACGGGGGCGTGCGAGGGCGATGCATCTCCGCCGCACAACTCAAGCGGTGGATGCCGCAGGTGCTTGAGGGCGTGGCGCGTGCCACCGGCCCACCGCACCGAAGTCGTGCTCAGTGCTCTGTGACCTGAAGCCTGAAAACCTGAGAAGACAGAGGGCTCAAAGTCGTTGACTTTAGTCTGGTAATCATCTTTGAACCTTAGTTAGCCTCAATTCGTTGGTTCAAGTCGTGGTTGAAGTGGTGTCTTTTATGAATTCTGACTATGCGGCATAGCCAGAACTGCATATAGTCGATTGTCGTCTTGGATTACTCTAGTTCTGAGATAAATTGTCTGAGTTGTTAGTAGTAGTGCTTCTCCCCTTTCTAGGCATCGACTCCTGTGTTGTCGATTGTCGTATTCAGTGAATTTATTCTGTTCTCCCAATTGCTGGTATCATTGTTTGTTAGGTAGGATCTGAAATGAAGCTGTCAACCTAGCATGTAATTAACCAAAATGGATCGTGTTCAAACTTCAAAGTTTTAGGTAAATGCTTATTTTTCCACACAAGATGGAAGCAGCTGTGTATAGCAAACAATGGTCCCTTGTAAAGATCACTTGTATCTAGTTCTCTCAATCTCAATCTCAATATCCAATAGAAGCTTGATTTGGATTGCACGATGTGGAATGTAAATTCTTCGATAAATATTCTGGAATTACTGATTCCTGGCTGTAGACCTTACCCACTGGGCAGCCCCTCTATAACAAATACTACTTGGGAAAAGTAATTGTCAAATAACTATTTTGATGTACAACATCAAGTAAAAGAATAATGGAGGTAGTATTAGTAAACTAGCCTCTGTAACTTGAAATGCAAATTTTGAGTTAGTATTTTGGAATGGACACAGGTAACTGATAATTTGAATATATGAGGAACTCGTTTCCTGTATGGCTACACGATGTCTTAGTTCCGTCTTTGTGCTCCTTTCAAAACATAGGGCCAGTAGATTCAGAGTGTCAGTAATGAGTACTACCTGCATCTGGATTAATTGTCAACTCCTGTCCTATGGAGTACATAGGAAGGAAATTTTGGGTTCCAGTTGATCATTGGACAAATCAAACACTAGTGATGCTCTTAGAATCCGAACACACAAAGTAATCCAAACAATTGATAAGCAGATTGAACTGAATAGCCACTCTGTTGTTTTTCAGATTGTACATGCCTACTGAAGCTGTCGATTCTTTTGTGCGCACTGGAAAGAATTACTGCAGATGGATCATGATACTTGATAGAGGATGTCCTTCCACATATACTTGATGCAAATTTCATTGCTAATTTCTGTGCATAAATAACCAGTCCTATATTAGTCCCTGGGCGAACAGCCAGAAATGGCCAGGACGGGCCTCCATGCCGTGCGGACGAACGCTGGCTGCGGATGAATGGAGGGCGCAGCGATTGTTCTGAACTTCTGATACAAAGCAAAAAGTGATGACATGGCAGTTTTGAATTAAAGTAAGAATGGTAATAGTGGGTCGTCTTCTCAGAAAGGGAGCAAAACAGTTAGAAGTCTATACCGCTTTTTCAATGAAGTGGATAATTGTGGTTCTTCTCAAAGGGAGATTGAGGAGGTAACCTGTATCAACCTGCTTAAGGCGATGGAATTGGAGGAGTCTGACCAGGAACAAGACCAGATAGGAGTTCATGAAGGACTGGAAGAGGAATTAATGAACTTGCCTGAAGAGTGGACATATCAAATGACAGGGGGTATGGAAGAAGAAAGGCAGAATGCTTTTCAGGGACAGGGTGCAGCATTAGATAGTGAGCTCTGTAATCAAAATCAACCAAGCTGATACTGAACAAGTGATAGACAAGAAAGTAAAGTGGGGTCCCATTATACCGGAAAGGAGGAGCAAGACAAACCTCCAAGACGGGAGGATGATGTTGGAGAGGGCACAAATTTTCAAAAGGAAGAACTATCTGGAGGATCCCCATGGTAAGAAAGTGGTAAAAGCTGTGTCTAATTCTAATCTTCTTAAGGTTGCTGATGTGATAGGGATAGAGTTAGGTGTTGAAAATAGCTCTTCTGAGGCAGTTGCTGGTAAATTGATCCTCTTGGAGGAAAGTAGGAACAGGATGTTTAGTACTGTTTGTAGTCGTCCTAGATGTAATGGTAGTTGTCCTGGTCAGTTAGAGAACAATGTAGAAGGGAATGATCAGGATTCAGGGAGAGGCCTCTGATACCCCGAATCTAAGGTTAGCCACTTGGTAATCTTAGTGATAGAGATGAAGAGATAGAAAAAGCTTTGGACTAAGGTAGTGAGTAGAAAACAGAGTAAAAGAAGGTTGAAATGATAGGTCTGTTCTGGACTATTAGGGGTCTTGGGACTCTAGGTAGAGTGCCTTCTCTGATAATTAGGATATGTAGTACCCATGCAGATTTTGTAGGTGTCGTGGAAACAAAAAATGATTCTTTTTCTCCTGGTTTCCTTAGATCCTTGACAGGGTTCACCCCTTTTAGTTGGTTTTTTCTCCCGGCCAAACACACTGCTGGTGGGGTTTTAGTAGGTTGCAACACCAATAGATTTTGTTGTTACTGTCAGTAAGTGTCTTCCTACAAGACAAAGTGTCTGGTTTTAATTGGAAGTTAGTAGTGGTCTATGGGTCCCCTTATGAAGAAGGGAAATCGGATTTCATTGCTGAATTACATTCTATTCTTGGTAAATGGCAGGGTCCCACCCTTATTGGGGGTGATTTTAACTTGGTTAGATTTGCAAGTGATAAGAATAATGGTAGGATTAAAAAAAAGGGTCAATGCTTTTAATGACTTGGTGGATAAATGGGCTCTGATGGAGGTCAACCCAAGTAATAGAAAGTTTACCTGGACAAATAACTAGGACAACCCCATCAGGGCTAAGATAGATAGGATTTTTGTCACAACTGATTGGGAGTTGGGCTTTCCTTTGGCAAGGGTGACAGCTTTGGATAGGTTGCCTAGCGATCATAATCCTTTAGTCCTGGATGCAGGGAATGATATTTTGTTCGATAAGAAAAGGTTTAGATTTGAAAAGTGGTGGTTAGAAAAGAAAAACTCTGGAGAGTTAGTTAAGAAGGCCTGGAATGCCCCTTGTGGTGCCACAAATACTCTAGATAGATGGCAATTTAGAGTTAGAACGTTTAGAAGAATAGTGAGAGGTTGGGCTGCTAATGAAATGGCAGCCATGAATAATAGGAAAGGTGAGCGAACTAGAACACAGAATGCTTTCTAGCACAGAATTGTCGAGATTAAAGACTATCTCAGAGGAACTAGAAAAGATCTGGTCTCTGGAGGAGATAAAAGCTAGACAGAGATCTAGATTTAGGAATATTTTAGAAGGGGATAGAAATACTGCCTACTTTCAAGCAGTAGCTAACCAGCATAGTAGAAAAAAGAGAGTTGATATACTAGAGGGACCTAATGGTTTAGTGGAAGACCAGCAAGGCATGATGAAAGTAGCTCTAGACTTTTATAGAGACCTGTTTAGGGGTGAGGACAGACCTAACATTCATCTGGGGCCTTCCTTTTCGGCGGAGGAGGATATGGTCACCCAATAAGAAAATGAAACCTTGTGTGCTCCTTTCTCTGAAGACTAAAGAGGAATCAAGAATGCTATTTTTAGTTGTTGTGCTGAAGGTGCCCTTGGGCCTGATAGTCTCCCTTTTATTCTCTTCCAGAAATTTTGGGATATAGTCAAGGAGGATTTGGTAGAACTTTTTTCTGACTTCCATAAGGGGTCTCTAAATCTGTACAGGTTGAATTTTGCTATGTTGGCCCTTATCCCTAAGGAAGAGGGTGCTAGGAACATGAAGAAATTTTGGCCTATTAGCTTATTGAATTGCAGTTTTAAGATTTTCTCTAAGGTCCTAACTTTAAGGCTGAGTAAAATTGTTGATAGGCTGATTTCTTCTCAGCAAAGTGTCTTTATCCAAGGCAAATTTATCTTAGAGTGTGGTCGTAGGCCATGAATTGGTTCATACTGTAGTCAAAGACAAAACTCCAGGTGTTATCCTGAAGTTAGACTATGGAAAAGCCTATGATAGGGTCAGCTGGGACTTTCCTGTTGAAGTTCTTAAGTCCAGGGGTTTTAGCTCTACATGGGTAAACTGGATAGAAAAAATAGTCAAAAGTGGCTCTGTGGGAGTTGATCTAAATGGTGAGGATAGTAGTTTCTTTAAACCAGGTAAAGGTCTTAGACAAGGAGATCCCATCCCCCCCAGTTATTTAACTTAGTTGGAGATGTCTTAACTAGAATGTTGATGAAAGGAGCTGATAGAAACCTTGTTAAAGGTCTAGCCCAAGATTTCAGAGCTGGGGGTATTATTTCTTTATATTACGCCGATGACACTATCATTTTCTCAGATGTAGCCGCAGACCATTTAGTTTACCTTAAAAGCATTCTTGTGTGGTTTGAGCAAATCTCCGGGATGAGAATCAATTTCCATAAGAGTGTGATCATCCCCTTAAACCTGGAAGATGTTTTTTCCCATGACATCTCCCATTTTTTGGCTGTCCTTTAGGACCCTTTCCTTTTAACTATTTAGGAGTCCCGCTTCACTATGACAAACTCCATAGAGAGGATGTCCAGCCTTTAGTTGATAAATAAAATCATTAAAAGGATGGCTGGTTGGAGAGGTGGACTTTTTTATCGTATGCTGCAAGGCTAGATTTGATTAAATCCTGCCTAGCTAGCATACCGGTATATCTTTTATCCTTTATCAAGTTTCCAAGTGGGCTATTAAACTGATAAACTCTCACTTAGCTAACTGCCTTTGGGATAGACGTAGATATCACCTCTCAAGCTGGTATAGTGTTAGCATGATGAAAGAGTATGGTGGCTTAGGTATCCCTAATTTGAGAGAGTTAAATATCTGTCTTCTAGGTTCCTCGATCAAAAGGTACCAACTAGACGGAAATAAGCTTTGGAAGATGGTTTTTTTTTTAAGATTGCTTTGGAAGATGGTTATTGACCATAAGTATAACACTGATAGGCCTAATATCTTCTATAGCTCCACGCTAGGGGCTAGTCAATTCTTTAAGGGTATGATGTGGGCTGCTACAGAAGCAAGGCTAGGGTACAAATGGGTTATAGGAAATGGTAGAAAATTTAAGTTTTGGGAGGACAACTGGATAGGAACTTCGACTTTAGCTATTCAGTATTGGGAAGTTTACATTCTTGTGTACGAGAAGTCCAAAACTGTAGCGGAGATTTGGGATTGTGTTGATCTTAAATGTACCTTCAGGAGAGGAGTGGATCATAGAATTATGAATTTGTGGCTAGATGTGGTCCAGCTGGCGTCTCCCATTAGTTTTTCGGATGAGGAGGATTCCTTAGTCTGGATGTTTAACTCCAGTGGTGAGCTATGCAGCACGGACTGGCGAGTACTCCTCCCAATCTCTTTATAAGATCATTAACTTCTGAGGGGTGACACCCGTTTATGTTTCGGCTATCTGGAATATTAAGGTGCCCCCCAAAAGGGCAGACCTAGTGCCAGAGGCTCCCACACGAGTGGGGTCTGGGGAAGGGAATAACCGAAGTAAAGTCTTACCCCCGCAGAAATTCTGCAGAGAGACGGCTTCGAACCCAGGACCTGGTGACTCGACGAGCTAGCACTCACCAACTGCACCAGGCCTGCCCTTCATTAAGGTGCCCCCAAAAGGGTAGACCCAGTGCCAGAGGCTCCCACACGAGTGGGGTCTGGGGAAGGGAATAACCGAAGTAAAGTCTTACCCCCGCAGAAATTCTGCAGAGAGACGGCTTCGAACCCAGGACCTGGTGACTCGACGAGCTAGCACTCACCAACTGCACCAGGCCTGCCCTTCATTAAGGTGCCCCCAGAGTGCATTTTTTTCTTTGGCTCTTTTCAAGGAAGAAACCTTTAACTAGGGACAATTTAAATAAGAGGAAAGTAGAGGATCCTACTTGCCTCTTCTGTTGTGAGGAGGAATCTATTCATCATTTTTTTTTGGATGTGTAGTGTGTAGTAGCTCAGCAAGTATGATATTTTATTTCTTTAATCTTCAATAGGGATTGTGGGTAAGACTTTTTGTCTGTTGGACAGTTTTGGCTGAGTTTTTCATGGAGATTTTCATCATTGCTGCCTGGCAAATCTGGAAGCAAAGAACAACCACATCTTTGATAGAGGTCACCCATCCTTCAGTTCTTGGAAGAGCTCCTTCTGTGAAGAAGCTAGACTTTCAGGCCCATAGATTCAGTGATGTCAAGCACCTTGAGTTTCTGCCTTGTATAGCTTCTCTAGAATAGTTTTGCAGCCCCTCTTGGGTTGCTCCTTTGTTGCTTTTCTTTGCCTTGTTTTGAGGCCTCTCTGTACAGTCCCTCCTCTTTTCTTTATTTTATGAACATATATACAAAAAATCACATAGTGGGGGCTTCCCCTGCTGTACCTTTTGCTCAAAAAATGCAAGATTTTGTGTTCTGAATGTGTTTAGCTCTGCTACCCTGTGGGGTTGTGGAAACTAAGAAATGGTCTTTATTTTCAGAATTTAAGGTGGAAGGATGTGAGATCAGTGCTGATGAAGATTGCATGCATGTGTCAAGGCTGGTTTGTACTCTGTCTGACAAAGCAAAAACAAGAGTATGCTGAGAAGCTACAGGAGCTGAAGTCCTGGGCTCTCTGTCCAGCAAGGCTACTTGGCTGAGATGTGTGGAAGACAAATGGCAAAAGTTAATGTATGAGAATGTCGGGGATTGGAAGGATGGCGACATCCCTGCTGAAGCTTAAGATCTGTGTTCTGATGCATCCTGGGAGAATGCAGTCATTTCTGGGAAGTGACTGGATCTGTCCAAGTTGGGTCTCAAGTTCTCTGAGTGCCAGTCTTGAATTCGAGTTCCTCTTTTGTTGATGTAAGGAGGTTTGTAGCTGTAAGTGTTTGGGGAAGAGATTCTATTACTTGGCTAACCCTAGAAGGGTAGCTATATAGTTTCCATACATGGGCCACATGGGCCTTAGCCTCATGGGCCTAACATATACTCCAACACCCCCCCGCAGTCTGAACTACCGTCGCAGCGGAGTTCAAGGCTGAACAAGAAAGAACTCACACAACCCCCCACAGACGCAACTAGCCACCGGTGATGTTGAGGCTGGAGCGAAACTCGGCGAAGGTCGAGGACGGGAGGCCTTTGGTGAAGATGTCCGCGAACTGGGAGGTCGTCGGAACATGAAGGACCCGCACCTCGCCCATGGCCACCCGATCACGGACAAAATGAAGGTCGATCTCCACATGCTTCGTCCTCTGATGCTGGATGGGGTTGGTGGAGAGGTAGACCGCAATGACGTTGTCGCAGTAGATCAGTGTGCTCCGGGAGGGAGGAGTGTGCAACTCCGCAAGCAGCTGCCGGAGCCAGGCGGCCTCCGCCACGCCATTGGCAACGGCGCGGTACTCCGCCTCGGCGCTGGACCGGGAGACCACCGGCTGGCGCTTGGACGACCAAGACACCAGGTTGCCGCCCAGGAAGACGGCGTAGCCGGAGGTGGAGCGACGAGTATCCGAGCACCCGGCCCAGTCAGCGTCGGTGTAGACGACGAGGTCGGTGGAGGAGGCCCGGTGGAGGAGGCCGTAGTCGAGCGTGCCCCGGAGGTAGCGGAGGAGGCGCTTGAGAGCCGTGAGGTGAGGCTCCCGTGGGTCATGCATATGGAGACAGACCTGCTGAACTGCATAGGTGATGTCCGGCCTGGTGAAGGTGAGGTACTGAAGGGCCCCGGCGAGACTCCGGTACGCAGTGGGATCGGCCACCGGTGGTCCCTCAGCCTCGGACAGCTTGCCCTGAGTGTCGACCGGAGTGGAGCAGGGGTTGCAGTCAGTCATCCCAGCCCGCTCCAGGATGTCCCGAGTGTACTGTCGCTGGTGAAGTAGGAGCCCGGTAGGACGGTGCTCAACAGTGACACCGAGGAAGTGGTGGAGCTCACCCAGGTCCTTCATCGCGAACTCCTGCTGGAGAGCGGCGATGATCCGGCGGAGAAGTGGCTCACTGGAGGCGGTAAGGACAATGTCATCAACATAGAGCAGCAAGTATGCAGTGTCAGCCCCATGGTGGTAGATGAACAGGGACGTATCAGACTTGGCCTCCACGAACCCCAGGGTCAGCAAGAAAGCGGCGAACCGGTGGTTCCACGCCCGGGGTGCCTGCTTGAGGCCGTAGAGGGACCTGTTGAGCCGGCAGACCATGTCAGGACGGGTGGTGTCGACGAACCCCGCCGGCTGACTGCAGTACACCGTCTCGGTGAGAAGGCCGTGGAGGAAGGCGTTCTTGATGTCCAGCTGGGGACGGGCCAAGACCGAGCAAGCGCCAGCGATAGCACGGTACGGACAGTGGCCGGCTTGACCACCGGGCTGAAGGTCTCATCGTAGTCGACGCCAGGGCGCTGAGTGAAACCCCGGAGGACCCACCGAGCCTTGTAGCGCTCGAGAGAGCCGTCGGCCCGGCGTTTGTGGGTCCAAATCCACTTGCCGGTGACGACATTGGCGCCCGGCGGCCGGGGCACCAACTCCCACGTCTGGTTGGCGAGTAGCGCGGCGTACTCCTCTTCCATCGCGCGGCGCCAGTGAGGATCCAACAGGGCGTCGCGGACGGAGGAGGGTACCGGAGAGACCACCGCATCGCCGGTCGAAGCCTCGAGGGCACGAGGCGGCAGTGTGCCAGCCGCGTGTCTGGTCACCATCAGGTGGACATGCCGCGGGTGTCGGTGAAGCAGCGGCGGGTGGTAGACCGGCGGGGCACCACGGGCCGGCGGGGACAGTGGCGGTGGTGTCGGTGTCCCCGGTGGAGAAGGGACCACGAGCGGCGGTGGCCGTGGCCTGCGCTGGTATACCCGTACCGGCGCGGCGAACCTCGACGGAGGCGGAGGCGCCGGGGCAGGTACCGGGACAGGATCCGGCGTCGGCAACCGGCACGACCCCCCCGGGGCAGAAGCGGGGGACGAAGGCCCCGGGTCTGGACCAACTGGAGAAGACGGGGCCGCGCCGGAGGACGAGGGGCCCGGACCCTCAGGTGAGCCGGGACCGGTGGCCGGCTCAGAGCGTGGCGAAGCGGTACCTGCAGGAGACCACGAAAAAGGTGGCTGGACCACCGGGTCAGTGGGAAACAGAGAGTGGGTCAGTGACCGGAGGTGTAGTGGTGCCGGAAAAGGGAAAGACGGACTCATCGAACACCACATGGCGTGAGATGAGAACACGTCGAGAGGTAAGGTCAAAACATCGGTACCCCTTGTGATCTGGGGAGTACCCGAGGAAGACACAGAGCGTGGAGCGAGGGTCCAGCTTGTGAGAAGATGTGGCAGCAGTGTTGGGGTAACAAGCACACCCAAACACGCGGAGGTGATCGTACCGAGGTGGGATACCGAAGAGGGCGTGGTGAGGTGTGGGAGCGGGACAAGCAGCGGAAGGAAGGCGGTTAAGAAGGTAGGTGGAGGTGTGCAGGCCCTCAGCCCAGAAGCGAGCAGGAAGAGATGTCTGAAACAGAAGAGTGCGCACGGTGTCGTTGGTGGTGCGAATCATCCGCTCTGCCTTGCCACTCTGCGAAGAGGTGTATGGGCAAGACATGCGCAACTGAACACCGTGAGAGAGGAAGAACGCTCGGGAGGTGGAGTTATCAAACTCGCGACCATTGTCACACTGGACGGCCTTGATGGTGAGACCGAACTGAGTGGACACCCAAGTAAAGAAGTGAAGGAGCGTGGTAAACGTATCAGACTTCGCACGTAGGGGAAAAGTCCATGAATAATGCGAAAAATGATCAACAACCACAAGATAATACTTATAACCAGAAATACTGATAACAGGAGATGTCCATAAGTCGCAATGTACAAGATCAAAAATGCGGGCCGCATGAGAAGAAGAACTAGAAAAAGGAAGACGAACATGTCGGCCCAATTGGCACGCATGACACAGTTGCTCATCATGAGCTCGAGTACATGGAAGACCAGAGCTACGACTGAGCTGTATCAGGGCATCACGTCCAGGATGGCCGAGACGCCGGTGCCAGGTAGTAGAGGAAGAAGACGCGACGAAGGCAGATGACAAAACGGGCGGCGAAGAAGACGAAGGAGCCGCCGGGAAGCGAAGAGTGTAAAGGGGCCCGGAGCTGTCACATCGGAGCAGAGGACGCCGGGAAGCCAAATCCTTTACAGTAAGACCAGAGGAGTCAAATTCCACAGAACAAGAATTGTCAGCTGTAAAACGTCGAATAGAAAGAAGATTATGAACCATAGAAGGAGCAACAAGAACATCAGGAAGACGAAAGGAGCCGTGAGCACCGGCGGTACCCACAGACGAGACAGGAATACAAGAACCATTAGCGACCATAATGGACGAAGGAAGGGAGGAGGAGGGAGAGTGAATCGACGAAAGTATACCGGGGTCAGGTGTAGTGTGGTAGGTGGCCCCCGAATCAGCGATCCACTCAGGTCCGACCGGAGGTGTCAGGCCCAAGGTGCTGAACGAGCGAGCCAGGGCCGCCTGGTCCCAGCTGGCGACCCCCGGTGGAGTCCCGGAGGGTGGAACCCACGGCGTAGTAGGGGAGGCGTCGGGTGAAGGACCAGCGGGAGGAGCTCCGGTGAGCATGGCGGCTCCGGGGGCGTGGTAGGGCCACATGGAGATGCGACCGGACCACGGGTTCTGGAACGAAGGCCATGGTGCCCCCCCATGCGGCGCCGCCGGTGCCGGAGCCTGAGGTGGACCGCCCCGGCCACCCCCGCGGCCCCCTCCACGGCGACGACGAGAGCCACGACCCCCCCACCTCCGCTCGGCCCGGAGGGAGGAGGGCCAAGGAGAGACGACGGTGGCGGAGCAGACGACCGCGGTGGAGTAGGAGGACGCGGCGAGGTGGCAGCCAGGGCCGTCGAGGAGGACGAGGTGGTGGTAGAGCCCGGCTGGAGGCCCTGCGTGAGCTCCTCCATGACGAGATCGTCACGGACCTCCAGGAAGGTGGGGAAGGGCCTCTGGCGGGTGATCCACGTCCTGAGGTGAGCGTAGCGGTCGCTGAGCCCCCGGAGGACGTTGAGGACCAAGATGCGATCCTCGACGGGCCACCCGAGATCCCCCAGGGAGTCAGCCATGCCCTTCATCCGACGGCAGAACTCACCGACGGAGAGGTCACCCTGGACGAAGGTGCGGAAGCTCGCGTCGAGGCGCAGAGCCCGGGCCTCAGCGTTGCCCAGGAACTGGCCCTCGAGGGCAAGCCATGCCCGGCGCGCATCCGGAGAGGTGTGGACGAGGTCGTGGAGGTCCAGAGAGATCGTCCCCAAGATCCAAGAGAGAACGATGCTGTCGAGACGGATCCACGACGGCGTCTGGACGGCGACCGAGGCGTCGACGAGGACGTGGTCGTCGAGGGCGTAGCGGCGAAGAGTGAGGACGACCAGATCCCGCCAGCGGGCGTACGAGGGCGACTCCGGCTCGAGGACGACCGGAACGAGCAGGCGAATGTTCTGGACCCCCCCCCCCCCCCCGCCTGGTAGTGCAGCTGAGCCACGAGCGGGTCGGCCGGGTCGTGCCAGAGGACGGCAGTGTGCGACACGCGGCGTCCCGGCGAGGCAGAGGTGGTGGCTCCGGCGTCCTGGCCCGCGGGGGAGGTGAGGAGGTGCTCGGCCTCGGCGATCTGACGAGCCAAGGCGTCTGCCGCGTCCCGCTCACGTTCCCACACGAGAGCGGCCGCGCGCACGCGGGCCTGGCCCTCCGCGGCGGTGGTCCGGGCGGCGGCGAGAGCAGCGGCGAGGTTGAGGTTTGGTCCCGTCAGACCGGAGGTCGCAGCCGCAGTCAAGAGACCCTCAGGCAGCGATTGGAGGAGGGGCTGCGGGTGGGGCTGCGGCTGGAGTAGAGGTTGCGGCTGCTGGAGGTGACCATCGGCGGCCCCGGTCTCCGTACCGGCCTCAGGACCCCCCCCAGCGCCAGGGTCAGCAGCTGTGGTGAGGGCCTGGGCGGGGAAGATGGCACCAGGTGCTGCTGCAGCGGCTGCAGGGAGATGGAGGTCGGTCTGGGCGGAGCCAGCAGCAGCAGCAGAGAGACCGCCCGCACCAGAGGATGGAGGGAGCAGGGGCTGGCGCACCCCCAGGGCCGGCGCGCCCCCAGGCGGCTGGAGCAGGGGCTGGCCGCCCGCACCAGAGAGGGGCGGCGGCCAGGCGTCCCTGGGAGGCGCGCCTGGAGGGAGGGGGCGGGAGGAGGCCATAGCAGCCCAGGAGGGAGAAGAGAGGAGGGGAAAGGCTTGGAAGTAGGTGGGGGAAGGGGGAGGTGGTTGGCGGCCAGCCATGGGGAAGAATGGCCGGCGGCCAGGGGAGGTTCCCAGGGGCGGCGGCGCCCAGGAGAAGAAGGGTCGGCCACCTAGCTGGATACCATGTTTGGGGAAGAGATTCTATTACTTGGCTAACCCTAGAAGGGTAGCTATATAGTTTCCATACATGGGCCACATGGGCCTTAGCCTCATGGGCCTAACATATACTCCAACAGTAAGGCTTGGGAGAGTGGTGTTATCCTTTCTTTTAGAAGCTTGCTTTCTGGAGATTAGTTGTCATCCTAACGCTGTAAAATGTTTTGCTGGTCTTTAGCATTGCTATAAGACTGGGGATGTTTGGAGCTACCATGCAGTCTTCAACATTGTTTGGAGCTAAGCACCTGCAGATAGCCATAACTTGAGAAACACACTTGTATTTCAGCCAAAAGTTGGCAACATTGTTTCTGAAATTTGGCAATACCATGGTTTTAAATTCTAAATTCCATTTATTTTCTGAAATTTGGCAATACCATGACTTTAAATTCTGAACTTCCTAACAAGATGCCCATCACTGGAGAAACTCCCCAAGTCAGCAGTTCGCTTCTGAGGTTTTTAGTTTCTGTCAAATACTCCTAAGTTGGATGCTTTTTTAGTTGGCATTAACAATAATGTGGGCAAAATTTACCAGTTTTTTCTTCTCAAGTTCTGAGCTAGACTATGCTGTGCAGTTTCCGATCAACCCATATGGTAAGGCCAAGAAAATGGCAGAGGATATCTTTTTAGACTTCTCAAAGTCAAAGAAATGAGACATGGCTATGATGATCCTTAGGTTGAAGAAATGAGATATGGCTATGATTATCCTTAGGTGGATTATTCACCAAGGTTGAAACCATTTAATTGCTGAGTTACTAATGAGTAACCCTTGCACTGCTAGATACTTCAATGTCATTGGTTCTGAGTTCTGACCTACAAGGCAGACTGGGTGAAGCTCCTAGACCTGAGTTGCCCGAGCATGGTCTTATAAAGGGGGCATGCTTTGACGCAGCAGTTGGAACAATTCCAGGTTTTAAGGTATGTTGATTTACCATTTCACAAAGCAGTGGGTCTTCTGATGCCATATCCTTCACTGGTTCTTTTGCTGCCATACAAATGCTGACATATGATGTTACTTAGTTTATAGTTTACAGTTTACTAATGGTACTTGCCATTACATGTTAAAGGTACCGACTATATGGAACACCTGACAGCACGTGTAAGAGATTGCCTTGATGTCACCGAGCTTGTCGATGCCCATGTGAAGGCGCTCAACAAGGCGGAAAGAGGCAGAGTTGGTGCATACAATGTTGGTACTGGAAAAGGTGATATATCCTCAGAACACCAATAATCTCCTCTTATATCTTATAATATGAAAACCAAAGAAACAAAATACCACACTGTCAGTTAGCTAATACAGTTCAGTCCATTTGATTGTTCAGGTCAGTCAGTGAATGAGTTCATTGACGCCTGCAAGAAGGCAACCAGAATCTACATCAAGGTTGACTACTTCCTTCACAGACGAGGTTACTATGCAGAGGTTTACAGCGACCCTGCCAAGATCAATAGAGAGCTGAACTGGAGACAACGCAGCACACCAACCTCCATTAGAGCCTCAGGATCGTGTGGACATGGCTGAACTGCAGAAGGCGCACCAGAGTGGGCACGAACCGCCACAGGCCATGATTTTGTGAAGAGGTGCAAACAATCTGGGTGGATGAAGCTTAGGTGAACATAGTATTACCAAAGATAGTCACTCACTGACAAGCATCAGTTCAGTTCTTCAGGCTTTAGCTGATCAATGAAATATCATAATATGGACATATATGTTATAAAAGGTTATATTAATAAAAAGTTCCAACAAGATGTTATCGGAATGCGATTGTGTGGTGCTCGAGATGGTTCGTTGATAGTTATAGACAATGCATCGCTTGCAAACATGGTCAGGTTATTGAGCAGTTGCAGCCAGGTAAATTTCAATAAAAATATCAGGCAGCTATGCAGAAATCTACATGGGAACCATGCTGACAAACAAAGTGAACAAACTCCCGTTGCAAGAATCTTATCAGCCAGAGGATCAATCAGTTGGCATCGAGAGATGCTTTTAGAGCAGGGAGGCACCCTCGCGCCCTTTGTCATGGACATTTGATCTGATATTGAATGCTTGTCTATGTCAAGTTAGCCGGTTGTCTCCTTGTATTATCAGGTGTTTATCCACGAACAAAGCTTGAGAAGATACTGTCTGACTGACAAAAAAAACAAAAACAGAATTCAACAGTACCGAAACAATCACGTCTCACTAACTGAAAAATAAATACATAATTGGGCATCTAATTTAGCAGCCTGTAACAAAGCTCCTGTCTTCACCAAGGGTGTGCAAGATCCATGAATTTGCAATGGAATCACAACCAATGACCTCAAATAAACCTCATGAAATTGCAACTGGACGAATGACCTCAAATAAACCCCATCAAACTAGCTAGTACGGTTCATCTTGCAAGACATTGTGCATTTTTTTTTAAAAAAAAACAAGGCCATGAGTGCACAAGATGGGTTCATGTTCAGCACCCAAATTCAGTCAGGCGGTTGAGCTAGACAGTGCAAGGTAATAAATAGCGTATAGCGGGTTGGTAGCGGATTAGCGTCGAGGTAGCGGATTGCGGATAGCGGACGATAAGTTCCAATAACGACACCTAATAGTCCCATATAATTTTAAGTACATATATCAAGAATAATGAGTATAAATAATTTTAAGTGCATATATCATAAATAATTTTAAGTTTCATAGCTGATACGTGAGTATTTAAATTTGGGGTGTGAGTCATAGTGGGCTGGACTAATTAGGGATATTTGCTTCCATGCTATTGCGGCCTGCTACGCGCAATTGCGGCCGCAATATCGGCCCGCTGTTCAGAATTGCGGCCGCAAAGTTCCAGGATGCAAAATTCAGAGCGCTACCTCATAGCGGTAGCAGCAATGGACCGCTACCGCTATTGCGGGTGCAATTGCGGCTGCTACCGCCGCTATTTATTATCTTGAGACAGCGCCATGGTGTCGCACAGTACCTGCAATACAGTATGAATCGATGCATGTTTGCTGAACTGCATCAACTTGCTACTAGACCATTCAGATGCATCCCCTGGCCTTCTGGAATCACGCACGATGAGGGGAGGTCGAGCGGGGAATCTTTTTAAATAATATTTTTTAATGAATAATTGTAAATCTAGCATTTGATTAAAAAGAATTGGAAATATAGTAGCTGTCGGCGCCGACTGATGTCCTATCGAGCGCTGGATGGCCGACAGATCCCTATCGGCCGTCCAGCTGCCGACAAGGTCTCGTCGGCTATCCACTGAGAATTTTTTTTTATTTTTAGCCCAAATTTGAAACAAATTTTAAATTTAACCCATGTTTCAAAAATTTTTTAAATCTAACCCGTTTGGCCCCGCCACCATGCATGGCGGGGCAAATGCACTGAACCCCGCCATGCATGGTGGCGGGGTACACCTCCGACGTGGCAGGGGTGGCAGAGCACCTCGCCAGCGTGGCAGGGCTGTACCCCGCCACCCATCATGGCGGGGTTGCCCTAACCCGCCATGATGCATGGCGGGGTACACCCCCGGCCATATAAAAGCCCGGACACTTCTTGTTTTTGGTCAGTCACCCATTCCATTTCCCGCAGCGCCCTAGGACCGAGCTCCCCTCCCCTCAGCGTCCTTCTCCGGCGTCCCTCCCTCCTCCCCGTCAGGTATGGGCCATCGTCGCTCCTTGTTCCGGCCACCCCGTCTCTGCGTGTATCGTTTTGTGTTGAAATCGTTTCGTTTTATTAGATGGAGGACTCGTATCGTGAGTCGATTTGGAGGAAAAAGGGTCGTCCTAGAGAGATGTACCCCGACGTGTCTTGTAAGGATGCGCCCGTTCCTCCCGAGGAACCTATACCTAACTGTGATTGTGGTCATCCGGCACACGTGGGCCAGTCGAGACATCCCGATACTGCGGCTCGTTGCTTCTACACATGTTATAGTTGTAGCGTAAGTAATTGTGCCCTTTGTTGTTTTTATTGGTTGCTGATGTTGTATTCGCGATGAGGTAATTGAAACTTTTGTATAGCCCTACTTCCGGTGTTTTTTTTCCAATGGATCGATGGCCCGGACAAGTTTGATCCAAGGATTCTCCTTTTCTACCCCGGCATTGATCATTGCAAGCGTGAGGTGTTTACTCGCTGGGTTCCGCCCCCTCCAAACCCTCCTCCTATGACGGACGAAGAGAAGGCCGTAGCATCGGCACGGCGGCTCGAGGATCCTCCAAAGTGCCTTTGCGGAGAGCAAGCCGTGATAAACCCACGCAATGAACAAGAGTTCATTTGTCCTCTACGACATGAGGTAAGGTTTGAGTGAACCTTGGAATGTCACGTTCTATATGTGTGTTTTACTGTTTTGATTTTGTAGGATCATGATTTTCCAAAGTGCCGTTTCAAGGAATGGATCTATGGTCCAAAGAGCCATTGGCCGGAGCCGGAGAAGAATGTGGAGGTGCCAGACTGGAAGAAGAAGAGGAGGTCTATTGCGCCTCCTGTGATGTGCAAATGTGGTGTTGAAGCTAGCTACGGCCTTGTCCCTTCAGGCCTTGGTATCGGGCACTTCTGTGGCCACATGATCGATTATGACGAGGTTTGCTAGGACTGTTGACACTTAGTGCTAATGTTTTATTTTATTAACTCTGGTACGCTAACTTTGTATTCATCTATTTGTTGCAACAGAGCACTCGGAAATGCAAGTGGGAATCATATGATGATGTGTATAATTTCAAGAATGAGTATAAGACAATGGTAGCAGTTCGCAATAGCAGAGGATATCCTGCAAGCTACGTCACTGATTTCGTTAAGAGCCACAAGAAGAAAATGCTACGACGGGCCCAAGACCTACGTGTTCGTAACCCGGAGAGTATTGCGTGGAAGAAGTGGTACGAGCAAAAGAAGAAGGATGTAGAGGAGTACCAAGCACGGAAGGCTGAAGAGAATGCAAGGAAGGCTGCAGAGGAGGCTGCGGGAGCAGAGATGCAAGGCTTGAACGAAACTATTGACTCATTATGTGCGAGTGAGTCATTGCGTTTTTGGAAAGTCAAACTTCTTTGTTTTACTGTCAATTAACTCATTGCAAAGATCCTGTTAATTGTTTGCATTTTGTACTTGCAGAGATTGGATGCACCGACGGCTGGGAAGCAGATATGGCTCGTGCTAGGTACACCGCAAGTCGTCCGATTGTGGTTGACGAGGAGGCCGAGCCGGAGGAAGACGACGACACCGGGAGGATAGGCGAGCTCATTCGTCTAGCCGAATAATTGGGCTACCAGGAGGATGTTGCAGTACACGAGGCTCAGGCAGCGTACCAGAGCCAACAGACACCGTTGTTCGACTCATGGGGGCCAACAGACATGACCCAAGAAGAGGCCGAGTTGTACTCTCAGGCCGCGGACGAGGCGGAGGCGGCTTACTACCGGCGTCAGGCCTCTGAAGCCAAGTCAGTCGAGGCCAGCAAGGGTAAGGAGGTGGTAGTGGAGGATTCCGAGTCCGAAGACGAGTTGCTTACGCAGTGGTGCACGCAATTTGATTGACGTACAAGTGTCTTTGTAATAATTTAAATTGTCACGTCTTCACTTTGTCGTTATTAGTGTTTGACGTTCGTAGTGGCGTAGAAACTTTGTGTAAGCAACTTTGTCAGTGTTGTACTTTGAAACATGTCATTGTACTTTTATCACATCGTCATTCGCTTCATTTGTTGGTCCACTTACTAAGATTGTTACGTGGTTTATCGCGGCAGTGTATAAATACAGTTTCTTAGTGCAGTTCCTGCGCGGTCGAAGTTTCAGGCAACCCCGCCATGGGTGGGGGCGGGTTAGGGGTACCCCGCCATGGGTCATGGCGGGGTACCCCTAACCCGCCCCCACCCATGGCGGGGTTGCCTGAAACTTCGACCGCGCAAGAACTGCATTTCGTTTTGCGACCACTGATCGTCACAAATGCAGGAAGTCATGTTGAGTGATTTACAGCAAGTTTATGGCAGGGGTCGAATCGAAATTAGTTAACGACAACGGATCGTCACAAATAATTGGGTCAACGGATCGTCACAAAGATTAAACGAGTGTTACCAACTACATTAGTCGAACCGAAATAACCAAGTGGAGTACTGCTGCTACACCTACACATAATTTAATTGTTCTAGCACTACATAACTATGATAATATGTGTCCGGCGTCTGCTACTCTACTAATCGCCTGGGGTGTAGGGGTCTCGCGGTCTCCGTCGCCTCCTTGGATTTGTAGGGACCACATTGCTTCTCCAGCCAACGTCTGTGCGGTCCCGCTGCTGCCTCTCGCGCTGTCGCCTATGTCCACGATCGAGCTGCTGCGTCGACGACGGCCCCTGCAAGCAAGCAACCTGATGAGCTACTATAAATGTTGATCTAAGAACAATAAAATTTAAGAGAAAGCAAAGCATACGAACCTGTTGCTCGGCTGGTGTGTAGTTCTCCTGCTGTGTGTAGTCGAACCCCTGTGTAGCAAAAGGAGCACCGTAGAGCTGTGAGGCACCCATCTCCTCGTGACCGGTGTAACCCCACTGTGGAACGTCCTCTTCGTCGTCGTCGTCGTCGTCGCCACTCGTCGTGTCATACTGAAGTGCCTCATCCACATCGTCCGCAGCCGCTGGACCCTTCCCTCTATCCTGCGGAGTACGAATAGACGAGGACGCAGCTCTGGTGTCGCTAGCAGAAGCAGCTGTGGTGGACATCGTGTGGCTCCTGGACCACGTGGGGTTGTACGGTATGTCCAAAGTCGTATCCGCACAGCTCAGCTTTTGAGCCAACTTTTTGCAGCCTTTTTTCATTCTCTACAGATTAAGATGACAACAAGCATTATTAAGCGTGAATTTTAAAAGTAACTGAGTTGTAGTCACGAATGTTACTATCAAAAGTACCTTGACGAAGGCGCGAAGAGGGTTCGTCTTGTCGTCCCTAGTCCGAAAAAGTTGCCTGGAAGCTTCCTCGGAGTAGTTCGACAACTGTTGTGCCTACAACATCACACAACGTTAACTCGATCATTTCAATTGAAATTTAAACCCCTTACCTCGTTTTAGAATATAAGTGCAAAGTACTTACCACGTATCTATTGAGAGGCGCCCTAAGAAATTGTGTTTGCCTCCTTTGCGCATCGTCGAACGCATCGGCGATGTCATCCTCATCGGCCGCATCTGCAGGCATGTTCGTGTACGGGACCATGAGATGAGTCCTCGTACTTCGCTGCAGCCATTGAAGGTACTCCATCCATCTTCCCGGGTGGTGTGGCGGAATTTGGTTGATCTGACGACGAGTCCTGTTATACCATCTGTTCAAATATTGGTCGTGCGTCAACGCCCAATTCTTCTGCGTGGTCCGAAGCCTCCGATCAATCCTGCATTGCCATATTGCATTAGAAATGAGACGCTTAAGTAGAATAAACATATTGCCATCGTACCCATGCAGCTGAGCGTTGGTGGAGTACAGCGGTGGAATTCCTTGCAACCTCCCGAACTGTCTGTAAACCCTCATAGGGTAGTGCATCTCGATGATATGGAAGAAGATAAGTGGCCCTTCGTAAAGCCACTCGTCCGCTTCCTCCTCGCAGCGCGGACTAAGGTAGTCCTCTAGCTCCCACCTAGACCACGGTGTCCATGTTACCTGCAAAGTAAAGAAACTTAATTAAGTATCAATCTTAATGATAGTGCCTTTAGTAGGAAAAGCAGATATAACTTACGTAGTTGTGTGTCAACACGTCTATCGCATCCGTGTACTGCTTGTACCTCCTTTCCAACTCGCCCCTCACTATCTTAGCGTCTCTCCAGATGAAAAGGGCGGTGGGGCGAACGTCTTGATGTTGCCATTCCTGCAAGTTTACACAAACAAGGTGTCAGTAATCTCTCTAGTCGTATGACGATAACAAAGTTGTCAATGTACTCACAGACAAACGCGGAGGTTGAGTGGGCCTCCCAACCAGAAACCGCTCCCAAATCCATACTTGCAGTAGGTATGAGCAGCCACCTAGGTTAGCATTGTTCGCCTGGCGACGACAGGCGATACAAAGCTGACGATATGTCCAAGCAAGGACCGCGGTACCCCAGCTATACGATGCAATATTCTCAAGTGGCTGGATTAGGATCCGCAAGAAAATCCAGCTGATGCTGTCGCCTGAGGAGTCGGGGAACAAGAAAGCGCCCAAGAAGTGCCACAGCCACACCTTTGCATATACCTCGACCTCATGATCTGGAGCACCCAACGGAGGCCCTGCACCAAAGTTTTGGACTATCCAAGACGACGACACTCCTGATGTCTTCCTGCAATTGGAATTGAAGTATTATTATAAAAAAATAGATGTACCTGAAATGATTGTATCAGTGATTTCAATGGGGCGCAAATATGAACTTACTTTGTGCCTTTAACTTCTGCCTCCGATGGCCTCCTACCACAGAACTGCTCCACCAACTCTACCCAATTAGACTCGTCGGCGACCCCAGTCACCGGATGACCTGCCAAACTTAGGCACAATATCATCTTCACATCTTGCATCGTGACGGTCATTTCCCCACATGGTGTGTGGAAGGTGTGCGTCTCCGGTCTCCACCTGCATCATTACAAGTTTGTGGTAATAGGCAAGTTCACAGCCCAATTTTTCAAAACAAAGACAAAAGATGGAAAAAGCAAGGTTACCTATCCACAAAGGCAGTAAGAAGGGCAGGGTCAAGTGTGGGGAGTAAACTGTTGTACACCCGAACGATCTCAATGAAGCCCGCACGCTCTATGTAGGGCGCGTATCGCTCGTCCCAGCTATGTACGCGGTGCGTGCGAACACGAAGCGGACGCAACGGCCTATGCAGCTCCGACAAGGCCTGGGCCCGGTGGTCCTTGTCGTAGTCAGCCTCAAGGAGGCTAAAGCGTGGATGAGGAGCCCGCGCCTCCATCTTGCAAGCCTGAAACTCCCTGTTCGTAAAAAACAAAGAAAACATTAATAACATTAAAACAATTAACAACGTTATAAAAAAATAAAGACAAGTACAAATAAAAATTATAATATTATAAATGCATGTTTACAATATATACGACCTCTTGTCTCGCTCGCCTATGAAATCTAGCGTTATGACCAGGATTCTTGCAAATGGAGCAAAGGTTCTGCGCACGTTCTTCGTCAAAGTCCCCGCCACCATACATATCGGCGCCGTAACCTTTCATACTGTCCATATCGCCTTTCAATCGCTTCTTCTTCCTCCTTCCCTTCCCTACCTTCTTTAGGTCCCGATAAGGCGCGTAGTCCTCACCATAGTATGGAGGCCACTGTGACTCGTCAAGGTATGGCTCGAAACTCTTCTCCCAAACTTTGAGGGTGTTGGCACGGAGATACAAGGGTGACATGTACGGTGCAACTGTGTGGTCAAAACCTCTAAGCCAACAAGAGGTGATCATGTGTGAGCAAGGGGCATGCATGATCTGAGGGACGTTGCAACTGCATTCTACTTTACCAAGATCGACACGGTACGTTCGGCCACCAAATCGTTCGCCGCCCAGGTTTGTGCCCCCTCTAGCTCGTACGCAGAAAACAAGCATGTCCCGTCCATAAGCCTCGGCAACCTGTTGTTTGGCCAATTCCTCAGCCTCCTTCAAATATTCGTGTGCCGCCTTGCCCCATCTTCCAAGCTCCTCTTCATTCCTCAGGGCTAGGCCATACCGCTTAACAAAATACTCATTGCACTTTCTAAAAGAGAACTCGACAATACCAGACACTGGAAGAGATCGAACGCCTTTGAACACACGATTGAAAGACTCAGAGGAGTTTGTTGTCATGATGCCGTACCGGAAGCCGCCCTCATCAAATGCTAATGCCCACTTGGCTTTATTTTCCATCTGCTGGTCTAACCATGCCTTGCCAGCTTGGTTAAGCATCTTCTTTAGTTCTACCATAGTCTCGTTGAACTCGCGTTCCGTACGTTTATTACAAAGCTCCTTTAACTTGTCAGCCACATCCTTATTGCGTTGACGCCGCCAGAAATTGGCGGCAAAATGTCGCATGCACCAACGGTGCACTAGAGCCGGGTGACCATCAATGTGTTCATCGGCTGCATTTAGAATTCCAATGTGACGGTCCGAAATCAGACAAATGGTGCGAGAAGGGCCAAGCACATGAACACGGAGCAGACGCATAAACCATGACCATGAATCGTTGTTTTCCCCCTCTGCCAAAGCAAAAGCCATTGGTACTATCTGGTTCTCTGGGTCTACAGCAGCAGCCATCATCAATGTGCCCCTGTATTTGCCGGTGAGGAACGTGCCATCAACAAGAACAACTGGCCTACAATACTGAAATGCATGTTTGCACTGATCGAAATACCAGAACACACGGTACAGAATATGCCTCAACGGGTTCTGAAGATAGAACCCTCCTGTGTATATGAACAATCTCATGCCAGGGTTGAAGTGTTCCATCGCACGCAAAATGCGTGGAACCCTGTTATAGGCTTCCTCCCAGCTACCCCAACGAATTGCCAGGGCAATTTGCTTTGCCCGCCAAGCCTTTCCATACGTGACCTCATACCCAACAAATGTGACTATGGTCTCTTGCAAGAACGGCACTGATACGTCGTTGTCCTTATCTACAAGACCCAATATACGGCGGGCTAGATACCGAGCCATTAACTGGGGATGGTACCTTTTACCCTCATTAGTCTGGCATCTGTGCGGCTGTTCCACCGAAGTTACCTTCCACTTACCATCACTCCGCCTCTTTCGTGCATTTAACTTCCACGAGCACGGGAATCCAGCCTTACATAATATGTGGAATTTTACCTCCTTGTCGGAATGCCGAACCGTGTAAGGCCTATGATGATACACAGCATAGTCCTGAAGGAACAACTTCATCTCTGACATCGTATTAAAAAGCATTCCCTTCCTCAGTATTAAATTTCTATGGTTGTACAATGATTCCTTACACATCTGCAAACCCGTGTCACAAACTGCCATATGCGACATACTTACATCGATATAATTTGACACACCGGTAAAAGGCAAGCCAGCCTCCCTCAGCTGTGTAAGCTCTGCCGATGTATAAGAGGGTGCTGCAACGTATTGTTGTGCCTCCCTAACCCTGCTCCATCCTTCATATTGCACTCCATCATCTGGATAACCGGTGGCTAAGGTGCCCTGACTCTGCATGCCATGAAGTACCTCAAGCGGTACTCCTGAGGGCATGCCACGAACTGGTGTACACATGGCAGGTGCACCTCCAGAGGGCATGGCTTCAACCGATGCTCGCATGGCATGGGGACCTCCTTCCTCATTTCCTAAATCGTCCGAATCTGTGCTAACATCATCACCAATCATTTCCTCCGCTGCCGCCTCCTCCTCCTCCTGTTCAAACTCGTCTACATCAAAATCATTGCTTATATGACCAACTGGAGGAGAATGAACCCGCTCCTGCGTCAAATTACCATCCAAGTCCATACTCTCCATAGTTTGTTGCATCTGCACACCACAATCTCCTAGAGTATCACTGTCCAAGGACGGCTCCTCATTCTCAACATTCTCCAGCACCAACTCAGCCATGCCGACATTCGAACCTTGGATGACCCTATTGTATCGGGACCACTCTCCTTGGTTGCACAAGTCCATCATGACATAGTGTGCCCTATTCTTTCCAACATCGAACCTACCCTTTAGTGTGAAAGCCTCGCCAAACTTCAAACTCAAACGGTCACATAGATCGCGGAAACTAGGGGTGCCATCAAACCATTCCAATTCTTCATACATATCCTCAAACTGGCAATCCTCTCTCCTAACACTTCCTCCGTAAAAAACTCTTACACCGTAATCCATCTACAAAACGATTTGACATCTCATTATTAAATGACCATTATGGTACCACTAATTACTACATAACTAACTAAATAACTAATATTACCTAATAAGTCAACGTGTCGTCAATAACAAATCATCGTTACCAAACTAAATAACTTAATAACTAATATTACCTAATAACTAAATAACTAATAGGTACGTAACTAAATAACTAACAGTACCTAATAAAATCCGAATAACTAATAATCGTTAACTAATTAACTAATACCTAAACAACTAATAATCGTAAAAACTAATAATTCAATATCTAAACAACTAATAAAAACAAATAAATAACTAAACAACTAATAATTCAATCACTAAACAACTAATAACTAAACAACTAATAATCGTAATAATTCAATAACTAAATAATACAATGACAAATAAATAAATAACTAAAGAAATAATAAAAACTTATTAATATTTACTACAAATAAATAATTTAAACGACAAAGTAAACAAAATTACCGCGGGAACGAATGCCGGAGACGCGGCCGAGGGCGCGGTCGCCGGGGGCGCGGGAGACGACGCGGTGGCGCGGACGGCGGTTGCGGGCGGCGGCGTCGCGGCGGGCCGTGGCGTCGCGGCAGCGGGGTCGCGGCGGGGGGCGGCGAGGCGCGGCCGGGGCGCCCGGAGGGCGGTGGGGCGCGGCCGGGGCAGCCGGGGGGCGGTGTGGCGCGGCCGGGGCGGCCGGGGCGCGGCGGAGCTCCTCCGGCGGCGCGGGGACGGCGCGGGGACGACGGAGGGCGCCGGGGCGAGGCCGGGGCGCCCGGAGGGCGGTGGGCCGCGGCCGGGGGAGCCCGGGGACGGTGGGGCGCGGCCAAGGCTTCTCCGGCGGCGGACGAGGCGGCGGAGGCGGCGGAGGCGGCGGACGAGCAAGAGACAGACGGGCGGGGGCGAGGCCGGGGCGCGGCTTATATTTAAGCCGCGCCCCGCCGTGACCGGTGGCGGGGTAGGCGTACCCCGCCACCCATCATGGCGGGGTACGCCCCGGGTGCCCGCCACGTCACCACGCCACGTCGGAGGTGTACCCCGCCACCATGCATGGCGGGGTTCAGTGCATTTGCCCCGCCATGCATGGTGGCGGGGCCAAACGGGTTAGATTTAAAAAATTTTCGAAACATGGGTTAAATTTAAAATTTGTTTCAAATTTGGGCTAAAAATAAAAAAAAATTCTCCACTGACCGATAGGCCGTGAAATACTCCCACTGTCCCTTGTTAGATGTCGTTTCCGGTTTTTGTGCCCACAAGTTTGACTCGATTTATATAAAATGCGTGCAATATTTGTATCTCCAAATAAATTTATTAAAAAACTAGACTCAAAGACCTTTCCAATGATACTAATTATATACCATAAATATTAATATTTTTTAATATATATTTAATTAAAGTTGTTTCTCGGGAAGCGTAAAGCGACGAGTATTTAGGGACGGAGGGAGTACTTGATAAATTACCTGCGGTTCTGGAACCAGACCTTGATCTGCTTGGGCTCGATGTTGCTGAGGATGGGGCAGTCCCGGACGAGCTGCTGCCGGCACAGCGAGCTGGGCTTGGGGCACTCGGTGTAGACGCGCTCCAGCGCCTCCACCTGCTCCGGTGTGGCACGTACTTGCCCGCGTCCACCTGCGGCGCCCAGCGGGGAGAGCCTCCTCTCCCTGCTCGCCACCATCGCCATCGTCGCCGGCGAGACCGCCTAGTAGTGCAGGAGAGGAGAGGAGTCGGAGCAGCCGGCTTCCTTGCGCGCTGCTGCCATGGGGAGTAGGTGGTGGGTGTGCTCGCGTGGGGTGGGACTGTGGGAGTGGGGAGTGGAGTGAAGGGGATGAGCAGCAAAGCTCTGGGCTTGTTTAATAGCAGGACAGTACGGCTGATCTGCAGCAGCAAAGAGTGGCTTTTTTTTTCCAGGTCTTTGTTTAGTTGCCAACTTCTCCTCTAAATTCGCAAAAAGAAGATTTCCCGTCACATCGAAATGCCGGTACATGCATGGAGTACTAAATATAGATAAAATTAAAAACTAATTACACAGTTTTGTTGTACTTTGCGAGACGAATATTTTGAGCCTAATTAGTTAAAGTTTGGACAATTTTTACCAAATACAAACGAAAATGCTACATTACACTACAGTGCACAACAGTGCCAAAACACCCAAATTTGGCCTCCCAAAATTGGAAACTAAACAAAGCCTCGGTTTTTGGTCACATGCAAGAGAAGAGCTCTCTCTTTCTCTCTCGCCTTCAGTTTTTTTTTGTAATTTCTTTTTGAAAGGTTTAGTTTTTTTTTATATGATTGCTGCGGGTGAACACAACATGAAAAATTTTCATTTCATTTTCAGATTTCATTCTTCATGTCATGGAGTTTTGTTTTGTTTTTCTTGCCCCTTTATTGAAACAAGTGATATCCTTCTGAATTTCTTTGGGCGTTTGGACTGAAAAAAATGTTTTTTTTCTCACATGGAGATCTTTATGCCACAAACCAGGCAACAAAAACTGAGCAAGAATGCCACCTTATGAAACAAGAAATGAAGTAAATTTATTGAGGATTTTACCTGGGTGCCTTTATAAAAATTAGAAATTACACATAAGCCACGTCAAACGTATCGACTGCTAAGATGCTGACATGGGACCTATTGGCCGTCCAGTGGCCGACAGGATGCTATATATGTAATTTTTGTATAACAGCTACTAGATTTGTAATTATTCATTAAAGAATATTATTTAAAAAAATCGTCGAGCGGGAGCCACTCGATCAGGCGGTGACGCCGCCCGTCCCGTCCCGTGATCCCGTCTGGGCTTTGGTGGGCAAGGGCTAGACTTCGTTTGGGCACGGATAGGGCCGGCCTCAATCTAGAACCAAAACGAAATTGATTATAATTAACCACCATGAATACTTTTGCATTCACTCCTGCATGCCATTTTTCTCTGTCCTTCCAGTTTTCCTCTTGCTGGAGCCTTGAGCAACGGTTCATGACACAAAAGCAGAGCTTATATATAAATGTCTTTTTTTATTTTCTTGTCTGATGATGGTAAAGTTTTTTTTTTAGAATTAGCAGGAGCTCTGCTATGTCATATAAGAAGAAGAGCAAACTAAAGTTTTACAGAGTCTTATTACATTAAGAAGCAGAAAACACAAGCATTGAAAACACTGGAAGGTAACATCTTCATTAGGAAGCTACCGAACGTCCGCAAGCCTGCGTCATTAGCCCCAACTCTTCCTTGATTAGTCCCAGCACTTAAATGGGAGTTCTCTCCGCTTCTTGAAAGATCCTTCGATTACATTCTTTCCAAAAATTCCAAGTCGTGTATATAAGGATTGCCGCTGTTGTTCGTTGTTGAGTGGAGGATTGTTCCTGGAGAGCGCGCTCCCACCACTGCTGCACTGATTGCACATCCAGAGAGGAGACCAAATGCAATGGTAAAGTCAAGTGAAGAAGCAGGTTCGAAAAAAACTTGCTGGATGGAGAAATCAGAGCTGGTTCTAGTACATGGTAGTGGGGAAATAACTCTCTATAGCTAGCTACAAAATAAATTATTTTATAACCACCTCTATTTATGATAATTTTATATACTAATTTACGACAATGTCAGTATATATTTACGATAGTTGAATTACTATAGCACAAGGGGATATTTACCATAATGTTATAGTAAACCACTTAGTAAGAGTTACTGTAATCTCGTAAATTAGTATAGCAATTATCGTAAATTATTAGGATAGTGTGTGTGTGTATATATATATATATATCTATCTGAAGGTTGAGTTAATTTGCTAAATGTCATTACTTTGCACGAAGAATATCATGCGTAGTTCATGTTGCCAATTTCTTACTCTGTGATGGAAGAACGAAATCAATCATGCATGCTTCGGCTGAGACGCGGAGTTGGCCTGAGGAGACAGTATGCATGGTGCATTCCATGGTGTGGTGGTGGTGGTGGTGCTTCTCCTACTAACAAAGCATGCCTACTTATATTGCCCTTGGCCGGCCAGAGGAACCGGCAGCGGCCAGCGAGCCAGCACCAGTCGCAACTCGCAAGCAAGTCCCCGAACCGCATCCAGCTGCCCAGGAGGCGTCTGCAGGAGGACGTGGCTATAGGGACCAACGACCAGGGGGAGGTGGAGGAGGAGGAGGAGGAGGAGGAGGAGGACCACCATTCACATCTCTGCGCTTGAGGCCGAGCTAAGGACCTCGGAGGCCTTGAGAGTGGAGCTTGCCAAGCTGGGGAAAGCGCGCGGCCGCGGTCTCTTGGCTGCAAGCGTTGGAGGGACGGCTCGAGGAGTCTCTTCTCTAGGTTTTTTTTTGTTTCAACGAAAGGTTTGGCGAAACGGTCTCACAGAAGCTTTGGTCAAATGCTCTCAGCCCGATTGAAACACCTGTCTGTCCAGGTGCTTCGCCGTGCACCACTAGGGCAGCCAGAATTAGTCTGGCTGCCCACGCAAAAGTCTCAGATTAATGAGGCTTACTTAGAGCATCTCCAACGGTTTTGCATTTTATGTTTTGCAAAACATGGAGTTTGCCAACTCCCAAATAAATATGGCAAAGATAAAAAGAGTCAATCTCCAATGGTTCCCCATTATTCACTTGGCAAAAACAAAAATTGTGGACCCAACAGATGTCTCCGTGATCGATCGTTGGCGCCGTGGCTTCGAGGAAGCGTTGTCCATCGCCGATCGACTTCCGTTCCTGGCGTGCGGCGCTGGCGCCGTGGCTTCGAGGAAGCGTTGTCCGTCGCCGATCTACTACTGCTAGGTGCCCTAGCAGTCGATCTTCAAAACCCCGGCCATCTACACAACACAGAAAGAAGAAGGGGAATCGATCCATTACCTGAAACCCTAGCAGACGCCGACTCGCACACTGGATGATGGAGTCTCGATCACGCGCGGCAACTGGATGCTGGAGTCTGCAACATGCCGATCAAAGGAAGAAGAGGACCACGATCTTGCGGTCAGATGAAGAAGAAGGCGGCCTGGACCTGGAGTTTCTACCCACGCGCGCGGGACAATCTACGATGGCGCAGGAAAGATTGCGGCCGCAGGAGGAGTCCCGTCGCGCCAAAAACACCGATGCCAACTCTCCAGTGGGCTTGCATATATGGCAGCCCTGACCCTCTTTTTGCCAAGTTGCCAAAATTGTAAACCCCAATTGCCAAACGGTTGGAGACTACTTTTTGTGCTTTTTGCCAAAAAATCAGATTGCCAAACTCAAATGCACAACCGTTGGACATGCTCTTATTACAAATATAACTATAGTAAAAATAAAGACCGGAGGAGCGCTCTCAAATTATTGGAAGCAGCCCTCAGCTTGTTCGCTTGGGGCTAAAATCTGACTGATTTTTTATGAGAAAAAAATACTACTAAATGGCTGACTGATCTGGTTGATAATCTCAAACGAACAAGCTGCCTGATGATAGAAAGCAGAGAGTAGTAGGGTGACAACAAGCAGTGGGTAGTGTTCTTGTGAATGAAACATATGGCATGTGAAAAATTACTTTGCATCTGGCAGTGTTCTTCGAGGAATTTTTTTTTGATAATGAGGATTTGGTTTTCTAGAACGCCATATCAATAAGTCAATAGCCCAACAAAAAATAGGAAGGCCACACCTTCCAGAATCCCTGCTACGATGGCTCCTTTCTGGTTTTGATTTCCCTGCAAGCAATCATGCATTGCGAACTCTGATCTAAAGGAAGTGTCCACTCATCATTCGGCTGATTCCAGTTTGTGTTTCAGTCAGTTTTTTTCGACCAGTAAAAACAGGACACGTCACATGGGAGCCAATAAGTACGAACAACAAAGGGCCGGTTCAGTTCCAAAATTTTTTGGCAAAACGACACTATAGCGATTTTCGTTGTTATTTGGTAATTAGTGTCCAATTATGGTCTAATTAGGTTTAAAAGATTCGTCTCGTCCATTTTGTTTAAATTGTGTAATTAGTTTTATTTTTTTATCTATATTTAATGCTTCATGTGTCTAAAGATTCGATGTGACGGGGAATCTTGAAAAATTCTGCAAAATTTTTTGGAACTGAACAGGGCCAAAGGAACACCAAAAAGTTTGATTTTTCCAATCAGCGAATGACAAATTTTCTCTAAAAAATGACGTTAGCAAAAAAGAGCGGGAGGACATCTGAAACCAAAACCCGTCATCATAGTGGGTCCAGATCTAAAAACTCAATAACAGAGCATTCTGGAAGGACAAGAAAGAAAAACACCTGGAACAAAGGACGGAGCAAAAGAAACAATAAGATCCAAGATATCTACAGCTATGAGATCGGGAAAACAGAAGGCAAAAGATGCATACGAAAGGAAATGTAAAACCAACTCAAAGAAGAAAAACTGATGAAGATGCAGATCAAGATAATAAAACACCTCAAAATTAGGTATTACTTTACTCTAATTCATCACTGTCTGCTACCCCCAATCTTTGGACTTGCAATTTTGCATATCATTTAATCAGTCATGCTTACAAACTTGAATAAGAAGCGAATCAGATTCAAGATTCACCAAATTTCTGGCTTCTCATGTACAAGACAAACCTATTATTTTGGGATCAATTACAAACTCAGGTCTAAAGAATCAAGTGTGCCACCAACAATCTGCAAGTAATATTTTGGCTACCAATCACTAACAACCAAGGGCAAAGGAAATAATGATTCATGATGCTGGCCACAAACAACAGCTGTAAGGTCCTGTGCTAATCTTACATGTTTCGGACGGTTATAGATTTGATTTCTTCCACTCTATAAGTATTGGATCATTTATGCCAGCAATAATCTCTGCGTCGTTCTGCCAGACATCCAAGGAGAGTAAAACGATGACGTGTTATAAGCCACGGCATCCTGGATCTTTCATACACCATATCATGTTCAGTCAATCAAGTTTGTAGCTTTATTGGTGGCATTTTTCTTCTCTTTAACCTGGTGACTTGTGGCAATATTAACACCAACTGAAGCTTTTATACCTCTGAACATGAACTGTAGCAGATACTCCCTCTATCCCAAATTATAAGACGTTTGACTTTTTTGACACCAAGTTTGACCACTCGTCTTATTAAAAAAATTGTGCAAAATATCAATTTTTTATCGTAGCTTGGTATATTAATAAAAGTTCTTCAAGAATGACTTAAATTTGACTATATTTGTACAAATTTTTTGAATAAGACGAGTGGTCAAACTTGGGATAAAAAAAGTCAAACGTCTTATAATTTGGGATGAAGGGAGTATCAATGATCTCTCTGTACTGAAGTTTCTGGAAATACAGTGTCAACTGAAGCTTTTATCAATGGTTTTAACAATGATCTGATCTGTCTGTCGACTGAAGCTTTTAACATGGTCCCGATTAACCTGCACAGTTATAATGTTTTCGAGTATGATATATGTCGAAGAACAAAATTAATCAGAAAAGGACGTGCACATAGCAGTAGATTTGTGTGCTGCTATCCTGCTTTACCTGCACAAAATGAAAATCGAAATGAGCTGCAGCCCCTTCTGCTTCTAGAAATTGATGAAAAGAACATGCACCTGGGCAGTGTCTACTATTAGGTTGCTGCTGCACTGAACATTTGAGGAAAAATGCCAACATACTGAACTTAATGCACACGAACAATAAATTGAGCTCATTGACACAATGACATAATGACAAATAAAATAAACATATTAAGCATGCAGAAACAAAACCGCCAAAACAATGTCAAGCAAGTGTATACCATGTTGTAGTCTCTGACTAAATCTGGGATTTAGTGTGGCCTCAGCTAATTAAATCTAAGCAAATAGATTCGCCTAAAGATTTCAGCTATAATGTCGGGCATCCAGGTCGTCTGACCACCAGTTACATAAGTCAACTAAAACTGAAAACTAGGGTACTAAGAAATTTACTCCAAAAGGAGCCTCAAACTTACTTCAAATTTAGTTCAATGGCTAGCTGAACTGATCTAGCTATCCACACAAGCAGACTTCAAAACTCATTGCAAGAGAAATTAAATAAAAAAATAATTGGTACCTATAGCTCAAAAAGAGACAAGGTAACTTTGATTAAACACAAGACTTGCCAAACTTGAATAAAAAACATAGACCACAACTGCAAAAACTGAAAGGCTCAGGTACTAAAACACTGAAATGTTGATCTGCAACTGAACTACAGCTACCCATCTTCCAACGGGCCAAGCATCCAACAAAGACAAGCAATGATTGTTTTAATGTAGTATGAAAATCAGAAAATGAATTGAATACACATTGACTTGCTAAGAAAGACAATGCAAACCTGTAAGCAGGACTGAGGTATCATCTCTGCACCACCAAAATGCCAATGCAGCTGAACCAAGTACTCAGGCTGCAGCCACAACCAGACAAGATACAGACTTGAACTGCTGCACGAAGTAACTGAAACTTAGTACCTGAGTCACGACGAGACAGAATTACTTGTAGTGAAACTACATAATACTGAAAAAGAAAATAAAAACACAAAACATGAACCTGGCTAGATTACAAAAACTCCACACCAAGAAAAAAATGGAACCAATTAAAACTAAAGATACATTCTACATATATTACTATTACTGAAATTAGATTGAGAGAAACTTATACTGAATATATACTGAAGCTACTTTTAAGAAACTTATACTGAAGATTGAGAGAAAATACAACACTTATATTGAATATACAATTAAGATGACATAATGAAGCAAACTGAACAATAACTTAAAAACTTAACTAAAACAAAATTAGGGTCAATTAAAATCTGAACTAATAACTGTACTGAACCTGAAACTAATTTTAGATGCTCCGAAACCTGAACTCTAACTGAAAAACTTAACTAGAATAAAAGTAGAGTAAACTAAAAATTGAACTGATAAGTAAACTGAAACTGAAACTAAAGTCTAGGTACTCTGAATTAGAGATAGCAACCCAGTTAGATTACTTAGAGATAGCTCGATTCAAGTAGCAACAGCATACAAGACCTCTGGGGAAGGGAGGTCTGGAATCAGCAAGCAGAGGAATCGGAGCTATAAGGAAGGTACTAGAAGATTCTAGAAGGTGCTAGAGGTAGGAGAAGAGAGAGCTACTTGGGAAGGAAGAGAAACAATAGACTTCTGATTAATTGTTCGATCCCCTTCTCGCTGCTGGCCCTTGGCATATATAATCTCCCATCCAATATCTGGACTGGGCTCGAGGCCCATGGCCCATGTGACTGGCCCAACCATGGCTAGTTCCTAACATTCCCCTCTCCTTAGGATTCGGCTTGCCCCCAAGCCGATAGAGAAGGATGGGACCACCGGGATCCCAAGGAAACTTGGCATGGCTGAAGACCGCATTCCCTTCTTGTACACTTGATTGTAGGACAGAGGTCGACTGACAGAGCAAGCTAGTCACAAACAATCCAAGAGGATCTTGTGTCAACTCATAGCATGACCATGGTAGTGGCATCTCCCCATAAACAACTCCATGCAGTTCTTGTGTTTCTATCAATAGATAGGGACGAGCCTTGCTGGTAGTTAAGTGTAAGCAATTAGCACCAAATTGCACTTCCTTGCTGGTAGTCAAGAAGCACAGATCAAGCAATATAAATTCCCTGCAGAAGACCTTGCACTTGATACATGGTGTTGCAACTAGAAAGTTCTGTCCGGTCACTTCAAGCAAGAAACACCGACAATTGCCACCACACTTCCGCTGTACTCGCTGTTGAATCAGTGCACAGCCAGGCATACTCACTGCTAGCAAGAGCTGCAAACCACCAGGATTCCATGGCACTAATCCGAACAAGTCAACTTGAGCAAGGAAAATGGAGATCCAGCGTTCCCAAGCCCAAATCAGAATCTCTCGGAAACTAATCAAGTGGTTACCCGATGCCTCCATAGTGAAATTGTGCAGTAACACCATAACAGTAGTTCCCATCATCTTTCCTATCTCAAAACTGAACTGAAACTCCTCATGAGCGAGAGAATTAATTGCAAGTAGCAGCCACATGGTGCTAGCTGTTTGTGCTTCGACAGTTGTGGTAAATAGATGCAATAACACACTACTGTTGAAGTTGTACACTGCAACTATGACGTCAAGCTTGTGGTGATCACCCCAATTAGGAGAAGGAAGACGGTGGACAGAATCATACTTGATCAGTTGCATCAATACAGAATAAAACTCAAAAGTATGCATATTCACCTTGCTGCAGCCTACCAAATTCAGAACAACATTGAGATCAACCAGGTGTATAATAATAAGTGCATCAGGACTGAGCAACTGGTGATGCTTCTGAACTGGCAGGATTGACAGAAGGAGCACCATAGAGCTGAAAAATCTCATTTCTGCAATTAGTCCCACAAAACTGATGACAAATCCATGAGATAGAGAATCAAACTGTGTAAGCCCCCGATTAATTGCGCCAAAGAGAAGCTGCATCAGACACTCGTGGACTGAACATGTATTGCACCAAGTCGTCAGACAAATAAAAGATGGCCAAGGTGTAGGTCTGAGTTGAACATCATCACTTAACATCTCAAGCTGATGAGGTGGTGACCATGGAGGCCTGTACTGCACAGCAACCCAGCCTAAACAGAATAGTGACCAGAAACCAAAATAGAGTTGATTGGAGGTCACAAGCTTAGTGTTGCAGTCCAACCAAGGGGGTGGCCATTGTGGTTTGCTAACTGCAAGTAGTAGCGCTAGCAGCACTGGATTGGGACCTATCATCTCCACAAATATCTTATGGCCCTCACAGATGTTGATAGCACCATAGAACGACAGAGAACTCACAGAATGAACAGAGTGAGCGGTGGTGGTGTCCTTGGCATTTCTTCAAACACCAGTCGAGCGTTCAGGTAGGGCTTGCACTCGATCACCAACTGGTGGCTGGTGGCGCAGTACCTTGTCGAGCCCATCAGCTTCCCGTCCATGCCCTCCTCCCCGCGACCGAGCTCGTCGGCGAAATCGTTGCCGTGGAGGAGGTGATTGTCGCGGCGCACGTCCGGGCGGGCGATCATACAGGCCTTGGCGAAGTGGTCCTTGGTGGCCCGCCCTGTCAGCACCTCCGAGGCTGGCGAGGCGGCCAGCAGCACGTCGTCGAGGACACGGATGGCGCGGCGCACGGCGGCGTCCGAGGGGTCCGGGCGTGCGGTGCTGCAGGTGCCCCCACTGCGCTTGGGGAGGAACGCCGTGGCGGAGATGCCGTGCTCGAAGCGGCGGAGCACACCGCCGTGGAGGAAACAGGTGAACGCGACGCCGCTGTCGGGGAGCTGGAAGCCGTGGTAGATGGCAATGTCCTCTGCGCCGTTGAGGACGAGCTTCCGGAAGAGGTCGGAGACCTTCGCGCCCACGCGGATGCGAAAGCTGGTCCGCGACTGGGTCATCGGCGCCGTCGTCCTCGGCGCAGGGGTTGCGGATGCGGTCGGGGAAGGAGGAGGTGAGGCCGAGCGCTGTGACGCTGCCTGGCAGCTTCTCCATCAGCGAATCCGCTGAGTACAGCAGCTGAGCAGCGTCTCCATCAACGGCTCCGGGAAGTAACCCACGGCCGGGGTGCGCGGCAAGGGAGGGCGTGTCAGGTCACGGAGGTCGAGCTCGACGTCCGTGCCGTGGTGCATCGCCCAGCCACGCTCGTTCCCGTCGGTGGAGTGTGGCGGCACGGAGAGGTCGATGGAGGAGATCTCGTCTTCGCCGTCCGAGAGGAGGGGGGTGTCGACGAGCACGCGGTTCGGCACGGGCGGGTCGGCCTCGGAGTCGAGCTTGGGGACGAAGAAACCGACACCCTGATGGGTGTCGCTCGGTGCGAGCTCCTTGGTGAAGAAGCCGAGCTCCTGCGGCGGGTCGATGGTGGAGTTGGGACGAGAAGCGGCAGCGGCGATGGTGGCATAGGGGAAGAGGTGCGGCGCCTGGACGAGCGTCGGGCACTGCTCGGCTTGGCCGCCGGGAAGGTGTGCGGAGAGGTCGGCAGCGATGGAGTCGAAGGTGGCGTCGGGCGCAGGCATGAAGGTAAGGGCGTCGGAGTCGGTGGACTCGAGGTCGCGCTCCTCCTGGGTGTGGGCAAGTTGCTCGAACAACCCACCCCAGTTGTCGGCGACGATGGGCGCCTCGCAGTGCTGCTCGTCGGAGTCGTCACCTCCGTCGAAGAGGCCGCCCCAGTTGTCGGCGACTACGTCATCTCCGACGGCCGCGGACGGGATCGGAACGGGAACGTCCTGAGAAGCCTCCTGCATGGCCCATCTCGCATCGAACTTGTCGAAGAGCTTGTGAAGTTTGCAGAGTTCATCAAGGATGAGTTGGGTGGAAGGAGAGATCTCGGTAGGTGAATTCATGGTGATAGGATCCGAGAATCGATGGCTCTAATACCAAATGTTAGCAACCCAGTTAGATTACTTAGAGATAGCTCGATTCAAGTAGCAACAGCATACAAGACCTCTGGGGAAGGGAGGTCTGGAATCAGCAAGCAGAGGAATCGGAGCTATAAGGAAGGTACTAGAAGATTCTAGAAGGTGCTAGAGATAGGAGAAGAGAGAGCTACTTGGGGAGGAAGAGAAACAGTAGACTTCTGATTAATTGTTCGATCCCCTTCTCGTTGCTGGCCCTTGGCATATATAATCTCCCATCCAATATCTGGACTGGGCTCGAGGCCCATGGCCCATGTGACTGGCCCAACCATGGCTAGTTCCTAACAGATGCACGCTCTCCAGATTCAGACTCGGGCACACTCAGTGTTGGTGACACAACCAAATAACTTTTGTTCTGTTCTTGTTTTAGTACCCATCTGTGCAACTAATGGCCCACAGGCCACAGGTGGAGTGGAGAGCAGAGGCAAGCTGCAATTGCGACGCAAATAAAGATAGGAATTGCTGACCTGACAGAGTAACCTTAGCTTGAGCAGCAAATTAATTAAAGAGCGACATGCAGAGCTGAGCACTTCCACAAAGAGTGACATCCTGATCAAACTGAGATTGTCCAAGCGGTATGAGATTATATAGCTCAGCTCATCATAAAGATCGAATCAGAGCATCGAGTACCTCCATTGCTTACTACTACTAACACAAAAAAAAGGCATAGGTGACAGAGGATGGTTCCTGGTGATGGCTGGTCTTGCACTTGGGACCTTGTTGGGCCAAGATGTCGTTAATTTAATTGGATTGTGGATGGCCAGACTAGGGCCTTCCTTGCATTTCTTCGGGGGGGAAATGTCCACTGTCTCTCCCAACTTTCACAAAAGTTAGCTTTTCCTCCCAATCTAAAACCAGACATATTTCCTCCATCTTCTTCCAAAACCGTGTCACTTGACCTCCATGGCTGTTTCCGTGGGTGGTTTTTCTTTTTTTCTTTTATGTTTATTTTGGCTGAATCTTTATAAAGTCATAGTAAATCACAGAAAAATCGTAAAATGAAAAATCTAATTGTGTTGGACTCCATATCAGTACAAAGTTTTTGTTGTAATTTTAGATCTATGCTTTCCTGTAATTAATTCATAGATGCAGTTTCTCTATTCTAATTATGGTGAAAATTTTATGATAAACTAATCATTGCATGCTTGAGATGTACTAAAAATTTCATGCTCATCGGATGATGTATGATTAAGTTATAGATTTATCTAGGTTCATGTTTGTTAAATAGTTTTTAAATGAAATTAAATCTATAAATCAGTCATACATGATCCAATGAGCATAAAATTTTTGCTAGATCTCAGCCATTCAATGATTAGTCCGTCATAAAAATTTCACCACGATTGAACCAAAGAAACTATAGCTGTGATATAGAAAAACATAGATCTAAAATTATAGCAAAAAATTTATACTAAAGCATAGCATATCATATGTTCATTGTGTAGATCTGCTCATGTGGAGTCTAACACGATTGGATTTTCCATTTTATGATTTTTTTTTGTGATTTACTAAGATTTTTTAAAGATTCAACCAAAATAAACATAAAAAAACGAAAAACCACTAAGGAAACGGCCATGGAGGTCAACTGACCGGTTTTATAAGATGATGGAGGAACTATGTGTTTTAGAGTTGAGGAAGGAAAAACGGACTTTTACTAAGGTTGAGGGAGGCAAAATGAACTTTTTTTTAGAAAAAAAAACAGGCCTTCCTTGCATTGACTGAGCCAAGTGACTTAGCCTGTGCAATGTGCCACGTGCTGGGCTTTGCTAGGCTTGAAGTGGCCTGGAAGCCCAATATGCAGGGCTGATCAGGGATCCGTCATCTGTGGGACACACACTGTGACCTGGTCCAGCGAGCCAGATGGGCCCATGTTCATGTGCCGTTGGCTCCAAAGGCTGAAAGGCCGATTACTGGTAGTCCGTAGTCACTGTACCTGTGTTGTTTTTTCACGTGCAGTTTGCTTCCCCTAGCTCGTTTGCTGCTGACTGCTTCCATCTCGAGGCTGGTCTAGTTCTCCAAATTTTTTGCCTTCATCTATTACATCGAATATTTGATATATGCATAAAGTACTAAACATAGATAAAAAAAAACTAATTGTACAGTTCTCAGCAAAATCGCGAGACAAATCTTTTAAGCCTTATTAGTCCATGAAAAGTCTTAAGTGCTATAGTAACCAACATGTGCTAATGACGGATTAATTAGTATCATTATATTTGTCTCGCAGTTTCCTGACGGGTTCTGTAATTTGTTTTTTTATTAGTATCCGAAAACCCCTCCTGATATATTTCTGACGCATCCGATGTGACACAAAAAAAATTTCTTTTCACAAACTAAACGTGGTTTGATATGCTGTTTTGCAATTCTTTTTTCGAGCATATTCAGATTTTTCAAATCAATAGATGTGTATAATGTACGTAAGTTGAAGCGGATGTATCTTTTCTTTTTGCACAATAATAAGAGAGGATTATTTCTTGGCACTATATCTGCTTCCTATCTTCAGTTCTTTATATGGTTCTTCCCTTAGAACAAGTATAATAAGAGGCTGTAAGTGGGTTGTATGCTGACGTGGAGGAGAAAGTGAAGGAGAGAAGAGAAGCGGGCTATAAGCTTACAGCCAGCTTATGCACAGGAACTAAGAAGTTCTATGAGATCGACAAGTCGGCTGTAAGCCGGCTAACTATTATACGAGTGGGATGACAAATTAGCTGTAAGTTTTCATACAGCTAGCAACCGACTGTATTATTAGCCTTGCTCTCAGTTTTGGAATTTAACAGTGTTCTAAGTCAGGGACCACATAACGGTTTTACCCTTAGGAAAAAAGAATCGGTGCAGAGTTTAGTTTATCCATGTTTAATTTTGAGTAATATTTTTCATGGAGCAACGGAGCGGAGCGGCGGCTAGCGCGCAAGCCGTGGAAACACGAGGAGATGGGGGAGGTTGAGATGGAGACGGCGACGGAGATGGACATGTCGGCTGTGTGCCTCGGTGTTGGCCTCCTTGCCACAGCTAGGCGAAGAAGACGCCCTTCGTCGCGACCTCCTCTTTCCCGGCGGCCGCACTGCACACCTTGAAGGGCGTGCTGTTGAGCCGCAGCGCCACGCCGCCGACGGTTGGGCAGTAGGCGAGTGTGAGCTCCAAGCCACCACTTGTGCGTACTGGTGACAACCGCCCTTTTATGATGTTGTTGACCTCACCAGATTCTTCGTCCTAGGAGTAAACCTGAGAATGGTTTGGGCTGAAACCGGATTTTGTGGTTTGGTTTTCTATTTGGGCCTACACGGTTTGGGTGAAACTGGGCTAAAGAGTCTAGTGGGCTGGTTCGGTGTAGGGTATAGCTACAGTAGCATGGTTCGGTTTCTATCCGCCTCCGTATCTCCGATGCCCAACGCCTCTCTCTCGACGTTACAGAGCACAGCCCACTCGCTAACAGTACAGACCCACTCGTTTTGTTCGGGCCCAAGAGACTGACAGGCTGGATCAGTTTGGTTTATTGAGGTGGACCAGCGGGGTGGACTGGGTTGGTTGCGTGGTCGTTGATGGATGGTTTGGTGTGGGTGCGGTCCGGATTTTGGCCCATTCTCAGGTTTGCCTAGGAGGAGGTTCGGTCGATTTCCTCTTGAACCTCGCCTCATGCTCCACCGCCAGGCTCCTCTTCCTCCTAGCGTTTTGACTGCCTAGGATGACATCGTTGTTCTCTTGCTCGCCGCCACCGATGGATGCGTTCCTCGCATCGTTGCTCACTTTAGGAGCCTCAGGAGGCTCCGCCTCGCGTGCTAGCCGTCGTGGGTGAGCGCTCCTCCACAGCAGGCCGGCTCATTCTAACGGAGGAAGCGGGGACTTAATGCCCAAACGCTGTATGCATACATGGCTGACAGTGGTAGCATGTACACGGGAAGTGAGAAAATGGTATGAATGGAGGAGAGATAAAATTATAATGACAGTTTTTTAAATAAGTGAATTGTATTGGTATATCTCCCACATAAAAAATGTAATGGCATGGATTAGAAAAAAAAGCTCCGGCCCATGTCACCTGGTCGCCGTCACGCCGCCGGCCCAAGCCAGCACGTGGCCCAGGCCCCCGACCTCTCCCCGCTCCTTCCGGCCTGCTGATCACCGCGGTTCACAGCTCACCTCGACTCCCACCCAGCCTCTCCCAGCTCCGCCAGGGCAGGCCCCGGTCCCCAGCTGACCGCTCACCTCGCCTCTGTTATGAATCGGTCTATCGACGGATTGTCAGATCCGTGTTCCATTTCCAGTCCCAAGAAGAGACGTGTAGAAGTTGTAGATTGATTCCGTCTTCCTTGCCCAATCCAAAAACAATACACAAAAATACAGGAGAGACGCAGGTATACTTTGAAAATCGTATCTCTTATATTATTATAGATCGGTACAAGTTCCTTTATATAGTCTTAACCCTTCAGGGGTATATTTGGTATGAGCCCATAATAATATTAGGGTTATTGTTTCCCAACACTCCCCTTGGATGAATACCGCGATCAACTCATGCCTCATTAAAACTCCTAAAAACCCAGTAGGAAAATATGGAGAAAAAGTACATAGTGCCGCTTAATGTATTTGCACATTGTTGCCTCATTAAAACCTTACATGAGAAATTTCAGAAAAACTCATCAAGAAAAAAGAGTACAACTTATGTCTTCAGGAGAAATTGTAACCTTTTGAATCATATCTTTTTGAATCTTATAGAATTATGATCCAGAGTTAATATTCTAGGGAAATTCTCCCCCTGGTCCTTGTAACTGTCCTACTATGCCAAGAACGATTTCTACAGGAAGCATGTGCACATAGAGACTTAACAAATATATCGTATACATTACAAGGATTATTTCATAATTTTAGCCTCATCTTACTTCTAAAACTCGTGAGGTAAAAATATGAAGTATACATAAACAATAAACCCACTTTCATAAATAGTGTCATGATAAAGCCTTCAACAATGTTTGAGACTTTCAGAGTCCCGTGAATGATAATCAATATCTCATAAATACTCCCCCTGATGACGACATCTGTTGAAGTAATTCATTTCCATGACATTAACCATTATTTGAAAATAAATATAAATGTGGATAGTGCCAGTGATATTACAATATTTCTATAATATTCAGTCTTTATAATATTTGTCTCGCTATTCTTCAAGAACATTGAGATAGAAAATATTATATTCTAGCATGCATATATTAGGATGCATGTTTGTGCAACTTAAAGTAGCAATGACATATATCTTTCGGATGTGATTAATAATCATTATTCTTATATTATTATAATTTTCATGATTCATAATAGTCGTGCCTCCTTCTAGAATTGACTATAGATTCTTTGAGAATCTTTAATCTTTAATACATAGTAAGACATTACAAGTCTGTATTTCTAGTGTAACGGGAAAGTATTGCTAGTAACACCACATATATCATTTTTTTCAGAGGATACTTCAACTCTAGATCTTTAGGTGGAGAACGCATTATATAACAAGTATATATACACTCATAGTATATGGTATACCTTTGTTCCTTTCGGTTTCTCTTTTCATTCTTACTTCTCGGGTCTTATATGGGTCTTTATTCCTTCCAAGGAATTCACTTACTTTGGTGCATTCAGACTTATAACTATACATTCCTTCAAGGAAAATCCTTCATGGAGTTATTGTCCTTATAGGGAGATTATTTCACATAAAAGATAATATTGGTATGAGATTTCAATGTTGCTCATCATGGATTTTCAAAATCCCATAACTGCATTTTTTAATTCATGCCATTAGCCAGATTCATTATATAGCGGAACATATTTTTGTAAAACTTATGTCGAAACTGGTCTCTATTAGGACCTTTTGAACCATCATTTTTCACCACCCATTATTCAACGATGACCTATAATTATTCGAACATCAGGTTCAAGATATTCACTTAGCGATTTTTGGTTCAACCTCAATTGTATGTTTCATTTGACTCAATATGAGAGTTTCAAGCACTCTTGCCTGGACTTTGTTCTGGATCCGGGTTCTCCCGAAGAGACTAATTTAGCAATTACAAATGTCGACATATATTTTTCGACTTTAAACATCTTAATAATGATCTTTGTTATTTCCTAAAACGATAGATCCATTATTGTTCCGTTTTCCTAGCTTTATAAGACGCGCGCATTGCTAGGATTTTCATCTTCAGGATGAACCTCGTCGTGAGGTAACTCACCAGCAGGGTGATTTCTCTATAAGAGTATGAGAGGAGCTATATCACATATAAAGTGAGCTTGTTCCACGAGCATAAGCTTGTGACTTAGGTCACTAGATCTTACTTGTAGGCGTCCCCGCATGATTTGATCAAAATGCCAATGTCAAATGGATATAAAATTAATCCCGGGTATATCCACGTCTACTTCGGGTAGAAACATTCATTTAGATTTTAACCAATCTGGTTGCTCCTCATCAATACAAATAGATATCTGGCATAACTCCATACTATAGAATAGAGGAGTGTAACTAAACAACTAGTTTAGTTTGAATTTATGCGTTTTGATTCATAAATATCAAGGTATTTCATAATATGGGCTTTCATCTCCCCCTAATGCTGAGATGTTTAATAGCATACTAAAATTCTCCATTCATCAACTTCTAGTGGTGTATATGTATGCTTTAGTGGTGGTTTATTTGGAAAAATATTACACACTTTATTAGGGGTCTATTACTATATGCAGTGAGCTTGTACTTCATAATACAGTTGCATGAATACTGCGTATATTTCCTTCTATAGGAGGAGTATATATATCCTCAACTTCTTGTTGAGTCCATAACTTCTAGTAAATTATAAATTATTGCTCTGCAAGTTCTTGGTTTCAACAAATGCATATACAGTCTTCTAGACTTAACACCTATAGTTACTGACGTAACCCACAATTTAGCCATAACAATCCTTCAGGGCTAATGCTCGTCAATTGTTGTATAATTGACAATCAATCTGTCTATTACCTATATTGACCTTCTAGGTCTATGCATGAGAAAAGACAACTAATGGCGGCATTGCGCTTTCAGACGTGTTAAGCTTGGTGTGCATAAGTATGATACAACAAAAATATGGCAATTAGCCATGGTTACCAAGCATAAATTTTGGGTGCAGAGTTATTTCATAGTCCAGCTCTTTTTGTTTATTGCCTAAATTTGACCTAATTACTCATACCACATAGAAGAAATTGAGTCATTATATTTATTGCAACATATTTCATGTTCTATATAAAGCATGACTTGGATCAATTCATTGTTCAGCACGAAGAGAAGCCAAAGATTTTTATTTATCAAGGAAATATTATTTTAATGCAAAGTCATTGACTTAAGAAAAAAACAACTGTTTCGCAAAAGCAATAGTGACCAATATCCTTCTGGGATAAACTCTCAACTAATAGCGCAACTTCTCATTGGTAAAAGGTACATCTAAGAAACATATGCAGTTGTCAAGATCCATATGGCCTTTCAGAGCCTAGGATAACTGTTATAACCGATAATTAATTAATGTCCAAAATTTAGCTTCCAACTTTATTGTGATGTGAGATTCACACTTGTTGCTTGCTTTCCATCTTCTGGCAAATGACAGGTAGGTCTTAATAAATTATTTGAGGTGTAGTATGAACGGGACTACTAGCCAGCATATTATTGCGTAGAGAAGTCACTCCACCATATAATTTGTCTTACTATACTTATAGACTATACAACAGTTTCCCAAGATGATGCCCACTGTCATTTCAGCGACTATGGGTACCTCTAATTATTCTGAGATTTGATATGCATTTCAGGGCTTCATTAGTCCAAGGAAGGACATGCAATTTTTTTCATCGGGAAGAAGTATTGTGCTTTCGCACTAATTAGGAAAAAAACTCATATTAATTCCTTCGGAACTTTTGTAGCAACTTCATGTTGCCTATGGGGATATATTAGCTTAAAGTCATATAACGTTGCTTTGAAACAAACCACAATTATGATGGCATCCCATGCTTATTCCGCAGCAGAGAGACAAGGACAACATGTTGACTTTAGGTCATGTTTGGCAAATATGCCTAGGCGAGGTATTAGTTCTCCTTTTTATAAAAGAATCACAAATTCAGTTGTGTGATATACCAACAAGTCTCATGCAATAGTTTTTCTTCAGATTATTTCTGGTAAATAAACCAAAGCATTAAAAGAGAGCGCTAGAGTAAGAAAAAATGGTCTTATGTAGCCATACATATTTCATTTATTTCCCAGAATTTTTCAAGAATATGTATTATTCCAGAGTATTTATATTGGTCTTAGGATAATACTTCGGGATTATATAACCCATAGAAAACATAAGTTATACATAAACATTGCAAGGAAAAAAATATAAACCCATATTAAACTTCCAAGGGGTCTAAACCATCTTATCCAAAACATATGGAAGATCATAAAATATCTGCATAATATACCATTGTGAAAAAAAATCATGCTATTATCTTTAACTTTAGGTTATACACACACACACACCATACACTAAGCTCATGTGCAAGATATTGCCATAAAAATACATAAACCTTCATGGCTTTTCAAACACCTAAAAAAATCATAGATGTGGTGGCGCAAAAGCACCAACGTGTTTTTATATCGGCACATCTCTGACTACTCTTGCTTCGACTTCTGATGGTGAGCAATGCATGGCGACAACTTCGGGCGTCACACATGTTGTGTCCAGACTTCGAGCGGTGTGGTTTTAGTATAGCGGTAGTGAAGCCGATATGCCTTTTACGCATGGTGTAGGCTATGCCAAACAAAAAAAGCTCTATCTAGAGTTTAGTCCGGCATGTCCAACGGAACATTCAGCAAGTTTGTTCTAGAGAAAAAAAACCGATCTACTAGCATATGCATGTAATCTTCAGGATTGATCCAGTAGAACTTGAACCACATGGCAGCACAGTTCAATAACTGCGAAAACTAATAACATGCAAATATCTTACAAGCTAGCATGTGAGTATCATTGATCGTGGTCCATGGAGCGTACCGAAAAAAAATACTAGTAGAACACATCTGGTGTCATAAAAAATTCTACTAGTCTTGTACGTTTTTAGAAGATCTACTAGAAGTATTAAAATCTACAGGATTTATAATATAATAAATCTAGTAGAACAACAATAATGAAGAGTCTCGATCGAAAACCGTGGCACATTCGTTGTTGTGGAAAAGTTCGTGCCGCGTAGGGCATATAGGCAAAGGCCATGACCTGCCTGCTCGTCGACTTGCCCACAGGAACGACGATGATCCGTCCTTTGACGTTGCGCCCGTGAGAATGGCAATCAGCCATCATCTTGTCTTGTAGGAGTTAACACCCTCATGATTGACAAATAGGTCGCATGCACGGCAAAGCACAGTTGGGAACCACCACGTCGAGGGTAGGCACATCAGTGACGAGCTTAGCTTTGAGCAGGTTCTTTTATACGTACAACCGATCGGTTGGTGAAGATGGTGAGGCGTTCGGTGACCTCGATTCGCTCAAGTTGAATGGTGCTCCGACGGAACGAATCAGCCGGTGCATCGATCAACATCGGATCTGCAAAGGAAGGGATCAACGACTGAAGGAAAATCAGCCAGCGCCAGCGCGGTAGGCGCCCCGTCCTCGATCTCGTCTCGTTGTCTCGGGCTTGGATTTGCCGTGGGAGCACGCGGGTGTGGGCCGTGGCGCCGTGCCCTCGCAAAGAATATTTTGATGTGCCACATCAAACATGGATCGAAAAACAAATTCGTGATTAGACACAAATCGATCCAATGCAAATAAATTAAGAAAAGAAAACACATCTGCCTTGTCCGTTACCGAAAAATCTACTAGCATTAATCTTCGGGATTAAATCTAGTAGATAATGATTAAATGAGAAACTGAAGACAAACCATTGTTGGCTTGTTGCGAAGACGTGGTTCAGACCTCCAGGTCTCCAGAAACGCCTGACATGATGAGCACACATGCACGTGATGCATCTCAGGTGCATGCATGTTCACGGCATCCTCCAAATACAGTGCGCGGCTTCGATATGGTGGCTGTGATCTCGCACCGTGCATCCACGCGTGCGTCAATTCACTCAGGGCGGATGACGCTCGAACGGATCAACCGGCGCATCCGTGACCGAACTAAAAAACAGAGATCAATTTGTGATTAGCCAAACCAATTGATCTAAAATTAAACAAATTAAGAACGTCTCACCTAGTTGGAAGAGTTGCTGATAACGTGTTAAGAATCGGCCTATCCACAGATTGTCAGATCCGTATTTCATTCCTGATCCCAAGAAAGAGGCATGTAGAAGTTGTAGATTGATTCCGTCTCTCTTGTCTAATCCCAAAAACAATACACAAGAATACACAGAAGACACAGGTATCCATTAGGGTTATTGTTTCCCAACAAGAAATACGTAGAGAGGGAGAAGAAAAACAAAAAGAAGACAAGAAAAAGGCTAGACAGCCAAACAAACTACATGGGCCGACCGATCGGAGAATGCACCCGCACCCAACCACATGGGCTGCGAGCTTGACGGGTCTGTACACTACACATGTTATGGAAAGACCCCGATGGCCGGCCTGTTTCCCATCCGCGTAAAAACGAACGCAAAAAGTTCCTTTCATACACAGTAGCAGGATGCGGTCCCTGGGCACAGATTCAAGATCTTAATAATATTCTCCTATAAACGTACGATGAGCACTCTACTTCAGTATGTATGTGTGTGTGTGTGTCAGTGTGTGTATATATATTGGCCACGGTGTGTGGAGACGGCGGTTGGACAGAGGAGACTTGTCGCTGACCGATTAGCAGCGGTAATAACTAGTTTGATTTCTAGAACCAGGGTCTTAGTCTACGAGTGCCCGCACGTTCTGTGTCCCTGGCTCCCCGCACCTCCCATTGTTGCCTGTAGGGGCGGGCCACGCGGAATCAGAGACGATGACCATCTCATCATTAACTAACGAACTTTGACCCCACACCCTGGCACCACTAATCAGTGTCTCATCCGTTTGTACTTTATTATCTGTCAAGGCAAATACTTTTTTGTATGTATATGGTAACGTATGCATTTTGTATACACCTTTTTTGATGAAAAAAAGGGGCTATTTTTTTTTATCATCATTGCTACTGTAGAAACGTGAAGCAGAAGACCCAGCAGCGCCCATATTTCGGTCCATGCAGAGCAAGAATATTTCCGGTGACGTCGGTGCCGGATCTATCGCGCGGGACCGGAGACGGGCACGTTGCCTACCACTAAAAGAATAGCGTCGTTAAATTCTAGAATAAATCTAGAAAAATACGAACACCCTATCAAGTCAGGGGCTTGAACCTGAATGGGCAGGTTCCATCACGAGGAACCCAACGAGCTCACGTGTCCTCATCAAGCTAATAACTGAAGAAATAGGTAAATCTCGTAGTGTACATTGTATATAGAGTGAGTACGTACGTACGTTAGGCACGCAGAACAATTCAGCAACATGTGAGTGAGAGATACGTAGAGTGGATCGCAACGAGCAGGTGAGTACATATGCGGCAGCCATCCATAGGTCTGTTTCCATGCAGACAAGTTATTCTAGGTCCTGCAAAAAAAAAACTAGAAAGAAAGGAAAGATAAAGTGATTCTAGATGCATTGGCGGCTCGGAGTGACTGATGTGCCCCCGCACCGCCTTCACGCTGGGGTTAGGTGATGGGTTAATAATCAATGTAATTAAATAAAGATGAGCCAGAGAGGGGATGGGGTTACCGCGTTTTTGTCACCACCAAGAACCCCGACATGTGCTCAGGTTCCAAGTGACCTTGGTGCGTCACCGCCTATTTGCACTGCGTCACCAGCTGACCTTGGTGCTCGGGGCCGCTTGCCTATAAATTCGTGGCCTGCCACGAGTAGATCGCCGGCGGTGGATATCACACCAAAAAAAGAAGGAAAAAAAAAGCAGCAGTAGTACTAGCTAGTCCACGGAGAGAGAGATGGCTGCTGCTGCTGCCGCCATTGGCGATGGCATTGCCATTGTAGGACCTGCAGCACTGCCGCCCGTGTTCAATCTCTACAGCCCCCGCAACCCGCGGCTGTGCCTGGCATTAGAGCCACCTCGACACGATTGCATCGTCTTTAAAGCTGCTAGTTCAATTGACCCCTACCAGCGGTGGGAGAAGGTTCTTTTGGGGGACGGCAGTTTCGAGCTCGTCAACAGGCATTCGGGATGCAGCATCACGATTGCTCACATATTGCCACTTGTAAGTTTTTTTGTGTCCATGTCACCTTTTTTTTTGGTTCATTTGCAATTTTGTTGCCGTGTGTGTGACGGTTTTTTCCCCCATTCGCGACGAACTGCAGCTCTTGGACGCTGCTTATTTCCATCCACGCGTGCTGGGTGTTCCAGCGCGCTGGAAGGCGGTCGTCGTACACAACGCCACAGGTGAGGTGGTCGATGGTGACATGCATATCGTCTGCGCCAGTGCTCTGCAGAACGAAATTTTGCTGCTCAAGATAGCCCAGTGGGGCAATGAGGTTCTTCTCCTTGCTTTCTCTCGCTGGATTTGAGATTCCACGAGTTTTCGCATTATATTGCTCATTTAGTCTGTCTCTCTTGATTGACTTGAGCGTCAAAATTTTGTATTTAGGTGGTGGTGGTGCAAGCGGGGAATGACAATGACGAGGATGATGCTGCAGCTGGAGTAGGGCACAATGATGCGCGCACCTCGACTGCATCTACAGCCAGCACAAACACAAGGGGAAGGTGCTACGCCTGCTTCCGGTGCCTAGTCCCCTGCCTCTAACAGGCTACTGGGTTAGCATCGAATCAAGCGAGAGATGTGTCTCCGCAAGTTTTTTGATGTATCTTGTCGTGTCCGCGTGTGTGCGACTTTTTTTTTACCTTCTCTTTTTGTCTCTCCATGCAAAATTTATTGGTATTGGAGATTTATCTCCTTCTCCTCCTATCCGGCGACGGCGAGGTGGCACGATGGAATCGTTTTCTCCATGGCGGCTCTGTTGAAGATGAGGGCAACAACTATGGAGTCAGCAACTTCACCAGTGTTTGCCTGTGCGGTCATACATACGAAGCGTCATACAGGTTTGGTTTTGAAATTTAGAGCTATTTACAGTGGGGGTACAACTTAGATGAAAATCAGTTTTTGATATATGTAGTGTGTTCCAGAGTCCTTGTAACATGTTAATGTACCCAGCCTTTATCTAATATAATTCTTCTTTCATCGAAAAAAAACTTGTAAGAACCCTATTTCGAGACTTTTTTTCATGTGATGTCTATACCTAATCTATACCTAATAATAAAGAGGCAAAATTTCCGCGTAAGATGTAAGTAAGACTCCTACTCAACTAAGATTACATGTAAGACTAGGTTGATACTAATCCAAATAGATCAACTCGAGTAAGACTCATACTCAACTAAGATTACATGTAAGACTAGGTTGATACTAATCCAAATAGATCAAACTCCAACTCACTTTGTTGTCGCCGTGAAGTCCCATATTTTCCACACATCATTTTTTTTGATATATAAACTAAAATTGTACATGTATATAAGTGCAATTCTTGACATGACTCTTACTCAAAACGTGTGGTAATAAAATTAAAATAGATCGTGTCTAGGAGCAATGGCGCAGAGTTTGACTCCAAAATATATCGGTTTCCATTGTAACGTATGGGTACGACTCCAGATAAAAAAACATATCACGGATTTCTTTGACCCGTAGCAACGCAGGCAAAATTTTAGGCTCTTTTTTTCGTTCATCCATTTGTTTGGTTCGTCTTCCCCTAACTAACTTCTTGAATATGGATGTTGTTTATATCTCTACAAGTCCTATGTTTATATGACACATATTGGTCAGAGTTCCTAAAGTAATATAGATAGTTATAGGAATCCTAATACAAATAGATGTCTCCGATTTTAAGTATGTTGTATAGAAATCCTAACTCAATAGGAAAAAATACATGTATAAATTAGGAAATATTTGTCAATCACTTATGTTTTCCAATTTCCTTTTCCTATATACACGAGGATAAAAGTAGAAATCTACTTCTAATATTGAACCATCAAGAATTTCTTAATTTTGGTTGTTTTATTTTTTCTATTTTTGACGATTGGACTTTTACTTTTCTCACGTAGATCTTTAGGAACCAAAGCTGAGTCCTCGCCAGTTACATATTTTTTTCCGATTTGTTTTCATATTAGGATGTATTAGTAGCAAGGTTCCCCGCATTATAACCTTGTTTTACACGTATTTGTTTTCCCTCTTCCGCCCTCTTTCTCCGTAGAGACGTACGGGTCCTTTTTTTCTGGTTTCCCTTTTCGTGAATGTCCATGTCTCTATTCTCCATTCCATTTCATCCCCGTTCTATACTTCTTTTTGTTTTTTTTCCTTTTCTGGAGTATTTTATTTGTTCATCGCAAAAAAAAGAGTATCTTATTTTTTCTTATATCTCTACCTCTACCTATATATATCTATATCTATACATATACATATTATAAATTATAAATCTATATATAATAATAAAGAGGAAAAATTTCTCACCTCATGTTTTTTGTTTCTCTCCCCTTAATTTGGTCCGGGCCTTTTTTTTTGCCCAAACGTCTGATAAAATAAAAGTCTTGCCGAGTCCGACAACAATACAAATGTACGTCTCTCTACATACATATACAAAGTCTTATTTTCTCGTTTTCTCATGTAATGTGTTTGTCCCCAACTCTGCCAGGTACAAGAGTCCTAATTGGTTTTAAGTAGATAACAGTTTAAACTTGGATAGGTGTACCAAGGTTGGGTACGTGTGCTTTGAATTGTGCAGAGGTGTACCAAGGCCATGTACAAGAGTCCTAACAGGAGTCGTGCATCAATCAAATCAAATCAAATCCAATCCAAAACGAAATCATGTACGACTCCTCAGGCATTGAACTTGCCTCTATACAAAAGCATACGCTTTTTCTGTTGCCGGTTGCCGCTGCTATAGCAAGGCATAGCAAGGCGCGATAATATTGGCTTTGGGTTCGCTCGCAACCGGTGGGGTGCTGTATCCATATTAGGAAAGTCCATTTAGTATTGGCACGGTCGGTGGCACGCTGTATGCATAGGAGTAGTTTAAATCCACGCTCCTTTGTGCATATATGGTTTATTATTTTTTTATACTAAACATGTCTGGTATGTATCATCTGGATGGCCATACTATTTAGATTGAGAAGATACATGGCACACAAAAATGTGAATAACCACTGAGTACGTTTTCTCGTAACACACGCATGCACTAGCATTTATTGCTTTGGAATTTATTGATATATGGTTAGGCCAAGTCCAATTAAGTCAAATAAAAATAGCTAGCTCTTACGCATCCCGTTGCAACGCACGGGCATGTTTACTAGTAATACTAAAGAGGCAAAATTTCTGGACAACTTTAATTTTTCATCCAACCTAATAATCCTAATGTGCCTCTGTCTCGGCCATCGTGAAACCTTCATCATAACTAAAATAAATCTACGGCCCCGTTCCAACGATACCCCGATATTGCAATAGGAAATCGAACCGTGCATGCCCACATGCAAAACCGAGACCGAACCATGCAAACATGCGAATCTCCTTCCATACCCACACGTCACACATTGGAAAGACTTTATGTTGGTAAAGGCCGCCAACCCCTTAGCCACGTTGCCAAAAGACCCAAGACGGATGTTCTTGGGCTCGACGTCGGACGCAAACTCGTCGGCATACGGCGACAACCACAACACATTGGATCGTCGAGAGGATGAAGCTAGCAACTGCGATGCAACGATGCTGCGGAGATCCGCAACGCGGCTCTGGAGCTAGGCGACGGCTCGATGGTGGGTGGCAGCGCGACGCGACGCTGGGGCCGGACATTGGCGGCGGCGTGGTGCTGGGGTCAGGCGCTGGCGGCGGAGCAACATTGGTTTCATCGTGTGATGGAGCCATGTCCATATGGGCCTGCAATCTGGATGGGAGACTACAAGTAAAACGGGCCTGCAAGATATATCCTAATGCGACTATTAATTCAATTGGACCTACAGCCCAAACACGCATTCATGACAAATCTATTAACGTTAATGCTCAACATACAATCTAAAATTATAGTAGTTAATTAACTAAATAAATATCTCGAGACTTTGATCCACGTTTTATAGCTACGTTCCATGTACGTAGTTCCAAATATTTAAGAATCAAGTTCCACTCTTTGAACCAACCATTCCAAAGAGGTATACCCCTTGCAAACCGAGAACTTAAAATTATCAATCCACACTCTAGTATCCCGTTCCACGTATCCTTCGTACTGGGAACTTAGTGGCAGCTTCATCACGCAGCCACTCATCAACATGCGGCCTGCTGGCGAGGCCCGACACGCGTAGCATCATTAGAGCCAGTGTGTGCTCCGCAAAGATGAACCGGTCCTCTGGGCACATCCTTGGGTGCTTCAGCAGGAGAGAGCACGCTCACAGGCGCTTAAGCATGACGAGCATGCGCTCGGTGATGCGGCGGTAAGCATCAGGAGGAGCTCCACGAGAACGTAGACATCACCCGCCTCCATGGCCTTGGTGCGTGAAGCGGCATGGGAGCGTGTCGTGACGTCGTTGGTCGTTGAAGCATGGTCAGGAACTCAAGGAGGGACTTGATCAAGTTCTCGACGTGTACACCAGGCCGTCAAACGGAGACCTTGTTTATCATGAAACCGAGTCCGTCCCAATCCCATTCCAACGCACATGCATGCTGCCATGGCTCGCTAAGTTGTTCAGGCGCTCGTGAGATGGATATACGGGAAAGCTCCTAGGGCTATGACTGCTGGTATCCTACATTCGTGAGATGGGCTTCAAGGTTGGGTTGGGCCAAGGTGGGCCAAGGTGGAAGGGTGAGATGAAGAGGAGCAATAGAGCACGGTACTACGGTAGTGTGGCCAGTAAAGTCCGGTGGCTTCCACTCAAAGAAAAAAGTAAAGTCCGGAGGCTTCCATTGGTCGGTTTCTGGAGGCTGGAAAGTGGAAGCGAAGCCAAAACCGTGCACCGAAGTTTACAAATCTAGGAACCGAAGCCGAAACTGAAAAAAACTAAAAGTTTGGTCTTATTCGGTTCTCGGTTTTGGGGTTAAAAGTGTCTAGCCCTCAAGAAAGGAAAGCAATTAATGAGTGTAGTTATGCACATTGTAGAAAAAATTCAGTAACTATTATCCACCAGATTGAGCAATAAAATACATAGCAAGGAACAACCTATTAAATAAAGAATAATTAAATGCAACTAATATGCCATGAACATTAAATTACTTTTATGAAAAGAGAAGTTATATACTATTAAGATACTAAATTTGAGCAAGGCAAGCTCCGGTGCATTTATCAACTTTGTCCGATCCGGCTTCAGATCACAAAGATCGAACCCTGCGACCTTAGCACCACGTCTCCTCTTGTTATCAACCGTGTCACAATCCGGTTGACCAACCCAGCAAAGCTGGGATGAAACAGATCTAAATTTTTCTAGCGTTCTCCGTAGATATAAAATTTGCCCCGTTTCGAGTTTGGATGCAAAAGTTATGACTGTTTTACGAAAATTGCTCGAATCAGGGTTTTATGTGGACACAAGATGCAAACTGATGATGAGACGGGATGATGGCGGATGGAGGGATCAATACAAACTAGAAAAGAACACAATCTAAACCAGCAACAAGACCTTGACCTAGGACACAAACGCACCACGTCTCCTCTGGTTATCAACCGTGTCACAATCCGGTTGACCTTGCCATGAAGGCTAATCCCTGCTGCGAATCGAAGAACACAAGCAAGAACAAGATAAAACGTAACTCAATTGAAGTGATAATTGCAGATGAATGATTAAGCACTTGAAGTTGGGATCTTGCAAACCGATAACGGTGACTGTTCAATGACAGATTGATCTAAAGCAAAACCCAAACCCTAACATAGGCGGCGGCTGCTGATTATAAAGCCTAAAGGGCATCCAAGGACCTCTACTCACGTCGCTAAGAAGTCTTGACACATTACAAGGGCCAAACGGCCCAAAAAACTGTGACGTAGCGCCCTGACAGATTCTGGACGTTAACTTGTTTCGACGAATCCCGTTGACTCCAATGGAATTTGGGCCTCAAACCAAAGCCATATGAAATTATCTTTTCATCCATATGTGGATCATCGAAAACGGAGTCCGGATACGTCATGGACGTCTATTTTACTACAGACTGGTCCTGGAACCCGAGATGGACTCGAACTTGATATGGATTGGGCCTCCAACTTGGCTTTGACGCCCTTGATTGACTCCTAAGGTGGTGGCCAAGGAGGAGGACGTTCTTGGGCATCTCTTAGGTGTTCTCAATCTTCTTGGGGCGGGCTCCAACTTAGGCCTGGGTCCCAAGTGTGAATAACAAGCCCGCGACGACATCGTAGCACCCGACATAAATAACGGCAGAATGTCTCAATTATTTGGAGGCCTTGCCAATGTGATATTGAGGTGGGACCAGATCTATTTGAAAGATTATCAAATAAGCTTTCCATCAAGTGCTCATTGACCTCGATCGCACTCCGGATGGATGAGTTATGGCCTTCCCAATGAAGCACTATCGGGCTGCCGATGAACCGAAAGTTCAACTTTGATGGACTTGCACTTTGAGACATATTTGTACCTACATTCAATTAACGACATGTACATGTGGAACCAAGTAAATTGTACCCAAAATTGTTATGCAAATATAGGAACGAGCGCACCTTATAATCAATGGTCGTATCCGTTGGTGTCATGTCCTCGTCAAGTTCATTCTAAGCCTCAGCAGCAAGCAACACGTTAATTAGATCACAGTACTTCATGTACTTCTTGTTGTGGTACTGCTGCTGGAGTACCATGTTGGTGAGGTGGAAAGTCTCGAGAGTTTTTTTTATCATCTCAAGTTCAGTGATGACCTGGTCACAAAAGTGAAACTGAGCCACGATACGGTGAATTGCAGTATTATATGCCTCAACGGACTTGAAGTCCAGGAAGCGGAGTTGTACCCAATCACGCCTAGCCTGTGGGAGAAGCACTGCCTTCTGCTTGCCAAAGCGTTCCTGGAGCTTCACCCACAATACCATAGGGTCTTTCACCTCAAGGTACTCCGTCATCAGGTCAGGGTGAATATGATGCCTCAGGAAGATGCAAGCTTTTGCCTTGTCATGGGGTGGCGGAGCAGGAACACTGGCTGCAGGCCTGGCGATCATGGAAGTCAGCTGCATTGCCTGCAGATGAAGCTCATAGTTGAGTGCCTAGGTTTGATAGTTCTTGCCGTTCAGCTCAAGAACCTTGAACTCCGTCTCGTTGATCGAAGCCATTGTCTATATCAATTCATACAAATTAACTTCCGGTAAATAAGCATGAAGTAGTATGTATAGCCATGAATGAATTATTAGGGCAAAAGAAAAGCGTCATAAAAAAATACATGCAAGGCAATACAGCGGTGGTCGACAGCCGCTGGCATCGCAAGATCCAAGATGGCCATCAGGTCCATGATAGCGACGCAAGTTGCAATAGCCTGCAGGGCTACGACGCATGCATACAGTAGGAATACGAGATGGAAAAGTAATGTGCAACGTCAGGGAGCACAACGCGTGGAAGCTTGCTGGCTTAAGTGCGTGTCAGCATGTGCAAGAAAATACTCTAGCGTGTGCGTGTCATGCTAGATTGGGCAACTATGCGAGGGTACGCCGGCGTGCATGCATAGCATGGTGGGTTAGCCGACGTCAGAGGTGCCAGACCGATGGTAAAAAGTATCATCGGAAAAACTAAAATCCAATCTACAGCCTATTTAGTTGGTGAAAAATTTTAGGTAAATTTCTGTAGCACTTTTCGTTGTTATTTGGCAAAATTTATCTAATTATAGACTAACTAGGCTCAAAAGATTGTTCTTGACATTTACAGACAAACTATGCAATTAGTTATTTTTTTACCTATATTTAATGCTTCATGCATATATCTAAAGATTCGATATGACGGATACTGCGTAAACTTTTTTGGCTTTCGTAGCCAACTAAACAGGCCCCTAATACGAAAAACTAGCAATAGACAAAACCAATTTACCGGGTTCTAAAAAGCTAGTATCCAAAAACAAAAAGGCCACATTAAGATTGAATCTGCTACACAGAAAACAAGTCTAGATAGCTAGCAGAACTAATCTACATCCTTCTAGATGTCATAATCTAGTTGCTAAAAAAACAAATATATTAATCTAGGCATACTAGTGCTCACGTACATGGTGATGACTGCCATCAGGGCAGCGGCAAGGTGAACTACGCGTAGTAGTAGGTAAACTGTAAAGATCAATCTAGAACGAGTAAACTAGCTAGAGAAAAACGATCTCTACGAATCTAGCATGCTAGTCTGTACACGAAACCCATCTAGATTGAAAAGTCAAACTAATCTGCAAGCAGATGGATCCAACCGGGATCAACGAGTAAACTAGCTAGAGAAAAACGATCTCTACGAATCCAGCATGCTAGTCTGTACACGAAACCCATCTAGATTGAAAAGTCAAACTAATCTGCGAGCAAATGGATCCAACCGGGATCAAGAACAGCATACCATCGATGATGAATAGCGGTAGAGCGTGCTGATAACGTGTTAATCTAATTCCCTTTTCTCTCCATAGCAGATGAGACACGAGGAAGTTGTAGATGATCTCACGTATCTCTTCTCAATAGCACACCAGATGAACACACAGGAGAGCAAATATCGTGGAACTCGTATTTCTTATTCATCATAGATGGGTATAGGTTCATTTATACAGTCTTAACCCTTCAGGGGTATATTTGGTATGAGCCCATAATTATCTTAGGGTTATTGTTTCCCAAGAGTTTGAACCTCGGTAGGGCCACCCCCAATCCAAATCCACATCAAAAAATAATAATAATACTAATTAATTGATACTATGCTTGAAGATCCGTGCAATTTGTTTTTGGGGGAACTACTGGAGCATAACTCGGTACATAATCCGATAGTAAAATACATATACTAGTCCATATAGTCAAATACATTCCGATGTTGCCGTCTTCTGCAATCCGTCGGTGAACGTCACAGGCCCTGGCTCATGCGTGCCCGCCCTCAGCGCGGCGTTGCACGATTTCGCGCTCAAGCTGAGCGTGCTCTTCCTCCGGCCCATGGTGTGCTTCCTCGAGCTCATGCTGCCGTGCCTGCAGCTGCTCGATGGGCGGTCGTCCCAGCTGTGGTGGGGCTGAGGCTGCCACCGCACGGGGCCCTCTCAGGGTGTTTCGCCAGAGTCGCTGGCACTTGAGACGTGACCTTCGGAGGTCTCCGCCATAAAACAGTCCCGCGAAGGGTGATGGCTCCCCTCGCTAGAAGCAGAGCCAGAGATCGACTCTGAATCGCTTGCAAGGTGATCGTGGATCGACTCCACGAAGTAGTCGGCCATGCCCACGAACTCGTCATTCGCGGGCAGCGAACTAGAAAGTCGCGCCACATGGCGCTCGATGATCTGTGCGGTGTTGCGGAAACCGTAAGGGAACGCCATCGAGGCGCCCTGGGTAAAGACGCCCGGGGAGACAGGTTCTCCGCCGGTGAGCTACGTCATGATGTTGATGAAAGAGAAGGTGAGAGCATGGAGGTCCTCCCAGGACAGGTGATGTCCCAGGTTCACAGCGAGCTGGTGCTCCAACCTTCCAAAGTCAAAGTCGAGGAGCTGGTCACGCTTCGGGACGCGAGCCTCCAGTGCGCTCAATCGTAACTCCTCGAGGGCCCCGGCCATCGCGTCAAGGCCGGTGGTGAGAGGAGTCTAAGGGGCGGGAGCCCTTGCCAGCTCTCCCTCGGTGGTGACGATGAAGTCCAGACTCCCGAAGCGCCCGTGCGCTCCCGGGGTCCAATCGATGTCGTGGCTGGCCATCCGAAGCCTGATGAAAGTGACGAAACGTGCAAAGGCCCCTACCTGGCGCGCCAACTATCGGTGTTTAGAATCATCGGCTCGTAAATTTTGTGGATTGCACGTTTAGGCTCGGATGGCTGTGCAAAGAGGACACGAGGACGTATGCTGGTTCGGGCGGAACATCCCTACATCCAGTCGTGAGCTGCTGCTCGTGTTACTTGCACTGAGTTCCTAGTATGGGTTACCAACCGTCGAGAGAGAGACGGGCTCCCAAGTCCCTGTGTGTTGAGGTCGTGAGTGTGTTCTTCTAGGGTCGTCTTTTTCGTTGTCCCCTCCCCCTGAAAGGTTCCAGTCCTTCTCTTTTATAGCTCAAGGGAAAGGGCCGATCATACATCAGAGGGGATGGAAAAAAAGGAAAGAAGAAAGAGAAAAACAAAAGAAAGGGAAAGGAGTCTCGGAGCGACGTTGTCCTCCTTCCCCTGCCGGTGGGCTCTGACGGCCCTGTGGATGACGGGGACATCCCTACGCTGCCACCCTGCCTACCACCGGTCTTGTGCACAGGCGTCGTGGGTCAGTCGTGGTACTCTGTACTGCCCGGGTGGACGGTATGGTCAATGGACCCTTCTGACGGAAGCCATGCCGGAGTCAAAAGGTAGATGTCTGACGGGGATCTACGAAGAGTTGGCGACACAGGGCCACCCCGTTGACGTCGTGGCGATGTGAGTTCACGGGGATGACCTGTCACAATTGCGGGAGGGACGACCTGTCACAGGTGCAGGCCGCATGGAAGCATTTCTGCTCACAGGGACGACCTGTCATAGGTGCAGGCCGCGTGGAAGCATTCCTGCTCCCTTTTCATGTCAGGGGCACACGCCCGTGGCGGTTGAGATGGTGTGGGCCCCTCTCGGGACCTCTGCTCTTGTCTGAGAGCGGATCCGACCCCCAGAGGTCATGCGAGGCGAAAACCTCACCGGGGGTCGGAAGAGGCGGGACCCGCGCCCGAGAGGTCGGGCGAGGCGGAGCATGCGCCTAAGTGGTCGGGCGAACCAGGAATCCTCTCAGTTGGGCTGGACTGGGCCGTAGCAGCGCCCATAATTATCTTAGGTGGATTGAGGCCGATGTCTTTCAACTCCCGTCTCATCAGTGTATCGTGATATTGGTACCCGACACCCCCAATCCAAATCCACATCAAAAAAATAATAATAATACTAATTAATTGATACTATGCTTGAAGATCCGTGCAATTTTTTTTTGGGAGAACCACTGGAGCATAACTCGGTACATAATCAGATAGTAAAATACATATACTAGTCTATATAGTCAAATAAATTCCGAATCATTCTTCGTATAGTCAAATACATTGCCATATGTGTGTTGAAGAATAGTATAAAGACGTTCGTCCATCAAGCTTGACATAAATCCCTGAATTCGTCCACTTCCGGCACAAGGGGGAGGCAGAGCAGAGTGCAGTGTTCAAGACGAATCGGAGGAGGCAATTGCCGGAAAGTGGCGGCGACGCCGGCGGCCGATGACGCAGACAACAACAGAAAGGGAGGGAAAACCTGTTGCACATCACAGTCACACATGCGAAGTGCCGGCCTGCTTGCCTGGACGGACACGCGGCAGCACGGGAGAACGAGACAGGTGGCCACCAGTATCTAGGTAGCCCTGTTGTTGTCCAGCAGCCAGGTCAGTCAGATGCCCTCGCAGCGCCGCGGACCCGCCCGGGCCAGGGGCCCACCACTTTCCCTGATTTTCACCATGACGCGCATCATCAATCAAGTTATTAACTGAGGCTGTGTTTAGATCACTTAAAAAGTGCACTATGCAAAATAAGATTCCCCGTCACATCAAACTTGCGATACATATATGGAGTACTAAATGTGGATAAAATCAAAAACTAATTGCACAGTTTGGTTGTACTTGACGAGACGAACATTTTGAGCCTAATTAGTCAATGATTGGACAATTATTACCAAATACAAACGAAATGCTACAGTGTATTTTGGCTATCCAAATTTTGGATCTAAACACAGCCTGAATGAATAGGTAAATCTCGTACTGTACATTGTACTACCTACGCAGCAGAACAATTCAGCAAAAGGAGGTAACTGTAGTACATGTGTGTGTGTGGGGGCCCGGAGCGAGCAGGTGACAGCTAGTGACGAAAGCGGACGGAAACGAACGAAAAATCGCTCTACCGTTTTCATTTTCATATTTTTAAATGGAAATGGGAGCGGGAGCCGGACAGCCGGGAACGAAAACGGTAGCGGGATAAACGGTAATACGAAAATGAGTAAATACGGTCAGAAAATAGACGGAAACGAACGGTAAGCGGAAACTTAAGCCGGAACATGTATGCCGCATATAAAATATATACTACCCAGTGCCCACACATAAATACGCTCGTAGATGAATGAATTATCAGATGATGAAAGGGCGGACACTGGCACACTGCTGTGCACTCTACCAAAACAAAAAGATGATGACTTTAATATATATGTGACATGTCCACACAGATGAAAAGAAAAATAAAAGCAACTCAGGCATGTGCTTTCATGGCCCAACAGGCCCAACATCTCCTTAAAAAAAACAGGTCCAACAGGCCCATCCCGTATTGAAGAAAAACGGGACGAAAAACGGGATATCCCGGTTAAAAACGGGATACCGCAAATACGGACGGACAAATGCTCTACCATTTTCGGTCCCGTTTCCGTTTACTCCGTCCCGTTTTCGGTCCCGTTTCCGTTTATCCCGGAAAAAACGAAAACGGTCGGGAAAAAACGGTATACGGTTGCGGACGAAACGGGATTCATCCCGTCCGTTTTCATCCTTGGTGACAGCCATCCAGGTCCTGAAAAACGAAATTAAAAGAAAGATTGAAAAGGTGATTCTAGATGTATTGGCGGTTCACAGTGACTGATTTGCCCCCGCTCCGGACGGGGCATTGAGCCCTTCACACTGGATTCACATTCACACTGGATAAGTAGGGGATTTCCGAAGGCGATGGCGTTCGGCATACTACTACTACTTCTACTAAATTTAATTTTATTAAGAAATTGAGCACAGAGAGAGTGAGAGGAAAGGTGCTTTTTGTCCACCCGAGTATCGAGGTCAGGTGCAAGCAAACGCAATGCCCAGCAGCCGCGTTGGGCGTCGCTGTATATATATAGCGTCTCGCACGATTCAGAGCAGATCGCCGGAGGGTACCCCAAAAGAAAAACATAGTCCACGGAGAGATCGAGAGATGATGGCTGCTGCCGCTGCCGCTGCCGCAGGCCTTGGCGCCGTTGCCGCTGCCGTTGAAGCGACACAGCGGGCGGCGGCGCTGAAGGTGTACGTCCCCGGGAACCCGCTGTGGTGTGTGGCAGTAGTGCCATCCTGCAGCTGCCTCGTCTTGAGAGCTGCGAACCCAGCTGATCCTGAGCAACGTTGGGAGAAGAATTTTGTTTCGGACAACAGCTTCGAGCTCGTGAATAGGGAGTGGGGAATGAGCATCATGAACGCTCACATCCTCCCAACCATCGTAAGTCTTTTTTTGTTTTTGTTTTAACTAGATCTTCAAACGACCTTGTCGACCCTTCTCTTACGTATTTTGCAAAGATTGTTACCATGTGCGTGTGTAATGGTTTGGATCGACCACCAACCAGCTCGTGGATACTGCCCACTTCCATCCACGTCTGCTGCGTGCTCCAGCGCGGTGGGTGGAGGGAGTTGCAGTTCCTGGCGGCGGGTTCGCTGATGTGGGTGATGGTGGCATCGACGTCGTCTGCGTGAGTGTCATACGCAATCATTATTTAGCGCTCAAGATCGCCCCGTGGGGCCACGACCAGCAAGGTTACTGGAGTTGTCTCTTTTTTATAATTAGATGATGACAATCAATGGTTGTTTGTAGTAAATCCATCAGCGTGCATATATTATATTATTAATTGTTAATCTTGTGTGGCGCAGGTAATATCGAGATGGGGGCGCAGGCCGGCGACGAGGTTCTTTTTCTTTCTTTCTATTTCTATACTACTAGGGAGGTAGTACCTTTATTAGTTGAATGGATTTGGGATTCGAGGGTTCTAGTTTAAAAATTTTGTATATGCAGGTGGTGGCGGCGGTGGTGAAAGCGGAGAATGACGATGGCGCGGCGAACGACGAGGATTATGCCGGAGCTGGAGCTGGACCTGGGGAGGATGATGCGGCCACCGCGACTGCATCCACAGACAGCACAAGGTCAAGGTGGTACGGCCGTCTCCGTTGTATGCTCCCCTGCCTCTGAAGCGGTTCGAATCGAATCGAGCGAGGGGTGTGCCCTCCCGATTCCTGTACATTCTGAGAGACTGAGGACTTTATTATGTGATTGATGTGATGTGAATGTGATGTAACAATAATGATAATGGTCTGCGGTTAACTTCTCTATTAGCTGTGTTTAGTTGCACCTGTGCATCTGTAAAATTTTTAGAAGCACAGTAATACTTTCGTTTATATTTGATAATTAGTGTCTAATTATAAACTAATTAGGTTTGAAAGATTTATCTCGTAATTTACAATCAAACTGTATAATTAGTTATTTATTTTACCTATATTTAATACTTTATATATGTGTCTGAACATTCGATGTGATGGACGGGAAATCTTGTATATACAATTGTATAAGAAAGATCGCTCCACCACCCGCGCAGCCGGTCGTCCGTTGCCGCAGCTCCACCGAGTTAGACTACTTGAAGTGGGTACTCTAAACACATACTCTAAAGCTTTAGAGTATGAATATAGAGTAAAAACTGTTGCACTGGGTACTCTAAAACGATACTATATCCTTTCTCTCACTCTATACTTAGAGTAGTACAGTGCTTACTCTATAGTGGGCAGTGGTGGGTCCCACTGGCTAAACAAAGAAAAAAATACTATAACTCACAAACTAAAAATTCAAATTAAATTTCGATTGCACCATTAAATTCGTTTTAATAAATCCTTCAAAATTAAATCACATATGGATATATTTACATAAAGTGATAGGTGGGTCTTACAGTGGACAGAGGATGATATAGAGGATGGATGAGTACGAAAGAATTGAGTACAGAAGAGAGAATCTTTCTGACTATGACGTATAGAGGATGAACGGTGCGGATAGCCTTAGGGTTTTCCTTTCTCCCCCGACCTTGTTCTGCCGACCGCTATGAGTGGAGCCGTGGAGGCGGCGATTGGGCGGCAAGGTTCGTTGGTGACCGGTTACCGGAGGCGACAGATTAGTGGACGGGGTCCGCAGCGACGCGGCGAGGCGAGGCAAAGCGTCGCCGGTAGCCGTGGTGGTGGTGGGAGCCGGCGGCGGGAGGGGCGACGGCGGCGCGGCAAGGCAAGCCGTCGCCGGTGGTGGGAGCCGGCGGCGGGACGGGTCGCTCGAAAGGGCGACGCCGTGACGGAGGCGGCTACGGCGAACCTGCTTCAGTGCCTTCCACATCCACCCGCGTCACTGGCTCATTGCATCGTCAGCCCAGATGATCAGGAGGAGGCGGCGAAGCGGACTCCGCGGCGGCAGCAAAAGAGGACAAGTGGGGGCCAGGAGGGGTTTCGCGTTCACCGTTTCATTGTGCTGCTGCAAGGATTCGTTCCCCTCCATTTTGCCCTCCATTAGATTGTGTGACAAAATGGAGGTGTCGGAAGGTAGGCAGTGGCCTAGATTTGTGTGCAGGTCGACGGATATGAGCATGATTACACCATGAAGGCATTATCTTTTTGTGACTTATCTGAGTCATTGTCGCAACTGCAGTTGTTGCGCTAGATGCTAGCAAATGTCTGACCAAATCACTGGCTCACTTTGGCAACTTGCCTTCTGCATCGATTGAGATTCGCTGCTAGCAAACATGTGAGAAAAATGCTGACTGTGGATTTGAGATATTGTCAATCTAATTAGATTGGTTTATGTTGTGAGCACATATCTGTGTGCCATACTGGTTTACACTTCACATCCTCATGGTTTTAGCTTGGATGAAGGCATTTTGTCACCTTTGCCAATTTCGTCTGTATTTGGTGAGCTTTAGAGCATCTCCAACAGTTTGGTAAAAATTACTTGCTAAATTTTGTGATTTGGCAACTCCCTAAAATATATGCCAAGTGAAATAATAGACCATCTCCAATAGTTTGCCATTTTGACTTGCCAAATAAAAAAAAAAAGCAGGCCCACACACTGTACCGCCGGGCCTCCTTTGTAATCAAATAGCACCTGATAAGAAATCATCTCCTTCGTCCTCCATGACTCTACAAAAATTGCAAACAAATAGAATACTGAATCTAGTCAAAGTAATCAAATAGCACAGATGAACTGATAATTGACGGCACAAGCTGATAATTGACGGCAAAAGCTGATAATCGAATAGTACAGATCAACAAATAGAAATCATCTAATCGATCAACAAGAATTGACGGCAAAAGCTGATAATTGAAGGCACATCATCTACTGATCAGAAAAGGCACCTGATGACTGATCGGCAAGAGCAACTAAAAACTGATCGGCAAAAGCACATGACTGATCGGCAAGAGCAAATAAAAACTGAACGGCAATAGCACCTGATCGTAACTGATCGGCAATAGCACCTAATCGTAACTGATCGGCAAAAGCACCTGCAAACTGATCGGCAAAAGCACTTGATCTACTGATCGGCAAAAGCATCTAGAAACTGGTTCATCGATCTAAACTGATCGGAGGAAGGCACCTGATCTACACTGGTTCTACAAGATCGATCGATGTAATCGGAGAATAGATGTAATCGGAGAAAGGCACCTAGCTGAAAACTGATCGGAGGATGGCATGGAGATCGATCGATCAACAAGTAGATGAACCCTAACCGACGGCTGTTAATGAACCTGAACCCAATCGGAAGCCATGGAGATCGACGGGAAATAGATGTACCTGATCGGAAGATCGGAAGATGAACTCGTCCAGACGGCAGCCGGCCTGTGCGCTGAATCTACTCGTCCCGAGGAGACGAAGGATCGGCGACGGTATATGAAGGACTTCGGAGCCGGTTTTTTCACGCGCGCGGGAACGCAGCCGTCGGAGCCGGTTTTTTTAGCGATGGCAACTCGTATACGCGCGCGGACATATACGCGCGCGGTGAGGATGGATGGCAAGTTCCTAAAGATGGCAAACTCGGTTAGCAAACTGTTGGAGACGAAATTTTGAAGTTTTGCCAAATTTTCAAGGATAGCAACCTCGTTTACCAAACTGTTGGAGATGCTCGGCTTACTGGTCACTGATTGAGAACATTTTCTTTTGTTGAGTTTGATTCACATATCCGCTTAAAAGCTTAAGGTGTTGAGGAAAACAAGGCTAGTTACTGATACTTGCACTTGCAACTCTTTCGACGCATCTGCATTGTGTCAGGATGACTTTATAGATAAGTTTTTTTTTTTTTGGGGGGGGGGGGGGGGGGGGGGGGGGGCGTACAGAAAGGGCATTTTGCATCAGTGGGGGTAGCCAGAAATTTGAACATGGAGGCAGGACAATAACACTATTTCGTGCTCTTGATCTTCTAGTTGCTCATGTGAAAAGCAACAGTTCTTATCGTTTAGCCTTTTACCACTCTACAGTGCTCATTTGCAGACTTGCTGTTAAATTTTATTTTGGTTTGGATACTTCTTTGCTGTTCCCTTGATACTTTACCAGAGGGCAAAAGACTATCTGCTATAAGCATCAGACTCTGTGAGATGGACTTTGTGTTGTTCCCATGTTTCCCCTTTTTTTGACCATTTGCCTTCATTATTATTGTGAAATGAAGCTATGGGATGCCAGCTCTGGTCAAGGATTCATGTAGTTTATAGAGCACCAAAAAAGGGCTTGGTCTGTGAGTTTTTCAGAAGTCGACCCTATTAAGTTGGCAAGTGGTAGCGATGATTGTTGCATGAACGTATGGAGTATTAATCAGGCATGTTACTGAAATACATCCACTCTTTTCTTAATTAATCAGCTTATCGAGCATGGGTGTTATACTGTTATGTCATTCATATCAGGTAAAATGCATTTTAGATAGTTAACTTAAGGTGGGACAGAGACAACAAAAAAAAATGGGTGGAGGGCTGTATGAAAAATTGAAATGTAGAGTTAAAATCATTTTAGATGATTGATACTTATAAGCTGTGACTGACAAAAAAAAACTAATAAATAGGTGGAGAGTTGTATGAAAATATGGAAACTTTATTCTTTTTTGTTTAGGATACTAACCAATATCTTTACAATTATTTATTTACTTATCTATTTATTGCCATGGCAGTTCAGATCAAGAATTTGTGACTCAGATTGGGGGACAAACCTGGCTGCCCTAGGATTGCAGAGATCGGCTGGCGCACTCAAACTGCCGAGGACAACCGATTTGATCACTGCCCTTCCAAGAGAACGGTAGCGGTTGTGGGGTTGACGGCGGCGAGCCGGCGGAGGACCTGGTGGAGACGCATGCTGGCTGCTGCACAATCGTGGAGAGTGGACAGCTCAATCTATGATGGCGACGAGTGATGATCGATGGAGAGACGGCTTGAGCGACGATGGCGTCTGGCGATGATTGTGGTGTCATGGTGGGGTGGTGATTGTGCAGTGATTGTTCGTGTTGTTTTTGTTTTGGAAAGGAAATAAATCAGGGGGAGAGCAAAGAGACACGGACATACCGGGAAAAATCTTTTCCCTAAGCCTGATTTGAAGCACACGTATACCTCAATACATATGTACCCTTGAGCCTGATTTGAAGCACACGTATCCACCTCAATACTGTGTATCAAAACTGAAATAGATTAGTTTTAAAAAAACTGAAATAAATTAATGCCTCAAAACTAACTCATACCCAATCCGTGTACCATGTTAAATTTAGTTACAGACAATCTGAATTTTAAATCTAGCATGACACTAAGCTCGAACTGTCTAACTACTCTTGCCATTGTCTCTAATTTAATAACTATTCATACTAGGCCATACAACTAACTACTCATTGCTATGCTCTACACATTTCATCCACAATTCAAAAATTACCTAACCTTAAACATGTGAAACTAGAGTTCGGAAAGTGCACACTATATAGATCAAATTAACACGTACAAAGGAGGAGAGGGAGGATACCTTGCTCTGAAGATCCACGAAGGAAATTGAACTTAGTGGTCCATTTGACAGAGCTAAGAGAGAGAGACAGGCGGTGGCAGTTTGAGGAGGAGAGAGAGAAAGCGGTGATGGTGGTGGAAGAATTGGAGCCGGCTCATGCGGGCGCACGGCATTAAGATGCACAATGCCGAGCTCCTGCCATGTCAATGCACAACGTCATGCAGACTATGGTACAATATTTTTCTCTCATAACAAATCAGCATCAACCGGCTTTTCAGCCATAGAAAGCATCAGCCGAACAGTTATATCAACCTTGGGGTCCAAATTCAGAAAACAGATCCCCTAGAGATATAAATGTGATTTTTTTAAAAAAGGTTAAAACAAAAAAAAAGTCGGCGTTTAACCAGGCTTAACCTAACACTCATTTTTTTTATTCTATCTAGGCCGAGGTGACCCACGAGGGCTAGACCGCAATCCCGGCCAACCTTGGCGCAACCGAACATAGACTCCCTGGGCTAGTTTCAGGCTTGCAGGGCTCATGCTTTGAAATGTACGCTAGTACTGTTTTTTTAGTACTTCCGGGGCGAATGCTAGCTGCTGGGCTGCCAATGTTGTCATAAGCTGCATGCTGCTTGGCAGCCCCGGACCGCTGCCATCAATCGGGCCGCTGTTTCCACGTACAGGCTGCCATCGCTTGTTACTGGGCCTCCATTGCAGCAGCTTGCTGGTGGTCTGCTCCTAGCCACCTGCTGGACTTCACGACGTGTTCGTTGCAACATAACGGAACTGTTACTTGTCGTCTACTGTACGTCCACGCTAACTTAATTGGATACGAGATGTGTTTGCCAGCCGATATCCGTCCTCACTCACCTCTTGCTCTTGGTTGGCTGATCATATATCTCAGCCAAATCACGTTGAGAGTTATCGGGGGGCCTCTAGAAGCTTCCATAGTGCGTCAACTTTTACGCGTGCAATTACGGCCGTATGGTCCTACCATGCATGCATGCCACAGAAATGCTTTATTTTAACTGATTATAGTATATGAATCGTAAACACGGGCTTAGAAATATTCTATTTCATCTGACAATATAATAATTGTATGGTTTAATTGGTATTATTAAATAAAAATATGTCTAAATTTCATCATACACCTGGCCTATCTTAGATATCTCTTGTTCTCATAATTTTCTAGAAGTTTAGAGACACTTTTAGTGGTTTCAAAAATTTATCAGATGTTTTAACGGATTTTTTAGCTAACTTAAATAGAGCAAAATCGCCTTAAAACTACTTAGACCTGGAAGGGGAAGGGCGAGCCACGGAAGCGCAACGATGTCCACCGACCTGCGAGGGACGTACACGTACATGTACCGCGCTAATCCACTGGCCCACCTCTCCTACCACGCCGCCCCCGTCGCCAAGTCCCCCCAAACGTGTACTTTTGTTTTGTTTTTTTATTAATCAAAAATCAATTCAATCGATATACCCCCAATTCACGATTTTGGTAAATTGTAAGTCGTTCCATGGGTACACGACTTTGGTAATGTCGTCGTTCGACCAAAGAACGACTTTATCTTTTATGATTTTTTTTACTTATTAAAGATTGATTTCTTATATGTGCAGAATCAAATCATATTTGAAAATCACTCCAAGGAATTGTAAAGGCGGTGACAGGCACTTTTGTAAACATTCAACTCTTCTTCTACCTTAATACTCCCTCCATTCCAATTTATAAGTCATTCGAATAATCTTGGAGAATTAAAGCATCTCAAGAGTCAAACCTTAACACTCGCCGTCTCAGAAAGAGTGTTATTCTCACTTCTCGAGAAATCTAACGTTTTTAACTTTGACCAAATATATAAAAGAAAATATTAATATTTCTAGTAAATAATTAGTATCATTAGATAAATATTTGAATAAATGCTGCTAATATTTTCTGCAAATCTGATCAAACTTAGAAAAGTTTCTCATAATGACATTCTTTTTGGGACGAAGGGAGTATTTCATTATACACCGTAAATATATGCATGGAGATGGTCTCCAATAAGTGCACTAAGTTTTAAAGTCTATATTTAAGGATTTCATTTTTTGTGTTATTGTAACAAATTTCCATGTTTTGTTAACATTTTTTTATAGTTTTATTATAACAATGTTATATGGAACTAGAAATTCTTGAAGCAGGGCCGAATTTGAGCATGTGCCGGCAAGTCACACGGAATTGGATAGAGCGTAGCAATAATACGACAAACCATAACATTTTGTGAATTGCCTAGGGTGTGTACCGAAAATTAACGATTTGCATTGTCATGTGGATCTTTACATTACTATAAGTTAAAGAGACCCGCTGCTAATAAACCTGACATTTATGTCTTCCAAAAAAGTTTAACCATATACTCTGTAGAAAATAGTAACGCTATTTATGTCTTCAAAAGAGTTTACAACGGATCAATCTAATGAATTTCATTTGGTGTCATCATACATATTATTATTTTTCATATTGATTTGAATTTGAAATTATTTAACTCCTCATGGAATAAAAAAAACTGCATTGGACAGAGAGAGTAGCATTTACTTCTAGACCAAACTTCACCAAAAGGCGTTACACAACGCATTTCGACATAAAACTAGGGAAATGGTTCAATCATGTATCCTACTTCTGTTTCACCAAAACCCAACTTGTGCAAGATTTCGAGAGCACAAAATCTCCAAAGCGTGGCAGCATTCTCCTAGTGTGATCGGGCCGTGGCTCGTATGGGTGTCGTGCTGCCTATGTAACCATCCAACCATCTGTAGCTCCGTGCAGTCCATTCGCATCGTGTGCATGGGCTCCAGAAATCCGTTCCATTCACAGCAAGGAGCACACGCAGGGAACTCAGAGTTAATCCCAGAATGCAAGAATACAAAAAACCAATTAGTTATGGTGCCATTTTTTTTGTTAATACTTTTGAGGAGCCTCCATTTAATTTCTGCTCACGGCAGAACGAGGAGATGAGTGCGTTACACGGAGGAAGAGAATGGCCGATCGGACGGATGTCGGTTGCCCCAGCAAATTAGTACTCCGTACGCAAAGTACGTACTCCGTATATAGCAAAGAGAGAAGAGAAAGAGTAGAACCTGCAGTCTCGGTCCGCCCGCTGAAACCGCGTATAACGGCGTAAAAGGTGCATGTTAGCAACCGGCAACTAAACCGAGATGAACCAGGAAAGTAGCAGGATCAAATTTAGAAATATCTAGAAGGAACTAAAGATAGAAAATCTGGGTACAGGAGGAATCAACTTGGAGAAGAAGATGAACAGTAAAGTCAAGGTAAAGTAAAGGGGTTCTGATAATTTCTTCGATGCCTTCTTTAGGAATCCACCAATGCCTTTTGTAGCCAGCAGACGAGCTATCGCCAGCCTGTTCCTTCTGGGCCTCCTGGGCCCACGTGGCAGCCACTCCTAACATTCCCCACCGCTTGAAATGCGGCTTGCCCTCAAGCCATGGCATTGATCTGCGGAGGCCGAGCCGTGGCATTGAGCTTGCATCGACCAATCCAGTAGAATGCCCTTCGGGCTGTGCAGAGCACCGGAGGTCTTGCCGAGCTCGAATGCGAGCTGTGCCGTGATGAGCGGCAGCAGCAGAATCCCAGAGTCGAACATATTCGCCTTCTCTGACGTCGGCCTCATGGAGATGGACCTGGGCATGAAGTGCCGCGCGCCGCCGTGGTACTGCAGCGTAGCGAGGCCGAAGACCCACTTGACGGCCTCGTGGTTCTTGACCAGCAGCATGTTGGCGGCCTTGTCGTCGTGGCGGAGGATCTTGGGAATGTGCTGCTCGTGCAGGTGGCAGTGTAAGCCGATGATAATCATCCCGATCTCCTCAACAGCAGCTGGGACACGCCACTGTGCACGAACGCCGTTGACGGGGTCGCCGCTGTTCACGAACGCGAAGCCCTCCATGCAGTCGAACGTCGCATCGGGGGAAGGCGCTTGCCGGAGGCAGTGCGGACACCGACGAGGCGGAGCAGCTTGTTGTCCTGGCGTCTCATGAGACTGCGGGCCTCAAAGTGTCCAGCTAGAGTCCACGAGGCGGCGCCACAGGTGGTCCGGCACGCGAAGTCGAGAAGGATGACGACGGCGGCGTCGACGCGGCCGACCATGCACGTGATGCAGAACTTGCCCTTCATCTCGCCGAGGTCCCAGGCGGACCACTGCATCATCGTGGCTGGCGCGGGGACGAGGTCGGCGCACGAGACGGGCTTGTAGCAGAGGAGCGGGCCCATGGTGAACGCTCGGAGTCGGCATCGAGGAGCAGCTCGGCGTGGAAGTGGGTCAACTCGATGGAATCCAGCACGAACTCGACGGCGTGCTGAAGTCGCCTGGAGCGCGGACCGGTTGAGTCGTGCAGTGGCTGCTGGGTCGTTGAGGACAGAGGCGGCGTGTGCATGCGCGGGTCCATGCCCCCGCAGCAGGAGCGGCGAGGAGGCCTCCCCATGGCCGGCGAGGATGTCCTTCATGATGCGTGCGAACGCGTCCGCAGGGACGGCGTCCGAGACGTCGTTGCGGAAGATGTTGAAGCTCGCCTCTCCCTCGGTGGCGAAGACTGCGGCGGCGGGGACGAACGTGTTAAGTCCCACAGTTAGATCTACTAACAGTGAGATCAGTCGAGGCTTAACTAAAACGAGAGAAACACTTTGTCCTTTATGCAAGATGAAAAATGAAGGAGTTAGGGAGAAGTATCGACCATCAGTTTTAGGCGCCGAGGAGCTGGAGCCCGCCATGGCGAGGTTGGAGGCGCAGTGGCGGCGGAGAAGAGCTTCCCGTCACTTGTGCGGTCCCTGTGATCGGAGTAGGGTCTAGGGTTTGTTGGTGGGAGTAGTGGCGGCGGTGAACCTGGTGATCCGTGCCCTGGCCTCTCACCTCTATTTATATACCGCACGTGACAGGGGCCCTCCAACCATAGGTGGGTTGGGCTCCCCCGATCAAGGAGCGGATCAAGGTCCCTAATGGGCCGTTGGGTCCAATAGAAGGAGAGATCAAAAACCCTAATATTCTCCCCCTTATCTCTTCTAATAACTTATCTTAACCTTGTCTTATTCTTAATTTAAATTCTTAACTCCGTCTCATTATAAAGAAATGCGTAGAGCGCGTCTCATCATCACAGAAACAATTTCTATTGGACTTGACGGCTAGAGTACATCTCTCTAATTTGAGACAAAGTTCTAACTAAAAGGGCCCTAAGTGTTCAGGAATCATAGGCTTTCCCTTAACCCCATGCCGGCTAGGTGTTTTCTAAACACGTTGGGTGGTAGGCCTTTTGTGAGCGGATCCTCTAACATATTATCCGTCTTAATATACTCAAGACTTATAACATGATCCTAAACTTTCTCTTTCACAACATAGTACTTGATGTCAATGTGTTTGGCAGCACCACTTGACCTATTATTGTGAGCGTATTCAACTGCGGGATTATTATCGCAGTATAACTTAAGTGGTCTCTCAATGCTATCTACCACTCTTAATCCGGGCAAAAACTTCTTAAGCCAACTCACCTGCCCCGAGGCCTCATAACATGCTACAAACTCAGCGTACATCATCGATGACGTGACGAGAGTCTGTTTGGAGCTTTTCCACGATATGGCTCCACCTGCGAGGGTGAATATATAGCCTGACGTGGATTTCCTTTCATCCCCCGCATAATCTGAATCTAAAAACCCCACTATCTCAAGGGAGTCCGTCTTATTATAACTTAGCATGAAGCCTTTAGTGCCCTGCAAGTAACGCAAGACTTTCTTAACTAACTTCCAGTGTTCTGCACCTGGATTTTTCTGATATCTGCCAAGTAACCCGGTAACAAACGCTATGTCAGGGCGAGTACAAATTTGAGCATATTGTAAGCTTCCGACGGCTGAAGCATAAGGTACTGATCTCATTTGCTCGAGCTCGATCTGATTCTTGGGACACTGGTGTTCTCCATACTTATCGCCCTTGACTATGGGTGCAGGTGATGGACTGCACTTGTGCATACTATATTTCTTAAGAATCTTTTCTATGTATGCCTTTTGTGACAGCCCTAATACCCCTCTATTTCTATCACGGTGAATTTCAATCCCCAGAACGAAAGAAGCTTCACCGAGGTCTTTCATGTCAAAATGCAAGGACAAGAACTTCTTAGTCTCCATTAGTAGGTTGACATCGTTGCTCGCTAGCAAAATATCATCCACGTATAGAACTAAGAAGATGAACTTAGAATTCTTAAACTTTACATAAACGCAATTGTCCTCTACATTTGCCTTAAACCCAAACTTTCTTATTGTATTATCAAACTTCAAATACCACTGTCTTGAAGCTTGTTTTAGTCCATAAATGGACTTCCTTAGGCGGCACCCCATGTTCTCATTTCCTTCCATGACAAAACCTTTCGGTTGTGCCATGTAGACATCTTCCTCAAGATCCTCATTTAGGAATGCCGTCTTAACATCCATCTGATGCAATTCTAAATCAAAATATGCTACTAGCGCCATTATTATTCTAAAAGAATCTTTACATGAGACCGGAGAAAAAGTCTCATTGTAATCAATTCCTTCTCTCTGAGTAAAGCCTTTTGCCACGAGTCGCGCCTTACGTCTTTCAACATTCCCCTGGGAGTCATACTTAGTTTTATAAACCCATTTACAACCAACCTTCTTACCTCCCTTAGGAATTTCCATCAGTTCCCAAACTTTATTGGAATCCATGGACCTTATTTTATCTCTCATGGCTTCTAACCACTTCTCACAGTGTTCGCTTCTCATGGCTTGTTCATATGTAGTGGGATCATCCTCCATATGAAATTCTTCGGTTTCATAAACCTCATAATCATCTGAAATAGCTGATCTTCTAACTCTTTCTGATCTTCTAAGATTCTGATCATTTGGCGCTATTCGGGGTTGTTGTTGTTCTTCCTGATGCTCGACGTGCGGTTCTAATGGATCCTGAAGGACAGGTTCCAGATTTTCATTGGATGTCGGCAACGGAGGACTAACAACCGGTGCTGGCACTGCAGTGTCTAGCACTGTTGGTGCAACAGCTATGGGTAGCACAAAGAATTGTTCCTGAAGCATTGGAGTGGGGGCATAACCCCTTTTCTCCTCTAAATTAATCTCTTGTGCTACCTTGCTCCCCCTTATCAAATCATCTTTTAAGAACTCAGCATGTCTGGTTTCCACAAACTTAGTATGCCTGTCAGGGTAGTAAAAGCGGTAACCTTTTGACCTATCTGGGTAGCCAATGAAATGGCAACTAACTGTCTTAGGATCTAATTTTCCTAAATTTGGGTTAAATATCTTAGCCTCAGCAGGACAGCCCCACACCCTTAAATACTTAAGTGAGGGTACTCTGCCGGTCCATAGCTCGTACGGTGTTTTAGACACCGACTTACTTGGAACACGATTAAGAATGTGAATGGCGGTTTTCAATGCCTCCATCCACAAACTTACTGGTAGGGTGGAGTAGCTAATCATACTTCTTACCATATCCATTAAGGTACGGTTTCTTCTCTCAGCCACTCCATTCTGCTGAGGATCTCCTGGCATGGAATACTGGGCAACTATGCCATTTTCCTGAAGGAACTTTGCAAAAGGTCCTGGAACTTGGCCATACGGGGTATGTCGCCCATAATATTCCCCACCACGGTCTGATCTTACTATTTTAATCTTCTTATTATGTTGATTTTCTACTTCTGCCTTGAATATCTTAAACTTATCTAATGCCTCTGACCTTTCTTTTATTGGATAAATATAGCCAAAACGTGAATAATCATCAGTGAAAGTTATGAATGAATCATAACCATCCACACTCTTAACAGGAAATGGACCACAAATATCTGTGTGAATTATTTCTAAGTTTCCTGCACTTCGTTTGGCATCTTTCTTAACTTTCTTAACATACTTACCCTTAATACAATCTACACATTGATCTAATTCTGAGAGTTGTAATGGCGGAAGAATTTCAGCCTTGACTAATCTATCAATTCTCCCCCTCGAAATGTGGCCTAATCTACAATGCCACAATTTCGAAGAGTCAATCTGAATATTCTTACGCTTTCTATTTACATTCGTAGACGATGGAACTTTTTCATTCTCAACAGATATAGCATTAATATTCTCAGAAACTGATAACAAATAAAGTTTGTCTTGTCGGAAGGCAAGACCAACACACTTATCATTAGAAAGTATCTTACATCTGCCATTTCCAAAATGGCAATCCAATCCATCATCATCTAACTTACTAACACTTATTAAGTTTCGATGCAAAGAAGGAACATAGAGTACATTAGAAAGCCTAAGTACAAAACCATCTAATAATGCTAAAGTCAGATCGCCAGTGGCTTCGACGTCGGCTTGTACTCCATTTGCCACCTTAATTGTTCTTTCGCCTCTTTGCAGGGTTCTCCTCGTATGGAATCCCTGTAAAGAATTGGCAACATGAATTGTTGCACCTGAGTCAATCCACCAAGTAGATTTGGCATAACTAATATACAAGGATTCATCTACAAATGTAACTAAATCCTCACCATTCCTGTTGAGGTACTTCAAGAAACCAAGGCAATCCTTTTGCATGTGACCTGTTTTCTCACAGAACATGCACTGATCCGGTGCTAGCCAGGGCTTCTTGCGGAGTAGGTTTTGTGGCATGTTTTGGTCCTGAGCCCCGTTGTTGTTCTGAGAATTCTGAGTCTGAGGGTTCTGAGGGGCTTTACCCTGAGAGTTTGGTGCCTGAGCGCTGGAGGAAGAGTTGCCATCCTACTTTGGTTTCCCTTTTGGTCTGGCATTCTTATGATGAAACTTCTTATTGTTGTTATGCTTCACGAAAAGAGTAGAGTCTCCCCGTGATTCCTTAAGTCTTTCCTCCTCCTGAGTGGCTTGCCCAAGGAGCTTCTCGATGTTCTAGTCCTCAGGTGCCATGTTGTAGTGCACAACAAAGGCTTCAAACTCCTTTGGCAAAGAAGCTATGATCACATGAACGACAAATGGATCTGGAAGGACCATCTTCATTGATGCGAGCTTAGATGCCAAGGTGTTCATCCTCAGTATGTGCTCTCTAACACCACCACCAGTGTATTTCTTATTTATAAACTCTCTAATAAGCACACTGGCTTGAGTCTTAGTTGTACCATGAAACTGAGTCTTGACTTTTTCTAAATACTCAGTGATGGTGGTGCACTCAGGCAGTGATCCTCTGATGGGCTCTGTAATAGTTGCTTTAGCCAATGTCAGACATTTCTTATTGGAGTTGTCCCATTTTTTCTTTGCAAGATCATAGGACATCCTCACTGATGCATGCTCACGCTTGCGTGTAGCAAACGCTTCATCAGTCTCATTTTGTGCAATGACCGGTTCCTCAGGTTCCTGAGGGCACGGTTCATTGAGAGCTAAGTCATTGTCAGTCATGACAAGGGCTAATTCATATTGCTCACGCCACGTCTTATAGTTGGTCCCGTTAAGTTTCGGAACCATCTGCACCCAGTTGGTGAGTCCTGAAATTCATATAAAAAAATGGTGAGTAAACTTAGTAAAAGGAAATAACTGAATTTGAAATTGCATGTATTAATACAACGTTGGTCAGTATTAATACATACAATCCTTTGTACATTAAATCTATATCACCGTTGGGCAAGATTTAGAAATAATGCACAATAACTGACGGATTAAGCAATTATAATATTGATATAATCGACGCTGGTCAGAAAATAACAATATTATAAAAATTTTCTAATTTCTTGAATTTGCCCCATAACTAAATCTCTCGTTGGTTCGAATATAATTAAGGAGCAAATTATACTTACTGAGCAGCGGAAAAACGTGAATAAACTAAACTAATTCTTAATTCCAGAAACATCTCTAATATTGTCACTAAAAAAATTTATCAATTTTGATAAAGATTTGACTAATTTCAAATACATGAAAATACTTATGCTAAAAACAAATTTCTGGAAAATAAAATCTGTACTGATTTAAATGGGCTAAAACTGGCGGGTGAAGGCGGTTATTCTGGCCCAGTCCGGCCCATAGCGTCGGATTTGGGAAAAAACATTAGAAAATAGAAAAAACGCACTTGGGCCGCGGCAAACCAAACGGCCCAGCCGCGGATGCGGCCCGCGACCGCGGCGCGCGGCAGCCTCCCGCGCCCCAGGCCGCAACGTGGGCCTGGGCCGGGAAAGCGTGCACGGGCCGCGCTCCCCCCCGCCGGCCTATCTGTTAGCGTCGATCTGAGCCGTCGGCTCGGATCAGACGGCTACCCACTGATCTCGCGACAATAAAAACCGAGCCGGCCTCGTCAAACCCTAACATCACTTCTCCCTTTCCCCTTCTCACACTGAAACCGCAGCAGCCGAAAGGAAAAGCTGCCGGGAGCTCCATTCGTCGTCGGAGGAGGATGGCGCCGCCGTGAGCCCCCTCGTCGGCGGGCGTGCTCGCCCACGGCTGAGCACGCCGCCGTCGAGCGGCATCACGGGCGGTGCCAAGGAGCAGCCGCGCAGGGCTTATCTAAGCCGGCGGCGACCGAAAGATCGCCGGCCGGTTTTCTTACCGCCGCCGGCGGTCTTAGCTTCGGTAAGGTAGTTTTTTTTCAACCCCTTTTGAACCGGTTTTCGATTTCTTATCACTAAGCCGCACGGGTTCAAGGGTTAGGGTTTCGCGTTCTTCTAATTTCTAACTAGCCCGGGACGATGCTCATGGCATGTTGCTCGGCGGCTAACCCTAGAATAGGGTTTCTTATCAAAATTTTTACTCGAACTAATCCACTGTTAGGTGGCTCCGGTACCATTGTTAAGTCCCACAGTTAGATCTACTAACAGTGAGATCAGTCGAGGCTTAACTAAAACGAGAGAAACACTTTGTCCTTTATGCAAGATGAAAAATGAAGGAGTTAGGGAGAAGTATCGACCATCAGTTTTAGGCGCCGAGGAGCTGGAGTCCGCCATGGCGAGGTTGGAGGCGCAGTGGCGGCGGAGAAGAGCTTCCCGTCACTTGTGCGGTCCCTGTGATCGGAGTAGGGTCTAGGGTTTGTTGGTGGGAGTAGTGGCGGCGGTGAACCTGGTGATCCGTGCCCCGGCCTCCCACCTCTATTTATATACCGCACGTGACAGGGGCCCTCCAACCATAGGTGGGTTGGGCTCCCCCGATCAAGGAGCGGATCAAGGTCCCAAATGGGCCGTTGGGCCCAATAGGAGGAGAGATCAAAAACCCTAATAGAACGAACTGAGATCCCTGAGCCTATTGTCGACAAGGGCGAAGTGGACATAGATGCGGCCGCTGGCGGCGAGGTCGGCGTCCGCGCGGAGGACGAAGTGGCCCGGCTTGGGAATGGTGAAGAGAGCGCGGAAGGGGTCGCCGCGGATGTCGGCCGCGGCGGCGGCCTGGCAAGAGGCCCAGTTGCCCGGGGCGGCCAGGAACGCGGCATGGGCGGAGATGTTGGCATCCAGCCGCTGCTGAACGGAGATGGAGGCCTTCTGCGAAGATGGCGACGGCGGACCAACGGCCGGATGCAGTAAGTGCCACGGCCAGGAAGCAGCCGAACGAGACAGCGCAGGCGGGCATGTGCGAAGTCGAGGCGGACAGGGATGCCGCCCCATGCAGGGACCGAGGTGAGGTCGCCGACGGTGAGTCCGAAGTCGGAGAGCGTGGGGCAGAGGGCGGCGTCGAGGAGGTCGAGGCGCGCGGACGCCGAGCCGGGCGGACGAGGCTAGTAACACCGCGGTCGGCGAAGCCAAGGCGGGCGCGGAGGCGCACGCCGTGGTCGGTGAAGCCGAAGAGGAGCCGGTGTAGTGGACACGGACGCAGTGGTGCGCTCAATGTGGATAGGACCAAATGTCGGACACCTTGAATGCAGCACTTGTGGAAGCTCGTCGAGCGCCAGGGTCCGGCTGGGGTGGAACCGCGCCTCCATGGCATGCTCGTCGCGGAGCTCGGCGTAGACAGTGAGCGCCCCAGGCCATGTCACATCGGACGCCATGATGGCGAGGCGCGTGGCCGACGAGGCCACCTCATGGTACGCCTGCGGTGCGAGCACCTTGGCGGCTTGCTGAAGGCTGAGGTCGACGCCCGTGCCTAAGTGGTCCGCCCCCGCAGCATCATCGCGGTACGGCTCATCGACGGAGGAAGGAGGAGCCGCAGCCTCTGACTCGAACGATCCTGTCTCGCCAGCCTGCGGCTGCATCGGCGCTAGGGAGGACGGGTCGCTCGTCACCGTGACGGCCTCCTTGGTCGAGGGAGCTTGAGCGAGGAGGAGTGCGGAGAGGTCATCCTCACCAGCATCCCGCGGCTCCGTCATCGGCGGAGGCGAGAAGCGCCGGTCCAAACGAGCCTCCATCTCGTCGAACCTTCGGTTGAACACGTCAAGGATGAGCTTGAGGGCAGCGGGATTCATGGCTAGACCGATAATCGACTGTCTCTGATACCAATTGTTAGCAACCGGCAACTAAATCGAGATGAACCAGGGAAAGTAGCAGGATCAAGTCTAGAAATATCTAGAAGGAACTAAAGATAGGAAATCTGGGTACAAGAGGAATCAACTTGGAGAAGAAGATGAACAGTAAAGTAAAGGTAAAGTAAAGGGGTTCTGATAATTTCTTCGATGCCTTCTTTAGGAATCCACCAATGCCTTTTGTAGCCGGCAGACGGGCCATCGCCAGCCTGTTCCTTCTGGGCCTCCTGGGCCCACATGGCAGCCACTCCTAACAGTGCAACCGTGCCTATAGAAACCACGAGTCACCACACAACACAAGTCGTTTCCCAAGGGCGCGCGGTTGATCACACAGCAGAAAACACGAGTCATCATCTATTGTTCGCTGATGATTTATTTACACAATCTATTGGAGTCGGGATTTTTTTTTCACTCAACAATAACTATATATTTAGCTTTATTACAAGACTTGGAGTTGCTCTAAAAGAAAAGGTCTCGAATTGCCTTATACAACAGTACTATATTACATAAGGTTCTGGAACAAAATCCACAGGCACCACATGACACGACAACAAGGATAAACACAGTCAGGGGGCCCTTCTCTGCTTGCCTCGATTGTAATGTAACCTACTAGCCGGTTACAGTTACAGGCATGCAAAGAGGCGGCGGATGCGGTGCTTGATGCGAATGTAACAACACAGTGATCTTTTGCCTCTGGGTGCAGACGCGGTCACCTCCTCTGCTCCACCGTCATCCTCCTCCTCTTCTTCTTTGCTCGCCGCATCATGCTCGTCCTCTGCTTCCAGAACCACCTGCATATACAGAGACAGAGCGTGAACTCCTCGAAACTCAGTTTTGAGACTGACAAATATAACGTGATGGACATGGACCAACTGCCGGAACCTCACCTCATCGCCGGCGAGCGTCGCCATTTGGCCGTTGTTATTGCCTGCGTGCACAAGATCGAATAATACTAACTAAGAAAAACCTTTATTGTATTGTACTGTATTAATCATTGGAACGAAAGAGAACGCTCATAAGACGTACACATAAAGCAAATTAAACTGACCATGCTGCTGGTTAGCTCCCCACTCCGCTATCTTCAAGGGCAGCAGAGGGTTTTGCTTCTGTACGTGGGCGCTGACGCAGACGATCCGGACGCCGCCATCAGCAACCCCGCCGCCGCCGGCGTTCTCAGCCTCCATCCACCGCGCCGGCGCGAAGAGCAGGGCAGGGTGGTAGTACGCAGACACGACGAGCTGTGAATTAGTTGATCGATCGAAAGGGGAAAAAAACCTTATTAGCATATACGTACATGTTTACGGCGCTAACAAGACCCGACATGGTGAAGTAATTGAAGGCCTAATAAGCCGTACAAACACACGCGAATGAACGTACGTACATGGCGTGGAAAGATGTCACAATTCAGTACGCGCTGTCCTGAAGCCTGGTTGACGAGCTCGAAGCTGTGATCCGGCAGGATCCTCCTCTTCGCCCAGATGACCTCAGGATTGCATGGATCGGCAGGCTTGAGCACGAGACGGCTGCTCCGGACCTCCATTGACATACCGACACACAAGTGCTCGTACCCGGCCCCGGGCACGTACACCTTGAACGCCTTCGCCAGCAGTGGTGGCGCATCAACGCCAGGGGTTTGAACGACGTTGGCCATCTCTCTGTCTTGCTCACGGAGTTCGGGAGTTGGGCTGCGTTTTCTGCTGTGATCAGCCGCGCTTGGAGAGATGGCTTGTGTCGTGTGGTGACTCGTGTTCTTATACGCACGGTTGCTCCTTTTACGCCGTGGATCGGTTGCAGGGATCGAGATCGTCGCCATCCAGCGTGCCGGTGCGGGGCACCGACATCCGCCCGATCGGCCATTCTGTGGGTCCACCTTTCTCTTTTCTTTCCTTCCGCCACGCCGGGCGCTGGCCATTCTCTTCCTCCGCGTCAACGGATTGACGGAGGGCAGGGTCCCCAAAAGTTAACTGCTTCTAGAACCTCCAGGTTGGCACTTGGCAGTGGCACCTAAATAAACAAAGGCGTCCCGGGCGCGCAGTATGTAACCAATATCAGGCAACTCAGCAAGTGCATTCTGTTGCTTCAAATGACTTATGCATTCCGTTGCATCTCCTTTGTTCCTTCCTTTTTGCTCTCACACACCTTGTGTTCAGCAGCAGCAGGTGATGATGGCTGCTGCCACCACCGATGAAGTTGTACTACGCCGGAAATCAGCAGATGTGTGTGTAAGCAGTTTCCCGCCGCCGCATCGTCTTGAAGCCTACTTAAATAGTCAGTTGATGAAGACACTATAAATACCTTAATTTTTATCTTTTTTTTTCCTCGAACAGACAAAAGGCTTGCAAGTCTTTATATTAAAGTAGAGAATGTTGTTTTACGTCGTGCCTTAGCGGCGCTCTAGGGGTGCCCTACAATGGATAACACTAAAGCTCTGGCCCCAACTAGACTATACATCATGACTATTTAATTTTTATCTCTCAATTTAAATAGTCCTTCAATGAATATTCTCTTTTTTTGTATATCTCTTGTGTCTCCAAAAAAAAACTCTCCATTTTTTATTCTCTATACTCTAGTAACTTATCATAAATTTTCTTGTTTGAAAATAATAATGAGAAAACTACCATATATTGTATTTAGAGCGTCTCCAAGAGTCTTTCTAAAATTTGCTCTCTAAATCGTCCTTTGAAGAGTCATTTGAGTACAAACTGCTTTATATTTCTTTTGTACCTTCCAAAAACTTTTTCTATATCTTGTGCACATTCTACGGAGCAATTCTCGTTCTCCCCATCTTTAACTAGCGAGAAATCCAAAATAGAGGATGTCTATATTTGGATTTCTATATCTTGTGCGCACTCTACAGAGCTATTCTTGTTCTCCATCTTTGACTAGCGAGAAATTAAAAAAAATACAGGATGTCTATATTTGGAGATCCAATTAAAGAGTTTGTTGGAGGGAATTGTTTTCACCAAAATCTTTATCCTTATAATTAGGAAGGATATAAAGAGTATCTTTTAGACAGTTGCATAGCCTCTCTGGAATTGAAGAGCGAGAAGGATGGCTTCAAATAGCGGAAAAGATATAAAACAATTTAGAGAGTCTGCTGAACAACTTTTTTTTCTATGTTCTCAGATAAAGAGCCGTATAGATAGTCTCTTAGAGATGATCTAACTTCTAAGACCCAGGTTCGATTACTAGCTAAATCTAGTAATATTTTGCACCAAAATATGTGGGACCCTGCAGAAAAGTAAGAGGAAAAAAGAAGTTTTGCACTGAAATATGTGGGGCCCTGCAGAAACACAGTAGAAAAATGCTTTCCACTTACCACTGGACTAGCCACACGCCCACACCAACTCGCCAAGTAGCGTGCATGTAAATCAGGATTCGAAAGAATCGGCACCACATAATAATAGAATAGAGTCACTTGGCAAGAATCGGTGGAACTGTTGACCCAAATTCTTCTTAAGATAAAACTAGAATCACTGTAAAACACTTGTTTGGAACTGTTTGGCTATTGATCCATCGTTGCCTGTAGGGGCCACAGTTGTCAGGCCCCACCAGTCCGACGGCGCTCCGCAGGTGGCGGAGCTGCGGCTGGCACGCCACCGTCTCCGGTCGCCACGCCTCAGCACTTCCACGGTACCCGCTGCAACCTGCAAGTGGGGCCACGTGCTGTGCCACGGAAGCGCAACGATGTCCAAACCACGGGAATGCGGCCCACCGACACGACCTGCGCGCGGCGACGTTGAAGACGCCCGCGGCCCGCGCGACGGTTCCTCCTACCACGGACACGGTCGCTGCCCGTGGGGCCAGGCAGAGCCAGGGCCCACTGCTCAGGTCCTACCGCAACGGGGAGCATAGGCCACGTAATGCATTTTGTTTTGTTTTGTTTTTTCTATCAACGGACGGCAAAGCTTCATGCCAACTCAGCCCTGACGGTGACACGACGGTGAGTCGGTGACGGTGTCGTGTGCATGCGCCCTTCAAACCAGCGACGGAGCACGGCACAAAATCAAGGGGGGGCCAACTTGACAAAAACACAAGTGAAATATGTTGACTTGTCTTTGGGGTTCCAAATCACCTAGCTGAAGTATTGGAGGAGCCTGATCTTCCTCTTCCCCAACATCTGATCTCGTTTTCTTTTGTAAAAAGAATGGAGCGACACAGTTTTCATACGAACCATTGTTGGCTTGTTGACTGTTGTTGCTACCTAATTAAAAAATTACATCCAGTTAATTTTGATCTGAATCTAGCATCTAGGCATCTAGCAAAATCACCTGAAAAGAAATAGAGCAAAAGATTGGAGTTGGAGATTGGTGAAGAAAAATTAACCTGGCGACGAGCCGACGAGGCGTCGAGCCAGCCTGGCGGACGGTGTTTTGGCAGCAGGCGGCGCGGCCACGGAGGACGGAGGCTGGATGAGCGGCCACGGATGGCGCGTGGTGGGCGTTGCGGCCATGGGAGGCGTGCCGGCGGGCGGCGCGACGGAGGCAGGTTGAGCTCGGACCACAGCGGATGGGCGGGGCGAGCTCCGGCCAGCGGGAGCGCGGGGCCGGCGAGCTTCGGCGGGCAGGGCGCTCGCGGGCTCGCGGCCGGACGCCGGAGGCTCCCATGGCGGTTGGGGGCGCAGGCTGGATGCCGAGGTGGTCCAGGCCTCCAGGGGATGGGAGCGGAGGCGGGAGGCAAAACACCAGCAGCCCCGAGGAACGACGCGTCTTGCGGCGGTGGCGCGGCTTGCAGGCTTGGCCCCGCACCCGGCGTTGTGGTTGTGGCGGTGCAGCTTCCCGAGCGGACAGCGGAGGGCGCCCCTGCGGAGTGGCCTGTGGTGCTCCTGAGTCCTGACCGCCGATGGCCCATGGCCTGGCCGCACTCCCTATGGGCTCCAGGGGATGGGAAATTTGGTTTGGACAAGGGGGGGCCGGAGCCCAGTTTGGCCCCCGTTGGGCTCCGTCCGTGCTTCAAACGGAGCGCTTGCTTAGCTTCGGGGACTTTCGTAATGTCGATTTCCACCAAAGAACGACTTCATCTTTTATCATGATTTATTATTACTTATTATAAAATTTTATTTCTTATCGTCCTGTTCGGCAGGTATTCTGTACATCTCGATTTTTTAATGTCATCAGTATTTTTATTTTGACCAAATGTACGTATAAAAGAATATACATGATGCATAATACATAGAATTAGATTAATAACAGAATATTCATAATATTTTCTATAAACATGTTAAGAAATACAGATATTGATAACACTTTCGATAAATGTAGTAAAATTCAAGAAAAGTTTGACTCCTGAAAAAAAACAGGATATAAAATTATTTTTGGATGGATGGAGTATTTCATTATACGTTAAATATAGGCATGCAAAAGGCCCCCACTAAGTGGCACTATGTTTTAATGTCTTTGTTTAAGGATTTCAATTCTTTTGTTATTGTAACAAATGTTCATGTTTTTTTCTAACAATTTTCTAGTTTTCTTATGACAATGTCATATGGAACTAGAAATTCTTGAAGCACGCTGAAATTTTGAGCTCTGTACCAACAATGAGTTTTATTTGGTATTATAAACACTATTATTTATCATGTCGATTTGATTAAACTTGAAATTGTTGGACTTGGAGAATACAAATTACATTTTTTCGAGATGGAGGGGGTTAGCATTAGATCAAACTTCACGGAGAGGCGTTACAGAAGGCAGTTTTTCAGACATAAAACTAGGGAAATGATTCAATCATGTGTGGCAATCTACTGTTAGTGTGATTATATCTAGCAACATATCAGATGGAAAACACACCCTTCGTGAAAACTCGTGTAAACCACAACAAAAAAGTCGTCTAAATTCACCAAAAAAATCACATATGTATATGATATGATGATACACAACCTTGTAAAATATCTTGTTCAAACTCGACTTCGTTTGTGAGATATAAAAAAATTTGTTATTTTTATATCTCACAGACGAAGTCGAGTTTGAACAAGATATTTTACAAGGTTATATATTATCATATCATCTACATATTTGATTTTTTTTGTGAATTTAGCCCTTGTTTACTTTCCTTCTAAATTCCAAATTTTTATACTCTCTCCATCACATTAATCTTTAGACGCATGCATGAAGCACTTAATGTAGATAAAAGAAATAGCTAATTACACAGTTTGGTTGTAAATTACGAGACGAATCTTTTGAGCATAATTAGTCCATGATTGGACACTAATTGCCAAATACAAACGAAAGTGCTATAGTAACAAAATTCTAAATGTTTTTTCATCTAAACACCCCATTAGACGGCCTTTTTACTATGGTTTGCACGGCTTTTCACGGTTTCCACCTGATACGACTAACGCAGTAAAGCCTGCGCGTAGAATCAGGTGCTCAAGTTGTACCAGGTCAGAGTATTCCTGAGTTCAAAAAAAAAGGTCAGAGTATTCCTGAAAAAACGAAATTCAGAAGATTCTAGATGGAGAGGTGGATGGATCACATTGACAGATTTGCCCCCGCACCGGGCACGACCTTGAGCCCTTAGACGCTGGACATGTATGGGATTTCCCACGGCGCATGGCGTGCGGCGCAAAAGCCCGTGGCCCGTGGCGTGGGCTGTGCGCTCTCGACCCGCCCGTTGCCACGGCGTAAACAGGTGAAGTCAAATCGTGCCGTGCGTATAAAAACCAAAGCCCGCACGAGTCACAAACACAGGCATTCCGAAGCGAGCGCGGCTGATCACGTAGAACACGCCACAAACACAACCCAGCTCCGTGAGCGAGACAGAGAGATGGCCGGCGTTGAGGCGCAGCCGTGGCGGCCGCCGTTGTTCAAGGTGTACGTGGCCGGATACGGCGGGCACTTGTGCGTCGCAATGGAGGTCCGGAGCAGCCGTCTCGTCTTCAAGCCTGCCGATCCATGCAATCCTGAGGTCATCTGGGCGAAGAGGATCCTTTTTTGAAAAGGGAATATATTAAAAATACTCCAGCCTCTGCCGGATCAGAGCTTCGAGCTCGTCAACCAGGCTTCAGGGCAGCGCATTCTGAATTGTGACATCTTTCCACGTCATGTACGTTCATTCGTGTGTGTTTGTACAACTTATTAGGCCTTCAATTACCATGTCGGGTCTTCCTTTCGCTCTTTGTGAGGGGCAGCAGTAGGGATGAGAGGAATTGGAGTAAGCAGAGCTTGGCGTGGGGAGGAAGAAGAACAGGAGATGCGAGGTCGGAGGAGTTCTTCGATTAGGAGAATGAGTTGGTCATTACAAGCATGTCTTCTCTGTCTCTCGGGTTGAGCCTTAAGTATTACAGAGGCAGATGGCCCCAACTCGCGTACGCAGACGCCTATGCGGACCACTCGACGCCGGTGTATCTCGGGTTCGCCCTCCTGGGCCTCTTCTCCATCTTGGGCCGGCCCATTGCTTCTTCTTCTTCTTCATGCTTCTCAGACTCATCAGCAGAGGGGTGGCGAGCTGCTGACATTCCCCCTCCCTTGAGGCACTATTTGACCCAAGCAGTTGCACGGGGAAACTCCTGCTGGAGCGCTTCAAAGTCTTCCCAGGTGGCGAGCTCCGACGGCAGGTTGTTCCATTTAACCAGCACCTGCTGAACTTGGTTGTGGCCACGATGGACCAGGCAGGACTGTAGTATCTGTTCAGGAGCCAGATGCAGTGCAAAATCAGCAGGCATAGTCGAAATTACCTGATGCTTCGACCCCACAGCCTTCTTTAACTGGGACACGTGGAACACCGGGTGAATTGAAGCATGTGCCGGCAACTCCAGGCGGTAGGCCACCGATCCAACACGATCCGTGATGTGAAAAGGACCGAAGAACCGGAACGCTAGTTTCTAGTGCGATCTCGGGGCCAGCGAAGTCTGCACATATGTTATAGCTTCAGGAAAACCAAGTCACCCACGGTAAAACTCCGCTCGGAACGTTTCTGATCCGCCTGCTTTTTCATGCAATGCTTAGCTCGGTGAAGATGCTGCTGCAGCAACTGATCCATCCAGCCACGATCAGAAACTCAAGTGTGAACCTCCGGGTGTTGAACAGCAAAAGGTTCAATTGCCAATAAGCGAGGCGAGTAACCGTACAAAACTTCAAACGGAGACCGACCAATAGCGGAATGCGAACAGGTGTTGTACCAGAACTCAGCAGACGAGAGCCAGTGACTCCACTTACTAGGTGTAGCGTGGACGAAACAACGGAGGTAAGTCTCCAGACACTGGTTGAGTCTTAAGCAGTGCTGCGGGACAATGTAACATCAGCCAGCTTGAACAATTCAGTCCAGAAATGACTAGTGAATATTTTGTCACGGTTCGAGATGATAGCACTAGGAAACCCATGTAAACGATATACATTATGGAAGAAGGATTTGGCCACCGATACTGCCATAAAAGGATGACGGAGTGGGATGAAGTGACCAAACTTGGTGAGAAGGTCCACGACAACCAGCGCACAATCTCTACTATAATTGACCACTTCGAATTATTTTAGGTCCACCAACGAAAACGTCCCCTGCTGAGTAGTCTAACCATTGTGTACCCAAAAAATTGCACACAGAAATTTTCCTTCATTGAAATCAAGAGCTCGTAAAATACCTACACCAAAACCGATGACCCAGATTGGATGTGTGAAGCCTGGCTTCTCACCCCATGTCAGGCTTCTCACGCACCCACACCTTCCGCGTCCAGAGATCGAAACCCCGCCCCCTCCATCTTGATTTCTCTAGGAAAAAAATAAACGCAAAAAAAACTCGCGGCGGCTCCACTGCGCCTAGGATTTGGGCCCGTCGGCGGCGCCTTCAAGGCCCTCCCGCTCCAGTCCCCGCTGCCGCCTGGCCGCGGTTCCCCAATCCGCCATTGAATTCGATGGCGGCCAACGCGGCGCACAAGATCCGCAACTCCAAGTTGGTGCGAATTCCGCAGGTGCGGAGGCAGCGGCAATGGAGCCGGTGAGCATCGACATCATGGAGGCAGCCGCTGGTGGATGCCATCACGCTGGCAGCGTTCGCGGTGCTGGTGCCTGGCCTGCCGCCGTTCGCGACAGCGAGCATGGACTGGAAGGAGACGCCGACAGCGCACGTGTTCATGGCGGACGTTCCTGGTCTGCGGCGCGACGAGGTGAAGGTGGAGGTGGAGGAGGAGAAGGTGCTCAAGATCAGCATGCCATCCACCCAGCTACCACCGAGGAACGCTCGTCGCCCTCCTCTGCTAGCCTCGACGGCGAGGAGACCTAGGCGCACGCTAGCCCTCATGCGCCCGTTCCCCACCGGCAACTGGATGCCATGACTGCGCGACGGCAAACCCATAAGGGCACACCTTCTACATCGTCATCTTTAGGGACAACAAGCACCAGTTGTTCATCCGTGCATAATTGTGAGTACAAGCCTTACATGTTCTTCCCTTGCTTTCATCTCCATCTCGTTCGAAGGATCCGTGGTTTCGAAGGATCTGGGGTTTGGGAGAAAGCGAACCGCCCTGCTCTGTGTGGGATACTGGGATGCCTATGTCGGGATTGAAAAGGGAGCCCGGGTTTCTAATTGAGGTCGTTTGAGGGATTCCTTCTATCTTCTGTGAACTGCTTTTCAATAGGATGATGGGATAGTTCAGGACTTTGTCAATTGTACGAGATGTTTGTAGAAATGTGGACTAAGCACTGATTTCTGCATGATCAAAATATTTTGATTCGAAATTGGAATCAGCAAAAGGATGGTGCTAATGACTCAGAAAAATTGCACGAGAAGTGTTTGCAAGTTCAGACTTTCCTCCATCAATATTAAGGTACAGGTAGTTGCATGATTTCATCTCAATTCGTTCCAAAATGAGGAACAGCAAACGTGTTTTGACTTTTGACACTGTAACAGTAACTTGCAAAATAATATACCAGATATGATCAGCAAAGAAATGGCAAAACTGCAGAGTTTTTGGATTAACAAGGGAGAAATTGGATGTGATACCTGATGGGTTGTTAGATTATAGGCTAAAAGGTCTTATATCTTTCTTCATTTTAAACTGAAATTAATCTGCACACTGGTAATAGTTGTTTTCGTTTCAAAATATGCAGTGGAGCAGATGCTGTGTGCTGGGACCATAAGGCACTTGTTAATCAAGTATATGCATGGGAATATCATCGAATGTCTCCAAACTGAAATTTGTAAGTGCATTCGCTGATGGGTGGATGACTTTCTTGTGCTTGCACTTCCATAGTGGAATTGTGATTCCTTTTTTCGGTTTCCTATGTTCATTGTCTTGGCAGGTGATGTCTTGCTCCAGTGATCCTTGATTGGGAAGACTTGGAACATAGGTGCTGGTTGGCATGTTTATATTTTAAATCCATGTTGTGGATGCAGCTTAACCTGTATACTGAGGTGGGCATCCTACAAGCAGAATCCTTTATGCCCACAATGCAAGGGGCCATCTGAATTTATCTGCATGCACCTCTCTATTGATGGCGACTCCGTGCTCATCTGAAACTCGGGGGCGTATTGTTTCAGGTTAAATGTGAGCTTCTTTATTTTCTGCAGCCTAGATAGTCCTCTAACTATAGCTTTATGAGAAATTCTACTTAGCCTTTCTTTTGTCACAAAACAAAATTGTCAAAATATACCTGGTGATATTGAGATAATTAGGGCTGTCATTATTATTTTCGTCAATTTTGAGAGAATTAATGAATATGGTGACTATGAATTGTAAGATCCTTCTTAGTATGGCTGTGTGGTCTTCTATATTTTCTCCTGAGTGAGAAATGACCAATCTATATGAGACAAATGATTTTTGGTGTTGCTGGTGTTCATCCAAAGAGGAGAGATGAACTTATCAAGGCAGGTTAACTTTCAGAACCTGTATGGCCGTGATGGACTTTATCTCATGGAATGCGATGATTGCTGGGCATTTTCAAAATGGTGACTGCAATACAGGGTTGGAGTTGTTTCTTACTATGCTGCACGATGAGGTTCAGCCTAACCTCAGGAAGCTTTGGGATGGAAGTGGTGGTAAAGCTCGGGACAATTACTGCTGGCCAATCAGGTAAATTAGTGAATTTTGGTATGGATTGAGTATGTTGTACCCTATTAATATTATATTGTTGCAAAAAAATAATTATATTTTTATATAATATTATATGAATTGAATCAGAACATGAAGCTCACCAAATAGGAGGACCTGGAGGTACATATGAACTGCATCTCCAGCAACCAATTTTAAAACTTTGTAATTTGAGCGCTACCAATTTGGAGCAGGTCTGAGGATGCTGTTCTGTCAGACTTCAGATAACTAGAGCAACTTCAGTTTCTGCAGCTATATGCTTTGGATCTGCACAACTCTGATTTTTCACAGGCTTAATGAGAACTTGTTAGGCTGTCACTGAGTTCAGTTGATGCATTTCCTTATGCACCGTATTAAGCAAATTACAGAAATATTTGGTCATTTGGCATCTCTTATATTAACAGGACTTTTGTCCTATATTTAGAGAAATATTGCAGAGCTCGAGAGAAGAGTTTAGTAAATACAGGTAATCCTTGAAGCAACAGCTTGAGAGTCTGTCTCAGGAACATCTCATTAAACGCTGTAAGTATTCCTCTTTCTTTCCCCGGAGTTTCTTCGGTGACATTCAGAATGTGTCTTCTGTATAAAATGAGTTTATCGATGTGATATGTTAAAATTTGATTTAGAATATGATTCTTGTGATGGGCCTGTAGATATGTTAGGAACCTGTAAAAAAATGTTTTTGTTGTAAACTAAGTGCCAACTATATGCCTACAGTTGTCATGTTCTTATGGTTTAAAACCAGCTAAAAACAGAGAGGATTACCATATTTCATCACTTCCATGTCTCTGTCATAGGTTGTCAATCTTTTTTAAGTTCCTGAAGTTATGATAAAATATATAGGGGATCTATTCAAACAATCTCATGGTTGCTAGCTGTAGAGAAGATTTTGGTAGAAAGGTGCTTCGCACACACCTTGCTAAACATTTGTCAGGGGGATCATTACCAGTCTACCACCAAGACGTACTTATTTAGGCCTCTGTATCTAGGGTAGAGATGATGATTGGCAGAAAATATACTTATTGTAATTCTAATCCTTTGAGTGTGTCATGTGAAGTTACCAATGTATTTCAAATGAGATTAGTGCTAATATATCTAACTCTGTATCGTTGTGTTTTAGTGAATCTTAAACATGCCACATCTACGCTTTGTTACCGATGCATATATTATCTTTTAAGTGTTTGGTTTATACTACAGAAAGATAAATGTTTGGTTTATACTACCGAAGGTCGTCGTAGTGGTACCATGGAAAAATATCATCGTTTGATTGTTTTTTATGAGCATATATGAAATGAAGCCGTAGCGTTAGCACGGGCACTGTACTAGTTGTAGGAATTAGACATGGGTAGCCCCTCAACGAAATTCATCGAAATTACGTGCCAAGCTGAATCAGGCACGGGAAGTGGTTGTAAGAGGCCAGGAGCTTTTGATCTATCAGCCTTAGCCTGTTGGCAGATCAAGACTGCACAAAATCTTTGACTGCAGCTTTCATCCCAGACCCAGCAAAGCATTGCTTCAAACGAATATATGTCACCGGTACCCCTGAATGACCACGTACGTGTTGCTCTGCTAGGCAAGCAGGGTCGCCAGAGTTCCGGCGATGACTTGCCGGAGGTAATTAAGGCGCGTCTCTGTGGTTGTGGACGCAGGGCGTTGGCGTCGATCTGACCTCTGGCCCCCGGACGTACGTCGGCGTACGCGTCAATGGCGGCGTTGGCCTGGAGATCTTGCGTGCTTGCATCCCTCCATGTCCATCCTTCCTCTACCTGCCGTGAGGGTGAGGCCTTGGTTAGTTCGTGAAAGAAAATTTTTTTGAATGTCATATCAGATGTTTTATGGGATGTCGGAAAGGGTTTTAATACTAATTAAAAAATTAATTACATAACTCGTCTGGAAACTGCGAGACGAATTTATTAAGCCTAATTAAGTCGTCATTAGCACATATGTGTTACTGCACCACTTAAGGCTAATTATGGACCAATTAGGCTTAAAAGATTTGTCTCATGGTTTTCTAACTAAACTGTGCAATTAGTTTTTTATTTGTCTACATCTAGTACTCCATGCATGTGTCCAAACATTCGATGTGATGAGGTGAAAAATTTTTAGGTGCGACGGATGGGACGACCATTTTTTAGGAATGCCAGCCGACCATTTGACCCCTTGGCCAAGCAATCAGGCACGTCGTACCTAGGTTTAGATAATTAGATTAGAATAGGAAATCGATCTATCTCTAATTAATTAGTTATATACACGTATATTCTATTCTATATAGAGTCGGTCTTTCTTCTCGTTCAAACGACCGGATAGACACGACGACGACGTGCTCGTTGGAACGTAACGGAACACATATCTGTGGCAAACTGTTAATTACTTTGCGTCTACGTCCACACAATACTTGGATATATGAAATATAATCTGTTTTTGCCAGCCGATATCCTCAGTCCGCTCACCTCATCATGCTCTTTGGATGGCTGATAGATCAAATTGTTTGGGTCTCTGGAAGCTTCCATATCGTACGTAAATTTTAGAGAAAAATGGTTCATTGCCACTAAAAATTATAACACTTTCTTCATTGCCATTGAAATTTCCAAAATTTGCTCACTGCCATCAAATAATTTTTGTGTTTGCCTAGTTGCCATTTCCGTTAAGTTATAGTCGCTGACAGGTAGGCCCCACCATTCACCTCTGTTACGGTCGTTGTACCGCGCCGTGATCGCCGAGTTCATCGCGACGCTGTTGTGCCCATACATCACGGTGGCCACCGTGATCGGGTACAAGCACCAGATGGACGCTGCGGCGTGCGGCGGCGTGGGCGTGCTGGGCATCGCCTGGGCTTTGGGTGGCATGATCTTCGTGCTCGTCTACTGCACCGCGGGCATCTCAGGCAGGCACATCAACCCAGCCGTCACCTTCGACCTCTTCCTGGCGCGCAAGGTCTCCCTGGAGCGCGCGCTGCTCTACATCGTGGCGCAGTGCCTCGGGGCCATCTGCGGCGTCGGCGTCCTCAAGGTGTTCCAGAGCGCCTACTTCGACAGGTACAGCGACGGCGCCAACTCGCTCGCCTCCAGATACTCCCGCAGGACCGGCCTCGGCGCCGAGTTAATCGGCACCTTCGGTCACATCTACAGCGTCTTCACCGCCACCGACCCCAAGCGCAACGCCCGCGCCGCCATGGCCGGGGCTCGAGCTCGCCCCGCGCCGCGCGTGGCCGGGCTGCAGCTCGCCCACGCCGCCATGGCTGGGGCTCGAGCTCGCCCCCGTGCCGCGCATGGCCGGGCTGGAGCTCGCCTGCGCCGCCATGGCCGGAGCTCGAGCTCGCCCCCGTGCCGCGCATGGCCGGGCTGGAGCTCGCCTGCGCCGCCATGGCCGGAGCTTGAGCTTGCCCCCTCCTCGCGCTGGCCCGCGTCACGTCACAGGGTCGGGGTCGCGCCGGCACGAACAGAGGGGCGACTGGGCGCGGCATCCCCGGACGAGGCGAGCGGGCGGAGCCGAGGACGCGCAGGCCAGAGCGCTGCCATGGCCGGGGCTCGAGCTCGCCCCGCGCCGCACGTGGCCGGGCTGCAGCTCGCCCACGCCGCCATGGTTGGGGCTCGAGCTCGCCCCCGCGCCGCGCGTGGCCGGGCTGGAGCTCGCCTGCGCCGCCATGGCCGGGGCTCGAGCTCGCCCCCTCCTCACGCTGGCCCGCATCGCGTCGCAGGGTCTGGGTCAGGGGCACGGAAGGAGGGGCGACTGGGCGCGGCATCCCCGGATGAGGCCAGCGGGCGGAGCCGAGAACGCGCAGGCCCGAGCGCCGAGCAAGCAGCTGCGCCGCGGACTTGGGGCGTCGGGAGGGGCCGAGCGTGGGGCTGGGGACGGGCACGGAGGTGCGGCGAGCAGGAGGTAGCTAGGCGCGTGAACCGGAGGCGACCGAGCAGGTCGGCGCGGTCGGGAGCTCATGCGTGGACAAGGCGGAACGACGGTGTTAACTGCATGTGACGGAAGTGGCAACCAGGCAAACATGAAAATTATTTGATGGCAGTGAGCAAATTTTAGAAATTTTAATGGCAACAAAGAAAGTGTTATAATTTTTAGTGGCAATGAACAAATTTTCTCTAAATTTTACGCGTACACAATTACCGTTACGCTCCTAGCTAGCCATGCGCATGCATGACGCAAGACATGCTTTCGGCCCCAACAATTATCCAAAGACCAGCTTTTAATCAATATTAATGAATGGGCCAATTTAAAAGAACGCGCAATAAACTCAATGGTGATTAACTGATTATAATCAATAAGTAAGTCCAGTAAACTCAATGGTGTTTAACTGATTATATATAGTAATCCTAGATACGTGCTTAGCTGCTTATATATATCGTTGCTGTAGGGGCCACGCGCGGAGTCGGGACCCACCAGTCAGAAACGCAAAACGAGCTGGCAATGTGCGCGCGGCCCGGCACGTCTCAGCAGTCAGCACCTCCACCCGCTCCAACCTATCATCGTGGCTGACGGCGGGACCTGGGCCACTTCACGCAGGACCCCACCGCCACGAACACTACGGCCCACCGACCTGGCCGCTGCGGTGCCAGTTGCGACCGCGGCACGCGCGACGTACGGATCCTAACACGCCAAGGAAATTTGTAGTATGCATGCTCCGGCTCCCAAGGAAACAAACCCCAGCGCGCGCGCCGAATTTTTTACTATTTAACCCTATTTTTGAAAAAAATTCACGTTTAGACTCTTGGACAAAGTAAACTCAACTTTAGACCCCGGGGGTCGACGCCATGATTCATGGCGTCGAGGTTACACGTCTCGATGCCGTGACTCACGGCGTCGAGCTTCGTGGTCCTATTTGACGTGACACATGATCTGGCAGACAGCTCGACGCCGTACATCACGGCGTCGAGCTCGGCGCCGTGATCTACGGCGTCGAGCCTGGATTCATCTGATTACTTTGCTAAGGGCTTCAGTAGCTAGTAGTGTATGTCTTGTTCAAGGCAGATGGTCTTTATTTCTTTACGGTCATGGAGATAAAATCAACTAATCCCTACCTACTTATACTCAAATACTAGATGATTCCATAAATTCATCTCTGAGCAGGATTAAACACGCTCACCTCTAGCTAGGCGCATAAAGATATTTTCCACTCTATTGTGGGTAGCTTTCACTCTTTTGATTTTATAAGTATGTTGTTGTTACTTGGCTACCTTTTTTAATTTTATTGATGTGCAGGAGGATTAAACAATAGCAGCAGTAGAAGGCATCAACCAGATTGTTACGGGCGACTTGATCTCCTTGTCTGAGCAGGAGCTTGTTGACTGTGACACTTCATACAACCAGGGGTGCAATGGAGGTCTGATGGACTATGCGTTTGAGTTCATCATCAACAATGGTGGAATCGACACGGAGTCTGATTACCCTTACAAGGGCATGGATGGCCGGTGTGATGCCAACAAGATATTTTTCGCTTCATGGTTTCCCTTGATTTTCCAAATACCAGCGTCATTTTTTCTTACTGCCGGCTTTATGTGTTGGGTTCATTGCAGAAAAACGCGAAGGTTGTTACTATCGACAGCTATGAAGATGTACCAGCGAACAGTGAGAAGAGTCTGCAGAGGGCTGTTGCAAACCAGCCCGTCAGTGTTGCTATTGAGGTTGGTGGCAGTGCATTTCAGCTCTACAGCTCGGTAATTGACACTAACGTTGCTGCTGGGTTCATCTGTGGACCATTTGGTTAAATTCAGAGATGAATTTGTGGAATCATCTAGTATTTGAGTATCAGTAGGTAGCGATTAGTTAATTTTATCTCCATGACCGTAAAGAAATAAAGACTATCTGCCTTGAACAAGACATACACTGCTAGCTAGTGAAGCCCCCAGCAAAGTAATCAGATGAATCCAGACTCGACGCCGTAGATCACGGCGCCGAGCTTGACGCCGTGATCTATGACGTCGAGCTGTCTGCCAGATCATCTGCCACGTCAAACAGGACCACGAAGCTCGACGCCGTGAGTCACGGCGTCGAGACGTGTAACCTCGATGCCATGAATCATGGCGTCGACCCCTAGGGTCCAAAGTTGAGTTTACTTCGTCCAAGGATCTAAACGTAAATTTTTTTCAAAAAAAGAACCAAATAGTAAAAAATTCCGGCGCGCGCCCAGGCTTGCTTAGCTTCTGAGACTTCCGTAATGTCATTTCCACTAAAGAACGACACCATCTTTATGATTTTTTATTACTCTGAGGAATTTAATAACATATATGTGAGTACTTATTAAAATTTTATTTCTTATACTCGAGTAATTTAATAACATATATATGTAGAGTAGTTTTCTAGTAAAAGAGTATTTCCTTCGTGCCAAAACTAACTGTACATCTCGCCACCTTTTAACGAGTTATTATCAATATTTTTTCAGTTTAACCAAATATATAAAAGAATATACTAATATTTATGATGCATAATAAATATCGGTATTAGATTGATAGTGGAATATTCATAATGTTTTCTATAAACATATTAAGAGATACAAATATTGATTATACTTTCTATAAATGTAGAAAAGTTCTAGAAAAAGTATCATTCCACGAAAAACGATATATGAAATTATTTTTAGCAGCAAATGGCCCCCACTAAGTGGCACTATGTTTTAATATCTTTATTTAAGTATTTTATTTTTTTTGTGTGTCTTATTGTAACAGATTTCCATGTTTTTTTAAACATTTTTTCTAGCTTTCTTATAACAATGTCATATGGAACTAGAAATCTTTGAAGCAAGGCCCAATTTGAGCCCTTGTACCGACAATTCATATGGAATTGGACAGAGCGTAGCAATAACACCACGAACCATAAACATTTTTTGAATTGCCTACGGCGTCTACCCAAAATTAAACAAAGAGACGATTTGCATTGGCATGTGCAGATCTTTACGGGCACGTCTAGTTCCCAAGCCAATCTTACATGGCCTTGCTTTCAGTGGCAAGCTTTGCCTTGCCAGTGGTGGAGAGCCGATTCCGCTCACTTTCTTCGGGTCAGAAAAAACTCGCTTGCGCGGGCCACAAGGTGACCCAGTGAGGAATCCAAACACGTACAGTTCCTTCTCTATTTTTCTGGATGGGCAAGACGAGGCGAGAATCACCAGTGGAACCAACCACGCCCTACATTACGAAGGTAAAGAGATCTACACTGATTATACTCGACATGCCTTAAGGCCTTATTTGTTTCATCCCTAAACCATGTGGATTTAGGGGGATTGGAAGGGATTGAAGATGATTCTGACTTGTAGGGGATTTAATGCCCTTCAATCCCTCCCATTCCCCTTGGTTCCGAGAGAAAACAAACAAAGGCTTAGGGAATATAAAATCTTAGTTCTATTACATTATAGCCTATTGGGGTGAAGTGGTTTTGCTTCCTCTTTCTTAGGTTTATTAACCATATAGAAAATAGTATCGACATTTATGTCTTCAAAAAAGATTTACTACAAACTAATCTAATGATTTTTACTTGGTATTGTAGATACTATTATTTTTCATATCGATTTGATCAAACTTGAAATGATTTGACTCAGAAAATAAAAATTGCATTATTTTCGTGGCGGGAAGGGAGTAGCATTTAGGCTAGACTTCACGGAAAGGCGTTACGGGAGGCATTTTGTCGACATAAAACTAGGAAAACGATTCAATCATCTATTTTACGTACTTTTGTTTCACCAACCAAACCTGTTGAAAATTTGAAGCACCAAATCTCTTAAGCGTGGCAACCTTCTCTTACTTCATCTTTGGACAGCTGACTGGCATGGTACGGCAACGGCAGGGAGGCGAGGGGCCTCCATTTCCGCTCCCGGCAGAACAAGGAGAATGCACGACGCGAAGGAAGGAAATGGCCGGTGCCCTGCCGGTGTTGCGGCAGGTGACGCAAACAGAGACACAGGAAAAGGAAAACGGTAATGATACATACAGGGCGTCCGACCCGCGTCGGACGCCCCGCGCTTCACTCGCTCGTCTCCTCCCTGTCTCCACTCGCAGACTCGCTCGCCTCCTCCTCCATTCCGCCTTCTCTCTTCTCTTCGTCTCCGTCGCTTCCCCCGCGTGCGCGCTCCTCCAGCGCCGCGCTGGCGCGTTCCTCCCCTCCTCCCTCCCCTCCCCTCCCTTCCTCCCTCCCCTCCTTCCCCCTCTTCCTCCCCACTGCTGCGACATGCACGCCCTCCTCGCCACCGGAGTTGGGGGTGACGGCGGCAGCATCCGGTGAGCCCATGCACCTCCCCCTCCCTCCTTGGTGCTCTCGCCCTCATGCGCCCCTAGCTCCATGGGCTCCGACGAGGCAGGTAGGGAGGGATCTAGATCTGAGGCATGACTCCTCCTCCTCCCCCTCTGATTCTCGATCTGTTCCCTCCTCTTACTCTCCCTCTTCTTTCTGTTCCTCCTCCTCCCTCCCTTTTTCTGGATCTATGGTTTTGATGGTGGCTAGGGTTTATGGCGATTCAGATCTACATGCAACAGATGATGTGAAATGCTTTTTGCATAATTTTCTCTGATGTTGCAGCCATCCCCTCCTCCTCCCCCCATTATCCTCTGAATCTGAGATCTCCTGCCTCCTCCTCATCTGGATCTGGCCTTCCTCCTCCTGCTCCTTCAACTCCTCCATTGGATCTGAGACGCAGAGGTGGGGCTAGGGTTTGTGGCGATTTTTTGTTGCACCAGGCCTGTTTATGTTGTTGCAGTAGTGTCTTTTTGCTATTGCACAAGCTTTTTCTTCTTTTTGTTTCACTAGTTTCTTGCTGATGTTTTATTCTTGCATTGCAGTTTATTGCAGTAGTTTTAAGTTGCTGTTGCATAAGTATGCATTAGCACTTTCCCGGATGTTGCAGTAGTTTTGTTATGTTTGTTTCAGTTATTTTGATTTGCTGTTTCAACGAGTAAGTCACTTTGTTTCAACAGGTATGCATTACTTTTTCTCCCTTGTTGTAGTAGTTTCACCTCGCTGTTGCAGTGGATGTGTTTGAATGTTGCATTAGACTTTTTTTGGTGTTGCAGTTCGTATTTTTTTGTTTTGTTGCATTAGTTGTTTTTTCGATGTTTCAATAGCTTTTTTCGTTTGTTTCATCAGTTTGTTTCGTTTTGTTGCATTAGGGTGTCCTTCGTTGTTGCAATAGCATTTCCTTTTGTTGCAGCTGGGGGGCGGGGGTGGACTATGGTGGTGAGCTGGTGGCGGGGGCGGAGGTGAGGGGGATCGGCGAGTTTGGGGGCGGGGGTAGACCTGTGCGTGCGGGGGAGTCGCATTTGTCCGTGCGGGGACGGGGCGGGGGGTCGCGTCCGTGCGGGGCGGAGGGGCGGGGTCGCATTTCTTCTCCATGCGGGGACGGGGCGGGGGTTGCGTCCGTGCGGAGCGGGGGAAGGGGTCGCGTTTTTTCTTCTTCTTCTTTTCCCGTAGAGTGCGGGGCTGGTACTGCTCGCTGTGGCGTCCAGCGCTAGCGCCCGGATCCGGACGTCCGGGCGCTAGCAGGACCGAAAGGAAAAGGTGGCCCTGCTGTCGGCTATCCACGTAGAGTCAGCCAGTCAGGTGGTCAAGTTATTCCAGGTCAGAGTATTTCCTGAAAAACGAAATTCGGAAGATTCTATCTAGATGGAGCCGGGTCACAGTTGACAGATTTGCCCCCGCACGGAGCACGGCCTTGAACCCTTCACGATGGGCAAGTAGGGGATTTCCATAGGCGATGGCTTTGCCGCCGTGCCAGCCTGCCAGGCAAATATTGTATACGTAGCAAAAAGAGCGACGAGACCGAGGAGTACTTTCGTGCAATGCAACCACTGCCTATAAAAACCGCAGCCAGGTCACCGCACAGCCCGCATTTCCGAGATCCAGACACATCAAATCAAACCACACGACGGCGCAACCCAACTCGATCCGAAAGTGCTAGAGATGGCCACCGGCGCCGTTCCAGCCCAAGGTGGTGAAGGAGCGCCGTCGCCGCTGCTGGCGAAGGCGTTCAAGGTGTACGTGCCCGGGGCCGGGTACGAGCAGTTGTGTGTCTGTGTGTCAATGGAGGTCCGGAGCAGCCGTCTCGTCTTCAAGCCTGCCGATCCATGCAATCCTGAGGTCATCTGGGCGAAGAGGATCCTGCCGGATCACAACTTCGAGCTCGTCAACCAGGCTTCAGGGCAGCCCATACTGAATTGTGACATCTTTCCACGTCATGTACGTTCATTCGTGTGTGTTTGTACAGCTTATTAGGCCTTCAATTACCATGTGGGCCCTTCCTTTCGATCTTGTTAGCCTGTGTGCTAATATGGTTTTTCCCCAATCGATCGGGGACGCGATCAACTACTTCACAGCTCGTCGTGTCTGCGTACTACCACCCTGCCCTGCTCTTCGCGCCGGCGCGGTGGATGGAGGCCGTGAACGCCGGCGGCGGCGGCGGCGGGGTTGCTGATGGCGGCGTCCAGATCGTCTGCGTGAGTGCACACGTACAGAAGCAGAGCCGCGTGCTGCCCTTGAAGATGGCGGAGTGGGGAGCTAACCAGCAGCATGGTTAGTGGTGTCTTAGCGTTGTCTTTCTTCCTCTGACCAGCAGCATCTGCATGCGCGACAACTCCCATCCTCGGCCTGATTGACTCCGTGCGCCATGCAATGGCCACCGGCGCATGCCGATGTGCCCCTCCACGCTCCACAGGAAAGGCAAGAAGCAATGGAGATGTGCACAGGAATATAATATAGCAGAAAGTGTCACTTTGGTTAATGTTGCGCGTCTTGCCATGGTGAGCATAGCAACGCCACGCCCTGGCATAAACGTGGAACCTGGTGAAGTGCTACAATCGCACAAAGAAATGGCTAGTACACATTTTCAAATTCAAATTAAAACTATCTTGTCCCGTTGTAAGATGTACTGAATAAAGTACCGGCAGATATACTATTATTAGTATGGGAGGATGGCACAGTCTTTGCCCGCCGACTGCATGGGATCACGAATCTTTGCCCGACGAGACTCGAGCCCCCGCTTGGTTCGAAGAAGAAAAACGTCGGACGGCCTGGGAGCGTGGGCGGTGATCTTTGTACGGGATGGCGCAGTCTTTGCCCGCCGCCCGCCGCCGAGGAATCATAAATAGACAGAGCAGCGAGCTGCAAGCTGCTAAGGGCAGGTAAGCAAGCAACCTTCAGAGTTCAGTCCAAGTTCGCCGGCCGTTGAAGCTCGAGCATCGCGGTATGTCAAGTCGCGGACTTCTGACAGCGGTGCTGCTGCTGCTGCTGTTGCTGCTGCAGCATCAACCACCGGTGGACGCCGGCGCTGGCCCTGGGACCACCGAGCAGCTCCGCTACCGGCGCCATCGAGGATTCCGGCACCGCAACTCCCCGCAGACACCGGCGGCGCCAGCGCACCCGCCTCCCCCACCACCACCGCGCTGCAACGACACATTCGCCCCCGAAGAGTCTCTCACGGCGAGCGGGGACGTCTGCGTGCCGGTGCCAGCGCCGTCTCCGCCGGTGCCGCCTCCCCGCCGCGGCCTGCGGTGCCCTCCCTGCACCTGCCCGAGGCCGCCGCAGCCGCAGCCGCCGCGCCCGTTCCCGGGCTGGCCCGTGCCACGGCCGGTGCCGGTTCCGGGCAGCAACACCGGCGGCCCCGACAACGGCGGCGGCTACGACTGCGTGACGTCTCTGGCGCCGCTGGCGACATGCGGGGAATTCATCACGGGTAACGAGACCGAGACGCCTACTCCCACCGGCGCATGCTGCTCCGCGCTCGCGGCGTTCCTGCGCGCGTCCAGCGCAGCGGCGGCGGCCGGAGGAGGGGACCACATGCTACGCTGCCTGTGCCCGGTCATCCTCGGCGACGTGAACAAAGTTCTTCACAAACCCGTTGACCCCGTCCGCATGATGTACCTGCCCATCGCCTGCGGCGTCGTCCTCCCGCCGCAGGTCCTCTACGTCTGCTTCAGTAAGTGCTCCTCTGCTCTTGTCTCTGTTTCGCAGTTTTTCATCTGATCTGACGCGGTGCAATGCATGGATTGCTGCTGCAGCTGGGCGTCCTTCCCCCACCAACTTCCCACAGAGTTCGGGGACGGGGAGTGACCCATCATCCCCATAGACCAATCGAGGCCGAGGTCATCACCAACTTCAGTGATTATTTCTTGGTCGTTTGTAAGAATGCTTTCTCACTCAAATCTTATTACTCCACATTGCACTATTGCAGGTTAGTGGCAGGTGGCAGCAAACCATGTCAAGATCTTGCAAGGCTGAAGTATCTATTTAGGAGTACAAAAAGTGACTCCCTAGCTGAAGTGATCATGGATAGACAAAGACAATATGTTGGAGTTTAATACCATTGATGAATCGATTACAGATTCTAATTATGGCCTTGTAACTGAACATCTGTTAAGTTTGTAGTATGATATGCTAATTCAGATATCCATTTGTTTGATTTGCCCTTTATGATTCTATTACTCACTCAAAACATTTGGAACTAGTATCTCTTCAGAGCTCTGAACTATATGTAGGGTAGTCAGTAACTGTTCACCTTTTTTTTTAATTTTTTTGAGCTTGTTGTTCTGTACTTGTGAATTGTGATGACACTGCAAGGTTACAAGTGCCTCATATTTATATTTTCCTTGCCTTATTCTATCACTCACTCAAACATTTGGAACTATCCCTTAGAATCATGCAGGGATTTCCTTTTTAGCTCAAGACTCAGAGCACTGAATTATACTGCAGCCAGCAGTAGCTCAATTTTTTTTACTTCTTTCAACTTCGTGTTCAGAACTTGTAATTTTAGACTGACCTGAAAAAAGAGCATTCTGCTATGTGCACTGGAACGTGGTGGGACATGCAGATGCAGGTGCTTGTCCTCAAGCACTCGTACACATTTCTCTGCTAATAATTGCCGCACTTTTTTCATTCATTCTACTTGTGCGATGTCTTTTTCAGTTAGGTTTTGGGACTCACTACTATCTGCCTTTTTGAGTAGCCAATATAGTTGTGTATACCATCTGTTTAGTTAGGAGGCATATATAGTGATATGTGAAAAAGTCACCTTGGCTGATTCAGATTGAAACATCATACTTTTACTGGAGGTAGCCTTTAGAAAGCCTTACATTGTAGTGTCTTCATCTTTCTATTTGTTTGGTGGTTATCTTCTTATGAGCTTTAATAATAACCGGTAGACATGTGGTGAAAATACTCCTAAGATAATTTTTTTCCTGTTTAGTATAAGATTTGAGAGAACAAATGTTTTTCTGAGCGCGAGTGTAGCCGTGCGTGCAACAGCGGCTCCCACTGGTGGTGATGTTTACAACAAGTGTTATAGGCGTCTGAAGGACATACCCTGCTGGTGACTCCAAGATGAGCACATGCTTCCTCTTGCATGTATGATTTTTCATTTTTGAACATTTCAATGACAGCCCAAGCAGATTCCTATCTACAACAATGTATCTTAGGCGGCTTGTCCATGCTTGAACTATAGTTAAATGACCTTTTTAATGGCCAGTGCAAGAGATAAACCACAAATAGTTACTTATGTTGTCCTTTATTAGACCAACATATTTCTAAGCTTGTGTGTTTGCACTGTAAGGTTGTGTAGCTGATCAATGATTCCATCATCAATCATGCAGAACCCATTCTGCTGACAAAAGCGCATCTCATGGCATCGGATTGATCACCAAACATTTCATTAGAGATCCTCCATTGCAGGTACCCGATAATCCACATTGCTGATATGTCACCATGTAGTTAGAATTGGAAATAATCCAAAAAAAAAGTTGTCCTTTACATCTGTGCATTGCAGAGAGATTAATTGTGTAACACCTCTGGTGTTATAGTGACTAAAATTTGCCATGTCATCATATTGCACTGCAAAGCATTCATGATTAAGTTAACCATGTTGTGCATCAACTCAAATAAGTTTACGTTTCCTAGGTTGATTGTGTTTCTGTGGTGTGTGACTCGATTCCGAAAATCCTAATTTCGAATGTCACCGCAAATACTTAGTTTATGCCCTATGTAAGTTGAGGTGGACGATTGTGTTGTACATTAGTGTCACTTGTAGGGTATGAGCTCAAGTCCAACTCATAAAATAAACCTTCAAGTTTGAGTTTGAATTTGGAATAAAAAACTTGTTGCAAGTTTTCCGATTTGGATTCGAATTCAAATTTGAGGAATTATTAAAAGAATTTCCAAAGTCAACCCGGTCAACCAAGAGTGGCATTTGGTCAAACATGTGATGCTTGACTCAATGATGCCCTTGGGTGATGGTGTGATCACTAAATAATCACCAATTAATAGAACATCAAGTTTCAATTTGAAATCTTTCCGAAAACCCTAAAATGCAAAACTCTGATTTTACCCCTTTTTGAATAATTCAAAATCTAAGAAAAATTTGGAAAAAAGTTTTAAACCAAGTTTGTAGATCTTTTCAGGGGCTACAAGTTTGGTGTGTTGAGTTTTCAAAGTTTCAGTGTAAAATTTTGGGTAATTTTGAAAAGAAGCAAATTTCAAGTTTGACCCCTTTTCATCCCCAAACTCAAATTTTAAAATCGAGGCAGAATTTGAAAATGGTTTGAATAGCAAAGTTGTAGGTATTGGCTAGATGTACAACTTTAGTATTTGGATTTTTTGAAGTTTCAATATAAAATTTAAAGTAATTTCTAAATTACCAGATTCCAGAAAAGTGTCCCCTTTTGATTTCAAATTTAAATTTCAAAATCCATTTCGAATTTGAAAAAGTGTTCAACATGAAACTTGTAGAGCTTGAAATTCTAAAGATTTCATATCTTGGGAATTTTTCAAGTTGCTACATATTTTTGAAAGTAATTTTGAAAAACAGTTTAAAATCTAAAGTTGTGGGGAAGAGCTACAGTAGCCAGCGAATCAAAGTAGGGCAACGCACGGCATGGGCGCCGGCGAGCCGCCGTGGCCTTCGGCCGACTTCCAGACATGCCTGCGATCGCCACCTCATCCGCGCGCGCCTTCCAGCATCGCCAGCAGGGCCGGAGACCCCTTTAAAAGGCCGAGCACCGTCGTCGTTTTTCTTCTTCTTTTTCTCTGCTTTTGCCGTCATCGCCGCTTAGCTCCGCCGCTCACTGCTGCCGCCGTTGAGCTGCCTCTGGCTAAAACAACCACACCATCGAGTTCGCCTCGCTCCTGCGCACCTCATAGGCCACATACACCAACCAATTTCGCCCGAAGCGCCCGCACGGCCATCTCCTTTCTTTTCTCCGGCGAGTCGTGGCCACCGTGCCGCTTCACGTGGCCAGCCACCTCCACCGCCTCTCAGCGCCTGCCAGTCGCACCACTACGTTCGCGGTGAGCTACTCTTGCTCCCGGTCCCCTCCATTTAGTCGCTACCGGCTTGTGACGTCGGCGTGCCGCGAGCCACGACCACCGTGCCGCCATGGCTGGTGAGGTACCACCTCCGAGGGGTCTGCGGTCGTGCGAGTTGTTCGGTGAGGTTCGCGGTGTGGTGTAGATCGTGTTGGTCGGGTTAGTTGGTCACGGTTTTGTCACCGGCGTCGTGGTCACCGGCCGGCCACCGTGCCGTTGTGGCTGGGCAGCGGGAAGAGAGGGAGGAGAGGGATGACAGGCGGGGCCGCCTTGTTAGTGAGAGAGCGAGAGAGGGAGAGTGCGCACGCGCGAGCGGGCCGCGCGGCCTGGCATTGCTGGGCTGAGCGCGCGCAGATGGGTTGCGAGCACGGGTGAGCACGAACGCGCGTGGGTGAGCCGCGTGTGTTGCTGGGCTGAGCAAGGGAGAAGTGAGGGAGTTGGCCCGCGCTGCTGATTTTTGTTTTTTTTTCCAAAAATGTGTATAGTAACAAGTTTTGTTTATTTTGTTGTGAATTATTTAAAACTCCAAAAATGGTAAAAATTATTGTGTAACCTCTTTGTATTGTGTACTATTTAATAAAAATATTAAATGCCAATTTTATTTACTTTTTATAAGTTATTTAATTAGCTCAATTAATTAATAAATGACTTTTCCATAATTTTCCTAGGCTTAATTAATTGTCCAAAAATTTTAAAAATTGTTTTACCACTTAGTTATGATGTAAGCTTTCTAAAATAAAAATTTGAGATCAATTAGACAAAGTTGATTTTTATTCTTAATTTATGCTTTATTAAGTAATTAGTTAATCTTGTAATTAGAACCTAATGACTTAGGGTTGTTTGACTTTGTGATTGAGTGTTGACTTTGGGTCATTAACACTTAATGACCTTTAACACCTTTAATTGATTGTTTGAGCTCTCTTAACTATGTTGTTAAGGCTTAATTGGTGTTATTTCATGTGTTAAACGAAAGTCGTTAATAAAGTAATTAACCTACGCAAACCCTAAGTTAGGGTTAGGTTAGGATCGATTGCTTTGCAACTGTACCGCGAAGGAAAGTTGTACTCAAGTTATTAACTTTGTTATACATCCATCAAGCGTCATGTTTATTATTTCATCATATTGAGCATATGTTATCGTCACGTGTAGTCCCCGTGAACGAGGAGATTGCCGAAGTTGAATCCGTCCCCGAAGAAGAGCCGACGTCCGTGGAGGTGGGATTTGATATTTGTGGTACTGACCCAGAATCTGAACTTCCCGTCGACCAAGGCAAGCCCTGGTTGCATTTAAACCTTCCTTGCGTTTTGAAAAGCTTTACTTCAATTATGACAATGCTTTATTGCATTAGGTGGTAGGAGTTGAGTGATAACCGAATTACTGCACTACCATCCTTGAAACTTTAATATTATCCTTGTTGCTATTTTATTTGAAAATGCTTAGCCTGCTTAGCCTTGCTTAATAAGAAAACTTTGAAAATGTTTAGCAAAGTTTGAAGGGTTGTTGTGAAACAACTGAATGAATGAATGATAATTTTAATTTGAGATCGGTCGGTGGACTTGCATTGGGAAAGGAGTCCCACTACAGTGTCTCCGATTGTATCGGTTAAGGACCGTCTGTTGTAGTCCCGTTTGGTCGAGACTTTGCAACTGACCGCATGCTCTGATAAGCCTAAGATCTCGGTAATGCCATCATGTGAATGACTAACCGCGCACTGGAAGTGGAGAGATGGCGAGAGTAGTGTGTACCCTCGTGGCCTAGGGCTGGATTGGAGGTGTACTGTATTCTCCGGTGGCGCTGGACCCGGTCATGTGTTGGAAGATCCAAGTGAAGGTTGATATATGTCAGTTAGAGTTCTACATATGTCATATGGTTAGGGATCCCCAGCTGGGTATAATTGATTCGAATCGCCGCTGCTTCTCGGATAAGGAGACTTGACCTCCGCAACTACATCGTAGTTAATAAATGAAACATTGGTCGAAGAATAAGAAAGAAGATGTATGAGTTATCTGATCTAGATTAGGATCACTTACATTCAATAATAACTAACGATGAAATAAAACATTGATTTTAAGGATGCACTTTTAGTAGCTTTTATGCAAAAGAAACTTGAATCTCGCAGGAACCCTACCTTGATTTCCTAAGCCCGCATTCCTGGGTTTTATCTCTACCTTTTTGGTCGGTTAAGTCTTGTGGAGTACTTTTGTACTCAGGGTTTGTTGAACCCCTGTTGCAGGTTCGTCTCATGAGCAGGTTTGTTTTGGACCCTGTTGCATGACCGTCTTTGCGGTAAGCGACAACGAGTAGATGTTTGACTCTTAGGCAGAGCGTCACGTTTTGGTGATTGTAATAGTGTTACTAATGCTAACCCACTATTATGGTTGTACTATCTAAACTTAAGCTTTGTAAGTTGGAACAACGGGTTTGTGAACTTATGTTATGTAAGACTTCTGTTTTTGTATTCTGATGTAATTTATTATATAAACTGTTGTAATACTGTAATGCCTCTGAAATGTGATCCTGCTCGGAAGATCGTGGATGATTCGGGTTTCCCGAGGACACCCGACAGACTTCTTAAGTTCTGTGGTACATATGTATGGTGGTTAGAGGTCTCTAAGACGATAACAAGTACATGTGGGCCATATTATTTAGGAGGTTCTACCACAAATTGCTCAGTATGGAGGAGGCTATACAAAACTACTAGTTGTGTTATAGCATGGCAATGTAAGGATTCTATTTGGTTGCACATTCATACTAATTGCATACTCTGCAAAAATGATAAATTCAGAGTACTTGCTGAGGTCTGTCGCCTAGGGCGAATTGCAAATTGCTACTCCGTACGACAAGGCTGGCAGCTATAGTAGTATCTGGCTTCCCTATATGGATACTCGATGGCCGGGCATGTGACATCAAAAAAAAAAAGTTAAACCGACTTATAATTTAGAATGGAGGGAGTACCTTACTGAGTTCAAGTAAGGTGCAGAGAGTAAGGATGCTGCAGTGAGGATCATGAATGCTTACAATGCTGCTCAGGTTTGATCTTTGTGTACATGTCGAAAGGATGACTGCATATCTTCTTAATTGTAGAAATAGTAGAGATGACATTGAAGTTGTCTGTGTTAACGATCATTAATCTTGAAAACAATAATTATTTTCATTACATATTTGAAGTTCCGACCCGTTCCGTTTTTCACTTTTGTCCGTTCGTTTCCGTATTTACGGAAATAGGAGAGGGGTTTTTCCGTCCGTTTCCGCGGGATCCCGTTTTCACCCGAAATTGACCCATATTTATTCCGTTTTTCATTCCGTTTTAAATCTACATGAGATGTGTAGAAATTAATATGTTCATAAACCTATTAATCATCAATTATGCATGTTAACACATGGCATGCTAGTAAATACTAGACTAATAACTTTGATTGTGTATATTAATTTGTGACTTTGCTCATGTATATTCATGAATATTTAATCATATTATTCTAACTTAATTTTCTGACTCTCCATCCGTATTTTTTCGTTTCCGTGCATTTGCATATCCTGATTCCGTTTTCAAACCCGTATTTTCCGAACCCGATCCTGTTTTCGCCAAAAAATATAGAAACAGAAGTAGAAATAGGGTTTTCCCGTCCGTTTTCGTCTGTTTTCATCGCTACTTGCAAGAGCATGTGCTCGTTCAGGAAAGCGACATCATGATGTGGTGAAATAACTCTAGGAGGCGCTTACCCAAATCAATTCATCGCGGTTTCGATTCCTTGTTCTTCCTTGTTGGATGGACAATGTGGAAGGAAAGAAATGGGAGAACCTTCAATGGGATGCCAAGGTCAGTGGCGCAGCTGCTCCAGGTAATTGAGGATGAGATCACCATGTGGATTGCGGCGGGTTATCGGCACTTGCGTGCGCTGGACTCGCTTCGCCGAGCGGATTGAAGCAGTTTGTCATCTTAGTCGCGAATGAGGTTTACTATGTAATTACAATCACGTGCGAGCTTGTTCAGGGGGTGACTAACGGTAATCTTTGGATTACTGTTTCGGTGTAACAAAACTCTTTTCCTCTGCTTAATGAAATACGTGCCAAGCACATTCTCGAAAAAAAAGTATATGAGCAACCTTCTGCACTGTGTAGGTACTGCATGCTGGGAGTGGTAACAAAAATGCATTCAAAACACAAATTGCGGTAGAATACAATCAGGTTGGATTGCTTCCCTCTTGGTATGGACAATCAGGTATAGTCAGCATTTGGTGTGATTTATATTTTTACAAATTTGATGCAGTATGTGCAGGCGATCTTGGATACTATAGGATCTTTGAATATGGATTGAATACTTGGAACCTAATGTTTATTTGGAATTCTAAGGTGACAGGTCTGCATTGTTTGTATTCTAACAATGATAGGAGGGAGGGTTTGGCTCTGGTAGCCAAGGATGACTATTCATAGCTCTGAATTTCGTTTCATTTGATAAATTTTCTTAAATTAGTAACCCCTGAAAATCTGACTTTTTTTTAACATTCTGCAGCAGTCTAGTATGCCTGGATCAATGTATTTTAAGATTTTATACAGACGAATGTTGTGGAAATATCGATTATGTAGTACATATTTACTGCTTGCAAGTGTTCCTGCAACTTGGTTCATGCATAAATCGTAGACACATTTGGTCTATATAATTTACTACTATTTGCAACTGTGCTCCCTATATCCTCCACTGCTAACTTCCAGCGTTGACTCCTTGTGTTCTCTCCACCTGCACAGCTTAGCTGATGCTTTACTCATGGATTATGCTCCTAAACAGCAAAACTCGAATCTAGATCCTACACCTTACTCACCACCATTTCTAGGAGTCCAGTTAAATTGTAAGTTCATCTTTTTTTCCGAAGGGACGGCAAAAGTTTTGCCGCTATTTTTATTAGACGATGAAAAAAAACAAAGTGGCGGCCCAGTTTTTTGAGTGGAAACCGGGCCCAAAAACCACACAACTGCGGAGAGTGCACCCACTCATCCCATACAACTTGGTACTCCAACTCACCACTAACAACTTCACGCTACTCGACGCTCTGGTGAAGAGTGCGCCACTCAACTCTAACAACTTCCCACCGCTGCATGCTTCGGTGAACTTCACCGAGCCAACTTGGTCAAAACGACCCAACTAGCAACTCAAATTGGTCGAAAAACGACCCGACTAGCAAAACCACCACTAAAGCAACTCAGGATAACACAAAGCTAAACAAAACAACTATAAAAAACAACTAACTCAGACAACCAACTCAAAACGTTGATGCCAGTCACCACCAACTAGACAACCTGAAGCACCACCATGGCGGCAGAAGCAACGGAGCGGATCTGGAAAAGCCTCGCAATGCCTTCAAGAAGGAAACGACGCCAAGGCGCCGACATTGCAAGCCCAACATGGGAGGGCTTTCACCTGCAAATCGCAGCTGGTAGGAGGAGAGGTACGAGAAGGACGCCTCCAAGGAGGACACGCCGCGGACGTCGCCGTCCAGGCTTTCGCCAAGACCTCTCACACCCACCCATCGCCGCCTGCCAGAGCCCACCGCAAAGGGGACAGTCACGAAGGAAGGCGCCAGTGACGAATGCGGGCGTCCCCGCCGACACCCAACGCCACCACGCGAACCGCGAGCGTCCTCGCAGCAAGCGTAGCCGCATGACGATGTCCCCGACCCATCAAAGAGACGGGGCACGGAGAAGCCAGGGAGCTGCAAGGGCGCACGACCGTCGCCCCGAGGAAGGACGGCGGGCAGTAGCAACCACCAGCCGGCCAAAATAAGCGCTGCAGGAAGCCTGCCGTAGATGAAGCCCACTGCCGGAACCAGCCGAAGCCAGCCAACAGCAAGCGGAATTGGCCAGCAGCAGGGAGAAGGAAGATGACGGGGAGGAAGAGGGATCCGGGGAAGGGGAGGTAGAAGCCCCGGGTACCCAGCCCGCCAACACCCGTCACCCAGCCGCACCCAGCCGCCCTCCACACGACCCCGGCCGCCGGACCTGCGGATCCGGCCGCCAGCAACGCGGATCTGGCCGCCCCCGCGTGGATCTAGCTGCCGACCACCCAAATCGCGCGGAACTTGGGGGCGACGAAGCTCCACGTGCGCAGGCAACTATTTGCTTTATCACAGATAATTGAAGTTTTCTGCTCACACATAAGAATTTTGTGGTCAGGCTAGTTTTGCTGCAAATAATTGAGGTTTTCATGGTTCACTAGTTTTTTTTGTCACACGATACAATTTGCATTCAGAGGATAGTCAGCCAAAAGAACCACGTGATTGCTCAACTTGAAGGTTCTTTATTTATTCCAGTATATGCTTTAGCTATGCAACATATGCTTCACTAAAAAGCTCTGATAGGGACTGTTGAAATTAGTTATATCTATTATCTATAGGTCCTTCAGATTTGAGATCATGAGTAACTAGAAAGAATGGCTGGAGATCGTCCTCTTCCAGTGATAGAAGAGATGGAGATCATAGCTGGAAACGGCGATGTTGCATTTCATGTGGAGAGTGGGTCACAACAGTTCGGCTATGCGGGTTAATCTGAAACGCAGAGGCATGAAGCTGGATCCTATCTGTGAAATGTGTGGTTGATTTGATGAAGATGGTGGTCACCTGTTTTTTAAATGCAAGAATGTTAAAGGGGTGTGGTTAGAGTTGCATCTGGAACATGTGAGGTCTTGTTTGGCGCGGGCTGCTTCAACCAAAGATTTAGTCATGGAGGTGCTGAAGCTGAAAGAGGAGGTGCAATGCAAAGTGATCATGCTCATGTATCTCTGGTGGTCCGAAAGATGCAGGGTTCGAGAAGGCGAAACGCCGAAGGCACAGGGACAGTTAGCAGTTTAGCGCAACTGCTATGCTGAAGAATGGTTGTCACTGAAACAAGCGACGGTGGAGTCTGTCCCAAGTCGACAAAAATCTGTCTGAACGAGGCCTCCGGATGGCTATGTTAAGATCAATTGTGATGGTGCATTTAAACAGGAGGATCGATCGGGTGGACGGGGATATGTCATCAGAGGAGGAGACAGTGTGGTTATCTGTTCAGGCTATGGCAGGCTGGGGAAAGTGCTAGAGTGTCCCATGCGGAGATTATTGCTTGCCTGCAAGCTTTACAGAGGGCGACCCAGCTGGGAATCCAGAAGGTGCTCTTGGAGACTGATGCCATGATCTCCTTAATAAAATACACGTGAAGTCATGTTCTAGAAAAAAAAAAGACTGATGCCATGATGGTGGTTCAAGCAGCCAATTCTCCGGAGTTTGATCGATGCTCGGCGAGTGGTCTGCTCTGGGAGCTGAAGGAAAGTCTTTCTTGTAACTTCACTTGTTGAGTGGTAGCTTACAACCCTTGTAATCTTATCGCGCATAGCTTAGCTGCCCTTGGGGCAAACTTTGAGTCCGGGTACTGATCCGATCCAGGACAGTATTCCACCTTGTATTTGCGTACTGGTGGCCAAAGATGTGATGTCAGGGTTTGAGTATTGGAGATCGCTTCCATGAAAAGTACTACCATGCCATCTGGTGTGATGTGTGGCCCGGTTAATTAATTGGATGCATCGGAGGACATTCTTCGTCTACAACTGAAGAGTAACATGACTCACTTGAGCGAAAAATGATAACAAATTAGATAGTTTTTTTTTGCCAGAAAATAAACTTCCTATCTGGATGACATTCCTTTGTCCATGTAATTTGCATTGTGTTCGCTATTTTTGCACTCAAAATGCATCAATTTGCCAAAATATATATCTCAATACCTGCAAAAAGAAGAAGAAAAAGAAGAATTGATCATACAGGTATAAATATAGATTGGGCCTTGACTAGCCTAGTCCATATTGTAAAATAGCCCAGCCCAATTAAAGCCAAAGACCTCCTTGTAATAATTTGTGTAACCCGCCAAGTGTACAGAATTCCAAAGCCTTCTTCCCAACTCTTCTGATTTGCTTCGATATCAGTCTTGCCTGACGAGACCAGCCTCCTTCACCGGCCCAAGATAACTCAGTCTTCCTAGGCCTTACGCCCTTACCATAGGCCAAGCCCATTTCAGATTAAAGCCCACAAAGTAAATGCTTGAAAGTGTATATATAAAATTCATATACAGTTATACTCCCTCCATCCCAAATTATAAGACGTTTGACTTTTTTGACACCAAGTTTGACCACTCGTCTTATTCAAAAATTTGTGCAAAATATCAATTCTTTTATCGTGGCTTGGTATATTAATAAAAGTTCCTTAAGAATGACTTAAATTTGACTATGTTTGTACAAATTTTTTGAATAAGACGAGTGGTCAAACTTAGGATAAAAAAGTCAAACGTCTTATAATTTGGGATGGAGGGAGTAAATCCTTGAAAGTGTCACGATTGGTTTGATTTGTGTCACATTGGTTTGATTTGCAGCAAAATGACAAATCCTTGAATGTGTATATATAAACCTCATGTCTGGATGACATTCCTTTGTTGATGCAATTTGCATTGTGTTCGCTATTTCTTCACTCAAAATGCATCAAAATATATATTATCTCAAAACCCGCAAAAAGGAGAAGAAAAGGAAGAATTATTGATCATACAGGTATAAATCTAGACTGGGCTTTGACTAGTCTAGTCCATATTGTAAAATAGCCCAGCCCAATTAAAGACCAAAGACCTGGTCCGATCTCGACGTTACCACCCGGCCCATGAGGCCATGACCCCATGTCAGCATCCGAAAGAACGTCCCGGATCGAGGCCGGGCCGGCCATGCATCATCGTTGAGGCCCGCATTAGGTGAGTGACTTAGCTTGCACGCATGGCTCACGAGCCAGGGTAGGCGGCCGGGCTGGGGTTCGTCAGCAGACCAACCCTGAAACTGAAATAAACCCATCTCTTCATGTTCCCGAAAGTTTTTCAGAATGCACAGTACACAGGCCGAGATCTGTGCATTATATTAGCACGGCTGTTTGGTTGCACTGCAAGCTGCAATTCCATGCACGAGGTCTTGTTACATTTCATGGTTCGTCAGTTCGTTAGATCGGGTACGAATTCACAGTAGGAATAACGAGATATCGATTTGCAGTAGGTGCGACAAACCCCTAAATATTCTACAATGGAGAAACGGAGAAAACGCAAACCATCCGATGGCGCAGGTGTAGCAGATCCGGAGGAGGCGCCGGTGTTGGAGTCGTTCGCCGGAGGAGCCATTGACGCGACGAAGAGGTTGCGCGGTGGAGACGGTGGCGGCTTCCCGTCACTAGCTGCGCCCCTCTCGGATCAGGAGTGTGGAATGTCGGTGGGAATGGCGGCTGAGGACGACCTCGTGTTCTGAGCCGGCCAGCCCCCACCTCTATTTATGCGCAGTGTGACGGGGGCCCACCAACCATGTAGGGTTGGGCGCCCCCGATCAGGGCGCGAGAAGCAAGGCCTAAAAGGCCGTTGGGCCTAATGGTGGGAGATCAAAACCCAACATTCTCCCCCTTGATCTCTCATTATTTTCTTCGTTCTTTAATTTCATACTCAAACCTTCGGTTCATATTTCATTGTTTCTTTCCTATTCCATTGCAGATTAGTGCATTGAACTGTTTCATCGTCACAGCAATTAGTGCCGTTAGACTAACAGCTACAACACATTTCTCTGTTTTGGAATGAAGTTTCTTCTGGGCCCTTCGTATGTTCGGGAATCATAGGCTTTCCTTTAAACCCATGCCGGCTATGTGTTCTCTGAACACGTTGGGTGGTAAGCCCTTTGTGAGCGGATCCGCGAGCATTTTCTCTGTACTTATATGCTCAAGATTTATAATATGATCCCGAACTTTATCTTTTACAACATAGTACTTTATGTCAATGTGTTTGGCAGCACCACTTAATCTATTGTTGTAAGCATATTGTACCACTGGGTTGTTATCACAATACAACCTCATCGGTTCATTTATATCATCAATCACTTTCAATCCGGGTATGAATTTCTTTAGCCAATTCACCTGCCCCGTTGCCTCATAGCATGCTACAAACTCGGCATACATTGTCGAGGATGTAGTTACGGTTTGTTTGGAGCTTTTCCACGATATAGCCCCTCCTGCGAGAGTAAATATATATCCTGACGTGGATTTTCTTTCTTCTCCCGCGTAATCGGAATCTGAATACCCCTCTATCTGCAGGGAATCAGATCTTCTATACGTTAGCATGAGGCCTTTCGTACCCTGCAAATAACGCAGGACTTTCTTCACCAATTTCCAATGTTCTATTCCTGGATTCTTTTGATATCTGCCAAGTAATCCGGTGACAAAAGCCAAGTCAGGGCGTGTACACACTTGAGCATATTGTAAACTTCCAACTGCTGAAGCATACGGTACCGCTTTCATTCGATTAATCTCATATTCATTCTTGGGACATTGATGTTCCCCAAATCTATCGCCCTTGACAATAGGAGCAGGTGAAGAACTGCACGCATGCATACTAAATTTCTTCAAAACCTTTTCTATGTATGCCTTTTGCGACAATCCCAGTACCCCCTTTCTTCTATCTCGGTGAATCTCTATTCCCAAAACAAACGAGGCCTCACCGAGATCTTTCATATCGAAGTTTGAGGACAAGAATTTCTTCGTTTCCATTAGTAGACTGACATCACTGCTAGCAAGCAGGATATCATCCACATACAAGATTAGGAATATATACTTTCCATTCTTGAATTTTGCGTAAACGCAATTGTCCTCAACATTCTCCTTAAACCCAAAACCTTTTATCGTTCTATCAAATTTCAAATACCACTGTCTTGAGGCTTGTTTCAATCCGTAGATTGATTTCTTTAGGTGACATCCCATATTTTCTTTTCCTTTTACAACAAAACCTTTCGGTTGTGCCATATAAACATTTTCTTCCAAATTCCCGTTAAGGAACGCCGTTCTTACATCCATTTGATGTAACTCCAAATCATAGTGGGCCACAAGTGCCATTATAATTCTGAAGGAATCTTTACATGAGACTGGAGAAAACGTCTCATTGTAATCAATCCATTCTCTTTGCGTAAAGCCTTTCGCCACAAGTCGCGCTTTAAATCTTTCTATATTCCCTTGGGAGTCATATTTTGTTTTGTAGATCCATTTACAACCTACTGTTTTAGCTCCCTTAGGAATAATTTCCAGGTCCCAAACTTTGTTGGTACTCATTGATTTTATTTCATCTTCCATGGCTTTAAGCCACTTCGATGAGTGGTCGCTTCTCATGGCATCTTCAAATGAGGTGGGATCATCCCCCATCTGAAATTCTTCTGTTTCATAAACTTCATAGTCATTAGAAATAGCTGACCTTCTTGTTCTTTGAGACCTTCTAGGGGCCTCTGGCACTTGTTCCACATTGGGCTGTTGTTGTTCTTCCTCATGTGCGACGTTTGGTTCTATGGGGTCCTCAAGGACAGCCTCCTCAAGGACAGGTTCCTCGTGTTCATTTATTGTCGCCACGGGAGAACTTGCAACAGGTGTTGGCTCTACAGTGTCCTGCACTGTCGGCTCAACAGCAACAGGTAGCGTAAAGAATGGTTCTTCAACCATCGGAGTGGGTACATGTACCCGTTTCTCCTGTAGGCTTATTTCTCGTGCCACCATGCTCCCCCTTATCATGTTATCCTCCAAGAACACAGCGTGTCTTGTTTCTACAAACTTTGTATGCCTGTCAGGACAATAAAATCGATATCCTTTCGATCTTTCTGGATAGCCAATGAAATGACAGCTGACTGTCTTGGAGTCTAACTTTCCTATGTTGGGTTAAACACTTTTGCCTCAGCTGGACAGCCCCACACACGCAAATGGTTAAGTGAGGGTTCCCTTCCTGTCCATAATTCATACGGTGTTTTAGGCACCGATTTGCTTGGTACTCGATTAAGTATGTGAATGGCGGTTTTCAGTGCCTCCATCCATAAACTAATCGGTAAGGTGGAGTAACTTATCATGCTTCTTATCATATCCATTAAGGTACGGTTGCGTCTTTCAGCCACTCCATTCTGCTGAGGCTCCCCCGGTGTGGAGTACTGAGCGACTATGCCATTTTCCTGTAGAAACTTTGCAAACGGTCCACGAATTTGGCCATATGAGGTATGTCGCCTATAGTACTCTCCACCTCGGTCTGATCGTACTATCTTTATTTTCTTATCATGCTGATTTTCAACCTCAGCTTTAAATATTTTGAATTTATCCAATGCTTCCGATCTTTCTTTAATTGGATAAATATAGCCATAACGAGAGTAGTCGTCTGCGAATGTTATAAACGAATCATAACCATCCACGTTTTTCACAGGAAATGGACCACATATATCAGTGTGGATAATTTCTAAAGTTCCTGTGCTTCGTTTGATATTTTTCTTAATTTTCTTGACATACTTTCCTTTGATGCAATCAACGCATTGTTCTAAATCTGAAAATTCTAAGTGCGGAAGAATTGATTCTTTAATCAGCCGTTTCATTCTCCCCCTCAAAATATGGCCCAAGCGACAGTGCCATAATTTCGAAGAGGCATCATCAATTCGCTTCCGCTTCTTAGTTACATTCGCAGATAGGGAATCATTCATATTCTCATCGCATACATTGTTCGCATTTTTATCAAGAGATAACAAATAAAGCTTGTCTTGTCGGAAGGCAAGACCAACACATTTATTGTTAACGAGTATCTTACATTTGCCATCACCAAAATGACAATCAATTCTGTCATCATCAAGTTTTAAAACACTTATCAAATTTCTACGCAAAGAGGGAACATAAAGTACTTCTTTAAGTCTAAGTACAAAGCCATTGTTCAATTCTAAAGATAAATCTCCAATCGCTTCAACATCGGCTTGTACTTCATTTGCAACTTTAATCGTTCTTTCTCCTCTTTGCAAGGTTCTCGTCCCACTTAACCCCTGTAAAGAATTTACAACATGAGTAGTTGCTCCTGAATCAACCCACCAAGTGGATTTAGCATAACATAAATACAGGGATTCATCTACAAATGTAATAAATTCATCACCTCTTTTCAGTAGAGATTTCAGGAAGTCAGGACAGTCTCTCTTGTAGTGTCCCTTCTTGAAGCAGTGCTTGCATTGGTCCTTTTCAGCTCCACCATAGGAGTTGCTCTGCTGATTTTTAGGTTCCTGGGGTTTCTTTCCCTGAGAGTTTGAGGAAGAGGCCTTGTCCCACTTGGGTTCCCCTTGTGGTTTAGAATTCTTGCTATTAAAGTTCTTTCTTTTATTGTCCTTCACAAAATGAGCGGACTCACTCTGTGATGACTTTATCCTCTCCTCTTCTTGAGCACACATTGAGATAAGTCTTTCTATGCCCCATCTTTCAGGCTGCATATTGTAGTTCACAATGAAAGTATCATATTCTTTTGGCAGGGAAGCAAAAATCAAATAAATCAGGAAATCATCTTCCTTCAAATTCATCTCTTTTAGCTTAGATGCCGTGGTGTTCATCTTCAAAATGTGCTCTCTGATGCTACCACCAGTATATTTTTCATTCACAAGCTTCTTTATCAGTGAACTTGCTGTGGCCTTGGTAGACCCAGTAAACTGACTCTTGATTTTATCAAGATATTCTGTGGCAGTAGCACATTCAGGAATTGAGCCCCTTATCTGTTCTTCTATGGTGGCCGTAGCTACCAATAAGCACTTGTGGTTTGAGAGGGTCCATTGCCTGTGTTCAAGATCATATTTCATTCTTATCTCAGCATGATCACGCTTTCGAGCAGTGAAATCAGCGTCAGATTCATTTTCTTCTCTCACCGGATCCACAGGTTCAGTGGGACACGGTGAGATGATGGCATAATCGACCTCTCCCAACGCAAGTTCAAGTTCATATTTCTCCCGCCACACACGGTAATTGGTCCCGTTGAGTGTCAGAATGTTCGCGATGTTCACAATGCATTTGCCTCCTGAAACCACATCAGAGTAAGTGAGAAATATTTATACATAAAATCATACGCTTTAACTCAACGTTGGTCAAATTGAAACATATAATTCATCTATGCAATTATTTTACATCACCGTTGGGCAGAAATAAAATTAATGCACAATTTTCATGAATCAAAATTATAATATTGTTATTAACAACGTTGGTCAGAAAATAACAATACTACAATTCATCTTCAATTATTATTCATTTTTCAAAACCAAATTCTCCCGTTGGTTCGAATTTGATAATAAAAATAATTATATCAAGTACGCAGCGGAAACAATAAAGTTCTCATAATGTTATTTTCCAGAAGCACTAAAAAAATTTCATTATTTTCTGAGCAAAATGTCGTTAGACAATATTGCACGAAAGTTCATAGCAAAATTCTATTCAAATTCATTCAAATATTCATCGAATTCATGTAAAATTGCTTCTGAAAAAAAAAATGAAATTTCTCTTCTTCTTCTTCAATTTTGGCCCGCAGGCCTTCCTTTTCCCCGCGGCCCAGCCAGCGCAGCCGGCCCACGCGCGGCTCGGCCTGGCCAGTGGCGCGCGGCCCGTCAGCGCAGCCGGCCCACGCGCGGACCCGAGCTCAGCCAACTGGGCCTTGCGCTGTCGGTGGCCCAGTTCGGTGCCGCGCGGCCCAACTGCGGCCCGGCTCGGTCGGTCGCTCGATCGTGGCCGTTCACGTGATCCGACGGTGGGGCGCCGATTTCGGGAGGTTAAAACCTCCAACGCCGGCGCTTCCAACCCTAAATCCTATTCCTTTCCTTTCTCCTCCCCATTCCCGCATGGCCGCCGGCCACCACCGGCAGGAGAGGCAGCCGCCGAAGTTTCTTTTCTCCTCCTTTTCACTTCCTCTTGGTCTCCACCGGCGCCGGTCTTTCCGTTCTTGACGCCACACGGTGGTGCCGCTGCCGCCCCCCTCGCCGGCGCGCGAGCTCGCCCTGGGCTGAGCTCGCCACCGTCGAGCGGGCTAGCAGACGGTGCCCACTTCACGCGCGCGCGCGGTGACGAAAAAGATCTAGCCGCCGGTGACCGAACCCGGCCTCGCGTGCGGTGGTTCTTCGGTTTCTTCCCCGCGAGCACCGGCCACCGCCGGTTTTCTTCGATTTGCGCGCAGCCGCGCCTACGGCGACCCAGGCCCGCGAGCACGGCGCTGCCACGACCGGTTTCATCAACCGCGCGCAAACCGCCAGCGGCAGGGATGGCAGGACCCAGCGAGGTCCATTCCTTTCGCTTAGGGTTAGTTCGATTCGATTTCTTTCCATTTTCTTACCCCGATTTAGAATCGGTTTACCCGATCTAGGGTTCTTCGTTCATATACCGTGGCTCCGGTACCATTGTTACATTTCATGGTTCGTCAGTTCGTTAGATCGGGTACGAATTCACAGTAGGAATAACGAGATATCGATTTGCAGTAGGTGCGACAAACCCCTAAATATTCTACAATGGAGAAACGGAGAAAACGCAAACCATCCGATGGCGCAGGTGTAGCAGATCCGGAGGAGGCGCCGGTGTTGGAGTCGTTCGCCGGAGGAGCCATTGACGCGACGAAGAGGTTGCGCGGTGGAGACGGTGGCGGCTTCCTGTCACTGGCTGCGCTCCTCTCAGATCGGGAGTGGGGAATGTCGGTGGGAATGGCGGCTGAGGACGACCTCGTGTTCTGAGCCGGCCAGCCCCCACCTCTATTTATGCGCAGTGTGACGGGGGCCCACCAACCATGTAGGGTTGGGCGCCCCCGATCAGGGCGCGAGAAGCAAGGCCCAAAAAGCTGTTGGGCCTAATGGTGGGAGATCAAAACCCAACAGGTCTATGTCTAGCACAGTAGTACTAGCTCTGGCTCTGAAGGAACTCCCGGAAGCAAAGCAAGCGAAGAGGCGCGCCACAGTACTGTCAGTAGCCCAGTACGAGTGACAGACAGTAGTACAGAGTACTACAGGGGCAGACAAATAAAAAAGTGTGTTCTTGTTAGAAGATTTTGGAATAATTGCAAATAAGTTTCAAAGGTCACTCACACATGCATAGTACGATGGGGACTGACTTTAGTCCTACATTGGTGCTGTAGGAATGAGACTAACTTAAACAGTTGATTTGTCTTCGACTAGTTGAAGCTATTAGGGAGAGGAAAAGGAAGAAACACATGTGCGCGCTTGCCTCGCCTTAGGGCGGGGCAATGAGTGGGGGCACGTGACATGCGCGTGAATGGCATGACGATTTCTCGCTTTCGACCTTGCGGGTGCGCGGCTCCCTTTTGCTTTAGTCGACTAACGACAGGTCAATCACCTTAATGTTGTGATTGCATGGCTAATTGCTTACCATAGCTATGACGCGTGTATATATTAGGACGAGAGTCAAGTCATCCTCAGGACAGACAATTCATCTCCTCCTTTTTACCACTATGTTGCGCCACCGCCATCTTCCCCATCCTGTCGCCGACGTGTCATCGGCGCCGGGAGAGCAGGTCTCCGAAGCCTACATATCCTCGTGTCCCTGCACGGGGCAGATGACGTATCAGGTTTTTGGAAAGTGCTGTCACGATTGCTCGCTGAACGTCTTCTTTCCTCTATGCTGGTGTTTGCGGATCTCCATCGACAGTCTGCTTCGTCTACTTTTGCACAATCTCTAGCGCCAACAATCTCACTGTAAGAATGTCTACACTTTCTTTGTTATTCGTTCTTGTGTTTCTTCTGTTACTAGCACTAGAGAGTTTGAGTTTGCCTCGAATCGTAGTGCTAGTGTTAAATCACACGGCTATGATATATGTTGTTGTTCTTTTCCTCGATATCGGAATTTTATTTTATGTGTCACTAATATATCCAACAGTTCTGACTTCCGAGCTCTTTGACAGTACAGAGTACGTACTACGGAAATCCTGTCTGCAGCCCTCTGACTTCCGAGCTTGTCTGGTTTGCGATGCAATAGAGCAGGGATTTATTAGGGCGTGATTGGTTTCCTTCTCTGCAGTGCCTGGCTCGCATGTGCAGGTGCTGTCTCCCGCTAGCCTGGCTCAGTTCGTGCACACGCTCTTGTTTGGATGGCAGCATGCCGTGTCCTGATCCAACTGAGCTGGTGTTGGGATGCTTGGATCCCTGCACGCGCCAGTAGTTTTGGTCGCTGCCCACGGGCCCGACCGTCTGGCTGCGCATCGCGCGAGCCTGCATCCTCAAACTGCAAAGGGTTCGGGTCGACCCACTTGTCAACACGACACGCTCCTTAATTCAGCGATCGGATCGAACCGATTCGATCCTATCAGAAAGAGGTTTGACAGGTTCACGAACCAATCGACCCTAGGGTCGATCCTTGCAGTGTTCTCGAACTTGAACACACCACCACACCTTGAAGGTGCTGTCCCAGGAAGCGGAGTAGATGAGCCATGCCGCGGCGTCGAGGCCAAGCGGCGAGACGGCATCGAAGTGCCGCATCCACGGGCTGCTGTGTTGCCGCCGCGTCTGCACGACTGCAACGGGCGGAGGGAGCTCCGGAGCATGTCCGGAACCGAGGCAGCGACCCCACACGGCGGTGCGCGGCGGCGGGGCCCTCCGCCGCCGAAGACGACACGCGCCACACGCGCACCTTCCCATCACGGTTGTCCGCGTAGATGCGGCCATCCCCCGCCACCACGAGGGTCTTCACGAGGCTGTTGCCTGATTGGAACCCACGCAGCTCGTGACGCCACAACCACATGTTCCGCGAGTCTGTGCCTATGTATAGCAGGTCCCCTGCCGCCGCTACGAGCGAACCGAGGAGCCCAGTATGTTGCTTGGTCGCCTCCACCGCGTCGCTGTGGGGGCCGAGCCCTAGGAGCTGCGTCCATGGGGACGAGGCGTATGCCGCCGCTGCTGTGCACGCGCTCGTGATCAGAGTCGCCGGCGTGGAACACGACGTGTCACCATAGTAGTCATCATCGTCCTTGTCGTCTGATGTCGTCGACGACTTTGCCGGCGCCGTTGCCACCACCGGGTCCGGTTGCATGACTGGAGCAGCTTCTTGTGGTGGTATCTATGTCAGTTATGTTGTCCAAACGATAACGGTGTCAGACGTCAATCGAGCTATCTTGCATGCACATGCACGCTACTTCGTCGAGGCGCATGATGGGCAGCTGCAGACGGCAAATTGCTGTTTGGAGGTTCGACTCATGGATACCCGCGGATCAGTTTGGCCAGCTGGATGGATGGAGCGGGTCGACAACCGAACCTCATTTAGCCCAAATGGAGCAGCAGGGCAGGTTAAGGAGGACTCTGCTCCGGCCCCTTTGCAGGCACGCTGCATCCGCGGAAACGAGCAAAAATTTCGCATCTCGTGGACAGTTCCGGCGCCATTTCTACAGCTACCTGGGCAGGCTTGCCACATGCGCCAACCGAACACGTGGCCCTCTCGCATGCGCAGGGGCAGGCAACCAATCATCCCCTTAGTTGGATTGATTCACTGGCGGAACCAAGGGGACGTGCGCCGCACCCCCCCCCCCCCCCCCCCCCCCCCCCCCCCCCCAAACAAAAACACAGTGAAAATGGTTAATACCTATAAAAAATTCAATTGTATAGTTAAAAAATTATTATTTCACCATTTTTAATGCAAATAGTGTTTTTTCGCTATGAGTGCTAAATATATATGTAAAAATGTTGTAAAGTTATTGAGATATACACTTATCATATGTATTTTCATCGTATTGTTCGATCCCGTGTCAAAAGGTCTTTGTTACGCTGATCGATGCCGAAAAGAAGTTCTTCTGTTGACCGTGTTGGGTTTGTGTTGCGACGGGTTTATGCAGGCATTCTTGCTTTGTGACTTTTAAGTGTTGGGGCAGTGCAGGCCACTTGTATGGGTACGTACGTGTTGTGTGCTCGCCCTGCATCCGAGGCTAGCTGCCAGGCGCTAACGACGACCCTGGCAGTGTGGCTGGCACGACCAGGAATTCGCCATGCTAGCATGCCTGACGAGCACCAATCTAGCAAAAGCGGAAAAACCACGCATTTTTGCTGCATCGCGCGCGAGCCTTGAATCGAAACTGGAGCTGCGTGAACCGATAACAATTACAATGCCGCCACGGTTTCTCTCATCTCATCTCGTTCGTAACATGGACCGACTGACCGATGGACACTGCACCTCGCGAAGTGGCAGCCCCCCGCAGAGGGGCACGGGCCGGGGGCGAGCGAGGGCTGCCTAGCTCAACGATTGAGCCGTGCTGTCCGAGGGGTTTGACTCGCCACACGTACTGTACTGTCACTGTGTGCTGTGCTAAACGAGCGAGCCACGATTGGTCCACGTGCACTTGTAAGGTGACACGGAACGTGCTCTACTAGGCCCAACCATTGGCGCTTTGTCAGTCGAGCAGTCAGGAGGCGAGGCCAATCTTAGTTGGGCACGGTCACGCTCTCAGATCAGCCTCACGGACGTAGTGGGCTTCTCTTTGCTCTTTCGATTTTTTTTTCAAATCACATCACAAAACTGATGGCCATGGCCCATGGGCTTCTCTCTCGTCTCGGTTTTGAGCTGTGTAGGAAAACCCGCCAAGGGTCCAGAACTCCAAAGCCTTCCCAACTGTTCTGATCTCTGCTTTCACATCAGTCTTGCCTGATTAGACCAGCATCCTTCACTGCCCCAAGTTTCCGACATGTAAATGGCCTTGTCCATAAACTCAGTCTTCCTAGGCCTTACCAGTGGCCAAGCCCATTTCAGCTTAAAGCCCAGAAAGCAAACGCTGCCACTTTTTTTTTATAATACGTATATGTATTTCAAGTAAGGAAAACAAGCGTACAGACATACGAATACAGACACGTATACGGATATGAATACAACTGTCTCAACCAAACTTCAGTAAGGACCCTAAGAAAAAGAAAAATTACAACATAAACCCTAGATCCTTCATGAAGCTTCCGAAGTCGACCACCTCGTCGCCAGACATCGCCACCAAAGAAGAAGACGACCATCGCTGTGCGCTGGAAATGCCCCTTCACCAACTGGCTTTGAGCGGAGTCGAAATAGACACCCGTCAACAAGAACGGGATGGAGCCAACGGCGGTACCGCATCGACCGGGGCCGTGCCCCGACATCCCCAACACCCAGATCCGAGCTCGCCGACGGCGACCACCATCACTGCGGAAAGACCGAGCCAGATCCGACCAACATCCGTCCACAACACCCAACAACAGCATCGCATCCAAGCAAAAGAAAACGGGGGCCAGCAAACTCACCAGCCTCGACCTCCAGAAAAAGGGATGCGGTGGATCCCCTTCTCCCCGGCCTCGCCGATGGCGCTGGAGGGAGACGCCAAAGGGGCGAGGAAGAGGCCTGGAGAATTTATTCTCCCGCGACGCCAACGCCAACGCCTCGCCATCGTCGCCGAGAAGACCTAGCCGCAGAGGAGGGAGCTCCCCCCGGCAAACCCTAGCAGCACCGCCACCTAACGACGGCGAGCAAGACCTAGCCCTAGGCAAGAAACTACCTATGCTATATACATCCGGCCGACGAATCCTCGGCCCACCTTCCTTTTCAGCGCCTAAACGGTCGCTGAAGAGGGAGGGGCCGACGGATTCGCCGCCGGAACCCGACGTCGCCTCCTTTTCGCCCTCTGTACCAGTAGCAGAGGAAGAGGGGAAGAAGGGGCGAGAAGTCTTGGTAATACAAAACCGACTGGATTTTAGCTAAAAAGCTGACCAAACATGCGTTTAAAATTTGTCTCACAAAGGAAGACGTTATAGCCACTTACAGGTATCCCAATCTAAGCTTGACGTCCCATCAGTCATTCATCCCCTGCTGTTCTACTCTTTGTGAAAAAACAGAGAGATAAGTGGTGGTGTGGTGGTGCTTTAGTCAAGTCAAAACAGTAATGTAACAGGTGCATAGGGGTAATGCAGGTATTTATCCTCCACATTGATCTATGTGTCCAACTCTACAACATCAACTTTTATGGGACTGAGGGAGTAAAGCTCAATTAATTTAGTTACCTGTTTCAATTCGCGAGCTTTCACGTGACACCTCTTTGCAGATCATCATAAAGCCTAGGGTATAAGTTTTTTAATTAAATTCGTATATAATACTTTTAGATTAATGTGGACGGTTAGATCATTATAAAATCCAACAACATAGTAGGTTTTTCTCTTTTTTTCTCAACTAGCAAATACACCCGTACATTATAACAAGAGAAAAAAATTATCAAACATTCATTCAAGTGAAACAAGGACATAAATCTTACATATCTGTTTATGTTTTACTTTTTCTATAAATTTAAAATCTACAAATTATTTTATGATGACCATGATATCCATAATATAGTATTAGCAATAATATAACAATATCATATCCTATTATGTCTATTTCAAATTAAAATAGAATCATGATAGATTTTTTTTTCTCACGTTGAAGTACAAAAACTATTTACTCGTACATATATCATAACACTAATTTTCATACTATATCCAACAGTTTGAATAGTTGGACGATCGATTGACCCAAATTTTTAACAACCTTGATCATTTTTTTCTGTCATTGTAAAGTATACAAATATTTACTTGTAAGTATATCATAACATTAATTTTCATACTATCTAACTCTTTGATTAGTTGGATCATCGGTTGATCCAAGTTTTTGTAAGAAAAATTTTGTTTCTAATCATAACTCACTGTTAGAGAAAGTTCAATACCGTTGGGTCCAAAACACCTTTCACCGTCGTTTTTTTACCTTCAACGGTGGAATTGGGCGGTGACCGGCGATAGTATACAATCACCCCTGGTGAAAATAGTGACCACTATTGGTTCCTTAGCCACGGTGATAATCAGAAAAAAAAATCTTGCTATCAACGGGGCTAAAATCTCCTTTTGGTTGATTTGTGTCACGATTGATTTGATTTGCACCATGATTGTCCCTAGGGGGTCCTCGGTTGCTTTTACTTTCTTTACGGTAAGGCTTGCGCTCGCACGTCCGGAAGCTCGCGTTCGGATGCCCGCGCATGCATGCTGCTGCGCCTACTTCGTGTTGGGGTCTGCGCAGCTCTGTTTCCCGCGCCTACGCGCGCCCACGCGCGGGGGTCGCGTCTCGATCTACCCCCTTTATGTTTCTCGCGCCTGCTGCTCGCGCCCTCTCCGTTCCTATGTGCATGCGTGCGGGCCCAACACCTATAGCAGTGCAACACCAGATCTATTTTCGCAACATCTAGATGAAGTACTTCCAACATACATCCAAAACAGTTGAACCATTTGCAACATACTTCTGAAACACCAGGAAAGCAAGTGTGTAGCCATTGCAAAACATATGCAACATCCAGATAAAACACTTGCAACATACGTATGAAATAACTAAAACACTCGAAACATGCTCTTGCAACATGATGTATATGCAACATTTAGATCTACTTTTACATCCAGATAAAACACTTGCAACATACATCTGAAAACAGATAAAACATTTAGAACATACACTTGAAACACCATTACAACATATGCAACGTCCCGATCTATTTTTGCAACATAGATATAAAACACTTGAAACATGCCTATGAAACATTTAAAACACTTAAAATAGACGCTTGTAACATGCGGTTTCAGCGCAACATGTCCTTGTTGCTTGGGAGAATGGAGGCTCGTTAGCGTGACGAGTTCGCCGGTATAGAGCTCGCTGGTGGCGCGGAGATCGTCGCTCCGGTAGAGAAGGCCGCAGCAGGTCTGGTAGAGAAGGCTGCAGCGGGTCTCCATACTGTGCGGGTGTAGCGCGAGCTGTGCGTGGGGTAAGCTCCGCTGCGAGCTATGCGTGGGCGAGTTCCGTCCCGGCCATCGTGAGCTGTGTGTGGGCGAGTTCCATCCCGGGCGCCGTGAGGTGAGCTGCGCGAGGGCACGGTGAACTGGGCAAGCGGAGCGTGAGATGTGCACGAGTGGGCTCCGCTCGGGCTGCCGTGAGCTGCACGTGGGCAAGCTCCACCCTCGGCCATGGCGAGCTGGGTAGGCGGAGCACGAGAAGTGCGCGGGCGGCCTCTGCCCCGACCGGTCGCCGTGAGCTACGCAAGTGGAGCGCTGCGAGCTATTTGCTGGCCGAGCTCTGCTGCGGTGTTTTTTTTTTGAGAAACTGCGGTATCTGAAGAGTTGGACGAGTGGATAGGAGGGGATAGTTTGGGCTTGCGTCACGGCCCACAAACGTGAGGTCTGTCTGGACAAACATCCTGAGGAGAGTATTACGGGTTTTTTTAGCTCCTATTGCAACCTAGGGACGTAAACCTACTGACTTTTGCAACGCGCCATTATTATGCATCTACAACAACTTAACTCAGTGGAGTTGACACCTTGGTGTTTGTATGTAGGCCTGCTAATGGGTCGGGTGGAAATGGGTGTTGGCGTGGGGTTTGTCTGGATGGGCTAGAACAGGTTTCAGTATCTGGCGGGTTGGGGTGGGTCGGGTTAGCAGCAAATGCGGGTTGGGATGGGTTGGGGCGGGTTTGAATGGGTTCCAAATTCACGCGACCAAATTGCACGGCACGACGAGTCGTAGTCGCGTCCTTTGCCTGAGTAGTTGACCTCTCAACTGCCCGAGTAGTCGATGTCGCACTTGCGGCCAGATGAGCGGACCCCGAGCGTCACCGCGCGGTGGCTAAGTGGACGAGCGGCGCCGGCGCGTGCAGCGGCTGCGTTCGGGAACCTGTCGCCCAAGAGGCCGGGCGCTGGGCAGGTGGACCTGTTGCCCAAGAGGCCGCCGCCGTCGTGCCCGCCGCACTCGTCATGGGCGGGGAAGGCGCCCATCCCGTCGCCGCGGTTGCAGTAGCATGTCCATGGTGAGCCCCAGCGTGCGGCCGCTGTGCCTCGGCCTCGGCTTCGGGTTCGGCACCGTCTGCACGCCAGCCGCCAGGCAGTGTTCAAGACGTCCCACACAGCACGCGTGTGTAGGCCAGGTAGTCGTCGCTGGAGCTTCGTCGCTTCCAGCATAGGGGGCCGATAGATGAATCCGCGTCGCAACAGCCATGTCGAGCCGCGGCGCTGCAATTGGCCTGCAATTGCGTTCTCTCATTCTCTGCCATGGCGTGCAGATAGCGGGCACAAGCTCACCAGCATCCAACTCCGGCTGCCGGCAATTAATTCGTCGATTTGGGTTAACCCACCTGCAGCGGGGCGGGTTGGGGCGGGGTCTTTCATTAATTCTTTGGGTTGGGTTGGGTTGCTACAACAGGTTTATAACAGCTATGGGTTGGGACGGGTGTGGGGCGGGTTTTGGCCCATTAGCAGTATGGTCGTTAATACTGCTGCTCGAAATTTTATACGGTTCGCAAATCTCAATGCTACTGCTGTCATTGACGTGTACAAACTCTTGCTATAGTAGAGTTTGCTGAAACATCATTGATGGTTGCCAATGCTTTCAAATACAATTCATTAACTGAAAAGGCTTCTTGTTAATTCAAGTTTGAGTCCCATTCTACTAATTATTATTATACCTGAGCATGAAAAATTCGGAGAGTTGCTTGACTGTTGAAAGTTGAAACGTACCGATCTGGACATATATTGTAAATTAAATCATCATGATTACTATCAACACAATGGATTCAGTGTGAAATCAAATATACTATCTGATTAGTACGTTTGAGGTTAACCACCCCGCGACGGTCCCCGTCCTCGTGCGCTTCGTCACCTCCGCCTCTTGCTCCACAGTTGCCGCAGTCGAGCTCGACGACGGTGGCGGCGGTGCTCGGGCCCAGCGAAGCCGACATCGAAGCGTGTATGACGGCGGCGGAGTGCGGGTCAGGTGCGGCGGGCCCCGGTGAGCTCCGGACGGTCGGGTCATCCATTCACTGCTGTTGTTACCTCGCCGTCCTCCGCCCTCCCCCTGCCTTCATCGTCCCCGTGCCCGTAATAGACCAGTCGTCCACGGAGATACTGTTGCCGGATGACGCGGCGCCCGGCAGCAGCGACGAATTGGACGACGCTGCGCGCATCCGCGGCCGGTGTTGCCTTCGGTCCGTCCGCCGTTGCGTGCGTTTGAGCTTTTGGCCGTTCCCTTCTCTCTCTTTGTTTGACAAAATGAAGCATTGGTACGCCGTACGCCAACATCATGTACAAGGTAAGGATTTTAGCCACACATCATTTCCATGATTCCTTGATGGGAGAGATTGTGTTTGGCCTCACTGTATACCGTCCTGAGAGGATTACGAATGCCTTGAACTTTATCCACATTTAACATGTTGCTTTCTTTCTGCTTTGAAGACCAACCTACTATACCGCCCTAGCTGTTTCCTAATCCCCCCCCCCTCTTCCTCAAATTCCTCAAAGTGTGATGCAGACATTTGGCATCACTGCCCTTAACCCTTTCTTTACTTTGTGCAGTACGTGCTTTGTGGCTAGATAGTGATTTGCCTATTTTCCTTTGTTATTCAATGATGTAGCGATGACTACTTTGTAATTCATATGTTATAAGGTAGTTTAGCATGCCTCATCACCTAGGTACAATCCCTCATGATTAAATTTTACACACTGGTATGGCCTGCTATGTACATAAACTCTATTTCCTTCCTTGCCAGTTTTTCAAAAAAAAAACACACTGGTATCTCTTGATACCTTTATCAGATGGTAAAATGCCTCTTGGAGTCTTATCTGAATGTGGTGAAAATAACTGTGATAATGCTGAAAGGAAACAACAGAGGGAGAAAATCTTCTATGTGTTTAATCTGATGAGCCATGTCTGCAATTGCAACCCTCCATGATTTTGGGAGAACAATTAATTTGTTAATAAATCAGTTACATCTAAATGGCTTCTCATTGCAATACAAGGTAATAGTATTCATCGCCTTTTGCCAATTAGGTGTTAAAACTTTATTCCTTTAGCAAACATCCTGCCTCACAGTGGAGCATTACCAATGGTAATAAATTAAAACTACAAGGGAATGATAAATTCATGTTCGAAAAAGATTCTTGATGATATCATTTTTTGCGTATTCAGTTGATATACAGGTAGAGATGATGTCTTATATTGCAAGCTCTCCAAATCAAGTCTGTGATTTTTGCATGCACTGTTTTCTTCATTTTTCTATCTGGTGGGTTATATTAATGTTGTTTCCAAGTTGGAATAAAAAGCTGTTAGCTATGTGGAGGCATTACTCTAGGATGGTTTGCTACAATTGCACAAAACATCTGCTTTTGGTGCTTCTGCATTTACCTCCTGCTAAATAAAAAAGTGCATGTGCTGCTACTATCTAATTAATTTATGCCTCATTTTGCACCCACCTTCAACATGTTTCCTTTAGAATACTATAGGCAGGGTACTATTCTTCCACTAGACATCAGCGTTTTTAAAGCAAAAAGCTTCCTTCCCGCTAAACTTGCCAATTCTTGCATACGTTGCCTCTAATGGAGGGTGGGATTCTGACTGCTTGGGATCCCACCGTTTTCTCCCTCTCCTCCACTCACCAGGACAATCACTCACTTACCACTAGCCTGAGCTCCAATATTTCTGACAATGACCTTGCCATCACAAACATTTATGGGAAAAGTCTAGATAACCCCCTGTCCTTTGAACCCTGGAATAGTTTGGCCCACCACCTACAAAACCAGGTTTCCTCCACCCTAACCTTGCAAATCAGTTTAATTAACCCCCTGGGTGGTAATGGAGGGCGGTTTCGGCTGACGTGGCGTCTGGCGTGGCAGCCCTGGCCAGTGTGGAGGAGGGGCGCGGCCCAGCCCCACCCGTCAGGTGACGGTTCGGCTGAAATACGCCTCCCTTGCCCCCTTCCCGTCTCTCCTCCTCCCTCTCTGCCCGCGCTCCATTCAGTCCACCTCGTTGTCTCCTCCCACTCCGGCGAAACGGACGGCGCGGTGATGATCGGCAGCACGACACGGTGACTCACAGCTGCACGTGTACCAGGTCCGCACCCTCTACTCGTGTATCGAACTTGTGTCTACATTTGCGCCGTATGAGATTGCAGAGGGATTGCAGAGCGGTGGTTTTGGGGGAAATTGGGGTTTTCTGTGCGACGGCGATTAGGGTGCGGCGTAGTCGTTGGTGTGGTTTTCGAGCGGTGCATGATCATGGTTGAACTATCTTGATGATGTTTATCGATTTGTTTGCTGCGATTAGTAGCTAGGGTTGTAAAAAAATCAGTTCTTGGAGTGGTTTTGGTGTTCTGATAGCTTGTATGTCGATGATGGCAGGATAGATGAACAAATGTGTATCAGATTCCACTTTGGTGGTAGTTTCACCAGGGTGGGGAGGAATCAGTACTATGTTGGTGGAGACCTTGTTGAATGCAAGATCGATTTGGACAAGCTATCATTTTTTGAGATCAAGGGGCACCTTGCTGATCATTATAATCCACCTAGTGTACTAAGATTCTTCTGGCTGAAGCCTGGGAAGACACAAACTGATGGCCTGGTGTTGTTGGTTGATGATAATTCTTGCCAGGCCATGTATGCCGAGCACAGTAATGGGGAAGTTGTTGACATGTATGTCGAGGAAGTGGGTATGGAGCTCAATGCAGATGATGAGGACATTTGGGCTGGTGATGATGAGGGCAGAGATCAGTACAATGAAGAAGATCAAGAAGTGTTTGCTGATGATGAGGGAGGACATGAAGCTAATGATCCTCAGGGATATGATGAGCATAGGACAGCTGATATTCTTAAGAGCCCACTGATGAATGATAAAGACTTCCTATCTTTCATGGCATTCTACAAGTCACCCTCAAAGGAAGCAGACAAAGGGAAAGGTGCTGCAGGTATAGAAGATGAAGAAGAGCCTGTGCATGCAGCTACAGATGAAGAAGAAGAGTCTGTGCATGCAACTACAGAAGATGAAGAAGATGAGTTATCTGATGATTCATCAGATGAAGATTACAACCAGCCATCAGAGGATGACAGCTCTGCAGAAGATGAAGAGGCAATTGAACTTAGAAATTATGCAAGGCAGATTAAGAGAGACATGAAAGCAAAGAAATTAGGCATTCATGCCACTTCATTTATGGACATTAGAGCAGAGGACTTAGTTGATGAAGTACCAAATATGGATGAGCCTGCTAGTCCTTTCCTTGATTCAAGTGATGAGTACTCCTATGAGGAGAACAGTGATGGGGAAACAGAACGATGGAAGTCATTGGAGAACAGGTTTGACAGTAAGGTTGAGGTGCCTGCTTTCTCACTAGGGATGGCATTCAGAGACTCTAGGCAGTTCAAGAAGGCCTTGGTTAAGTATGGACTGAGAACCCACAAGTCTCTCAAATTTCCTAAAGATGAGAAGGACAAGGTGAGGGCTATATGTGATTGGCCAGGTTGCAACTGGTTGATATATGGATCTAAGACCAGCAGATCAAAATGGTTTAAGGTAGTCACTTTTGTAGATGAGCATGAATGCCCACCTAGGAGAGATAACAAGCTAGTGACATCTACTGTCATTGCTAAATACTATTACAACCAAATCAGGGACAACCCCACTTGGAGTGCTGGGCTCATGAAGGCTGCATGTCTTAGAGATTTATTTGCAGATGTCTCAATCTCAAAGTGCAAGAGGGCTAAGTCAATAGTGTTGAACAAAGCTTTGGATACTATGAAGGGGGAGTATAGCAGGGTTTATGACTACCAGCTTGAGCTACTTAGGTCCAACCCTAGGAGCACAGTAGTTGTGTGTCTTGACCCTGACATTGTTGACAAAGTTTTTGAAAGATTCTATGTCTGCTTTGATGCTTTGAAGAAAGGTTTCCTTGGAGGGTGCAGGAAGGTTATAGGATTAGATGGTTGTTGGTTCAAAGGGGCAAACAATGGAAATTTGCTCTGTGCCATAGGGAGGGATGCCAACAACCAGATGTATCCTGTGGCTTGGGCAGTTGTGGCAATAGAAAACTATGATGCATGGTACTGGTTCTTGTCACTACTGCAAAAAGACCTCAACATTTGTAATGGAGGACACCAGTGGGTTATCATTTTAGATCAACAAAAGGTGAGCATGTTTTCATTATGTGGTTGAAGGCAATACAAAACTAATGTTGTTATTCTGTGTTTCAAGGAAATAGAAAACTAATGTTGTCATTCTGTTTTGCAGGGTCTATTGAAAGCAGTGAAAGAACTAATGACAAGGCACATTTATGCCAACTGGAGGAAGAAGTACAATGACAAGAAACTTCAAAAGAAGTGGTGGAGATGTGCAAAGGCGCCATGCAGGACTCTGTTCAACTTATATAGGGCTTACTTAGCTCAAGAAACTCCAGAAGGTGCCAAAGACATGATGAGCACATCACCAGAGCACTGGAGTAGGGCTTACTTTAGGCTAGGCAGCAATTGTGATTCAGTTGATAACAACATTTCTGAAGCTTTCAATCATAGTATAATGGAAGCTAGATTCTACCCTGTCATATCTATGTGTGAAGCCATTAGAAAGAAGCTGATGGTTAGGATTCAGGAAAACAGGGCTAGAGCAGACAAATGGAGTGGACACATCTGCCCAAATATTTTCAAAAAGCTCAAGATCAACATCCAACTGTCAGCCAGGTGCAATGTGCTTTGGAATGGAGATGATGGCTTTGAAGTACAAGAAAGAGAAGATAGGAAGTATATAGTGAACTTGAAGAAAGGAGAATGCACCTGTAGGTACTGACAACTTGCAGGGCTTCCCTGTTGCCATGCTATTGCTGCAATTTACAAATCTTCACAGAAGCTAGATGATCACATTGCTCCATGTTTCACTAAGGCAGCATACGTGAAGGCATATCAGCATGTCCTGCAGCCTGTGGAGGGTCCAGCCAATTGGCCAATTTCAGACATGCCAAGGCCATTGCCACCTGCATATGTCAAGATGCCTGGGAGGCCTAAGACCCAGAGAAGGAGGGAGCAAGGAGAAGAGCCTAGGGGAACAAAGATGAGCAGGGTTGGGATTAAGATGAGATGCAGCTGTTGTGGCAAGACAGGACACAACTCAAGGAAGTGTCCTAAAAACAAAGAAGCTGGCTCCAAAAAGAATGCTAACATCATATGAGAGAAGACTAAGAAGAGAAAGATGGCAGAGACTAGTACTGGGACCAATGTCCAGAAAAAAAACACAAAGAGGGTGAGCACTACTACTATTACATGTTTTCTGCTCTTGTAATATCATTTATACTACTACTACTACTAATGTTATCATTCTATGCAGGCAAAGGTTACTGCTAACAGTCCAAGTGCTAGTCAGAGCATTCCAAGCCAAGCTAGGGCCAGTGAAGCTCCACCATGTGCTTCTCAGCCTACTCCAAGCCAACCAAGTACCACTCATGCTCCAAGAGGTGCTTCTCAGCCTACTCCAAGCCAAACAAGTGGCAGACAAGCTCCAATGCAGGAAAGAGCAAGGCCACCAAGTACTAGAGCAAGGGCACCAAGTGCAAGAGCAAGGGAAGCAGGTGAAGGTAGCAGCCAAGGAACAAGGAGGGGTGGACTGGGTTGGCTCTTATTTGGAAACAAGTGAGACCATGCTGTCATGTGATATGCTTTTGGACACAAATTGGGTGACTTTTGTGTGTAATATACAATAGACTGTTGCATCTCACTATATATGTGAACACAAAGGGAACTGGAACAGCTTGTGGCTTAGTTTGCCTTTGTTTGGTGTAAAATAGGAGTACTGCCTCACAGTGGCTTAGTTTGCCTTCTTTTGCTTCGAAATAGGACTGATCCTCACAGTGCTGGCAATGCCCATCTTTTGGTGTAAAATAGGATTGATGCCTCACACTAGTGACAATGGTTCTGTAAACTGGAACATCATGTTAACGGTTTATCTATGTCATCTATGGTTTGGTTGTTACACTATTTTTTCAAGAAATGTTGTGTGCTCTGCTTAATCTAGTATAGATAGAAAACACAAACAAATAGATGATTGCACTGAACAAACACATTTCTATCATTTAATCAGTGAACTAGCACTGCTCAAACACAGATACTTCAAACATACAGTTGGGGTTCCAGGACCATCCACTAAACATGCCATGTTCTGTCATACACAACCACAACACACTAATTCAACACTCAAAAGAACCTGCATTGCTCTACCATTCAACACACTTACATGCTCTACTTTGAGCAACCATTCATGAACTTGGCAACCAACAAGGCCATCACAAATACAAATATGAATACACAACAACTACTGCATCCATTTTTCTTCATCCCCTTCATCTTCTGTTCCAATGCATCCAACTGCTTCTGCATTGCTTCGACCTCCTCTTCTTTCTTCAGCAGCTCCTCTTCTTTCTTCACCAGCTCCTCTTTCTTCAGCATCTCATCCTCTTTCTTCATCAGCTGCCTCTGTAGGGACTAGGGACTGGTTCATCAACTCCAACTCCTGAACATGATGTTCCCTGGCTTCATCAACAAATGGTTCTCCCCTTTCTCTCTTCAACCTAAAAACAGCATCCTTGAGGTCCAGCAGCAGTTCCTTGATCCACTTCGATGTGGGTGGATCAAACCATTCAAAGTATCCACAGTCACCCTCATGCTGCAAACACAAACTCATGGTCAAGTTACCTACATTGATGACAACAACACTACAATAACCAAGAACAAGGGTGCCTCACATGCTTATCGACGCATCTGAAGTATCTACGCCCAGGATTGTCCAAACTCCATGAAATCCACCTTGGCGCCTTCTTTGTCACCTTGCACTTGCAGAACACGGGGGGCTGGTAGTCTAGGGGACCGATGCGGTAGGGTATCGGCGATCCACTCACCTCAACGGGGGCGGTGCCACCACCACCAGTTGAGGCTGACAAGCTCGACGCGCGCGAGCTTGATTCGGCCATGGCGCCACGCGCGACGAGCAGCTGCACCAGGGGCGCTCCTCCACCGAAATCGCCGGCAACCCTAACTCGCTGGTGCGGCGGGCGCCGTGGATGTGCGTGCGCTCAGACACGGGAAATGAAAGGGGGATGTCATATTTTAGCCGAACAGTGCTGGGCCGCGCCCCTCCTCCACGCTGGCCAGGGCTGCCACGCTAGACGCCACGTCAGCCGAAACCGCCCTCCATTACCGCCCAGGGGGTTAATTAAACTGATTTGCAAGGTTAGGGTGTAGGAAACCTGGTTTTGTAGGTGGTGGGCCAAACTAATCTAGGGTTCAAAGGACAGGGGGTTATCTAGACTTTTCCCAAACATTTATGCACCTTCAGACCATAGGGATTCAGCCATTTTCCTGAATAACCTGAAATTGCTGCCACCTCTAGCTAGTTTCTGGCCCCTGGTTCCTGATAGGTGACTTTAACTTAACCAGAACCAGAGAAGACAAGAACAATTTGAATTTCAATCAAACTTTAACAAATATGTTCAGTGAAACAATTCAGGACCTCAGCATCTGTGAACTGCACCTGAATGATAGGCTTTTTACTTGGTCCAACAAGCAACCGTCTCCTGTCCTCGTGCATTTAGACAGAGCTTTCACCAACTATGAACATGCCCTGGTCTTCCCATCGTCAACTCTTTCTTCTCTTCCAAGGCCAACCTCGGATCACACGCCACTCTTGCTTACCATGTCCACTGCAATTCCAAAACCTGCTTTCTTCCGTTTTGAAAATGTGTGGCTTCGCAACCAATCCTTTCTCCCTTCTGTGTTACCGGCATGGCAGCAGGCACCTTCTTGTGCGGATCCGGCTGGACAGCTTGTTGCGTGCACCAAGGAAACTAGAGCGGCAGCTAAGGTTTGGTCACGGTGTAACAGGGCACCACCTTCACTGGTCCCAAACTGCAAGTTCTTAATCCAGCTTTTTGACTTTTATGAAGAGACCCTCTCAATGGAAGAGTTTCAGGTTCACCGACAAGTGCACGAATGTCTCACACAGGCACTGAAGGAGAAAGCGGCCTACTGGAAGCAAAGAAGCAAGAATCGTGCAATAAAAGAGAGTGGCGCCAACATGGCTTACCACCATGCCCAAGCAACCCTGCGTATACGCTACAATTGTATCAGGGTAATGCAGGTGGATGGAGTTAACATTCGAATCATGAAGGAAAGGTTCAGGCTCTGACCGAGTACTTCAAGGGAATTATTGGCCAACCGAGCAACTCAACTCCAATAAACATCAATGTGCTATATGATGGCAGACCAGCACCGAGTACCATGCTAACAGAGCCATTCACTGAAGAAGAGACAAAGCAAGCCCTGATGGCCATGAATAGAAACAGCGCCCCTGGCCCTGACGGTTTAGGGTCAGGTTTCTACAGGGCGGCTTGGGCCACAGTAAAGGGATAAATCATGAACTTCATGACTGCTTTCCACCAAGAATCAGTTCAGCTCAAGCGCATCAATAGATCTTACATGATACTACTGCCAAAAAAGCCTGGAGCAGTGGCAATCGATGCATTTCGGGCTATATGCTTACAAAACTGCAGCCTCAAAATCCTTGCAAAGGTGCTCACAGGCAGGCTAGCTTGAAATCCCAGCTTTGATCAATCTCAACCAAACCGGTTTCATCAAGGGGAGATCAATAGCGGAGACTTTCATCCATGCAATTGAGCTAGTTCAGATCTGTCACAAAAGGAACCTGCCGACAATGGTTCTCAAACTAGATTTTGCAAAGGCTTTCGATACAGTCACTTGGGAAGGCCTATTCAGGGTACTGAGAGCACGTGGTTTCCAGGAACTGTGGATCAGCTGGATGCAAGTGATTCTGTCTTCTTTCAAATCAGCTGTTCTGGTCAACGGCAGCCCCAGACCATGGATAACATGTAAACGTGGTCTACGCCAAGGTGACCCTCTGTCATCTTACCACTTCCTCCTGGTTGCTGAAACTCTGCAATGCGGCCAACTGCCCAACTCTGAAAGCCTGCTGCATCCGGTGAATGATGGCCTACCCTGTGCTGTACTCCAATACACCGATGATACACTCATTGTGTTCAGGGGGACATCAATGGGATCACTGTACTGAAAACAATCCTAGACAGCTTTGCGAGCATGACAGGACTGCACATCAACTATGCAAAGAGTACAGTGGTTCCTATCCACATGGACGAGCAACAGGCATGTGTTCAAATTTTGGGATGTAGGAGAGAGGGTTTCCCTCAGATTTATTTGGGTTTGCCACTGTCAAGTGTCCACCCACAAATTGCCGTTCTCAGCATACACACCTTACATTCACAAGACTGACAGATATCTGGCAATATGGCAAGCACATCTTCTGAACAAAATAGGCCGAGCAGTATTGGTGAACACGATGATGGACAACCAGTTGGTGTACTTCATGAGCTCTCTACCCTTGCCACCATCAATAATCCAGGCATTCATGTGGGTAGGCGTGTCACCAACACCAAGACTGCGAACACTGTTGATCAGGTGACTACTACCTCTGAACCTGATGCCATTCAGGAAGATGCAAGCGAAGGTGATCAGGTGACCGTGCGAAGCAGGCAGCCCAGCTCGCGTGTCTTTGGGACGGACTGGGTGAACTCGTAGTCAGCCCAGGTTATGTTTCTTTTCATTTCGTAGGCCCATGTAACGGGCGGAAGGGAGGCCAGCTGGTTCCCTATGTATTGGCTTGTCTTCGAAGTTGAACTCTGAAGTCGATCTGAACTTTGAACCCAGCCGTTGGGTGTCGGCGGCGAGCTCTCAGCGGTGGCCGGAGTATCGATCTATCGAGTTTCCCGAGCTAGTTACCCTACCCAACCTAGTTCGGTTACATCTGGTATCAGATTCGTTCGATCCTGGGAGCCCCAATTCCACAGCGTCTCCTATTTCCACCAAATCATTCCCCACCTTCCTCTCGATTGCCTCGATCTGGCGTCGTAATCCCCGACGACAGGCTCTCCTTCGCGATCCACTCTTGCAGTGTCGATTGCTCAGGATCCATAGGTCCGCGCCGAGGTTGACGTGATCGGCTTTTCGGCGAAGTCATTGGGCGAATCCCCACTCTGGCTCCCCACTCCTATCTCACCAGACAGCAGATGGCGATGGCAACACCCGAAGAACAATTTGGTCAGATACTTGCTCTTCTGAGTGAGAATTCCAAGGGTATCACGGAATTGAAGACCTCCATGATGGAGACGAGGGCGTTGCGGTCGGAGCTCAACGTCTGGAAGCCGCTGATGGACAACCGCGTCAACGAGCTCGAGCACGCCGTACTCGCGCTAGGTGAGAAGATGGAGAAGACACTAACCAATCTACCTCAGCCTGAACCTGTCTCCACAGGCTATGTCACCATCGCGCAAACATCCTCAGCAGTGGTCTCGGAGGGCCACCCGTCACCTCCGACACCGCAGATGCCGGACTCTGCTCACCTAGAGTCTTCCCCGATTGGGGCGGCGTCTGGGTCGTTAGACCACTGTGCGACGGCCTTCGGGGCGGTGTAGACCATTGCCCCAGGCCACCACCATGCCAAAGGTGTGATGCCTCTTACCAAACCCATTACTCCTACAGCAATTGGTGGTAATTTCACTTTTGTTGATCACTGTGCTAAGATACAAACCAAGCAATTACATCACCCTGCTATGCCTGACCTCTGATTCCCTAAATTTGATGGTTCCAATCCTAAACTCTGGGTCAACAACTGTGTATCCTTCTTTGATGTGTATGAGGTTGACCCTTTGTTATGGATTCATTACTCCACTATGCATCTAAGTGGCTCTGCTGCTCTCTGGTTTCAAATGTCCAGTCCACTATCCATAACATGTCTTGGGAAGATTTTTATGTCATTGTCTGCGCTAAGTTTGATCGTGATGAACATAACCATCTCTTGAGACAGTTTTTCCACATTCGCCAAAAAGACTTTGTCCATGAGTACATAGAAAACTTTTATGACCTCATACATCAACTTCTTGCACATGACCCCACCATACCTCTATCTGTCATTACCAATAGATTTGTTGATGGCTTGAAGAAAGAAATTAAATCTATTGTTATGATGCATCGCCCACAAGACCTGGACTCTGCTAGTGCTCTGGCTTTATTGCAGGAAGAAGCGTTGTTGGGGCCAACCACCAGTGGCAAGCGCGGTGAAGGAACATCATATTACAACAAAGCTTATTCTGAACCGTCAAAGACCTTTTACTCCCACTACTACAACATTTCCAAGATATCCTTCAAGTCCAGGCGACGATAAGAAGCTGGTTGATCTCAACAAGAACAAGCCAACCGACAACAGAATTGCTACTCTGAAGAATTACCGGAAAGCAAAGGGGTTATGCTTCAAATGTGGTGAAAAATGGCATCCTAGCCATAAGTGCCAAAGTGTATCTCTGAATGCTATGGAAGAACTTTGGGCCCTCTTGTCTAACGATACCACTGCACCTGCAGTACTGACAGAAGAAGAGTATGATTCTGGTGATGATCTGATGGCAATCTCTGTGCAAGCCTTGAATGGTATTGAAGGCCATAAAACAATGAGATTAAGAAGTTTTATATCTGATCAGGAAGTGTATATACTTGTCAATTCAGGTAGTACTCACTGTTTCCTCAGTGAAGAGTTTGGGTCTAGACTCAAGGGGAAAGAACCATTATCTCAACCAGTTCAAGTTAGAGTTGCAAATGGTAATATGATACAATGCACTCATGAACTGCCTAACCAATTATGGAACATCTAGGGAGTCACATTTAGAAACACCTTCAAGATCCTACCTCTCAACTCTTATGATGCAATAATAGGTATGGATTGGTTGATCATGAATAGTCCTATCATATTCATTGGGGCGAGAAGTGGCTTCAATTTGACAAGAATGGGAACACTATCAAGATTCTGGGCATTCAGCCAACAGCCATTGTGGGTCCTCCAATTACCCCACCTCAGTTGGAAGCTATTATCAAACAAGACTCTCGATTGTACTGTGTTCAGCTACAGTCTGTGACCAACACTGAACCTGATGAATCAAGGATCCCAGAACAAATTTAGGCCCTGATTGACAAATATTCCTCCATTTTCCAACCACTCCCTGGTTTGCCACCCAAAAGAGATGGTGATCATGCAATTCCTCTTATGTCCGGGGCAACACCATTCAGAATACGTCCCTATAGATACAATCCATTCCAAAAGAATGAGATTGAGAAGCAAATTAAGGAGATACTTGTAACACCCTAAGTGTTAAGCATTGCATTAGCATCTCAAATCATGAGCATGAGCATCAATTACATTCATAATCACATGTAATGTAAGTGTAAAGTTAAATTAAAACATGTGAAACGTCATTTTGAAACATGCATGTTGCATATGCTTGTTAGTTTTACTTTTGCCTTAATTATGCTTGCTAGGTTAGTAAAACATGTTTGGCTATAATTTTAAACCATCTAGAATTATTTAGCATGATTTTTGGAGCAACTTTGGTATTCAAAGTTTTGTCAAATTTTTGCTTTAAAATTTGTTCCTAAAAATGGTCAAAATACCTTCCTGTTAGCTTTTACTTCCCAATTCAAAATCTATGCAAAATTTTGAGTTGGTCGCTAAATAAAAGTTGTAGAGAATTAAATTCTAAGAAACTTTCATTTTGGGCCATTTTCAAAAAAGTCATTTTATTGCTCAAAATGGTATTTGAAACTTGATATTTGAAAAATTCATTAAAACTGAAATTGGAAAATGCTTTTCTTGTGTAAACGGGCCGCCGCCTCGCTTTCAGCCCATCGGCCGAAGCGGCCCAGCTCCCCCCGTGCGCGCCCGCGCTCGCACCCCGCCTCGGCCCGGCCTGCTCCAGTGGCCCAGCCCACGCCGCACGCCTCTCTCTCCCTCGCGCGCACGATGTTCTGCCCGACCGCGCCCAGACGTGCGACGCCGCGTGGCGGCCGCATGCTGACGCCGTCCACCGCGTGGACGCCGGTGGCCCCCGTGCCCTCGGCTCCAGAGCACCGCGTCCGCGCCTCTGCCTCCACTCCACTCCTCATTTGCTCTCTCTCTCTCTCGCTCCCTTTGGAAAACCTGAATGGGAGCCGCGCTCAACCGTGCTCGCCACTGCTCGCCACCATCTCCGCCACCGCGTTCCGACGCCGGCAAGCCGCCTCCGCTCAATTGCTTGCACTCCACGCTCCGCCACCTCCTCCTCTCCTCCGAACGAGCCACTGTGTTGTCTTGCTCGCCTACGGTAAGGCTCAATTGAGCTTTTCCCGCACGCACCACCATGGTCGGGTCGCCGAGATCGCGCTCCGCTGCCTGCACTCTCTCTCCCTTTGCGTCGTGGCCCTATGTTTTCCATCTCCTCGTGGACTTCGTGCGTGCTCCATTTCGTCCAGTCATGGCCGTTGGCCGCCGACGACCGCCGCGCTACCGCGACGTCGTGGACGCCGGCGCGTCGGGGCCATGCCCCTTCCCCCCCTCGGCTTCTCTGGGCCAGCGGCCGTGGGCCGAAGCCCTGAGCCGGGCTAGCTCTCCCTCCCGCGCTGGCTGCTGAGGCCGAAAACGGCCGTGGGCAGGCCCGTTAGTCAAAAAGGAAAATAAGTTTCGGTTTTTCTTTTATTTTTGAAAAGAAAAATGCTTTGGAAAAATGTTGTGTACTCATTTTGGCTCCAAAAATTGTGAAACAAATTTTGTAGTGATCCTCATGAGTAGATCTATGGCTTAAAATTATTGCTTGTCAGTTTTGTGACACTTTTCTGTAGAGTTTTATTTAATCATTGAAATTGCTGTTTTCTTGAGAAATGCATAATAAATCATAGAAAACTCAGAAAAATATGATTCAAAGTTTGTTACTATTCTTGTGTACAGTAATTTTGAAGAAAAATATGTTCCATGCTGTTCTATAGAAAAATTAGGAGGTGTAGTTCAAGTGCTTGTAATGGCTGATTTTTGTTATTTTTGATAGAGGGCAAAAGTTGTATAAAATATGCATATGATAATTTTTGTAAAGTGATTGTGGGCTGTGTAGAACATAGGAAAAATGCTAAATCTATTGTTTGATACATTTCATAATACAAAGTATTTTCATGCTCATTTTTATGCTAGAGTTTGTCATTTTTGTGTAGGCTGTGTTACTTATCCAAATCTCATGAAATTTTATGGTGTGCTAGTTGGAGTAGGACTATGCTACTGTAATTTTTGTAGTTTTTTCTAGGCACCAGAAATATATGTTATTGTTGTAACCCTAGTTTAAATTGAATATCAAGTAATATTGTTTATGTATAATTAGTTGGATAATAAAGCTTTGGTGTATCTTTGAAGCACCAAATCACTTGCTGGTGTTGCTTGATAAGTTAATGTGTTTGTGTTGATAAAGCATAGTAGCACTCATGTTAGGGTTATATGCTAGCTAGTGTAAAAATAGACGAGGATTGTTAGCAGAGCTGAATGCAGTAGATGACATGTTCTTGTAGTACATGTTTTTGGATGATGTTGACTACCTTATAGAAAGGTTTTGTCCCTAGTCTTTACTATAAGTTTCAATGTGTTCATCTTCATATCATGCCATCATGACCCTCGTACCACCGCATCCGATGCACGGTTTACATGTTTACTTATGCACTTGCATCATACAGGATCGCAGGAGGAGTTGCCAGTAGCAGTTCAGAAGGAGCAGACCAGGTCCGATCCACAAGAAACTCAGGCAAAGGAGGTGTCCGAGGTAGACGAGCAAGAAGAGGATCTACCTGAGTGTGTGGACCACCAACCCAGTTCCTTCGAACGAGGCAAGCCCCGGAGCATTGAAAGTCCCTAGTTTGGTTTTGGCTAATTGATGAAACCTAGGACTAACCTTTGTATCTAAGTGGATGATTTAGATAAAGGTGGTCATTGAATATGAGACATGACGTTGACTCATGTGACCAAGATGATGAAGACCAAGATGAGGCTTGGCTCGATGGACCGGTTGTGAAGGTGAAGGGCAAGTCGAGGCTTCGAAGCGAAGGACCATGCGATGGTGAAGCTTGAGCAAGACTTGGCGCCGATGGACCGATGCAACGGTGAAGAGCAAGTGAAATCAAGGTCGATGGATCGAGACGGTCATGTGATGATATGAAGTGGATCATATCATTTGGAGAAACAAAATGGGCTCAAGGCAAAGGTATAACCATAGGGCCATTTTGTTTTACACTCAAGACACCATAGAGGGTGTGAGTGGTTTAGGGTCGATAGCCGAACTATTAAGAGGGGAAATCTTATCGGTTATTCGACGCATGGGTGCCATTAGGTGAATTCATGAAGTGCATTGCATGTAGGGCCTAGTGAGCTAACTAGAAAACCTTTGAAAATGATTGAGAAAAAGCTAACACACAAGCACATGGAGATGTACACTTGATGGTGTTGGCACATTTGCAAAGGTGACGTTGGTCGCGCTATGGTTTGCGGGTAGAGAGGGGTTTGGTTCCTTTCTCTCTCCCGCCGAGCGTGCGAGCGCGGGATTCAGGCGATTTCAGGGAAATGAAATGCCTATTTTCCATTGCGCCGGAAGTCGGAAAAGAAACGGAGGCGAACGCGGTCACAGAGGTGCACCGGACGCTGCACCGGACGCTGCACCGGACGCGGTCAGTTTCGACCGGCGCGTCCGGTCAGTACAGCGTCGGGGTCAGGCGCGCGAGCTAGGGTTTGACACCGGCGCGTCCGGTGACCCACGGGACCGGCGCGTCCGGTCTTGCGCCTTGAGGGAACCGAGGACGTCGGACGCGGTCCGCGTCCGGTCCCTCACCATCGGACGCGTCCGGTGGTCCAGGGAGCTTACTGGACTCGCACCGGACGCGGGTACTGTGGCGTCCGGTGGTTGAGAGGAGCGCGTCCGGTGACGTCTTCGCGCGCGCGGGTACTGTGCGCACCGGCGCGTCCGGTGGTTCGCAACAGCGCGTCCGGTCGCTCGTTTGACCGTTGGCGCGCAGTGACCGTTGGAGGATCTAACGGACGAATTTGAAAACAGAGAACACGTGGACGTCGCAGAGGCACCGGACGCGGTTGAGCGCGTCCGGTCAGTTACCACCGGCGCGTCCGGTGGTCCCGCGAAAAACGTGAGTGGAGTTGTAACGGCTCTATTTGGATGGGATGCTTATAAATACTTGTTGGCCGGCCCTTGGGGAGGTCTCTTGGCATTTCTAACATACTTGTGCATCCTTTGAGCTAGAACAACTCCTCCCACTCATCTCCCTTGCTTGATTGCAAATCAAAAGTGAGATTGAGTGATCCCAAAGTGCATTGCATAGCTTGAGGGCATCTAGTGGCACTTGTGGGTGGTTTAGCCGGTGGATTTCTTGTTACTCTTGGAGAGTACCGCTCCTAGCCGGCTTGGAGATTGTTGGAGGCGTTGGCAAGAGAAGGTGATTGTTCTTGGCCACCTCCGGTTGATTGTAAGAGGTTCTTGTGCTTTCCTCGGCGGAGTGCCAAAAGCAACTCTATTACATTGCGCGTGTCATTGAGTTACCTCACTTGAGAGTGGTGTCTTGCGGTGCCTTGCGGGGCATGCCTTGAGGGGCAAGTGACTTGAGGGTCACACCGGGGAACCATCTAGGTGTTGGTCGACACAACCGGTGACGTAGCTTGTCGGTGCACAAGTGAACACCGGGTGAACAAAATTTTGTGTCTCGTGTCTCCCGGTGATTGGTCTTCATATTGTGTTGTTGTCAATATTGTTTGTTTGTATATCATCTTGGTGATTGGCAACATCTTCACTTCACCGTCGGTATAATAATCACAATCCTCTCTCTTGCTTTTACGTTCACTAGTTTTATCTTGTGTAGCTCTAGTAGTAGCTTTGCTAAGTAGTGTTAGCTTGTTCTCTAGTGTAACCTTAGTGACTTAGCTCTTGTGTGAACTAGAGATCTTATTCTACTAGACTTGTGGATAGGAGGCTTGCATCACAACCTTTGGCTAAGCAAAACTCGCTTTACGCCGTTTGTTATTCTAACAAGTTTGCTTAGTGGTTCTTGTAGAATTTTTTATAGGCTATTCACCCCCCCTCTAGCCATCTAGGACCTTACAAGTGGTATCGGAGCCGTGGTCACCGTTTTAATCAAGGCTTAACATCCTTCGGTGTGAAAAATGGCTCAAATTGTGTTCAATCATGTTGGGGGCAAGCCACCGTTCTTTGATGGTGTTAGTTCTTTTGCTCATTGGAAGAGAAAGATGACAATGTACCTTGGTTCTATTCATGAGAGAGTATTGGAAGTCACCGAGAATGATTTTGCTATCATTGATCCCGATCATCTCACCGATGAAGATAGAGCAAATAGAACATGCAATAGAATGGCTCTCAATACACTTTACAATAATATTGACACAAAAGTATTTGAGGGCATCAAGGATTTGGAATTGGCAAATGAAGTGTGGACAAGGTTAAGTGAAACATATGAGGGCACTAAGGTTGTGAAGAGTGCCAAGCTATATGGGCTCAAGAGTGAGTTTGAGAACTTCAAGATGAAAGAAGAAGAAACAATCTTAGAGATGTTTCATAGATTGCAAGTCATTGTGAATGATCTCAAGAGCTTAGGGCACAAGACACAAGACCAAGATTTTTGCCACAAGTTCTTGTTGAGCTTACCTAAAAGATTCAAGATGTTGATCATGATGCTACAAAGAGATGGGCTTGAAACAATAAAGCCCAATGATTTGCTTGGAGAGGTATTGACCTTTGACAAGTATGATCAAGATGTTGATGAGAAGGAGGAAGAAAAGAAGAAGAAGACCGTGGCATTCAAGGCCACCTCCTCAAAGGGCAAAGCTTCAATTCAAGAAGAAGATGACGATGAAGAAGATGAAGAATTGGAAGTTGATGATGAGGCACTTGCTCTAGTTGTCAAAAATATTGGCAAAATGTTTATCAAAAGAAGAGGCTTCAAAAAGAGAAATGACAATTTCAAGAGCAATGAGCAACAAAGGAGATGCTTCAATTGTGATAGCACCGAACATCTTCAAGCCGAATGTCCCTATGACAAGAAGAAGAACAACAAAAGGGGCAAGTTTGAGAAGAAGAAGAGAGAGGCCAAGATGACATTCAAGAAAGGCAAAAATGGTGCCTATGTGATCACTTGGGAAAGTGAAGATAATGAAGAAGAAGAAGAAGAATCATCCAACAAGGCTTTTGCTTCCATTGCTATCAACAAGAAGCCATCATTATTTGATTCATCCTCTTCATGCTTCATGGCTAAAGAAGCTAAGGTATTATATGATGAGAGTGATGATGAAAGTGAAATGGAATATGCTCATGATAGTGATAATGATAATGAAAATGATGATGATGAACCAACTAAAGAACAACTATATGACTTGATGCAACAAACTAGAGACATAGCTATTGCCAAGCACAAAGAGTGTAAGAAGCTTTCAATGAAAGTAGCAATACTTGAGAAAGTCCTTAGTGAGCTTAAGACCACTCATGAGAGTCTAGTGGAAGACCATGAGGATCTTGATAAGGCTCATTCCAAGCTTGAAAAAGCTCACTCATTGCTACTTGAGCAACAAGCTAAGAAGGAGGTTGTTGTATCATGTGATATAGGTGTTACATGTGATATAATTGATGAATCATTCAATGAACCTATCATCATGTCAAATGCTAACCCCTCTTGTAGCTCTTCATCCACCACCACTAACTCTACCTCCACTACTAGTGATGGTTTCACTTGTGATGCCTCACTAATGGTTGAGAATGAGACTCTCAAGAGAGAGGTGGATGAGCTCACTCACGCCCTAGGCAAGGCCTATGGTGGAGAGGCCCGCTTGCTTAAGTGCTTGGGTAGCCAAAGGTTCTCTCTTAACAAAGAGGGATTGGGCTACATCCCCAAGAAAGGCAAGTCGGCCTTTGCAACTCCAAAGCCTAGCTTTGTGAAGGGCAATGGTCGGTTTTGCAATAGATGCAAGCAAGTTGGGCACCTAGAGCATAATTGCAATAAAAGGAACCAAAGCAAGAACCTTGTTAACGCTATACCTTTTGATTCTTGCTATGTGCTTACCAAGGGTGTGAAGGGTGTGCAAGCTAAGTTTGTTGGTACACCAATTGTGGGCCCAAAGAAAAAGGCTATTTGGGTACCAAAGAGCTTAGTTACTAACCTACAAGGACCCAAGCAAAAATGGGTACCTAAACTTCATTGATTTGCTTGTAGGTCAATTACAAAGCCGGAGGAAGGCATTGGATTGTTGATAGTGGGTGCACTCAACACATGACCGGTACATCAAGAATGTTTGACTCAATCAATGACAATGATAGTGGTGTTGATTCTATCACATTTGGCAATAACAAGAAAGGCAAGGTTATTGGTTTGGGCAAGATTGCAATATCAAATGACATGAGTATCTCCAATGTGTTACTAGTTGAAAGCTTGGATTTTAATCTTCTATCCGTGGCACAAATATGTGATCTAGGCTACAAATGCATCTTTGGGGTTGATGATGTGGAAGTCATTAGTGTGGATGGTTCAAATGTGGCATTCAAGGGCTTTAGATATGAGAATCTCTACCTAGTTGACTTCAATGCTAGAGAAACTTCTTTGACAACTTGCTTAGTCTCCAAATCAAGCATGGGTTGGCTTTGGCATAGAAGGCTTGGTCATGTTGGCATGAAACAATTGAAGAAGCTTACAACTCACAATCTTGTCAATGGTTTGAAAGATGTTGAATTTGAGAAGAATAAGCTTTGTAGTGCATGTCAAGCCGGGAAGCAAGTTGGAAGCTCACATCCAAAGAAGAGTACAATGAGCACATGCAAAGCATTTGAGTTGATGCACATGGATCTATTTGGACCAACAACATATACAAGCATAGGTGGTAACAAGTATGGCTTTGTCATAGTGGATGACTTCACAAGATTCACATGGGTATTCTTTCTTAGTGACAAAAGTGAAGTGTTTGACACCTTCAAGACATTCCTCACTAGAGTTCACAATGAGTTTGAGATTAGAATCAAGAAAGTGAGAAGTGACAATGGAAGTGAGTTCAAGAATACAAGAATTGAAGAACTTTGTGATCATTATGGTATTGGACATCAATTCTCGGCCAAGTACACTCCACAATCAAATGGTCTAGTTGAGAGGAAGAATAGAACATTGCTTGATATGGCTAGATCAATGCTTCATGAGTACAATGTGAGTCAATCTTTTTGGGATGAAGCAATCAATACCGCTTGCTACTACATCAATAGACTATATTGTCATCCATTGCTAGAGAAGACCCCATATGAGCTACTTCATGGAAGAAAGCCCAATATTTCTTACTTTAGGGTATTTGGTTGCAAATGCTATATCTTGAAGAAAGGCACTAGATTGGGGAAGTTTGACAAGAGATGTGATGAGGGGTTCCTACTTGGTTATTCAACTACAAGCAAAGCTTATAGAGTTTGGAACAACTCAAGTGGCATTCTAGAAGAAGTCCATGATGTGCAATTTGATGAAACCAATGGGTCACAAGATGAAGAAGAAAATCTAGATGATATTGGTGGAACTCTTTTAGTGGAAGCAATGAAGAACATGGACATTGGGGACATTAGAGCAAAGCAAGTAATTGATATTCAAGATGATGATAAAGATCAAGTGATCAATTCACCATTCAAGCAAGTTAGTGACTCTCAAGTGCAAGATCAAGGTGCTAGTTCTTCTCATCAAGATACATCAAGTGATCAACCAAGCTCAAGCAATCAAGTGCAAGTACTCCAACCACAACATGTTGCAAGAGATCACCCCATTGATAGTGTTATTGGTGATATTAGAAGTGGTGTGCAAACAAGATCAAGATTGGCTATGTTTTGTGAGCATGCATCATTTGTGTCAACTATAGAACCAAAGAAGATAGAAGAAGCTTTGAGGGATGCCGATTGGATCATGGCTATGCAAGAAGAGCTTAACAATTTCACAAGAAATGATGTTTGGGAGTTGGTAGAAAGGCCAAATGACTACAATGTGATTGGAACCAAGTGGGTGTTCAAAAACAAGCAAGATCAAGATGGCATTGTAGTGAGAAACAAAGCAAGACTAGTTGCTCAAGGTTACACTCAAGTAGAAGGTCTTGACTATGATGAAACATATGCTCCCGTGGCAAGATTGGAGGCAATAAGGATTCTATTGGCTTATGCTTGTGCACACAACATCAAACTATATCAAATGGATGTCAAAAGTGCATTTCTCAATGGGATCATCAATGAGTTAGTCTTTGTTGAGCAACCGCCCGGATTTGAAGATGACAAGAAACCCAACCATGTGTACAAGTTGAAGAAGGCTTTATATGGCTTAAAGCAAGCACCTAGAGCATGGTATGAGAGGCTAAGGGATTTTCTTCTCTCTAAGGGATTCAAGATGGGCAAGGTTGATACAACTCTATTCACCAAGAAGATTGGGAATGATCTATTCATAGTGCAAATATATGTTGATGACATCATCTTTGGATCAACCAATCAAGCTTATTGTGAAGAATTTGGTGCTATGATGGCCAAAGAGTTTGAAATGTCTATGATTGGTGAACTTAGCTACTTCCTTGGCCTTCAAGTAAAGCAATTGAAGAATGGGACATTTGTGAGTCAAGGGAAATACATAAGGGACATGTTGAAGAAGTTTGGAATGCAAGATGCAAAGCCAATTTCAACTCCAATGGGTACAAGTGGCAATTTGGATAGTGATCTTGATGGCAATATGGTGAATCAAAAGGAATATCGGTCTTTGATTGGAAGTCTACTCTATGTCACCGCATCAAGGCCGGATGTCATGTTTAGTGTTTGCATGTGTGCTAGATATCAAGGCTCACCTAGAGAGAGTCATCTCACGGCCGCAAAGAGAATATTGAGGTACTTGAAGCAAACAAGAGATGTTGGACTATGGTATCCTAAGGGGTCAAAGTTTGAATTGATTGGATATTCGGACTCCGACTATGGGGGTTGCAAGATCAATAGAAAGAGCACAAGTGGCACATGTCAATTACTTGGAAGATCACTTGTGTCATGGTCCTCAAAGAAACAAAATAGTGTGGCAATCTCTACCGCCGAAGCCGAATATGTGAGTGCGGGGAGTTGTTGTGCACAATTGCTATGGATGAAATCAACTTTGAAGGATTATGGTCTCAACTTCAAGAATGTGCCATTGCTATGTGATAATGAGAGTGCAATCAAGATGATACAAAACCCGGTTCAACATGGAAGAACAAAGCATATTGACATAAGACATCATTTCATTAGAGATCATCAACAAAAGGGAGATATTGCCATTGAAAGTGTTGGCACCGATGATCAACTTGCCGATATTCTCACTAAGCCACTTGATGAAAAGAGGTTTTGCAAGCTAAGGAATGAATTGAATATTCTTGATTTCTCAAACATGAGTTGAATGCACCCCACTCACTTATTGACATGCCTCTCCTTCGACATTGCGAGGTAAAGTTGATTGACATGTCATTCATTCTATGCTAAGGACTTGCTAGAGCATGTAGACATAATAAGTGGTATGCATGAGCATTCATAATAAATCAAATGAATTTGATGGATATATGTTACCACTATTGCCTCTATGGTTGTTTTGATCTAGTGGTGGCATATGACATGTTTGTGAGCTTGCAAACCTAGTGTTGAATCTAGAAGATTTGCTATAAGTGTTTAATTCAACATAGGCAAGATAACCCTTATTAGGAGGTGTGAAGAAGCTTGTCTTTGGTTCAAAACGAATTAAATATCTTTGGCAAGTGTTCTAGGTTGAACCAAAATTGATGAATTTTAACCTACTCCATCAAACATTTTTTTTCTTCTTCTCTCCACAATTTGATCCCATTTTTGGGTAAGTTGTTGACAAAGGGGGAGAGAAAAAGATGATTCAACATGATAAAGGGGGTAAATAAAATTTTTGATGCACACAAGTAGGGGGAGCAAGCTCATAAACAAAAGCTCATAAACAAAAGTTGTTGCATTCGCTTGTGCATTTTCATATGACTTGCTCATTGCACATGTATTTAAATTCAATATACATGCTTGTGTGGTGCAATGCTAGTATAGAACTTGGATGATGAAATGATCTACTAGCATGCATAGGAATAGTTTTACATGTGGTATCTAGACTTGCCTTAAGTTTTTACAAGTGGTCCAAGAACCTTTACATATAATGTTGATCTCACCGGGTTCTTGAGTTTTGTTGGATGTCTAGTTACTTCATGATGCTAAGGATGGTGTAAAAGGCAACTCCGATTGGTATCACGCTTCAAAGGTCCATTTCTTACACCTTAGCATCATTTTGGTAGAATTACTCTCCCAACTCTTCTATCCATGCATATGTGCAAAGCTTTCAATCCAAACTCTATGCACATATGTAGGGGGAGCTCATACTACCAAAACCGAGCTTGTGATAATTGTCCAAACTTTACTTATGAGCAAAATGATTGGACAAGTATGACAAGTTCAAAACTTTTATTATCAAAATCATCTTTGTGAGGGTTGTCATCAATTACCAAAAAGGGGGAGATTGAAAGTCCCTAGTTTGGTTTTGGCTAATTGATGAAACCTAGGACTAACCTTTGTATCTAAGTGGATGATTTAGATAAAGGTGGTCATTGAATATGAGACATGACGTTGACTCATGTGACCAAGATGATGAAGACCAAGATGAGGCTTGGCTCGATGGACCGGTTGTGAAGGTGAAGGGCAAGTCGAGGCTTCGAAGCGAAGGACCATGCGATGGTGAAGCTTGAGCAAGACTTGGCGCCGATGGACCGATGCAACGGTGAAGAGCAAGTGAAATCAAGGTCGATGGATCGAGACGGTCATGTGATGATATGAAGTGGATCATATCATTTGGAGAAACAAAATGGGCTCAAGGCAAAGGTATAACCATAGGGCCATTTTGTTTTACACTCAAGACACCATAGAGGGTGTGAGTGGTTTAGGGTCGATAGCCGAACTATTAAGAGGGGAAATCTTATCGGTTATTCGACACATGGGTGCCACTAGGTGAATTCATGAAGTGCATTGCATGTAGGGCCTAGTGAGCTAACTAGAAAACCTTTGAAAATGATTGAGAAAAAGCTAACACACAAGCACATGGAGATGTACACTTGATGGTGTTGGCACATTTGCAAAGGTGGCGTTGGTCGCGCTGTGGTTTGCGGGTAGAGAGGGGTTTGGTTCCTTTCTCTCTCCCGCCGAGCGTGCGAGCGCGGGATTCAGGCGATTTCGGGGAAATGAAATGCCTATTTTCCATTGCGCCGGAAGTCGGAAAAGAAACGGAGGCGAACGCGGTCACAGAGGTGCACCGGACGCTGCACCGGACGCTGCACCGGACGCGGTCAGTTTCGACCGGCGCGTCCGGTCAGTACAGCGTCGGGGTCAGGCGCGCGAGCTAGGGTTTGACACCGGCGCGTCCGGTGACCCACGGGACCGGCGCGTCCGGTCTTGCGCCCTGAGGGAACCGAGGACGTCGGACGCGGTCCGCGTCCGGTCCCTCACCATCGGACGCGTCCGGTGGTCCAGGGAGCTTACTGGACTCGCACCGGACGCGGGTACTGTGGCGTCCGGTGGTTGAGAAGAGCGCGTCCGGTGACGTCTTCGCGCGCGCGGGTACTGTGCGCACCGGCGCGTCCGGTGGTTCGCAACAGCGCGTCCGGTCGCTCGTTTGACCGTTGGCGCGCAGTGACCGTTGGAGGATCTAACGGACGAATTTGAAAACAGAGAACACGTGGACGTCGCAGAGGCACCGGACGCGGTTGAGCGCGTCCGGTCAGTTACCACCGGCGCGTCCGGTGGTCCCGCGAAAAACGTGAGTGGAGTTGTAACGGCTCTATTTGGATGGGATGCTTATAAATACTTGTTGGCCGGCCCTTGGGGAGGTCTCTTGGCATTTCTAACATACTTGTGCATCCTTTGAGCTAGAACAACTCCTCCCACTCATCTCCCTTGCTTGATTGCAAATCAAAAGTGAGATTGAGTGATCCCAAAGTGCATTGCATAGCTTGAGGGCATCTAGTGGCACTTGTGGGTGGTTTAGCCGGTGGATTTCTTGTTACTCTTGGAGAGTACCGCTCCTAGCCGGCTTGGAGATTGTTGGAGGCGTTGGCAAGAGAAGGTGATTGTTCTTGGCCACCTCCGGTTGATTGTAAGAGGTTCTTGTGCTTTCCTCGGCGGAGTGCCAAAAGCAACTCTATTACATTGCGCGTGTCATTGAGTTACCTCACTTGAGAGTGGTGTCTTGCGGTGCCTTGCGGGGCGTGCCTTGAGGGGCAAGTGACTTGAGGGTCACACCGGGGAACCATCTAGGTGTTGGTCGACACAACCGGTGACGTAGCTTGTCGGTGCACAAGTGAACACCGGGTGAACAAAATTTTGTGTCTCGTGTCTCCCGGTGATTGGTCTTCATATTGTGTTGTTGTCAATATTGTTTGTTTGTATATCATCTTGGTGATTGGCAACATCTTCACTTCACCGTCGGTATAATAATCACAATCCTCTCTCTTGCTTTTACGTTCACTAGTTTTATCTTGTGTAGCTCTAGTAGTAGCTTTGCTAAGTAGTGTTAGCTTGTTCTCTAGTGTAACCTTAGTGACTTAGCTCTTGTGTGAACTAGAGATCTTATTCTACTAGACTTGTGGATAGGAGGCTTGCATCACAACCTTTGGCTAAGCAAAACTCGCTTTACGCCGTTTGTTATTCTAACAAGTTTGCTTAGTGGTTCTTGTAGAATTTTTTATAGGCTATTCACCCCCCCTCTAGCCATCTAGGACCTTACAAGCATTCTAAGTCTCCTACTTTACAAAAGCAATTCCTTAGCTATTTATATGAGTTTATAAATTGTGCATTAAGTATAGGAGTTGAGTGAAACCATTGCTGCATATATTACTATCCTTTCCACATTATTACCTACGAAAGTTGGGTCGAATACTGCTTAACCCTGCTTAGACCGGTAGCGATCGGTAAATTCCGGTCACCTGAAATGATAGGTGGTTACTAGAATGTTTTAGCTATGGAATGATTGAGATCCGAGAAAATAACCATGTGTTGATGGATAACTAGAGACCAAACAAAAAAGTTGGAGGCAACCAGACAGGGTTCTGGGGTGCTAATAGTTTTCCGTCTATGTCGATTAAGGACCGATCGTTACTTGTCCCTCTTGTCATGTTGAACGCATGCCTCATATTTAGCTAGCCGAATAAAGTACCTTTTGACCACGAAGCTAGTGGCACTTTTCAGGTCGGGGTAAACTCAGATTGGCAGACTGGTGGCGAAGGGGGTTGTACGGGGACGCGAAGAGTAAGCCCAAGGTGCGTCCTAACAGTCGGGCGGTCCCTGGGTAGTGCGGTCCATGATTGTTACCCCGCGACGTTTACCTAGAAAGTGTCATTGGTGATCTGTAGCTCACTTGATCAGTGGGTGTGGTTTGTGTGAGGAATAAATCACCAGCTGGTTAGAAATCGATTCGAATCGCCATCGCTCCTGGATAGTGAGCACTTGACTTGAGTTACGACATCGTAGTAATAATGATGGAACACTTATGGTTATATGGATGGTGTTGGAAATGCTAAATTCAAGTGGTAACAGGATGTTATCGGTTAATCAAGTGATTGTTATAGTGTAGTTGCTTACCTATATGGATAGGTATAATAAACCTGAGGCAAATTACTTAAAATGGTTTAGTCAGGATAGCTCACATTTTTCGCAAATGAGTCAGCTAGCCCACTAAAAGAAAGCCTTGCATAATCCTTGGTGTCACTTTTTTGGTTTAAGACGGGTAAGTCTAGCTGAGTATTTTCTCGTACTCAGGGCGTTGTTCCCATTGTTGTTGCAGATGGTCAGATGTAGTACGGCTATTACGTCAACTGTCTGTATCTGGCGATGGGTGACAACTAGGACCAAGGACAATGGTCACTCCGTATGTCTTATCTCATGCTTTTGTGGAAAGTGACTATCTTCTGGCACTGTATTTGAATTAAGGGTGTGTGTGTTTTATGAAACTATTTGCTTCCGCTACTTTATTTTGAACTTGGTTTGTAATAACTTATGTTCTAAACTTCGATGTATTCAACTGTCATTGTGAACTTTATGTAATATGTGATTGTGGCTGCTAAACTTGTACGATCTTGGTTTGTATGTTAGTTGGTTTGAAATCCTTCGTGGTTTCACGGACTACCGGGTTATACGGGCTTAAGTTTGTTAAATTGTCTGCCTCGGCGGACGATTTTCTTACTTAATTTCGTATAATTGGTCGGTTCTATTACAATGCTCGAGAAGGGTCTTATTAAAAATAGCTCCAGTCCTTTTTCTTCACCAACCCTCCTAGTTCGCAAGAAGACAGGAGATTGGCGTCTCTGCGTTGACTATCGAAGACTCAATGCACTAACAGTAAAGAACAAGTATCCTCTACCCATTATAGATGAGTTACTTGATGAGTTGCATGGGGCATCATGGTTTTCTTCTCTAGATCTATGTTCAGGATTCCACCAAATCAGGATGGCAGAGGGTCATGAATATAAAACAACTTTTCAGACTCACAATAGGCATTATGAATATCAAGTAATGCCATATGGAGTCACTGGTGAACCTGCAACCTTTCAAGAAGTCATGAATACAATCTTGGCACCACTCCTCAAAAAATGTGTTCTTGTTTTTATAGATGATGTGCTCATCTACATTGCTACCTGGCAGGAACATATTCAACACACTGAGGCAGTTTTTCAACTCTTGCAACACCATCAGTTATATGTGAAACTGAAGAATGTTCCTTTGCTAAGCAAGAGCTCAACTACCTGGGCCATGTTATCAGTCCTTTAGGGGTGTCTACTGACCCTAAGAAAATCAAGATTATTGCTGATTGGCCTCCTCCACAAAATGTCAAGGACCTCAAGAGCTTTTTGGGTATGGCAGGATACTACAGAAAATATGTCAAAAACTTTGGCCTCCTCTCAAAACCCTTGACCAACTTGCTCAAAAAGGGTGAGATCTATGTTTGGACATCAGAGGCTGAAGCTTCTTTTCACACACTCAAGAATGCTCTCATGACTGCACCTGTTTTGGCATTACCAAATTTCTCAAAACCTTTTGAACTTCAGACAAATGCCTCTGACAAAGGTATTGGCGCTATGCTCCAACAGGAAGGACACCCCATTGCTTATATCAGTAGAGCTCTTGGTCCCAAAGCTCAGGGGCTTTCTACCTTTGAAAAGGAATGCCTTGCCATACTTCTTGCTGTAGATTATTGGCGACCATACTTGCAACATTATGAGTTTCTTATCAAAACTGACCAAAAGAGCTTGATTCACTTGGATGATCAGAGATTGACCACTCCTTGGCAACACAAAACCCTCACTAAATTATTGGGTCTCACTTACAAAATCATATACAAACAAGGCAAGGACAATAGGGTGGCAGATGCTTTGTCTAGAACTTCTCATGCTTCAGATCATGACCTGTCAGTTGTCTCTGTTGTTACTTCCCATGGGTGCAACAATTACAAACAGCATATACCCAGGATTCTGAATCATCCAAATTGCTTCAAGAACTATCAATACAATCCCCATCTGGTCATTATACACTGACTAAAGGCCTTATATATTTTAAGTCCAGAATTTGGGTTGGCAATGCCCCTGACATTCAACATCAAATTCTATTTGCTTTGCACAATAGTGCATTTGGTGGGCATTCTGGCTATGAAGCCACTTATTCCAGAGTTAAAAGATTGTTTGCATGGCCCCATCTCAAGCAGTCAGTCAAAGATTTTGTGGCCCAGTGTGTAGTATGCCAACAAGCTAAAACTGAGAGAATAACTTCTCCTAGACTGCTTTCACCTTTGCCTATACCTGAAGGTTCTTGGCAAACACTCACTATGGACTTCATTGAAGGACTACCAAAATCTAAATCCTTCAACTGCATCTTGGTAGTTGTTGACAAATTTACCAAGTATGCCCACTTTCTTCCCTTGTCTCGTCCCTTTACAGCATTAGAGGTTGCTACTCTCTTTATGAACAACATCTTCAAGTTGCATGGTTTGCCCCAAGCCATTGTTTCTGATAGGGACAAGATATTCACTAGCACCCTGTGGAAAGAATTATTCAAGCTCCTTGGTACTCAATTACACATGAGCAGTGCTTGTCATCCACAAACGGATGGTCAATCAGAGAGTCAACCAATGTTTGGAGACCTGTCTCAGATGTTTTGTCCACTCTTGTCCAACTAAATGGTCCTCTTGGCTAGCCTTGGCTGAATATTGGTATAATACATCTCTCCATAGCTCTCTGGGCACTAGTCCTTTCCATGTCTTATATGGCCATCACCCAAGGGAACTGGGTATTGAGGCCCCTGGCCCTACTGTTCAAGCTGATCTGGATGAATGGTTACAAGATAGAGACAATATGCAACAATTAGTCCAGCAACATCTTGCTCGAGCTCAACGCAAGATGAAGTTCCAAGCTGATAAAAAGAGATCCCATCGCACCTTTCAAGTGGGAGATTCTGTCTATGTTAAAATCCAGCCATATGTGCAGACAACCCTGGCCAGCAGATCTTCCAACAAGCTTGTGTTTCGGTATTTTGGTCCTTACCCAATTGAAGCTAAAATCAATGAAGTTGCATATCAGCTCAAGTTGCCAAAGGACAGCAAGATACACCCTGTATTCCACGTTTCCCTCCTCAAGAAAGCTGTATCACCCCCAAACAATTGTCCACTCAGCACTACCCAACCCAGCTCTTCATTACCAGGTACCACAACTGATACTTGATCGCAGGCTTCACTTGCACAACAATACTGCTGTCTCTCAGGTGTTGGTGAAATGGTCCCATCTGCCTTCGGAGTTGTCGACCTGGGAAGATGAAACAACTTTGTGTCAGGACTTTCCTCGTGCACCGGCTTGGAGACAAGTCGTTCCTCATCGGGGGAGGGATGTCACCAACACCAAGACTGCGAACACTGTTGATCAGGTGACTACTACCTCTGAACCTGATGCCATTCAGGAAGATGCAAGCGAAGGTGATCAGGTGACCGTGCGAAGCAGGCAGCCCAGCTCGCGTGTCTTTGGGACGGACTGGGTGAACTCGTAGTCAGCCCAGGTTATGTTTCTTTTCGTTTTGTAGGCCCATGTAACGGGCGGAAGGGAGGCCAGCTGGTTCCCTATGTATTGGCTTGTCTTCAAAGTTGAACTCTGAACTCGATCTGAACTTTGAACCGAGCCGTTGGGCGTCGGCGGCGAGCTCTCGGCGGTGGCCGAAGTATCAATCTATCGAGTTTCCCGAGCTAGTTACCCTACCCAGCCTAGTTCGGTTACGAGGCGATGGCAATGGGACTGTATCATCAGCAAAGTGCCTGGTTGCCTGACAGAAAGTCTGCAGCACAAAGGAACTGGGCGGTCTGGGGATCAAAGACATAGGGACTCAAAATATCTGTCTACTACTGAAGCTAGTACATAACCGCACTTTGCGACATCATCAGCATGGGCTCAGTGGGTCAGAAGTAGAGCATGCATCGCCTCCCTAAAGGGTGATCTCCATGGAGAGCATTGGGACGTCCTGCGATCCATCCTGCCGCTGGATGGATGTCTGGTTAGGCGATGATGCTCTGGCCGATCATTTCCCAGCCCTCTTCAGTCACTGCGCGAAGAAAGAAGCTTCAGTCAAGGAGCGCAACTTCAGTCTCTACAGGAGCTGTTATCCATTGTCACCTTCACTGATCAGCCTCATCGCAGGATCTCACACTTCATTGACACACATGGGAAATTATACACCAGCTCCATTTATAGGCTTCTTAAAGCTCGTGGGCAGACAAATGACGACAAAGCGACCTTCATCTGGAACAGCAAAGCCCCTCCAATAGTGCAATTCTTTATGTGGCTTTTATGTCACAAACGGATCCAATGCCGCTCCAACCTACTGAAGAAAGGAACTGTCAGCAACGCAATATGTGACGTCTGTAGTGAAGCCGATGAAACTCCTGAACACGTTATCAGTGGTGTGCCGTGATCTTTTTCTCCAGGGCAAAGACGCCTCTGAATCTCTGATGATGTAAATTCTGTTTCAATTTGGACTTCCTTTCCACACTGAAAAGAAATGCATGTCGTCGAGGCATGCAGTGTGCTGTAAAGATTTGTTAGATTTCAGAGCTTGGTTAACCAGAACAGGTCTATGGTATTGGTGTACCGTGATCTTTTTCTGTATCGTATTAGCGGGGTATGTATGCTCTGCAACGGGAATCAGTTAAGATGGTCGGTTGTTCAAACGTGAAGTCTTGTGCTTGAGAACTACTTCTAATGCAGTTTTTATGTTTGGAGCACCATATAATTTGTGTCAAGTGATTTAGGTGGTTTTCTGTTCTGGCAATGTAGGATTCTTTCTAGTGCTCATAGCAACGCCCCTGGCATAATTAAACGTGTAACCTGCTGACTTGCTACAATCGCACAAAGAAATGGCGCTCATGGGCTAATACACATTTTCAAATTTTAAACTATCTTGTCCAGTTGTAAGATGTACTGAAGAAACTACCGGCAGATATATTATACTATTAGTATGTGGGATGGCAGAGTCTTTGCCCGCCGACTGTATGGGATCACGAATCTTTGTCCGACGAGACTAAGCCCCCGCTTGGATCGAAAAGAAAACGTCGGACGGTTGTGCACGCCTGGGAGGTCATCTTTGTGCGCGCGCAGCGTGCCGGCCGCCCGGCCGCCGCCGAGGGATATATAGACAGAGCAGAGAAAAGGATGCATCAAGCTGCAAAGGGCAAGTAAGGAAGCAAATTCTTCAGTCAAGTTCGCCGGCCGCAAGCATAGGAAGCTCGAAGATCACAGGATGGCAAGTCGCGCACTTCTGACCACAGTGGTGGTGGTGCTGCTGCTGCATCAGCCGCTGGCGGACGCAGGCGGTGAAGCTGGGGCCACCGACGAGGAGCTCCAGTACCGTCGCCATCGCCGCCGTTTCCATCACCGCCGGGACGCGCCACAAACACCCACAACGCCTGTGCAGCCCGTGCACCCGCCGCCACCACCACCTGCGCGGCAACGCTGCAACGACACGTTCGCCCCCGAAGAATCTATCACGGCGAGCGGCGACGTCTGCGTGCCGGTGCCAGCGCCGTCTCCGCCGGTGCCGCTGCCGCCTCCCCACGGCCTGCGGTGCCCGCCGTGCACCTGCAAGAGGCCACCGCAGCAGCAGCCGCCGCGCCCGTTCCCGTTCACGGGCTGGCCCGTGCCACGGCCGTTGCCGGTTCCGGGAAGGGGCCCGGGCAGCAACGCCGGCGCCGACAGCGGCGATGCTGCCTACGACTGCGTGACACCTCTGGCGCCACTGATGGCCTGCGGGGGCTTCGTCACTGGGAACCAGACGGACACGCCGACTCCCAACAGCCAATGCTGCTCCGCCCTCGCCGCGTTCCTGCGCACGTCGAGCGCGGCGGCGGCGGCGGGACGCGGCGACCACATGCTACGCTGCCTCTGCCCGGTCATCCTCGGCGAGGTGAACAGGGTATTGACCAAGCCCGTCGATCCGGTCCGCCTGATGTTCTTGCCCATCGCCTGCGGTGTCGTCCTGCCACCGCAGCTGCTCTATCTCTGCTTCGGTAAGTGACCTCTTCCCCTGCTATGCTCTCTTCCTGCCTCTTCCTCTGTTTTTCAGCTGATCGATTGCCGTGGACATGTTGCAGCTGGGCAGCCAACGCCGGCGGTGGACCGTCAGCCGCTTCCCTGAACAAGAACAACCGACCTCTTCGATGCCGGGAAGGACGATTAGTTACTACTACTACATCAGTATTCAGTAAATCGTACTGTATGTCTGCATCTGTATGAAACTTGTCAAGCTACAGGAACTACATCAGTAAAATCGTACTGTATGTTTGTATCTGTATGAAGCTTGTCAAGCTACAGGAACTACATCAGTAAAATCGTACTGCTTTCATGTTCAGGTCCACAGTGAACTTGTGTCAAGCTAATGGGTGAGGTTTTTAGCAGTTGGAGTCCTTCATCCATTGTGACGTCGTGTCAATGCCATCCGCGGTGATTAGATCCCCATCCACCCTGTTTCACATGCACAAATACATATATACCCAGCTCTGGTAGTGTGACCTCAGAGATACTCTTGTGGCCATCAGAACCATTGTCACTGGCCTAATCGATGATAGATTAAAGCTCATGGACACGTATTTGCAGAGGAGTTGATAATGAAGCTACATATGTAGGGTACAGATTTTAGCTGAACTCAAGGGCATTAACAAAATACAAAGTTCCCCTAAAACAGAGTACTCTATTTTTCTGCAAGTCTGAAACTTTGATGAAGTTCATTCTTGTGACCAACCATCATTCAATCATCAATTGTTTTTACAGATTCAGGGGTTCTGCAAACTCCTATGCAGGGCACTATTATCAAGTTCGATTCTCGTCCATATGACTGCTGGTAAAAGCTGAACTAAGCACATTGAGAAAGGCTCAAAACTGAAAAGCAGCATACCTTTTCCTGCTGCAATGAACATGCCCAAACGGTGTATGCCAGACCAAGTGTGTGTTGCCACAAATATGGAATGTTTTAATTCAATAAGTGATAACTTAAAAATACATCACATATAATATAAGTTACTACTAAGAAAAATTGACAAGAGCAAACTGATTGAGGGGGAAACCTCTAACAAACCTATACATTGTACAGAAGGCTTTGTACATCCTCTGACCATTTCCTCTGGTGAACCTATCCTTTCACCAACTCATGTCAATACACCTTATATACAAATTTTGTATTTCTTAATGACAAAAGAAAACAATTTGCACACTTGAGAGAAGCAATCAAAACAACAATATTAGAAAATTCCAATATATTAACAGTAGTATCCCTGTCATCCAACACAAAAAACTTTGCACTTTTTAAAGAAAATTAATGGACAGCTAATTTTCATGTAGTTATCATAAGAGATATTGCACAAGGGTCCAGGCATAGACCTTTCAAATATTTTCAAGAACAACATGATCCAGAGTTTAACTTAATAATGCTATACTAATGGTGACTGACCAACTGACTCCTGCGCAATCTAATTTCCTCTGTCAGCTTATCTGTAAGGATATGCACATAATGGATTCCTTACAAATTCACTAACATTAAGATAAAGGTTTTGTGGGTGGTGATGTCAATGCCATAATGAAAGGCTGTGAACACTGCCTGTGGGAAATACCAATGACAAATGGATGAGATTGTTATGAGGATTTAATTGAAGGCGCTAGATTCCTCTGTCTGAACAAGCTTATCAAGAATATCAAAGAATGCAAGATTACATTAAAAAATATACAGGTTCAACAAGATACAAAAGACTCTTGGAACTATATTTGGGGAAGCAGCAACTATACATTCTAAATTCTACAATTTCCCCTACAGAAATGTTCTGCCCCCTGCTCCTTTTCTGTGGATTTGGGACTCAAAATGCAGTAACAAACTTAAAGTCTTCTCCTGGCTCATGATTATGGATAGGCTAAACACAAGGAACCTTCTTAAAAGGAAAAAGCACAAGTTGGAGGCCTGGAGGGCAATGACTATAACTGCATTCTCTGCAATCAGAATGTTGAGGAAACTGCTTTCCACCTCTTCTTCAGCTGTCCATTCAGTCAGGCCGGCTGGCAACACTTGAATATGCACTAGAACTTTTAAAGTGATTTCTTCCAAATGATGATGCAGTCAAAACAGCAATACCAAAGTCCCTTCTTCATGGTGACCTTCATCATTGCTGCCTGGCACATTCGGAAGCAGCGAAATAACTTTATATTTGACAGAGGACGGCCCTCCTCCTCCTCCTGGAAATGCTCCTTCTTTGATGAGGCTAAACTTCAAGCTCTTAGAATGTCTGAAGACAAGCGCTCTGCTTTCCTCCTTTGACTCCTTTTCCTAGTTCTTAGCTGACCAGTGGCTCCCTCAGCCTCTTGGGTGGTTTTTGTTTTTGTTGTGCTCTCTCCTCTTTACAGTTTTTGGCTTTTCTTTTTAATAAAATCTCACGGTCTCCCCTGCTGTACTTTCGCTCAAAAAAAAGATTCATAAAAGCAACTAAGAAGAATGGACCAGCTTACCAATTGATAGAGCATGTTGTTCTCTTGAATTGAAAATTGAAGCAGTAGCAGGAAATTGCATGTTCAGTTACCTGCCATTCTTCTTAGTCCCTTCTTGCTTTACCAGGAGCGATCTAATATTTTCAGACCCTATAATTATTCCAAAAGTTGAAAATTGTGAGTTACCTAGGCAACAAAGGGGTCCAGAGAAGGCTTCAGAGATTGGAAGGTGATATACAAGAGTTAATAGAGAGACTTTGTAAATCCAATTTATAATTGGTAATAAAATGCATAACAAAACATCAAGTCCCCATGGAGAGCAGAGGAAGCCGCAGCGTGATATGAATCTGATAAAGAACAGAACACAGTTAAGGAAAAGAACAAAAAAGCAAACATCCGTCACGCAGAGAGCAGCTTCTGTCTCACCTTCTGAAACAGAATAATGCTATACCACTCAGATGATCCAGAGTAGTATTTAGAGCCAAAGGGCAAATGATTTTTTTTAAAAAAGGAGGTTAAAAATACAATAAGTGACGGTTCTCTCTTCCACAGATAAGAGTAATAGTGATTGTGTTAGGAGTTGATCTTCTACTGCAACTATTAGATAAAAGAATGAGGGGATTGAAGAAAATAAAAAATGAATAAATACCATGCATCTTTTTATCGGGATAAAATGGACCATGCACCTCAGGGTTTGATAACACAGCAACAAAAGGCAAATAGCCGAAGGCCAGTTGGTAGCTCACAAATTTGGATAGTATGTAGCTTTCCCGTTCCTTGATCATTTCATTTATTACTTGGGAGTCTTCAACAAGTTACAATGTTACATACTGAGATAATGAAAATTTTGTAGCAGTATGGTGTTCTGGTTCCAAGACAGCAGACTGTAGATAACCAGAGTAAAAAGTTTTGGAGGAGCAACATAGAGTAAAAAGTTATTGAACACGTTCAATTTTCTGAGGCAAGTGCAAAATTACCTTACCTATATGTGTGCCAATTTTTAAACTGTTATGTCATACTATATCCCAATTATGTTTTCAGTTTGGGTATGAACTGTCCCTAGTTTAAGTAGAGAAGCTCATGTTTTTAAATTAATTTATATGATAGTTAGTAGTATAATTTTAGCCTTTTTTATTTTTGTAATAAAGCCAGTTAAGAGCTATCTGAGTCACATATATCAGATTTTCTATAATTTCTCTTTTCTAGATCCTTTTCTTATTTGACAATATTATATGGTTGCTGAATCTTTTTTTTTTAAAAAATAGAGCTAAGCTTCAAATAGTCTGACATTATTTTAGTATAGAATGTGATTACTTTATATTATATGGTCCGTATACGCATTCGCATACGTATTAACCATCGGAGGCAACAAATACACGTGAAATCAAATCAGCAAAAGCATATACACGTTGGGAGGGGATTGGTGGGAGAGGGATTTGGTGGCCGGACGATCCACGCGTGGGTCTGATCACTCGTGGACGAGTTCCACGGGCAGCCAAACGAAGCCTAAATGTATTATCAATGCATTTCTTTTAACGAACCGGCACTAGTTGTGCCAATTTCTATCATTGCATATTTTAAGATTAACTTAATAAGCTACTTTGATATGCTAGATGTTGATTCATTCTCCTGTGAATTTGGTCAAATTTAAACGCAACTTGATTTTGAACAAAACTGAAACAACGATGACGGCAGCAGCGAGGGTCCTGGTAGAAGTGGGCTCGCCGCCGGCGGAGGTGGGCGACGAGCAGAAAGAGAAAGGCCGACGGCGGCACCTTCCCCATTCCCACGCCGTCCACTTGAAACAGGACCATGGGATTGAGATACTTCGAGAAAACGAACTCAGGAGCATAATAGTCTTTGTATTGAGATAGTACAACTTACTAGCCGGTGGATCTAAACAGGGTTGGACTAGGCACTGGTCAGGTAATCACTAGTTTTAGCTAATCACTAGTCCTCCTAGTCCATCTAAACAGGGCCTGAGGTGGTGTTTGGTTCATTTTGGGGAGTGGTAACATTAATATGAATGGATCACCCTGCTATCGGTTTCAGTTAACAAAAATCCAATTTTGTTTGGTTAGCTCCAGCGGATCAGTAGCGTGCGGGCTGTAATCGGTGCCGCGGAGGGAAGGGCGGTACCATTTTTCTCAAGAGTCGTATCAGATACCGCGCCAACCCATCACATGCCATCAAAACCAAACGTTACGTAACGTGACCCAATCCCGCTGCAGGCCAATGCCATGGATGTGCGCCTCCACCGACGCCAAAGCAAGTAGATGGGTGTGTTCGTAGGCGTTGGAGTGTGCAGCACGGATTCCAGCCAGCTGATCCTCCCTCCCATGGAAACGCACAAGAAAGTCTTCCGGCGCGTAACGACTGATAGTAAAGCCCCGTTTGGTTCGTAAATGTTAAAAGTTTAACTCTCATCACATCAATGTTGCGACAAATACATGGAGTACTAAATGTAGACTAATTGCATGGATATCGGCACAGATTAGGAGTAATTTACGAGACGAATCTATTAAGCCTAATTAGTCCAAAATTAGAAATTTTTTGTCAAATAAGACGAAAATGCTACAATGTTTGTTAAACTTTAACACCTCTAACCAAACAGGCCCTAAGTTGGTACAACGTGGTTCATTCACTCAGCGTGTGTAGTGGATCTGGGTTATTTGGGCTCTGGACATTATAGTTTTGAGCACCTGCCTGCTGGATTGTATTAATTGCAAACGTAGAGAGAGAAAGAGAGAGTAAAATCGGAAAGAAGCTATTCTTTTTCATCTCTATATTACACATCTGGTTACAATCCAATCCAATAATATATATATATATATATAGAGAGAGAGCTATTTCTCTGTAGCTAGCTGTAGAATAAAATATTTTGTAGCCGGGTCGCTGTGTCGGTCAGGTCCGACCACATGTTTTTGTCACCAGCGCATCAATCCTCATTAATGAATCCGCATCCACCGCGTGGTTCCCTTTGCTGCATGCATGTACAGATTAATTTAATTCCCTGATTCCCGTTCCTTCCACCAGCCACAAAAACACCGAGCCTCCCTTCACCACCCAGGGCGACATCTCCATCCTCCCGACGGCGGCAGCACATCAACTCCATCTTCCCCGACCGGCGGCTGTGCAGGCGCACCCTCCTGATTCCCGACCGGCGGCCGTGCAGCGCCACTGAGGCCGCACCCTTCTGTTGGCGACGCAAGGAGGCTCGGCGACGGCCCGAGGTCCGTGGACCACGAGCCCAGTCAGATTCGGGATGCCCCAGCCCCTAGCGACGGCGGCTGCAGCGGCCTCCCCACGGCAATGAGCATTCTCGCGGAGGCAACGCTTCTTCCTCTGCAACGACCAGGCTCCCGGCGATGGCGTGGCTCGCCCTGCGCCCACAGGCCACCTTCCACGGCAGGTCGACAGCTCCTTCTCTGTCCCAGCAGTGGCGACGGCGTCCACTCCTACCCCGGCGGCGGCAAGTCCTTCCCCAGCGGAGTATCCTAATCAGTAACACGTCATTCTGCTTATATGATTACCATAGTAGACAACATAATTACGACACACCTGCATGCTGATTGCTGAAGCCTTGGATGGCAGAAAGCGCCCCTGCTGGCCGGTAATTTGGCGTTAATTACGATCACTAATGGCCAGCAATCAAGCGCGGGATCATTAATTACTGCAGGAAGCATGCACGCGCCTGGGAAGCATGCAGAAACGCACCAGCCATGCACGCGCTGACGCGCCTGGTTCCGTGTGGGTGGTCGGGGCTGGCTACAAAATAAGATATTTATTTTGTAGCCAGCTATGGAGTATACTCTCCCTATATATATATATATATATATATATATATATATATATATATATATATATATATATATATATATATATATACACGCGAATCGAAGGAAAGAATTATAGGATTAAAAATAATCTATGGGACCCCATGGGTACGATTTGAAACCCGCACACCACCCATCCTCCTTCATGAACTTTGCCTCCTCCCATGATCGAGCCACTGCTCCGTCCAAGCAAGACGCCTTCATATCTCTTTCCTTTTATAGATCATCAAGTATTCTGAACCGATCGATCATGTGCACTTGGAATCAAGCCGTACGGGGATGGCGCCCCGTGCCGGTGTGCATGGCGAACGCCCAAAGCACGGTGACGAGCTCCACTCCTTCCACAAGAATATCCGCATGCGCTTTCACATGCTCCTCATCGCTTGCCGGTGCGGGCGCTGCTGCGTAGACAATCAGCTCCGTCCACACATCGGATAGTAGCATCCAGCGTCGCTTTACATCAAACGACACCTCATCACAGAGCTGCTTCGCGAGTATTATGCCTCTGTGTACAACTCCACGCCCTGCTGGGCGTATGGAATCTAATAGCTTCTGGGCCCTTGCTCGCGGCAATGATAGGTAGTAACCCCAGAAGCCAAGCAAGTTCCTCAGCTCCTCCTTGGCTTCTTTGAGGACGAGCTCCGCTTTTGCCCGTCTGTCCGGCAGTAGCTCCGGGTGGAATACCACTAGGTAAGCACAGTACCGGGACAAGCTCACTGCTGCTGCAGCTGCTTCCTTCATCATTCCGTTTCCTCCTCCACGTGCAGCATGGAGATCCGTTGCCTCCAACAGGCATGTGGCGATGTGCCATGTGAGGATGACCTCAGTGACGCTCTCGCTCTCATATGCCCACAAAAGACGATCAGGATCAGGCAGATTATTCCACCTGCAGGCCCAGCCAAGTGCAAGAGCATCGCCAAAATGACGATATTCTTCCAGCAGGCATCCCCCAATCGATCGCTTCAGATAGGTTGTCATCGGCACACTTGTTACATTCAGATACAGTGTGCCGGGCACCAACGCCGCTATGAGTCGCGGCCCACGGTGGTTGGACAAGATGGAAAACTGCTTCAGCCTGATGTTGGTGTACTTACTCATCTTCCTCCGTAGCCATAAGATCCAACGGAAGGCGCCGCTGATGATGGTGCTCGCACGCCAGTAGGGTTTGTTCACGTAGTTGCAGACCATGGATATGATAAACCAGTTGGAGATGAGGACAGTGAGGAACTCCCATATTTCCTCAGCGAAGAAGATGATGAGTAGAATAAGAGTGACTAAGAGGTCCAGGGTGAAGAAAAAGGCCGGACGCGAGTGGCCAGCTCTGACCAGAGCACAGATGGCTAGCTTGGCAAAGCCAGGCTGCAGAGCATAGTTGTCGGCGCTCATGCTGCTCAGGCTATCCGCACTCATGGTCCTCTATATTCATCCTCTATACGTCCTAGTCAGCAAGATTCTCTCCTCTATACTCAATTCTTCTGCACCCATCCATCCTCTATATCATCCTCTATCCACTCTATCTACTGTGGGACCCACTTGTCACTTTATCTAAATATATCCATGAGTGATCTAGTTTTGAAGGATTTATTGAGACGAATTTAATGGTGCAATCGAAATTTAATTTGGATTTTTGGTTTGTGAGTTATAGCATTTTTTTCCTTGGTTTAGCTAGTAGGACCCGCCACTGCGCACTATAGAGTAAACACTGTACTACTCTAAATATAGAGTAAGAGAAAAGATAGAGTATCGTTTTAGAGTATCCAGTGCAGCAGTTTTTACTCTATATTCATACTCTAAAGCTTTAGAGTATCATTTAGAGTATGCCACTGCGGACAGTCTCAAGGCATAGCTCATATCTCCATTGCCGCAGACAACAACGGCGATGAGGCAAAGGACGAGTACAACTACAGGGACAAGGAAGTAGTTGACCAAGATAAACAAGGGGCTGGCAAGGACGACGGGAACCACAGAGTGGTAGTACTCGCTGAAGAACTTCACCTCATCAGCCATCACCGAAAATAGTGCCTCAGCATCATCATCGTCGCCGCGGAGGAGGAGACCTCTACTCAACATGATTTCGCGGCAGTTGCGGGCTTCTTCGGCCGTCATCGGCGGCAAGTGCTCGAACCTCCGACGAAGCAACTTGAATAGAGCAAACGAAAGACAGACTCTCCTAATGCTTGCGTTTCTGTCCAAATGGGTGAAGATTCGGTCAGTTTCGGCAAGTTGCCAGACTTTACCAACAGTGATGATGCCGCTGTCAGGGTCATCGGCGGCGTTGATGTTCAGCTCGTAGCCATCTGCAGTGACTTCCCCTACCAGCTTCTCCTCCCCCATCACAATGTAATCGCACATCTTCAAGAACTCGTCTCCTCTGACATGAGCCGCATCATCATTCCTCTCCATGCGTGGCTTTATTTTAGCCATGTAGGAGGAGATGAGCCAGGACTTGTCGGGGTAAGAGCGCTTCTCGACCTCGGTGAAGACGATTCTCTGCAACAGTTTCATGGCACAGAGAATCCAGAGGACGCTGAACACCGCCTTCCTCCCGGGGCTCGTGATGTTGAAGTAGACAAGGCTTCCCAGCCAGACAACTCGACCAGCACGCTGGATGCTGCTGGAGTAGGACCCCCACATGCGCATCTCGTCCACCTTCTTGCGGAGGAGCTCCACCAGAAGCATCCAGGTGAGGATCACCCTAGCCCTCACCGAGAGGTCGTCGCTCGCCATCGGCCGCTGACGACCAGCACCACCACCACCCGCCGCATCCTTGGCCTCGGAGAAGAGGTAGGACATGACGGGGAGGAAGAGGGCGAGCGCCGAGGAGAGCAAGAGCCGGAGGTTGGGGCTGAGGACGGCGCGGACGTCGAAGGTGCCACACAAGAAGAGCGCGATGAGGATGAACATGATGATGGGGCCAGAAACCATCGTCATCAGCTCTTGGCCGCCGTCATTGCCGGCGGTGTAGGATGCTGTGAGGTTACTGATTTTCGAGATCACCTCAGTTGTTTGGCAGAAGCCTGTCTGGCTACTATTGAAAAAGTAGGGCATGGCTCTAATAATAAGCGACGAATGCTGATTTGGTAGCAGCGCGGTATTAGATAGCTAGCTAGCGAACAAGCTCACTGTCATCCATGGCAAATGGAACAATTGCTGGTATATATACACTATAGAATATATAATTTTATATCTTACTACTGCTACTACCACCATATACTAGGAGGGTACGTTACCACATGTATCAAGTAAGGAATAACTTTTTATCTCATGCTTTGCATTGGTTGCAAGTAATGAGGTCATGATCGACCTATATATCAGCTTTTGTCACCCCGAAGAAGGTTCCAAAACAATGCAGAGATCACCTGGAAATAACTAAAGCAACCTTCAACGGAAGGAGATGCTTAAGATTAATTGACGATAGGTTCCACCGATCGACGATTCTGCCACCGTCCAAGTCGACATGACAAGCAAAGAGGCTAGTTTAATTAAGGTTCTAACCTTCAACGAAACGAGATGCTCAAGCTTAATTAACGATAGCTTCCACCGATCGAACCGTCCAAGTCGACGTGACAAGCAAAGGCTAGTTTAATTAAGGTTCTAACCTTCAACGACGAGCTGAGCCAATATACCTTTCTTCCCCTAGACACGTTAACGCACATGTCTACGTACATAACTTTTTATTTCGGACCTGCTGCATGCTTTGCATTGGTTGCAAGTAATGAGGTCATGATCAACCTATTAGCTTTCACGTATATTATATCTTTATGTATACGTACACACACATCCTAACCTATGAATACTTGCTGATCCAGCTTTTATATCTTTAGATTAACTCGCTGTGGGTCTACGAAGTCCAACAACCTCTCCCCCGCGCCATCTCCCTCCCGAGGCGGCTTGGGGGTGACTCGCCGGCGCCTAGGCCCCCCCCCTCCACGCACCCTCTTCCGGCTGCCGTCGCCACCCTCCAGCGTGCGGCGGCGGCGGCGGCCAGTGGCGGCCCCAAAAAACGGGTGTTGTCCGCAGCTCCCCTCTCCCCTCCCCCCTTTCTCCCCTCCACCCCCTCGTCAACTCCGGCTAACTCCAGCGTGCTTGGGCGGCCGGCCGGATCCGGGGCCCCTAGGGCCGGATCTGGCGCCTCCTCGGCCGCCGGGTGCGAATCTCGCGGGGTGGCCGCCGGTTGTCCAGGATGCGCGGCTGGTGGCACAGGGGCCGCCCGGTGGACGGCTAGGTGGGTGGCGAACGGCGGCCGGTAGTGCGGCTGTCGCGGGTCTAGCGTGGCCTGGGAACCCCTTAGCATGTGGCCGGCCAGATCCGAGCCCCCCGAGGCCGGATCTGGCTTTTGGCCGCGTCCAGACCCTCACCTCGTCGTCGGCCGGCGGCGACTCCTTCCGTGCGTCGGGGCTCCAGATGTGGGTCGACCGGACCTGTGCCCCCTGGGGCCAGATCCCGGTGGGGTATGTCAGCGTGGTGCTCTGGAGGTGCCGCGGCTCCTTTTGGCCTCTGTTGGGGCCGTGCGGATCTGGTCCTGCGGTCGGCCATCCCCGGGCCCCCAAACCTATGGACCAGGGCTAGGGCGGCAGGGAACGGCGGGGCCCGCGCCTGCTGTATCCGGCATCCGGTGCCTGGCCGACCTTCTTCCCTGCTGGCCAGTGCCGTGTGGTGGTGTGGTGGGTGTTGCAGTCTTTGTGCTTGCGCTGCGGCTTCGACCTTTTGCCTAGTCGTCGCAGCTTCGGGTGCCACGAGTGGCCTGCGTCCGCGGCAAGAATCCGGGTGAAAACCCTGCCCGGTTCTTCCGGGCCGGCGACGGTGGCGCAACTCGCGTCATCTACCTCCTTGGAGGCGTCGCCGAAGCTTCTTCGTCTGGGGCAAGCTGGGGACAAAAGTCCTACTCATGTGCTTCTACCAACATTGTTGGCATCCGCGGATGTCAATTTCCTTCATGAAGGCATTGTTGGAGCACTGCTGCAGCCCGTCGCCCACTATCCCGCTGGAGCTCTCGCTTTCTTCGTCGACATCCATGGTTTCCGCCATGCCGCCGGTTGCTGGGGAAGCTCCTAACTGTGCCTATTGTGCCTTTATGTGCTCCACTGCAATGGTCTGTCCTACTGCACTTGACCTCGCCAGCGTCGTTACTAGCGGATGCTTTACCGCTATCACTTTCTCCTTTGGCGGATTCTTGGCGGATGCTTTGCCGCCGTGGCTGTCATTGGTTTCTCGGGTGGATGCTTTGCCGCCGTTATCGCTGGCCTCCTCTTTGGCAGATGCTTTGCTGCTGAGAGTGTCATGGCCGCCCCCACTACGGATGCTTTGCCGTAGGGGTGTCTTCTTCCCTAACGGATGCTTGGCCGTCAATGGATCCCTGGCGGATGCTTTGCCGCCATTGGCTCTTTGGCCCCCTCTCTGGTAGATGCTATAACAGAACCAACCAATTATACGAGATTAAGTAAGAAAATCTTCCACCGAAGGAGATAATTTAGCAAACTTAAGCCCGTATAACCCGGTAGTCCGTGAAACCACGAAGGATTTCAAACCAACCAACAAACCAACCAAGATCGTACAAGTTTAGTAGTCACAGTCACATATTACATAAAGTTCGCAACAACAGTTGAATATATCGGAGTTTGGAACATAAAGTTATTACAAACCAAGTTCTTAATGAAATAGCGGAAGCAAATAGTTTTAAAACCACACACACACTTTTAGTTTAGATACAGTGCCAGGAGATAGCCATTTCCAACAAAAGCATCAGATAAGAAATACAGAGCGACCATTGTCCTTAGTCCTAGTTGTCGCCCATCGCCGGGTACAGGCAGTTGATGCAAGCCATAGTACATCTGACCATCTGTAACAACAATGGGAACAACGCCCTGAGTACGAGAAGGTACTCAGCTAGACTTACCCGTCTTAAACCAAAATAAAGTGACACTAAGGAGTATGCAAGACTTTCTTTTAGTGGACTAGCTGACTCATTTACGAAAAGCATAAGCTATCATGAAGAAATCATTTTAAGTACTTTGCGTCATGTTCATTATAACTAGTAATCTAGGTAAGCACCTATACTATAGCAATCACTTGATTAACATTTAGTTACCAACTTAGATTTAGCATTTCCAATTACAGCCATATAACCATCAGTGTTTCATCATCATTACTACGATGCCGTAACTCGAGTCAAGTGCTCACTATCCAGGAGCGATGGCGTTTCGAATCGATTCCTAACCAATTGGTGATTTATTCCTCATATAAACCATACTCACTCGCTAAAGTGAGCTATAGGTCACCAATGACACTTTCCAGGTAGACATTGCGCGGTAACAATTATGGACCGCACTACCCAGGGACCGCCCGACAGCCAGGACGCACATTGGGCTCACTCTTCGCGTCCCCGTCATACCCCCTTCAGCACCAGTCTGCCAATCTGAGTTTATCTCGGCCCGAATAGTGTCACTAGCTTCGCGGTCGAAAGGTACTTTATTCGGCCAGCTAAATGTGAGGCATGCGTTCAACATGACAAGAGGGACGAGCAACGATAGGTCCTTAATTGACACAGACGGAAAACTAATAGCACCCCAGAACCCTGTCTGGTTGCCTCCAACTTTTCCGTCCGGTCTCCAATTACCCATCAACACATTGTTATTTCCAGAATGACATCCATTCTTTAGCTAAAGTATTCCAGTAACCACCTATAATTGTAGGTGACCGAAAATCACCGATCGCTACCGGTCTAAGCAGGGCTAAGCAGTTATTCGATCCTAAACCTAGCAGGGTAAGAATATCATAAGGTAGACAAGGATAGTAATAAATGCATCAACGATTTCACTCAACTCCTATAACTTAACGCAACAATATATAAACTCATATATATAAAGAATCGCTTTTATAAAGTAGGAGACTTAGAATGCTCCGGGGCTTGGCTCGTTCGAACGAACTAGGTTGATGATCTACGCACTTGGGCATGTCCTCTCCTTGCTCCTCTTCCTCTAGCACCTCTTGTGCCTAGATTTCTTGTGGATCGGTCTCGGTCTGCTCCTCTTGAACTGCTACTTGCAACTCCTCCTGCGATCCTGTATGATGCAATTATATAAGTAAATATGCAAACAGTGCATCGGATGCGGTGGCATGCGATGATCATGATGGCATGATATGCAGATGAACACAATTGAGACTTTATTGGATAGAAAAGATGTAAAACCTTTCTACATGGTAGTCAACATCATCCAAGGACAGTTACTACGATTACGTGTCATCTACTGCATTCTCTTCTACTACAAATCCCCGTTACTTTTACGCTAACTAACATATAACCCTAACCAAATGCTACTATACTTCATCAACCCAATTGTACTAACATGCCAAGTGACATCAGCAAAGGATTTTATGCTTCAAAGATACACCAAAGCTACATTACTACACTAATCATACATAAAGAATATTATTTTATTTTAATTTAATCTACGGCAACAACAACAATATGTATTTCTGGTGCATATAAAAATCTATAAAAATTACATTAGCATAGCCCTACTCTAAGTAGCCTACCATAAAATTTTTATGGCATTTGGATAAGTAAAATAGCCTACACAAAAATGACAAGCTAAGGCATAAAAATGAACATGAAAATACTTTGTACTATGAAAAGTATCAAACAATAGATTTAGTATTTTTCCCATATTCTCCATAGTAAACAAACACTGTACAAAAATTATCACATGCATGTTTTATATAAAGTTTTCTCTCTAGCAAAAATAACAAAAATCAGCCATAATTAGCACTCGAACTACACATCAGAATTATTACAAAGAACATGCATGACATACATTTTTCATGTAAAGCACATTACAAAAGAAGACTAACAAGACTAGAACCAAATTTTTCTGATAAATATTCCATTTACTATGCATTTTCTAAGATAATAGCAATTACAAAAATTAAATAAAGCTCCACAGAAAAGTATCACAAAATCAATATGCAATATTTTTAAACTATAGATCTAATCATAAGAAGTCTACCAAAATTTGTTTTGTCATTTTTGGAGTCATATTGAGCAAGTATGATTTTCCAAAGCATTTACATATTTTCTAAAAAATTATTTTTCAAATCCTTTTAAAAACCAGCCGCTGAAAACGCTGGATGCACCCAGTGCAGTGCACCTGCAGGCGCTGGCAGTTGGGGTCTGCAGGTCAACCGGCCCCACTTTCCAGTCATAGAGAAGGGAGGGGGAGGTTTGACCGGTGAGATCTCGCCGTCGGCGAGGTCACCGGCGGTGAGGTCCTCACCGTTGCACTCTACTCCGCGAGGCGGACCTAACGGACCCACCAAATCGACCAAGGGGGCAAGGGAGCGAGCTCGCCATCGCCAATGGCACGGGGAGGGGCGCACAAGCACCGGGGAAGCAAGGCGAACGAAATGCGCGCACGGAGAAGGAAAAAGGGGAGTGGAGGGGAGGAGTCCGCGAAGCGGAGTTCTCCAGTGAGCTCGGCCGGTACTCCGGTGAGCGATTCCCACAAAGGGGAGGCTTACCACGGGAAGCTGAGGCAAGCACGGGCTACGCGAGAGAGAGACGATGCTCGGAGGAAGATGGAGGCACTGGCGGTGAGCTGCGGTGGCTGGAACGGGCTACTCCGGCGAGCGAGCTTGCGTGGGCGGTGGCAGAGGAAAACCGCTCGACTTGTGTTGCTGCTGCGGTGGAGCGAAGGGAGGGAATGGGGAGTGAGCAGGGGAGGTGGACGCGGCACGGAGGAAGTAGGCGAGAGTGAGGGCGCGGGGGCCACCGGACGGCCAGGTGCCGCCGACGCCGGCGCATGGCGGCCATGGGGCGAGCGAATCCTGTCACGGTCGGGCATGGCGCGCGGGAGAAGGAGGCAGGCGCGTGAGCGGGCCGGGCCGGCTTGCGCGAGCGGGCCAGAAGTGACGCGCGCGGCCCAACAAGGTAAAAACATATTTTTCCTTTTTATTTTTCAATCCAAATTAACTAAACCGCCCAAATTCAAAATTTGAACTAGAAAATGACATTTTCAAAACTTGACCCCAAAACAAAAGTTGTTTAGAATTTAATTCTCTACAACTTTGCTTAAAGGTGAATTTTAAAATTCTGACTAGATTTTGAATTAGAGATTCAAAGTTCATTTCAATTCAAAAACTCATTTTTCTAACTTATTTTTAAAAGCAAATTTTGAGAAACTTGTGAATACAAAACTTGCTCTAAAATTCATGCTAAACATTTCTAAATTCTTTTCACTACCAAACCAACTTGCTTATTGACCTAAACAAGCACACTCATGGTACAGTTCTATTCAAACAAGCTATTCCAACATCTGCGTTTCAATGTTATGTTACACATGTTTCAATCCAATGTTACACTTATATTGCATGTGATTCTGAATGCACGATGATGCTCATGCTCATAATTTGCAATGCTTAATGCATGCTTAATTCCCGAGGTGTTACAGCCCTCTCTCTTATAAGAATCTCGTCCCGAGATTTTGAGTTACGAACTATTTGTTATAAAAATCTTTATAAGCATTTTGCAGATATTCTCTGGTTTCCCACGTCGCATCACCATCATCATGATGACTCCACTGTATCTTATATGTTCTCACCACTTTACTCCGAGTGACTCGGTCCTTAGTGTCCAAAACTCGAACCGGCTGTTCACGGTATTCTAAGTCTGATTTGATCCGAATGCCCTGAGGTTCTATCCTCTCTTCAGGAACACGCAAACACTTCTTCAACTGCGATACATGAAAGACTGGAAAGATTGAACCCATCGCTTCTGACAACTGTAACTTATAAGCCACGGGACCCTTCTTCTCTATTATCTAATACGGTCCTACAAACCTAGCAGCAAGCTTCTTCTTGATTCCAAACTGTTTCTTCTTTATTGGCGTAACTTTCAAATAGACATAGTCACCAACTTGAAATTCTAGCGGTCTTATTTTATCTGCGTAACTTTTCTGACGTGATTGCGCAGCTTTCATGTTTTATTGGATTGTACGGACCTTTTTCTTAGCCTCTTCCACAAAATCAATCCCATAAAACCTTCTCTCTCCAGGCTCAACCCAATTCAACGGTGTCCTACACTTCCTGCCATACATTGCTTCAAATGAAGCCATCTTGATACTCTCTTGGTAACTATTGTTGTAAGCGAACTCTGCCAAAGATAACCATGATTCCCATGAACCCCTGGATGATAACACACAAGCTCTAAGCATATCTCCGAGCACAACATTAACTCTCTTTGTTTGTCCATGTGTCTGTGGGAGATAAGTTGTACTATGAACCAAGCTAGTACCCAAACCTTTATGTAGATGCTCCCAAAAATGAGCTGTAAACTGTGATCCTCAGTCAGACACCATAGTCTTTGGTATACCATGCAATTGAACAATTTCTGCAATGTACTTATCAGCATACTAAGGTGGTCGAAAAGCGTTCTTGACTGGCAAAAAGTGAGCTGATTTGGTAAGGCGATCTACAATCACCCAGATTGAATCATTTCCCTTCAGAGTGGTGGGAAGACCGGTGATGAAATCCATACTTATATCATCCCATTTACAATTTGGTACTGACAAAGGTTGCAACAATCCTACGGGTCTCATGTGAAGAGCTTTCGCCCTACAACACGTGTCGCAACGAGCAACATACGTCGCAATCTCCTTCATCTTTGTCCACCAATAACGAGGTCTCAATTCTTGATACATTTTGCCACTTCTAGGATGGATAGACAACTTAGAGTGATGAGCTTCATCCATCAATTTGTTCTTGAGCTCTCGATCTTTAGGTACAACCAGACGGTCTTTGAACCATAACACTCCTTATTCATCCACTCTAAAGTTCTTAGTTGGTTCTTTCTTCATTTTCTCCTTGATATGAAATATTCCCTTGTCTATTTTCTGGCCCTCAATGATCTTGCTCTCCAAGGTACAACTAACCTAGATATTGTGCAACACAGCAGGATGCAATAAATTGAACTCATCTTCAAACAACGGTTGCACAGCAAGAGAATGTGACTTCCTACTTAAGGCATCTGCTACTACATTTGCTTTTTTCGGATGATAGTGTACATTTAGGTTATAGTCTTTGATCAGTTCTAACTATCTTCTTTGTCGCATATTCAACTCAGACTGAGTAAATATGTATTTGAGACTCTTGTGATCTGTGAAGATATTGCACACAGTTCCAAGCAGATAGTGTCTCCAAATCTTTAGAGCATGCACAACGGTAGCAAGCTCTAAATCATGTGTAGGATAGTTAACCTCATGTTTCCTCAGCTGACGTGAGGCATAAGCAACGACTCTTCCATTTTGCATCAAAACACATCCTAAACCATTCTTGGATGCATCGCAAAATACATCAAATGGTTTCTCTATATCCGGCTACGCCAGAACAGGAGCAGTGGTTAGCAATTTCCGCAAGGTGCAGAAAGCTGCCTCACACTCCTCTGTCCAAGCGAACTTATGATCCTTCTGTAGCAGACTCATCATTGGTTTGGTAATCTTTGAGAAATCCGGTATAAAACGATGATAGTAACCGGCTAATCTAAGGAAACTTCTAACTTCATGAACTGTGGTTGGTGCCTTCCAATCCATAACCTCTTGTACCTTGCTCGGATCTACTGAGATTCCATTTTCTGATAACATGTGACCGAGGAAAGGAACTGTCTTCAGCCAAAACTCACACTTACTAAACTTAGCATACAACTGATGATCTCTAAGTCTAATCAAGACAATTCTTAGATGCTCTGCATGATCCTGCTCGCTCTCTGAGTATACTAGAATGTCATCAATGAACACAATCATAAACTTATCCAACTCTGGCATAAAGACCGAATTCATCAGATACATAAAGTATGCAGGAGCATTTGTCAGGCCAAATGACATGACAAGATACTCGTACAAACCATATCTGGTGGAAAACGTGGTCTTGGGTATATCTTGTGGTCTAATCTTGATCTGATGGTACCCTGATCTGAAATCTATCTTGGAGAACACATTAGCTTTTGACAATTGGTCAAACAAGATATCAATTCGAGGTAGAGGATACTTGTTTTTAATTGTCACCGCATTCAGTGGCCGGTAGTCCACGCACATCCGTAAGGAGTTATCCTTCTTCTTCACGAACAGTGCGGGACATCCCCATTCAGATGAACTTGGACGAATTAGACCCTTGGTCAACAGATCCTGGAGTTGCTTCTTTATCTCGGCTAACTCATTCGAGGCATCCGATAAGGCCTTCTTGAGATTGGTGGTGTTTCAGGGATTAACTCAATAACAAACTCAACATCTCTATCCGGTAGAAGACCGGGTAACTCATCTGGAAACACATCTGGAAACTCGTACACTACTGGAATCTTGGCTAGAAGAGTAGTTTGGACTGCACAAGGTGTACTAGCCAGATCTATTTTCCGAGGTAAGACTACTTGAACGGTGCCCTCTCCAACAGGTTTCTTGAGAGAAATAGTTCTTCCTCCAACATCAATCACTACTCCCATCTTATTCATCCAATTTATTCCCATAATTACATCCAAAACTAGCCCTAGCATAACTATCAAGTTAAGCTTATACTGCCTGTCTGCTATATTCAGGGTTACTCCCTGGATTATCTGATTAGTTAACAAATCAGCCCCAGCTGAACATATCCGATGAGCACATTCTAATTCAACTATCTTTTGCTCATACTTTCTTGCAAATGATTGACTTATGAATGAATGAGATGATCTAGAATCAAACAAAACGACGGCAGGGTGGTTGTTGATAGAAAACATATCGGCTGTCATGGGCTCTCCTTCCGAGATGTCATCAATGGTGGTGTGGTGCACACGAGCTTGATATTGGTTCTGCTACTTCTTGGGATACGGGCAAAACTTCACAAAGTGCCCAGGTTGATTATAGTTGAAGCACGGTCCTCTTACTTGAGTAGCAGCTCCAGACGAACTGCCTTGTCCTACCTTGGCTTGTGGCACCGCCATCTTGAATGGCTTATGATTCCTTTGAGGTTGCTGAGCATTCTGATTCTTCCTCTGGGGTGGCCTGAACCTTGCACCAGGAGCAGGTAGACGATATGCAGAACGATTTGCCATCAGGGCTCTTGGCTGGGACGGACTTGACTCAAAAGCCCTCTTGCGAGTCTTGGATGGAGCATATACATTATTATTCTTTTCTTGCTTCAAGCAGTCACTAACAAAGTCATTGAAATCCGTTCTTGTATTAGTACCCACATGCTTCATCATCTTGGGATTCAGACCCCTCTTGAAACTAGCGATCTTCTTGGCATCAGTATTAACCATGTCAGAAGCAAAATGACTTAGATTATTGAAAGCATGCAAATACCGCGTCACAGTCTTGGTGCCTTGATTCAGAGATAGAAATTCTCCCAACTTCATTTCTGTTAAACCCGGTGGAATATAAACTCCATAAAAAGCCTCAGTGAATTCCCTCCATGTAATGTGAGCGTTAGGGAGAAAAGTGGTGTGATGGTGCTTCCACCACATTCCTGCAGGGCCTTGTAGTTGATGAGCTACATACTCAGTCTTCAAAACTTCCGTTATCCTCAGTACACGAAACTTATCTTCCATGGTGTTTATCCATTCTTCAGCATCCAGTGGCTCTGCCGCTTCCTTGAAGATCGATGGCCTGGTGTCCATAAAATCCTTGAAACTGCTATACTGATTCGCTTCATGTCCGCCCTAGTTTAACACACGGCGGGTGTTGTCAGCAATGTGGCGCAATGCAGCTTCCATGTTCTGCTACATATTCTCCATGTTACGTTGACTTCCTAGGAACTGTGTGAAGAACTGTTCCGCGGTGTATGGTGGAGGAGGAGGTGGTGGTGGATCACGATTCTCATTCCCAGTGGCATTGCCACCTGCCTCAGTGGCGTCAAACACGGTATGACGAGTGTTCGCCGGTATCTGCATATTTCAGCAATAGTAATTATTAGGCGATGTTTTAGAAATTGCAGGTGAATGAAAAATTATGCCGTACTGAATTCACTGGAGAGAATAAATTCATACAATAAAACAAGGGCACAATAAGTCATTCTAATTAACACAACATCACTAATTAGATTGCTTAAATGCAACACATCGCGTCCATAACAACCAAATTGCCAGCGTACATACACTGGACTTTTGACGTTCAGATACCGCCACAAACACATCCAAGTTTTCCAACATTACATCAAGGTTTTAGTCTTTCTACTCATTATTACATGTCAGATATGTCAACCATGCAAAAGATCATCGCAAACGAAACCCTAGTGGCTAGCGCAACAACTACTAGCCTACTCGTCGGGGCCGTCGTTGGGGTCGGAGATGTCACCATCGCCACCAGGTGTAGCTGCAGGCTCGTCCTCGTCGTCGGCGTCGGCGTCCATGCCAGTGGCGCCTGGAGGAGAATACGGGCCAACCCCATTGTAGAGCGCGTGAAACTCCTCGTGCAAGTTGGCGGTGTACTCCTCTAGCTCATCGACCCTCTGCCTCAGAAGGTTCCTCTCATTTTAGGCTTCATTCCTCTCCTGAATCAGTTGCTCAATTATGCGGTCCGCATTGTTGTTGGCCTAAGTCAACGTATGCACCAGCTGCATAGCATCTTCACCTCTCTCTATAGCCTGGTCCCGCTGTAAGGTCATATCAGCCAACTCCTCCTGCAAACTCGCTATCACACGTGCTTGCTTCTTCTTCTACTTCTTTGCCTTGAGCTTATCATCACCACGCAAACCAGTCAATGTCTAATAAGTGCACTCAAGACCCTCATAAGCTCTGATAGCTGCAAACATAGCACTCATGGCATGATTGTCACTTGCCTGTCCCTCATCTAGACCTCTGACTAAGGCACTTCCCTGAGGCTGAACCCAAATAGCATCAAGAGGATCATCCCTAGGAAAGGTGCCAGCTAGCGCTGCTGCAAGCTCATTAGGAAATCTGCTCATGATGTCCCTAATGACACGGAAAGCTGCTCCCTCTGCACCCTCGAAAGGAGTGCGACCCTCAAACTCCAAGTGCCAGCCATCCTAATCTGGAGCATCACCAAGAGCAAAAACTATGATCTCTACCACTGCAATCCCATCCTCTGCCAACTGACTCTCAGTCCAAGAGTACACCGGCTCCTGACCCTCTGGGTACCCCACATCATGGAGCACTCTCTAAAGTAAGGTCGGCATGCCAAACTCGCTCAGGAAGGTGTCCGTGCTGCGGTGCTCCCTCGGGGCCAACTGGTGTTGAGGTGCTCTTCCTCCAGTGGATTTACGGGCAGTCTGCTTCGTGCGTGCCATCTGTAGCAAAATTTTATTACTCTCATGAGAACAGACATTAAGTTGTAATTTTTTATCAAAATGAGACAATCAACTTATATGGGGAGGAACAATGCCATGAATGATATGTAACAACATGATGCATGCATGTTTCGTACGTTCTCACAAACTTAGAAAATAACAGTTGCTAGCGGTATAGACGGTGGTATACAACGGTCTCTCATAAACGTAACTAATATGTACTACACGATAGCGCTGTTATGTAGCTACAAAAGATCCACTTCAGCCCAAACTCTCATAGTATGAATATCATGCAGGAAAGCAGTAAAGTAATCTACTTGCTCTACACGTATCCACAGATACGCGTATAACGGTAGCAACTACCCGAACCATCGTCCTATTGACAGCATCGTCACCACAGGACGGAAACACCCCACACAGGATACCTTCATACAAACATGCGAATAACATGTAAATAATCTGGTATCATATAAGCACTTCCCTAGATCGGCAGTGTATCCGATCATGCCCTCACAACTCTCACTTACCGTGGCGTAGGGGCAATTGATCCATTCATTACCACTCAAGTGAATGGCACTCATACTATAGCATGCCATATGAGCAACGAAATAGAAATATGATGCAAGAACCCCCAAGTCAGCACTTAAATAAGCCACCTAAAGTCCTTAACTGGGCATAAAGGATATGACTACTGGCACACTACTAAGTTTTAAAACTCAGTTTTAAACACTGTTTTGGTTTAAATACACTTGTGAACAGTAATATGCTAAACCTGCTATGATGCCAGCTGTAACAGAACCGACCAATTATACGAGATTAAGTAAGAAAATCTTCCACCGAAGCAGATAATTTAATAAACTTAAGCCCGTATAACCCGGTAGTCCGTGAAACTACAAAGGATTTCAATCCAACCAACAAACAAACCAAGATCATACAAGTTTAGCAGCGACAGTCACATATTACATAAAGTTCTCAACAACAGTTGAATACATCGGAGTTTGGAACATAAAGTTATTACAAACCAAGTTCTTAATGAAATAGCGGAAGCAAATAGTTTTAAAACCACACACACACTTTTAGTTCAGATACAGTGCCAGGAGATAGCCATTTCCAACAAAAGCATCAGATAAGAAATACAGAGTGACCATTGTCCTTGGTCCTAGTTGTCGCCCATCGCCGGTATAGGTAGTTGATGCAAGCCATAGTACATCTGACCATCTGTAACAACAATGGGAACAACGCCCTGAGTACGAGAAGGTACTCAGCTAGACTTACCCGTCTTAAACCAAAATAAAGTGACACTAAGGAGTATGCAAGGCTTTCTTTTAGTGGACTAGCTGACTCATTTGAGAAAAGCATAAGCTATCATGAAGAAATCATTTTAAGTACTTTGCGTCATGTTCATTATAACTAGTAATCTAGGTAAGCACCTATACTATAGCAATCACTTGATTAATCAATAACATTCAGTTACCAACTTAGATTTAGCATTTCCAATTACAGCCATATAACCATCAGTGTTTCATCATCATTACTACGATGCCGCAACTCGAGTCAAGTGCTCACTATCCAGGAGCGATGGCGATTCGAATCGATTCCTAACCAATTGGTGATTTATTCCTCATACAAACCACACTCACTCGCTAAAGTGAGCTATAGGTCACCAATGACACTTTCCAGGTAGACGTCACGCGGTAACAATTATGGACCGCACTACCCAGGGACCGCCCGATAGCCAGGACACACCTTGGGCTCACTCTTCGTGGCCCCGTCATACCCCCTTCAGCACCAGTCTGCCAATCCGAGTTTATCCCAGCCCGAATAGTGTCACTAGCTTCGTGGTCGAAAGGTACTTTATTCGGCCAACTAAATGTGAGGCATGCGTTCAACATGACAAGAGGGACGAGCAACGATCGGTCCTTAATTGACACAGACGGAAAACTAATAGCACCCCAGAACCCTGTCTGGTTGCCTCCAACTTTTCCGTCCGGTCTCCAATTACCCATCAACACATTGTTATTTCCAGGATGACATCCATTCTTTAGCTAAAGTATTCCAGTAACCACCTATAATTGTAGGTGACTGGAAATCACCGATCACTACCGGTCTAAGCAGGGCTAAGCAATTATTCGATGCTAAACCTAGCAGGGTAAGAATATCATAAGGTAGATAAGGATAGTAATAAATGCATCAACGATTTCACTCAACTCCTATAACTTAATGCAACAATATATAAACTCATATATATAAAGAATCGCTTTTATAAAGTAGGAGACTTAGAATGCTCCGGGGCTTGACTCGTTCGAACGAACTAGGTTGATGATCCATGCACTTGGGCAGGTCCTCTCCTTGCTCCTCTTCCTCTGGCACCTCCTGTGCCTAGATTTCTTGTGGATCGGTCTCGGTCTGCTCCTCTTGAACTGCTACTTGGGAGGGCAGGGGGCGGTGTGGGAGCAGAGCACGACGGCCAGTGCTGGGCATCTTGGGAGCTGAGCAGTGGGCACAAAAAGCTCTGCTTTCTTGTAGTTGGGCATAATAGCGTAGCACCAACTATATTGTCACTTCCTGAGAATCGTGGCTTCCTTGTATTATGACATGTAATCAAGCAACAATTTAGTGTTATCTTCTTTATGTTATTTATTTGATAGAACTCTTTGATACACTAGGCTACTAGCCAAGGTGAACAGAAGAACCGAGACATCGACTGAACTGTGCTCTTGCAGAGAATTTGACGGCGGCGGCCTAGTCCGCATCTCGGACGCTCAGCCCGACACCAGGCCCGCAGCACCTCGACTCTCGGCCTCTCGAGGGATGCCGAAGCCGAACAGCCGCCCACGGCTACCAGCACGCGGGCGCAACAGCCGTCGCGTCACCATGCCCACGCTCGTAAGAAGTTAGATGCGCCGCCATGGCCACACCCAGCTCTGCTAGCAGCACTGTAACCAGCTCCATCACCCATCACCCGCCTGCCCATGGGTCAGCAAGGACGGTGGCAGAGCGCATCGAGCTCCAGCTCGATATGGCCTCGTGCGTGCGTGCGGTGCCGGCCTCCACGACCATCGTACGGTCCAACCTACAGGGAACGTGTTGACAACCAAAAATATCCATTTTGTAAAGTTGTCAAAATGTGTAACAGATTTCACCATTGCGTTCCTCTCGTCGAGATGGCAAAAAAAACATATATGGAACGTCCAATTTGGGGTCCGGATGAAAGAGTTATGCATCCGAGAAAATGTATGAACTACCGGTACTACCGGTCTGAGATCACCGGTACTACCGGTCCGAGAAGGTTTGGCGCAGATATGAACTACCGGTACTACCAGTCCGAGACCAGTACTACCGATGGATGGTGGTAGGTGGCACAGTTTGGCGTGAAAATGAACTACCGGTACTACCAGTCCTTGACTGGTACAACCGGTGGAGCCTGACCGGAAGTACCGGTAGGTGTTTATTCCGAATCTGACTTTCAGATCTCGAACCGATTTGTTTCTAGATAGGTTTTTGGACGTAGGAAACTTAGAAAATAAGCTTTGGAGAGGTTTTCTACTGGGATAAGACCACCCCCTCTATATATATGAGAGGATCATGGTCGATTGAGGTCCCATTTATCCAATCGACAAAACAACAACCAAAACTCCTTTTACCCCTTTTCTCCTCTCCTTCAACCTCCATGCTGTTCATCCCTTGATCCATGACCAAGGATGGCGCCCTAGGCTCGCCGGCCGACCTAGGGCAACCCGGCGACGTCCTTGCCCCGACGGGGTCCCTCCTGGGCGAGAGCTTCGACGGTTTTCTTGCTAGTTTGCCTGAAAACTAGTTGGTTCTTCGTCACGTAAGCGTGATTGGCTATCCTTTGGTGGTTTGCTTGTAAACCTCTCCGTGCTTCACCACAAAAGAGTGATATCTTACTACGTTCTCCGGTCCGTAGCATCCCGGGCGTCCAATGCCCTTTCTGGTGTGTGATTCGGGCCACATCCGACGTCAACACACTTTTTGACGACTCCGCTGGGGAAGAAGATTGCTTCGGCTTCACTTTTTATTGCCGAATCTCTTTGCCCTAGCCCTATTCTTCGCTGATCTATCTTTTTGTGGTTACCATTACCGTCCAATCCGGCCCCAAAAGGCCGATTGCATCTGGTTTTGACCCGCTATGGTCTAGGTTGCTATTTTGTAACGTGTCATGCTGTTCATTGGAGATTTCATCAAGGCGGAATTTATCACAATACTACTACAATTATCCTAAGGTACAACTTACAAATACATCTAATGGTTATAGTAATTATTTTACAAGTGATACAAATTCTCATGTTGGTGTTGCTAGCTATGATAATCCTAGATATGTTGCATCGGCTAATACTTTTGATGAATATTATGACCAAGAGCCGATGTGTGCTGAAAATTCATTGAGCTATAATTCTTCTAGCAACATACAACATGTAAATCCATATTCATCGGCTATAAGCTCACATTATGTGGTTCCACCACAAGACATGCCGATGAATAAGAGAATTGGCTATGATGATGTTAATTACTTAGCCAATTACTCTCCAAATTCAGCACCCTATGCTAATGCTCATATTAATAATTCGCTTCATATGTAGCTCAAAGCTCAAGCCGAATCCATGAAATTTCAGCAAGGTGTGCTAATGTTAACACTCAAAATTCCGCTTCACGTGTAGCTCAAAGCTCAAGCCGAATTGATGAGAGGTGGATAAGTGGCAATACTCATAACTCGGCTTCAAGTTTTACTACTAATTCTAGCTGAATCAATGAGAATTCAGCAAGGAGCATGAAATCTATTGCATATGATTCAGCTAAACATAATTTTCTTAAAACAAGCCGAATCGATGAAGATTTAGCCCACACTAGAAATACATATGGCTCCTCTAAATGGAAGGTGCCCGTATATCATAGACCGTATCCATTACACATTGATTACTTGAAAACTCCTGATGGTTGGTGGATACCTAATTTTTACGAGTTTAGTGGTGACGATGATAAGACCGTTGTGGAACACATTAATGTATATATCTCACAATTAAGTTTTGCTGGTAAAGAAAATTATATGAGAATACGTAATTTTCCTTTATCCCTTACCAGTATTGCCTTTGCATGGTTTACATCTTTGCCTCGGTGTACTATTGGTTCATGGTCTCAATTAGAGGAGAAATTCTATGAATTTTTTGGAAAGACCAATGAGAAAAAGCCAATCACAATTGAAACATTGGTTAAAGCAGGATTGTTAGACCCTCAAAAGGCAAGTCTGACTACAGAAAAATATGAAAAGCGTAAGAAATCAGCTAGACTTGACTTTTCAGGAGCTAAAGGGCCCGTGTACTTATCTAGTGACTATTATGTCATTAGTGAAGATCAAGTTCCTGCAAAAAAAGAATGAAGCACTGCCTGCATGCTCAAAGTCGGCTAAGCTGACTTCTCAGTCGGCTAGACCGACTACCCATGCATCCTGCCCTGAGTCGGCTAGGCCGACTACCCATGCTGCTTCACATGAGTCGGCTAGGCCGACACTTACGCCGGCCAAGCAGACTGCTCCTGCTAGTGCCCAAGTCGACCTAGCCGATTTCCAGTCGGCTAAGCCGACTTTCCCAGTTCCAACAGCTGCTAATGTGTCTTCGGGTGATTTGACGCCAATTGTTGATTGGTTTCTGGAGAAGAAGAGCAACATCATGCAAATTAAGGATATGCATTTCTCTGACATGATCAACAAGGTACAAAACACAAATATTTTGCTTAAATTTCAATCCGGTCACACTATTTTAATTTCTGCATCTATTAGAGATATCCTTGGAAGTAGTTGTAATAGACCAATTGATAATGGCAATTTATTTGTTAATAACAAAATAAATTCAGATTCTATCGGCCAACACATTCTGTCATATGGTAAGGCCGATAATTCTAGTTTGTCAAAGTCAAGGCCTTCAAAGAGCAATTGCAAAGCTGTGGCCGAATGGATTGATAATAAATCTGATCCTTTTGTTTGCCTAGTTTTGAAGCTGACTCCACAAAAGAATCAGCTTAATGAATTAAAATATAGCTTTGACTTTACTTTCTGTGATCATGTTTTTCATATCTTGCTCAAAAATAATTTTATTAGAATCATTGATCACAATGTTTTGCCGTCAATTCAAAACTTAGAGGACCTTACATATTGCAAGTGGCATAATTCGTTTGATCATAATACTTGTGATTGCAATATGTTTCGTCGTATGATCCAGTCGGCCATTGATAAAGGCCGATTGAAATTTTCTAAAGCTCAACAGATGGACCAATTGGATTCAATTGGTCTTGGTGGCAAACAAGTTTTGAATCGGCTTGTGTAAGGAAAATGGACCCTAGGCCCATTTACTTTGGATTTTGGTGTTTGATGATCAACACAACCAAATTGGACTAATGTGTTTGCAAGTATGTATTTTTTGTAGTTCAATAGGTTGGAGTCGAAGCCGTGCACAAAGCGTTTTGAATCGGAAGTTATTTCGGCCTTCTTTCAAGCGATAGACGCTGGAGATGAAGGCGATAGACGCTGACGTCAGCGTCTGTCCAGTGTTGCAGCGCGCAGGACAGCAGCCTTGGGAGCGACAGACGCGGGGGTGACATTGTGACAGACGCGTCTGTCCAGTGTTGCAGCGCGCGCCACTGGAACGGAGCGAGCGACAGACGCGGGGGTGACATCGCGGGGGTGACATTGTGACAAACGCGTCTGTCCAGTGTTGCAGCGCGCGCCACTGGAACAGAGCAAGTGACAGACGCCGCTAGGGTTGCGTGGCATACACGTACCCTGCGCGTCAGACGCAGCACAGAGAGCTCCGAGGAGTCTCCTGCATGTGACAGACGCGTCCGGTGCTCGTGCGACAGACGCGGCCTAGAGTTTGTCGGCCTCCAACGGCTAGTGGAGTTCAGCAGCGCGTTACACGCGACAGACGCGCCTGGTGGTTGCAACAGACGCGTCTGTCGCCCTCGAAAGCTGCATAATCTTCTCCCAACGGCTAGTTTCGACTTGTGGCTTATAAATAGACCCCCCCCAACCAGCCACTTGGTGTGTGTGGAGCTGAGAAAGAATACTAGGGTGTTGCTACACCACTTTGGTGCTCTCCACTTACATAGAGCTTAAAGATCACTAGGTGATTAGCGTAGGTGCTTTGCGAAGTGCTTAGGTTAGTTAGACCATGCTCATATGCGCTTGCTCTAGGCTTAGGTCTAGTTGCTAGTGAGGTTTGCATACCTCTCATCCAAAGGTGCTTGCGTGTACGGTGCTTGTACATCGGCGGGGCTTGTAGTCTTGCGAGACCACACCAACCGAGCTTGTGATGTGGCTGCCACCGTGTACCGAAGGGAACAAGGCCCGTGACGGTTTGGCCGGAAACTTGATAGTGAAGATGGCGGGGAGCGGTCTGGGAGAGGCTTGCCGAAAGGCACACCGGAGACCCACTTGCGCGTGGGGAAGGACCAGGGCTATCCACGGAGTTACCCGACCGGGAGCTTGGCCCTTGCTAGGGATTCCTTGCGAGGGGCTCCAACGAGGACTAGGGGGAAGCTTGAGCACTTCTCGATACCTCGGTAAAAATACCAGAGTCGTTGATGGGAGTTTGCATATCTCTACCTTGTTCTTTATCTTCCGCATTTTATAGTCTATACCTAGGTTGTTCGCTTTACTTTCCTAGCTTAGTTGATAGGCTAGTTGATAGGTTTGGAACCTAGGTTGCATAACTCTTTGGCGGTAGAGATAAGGATGGCAACGGGTCGGGTTCGGATCGGGTGGAGTCTCCGTGCACCCAAAACCGAAACCCGAAATCGAAACCCGAACCCGAACCGAAAACCGATTCGGGTGGAAATCCATCACCAAAACCAAACCCGCGGATACCCGAAACCCGAACGGATACCCGAAACCCGAATGAATACCCGAAACCCGCGGATAAATATACACATATTCACATGTATAAATAAGAGGCAATAAATAATAAATATTTTCATGAGTCAATTTTGAATAGATTTAATAATCTAAGTAAACAAGTTATTATTAGCATATTATAAAACATGAGTTTTAATTCCAAATGATTTGTTTCGGATATCCATTGGATATCCACGGGTGAAAAACCAAACCCGAAACCGAACCCGAAACCAAACCCGAAACCGAAACCGAAAATCGTGGGTGAGAAATCATCCCCAAACCCGAAACCGCAGGACCCGAAACCCGCGGGTATCCGACCCGAACCCGATCCGCTGCCAACTCTAGGTAGAGATAGCAACACACCTAGCAAAACCATAGTTGCACATTTAGATAGATTACCTTTCTTGCATAAGTTTTGACTAGGTGAAATTAGAGGCCTTAGTTAGAAGTAGAATTTAAGTTGCCTAATTCACCCCCCTTCTTAGGCGTCACAAGTTCCTACAGCTTGCATTACTAGCCGATTCACCAAAAGCTCTTATGATGGCTGAGAATCAAGTAATGGAACCCATAGATCAAGAAAGTCATCTAGGAGAGCCAATTGCTACTACTGCTGCTGCTGAGTCGGCTCAGCCACCCTTAGGGACGGCTAAGCCGATCCCTGCTGTCTCTGAGATGGCTAAGCCGACCCAGTGGTCGGCTAAGCAGTCTGGAGAGGCTGTTGTTGCTCTACCGGAGGTAGAGTCGGCTAGGCCGGCCTAGGAGGCGGCTAAGCCGACCCTGCTTCCTCTGGAGGTGCCAGAGACGGCTAAGCCATCCTAGGATACAGCTAAGCCACCTGGAGCACCCCTTGTTGCACAGGAGAAAGATGTGGAGCCCTCAAGTGAAGACAAGGTTGTTGTCCATCAATTGCAAATTGAAGATATTTCAGTGGATGACAATGTCACTATAATTTCAGAAGATACTAGGGGGCAGGTGAAATCTCTCTGACTAGAGCAAAAGCCGATTGACTCCATTGAGCAATGAGAATCGGCTAAGAATCCTCCTTTGGAACATGTTTGTCAAGATAAAAAGAAGGGGGAGGATGCTCATAAAGCTAATAGAGGTAAGGGTCATGGCAAACAAAGGACTAGAAGGCCGGAACTTAGCTTCGAGGAACTTCTACCTAAATATGAAAAGATAGGAGAAGCAAATATTGCCAACCGATCAAAGAAAGTTCAATCATCAAAATTACCTCCAAAGCACAAATATCAAGAGTGGAATTGGCAAGGGAATGGATCTCATGCAGCAGCAACATATTATCCTTTTGAGCAGTCAATTCCCATGTAGTATGGACCACAACCCACACATTTTCATCCATATTCACCTTGGGGCTGGTTTGATGAAGAGACACATCTGCCATCATACTATAGGCCACAAAACATAGAGTATGCAGCTCCTAGATATTCAGAGAAATCATCTTCTTATAAAGACCGATTTGATCGAAATCGGTCCGGAGCTCAAGCAAAGAAGAAAGTGGTAAAACAAGTTTACCGCGTGAAGTATGATGGCCGGAAAGATAAAAGTTCAGATTTAAATTCAACTATTGAAAAGCCGATTACGTTGTTGAAAAATCCAGCTAACGATGGCAAAGAAGTAGAGAAATCATCTATTGATGTTATAGGTGCCAAATTTGAACAAAAGAAGATGAAAGTGCCTAAAATCAAGAAAGAATTGTCGCTGTCCAAAATAGAAGCGAAACCAACATGCTCAATCAGTTTATCAAAGTGGCAAGAAAAGAAGTTGCAAAAGCTTAGTGCAGAGAAGCTCAGAGAAGAAGGCTTTGCTTGGGTTCCTAAAGGAAGTATTCAAGCTCACAAGGATGATGCTCAAGTAAGTGGTGCAACAAAGGCAAAAGAAAGAAGAAGAAGATTCAAGAAACAATTGTCAAGTTGGAGGTTTGCACCAAATCATCAAAATCATTGGTTATGGCATCATCCATACTCTCTGCCTATGCCTATATGGAATTCATCCCCTGGTATGCATGGTTATCCATCAGTTCCTTATTTTGATCCTTGGTATGGATTTGTATGTTTTAGAGGGTTGTCAAATTATTTTGCTTATCAATGATCAAGAGCCGAAATATTTATTTCGGTTATGCATGCTCTTGTGGATGAATTCATATGACCGATATTTTGATATCGCCCTTAGTGTAAAAATATAGCCGATGAGTGCTTGTGACCATCGTGCTATTAGGAAGCCCCATGAAATTTACTTTGATGGCTTTCAGGCCCGGGGACATGACGTATGCATTTTGGATTTACTTCGTGGACGTTTCCCTCAGATTTATCTGGGTTTTCACATCAGTCTTGCCTGATTAGACCAGCATCCTTCACTGGCCCAAGTTTCCGACATGTAAATGGCCTTGTCCATAAACTCAGTCTTCCCAGGCCTTACCAGTGGCCAAGCCCATTTCAGCTTAAAGCCCAGAAAGTAAACGCTGCTGCCACTTGGTAATACAAAACCGAGCTAAAAAGCTAACTAAACATGTACTCCCTCCGTTCCAGAATACCAGACGTTGTAGCGTTTAAAATTTGTCTCACAAAGGAAGGCCTTACAGCCACTTACAGGTATCCCAATCTAAGCTTGACATCCCATCAGTCATTCATCCCCTGCTGTTCTACTCTTTCTGTCACCAGGAAGTAAAAAAACAGAGAGAGAGAGCTGGGGCTCGGTTGGCCACCAGAGCTGGGGCTCAGTGCGCCCACCTGCGTTCGAGCGCTGTCCGGCGCGGATGTCTCACCATTCTTCTTAAGAGTATCTGGGAGACTCCCCTGTGTTTTCAAAAAAAAAAAATTAATTCAGTTACCTGTTTCAATTCACGAGCTTTCACGTGACACTTCTTTGCAGATCATCATAAAGCCCAGGGTATAGGGTTTTTTAATTAAATTCGTATATAATATTTTTAGATTAATGTGGACGGTTAGATCATTATAAAATCCAACAACGTAGTAGGTTTTTCTCTTTTTTTCTCGACTAGCAAATGCACCCGTACATTATAACAAGAGAAAAAACATTATCAAACATTCATTCAAGTGAAACAAGGACATAAATCTTACATATCTGTTTATGTTTTACTTTTTCTATAAATTTAAAATCTACAAATTATTTTATGATGACCATGATATCCATAATATAGTATTAGCAATAATATAACAATATCATATTATGTCTATTTCAAATTAAAATAGAATCATGATAGATTTTTTTCCTCACATTGAAGTACAAAAACTATTTACTCGTACATATATCATAACACTAATTTTCATACTATATCCAACAGTTTGAATAGTTGGACGATCGATTGACCCAAATTTTTAACAACCTTGATCATTTTTTTTCTTTGTCGTTGTAAAGTATACAAATATTTACCTGTAAGTATATCATAACATTAATTTTCGTACTATCTAACTCTTTGATTAGTTGGATCATCGGTTGATCCAAGTTTTTGTAAGATAAATTTTGTTTCTAATCATAACTCACTGTTACAGAAAGTTCAATACCGTTGGTCCAAAACACCTTTCACCGTCGTTTTTTACCTTCAACGATGGAAGTGGGCGGTGACCGGCGATAGTATACAATCACCCCTGGTGAAAATAGTGACCACTATCCACTATTGGCTCCTTAGCCACGGTGATAATCAGAAAAAAAAAAGAAATCTTGCTATCAACGGGGCTAAAATCTCCTTTTGGTTGATTTGTGTCACGATTGATTTGATTTGCACCATGATTGTCCCTAGGGGGTCCTCGGTAGCTTTTCCTTTTTTTAGGTAAGGTTTGCGCTCGGACATTCAGAAGCTCGATTCCGGACGCCCGTGCGTATGCATGCTGCTGCGCCAGCTAGCACGCAGTGCCTGCTTCATGTTGGGGTCTGCGCAGCTCTAGTTCCCGCGCCTGCGCGCGCCCACGCGCGGGGGTCGCGTCTCAATCTGCCCCCTCTATGTTTCTCACACCCCCTCCGCTCCTATGCACATGCGTGCGGGCCCAACAGCTATAGCAGTGCAACACTAGATCTATTTTCGCAACATCTAGATGAAGTACTTGCAACATGCATCCAAAATAGTTGAAACACTTGCAACATACTTCTGAAACACCAGGAAAATAAGTGTGTAGCTATTGCAAAATATATACAACATACAGATGAAACACTTACAACATATGTATGAAATAACTGAAACACTCGAAACATGCTCTTGCAACATGATGTATATGCGACATTCAAATCTACTTTTACATCCAGATAAAACACTTGCAACATACGTCTAAAAACAGATGAAACATTTGGAACATACACTTGAAACACTATTGCAACACGTGCAATGTCCCGATCTACTTTTGCAACATCGATATAAAACACTTGCAACATGCCTATGAAACATTTGAAACACTTTAAATAGACACTTGTAACATGCGGTTTCAGCGCAACATGTCCTTACTGTTTGAGAGAATGGAGGCTCGTTAGCGTGACGAGTTCACCGGTACAAAGCTCGCCGTTGGCGCGGAGATCGCCGCTCCGGTAGAGAAGGCCGCGGCGGGTCTCCATACTGTGCGGGTGTAGCGCGAGCTGTGCGTGGGGTAAGCTCCGCTGTGAGCTATGCGTAGGCGAGTTCCGTCCCGGCCATCGTGAGCTGTGTGTGGGCGAGTTCCATCCCGGCCGTCGTGAGCTGTGCGAGAGCGAGATCCACCCCGGGCACAGTGAACTAGGCAAGCAGAGCGTGAGATGTGCGTGGGTGGGCTCCACTCGGGCTACCGTGAGCTGGACGTGAGCAAGCTCCACCCTCGCCCATGGCGAGCTGGGCAGGTGGAGCACGAGAAGTGCGCGGGCGGCCTCCGCCCTGACCGGTCGCCGTGAGCTGCGCAAGTGGAGCGCTGCGAGCTGTGCGCTGGCCAAGCTCTGCTGCGGTGTTTTTTTAGAAACTGCGGTGTCTGAAGAATTGGACGAGCGGACAGGAGGGGATCGTTTGGGCCTGCGTCACGGCCCACGAACATGAGCATCTGTCTGGACAAACATCCTGAGGAGAGCATTACTGGTTTTTTTAGCTCCTATTGCACCCTACGGACATAAACCTACTGACTTTTGCAACGCGCCATTATTATGCATCTGCAACAACTTAACTCAGTGGAGTTGACACCTTGGTGTTTGTATGGTCGTTAATACTGCTGCTCGAAATTTTATACGGTTCGCAAATCTCAATGCTACTGCTGTCATTGACGTGTACAAACTCTTGCTATAGTAGAGTTTGCTGAAACATCATTGATGGTTGCCAATGCTTTCAAATACAATTCATTAACTGAAAAGGCTTCTTGTTAATTCAAGTTTGAGTCCCATTCTACTCATTATTATTATACCTGAGCATGAAAAATTCGGAGAGTTGCTTGACTGTTGAAAGTTGAAACGTACCGATCTGGACATATATTGTAAATTAAATCATCATGATTACTATCAACACAATGGATTCAGTGTGAAATCAAATATACTATCTGATTAGTACGTTTGAGGTTAACCACCCCGCGACGGTCCCCGTCCTCGTGCGCTTCGTCACCTCCGCCTCTCGCTCCACAGTTGCCGCAGTCGAGCTCGACGACGGTGGCGGCGGTGCTCGGGCCCAGCGAAGCCGACATCGAAGCGTGTATGACGGCGGCGGAGTGCGGGTCAGGTGCGGCGGGCCCCGGTGAGCTCCGGACGGTCGGGTCATCCATTCACTGCTGTTGTTACCTCGCCGTCCTCCGCCCTCCCCCTGCCTTCATCGTCCCCGTGCCCGTAATAGACCAGTCGTCCACGGAGATACTGTTGCCGGATGACGCGGCGCCCGGCAGCAGCGACGAATTGGACGACGCTGCGCGCATCCGCGGCCGGTGTTGCCTTCGGTCCGTCCGCCGTTGCGTGCGTTTGCGCTTTTGGCCGTTCCCTTCTCTCTCTTTGTTTGACAAAATGAAGCATTGGTACCCCCAAGGTAATAAATAGCGTATAGCGGGTTGGTAGCGGATTGACGTCGAGGTAGCGGATTACGGATAGCGGGTGATATTGCGGACGATAAGTTTCAATAGCGGCACCCGATAGTCCCATATAACTTTAAGTACATATATCATGAATAATGAGTATAAATAATTTTAAGTACATATATCATGAATAATTTTAAGTTTCACAGCCGATGCGTGAGTATTTGAATTTGGGGTGTGAGTCATAATGGGCTGGACTAATTAAGGATATTTGCTTCCATGCTATTGCGGCCTGCTACGTGCAATTGCGGCCGCAATATCGGCCCGCTATTCAGAATTGCGGCCGCAAAGTTACAGGATGCAAAGTTCAAAGCGCTACCTCATAGCGGTAGCGGTAACGGACCGCTACCGCTATTGCGGGTGCAATTGCGGCCGCTACCGCCGCTATTTATTACCTTGGGTACGCCAACATCATGTACAAGGTAAGGATTTTAGCCACACATCATTTCCATGATTCCTTGATGGGAGAGATTGTGTTTGGCCTCACTGTATACCGTCCTGAGAGGATTACGAATGCCTTGAACTTTATCCACATTTAACATGTTGCTTTCTTTCTGCTTTGAAGACCAACCTACTATACCGCCCTAGCTGTTTCCTAATCCCCCCCCCCCCCCCCCCCCTCTTCCTCAAATTCCTCAAAGTGTGATGCAGACATTTGGCATCACTGCCCTTAACCCTTTCTTTACTTTGTGCAGTACGTGCTTTGTGGCTAGATAGTGATTTGCCTATTTTCCTTTGTTATTCAATGATGTAGCGATGACTACTTTGTAATTCATATGTTATAAGGTAGTTTAGCATACCTCATCACCTAGGTACAATCCCTCATGATTAAATTTTACACACTGGTATGGCCTACAAAATCAAAGAGGATATTGATCTGCGATCTAGGGTCTTTAGCAGCCCGCCTTAGCTACTTAGAACTTTTTCCACAAATGGTGGTGGGGAAGTGTCCCTGTGTGGCTTTATTGGTGCCAGAGGCCTATGGCCTGCTAGGTACATAAACTTTATTTCCTTCCTTAATTGAGAGGCAGAGCTCCTGCCAGTTTTTCAAAAAAAAAAACACACTGGTATCTCTTGATACCTTTATCAGATGGTAAAATGCCTCTTGGAGTCTTATCTGAATGTGGTGAAAATAACTGTGATAATGCTGAAAGGAAACAACAGAGGGAGAAAATCTTCTATGTGTTTGATCTGATGAGCCATGTCTGCAATTGCAACCCTCCATGATTTTGGGAGAACAATTAATTTGTTAATAAATCAGTTACATCTAAATGGCTTCTCATTGCAATACAAGGTAATAGTATTCATCGCCTTTTGCCAATTAGGTGTTAGAACTTTATTCTTTTAGCAAACATCCTGACTCACAGTGGAGCATTACCAATGGTAATAAATTAGAACTACAAGGGAATGATAAATTCATGTTCCAAAAAGATTCTTGATGATATCATTTTTGTGTATCCAGTTGATACACAGGTAGTAGAGATGATGTCTTATGTTGCAAGCTCTCCAAGTCAAGTCTGTGATTTTTGCATGCACTGTTTTCTTCATTTTTCTATCTAGTGGGCTATATTAATGTTGTTTCCAAGTTGGAATAAAAATCTGTTAGCTAAGTGGAGGCATCACTCTAGGATGGTTTGCTAGAATTGCACAAAACACCTGCTTTTAGTGCTTCTGCGTTTGCCTCCTGCTAAATAAAAAAGTGCATGTGCTGCTACTATCTAGTTAATTTATGCCTCATTTTGCACTCACCTTCAACATGTTTCCTTTAGAATACTATAGGCAGGGTACTATTCTACCACTAGACATCAGCGTTTTAAAAGCAAAAAGCTTCCTTCCCGCTAAACTTGCCAATTCCATTATATATGTTGCCTCTAATGGAGCTAGGGGTGGGATTCTGACTGCTTGGGATCCCACTGTTTTCTCCCTCTCCTCCACTCACCAGGACAATCACTCACTTACCACTAGCCTAAGCTCCAATGTTTCTGATAATGACCTTGCCATCACAAACATTTACGCACCTTCAGACCACAGGGATTCAGCCATTTTTCTGAATAACCTGAAATTGCTGCTGCCTCTAGCTAGTTTGTGGCCCCTGGGTCCTGATAGGTGTGACTTTAACTTAACCAGAACCAGAGAAGACAAGAACAATTCGAATTTCAATAAAACTTTAGCAATTATGTTCAATGAAACAATTCAGGACCTCAGCATCTGTGAACTGCACCTGAATGATAGGCTTTTTACTTGGTCCAACATGCAAGCGTCTCCTGTCCTCGCGCGTTTAGACAGAGATTTCACCAACTGTGAACATGGCCTGGTCTTCCCATCGTCAACTCTTTCTTCTCTTCCAAGGCCAACCTCGGATCACACGTCACTCTTGCTTACCATGTCCACTGCAATTCCAAAACCTGCTTTCTTCCGTTTTGAAAATGCGTGGCTTTGCAACCAATCCTTTCTCCCTTCTGTGTTACCGGCATGGCAGCAGGCACTTTCTTGTGCGGATCTAGCTGGACAGCTTGTTGCGTGCACCAAGGCAACTAGAGTTGCAACTAAGGTTTGGTCACAGTGTAACAGGGCACCACCTTCACTGATCCCAAACTGCAAGTTCTTAATCTAGCTTTTTGACTTTATGAAGAAACCTGCTGCCTCTCAATGGAAGAGTTTCAGGTTCGCTGACAGGTGTAGGAATGTCTCACACAAGCACTGAAGGAGAAAGCGGCCTACTGGAAACAAAGAAGCAAGAATCGTGCAATAAAAGAGAGTGGTGCCAACACGGCTTACCACCATGCCCAAGCAACCCTAGGTATGCGCCACAATTGTATCATGGTAGTGCAGGTGGATGGAGTTAACTTTCAAATCATGAAGGAAAGGTTCAGGCTCTGACCGAGTACTTCAAGGGAATTATCGGCCAACCGGGCAACTCAACTCCAATAAACATCAATGTGCTATATGATGGTAGATCAGCACTGAGTACCATGCTAACAGAGCCATTCACTAAAGAAGAGACCAAGCAAGCCCTAATGGCCATGAAATCATGAATAGAAATAGCGCACCCGGCCCTGACGGTTTTAGGCCAGGTTTCTACAGGGCGGCTTGGGTCACAGTAAAGGGATAAATCATGAACTTCATGATTGCTTTCCACCAAGAATCAGTTCAGCTCGAGCACATCAATAGATCTTACATGATACTACTGCCAAAAAAGCCTGGAGCAGTGGCAGTCGATGCATTTCGGCCTATATGCTTACAAAACTGCAGCCTCAAAATCCTTGCAAAGGTGCTCACAGGCAGGCTAGCGTGAAATCCCAGCTTTGATCAATCTCAACCAAACCAGTTTCATCAAGGGGAGATCAATAGCGGAGACTTTCATCCATGCAATTGAGCTAGTTCAGATCTGTCACAAAAGGAACCTGCCGGCAATGGTTCTCAAACTGGATTTTGCAAAGGCTTTCGATACAGTCAATTGGGAAGGCCTATTCAGGGTACTGAGAGCACGTGGTTTCCAGGAACTGTAGATCAGCTGGATGCAAGCGATTCTGTCTTCTTTCAAATTAGCTGTTCTGGTCAACAGCAGCCCCCAGACCATGGATAACTTGCAAACGTGGCCTACGCCAAGGTGACCCTCTATCATCTTACCACTTCCTCCTAGTTACTGAAACTCTGCAATGCTTGATCAAGGCCAATTGCCCAACTCTGAAAGCCTGCTGCATCCGGTGAATGATGGCCTACCCTGTGCTGTACTCCAATACACCGATGATACACTCATTGTGTTCAGGGGGACATCAATGGGATCACTGTACTGAAAACAATCCTAGACAGCTTTGCGAGAATGACAGGACTGCACATCAACTATGCAAAGAGTACAATGGTTCCTATCCACATGGACGAGCAACAGGCTTGTGTTCAAATTTTGGGATGCAGAAGAGAGGGTTTCCCTCAGATTTATTTGGGTTTGCCACTGTCAAGTGTCAATCCACAAATTGCCGTTCTCAGCATACACACCTTACATTCACAAGACTGACAGATATCTAGCAATATGGCAAGCACATCTTCTGAACAAAATGGGCTGAGCAGTTTTGGTGAACGCGATGATGGACAGCAACACAAAATGGGCCAAGCCATCACAACTGTTATCATTGGCAATGGCCAGCAAACATCCTTCTGGATGGATGTCTGGTTAGGCGATGATGCTCTGGCCGATCATTTCCCAGCCCTCTTCAGTCACTGCACGAAGAAAGAAGCTTCAGTCAAGGAGCGCAACTTCAGTCTCTACAGGAGCTGTCATCCATTGTCACCTTCACTGATCAGCCTGATCGCAGGATCTCACACTTCATTGACACACATGGGAAAGTATACACCAGCTCCATTTATAGGCTGCTTAAAGCTCGTGGGCAGACAAATGACGACAAAGCGACCTTCATCTGGAACAGCAAAGCCCCTCCAATAGTGCAATTCTTTATGTGGCTTTTATGTCACAAACGGATCCAATGCTGCTCCAACCTACTGAAGAAAGGAACTGTCAGCAACACAATATGTGAAGTCTGTAGTGAAGCCGATGAGACTCCTGAACACATTATCAGTGGTGTGCCGTGATCTTTTTCTCCAGGGCAATGACGCCTCTGAATCTCTGATAATGTAAATTCTGTTTCAATTTGGACTTCCTTTCCACACAGAAAAGAAATGCATGTCGTTGAGGCATGCAGTGTGCTGTAAAGATTTGTTAGATTTCAGAGTTTGGTTAACCAGAACAAGTCTATGGTATTGGTGTACCGTGATCTTTTTCTGTATCGTATTAGCAGGGTATGTATGCTCTGCAACGGGAATCAGTTAAGATGGTCGGTTGTTCAAACGTGAAGTCTTGTGCTTGAGAACTACTTCTAATGCAGTTTTTATGTTTGGAGCTCCATATAATTTGTGTCAAGTGATTTAGGTGGTTTTCTGTTCTGGCAATGTAGGATTCTTTCTAGTGCTCATAGCAACGCCCCGGCATAATTAAACGTGTAACCTGGTGACTTGCTACAATCGCACAAAGAAATGGCGCTCATGGGCTAATACACATTTTAAAATTTTAAACTATCTTGTCCCGTTGTAAGATGTACTGAAGAAACTACCGGCAGATATTATACTATTAGTATGTGGGATGGCACAGTCTTTGCCCGCCGACTGTATGGGATCACGAATCTTTGTCCGACGAGACTCAAGCCCCCGCTTGGATCGAAGAAGAAAACGTCGGACGGTTGTGCACGCCTGGGAGGTCATCTTTGTGCGCGCGCAGCGTGCCGGCCGCCCGGCCGCCGCCGAGGGATATATAGACAGAGCAGAGAAAAGTATGCATCAAGCTGCAAAGGGCAAGTAAGGAAGCAAATTCTTCAGTCAAGTTCGCCGGCCGCCAGCATAGGAAGCTCGAAGATCACAGGATGGCAAGTCGCGCACTTCTGACCACAGTGGTGGTGGTGCTGCTGCTGCATCAGACGCTGGCGGACGCAGGCGGTGAAGCTGGGGCCACCGACGAGGAGCTCCAGTACCGTCGCCATCGCCGCCGTTTCCATCACCACCGGGACGCGCCACAAACACCCACAACGCCTGTGCAGCCGGTGCAGCCCGTGCACCCGCCGCCACCACCACCGGCGCGGCAACGCTGCAACGACACGTTTGCCCCCGAAGAATCTATCACGGCGAGCGGCGACGTCTGCGTGCCGGTGCCAGCGCCGTACAGGAACTACATTAGTAAAATTGTACTGCTTTCATGTTCAAGTCCACAGTGAACTTGTGTCAAGCTAATGGGTGAGGTTTTGAGCAGTTGGAGTCCATCCATTGTGACGTCGTGTCAATGCCATCCGCGGTGATTAGATCCCCATCCACCCTGTTTCACATGCACAAGTACATATATACCCAGCTCTGCTAGTGTGACCTCAGAGATACTCTTGTGGCCATCAGAACCCTTGTCACTGGCCTAATCGATGATAGATTAAAGCTCATGGACACGTATTTGCAGAGGAGTTGATAATGAAGCTACATATGTAGGGTACAGATTTTAGCTGAACTCAAGGGCATTAACAAAATACAGAGTTCCCCTAAAACAGAGTACTCTATTTTCTGCAAGTCTGAAACTTTGATGAAGTATTCTTGTGACCAACCATCCTTCAATCATCAATTGTTTTTACAGATTCAGGGGTTCTGCAAACTCCTATGCAGGGCACTATTATCAAGTTCGATTCTCGTCCATATGACTGCTGGTAAAAGCTGAACTAAGCACATTGAGAAAGGCTCAATACAACACACTGCAACACGTGTCACAAGAGGATTGCTTATCACGGCTCGCGTGCGACAGGAGGCCGCGCCGGCGGCGGCCTCGTCCCGGCGGCTTCCCTGCTCGCCCCCCAGCCCTCCTCCCCGCTCGTCCCCCGGCCCTCGCCCTGCTCGCGAGGAGGCGCCGCAGCCCCTGCTCGTGCCCCCCACCGGCTCGCCCACCTCGGCCAGCTCCCTGCGATCGACGGGCTGCGCTGGCGGTGGCCCCTCCCCAGCGAAGAAGGAGTGGAGATTGGCGCCGTCGATGACCTCCCTCCCCCACATTGCTGCGACGTGAGCATCACCTGGGAGGTCCTGCCTCGGCGGGTGGGGCGACATCTGCTCCTGCGCCGTGGGTGTTCGACGGAATGACCCCGAGCCATGCCTACGTCCCCGCTCCTCACCGCCCCCCTCCTCCTCGACGCCTCCGACAATGGTGATCGCGGGTGATTGCCCTGCACTGTGTGGTAGGCCATGGGATCCTCCTCGAATCTGGCCTCCCGCATGGACTTTGACGTCGGATTGGAGTTCCAAGATGAAGTTCGTCGTCTGTTCAAGTCTCCAGTTCATCACCCTCACCCTTCCCCCGACGGATCCTTCTTCCTCCTCGTCACCTTCCGGTGATTTCTCTTTCGCTTAACGGAGGACTCAGTCTCCCTCGCTTTGCAATCTTGTTTGGGAGGCCGTGCTCTGGATTTTCATGTGAAATTTTTGAGCAACAATCATTTTCGGTTCTCTGGATTTTCAAGTCCCCAGGTCGCCATTGGAGAGTGCTCGTCCGCCGTGGGCGAGGAGACAAGGACTTCACGTCCGTATGTCTTTCTGTACATATATGTGACCCTTATACGTGGCAGCCATATAAAATGGCAGGGATGTGGGAGAGATGAAATTATAATGATAGATCTCTAAATAGGTGAATTATAATAGCGTTTCTTAAAACTTGAAGAATTGTAATGGCCTCGATCCAAAAATCCCTAATAACAATAGGGTTCCTTATTAAAAAAACACAAGACTCAAAGAATTAGTGGACGGATCTAAACTTATTTGGAAAATACCTGGGGTTTCTAATGCAAATATAGCAAATCTGAGTTGGGCCCCCTGCTGCAGGGCCTGATGTCGATCTGGGCCACATTCATGGGCCCAATGCCCTTTTTCCTGTGATTTTCTTCGCTTCTTGCAATTTCAGAGAAAACAGCAAGTCTAAAACGTCCGCAGGAAGCCACAGTAAAAGTTTGACACCATGTAGTTTCAAAAAAAAAGTTTGACACCATTTGGAGCTTGCATGATTTAGTTATGATTTATTAGTGTTTCCTGTTGGCATAATTGTTGTGGAAATTTTACTTATCCAAAAATCATGAAATTTGAACAGTAGCCTTGTTTCAGTATGTAGTAGATACAGTAAACGTTTCATGTCCAGAAAACAATGTATAAAAAAAGTTGTGGTCATATTTTTATTCTTGCTTAAATTCCAATAGTGAAACTGTGAAAATAATAATTAGGAATCTTCACTACTTTATGTAATCACTAGTTCACTACCCAGCAGTATCAAGGCCTTGTTTAAATTTAGGGTGTAAAGTTTTGAGGTGCACATCGGCTATTATATCGGGGTGTTACATGGGAGTATTTGGATAGAAATAATAAAACAAATTATAGAAGTCTTCAGTACTCCGCGAGACGAATTTATTAAGACTAATTAATCCTTCAGCAGCACATGTTTATTGTAGCTTTACTGTAGCACCACATTGTCAAATCATGGACTAATTATGCTTAAAAGATTCGTTTCACAAATTAGACGCAATCTATGCAATTAATTATTTTTTAGTTTATATTTCATACTCCATGCATGTGTCGAAACATCCGAAGGGATAGGACTAAACTTTAGGAGGAACTAAATAAAGCCTAATACTGAGTATAGTTGCATCTACAAGTAATATATGGGTACTGAGTCCTGCACTCATGTCTATACTTGTTTAGATCCACGAATGTTTAAAGTGGTTGCATTGCGTACATCTAGCACTTTGCATGTGTGTGCATTTTATTATCTCTCATTGTGCACATTTTGTATGCATACAAATAGATACGGAGATTGTTGAGGACGTGCCTAGAGAAGATCAAGACTACGAGGAGGTGATTGAGGAGTATGAGGAGGAGATACCTGTTGAATGTGTTCTTAAAGCTCTTGCTGACCCTTGTCCTAATCCTGTGGCTAACCGAGGCAAGTCCTGATGCATAACTCCTAAATTTTTCAAAAGCATTACTTTTATATGCCGAATCATGCACTAAGTTGTAGGAATCGTTTGAAACCCACGTGCATAGATATTTCACCTGTGAGTCTTACAAGCATGATAGGACCGTGTAGTATGCTATACTATAGGGATTTCGTTAGAAGTCGAGTGATGGATAGTTGGATTTTCACTCCACCTTCATTCTGCATCGGAGGAAGTTGGATAGTTTAATTGTCGTGTCAGTGCCAATGGTAAGCGAAATTCTAGTTCTAAGCTTCGCTTGAGTAGGCCAAACTGCAAATTAATGGTCAGGTCCTATCTAGCTTCCACATGACCACACCACCTTTGAAAAGTTCATGAATGAACCACTAATTTCAGCGCAAGTTATTTTTGTTGAATGAGCTCCCTTTCTACTGCACCTTCAGACTTGGTGTTTGTGTTTTTATGTCAACCATCATTTGCTATTGCTTTTTTTGGAACGAACTGGAGGGGCCGAGGCCTCTACAGAGTAAAAATATATTAAACCAAAAGAGTCAAACACAGAGAATTACAGAGGGTAGAGAAGGTAACGAACCACAGAACTTAAGAAACAAAAAAGATATAAAGAAAATAGAGAACTAAGGTTGCTAGTAAAGATTTGATATCCATTGGTCAAACTGGAGGCTTAGACTTGGCTTCACTCTGTGGACGACCATTAAGATCTCCTTGTTGAAGTGACCTTTGTAGTCTTGGATATTCACCTGCAATCCTTCAAAAATCAGTTTGTTTCGCGCTGTCCAGATCGTCCAACTTAGGAGGATTACCGCTACCAAGAAGAAATTAGAGTTTAACTAATCTTTGAGAGCCAAGACAACTGCTGGAAGACTAGCATCATCCAAAATGTTCGTTAAGGATCCCCCAGCATTGCCTAGCAAAAGGACAGTGAAGGAACAGAGGTTTCTTCCACTGCCAGGCTACAAAGTTCACAATTATATGAATCCAGATTCATATTTTTCCTTCTTAGCAAATTCCTGGAGCTTAATCTATCTTTCATTAGCGGCCAAAAGAAGACCTTGTGCTTTGGTTGGCATTGGTTGTTCCAAAGCCATTTGAAGGCAGGATCAATTTGGTAGTGCCCAATCAAATATCTGTAGATCTTAGCTGAAGAATAAATAGTGGATCCCCTGGTGTAACCCCAAATGTCATTATCGGTGACCAAATCGTTTTGCAGGAAATACTGCTCTAGGGACTCCATTTGCTGAAAAGCAACCTGAGATAGAGGCAGGCTAAATAGCTGTGCTAGATTACTCACATTGCAGGCCTTTTCCACTGCAATCACAGCATTCTTTGCAGAGAACAATTCTAGCATGTCCTGGCTCAGCAGGTTGCCATTCCAATTATCATGCCAGAGAAAACAGTTTTTTCCCATTTTTAATTTGCACATTCGCCAGCTCCTTGAATTTTGGTAGAAATTTCAGGACATCATGCCACCAAAAGGAACCCTTCTGATGTTATTTTTTTGCTATTTTCTTGTTTGAAATTTACTTTTCCAGATTTTTACTATAATTAATGAAGTTAGGAGTACGGAATTTGTCACAACAATATTGTGTTTTATATCTTTGTCAGCTTCTTCCAAATAGTGACATAGAAATAGATTTATAAATCCCTCCTAATCTCCTTCGATCTCCACCAAACCGAATAAGGCTTGAAAAGGTCCATATAAATTTGTTATTTCTATATAATAATGGCTTTGTGCTTCAACGTGTGGAAGAATACTAGATTCAGTTTGTTCTTGAATAAAGCAATGACAAATTCTTTACTCAACACAAGCTTTGAAGCCTGAAGTTAGTTGAGCACGCATCCTCTTGCTAGAATCAATCATTAGATCATTAAGAGTTCCGAAGGCTTTGCAATAATTGCATTTCACCTGTATATCGCTAAAGGAGCATGAGAAATATATTCAATTTGATATATCATTGTCGAGTGGATTTGATCTTTTTGGTTTCGTGGTGGTTCTGAGTTGTGACACAGGTTTCACATTATTTATTTCACAAGCAAATAAAATGGCTTCCATATGATAATTGCTTGGAATAAATATTTTCAGAAACAAAATTGTGTGCCTGTAGCAACGCATGGGTCTTCCAATTTTCACATTATTTACAATGAGTTTACTTCAATTCCAACATGTTTTTGATTTGCTTTTGTTTACAATAGTCTTCCCAGGTTCAAAGCAATTTGTTCTGTTACTTGCAGTCAAGCAAAATGGCGCATGATGCTACATTTTCTGGATGACAATGCGGGTATTGGAGAAAAAAGTTTCTTATTCCATTGCACTATAGGTGCCACGACTAGCTAATTCTATATGTTTTTGTCCGGTTACAGAAAAGATTATTAATAATAACCAGCGGTTACATTATAATTATAATTGCAACTCATGGTAGGACACATATGGATCATATTTGGTTTGATGTAGCAGTCTAGGACTCTAGATAGAACATGTTTAGAGTCTTCATTTTGTCTCATACAGTTAGTATGATACCATGGAATCAGGCAAGTGATGCTACAATTCTATTTGAACAAATATATGCACATGTGTATGATGTCAACAAATAAACGAACATGTGCATGATGCTGTAACAACAAAAGAACCATCCTAAAGTTTTATATTTTTTTGTTGGGTTGATTTTCTATAGCATTAGCTGATTATATCATCACGTGTATATGAGTTTTTCCGTTACAACGTACAGACACTCACCTAGTATCAAGTGATGTGAAAAGCCGTCAGATTCCTTAGGGCATGCTCAACCCACAGACGGGTTTGCCTGTGAGTTCTTGGAATTCATAATATAGACAACTCGTACAACTCACAGACAGGAGCTATCTCTTTGGCTGTCTATAGGTGGTTTAATACTTGTATGTAGCCATGATCATTTATGAATATTCTTTTAGTATATCATTATGTTGCTATTCACACTAGCATCTAGTACACGGAACAGCTGAACACCAACATTTTTTACAGAGCAACAACTCAAATTCATACCAACAGGGCAGTCTAGAAGTTTTTGCACTGCATGTCGCAAAAAAGAAAAGGCGATACTAGATGCAACTCAGCCAACTCTCCATGACTCCCCTGCTATCCAGAAACTCACTCAACATGAGTACATGACAAAGCTCTTTTACTCCCCTACTGTCCAAAGCAAATCGAGCAATTTTTAGTCTCAACAGATCGAGCAATTTTTAGTCTCAACAGCCCTTTCAACTCCAAGACACTGCAAGAAGAAATGGTGGATACACTAAGCTGATGCAAACTGGACAAAACAAGGGATAAACTGAATGCCAACTGCTAACAATAGCAAACAATTCTGTATCTTACCATCCTCATGGTCTGAGCAACAATGACAAACTGAATTGTTTTAAAAATTGAACTGGACATAACTAGAAGTCTAGAACCAGGGTGATCAATAGAAAAATAGGCTTCTGTGACTTAATGCAGAAGTGGATTCATGAGGGCTGCTAGATATGAATAATTGATGAACTACTCTGATCGAACCTGAAACTTCAAAGCTCTTGATGAGGGCTGTTGTGCTGAAACTGAACTGTTGACATAGAAACAGAGAAAATCAGCAAATTATTTGATACTGCCACCGAACAAAAACAACTATGGATGCTGTTGTCAACCTGAACTTGTTGCTGCACTGTGAATATTCAAACTGCCATGCCCAGCTGCAGCTGCACTACTGCTGTTGACTTGCCGTGAGTGTGAAGTGAAGAACGGAGCAGCTACCTTCCCCTTCCGCCTGGGTAGGGTAGCCACGTCTGCCATCAATCGGGGGAGATCCGTCCATGGAGGAAGCCATAGACAAAGCTATCGTCGCCGAGCAAGTTGCCACCGGGGAGACGACGCCTTTTACGGAGAACACGGTGGATTTGGCGCGCCAAAATCCATCTCGCTCGCACACCCAGCTTCCTCTGCGCTCACTCGCAGACGCCCTCCCCATACAACGCGAAACCGAGTGGGCGCCTCATCTCGCTCGCACGTTGCCGAAGAATCTGTCGCTTGGCCCCGTGTGGTCGCCGGCTTCCGTGGCTCCTTCCACCGATCCCAGTGGAGTTCCTCGGTGTGCCTGCACCTATGCTCTACTCGTGATGTTTGTCCTGCAGCAATTGACCTTGACGTTGTCGTTGGGCTTTCATTGCGGATGCTTTGCCGCTATTGGACGTTGGCCTCCCACTAGCGGATGCTTTGCTACTAAGTGTGTCATGGCCGTTCCCCCTGTGGATGCTTTGCCGCAGTGGGCGTCTTCTTCGTTGGTGGATGCTTTGTCGCCATTGTCGCTGGTGGCTCACCTCTCTTCACTAGTTGGATACTTTGCCACCGAAACATTATCTAGTTTGTAGGCAATCATCATGTTGTTGTATCCTATCTTGCAAGCACAACTCTTTCTTTTATTTTTTATTTTATCCTTTGTTGTATTCCAAGTCACTGACCACTAACTTTGTGGTTTGTGATATGTGCTACGAGGACTCTTTTGTAACTGCGTCGTGTAATTCACTCATCTTAATGAAAAACGGGCTATATTCCCAATTGAGAAAAATGTGCTCGCCCGTCCTCTCTCGAGATGACAACCGACGCCTCTCTCTCCTCACTGAAAGCGGTGGGGGCAGGGTGTTTATTTCAAAAAATGTACTCCCTCAGTTCCCAAAAGAATACAATTCTGGAACGGTATCATGTTTTATATACCAAGTTTGACCAATTATAGAGAAAAAATATATAATTTATAATATCATATAAATACCATTGGATTAATTACGAAATGTATTTTCATAATAAAATTTATCTGAATCCATAAATGTAAATACTATTTACTAAAAAATTTGGTCAAACGTGAAACACTTAAACTGACACTATACCATAGTTGCATTCTTTTAAGCCAGTCTTAATGGTGGGTTTTATTTCCTAGTTTCCAAGACTGTCACGTCAGCTTTTAGGGACAGAGGTAGTACATCACGCAGACGGGTCCTGCAGACAATGTCTGCCACATTAATTAAGATTACAAAGTATTTATATTTATTTATTGATTCACGCAGCACACTGCAATGATGATGCAATTATTTATGGATCAATACCAGGATTGACTGAGTATATGTTGGTCCAATTTAATCTTATGATCAATACCGGCTCAGGCTTGATAGCATGTCCACATGGTATACGCAAATAACATATTGTGCACGTACCTGGCTGGGTACGAGGATAGACATTTATCTACTTCGTCAAATAAGAGACAGGAAATGCGCATACATATACGTGCATTTTATAATCGGCAGTGCTAGTGTCCAGATGCGTCCGAACATCCACGCTTGCACTCTGTTTGGTGTGCTCATGTGGGGGCCCACGCCTCTTGACCCCACACGGAGATGCTCGCGCTCCCTCTACTTTCCCTGCGCGGACGCCTGTTGCGGCAGGTGGGTCCCCAGCGGCAACACCTGATCTACTTTTGAAACAACCAAATGAAAATATTTGCAACATACGTCTGAAGGTAGATGAAACACTTGAAACATGTCTCTGAAACACTTACGAAAACACCTGAAAACACTTGAAAAGCCATTGCAAAAGCATGTGCAACATTCGGATAGAACACTTGTAACATACGTTTGAAAAAACAAATGAAACATTTGGAACAGACGGTTGCAACATCTCGATCTACTTTTGCAACATACACATAAAACACTTGCAACATGCATATGAAACCCCTAAAACATATGTTTGCAACATGTCTGGCACGACACTCTCGTGGATAGTGACCACCATGTCTAACAATGTAAGCTTCGAGGCGGTTGCAAAGTACGGCACGGCCACGGCGCCCTTGCCGTCTCTGGCCGCAGGAGGAGGTGACGAGGAGGATGCCGGTGCCGGCTTCGGCAATGAGGCGGCGGATGTGTGGGAGAGGGACCTTGTACTAGTACCCGAAGCAGAATCCATTCGAGGATATGAGCAACACCACGGGCTTGGGGGAGCGGCTGCATGGCTGTGGATGCCGTGGTCACGATGGTGAGGGACGAGCGGAGCAGGACGAAGGTTGTGGCGGCCGCGAGGGCCACGGTGAGGAGGAGTAGGAGGCAGGGGAGGGAATGAAGGCTAGGGTGTGGCAATGGAGGAGGAGAGGAGAGTGGCGGTGGGCCATGGCGAGACGCTAGGGTCCGGACCTCAATTGAAGGCTAGGGTGCGGCCTTGGAGGAGAGCAGAACGTATGTGCGGCTCACGGTTGGCAGTTTGTGAAGTGGGAGATTTTTTAAAAAAAAGCGGTATGGGAGTATCAGATATTTGTGAATACATGGTACGTGGATGACGTGAAGCCACATAGCATCCGGCATCCGGGCGCTCTAATCATAGCATTACCCTTTGATAATTGACACATGTACAATTGCACGAAGTGTGTGGCCGAGATATATATACTAATTGAACTTTGGATATTCCCGATGAGTGGCTTATTAATGAAATACCATTTTCTATGATGTGTACCTACTGCAAATCCGTTAGTTGGTCCACTGGTCTATCTAATCTGTTCCTTGCTCCACCGTGGAGACTGTTAGCAACTAAGAAGAGCAGGAAAGGGGAATAGATAGTTCAGAGGACAGGTTTCAGTAATAGGGACTAGTAGTTTGTATGATTACAAAGGTCATAACGCAAAGATTTTTTAAATAATACTTTTTCAATGATTAATTGTAAATCTAGAAGTGATTATACAAAAATTTGACATATAGCACCCTGTCGGTTGCTCACCAGCCGATAGGAGTCCTGTCGGCCAACCAGATGCCGATAGGACTCCCATCTCAGAAGCCGGCAGTTCACTCTTGAGTTGGGCTCTCCTAGCCACGCGGCCACTCTGGCCCAGCGATGCAGACGTTCGGGCGCCTGGCCCTGCTCTGCTTTGGCGCGTTCAGCCCAGCTTCACTGGTTCCCGCCTTCTCCCCATCCTTCGCTTCGCCGTATGGTCCTCAGGGTGTGTTTAGTTGGTGAAAAATGAATGAAAAATTACTGTAGTACATTTCGTTGTTATTTGGCAAATTTTGTCTAACCATAGACTAACTAGGCTCAAAAGATTCGTCTCGACATTTACAGACAAACTATGTAATTAGTTATCTTTTTTTACCTATATTTAATGCTCCATACATATGTCTAAAGATTCGATGTGATGGGTGGAAGAGGAAATATTTTGGGTTTACATGGTGAACACACCCTCACTAGATTCAGATATAACAGAGACAAACGGTTTAAAGTTGGAGCCATTCGCCGTACGTTGGTTGCACGGTCACGGATGGGAGCCGTACGATAGCGCGGCGGCGGCGGCGCTCGTCCTTGACCCGGTGTCCATGTCCTCACGCTCCGCGCTCGGCCACCGCTCAACCTGAGGCCCGGCCAGAGCGTTCTCACGCCCAGGGCACCGATCGAGACATCACCGCCGCCAGGCCGCTGCTCAGACATGCACTCGCGTCTCGCCGTGACACTGCTGCTATTCACAACAACTTCCACTACAGGGCCGTGCCGCCGCCGTCGCCGAACAGTCGAACACACCTCTCTGCGCCGAGGAATGTCGACGTCCAAGCCGCTGGAGACCAACCGCCATGGCTGCATCGGATGGTGGTCCATGGCCACCGCATCCAATTGGGGGTCCATGTCAGATGGACCGTGGACGCATGGAATGAAGAATGCCAGAGGCCCGGAACCAAGAATCGGGCTAAAACGCCCCCACCTCACCTCTGTCTTCTCGTCCCTTCCAATGTTACTGTTTAAGAGCGGCGACCCGGGCGATCTCGTTTTTCCCCCGTCGATTCACCGTCGCCCTCGTCTCCTTCGCCCTCGCCGGCGTCGGAGGAGGAGGGGGGCTGGTTGAATCGACGGAGGAGATGTACATACCCGTTCTTAGTAGGTTTAAGTTAGGGTTAGGGTTCCCCAAGCCGGTGATGGGGCCTGGGTTTGTCTTCCTGGGCGGCGGTTCCAGCGAGCGACGACGTGGACGTTCGGAGGTCGGCTCCAACATCTACGTCGGTTTCCCCGTCTTGGCTGGTGGCGTCCGCACTGGTTCCGGTCCGTGCGGCGTGCGAGTGGTGGAGGCGACGTCGTCGGTAAGAAATAATCTTCGCCTACTCCTCCTCCACCTCGTCGGTCTGTTTTCTGGCAGCGGCGATGGGCTAGGCGGTTGCTACCTCGCCAGATCTAGAGTTTCTTTTGAAGCTTTCGATCTCATCGGTGAGGTCTTTTGGTACTCCCTCGGTTTCTTCTTCACTGTTGCCCAGTCTGGAGAGGTTCCAGGGAGTTTTTCCTACCACTATTCTGAGAAATCCGGGTGGTGGTTTACATGCAACTGGGTGGGCGAGTTTTTTCCCCGTTCGGTTGATTCGTCGTCCGTCGATCTGGAGTTGCCTGATACTGACGGCGACTCCCACGTTCCTCGACGGCGGGATGGCCAGTGGTCATCAGTGGCTTGGGCGTTCAACGGTTCTATGGCATGTTCTTTTGACATGCTTCTTGTTGTGCCAATCCAAAAAATTTCTTCGTCGGGAAGGGCGTTGGCTTCAAGTTGCAACCTCGGTGCGCAGTGGATGCTCGTCGAGGGGCTTCTCCAGTTGCCGGCGACGAAGATGACCGGGACAGTGCAAGACCCTTGGATGGACTACAATGTAATTTCCTTTTTGTTCAGGGGTGCTTGTATCAGTTGCCATGTAAACCTTGTCTTAATCTTATGAAATGCAATCCCGGTTTGTTCTCAAAAAAAAAAAAGAATCGGGCTAAAAATGTTCCATTCTTTTTTATCCGTTCAAAAAGAAAGAATTTTTAGTGGGACCTATCCATTACCTTTGCTTTTTTATTAAAATTAAATTTGTGACGAATTGAGAAAATAAAAATATATTAGTGTTGGACCTATATATTTGGAAGAATCACTCTGGGAATACACCACGAAGCATTAACTTGTGTATTGTAGGAGAGGGCTTCGATAAAAAAACAAATTAGCTAAGACATGTATATGTTTCTATTAACCCTTTTTAAAGCATATTTTAAAAACAACTAATTTTGATTTTTATTATTTCTAATCTTTTTAGTTGCCCCATGCAAAATGCGTGTGCACTTGTGTGACAAGCCAGCAATCCTCATAGCATGAATTTGGCTTGAAGGTTTACATAGCCCCGCCTAACATGGTAGGAGCAGCATTAAAGGCCTACGTGACATGCCAAAGTCCTCTACTAGTTTAAATGGTTTGAATAAGCAAGGTTCAGAATGCACAGATCAAGAGATTTCTCTGCACGCAGAAGTATGTAATTCAGTTTTGATATGCTCAAAACTAATACACATCAACTTTACATGAATCAATCAGGTATTCAGGCTCCATTCTCTGCAAAATCCACTGGCAGTAAAGTTACAACCCAGGCATTAGCACAAGAAATTGTATCAGAACATGTGCTGGTTGGGATTTCAGGTGTGACAACCAAAACTGTTATACACTTACACTAAAACTCAAAACATGGGACGTCAAGATATACTCTGCTTCGCTGTAGCAATGTGCTATAGTAGATCAAAAGCTTTCAAGCTCAAGGGCCCTGCAGTTGGTTATTAGATCTTTGGGCACGAGCAATAATATGGGTCCATCTGCTCTGAAGAAAAATGGACAACGAAGAAATTAGCACAAATGACGATTAGAGAGAACCAGTTACTTTAGAAAACAAGATGCAACAAAAAAGCTAAATTACCTCTGTTAAGACTGGTTTGAATCAACTGGACCAAAGCCCTCCAGCGGCCAAACCTAAGATCGAACAGTCACTGTCAATACTCCTATTTACGGCACCAATGTTCTAGGGTGATTGTCAACATGATTTGGTAGCAGTGGAGCATTTGGCAGATGCGCTAAGGACTATGGAAACGTGCTAACTGAATCTTAAGCCTTAGATTTCACTCCACGAACATCAACAGGTAGCAACTTGAAGTTAGGTAAATCTCCATTCCAATATCAATATCAAGCACATTAAATTTTAAAATCTATATGTTGATATCCAGAGTGCAAACATTATTATCCCTAAGACAGCAGCAGCTAGGCATATCAATATCAGCCAAATGAATAATTCTTCCAGTTTAAATGATACCATGTTTTCATCCTGGCATTGGGGACCCACGATGCCTGGTTTTGCCTTGTTTTCTAGAGACCGAGCTGAACCTCGAGGGGTAACATTAACCCTCTAGCATATGCCAGCAAAATGTATTGCCCCAAATTACTATTATTGTTATAAGACAAAATTGATAGTTTTCCAGGATTTTGAAATGGAAACATGGGCTCATAAGATACTGAAGCACTTCAACTCGATACTTTACAAAACTTAACATCAATATAACCATGCACACAGCCAGGGGTGGATCCAAGGGGGGGCTGCAGCCCCCCCTGTGGGCTGAAATTTAAGATTTTTCATCGGAAAGAGGTCTACGAAGACTTTTGGGAAAACGTCAACGTTTGCTGGCTTATTTGGCAAAGAAAAATAGAGTACGTTATAAGAAATTAATCAGTCAGTTGGATATTCGGGAGAAGTAATGCCCCCCTGTGGGCTGAAATTTCATGGAGTACGTCTTCAATTCTTAGTATTTACTGATTCACAAATTCAGTTATATTGTAGGGCATTAGAATGGAAAAATATTTTGGTAAGAAAGATGCACTTTTAGTCGATATCGTTTAAGCCTTGTATTGTTTAGCCCCCCTCTTGGTCGGTTTCTGGATCCACCACTGCACACAGCAGCATAGAGTAAAGGTGCGACTTTGTCCTTTTCTGCAAATTTAACAATTGCTAGTTGCTTGTGTCCCAAGTCCCAAACTCCCAACTTATGGAGCCATAAAGCAAAATATTGGCTCCAGAGATTGCATCAGCCTCCTAAATTAAATTAACAAAGATGCAAAACAAATAGCTGAGCTTACCCAGCAAAAGATCTTCCCTGTAATGAGACCATAAGGCACGGCTCCAAATTGGCTTGAATCCCTAGAAGCATAAGGATTATCGCCCTGCACCCAAACATGACCTTGTGGTACCTATAATTATACAATCGCCCAAGTTAAGGGCATGAGTGACCGTACAATATTGAAACAAAATAATGACAAGGGATATATATAAATAAAAGAATACAAAACTCAAGAAAGCATAGAACTCATCAGGCCTCAACATTACACGTGGAACACACTAAATCAGTAACAAATGTGAACATAACCAATTTCCTGAATTTAAAGACATGAACATCATGTTGACAGTCTATAGAAAGCAAACCTAAAGAAGCCAAATTTTGTGCTATCTCTAAGTTCAAACACAACTGTAGATATTGCACCTTCTGGTGGGGTAAATATACTGATGGTCACAATGCAAGGTTTTACGAGCACATAGTTCTAATTCATATCAGTAGTAATAAATTTTAGGGTATACTGAACCAACAACAACGATGGTCCAAACATCCTCCCTACCTTTGGTGCCTAGAGTACCAAGTAGGTACCAATTACCAAAAACACACTTCTTCTATGCATCTCAATTCCAAGCAAGTAAATGTACTAGCAATTACTAAACCTGTCTTCAAAAGATAACTGTTGAAACTTCTTTAAATCAACAATGCTCACAAACAAACCAAGCAACCTCGATGCGGAGAAGCACAACAAATAATAAATAATCACTAATCAAAAGCTATTGTCGACAATAGTAGGCCAAGCACTTGAATTTAAAAGCCTCCATCCTCTAGCGTCAGTGCATTACGCCCCAACGACCAAATTGGGATCTTTACAGCGCCAAGAGCATCAACCAATTGAGCACAAATCCAATCACGGAGGCACCATAACAAGTACTAGTACGGACCCAAAAGCCCAGCCCAGTCACCAACTCACCACTCACCACGACGGTTTTGGAGGCGTCACTGTTGCCGGGTCGACGAGGTAGGTGACGGAGTCCCCCTGCATCCCGACGACGCGCTTGGTGATCGACTTGCGCGGGTCCTCGGGGGAGATCATCAGCACGACGTCCCCTGACGCGACCCGGCCGAGCCTCACGCTGACCCTGTCCACCGCCAACACGTCGCCCGCCAGGTTCAGGGTCGGCAGCATGCTGGGCCCCCGCCCGACGGCGAGCGAGCAGAGGTGCTGCTCGACGACGTGGACTGCGCAGTAGGCCTGCGCCACCAGGAACACGCGGGAGAGGGCGTCCCCCGCGATGCTCCGCCATGGGATGCCCGCTAGACGCCGAACGAAGCCCGACGTGGCAGCGGCGAGGCAGCAGAGGAGAGCTTGGAAAGAAGCGAGTTGGGCCTTCCGCACCTCTCTTGGTGAGGCTTTCCCTGAGAAAGATGGTCTATTCCTTCGTGCCATTAAAAAGTTGGAGTAGATCTCTATGTCGTGACATTTTTTTTTATCTCCCAAGCCATTCCGTTGATCTACCGTCCAGTTTTCACCATTTAGCTGCCCTGACACGTAGGTCCGACTAACGAAGATGTCCAGATTGCCTCTCTCCCTCCTGTGGCTTATCTTCTCCTTCCTCTTCTTCACCCAATCCACCCGGCCGCCCGTAGCATCCTCCCGCTGCACGATGCTTATTGGCCGATGATGAGATCAGACTATCAGTAGTACCCGAGCTGGGTGATCTTGACGTGGAGGTGCCTCTGCGCGAAGGCGAAGAGCCGGGCCACCTTGTCGTCCCCCTGCACGCCGCCATCGCGGTTGGTGTCGGCGGTGCGCACGCCGTCCCGCGCCTTCCACCACGCGAACCACACGTTGAGGCTCCGCAGCGCGTGCTGCACCTCCTCCCTGCTGATCCGCCCATCGCGGTCCGCATCGAATTGCGCCAGCCACGCCCGGAACTCCTCCACCGTCTACTCCCCCTACGGCAGCGCTCCGCATGAACGCCATCCGATCTGATTCCGATTCCCTCACAACGTACGCCGATGGCTGGCCGGCGACCGCTGCTTAGTTTGCCTCTGTGGCTCTCTGTGCTTGCTCTTCTGCTTGGTGAGTCTACTGCTGATCGAGTTGCAATTGCAAGTAGCGACGCGAGAAAGTTAAATCTGCTGCCAAGAGCACATGCTCTCACGCATGCAGCCGTTAGATCTATCACCTCGTGATACGTGCTACTTTTCATTTATGCTCAATATGAACGAATAAACTTCAGATACTCTGCCATATACGTACCTATATACAGGCAAGTACGACCCACAAGCATTACTGGGAGCTGAACGGTGACTGCCATATACATGTCATCTTCTCTCCCCATTTACTTTTTATTTCCTTTTTATTTCTCTCACCGTCCTTTGTTTCCCAACGAGAAAACAGGTCTCCGTCGCCATCGCCTGCTCCGACGCCACATCGCCACCTGCAGCTCGCCGCCACGAGTTCGAGTTCGTCCCCAATCCTATTCCCCTCCCTTCTTTTTTTTTTAACCAAATCGCAAGTTCACATCTCTTCTCCCTCTCATCTAATCGCAGTCCGCCGCCACCGCCGCCGCCGCCATGGTAGGTTTACGGTCGCCACTGCCGCTGAAATCGTTGCCCCCTACGAAATGTCCCTGGTTTATTCTACTGGTGACGTCATTAAACCTATTTTTCTCTGCTGCTTTCGCCCATATCCTGGGTTTCTCTACTAGGGTTTGTCCAAATTCGATTTCTCTTCGCACTTTTCTTGATTCCGATGTTTTTTTAATCTATTAGCAGAGATCCATTTACAAAACGACGGTATACCATAGGCATCTACATTGAATCTGCCAAAATACTTGAAGGCATGCATAAATCTACAGACTGGGTAATCCGACATTCTTTTGTCCACCTACACTAATTCTTTATATATTTTGTAAATCTGTTTCTTGTTCCTCGTAATGTAGACACATGATGGTTGCATTTATTTAAAAAAAAAAAGAAATAACGTAAGCTTGTTTAGTAATGGACAGAGCACAAAGAGTTTATGTTTTTTGTTCCAAAATTTCTGTCCAATTAAATTAATTAGAAAAACGTCAACTGATTTTTTCAGTAGAATAGAAACATGTTAGGGTCCAATTAAATTAATTAGAAAACATCAACTGACGTTTTAACAATGGCTTGTGTGACTTTTCCACTTTCACAGTACCAATTATGTATTTTCAGTAGTACTTGACTATGCTGTGGTCCAATTAAATTAATTTGAAAACATCAACTGACATTTTAACTTTGTCAGGACGTTGCCACTGTCAGATGAATGCCATAGGACCAGGGAGTGGCACATGAGGAAAACACAACTTTCAGCAAGGCACTCTAGCCAGAGGGCAGTTCTGACTTTTCGCAGCTCTATTTGACACCGTTAGCAGCAGATGTCGACGGAATGGCTTGGGAGGCAAAAAAAAGAAAAGTGTCATGACATAGAGGTCCGCTCCAACTTTTTAGTGGCATGAAGGAATTGACCATCTTTCTTAATTGCATACGGGGAAAAGCCTCTCTCTTGGTCGGTTGGGCTTGGGCCTCTTCTTTCTTTCGGCCTATTATACAAGTCAAATGCAGGGCTCCATATACTCGAACGGACGAACAATTATCTCGTTAACTTTCAAAACCATTTAAATTATCTCATTGCCCCAGTTATAATTTCAAAACCGTTTCAATTACGGCGTTTCAATTATTTCATTGCCCCCTTTATAAAAAAATTATCTCATTGCCCTAGTTACAAGTGGTTTTTAGGAGGCTTCATTATCTTTTAATTAAAATAATATACTCCCTCCGTTTCAAATTATAATTCATTTGACTTTTTTGACCCCAAATTTGACCGCTCGTCTTATTTAAAAAAATTAGGAATTCAAAAAATTTTAAATAAGATGAGTGGTCAAAGTTGGGGTCAAAAAAGTCAAACGAACTATAATTTAGAACGGATTTAGTACATGACATGGTTTTAGACCCTGGAAAATATTTTCAAGTTTCTAAAATATTTGGGATATAAGAAACCCAAATAATTATTTAAATCTAGTTAATATATATAATAGAAGCTTCTATAAATTAGATTAGCTCCAGAAAAATGCAAAAATGTTCATAAAAATTACCAAAATAATCTAGTCAATGAAATACTTTTTAAACACTTTCCACAACAAAAAAAAACATGAGATTCACAACCATAAACGCATTAAAATTAATATATGTTGCATTCATGTTGGTTGCATATCGTATATTCATTGTTCAAAGTTTTGAAACACATTTAGACATTTATTAGAATGTTTGGGAATTATGTATAGTTTTGTATGTTTTTCTAGTTTCATATAAGCTAAATATAATTTATGAAAGCTTTTAGATACTTTATTCATGACGTCAAAATATTTATTTGGTTTTCTCGTGCCACGGTTTATCTCTAGGTTTTTTCTCAAAGTTCTCACGAGCATTGTTTTCTGTGGTTTAAAAACTTTATCATGTGCTTTGTAGATTTTTTATTTCAAAAAATAAAAATAATGAAACCACCTTGAAATCATTTCTAACCAAGGCAGAGAGATAACTTAAAAATTTTTGAGAGGTGAACGAGATAGCTATTTGATTTTGGAGTTAAGGGACACCTAGACAACTTAGAGATATTTTTGTGATTTTAAAACATTATTACTTGTTTTCTAGATTTTTAATCACAAAATTAAAATTAATGAAACTATCTAGAAAATCAATCCTAACCGGAACAGAAAGGAAATTCAAAAAGTTTTAATATGGTAATTTAACAAAGTTGAAGGGCTGGAGAGGTCATTTAAAGAGTTTTACAAGTTGAAGGAGAGCCCTCCTGTTTTGGATTGACCCAGACTCTTGTAACACCCCGGGTGTTATAGTGCTAATTAATCTGCCATGTCATCATAATACATTGCAAAGCATCCCTGTTAGGTTAACTTTGTTATGCATCAACTAAAATAAGTTTACTTATCTAGGTTGAATGTGTTTCTCAGTGGTGTGCTCCGAACCCGAAAACCCTAATTTCGAATGCCACCGCAAATGCTTAGTCCATGCCCTGCGTAATTTGAGGTGTGCGACTGTGTTGCACACTAGTGTCAAGTGTAGGGTATGAGCTCAAGTACAACATCTAAAATGAAGCTCCAAATTTGAGTTTGAATTGGAGTCCCAAAACTTGTCACGAGTTTTCCGATTCGAATTCGAATTCAAATCTGGGGAGAAATAAAAAAGAATTTCAAAAGCTAAATTGGTCTACCAAGAGTGGCATTTGGTCAACCATGTCATGTTGGTCCAAATGATGCCCTTGGGAGAGGTTTTGATCACTAAGTAATTACAAATCAAAGTAGCAACAAATTCCAATTTAAAATTCCTCCGAAAACCCTAAATTTCAAAACCATGTTTTACCCCTTTTGAAATAATTCAAAATCTAAGCAAAATTTGGGAAAAAGTTCAAAACCAAGTTTGTAGAACTTTTCAAGGGCTACAACTTTGGTGTTTTGAGTTTTCAAAGTTTTAGTGTAAAATGTGGAGTAATTTTGAAAATAAACAAATTTCAAATTTAATTCATTTTTGTCCCCAAACTAAGATTTCAAAATGGAGGCAGAATTTGAAAAGTTTTGAACAGTAAAGTTGTAGGTCTAGTCAAGATATACAACTTTGATGTTTAGAGATTTTGAAGTTTCAATATAAAATCAAAAGTAATTTCTAAATTACCAAATTTGAAAAATATGTCCCTTTTTGAATTTAAACTCAAATTTCAAAATCCAGTGAGAATTTGAAAAAGTGTTCAATACAAAACTTGTAGAGCTTGAAATTCTGAAGATTTTATACATTGGAAGTTTTTCAAGTTATTACATGGATTTGAAAGTAATTTGAAAAATCAGTTTGAATTCAGAGTTTGGGGGATGCTACAGTGCTGTGCCAATGGAAAACGGCCACCGGCCGGCATGGGCGCCGGCGAGCGGCCGGGTTGCTTCCAGGCGCGTCCGCGGCTGCCAGCTGCTGCTTCGGCGAGTAGGGCCGCCCTTGCGTGTCGTCTTCGCGTTGCCCCGCCTTCCCTATATAAACCCCAGTCGCCGTCTTCGACTTCTTCTTCTCCGTTGATCGCCGCCGCTGCCCTTTGCTGTGCTTGCCAAATTCACCGTCCCTGCTGCTTCCCGATCCAATTCACCGGGGCACCAGCTTCGCCTTGCCCTCGCGCACGCACTGAGCCCCATTGCAGTGCCTCCCTTAAACCCGAGCTAGGTAGGGCCGTCTTCTCCTTCGCGATGGTCGCCATCGCCGCCGTGATCGAGCTCTCCGTGGCCAGCCTGTCTCGGTGAGTCTCTAGCTCAACCGCTTCATGTTCAAGGTTCTACTCGATGCTGTGCTGCTCATCGCGTTGATGGTTTCCCTTTTTGTGTCCTGTGTTCGTCGGAACAGCGTCTTGTCGCCACCGTCCGGGTCGCCCTCACCGCCTCACCGTCGACCGGACACTCCAGACCACCTCTACCCCCACCAAGTTCGTCAGTGAGTTCACGGTGAGCTCCCGAGCGTGATGCTCGCCTGTCTTTAATCTCTACCGTCGTGGGAAGGGGAGTCAGCCGCCTCGCCGTCGTTCGGGTCCCACCGTAGTCGCCATGGCCGCGGTCAGGCCCCTCTGAGCGATGTTATGGCCGTAGAATAGTGCAGTAGGGTTTGCGGAGCTCGCGTGATGCTGCTGGTGCAGTTCTCTCGTGCTGGGACCAAGTCGTCGGTGAGTTCACCGTCGGTCGCCACCGTGGTGCCATGGCCGCGCGCGAGAGAGAAGAGGGAGGGGAGCGAGCGAGCGGAGGAGGCCGCCTGCTGGGCCGCGCGACTGGGCCGAGTGCGGGTGCGTGTGCGGGCGCGCGCGAGTGGGCCGTCTGGCTGGGCTGGACTGGAGAGAAGCAGCCCGATTCGAATTTTCGTTTTTGTTTTTCCTTTTTCAAATAAATGAATAGTGTTATTATTTGTTTATTTCATTAAAAATTTTGTAGAGTTCCAAAATTCATGAAAATTTTTGTATAAGCTTCTCAATGTATAAACTATCTAGGAAAAATATTAAATCATGAATTTAAATACTTTGTGCAGTAGAATTAATTGGTTCCAATAAAGATTAAATGCAACTTCCAGGAATTTTAATAATTAATTTATTTATCCAAAAATTGTGAAATTTATTATGACACTGTTATAAATCATTCTTAACCTATAGAAAAAGTTTGAGCTTATTTAGATAAAGTTTGATCAACTTCTAATTATGCCCTAATTATTTGAATAGAAAATAAATGTTAATTTGAGAACTTTAAGTGTTGTGTGCCCTTTTGATTGAGTGATGTCCTTAGGTCACTACCCTTTGGTGATCTTTGGCACCTTAATTTCATGTTTGAGCTCGTTAGTAACTTGTTTAGGTTAAAAGCTGGTATCGCTGGAAATCGTCGCTACTAGTTAGTAAGTTGTCTGTTTGCGACTGTACCGTGAAGGGAAGTTGTACTCAAGTCGTAACTCGTAGTATGTTATCATCAAGCATCATGTTTATCATCGAGCATCATGTTAAAGCATGTTATGTATTCGTGTAGTCTCCGCTTTCGAAGAAGCCGAAGTCGCCGAGCAAGCTTCCGGAGAAGAGCGATCGTCGGTGGATTCCGGACCAGACGTTGGAGTCTTCGAGTATGAGTCAGTCGTCGTGTCAGAGCAAGGCAAGCCCCGGTGCATTTAAACCCTACCTTGAATTTTACAAATGTTTTATTATTTATATTATGGTTTATTGCATTAAGTAATTAGGAGTTGAGTGATAACCTAATTGCTGCATTATCATCCTTGATTATTGCAATATTAACCTTGATACCTGTTTTACGGAAAATGCGTAGTATGCTTCGCTATGCTTAGAAGTTAAGCTTTTAAATGCAATGTTTATATAGCTATGACGGCATATTGAATGAATATTGAAATATGAGAATGAACTTGAAAGATCGGGCGGGTGGTTTGGCCACTGCTAACATGCATTGGGAAAGGAGTCTCAATGTAGTGTTTCCGCCTTGTCAGTTAAGGTCTGTTCGTTGTAAGCCTATTGTGTTCGAGACTTTGCAACTAGCCTCATGCCTTGGGTAAGCCCAAAATGTTAGTGATTCCATTACGAGAACGTCTAACCTCGCACTGGGAGTGGAGAGATGGCGGGAGTAGCGTGTACCCTCGGGGCTAGAATCGGGCCGGGTTCGAGGAGTACTGTACTCTCGGGTGGCGATGGACACGTTCTGGTTTTGGGAGATCTAAATGAGGGTTGATATATGCAAGATTCGGTTCTACATATGTCGTGATGTTAGAGATGCCCAGCTGGGTATAATCGGTTCGAATCGTCGTTGCTCCTCGGTTATGGAGACTTGATCACCTGACTTGCATCGTAGTTAAGAACTGGAATGAAAGAAAGAATGAGAAAGGATTTGATGATAATTATTTTGATCTAGATTAGGATCACCTAGAGTTGGTTAATGAACCATCAATGGTAAAAGTAAAATGTTGAAGATAAGGACTTACCTTAGTAAGCTTTTCTGCAAAAGAAAATCTGATTCTGATTTACCCGTAACTTGATTCCCTAAAGCTAGCATGCCCTTGGAGTCTTTGTCTTAGTCGGGTAAGTCTTGTTGAGTACTCTTGTACTCAGGGTTTGTTGAACCCCTTGTTGCAGGTGCGGTTCATGAACAAGTCTGCTTCGAGCCTTGTTGCATGACCGTCGTGGTCGAAGAAAGTGACGACGAGTACACTGTGTGGCCTTTGGACAAGGCATACCGCTTGTGTGATGTAATAAAGTTATTACCGATACTTCTCTACTACTGGTTTGTAATAATGTTACATAAGGTTTGAAGTTGGAAAACTGGTTTGTAACCCTAAATTATTGTAAGACTTCCGCTACTTTACTCTGTTGAATATTTTGAATAAACTGTTGTAATATGCAATACTCCTGTGATTGGATCCTGTTCGGAGGAAAGCAGGCCTTTTAAGTTATGGTGAACATAAGTACGACTGTCAGAGGTCATTATGGCAATGACATGTACTTGTGGACCATCATAATTAGGAGGTTCTGTGACAACTCTCGCGACAGTTAGGGGTCTCAATGCATAGTTTTTACATGTAGTTTCTAGAGGAGAGTGTGTGTGCGTGCGCATAATTTAGACTTTTAGAGTCAATCATCCCAAATCATGGCTTTCAATTCCATTGTACACTTCGCTCTTTGAAAGAGCTTTGGGGGCTTGAATGCTTGATGGGCCTGGACGTTAATTATGGGCCAGCGTCTTCTGGTAATCTATAAGCCAAGGCTTTTCCAGCGAAGCCCAAAAATGAGTTCACAGATGGAAAGCGTATGAATCACCGAGGCAAGGCCCATTACTCCAGTTATCGAGTCTTGAGGCGCGTGCGTCCTCCGCTCGAGCCGCGCGTGCGGCTGCCTGCCGGCGACGCCCAGCAGAGGTCGAGCTCTCAACGGAGGAATGGGAGCGGGAGTGGCTGGCCATGGCGCTGAGTTGGGATGGGTAAGGGAAAACCCCTAGGGTAGAACTAGGCTCTAATACCATTTATATTGAAACCAAAGCACAGGTTTGGGATCTAATTTTCTAGATTTCATTAGTCTTGCCACAAACCATGATAGGTTGAGCATCCTTAGAACTTAAGAAAGCTAGAGTATATTCCAACTACTAAAGTAGATGCTAAAGTATGATAAAGTAGATGATAAGGGTGCTGACGTAGGCACCAACTACTCTAGATAAACACAAGACTTGTAGACCAAGTCTATCATATTTTGATGTTAATGTTGTACCTGAACTCAAAACTTGTGGCTAAAAAATACTATTATATGCAAATATGGTTATGACTAGAAGCACAAAGAGTCATAGATAAGAATGTTTGTGCTCATTGAACTACTGTAACATAATAATCTTATATAGTCGTGATCAAGAGTTTCCTATCTCAATTTCTATCCAAATTGTAGACAATGGCTTTGATTTTATAATGTCTCATTGAATAGTTTTCGGCTCACGTGCCTGGGCACGTGTATGTCCACTAGTGATGAAAAAGTTTCAGTAAAAGTTTAAACATTGGCAGCTCTGAAAGTAGTGAACAGACACATGTGCTGTGTGGATCCCTAGTTCCCTGCTTATGACTTGGTAACATGTAAAAGTTTTCTCCCATTCTAACAGTGGATCTGACAAATAACATACAGCAGTGCCAAGTGGCAACAAGTCCAGCCTCACTGTAAAATGTGCAAACTATCCACTTTATGAATGCAAGCAGTATAAGTCTTGGTTAATTAGTGCAACAAAAACATGACGCAAAAGCTAAGATGTTTGAAGATTATTACAAACTTACCACATGTTAATAACATTGATCTTAAGATAGCTGACATAAAGTTTCAAAGCAAAGCCAAGATGTTTGAGATTACAAACTTCACACATTAATAACATAGATCCTAATATAAGTAATATAAAGGTTCAAAGGTACAAACTTAACACACGCTGATAACATAGTTCCTCAAATAGCTGACATAAAGGTCTCATGCAGGTGTAACGCCTTTTTCTTTTTTACCATTGAACTGACATAAACAACATGATAACAATTCATAAATGTTCTTCACGAAGTTACATAAGAATACCGGAATACCATTACACAAGCAGAGTAAGCTCGATCCAAGACCAAGATAGCATAAAGTAGGATAACCAGAAGTACAATAAAGGGGATCATGGGCTTCACATCCTCTCTCGGTCGAAGAGACCCTTGCTCATAGATTAGACGCTCTGGTTGTCGATGGTTTCATTGGAATCTAGATAAGAGTCGTCAGTATTTCAAAGTCCCAACACTAGTCTAACTTTGTTTTCTCCCCTCGGAAATAGGTAAATACCTCAGGGGCCATACAACGAAGCGTGCCCGTTGCACCAGTCACCAGACATGTCCTCCAAATTCTAAAGCAAACTAGTGCAAGGCGTGTGCCCGCACGCAAATTTACTTTGTACGCTAACTAATATAAACAAATATTATGTAGAGGAAGAGTCGTACAAATACAGGTCATCACTGTACATAGGTCGATATATTTATATAGGCATAGTAGTGGTCTTAGGAGGTTACTTAAGTCTTTGAATACAGATATATTACATGCACATCAGTGGAACAGCAAAAAACTTACCTTGCAGTGCATAATATGTCATCAAATAGATTTAATTTGTGTAATGACTAATAGCAGTTCATAAACATATATCATACAATGTGACACTGGTAAGTTTTTTTAGCAGGTATCGACCATTGTAAATACATGTACGACTTTATTAGTATCACTGGACTTTAGGCAGGAGCTGTCAACTAAATATGGCAGATAGCAGCCAATGTTTACAGGGAATTGAATCAACAATTGTGTGTGTCAATATAAACTGGGAAGTATCTGATCACAGCTTGGAAAAAAGAGAGAATATTAGTTACAAGCATCAGTAGTCAAATAATGATATTGAGTCTTGATCTGAAGGCACCATAAGCTTTCTGGAAAAAATTTACTTTCGTGACCTGTCATTAGCTGTCTCTGAATAAATACATTATACCAAGAAAAAGGAATGAATAAATCAATTTCTAACATAAACTGTCAACAGGTAGTAACTAACTAACGTAAACTTGGCTGCAGCTGGTACGCCGGCAAGGAGTTTTATTATGTGTTTGGACTATGCATGATTGTTGAAGTTGTACCTATCAGCTTTTAGTACAGAATCAACATAGTGTTTGGAGCAGAGACAGCTCGAACACCAGCAGCATGTACACACACAGATCGTGCAACGCAAGCATGGTTTCAGTAAGCACACCAGCAGGTCGGTGAATCTTGTCCTTTTCAGAAAGGAATAATGGGAGAAGTAGCAGCCGACAGCAAGTTAGGTAGCAACATTTTTTTGAGTGAATCTCATTCTTTTTCTGACAATTAGGTTCGTTGAACAGAATGAGGAATACAGTGTTCAGAAGATGAGTTTATTTTTCTATGAAAAAAAGCAAAGAGGGATTCTTTCAAGGGTATAGCAATAAAAGAGCATGCAATATTTGATTGTTTTCCCACTGCCTGGGCTATGCACTTTCTGAAACTATCATCAGTGATGACTAAAGTAGCTAGATTCTTATCATTGGCAGATAACACACTGGCCCTATGTATATACTTTGTGGTGACTATAATGGCAAGGCAGAGAATCTGACATTTTACTCAAAAAGAACATGTAACAAATCATTACAGGGAAGGGAAAATGAAAATGAAAGACCTGTTTACTCACCTGGACGGCCAACAGGGTAGGAAAACAGCACCTCCATTTAATTTCACAGAATGCTTGAGTGGCAGTACTGTGAATAATTATTAAGTTGCATGCACCGACCAGTTCAACCCAAAAGCTTAAGCTGATGGGAAGAGGTGGGCAATTCACTTATATTCCAACACTCCCCCTCACGTGGAGGCTCCCCTCAAGCCTCAGACGTGGAATAGGAGCGAGCAACAATTATTTTATTTAATTGCGCTAACCAGGATTCGAACTCGAGACCTCTGGCTTTGATACCATATTAAGTTGCATGCACCGACCAGTTTAACCCAAAAGCTTAAGCTGATGGGAAGAGGTGGGCAATTCACTTATATTCCAACAATAATGTCAGTAACAAAGATTAGCAGAATGTACCAAGAATTGTATGTCGAACCTGGAATTTAACATGAAAATAGTATGGAAGAATGATGAAATGTCATGAAGGATATGCAGCAAAAAGAAGATTAAGTATAAGAAATGTAATCCACAAACGGACAAGACCTTGTCCTTGGGAGTGTGATCTTGTATCAGAAGATGGCACTAAAAGCACAGGCTTTGGAAACACCTCTTATTGGTGGCGGCATATAATTGAAGGCACACAATAGGGTCAGTCCAGGATTGAATTTAGACATGTGAAACTAACAGAGATCATTATCCATGTAATAATAATAATAGGCCAAGGTTCCATTTGAGGGCTGAGCAAAGATGCAGTTCTTATTCTTACTGAACAGAAACAATGAAGACGCATTATCCATTTAAGTCATGAAACTGATTTTGTAGGGAAGAAAATATGGGTTTCAACAATGTACAGAGTTGCCCATTTGCTTTGCAGCCTAGTTCTTTGGATAGCAGATGAACAGTTTAAGAAGTTCTACACACATGATTAGCACCAATGTGGACCTTCACATACATCAGGAAAACTACTATGCAATTCCGAATTGTGTGTAATAGCATAGCATTAGTGCCTTCTCTATACGAAGTGGAAATGCACAAAGCACCTTTTTTCCTAATAGAAGTCCGTTACCAGTCAATATCTTGTTGCCTGGATTTCCATCAAAAAAATGAAATAGCTAAGAACTGACTAATCATCAGTTTTGAGTATGTAAATGATATTTTATGAAACATGTACAATGACTTTAGCCTGCCCATTCAATTGGAAAACCACATCCAGTGTACGGACATAGAAATGAATTTGCATCAGCAGGAAAAAGAATGAGCAGAGCAACCTCTTATCATCGAAAAGGAAGACAGGATGCAAAGCACCAAACTTTCGTAATCACCATGAAGGATCGATGGCCTAGAAAATGAGCCGGAGCGTTCACTGGAAGATTACCATGCAACTTTATATGAACACACATGTGAAGCACGCAACAATATTCATGTAATAGATTCATAGAAGCACTGACCTTTAAGAGAAACCCTGCACAAGCAACCTTTTTCTGAAGAAGGGACCCTACAGGCTACAGAAAGGAAACAATTCAGTGTTGTTTGAGAATCTATCATTTGAAGATGACGTAGCACTGTATGCACCATGGCTGAACTATCATTTACTTTGATAAATAGTTTTCTAATAACCAAAACTCATAGAGTTATTTTTTTATTTGGCGTACATGTGCATAAGTGTAGTAGCAATGTATCCCAGTCTTATATAATGACAAACAAGCAGACCAAAATTCCAAGTATACAAGAATCGTTGCGTCATCATATAATTCAAGGTACAGAAATAAGGACTGTCCAAGTTTTAATAGAGAAGCATATAATTTCAAGTATTTCTGCCATGGAGATTTCAAAAAACAGCTGAGGAAAAAAAAATCGATACCCCATCTATCTATGAAATGTGCTCTGATTGGCATCCTCGCTTGTCTCTGCAGCAGTAGACCTGCATTGTCCCTGCTTCAGGCCAGGCCTCTTGTCAGCATCCTTGAACATACTGCTATTGAAGCAAAGCCTGACGTATTCACATGAAACCTTTGTGGCCTCTTGCCCATCTCGTTCATCTTTGCCTATTGAAAGCAAAGCATGAATTAGAATCATCAGAAGTAGATGCAATGACGAAAGACGAACTGGAAGCAGAGTGCGCTAGAAGCACCTGGGTCTGCTGTGCAGGACTCGCGTTCCAGGCTGGCGACAGCACATACAGCACACGCCGCCGCCGCCACCACCTTCAAGAGAGATCCCAAACAGTGGCACCCACACCACGCGCCAATGCTCAAGTAAAGTTTCAACAGCTCCCTGCCATGAATACAAGCACTCTGAATACCAGTTCAGCAAACATGCGATCCAATGAAAATCATATTTAGAGAAGGGGTACACTTGTACATGAAAAATCGTTAAGTACAAATGAGGAAATAGGGGGATGATACCTTCACGAGCAGGGTATTGCTTCCTGAACTGGCTTTCACAATGGCACCAATTGATTTCCTTGTGTGATCAAACTCGAGGGCAGCAATCCTTTTGGCAACATTCTTCCACCATTTGCAGCAGCCTGTCACAAACAACATTGCAGTCCACTTGCGTGAGACTCCTTGGATGTACTTATTTACTAAGCACCACTCACCATGGAGGAAAAATATAGAACCTAGGTAAGGTGCGAAGAGCAAGTATTTGTTACCTAATGTATCAGACAGATCCAAGGACAGACCATTCTTTCCTCAAGGTAGACCCATTTTCTCAACCAAAACCTAGAAGTAATAAGAAACAAAAAAAAGGGAAGTTAACAAACACGATGCCTTGTTTCCCAACAACAATTGTCTCAGTTAGGGCCTATTTGATTCCTTGGGCTAAACTTTAGCCCAAGGGCTAAAGATTAGCCTCTTGGGTGTTTGTATACCCTGGGCTAAAAGGTGGTCTTTGGGTCCTCCACAGCACCTTTTAGCCCCCTTTAGCCCACCTTGAAGGGGCTAATGCCGCACCCCCCACCCCCACCCCCACCCCAGCCCTCCTGTTTGGATCCCCAAGGGCTAAAAGGGGAGCGCTGATCTTTAGCCCCTTGATCCAAACAGGACCTTACTTGTCTTCTAAAGTTACTTGCCTCAGTTATTTTTCACTTTTGCCTAATCACCAACAGCTACAACCAGGCTTTTCTGTTCACCATTATATTTTGTGAGCAACTGCTATGAGTTGAATTTCAAGTCCAGGACTCGGAATCCTGGGCAGTGTTCTCCCTAGCTTTGCCACAGCCCCTATTTTGTTAAATTATGCTTTCTCTATCTTTTTTTGTTAAGCAGACATCCTTTGATTTTGCTAAAAAAAAGTCAATTAAATTGAACTTAAAAGTAGCTGGTACGTTCTACATGCATTTGTTTCTGATCAAAGCAAATTCACTGTATGTCGCTGACCACCTCATGATTGCAAACACAATGACTGGACAGAGCAGTTGGTTTTCCTTTTATTAAATGTCTAGATGCTGTTTTCAATAGATTAAGAAATTGAGCCGCTGTTGGCTATTCCTTCAGTAGCTTAGTATTTGGGAGAAGTAGAAAATAGTTCACTATGGACAAATATTTGATGATGTGTTATTTGAAAGAGAGCACCAAAAATAACCTGTCTCTTGAGGAATTGGTCATATTGAGTTGCTTCGCTGAGTCTTCTCAAAAGTTCACTTCGTTCCGAATCAGCCAAAAGAGCCTTTAACTGCAAAATTACAGAAAGAATAAGGGATGCAGGAAAATTAGGATTCATGGTTTTCTAAGTAAATAAATGAATGCAACATCCTGGACTTGGTTCTTTAATCAACTGAAGCTACAAATCTCAAATCCAATCAACAAACAAATCAGTGCTGCAAGCAAACTTTTTTTCTTATCTTCTCAGTAATTTAGAAAGGACTCCATTAGTTAATAAGATTGTAAAGATATTAGCTTAATCTAGATGGTTCTTCATTGGACGAACACATGGGAGAAAACCACTTTCAGTTGTCAGTTATCATCACACTGTACATAATAGGCTGTTTGCAGAATGACGGTCATCTTTGAAACTGGTGAATTAGAGTTATACCACATACTCCTAACTAATAAGGATCTGGAGATCATAACAATAGCAGAATGTGAATAGCGTGTAAGTTTTAGCAAACCTCACCTTTAAAGCTGCCTCTGTCAGGCAACATACTGATGCAAAGAATGTATGACATTGGCATCAATGCTCCCAGAGCAGGCCAGTCATGAATTTTCCCATCCTTCCCATCCCTGGGATCATACATTGTACCGTCCACCTTGAAATTCCTACTCTCCTGTGAAGAACCACAGGCAGCCATGGGCATTATATCAAACACATGGTATGCAAAGAGAAAGAAGAGGGCAACTTCTCAAGGGTGGAACCACGTCCTCCTGCCTCCACCAACCTAGCCCCACAACAGAACCTTGAGCTGGCTGCAGAGGAGTTCCTTACCCGGCTCTGCGCCGCCGCCGCTGCCGCGCTGCTGGATCTCCGCCGCCGCGCTGGGAGGCCACCAGTGCCGGGGTTGCCGCGCTGGGGCACGGGACGGCCGTGCCAGGGGCCTCCCTTGCCAGGCTGCCGGGCTTGCCGCGCCGGGGGCCTCCCTCGCCGGGGCCGCCGGGGCTGCCGCGCCGAGGCCCTCCCCTGCCGCGGCGCCAGGCTGCCGGAGTTGCCACGCCGGGGCGCCGGGGCTGCCGGCCTGCCGCACCAGGCTGCCCTAGCCGGGGCCGGGGGAGAGGGAAATCATTTACCAGCTTGTTTAGTGGAACTGTTACACGGTTTGTACTTCCAAAAATAAGTATCATCTCCTTGCAAACAAAACACCAAATGAATCAGACTGAAATCAACACAGAAAAACAGTGAAGCAGAAATACTAACCTCTTCAAAACTGTTCGAATCTGAAGGGCAGGACTGAGCTGTAGGAGTGTGAGTATTAATTAAGCAGTATAGTACGGAGTATTGCCTAATACCATAAGTAGAAGCACAAGGTAACTAACCTTGTCAATGTTAGGGTGATAATTTTTTGTGAGAAAACGAACCTGTTGTCAGTAATGAGTCAGGACTTCAGAAACCATAAGTGTATAAATTATCTTATATTATATTCTCAACCGATGTAACTAAGATATAAAATACTTATGAAAGTAGTAGACGACAAATCTAAGTCGGTAAAGCAGAAGTATGAATGACGTTATATAAGTGTCCTGCGTTCAAAAAAAAATGTTATACGAGTGTCCTGAAATCACTGAAATTTGTTAGATTTTTTTTTCAAGTGGCTGGGCTCACAAAAAAACATATGATGATCTCCATCAATTAAATGTGTAGTTGAAATCTAAATCTCATTGAGCAGCAATAAATATGTAACTTTCTGAATTTGATGCACTCTGCGACTCTGCTAGATGGTTCAAACCCTGGGACAGCAGTGGGCCAATTGGATCATAGCGACCACCTGGTGGAACACTCCTGTTTCAAACATTCATTTTTATTAAGAACTATAACAAAAAGAGTACCTCACTAAGTGATCTTGAAATGACAAATTTAGTGAAACAAGAGCAGGACATACCCAGGGCCACCAAATGGGGCATTGAAGGGATTAGAAGGAAAGAAGCGTGGATCATGTTCATGTAATAATGTTCATGTTCATGTTCTCAGTAGGATGTGAAGGAAGAGCAATTTGACTATATTGATTTTGGCAAGGTACTAGTACATCAGACATCGGCAAGCTTTTGCAATGCATCAGACATTTGCAAGCTTTTGCAGTACTTCAGACGCTTTTGTAGTAAATCAGACATATTCAGATACGATATTGCCTCTATCTATTCTCGAGACACAATATAACAATAAAAGCTTAGCTCATCTATAAATATGTGTAGCTGCTGACTGAATCATCGGCTTCAAGGATGAGTAAGTTCCTGCTGCATTCCTGAGGTCAGATTGGCGATGGTCGGCATATGCTGTCCTGCAGCCATTCACCCATTCAAGGTTTCAGTGTCGGTGTCAATGAGTTCAAACTGTTCAAACCAGAGGGCGACAGAGGAGGAGAGAGGAAGGGGAAGCACGGCGCACCGAAGCAGATTGCGATGGTGTCCGGAGGGAGCGCCAGACCGCACGCCACCGGCAAATACATCATGCTGACAGGGTCGACGGGCTTTGGGACCACGGCGTTGACATCGCCGTGGATGATTGGGCAGAGGCAGCGGAGCCTCTGCTCCCCAGCGACCGGCCCTGCAGCTCTGGCGCTCGAGAGGAACGCAGCGAGGCCGTTGCAGCAACTGGACTGCGGCGTCGGAGGAGGAACCGCGCGCCCCGTCAGGAACGTCCCGCAGGGTGCCAGCCCCGACGAGGCCGTGACGCAGTTCACGGCCGCTGGCGGCGCCGGCACCGGCACCGGTGGAGACGGCGGTGGGGGCAGGATGGGCGCCGACGACGAAGACCCGCCGCCTGGCACGGCCAAAAACGGCCCCGGCACTATGTTGCATAGATCGCAACATGAGCACGGCTCCGGCGTTGGCGCCGGAGGTGTTGGGACTGGAGGGGTGGGAACGACCGCGGAGCTGAGGGCGTCTTCTTCGGAGGCCGCCGCAATGGCAGCGATGGCCAGCACCATGACGAGATGGATACGAGCTTGAGACATTGTGTTCAGAGCGGATTGAGTGGGTGTGCTTGGATGATGAAGAGTGTTAGTGTTTTTATAGGGGTGCTGGCGTGAACTGACACCAAGATTTTGATTGTGGGGTGAAAGAATGTGGCGCCATTAAGTCGTTGAGCGGTGGAGGAAGACGAAGATTGTGAGCGGCGCGCCCGAAAAACCTTTTCTTAAACGGGCCAGCCGGCCAGGCTGCGTGCCACATGAAAACCGTGGGCCCAACAGGTGCTACCTCCACCCAGAATTCTGCAATCTCAGGGCCTCGATACTTTTAATTACAGGCCCAAAGCTGGTGTAAATTACAGGCCCCCCAATATATTTTCAATTTTATTACAGGCGAGTCTAGGAAATACCACTACTCGGTTGAGTTGTGAGGCTACTTGGGCTAAAACCGGTCGAAGATAATTCTCAAGTGAAGAGACCCGGGAGATATTACTGAGCACAGGGGTGTGTTCAGTTGGCGAAAAGTTACTGTAGCACATTTTTGTTGTTATTTGGTAAAATTTGTTGAAACATAGATTAACTAGGCTCAAAAGATTCGTCTCAACATTTACAGATAAACTATATAATTAGTTATCTTTTTTACCTATATTTAATGCTCCATGTATGTGTTCAAAGATTCGATGTGATAGGTGGAAGATGAAATATTTTGGGTTCGTATGGAAAGTGAACACACCCTAGATATAAATTCCATTCTGGTACCGTTCGTACCAACACCTAGACCGGTAGAGAAGAGCCGCAATCCTATACCGAGTCAAATATCGGTCAATGTTGGTTAATACTCCCTCCGTCCTAGGATATAAGGCGTAACCATCTCTGGTTGAAAGACCAAGAACGCATTTAATTCTCTCTCTCAGCACTAGAACTACTACATTAATGTCTGTGAGAGAGCACACCTTATATCATGGGACATGAATAAAAAGTGGTTACGCCTTATATCCTAGGACGGAGGGAGTACCGGGCAATACTGGGCAATCGCGTCTGTGGCTGCATGTATTTTTATTTTTCCATTATGAACTTTGGTGAAGGTCTTATGAACTTACTGAATGATGTGTTAGTTTGGTAAAAATGATAATTATGCTATAAGTTAAGTTGGTATATATTTATATGCACATTTATATATAATATATATTCACATATTATTATTATGGGCTGGTATCGAAATGTTTTATTCTAATAGATAAAACGGAACGGCCTCTAGAATAGAATTTACGAGTTAGATTAGGACAACTACTATCTGCTTATCCAGCACTCGGCAGCGAAGGGAACGCACGTGCGCACAAACCTTGGCGGCTGCCGATGGATTCAAGGCTTCATTGAGGCCTTGTTTAGTTCGTAAAAGAAAAAATTTTAGATGTCACATCGAATGTTTCGTGAAATGTCGGAAGGAGTTTTTGGATACTAATTAAAAAACTAATTACATAACTCACCTAGAAACCGCGAGACGAATTTATTAAACCTAATTAAGATGTCATTAGCATATGTGTTACTGTAGCACTTAAAACTAATTATGGACTAATTAGGCTTAAAAGATTCGTCTCGTGGTTTTTCAACTAAACTGTGTAATTAATTTTTTTCATGTACATTTAGCACTGCACGTATATGTCCCAACATTCGATAAACTAAACGCAGCCTGATTGATCGGGAAGCACATCGGTGGTGGCTACTACGGCAGACGGATCCACTACATGCGCGAGTACTCTGACACCTGTAGCGACGCGGGTGTATCCATGGTAAAAAGTAAAAAAGAATCTTTAAAAATAAAAAATCATAAGAATATGCACCCAGTTCGTTTCGCTGGTTTATTATGGCTAAAAGTACTGTTCGTTGGTTTGTACTGCTGAATGGCTGCTGATTCTGCTCCAGCGAAACAAACAGGGTGATGAACTTTTTATGCTCGACGGACTGCCAGCATGTGCAGATATGCTACGGGAGCTCTCCTAGTCTCCTTCTACCTGTGCCCTGTGGGGTTAAGGAAGCTTTGGACGCTAAACGACGTGCCTTTCTCTAGAATGGATCGGATAAAATCACCGGGGCAAAAGTGCTTGGTTGCTTGGGACAACGTATGCAAGGCAAATGAGGCTGGGGGGCTCGGGATCAAAGGCCCTGTTTGATACTCTAGGTCAACTAGAGGTTAGAGTTAGTTTTTAACCTAGAACTAGTCCTCAACTGGCTTTAGCCAAAGAGGCGTTTGGATCCGAGGGTTAGATGGATGGTTAGATTGATATTAAATGTACTTTTCCAATCATTAATTAATTTTTCTATGAGCCCATCGGACTAGGTGTGGCTCAAGTACGGCTGAGGAGGGAAAAATAATTTTTCTGTAGGTCCCATCAGAACTAGCCCTAACTAGCCCCAATAATCACCCCTTAGAGGGATAGTTTTTTTTGCTAGTTGCAAAAAACTAGCTCTAGCCCTTTTGTTTGGCTACTTTTGGGCTAGTTGAGTGTAAACTAGCTCAAACTAGCTCTAACCCCTGGATCCAGACAGGGCAAAAGGCCTAGACACTCCGGGCGTGATTGATCGCAGACCTAAGCCTCGTGCCAGGATGGCCAGGCTATGCAGGACCAAATAAGTTGGGTTAAGCTTGCCAGTATCAGGGTTTTTTTTATCGGTCGAAAGTCGCTGATATTTTCGAAATTTTCTTTTTATCTCTAGGGTCCGATAAAATTTGATATTAGCTAAATTTTTCCCTTCTTTCCTGTTTCTACACAGACAATCCAAAATCAGCCACGCGACAGTCCGACACTCATAATGATTTATTCTTGTTTTGATTTGTGAACAAGTGATGTTTAATATCTTACGAATAGTTTCAAGTTAAATTCTGCAAATTTTTTGAAAAAAAATTTAATTTTTTTTTGAATTTGATCTGATATTTCCGATATATCTTGCTAATTCTCTTTATCCATGACGTCCGATAAATTTTAATTTCCGATAACGAAAACCTTGGCCCGTACAAGGCAGCATTGCGTTTGGTTACATGCACACATAAGAGTTTTGGGTGTCTGACACATAGGTCCCTGCATCATGTGTGAATCAAGTCATCCTACACCATAAGGGAACGAGAAATCCAGAAGACGAAGGCGTGCAGGATGGAGGGGGAAAAGAAATGGAACGAAGCAGACAAACGGTGCAAAACAATGCAAAACAGGGAACCAAACAAGACTAAAGTTCATGACATGGTATCGGATGGCCCTTTGGACAGTCTGAGCAGGGCAACCACCCCCTCAGAATGCTTGTCTGCTGCTCAAGCTCATACACAGGCTCCACCACCTAGGTGACTCATCATGGGCAGCATGGGCGCGCGCCCATGTCAAGCTATCTGACCTCTAGGGAGATGTAACTGGCCAACATTGGGACGCGCTCTACTGCCTGCTTACAGGAGCATATCCCATGCAAGGGTGGGCAATGGAGAAGCCACATCCTTCTGGCTGGACCAATGGCTAACTGATTCAACTCTTGCAGAAGCCTTCCCTTCGCTCCACAGTCATTTCACCAAAGGAGATGCCTCGATGCAAGCAGTTCTCAGTGGAGACTGACATTTGATGCTCCAGCCTAGGCTAACTCCGCAAGTAGAAAGGGAGCTGAGCCAGTTGAGCCATCTTCTACACGAGGTGAGGCTGGAGACATCCCCTGATGATAGGGTTTGTGCTTTCGCCAAGAACGACAACAAGCTGGCGGCCGATTTGATTTACAAGGCGTCCATCAGGGGCGAGCAACATCGGCCATCCTTCGACTTTGTCTGGCGCAATTTTGCCCCACCACGAGTGAAGTTCTTCTCCTCGCTTCTAGTTCAGAATAGGATCCAGTGCAAGGCAAATTTAGCAAAGAAGGGGTTGCTGTCGGATGCAACTTGACTTGTGCAAATGCCAAAAAGAAGATGCAGATCACATTTTATCAGGGTGTTCCTTCGCCTGAGGGATTTGGAACAAGATAGAGTGGCGGCCAAATGCAATTGTCGCCGTCGACAACTTGTGGACGACCAGTGTGCCGGAACGAGTGCCCAAGGAAGCGGCCTCAAGTTTCCTCCTCTTGTGCTGCTGGGAACTATGGAAACACTGGCATGATGTTGTTTTCAGAGGGTTGATACCAAGCGTGGAGAGACTAGTGGTCACCTTTTTTTAGAAAAAGGAAATATATATTAATATCTCAGCTTCTGCATTAACCGATGCATAAAACTATTCATTATTACACCACAAGCAAATCACAGCCACGCAATCAGAAACACAAAGTTTTGATCTAAAGAAAAAAGAGAAACTCTATCGCCTGCAAAGCCACGGCTGCCCTATGGCAATGCCGACTTCCTAGAAGCTCTGTCGCCTTAGCTAATTTCTGGAGTTCCATTCGCTTGATGTAATTGCTCCCCCATCTCTGTAATTTCCTTGTAATTGTGGCGTCAAGCCAAACTTTTGGGGTATTTGCCCTGCCACCCACCAAGGTTTCCTAGAATCAGGTAGGGACCGCTCGTCCCCCAAAAATATGAACTTTTATGGCATATGCATCACAAATCGGGGGCTCAATGTTATACAAAATATGTTACTTGGTCCTATTTTCTTATGGTGATGTACGCCTATATGGATCCACCATGAGAACTTTGCTCGAGCGGATGTCACTCCCAAATGTTCGATTTCCAACACCTAAGTCTAGATGAAGCCCCTCACAACCAAAGGTCCATTAACATGTCCTATATGTGAGCTGCTCTCTCCATACGTTTGACTAAATTTATATAATAAAATAATAACATTTTTTGAGCATATAAAATAATAACATTTGTGACACTAAATAAGCACCATTAGATTCTTCATTTATTAAATTTTCATAGTGTACCTATTTGATGTTATAATACATCTTTATAATTCTTTCTATAATTTTAATCAAATTTGAGAGGCTTTGACTCTCCAATAAAATTGGAATGACTTATAATTTGGAATGGAGAGAATATTTATCTATATCCAAACATGGCTTGCATTTGAGTTTTTTTTTATCTCTACCTATATGTCTAGGTTATTTTTTAGAACTGTTAAAGTTAAGTTACCATTCACGCTAAAGTCATGTTTATCGTATTCAGTCACTTTAGTGTCAAAGCTAAAATTCTATAACTGTAGCTTTAATCTCAAACTGCTTAATAATTAATTAAGAAGATAAGGGCTTCTCCTCAAAGGAAGGAAAAAAGAAAAAAAATTAGAAAGAAAAAAAATGGCGTGGTGGCTTCACCTGGTTTTCTCACGGTCACGGCTTGCTGCTTCGTCTCCCTTCCGTCGCCGACCGAGAGGGAAGAAAGGGATTGGAAAAAGCTAGGGTTTTCGCCATGGCCATCGCCCACCTCCAGCTCCCCGTTCTCGAATCCATTCTCCCCACGCTCTCCTCCTAGCTGCCGCATCTCGCATCGCCGCAAAAAAAGGGCCCGCCCGCTTCGATTCCGCTCCCCCATTCGAGGGTTTCCCTCCCCTTCCCCCAAATCGAATCGCCGCATTACCCGCCGAGCAAGCAACCCACCGAACCAACCGCCCTTCAAGGCTCCGACGGCGCTGGCGATCCAGCAGCGGGCTTGCGCAGCGGAGGCGGCCGGATAACCCAATGTGTATGCTCTGCGCCGTGCAGCGCTGGTCGCGGCGCGTCGCCACCATGCTCCCGTGGCTCGTCGTCCCGCTCATCGCCATCTGGGCCGCCACCCAGCTGCTCCTCCCGGCCGCCTACCGCTTCGAGGTCACCTCCCCGCGGCTCGCCTGCGTCTCCGTGCTCCTCCTCACCCTCTTCTGGTACGAGATCCTCCTCCCGCGGCTCTCCCTCTGGCGCGCCCGCCGCTCCGCGCGCCTCCGCGAGGAGCGCCGCTCGCACGCCCTCGAGCTCCACAAGCTCCGCAAGACCGCCACCCGACGCTGCCGCAACTGCAGCAACCCCTACAGGGACCAGAACCCCGGCGGCGGCAAGTTCATGTGCTCCTACTGCGGCCACGTCTCCAAGCGCCCCGTGCTCGACCTTAATTCGGCGGGGAAGGCTCCCTCCAGGTGGCCTTGCGTGCAGGATTGTGGAGACTGGCTCGACCTGCGCTGCACGGCCGGCGCCAGTACCTCCTTCTGGGGGTTCTCATGGCACCTGCTGTTCTCATTTTTCACAGCAACAGTGAGGTGGCCCTTGAGGAAGATTTTCAGATTTACATCGTCAGGGGACGGTGAGGGCTTGGGCCCAGATGGTAAGAGGTTGGCAAAGGGAGGGGAGAATGGGGGAAAAGCTGAGGAGAGCAGGATCGAGAAGGCGAGGAGGAAGGCAGAGGAGAAGAGGCTGGCGAGGCTGGAGAGGGAAATGCTGGAGGAGGAGGAAAGGAAGCAGCGGGAAGAGATGGCAAAGCTGGTGGAGGAACGCAGGAGGCTGAGGGATGAGAAAGCTGAGGCCGAGGAGCGGTCCAAAAGTGCTACCCCTGTTGGGGAGAAAGATGCTAGGACGGAGGCAGAGAGGCGGCGCCAGGAGAGGAGGAAGAAAGAGGACAAAGGGTCAAGCAAGAGTAATTCAGATTGTGAGGACATTGATAGACAATTGGGCCGAGAAGGCGACAGGAAACGAGCCTTCGACAGAAAGATTGACTCTGACAGACGTGAGGGTTATAAGCCTCATTTCTTTGAAGCTAACAATCATAGTAATAAGACAGTAGAGAGCAGAGCGAAGTACTTCGGCCGTATGACGGGTGGTTTCTTATCTACGTCAAGAGGCTTTGGCGGTGGTTCCTTCTTTGGCAGAAGTGCTCAGGCCCCTGCCCCTCAAGTTCACAAGGTTAACAGACCCGTAGTTCCTGCAACTGACCAGGGTAATGCAGCCAAAAGAGATGTCCAGCATGCAGCCACACAAGCTGCAGCCAAATCCACTTTAGCTGGGGAAACCAGAAATTCATGGACTAATTTTGATCGACCTGTGAGTAACAAGGGCATTGCTTTACTGGACCAATTGCATTAGATATGTTTACCTTACTTTCCATCTTAAATCTTTCACTTTTTGTATTTTGCTATATGCAGGTTAGTCCAAATGTGCAGCCAGCCCCTACCAGCTTTAAAAAATCATGGCATCAGCTGTTTAGTCGTTCAGCATCAGTCTCCCCTTGTCCTGATGCTACAACTTCAGCTCGTGATTTGAATCGGAAGCCAGAACTAAATGGAGCGCAAACAAGCAATGCTCATACGTTTCTCTCTCAGTATCCTCCTCTGGATAGCAAGCCAAGTTCGAGCCAGTCCATGCAATTTCCAGGTTTTCCACCGCTTAATGGAGCACCTCCCAATAAGACACTACCTCATTTTCCTGCTGGACATATGCCTTTCTATGATGATGCAGAATCTGCGGTATTTGAAGATTCAGAACAGTTTGAGGACCCATGCTATGATCCAGATGCAATCGCATTGCTTGGGCCAGTTTCAGAGTCTTTAGATAACTTCCCTCCAGACTTGGATTGTGGATTCATCTCAAGTGATGTCGCCAAGAAATCACATAGAAGGCCTTCACCAATTGAGTCTCCTCTCTCTAGATCTCGTATGGTTGAAGAAAAGCCTATCAAGCCCCTGCACTTATTAGTTGCAAAAAGGCCTGGTGGTCCTATTCAGCCTGAGGCTAGCAGTGAGCAAGGCACATGGCAAATGTGGAGCACGCCATTGGTTCATGAAAGTTTAGGTCTCCAAGGCCCTCAGAATCAGTGGCCTCAACAGGCAAATAAATTAAACTATAGTGGCAATCTTTTCAATGGGGGAACAAAAGGGCCCCTGGGTACTGGTTTGAGTGACAGTGATCCATGGCTCCAGAAAGCACCTTTCCAGCAGTTGCCACCTGATACACCAAGCCTGTTCCTTCCACATGAAATACCAGGGAAATTACGCAATGACTTGGTTTTTGGGTCTCCAAACAAATCAGCACGTGAACACCCCTTTGGACCACCAGGTCCTTCTTGGCCCAAGTAAGTAGTTTCCTATCCCCCTTTTCTTTTCAGAAAATTTGCTGCAACAAAGGCTTTCATGACCACTGAACATCATATAATTTTCACTTGAGCTAGAAACCTGGTATAATAACTCATTATAGAATAGTTGTTGTCCTTTCCCCGGATGTTGACAACGCTAGATTTTCATGCTATTGTGTGAGTTATTCTAGTTTTCCAGTTAACTGCTTAGTATAGTTCCATGTATCCATACATTTAAGCACCAAATTATTGACATTTTTTTAATGATAATCATTTGATGACATCTGCTTAAATTTGCATGTACATAGTTAAACACGAGTGAAATCTGCATGTGTGATTGTGGATTACTCCTTCAACCAGGACATTTATATGTACAGAGATTAGAGACCTACGAAAAGCAGAGTGAATTATCTTGGTATTTAGCATAGCTGAGTTTTTAATTGATACTCGTCTTTATTGTTGAACCCATTGAGTGTGTGATGCTGAGTGTGTATGGATGATCCTTTCTTCTTTGAAAGATTTAAGGCAGCAGTGCTCTTTATTCCCCAATCATTAGGTGCGAGTTCTCTGTGGATCTTATTTATGAGAAAGACGTGTAATCTGGGGCAGGGCAGTGGTGCTTCAAGATTTATTTATTTTTTGCATATGTTTCATGAGTTAGTCACACCAATTTTGGTCTTTGCAGTATTAAGATGTTAGGCACCACCATCTTGCTTACTGCTTAATTGCCACATACTATACCTAGAGTGTCTGCATAATCCTAGTTAGTTTCTAGGCACCCCCCTGTTTTCTGTCTAGTGACTAAAGCTTTTTGGAACACTTAACCAGACATGTGCGTTTCTGATATTTCTCACTTTCATGGATCGTGGTTCATTGATGTTATGGCGTTAACTGTTCTACTCTGCTCGTGAATTAGGATGATGGTGAATTGACAAACTGCCATAATGAATAAGCTAGCTTGGAATGTCTGGTCATTTTGAATAATTCATTCCACTGTCCGTGATTGTTGAACCTTAACACTAAATGTGTCTTCAGTCAAGATTATGTTACAACAATTGCACGGTTGACCAATGAGTTGGCCATGGGTTTCTTTCAGCCCAGCTAGAAATTATGTGCTAAGTGAATACCTTTTTTCTTAAGGAGGTTCAGAGGAGAGATGGGTGATCATGAATTATCAGATTATTAACCAATGTTTTTGTCCCTGGTCTTGATGATGTGCTCCTCTAACATTTAGTGTATTATTCAGATTTAGTGGTCTGATGAAGATTTGCTTTCCAACAGTAACTTTTATTTTCAATAACTCAGGGGTACTCAAGCGTCTGATAACTGCCCAGGTTCTGTGTTTATACAACGAGAAGTTTTGGAGGGGATAAGCAGACTAAACACTTGATTTTATAGGATGCTTCCTGCAACATCATGGTCTTCTACGTTCATATCATCCATTGGTTGCATTGATTTTTTGTATTTTTAAATAGTGTGGGCTGCTTCTTTTGAGACATAATTAGAGGCTAGACTTAGATGGCGCAAAATCACGCAGGCTAAGCTGTTCTGTTGCATGCAATTTGATGAGATACGTATAGGTTGATAGCGAGTGTTCTAGTTTCATTTTTATGTCTAAGTTTGGGATGGTCTTATGTCCAAGAAATGCGATTATATGAGCTGGAGATTGAATGAAACTTGGCTGACGCCAAAGTCCAAAATGGATGATTAAATATTTGCTATGGGTTGTGCAAGGCCAGAACCCAGAACCCTTGAACATAGGAATGCATGGCTTTATTTATGGAGAGCAACTGTTGAGCCAACTTTTAAGTTCTCTGAAATATGTAGTTTGATAGCATTGAACTTTTGCACTGTAGGTGGTTGGATTCTTGGAAATGCTGTTCATTAGTGGTGTTTAGTTACTGCATCCTGTTTGACCTTGCTGTTAATTATTGGGCGTAGTTTTAATTGTTACTTTGACATATGATGAAGATTTTTTTTAAAGGTGGTAACTGTTACCTTTTTTATGGTTGGGGCAGGCTCCTTCATACTTAAAAAGCATATGTAATGGTGCTGTGATGCAAGAGCAGGCAGCCTAGTCCATGTGAGATGAAAGTTTTAGTCCAGTTAGGATACAACTAGAGTTCCAGGAGGATTCAAAGACAAGGCCCAATGGGGTGTTCAGTCTTATTCCATGGCGATGTCTGTAGGAGGAGAGGCATCCACACAATTTATACAAGTGGGCTGCTACCCACAGAAATTTGGCTCAAGGGAACATGAAAATTGGCTTATCAGTTTTCTTAGCATGACTAGTTCATTTGAGTCATTTTTGAATACTCAGGTAGTATGACAGACCATCAGGTTCCTACTTCCTACAGGCCAGAAGCACTTGACCTATCAACAGGCTCCAAGCTGATGGAAACTTAGCATAACTAGTTGAACACACGGCCAGCGCCATCCTATTTGTGAAGTTTAAACTTTTTTTTCCCTATTTATGGTTTGAAGATACAAGATTTTTGATTGTTTTTTAGTTGGGCTGGTCTTTTGTCGTTTGAATTAGCTTGTTTCGCCTTGTAATCTGTTAGCTTGAAATTGAGTTCATTTGGTCTGCATAGCACTGGGGTGCCTGAAATCTCACACTTTTACCATGGGTTGTGCCCTTTGGGTGGTTGTCTGCATGACACTGCTTGGTTTCTGTGTTAGGCCTGACAAAACATTTCGACTATCCATATCTAATCTGAATTAATGTTTTTTTGTAGTAATGTCGTCATCATACATACATTCATACTATCATCGTTGGTTGATAAAGTGAAAATGCTGGATCTGATAACTTTGTTGGGGTTATTATGTATGCAGGAAGGAGCTGTCGCTGAATGGAGCCCAGGAAGGTGGTGGCCATTTTTCATCGCGGTCCGGCGCACCTGTTGGTGGTGGTGGAGGCTTATTTTGCTCGACAAGTACTGGTGCACAGTCCGTGTGGTCTTTCAATGAAAAAGAGACAGCATAGCAGGCACAAACCTCGTTGTAGAAGGAAACGGAGGATGTCTGAGCCAAGACTTCCTTGCCTCCCCTCTGAGTGTTGCAGGGGGGTTACTTAGCGAGGAGATGAGGCTCCATGTTCCTTGATGCGAAAACATATGGGGTCATTTTGTTTAGTAGCACTCTCATCTGACCTGTTAACATGCGCCACCTGATGCATTGCATCATGTGAAACTTACTGTCACCTGATGTGTTGGCGCTTCTCGTCGTATGAATTCTGGGATTCAATGAAAAATGGGCATGGGGACTTGTCCTGCACAGGTGGAGTTTTGTGTCGGCGCTAACACTGACACAGCTCGCTTTGGCAACGCGCAATGGCGCCTGCCTATATGTGACTGATTTGTTTGAAGGTGGTTGTTCGGCTGTGCTAAGTAGGTCGTTTTTGTGCAAGTGGTAGTGGATAGCATACCATCTTATAAACGAAGCTCAACTATTCTTGTTCTAATGCGACTGCTGAGACGCCGGTTGGCTCTGGAGGGAGGACGGGAGAGAGAAAAACCGCGTCCTCCCCTCCCCTGCACCGGTGCGTTGCTTTTGACTTGGACAGACAGACGTGCTGACTGTGCGAACCCAAAGGCAAGCCCGGTCTCCGTCCGTTTGCTGCTGCGTCGGTGTCGTGCCTGCACGCCTGGAGAAGCTTCCATCCACCGACAGGTGGGGCCCGCGGAGACGGCGTCAACCACCGCCTTCCGCGGCGCCTTCACTGGCAAGTGGGCCCCGCCTGGCTTCGCGCAAGACTGACGGTGACGGCCCGACCGACGGGCCTGTTTCTGTGAGGCTTTTACCTGTGTACCCTTAAAAAAGATGTCACACTCCTGCGTACCCCTCAAAAGTTGGTCGTCACCTACATGCCCTCGCTCGAACTTTTCTTTTCTCTCATGCCATTCCGTCGGCATTTGCTCCTAACGGTGGGTAACGGCTCTGGAGAATGACTCAATTGCCCTTGGGCTTGTATGGGCGTATGAACTTTTTCGTTTCCCCTGTGCCATTGCCAGGTCAATTGACTTTGGCAAACATTGATACATACGTAAAATTACGAAGGAGGGAGGAATGATTAAAGTACACCGAACTTTTCCCAATATTGCTACATATGTAAAATTACGTTAAACTATATATGCAGGAGCGACTGGTGATTAACATTTTGTTTCGAACGTTATATAAGCATCTTTTAGGAGTTATACCACTCTGGAAAAAGAAGACAATATAAAAAACAATGAAATAAATTTGTCCGTTCCAAATTATAAGTCACTTTGACTTTTTTTACATCCATTTTGTTATGTATCTAGATATAATAATATGTCTAGACACATAGCAAAATGGACGAATCAACAAAAGTCAAAGCGACTTATAATTTGGAACGGAGGGAGTATATGCAAAACACATTAGAGACATGAAAACTAAAAATATCTGCTATGTTAGTGATAGCGATACAATTTATGACAAGTATGTGACATAGGATTACTGGCGTTAATTATTTTCCCACAAAACATGCAACTTGCACAAGGGGATCTACGACGTACTCAAGTTTTACTTAGAGAAGAAAAGGCTAAAAAATAGATAGGCCCAAGAACATACTCCGTCACAGTAAGGGTGGCAGCACAGGAGTGGTTCTTTATATGTTGTTTGGAATCTAAATGAAAACTACGCAGATCCTACGTAAACAACTTGATCAAGTGACTAATTTGCTGCAACAGCTAGCTAGCTAGCTAGCCGATTGATTAGTCACTGACGTACTGCAGGATCTATGTATTTTTCTTTAGGAGACAGTGTGCGCTGTAATCACACTCCGATCGAGATTACACAAGAGGAGAGGCCGCTCGCCAGCTAACGGGTTCAAAACTTGGCCTGTTTGTACTTACGTTGACACACGTATGTATATATACCGGAATTAAAAATTAACGTATGAGCGGGTGTCCAGATAATTAGCGTGGAAAGTGGATCTGCATGCATGGAAAGCGGATCAGTGAGATGTAGTACTATATACGTATGGCACAAATCATCGCTGACTGCATCTCGTCGTCATCTAGCCAGTTTGTCCTCGCACACGGCTCCCGACTCCCGACGACCAGGCCATCACGCCTCGCGGCGGCGCTGCCAGGCCGGCCAGCGCGCTCTTATCGGATCACAGGTTTCCCGTGCGCCGGCGCCGCCGCCGGCGTACACAGCATACTCTTGTCTTTTAACCATGTATGTAGATATACTTAGGAAAACACGTATGCAGTATGTCTGCATACGCCTCTTGCCACCATGTATCAGTTGATACTTCACGGATTAAAATAATGGTTTTCCAATGTTAAAGTATGCACTTATACTATCTAAATCTTGGTGTATGTATGCATATTCCATTCCAAAAAGTATGTTCTACCAAGTATGTACAGATACTTTATTTCAAAAAGTATGTATCAATACTATATTCTAAAGCATGTACACATACGTGTATGTAACTCTTTATCAAAAAGGTTTGTACATATACTACTATATGCAGGTATATGGTCATACTTACTACGCATATGTTATTAGTATATGCACGTAAGCATACTCATTATGGATATGTATGCACGGATACTCCTTTTTGCCTTATAAGTATGTAAATAATCATACAATCATCAGTAAGTACGCACGGAATAGCGTGAGGGAAAAGAAAAGTTCGAGCGAGGGCACGTAGGTGACGACCAACTTTTGAGGAGTATGCAGGAGTGTGTCAGTGACCCAGAGGGCAAGGAGGACATTTTTCTAGCCCAGCCCCACATGTCAGAGCCGCCAAACGGCCAAAATCTAACAGAATGCCAACGGAATGGCGTGAGAGAAAAGAAAAGTTCGAGCGAAGGCACGTAGGTGACGACCAACTTTTGAGGGGTACGCAGGAGTGTGACATTTTTTTAAGGGTACACAGGTAAAAGGCTCTGTTTCTGTCCTGTGGCGACCCGCCCGACCGACTCCTCTTGTTCGTCTTCCTCTTCCTCCCATCCCCTCTCTCTCGCTCTCTCTCGTCGTCGCACAAACAAATCCGCCCCGACCGTCCTCCTCCGGCTTCTTCCTCCGGCACGCTGCTGCCTCTGCCGGGATCCCATTGCAGCCTCACCGGTTGACGGACGGACGGACAGGTCAAAAGAAATTCCACCGAGGGAAGGAGACGACGGGAGGGCGAGCGGACTAATCCACCCACTTACCCACACCAACTCTTCCAAATCCAGCCGCCTCCGGCAAAGGCGCCGCCTTTCCTCAATCCATTTCCTTGCGTTCTGTTCCCCTGCAAGGGAAGGAGACGGGGCGGAGGAGATGTGCCCGCTGCGGGTCATCCTCATCTTCCTCTCCGCCACCGTCGCCGGCTTCTTCCTGCTCCGGGGGCTCAACGCCGACCCCGCCGACCACTTCGACGCCGATGCCGAAGCCGACGCCGACGGCAAGGGCAAGGGCTCCCCCAGGGCCACCGTGCCCCTCCATTCCAAGGTAACACGCGTGTCACCTGTCTGGCACCCCGCTATTCTTAGCTTCCTGCCTGCTGCGGCGCCGCTCACAAATTCCTGCTTGGAAAACTAGGATCACAGCATTATCTAGATGAATTTCAGGCTTATTTCAACCACTCCTCTAGGTGATTTCAGGCTTATTTGAACCACTCAGTTATCACTGATATGCCAATGATATACAATATGCTAGTCCTGCAATTTTCTTGCATAAAGTTCGTACCTTGTTAGCACGGTTGCATTTGCCCAACTTAAAAACACACACAATCCTACTATACTATGGGACATGTATAATAGTTTACACTGATAAGAGAAATTACAAACTGGGGGAGGAGGGGAGGGGGATGTACCACTTGATTGAGCAGGGCTTGGTAGCCTTGAAACTCACTAGAGCTCCAAAACATCTGCCATCTTGTTGCCGTTCATAAAGTACCTTATTAGCGCAGATACATTTGGTCAACTTTTCTGTTCAAAAGAAGTAAAGATAACAGTTGCTCAACTTAAAACAAACAAATAATGGTATAATGGTCTGCCTGGAATGGCTTACACTTATTACAGCTATCATGAATTCAGGGAGAAAAAAGTTATGCCACTTGATTTAGCAAGGCTTGGTAGCCTTGAAACTGACTAGAGCTTCAAACTCAAACATCTGGTATCTTGCCCAACGCTCCCACTGTTTTTCAAACTCATACGATCTTCAAACATTTGTCATCTTGCCCAACACTCCCACCGTCCTCTGTTCCGTCAAAAGATCATGCTATAAACTTTCCAGATCATGCATCTCAATTTGTTTACAAAATTAACTGCGTAGAAACATGAGCTGAGTGGGCTTGTGTGCTTAAACAGTCGCATCGTGCACATGAAAAAGCATATGTTGTTAAGCAACATGTAACTATAAACCCCTGCATGATCGATGATCAAACTAATTCTTGGTTCAAATTTTAAACCATCAGCTCTTTGTTTCCCTTGTGTGCCAATCTGAAAGATACAATATGGTGCCTTTAATAACAATTGGTTCAGAATCTCAAGGACTGTTTTCTGCATGTATCTAGGTTGGATCAGCAGTGAAAACCGGATTCTGGACTATGGTGGACATGGCAAGTGGGCGGTACCTCTGGCGCACCCTTGTTGCACAACTGGCAAAATCAGAATCCGATAAGGCCCGGTGACAGAATGTTCATAACTTATTTTGTATTTTGCTGATTGAGTGTCAACAGAGGTGGCGAAGATTGGCACAATCCTGTTTGTCCTTACGTGTGGGTGCTAATGTATACTACGGTGGCAAATGTAACATAGAAGGGGATTGATCATATATATATGCTGAAGTAAATGTGCAGAATTGTTGGTGTTTCAGCCTTGTGTACTGTGGTAACTGTAAATGGGTGTCAATGCTGGGAGTAGGGAATTCGGACATGACATTTTGGCTAAAGTTTGCACGATTTTAATTTTCAACTTAAACCATGCTTATCAGTGCTTAAATGTGAGACTTGGAGCATGTAATAAATGTGGGTAGCTGAAATCTAGAAACTTCATTGTCTGTGTTCGCTCGTGCTGGCTGATATTGGGACTGCTAGTCTTCAACTTTCTGTTGTTGAAGTGATGTTCTGTTGGCGATATCTTCCAACAGGCGTTCAGCTTTCTTACTGTTCTTGCGATCTTCCTGTCGGGCTTCTGGTATTTGTCATGCTGCTTGAAAAGCAAGAAGGCTCATCATGGTAGCATGTTACTGGTGAGTTGCTACCTAATAATCTGATCTGGTGAACTGTTATTTTGGATTAGTGTCACCCCTGTTAACAACACCAATTCCATTGCTGTACTAGTCTGAGATGTTTTCTTTATGAGAAGAGATGGAATTAGCCTGATTGTCTGGAGATGGACGGTATTCACTATTCAGCGTTGAGTAGCATCTCCGTTAACCCTTGATAGAGGAAAGCTTTTCTCAGTATACTAACCTTGATGAAATCACAAACAAAAGCTATACTGTAGGGATTAACCTGGATACAATCAGAAATATCATGGTTTATAGGCAACTTGTACAATGGAATGTTGCAATTCTGTGCATTATTCTTTGTATCTGAAGACTCATGATCACAAGCAATTTTGCATCCAAAGTCTCATGTTTAATAACTATATGTATATAAATACCAGCATAAAAACGCAAGTGAAGGGGGCAGAAGCAAACTGTAAGCTACAGCAGCGGCACAAGACGCAGACGCAGAGCAGAATGATAAAAGTAAAAATGAAATGTTGGAGTTGGCTTCAACAGAACAGAACAGACTGAAGCGGCAGTTCTGCAACCACCGCTACTGAAGCCTGCTACATCCATTCCCTTCGAAATACGGAGTAACATGACTAGAAGGCAATTGTATATATCAGCGATCGTCTTTTTTTCCCCACTCCACTCCACGCCACGCCATCTTGATGGGACCCAATATAGATTTTTGAGTCTTTCCTGGTTTATCTCCCAGTGGACCAGCTCCAACTTCTGAAGGTGTTGCAGTAACATGATCTCTACTCAATGATAATTTGGTTTCACAGCCTGTTCTCTTAGCATTCAAGATACGTGTGTATCAAGCTAGTGAGCGGATAATATTCTTTAGTTGCATAATTTTATGCATCATAAACCTATTTTTTTCCCTGGTTGGATACGGATGTAGTAAATGAGCCATTTGACATTCTGGATGATTAGGTCTCTGTTCCTCTGTTTTAGGGCTCTAATCTGTATAGACTGTCTGACAACACATAGCTCTGAAACTAGACTTTTGGGATGTGGGGCAGATGCTAAGGTTTTCAGTTAGTTTCACCGTGACATACAATATCTGAAACTCCAGTTTCACCTTCTGCTACATTTCCAGTACAAAGTTCAATACAAGAAGGTCGTGCAAGCAGTAGCACTCTCTGGAACTCCCACACCTAATTACCAATCATTATGCTCCAATCTATGCATGATGGAAGCTAATTAATCAACACTTGGTGCCGCAAGTAGTATCTAAGGATTATATTTGATAATTATCTGCTCATAGAAGTTTTTCAACTGCACTTGGTGCCGCATGTTTAGCAGCTGTCAGTTGCTGTCAAAGTATCATTCGGCTTGACTTCTTTGCCTGTTGCCCACAGACACAACAGCTGTGCAGATGAGCGAGCAAAGCCATAGAAAAAAGGAAAAACGATGAACAACTCAACTTTGTATGCTGAAAGCAGGAAATATTTATCTATATCATCACTTTTGTCTCTTGTTTGTGGAGAACTGGAGATACATGGCATCAACAGCAAAAGCTCAGATGTTGAAAATCAGGAGCCCAAACAGTTTATCCCATAATTATGCACAACTTGGCATAGCGGTAATTGGTCGGCTAAAACTAATCAGATTGGATCGACTCTTGATCCACTAGGGAAGTCATTCCGGTGGTTGATTAGGAATGTGAAAAACGAGCTAGTGGATCTATCCTTAATCCCATTTGATGGAGACGAATCTTTGGTTGATTAAGAATGTGAAAAACGAGTTAGTGGATCTATCCTTAGTCCCATTTGATGGAGACGACTTCTTTTATAGTGCAAGTGGACTAGTGGAGTCCAAACATTGCCTGAAGATTAGACTTACCCACATGTGTTGTGCGTTTCATCTTTTTCATATGTTCTTTTATGTGGAGTGCATTTTACCTTGATTTCTTTGTCAGACTGTTTCTTTTAGCTACTTTACAATGAAAGTAGTACCTCTACTTCATCCGATTTTTCCAAGTTATCGCTATTTATGAATAAGCAGACTGACCAAGTGGCAAAGAGTTACTAGCTGATTCCCCGCTTGAAAATCTAATCTACTGGCAAGTAAGTTGAGATACAGAGCACAGCACCACCCGTTTGACATGCAAAACATTTTCTTTAAAATTGTGGTTGACAAACTCTGAGAGAAGAAATAAGAGCCAAATAAGAACAAAGATCGGTTCTTTAGATTTAGTGGGTTCAATCAATTTTAATCTCAAACATAATAAATAAAAGAGAACATATGAAGTATTCTTGAAGCAATGGCAAATCACTACTGGAAGTTCTTTCTGTTGTTATTATGTGCTGGAATGGCTAAAATCAAGTAATCAAGTGATTCCATATGCAAGTGATGAGGTGCATATCTCTAGCAAATGTTTGGCACATTGCACCAAACGAAGCTATTACAGAAGTACATGAAAGCTCAACCTTTTTTAAACGCTTGTGGACGTCCAGTAGTTCCCTAATGGAGATGTTACCTTCCAGTGTTTTCAATGCTTGTGTTTTCTGGTTCTTAATGTAATAAGACTATAAAACTTTGGCTTGCTCTTCTTCTTATATGACATAGCAGAGCTCCTGCTAATTCTTCAAAAAAAAAAAAGCTCAACCTTTTTTAAAGGATCAAACGCACTTATTTCATTATTGATAGGGACAACCATTACACATTACAGGACAGAAACAGTTTTCAGAATGGAACGACTGGACAACTCAGCCTCTCAACAATTATTGCGCAACGGAATGGTTCACAGAAAGAGAATGCAATTACTAAAAAAAGAACACACACATGTCGAACAGAATCACTCTGAGATGAAAAATCTAACAAATTTTGGGAACAAAACTGAGACATCCAAAGGTACTACTCCTTTTGCTGTTGATCATCTCCATGCCAGGCCCAGACTATGTCCTTCAGTGCTGGCCGGATGTCCTCTTCCAACAGTTTCTGGTACTCAAGTGAATCACCACCTGTTTGTTTCATCTCAATGAGATGGTAGGATGCCGTGATCTCAAATATTTCTGTGTCAAACTGAAGGACACCATTCCTTCCCTCCTTCCTCCCTTGAATCTTGACAACACCATTATCCTTCTTCCTTATCCTGAGATTCAGTGCTTTTGCAACATCTTCAAGCTTCGAGATGATGGCCGTGGCAGGCTTATCAGAAGTGAATCGTGTCTCCTTTTTGCACTCCTTTCTGATAAATAGACCAGAGAGGTCAAACCCTGTGGAGAAAGATATGATTTCAAAGGCATTTAAGTTTGTGACAGCCAGGGGCTTCACATCTTCATGAACATTCTTCTTGCGCCTCATAGCAAGTACTGGAGCAGCATTTGTGGTGGCATTCTCACTTGGAATTTTCTCCTTTACCGCACGGGTCTCCCCAGGTCCTTTTCGGAACCAGGTAGACTCTTTTATCTTCTGGACTGAAATTCTTGTGTTTGGGTTGGGGTCCAGGATCTTGTACAACAGCTTCTTGAGTTTGTGTGAAAACCAACTGGGGCACCTGAAATCACCATTCTGTATCTTACGATACATCTCCATCAAGTTTGGGCCTTGGAAAGGAAGATAACCAGCAACAAGTACAAACAGAACAACGCCACAAGACCAGATGTCTGACTTTGCACCATCATAGCCTGTCTTACTGATCACCTCTGGAGCTACATATGCTGGAGTTCCACAGGTAGTGTGGAGCAAGCCATCTTGCCTCTTCGACTCTGAAAGTGCGCTCAGTCCAAAATCCGAGACCTTCAGGTTCTCATTCTCATCCAACAGCAGGTTCTCAGGCTTCAAGTCCCGGTGATACACACCTCGGCTGTGGCAGTAATCCACTGCACTAATGAGCTGCTGGAAGTACTTGTGTGCAACGGCCTCTGTGAGCTTGCCACTCTTCTCAATCTTGTCAAAGAGCTCGCCACCTTTCACATACTCCATGACGAAGTAGATCTTGTTTCGTGTCGCCATGACCTCATGAAGCTCAACAATGTTCTTATGAGCCACCAACCGCATCGTTGTGATCTCCCGCCTTATCTGCTCTGAAAGCCCGACCTTGAGCACTTTGTCCTTGTCCATCATCTTAATAGCAACACTATGGTTGGACTCAAGGTTCCTTGCATAGTGCACCTTGCCAAATGTGCCTTTCCCCAGCAGCCTCCCCAACTCATACCGCTTCATCAAAATCTTTCCTCTCGATTCCATATCTTTCTTGAAAAGCAATCACAATTCACAGGGCTACACTTTTGGCTGCCAATCAGGTGGACTGCACAAACCACAAAGAGCTATCCCTCCTCCCCCATGTCATGATCCATGATGGTGAACAGAATTCTTATGGCCTGGTCGTGTCGCAGTCTGAACGGCGTGGAATTGATGCAGGTCAGGTCATCCAGAGTTGAGCAGATCAGCAGCCCTTGCGGAGCAGCAAGATCCTTGATGTTGCAACAGAAATCTCTTCTATGAAAGCACATCTTTCAGCATTCCCTGAGGCTTTAACTTGTTGTGATTTCTGTTATCTGCTCAAGAGAAAAGAAACATTAGATTCAGCAATGAATGCATCAGGATATAAATATATGCCCAAAAGCTAACACCTTTTTGCTACCTAGGTACTGAAGTAAGGACTAACCGACTAATAAGAACCAAATAAATGCTTCACAGTTTACAGAGAAAGAAAAAAAAGACCTAATGCACTAAAGCAAACACGCTATGTGTGTATTATTAGTAATACAATATACAATGTTCCCTGCTGGAATGAGTAAGAAGATTCCAAATAGTGGGGAACTAATAAGATAAAACAGAGGTACTCTGCTTAAGAAACAAGGCCACCATAGTGAGGCATATCACATTATCACCAGCACATCTGCATATGGCATTCTAAAAAGAGTAAAGCCATCCATGGCAACCGTGACAAGATGCCAACTTTCAGAGTTCAACTATTCCACATCTGACAAGAACTTTGCTCAGACTTCAGGGGAAGCAAGTGGCGACGAAATTCTTCATCAGGGGGCAATAACCCAGCAAAAATCTCGCCTTTTTATTTACAAACCTAAACGCCTAGACGCCGTAAGAATGCACTACACAGTGCACGGCCGTATACCTACCGATGTCCGAACAGGAGATCAAGAACAGGCTTCCTAAATCTACACGGATTACCAGAGGGGGCGCTAGATTCCTTGGACATCCACCATTGGCCTGCAATCGACACGGATTGCTAGGATACAGAGCGGCGGCGGCGGCGGCGTCGAACTAGTACTGAAATCTGAAACTGCAATGGGAGGCAGGGCAGGGAGACGGATGGACGGTTGCTCTGCTCACCTTGAGACGGCGCGGCCGCGGACGGACGGACGGTCGGAGAGGAAGAGGAGACTGCGGGGGAGGCGACAAGATCAGAGCTTTGCACGTTTTGGTAGACTATGCTGCTGCTGCTGCCGTCTGGTATGGAGGGGTGGGGGAGGATGCGATGCGGGGACGATGAGGAGAGGAGGCTCCTCTTATACCAGGCGGAGGCGGAGCAGGGGTGAACAGGGTTAGCCGGCCTAACCGCGTGGCTGATTTTGACGGTAATGACCCTGGATGGCTGCAGCTGGCGCAGCGGTCTCCGCCGTCGCGTTTCCTACGCACCGCATCACAGCACCACACGACCGGATATGCTTGCTAGCGCATCGCCCTGCCGCTGCCGTGATTGAGTTGGGATTGGCAAACCAACCAACTTGGCTGGGGCAGCTTCACAGGTGCTGCAATGCAACAGCTGCTGCTAGCCACCTCCACACCTGGCCATCTCTCCAATTCCATTTTTTCTTCTCCGTTCAACGTTAAGGAAGTTGTTATGCTGCTTTTTCCCTTGTTATGATGATGTGTGATTTTTCAAGTACTCGCTCAATTGCTTTGGTAAGTGTCATTCTCACATATCGAGGAGTTAAACATACTCAATTTTAACCAAATATATAAAAAAGATCACTAATATTTATGGTGTACAACAAATATTATTAGAGATTAACGATCAAGGCTGGATAACGAGCCGAGCTGGCTCGGCTCGGCTCGGCTCGTTATGAGCTCGAGCTGGCTCGTTAGGCTCGCGAGCCAGGTATAAAAAATACACAAAATATAATATTTACATTTATCTAAAGCTTTAAAATATTAATAATATAAAAATAATATATTCAATAACCTTAAATCGAATAAAATATTCATATGAGCTAACATATCATCCATTTGTGAAGTGCAAGACATGAAGTAATACAAAACTAATATAAGTTATGATGACTTTTTCTCTAAAACTACGGCTCGTTTGGCTCGCGAACGGCTCACGAGCCAGCTCGAGTTGGCTCGTTATAGCTAACGAACTAAAATCCTGGCTCGGCTCGGCTCGTTATGATAACGAGCCGAGCCGAGCCAGCCACGAGCCGAGCGAGCTAACGAACTTCGAGTTTTTCGTCCAACCTTATTAACGATTAATATATTTTTTTTGAAGATTATAAATGTTACTAGTATATTTTTCATAAATGTAGTTAAACTTAACAACAATTTGTTTAACATAAAAATCTAGACACTTAAAAGGGGAAGGCTGGAGTATAATAAACCAGTGGCTGATGTGAGGATCTCATCCTTTTGCTGAGTCAGGTAGGGACTAGGGAGTGGGGCACCAGGGCAGCCTGTTCCATGGACCATGGACCGTGGAATTTATTGGACCACTCTCCAGATGATTCATACCTACGTGGCGCATGGATCTCGTGTGGTAGCGATTCAGTAACCTTGTTTGTCTAGTAGGCATTGTGGGATCCTCGTTAGTTTCAACACCATCAGTAGGCAGTTGGCACGGCGACAAAACATGGTGCGTGCACATAGCTCACATATTTGTCTGCTTCTTTTGCTGGGATAATCGTGGTTTATTATACTCCCTAAGAGATATTAATGTCCATTGAGTTACTTCTAAAACCTGAAAAGCATATCTTTTATTTCTGTTTGCATATCTCTCAATAATCCTACGTTTTTTTTCTCAAAAGGACGGAAAATAGCACAAAAAATGTAACACGCTGCGTAACACGCTGTTATCTTTATCACAAATTATATGATGAGGACAGCATGCAGTCTCGTGTTGCGTAATATGCTGTTGTTATATATATATATATGAGAGTAGTGTGTGTGAGAGACGATAACATAAATATAAATGGAACTCAATAATAGAGGCATGAGCTGGACAGATAAATGTACACGTTACTAGATGCTTGCAACGTCGTGTCGCCACATGCAGTAGCAATCACTCCACACTAGTGATTAGCGCGCGCCCTTGCGCGCGGGCTGGCACCACAAATAAGCACAAAGCAGAGCTGAACTGTTAGGAGATTACAAACCTAGATAACACATTAATAACATGAGCCAAGATGTTTGAGATTACATGCTTAACAAATTAACAGTATAGGTCCTCAGGCAACATAAATGTTCAAAGAATACACACGCTGATAACTTAAGTCCTAAAATAACTGAGATAAAGATCCAATGTCAAGTCTCTAACACACCACAATAATTGATGAAATTCCATCTGGTAAACCACAATAATCTATGTGTGCCCATGCGGGTGTGGAATCCTTGCAATTCTATTTGGTAATGCTGGGATGGATATGACTATTATAGTATGTGATTCGTACACAAAGGCTAATACTATATACTGGTATATATTAGACTCCAGATTGTCGATAATAAGTTGATACAAATATAATACATTGGATACATTGATCTCAGTAAGCAAACATAGGTATAACATTGCTCATATTTATGAGGCAGCACTAACACACGAAAATTAAGTGCAAAAACAGAATCTTCAGTTAAGGGAGTGTGTTAGGTAGTAGTCGCGGAGCTGAAGGCGTAAAATCAGCAGTTAATGAAGTGTGTCCTTTGAAAACAAATCATCTGAGGGCCAATTTCTTCTGTGCATACAAAAAAGTAAACCATGAAGCATCCAACACCCACATAAGCTGATTGTGCAAGTTCACAGATGGAGATGAAACACTTCTAAGAGATAGCCCCTAGCTACTTGTCTTTAAATAAATTGAACATACAGCAAGACAACTGGAAGGAAACATTACCGTTTTCATAAACAACTTTTTTGTGATGACTATTACCAATTTCAGAATAGGAAAAGATGCAGGTTTTGGGAACTGGGTTAATTGCTTATCGTAGAAGTTAACCAAGAAAAGAAGTGGACATATTATAGATGCAGATGATGGCTACAAACTTATGATTTTTAGTTCAACATTTGATACATCTATTTTGCACAAATAGAAATTTGTTCTGGAGCTCGACTGCAACCTGTAGGGAAAAGGGGGCAACAAAACATTTAAAAGGGCCAAATTGGATGGAGGAAGCTGATGACTATTTTTCATCTTGTTATGTATTATATGTCCATGCATCACCTGGACCTGAGACTGGCATTGTACGTATAAATAATTCAGGGATTTTTCTAGCTATCTCTTTACCTTGTTGCATTGCACTGGAGGCATTTTTTCTTAGTAGCCGCCAAGCAACAAATCTACCTGCATTGCAGCAAAGTAAATAGCATGTTATAAACGGTAGAGGACGTGGGCTGTGGTACACCAAAAGTTATAGGAAACGATATACTTGTCCACGAAGGTATCGTAAATGCAATCACAATCTATATCCAATGAGGCTAAATCTAAACAGAAAGTTTAGCAAGTGGGCACAAACAACTTTTTAGTGAAGTCGGGGGTCACTGAACCATACCTGCACTATACTGAAAAGAGCTTGTGTTGAACCACTAATTATAGGAAGCAAGCACTATCTTTCCTCATAAATTGCTGTAAAGGAAAACCACATGAATAAAACAGATGGCTTAAAATTTAGAACCTAGTGTCTGCAGTAGCAGTACATAATTTATCTTTGCAACAATGAATACTGTCAATCAATCAAGTTTATCTTTGCAAAAACAATACATGGAGGAAGATAGAAGAGCTATTCCATGCTTCCGATCCCTGGAACTAAATACTGCAAGGTGCCTTTCAGCATATCCTTTGCAGCTAGAGGAAGATCATTTGGGCAAATAACTAAATTCTTATGTAATTAGATTTATATTTGCAGGAAGAAAATAAAGACAGAACATGACCAAAACCCAAAGGAGCAGTAGCCAGGACACTGAAAAAGGTAGTGGGGTCTAGAAGCTCACCAAGGTTCAGTGCTGCATATTAGCTGACAGCCGAAAACGATGGACAATTTTGCTGTGTGGAAGGATAAGCCATGTCACTGTCAAGAACCTTTCAAGGAAAACCAGCCAAAGAAATTCCGCAAAAGCATCAGAACTGACCAAAGGAAATAGCAACAAAAATAGCAATCAACAAAGTTGAATTTTAGCTTATCTGAAGGAAAAATAATAATGTGATCATATTGTATATCCCGATGAATTATCACTCGGCAACACTACAAGGGATGGATCAATATGAGAGGAGTAGAGATTGAGGAGCTCACCGATCAAGTTCAGTAAGACATTGGCGACGTGATTCTAAAGTTTAATCTGGGACCATCATGCTTCCTTGCTATGCCAAGCTGTTATATATATAACTTTTTTGCTGTGCAGCTACATTTAGGATAATAGTGGCAGCAGGTAGTACCAACTGCACAAAACATGGGATAATTTCAGGACCACTGATACCTGCACATATATACCATCTAGAATCAATAATATAGAAAAAAATAGAAAATAATTTTACTTATGTGAAGTGTGGAGAGGCAGCCACATATATTGTTGAGTTGCTATGGACAACCTAGCACTTAGTTCATACAAATGCACAACTGTGGTACATCAGAATATATGAAGGATCCAGTAAAAAAAAGTACAGCTTGGTGTTTTGGTTGAAGGATTCATTTTTACTCATTTTAAGAAGATTACTGCAATATGAATCATGGCAATCGCACAATTTCTCTGTGTTCCATATCAGCATCCTAATTCTATTCCTACAAAGCAAATAACCTCATAGGGCTACCCTTCTGATGCATACATTGGTTAGTGTGCAATGGCACCATAGATGCAGCCAACAAAATCCATTTTTTAAATTCTATAGCACTATCCTTTTAAATGAGGAATTAACTATCAATCAAAAGATGCTAGAGTACTCTAATGATTTAGATAACAATGCCATTTTTCCGCTGCTCAATAGAAACATAACATCTGTCACTCTACATTATTTCTCTTCCTTCTTTCGACAAATATCATTTGAAGATATTAGTGCCTGGAGTTTTAGTTTCTTAATTAATAATATGGAGTCTGAGGATTTCGTGGACTGCCACAAATGCTCTATAAACATTAAGAAATATTCTAAAGCACTTTTTTACATAAAGCAAACATGCCAACATGCGGTACCTCATTGGGTGATTGTTTGATGGTGGTGACTACAGCCTACTGCATCCATATAGACATTTCATCGAACACAAGGAAGGCACCTCGCCAACATTCTACCTGCAGCGCACATATTTGGTAGCTGTCAAATGCATTCAGGGCAGATAGGCTCCGGATGGGGCTGGAGGACAGGAGGAGGTGCTTCGAACCTTCGCATACGTCGGGAGGAAGAGTAGGCCCGTCCCCGGCGTCAACATCCACTGCCTCACCTGCCGGAAAGTAGAATGGGAAGATTTTTTCGGTGTGTGCCAAAAAGAGCTAAACGCACGAGCGGCTCAATAGAGGAAGATGGGAGGAGAATGCAGTAGCGCCTACCTGCGGTGCCAACGTCGCAGACGGGAGGGTGGGTGGCGGCAGTAGGCGCGGGGCGTCGTGAGCGTCGTGAGACTGAGCCGGTGGCGAGCGCGTCCATCACACGACAGTAGCCCACAGGGGCTGCGCGTCCAGGTCGCAGGGTGCGAGAGGACGCCACCAGGCCGGGAACGAACGGATCCGGCCATGGAGGCCCTGGATCCGGTCGTGGAGGCCACGGATCGACCCCAGGAAATGTCGGCAAGTGAAGGAGAGGAGGAGCAAGGGAGAGAGGCTGCCTTCACCTGGGGCTACTCGTGCCGGAGTCCTCGCCGGCCGGCTGTACCTGAGCCGCCGCGTGGGGCTTGCTCACGCGCGGGGCGCCGGCGGCCTCTGCACCTGGACCCGCCCGCCGCGCCAGGCCGCTCTAACCGGGGCTCGGGCCTCCCTCGCCCGGGGGCCGGGGCTGCAGCGCCCACGCGCGGACGCGTGCGCGGCACCGGCCCTTGCCGCCGCCGAGAGAGGAGGGAGAGGGCAGGAGAGGCGGCTGTGGGCGCGAGAGAGAGTTAGGGTTGAGGGTTGGAGCCGGGCCGGTATATATTTGGCAAGGACCACATGTACGGCGACGCCACTAGCCATCCGATGGAGCATCTGACGGCGCACAGTATTTCCGGTGACGTGTCCACGCTGAGGCCGGGTCGGCTCCTGGTGTTCTCTTGTCTTTAGATACCAAGAAAAAAGGAGACACGCCGAGTCGCCGGAAGTCAGATTGAATGTGACCTGATGAAAAAAATAGAGAAAACTACCCGCACTCATAGACCTCTATATTCATCCTCTATACTCCCTCCGTCCCCAATTAAGTGTCGTCTCCGGTTTTTATGCCCGCAAGTTTGACTCGATTTGTATAAAATACGTGCAACATTTATATCTCCAAATAAATTTATTAAAAAATTAGATTCAAAGATCTTTCCAATGATACTAATTATATATCATAAATATTAATATTTTTTAATATATATTTAATTAAAGTTGTTTCTCGGGAAGCGTAAAGCGACAGATATTTAGGAACGGAGGGAGTACGTCCTAGTCAGCAAGATTCTCTCCTCTATACTCAATTCTCCCGCACCCATCCATCCTCTATGTCATCCTCTATCCACTCTATCCATTGTGGGATCCACTTGTTACTTTATCTAAATATATCCATGTGTGATCTAGTTTTGAAGGATTTATTGAGACGAATTTAATGGTGCAATCAAAATTTAATTTAGATTTTTGGTTTGTGAGTTATAGCTTTTTTTCCCTTTGTTTAGCCAGTGGGACCCGCTACTATAGAGTATGGAGTAAGCAATGTACTACTCTAAATATAGAGTGAGAGAAAGGATAGAGTATCGTTTTAGAGTACCCAGTGCAGCAGTTTTTACTCTATATTCATACTCTAAAGCTTTAGAGTATTGTTTTAGAGTACCACTGCGTAGTCTAACTTTATTATCATTTTATATTATGACATGCGTTATGCGTGGTAGAGTGAGAAATTAATTAAACGACACGACGTTTGGCCCTTGGTTACAGCATGATGACTTTTCATATCATGTCAACCATTCGTTCATATCTATTATATCTACAGAAACTAAAATGAAAAGTCCTAAAGGTACTAAAAGTATATCTAGTATGCTAAAAAACTTTAGAATGTGTATAACATACAACAAAATCAACATGATGTATGGTCGCATTAACTAGATATACAATAATAACTACTCCTTACGTTCTATAAACTAAAAGATATTTTAGTTTTTCTAAATATATTACTTTTATTATATGTATTTATTAGATATAGTGTATATCTAAGTGTATAATAAAAAGGTATATATTATCTAGAAAAGGCAAAATGTCTTGGAATGGAAGGAGTACTTACTGTACTGTCTTTTCCTTAGGTGATTTTAAATTTTAGTATGTACTTTATATATAGCCAGAGAAATGGAAACAGACCCTTTTTGTTCTTTTTATAATGAATAGAAAAACCTTTGTTAATATCAAAACCATGTATTTTGGTGTAAATTTTGATTTTGTCCTTCTAATAGTTAATTTGTTTGTAGTTTGTCCTCTTATCCACAAACATGAACAATGCAAGAGGAACTTCGACTAATAATCTATATCTAATATTAAAAGGATAAATTTAAGTTTCTTTCTTCTGTCCCTTATTGTCTCCCCGCTCATCCATCACCGCTCTTCCGTCACTTGGTCTGACCGTCACCTTTATCTCTTTTATACATGGCAAATCTAGACCCATTACATGAGTTTGGAGCTACAAAAGCTTCACTGGCACCACATGTCTTGGTCAGGCCGCCTGACCCAACGCGCATCGCAGCACACATGTGGGTGTGTATAGCTCGTCTTTCATCTTTTTTTTAAACCAATATGTGACACAATAGACACCCTTTTAAACTAAGTCAGCCTCCTACCAATTTTGAATACGAGATTAATCCTTTATTACACTAGCATTTACTATCACTACTGAAACCAGGACTTTGTCGAGTGCTTGCCGAGTGCTTTTTGTCGAGACACTCGGCAAAGTAATATTTTGCCGAGTGTCATGCTCGGCAAAATAAAGCACTCGGCAAGCCGAGTGCCAGGCACTCGTCAAACCCGGCACTCGGCAAAAGGTGGCTAGACGTCACGGCGGCCACCTGCCGTTAAATTTTGCCGAGTGTCTAACGGCCGGCACTCGGCAAATTTTTTTTATTTTTTTAAAATCTATTTTGCCGACTGTCATCACATAGACACTCGGCAAAATTTCTTTTTTTAAACAATATTTTGCCGAGTGCCGAAGGGCTGACACTTGGCAATTTTTTTTATTTTTTAAAACACATTTTTGCTGAGTGCCAGGCCCCTGGCACTTGGCAAATATTTTCTTTAAAAACTATTTTGTCGAGTGCCTTAGTATTACACTCGGCAAAGTATACTTTTATTTTTTTAAAATCAATTTTGCCGAGTGCCCCTGGCACCGGCACTCGGCAAATGTTTTATAAAAAATCATATCTAAAGCCCACCAGCCCAACCGCCCCTCCTACCCTAACCCCGCCCGACCCCAGTGCCCCAGCCCCCGACGCCGCCCCGCGCCGCCGCCCCCGGCAGCCGCCCGCGCCCACGCCAACGCCACGACCCCGTCGGCCGCCCACGCCCGCGACCCCGGCCCCCGCGCCCGGCCCCAGCGCCCGCCGGCCGCGCCCCCAGCCCGGTCGCGTGCGCGTCCGCCGCCCCCGGCCGTGCCCCCGGCTGCGCCTCCGGCCACCGCCCCTAGCCCCGCGTGCCTGGCCGCACCTGTCGGGCGCGACCACGCCCGCCGGCCGCGCCCCCGGCCCGGCCATCGCCTCGTGTTGTTTGTCGTGTTCACCGCTGTCTTCTCCGCGTGGCATCCCCGTCGATGCACGTGCCGCGACTAGGTATATCACCCCTTCTCTGGTTGTCGGCTCGTGCCGTTTTGGTTATCGGCCTTTGTGCCGTTGTGACTGTCGGCCTTCGTGACGTTGTGACTGTCGGCCTTCGTGCCATTGTGATTGTCGGCCTTCGTGTCATTGTGAATGTCGGCCTTCGTGCCGTTCTTTTTGCAGGTTTTTGAAACCTCCCCGTGCAGGGGAGGTTCTGCCAAAATTTTTAACTTATAGTTTTATGTTTCTTCTTTTGCAGAGATGAGCCCGTCGGAGGTGACCCGGAGGACCTTGATCGTGTTCGTCGGTGTCGTGGGTCTACCTGCACTGCGTCGACTCGCCACTGCCCCGCTAGCCTGACTTCACCGGCCCCCTAGGTATAACCCCTCTATCTGTATCATGGTCTTAGGTCACGTATCCCTGTTAGGCGTCTCCCGTCCGAAAGAGATACGGTTGGAGGTATATAGGTCTTTGCATATTTGCGATCGTATCTGTTTTGGATTGTCCACGTTTTTTGGATAGCCCGTGGATGCGTAGATGGGTTAGTTTCCATGGTCCGTTCCGGTCCTAGACGATGTTTCGGCATCACCTCCTATTGTTCTCCGGATACACACTCTCCCTTGTAGGACGTGTATCGGAAGAACAGCGGGGAGGTGCTGCCGAAATTCCGTCTCGGATAGGAGCGGAGCGTGGAAACTAACCTCATCTATGGATCCGCGGGTGGGATTAGGACCTATCCTCACCTATTAGAGAGTAGGTACACCGCGTAGATGCAATTGTCTGGTCACTCATGTCTGCTGATACGTTTGTTAAAGGATGGAGGATCATGAGTGGATGTACACGCTCTGGAGAGACGAGTACGATTTCGACCCGATGTTTATAGTCAAGGTTGAAGAGTTCTTAAAGCATGCATTTGGTGAGAGTGCTAGAGGCAATTCTCTAGTGGTTTGTCCCTGCAGCGGTTGTGACAACATGAGAAGGAAAGATAGGTTCACCATGGGTAGACATATTGTGAAGTCTGGATTTACTCCGGGCTACCACCGGTGGATCCACCATGGTGAAGCCGATCGTATCAGGGAGGAGGTGATCAGACCATGGCTCGAGGCTTTCGATGATGATGCCGGGGTACCTGACATGATGGATGACTTTCACCAAGCTCAGTTCGCTGAATGCCGTGAAAAGGAGGAGATGGAGGCTGGCGCAGATGCCTTCTACCTGATGTTGGACTTGGCACAGAGACCCCTTCATGACTGTACTAATGTTTCTCAGCTGGATGCCATTGGTCGCGTCATAGGGTTGAAGGCCGAGTTGAACCTAAGTCGAGAAGGCTTCGATAAGATGGTGGCCGTGTGGAGCGATATGGTACCGGCGACACATATTATGCCGAAGAACTTGTACGAGTCAGAGAAGCTCTTTCTTGCATTGAAGATGCCCTATGACAAGATACATGTGTGTCCGAAGGGGTGCGTCCTATTTAGGAAAGAACACGCGGATGCAAAGTACTACCCGAAGTGTAAATCCTCCAGGTACGTGGAGGTTGACTCAGGCGATAGCCAGAAGAAGCAGGTTAAGATCCCCATGAGAGTCCTACGACACCTTCCCTTCCTAGTGAGGCTCCAACGGCTGTTCATGACCGAGGAATCCGCGAAACAGATGAAATGGCACAAAAACAGGAAGTGGTACAATCCTGAGAAGATGATACATCCATCTGATGCTGATGCATGGAAGTACTTCAATGCGCGGCATCCTCAGAAAAGCAGAGGAGGCTCGTAATGTACGTGTCGCGCTGGCAACAGATGGGTTCAATCCATATGGTATGATCGCTGCACCATACACATGTTGGCCCATGTTCGTCATCCCCTTCAATCACCCCCCGGTGTCTCCTTTCAACGACATACCGTGTTCCTATCGTTGATAATCCCTGGACACCCGAGGAGTAATATGGGTGCCTTCATGGAGCCTGTGATAGATGAGTTGATCGATGCCTGCCTCGTGGTGCATGTCACATAGAGCGGCATGGTCGAGGATCGTGGACAGGTACCTTGACCCGCGCATACATTGCAAAGCACGAGCAAGGCAAGCAGAAGCCGGCACTGAAGATCGGTCCAACTCACCACCAAGGCAGCCGCAACCTCCCCGCATTCAAGCGGGCACTCGTATGAGATGTCATTTATCTATTCTAACGCTCAATTTTGCCTGATTTCTAATCATCTTGCCCGTCTTTCTCGCAGGAGGTGACACACTCGGACCAGCCAGTGTCGGAGTTCACGGCATGGGCTGTGTCCCACATAGGCCCGGTGAAATCCGGTGTCGTCTTCAACCCGGATGCCCCTGCTGAGGCTTACTCTGACCCCACCGTCCACGCTAAGGTCCGAGACTATGCGGAGGCGGTTCGGGCGCTCCATGGCTCAGAGCACAATCTGAGCACTGAGCCCCTTGAGACAGAGGTGATCGTGAGGCTGGGGCAAGGCAGGAAGCACGGGCGGTTGTGGATTGCAGACAGCGCTGACTCATCGAGCTCTGCACCCTCTCTCTCCGATGTGAGGGCACGGAGCACATCCAGAAGCCTTCCCATATGTGCACGACCTACTCCAACACTGTCGCGGGTCGACGAACTTTAAGTAATTCCGGTTTCACTCGTCGTACATTAAACTTTACACACATTGATCAGATTTGCAATACTGAAACATGTGATAGAAACACTGCAGGCCGAGCTGGCAGAGACAAAGGATGCGCTGGTAAAGACAAAGGATGTGCAAGTGCTCCTGACCGCTCAGCTAGAGGCCACGTAGAAGCAGATGGCGGACATGTTCTAGATCATGCAAACCATCGAGCAAGCATTGGGTGTCCAAGTGCAGATGCCAGCTCCAGTTTTGGTTTGACAGTTCACACCTGTGAGTATGCCTTCGTGCCGTTGGGATTGTCGACCTTCGTGCTGTTGTGATTTTCGGCCTTCGTGCCATTGGGATTGTTGGCCTTCGTGCCATTGTTTTATCGGTCTTCGTGCCGTTGTTTCTTGCAGGTTGGAATCCTCCCCGTGCAGGGAAGGTGCTGCCAAAATTTTTAATTTTGAGTCTAACACATGCAATCTCTTCTTTTGTGCAGCCTCCGTCGGCGGGTTCAAACAACCCCGCTGTCGTGTCACTGAGGGCTGATCCCGTCAACCCTACACCGTAGTTCGGTCCGTCACCGTAGTCCGAGAGAACATAGTTGCACTCTCCACCGCCGCAGTAGGGATGTTGAACTTTGTGATGTTGAACCTGTAATAATAAACTTATAATGTTAAACTTTGTAGGATTTGTGATGGATTTCCGATGGATTTATGAAATTATGCGTGTGCTTTTGATATATAATGCATGTTGGTTATATCGATGTCATATTTGATTTATATATATATTATATATATATATTTGATTTATATAATGTGTATATATATACACACGTGCTATTCTACACCCTAGGTGTAGAATACTATTCTACACTGAGCTGTTATATTGAACAAAATTCAGTACTGTTCAGTAGTCGCGTTTCCGTATTATTCAGTATTTCGTGGTACTGTGTGTAGTACTGACTAATACTGAACACGGTTCAGTAGTACTCAGTATTTTTTTAGGTCAGTTTTGACTTGTGGTGTAGAATAATATTCTACACCTAGGGTGTAGAATAACGCTGTCGTGTATATATATATATACTGTAACAGTAGAATGTAAAAATATATAAAAAAATTGCAATTCTCGGGGTCTTTGCCGAGTGCCTGGGCAGGAGGCACTCGGCAAAGTGTGTTTTTTTAAAAAGAAAAATTCTTTGCCGAGTGTCAGACCTGGGGCACTCGGCAAAATAATGTTTTTTTAAAAAAGGAAAAAACTTTGCCGAGTGCTGGGCCTAAAAACACTTGGCAAAGTAATGTTTTTTTTAAAAAAGGAAAAAACTTTGCCGAGTGTCGGGCCTGCGGCACTCGGCAAAGTAATGTTTTTTTAAAAAAGGGAAAAACTTTGCCGAGTGCCGGCCCAGGGGCACTCAGAAAAGTTAAAAAAAATAAAAAAAACATTTTGCCGAGTGCTGGGGAGGCACTCGGCAAAGTAACCGGTAACGACTGGTGGAGGGACGGCGTAAATATTTTGCCGAGTGCCCCGATAAAAAGCACTCGGCAAAGTCCCTTTGCCGACAAATATGTTGCCGAGTGGACTTTGCCGGGTGCCACCCTCGGCAAAGCCTTTGCCGAGTGCAAAAGGCTCTTTGTTGAGTGTAAAAACAGTCGGCAAAGTCCTGGTTTCCAGTAGTGCATGAGCCTTATGATTTATTTGATTTAAGGTTTGGTTAAGTGCAACATCCAGGCATCTTTGCTACCAATGAATATATATCAATAAGAAATATAACTTATGACTTATCTGATCCAGGGGTACATGTAAATTCTGAGTTCCACAACAAAACAGAGTTATCATATTGTACAATGGATACAATGAGACCTTGTTTGTCTTCTACTTTCGATGCTACCCTTATTTTCTATCCCTTATGATTCAGTTATGTTTCCTTCACTTGAATTAGTACCACAATGAATCTTGTCTAGAATGGTGGCTGCATTCGTTTTTAGGATGCATGTGGTATATTTTCTTCACACAATGACACCTCATCTGGCCCAAAGTCGTGGCTTCATTCATCTATTGGATGCATCAAGCTTTGCAAAGATCAATCATGAAACAACATCTAGTTCTCAAACTTTTAAAATGATATTTTTTAGGTTCCCGATCTTGTCTCTATGTGTAATTCAGGTATGTGAACATGTCATATAGTATGTCACTTAGATCCAAATAGACCCGATATACTCCACATCACGATGCCACATGCCACAGCTCTTGGATCCTCACATCATTCTTGACTGAGGCAGTAAATTAATGGCCAAGCACTCATTGTCTTAAAATCATTTTTGTAGTGAGTACCACTTTGCCTAACGAGCACTAGCTTTGGTCTCTTGTTGCCACCACTACTGATGATGTCGTGGCATTTAATGTGGATGACGATGAAGGCATGGGATGGAGATGGCTAGTTGACGACTATGATGCGATGCGATGCCACACTAGATTGGAATGTGGAGAGAGGGGGAGCAAGTAGATGGAGCGCTAGGGACCAACATGTGGGCTGGTTGGAGCTCGTTTGGACCTAAATGCCACAATATTTCAAGGACCTAAATTTTTTTGAGAGTTTTTTTGTTCTAGTTTCATAATTTTTTATTTAAAATGAACTACTTTAAACTTTTAGACTAAACATACCAGATTTTAATCTATATCTATATCTATATCTCTTATAATTCTAAACTCCACTAGAGATATATCTTAACATGCAAGCTATCCACATCAGCAATGCACTATAACATGCAATTAATTACAGAAAATGGAAATCATCATGGTAACCAGCTAGATGAGTTATAATATTTCAACGAACAACCTTTATTAGCTTCGAAATAGTATTGCACAAAAAATTGGAGCAACATATTGAAGGAACTATGACTTTATATATCAAAAAGAAATGTGCATCCAAGTTTTTGCTTCCTAAAGTAATGAGAGTTACTCATATCCTACAATGGACATGACCAGTGGTTTGTCTTCTGCTTTCGATGCTGCCAAACTAGCAGCACAATGAATCTTGTCCAAAATGATGGCCCAATTCATTCTAGGATGCATGTGGTATATTTCCTTCACCCAACAATAGTTGATGTGGCCCATAGTTGTGGCTTGATTCATCTATCGGATGTCTTATACTTTGCAAAGATCTACTTTTTTTCTAAAACAAATTGGTGGGAGAGTTGCATGTTACATAGAAGATCCAGAAGATAACACCAACATCACATATGGCAAGCCATCATATACAGATCCTATTTTGTCAATGTATCGCTAGTACTTTGATTTATGTCAATGGATGATTAGGTGGTCTCATAAAAAAAACAGGGTCTCAAACATCATGAAATCAACTAAGAATGTGATCAATTAAAGCGAAGCATGAAATGATAATTCAAAAAAAAAGCAAGTGATGACCAATGAAGTAATGGAAACAAGAACACGTAGGAACCAAATAAGTCCAAATCGACAACAAAAAGAAATATTATATATTTTTTATTTTTGTATTAGTTTCATATTTTCTGATTTAAAATGAATTACTTTGAACATTTAGACTAAACCAAAATTTTGTTATATCTATAGAAAATGGAAATCACCATTGAAACCAGCTAGAAGAGTTACAACATTTCAACAGGAAACCTTTATCTTCAAGATAGTGTTATACAAAAAAAAACTAGAGCAACATTGAAGGAACTATGACTTTATATATCAAGAAGAAATATGCACCCAAGTTTTTTTTTTTGCTTCCTAGAGCAATGTGAGAGCTACTCACCTCCTACAATGGGTACGACCAGGTGGTTTGCTTTCTGCTTTCGATGCTGCCTGTTTCTATCACTTATGGTTCAATTTTGTTTTATTAACTTAAATTGGCAGCACAATGAATCTTGTCCAAAATGATGGCTCAATTCATTCTAGGATGCATGTGGTATATGTTTCCTTCACCCAACAATACCTGATGTGGCCCATAGGTGGGCTTGATTCATATATCGGATGTCTTGTACTTTGCAAAGATCAGTCATGAAAGCAACTTGTGGTCCTTATTTTCTCTAAAACAAATTGGTAGGAGAGTTTCATGTTACATTAAAAATGTTAGGAGAAGACTTCCATGAGTGTCCTGCAAAGTTACAAAATCCAAAATGGGAGCTCAAAAATAAAAACAAAAGAAAAACTCTTTGGTTCGAGTCGGAGGACAAAAAAAAGTCTTACTGCCGCAAGTTCAGATCCGTCAGGTGTTCTGTTCCTATCAAAATCTGAGGTCCCCGCCACCTTGATTTTTGTCATAAGCCTATTGTTTGTCATTTCCTTGTGGTTGAAAACATGTGCATTTCATTCATTCCAAGTCTCCCAGGATATTAGTAAGATCTTAATCACCAAGCAGAAACCAATATCTGAGGAATGAATAGTCTTATATGACCACACGGGTGCATTTCAAAAGATTGCAATTGAGGCGCTTGTTAAGAGCAACCACTTGGTAAAACTGAGACGTGCTTATAATAGCCAGGTGATGGAATATATATATAGTTTTCTACATGTTTATCTTGAATAATAAACGGGAGAGATGTCGACTACATACTAGTGAAATTTATTTTCTCAAAAAGGTTTTTGGTTTGTTATGAATATTGCTACTGATTAAGCTAGAGAAGCCAATGTACTGGTGTTTGCTCTTTTCTGTACGTTTTGTATTATACAATCCGTCAATTCACCAGTTTCGTGTGGTACATGTTTCCTATATTGCTCCATTTAATAATTTCTACATCCTGACTTATGCAGAGTATATACGTACGCATTTCAAGGCAAGATATCTACATGTATTAATTAAATTGAGGTCCTATTTGGAATAATAGGAGACACGAGGGATGCATCTGGTTTTTGTAGGCTTAACAATTATCTTGGATGGATTCAGGGATGATACGGTGGTGGCGCGGCGGCCGGGGAACGTCGCTCGCCGCCCGAATAATGCTTGCACAAGCACAGGACCTACCTGACCTCACCACCAATTAGACGCATATATATTATATATACACATTTTAATTATCGTTTTGTGCTTTTGTTGGGATCCTTCTGGATGGGTCACTGCCAAGCAGGGATGAAAATGGTACGGATATTTTCCGACCGTATTCGAGACCAAATCCGTTTAGTGGGGTTTAGATCTGTCCGTATCCGAGTCCAGATATTCAATATCTGATACCGTATCCGTATCCGAATACCCAAATCGCATATTTATGATGTCGATATCCAATTGTATCTTATCCGGCATGGTTGATACTATATGTATTCGAATTCGAATCCGAGCAGAAATACGAAAACAAATATGATATCAGCGATATCCGTCCGTATCCGATCCGTTTTGCTAGTGCCACGTATGCAACCGCACATTATTCCGGTGTGGGCAATGATTCCATTTCTTTTTGTTGGGAGGATGGCATCCTGTTCATCACCGATGACTCGGATGCTCATCGCCATAGGCTAACCGGCAGCCAATCGGAGATACTCCTACCCCTGCTGCTGCAGCAACACAGAAGAATTGACAACTCAGTCTGATTGTCGTTTGGAGCAGGAGCAGTTGGCAGTGCACACACAACGAACGAGAACGACAAGCGCACAAAAGGGTGAAGAGACAGAGACATCACATGCCATTTCTTCTCTTCTCCCTGGTGAAAAATGTATACATACAGTAATCCAATCTGACAATGGATACGTTCGGCTGCCTGTTTTAGCAGCGCCGTATATCTAGTGTATGTTCGGATCATTAGCACTAAAAATTAACAGCTAAACTTATTACTAGTAAATTTAAATAAACCTACTAATAAACTTGCTAATTATTAGTTGGAGGGCTGCTAAGTATTAATTTTATTAGTAGGTTTAAAGTTGCTAATAGATACTAATAGTTCATATGCATCTTCAACTCACTATCCAACCACCTATTAGCAGGTGGATCCAAACGGTACCTTGCTAAAAATTAGCAACTATTGACTATTACCTAGCTAATATTTAGTACTAATAGATCCAAACAGACCCTTACTTTATTAGCAGTGCTAGCGCCCAGACGTTCGGAGGACGCCCGCGAGACACTCTATTTCTCGCGCACCTACACTCCACGCCCCCGTGCTCGCGCCAGCACACCTGCGTTTTGCGAGCCCACACGGGGCCCACGCCGACTGAATGTTGCCCGCGCCACCAGACTACGGGCGGGGGCCGCACGCACCCCCTACCGCTCCCCACGCTCATCCCATGTGCAACATCCGATCTACTTTTAAAACATTCGGATGCAACAGTTGCACATACGTCTGAAGACAGATTAAACACTTGAAACATGCTTTTGGAATACTTGCAAAAAAAAAACACCTGAAAAAAGCTTGAAAAACATTGCAAACATACGCAACATCTAGGTAAAATACTTGCAACATATGTGTGAAACATATGCAACATCCAAATAAACACACTTGCAACGTACATCGGAAAACACAAATAAAACATTGGGAAAAGATGCTTTGCAACATACGTGTACAACCATTGCAACATATGCAACATTCCGATCTACTTTTGTAACATCCATCTGAAATACTTACAACATTCCTCTAAAACATCTGAAACACTTGAAATGTACGCTTGCAACATGTGTTTTTCACCCTTCTTTCGTGCGACGTAGAGGAGAGCGGGGAACGATCGGTTCCAGCCAGCCGACGACCAAGGATGGTCACGCGGCCCGGCAACGGCCAGCTGCGCCTGCGCCTGGCCTGGGCCTAGCCAGCGACAATCCCCTCTCCTGGCTGCCTAGCCACACATGGTGTCATGGCACCTATGAGGCTGCTGCTGGGTTGACCCGGCCAGCCAACGGCACCAGCGAACGGCCGAACCCTGACGACGATGAGGAGGCTCGCCGGTTCGGTGGAGGTGGTCGCGGCGACTGGGCAACGCGGCGGAGGCGGCCGCGGCGAGCGGGCAGCGCAATGCGGCGGTGGAAAACACTGCGAGGCGGAGTGGGGAAATGTTGCAGCGTCCAATTTTTATAGAAATCGTCGAAGTGTCCAGTTAGTTTGGTAGAAGGGGCAGGCTCGTTGGGCTGATCCATAGGCCAGTTAAGGAGCATCCGGACGGACGGACGCCCTCTCAATAGTATTTCCGTTACTTTATATAGTGTTTAATAGTATATACCACAAGCTGCGGCAACAGCTGCTCATGTGAAACCAATGGTAATCACTATTTAAGATGTGAAACAATCAAACTAAAGTCTCCGCACGCGGCTATAAAGGAAAGTAGAAAACAATCCAAATTCGACAGGGACGCAGGAAGGAAGGAAGGAACCTAGAGGATAACGACATGGCACTACACTGCTAGAATAGATCGAGAGGGAAGCTTGCATTGTTTTTTTTTTTTTGAAAAGAATCTTGCATTGTTTGATGAGCTAGCTAGTAGACGCCCTACGTCTGCATGGCAGAGTTACTAGTTTATCCACATTAAAGAGTTACTAGTTTATGCAGATTAAAAGCATGTTTGGATCACCTAAATAAAAACTAGTTATTAGTCCAACTGAAGTTTGGGTGAGTAAAGTTTAATCTTATTCTATTTACATAGATAGATGCATGGACTACTGATGAGAGGGACTAATTAACAGCTAGTTTTGGATTGGACTAAAAATTAGTCTTCTTTTTAGTCCACCCGTTTGGTTAACTTAATTTATTCCTAAAGTTTAATTAGTTCAGTAATTGATCATGTTTTAATTAACACGATACCACACTCCAAAAGTAGCATCAAACGGCAGTCATGCATTGTAGTGGGTGTGTGGTACAGTGGATCTCATCTAGAGCCACCACCATGTTTTAATAGCTCGGTTTAGCTAGCACAAGTGGCGAATTAAGCAGACAAATAATAACAATCAAACGTAATAAAGTACCCCACATGTTAATTGATGATCACGTTGCATTGCCTTGCAAAGTTGCGACTATATATATATATATATATATATATATATATATATATATATATATATATATATATATATATATATATATATATATATATATATATATATATATATATATATAGCAATCCTAGTTGATAAAAAGATTCAATGGATTGAACTTACATGGGAAGATTGTTACCAACGACATTATTTATTACTTTGGATTGAAACTATTCATCAAGATCACCAGTTACAAATTGTTGTAAAACATACGGACTTGATCTTAGAAGGAAAGGAGAAGGGGGAATCCTAATTCTAGTCCGTTTGTATGTGGGCTCTTACCAAAACTCTTAGCATTTGGCAGGACTATATATACGTGGGAGCTCTATGTTGTAATTACCAATATTAAGAGGAATAAAGAATAGTCTCCCGATCTTATGTTTATTTGTTCTCTACTTTCATCTACTGCGTTGATCATAAGAGACGGAGAGGGAAAGGTCCTAACCGCTGACAACATGTTTTATAACACGTTATCAGCACGACAAGCTCTACGTCGACATCGTTGTGAAAGCCGCTGCCGATCTTCGACGCCGACGTTGCTGCCGCAACTACTTCGACGACGTCGACATCCTGACGTTGTTAGCGGAACGGATCTACTACCTCTACCTGCTATCGATCAGGCAGATCTACGACAATGTCAAACGCCCTACGCGGTATGTATCTACTAACCACTGCCCTACGCGGCAAGTGATGTAGATCAATTGGCATCAATAATGAAAGGTACAAGTTATATATATCTTGTATAGTAGATTAATTCGTGTTCAGTGCACGGGTAAAAACTTTTTCCAACAAATCTGCTACAAAACAAGCCGACATGACGGATTAGATCGGATGATAAACTGTGAAATAATTACATTACCTGAACATGCATAGAAGCAGTAGCACGCAGCACATGCCACCGTCTGCGACTAGCACGACGCCGAACGCAAGCAGAACTATGACCAGCAGTCACTAATTATTGTTACATTAACATGCAAGAAGAAAATAAAACAGCATGCATGCATGCAAGCACATCTACGAGTATGGGCGGTGACTCATCAGTATGCATATACATACATGAATTTTGTGCATGCAAGCACATCTACGAGTATTGACCTGGCAACCTGAACGTGCACTGCACAAGTCCATCACCGTTCACCCGTGTCAGTACGATTGCATCTGTAGTGGGTTTTGACACGTAGTCAGTACCATTGGACCCGGCTGCCCTGCATTGGCGCCGACTTGTCCTCGAGTTTTCAGGATTATGCTACATGTGTAAACACACAAAAGGCATGTGACATCCACGTCGAGCTCGGACAGAATCCGAGTTAGGCAGTCCTACGGTTCAAACCGAAGATTGGATTTGAACCCAATGTTGTATGCTATATCCATGACCATCATGAATTATTCGGCCTGCACGTCTATATAACAACACTGATAGTATTAATGCCTTTTTGTTGATACATCCACAAATAGTACCACGCAGATGCCATTGCATGGATTTTGATCGGCGCCGCTGCCAGAATAGGCCGTAGCTGCACTTGCAGTTGCATGTGTGCAAGTTTGCGCTTGAACGCGGCATACCAGCATGGCTACTCCCAGTCACTGTGGTTTCTCCAACTATTGTTGCTGGCACACCTGTGTGAGCTCGCAGCCGCACAGCAAATTATATTCATATCACATAGCTCCTCTTATCTGTTTTTTTTAATGGAGGATCAACATTTAATTTTGCAATTGTATTCCTCTGCGAACTTGTAGTTTCAAGCAGATTTGTGTGTTCAGCATTAACAAAAATTTTTATACATTGACTATTTATTTTATGTCTATGTATATATGATATGTGTTGATATTTTTTATGCTCTTTCGAATGCATTTATTTATCACACACTATGAATATATCATGTAATTGCAAGAATAAATTTTTGAATAATCATATTAGAAACATGGTATAAGGTATATGGACTCTCTAAATCCTGCAGACCTTAGACTTATCACCTTTGAGAGGTTCATATTTGTTTTTCCTAGCATATTGAATTTTTGAGATGAATAAATAGTCGGTATTAATTCTGAAAATTTGCATATACTATTATCTTAAAAAATGCTAGGATGCTTCTAATATTTTGTATAACCATCCACTTTCTTTTTTACCATGCTATTTCTTTACACGTAGTAAACTCATACGCACATGATGATTCTGTAATAATAATATATGCATACCTTCATGAAGAAGGAATATCCTGGACTTGTCCTGAATGACAGAATTATATAGCATGGTCATTTATTAAATCCTAGTAGGATATTCTATTACCACTGAAGTGGTGGATAGTTTCTTATATTACTCTCAAAGAATGAGTATGTGACTAAGCTAAATTCCGAAGGTCTTATGGGACTCGCTGAATGAGAAATTCTAGAAGATATCCTACATTATGATTGCATAAAGCAAATTGAATTTTCAAGCTATATGACCATACGGGATATAGTGCTGCTCTATGAAAAAATACAATAAGCTTGAAGCTTTGTGATTAAAAGTCATAGAAGACAGGATGGTAAATAAGACTTTGCCTAATTCTAGAAGAAATATTTCTTGAAATAGAAAGACCGAGAGCATTGAAGTACTAGAAGTATTCAAATTTATCATCCATAATTACTCAATATCAAGTAGAATTGAGTTGAAATTTTTGGATAGCATTATGAATCAGGATATATGACTTGCATATGTTGTACTCCTAACTATGAAGTAGAGCATGCATGAATCTGCTAAATGTCAAGCATAGAAGCTAAGACATGTAAGAACGGATAAGAATTTTTAAGGTTTCTCCGGAAGAAGAACTTGAATCATGTGCTTACATATTTGTTTTATCTTTGAAATTACTTTCCGAGAATATTAGTAGTAGTGGTGGTGCATTAAGTTTTAATTCCCGTTGAATTAAGTGGTTCTCGTATACTCATAGAAGAGTTAATGGTTAATTTATTGGCTTCAAGACTAATGTAAAGCATTTAATATTTTTAGTTGCAATTTTTACATGCAGTAATATGTTAATCTTGCATGGAATAAATTATGTTTTACATATAAACAATTGCCTATTGCCTATAGCCTATCTAAATAAATTTTACATTATTTTATCCACAAAGAAGCCTTAATTAACCATGTAGGTTATAGTTTTCTGTGCAATACTACCTTGTAGGTAGAAGGGAAATTGAATTTCCTAGAAGCACTTGAACAATTGGAATATACTGACATATGAACTGATCTTTGAAGGATCTATTTAGCCAAGAAATAGTATAATCCATAAACTAAGTATTTAATACTTTAACCCAAAAGCTAGAAGTTTATGTCCTACCCTGGATATGTTATTGTACACACCGAATAGTGCACTTGATATGTGAATTTCATGCCATAACCAATGAATACTAAAAGTACAATTGAATTCTATAGACCATTAGAAATGACTATTCATAGATGATGCATGAAGCAGCTTACTACTTCAAATAATTATGGCATGAAAAGAGGGAGGAATTTCGGGTAAAGGCATAAGAAAATATGGGTAATATATATTTAGTAGGCATAGCCTTCCTAAATCTATCTTTAAGTGAAGTGCATGTATAAGGACTTGGAGTTCTAGTCATGTTCTTTCCGGCAGAATTAATTTTCTTTACATTGCACTAATTGCAAGTAAGCTTGTAGCATTTTGTTGTTATCTATTACGTTGGATTGAATACCAACATTCCACATTACACTTGAATGTGTATCACTATGTTGTGCTCTCGTCGAGCTGCACCTATCTCCACTCTTACATGAATATTAGCAAAGAAGCTATATTTGTAGCTTGTAGCTACCTTGCATTTCCCACATAATTAGATTGACTAGCTAGTATACTATGTTTATATAGTTCCCGTTGAACTAAGAAATATTTTGCTTTCAATGTGTTGCATGCATAAGCGATATATTGGTCTATGGCCAAGTAGCCTATGATCAGGGAGAGTTGCTTAAATTGAAATTAACTAAATGAAGAAGTGACCCACTTGAATGGGCTGAATTATAGTGGAAATTGAGTTAATAGATAAAACACTTAATGATGATTTGGGATTTATGAAGAAAAGGCATTTGGTTAGAAAATTATAGAAGAAATTCCTTGTAAGTTTGAATGTTGCATATCTATACTTTTGAAGTATATGGTCTGTTTTTATGTATGAGTAATTGGATCATTTTTTTGGCTAAACAATAAAGAAGCTAGATAATGAAATAGTTTTTTGAACTACAATATGTGCAAATCAGGGGGAGAACACCCCAGAGTTTACAGGAATGATGAACATTCTTTATTGCACTTTATGTATTCTAGCTCACTGCATATAATGTATAATAACCCCCGTATTTAAATATGTGCTTGAATATTTCCCATAAATTTTTATCATAGCATACATGAATGGGCCTCCACTTGTAGTTGGAGATACATGAATTTGATTATTTTAAGCCCATGATAGGGGATATCTTTTGAAGTATGCTATTATAGATCTAATATTGGCATTAGGGGGGAGAGAAAGGCTATGTTGAATGCCAAATATTATTTCCATAGAAGGAAAGTGATATGTTGAATGCCAAATATTATTTCCATGGAAGGAAAGTGATCTTAAGAGAAAATATTCCTTTAAGCTTAAAGTAGGAATATTATCACGCACTAAATCAAACAATAGTTTGACTAATGCTCTTGTGAAGCATGAAGCGGAGTGCCAGATATATTTGAAATGAGAGGAGTAACTTGAAGTTATAGAAAAACCAGAAGTTATGTTTACTAGTAGTAAACTAAATGTTGTATATTATCAAGCTAAAATCTATGTGGACGCCTATAGGTTATAGTTTAGTGTACACTTGGTAAATAAAATAAGAACAAACTCCTTCATTCTCATGAAGAGAACACCTCACGAAGAAGGTCAAGCACCTCATGAAGAGGATCATCATGAAGATGAAATCCAACACATAAGCGCGCATCATAGTGTTGGGTACGCAGAACAACAAATCATCTCTTGTTTGAGAAATAACAAAGAGACAGAGAATAATATCATATTATGAGAATATTGGGAGAAAATAATAGTTGTCGACAACACTACCTCTATAATTGCAAATATTTCTCTTATGAGAACCCGGATCCGGAAAATAAAGTCCATGGCAAAGTCGCCTGTAGCGATTATATCGGGTCAATGAAGGAAGCAATTGAGGTTGAATCTCCTACTAAGAAGAAATAAATGTTCTGCTATGTCTCTGGCAAATGGAATGAATGAATATGAAATATGTAGTTAGTATGTGGATTCTGAAAATTCATATAGTTTCTGAAGAATATAAATCGCAACATATGGAAATTAAATGCCATACTAAATATTAAGATGTCTAAGGTATTCCTGTAAGAATATTGAAGTCTCAAGAAGTGCATGTCTTAGAAGGAATACTCATCGAATGACTTTGTAGTGAATATTACTATCTTATTGTGTATATCACATTATAATCTCATGTAGTAGAGAATATATCTAGAAGAGAATTATTATTCATTATAAATGAGAACATCCTTGAAGGATTTACCGGTCGATTCTTGAACTTCATTGATCTCTGGAGTGAATATAGGCCCGAGAGAAAGAAAATGAGGAATTTGAAGCACTATGAAGGTGCAAACACTCAGAAAGTGTATATCATAAAACTAGAAATTAAGTTTTGATACCCTCTGAATACCATAGAAGGTATAGGAATAATGGTGATTTTGGCAATTGAATTATCCCCTACATGCCAAATGTAAGACTGCATTTATTATTTAGTGGTACAATCAAAGTCCTGAAGATTTGTACAACATATAATTTGAAAATCCACTAAGGAAGAATTATAAGTTTGATGCATTATCTAGAAGATATTGAATATTGTAACTTATTTATCCCCATAATCCTCTAAAAGGATTTATTTCCCTGAAGAATAAAATTTATTTGTTTTGCACAACTAATAAGTGGTCATTATGCATGAAGCACATCGCTCTTGTTTATACTCATATTATAATTCATTGAAGAATTATGAGCCAATTTTGAAAGATATAGTAGGTACCATACCATTATTATGCACACATTTATGAAAAGTGTTTTGAACAATGAAGTTCAAAGGATGGCTTTATGAGGGGAAGCATATTTTATTGCATCTACCTTGAAGATAAACCACCAGAATTACAAACATCAAGTAGATCATATTTGCTAAAACACTAAAGTTTATGCATATATCATGAAGATCAATATCTATTCATGCAGAATAGAATATCTTGAAGAATACATAACCAAGAAGGTTAGATGTTGTACTCTTTTTTCCTATGTGAGTTTTTACTTGAAGGTTTCTCACATGAGGTTTTTAATGAGACAACATGTGCAATGCAATTAACGAATGCGATGTACTCTTTTCTCCAAGAACCGTTTTTCCCACTGGATTTTCGGATGGAGTTTTTAACGAGGCATATGCATATCGTGGTAATCGCCCAAGGGGGAGTGTTGTAAAACATACGGACTTATCCTAGAAGGAAAGGAGAAGGGGGAATCCTAATTCTAGTCCGTTTGTATGTGGGCTCTTATCAAAACTCTTAGCCTTTGACAGGACTATATATACGTGGGAGCTCTATGTTGTAATTACCAATATTAAGAGGAATAAAGAATAGTCTCCCGATCTTATGTTTATTTGTTCTCTACTTTCATCTACTGCGTTGATCATAAGAGACGGAGAGGAAAAGGTCATAACCGCTGACAACATGTTTTATAACACAAATTACAATGTCAATCATAGAGAAGGAGAAAGAAAACAAAAAATTGGAAAAAATGAGCAATCCTTCTATGTCGCAGCTTGCCGTCGCTGGCCATGCGAACAACTACTAGCAAACACTGTGGGTTGAGAGCTCATCGCTGCAGCCGGAATCCATTGATGCATCCCCGCACAAAGAATTGACCAATCTGCATAGAAGGATTAGCGCAAAGAATTAACCAATCTCCCCATAAAAAACGAATAATCTTTCTTGTTCTTCCCATTAAATGTTTCATTCATTCATGCAACCGCAACAAGAATATAAAGGAAAAAAATACATTACTCTGACAAAGTTTCAAAGTTTTGGCCAACAGGATTAGGAATTTTACTGGTGAACTCACCTCACCTATCCAAGCACGACTTCAAGGCTCCACGGGGCTTTGTCTTTCTGACTTGCCGCAAGCGCTCTGCATGCATGGACTCCGTGAGAGCGACCACAGCGCACATCACCTGGCCGGAAATAGCCAGATCCACTACACCTAGAGTGCCGCTGCCGCAAGAGCTTGCGCCACGAACTCGCTGGAGACGCAGCTCCTAGGCCCACGTGACGCCACCGCCGCACGGCCGGTGCGCCGCTTGCCGGCGTGCAGCCGTCGTCGCAGCTCGGCTCGCATCGCACAATGGCGCACAGCTTGGAAAGGGAGATCCGGTGGATTGGAGATTGAAGAGAGAGAGTGAAGACTGAAGAGAGGATGAGATGCAGCACTGGCGTGAGGATGTTGAGAAGATAAGGATGAGAAGAGGAGAGACAAACTGTTGGAGCCGGTAAAATTTTTGCCTATGAAATTTTTGGAAGTCCCGCGTTCAACATATTATCCCTACCGTTCTCTGGATTTCCTAGGGAAACATCGTACCAGGGTGCTTGCATGGCACACATGTATGAGCCATCTCTTGATTTCACCCGAGGAAAACGATAATTCCTAGGGAAAGCTATGTTTCCCTACGGTTTCTAAATCATTTACTAAGGAAACAAACATTCCCTAGAGCTTTCTAAATTTCCTAGGGAAAGAAAAAAACTCTAGGAAACTAGTGGATTCTAGTAGTGTCGGACGTAGGTATTACGTTTACGCCCTCACGATGGCCGAACCTGAATAAAACATTGTTGTGTCTTGCGTTACCATCTAGTTCGTAGCTTGCGCACCTGTCTACCGACAAATCACTACCTTGGGCATACCCCTTGGTAGATTGCCGACTAGGTTTCGTCGACAGCGATCTGGTGTCGCGCCCTCCCAGGTCCCGTCTGGCAATTTTGCACGCTCGCTCTCAGACCCCGCCCGGCACTTCCATTCACCGTGAGAATAGATGGAAACCGGAGGTAATCACTGCGACATTAGAAGGAAACACAACGCCCCTACCCCCGATCTCCTCCAGTCCGGCTTGATCCATAGCAGAGGACGCCAATGTCGATTCGCCGATCCCATAGCAGAGGACGTCAATGCCCACGCGGTTTCCTGCTAAGCCCCTCCAGCGATCACGCAAAGGTCAGTGTCGTGCTAGAGGACCTGCGTCGCCAGCATTCTGAGTCTCTGATGGAACAGTGCTTCGGGTCCATCCCCAAGCTCACCCGTCGCTCCGCGTTCCTCCCCAGATCGTACGTCCAGCTATGACAGCGGGCGGAGGAGTAGGCCTCACTACTGCAGCACAGGGATACAGTAACACCAACCTGTGTTACTATATTAGAAAATGTGTTACTAGCTCTCTTAGTAACACATTTTTTATTGTGTTCTAATTGGTCATATTACTATAGACTGGTTTATTGTAACACATTTACTTGTCTACAGAAATATTTGTCTAGTGTTACTATGATTTTTTACTGCAACACTTTTTTATGCTCCAGTAATACTTCATATTATGGTAGAATATATAGTTTGTAACACATTTATTTATCTATCGGAACATTTGCCTAGTGTTACAGTGATTATGTATTGTAACACATTTTTTAGTTCTAGTAACCACTACAAGGCGCACTAGAAACGACAATGGGTGTTGCAATATACCTTATTGCCACGCATTAATAGCATTGCAATAGATGGATCCTCTATTGCCTCACTATCTATGTGGTTGCTATAGGTAGAACCCTCTATTGCCATGACAAATATTTGGTTGCTACAAGTGGCCTCTCTACTGCCACACTATCTCTGTGGTTGCTATAGGTGGAACCCTCTATTGCTACGATAAATATTTGGTTGCACGAGGTAGCAGTCTCTATTGCCACGATCAATACTTGGTTGCTATATTTGGACCCTCTATTGCCACGATTACTATTATGTTGCTATAGTTTGAAGACTATTGCCATACCCACTGGTATGAGGTTTTTTTCCACATCGTTTGTTTGTTGCTATAGCATATATTGCAACACCAAATGATTATGCCGATAGTCCATATTGCATCGCTTTGTTTGGTAGCTTCAAACAATAATTGCACGCCGATCAATATATAATGAATGAAGCATTTAGACATTCATTAAAATAAAATATGCTTTGTTCATATAAATCATTAATGAAACCATCCAATATCAAACTTAGTTGATAACACATGCACAATTGAAACACATAAGGTATACAACACTACAACACCAACTAGCTAGTTTGAACACATCAAAAATGTAATAAGCTATGTAGCACTACAGTAAAGGTTGCCTTGTTGTTGATCCTCCCATCAATCGTGTGCTACACCCAAACTCCGTCTGGCTCCTGCAAAGGACCATTTAGGTTTGGAGAGAAAGAATATCCAGACTGAGCAAAGCATCGCACAGTTCTAATGAATCAATTCTACCACTTTGATCAGGATCAAACCTCTCAAATATTACCTGAAAAATATAGCGGAACATCACTTCACTACAATAATCCATTAGTTAATTTTGCTTACATATAAGTATTGTGACAAAGGGAGTATTAAGTTGTAGGTCATCTTACTCTCTAGTTCTGAAGACTAAAACACAAGTAAATTTCTTGGGTCCTGAAAGGGTAGAAACAAAAATTATTATATTTTTATTAAGACAAGACTGTAAAGGAGATAGAAGGGAAATGTTGAATATGATATGGCGTACTTCATACTAATCGGAAAAAGGTAAAGAAAAAGGAACACAAGTTAGCACTGATCTTTTAAGATTAGACGAGAATAAACAAACACACATCTCATGACTTGAATAAAATGGTATATGAAAACCTTGCATGAACAGAAATCCAATAATAATATGGCTAGTTGCAAAAGTTATTAGTTTATTATGTTAGCTTCTGTACTTGATGGAAATAGAATTTCACATTATCATAAATTGTATAAAGTCTAAATGTAAATCATTTGAGCAAGAATGCAAGGCGAATACTAGAGGAAATTAGATATGGGATGCATCTAACATAAAGCAGATCATGGTGCTCCTACTGTAATTTTTTTCCTAACAAGAGGGACTGCAAAATTTGATTATCGTGTCCTTTTCCTTGCTCTATTGCTTAATTTTCGTCCTACAAATGCAATGGGATCTAACAAGAGACTTTTAGTATAAGACACCTAAGTTACAGAATGACGGTAGTATGGAGCACTTACTTGGCCAAAAGAGCACCATGATTGATACACTAACAACAATAGGTTACACCCAAGTTATAGAATGCCAGTAGTATGGAACACCTACTTCGCGAAAGGAACACCCAAGTTACAGTAATAGATTCTCTTATTTTCTATTGTCTCGGGCTCATATCAATGCACATTGGCAAAGGCAAGCAGAAGAGCAGAAAGCACTCTAAAATATTCTTAAGAACACACAAGCTAGTGGAAAGAAGAGAAGTGATGAAACTGGAAACAAGATACATACCTTTCCGCTCAAAAAGCGTAAGTGAAAGACATTTCATTCATGCTAGATATAATCGCACGTCAAAAACAATATAATAAGTGCTTTTATAATACTCTCATCTCAAATTAGAACACATTCAAACTGAAGTAATTTTAAAAAATAGCTCAAGTTTTTGCGAGGTTCGTGCGAATTTAGGTAAACCTTGTATGCTGAACACATTCAAACTTGTATGCAGGATTCTGACTCTAGATAATACCGTATCTTAAGACAAGATAATAAACATGGAATGTATTTGAACAAAGAGGACATGCAACTCAGTAAAAAGTTCCCATTGGAACAGTGCACTACAATCTAGATAAACCTTTTTTTAGTATATACAGCCATATGTTGTTCAGTAGAGGGAAGTACAGTACAAACTACAAAGGCAGAAATTTAATTTCACCCATATTGTTAACATATTCCTTTCATATGCAGTTACAAATACCATTTACCGTATGACCTACAATTTAAACTCTAGACCCAAGGACATCTCTTCTAATCACGTCTCTTAGTCTTTCTTGCACAACACTTCTAATCACACATGAATTTTCGGTCACAAGCATCTGTTAGCTTCTTGTATTTTCCATCAATAGCATCGGTTAGCTTCTTTGTATTTTCAAGTGCTATCGATCAGTATTTTCAGTCACTAGAATCTGTTAGCTACAATTTGTATTTGTATTTTCAGTTACTACAATTTGTTACTTGGCACTCTGAAATAGCAGAAGTGCAGAACTACTACTAAAGTTTCCAAAAAAACAAAAAAAAACTACATAAACAGTGGAACCACAGCTCAGAATGGAGTGCAGTACAGTACAGTTCAGAGGAACCAATGGTTTTGAACTGTCAAGTTTGAGTTTCTTCATTTAAACCAAAAACAGTAATATAGACAGTATGGTATAACCATGATACTGAATCGACATTGCTAATGTCTAGGGATTTATGAGTTGCAAAATCAGTACAAGACTAGAGAAGGCGTATTTTTCCTGGCCGCAAACCAATCAAATTTCACCGATTCAATAGAAGGGTCGCACCTTTTTCCACCAATCAAGACAATAATGGAAGAGAAATTGAAAAAGCGGAGAGAGATCACTCACGCCATAGGACGATGACGCGTCCAACGATGGCTTCGAGCATCTGGAAGATGTGCTTTGCTGTCGACGAGGAATCGGAGGTACCCCGCGCCACCGCATCTGCTCCTCACTGGCCGGAGACTATGCTGCTGCATGCGCCTCCCTGGCCTGAGCTTGCGAACAAGTAAAATGCAATGAATAATGACAAAAGCATACTCTGCTCTTGCCTGTGCGAGCGAATGAAAGCTGCAACTGCATAAGCAGATAAGCTACCGATGCACTGCTACCTGCTTACCTAATTGTCGAATTGCAGCAGCTGAGCTCTTCCAGCTACCTAAAATTACAATGTTTTTAATCCTCTTTGTCATCTGCCGATTTCTAAATCCCCTTCCACAAAAGTGTTTCCATGAGAAAAAAAATACATAAATCACCTAGACAGCTATGTGCAGCAGCACTATACCACTGAGATGAGCTGTCCATGTCCTGCTCCTTACCCTGTTGCTACCCTAGGCTTGGTGCGCTGGCACGCTGCTGCTGGCTGCTGCCGCCTGCCATGGACTGTTGGAGTGGCCGCTGCTACGATGGAGCACATCTGTAGGGAACTAAGATCAGAGGGGAATAGCATGGCGAGCAATGAAAGGAAGAGCAGGCAAACTATTTCATCTTCTGGAGAAGACGTTTTCAGAAATGGCACAGTATGCAACTGAAGTCTCCGGCTGTTCTTCAAAAAAAGTATGCAACTGAAGCAGAGCTGCTTCAAACCTCATCAAACAAACCAACACCCTGTTCGTTTCGCTGGTTTATTGTGCTGAAAGTACTGTTCGCTGGTTTATTGTGAGAGAAAAACACTGCTGGATAGCTGCTGATTCTGCTGATAAGTCCAAACGAACAGACCGCATGGAAAAGAAATCCGAACCGTTATCTCATGAGTGTCCTACTCTAACCGTTAACATTAACACTAATAAAGATTGAGAATTCATCTCCAGTTTTTGGGAACCATAGAAAAGGGGAAACCTTGGCCAAAATCTAAAATTGAAGGTTGCTGTTAGGAGATCAAATCGATTGATGCCAAAGATATCTTCTCTCAATAGATTCGCCCTAAATCGCACACAAAAAGGAAGAACGAAAATTCCACAAAAATTAGCTCTGAAAATTGGTGATGCTTGTAGATAGATCTGCCAGTAGAAAACCCACAGTCGACAGGATGGCAGGATCCGCAGGAACTCAAAGTCGCATGCAGAAAAGGAGGGGCGGAAAGAGCTCGGCGTCACCTGCAGGAACTTGATCTCGTCGAGCGTAGTGCGAATGGTGTGCAGGCTCCTGCCCTTGGCCACGGCAAGCACAACGCTGTGTGAGGGGAGACGAGAGATTTGAGTCCTGATGGAGGGAGAGAAGAACCGGAGGAGAGGCAATGCGGATCGTGGGAATGAGAGAAGAGGGAGGGAAGACAATTTTGGGGTCGGCAAGATCGGTGGAGGTTACCCGTGTTCCAAGCGCCGAGGCGAGGTCAGATGAGGAAGCAGCTCCCGTGGCCCGAGATGAGCGGGACGTGCGGCGTCGTCGGGCGGGAGAGAAGAACAGACGCGCGCTCGGCGTTGAAAATTGGATCTCTCGTTCTATTTGTGGTGATGCGAAGACGCTTTTTGTTTTTTTATCTAAAAAAATAATTTCCCTTTCAAAAAAATTCCCTGACTTTTTTCCCGCTTTCAGTTTCTTTCCGTTTCTCTCTCTCTCTTTTTTTTTTGCCTTTTCATACGTCAATGGTCTGCGTTTTCTCTTTTGTGGAGTGTATCTCTCTGTTCCATGACTTTTTATTTATTTGTTTCTTGTTTGGAGTATCTGGTTTTCCTTTATAAACATAAAAATAATTAATAAATATAGTATTATGTCCTTTGAAACTTTGATCCTTCCTTAATAAATAAATCATGGTTATCAAAATAAATAAATAAATCATGAACTGAAATATTCATTATTAATAATAATTGTCTTTTATGTACATGTATTAAATAGTTGTGTCATACTAGTTCCTATTTGTATAATGACTATGCTCTACTAAAACCAAAAAAACATTCTATCTGGATTTGAAATGAGTACTTGGGACACTAAACAAATTCAAACGAAAAAGTTGTCAACTACAAAGTTTTAAAACTTTTCAAGATCTTCAACTTTGGTTTTGGTCATTTCTCTGTCCAAGGCCGTATAAAAATTTTGAATTTCAAATCTAAGGAAATTTGGCCATAATTTTCCTTGGATAAGTGATTTCAAGTGAAGAAGTTGTCAACTACAAAGTTGCATAAGTTTTCAAGATCTACAACTTTTGTTTTGGTAGTTTCTCCATACGAGATTGTTTGAAAATTCTAATTTCAAATGTAATTTTCGTTAGATAGGCGATTTTCAAACGAAAAAGTTGTCAACTACAATGCTGCATAACTTTTTGTGACCTATAACTTTTGTTTTAGTCGTTTCTCCATATGAGATCTTTAACTATAACTACACACTCACTTATGACTATAGAGCATATGGATTTATTTGATATTAACTTCTATAACATCTTATGAAACAATATTAAATAAAAAAGTTGTGAACTACAAAGTTGCATATTATTTTGAGATCTATAACTTTTTATTTTGGTTGTTTCTCCATCTGAGATTTTTTTTCTACCACTGCACACTCACTTGTGACTTTAGAGCATAAGGATTCCTTTATATTAACTCTATAAAATATGATACGTATTTGGACATATTTTATTCATGTATATAGGGCCCATATTTTATTTGTGTATATCGGGCCCATATCGATGTCTACGGTGAGGCTCTCGAACTATGCTTTTATTCGTGTATATCCGTTTTTTAAGGGACTTGTCCCTACATCATCAGGTTGCTCAATGAATTCACAGACAGGCATCATCTTTGGTGCATGGCGGGCACGTGTGGCCTGCGCACGCTGGTTTGGGTCACGATCGGTTAGTTTACCATAGCTTAGTTGGTTGGAGTTTCGTGGATAGGTCTCACCCTTATCTCAGTTTTTTACGGTTTAAGTTCTTTGATGTCAAGAAAACAACCCCTCACAGGTCGACCCGGAGTGAGGCGGTGGAATTTGTAAGGGGTGGTCCTTTTCTCTCGAAGATCTCCTGCGTATTTGAAAAAAGTCTACTTAAACATAACTTACACTACATAATTTAAATTTGGTTTTGTGATAAATTAACACTAATAGAATAGTGTTTTCACATTATTGAAAATTTTCATCATGTTTGATGTATTCACGTGTGACATCTCAAAACTATGTGAACATAAGGCATAAGTATGTCATTACACATTTTCTCAAGAATTTAAATTTTTTATCAATATTTCGTCAATACAGCAATATTTTTATTAAATAAGAACTTATTTTATTCTAACGTTAATTATTTGCCTTTTTTGTTTAAAGAAGAATACACGAGTTATCTTGGTCTTACAATTTTTTTAGATTTATAACACGTCCTTATGTCTTTAGCTCCATATGTGCGACTTTATAATAACTTTTTAGAATCTTTTAACAATAATTCTTAGGCCAGTCTCAGTGGTGAGTTTCATAGCGTTGTTTCCAAGACTACCATGTCATATGAAATAAAATGAAACTTGGATGAAACACCCATTTTCAATGAAGAGTTTCATTATATGGTTTCATTGGCATTTAATTTCATGACTCATATAGAGTTGGTAATCGTGCCAAGAGAGTTTCATCTGAATAAAACTCATTTCTTCTCTCTCATCTTAAATACACTACCATGTCATCAAAAATATCTATGTGACAACCTATTTAATACAAATAAAACTCTCATTAAGACTGGTCTTACACCGTGCTATTTTAAAAAGGAGTTACTTTTGGTCCAAACATTTTGGCGCACAAATTCCCGCGAACAGCCGGCTGCGAAATTGAAAACACCCTTATCTCTTATAATTGTCCGCTTCCAATCTCATCTACAGATCTTCTCCATCTCAACCCAATCCTGCAAGCGGAGGACAACCATTCCGGTACCCATCTCCTTGCAATCCATCTACTCCAGGCCAGACCCCTGCCCTCACGTTCGGCGCCCCTCTCCTCCAGGCTGCCCGCCGCCCGTCTTGTCCGTATGGTGACGCCGCCGGCCGGCACTTCCACGCCACCGTCGCTCCAGGCCAGGGTGGCTGCGGGCCGGCCCTGCTACAGGATCCAGCGGGATCTGTATTTCTCCCGTGCGGCCCTGCTCGTGCAGCAGCCGAGAGTCAGGGCGGTGGCGCTCTAGCTCATTGCCGTGTGGGCGCGCCGGCGGGGCTTGGCCTGCCCGTTCAGGTTGTTCACGTTTCACACCCTCGCGTGGCGTTGGCACTCCGACTGGTGACTCCAACTCTCCAAGCGGGAGCAACAGAGCAAGGCAGCCGAGGAGGTAGCTAGGTAAGTAGTCCGTTGCTGGATAATTGGTCTATTTAGTTCAGGTTGTTCCGTTTGTTTCATCTAATTGGTTGGTTAATTTAGGAATTATTAGGATTAGTAATTGGCTATTTTTTTTGGATAATTTAAGAATTAGGAATGAAATATAAAAGTAGTTAAGCAAAGACGGATCCATAGAAGTTACTTACTCGTGTGAAGTGTCATTATATCAGTAACTCATTTGTCAATTGTCATGCTCATGCCAATGTTTAGATGAGAATAACAGAACAGTGCAAACCAATGAATAAATGGAGTAGTCTTGTGCTTTTGTTTAGAAACTAGAAGTATGGAAGACAAGAGCTAAATCATGTACGCCTATAGCCCTATACCTGTACTGCTGCTGGTGGTAGTCTGCTGTGGCCTGTGTGCCTGATGGCTGATGCCTTTGTATATCTACGAGCTATTGCATAATGCATTATTGCCTTTGGTCTATTGCACTATTGTGATAATACTGATATATTCCATTGATAAGTGACCTGCTGTGATCATGTAATTCTTGGGAAAAGCTTTTGCTTATGAACTAATTTGTCTCTGGCCTTGCTGTGACTGATATTGTACCTTTGAACTTAGAACAAGACATAATTTCTTAATTTTTATGTACATGTACAGTTATAAGAAATTGAGAACTAGGCTAGGCAATTGATGTAGTATTTCATTTTTTACAGGCATACATATGTATTACTTGCTAGGATGTCACCGCTACCGCCTTTGCTTGCTACTCCATGTTTGCCGTTAGGCTTACTCTGTTCCACCGTCATTGCATTTCTCTTCTCATCAACTAATTTTGGGCATGTTGTGCACCGGTACCTGCAGGAGAGGCACCCATTAGTCAGTTACCCATTGGATGCTAATGACGAAGCAACTGTAGTTGTCCTACAAGTGAGCATTACTAGAGTCCATCTATTAATCAGATAATCAGTAATCGTCACCAGTCATTAGTGCAGCCTTGCTTGCCATGTTTGAAAAGATTAATAGTTTATTACAAGATGCTTTTCAAGTTAATTAATTGCCTTAAATGTAGATTATTATGACAAGAGTTTACTATTGTTAATTTTCTTTTCTTTTTCTACCTTTCTGCTTCTGTCTACAGTAATCAATAGTTGTAACTTATATATTCCTGTAAGATTATATAGAAAGGCTAAATAAATTATTTGATTTGTACTTTGGTCTGGGTGGGCTTTATACCATGTTCGGTTTGCTTCTGATTACTACGAGTTGTGTGATCTTACTCAAGCTGTATTTTCCTTGGCCAAATATGTGTTCCGGTCTTCGAAATGCTGGTGCACTAGACTAGACTAAAGAAAGATGTTTTAAGAGGCAGTAAGTTTCATGCTCTTGATATTTGAAAGTTATGTGTGAGGAGTAACATGTTAGCTTTCTATGAATTTTACTTGTCAGTGCAGAAAGACCATGTTCCCTTTCCTTATTAGAACCAGGGCCTTATACTTGCAGTGGTGCAAATTATTGTTTTCCATGTTTGCTTTGCTATCTGTCTTCAGCATTAGTCATAGGCCAGGCCTTTTTTTCCGGCTATCCAGACATATATACTTATATCTAAACTTCACTTCTAATGTCCTATGATTGTTAGCAGCTGTATTTTTGATCAAATGATGCCACTTTTGTTGTAAAGTATCTTTCTTTGTGACCAGTTTATGATGGCGCATGGGAGTTTAGTTTGTACTCTTATTCGCATTGATGTTACAGTATTGGTCATTCAAAGCCGATATGGAAACTATGCATCAAAAAGGGAAGGTAATGTCTTGACTTTTGAGCCACTCATCCGTCTCAGTAGGTTCATCCTTTGTTGGATTTAGGATGCACTATTGCACTCATGTGATGTAGCATGTATTGATGACCATGATATGAAGCTGATATGGAAGTCCTTCTTTGTTAACCTTGAGGCTGTGATTCTTTGAAAAGTGAGAACGGAGAAATAATCATGGAGATGTGTGTCTTTTTTTTCTATCAGAAACAACATTTACTAAGAATGTCATGCGTATAATCAGGCTTCAAAAAGTTTAACTACTCAAATGCTGACACCTTTTATTTCTAAACCTGGTTTATCCTCCTGGTAATGTTCCTGCTTGCCTAGTAGAAAAAATGTGTAGGGAATTGAATACTTTTTGATAATGACATTTATGTCGTTGGTCTTCTCCTCGCTAGAGTTTTCGTTATTTTTCTTTGGCGGCAAGAAATCATCTTAGATGATCCTTAATCCTTTCCTTGACGAACTTTGATGAAGTTATAGTAGACTTGTCACTATCAATGTCTTCTAAAAGTGTACCTATCTTGAGGTTTATGCACATTAGTTTAGTTTGATGGAACTGTGATGATAAAATAATGTTAACTCAATATTTTTTGTTTGGCAGGACTACATTGTGCCGAATTGGAACCTCATGTTTTCATAGTCCAAGCTTTGTGTAAGAAGATCTAGCCTAGTTATGTAAGCCAAGTCAATGGGCCGTGGAGAGGATTCTAACATGTGTGTTTTAATTCTCATTATTATTATTGGACTTGTAAACATGTTAACAACTTTTATAGATAAATGATGTATGCAAATGATGAGGGAAACAACTATTATGTGACAACTGTTTGTATTTGCTTGGCCCATAGGTAATTGGGTCACCAGAGATTGTACTTATGGTCTGTTTGGCTTGAGTCTAGATCATGATTCATGCTATACTAAATATCACCTTTGCCGGTTTTCAAATCAACAAATTCTTTTGTGAAGGCATATTTCAAAATTGCGTCAAATATTATTCTAAGGCCGAACGCAAATGCCTCCTGAGGCATTTTAGAACATTGTCTTTGCTCACTTAAAATTAAATATAAATCATGAGAAATTTTTTGTCAAAAAATGTTTATTTGATGTAACCATTTTTCAACTATTGTGCATGCCAGTTTTTATCATAATTTTTTTAATAACCAAGTAAGATTGGTTGATCTGTTGGATCAAAAAAACATGTGGGTGAAGAATGTTTGATTTGAAATGTAGTTAGGCAATGATAAGTGTTCGAGATAGGACAATGACTCAAATGAAAAGCTTAGATGCTTCTGAAAGCCCGAAAGAGGTGGACGAGATAGGTTTCTTGCATAGCCGTTTTTTTGTAGGCTCAAAACCAAGAAACATATGGGCTCATATTTTTAGTATAGAAAGCAAAATCATGTGAAAATGAGTTGTTATCTAACTTTCTTTCGACTAGAGTAATGGGTTTGGCCAAACAATGTAAAAAAATCTACTATTCTCCCTTTCAATGTTACGTAGTTTTTTGTTTTTAGTTTTTCTTACCCATCGCACTTGTTCATCTAATATCTTGCTCCATCTACAACGTCTTGAGCTTAGCTCAACAATTTCAATGTGGCTTTTGGCCTTTGAATCACGCACTTGTTGGTGTGATTTCCTGTTAGGCAGGATGACACCTAATGCGAAGTCCATATGTTGCCGCCCATAAACTGGAAGGTCCACATGTATATGTTTCATTGTAACACTTGGACTGTAACATTATTTTGTGTTACTACAGGGCATATATTTGTAACACATTTTATATGTTCCATTTATGTGTTACAACATAGTACACTTTTGTAACATTTTGCTTGTAACATTAATTTTGTGTTACTATAATTATTATCAGTAACACATTTTTTATAAAAAAAAGTGTTTTGTGTTACAACTGAAGTCTGTAACACACTATTTTGTGTTACTATGAAATTTCACTGGAACACATTGATGAATATGTTACAAGAAAGTACTAAGGGCTATTAAATCATTTGAAAGTGCTTAATATTATTAGGTTAATAATTGAAGGAATTTTTGTGGTAGGTTGGTGATAGTAATAATTCTGAAAAATTTACAGTAGCTTCATTGTATTATTATGTGCTTACTATAATTTTTGTAGCCATAAGATAAGCAAGTTATTAGGGTAACTAAATGTCCCTTGTTTTGAATACATTAAATCTTTAATAGGAATAAAGAGTAACATTGATTTATGAAATTAAGTGTTGTTAGTTGAGCATGAAGCCTTGTTTGATGAAGATGATGCTTAGCTTAGTATGTTAGACATTAGAACTAGCTTGATAGCCTAAGATGTGTCATTTTATTTTTAGAATTTCTATTGCTTAAATAATAATTGTCGCATCATCATCATCGCATGCATATAGAGATCGAGTCAATGGAGATCGTGATTCCTGACGAGCCCGAGTATGAGGAGATCATTGAGGAGTACGAGAAGGAGATTCTCGTGTCGGAGGAGGTCCTGGAGCCGCCACTGACTGACTCAGTTGACACCGCGCCTACCCAAGGCAAGCCCCGGTCCATAACCCCTATTTTTCAAATTCAAACTCACAAGTAGGTGAATATTATTATTACTCTCTTGATAAAATGATGAAAAGAAAATGGTGACCGGGCAGGGATAAGGAATAGGTTATTGGTGGGTGTAATAAGTTGTGTCCCTCAGCCATGGGGCTCAGCTTGGTTGCACTGTTTTCCCTGTCCGTGTCAATTGAGGCGTCCGTTGCTATGGATGGTAGTTAAGTCACAGACTTATTATCTTGGGCACATACTTGCTTATGGGATCGTGGGTTTTCGACTCTTTCTCAACTGACCGATTAGAGACGGGAAAGGTGGAGGTCTAAACACCACATTGAGGCCGAGTCTCAAGTGTGAGGGCTTAGAGTCTAAGTTTTTACGGGAACCTAGACCCCTCGACTGGAGTGGAATGGGTTGGTCTCGTTTGTGCCTGGGGTACAGGCGAGGCATGTGTTTTAGGGTACCCAGCTAGGATACATGGGTTCGTGAATCGCCGTTTCCGTGAGATGGCATGACTTGGCTTTGGTCTAGCACTGTAGTAAGAACTGGAATATAGAAGTGGTAAATGGTTCTATTTGCTCAACCCTTACTTGAAAGTAGAACAGATGCTTACCTAGAATGGTTAGCTAATGAAGTAATCATGACTAGTAATAAAATTTGATCTTAAGGATGATTTAGTAGTAATGCTTTCCGCAAAACAAAAGAAACACAGCAAACCATAATGCCTATTATATCCTTGAGAGTCGGGAAATTATTCCCACTAGTCGGGTAAGACTTGCGAGTACATTGTGTACTCAGGGTTTATTTTACTCTGTTGCAGGTGCAACTTGAGGAGTTAGATCTTGTGTGGAGGATTCTTCTGGTGGGCACAGATAGATCCGTGTATCGTTCTGCTAGATGTTATTTTATTTCCGCTGTTTAATTATCACACTCTGAACTCTGGTATTGTAATAAATATTTTTTCTAAGACTCTATGTTGTATGAAATGGACTAAGAATTGTAAGCCCATACTCATTATTAGATTCTAGATGTAAAACGTGGATTGTTTTGAGTTCTCCCTTAGGGTGTGCTCGACAAAACTGTCTGTGTTAGCTTACTTTTAGGGTGCTTAGTGTCTAGTGAAAGACAAGCGCCTCCGAAAGTATGTTATTTTAGGCGGTTTTGCCATAGGTGGTATCAGAGCTAATAATGAGTCTACGGGTTTAAGAACTCTTTGAAAAACCTAAAAATTTAACCAATAAAAGTTTTGCGAAAAATAGGATATGGTAAAAATACGTAAATAAGTATAAGCCCTAGTAATATGGTCTATCTAGGATAGTGGCACTAGATTTACCTAATCATTTTCTACAGGCGCACTAACTTACGCTGTGTAAGAATCGTCTAGCATGCGAGAAGTGAGTGTATGTTGTGCTAAAAATTTTATGCGAATGCCGCTATATTCCGACTTGAGCGAACGAATAGGTCGAGCATGCATCATGAAAAGAGAATCTTGCTTAAGCTAAACTCCCCCACATGTATAATTTTTGGATAGTTAATTTGATAGTATGTTTAATAAAAAGGAATACTTCAGCTCTTAATAAAAAGTCTTAGCATTCAACAACTCATCGAGCCTTATCGTCGTCTCTAAGTCTCTTGTTCCTAATCTAGAGGCCTTTGTCTCTAATGGTGGGTTCTTAGCTGTTTACAGAATGAACCTGAGGTCCGGTCGCGGGACTACCAGTGCCAGGGCGGGCCGTGGCCTTGGTGAAGGCCAAGATGAAAGTGGTCGTGGCAATGATAACGGACTGGCAACGGGGAGAGCCACGAGGCCCCACTCCTTGGTCCTCCTCCACCACCACCACTGCCTCTGATGACCTAGGTAGAGATGATGGTTGAGATGTTGGTTGCCCGTCGTGAGTCAGCCCGTGCTTTGGAGACGCTGGCACAGGCTATTGGTGGCTTCGCTCATAGAGGCCCCGGTGGTAATGGTGGGAATGGGGGTGGTGCCCATGGTCCCGAGAGGCCCTGTTCTTACTAGAACTTCTTGAGGACGCACTTGCCCACATTCACATTGACTACTGAGCCTCTAGACGTGGAGCATTGGTTTTGCATTCTGGAGCAGAAGTTTCAGCTGCTCAATGTGACTAACGAGTAGAAGGTGCGCTTTGCCACACAACAGCTTTTGAGATCTGCCAGTGTTTGGTGGGACACTTTCAATGCCATGCAGCCTGTGGACCACCATGTGACTTGGTGGGAGTTTTCCACCGCTTTTCGTCAGCACTGCATTCCTGCTAGTTTGTTGAACAGGAAGTTGTTTAAGTTTCTGGATCTAAAGCAGGGGAACATGACTGTGATGGAATATGTGAACAAGTTCGACCATCTTGCACAGTATACTGGTGCTCATGTGGACACCGATGAGAAGAAGATGGACTGTTTCAACTATGGTCTCTCTTGTATCTTGCAAGAGAAGTTGTATACAGGAGGCTACCAGACCTTTGGTGCATTGATGAATGCTGCCATCACCATGGAGGGACTTCAGCCTGACTCTCAGGCTGAGTGGAAGTGCAAGAGGATGATCACTGGGTCTTCTAGTCACCCACAATCTTAGAAGGTATAGGTTGTCAGGAGGATGTCTTATCACTCTCCGGGTGGACAGCAGTCCTATGAGACTCATTGACCCACCAGGTGCCATGCACTCAGTACCGTGCACCTACTCAGCAGGCGCAGCAGCCTCAGGGATAGCAGGTTCTGCCTTATCAGCGACAAGGGAACAAGCCTGGTGCTTATTTCAAGTGTGGCAAGGAAGGTCACTATGCTTGGGAGTGCCCTCAGAATCAGCCTCCCTAGTCTTCTTAGCCTTCAGCCAACTCTCATCTGGTCAAGAGGACTATCATCAAAAAGAAGGTGCCCGTGAGTCGCTCTGGACAGGTTAACTTCACTGAGGCTGAGAAGATTCTGTAGGGTGAGCCTATGATGGCTGGTATGTTGTCCATCGATTCCCATCTAGCATATGTGTTATTTGATTCTAGAGCATCACATTCATTCATGAGTATGGGATTTGCACAAAGGCATAATATATCTACTATGGCTATTCCTATTTCCTATAGAATCAGAACCCCGGGTGCAAAGTTATGCATTAAAACTCGGACGAACACAGTCAGTTTAGTGCTAGCCACTTATTCTTACCACCTCCAGTTTATGGTGTTGCCTGGGCAAGGCATAGATGCAATTCTGGGAATAAACTGGTTGAGAAATTATGGGGTAGTCTTGAACCTTAAGCAGAGAGTTATTGAGTTAAGGCTTCCTTCTTTTGAGGATAGAATGTCTCTCCTTATATCCTCAGTTCCTACCTTACCAGTTATTGCTCATGCTGAAGCATCTTCTGATCTTGCTTCTATCCCTGTGGTTTGTGAGTTTTCGGATGTCTTCCTGAAGATCTACCTAGGTTACCACCAGATAGGGATGTAGAGTTTTCCATTGAGTTAGAACCTGGTATTGCTCCTATTTCATTGCGTCCTTACCGCATGGCTCCAAAAGAATTGGCCGAGATGAAGAAATAGTTAAAGGAATTGTTGGAGAAGGGATTCATCCGTCCTAGTTTCTCACCATGGGGTTGTCCAGCTATTTTTGTGAAGAAGGATGGTACCCTTCGGATGTGTGTGTACTATCGCCCTCTCAATGCGGTAACCATCAAAAACAAGTATCCTTTGCCTCATATTGATACTATGTTCAATCAGTTGGCTGGTGCAACGGTGTTTTCAAATATTGATCTTCGTTTGGGGTATCATCAAATAAAGATCCGACCGCAAGATATACCAAAGATAGCTTTCTCTACTAGGTATGGACTTTATGAATACCTAGTCATGTCTTTTGGTCTCACAAATGCTCCTGCATTCTTCATGTACCTCATGAACTCAATCTTCATGCCAAAATTGGACAAGTTTGTGGTGGTGTTTGTTGGCGGTCCTTAACTCATATTTCTAACCACCAATTCTCACATAAAATCTGCACAACTGGTCACCAAACTTAGAATTAGGTCTTACAACTAATGAATTCCATGAGATTTGATGATTTACCATTTGAAGGAGGGCATTTATGGAACTAAACGTAAAAGGGCTAAAAATGTACAAGAAAACAAAGTACAAACACCATTCTACACAAGCCCAATGGAGAGAGACCCACAACTAGGCAAAATAGGGCCCAAAAGAGGTGGAAAACAAGTCCAAACCCAAGTCCAAACATCTCAATTGCGCGAAATACCACCATGGGCCAAGTCCCGATGATCATAGGAGGCAGCCCAACAAAGATGGGCTGATTTGGGCCCACTAGGCCACACCCAAATCCAGCCCGTTTGGCCCCATCTTTGGTCGGTGGACCTTATCGCCTTGCCCACGATGGTTACGCCGGTGCTTGCCAGGTTCAATGTACCTAGGAGGCGGTGTGAGGTCGGTTTTGCACCTTCCATGAGAGGGTGAGGCCTTTTCCTAATAGCCCCCTCCTTTCCACCTATAAAAGGAGGCCTTTGCTCTCCTCACAACAACAACACTCAAGGGATCAAGAGCTACACTACTAGAATAAGAGCATCATTCCAAGGGCTTATGCCCTAGTATCTAGCTAGAGTTGAGAAAGCGAGATGTGAGGGAGAGTTCAGGGAAGCGTCGGGCTTATCGGTGACTCCCCAAAGCTTGTACCTCGATGAACACATGCTTGGTACCTTAACAGGATCTTTGCTAAGTAAGTGTTCGTGGTTCGTATGGTCTTTTGTCTTTTGATTAGTTGAGCTTTCTCTAAACTTGTTTGTGGGTTCGTCGTTCGCTCTTGTAACGAGTGCTCTAGTTAGAGGATCCCTGATAAAGATGGATTGCCCTGCGTAACGCTAGAGTAGTGGTCGATAGCGTAGACGTGGTGTCTAGGCTAGAGGCCACCTTCGTTTGCCTCGTACCTCCCGGTTGAGGGGTAAGCGACATGTGGTCACAACCCTGTCCGTCCCTCGTAATCCCCCACGTTCTAGTATGGCGTAGAACTACAGGCCAAAAATGGTTGGTAGACCAGGTGTTATCCGGTGCCCAAAGTAAGCAAGTAGAAGTAGAGTTTACCTATCCTTAAGACCCAAAAGCCATAGGAATCCTTCTCTACCCCACCAACTCTACCCTTATGTTGTCCTTGGATGAATTAGTTAGAAGAAGTACCTCCATTCCCTGTGGAAATACGATACCCTGAATACCACTGGGTGAAGCTACAACGGTAATTCCGTGCACTTGTGGAATCTCTGTTTGTGTTAAGAAATACCAACAAGCTTTCTGATGCCATTGCTGGGAATGGTTGCCATCTTCGAACCTAGTTCGTCCTCGTATCTGTATCCTTTATTTTTATAAAAACAAAAATATCTTCTTCTGTCTTTTTCTACCATGAAGCAAACTCTAATTCAAAATCCTTCTGCTTCAAAGGGGGGTTCCATAAGCCATCACCAAAACCAAAGATTTCATCTGGTTGTGAACTCCACCCTGGCTTGAAGCCATGGTTTGGGCACTACTCTTCTTAGGGCACGATGATGAAAACCCTTGCAAACACCTGCTACAGTTCGAGGAAATGTGTTCTCAGGCACGACACAAGAAACACTAAGGTGGAAATTGTTTTTCTTTTCTCTGATGGGAAAGGCGAAGCAATGGTACACGTTTGCCGTAGAAAGTACGAATGGGGACTAGGATGAACTTAAAGACAAGTTTTGTCTTGCATTTTTCCCCATGTCCCGTATCATCTCTTTACTAGGGCGATCCTCGACTTTGAGCAGGGCGAGAAGGAGTCTATAGGTACAGCCTAGGCCTAGTTTTCAAAGTTAATTTATGCTGGCCCAGACTTGTCATTACCTGATGGCATGATTTTGTGCCTCTTTTGTATGGGTCTTGACATAGATGCTGACCTATGCCTAGACATGACTGTCGGAGGTCAATTTACACACAAAACTATGACAGAACAAGTGGAATTCCTTGAGCATTGCATTGCCATACACACTTCTTTCGTCATAAGAACCAAACCCCTCTAGGCAAAAGTCATGTTGAGTGTTGGGGAGTCCTCGATAGTTGAATCCAAACTCGCACCATCCCTAGGTTCAACTTATGAGCCCCCACTCGAACCACGAACACCGAAGGAATGAGTAATTCATCCGTTGGAGTTCCCTATCAAATTCAAGGATTATGGCAATACCTCGAAGTTATCATGGCACGAAAAGAACATAAGGGAAGTTTCCCCTTAAATAGAACCACCAAAGGAATGGCTAATGGAAGTGAAACATTCTTCCAAAGCAATTCAGATTCTATCATCTTCCATGGCCATAACTTGTTCATTAAGGGGAACCACCATAGAAGCCCTGCACAACCCCACGTCAAAACTAATATCATGTCCGAATTCCTTGTGGAAGCCCTTTTGGGCAAAATGCCACTAGTCTCAGCCAACAAGCTCTTCAAAAGTCCTTTGAGACTATTTTTCGAGTGTTGTGGGATTGCCAGGGCCATGCCGGTCATAATTGACAAAATCGAGGTTTTCATAGATTTTCACATCTTTGCCATCCTTATGTTTGATCTACTCATAGGCTACCCTCTAGAAAAACTTTTTTAAGAAAAATCTTCCCATGGGGGCCTTCATGATAAGTTGGGAAAAGCTACTTCTGCCACTCACCTAGAAACCCCAATGGTGGAGCATCTTCCCAACCATAACCCCTTCGAGAAGGTAAAGTTTGTATCTCCGTTCGTTTCACCTAAGCTTGCTTGTGAAACAGAACATACATCATCACCCTCGCTCGAACCCAAGTCGTGTCCCTCTGGCCATCCAAACGTTGTTCTTGATAGTGATCGAGAATCAACATTGATCCTACGTGATAGGTTTTGTGCCATGCCCAAAGCACCGACTCTGGAGACCAAGAAGAATTCTGCTAACAAGCATGGAAACTTCTCTTTTAAGATCCCTCACGTTTCATGTTCACTTTTGGAGTCTCCAAAGTTCATTTTGCTTAGTACCTCTTGTACCCACGAGAACCACAACCTACTCCTCCTTCTTATTCACAAGCTTTTTAGAAAGATGGTTGTGGATGCATATGTTTATCACAAATATTGCAGATCTTGTGGATGCATTGTGGTACTAACCTTGCAGCTTGAGCGATAATGCTAAATGATTGGTGGTAAAACTAGGAACTATACCGCCATTGTCAGCTGCAAGATGAGCTCATGTGGTCAAGCTTAAGACCATAAATTAAGCACTGCCTGAAGATACCCCGGATTATCATAGAAAATATGATTATCATAAAAAACTTTACTATCAATAAAAAGCAAAAACATGTTTTTTAAGTTAGTATGCACCTTCGAGTATTCTTGGTTGTTAACCCTTTCAGGTTGAGACTAAGAAGAACAAGGGGCATACGATGCTAAAGAACATAAGAGCTGCATCAATCATACATGTCGATGTTCTTTTGTGATGGAACACACTCAGAGGGAGACCTCTGACATTGCACACTTGACTTTTACACAAAAGTCCAAGTGTGAGGGAGGAAGTTCCATCCACACAAAAGGCCATCTTGGGCTAAAAAAAGAAATGATGTCAGCTCTACCTCGCCATAAAAAAGAGAGAGAATAGAAAAAACCCTTTATAGAAAAATGATGAAAAAAATGTGCGAAAAAATATATATTATAAAAGAGAAGAGAAGAGAGAAGGAGCATTCTCCTCTCCTAGACCTTTGCTATCACTAAGGCCCATGGTCCACACACACTAGTTGTGTGTCTAGCCCAGACTTGGTGATAACCTAAGAGGAACCGTATACAAGCCACCATTGCAGCAACTTCAAAATCTTCATCCACGTATGCTACCGGTAAGTAAACTCAGGTATGCAAAGGTAAATAAATGTTCACTAACTCTCTTATTCATAGTTATCTCTATTAGAATAAAACTTGATCATGCAAATTCATGCTTCCTTTATTTATGTAGTATGCTCTGGTTTGGGTGTATTCATGAGTACATCCATAGGCTTTTTAAATTAAGCATGGTGCTTAGGTTAAAATAGCCTTCTTTAATCAAAATTTGACATGGTGTTGAAATTTGATTAATGAACTTTGAGTAATAATTTCATAAAACAATGGAAGTAATCTTTCATGGAGATAAATCAAAGCTGGATTTATATTGTATCTTTTACCTTAGCCTTGCATGAGTATAAAAAGATTGGTGAACAAATAAAATTTTTTTAATAGTAATAATAATTTAATAATAATAATAATAAAATCTAGGCTCCCCGATGTTCAAACCGGTAGAGCCCTTGTTTGTTTCCTTTTCGTTTCTTTATCCAATAAATAGGTACAAGAGTAAGTGTGGGGGAGATCTCTCAAGCACAATAACCACACACTTGAGATCTCCCAACACAATGCACAACACTGAATGATTCAACTTGCAGAAGGACAAAATAGATGACTTCAGAGAAGATTGGTTAAACCTTTGGTTTAGCCAGACCATCTCTAACTTCTCGCAACTCCTTCATCTTCAACGGTGGTTTGTGCAACTCTTCCCTCAACTCCCTACAATTGAGTTTAAAACAAACATAATTCTGATCACTAAAAAATAAACTCAATGAACCATCAATGTCCCCATGCAAACCACACTTCGTTCAAAACTTTGAAAAGTGACATGTTTATAATGTCTTTAAGATAGAAGCTTGCATGAAGTTTGTTCCATATACATACACTTATGCTTGTGGAAAAAATATTCTAATAGGACAATCATGTTGACTAAATTGTTGTGAGGTGTGATATAGTTCTGACTTAGAAATCCTACTGTTTCTATTCGAAGTACTTGGAGAATTTGTTTTGATAAAAATATCATAAAACCATAGTATCACATACTCCTCACTTGGTGAAGCAATTCCTACCAAAGCCAAATGTGATATCTTGAAAATTTCAAGCCTTCCACATACACTGCATGTTTTTGTATTGAGTTTGGTCAAACCTTGTTGACCCTTATTGAGATATTTATCATGCTCCCAAGACCAAGATCACAAACACCCACTTATATATGCTGCTCCTACACTGGGAGTACGAAAAACATGCTTCCGTCCACCAAAATTTTTGCTCCTACACTAGGAGTAGACAAAAAATATTTGTTAGATAAAAACTCCATGTTCTAAAAGATAGTGATCCCTCTCTAAATAAGTGGTTTAGAACAAGAGACATGGGCTATGCAAAAGTATGAAAAAGAAAAAAAATATTTAGACATATGAAGGTCTAAGAAGAAAAAAATAGGGACACATGAAGGTCCCAAGGTATCGAAGAAAAAAGTTGAGCGCATGAGGCTCATATATATAAAAAAGAGAAAAATGATAGCCATGTCTCAAAAATAAAAAAAGTTAGAAAGAGATCATATCTACAAAGGGAGTATAGTTCACCTTATAGTTTTAGTTCGCATACTTTTCACACGCATGCACATCTTGATCTAAGAGTATGACACTTCTCTCCTTGGATCCTCTATTTGACTTTACAATATATGCAATACAAGTATACTACTTTGTTTATCCCTACCTAAAGCTCCACATAAACCTTTTTAGAAGTAGGAGAAAACAAAAGAAGGCAAAACTTTGCTATGCCTTGGTGAGGAAATATACACCATCGAGTGATTTGAGAGTACCATTTGAGAAGTATAAAGTGAACTATGCTTTTGAAAAACTTTTAGAACTCCAAGTTGCTAAGATATGAAATTAGGAAGATGACTTCGTTTCGAGAATTGTTCCACTTTTCAACAACCCAAGGAAATATGTTAGCTAACGCCACATATCCCACTTCTGTAAAGAATATGTTGGAATAGTTTTCATGTATAGCTGTATATCTTGGGGATGTTATATTCATGTTTACTTTTACCTCTAAGCTTTGCTCGAGGACCAGCAAAGAGCTAAGTGTGGGGGCTTGTTGGCAATCCTTGACTCACATTTCTAACCACCAATTCTCACATAAAATCTGCACAACTGAAAGGTCCTAGTATGGCTAGAGGGGGGGGGTGAATAGCCTAATAAAAATTCTACAAGATCACTAGAGCAAAATATTAGTAACACAAATGGCGATAAAGCGGTTTTGCTCTAGCTCTAATTGTTAGGCAAGCCGCCTATTGCAATTCTAATAATTATAGTCTCTATGGCACACAAAAAACTATGTCTCTACTCTAACTAATTAGAGAGCTAGCAAGACAAATAAATTACTCTAAGTTACTCTACTTGCTACTCTACCACAAGAAATATTGCAAGTATGAAAGAGAGGGGAAATTGACTTTTATACCAACGGTGAAGAGTAGAGGATGTTGCCAATCACCAAATAAATAATCCCAACAATATATATATCAATCAATCCAATGCACCGGAAGACAAGAGATGACACAATTGATTTTTCTCCCGAGGTTCACTTGCTTGCCGGCAAGCTAGTCCCCGTTGTGTCGACCAACACCTTGGTGGTTCCTCGGTAGAGCCCCTCAAGCCACGCCCCGCAAGGCACCGCAAGAACCCACACACAAGTGCGGTAACTCAACGACACGAGCAATCCACTAGAGTTGGAATTAGGCACTCCGCCGGGGAACCACAACAACCCCTCACAAATTCACCTTGATTGGGGGCGGACACAATCACCAAATCCCCTCACCAATCAATCCAACACCAACCGTCTAGGTGACGGCAATCACCAAGAGTAATAAGAAATCAACAATTGCAATCACCACCTAGTGCCACGAAATTGAATCACAAATGCATGAACTAGGGTTTCCCCAAACCTCCTCTCAAGAACAAGCACCAACCATGGAAATGGAGAGGAGAGGGAGAGGATCTTCTTGGAGCTCTCAAATCGATCTCTAGAGCTTGCTCTCTCACTTGATTGGGGCTCAAATCAAAGGAGTGGGAGAGGAGAGGATGAGAGCTTTTCTTCTCTTGAGTGTTCTTGAGAGTATGAGCAAAAGAGAGGAATGAGTGAGTAACCGAGGGAAGGGAATGGGGGAGCTGCTGGCTATATCCCCTCGTTCGGACAGCCGAGACCCTCGTAGTTGACACACAACGGCTCCTGTACGCCGACGTGAACAACGGGCAGCAACGGCAGGCAAACGGCGTCGGGCTCTCATATGCTCTACCTCCCACGAGTGGACGGCAACGGGTCAGCGCAGGACCAGTCAAACCAAGCTGCAGCGTTTCTTGCTCTCTCTCTCATATTCTCAGCCAACCGGGAGTCGACAGCATGCCGCACCTTTCTCACTCACACGAAAAAAAAGGCAGGCATGCAACGGCTCCAAATACTCTCTCTCGGTCTTGCATGCAGGGGCACGAAGCTTCCTGGAAGCTGCCCCTCTCTCTCAGCAAAAAGCGCAGGCAATAGGCCACCAATGAGAGGATGACAACGGCATGCAGCAGGCGCCTCTCACTCCTCTCTCTCTTGGCCGGCCACTCTTGCAAAAGCTTAAAATAGACGCCGGCCTCCACCCTCACTCCTTTTGACATCGGCATGCAAACAGAAGAGATGGAGACACAAGCAGCCGTACAGGCACTCCCGCTACGCAAGACAATTTCCAGTTCGGTATGGATAAATTTCCAACCAGGGCTTCTCTGTCTCGTGCAACTAAAAATTTGATCCTCTGCTCTCCAACAAACAGAGGCCCTTGCTCAGAAAATTGGTCGGCTTAGCTGGAAATTCCAAACAACTCCTTTTTTTTAAACCCTTTTAAGTGCTAACTTCACCAAGATGATCAAAAAAATGGGCACTTAAGTTAGCTTTTCATAAATAATTTTTCAAGGGCTTTCTCATGCATTCTCACCACGTCACTAAGCGCTAAGTATATGCAAATGAGACTCACACTTAGTGGCACTAGATAACCATTGCAATTAAAGATCTCCCCTCTTTATAGTACGGTTATTTATCCTAAATCACTCACACCCTCTATGATGTCTTGAGTGCAAACCAAAAATGGCCCTACAAATTATACCTTTGCCTTGAGCCCATTTTTATTTTTCTCTTTCTTCTTTTCCAAGCATGAGCACTTGATCAATCTTTTGGACCATCTCCATCCACAATGATGCATCACTAGCTCCATCACTTGGATCGGACCACCTTGTCTAATTCAACCACTTAGCACAAAGGTTAGTCATAGGTTGTCATTAATTATCCAAAACCAAACATGGAGCTTTCAATCTCCCCCTTTTTGGTAATTGATGACAACCCTCACAAAGATTTTTTTTTATAATTAAAATTTTGAATTTGTCATGCTTGTCCAAGCTTTTAGATAAGAATAAGATTTGGACAATCATCACAAATTCGATTTTGGTAGAATTAGCTCCCCCTACATATGTGCTAAGAGTTTGGATTTGAAAGGCTTTGCACATATGCATAGATAAAAATTATGGAGGAGTAATTTTACCAAGATGATGCTAAGGTATAAAGAATGGACCTTTGAAGCGTGATATCAATCAGAGTTATAAATTTACACGATCCTTAGCATCATGGATAACTAGACATATATCAAAAACTCAAGTACCCCGTGAGATCAACATTATAAATGAAGAGAGCACTTGATTCACTTGAAAGCATAAAAATCTAGTTATCACCTATGCATGCTAGTATTTTATATCATCATACAACTTCTAATTCTAGCATACACCACACAAGCATGAATAGGGAATTTAAGTACGTATGCAATGAGCAAGTCATATGTAAATGCACATACAAATGCAACAAATTATTTATGAGCTTGCTCCCCCCTACTTGTGTGCTTCAAAATTTTATTGACCTTATCTTTGTGACTTATCTCTCCCCCTTTGTCATCTATTTCTAAAAAAGGTATGGTCAAATTGTGGAGAGTAAGTTGCATTAGTTCTTTTGATGGGGTGAATTAGAATCAAATTTTACAAATTTGGTTCAATCTAGATCACTTGCCAAAGATATTTAATTCGGTTTGAACCAAAGACAAGCTTCTTCACACCTCATGAAAGGGTTATCTTGCCTATGTTGAATTAAACACTTATAGCAAATTTTTCTAGATTCAACACTAGGATTGCAAGCCCACAAACATGTCATATGCCACCACTAGATCATACAAACATAGAAGCAATAGTGGTAACATATATACATCAAATTCGTTTGATTTATCATGAATGCTCCAAAATGCAACTTGTATGTCTATATGTTCTAACAAGTCCTTATAAATCATGAATGACATGTCAATACAATTTTACCTTTGCTTTGTCGAAGGAGAGGCATGTCATACATATATGGGGTGCATTCAACTCATGTTTGAGAAATCAAGAATATTCAACTCATTCCTTAGCTTGCAAAACCTCTTCTCATCAAGTGGCTTAGTGAATATATCGGCAAGTTGATCATCGGTGCCCACACTCTCAATAGCAATGTCACCTTTTTGTTGATGATCTCTAATGAAATGATGCCTAATGTCAATATGTTTTGTTCTTCCATGTTGAACCGGGTTGTTTGTCATCTTGATAGCACTCTCATTGTCACATAGCAATGGCACATTCTTGAAATTGAGACCATAGTCCTTCAAGGTTGATTTCATCCATAGCAATTGAGCACAACAACTACCAGCACTAACATATTCGGCTTCGGCGGTAGAGATTGCCACGGTGTTTTGCTTCTTAGATGACCATGACACAAGTGATCTTCCAAGTAATTGACATGTGCCACTAGTACTTTTTCTATTTATCTTGCATCCCCCATAATCGGAGTCCGAATAACCAATCAACTCAAAGTTTGACCCCTTGGGATACCAAAGTCCAACATCTTTTGTATGCTTCAAATACCTCAATATTCTCTTAGTTGCGGTGAGATGACTCTCTCTAGGTGAGGATTGGTATCTTGCACACATGCATACACTAAACATGACATCCGGCCTTGATGCGGTCACATAGAGTAGGCTTCCAATTATAGACCGATATAACTTTTGATCCACCATATTACCACTAGTATCACTATCAAGAATACCATTTGTGCCCATAGGAGTAGCAATTGGCTTCGCATCTTGCATTCCAAACTTCTTTAACATGTCCCTTATGTACTTTCCTTGACTCACAAAAGTGCCATTCTTCAATTGTTTGATTTGGAGACCAAGAAAGTAACTAAGTTCACCAATCATGGACATCTCAAACTCTTTTGCCATCATTTCTCCAAACTCTTCACAATATGCTTGGTTGGTTGATCCAAATATGATATCATCCACATATATTTGCAACACAAACAAGTCATTATCAATCTTCTTAGTGAATAAAGTAGTATCAACCTTGCCCATTTTGAACCCCTTAGAGTGTAAGAAATCCCTTAACCTCTCATACCATGCCCTAGGTGCTTGCTTCAAACCATATAGTGCCTTCTTCAACTTGTACACATGGTCGGGTTTCTTGTCATCTTCAAAACCGGGAGGTTGTTCAACATACACAAGCTCATTAATATAGCCATTGAGAAATGCACTCTTCACATCCATTTGATATAACTTGATGTTGTGGGCACAAGCATAGGCTAATAGGATTCTAATTGCTCCAATCTTGCAACCGGTGCATATGTTTCACCAAAGTCAAGACCCTCTATTTGAGAGTAACCTTGTGCAACTAGTCTTGCTTTGTTTTTCACCACAATGCCATCTTCATCTTGCTTGTTTTTGAACACCCATTTGGTTCCAATCACATTGTGGTCTTTTGGCCTTTCTACCAATTCCCAAACTTCATTTCTAGTGAAATTATTGAGCTCTTCATGCATAGCATTAACCCAATCCGCATCCTTCAAAGCTACATCAATCTTGGTTGGTTCAATGGATGAGACAAATGAGAAATGACTACAAAAGTTTACCAATCTTGATCTTGTTTGCACACCACTTCTTATGTCACCAATAATCATATCCATTGGATGATCTCTTGCAATGTGAGTAGGTTGAAGCACTTGAAGTTGATTGCTTGAGCTTGGTTGGTCATTTGATTTGTCTTCATGAGATGAACTAGCACTATGATCTTGCAAATGAGAGCCACTAGCTTGCTTCATTGGAGAGGTGAGTACTTGATCTTTATCATCTTGTATGTCAATCACTTGCTTCGCTCTAATGTCCCCAATGTCCATATTCTTCATTGCTTCCACCAACCTAGGTCCACCAACATCATTTAGATTTTCTTCTTCATCTTGTGACCCATTGGTTTCATCAAATTGTACATCATGAACTTCCTCAAGAATGCCACTAGAGTTGTTCCATACTCTATATGCTTTGCTTGTAGTTGAATATCCAAGTAGGAACCCTTCATCACATCTCTTGTCAAATTTTCCCAATCTAGAGCCCTTCTTCAAGATGTAGCATTTGCAACCAAACACTCTAAAATATGCAATGTTGGGCTTTCTTCCATGTAATAGCTCATATGGAGTCTTTTCAAGCAAAGGATGACAATAGAGCCTATTGATGTAGTAGCAAGCCGTGTTGATTGCTTCATCCCAAAATGATTGACTCATATTGTACTCACTAAGCATTGATCTAGCCATATCAAGCAATGTTCTATTCTTCCTCTCTACTAGGCCATTTGATTGTGGAGTGTACTTGGCTGAGAATTGATGTCCAATGCCATAGTCATCACAAAGATCTTCAATTCTTGTATTCTTGAATTCACTTCCATTGTCACTTCTCACTTTCTTAATTCTAATTTCAAACTCATTGTGAACTCTCTTGACAAAGGTCTTGAATGTATCAAACACTTCGCTCTTGTCACTAAGAAAGAACACCCAAGTGAATCTTGTGAAGTCATCAACTATGACAAATCCATACTTATTGCCTCCAATGCTAGTGTATGTTGTTGGTCCAAATAGATCCATGTGCAACAACTCAAATGCCTTGCATGTGCTCATTGTACTCTTCTTTGGATGAGAGCTTCCAACTTGCTTTCCGGCTTGACATGCACTACAAAGTTTATCCTTTTCAAACTCAACATCTTTCAAGCCATTGACAAGATCATGTCTCAAAAGCTTCTTCAATTGTTTTATTCCAACATGACCAAGCCTTCTATGCCATAACCAACCCATGCTAGACTTAGATATCAAACAAGTTGTCAAAGATGTTTCACTAGCATTAAAATCAACTAGGTAGAGATTCTCATGTCTAAATCCTTTGAACGCCAAGTTTGAACCATCCACACTAATAACCTCCACATCATTGACACCAAATATGCACTTGAAGCCTAGATCACAAATTTGTGCCACCGATAAGAGATTGAAGTCCAAGCTTTCAACTAGCAATACATTTGAGATGCTCATGTCATTTGATATTGCAATCTTTCCAAGTCCAATAACCTTGCCTTTCTTATTATTGCCAAAAGTAATAGAATCAACATCACTATGATTATCATTGATTGAGTCAAACATTCTTGATGTGCCGGTCATGTGTTGAGTGCACCCACTATCAATAATCCAATGCCTTCCTCCGGCTTTGTAATTGACCTACAAGTAAATCAATGAAGCTTAGGTACCCACACTTGCTTGGGTCCTTGTAGGTTAGTGACTAAGCTCTTTGGTACCCAAATAGCCTTCTTCTTTGGGCCCACAATTGGTGTACCAATAAACTTAGCATGCACACCCTTCACACCCTTGGTAAGAACATAACAAGAATCAAATGGCATAGCATTAACAAATTTATTGCTATTGTTCTTTTTGGTGCAATTATGCTCAAGGTGCCCAACTTGCTTGCATCTATTGCAAAACCGACCATTGCTCTTCACAAAGCTAGGCTTTGGAGTAGCAAAGACCGCCTTGCCTTTCTTGGGAGTATAGCCCAATCCCTCTTTGTTAAGAGAGAATCTTTGGCTACCCAAGCATTTTAGCAAGCGGGCCTCACCCCCATAGGCCTTGCCTAGGGCATGAGTGAGCTCACCCACCTCTCTCTTGAGAGTCTCATTCTCAACCATTAGTGAGGCATCACAAGTGAAACCATCACTACTAGTAGAGGTAGAGTTGGTGGTGGTAGATGAAGAGCTACAAGAAGGGTTAGCATTTGACATGATGATAGGTTGATAAAAGGATTCATCAAGAATATCACAAGATAAGCCAACATCACATGATACAACAACCTTTTCACTTTCATGTTGCTCAAGTAGCAAGGAGTGAGCTTTTTTAAGCTTGGAATGAGCCTTGCCAAGTTCCTCATGGTCTTCCACTAGACACTCATGAGAGGCTTTAAGCTCACAAAGGGCTTTCTCAAGGGTTTGCACCTTCTTGATCAATCCCTTACACTCTTTGCTCTTGGCTATAGCAATGTCTTTAGTTTGTTGTAGCATATCATAAAGTTGATCTTTAGTTGGTTCATTATCATTATCATCATCATTATCACTATCATGAGCATATTCAACTTCACTATCACTACTATCATCATCATGTACCTTAGTATCCTTAGCCATGAAGCATGAAGAGGATGAATCAAATAGTGAAGACCTCTTGTTGATAGTAATAGAAGCAAGTGCTTTGTTTGATGTCTCTTGCTCATCATCATCGTCGTCATCACTATCCCAAGTGACCACATAGGCACCATCTTTGCCTTTCTTGAATGTCATCTTGGCCTCTCTTTTCTTCTTCTCAAACTTGTTCTTCTTGTTTTTCTTCTTCTCATATGGGCATTCCGCTTGAAGATGATCCGGACTATCACAATTAAAACATAGCCTTGGTTGCTCTTTGCTCTTGAAGTTGTCGCTTCTCTTTCTAAAGCCTCTTCTCTTAATGAACATCTTGCCAATTTTCTTGACAACTAGAGCTAGTGCTTCATCATCAATCTCTAAGTCCTCATCTTCTTCATTGTCACTATCTTCTTGGACTTTTGCTTTGCCCTTACTCTTGGAGGAGGTGGCCTTGAATGCCACGGTCTTCTTCTTCTTTTCTTCCTCCTTCTTCTCCTTCTCATCGGCATCTTGATCATACTTGTCATAGGTCAAGACTTCTCCAAGCAAATCATTAGGCTTCTTTGTATCAAGCCCATCTCTTTGCAACATCATGATCAACATCTTAAATCTTCTAGGTAAGCTCAATAAGAACTTGTGGCAAAAATCTTGGTCTTGAGTCTTGTGCCCTAAGCTCTTAAGATCATTCACAATGACTTGCAATCTATGAAACATCTCCAAGATTGTTTCATCTTCCTTCATCTTGAAGTTCTCAAACTCACTCTTGAGCCCATATAGCTTGGCACTCTTCACAACCTTAGTGCCCTCATAGGTCTCACTCAACCTTGTCCACACCTCACTAGCAAACTCCAAATCCTTGATGCCCTCAAACACCTTTGAGTCAATGCCATTGTAGATGGTATTAAGAGCCATCCGATTGCATGTTCTATTATCTCTATCATTGGGAGTGAGGTTATCGGGATCAAGAATAGCATAGTCATGTTCGGTGACTTCCCAAACCTTCTCATGAATAGAACCAAGATACATTGTCATCTTTCTTTTCCAATAGTCAAAAGAACTAACACCATCAAAGAAAGGTGGTTTGCCCCCAACATGATTGAACACAATTTGAGCCATAATTCAACACCGAAGGTTGTTAAGCCTTAATTAAAAGGTGACCTAGCTCCGGTACCACTTGAAAGGTCCTAGTATGGCTAGAGGGGGGGGTGAATAGCCTAATAAAAATTCTACAAGATCACTAGAGCAAAATATTAGTAACACAAATGGCGATAAAGCGGTTTTGCTCTAGCTCTAATTGTTAGGCAAGCCGCCTATTGCAATTCTAATAATTATAGTCTCTATGGCACACAAAAAACTATGTCTCTACTCTAACTAATTAGAGAGCTAGCAAGACAAATAAATTACTCTAAGTTACTCTACTTGCTACTCTACCACAAGAAATATTGCAAGTATGAAAGAGAGGGGAAATTGACTTTTATACCAACGGTGAAGAGTAGAGGATGTTGCCAATCACCAAATAAATAATCCCAACAATATATATATCAATCAATCCAATGCACCGGAAGACAAGAGATGACACAATTGATTTTTCTCCCGAGGTTCACTTGCTTGCCGGCAAGCTAGTCCCCGTTGTGTCGACCAACACCTTGGTGGTTCCTCGGTAGAGCCCCTCAAGCCACGCCCCGCAAGGCACCGCAAGAACCCACACACAAGTGCGGTAACTCAACGACACGAGCAATCCACTAGAGTTGGAATTAGGCACTCCGCCGGGGAACCACAACAACCCCTCACAAATTCACCTTGATTGGGGGCGGACACAATCACCAAATCCCCTCACCAATCAATCCAACACCAACCGTCTAGGTGACGGCAATCACCAAGAGTAATAAGAAATCAACAATTGCAATCACCACCTAGTGCCACGAAATTGAATCACAAATGCATGAACTAGGGTTTCCCCAAACCTCCTCTCAAGAACAAGCACCAACCATGGAAATGGAGAGGAGAGGGAGAGGATCTTCTTGGAGCTCTCAAATCGATCTCTAGAGCTTGCTCTCTCACTTGATTGGGGCTCAAATCAAAGGAGTGGGAGAGGAGAGGATGAGAGCTTTTCTTCTCTTGAGTGTTCTTGAGAGTATGAGCAAAAGAGAGGAATGAGTGAGTAACCGAGGGAAGGGAATGGGGGAGCTGCTGGCTATATCCCCTCGTTCGGACAGCCGAGACCCTCGTAGTTGACACACAACGGCTCCTGTACGCCGACGTGAACAACGGGCAGCAACGGCAGGCAAACGGCGTCGGGCTCTCATATGCTCTACCTCCCACGAGTGGACGGCAACGGGTCAGCGCAGGACCAGTCAAACCAAGCTGCAGCGTTTCTTGCTCTCTCTCTCATATTCTCAGCCAACCGGGAGTCGACAGCATGCCGCACCTTTCTCACTCACACGAAAAAAAAGGCAGGCATGCAACGGCTCCAAATACTCTCTCTCGGTCTTGCATGCAGGGGCACGAAGCTTCCTGGAAGCTGCCCCTCTCTCTCAGCAAAAAGCGCAGGCAATAGGCCACCAATGAGAGGATGACAACGGCATGCAGCAGGCGCCTCTCACTCCTCTCTCTCTTGGCCGGCCACTCTTGCAAAAGCTTAAAATAGACGCCGGCCTCCACCCTCACTCCTTTTGACATCGGCATGCAAACAGAAGAGATGGAGACACAAGCAGCCGTACAGGCACTCCCGCTACGCAAGACAATTTCCAGTTCGGTATGGATAAATTTCCAACCAGGGCTTCTCTGTCTCGTGCAACTAAAAATTTGATCCTCTGCTCTCCAACAAACAGAGGCCCTTGCTCAGAAAATTGGTCGGCTTAGCTGGAAATTCCAAACAACTCCTTTTTTTTAAACCCTTTTAAGTGCTAACTTCACCAAGATGATCAAAAAAATGGGCACTTAAGTTAGCTTTTCATAAATAATTTTTCAAGGGCTTTCTCATGCATTCTCACCACGTCACTAAGCGCTAAGTATATGCAAATGAGACTCACACTTAGTGGCACTAGATAACCATTGCAATTAAAGATCTCCCCTCTTTATAGTACGGTTATTTATCCTAAATCACTCACACCCTCTATGATGTCTTGAGTGCAAACCAAAAATGGCCCTACAAATTATACCTTTGCCTTGAGCCCATTTTTATTTTTCTCTTTCTTCTTTTCCAAGCATGAGCACTTGATCAATCTTTTGGACCATCTCCATCCACAATGATGCATCACTAGCTCCATCACTTGGATCGGACCACCTTGTCTAATTCAACCACTTAGCACAAAGGTTAGTCATAGGTTGTCATTAATTATCCAAAACCAAACATGGAGCTTTCAATCTCCCCCTTTTTGGTAATTGATGACAACCCTCACAAAGATTTTTTTTTATAATTAAAATTTTGAATTTGTCATGCTTGTCCAAGCTTTTAGATAAGAATAAGATTTGGACAATCATCACAAATTCGATTTTGGTAGAATTAGCTCCCCCTACATATGTGCTAAGAGTTTGGATTTGAAAGGCTTTGCACATATGCATAGATAAAAATTATGGAGGAGTAATTTTACCAAGATGATGCTAAGGTATAAAGAATGGACCTTTGAAGCGTGATATCAATCAGAGTTATAAATTTACACGATCCTTAGCATCATGGATAACTAGACATATATCAAAAACTCAAGTACCCCGTGAGATCAACATTATAAATGAAGAGAGCACTTGATTCACTTGAAAGCATAAAAATCTAGTTATCACCTATGCATGCTAGTATTTTATATCATCATACAACTTCTAATTCTAGCATACACCACACAAGCATGAATAGGGAATTTAAGTACGTATGCAATGAGCAAGTCATATGTAAATGCACATACAAATGCAACAAATTATTTATGAGCTTGCTCCCCCCTACTTGTGTGCTTCAAAATTTTATTGACCTTATCTTTGTGACTTATCTCTCCCCCTTTGTCATCTATTTCTAAAAAAGGTATGGTCAAATTGTGGAGAGTAAGTTGCATTAGTTCTTTTGATGGGGTGAATTAGAATCAAATTTTACAAATTTGGTTCAATCTAGATCACTTGCCAAAGATATTTAATTCGGTTTGAACCAAAGACAAGCTTCTTCACACCTCATGAAAGGGTTATCTTGCCTATGTTGAATTAAACACTTATAGCAAATTTTTCTAGATTCAACACTAGGATTGCAAGCCCACAAACATGTCATATGCCACCACTAGATCATACAAACATAGAAGCAATAGTGGTAACATATATACATCAAATTCGTTTGATTTATCATGAATGCTCCAAAATGCAACTTGTATGTCTATATGTTCTAACAAGTCCTTATAAATCATGAATGACATGTCAATACAATTTTACCTTTGCTTTGTCGAAGGAGAGGCATGTCATACATATATGGGGTGCATTCAACTCATGTTTGAGAAATCAAGAATATTCAACTCATTCCTTAGCTTGCAAAACCTCTTCTCATCAAGTGGCTTAGTGAATATATCGGCAAGTTGATCATCGGTGCCCACACTCTCAATAGCAATGTCACCTTTTTGTTGATGATCTCTAATGAAATGATGCCTAATGTCAATATGTTTTGTTCTTCCATGTTGAACCGGGTTGTTTGTCATCTTGATAGCACTCTCATTGTCACATAGCAATGGCACATTCTTGAAATTGAGACCATAGTCCTTCAAGGTTGATTTCATCCATAGCAATTGAGCACAACAACTACCAGCACTAACATATTCGGCTTCGGCGGTAGAGATTGCCACGGTGTTTTGCTTCTTAGATGACCATGACACAAGTGATCTTCCAAGTAATTGACATGTGCCACTAGTACTTTTTCTATTTATCTTGCATCCCCCATAATCGGAGTCCGAATAACCAATCAACTCAAAGTTTGACCCCTTGGGATACCAAAGTCCAACATCTTTTGTATGCTTCAAATACCTCAATATTCTCTTAGTTGCGGTGAGATGACTCTCTCTAGGTGAGGATTGGTATCTTGCACACATGCATACACTAAACATGACATCCGGCCTTGATGCGGTCACATAGAGTAGGCTTCCAATTATAGACCGATATAACTTTTGATCCACCATATTACCACTAGTATCACTATCAAGAATACCATTTGTGCCCATAGGAGTAGCAATTGGCTTCGCATCTTGCATTCCAAACTTCTTTAACATGTCCCTTATGTACTTTCCTTGACTCACAAAAGTGCCATTCTTCAATTGTTTGATTTGGAGACCAAGAAAGTAACTAAGTTCACCAATCATGGACATCTCAAACTCTTTTGCCATCATTTCTCCAAACTCTTCACAATATGCTTGGTTGGTTGATCCAAATATGATATCATCCACATATATTTGCAACACAAACAAGTCATTATCAATCTTCTTAGTGAATAAAGTAGTATCAACCTTGCCCATTTTGAACCCCTTAGAGTGTAAGAAATCCCTTAACCTCTCATACCATGCCCTAGGTGCTTGCTTCAAACCATATAGTGCCTTCTTCAACTTGTACACATGGTCGGGTTTCTTGTCATCTTCAAAACCGGGAGGTTGTTCAACATACACAAGCTCATTAATATAGCCATTGAGAAATGCACTCTTCACATCCATTTGATATAACTTGATGTTGTGGGCACAAGCATAGGCTAATAGGATTCTAATTGCTCCAATCTTGCAACCGGTGCATATGTTTCACCAAAGTCAAGACCCTCTATTTGAGAGTAACCTTGTGCAACTAGTCTTGCTTTGTTTTTCACCACAATGCCATCTTCATCTTGCTTGTTTTTGAACACCCATTTGGTTCCAATCACATTGTGGTCTTTTGGCCTTTCTACCAATTCCCAAACTTCATTTCTAGTGAAATTATTGAGCTCTTCATGCATAGCATTAACCCAATCCGCATCCTTCAAAGCTACATCAATCTTGGTTGGTTCAATGGATGAGACAAATGAGAAATGACTACAAAAGTTTACCAATCTTGATCTTGTTTGCACACCACTTCTTATGTCACCAATAATCATATCCATTGGATGATCTCTTGCAATGTGAGTAGGTTGAAGCACTTGAAGTTGATTGCTTGAGCTTGGTTGGTCATTTGATTTGTCTTCATGAGATGAACTAGCACTATGATCTTGCAAATGAGAGCCACTAGCTTGCTTCATTGGAGAGGTGAGTACTTGATCTTTATCATCTTGTATGTCAATCACTTGCTTCGCTCTAATGTCCCCAATGTCCATATTCTTCATTGCTTCCACCAACCTAGGTCCACCAACATCATTTAGATTTTCTTCTTCATCTTGTGACCCATTGGTTTCATCAAATTGTACATCATGAACTTCCTCAAGAATGCCACTAGAGTTGTTCCATACTCTATATGCTTTGCTTGTAGTTGAATATCCAAGTAGGAACCCTTCATCACATCTCTTGTCAAATTTTCCCAATCTAGAGCCCTTCTTCAAGATGTAGCATTTGCAACCAAACACTCTAAAATATGCAATGTTGGGCTTTCTTCCATGTAATAGCTCATATGGAGTCTTTTCAAGCAAAGGATGACAATAGAGCCTATTGATGTAGTAGCAAGCCGTGTTGATTGCTTCATCCCAAAATGATTGACTCATATTGTACTCACTAAGCATTGATCTAGCCATATCAAGCAATGTTCTATTCTTCCTCTCTACTAGGCCATTTGATTGTGGAGTGTACTTGGCTGAGAATTGATGTCCAATGCCATAGTCATCACAAAGATCTTCAATTCTTGTATTCTTGAATTCACTTCCATTGTCACTTCTCACTTTCTTAATTCTAATTTCAAACTCATTGTGAACTCTCTTGACAAAGGTCTTGAATGTATCAAACACTTCGCTCTTGTCACTAAGAAAGAACACCCAAGTGAATCTTGTGAAGTCATCAACTATGACAAATCCATACTTATTGCCTCCAATGCTAGTGTATGTTGTTGGTCCAAATAGATCCATGTGCAACAACTCAAATGCCTTGCATGTGCTCATTGTACTCTTCTTTGGATGAGAGCTTCCAACTTGCTTTCCGGCTTGACATGCACTACAAAGTTTATCCTTTTCAAACTCAACATCTTTCAAGCCATTGACAAGATCATGTCTCAAAAGCTTCTTCAATTGTTTTATTACAACATGACCAAGCCTTCTATGCCATAACCAACCCATGCTAGACTTAGATATCAAACAAGTTGTCAAAGATGTTTCACTAGCATTAAAATCAACTAGGTAGAGATTCTCATGTCTAAATCCTTTGAACGCCAAGTTTGAACCATCCACACTAATAACCTCCACATCATTGACACCAAATATGCACTTGAAGCCTAGATCACAAATTTGTGCCACCGATAAGAGATTGAAGTCCAAGCTTTCAACTAGCAATACATTTGAGATGCTCATGTCATTTGATATTGCAATCTTTCCAAGTCCAATAACCTTGCCTTTCTTATTATTGCCAAAAGTAATAGAATCAACATCACTATGATTATCATTGATTGAGTCAAACATTCTTGATGTGCCGGTCATGTGTTGAGTGCACCCACTATCAATAATCCAATGCCTTCCTCCGGCTTTGTAATTGACCTACAAGTAAATCAATGAAGCTTAGGTACCCACACTTGCTTGGGTCCTTGTAGGTTAGTGACTAAGCTCTTTGGTACCCAAATAGCCTTCTTCTTTGGGCCCACAATTGGTGTACCAATAAACTTAGCATGCACACCCTTCACACCCTTGGTAAGAACATAACAAGAATCAAATGGCATAGCATTAACAAATTTATTGCTATTGTTCTTTTTGGTGCAATTATGCTCAAGGTGCCCAACTTGCTTGCATCTATTGCAAAACCGACCATTGCTCTTCACAAAGCTAGGCTTTGGAGTAGCAAAGACCGCCTTGCCTTTCTTGGGAGTATAGCCCAATCCCTCTTTGTTAAGAGAGAATCTTTGGCTACCCAAGCATTTTAGCAAGCGGGCCTCACCCCCATAGGCCTTGCCTAGGGCATGAGTGAGCTCACCCACCTCTCTCTTGAGAGTCTCATTCTCAACCATTAGTGAGGCATCACAAGTGAAACCATCACTACTAGTAGAGGTAGAGTTGGTGGTGGTAGATGAAGAGCTACAAGAAGGGTTAGCATTTGACATGATGATAGGTTGATAAAAGGATTCATCAAGAATATCACAAGATAAGCCAACATCACATGATACAACAACCTTTTCACTTTCATGTTGCTCAAGTAGCAAGGAGTGAGCTTTTTTAAGCTTGGAATGAGCCTTGCCAAGTTCCTCATGGTCTTCCACTAGACACTCATGAGAGGCTTTAAGCTCACAAAGGGCTTTCTCAAGGGTTTGCACCTTCTTGATCAATCCCTTACACTCTTTGCTCTTGGCTATAGCAATGTCTTTAGTTTGTTGTAGCATATCATAAAGTTGATCTTTAGTTGGTTCATTATCATTATCATCATCATTATCACTATCATGAGCATATTCAACTTCACTATCACTACTATCATCATCATGTACCTTAGTATCCTTAGCCATGAAGCATGAAGAGGATGAATCAAATAGTGAAGACCTCTTGTTGATAGTAATAGAAGCAAGTGCTTTGTTTGATGTCTCTTGCTCATCATCATCGTCGTCATCACTATCCCAAGTGACCACATAGGCACCATCTTTGCCTTTCTTGAATGTCATCTTGGCCTCTCTTTTCTTCTTCTCAAACTTGTTCTTCTTGTTTTTCTTCTTCTCATATGGGCATTCCGCTTGAAGATGATCCGGACTATCACAATTAAAACATAGCCTTGGTTGCTCTTTGCTCTTGAAGTTGTCGCTTCTCTTTCTAAAGCCTCTTCTCTTAATGAACATCTTGCCAATTTTCTTGACAACTAGAGCTAGTGCTTCATCATCAATCTCTAAGTCCTCATCTTCTTCATTGTCACTATCTTCTTGGACTTTTGCTTTGCCCTTACTCTTGGAGGAGGTGGCCTTGAATGCCACGGTCTTCTTCTTCTTTTCTTCCTCCTTCTTCTCCTTCTCATCGGCATCTTGATCATACTTGTCATAGGTCAAGACTTCTCCAAGCAAATCATTAGGCTTCTTTGTATCAAGCCCATCTCTTTGCAACATCATGATCAACATCTTAAATCTTCTAGGTAAGCTCAATAAGAACTTGTGGCAAAAATCTTGGTCTTGAGTCTTGTGCCCTAAGCTCTTAAGATCATTCACAATGACTTGCAATCTATGAAACATCTCCAAGATTGTTTCATCTTCCTTCATCTTGAAGTTCTCAAACTCACTCTTGAGCCCATATAGCTTGGCACTCTTCACAACCTTAGTGCCCTCATAGGTCTCACTCAACCTTGTCCACACCTCACTAGCAAACTCCAAATCCTTGATGCCCTCAAACACCTTTGAGTCAATGCCATTGTAGATGGTATTAAGAGCCATCCGATTGCATGTTCTATTATCTCTATCATTGGGAGTGAGGTTATCGGGATCAAGAATAGCATAGTCATGTTCGGTGACTTCCCAAACCTTCTCATGAATAGAACCAAGATACATTGTCATCTTTCTTTTCCAATAGTCAAAAGAACTAACACCATCAAAGAAAGGTGGTTTGCCCCCAACATGATTGAACACAATTTGAGCCATAATTCAACACCGAAGGTTGTTAAGCCTTAATTAAAAGGTGACCTAGCTCCGGTACCACTTGAAAGGTCCTAGTATGGCTAGAGGGGGGGGTGAATAGCCTAATAAAAATTCTACAAGATCACTAGAGCAAAATATTAGTAACACAAATGGCGATAAAGCGGTTTTGCTCTAGCTCTAATTGTTAGGCAAGCCGCCTATTGCAATTCTAATAATTATAGTCTCTATGGCACACAAAAAACTATGTCTCTACTCTAACTAATTAGAGAGCTAGCAAGACAAATAAATTACTCTAAGTTACTCTACTTGCTACTCTACCACAAGAAATATTGCAAGTATGAAAGAGAGGGGAAATTGACTTTTATACCAACGGTGAAGAGTAGAGGATGTTGCCAATCACCAAATAAATAATCCCAACAATATATATATCAATCAATCCAATGCACCGGAAGACAAGAGATGACACAATTGATTTTTCTCCCGAGGTTCACTTGCTTGCCGGCAAGCTAGTCCCCGTTGTGTCGACCAACACCTTGGTGGTTCCTCGGTAGAGCCCCTCAAGCCACGCCCCGCAAGGCACCGCAAGAACCCACACACAAGTGCGGTAACTCAACGACACGAGCAATCCACTAGAGTTGGAATTAGGCACTCCGCCGGGGAACCACAACAACCCCTCACAAATTCACCTTGATTGGGGGCGGACACAATCACCAAATCCCCTCACCAATCAATCCAACACCAACCGTCTAGGTGACGGCAATCACCAAGAGTAATAAGAAATCAACAATTGCAATCACCACCTAGTGCCACGAAATTGAATCACAAATGCATGAACTAGGGTTTCCCCAAACCTCCTCTCAAGAACAAGCACCAACCATGGAAATGGAGAGGAGAGGGAGAGGATCTTCTTGGAGCTCTCAAATCGATCTCTAGAGCTTGCTCTCTCACTTGATTGGGGCTCAAATCAAAGGAGTGGGAGAGGAGAGGATGAGAGCTTTTCTTCTCTTGAGTGTTCTTGAGAGTATGAGCAAAAGAGAGGAATGAGTGAGTAACCGAGGGAAGGGAATGGGGGAGCTGCTGGCTATATCCCCTCGTTCGGACAGCCGAGACCCTCGTAGTTGACACACAACGGCTCCTGTACGCCGACGTGAACAACGGGCAGCAACGGCAGGCAAACGGCGTCGGGCTCTCATATGCTCTACCTCCCACGAGTGGACGGCAACGGGTCAGCGCAGGACCAGTCAAACCAAGCTGCAGCGTTTCTTGCTCTCTCTCTCATATTCTCAGCCAACCGGGAGTCGACAGCATGCCGCACCTTTCTCACTCACACGAAAAAAAAGGCAGGCATGCAACGGCTCCAAATACTCTCTCTCGGTCTTGCATGCAGGGGCACGAAGCTTCCTGGAAGCTGCCCCTCTCTCTCAGCAAAAAGCGCAGGCAATAGGCCACCAATGAGAGGATGACAACGGCATGCAGCAGGCGCCTCTCACTCCTCTCTCTCTTGGCCGGCCACTCTTGCAAAAGCTTAAAATAGACGCCGGCCTCCACCCTCACTCCTTTTGACATCGGCATGCAAACAGAAGAGATGGAGACACAAGCAGCCGTACAGGCACTCCCGCTACGCAAGACAATTTCCAGTTCGGTATGGATAAATTTCCAACCAGGGCTTCTCTGTCTCGTGCAACTAAAAATTTGATCCTCTGCTCTCCAACAAACAGAGGCCCTTGCTCAGAAAATTGGTCGGCTTAGCTGGAAATTCCAAACAACTCCTTTTTTTTAAACCCTTTTAAGTGCTAACTTCACCAAGATGATCAAAAAAATGGGCACTTAAGTTAGCTTTTCATAAATAATTTTTCAAGGGCTTTCTCATGCATTCTCACCACGTCACTAAGCGCTAAGTATATGCAAATGAGACTCACACTTAGTGGCACTAGATAACCATTGCAATTAAAGATCTCCCCTCTTTATAGTACGGTTATTTATCCTAAATCACTCACACCCTCTATGATGTCTTGAGTGCAAACCAAAAATGGCCCTACAAATTATACCTTTGCCTTGAGCCCATTTTTATTTTTCTCTTTCTTCTTTTCCAAGCATGAGCACTTGATCAATCTTTTGGACCATCTCCATCCACAATGATGCATCACTAGCTCCATCACTTGGATCGGACCACCTTGTCTAATTCAACCACTTAGCACAAAGGTTAGTCATAGGTTGTCATTAATTATCCAAAACCAAACATGGAGCTTTCAACAACTGGTCACCAAACATAGAATAAGGGCTTACAACTAACGAATTTCACAAGTTTTGATGATTTACCATTTGCAGGAGGGCATTTATGGAAATACACATAAAAGGGCTAAAAATGTACAAGAAAACAAAGTATAAACACCATTCTACACAAGCCCAATGGAGAGGGACCCACAACCAGGCAAAACAGGGCCCAAAAGAGGTGGAAAACAAGGCCAAACCCAAGTCCAAACATCTCAACTGCGCGGAATACCACCATGGGCCAAGTCCAGATGATCATAGGAGGCAGCCCAACAAAGATGGGCTGATTTGGGCCCACTAGGCCACACCCAAATCCAGCCCGTTCGGCCCCATCTTTGGTTAGTGGACTCTTACCGCCTTGCCCATGACGGTTACGTCGGTGCTTGCCAGGTTCAATGTACCTAGGAGGCGGTTTGAGGTCAGTTTTCCACCTTCCATGAGAGGGTGAGGCCTTTTCCAAATAGCCCATAAAAGGAGGCCTCTCCTCTTCACCTATAAAAGGATGCCTCTCCTCTTCTCACAACAACAACACTCAAGGGATCAAGAGCTATACTACTAGAATAAGAGCATTATTCCAAGGGCTTATGCCCTAGTAGCTAGCTAGAGTTGAGAAAGCGAGATGTAAGGGAGAGTTCAAGTAAGCACTGGGCTTGTTGGTGACTCCACAAAGCTTGTACCTTAACAAACACGTGCTTGGTACCTTAACGGGATCTTTGCTAAGTAAGTGTTCATGGTTCTTATGGTCTTTTATGTCTTTTGATTAGTTGAGCTTTATCTAAACTTATTTGTGGGTTCGTTATCCACTCTCGTAGCAGGTGCTCTAGTTAGAGGGTCCCTAATAAAGATGGATCACCCTGCGTAACGCTAGAGTGGTGATCGATAGCGTAGACGTGGTGTCTAGGCTAGAGGCCACCTTCGTTTGCCTTGTATCCCTCGGTTGAGGGGTAGGCGGCAGGTGGTGATAGCACTGTCCGTCCCTCGTAATCCCCTACGTTTGGGTACAACTTAGAGCTATAGGCTGGAAATGCTTGACAGACTAGGTGATAGCCGGTGCCCGAAGTAAGTAAGTAGCGGTAGAGTTTACCTATCCTTAAGACCCAAAAGCCATAGGAATCCTTCTCTACCCCACCAACTCTACCTTTGTGTTGTCCTTGGATGAATTAGTTAGAAGAAGTACCTCCGTTCCCTGTGAAAATACGATACCCTGAATACCACCAGGTGAAAGCTACAACGGTAATTCCGTGCGCTTACGGAATCTTTCTATTTGCGTTAAGAAATACAAATAGTGTTCATTGATGATATTTTGGTATATTCTAAGAATAATGAAGAGCATGCATAGCATCTTCGCATAGTCCTAACTCGGCTGCGTGAACAGAAGCCTTATGCCAAATTCAGCAAGTGTGAGTTTTGGCTGGATCGAGTGCAGTTTTTGGGGCATGTCCTAACCCCCAAAAGCATCTCTGTGGATCCTAGCAAGGTGCAAGATATGTTAAATTGGAAATCTCCAAAGTCAGTGCATTAGATTCATCAGTTCCTTGGTCTTGTTGGTTATTATCGGCGCTTCATTCATGAGTTCTGCAAGATAGCCTAGCCGATGACCAAGCTGCTTCAGAAAGATGTTAAGTTCGTATGGAGTCCGACTTGTGAGGAGGTTTTCCAAGCCCTGAAGAAGTTTCTTACCTCTGCTCTAGTTCTTGCTTAAACAGATATTGACAGGCCATTCGATGTGTATTGTGATGCCTCTAGGACTGGACTAGGTTGTGTGCTTATGCAAGATGGACGTGTGATAGCTTATGCTTCACGTCAGCTGAAGAAGCACGAGATGAATTATCCCACGCATGATTTGGAGCTGGCTGCAGTTGTGCACGGTCTAAAAATTTGGAGACATTACCTGTTGGGAAACAAAGTGCATATCTATACGGATCACAAGAGCCTCAAATATATTTTCACTCAATCTGAGTTGAATATGAGGCAACAGAGGTGGCTCGAGCTAATCAATTACTACAATTTGGAAGTTCATTATCATCCTAGAAAAGCTAATGTGGTAGCTGATGCCTTGAGTCAGAAGTCACATCAGACTGATGAAGAGCCTTTGCCCCTCACTCATTCTAAAGTTTTAGCACACATTGCTCTAGTCTCGGATTTACTTGAGAAGATTATTATGGAGCAAAGGCAAGATATTTCATAAATTCATCATATCAAGAAGTTAATTGCCGAAGGGCGTGGTCCTCATTTAGCATTGATGATCAGGGTGTGGTGAAGTTCAAAAACCGGTTGGTGGTTCCTTCAAGTGATGAGCTTAGGAGAAAAATTTTGGATGAAGCTCACAACTCCAAGTTATCCATTCACCCTGGAAGCAACAAGATGTATCATGATTTGCATCACTTGTATTGGTGGCCAAATATGAAGCAGAACATTGCTAAGTACATCTCAGAGTGTGACACTTGTAGGAAGGTTAAGGCAGACCATCTGTGTACACTAGGTTTCCTACAGCCCTTGCCTATCTCTGTTTCGAAATGGGAGGATATTTCCATGGATTTTTTTGTAGGTTTGCCCCACATAGCAAAGGGGTATGACTCCATTTGGGTCATTATGGATCATCTCGCCAAGTCTGCTCATTTTCTTCTGGTGGATACAAGGTATTCAACCAAGAAATATGCCAAGCTGTACTTTGATCGGATTGTGTCCCTACATGGAGTCCGTCTTACCATTGTTTCTGATCGAGGGTCGGTTTTGTCTCTCGCTTCTAGGAGCAACTCCAAAAGTGCCTTGGTACTCGCCTCCTAAGAAGTTCAGCTTATCATCCGCAAACTGATGGTTAGACAGAAAGAGTCAACCAAGTACTTGAGGATATGTTGAGAGCTTGTGTCATTTCTTTTCCAAAAAAGTAGGATGAGTGCTTGTCTTTAGCTGAGTTTTCTTATAACAATAGCTATCAAGAAAGCATTCGAATGGCACCTTTCGAGGCTTTATATGGCAAGAAATGTAGAACACCACTTAACTGGGTTGAAGTGAGAGACCGGGGTTATTTTGGACCTAATTTCATCAAGGAAGCAAGAGAGCAAGTCATTGTCATTCATAGTCATTTGAAGGCAGCTCAGAACCATTAGAAAACCTATGCAGACAAGAGAAGAAGACCTTTACAATTCGAGGTCGGTGATCATGTGTATCTCAAGGTTTCCCCGATGAGAGGTGTGCATTGGTTTGGAGTCCGTGGGAAATTAGCTCCTCGTTATGTTGGACCTTACAAGGTTTTGGAGCGATGTGGTTCCGTTGCTTATCGTATCCAACTCCCAGATATCTTGTCTATAGTCCATAATGTCTTCCATGTTTCTCAGTTAAAGAAGTGTTTACAGGTTCCCACTGAAGTAGTGGAAGTTGAAGGACTCCCTCTCCAACCTAATCTTTCTTATGTTGAGCATCCCGTCAAAATCTTGGACAAAAAAGAGTCACTAGAAACAAAGTGGTGAAATTTTATAAAGTCCAATGGCAAAACCATTCGGAGGACGAAGCAACTTGGGAACAGGAGAGTTATATTCTATAACATTATCCCCATCTCCTTCCTAATTCATTGAGGTAATTATTTAAATTGAAATTGCTTCTTATCCCTTCCCACACTAGGCACTCACATGAAATCTCAGGATGATATTTTTTTAAGGGGGGAGGAGCTGTAACACCCTCGGTGTTACGCCCTAAACAAACTGCTAAACAACATTATGAGCATCATGTTTATGTGTTAGAACATGGGGGAAAGTGAAAATAGAATTTTGGTTGTACTAAAAATGCCCAATGAAGATGTTAGTTATGAAAGGTTCTAGTGCTTGTGTGTTATTGAGTAGGCTTATAAAGCAATTTTTATTAAGCAAATGTTATAAAACATATATGTGACACTTAAATAAAGTGTAAAGTACAAATCTTGTAGATGGCAATGCAACTCTTGTCTTAGAAAAATAATATTGCTAGCTAGTATTTCTAATAGCTTAGAAATGGAATTTGAAATCAAATCCAACTCAAGACTTAGAAAAATTCTTGTCTAAAAACAGTGTGACAATGCTATGTTGGTGAATTAATTCTAGAAAATTTAGCTAAAGGTCAGTGCTATGTTTTCACTCCCTATGGTAGCCTGATGTACCCTCTTTAGCATGGCTTAGGTGGTTGAGCCTCAATCGAATCGATTTACTTTTGGATAATGCTTTAAAATCCATGCACGAACATCGCCACGGGCTGTCTGGCCGGGTGTGCGCGGCCACCGTGCTCGGGAGCATGATGTCGCCATGTTTGGCTGCACCGCGGGCACACGCACTGCCGCATGTTGGCCGGCCGAGGCCGTCCTCGGCCTAGCCGTGGCTTGGTTGCGGCCTAGCCGCTGCTGGTCGCCGCGCTACTGCCCCACCTCTCTACCGCACTGCTGCCACCGCTGCTGCCCTTCCCGCCTTGCGATGTGGCACTACTACTGTCCTTCTCACCATCACGCGTGTGGGCTTGTCCCTGCTGCCTGGCGCCATCACCTTGTCATCGTGTCCGTGCTCCCCGCAATTCTACGCCGTTGCCTGTCCCTGCCCGATGGCACTGCCACTGCAGCGCGCGCACATGGTGCACTCACTGCACCGACACATGGCCGTGCTCACAATCGCGGTATCCCCACGTAAGCCTTAGCCCCGCCATGATAGCCTACTCCCAACCGTCATCGTCTTTAAGCATGTCGTGCCGATGCGCAAGCTGACCCTCTCCCTCCCCTTCCTTGTCGCTTCCACCCGACACAATGCTGTTCATTAAATTCAATAGGGAGACGTCACCATCACCCGATTCGTCATGTCTCTGGTTCCGTCTTTAAGCCACCAAGACACCCTACCCCTACTCGGTGTTGTCGTCGTGGCCGTGTCCACCACGGTGTGCCACCGCACGGCTCGGTCGCATGCGGCCAAGCCCTCCTCCGCCATCCTCTACTCCAACTATCACTTCGACCGAGTCCACGGTAAACTCCCGATGCTCACCCGCTAGCTGGTTAGGCCTTTAGCCGCCCCAGTTCATCGAAAAGGTCGCGTCACCATCATAGATGGCCGCGCGTCTCTGCAGCCCTCACCAGTGAGCCCCGCCACCACTCACCGCCACCCAACACAGTCATTTAGGTCGGGGATGGCGATCAACCCGCTAGATGGGTCCGCGCATGTCCTAGGTGGCCGGCATAGCCACCCTGTGCCGCTGCTCGCTGCGCGCCCTGCCTCGAAGATGTGCGTGGAGAAATTAGGAAAATCCTAGGGGGCTAAATGAGATTGTCAGAGAGAGGGGGAAGAATAGTGATTGGATTCTATTGTAGTTCGGATAAAGCTCGAGGGCTATATTGCAAAAGTGCAAGCGCGCGCGGGCTCCCCCACGCGTGGGCCGTGTCCGCGCGGGTTGCGCCGTAGTGAGCCGCGCTGGGCCACTTGCCCTTTTCTTTTTCGGATAAATTAGTTAGTATTTTCTAATTAGATTCTGAGCTGATCTTTGGTAATTAATATAAAATCATGTGGATGTCCAAAAATTATGAAACAAATTTTGTTAGGTTCCTAAAATTATGATCTACCTGTTAGTGTAGCTAGTTCATACCTATCTGTGTTGCTACTAAGGGCTATTAAATCATTTGAAAGTGCTTAATATTATTAGGTTAATAATTGAAAGAATTTTTGTGGTAGGTTGGTGATAGTAATAATTTTGAAAATTTTACTGTAGCTTCATTGTATTATTATGTGCTTACTGTAATTTTTGTAGCCTTAAGATAAGTAAGTTATTAGGGTATCTAAATGTCCCTTGTTTTGAATACATTACATCTTTAATAGGAATAAAGAGTAACATTGATTTATGAAAGCATGAAGCCTTGTTTGATGAAGATGATGCTTAGCTTAGTATGTTAGACATTAGAGCTAGCTTGATAGCCTAAGATGTGTCATTTTATTTTCAGAATTTCTGTTAAATAATAATTGTCACATCAGCATCATTGCATGCATATAGAGGTCGAGTCAATGGAGATCGTGATTCCTGATGAGCTGGAGTAAGAGGAGATTGTCGAGGAGTACGAGGAGGAGATTCTCGTGCCGGAGGACGTCCCGAAGCCGCCACTGACTGACTCAGCTGACACCGCGTCTGCCCAAGGCAAGCCCCGGTCCAAAACCCCTATTTTTCATATTCACCGTATATATATGTGTAGTGCATTTACGTTGCAGGAGTTTATATATATCCTAAGAGTCTTACTAGTGCCGGTTTGAGTAGCTGCTATGCTTAGGCTATCGGTAGCATAGGTAACCTGTCGTTACTCACAATTAGGTGAATGTTATTATTACTCTCTTGATAAAATGATGGAAAGAAAATTGTGACAGGGCAGGGATAAGGAATGGGTTATTGGTGGGTGTAACAAGTTGTATCTCTAGCCACGGGGCTCAGCTTGGTTGCACTATTTTCCCTGTCCGTGTCGATTGAGAACCGTCCGTTGCTGTGAATGGTAGTCAGGTCACAGACTTATTATCTTGGGCACATACTTACTTATGGGAGCAGGAAGGCTCGTTGCTCTCTTGTTGTGGGTTTCTGGCTCTTTTCAGACCGACTGATTGGAGGTGGGGAAAGGTGGAGGTCTAAGCACCACATTGAGGCCGGGTCTCAAGTGTGAGGGCTTAGAGTCCAAGTTTGGACGGGGACCTGGACCCCTCGACCGAAGTGAAATGGGTTGGTCTCGTTTGTGCCTGGGGTACAGGCGAGGCGTGTATTTCGGGGTACCCAGCTGGGATACATTAGTTCGCGGATCGCCGTTTCCGTGAGACGGTATAACTTGGCTATGGTCTAGCACCGTAGTAAGAACTGGAATATGAAATGTGGTAAAATGGTTCTATTTGCTCAACCCTTGCTTGAAAGTAGAATAGATGCTTACCTAAATGGTTAGCTAATGAAGTAATTATGACTGCTAATAAAAATTGATCTTAAGGATGAATTAGTAGTAAAGCTTTTCGCAAAATAAAAGAAACACAGCAAACCATAGTGCCTATTATATCCTTGAGAGTCAGAAAATTATTCCCACTAGTCGTGTAAGACTTGCGAGTACATTGTGTACTCAGAGTTTATTTTACCCTGTTGCAGGTGCAGCTTGAGGAGTTAGATCTTGTGTGGAGGATTCTTCTGGTGGGCACAGATGGATTCGTGTATTGTTCCGCAAGATGTTATTTCATTTTCACTGTTTAATTATCGCACTCTAAACTCTAGTATTGTAATAAATAATTTTTCCAAGACTCTGTGTTGTATGAAATGGACTAAGAATTGTAAGCCCGTACTCATTATTAGATTTTGGATGTAAAACGTGGATTGTTTCGAGTTCTCCCTTGGGGTGTGCTTGACAAAACTGTCTGTGTTAGCTTACTTCTGGGGTGCTTAGTGTCTAATGAAAGGCCTCCGAAAGTATGTTATTTTAGGCGGTTCTGCCATAATCCTGATCGACCATAGTGGGTGTTTGAAGCCTTGTTTCCACTAGGGAATAGGTTTGTTAGTCATCAATGTTCGGTTTGTTGTCTTCGTTGCCAACCTGTTGATAGTGCACTAGATCGGGTATTGTTGGTTAATGGATCTACTCATTAGGGGAGACATGACGTCATCCATTTGCTGTCTCTATTGGCTATTTTAGTCGATAGCCTGAGCTTTCACGTGTATGTCACGCGTCCGCGATTCCGTCAAAACATAAGTACGTTTATAGATCGTTAGGCTTGCAGTTTGCCGTTCTACTATCAATGCTGCATCAATTCGGTCAACCTATTGATAGTGCCGTAAATTGGGTTTGGTTGGTTTGTAGATTTGCTTATGCTTTGGTGGTTAAACTTTTGCATGCTATACGACAAAAAACCACTTAGATTGGCCCCCTCGGCCGGTTGCTTATGCTTTCAAGCTCCTAACACGTGCTCATAATTTTGTCTAAATATGGATAGATCTATGTGTTTTAAGGGTTTAATTTGTTATCATTATTATGGCTGTCTTTGACTTGCTCAATCCCCTCTGTTAATGATGATACATTAGATTTGATGAGCTTGTAGATCCATCTATACTAGATAAGTGATTGATCACGTGGTATGCATCTCTTTACTTTGGAATCGGCTATTTTTGTCGATGGCCCGTGCATTGCAAGTGTATTGGCTTTTATTATTGTACTTGTTTTTGTCCTAATCTTTGAGCCAATATGGGGTATAGTCAATGCAAATGCTTTCATTCATATTAGCTCTCCACTATATTTTTTTGCATTTTTATGATCATTGGCATAAGATTTATATCATTTATATTTGATAAGTGACAATAGTGTTCATTTTCAATATCTTGTATCATGAACATGCGGGATATCGACTATTTAGTCGATAGCCTTATCGAATCGGCTATCTAGCCGCACATTTGGAACTGTCTGGAGCAACACTGACATGTTCCACCTTAAATTACTGATTACCTGTATCTTCTTGTCAATTACAGGGTCAAATTAACTGGCACGTCCTAGGTCACGACCATCTAGTCCGGTGTCCTCCTAAGTCCGGAGAGAGCTCGGATTATGCTCCACGCGGTTTCTCAAGGCTTGCTACGTGTGCCGATGACGAGTTCACTTTTCACCATCAGCAACAATATTTTAGGACCCTAAAAAGTTTCAATTTTAAAACTTTTCAACTACAAAATTCTAGATCCTGTTGAGAGCTACAGTTTTGATATAAAGTTTGTCTTCATCTAAATTCAAATGAAAAAATTATAAATTATTTTTTTGATGTGATCATTTATAAAAGCGGACATCTTAAGACGACCACCTTCAAAAATCATCGATTAACGGAGGCAGATATCTTAATTTGCCCGCCTCTGAAACTCAATTTACGGAGGCGGACGTCCTCCATAAATGATTTTCGGAGGCGGCATTTTCATGTAGCGGCACTAACCATTAACAGAGGCGGCACCCTATTTTGCCCGCTTCGTTAATGGCTAAGCAGTGTCTCGCAAAATCATTTGTGTAGTAGTGTAATAGCCATAAGAAGGTTATTTTCAGCTGTTGTTTGTTGATCCTCTAGGATGCATGTGAGCATAATCCGAATGAGTAGGGGGAGAATCATAAACCTTTTCGTTAGTCTTTACCTCATGGACAGTAGATGTAAAGGTAGAAGATTTGACGAATATGGGAGCTCGGAATTGGGTGACAGTGCCATGCCGATCTAACGATCTTCTTGCTGTTGTCATCTGACATGTTGCTAGTAGATATGTTCTCAGTGGCGAATCTAGGCCAGAAGACCATCTGGGTCTTCTTTGAAAATAGATAGGGTCATTAGGAACTATCAACACTGTATACAATATTTTCTCATTGGAATTCATAAAAATCGTCGGGTCGGCTGACCCTGATGGTATACTGTAGCTCCGCCCCTGTATGTTCTTCCCTGGTGGAGTTGTTGACACAATTAAGGTCACACACTAGAAAGGGCTATCACGCCGAGGCCGCATATGGCCAGCCTAGCACACAGCGGAGATAGGTCAAAACAGCTAGGCCAACCAGCAGGACGGCCACACAAACTTGACACCTGATCTTCACCTAAAAAGCTCACGAATACCTCTCGGAAAGACCTGTTGGGGAAGCGCAGAACAAGGTTGCTAGTAACAATAAAGTACACAGACTTCTGCTACGAGCCATGTTTGCAAATGTTCATTTACGGATCGGCGAAACGTGTCCAATCATAAATATGTAAATATTGGTGCTATTTTTTTATAAATAAATAACTACGCTCAAAATGTATTTGTAGATGTATTTATTGCTGCTAATTTGATGTCATAATATTTATATGGCAACTGCTCGGGTACTCCCTCTTTTAAAGTGGACACAAATCTTAAAGCAAATCAATAATTAATTAACCAATTTATTAATTACATTCCGCCTGGGTCTTATACGGGCTGGGCCTACCCTTGCCAGCCGTACCCAAACCCAATTGCCAATTCTGAACTCGTCGTTCTTCCCCATTCTCTTTCTTCGCACCGTGTGAGGGAGGGCGGGAAGCATCAAGCAATCACTCAGGCTCTCAACGATGGGGAGCTTGTACGTCGTGGAGTAACTAGGAGCACAAAGGACGTGGCCAAAGGCGCTATGCGAACCCACAAGGAGGGAAGGGATGTGGCCGGTAGATCACAGGAGGAGCTTGACGCTGGCAAACCATATGATGGCCGCCATAAAACGAAACGCTAGCAACGAAGGACCTGTTGAGTTTGTTGGGATGGATCAGAGCTGGACTGGGTCTGCGCCTGCGCCTGGGAAAGAATGGTCCAATATGTAAACTGAATATTAATTCAATTATTTGAGACATGACTGCTTTGGGATTCGTGCTAAATTTTAGAAAGGGAGCACCGGGCAGTTCTCTATTTATATTTTTTCTATAAGTTTAGTTAAGTTTGAAATAGTTTAACTTAAGAAAGCTCCAGAAATTGTTGATTATTTGGAACGCAGGAAGTATATCGTGTGCTCGCAAGATAGGAGCTAGCTGTGTGCTTGCACCGGGCACCGCAAGTCTTGCGTAGTAGTTTTTGTGACGCTGTCAACAACTACCGTGCGAAAGTGCAAGTAGAGGACTTAATTTAATAGTATATCAGACTGTCAGTACGCACTTGCTACTCGGCCGCTTGTACCTAACTCCAACTGACCAGGTTTTTTTTTTTCGTTTGACCCGTAAACACCCTCGGTCTTAAGTCTTCTTTTTTTTAGGGGCGATCTTAAGTCTTCTTCAGTACTAAGCAAAGATGATAGCTTCACAAGGAAGCCTGCCTTGTGTATGAAATGCTGTGTGTGTTTTTTCTTTTTGGTGGTAGACGTTTCCAGATGGCGGAAGACGTGTGCACGGCTGGGGCCTTTGGATTGGATGGGGATGGAATGACTGGGACCGCAGGACAGCTGGGGGTGGCACCGGTGAAAGGGTGACCGGGAGCCTGGCCCGTCTTTTTTATTTTTTAGCCCTTTTTTCGAAAGATTTTCTCAAATACGTCCCTGACGGAAAGATTTCAGAAAATGAACTCAAAGCTTGCGCCATCCACGCTGGCGCCAAGGTAACACAGTTTGGCGCTGTTAATGTTGGCACCAAGCCCCCATGCTACTTGGCGCACGACGCTGAGCTGACGCTGATGTGGCAGCACCTTGGCGCCGTCACCATTGGCGCCAAGCTTGGCGCCATCGTCATTGGCGCCAAGCCTGGCGTCATAGACCTATTACCATGTATATCATTTTTTATCCTAAGTATTTCAAGGTTGTTCTAAGTGATCAAATAGAAAGTCACTGTAAAAACTCTAGAGTTTGTCACATTTCTCAATATCCAAGTCATGGTAAAATTTCAAATTTGTAAATGTCCAAGTCATATTAAAAAACTATTTTTTCATATGTCTACCACATGGTAGTTGGTATTCTAACATATCCAACTCATAGCAAAAATCTAGATTTATTTGGCTAAGTCTTTAAATTTACTATGGGATGGGGATGGTAACACGGCTAAGTCTGGATTTTTACTGTGATTTAGACATTGACAAATTTAAAATTTTACCATGACTTGGATATTGAAAAAGGGCTTTATGTTTTGGACTTGGATATTTAAAATTTTACCATGACTTGGACCTAATTCCATGACTTAACATGAAGCCCTTTTTACGTGACTTAAAATTTCATCTTATAGTAAAATTAGGGTCCAAGTCATAGTAAAATTTTAAATATCCAGTCCAAAACATGAAACCCCTTTTCAATATTCAACTCATGGTAAAATTTTAAATTTGTCAATGTCCAAATCATAGTAAAAATCCAGACTTAGCCAAATTCTAGCATAGTCAAGTGATAGTAAAATTCAAGACTTAGCCAATTTCTACGTTGCCCATCATATGATAAATATTAAGACTTTGCCAAAATTTTATATGTCCATCTCATAGAAAAATTAGGGTCCAAGTCATGTTAATTTAGAGCTTTGTATGTCCATCTCACAGTAAAATTAGGTAGTCAGGATTTTTGCTGCGGCCTGAATATGTTAGAATATCAACTAACAGGGATAGCATCAAATTTGTCAATGTTATGGTAAAATTTCAGACTTAACAAATTCCAACACGACCCATCTCATGGTAAATTTATAGACTTAAACAAATTTTCATATGTCCATCTCATGGTAAAATTTTGATGGGCATATGCAAATTTTATCATAAAATGGGCTTATGCAAATTTTATCATGTCCATCTCACAGTAAATTTGGGTACTTAAAACAGGGTCTTGGCGTCGTGAACTGTGGCGCCAGGCTTGGCGCCAATTACGATGGCGCCAAGCTTGGCGCCAATGGTGACGGCGCCAAGGTGCTGCCACGTCAGCGCCAGCTCGGCGTCATCGGCCAAGTGGTATGGGGGCTTGGCGCCAACATCAACGGCGCCAAGCTGTGTTACCTTGGCGCCAGCGTGGATGGCGCAAGCCCTGGGTCTATTTTCTGAAATCTTTTCGTGAGGGGCGTATTTGAGAAAATCTTTTGAAAAAAGGGCTAAAAAACAGAAAAGACGGGAGCGTGGCAGGATGACCGGTTCTGTAGACTGTAGCATGATTACTGTTGGGAGGTGGTCTGGAAAACTAAGGCCACGTTTAGTTGCCAGAAAATTTGCAAAATTTTTCAACATTCTCTGTCAAATCGAATCTTTGAACACATACATGAAGCATTAAATATAAATAAAAAATAAAACTAATTACACAGTTTAGACAAAATGGACGAGATGAATCTTTTAAGTCTAGTTAGACCATAATTGGACACTAATTACCCAATAACAACGAAATTTGCTACAGTGTCATTTTGCAAAAAAAAATAGAACTAAACCGGCCATAAAGATAAAGATAAAACGTCTGCAGTAACCCAAGCAAAACAACTCCTTCTCCTTCCCCTCTCTCTCTCTCCAATTCTTCCTTGGATTCCTCTCCTGTGTGCCTCCGACCTCCGTCGTCCGATCCTCCCAAATCTTTAGCTCCCCTGCTGCACTCCTGCAGCCTGCAGGGTGCATCCCCGTGTTCACGATGCGGCGAGCCTTGAGAGAGAATGGGGCCACTGCTGTCTCCATGGCCGCCATCTCCTCCGCACTACTGTTCCTTGGCCGTTTGGTGACCGCGATGCTGAGCCTCGAAGCCAGGCTCTCGGTGTTGTCGTTGGTATGGGCTGGCCTCTACCTGCTCCAGCGTTTCCTGGTGGGAAAGCGCCGTTGCTCGGACCACTGGTTCGTCCAGTACGGTGCATGGGCGGGCTACTATCTTCGCGCTCCTGTCACGTTTTCCGCTGCAAGTGCTTTGTACTACTCCACCTCCCACGTCAATGAATCTTTCCCTATACTCGTGCACGGCGTCCTCATCATGTTTCTCTTCACCACATCTGCTTCATCTAGAGTACTTGGAATGGGTTTCACCAACATGAGAGTCTATTCTCTCCGCGACCGTCCAGGAGATCGCTACAGTTTTCTCAGGTGGCTTGTCTTATTTGTTTTCGTACAGTGGGAATGGGCTCGGATTTCTTGGTTTGTGCTGCTGGAAATGTTTATGTATACTATTCTGGTGGCGTTTGAAGTTCTGTTTGAAAAGCCACCAGAATCCACCTTGGATTGCCAGACCAAAGCAGTTGCTGACTACATGAAGCAGCGGAAGTCCAGCAAGTCGTCGTCAACCTCACCCTTCTTTGATGATGATGCTAACAGTAACAGCAGCCTGCAGCTGGATTGTTGCAGATATCCCTTTGTGCAGGGGAAAGATGGCGAATGGGTGACTGTCAAAGATTTGGTGCAGCGGGATGACCTGCCGAATGAGGACAGGGACATTTGGCTCTCCTACAGCTTGTCCCGCCTTTTGGCAAGGCGCTACTATGGGTTTCATCCTGCAGAAGAAGGAGATGACAAGGTGCGCCGTTTTGTGCTGGCGGACCTGGGAAGAACAAATAATGGCTACAAGAGGGCATTCAACATTGTTGAGGTGCAGTTGGCTTTCCTTCACGATTACTTCTTCACTGCCTCCCTCCCACTCATACAATCAGGATTGTGGTACATTGAAGCTGCACAATCGTTAGCATTCATATCCGCATTGATCATTTTACTCATCCTTACAAGTGCCACTGCCATTCCTGGTGTGCGAGATGACCTGCTGGTGGATAAGATTCAAAGCTTAGTATGGGGAGTGCTGGTCATGTTTATATCATGGTGTACACTATTTGGGATACCAATGTCGTCGTTGCTGGTTCGAAATATTTTGGCCTTCCATTGGCGTCCAATACACACTGCTTTTCGTAAACTCAATTATTATCTCCCCATTGGCTCCGCCCCCCTCAACGGTTTGGTGAGATTATTCCGCGCTAGTTCTAATCCTAACACACAGGATGCTTTTGACCCGTTTCAAACTAAAGCTGGTGGTGCTTACTGGAGGAACAAAATGGGCCAATACTCAATTCTCCAAGATTACGACCGGCGTCGCTCTCTCAAGAAGGCACTTGTAGCCTGGTTCCAAGGAACTATGCTATCCCAACCGTCATATAGGTTCATCACGCATCTCCCAGTAGAAGAAGAAGAAGTCGATCTGCGGGATCTGGACAGCATGAGAGAGTTGGTTGCCGATACTCTCCGGGATATAGATGGCCCGCCAACAAACGGTACCAGGTCTCTGAAGATAAACATGGACAAGATAAACAGGGGCAGTGCTAGTTATGACTGGTTATGGACCTACAGGCAAGAAACTCACACTGACACCATCCTCATATGGCACATAGCAACCTGCTACTGTGAGATGAAACCAATAAGTGATGATGACCTATTGGTGAAATGGCATCATGAAGCTGCTAGAGCATTGTCAAGATACTGTGCCTACCTAGTGGCCTTTCTTCCGGAGTTCCTCCCAGAGCACAGCCTGACCACCAAATTTGTCTTCCAAAGAGTCTTGCAGGAAGCACAGCAAGAACTGAGAACAAAGCCAATGAAGGAAGAGGAGAAGCGCACCAAGATCCGAGGGCTACAGCTACCACACCAACATGAGCAGCGGACGACCTTTCACAAGGGTGTTGAGTTGGGACGACAACTGGAGATGATTGAAGACGACAATGTACGCTGGAGGGTAATTGCAGAGTTCTGGGCGGAGACGATCTTGTACGTCGCGCCGTCTGACAACGCGGAGGCGCACATCCAGCACCTGGCAAAAGGTGGGGAGTTCATCACGCACCTCTGGGCCATGCTGTCCAACGCTGGCATCCTGAAGCGAGCAACAGGGGAATGGCATCCGCCTGCTTCCACTACCAACAAGTAAGCAATTTGTGGGCTACACGTTTAGCCGTAGAGTGCTAAAACATCCAGCTTGTTAATCGTTTGTACTCAAGCCTCCAACTGATGTGATGTTAGGTCTCGCAAATTTTGGTTTTTGATTTTGTTGGTCCATTCTATCTAGCTTCATGGGATTTTTTTTTTTGTTTATTATGCAGAGAACCACCAAAGAAGATAGAGAAGACCAAAGCAAGAACTCAGGAATGTCCCTTTTAATGATGAAGCATAATCAGCATCCTCCACGTCGTTTCCACCAATGTTAGCAATTCTACATTTGTTTTCTGTGATTCTTTGCTATATGCATGCACCAAATATAGATGTTTCTTTGTTGTGAGAATTCCTGATTTTTATTGTTATATGCATGCACAGTGCAGGTGTAAAGGCCCAAGGAAGAAGCCAGCTAAAATTAAGGCTATTTCACAGACCTACAATGGCTATTAGAACTTTAGAAGCAAAGAAACTTGATCCTTCTAGCTCTGCAATGAGCACAGTAGTGATCAGCTTGTGCTTTTGTGCTTAGTTACCTACTTATTACCTTTTATTGAATCTGGTGAATCATGTTGGGTTATGTGTGGCCATGTTCCGAGCTAGTAGTGTTGAACTTCTTATATGTTGTGTTTCAGACTTTCATTCTGTCAACTACGTGTTGGACCAGATGTTGACCTCATGTATTGGCTTGATTTGTTGAACATGTACTATTGAACCTAGTTGTGTTAAAACATGTTATATAGAATCAAGCTTTGTTCAACACTTCAACTTGTTATAAGTTGTGTGATGGTTGATATATATTATTACAATATCTTGTGATCTCATTCGCCTATGCTACAAAATGTTCTATTTGCCAATTATACATATTTGTGAAACAAGTAATGACACGGTTGTTGGAAAATTTTCATTGTTGTCCTAAGAATCAGCTGGACAAAATCAAATTGACCTTAGGGGCAAATCCATCCTTCCACTGCTGCTAAACAGTCAAATTAACAACAGTTTCATACATGACATAAATATTAAGTAGATGTCAAACAAGACATAAATATTAGCCTGCCACTGGTAGAGTGTAACCATGTCAATGTATGGGCTGCTATTACGCTGCTTGTTACTCATTTGTACTGAAGACTCCGGCTGTGACGTTAGGTCGCTAGGCCCATTTTGCTTTAGGACATCTTTTTTCTTTTTATGTAATTCATGAATTGTTTCATGTGACACCACTACTCTTTCTGAAATGTTTCTTCTATATACTCCTGCAAGTCTATTAGTCAGAACTTTTATAGAAATTTAAAACTAACATTGAGCGTATAAATTGGTCTATATTGATATAAGGGGAGCAAATAATTTTTTATGGTATACATGCAATTTAATTTTAAAAACTTATAGGTACTTCAGTAACAGTAATATATACAGAGCCACACATTATATGTTGCAACAAGTTTGTAACAAACTTTAGCACTGGCATGCTAAGCCTATGCTCTTTTTGAAAAATATACACATATTTTTGCTTGCATGGAGGGTGAACCGAACCAGTTCCCATTCGCCATTTCTCCCAGCTGCATGTATACGTGGAAATTAATTTTAAAAACTTATAGGTACTTCAGCAACAGTAATATGTACAGAGCCACACATTATATGTTGCAAGTTTGTACTAACAAACTTTAACAGTGGCATGTTAAGCCTATGCTCTTTTTGAAAAATATACACATATTTTAGCTTGCATGGTGGGTGAACCGAACCAGTTCTCATTCGCCATTTTCCCCAGCTGCATGTATGTACATACTAACATACAGTACTCTCACCCCACGCAATGGCTAAAAAAACCACAAAAACTCGATCGGACATACTGCTGGAACTAAAGCATGAAGTACTGTTGCTTATCGTCCAGCGGCTGCTTGCCGCCGCCTGATCTCCTGATGCCGCGGTCGAGGCCGCCACGCGCGGCCGCGGACGCGGACGACGACGAGGCGGAGGGCGAGGTGGTGGTGGGCGCGCGGAAACCGATGTTCTCGACGGCGCCGACGGTGTTGAAGAAGAGGCGGCGGTTGAGCTCATCCACCAGCGTGCGGTGCAGCAGCTGGCTCCGCATGTCCACCATCGACCGGTTCCGCGTCATCCTCCTCCGCCGGCTGGTCCCGTCGTCGTCCTCCCGCCGCCGTGGCCGCCCGGCGTGCTGGTGCTGCGGCGACATGCTGCACTGCCGCTGCAGCTGCCGCGCGAGCTGCACGGCGGCGGAGCTGCCTCCGCCGCCGCCACCGAACCTTGTCTTGGACGAGCCGCTGCCGGTGCAGCAGCTGGGCATGGGCTCCGCCTCGTCGGCACCTGAGGCGTAATGCAGAGGAGAGTACTTACCGGAGTGCACGGAGCTCATGTCATCGTCGTCGCTTAAAGCGTACCAGTGATGATGATCTACACCAACAAAGTTTTTTCAAAAAAGAAAATGCACACGTGTCAAGGCTCAATGTCACAGCACTCTCCCGTGCATGTGTGCACACTGTGTCATGTATGTATGTACAGTTGTAAGCATCTAGATACAATCTATGTCCATATACATGATAAAGTTATATTATATATCTAAATATTGGACACAGCTAACGCATGGCCGGGCCAGCCTCATGGCCGGCCAATTTGGCCTGCCACCCGACAGCTCATCTTCTTCCTCGTGGCATGTTCTCTCTCTAGCTACCCTCGCCCCGCCGCCGCCCACCGTCCCACCGCAGCACGCTAGGGTTTCACCGAAGCTCTGCCATGGCCATGGAGCACTCCTGCCCCAACCTGGCTTGGCTGCCTCCATTGTCGTCAGCTACAGCCAGCCATCCCCACCGCCCAGCCGGCCTTCGTTCCCCTCCAAACCCCTTCTCTTCTAAGGTCACCGGTGTTGAGGAAGAAGAGAGAAGAGAAGCTCGCCGAGTTGGGGAAGATGAGAGGGAGAGAGGAGAAACCCGCTGGAATCCTAACTCGCAGATCCAGGAGGAGGAGGACCCACCTCGCCCGGCACCGCCGACACCGAAACCCACTGCCGCTGCCGAAACCAACCGTCACGTGGGGAAGGAGCCGGAACCCGCTGCCGCGTGGGGAAGGAGTGTGCATGCGTGTGCGTGTGGGGAGGAGGCCGTGCAGTGGCCACTTTGCCCTAAATATTTTAGAACCACTTATAATTTAAAATAAAAGGACTATATAGCGTGATAACACAAACATAAATTATGGTCATGCTATGGATAACGAACAAAACAGATGTTATGTATTAAGAAAAAATTAAAATAACTTATAATTTGAAATGAATGGACTATATATCATCACAACGTGAAATATAAGTCATGGTCATGCCTATGTGGACAACGAACAAAACACATGTCGGCAGGCATTTGGGAACCGTTGATGCCTACGTGTGTACTGCATGCACCTTGCTAGTGTCAAAATTGTCCGGCCAGCACGTACGGTGGTGACTGCTGCATGCAGTGCCAAGAAGAAAAAAAAATGAAAAGGACCATGAACCAGAGGCGCCATAGTCAACATTTCGGCGCAGGTCCAATTCATCGGTTGCGTACGTCATGCACTACACGTAGGCGGCCACATATGTACAAAAGCAGTTGAACAAAGATGCCCTAGGATATGTCATACATACACGTATGACATGTGCATTTTGATACGTTTCGACCAAACCTTACTAAACCTTGGGCCTAAATAATTCAAGATCAAGCATACAAAATCTCAAAATGTACCTCTACTCGACTACTCCCTCTAGTGGCGTCATATAATTTTTACATGAAAAAATTCTACTTTTTGAAACAAATACCCTCCAACTCCAATCACATTCAATCATTCAAATTCAATTTGTAACTTTTTTTTAAAAAAAAAGAACCAATCAATATGTAAAAGGGAATTTGTAGCCAGGAGGTTACCTTTGGACCAGCCACTGCCACATGGGCCAGAGAAGCCTCCGGAGGCATAAGGCCCCACCCCGCAGTGAGAGCCATGTGAGGAGGCGGGAGACGAGGAGAGGTAGCAGCAGAAGGGTGGAGGCCGCTCCTCGTTGTTTTCATCGTCATCGTCGTCGTCACGTTCCGCGTACGTGTACTCGTGCTGCTGCTGCGCTCGCCCCGGCAGCAGCCTGCCGATCTCCTGCTGGATCATGGCGGCGATCTCCGACGCGTCCCGGTCCGTGATGTCCAGCTCCTTCACCATCTCCTGCGCCACCTCCGCCGCCGTGTCGCTCGCCATGTCGAACGGGAAGTAGATGTTGCGCGCGTGCCCCGACGCCTCGTCGGCGATCTGTACTTTCAGGAAGATGGTGTCCTCCTCCGCGTTCAGCTTCCCGGTGATGGTCATGTCGTTCCTCGGCGGCGGATGTTGTGGCTGCTGATGCTCCACCTCGTCATACGACGATGACGCCGAGACGACGTCGTCGACGGAGCTACTACACGTCGAGGGCGGCGGAGCGCCGGCGGCGGCAACAGCAGCTGGCAACGATGGCGGCACTGGCACCACCGTGCCAGCAGCAGCAACTTGGTGGTGGTGGCGGTGACCATGGTCGTCGATGAGGAAAGGGTCCAGCAGCAGCTCGGCGGCGGACGGGCGGTTGGCGGCGGGGACGAGGCAGCGGCCGATAAACCTGCGCGCGTCGTCGTCGTCCACGCGGTAGAATGCGTTGGGGAGCCTGCCGGCGGTGACCTTCTTGTAGATCTGCGCCGGGTTGGAGCACTCGCTGTAGGGGTACTCGACAGTGAGCATCTCCAGCATGCACATCCCGAACGCGTACACGTCGACCCTCTCGTCGTACTCCTCGTCGTACATCTCGGGCGCCATGAACTCGGGCGTCCCGATGACGCTGTGCGCGGCGCCACCGCGGCGGCCGAGCACGGCGGCGAGCCCGAGGTCGCCGATCTTCACCTGCCCCTGGTGCCCGTTGACGAAGATGTTGTCGCACTTGAGGTCGCGGTGGATCACCGGCGGGTCGCGCGCGTGGAGGTAGGCCAGGCCGGCGAGCAGCTGCCGCGCCCACGACCGGACGGCGCGGAGGCTCACCCGGGGGTACCGGAGCCGGTAGGAGCGCAGCGTGCCGGAGGAGAAGAGCTCGGTGATGAAGTTGAAGGTGCGGCCGGGCACGTCCACCCAGGACGCGTGGAAGCCGATGATGCCGTCGTGCCGGAGCGAGCTCAGCAGCTGCACCTCCGAGTACATGCGCTGCACGGCGTCCGGCGAACGGAGCACGTCAGCGAGGCTCGCCTGGTTCCACGCCACCTCCACGCCGCGCTCCTCGTCGAAGCCCCGGTACACCGACTTCATGGCGCCTTTGCCCAGCAGCTCATCGAACTGTTCCATGCATGTGTATAGTACACGTGTCGCGTCGACATACGTGCAAAACAAGTAACTGAATTAGCAACAAATTTGATTTGGGGATTATGGATTGTAGTAAGTAGTAGCGTTTTATTTATATCTCCTCTCCTGATTGATTATTCTAATATCATGTTTTTTAGATTAGTACTAGTTAGTGATGAAAAAATGAAACTACTTTTTTTGTGGACATGAAAGACCTTTATTTTTTTTGGGAACCGATTTAGTAATGATATTCTTCTCTGATGTCTTTTATCTAAAAAGAAGGAATTCTACTTTGATGCTAAAATACATACATACACTGTTACTAAACTGACACACACACACGCAAGGAAATGCTGAAAAGATGAGGAAAAGTGAAGTACACGATTTGATCTTGGTCCCAATAGAAAGAAGAAAAGATGAAGCACTGCACTGCACTGCACCATATGTTTAGGACATGACATGGCAACGGCACATCCTTTCTGAAGCTTTCAAAGCATCTTATTATTGGCATCTTGACACATGCATGCAATGGGAAGAAAGAAAGAAAAAGAAAAGAAAAACTAAGCTAACAGTTGAGCATATCCAAGTTGGGAAAGTTCAAATACCAATCAAGCACCTACTCTGACTACCGCTGCATAAAAAGTTGGCACTCTTTCTGATTGAAAGTGGAATAATCACAGCCTTTCACCATCCCAAAATTAATGATGATCAACTAGTTGACCAAGTATAGAATATGTATTATTGGTATTATTATCATCATCTATCTTTGTGTATGAACAGCAATAGTTTAGAATTGTTCATACATATGCATGATGCCATCTTGTGAATCCGTGTGAGCAACTGATTTTTTTAATTAATAAAGTATGTAGGAGTTGTAGGTACAAACTCTGATCTAGTTAAACATATGTTTAATGATATATCTGGTGGTTCAACTTTTCATGCTGCTAACTGTTTGTACTTTATGGTAATCAAGTACAACAGGCGAGATGCTACTGCAAACAAGATCACCATAATGGCCCCGTTCGGCTGTGCTGATAAGCCGGCTGAAAAACACTGTTGGCTGATTTATTGTGAGAGAAAAATATTATTCAGCTGAAAAAGACGGATTATAAGCCAGATGAACAGAGCCAATATTTTTCTGTTACAAGTTAGGAGGTGTACTTTTTGTACTGCAACACGGGAATCCTTACATATAGTCCAGAAAAAAGGACAGGTTTTATTTTTTTTAATTTCTAGCAAAGAGAAAAACAAGTCAGACTACTTTTTTTTTTACAATGCCTTGACAACAAACCTAGCTAGCTTACGTACGGAAATTTTTATAAAAAAAATGACATAAAAAAAGGATGTGCACCTCCTTTGTTTATATATCCTAGCTAGGCACGCAGCAAAAGCCAAATGGGCATTGGAAGCAAAAGAAAAAGGCTCAATAATTGTGCCATGTTTTAGAGGTAGGTCGGATGTGCACATCACTATGTGGAATAATCCATCCTTAAACAAGGTGCTTTAGAAATATATATGAACTCTACATACGAGCCTAATTAATTGTTGATGAAGTCATGGCATAACTATAGTTTTACTAGTAATTATAGAAGGTAGTACCAATAACAAAATAGAGTTGGTTAGCTATAGTAGCTAGGACAAGGATAGGAAATAGAGGAAAACAAGCATGATTAGACGCTGACGACACTCATTACCAATCTCTACCAAATTTTGCTGCCTCAAAAGATGATCGAGGTTGTTGTTCATGTATATAGTAGCAATACATAGAAGCTAGCTACTATTCCAAATCTGAAGAGCAAGAACATGCATATTTTGATTTTTGAACGAAAAGGCAAAGAAGAGAAGTTCACTACAACACGGGACAAGAACATGCAGATATATTCAATCACCAATTGGAAGGAAGAGAAAGAGAAAGCAAAGAAGGAGAGGACATGCATGCGTACCCGTCCATAGCGACCGGTGGGGTCAGTCTCGACGTATCCGTTGTCGCCCACCGCCGCCCTCTCCGGCCGCCGGCTGCCGCACCGCCATGCCGCCGACATGCTTGGCTCCACGGAGCTTTAGTTTATTTCCTTTCCTCCTTGGTTTGTGACTTTGGGTAGTGCAGCAGCACAGCACTTCGTTGCACCAGGCAGAAGAGAACCTAGCTAGCTAGCTAGTATATGTCTGGCTTGTATGTATATATATGGAGCCTAATCGATCGATGGAAGCAGCAGAGCAAACTAGAACTAGAAGGGCTGTGTGGGCGGCCTCTGCTAGAGGGCGCTGGGGAGGAGGCTGTGGTTGTGGTTGTCGTCGTAGGCGAAGAGGATGAAGACTCGGAAGAGGAGCCAGCTGAGGCAGGACAAGTCCTCCGCGCCGGTCCGCAGCGCCATGGACGTCGACGACGTCGGCCCGGAGGAGGAGGAGGAGGCCCCCGCGTGCGCGTGCGCGTGGTGCGCGGCGCCGAGGCAACGCCAGCGGCAGGGCCGTGCACTCATCTGACTCTGACGACACCAGCTAGTTATATGTGGCAGGCAGAGGCAGAGGCAGGCAGGCAGCAGAGACCGAGCACGGAACTGCAGTGCGTGGTGGTAGGCACCCGCACACACCAACACTAGCAGAAGCCACAGGCCACAGCAGATGAGAATGAGATGAGGAGGTGAGACCACGACAGGCTAAGCTGAAGCCTGAAGCTGAGTGATGTATGGTGGATGGATGGAACAGGACAGGATGCCTTGCCTCCCTCCAAGCAACTTTGCAGATTCAACGAGGGCAGCTCTATTCTGCAGTCACCTCAGTTTTTCTTTTTCCCGCGCATGCAGCTGCAACAGGCACCAATCGTGCTAGTCACCACCGTCTGCGTCCCTTGTGATCGCGATCGATCGAGCTGTGACAAGCAGACCACACACAGACAAAGTGCAGTGCTTGAGAGGTATATAGATACATAAATACAGAGAAATTAATGAGTTGAAGGGATGGATATAGATAGATAAACGATGGGAAAATTAGCGGCCGGTGCAGGGAATATGTATGTACCTGACCTGAGTAGCCAACAAGGCAACAAGCAGTCGACCTCGCTCGTCCCTGCCCTTGCTGTAACCTGGAATTAAAGACGACTATGTGTGGAAGAAACCAAGGGTGGGGAGATTTTTTGCTTCTATCTGATCAGATCAGCTGGTTCAGCTTCAGCTAGCTAGCTGATGAGATCCTGCGAGTTCCGATTGCAGCTGCAACTACAAGGATCTGAACTTGAAGAATCTGTGCCTGGGAAGAAGCATCTTCGGTTCTGCGTATGGATTTGTCTGCTGGAATTTGTGTTCAAGAAATGGGCCGGCACAGCTGCTGCAGGCTGCCTGTCTGATGAAATTGCCTTGCTCTGACTCTGAGAAGGGGGTCGACGATGCAGGTGCTTCAGTTCAGAGTTGAAATGGAATATGTAGCAGCAGGGGAAGGTGGAGGGGGAGCCTAAAACAAATAGTTATTCGATCCAGCTAGTAATTAACAATTTAACATATACAATGCGTGTGCCGTGCTCTGATCTGGAAAAATATTAAAATGAGTGCAAGTTTGTTTTCTCAATAATACTGGTGATGATGATTCTTGGTTGACTTTGCTCATTACTACCAATTTCTGCTGCAAGCTCTGGCACCTTATTATATTCTCTTATCTGCAATCCATTCGTTGCTCTAAGGAATATCATTTAGCAAAAAACTTGCACACTACTCGAGTTTTATGGAACAATTATTAGCTAGTTAATTCTATTGCGATGCTATGCATAATATTAATATAATGTGGCTCCAGTTTAATTGTTATTGCATTATTGTGCCACTACTAATATATCAGGTTGGAAATAAATCGTGGCATGCATATATTCAGGAAATTAGCTAGTGGCCGTCTTTTTCATTTTCATTCAGGGTTCAAGATTCCTCATGAGTCGTTTTCGTTTTCATGGCCAGCCAGCACCCATTTGTGGGGTATACGAGTAGCACCACCACCGGCTCAAGCCTGAAGACGGTTCCCCACTGATGGCGACACAACTGCTCCTTATTAGCAAATGACCAATCATGCATACGACGTCTTCAAATGGAGTACGTGTAAGGCCATATGTCAGGCCACATGTGTCATCTCTTCTAGTCTATGAGAACAATCCAGCCCTGAGAGTACGTACACAACAAAGAACATGACCGTTTCCTGAGCCTAACTCAAATGGTTATTAGGTTCTTCTTTCTTTGTTTCCTGAACTAATTTGCACTTGTACCTAAACTTCGTTCCTTTCTGCTTTCAATAAATACTGTTGTAGGGGTCAAAGCCCCTCCAGATTCCAAAAAAAAAATTGAGCAAAAAAAAAGGTTATGTTTCTTGTGTTGTATCGTGTCCATCTGGGTTGAGTTACCCGTCTGCAAAGGGTCTCTGGTGTCTTCACCAAAATATCTCGAAGACGTTCGTTGTGGTAGAATATACGTGCATGTACGTAAGGGTCTGTTTTGTGTATTGAAAAAAAAAACAGAACATCACTACTTTTAATTTGTAGTATGTCAAGATCATATATAGTTCATCTGTCCAAAGTTAAACTATCTTAGTTTGGCTAAGTTTATAGAGAAAATATCGATATTTACGACACAAAATAGATATGCTATGAAAATACATTTTGTAATTAGCTTACCATTGCAATGGTTTGACTTAAGACAAAGCTTTAGCCGTTTCGAAGAAAAAAAGTTTCGCAAAAAAAGAGCTACAATGGTAGTCAGATAAGAGTGGGTACAAACTAGCTTCTCCTATTTAACCCTAGAAGCCGGAGGCAGACCCGTGTGCCCTGTTCGGCCACGTCGCCCCAAATTCATCCGGCGCGCCATCTCAGCGCCGTGGTGCTAGCATCTGTACTATCTCTACCAAAGTACAATTATTTTGCTAAATAAACTATGTGTGCAGTGACCGCTGTCTGCTTATGTGGCAGACACGAGAGACAACTTTTGAGCTGGACGACGTGGTTCTTTGACAAAAGTTCAGTTAGCTAGCTGCAAACCACAACTTCAAGATTGGCTTAGTATACCCAGGCCTTGTTTGGATAGAAGGAGTTAGAAAAATTTGGAACTCTAGCATTTTGTTTGTATTTGACAGTTATTGTTCAATTATAGACTAACTAGGCTCAAAAGATTTGTCTCGTGATTTACAATCAAACTGTACAATTAGTTATTTTTTTATCTACATTTACTGCTCCATGCATACGTCCAAAGATTGATGTGATGGAAAGAGAGTGAAAAAATTCTAACTTTTAGGGTAATCTAAACAAGGCCGCAGGCAAAATGAATGTTGAGGCCCAGTATGACTTGACATGACACCTGCTGCATGCCACTAGCTATGCCCAGCACTCAGCACTCAGCAGACATACCATGCCAATGGTTCATAAAGATTCAATCTATGGGGGTGTTTAGATGAAAAAAAATTAGAATTTGGCTACTTTAGCACTTTCGTTTGTATTTGATAATTAGTGTCCAATAATGGACTAATTTGGCTCAAAAGATTCGTCTCGTGATTTACAACCAAACTATGCAATTAATTATTTTTTTATCTATATTTAATACTCCATGCATGTGTCCAAAGATTCGATGTGATGAAGAGAGAGTGTAAAAATTTGAAATTTGGGTGGCATCTAAACAAGGCCTAAAGATCAAAATTGTTATCCACTAGGGCATCAGAAATTCAGAATGCTGTGATGGATTGTAGCGGTAAAGTCAACTCTGCAACCTATGCGATTTTAGTACAATCGGGAGGAGAGAAAAATGGCCCTTAGAAGAAAGAATCGCCACAAAATTTGCCTAGATAAGAAGCATAAGGGTCAATTGGTCATTTGACCCCTTTGACTTGGGAACCAAGTGATCCTGTAAAAAGAATCAGCTTTCAAGAAATTGAAGAGTCAAAATTAGGTATTTGACTCTTATTCTCTAAAAAAAGGAGCAGGTTATTGACTGTTCATACTATCGAAAAGGCGATATGGGAGGAAACATGTGTTTAAGACACGATTGATTTATTTTCTTTTTACAAGGGGAAATGGAAACCAAGCGCACCCTAAATGAACCATTTTGCATGACTTGGTCCACATCTTCTTATTCTGCCCCTGCAGCTCCTGAAGGCCCCACCTAATACAAGAGCAGCTTGGCCAAATCAAATCTTAAATTTTCTAAACATTGACTGCAATGATAGAGTATGTAGTAGAATCTACTGTTAACATCTATACGTCCCACCACCAATTCATCAATCAACACTATAAAAGTGAGCATAATTGAAGTGCATACGTACAGCATGTTAGTTAGTTTGACCTCAGTCTATAGGTGCAATATTTTGTAGAAATAATTGCTACTTGTTTACGGCAGTGTAACATCACATATGGAAATAAACAAACAGAATTATTGGTCATCAGTTGTGGTGAAATGGGATAGACAATATCCTATAAGGATCGGATGACATATGCTGGAGCAAATGTTAAACCAGTTGGTCTGGTTGTTCGCTTTGCATCCTGTCGGTCAGAGTTTGAACCCCCTCGAGGGCGGATTTGTTGGTCGAAGGAGGCGTAGTTTATCTGCGCGTTGAAAAAAAAATCCCCTCGTCTGTCCTACGCCAAAGCACAGGTCTAAGGCCAGTCCAGTCTCACGGGAGCTGCGGTGCCGTTGTGTATGGGTGAGGTAGAGGTTCGAGAATTTTCTCGACCTGCGTGAGAATATCTTCTTCTTAAGCACAGTGCCCGAGGCTGTCTTATCCCCGCGGGTTGAGTTTTTTTTTAGGATGACATATGTGTGGAAAAATCACGATATGTTCTTCTACAATCTAATAATTCACAATAGATATGTTCCACTTTTGTATGAAAAAGAAAGAAGGGGGTCGGTATGATAAAAGATGAGCAATATCCGCACCATATTTGTATCCAACAAGATATCTCAAAATATCCAATGAACTAGCACAATGAATGCTTCTTTTAAAAAAAATTACCCACATTTTCGATTCACACAAAGGCAATAAAATGTCCTTTAATATGCAAAGGTGTTTCTTGTTTATAATATATCTAATATCTACTGAACCTTGCAGTCCGATGTGATTTGAAAGTGAAAGGTCTCTGCTTCCCTACATGCTAGGTTTCGAGGTTTGGATTGGATTGGGTGAGGTTGGTTGGCAGTTTATGCTCGGGCCAATTATTGCAGTTTAAACTTTGACTAATCCATTACATGATGCATGTTTGGTGAGTCTATCGACGAGCCCATCCTGAAAGAGACGCAAAATGAGAATATTAGCAGAGCAGGTTGGCCCAAGCAAATTGTTTTTCAAAGGGAATCAGGCCTTCACTGTATACAGACTTGCTCCCTTTGGATAACCAGGGTTGCAGTACGACCTAAAGTGCTCCTAGAAACAATTCAGAACTCATCAGCCTATTTATCCCAGTTCAAATTTAAAGTACTTCTAGAAATAATTCAGAATTCATCAGCCTATTTATCCCAGTTCAAATTTAATATTGCAGGTGCATCCATCGAGTCAGAATCCTGATTCACAAGTAGACACTTTCTTTTAGTAAACATGGTTAACAAACAAAAAATATCACCAAGTTTCATATTGCATTTTAGTGACATGCTAGAGAATGTTTACGATGTTTGAATATATTTTTTTTACTGGACAGTGAAGGTTTTATTTTCCTTTTACCTGAAAAAAGGAGACATTGAGCTTTAAGACAGCGTAATGCTAGATTACAAATTGTACAGATTATGCAAATACAGGAACAAACACACAACAAAGGCATTTTCATTTGGCAAAAGCTAAAGCTTCTTTTAAGACTAGTAAATTTAACACATTCTGTATTACCTAATCCATTTTCAAGCAGCTAAAGTAACTTCAAACATTGGGGCCTTTCAACACAAGACCTCCCTCCCTCTAAATGCAAACAGGGGCTACAACTCTATCCTCATTACACGTGGGCATGGACTAAATCCAGTTCTCCAATTATCCTGAGGTCAAAACAGCAAAACCAGCTAGCTATAGCTCTATTACTTTCCCTAACATATCTGTTCCCCTTCGAGGGGCGTCATAATCTGTAAAACTGAAACAAGGGGACTATACCCCTAAAGGTATCTACATGTCATCAGTTTCTGAGCCTTTTTGCTTTCCTTTTTTTCCCCTTCCATTTCTTCTTCTTCTCCCTCTCTCTCTCTCTCTCTCTCTCTCTCTCTCTCTCTCTCTTTTTCTTTTTGCCTTCTCTTTTGTCGCAAAAGTTACAGAAAGCACAGGCTGCGTTGCAGTGACGGTGCTTATGGAAACTGGAGAAAAAGGAAGAAAAAACAGGATGTACAACATCGTGTATGCATTTGCCAAAGAACTCGGCGCCCTGACATGGTGTCCCATTCCTGTGTTGGGAGCACACCATTCATCATTATCCTGTTGCCTCTCATACACACAGAATCGACATCAACTGGATAGTGGCGGAAAGTCACCACTGTCCTTGAGATGGTATGGTTGAACTTGAACATTCCTGCAAATTGTATCGTATATGGGTTCAGCCATTGTAAACTCTGGAAATTGAGTGGAAAATCTCCAAGGTGAAACTCGAAAGCACAAGCTGAACTATCATACTTTCAACAGAGAAAACAGACATGGTTAGAGTTAACCAAAAGCATGTCTTAATTCCAACTAGCACAACATCCATGGATAAGAGAACTGCACATATATACCCCAAACATGGTCTAAATAAGCAAGTAAAAATTTGTCCAAACACATCTGAAAAAACCTCATGCAAATCCAAGGTTATCTACTATTTGTTGACCTTACATGATAATCATGTAGCCAATGGCAATTTAAATTATCTCACATTATTTGTAACTAGTGTTGGAATGTGAATGTATTAGGCCCATGAGGCTAGGCTCATGTGGCCCATGTATGGTACCTATATAGCTACCCTTCTAGGGTTAGCCCAAATTAATGGAATTACATTCTCTAGCATGGTATCAAGCTGAGTTTTTTTCCTCTCCTCCTTCCCTAGCCCCCGCCCCTCTGGCTGGCACCGCCGCCGCCACCTCCATGGCTGGCCGGCAACCTCCTCCCTCCCCTTCCTCCTTCCATCTCTTCCCTCCCCTTCCCTCCACTTCCTGGGCTGCTGCTGACCTCCAGCTGGTGCGGGCGCCACTTCTCTTCGCCGGCGACCCGACTGGTGCGGCCGCCGGTCCTGGGGCGGCCACCGCGCGCGCTGCTGCAGTGGATCCCCACCCGCCCCACCAGCCCCACCCCTCTCCTCTCCTCAGCGCCCGCAGAGCTCTCCTCCCATCCCCTCCCCTCCTCTCTGGCGGGCAGCGCGGTGGCGGAGGACCTCCGTCTGGGCCGGCGCCGCAGCTCCTCTTCCCTCTCCCCACGACGGTGGCGAGCTCGCAGCGGGTGGCCCTGCCCCTGCGCGCCGACAGCAGCGTCCCCGACGACGGTGGAGAGCTCGGAGCGGGTGGCCCTCGACGGCTGCACGAGGCGCGCGGGGCTCGACGCGAGCTGCGGCACTCGATGCCCGCGCCACCCACCTGGGCGCGGCTTGCGCCTGCTGCCGCCCCCCAGCCGCTCCCTCATCCTTCCTGGGCTCCAGTGGTGGGCGCCGATCCTCCTCTTCCTGCGCCGCCCGCTCTGGAACCAGCGCCGCCGGTCACTCCCCGCCCCGGCCGCCCTTCCTCCAGCGGCGGGTGCCCTGGGTGCGGCCCCTGTGCTGCCCGACACCTCCACCGGGCCGCTGCACGCCCCAGGTGCGACCCCCGGTGCAGCCACCATCGGCGCCCTCCCAGGCGCTGCCCTTGGCCCGGGCTGGGCCACCTCCGTGGATCTTATCCATGCGGCATGGGCACAGTAGGCCATCGCCTCACCCGCGGCAGCGGCTTTCCCGACCAACCCGGCTGATTCCAGATCCGGTCCAGCCTCGCCACCGCAACCATGGACTTCGCCGTGGGCGTCGTCCCGTCCACCAGCGACGACTCGGGCCACGTGCCAGCGCCGCGTCGCACGCCGGGCCTCGTCGGCTCCCTACCCTCTGCCCTCGGCTCAGTCTCCACCGCCGCTGCAGTCTCACCGTGCGGGATTTGGCCTCCCGGGTTCCTCTGCTCCGATGTAACAGCACTGGGCCTCTCTACACCCTTCGGTTTCCGGCATCTGTTTCACCTTCTTCGCCTTCCTCAGCCGCTTTCGCCGCCACTCCTTCCTCCACCACTTGGCACCGTCGTCTCGGCCATCCTGGCCGGGATGCCCTGATGCAGCTCGAGCATAGTTCCGACATTCGGTGCTCTTGGGCTCACGATGATCACTTGTGTCATGCGTGCCAGCTGGGCCGTCACGTTCGCCTTCCCTTTCAGTCCTCTTCCTCACATGCCACTCGTGTCTTTGATCTTATTCACTGCGACTTATGAACTTCTCCTTTTCTCAGCATGTCTGGCTATAAGTACTACTTGGTGGTGGTCGATGATTTCTCCCATTACTCCTGGACTTTTCCTCTGCGTGCCAAGTCCGAGGCTTTCCCCACTCTTAGCCACTTCTTTGCTTGGGTATCCACTCAGTTCAGCCTCACCATTAAGGTTGTCCAGTGCGACAATGGCCGTGAGTTCGATAACTCAACCTCACATGCCTTCTTCCTCTCTTCCGGTGTCCACCTGCGCATGTCTTGTCCGTATACCTCCTCTCAAAACGGCAAGGCAGAGCGCATGATCCGCACCACCAATGACATCATGCGCACCCTGCTGCTCCAGGCATCTCTACCCGCTCGCTTCTGGGCTGAGTGTCTGCACACCTCCACCTATCTCCTTAACCGACTTCCTTCTACTGCCTGCCCAGCTCCTAGGCCTCACCACGCTCTATTCGGTACCCCTCCTCGGTACGACCACCTTCGAGTCTTCGGGTGTGCGTGTTACCCTAACACCGCTGCCACCGCTCCCCATAAGCTGGCTCCCCGGTCGACCCTCTGTGTCTTTCTCGGATACTCCCCGGATCACAAGGGTGCGGCCTTGGCGGATCCTCACTAGCGCCGCGCGATGGACGAGGAGTACGCGGCCCTCCTCGCCAATCAGACGTGGGACCTAGTGCCCCGTCCGCCGGGCTCCAACATTGTCACCGGCAAGTGGATCTGGACGCACAAGAGGCGGGCTGATGGTTCCTTGAAGCGCTACAAGGCACGCTGGGTCCTCCGCGGCTTCACTCAGCGGCCCGGCATTGACTATGCTGAGACCTTCAGTCCCGTGGTAAAGCCAGCTACAGTCCGCACCGTCCTCTCCCTGGCTCTCGAGCGCTCCTGGCCTGTGCATCAGCTGGATGTCAAGAACGCCTTCCTCCATGGCACTCTGACTGAGACGATCTATTGCAGTCAGCCGACAGGTTTCGTGGATTCTTCTCGTCCTGACTTCGTCTGCCGGCTCAACAAATCTCTCTACGGGCTCAAGCAGGCACCCCGGGCTTGGTACTCTCGATTCGCTACCTTCCTGCAGACTCTTGGGTTCACAGAGGCCAAGTCTGATACCTCTCTGTTCACATACCACTATGGGGGTGAGACTGCTTACCTACTCCTCTATGTGGATGACATTGTTCTCACCGCCTCCAGTGAGTCTCTGCTCCACCGCATCATTGCCTCTCTCCAGAAGGAATTTGCTATGAAGGATCTTGGGATGCTCCACCACTTCCTCGGTGTCACTGTTGAGCCCCGACCTTCAGGCCTGTTCCTCCACCAGCGGCAGTTTACTTGTGACATTCTGGAGCGAGCAGGGATGACCGCCTGCCAGTCCTGCTCTACACCGGTTGACACCCAGGGCAAGCTGTCAGAGGCTGGGGGTCCGATGCTTGGCCAGCGGACTCCACTGCCTACCGGAGTCTTGCTGGCGCGCTCCAGTACCTCACCTTCACACGGCCGGACATCACTTATGCCGTCCAGCAGCTCTGCCTCTACATGCATGCTCCGCGGGAGCCCCACCTAGCTACTATGAAGCGGCTTCTCCGGTACCTCCGTGGCACCCTTGGCTACGGGCTGCTCCTCGGCCGGTCCTCCACTGCCGAGCTCGTTGTCTACACCGACGCTGACTGGGCGGGCTGCCCGGACACCCGCCGGTCCACCTCCGGCTACGCTGTCTTCCTCGGGGGCAACCTTGTCTCCTGGTCATCCAAGCGCCAGCCGATGGTCTCCCGCTCCAGTGCCGAGGCGGAGTACCGTGCCGTTGCCAATGGCGTGGCCGCTTGGCTCCGCCAGCTCCTGGCCGAGCTTCACCGCCCCCTCGCCAGGAGCACGCTCGTCTACTGCGACAATGTCAGCGCGGTCTACCTCTCCACCAACCCCGTGCAGCACCAGCGGACCAAGCATGTGGAGATCGATCTACACTTCGTCCGCGACCGTGTGGCCATCGGCGACGTCCGAGTACTTCACGTCCCGACCACCTCCCAGTTTGCGGACATCTTCACCAAAGGCCTCCCTTCCTCGACCTTCTCCGAGTTTCGCTCCAGCCTCAACGTCTCCAGTGGCTAGTTGTGGCTGCGGGGGGGTCCTGTGTGTGTTGTCCACGTGTTGTGCACTTACTTGTTTTCTTTCTTGTTCAGTCTTGAACTCCGCTGCGCCGGTAGTTCAGACTGCGGGGGGTGTTGGAATGTGAATGTATTAGGCCCATGAGGCTAGGCCCATGTGGCCCATGTATGGTACCTATATAGCTACCCTTCTAGGGTTAGCCCAAATTAATGGAATTACATTCTCTAGCAACTAGCAATTAAAAAACCTAAGCAACACATAATTGAAAGTTTAGGGGATACAGTATAATTTACTTCATACATCAATTGCCCAGAAGTGAACAATAAGAGCATCTAAATAATTTTACAAAAACAGCGACCTAACAAAGAGCTAAATTTATCTCATTGTTTGTAGCATGGAAATGTCCACTAATGGCATGTTTCTCCCTCGAACACGCAAGGAGAGCTGCTTATCATTATATTAAGAAGAAAAAGGGATTGGAACCCATACAACACTACTCACTCACACCAAATAATAGATTAGCATACTAATTTCATGTTCTTCCCATCAGATAGTAATTATTGGTGTTGGCAACTAAAATATCACAGCATACTTACCTCATTCCGTTGGAACCCATTCCAGTGTTTTTCGCCACAGACATGGGGCTCACAGTCACAGGCCCAGAACCTTGATTGTTGGAGGCAGAACCTGATCTGCTAGCATGGTCTTTGGAGGCAACTTCCCTTGGCAACGCCCCCAAGGTCCCAAACTCAAGTTTACTGTCTTGCGAGTGCATAAAACCATTGCCATGGAAATTATCCTTTCGAACCTGGGAAGATGGAGAATGCATTGGTACATTCAGAGGATCCCTTGGAGACTGGGAAGATGGGGATGGTGTTGGTATATTCATTGGAGATGGAATTCCATGATCATTTGCACTAGGAGCGTATATCTGCAGTGGTGGCTCATGCCTCAATTCCTCAAAAGGTATCATATCTACAGGCATATCCGGTCGGCCGTGGTGGTGAAACTTTTGATAATTATTCAGATGGGAATGATTCCTTCCTCTCTCCCCACGTCCAGTAGGTGGTCTTTCCTTGCGCAAATTCTGAAGTGTTCCAGGAGGCAGACAAAATTAGCATGAACACAAGACAAAACTGTCCAGCTAAAAAAAATTTGAGGACAAACCTAGGAAAAGTAACACTATTCTGAAGTAAAAAAACAGAAGCATAATGGACAAATAATTGCATACAAAAGAATAGTAACTCATGAAAACTGAATTACAAGAAAATTAGCATGTCTGTTCACACGTACAGCACGTGGAACGAAGAAAACGAACATATGGACAAGAGCAAGATGTTCCTTTAAATTTTAAGAACATAAGATGAATGCTCAAGGAGGGAACATACTGGGTCAGGAAAGTAGGTGCCTGTTCCACGAGCCCTCATAGCCATATGATCATCTGCTTGATACAATGGCCTATACACAAAATAGCCAGGTGAATAAACAGGACCAGGGACAACTCCATTCCTACCAGCATATCCATATGGATTTTTTCTGCCATGGCCATTTGATGGGTGCATGTTCTGATATTGCAGGGGTGGTGGCATAGGCATTGGATAGTACAACTGAGTCGTAGGATTGTCCTGATGGAAACCCCGTGCATACAGAAGATTATGCAAATTCGTATCAAAATCTCCAGTGAGATTTGGCACTGTGTCATTGGTGGTACCTCCAGGTTGTGTATCTGATGTTAAAACTGAATTAGATGTACCCAGACCATCAATTAAGCCAGTAGAATAGGAGTAAGCATTATGCTTAGCATCTTCAATATAGTGGTGAGATCTGCCTGTAAACTGCTTTGCTGAAACCCCATGGTATGATGGGATTGTGTCAGTTCTAACATCAACCTTCTTGCCGGTTCCTGATTGCAGGGTACAGGTTTCACTAGGTGTTGGTGAAGCTTCAGAGAAGTCGCCACCACCCCTCATACTTACTGAATCAGTAGCTGTGTGACTCATAGCATCACTATCTAGCAAACCCCAAGAAACAGATTTTATCTCCTTGTGGTCAGCCATAGAGCCATGATTGTTGGAATCTGAAATGTTGATGTTACTGAGCTGATTAGACAGAACATCGCAGGAATTGTTGGGCGTAACCTTGTTGACTCTTTCCACATCTAAGACTGACGATACAGGATCATTTGTAACAAGATCAGAAGAGCTCACCCAAACATCTGGCCTTAAACCAGTACGGTTCCTCTTTAGAGTGTTCCTGAAAAACTGATTGACTTCACTGACAGTGAGACAAGAAGGCACTTGAAGAATCTTGCCAAGCTTACGAGCACCAAAATCAAATGCGCTGCGTATCCGGTAAAAGTTTCCTGCGCATGGAGCAGTGCAATAAGATAAAATTCTTTTAGAAAAAAGAAATATCAGAATGAAGTACTTCAGCTGTGTACCACAAGAAAGCTATTCCTGTAAATCAAATGAAAAGCATAAATACTCCCGAACTCAGAACATAACGAGATCAGTACCCATGTTCTAAGTTCTAACACGAGAAATGGCAGCAGCATGTGATATTACTGTAGTGCAAAATGGTGAAAAGGTGTTGCAGATTTGTGCTTACTGCTTAGGCGCAAGCACAATGGGTGGCTAGTAAGTGAGTGTACAGTGTAGACATACTATTATATTCTTAAATGGCAACAGTTTCTTCCATGCACAACTGAAATGATAACTCTTGGGTGTGCATCAGCAATGTAGAAGCAAGGCAGTTAATACAACATTAGGTAGCAAGAATGATAGATTTGGAGTTTTGGAGTAGATTTGGAAGCAGCATATTTGAATAAACACTTACAAAACAGTACAACTCTGGATGAGGGCAGTCCACTTCAATCATGCATTAGGTGAAAAGATAGTGTGATGATGTAGGCAACAGGATTCAGTGAGACAGGGTCATAATAAAACCACAAATCATGAAATGAAACATTTTGTAAATTTTGCACAGACAGAGTTCAAAAGTTTAGCTGAGCAGCCTGTGTAATAAATATTCAAACTTTGACAAAAACAAGTGAAGCAGGATTTTTTTTCTCTGACTGGCACTGTAAGTCCTTATGCAAATGGGCTCATACAAAGGTTTAAGGTTGGAACATCAAGTTGAGAATCTTATTGACATATTTAATTGACAAGAGAAAATTCAGCCTATTGTCATAATTGATTATCCAGAGGCAGGAAACAAACCTTTACTGACACTGCGTCCAAGATTATTACTCTGCTTTAGTGGATCAACTATATTTAGAAATCTTCGTGAGAATACTCTAGGATTTGTCTCGGAGTTTCTAGGGAGAACACTAAAAGATTCTGTGCATTCTTTTAGAAACTCCTCCCGTTGAAGAAAATCATCATCTTGGGTATCTGGTGGGTCAGCTGTCCAGCAAAAGCATGTCAATGACCAATAATTGCAATCGCAAATAGACAACATTCTGCACACTTAAGAGTGCATTCACTTACTAACTAGCTCAGGTAGTGAAGATAAGGAAACAGGTCCAAACAAGCTGATCCCCTTGTTATCCCAGTCAAATTTACTGTAATAGTCAAGAAATCTATAGAGGACCTGCAGAAGGGCATATAGTCATCACAACCATAGGAAGGTATGTATCATGAAGAATGTCAATATAACATGGCAAAAAACAAAGCAGCAGAAAAATTTAAAGCCATAACTTACAGCCAATGGACCATCCAAAGACTTGTGGAAGATATGGAAAATGTATAAAACTAAAGTCTCCAAGGCATACGTGGATATTAGACCATGATGGGCACCAAGAATACGGCTTTCGTAATAGCACCAGTCTTTGACAAGCATTATGCTTCTCTTAAACAGGTGATTCTTTCCAAAGTTTTGATCGACCTACACACAAATTATTTATTATCAATATGCTTATCACTATGCAGTATTATGACATAAGGAACCACAAAGTGGAATTAATCCTCTTAGATCCTACGTATAGAGAAAGGCAAGGGAACATTTTTTCATCTTATTAAGACTATCAAATCTGAGTTTTATGGACAAAAAAAATTACACAACTCCATCTTTATGGCAACATTTGAAATATTACCTTCTCAAGAAAACATAGTGTGCACAGCCCACCAATCTGATTAACTGAGATGTCTACGACAATGTTTTGTACCAAACATTTAACCAGCTTGACCTGCCACCAGGGAGATTTATGATCAGACAACAATATGTGAAACAAGAAGCTCGCATGTGCCCAAAATTTGTCCCTAGCCAACACATACAAAACAAGATGGATTTCTCCACTAATCTATGCCACACTACTGTGCATAGCAAGAGTGAAAGAACCCTCAAAAACAGCAATTGAAAATGTTATGAGTATTGGTAACTACTTTTTTCCTTTTTATAGTCAGCCAGTACCTGATGAAATATTGGCATATTCATAATTCCATATGCTCCAAAGATGTAATACGCAAGATGGAGAAGAGTTGCATTTAAGTACAATAAAATGGTATTTCTCCAATTTTACATAATGTGCACAAATAAGCACTTATAAGTAGAATGCAGGAATTATAAAAGTTCATTAAACAAGTGGAATGCATACAAAACAACCACCTCCAATAAGTGAAAACTCTAAAAAGATGGTATAGTGATGGTTGACCTCAAATTAAATATATTAGAAATAAAGAGCAATATGGTACCTATAAAAAAAAGATTGATATGGCAGAGTGAAATACCTCAGCAGGGACATAATGGACATCCTTGACTTCAAATTCAGAATCTTTCCTTCGCTCTTCCGATTTTAGAATAGCACATACTTCATTTGCTAGATTCTCATCAGAAATCGCAGGGCCGAATAATGTCAAGTCAATATCTCCATCAGGAAGATATGTTTTCAATGGAACAGATCCAAATGGAAAGACCTATTTTTCACAAACACAGGAGGATAGACTGTAGGTCTTTCTGTCTGACATGGCATTACAATAGCAGCAAGAAAGCACCAGAGCAGCACAAAATTTGGTAGAACGATGATATTTCACTCATGTGCATGTACAGAAGTGACACTAGTAATAGTCAGATGTTATACATGTGAACATCTGGTAGAAGCAAACATGTAATGCGCCTAACTGATTTACTGATTTCATAAATAGTTCAACTTAACCCTCTGTGCCGTGTATCCAATCTCAAGTTTTAACAAACGTTTGCTAGGTCTCATGTGTCCGCTTGTATAAACAGCAATAAGAAAACCTCCATAACCAGCCAGCCAGAAAACATCAAGTATTAAAGTATCACATGATAAGATCCTAGATTTATTGACTGGTCCGCTCCTAAGATAGGATCTTTTTCGTCCAATATTCACATTCCATGATTCTAGCACAAGTTTGGTAAAATCATAGTAGCAGTTTAAATACGATCCTACCTGATTCGACCAATCCTAGTACGCAATTATGAATAAAGGTCCACCTTTTACTCACTCATATATTTAGGCAAGGAGAGACAATTAATCTGGACTATTATTTTACATGCTTCTAATCTAATGTACAATGAAAGAAATTTATTATTAAATGATGAATGAATGACATGGTATATTTTAAATACTGCATGTGTATCTCAGATTAAATCAGGCAAGATCTTAGATTCTATGATTCAATCCTACAATTACATCCTAACAGACCATTCCAGCTGAACTCAAGATGTTCTGACTTGACTGGGGCATAGCAGACATGCAGCTGTTCCTTCTCGGGTAACATGAGTAACCTATGGAGTGCCACGTCACAGAAAAAGAAGACAGTAAGATACAAGGTATGTCCAGCCCTCCAATCCACGATCATCAGTTTCACTGTGTTTAATGTGATAGCATGCCCAGCGCCGACAGCCAATTCACGGTCCCATTAAAGGTCCTCCCCGCCAAACCACGTGGAGGCTCAAGCGCGCAACCGACAAAGCAAATCAGTACAACTCTGTAATCATTCACCAATAAACACTTGACACCTCAAGTACCCAGCAAAAAACGGCAAGGGTTTGAATACACATACCGGTTTCGCGGCAATCACTAGAGTTAGGAAAATCACATGCAAGCAAGTAGAGCACAGCTAAATGAAATCGCAAGCATGGTAACTAGCAACTCTGCAGTAGGAACAAACCTAGAATGTGTATCTTTAGCTTCAATTTATGACCTAAAATATGAAAAATGGCACTGAGACCCTATGAATTCCTCCTAAAGCACCTAACCACCAACCATTTGCATAATCTGAAGAATGTGATGGCTCATAGCACAACAGCTGCTGATAACAAAAACCTAGGTGTTTCACTCGCCCATGGTACTGAAGAATCGATGCATACAGCCAGAGTCCTTAAGCTACAGAACACTAAGACCGCAAACAGCAGTAGCAAGGGAGGTGACCGGAATGATGAATACCTGATACCGGGCTTGGAACCAGAAGAGGCGCTGGACGTACGCGATGACGGCGGCGCGGAGTTGCTCGGAGGCGGCGGTGGGCTGGATCTTGTTGACCACGGCGAGCGCGGCGGTCTCGAAGCGCCGCCACGCGTCGGGGGAGACGGACGCGGGGTCCGGGTGCGCCGGCACGGACTCGGGCACCGGCGAGCACTCGCTGATGTCCACCATGGCCACCCCCGGGAGAGAGCCGCTAGCCGCTTGCTTGCTTCTTCCCCGGAGCTGCAGGAGGAGGCGGGCGACGCAGGAACCGCCGCCGTAGGCCCGTAGCCCAAGCAGCCGCTGGAGGAGGCGGCGATGCGACGCAGGAATCGCCGTCGCCCGAGCAGAAACGGACGGGAAGGCGGGCGGGGGCGATCGGTACGGGCGAGGGGCCGCGATCAGCGCGCCGCCGTCGGCGAGGTAGGGCAGGGGACGGAAGAGGGGGAGAGCTCGGGATTTGGGAGCACGGGGGGGCGAGCGGGGGGGATTTTAATGTGAGGAGAAAGAGGGAGAAAAAGGTCAGTTTTTTTTTTCTCGGCGGGCGTCCGTTGCTTCGCTTTCCTCCCTCGCCTCCACTTCCTCGCTTGCGCCTGCGCCGCGAGGATAGAGACGACGCTGACGAGACGCCTGCCTGCGCCGCGCGCGGCTTGCTGCTGCTGCTTTTCGGGGCTCCTCGGCTCAATCTGTCCGCCCGCGGGGCGCCGCCGGAGGAAGACGAAGACGCAGAGGAAGAGGAGGCTTCAAGGCACGATTTCCTTTTCGCTTTTTTTTTTCCTTTCCTTTCTTTTTCTTCGATTCGATCGATCCAATTCACTGGTTATGGAGCGATGGATGATGTGATGGGTTTGTGCATGCTTGGTTTCTAATGCGGTTTGTTGTTGTTTGTCGCGGATCGAGCTTGCGTCGTTGGTTGAGAGGCAAGCAGCCTTGATTGATTGGCTGATTGCAATCGCAATTCGCGTCGAGTCGAGTCGTCCCCTTTCTCACCACTGTTTCCTTGGAGGAACAAGTCAAAGCGATTTGAGATTGACGAGACACGTGAAGGAGAAACCGGCTTAGCGCAGCGCCCATCGGAATTGAAATGGTACTCTTCCCTGGCAACGCATCAGAAAGTTGGTAAAAATCCTCTTTTTTTGTTTTTTCTTGAAAGACTAGAGTTGTTGGTAAAATTGTTTTTTTTTTGTATATACGTATACACATACGGATAGACATAATTCTTTGCTTGTACCATCCAACTTAATATAACTTTTATAATGTAACATTTCAACATAAAAATGCACAATTTACCTAAACACAATACGAACAAGTTAAAAGGATCTTATGTGCATCTTAGATGAAAATTAATAAGTATGTAATTTCCTTAAAGTAGCTTTTCACAAAATGCTAGGGTGGTGCATGGTGCTTTAGCTCCATCCTTACAATAGTGGTAAATAATTTCGACATCATCATCGTTGTTTTACAAACTACACGATGTGCATCCACCAATTTCCCTTGAAGGCCAGTAGCCTAGCTAGTTCAACTTTGGATTATGTGGTTAAAAGACTAGTGGCGCATCGTATGGTATATGCATGATATATAGAAGGTCTAATGGCACTGCGGGCTATGGCGCTATCATGCTATCGTGTAGAAAAAAAATCTTCATACATATATGGAAAATTATAATTAACAAAGTATGGACCATGCATCATATACTATACGAGACGAGTATAGATCTACACATCTACACTTTTTTCGGTGGATGTTTGCATTCACTCTTAGAGGTGCTACAGAATGCACATCTACACTCTCGATATATTTGTGTCGTATCCAACTACAAGTAGCTATGAGTTTGCCCCATGTGCTATGGTTAACAGATAAGACAACATGCAATGACAAGCTAAAAAAGTTTCAGCTACAATAAGAGGAGCATTGTTGAGGCTACTAGAGAGGAGGTAGGTTGTCGAAAATCGATTAGAGGGTAACTAGTGAGGAGGGGCTTCATTCATGTATCCTGGCATGCTTCTACCTCATATGGACTTTACCGGGTGACCTAATATAATAATAGAATTATAAGAGATATATATGAATCACAGTACAAATACAATCGCTCACATGCACACTCATCTATGGACGGATGCATGCACACCCTATGCCTATGATCACCTATGAAAGATTGAGCTAACAGATCACGAGATTAAGTCACCATATGCACTTGTTATCGATGGGCATCATGACGCATACCACTGAAAAATATGTTATTAACTTATGGAATAAATCCAAAAAATACGAGCACTCACTTCAAGTCGAGGACTTGAGTTTGGGTCTGTAGGTTCCACTTCCACCATAAGAAATCTAATGAGCTAAGGTACCCTCAGTTCATAAGATACACAATATAACTTAGAAGTAAAACAAATGTTACATCTAATACAATCTTTTTTTAAATATAACTTATAAGAAAAAACAATACTCCATTCTAATAATGAAGGAAGTTTAATTTCCTAGCATCTGATGAAGAGGTGGATATGTCATCATGAGAGGTAACAATAAGATAACATGCGAAAAAACACAGCGCTGTGAGATGTATGTGTTAAGTAGCTATACCCCTATGAGCACCTTCATAGGATTGAGTTTGGACCGGTAAATCTCAAGGTTGATGAAGTCATTACATACATCACGCTCTCGACGGACACGTCTATATAACATAAAATTCATTTTATTTTATTGTCTATGCTCATGCTACAGGCATTTGCTGGACTACCATTAAATCGCTAATTTTGTTTAAGTTTGGTAACGGTGTGTGTATGTGTGTGTGTGTGCGCGCGCACGCGCGTGTGTTGTCGAAGCAAAGACGAAGGCATGAATGGTTTTTTAGTTGTGCACAAGGTTAGCTCAATGTGGACAGCATAGCTAGGTATTTAAAATTTCTTTTGTTGCATTTTTTTCTTCATAGGAAAATGTCTAGATCAAGAAAATGTGACCAGGGATAATATTTAATATTATAATAGATGTGATTGACAAAGACTTTCACCATATAATTTCGGTGTCCTATATATGAAAATGATGCTAGAATCATAATTTGTTGTGTGGTAAGATAGGTCAAGCAACATTGGCAACTCATTTTCTTCACCCTTTTATGTAAGTGGAAAAATTTCTAGACTCCACACTCCATTAATAGCAAAGCAGTAGTGACAAATTAAATATTCCATTACAATGAGAGCAAGCACTGCCAAAACTACTAGAGAGAAGGCAAGTCGTCGTGGAGAAGTGCACGCGAAAAAGAAGGCAACTTGTGAGGAGGGCTAGCTATATCTCGGCATGCTATAAACTTATTAGCTCACGTATGATGTACTTCCTCCATTCTAAATTAGAAGATGTTTTGGACTTTTTAGATACATTATTTTTACTAGTATTTAAACAAAAGCGTCTATGGTGACTTTGTCAATCTCGTCTCGAGGATTTTGCCGATCCGGTTATCAAAGGTGCTTATAGGGGTAGGGTTTGCTTGCATTGTACCGAAACGTCTTCTAATTTAGAATAGAAGGGAGTAGTATAGTTCCATAGAGCTAAAAGAGTAGGAGATACTATAAATTCAATTAGGCACGACAATATACTGCATGCTTGCCGTCTTTGATGAAGGAAGGTTTAATTTCCTAGCAAGCAGCCAATAAGGAGGTTGATATGACGTTATGAAAGGCAACAAGTTATGACAACTAGCAAAGAAAAATGATACGTGAGAGGTACTATGCCCCAACTTTACTAGCACATTACCTGCTACAATGTACTATATATAACATAAATTTCACCTATTTTTAGAGCCTATGGCTATATATGTTCTTGGTACTATTACTTTGCCTAATAATTCAATTCGAACTCTAATTGCTTATTTGGTAGTGATGCGTCATTTGGAGTCTTTTTCTTGTTGTTGGCATGGGAATTGGGATAGACTGATCTTTTTCTTGTCTTTGCTATACTGTTTCATTTGGAAAAGGGGAAGCAAAGTACTTGAATTTGTTATTTGTCATGTGTTCTACTTAGCCCGTACAAAAAATGCCAGGAACTAAGCTAGAGTCAATGACTCAACGTTGATACTTGATAGCACCAATCATGGTCTAGACTAGAGATGCTGATGAGAAGCAAGCTCGCACCTTAGTATAGTATAGTAGTGGGCCTTATCTGCGAGCTACGGTCTAGCAGCCCAGCCCACCAGCCATCAATGAATGAAAACGGAAAGCCCAGCCACATATTCCATGGGGGCCTTCTGACTATACGTACACTCCGGCCACTGTGGCGCTGTCTTGGCCTGCCACGGCGTCGTCGGAGCTCTGGCTGGCGTCGCAGCGTCGCCACTAGCCGGCAACTTCACACTGTCGGAGATTATCCTTTCAAAAAAAAAAATACGAGCACTCACTTCAAGTCGAGGACTTGAATTTGGGTCGATGTAGGTTCCACTTCCACCATAAGAAATCCAATGAGCAAAGGTACACTCAGTTCATAAGATACACAATATAACTTAGAAGTAAAAAAATGTTACATCTAATACAACCTTTTTTAATATAACTTATAAGAAAAAAATACTCCATTCTAATAATGAAGGAAGTTTAATTCCCTAGCATCTGATGAAGAGGTGGATATGTCATCATGAGAGGTCAATAAGATAACATGCGAAAGATGTTGTGTCCTGTAGCTATAGCCCTATGAGCACCTTCATAGGATTGAGTTTGGACCAGTAAATCTCAAGATTGATGAAGTCATTACATATATCATATTGTCCGGACTTGTCTTATAAGATAAAATTCATTTTATTTTATTGTCTATGCTCATGCTACTAGCATGTCACACCCATTTTTAAGGACAAAAATAGGATGCATAAAGTACTCATGTGCGTCGCAGGTCATGATCGCACACATAAGCAGACAAATTACATAGTATCATCACAGTGCTTATTACATAACGAATATATGTTTAAAACATAGTCTTGAACGATAAATAATAATATCTAGTAATATTCTCCAGCGGAAACTCCACACAGGGACACGGTTGACTGGTTGACACCAAGACTAGTACTCATTACGATAATCCTCATCATAATCTTCATCTGTTATGGTGGAAATAGCAAGAGTGAGTCCATGTCGAACTCAACAAATATAACACAGGGTTCATGAGGCTCAAATGGCTAGACACTGTTTAACTGCGGTTAGCTTTTAATCTTATAACTTTCATTTGAGTAGCATCAAGATAAACCACTTCCCATTAAAGAACCAATGATCAATTGCAATAATGATAACGAATAACATTAACAAGAGCATAATATTAATCAACAATAATTAAACATAGTATAACAATGGTGATCATCTATCTGTAAATGTTCCAAGGCCGCTCGTATCCGTGAGCACGGCTAGTATACCAGTTTTTAACTCTGCGCAGAGGTGTACACTTTCACTGTGAGTCATGATTTCCAAATGAGTGGGGAGATCAAGCCCAAACACCCAAAAACCATATAAAGCCACTCAAGAGTTCGTCTAACAAGTTAGGGCCATTAGATTCACTCGGCAGGCAGATGTAGAACCCCCCTTCCCTGTGGCACAACAACCGCAGCCTATACACACTAGGCCAGGGGCTCGCACTACACCCAACGTGTCAAGCCATTCTTACGCCATTTAAGGTAACCACTAACAAGCTAGAAAAGGTCTCTTGAACAACTAAAGCCAGAGCCATATAGCCCTCACAGCTGTACTGTATATCCCGGATGATCACGTACAGATAAGTCCTTACGGAGAGTAACTAGAGCACCAAAAATAACACACAGGCTCTAGCCCCCTTTTAACAATAATTAAACCATCTTAAAGATTGATTGCTGGATCCATTAATCATAATGCAAGATCATTGTTCTTAGTTTAAGCACTAGCCATAGCTACCCATATGCATACCCAAGGTTGACAAGGAATCAAGACATCAAGCGCTAAGTTATAATCTCTAAGGTTGTCAAGGTAAGCACATGCATATGTATGATCATTTTGTTGAATAGGTAACAAGGATAGTCCTGTGTTATACTTGCCTTGATCAAAGCTCTCCAAACAGTACTGCTGACTTGGCTCAAAGTAATACTCCGAATCGTCCAAGTACTGCTCACCTTCTATACTCGATCATCAATCAACAACATACATGCATCCAATCAAACATACACGAAGCAAACAAATAGATATAATTAGAACAGTATACCAACAGTAACAAAACAGTAATAAAAGTTTATAAAACTCTTCTACACATTTCTACGATCACACAGACGCAAAGATCACCAAAATCGGAATTAAAACGTAAAAGTTATGAATTTTCTAAGATTTCCTATAGATAAATAAATTCTTAATTATAAACTCGAAAAATAAATTATCAAAACTAACTGTAAAACTATACTAACATGTAGAGTTCGCAAATACGAACCTAACGCAATTTGAACGGATCAAATCGGAGTTAAAACGAAGTTTTTATGACTAAAACAATTCTAGTGGCAAAACTGTAAATTGCTGAAAACGTATTTTTGATTTAACCGGATGAAAATACGCTTTCAAAATACAAAAACGTAATCTCAGCTTTACGCCTTGGGACCGCGGGTTGATTCCCAGGAAATACAGGGGCTCTTTAACAAAATTGCCATCGAAAGGGTATCTTCTAATCTTGATCGTTGAATCACGATCGGACGGCTCGGGTTCATCTGCAAGTGCACAGTGCCTAGTCCGGTCATCATCTCCATCACCGGCCGGTGGCTCCTCCATGACCGGCGACTCCACCATGGCCGGAGGTCACGGTTCTCCCCACCGAGCCCACCATTCAAGCCCAAACTTGAACCAAAAGATCTAGATTCTCCGTGCGAACTCACCCCAAGTGACAAAACAACCTACATCTATCCGTAACCCGCCGCGCGGCCACAAGGGGACGGCGGCGCCATTGCCAAGCACCCGAGCTCACCCAAAACCAAGATTCAAAGCACTACAAACCTAAAGAAGAGCATGGGGAGAGAGAGGAGAAGACAACGAACTCACCAGCGCGACGAAAAAGACCTCCAAACCACCCGAAAGCACCCCGCCCCGATGACCGACGCCCTCAACCAAACTCAACCCTAAACCTTCGATTCCTGGCGGTATAGATCACGTTTTAGGTGAAAAACGGAAAATAGAAGGTCCCCTCTTCCTATTTATAGCCTCAAATCACCGAAATCGGTTACCAAATCCCGGAAACAAGATTCGTTTGAAGTTCGGTCGGTGGAGGTTCGACTCCGGTCCGGTTACGAGAGCTGGAAGACGACTGACAGCTAGGTCCCACCGGTCAGCGGCTCAGAGAGGGGAAGGGAAGGAGCGGCTGCTGGATCAGACGTCTGGGCCGCGCGCCTGCTGGGCTCGGCCCACGCGGTCATGGTCTCATGGGCCACAGCGAGAGCGCCTCGGACCTGGTCAACTGGGCCGCCGAGCCAACAGGTAAGCCTCTTCTTCTTTCCTTTGTTTTTTTTTCATTTACTTGTTTTCAAAAGTATTTAAAATACATTCTAATCCAAAATAAAATAAAATAAAACAAATCCACACCACACAATGAAAATATATGCAACAGCATGAATGCAACACAAAATTTATTTTACTATTATTTTAAATTGGCCATTATTTATTATCTACATTATTCCAATTTTGTTATCTCAAAATTTGGGTGTTACAAATTCTACCCCCCTTAAAAGAATCTCGTCCTCGAGATTGGACTGCTTACTCAAATAACTGCGGATATGATTTCCTCAATTCATCCTCTCTTTCCCAAGTTGCCTCTGTCTCTGAATATCGATTCTACTGTACTTTACACATCTTAATAACCCGACTTCTAGTAACTCGCTCCGCAGTCTCCAAAATCTTAATCGGAATCTCTTCATATGTAAGATCCTCCTTAACAGTCAACTCTTCTAAAGGTATCTGTTCCTCAGGCACCCTCAAACACTTCTTAAGTTGTGAAACATGAAACACATCATGCACCCCAGATAAATTCTCAGGCAACTCTAATTGGTAAGCAACTTCCCCACGTCTAGCAATAACTTTAAATGGTCCAACATACCTTGGTGCTAGTTTACCTTTCATGTTAAATCTCTTCACACTTCTCATAGGTGACACCTTCAAATAGACATAATCACCTACCTCAAAAACTAGATCCCTTCTCCTATTATCAGCATAACTCTTCTGACGAGACTGTGCCACTCTCAAATTCTCACGAATCACTCGCACTTGATCTTCTGCGTTTCTAAGAACATCTGTACCAAACACCTGAGATTCACCTGTCTGATCCCAAAACAATGGAGTTCTACACTTACGTCCATACAAAGCTTCAAACGGTGCCATCTTAAGACTCTGTTGATAACTATTATTGTAAGAAAATTCTGCATAAGGCAAACTCTTATCCCAACTAGTTCCATATTGCAATGCACAGGCTCTCAACATATCCTCTAATACCTGGTTGGTCCTTTCAGTCTGTCCATCTGTCTGTGGATGATATGCTGTACTAAAGTTCAATTTAGTTCCTAAAGATTCATGCACAGCTTGCCAAAAGTGCGATGTAAACTGCGTACCCCGATCAGACACAATCTTCTTTGGTACTCCATGCAAACATACTATTCTTTCCATATACAAGGTAGCTAATTGTACTCCCGTGTAATTAGTCTTGACTGGTATAAAATGAGCAACTTTAGTCAACCTATCCACTATCACCCAAATAGAATCATAACCTCTCTGAGTACGCGGTAACCCCACTATAAAGTCCATACCAACTTCCTCCCACTTCCATTCAGGGATTTTCATTGGTTGCAACAATCCAGCAGGTCTCTGATGCTCTGCTTTCACCCTCTGACAAGTATCACACAATGCCACATACTCAGCCACATCTCGCTTTAATCCAACCCACCAATATTTCTGTTTAAGATCCAAATACATCTTAGTACTACCAGGATGAATAGAATAAGCTGACTCATGAGCTTCACGAAGAATTGCCTGTCTAATAGCTTGATCCTCAGGTACACACAGCCTCTTTCCAAACCACAAAATTCTATTATCATCCATTCTAAAGCCTGGTGACTTACCAATCACTATATCCTCCGCTATCTTCTTTAGTTTCTCATCCTTCAATTGACCCTTATAGATCTCTTGCTCTAAAGTAGGCTCTATCACTAATTCCATTGCATTAGTAACAATTCCCAAGTTCAAATATTCAAATTCAGCACATAACTCACTAGTCATAGACAATGTTCTTATCTCATTGGCATAACTCTTCCTACTAAGAGCATCAGCTACTACATTAGCCTTACCAGGATGATAGTGTATCTCAATATCATAATCCTTAATCAACTCTAACCATCTGCGTTGCCTCAAATTCAGATCTGACTGAGTGAAAATATACTTCAAACTCTTATGATCAGTGTATATATCACTCTTATGTCCAATCAAATAATGTCTCCAAATCTTTAAAGCATGAACAACAGCTGCTAACTCCAAATCATGTGTAGGATAATTCAACTCATGCTTTCTCAACTGTCTAGAGGCATAAGCCACAACTCTGCCTTCTTGCATAAGAACACATCCCAAACCTTGACGAGAAGCATCACAATAAATGGAAAACTTCTTACTCAAATCTGATAAAACCAAAACAGGCGTTGTAGTCAACCTCTTCTTCAACTCCTCAAAACTAGCTTGACATTTATCAGACCACACAAATTTGGCATTCTTTTCTAACAGAGATGTCATAGGTTTAGCAAGTTTAGAAAACCCTTCAATGAACCGTCTATAATATCCAGCTAAACCCAAGAAACTGCGAATCTCACTAACATCAGTAGGTGGTTTCCAATTCAGTACATCCTTCACCTTGCCTGGATCCACTGATATACCTCCATTAGAAACAATATGACCAAGAAAAGAAACTTCCTTCAACCAAAACTCACATTTACTTCGCTTCGCATACAGTTTATGCTCTCTAAGCTTCTGCAATACCAACCTCAAATGTTCAGCATGCTCTACCTCTGTCTTGGAAAATACCAGTATATCATCGATAAATACTACCACAAACTTATCCAAATATTCCATGAACACCTTATTCATCATGTACATAAAGTATGCAGGTGCATTGGTCAATCCAAACGACATAACAGTATACTCATACAATCCATACCTTGTAGTAAAAGCTGTCTTTGGAATGTCAGAGGCACGAATCTTCAACTGATGATATCCAGAACGTAAATCAATCTTAGAAAACACACAAGCACCTCTCAACTGATCAAACAAGTCATCAATCCGGGGCAAAGGATACTTATTCTTGATAGTTACTTTATTTAGTGACCGATAATCAACACACATCCTCTGACCACCATCCTTCTTATCAACAAAAATGACTGGTGCTCCCCAAGGTGATGAACTAGGTCGAATAAAACCTTTTTCTTGTAATTCTTTAATTTGTTTCTTAAGTTCTTCTAATTCATCTACTCCCATCCTATATGGTCGTTTGGCTATAGGTGCAGTTCCAGGTAATAATTCAATAAGAAATTCAATGTCTCGGTCAGGTGGCATACCTGGCAATTCATCAGGGAAGACATCCGGAAATTCCTCAATCACTGAATTCTCCTTAATAGTATCTTCAATCTGATTCACCACCGCGGTTGGTTGCTTCTGCATTGCTACATCCACATTGATTTTATCTCCATTAGGCGCAGTCACAACTACCACTTTCTGCTGACACTGAATCTCTGCCTGATTTTGCTTCATCCAGTCCATACCCAATATCACATCAATCCCAGATGTTCGCAACACTATAGGAGTTATCTTAAACTCTACCCCCCTTAATACCATACTAATTGGAAGACAACGATTACTGGTTTGCATGGTTCCTCCAGGTGAATTTACTAAGAGAGGTTCTTTCATAGCTAGCATGGGTATACTATGCATTTTAACAAAAATATTGGATATGAATGTATGAGATGCTCCAGAGTCAAAAAGAACAGTTGCGGGAGTGGAATGTACATTGAACGTACCAATCATAACTTCTGGTGCACCATAAGCTGTATCAGAAGACACGTGATTCACCCTTCCAGTACCCGATTGCCTCTGGTTGCTCTTCTGGCTCTGAGGAGTCTGTTGGTTTTGCTTCTCAGGACAATTATAAGACAAATGGCCCTCTTTACCACAGACAAAGCATCTAATAGGAGTGCTGGGAGTACTATTCTTTATGGGGGTAGCATTGGGATTTCCAGTGCGAGGAGTCTGTTGCCCAGTCTGCTGATACTGTTGACGCTGTGGATATGATGAACGCTGTTGCGACTGATTGTTTTGCCAATTTTGGGACCACCTCTGATTTGAATTGCGATTCCACTGGCTAACCGGTCCCTGAAACTTCTGATGAAAGCCATGCTGAGAATTTGTGCGTTGACGGTTGTTGCTTCCTGAGCCTTGCACCTTCATCTTTCTTTTTCTATCCATCTCCCTACGCTCATTATCAAGCACAATAGCTTTGTTCACCAGCTCTTGAAAACTAGCATAGTTATTCCCCTTCAGTTGCAAGCGAAGATCATAATAAATTCCCTTCAAGAAAAGACGCTGCCTGTCTGCATCTTCCCTAACTTCATTGGGAGCATAGCGAGCCAACTGGGTGAACCTGTCATGATATTCACTCACACTCATCTGTCCCATCCTTAGGTTTCTGAATTCCTCCTGCTTCAGCTCAATTATACCTTCAGGAATATGACGAGCTCGAAAATCTCTAACAAACTCATTCCAAGTGATAGGAGGAGCATTGTCAGGGCGTGCAGCCTGGTACGACTCCCACCAAGTCTGAGCTGTCCCTTGTAACTGACCAGATGCATACAACACCTTCTCCATATCATTGCATTGGGCTATGTTCAGCTGTTTCTCCACTGCCCTCACCCAATCATCTGCTTCTAAAGGATCAGCAGCATGAGAAAACACTGGAGGGCGTCCCTTCAAAAATTCTCCACGCTTATCCCTTACTTGAACAGGTGGTGGTCCTCCAACAGGGGGATTGTTCTGCATATGCTGTATAAACATCTGCATCAGCTGATTCTGAGTTTGCATGAGTTCCTCCATAGTAACGGGTGGATTAACACCCCCACGACCTCTGCCATGACCTCTGCCTGACATCTGTTTCCAAAACACAGAAGATGGAATTCAGTACAATCCGAGATGATGTATACAATAGATAAACAAAATCTGATTTTCTGGGCAAACTCCAATTTCAGCAACTCAGTAAAACTGTCATATCTCGAGCTATAGATGTCCAAATCAGATGATCTTTACATGGTTGGAAAGCTTATAAAATTATCTACAACTCGTATTCACAACACTTTTTCTGATTCTGTCAATAAATTGGTCAAAAACTGAACTTAACAGAAACTGTTCCCGAATTCCAGACTGTGCAGTAACTCCAACTTGAAACAGGTATATCTCTTAACTCATAATAGATATTAAGGTGATTCTTGTGGGATTGGAAAGATATAGAAGTCTAATTATTCCCAGTAAAATTTCTTAAATTTCCCATGAACGGATTTTAAGTTATTTCCAAAACATCCCAGACTGATCCAAAAATCCGCAAAGGACAGAACTAGGTTAACCTCATATTCACTAATATATCTTGATCAAACTTAATATTCTTAACAATAAAATTTGTAGGCATGTCTACAAAACTCCAGCACACATTACAAAGATCCAAATCACACATTATCATAATAACAATCCATCAATCACACAATTGTTCACACCACAAACTGACTCTTAAAACCATCCAAACTTAAAATTAACTCGCAACTATTATCGTTCTTATTACATAGGGATTTTTCCTATTTCCTAATTAAGCTTCTCATAAATCTTAGGACGACCTAACTCCGCCCTTAATTGGTCAATCTCCTTGTAAGCTTGTTCCTTAAGTTCTTTTTCCTTCAGCAACTCATCCTTCAGGTCCGCCTCATGAAGAGCCAATTCACGAGCTAATGCCACCGTAGCTTGTAAAGTCAAGGAGGAATCATCAGCAAGTGGCACGGTCCAAATACCCTTGTCATGCAAGAAACAAGGAAAGTGCCGAAGTGCACCCTTTAGCGTCTTGTCCGAGCGTAGACCATGGTAGTAAACAAATGCATTGAAAGCGACATCCTCCATGCTTGTCTCCACGGTTGCCCGGCTCACTCGGGTAATGAACTTTGACTCCACCTTAGGCTCCTTAGTGGTAGGATCCCTTTTCTTGACCCATAACTCCGTCTTCCAATAGGAATCCATCCATGGATGACTATACTCTACACTGCGATACTCTAAAGTAGCCTCCCAGTCGTAGTAGTAGTTGTCCAAGGTTCTTGTCAACATATCATGGAAGAAAGCATCAGCCTTAGGAACCATGATATGATACTTCGTAGTCCACCCCATAACTACATCCTCCATAGGTGTATCACCAACTCTTGATTCAGCATCAGATAGCTCTTGATCACCCTCTTCCTTTGGCTCCTGGGGTTTGAAACGAGCAACATATTGTGCAGCTGACAGACGGGGATGAGGAGGCATCTAGAAGATTTAGACATAGATTAGATAGAATCAATGTATTTTCGCAATAGAATAAAGTAGAGGAAGCATAAAACTTTAGTAATTAACAAGGTAAAAAGAGGAAGCATGAATTAAGTGAAGTATGGATGCTATCAAAGACCATTCTAACTAGGCTTGCGTCCTACAGTCAACACAGCTCCGATACCAATCTGTCACACCCATTTTTAAGGACAAAAATAGGATGCATAAAGTACTCATGTGCGCCGCAGGTCATGATCGCACACATAAGCAGACAAATTACATAGTATCATCACAGTGCTTATTACATAACGAATATATGTTTAAAACATAGTCTTGAACGATAAATAATAATATCTAGTAATATTCTCCAGCGAAAACTCCACACAGGGACACGGTTGACTGGTTGACACCAAGACTAGTACTCATTACGATAATCCTCATCATAATCTTCATCTGTTATGGTGGAAATAGCAAGAGTGAGTCCATGTCGAACTCAACAAATATAACACAGGGTTCATGAGGCTCAAATGGCTAGACACTGTTTAACTGCGGTTAGCTTTTAATCTTATAACTTTCATTTGAGTAGCATCAAGATAAACCACTTCCCATTAAAGAACCAATGATCAATTGCAATAATGATAACGAATAACATTAACAAGAGCATAATATTAATCAACAATAATTAAACATAGTATAACAATGGTGATCATCTATCTGTAAATGTTCCAAGGCCGCTCGTATCCGTGAGCACGGCTAGTATACCAGTTTTTAACTCTACGCAGAGGTGTACACTTTCACTGTGAGTCATGATTTCCAAATGAGTGGGGAGATCAAGCCCAAACACCCAAAAACCATATAAAGCCACTCAAGAGTTCGTCTAACAAGTTAGGGTCATTAGATTCACTCGGCAGGCAGATGTAGAACCCCCCTTCCCTGTGGCACAACAACCGCAGCCTATACACACTAGGCCAGGGGCTCGCACTACACCCAACGTGTCAAGCCATTCTTACGCCATTTAAGGTAACCACTAACAAGCTAGAAAAGGTCTCTTGAACAACTAAAGCCAGAGCCATATAGCCCTCACAGCTGTACTGTATATCCCGGATGATCACGTACAGATAAGTCCTTACGGAGAGTAACTAGAGCACCAAAAATAACACACAGGCTCTAGCCCCCTTTTAACAATAATTAAACCATCTTAAAGATTGATTGCTGGATCCATTAATCATAATGCAAGATCATTGTTCTTAGTTTAAGCACTAGCCATAGCTACCCATATGCATACCCAAGGTTGACAAGGAATCAAGACATCAAGCGCTAAGTTATAATCTCTAAGGTTGTCAAGGTAAGCACATGCATATGTATGATCATTTTGTTGAATAGGTAACAAGGATAGTCCTGTGTTATACTTGCCTTGATCAAAGCTCTCCAAACAGTACTGCTGACTTGGCTCAAAGTAATACTCCGAATCGTCCAAGTACTGCTCACCTTCTATACTCGATCATCAATCAACAACATACATGCATCCAATCAAACATACACGAAGCAAACAAATAGATATAATTAGAACAGTACACCAACAGTAACAAAACAGTAATAAAAGTTTATAAAACTCTTCTACACGTTTCTACGATCACACAGACGCAAAGATCACCAAAATCGGAATTAAAACGTAAAAGTTATGAATTTTCTAAGATTTCCTATAGATAAATAAATTCTTAATTATAAACTCGAAAAATAAATTATCAAAACTAACTGTAAAACTATACTAACATGTAGAGTTCGCAAATACGAACCTAACGCAATTTGAACGGATCAAATCGGAGTTAAAACGAAGTTTTTATGACTAAAACAATTCTAGTGGCAAAACTGTAAATTGCTGAAAACGTATTTTTGATTTAACCGGATGAAAATACGCTTTCAAAATACAAAAACGTAATCTCAGCTTTACGCCTTGGGACCGCGGGTTGATTCCCAGGAAATACAGGGGCTCTTTAACAAAATTGCCATCGAAAGGGTATCTTCTAATCTTGATCGTTGAATCACGATCGGACGGCTCGGGTTCATCTGCAAGTGCACAGTGCCTAGTCCGGTCATCATCTCCATCACCGGCCGGTGGCTCCTCCATGACCGGCGACTCCACCATGGCCGGAGGTCACGGTTCTCCCCACCGAGCCCACCATTCAAGCCCAAACTTGAACCAAAAGATCTAGATTCTCCGTGCGAACTCACCCCAAGTGACAAAACAACCTACATCTATCCGTAACCCGCCGCGCGGCCACAAGGGGACGGCGGCGCCATTGCCAAGCACCCGAGCTCACCCAAAACCAAGATTCAAAGCACTACAAACCTAAAGAAGAGCATGGGGAGAGAGAGGAGAAGACAACGAACTCACCAGCGCGACGAAAAAGACCTCCAAACCACCCGAAAGCACCCCGCCCCGATGACCGACGCCCTCAACCAAACTCAACCCTAAACATTCGATTCCTGGCGGTATAGATCACGTTTTAGGTGAAAAACGGAAAATAGAAGGTCTCCTCTTCCTATTTATAGCCTCAAATCACCGAAATCGGTTACCAAATCCCGGAAACAAGATTCGTTTGAAGTTCGGTCGGTGGAGGTTCGACTCCGGTCCGGTTACGAGAGCTGGAAGACGACTGACAGCTAGGTCCCACCGGTCAGCGGCTCAGAGAGGGGAAGGGAAGGAGCGGCTGCTGGATCAGACGTCTGGGCCGCGCACCTGCTGGGCTCGGCCCACGCGGTCATGGTCTCATGGGCCACAGCGAGAGCGCCTCGGACCTGGTCAACTGGGCCGCCGAGCCAACAGGTAAGCCTCTTCTTCTTTCCTTTGTTTTTTTTTCATTTACTTGTTTTCAAAAGTATTTAAAATACATTCTAATCCAAAATAAAATAAAATAAAACAAATCCACACCACACAATGAAAATATATGCAACAGCATGAATGCAACACAAAATTTATTTTACTATTATTTTAAATTGGCCATTATTTATTATCTACATTATTCCAATTTTGTTATCTCAAAATTTGGGTGTTACATAGCATTTGCTGGACTACTATTAAATCCCTAATTTTGTTTAAGTGGTACTGATGTGTATATATAGTAGTTGTCGAACCAGAGCCAAAGGCAAGAATGGTTTTTTATTGTGCACAAGGTTAGCTCATTGTGGACAGCATAGCTAGGCATATAAAATTTCTTTTGTTGCATTTTTTTCCTCATAAGAAAATGTCTAGATCAAGAAAATGTGGCCATGGATAATATTTAATATTATAATAGATGTGATTGACAAAGACTTTCACCACATAATTATGGTGTCCTATCTAGGAAAATGATGCACATACTCGAATCATAATTTGTTGTGTGGTAAGATAGGTCAAGCAACACTGGCAACTCATTTTCTTCACCCTTTTTATGTAAGTGGAAAAATTTCTAGACTCCACATTCCATTAATAGCGAAGCATAGTGACGAATTAAATATTCCATTACAATGAGAGCAAGCACTGCCAAAACTACTAGAGAGAAGGCAAGTCGTCGTGGAGAAGTGTATGAGAAAAAGAAGGCAACTTGTGAGGAGGGCTAGCTATACCTCGGCATGCTATAAACTTATTAGCTCACGTATGATGTACTCCCTCCATTATAACTTAGAAGACTTTTTGGCTTTTTTAGATACGTTATTTTTACTAGTATTTAAACATAGTGTACATGTCCAAGTACGTAGCAAACAAAGATATATCTAAAAATTCAAAACGTCTTCTAATTGAATAGAGAGATTAGTATAGTTCTAGAGTTAAAAGATTAGAAAGAGATATACTATAAATGAAATTAGGCGCGACAATACCGCTTGCCTCTTTGACGAAGGAAGGTTTAATTTCCTCTAAAGCAGCCAATGTGAAGGTTGATACGACGTATTGAGAGTTGAGAGGCAACAAGTTATGACAACGCGCGAAGAAAAAGGATACGTGAGAGGTATATATGTATGTCCCAACTTTACTATCACTTTACCTGCTACATTATACTATATATAACATGAATTTCATCTATTTTTAGTGCCTATGGCTATATATGCTTAATTACGGTGTTACTTTCACCAACTAAATTCAATCTCTAATTGCTTAAATGGTAGTGATGCGTATATCATGTTGTTGCTAAACCAGAGAGCAGAGGGCCTATTTTTTGTTGCACATATAAGGTCATTTGGAGTCTTTTTCTTGTTGTTGGCATGGGATCGGCTGATCTTTTTCTTGTTTTTTCTACTATTTTATTTGCAAAAGGGGAAGCAAGTGATTGAATTTGTCTTGTGTTCTACTCGGCCAGTACGAAAATGCCAGGAACTCGGCTAGAGTCAATGACTCAATGTGGATAGCACTTATCATAGAGATGCTGATGAAAAGCAATCGCCCCTTAATTAGTAGTGGGCCTTATCTGCGTGCTACGGTCCAGCAGCCCAGCCCACAAACAAGCAATGGACGAAAACAGGAAATCCAGACACATATTCCATGGGGGCCTTCCAAGTGCACTTACACTCCGGCCGCCGTGGCGCTGTCTCGGCCGGCCACATCGCCGTCGGAGCTATGGCCGGCATCGCCACTGGCCGGCAACTCCACGCTGTCGGAGATTATCCGTTCCAAACGATGATCTATCTGAAGCACTAAAACTTTACCTGATCTCAGAGCAACTGTTACATAAGGCATTGCGTGCGTTTCAGGTGACAGTTGTTGTGGTCACCAACAACTTGGGTCGTTCACAGGTTGTCCAATCCGAAGCATACATACTTGATACTTTAGGTAGAACGATGCAATCGAAGTAGACGAGCATATCAAGGAGAGTAGAGAGTGTACACGCCAATTCAACATACATCGTGCACTCACTAAACTGATGGGCAACTTTCAGATTCAGTTCAATATAAACAAGCAGGCAAGTTCAACCGGGTAGCCTATGCTATGCCTTGTCGTGCGCAGATTACTCACCTTCACTCCTCAGAGCTCCTTTATCTGTTGGTCTGCCGTCCATCCTAGCTTCAAGTAGTGCTGGTCAGTTACTAGAACTATCATATCATTTCTTCCCAAATTGTTGAGTCAATTCAGAGCGACTCCAAGAGCCTCTTCTATATATTGTTATGTATTGATAGGAATAGAAATTTTGGTGAACAAAACCCCCTCCAACACTTCTTACACTAGATCTCTAAATATTTACATCTTCTATTCCTACTTGCTTGCACTCTAAAGATAAAGAGCGGAACCTAAAGATAAAGAGCAGGTAGACCTGATTATCTAGAATCCGGACAAGATATAGAGAATACTTTGGAGTGTGAACAAGATACAAAGAAAACGGATCTCTAGGAACGGTTGCTTAATTAAGACAACCACATCTAGAAGTTGGTTTCGAGGGCGGTTTCATTAAGCCAATCACACCTGGAAACATGTTCTCAGGTACAGTTGTCTTAGGCAAAAACATCCTTAGAAATCGATTTTTGTAGACGATTATCTTAAACAAGCGTCCCTAAAATGTATTTTGAGAGTTGGGTTTCTTTACAAGACCTCTCCACCACTCGCCACGTCTTTACAATCCATCGGTGAACCGCCTTGGAAAACCAGCATCGTCCCTGCAAATTTCGTTTCCGCATTTAATGTCTTTGTTTATTTATGCATGCATGCATACAGATGGCAACTGTACGCTGCACCGCGCTCCGTGTAGTATACGTATATGCATGTATTCCACGCTAGCGATGTATAGGTAGCGGTCCGTGTAGGGGTTCACGGATCGATGCCTATCGGCCATCGGAATGCCGACATACTTCTATCGGCCGCTGGAGAGCCGATATGCCAAATCGGGCCGATATGGTCCACCGATGCAAGCCTAGTCGGCTACTGGGCGGCCGATAGGGTCCTCCAAGCTGTGTATAGGTAGCGGTCTGTGGAGCTGTTCACGGATCGATGCAGCTGATAGATGGAGCAGAGCTGACGATCGACGCGAGCACGTACTGTCTGTCTGTATGTATATATAATCCCTAGCCTGCATCTTCGATCACTATTCACTAGCAAAGACGATAGATACCAAAATGTTCCAAACAAGTTTTTACTGCGTTAACAGAGTCAGATTGACATGCAATAGCTAGTTTACATACTACGCCACGCATAGATGGGTCATGGATGTTTTGCATTGGACCCCGTCCGTGTTTTCGATCTGCTGGCCTGGTTAATTAGTTTCGCAAGCTAATTCATCAGACACATAAACGCATGGGCCATATGGGTCACTATTTATTTTTGCTGCTCGGCAATTAACCAATAAGTACAGTACTACTTTAGCAACGCCTGCATGTGTACGTGTCTTGGTCTAGTTGTGTTGGAAGGACTATACGTACGAACGCTTTTTTTTTCCCCTAAGGGCATACCTGTTATTTTGGACCATAAGATTTGCACTGAGATTCGTGTCCAGCAGTTGTTTCTCTTCTGCTGGGCACGAATCTTACAGCCTGTTCGCTTAAGCTTTCAGCCGCTTATTTTCAGTCAACCAGCAGTGTTTTTCTCTCACAACAAATCAGCCAACAGTACTTTTAGCCGCTTATTTTTAGCCAAGCGAACAGGCTGTTAGTGCGAATCTTATGGTCTACAGTAATAGGGCATGTGCCCTTAGAAGCAAATTTTACTTTACCCTATACCGGAAGGATCCATATGGATAGAGAATTACTTACTGATGGAAGCGTGATACTAGCTAGTAACTAGTATTCTCTCCATTTCAAATTATAAAATATTTTAACATTTCTAGATATGCACGCTTAAATATATACTATGTATATCTAAGTACATAGTAAAAATAATGTATCTAATTAAAAAGGTCAAGAAGTCTTATAATTTGGAAAACTGTGGGAGTATATTTGATAAGCACTACTGGGATCCAACTCCAAACTCACCGCTAATAATTGTACTGACACTGAGCGAATGAGAACAGGAGTAGGTGAAAGCGGCTGCTGGGCGCTGGCACCTCGAACTGCAACTAAAGATGGCAATGGTTAATTACCCATTGGGTATGTGTTGTCCGTATCCTTACCCATATAAAAATATTATATCCGTTAATTTATCTATATTCATGCACGGGTAAGAGTTCTTTCCCATATCCTTACTCATGCGGGTAACGGGTACCCCTGAGTTATCCTTACCCATGATTCCAAGGATATTTGCAAATTAAAATTACATGTATCAATATAGCAGTCTCCCAATTTCAGCTAAAGCGTCACAAGTCAATAATAAATTCATCAAACAAACAAGCTACATGAACACATAATCAAATAGTCTAATAGATAAATCCATCATTACTAATACCAAGTGACCAATTTTACGAGTTCACGTACAATACAACGTACCAGCTAAGAATTATTACAAAGTCTCCACCACATGACAGCCAAATAGCCACACCCACACATAGTGCTAAATTAGTGAGTTCATCACATATTACATATTGGCCCATAATTTCAGACATATTGAATCGTGTTTAATTTACCCATGGGTTAACGGGTATGGGCAATGTAGTCCGATACCCTTACCCATTTGACCCGTTGGGTAAGAATTTTTTTTTATTAATTTATCTATGGGTAAAAAAATTAGCCATACTTTTGCCCTAATAAGGTAATTGTCCAGCATGTTTCGGGTAGAAGTTGCCATCTTTAACTGCAACAAATGGGGGTATCCGTCCACCAGCTGACTCCTCCGCCTGCCCCATCACCCAACTACTACCTCTCCTTCCCTATCCATCTCTGCTAGCTAGGCACCTCTAGGCTCTAGCTCTGACGATGGATGGACACATGTATCCACCGACGACGACCACCACCCATGCATGCATGCAGCGCGCGGTCACCATCGTCCTCATCGATCTCCGGCCTCCTCTCCTCGTCAGACTATCTGGAGAGGGAACTCTAAAACTTAAAATTTTAGAGTATGAATATAGAGTAAAAACTGCTGCACTTGGTACTATAAAACGATACTCTATCTTTTCTCTCATTCTATATTTAGAGTGGTACTGTGCTACTCTATACTCTATAGTGGCGGGCCCCACTTGCTAAACAAAGGAAAAAATGCTATAACTCACAAACCAAAAATTCAAATTAAATTTCGATTTCACCATTAAATTCGTCTCAATAAATCATTCAAAACTAGATCACACATGAATATATTTAGATAAAGTAATAAGTGAGTCCCACAGTGGATAGAGTGGATAGAGGATGATATAGATGATGGATGAGTGCGGAAGAATTGAGTATAGAGGAGAGAATCTTGCTGACTAGGACGTATACGTATAGAGGATGAATATAGAGGTCTCACTAGCTCATCACTCACACACGACGCGTACGACGACACAGCAGGCTGACGATCGAAATAAACCCTATTTAAAGACCAAACATCCCTTTGCACTCCATCCCCAGTCCCCACCACCCACCCACCTGCAGCTACTCAGCTAGCGCAAGCAAACACAGGCCGACGACATGGCTCGCCGCGCGCAGCTGGTGGTGGCGACGGCCATCGTGGCCGCGGCGGTGCTGCTGCTAGCGGCAGCAACCTACTCTGAGGCGACCGTGACGTGCGGCCAGGTCAGCTCCGCCATCGGGCCCTGCATCTCCTACGCGCGTGGCAGCGGCAGCTCCCCCTCGCCGGCCTGCTGCAGCGGCGTCCGGAGCCTCAACGCGGCCGCCAGTACCACCGCTGACCGGCGCGCCGCCTGCAACTGCCCCAAGTCCGCCGCCGCCAGGGTCGTAGGCCTCGTCGCCGGCAACGCCGCCAGCATCCCGGCCAAGTGCGGCGTCAGCATCCCCTACACCATCAGCCCGTCCATCGACTGCTCCAGGTCTGCTGCATCTCTACCCATATATCATCCATCATGCATCTCTGTGACTATTACAGGTGTGATTAATGACGACGTTTGTGCTTGGATCATCATATGCAGGGTGAGCTAAACGGCGACGCCGGATGCCCCGGATTCACTCCAATAACCTCTGCTAGCTGCTAGCTAGACATAGCATATCTATAAGATGATGAGTCCATGAATAAAATCTCTCCGTCGTGTACAATAATACGTACGCTGTACTGTACGCCTGCTTGGTTTGCATGTATGTGAGAGATCAAAGCGAGGAGTGTTCTTCTCACTACTGAAAACTCACATTCTTCTGTGTGTGCGAAAACACACAGAAAAATACAAATACCGTCAGAAAAATATTTTTCTAACGGTGTACCGTCAGAAAAATACACACAGAAATACGATGCGTTCACCGTCAGAAACCTTTTTTCTGTGGGTCGTACACGCACAGAAAAATTAGTTTCGCCAGATTAAAAAGCAATTTTTCTGTGCGTTAATCCTCACAGAAAAAAAGAAATAAACACAGAAAAAACATGTATTTTTCTGTCGGTCTCCGTAAACTCACAGAAAATTCCTTTCGCCCAGATTAAAAATAATATTTCTGTGTAGATCTAGTCCTGGTTTCTAGGACGGAGTACGTTTCTAAGACCTGAGACCCAGCCAGTCTGTACCTTGTCGAGTATGCTGTCTCATAATATGTATATACACTCCTCTTCTCGGTACGTATATGCTCCAAGTGTGCCTTTGCTCCATAATTTTTAATTGCGGGAATACACATTTTGGTCCTTTAACTATGGCACAGGACTAAGTTTCGTTCCTAAACTTTAAAGATGGTCATTTCAGTTCCTAATTTTTCTTTTAGGCTCAATTTCATTCCAGAACTATCAAAGCGAACAATTTAGTCCCTAAACATTGTATTTCAGGCTCGGTTTCATTCATGAATAATCAAAGTGTATTTTACTCCTTAAACTTTTCTTTTTGGTTCAACTTCATCCCATGTCCTATGAATACATATACAGATGTGACTATTCTTGAATATAAATTATTTTTTAGCCTATGGACAAAAAAGTTATTTTATCTACACTTGATTATTGTGGTTGGACCTAATGCTAGAAGTAGCTAAGGAGAAAATGTAGATCTCATGTTGTTTTAATTTATCCATGTGTTCTTAAGCTACTAAATAGCGTCCATAGCAGCTATAATTGCTCCCACAAAAAAAACAATATAGTAGGATACATAAATGGTATCATAAGAATGTATTATTAAAATAATAAATCAGAATATAATATGGTTGTTAGAGTTTCAGACTAATATTATTTTTCTATCTCCAATCACTAATGGTGCTAGAGCTGACCGGACGCAATAGTGTGACGTTCCGTCTAAGACGAGGGATGAAATTGAGCTCAAAATGCAAAGTTTGAGGACTAAAACGGCTCTTTTAATAATTATGGGATGAAAATGAGGCTAAAAGCAAAGTTTGAGAACTGAAATAACCATTTTTAAGGATCAAAATTGCTATTTTGCCTTTTTAATTTTACTAGCAAATGCGTCCATACGCTACAATAGAACCCAATGTGTCTTGGAACCGGACTCCGTACGTATATTATCATTGGACGTGAATTATTCAAACTTATATGAGCTAGCATGGGTCGTGAGTCCGGGTCACATACGAGACATGGATGATGCGAGGAAACTTTAGGAAATAAAAAACAGTTGGAAGAATCACTTCACTGTCTAATATTAGATTGTGTTTGGATACACATGGATTGTGGGGGGAGCTAGCATGGGTCGTGAGTCCGGGTCACATACGAGACATGGATGATGCGAGGAAACTTTAGGAAATAAAAAACAGTTGGAAGAATCACTTCACTCTCTAATATTAGATTGTGTTTGGATACACATGGATTGTGGGGGCTAGATTTTAAAGGTTATGATCAAAGGTGGATTATACAAGCTGAGTTGAGACGCTGTTTGAATCCATACATTATAAAAACTGAGCTAGACTAATTTGTAGAACAACTTACCAACAATGCCCTTGAGAATATTGGGTGAGCCAAAAAAGCGAGGGGCAGATTGGTCAAGTTGAATCCAGAAGCGGATATATGCTACGTTTCCTCAACTTGCTGGATTGTGGAATCTAGGGGCTCCTAGATTGTAGAAGTTGGCTACAACAAGTTGGGATCTGTTCGGATCCTTAGCCTTTTATAATTTGCTGGAATCCAAACGAACAACAATTGTGTCTATGTGTGTTGCAACGGAACTCTAAGATATCTTAGAACTAGACTCTATACCATTGTTTTGAACCTGAATTATTCTCACTCATATGAGCAAGGAACCATACCCATTTAGAATGGGCGGTGTTTTTTCCTCTACCATTAAGATTTTGTTTTCGGATGGGGGTTGGAGTGTGGGGTTTGTGATGGTTTTTATTATGAAGAACCTCTTAGCACTAGAATCTGTGCATGCTCATGCTAGAGTACATCCTTTTAGAAAGAAATTGGGTATTGTCTAAGTGTTTAAAAGTTGAATAAAACTGGTGCTAAAATTTGAGTATTTTAGAGGAATTTAAAATTTGATTTTTCTTAGAAATAACCTCAACTCAAGTAATTCCATACTCCCTCGAGTCACAACTAAGTGACGTTTAGGAGTAGAAAACTAGGAATGGTAACAGGTTGTTGGGTGTGATGTAGGTGGAGGCGTGGAGCAAGCACTCGCTCATGACAACACCTGCAAATATCGTCACAGCACTTGCTCTCGAGTCTCGACACACTCTGCGAGTGAATTTTGCACCCGCATCCGCGCTCACGTGTCATCTGCAGATTTCGGGCACCCGTCGAATTTCTGATATGCACTATTGAATCTGGCACATACCTCAATAATTAATTAAAAATTAATTAAGAAGTCAACAGATTATACGGCGGCAGACACTCTCTTGCTATTGTTGCAGGGCCTGCGTGACGTGATGTGACGCTGGAATTGAAGTCACAGTGGTTGCGTGTGAACACAAGAGTCGTGTCATCGTGTGGCTGAGAGCAATGCTGCTACTACTGGAGTAGTAGTGTGCTAGCTGCTCGTGATGGATTAAGACGATCGGAACCTCCGGCATTTGATATGGGTAAATAAATGACCAGAGTAGCTATTTATTAACTATTAAACAAACATAAACCTAGGTAAATAAATAACTCAGTCATACATATTCCACGTACTGAAGCTGAACTTTTTACCATAGCTCGAGCATACAATGAGTATGAGTAGTATACCATAAACATTTCATCACAATTGAAGTACGGGAGATGTAGTTATGAACATAGATCTATAGCTATTGATAAAAATTTAAACTAAACTATGTTATATTATATATCTATTGCATAGATCTACTCATATAGAATCTAACAAAACTAGATTTTACTTTTTATGATTTTTCTATGATTTTATATAATTTTTTAAAGTTTCAGCTAGTTTATGAAATAAAAAAGAGCACATGGTACCATATCAGCGGCCACATAGATAGCAGAGTCCTATATGCCTGCTTTGGATGGTGGTCAGGACATAGACAAAATTCATGGACCTAGATGAGTGAAAAAAAGATCATAGATCTAGATGAAAAATAGGAAAAAGTTTACGGAGCCACAACGCAATTCACTCTAAAATAAATCATCAGCTACTAAACGAAATGAAAACAACAAGCGGTGGCACCCCTGCGTCTCTAGGCACAGCGCCCCGTACAGCTCGTACATGCTGCCGCCCACCTTCCGCAGCGCCCCGGTGTCCCCGTCAATAGTGTAGTTGGTGTCGTACCCGTAGTTCCCGGCCCGGCCGCCGTAGACCTCACCGTGGTCAGGGCGCCGAAGTCACAGGGCGTGCCGGTGACGGGCACTGTCGCGCCCGTACAAAGCTGGTTGTTGTCCACGCCCGGGCGTGTACCGCGACGCGAACAGCTGCACCGTGTTGTCAAGGATGTCGCTGCTGCCCTGGCCAACGCGTGGTTCACCGGCGTCGTGGCTCACGCACTGCAACGGCCCCGGCCCGCCAACTGTGTTGCGTATGGCAAGAGAGAAAAACACGAAGAGAAGAAAAAACATTGCGCATGGTAGCCAATAAATGCAGTTATGCAACAGAGGTGTGGAGAACAATTGCAACCTGAACAACATCCAACTACCGCATCTTAGGCCCTGTTTGGTTTGTGAATCATTCAGTTTAACTCCCATCACATTAATGTTGTGGCAAATGCATGGAGTACTAAATATAGACTAATTGCATGCATGTCGGCACAGATTATAAGTAATTTACGAGACGAATCTATTAAGCCTAATTAGTCCAAAATTGAAAACTTTTTGTCAAATAAGACGAAAGTACTACAATATTTGTTAAACTTTAATACCTCTAACAAACAGGCCCTTAGTGACGAGCCTACGCTGACGGCCTCACCAACTCCCTACCTCAATGCGGTCCGCAAGCTGTCGCCACGGGGACCTTCTCTGGTCAGGAAGCCGGTGCCATCCTAGGCTCCCACTACCGAGGGCGGGCCTAGCGGTGGCCGCACGCTCTCTAGGCGAGCCATGCGGCCTCATCATGGGAAGCAGCAGCATGCTCCCCGCGGTCCTCCTGCCCATGGGGAGGGGATTGCGGGTGGGTCTGGCGCAGCCCTGCGTGTGCCGGCTCACCTGAGACTCGGAAATCGAGTCCCCGGAATACCCCGGCGCCACTTCTCTACCCCCGATGCGGATCTAGGGTGCCGCACGCACAGGCGTAGGCGCAGGGGCAGGCGTTACCGCCCCCGTCGATCTGGTGCAACCGAGGCTACCGTGGACGCTGTGCGAGGCATTGAGTCGACGCTAGGGAGGCGCCTGGCCTCTATCATCGTCCACCCCGTGAGGATGTCCTTGGAGCCGGATGCTGAGGCTTCCGCAAGGTGCATAGCTGCCGTCGAGGGCGCCGTCGGGTGCCACCACAGCCGGCAAGGCCAGTCCCTCCGAATCTCATAGGCTTATGCTTCAACTGCCTGGCAGGCGACCATGTCAAGGCGGCTTGCACTTTCCCGTCGTGATGCCTCATCTGCCGACGTGAAGGTCATTGGGCGGCGGTTGCTCGGGGGGGGCGAGGGCAGGTGAGGTCCCCCGCTGTCGCATTCGTTTGGCAATTGCCGTGGGGTGCCGTGCAATAGGTCATCACGGCAGCCCAATCAGCACACCGTGGACGACTTGACGTCTGCTCGCTTGGCCTCCTTGGATCGCTCAGCTTCTGCCTCACAACCAGATAGTCACCTTTCCGGCGGTCCCCTCCCCAAAGGTGCTGGTGGTGGAGACTTCGGGTAGTTGTTGGAGCCGGAGTGGGGCCCCTCGTTCATCTCCCTCACTTCCGCCCTGGTGGAGACCAGGTCATAGGTGGCTGACATCTCTTGGGACCCCATGTCTTGTGAGTGGGGCGCGATGTCAAAGCCGGGTTCTCCGGCTGTTGTTCTGCAGGGAGGTGTTGATCGGAGGGGCGTAGCATGTTGTGAGACGGAGCTCGTGGTGGACCGTCGCTACGAGGCTCCGCAACGAACCTTTAACCCTATGCTAGTTGAAGTCTGTCTGCGCCCTAGGTCGCTGTTGGAGGGTGCGGCAGCCCCAGCTTCATTGGGAGTATTGGGGGGCTCGTGAGAACCCAGTACTTCCGGGTTCGGATGAACCCAGGATAGACGTTGAGGATTGTGGCGCGTTGGGGGCTGACAACGACGCCACCTCCGCGTCTAGACTTGTGGCCGAGGATCTTGGGGAATCTTTGGCGCCCTCCACAGTTGTGACCGTGGCTGATGTTGTGGCTCAAGTCGTGACCCCAAGCGCTCAGCCAGTAGCGGCAGTGGCAGCTGTCGGATCACCTACAGTACCTACGGCCTCCTTGCAGAGCTTCATCGCATCCCCTGAAGCTGCCACCGGAGGAACCTCTAATCGCATCCTCCCCGCGCCGGCGTGTATCGCGTCATGACGACTCGGTGTTCGTCCCAAGGCGCAGTGACAGGTTAGCTGCAAAGTCCATCCACCGTGACCCCAACCTAGAGAAGCAGGCGAAGCGCGTCCTTCTCAACAAGTGGACACGCTAGCCGATGAATGGGTCGCAGACGCCAGATCCGGCTATTGCGGCAAAGTTCCATGAAACGTTTGTCGGGCCGCTTTCCACCTCCAAGCAGGCCGCCATGCGTGAGCTATTTCCGATGGCTGGAGCGCGCATGGGCACAGTGCTACTCGATATTGAGCATGCCAAGCGGGCAGCGCGGACCTAGCACTTTGGTCGCACAATTAGTTTCTTAGTTAATCAAACTAGTGTGTGTTCCATTGCCTTATGGTGTCTTTTGTTTGTGTTTAACCTCATCACTAATGGCATCTCACTGTGATGTGATGTAGGGCGTGTATGCTTCTAAACTTTTCTTAATGAAACATATGCTAAGCACGTTCTAGAAAAAAAGAGGAGTATGTGTCCCTGTAGAGGAACGGAAACTAAAGGGTCTTAGACTATCCGCACTGGGACCTGTAAAGCCTCCTCCAAACGATTTTACTGGACCGAAGTCTTGTAGCGGTGCCCTGTAAACAGTTCGCTAAAATACCGGACGCCCTCCCAAACGCCAAATTTGGCGGATGTAGCGAACCTCCGCTACAGGCGCGAGGCTGCCGTTCGCGCGCCTCAACGCCGGAGCAGGGAGGCCGCTCGCTCGCGCGGCCACCCGCTGCTCCCTCACCGGCCGCTCGCGCGCCCGCCCGCCGCTCGCCGAGCTCGCCCACCGGGTGGGAAGGAATGCGGGGAGGAGAAGGCCGCCGCCGCCGGAGCCCCGTGCGCGAGCTTCGGCAGCCCGGCCTCCCCCTCTCCCTAATTGCACCGCCGAGCAGAGAGAAGAGAGACCGGGTGGGGAGAGAAGGGAGCAGCGGAGGAGGCCGCTGGTCCGCCGCCGCGGGCTCCATCGCGGGCGAGCGCTGCTCTACCGTGCGCCGCTCCACTGGTCCGCTGCGCGCTAGCAGGCCACCGGGCGAGGCCGAGCCCACCGCTGCGGACGCGAGTGCGACCTCCGATGGCCGCTGGCAACGGCAGGAGCGGGAGCTCCGTCACGGGCGCCGCCGGCCGCGGTCACGGGGGTGAGCGGGTCCTCCACCGCGAGCTCTGCCGGCCACAGGCACGAGCGCGAGGAGGGAGGGAGGCCGCCGGTGGAGGGAGCGAGAGTGGGTGGGGAGAGAGTAGGGAGGAGAGAGAGAGGCCGGGTGGGGGAGAAAAATAAAAGTAGAGTATGACATGTGGGTCCTATTGATACAGAGGATGAATATAGAGGATGGATGGGTGCGGGGGAAAGTGATATAGAGGAGAGAATCTCGATGACCAGGATGGAATATTCTTTTTAGAGGATGAATATAGAGGATGATGAGTGCAGTTAGTCTTATAGCCTAACGGTAACAACACCTCAGTAGCACGCAGCAGGGCTGGGATGAGTCACAGGAGCGGTTTATGGGGCTTGTTTTAAAAAAAAGTCCTCTTGTCGGTAAAAGCCAGGGTTCGGGGTTTTTCCTTGGCCAGTGCTCTTCTACCTCTCAAACAATGTCCTCGGGGAGGTCTTCAATTCCCCCGACTCGACAAGTTTTTTTTAAAATAAAAATTTTAAGAACAAAGGCCCAAGTATCAAATGGGAGTTACACTTAGTGGGGATGTTCTAACCCAAACCGACAGTTCACTGCAGCACCAAGAAGAGGAAATACAGGAGCAGCCTTGGAAAGCAGCAGAAAGAAATTGAAAGGAATGATCAGCCTGCTCGGCTGCACTTCTTGCAGCCCCGAGCAGGCTCATCGATGACGATGTACCTGCTACTCCCACAACGGCGCAACGAACGGCCTCCCCCAAAGCAATCGCTTTTGGGCGTAGCCATAACGCAGCACACCACCGCACCCCATCCTCACCCGGCTCCGCTGCCTCCCGGGATGCACACACTGTGGGCCGTGTCTTGAACGCCGATGATCCCCGTTGTCTGCATCCACACCCTGATGCCCTTGCTGCCGCCCTTACTCCTTCCTCTCCAGCACCCCAATGGGGGGATACCCCAACACCACTGCACAACCTTGACGTCCATGATGTCGGCCGCCACAGGGAGCTCCACAGACATCCAAAGGACGCACCAGGAGCAGAGCCGAGGAGCAACAGGTTCTCTGTTGCGTGAAGCAGCAGCTTAGCTATGGGTGGCTTAAACCAAAACAAAGCGGAACCCACACTAGCTAAAGCCATCCACAGCCATGCCCGTGAATCGAATCCGTCCACGTGTAAGAAGCTGATTGGGCGGCGCACAAATTGGGGGCGACAAGGACAGGGCAGTGCTCCAGTTTATATGATAGCAAAGGTACATGCTCTGCAACAGCGTCAACAAGATCACAGGTCACAACTCACATACGTACTTGCAGTTTTTTAGTATGGATCAAATAGACCTAATGCATGTGAAATTGTATTTAAAGTGCAACTAAAACTAGTAGATACAGGCACATATTTATATGACAAGAAACCCAAACAAAGATGCCAGAGAGGTATGTATCCTTGAAAAGATGAAGCTCCATTGTCTGGAAAAACACATGGAAAAAAACATATTTCTGGGAACAATTACTAATGGAAATAGTTAATGTATACTTTTTTTGCCACCAACTGGAATCTTGGTTGTATTCTATTTACATTTTCAGCATACTTTGATACCAAATGTGTTAATACTCTGCAATCATGAGCTACCTACAAAAATATGGTTGTGAACTTACAGAGACAAGTGCGATATAGGATATTCATGTAATTTCGAGTTTGTCATTGATGTTAAAGCTCACAGAAATAACACCTGCTTATGGCCATGGTGCTAACTTATAGGAACCAGTGGAACATATGATTCATGCAAGTCCCAACCTGTCTCTGATGTTAACTTTTACACAAATAACTAGGAAGAACCCTCATACCTACTTACTAGCTGTGCCATGTTGATGCCGTGTACGTGCTATCAAGTTGACTTCAAGCTTTCCAGTGATTTCCACCCAATCCAATAACCCCATGTTAGCAGCATTTGCAGGTATGCAGTTGTAAACTCCAGTGAAACAGCCACACTTTGTAAGCACACAAAGGGAATGCATGTTGTTAATGGAAAGCAAACTAATAGGCACAAACAAAGAAAATAGAACAGGCATGATAGTCCAATTTAGGATCACCAACGGTACAGGACAAGGCCGATAAAATTACATGTCAAATTAAACATACAGTCTTAGTCACTAATAGAATGACGATACGAAAAAATAATGAACTATATGATTGATACATGGACCACTCAACCTGTGTTTGCGGTCAACATAAGACACAAGATATTGGTCAAGGTTGCAGGGCCTGGCACAGGGAACTAGCCTCTGATTTTCATCAAGGCCAAACTCATGCAGCCGCTCAGCCCTCCTAGTCTTGAGATAATAGATACTGAACTTCTGACTGAACTGACAACTGTATCCGAGGTATATCGCATCAGCAACAATGGAGGGGAATGTCTTGGTGCAGACAAGCATGCAGTGTGTCATGCCAACGAATGCCGCGTAGTCCCCGAGGCTCCTCACCGGTATCAGCGTCCTCCCAGCAATGTCCACCTCTGATACCTCAATGCGGCCAGTGACACCACCAACTGTGAATAGCTGCTGCATCTGATTCTGATTGTAGGCTCCCCTGCCACCAAAATGCTCAACGTTTCTCCAATACCGTACCAGCAGCATCCTCCCATTGCTACCGCCGGCAACCAGGTAGGAGAGTATGCGCTTGTAGAGAATGGCATCCCTGGTTGCGTGCTGGCGCTGGCTGATTATTTCGACCAGCCGAGGCGGCAGCGGTCCCAGCAGCTCCAGCAGAAAGATGGAGCCCTCCAGTGAGGCGACATAGCAGCGCCCTCCTTGAGACAGCAAGGAATGGAACATAAGCCTGCCCAACGTTTCCGAGTGATACAGCTTGCCTTGGTTCACCAGCGTCCAGTGTGGGTCACCGGGTTTGGCAACGATGATGCAGGATTGATTGTCCCTCAGGCAGAGCACCAGGGTGGGCGGGGAGGTGGATTCATCCAAGCACGCACCGTTGACCGAGTGGCCGTCGACACTATCGGGATCCCGGAAAAACATGGAGAAGTGGAACGCCATCGCCGGTGGCACGGTCGCCATGATGGAGGAGGTGGTGATGGCGGGGAACTCAGTGACGGCGTTGCTCAGAGGGTCCAGGAGGCAGATGACCTTTGTCGTCCTGTGGAAGAGGATGAGGAGGCCATCGACGGCGCCCAGGTGGCAGTGGGTCGTGAGCGCCGGGAGGTTGACGCTGAGGGAGGCCGCGGTGGCCATGTTGAGGACGAGTCGGCGCGGCCCGGCGTCGGGGCTGATGGTGAGCACCGCCCAGTTGCGGGGCCGGAAGCGCCTGTCCAGGGTGCCAGCGCCACGGGCACGCAGGTCCGCGGTGTGGTCGCGCCACGGCCTGCACACAGCGCGGAAGCGGTGATACTCCGCCACGTCGTGGGAGAGCAACCGGCCGGCGATGTCCTCGACTAGGTCACACGTCAGGTTGGCCCAGTCCCTCCATCTCCATTCATGAGGACCGGCGGCGGCCAGATCTTGGACAAACGCTTCACTGTTCGTCCCCGAGCGCTCGAAAGATTCGGCTAGGAGGCGCCGCCGCCGCCGCGCTCGTGTCAATGTCATCGGCCCCTCAGATCCGTGGGTGCTGAATGAACGCAGTGATCTCACAGAAGCGGGGAGGAGGGAGGCGGCAGGTTTAGTTGGGCCGAAACAGAGCACTGGTTGGGCTTGTTCGATGGAAATTTAGCGTGCACAAGCAAATTGGATTGGAAAAAGTCTACTTTTCCTCCCTGAACTTTCACGAAAGTCCGTTTTTCCTCCCTCAACTCCAAATCCGGGCAAATCACCTCCCTCAACTTTTCAAACCGTGCATTTTACCTCCCTGGAGCGGTTTCGAAGGCGGTTTTGCTACAGTAAACGGTGGTTTGCTACAGCGAGGCGGTTTTGTCTTTTGTCTTTTTTTATTTATTTCGGCTGAATCTTTAAAAAATCGTAAATCACAGAAAAATCATAAAATAAAAAATCCAATTTTGTTGCACTCCACATTAGTAGATCTACACATTGAACATATAATATGGTATGCTTTAGTACAAAGTTTTTGCTATGAAGGTTTTGTCTTTTTCTTTTTTATTTATTTCGGCTAAATCTTTGAAAAATCATAGTAAATTACAGAAAAATGATAAAATAGAAAATCTAATTTTGTTGGACTCCGCATGAGCATATCTACACAGTGAACATATAATATGGTATGCTTTAGTACAAAATTTTTGCTACTAAGGTTTTGTCTTTTTCATTCTTATTTATTTGGCTAAATCTTTGAAAAATCATAGTAAATCACAGAAAAATCATAAAATAGAAAGTTTAATTTTTTTGGACTCCACATGAGTAGATCTATACAGTGAACATATAATACGGTATGCTTTAGTCCAACAAAATAATTATAGAAGCTGCAACTATGAATTATTTCAATTAATTACAGAAAAGCATAGATCTAAAGCTACAATAAAAATTTTGTATTAAAGCATACCATATTATATGTTCACTGTGTAGATATGCTCATGTGGAGTCCAACAAAATTAGATTTTCCATTTTATGATTTTTCTGTAATTTACTATGATTTTTCAAAGATTTAGCCGAAATAAATAAAAAAGAAAAGGCAAAACATTCATAGCAAAAAACTTTGTACTAAAGCATACCATATTATATGTTCACTGTGTAAATCTACTCATGTGGAGTGCAACAAAATTAGATTTTTCATTGTATGATTTTTCTGTGATTTACTATGATTTTTCAAAGATTCAGCCGAAATAAATAAAAAAAGAAAAAGACAAAACCGTCTCACTGTAGCAAAATCACCGTTTACCGTAGCAAAACCGCCTTCGAAACCGCTCCAGAGAGGTAAAATGCACGGTTTGAAAAGTTGAGGGAGGTGATTTGTCCGGTTTTGGAGTTGAGGGAGGAAAAGCGGACTTTCGTGAAAGTTGGGGAGGAAAAGTAGACTTTTTTCAATTGGATTTGACGGCCGCGCTCGAGGGGATGCAATGGCTAGGCCCTTTACGCCGACTGACGGTCCAACATCGAATTGCTGCTGGCTGACAGTCCAACGCCTTCTCTGTTTGTAGATGCCGACCAGCAAATGTAGAATTACGGATTGACGATTTGTCGCAACCTTTTACCGTCGGGCTGTGTCTGTATGTATATATAAACTGCCAACAGATATATTTGCTTCTCCGTGTGACATATAATTGGTATTAAATGGACTCCCACTCAATCATGCTCAATGACTAACAGTGATTGGACTAGGGAAAGAGCACTGATAATGACAGATCCAAGGTCACTCTAGCCCAATGCAACTCAATTTCTGTGAGTAGTAGAGCTACTAGTTTTGTTAGTCTACGAGAAAGCCTCACATAGCATGAGTATGCGTATTATCATCAAATCTTATAGCATAGGGCTTTGCTATGGTACACCTAAATAACTATGAGCCCTTTATTTAATTAGATCGAATGGTTAGAATCATCTATTACTTCCTAGGAGGTAATATGTGAAATTATATCTAACTAATTTTTAAATTTGGAAAAAAATACAATAAATGAGGAAAGTTTTAGATATAAATATCTTTTTTAGATCTAATACATGCATATGAGATCCGGAAATCTTTTTATTTTTGCAATTTTAGATATGACATAATTTAATTAGCATACACTATATAATAGTTTTGTACAAGTAACACAATGTTCGTAGGTTCCAAACATACTGGAAATGCATATGTGTCCAACATATATACAACTCTATGTTCGTACATGAAATTTCATGTAGCCACTTTACATGCTCAATAGTATACGTGATAACTAAATATTTTATTACAAAGGCCTCTAAATTATGTAACATAGTTTTAATCAAGTTAGCATAATATACACACTAGATTATGTAGCGTGTTAGCGTGCAACGTATTTTAACATGATTCGGAAACATAAAAAAAAATTAGCCACCTTTTAGGCAAAAATATCAAAATTAAAATATATAAAATAACCTCATTCATATATGAATAGATTAAAATATTTATTTAGGGTATTTAGTTGAATACTCACTGCTTTTGCTAAAAACTTATGTACATAGAACATACATGTATACATTAGCAAAAGAATGAAACAAAAATAGTAGGGTATTCACGTTAAGCCCAAAAGGAAGAGACCATGCGCAAGGAAAGGAAAGGGCCGTGCTCCAGATTTCTCCCTTGATTTGAGGATTTGACGATGTCTTTTTTTTTCTTTTTCAGGTTGATTAATTCGTTAACTAATTCGAAAAGAAATCAAAGAATCAATGTCTCAGATTTTTTTGAGATATTACCTCATAAGAAGTAAAGGGTGTACTGTAGTATAGCATACAAATAAATGTGTAAAGTCGTCTATTGCTGTGCGAATGCACGGGCACAAATCAGTCAACTAAATCCGATCGTGGAAACCATAGACCACATGATATAAAAAATGTAAGCAGTGGCTTGGGAGTTATAGCTTCCACGAAATCACCGAAATCTACGAAGTTCATCAAATTCCAGATAGAGCCAGCCTCGCGCTCCTTAAACAGTAATTTTTCGTAGTGGACGCGATTATACTCTGCCGTGGTCAGAAGCCACACGAGGGTTATGAACTCTCCGCCATTGCTGAGCTGCCTGGCACGGGACTCCCTGCTGCAGTGATGTGCCGCATAGCACAGCATCTCGACCCACACCCCAAAAACCACCTGCAGTAGCCCTAGCTTGGGCTCTGGCATCTCCAATGAATTTTGCTTGCGTTGCAGTTTTTCAGCGAGTTCTGCTCCAGGACCAAGGACTTCTGCAATATTCTTATGGCTATCTTGCTCATAGTCATCTTTGACACTCGACCTGGAAACGTTACTCTCCACCCGGGTATTTTCGGCCCTGCCTTGTAAAGACCTTTCTCAATTAGCATATCACGTTCAGTAACCTTGTTTTGACTATATGGGGTGTGTTTAGTTGGTGAAAAGTGGGTGAAAAGTTCCTGTAGCACTTTTCGTTGTTATTTGATAAATATTATCCAACCATGAAGTAACTAGGCTCAAAAGATTCATCTCGACATTTAAAGACAAACTGTATAATTAGTTATTTTTTTACCTATATTTAATACTCCATGCATGCGTCCAAATATTTAATGTGATGAGTGGAAGAGGAAATATTTTGGGTTTGCATGGGAAGTAAACACACCCATGGTCTTGCTTCCAGTAACGCCATTCCCGCAGCACTTTCCTAGCTTGGAGATGCAATGTGTAGAAGATGTCGTACATCAAGGAGAGTTGCAGTTCAACCAACTCGAATGTTTTGCTCTTCCAATGAAAAAGCTTCATGGCATTATTCTGAAACTTGGTTGGACAGATCTTGTCATCCACAAACTGACCCATGCAGATGTAAAGAAGGTCATGAGCACCCGGCAGAACTGATTCATCATCCAATTCCGACTGTGTGCCTGCTGTAGGGTAATCCGCGGCATTTTGCTTAATAGACACACTGTTGAGGTACCTTCTTATGATTTCCAGCCTGAAGAAACTGAGTGCCCACACTCTCTCTGCATTCTTCAGCACGCCCACAAGATACATCACGACTGCAGGCACGTGCAGTGGTCCGCGGCCGCCGATGTTCTTGTACAGGACATAGCCTGCTCCGAGCGCCTGCACTGCAAAGGTGAGCAGGTGGCGTAGCCAGAGCTGGCTGTCCTCCATGGCGTAGGCGGTGATGGTGTCCTGCCCACCCAGATGCACGAGGAGGAACGGTGCCCAGAACGCCATGAGCTGCTGGTGCTCGCCTGCCTTGCAACCGATGGACATGTGGCCCAGGGTGTATGTCGCTGTGTACTCAGCCAGCAGGTACATGAGCCAAAGTAGGATCCTCAGAGCGCGGGAGATGGTGCGCCGGCGCATCCACGCGAAGCTGAGCAGGAACACCTGAAGCGCGAAGCTGGTGAGGACCAGGATTTGGTTCTCCCATTCGTTCCAGAGATGCAACACTCCGGCCATGGCCATCGCTTGCTTGGAAGCTCTGTAGTGATGAATTACCCGATCAATCAGTCACTGAAACACAGATAAGGACCATAATGAGCAATTGATCAATTATACTACACAAAAAAAAAACAACTCCAACCAATGGCAGTGCATTGCAGATTAGGTGCACCAAAAACTGGACCAAGTTTTTCTTTGAAAAGATATTTCGGGCCAAGTAATGGGACTTGGACAGTTGCCTTAACAGGGATTTGGGTCATCAGCAAGGCAATTATGTATTCCATGTTGCATGAAATTTTCACACACTCATGGTGTAAGTGCATCATAGGCTCAGAGCTTTTGCAATTCTTCCACTATAATCCATGACAACAGCAGGAGCACAGGAGCAGAGCCATTGTTGAAACTCCCAAGGGATCAAATTTTTATAAATATCTCTTGCCATCTGTCGTTATTCCTTGCATAAATGTCATGGTCTGTAACTTGACCTTTGTAACACCATCTTCTTTTTTATTAATATCATATATTCTTGAAATTCCAAAAAAATAAGATCTTTTGTAAATTTTGTGCATTTCCCATTTTACAAAAATCACTGAAACTTTTAAATTTATAACAGAAATGTAGTTTACATGTAATATAAATACGTCAGACCACCAATTAATTTCACTAAAAAAATGAACTTTCAAAATTCTAAAGCAGGGTAATTTGCTCCTTTGGGTCTATGGTGTAAGCTGGGTTTGTTGGGATTTAATTTGGCCTTAGGTAGTCAGGTGCCCTTCTGCAAATTTGAATTTCACTCAAATTTAAACCTCTTCTCTCTAAGAGTAGAAAACAATTCCAAAATACAAAACCCTCCCAGGCCCTTTTGTTTGGGGCAGATTAGTTCTGTAGTGTTCAAAGAACATCATCTTCGGAAAGTACCATTATCTTGTCACGTGACATACCACCGAAAAAGATGTGTGGTTACCTTGGAATAGCATTCTGTCATGGTCACACCTGATGCCGTGAATGCCCTTTCTCCAGGCCAACAAGCTAAAGCTAGTGACCACTTCTAGTGCTTGTTTAGTTCCTGAAATTTTTTGCGAAATGCTACTGTAGCATTTTTCGTTGTTATTTGGTAATTAGTGTCTAATCATGGCTTAATTAGGCTTAAAAGATTCGTCTCGTCTATTTCGTCGAAAATGTATAATTAGTTTTATTTTTTATCTATATTTAATGCTCCATATATGTGTCAAAGATTCGAGGTGTCGCGAAATATTTTGAAACTAAACAGGGCCCTAGTTCCTCTTGTTTAGTAGGCAGTTATCAGGTGTTTGCCCACGTACCTGGTGCCGTGCCCGTGTGTGACCACCATGCACGATCAGGTTGGGCGGACGCCACGATGGGAGGTGCGCCACGCTTCTGCCACAGGAGGCAGCAGAGCTTCCAGCTCAAGGGACTGGCCGAATGGGCCATGACTGGCGCGTGCGCAACGACGCTCTGTGCTGGCGCATTTCACCGAGCATGTTGTGGGCGCGGTTGAGGAAGCAGAACCAGCTGGGTGACGGGCAAGCTCCTGGCCGACCAGGCAACAGCCGATGGCCGGATGGCCCGATGCGACGACGGCATCTCCCAAGCGATACGCGACGAGGTGGACGGCGACCGTGTCTTGAGGGAAGAGCCCCAGACCGTGGAGTACGTGGAGATGTGCCCCCAGCCGCCGCAACTGCACGGCCGCCGCAGCTGAGGCATGAGCGCTGCAATAGGACGGCACGGCTGGCGGCTTCCAGTCTAGCTGCTGCTCGCGACGGGGCCGTTCGATGGGGCTACGCGGCGAGGTCATCCAGTGTTGGGTGGGGCTCGACGGCGAGGTCGCGCGGCGCTAGGGAATTGATTTGTTTGCTCTTTTTTTTTTCGTTTTCTGCTCAGGCCAGCGTGTGTGTGTTTTGGTGTTAGGATGGGTTTATACGGTGAAAAGTTTTTTTAAAAAAAATTCACATCGGATGTTTCGTGCGATGTCGGAAGGGATTTTCGGTAATAAAAAAATTAATTACATAGCTTGCCTGAAAACTACGAGACGAATTTATTAAACCTAATTAATCGGTCATTAGCACATTTGTTACTGTAGCACTTTAGTGTCAAATCACTGACTAATTAAGCTCAAAACGTTCCTCTCGCGATTTCCAACCAAACTGTGTAATTAGTTTTTTCGTCTACATTTAATGCTTCATGAATGTGCCGCAAGATTCGTTACTGTAGTTTTTCGTGAAAAGTTTTTGGATCTAAACACACCCTTATTTGCCCCGTTTGGATCTTTAATTGAAATTTTTTCTAATATTTATACTTTAGACACAGAGATCAATTAAGTTAATAGTCACATGCGAAACAGTTTGAGAGTTAGCGTACTTAATAACGGTTTGAGAGAAGAGCTTAGTGTAGGATCACTACACTCGTCAGATTTCTCCTGTGTCCCTATGGGATAACTACCGGGAGCTTACGCTCCATCATCTTTACAGTTTGCCGTGGAACAAACCGTTGACACCCGAGGGCCATCCCTATGACTGTCTGCAGTGGCATACTCTAAATGATACTCTAAAGCTTTAGAGTATGAATATAGAGTAAAAACTGCTGCACTGGATACTCTAAAACGATACTCTATCATTTCTCTCACTCTATATTTAGAGTAGTACAGTGTTTACTCTATAGTGCGCAGTGGCGGGCCCTACTAGTTAAACCAAGGAAAAAATGCTATAACTCACAAATCAAAAATCCAAATTAAATTTTGATTGCACCATTAAATTCGTCTCAATAAATCCTTCAAAACTAGATCACTCATGGATATATTTAGATAAAGTGACAAGTGGGTCCCACAGTAGATAGAGTGGATAGAGGATGATATAAAGGATGGATGGGTGCGGAAGAATTGAGTATAGAGGAGAGAATCTTGCTGACTAGGACGTATAGAGGATGAATATAGAGGACCATGAGTGCGGATAGCCTATATGCGAACTCATCTTCCAGAGCACCTTGGAAAACTCCGGTGGGGTCACGTCTAGGAGCTCTCCAGAACCCTCTGGATGACGGCACCGGATTTTCCAGCGCTGAGTCACCGGAGAATCGGTGGAGAAAGTACAATAGTGACTTTGGCACCGGATTTCTCGAGTCCTGCGGGTCGGAGGGCATTAGGCAGTCCCAATAATAAAAACTATGCACGATATCTAAGAAGGTCATGTCAACAAAAATCATCTATGAAAACTATCTCGTACAATGGCAGAGTCTTCACGTAATAAATATTATACTTTTTTTTTCTTTTCCTCACTTATCCTTCCTCTCTCTCCTCTCGTTCTCTGCTTCCCTCTACATCTGTTCGTTCGTACCAACCAGAGCACCAGACAAGCAGCACACCAAGGCGAGCGCACACGGCAGCGGAGAATCAGCACCAGCACGCGAGCGAGTAAGCATGGCGCGGCAGCGGAGAATCAGCACTAGCACGTGAGCGAGCGAGCGCGGCGGCCATCGGGCGAGCACATGCTGGCACGCGAGCGCGCAGAGTGGGCGAGCGGATGCGGCGGGCGAGCTTGGCGCGGCTCCGGCGAGCCAACACGGCTCCGGTCTCACAAGACGCAGAACGCGGTGGCCATACAGTGAAGCATCCAGTAGGCGTGGTGACGGGCGGCGAGCGCACGGCCTGCTTGAGCGAGCGCGCACAGCGGCGGCGGGCGGCGAGTGCGTGGCCAACGAAGCGAGCGCACGGCCTGCTCGAGGGAGCGCACAGCGGCGGCCGGCCGAGCGCGGTGGCCGTCAGTGAGCACGGTGGCCGTCGCGAGCCCGTGGGCAGTGGCGGCGCCGACGAGTGCGCGCAAGAGCGTCACGGGCGAGCGCGATGGCCGTCGCGAGTGCGTGTAGCGGCGGCCTGTGAGCCGTAGAAACGACTGGTTTCTTCCCAACGGTGAAATCGCCGTTTCTTCCTGCCTCGGTGAGAGGACCGACGTCGTTTCCTCCGTAGGAAACGGTTTCCTCGTATTTTCATCTCTTTCCTCATTAATTAGGCTGCCATATCAGCAATTTGATTAGTTGGCAAGTCATTTATTAGGAATAGAAACCATAATTAATTTTTCATTGGGAGTGCACTTAGAGTCTCGTTCAAAACCGCCAGTGTCCTCCGTCCATCCCAAAATAAGTGTTATTTTCGCTTCTCGAGATGTCATACATTTTTAATTTTAATTAAATATATACAAGAAAATATTAATATTTAAAGTATATAATTAATATCATTAGATAGATCATTGTGTAGATGCAAATATAGTTAATATTTGCTATAAAACTAGTCAAATTTATTTTAAATTTGATCGGTATGATTACCATAACGACACTTATTTTATAAAGTAGGGAGCACGTGTTGTTTAAATATAGCTCGTCGTACCCTAACGCCCTTGCGCCAGAGCTCCCTGTGGTGCCCCCGTGCCGGAGCTCCCTATGGTGCGTGCCCCGATGCTCCCAGGTCAGATCTCATTGTTTGTGGCTCACGACCTCGCGTGCGACCTGTCCACCGCCACTCATTTAGTCCATTCGTCACCTCCTCACGTCAATCACGCGCCCCAGCCCAAGCTCTCTTCATGTTGCCGCAGAACAGAGGAGCCCACGTCAATCACTCACGTACCCTAGCCAGTGTTGCCGCACATCGGAGGACCCTAGCCAGATAACTAAGGAATATTCCTCTATTAGGTCCATGACATCCCTCTTGCCTCCCAACCAAACACTTCAAAAGAAGGTTCATTCCATCGCATTCCATTTGGTCCTTTAAACCAAACACACAATAAAAATTGCTTTGCATCCTTCCAGCGCAACCGACTTAGTTATGCAAGAACTCGGATGCATCAGTTCATCTTTCGAGGTAACAGCCATTTGACATCTGGACATTTGGTGATCAAACTGTAATATAGAATTTGATGAATCAGGTTCCTTAGCCCACTGCTTTACATAGTAGTCCTAAGGGCTCCGGAGACGGTAATGTTGTGGTTTGCAGGAAATGAAAAGGCAATGTGCAGACTTATTTTATTTTACACTTATTGCCTGGCATCCCAGCAACGTATTGAGGAATTACTATGTTAATTTGGTTCAGTTTATAAGGCACTTCACGTACGTCTAGAGTCAAATTTTAGAATTTTTTTACCAATAATTTAACCAATATTTTCTAACTATCATGCCCTGTTCGCTTGTCTTATTAGCTTAGCTTATCAGCCAAGCCAATAGTATTTTTCTCTCATAATAAATCAGCGAACAATACTTTTTAGTCTGGCTTTTCAGCAAAGTGATAGCCACCGGCGCAGGAACTCGGATGTTTTGGTTGCTTCATTCTCTTCCAAGTTAAGCGCCGATTGTTTTGTCGTTCTATGCATGATGATCTATCGCTCCATACATAATAATCAAGAGACACCCCGGCCGGCCGGCCCATCGAGGGATCAGATTCCTTGCCCTAATCTTGCTTGGAGTAGTTGCATTGCATCCAAGCAAAGTACAGTTCGCGGATTACATACATCCCAATAACACAACCCCAGTTTACAGGAGGAGGAGCTACCATACTACAAAAGCAAACAAGACATTTATAATTAGTATTATATGTATGTTGCGTATGTCTAGAGCAATGCATCTTCTCTACTATATATGATTTTCTAAGCCCTCAAGGGAATAAACAAAACTTCAACAATTAAAGCCGGTATTAGTAATAATCGTCTAGGGCAAAGATATTACCTTGTCGTTGATATTTTTCTAAACTTCCTCTCACCTGTTAACCAAATTTGCTGTGACCAGCCATAAAGCTAAGGTCTGCAAATAATAGCGTGACGTTGTCAAAAATTTTACACCACAATGCAAGCATCATATTCTTTTATGTAAAATTTTCACCTATTTGATTTATGGCGAAAAGAAATATCTCTAACTGATCCATATGTATTACCATTTGTCATAAGTTCCCAACCACGACTAGTGATTAGATGCTCGATATATGGAACTTCAGTAGTTAACACTCAAGACACAAGAGGGTCTATTTTGGTTTGGGCTTCAGGCCCTACGCCCAACAGAGAGAGATTCTATGTTAAAGTGCTCGAGAGAGTTTTACAATCAGGGTAGGAGAGCGATGAGCTTGTTCTCGAATGGCCGATCTCTACAATGATCCATCCTATGAATGTGCAATGCCTTTTGTGGCGCCCTTGCCTTGCCTTATATGTCCGGAGGGCAAAGGAAGTACAAAAGTGGTTCTAGGGTTTCCTCAGCCAGCAAGAAAGGTGGCTCCCTTGGCAGGAAAGGTAGGTCTAGGGCCTCGATGTCCTGGTCTTTGAGCCATTGGAGCCGTCGTGCTACTTCGCTCCGATGGTTGTGACCCGAGTACACTGGATAGCCGGCGGATTCTCAGTCTGCTCATCCCTTGGCATTCGTTGCACGCTAGGGGTGTGAGGCCCTGCAAAGGCTAACACTTGGTGTTGGCGCGCTCGGCTTCTCTGTGGGTGGTGAGGCAGGCACGCGCGTCCCTTGTCGTGTTTCGTCACACTCCAGACGTGACCCTTGCCAAAATGGGCAAGCAGTGCCTGACGTTGCTGCGCTCCTGCTAAGGTGTTAGGTGGCTGCCTCACGGCAAACACTTGTCGAAAGATTCGAAATGCCCCCTGGGTGCACAGATCTCCTCGGGCCGGCTTCCCTGGAGTGAAATCATTAAAATGTGTTTGTGCTTGTTACTCCTAATGATCGGCATCACCGAGATGGCTTGGTAGCATTGTGGTTTTTGGTGATCGATCTCTCGGTGGTGTTTATGAGAGGCTCATGAAGATGTACACGATTGTGGTGATCTATGGTTCCAGAGTGGACTGGAGGAGGAGCCACTACTGCAGACAGGCTCTTTGCCGAGTGCTTGGGGCACTCGACAAAGCCCCTATTGCACTCGGCAAAGGCTTTGCCGAGTGCTGCACTCGGCAAAGAACCCGTCGGCAAAGGTTTCTTTGCCGAGTGTCACATATCCGGCACTCGGCAAAGCCTTTGCCGAGTGCTGCACTCGGCAAAGAACCCGTCGGCAAAGGTTTCTTTGCCGAGTGTCACATATCCGGCACGTAAGCACTCGGCAAAAAAAGCCGCCATCAACTGTGACGGCCTCTTTGCCGAGTGCCACGTCAGCGGCACTCGGCAAAGAATTCTTTCTTTTTTTTGAAAATTCTTTGCCGAGTGTCGTAGCCTTGCACTCGGCAAAGAATTTTTTTTATATTTTTTTTAAATCTTTGCCGAGTGTCGTGGCTCTGGCACTCGGCAAAGCTGGAAAATTGGGTCTCTACTTCCCAACTTTGCCGAGTGTGGCACTCGTCAAAGAGGGGAAAATGCTGTTTTTTGTTGTTTTTTTTGCTTTCCATCAGCACAAACAAAGAAATGACATATATATCAACATATATATAGCATAGGATATATCACATACACATCCATATTCCATCACATACACATCCATAACCCATCACATACACATCCACTATCCATAATACATCACATACAAATCCATTGTCCATAATCCATCACATACATTCGCATCATCCATGACAATATCCATCACAATATATATATATATATATATATATATATATATATATATATATATATATATATATATATATATATATATATATATATATATATATATATATGTCTCTAGTAGTAGTTCAACATAAGGCTAAGTCTAACACAAGTCCATGCAACATGAAAGAACAAATAAACGGTACCTACTGCCACCCTCCCCACTCGGAGTGTGAACCGCCACCTTGAGGAGGGCCACTTGGCCACCCGGCCTATGGAGAAGGGCCACCTTGAGGAGTCAGGTTCGAACCCGCCGACTATGGCTGCACAAAGGAGAAGCGAATTCATGAGTATTTGCAGGAGGGCCGTACAAGCTAAAGGAATAAACAACCATATATACTCACCGGAGTCTCTACAGGACGAGGAGCCACAACTAGAGTGAGTAGCGACTGGGGCACGACCACACCTGGCAAGGCTTGAAGGCTCGCCATGAAGCTAAACATGTCCTGCATCCTCTGTGCCTCGGCCGCCCTCTGGGCTTGTACAACCTCCATCTCCAGCCGATGGGCCTCCACCTGGGCCGCCTGCTAGGCCTCCAACCTCCGCAAGTCGGCCTACAATATTCCACCCGCAATGTTTAAACAATGCAAAGGCAAGGTAGATGTGTAAAAGCAATGAACGACAAATAAAACAGTAGTAACCTGGAGTTCTGCCATCTGCTGATGTGAGCTCTATTGCCGAGAGCATATGGGGAGGGAGGAGCTTGTGCTCCTTGCTTGAATCTTGGCGAGGTTGGGAACAGCGGCGGAGTCGACTGTGCTGTCCGCCATCCAGTATCGGCCGTGTTGCTTCCCTCCTCCCAGCCTCATTAGGAGGTCTGTGTCCAGGGGCTGGGTGGCTGGATCATAGTCCTCCCCATGGCGTTGGCAGGCCGCCGAGGTGTACTCACTAAGCTTGCTGTGGACGCTCGCGTTGGTGTATGCCTCGGGCCCGTCCGTCAGGTTGTAGGTGACTTTCGGGGTCGTCGCCTTGCCCTTGTGTGCCAGGGCGTACGCCATGAACTCATTGCATTCCTGGCCTTGGTGCGCCTGGGACTACGAGGAAAACACAAAGATGATTACAAATAATGAGAATTGAGCGTTAGAATAAATAAATAAAGATGAAAACACAAAGAAGATTACCCATGTCTGGGCGTACGCGCTGAGGCTCCGGTTGCCTTGGTGGTGTGGCGCCCCACCCATCTACAGGCGGCAGTCCTGACGGATGTTGTGCTTGTCCACCCACTCTTTCGAGAGCCACCTATCCACAATGGCCTCCCAGCAGAGGTGGTGCCTGGCGCACCAATCAGGACATTGCTGCATGCAATCAAGTTATTGATATGTTAGAAGATGAAATGAAACCTACCTATTCTTCATAGAAGGAGTCAGTATTAATGTTTCGTACTTACCGAGAGGTACTGCTCCCTGGTGAGCGTCCTGGTCCTGGCATCGGGCTTCCTCACCACCTGACCAAGGACATCGGCGCTGTAGTTGATGATGCACTAGAGCCGTGTCTCATGGTACAGGTTCGAGAGTCGGGACCTACAGACCTTGTCCTGCACTCGCGCTGCCCGGTCCTCAAACCCTTCGTCGCACCTGAAGAAGTCCTGCATACAGACATCATGTATCGTTTCATTATTTCAAGAACGACCAATGAATGCATAGTATTGACCAATTTAGTGTGATGAAGACTCACCCAGAACTCGGCCTTGATCCGTGCCGCAACGGTGCCGAATTGGCTGTCCTCGGCGGCGTAGAAGTGGTCCCACGTCCAGGGCAGCGAAGTCACCCCGGCGTAGGTGACCATGCCAGGGTAGTGCTGCCAAATCAGAAGGCCCATGGTGCCATTGATGTGCCGGCCCGTTCCGGACACAACTTCCCAGTTGCTGCAAGAGTCATTAAGAAGAATTGTTAGTCTCCAGTTTGATTTTCAACATGTCATATGAAATAGTAGTGAAATAATACTTACTTGTCGCCCCTGGGTCGAATCACCGGGCGCCAGTGAAGTGGGATCGGGCGCGTCGGGAGCTGCGACGGCCCACGCAAGTAGACTCCCGACGAGGTAGAGCTAGAGGCAGTGGAAGTGGAACCCCCTGCTGTCGCCTCCCCATGGTCCGACGAGTCAGAGGAAGTGCCACCCCCTCCTGTGTGGAGGCCCACCGCCTGGTCGTTCTCGTCCACCGATGGGGTGGGAGCCGGCTGCACCCTCGTCCTCGAACGACCGCGAGGGCGGCCGCTCCTCACCTTCCTCGTCACCGGCTCCAGCAAGGGGTCCTCCTCAGCGTGGGGTGGTGAGCGCTCCCTCATGTAAAGGGAGTTGACCCCCCGACAGGCCTGCCCCGGGCCTGCCTTCCGCCCAGCATTTTGTCGAGTGCCTGCAATTTCAAAGAGTAAACCAATTAGCACAGTTAAATTACAAGTACTTATAAAGAGATGCAAAATGAACGAAACATAATGGCAATAATAATAATAATAATAATAATAATAATAATAATAATAATAATAATATAGTATTACATGAATTAGAAATATTCTTCACGATCGGCAGCGGCTGGATCATAGGTGTCATCATCACTATTAATATTATCGAGTAAATCGGGCTCATCTCCATCGTTGTCATCATTATCATCGCCTAACTGTAATCGCTCAAGCATTTGTAAGTCCTTAGCATTGTGCACCTCTTCTCCATCGTCCTCATCTCCATCGTCCTGATCAATGTCATTGTCTACTTCCATGCCCATCAGCGAAAACATGTCTATGTCAAACCTCCCTTCTAGCCCCTCTGGTTGATAGAACTCCCATGTGTTTTGGTCAAAGTTGTAATCCTCATCGTTTGGGACAGGCAGTTTACCGTGCGGCGATACCAACTGCACAAGGTACCAACCGATAAGATTGGGGTCTTTTTGACACGCCCATGGGAGATAATAAACTTGTGTGGCCTGTTGAGCCACAATGTAGACATCCTCTCCTTGATAGATAGAATCTTGTCGAATTTCGACTTGTCCATTCTCAGGGGCTGTTCTCGTGACATTAGGATCGAACCAATGGCATTTGAATACAACTGGATTAGGAGCTTTGCGACACTCAAAATTGAGCTCATATATTTCTTCTACTATGTTGTAGTAGTTGCGCTCATCGGTGCTGGGCGTACGAACTCCGGTATTCATGGTTTTCCGATTAGGCCGACTCCGCTTGTAGTTTCTTGTGTGAAAGCGAAAGCCATTCACCTCATAAACGGTGAATGACTTGACCTTGTAGGCGAAGCCTTTGGCGAGCCCTTTCAACTCAGCATCCATTTCCGCATCCTTGCGGGCCTGCGAGGTGAGGCCGGATAGATCATTACGTTACTCGCTCGTAGGAGCAAAGTGGGATGTCAAAGATTGAACGAGGTAAATTGGACAGTACCTTCGTATCGAACCAGGATATGAAATCGGGCACACCATCTTTGAGAAGACTATCTTCTTCTTGAGGGGAAGGAGCCCTATTCCCTCTCCAGTGACAAGGGCGTATGTAACAAGCTCATTGAGAACTTACTGCACATAAGGCTTCACTTCGTCAAGGTTCAACAACACATACAGCATGATAGTGCGCCACTCATCATGCCGCAAGGTCTTGGTGCCTGATGCGCTTGCCTTTCCAAGTTGCCCTTTGAAAAGGCTGAGGTTCGATGAACTCTTGTCCGTGATGTAACAAGGGGGACGATTGTGCACGCTGGGAAGGCCATCCTTATAGTATGCTATTGTGAAGTTTGACATATCCTCCAAAATGAATGCCTCTGCCACAGAAGCCTCAATTTTGGCTTTATTTCTACACTTTTTTTTTGAAGAATCTTTAGACATCTCTCAATTCTATAGCACCAACGGCCCTGCACGGCCCCCCCATTCGTGCCTCGTACGGTAGGTGCAAAATAAGATGCTGCATTGCCAGGAAGAAGTCGGGTGGGAAGATCTTCTCCAACTTGCAGAGCAACACATGTGCCACTTTCTCCAAGTCATCAATCATGTCTCGAGATAACTCCTTGGCACAAAGCTGGTGAAAGAAATAGCTCAACTCTGCCAGCATGTGCCACACATGCTCGGGGACGTATCCCCGGGTCATCGCAGGAAGGAGCCGCGCTCAATCCATATGTGGTAGTCATGACTCTTCATCCCTAAGACTCGCATAGTGGATAAGTTCACTCCCCTACTCAAATTCATCGCATGCCCATCATGGAACATTAACGTCTGGATCCACTGCAGTACTTCCTTCCTTTGGTCCTTTTTCAAGACGAAATCGACTGGAGTCCTTCTCCATTTCTTGCCGGGCGCGGGAGGCTTCATCACTTGCTTTGGCATATCGCACATCATCGCCAGGTCCAGTCTAGCCTTAACATTGTCCTTTGACTTATCAGGAATGTCCATGAGTGTTGCTAAAAGTGCCTCGACGATATTCTTTTCTGTGTGCATTACATCAATATTGTGTGGAAGAAGAAGGTCATTGAAATAGGAGAGCCTAGTCAAGCCCGATTTATGAGTCCACTGGTGTTCCACACCATATCCAATAAAACCACCTTTCTCTTTATCATCTCTAAGAGCCTCTATCTCAGCACGGACCTTGGCACCGGTCATCATCTGAGGTGCAGGGTCGGTGACTTGAACCCCTTTCCTAAAGTTCTTGACGTCTCGTCTGAATGGATGGTCAACAGGGAGGAATTGACGATGTTGGTCAAACAAAGAAAACTTGCCACCCCTCTTCAGCCAAGTGAACCTCACAGCTGTCTTGCATATTGGGCATGAGAACTTCCCGTGAACACACCACGCGCAGAATATGCCATACGCTAGGAAGTCATGCAGGGAGTAGTGGTACCACACATGCATTGTGAAGTTCTTTTTTGTAGCTTGGTCGTATGTCAGTACCCCCTTTTCCTAAGCAAGGATCAATTCATCAATGAGAGGCTCCATGAACACACCCATCTTGTTCCCAAGGTGTCCATGAATTATCAGTGACAAGAATACGTTCTTGGGTTGAAACATGACGCTGGGGGGGAGATTGAGGGGGATCACGAACACGGGCCAACAAGTGTACGGGGCCGCCAGCAATCCATAGGGGTTGAACCCATCTGTTGCAGCGCTACACGTACATTCCGAGCCTCCTCAGCTTTACCATGATGTATGACATCGAAATGGGTCCATGCATTGCCATCCGATGGGTGTACCATCTTGTCAGCATTGTATCTTTTGCCATGTTTGTGCCATGTCATCTGTTTCGCGGACTCCTCTGTCATGTACAGCCGTTGGATCCTCGGTATGATAGGAAGGTACCGTAGGACCTTCGCGGGGATACCAAGCTGTTCCTTCTTACCATCACTAGGGTCGACCTCCAGATACCTAGAGGATTTGCACTTTGGACAGTGCGTTGCTTTCTCGCGATCTTTCCTAAATAGGACGCAACCATTCAGACAAGCATGGATGTGCTCATACGGCATCTTAAGGGCACGAAGAAGTTTCTGTGACTCATACAAGTTCTTCGACAGAATGTGACCCTCCGGAAGCAGAGATCCAACAACTGCCAACATACCATCGAAGTCGTCTCGACTCATGCTACACTGTGACTTGAACGCCATTAGGCGTCCAATGGCATCCAGCTGCGAAACCATTATCTTTTCGTGAAGGGGCTTATGTGCCGAAGACAACATATCGTAGTACGCCTTTGCGGATTCCTCTGGCTCTTCCTCTAATCCTTCACCGAACCGTGCCTCCTGAAAGTCATCCATCCAGTCTGCTACCTTGGCATCTCCATCCAAAGCCTCGAGGCGTGGTCTCACCACCTCCTCTCTAATACGATCGTCTTCACCATGATGGATCCAGCAGGTATAGTTTGGCGTGAATCCATACTTGCAAAGATCTTCCCCCCATATTCTTCCTATCCTTTCTTACACGGTTGTCACATTTGCTACAAGGACACAGTATCCGACTCGACCCTCTAGCAGCCTCGCCAAATGAATGCTCCAAGAAAGCATTAGTCTTAGTCATCCATTCTGGGGTCATACTTGTGTGGCCCGTGTACATCCAATTATGGTTCTCCATCCTCTAGCATATACATATGTAAGCGAGTAATATAACCAGCAATTGCATCTGCACGGCATTCCTACCATCTAATAGGTGAGGATAGGTCCTAATCCCACTAGCGGATGCGTAAATGAGGTCAGTTTCAATGCTCCGCTCCTATCCAAGATAGAATTTCGGCAGCACCTCCCCGTTGTTCTCCCGATACACGTCCTGCAAGGGAGAGTGTTTATTCGAAGAACAATAGGGAGGTGATGCCGAAAGTCTATCTCGGACCAGAGCGAACCATGGAAACTAACCTCATCTATGCATTCGCGGGCTGTCCAAAATACATGGACAATCCAAAAGAGATACGGTCGCAGATATGCAAAGATCTGCATACCTTCGACCGTATCTCTTTCGAACGGGAGACGCCTAACTGGGCTACGTGACCATATAAAACATGCATGCAAAGGAGGAGGGGGTTATACCTAGGGTGGCGGTGGAGTCAGGCTAGCGGGGCAGTGGCGTGTTGGTGCAGTGGCGAGGCGATGCAGTGCAGGCAGACCAGCAGTGCCGACGAAGACGATCGGGGTCGTCGAGTCCCTCCCACGGGTCCTTCTCCTACATAAAAAGGCAATAGGTTAGAATGCATTGAAAAATTCAGCAGCACCTCCCATGCACGGGGAGGTTTCCAAAACCTGCAAGAAACGTAGGCGCGATGGCCAACAACCACATATATACCAAACATAGGCATGAAGGCCAACAAACATATATATATCAAGACGAGCCATGTACTTTAGTTCTCTTTCCATGCAGATGAAAGTATCGAAGTAGTACAACAACAAGTACTACTACCACTACAACTACTACTAACACTAACACTACTACTACTAACACTACTACTATCACTACTTACTACTAACAATACTACTAACACTACTAACTACTAACTACTACTACTTACTAACTACTACTAACACTAACACTAGAACTACTACTAACACTAACACTACTACTATCACTACTTACTACTAACAATACTACTAACACTACTAACTACTACTAACACTACTAAGTACTACTACTAACTACTACAGGTGTAGGGCATACCTTCGCGACGAGAATGGCAACAACGAGGGCCGGCAACGACGGCGGGGATGATCGCAGCGGTGTGAGGGTTTAGGGCGGTGGCCGCGGGGACGACGGCGGGCAGGCGATGGAGGCTGGCCGAGGGCGGTGGCTGCGGCGCGCCTCCTCCTCCTCTCTTCTGCAGTGGCCGCCGGCGGGGGCGGTGGCCGCGAGGACGACGGGGGGCGGGCGGTGGAGGCCGGGCGGGGGCGGTGGCCGCGGCGCGCCTCCTTCTCCTCTCTTCTGCAGTGGCCGCCGGCGGGGGAGGTGGCCACCGAGGGGGCGCGTAGGCGGGAGAGGTGGCCGCCGAGGGGGCCGGCGCGGGTGGTGGAGGCCGGGTGGGGGCAGTGGCCACCAGCGGGGCGCGCCGCGGCGTCGCTGGGGCATGTGCGGGGAGGCGGCCCGGGGCTGCCGCACGGGGAGGCCACGCGAGGCGCCGGTGCGGGGAGGTGGCACGGGGACGGGCCGCGTGGGCCGCCGCGCGAGGTGCCGGCACGGGGAGACGGGCGGGGACGGGCCACCGCGCGACGCGCCGGCGCGGGGAGGTGGCGTGGGGAGGCGGACAGGGACGGGCCCGCTCGGGGAGGCGCGGTGGCCGGGGCGGAGGCGCGGGTCGGCGGCGGCGGCTGAGGGAGAGAGAGGTGAGAGGGAAAGAGAAATGAGAGAGAGAGAGAGAGCGTCGGCCGGGGGTGAAGGGATAAGGCGGCTTTGCCGAGTGCCAGATCGGCGGCACTCGGCAAAGTCAATTTTCTTCGCCGAGTGTCGTGATCTGGCACTCGGCGAAGTTTAAAAAAAATTCAAAAGCTCTTTGCCAAGTGCCAACCCTAGGCACTCGGCAAAATAATTTTTTTTTAGTTTTTTGCCACCAATTTTTTTTGAAACTTTAGTACACTACCACAAACAACATGTTTAAATTTGGGACATTTTCGTTGCCTTTTGGCATATTTCTATAGTTTATTTTGTTTTGTTGAATTTTTCCAGAAAATGAAAGTTTGAACTGCAGGTGCATTGAATAATGGATTACATTCGTTCAAAAAATGTTATCTTCGTTTCTTAGTGTAAATTTAGGCTAAATTCAGGAACTGTCTTGAAATTTCGATCAACGTGCTCACGGGGCAACGCCGCCAACTTGCGTGGGAGTGGTTTTTTAATTGTATAAAATGCGAACGAATTCGGAAAATCATGAAACATGTCGAGTTGTCGTCATATCGTATGTATATGCCGTGGTAAAAATTTGAAAAAGTTTCCAACACGTTGGCACTCGGCAAAGAGCGGGTTTCCCGTAGTGAGCAAACAATAGAGAGCACTTGGTCCATGTGTGGATCGGGGGGGATGGGAGCTAGAGCTTTGTGTGGGTGCTCCGACGAGGGCTAGTGGCGAGCACCAACTCTCTAATACCTTGGGGGAAAAAATCTCAGTATTCCTAACCCTATTTAGTGTAGGGTTGAAACCTAGGGTACCAAACCTATGGTGCAAAACTTGTCAAAAAAATGGGTGCAAAACTTTGTGTGGTGGACATCTTGAGCCTTTCAAGTCTGATAATGTCCAAATATACAAATTGGTATGGTTAAGTAATCCACTTGACATCCAAAATCCAAAGAGATAAAAAAATTCCACTAAATCCAATCTGAAACAAATATACAGACCATAGATAATCCAAATCCATTCACACGCCTACATGCACAATATCCCACGGAGAACTTCGCCTCTTGCTCTCCTGGGGGCACCCCAAAAGAAATATATTACCCTAAACGGTGAAAATAATGTGAAAAAAACACAGAAAGCTATAGGAAAAAAACAGAAAATTATTGCAAAGCATGGGATCAGAATGACTAGTGTGATTCCAACCAAAAAATAAGAAAGAATGAAGAAATTGGATTTCATAAAATCCGTGAAATCCACGAAATTCAGGAAGTTCCAGACGGAACCATGCTTTCGCTCCTTAAAGTTTGTTTGCTCGTAGTTGAGGCGATTGAACTCGGCCGTGGTCAGAAGCCACACGGCGGTTATCAGCTCTCCGCCACTGCTGAGCTGCCTGGCATGGGACTCCCTGCTGCAGTGATGTGCCGCGTAGCACAGCATCTCCACCCACACCCCAAAAACCACCCGCAGTAGCCCTAGCTTGAGCACTGGCATCTGCAATGAATTTTGCTCGCGTTGCAGTTTTTCAGCGAGTTCTGCTCCAGGATCAGCAAGGACTTCTGCAATATTGTTATGGCTGTCTTGCTCTTGGTGACCTTTGACACTCGACCTGGAAGGCCCTGCCTTGTAAAGACCTTTCTCAATTAGCGTATCGTGTTGATCGATCTTGTTGGGCCCTGGCATCTCCAATGACTTTTGCTTGCTTTGCAGTTTTTCAGCGAGTTCTGCTCCAAGATTAAGGACTTGCGGCAGTACTTCCTTTTGAGGAGTACCTTTGTTCTTCTCCTTTTTTTCCTTCTCCTCGAACCACTCCTCGAACCATGAGTCACGCCGCCATCCCCGCAGCGCTTTCCTGGCTTGGAGATGCAACGTGGGTCGAACAGGGGATGGCAGCATATAGGGACGTTCCACAAAGAGGAACATCATGTAGTTGGAGACTGCCTTGGTTGCCTCCACAAGGGGCTTCGCATCTGCAGATTCTGAGTACTTGGTGAGGAACTCGTCGGTGGCAAGATGCCAGGCAAGGATGCTTTCATCAAACTCCTTGTCCATGCTCCATTCGGAGAGATCCTTCAAGATTCCATCAGGAAAGCTCCTCTGGTCCGGCTTGATGCATCTATCAGGTCGCTCCAGTGCGCACTGACCACGGTAACTCCTCATGACGCCCTCATCACCTTGACATGCTTCCACCATTCTCTGTATCTCCTCCAGCACCAGCTCCTTGGCGGCCGGTGAATAAACAATGCTGCTGCCATCTGTGCAAAAAGAAACCACCATTTTGCTGCAAAAGGAAACCATTTTGCTGCCTAGGCTTGTCGCCTTATCTTTTATTATTTGCATGGTGAATCCTCTGCAAAAGGAAACCATTTTGCTGCCTAGGCTTGTCGCCTTATCTTTTATTATTTGCATGGTGAATCCTCTTTTATCTTCTTGCGGACCGAATCTGCTGCCTCCCAGTCCCAGACTTGTTTTGTCTTTCTCCCCATCGGATCCTAGACTTTCTTCATCACCTTTGGAGTAGGAGTCCTGCAAGTTAAACTGGCCGATGGAAGAAGACCATCTTCTTGCTTGTGCTATCCTGACACACCGCCGAAGAGATACATGCAGGTTGTGCAGCCAGTCCCACTTGGTCGCTTTTAGCGTGGCACATGTCCATGTTGACCCCATTGCCCTCAACACTGATGCTATCTCCAGAATGAGAGCCCCAGTTACCAGTATGTAGGTGACAGCTGCATCAACTCTGTTGTAGCCGTCTTTGCCAGCAGCGCTGAACTGATACAGAAAGAATGCTGTGGCAGTTCCAAGCAAGGAAATTGCACGGAAGCAACGTCCGTACCACGCGTGGATCACCGCTGCCTTGGTGTAGAAGATGTCATACATCAAGGAGAGTTGCATCTCAACCAACTCGAATGTTTTGCTCTTCTCATCAAAAAACTTCATGGCATTATTCTGAAACTTGGTTGGACATATCTTGTCATCCACAAACTGACCCATGCAGATGTAAAGAAGGTCATGAGCACCCTGCAGAACCGATTCATCATCCAATTCCAACTGATGTGTGCCTGCAGTAGGGTACTCCCCGTAGTTTTCCTTAATAGACACACCGTCCAGGTACCTTCTTATCATTTCCAGCCTGGAGAAACTGAGTGCCCACACTCTCTCCGTATTCTTCAGCATGCCCACGAGATACATCACGACCGCAGGCGCGAGCAGTGGCCCGCGGACGCCGATGTTCTTGTAGAGGACATAGCCTGCTCCGAGCGCCTGCACGGCGAAAGTGAGCAGGTGGCGCAGCCAGAGCTGGCTGTCCTCTAGGGCGTAGGCGGTGATGGTGTCCTGCCCACCCAGATGCATGAGGAGGAACGGGGCCCAGAACGCCATAAGCTGCTGGTGCTCACCTGCCTTGCAACCGATGGACATGTGGCCGAGGGTGTATGTCGTTGTGAACTCAGCCAGCAGGTACATGAGCCAAAGGAGGATCCTCAGAGCGCGAGAGATGCTGCGCCGACGCATCCACGCGAAGCTGAGCAGCAACAACTGCACAGCGAAGCTGACAAGGACTAGGATTTGGATCTCCCATTCGTTCCAGAGGTGCAACACTCTGGACATGGCCATCACTTGCTGACTGGAAGCTCTATAGTGATGAATCAGTCACTGAAACAAAGAGATGAAACAGCATGGCTCATGAGCAATCGACTGGAAGCTCTATAGTGATGAATTACCTGATCAGTCACTGAAACACAGATAAGGACCATCATGAGCAGTTAGTCGATCAATTATACTACACACGCAACAACAGAATTTTTTTTTTTAAAAAAACGAATCGGGCAGGAGAGCTGCCGAAGAAGACCTACACAGGGCAAACAACGATGCTTCAAGAGTTTACAAGAAAAACAACAACTACAAGGCTACTAGGACAACTCTGCTTGAAACAAGAGCAAAAAACAAGACACCCCCAACGAAGTCAAACAACTAACTTAAGTGCAAGGAGACCTTTGCCATCATGTCCCAAAAAGCACGACCCTTTAAACCCATCAATTGATTGAGAAGGTCTGGCGGCAACAGTTTAAAGGCATGGTTATATGAAATAATATAAAGTACATGAAGAAATCGAACTAGTTTAAAGATGAAGACGAGAAGATAAACATACCACAGTTTCTAGTACTGAAGCAATGACAGATAGAGATCTTGTAGCGTGATTATTATGATTTATAATAACTGGTGAGTTTATTTCTTTTTTAGAAAGGCAGCAAGAGTTAACAACTGAACTTCTAGGGCCGCAACTGACAACTGAACTACTAAGCCTGCAACTAAAACTATTACGGCGCGCGACCTGGGAATATAGAGAAGAAAGGCCAATTATGGATTATTTGCCAAAAGTTTGCAGAAAAAGCAGAATGTGTAGATGTCAGTAAAAATGGATGAATGTTGTGGTTTTGGTTAGAAACAAAGTAAATACCTGGATCTCTCAGCTCATGGAATGTTACATGCGTTCCAGGATTATCTGGGTTGCACAAATCATCAGGTGTGAGAACGTATATAGCTCGCGCGCGCCTGGATCAGATATTGAGATGCACAGCTAGGACAGGGACAAGAGATCTGAGGAGAGCACAGGGGGATTGGCTGACTCTCTTGCTGATTAGTCAGTCTTGCCCAAGCGTGAAACTACAACTTTGTGCTAATTGTGAAGAGAAGGCACGGGCTCAGTGAGTCAGTGGGGAGAGGTAGGATCAGAGGGTAAGCAGTAAGCACAGATAGAAATAGAAGGATAGATCGAAGAAGCAAGCACGGGAGATGTAGTTCGGAGGAATCTCACTAGAACAGAGAGTGCTTAGGAGTAAGAATACAATTCTGTCTCTATCTCCCACCCCCCCCCCCCCCCCCCCCCCCCCCTCTCTCTCTCTCCGACGCAATACTTATGCTACTAGAGTACGTCGTCTTCTCCAGCTGGATACGGTCACGCCCATTCTGGGCCTTGGGCTCTCGTGCTGGGCCGGCTCCTTCTTGGCCCATGCTCTGTCTTCGCGTGCGCGGCGCCTTCAGAGTTTCCTGCTTCCTCAGCTGCTGGCGCTCCAGACGTGCCGCTGACACAGAGCCTCTCGATCAACTCTCTCTCTCTCTCTCTCTCTTTATTTTTTTAAATCCAGAAAGGGAAGCCCAACTTTTCATTTTTATAGAGTAGATGGTCACATTAATCGAGAAAGGCCCCCCAATTTAAAGAAGCGGCGCGTGAATGCGTGATGGTATGAAATGTCGAGGAATATGTCGCAGCGTGGTTGCCTTCTTCATTTCCACGCCTATCAAGGATGGATTCCCTCCGGCGAAGCGGCTATCGAGGACAAAAGTATTTTTCAACTCCTGTTGTGCCGGCTAGTTACATTTCTCTGGTCATCGGATGGCAACAACTCGCACGCCCCTGCTCCCGTCCCGCATGTCGGCATGTGCATGACTGCTTCTGTTCAGGCATCAACGTGAAAAAAAACAAATACATCGTGAAAACCTACGGTGTAACTAACCTAAGTTGTAACCCCAACGTAAATACCATATAATCCGAGTGATCAACATCGACTAATAATTATATAATATATAACGAGAGCTTCTGCTAGCAAATATACACTAAAATGATCGAGTTCATAAAGATTTAGAAAAAAATTCAAGCTAGGCACCATAAAATAAAGCATGATCTTAAAAAATAAAATCTAAAACTAGTTCCATAATTTTCCGAGGTAAACATACTCTAAATTAAACCAGATTTTAGGATTTTTAATTGCATTATTTTTTTCGTGTAAAAATATTTGGACAATTTTTCAATAATTTTTTAATGTATTTTTTTTAAAAATTTAGTCTAATTTATCTTCCTGAACTTTTAGCTTAGTCCAATTTATCCTCTTAGACGTGGGCGTCACATCAGTAAAACCACCATTAAAACCATCAAATCCATCAAATGTGCAAAAATAAATAGTTTCAAAAGTTGAGGGAGATCAAGAAAAAAGTTGGTTTTGTAATTAAGGGAGAAAAATCAGACTACCGCTAGAGTCGAGGAGGTAAACTGGACTTTTTCCAAGATAAAATGACCGGTTAATGGACTACCAATGGACAGTACAATGCCAACTCCGCCTACAGGCCCAATTCTTGAGCTTCCTGACACACCGCCGAAGAGATACATGCAAGCTATGCAGCCAGACAGCCAGTCCCACCTGTTCACTCCCATGTTGACCCCATTGCCCTCAACACCGATGCTGTCTCGAGAATTAGAGCCCCAGTTACCAACATACTATGGGTGATAACGGCATCAACTCTGTTGTAGCCGCCGCCGCCGCCGCCGCCTTTGGCAGCACTGAACTGGAACAGAAAGAATGCCAGGGCAGTTCCAAGCAAGGAAATGGCACGGAAGCAACATCCGTACCACGTGTGGATCACTGCTGCCTTGGTGTTAAAATATGTCACCAAATGAAACCTGCGCTGACCGTGCAGGGTTTCATCATACAGATTCCGTGTGGCAGCGAACGAGCTGTGTGTTCATTCAGTTTGGAATACTCCGAACTATTTTGTTGCTTTCAATTAACAAGAAATTTGACCGCGCCAAATCTCCACCGCTTCCATGTTTGTTTTGTCAAAAAAAGTTTATTAGAAGGGTCTCCATAGGCGTATATATATGTTCTGTGAACTTGATCGGTAGAAATTATAGTACTGTACTAAAAAGTATTGAAAATAATTATCATTTCTACTATCCTTTCTAGTCCTTGGTGTTGACGGATGGTGTCCGATCGGTGCTAAATAAATTGTTCTACAAATTCTCGATCAATTTACGTGATGGACGTGATTCAGAATTTGATTTATGTACCAATTTCACCTCAGTACTAAATCATGTGTGTGGTTACATAGTTTATATGATACATTAGATCATAACACTATATAACAATTTAATGTTTTGGCTCGCCTATGAAACTGTACAATGAAAGTATTGTGCATTGAGAGTGACTATTCATTCATCAACCTATAAATTTACAAAGCTGATATGACAGTCTTGAAAACAGCGCAATGAAACCCACCGCTGCTGTCCTCGTCAGTCGGACGCGGTTGGTCCTCGTCGACGAGTTGTGCGGCGACTTGCTCGTCGACGTCGAGTCGAGGCGGCGGCCCGCTCGTGGGATGTGGCGGCAGCAGCCTGGAGCCCAGGCTGGATCCATAGGAGTTGGGCCGATAGAGAGCACTGGTTGGGCATGGACTCGGACGATGGAAATTTAGCGTGCACTTGCAAATTTGGCGGCCGGTGCGGCAAGTGACGAGGGAAAGAGAAGGTTGATTGGCGGCAGGGTTTTTACGCTGCTGATGGGGTGGGCCTTGTTACACTTGGTGCTGGAGGGGGCTGCAACTGCAAGGAAAAAGTCTACTTTTCCTCCCCCAACTTCCATGAAAGTCCGTTTTTCCTCCCTCAACTCTAAAACCGGGCAAACCACCTCCCTCAACTTTTCAAACCATGCATTTTACCTCCTTAGAGCGGTTTCGAAGGCGGTTTGCTACAGTAAACGGTGGTTTTGCTACAGTGAGGCGGTTTTGTCTTTTTCTTTTTAAATTTATTTCGGCTGAATCTTTGAAAAATCATAGTAAATTACAGAAAAATTATAAAATGGAAAATCTAATTTTGTTGGACTCCACGTAAGTAGATCTACACAGTGAATATATAATATGGTATGCTTTAGTACAAAGTTTTTGCTACCAAGGTTTTGTCTTTTTCTTTTTTATTTATTTGGCTGAATCTTTGAAAAATCATAGTAAATCACAGAAAAATCATAAAATAGAAAGTCTAATTTTTTGGACTCCACATGAGTAGATCTACACAGTGAACATATAATACGGTATGCTTTAGTCCAACAAAATAATTATAGAAGCTGCAGCTATGAATTATTTTAATTAATTACAGAAAAGCATAGATCTAAAGCTACAATAAAAATTTTGTACTAAAGCATACCATATTATATGTTCACTATGTAGATATGCTCATGTGGAGTCCAACAAAATTATATTTTCCATTTTATGATTTTTCTGTAATTTACTATGATTTTTCAAAGATTTAGCCGAAATAAATAAAAAAGAAAAAGGCAAAACCTTCATAGCAAAAACTTTGTACTAAAGCATACCATATTATATGTTCACTGTGTAGATCTACTCATGTGGAGTGCAACAAAATTGGATTTTTTATTTTATGATTTTTCTGTGATTTACTATGATTTTTCAAAGATTCAGCTGAAATAAATAAAAAAAGAAAAAGACAAAACCGCCTCACTGTAGCCAAACCACCGTTTACTGTAGCAAACCCGCCTTCGAAACCACTCCAGGGAGGTAAAATGCACGGTTTGAAAAGTTGAGGGAGGTGATTTACCCGGTTTTGGAGTTGAGGGAGGAAAAACGGACTTTTGTGAAAGTTGGGGGAGGAAAAATAGACTTTTTCCCAACTGCAATGGCTAGGCCCTTTACGCCGACTGACGGTCCAACATCAAATTGCTGGCCGGTAATGTTGGGCAAAATACCCGATCCTCAATTCCCAAACCTGAATTACCTCAACCCAGACCTGAAGTACCCGAACTCGAATTACCCGATCACAATTTCGGATAATGATCGTAAAAACCCAAAATTATTTTGGGTAATTCGGGTAATGTTTTCCGGTACTCGAACTAACCGAATTACCCGAAATATCTCAAATATTTGCTCTTCTATTCCTAACATGAAGACATGAGTTAGTTCAATGCCATATAAATATATTATTTGGCATGAATTAATGTAGATTTATACTAACTTGATAAGTGATTTATTGGTAATTGATATGAAGACATGATGCGATTTAAAGGACTATTGTTTATTGCTTTAAAATGGTACTTGAATTCTTCTAAAATGGTTGGTTTTGTCAATTTCGGGTATATCGGGTAAAACCCGAACCCGAATTATCGGGTACCCGAAATTTCGAGTAATGCTTTTTCGGGGCAAAAATCAGGTAGCAACTTTCAGTACCCGAATTTTCAACTACCCGAATTACCCGACCCGAAATTTTCGGGTAACCCGAATGCCCAGCCTTACTGGCTGACAGTCCAACGCCTTCTCTATCTCTATTGTTAAATCAGATAGATGCCGATCAGCAAATGTAGAAGGCAATATATCTGGTGCAAACCAACCTCTTCATGCAACCATGCGAACTTCTAATCTGGGTCACATGATGTTGATCAAGGAGGCATAGGGGAGAGTGGGAGGGGGGATTTGCAAAAGTGTGATTAGGAGCGGGCGGTTAAGCGTAAAATTACCCAATCCCCCTGCGCCCCTTGGATCAACATCATGTGGCCCAGACTAAAAGTTTGCACGATTGCACGGAGAGGTTGGTTTGTACCAGATATGTTGCCAATGTAGAATTACCGATTGACGAGCTGTCGCAACCTTTTACCGTCGGGTTGTGTACCAAAAATAAAATATTTTTATCAATATTTAAATAATTAAATAAATATATATATACGAAATTATAGATAATATGTATTAATTACTAAATTCAAATAAGGAAAAATAGACTCTAGACGTATGTAAATATAAAAATGCTAATTAATATGATTACCCATATTAAAATTAATGGAACTAAATTATATATTGTTAATAATATTAAAATTACATTATCCATAGATAACTTTTAAATAAATGATACATATCATCTGTTATATTAAAATTATTTTCATTTACATTAGTCATAATTATAAGATTATATAGTTTCAAAATAATTTGGATTTCCCTGATACGGATAATATCAGATATATTTTACATTTTTGTTGAATATGTACATGAAATCAGATTGGAGAATAATATGCAAAAGAGAATTCCTAACCACCACTCGGTTGTTTTGCTGCCTTTGACACGCGATTTTGTGGCCGCGGGGCGCATATATGCGGAAGCAACGCATCCAACTGCGCGGGCCCCGCCGGCCTCCCATCCTAATTAGCGGCGTGTGCATGCATGCGGATGCAGCGCATCCAACTTCCAACCCAACCGCACGGGCCTTGCCAGCCTCTCATCCCATAATGAATGTGCGTTGTTTATGTCGGCCGTGCGAGATGAGACCGCCCGCACCAAGGCTAGCCGAGTGAACAATCCTACGCAATTTATGAGCAATTTGATTTTTTTTTCTAAAATTTGTGAACAGTTTTTGAACAAGTTGACATATATCCCTCTCTGATATAGTTTGTAAATTTTTCTAAAAAATTTGGCACATATTTCTCTAAGATCTACAATTTCCTCAAATTACATCACTCTGTCCAATAAATTACATTAAAGAAACCATTATAAATATAATAACAAGACAATATGAATATAGCTAAAAGACAGTGTACCATTGTAAATATAGTAATAATACTATAAATATAGCTAAAAGACAGTGTAAATTCATGGGGAAAAATCATGTGTCTCTCTCTGAAAGAGTTCGTTCGGACCACTACGCACATGCATCCATCCTTAATGGCTGTCGCAAAATCCTTGAAATCCACGAAATTCATGAAATTCCAGACAGAACCATGCTTTCGCTCCTTAAATTTTTCTGATTAGCCAGCGGACTCTCCAGTCCGCTCATCCCTTGGCATTTATTGAACGCTAGGGGTGTGAGGCCCTGCAAAGGCTGACGCTTGGTGTTGGCGCGCTCAGCTTCTGTTTGGGTGGTGAGGCCGGCACGCGCATCCCTTGTCGTGTTTCGTCATGCTCCAGACGTGACCGTTGCCAAAATGGGCAAGCAGCGCCTCGCTAAAGCAGGGGAACAATGCCCTACTAAAGCTAACGACGCTGCGCTCCTGATCAGGTGTTAGGTGGCTGCCCCGCGGCAGACACTTGTCAAAAGATTCGAAATGTCCCCTAGGTGCGCAGATCTCCTCAGCGAGTAATGATCGGCATCACCAAGATGACTGGGTAGCATTGTGGTTTTTGGTGATCTCTCGGTGGCGTTCATGAGAGGCTCAAGAAGGTGTACATGATTGTGGTGATCTACAGTGCCAGAGTGGAGGAACAACTAATAGAGAGCACTTGGTCCATGTGTGGATCGATGGGGAGCTAGAGCTTTGCCCGGGTGCTCCAACAAGGGCTAGTTGGAAGCACCAACTCTCTAATACCTTGGGGAAAAATCTCTGTATTCCTAACCCTATTTAGTGTAGTGTTGAAACCTAGGGTACCAAACCTAGGGTGTAAAACTTTGTGTGGTAGGCACCTTGAGCCTTTAAAGTCTGATAATATACAAATATACAAATTGGTATGGTTAAGTAATCCACTTGACATCCAAAATCCAAAGAGATCAAATTCCACTAAATCCAATCTGAAACAAATATTTACACCAAGGATAATCCAAACCCATTCACACGCCTACATGCACAATATCCCACGGAGAACTTGGCCTCGAGCTCTCCGGGGGGGACCCCAAAAGAAATATATTACCCTAAACGGTAAAAATAATATGAAAAAAATACAGAAAGTTATAATAAGATAAAAAAACAAAACCATTGCAAAGGATGGGATCACAATGACTAGTGTGATTCCACCAAAAAAATAAAAAACACTCATTAGTGTGATGCTAATCGCGAATTGTATGAGCAAAATCGTATTCAAATCCTTAAAATCTGTGAAATCCACGAAATTCAGGAAATTCCAGAAGGAACCATGCTTTCGCTCCTTAAAGTTTCTTTGGCTGTAGTAGACGCGATCGAACTCGGCCGTGGTCAGAAGCCACGCGGCGGTTATCAACTCTCCGCCACTGCTGAGCTGCCTGGCATGGGACTCCCTGCTGCAGTGATGTGCCGCGTAGCACAGCATCTCCACCCACACCCCAAAAACCACCCGCAGTAGCTCTTGCTTGGGCTCTGGCATCTCCAATGACTTTTGCTTGCTTTGCAGTTTTTCAGCGAGTTCTGCTCCAAGATTAAGGACTTGCGGCAGCACTTCCTTTTGAGGAGTACCTTTGTTCTTCTCCTTTTTTTCCTTCTCCTCGAACCACTTCTCGAACCATGAGTCACGCGGCCATCCCCGCAGCGCTTTCCTGGCTTGGAGATGCAAACTGGGTCGAACAGGGGATGGCAGCATGTGGGGACGTTCCACAAAGAGGAACATCATGTAGTTGGAGACTTCCCTGGTTGCCTCCACAAGGGGCTTCGCATCTGCAGATTCTGAGTACTTGGAGAGGAACTCGTCGGTGGCAAGATGCCAGGCAAGGATGCTTTCATCAAACTCCTTGTCCATGCTCCAGTCGGCGAGGTCCTTCAAGATTCCAGGCTTGATGCATCTATTAGGTTGCTCCAGTGCGCACTGACCACGGTAACTCCTCATCACGCCCTCATCGCCTTGACATGCTTTCACCATTCTCTGTATCTCTTTCAGCACCCGCTCCTTGGCGGCCGATGAATAAACAATGCTGCTGCCATCTGTGCAAAAGGAAACCACCATTTTGCTGCAAAAGGAAACAATTTTTCTGCCTAGGCTTGTGAAACTTTTTTCATCACCTTTGTCGGAGTAGGAGTCCTGCAAGTTAAGCTGGCCGATGGAAGAAGACCATCTTCTTGCTTGTGCTATCCTGACACACTGCCGAAGATATACATGCAGGTTGTGCAGCTCGCCCCACTTGGTCGCTTTTAGCGTGGCACATGTCCATGTTGACCCCATTGCCCTCAACACTGATGCTATCTCCAGAATGAGAGCCCCAGTTACCAGTATGTTGGTGACAGCTGCATCAACTCTGTTGTAGCCGTCTTTGCCAGAAGCGCTGAACTGATACAGAAAGAATGCTGTGGCAGTTCCAAGCAAGGAAATTGCACGGAAGCAACGTCCGTACCACGTGTGGATCACCGCTGCCTTGGTGTAGAAGATGTCATACATCAAGGAGAGTTGCATCTCAACCAACTCGAATGTTTTGCTCTTCTCATCAAAAAACTTCATGACATTATTCTGAAACTTGGTTGGACATATCTTGTCATCCACAAACTGACCCATGCAGATGTAAAGAAGGTCATGAGCACCCTGCAGAACCGATTCATCATCCAATTCCGACTCTGTGTCTGCAGTAGGGTAATCCGCGTCATTTTTCTTAATAGACATACCGTCGAGGTACCTTCTTATGATTTCCAGCCTGGAGAAACTGAGTGCCCACACTCTCTCCGCATTCTTCAGCACGCCCACGAGATACATCACGACCGCAGGCGCGAGCAGTGGCCCGCGGACGCCGATGTTCTTGTAGAGGACATAGCCTGCTCCGAGCGCCTGCACTGCGAAGGTGAGCAGGTGGCGCAGCCAGAGCTGGCTGTCCTCCATGGCGTAGGCGGTGATGGTGTCCTGGCCACCTAGATGCACGAGGAGGAACGGTGCCCAGAACGCCATGAGCTGCTGGTGCCTGCCTGCCTTGCAGCCGATGGACATGTGGCCGAGGGTGTATGTCGCAGTGTACTCAGCCAGCAGGTACATGGGCCAAAGGAGGATCCTCTGAGCGCGGGAGATGCCGCACCGACGCATCCACGCGAAGCTGAGCAGGAACACCTGGAGCGCAAAGCTGGTGAGGACCAGGATCTGGATCTCCCATTCGTTCCAGAGATGCAACACTCTGGCCGTGGCCATCGCTTGCTTGGAAGTTCTGTAGTGATGAATTAGCCGATCAATCAGTCACTGAAACACAGATAAGGACCGTAATAAGCAATTGATCAATTAGACTATACGCACAAAAACATAAATAAAATACTCCAACCAATGGCAGTGCATTGCAGCGGCTGATGGCTTTTCGGCTGATAAGCCGGCTGATGCTGTTTTGTTGTGAGAAAAAACACTGTAGCATGGCTGATAAGTTCAAGTGAAAGTGCATCAAAAACTGGACCAAGTTTTTCTTTAAAAAAGATATTTTGGGCCAAGTAACGAGACTTGGACAGTTGCCTGATTGGTGTCATCAGCAAGGCACTTGCGTATTCCATGTTGCATGAAGTTTTCACACAGTCGTGGTGTAAGTGCATCATAGGCTCATAGCTTTTGCAATTGTTTCACGAAACCATCTAAACTTACAACAGAAATGTGGTTAACATGTAATATAAATAGGTAAGGCCACCAATTCCACTCAAAAAAATTTAAATTTTCAAAATTCTAAAGCAACGACGAGAATATAATAGGCAACCAGAAAATTCCAACTGTTAGGATGCCTCCCGTCTCTCCCTCCGACCCACCCCTTCCTCCCGATGGCGCAGCACCACCAACCTCTGAGATCAGTCTCCCCAACCCAAACCCCAACCATCCAATGCCAGATCCTCGTTCCTCGCAAGCTGATCTACCGATTCGTGGGCAGATCGATGGAGCTCCGCCGCAGTTGGAAGAGCTGGACTTCTCTGCTTGCCGGATGGAGTTGCAGACCACCGTCCGCTCTTCGGGGGCGACCTCCGCCCCTCCCACCAGCCCCTCGCCGGTGGCCTCTCCCGCTCCAGTGACCACCCAGTTCCCCTCCCTCCTTTGAGGTAAGCCCGCCACCCCACTCTCCCCGTTGGCGCAGCCTTTCTTCCCCGGTAACTTTGGGGCGAGGAGGTTGAAGTCGCATCGCTAGGTTGAGGTAGACGAGGCCATCACCTCCAACGACGAAGACTGCCACCTCGACGACACCTTGGCCCACCACGACTCCATCCGCAAGGCCTCCATGGTCGTCGTTCCTCATTCGCGGGGAGCCCGCCACCGGGTGTAGCAGTCGCGCAGACTGCCTGCCGCTATAACATCCCACCCATGGGCCAAAGAAACCTAACTGCTGTTGGGCCACTTTTGGACTAGTGGGCCAAATTTGGGTTACTGTAGCCAGCATCAAGGTATTGTAGCCGCTGCGTTTGGGTTACTGTACCTCCATGGGTATTGTTCACCATGGCGCTTAGTACCATACTAGCATTTGGAAGTTCACTAGACCAACTTAAATAGCCAGGTCAAGGACGCTTAGTAACTTTGGCTAACTGTTTTGCGCGGGGTGGGGACGAAAGCGCAAGCGGGTTGCTACGTAAATGGGGTCCACCCCTCGGCAGAGTGGGCCTAGGCTAGCAACATGCGCATGGGCCCAGCGAGGGCACGGCACGGCACGGCACATGCACCGGCACTGGATGCATAGACGTGGCCAAGAGAGGGTATCCTAGTCGGTGTCCCATATATAGGGTAAACCGGTCTGGACGTCGAGTCCTAGGGGGTGATCGTAACATCCACCCATGGGCCGAATAAGCCAAATTGTAGTTGGGCCACTATTGGGCCAGCAGGCCAAATTTGGGGTACTGTAGCCTCTGAGCACTGTAACATCGGGTCATGTAGCACTGAGTTCCGGTTTCTATAGCTCCGCGGGTACTGTTTGCCTAGGAGTTTGCCAGACCAACTTAAATAGCCAGGCCAAGGACGCGTAGTAACCTTCAGTTAACCGTTTTACGCGAAGCGAGGACGAAAGTACAAGCGGGTTGCTACGTAAATGGGGCCCAACCCTTGGTAGAGTGGGCCTGGGCCGCGTGCTAGGCCGGGGGTGTTACACCCACCGCTGCACCTATGGTCTATCGTCATCGGGCCTCCACCGGCCCAGGCAACTGGGGCCAGCACGAGCGAACGCCGGCGTCGACGCAACCATGAATGACCGTGTCCCCAACTTGTTCACGGGCTCCCACGACGGTGCCAGGAGGACAGGCTGCCTCCATCTCGCAGACCGGGTCGACGCACCCCTGTGCGCCAGCGTCTGCGGCCTCACATCAGCAGCAACCGGCACGTCATGCTGCCCTTGACACCAATGGCTAGCAGCACGTTCTGCCATGACCATGCCTGGCTGGGGCGCCAGCATACCGTCAGGCGCCCCAGTCGACCCGTGGCCGTCGTTTTCCAGCCGACCTCGAGGGAAGATGCCTCAACTTCTTGTCGTAGAGCCACCGTCGCGCTACTTGCAGGCTGCCGCCGCAGTGCTTGCGTTGCAAAGGGTTCTGGCACATCGCCAAGGACTATGTTGATACTTCTTATGTCTATTGGGGGGATTCTACAAGCGCACACAGAAAATATCGATGTAGCACTTCGCTCGGTAAGTATTTCGAGGTCGTATTTATATTTTCCTAAGGGAAAGCGGATGGATAGGATAACAGATGAATAGAAATGCTTGTGACAGGAGTATCAAACAAATGCACGTCCTTAGTCAGGGGTTAACGACTGTGGAGTACAGGTGTTGATAGGAAGATGGGATAAAGATAAATCACAACAGGATAGGGATAGAAGTCAAGGAGGCTAAGGAGTATGGCAAAGCTAGTGGGAGAGCGAGCAAACTATCTATCTAGTAACTGAAGCAACAAAGTTAATCTAAGGATCAGAAAGAGTTCTTTAGCACTTCGGGGCACAGCCCACCTAGACAACCCAGGAGATGATCTAGACAAGGTCTACAACAAGCCTATGACCTAGACGTGGAGGACTACAGAGGATAGATAGGGCTATCACCATCTACCACCTCCCACTAACTATCTGGGATCTAGCCGTATACATAAGCAAGCTATAGCCTAAGCACCACGCTTAATCTATAAACTCACTACTTCAATTCGTGCTCTAGTGAAATGAGATTGAAGCACCCTAACTAGATGGTGAAACCCCTAGTATCAGAGATCGAACTAAGCAAAAGATTACCTATGCTACTAAGCTAAGAGCAAGCTCCTAAGCTCACTAAAGATGAACAAGAGTGAACTAGAACTTGAACAGCGCAAAGTTATATTACTGAATAAAGTAAAGTACTAAATAAAGTAAAGAACTAAAAAAGATTACAAGAGAGCTATACCAGACCTAGAAGACTCTTTTGGACTCCGAGCATAGCTCCGCTCTAGCTCTACTTCCACTACTAGCCTAACTACTACTTCTAGAGCTACTCCTAGATCTTGAGAGTGTTGTGTGTAGCTTGAATGCTTGGGGCTGATCTTCACCGAGCTCCACACCTGCTTTTATAGTGTGAAGAGGGAGTGGGGGTACTTGTAAGCAGCCATGGAGGTCGGTGAAGGCAGGGGGCGTCGGCCAACCCTCCGATGCTGTCCTACGACCTTGATTGGCTTCTTGATAGCGGTTGCATGGCAGCTAAGTCGGTTCTTTTGTTAGTTTTATTCAGGTACCAATTTTAGGGTACCCAAAGAAGGGGAACCAGTGGTCCCCGATGATCAAAATCAAATGGACGAATAAAGAGCATGACCGCGGCTTCATCTGACCCTAGGGGACAGGTTCCGGTTCGCCCGACCCCTGGGGCGCAGGTTCTGCTCGTCCGACCCCTTGGGAGTAGGCCACGCCTCAACCGACCCTAAAGGAACGGGCTTCACCTCTCCCGACCCCAAGAAGGGGATCTCTGCCCCGCCCGATCCCGAGGGCACTCGATCACCTTCGGATGGGGGCGTAGGCCTAGCATGGGGCCTGCACTACCTCTAACCACCATAGACACAAAGGCTCATGCCCGGGGACAGACCCCTGACGACAGATGGGGATGGGCACGCCTCGACACGAAGGCTACCTGCATTTGATGTGATTTTACCTTGCTTTTGGGTGAAATGTTGATGGTCTAACTAGGTATTAGTGGCCATCAACAGACTGCAAGCGGCCACGATGTCAAGCGAATGCTGCAAGGAGACCACAAAAGACTCAAGAACGCCAGGATCCCAGGGTCAGCCATCGCTTGGACTCCTCAATCCTAGTGGGGTCCATCTAATGCCCGTTGGCCACTGGGAATGTCAAGCCGATATGGTCGTCGGCGCCGGGACCATGCAGTCAGGTCTCATGAGCTTTGGCACGACACGGCACGCTCTAGAACGCAGTGGACGATGGGTGACCCACGACAGGAGTCTGAGTTTGGGCCTATGCATGATAGTGGCTCCGGCTACGCCATGCTGTGACGCCCGCGTTCCTTCCCGGTTTCGATCTGTTGGTGGTCTGGCCGCACCTAAATGCAGGACATGCTGGTTGGGATGTAGTAGATGATCCGTGCTGGAGCTCGTCACCTCGATCCCTATCATCCGAACAGCTGAAGCATCGGCAATGGGGCCTCTATCCCCTTTCTAGGCTGTTGCTACTTCCTCAAAGGACAGAGCCCCTAGACCGTCATGTTAGAATTGATCACATCCGTCTTGACCCAACGGTCGAGATGGACCCCTTGACCGCGTCCTGATCGGGGACGCTGAAAGCCCAAGTTTGGTTTTGGTAATTAATGACACCAAGTTGCTAATGCCATGTGTTGAGTGTTTTGAGTTAGGCATAAGCAACACATGTGATGAAGGTGGACGTGGCAAGGAGTGGTGGCCACAAGATCACAAAGAGATGGTGCATGTACATGAAATGTTGATCATGGTGGAGATGCACTTAAAGTGGTGGACTTGATGTTCAAGTGGAAGAGAAGGATCTAAGAGCACAAGGCAAAGGTATAACCATAGGGTTTTCCTTTTGCCGGTCAAAGATGAGTAGAGAAGTGATTGACCGGGTTTAGGATACATAGCCGACTATCAAGAGGGGCAATCACGGTTAGCTCGGAAATCAAGTGCCACTAGATCATTGTCTTGAGCATATGCATTTAGGATCTAGTAAAGAGCTAACATAACGCCTTGGAAAATGTTTGTGAAAATGCTAACACACGAGCACATGGTGGTGAACACTTGTTGGTGTTAGCACATTTGCGAAGGCGGTGAAGTTTAAGCGGTAGAGAGGGGTTTGGGTTCCTCTCTCCCTCCCACCGAGCTTGCGAGGCGGGATTCGGCGCTTTTTAGAGAAGTGAAATGCCTATTTTCTATTGCGCCGAAAGTTGGAAAAGAAACGGAGGCGAACGGAGGTCACTGCGTGCACCGGACGCTGCACCGGACGCTGCACCGGACGCGGTCACTGTACGACCGGCGCGTCCGGTCAGGCGAACAGCGGTTCACGAGGATCACCGGACGCGGTGCGCGTCCGGTCATAGGTCACCGGACGCGTCCGGTCTTCCAGGGAGCTTACTGGACTCCCACCGGACGCGGGCACTGTGGCGTCCGGTCCGTTCTTCAGCGCGTCCGGTGGATGTTTCGCGGTGCGCGGCTCGGTGTTCACCGGAGCGTCCGGTGGGTCTCGGGACCGGCGGGTCCGGTCGTGACCAGCGCGTCCGGTCGCTCGGTCGAGCGCGTCCGGTCAACGGTAACGGCTAGTTTGAACGGCACTATTCTTGTCTGTCGCGTAGTGACCGGACGCGTCCGGTCACCCGGACCGGAGCGTCCGGTGCAGCGCGATTTCTGCTGCGTCGTTTCTAACGGCTAGCTGCGTACCCCTTCGTTATAAATAGATGGTGGCCGGGGTTTGAGGGTACTTCTTGCACATTTTGAGACCTAGAGACATACTTTGAGCTAGAGAACAACCCCTCCACTCATCTCTTTGATTGATTGCACATCTTGAGTGAGATTGAGTGAGATTCAAGTGCATTGCTTGAGAGTTGCATTCTAGAGGCACTTGATCTTCGAGTTGCTGCGGATTTCTTGTTACTCTTCCGTGTTTCCCGACACGGTAGACGGCTTGGAGCAGCGGAGGTGATTGAGCTCGCAATTGGAGATTGTTGGAGCCTTCACCAAGTGTTGTAAGGGGTTCTTGATCCTTCCCCGCGGGAGTTCGCAAATTGGATACTCTAGTGGAGCTCGTGGCTTGGAGGATCCCCATCTTGTGTGCGGTTGTGCGGCGCCCGCCGAGGGCTCAACTCTTGATAGTTGATTAGCTCGCGAACCGACAAGTGGGTGCATCGCCACAACGAGGAGTAGCTTGCCGGGAAGCAAGTGAACCTCGGGATAAATTCTTGTGTCATTCTCTTCCCGAGGATTTCTCTTGTGTGATTGATTGATTGGTACTTCTCATCTCTACACGGCGGTATAATCACTCAAAGCTCTTCTCTCGTATTACTTCTCGTCTCTAGCTTGTTGTTGTTGTTGTGTTTAGTGAATAGCCTTGTACTAGACTTGTGTAGGTGGCTTGCTTAATTAGTTAGAGCTAGTGCTTTTTGCTCCGCCACCTTTTGTACTAACTTGTGGTAAAGTAATTCTTGTAGAAGTTTTAATTAGGCTATTCACCCCCCCCTCTAGCCTATTTGGACCTTACAAGTGGTATCGGAGCCGAGGCACCGTTTATTTGAGGCTTAACAACCTACGGTGAAGAAGAAATGGCTCAAATAAGTTTGCACATCAACAACACAAAGAAGGCACCTCACTTTGATGGCACAAATTATGCATATTGGAAGGTTAAGATGACCGCACACCTCAAGTCAATCAATAGAGAAGTGTGGAAAGTCACCGAAACCAAATTTGAGGTTGCTAATCCGGAAGCACCTACACCGGTGGAAGAGAAGAAGCTCCAATGCAATGATATTGCCATTAGTGCTCTTCATGAGGCACTAGATGACAAGACATTTGAGCAAGTGAAGAACTTAGAAGTTGCACATGATGCTTGGGCCAAGCTAGAAGAAACATTTGAGGGCACCGAAGGCACAAAGACCGCTAAAGCATATATCTTGCAAGAAAAATTTTCAAGCTTCAAGATGCAAGATGATGAGAGTGTACCGGAGATGTTTCATAGGTTGCAAGTCATTGTAAATGAGCTCAAGGCACTTGGAGAAGAAGTGAAGGACAATCAATTCTCTATGAAGTTCCTAAGAAGCCTACCTAAGAGATTTGACACATTGATCACCGTGCTAGTGAGGACTACATTGAAGGATTCAACTCCTCAACAAATATTTCAAGAAGTGATGACCGATGACTCATATAGAGAAGATGATGAGAAGGATGAGTTGGTCAAGAAGAAGAAGAAGGAGAATGAGAAGAAAGATGATGAAAAGAAGAAGAGTGTGGCATTCAAAGCCACCACATCCAAGGGCAAATCCAAGATTGAATCATCAAGTGAAGAAGACTCAAGCTCTTGTGATAGTGATGACATTGATGAGAAGATGGCTCTCTTTGTCAAGCAATTTGGCAAATTCATGAAGAAGAAGGGCTATCGTGCAAGGAGGAGGAAGAACACATCTAAGAAGAATGAGCATACCATGAGATGCTTTAGATGCCATAGCAAGGACCATCTCATTGCAAAGTGTCCTTATGATAGTGATGATGAAGATGCTATCAAGAAGGAAAGGAAGAAGCAAAAGAAGAAGCAAGAAAAGAAGGAGAGTTCTCATAAGAAGAAGAATGATTCTCATGTTGCTACATGGGATAGTGATGATTCCTCAAGTGATGATGAGGATGACTACAAGAGCAAGAAGAAGGGACATGCTAGCATTGCTATCCAAGAGAAGGTCTCCCTCTTCGACACTCCATCGTGCTTCATGGCTAAGGCCACTAAGGTATCATCCGATAATGAGAGTGATCATGATAATGCTAGTGATAGTGATAGTGATAGTGATGAAGAAGAATTCACTAAAGATGAACTAATCACTATGCTAGAAGATTGCACTCAACATTATAAAGAATCTAGAAAGGAATGCAAGGGCTTGCTTAAGGAAAAGAAAAACCTTATGCAAGAACTTGATGAGCTTAGAGCATCTTATGAGAGTCTAAAGGTAGACCATAAGAAACTTCAAAAGTCTCACACTAAGCTTGAAGAAGCTCATTCCTCTCTAGTTGAAAAATGTGAAAACATGCCAACTAATGTTGAGAAAGCTAAAACTTGCAACATAGGCATATCTTGTGATATAATTGATGAATCTTGTCATAAGCCTATTGTTGTTGCTCCCACTAACCCTTCATGTAGCACATCTACATCATCCTCATCTAGTAGTGATGGGTTCACTTGTGACTCCACACTTATAGTTGAGAATGAAAATCTCAAGAAGGAGGTAAAAGAGCTCAATCACACCTTGGCCAAGGCTTATGGTGGTGAGGACCGCTTGCTTATGTGCTTGGGTAGCCAAAGAGCTTCTCTCTACAAAGAGGGATTGGGCTATAACCCCAAGAAAGGCAAGGCCGCTTTTGCTCCTCACAAGACTCGTTTTATGAAGAACAAGGGTAGCTATTGCAAAAGTTGCAAGCAAGTTGGTCACATAGAGCAATATTGCATGAACAAGAAATCCAATGCTAATGTATCCTCAATTAAGTTTGATTCTTTCTATATACTTACCAAGGGTACAAATGGTGTTCATGCTAAGTTCATTGGTGCACCATGGATGGGCTCAAAGAAGAAAGCCATTTGGGTACCAAAGAGCTTGGTCACTAACCTTAGAGGACCCAAACAAGTTTGGGTACCTAAAAAGAATTGATCTTATCTTGTAGGTCAATTACAAAGCCGGAGGAAGGCATTGGGTGCTTGATAGTGGGTGCACTCAACACATGACCGGGGATTCATGTATGTTCAAATCAATTGATACAAGTCAAAATGGTGGTTTTGATGCTATCACCTTCGGCAACAACAAGAAAGGCAAGGTCAAGGGGCTTGGTAAAATTGCTATCTCAAATGACATGAGCATATCAAATGTATTGCTAGTTGAGAGCTTGGACTTCAATCTTTTATCGGTGGCTCAACTTTGTGATCTTGGCTTCAAGTGCATATTTGGTAGTGATGATGTTGAAGTCATAAGTGTTGATGGATCAAATTTGATATTCAAAGGATTTAGACATGGTAGCTTATACTTGGTTGACTTCAATGATAGTAAGACCCAATTGACATCATGCTTGCTTAGCAAATCTAGTATGGGATGGTTGTGGCATAGAAGGCTTGGTCATGTTGGAATGAAACAATTGAACAAACTTTTGAGGCATGACTTAGTTAGAGGCTTGAAAGATGTGACTTTTGAGAAGGATAAACCTTGTAGTGCTTGTCAAGCCGGCAAACAAGTTGGAAATAAACATCCTAGTAAGAGTGAAATGAGTACATCAAAGGCATTTGAGCTATTGCACATGGACTTGTTTGGGCCAACAACATACACTAGTATTGGTGGAAACAAGTATGGTTTTGTGATTGTTGATGACTATACTAGATACACTTGGGTGTTCTTTCTCTATGACAAGAGTGATGTTTATGATCTATTCAAGTCTTTTGTCAAGAGAGTGCAAAATGAGTTTGAGACTACCATCAAGAAGATTAGAAGTGACAATGGTAGTGAGTTCAAGAACACAAGAATTGAGGAATTGTGTGATGATCTTGGTATTGGACATCAATTCTCTCCAACATACACTCCTCAATCCAATGGTGTAGTTGAAAGAAAGAATAGAACTTTGATTGACATGGCTAGATCAATGCTTAGTGAGTACAATGTGAGTCATTCATTTTGGAGTGAAGCTATCAACACGGCTTGCTATTGTAGCAACCGTCTCTATTGCCATGGGAAGCTTGGAAAGACACCATATGAGCTATTGAATGGAAGAAAGCCCAACATTGCATACTTTAGAGTGTTTGGTTGCAAATGCTATATTCTCAAGAAAGGCACTAGATTGAGCAAGTTTGAAAAGAAATGTGATGAAGGTTTCTTACTTGGTTATTCTACCACAAGCAAAGCATATAGAGTTTGGAATCTCACTAATGGCACCTTGGAAGAAGTTCATGATGTTGAGTTTGATGAAACCCAAGGTTCTCAAAATGAAGATCGAAACCTTGATGATGTGAGAGGAGATCTATTGTCAAATGCAATGAAGAACATGGACATTGGTGATGTTAGGCCAAGGCAAGTTGATGACGATGATATTCATGTGATCAACCAAAGTGTGCAAATTGATACAAATCAAGCAAGCTCTAGTGGTTCTCATGATGAAGTGCAAGATCAAGGTCAAGCTAGTGGAAGCAATCAACTCCCAATACTCCAACCTACTAGTATTGCAAGAGATCATCCATTGGATCAAATCATTGGTGGAATTCAAAGTGGTGTTCAAACTAGATCAAGATTAGCATCCTTTTGTGAGCACTACTCATTTGTGTCACTTGAAGAACCTAAGAAGATAGAAGATGCTTTGAAGGATTCCGATTGGGTAAATGCCATGCATGAAGAACTAAACAACTTTGCTAGAAATCAAGTTTGGGAACTTGTGGAAAGACCAAAGAACTACAATGTAATTGGCACCAAGTGGGTCTTTAAAAATAAGCAAGATCAAGATGGCATGGTTGTGAGGAACAAAGCAAGATTAGTAGCACAAGGATACACTCAAGTTGAGGGTCTTGACTTTGGAGAAACATATGCACCGGTTGCAAGATTGGAGGCTATTAGAATCTTATTAGCATATGCTTGTGCACACAACATCAAGCTCTATCAAATGGATGTCAAGAGTGCATTTCTTAATGGTTACATCAATGAAGAAGTTTATGTTGAGCAACCTCCCGGTTTTGAAGATGACAAGAAGCCCAACCATGTTTACAAGCTCAAGAAGGCATTGTATGGTTTGAAGCAAGCACCTAGAGCATGGTATGAGAGATTGAGGGACTTTCTTCTTTCTAAAGGGTTCAAGATGGGAAAGGTTGACACCACTCTCTTCACCAAGAAAATTGGAAATGATTTGTTTGTGTTGCAAATCTATGTGGATGACATTATCTTTGGATCAACCAATCAAGATTTTTGTGAAGAATTTGGAAATATGATGGCAAATGAGTTTGAGATGTCTATGATTGGAGAGCTTAGTTACTTCCTTGGACTTCAAATCAAGCAAATGAAGAATGGCACTTTTGTAAGTCAAGGCAAGTACATCAAGGACATGATCAAGAAGTTTGGATTGCAAGATGCTAAGTCAATGAGTACACCAATGGGCACAAATGATCAATTGGGTATTGATGCAAGTGGCAACATGGTAGATCAAAAGCAATACCGGTCTATGATTGGAAGTTTGCTCTATGTCACCGCTTCTAGGCCGGATGTGATGTTTAGTGTGTGCAAGTGTGCAAGATATCAAGCTTCACCGAGAGAAAGTCACTTGAAAGCAACCAAGAGGATATTGAGATATCTTAAGGGCACTCATGATGTTGGACTATGGTTTCCAAAGGGGTCAAGTTTTGAGTTGATTGGATATTCGGACTCCGACTATGGTGGATGCAAGATTGATAGAATGAGCACAAGTGGCACTTGTCAATTGCTTGGAAGGTCTCTTGTTTCATGGTCATCAAAGAAACAAAATAGTGTTGCACTATCTACCGCCAAGGCCGAATACATTAGTGCCGGTAGTTGTTGTGCACAATTGCTTTGGATGAAAGCAACTTTGAATGACTTTGGAATCAAATTCAAGAATGTGCCATTGTTTTGTGACAATGAAAGTGCTATCAAGATGACTCAAAATCCGGTTCAACATTCAAGAACAAAGCACATTGACATAAGGCATCACTTCATAAGAGACCATCAACAAAAGGGTGATATTTGCATTGAGAGCATTGGCACCGAAGATCAACTAGCCGACATATTCACAAAGTCACTTGATGAGAAGAGATTTTACAAGTTGAAGAATGAATTGAACATACTTGACTTCTCCAACTTGAAATGAGTGCACCCCCACATTATTATATGACATGCCTCTCCTCCGACATAGCAAGGTAAAGTTGTTTGACATATCATCCATACTTTGCTAAGGACATGGTTAGAACATATAGACATATTTGCATGACAAATAGGCTCATTCATGAAAATCAAATGATTTTAATGTATATATGGTACCACTATTGCTTCTATGTTTGATTGATCTAGTGGTAGCATATGACATGTTTGTGGGCTTGCAAACCTAGTGTTGAATCTAGAAAATGAGCTCATGATGTGTAATTCAACATGGTCAAGATAACCCTTATACTTTATGAGGTGTGAAGAAGCTTGTCCTTGGTTCAAACCGAATTACATATTCTAGGCAAGTGATCTAGATTGAACCATAATTTGGACTCCGTTATATTGATTGACTTAACTCTCACTAAAATTGGCACCTTTTTGGTGATTGTTGACAAAGGGGGAGAGAAAAGTCACAAAGATAGAAAAGTCACAAAGGGGGAGAAAGATATAATAAGAGGGGAGAGAAAAGTCACAAAAAGAAAAAGTTACTAAGGGGGAGAGAAAGCATAAGATAAGACTTTGGAAAGGAATCAATTAAGAGAAAAGTCACAAAGATAGAAAAGTCACAAAGGGGGAGAAAGATATAATAAGAGGGGAGAGAAAAGTCACAAAAAGAAAAAGTTACTAAGGGGGAGAGAAAGCATAAGATAAGACTTTGGAAAGGAATCAATTAAATTTGAGCACACAAGTAGGGGGAGCAAGCTCATGAACTATTTGTTGCATTTGTATGCGCATTAACATGATGAATTGTTGCATTGCAAAGCTTAAATTCTTATTCATGTTTGTTTGGTGATTGCTAGAATTAGAACTTGAATGATGATTTGTTAAGAGTAGCTTTTTAAGTGGTATCTAGACACCCTTTGCTTATAATGTTGATCTCACGGGGTACTTTAGTGTTTATGATCTGTACAAGTGATGAATTACAAGTGGTGTCTAGCTACATCGATGCTAAGGATGGTATATAAAGGCAACTCCGATTGGTATCACACTTCAAAGGTCCATTTTATATACCTTAGCATCAATTTGATAGTAGTAACTCTCCCAAATCTCAAATCCATACATATGTGCAAAATTGAACCAAACTCATGGAAGCACATATGTAGGGGGAGCTAATACTATCGAAATTGAAAATTGAATTCATTTCATATCTTTGTGATGGTTGTCTTCAATTACCAAAAAGGGGGAGATTGAAAGCCCAAGTTTGGTTTTGGTAATTAATGACACCAAGTTGCTAATGCCATGTGTTGAGTGTTTTGAGTTAGGCATAAGCAACACATGTGATGAAGGTGGACGTGGCAAGGAGTGGTGGCCACAAGATCACAAAGAGATGGTGCATGTACATGAAATGTTGATCATGGTGGAGATGCACTTAAAGTGGTGGACTTGATGTTCAAGTGGAAGAGAAGGATCTAAGAGCACAAGGCAAAGGTATAACCATAGGGTTTTCCTTTTGCCGGTCAAAGATGAGTAGAGAAGTGATTGACCGGGTTTAGGATACATAGCCGACTATCAAGAGGGGCAATCACGGTTAGCTCGGAAATCAAGTGCCACTAGATCATTGTCTTGAGCATATGCATTTAGGATCTAGTAAAGAGCTAACATAACGCCTTGGAAAATGTTTGTGAAAATGCTAACACACGAGCACATGGTGGTGAACACTTGTTGGTGTTAGCACATTTGCGAAGGCGGTGAAGTTTAAGCGGTAGAGAGGGGTTTGGGTTCCTCTCTCCCTCCCGCCGAGCTTGCGAGGCGGGATTCGGCGCTTTTTAGAGAAGTGAAATGCCTATTTTCTATTGCGCCGAAAGTTGGAAAAGAAACGGAGGCGAACGGAGGTCACTGCGTGCACCGGACGCTGCACCGGACGCTGCACCGGACGCGGTCACTGTACGACCGGCGCGTCCGGTCAGGCGAACAGCGGTTCACGAGGATCACCGGACGCGGTGCGCGTCTGGTCATAGGTCACCGGACGCGTCCGGTCTTCCAGGGAGCTTACTGGACTCCCACCGGACGCGGGCACTGTGGCGTCCGGTCCGTTCTTCAGCGCGTCCGGTGGATGTTTCGCGGTGCGCGGCTCGGTGTTCACCGGAGCGTCCGGTGGGTCTCGGGACCGGCGGGTCCGGTCGTGACCAGCGCGTCCGGTCGCTCGGTCGAGCGCGTCCGGTCAACGGTAACGGCTAGTTTGAACGGCACTATTCTTGTCTGTCGCGTAGTGACCGGACGCGTCCGGTCACCCGGACCGGAGCGTCCGGTGCAGCGCGATTTCTGCTGCGTCGTTTCTAATGGCTAGCTGCGTACCCCTTCGTTATAAATAGATGGTGGCCGGGGTTTGAGGGTACTTCTTGCACATTTTGAGACCTAGAGACATACTTTGAGCTAGAGAACAACCCCTCCACTCATCTCTTTGATTGATTGCACATCTTGAGTGAGATTGAGTGAGATTCAAGTGCATTGCTTGAGAGTTGCATTCTAGAGGCACTTGATCTTCGAGTTGCTGCGGATTTCTTGTTACTCTTCCGTGTTTCCCGACACGGTAGACGGCTTGGAGCAGCGGAGGTGATTGAGCTCGCAATTGGAGATTGTTGGAGCCTTCACCAAGTGTTGTAAGGGGTTCTTGATCCTTCCCCGCGGGAGTTCGCAAATTGGATACTCTAGTGGAGCTCGTGGCTTGGAGGATCCCCATCTTGTGTGCGGTTGTGCGGCGCCCGCCGAGGGCTCAACTCTTGATAGTTGATTAGCTCGCGAACCGACAAGTGGGTGCATCGCCACAACGAGGAGTAGCTTGCCGGAAAGCAAGTGAACCTCGGGATAAATTCTTGTGTCATTCTCTTCCCGAGGATTTCTCTTGTGTGATTGATTGATTGGTACTTCTCATCTCTACACGGCGGTATAATCACTCAAAGCTCTTCTCTCGTATTACTTCTCGTCTCTAGCTTGTTGTTGTTGTTGTGTTTAGTGAATAGCCTTGTACTAGACTTGTGTAGGTGGCTTGCTTAATTAGTTAGAGCTAGTGCTTTTTGCTCCGCCACCTTTTGTACTAACTTGTGGTAAAGTAATTCTTGTAGAAGTTTTAATTAGGCTATTCACCCCCCCCCTCTAGCCTATTTGGACCTTACAGACGCCCAGCCATCTAATGGCTGGTGGGCCCCCGTCACACGTTGCCTATATAGAGGAGGTGGGGCAAACGGCTCAAGACACGAGGTTCATTTGAGCCGCCACAATCCCCACCTTCAACCCTAATCCGATCTAGAGGGTGGCACTGCCAGCGATGGAAAGTCCACTGCCTTCACTGTTGCATCCAGATCGTGACGTCCACACCGCCACCAGCCTTCACCAACTATGGACCTCGCCGATTTGGACACGACACCATGGTCACCTCCAACTCCTCCAAGCCCATTGGTTTGTGCCACACCTCTCCCTCTCCCTCTCTGGTTTGTGCACTATGATGTTCTACTCTATTTATTCCAAATGCCAAAGAACACACCCACTCGATCTACTGCTAGACAATCCTATAGACTTTACAATGGTATCAGAGCCTACCTAGTGAGTGGATCAGGTCAGGAAAGAAGAAAAGGATTTGATTCGATTCGGATCTATCAAACCCTAGTAGGGGAAATCAAAGAAAAGGAGAACCGAATCCCTTTCGGAAAGATCCCCAAACCCTAACCCTAATAGATGAAGAAAGATGGATGGGAGGCGGACCTACCTAGGTGCCGTCACCACCGCCGTCGTGCGGGATAGATCCCGCCACCGCACGGGAAGAGACACCGCGGCACCGGCTCGCTGGCACGCGAAAAGGGGAACTCGAGCCGTCATTGTACGGGCTCGGGTCAAGGGCCTCAAACACGGGCGCATAGGGCACCGACGCGCGGCCGCTCGACGGAGCTGCGCTCTACCTACCGAGGGGAGCGTGAGCTCCGACGAGGGGGCCCGCGGCAGCACCGTCTTCCTCCGAACCGCCATGGGCGGTCGTCGCCACTGCTCGTCTTCAAGTGATGTTGCATGCTGTGGAGAGGAGGGCGAGAAAGAAATGCAGAGAAGGAAGGGGAACCACCGGCGCCTGCTCCTGCGGGGCAGTGATCGCGCCGCCGCCAACAGCAGCTGTTGCGCTCCTCTCAGCTGCGGCGGTGAAGCAGAAAGGAAGAGGCAAGAGTGAATGGGATAGGGTTTTGGAAAGCAAGCTAGTGCCCTAGGATTTTGATCCCGCGAAAGTCACGCCTGGCCGTTCGATTGAGATGGACGGCTGGGATTGTGCCGGAGCCACTCGGGCCAAAATGAGCCCATGCGAGCGAGTGAAATTCTGGCCCAGGCCCAGGTTGTGGCCTGGGCGCGGAGGATTGCGCCGCATGCCGAGTGGGCTGGGCCGCGAGCTGCACAGTGCACACGTGTGCGAAGGGATTGGGCCGAGCTGGCGCATTGGGTCATAGGCCAGTTTTCACGCAGCTAGGCTGCGGGCTAGTGCAAAGAAGCTGGGCTGCAGGCTGCTCACAGCTGGGCCGCAGAGAATGATGATTTCAGTTTTTTGTTTTAATATTTCAGAAGCATGTTTTGTCATATTAAGTTCTAGTGCATGGTCTCTGCTCAAATTTTGCACCAATGTGTTAATATTTACAAGAGAGTAGATGAGAACCGAGAAATTCTTCTGAAAAGTGGATAAAGTATACTTTTCCGCTGCAAAGAAAAGTTTATTGTCTTCTCATTAAATCCGAACAAACGGGAGGATTTAATTTTGAAGAGCAGTTATAGTTATTCAGTAATTGATAAAAAGTTTTTCCTCCAGTTAAAGTTGGAACCAACGAAAAAATTTTAATTGAAGGAATAGTCGGTTTATAGTTAAGATAAATTATAATATTGTTATTTTCTAACCAACGTTGATGATAACAATATTATAAGTTTATTTATGAGTTTAAGTTTAAAGTTAATTATGATATTATTATTTTCTGACCAACGTTGATGATAACAATATTATAATTCTATGAGTTTTATGTCTAAAGTTTAAATCTCTGATAAATTTTGCATCAAAGTGACCAATTTTCAGAGAACGGATAAGAAATAAGAGATGCTCCAGAGCGAGAAGAATGTAATGTATGTTCATGTTTCCGCTGCAATGATGATGATAATCTTCTAATTAAATTCGAACCAACGGGAGATTTTAATTTTGAAGAGGGTTATAAGGTAATTGAGTTTTCCATATGTTAATTCCATTTCTGCCCAACGGTGATGTAGAATTAATGTAGAAGAATGATGTTTCATTCTATTTCTGCCCAACGGTGATATAGAATAGAAATGAAAGATTTTAAAGTTTAATGTGCATGTCTTTAACTAGACCAACGTAGGGTTAATTTCATGCTCATTATTGTTGATTACTATTGATTAATGTTCTTCAAACAGAGATCTTTATGCTTTCATTCTTGAAGGCAGAAAAGAAAGTGATATGGGTACTTGTAACTCAGATGATGAAAAGACTAAGTGCAAGTTCTATAAGAAAGAAGGCCATTGCATAAGGGAATGTGTTCTCTTTAAGAGTGGCTTGAAAAGAAAAGTTTTCAAAGATTTCAAGGATATTGATCCAAGAAAAGAAATAGAACAATAAGAGTTTAGTTTAAGAGAGGCCTTTTATGTACTCTTTATGAAGAAGAATTTAGTTTTCAGTTTTTATCATCATGATAAGAGATGTAATAAGTAATATATATATATATATATATATATATATATATATATATATATATATATATATATATATATATATATATATATATATATATCTTTTAGTCTTAATCATCATGATATGAAATGTAATAAGTGACATGCATGTTTAATTTGACCAACGTCGGATTAAGCATGTGTGTTATAGAGTATTCGGATTTATTCCTAAATTTGATGATTAAATATGAGCCAATCCTGGCATTTATGTCCCTTCAAAGGAATTATCTCGCATGGCGAGAAAAAGTTTGTGATAGTACCCGCATGGCGGGAAAAGTTTGAGAAAATACCCGCATGGCGGGGTAAAATTGGCATAGTACTTATGTTAATCAATCCTGTATGGCGGGAGAAGTTTGGCATAGTACTTATCCTGCATGGCGGGAGAAAGTTGTGATGATTCATGTGCTTTTAGTATATCCTGCTCAGGGAGAAAAGTTTAGGGTAGCTCTTATGCTATCCTAGTATGAGTTTAAGAACAAAAGGAAGTTGCAAACGAACCTCATGATAAGTCCTAGTATGAGTTTAAGAACAAAAGGAAGTTGCAAACGAACCTCATGATAAGAATGACATGCAAGCATGACTTGCAAAAGTATTGATAATAAGAGGACTCTGTTGAGTTCTTGAAGTGAAATGAGGAAAAAGTACTCCCATACGAACTAAGAAATAATTTTATTTTGCATGATGTAACCATGTGGATGAAGTAATCAAAGTTTCCTCATTCACGAGAGTTTTGAATAGTTTTCAAAATTGTGGTAGAAAAGTTCATATCACATTTCGAGGGGGAGAAATGGTAATAAAGATAATTAAGAAAGATACTTTCTCATACTTTAGATAATGCAATGCATACTATGCATTGAAGGTAAAAGTGATCTATAAAAGATGAATGTGATCGTCGAGGGAGTAAGACGGTTATAATAACGATATCCCTAAAGTAAAGAAATAGTTAAATTTCTAGACCTTTTACAGTTTCGATAGGAAGATAGCAAAGTCGGCCAGTATTCATACTGGACGAGTTCAGAGTCATTAAGGCGGTGCTAAACGCGCCATATGAGTTTTAGCAGATTAAACCTAAAATAAGAAAGTTTGAAGATGGGACAATCTGGGGGAGCATGGTACAAAGAGACCTAACTCCACAAGGAGGATGAATAATGTAAATAAGGATATTGTTACATAGGACCTTGTAGAATCAATTGTCTTTTGGCAATAAAGGTCAAGAAATGCTAGTAGCTGAGGCCCCAGAAGTCTCAAAGAATAAGAGAATTAGATATATCTAATGACTATAAAGTCTATATTAGTGAAATTCAAATAGAAGGTGATTCCACCTCATTTGAAGAAGCCATGAGAGGCGTTCACTCGTCCAAATGGCAAGAAGCAAAGGAAGATGAAATGAAATCGATAATACCAACGATGTTTGGAACTTAGTAGAAATTCCTAATGGAGCCAAAACAGTAGGCTGTAATGGGTCTACAAACAAATGTGACTCCAAAGGGAATATGTGAAGATGTAAAGCGTGACTTGAAATGAAAGATTTTGCGCGAAGAGAATGAATAGATTACAATAAGTGCTAGTGGCACATCATAATCTGAGTTACATCAGATGAAAGTAAAGGCAACATTCCCCAATGGGATTTGTATGAAAATGATTATATGGCACAATCCAGAGGTTTTGTCATGGAAAGAAAAGAACGTAAGGGATGTCACCTGTAGAAATCTCTTATGGACTAGAGCAGGTCTCTAGACAGTGTCGATTAAAGTTGAAGAGTCAATTAGATATTTGGGTTAAAGAGAATGAGAGGACAATTGCGTTTATACAAAGTTATAGAATGGAAAATTCATTTCCTGATCTTGTATATGTGGATGACATTTTACTTGCTAGTAATGGTGTCAATCTACTGCATGAGAATAAGTTCTTGTCCTTAAGGTTCAATAAGAATGTTCTCGGTGAAATGTCTCTCGTTATAAGAATTGAAACTCACCAAGATAGAAGAAAGGGGTATTAGGACTATCGCATGGGCATACTTAGAAAAGATTCTAAAGAAATAAAATATATATGCGAGAAAACCTGCGCCTGTTCCGATAGTAAAGGGTAATAGTTTTGGAAACTTTAGTGTTCCAAGAATCAATATGAAATAGATCAAATGAATATGGTACCATATGCTTCGGTTGTTGGAAGCTTAATGAATGCACAAGTATGATATTACCCTGACGTAGTTCACATATCCGGGTTGTTTTGGTAAAAGTCCAGTCCAGATAAAGATAACTGGAATGGAGTTAAGAATGTTGGCCTTATGCTAAGAAAGAAAGAACAAGTACTCTCAAATAGTTGTGGGTACAAATGTTAAATTTTGGTGAGATGTTTAGTGAAACCCATATAGTAGCTAACACTCGCAGTTGGAGTTTTATTATGGAAAAAATCTTTAAAGAAACAGTTTTAGTATCATCAGTGATGCAAAGTTATAGTATAGAATGATATGAGGCTACGGGACAGGCAAAATGGTTAAGAAACTTGTACCCAGAATTGATAATGGTTGTCAACAACAATAACCATTTAAGTAGTTTACTCCTATGACAACGGGTCAAGTGTTCTGCCAACACATTGACGTTAAAGTTATACGTTGTAAAGGAGATAGTCCGGAATCATACTAAAAGTATTGAACATATAAGTAATAAGCAAGTGCTTGCGGATCCGCTTACAAAAGGCTTCCCACCTAGTGCATTCAGAGAACACACAGTCGACATGGGTTTACGGGAAAGCCTTTGATTTTTAGACAATAAAGGGCCCAAAAGTTAAATCTGTTTCAGAACAGAGACGTGTATTGTAGCTGTTAAATCTATCGGCGATTGATCGTGACGATAAAGCATGCTCTATGCACTAATCTGTGATAGAATGATAAAAGAAATAAGTGTGAAGTAAAGTCTAAAGTTTAAATTATAAGATGAGATCAAGGGGGAGAATGTTAGAATTGATCTCATCCATCTTGACCCAATGGTCGAGACGGAACCCTTGACCGCGTCCTGATCGGGGACGCCCAGCCATCTAGTGGCTGGTGGGCCCCGTCGCACAGTGCCTATATAGAGGAGGTGGGGCAAACGGCTCAAGACACAAGGTTCATCTGAGCCGTCACAATCCCCACCTTCAACCCTAATCTGATCCAGCGACGGGAAGTCCACTGCCTTCACTGTTGCAACCAGATCGTGATGCCCACACCGCCACTGGCCTTCACCACCTCTGGACCTCGCCGATTTGGACACGACGCCATGGTCACCTCCAACTCCTCCAAGCCCACTGGTCTATGCCTCACCTCTCCCTCTCCCTCTCTGGTTTGTGCACTATGATGTTCTACTCTATTTATTTCAAATGCCAAATAACATACCCACTCGATCTACTGCTAGACGATCCTATAGACTTTACACGTCAGTCTACGCCTGCGCGCAGCTGTGCGTCGCCGCATGGGGATGCGCCAGCTTCAGATCCCTCTATGGATCCTTCTGGGGATGGGCAGTTGGCCACAGAGGACGTTGAAGGTGAAAAGCAACTGCTTGCATCCCCCTTAGCTAAAGCTGCTAAATTCAGGTCGCTGGTTTGTGTTCCCTTGGAATCCTCTGTTTTGAAGGCCCAGCCAAGGCTGCGCAAGTCAAGGATGCCCGCCATGTGGTCGCCACGTCGCCGTGCACGACTTGCCAAAAAGTGCAAGTCCCGTGCTGCTAACCCCACGGTGCAGGCACAGGACGTGATGATGAGGCGATGGGGATTGTTGAACACGCAGCTTTCGACGTCTTCCAGAGCGTTTTCACCGAGCCAATGTCTCAATCCAAGCGTGACTAGCTGTCAGCTCTACTCTCCTGTGATCTAGTGAACGTAGAGGTGTGCGGCGATGAGGTCTAGCCTTCACGACTAGATCGGTGTTGCGTAGTATTTTTCTTGGTTACATCTTTGTCTGTGTGGCTTGTGCGTGGTCTCTTTGGTCACGCACATCGCAGCTCTGTTAAAGAGTCAGTACTGCAGGAACATGTCTCTTTGGGTCGGTTGCTTTCTTTTCCTACATGTGTTTTAGGGATCATTTGTTGGATGCGGTAATCCTTAGATTTCTGCTAGCTTTGTACTTTAACAACTCTTTTTCCTCTTAATGAAATAGTACCTCGTGGTATGGTCGAGAAAAAAAATCTAAAGCTGGATAATTTGCTCCTTTGAGTCTATGGTGTAAATTGGATTTGTTGGGATTTAATTTGGCCGGCCTCATGTAGAAAACCCTCCCAGGCCCTTTTCTTTGAGGCAGATTAGTTCTGTAGCGTTATAAGAATAACATTTTTAGAAAGTACCACTGAAAGATCTGACACGTGAAATACCACCGAAAGATGTGATGTGTGGTTACCTACGAATAGCATTCCGTCATGGTGGCACCTTATGCCATGAATCCCATTCGTCCAGGCCAACAACCTAGTGAGGACTTCTACTTCATCTTGTCTGGGCAGTTACCAGGTGTTTGCCCACGTACCTGGTGCAGTGGGTGGGGGCTGCCAGCTTCCGGCCGTTCGGACTGAAGCCGCATGCCGGCACTGTTTTGCTTCCTCGCCTCGCCCTCTCCTACTCGGCCCACCCCTCCCTTCGCAGCCCACCTCGCGCACGGCTTAGGTACTGTTTTTCTTCCTCCTCTTGCCCTCGCCCCCACCGCTGCCCACCATCCCCGCCGTGGCACAGTATGGTCTCGTCGGAGCTCCGCCGCCGCGGCCGTGACCATGGAGCTCCGTGCGAGACCCTACCGCACCCGCAGTGACCTCCTTCTTCCCCTCCCCACCCCCAACTCCTGCCGCCGCCGCCATGGCCATGCTCGCCGGCGACCACAACGCCCCCACCCTCACCTGGCCCGGCCGCCGCCGCCAGGGCCCCTAACCGCCGGGCCACCATCCCCACCGCTTGGCTTCCCTGCCTCCCCTGACCCCCTTCCTTCTAAGCCCACCGGAGTTGGAGATGAGGGAGGGAGAGAGCTGCCAAAAATGGAGACGAGGATGGCGCCGGCGAGCTCGGTTGGGGGCGCAGGCACGGTGGGGCGCGGGCGCAGTCGCGGGCCAGCCGGAGTGGGAGAAGAAGGAAGGGGTGAGGAAGGGAGCAGCATTGTTCGGACGGAGCAGCAGGTCTGAACGTTCGGACCCGATGGTTCCCAGCAGTGGGTGACCACCATGCTCGATCAGGTCCTTCTTGCACCTCAGCCCCAGCGCACGGGCCCGTGCTGGACCTGTACTGCTACACCAACAGCCCATCATGGCTAGGCGCGCCACGCTGCTGCCGCAGGAGGAAGCAGAGCTTCCAGCTCGAAGGAATGGGAATGGGCCGTGACTGGCGCACTGCGCGACACGCTCTGTCCTGGCGCATTTCATCGAGCATGTTGCGGGCGAGGTTGAGGAAGCAGAACCAGCTGGGTTGTGGGCAGGCGACCTCCTGGCCGACCAGGCAACTGCACGGCCGCTGCAGCTGAGGCGTGAGCGCTGCATAGCGGTCTCGTGCTGACCTTGTGCTGCTGCTCCGCGACGGGTCATCCAGTCCGGTGTCGGGTGGGGCTCGACGGCGAGGCAGCGCGGCGCTCGGAACGGAGACATTTGTCTCCTCCCTTTCTTTTCTTTTTTTCTATTTTATTTAAGCTTTCAGGCCAGCGTTGGTGCCACCGGCGACGGACTGTTTATTAGACGGTATATTTTCAGTGTTATTCCACTTACGGAATTAGTATTTTTTTTAAAAAAAACAACTCTCTATTCTAAATTATAAGTTGTTCTGGCTTATGACTTCTCGGGATGGCATACATTGCAAGAATGTGGATTTAGTGGCTGCATCAACGCACTTCAGTTACTAAAACTATTATCAATTGGCCATGTATTAATCAATATAGATTCATTAGGTTAGCTCAAAGAAACATTGTTTAAGTGCCACAGATGGAATAGGATGCACCAAGCAGTATCATGCATGTGCATATACATGGGCTGAATACCTAAACGCAGGTGTATGGAAATATCTTATATTTTTATGTATAGAAAGGCAAGAAGGTGGAGTACGTACTTTGAATCATAGAAAAAAAACACCATTGCTAGAAAACAATACACACATAAAAGTGAAGGAGTTCTGTAACCAACAAGAGAACAAAAAAGGTAAGAAGAAAGAGGGGAGGGAACAAAAAAAAAATAAGAAGGAAGAGAGGAGGAAGACGTTTATTTGTAAGATACAAGGAACAAACATGTGGTGCAAGGTGGATTTATATTGTTTAGTACATATATAAATGATCTATTTGTGTCACGCACACATGAAAAATGTTTACTTTGGTTAAATCAACCTATGCTAGAACGATGTTATTGAGCTTCCGCGAATTGTTTTTCTTACATTACATCCTAGCCTGCTACGGCTTTACATAGTCCTAAGGAAAATTGTACACAGTAGCGCTCGCTCAATGTGTGTATAGACTTACTTTAATCTATCGCTTCCAAGCAACGTGTTAAGGAATTACATCCCAGTCAAGCTAACATAACTTTATGTACGAAACTAGTTTTGTACTTATGTCACAATTTATGTTGAGATGGATAAAATTGAGCTTTATGGATACGGGCACAGAATTTCAGAAAGACAAAGATCATAGAAGCAAGAAAAACGTTACCTTAAAATAAACCAGGGGAATGCAAAGTGAACTACTCTTGACAACAGCGGAACACGCGTAATAAGAACTTGGATGTTTGGGCTGATCTTTCAAGGACCGAGATGCATAGCCTCTGGCACTTGCCTCCGCTGACAATTAACAGAGTGTGTAAGGCCGATGAAGCACAGAAGAGCAGCACAACAGGTAAGAAAAGGGCAGCTTAATTACCACAGTGGCAGAAGAGGCGAGGCGAGCTATGTTCACTCCGGCAACTAGCAGCCAATTGGCTAGGATGATCCATCACACTCCATTATAATCAAGGCATGCACCCGGCCCATCGAGGGATCAGATTCCTTGCCCACATCGAGGGCCAAAGCTTTACTTGTCCTTAAGGACTGGGACGTAATGCTATATGTCCGCTTGAAGGAAATAAAAGGCACAATATTTTTTTAAATAGCCGTTTTAGTCCTTAAACTATTACTCGAGGCTCAGTTTTATCTCTAAACTTTTAAAACGGCTGTTTTAATCCTAAAACTCTACCTCTAGGCTCAATTTCATCCTAGAACTAGCCAAGATGAGCAGCAACACCTGCAGCGCAAAGCTAGCAAGGACCAGGATCTGGATCTCCCACTTGTTCCATAGGTGCAATGCTCCGGCCATGGCCATCTTTCGCCTGGTAATCGTTCAATATATAGAATTACCCAGCAGTTACTATAGGACAATGCTATCCTGCCTCCTAGAATTCCTGTAAACCTCAGACGCAGAAAAAGAAACACAGCTATAGCTAGCAAAATACAGCATGCTTGTTCGAAACGTACTAATTAATTTCCTGTTCTCTAGGAAAAATGGACGTGCAATAAAAATCTGTTTATGGAGATACATTCGCAGCAGTATACTACTCCCTCCATCCCAAATTATAAGACGTTTGACTTTTTTGACACCAAGTTTGACCACTCGTCTTATTCAAAAATTTGTGCAAAATATCAATTCTTTTATCGTGGCTTGGTATATTAATAAAAGTTCCTCAAGAATGACTTAAATTTGACTATGTTTGCACAAATTTTTTGAATAAGACGAATGATCAAACTTGGGATAAAAAAAGTCAAACGTCTTATAATTTGGGATGGAGGGAGTACATATTGTTAGAGTAAATAGGAATAGTACCACATTGTGTATCCACGTGAGCTGTTAGTCCTATATACCCTATATAATCAGCCTGTGAGGCCCAATGCAATACATCCAATATTCCACCAAAACGAAGCACAGCAAAACAGGTAAGCAAACCTCACCTCAACGACACAAGACATGAGCTTGTTCACTCCCCATCGTCGTAGGGACTGCAGCTTTACTATGCAGGGAACTCGGTGTTTCAGTTGGTAACCGCCAAATCAAGAGACCCAGGAATTGAATCTGGTTCCTTACTTGGTCCTAACCCCTAAGGACAAGGTGGTATCCAAGCAAAGTATAGTCACGTTCATAGACTACCTTCCAACTTATACATGGCACTATTATGGCAAGGCCCGGTGACCATAAGCACTTGCCTAGGCGCATGCTGATGTTGATAAGTCCTCAAGTCTTGTTCACATTTGCATGAACAGTTCTTGTGTTGTCTTATTAGGTTAGTTTTTTTTAACAATAACACTTATATATTATCTCATTAGGCAAAATACTATGGACCAAACAAACATATATACTACTCCGCCCTCTACAATAGTTAAGAACCTATTTGGTAGAACTCTTTTTCGTAGAAGTGATTCTGTTACTAAAAGTAATTTTCTAGGATAGACAATACATAAAAACTGATTTTACACGTGGAGTGAATTAAGAGAAGCTTTTTTCCATCTCCTAGCCTCTTAGTTTATTTTGTGGAATCGAATTAGCTATAATCATGTCTGTGAAAAAGTTGTTTAGCAAAGTTGCTCTTGAATTTAGTCTTGAAGTTGCTTTAGGAGCTTTTGCCAAACAGGCTCTAATCGTTTTCATGGAGAAGCAGTTAAAGCCTTAAAGGTCTACACTCTACGGCCTACGGTCAGCATAACGCATATAGATGCACAAAACGAGTATATACGAAAGTAGTGTTGTACTTATGTCACCATTAATGTTGAGATGTAGTATGAAAAAAATGAGCTCTATGTGGTACAGAATTTAGCACACAAAGATCATAGAAGCAGCGGAGCAAGCAATAAAAGGTTACATACCTTAAAACCTGGAGATGCGAAGTGAACTACCCTTGAGGCCTTGACAACAGCGGAACACAGCTAGACACGGCAGAATAGTCACTGCTCCATCGAAATATATATATAGTCGATCGACACACAGTAAAACTTGGATGTTTGGGTTCATCTTTCAAGGACGACTGAGATAGCCTGTCACTTGCCTCCGCTGACAAATATACAATGAAGAGCCTGTGTAAGGCCGATGAAGCAAAGCAGAGCAGAACAGGTAAGAAAGGGCCGGCAGCTCACCACAATGCATGTCAGAAGCAGAGGCGAGCTATGTCCACTCCCGTTCCCGTAACTAGCAGCTTCGCAGATATAGTAGTAGTCCTTCAAAGCTCAAACACAGCCGACGCAGGAATTCGGATGCATGTTTTGGACTTTTGGCTATGATGATCACTCTATAGTAGTGAAGACACCCGTTTTTTTAGGAATCAGATTCCTTGCCCAGATCTTACTTAGCCCTCAGTACTCGGTAATGCTATATATCCTCTTTGAAGAAAATAAAAGGCACTAGATTTAACTTAATCTACGTACATAGTTGCATTGCATCCAAGCAAAGTACAGTTCATGGATCACATCCCAATAAAGCTCACACAACCCCATCTTACAGGGGGAGCAGCTGAGCTACCATACTACAAAAGCAAACAAGACATTTTAGAGGTCGTTCTCCATACCAAAAAGAAAAACAAATAAACAGCATAATTAGACATTCAGGGGTGGTTTGGCTCCGGCTGCGGCTCCTCCTTCGTCCGTCCATAAGCGCTCCTCCAGCTGTTTGGTGTGACTCCGTTTAAAACATGCCAAAGCTGGTGTTGGACCTAGGGCAGGAACGACACCAACAAATCATTAAGGCCTCGTTCGTTTCTTTCGGATCGGCCTGGAATGAGGTCCATTCCATGCGGATTGGACCGACGCGAAATGAATACCAGCCCAGCTTGGAACAGACGTTCGGTTAAGGCCGGCCTGGATTCCAATCCGGCCCATTTCGCCCATTCCATCCCCTCTGCAGCCCGGAAACAATCCCCATCTATGACCCTCTGGAATGGATTCCTCTGAAATCCTCGCCCAGGAATGAAAAGAGGGCCGGATTCAAACATGACTGCCGAACGAGGCCTAATTGGTATAAGTGTGGAAACACTAAAACCACAAAGTACTTCTAGGAATGCAAGACCCTCAATCCACTGTAGATGACGTAAATATACATCCATTGCCCGCAAATGGGAGGAAAAAATCTAACAAATATTCATGGAAAATGAAAACCGAAATGATACACATATATTTACGGTAATGCTCCTATCAAGACGTCCGTCCGTCCGGACCGGACGGACCCGTCTCGCGAGCGCGCCCCTCGCCTCGCGCCTTCGCCCCTGCACCTCATGACTCGCACTTTTCTAAAAAAACTCACGCCACGTGCGTCCCGCGCCTCGCTTTGCGCCTCCCCGCCTCGCGCACATGCACCCCTGCACCTCGCGCCTCGCACAGTCGCACCTGACCTGTCTCGCGCCACGTGTGCCCTGTGCCTCACGCTTCCGCTCGTGCCTCGCACTGCGCTCCCCCGCATCACGTCAACTAGCCTCCATTGGATGGTAGTAAGTAGATGAGCACATGTTGCAACTGTATGTTTCATACGTTTCAGATGTCTGTTGCATATGTTTCATTGGGATGTTGCAAAAGTAGATCTAGTGTTGCATAGTATGTTGTAATGGCTATACACATATGTTGCAAGTGTATGTTTCAAATGTTTCAATTGTTTCACATGTATGTTGCAAGTGTTTTATCTAGATATTGCATATGTTACAGTGGCTATACATATATGTTGCAAATGTATGTTCTAAATGTTTCACATGTTTCAGACTTATGTTACAAGTGTTTCATTTGGATGTTGCATATGTTTTAGACATATGTTGCAAGTGTTTATTCAATATGTTTTACTATTTCAGACGTATGTTGCAAATGTGTTATTTGGATGTTATAGTTGTTATACACATATGTGCAGAAGTACTATCATGTTGCAACATTAGCAGGCGTAGGAAGCGGACGCATACAGATGCGGTCATCACGTGCGTAGCGGTCCCCACCTGCATGCGCATCAGCAGGCACGAGGTGCACAACTGCATGCGTAGGCGCACTAGCATGCAGGAGGCAGGTTTGTGGCCACAGCAGTTGCATGCGAGACGTGCAACCGCTGAGTTGCATGCGGGGTCAGGGTGGGTGTTCGGTTCTCGGTTCGGTTCTCTCGGTTATTGATGAAATTCGGTTCCTACAAAATAGGAACCGATCGGTTCCAAAAAATTTTAGGAACCGAGCATTTCAGTTTGATTTCGGTTCTTACCGAACTAACCGAATTTTTTCAGAAGACCTCAAGACAACAATAAATATACGTGTTCTAAGGCAAATTTGTGCAACACTATATTCATTTTTAATAATAATAATAATAATAATAATAATAATAATAATAATAATAATAATAATAATAATAATAATAATAATAATAATGTATAAGAAAACAATAGCAATATAGTAACATAAATATATAGCAGTTCAAATATAAAACACTACACATAAACCAAACATAATCTTACAAAAGTAAGTGAAGTATAATTCATGTAATTCGGTTCTTTCGGTTAATCGAGAGTAGGAACCGAATTTTCTTTGGTTATTTCGGTTCCTCAATATCAGGAACCGAGTTTTTCAGTTCTGGTTCTTTCGGTTTCGGTTCCTCTTCTTTTGGTTCTTGGTTAAATTTGCCTAAGGCTAATATGGGGGGCATGCTTTTTTTTGGAAAAGACAGGGCGGGTAAGGCGGACGTGGCAAGCGGGACGGGCGCGGGCGTCCGAATGCGTCCTCGTGTCGGACGTCCGAGTGCTAGTCCTTCTGATTTATTTATGTTTGCTCTTTTTATAAAATTTTAAAGCTATAATTTATTGGGAATTTGGTGTTTCTACCCTTATTCCATAGTGCAATGGTGATTTTACCCCTCCTCTTTTAACTTTGTGATTTTACCCTCTTATATTCAAATGAAACTCTCGTCTACCCCTGCTTTGTAACACTGTCTAAAATTGTTGGATTAACTGGTTAAAAAAAGAAAAAAGAAAAAGGCACCTACACAAAAAGACCATGGTATCCCTCACTCCCTATCTCCTTTGTCACAGTCTCTCGAATCGTCCCTAAAGGGAGTCGCGACTCGCGGCTCGACGCCTAGACTCGCGCTAGGGTTTCGCTACCTGGCGGCACGGTAAGTGGCGGCGCCGCTCCTCCTCCCTCCGGCACGCTTCCCCCTCGGCTCATCTCCTCCTCCCTTCGGCCCGCTTTCCCCGGCGCGTCTTGTCCTCCACCGGTGGTGCAACTACCGGCTGGGAGCACCGCGCAGGCTACGCCTAGCCCACTACCCAGCTCGTGCCCTCGGTGGTGCGGCTAGGGGTCTCGCTCAGCCCCGCCCCGCAGGTTGAAGCCCGCAGTAGCAGCATCTTGACCGACATCTCCAGTCAGGCACCATGGAAGAGCCGGCCACCATGGAAGAGCCCAGATATATTTAGCAATTTCTGAGATGTGTGCTTCAATGTAGTAGAAAAATAGCCACGATTAGTAGATGTGTTAACTCGTTTCTTCCCTGCTGTGATTTGTAGGCTAAATCATAGTAAATTGGAACTTGTTAGAGTACGCTCGTTTTTCAACTTGGCAGACAGTGGTCCAAAAACATGGTGGCAAGGTAGAACTTTGCCAACCAAAGTTGTTGGCACAAATAGCTTTGGGCTGCTGTAGCTAGTTGATTTCATTGCTGAGCATTGCTTGTGGGGTTCTAAACAGTACATTACATTGTGGCGTGATTTGGAGAATGATTCTATGAAAATTAAATCTGATGAAAATTTATTAGAGTAGTTTCTAATCAATGTAGAGAACGGATTAGTATGTATCAATGCTCAGATAAATGATTTTGAGAGGCCACTGCAATTTTCTCCAACAAAGAGAAGGTTTCACCCTACTGTGAAGGCTAGTTTGCTCCTAATTGAGAAAGGCACCAGTGAGAGAGCTACAAATGCTACAGCCACAAATGAAACAGCAACAAACAAAACAGCCACAACCCCATCCACAAAAAAGACAATATCCACCAAAAAAAAAAGAGAGCTGCCACCATAGAAAGTGTTTATGAGGCTATTGATGCAGATGTACTAAGTGATAGCAGTTATGACACTGATTTGGCTGCATCATTTGACTCTGAGTCTGACTCTGACACGGAATTTGATCCTGATGGTGAGATTGTTGATGAGGAAGATGAGTATGATCCTCCCATGTTTTCTTATGATGCTGATGATCCATGTATTGATGTAAATGTGGTGTTCCCAGAAGTAGATCAGTTCAAGTTAGCAGTCACACATCATGCTATCTCGCATGATCATGCTTTTTCCATACCTTGCAAAAAGACAAGACAAGATTTAGGGCCATATGCAAGAGAGCTGAACAAAGTTGCAAGTGGACTTTTTTTTTTGCATCTACAAGCAAGAAATACATTGGCTGCAAGGTAAATGACGATTATTTGGTTCATTTTGTTGCAAGCATACCTATTCTGACGACTTGTTTTTGTACTTTTTCTGTGTAGGTTAAGACAAGCAGACCAAAGCATACTTGTGGTTCATTCAACAAGTGTGGTCAGACAATGGCCTCTAATAAATAGGTGGCTGATAGAGTAGTCAATTTGTTGATGGAAGACCTAGAAATAGGACCGGGTTCGGGTGCGTTGAAGGACAAACTGAAGAAGAAGTACTTGGTGGATGTTCCATATGATAAAGTTACTAGAGGGAAGTTGAGAGCACTTGACATGATTTATGACAAATGGGATGAAAGTTATGATTTATTGCCTACTTGTCAAGCTAAACTTCTGAGATCAATACCTGGTAGTGTTATGGAGCTAGAGACTGAAGAGCACAATGGTGATGTGTGTTTTTTGAGGTTCTTTGTTGCTCTTAAACCATGCATAGATGGCTTCTTGCAAGGGTGTAGATCATATATTGCAATAGATACAACACACTTGACAGGGAGGGCGAGAGGTCAGTTGGCATAAACTGTTGCAGTGGATGGTTATAATTGGTTGTTCCCGGTGACAGAATTTGCGGAGCAGGGCCCAGAGTTTCAGAGACAAGGCTGCGGCGGCTTCTGCGTCCGCTTCCGAGGGAATCGGCTCCCAACGACTTTTGGCTGGCTTCCCAAGGGAGTGGGATGGGATGGAGGCTGCCTGTGTGAGCCTGTCGTCTCCACGTCTTTTTCTCGTACGGAGAGACGCAGAGAGAGAGACTAGGGTTCGGACACCGGCAGAGGCTCAGCGGCCGACGATCCCCTCCGCCGACGCCGCCCCGGGCACTCTCGATCCCTTTTTCCGCGAGGTAGCAGCGGCGAGCACACTCCCTCTCCTCCCCTGACCGCGGCCTCCACTCCCGTACGTGCTCCCGCCGCCGCACCGGTGGCGACAAGGGGGCCCGACTGTGCGAGGATTCCCAGCGCGAGGTACCTGCTCTGTTGCCCACCCCTCCTCCGTCTGGTGATGCCGTGACGGAAACGGATGGATCCGATAATCCGTGCATGGCGCGCTGCCCCGTTGCCTGCGGCGCGGGGCTGCTTCGCTCAGCACTGGCAGCCGCCATTTCTGCGGCGCTGACCGAGCGCTCGGCGTCCGTGGGACCTTTGGGGATTGCTTGCCTACTTGTCGTGTGGAATTGATGTCAGATAGAGGATGTAGCTGAGTCCGGTTGTTTGTCGTTTTTTTTTCTCAGAGGGAATAGGACACACGGACTGTGAGTTCTCTTTCAGCGTGGTTGGATAATTGGGTTGGGAGGATAAACAGTCATCCGAGCCGCCTTCTTTTTTTTCCGCTGCAATTCTCTGTAGTGGTTTAGTCGTTGAGGAGAGAGGCTTTCACTTCTGCTATATATGTTCATGACATACATAGCCAGCATTGGCCTGCACTGTTCTGGTCTGTTCATGGCATGCACATTTAGGAACTTAATTGACCATGGCGAATCGGCGATGAGGTAAGTTCCAGTGCGATGTGTCGCGATCGCGTAATCGATTTGTCGTTTTAGGAATTCTCCCTTCTGCGCTGGCTTTTGCAGTCAGCCCCTTATGTGAGTGAAGTGGAAACAGGACAAGTCGTGATTCTCAAGCCTGATGCCAGTTAGTATCGGATCGTAATCTTGGGTTGGGTGATATGTTCCCGTATTGGAAAATGAAGTGTCTTCATATTTTTTATTATCTATTTATGCAGCATGTCTTTCCGACACCAAAAAAAATATATTGCGTATTGTCCTTAAATATGAAAAGTGTACACATTTCCATTTTTCTTAAGTTTTGGTGTTTTGGGGTCACACTTTGATTCCAAGGATACAGGAGTTATTTCTACTAATAGGGATGCAATAGTTAAAAGCTAGAGATAAACATGTACACGGTCTTCAGTTTCAACTTTCAATCAGTTGTTTCAACTTTCAATCAATTGCACAACTGAAACAAGTGGCCAACTCAATCGCCTTTCAGAGCATGGAGAATATGGGGTGACATCGTGAAAACTCTAGGAAACACATCAAATTAAAAAAAATATATTGGGGAAAAAAAATAAGAACAAACTTTACTGCAAGTTCCACATCGCTATTTTTCACAGTTTAAAATTTGGTTCCTGTGGCTGTTAAAGTTTTTGAATAGTTGGCTGGCAGCATCGTTGGTTCCACAAATTAGTTTAGTGCTTTGCAACCATTTTTTATTAGTCAACTTAATTTCCCTGATATTGTTTTATCTACCTTGTAGTTTAGTCTGGTGGATTTCTGATTGTAGGCTTACGGTGTGCAGTGCGTGAGCCAACACTTATCGGCACAAGAATGGATGGGAATGCTGAGCCAATCCAATTCTCATGGGGCAAGCGTCGAGCAACAGGTGGCGTCAAGATGGATACACAGTTCTATGGGTCCTTCACATTGGACAATGTGAATTATTCGTTGTATGACTGTGTCTATCTATTTAAGCATGGTGAAACTGAACCATACATTGGAAAAATAGTGAAGATTTGGGAGCAAAATAATGCTAAAAAAGTAAAAATTCTTTGGTTTTTCCACCCTGATGAGATTCAGAATTATTTAAGAGGCCCTGTGATGGGAAAGGAGATTTTTCTTGCTTGTGGTGAAGGTACTGGGCTTGCAGATATCAACCCACTGGTATGTCTCTCATAACTTCACTCCTTATGTTCTGTCTTGTTTTTCTTTATCATCATCCTTAAACTTGTGTATTCTAACATAATACTCCCAGGCGTGTTGTATATCTGGGTTCTTCTTAATGCAATGATGTGCAGCTCTCGTGCGTATTTGATTAATAAAAACGTGTGAACAATTTGCATAGATCAATTGCAATATTACACATTTCAGAAGTATATTTTTGAAAATAAGTAGGTAATAGCCAAGCCTGATTGAGGCACCAAGGTTTGTCACACTTCACCTGCTCATTTTTTAAAGCCTGAGCAGAGCTAGCTTGGTTTGCATAGTTGGAGGTGAACAGTTAAAGTTAACATTTGCTGAGCTATTTATGAGATATGTAAATGTTAAATCTGTCGTCTTTCCATTTTTGGATTTCTGTTCCTATTAAAAGATTATAATGGTTATATGTTTATTTCCCAATTAGGAAGCTGTTGCTGGAAAATGCACTGTTATATGTATTTCAAAGGACGAGAGGAATCGTCAACCTTCTCCTCAGGAACTAGACATTGCTGATTATATCTTCTATAGGTTCTTTGATGTTAAAAGTTTAACACTTTCTGATCAATTGCCTGATAAAATTGCTACATTGCAAGGTCAGCAGAGGATCTATACTTTTGTGCCCTTCAATTTTATCTGGTAATGTTTTCAATTGAATTGTATACTAACTATTGTCCTTCTGGTGCAGTTGATGTTCTGCTGAATCCAAAAGATGAGCTAGTCATATCCAGTCCTGGTACAAATGTTCCGCTGAATCCAAATGTGGATGAGTGTATGGTTGCCGCAGTCCCTGCACCCCCTTCAGCAGTTAAAACGGAGGATGGAAGTCTGGCTGCTGCACTTCCCCTTCCGCAGCCAGCATTTAAGGAGGTGGATGAAAATCCGCCTGCCACAGTTACCCTTTCCCAATCAGAGCTCAAGGAGGAACAGAAACCAGCCATTGCCATTCCCCTTTCCCAGCCTGTGGTCAAGAAAGAGGATAAGAAATCAGTTGCTGCTATTCCCCTTTCCCGTTCAGCAGTCAAGGAGGATGAGAAACCAGTTGCTTCGATTGCCCCTCCACAGTCTGCAGTTATGGAGAACATTCCCAAACATACACAGTTACAGGATGCTCACGCTGGGGAGAGGCCGCCAAAAAAGTTGAAATTATCCCAAGTAACTACAGAGCAGGACATAGCCCCAGAGACTACTGAACAAAAACCTTTGGAGCTACCGCCAAAGAATATTGTAAATTCTCTGGACTTACTTTTCCTATATCCAACATGCTACTTCTGCTCTTACGTTTCATTACAGGAATGCAAGTGTGCTCCTTTTGTATTTAATGTTACAGCCTTTGGAGAGGAGACATAACTGCATCTTTCTAAATTGCCCCATACCAAGTTTTGTACATGCTTACACTTTTCCATACCCATGTCTCTCTATTTATTGGTCTGAGAGGTGGAATGAGACACAATGCGGTTAATGAGCACAGCACAAGTTCAGTAGGGCATATGGTCATCTTGTGCTGCTTTCTGTTGATTCATTATTTGCTATCGGCCGTAATCTTTATGAACTTTGAACTGCCAACCCGGGTGAAGTCTTATCCCATACCTACTGCACACAAGCAATATTCTTCCTGTTCGTGGATCATTTTCTTTCTACTTTTGCTATATATTTTTGAATTGCTATTTACAGAGTCTTCTACTGATTTTCCATGTTTCTTTTTTGCTAACACATTATTTATTCCATTTAACAGGACAAAAGCAAATGGTTTAAAATTGTGAGTGACCTTTCCTTGCTATGGTCTCTTGTACATTTGTTGTTGTATTGAAGCATGCCATATCCATGCTTGATTATTCATTAATCATTATTACTCAAAATTACCACAAACTGATTAATATTTTGTTTGGCCTTGGATTTTTTATGATGATCTTTTTTATGGAATTTCAGGAATGGGATGACAGACTAAAGATGGCTGATGATAAGGGGACACTTGTCTATATTCAAAATCTTGATATTCGGTTTGGACCTGCTGACATAGAGGTATCAAGTAGCATCCTGTCTTTTTGGTTGTCATAAAGCCCAAGCTACTCCTTTGTATCCCTGGCCTAGTATTTTTCAAGTATATGTGAACATCTATTGCTGTCTGTTCGGTTGCAATTCTACTTCTGCCCATGTAACTTATGATTGTCTCATACAGTTTCTCTTTCAACAGTACATTCGTTCCTTTTAATCTCAATGTTCTTACTCTGTTTGTTTTGGGCTTTGTTATTATCATGTTTGCAGGAGCTGGTTCGTAAAGCATTACAGCTAAATTGCACTGCGAAGCCCATTAACCACCCCACTTATGATGATCCAAACAATGGTGAGTTGTTCGCTAATTAAAGGAAAAAAATTCTGTATATCTGTTGAATGAGAGACAGTGAGCGGTGATGGTGGAAGACCACCGATTGTGCGGGGCTGTATGCTGTGGTGATGTACCATCAAAGTGGTGGTTAGCAAGGCAGTGGGCGGCGAGCATAGATCTGGTCTGGTGAGAGTGGAGCAGGGCCATCTCACTGGAGATAGAGAGGAGGCCGATGCAGGCAGGAGATGCGTGACAATATGAAAGGAGGGAGAGGGACGATGGCCAATTGTGGCAAGCCATGCTGGTGCCAGGGATGGTGATCACAAGGTTGGGGTGGCAATGCTGTGTAAAATGACCTGGTATTATCTAGTTGATGTAGTGAAGGGGGAAGGGAGTGGACATCTGGATCTTTTATCCTAGCGTCCAAAGTCTTGTCTGATAGTTGGCCCAGTAACCTGTTGACAGATGCATAAACTATTCCTTAAAGATTTTCCATAAATAGTTAGCTATGTCCAGTTGATGGGAGAATGGTATTTTTCTTCTTGCAATTTTACTACAAGTGGTTTTCTTATCTGTAGGCAAAGCATATGCCATATTCAAAACTAAAGATGCTGCTGATGCTGCCATTTCAAAAATCAATTCTGGCTTGGTTGTTGGTGGAAGGTATTTGTTTGTAGTTGATGTAATCTACCTTGTATCTTATTCTGTAACGATTTTTTCTTCAAGTGGTGTTCTGTTTATTTTGTCAATTCTTGAACTCTCCTGGCAAATCAACTGTTGGAATTATGAATTAGAACAAAGAGTCATCTTAGGTGATGCTCTGATACATTGATTCTTCAATCTGTTTTCTAACACAAGCAACATTTTCCTTGAGACCCCTTTCTAACACAAGCAACTGTTGGAATTTATGAATTAGAACAAAGTTTGTCTGGCATGATTTTCTTGGTTGGCTACTGATAATTCTTGCCTAATGTATAACTTGCAGACCTCTTTACTGCAGCAAAGGGTTACTTGAGGTTCCAAAACCTTCAGTGAATCTTGTTGGGCACCTCTCCTCACATGTCAAAATTGGTCAAAAGCAGCGTGACGAGCAGGTGGGCGCTTAATGTTTATAAGCTCTGCGATGTTCTGCGTGTCTTTGGCTTGATATTTTACACAACTTCCTTTTCTTTTGCAGAAGAAGGCCGTAGCAACCTCACATTGTTCCCAGCCCAACACGATTGAGTATGACTTGGCCTTAGACTGGATGCTTCTTCGAGAAAAGCAAGACCAAAGTTTCAGAATACTTCACAAGGTAGACACAGTTCTGTTAAAGATTTGTATCCATGCCATTGCCTTGTATCTCGCATTCAGACATTAATTTGTGTTGTTCAATCGGTTTGCAGAAGCACAGAGAAGCCAGGAAACGGTTTGCAAGCCTGGGCAGCAAAAGTTCAAAGGCAGAGAAATAGCAGGCTGGTTCTTGTGCCATATCAGGTGGGCTTCGTAATTACCACGTTTCAGATGGTGCGGTATGACCGGCAAGTTTCTTCTCTGCGGAAGAGGGTTGTGCACAGCACAGAGATTTTCTTTTTCCGATAGTTATTGGCTTCACTGGGTTATTTCGTGTTACCAGTGACTGCTGATGTTAATTCGTGTTAGGAGAGGAAAAGGAAAGAAAGTGCAGGACAGCTTTTAGAAGTCAGAGCAGCCTAGGCATCAATAGCTGATGCAACAAGTTCGATGGCTATAAGTTGTTTTAGGCTAAAATGGTTACTTCGGTTAGCAATTCACACATTGTAAATTTTTTGAGTTTCTTTCTTTTTATGAACCCTCTGCTCACTGCTGTACCATCGGATATATGAACGGATAAGGCATTTATGATGGTGGAAATGGAGAGTGTGAGCATGCCATCATTTATTAGGTAATAATATGGTGGAAGTTGATGGTGTTCGGTTCAGGGTTCGTTCTGAGTTGCATTTTGTTTTTCGTTCTGAGTTGCATTTTGTTTTTTACACATATGCTTTGCTGGTAGGAGTACTTTACAGTATGTTGCGATGTTTTAATTTGACCTGGAACCTCTAATGTTGTGCGACAAGTTTGCTTTGGGGGGAAACCCTTTCCTCTATGTTACCATCTGATTTCAAGTTCAGATACCCGTCAGTCAAGCTCTTCCTTCCCTAGTTCAGCTATGTTGTGTAATCTTGCTCCCCCGTCGTTATCGCTCAAAGGATATGCTCTGGTTAATTTCTCGCTCTGAGATGGAACTTGGAAGGGGGGCACGGCACAATATGTCGGATTGGATTTGGATAGCACATGTTGTTCCAATTGTATTTATTTTTAATAGGAAAGAGTCCAAATTACTCCCCTCAAGTTTGTCATATGTTCAGATTACCTCTTAAACTTACATTTGATTCAATTTACTTCCTCCAACTATTTCAGTTGGTCTAGTTTACCCCTTAACATGGTTTGTTATTTTTCTTTTTCCACGTATTAGTTGAGTCTTAATATTAACTTTTGTGATATGATGGAGAACATCATAAATTATGTTAGAAAAATATATCTTAACTTTTTGCCTCTATTTTGATAGCTTAGAAAAATTAATAATAAATTAACACTAGAGGTACAATATCGTATAAAACATAATGATGAAAAATTTATAGTGCATTTTTCTAATACAAAATACAATGCCCTCTGTCATCCCACAAAATTTGAAACTAAAATATAATTTGTACATAGAGGAAAAAAATCTCTTTAAAGTATTAGTTGAACCAACTTAAATAGCTGTAGGGAGTAAATTGAAGCAAATGTTAGTTTAGAGGTTATTCGGACATAGGCCAAACTTGGAGGGAGTAATATGGATGTTTTCTTTGTTAATAAAAGGTTCCAATGTGTTGGCCACTCGTGAAGGAACACACGACGACGTGTCACATGTTTCTGATGCTGATGTTTAGACGGAACTGCCACTTGAGCTGTTAATAAACTTTCATAATATTCACCACTGCCTATGCTGGTGGTTACGTTCCTGCGAAACCATCACCCTTATCACCACAAAGTCACCTGCGCTGCAGTGTCACACCCCAAAATTTTTGATTTTGGGTTGTGCATAGAAAACACTAATTAAAATAAAAGTTTTAATAGTCGGATAAAATTTCCTAAGTTTAGTTTATGATAGCATCAATTAGTTATAAAAAAAATAATATCTTTCTTCTCCAGCACGTCTTTATCTTTTTCCGCAATCAATATTCCTTGTTTCTCATCTTAAGTTCTCGTTGGAAGTTTTCTAAAATCTTTTCTTTATAACGTAAATTATTCCTTTCAGTTTCTCGTCCATCAATCAATCTCTACAAACTTCTCGAGAATTTTTCCGACTTTTTTCTGTAGCTTGTTTCCACTTGTCTGTGAGCATAATCTAATTTTTAGATGCTCCAAAATTACTTTTCAGTGAGCTCCAAATATTTTATTTGGATTCCTCATGTTCCATAATGTCTCTGGAAAATTTCCATGAATTTTCGGAGCTTTCGGAGTATTTTTCATGGCTTAAATAATAATTCTGGACTTTTCTAGAATTATTTTATCCATGAAATTAATTAATTCCGAAAATAATAAATACCTCATTTTCCACCAAAGCCTGTGTGCAATAATCCTAAATGCCCATTTATTTATTTACTAATGGGCTTTAATAATTAATTAGGCCTATTAGTAAAGATGGAGGGTGCAACGTCAATTAGCACCATATCGCTAGTTGACATGGAGGTGGAGAGTTTTTCTCCCAATATATACGCACCTACCCCATGGGCAAAGCACACCAAAAACTACCGTGGAGGAGCCCCTAGTTTGGGAAATCTCTCGGGTAGTAAATTAGAATTTTCTCCCTTCTTATCGTGTCGCCGCCGCCGCTGTTTCCGCCGCCGCCGCTGTCGCCGCCGCTGTTGCCGCCGCCGCCGCTATTGCCGCCGCCGCCGCTGTCGCCGCCCGCCGCCGCTGTTGCCGCCGCCGCCGCTGTCGCCGCCCGCCGCCGCTGTTGCCGTTCGCCGCCGCTGTTGTTGTCCGCCGCCGCTGAGCTCGTATCGCGAGCCGCCGCTCGTAGCTCCCTCCACCTCTCGCCGAAGTTCTGCATCTACAGCTTGCGTTCCGGCGAACTTCCGACGAAGGTTCGGCGAGCTTTTCCGGCCACGTTTCTCATCTCCAGCGAATTCCGCTTCCACCCCGAGGTTCATCTCGATCTTCTCTACGCCGTTATGTATGACTTTCCTCGAATCCATCGTTCATTGATCGTGTTTCTAATTTATCTCTCTTTTCCGGTGAACTCCACCATGGACGCCAGTTTCTTCGTGGTTTCCGGCCAACCTTTATACAGCGCCCTCGGTCCGCGCGTCCTCTGTTTCCCCGTGCGGGTAGCCTCTGATGCGGAGCTGACCCTGCGCCACTTCGCTGCACCCCGCGCTCGGCTGACCCGCTCTGAGCCACGAGCCGACGAGCTCGAGTAACCGCCGCTGCCCTACCTGGATGCACGCGCGCGTGGCACTGTGCTGCTGCGGCCAAGCCGGCCAGTGCCAGCCAAGGCCGGAGGCCTCAGAACCCCCACCCGCCAGCCGTGAAGACATGAACAAGAAAAGAACAGCAGTGTCATTTAGCCATGAAGTTCAGACAGCAAAGACTCTGCGTTCCTATCTTCTTCATGCTTGTAAGATCGATCAAATCCACAGGTGCCACGTCTGATCAGCACAGAACTCCAACTAAAATCACCGTTGCATGTGAGTTGCTATCACCTTGCATTTTAGGTCCCTCTTTCCCTGTAAACCATTCATTGTTCTTCGTGTCTTTTGGAGTTTACAATCTGACATGCATCTGTTAGCTTTACTTTCTCACGAGCTAATGTCTTCACCATATCGGTATAATTATATATCTACAGTTTAAGTAGTTAAATCTTATACCACCGATTCATAGTGTATTATCCGTTTTAGTTTGTTTCTTTTGGGTTAACTTTGTGCGGATACGACCTATGTGTTAGAATCGACATTCATCATGTCGTGTGTTTATAGCTTTTGTAAATAATTTAAATATTGAATTGTTTAATGTTAAGGCAAACTAGTTGTTTTTTTTAAAAGTAAAAGGAACATAGGACAGAATTGATCTTTCATGAGTAAATGCTAACAAAAATATGTTTCTAAATTATAAGTTGCTTAGTTCAAACAAGTTTCATATATGTGATAATATTTATAAGATATAACATGATTAGCTATAAAAACTAAATATGTTTGATTAATCTGAATTAATACTATTCGCAAAGTTTTTCTTAATTAAAATAAATCAAGCTCGTAGTTGTTTCCTTTATAATATAAAAACTCTCGATAGTATTATTGTTTAGCATGTTTTAATTTATGCGTTCAAATAATATATTAATCTATATGCAATTAGTTTTCCAATTAATAGCAACGTAAACATGTTTATAAATTATAATTTGCTTAGTTTAACAACATGTCATATACAATTCGATTAGATGCTCTCACATGTCAATTTGCATTTGTAAATTAAAGTTATCGGTATAAATATAATGTTGAACTATTTGTAATAAATAAAATATAACTAGTTTTGACCCCGTGTTTTCAAACCGAAATATATAACTTCTCTGATCTAAATTACTTACCTCATATGATTATTAAAATAAATCAAGCATGTAGGATTTTCTAATATAAACTCTCGGTTGTCGTTTCTTTTTAATCGTAGCTCCGTTCTCGGCGTTTCTTATGTTCTCATGACCATAGTAACTAGCTCTCTTGTAGTACGTCGTTTTAACTTGTGTGGTGTATTGTTCTTAGTTTTCTATGTTTGCTTCTTGCATGTTTTCCTATGTGTGATGTTTGCTACAAGTAGAATGAAAACCCTCTGTGAGCACTAAAGATCAGAAGGTGATGACCAGAAGCAAAGTATGAGGAAAATGTGGGCAAGAGTAAAAGACAAGTATAGCATGGGACCATCCTTGTTTCCTATTCACCTTTAATACACTTAATTCATGTGCATGTGTCTATCTTGTTACCCTTAAGGATATCCTAGCTTTTGTATCTTGTACCTTGACACCGGTGGAACATTGCATTGGGTAGTATTTATGCTAGTGCTCAAGATAAATAACCATGATCTATAACTTGACTAATGGTATATGCAATAAACGTTTAAAAGATGCTTTATAGCAACATGACTCAAGAGGGCTAGAGCATTGGGTTGTTTTTATGGTGCTCTAGTTTCTCTCCTTAAGGACTTATCTGTAAGCGAACATCCGGGACTTACAGTACAGCTGTGAGGGCTACATGGCTCTGGCTTTAGTCATATAAGAGGACCTTTTCTAGTTTGTTAGTGGTTACCTTTATGGCGCAAAAGGGGTTGTGTTCCGGGTTGGGTGTAGTGCGGCTCCTGTCCTTATGAGTATAGGCTGCGTGTCATTGTGCCATACGGAAGGGGGGCTCTACATTTGCAGGCCACAGAAACCTAGCGGCCCTAACTTGTTAGACGAACCTTTGAAAGACTTCATAGTGAACCCTGCCAACCTTCCTTGGTAGTGGGTCAAGAGGCTGATCACCTCGGGCGAAAGGGTAAATCACGACTCACAGTGAAAGTGTACAACCTCTGCAGAGTGTAAAACTGTTATAACAGCCGTGCTCACGGTCACGAGCGGCCTTGGACCCTTACAAAATAAATGATGAACACCGGTGATAATGTTAATATTGATGATATTGATGCTCATTAATGATTATTATTTCTTGCTATACATTATTCTCGTTTACATGATCATGAGGTTATTTGGGATTATGGTAAACTTGTTGCTACTCAATTGCTAAAAGATGACTCACTAAAAGCTATCGCAGTAAACCCGTGTCAAACCTTTTTGAGCCTCATGAACCCTGTGTTATACTTGTTGAGTTCGACATGGACTCACTCTTGCTATTTTCCCCACACTCCAGTGTGTAGTAAGATGCTACTCGGAAGAAGGACAAAGGTGTAGTGGAGTTTCCAGAAGACTAGTAGAAGTGCTAGGCATATGTTACCCCCAGTCAGCCGTCCCTGAGAAGAATGGAGCCTGAAGTTTAGTCACCGTTCCGCGATACTCTGATGTAAGTGTTAATGTAGCTATGTATACGTTATATAATAACATTGTTTCTGATACTTTTTCATTCTGGCATATGTGTGGACTTCCTGGGCACACATATGATTAGCCTGGTTTTGTTCTTTAGAAAACCGGGTGTGACATGCAGGCCGCGCGCGCAGGCAAGAAGAAGGAATGGCCGCCCTTGGCCACCTCGCCGCCGGCCCCGCCTACCGCCACCACGGCCGTCGTGGCGGCAGCAGCAGCCTCCTCCTCCCTCCGCTGGGGCTCCTTCATCCGTAAGCAAGCTGCTGCTCTGCATGCATGCTTGCAGGGGTCTACGCGCTCTCCAGCAACAACACCAACGTCGGCGCGCCATGGAAAGTTCTAGGTCACAACATCTCTCAATTCGTTTCTTCCTTCTTTTATTTTATCTGAAGACTCGTCCTTTTATCTTTCTTACTTTGCTAGGCGGCGGCTAGACCAGACAATGTGGCACAGTATCTCTCGTTATTCTTGCTCGATTGCTATTGTAGGCTACCTTCGACAATATACGTACTAGCATAATTTTTCTGCGCAAAACGTATACATTTGTTACAATTATGCAAATAGCTGAAAGTGTTAATGGACAAGTGTTCATGGACCTGGTACACACTTCGACACCCTAAGGCACATCTTATATAATCTTTTTGTACCGTTATACTTGCTTGAAAAAACCCACTGCGTATTGGATTATATAGGAATTGTTGAAGTAATTCAGCGTTATTTGTCTTATCAGGGGAAACTCCAAATCGTGATATAAGAGGTTTGAATATGGTAAAGAACCAGAGCTTCTGTCTTCCCAGGAAACATGATGTCCGGCTGCAAAATGGCCACTTTCTGGAATTTGAACTTGCGATCCTTACATACATAAACAATTTTGTTAACATTTCTATCTTACAATGCTCTTGTCATTTTCATTTCCAGACAACATCTGAAGAAAGTCGGTTAAATGAAGCAGATGTCGGTGACAAGCAAAAATGGCTGAAAGAAATGGACTGCAATTTGCTGTACTGGAATGGGAAGGTATTTTCTATTTCTCTTTCAGATTATTTGCTATCCAATTGACTAATGGATTTCATTCTCATAATTTTTCTATAGAACCAGGGGGGACAATGTTCCCACACAGCAAAATATACTGCCCATTAACTGTGATAATTTTGTAGATTATTGATTTCGAGCTCCCCATCACTGTGAGGCTGACTGTAACTGATACTGACCCTGGGGCAAGCGACAGTGCACAATGTACAAATTACTCTAATACTATGCTTTTGCGATAAGTACCTGCAATTGTTTAACAAAGCGTGTTGCTAACTAAAGTAATCAGATGCAACCTATCTAGTTGTAAAGAGCACGAGATTGTGTCGGCCATTTTCTTTTCCAATGGAAGTTGACGTCATCAGAATTGGGATCATATTGTCACTGCATTTTGTAGGAGGAACAAAGCCTGCAACCCTGGAAACTGGAGCTGTTGTCACCGTGCCCTCTTTTGTGAACGTCTGCGATGATATTCTGGTTGATTCAAGAACAGGGCAGTACATGAACCGAGCATAAAGGATCGAAGAGGATTTTAGATTTGAAGAGATCGAACACTGGTTTTTTGTTCGACCATTTTAGAACCACTCACCTGTACGAATGCTCTGCATCTTTTGCCCAGGAATTGTGCTTCCATTTGAGCAAAGCATTCTTTTGCCCATGAAGTGTGATTCATTTTAGCCCAATTCAACGTAGAGTACAACTGACGAAACAGTTAGCATCAGCTCTGTGCCTCTGTCGATCTCATATTTCAATTCACCTGCCATTATCAGATGCTGCTAAATGCGCAATGTGGTGCATTGCACAGTATGCAATTGCAGAATGCCGCAGATCTCAGTTAACTGTTTGAACGAAACTTTCTCGGTTACAGATTCGGTTCAAACATATATGTTCTACACAAATGGAGCAATGTCATTCAATGGACAGCCATCATGGATCAAACAATTGACACCAGGCAGAATTTTCTGTTACGTTTGGCGCTCAAATTCCTACAACTGATCAGTGACCACAAACATAACTGAACAACACCAGTCATGCCCGTTTGCCATCTCCTTTATTGCCACTGAAAGAAAAGATGGCAAATTATTACTAAACAAGACCATGTCATGGTACAGCCTAACACAGAAACCACACGGATACAAATTGTTCAAGGACTCTGCATGCTAAATATAAGATCGTTACACTTATGCACATCTAATTCAAGTGTATATAAGCTAGATCAAGTTTCAGTCTCCTCTCATCGAGTCTGCATCCACCTCACATCTCAATATGATGAGAATGACTCTGGACATCTCCTTGGTTGTCCAGGGGCATGTACTGAGCCATGATGGCACGGATCTCTGAGTCCATGTATCTCTGTAGGCACGGACAATGCAAGAACAGAATTAGATGCCAACCCAGAGTTATCGGAAGGTAATGAACATAGAAGTATCAGCAGATACAAGATCCTTATTTCTTACCCGGATCCTGTACTTGTACACTGCATATCCTGCAATTCCTGCTGCAACAAGGCCGAAGAAGACGACCCACAAGAAGCCCCAGCCTGCTTCTGATCCTCCATTTTTGCCTGAGTACAACAAATGCCCAATTAGCATCACTTGAGTGTCAAGCTCATGTCTATATTCAGCACAGTTGCTAGTTTTGAGATTTAACTATCAAGTTGTCAGAGCGGAAATCCAAAATTATGACTCATATGCCTCAAATAGGTGAGGTAGCCAGCAACTTCTGCTAACTTATGACCTCTAAGGTTAACTAATTCAACATAAAAAAACAACTCAATAATAAGCTCATAGTGTACATGTATGAGGGCTACACATACTAATGCATGTATCATGCTCCTTGATGTAAAGCAAGCCTCCACTGCAGCCACACTCGTAGCTTCCCCATGTGTTTTTGCATTTGCATTCTTTGCATTGGCATGCAGTCTTTTCCTTACATTCATCAATATCTGTCACAACATGTTTCACATCAGCATCGCAAGGGAAGTGCGAGAAGTCCAATGATATATGATATGGCAAAACAGCGAAAGGCAATTCTGAAGTGCATTATAGCAGAAGCCGCGGAGGACAGGCAAGCACTTCTAGAAAGATTAATGGGCCTTGGGAAATGTCTCTTACCTTCACATTTGTGCTTACCATCACCCTTGAATCCATCTGGGCATTTGCAGCCATCATCCTGCATATTACAGACACCAGAACCAAAATATCAGATTTTATGAGCACTTTTTACTTGAAAAAAACTGGACAGGATCCTACTGATAATATGGCACTTTTAAGGAAAGCAAAACCTCAACTGACACTTACAGTACAGGCAGAGTATGTCTGACCATTCTTGGTATCTTTCCAGCATCCTCCATTGTTAATTTCACATCTCCCAGATCCGGAAGCTAAAAAAAACACATGTTTTAGTTCAGAAGGCTCTGTTAACATATAATAAAAGAAACTGCCAAAAGATGAATCTTGTAGTGTACCTTCACAATGAGTATAGCCATCCCCAACAAATTTTACTCCTTTCACAACTGGACACTCGCAAACCCTTCCACGGAAAGTATCCTATATATAAGACCAAACAAGTATTATATGTATAAGCTAAACAGAACAAATATTTGATAAAACAAATTTTCAAAAAAAAAAAAAAGCTAACAATGCAGGAAGTACCTTGCATGCAGTGATGTTAGCAGCCTTATCTTGCCAACAGCCACCATTGTTCTCTAGGCACTCATTTGTTTGTATATCTAAGGTTGAAATAAAATGAACATTAAGAGCATGCTACATGCAAATTACACTTGGAAGTATAAGCTAGATCATATAAGCAGTGAACATGGAAAAATTAGGGGAATCAATGCACAACCTTCACTCAAGCAAACGGCTGGCTCTGTGGTTTCCCTAAAACCAGCACAAAGTGCTTTAAGAACTGCTCCTTTGTCAAGCTTCCCTGAGAAACATAGGCTCGGATAAGTTCATCTGGTGATCTCAGCAAACTCCTTATAGTAATTTATGGGATAGATAGAACAGCACATACCTCTGTATTGTCTATTGTTGATTACCAGAGTTGGTAAGATGGTAACATCGCCACGAGATCCCTTGCCAATCTATACAGAGTGGATGATGATAATGTGTTTGCGTTCAGATCAACAATAGGATTCACAGAAAAGATCACGCATTCACATTTTAGTACTAACCTGTGCATCCTGTTCAGCTTTCAGAACAGGGTTTTCTTCATCAGCATCTGGATCACCAATACATTTATCTATTGCTTTATGATCAAGGCCTGAAAATTATAAACCAGTTCAGTATATACTGCAGATCTGCAACTCACAACAAAACATAGAAAAATAGAAATACAACATACCAAGCGACTTGATAACCCCTTCAGCACACTCCTTTGTGTACTTCTTTTCCTTCATTGGGCACCGAATCGCAAAATCAGTAACGTAGTCCCACCACAACCAAGGCTTCTTGTGCTCCTTAGCAACCTTAAAGACACAAACTTGGCGCAAGTTCTGGACCACCACATCTTTGCCATCATATCCTTTGCTAAAATCCTGTTCCGGGTCAGGCGCACAGTATCTCCCATGATTGATGCACTGGGACTTGCACTGCTTGCTAAGAATGAAGGCCCCTGGGCAATACCAGGTGATGTAGTGAGGAGTAAACTCCGTATAGCCCTTCTTCTCAAGCACCTGCGCTGCTCCTTTGAAGCTCTTGACAAAATCAATCTGACTATCACACTTTGGGCCACATTCGTCATTGCTGTTAGTCCAAAACTCATACTCAACACGCTCATCAGGATGGGGCAGGGCCTCCCTCCAATCCAGATTCACATTAACCATGTCACCTTTGTCAATTGCTTTCTTGAGCCTGTCCCCAAAGCTCTTGGTTATTAACGCCGAAGGAATAGTGATGTTTTCTAAGTAATCAGTCTTTCCACTCTCCTCAGGGTTGTCCATTGTAATTAGAGGTTCGTCTTTGTCATCAGCGACGAGGATTGCCGCCGCTCCTGCTTTCTGTGCATTCCATGCCTTCTTTGCAAAGTAGCAATCTGTAAACAACAACAAACATTGTATTGTATTAATATGCAATCCACTGTCTATTTTTAATTAACCCTAGTAAGATGCAACATCTGAGAACAGACATTAAGGAGTGTTAAATAAATAGCAGGTTAGTTGAAAACAAAAACCAGTGGAGCACAATAGGACGGTCTAAAACCAAGATAGTGACAGTAAGCTAAGCTCTCAGGTTAAATTCCCTTTCTGCACAAATCAAGGTCTTTGTACCAAACCAAGTCAACGGGTATTCAAAGCAATCACATGGAAAGATCTAATCTTTACCGCATCTACCTGAAGACCACACGACTAATAATAAACAGAAATTTGGGCACCTGTGGTCAAACCTTCAACTACACTCTGTCTCTATCCAATCCAACCGCCAGTCCACGCATGGGTGACCTAACAGAGACCAACCGCCAGTCCGGCGGCCGGGAGGGGGAGGAGGAGGAGAAGAAGCAACCGCTTCGTGCTATGGTGCTGAGATTCCGGTCACTCACCTCCCCTGTCGACGAGCAAGAAGGTGGGGAACGCCCCCGGCTTGGCCTTGTAGGAGATGTCGAAGTCGTCGAAGCTCTTGCAGGCCTTCCTGTTGGCCTTGGGGTAGGCGACGAAGCCGACCATGGTGCCGCCGTACTGGGGCACCCCGAAGTTGCCAATGGCGCACTCGTAGGTGCCCTTGAGGTCGTCGGGCGCCGTCACCTTGAGGCTGTTCTTCTCCACCACGAACCTCCCGTGGCAGCAGCCCAGTAGGAGCGCCGCGCACACCAGCAGCCACAGCATCGCGCCGGCGGATCGGGATTCCATGCTCCGCCCGGCTCTGCCTGCTGTCCGAGAGCACCACCTAGGGATTGGATTGGAACTGGTGGTGTCTGCGGCTCGATCCGCGCAGGATTGATCAATCTTGCAGCCGTGCCGCCTCCAAAAACGGCGGAGGGGAGCGAAAAGATTGGATTTTTTTGGCGGCCGGGGTAGGGCGAGAGAGTTCTACACTGCTCGGATTGAGGAGTTGGAGTGTGGAGGGGTTTGGTTTGGGGAGAAGGGAGAGGTGGCGAAGGAGGCGGAAGGACGCGGTGTAGAAGCCTCGTGGCGAACCAAGACCAAAAGCAGAAGAAACACGTGACCAAAGCCAGGCCAGCAAGTTAGCATGTGGTTTCTTTTTCTTCGCAATGAAGCAGCTTCAAAGGAAGGGAAATAAATCAAATAATGAATTAACCAAGGAGGCATGTGAGTGGAAAATTCTAATCTTGTGTACTAAACTATAATCCTGGATGAAACTGCAGTGTTTTAAAACACCGTACTCCATCTAGGTTAGTAAAAAAAGTCGTTTTAAACAGGTCAAACATTGGAAATATAAATCATAAATAACTTTTTAAGTTGTTGTGTTTTTATGTATGAATAGACTTGTCTTGAAAAATACTTTCATGAAATATACATATATCACTTTCAATAAATATTTTTATAAAAATAAATGTCAAACTTATGCTTTGGAGACCATATTGCTCTCCAAAACGACTTCTTTTACCAACCTGAAGGGAGTATACTATAGAAGCTAGATTTTAAAAAGTTAGGATTAAAGGAGTACTCCCTCCGTCCCTAAATATCTGTCGTTTTTGTTTCCCAAGAAATAAATTTGACTAAATACATATAACAAGATATTAATATTTATGATACATAATTAATATCATTAGATAGATATTTGAGTCTAGTTGTTTAATAATTTTATTTGAAGATACGAATGTTGCATATAATTTCTACAAATCGAGTCAAACTTTTGGCACGGAAACCAACGACAACAGTTAATTAGAGACCGTGGGAGTAGGTTAGAACTTAGAGCAAGGCCTAGCTGAGACAAACTTCTAAACAACTAACTCATACAATACCTGTAGATTCCTTGTTCCTAATTAAATTTGCAAGCAGTTGTTTATTCTTTAACCTGGCTATGTCCTCTACCTGTCATTATTTGATTGGAGCAGAGAGCAAGATAATATACGATGAATATTGAATGCTTAGTTGTTGTATTGGAGGGCCAGTACCGCTGATCGACGATTGCTGCGACAAGCTAGTTTTTGTCTCATATGCCCTCTCTCCTCTAGGTCACTGCTATTGCTGACATGCTCCGCGATTCGATAAGCTATTGTACATACTCTTAGAAGGTTATTTGGATTGTAGATTGTAAAATCTAAGATAATTGCTTTTCTTAGTAAAGTTATGAAATATTCTCATATTTTGAATTTTTATGATATTATTATTGTTAAGGGGAAGAGAAGGATTGTCTTTGAGGTCCAAGAGCCTGAAGAAGCTACCTTACCACATTCCATAAGGCAAACTTCTTTAGATTTTAGTTGTAAGCTAGCTAAAAGCTATATATATTTGGAGCATGCAGTTATTTTCACGAATATTCTTGAGCACCTACCTTTGCAAACCAGAAGTTTATCCACTTTTAATACTATGTTTAGGTATAGATTAATAGAAGTTTATTTGGAGTTTAGAAGGAAGAACTTATTAAGGTTTGTTTGGTGGGAATAAGAGTGTTTGTGGATAAGGATGAGAATTCCAAGGCCATCTTCAGGGTTAACTAACTAAGAAGAGGGATGATTTATTAAAAAAAACTAAGAAGAGGGATGACAGGTGAATGACTGATTCATCCCAAAACGTTTAATATTACATGACCTCTTAAGTTACATCAAAGAGTTGCAACAAAAAAAGTCTAGCTCCCATGTAAATTCTCTCACAGTCCCCTCACTAATTTTCATTGCATTTTCCATTGCTAAGGTTAGTTTTTAATCAAAAACCAGTGTAAAATACTGGTCAGAACTTTTTAACAAGATTGATTAAAAAGTTCTGCTTTGATCCTGATCGCTTGTCTTATAATCTGTACTTTTCAACTTATTTTTCAATCGAAACAGTATTTTTCTTTCATAATAAATTAGCAAATAGTACTTTCAGTATGAGCGAGGGAACCGTTACACCGGTTTTAGACCATTCCAATCGGAAAAATAAAAACGCCATAGGAGGCCACACTTTTTATCCGACAACTATCGGGTCGGAGCCTCTGTTTCACGCGTCTTCTTCCTACTCCTCGTCTTCCTTGAGATCTTACGGCGCGCCATCATGTGCCTGGCCGCTGCCCTCCCACAGATCCCCCGCCGCTGTCCGCCTCCCGTGTGTGTTGGTGCTCCTCTGCCTTTGGGGCCGATCATCCAATCTCGCACGATCTCCTCCGCCTGTTGCGCAGGTGCTTCTCGCCGAGAAATCAAACTGCGCCGCCTGCCTCGCCGCCGATCAGCTCGGGCCGCGATGCGCAAGCCGCAGGTTGGTGCGCTACAAGCCCAGCAGCGCTGCCTTGTTCGACGCTGCGGATACGTCGATGTGCCTGATCCTAACAACTTCTCCGGCTAGTCAGCCATCGACGCCGACGGGGCGCAAAGGAGGCTAGATGGCTGGATGCTCGCTGCGGCAGAGAAATCTCGACTCCGGTTCATGATCGAACTGCTGCCTGGAGAGGCATGTTAGCAGCATAGGGTTAGGCAACAGAGGAAATCAGAATGAGGCAGGGGAGCAAGCAACAGGCAGGAGGACGGACGAGTTCTTAGGCAGGAATAACGTTTGTTACATGATTCATCTTAACCCCTTACACAAGAAGCACTTCCAGTACTTATAGTACTCACACCCGCTACGCTATCTCTCCTCTCATTTGCTCTGCCACGCTGGGCCGAAGTAGCGTGGGTTCGGCATGTTGGGCCTTCTGGGTCGCGGTTCCTGTAGCCCATCCGGCATCTGCTCTTTGTCAGCAATAGCATCAGGGGACGCAGCAGCGGCCACTGATACGGCCTCATCATCATCAGAAGCAGACGTGCTGACACTCCCCCTCCCTTGCGCGCGTGGTAGGTTCCAGAGACCAGCGCGAGGAAACTGTTGTCGCAGAAACTCCAGGTCTTCCCAAGTGGTCAAAGAAGCCGGAATGTTAGACCACTGAATAAGGCCTTGCTGAACCGAACGATGACCTTTAGTGATCAGGCGCCGTTGCAGAATACGTTCAGGTACACTCCAAAGAATTGAAGGTGGTGGTAAGGAAGAAGTGACCGAGTGGTGAGCACCCACCGCCTTCTTGAGCTGCGAGACGTGAAACACCGGGTGAATGGAAGAGGAAGACGGAAGTTCCAACCTGTAAGCAACGGTGCCCACACGTGCCATGGCGCGGTAAGGGCCAAAGAATTTGAACGCCAGCTTCTGATTGCTGCGAGCAGCCAGTGAGGATTGGATGTAAGGTTGAAGCTTGAGAAAGACCCAATCATCCACCTGAAACTGCCTCTCAGATCGTTTACCATCTGCATACTTCTTCATACGCTGCTTAGCTCGGAGCAAATGCTGATGGACAACGGTGGACATGAACTCACGGTCCTGGAGCCAACTGGTAATATCAGTAACCGGCTGTTCAGCAGAAGAGGGCAAGCCAAACTGTGTAGGCGAGTAGCCATACAGGACCTCGAAGGGTGAGCGACCCAAGGCGGAATGAAGGCTAGTGTTATACCAGAATTCAGCGAGATCCAGCCATTGGCGCCATTGGCGGGGACAAGCGTGAGCAAAACACCTGAGAAAGGTTTCCAAACACTGATTGACACGCTCGGTTTGCCCATCGGACTGCGGATGATAAGCCGTACTCATGTGTAACTCCACTTTGGCCAGCCGAAACAACTCCCTCCAAAGAGCGCTAGTGAAGATCTTGTCGCGGTCGGGAATGAGAGCAGATGGCATACCATGGTACTTGTAGACTGCCTGAAAGAACACTTTGGCAATGCTTGCTGCAGTGAAAGGATGACGAAGACCAACAAAATGTGCATACTTCGAAAAGAGATCCACCACCACTAAAATGCAATTGGATCCTTCCGACAGCGGTAATCCTTCTATGAAATCCAGAGAAACAACCTTCCAAGCACGATCCGGTACAGGTAAAGTTTGTAACAGCCCCGGCAACTTGGAACGATCAGGTTTAGCCTGCTGACAAATTTGGCAAGAAGTGACAAAAGCGTGAACATCAGCTCGCATGCCAGGCCATGCCACATGCTGCTTCATCCGGCGATAAGTAACCGGTACTCCGGAATGACCGCCGATCGCGCTGCTGTGGAAGACGGCAATCAATTTAGATCGAAGGACTGGAGAGGCTCCTACCCAGACACGACCATCATAGCGAATAAGACCCTCCTGAATGGAATAACGAGGCACCTCATCAAAAGGATTAGTGAGTCGAGCCAAAAGTTCCTGAGCTTGAGGATCTTCCTTGTAGGATTGCAAAACCTCAGAAATCCAGTGCGGTTGGCTTACTGATAGAGCGGCATAGAGAGGAACAGGTGCCCGAGAAAGAGCATCAGCAGCTCCATTGTCAGCTCCTTTGCGATACAGGATGCGATACTGGAGACCTAGCAACCGTGTAAAGACTTTCTGTTGCCAAGGTGTGTGCAAGCGTTGCTCACTCAACTGCATTAAACTCTTATGGTCGGTGATGATGTGGAATTCAGCATGTTGAAGATAATAGCGCCACTGCTCGACTGCCATAAGGATGGCCAAGTACTCTTTTTCATATGTCGACAAGCCTTGAAGACGAGGGCCCAAAGCCTTGCTCATGAAAGCGAGAGGATGACCACGTTGCAGAAGCACGGCTCCAACCCAAGTACCACTGGCATCAGTTTCTAGCACAAACGGTTGGGCAAAGTCAGGCAACGCGAGAACCGGAGCAGATGTAACGGCTTGCTTCAGTGCCTCAAAAGACTGCTGATGCTGGTCAGTCCAAGCAAAGATAGACCCTTTTTTGAGAAGATCAGTGAGTGGCTTAGCAATCAAGCTGAAGTGCCGGACAAAACGACGATAATATCCCGCAAGACCCAAGAAACTGCGGAGTTCCTTGACTGACACTGGTGCAGGCCAAGACAGGACTGCTTCCACCTTAGCAGGATCGGTGGCAACACCTTGCTCCGAAATGATGTGACCAAGATAGCGCAACTGCCGTTGAGCAAAAAGACACTTACTGAGTTTAACTTGCCAGTGATCCTTAGCCAACAGTTCCAGTACCAATCTAACATGTTGTACATGTTCTGCAAAGCTGTGACTGTATATAAGAATGTCATCAAAGAAAACTAAGGCACACTTACGCAACACAGGGTGAAGGGTAGTGTTCATGGCTTTGAGAAAAGTGGCCGGGGCGCCAGACAAACCGAAGGCCATGACCCGAAATTCGTAGTGGCCCGAATGTGTCTGAAAAGCTGTTTTCGGCTCCTCCCCAGCAGCCAGCCTGATCTGGTGATAGCCGGCCGTGAGATCCAAACAAGAAAACCATGAAGCACCCTGTAACTCATCAAGCAGTTCCTCAATAACGGGTATTGGGTATTTGGTCTTAACAGTGATTGCGTTGAGATGACGAAAGTCAACACAAAAGCGAAACGTCCCATCCTTCTTTTTGACGAGCAAGACCGAAGAAGAAAAAGGACTATGGCTGTGCTGAATGACTCCTGAAGCCAACATCTCGGCAATTTGCCGCTCAATTTCATCCTTAATAGCAGGTGGGTAGCGGTATGGACGAACGTTCACGGCAGCCGCCCCCGGCACCAAAGGAATGGTGTGCTCGCAGTCTCTGGGTGGAGGGTATCCAGCAGGTGGGGCAAACACGGACTGAAACTCTGTCAGGAGAGCAGCAATCTCAGTTGGAGGAAGAGACTGTTCACAAACTGCCGACTCAGGAACAATAGCGTGAACCTGAACCACCGATCCAGGCGGTAATGCCTCCAAGTTGCCATGAAGGAGCTGAAACGAGCCATCATAAGGAATCAACAACCACTTTTGCTGCCAGTCAACTTGCATCGGACTGAAACGAGCCAACCAGTCCATACCGACAATGACATCAAAATGGGCCAGCGGCAAGACTTTGGCATCAGACTGGAAATGACAACCTTGAACTGACCAAGATAACTGTAAAATTTCAGAATCACACTGAAGGAGGTGCCCATTGGCTATCTTCACCTGGAGAACGTGAGGTAGTGGGGACTGGCCAGAAAGCTTGGCTGCCAATGATTGACTGACGAAGGTATGAGAACTGCCAGAATCAATGAGAATTCGAGCAGGATGACCCTGGACCATACCCTGAAACTGAATAGCACTGATAGAAGATTGCCCATTCAAAGCAGCAACTGACACAGCTAAGAAAACCTGGGAGTGTGTGGATAAATCCTCAGCAACCACACTGTCATTGGGCTCGTCAGCATGACAGATATCCCAAAACTCTTGGAGCACATGCAGCTGGACTGTCTCAGCACATTTATGATCACGGGACCATTTTTCACCGCAGCGAATGCACAAACCCCGAGCGCGACGATAGTCGCGGAGAGTCTTCAGCTTGTCATCCAAACCGCGCGACCGCCGGTCCTCAGCTGGAGCTGACTCCGCCTTGTCGGAACATGGTGGTAAGGGAAGTGGCAGGGCCCCTTTGGGAATAGACTTGCCATAGGAATAAGAATCAACACGATGGGAATCCTTCTTGCGGTTGGGGTCCTGGAGCTCCTCCTGTAACAGAGCAAAAACACTAGCAGTATCGAAAGTTTGTGGCCTCTGCATGTGAACAGCATTGCGAATGTCATCCTTAAGCCCATCCATAAAACGCATGGCAAAGAAAACTGGGTCAGTGGTGCGACCATACGCGACCAACTGATCAATCAGCCCAGCAAAACGATCAATGTAATCCTGGACTGACGAAGTCTGACGAATGCTAAACATCTGCCGAACTAGCGCTTCATACTGAGCTTTGCCAAACCTATCGAGCACCAACTGACAGAATTCCGTCCATGGTAGCCTTTTAACAGCTGGATCTAGCGATTGCAACCAGCGAGCAGCCGGCGATGAATTGACAAAATTCATCGTCGCGCACTTGATCCACACAGCAGGGTCTACAGTGTATAAGTCGAAATAATCCTCACACCAAGTAATCCACAACCGGGGGTTTTCTCCATCGAACTTAGGAAAATTCATTTTAGGAATTTTGTGGTTCGAAGAGTGTCCCTCCCATGGCGGACGTGGCTCCCGATAGCCAGGCCCCCCATGCCAGCCGCCAGGATCACGACTGGAATCCCCCAAACCCGCCAGCAGAAGCGCCGAACTAGAGAGGGAGCGATGCAATTTGGGAAGGGGAATGGGGTGGGGAGGCAACTGCGTACCCTTGACCGGGGATTTGAGTGCGAAACTCATTCCCCGGTAACTTGATTCGACGCCGGGCCTGAACGGGCGGATGGTGGAGCTGCCGGCCGCCGCTGGCGCGGAGAACGCGAGTGGTGGCGGCAGAACTCCAGTTGGTGCGGCCGCAGTAGACTCGAGCGCGGTGCGGCTGACTGTCTTGCGAAGCGCCGTCATCTCGGAGCGGATCCGCTCCACCGACTCGTCGGTTTTGCGGAACGCGCCGATCTCGGCGCGCATCTCCTCCATGGACGCGTCAATCTGAGGCTTCCAAGTGTCGAATACCTGAGCGACATCCTCCAACTTGTCGAAACGACCCGCGATGGTGCGCTCGACGGCGTCGATCCGAGAGGAGAGCCTGGAGTCGATGTTGGTGATCGAAGTCTGCACGACCTTGATCTCGTCGAGCACCCTCTTGAAGTTGGGATCCATAGCGCCAAATTCCTTCCGAAATCGGGTGAAGTGTTCGTGAAAAATTTCGTGGGGTTCCAGTGTGGACTGCTCACAACACCACCGCCAATCACACCAACCTCGGCTCGGACCTACGGAATTTCGACGGCAACACCGAAGTGCAGCCGGAAATCGACCTGCCGACGGGGATCACGGTGCCGGATCAAAGCAGTGATGAGGAGGAGGAAGATGAGGGAAGACCCCGGAACGATGGCTCTGAATACCAATTTGTTAGCAGCATAGGGTTAGGCAACAGAGGAAATCAGAATGAGGCAGGGGAGCAAGCAACAGGCAGGAGGACGGACGAGTTCTTAGGCAGGAATAACGTTTGTTACATGATTCATCTTAACCCCTTACACAAGAAGCACTTCCAGTACTTATAGTACTCACGCCCGCTACGCTATCTCTCCTCTCATTTGCTCTGCCACGCTGGGCCGAAGTAGCGTGGGTTCGGCATGTTGGGCCTTCTGGGTCGCGGTTCCTGTAGCCCATCCGGCATCTGCTCTTTGTCAGCAATAGCATCAGGGGACGCAGCAGCGGCCACTGATACGGCCTCATCATCATCAGAAGCAGACGTGCTGACAAGGCACTGTTGTCGTCAGGAGGTGCAGGAAGCTCCGATGACGAAGACAACAATTTGAGTACTGAATTTCTGTTGATGAAGCTCCTAGCTGTTTTGCTCCTTTTAATTATGTTCGAATCTAATTTGGCAGAAGAGAAGAAATAATCCTGGCTGCTTTTTTTTTTGTTCCTGCTAATCTGTTTGGGATTCGGATTTCAGTCTCCCTTGTCCTTCCTCACGAAGCAGTGACGGGGGTGTAGCGGGGTAGGCTGTTTCTGCATTTTTTTTGGTTTTCTCAGACTTGAGAAAGAATTTCTGTACCCAAACACAAATTTCCAAGGGAAAAAAGTTTACAAGAGGTTTCTTGTGCACATGAAAATACAACTGGAACCCATATACAGGTGAAAAGAGTTTTTTTTTTATTGCCTCGACCTGTAGTATCTGCAGGTGAAAAGAGTTACATGACTTCCAAACAGGGTTTTTTTTAAGGATTGGGGAATAAAGCCGATTAAAACACTGAGGTCTGCCGGGCACATTTTTGGGCCTTTTCTCCAGTTGGTACTGGGCCAACGACTTGTCAGATTCGTTCCAAGTTCACTACCAGGCCAGGTTAGTAGGCCAACAAAAAAAAGTAGGCCCAAATTTAGATACAAATCATGCTATGTTTGTATTCGTAATAACTGGCCCAGTTTCGTATTATCGATGGGACACTGGGCTAGGCTTAATCTTTAAAATATTGAACCGATAAATTTTAAAATTGGTGAAAAAGTCATTGTGATCTTGTTATTGATAGACATGTCAGCTAGATCTTGTAAAGCTTTTGCCGTGCTTAATCGATTAGACAGAGTTCTTGCCTCTCATTTAAAGAGAAAAAGAAAGAAAAATGGTAGCCAGTGGCTGCAGTCCCAGGGCCCTTGGTTCGATCGTGGAGCAGCGCGTGCTTTCACATGACAAAAGTGATCTAGACTGGTCAAGCCATGATCGGAGAATCGAGTGCAGCACAACGTTCTCTTCATCATTTGGAGCCTGCTGTCTATAGCTACCTGCCGACCAGTAAAGAAAAAGAAAAGAAAAGAAAGACCAGCAGATCCAGTAGTATATTGTATATTTGATTATTTGTATATGTATGCACAAGCGAATTTATCAGAAATTCAGTACTGCAAATGGGTCTTTATTTAATACTCTCTCTGTCCCAAATAAAAAAACAACCAATCTACATTGTTAAGTTAATCTATCTTCAGTTTGACTATTTTTTCATTACAAATAATTTATATTTATAATATCAAATAAGTACTATTTACTATGAAATATTTTTTATAGTATAACTATTTAGAATCATAACTGTTGATACTATTTTATACAGTGCCAGGCTACAGCGGGCTGTCAGAAATTGAAGGTTCAATCACCATCCTCTTTTGTCACACGCTTATATATTACTATATGCCCACTTGATTTGTGACATGCAAGTTTATTTTCTTAATTTTGACATCAATGCAGTGACGCTTTGTTTTGACATCAGTTGCTGCTCGTCATGCTTACTATATACTAGCCTAGCTAGTGTGTAATCAGTCAGCACGTACTGTTTTCTACATGCGATGCACGTACATGACTACTACTCCAATAATTTTTCTATTATCCGCGCGGAATCGCTTTCCACAAGAACTTCATACATCATTAACTTTTTACAATATAGTAGGGTATATAGATATTATTGATGTTTCTTTGTCACCACGGCACTAGGTAGGCGATGTGGAATAGCTAATCTTTCTGTGTTTGCACATTGATGCCTCTATCACGTCAACTTGCTGACGTGCGCGCGGTCTGTCTATATATGGTAGTGGTGTCCGTGCTTGTATGTTCCTCCCCCACATCTATATCGTCATACTGGTGAGGTATTTTATTTTCCATTTCACTTTCAATTCTAATTTTTTGGATTGTTCAACAATATTTCATCCAACAGCTCTCCTCCTTTACTTTCTTTCTCGGACTTTTCTAGGTATATATATATAGCTTTTGCTAAGAACCTAGATATACCACCTTGTTCGTTTATGCTGAAATTTGGTTTATGTTGATTTTCTGTGAGAGAAAAATATTGTTCGTTGGATGAAAAGTAGTTCAAGCGAACAAGGTGTACATTATGGCTACATACAAAGTAAAAGCTAAATATCTAGAAAAACTAGAATGATTTATAATTTGGAATAGAGGAGTACATGCTAATATGACTCATTAGATTGAGTTTCCGACCTCAACCTTCCCTACCGGCCATCCTCCATGATACTAGGATTGCTAACCAATGGATTCTAGACTGCTCCACTCAATAACCACAAATCCAATCCACCGCCACACTGATATTGTTCCACCAAATCATCCCATGGAACCCAAAACCCCCACCCCTAGGATAACATTCATATTCATTACTCCATAGCTATTCAGTTAATCAGTTTAATTGTTATTAACATTCATATTCACAACTAACATTCAACATTAAACAACTAACATTCATATTCACAACATTTTTATGTTTTCTAAATACTGATAAATATATAAGTACTCACCGCTATATGCGGCTATAGCTTTGTATGGATTTTGAAGGAGGCCACCACTAAATGGCTTAGCCCGACAATTGAAACCTTAGGCATCTCTCCCCAAGGACCATAAGAAAGTGCTTAATTAAACAGTTATTTAGGCACCAGCAAACCAAAACATAAGGTGCCGGACATTATATATCAAATATATGATCGTTTGTTTTACATCTCATGCACTCTTATTTTACTGAATTTCTTTTTTCTCCCTACAGAATACTGTATTATTGGCACTACTGCCCTAAAAATGTAAAGAAAAGGAAGATCAAACTATACTTCTACTCTCATAAATCTTAGGTTTCAGATCCAGCTAGTACTAGTACTAGTAGTCCATGAAGAGGAAACGCTCGAGATCATGGAGAGGGTCATCTTCAGCCGCCGCCATGTCCCCAGAATACCCATCCCAGCTGGTCTCGCCGGAGATGCACGAACCAGTAGCCGACGGGATTTCACCATCGTCGTCTCTTAAAGCACCACAGAAGTGCTGCTCAATACTTACAGGAAACAGCGGCTCTTGGCACTGTGGAATTTGTTCATGAGGAAAACAGGCAGAAGGCTGGAGGTCCACCAGAGGAGGCAGCAGCAGCGGTGGTTCTTCTTGCTTCATGTTCATGGCCGCCGCAGCAGCATGCTGACCAGTTGGTTCTTGCTTCATGTTGCAGCAGCCTGCTAGCAATGCAGCGAGGTTGCTGCTACTGCTGCCGGTGTTGGCTGCAGCAGCTTTGGAACAAGTGTTGCAGGTGTGGTCATTGTTGTAGGTGACGTGGAACATGGGCGGGTCGCTGTTGTTGTCCATCTGTTGGACGTGCTTGGTGGCCAGGCAGCCGGCGTCGTCCTTGTAGGTGCACCTGAAGTAGCTCCTCGTGAAGAGCATCCCGTTGATCTTCTTCTCGCCGTATTTCCTCCACTGGTAGCCGTCGTCGTAGGGCACGGCGGTTACCGTCGTCCAGGACGACGAGGTCGTCTTCTTCCCTTCCATTGGTACTGATGATCTGCAGCACGCAGTTTCAATTGGAAGCAACAGTCAGGGATCGAACTGCACAGAAAACATAACTGAAGTCGAAACAACGATCCAGCAGTACCAGAACACACACCTTCTTTTGGCGCCTCTTGCTGCCGTGCTGGGTACTACGGCGGCTTGGGAGTCAGCAGACGCCGGGCTGGGCGGCGAGAGCTGATGTGGTTCAGCTTTGACGCATATTGGTGTCACTGGAGCAGGTTGCTGCTGCTTCATGACGGAGAGGGCGATGTTGAGGGCTCGCAGCGCCTTGCCAAGGAGGCTCTGCGCCAGCTGGATGGTGGCCGTCGACGGCGGCGGCTGCTGCGAGTGGAGGAGGAGGAGAGGCTGCTGGAGCTTGATGAGCTCGTACACCTGCGCCACCTCCCTCACCGCGGCCTCACGGTCCGCAACGCAAGCCATCGACCGGACCACTTCCTTCTTCTTGCTGGATTGGATATGGATGGAGTGAGAGACAGTGAATTAATGTATGTTAACTCAACCATGGCAGCTCTTGACGAGCTTATATATGCAGCTAACCTCTCCATGTGTGGGTGGTGGACCAGACCAGAGACTACCAGAGCGCGCGGAATTCTCGATAGCAACCCGTGCATAGGTTGGTCGTTGAGCAGGGAGCAGGTGAGCTCACTAAAGTGGTTCAGATGGTGGATTGTGGGAGCCTCCAGCAGGGCACGCACTAATAGTCCAAGAAGATGCCCGGAAGTAAACATCTCTGAAAGACTGAAACTGAAATACTACTCCTAAACCTTAAAACTTCTCTTCCGTCAGCCGCAGCAGTAGTACTCTCCCTGCCCCCACCACCAAAAAATAAAAAATAAAAAAAATGCAATTCTCATATCTCAAAAAAAGTTAGCACACACAATAGAAAAATGTATGTACCCCTACTCTTTTTATATATTTTTTCTCTATATGCGATGATTGGACAAAAACAAATAATTACACCTATAAATTCTATACTTAAGCTAGAGTTACATTCTTTTTGAGAAAACACATGCATAACTGTTAGAATTGTATTTCTTTCTCGAATGCGAGGGAGTATTTTCTATGCGAGTGATAGAATTGCATTCTTTCTCGAACGGAGTATTTGCTCCACGCATGCACGGCAAGTTCAGTCAGGACCAAAGATGTCCCGGTCGTCGTGAGTGTTGACGACGCGTACCGTGTGCATGGGCAGTCAGTCAACAAGTCGATCGATCGGCTGATCCTCATCCGATCAGGTCCACACAACCCCAAGTTTAAGCAGCAGAAACGAACTAACGGTGTTATTGCAACTAATACGGCCAACGCCTGCGCACGAATGCTGACAAGCAGAGAGCAATGCAATCAGAGTCAGAGTTAAACCTGCAGGACGTAGGGTTCATCCATCCATCAGGACTATATACACTATATATTCAGGTTACACAACACAGACTTGCAGCAACCATGAGTATATATGAGTAGTGTATCTCTCTGATACCTGGCTAGGTAAAGATTGCAACTATAACCGAAACGTGTTACACGTAACGCAGCTTTAACAAATATTGTCTGACCAGAGGTACGGTTGGAATGTAATGAAACGTACTTGTAATAAAGAAGCAGAGTGATGATTGGTTACGTATAGTAGCAGAAGCCAAGAATGTTGTACGAACATGATGAGATGAAAATAAATACCTAGTGTCTAGTGAGATGGTGCAATCGCATCTTTCATGTCCTTGTCAAGCTCTAGTATAGTAGACTACTACAGGCAACAATTTCTGTCACGTGTCACTTTTGCGGTAGTTGGGCACTTATCAGACCTTTTTTTTTATATCAAATCATAGTACAAAGCAGGCACCCGTACGTCTACGCACATTTACACTATAAACGTACACATACCATATCTCTATGAGCACCGAAAAACTGAGAATAAGCCGGCGGATCAAAAGACTTGGACCCTTTTTGGCATAGCTCTAGTGCTCCACCACTAGCTCTGAGCTTCTTTGTGCTAAACGGGGTAAAACAAAATAGCTCCAAAGAGCCCCTCAAAACTAGCCCTCACAAAGAATTGGTTGGGGGAGGGGGTTTGAAGCTCCGCCTCATCTTGGTGGGCCCCAGCAAGGATGGAGGGTGGATGCGGCTGTTGGGGAGGGCAAGCTTGGCCATCACCGCGGTGCGCATGGCGATCAGGCGCCCTGCGCAGCCACCAGGGTGTGCACGGTGACCAAAGTGTATGGGTCTTGACGGTCCTTAAGTATCAAATATAATTGTCAACTAAACATGGAAAAGGATCAATATGCACCAAACATCTAGAATTAGGGTTTTATCTGACAGAATTCCACGAGTTTTGGTGTTTATCTATTTCTGCAGGGAGTTATCAGATAATATGGAAAAGAGGTCCACATGTCGGGTTAATGACGGGAAAATTACTTGGCACGCAATTATCTTACATCTAGAAGACTCCAGAAGCCACGGGAACGAACGGGAGCCGTAACGGGCCAGGACACAGGGCGCCCGCCCTGTGCCCTAGGGCGCCCGCCCTGCCCCTCGGGCCAATCAGCTTCTGCCTCGCGGATTATGCTCCACCGCCTCTCTAGATCAAGGAAAACCGTCCGTTCTAAGTCGGTTTGATCCGACGGTCCAGATTCATTTGAAAGGGCTATATAAGCAAGGCACCACCACCCCAGGGGAGAGGGAGAAATCATTATCAGAGGAAGCCAGAAAAGTTAGGGTTTAGGAAGTTCTCTCCCGCAGAGAATTAGAAGTAGCTACTCCATTGTTCTTCAAGTCTTATAGGTTTGATTAGATAGAATTAGAGAAGTAGAGCATTCAAACTCTGGATTTCGGATCTTCATCAATAAAGATTGGTATTATTTCATATCATTCTCTACTACTTTATTCTAATTGCATTATGTCTCTGTTTATTATGTTCTTAGTTTACTCTAGTTCTATAATTGATATAGTTATGATTGATAATGAGTTTATGTATGAGTTTGCAAAGCGCTTAGCTCTTACCTCGAGGGAGTTAAGTGGTAGATCATATGTGGACATGGTGCTTAGATATTATTTACCTGCAAATGTATCCTATTGGCCGGGTTGTGTGGTAGTTCGCGATAGTGACAGCTTCGTTGATTCTTATATAGTCCACCCTCCGTTGATAGGACAGGCAGAATTTGTATTGCGGAGTAAGTCTTACTATGTTCTGATTTACTTTAGCAATGTTCCTTATACATAAATAAAGAGTCTTTTATGCTATATATGATCTTGTAGAATGTTTAGAGTAGATTGTGACTTAGTAGATAGTAGATACTTAGAATCCATTCTCTAGCTAATCCGACGTCACCTTATATCAATATGGAGTAGTCTATTTCTAATCACTGTGTTATTTACCCATGAGCTTATAATTCATTATCTTTATTTATGGCTTACCCCCTGCCAAAGCAAGTGACTGTGTGACGAGTTTCTCATTAGTAATCATGTTTAGCAAAGTTGATCTCTAGTCTATGTCATTCTACACCTGCTTTCACCGTTCTCTTAAGCAAAATATAAATAACGATACCCGGAATACTTTTCCTGGTGAAATGCTACAATGAGGTATTTTATCTGTGCGCTTGCGGATAGAATAGATTATCTTCTAAAGAGCCCTTTACATTTATAAATACCTATGTACACTCTGGCACCATGCTGGGGATGACAACCTAGTATTTAAGTGGTGTTAGTAAGTGTCAACAAGCATTTCTGGCGCCGTTGCCGGGGATCGGTAATGAAAGTCAGGAAGTCATCAAGGTTATTCACATAATTTTTTTTAAACTAGACTATTGAGAAAAATTGCAAAAACAGCTACTAAGTGAGAAATCATAACAAGGCACCTCTACTTTGGCAGGATTCACCCTGTTGTTTTTCTATGTTTATATTTTTATACAGGGTATATCAGGATTGACTTTGGTACATTCAACTCTTCATCATCAGAACCAAAGCAATCAAAAAGAAGAAGCTAGTCACCATTTGTTGAAGCTATGGCACAAAAGACGTTACAAGAATTCTCTGCTCCAACTCTTGAGAATATTCCAATTGGTCCAAGAATTGAAGCAGAAGAAGAAGAAGAAGCACCCGAGTTTGAGCTCAAGTCAAGCCTCATCAATTTGGTGCAAGCTACACAATTCACTGGAAAGGTACACGAAGATGCAAATGCACATCTGCAGAATTTCCTGGAGATTGGAAGCACAATCCGCATCAACGGTGTTCACAAGGACGTCATACTACTTCGCCTCTTTCCATTCTCATTAGAAGGAAAAGCGAGGAAGTGGTTTTACACTCATAAAGACAACATCAATAACTGGACGGACTTGTCAGATGCCTTTCTAGCAAAGTTTTTCCCTATAGGCAAAACAGCTGCCTTAAGAGGAAATATTGTCAATTTCCAGCAGCAGAAGACAGAAGCCATTTCAGAAGCATGGGAGCGTTTTTAAGGATACATATCAGATTGTCCTCACCATGGAATGGCTAGATGGTTACTTATGCAGACTTTCTACCATGGATTAACCCAGAAGGCTCGTGAGTGCCTAGATGCATCTGCTAAAGGATCATTCTTGGAGCTTACAATTGGACAAGCTGAGACACTTTTGGGGAAGATATCAGAAAATCAAGGCTGGTTCCAAGACAAAGCTCAACAATGTCATCAAACTGAAGAAATACCAGAAGAAGTACATGCAATATCAACCAAGATGGAGAATTTGCTCCATTGGATTGATCAGAGGGCCAAGTTCAAAGAAGATCAAAGAGTCATTGAAACAGCACATAAACCCACTGTAAAGAACATAATTACCAGAGGAGGGAAGGCCACTAAGGATCCTCCTTTCCCAAAAGAGAGGCAAAGAAAACCAGCATCAGTGCAACCAGCAGTGATAGAAGAAAACCCTGTTGAAGCAGAAGAGCTGCTACGATCACCGAGAACTGGAGAAATGATGAAAGATTTTTACGACACCAACTATTTGCCATTCCCTAGAAGAAACAGAGGACCACAGTCGGATGAGCAGTTTGGTAAGTTTGTGGAGGTAATTCAGAAATTATATGTCAACATACCTCTACTTGATGCCATACAGGTACCCACATATGCAAAGTACATTAGAGATATTCTTAACAAGAAGAGGCCACTGCCCACCACTGAGGTGATCAAGCTGACAGAAGAGTGTAGTGAGGCCATCCTCAACATACCATTAAGAAAGAAGAAAGATCCAGGATGTCCCACCATTGATTGCTCGATCGGAGACCAACACTTCAACAATGCACTTTGTGATCTCGGAGCAAGCGTCAGCGTGATGCCAGCATCAGTCTACAAGAAGCTCAAGCATACAACCCTTGAACCAACATCAATGTGTCTACAACTAGCAGATCAATCAATTCGACACCCGATGGGCATCGCCGAAAACATCCCAGTCAAGATAAGAGACTTTATTATACCAGTAGACTTTGTGGTACTGGACATGAGTCCCGACTCAAAAGTGTCCATTATCCTTGGGAGGCCATTTCTAAGTACCGCCAACACCCACATTGATGTCGGAAAGGGAGAAATCAAGTTCAACATAAACGGACAAGAAGAACACTTCACATTCAAACCTAGACCAGAGAGAGACTCCACAGTGAAGGAAGTTCATGAAGAAGAACCACTGGAGGCACCATCTCCGGAGGAAGGTAAATTAGAAGATTGAAAGATTTGGAGGTCCAGCTTGGGGGACCTAAAATTCCCAAACCCTCACCGGGAGGTAAATCGGTATTTATCCATTGCATATTTAATTCTTGCATTAGTTATATTCATGCATAGCATCATAAAAAAAAAGAGAAGCCCCATATAAATAATACATATGGTGTGTAACAACCCATATTTATTAATTATAGTGGTGGCATAAAAATATTTTTCCATGATCATTTCAAATTGTTTTGAATTTCTTTAGTTTTTCTCCTGCATTATATTTATCATTTTCAACCTTCTAGAAGCATGACCCACACCCTTGGGTCCCACATGTCGTACACTTCACCTCACATACATCCCATCACATAATTTTATCCACCAATATGTTTCCACTCACCAGACATCTTTCCACCGTCCAACCACTATCAAAACATCCTTTTTCTGCATGAGATCAAAGCAAAGGACCAAGTGGAGAAGAGGCAGCCAGGATGGGCACCAGGGGTGGGCGCCCGCCCACCTACCCAGGGCACCCGCCCTGTCCCCTGCTCCTTCTATAAAAAGCCACCTTCAGTTCTCCTTCTCTTCACACACTCATTTCAGAAAACCCTGCAACCTCATAGTTCTCAGTTTCCAAAGCATAGTTCTAGTAGAGAAGAGAAGAGAGAGTGAAGAAGGGGAAGAGAGTGTGAGAAGGTTAAGAGCTCTTTTGAGTAAGAGAGCTAGGTCACTTAGTCAGCAGTAATCCCGCTGTCCAGTGGAACTAAAAGTTGTTAGGGGGAGGCCCTGTTAAAATTAAAACTTGTCTTGAACGATTAACCCCCGGACGACTGACTTTTGGACAGCTAACCGCTGACATTTTTCTAACATATTCTCCACTAGTTGTGTTGGTGTCTACTCTTTCTTTTTACAGGATGTTGAGGAAGATCAAGAAGGCTAGCAAGGCCATCAAGAATATCGGGACAAGGAGTTCGTCCCGACACTCCTCCCGCCACTCGGAAATGAGCGTCGATCCGGCACCCCAGCAAGCTCCATCATCCTCCTCCGCTCCTAGGATCAAAGTGCTCCTCAAGCCAGGAGACCTTGATCTCAAGAGCCGTAGAGAGAAAGACATCTACCAGCAGTTAAAAGGTAGGTACTTCATCCATACCCCCACTCTTGATCCACTGCTTTTACTAGAAATGGGGATGGGCACCGAGTTTGATCTTATCTTTCGCATGCTGGAGTGGACTAATTTTTGGGATATCGCAGAACTGGGTTCTCGTCTCCTCACCATTGAGTTTTTGTGCACTTTGCAAATTTGTGAAGGGGGCATTGTTTTCTGGATGTTCAAACAAGACATCATGTTGTCTTGGAGAGAACTAAGTGACCATCTTGGTTTCTCTCCAAGATGTCTTTTAGACATTGATACCAGTTTACCAAATTTTGATCAGAACCAGTTTTGGAGAGAAATCTCTCGAGATCTGTCTTTCAACCAGCCCCGAACCAGTGACATGGAGCATCCGACTCTAAGGATGTTCCACAAATGGCTCGGGTATAATTTGTTCTTTCGTGATGACATTAGGAAGGTTAGGATTGGAGATTTGCAGCTTCTCTATGCTGCCATTAACAAAACCGCCATTTCACCTGTCATGCTTTTAGTCTCCCATTGGCTTGCTATCCCCACTCTTCAAGGTCCAGTCGGTTGTACCTCGCTTGTGACTCGCCTTGCCACAAATCTTAACTTATTGGAAAATTCATCTCTTGAATTTATTGATGAATCAAGAACATATCATGGCTATGACACATTCCGGCAGGCGAGGATGTTAAAAAGGGAAATTGGAATTATGTATATGTTGTACGACAATGATATCAAGGTTCGGTTACCTAACCCGAGCCTTGGCCTCTATGCCGTACAAAATTATTTGATTGATGTTGCAGCAGAGCCAGTGAACCAGCGTGTACCACAACGCGTGGCATCCGAAAGGATTACCACTCATCAAAGACACGACTGGTCTGGAGCTGATCCTGGACCGGAGGAAGCAGCACATCTTCACTATCGTGATTACAACCCCCGAGTCCTTAGGGACCCATGGGTTCAATCCACGCAGCCGCCTGAACCAACACCGGAGGAATGGCCGGAGGGCCAAGACCATCAGTGGACTAACCCACCATACACTGCAGGCAGATTTTCTGCTGATCCCTATGGAGCCTCAACCTCCAGGACCCAGCCCCACTTTGATGCAGGACGCTACTCCGACGCCTCCTATGTGTTCACGGGTGATTATTACTATGATACCCGTGCATTCCACAACCGCACCGACAACGCCCTGCTCAACATCCAGAATCAACAAGCGGAACAAATGCGCCGCTGGGAAGCCCAAGAGAAGTGGAACCAAGAGCAAGCTGCCCAGATACAAGGCCTAAGGGAGGATACGGCTACGATAGAAAATAACATTGCCAGCATGATGAGTTTCTTCAACATTGAATAAAGATGTCGCCAACATCTAGCTTGGGGGAGTTTCCTCCCCATTTTACCAAGTAAGTTGTTAGTTGTTTTTGTTATTTATTTTCTGCTTTAGTATTTCATATTAAAAAAAATCCCTATAAATACTTTCTTTCTTGCTTTAATTTAATTTACTGTTTTCCATAAAACATGAAAACAAAATAAAAAGAGTGTGTAGATAAGTGTGCTTTAATTTATCTGCTAAGTTTTCATCTCTAGAAAAAATAAAAAGACCAAAAAAATGTTTGATGGAAATGATGAATAGTTGCTCTGTTTGCTTACTTTCAAGTACCTAACTTTCATATTAAGTTCTCCCATGAATTGCTAAAACTAATAAATCTTTATTCTGTGGGAAGCATGAACCTAAAACTAAAGTCTAGGTAAAAGAAAGATATGATATAAAGTTTTGAGCTGCTGTTTATCTTGTTTCTACTACACTAAGTTCTGGAGATTTATTTTGAAAATTTACAAAATCACATGATGAGTTCCTAGCATGATTGGAAAAAATTCCTACCACAGCCATACTTGCTATAATTGCTATATCTTTTACTACTCATTCGCCACATTGAGTTTGATCGAGCTGTGTAGACCCTTAGGAGCTTTTCATGTGGTTAAATCAAGATATTCACTTGCACACATCTATTACACCATTCATCACCATTCATCAAAAACCTGTTAAAAATATTGTTACTACTTGTTGTCCCAAGTATTGTTATTTTCTCTCTTCAAAAAGATTCGATGCAGAAGAGGCATGGGTTATGCAAAAATTTATATATGAGGAAATAAAAAGGGGCAAGTGCCCGGAACCTCAGAAAAAAATGAGGAAATAAAAAGGAGCAAGTGCTCGGAACCTCGAAAGAAAAAGAAAAAGCGTGAGACGAGAGGTAAAAATGGACAAGTGTCCGACAGTAGAATTAGGGGTACAAAGATACCCACCTAAGGAAAAAAAAAGAAGATAGCCCATGTTCTTAAAAGCAAAGATCAAGAAGGAGGGGAGATAGCAATATGAGGAGCAATGAGAAGTAAGTTTATTATTTATACATTATCACCGTCATTATCATTTATTCCACCACACATGCACATCTTGATTTAATTATATGCTGAGTTCCTTTGGATCCATGGCTCGATTAGACAATATATGAACCATTTTTCACTCTTATGAGCTCCACATAAATATTTCATCAGTCATAAGAAAGTGATCTCTTTGGTAAGGATCCACAAATACCACATATAGAGAGACTTGAGAGAATCATGTCTAGGAACTCTGAGCTTTATTTTTTTGAAAACTTATGCAAAACTCCAGAATAAGGTGAAGTATAGACAGGAGGAATAGTGCTTGACTTAATTACTTTGTCTTTTCGATTACTCAAGATTTAAGTGCAGGTACTAAGCCCCATGAACACTTCACTCTGAGAATTTTATATGAAAGTATGTGTGCCTGACAGAAAAGTAAACATCGAAGCAACTCCTGATCCATCTGAGTTTGTCTGTTTGCTCAGGGACGAGCAAAGGTTAAGCTTGGGGGAGTTTGTTGACGGTCCTTAAGTATCAAATATAATTGTCAACTAAACATGGAAAAGGATCAATATGCACCAAACATCTAGAATTAGGGTTTTATCTGACAGAATTCCACGAGTTTTGGTGTTTATCTATTTCTGCAGGGAGTTATCAGATAATATGGAAAAGAGGTCCACATGTCGGGTTAATGACGGGAAAATTACTTGGCACGCAATTATCTTACATCTAGAAGACTCCAGAAGCCACGGGAACGAACGGGAGCCGTAACGGGCCAGGACACAGGGCGCCCGCCCTGTGCCCTAGGGCGCCCGCCCTGCCCCTCGGGCCAATCAGCTTCTGCCTCGCGGATTATGCTCCACCGCCTTTCTAGATTAAGGAAAACCGTCCGTTCTAAGTCGGTTTGATCCGACGGTCCAGATTCATTTGAAAGGGCTATATAAGCAAGGCACCACCACCCCAGGGGAGAGGGAGAAATCATTATCAGAGGAAGCCAGAAAAGTTAGGGTTTAGGAAGTTCTCTCCCGCAGAGAATTAGAAGTAGCTACTCCATTGTTCTTCAAGTCTTATAGGTTTGATTAGATAGAATTAGAGAAGTAGAGCATTCAAGCTCTGGATTTTGGATCTTCATCAATAAAGATTGGTATTATTTCATATCATTCTCTACTACTTTATTCTAATTGCATTATGTCTCTGTTTATTATGTTCTTAGTTTACTCTAGTTCTATAATTGATATAGTTATGATTGATAATAAGTTTATGTATGAGTTTGCAAAGCGCTTAGCTCTTACCTCGAGGGAGTTAAGTGGTAGATCATATGTGGGCATGGTGCTTAGATATTATTTACCTGCAAATGTATCCTATTGGTGTTGGGCATTCTTAACGTCACTACCAAAAGTAGACTTAGTTTTCTAATTCTGATAACGGCGCCAAAAATGCCAAACCTATCCCTCATGCCACTTAAGCCAAGTTGTCATCCCCAGCATGACATGAGAGACGCGGTATTGAAATATGCATTTGCTCATCAAGATAAATAATAAAAGGGATCTGCAAGCGCACAGATTAATACCGATGTAGCATTTTAACCGGGAAGTATTCCAGGTATCGTTATTTATATTTTTACCACTGGGAAGGGATTTCTAAGTATCATGGTTGATAATGGAATGAGAATATGGAACTGAGTACACATCATTGCATGTATAACCGAGAGTATTTATCAATCTCTTTATACAGGTATAAATGTCACATTAAGTAAAGGTAAAGTGATAATGGTGACAAAGATAATTAATCTGATCAGCTAGCCACATATAATAATGATAAGCACCTCAACAGATATTCTAGCAAGTCATTAGCATGGAATTAGGATGAACTACAAAGATATTCCCTAAGTTATTATTAACTATAAAGTCTAGCATATCATAGTTAGTGCAATTATACTTGGCAATCATGGTGAGAAAAGACTATATCCATGCATAGTGAATATTAGCAAGGAAGATGAAGAACATAGCAATCACTCCCCTGTAATAGTATTGCTCTGCCTGCCCTATACACGAGAGGGGGACTATATAAGAATCAACGAAGCTGTCACTATCGCGAACTACCCCACAATCCGGCATATAGGGTGCAATCGCAGATAAATACGGTATAGACACCACGTCTACACAATAATTATCATTCACCCACTGTACACATGGATAAACGCTATACGATCCTAGGCATGTATATAATTCCAATCTAACTAAGCCAAGCATATAACTATGATAAACTAAGAACAATATAATTGCAAATATAATCAAGTAGAGCAAAGTCATAATCAATATATTGAAATAGAACAAAGTCATATTCATAATATTGAAGAACAATGATGAACAATTGAAGAAACAATAGAGGAATTACCAAGAATCCTCTTGACAGATCCGGGAACCAATCGAAGATTGACTCCTTCTAGTTCTAATCCTATGTAGCTATGCTAACTAGAGATCTAGTTGATGTGGTGGCTCTAGGGCTTGATCAGAGGCTCTCCTCCTAAATTAGGGTTTGAAGTATGAGACGAGGGCCTCTCCTCCAGGGGCAGGGGCCTTGCTTATATAGCCCTTTCGGATGAATCTGGGCCGTCGGATCAAACCGACATTGAACGGACGGTTTTCCTTGATCCTCTAGGTCGGTGGAGCATAATCCTCGAGGCGGAGCCTGATTGGCTCCGGGGCCAGGGCGGGCGCCCTAAGGACCAGGGCGGGCGCCCTGTGTCCGGCTCCGTTACGCCTCCCGTTCGTTCTCGTGGCTTCTGGACTCTTCTAGATGTAAGATAATTACGTGTTCGGTTAATATCCCGTCATTAATCCGACATGTGGGCCTTTCTTCCGTATTTCCTGATAACCCCCTGCAGAAATAGATAAACAGCAAAACTCGTGGAATTCTGTCAGATAAAACCCTAAGTCTAGGTGTTGGTTTCATTTGGATCATTTTCTCTATTTATTTGATAGTTATAATTGATACTTAAGGACCGTCAACAAACTCTCCCAAGCTTACCTCTTGCTCGTCCCTGAGCAAGGAGAGACTCAGTAGTTGCTGAAATGCCTTTGAATTTTGACGGTACACATGCTTTCAAATAGAGTCTCATCTTTGAGTTAAAGTAAACTGTCAAGACTTAAAACTTACTTATTATACCTTTCACCATGGGGCTTGCAACCGTCACCTTTGTCTTGAGCGGTTAAAAGATAGAACAGTCTAGTCAAGCGCCATGTCTCTTATTCTTGATTAGCTATAGCTCTTGGAGTTTTTTGCAGATTTTCAAATAAAACTCAGAGATTCCTTGTATGACTCTCTCAGGTCTCTCTTTTGTGGTATTTCTAGATCCTCACCAAGGCAATAATGATGTCTGCCTTCTCTCAAAGCAAAGTATGTAGTATTTGTGGTATAAGGCAGAGTGACATTGCCTTCTCTCTCATCCTATTCTAATAAGGCTTTTGATATCTGGAGCTCATCGGTGGGAGATAAAGTATACATACTTACAAGGCATTTATTGCATAGTCAAACCATGGATCCAGAGAAACAAGCCAATAAGTCAAATCAAGATGTGCATGTGTGGCGAATAAATGGTGTATGGTGGTAGTGATGATAACAATGATGAAAGTCTAATTCTACTTTTGCTCTTTTTGAGGGGATACATACCTTTCTTGCTTTTAAAGCTCTTGAGGAGAATGAGGTGCTCTATATTTTCTTTTTTTTCCTCTCAGGTGGGTATCTTGTACCTCTAATTCTACTGTCGGACACTTGTCCATTTTTACCTCTCTTCTCACACTTTTTCTTTTTTTTTCATCGAGGTTCCGAGCACTTGCTCCTTTTTATTTCCTCGTATCTTTTTCTTTTCGAGGTTCCGGGCACTTGCCCCTTTTTATTTCCTCGTATAGAGCACTCATCTCCTTAGAACAATATAGCAAGTGGTAGTAACCAAAATAGCTTGAGCATTTATTTCACAGGGGATAACAAGAATGGGAAAATATTTTTGGCTATTCTCTCCCGGATTAGGAGTAGAATAATTTTATGTGGATCTGGAGATGAGAATGAGTGGATATATGTGGATGCGTACTTCCGGAGTAGAAGCAGCATGTATGAGTGATCGTGCAAGTGAATCTTGATTTTAACCGCATGACAAGCTCCTAAGGGTCTACACAGCTTGACTACACTCAATGCTCATAAGCAGTAAAAAGTAAAGGTATGGCTTAAAGTCTAGCAAGCATGTATGTATGGCTGTGGTAGGAACTTAAACTCTCATCATACAGGAACTCATCATGTAGCATTTTAAGATTTTCAAAGATAAAATTCTCCAGAATTCTAGCATCTCTAGGAATAGATAAACAGCAGCTCAACCTTTCCATATCATATCCGTTAACAACTTAGACTTTAGATCAAGTTCTCTTCCCATAAGTTCAGGTTTAGAGCAAGCTTTAAATGATAACAGTTATGTAAACTTAGAGAGAGAACTTCAAATTTGAAAATTAGGCAAAGCAACTATTCATCATATCCATGCTAGAGTTTTATTATTTAGATTCAGTTTAGCATAGCCACTTTATTTATTTATTAAAACACACTAAGCAAAAGATATAGGTATATATATATAAGCACAAAATCTTTATTTGGTTTTTTTTTCATAGTTATGTATATTTTTATAGGGTAGAAGTATATATAAATATAAAGATAAAGATAGAAATACTTAGCAAGATAATGGAGGTGCTCTCCCCCAAGCTGGATCTTGACATAATCTCTTCTGATGTAGCTAGCAGATGGCGGAGATGTATTTGAAAGTCGGCAGCACCCTGACAGCGATTAGAATGTCCTCCGTCTGCTAGTCTCCTTGAATTCTGTGAAGCTCAAATAGACAACAAAGCTTTGTGGAACTGATTAAGTGTTAGCATAAATATCTAGCCTTTATCATGCTGAGCCTCCTTGATTTTTTTATGTTGTTTTTTTTTCTTTTTCTTTTATAAAGCAGAAGAAAATATTTATGTATTTATTATATATATTTTTTTTTATGCCACCACAGTGAATGTACTTATGGGTTTTATGCCACTCGCATACTCACATGGGGCTTTAGGGTTTTTTTAACATTTTTATTTTCTTTTTAAGATAGTATGAATATGATTAACTAAGCAAACTATTTAAGATAAAGTAAATAATTAAAAGGAAAGGATAACTACCAAGTTACCTCTTGGCAAGGCGTTCGGTGTTTTTAAGTCCTCCGAACGGGACTCTTATTCGTTCAGTCGTCCTGGGACTTGGTGGATGGCGTAGTCGGTGGTTCCGGCAGCGCCTCTTCTTCATGTACAACTGTCTTTTCTTTCCATACCTGTCTCGGTGCTTTGGTCTCCTCAGGACAGTGTTGGTTGAGTGGTATGTCTTCAGATCTTACCACTTCTCCTTCATAATCTGCCCATCCGTCCTTGATGACCTGTTGCTTCTGATTATGGTTACGCCGCCTTCTTCTTGTCCTGACCTGCTTGGATTCTTCAAATACATAATTAGGGTCAGTAAAGTAAAGACGTACCTTCTCAGAGGGGAAGTGCATGTGGACTTCTCCAGTTCCAATGTAGATGATTGCTTTGACAGTACTAAGGAATGGTCTTCCAAGGATGATGGGTGGATCATATTCATCTTCTCCCATGTCAATAACCTGAAAGTCTGTATGGACAAAGTGATCGTCTATCTTGACAGGGACGTCAGTTACTGTATCTTCGACCTGTCGGAATGTCTGATCTGCCATCTGGAGCTGAATATATGTTGGGTTTAAGGGCATGGTTCCGAACAGAAGTTCATAGGTGACCTTGGCCATTATGTTGATGCCCGACCCAGTGTCGCAAAGTGTCTTGTAGAAGTGGGACCCATTAATGGAGCAATAAATGCTTGGCATACCTGGGTCGTCCTTCTTAGGCAAGAACGGTGACTTGAGTTGGCGATCTTGACCTTTGTGCACGGCAGTGACCATCTTAGCTGTCTCGGTCCATACTTGCTTCTTGCTCTTGTTCCTCCTGTTGGTCCTCTTCCTTGGTTCATATTGGGGTTGCTCTGGGATTTGTGCGGTCTTGTTCTTGAAGGAAAACGTTTCCTTCCTCCCCTTGATGTAGAAACTGATCTTGGCAGCACTAGCATAGATGACAGCTCCCGCGGTGTTCAGGAATGGTCTCCCTAGGATGACGGGAGCCCTCTCATCAGAACCGGTCTCTATCACTACGAAGTCTGCTGGAGCGTACGAGGAACCCACTCGGACACAGATGTTCTTCAATATTCCTCTCGGGAAACTCAGTGTCCTATCTGCAAGCTGCAAACACATGGTTGTTTCTAATAATGATTGTGAAAAGAGTTTTTCATAGAGTACCCTGGGTATGATGTTGACGCTGGAGCCAAAGTCACAGAGTGCTTCTGGGAAGTCTCGCATGCTGATGGAGATCGGGATGACGGGGCGTCCTGGATCGCCTCTCTTGACCGGTAGACGGTCAGTACTTACTTCCACGATAGGGTTACTCCAGTAATCTCTTGCATCAAACATGTCTACAAGATTTGCAGATTCTAGTCCTTCCGGTTGTGATGGTATACCGGGGTTAGTAGCAGGAACAGCAGCAGCTATTTGATTCAACTGAGATTCAATCATTTTATTAAAGCTAATCTGGTTCTTGATGGCAGTAGAGAAATTATCCATTCTATTATTTATATTTTCTAGTATTTTATCATTAGATGCCAATTTCTTAGACAGGTTATCCATTAGCTTTCCTTGGTTGGATACTAACTCTCTCATAGGTGGATAATTATTATTATTATTGAAAGAATTGTTACCTTGGTAATTACCTGAGTAGTTAGGCCTCTGTTGATTCCAACCTTGATTCTGCTGAGGACGGTTGTAGTAGTTGTTGTTGTTATTGTTGATGTAGTTCACGTCCTCCAGCAACTCAGGACAGTGATTGCCCGAGTGTCCAGTACCTCCACACTCCTCACAAGTCATGTGAGAGTCGTAGACGTGCATGACTTCTTTCTTTTCTCCAGCTCGATCATCGAGCTTCTTCATGAGTAGGTCTAGCTTGGCAGACAGCATGTCTACCTCCTTGAGCTGGTGCATACCTCCACCTCTCTTGCGTGTCTGAGTTCTTTCTTCATTCCAACCTTGGTTGGATGCCATCTTCTCCACAAGAGCTGTGGCTTGAGGTATGGTGAGTGATAGGAATGCTCCTCCAGCTGCAGCATCCATGGTTTCACGGACACTGTTAATGAGCCCATGATAAAATGTCTGCATCAATAGCCAGCTTTCCATTCCATGATGGGGACATTCTAGGATGTAGTCTTGGAAGCGCTCCCATGCTTCTGGAACGGATTCATCATGTTGTTGCTGAAAACTTGTAATCTTCCCACGGAGAGCATTGGTCTTGCCCATGGGAAAGAATTTGGCCAGAAAGTTCGTGGAGCAGAGTGCCCACGTAGCGTTCTTCTCCTTTGTAGCGTAGAACCACTGCTTCGCTCTCCCCAACAGTGAGAATGGGAAAAGGCGAAGTAGTATGGCGTCTCTGGGGACATCAGCCATGGTGAAAGTGCTGCAGATCTCCAGGAAGTGTTGAAGATGAGAACTAGCGTCTTCATGTGGCTTCCCACAGAACTGGTTAGCTTGCACCATGTTGATGAGCCCAGGCTTGAGCTCGAAGTTGCGGTCGATCTCCCCAGCAGGTCCAGTGCGGAAGTTGTCCGTAGTGGGAGCTGAGAACTCGCGGATCGACTTGTTCGCCATGGCTTCGAATTCAGTCGACAAATTCCGAATGAAACTTCGGCGGTCTTCGGATTTGGATGAAGCTTTGTGCTGAAGTGTTGACGATGTCTTCTTGAGCTTGGCTCTTGTTCTTCTGAATAAGGCTTCGGGATCGTCAACAAAGTTGTCTGGAAGATGTCTTCTATTCATGCATCACCCTGCAATAAATAATCAAAATGGAAAATACAGGGGTAAAACTGTATAAGAGAATTGATAAGCTCGATCAGATTAGTGATGCAAATGATGACTCAAAGTTCCATATTCATTCCTACTTAGTAATCAACCTTCCCTGGCAACGGCGCCAAAAATGCTTGTTGGACATTCTTAACGTCACTACCAAAAGTAGACTTAGTTTTCTAATTCTGATAACGGCGCCAAAAATGCCAAACCTATCCCTCATGCCACTTAAGCCAAGTTGTCATCCCCAGCATGACATGAGAGACGCGGTATTGAAATATGCATTTGCTCATCAAGATAAATAATAAAAGGGATCTGCAAGCGCACAGATTAATACCGATATAGCATTTTAACCGGGAAGTATTCCAGGTATCGTTATTTATATTTTTACCACTGGGAAGGGATTTCTAAGTATCATGGTTGATAATGGAATGAGAATATGAAACTGAGTACACATCATTGCATGTATAACCGAGAGTATTTATCAATCTCTTTATACAGGTATAAATGTCACATTAAGTAAAGGTAAAGTGATAATGGTGACAAAGATAATTAATCTGATCAGCTAGCCACATATAATAATGATAAGCACCTCAACAGATATTCTAGCAAGTCATTAGCATGGAATTAGGATGAACTACAAAGATATTCCCTAAGTTATTATTAACTATAAAGTCTAGCATATCATAGTTAGTGCAATTATACTTGTCAATCATGGTGAGAAAAGACTATATCCATGCATAGTGAATATTAGCAAGGAAGATGAAGAACATAGCAATCACTCCCCTGTAATAGTGTTGCTCTGCCTGCCCTATACACGAGAGGGGGACTATATAAGAATCAACGAAGCTGTCACTATCGCGAACTACCCCACAATCCGGCATATAGGGTGTAATCGCAGATAAATACGGTATAGACACCACGTCTACACAATAATTATCATTCACCCACTGTACACATGGATAAACGCTATACGATCCTAGGCATGTATATAATTCCAATCTAACTAAGCCAAGCATATAACTATGATAAACTAAGAACAATATAATTGCAAATATAATCAAGTAGAGCAAAGTCATAATCAATATATTGAAATAGAACAAAGTCATATTCATAATATTGAAGAACAATGATGAACAATTGAAGAAACAATAGAGGAATTACCAAGAATCTTCTTGACAGATCCGGGAACCAATCGAAGATTGACTCCTTCTAGTTCTAATCCTATGTAGCTATGCTAACTAGAGATCTAGTTGATGTGGTGGCTCTAGGGCTTGATCAGAGGCTCTCCTCCTAAATTAGGGTTTGAAGTATGAGACGAGGGCCTCTCCTCCAGGGGCAGGGGCCTTGTTTATATAGCCCTTTCGGATGAATCTGGGCCGTCGGATCAAACCGACATTGAACGGACGGTTTTCCTTGATCCTCTAGGTCGGTGGAGCATAATCCTCGAGGCGGAGCCTGATTGGCTCCGGGGCCAGGGCGGGCGCCCTAAGGACCAGGGCGGGCGCCCTGTGTCCGACTCCGTTACGCCTCCCGTTCGTTCTCGTGGCTTCTGGACTCTTCTAGATGTAAGATAATTACGTGTTCGGTTAATATCCCGTCATTAATCCGACATGTGGGCCTTTCTTCCGTATTTCCTGATAACCCCCTGCAGAAATAGATAAACAGCAAAACTCATGGAATTCTGTCAGATAAAACCCTAAGTCTAGGTGTTGGTTTCATTTGGATCCTTTTCTCTATTTATTTGATAGTTATAATTGATACTTAAGGACCGTCAACAATTGGCCGGGTTGTGTGGTAGTTCGCGATAGTGACAGCTTCGTTGATTCTTATATAGTCCACCCTCCGTTGATAGGACAGGCAGAATTTGTATTACGGAGTAAGTCTTACTATGTTCTGATTTACTTTAGCAATGTTCCTTATACATAAATAAAGAGTCTTTTATGCTATATATGATCTTGTAGAATGTTTAGAGTAGATTGTGACTTAGTAGATAGTAGATACTTAGAATCCATTCTCTAGCTAATCCGACGTCACCTTATATCAATATGGAGTAGTCTATTTCTAATCGCTGTGTTATTTACCCATGAGCTTATAATTCATTATCTTTATTTATGGCTTACCCCCTGCCAAAGCAAGTGACTGTGTGACGAGTTTCTCATTAGTAATCATGTTTAGCAAAGTTGATCTCTAGTCTATGTCATTCTACACCTGCTTTCACCGTTCTCTTAAGCAAAATATAAATAACGATACCCGGAATACTTTTCCTGGTGAAATGCTACAATGAGGTATTTTATCTGTGCGCTTGCAGATAGAATAGATTATCTTCTAAAGAGCCCTTTACATTTATAAATACCTATGTACACTCTGGCACCATGCTGGGGATGACAACCTAGTATTTAAGTGGTGTTAGTAAGTGTCATGGGCGCAGCCGCTAGGGCACGCAGCGTAGGCATAACCGCCATGGCACACAAGCACGACCGTGGGCGCCGGGACACGAGCGCGGCCCTTAGGGCATGTGGATGTGGGCATCGCTAGCTGTGAAGACTGTGAAGCCGAATGGATAAGGAAGAAGAAGGAAACGGGAGAGGAGGGAAAATAAAAAAAAGAGAGATAGAAGGGTACATATTATGGTCATTCATGCTTTTGGTATACCGTAAGGAGCCGTTTTGCCAAACGTATCACAAAAAGAACTCCAGCTTCACCGATAGAGCTACTCTTGGAGCTAAAGATAAAGCCATTTCACTGGTGAAGTGGAGCTATGCCAAATGAGACCTTAGTTGTAAACAGAGATGTAATTGTGCTCTCAATTTAATACAACCCCCTGACGAAAAAGGAAGCTCGAATTAAACTTGGTTCTGACATAAACTAGACTTGGATCCTTTGTTGGGAATAACACAACGGGTGTTTATTAGACCAGAACATTGGAAGATGATATACATCGGTCAGTTTTGCTGTTTAGATCTATTAGCTCTAACAGTTAGCTACTAAAATTAGTCAATATATGGAGTGAAACTTGCATTGGTAATAGGATAGCTGACTATTTGCTGAACAGTCTCAGCTAATAAGGATGACTACACTGAGGATGACTATCATCAGCCGTCTAAAACAAGGTGCCACGTATCATTTTATCTCACGTAGAACTGCAGAAGGGAGAGAAAGATATGCGGGTTGATAATTAACAGACGGCCCGGCCTAGCTAGCATGAGAGAAATCTCTTGTAGCTAGAGATGCCATTTTTACACCGTAGATGTATGCATCATGCTAGTATTGAACAATTAGATGGTATTTAAATTTCTCTGAAACAATTTTTTTAGAACGTGTTTAGCATGTGTTTTATTAACAAGAAGTTAAAACACATATACACCCACCATCACATCATGGCGAGATGCTCTGAGACAAATATAATGGCTTGTCTATTGTAATTTCAGTGTTTGACAATTGGAGGGTAATCTTGACGTAAGGATGCACTCGTCATGTGCCCAACGTAAGTAAGTACGTAATTTAAGAGAAAAGGAGCCATGGAACGTTGACGACGACGACCAGACTCATGATCTATCGCAACTAACTAGCTTGCTCCTGCAGGATCGAGTGACAAATCCTGCTAGATTTGCCCCTCACCTTTTCTTCGTCAGCTCCTTTACAATTTGTTGCCGCGCTCGCTTTGCCTTTGCTTTCCCCAGATTCTAGCTATTTGTCTGATTGTCTCTGTTTTCCGCACGCGGTCTGCGTAGGATAGGATAATATATATATATATATATATATATATATATATATATATATATATATATATATATATATATATATATATATATATATATATATATATAAAAACCTTCATTACCCTCTCTCTCGTTTGAATATATAAACAGGCTGATAGGCGAGCGGTAGTGTATACATCAGTTTTCTTCTTTTGATGAAAGCAAATTAAACTGATGCAAAAAAAAGGCATGCTTTCAGGTGGAGTGGCGAGCTAGACCGATGACCTAGATAGACGATGTATGGCACATATATGTATATACTAACTACTACTACCTGCAAGTGGAGAGATAAACTAATTAGGGTTTGTTAATTTATGTTGGTCCACTAGCGTGCAGTGGGTCCCATTCGCTTATCAATCGTGGTGCAGCATGCGTTCACATGTGAAAGTGAGACTGGTCATGCATGCCAATGTGCCGGCCACAAAGACGCCTGTGGAGGTACGATGAAACTATAGGGATCTAGGGTGCACAATCTTTGTTTGGCGTGTGTGTTGTTTCGAAGCTACACGCCACAAGGACACCGCCAAAATTAGGAGCCGGAGGGGGCGGGCGGTGGGCCGATGGAGCAGTTGGCGGACGAGGTTGCCACGAGCCAGGGTGGTGGACAAGGTGACGGTGGTGAGTATATATATATACTCCTTAAAAGAAGTCGTTTTGGACAGCGGCACGGTCTCCAAAGCATAACTTTGACTTTATTTTTTTATAAAAATATTTATTTAAAAGTGATATATGTATATTTTTATTAAAGTATATTTCAAGACAAATCTATTCATATTGTTTTCACATTTTCAAACTCAATAACTTAAGAGTTATTCGTGATTTATATTCCAAATGTTTGACTCAAACCTTGTCCAAAACGACTTCTTTTACCAACATGGAGGGAGTATATATATATATATATATATATATATATATATATATATATATATAGAGAGAGAGAGAGAGAGAAGAGAGAGAGAGAGGGAGGGCCTGGCGGTCGTGGCGGGTTGCGGGGCAGCGAGCAAGGCAGTAGGGGCGCTGGCGAGTGGGTGTTGGTGGATAACAATTGGGAAGAACCTATGGCGAGGATGAGAAAAGCAGTGTCTTCCTCATCTTATTGGGATTAGGAGAGGGTGGGGAGGAGAAGTGAGGATGGGCAGTGCGACCAACGGTGAGGGTGCTGCTAGGCAAGGTGGTGGGCGAGGCCAGCAGCAGTGGGGCGGGTAGGGGCAATGAGACGGATGTTGAAGATGAACAGGAAGTAGAAGATGAGATGAGAAAGCCAAGTTAAAGTGGAGTTGCTACTATTGCCAATGCTCATGCACCAGAAAAGAGGGTCTACTAGGGTACATGCATATATGTATGTGTCACTCTCCCATGGCTTGGCATGCGAAGGCGATGGTCGTGGTCTGCCGCAACTCACCATGGAGGTGTCACGTGGCGGCGTTGTCTTGCCCGATGACTCACGGGCGTTGCTCTACTCACCGATGCTGCTCGCGGGGCGAGGCTGATGCAGTGGCGTGACATTGGGGAATGCTAGCAGGGCTATGGAGGGCCAATTTCGGCCAGCAGCTAGCCTCGTGGTGGCCTTCGGTGGCGGATCTTGGCAGCCAGCTGTGCTACGGGTGGCACGAAAGTCAGATGCGCGGGAGATTAACCAACGAGCAAAAGGGAAAGGGGACAGAGGAGAATCCCCTTTGTTTGAGGGAATGAGGAACTTTTTTGAGGGATTGAAAAAATTAGGAAAAGGAGATCTACTGCACTGAGTTTTTTTATCCCATTTCCCTGTATGACAAGTTTTAAAGAAAAGGATATTATTATTCTTAATCTGGTAAAGACGCTCTAACTTATCAGATTGAGTTTCTCGATCCCAACCTTCCGGCTATCCTCCCGGCATTAGGATTGCTAACTGATGACTCCTAGAACATTGTCCCACTCCACACATCCACTGCCACACCGATATTCTTGAACCAATCATCCCATGAATCCCAAGACCCTCACTCCTGGCTCTCCAAAATCCTCAAATCCCGAATTGAAAAGAAATACTGAAGGTAAGGGTATGAATATCCAAAATTGTAGCTGGGAGGTCATGAATGTGACCAAAACTAGAGAGGAATTAGAAGGTCATGAATCTCTCTGCTAAAATTTTAGGGACTCGACAACTCCAATGTCATTGCTTTCGCTAAGGACCATAACAATGCTTACAACTAGGCAGATTTTACCATGGAGAGGAACAACCGGTTATAACTTGGTCCATCCTAGATACCAAATCTTAAGATGTACTTATGGCACCTGTAGCATTTTAAGAGGTATACCGCTATGACATTGTCAATTGTTGCGCTGATGTAGCTACAAATGCTTTAGCTCCATTAAACATCGTTATTTGGCTTAGGCGCAAACTTATTTTTAGCTCCGCTAATCTTTACTGAGGTAAATATTCATTCTTTGCTCAAGATGACTAGAATATATGTCTCTCCATTATGTTCTTTACTTAATAAAATGATGTATCAAAGCATTGAATAATTCTTAAGTTGTTTACTGTTGAATGCAGAGTGAATATGAATGTTAATTATGGATTATAGTGATTAATTAAACAATTGTGAAATGGACTTGGAGACATGTTTTCCTAAAGCCCTAGACATGTATTTTAGTATTGTGTCCTTGGAATTTTGTTAGTTCTATGTTTATGTGCATAATGAATTGAGATTTTTTATGTATTTTAAAAACCGTTAAATGAATACCCACCGCTATATCTTACTATAGCTTTTTATAGATTTTGATTGAAGGAGGCCACCACTAATAAATAGCTTAGCCTGCTACTTGAAACCTTAGGCACCTCTCTCCAAGGACCATAATTGAGTGCTTAAATTGTTAAGCACCTGCAAACAGTAAACAACTTATGATAATTATAGGAACCGGGCGTTCGGGTGGCTGGATGCACAAATCGCGCGCAGATACGCCTAATTAAAAAAGGATGGGGTGTCCTTATCCTCTCGGCTCGCGTTCTCGTTTCTTCGTCGTGCATGTGCCCGCTGGCTTGCTCGCGCATCTCTCTGGCCCCTCCCGTTGCGCGTGTGGCGTCGCTCCCTCCCTGGCCATCGGTGGCACCCTCACCCACTCTGGCGCAGGCCCTCCTCCACTACGGCATCCTCCTCTCCCACTTCGGCGTCCTCCTGCCCCCATACCGTCGGCTCCTTCCCTGACCCCAGCGTCCTCCTCCCCACCCGGTGGCTTCTTCCCCCACCTCGGTGTCCTCCTCCTCCACCCCGACGACGCCCCTCCCCCCCACCGGCGTCCTCCCCCACAAGGAGCTCCTGATGCCCTCAGATCCGGTGGCCATGGCACTCCCTGCGCCAGTCTCTCTTCTCTCCCCTCATGTTGCAATTCTATCTTTCAATTGTTTCAGACGTTTCAGACGTATATTGCAATTGAGTCATATGGATGTTATAAAGGTAGATCGGGGGATGTTGCATATGTTGCAAGTGTTTCAAAGGCATGTTGCAAGCATTTGTTCAAAATGTTTCACCTGTTTCTAGACGATGTTTCAATCGTTTCTGATCTGAATGTTTTATATGCTTCGCACAAATGTTGTAATAATACGTTCCAAATGTTTTAGTTGCTTTAGTCTTATGTTGCAGCAGTTGTTCCATGTCGTTGCAAGTGTTTTTATTCGATCGTTGTTCCAAATGTTTCAGCTCCTTTAACCTAATATTGCAGCAGTTGTTCCGTGTCGTTGTTGCAAAGTGTTCTATTCGAGCTTTTTTTATGTTGTTTAGCTGGGGGGGGGGGGGGGGGGTTGAGCCAGGCGGACAGGGGCGCGTGGCTCGCTGGGGCCCTAGTGAACGGAGATGCTAGGACCAGCGGGCGCAGGTGCTATGGCCGGGGGGGTAGGGGGGCTGGGGCGTGCTCGTTGTGTGCGTGGGGCGAGCTACGGGACATGTGGACTGGGCTGGGGGGCGCGCTGGGGGCGTGCGCGTGAGTCGGGGGCGGAAGCAGATGCGGGGGGTTGAACACTTTGAGCGGGCGTCCGGATGCGCGTGGTGCGCCGGATGTCCGGGCGCTAGATTGGCCGAACAACTTATCCAATAAACAGCAAACCTTAGGCACCTCTCTCCAAGAATATATATGTCATTCTTTTACATCTCATGCACTGATCCTATTTTACATCTCATTACATAAACCGTACCGCTAAATGATCTTTTCCCTACAAAACACTGCATTATTGGCACTACTACTGCCCTAAAAAAACAAAAAAGGAAGATCAAACTATACTTCTACTTTGAAAATTCCTGTTGATCAGCTAGGTTGCGGAGCTAGTTAGCTAGTACTAGTAGTCCATGAAGCTATCGCACTGGAGGAAGCGGTCGAGGTAGTGGAGAGGGTCGTCTTCAGCTGCCATCTGCGCCGCCATGTCCCCAGAATACCCATCCCACCAGCTGGTCTCGCCGGAGATGCACGAACCAGTAGCCGACGGGATTTCGCCGTCGACAGGAGAGCCGTGGTCTCTTAAAGCACCACAGACGAACTGCTGCTCCATACTTGTAGGAAACAACGGCTCTTGCTGGCACTGTGGAATTTGTTCATAAGGAAAACAGGCAGAAGGCTGGAGGTCGATCAGAGCAGGCAGCAGCAGCGGTGGTTCTTGCTTCATGTTCATGGCAGCAGCAGCTGCATTCTCAGTTGGCTGAGCATTTGTCGTCGCCATCGTCGTCAGTCCATTGCCGCTGCCGTTGCAGCCTGCTAGCAATGCAGCGAGGTTGCTGCTGCTGCTGGTGTTGGCTTTGGCTGCAGCTTTTGCAGTGCAGGTGTGGTCGTTGTTGTAGGTGACGTGGAACATGGGCGGGTCGCTGTTGTTGTCCATCTGCTGGACGTGCTTGGTGGCCAGGCAGCCGGCGTCGTCCTTGTAGGTGCACCGGAAGTAGCTCCTCGTGAAGAGCGTCCCGTTGATCTTCTTCTCGCCGTATTTCCTCCACTGGTAGCCGTCGTCGTAGGGCACGGCGGTTAATGTCGTCCATGACGAGGTCTTCTTCTTCCCTTCCATTGCTACTGATGATCTGCACGCAACAGTTTCGAGTGGAAGCAACAGTCAGCAAACGAGTTGAAGAGATTAACTGCACAGAGAACAGCCTAAGTCGATCCAGCAGTGGAGCATGCACACATAACACACACCTTCTTCTTTTGGCGCCTCTTGTTGCCGTGCTGGGTGCTATGGCGGCTTCGGAATCGGCAGACACCGGGCTGGGCGGCGAGAGATGAGGCTCAGCTTTGACGACGACAACAGGCTGCTGCTGCTGCTGCTTCATGACGGAGAGGGCGACGTTGAGGGCTCGCAGCGCCTTGCCGAGGAGGCTCTGCGCAAGCGGGGTCGTCGACGGCGGCTGCTGCGACTGCGAGTGGAGGAGGAGAGGCTGCTGGAGCTTGATGAGCTCGTACACCTGCGCCACTTCCCTCACCGCGGCCTCACGGTCCGCCACGCAAGCCATATATCTATCGATTCTACCTCCTCTTCAGTCGTTCTTGCTGGATATATATGGAGGACTGATGCGTGTTTATGTTGTGGGCTTGTGGCAACTCATCCATGGTAGCTCTCGACGAGCTTTTATATATGCAGTGGCAGTGCAGCCTCCTCTCCTGCTGCCTCCATGTGTGGTGGCCGTGTGGGTGGTGGACCAGACCAGACTACCAGAGCGCGTGGAATTCCATAGCAATCCGTGGATACATTGGTCGTTGAGCAGGTAGCAGGTGAGCTCACTAAAATATGGTTACGGCAGGACCGGCACTATTAGTCCAAGAAGATGCCCGGAAGGCCGGAACTAGCTAAACACCTCTGAAACTGAAACAAACCTTTTTTTAACTTCGTCGTTCTCTTCCATCAGCATTCAGCAGCTGTAGTGTATTTGCTATGCATTCACAGAAAATTCAGTCATAATTATATTAACCAAAGATTTCTGCTGGTCCTTCCTCATCAGTGTTGACTACGCGTGTGCATGCGCAGTCAGTCAACAAGTGCAGTGGATCCATTGGCTGATCCAACTCCGAGCAGGTGCACACTACCCCAACCCAAGTTTATTTGAGCAGCAGCAACGAATTAACGGTCGTTATTTGCAACTAATTAATACTGGCATACTGTCAACGCCTGCGCACGCATGCTGACAATTAAGCAGAGAGCAATCAGACTGTATGTCAGAGTCTGAATTAGACCATGGATGTATAGCTAGGGTTCATCGATCAGTACTATATTCACTATTCAGGTTACACAACACAGACACGAAGCAACCATTAACCATGTACTAGTATTATATTAGTGTATATCTTATAGATATACCTGAGTAAAGATTGCAACTTGGCCAAAACGTGTTACACGTAACAACAGCTTTAACAAATTTTGTCTGACCAGGCTGGGATGTAATGAAATCGACTTGTAGTAAAGAAGCAGCTAGCGAGTGATGATGAGTACGTGCTGCCCATGAAATAATATACCACCAACTTGCTCCGTATCCTATTTTCATAATTAGGTGCATTACGTATGGAAGGAGTATACAGACTACTGCAACCAACCAGTTCTGTCACGTGTCACTATTGTTCTACTTGGGCTGTTAAACCTTTTCTTTTTTGCAAAGCATAGTACAACGCAGACATATACATTGTACCTCTATGAACACTGAAACACTAAGACCAAGCTAGTAGATTTCAAGATATACTGACGAAGTTACCACATTGTTGATGGGCACAACATCGTCTGCCATTAAAAGAACAACGCCGTTAAATCTTGCAATAAATCCAGGGAAATACGAGCACTTGTATCAGACCACTTGAACCTAGGTGGACAGGTTCTACCACAAAGAGCCTAACTAGCTGAGCTATGCTCATATCATGGCAATTAGACCTCCTTGTGGACGAACATTGCTGACAAAAAAACATGTTGCATGCAAAACATTGAGCACCTTGTGTATGATCAACCAAAAGACTCGTTGTCCAGTCTAGCTATAATAGCTAGAGTTTTAGTGCCCCATGTATTACCGGATGGCGTCAACTGCGCGTTGATTCCTCACATGATCTTGTTTCTTGTGGACAATTCCTGGTGCGAATGCCTATCTAGGCATGTAGCCTGATGTTCTTCATGTTGTTGTTGTTTTTGCAAGGTTGCATGATACGGTTGGTGGCGATGGTCGTGTTCTCCATTTGCATCTTTGTGCCATCGGCTTGCTAGATTCATATCTCACGATGGCCAGGAAGTTATCCGGACTTCCAATTTTAGCATGGTTGGTATTGGTGATGCTAGATTATTGATGGTCTCTTTGATCATCTTCGATGTCAAAGGTGGTTGATGCTCTTTCAATGTGATGTGTCCCAAGAAATTCCTATGGTGTTGGTTCGTGTGGAGTTATAAGATTTGTGGCCTGTTGTTTTTTTTCCTCTCGATCGGACCCATCGGCCCGTTTTTCATTATTAAGAAGGAGTAGAATGAGTTAGCCAACACAAAGATGAGCAAACACGGTGGCGAGGGACCATCGGGGAGCTCAAAACGAAGCCCTAACTACTGGATATGACAATATTTAGATTACATTGCCAACTAAACTTTGCGACCAGAAAGGGCAAGCAACAACGAGGCTTGAGTAGAGGATGATGTCGTTGTGATGATCAGAGGGTGATGCTCTGAATGGGGCTCATTAGCGTCCTTGAGTTTCAAGATACTGGAACTAGGTAATCGTCAGTGACATGGACTGAAAGTGACGAATGTCACTAGAGCGCTCTGGATTTACTCATAGTACGTATATCATTTTTATTGTCCAGAGACTTAACAGAGATGTAATTGTGCTATCAATTTAATAGAACCCCCTCACAAAAAAGTTCAAATTAAGTAAACTTTGTTCTGATTGACATAAACTAGACTTGGATTCTTTGCTAGAAATAACACGATGCATGTTTAGACCGGAAATGTTGGAAGATCATATATCGGTCAATTATGCTGTTTAGATCCATCAGATCATTTCGCTAAAATTTGGCTTATGCTGATACTCATGCTGATTTCTTAGGAGAGGAAAACACTGTTCCTTCGCTAAAAAGTACTGCTAAAGTAGTGCTGCAGAACAGAGCGCTTAGCTTATGAAATTAGTAGATATGCATTGAAACATGCACTGGCTAATAGCATAGCTAACTTGGAGGCGACTCACCTGGCACCCCAGCGAAGCCCCCAGATCCCGTTGTTTCCCCACCGGCGACCTCCTTCACCGGTCCGGTGATCTGCTCGGCGCCCGCTGCATGCCCGATCTCGGTACAGGGCGAGCGACAGGATGAGGATGGGTTACAGGGTCTGGAAGGTAGAGATCGCTCCAGCTCGGTGCTGGATGCGGCAAAGCTTGCAGCTCTGACGGCGGCCGCGACCGCGCATCAGGCTCCCGTCTCCGAGATGCAGGACATCGACTCCAACTCCAGCAGTCCTTCACTGCCTGCTTTGGAGGATCCTGTCGTCCTCCATTCTCAGGAGGAGGTGTCTTTTGAGGCGAGGGGCCCTCCGAGGCAGCCGGATGGCGATCTACGCCGGCGCCGCCTTACCCTCGCTCCACGTCGGCCAATTTTGTCCTCCTTCGCTGAGGCGACCGACAGCGAGACAAGGCATCAGGTACGTGATGTTGGTGATACAGGTTCAGGCGGGGCCGATGACAAAGCGGACGCGGTTGGGAACGACGACGTTGCGATCTCGCCCAGATCAGATGCCGAGGAGACACTAAGGATGATCAACAACATCGACGTACTGAAGATTCAGGCCGAAAGTGTTGCAGGGACTCAAGAAATCAATAATGCGCCAAGCAGCTACAACATCAACATGAATTCAGGGAAAGGGCCTCAAAACGGTGAGACTGTTTTGATTTCAAATTCACCTTCAGTATATGCCGATTGCGTAGAATCAGCGATCCTTGCCGGGCTTACCGCTCATGAGGCATACGATCTTGCTGATGAAACCTACCACGGAGCAATCCTAGCAGGTTTTTCCACACAAGAGGCTAGCTATTTCATCCGCGAACAGAGGCTTGGCAAAGCCGCTCTGTTATCGACGGCGAAGTGTCCTAGCACAGACAACGATATTCGCGAAAAATTCTGGATTGACATCGGTTTTCCTAAAGAAACAAGATGGTGGGAAAATGAACATCACCCACCAGTGCAGGATGAAAACACTTCGGGTATTGAGGCCTCGGCTATGCCAGCTCAACGTGAACCCAAGAATCAAACTTCAGCATGACCTCTTGGACGAACGGTTCCAAAACGTGGAATCGCGATTCGTCCATGGAAGGGTCCTTTGCCGAGGCCACGCTCGCCGGCGACAGTGACGTTGGCTGCTTTCATGCCACCGGAGCGGATCGACAGATCACAAGCTATTGTACAACATGATCAACGGACAATTCAAAATTCAAAAGCTATCTCTGATTGCCTGAGTAAATCAATCTTAATCGAGCGTGCAAAACAATATGGCCGGTCCTGGTGGGACCTGTTGCCTCGTGGGCCCAGCGATCAAAGGTATCGTAAGGCTACCAAATACGATGCGACCTTCCCTCTGATCGGCAATATTGCCTCACGACCTGATCCAACAGCCGCCGCCTCGCGACCTGATCCAACAGCCGCCGCCGCCGCCAAACCCTCGTATGCCGACATGGCTGGACGACAGCCACCCACCAATCGCCACAACTCCAGCGGGTTCAATCACAACTCCAGCGGGTTCAATCACGAACCTCCGAGGGGCAGGTTTAATGACCGCTTTCGCCATGACGGGCGAGGTCTAGGCCTGAGCAGAGGTCGTGGTGACCACGGAGGGCCAGGTCGAGGACGCGGAGATGGGCACACTCATGGTCGAGGCATTGGAAGGGGTGGGCCGTGGTATGGCCCCAGTGCACCTCAACGGGAGACACAACAACACTATCAGCCGGTCACAGGGCCACAACGTCAACATGTCGGAGCTGACGCCGCTGACTCCAGTATGCAGGGTGCAGCTCGTAACCAGCAACAACAACCTCAGCCTACAGAATCTGGTATGGCAAAAAAGAAAAGACCGTACTGCTGGAGGTGCAAATGTAGTGGACATTCTAACGATGAGTGCACAGCTGACCTTGATTGCATCATATGTAATAAGAAGAACTCGCATCTATCATGGAAATGTCCAATTTTGAAGATGCCAAAACCAAATGCTACTTTTTTTTGGCTCTGGTAAGAAGGAATTTAGTTTCTTGCGGATCCCTGATATTGATTACAAACTAGAGACACCTGATCTTGCCCCTATAGCACTGGTCAAGGTGACCGGTAGTAAACTCTCAGCAGATGTGATTGAGTCTGAATTGGCCAAAATCTCACGGGCGGATTGGACATGGGAGGCCTTACCCCACGAGGAGGACTCCTTCCTTGTGGCCTTTCCATCAGATGAGGAGATGCAGCGGATGGCTTCCATTGATTATCATCTAAAGAATCATGGTGTCACGCTAACTATTTCAGCATGGCAAAGCTCTAATGACGTGAAACCTGTTTATCAGTTGGAAGAAATTTGGGTGCACATCACAGGTGTCCCTCATGCTTGGAGGCACTATCTTGTTTTTTGGGCTCTGGGTACAGTGATTGGCACCACGCTGGAGGTAGATATGTCCACTTACAGAAAAAAGGGGTCATCCGAGTTCGGGTTGGGGTGCTGAACAAAGATCAGCTTCCTTATACCACTGATTTAGTTTTTGGGACAGAAGGATATGACATAACTTACACATTAGAAGATACAAATTTTGTACCATCTTCACCGACTCCGAGGGATCAGGATCCAATGGATCATGATGGTAATGATGCAGACAAAGATAAGCCTGTAGAAAAGGATCCAGAAAATGTGCTCAAGAAATTCAAGAATACCCAAGGTGCAAGTGGATCCAAATCTGCAACCGGAATTGAAAACAATGGGCCGACGCCTATGCAAGCCCAACTTGCAATTTTACCCTCCGGTATTCAGCGATTGAGGTCTCTAATGCAGCCTTTACAGTGGGAAGATTTAGCCAAACTACCTCCTGTTGCTGTGACACCTATGGCTGCTACAACTCTTCCAAGTCCAAATAGTACTCCTGGATCAAATAGGAATTCTAATACGTGCAAGAAGAATTTGCCTGCCTCTACGAGTGATCTGATTAGATCAACTTCGGGAACCAGGGCTGTAGTTGACATTCCATTGTCAGCCTCTCCAACTATGCCGGACGGCAAAACGGGATGCTCTTTGGCTAGGGCAGCAGAAGCGGAGAAAACCAGGGCTGTCAATATTTCTCAGCTGTCATTAGACGTGGATGAGTCACAAACCACCACGCTTCTCATGGGCTCTCCGTGCCAGACAGCTTCGCTATATGCAACAGCATTCTTAAGCGATAAAACTGCTACTACACATACACCATTGAACAAATGCCAAGGTACAGATCTTGAGTCATCTTCCGGCTCAATTTTTTTGGGAGGTAAACGCCGCAGTGTACGATCTAATGTCGTATCTTCTGATGGTGTTGTAGCAGCTGATGAGGACACATTAACAAAGGCGATGAAAAGAGCAGCATCAAGGAACATGGATGGCCCAAAAATGGACAAGCCAATGGGAGAGATCTCACCACTTTCGGCTATGTCTTCAGCCAACATGATTCCAGGTACGCCCAAGTTGCAGCCATCTTCTATTTCTATTGTGTCTTTACCTCAAAAAAGATGCATTTCAAACCTGAGCAATGTAGGCTTCGTTTTGGGTAGCAATAGTAATACAATTAATTTGTCCATCAATGCGCTTAAGAGGGTCGAAGTCGATAGAACAACTGTAACACCAAATCAAAAAGAGACTAAAAGGTTAGGAGTAGGTGAAAATCCCTTTGTGGCAAGTGACGACGACGATACCGAAAATGACGGTACCCTTCTCGAACACTTAGTGAAGGAAATAACTGATGTAGGCTTGGATGATCTGTACCTGGACACAAAAATTTGTGACCTTATGGTTACTGGTCGTAAATCTAAGATAGCAGCAAAAAAGCGTAAAAGCCATAAGAAAGGTTCTCAACAAAAAGTTTCCCCATGAAAGGCTTCTTTTGGAATAGCAGAGGTTTATCGGACTTGGCTAAATACCGCTACATAGCTGAAGCAATCCGAGATCACAACCTTGATTTCGTGGCTGTCATGGAAACAGGAAAGCAGGACATGTCTAAATCAAATCTGTCCAGACTATCTGGAGGGGCAGATTTCATTTGGCACTGTCTACCACCTCGGGGGAGGTCTGGAGGAATCCTCCTTGGCATCAATGCTTCGTTTCTTGATCTATCATTAATTGTAGAAGGGGAATTTTATATCAAATTTCATCTCTGCAATAAATCGGATAATTTTAATTGGATACTTATGGCTGTCTATGGTCCAGCTCAAGAGGAGTTTAAAATGCCTTTCTTGACTGAACTCGTACGTGCTTGCCAACAAAACCCGCTTCCTACTCTAATCGGTGGGGATTTTAATATTATGAGAAATAGCAGAGAGAAGAATAATGATAGATTTAGTGACCGCTGGCCTTTCCTGTTCAATGCTGTCATTGACAGCTTTGATCTTAGGGAAATTGATTTGACAGGTAGACAATTCACTTGGGCCAATTCTCTACCTCATCCCACTTATGAAAAGCTTGATAGGGCCTTAATGACGACTGAATGGGAATTTAAATATCCTTTGGTAACTGTACATGCTCTTGATAGAGGTGTTTCAGACCATACGCCATTACTACTTGACACTGGAACACCAGCCTTCACGGGAATAGCAAAACCATTTAAAATGGAACTCAGCTGGTTCTATCGTGAGGATTTCTACGATCGAGTTGTAGAAATATGGAATAAGCCGGTGAGGGGGCAAAATTCTGTCCAGAGATGGATAAAAAAAATAGGAGCGCTACGCAAATATCTCCGAGGATGGGCCTCACACACAAATGGTGTATATAAACAACAGAAAACAACCCTTCAGTCGACCATCAATAACCTCGATATTGTCGCCGAAAATCGGGACTTATCTGAGGATGAGAGAAGTCAGCTTGATCAAGCTAGAAGTGATCTGACTAAACTCCTTCGAGAGGAAGAATTAAAATTCTATCAGCGAGCAAAGGTCACTGATGTTCTACTTGGGGATAATAACACCCGTTATTTCCAAATGGTCGCCAATGGTAAACATAGGAAGAAAAGAATTTTTTCTCTAGACCATGAAGATGGAAAAATAGAAGGTCAGGCTAACCTTAAGAACTATATAACACGTTTCTACAAGGACTTGTTTGGACCATCACAAGATACCATGACCTTAGATGAGTCACAAACAGCTGATATTCCTCAGGTCAGCCAAGCTGAAAACGAATTCCTAACGACTTCTTTTACGGAAAAGGAGATTCGGGATGCAGTTTTTGCGATGGAACACAATAAAGCACCAGGGCCAGATGGCTTCCCAGCTGAGTTTTATCAAAAGTTTTGGGATGTCATCAAAGTGGACCTAATGCAAATGTTCCATGATCTTCACTCGGGAACCTTGCCGCTCTTTAGCCTCAACTTTGGTGTCATAACTCTAATTCCGAAGGTCCAAGAAGCTAATAGAATTCAACAGTATCGACCAATTTGCTTACTAAATGTTAGCTTCAAAATTTTCACTAAAGCAGCAACCACTAGAATTAACTCAATAGCAGATCATATAGTTGGTCCAACTCAAACAGCCTTTATGCAAGGACGCAACATCCTCGAGGGAGCCGTCATTCTGCATGAGACAATTCATGAGTTGCATTGTAAAAAGCAAAGTGGAATTATTTTTAAAATAGACTTCGAAAAGGCTTACGACAAAGTTAGATGGCCTTTCTTACTGCAAACAATGCGGATGAAAGGTTTCTCTCCTAAGTGGATCTCTTGGGTGCAAGCTTTTATTTCAGGTGAAAGCGTGGCAATCAATATTAATGATGAAGTCGGACCTTACTTTCAAACGAAAAAAGGCCTTCGACAGGGGGATCCACTATCCCCCATTCTGTTTAACATTGTAGCTGATATGCTAGCTATACTAATTAAAAGAGCTAAAGCAGATAATCAGATAAGTGGAATAGTGCCACATCTAGTTGATGAAGGTTTATCTATTCTACAGTATGCTGACGATACGTTACTCTTTATGGATCATGATCTCGAAAAGGCTCGCAACATGAAGTTATTACTTTGTGCATTCGAGCAACTTTCAGGGCTTAAAATAAACTTCCACAAGAGTGAAATATTTTGCTTTGGAGCAGCACAAGAATCTTTGTCCCAATATATAGAGCTTTTTGGTTGTAATCAAGGAGCTTTTCCAATGAGGTATTTGGGCATACCTATACATTATAGGAGGCTCTCAAATGCAGATTGGAAAAGAGTAGAAGAACGTTTTGAAAAAAGACTCAGCAGCTGGAAAGGAAAACATCTGTCAACTGGTGGGCGCTTGACACTGATTAACTCAGTGCTTAGCAGCTTACCAATGTATATGATGTCCTTTTTTGCGATCCCAAAAGGAGTTCTAAAAAAATTAGACTACTTCAGGTCAAGATTTTTTTGGCAAAGTGATGAACAAAAACGAAAATACAGATTAGCCAAATGGGACATATTATGCCAACCCAAAAACCAAGGTGGGCTTGGAATTCATAATTTAGACATCAAGAACACAACCCTTCTAAGTAAGTGGCTTTTCAAATTGCTCACAACTGAGGGTACTTGGCAACAAATGCTACGCAGAAAATATTTAGGTTCTAAGCCTCTTTCTCAAGTTCAATGGAAGAATGAGGACTCTCATTTCTGGGCTAGCCTGATGAAGGTTAAACGAGATTTTCTGCGTTTTGGGACCTTCATAATTCAGGATGGATCACAAGTAAGATTCTGGGAAGATAGGTGGCTAGGACAGTCAACTCTGCGTCAACAGTATCCTTGCCTCTATAACATAGCCCGGCATAAACAGGCTACTGTAGCAGAAGTGCTAAGCACGTCTCCACCTACTCTATCCTGGCGAAGAGATCTAATTGGACACAAATTAGTGGCTTGGAACCATTTACTTCCACGCATCACGAATATTGTATTAAGCCAGCAAGAAGATGAATTTCGCTGGAACTTGCATCCTAGTGGACAGTTCTCAGTCAAATCTCATTACCTGGCAATGATCCATAATGATGTCCCCAATATTAATAAAGTCTTGTGGAAACTGAAAGCTCCATTGAAGATCAAGATATTTCTGTGGTACCTACGTAGAGGCGTAGTGTTAACCAAAGACAACTTAGTTAAACGTAACTGGCAAGGCAACAAACAGTGTTGTTTTTGTCACAAAGATGAGACAATTAAACACCTGTTTTTTGAGTGTCGATTCGCTCGTGCTGTCTGGTCTGTTATCCAGGCGGCTTCAGGCTTGTCTCAACCGCATACTGTATCAAGCATGTTTGGTTCTTGGCTCTGCGGTCTAACTAAAGAATTGAAATCGTTAGCCTTGCTAGGAGCAGCAGCTACGTGTTGGTCTCTTTGGTTATGTAGGAATGACCTGGTTTTTGAAAAGAAACGTACTTCTTCTCCTTTACAGGTTATCTACTCGATTATACATTGGCTTCGTACTTGGGTTGTCCTACAGAAGCCAACTTCACAAGATTTGGTTGTAGCGGCATCTCAATAATTGGCGCGGGTGGCCAAGGAGTTTTTTACCCAGGCACATGGGTGGCAATCTAGTCTTCGGATTGAGTGTTATTAGTATGTCTTTCTTTTTTAAGATCTTTTGTTTGACTGTGTGTATCCTCGTTATACAGAGGCTGGAAGTGTTTCAAGGTCTTTGTATCATCTCAATGTAACGATCTTGAAATTAATAAAGCTTTTCTTATCGAAAAAAAAATTAGCTGGACACTCTACGAGCATTAGCTGCTGATCGGTGCCACCCTCCAGGAGATGCCGCGCCGCTGCCCTTTTGCTCCTAGCTCACCGCTGCCACTATTGCAGTCTAGGTCCCTCTCCTTCTTCCTCTCCCGGCGAGTATGCCGGTGGCATGAAGAAAAGGGGACCCATTTCTCCTCTTCTTTGCTACAAAAACAAAGGATAGATAAATGATGCACGGAGTGTTGGAAAGGAATTATTGGAGGGTAATGCAAACGTAATGATGCACTCGTCATGTGCCAACGTAATACCAATAAGTAGCTAGTTTAAGATAATATATGATGGCGGAATGTTGACGACGACGACGACCACACGACTAGGTAGCTAGCTCCTGCAGGTTCGTCGATCGTCGAATCCTGCTGCTAGATATGCCCCTCACCTTTACAATGCAATTTGTTGCCGCGCGCGCCTTGTCGTCTCTGCTTTCGAATTCTTTTGAATTTTTTCACACGCGGTGTAGTACATCATCACCCTTGTCCTGTCCTTTCCTGTCCTACCAGTACCTTCCGGTCATATATATGCATGTGCCTATATATGTGGATTGACGACAAACGACTGAATACATACTCGCTCCGATCTAGAAAAAGTGTAGTTTTAGGTTTTTCAGACATCGTGTTCGACCGTTCATCTTATTCAAAATTTTTTAATAAATATTATTTATTTTGTTATGACTTATTTTATCATTAGAGATACTTCAATAATGATTTATTTATTTTATAATTTACACAAAATTTTTGAATAAGACGAACGGTCAAATATGATGTCTGAAAAATCTAAAACGACACTTTTTCTGGGACGGAGGGAGTAGTGAGTAGTGACTCCATCCAAGTTGCCTATATACAATTCGAATTTCAAAACTAAAATCCGTGTGCACGCATGGCCATATAGTACATATACTTCTTTTGATGAAAGCAAGTTAATTAAACAGCAAACATATGCAGTACGTGTGGCCCCTCTAGCTAGATGAATATATATACTATCTGCTGCTATCGATCTGCAAGTGGATAGATAAACTAATTAGGGTTCGCTAGTTGTTTATGATGTCCCCTAGCGCGCAGTGCAGTGTGTCCCCTTGGCACATGGAGTATATCAATCGTGGTGCAGCGTGCGTTCACATGTGAAAGTGAGACTGGTCATGCATGCATGCCAATTGCCAATAATGCCTGCCACAAAGACACCTATGTCTGGACGTGCGATGATGAACTTAACTATAGGGGGATCCGGACCTAGGGTTTCATGATGATAGCTAGACTGATCGATGACTTGGGCCGTTTGGAATACACGAAATGACTTCATCTTCAACAATATGCAGCCCAGTTAGGAGGCAGTCAAGTTCAGCTTCAAAAAGGAAATAATGAAGCTGCTTTCACTAAGAGCAAAGGCCAAATTAATATTCAACAATTTTTGACTTATGGATCCAAAATCTGCTATAATTTTCTTTGGTGCTCGCATTTCCTTTTCCTTTTGGGTCTCTTGAAGCCCTTTTGTAATATTTTGTAGACCTCTTTTACCTGTCAATAAATTCCTTTAGGGGCCTAGGCCCCTCCAGTTTTATAAAAAAAAATTAGAGCATGGAAAATGAGCAAGCAACATGAAACCAGATGGTCGGTATGAAAATTAACCTGCTCCATCCGTTCTAAAATATGTACTAGGTGTGAACAGTTAATTAAGCTAACCAAGAGTGTACTAGTAGGCTTTTCTATGTAAAATTTAAATGTATAGAAAATATAGAATTTTTACTAGTGACGTTTATAATTTCAAAAAAAGCACAAGGGTATATATGCTGGTCATTTTGACTACTTCCTCTCTTTTTCAAAATTCAAATTCCAAATAACTAGTCAACCAGCTTCATGGTATGATTTTGATTCTCCAAATGAATGTTTCTAGCAAGAAACCTCACCCAAAATGTTTCTATAAGAATTTAGATCCCACATGCCCTTATAGTTTTGTTCCAATAATCCAAGTTAGATTTATCTTACTTTATTCGACCAAATTATATATATAACATAATATATCAATATCCAAAGTACCAAATAAATATAATGTCAAGACATATTTACAATGGATTTGATAAACTAATTTAACGTGTATACGCTGATCAACCCATTTTTCATATAATTTTGACCAAAGTTAAGGAAAAATTTAACACAGATAAACTTGAAACAGATGGAGCACATTACTAGGCCCCAATGGCACTGCAATAAGTGCGTTTTTGATGGACACATCACAACAAGTGCGTTTTTTATGGAGCAGCCCCAAGTATTGCAGGCGCATTGGCTGTAGCTGAAGATGACGGAAAAGCACGGTCATTTGCTGGAGCTCGAGGTTTATCCCTCTAGCTGCCATTGCTCCAGGTGGTTAGCACCCTGTGCTTTAGTTTTGGTCGTCTGTAGTTTCTTTCGCAGGGACGAGTATTCCTAGCAGCAGCTGTGAGTGTGGTGGGGGTGGGGGGGGGGGGGGGGGGGGGTGTTTTGTGAGTTTTTATGTTGTCTGAGTACTTGTCCCCTTTTTCATCTTCTTAATATAATGATGCGTGGCTCTCTTGTATTTTTGAGAAAAAAATGGCACTGCAATATAATAAGAGCTGGTGAAGAACGTAGCAATACGAGCTCGGCTTTTTTTATTTGAAGAACGTAGCAATACACACATGGCTTTGTCAGTTAGGGCAGTCCCAACCCTGAAACTATCCGGCAGTTTCCATAGCTAGCTGCCACGTCACGTTTTTTTTTTTTTGCTTATGTGGCACCTCATCAATACTATGGAAACGGTGCATTGGGACTGGTCTTAGTCCACTGCCTGACGTTTGCAGTATTCCAAATGGACATTCCTGATATTGGCGACTATCAGAATTCAGAAATCAAATGTTCTTCCATGCATATTGTTTTTTCTATCCACACACGTACTAGGGCCTGGGGTCCATTTAAAATGTCACTTGCCACTTACCAGCATGATATTTATAGCAGGTTTAATCATAATAATTGGAGTTGAACTATAATAGTAATTGAGAGTAAAGTTCGATTTGCTCCATGAATTTAAAAAACATTCTTGAACTTAAATACCGAACAACATAAATCCCTCAACCTTGGAAATTGTTGCATTGGACTTATCTGCCAAGAGTGAATGGAGGAGCAATAGTATACTTTGCTTATAATCACTTTGATCTACTTGTGTTTTTGTTCCCTTTTTTTTACAGCAATTAGCTGAAAATTTTGTAAGAACTTGGTTGTGTGCACTCTCGCAGAGGCCAGAAGCTTTTTTTTCCATTATCTATCCCTTACTTTTAAAACCGAACAAATTACCCATTTAAAAGAGTTCAAAGTGGTTTTGATGATGGTTTCAGCTGATGTGGCACATATGTGGCTTGTGGGCTCCAGCGCCCTTGGTTTGTTTAGGCATGTCATCTTTATTGAATATTTGGGCTCATAAAAAACCTAAAATGAAAAAAAGTTAATTAAAAAGTTTTTAGATCTCATCGAGCACCACAAATGTGGTATAGAGCGTGCCTACATCTGAGGTTGTTTGAAAAAATTAAAAAAAGAATTTTATAATCAGAGAAATAAAAACAAACATTTGAGCTTTTAAAAAATCTTGAGGTTATAGATAATGTTGAGATATATAACTTTGGCATAGACCATGTCAAAGTCTGAGGTCGTTTGAAAAATAAAAAAAACAAAATCAAAGAATATTTGGGCCACTAAATGATCTTTGATAAAAAAATGTTTTTAATGGCAAAGTTGTAATCACATTGAGAAGTATAAATTTGGTATAGGCCTTGACAACATTTGAGGTCATTTGAAAAAATCAAAATAAAAATTGAGATATTAAAACAAATATTTAGGCCTTTAAACGATCTGAGATAAAAAAAAGTTATCAGCTATAAAGTTGTAGATCACATCGAGGAATATAGATCATGCCAACATCCCTAAGATCGTTAAAAAAATTTATATTTTGAAATATGATAAGTTAAAACAAATATTTGAGCCTCTAATAATCTCAAAGAGAAAAGTTATCAACTAAAAAGTCATAGATCGTGTCAAGCTATATAATGTTGCTATAAAGTTTGTAGACTTCATATGAAAAAGTTGTTGATTCTTTATATAAGAGAAGAGAGAGACCACCTTACATTTGGGGCTCATTGCCACATAAGTAAAAATTACTTTGAAATGGTCAACCGTACTTTGTTCAGTTTTAAAAGTTAAGGTTGAAGTTGGAGCGCTTTTTTCGAATTCAATGACAAATTTAGTGGTAAATTCAAACTTGACTCTAATCTATATCTATACATAATAATAAAGAGACAAAATTTCTCTCCAACTATTTTTTTGGTCCGGTCATCCCTTAACTAACTTTGTGAATGTGAAAAATCGCCTATGCCCTTCTCTTTATATAACTAGGAATCCTAATCCAATTAGATCTCTCCGATTTCAGGTGAATAGGAATCTTAATCTAAATAGAAAAAAATATAATAATATGGACAACTAGGAATCCTAATCCAATTAGATCTCTCCAACTCCGAGTAACCGAAATAGGAATCTTAATCCAATGCAAAAGAATGTAAGAATATAAATCTAATAAAGAGGAAAGAAGGGTAGAATTTCTTTGTTTAGTTTCTTTTGTTCTTTTTTCAATTTTTTTCTGGTTTGTCCGTTTTTACTTGCTCCGAGTACGTGTTGCTTTACGTTTATTTGGATGCTTTTTCCTTAGCTCCGAATATGTTCTGATTTTTTCCATGTCTATTTTCTAGAGTACATTCTAATTTTTGTTATGACTGTTTTCTATTTGGCTTCGAGCATGCTCAGTTTTTTTTCTTGTGGATGTTAGTAACTCGACTTTTCTGATTTTGTTTTCATTGTTTTCTCCACCTATTTTTTTGTGCTCTAAAAAATATAATAAGGGTAAAACCAAACAATAAATAAGAGATCACATCCATTTTAATCTTTAATTCTTTAAGAAACAAAGATTTTTACCACTAAGTTAATTTAATTTTTGACTCGAACTCATGACCCATGTTACAACTCACTACGTACTGAATTCCGTTGCAATGCACGGGCATGTTTGCTAGTAATAATAACGATGCCAAGTTGCTTGTTGGAAACATACATAATTTCGGGTACAATACAAATTCTCAAAGTCTGTTTAAAAAAAGGACAGGTCACCGTTGCAATATCTTGTACCAGCTTAGTACGGCGGTATCTGTCCATTTTAGTTTTTGTATTTTGCATGTAATACTGCCGCCCTTCTCCAGTAATAACAGTACAGAAGCAACAAAATTGGGGAAAAGAAGGAAACCCCATCTTAGCCCAGTCCATCAGAGGTCCGCACGTCCATTGGATACTGGCCCACAGCGCTACAGCCCAAACGCGCAGCCTGAGCCCACGTGCTTGCATTGCATGGGCAGAGCATCCGTCACTGAAATTTTTAAGGTTTAGCAAAAGCTTGGTGCGCGGAGGAAAAAAAGGACAATAGTTGCAAACAAACATGTTTGAATCCGTCCAGAACTATTTCTTGCCAAAGCAACCTAGCCCAGCCTAATCGATATCTAGTGGTAGTTTACTTCATCCTTTTACCAACTTTCTTGCTTCATATTCTTACCTAGTTGACCACTTTGATGATTTTTGGTTGATCTAATGACCCAAAAATATTGCAACTGTACGTCTGTACATTCTCACTATCTCCGACAATGCTGTGTTGCTACGTAGACATGCTCTTTATTTATTGGAAAATTATCTATCTATATCTAATATTAAGACCAATGCAGCAGCAAGCAGTATACATTGCTAGGAATTTCCACGAACAACTTTCGTCACTGAAGAAGCCAAATTCGTTATAATTTCAGTTTTATGACGAATTTATAAAAAAAACGGTTCGTCATAAAAATTACATCATACTTGAACTTCTGTGATGAATCTAGAAATTTGTTATAGAAGTGTCTTATCTATGACGAAAAAATGACTATCATAGAACTGTTTTGGCATACGTGGCAGGGGGCAGCCACGCTGGCGGGTGCTTCCGTTGGAGATACTTTCCACGTGCACACGCTATAGCCAGCTGTATTGGAGATGGTTCAGATATTTGTCACCTTCTTATTGCACAACGTGGTCATCTCTAGTTTTTGCACGTTTTAGATTCTTACTGGACCACGTGTTGGGTCCCTGTTGTTTCACATATCAGTTTTCTATTGGCACACGTGTCGTGTTGCGGATGGGTCACGTGTCCCTTTTTCATTGGACCATGTGTCTTATTTTTATTGGTCAACGTGGCCGTTTCTTATTCAACCACGTGTCACGGTGCTGTCCATCCACGTTTTGTTTTAAAACATACGGTGACCTACGTAGCAGCACCACCACCACAAAATTGCAACATGTGCTCCCCTGAGATCTGATTTTAAAATATCCAAATAAAACATTTATAACATACGTCTGAAACAGATGAAACACTCGAAACAAGCGCTTGAAACACGCGAGTATAGCCATAGCAATATATGCAACATCTATATGAAACACTTGCAATGTAAATCTGAAACAATTAAAACATGCGCTTGAAACATACGAGTATAGCCATAGCAACATATACAACATCCACATGAAATACTTCAAAGATACGTCTGAAACACCTGAAACACTTGAAACATAGGCTTCTAACGTGTGTATATTGTCATTGCAACATATGCAACATCTCAGATATACTTTTGCAACATCCAGATGAAACACATGAAACAAAAGTCTGAAACACCTTAAACATTTTAAACACGACATCGCTGGTGGACACGGCATACCTGATGGGGAACTGCGATAGTCAGCCAGCTCGAGTCAGCGCGACATCGCTCCCCCCGCTCGCGCCCGTCGGCGTGGCCCATCGCTCCTCTTGCGATTCTCCCGCACATGCTCGTGGCCTAGGCTTGCACCTGTCAGCGCGGCCCCGCTGTTGCTACTCTAGCGCTAATGTTCGTTCGGCCGTAGTCGTCCAGCGCAGTTCACTCGTGGGGGATGAGGAGCGTCGAGGCCAGCGATGGGGTGCGGCGCGGTAGGGGGAAGGGCACGGCACGGTGGGAGACGGACGTGCGTTAGGGGAAGGGGCCAGTGGATGAGCGGCCAGGCTGCGGCTCACCCATGCAGCCACGCACGCAGTCCAGCTCGGTGATGAGGGCTAGGTCCAGGCTGGGGCGCGGGGCAGCGGCCGGTGGGGTGCCTTGGCCTTGGCACTCAGGGCGACAGGGCTCGCGATAGAAGTCGGAGGCAGAATCTTGCGTCATGGCCTCGGGGACGGTCGGTCGCTCCGGATGAGCGGACGAGAAGTGGGGATTCTTTTTTAGGAGATGGAGCCCAGTCCTGTGCAGATCTGGGAGCCGCGTATAGGCACGGGTCACGGGACGGATGTCCATGCTGTATCATTATCGAAAATATACTCATGTACATAGGCTTCCATTATGTACGAGGACAGTCGTCGGATTTCTAGCAATAATGCCGATGGGGAATCTCCGACATGAAAGGAAATGCTCAAGCTAAAGGCCACAGCACCGACACGGACAGGGCTGGCCCTGGGGGCGGGCAAGCAGGGCCATCGCCCCGGGCCCCCAATTCCAAGGGGCCCCACCCCAAGTATGTACACATAGATAGTGGCAGAGCTTGAGGTTGAAACAAGAGGGGGCCATCAACACTAATTTCTTACTTAATGTGCATACTTATCAATTTTAATCACCAATTTAATAGCTACTTAATGAAATTTTCAATCAGTAAGGAGGGGCCATGACCCTCTTCGGCCTGCATGCAGCTCCGCCAGTGCACATAGATATATGTATATGGCCTGTCAACTGTCAAGGCCCACTGGCCCAGCAGCGAAGAGTAGCTGCCCTGCCCAAGCCGTCAAGTCCGCGGGCACATCAACCTCGAGTCCTCGTGTGGCGGCGACGCAAGATGCAATCGTGCTGGCCCGGCGGGCTGGCGGCAACACGATGGATTCACCCGAGAGGCGACGCAAGCTTCTGCATTTGCTCTATACGAGTATGATCCAGTATGCCTCAAAACCCCAATGTCGGTGATTTAATTAGATTAAATATGTGCGTCCTTTGCTGGCCGGTGATGGAATTGACCGCTGTAGCACTGAAGCTTGCTGGCTACTCGTGCTCGCTTGAAGGTAGGGTACAAGTACAACATTGGCAATAGGTTGAAGGTAATTTAATATTAAGGTTTTAGATCTCGATGGAGATATCTTTCACTATCTTTGGCTATAGTTGTTTGAGAAAGACTTAACCATGTTTTTTCACGTACAATTTTGCTCTTAGCTGTCGCTATAGGTTGTTTTGGGACACAATAGGTAGCTAAATGCCTTAGCCAGCTATTTAAACCATAATTTAATATAGATGAATCATTTCTTCCGAATATTGTTTCTGCATATAAAACTAAGTGTTTATTAGTAACATTTCATACATGTTTATATATAGTATTGTCATCAGCAAGTACATAGAAGGGCCCCTGTTTTTTGGTTTCGCCCCGGGCCAAAAAAAAAAAAAAAAAAACTCAGGACCGGCCCTGGACACGGACGTCGGACGGGCACCACTACGGCAGGAGATCAGAGAGCGAGAGTACGTGCCATGGCCACGCCTGCCGACGACTCTTCTCCGGAACCGCACGTCCTGCTCGTCCCGTGCCCGGCGCAGAGCCACATGCTCGGCTCCTCAACCTCACCGGCCTCCTCGCGTCCCGGGGCCTCCGCCTGACCGTCGTCGCCACGGCCGCCACCGCGCCACAGCTCGCGCCCGTGGCCGCCGTGCTCTCCGACTTCTTCTGCGGCTGGACGCAGCCGCTGTCGGCCGAGCTCGGCGTCCCGCGGGTCGTGTTCTCGCCGTGCGCGGTGTGGGCCGGCGTTCCCGTGACGGCAGATGTCAGCGCTGTACCTGATGTTCCGGGAGGGCGACGACGCCTCCGAGGAGGGGCCTCCGGCGGCGGAACTACCTCTGGAACGAACCCCGACAGCTCTGGCGGGTTCGTGCTCAACACGTTCCGCCGCCTCGAGGAGCGGTACCTAGAGGCGCCGCTGGCCGATATGGGCTTCCGGCGCGCGCGCGCGGTCGGCCCGCTGGCTCCCATGGCCGACGCCGCGGACTACCGCGGCGGGGAGGCGGACGTGGCCGCGGCCGACCTATGCGCGTGGCTCGACGGCTTCGACGATGCCTCCGTCGTGTACGTCTGCTTCGGGAGCATGGCGGTGCTGCAAGAGCCTCACGCCGCGGCGATGGCCACGGCGCTGGAGCGGACGCGGATGGCCTTCGTGTGGGCGGCCAGCCCCACGGCGCCGCTCCCGGACGGGTTCGAGGAGCGCGTGGAGGCGGCGGGTGGCAGGGGCAAGGTGGTCCGCGGGTGGGCGCCGCAGGTGGCCGCGCTGCGGCACCGCGCGGTGGGGTGGTTCGTCACGCACTGCGGCTGGAACTCCGTGGTCGAGGCCACGGCCGCCGGGGTGGCCATGCTGGCGTGGCCGATGACCGCCGACCAGTTCGTGAACGCGCGGCTGCTCGTGGACGAGCTCCGCGCGGCCGTGCCCGTCAGCTAGCGCGGGTGCTCGACGACGCGGTGAACGGCCGGCGGTGGCCTGATGAGGTGGCGTGTCGGGTGAAGGAGTTCGCGAACGAGGCAGCGGCGGCGGTGCGCCCAGAAGGCGACTCGTGGCGCGAGCTGGAGGAGCTGGCGCGGGAGCTGCGCGAGCTCGGCAGCGAGCCAAGTCAGCACACGTAGATGGTTTTGGCGAGCCAAGTCAGCACATGTAGATGGTTTTGGCTAGGTCTCAGCTCATTCGTGATTCGTGTAAGAAACCTCACTGAAGCCATAATCGAGTCAAATCTCCACTTCAACTTTGGACGAATTTGTAAGACATATCATGTTCAGAATGAACTAAGCATCCAGGCATAAACTAAATTATACTTTATTTTGATAGAGAAACAGAAACCAACCTGCTTCTAAAATTGTAGAAAACATCTTAATAAAACTGTGACTGTATAGAATCTGTAACCTTCAGCATTTCAGCAGTAACAGACTGAACATGGCCAATAATCTGCTGTCAGGAATCCGAGACATACTAGTATCAGTCTCTAAACAAACAAATGGAGCTATCTCAGCTGTCAAGCACCCATTCTGTACGTATCATTCATGTACTACTAGATAAAGAAACCCCGATAGTCCAAATACCATTCTTCACATCATTCAAGCACAAAAACGTGGCTTGAATCCAAATGCAAAGAAGCAGCAGGCAACCTCTCTGTGCAATGCAGATCAGTATATTGGGCCCCGGCCTCTGTAGTCAGGCTTCAGGCCCGGGACAGAAATATTGCCTCCAACTGCAGATACAAACTCCATTTGCCACTCCAAGCAGGCACCAAGAGGCAGTGGCCCAGCATATAACGCTGCTTCTTCCATCCCTGAAGTTCATCACAAGAAATGGAAGTACTCAATGCACCTGGACTGACCGATCGGTAGCAGCGTCCTCGAAAGAGCGCTGTTGCTGCTAGACGAAGGGCTTGGCTGCGCAGATTCATCGACCTCCATCTTGGCAGGACCGTTACTTGCATGAGATGGTACGCCACCTGTCCACTGGAGTTGCTGGTATGTGTAGGCGCTCCTGTCAGGCTGTTGGTTGGCGCTGTAAGAGTGCATGATCGGTGACCGTGGCGTGGCCGGGGATGTCAGGAATGAGGGCTGTTCGGAGGCGGCGTGCGGGCTGAAGCAGATTGACACCGCCTTCTTGGAAGATGACTGCGACGTGACGTCTCTAGCACTTCCAATGGCGCTTGAGCTGGTGCTGCAGGTGTGATGGTTGAAGTAAGTGACGGAGAACAATGGCGGGTCGCTGGTGTCCTTCTGCTGGACCTGCTTTGTCGCGGGGCACTTCATGTCGTTCTTGTAGGTGCATCTGTAATAGAACCTGAAAAATAGGATGACATGTGCCAAAAGTTCACTCCAAAAGGGAAGAGGAGAATTATCTGCCAAAATGCTAAATGCAGTGTAAATGCTTTAACCGAAAAGTTCACATTCATAATAGTCGTATGTAAGAGAATACGCTGTTCCATCTTTTTTACGTTTTGAGATCAGTACTTGCATGTCTTCCACTAATAATATAGCAAGAGGACACCACAAAGTCACAGGAAGGGACTTTGAGTTGAGCTGCTTAGCGTCAAAATGAAATTTCTCAGATTTTCGCTAATTCTCTATTAGAACGGTTGGAACTTAGTTAGACCACCGACAGTTAGTGAGTAAAACACACGGTCCTATTAAATTTCCTCTCAGAAGGTTGAATAAACACCTTTTTAAAGATTTCTTTAGACTTTAGTGTACCGACTTGTCTTATTCTTCTTAACAATTCTGGAAGGACTCTGCAACAACATCCATATGTCAAAGGTCTACTTCCCTTTAACTCAGTAAGTGGGTGAGTATTTTGGAAAATAAATAAAGATGCATCATGTCCTTCCCCCTCTGTCAACATTCAGTCTACCTAAATTAGGTGGAACACCATCTACAAACACTTTTGAGACCTCTTCATTTACTGCGTTCACTGCCTTTTAGAAAATAAACATTAGCTCCCTATCAATTAACATGCTCTTGATGGGCTAACAATATAAATGGGGGTATGCACCGCATTCCAATCGCTCTCTAAAAAAGCAGAAAAAGGACTGCCAGAGACTGTCGGCATGGATACCTAATAGCTGAAGACTTGAGTTGGACAACATGCACGCTAAACAAATGAGGTAACTTTTAGTATGCTAGTGAAGTATTAGATTTCAAACGAGTTGCAAATGACAGGTACTAAAGGTGCCCAACTTGTGAACTGTATATTCACATATAAGAAGTGTTAAGAGGAAGTCTGACGTAACACTTTAGAGTTCTTTATGTGCCTAGTTGAGTTGTCAGTTAGGAAAGAGATTTCCACTTTGAATGTTCTTTTCCTGTAGTCACGACATAAAGCAATTTTCTAACTGGCAAGCATTTGTTTTTATTTCAATCATTCAAGGGTACGGTGACACCTGTCCACCGACAATTCCACCAGAGAGCGTGTTATGGACGTTGTTGGGATCGAGAGGAGAGAGTCGATGGGAGCGGCGGCGGCGTCGCGCTACAGTATCCGCGGCGCTACAGTACCCCCGTGGGTACTGTTCACGTGGAGACAGTGGCAGAGGACCGGCGGCTAGTGCTGTGAGGGGCGCTGGGAACGCCGGCCGTGGGGCTTCGCCCACGGCCAGCAAGAGAGAAGGTTTTTCCTTCTAATCTCTTGCTTGATTAGATTGATACATCTCCTCTCATTATATAGAGAAGAGGTCTTACTTGGCCCCTAAGCAAGCGACTAATTAACCCTAACGGGCTAAGACCCAATAGGCCCTTGACTCTTCTAACAGAGCGACTAGTAGACAATCACACAATTTGATATGTCCGTCTCCCCTGATATTCAAACGTTAGTCGCACTAAGCGGCAATGTGATTTGGGGCGTAAAATAAAAAGTATTTGGCCCACAAACTGAACATGCAAAGACTATATATTGACCAGAAGCAAGAGATTTGTTTCTTTTTGCGGACTACGTATAGTAGCAACATTAGATTGATTTTAGATATGTGAAAAATTGGAGCTTAGATGAACATGTCTGCAACTGCTACCTACTGTCAGTTTCAGATTTGTTCTCCACTCACTCAGACGGCTGAACCACCTATGGTATTCGAAACTCCTCCAAAGCGAGCAGGGATTTTGGTGAATTCCAATTTTCTCAAGCTAGCAGTTTAGCACAAGACAAGATGAACGAGAGACATATACAATACACGACAAACATATATATGATCTTCTTCCATGTGCCATCAGGAGGTAAACAACCCATACTAAAAAGGTCAAGATGTGTGCCTGCCCACAAAACTACTGCAACCGGCAACACACTTCATTTTGGATGAATGATATCACTAGATTAGAGACAGGAAGTACACACAGTTCATCTTTACTTATAATACTACTAGAAGCCAGGATAGCATATATAAAAGATACTAAAAATGAGGAATTATTGCAGTCAAAACAAGGCAAGAACTTGTTCTTAGAGCCTGTTTAGTTGAGATGCATACCCAAAAAGAGAACCCAAAAAGTGCTACAGTACCTGTCACATCAAATCTTGCGACACATGCATGGAGTACTAAATGTAGACGAAAGAAAAAACTAATTACACAGTTGAGTTGTAAATCACGAGACAAATCTTTTGAGCCTAATTAGTCCATGATTGGACACAAATTGCCAAATAAAAACGAAAAGTGCTACAGTAGCCGAACCCAAACTTTTTCACCAACTAAACAACCCCTTAGATAAATTCTGAAGAGTTGGGGTAACCACCCCCAGTTGAACCAGCAACAACAGGTCCCACAAACACACTCCAGATCTGGTAAGAACTAATAAATTGACCGTCTGCGATACATAACTGAAACAAAAGACGCTTATTTGGGGGAACAACAAACTGTAGGCAAGAGGGGCTATGAATGAACGGGACGAACCTAGGGAAGTTGGAGTTGGAGAGCTTCTTCTCGCCGTACTTCCTCCACTGGTGCCCGTCGTCGTACGGCGCGTACGTGTCCGAGGTCCAGGTGCGCTCATCTTTCCTGCCGATTTTGTTTTTTTTACAGAACAGGCAGAAATTGAGGAACAGAAGGCACCGTGAAGCTGACTGAAACTCGCGGCGGTGGGGTAAGGAGGAATCGACCGAGGACGCTGCGTACCTGATCCTCTGCTGGGTCCTGGCGGCGGCGGCCCTGCTGGAGGAGCCCAGGTCGCAGGGGTAAGGAGGAACCGAGTCCAGAGCCATGGCGACGAGGACGGCGGACGGCGGAGGCGAGAGGGAAGGGAGGACCGGAGGAGGCGTTTCTTGCGGGAGCTCGGCGGCGTGGATGATGTTGGTGTTGGAGACGACGGTTCTGACCACCATTATTTATAGGCATTAAACAACGACGGTGCAGGAGCAGAGCATTCTTCAACGTTACCACGCGTCGCTTAACGCCGCTTCCACTCGCTCTTCGTCTTCATCAATTTATTTCCTTTTTTTTCTTCGACAATACTAATACCCTTTCTGCAGTCCTGAAACAAAAATAATGGCCAGGAGCTATATATTACAGTATCTTTGCAACAATAGACAGCGCAAAACTTATAAAAAACAATAGACATCAAAGTTTTTTTTAATACAAAAGATGTGTTTTTTAATTAATACAAAAGAAGAAGCAAACCTGGTTACATAACAACGACTTCTCTCTTTCTAATAAACAATGAAAAACAAACAACACATACAAATCAGAGACAGAGCAGCAAAATTGTCCAAGGATTGAGAGCGAGAATACTATGCGAAATTTCCCGAATAATAAAACTTCTGATGTGTGTCTACCTTGTTATTATTTAATTTTATATATCTCCAGATCATGTCATTACAGTAGTTTCAGGAATAATTCTAGTTGCTGTAATGAGTAACGGAGAGAACTGACGGAGTGAGGCTGCTGGTATTATCAAAGGGCCGGCCACATCTGAATGACTGTTTGTTACGAAGTAGGAAGTATTAAAAAAGAATAAAAAAATCTGAAGGACCGAACGCCATTAACAATACAAATCCATGTGCAGGACAGCTAGCTCTGCATTTCTTTACGTTTCTGAAGACTCTCAGCAGGCAGCTTGGTCTTACATTACTTGTTAAATAAAAAAAATCAGGCACAGCCTCATTACAAAATCTTGGGTTTGGTGGATGAATCCCCACCGGCACCCCACAGCCTAGCATAATAAACAAATAAGGAGCTTATGTATATATAATAATATATAGTGCATCGCTTTGAACAAACTTTCACCAAGTAGTCTTTTTCAAAGCAAGTCCCAAGAGGGAAGCACAAAAAGAAAGGAGATAATCCTGTCGACGACTCTTGATTAAGCTGTACTATTTATTAGTTACCATGCTAATGCTAATGCTAATGACCTTATGGGCACCACAAAACAAATGCTAGCTCTAGGAAGTAGATAGGAACCGTTGAAAATGACATGATTTGAATATTTCTTTCATGCCTTTGCATTATAATGATGATAAAATTGAAAGCAATTGCCTAAGCTAGCTAATTATAATGATGATATTTTCCGACCGTATTCGATACCGAATCCGTTTAGAGGGGTTTTAATCCGTCTGTATCCGAGTCCGGATATTTAACATCAGATACCGTATTCGTATCCGAATATTTAAATCACATATTTATGATGTCGATATCCAATCGTATCCTATCCGGCATTTTTTATACTATCCGTATTCGAATCCGAATCCGGACATAAATATGAAAACAAATACGATATCAGTCATATCCGTCCGTATCCGATCCGTTTTCATCCCTAACTGTCAGTTCCAAAAATTGCCCACCCTTAATTTCCAAATGGGTGCTACATCTACATGAAAGGCAAAACTAACTTGATCTAACAATGGCTTCTAATTTTTATTGTTTCCTGAGCACACCCAGGTGATGGGTCATAAACAATGGGGCAGATGCAGTGGAATTTGTGAGCAGCAGCCCTCAATTGAATAATCAGCAGAGAGCCTGTTGGAGGAAAACAAAGACGACCTATAGTTGATCCGCTATCTAGAAAGTGGACGCTGATACAAGGTGCTTCCATGTGCTGTTGCGCTGTTTTCGTGCAAATCGCTCCATCTTAATCGATCCGCGTGAGAATCTCTCTAATTATATTGTCAACAGTTTTCTGTAGTTAAATAACTCGTATGATGAGAGCGCGGTGGGATGTTTCCTGGAAGCTATGCTATGCTATGATCTCTTCAGTTCAGGGGGGCTTGAGATAGAAATTGAACAGAGCTGTCGTCTTCTGACAGCTGATCTGTGTTGCATGCTAAGCTTAGCTTTCTTCCATGCTGTAAAAGTTAGAATAATATAAATATATAGTTGAGGAAGATATTATTATTCCTCTTGGACCCAACTAAATCGGTTCCTTCCCTGGTAAAATACTATATCATCAAAGATCAATTCTCTGATGATATAGGGCAGGGGCTTGGGCTTTGGTAATCTACGGTTTACCACACCCCCAAACCTTTGTAAGAAACTCCTTTTCTGCTTAATGAAATACGTGCCTGTGGCACGCTCTCGAAAAAAATTCTCGCATATCGATTTTAATCCTACTATCTGTCCAATGTAAATTTCGTTTTTTAGAAATCAATCTTAAATTTACTAATTCCATATGGTAGACAATTAATACTCATGATATGTAGTCAATAATTGGATTAATCATAAGATATATTTTTATAATAAATTTATTTGAAGATATAGACATCAATACTATTTTATATGAATCTAGTTAAACTTGAGAATGTAACACCTAGAAATTTACAGACGTTCTCTTGAATTGGCGCAAGAAAAATGAGATTTGTGGGTTTTTTTTGGGTGGGGTGGTGGTGGGGGGGGGGGGGGGGGGGGACATAGAGTATTTCTTTACAGGAGGTCTCTCTTGAATCTAACTCGGCTCAAGAAAAGAATTGTTCTCAAAAACGATAAAACGCGCGGCAGGCACTCAAGTAATATTTTGATAATAATGCCACCACCCCCATGTGTAGGAATCAAGTATATAGTTGCCCTAGGGAGAAAAGAAAAATCGAAATGAGATGTTGAGTTGGTTTAGCATTCCTATAGTTAATTAGTTGATGCATCAGCTAGCTACTAGTAGTGTCATCTTCTTGTAAAGCAAGAGGAAGCTGCTTAGGAACACGGCATCACAAAGGTCAGGCTTTGCTGCTACTAGTAGTATTCTAATATATCAAGCAGGCTGCTGGAGCCCAGCGATATTCATATTTATATCTGCAGGCTTGTGGCTGCAACGTGAGAGTAGAAAATCACATCTCTTCTCATCAAGCGAGCCGACTTTGGCCGTCTCCCAGCGTGGCCACGTTAGCACGAACATTTTAGACCGTTTGATTCTGTCTTAGACGGCTAGATGCCTTCCTAATTCCTGTTTAGTATCCGGACCCGCCTGCCAGAACTTGGGTTAGATATTTACCCTCTTTTTCACTATCGTCGACCTTATCCTCTTCCACCTCCAGCTCTCGTCTCCTCCGTCGCCATCCTCTCCCGGATCCGCGGCGCGCGCCGGCGATTCGTCCGTTCGCCGGCGGGCTGCGTCGCTGCTCCTCAACCCGCTTCGTCCTCCGCCATCTTCTCTCCCGTTCCCCCCACCTCTCTCTCTCTCTCCCTCTCCTTCTCTCCCCGTGCGACGACGCACCGGCTTGTCCGGGTCCTGCCGCTGCCCGCAGCCGCGGCCCTGCGGCGGCTATCCCCTCCCCCGCGATGCGTGTGCGTCTCTATCTCTCTCTCCCTCCCTCCCTCCCTCCCTCCCTCTCCTGTCCCCGTGTGGCTGCAGCGTTGCCGCGGCCCGACAGCCGACATCCCCTCCCCCGCGCGCCGCCGGGCGCGGAGCGGGCAGATCCATGCGCCGCTCCAGCGGGCTGCTGCCTCGTCTTCTTCGATGCCGCAGGCCGGATCTGGTGACAGGTCACCCTCTTCTTCTCCTCTGTCCCATGGCTGCTCCCTTTCCCCCATGTTCAACCTATGTTCTGTTTTTGAGAAGATCTACATATGCTGATTTGGGACATAGGTACATACTACTATCTCATGCACGCATTTGTCGTACAGATTATTTCATCCCTAGAGAATGTTTTATGCTTGAGATCCTTTGCTCTGGCCATGTTGAAGCTACTATTTTTACCCTGATGCTCCGTGCACGTGATGGAAATAATTTTTTTGGCTCTATAGCCTGTGATGAAAATGAACTCTTATATGACTTGGGAACAATAGGCTAATGATCTTCGAAGGCACAGGACTTGATTGCTACCTGTTTATTCATCCTATCACAACTCTGCTAGGATTGGTTGCCAGCTGGCCTATTCACGGTAACAGAATTGTTACCGTACATCTGATTCCGCCTACGACGGCCAGATCTTATTTTGTTTATGTGCAATTGGTAACCAGGTTCGAATCTGGCCACCGTTATCATTCCTTCCTACTCATCCATCTGTTCTTATGCCCATGATGAATTTGTTCAAACACTTTTATCATGTGCAATATCAGGCGATGATCAACATCTTGTGAGAAACTTGGCGTTTTCCATCTATTTTGATGCCTTCGTACTCCAGGATCATGCTCAAACGGTGATTGACATCTTTCTGAGGCCTCTAAAATTTGTAAAGGGTTCCTTTCTGATAGTATTCCTTCTTATCAAGCCGGCCTACTTTGGCCGCCAGGGAGCGTAGCCACGTTAGCAAAAACATTTTTGTCTGTTTGGTCCCATCTTACACGGCTGGATGCCTTCCTAATTCCTGTTTAGTCTCCGGCTCCACCTGCCAGAACTTGGGTTACATTGTGTCAGCAAAAAAAGAACTTGGGTTACATATTTACCCGTCTCCTACGACGGCCAGGTCTGATTTTGTTTATGTGCAATTGGCAACCAAGTTTGAATCTGGCCACAATTATCGTTCCTTCCTACTCATCCATCTGTTCTTATGCCCATGATGAAATTGTTCAGACACTTTTGTGATCTACAATATCAGCCGATGATCAAGATCTTGTGAGAGACTTGGCATTTTCCATCTATTTTGATGCCTTGATACTCCAGGATCATGGTCAAATGATGATTGACATATTTCTGAGGCCTTTAAAATTTGTAAAGGTTTCCTTTGTGATATTATTTTTCTATCATCTGGGGCCTTTGCCTTGCAACTTCTTTTTTTTTGCGCCTTGCCTTGCAGCTTTTTGTGCCTATGCCCTGTGATGATACTTGACATATCTACAATGCACCTGCATAGTGAAAACGTCTTTGTATTTTGCTTTTTTCCTTTCCCATTGCCTTTGTTTCTGATGACCCTGATCATTTTTTGGTTATGATTTGATGTTCTGCCCATTTGTTGTTTGCCATTTTTCCCTTCTTGAGCCTGTGATGAAAATTACATATCCATTACTCAACAATATGCCGTGTTGCTCATTTGCTTGTGCGGGTCTATTCGAGTGGCCCCATTGGTAGGAGCTCCTCCGCTCCTCTAGGCTTAACAATAGCTAGGTTTGCTTCTGACTAAAACCTGAAAAGGAAAAGACAGCATACTGTGTGAGCGTCCTCCTTAAACAGTAACAAATATTTAACAGGTAACACTCTGTATGGTCATTCTATGGTAAAAAAAAAATTTGGTGGACAGATTCATGTTCATTTCTGATGTCCAGATATATGGTGCTACTCCTAATTGAAAGATGCCAGGTGTATACTTTGGTCAGTGCCCGCTGGCCCATCAATGGAGTTGTTTCCCGGTGTACCTAAGTTGCACTGCAGCTCAGTAAGTTTTCCTCAACTGTGCTACCTCCCGTTCTGAAGTTGGAGACTCAATTGCATGCTGTGTTTTCATCAAGTGAATATGAAATTCAGAATTTGGTCATTGAGTCTGATGCACAGTTTCTATCAGTACAAATGCAGTACCTGCTTCTTCAAGGCTAAGCCTCCAGTTACTTTACCTTATGTGAAATAAAGAAAGTAGTGGTTAGGTCACATGAAAATAAATGACAACTTAAACATACTAACGTGGTGTACCTAAGTTGCACTGCAGCTCAGTAAGTTTTCCTCAACTGTGCTACCTCCCGTTCTGAAGTTGGAGACTCAATTGCATGCTGTGTTTTCATCAAGTGAATATGAAATTCAGAATTTGGTCATTGAGTCTGATGCACAGTTTCTATCAGTACAAATGCAGTACCTGCTTCTTCAAGGCTAAGCCTCCAGTTACTTTACCTTATGTGAAATAAAGAAAGTAGTGGTTAGGTCACATGAAAATAAATGACAACTTAAACATACTAACGTTTGGATTCCTTATATTTATACATACCATGAATGATTCGAAACAGTCAGATCAAAGTACAGAAAAGGTCCAAATTCTCGACACACCATATAAGAAAAAAACTGTTGTAATCCCTTTTGTTTTCTCAAACAATGCTATCCATTAGAAGGCTTCCTATCTTACATATTGTTTTCAACTTATTATACCCGCTTTAAAAGGTTTAATAGCCACATGTTCCTTTCTAGGATATGTGTTTCTATTCTAATGCTTCGATTGCCTAAAGCGAGGGAAAAAATACTTTAGTTCTTTTATAGTTCTATACGTTCTTATGCTCTTATAGGAAAAGCTACAGCGCTTTGTTCCTTTTAAAAAAAAAATGATGCTGTTTTCTGGCTCCTCTGTCCAGGTTCAGCAAACTGCTATAGGTGCCGACTAGCTGCTTCGACATCAGATTTATGATGGAACTTACGACTCCTGATGTGCAGGTTTGTGTTTTGTGATGACTAAAAAATCAGTGTGTTACTTTATCATTCTATAGGCAAGAGTGGCTACAAAGGGTTTCGAAAGCTCTGAAGGAGACCGTGTCACACTGGTGAGTGCCTATCAAGCAGGTGCTGAATCGTTGGAGAACAAAAACGCAAATGCCAAACAAAAAAAATGGAAAAGCTTTCGAACGGGTGGTGCAGGGAGTACTTTACCAACTACTGCTCTGTAAGACTCTCTAAGACATGTTAGTTTCTGGTTTCTGCTCTGTCTGTTTCACAGTACACTGCTAATTGCAAATATCTGTATTGTGTTGAGCCTTGGAGTTCCTTAGGCTCCCAGCTGATAACCCAGTGCCACTACACGTCCCTATGTACTGAACTTTTTGACCATCTTCTCCAGTTTATTTACCTCTATCTATACTGTGGCTGTTCACTCTTACCTTGATAAATCTATCCAATGCACAATCTGTGAACAGCCACTTTGATTGGTCATGTCAAAGAATTAGTACCATTCCGCACACTGCATTTTACTGTTGAACATGGTGAAATTGTGTGGCCATCTGGTAACTATATCTGCCATGGCGTGATCTTTATTGCTTGCCAACCTGTACTTTTGATGTCTCTGTGTTGTACCCTGATGTTCGCATATTATCATTGCGTGGCCATGTGGAGGTTCCATCCAACTAAATTACCTTTGTCTTTCATGTATACACTCCCGTACGTCCTACACGCTGTTGTGTTGCCTATCCAGTGGCACCTTATGATACTCTTCTCCTGCATAACATATGCAGCCATATTATCGTCCTGTTACAATGCTGCCCATCTATCATTCTGCAAGTCCGTGCTTACCAAGCAACATAAAAACGATAGAATTAGTGCTCTTACTGCTGCCTTAGCGCCGTCGCGCGCGAGGGCGCGCGTCACTGACTAGTACCTATTGACTTCGGTGTCGTCGGTGAGAGGGAGATATATATATATATCAAGAGCTTGTTTAATCAGCGGGACTCAAAATCTCCTAGAAACATTTTATTATCTATCTATACCTCTATACCTAATAATAAAGAGGCAAAATTTCCACGTAAGATGTAAGTAAGACTCCTACTCAACTAAGATTACGTGTAAAACTAGGTTCATACTAATCCAAATAAATCAAACTCTGTGTAAGATGTAAGACTCCTCATGAACCAAGATTACATATAGTACTAGAGACGGAGATCAGTTACAATGCTTATACGCCTCATATATGCATCACATACGTATCCAGGCCGTACTGCAAATTTTGGATACGTACGGGTCCAAACATAGTTGGATCAATTGGATATGGTTCATGAAAGCAAAACGGCCCAACTTTCCTCCCACGCGTGAGTTAGAGTTACCCCGTAATCTATCCTTCCCCTGGCCGCTGGCAGAACCACGCCGCATCCTGGCCGGAGGGTGACGAATGTCGGCCAAGCCCAGCGGTGGGGCAGGGAGCTGCTGGCAGCAAACCGTCGAGTCGAGGAAACAGTCGAGCGACGAGCGGCTGCTGCTCCACCCTCTCCGGCTCTCCCAGCTCCCAACCTGGTGGCCCCTACTTCTACAGCTGCAGGCTGCAGCCTCGCACGCCCGAGCTCCGAGCACGAGCAGGGCAGCGAGCGGCCGGCGGTGACGTTCTGCAGCCTCGCGCCCCAGTTCCGAGCGCAAGCAGAGCAGCGAGCGGCCGGTGATGATGCAATTAGGCGGTGCCTCCTCCAAGTCTGGCAATCCCTGGTCCCAGGTGTAAGGTCCAAAAAGGCTAGAGGGGGGGGGGTGAATAGCCTAATTAAAACTTCTACACAAATTACTTAACCACAAGTTAGTACGAAAGGTGGCGAAGCACAAAGCACTAGCTCTAACTAATTAAGCAAGCCACCTACACAATTCTAGACAAGGCTATCCACTAAACACAACAACAACAAGCTTGATACAAGAAGTAATACGAGAGAAGAGCTTCGAGTGATTATACCGCCGTGTAGAGATGTGAAGTACCAATCAATCAAACACACAAGAGAAATCCTCGGGAAGAGAATGACACAAGAATTTATCCCGAGGTTCACTTGCTTCCCGGCAAGCTACTCCTCGTTGTGGCGATGCACCCACTTGTCGGTTCGCGAGCTAATCAACTATCAAGAGTTGAGCCCTCGGCGGGCGCCGCACAACCGCACACAAGATGGGGATCCTCCAAGCCACGAGCTTCACTAGAGTATCCAATTCGCGAACTCCCGCGGGGAAGGATCAAGAACCCCTTACAACACTTGGTGAAGGCTCCAACAATCTCCAATTGCGAGCTCAATCACCTCCGCTGCTCCAAGCCGTCTACCGTGTCGGGAAACACGGAAGAGTAACGAGAAATCCGCAGCAACTCGAAGATCAAGTGCCTCTAGAATGCAACTTTCAAGCAATGCACTTGAATCTCACTCAATCTCACTCAAGATGTGCAATCAATCAAAGAGATGAGTGGAGGGGTTGTTATCTAGCTCAAAGGATGTCTCTATGTCTCAAAATGTGCAAGAGTTACCCTCAAACCCTGGCCACCATCTATTTATAACGAAGGGGTACGCAACTAGCCGTTAGAAACGACGCAGCAGAAATCGCGCTGACCGGACGCTCCGGTCAGGGTGACCGGACGCGTCCGGTCACTACGCGACATACGTGAACAGTGCTCGTCCGAACTAGCCGTTACCGTTGACCGGACGCGCTCGACCGAGCGACCGGACGCGCTGGTCACGACCGGACGCGCCGGTCCCGTGACCCACCGGACGCGCCGGTCAACACCGAGCCGCGCACTGCGAAACATCGACCGGACGCGCTGAAGAACGGACCGGACGCCACAGTGCCCGCGTCCGGTGGGAGTCCAGTAAGCTCCCTGGACGACCGGACGCGTCCGGTCACCTGTGACCGGACGCGCACCGCGTCCGATCGTCCTCGTGAACCGCTGTTCGCCTGACCGGACGCGCCGGTCGTACAGTGACCGCGTCCGGTGCAGCGTCCGGTGCACGCAGTGACCTCCGTTCGCCTCCGTTTCTTTTCCGACTTTCGGCGCAATAGAAAATAGGCATTTCACTTCTCCAAAAAGCGCCGAATCCCGCCTCGCAAGCTCGGCGGGAGGGAGAGAGGAACCCAAACCCCTCTCTACCGCTTAAACTCCACCGCCTTCACAAAAGTGCTAACACCACCAAGTGTACACCACCATGTGCAAGTGTGTTAGCATTTCACAAACATTTTTTAAGGCGTTATGTTAGCTCTTTACTAGATCCTAAATGCATATGCTCAAGACATTGATCTAGTGGCACTTGATTTCCGAGCTAACCGTGATTGCCCCTCTTGATAGTCGGCTATGTATTCTAAACCCGGTCAATCACTTCTCTACTCATCTTAGACCGGCAAAAGGAAAACCCTATGGTTATACCTTTGCCTTGCGCTCTTAGATCCTTCTCCTCCACTTGATCATCATGTCCATCATATTATGTGCATCTCCATCATGATCGTCATTTCATGTCCATGCACCAACTCTTTGTGATCTTGTGGCCACCACTTCTTGCCACGTACACCTTCATCACATGTGTTGCTTATGCCTAACTCAAAACACTTAACACATGGCATTAGCAACTTGGTGTCATTAATTACCAAAACCAAACTTGGGCTTTCAATCTCCCCCTTTTTGGTAATTGATGACAACCATCACAAAGATATGAAATGAAATCAATTTTCAATTCCGATAGTATTAGCTCCCCCTACATATGTGCTTCCATGAGTTTGGTTCAATTGTGCACATATGTATGGATTTGAATTTTGGGAGAGTTACTACTATCAAATTGATGCTAAGGTATATAGGATGGACCTTTGAAGCGTGATACCAATCGGAGTTGCCTTTATATACCATCCTTAGCATCGATGTAGCTAGACACCACTTGTAATTCATCACTTGTAAAGATCACAAACACTAAAGTACCCCGTGAGATCAACATTAAGAGCAAAGGTGTCTAGATACCACTAGTAAAGCTACTCTCAACAAAACATCATTCAAGTTCTATTTCTAGCAATCACCATACAAACATGAATATAAATTTAAGCTTTGCGATGCAACAATTCATCATGTTAATGCGCATACAAATGCAACAAATAGTTCATGAGCTTGCTCCCCCTACTTGTGTGCTCAAATTTAATTGATTTCTTTCTAAAGTCTTATCTTATGCTTTCTCTCCCCCTTAGTAACTTTTTCTTTTTGTGACTTTTCTCTCCCCTCTTATTATATCTTTATATCTTTCTCCCCCTTTGTAACTTTTCTATCTTTGTGACTTTTCTCTCCCCCTTTGTCAACAATCACCAAAAAGGTGCCAATTTTAGTGAGAGTTAAGTCAATCAATATGAGGGAGTCCAAATTATGGTTCAATCTAGATCACTTGCCTAGAATATGTAATTCGGTTTGAACCAAGGACAAGCTTCTTCACACCTCATAAAGTATAAGGGTTATCTTGACCATGTTGAATTACACATCATGAGCTCATTTTCTAGATTCAACACTAGGTTTGCAAGACCACAAACATGTCATATGCTACCACTAGATCAATTAAAACATAGAAGCAATAGTGGTACCATATATACATTAAACTCATTTGATTTTCATGAATGAGTCTATTTGTCATGCAAATATGTCTATATGTTCTAAACATGTCCTTAGCAAAGTATGGATGATATGTCAAACAACTTTACCTTGCTATGTCGGAGGAGAGGCATGTCATATAATAATGTGGGGTTGCACTCATCTCAAGTTGGAGAAGTCAAGTATGTTCAATTCATTTTTCAACTTGTAAAATCTTTTCTCATCAAGTGGCTTTGTGAATATGTCGGCTAGTTGATCGTCGGTGCCAATGCTCTCAATGCAAATATCACCCTTTTGTTGATGGTCTCTTATGAAGTGATGCCTTATGTCAATGTGCTTTGTTCTTGAATGTTGAACTGGATTTTGAGTCATCTTGATAGCACTTTCATTGTCACAAAACAATGGCACATTCTTGAACTTGATTCCAAAGTCATTCAAGGTGGCCTTCATCCAAAGCAATTGTGCACAACAACTACCGGCACTAATGTATTCGGCCTCGGCGGTAGATAGTGCAACACTATTTTGTTTCTTTGATGACCATGAAACAAGAGACCTTCCAAGCAATTGACAAGTGCCACTTGTGCTCATTCTATCAATCTTGCATCCACCATAGTCGGAGTCCGAATATCCAATCAACTCAAAATTAGACCCCTTTGGAAACCATAATCCAACATCATGAGTGCCCTTAAGATATCTCAATATCCTCTTGGTTGCTTTCAAGTGACTTTCTCTAGGTGAAGCTTGATATCTTGCACACTTGCACACACTAAACATCACATCCGGCCTAGAAGCGGTGACATAGAGCAAACTTCCAATCATAGACCGGTATTGCTTTTGATCTACCATGTTTCCACTATCATCAACACCTAATTGATCATTAGTGCCCATTGGTGTACTCATTGGCTTAGCATCTTGCAATCCAAACTTCTTGATCATGTCCTTGATGTACTTGCCTTGACTTACAAAAGTGCCATTCTTCATTTGCTTGATTTGAAGTCCAAGGAAGTAACTAAGCTCTCCAATCATAGACATCTCAAACTCATTTGCCATCATATTTCCAAATTCTTCACAAAAATCTTGATTGGTTGATCCAAAGATAATGTCATCCACATAGATTTGCAACACAAACAAGTCATTTCTAATTTTCTTGGTGAAGAGAGTGGTGTCAACCTTTCCCATCTTGAACCCTTTAGAGAGAAGAAAGTCCCTCAATCTCTCATACCATGCTCTAGGTGCTTGCTTCAAACCATACAACGCCTTCTTGAGCTTGTAAACATGGTTGGGCTTCTTGTCATCTTCAAAACCGGGAGGTTGCTCAACATAAACTTCTTCATTGATGTAACCATTGAGAAATGCACTCTTGACATCCATTTGATAGAGCTTGATGTTGTGTGCACAAGCATATGCTAATAAGATTCTAATAGCCTCCAATCTTGCAACCGGTGCATATGTTTCTCCAAAGTCAAGACCCTCAACTTGAGTGTATCCTTGTGCTACTAATCTTGCTTTGTTTCTCACAACTACACCATCTTGATCTTGCTTGTTTCTAAAGACCCACTTAGTACCAATCACATTATAGTTCTTCGGCCTTTCAACAAGTTCCCAAACTTGATTTCTAGTGAAGTTGTTTAGCTCTTCATGCATGGCATTTACCCAATCGGAATCTTTCAATGCATCTTCTATTTTCTTAGGTTCTTCAAGTGACACAAATGAGTAGTGCTCACAAAAGGATGCTAATCTTGATCTTGTTTGAACACCACTTTGAATTCCACCAATGATTTGATCCAATGGATGATCTCTTGCAATACTAGTAGGTTGGAGTATTGGGAGTTGATTACTTTCACTTGTTTGACCTTGATCTTGCACTTCATCATGAGAACCGCTAGAGCTTGCTTGATTTGTATCAATTTGCACATTTTGGTTGATCACATGAATATCATCATCATCAACTTGCCTTGGCCTAATATCACCAATGTCCATATTCTTCATTGCATTTGACAATTGATCTCCTCTCACATCATCAAGATTTTGATCTTCATTTTGAGACCCTTGGGTTTCATCAAACTCAACATCATGAACTTCTTCCAAGGTGCCATTTGTGAGATTCCAAACTCTATATGCTTTGCTTGTGGTAGAATAACCAAGTAAGAACCCTTCATCACATTTCTTTTCAAACTTGCTCAATCTAGTGCCTTTCTTGAGGATATAGCATTTGCAACCAAACACTCTAAAGTATGCAATGTTGGGCTTTCTTCCATTCAATAGCTCATATGGTGTCTTTCCAAGCTTCCCATGGCAATAGAGACGGTTGCTACAATAGCAAGCCGTATTGATAGCTTCACTCCAAAATGAATGACTCACATTGTACTCACTAAGCATTGATCTAGTCATGTCAATCAAAGTTCTATTCTTTCTTTCAACTACACCATTGGATTGAGGAGTGTATGTTGGAGAGAATTGATGTCCAATACCAAGATCATCACATAAAGCTTCAATTCTTGTGTTCTTGAACTCACTACCATTGTCACTTCTAATCTTCTTGATGGTAGTCTCAAACTCATTTTGCACTCTCTTGACAAAAGACTTGAATAGATCATAAACATCACTCTTGTCATAGAGAAAGAACACCCAAGTGTATCTAGTGTAATCATCCACTATCACAAAACCATACTTATTTCCACCAATACTAGTGTATGTTGTTGGACCAAACAAGTCCATGTGCAATAGCTCAAATGCCTTTGATGTACTCATTTCACTCTTACTAGGATGTTTATTTCCAACTTGTTTGCCGGCTTGACAAGCACTACAAGGTTTATCCTTCTCAAAGGTGACATCCTTTAAGCCTCTAACTAAGTCATGCCTCAAAAGTTTGTTCAATTGTTTCATTCCAACATGACCAAGCCTTCTATGCCACAACCATCCCATACTAGATTTGCTAAGCAAGCATGATGTCAATTGTGTCTCACTATCATTGAAGTCAACCAAGTATAAACTACCATGTCTAAATCCTTTGAATATCAAATTTGATCCATCAACACTTATGACTTCAACATCATCACTACCAAATATGCACTTGAAGCCAATATCACAAAGTTGTGCCACCGACAAAAGATTGAAATCCAAGCTCTCAACTAGCAATACATTTGATATGCTCATGTCATTTGAGATAGCAATTTTACCAAGCCCCTTGACCTTGCCTTTCTTGTTGTTGCCGAAAGTGATAGCATCTAAACCACCATTTTGACTAGTATCAATTGATTTGAACATACAAGAATCCCCGGTCATATGTTGAGTGCACCCACTATCAAGCACCCAATGCCTTCCTCCGGCTTTGTAATTGACCTACAAGACAAGATCAATTCCGTTTAGGTACCCAAACTTGTTTGGGTCCTCCAAGGTTAGTGACCAAGCTCTTTGGTACCTAAATGGCTTTCTTCTTTGAGCCCATCCATGGTGCACCAATGAACTTAGCATGAACACTATTTGTACCCTTGGTAAGTATATAGAAGGAATCAAACTTAATTGAGGATACATTAGCATTTGATTTCTTGTTCATGCAATGTTGCTCTATGTGACCAACTTGCTTGCAACTTTTGCAATAGCTACCATTGTTCTTCACAAAACGAGTTTTGTGAGGAGCAAAAGCGGCCTTGCCTTTCTTGGGGTTATAGCCCAATCCCTCTTTGTAGAGAGAAGCTCTTTGGCTACCCAAGCACATAAGCAAACGGTCCTCACCACCATAAGCCTTAGCTAAAGTGTGATTGAGCTCTTTTACCTCTTTCTTGAGATTTTCATTCTCAACTATAAGTGTGGAGTCACAAGTGAAACCATCACTACTAGATGAGGATGATGTAGATGAGCTACATGAAGGGTTAGTGGGAGCAACAACAATAGGCTTATGACAAGATTCATCAATTATATCACAAGATATGCCTATGTTGCAAGTTTTAGCTTTCTCAACATTAGTTGGCATGTTTTCACATTTTTCAACTAGAGAGGAATGAGCTTCTTCAAGCTTAGTGTGAGACTTTTGAAGTTTCTTATGGTCTACCTTTAGACTCTCATAAGATGCTCTAAGCTCATCAAGTTCTTGCATAAGGTTTTTCTTTTCCTTAAGCAAGCCCTTGCATTCCTTTCTAGATTCTTTATAATGTTGAGTGCAATCTTCTAGCATAGTGATTAGTTCATCTTTAGTGAATTCTTCTTCATCACTATCACTATCACTATCACTAGCATTATCATGATCACTCTCATTATTGGATGATACCTTAGTGGCCTTAGCCATGAAGCACGATGGAGTGTCGAAGAGGGAGACCTTCTCTTGGATAGCAATGCTAGCATGTCCCTTCTTCTTGCTCTTGTAGTCATCCTCATCATCACTTGAGGAATCATCACTATCCCATGTAGCAACATGAGAATCATTCTTCTTCTTATGAGAACTCTCCTTCTTTTCTTGCTTCTTCTTTTGCTTCTTCCTTTCCTTCTTGATAGCATCTTCATCATCACTATCATAAGGACACTTTGCAATGAGATGGTCCTTGCTATGGCATCTAAAGCATCTCATGGTATGCTCATTCTTCTTAGATGTGTTCTTCCTCCTCCTTGCACGATAGCCCTTCTTCTTCATGAATTTGCCAAATTGCTTGACAAAGAGAGCCATCTTCTCATCAATGTCATCACTATCACAAGAGCTTGAGTCTTCTTCACTTGATGATTCAATCTTGGATTTGCCCTTGGATGTGGTGGCTTTGAATGCCACACTCTTCTTCTTTTCATCATCATTCTTCTCATTCTCCTTCTTCTTCTTGACCAACTCATCCTTCTCATCATCTTCTCTATATGAATCATCGGTCATCACTTCTTGAAATATTTGTTGAGGAGTTGAATCCTTCAATGTAGTCCTCACTAGCACGGTGATCAATGTATCAAACCTCTTGGGCAAGCTTCTCAAGAACTTCATAGAGAATTGGTTGTCCTTGACTTCCTCACCAAGTGCCTTGAGCTCATTGACAATAACTTGCAATCTATGAAACATTTCCGGTACACTCTCATCTTCTTGCATCTTGAAGCTAGAAAACTTTTCTTGCAAGATATATGCCTTAGCGGTCTTTGTGCCTTCGGTGTCCTCAAATGTTTCTTCTAACTTGGCCCAAGCATCATGTGCAACTTCTATGTTCTTCACTTGCTCAAATGTCTTGTCATCTAATGCCTCATGAAGAGCACTAATGGCAATATCATTGCATTGGAGCTTCTTCTCTTCCACCGGTGTAGGTGCCTCCGGATTGGCAACCTCAAATTTTGTTTCGGTGACCTTCCACACTTCTCTATTGATTGACTTGAGGTGTGCGGTCATCTTAACCTTCCAATATGCATAATTTGTGCCATCAAAGTGAGGTGCCTTCTTTGTGTTGTTGATGTGCAAACTTATTTGAGCCATTTCTTCTTCACCGTAGGTTGTTAAGCCTCAAATAAACGGTGCCTCGGCTCCGATACCACTTGTAAGGTCCAAAAAGGCTAGAGGGGGGGGGTGAATAGCCTAATTAAAACTTCTACACAAATTACTTAACCACAAGTTAGTACGAAAGGTGGCGAAGCACAAAGCACTAGCTCTAACTAATTAAGCAAGCCACCTACACAATTCTAGACAAGGCTATCCACTAAACACAACAACAACAAGCTTGATACAAGAAGTAATACGAGAGAAGAGCTTCGAGTGATTATACCGCCGTGTAGAGATGTGAAGTACCAATCAATCAAACACACAAGAGAAATCCTCGGGAAGAGAATGACACAAGAATTTATCCCGAGGTTCACTTGCTTCCCGGCAAGCTACTCCTCGTTGTGGCGATGCACCCACTTGTCGGTTCGCGAGCTAATCAACTATCAAGAGTTGAGCCCTCAGCGGGCGCCGCACAACCGCACACAAGATGGGGATCCTCCAAGCCACGAGCTTCACTAGAGTATCCAATTCGCGAACTCCCGCGGGGAAGGATCAAGAACCCCTTACAACACTTGGTGAAGGCTCCAACAATCTCCAATTGCGAGCTCAATCACCTCCGCTGCTCCAAGCCGTCTACCGTGTCGGGAAACACGGAAGAGTAACGAGAAATCCGCAGCAACTCGAAGATCAAGTGCCTCTAGAATGCAACTTTCAAGCAATGCACTTGAATCTCACTCAATCTCACTCAAGATGTGCAATCAATCAAAGAGATGAGTGGAGGGGTTGTTATCTAGCTCAAAGGATGTCTCTATGTCTCAAAATGTGCAAGAGTTACCCTCAAACCCCGGCCACCATCTATTTATAACGAAGGGGTACGCAACTAGCCGTTAGAAACGACGCAGCAGAAATCGCGCTGACCGGACGCTCCGGTCAGGGTGACCGGACGCGTCCGGTCACTACGCGACAGACGTGAACAGTGCTCGTCCGAACTAGCCGTTACCGTTGACCGGACGCGCTCGACCGAGCGACCGGACGCGCTGGTCACGACCGGACGCGCCGGTCCCGTGACCCACCGGACGCGCCGGTCAACACCGAGCCGCGCAGTGCGAAACATCGACCGGACGCGCTGAAGAACGGACCGGACGCCACAGTGCCCGCGTCCGGTGGGAGTCCAGTAAGCTCCCTGGACGACCGGACGCGTCCGGTCACCTGTGACCGGACGCGCACCGCGTCCGATCGTCCTCGTGAACCGCTGTTCGCCTGACCGGACGCGCCGGTCGTACAGTGACCGCGTCCGGTGCAGCGTCCGGTGCACGCAGTGACCTCCGTTCGCCTCCGTTTCTTTTCCGACTTTCGGCGCAATAGAAAATAGGCATTTCACTTCTCCAAAAAGCGCCGAATCCCGCCTCGCAAGCTCGGCGGGAGGGAGAGAGGAACCCAAACCCCTCTCTACCGCTTAAACTCCACCGCCTTCACAAAAGTGCTTACACCACCAAGTGTACACCACCATGTGCAAGTGTGTTAGCATTTCACAAACATTTTCCAAGGCGTTATGTTAGCTCTTTACTAGATCCTAAATGCATATGCTCAAGACATTGATCTAGTGGCACTTGATTTCCGAGCTAACCGTGATTGCCCCTCTTGATAGTCGGCTATGTATTCTAAACCCGGTCAATCACTTCTCTACTCATCTTAGACCGGCAAAAGGAAAACCCTATGGTTATACCTTTGCCTTGCGCTCTTAGATCCTTCTCCTCCACTTGATCATCATGTCCATCATATTATGTGCATCTCCATCATGATCGTCATTTCATGTCCATGCACCAACTCTTTGTGATCTTGTGGCCACCACTCCTTGCCACGTACACCTTCATCACATGTGTTGCTTATGCCTAACTCAAAACACTTAACACATGGCATTAGCAACTTGGTGTCATTAATTACCAAAACCAAACTTGGGCTTTCACCAGGTCCTAGCTGGCAAGCAATAGCATCCCTAGAGTTTACTTTTATTCAATAATCAATATTCATCATGTGATGATTCACTTATTTGTGATGTGCTTCAACCTGAAATTTTGTTCTTTTTTTAACCTTTTAATATGAGTAGATGTCTCTACATGAAACGTGCTCCAATTTAAGTTGACGACAACAAAAGAAGAAGAATCCATTATAAAAACATGTGTTTTTAGAGAAGGTTTTCAGGAGGCAATAATGTATGGTGCTGCAAGTACTGCAATCTCGAGTATAAAAGATTTTATTCTATGATAAGAAGCCATTTGCTTTGGATAATAGGTGGAATCAAAGATTTCGACGAGCAGAGAAGCATTTGAGATTCATAAATAATGTAGTTATTATTATTAAAAAAAATCCTAGATGTGCCATGTCACTATTTCTTAGAGAATAGTGTATTTGATACTTATAGTATCCGTATATGGCGAACATATTTTATGACACATACTTAACTAGAACAATTCCCATCTGGCAATGATAAATGCAGAGTCTGATTCCAATACATATTGGTTGCGCCTCGCTCATTATGTATGTGACTCGGACTCATTACATGTGCTGATACGAGTCAGAACTACTCATGTCTGATTCCTATATATATTGGGACTCTGAAAAAATAGGAAAGGGTTTATCCTGTCCTGATCAATCTTTTTTATTCTAACTATTAGGCGATTTAAATTAAAACATTCCACGTTTTCAACGTGTTCTTTTGGCAAAGATTACGGAGAATCGCATGAGAATCTTAAATGCTTATTGCAGATCTATAACATACAGCAGGACTTGGAATTTGGAACAAGGAACAAAAAAAGGTTGAAGCGGCAAATCAAATCGATAAGGCTAACACAAACAAAATCTACTAATGTTAAAAGAGAACACACAGAACAAGCACATGCAGACACATGAAAAACTACGACAACAACCGACCAAAAAATTAGGGAGAGGGCGCAGTAAAAGGAGACATGCATTGGAATTACCGGCCGCGGGCAGCGAAAATCATCCGTTCCCGGTCTGCCACCGGCCGCCGGCAGCGAAAGACACGCGCCGGCAGTCGGAGCTGGTTGATCTTGATCCCAGATTCCCAATCACCGGACGGCTCGCCGGAGCCCAGGAGACCAGGATGGGAGAGGAGGAGATGCCGTGCTTGGTGGGCCTTCGTTTAGGCCCGGCTCCGGCTATGGGCACCAACAGTTTGTTAGGCTTGGGCCTCCACTCGAGCAGGCTGGGCTTTCTGTGGTCCTCATTGCAGCACCGGCAGTGCAAATGCGCACGCGGCCCAGCCCAGCTAAAGCTATCTCTCGCTCTGGCTTCCTCTTCACCTCCGGCGACGGCCGCCGTGGCGCTGATCAGTGATTACCTCGGCTGCGAGGACTGGGGACATGGGGGGCCTCTCCCTCTCCCTGGATAGACAAAATTCTAATAGGTTTGGGCGGATTTCGCTTTGGGTTTTCCTGCCAATGCAAACCGTGGGCAGTTCAGAGTCTCCGGAAACCGAACGGGATGGTCGTCGTTTCACTCGTTCCGGACTTAGAGTAGACGCGAGCACAAAACACGCACGTGTATAGTGTGAATCTTTCATCGCGTTATATATTTGCAAGGTTCAGTTTCGGTACAGTCGTTCAATTCAACAGCACCAACAAACTGAACAAAGTTAAGCAGTCAGGTGAGAATACAACCCTCCGATTGGCAGCTAGGCTGCATTAGGTATTGCAGTTTTCCAGGTTGACTAATGATTACTATATGTGTATATGTCCTATGTCTCTAGTTTTCTTCATCAATGTTAGCAGAGTAAGCGATGTGAGGACGACTTTACCGATGGTAAGACTTTTGCAGGGTGTCCTTTAACAGACTTCCAGTGACATGATGCGTCCCCTGTTACAGTTATATGCGACAGCAAAGTCTAGATAGTACATCAGCATTCTAGACCATATGGACAGCCTTTGTACGATGTAGTTTTCTTCCTATTAATATTATTAGGTACTTTCTGCACATGCTCTTTTACTTCTCTTACCACACTTAATGTAGACTAATCGGTAACACACCTATGTCCTTTTTCTTGTCAGAACTCATGATTTACACCCGTATATTCAATAAAAGGACTTTGGTTTGATTTCTCTCACTTCTTCATGCCCATATGTCTTCAGAGATCATTGGCGTGTTCATAGAGGTAATCTCAAATGCCCTTGCCATTTCAACATCTGTGAACTCTGTCAAATATTCAGGCATGTCGGGCACCATGAATAAGCTTCCAAAGCTTTCATCCTGAACGCCGTGGGCATCGGTATTAACAAACATTGAGCTACTGCTTTGGTTTTGACTGGCAGTTGCTACACTGTCATGTGCTGCCTCGACAACATGTGGATGAACTATGCCATCGCTGTTGCAAATGTGCTGGCCATAATAGTCAACATTGAACAACCTCGGGGTTCCATTTCCATCACTTTCCTTCTGCTGCACTGTCTTGGTTGCAGGACACCCTTGCTCTTTACTATTGGCACATCTATAGTAGCTCCTGGTTAACCATATCAACATTAGACCTTTCTTTTGGATATATCTAAAATATTATCAATTTTGTTGTTTACAGTTATACTATTAGATATGTAATATGGATGCCTTTTTGAGCTGCACTACACAAAAATCTTACTATCTACATATAGATGAGAATTCCGATACCCAAATTCAATATAGAACATAGCAAATGCATACATTAGTGCAAATGTTTTTTTTCCACATACCTAGAATGCTTTGCTTTGGAGATCCACTTCTGTCCATACTTTCTCCATTGATATCCATCAAAGTGTGGTGCATGTGTCACAACTGAACTTATGTGTTTTGCATTCTTCCTACCATCACCAAGAGAAGCAAAATTTTAAGACCCAGCGGATGATAAATAAGTATGCTTCTATTACCACTTACCTTCTCTTGTTTCCACGGTCCTTGTTCTCCTCCAATATGTGATTCTCCACGTTATCCTTACCTCCATTTCTTTTATGTTTGATAAGAATGGCCTGTTTCTCACTGTTATCACCAAGTTCTAGGGAAGAGATAATCTTACCTGAGCAACTGAATACTTCTTCAAAGAGTTGTTTTATGAGCTTTGCTTGCCCACTGTGGGGATCAAGTGTTGGTAGTACAAGGTCATGTAGGTCCATCGTGAGAGCCCTTTGGTGTTCAACTTCATTGATCACCTCTTTGTAGCCACCAAGATTGGAAGATTCAAGGATGTTCATCATGCGATGGTTTCTCAATGTATGTATACATATAAGTAGCTAATAGTTGGATTGTCGGAATTGAAGGTGTGCTAGATGATTGCAGCTTTGGGCATCTATTTATACAAGCAAATGGTAGCACACAGTCTGAGAGCATGGTGGAGAGAATCAGTTATTGTTCAAATTTTCTCACTGCAAAAAGGACTAGGGAGCGTACTGTCTCTATCCAATAGCACCTACCATTTAGCCATTATTCGGGCTAAACAGTCCATTAAACGAGCTAAACGGCCAATTAAACGGGCTAAACGGATAATTAAATGAGAACGGCGCACCACTGTGTAGCGTTTACACGGGTTGAACGGCCGTTTAGGCGAACAGTGGTCCATGCCTGGACGGAGGGAGGGGGCCGGCCACCGCTATACCATGCGGAGCCGTTCTTGGACTCGCCCGCGCAGGTGGGAGGCATGCACCAGCAAGCGTCCGTGCCTGTATGAAAAGGGGGAGTGCCGGCCTCTGCCACACTACGCGGAGCCGTTCCCAGACTCCCACATGATGGTGGGAGGCACGCATCGGCATGTGTCCACACCTGGATGGACGGGGATGCCGATCGCCATATTGCATGGAGCCGTTTTCAGACTTGTTCGCGATGGTGGGACGTGCTTACTGGCAAGCCCGCATAGGTGGGAGGCGCGCATAGGCAAGCGTCTGTGCCTAGACAAAAAAAGGGGTGCCGACCGCCGCCACACCACACAGAGCCTTTCCCGGACTTGCCCGTGACGGTGGGAGGCGCGCACTGGCAAGCGTCCACGCCTAGACAATAGGGGTGCCAGCCATCGTCACACCGCGCGGAGTTATTCCCGGACTCGCCCATGATGGTGGGAGGCGCGCACCGGCAAATGTTGGTGCCTAGACGGTGGGGGGCGCGTGCCGATGGACATCCGGAGTGGAGGGAGGGTCACCGGCCGCCGCCACACGGGGATGGCGAATTTTGGCCTAAGGAGCCCACTTCGACAACGCCGCACACGGCCAATGAGGGGTGCAAGCCACCGCCACACGGGGGACGGCGTGTTCGGGCCCGAAGAGACCATGACAAAGACGTTGTGCACAGCCAACCTGAGTGAAGAAGCATAGCACTGGTAAGAACCACACCAGTAGTCACCGGATCCGGCCACCAAGCCGCCGGATCAAGCCATCCCTGAGCACCAAATGCCTAACCAGTCGACCTCGAAGCAAAGCAGGTCCATGGCAGCATATGCTTGCAACTCACGCGGATCCGGTAGGGGCTCTAATCGGGGAGCGCTCGCCCGCACCAACTCGGCACTGGAGAGGAAGGGTGCACCAGCCTGCGTCTATGTCAGAACCGGGGGTGGGAGGGCAAGGGAGTGTTGGTGACCACCGCTGCATCAAGCAGATCTAGTGGCAGGGAGGCCAGATTCGGGCCTAGGAGGCACTACTACATGAAACTTCTTTAGGGGTGGTTAAAATGAATTTTCAGCGGCGGTTTGCCCAACCGCTACAATGCCACCGATTGTAAATATGGTGCATCTGTAGTGACGGGCTTTTAACCACCCTTGAAAATGTATTTCTAGAGGCAGTTCCATTAGGAAATCCGCCCCTAAAAATGGTATTTTTAAGGGTGGTTGCAGTAGGAAAACCACCTCTGAAAATTATTTTACAGGGGCGGTTCTCGTGCTTGAACCGCCCCTGAAAATACATTTTCAGGTGTGGCTCAAGTACGAGAACCGCTCCTGTAAAATCATTATCAGGGGCGGCTGTTGCAACACAACCGTCTTTGAAAATGTATTTTTCAAGGACGGCTGTGGCAATGCAACCTCCTCTAAAAATGTATTTTTAGGGGTGATAAACTGAACTGCCTCTTCAAATCAGTTTCAAACCTTTGAATTTGAAATTTCCTGCCATATTTGAAATCGCGTTTTTCCACCAAATTTCAGACCCGATTGCAAATGATTCAAATTAACTTCATAAATACACAGTAGTGAAGTAGTTAACTAATACACACATGATCAACAAAGTATTTGTACCACAATTTCAAATATATTACAAATTACAAGTTAACATTAATTGTGCTGCTGGCCAAAGAATGAAAAGAAGGGATGCAGACATTTAGCGCAAAGAGACTCAAACTTGGGATGTGTTGCATACTCCGAGTCATGATCATAGAATAAGCCCCTTGGACTAAAAACCTCCCACATCATGAACTTACAGAAATCATCTTGAACTCCTTAGCATCGAAGTCCTTACGTTTCTAAAAGCGAACCTTACGTTTCTCAGATCTTCATGAAATTCTTTGTACTTGGTATCGAAGTCCTTTTGTTGTGCATCGGATGGGTGATGTAGCACTCCGTCGTCTTTCTTGCGATCATCCGAAGCCCACCATCACATGAGCTCTGAGTCGCTTGGGTTTGAGAACAAACACCTCAAGCGATCAATCGGTGATAGATACCACATAACCAATGCAGGAATTCTTCTTTGGTTAGTATCATCTACTGCTAAGCTGTTGTTTTCCTCTACAACATTATGAGAAGCGTCATTTTTCTTTTCACCCTTCTTTCTCTTTTTCCTAGTGTTAGTACCCATGTCTTCCTCACTGTAGTTGTCGTTCCTTTTGTATCCACTAGCACTACAGGTTGGACAATTCTTTAGGTCTTTGAACACCCCACGATAAAGGATACAATAGTTTGGACACGCATGTATTCATTCCACACCCATCGTCAGTGGACTGATAAGCTTCTTTGCTTGATATGTGTTGGTGGGCACAAAGTTTGGTTTAGGAAGCACAACATCCAACAGAGTCAATAGGTCGTTGAAGCTTCTATCAGACTGGCCATACTTAGCCTTCAAGATCAGTATGTCTAGCACAAAACATAGCAACGACCACCTTTTCTGACAACCCTTTTTCTCTAGGTACAACCGTTCTTTCCTTGCCTTCTGTACTGTCTCCAAGTTATTTAGCCCTTTCAATAGCAATTCTTGTTCTACGTGGCACAATATGTCGTCTAGGAAGTCTTCTTCTTCCTCTTCTTCATTGTCTTCACCATCATCCTCCCCACCACAACCTTCTCCACCACCACTGCCTTCGCCACCACCACTGCCTGCAACGTCATCTTTTGTACCATCATGCATCATGACAAGATGGGCATCGTCATCTTCCCTTACTTCTAGTGCATCTGTAGATTCCTTGTTGCCTGCTTTTGTACGTCTCTCACCATGATGATCTCAAATCTCGTAATTCTCCATGAAACCCCTTCTTACTAAGTGTGATCTTATCGTATTGGGTCCCGACATACTATACAGTTTCGACCGTCACAACAGGAACAATATATATCCATTATCTGCTTAATCAAAGCGTGTCTTTTAGCCGCTTCAATAAAACCATTCATATCTTGTATGTAGGAAGCTTCATGTCTTCGTTTCATGTACATCCATGACCTGTCCATATGTGCTCTTCGAAAAGAAAAGGTATCAAAAAAAACTTTTCTTATTCGTCTTTTTCTATCTTCCCATATTTGCATCGAGGTATTATTCGCATATAAATGTTGAAGCAATTGATGTCTATTTTTTTTGATAAAGTGAGTATATAAATTAACTAGAGTTCACGTGAGGCAAGTAAGTTGGGCAAAAATAAGTCTAAATTGCTAGGAAAAATAAAAAATCTAACATCATGCATGTCTCGCTCTAGATCTCTAAGTGAAGTACATGTAAAGTTTGAAAAGAGTTTAGGGATGCCACTATCTCACCTCTCAAACCCAACTCCTTCAAAGGTCCAAAGGGCAAAATCTCCCCCCTCTATTTTTGCTATTTCTCGCCCTCTAAGTGAGCTGAACAATGGTGCTCAGCAGATTGTCCCTAGGAGGAAGAAGGGGTATTTAGGGGGGCATTTTTAGGGGCGGTTGACTTAAGAGAACAGTCTCTGTTAATAAATTTGTAGGGGCTGTTCTCTTAAGAAACTGTCTTTGAAAATAGGTCTTATTTAGGGGCGGTTTTGTAAAGAGAACTGCCCCTAGAAATGGATCTTAAGAGGCGGTTCACTTAACACAACCACCCCTAGAGGCGGTACTCTTAAGGGAACCGCCCCTGAAAATGGATCTACAGAGGCGGTCACAGAGCTACAGCACCCTGCGGCACGGTTAGAGGCGGCGTGCTAGTTGAACTGCCTCTGATAGAAAAGGGTGGTATCGCTGAAAATCATTTCTGTACTAGTGAGGCCGGATCCGTCCCGTCGGCAACGTGAACCCACCGTTGACGGAGAAGAGGGAGGGGGCAGAGAAACCGGTGCTTAAGAAGGGAGGAGACTGCAGATGGTGCCCCGTTTTTGGGACTCGCCGCTGGCCGCCGCCGGCGCACGTCAGAGGATGGCGGCGGCGGCCGGAGAGGTGGCAGGAAGGAGGGGGCGGTAGTGGCGCTGATGAGCCCTCCGAGCCGCCCGTGTGGGAGCTCTGGAGGGGACGACCCGAAAGACTATCCCCTGTATGACGGGTTCAAAGGTGGATCCTAGATAGGAATGCTCACCTCCTTCGTCCGGGACAACTGGGTCATCTTCGCCTAGAAGCTAGCCGTCCGACCATTCAAAAGGTGAAATTTAGCTTTTAGCTAAAAAGCTTATATGAGCAATTCATCTATAATTCAATCAACAAGCATTAACTAGGACCATGCAATACTCATACAACACGTAGAGCTTTACATCGCCTCTTAACCACTAACACACTGCTCAACATTGATTTCGTAAGGCCGGCATGGCTGGATAAGGATGAAAGGCCTTATGTTAATTTACAGGAATGGAGTCCTTTGTTTTGATATCCTAATGGTAGTCTAACATACATATTCACGTCCTTGTCAGTTTGATAACACCGTACCCAACACCAATACCAATAGAGTAACCGAGTAAGTACAACCCAAAGCATCACGATGTGATGACTTTAATTAGGTTGTCGTTAGATGCATATACTCTAATGGCATCTCCTCGCGGAATCCACCCACTACAGATCGCTAAATCTCATCTGGCAATATATACGGAGTGAGCAAAAGCAGTTTAATTTCTCTAGACGCACCCGATCGACCCAATTAAGCAAAAGCAATGGAGGCTGATTCGATGACGATGGCCATCGTTGCCGCGTTTCTTGTATCGCTGCCGGTGCTGTATCGTCTCCTCTTCGCCAGCGCCGGCGACAAGAAGACGAGCAGAAAGGCCCTCCCTCTAGACTTGACTGAAAAATCGAATTTAACTGAAATTTTTGGCTATTTCGGACCTCACCGAAATGGGTGAATTTCACCGAAATTCGGTGATTTCGGGGCGAATCCCAGATCCATGGCTCCTATGGCCTACCCGTCGTCGGGCATACGCTTAGCCTGCTTCGCGCCCTTCGTGCCAACACCGACGAGGACTGGCTCCGCCGCCGCGCCGCGGCTTACGGCCCGGTGTCACGGCTGTCCCTCTTCCGGTACCGGAAGGCCTTCCTCGTCGGCCCCTCCGCCAACAAGTTCCTCTTCACCAGCCCCGCGCTGACCACCATGAACAGCGAGGCCTTCAGCCACATGGTCGGCTGGCGGACGGTCCGCGACGTGGTGGGCGACGAGCACGCCCGCGTCAGGGCCATGATGGTGCAGTTCCTCAGGCTGGACGCCGTCAAGAGGCACGTCGCCGGCATGGACGCCGAGGTCCGGCGCCACCTCGACGCGCACTGGCGCGGCCGGGGAAGCGTGGCGGTGATTGCATCGATGAAGACGCTCACCTTCGACGTCATGAGCACCGTCCTTTTCGGGCTGGTGGGGAAGGACGCCGCCGCCATCCGGCGGGAGCTGTCGGCGGAGTTCCAGCAGCTGGTGCAGGGCATCTCTGGGCGGTCCCGCTCAACCTGCCCTTCACCAGGTTCAGCCGGTGCCTGGCCGCGAGCCGGCGCGGGCGGCGCGCCGTCGCGGGGGTCATCGACGAGAGGAGGGCCAAGCTAGAGCGCGGGGAGACCTCGCCGGCCGACGACATCATCACCCACATGCTCTCCAAGGGCCTTCCCGACGAGGAGATCACGGACAACGTCATGTTCCTCATGGTCGCCGCGCACGACACGACGGCAGCCCTCATAACCTTCCTCCTCCGGCATCTCGACGGCAACAAAGACGCCTACGCCAAAGTTCTCCAAGAGCAAGAGGAGATCGCGCGGCGCAAGGCGCCAGGGGAGGCTCTGTCGTGGGACGACCTCTGCCGGATGAGGTACACCTGGGCGGCGGCGATGGAGACGCTGCGGATGGTCCCGCCGGCGTTCAGCATGCTGAGGAAGGCGCTGCAGGACGTCGAGTACGGCGGCTACGTCATCCCCAAAGGGTGGCAGGTGATGTACGCCACCAACATGACGCACTGGAGCCCGGCCATCTTCCCGGACCCCGGCCGCTTCGACCCGGCGCGGTTCCAGGACCCGTCGGCCATACCACCCTACGGCTTCGTGCCGTTCGGCGGCGGCGCGCGCATCTGCCCCGGAAACGAGTTCGCCAAGGTGGAGACGCTGGTGGCCGTGCACCACATCGTGACGCGCTTCAGGTGGAAGCTCGCCGCCGGCTGCGACGGCAGCTTCTCCAGGTCGCCCATGCCATACCCGTCTCAGGGCCTCCTCATCGACATCGAGCCTATCCATGAAGGAAACACCTCCCGGTGAAATTCATTTCAATGCAAGTAAACCGTCCAAGCACAAAGTAGTAGCAGACAGCTTGACAAAATTACGGCTTCTGATTTAGCGCATGAATCATATGAGAAATTCTGTATCGATCGCAATCAGAAGGGGGTAATTCTGTTGTATACATTCATGTACAGATCACCATCGGTAATTTTTCTCGAAGATTACCATTTGCATTATAAAAAAGGGGATGAAGGACATGTCTGCAAGTTGATGGCAGTAGTATAGAGCAAGTAGGATGGTGGCCACTCCAAGAGCGTGTGCTGACAAAGTGACAATAATGCTGACATAAAAATACGGAATAACTAGCCTCTAGCCGTCCGGCCCCAGGCCCGAACGCCGCCGCACCCTGTCCCGTTCCCCGCGTAGCGCCCGTGTAACAGGCGAGCTCGCCCGCTCCCCGTGCCTGCAGGGCATCTCAACCTCGTTGCGTCTGCATCACCTCGGTAGCCAGAGTCTGCATCTCCGTCGCGCGGGGAGATGACACAAGCTTCTGCTCCAGGACCTCGCAGGGCCAGCGGAGGCAGCATGTCGTACGGGGAACGTGTGCGCCAGCGCGAATGCCTACACATCCTCCGGTGGAGCGCTGCTGCCAGCTTAATTATAGCCGATGCCGCCATGGCTCCCGCACTAGCTCTCTCTTCCGCTAAACAACTCTACATTGAGATATACTTTTGCAACACTCAGATGAAACAACTGCAACATACGTTTGAAACAGATGAACATTTGGAATATACACTTGCAACATAGTCATTGTAACATATGCATCATCCAAATAGAACACTTACAACATATGTCTAAACACATGAAACATATGGAACATGTTGTTGCAACATATGTGTGAAACATATACCAACATCCGGATCAAAATGCTTGCAACATACTTCTGGAACAGATGAAACATTTTGAATAAACGCTTGCAACATGCCTCTGAAACACTTGCAACATATACAACATGTCCCCGCTACTTTTGCAACATCCATAAGAAATAACCGCAATATACCTTTGAAACGACTTAAACACCTGAAACATATATTTGCAACATAGGGGAGGAGAAGCCTGGGCTGGTAGATTCCAGCCTTTGGGTCAGAGCCGACGGCGAGCTACAGCGTACGAGCACCACTAGCACCTAGCACCAGCGGCACGTGCGAGTACCACCACTAGTTAGCGCCACCAGCACCAGCCTTGGCTTAGCCTGGCGGGCGGCGCATGCTATGAGAGGTAGTAGGCGGCGCGGTGCACGACCAAAGTAAGTAGCGAGGTGCGGGTGGGGCACGCGACGGGCGGGGGAGAGGAGCGAGGAGCGAGCAGCGTAGGTGAGGCGCGCGACGGCGCGGGAGCGATGAGCGAGCGAGTGGCGTAGGGTCAGGGTGCGATGGGTGAAGGTCAAGCGGAGTGAGCGAGCGGTGTCCGGATATAAGAATAAGAGACGGAGGGAGTCAATGTTGTGGTGCATGTCACACAACACGTCCGTCCAGAGGGAGTCACTAGCGTCGGACATCCTGTTTGTAGCATTATCGATAAAAATATGACGAAGGGATGGGAAGCACTTTAGTTTACTGTAGTTCATGTCCATACTGAGCATGCCCATGAGTTCTTAGTCTATTGGCTACTACTTGGCTGCACAAATATTCACCATAGCTTCCTTCTTATTGGTACCATAACACGGTGTTTGGTTTGGCAAATCACCTAATCTACAATGAAATGATATTGTATCAGCACATGGTTGAGATGTGCCCATGTGGCTTGGTTCATGATGAGTGATTGTCAAGGTGAGTTTAATTTTGGTAGAGTTTGAGACTAATCATGGCGTGAGTTTGTGTCGTACAACATGTCTCTTGGATTGTGGTAAACAGGGGTAGAGCACAGAGGTGGTGATCGAAAGCGAAGGTGAAGGTGAAGGTCAAGCAGGTTCATGCCGATGAACTGGGAGCCGTGAAGGACGGACACCAAGGCTTGGATTGAGGGACTGGAGAAGCCGGAGGACCAACCCTAACACCTGGGGTCATCGACAAATGCAAGTGTATATGGAGGAGTAGACCGTGTTGAACAAGTTAAGATGACGGTCTACCAAGTCAAGCGGAGGTGTTGGAGGACTTGGTGATCGGGCGGTCTAGGACGGACGGCGACACACGTCGAGATCACTTATTTTTAGCACGAAGGTCAAGCTTCATACAAAACTCAAATCGAGCAATTTTGTTGCAAAACTCGTGCTTGACAAATCGTGCAGAGGTGTGCTAAAAAAATCGTGTGGAGGTCAATTTTTCCTCAATCCCTAACAGAAGCTCCACGAGGGTGAGGGCCATCCCCAACGGGAGCTGTTACGATTCGGCCATTCAGGCAGAAGCCAACCGCCGGTAATTTTCGGCTGTGCATGGTTGCGTCCAACTCACACGCGTTGTTCTCATGGCCCAGGCCTTCCTCCATTTGCGGCCCACCCCAGGTAGTTACGAAAGCAAGCCTAGGGCCCATCCCATGTCGCTCTTGTGGCCCACTCACGTAGGTCTCAGCTCTTGTACGGAGCATATCACGTGAGCACATAGAGAGGAGGAAGAAAAATATTTGAGGAAAAATATTTAAAAAGTATGAACAAAAATAATATGTGGGAGAGGTTGAACATTAGACTAAAAAATTAGAGAGAATTCTTTATTTGGCACCGAAACAAATCACTCTTCCATATAAGGCACTGAAAAATTTGAACTTTCTTATCTAGCATCAATTTAAAAATTTCTTTCGTAAATGACACTGCTATCCATTTCAGGCATCCACCCGTTAGTCGACTAGGAAGACCATGTAAGCTTTTCATTAGAAGTACCAAAATGCCCCTGTTTATTATTTTGGTCGCTCACAGTCCTCGGTCTCGTGCGTGCGTCCATCTCCCCTTCTCCCCCAACTCTCCTGCTTCCTCCCATCGCTCTTCCCTTCTGAAAAAAGACCCCAAACTCTAGAGAGAATGGAGGTCGGAGGAGATGAGGATGGGCCAGAGGAGGTGTCGGCCGTCGGTGCCCAGGAACTCACAGGGCGGGTCCTCCAGCTCGAGGCGCCCCTCAGTCAGCCCAGCTCGCCCCATGGTCGTAGATCGAGGCGCGGGTGCGGCGGGGAACGCGGCGGCGGGGCGGGCTTGTCGGCCGGCGCTGGCCCAAAATCGCGGTGCATGGGGGCGCGAGGGAGCGACCTCGCCCACCGGCGTTGGCGGCAGCTCGTGGCTCGGGGGGTGCGGCGGGGCGGCCTCGCCTGACGGCACTGGTGGTAGGCCAGGGCGCGACAAACGCGGTGGGGCGAGCTCGCCCGCCGGAGCTCCGGCCAAACCGCGCAGTGGACGGGGCGCGATGGCCTCCCCAAGCGGCGGTCCCAGTGGCGCAATGACCGATTCGTCCAATGGGGCATCGACCTCGCACGGTGGGCGCGGCGGGGCGGCCTCACCCGCGGGGGCTGGTTCCAAGATGCTGCGCGGCGGGGCGTGCTCCTCGCGCAAAGGCCGTGGAGCAGCCTCCCCTGGCGACGGTCCCAGTGGAGCAGCAGCAGCAAGACCGACCTCGGACAGTGGCGCAGCAACACCACCAGAGCATGAATGGTCACAAGGGTGAGTTTATCTTATCCCCTGAATCTCTAGTACAATCCAGTAGCAATAGTTGTACCGTACAAATGCTCATATAGTAGTTGTTTTGTTGTTTGGACACATAGAATGGATACATATATAAGTTATTTGCTTAAAATTCACCTTCTTGGCAATCCAAAGAAAAGTAGAAAGGATGTGAGATGTTTTTCCTTAGAGAAGGTTGTGGGTGCTGATTTCACAAATTATATGGACCTTGTTCAATCCATTGTTCAACAGTATCCTCCGGGGTACTTGGAAGTTCCACATGTACAATACTATGATGCTGAGTTGAAAACTTTTCTAGAAGTAACGTCAGACCAAGAATTGATGGTAACGTTCAGTAAACATAAGGAAAAGGTCATCGAGATGTTCATTGCTTATTGTGATCCATCTGAACCTTACAAGCCTATCACTGAATAGCAATTTGAAGGAGAAGCACAACATAAGGACGACATAGAACAAGAGTTGGATACCTATCTCATGAATCAATTACCAAACAATGAGCATGTTGGTGTGGATGAGGAGGGTATGTACTTAAAGGAAGACCATGTGTTAGTTGTCCCTTCTGATAAAGGGAAGGAGAATACCTCTGTTCCATTAACTGAAGATAAGGCACAATCTGGTAGTGAACAGGAGGTGACAGAGAATGAGATGACAGAAGATGATATGCAAAAAGATCCAAATCATGGCCCGCATGTGGAATATGACAAAGAAGACCCTCCGATGACAGTAGGCAGTATGTATCCCAATATGGCAGAGTTTAAGTTGGCTCTTTCGCAGTATGCAATCAAAAATGAGTTTGAGCATAATACAAAGAGAAATGGACCAAAACGGCTGAGGGCTTATTGTTCAAGGAAAGAAGCCGATAATTGTCGATGGAGGATACATGCTTCTACAACGGCTGATCGAATAACAATAATGGTAATTATGTAATGTTCAAACTTGCACATCTCGCTTTCGTTTCAAACTTGATATGTATATTTAATTTATTATGTTTGCCTTTTTGTGTAGGTGAAAAAGAACCCTAGTGCTCATTGCTGCTCTAGTAGTAGAAGAAAGAAGAGAGTGAGGAATGCCACCAAACACTGGATTTGTGAAAAGGTGAAGGACTGGCTCATACAGGATGCAGCTCTGGGAGCGAGTGCATTGAAGAAAAGCTCAAAGAACACTACAAGGTTACCATCCACTACAAGAGAGTATTTGATGGTAAGAACCTTGCATTGAAGCATCTATACGGTGATTGGGACAGTAGTTTCGATAATCTGTATAGATTTAAGGCACAAGTTGAGAGCTGCTGCCCTGGTAGTTTAGTAATTATTGATCATCACACTATTGCAAATGAAATCAGATTTAGAAGATTTTTTCGCCTTGAAACCTTGCATAGAAGGGTTCCTTAGTAGTTGCAGGCCACATTTGGTAGTATATAGCACATTTCTGACAGGCAAATTCAAAGGTCAATTGACTAGTGCATCTGCTGTAGATGGACATAATTGGTTGTATCCAGTTGCATTAGGAGTCTTTGATTCTGAAACAAATGATAATTGGATATGGTTCATGAGTCAGCTTAGAGAGGCGATTGGATCACCGAGGGGTTTAGCCATATGCACTGATGCTGGACAGGCTGTGATGGCAGGGGTAGCAGAAGTGTTTCCACAAGCTGAACATAGAGAATGCATGTTTCACTTGGTGTCAAACTTCAAGAAGAAGTTCCATGGGAAGGTATTTGATGACCATCTTTGGCCTGCAGCATACTCGTGGAACTCCTATTTATTTGAGAAACATTGGGCAGCAATGGAGGCGGCTAGGCCAACTGCAACAGATTGGCTAAGGCAATGCCACAAAAAGTTATGGACTAGGAGTTAGTTCTTGACCATATGCAAAGTTGACTATGTTACAAACAATTTGGCAGAGAGCTTCAACAATTGGATCAAGCCTCACAAATCTATGAACTTAGATGATTTGATGGACAAGATTAGGCAAATGGTTATGATGAAGTGGCATCAAAGGAGGTAGATTGGACAGAAACTAGATGGGTTGATTCTGCCACACATAATCAAGGAGCTTAATGAAAAGAGTAGAGAACTATACTTGGAAGTGCTTGAATGTGGACCACATGTTGCTGAAATAATTGCACTAGGAGGTAGTGGCTTCAGATTTGTGGTTAACTTAGAAGATAGAAGGTCTTCCATGCAAACATGCTCTTGCATTCATCACAACTCTTGCTGATGGAAAAATAGAGATGCATGTGGACTCTTACTACTCCATTGAAAAATTTAGAGCGGCCTATGCCCAACTAATACTTGCTATGACTGATAAGACACAATGGCCTAAATCTTCCCATGGGTTTTTTATGCATCCCCCACTATTGACACCCGTAGCTGGTAGGCCTAAAACTGAGAGGCATAAAGGTGGCACAGAGAAGAAAAAAAGAAAGGGCCAACACCAGTGTCCTATTTGCCTAGAATATGGGCATCATTGGCACAATTGCAAGAAAGGCAACTCGGCTGACATTGAAGCTATGAAGGCTGTGAGGTAAGAAATGTGTTCATATTTTGCTTCATCAAATAATTATAAACAACCCACTTACTAATCTCTTATTGCTCATCATAGAGGTCCACGAAAGAAGAAGGCAACGATTACAAAATCTGCTCAAAGTTATATTATGCCTTTAGAGGATGAAGTGCTAGTGCCATCTATGTCTTTTCCACCTAGGTAATGTGCTCACTTGTGCAAACATGCTCTTGTGCAAAATCTGATTACTTTTGCTGATTTGTGTGTATAAAATCTGCTCACTTGTAAATTTCTAAGTACAAAATTTGCTTACTTGTGCTCACTTGTACTGATTTCTAATTATAAAATCTGCTCACTTGTGCTGATTTGTAATTATATTGTTTGATAACATAGTCAAACCTTGAGAACTACAACTAAGAAGTCTCCAATTAAGAAGATAACAAGCAAGAAGAAGAGAAAAAAGCTTGACTATACATCTAGACCTTCAAAGAGTTCAAACTGGTATTAAGATCTCTTTTGTATTTTATTTAATGAAACATGGTTTCCAATCTAATTAGAGAACCTAATTACCAATCTTCTATCACCATAGCCAAAGCATGGAGATTACAAGCAAGAAAAATGAGAAACATGGTAACTCCAGCTCTAGAGCATCAAAAAGGTAACATGTTACATTTGATATGGTAGTTCTTCCTGTTGTTGTTACATCTAAATTCAACACCTAAACCCTGTACATGTGCAGATCAAGAAGCGGCTCCAATCAACCCGAGCCAATTTCCACCGAGTTTCATTCTCCAACAAAGGAGAAGGCTAAAAGGACCAAGAAACAGCTTGCTTCAAACCTGGAAAAAATTCCTATGCTGCCACTTGACAGCCCTGCAATGGGCACTAGAAACAAAACAGCTAAGCTTGCTAGTCCTGCAAATAGCACAAGAAGCAAGAGAAGGTTGAGCTTGTGATTCTCTATGTAATGTGAACTTAGACCCCCTATGTATGAACCTTCATGTGTTTATGTTCATGAACCTGGTAATGTATGCATATTTATGAACCTGGACATGTGAACTTTGACCCCTATTGTATGGATTTGTGGAGCTAATGTGAGTGCAAGGTGTTTACATTTTTTTTTTGTTTTTTTAAGTATGCAGACAACGTGGTCAGATTTGTGAAGCTTGTGCATCAAATTTATTGATTATTATTGCCACTGTTCAATTATCAAAATGCTATGTTCCATTCACAAGTATATTTGTGATATTTGTGCTTTCCTTACTTGACAACATGTCCATTCATTCTTTTCCTATCTGGCACTACATGTTGCTGGTACATAGAAGGCTATTATGTCATTTTAGGTGGCACATGACACCGTTACTGCATCAAATGGATGGAAGAGTGATTTGTTTCAGTGCTAAATACAGAATTGTCTCAAAAAATTAATACAATCATTCCTCACCATTACACCATGTAGATGTTTTGTCTTACTTAAATATTTACACTATTATAAATCTATCAAACTATTTAAATTTAAGACAAAAGTATTGCACCCTCACAGGAATAATGGTTTAGATAAAAATATACCATGTGACACCTCATTTGGGATCGGCCTTAAGGGCATGCTAGGCTTTCCTTCTAAGGGCTTCATTCATTCATGGTGCAATAGGTGCCAGCAGTGCAACGTGTAGGGGGCCCTTGCTTAATTTATTTTTTCGGCCCAGTTATCTCCTCTTTGGCTCCGGCGAGGCAGCGATGGCAGTCGGCTGCTGTGGCTTCTTCGCTGATCAGTGATCGCCCTGCGTGGAGCGGGGCTGGGAGGCATGGGGCAGCTGCAGTTCTGCCAAGCGCCCAAGGTCACCTCTCCCGGTCCCCTCTTCCGGTCTCTCTCTGGGGAGACAAAATTCTAAGGCCTACTTTGGCAGCAGGGGATCCCTCTGGGTTGCCTATGACTTCCCTGGGCCAAAAACCCACGAGCTAATCTACCTCGGCACAATTCGTTGTGCTCTTTGGAATCACATCCGCACCGGGCTTGAAGCCCGCTTCCCCTCGTTTTCCACGCGGTGGAAAACCTCGAGTCAGGAGGCCAGGAGCGATTCCCCGTGACCTGTCGACTCGCGTAGCTTCGCTGAGGCTGCCGCCACGACTTCTGTGGTCGGCGCACCCCGGCTCAGCCTCGCTCCAAACAGCAGCGTGGAAACTCCCCCTACATGGATCTCCACCCTGGGTGTGGAGGGGGATCCGCGTGTCCCAAAATTTTCCCGCTGCGGGGTTCTGTTCCCAGGGATAATTAGCATGTTTTGCCAAAGTAGCCCTTAGGTTTGGGCGGATTTGGCTTTGGTTTATTTTCCTGCCAAACCGTGGGCAGTTCAGAGTCTTCAGAAACTGAATCGATGGGTCTTCGTTTCACTCGTTCCAGACCTAGAGTAGAGGAGACCACAAAACGCGATGCTCCATATGCACGTGTATGGTGTGAATCTTTCATCGCGATATTTGTTTCTGTGGTCCACAAATTAAGCCAGATATTTATTTGTTCCGTTCTGTCTTACTGTGGTTGCAAGGTTCAGTTTGGGTACAAGTTCAACTCAACAGCATCTACAAACTGAACAAAGTTAAGCAGTCAGGTGAGAATACAACCGTCCCGATTGCTAGCTAGGCTTCATTAGGTATTGCCTAACAAGCAGTTTTTTCAGGTTGGTTTATGTCCATTGTCTCTAGTTTTCTCCATCAATGTTAGCAGAGTAAACGATGTGAGGAGGACTTTTCCGATGGTAAGACTTTGCAGGGTGTCCTTTTACAGACTTGGAATGACAAGTAATATATTCATGATGCATGCTTTACAGTTATATATGTAACAGGAAAGTCTATAGATAGTGCATCAGCATTCTAGAATCTAGACCATATGCACATCTTTTGTACGAAGTAGTTTTCTGTCTATTTTTTAAGTACTTTCTGCACATGCTCTTTTACTTTTCTTATCACACTTACGCCCTTTTCTTGTCAGAACTCATGATGCCGTGGCTACCTGCATGTGAGCCGTTTTACACCCATATATTCAATAAAAGGACTTTGGTTTGATTTCTCGCTTCTTCATGCCCAGATGTCTTCAGGGATCAGTGGCGAGTTCATGGAGGTAATCTCAAACGCACTTGCCATTTCAACATCCGTGAACTCTGTCAAATATTCTGGCATGTCAGGCACCATGAATAAGCTTTCAAAGCTTTCATCCTGAACTCCGTGGGCATCGGTGTTAATAACCATTGAGCTACTGCTTTGGTTTTGACTGGCAATTGGCACATTGTCATGTGTTGCCTCGACAACATATGGATGAACTATGCCATCGCTGCTGCAAATGTGCTGGTCATAGTAATCAACATCGAACAATCTCACCGTCCCATTGCCATCACTTTCCTTCTGCTGTACTGTCTTAGTTGCAGGACACCCTTGCTCTTTACTATAGGCACATCTATAGTAGCTCCTGGTTAATCATATCGGCATTAGACCTAATTTGTTTTGGGCGATATATCGAAAATAAGATTATTTTTTGTTATTTACAGTTATACTATTAGATATGTAACATGGATGCCTTTTTGAGCTGCACTATGCAAAAATCTATCTATCCACGTATATAATGAAAATGGCAGGAACTTTGCCTTTCAATTTAGAGAGAAAAGAGAGATCAAAGCACATAATAGTAAATCCAATATAGAACATAGTAAATGCATACATTAGTGCAAATGCTTTTTTCCCACATACCTAGAATGCTTTGCTTTGGAGATCCACTTCTGCCCATACTTCCTCCATTGATATCCATCAAAGTATGGTGCTTGTGTCACAACTGAACTTATGTGTTTTGCATTCTTCCTACCATCACCAAGAGAAGCAATCAAAATTTTAAGCCCCAGTGGATGAAAAATAAGTATATATGCTTCTATTACCACTTACCTTCTCTTGTTTCCACAGCCCTTGTTCTCCTCCAATATGTGATTCTCCACGTTATTCTCACCTCCTTTTCTTTTATATTTGGTAAGAATGTCCTGTTTCTCTCTGTTATCACCAAGTTCTAGAGAAGAGATAATCTTACCTGAGCAACTGAATACTTCTTCAAAGAGTTGTTGTATGAGGTTTGCTTGCCCACTGTAGGGATCAAGTACTGGTAGTACAAGATCATGTAGGTCCATCATGAGAGCCCTTTGGTGTTCAACTTCATTGATCACCTCTTTGTAGCCACCAAGATTGGAAGATTCAAGGATGTTCATCATGTTATGGTTTCTCAATATATGTGTACATATAATAAGTAGCTATAGTTGGATTGTCGGAATTGACGGTGCTGGATAATTGCAGCTTGGGCATCTATTTATACAAGCAAATGGCAGCATACAGTCGGAGAGCTTGGTGGAGGGAATCAATTATTGTTCAAATTTTCTCACTACAAAAATGACTAGGGAGTGTACTGTCTCTATCCAACTTTCAGTCTGTCAGAACAAAAAAATGGCACTATTCAAGATCTTGTTTTTTTTTACTTATACTGACAAATATATGGGTTAGAGGTTATGATGACTTATGACTTGTGAGACTTCTGTCATGATGCAAGGCATCACTTCATCGCGTGATGGTTCTTAGGGTGGGGACACATTTGATGTAGAAGTGTTTTATTTAGTGGTATTAGTGTTTTAAATTGTTGGAGGAAGACAAATCTGTATGAATTACTTAGATGTAGTTGATTATATTGCATAAAAGAGCTCAAATGTTGTCTTTGTATGCATACAAATATAATACAATAGAGTATGTGCATGAAAATACAATTGTATAAAACTTGCTGACTATATAAATTGTTTGATGTGTGAACAAATGTTTCTGTTAGGTCACTTTTTCAGGTTGAAAACGGATCGCCAGTTTGCGGGTACGTTTTATTGATATGGTCGAGAGTTGTGGCCAGTGAAGAGGACTTGACAAAATTATGCATGATGCATGTCATGTACCTGCATCACTCACATGACATAGACATTCAGAAATGATGTACATACATATATGGCCAATAATTCTAGTTGTTATAAAGAGCAATATTGTCATTAATCTGCTGGTCCCGAAGATAGGAACATATATGGTTTGGCTCTAATGGCATGTCTTAGAAATTATATCTAGTACTAGTATATACATATAGTTTGGTGGTTTTTGTTATTTGAACAGGTCTGCATGCCAAATTGAATTAGTTATTTCGAAGTTTATATAGCAGACATGTATGCTATTCTGAAGTGTTGAAGTGTAAGTGCTAAGTAGGTTATGGCACCATTTATGATCAGTTTGATTAAACTTTTGTGTAGATCAATTGTTATAAGAAAGTCAGTTTATATCAATCCACATATCTGCATGAGAAAAGTACTAACTAGGTTGATATGGATGGAGTCTATTTGATTAAGCTAAGTAATTGTCAAACCATGAAAACTCCATGTGTGGTTACGAATCCTAGATATTTTCTTTTCTCCGACCGGCAGGAGAGCTGGTCTATTACATATTTTCGCACTAGTTACCAGAATGGGTCATTGTGATTCTCAAACAATGATGAGCAGAAAACGTCCACTCACAAAACAACGACAGACAGACCAAATCGAAAACAGAGAATCATGTGCGGATAGCACCACTTAGATTAACTGTAGCCTTGAATTGGGTTTCGCTGACCACCATAATTTTCAACCATAACAGAGAAGCAAACAAAAAGTGATATGTGGTGCACATGTAGATTCCTGAGCACCAAATGAATGCCATACATTTGAGCCAAACTAAACTGTGACAGAACATAGGAGATGTCTAGTCACCAGATCTTTCCCTATATGGGAAATATCATCAAACCCTCTCTGCCTGTCTTCATGCATTTATCGTAGTGTGCACACAGAAAAAAAATCTGCCCACTGGCATACAACCTGGCTGTGCCTGCTTCCAATTTTGAGGTCCAAATATTCAAACATGAACCTAATATCTTCTATCTAGGATGTGGACCATGAGTCCCACCTTGAGAGGTGTACAATCATGCAAGAGAGGCCTTATATTGCCAACCTATCCTCTGCCCCGTACCATATGCATGGCCAATGGTTTCTGATGAATCAGCATACTTGGCACATCTGATATACTAGGCACCAAAATTCCAAGAATGTGCGAGTAGTGTGAGCACACGGCTCAGCGTATTGATAGCTTGTGGTGCAAAGTTTTGCATTTCATGGCGAGCCGTAAGCACCTGGAAGATGTGTGAGTGATGGCGACAAAGAGCGGACTAAAATTCATGCATGTGTTTCCAAAGTCACTACCAGCCAAGGTTACATAAGACGCTACACGCTCTCTAGGCGGCGGCCCTCCGCCTAGAGCCTAGGTGTGCCCAGGTATAACATATACACATATGTGTAAAAAAGAAAAAGAAATAAGTGGACCTTATTGAAGAGAAAGGCCGGCCCATCAAATAGAACAAAGCCTAAGCCTCAAGTACTCCCACTCCACTAACACCTTATCCCTAGGTCTTCCTTCCGGTCTGCTCGGTGTCCCGCATCAGCTGTCGCCGCCGGTTCCTCTCCCTCTCCTACATCTTTCTCTCTCTCTCTCTCTCTCTCTCTCTCTCTCTCTCCCTCCTCTAGTTGTGCCCACCGCCCTCACACACACGCGCCTGCCGCCACCCACACGCGCCCGCACCCGCCGTCCAACTCTGCCCAATGCTCCTCCTCCCCCCACCGGTGACCTCTCCTTGACGTCCCTTCCCGCCCCACCACCGCCCAATGTTTGCGTCACCCACACACGTCCTTGTCTTAGGTGTATATTGTCACACCCATTTAAAGACCAAATGGAATGCATACTCTTATGTGTGCCTAGAGATCAATCACATATAAGTTAACAAATTATAAAGAAAGTATCATCACAAATGTTATTACATCACGATTATTAGCACATAGTCTTTACACAAATGTAGTGTAAGTAAAAATATAAATCTATCGTGGTAGCTCTAATCATAGGCACATTGACTGATTGACTGCAAGTCTAGTAATCTTCAGGGAAGTAGGAGTAGTAGTCACTATTTGCACCATCTGTTAACCATCCGGAATTTTTATCCAAGTAAGAAAAATAAACAAGCGTAAGTACATCTCGTACTTGACAAGTGTAACATGGGGCTCATGAGGCTCAAAGGCATGACATTGGTTTATCAGCATGTAGCTTTTAGTTAGCATAATTTTAGCATATCAATAGCATCAAGATGTCTCAATGTAAACAATAAACATATGATCCATGTGAAATGATTAACGAACAACAAAAACATATTCATTATTAATGATCAACTATTCCATAAGGGTCCAAGGCCACTCGTGACCGTGAGCACGGCTGTTATAACAGTTTTACACTCTGAGAGGTTGTACACTTTCACTGTGAGTCGTGTTGCCCATATGCCCGGGTTAATTACTCCCAAAACACTTCCAAGGTGAGCAGACAGGGAAACACTATGAAGTCTTTCGAAGGTTCGTCTAACAAGTTAGAGCCATTAGATTTACTCAGCAAACAGATGTAGAGCCCCCCTTTCAAATGGCACAATGACACGCAGCCTATACTCATAAGGACAGAGGCCGCACTATACCCGATTCGTCAAGCCATTCTTACGCCAAAAAAGTTACCACTAACAAGCTAGAAAAGGTCCTTCTATATGAGACTAAAACCAGAGCCATATAGCCCTCACAGTTGTACTGTAAATCCTGGATGTTCGCTTACAGATAAGTCTTTAAAGAGAGTAACTAGAGCACCAAAAATAACCTCATGCTCTAGTCCCCTTTTAAACAGTAATCAAAAGTTATATTTTAATGTTTATTGCATATTCCATTAGTCAATTTACATGATCATAGTTCATGTTAAGCACTAGCAATACTACTCAATGCAATATAACAGGTGTCAAGGTATAAGATCAACACTAAATCATCCTTAACAAGGGAATATATGCATAATGATATTATTTGTTTATTGTGAATAGGATAACAAGGATAATCTCATGCTATACTTGCCTTGCTCAAACTTGTCCTGATGATCTTGCTCGTAGAAAAACTCTTGATCTCCAACGAATTGCTCACCGTCTATACTCGATCAACCACAGCAATAACATTCATCCAGAAACAATCATGCATAAACAAACAAGACTATAATTAGAATAGTACACTATTAGCAATACAATAAGATAAAAAAGTCTTTAAAATGAATCTACAACTCGCTAGGATCACACAGATGCAAAGATCACGAAAAACGGAGCTAAAACGACGAAGTTATGAATTTACGAAGATTTCCTATAGAAAAATAATTACTTTAATTTAAACTCGAAAATAAATTGTCACAAACCTACTGTATAGTACTACCAACATATAGAGCTCGCAAATACGAACCTAACGCAATTTGAGCGGGTCAAATCGGAGTTAAAACGGAGATTCTATGCATGAATTAACATAATGGCAAAATTGTTAATAAGTGAAAACATATTTCTAAAGTTACCGCGATCAAAATACGCTTTACGAAAAAGAAAACGCAAATTGGGAATGCGCCTTGGTCTGCGGGTTCTATAATCAAAACTTACAGGGTCTCTTTAACAAAATTTCCAGGCGAACCGGTATCCTCTTGTCCTGGCCGTTGGATTCAACTCGGACGGATCAGATCTAATCCCGTGGGAGAGGAAAACCTCCGTCGGCCGTCCACAGGGCCCCCACGGCGGCGCCATGGCCGGACTTGGCCCGAGCTCGCCGGAGCTCGATGAAACGGCTTTACCGACCACCAATCGACAAACGGGAAGTACAGGGAGAAAGAGCAGGACACGGTGAGCTAACCTAGGGCAAAATCGGAGGCGAAGATAGTCCCAGAGCGACTCGCGGCTTGAGATGGCGGACGGCTTCGAACTGACAAGGTGCGGAGATGATGAGAAGGTGAAATCAACCGAAAAATTGAGGGAAAACGTACTCAGTGGCTTCGTGAAGTCCACGCGAAGCTCAGCACGATCTTACCGTGGCAATGGAGCGGCGAAAACGGGGAAACTCGAGCTCGGCGATGGCGTTAGGGTTGCGGCCGCTACTGCTTGAGATAACCAGCAGCGAGGGCTTGGAATGAGGCGGTAGGATGTAGGGCGTCAGCTTATATAGCCCCGGAGCCGCTCCAAAAAAGGAAGAAAAGGATTAGGAGGCGGATTCGGCCGCCGGTGATTTTGGAAAGCGTCGTTGCCAACGGCTTGAGGAGGAAGGCGCTCCTGACACGTGGGCCCGCGATGTCAGCGAAACGCAGAGGGGAAAGGGGAAGCAGTCGCTCGCGCGCGCGACTGGGCCAGCGACGGCTCGCTGGGCTCGGCCCAGGCGGACACAGGGAAAAGAAGAGAAGCGGCCGCGCGCGGGAGGCAGGCCGAAACGGCGGGCTGCGGCTGAGTTGGGCCGAAACCGAGAGGAGTATAGAAAATCCTTTTCTTTTTCTTTTTTTCAATATTTCAAAGCATTTTCCAAATAGATTTTGAATTCCCTTTTGAATTTAATTCAAACCACTCAATACAAAATTTCAAATGCAACAGCATGAGTGCACAAACATGTTCCTACCCTTATATTTGATTTTAAGTTAATAAAAATTATAACTTTTCTAAATTTGTATGCCCACAAAAATACATAAAAAATCATATTTACCTATTTTTAAATCTTTCAAAATTTTAGGGTGTTACAATTCTACCCCCTTAAGATGAATCTCGTCCCGAGATTCGGCTGGTGCTTACTCGAACAGTTGTGGGTATGTTTTCCTCAGATCCTCTTCTCTTTACCAAGTGGCCTCATTGGCAGTGTACCGATTCCACTGAACCTTACACATCTTGATAGTTTGACTCCTCGTGACTCTTTTAGCAGTCTCAAAAATTCTAACTGGAAACTCTTCATATGTGAGATCCTCTTTAACAGTGAGCTCCTCTAACGGGATTTGTTCCTCTGGTACTCGCAAATATTTCTTAAGTTGAGACACATGAAACACATCATGTACACCTGCCAAACTCTCAGGTAATTCCAACTGATAAGCCACCTCACCAAGTCTTTCTATGATCTTGAAAGGTCCAATATACCTTGGTGCCAATTTACCCTTCATGTTGAACCTCTTCATACTCCTCATTGGTGATACTTTTAAGTAGACATAATCCCCTACTTCAAAAGTCAACTCTCTTCTCCGAGTATCAGCATAACTTTTCTGTCGGGACTGAGCTATTTTTATATTATCTCTAATCATCCTTACTTTCTTTTCAACATCCTTGAGTACATCAGGCCCAAACACTTCGACTTTCCCCTGTCTGATTCCAGAACAACGGGGTTCTACACTTTCGTCCATACAAAGCCTCAAACGGTGCCATCTGAAGACTCTTCTGATAACTATTGTTATAAGAGAACTCTGCGTAAGGCAAACTCTTATCCCAACTAGTACCATATTGTAAAGCACAAGCTCTCAACATATCTTCCAATATCTGATTAATTCTCTCTGTCTGTCCATCTGTCTTTGAATGGTAGGCTATACTAAAGTTCAACTTGGTTTCTAGTGATTCATGTATCTTTTGCCAATAATGAGATGTAAACAGGGTACCCCGATCAGACATAATTTTCTTAGGAACTCCATGTAGACTCACTATTCTTTCCATATACAATTCAGCCAACTTTGCACTGCTATATGTAGTCTTAACTGGCAGAAAATGAGCAACCTTTGTCAGACGATGTACTATTACCCAAATTGAATCATACCCTCTCTGAGTACGTGGCAACCCAACTATGAAATCCATACCAAAATCTTTCCATTTTCATTCGGGTATCTGCATAGGCTGTAACAATCCTGCAAGTCTCTGATGTTCAGCTTTCACCCTTTGACAAGTGTCACACAAAGCAACATATTCAGCAACATCTCTTTTTAAACCATACCACCAATATTTCTCTCTCAAGTCCAGATACATCTTAGTACTCCCAGGATGTATGGAATAAGCTGACTCGTGAGCTTCACGCAGAATTGCCCCTCTGATAGTCTTATCCTCAGGCACACACAACCTTTTTCTAAACCATAGCGTACCATTATCATCCTTACGGAATCCTGGTGATTTACCCTTTGCTATATTCTCCGCCATCTCTCTCAACTTTTCATCTTTCAACTGACCCTTGCGTATTTCTTGTTCCAGAGTAGGCTCTAGTACCAATTCTACTGCATTGGTGGTAAACCCTAAGTTCAGATGCTCACATTCAGCACACAACTCTCTTGGCATAGGCATTACTTACACTTCATTAGCATAGCTTTTCCTACTAAGAGCATCAGCAACGACGTTGGCTTTTCCTGGGTGATAATGCACCTCCAGATCATAGTCCTTTATCAACTCCAACCATCTGCGTTGTCTCAAGTTCAGATCTGATTGAGTGAAGATATACTTCAGACTCTTGTGATCAGTGTATATATCACTCTTATGTCCAATCAAATAATGTCTCCATATCTTTAGTGCATGAACCACTGCAGCTAATTCCAAGTCATGAGTAGGATAATTTAATTCATGCTTTCTCAACTGTCTCGATGCATATGCCACAACTCTACCCTCTTGCATAAGAACACATCCCAAACCCAAACGAGATGCATCATAGAAGATAGAGAAGGGTTTACTTAGATCTGGCAAGACTAATACTGGTGCAGTGGTCAATCTTTTCTTCAATTCCTCAAAATTAGCTTGGCACTTCTCAGACCACACAAACTTGACATTCTTCTCCAATAATACAGTCATTGGCTTCGCAAGCTTGGAAAATCCCTCTATAAATCTCCTGTAATAGCCAGCTAATCCCAAGAAACTACGGATCTCACTTACATTGATTGGTGGCTTCCAGTTCAATACATCTTTCACTTTGCTAGGATCTACTGATATTCCTCCATTTGAGACGACATGACCTAGAAAGAAAACTTCCTTCAACCAAAACTCACATTTACTCCGCTTGACATATAGCTGGTGTTCTCTGAGCTTTTGCAAGACCAACCTCAAATGTTCAGCATGTTCCTCCTCAGTCTTGGAGAATACTAAAATATCATCAATGAATACCACTACAAACTTATCCAGATATTCCATGAACACCTTATTCATCAAATACATAAAGTATGCAGGGGCATTAGTCAGACCAAAAGACATCACCGTATACTCATACAAACCATACCGTGTGGTAAAAGCTGTCTTTGGTATATCACTTGCACGAATCTTCAACTGGTGATATCCAGAACAAAGATCAATCTTGGAGAATACACAAGCACCTCTCAACTGATCAAACAAGTCATCGATTCTAGGCAATGGGTACTTATTCTTGATAGTAACCTCATTGAGAGACCGATAATCTACACACATCCTCTGAGTGCCATCTTTCTTGTTCACAAAAATCACTGGTGCTCCCCAAGGTGAAGAACTAGGACGAATGAAACCCTTATCCTGCAACTCCTTAATTTGTTTCTTAAGTTCTTCTAATTCATCTACTCCCATTCTATATGGACGCTTAGCTATAGGTGCAGTTCCAGGTAATAATTCAATAATAAATTCAATGTCACGGTCTGATGGCATACCTGGCAATTCCTCAGAAAACACATCGGGGAACTCCTCCACAACCGGGTCCTCCTTGTTGGCACCATCATTAAGCTGGTTCACTGTAGCGGTCTCCTGTTTCTGCACTTTCACCTCAACCCTGATTCTATCTCCCTTCGGTGTTGTCAGCACTACTGATTTCTCCTTGCACTGAATCTCTGCTTGTTGTTGCATCATCCAATCCATTCTCAATATGAGGTCAATCCCAGCCGTTCTCAATACTATGAGACTCACTGTAAACTCTACCCCCCTTAAAATGAGACTAATCGGAAGACAACGATAAGATGCTGGCATGCTTCCACTAGGTGAGTTTACTAATATAGGGTTCTTCATGGCACACAAATGAATTCTATGTATTCTAACAAATGCTTGTGATATGAAAGAATGTGATGCTCCAGAATAAAAAAGAACAGTGGCAGGAGTGAAATGGACATCGAACGTACCATGCATAACTTCTGGTTCCTCCACTGTTTCTTGGGACAAGTGGTTCACCCTTCCAGTGTTAGGCGCAGGCTTCTGGTGACTGCTCTGCCTCTGGGAGTCTACTGGTTGGGTTTCTCAGGGCAATTGTAAGATAAGTGACCTTCTTTCCCACATCGAAAACACCTGTTGGGGGTATTAGGAACACTAGTCTTTGTGGGAGTATTATTGGAAGGGCCCTGACGCTGAGTCAGATTCCCACTCTGCTGCGGAGGGCGTTGGTTGCCATTCTGCGGCTGGAATGGGGGACGTTGCAGGAACTGATTGTGGAAAGGGACCTGACCACGATTCTACTGACCAGAAGGAGGCCTCTGTCGATTACCTTGCTGAAAACCAGTACGCGGACGAGTGTTGCTACCGGAGGCCTGTCCCTGAAGCCTTTTCCTCTTGGCATCCATCTCCTTGCGCTTGTTATCCACCATGATAGCGCGGTTCACAAGCGTCTGAAAATTGGGATAGGTATTGGACATCAACTGCAATTGTAGCCCATCATACAATCCCTTCAGGAAGCGGCACTGCTTATCACTGTCATTAGCCACCTTATGTGGAGCGTATCGTGACAACTGAGCAAACCTGTCACGATACTCAGCTACAGACAATGATCCTTGGGTCAAGTTCCTGAATTCCTCTGCCTTTAGTTCTATCATCCCTTCTGGTATATGGTAAGCCCTGAAGTTCTCTCTAAACTCCTGCCAAGTGACCGTGGGAGCATTGGCGGGGCGACCATACTCATACGATTCCCACCAATCCTGAGCTTCTCCCTGGAGTTGTCCAAAAGCAAACAACACCTTTTGCCGGTCATCACATTGTACAATGTTGAGCTGCTTTTCCACGGCACGAAGCCAATCATCGGCTTCCAATGGATCAGCAGCATGCGTGAACACTGGGGAACGACCCTTCAAAAATTCACCACGCTTGTCACGTGGTTGTGCCCTAGCAACTGGCTGATTCTGTTGGTTCTGCACCAGTTGTTGCATAAGTTACGTCTGCACTGCCAATAGTTGCTCAATAGTTGGTGGTGGTGGTGGTGGTGGTGGATTTGGGGGAACACCTCCACGACCCCTGCCTCTTCCTCTTCCGGCCATCTTCCATCCATAAAAATGCAAACTTTGAGATTTCCATGTTATCAATCACTTATATAAGATAAAGAAGGAGATCTGAAAGTTTTCTGGGCGAGTATCATTATTGACAGTTCAGTAAATCAATCATATCTCGAGCTACAGAAGTCCAATAGAGGCATTCTTTATATGGTTGGAAATCTTATGAAATTATCCACAACTTTTATTTAGACCCCAAGATCAGATTCTGTCGTTAAGTTAATGAAAAATAAGGCGCAACAGAAACTGTTCCAGATTCCAGACCGTGCAGAAACTTTAACTTGTGACAGTTATATCTCTCGAACCAGATCAGATAAAAAGATGATTCCAGTGGCATTTGAAAGATTCTTAAGTGTAGTTTCTATCATAAAAATTTCATAAATGTTGCACGAACCGTTTTTGAACCATAGCAGAAACATTACAGACTGCTCCAGAAAACAGCAAGTACAGAAACGTGACAATACCAAACCCAACTATTATTCCCTTGACTATTAAACTTATTATTCTTAAAAATAGAACTTGTAGACATGCCTACAAGCCCCAACACTCATAACAAAAATCCAACTCACACATAAGCATAATAATAAAGTAACTAACACACCAAAGTTCAAACCATACGACAGACTCGAAGACTCAACTGACGTTACTAAGAACGTTCTTATTACATAAAGGACTTCTATTTTCTAAGGGCGTGGCTCATGCTCTAATGTCTCATAAATCTTGGCCATGCCTTGGTTTGCTCGGAGTTCATCAATTGTTGCCTGGCACCTCTTGATGGTCTTCCCTTGTGCCTTCACCATCTCCTCTAACTACAGCTTCCTCTCCATCATATCATAGATAAGGTTCACCATCACCCGAGGAAATGGTTCCAACTGCACTGGATCCATCATAGCCCATCCAAGGTCGGGGTGTGCACGAGGGAAGTAACGATGAACATCATGCTTCATGCTGTCAAAGCAAAGGTAGCGGAGGCCCATACATGCTTCAAAAGTGGCATCTTCAATGCTAGCCTCCATGGTAGCTCGACGACCCATGTGAGAATACATCCTGTCCAGCTGGTATGCCCCCTTTTCCTCATCCTTGGGAAAAATACTTGCTCTTGCCTTCCAGTAAGTGTCCTCCAGCGGATGTGTACACTCCTAGCAGACGTACTCCACAGCTGGGTGCCAATCAGCGAAGTAGGCAGAGAGCATTCCCACAAGTCGATGATGAGAGACAGCGTCTCCTCCAGCCTTGTGGTAGATCTTCACAGTCCACCCCATTGGAGGAGGTGGCACATCCTCAGCAGCTTCATCATGTGGTGGAGACGGGGTTGCTCTCCTCTATTAGCTTCCTCCTCTTCATCATCTTCAATCTCAATGATCTCCGGATCTTCTTCAGGCTTGGGTTCTTCCTGGGGAGGTGCTGGTGCTTGGATTGGTGCTTCAGGGGCCTGCTTCTGTTCCTGGGGTGCTTCCTCTTGTGGCTCTTCAGGTGTAAGCAAAGCACGAGGTGGGTAGTGTCCTCCAGTGGTGATGCGGACAGTCTTACGGCCACGAACCATCTACAGAGTTTTAGATGTAATTAGAATAAAGGCAAAATTTCGTAATAGAATGAGACATAAGAAGCATAAAAATTTATCAAATAACAAGAGCAAGATAATAAGCATAAAAATAGTGAAAAAGAAGATACTAAATCGACCATTTCTAGCTAGGCTTGCGTCTTACAGTCAACAAAAGTTTTGATATCAATTTGTCACACCCATTTAAAGATCAAATGGAATGCATACTCTTATGTGTGCCCAGAGATCAATCACACATAAGTTAACAAATTATAAAGGAAGTATCATCACAAATGTTATTACATCACGATTATTAGCACATAGTCTTTACACAAATGTAGCGGAAGTAAAAATATAAATCTCTTGTGGTAGCTCCAATCACAGACACATTGACTGGTTGACTGCAAGTCTAGTAATCTTCAGGGAAGTAGGAGTAGTAGTCACTATTTACACCCCAATCACAGGCACATTGACTGGTTGACTGCAAGTCTAGTAATCTTCAGGGAAGTAGGAGTAGTAGTCACTATTTGCACCATCTGTTACCCATCTGAGATTTTTATCCAAGTAAGAAAAATAAATAAGCGTAAGTACATCTCGTACTCAACAAGTGTAACATGAGATTCATGAGGCTCAAAGGCATGACAATGGTTTATCAGCATGTAGCTTTTATTTAGCATAATTTTAGCATATCAATAGCATCAAGATGTCTCAATGTAAACAATAAACATATGATCCATGTGAAATAATTAACGAACAGCAAAAACATATTCATTATTAATGATCAACTATTCCGTCAGGTCAATTTAACAGAATAGTAGTTTCAGTTCAGAGTTCAACCTTTCAGTGGTATTTTATGGGGGCGCAAACTTTCGGTGGTATTTTACGGAGATCGTGATCTTTCGATGCTACACAACCAATTTTTCCTAAGAGGTAATGCTTCCAATTGGATTACGGTATCAAGAAATAACTCATTAAAAATTTGCATACCTGATTAATGGTTGTTTTATTGTTCGCGTGGCTATGAATTTTGATAAGAGAATATTGCCGCTGAACTAGGCATCTACGTATGTATATAATTGGAGGACTGGTTCCATCTTACTGAAGTAGTCAACCTGTCATCTACTCATCTTATGGTAGAAAAGTGCTTGGAACCAATGGTTCTTTCAACTGATGAAGCCTTTTCTTGTCTGCTTGCAGATATGTTAGCTTGAGGCGCTGCCTTATGGTACACCCACATCTTCCAAAGGAGGAGGACAGTGACACCCCGTCTCTCAGAACCCAAGTATTTTGTCATAGACAAGAAACATGAAATCCTCTGAATGTGGATGTATTTTGTTTGCTACCCGTTTACTTGCGCAAGACTCTTAATAATTAATATTAGTGGGAACTACTATGTTTATTTTGCACTGTCATCATAGATTCTTTTTTTTTCCCAACCAATGAGGTTTCCTGAACCAGGCTTTAGGCAACACTGTATTCTTCTTGTGATGGCAGCTTTACAATGGAAATGCAAGAATGCCGCATGCTCTGCTGTCTGCTCCAATGCTTCCTGTTAAAACTCTGCAGATCTCATATTTCTGTTTTAATTCCTTGGGCAGATAGCAGCTGGGCCGTTTCTTCAGAGGGGCTGAGTTGGAGAAGACAGTTGACCAAGACTTGTCTCGATTATATCCAGAAGATGGTAGTTACTTTCAAACACCTAGAAAATTTGGAAACAAATAAACATGGCTGATATTGTATCCCAGTTGGGTTATGGATGATTGGATGTACTGTTGACGACACTCTGTAAGGAAATACTTTCCATTGTTGATCCTCTTGATGATGTCGCTATATTTAAGTTGCTTGGGGGCTATTGTTAGCACGCATAGTGGTCTTGGAGATGCTCACAGTACATATGCAATATTTGTATCTGCCATTCGTAATAGCTGCATGAATAACTCACCTTAGCTGACTAAATGGTAAATGGAATATATTGATCATGAGGGTTTCAATACAATTATGCTGCTTGGCCGGTGGCGAAACTCTCAATGAGACGACGACGTCGCGGATCGAGCAGGACGGCAACTGGTGGTGGCTATTCAAGTTGGGTAGTAATTGACTTCGTTTTTTTTGGCAGATATTCAAGTTGGGCTGACCGAGTGTGGCTGTGCCTTCTGTCACCAGTCGGAGGCCAACGGTGGCATCAAGGAGGTACTACTCTGTTAATTATGTTAATTCAGTGCTTCTGTTGGTCGAATTGCTTGTGCTGACTTGTGGAATCACTAGCTGTTAGTATGGAACAATATAGCAGGTTACACTGCATTGCGTTTTGATTTGGGAATATGGTTTTTCAGGGTATATTTTCTTCCTGTATCGACATGATTGATACTAGATGAATCATGAAAGTATGAAATTATCCCCATCTTTATGTAAAATGATTGATGTTTCTAAAAATAGCTGAATGTAGCTCTCTATTTGGTCTGCACAGTCAGACCCAAAAGAGAGTAACTGTCAGTCCCACATGACATGAGAGTAACTGTCATTCCCAGCAATTATTCTAACTATTATTCCCAGTTTCCCACCGGGGAGTAATTGCCATTTTATCAATAAGATTAAACTGTATATGATTTGATACATTTATTCTGGAGAATTTGCATATATGCATTGCACCTTCAGAGGTTTAAGGTAAAGTATAAATATTCAAAAGAATATGCATTGCACCAACACTGAATGCCACAAAATTAACAAATTTTCTTTTCTTTTTCTTTGCAAAAAAGTTCCTACGGGGCAGGTGAGCCATTGGACAATGGATCGATAATTGCTTCAAAACGCAAATTTGATACAAAAGTTGAAGCGTCGTCAGCAAAGATGTATTTCCACTATTATGAGCAACTATTACATCAGGAAAATATGTTACAACATTTTGTGAGGAAAGGTAACCCTTTTATCTAAAGTACATGGCCGCAGTGAATGTATATAGTCCTAGATGGAATGAGGATATCTTCAAATGGAAATTCATCCGTGAAAAAAACATTGCAGATGACATAGATAGGTAACTAACTTGGAGTCACCGTCACTTGCAATAATAATATTTATAATTTAACTATTTCTATATATTGCTGATGGTGAATTTTGCCACAGACACTCAAGTGGATACCTTATTTTACAGTATATGTTTGCGTGGAATAGATCTAAAGCCACACATTTATACGGTGAGTACAACATATTTTGTTTTAAGTTTTGTGAGCGATTTTTTAAGACATGCAGTATTACCCATATGACAGGCACTAATATTTACATATATACTCGAACCTGTATACAAGATGGTATAGAGATGCGGCGAAACTTATTCGTGGATTTATTAGCGCACGAAAGAAATGGATATGAGTCCTGCCGATATAAAACATTATCTTAGCCGCATTACGGAAAGGTTTATACAGTAAAGTTTGTGAGCCTGCTACGCCGCGCTCTCCGTGACTGTGTTAATTTCACAAACTTTGTTTTTTTTATTCAATATCACTTTAACATTAGTATTTAATTTTTACAGTATTGTTATCTTATTGTACGATTCGTGTGTTTTAAGCACAAAATGTTAACTATCCCGTAGCAACGCACGGACATGCTACCTAGTATGTTTAAAAAAAATAAAATAAAATAAAATATAAATGGACCATATTGAAGAGATAGGTCCATCAAACAGGCCAAAGGCCAAGTCTGAAGTACTCCCAACACACCATACACCTTATCCTTAAGTCTTCCTTCGTGATCTGCTTGGTATCCCGCATCGGCTGCTGTTGCCTGTCCCTCTCTCTCTCTCTCCTCTACTCACGTCCACCGCCTGCACATGCCCACCCCAGCCCACCATCCAACTCTGCTCGATGCTCCTCCTCCCCCACTGGCTACCTCCACCCGACGCCCCTTCCTTTCCCACCACCGCCCAACGTTTGCGTCACCTGCGTCCCTACCTTTGGTGGACCTGCACTCATACCACCGCTGATGGGCTGACGCCACCTAGGGTACCGCTTACCCGGCCCCCTAGGCAAGGTAGAACCCGTTCGCCCAGCGTAGAGGCACGCCTAGACGAGCGTGGAAAAGCGCCTTGTTAAACACTGCTAGCAGCACAATAGATAGGTGTAATTGTTGGTGATGTGCCCAAGAGATAATCATATATACTATGGATTGAATTCGTACATGGGTTAAATAGGATGTCGATCCACGAGAGTCCTAAATTAGGGTAGAAGCACATTAATTATTTTGTGCAACGATCACTTGGAGACTAGCCTGCACCTCTATGTTTGACCTGTCCTTTTGCTAGAATGGTTTGGAACAAGATGATGGCGTGAGAAAACTTTTGGCATTCCTTTATTCCTGCTTTGGCTAGACTTTTCAACCTACTTTGGCTTCCTAGAAAGCCAAAAGCCAACCAAAGGGGTTGGCTTCCACCCAAAGCCACTAGCCACATCAAAAGCATCTTTTCACTAATACAAATTTCACAGCACCCTCACCTGTGCTTTCACCTGTCATGGCTTCCAACTTTTCGCCAAAATTACCCACCTACCACTGGTTATGTACGTACTGGTTCGTTTTCTCTGTCCTCATGTATTCGCTGGTAGTGCGCGCAACATGGCCATCCTGTCTGATCCCGATGCCTGCCCTCTCTGATCCCGGCTCCTACGCTCCGTCGTCCAGTGCCCGCTGCCCCAAGCCAGGATCCCACGGCCGTCGCCCGCCGCCCCCAACTCGGTGCCAACCACGGCCGGCGCTTGCAACCCTGACCCGCCGTCCTTGCCTAGATTCCCTCACGAGCGCCCCCCTCGTCGACACCCTCGTTGGCAAGTCCTGTAGCAAAGGGATGCAAACAACCCTCTCCCCACTCTAGCGGCCCTCTCTCCATGCAGGCTCGAGCGTCTCTGTGGGATATCCCTTTTTTTGAATTACGGTATATACCGTTTTTGGCCAACTAGAAGTCCAACTCAACTATGGCAAGGTGCAGCCTTAGAAAATTTTTATCTTTTTCATACAATCTCGGATTAAGATAATTTTTATATGAAAGTTGTAGCTTTCGACGAGATCTACAACTTTTTAGTTCGAGTTTTTTCATTTGAAGTCGGTAAGATGGTCAAAAGTTAAACAAAGTTCCAGCAGTATATTAATCGCGTACAAGCCCTTGTTACCTTAGAAAAATCATTTCTTTCTTAAAATGGAGATACTATTCACAATTCCTATCTATCAGTCGCCTGAACTTCTGCAGTCCGTTCGGGCGATATCAGGCCACCGCTGATGGTGCGTTCCCTTGTGGCCTTGTGCCAGAAAAGCGTGGATGGTCGGAGCGCCGGACGGCACATAGCCATACCGCAACGCTGTTGTAGGCTTGTAGCTGCAGTACGCGTGCACGTATGAAGCACCTACGAGGTAACCGAGGTGGAATTTGCTCCGATGTTCCACCGACCGGTGTGCTGAGTAGTACTAGTAGCCTATTAGTAGATGCCTGTTTCGAAGCGCTCGGACGTCCGATCAATCACGCTCGGCAGCTGTAGTGTTTGTGGCACGTTGTTATCAAAATTTGTATCTGTGCAATAACATATCAACACTTTTGTCCTTGTATATGACTATAAAAACATAATTGTAAATTCTTAATTGTCTTTATGCCAACATATATCAAATTTTGTCTTTGTGTTATAACATATCCATTTTTTGTCCTTGTCTAACTATAGAAAATAATTGTTAATTGTCTTTGTGCAAACATATATTAATTTTTTTCATGTTGATTTTATCTAACGGGTTTTTTTGTTGTCGAATCCAAAAATTGCAGATTATTGTCTATAGAAATTGCAACAAACTTAATTTGCAATTTTAACATAAAATATATGCAACTGTCGCCTGAAAAAAAATCTAAAATTCAGGCACCTGAATTTTAGCAAATCCCATACTTTTTATATGAAAGTCGTAGAACTTGTTAATTGTTATGCACTTGGTCACTTGTTAATTGTTATGCACTTGGTCCAACCGGTTGGTATTTCATATTAATTTTCCTTATACCGACTGTGTATGACATAATTCCGCTCGAGTTAGTTTGTTTTCGAAACTGTCGATATTTCGTAAGTTCGTGTTCATTTTTGTGTCCGGCTTTACCGCTTTCTTTTTCGTTTTCATATTAAAATATAGAAGTAGAAAACGGTTAAGGGGTTTTCTGACCGTTTTCATCCGTTTTCATGCCTAGTCATCATGCATGTGAACAAATGTTTCTGTTAGGTCACTGGTTCAGGTTGAAAAGCGATCGTCAGTTTGCTGGTATGTTTTATTGATATGGTCAAGAGTTGTGGCCATTGAAGATGCATATCATGTACCTACATCACTCAAATGACATAGACATTCAGAAATGATGTACATACATATATGGCCAATAATTCTAGTTTTTATAAAGAGCAATATTGTCATTAATCCGCTGGTCCCAAAGATAGGAACATATATGGTTTGGCTCTAATGGCATGTCTTAGAAAATATATCTAGTACTAGTATATACATATAGTTTGGTGGTTTCTGTTATTTGGACAGGTCTGCATGCCAAATTGAATTAGTTATTTCGAAGTTTATATAGCAGACATGTATGCTATTCTGAAGTGTTGAAGTGCTAAGTAGGTTATGGCACCATTTATGATCAGTTTGATTAAACTTTTGTGTAGATCAATTGTTATAAGAAAGTCAGTTTATATCAATCCTCATATCTGCATGAGAAAAGTACTAACTAGGTTGATATGGATGGAGTCTATTTGATTAAGCTAAGTAATTGTCAAACCATGAAAACTCCATGTGTGGTTATGAATCCTAGATATTTTCTTTTCTCCGACCGGCAGGAGAGCTGGTCTATTACATATTTTTGCACTAGTTACCAGAATGGGTCATTGTGATTCTCAAACAATGATGAGCAGAAAACGTCCACACACAAAACAACGACAGACAGACCAAATCGAAAACAGAGAATCATGCGCGGATAGCACCACTTAGATTAACTGTAGCCTTGAATTGGGTTTCGCTGACCACCATAATTTTCAACCATAACAGATAAGCAAACAAAAAGTGATATGTGGTGAACATGTAGATTCCTGAGCACCAAATGAATGCCATACATTTGAGCCAAACTAAACTGTGACAGAACATAGGAGATGTCTAGTCACTAGATCTTTCCCTATATGGGAAATAGCATCAAACCCTCTCTGCCTGTCTTCATGCATTTACCGTAGTGTGCACACAGAAAAAAAATCTGCCCACTGGCATACAACCTGGCTGTGCCTGCCTCCAATTTTGAGGTCCAAATATTCAAACATGAACCTAATATCTTTTATCTAGGATGTGGACCATGAGTCCCACCTTGAGAGGTGTACAATCATGCAAGAGAGGCCTTATATTGCCAACCTATCCTCTGCCCCCTACCATATGCATGGCCAATGGTTTCTGATGAATCAGCATACTTGGCACATCTGATATACTAGGCACCAAGATTCCAAGAATGTGCGAGTAGTGCTAGCACACGGCTCAGCGTATTGATAGCTTGTGGTGCAAAGTTTTGCATTTCGTGGCGAGCCATAAGCACCTGGAAGATGTGTGAGTGATGGCGACAAAGAGCGGAATAAAATTCATGCATGTGTTTCCAAAGGCACTACCAGCCAAGGTTACAAAAGACGCTACACGTTCTCTAGGCAGTGGCCCTCCGCCTAGAGCCTAGGTGTGCCTAGGTATAACATATACACATATGTGTAAAAAAGAAAAAGAAATAAGTGGACCTTATTGAAGAGAAAGTCTGGCCCATCAAATAGAACAAAGCATAAGTCTAAAGTACTCCCACTCCACTAACACCTTATCCCTAGGTCTTCCTTCCAGTCTGCTCGGTGTCCCGCATCAGCTGTCGCCGCTGGTTCCTCTCCCGCTCCTGCATCTCTCTCTCTCTCTCTCTCTCTCCTCTAGTTGTGCCCGCCGCCCGCACACACACGCGCCTGCCACCACCCACACGCGCCCGCACCCGCCGTCCAACTCTGCCCAACGCTCCTCCCCCACCGGTGACCTCTCCTTGATGTCCCTTCCCGCCCCACCACCGCCCAACGTTTGTGTCCCCTACACACATCCCTGTCTTAGGTGTATATGCACGCATATCGCCGCCGCCGCTTAGGAAACCACCAACCCCTCCCCGCCGGAAGGCGGAACCCCACCGCCTAGCACAGAGGCGCACCTGGCGAGCACGGAAGAGCGCCTTTTTGAACTGCTAGCAGCACAACAGATAGGTGTAATTGTTGGTGATGTGCCCAAGAGGTAATCATATATACTATGGATTGAATTCATACATGGGATAAAATAGGATTGATCCCCGAGAGTCCTAATGGGCCTTTAGGGTAGAAGCTAGGACATTAATTATTTTGTGCAACGGTTAGTTGGAAACTGGCCTAACCTGTGTTTGACCTGTCCTTTTGCTAGAATCGTCTGGAACGAGATGATGGCGTGGGAATTTTTGGCATACATTTAATAATACAGCAAATAGATGAACCATTGGCTATTAGCACTTGGTGGGAAATAGTAGCCTAGTCTATCTCCAAAGAATAGCGATGACAGTTCAATGGTGTGGTAATCTAGGTAATGTGGAACTTATGGAAGGAACATAATCGAAGAATTTTTTAAAATAGCTTCCAATCAGCTCTACAAGTGGTCTCGAGAGCAAAAGATGACATCGACCAACGAAAGAGTGCATTTTGTTTGAGCATTTTGATTTTCGCTATCATAGCTCCCACTCCCATTCCTCTTCTCTGGGTTCTTCAGGCTCAATTTTTTCCTGACCCCGGATCATATGGGTAGTTGTGTTGCTAGATCCTTTGGGCCTTGGGATTAGCCTCTATTGTGTGCTTTGAACTTTCTTTTCTATTTTAATTGAAAGGCAGAGCTCCTATCATTTTCGTAAAACAAAAATTGCTGGTGATGTGTCCATTTCTGTAGTAGTGTAGTATAGAAAAATATATAATCATAGACACATGAATCGTACAAAAATGTGTGAGCTTAGCTCTTCATAAAGAGCTAACTTATCATTCTCTCTCCTTCTTATTGAATAAAATATTCTATGAGCTAGCTCTTTAACATGTTATAGCTGCCCTTAGCATTTCCGCCTACTATAAAGTTTTATGCCCACACATTGCAACGCTAGAAAAAAAATTGTAGAACATGATTCGCTCTTGAACTTGGTTAGCCTGGGTTCGTATTTGTGTCTACCAAGATGTTTTCTTAATTTTATTTCAAAATTTAGGCAAAATCCTCGTTGATGGGCAATTATCAAGGGATGCATTTATGATATTGTACATACGCACATAAAAGTTCATGTCACCCTAACAAGATTTATTTATTCATAATAAACCTTTTAGACCCAATCATCTCATTGAAGTACTATAAGTTTGCTTCCATAGATGATCACCCATTGAGAACAAAATAGTCGATTACTCGATTAACATAACTGTCAAGGAAATCCATCCAAACAAGCTCTAGGAAACAAACAAAAATGAACTCAATCCAGCCACGTTCACCAGCAGTGCCTTGAGCCACCTCGACCCTGGCACCCTGCTGTTGTGATGCTCGGGTGCCACGATATCCCACCATGTGGGAAGACAACCAGAGAGCAAACCACAGTGTCATGCCCCATTCTCCAGAGGAGGCCAGCACATCCAAGCCAAAGAGGAGTACTCGTCGTAGGCCCAAGAATGTTAGACTGGCCGGCCGGCCCAGAGTGGCAATGTAATGCATGTATCGAGAGGCCCATGAGAGAGTAGTACAAAGGGAAGAGATCGAGAGGGCAAGGGCAAATCCGAACTATCTATAAACTGAATCCCAAGTATCGAACCGGCCGACAACCTGACCGGTGAACTATGGAACCTATCTCCTCCGTCTCCGGTGGCTCTCCTGTAGGAAGGGCTAACATCCTGGTATCAGAGACACCGATCCTGCGTGTCGCGGCGTACTGGAGCCCGCGCCGCCCACCCACGACCACTATACCCGCCTGCAGTGAGCAAGGGGGTTGATGGATCCCGTCGTCTCCATGGCGTTCGACGAAATGCTCAAGCGGTTTGAGGACCTCGACGCTCGGTCCGCCGACCGCTGGGAGCGCCTAGAGCATTGCATTGATGAAGCCAAGGTCACTCTCTAGGAGCGTGAGCTTGCTGTGGACAGCCACCTCGACTCTTTGGAGGAGTTCGGCTCGTCACAGTACACCACCGCCATCGTCACCGACAACTGGGGCGGCCACTTCGAGTCACGCATCTCCGAGCTCGAGCATCGCATGTTCGACCTCGAGTGTATCCGGGTGGTCGAGTGTGGCGATGAGCGGGACGCACGTGTGGCGGAGCTCGAATCCGAGGTGCAGGCGTTCGCATCGTGACGCTCAGAGATCAATGCTCACATCGACGACCTCTATCGCGACCTCCTCCGCTTCACCAAGCACGTCGAGTCGATTCCACAGCAACACTCGTTGCAGGAGCCACCAGAGTCAGCCACCGTGCGCCCACCTGCCGGATCCACGATCGACTGGCTCTACGGGCACCGCGTCGCCATGACTACACGGGAGCCGGGACATGGTTCAGTCACGACAATTGTTCCGACCCCGGCCAATGGTGCGTACATCTTTCCTCATCCTCCTCCCCGTGCTCTGGATCCCCATCCACCTCCTAATCCACCTCCAATACCCAAACCCTTCCCCACACATCCTCTTCCTCGTCATTCGCCACCCTAGTTTTCCCCAAGCTTTTCCAATCCACCACCAACCTCCAACCAGGGCCATATTCCAAAGATGCCTTTCCCATAATTCGATGGTTCAACCCCACAGTTGTGGATTACCCAAGCTCAATCCTATTTCGACATGTATCTCATCGATCCCGCCATGTGGGTTCGTGTGGCCACTATGAACTTCACCAATTCAGCTAAGCGTTGGCTTCAATCTATTAACCATTGCTTAGAGAGTGAGCACACTAGCCGCTGATGTCTAATTGGATGACCCAGAGCCGCTCATAGCGCATCGCCTTTGGCTATAAAGGGAGGCCCCTAGGGGATGTGGCGTCTTCAATCCCTTCCTCTGGCCCCCTCTCTTCTTCTTCCTTAGATCCATCTTCTTCGACGGCGATGAAGTGCGACGCTTCCCTCTGAGTGAGCTTGATGTTGTCCGCCAGGTGACTGCTTCTTCAAGGGTGGAAGGACTCTAGCGGGGAAAGCCGACACCATGGCATAGAGGACGCTGCAGAACCGCGGTGCTGGGCGGGGTACCGGGGCCTTCGCTGCCACCGGCGGCCCGAGCATCCGCAATCTTGCCCTGAGTTGCTCTAAAAGCTCTTCTTCACTCTTTTGGTGAATCAACAGGATTAAAGGTAAACTATAATAAATATGTGATGGTTCCAATCAATATCTCTGAAGAAAGGTTAGATCACCTGGCAAGAACATTTAATTGTGAAAAAGGGAAGCTGCCCTTCACATGTCTAGGGCTACCTTTGAGTCTAACCAAACCAAGAGTCATTGATTTTTCACCTCTAGTGAATTGATGTGAAAGAAGATTGGCAGCCACATCAACCTTTCTCAACCAGGCAGGTAGATTAGAATTAACAAACTCAGTTTTATCTGCATTTCCAACTTTCTGCATGGGAACTTTCTCCATCCATAACACAGTCATCAACCAAATCGACAAATTTAGGAAACATTGCTTATGGAGAGGTGCAGACATAAATGCTCAACAAAGACCAAAAGCAGCTTGGGTGGGAGTGTGCAGATCAAAGGAGGAAGGAGGTCTAGGTATTCTAAATCTAAAAACCCAAAATGAGGCTTTACTGCTAAAGCAAATGGCCAAATTTTTTAACAGAGAAGATATCCCTTGGGTTGCTGTTGGAAAACAGGGGTTTCCAGCAGGTGAGATGCGTGTTGGACCTCCGCCCAAACGAGTGCCTTGGGTGGAGGTAGTGGGAAGGTATATCAGGTGGGACCAGGCGAAACTAGAGTTTCATAAATGAATCCACCAACCTCTCTTACACAGGGTTCAAGTCCCTCTTTTATAGGACACCATTCACTATCACCCTACTTTACAGTTTAACCCCTTGACAGCTAAGGTACATTCCCAGGATATTCCCACACTAGTACAAATCGATAAGGGTAGCTCAGGTCTTCTCTTCTTCCACCACCTCTGCTTCCTGGGCCGTAGTTGCGGGCTTGTAGGCGGCCCATGGCCCGATGTTGTGGCTCTGTGGGAACTCTCTCCCTATTGGCGGAGGCCATCTGGGGTTCCTCATGGTCTCCGCTTGGGAAGCCTTCACCTTGTCGCTCGGGCCGTCACCTCCGCCTATGCCGCAAGGGCCTCCGTCTATTCCGCAGGAGGCTCCCCCTATTCCACAGGAGCCTCCGCCTATTCTGCAGGAGCCTCCACCTAACTTTCCTCTAACAGATCTTCATGGTGCCTCGACCTCTGGCTTTTCATCATAGCCTCTGACTCATCTCTGTGGCATCTCAGCCTCTGACTTTTGATCATGGCCTTTGACTTTCTTCATAGTGCTCTGACCTCTGACTCTTTCATCGCGGTCTCTGACTTTTCTTCAAGGCTCTCCGACCTCTGAGTTTTTCATCGCGGCCTGCATATATTCGTGGGATAAGCTTTTGCAAAGGTTAGTTTCGTCGTCGAGCCCTTCGATCGCAAGGTAGCTCCCCCAACAGTTGCACTAGTGTGGGAGAGGGGAGAGCTACTATGAAACAGGAAACTTACCACCACAAACCAACAAAGGATCATTTTGGTGGAGGGACATCCTTAAATTGCTGGACAAATTCAAGGGCTTGGCAATGCCAACCATAAATGATGGAAAATCATGCTACTTGTGGAACTACAAAATCCCAATGCAGGCATATCCAGAGCTTTTCTCTTTTGCAAAATAAAAAAATACTACCTTGGCTGCTGGGAAAGAGTGTCCTGATTTAGCTAGTCTATTCCACTTGCCTCTGTCAACACAGGCCTATGCTCAGCTGCAGCAACTCAACTCTGATCTGCAAAGCCTAACTTTAACAGAAGAACATGATAAATGGACATATATCTGGCAGTCAGGCATCTTTGCAGTGTCAAAACCTTACAAACACCTAAGTGGTCATGCTATGGTTCACCCAGACTTCAAAAGAATTTGGAAAAGCTCCTGTCAAAATAAACATAAAGTTTTCAGCTGGCTGCTTCTCAAAGACAGATTAAGCACAAGAGAGCTACTAAGAAGATAAAATATGGAATTACAGGATTACAATTGTGCTCTTTGTCAGGATCCGGTCGAAGAATCTCTCAGCCACCTTTTTGTTGGTTGCCCTTTTGCAACGTCTTGCTGGAACTGGTTGCAACTTGAAGTGGATCATCAAATGGATACAGAACCTTGAATTATTTAGAAGACAGCTTCAGGTGCCTTTCTTCACAGAAATCATCATAATCATGTGTTGGACAATATGGAAGGCGAGAAACGGGCTTATCTTCAATCAAGTTCAACCTTCACTTCAAGAATCCAAGAAGGAATTCAAACAAGAGTTTGCGCTGCTAATCTTGAGCGCCAAGAGAAAATATTTCCCATCTATTGAGTTATGGTTAAACAGTCTAGTTTGATCTCTTTAGCCTGGTTTATTTTTTCATCTCTTTTTTGTTTCTTAATTAGCTTCCAGCTAACTGCTTTTAGTACTTCTTGTAAGCACTTTATTATTTTTCAATAAATTACAGTAGGGGCTTGTCCCTCCTGTCTTCTTCTTCTTAAACAAAAAAAGCGTGGCACCGTGCACTGCTCCGATGATAGGGCCGTCAGGGTGCGCATGTGGTGGAAACGACGGGAGCGGTGACTCGGGGTGAAGGGCCCACCTGTCCGCACATGGGGAAAAAATTGCCAGTAGGGAGAGGTATCGGGGTCGGACGATGGTGAAGCTGGTTGCACGATAACACAAATGAAATACTCCTTGTTCTCAACATGTTAGAACCTGATATAATACACAACAAAGCATATACCTTAGTCAATTAACTACTGCCCATTTGCTTGACAGACGTACATATAGCTAACGGACGGAGTCATTGTCTTGCTTGGATACCGTCAGGTGTTTGGTAAAGTGACGCATACATACTATTAATTCTTACTACTGGTTATAGTGTTATCAAGTCTGATGCACGTAACTACTGTATATATTTACTACTCCCTATGGAGAGGCCAACTTGTGGACTAAACTATATACTACCAGTTCATACATTAACATATACATAACCCTTTTGTTCATTACAGGTTACAAGTTGCAACATCAATATCCAGCTGATCTGGGAATGCACGTGGTGGTCCAGAGCATATACGACAAATTTCTGGCGGCTCGGGGTCAATTTATTACTCAATGATCGGCAGCTACTTGTCATTATACAATAGTTAATTACTCGCAATTGCTTGCTGTTGTGATGCATGACTCTGAACTAACATATGTTTTCCATATTAAGGTCATGCTGATATTCAAATTTTAGAACGCGACAATCACATACAAGGATATTGCATTGTGAGACAATCCAATGACGTTGGACTAATAGTAGATTCCAATGGGTGCGGCGACCTCCTCCCTCTATATTCAGACAAATACTTATCACACTATGGTCCACTAGTTGTTTTTGCTTGCAACCTTCTGTACCTCCGACCAAGGTTTTCTGTACCGGTATTTTAAAAATCTCGGTGGTCACTGATAAACGGGAATATCGGATATATCGGAAATTTATCGGCGATAGAAATAAAATTTCGGAAGAAATTTAGACAAAAAATGACTCATTTTGTTCAGGAAAGCACATAGATCATTTCTAAACAATCTAACATAAAAAACTAAATAAAACATATTATCAATTGCTTATTCAATGAGGAGGGCAATGACATGGCTGGAGCGTGCTGAGTGTGTTGCGGCGGTGACAACTTGAACTTAGAAGAGAAGAGAACATAAAATTAAACATGGATTAAGGTTAGAGTATTGGTGGGCTTTGGCGTCTATTTGGATGATAAAATTTTAAAAATATGAAAATTTCGGACGATAGAGGAAAAATTTCGGACCTAGCCGGTAAACGGGATATCTCGGAAATTTCGGATTCTACCGGCCGATATTTTTTTCCCTGCCTCCGACCTAGTAGAGGCAAGAATGTTGCCTTATAAGGGGTTTCTTTTCCCCATCTCCTTTCTCTCTTTAATATAAAGAATAGAGATAGGAATTGGTCGGGTCAACTCATTGAGTAGTTGACCCGACCTTTCGTTTTGAGAAAAATATATATGCTACACTAGTATACATGTCACTTTTTTACCATGATTTCTCATTCTCTTCCTCTTATTAGTTGCCTGTCATCCCATACTGTTCCTAAGATTCGATTGTTAGGAGAGCTGTGTATCATTTCATTAATTAAGAAGAAAAATGTTTAAAGCATGAAAGTGTGTGTGTGGGGGGGGGGTGGGGTGGGGGTGGGGGGTGTGGGGGGAGTCCAAACTCAAACGGCAAGGCACACGCACAGCGCTCTAAAAGACTAGATCACACTGAACTTACAAACTGAAAACAAAGCGATCAAAACAACCACTAGGGTCCTGAAACCCTCCCAAATTAAACAACCTCGCAAGAAGCTCCTCGAGGCCATTTGCTTGTGCCAAGCACAACAGAATGCACCTCATAAGTGACACCCTGGAGCGCCACTGTGATGTTTCGATTAGAGTTAAAAACACAGTAGTTCCTGTGCTTCCTGATTTCCCAGGCCACTAATATTGCCAGTGAGTTGAACCCCTCTCTGCAATCTTTTGCCACCTCTTTAACTGCCACTCATTCATCCATATATGATCTAGTACCAGGCTCCAAATTAATCTAATGATTGCATCCACAAGTTGATGTAATTAAGTACCATAGAAAAAGTTGGCATAAGTAATATAATGCTATATTCCATCGCCTTGCTTGGATCCCATCAGGTGTTTGGTGAAATGGAACATACTTATCCAGTGGTAAGTACGCAGCCTCTCACCTCTATTCATTATCAACACTGAAGTCATGTTGTTTTCATATTTACAGATCAAATCTGATCTAACTTAACAGATACATGCTGTCCTAGATACATACCAGCATGTACCAACTTGTTTGGTAAAAAAATATATGTTGTTTTGCATCATACGGGAGTGGTACCAAGGTAGATATATAAATGGGTATGGTACATCCTTTTTGATACTAATACTTTGTTTCAACATCATTCCTTAATCTATCTCACTTTATTAATTACCAAGTGGCAACTGTTCTGGAAAAAACTAAGAGCATATACGACAATCTTGTGACGGCCATGGGTCAGACCGCGCGCCTATGATTTTTTAATCACATATTAGTAAGTCTACTATATTTAGTTGGCTTGACAACTAGCTGTTGCATTGATATGCAATATACTTCTGAAATATATTTCCAAATTGTAAGTCCCTATGACTATTTTAGATATATATATTTTATTACACACCTAGATACACGCTATGTCTAAATACATACTAAAAGCTATGTATCTATAAAAGTCAAAGCGACTTACAATTTGGAACAGAGGGAGTATGTGAAATCCAAAACACAGTGATGAGTAAGAAGGTGTGGATCCCATGCACTCTGATTGCCAGCTGACTCCTAGTTGGGTGACATGTCAAGGTATATCTGTTTTTCTGGTTTACATTTATCATACCGTTGAGAAAGGCAGATTGATTAATTCCAGCCGGATCCACATGGTAAGTCACCATGTCATGGTATCAAAATCGTGCATAAATGTATTGAGGGTTTGTCTTGAAAACTGTTTTTGTCAGTAAATGGCTCGGTTTCTCTCTTTTGTTTTACTAGTATAGAGTCACTACAAATTGCAATTAAAATTGCACCCATGCTACCCTTTTTTTGAGATCGTGCCTAGGCACGTTTTTCATTAAGCAGAAAAGCAATCAACATTACAAGGGAAAAAGATGGGAAGCCTAAGCTTGCCAATTCCCCAAAGCACACTAAAAGAAAAAACCCCCTAGATACAAAGGCGACTACTCATGCAAGATTTGGAGCGACGTCATGGAAGAACCGGGTCGAGGCACTAGGAGCTCGCGATGGCGCGCTAGGGTAGCCAGATGGTTGTTCCCAGAGAGGATCCAGTGGTGCGCCTCTTCCTTGATGGTGATCATGAGTTGCAGAGTGGTCGCGCTTTGACGGTCGAACGTCCGAGCGTTGCCATCTTTTTGATACAGAAGGACACAAAATTGCACCCATGCTACCCTTGAAGCATTGATGGTTATACAATAGATTGATCTTTCTCTTTCACTCTCTTTTCTTTTCATTTATTACTTTTTGATACAGAAGGACACAAAATTGACAGTATACTTAGTATTGTACATCATGCAAATGATATTTTCAACCCTAGACAACTAAGCACAAGCTTGTGATGAGATATATACCTTATTACATACCCCTCTTCAAAACGTACCAAATTATCAACTAATTGTCGCTAGCTTTTCATCGATATCTGAGTTATTAGGCTCCAAATCTCAGGAGTGCATCCAACTCCCAACTATCCAAATCTAACGGTGCAAATGCAGTCATGTCGAATGGCTCATACATGCCCTTTGTGACCAACTCTTCAGATTTGTCGTTGATCGGTTCATTGTCATGTAGGGATGTCTGATTCTGATGGTCACAAGGATCTGTACAGGTGCTTGATATGCTGGATTGGCTGTCGCTGCTGCTTCGGGTGTTTGTTTCAGAGTCATCAGGGCATGAATTAGCACCGTCATTATCCTTACAAGTATGCTGGCCATAGTAGACGACCGTGTACATCAGGGTATGATCAGCACCACTGCTGTCATCTTGTTGCTGCACCGTCTTTGTTGCTTTGCAGCCTTGTTCCTGTCTGTAGGTGCATCTGTAGTAGCTCCTGCATATGTACCTCAATTAGCTAGTGACAAATACAGCTTATTGCAAATCTAGGATCATCCTAAGCCAGCCTATAGTTCAGTACAAAAAAAGAAAAGAAAATTGGCAGTGTGCTTCCTTTATCATCCCAAACTAAATTTCTACCACCTAGCTTGCTTAACATCATTAGAACAACATGTGGCATGATTGCTTGGTAATACAAGGGAGTTTTTTAAAAAACAAAATGAAAGAATAACCAGGAAATAGGCATCTTTCGAATTAAGAAGGATAAATTCACCTTGAGTGTTTGGTGTTGTTGATGTGCTTCTGCCCATACTTTCTCCATTGGCGGCCATCGTAGTGCGGAACAGGTGTTTCAAGTGACACAGAGTCATCAAATCTCCTGCTTAAAATTTTATTTCTGGATTAATAATCATATGCAACCTCAAGAAGCATTTCAAATAAACTCGTTAGGTCACATGGTATGGTACCTTCTCTTGTGCTGATGACGGGGGTTAGCAGTAGTAACACCCTTCTCATTCTTGCAGTCGATAGAGGAGATCTTATTCACTCTCTTCTTGTCATCCACCAGCACATCATCATCATCATGAGGTCGCCTAGTACTTGGAGACTGATGGAGCTGCAGCTCGGCCATTGCCTTGCTGGAGCAATCCAGTATGTTCTGGAACATGTGGGCGACGAGCTCGGAGCGCTCATCGGCCTGCAGCGCAGGGAGCACGATTGCTCGCAGCTGTGTCACCAAAGACTGGCCCCTGGCGATCTCCTTCATCGCCGACCGGTGATCAGAAGCTGAAGATTGAGCAAGACATCTGCTATTATACTGTCGGTGCTTCATCCTTGCTAGATTTCTTCTTCTAGCTTGCTATTGGATCTAAAGAGCTGGTGCTGTGGGAAGAAAATAGGCTACTGAGCTTGGCTTAGCTGCTGGTTCTTTTCAGGCAGCTAGCTGTCAGAGAAGGAATCAAGCAAGGAAGAAGAAGCTAGTCATGTGGCTGGCTATGGCGATAAGGTTACTCCTAATCCGCTCTACTTATATACGGGGATGGAAATGTCATGGCAAGTTGGCAACATAATTAATGGACCAACTTGTGCAGTAACATAATGAAGGGCAGGCCTGGTGCAGTTGGTGAGTGCTAGCTCGCCGAGTCACCAGGTCCTGGGTTCGAAGCCGTCTCTCTGCTGAATTTTTGCGGAGGTAAGACTTTGCTTCGGTTATTCTCTTTCCCAGACCCCACTCGTGTGGGAGTCTCTGGCACTGGGTCTGCCTTTTTTTTGTGCAGTAACATAATCTGCTGTGGCTGGCTGCCTGCGTGCGTAGGCAGATGCAGAGCACATGAAAACAGGCAAGGATTCAGACTTTGCAGCTACCACGTGCTTAGGTTTCATTGGTCCTCTACTCGTCTGTTACTGCTTACTAGTACAAGATGCATGTACTAGTGCTTTGGAAAGATCATGGTCAGATTCTGCAGTCGTAGTCATGAAATTAACCTGGGGCAAGGATTGGTTAACTTCATCGTAGTGAATTGTCGCTTGTTCTCACTCGGTACTGCCTGCTCCGGAAACAAGCTAGCTAATCTAGTAAGTGAGCAGTCGCTTTTGCTTCTCCCGTGACCTTTTCAGCTTTTACTGTGCTCTGCCATAATTAAACAACAATCCCTTAGAATCTGAAAACAAAAGAGCTTGTTTGAATAAGCAGGGATTATAAATTGAGAATGAGGGTATTAGCCTAGTGCTGAACCTATGCATCTAGTTACCTACTACTTTTTACTTTTCACTGTAAGGTGGTTTCTAGGTTCCTTGGCAACCAAGTTGATCATAATGCCTTGACAACCAAGTAGAATCAAAGCATCTGCTTTTAGACAGTTGGAATATGCCTTGACAACTAAGTAGAATCAAAGCATCTGCTTTTAGACAGTTGGAATATGCTAGGTAGTAGGTGAGCATATATGCAGTGGCCACCATTTTGTATCCATAGTAATCACCTGCACTTCAATTCAATCCAACCGGCACTCTTGCCAAGCTGCCCTCCGACAGCCTAGAATCACTTGTATTCTAGTTCATATTTGCAACAATTGGTATCGGAGCCTGGTTAGGCGAGAGCAGAGGCCATGTCCACCTCCAGCGAGCGCGCTCTGAGAGTAGCAGCCGTCGTCGCCAATGCCGGTGGCGCGGTGGTGAACCCTCGCCCGGACGCCGATCGTGCTCAGCGCCTGGCCGTAGCAGAGGCCACCGCCGCGTAGGCAATCGAGGCGCCAGGCAGGCAGTGGCAGTAGCCTAGGCAGCGGCCAACACGGCCGCCGCGCTGCGCCAGGAGTTGGAGCGGCAGCCTCGGGAGCCATCACGGAGCCCAGAGCGCCGTCGTCGGATCCCATCGCCATCACCGGAGCACCATCGTGGACACAGAGGTCATCATGGGTCGCCAGCGGCCGTCCAGACGGTGTACAAGGACTCCGGTGTAGGGACGCCATGGCCGTTGCTGACGAAGACGAACTACCACGAGTGGAGTTCGCTGATGAAGGTGAAGATGCATGAGCGCTAGCTGTGGGACGCCATCGAGTTTGCCGACCTCCCATACCACGACGACCGGCGCACACTGGAGGCCATCATCGCCGGAGTTCTGCCGGAGATGGGAGCCCCGCTCGCGAACAAAGCGTCGGCCAAGGAGGCATGGGACTCCATCGCCGCGGCGCGCATCAGCGCCAACCGCGTCCGCCGCGCCACGCTTTAGCGACTACGCAAGGAGTGGGATAACCTCGCCTTTTGTCCCGGGGAACGGATCGAGGACTTTGCCCTTCGTCTATCCGCACTGAAGCAGCAGATGGCCCTCCACGCGACCTCGATGAGGAGCGGGCGGTGGAGAAGCTTCTTCGTGCCATGCCGAAGAAGTACGCCCAGCTCAAGATCGCCATGGAGACTCTTCTCGACTTCCAAGACCTCACCATCGAGGAGGTGACTGAAAGACTGAAGATGGTGGACGATTTGGAGGAGTCTGCATCCGAACCCATCTTCATCGGTGGGAAGCTCATGCTCACCGAGGAGCAATGGCTCGCACGGCAGAAGAAGGGAGGGAATGACTCCGGCTCAACAAGCTTGTCTAAGGAACCCCATTGCCAACCTCGTGGTAGGAGGAAGCAGAAGCCCAAGGGAGAGCGCAGCGACCGTGGCGGCGGCAGGCAGGGAGAGATGGCTGGTGGTCCCAGCAGCGAACGCAAGGCGAACCGTGACGACACCTGCCTCAACTGTCATCGCACCGACCACTAGGCGAAGGATTGCCCCTAGCCTCGACGCGAGCGTGGAGGTGCAGCGCATCTTGCGGAGAATGATGACGACGAGGCAACTCTGTTCCTCACCCACGTCTTCTTGGAGCTAGAGGAGCACGTGTTCTGCTCCAAGGCCGACGCCGACCTTGACCTCAACGAGCCTCGAGCCTGGGCATTTCTAAACACCGGCTCTGGTGAGGACAAGCTCGACAGCTAGTACCTCGACAGTGGCGCCACCCACCACATGACCGGCCGTCGTGAGCTCTTCTCCGACCTCAACACCACAGTTCGTGGCTCGGTGTGGTTTGGCGACGCGTCAAAGGTGGAGATCCAAGGTGTCGGCTCCATCGTGTTCCAAGCCAAGAACGGCGACCACCGAGTCCTCCATGGCATCTACTTCATCCCGGCACTACACAACTCCATCATGAGCTTGGGGCAGCTCGATGAAGGCGGGTCCAAGATGGAGACTGACCAAGGCGTGCTTCGCATCTAGCATCGTTGCAGATGTCTTCTCATCAAGGTGAACCGCAAGCCTAGTCACCTCTACATCCTCCACCTTGAGACCACGTAGCCAATCTGCCTCTCCACGAGGAAGGGCGACGACGCCTGGCACTGGCACGAGCGGTTCGGCCACCTCCACTTCGAGGCGCTACACTAGCTCAGCAAGGACTCCATGGTGTGCGGCATGCCGGTGATCAAGCACCCCGAGCAGGTTTGTGACACCTGCATCACGACGAAGCAGCGCCGACACCCCTTCCCGATGCAGGCTCAGTACTGCGCGTAGAAGCAGCTGGAGCTCATCCACGACGACCTCTCTAGGCCCGTGACGCCAGCGACTCTAGGAGGTTGGTGCTACTTCCTGCTGCTGGCCGACGACGCATCCCGCTACATGTGGGCCGTCCTGCTGCCGTCCAAGGATGCTATCGCGAACGCCATCAAGAAAGTCCAGGCTAAGGCCGAGAAGGAGAGCGGCCACAAGCTTCGGGTCCTTCGCACCGACAACGGTGGCGAGTTTACCGTTGTTGAGTTCGTCGCCTACTGCACCGATGAGGGCATCAAGCGCCACTTCTCCGGGCATCACTCTCCCCAGCAGAATGGCATGGTGGAACGCCAGAACCAGACTGTGGTGGCCATGACCCAGGCGCTGCTGAGGCAGAGGAGGCTGCCAGCCAAGTATGGGGGAGGCGGTGATGACGGAAATCCATCTGCTCAATCGCTCACCGACAAGAAGCTTGCAGGGCAAGACCCCCTACGAGGCCTGGCACGGGCGCACGCCCGCAGTGAGCTATCTAAAGACTTTTGGTTGTGTCGCCTACACCAAGGACTTGGGCTAGCTCCACAAGCTGGATGACCGTGGCAAGCCCGGCGTCTTTATCGGCTACGTGGAGGGAGCCAAGGCATACAGGATCCTTGACCCGGTGACGCAGCGGGTGAAGGTCAGCCGCGACGTCATCTTCGATGAGGGGCACAGCTGGGACTGGTCCACTTCAGACGCCGACAGCTCGGCCTTGGCAGCGAGTGACTTCACCATCGAGTATTAGGAGCTCGGAGGAGCTGAGGGAGCACAAGGTGCGTCTCCAGCAGTGTCGCGCTCACCATCGCCGAATCCGAGGGTGCTCGGACAGAGCTCGAAGGAGCTCGGACGGTGCTCGGAGGTGGCCAGAGGAGCTCGGAAGAGCTTGGACAGAGCTTGGCAGCATCTGCCACTCCACCGGTGACCCAACCAAGCTTGTCAACGCCGGGACCAGCTGCTCGGACGGAGCTTGGAGGAGCTCTGACGGAGCTCAGAGGTGCTCGGAACAGCTCAGACAGAGCTCGGCAGCATCTGCCACTCCACCAATGACCCAACCGAGCTCGTCAATGCCACCAGCGTCTCCTATTGCCCCCACCGTTTTGGCTACCTCACCGACGGTTTCAGCCGAGCTCGGTGATCAAGTGGAGTTCGCCACTCCACTAGAGGATGATGAAGACAGACTTGACGCCTACTATAACGGCAAGCCACTGCGATACCGCACGATGGCGAACACCTTTGGCAACCATTCTCCACCTTCGCTGTCTCAACGCCTCTTCGCCGAGCTACACCTGACGCACGCCGGTGAACCTGCCAACTTCGCCGAGGCCAAGGATGATCCAGCATGGCGGGTGGCAATGGAGCAAGAGCTCAAGGCGGTTGAGCAGAACCACACCTAAGAGCTGGTGCCGCTCCCTGCTAGTCACTGGCCAATCACCCTAAAATGGGCGTACAAGCTCAAGAAGAATGAGTTGGGCGCACTGATCAAGCACAAGGCAAGACTGGTGGCGCGCGGATTCGTTTAGTAAGAAGGGGTGGACTACGACAACGCCTTCGCTCTGGTGGCGCATATGGAGTCAGTCAGGGTCCTCGCGTTGGCAGCCTAGGAGGGCTGGCGCGTCCACCGCATGGATGTCAAATCGGCCTTCCTCAACGGCGACCTCAAGGAGGAGGTGTATGTGCAGCAGCCACCAGGCTACGCCGTCGCCAGAGAAGAAGGGAAGGTCTACCACCTTTGCAAGGCTCTGTACAGTCTGTGGCAGGCTCCGCGTGCCTGGAACGTCAAACTGGACGCCACACTCAAGGAGATGGGCTTCTAGCAAAGCACTCACGAGGTGGCAATGTACTGGGGGCAGTGGACGCTCTGTCCTGCTCGTCAGCATCTACATCGACGACTTGATCATCACTGGCGCGGAAGAGCGAGAAGTGGAGACGTTCAAGGCTCAGATGAAGAAGACCTTCGACATGAGCGACCTCGGCCTCCTCAGCTTCTACCTTGGCGTCGAGGTGCATCAAGACTCCACCAGAATCACTCTTCGGCAGACTCACTACGCCAAGAGGATTCTGGAGCTCGGGGGAATGGCTAGCTGCAACCCTACCCATACTCCAATGGAGGAATAGCTGAGGCTTAGCAGGCACAGCACGGCCATGGAGGTTGATCCCACTCACTACCGGCGCCTGATCGGGAGTCTGCGCTACCTGGTGCACACTCGCCTTGATCTGGCATTCGCCATCGGCTTCGTCAGCCAATTCATGGAGCGGCCCATGGTGGAGCACCAAGGAGCTGTCAAGCACATTCTTTGCTATGTCGCTGGCACGCTCAACTATGGCCTGCATTTCACCAAGGCGCCTGGCAGCACTCGCTTCATCGGCTACTACGACAGCGACCTCGCCGGTGACATCGACATGAGCAAGAGCACGAGTGGAACACTGTTCTTCCTTGGCAATTGCTTGGTCAGCTGGCAATCGATTAAGAAGAAGGTGGTGGCGCTCTCCAGCTGTGAAGCAGAGTACATTGCCACCTCTATTGCTGCAACTCAAGCTCTGTGGCTCTCAAAGCTGCTAGCTGAACTCCTCGGTAGGCACGTCAAGGTGGTGGAGCCGAAGGTGGACAACAAGTCTGCCCTCGCCCTAGCCAAGAATCCAGTCTTCCATGAGAGGAGCAAGCACATCAGGATCAAGTACCATTTCATCTGCAGCAGTCTAGAAGATGGAAGCATCGAGGCCGAGTATATTTCCTCTACTGATCAGCTTACAGACATTCTCACCAAGTCTCTGGGCAAGACCAAGTTCAAGGAAATAAGGGAGAGAATCGATCCGAAGCAGATCATCCCAAAGCGCACAAGGCTAAGGGGGAGAACTGAGGGTGTTAGCCTAGTACTAAACCCATGTATCTAGTTACCTACTACTTTTTACATTTCACTGTAAGGTAGTTTCTAGGTTCCTTGGCAACCAAGTTGATCATGGTGCCTTGGCAACCAAGTAGAATCAAAGCATCTGCTTTTAGGCAGTTGGAATATGCTAGGTAGTAGGTGAGCCACTTGCTCATATATGCAGTGGCCACCATCTTATATCCGTAGTAATCACCTGCACTTCAATTCAATCCAAGCTTCACTCTTGCCAAGCTGCCCTCCGGCAGCCCAAAACCACTTGTGTTCTAGTTCATATTTGTAACAGAGAATTAGTTTATCCAGACCTGAATGGTCTGGTTCTCACATGCAAGTTCAGAAACATGACTTGTTTTTTTTCCTTTCTTCTCAGGTTCAAATCCATATGAAATGAATTACGAGTACTTGCATCCAAATCAGCACTCTCTGCATACATACTAGATATTCATGATATATTTTTTGATAGACAGTGAGCAACTGGCGAGCTAATTGTGCGCAGGCCTGAACTCTTTGATTAAAAGTGTGGCTAACCACGGATTAGCACAATCATGACAAAACTAAGAAATAAAAGAAAACAAGCACCATACCACTCAAATACAAGCCATGATATTAAATATTAGGAGGTGCAATAAGCTAGCTTACTTGGAGACACAAATTCTAAAGTTTCCATATCATGCTGACGGAAGCACGCTCATCTCAGCACACATTCGTCACGCTCCTAAGCATTATTATATTTCACCTAAGCTCAAATTTACCCGGACTGTTTGTAGCAAAATGCTCTGCCAGTCCACATTGTTGGCGACGTATCATTCATATACCACACTGTATTGCTTAGTTTTCCAAGGGTAATTAATTCTTAATTGGAGTGAACGATAAGGCTCAGAAAAACTGAGCAACAATTGTGGACTTTTTTTTTTGGCGATCGTGCCTAGGCACGTTTTTCATTAAGCAGGAATAGAGTTTGTTACACAATTAAGGAGTTACGGTAAACGCGAGGTTTTTCAATCATAGTGCTACTAGCACATTTTTATCTTTGTCCGACTACATCAAGGTCTAGTTTTCTTTTTTTAATAACCAGGGTCTAGCTTTGGACATTATTTTCCACAAAGGAGATCAAAGACCAACATCAATGCCAAACTTTTGACATTGGTTTCCCATTGAGTGTTGCTAAAATAGGAGAAGAGAAAGAGATACACACTCATCATGCCATGAGACTCCGTGGATGTCAATACTATGGTATTCTTCGCCAAGCATGGGTTCAGATGTAGTAATGAAAAAATACCTTTTCTAACTTCATTAGGTAGTTTAATATTTTTTCTATTTTGAAATATTTCTAGGGACGGTTGCCTTAGTAAAACCGTCCGTTAAAATCGATTTGTAGCATGGTTGTGAAACTGTCCTTGAAAATATCTCACTTTGTTAATTTGGTGGCATAGCAATGGTTTCAAAAGGTCCCTAAAAGCATCTCTAAGCGCCTTTCTTAAACTCACCCTCTAATTCTAATTTGGAGAGCTTTTTGAATAAAAATCTGTATCTTTCCACCTTCAACAGCTTCTCTGTATCTTGTGTGTAGTTTAGAGAGCCGTCCCCGCTCTCCATTTCTTTTTGCTAGCAAGAAACCAGAAATAGAAGATGACTATTTTCAGTTGCATGAACTAACTAGATCAACCCGAAAGCTTAAGCTAATGCGAAAGGTGGGTATTTCACTTTATATTTCAACACCCCCTCACACAGGCTCTCTTAGGCCTCAAACGTAGAAATAGGAGTCGACTGCAATTATATTAATTGCGTCCACTAGGATTAGAACTTGAGACCTCTGGCTCTAACACCATATTGAGTTGCATGCATCATCAATTCAACGTAAAAGCTTAAACTGATGGGAAAGGTGGGAAACTCACTTTATATTTCAACACCCATGACGAGTGGTCTAATGGGAGTGAAGGCCGATTAGCATGGTTGGAAGTCCCAACAGCTCGGCGACACCCATAGTAAGTGCTCTGCTCATGATCTGCTACTGCAAGACGAGGCAAGGCCGACAGATCAATTAAATCTACAACCAAAACCTTCATATGAAGGCATGGCCCCCAGGGTAGATTGATCTCCCGAGGAGTGGCATGGTGGGCAAGCATGGAATCATCGACTTAGGATCAAAATTCTAAACTCGTGATACCATGAAAGCATGGATGATTCAGAATAATGTGTGGAACAGATTGTATTGAGCCTCTCAGGCAGAATATATATAGTATACAGAGACCTATGAGGCAAGTTGACTCTCTAACACATAGGGCAAATCGGATTATAATTCTGAACTACCAAATATACTCTTAGCAGTTTGAAGCGTTAACATTTCCATTCCATAAGAACAATAGTAATTTGTTGTCATCTGTTATGGCAAAGCATAATGTTAGAGTGTATCACAACTAGCATAGAGTTATATTTGTTGACTAAGGTAGAGTCACGACTAGGATAGAGTTAGTTGGGATTATGATCTGGTATACTGGCTTGACCCTAAGTCATGTAAACTCTATATATAGCATCCGAGAGGATTAATAAAAAAACCTAATTTCACCCATTGTATTCTTCTACATGGTATTACAAGTTCAAGGTCCGATCTAGGGCACAAGACATTGCTTTCACACTGTGTAACCTCGGGAGGTCAATCTCTGTCCTCCGAGACAATGCCCTTGTTTAGGCAGCATGTCCCATTGATCTGCCGCTCTCATCACCATTCTAGTGTGGGTCACAACAGCAGATCGCATACCTCTTTGTGTCGTCCATGCCATCCTTTCACCACTATAGCCCAGATCCGCTGATTGGAACCGCCTTCATTCATCTTGTTGCACTCGCAGCCTCCATCTAAATCTTCATCATTGGACCGTGCCTCGTCCCCACACTGCCGTGGTGGTGAAAGGACCCAATCACAAATAGTTCTTGCACTGCCATGGTAGTAGTCGAGCCAAACCGTGTCCCAACCTTGTGCTCCAGCACTGCCAAGTCAGCGCCTTCCTCTACCGCCATATAATATTGGGCATCTTGGTGAGCAGATTAGGCCCCACTCCACCGCTCTGCATCAGGAGCTTATCATTGACCCATGTCATCTTTGCCCCGTCACTAGCTCTTGCACCATCAGGATCCATCTAATCTGGACCGGGAGCCCACCACGGGAGGACTCCGGTCAGCCTTTGCTCTTCCTCCACCTCCCAGGCTGATGGCTAGTTCTTAGTTAATTAATTTGGAGTGAACGATCAACTTCAAAATATTTAAACAAAAAGAAGTGTACACTTTGATCTCTGTTTCGGAACTTAGTACCACAACGTACTAAAACATTTGTTTCTTCATGCCGACCAACGTATATAAGTGGATTGCTTTGGGCATGATTTTCCACACACTAGATCAAAGGTTCGACATCACAACACTAACCTTGTCAAACAAGTAAATGTCCCTTTTAATGTACATAGTACAGTAGAAGATAGATGGTTTATCCCTATGTGACTATTGTTTGTAAGTGGTTAAATGGTTTATAGTATTTTTTATTAATTGAGTATATAAAATTCTACATAGTGTGGGAGTTTAGTCTGTCGCATCAATGCCACCATACCACTCATGAATAACTGTAGTAAAAAGAAAGTGAAACTTGTTATTAGTGTAATTCTATGAGCGCCGTCCCATCTATTTGAGTGGGATTAACCTCAGAGGCTTAAGGCCTGATATTATTGACATGCAACATGTATATGTTGCACTTTAACCAATCACATAATAAGTATGGTTCATTGCCACACTACACTTTTTGTCATCACAAGGCCAAATAGTGATCTTACAGTCTCTCTGATCCCAAATATAAGCTATATCAACTTTTACATTTTTTTCTACAATTTCAAGGCATTCTGTTCCTTTGTACTACAGTAGTCAGCATTAATTAATCACAAAAAAATAGTAGTCAACATAAATTGTCACTCTTTTCGAATTTCTCCCTTTCCATGCTTAATCCTATCAGCCGTACTTAGAAAACCAAAATAAAACTTAAAACACGTTGTCTCATCTAAAAAGCACTTTAAAGCAGGAATTATGCTCATTTGGCATGCGCATAGTACAGTTATATGTTGGCTAATACTCCCTTCGTCCATAATATAAGGACTTCTCAGTTTTTTCAGTACATGATATTGCAAATTTAATCATGGAAACACTACATAGTTCTTTTTTTTGACATCCATATAAATGAAGCCAAATAGTAATTTAGCATGCATGAAACCGATTGATAACAAGACTAGGACTGCCTATATATTTGGAATCAACAAGAGTACCTATAATTCTGAAATTTTTCATTAATTGTCCTCTGAACCATCATCACAATGAGCAGATTTTATGTATACCGATGATCATGTGTAAAATATATATACTCATAATAGATAACGAAACAATTTTCACGTTTACAATGCAAAGGAAATTGACATATATGCATGGTAGCATGGTGAGTGACCCTTGATTAATAATGAATCCACCTCAAACAAAAAAATGCTATTTACTAAAGCTGGCTCAAAACCTACCAATTTTATCCATGTGTACAAATATTCAAGACATATTGGGTAACAAAATATTCTGAGGATCCAGGGTACTAACAAGAATTTGTACCTTCTGCTTAGCATGTTCTTGCAACCCATGGTACATAAACTAGATTTATATATCACATATTCCAATCCTCACTATATTACAACACCAAAGTAGGGTCAATCAACAGACGCTAAAAGTAGAAGATAGTCGATGCACTGTCCATTGGTACAAAATCTCTAACAAACCATCAGTCGGCACTTCAGAGAGAACTATGAAGTCGCTGCATTGGGGCTGTGGTATAGTGCCTCCCATTCAATGAGAGAACTATCAAACACCTCTAGTAAAGCTGGCAAATCCAAGTCTGCCTCAGACTCTTGAACATCTGTACTTGTTGGAGGCATTTCCGTGCTATGAAGATCCATACTTCCAACAAGTTGGGGAAGCTGGACCATGCTGATGGTATGATGGTCCTTGCAAGTGTGGTCACCATAGTACACGACAGTGTACTTTGCACTTTCCTTGTCGGCCATGGCACTATTACCGGTACCATCATCATCATTTGGTTCTTGTTCCTCAATTGTCTTTGTTGCTAAGCAGTTCCGTTCTCTGTAGGCGCATCTGTAGTAGCTCCTGATTAATTGACCACAAGTTCATGTTATATGGTTATTATTACCATATATGTGTGTCTATTATAATAGTTTGTAGATTTGCTAGAGATCATGTATGTACAGTAAGAATTTGATCACAAATTAAAGGACAGTCAAATCTGCTCATGCAATAACTGTAAGCAGCTTGTTTTCTGGATGATGAAGAATGTGATGATCGATGTATACTATAAGAGATCGATAGATATATTATTTACCTAGGATGTTTCCTCCCATTGATGTTCTTCTGCCCATATTTTCTCCACAGATGGCCATCATAGTGTGGAACATGTGTAACAAGGCACCTTGATCGCTTGTCGTTGTTCCTCCTAGATACATATGTAGAATCAGTTAATGCATAGATGTTACAACAAGCTGGATTATATGGATATACTGGTAATAAAACAAGTTGATCGCATCTGATATTCATTGAATCACACCTTCTCTTTTGACCAACACTATTAGGCTGCTTCGCTAATAGCGCTTGATCCTCCGTCTTCTCACCATTAGTAGGAGTGCTATTCTTCCTCACCAACGACTTGTCATCGACGGCCTCTCCCGAAGATCCACCTCTGCCTCCGGTACTCATGAGGCACCCCTCAAGCGTAGACACCACGCCTATGTTGCAGCCGATCACTTCATCAAAGAGCTGGATGGCGATCTCGGTGGCCGAGGAGGTACCATCGATGACGCCATGGAGCAGTGGGAGGACGAGCGCTCGTAGCTGCATCACAAGGTCCTGCTGCCTCCTCATGGCCTCCATCATCTCCCAGCCATGGCCGCGGGGCGGCGGCGGCATGACGAGGCTGCTCTTGTTGTCCATATTCGATCAGTAAGTACTCAGTTATTTGTGATTGCCTTTGTCTCAGGCAGCTTACAGCTAACTTTATGCGAAGTAAGTAACTACTACTGGTGCAGGTAGTTTTCGTTTGGGTCAACGTGATGACTCTCTGATGAGTGAGAGAGGTAGGTTTTTTAGGTAGGTGATGAGATTGAGAGAGAGAGAGAGAGAGAGAGCTATAGCTAGCTAGGTGTGGTCGTGGGGAGAGTAATCTCGCTCGGTCGCTAGAGTGTACTTGGTTATATATGCAGCGCTACACAATATGGAATGTGGTGCTGTGTGCCGATCGAGCTTAATTGGCATGTGTGGTATATACGATGATGCAGTCGTATGCAAGAATAAAAAGAAGCAGTGAGACATCCATTTCTCGGTGTGAACGCATGGGCGTGTGCAAGACCACGCGGCATTGCCATCGACCACACGAGCCAGGGCTTGAGACTTTCAACTCTCCCTGTCCTTCATACGTATATTATGCACGCGTGTGTGTCTATTGTACACCTTCATTCAGACCGAATCGAGGGGTATGCATAAATCTTAGCTATACTCACCCTGTTCCAAATTATAGTTCATGCTAACTTTTGTCATAAGTCAAGCTTCTTTTAACTTTGATCAAGTTTATTAAAAAATATAGTGTATCAAAACCTACAATATCAATTTAGCCTCATTAGTTCTTGATGAAATACATTTTTATAGTGAATTTATTTGAGTTGTAGATGTTAATATATTTTCTTAAAGATTTGGTCAAATTAACTTAGAGAAGTTTGACTTAGACACAAACCTAAATTCATTGAACTATATATATATAATTTGGTACGGATAGAGTATATAGGGACGTTTTCTCTCAAAAAGTGAAGGTATATATAACATTGGAATTCACCTCGACCAATGGAGTGGAGCATGCCATTTTTCACTTGTCCATGTCGTTGAATTTATGCACCTAGGCAAAGCAATATATATGTATATAAACACTAAAATGACCATGGTGCAAAGGGACACGGTCAATCATTAGATAGAATTCAAGTTTTATTCTGTGAATCCTAGGATTATTAGGACAAATTAAGAGAAATAGGTAGCAAAGGGACTCATCACATACTCCTAATTAAGGCACGTCTAACCCATTTGTTGATTGGTGGATTAACTTTAAGGATGCTTGTCAGTTAACCCAGCCTTGAACACAATAAATCGTATACACATGGCCTATATTTGTGGAGATGAATTAATGTGTGCTGTCTTAGTTTACCCAGAATCTTTTATATTTGTGGATAAATTTGATACACTAATTAAGATCCCTTATATATGTGGATGGAGTAAGTATACAACAGGGGTTAGCTGTACACACACATATGTAAGTGTGAATGGCTACGCTCTGTTCACTGTTAGTAATATGCTTTGTGCCTAGTTTTGAGATTTGTGATGCAGTTTTTGCTATTTGATGACATCATTATTCAAAGGCCAGAATGAAACTTCCCTTCGTCAGAAAAAATCTTTCCCCCAATAAAAGAGCACATCGGATTAATTAAGGTGATAGGAAAGGGCCCACATGATAAAAATAATACTCCCTAACTTTTAGGACAGATTATAAGGTGATAGGAAAGGGCCCACATGTTCCAAATCGAAGCACGCCTAACCCAAGTGGGTGGATTTGAAGGACGCTTGTTGGGCTAACCCATTCTTTAATGGTAATAATTTGTATACACATGATTTTATATTTGTGGACATGAAGTAATGTGTGGTATCTTAATTAGTTATTAATAATCCTATACTAGAAGGATAACCCATACATTGCTGCAGGACTTTCTTAGAAATAAAATTGTTACATGTATGAGTTAGATGACGAAAGAAGAAAACAAATAGCAATATATTGTAGTGGAGATGACATGGATAGCTTACATTAAGAGGTTAAAAGTTAGTGAAGATGACATGTCATTTAGTGGGACATGATATGAATGGTCTACATGTTCAGACAGAAGGCTATGTATTGAAGTTTACATTTTTAAGATATATATAGATTTGTGGATAAATTTCAAACATAAACCCTTACACATTTGTTTTTTCAAACAGTTGTCTCCTTGGATGGTGGGGGTGTATATACAATTGGGGCTGTGCATATATAACTGTGGATGGCTTGATTATTGCCATCCATCGTCACATATGCAAAGGTCGGAGGTGCATGAACTTGGACTAGTCTCATTTTCCCGGTCAGAGTGTAACCATATCCATCGATGATGTGAAATGAAACATTTCTTTTTTGTTCTATCTGGATTGGAGCGGTCGAGGAATGCATATGCGTGATTACCAAACATTAGGAGACGGGATTCCGTCATTGCATTCTTAACACTCCTTCCTTCTAAATCATAAGTTATTTTAACTTTTCTAGATATATAAACGATGTGTCTAGGCGTATATAGGGTGCAGTTGTTTGCTCGCATTAGTATTGCATTGCCTTAGGAGTTATACAACATATATATCCTTAACATATATAAGGCTATGCAATTAGCTATTGTTTGGTTCGTTTGGACTGTGAGTTGTACATTGTACATGTATATAGATGTACATAAGAAAAAGATACATGCCTAGAAAAGGCAATTGCTACTTGGGGAAGGGGAGGGGGAGGGGGAGGGGGAGGGGGGGTCTGTTCAAACCGAATTAGTAGTTAAATGTCGTTAGTCCTACTTATTCAGGGGATACCACCATACCAACTCTAGATAGCTTAGCTAGCTCTTGCTGCTTGCGTGCATTATATGGTATCAGCAAATATGCTGCTTTCTCCTTCATTGCTGTTACTACTGCTTTGTATACTAATATAACTAAGGATGAAAACGGACGGAATCGGACGGAGAACTCCTAAACCATTTTCTACTTTTACATTTGAATACGAATACGAAAACGAAAGCGGACAAACCGAACACGAAAACGAACACGAACTTACGGAATATCGAGAATTTCGAAAACGAAACAATTCGAGCGGAATTATATCGAACACGGTCGGTATACGAGAATTCAATACAAACTGACCCACAGTGCATAACATTAAAAAGTTCATGGCCAAATACATAACAAGTTCACGACTAACAAGTGCATGATCTAGTTCAAATTAACAAGTGTGTGACCCGTGGTCTTAAGTACTACGACACACAATTAACAGAACATGAACATCTAGAGCTCATCAGCATCATCCATGATGTCAGGATCAGAGCTAGTACATGGGCTAGTGCCCTCTGCCCTGCTAGACCAAATTCGGTTCTAAACCGAATTTAAATTCGGTATATTTCGAATATAATGTAGAAATATAGAAATCGAACGAACAAATGTCCAAACCGATTTCGTACCGAATTCCGAATTTTGTACTCCGTATTTCGTTTTCGAATTTAGTATCCGTTTTTGTCCGCAAAAAACGAATTCGATCGGGTTAAATGTAGAAAATGACTATGGTTCGGTTCGGGATATTTCTGTATCGTTTTCATCCTTAAATATAACTAGTACTATACAAGAGGTAGCTACGTACATACTATATACATGTACCTTTACAATTTGTACTAGTACGTCATTCCTTGGAACTAATTAACAACCAGTCCCATTTTCTTTTACTCCAATTGGACCGGCGTGCCGCCACAGCCTTGTCCTATGCATGTGTCTCTCACAACAGCAAGAATCAAACTGGATGAGGATATATATGCATGCATGTGTATCTACTCGCTCCTGCTACATATATCTACACACATATACATACACACACATCCATATGCATGCTGATGTGCATGAGTATAATATACGAAGCCCAGCCGGGCGGCCAAGAAGACAGGATGAATTAATCTCATTTGGGTGACCGTACCTTTGGCACTTGCATGGGATATATATACATTCCGGGAACAATGATCTAGGTGCATGCATGCGTGGAGATAGGTAAACTGCTGTCTTACTAAATATATAGTAAGTGCTTGCATACTACTGTACATGATGGCAACGACAATTCACAGGCCAAAGTTAGCAAGTTTGCACTGTATGTCCACTGCATGACCAGAGCGGCAAGAAGACACTTACGCCTAATTGCAACCAGGAGAACTAACACATGGCAAGTACTACAAGAAGGTCAACAAAAGCAGCATCAGCTCAGATTCAATTTGAAACACAAATAAACTTCCAGAGCCAAGGCCATTACTATCACTAGCCATATGCTAAGACCACACGTATACATTGTACGTAACCTTTAAGACCACACATACTAACATGCACAACCATGCAACCAAATTCAAACTTGAGATGTTAGGTATAAGCAAAGGATTCATCTCGTCGTTTCTTGCTGCGCATTCAGATGATTGAATTCATCAGCTAGCAAGTTCATAGCCTAGTAGAGAAAAAAAAATAGATGCTCTTATGTGTTGGTACTTGGTATTGGTAAACTAAGACTGTTATGTTAAGGGACCACACCAACTATATATTCTTTAAGCACGTGCCACCGCAAGCTAGTGCAGGCCTGTGATTTGTCGGTCAAAATTCAGATGCATGGATCGGATCTCATCAGCTCTCCAGTTTAAGCTAAACATATATACATTGTATGTAGCTTGAAAGACGATAGATGCAGCAGCATGCCAGGTAGCAAGGACGGATATGGAGAGAAGAAAGAGAGCCATGGTTAGTGATCAGCTGGAGAAGGAAGACAAGAAGATGATGAGGAAGGGGCTCTGGTCTCCTGACGAGGACGAGAGGCTTTACAGCCACATCACACACTACGGCGTCGGAACCTGGTCCTCCGTCGCCGAACTAGCAGGCAGGCACATGTGTATATAAATACTTACGTACTTGTTGTTTATAAATATGTTTGTTTTAGCAGCAGGATTTGCATCGTGTTATAACAAAGCATTCTGTTATTATGGATGTGATCATCTCAGGGCTGAAGAGGAGCGGGAAGAGCTGCAGACTGAGATGGATGAACTATCTGCAGCCAGACCTCAGAAGGGAGCCCATCTCTAAGCAGGAAGAGGACCTCATTGTATCCTTGCAGAAACTCTTAGGAAACAGGTAATTCGCAAGTTCGTTTTCATTCATTCGGATATTCTCTCTCAGTCCTTGATTTCAGGCATCTGTACAGTAGGAGACGTGTATTTTATTCGATCCATGCATCTTCCCCCGGTCACATGCATGAATCATATATGACTGGAGCTGTATGAGATGTGCAATGGATAATTTGCATGTGTGCTTGTTTACATGTGTATATACAGGTGGTCTGCGATTGCGGCAAGAATGCCCGGAAGGACAGACAATGAGATCAAGAACTACTGGAACTCACGCATCAAGAAGAAGCTCCAGCAGAGGATGAACACCGGCGGCAACTACCAACCACCGCCGGAAGTGCACCAAACAGCTGGGGAGGGAGCCGCTGATATGAACACTGGTGGTAACCTGCAGGCGGATTTGTATCGACAAGCAGCTACCTCAAAGGTTCGAGTTGATCATGGCAGCACAACCTCGCACAACAGCTCGGCAGATCACCCAAGGCCGCTGCCTCAGCTTCCAGTATTCACAGGCCAACTACTACTGGATCCTGATGCTGCCGTTCGAAATGGGGAGCAGACAGCAGCAGCACAGTCCTCCCTCTGTGTACCATTTTCCAAGAGTCATGAGAGAAACTTTGTGGAAGAGTATGTTGAATTCCTCATGTCTGTCTCGGATGAACTACTGGAGATATGAGTGTGTTGGGGGTCCAAAACAAGATGCACAAGAGCCATGAGTGAATATGTGCATCGATCTGTGCACAAAGAAAAATATTTAGTAATATTTTTGTTAAATTAGCGAATTGAACCATTCAGTTGTGTGACTAGTATCAAGAATCCAGTTCATGTAGTATTGTATCATTATGATTTCACAAGCGCACATGGATGGGAAGGATTCTGGCTATTCAGCTACCGCGCTCTAGCTTATAGGTACGTCAGATTCTGCAGTCGTTTTCATGAAATTAACCTGAGGCGCAAGGATTATTGGTTAGCTTCATCGTCGTGAATTGTCGCTTGTGTTCACCGGGTACTCCCTGCTCCAAAAATAAATGTCTGGTTCAGCAATCACTTTAGTTTTCACCTTTAGTTCTCCTGAAATGTCATTATATTCCAACCTCCCTGCACTTTTGAAATCTAAGCGTGCAGTGACTACAATTATTATTTGCTTCATTTTACCATATGACCTGAATGGACTTGATCTGATGCCCACATGTTCATAAGTAGTCTTGGGAATTTTGTTTTTGGGGCTTAAGTTTCAAATACATAGGAAGTGAATAACGAATAGTTTCATCCAAATCATCACTATTCATTGTCCATCATGCTTATTATATATATTCCTCAGCCTCCTAAGCATGCATTTCGTGTAACCTTAGAAGTCCCTCTAAAATTTTACTGGTGCTGTCCATAGAAATGCTCCATTGGTCCACGTTGCCAGCGCCGTTTTGAAATTTCAGTGGTGGTTTATGCCACAGTGTATAGCCTAATTTTCCAAAGGGCACTTAATTCTTAATTTGAGTGAATAAACAATGAACCTTCAGAATAGCTGAGCAACAAATATGAACATGGATATGTTTTTTGGATCTTAGTGCTACTGTTCCTTTGTGCTGACTGCATCAGGGGCTAACTTTTGACATGATTTTTCCACAAAGCAAATCAAAGGCCAACATCAGTACAAGATCTTGACACAACTGGACCACGGGCATTGCTATGAAAGGAGAAGACACTTGTCACGCCATGGCACTCTTTGGATGTTAATGCCAATATGCCATGGTATTTCATTGCAAGGGTATATTAAGTTTTGTCCCACAACGAAATAATTTGACTTTGGAAAAAACTAGAATGCCACTCTTTTATGGGACGGATTGCATTAGGACACATAGGATGTATATGTGCTGCTTGATTTTTTTTAACATGGTGCTCTTTGCATTTTATTTCTAGCATACACTTGATAGATAAATACTATTCTAATACAATAAACCGTTCATAATTTACTCACGTCTTTCTTCCATTTGTCTTAGTGCTAAATATATATAGAACTAGAAGAGAACTGTAAAGACAAGTGAAATTTGTTGCACTTAAAAGAAAATAACTTGCAAATAAAACAGTAACAATTTGAGGAAAAACATGCATCAGGTCCGGATAGGTTTGAAGAATCAACATTTCCATTCCATTAGCAAGGTAGCAAAACTCTACCATGGCTAGCCAAAGGCATCATGATCCAAGCGCCACATACTCTAGGGGTGAGGTCCAACAGATTGATTGAATTAGCACAAGCATGCCTAATCAAATCTGGTTGGAAATATTATTCTGGCCATGCCCATCAAGCTTAGGGTATCATCATGCATGCTGATGACAGAAGCAAGCTCATGTCACCACAAGCTCGTCATTCAGTAAGGAGATGTTGGGTAATAATAAACTCAACGTCCACGTGCATTTACAACATATATATATGTGATGTTTTATCTCAGTCTCTTTCACAAAGTCATTGGTGCTTGCAAATTCACTTAGACTATTTAGGGATATGTATTGCTAGTCCATGTTATAGACGACATAATAATAATTTAAAATGGTTTGCATCTAGTATGTTGCGTAGATTTTCAAGGGCATTAATTCTTAATTTGAGCGAATGATCAGCTTCAGATTATTTGAAACAAGAAATGTAGACCTAGATCTCTGGCTTGGAGCATATATAGTGCTAGTCACACACTTAGTTTCTTGAAGCCGACAAATGCAAGTGGATTGCTTTGGACATGATTTTCAACAAACTAAATAAAAGAATGGACATCAGAACACTAGCCTTGTCAAACAAGTAAACATCTCTTGTAGAAACTAATGCATAATATACTAAAAAATAAATGACTTTCCTGGTGATTATTATTTGTATAATTGGTCAATGCTTTATAGTATTTTTTTCACTAAGTGTCTAAAATTCTCAATACTGCAGGGAATGAGTTTGATAGCATCAAAGTCACAACTCAAAAATAACTGTAGACAAAACTGAAACTCATGTGGTGGTAATTCTATAAGCTCCATCCCATCTGTTTTCGTGGGTTTTAATCTCAATTCAGAGCCTTAAGGTCTGTTATTGTTGAGATGCAACATGCATATACACAGGAGTTTAAACAAGTACATAATTAGTATGGTTCGCTAGCTACCTAATAAACATGATAAACCCTATATGCTTCAATCCACACAAGGTCGAAGCAATCTTACAGTACTTGATACATATATGCATGTGTTAGCTCTATGCAAATTTGACCTCCATATATAGTTTTTTTTTCTACAGCTTCAGTGCACTTTTTGTTCCTTTTGTTTGTGCTATACTATCAGTCAATGTAAATTGTCCATCTTTTCTACTTTCCATGCCTACTCCTAGCCATACTTAGTTGAAAAACTTAAAGTGCATCTCATCTAAAAAACACTTTAAAGTCGTGATTAGAAAGGTCTGCTCATTTGGCATGCACATAGTACAGTTATATGTTGGCCAATGCATGATGAGAATTTAATGAGAGGGACACTACAATAGTTACCTTTAGTATCCAATTAAATTAACTCAAATGCTAATATTTACCATGCTTAAGTTAGCAAGTCTAAAACTGTTTATATATTAGCAACCAAGATGAGTAGTTTAATAAATTTGCGTTGTGATCTGAACGACTATTAAAACTAGTTGTTTCTTAAATAAATAAATGAACTTTTGGTTGATATTTGCAGAAAAATACATTAAGTTAATACAGTCATCTTGAAAACACTCTCCACCCAAGATATATCCAGAAGCACACAGCAAAAAAAAAATGAAAAGTACAAGAACACTAACGACCACTTGTCCAAGGACTAGGCATGCAGTCACCCATGTGCCTGAGAGAAACACGCCCTTGGCTACCTGTGCTAAATGCGATGCCACCATAGCCAAATTAATTTTGAGGTGCTGGTTTTAGTATGATAGCCCATGAATGAAGCCAATGGATAACCGAGCAGATAGTTTGTAAATAAAAGGGATGAAAATTTTTCTTTTCAATGATTAATCATCCTGCAAGCAAAAGCAACAAGCAAGTAGTAGCTGCCGCTCCCAATAGGACTAGCAGTTTCAGACTCTACTAATTCCCTCATATCCAAGGTCCAAACATGTCTGAGAAAGGCCTAAAGCCTTGTGAATTACCACCCAAACAGCACGAGCAAATCGACACTTGCAAAACATGTTCTTAATTGTCTCCTTTTCATGATAAAAGCTGTATGTCTTACTGCCTTATACCCATTGCGCTTTGCTAAGGTATCTTTAGTAACAATCAACCCCCCAACTCCCCATACATAAGTACCATAGAAAGACTTAATTTTTAAAGATGATTATCAAGATCAGCTAATTGTACGATTATTTAGTAGGATGATATGTGGAATGTTACATATGTAGTCAACTAGTCATACTCCTAATTGATAACTAAACATCTCGATCTACATTGCAGAGTGAAACTGAATAGGTAGCACACTGAGTACCCTTAACTAAACAATGAACTTGTCTCAAACGAAAATTTGACTAATTGCTAAAGCTAACTCAAAACCGCCCAATTTCATCCATCGTCCAAATATTACTACACTGTGGGTAACCTTTTTGGCAGAATTGACAAACATACCACTGAATGCAGTATATAAACCAAAACTTGTACCTTACTATGATCTTACAATGTGTGGTGAAAAGCTAGATATATATCATATCTTCTAACTATCCTCCCAATCAATGAGAGAATTATCAAACACCTCTAGTAAAGCTGGCAAGTCCAAGTCTGCCTCAGGATCTTGAACACTTGAACTTGTTTGCGCCATTTCCATGTTCTGAAGATCTATACTGCAGACTAGTTGAGGAAGCTGGACTATGCTGATGCTATGGTCCTTGCAAGTGTGGTCACCGTAGTACACGACTGTGTACTTTGCAATTTCCTCGCCAGCTGTGGCACTACAGGTACCATCAATTTGTTCTTGTTGCTCAATTGTCTTCGTTGTGAAGCAGTTCTGTTCTCTATAGGTGCATCTATAGTAGTTCCTGCTCAATTGATCACAAGTTCATCATGCCATATAGTGATTATTGTTATATATTTGTGTCCATTGAACTTTTAGAGATCATCAGCTAACAAAACAAGCTACCTAATAACAACGTAGCTTGTTTTGTTAACTGATAAAAGAATGTAATGTATATATATAGATAGATGTATTACCTAGGATGTTGCCTCCCATTGATGTTCTTCTGCCCATAGTTTCTCCATTGATGGGCATCGTAATGTGGAACATGTGTAACAAGGGATCTTGATCGCTTGTTGTTCCTCCTGGATACATATGTGGGATCAGTATATGAACTAAAAATTGATGAATTAATTATGGATGGATGTTACAACAAGAGTATGGGCATGTACATGATCAGTTGAAATTTTCCCAGCAGATTTGATGAGCATGCAAATTAAAAGTGTTAAGCTAACTAGCTTCCAAATTAATGCCACCCTATATATATATGGTTGAACATGCAAGACATAGATTATCATGTTTAATACCTTAAATGTTAGTTTTACCAACTCCAATCACATATATTATGATTATAAGCAAGTCATCAGCTGGGGAAGAGCAGAGCCATATGTTGAGGTATCAATACACACACACACACACACACACACACAGAGTAGTGCAACAATAGACTGTGATGTCCTGATGATGTGTGACAAGCTTAATTTGCATGTGTGATGGTGTAGTCGTCGAAAATTTATATATGGCTGTGATCTGAATATATTCAGGAAAATGAATAGAAGAAGCAGCAGCGAGGCAGCATCTGTCCATTTGCAGATGTGAATGCATGAGCGCAGGCGCGTGCATGACCACAGTCCCCAAAGCTATGTTCCCATCCAGCAGGAGCCCAGGGGGCGAGACTTTCAACTTCACCTAATAGCTATCTAGGGACGTTTTCTTTCAGAAAAAATGAACACATATAAGCCGTTGAATTCACATGCACAGACCAGCAGTGCAGTGGACCATATGGTGGCATTTTTTAGGTAAGGGAATATATGGTAAAATCGTGAGGTGCTTTTAGCCAAATGCTTAAATAAATCACCTACCAAGATTTCACAAGGATTTCATAGTAAGGTTTGCCTTTCGGAGCTCATCTCTTCAATCCCTGGGCCCAACCAATGTAATATAAAGAGGGATGTCAATGTTGGCCTTATGACTAGCACGTAAACACCAGTTAGCTAGTAACAAATATGCAATTGGGGCTGTGGAGAATGAATGGAGCTTTATTTGCTTACCAATTGCCATTACATCAGATGCAAAGAGATACGAGGTGCGCGCAAGAACTTGGACTAGCTAGACAGTGTAACCCACGGAAGAAACCACAATCATAGCCGGCCTATTACTGTTGGATATTTTAAAATTGTAGTGTAGACGGAGTATCACCGCCGGTTCGTAAGAAAAAAAGGACATTACTGTCAAATTTTAAAATGCTCCAGCAGTGATAAATAATTATCACTACTAGCTGTTAATATGGCAGTACTAAGTATTACTATCGGGTATATTACTAACCGTTTATGTTCTCTCGTCCCAAGACTTAAAAAATTCTTTTCAACGTGATTAACTCCCTCTCGCCTTCACTACTACACATGCTTCTCCTCTCTCCCACCCTATGTCACCTCAGCTCCCCCTCTCTCATAGCCTTATCTTCCCCCACCCCCCAGCCAAGCGTGGTATGCGGGTGGAGCTCGATCCCAACCATGCGAGTACAGGTGGAGGTTTCCAGTGATCACCGTTGGTGTTTTTTTCCCCTTTTTTGTGAAATGAGTGTCACACCGCAGGCTAGGTGAGCAGCCAAAAATAAATCACCAGAGCTATCACTACCGAATGTTTAAAATCTACTCCCTTCGTTCCAAATTATAAGTCTTTCTAACTTTTTTGAAGATCGAGTCAAAGTATCTCAAGTTTGACCAAATTTATATAATAAATAATAATAACATTTATGATGTCAAATAAGTATGATTAGAATCTTCATTAATTAATATATTTTTATTGTATACCAATTTGATGTCATAAATATTTGTACTTCTCTTAATATTTTTTGTCAAACTTAAGATACTTTGACTCTCTAAGAAAGTTGAACTGACTTATAATTTAGAATGGAGGGAGCAGGTTGTGGGTAATGGATGCAAAACCAAACATTTCTTTTGTCGTAGTGGCGGCTGAAGGGGCGGCTGAGGCATGGGCATGACGATTGCTAATTAAACAATTAAAAGGAGCTGGACCGGGGGTTCCATCGTCCTTGCAAGCTTACATGGGGAGCAAACAACCAATTAACCACTTTTTCTACGTATAGACTGATGCCGTACTTTTTTAAAGTTGCCCTTTTTGGCATAAACTGATAATACTGAATTAGAAAATCTTATATATGTTTCCTGATAGGATCTTTTTTCATCAGTATTGTAAATACTATTATATAGAGAATGGTGACGCATGCTCTAGGTCAAGTGTATGTGTGTTAACTAATAATTAAGGAGCTCTACAAATTCTACTAGTGGAGCTAGTGCTATGTGTATAGAAGAGGTAGTAGCTAACCACATATTAATCTGTACGTCATTCATACTGATTAATCTAGGGACGTTTTCTTTCAGAAAAAATGAACACATAAAAGCCGTTGAATTCACATGCATAGACCAGCAGTGTGCAATGGACCATATGGTGGCACTTTTTAGATAATGGAATATAAAATCATCGTGAGGTGCTTTTAGCCAAATGCTTAAATAAATCACCTAACCTAGATTTCACAAGGATTTCCTGGTACGGTTGAGGTTTGCCTTTTGGAGCTCATCTCTCTTCAACCCCAGGCCCCAGCCAATTTTTTTTTCTAGATCGGGTGTTCAACCCGTTTTTTATTAAGAGGAAAGGTAACCAAATATTACAAGAATAATACATAGGACTCGCCAAAAATCATTAGATTACCAACGAAATCTCACAGGTACAAGCGAACAGCAAGAAACACAAGGGGGGGGCCCTCCACCTCAAGACCTCAACCGAGCCTGAGCCTGATACATAAAAACAACACATTGGTAGCCAGTAGTGTAGTGAAACCGCAGGGTGACGAACAACCTCGGGGGCAAAGCATCCGCCAAGGGAGCCAGTACGACCACAGCGGCAAAGCATTCACTAGAGAAGAGACCACGGCGGCAAAGCATCCGCCAGGCAACAATCAACCTCGGCGGCAAAGCATCCGCCAAGGGCGCCAGTACAACCACAACGGCAAATCATCCGCTAGAGAAGAAACCACAGCAGCAAAGCATCCGACAGAACTGCAGCACGGCGGCAAAGCATCCGCCAGAGACAACGACCATCAAAGTGGCAAAGCATCCGTTGATGGGGGGCCATCACGCTCATAGCAACAAAGAATCTGCCTAAGAGGGGAGACTGAAGCGATAATAGTGGCAAAGCATTCGCTACATAGAAGCAATCGACTGCGGCAACACTAACTAACTACTGGACAGACCAAAGTAAATGGTAGCATGAAGCACAATCAGGCATAGCACAGCAAGGAGATCCTCCAGGCAAGGAGGCGGAAGGAGCAAGCATGGCAGGTGCCCCCAACGATGCCTTCAAGAAAGGAACTGATGTCCGCAGAGACCATTATTGTTGAAAGGAGCACACGGGGACTTTCATCCCATAACCATCCCTGGCATGGTGAGCAGAAGCTTCGATGATGCCTTCAAGAAGGAAAATGACGCGCACAGCGCCACCACCACCGGCCCAGAGCAAGGCTAGGCAGGGTGTTAACCCAAGCATGGTTTCTCCACGCCACATGAAGGAGAGGCCGCTGTGCCTAGGGGCGTCCAGACCGGGGCTGCAGCCATGCTTGTAGCGACGACGGTACCCGTGGCAGTGAAGAAGCACGGGCACCGCAAGGCTCGGCATCCACAGCAGCTGCATCGCTCCAACGCTGGCTAGCACGCAGCCAGTCGCAGGCCCCGCCAGCCATGGGGTCCGGCCATGGCCCCGGCCACCGACCACCTCCAGGCGACGCCCACCACAAGGGCAAAGGGTTTTTGTGGCAAAATTTTTCATCACAAAAGCTTGTTTTTTGCCACAAACCAGCCTTTGTGGCGACTTTTTTAATCGCCACTAGTCGCCACAAATACTCGCCTCACAAATACTCTAGTGATGATTTTTGGTTCCCCACAAATGGCCATACTCATTAGTGACAAACTGTACTGCCACTAGTAACGTGGCCATTTGTGGCCCATTCATTGCCACAGAAACATATGCATTAGTGGCAAAAAATGATGCCACATATAATATTTTTAGTGGTGATACTAGTTGACACAACTATATAGAATTTATGGCAATATAATTGTCACAAATATCATTGTAAAAGTGACAAATTTTATGGTCACTAGAGACTGAGAGAAGTTTCGCCATTACATGAGTTTGTCGTGTCGATACTTGTTCTCACTATTAGATTATAATTGTGTCTACTGCTTTGCCACAATATGTATGGGAAAAGTGGTAACTTGTTGGCACAAATAATTTTCATTTGTGATGCAAACTCATCCTCACATGTAAATTACGGTGGCAAACCTTTCACACAAAATTACCTTGTTGTGAGAATTGACAAGACAAATTGAATCAATAGTTTCATCACAAAAAAGCATAGTATTTGTAGGAGAATATTTGTAAGGACAAGTTTTGTCACAAGATAAGTTTCAATTGTGTGAAACACATTAGACATTATGGCGACCGAATTATGATTATTATCCTTGTTATAGTGACAAAAATAGCTCAACATGTACATTATAGCAATATGATTCTCCCAAATCTGCACCAATAATATTTATTTCAATAATTCAAATTTGGCAATCAAGCGGTACATAAAATTGAGAACACTCAACCCTCAAAATAACTTTCTTGACACTATTTTATAGTCTCACAATAATTATTCAAGTAAAGGGCTTAAACTCTAAGACGATGGAGACTGCGAGGCACCAGAATGTATACGTGCAATTAATTCAGCCATTTGATGATCAAGTTGTTGTCTCACTAGGTGAGCAACTTCTCCACTCTCTGCTTGACGCAAAGAACTAAGCTCATTACGTTGGGATTGCTGCTTTTCTTGCAATTGTGCATTTGTTTTGACCACCGTGGAAACTTGGCCTTCCAAAGCTTGTGCTTGTTGCTCGGCAGCCTCAGCACATTGCTCAGTAGCATCTGCACGTGCTCGAGCTGCAGCTTCACGCGATTCAGAAGCCTCAATTTGTGCCTGCAATCTGATCCTTTCCTCGACCACTCGGTTTACAGCACGAATGCCAACACCACGTGAATGGTTTGGCTTTCGACCAAGTACTAGTGCGAAGTGCTCCACTATTGGCACGGGCGCAGAAGAAATCTTTTCTTGATGTGTCCCGGCAGCTTCATGTAGTTTGGTCTGGAAAGCATGAAACAACAAACTAATTAAGAACCTATATACTGCACAACAGGAAAAAAAACGTTCATCTAATGAATAGTAAGTATGAGCACTAATTCGCTCCAGAGTAGTGTAACATACAAATGTTCCTAGAGTTGTTGCTGTTCAACAAAAATTCTACAGACATGTCATCTAATAAATGAAATTTACAGACAAATTAAATAACATATGAAATTTACAAACAGCTTAATAAAACAAAATTGTTCTTGATTAGAGATATACTATATCATATATTGCACACACATCATAGTGGCCAGAATTTTCAACTCATTAAATCAGACATAATAACCATGAAAGAGTGATACAGAATTCTACTACCACATTTTTTTCATACAAAAACACACAGCTTCGACCTATAATTCTAGTTCAAAAGGAAGGATACAAATTGACATAAATATGAAACCCAAAGATGCCATCAGAAAGGGAGGTAACATGTTCATACCATTATTTCTTCACCCGTTGGAATAGACCATGTCCCGTCAGCCTTTTGATATGTAGCCCTCCAAACTTGCATAGTAGTAGGCCATTCACCAGTTTCTGGGTCTCACTACATTGGAATAAAAACAACATATATTCACTAATTCAGAACAATGTGTAGTAGATAAAAAATTATTCCTGGTAATTTCTCACTCACCAGATCATAAGCAATTTAAGCAATTGATCTAGTTCCTACTTTGGACCCCATCTCTTGCTTTCCTCTGTTGATAGAGTTTTGGTTGCTCCTTTTCTGGTTTACAAATTGCATAAGTGTTCCATTGACAATTATGTAGCACTATAATTTAGGATATGAGTTGTATGTACCTGAAAATCATCATCCGTCCACAAATTCCTTATCAACCATTGCCAACATTCTGGTGAGACATGTTGTGGCCTTGGCTTGTTGGTACGGTAAGCTTGAAGCAGACGGTAACGCTGATTATTGTATTGACTCTCTACTTGTCTCATGGCACAATCTTTATCTTCTTCTGAAAACTCAGGAAACTTTTGTTGTACAGCAACGAATGATGTAATAATCAGCCATTGAATCCAATGCTAACCTATGCATGGCAAATATATTTATTTCATATGAAAAGTAGGTCACCTTTAGTTTTCTCCAAACAGATGCAGTAGTACCAGGATGAAACTTATCCATGTCCCTCCACTTCTTCACTTGGAGTAGTACATTTCTTACAAGAACTATGATCTCACTTTTAAATAAATAGCATGTTCTCCACACACTTTTGCAAATTCTTTAGGGAACTTTATATCAATATGCTTTCCTTTTGCCCTTCTCTTGCGAAGTTGATCATTGATAGTAATTTTTCTACCACTCTTCTTAGCAGGGTCTAGTTAATATTGAGGGAAAACAACAATAGTTAAATGTAATATTTCATATTTGTACTCTGTAGTGTACATAATCAAATTTCAGATAGTATAATAGTTCCTAGTTACTTTGGTGGTTTTCTAAAATGCACTCTCGGGCTATAGAACTAATTTAACATTACACAACAAATAGAAAGATACTCATGGAAGGCAAAAAACTCCATCGACCTGGACTACAAAAGTTGGCTAGAGTGTACTAAAGGGTCCTTGAGTTTCTCATAACATTATACCAGAGCCGAGAAACGTAAACATTGGGTGCCTTTGGTTTCTCAGGGAAACTTGCCTGGCCTCACGTACATGGAATCCAAGAAACATACCTAGCCGAGAGAGCCAAACGCACTCTCGGGCTCTGGCAAAGATTTCTCCCAAGCAACTCGACGCTCAATCAAACGTTTGGCTCTCTTGCAATTCCTCACCAAGTAAAGCGAGGCAAGATACGGCCAAGGATCCAAACACGCCCATTATCATGGGCCAGAGCCCAGAATTATACATGGAGGGGTCAGTCAAAGATATTCAATACATGTGAACTGAGTGTAGCTTATCTGTTTAGGTTCTTGTGGTGGAACTTGGCACCCCGTGTTAGTTATCAATGTACTTGCTCATATTCTCCTGAATTTATTCCAATGTGATAACTCATTTGAATGAGATTGTGTGTATGATTGTAAGCATTTGCCGGGCCCCTTAGCACTGACCTGACAGTGCCTACAAAATACGAATTCGAATATTCTTGAATTATGGATACAAATGGATGGTTCTAATTCGAACCATATTAGAAATATACTTTATTAATATATAAAAATCATGAATAAATGATTATTTAAATCATATATTAAATATTTATAAAAAAATATAGAATACCAAAATTGTCTATTCATAAAGATCAAGCCAAATACCAACATTTGAACCATATTAGTTTTGTTTTAGCTGATATTTTTTATGAATAAGTAACTCATGTATTCATCTTGTCCTTAAGGATCGTTATTTGGTCCTGTGGGCCAAGCATGTAGTCGTGTCCCTGTAGCCCATATGCTCCAATGTGGTCGGTCTGCCTATCTATCTATTCATCCCGAACTCGCGGTGATGCCGCCGCCGTGAGCTGACAAACTGACGCTGCCCTATCCGACACGAACCTTCAACGCTGTGATCCACCAGGCGGCGAGGCTGCGCATCGGCGGTGACAGCGGACGTCTAAACCACTAATCCAGTGAGGCGAGCACAGGCAGCAGGCGTGCTGCGGCCGAGCAGCGAAGGAAAACGGCCTTGCCAGTGCATACATTCGCTGTCTTTTTGGTTAGATTCGAGCAGAAGTGAGCAGGTACTATTTTCCATTTGTTCAATTAATGGTTAATTTAGTCATGCGACCAATTGGTTAATTTAGCCGTGCGACTTGTTGCTTCATTGCTCTGTACTTTTACTTTTCAATTGCTTCATTCATTAACTGTCTTATTACTTCATATTCTGCAAACTAATGAAAATCATGTAGTTATATAGAAACAACCTATATTTCTAACTTCTTTTGTAGCAAAAAAACAACAAAATAGTCCTGCTTTTTGCTTTGCTTTCATTTGCACTCTTTTACATGATAAGATGCACCGGAGGGCGGAGGCAGCACAGGAGCCCGGAATGGGGGCGTTGCCGTGGCAGTCTGGCGGAGCGAAGGTGCAGCATGCTGGTGATGGATCTGGAGGGAGTGGTGCAGGCGTTCTTAGCACATTGAGGTGAAGAGGAAGGAGCTCACGTGTCTAACTACGTGCTGCCCGTGTATTGTGTGTTCAAGAATCGAAGAAAAAGATAGACTTGGACTAACACGTGGAACTATCTTAAATAGCTTGTGCATGTTATGGTGTGTTTAATGAATTAGATTAGAGATGCATGGGCCCTATTTTAATTAAGCTAGCAAATCGTAACTATGATTTGCAATAATATTTTCTCACTAATTGTGTGTCCTGTGATGATTTTTTTCCACTAATAAATGTCATTTTGCCACAAATATCTTGTTAAATAGTGGCAAAACAATGTTTCACCACTCGATTTGCCACTCAAGATGCTTTTTGTGGCGAATTAATATTTTGTCACTAATAACCAACATAAGAGTGATGAAAACTAGTTTTTTCACAGATAGTATGACAAGTAGTGGCAAATTTAAATTTCGCCATAATATTTTCCCACTAATTGTGTGTCCTGCGGCGATAATTTATTTTGCCACAAATAAATGTTATATCTGTGGGGTAAATATTCTTTTGCCACAGATATCATGTTAAACAGTGGCAAAATAATGTTTCGCCACTCAATTTGCCACTAAAGATGTTTTTTTGTGGCGAATTAATATTTTGTCACTAATAACCAACATAATAGTGACGAAAACTAGGTTTGTCACGAATAATATCGGCATTAGTGGCAAAGATAAATTTCGCCACATCATTTTGTCACTAATGCTCTGTCTTCCTGTAGTGCCTCCTAGGCCGCCTCTGGAGCGTAGAGAGGCCCGCCCGAGGGGCCTAGACGTGGCTGCCACGGACACCTTGGCCGTGGCCACACCACCAGAGGGGCGCAAGCCACTGGCCCCGGTCCGGATCTGGCCGGCCGCCGCGAGAGGCCATGGGGACGCTGCTGCAACACCAAGCAGGATGAAGAAAGGTCGCTGGGAGGTGCAGGCGCTAGATCTGGCCTCGGGAGGACTGGATCCGCCCAGCAGGCCACGCTCCCTCGCCGGAGATGAACCTGGTGGCCGGAGTTGAAAGAGGGGTGGTGAAGGAGTGAGCGGGAGGGAGGGATGCTGGGGCCGCGCCCTTTTTTCGGGCCATCGCGGGCCGCCGCCGCCGCACGCCGGAGGGCGGCGACGGCGGTCGGAGGGAAGCTGGGGAGGGGGGCCCTTGGGCGCCAGTGGTGTCGCCCCCCGAGTCACCCGAAGGGGACTCTCGGGGGTTGGCCCCAACCAATATAAAGAGGGAGGTCAATGTTGGCCTTATGACTAGCACATACACACAAGTTAGCTAGTAACAAATATGCAATTGGGCTGCGAAGAATGAATGGGGCTTTATTTGGTTACCAATTGCCATTATATCATATGCAAAGAGATCAAAGTTGCGTGCAAGAACTTGGACTAGCTAGAGTCTCCGGTCCTTTCATTGCATCCACACAATGTACTATTGTAGAAACCACAATCCTATCTAGCCCATTACTACTAGACAGTTTAAAACCGATAGTGCAAGTGCAGTGTATCACTGCCGGTTTATCAAACAAAAAGGCACTACTACCTTCATTACTGCACATCCTTCCTAGACTTAAATTTTCATTTCAATGCGATTAACTCCCTCTCGCCTTCACTACTGCACATGTTCCCCAGTCGCTCCCACCCCACATGTCACCTCCCCCCTTCTCTCCATCGTAGGCTTATCCTCTCTCTCTCTCCTATCCCGGACGCCCTCCACTCACCTTCTCCCCTTGCCTTACCCCAACGTGGGGGTGTAGACGGCAGCCCCAACGTGGGCAAGGGGAGGCTGAGGTGGCCCCGGCGTGGTGCGCGAGCAGAGCTCCTAGCCATGAGGGTATAGGCAGAGGTCCCGCCAAGCGGTGCTGATGCTTTTCCCCACTTTTTGTGAAATGGGCGTCACTGTCGGTTGGTGAGAAGCCGGAAATAAAACACGAGAGCTATGTTCGAAATCTGGCAGTGAATACAGGATGTGGGTAGTGACCATATAACAATGAATGCAAAACGAAACATTTGTTTTGTCGTCATGGCGGAAGGGGCGGCTTTGATCTCTTGTTTTCTTGAAGGCACGTGTCCACGTCTAATACAAAGAGATCATTTGCAATGGCGGAAGGGGCGGCTTTGATCTCTTGTTTTCTTGAAGGCACGTGTCCACGTATAATGGCGGAAGGGTTCCAATACAGAGACTGTCGGATCCACGTGTCCACGTCTAATACGAAATCCTCGGAGCTCACGCGTCTGCGTATGAGTGATGAGGTTAATTAAAAAAATATAATCCCGGTGCAACACACAGGCATATATCTAGTATATAATTATATACGTATATATGTTACTCCTACGTACTTACATTCTTGTGCTGACGATGTGCATTACTATATATTATTACTACTATATAATCATATACGAAGCCAGCCGGCTGGCCAGGAAAACAGGAGGAGATGATATCTATACTTAATAATAAAAAGGCAAAATTTCTGCTATATTTTTTTGCCACTTCCTCCCCCAATCACCGGCTCGGTCTTATTCTCATTGCCAATAGAGATTAGGAGTAGGGAAAAGAATAGAAAGAAATATGGGGTTCCAGCTGTAAAGATACTAGAGAGAAAGAAAAGGTGGGAGGACCTTAATAATTTTTAAAATATATCAGGGTTCCTGATGCAAAATATTCAGATCCGAATGGGCCTCTCCTGGGGGGCTTCTTTTTCGACCTGGGTTGAATCCTTGGAGATGGACTGGCTTCGTTGTGGGCTGGACCAAGCCCATTCAATCCTTTTTCCTTTTCTTTCATTTTTCTCTTTTTCTATAAAAACAGAGATATTGCAATATTTGCCAAAATCATAGCAAAATCATAAAAATGTCAAACCAGTTTTGCGGCACTACTAAATATTTCATGAACCGGAAACTTTGTAGATTATTATCTAATGAAATATACAAATGTATTTATGTAATTTCTAATGAGAACTGCCATCTGAAAATACAAGAGTGGTCTCAATCACTGGTGGACAGAACAAGTCCTTGACACATTGACAAAAAAAATTACGAAGGTTGATATGATGCATCAAAAAAGCTACAAAGGTCGATATTGAGTCATAGAAACATTTGATATTGAGTCATAAAAACACACGAGTATTATGAAAATTAAAGTTATGATATACTTATAGCTAAATAATTATGTGCTTTGCAATGAAAGAAAAAATATACTAAGGTGTATTTCAATTTGATATAGGTTTAGTAAGACATTGTTATTTATTGTTAGCATTAATTAACTCATATTATGGATGTCACGGTCATCATAAAATAAATTATAAAAGGATAAAACATAAGTAGATTCGTACCATTCACGCCATGGTTTTGCATGAATGCTTGATAGTTTTTTTCTCCTGTTATAACGCACGAGCATATTTGCTATAAAAGAGGAAGACAGGAGGAACCTCATTTAAGCAACCTTTGGGCAGAGGCGGAACCAGCGATTTTGATTAAGGGGGGCCGGACAAATATGATCGTATTTTTTAGTGTGATAAAATATACATAATTATATATTTCAACAAATTTTGAAAAAAAATCTACACTATTCCTAACCAAAATCATCATATTTTAATAAAAAATATGTAAAATTAATATTTTTATGCTATAAATATAAATATTTATATAGGTATTTAAATAAATCTACTGTGCTGGGGGCACGGCCCCCGCTAGCCCCTGGTTCCGCCTCTGCCTTTGGGACCTGCGTGAGATACTGGAAAGGTGCATGCATACGAGGACAGCCAAATTTGGCTGGTGCTTAATTTAGTGTTTGTCATGCATGGGGCTCCGCATTCTTGCAGCAGATAGGTTATTCCTGCAACGCGAGTAGGAGTAATTACTTGTTATACTGTATCTTTTTTACAATTGACCGCCAAATTAGGCTAAGATCTACGAGCTAAACTTTAGCTACTAGGAATCTAGACGGAGATAGTAAAACTTAACTAAACTTTAGCTGGAGGCTAAAATGTACATAATCCCTTTAACTGTTCTATCCAGCTAATGCATGGTTAAAAATAGAATCGTCCCTCTGTTTTTCCATGTCCACATCAGGCTCAACAAAAGTAAGAGTAGCATGGTAAATAAACACCAACTACCTGGAGGATCCAAATAGCCTAAGCCATGTAATACCTAATGCTTTTAGCCCTTCACCCTCAACACAACAAGAAAATTTCTAATGGAAATAAGGAAGGTTCCTCGTGCGAAAAAAAAACACAACAAGAAAAACAAATTAATAGTGACTACGATTTAGGGCTAGAGAAGAACAGAATTATGGAAACTTGCTACTGTCAAGAATAGGATCGACCAGGGACAAGAGAGTCGATGCTTATATCTTCTTGATTGCTTGTGCAATTGTGCAGTCCAGCCGTCACTAGTGCTTGTGTTAGGTGTCAAGGCGGCGGCCGGTGTAGTCATATAGACGACAGAGATAGATTGACACTTCGGAACACAATGATAGACGAACTAACGCGTACACTTCTACATGTCTGACGATTTGCCGCAGGAACTTAACAACATCGCCACGCAAGCATATGCTAGTTGGGCTGGAAAAAAAGTTGTAACAAAGGATCCACAAATTTTGGGACCCTATTCCGTCGAGTACTTCACACTCCCTTTGGTAACAGCCTTGGAAATATAGTGATAGGGATAGGAGCACATGCCCTTGAGGTCAAATTATTTAATAACTTTACATATTAAGATAAAGCATTATGAACTTAAGATCTACTAGGAGTATATATTATCCACTCTAAATTGGTGTGTCTCAAATCAAGCACACACTTCTAGGAGTCCGCCCAACAAAGATCAGTTACAGGTATATGTGACCAGTGTGTACTGGCACATGGACCGTTCGTTGCCACGAGCTATAGGTGGACCTTTCTCTAGTTCTTTTTTTTCCTGCCCCTCGGTTGAGTCACAACATAGCTGTAGGCTATAGCATGTGGTAAGCTACAAACGGCAACGAAATGACGTCGTCACGGTGGTGACGTCGTGAGCCAAATCGTGCAACTCGTGTGTGTATCTGCGGTCAAAGCGATCGATGGCTTGGATGGGCCCGCTGGCAGTTCCATATGGGCCACATGATTAATTACATGGGCCTGGGCTCGACCTTTTCGGCCTCATAATTTGACCCATCTGAGTAGCCAGGCCTAATTGTGCCAGAACATTCACGTTGGTGCTGGCCCACCACGGGCCCGTAACTTACCTACACCGAAAACTAGGCCCGTTCTACACTGTGGTGGTCAGATTTTGTAATATTTGTGCTAGTGATCCTTGAAAGTTGAAACTGTTATTATTCCAAAATCTGGTAGTGTTTCCTCAAACTAAGTATGTGTATTTCTTCTGATCCATGGAACCTTAAACCATTAATTAGAATCGGTAGGGAACGCAGAAATAAAAAAATAGAGAAATAGAATGGAGAGAAAAGTAGAAAAACACAACATTTCAAAACAAAGAAATAGAAATTTTGGGGTGTTTGTATTGCAAGAAAAAGAGGAATACCACATCTGCCCATGAAACAAAGTACATTTGTATCCACTCTAATTAAACGGGATTTCCATATGATGAGACATGAAACTCAGATCTTATCCTTTTTCTTTTCTCCATCATTTTACCTTCTTTCTTACTTCCTTTTTCTAAATTATAAGTCGTTCTAGCTTTTCTAGGTACACAGAGAGCAGCTCAATGGCACCATGGGAGCCCATTCTATAATGAGCCGATGACTGGCAACAAGGACGATTCTCCTCCTCCTCCTCCTCAGATTGAAGCATATGGCTCATTTTAGGGTTTGGGTTTTAAGTCCTAGGTTAAGTTGGACGGGTTTTATGGTGTGCTACTCTAAAGGGGTTGCCTAGGAGGTCATCGAACCATCGGTGTAAGAGGTTACAACTGTAGTGAGGCAAAGCTATTGGGTGTTTCTTGTCAAAGTGGTGAAAGGCATTCAACTCTAAAGCAATTTGGGATATAGCATTGAAGGGAGGTATTAGTTCACTGCCTGAACTATTCAAGAGGTTTGGAGGTGGTACGAGCATCCCCCTTGGTTAATGGAAAGGTGATTCGCCACTGTAGCCAGATAGGCGGCGTTGGACAGTGGCGGAGCCAAGGGAGGGTGTCGGCAGGAGCCATGCCAAACCCCCCCCCCCCCAACATATGACAACAACAAAAATTCCTAGTACAATTTTATAATTTTTATTTATATTAGAAGGAAAATATAACAAAAATATTGCCATATATACCTATTAATATCTTCTACTCCCTTCGTCTAATAAAAACTATTGTTCTCTCTTCCTGAGAAGTTTTTTTTAACTTTGACTAAATACATGTAAGAAATATTAACATTTATAGTGGGAAATATCCGTCTACAACGGATGGTAAATACACCCCACCTGTGGTAGATACCCGCCTGGATCACGTATACTATTTTGGGCAATGGCGCATGCTGGTACTGATCAAACAACTGCAAATGCTAGTCATAAGAGTACTGACACCCTACAACGTGTCCTTTTGCTGTCACATATCAAGTAGTCCATCCCCAGCAGGCTGCGAACCAGGCCATTGCACTTCACAGTTTTTGGACAAATAGAATTACATGTTTTAGCTAATTGATTGAAGGAGCAATCCGAATTACAAACACCACCATGCTTGACCAAAATTTGGCAATTTTTGTAAGTATGACATGTAGGGTCCATATGTCATTGTTTTTCTCTTCAAATAAACTTTGGTCATGTGGGATCTTGTTTTGTGGATAAAATCATAAGAAATATTATAGTAAAAACAGATTATAGATCGGATATATGGTTAAACAAATATTAGCATTTGAAGCTTGATTATCTAAAAATTTCAAATTCCATGCATGCAAGCAGCCTTTTCAGCAATGATTCTGAACCAAGGTCCCCACCTGAATGGTGTGTCTGGCTTTGCTTTGTTGAGTTTTTGGCCACTTGTGGCTACATATGTACTTTATGTGCTACTCCTTCTCCCTTTAAATAAATTAGTTCCTAGAGTTGTTTTAAGTTATTTTTTTTTAAATACCATGCTTGATTGTTTGACCAAATTTTGACAATAATGTAAGTATGACATGTAGGGTTCATATATCATGGTTTTTTTCTTCAAATGAAACGTGGGATCTTGTTTTGTAGATAAAATCATAAGAAATATTATGGTACAGTGAAAACAAATTACAAATCGGATATATGGTTAAAAAATAAAAGCATTTGAAGCTTGCTACGAGTTTCAAACTCTGTGCATGCTTGCATGCGGCTTGAATAATAGAATGCTTTTTAGTTGCCTGTGTACCCTGGAGCAAGGGCCAACGTCATGGCCGAGAACAAGTTTTCTGTGTAGTATACGCTGCAGTAGTAGGGATGTAAGAGCATCTCCAACAAATCCCCAATACAATCCCTCATCCCCATAAAACAGAATTATTGGGGGAGATAGATCAATTTTCATGCTCCAACAGTGTCCCAATACCTCCCCCAATTTTTGGTGGCCACCAAAAAAACACTCATCTCCCCTCAAATAAAGGGGCACTTGCAACCTCCCCCAATCCTCTGTTCTTTTGGCGCAAACATATTCATTGGTGATTCTGCACTTGGAAACAATGTCATGCCATCTCTCTTTATATCTTATTTATGATATATCCTTGTGTGAGTATGTTTAATTTTATTTTCTTATTGTTGAACAAACTGTTATTGCATTTTCGATCTTTGCTCTTAAGTATGCGACAAACAAGACATCGACAACTTATTTTGCTCTTAAGTACGCAGTTCAGCCTTCGGCTTTGGGGCAGGAAAGGACTGGCGCCACATCGGAAGCAATTTGAAATATTGCAAGCGTCCAACAAGGATGGTGGCCCCACGTGCATATGGTCTTCCGAAAAGCAAGCAGAGATAATGCTGTGGCCGCTACCGTCGTACTACTATACCTCTATGGTGGTATCAGCACATGCCGTCAGATTGAGCAATGAGGACACGTGTCGACAATCAATCATGGTGTTAGATACCACACCCCCATGGGTAGTTACCAACCGTTTTAGAAAATCCATACTCTATTTATAGTACATAATTAGTATCATTAGGCAGATTGTTGAATATATTTTCATAATAAACTTATTTGAAGATATAAATGTTACTTGTATTTTCTACAAACTTAGTCAAACTTAAAAAAGTTTTACCAGCACAAATCTCATAGCGACATTTTTATAGGACAAAGGGAAATGCGCTCAGTTTTTACAAGTTGGCTCTTTTCAACTAGCCCCCCTTAGGCCTAGTTAGGTTCTGTGGGAACGATTCCTAGCCAGAATGGTTTGCTAATTTGTACTTTGTTCAGGCCAGAATGGTTCCTAGGCGCGGACGGCTCGTTCCGGGCTAACCGAACAAGGCTATGTATAATTCCTGGCTTCGCCCTCGACACTGGAGGCAAGAGTGAGCGGCAGCATGGGCAAGGGTGAGGTGGCACATGTTTTATCAAGCATTAACTGTTCTTATGATAGGTTGAGACTGAGCATTGGCAAGTATGGTAACAAATACTATTACCATTTTTAGATATGTGATAGTTATTTTCTCCAAATGAAATGGCAAGACATTTGTTCATTGTATTGAAAAAAAGGAGGAGGACCAATAAGAAAGTTGAAAAGTACAATGAAGAAACTTAAAAAAAAGAAAAATATGACGTTTAGGATAAGCTAATTAGTTCATCTAAACTAATTAGCATTTCCTAAATATCATGCACATAGAAGCGGTGGAGCTATAGTGCAAGCATTATTATGTGTCACCGTTGGCCACCTATATATTATAGTAAGAGAAAATATAAACCAGTTCAGACTTCAAACATGCTGACAGATAGTAGGCTCGTTGACGAGCTGGAGCAGGAACTGGTGGTCAATCGTCCAACCATACGCGGCAGAGATGTGGACCGGCGACCGGATGGGTCCAGCGAAGTCCTCAATCGTCGGAAGCGACGACGGCGACGACGCAGCCAATGACGGGACCCAATCATTGTCATGGACGGTGACGAACAGTCCGCCGTAGTAGTCGTCGATGTAACAGTCGCTAACGACGCTGCTAGTAATAGTGCTCCAGCTGTTGTCGGAGATCGCCGGAGATTCAGTCGCGGCGGTGGTGGTAGAACAAGACGCAGCAGCTGATGATGATGTAGGAGCCGTACTACTATTGCTGGTGCAGCTGGCTGCAGGGACGACGACGGCGGCGGTGGTCTCGAGGATGACCGGCGCATCTGGGGAGTCGTTGGCCGTGCAAGTGTGCTCACCCACGCACACCACCGTGTACTTGGGCGCAGCGGCGGCGGCTCCGCCGTCGTCGGCGTCGTCGTTGCGCTGCACCGTCCGTTTGGCGGCGCAGCCTTGCTCTGCGCTCCGTGTGCACCTGTAGTAACTCCTGCACGTAAATAAACGTATACATACGTCAGTATAGCGCGGTTGAATTTTGCAAGGTTCGTTCACTGTGCCGATCGAATTGCCGATCCATCGGTATCGGCATATACAGATTGAAATCACGACAAAGGGCCCACCCGACGTGTATCACGACACGACAGTCATTGTTTGACTGGTTGCAGCGGTTGCCAGCGAGTAGCGAGTGGGTCCCAAATGGACTGTACGCAACAGGTTTTTCCACTGTAGCTACAGCAGCTAGTGTCGCCTGATGAGTCACTAGAACAAAAAAAGGTTTTTGTTGACAGTTTTATATCTTTTTTCTGAGAGACGATTTTTTTATCTATATACCGACGATTAGCGGATATTTGAACCACTGGTGTCAAAGAGACAAAGGCGTGAAAATAAAGAATTTACGCTGGTGTCAGTTTAAAAACCGTCAGTACAAACACATCACACTGACGATAGTTTTATACCAACCATCAGTGTAAATATATTTGTATACTGGCCGGTCAATTACATCAACTGCCAAGGGCGGATCTAGAACTAGGAACAATTTGATGTCACTACCATTGCTATAATGATTATGTGTGCCATTGTTTCTTATATGCACATTAATTTTTTATTGACTTTCCAAAAGTCATTGCCTGTCAAGTGACAGCAATAGTAACATTGTGGATCCGTCGACCCTGTCAACCATCACTACAAATTGTTTTACAACAACAAAAAATACAGATGCTCACCGGTGCCACACTACGTACCACCCGCCGCACATGTGCACTCCGTGCTCTCGGTGGTTCAACCATCGGCGAGCATGGAGGCCATGTGTGGCGATGGCACTACATCGGTGAGCACTTGTTAACTGGTGCCTACAAAAGAAGAGCCACACCACAAGTAAAATGAGGAAATCAGAACAACACATTGACAAAATCAACAGACTTGGGTGTGATGTCAAAGAACACAAGCACGGACAAGAACATGAATACGAACACAAAGTGGTCACGCCACGTCGCCTGCGCTTGGTCATGCCACCAGCGTATGGTCACGCCGCCCGCCTGTGCCCACACCGTCGTCCCATGCATGAGAGAAGGGAGAGAGGAAGACGATGGGAAAGAGATAAGGTTGGCATTTGAGGAAGAGAGCAGTGTGGGGATGAAAGTCGAAGATATAAAAAAAAGAGAGAAAAGGAAAACGGGGTAGGCGTTTCGTTTTTGAAAGAAGAGACGGTTGGAGTTAATTTTTCGTGCACCGACTACACTAGCGGATGACATAACTCACCGTCAGTGGAAAATTTTTATCTTGGCAGTAGTAAGTCAACCGTCTTTAGGAATTAACGTATCTTCATTGGCAGTTCTAGATTATGGACCAACAAATTGTTTGTCCTGGCGCTTGTATTTACAGGCCACCGGTGAAAAAAATACAAAGCGTCAATCATTAGTGTTTGTTTACTCGATCGATCCTACGAACCTGGGGTACATGGCACCTTCGATCAGCTTCTGCCCGTACTTCCTCCATTGGTACCCATCGAATAAATCGGGCGCTGATGTCACAACCATCGATGTGCCGCTCTGTTGCTTCTTCCTTCTGCAGCAGATAGCGTCCAACCCATCAGCCGATCAAAATCGAAGCACCAGCATCGTCCAGCGACAGATCCTGATCAGTGATCAACCTGTACGTGCGTACCTTCTTTTGCAGTACTGACCACGAGGCCGCATGGCGGCGGCGCCGGCAGCAGGGTCCTCCCCGTGGTGTTCGCCGTTGGTCACCTCGTCGTCCCGGCCTCTCTTGCTGCTCCGCCGCCACCTGCGACGTCCCCCGCTGGCCATAGCAGTCGATGGCACCGCCGCCTGTGGTGGTGGTGATGGTCCAGGTCCAGCAGCACCCGCCAACGGTCCGACGGCGGACTCCAGCTTATTAGCCGGCGGAGACGACGACGGCAAGGTGAGCAGCTCACGGAGCTGCGCCAGGAGCTCATCCTGCTGCCCGGGCGGCGTCATCGCCGCGGCGCTAGATAGCTGACGCCTGCTTGCTAGCTTGATGCATATATGCCAGGTCTCGACGTCAGGTACGGTGACCGTGAGATTAGATGCCGGCACTAGTCTCAGCTCACTTTGTTTATATAAAGAAAACAAGACGTACTACCATGCAGCTAAAGTGCTGCCCCAGGCAGGCTGAGGCGAGTCTTAACGGGGTTTCATCAAAATTTTATAGGTATTAATTATACTGATGTGATACCATATTTATAAAGAGAGATGATAAAAGTTTTATGGGAGCAGAGAGAGTTTTATGGGGGATGAAACTCTTCTGCACTGTTTCCAAAATTTAGATGTATTAAAAACAGTGATATGAAATCCCTATTAAGACTGACCTCAGAGCCTGCCTGTGGGCCATTGGCAAATCTAAGCTTCACTCATTGCCACCTCCTCTCTCCTCCAATAGTGGAAGCTTGGGCATCGCGCATCATGTGTGGGCCCCACACGGCCACGTGGCCTTTTCATGGGTATGGGATAGAATGTCAACACAACCACCATACTCATGATGACTGGAAGTCATCATTTTAGAAACTGTGCAACAATAAACCTGCTCCAACTTCATTGGGTTAGTTATAACTATAAGAAAAACTTCATTAATTTAGGGACCATGCTCTAGAAAAACTTCATTAATTTAAAGGATTTATAAGCCGATAAATCTACACGCCAGCACTTAAACTGACACCACCGTGGGTTTGGCATGTAACGACGTTAAATTCCATTTTAAAAAGACAAAAATTTCAAGAGTATTTTAGAAATATATAGAAAAACTATGTTACATGCATGTGGTGCCCTCAGTTACGTGGATACACGCCAGCACCATGACGTACACTTGTTGGCTGCTGTGCAAATTAAAGCGTGTGTACGACCTTGTCGTTATTGACATCATACATGCACTCAATCACAGCTGGATGTAATAATATAGCTGGGTTTTGTTTTAGTTACTAGTTTTTCATGAGCATCAGTGCATGTAGTGTCACTACCGCAATAATGTGCGTGTTAGTAACCTTGTACAGTAGATGGTAGAGTGATGATGTTCACATGGAAAATATGCGTGTGAATATACATACACTTGACATTGATCTAGATGCATGCCGCCGTTGACTGCCAGTAGGTGTATATGTGATAAAGACATTTGCATTCTGCATGTTCTCGCAACTTTACAACAATCGTGTTGCACGAACAATTTCGGTATATATATCCACAATTAATGTAAGTATACATGTTTATGATCAGTACGACATAATAGTAAGCTGAGTGGTATTTTCCTCAAAAAAAAAGGTGAGTGGTATTATTATGCAGCTCGCTCTACGTAGGAATCCATTTGATTATATACTATGTCAATCAACTAAACAAAGAGAAAACACTGTTGGTAGGAGGAGTATCCAGTAACCGAGAAAATTCCTTATTTGACACTCAAAAAACGTGCTCTTCCCAATTTAGCACTTAAACTTCAAATCGTCCTTATCTGACATCTCTTGAAATTTTTGTTCCTAAACTGACACCACCGTGGGTTTGGCATGTAACGACGTTAAGTTCCATTTTAAAAAGACATTTTTGCCCCTTCAAGTTTTCTAGCTTTTTATTTTTGGTGAACATTTTTCCTGGGTACTTGAACAACAAGCACGTTATGTTTTTTTGGTGATTTTTGTGGGCACTTAAAGCTAGTGCTCCAATTTTTGCGCCTTTTTTCATTACTACCGTGTGGTTGTTCGCACTTTTTTCCTCACTTTCTTGTATTTCAGTTGATGGGACATGACATCAAAATGAGATGTACACTAGAAACCCAGGTGTGGTGTTGCCGCACCCTACCATGAACTGATGTAACAAACCGTTTTCTCGATCTCAATACAATGATGATGCGCAAACTTTTTGCGTATTTGAGAGAAAAAGCTTACGTAAATCAGGTGACGTGCTAATCTGCTAGGTACCGCCACAGGAGGATTTGTGGTAAAGTTACAGCAGAAGAGAAATTATATATGTATCCAGATTCTATGGCCAAGTTATGGCAAAAGAGAAATCATTATTTATCTATTGAGAATATAGACTCTTTGTTACATGTAGGGATGAAAACGGTACAGATATTTTCCGACCGTATTCGAGACCGAATCCGTTTAGAGGGGTTTTAATCCGTCCGTATCCGAGTCCGGATATTTACCATTCGATACCGTATTCGTATCCGAATATTTAAATCACATATTTATGATGTCGATATCCAATTGTATCATATCCGGCATTTTTTATACTATCTGTATTCGAATCCAAATCCGGACATAAATATGAAAACAAATACGATATCAGTGATATCCGTCCGTATCCGATCCGTTTTCATCCCTAATTACATGCAATGCAACACGGAGAATAAACAAGATTACCCATATTAAAAAATGGAAGCTATATGTAAAACATCGGAACGTAACAACAAACACTATGCCACTATGGTCTCCACATATTCACATTTTTTTTTTACACACGGATGCTCCATCGCACTAAAAGGTCTGATGCCAGAATCGAATGCTAATAGAGCTAAACAGTTGTTGCTATGCAAGGAAGTGTGATGCAATTTGTATTCATTGTAGAGATTTTAGAGTATGATTTGTATCCATATCGTGAAGAGAAAGAGATCCAATGAAAGACATATATGGTTGGAGACTTGGATAGACTAGCTTGTAAAGAGTTTTTCAGATCCCTTGCCTGCCGCTAATCCTGATTTTGTAAACATTACAATCATTTTTTCAGAATTGGAGGCAGGCAAAAAAAAAAGATACTAACAACCATGCTAAAAATGAAAAAAAGACGCAAAAGTAGATAAACTTGGCCAACCTTGACTACCGTTTGCCTTATGGTTGCATCCGTACGGCCAAGGAGATTCATTAATGGTGGGCGAAGGATCGGAACAAATAAATCATGCATGGTGGAATATGATCAGTGGAATGGAAGAAGATCCAAAGTTAGTCCACACACGTACCGAGTTGTTGCTGTTGCGCATTAATTAATCTGCTTTTTATGTTCACATATTTTTTTTTCGAAAATATACAGTATTGTGTTCACATGTAGCCGTAATTAGGCCCTGTTTGGTTTTCAGGTGTTAAAGTTTAACTCCCATCACATCAATGTTCCCTCAAATATATGGAGTACTAAATGTAGACTAATTGCATGCATGTCGGCACAGATTAGGAGTAATTTACGAGACGAATCTATTAAGCCTAATTAGTCTAAGATTAGAAACTTTTTATCAAATAAGACGAAAATACTATAGTGTTTGTTAAACTTTAACTCCTCCGACCAAACACCCCTTACGTATTCTAGCTAATCTCGTACAGTCAATTCTCCCATCCACACGTTGACGAGACTCATGGAGTACATACCCACCATGCAGATCGATGCAGCACGCCGGGACAAAAGCATTAAACATGAATGACTGAATGACGGATCCAGCGAGGAAATGAAATCAACGTCATTTTCTGATTGTTAATACATACCGGCCTATTCCCTCCGTCCCTAAATAAGCTGTTAGTGTGTGTGCCGCAAGTTTGGCTCGACTTGTAGAAAATATTTGCAACACAAACATTTATATCTCCAAATAAATTTATTAAAAAACTATATTCAAAGATCTTTTTAATGATACTAATTATATACTATAAATAATAATATTTTTTATTATATATTTAGTCAAACTTATTTACGGGGAAACGAAAATGATAGATATTTAGGGACAGAGAAAGAAATAGGCCTACTCCGATCCATCGGTTTCATCATTCTATCTTTGTCGTCCTAATTAATAAGTAGAAACTAATTTTGACTTTACTTCATATATAAATCTGTACAGCTTGTTAACAGATCAAGCCATGCAATGCATGCCTCATGACTCACGAGTTGGGTTGCATTAAGACTCTTAATGCATTTATCTACTTATGTAATCATGCATGTATATACGTGAGAGTTTATGTGTACTTGTACTGCACTACTATGATTCGTAAAATATATATGCATATAAAAGTGGTGTGAGCAGGACATAAATTAAAAGTGATGGATGACACTATTATATTTTACTGTACGTTTCTATGTATATGCTGCCTCTATATATTGCTTGTAGAACGTAGAGTCTTGTAGTCTTGTACACAACGTACATCAGCTCCTGTGTATAAATTAAATCAAAAGCTCCTAGTTATGGTCAGTGTTCTTTTTGCTATGGAGTCGACTGTCGAGTAATTATATTGTCTAGTATGATAGTAGGAGTACTAAACTAGAACAAGATCTACTGAGTCTACCTAGTACCAAGTTAAACCAGGCTTGCTTCGAGAGAAAAAAAAATCAGAAAAAGAAAATGCTAAACCTGGCCTGTGAATCGGTTTCATTAGCCCATAAAAGGCACTGTGCCTGAATGACAACTAGTCTGAATTAATGTATGGCCGGGCCTTGATCTGCTGTTGGTATGGGCTAGTGGGCCACAACATCATCATGTGCAAACGGCCCTGTTGCTACTGCTGAAGTGGTGGTCACCAGCTGCCAAACGAGACCCAACGAGGCCCAGCTAGTTCCCTGTTTTTTGAGGCCAGCTAGTTCCCTGTTGTTCCTGATGATGATAACTGAAGCTCGATTAGCACAATGAAGTGAACCATCATATTCTGCAATGTGCTGCATTTATATGATAAACCAATATTTTGTTCCACACCTGCTTCAACCGTAACATCCTAGTGCTTGCCTAATGATAATAATATATATGTGATTTCTGTTTGCACTGAATCATCTGATCAGATAGTTTCAACAAGCAAGGCTCCCTCCAGTAGTCCAGTGCACACAAATCAAGCTGTTCCCCTGCTAAACCAATACTTCATGACATATTCTGTTTGCTGCCTTAGTATGTTCATCCATGCTCAAAACTCATACTTACATGTTCTGTTCTTTTCTCTACATAAATCAATAAATTTATTTACAAACCAGGCAGTACCACAAGAATCTGTGTCGTCAGAACATGCTGTGCTGATGGGCTATCGGGAGGGTGAGAGCCAAAATTGTTACACACTCAAATAAAAACCAAAAAGATGATCATCGAGATACACTGCTTCGTATGTTCCCGAAAAAAAAAGATACACTGCTTCGCTTTGTAAATGTGCCATGACAGGTCAAGAGCTTCCGAATTGGGCACTGCTGTCGCGTACAAATTTTTTGACATGTGCAATACTTCCTCTGTCGTAACATAGCTGCGCATCTAGCTTTTATTAGTCAAACCTTTTTAAGTTTAACTAGATTTATAGAAAATACTATGTATTAATATTTGTATCTTCTAATATGTTTGTTAAAAAAATATATACCACTATGATACTTATTACGTATCATAAATATCAGTATATTTTTATACATATTTGATCAAACTTAAAAAAATTGATTCCTCGAAAAATAAGATGCGAAGTTATTGTGGGAAACGAAGTAGTATGGATACATCTGTTCCAAGATAGAACAGCAAGCAAAGAAGTAAGCACAAACGAAGATTTCATGAGAAGCGGGTAATTAAAAAAAGAGAGAAACTAAACTGAGGTGCAAGGAAAAGGCTGGATTTACCACTAACGAGACTCATTTGAATCAATCGGACCAAAACCCTCCAGTTGCCGTACCTAAAATTTTGCTCTCACTCCTCCATGTTCACCAAGAGGACCATTTTTTTTAAAGGAGATAATGCTCTGCTTTTAAGAAAGCAATAGGAATTTACACTGTCAAACTGGGGTTGTCAACGCTAAAGAGATGCAGGAGACAGAAGGGTAACCTACTATAGGAGAGCTTACAAGAATCTAAGCAGCAAGAAAACAGAAGCAAACTATCATATTACAGAAAGTTTAAAAGCTCGAAGATGTTTGAGTTCAGGGTAGTAGCCCGTGTGAAGTCTTTCAGCCACTGAAGGATCTTGTTGTTGACTTCAATCACCCTGGATTTGTCATTCTCCTTTAACAGATCACACCACTTCTACAGGATAGAAATTGCAATATACATGACATCAGTTTGATTATTTGGGTACTTTTTTTCAATGGCCATCAAGTTCCTATTTTACCAAATAACCCATGAGACCCTTGCATAAATAAAGAACCTAAACATTGGGCCAGTTTATAAACAAATCAGCTCTAGAGTTAGGGACACTAGATCATCCAATTGTCTCTCTGACACTGCGCCATGCGAAGCGCGAGATGTGACATTTGGAAAAAAATGATCAATAGATTCCCAAACTCATAAGATGCAGTTTCCATTTCCTTTTGAGCCTCTTCCTTTTCGGATTCGAGCAGCTTGGAGTTTATTGCACTTTCAAAGAATACCAACAATCCTATTGGAATCCCCTCCATTCATCAAGAACCTGTACAGAGATTTAGTAGAGAAGAGCCGATTCTTCTTCAAATCCCAGGAGGGCCAACATGTAGTGATAATGTTCTATGGTGATGGTCTGCATGATGGTTTGCTGGCAGGGTAGCATTTAGTTGATCACTAAGCATTATGAAAACATTTTAACTGAATCCTAAACGTAGCAAACGTAGCAAGTTCAAGAAGTTAAGTCTCTGAAACCCATAACAAATGACAAAATATGTTCCAATTTCCATGTCAAGCAAACCAAATATCACAACTTATAACCTTCAAACAAATACCATGACGCTTTGTCCTATTTTGATCCCAGCATTTAAGTGATGCTATTTTAGGGAACTTCGATACTAAATAGTGCATTTAAGTGATCCGGCCAAAACCAGAGAAATAGTATTGAGCCTCTAGTGCACACCAGGCCCAGCCCCCTCCGGTTTCGTCAAAAAAAAAAAAGGAAAAAAAACTGTTGGGCTAGCGATGCACAACGACGGCACTGCTGCAAACGGCACTGCTACAGTGCTATTGCTGCGACTGTGCCCGTGCTCACCTGCCAAGGCCCAGCTAGCAGTACTGCTACAGGCCAACTTACTCTAGTGAACAGTAGCAGTTGAAAAAAGAAAGCCCAGCCGCTTATTTTCAGCCAGCCAGCAGTGTTTTTCTCTCACAGCAAATCAGCCAACAATACTTTCAGCCGCTTATTTTCAGCCAAACGAACAGGCTCCATCTCTCTGAAACACAAATGCTTCAGTGATCAAAGCGAGTCTAAAATTACCATTGTGCAGCATCCAGGTACTCCTGTTATGTAAGGAACACACAAGACCATCACAACAGTGAACAGATCATTGAATAAGAGCCCCATGTTTTCTTCATCGTTAGGCTAATAGTTAGGCCTTGTTTAGATACCAAAATTTACCCCCAAATTTCACTATATAAAAAGAAGATTCTCCATCACATCAAAATGCCGGCATATGTATGAAGTACTAAATGTAGATGAAATCAAAAACTAATTGCATAGTTTTGTTATACTTTGCGAGAAGAACATTTTGAGCCTAATTAATCAAGATTTAAACAATTATTACCACTAAAAAACAAAAGTGCTACAGTGCTTGGATGTCACTGTGCAAACTTGGCCGCCCACGATTCCGGCGTCTAAACAAGGCCTTATACTCCATCATTCTGTTTCTCAGTAGGTACCACACAGCCGCCGGGCTCCTTTACATTGCCAGGCTTGCATTGTATATTTGCATTGCAGGAGGCCCCATGAAAAAGACTGGCTCTCTGGACAAGGTGTACCAAATTAAACCAGTGGCCAGAGGGCCAACAAACTGGAAAGAAACCACCTCATGTTTCCCCCCATTTCTTTTCAGAAGATTACACATGGTGCACATGAACAAACCAGATCCTAGGAATATAAAAATGATTGCTATGCTCTCACATTATCATGCCCCCATGCAAAACAGTATAAGGAATCCAACAAAACACTTGCAGAACAAGCTCATCACAAGGATGTCATCATTGCATCACCTACCTTTTTTTCATGGCATTGTGGGGTTATAGTATCACAACACCATCAGGAATGGCAGTATTAGCCTGTCCACAGCCAGCCTCTGCCTTTGACATTGCAATCAGATCCAGCAGCAGCCTTGTCTGCTGCGACTGCGATCATGGACACATCGTGCATGTCTTTACAGACAAGCCACATGCACCTGCAAAATTTAGTAGTTGGTTGGGTAGTCCACCTCACCTCCACACATGAGCCAGCACAAATAATGTGCAACCTGCCTTTGATCTGTTAGCATGCCACTGTCGGTCTTGGACATTTTCTTGTGACAGAAAAAAAAGCTAAAATGAAAATTGAACTATGTTAGTGTCAATACAATGTCTACAGCCCCCATTTCTGGGTCTTAATTCAACATGCAAGAGTTGCGAAAGACCTGAACCTACCAGTATACCGACTATATGATCAATTGTGGCCACGAGATTACCAACAGTGTGGTATTAATAATTGTCATTATACCAGATATGAACAAATTTACAACAAGAATAAGCAATATCTACACACCATAACTAAAGAATATGACAAAACTAAATTGCTTCAAATATTCCAACTTCTCTGAGGAAATAATGAAACTATTTGATGGCAAGATGCCAACTTGCCTTCAGATCATAGGAAGGGCTTCTGCGGTACGGTTGGACCACACTCCAAAATTGTTTCTCCTTCCTAAGTTACATGCAAAGGGAGCAAAAGGTTTCACACTTCAGAGTAAAACCTTATTTGTTCTTTCTTCTGGATATTCTGCTGGAAACTGGCACCATTGACTCGAAGCTCTCATATCCATCTTCAAACACCCTGCTGTGACGTAACAACTGGCTAGCTGAATCATAACCCATGAGTCGATGGAGTGCCGAGTCAGAAACCTTCTTGCCACTTTTTGTGGCAGCAAGGCTACTAGATCCAGCTTGAGTAGGCAAGCTTCTTGTGTACGATGCTCCATAATCTTCACTGATACTAACAGGACCCCCTGTGAGGCACTCAGCATAATAAGAAGCAATATCATCATTTTTAGCGACTATGCTATCATCCAGGTTGTATGACTCTTGGGCCACATCCACACTATTCTTTGCATTTGCATTGTATACTGCAGGAAATGATAATGCCAGAATCTTGGAGCACTTGCCACATTGCATTTTGCCAACCTTTGCTTTTGATATGTAGATATCTGATGGCATTTGAACCAAATTGAAACAGCTATTGCAGATAGTGAATGGGGAAGCACCTGACAGAGGCCGCAAAATATGCTTTCTCACCATTCGTTTCTGCTCCTTGTAACTTGACCTAAGCGATTCATGGTCCAGAATTGTGCTTTCAGCGTACGAGGACTGATAATATGAATTGAACTCCCATGGGTCATAATTGCGTGGTAGGCATGTTTGAGCATGTCCAAAATGGCAATGTGTGTATGTATGGGTTGGAGAGAAAGGATTTGGTGGTGGGTACCTTGGCGGCCTTCCATGACCATAATAGGATTCTAGAGCACAGGAACTTGGAACGGAATCACCATCAACACTTTGAAGATGGTGCTCAACATCATAGCTATTGGATTGTTGCTGGTACTCTAGGCCTCTCTTCTGGTAACTTCTCTCCGAGCCCTTCTGGCTCGAAAGCCTACTTAGCTGATCTCTTAGTTCATCCATCTTTTTGAGGCGCTCATGTTTAATGTTATTTTTGAACTTGTTTGCTGTCCTGTGCACCAAATCGCCCCGACTGGGAGACCCACTTGAGAGAGAACTTGAGGTATCATCCATTTGTGACTCCATAAAGTTTTGTATTGAGTGGAAATCTTCGGAATCAAGTGACCGTCCCTGACGAAGCTGGCTACCTCTAGGTCTGTAGGCCATTTGTTCTTTGTTCTTATTAAAGCTAGTTAACTTGGACTGATTCCTCTTATTTGGCAAGCTTGAGAACCTAGCAACAGCTGCCCTGTTTTCTTGAATGCAGCTGGCCGTATTTCCATCTTCCATAAAATCCTCTTCCTTTTCTTCAGTGGCATCAGGTATTGGCTCATCTTGTTGAAAACTTTGTTCAGATTTGGCGTATCCGGCACTGAATGAAGTGATGACTCCTTCATACAGATGTGCACTTTCGTCCTCCAGGGACTGTCGATCCTTACCATGCTCATTCTCATGACCCTTCTTTGCAATGTCCTCATCTGCAACAGCAACATTCACATTTTCATTTTCCATACAGCTCTCTTCATTTTCTTCAGCGCCATCAGCTGTCTCTTCATTTCCATGAACTCTCTCTGCAGTGTCTTCATCTGCAAATACAAGATTATCACTGACATCAACACAGTTGGCCATGTTGACGTCTTCCATACAACCCTCTTTAATTTCCTGAGTGCCATCAGTTGTTAAATCTTCATTCCTATGAACTCTCCCTGCAATTTTTTCATCTGCAAGCATAGAATTATCATTACCATGCACACAATTGGTCATTTCGTCATTTTCCATGTAGCCATCTTCCATTTCCTGAGTGCCATCTGCTGTTAGCTCTTCATTTACACAAACTGTCTCTGCAATGTCTTCATCTGCAGGCACAAGGATAAGATTATCATTCCCATGCTCTTTCTCATGGGAATCTGCAGATACAAGATTACCATTGGTTATCTTATCATCTTCCATTTCTCGATTGACATCTGCTGTCAGGTCATTTGGTTGAAAACTTTGCTGAACTTCAATACTGCCATCATCGACTGGAGAGGTGCTTTCTTCAAAAGGATATGCACTTTCTGTGTTTGCAGGCTGGCAATCCTTACCATGCTCTTTCTCATGGAATCTATCTGCAATTTCGTCATCGGCAGTCACAGTATGCTCACTCCCATGAACAGAGTCGGCAGTATTGTTGTTATCTTCAATATGCTCATTTTCTTGATTGCCATTGCCTATTGCCCTGCTTTCCTGGTGAGAAGTTTGTTCAGATTTGAGATGTCCACTGTCAAATAATGAGAGGCTTTCTTGACATGGATGTGCACTTTTAGCACCCAGGGCCTGTGGATCCTTGTCAAGCACATTTCCATGAACTCTACCTGCACCCATCCCATGCTGCTCCAATGGCTCTTCTGCATCGCTGAAAGACATCTCTAGTTCTTCAATCAATCGACCATGTGGATCACTTCTGGGGGCATCATTCGCTCTGAACCTACGGCTACCCATTTGGTTACGCAGAGCATCACTAAGCCCGCTGCTTTCTGCTTCGTCCGAGAAGTATTCATCATCACTACTAAATGAAAGAGACCTCTCCAACTCATCGATCAGAGCTTTGTGAGACTCAACATGCACGCCTTCATACGTGCGCGGCCTCTCCTCCCTGTGAGCAGCCTGACTTTTCTCATACAGTGTTGTGCTCAATTCACTAGTACCAATATCACCGATTTTGCCTCCATTGACCTTTTCAGCCATGTCAACATTCTCGACTGTTTCAGTCAAATCTGAAGTAGAACCAGCACCAGCATCTTCGTTATGTGTCTCTTTCTCTTTGACCATAACCCCAGAGTTTTGGATATTCCTATCATCAGTTAAGGAGCATGTGTCCTCATCCGGATGCTTGGCATGGGTTACACCACTATCTGCTGCAGAAATAGTTCTTTTGTGGACTGCGCCGTCACAGGAGTCGACGTTGTTGGCAGTGGAGGACACGCTTCCATGAGCCGTGGCCTCATGAGGCCGATCAACAGAGGAGTCAGCTCCCTGTTCGCCCGAGCAGATCGATCCGCTACTCTGGCTAGGGGTTCCTTTCAGGCTACATGGAGAGCCGGTGCTGCGCTCCTCAGATTCCGAACCGGCTCGTGCTGCAGGGGCAGCCCGATGTTTCGCTGCATCAGCGACACAACAACATACAGCGATCAGATTGTTTGTTTGTTTTTTCTCCACAAACATAGAAATGAAAGATGGACGGAATGATTCGTACCTCTGAGAACCGTGCCGCAGCAGCCGCACTTGTAGACAGGAATGGAGGGGTACTCGACGAGGAGCTGGTGGCATTTCGGGCACCTGACAAACCGCAGGCTGTGAGGTTCCATGGAGATCGCTTCCTGGCCTGTCAGCTTGGGAGGCTAGATGCAGGCAGTCGGGTCAAATGGCATCAATCAATCCCCTGTTGATGCAGATACAGAACAAAACCACATCAGTGTTACACTCTGTAGCTACCCACCTCAGACTCAGAGTACCAGTACCCTACTATTGTTTGTCATAGGCTCATAGCAATGGAACTAAAGCACTCCCTATTCGACATAAAAAAAAAGAATAAACACGAGGGAAGAGAAAGAACAGACGAGCAATATATTTTTTTTTTCTGGGGCCTGCTCCTGCCGGGAGTGCTGAACTGAGTTTATCAGTCCACGGCAATTCAATCTAGATTTCAGTTGGGGACAGATGAAATGCCGGCATCTAAATAAACCACCAATAATCGCAGCAGCGAGGCACCCACGCAGGCTAGCCAATAGCCATGCCTCGCCTTGGAGCGGTAGCAGATCTAGGGACTAGTAGGGTTGGATTGGAGGGAGAGAATCCAGAAGTGGAACTAGCACTGGAGCATATCCGAGCAAGCGAGCGGCAAGAGTTGTGGTGGGGTAAAAACGAACCTTTGGCTCTTCTTCTCCCCCGGGCAAGAAGGCATGATGATCCTGTTCCTGAAGATTGCTCCTTGGTGCTGGACTTGGGCCTGTATCCTGTTCCCTCCTTCCCCCCTCGATCACCCGATCAATCGCTCGGTCTGTCGGCAGGCAGGTCGAGGCTGCTGGTTTGGCTGGCCGGAGTTTGACTCGGGAGGAGGAGGATTGAGGAACGAAGAGCCCCAGCCCCGCCGCCACCGAGACAGACAGACAGACAGGGGGAGGGGAGGGAGGAAGACCGAAAGAGAGAAATGGGAGGGCGTGCAGGGCGCCGAGGAGAGGAGAGGGAGAGGGAGAGGGAGAGGGGTGGAGGAGAGGGTGGGAGGGATGAGACAAGACGAACGTGGCGGCGCAAGGTCGGAGCTTTGCTGTGCGGCGGGCTCCGTCCCCCGTCCCCCGTCCCCGTGTCCCTGTCTCTGACGACCCTGACCGCCGTTTGCAAGTTGCGTGTCAGCACGGGTGGTGTGAGTGTGAGCCGCCCGGACACGGACTTGTCATCATGGGGCTGTTGTGCCTCTGCTGCTGCGGTCAATTTACGTCCAAGGCCTTCTTTAGATTGAAGAAAATTTCAATCCGATAAGTATCATTTTCATTTTATTTGGTAAATATTGTCCAATCATTGACTAACTAGGTTCAAAAGATTCATCTCGTGATTTCCAACTAAACTGTGTAATTAGTTATTTTTTTATTTACATTTAATACTTCATGCAAGCGGCTAAAAATTAATGTGATAGAGAGAGTGAAAAAACTTAGAATTTTGAGGGAAACTAAACAAGACCCAGTCAGAATCAAATAAGAAAAGGAATCAAGATAATCCCTCTTCCTCAAGGCATCTTGTAGGGTTGACTCGGTAATACAGTCGTGTGTTGCTGCTGTTATTGGACTGTAGCTGTTTTCTAAAAAATCACATGTCAAATCTAAAATTCGTAAAAAGAAGATCGCTGTTTTCCTCCGATAGTTTTCAATGACATGACCTTTTTGTTGCATCTATTTTGCTATACATCTACGTATATAATATGTTGTTTAGATACTCTCTCTGTCTAAAACAGAAGTCATTCTCACTTCCTGATAAGTCAGTTTTTTTAAACTTTGACTAATTATATATAAAAGAAAATTAATATTTATAATATATAATTAGTATCATTAGATAGATCATTGAATATATTATCATAATAAATTTATTTGGAGACATAAATGTTGCACGTATTTTCTATAAATCTAGTCAAAGTTAAGAAAGTTTGGTCTACACGTATCCCATAACATCATCTATTCTGGGACGGAGGAAGTACATATCAAAATGGATGAACAAAAAAAAGTTAAAATAACTTATAATTTGGAACGGATGGAGTAAAACTAAGAGTGGGTTCAGAAAAACCGTTGAAGTGATGCTCTAAGTCAGGGATTTACACGGCACACGGTCAAATCATTCCATCAAATAAATTCCGGGCCTGCTTGGTTAACTTCCAAAATTTGCCATGCCAAAAGTTGGCAAAAAATTGTCATAGATTTGGCAAGCCAAATATAAAAGTTTGACAAGTTTTGGTAGTAAACTAAATACTAACTAAAATCATGACTTACCAAATCTTCGACATGTCAAAATTTGGAAGCGAACCAATCAAGCCCTCCGTTCCAACAAATTCCTTTGATTTGAATCATAAAAAAACAAATTCTTCGTGATTTATACTGTCCTACATTCTCTGCTGGTAAATGAATAAAAAAAAACAGGAATGGACAGAACGTAGGTACTATCAATGTCCTATGATAGTACTCCCTCCATGTTGGTAAAAGAAGTGTGGATAAGGTTTGGGTCAAACATTGGGAATATAAATCATGAATAACTTTTAAGTTGTTGAGTTTGAAAATGTGAAAACAACATGAATAGATTTGTCTTGAAATATACTTTCATAAAAATATACATATATCACTTTTGAATAAATATTTTTATAGAAAAATGAAGTCAAAGTTATGTTTTGGAGACCGTGTCGTTGTCTAAAACGACTTCTTTTACCAACATGGAGGGAGTACTTCATTATTTAATGCCTTCAATTATTACCCAAACGTGCCTTCAAAATTATTACCCAAACGCAACCAAACATGTAATTGGATTCCGTCCAGATCGACGTGTTTGACTGCCTACCAACCAACCTAAGGACTGAATCGATCAACGAACTCTCTATAGGCTATATGGCAAGTGACTCCTCCTGCTTGAGCAGTGAGCACACATGAACTGGTTGTTGTGCCGACACATTTAATTTGGACTCGTTGCACAGCACAGGCACAGCTTGTCACCGACTCACCGTACCCACCAATTCTGTTCTTCGTGAGCGTGACGCTTGACCAATCTGCTCTAACTAGCAGGCATAGGCACTAATCCAAAAAAAAAGCCCATATTTCTGTCATGGGCTAGGCGGCGAGGCTCAACTAGGTAACCTCAAAGGGCCAAAAAAAAAAAAACGTCGCTCGTGTTATCTTCCATGCGTGTGGGCCCATTTCTAACCACAGTTGGCCCATGGAGTCTGGTTGCCAGCTAAAAACTAGTATTTGGTTGGTTGTCTGAGAAGTATGTGGCGCATGGACCGCTATGCCTCTGACATGTGATGAAAACAGTGAATGGCGATCTTAACTGCATGCCCTTTATTGTTAATTTGGTATACTAACAGTTTATGTGATGATTATGCCCTTTATCAGCCAAATCAGTCAGCCAGCAGTGTTTTTCTCTAAAAAAAACCAGCCAGCAGTACTTTCAGCCAGCCAGATCAGCCCAAGCGAACAGGCTGTTAATTTGGTGTTATGACACGTACGCACAATATGATTACGTGACGTACGATTGTTCCAATTCGTGATTCAGTCCGCTCATCAGCTTGGCCTGATTTGCTCATCGATCGATTGACCATTTCTACTCACATTTGGTTGCAAATGCCTGTCTCAAACGTAAGCAACATAGGAGTATTACATACTATGGCCGTATATATGCATGCATATATACACAACAGTGCATACGCATAGACACACACGATCTTAGTCTGACTTTGTAAACAGAGCTGCAAGTGAGATGGAGGCCAGCGGCGAGGTTTACAAGGCCAACAAGGAGCACTTCGTCCTCGTGCACGGCGCCGCCCACGGCGCCTGGTGCTGGTTCAAGCTCGCGTACCTGCTCCGTGGCTCCGGCCACCGCGTCTCCTGCATCGACCTCGCCGGGGCCGCCGGCAGCCTCGTCGACCCGGACGACGTCCGGTCGTTCGACGAGTACGACGCACCGCTCATCGATTTCATGGCGGCCGTGCCAGACGGCCACAAGGTGAGTGACGAAGTGTATATGCAGATTGTTATTACGTACTGTATGGTGTGGTTCCCTTCATTGCATCAAGTTCATGCCATCAACAATTCAGTTCAGACTACTGACTGCTTCCCACAACAAAAAAGGAAAAAAGGGAGAGAACTCTGCGTATGATAGAATTAAGAGAGAACAAATTGGTGCGATTACAACATCCACACACAAAATTTCAGTTTAGACTCTGACAAACTAAATTGATGTACCTTTGAAATATCAACTTGTGGGTATCATAATCATCTTAAGCTGGTGCATCTGGACAGTAAGGAATAAGCTAATCTTCAATGGTGTTGCTGCATCCACAGAAAATTGCAAGGCTCTGTTTAAGAGCAGCTTTGGCTTGGTTATCCATCGCGCAAAGAAAAAAATTATTCCCTGCTATTGAAGAATGACCTTTTGTAATTAGCTTCATCTTTTTTACCACCTCCTCTGTCCCCTGAGTTCTCTCTTGTTTCTTTCTCTGTGTAACTTTTGCTAACTTTTGTTTCTTTTGTTAATAAATCCCAGTAGGGGTTTCCACCCCTCCTGTTCCCTAAAAAAAAAGGCAACTTGTGTGAATATTTCTGTTACCGGTTGATATATAATAGCATAGATGACTCCAGTGCAGTGTTACTGTTGCTTGTCAGGTAATTTTGGTAGGGCATAGTGCTGGAGGCCTGAGCGTCACCCATGCGATGCATTTGTTCAGGGACAAGATCAAGCAAGCCATCTTCGTAGCAGCAACCATGCTCCCGTTTGGGTACCAAACGGAACAAGATATAAAAGATGTGATTCATCAAAACTTCCCCTATGCTTATTGCTTTGTTCAACTCTTATTTATATCTGGTTACACCGTTACAGAAAGTCGCATTGTATGTATTCTCTAAAACTTGGACTGAATGAAACCGATAGGGGGTACCTGATTTATCCGAGTTTGGTGATGTGTACAACCTGAAATTCAGTCTGGGAGACGACCGCCCTCCAACAAGTGTGGCGCTGAGACAGGAGCACCAGCGTGCAATCCTGTATCAGCAATGCTCCCATGAGGTTAATATAACAAACCATTTATTTATTCATTTGCAGAAGCAAGATAAGTCTCAGCGAACTCACCACCATGAACAAACATTTCTGCAGGACTCCACACTCGCATCCATTCTGCTGCGCCCATGGCCAGCCGCTCTGAGCACCGCCAGGTTTGGCCATGTCAATGACGGCACCGAGAGTGCAGTGAACGCAGTGCCTCGGGTGTACATAAAGACAGCCAATGACCACATGGTGAAGCCGGAGCAGCAGGAGGCTATGATCCGACGGTGGCCGCCGAGTGAGGTGGTGGCGATGGACACTGACCACAGCCTTTTCTTCTCTGCACCGGAGCGTCTCTTCAAGCTGATCCTCAAGTCATTGTGATCTGTAAACGCTGGTGCAGCGTACTCATAGTCCCATTGGAGGCTCCACCTGTTCTGTTCTTTCAGTGGTGCTATATGTATGCAGTATGCCAATCAAGTTATTGTTTATTTATCGACAAAAAATGGCTGTCAGCCCACCACCATAAGACATATATATTCTGAAATGCAAATTTGATGAATACATGCATGTACTATGGTGAAAGCGAGTGATGATAAGGGCATGTAAGACCGCAAGGAGGAAAGAAAACATGAGGACAGAAGGCTAAATATATACCTATCAGTCACACACAAGGGGAAAAAAGGAGAAAAACTAGCTGGTCCACACGCTATATCCTGATCATCTACCATATTAGGCAACTCTGCATGCCAGAAACGTAGACACCTGCTGTCATGAGACTCTATTTAGAATGGAAATCACTGGACGCCTTGTCGGTTTGACATTTAATTTGGACTGGCCATGAAAATGCAGCTCCCCTGCTGCATGTCCATCAAATAGTTAAACATATTAGATTGGTAGGCAGAGGCCACACTGATGGGAATGGCAAAGGAGCACTTTGTGCTTGTTCATGGTGAAGGGCATGGAGCCTGGTGTTGGTTCAAGCTGCGCTGGCTCCTTGAGGGCGCTGGCTACCGTGTTACATGCGTTGACCTTGCCGGAGGTGGCGTCGATCCTACTGATCCCAACACAATCCGGTCGTTCAAGCAGTATGACAAGCCGCTCATAGACCTCATTTCAACCTTGCCAGAGGGGGAGAAGGTATGTGCATTGTTCTTCCTTTCTGTCAACACATTGAATATAAGGGTTGATATGTTGCCACAATTTGTAATATCAGTAATATGGATTTCCGTGTAAATGTCCATAGGCAAAATGTTTTATGCTATTTTGAATAAAAGGTGTATCATATTACACAAAAGTGGAACCTATTTCAATTGAACCATAAGCTGTGCTTAAGTTATGATCCTTGACACTGTATCTAGGATAAGTGGATAACATGCACCTGAGGAAATACCTTACAACAGTGCTGTACAAACAAAATTTAGAAATTATGTGACTCCAGCAAACATACTTAAGGCACCTAGCTAAGGAGCTATTTAAGAACAATGTTGAAAATTGGTGTGCCATGCTAACTCATTTCAGTCCAATTCCAGGTTATTCTAGTCGGACATGGTGCTGGAGGGCTGAGTGTGATCCATGCAATGCATGAATTCGTTGACAGGATCAGTCAATCATTTTTTGTGGCAGCTACAATGCTACCGTTTGGATTTCAAGCTGATGAAGATAAGAAAGATGTAATGTTTTTAAGAATCTTTTTGCTCTCTTCGTAACGCATAGACCTCCTAGCAAATGACAAAAATATAAGCCATACACTACACATCAAACAAACATATACACATAGTGCAAACATTTAGGTTTTTATTATAAAAAGAGAAATGTAATAACCCATATGAGCACAGACCCACCTAATTGCAGTAGCTACTAAACTGTATTTGATCAAAAGTAGGGTAACATGGTGGAAATGTCGACCAGGCACCGAGTTCTTTAAAAACTGACTTATTAATTATTATCAGCATAGTCATATGCAGAGACACGAAATAGAAAGTCCAGGAAATTTGAGAAGAACTCTGAAACAATTATATGAACTTACCTTAGCTCGTGATGAATTTACTGTGATTAATCTTCTGTTATAATACAGTGACATCCTTTTCATATTAACATGTAACAGGGATTACCAACTTTGCCTGAGAACGAGATTGAGTTGACACTTGGTGGAGGAGCAGATGATCCTCCAACAACCATTGCCTTGAGGCTAGAATTCCAGCGTGATCGACTATCACAACAAAGCCCTGAAGAGGTATTATATATTTATATTGTATGAAATGTGCCTTGGGAGAAACATTGAAGCAAGAATAGAAAACATAATCTCACCGCACATTGTAAACATATATCCGGGGATGTGCTCACCAAAGCCACCCTCTTTACTAAATTACTGATTATGTAACAAAAATCTAAACATTGTATTAGCATAATTCATCGTAAAAGGATATTTATTTATTATTTCCCTTTCTATTTCATGAGCATTCATTTCCTGAACTAAACATCTGCTCCAATGAAAGGTGAATAATGATGCAGAGTTTACTTACATCTTAATTTTTATCCGCTACAGGAATCAGTACTTGCTTCAATGCTGATGCGTCCGTGGCCTGCAACAGCTATCAGTACAGCGACCTTCGAAGGAGATGATGAGAGATTGAACCGAATCAAACGAATTTTCATAAAGACGGAGCGTGACCACATGCTGGATCCTCAACAGCAAGATTCCATGATCAAGAAGTGGCCACCCAGTGAGGTTTTGGTCATAGATACAGATCACAGTCCCTTCTTCTCTGCACCAGAACAGCTGTTTAATTTAATAGTCAAATCTCTATGATGCACAAATGCAGAAAGCTACAGACTGGGGTTCCCCAAATTCTTGTAACACTACCCACAAACAATAATCACCACAAGATTTAGGACCTCAGATTTGTCAAACATGCTTCTCAGTGAATCTTCAAGGCATATCTGCAAAAATGGTTTAATGCTGCAAGACTGCAAGTAAAACATCGCTCAGTGCAAACAATTACCTTCAGTTTTTTTGAAACTCAAGTCAGAGCCTTTATAATTTCCATTCCAAAAATTCTTACATGTCATACAGAAAAATACATAAAATATAGATGCTACTTTGGAAACTTTTAACTGCACCGGTGATTGATAACAATATATAGTTTTGGCCAGTCTTTGTTAATCTAACTGAGACCTTTAAAGAGTTATTATTTTTCTCTTTTGAACAATTCAAGAGTTCTTGTTTTCATAAAGTATAAAGTATAAGCAAACTTCTGACATCCCTAAAAGTTCGAACAATAGATTTTCACTTCAATAAGTTTCATAATAGATAATCATCTCATGACACATCAAGGCTCAAACAACAATACGGGACGTGACAAAGTAATCACTTCATTTGTATAAGGATATTGTTGGAATGCAATTCGGTAAGTGCATGACAGAGGAAATTTCATTCCAAAGTTCAATATCTACCCTCTCATTTACATGAAAACACATTATTTTTCAGATCCAGAGGCCAGTACATATTATTGTCATACTCACACATGCCTTACAATTTACACACTAAACTTTCAACTTTCTGGGACATGTTTTTTGGCTTGCAAAAACTTAAAGCATGGACTGTGTTATATACTCTTATAAGTAGAGAGGCAACACATTTTCAAGATTCTAGACTCCTCGAATGATCTGTAAGTAATTTTAATATGGATGGTGATTTTGCAAAAAAGACTGCATAACCATCATCCATGTGCTCAGTGCTTTCAGGGAAAAGCTGCCAAACAAGGCAGCCTCCTCCAATCACTCCACTCTTCCAAGAGCTCAAAAAAGTGCTGTAGACTGTCTCCATGAAAGCTTCGCGAAATTTATGGCCAAACTTTCCACGCTTAAGTGATACCCCAAACTCCCCGATCAGAATTGGCATCCCAAGCAAGTTGGCTGCATCATCAATATGCTGTTGCATCCAGGTTTTCACAAACTGGAGGTGACTGTCCTCTTCAGAGTGAGGCAACCTGGCAAAAGGATCTCACAGTAATGATAATCAACTCAATCTCATGAAGTGCCTAGATGAAGCATTTATAGCTGGTCAGCTAAAAAACTCGCAGCGGAAAGAACATGTGTACATGAGGACTAACCAATTGTCAGAATAAATATGAACAGAAGCCAGATCAATTCCCAGTGCACGATGGTTCCTGATAAAATCTGTCCCAATAGTTCCAGAATAAGCATCTGGGTTCACGTGCAGAAGTTCTGGAGTCGACGGACCATAAAACCCTTCAACGCCGATTTCTAAAAGGTGCACAGGGTCTATAGACTTCACATAAGATGCCATCTCTTCTATCCATGCCTACAAGAAACTCCAAGTGTTAAAACACGAAAAATAAAAGGAAACAGAACTGCAGCTCTAACAAATTGAAAGCAAAGTATGGACCTGCAAGGTGTTGCCTGATGGATCTGAATGGCAGTGTGGCTCATTAATCAGCTCCCAGGCAAGAATTGTAGGGTCATCCATGTAGACAACATTTGTGATTGTATTTATTCTTGTCAAAACAGCCTAAGATATGAAAGAACAATGTATGTGATTGTGATGGTAGGACATGCCAGAACGGTGAACAAACAAACAAAAAAGTGCCCTAAAAACAGATGTTGATAAGAATTAAGATCTCGAAGCTATGAATATATTGAGACTCGCTTCTCCATTTTGAGCCATGCAAGCGGAACGTTTACCTTAACAAAAGCTTTGTAGTAGCTCTTGATTGTGGCATCAGAGAAGAAGGCATCATCGGAAGTAAGATCCAGGCCAGCCTCCTTTCCCCACCTTACATACTGTGCCTTACCTCCGTAATCCTCCCAGTTATTACACAGTGACAGTATCAGCCTCATCTTATGGTTTCCTGCCTCGCTGATCACGAAATCTAATGCCTGTAACAAAAAAAATGGAATTCTAAGCTTAGTTGTCACTTAATTAATTAGTAACTAGTACTACTGCACAGATATGAGCCTCTGTTTGAGAGATACAGGGAATGTAGGCCGTGTTTAGATGGCCGAATAGGGGGCAGCCGAATTACTGTTCCTTACTGTAGCAATTTTGTTTTTATTTGCTAATAATTGTCCAAACATTGATTAATTAGGCTTTAAATATTCGTCTCGCAAAGTACAATAAAACTGTGCAATTAGTTTTTGATTTTATCTACATTTAGTACTCCATATATATACCGGTATTTTGATGTAATGGGGAATCTTCTTTTTGCATAGTAGAATTTGGGGATGAATTTGGGAAACTAAACAGGGCCGTAGTACAAACGCTGGACGATTGACAATAATAAATGATGTGAAGACGAGAGGCCCATGCACCAAGCATTTCATCGAACAAGCGCCGCGCATGCTACAAGAATACCGACGGGGCGCGCACCTGAAAGACCTCCTCGTCGTAGGAGAAGGGCTTCAGCTGCAGGGCGCGGTACCCGCCGTCGTTGAAGGCCCAGGTGCGGCACACGTTGAGCCCCGCGCGGGCGGCGTCCGCGAGGGCGGCGGTGACCGCGGGGCGCGTGGCGGGGTCGGCCGCGAAGTACATGAGCCAGTAGGTGTTGAAGCCGTGGACGACGAAGGGCCGCCCCGACGCCCACAGGTGCGGGCCCCGGCGCTCCACCGCCGCCCACTCGCCCTCGTCGGCGCCCGGCGGCATGGCCGGGGGTATGCAGCAGGAGGCCGCGAGGAGGACGCAGCGGAGGAGCGACACGCGCGGCGTCGCTCGGAGCGGCGGCGCCGCCACGCGAGGACACGTCGGGCTGTTCCACTCCCACGCCGATTCCATGGGTGACTGACGGGTGGGTCCGGTCAGCGGGTCAACGCCCGCCCCAACGGTGGCATCTCGACTCGAGGCTTGCCGCTTGTTCTTGTTTGGAGGCTGACACGTGGGGCCTACAGCACAGCGGCAGAAAGAAGCCCCAAGCCCCCAACCGAACAAAAACGCTATCGTTCTCGTCCCGAGCCGCGACGGCGCGCATGGCGGCGACGGCGGCGGCGCTCCGGTGCTGCTTCCCCGGCTCCTCCGCTGTCGGTGGTGGCTTAGTCAAGCCCACCTCCTCCAGGCGAGGCTGGTGCGCAGCGGTCGTGGCGGCGCCGTCGCGGGAGGCGGAGCCAGTTTCGTCGCTGGGGCACCGCACCCGTGTCGACTTCCCCATCCTTCACCAGGTCTATCTTCCTGCCTACGCCCGTTTTATCTGCTGCTTTGCTCGGGTTAGAGTTCAGTCAGTCTTAAGCCCTTGAGCAGTTGAGCTTAGTTAGTCTTCATTTGAGTTCCTGGCTACTCAAACTATGTATGTAGCAGGCTAGCAGCTGCACATCGGTTCTGAACTTCTGATTGTTCAGAAGTTAGTAACTTTCGAGGTGAAAATACAACCATGTCCATGTTTATATTCTTAGAGTAACTCCAGCAGTTGGATTTAGTAAATTGTGAACTGCTACTACTATCATAAGGTTTTTCTTTGTCCTTTTCGAGAATCAGTGCCATACCACGAGACACAATGCGCAGATTAGCCTTACTGTCTGTTGGATACTAGTAGCTTCTAGTAACATTTTAGTTAGGAGACTAGTAGCTTCTAGTAAAATTTTAGTTAGGAGACTCTGATTTCATTTTTACTGTTGGAACCTGCAGGAATTCGATGGTGCCAAATTAGTTTACTTCGACAACGGTGCAACATCACAGAAACCTTATAGTGTGATGAGAACATTAGATGAGTACTACCGATCGTACAATTCGAATGTTCATCGTGGTATTCATGCACTCAGGTAGCATATACAATTGTATGTTATTTCTCCATGAAGTGTGTCTAAACTATAAATCCATGTTAATGCCAACTTGGAATGCACATTTACTGAGCAGGACTTGCTCTGTTTTTTTTTCTTCACTTCATTCTGTTAAGGCTTTGTTGTTTTGTTGATTTTGGTAAGCTCTTCTATGTGCATTTCTAAATGTTGATTCTATAGTATTTAATGATCAACTGACACTATCCACAGAAAGATAGATCAGTCAGTTCATGGCGTTCTTTGGCCAATGTGCATGATTTCCTTCATTTGTTTGAGTTTTGGGTGTTTACACTGCTACCAATATATGTGTACACAGTACACATGTTGTAAGTTAACTGACATGCCAATTTCTTTGGCATCAGCGCGAAGGCTACTCATGCATATGAGGATGCAAGAAGAAAAGTTGCAAATTTTGTCAATGCAGCTGATAGCAGAGAGATTGTTTTCACTCGAAATGCCACTGAAGCTATCAATCTGGTAGCCTATTCATGGGGACTATCTAACGTGAAAGAAGGAGATGAAGTGAGTCTTCTATCTCGTTCCTGCTGTTACATTATGGTTTACTAGTTTACTGTACCTGCTGTTTATGGTCCTAACTTCCTATATCGATTCATGCAACTGTAAAAGTTGCGTTTCTATCACTACTTTGGGTTTTGGCCTTATGCAAAAATAATAATTGTAACAACAAACACAACAACAACAACAATAATGAATAAATAAAATTTAAAAGTCCCACTCATTCCTTTGTAGCATGTTTGTTAGTAAAGTGCCCATCTAATGACTTCTAGAGAACAATGCTGGTTTGCCGATCCCAAAATTTATCAAGTAGTATGACCTAGTATGTGTTCTTGGAAAGCATGCAGTATTTTGTATATTCTTGATAAGAACCTTTTCCCCCCTATTTTCTTGGCCAGATTATTCTTACAGTTGCGGAGCATCATAGTGCTATTGTTCCATGGCAATTTGTTTCCCAGAAGACTGGTGCCACCTTAAAGTATGTTGGATTGACTAAAGAAAATGTCCCAGACATTGAGCAGTTAAAAGGGCTTCTGTCGAACAAGACAAAGATAGTTGTTGTTCATCATGTCGCAAATGTTCTAGGTAAGCTAATGCCTTATTTAAATGGTTCTTAAAGGTCATGATAATTATACTGTAACTTATGGTCTTTGTGGAAAGCTATTAATATATTGGTATTAATGACATAATTGTTAATCAAATAGCTGCGTTGGAACTTTATATGATAACTTGTAGTTTCTTTCATACGGAATGAGGCTGAAAGTAAACATGCAACTGATGTTATTCCAATCAATTATCTTAAAACTACAATTTCTGAGTCGCATTCAACTACATTCCTTCATGGTTTCCAGGTTCCATGCTTCCTATCGAGGAGATTGTAACATGGTCAAACAGAGTTGGAGCTAAAGTCCTTGTAGATGCTTGCCAAAGTGTTCCCCATATGCCAGTTGATGTTCAGAAACTTGGCGCAGACTTTCTTGTCGCATCCTCTCATAAGGTTTTAATCATAAACTCTGTTATAAATTAATTTCTAGTTATGTTGGAATACACAACAATTGACCTTCACAAATTATGGGCTAAACTTCTCAGATGTGTGGCCCTACTGGCGTCGGATTTTTGCATGGTAAATTTGAGATTTTGTCATCTATGGAACCTTTCTTAGGTAAGATACTGCAAGGTGAAATGAATTTGTTCACTCTCTGCCAGAGGATAGAATCAGTAGCTAAATCTACAGCATTGGGTAAGCCTCAGTTTCCTGTTTGCATTTTACTAAGGCTTGTACTAATTTTGCTGCAGGTGGTGGCGAAATGATTTCAGATGTATTCCAAGACAAATCCACATACGCTGAGCCTCCCTCTAGGTGAGAAACTCCTTGCTTTGATCTTTCAAGATCTTTCATTGGGTGCTGTCATATGTTTTGAAGAAAGTCGTTACAGTGTATGGAGTATCTTAAGTGATAGAAAAGTTACTAGACAACAGGGCACACCTTTTAGAAGTTAATAATCAAACATTGATTCTGCTTTTGTCTGCAGCTAATTTTCTGATGTGGAATTTGACTATTTCCATCTTGATATGGCACACCTTGAATACCCATGGTTAACCTGTACCAGAATTAACAGGCCACACATCACTCTTATTAGGGAAAACTGTATCCAGGACACTAATAGAATTGGATCTGTCAGTAGGACACTGTTAAATTTCCTTTTGTGTATTACCCTGTCCCAGACAAAAGAGTGTGCTACAGACAAAATCACAGAAATGCATAGACAAATTTCCCTATTATAATGTTCTTCATTTATGTCTCCCCTTGTTTTCTTATAATGCTCTTGATTGGTTTGGAAAGATTTGAGGCTGGAACTCCTGCAATTGGAGAAGCTATAGGATTGGGAGCAGCCATTGATTATTTATCGTGCATTGGCATGGAGCAGATCCATGAGTATGAGGTCAATATAAGATCTATCTTGGTCCTAGAAAGAGCAATTCCTGTGATAACATTCTCACTCCTGTTCATTTTTGCTGTCCAGAAAGAGTTGGGAACATATCTCTACGAAAGCCTTCTTTCTGTTCCAAATGTCCAGATATATGGTCCAGCACCTTCCCAAACTGTTCACCGTGCTGCGTTATGTTCTTTCAATGTTGAGAATGTTCATCCGACAGATATTGCTGAAATTCTTGATCTGCAGGTATGCTCTAGTTGTGTAGTTTTCTCATTCTTGCTCTGAGCTTCATTATCAGATTGCATAACAGGAGTACAGGATTTCTCAGATATTTAAATGCAATTCGAGAGTAGATCAAATTTTAACATTCAAAATCGATCACAAGGAGAAATTGCAACTTTCAGCATCCAGCGGTGGCTTTTATATATACTTATAATTTATTTTCTTTACTGACACAGTTGATGCTGATAGTAGTTGGTTCTACATAAGCATCTTCTATGCAATGATCTGTGTATCAGATGATAAATTTATAGCCTTCCACCACCTATGTAGTTTTGTTGTGGCTTAATTCTATAATATGTGATTTAACTATTAGAGCTTCAAATTTTTAATACTTTTTTATTTGAAGTCTGTTGCAACGAACGAGCAATCACCTGTCATTTGTATCTGATTTCGTGTTGTCTAGTTGACTTGCCCTGAAATAACTGTCACCAAAACTAAATGATTCAAGTAAATTATTTATTAGTATGATGCTTCTGCTTACTTCCATGAAACAAAATCTTCATCAGCACTGGTAATTCAGTACTGATTTGCTGACCCTTTTGTTTCAGCACGGCGTAGCAATTCGGTCAGGGCATCACTGTGCACAGATTTTGCATAGGACCCTTGGTATCACTGCAAGTGCTCGTGCAAGTCTTCACTTCTACAATACAAAAGATGAGGTGGATACCTTCATCGATGCGCTTAAAGCCACTATTGATTTCCTCACAACTCGATACTAGTGTGGTTTTGCCAGTTTCATCTCTCATTTGAGCTGCTGTACAAAAAAAGTATAAAATACATACATTTGGTACAAATAAAGCATCCAAAGTGTACATCTTCTCAAGCTGTACTTCCTATTTGGCGGTTCTTGTTAAACGAAGTTCAGGATGCAGAGAGTGCAAACGACCAATTTAACCAGCATACCGCTTCTGCATGAGAAGTCCTAGGTCACTGTTATGCAGTAAAATACTGTGTTATATTGTGCCCTGCACTTGACTCGGCAACTGCCTTAAACTATATCCAGCTAGTGAGCAGCCTTTCTGTCATGGTGATGAAATGCGTGATAACTAGTGATGCACATGAAATGCGTGATAACTATTACTTACATACGGTGTGGAGTTGCCGAATTTGATGGTACGGTGCAGAGCAGATAGGTTGGTTGACAGTCATTTGCTGTTGTTTTGCTTTATGCATTAGTATACGGAGTAGATGGAAGTTTTGTTCGACTAGCTTTTTTGGTGTTGCAACTCGGAGTTCATACAGGCAACACAAGTCCACTGTTTAGCCAAACGGACAGACCATAGTGCTAGTGCTGCATCTTCCTTTTGCCTGGGTTCCAAGCTTGCACTGAATCATTTAGGCGTCGCTTTTCACATGACTGGATCGGGTTTGAGCATATGAATTCATCCACAACGCTAAACAAGTGCAAGCAGGGTTCTGTGGAGGCAGGATTGTGCATTTTGGGTTGGGTTCCCAATAGTCTGACCTGCAGCTGCTGCACCTTTTCCGGCTGCGCTTCAGCGGCTCACAGCGTGTCGAAAACGAACAGCATACAGGAAGATGAGGCCACAATGAACTGTTGGCCCAATTATTTGTACTACTACTAATCTGATTCTGTCTGACGATGATGTGTACAACTAGCTTGACGTTGCTACCTCGGTGAAGATAGCCAGTACTCAAAAGAGTGCAACTATGGTATGCGTGTAAGTAAAAGCGCTTCACGTTTGACTAAGTTTCTAGTAAATAGTATTTATATTTATGGCTTCAAATCAATTTATTATAAAATACATTTTATAATTAATCTCATAATGTTTATTTGATATTATAAATATTTATACTTTTTTATTTATAATTGGTCAAACTTGGTATACTAAAACATGACACTGTTTTAGAATTGCATTCTTTTGGGAACTGAGAGAGTAATTACAGGAGACCAAGCTGACATCTTGAAATTGGCACGCTTTGCATTCGCGATCTCTGTACTCTGGTGTGAGATCCAGCCTCCACTATAAACCGATCACTGAAGATGAAAGAACTGACCAGTGCTGGACACCGACGAGGGATAAAAGGGATTTGCTGAATTACTGAATTTATTTACATCCAAAGGCAAATGATCAGATGACAGAACAGTGGTATACAAAACTGTTGCACTGCACTGCACTGACCTATCAAATTTCATCATTGGAGACAAATATATAATGGCTGTGTTTAGATCCAAATTTTGGAGTACCAAAATACACTGTAGCATTTCGTTTGTATTTGGTAATAATTATCCAACCATTGACTAATTAGGCTCAAAACGTTCATCTCGCAAAGTACAACCAAACTGTGCAATTAGTTTTTGATTTTATCCACATTTAGTACTCTATACATGTATCACAAGTTTGATGTGACGGGGAATCTTATTTTGCATAGTGCACTTTTCAGTGCATCTAAACACAGCCAATAACTGCATTTCTGCATGATTTCTCACAGCAAGAAACAATCCACTCCCAAAACAACTCGTCAGATGATCAAAACTGAACTGCCCACTCACCGGCTCACCGCCACGCAGACAAAAACAAGATTTTTTTTTTTATCTCTGGATCACTTCAGCGGCTCAGCGTGTCGAAAACGAACAGCATACAGGAAGATGAGGCGACAGTGAACTGTCGGCTCAGTGATTTGTACTACTACTAATCTGACTGTCAGTGATGATGTGTACAAAGCTTGAGGTTATTGCTACCTAGGTGAACATAGCTAGTAATTAAACGAGACCAAGCTGACATCTTCAAATTGGCACGCTGTATTCGCGATCTCTGTACTCTGGTGTATTCTTTCAATCTGATCAGTTCTTCCATCTTCAGTCTCCAGTTTAAACTGATCACTGAAGATGAAAGAACTGAGCAGTGTTTTTGACACTGACGAGTGACAAAAGGTATTTTGCTGAATTGCTGAATTTATTTACACCCATCTTTTTGCAAAGGCAAATGATCAGATGATCAAAACAAGTCGTCATTTCTGCATTGGAGATACATAACAACTGCATTTCTACATGATTTCTCACAGCAAGAAACAATGCGCTCCCAAAACAACTCGTCAGATGATCAAAACCGAATTGCTCACTCACTCACCAGCTCACTGCCGCGCAAACAAAAACAAGATTTTTGATCTCTGGATCATTTCGATTCATCAGACTATAAACACAAAATTCTCACCAGTGTCTCATTCATTTTCAGAGGAGCAAAATTGGTGGGTCAGAGAGGCAGGTCGAAGAGGTGGTCGAGGTCACCCAGATCGCCGAACTCCTCCTCCCACTGGCCCCGCTTCGCCGCCGCGGGGGGCAGGCCGAAGTCCAAGAGCTCCAGCGGGCCGCCGCCCTCCCCGAACCACGGCGGCGGCGGCGGCACTCCGGTGACCTCGTCATCGCCGCCGCCGCCGCCGCCGGCGGCGTCGACCACCGTGGACGCCGAGGAGGTCTCGGACGGAGCGGGAGGTTGCGCCGGCGCGACGGCGGCGGCGGGCGGGGAGGAGCGGAAGTTGGTGACGGCGCGGCGGCCGCGGATGCGGAGCGCGGCGGCGTCGTAGACGGCGGCGGCCTCCTCGGCGGTGTCGAAGGTGCCGAGCCAGCGGCGCTTGCCCGCGAGCCCCGGGTCGCGGATCTCCGCCGCGTACTTGCCCCACGGCCGCCGCCGCACGCCGCGGAACAGCCGGTCGCCGGTTCGGGAAAGGCGGTTCCTTTGGGGGGCAGGGGCCGGGGACGAGGGGCGCGGCTGGCCGATCTCGTGGAGGAGGCGGTGGCGCTGGCGGTGGCATCCGTCGGAGGAGTCGGAATCGGTGGCGTCGGAATCGGCGAAGCGGACGCGGACCACGCAGCCCCCCGCGGCGTGGCGCTGGCGGAGGTGGTGGTGCTGGCGCGCGTCGTCCATGGCGAGATCGCGCGGGTGGAGGGGCGGGGGCGATCGACGGGTGGGTGTGGAGCAGAGGAGCGCGTGGTTTTGGGAGGGTTTTAAGGAGGAGATCGGGGAAAGGAGAGGAGATGAAGGAACCTGTGTGAACTGAATTCGTACATAGAGGGAGAGAGGAAGAAGGGGAGAGAATCCGTTTAGCATGGACATTTCTGGTAGTCCGTCCGATCCACGAAACAAGACCTTATACTGACATGTGGGTCCCATTGGGACTCGGCCCCCTTGTGTCAGGCACTTGGATCTGTCCATAATCTTTTTACAACTTTTTCTTAAAAAAGTTCAAATGCTTGCCTTCTTTTAGAGGGAGAAAAAGTTGAAAATGAATATCATCATTTAGTCAGAAGATTTGTCTCTACTCAGATTATTCAGCCCTGCTGTCCAGCCGTCCAGGGCACGGAATTACAAAATTTCTATGAACTAGACTAAACTAAATTTTAGGTTTTTTAATTGCATTATTTTTCATGTAAAAATATTTAGATACATTTTTAAAATTTATTTTATGAATTTTTGGATATATTTTAAAACATATTTCTAGTCCGGCTGAACTTTTAACTTAGTCTGATTTATCCCTCTGACGTGGCGTGATACGGGAATCACCACCAAAACCATTCAATATGCAAAAACAAATGGTTTTCACTAAACTTTTAACTTAGTCCGATTTATCTCTTTGACGTGGCGTGACATGAGAATCACCACCAAAACCATTCAATATGCAAAAACAAGTGGTTTTCACTGAACTTTTAACTTGGTCTAATTTATCCCTCTGACGTGGCGTGACATGAGAATCACCATCAAAACCATTCAATATGCAAAAACAAATGGTTTCGCTGAACTTTTGACTTAGTCCGACTTATCCCTCTGACGTGGCGTGATATGAGGATCACCATCAAAACCATCCAAGATGCAAAAACAAATGGTTTTCGTTGAACTTTTAACTTATTCTGATTAATTACCTTGTTCGCTTGAACTACTTTTCAGCCAACGAACAGTGTTTTCCTCTCATAAAAATCAGCATAAGCATTATGCATAAGCCAAATTTCAGCAATAAGCGAACAGGGTGAATCTCTCTAACGTGGCGTGACAAAAGAATCACCGTCAAAACCATCCAAGATGTGAAAACAAGTGTTTTCGCTGAACTTTTAACTTAGTCTAATTTATTGATTTGATGTGACGTGACATCAGAATCACCATCAAAACCATCCAAGATGTAAGAACAAATGGTTTTAAAAGTTGAGGAAAGTCAAAAATTAATCTTGTAGTTTAGGAAGGAAAATATAACCATGATACTAGTTAAGAGAGGTAAATTACACTTTTTTAAGAGGGCGGTGGAAAGAATATGGGTCCCATTTGACCTTACACTGACATGTGGGTCCTGTTGGAACTCGGGCCCGTGTGTCAGGCACTTGGTGGGATGCGGTGGGGAGCCAGGAGAGAGCGACCCTTGAGGCCTGGACTAGAGTAGGCTCGCGTCATGTGACATGTGAGCCAATAATCTTTTACAGCCTTTTCTTATGGACAAATGATTTTTTTTACGAGAGAAAGAGTGCATTCATTCATCAAACAAGCTCACTAATACAAAAAGGAAATTTTCTCTCCAGACCGCATTATGCAAAGTACGTCTTGCTAATTGAGCTAATTCATGAGCTACTCTATTGCACTCTCTCCCAATTTTACTAAACCTCACATGAGGAATCATCTTCGTAGCATGTTTAATCTCCTTCACAATAATGAATATCTTGACCTGTCCTCCATAGGTGTTTTAAGGGCCTCCACTAAGTAAAGGCAGTCCGACTCAATTATAGTTGGCTTTTTTATCCATTCCGCTGCTTGCTTGATGCCTTCATAACAGGCTTCAGTTTCTGCCTTTTTCACTCTAGCACACTTTTTATTTACATTGTAGGATGATAAGAGTACTCTACCTAAATGATTTTGTAGTTCAATCAAGAAGAAAAAATTGGACAACGTGATCCTTAAGGAAGGTAAATTATACTTTTCCCAAGTGGGTGGTGCAAAGAATATGGGCCACGTGCCACAGACGGCGCAAACTTGCCAGGCAATGACACCTGCGCACGCGGCTACGCTTGGATCATAACCGGACGGTGGATTGTGCGCGCGTGGGAAATGAAAAAAAAACAAATAAAGAAACAGGAATGTTTGGGCTGTCTGATGAAGGCCCAACCCAATAGGTCCAAGCCCGTGCAGCAACTGGGGCAGCCGTTGGCGTCTGCTCTGCTGCCTTCCTGTCGCTTCCGTCGCCGCCTCAGGGCCCGTGCAGGCCCGTCAGAGTCTGCTCCGTCGCCCACGCTTTCATCCAATGTGAAGAAAGTTTTTTTTTGAGGATCAATGTGAAGCAAGTTACTAGTTGTTAGTAACGGTGCATCATCCTTGCCATTGCATATAGGTATAGGCTAATGCTTGGGTGAGGGTGTATGTCCACCCCGACATTTCATTTAGTGGGCCGTGACGCCGACCCGAACGGCCCAACAGGTGTGCTCCACTTCGCCTTTTTCCCTGCTTTAGTCGTTGTTTACGAACGAAACCAACTCTCTCACCAAGGTCACCGTATCGCCGTGGTGTGCTCCACCGTGACCGTGCCGCCGGGGCATCCACCATGCTCGGCCGCCTACTAGCCACCATCCTCCACTGCACCTGAGTGTCGCAGCCTGCCTTCCTCCCTCTCCACCATGCTTCTATTCTCCGCCACGCCTGCCCAACCGCTTCCGTGCTGCCGGCGAGCTCTATGCCTCTATGCCGTTGATGAGCTTCGTACTGGCGACCTCCGCGCCACTCCGCGGCATCAAGCTCTACGCCTGCATCAAGATCTGCGTGTCAACAAACCTCCATTCATCCAAGCAACAACAAGTACATGTCGCGCTAAAAGCGCATGTTGCAAGCATATGTTTCAAGTGTTTCAGGTGATTTAGATGTATGTTTTAAGAGTTTCATCTGAATGTTGCAAAAGTATATCTGGATGTTGTATATGTTGCCATAGCTATATACGCATGTTGCAAGCGTATGTTTCAAGTGATTCATATGTTTAAGACGTACATCTAGACATTGCAAAACTAGATTTGGATGTTGCATTTGTTTCTATGGCTATACGTGCATGTTTCAAGCGTATGTTTCAAATGTTTCAGGTGTTTGAGACGTATGTTGCAAATGTATGTTACAAATGTTTTAGATGTTTTGGTCGTATATGTTACAAGTGTTGTATCTGGATGTTGAAAAAGTAGACTAGATTTTAAACACGTTGCAATGGGCACTGGTGGCTGGCAAACGGAGGCGCCACCGGACTTGGTGCAAACCTCGACGAAGGAGCAGCCATCTAGGGATGCAAAGAAGGTAGTGCGGTGGAAGATGGAACGCAGCGCTGCACTGCACAGCGCGGCAGGGGCTTGCGAAGGGGGCGTAGCACTACACAACATGGCAGGGCCCTGTGGAGGGGCGTGGCGGGGGCTTGCGGTGGGAGTGCGCCTGAGATGGCAGTGCGGTGGCGGATGGGGACGCGCGGCAGCATGCGGGCGCTGTTTCGGTCTTTGCTGATAGCACACGGGTGCCGTTTCTGAGCCGCTTCCTGATAGCAAGCGGGCGCTGTTTTCGAGCTGCATCCGAACGTATCCTGACGCCGGACGTCCGAGCGCTAGGCGTGCCTTATAGGTATAAGCTGAGCATGCATGTTGTGCTTTTCTGGTTGCATGCACTGCATTTAATATATATCCTAGAGTAGAGTGTATATATGTATATGTTTATTACTGCCTAATGCATGTCGATCAAAGGGAGTATGGCACAGTGTCGATCAGGGCCCAATTACAAATTCGTTATCGAGCTTTTTGACTATGGGGGTGTTTAGTCTATGGGATGAAAAATTTTAGAGTGTCAAATCGGATATTTCGTAGGATGTCGGAAGGGATGTGTGGATACTAATAAAAAAAACTAATTACATAACTCGTCTAGAAACCGCGAGATGAATTTATTAAGACTAATTAATCTGTCATTAGCACATGTTTACTGTAGCACGACATTATCAAATCATGGATTAATTAGGTTTAAAAAATTCGTCTCACAAATTTATCGTAATCTGTGTAATTAGTTATTTTTTTGTTTATATTTAATACTCTGTCAAGCATCCGACATGATGGGGTGAATTTTTTATGAGAAGAACTAAGGCCACGTTTAGATTGCAAATCTTTTCAACCCGATGAATAGTACCACTTTCGTCTTATTTGACAAATATTGTTCAATCGTGGACCAACTAGGCTCAAAAGATTCTTCTCGTGATTTTCAACTAAACTATATAATTAGTTATTTTTTTACCTACATTTACTACTTTATGTATGGGTCCAAAGATTGATGTGATGGAGAGAGAGTGAAAAAATTCTAACTTTTGCACTACTGGGAACGCCCTCTTTGCTGACAGCTTGAAGCTGTCGGCGAAGGCCTTAATCCTGTCGGCAAATGCTTTGCCGACAGGGTTTGTCTTATCCTGTCGGCAAAGCCTTGTCGGCGAAGTTGTTGTCGGCAAAGGTCTCTTTTCCGACAGGCATGTTTGGTCTGTCGGCGTTGCTTCGCCGACAGCCACGTGTTCAGTCGGCGAAGGAAACTGCGCCGTCAAGACGGCTGCCGTCTCCTTCGCCGACAGCCACCTGTAGGCTGTCGGCAAAGGCTTCGCCGACAGCCTCTGTTACTGTCGGCAAAGGCTTTGCCGACAGTACTTCTGGACTGTCGGCAAAGGCTTTGCCGACAGTACCTTCCGGGGCTGTCGGCAAAGGCTTCGCCGACAGCCTCTGTTACTGTCGGCAAAGGCTTTGCCGACAGTACTCCTGGACTGTCGGGAAAGGCTTTGCCGACAGTAACAGCCGGGGCTGTCAGCAAATCCTATGGCAGATGCTGTCGGCAAAGAAAGGCTGTCGGCAAAGCTGGCATTCTCGCTGGGAAAATGCCCAGCTTTGCCGACAGCATTGGCCTATGCTGTCGGCAAAGCTGGGCAATATTTTTTTTTCTTTTGTGTTTTGCTGTTTTCTTGCATTTAAACCACATTTATCGCATATATATACCACAGAACCACATTTATTCACAACAATATAGCATATGAACCACATTTGTGCATCGAATTCGGTCTCAACGTGAATCCACACATCAACGTCGTCAAATCCATCGATACATGTCCAGAATACACATAACGTCGCGAAACGAGTATATACATGTCCAACATACACATAGGATGTCCAAAAGTTCATCAGTACTGGTCCAGGGGTCTAACAATCATTGCTACTAGTCCAGAAGAGGGAGGCAAAGGTACCTAGCTCGTGGCGCCGTCCCCAGGAGTCTCAGAGCCCCTACCTTGGTCCGACGGAGACCACCCTGGCTGCAGCTGTGTCCACCCTGACTGCGGCGCCGCCTCGTACTGCCAGTAGGGCGGCCGAGGCCCCTGCTGCGTCGGCGCCTGCGGCCACGAGGAGTAGCCCTGCGACTGTGGAGGAGGAGGCCACACGTACTGCTGCGTGGGGTACGTCGGGTGCGCTGGCCAGGTGTGCTGTGGAGAAGGACCTAGTGGAGGGCTAGCACCTGGAGTCGGGTTCGAACCCACCGACGGAGCCTGCACAAAGGCCAAGTGATGTAATTAGTACCTGCAGGATGGCCGCACAAACTAAAGCAACAGGCAATATACTCACCGGACCAGGTACAGGAGCAGGCACTGGGAGTGGTGGTTCGGCGAAGAGCGAGGGAGGAAGCTCCTGCGTGCCCGGGAGCTGGGACCGGACGAAGCCGGCTAGGTCCGCCAACTGACGCTGGTAGAACTGCGTCACTGCCGCCAGCTGCTGCTGTGGGCCGTGTTCTGGGCCTCATGGTGGGCCTGCAGCTGTTGGAACCTGGCCTGCAATATTAAACCCGCATGGTTGATGGTATGTGAAGCCAAGGTGGATCGTGTGTGAAACGAGTGAACGACGAATGAAACCGCACTTACCTCCATCTGCGTCAACATCTGGGCGGTGCTCGGCCGTCGGGGCGCTATGGGGATGTCGGAGGAGCTACTGGACCCGGCCCGTCGAATCTCCCTCAGCGTGGGAGTAGTGGTCGGGTCGATGGCGCTGTTGGCCATCCAGTAGGAGCCGTGCTGCTTCCCTCCTCCCAACCTCATCACGAGCTCCGTGTCCAGGGGCTCTTGGGTGGGGTCCTTGTCCTCCCCATGGCGCCGGCGAAACGCGGCGATGTACTCGGCGAGCTTGGGCTGGACGTTCGCGTTGGTGTACGCGTCCGGCCCGTCCTCTGGGTCGTACCTGTTGTCCGGATCCGTCGCTTTGCCCTTGTGAGAAAGGGCGTACCCCACCACCTCGTTGATCTCCTCCCCACCATGCGCCCCCGACTGCGAGGAAAACACAAACATGGTTACAGGTAAATAGATTGAGCGCTACAATAAATAGATCAACAGAAGCATACCCATGCGTCCATGAACTGCGGGAGGGACCGGTTCCCTTGGTGGTGTGCTACCCCTGCATTGTTCAAGCGGCGCCCTCGACGCTCGTTTTTCTCCTGGTAGCACGCGTCCGATCTCCAGTAGCGCACAATGGCCTCCCAGCATGCCGGGTCCTTGTCGCACCACGCCGGCATCCACTAAGAAACATCAAGTATTTGACATGTCAGAAGATGAATTGAATGTTTCACGGAAGGAATGAGAACGAATGTTTCCAACTTAATTACCCGCAAGTACTCCTCCTCGGTGAGGTCGGTCTCCCTCTGGAGGATTATCTCCTGCCTGACTCGATCCTTCTTGATCACCTCGCCAAGCACGTTGGCGTAGTGGCTGATGACGCACTGGATGCGCGCCTCGTGGTACATGTCCTTGAGACGTCCGTGGCAGACGTTCTCCTGCACTATCGCCGCATTCTCCTCTTTCCCATCCGCGCACTTGAAGAACTCCTGCACGCAGACATCATGTATCATTTCATTGTTTCAAGAACGTCCAACGAATGTGTAGTATTGAGAAATGTGTTGCGATGAAAACACTCACCCAAAACTCCCTCTTGATCTTCTCTGCAAGGCTCCCGCCTTCGGGGACGGTGACCAGGTAGAAGTGGTCCCACTTCATGTGCGGCTTTCGCTCACCCTTGATGGTGACCAAGCCAGGGTAGTACTCCCTAATCAGCAGGCCCTGGATGCCATTAACATGGCGTGAACCGCGCGCCCCGTTCGGAAACTTCCAGCTCCTGCACGAGTCATTAACAACAATTGTTAGTCTGCAGTTCGGTTTTCAACATGCCATATGAACAAGTAGTGAAAACGACAATGGTTACTTACGTCTTGGCGACGGGTGTGATCACCGTGCGCTGGTGGGGTAGCGGCCGTCGGGCAGGGAGCGTCGAGGGCCCGCGCTGGTAGGGCTTCCTCAAACCTGAGGAAGGCCCCCCGTCGTCGTGGCCCCCGTCGTCGTCGTCGTCGCCGCCGCCGCCGCCGCCGCCGCTGCCACCGTCCCCGGTCGTCGACGTCGTCGTCAACGTCTCGAACTCTAGCCTCCTCGTCGACCGGAGACGCTCACTGGAGGGCTCCTCCTCCCTACCGGCCGGCTCCTCCACGTCCTGCTCCTCCCGGTGGCCGGCGCCGGGAACGCCGTAGAGCGAGCGGCAGCTCCGTTTCGGCCTTTCGCCTGGCATTTTGTCGAGTGCCTGCAATGACAAAGATGATTAAAACAGTTAGTATAAATAAATGACAAGTAGTTGTAAATAAAGAAACATAATTGCAAGGTGATAATAATAAAAATATAGTATTACGTGGAGGCGACATTATCTCCGCGTATGGCAATACAACCGGTGCGACGTCGTCACCACTTTCCTCGTCATCACTATCAATATTGTCGAGCTCTCGATCGTCCTCATCATCTCCATCGCCATCGTCATCGTCATTGTCCAAAACAACTCCATCGCGCTTCCTCTGCCATCGCTCAAGGAGTTGTAAGTCCTTAGCATCCAGCACGTCATCACCCTCATCCTCATCGATGTCGTTGTCTTCTTCCATGCTCATTAGCGCAGAAATGTCTATCTCAAAACTCCCTTCTAGCCCCTCAGGTTGATAGAACTCATCTGTCGTTGGGTCAAAGTTGTAATCTTCATCGTTTGGGACAGGCGCTTTACTGCGCGGTGATACCATGTGCACAAGGCTCCAACCCGCAAGCCTTGGGTCTTTTTGGCATGCCCATGGTAGGTAATAAACTTGCGTGGCGTCTTAGTTAGCCACAATATAGACATCGTCTCCATTATATTTGGAATCCTGTCGAATTTCAGTTAGCCCAATCTTAAGGTCTTCTCTCGTGACATCAGGATCGAACCAATGGCATTTGAATACCACTGGCTTCAAAGAACTGCCACCCTTGAATTGGAGCTCGTATATCTCTTCGACTATGCCGTAATAGTCCTTGGTATCATTGCCGAGCGTACGAACTCCACTGCACGTGGTTTTTTGTTGGGGCCGGCTCTCCTCGTAGCTTCTAGTGCGAAAGCGATAGCCATTCACATCATAAACGGTGAATGACTTGACCTTACGGTTGAAGCCAAGGCCCACCTCTCTCAATTCATCACTCATTTCCGGATCTGTCGTGGCCTGCAGGGTTAGGCCGGTTCGATCGTTAAATTACTCGCTCCTAGGACCAAAGTGGAATCGCAAAGTCGGAACGAGGTTACTTGGATGGTACCTTTGAACAGAACCAGGAAACGAAGTTGGGCTTGCCATGTCTAAGAAGATGGTCCTCTTGTTGCGAGGTAGGATCAGTATTGCCGCTCCAGTGAGTATTAATAAATTCCCTGAAAAACAAGAGTCAGGGGGGTCGAATCGATAGGTGGAGGATATAGTGACGGTGTATAAAACAAGGAGACTGAGAACTTACTTCTGATAATCCATGCACTCATCAAGGTTCAACAACAAGTACATCATGATAGTGCTCCACTCCTCATGGGTCAAGTCCTTGTTGGCACCTGCGCTTCCTTTTCCGAGATCCCCTTTGAAAAGGCTGAGGTTCGATGAGTTCTCCTCGACGTTGTAACGAGGGGTTGGATCTTGCGGTCTGCGAAGTGCCTCGGTATAGTATGCCTGTGTGAATGTCGACACCTCCTCCAGAACGAATGCCTCTGCCACGGAAGCCTCAATTTTGGCTTTATTTCTACACTTTTTCCGAAGAAGCTTTAGACACCTCTCGATTGGATAGCACCAACGGGCCTGCACGGGACCCCCGAGCCGTGCCTCGCGAGGTAGGTGCAAAATCAGATGCTGCATCGATAGGAAGAAGCCGGGTGGAAATATCATCTCCAACTTGCAGAGCAACAGAGGTGCAGCCTTCTCCAGTTCAAGACAAACGTCCCGAGATAACTGCTTGGCACAAAGCTGACGGAAGAAAAAGCTCAACTCTGCCAGGACGCGCCACAGTGGCTCGGGGAGGTATCCCCGGGGTCATCGCGGGAAGGATCCGCTGAATCCATATGTGCAAGTCGTGACTCTTCATCCCTAACACTTTCATAGTGTCCACGTTCACTCCTCTACTCAGATTCGCCGCATACCCATCAGGGAACCGCAGCGTCTTGATCCACTGCAGTATTTCCTTCCTATCTGGCCTTTTCAGGACGTAATCGGCCGGGCCCCTTTTCCATCTCTTGCCTGGCGCAGGGGTCTTCATCACAAGCTTTGGTCTATCATAAATCGTTTCAATGTCCAGTCTAGCCTTAACATTGTCCTTTGACTTCTTACCAATGTCCATGAGTGTTGCCCAGAGTGCCTCGGCGACATTCTTTTCTGTGTGCATTACATCGATGTTGTGTGGAAGAAGAAGGTGCTTGAAGTACGGTAGCCTATGCAAGCCCGATATATGAGTCCACATGTGGGTGGTACCATATCCAATAAAACCACCGTTCTCTTCATCAATTTGGAGAGCCTGTAACTCGGCAAGGACAGCGGCGGGGCTCCTAGCCTCAGGAATGGGGTCGGTGACTTGAACACCTTTCGTGAAGTGCTTTTCATCTCGTCTCAATTCATGGTGCTCGGGCAGGAATTGCCGATGTTTGTCGAAAGAAGAATACTTGCCACCCTTGGCCAGCCAAGTGAACATCACATCTGTCTTGCAAGTTGGGCAAGGGAACTTCCCATGAACACACCACACGCTGAACAAGCCATACGCCAAGAAGTCATGCAATGAATATTGGTACCACACATGCATTGTGAAGTTCGTCTTTGTAGCTCGATCGTACGTCAGCACCCCCTCTTCCCAAGCATGTTGCAATTCATCCCACACTGGCTGCATGAACAAACCCATATTGTTGCCCGGGTGTCCAGGTATTATCAGCGTCAAGAACACGTTCCTGGGTTCAAACATGACGCCGGGGGGAAGATTGAGGGGGATCACGAACACGGGCCAACAAGTGTACGGGGCCGCCATCATTCCAAACGGGTTGAACCCATCTGTTGCCAGTGCTATGCGTACATTCCGAGCCTCCAGAGCCTTTTCAGGATTCATGTTATCGAAGTGCTTCCAGGCATCACCATCCGCTGGGTGTACCATCTTGTTAGTGTACCTTTTGCCATTCTTGTGCCACGTCATCATTTTCGCGGTCTCCTCTGTCATAAACAGCCGTTGGAGCCTATGTGTGAAAGGAAGGTGACGTATGACCATCTCGGGGATCTTGGACTATCTCTTGGTGCCATCACTGCCTTCTACCTCCACAAACCTAGAGGCTTTGCACTTTGGACAGTGTGTTGCGAACTCGTGGTCGTCCCTGAACAGGACGCACCCATTTGGACAAGCTTGGATCGGCTCGTACGGCATCTTAAGTGCACGAAGGAGCCTCTGTGACTCGTACGTGTTCTTCGGCAGGATGTGGTCCTTCGGAAGCAGTTTGCCAACAACTGTCAACACGAGATTGAAGCCGTCTCGACTAATGCCCAGCTGCGACTTCAAGGCTATTAGTTGTGAAATGGCATCCAGCTGCGAAACCCTTGTGTTCTCGTGAAGGGGCTTCTGTGCCGACTCCATCATGGTGTAGAACGCCTTTGCGGTTTCCTCTGGATCCTCCTCCACCTCCATTCCTTGAGCGAACCGCCCTTCCTGGAAGTCTTCCATCATGTCTGCCATCCCGGCATCTGCATCGTACTCCTCAAGCAGGGGTCTCACCACCTCCTCCCTAATACGATCGCGTTCACCATGGTGGACCCAGCGCGTATAGTTTGGAACGAATCCATTCTTGAAAAGATCTTCCATAACCGTACGCCTGTCTCTCCATTTCTTGTTCTTACATTTGCTGCAGGGACACGGCATCCGAATCGACCCTCTAGCAGCTCGGTCAAATGCCTGCTCTAGGAAAGCGCTGGTCCCCCTAACCCATTCAGAGGTCTGTCTAGCCCTTTCCCAGCCAGTGTACATCCACTCACGGTCAGCCATCCTCTGCCATGCGCCAATGTAAGCGAGTAATAAAACCAGCTTCTGCATCTACAAGGCGTTCCTACCATCTAATAGGTGAAGGATAGGTCCTAATCCCACCCGATGATGCGTAGATGAGGTTAGCTTCCATGCTCCGCTCCCGTCCGAGACGGAATTTCGGCAGCACCTCCCCGCTGTTCTCCCGATACACGTCCCGGCAGGGAGAGTGTGCATCCGGAGAACAACGGGGAGGTGCTGCCGAAACTCTGACTCGGACAGGGGCAGAACATGGAAGCTAACACATCTACGCATCCTCGGGCTGTCCAAAAAACGTGGACAATCCGAAAGAGATACCGTCGCAGATATGCACTGATCAGCATACCAACGACCGCGTATCACTTTCGGACGGGAGACGCCTAACTCGGTTACGCAATCTACTTACAACAAATATAAGGAAGAGAGGTGATTTATACCTAGGGTGGCGGCGCAGAGGTGATTGGGATCACCGAGTACCTCCCTCAGGTCCTCCTCCTACAATAAGGGCACTAAAGGTTAGTATCCACGCAAAATTTCGGCAGCACCTCCCCTGCACGGGGAGGTTTCCAAAACATAGTCATGACAAACAAAAACAAATAGGTAATTCAGTATAGCTATAAGCAAAAGTCAGCGTGTCTGCACACCAATAACGCATCGACAACAGCAGTATTAAGTTACATTGTCAACTCCACATGCATATAATTGGATCCTTATCATTGGGAAACAAGGTGATTTGATTCACGCTATATATTTTGATTCACATGTACATCGACTGACAACAGCAGTATTAAGTTACATTGTCAACTCCACATGTACATCGACTGACAGCTACAGCAAGTTAACAAGCTATATATTTTGATTCACGCTGTGATTAGCATATATAGGCAACAGTACATGGAGTACACACTGGTTATTTAGACTAACATATATATAGGCACGCAGTCGCAGTGGCTATGATTCTTCAGGAAAAAAATAGAAAATGCCAGATTCATGACAAAAGATGGTTTGTTGTTCATGTAAATTCAGTATAGCTATAAGCAATACGAAACTAAAGATGGAAATATGATAGTCAATTTGGGGGGACTATTTAGAAATGAGGTACAAACCTGTAAACTATTGGGATGAAACATCTACTTCATACCATTACAAACAGGCATCAGGCAATAACAGTGTAGTTTATTATGCATACCAGCATATTGGGATACAAGAACCAACTGTTCGATAAATATGAACAGGGAAAATAACAGTGTAGTTTATTATGCCTCTAAGCCCTGAATTTATTATATTTGTATCTCTCAAATGGTGGTGTGATGTCTGGACTTGAAATTTTGTGTGGCATCATATAATAATAACTTTATCTATACATGGTGAAGTCTTCCAAGATTTTTTAAAAAATTTAGATGGGAGTTTTTTAAGTTTTCACCAGATATGCTCTCTATATATAAATACGTGTCACCGCAAGGTCATAATGTTCTATTTTAAATTATACCATCCACGTGTACACAACTTAAAAATAAATGTCCAAGGTGCACGGGCTTATAGAATGGCAGTCTATTAGTTCCCAGTTTATATATAAAAGATATAAGTCTAATAAATGAAGCTTATGATATAAGTCCCCGATCAGTCTTGCACAAACATAAGAAAAGAACACAGAAGTGGAATGAAAGCTTGTTCTTTATTTCTAAAACCAAAAGAAGATAGTAATGGATATATTTCAAAGCAGTGATTATAAAGGTTCTGGAGCTTACGATGCAACAACCGTAGTAGCAGGAGCAGCCTGAGGCTGCGCACTTGGAGGTGCCCTGTGGAAGACAGTAACAATGGCATAAGAGAAGCCATAGGGTCACCACAAAAGATGAAGGGGAAAAGATGGCTCACGTTTCAGCTGTGGCAACAGGAGCTTGTGTAGGTATTCTTGCAACTGATGTAGCAGGGGCCACAGGGGCTACAGGTGCAGCAGGTTGGACCTATTGCAAAGTTAATAAGAGACCAAAATATAAGAAAACAGTTGGTAACAATAATGCCAAAACAAAATACAAGGTATTATATCATCATATGTGTTATACAGCACATACTTGTTAGTTTGTATGCAAAAACAACTTAAATTGATTATGTACATATAAGGTGCTCAGGCACAAGTACCAAAAAGGGATTAAATTTGATCATTGCTCCCACTTTTTTTTTGTCGTTAGGTACATTTGGTGACTGGAATCATAGACAAAACTAAATCTGCTAATTCATATCCCGAAGTATACCAGGATACGAGTCATATGACACATGAGAACACTAATGATATGCCAATTCATATCCCACACAAGACAGACCAAATTTTGAGTGCAATTCAGTTTTACAGCTCACCATTGCAACCCTGAAGAAGAACACTACCGAAATACAAAAATAACTACATATATGCCAAAACTAACCGGAGTTGCAGGAGCTTTTGCAGCAGTAGCGGTAGAAGCTCCACTTTTGCAGCAGTAGCAATAACCTGTTCAGGCATCAGGCAATATGCTGGTATTAGCAAACAGCAAGTACGTTTTAATCATGATTTCTCCATAAGTTCCTTTCCGAAACATTAAATTATGAAATTGGCTCGAGGCGTACGCATCATTTGCATACGACTAGACCCTGCAGAACTTGTATTAGCCTATACTACCACATACAGTCTCCAACCAACTTCTCATTGAAAATAACTACAATAAGAACCTAGCCTCACACCCAGAATAGCAAGAATTCCACATTTACTGATTATCCTCTGAGAGAACACCAAACGAACATGACAGCGAATATATCCAGAAGAACCCAACTAAGCACTGACAGCGACACGGGGACCTTTGTTGTTCATATTTCCATCTTTAGTACAAAGGTTAGTTTGTACCTTTGCTGATGGTTTGTTACATAAATCAAAGGCTTTGTATTGCAGTTCAATCTTGTCCTGGTAATCCCCAGTATACTATTTCTAGAATTATCCTACCCCTGAGTCATCCTAATGCAAAATCCTTTTAAAGGAAACATATTACAAACTAGTGTAATACATGGAGATATAGCAGAACATACTCCATTGATTCATTGATTCTCCCTTTGCTGCCTGCATTTTCTCCTTTCTTTGCCATCAGCATGAATTATATGTAGGGTTTATATATAACATTATTATAGCTTGCTTTCCAGATAGTGATGCAAATGGGAGTTGACCTTTTCACTGCTGAATACCTAAGACGGCTGCAGGCCGCTCCTCCTTCGCTGATTTTTTGGTGCTCTATTTGCCATGTGCTTCACTATTGCCAGCCACCTTTTTTTTTGCGCGACTATCCACGTCTATCTGGTCACCTGAGATGATGGCCTAACTTCTTCTACCCATCTTGTTCGAGAAAACCCAGATATGCTAATTAGGACTACAACACTACTTTGTTAATTTTGATGCACCTCATTTTGGCTCAGGAGCTTCATTCCTACCATTCTAATTTCTTACTTCAGACCCCTTGCATATTTCAGTGCACCGTGCAACCTTAAAATTCAAAGTGACATGCTCTGACTACTGTGGACCATATAACGTTGCGAGATTGGCAGGTGACAACAGTGTATGGTGATGTATAGCCTGTGATGAAAATGATATCCCAAATAACTTGGGATATAGACTAGGCTCCTGATCTGTTTTTGAAGGTGCATATCATGTTCATGGTGTTATTTATATGAACCAAATTTTGTATGAATTGCTACAAAAATACGCTTCTCTAAAAAAAATAGCGGCCAGCCAGAACTATTACTAGTTTGTATGAATTGCTACAAAAATTGCTCGTGTTGGCAACAGGCATCAAACATTGCATGCATATACACAAAATCTGGTAGGGCCAACCATACCATGGAAGAAAACAGAACAATAAGCCAATCCTAGCCTCTGGCGCTGCAATGACCTTTTGTGATCAGTTCACCAAGAATGGATAACAACTAACAGATTCTATGAAGTGAAAAAAGAAATTAGTAGTTTAATACAGCCATAAATCTTTCAATTCAAAGGTTACGAGCCCTGTGTGGCAACGCTGGTCAAAAGAGGACTGCACAATCACACATTCTGTTTTGAACATTCAATTTCAGCATTACAACAGCTGAATTTCAGCATTAAGTATGTGTAGCCAATTTTTCATGGGATTACGTAACTATAGGCTTCTATATTGATTATGATAGGTTCAACCTTTTTCATTGTAAATTGTACTAAAAAATAAAATAAAACGAGTAAAAGACTATTTTGACAGCATGGATTTATTAAATCGGATACTTGAAGACATAAGAGCCCTAATAGTTTAATCAAGAAGGGTTGCTGCATCGGCATCTCCTAATTTCAATTGCAAATTCCAGTGGCAAATTGCTAATGGCAAATAGATTGCCAATCACTTGTACGTCTATGCACAAATCCATCAGTAGTACTAACCCTAGATCCCCAATCATGCACAAATCCATCAGAAATAAGAGCTCACCCTAGATCTGGGCGTGAAGTAGGCAGAGGAGCACGACAATGAGGGGGCACCAGGACTCCGGCGGCTATCAGCTGTCGGCTCGGCGCAGCCACATGGCCAGAGCGGCGTGGCCAGCTGTCGCCAAACCCGGTGGTGGTAGCGGCCACGGCGGCCAAGCTAGCGCGGCAGTCGTAGCACCGGCCGGCCAGCCGTCGGCTCCTCGGTGGCCGCTTGCAGGCCGCACTGCCACAGCCCCGCCCTCGCGCTGCCGCCACCACCGCTCGCAGCCTCGCCTTGCGCCCGCACCGCAGCCCGCGCTGCAGCCCAGCCCTAAGCGCAGTAGCAGTCGCGGCGTCACGCGCCCGCCGGCCGTCGGAGCCCGCAAGCCGGTCGTGGCCTCGAACCGCTAGGTCGGGTGTCGCCGCGTCCGCGTTGGGGAAAAGGAGAAGTACGAACAGAATGGAGGGAGAGAGAGCGGACAGGAGGAGAAAGACCGTGTAGAATAGGGATGAACGGATGGTCTTAGGCTGTATTGGGCCTTCATGGGCAATGGTGTGCGTGTGTTTCTCCTTGTTTTTTTGTTCTATTTTTTATTTTATGCATATGCAAATACCTATATTATACAACATATAAGTATATTAATTAATTCACAAAAAATATAAGTATATCCATTTAGAGCAAATATATTGGCGGGGTCAAGTTTATATACATATTTATATACATATTTATACATGTATATATTTATATACATATTTATTCACCGTTCATCTATTGTGTTAGATATTGTTTAAGCACTTTTTCCTACCGTGGTTTTTTTGCCGCTTCTCATCTCTATGCTATCTGCGTGGCATTTTCCTTTTTTTTAATTAAACCTTTTTCAGAAAACAAATTGTCATGTGTACAAACAATTATATTCATATAACCAGAGAGATAAATGTGTATATATAAATGTATTTTTATTTAATTATTATCTTAATACCCAACTCAGCCAAAAATATTATAACATTTATTTATTGTTTTCATATATACATACTTGTGTATATTTATATATTTTATACACATCTCAATTTCTTTAACTTGCCAGTTACTATAATGATATATAATTATGGATAGGGTTAACGACCTTGATCAACACATGGAAGTGTTACTAGACCCGTCTTGGTAGATGGATCTACATGTCACCATGGATACACAATGCTAACAAAATCAATAAAATAATTTGACACACCATCTTTGCCAATTTCTCTTTATGACGTGGCAAATATTGTCACAATATATAATTGGACTAGCTTTAAGACATTTTTTGTGACATAAATTCACTTAAGTCACTAAGTTGAGAGGCCTCTAGAAAAAATGTCATAAAGTAGCTGATTTAGTGATATTTTAACCTAATGTCATGCCATAAACGTCATAAACCAGCACATTTCTTGTAGTGTTCCCATCCGTGCACTTGAAGAACTCCTGCACGCAGACATCATGTATCATTTCATTGTTTCAAGAACGTCCAACGAATGTGTAGTATTGAGAAATGTGTTGCGATGAAAACAACCACCCAAAACTCCCTCTTGATCTTCTCTGCAAGGCTCCCGCCTTCGAGGACGGTGACCAGGTAGAAGTGGTCCCACTTCATGGGCGGCTTTCGCTCACCCTTGATGATGATCACATGTGGAGATGTCTGGGTTTTGAGCATCCGACATCGCAGCTTGCTCCAAACTTTCTCAAATTTTTATCGTAGCCTCCACATGCGATAACATGACACCCCGACAAGTTTCATGATTTTCCGACTTCGTTTGGATTTTATATAATTTAAAAACACTTCTACCACTCCTGGATGGTCGTGTTACGTGGACATGGACTTCGAACTTTTGGGTGACTTTTTGGACACCACCTCAAAAGACACTCTCCAACATGAATATCATTTTTCGAATGGCTAATTTTCATTATTTCATGCACCTGCAGTTCAAATTTGGATTATGCGAGAAAATTCAAGTAAACAAAATAAATTAACAAAATATAGCAAAATGTTAAAAAGGGCCCAAATTAGAACATATGCTTGTAAACAATATAATTAGGTCATATAAAAAGTTTGAAGTCAAAATTCAAAAAAAATGCAAACTCTTTGCCGACAGCATGTCTAGGCTGTCGGCAAAGAGATATCTTTGCCGACAGCATAAAGACGTGCTGTCGGCGAAGTTAACGGCGTCTGTCCACCGTTTTCCAGCCAGTTCTTTGCCGACAGGATTTCTTTGCCGACAACAACACTGTCGGTAAAGATATCCTTTGCCGACAGTGTTTGTTCACCGACAGCAGGGAGCCTATGGGCTGTCGGCAAAGAATTCTTTGCCGACAGCGGGGATAGGCTGTCGGCAAAGACTTCCTTCGCCGACAGCCCTGGCCCTGGCTGTCGGCAAAATGTGGGGCTGTCGGCGAAGTTCCTTTCTCCCGTAGTGTTGGGTGCATCTAAACCAGGCCTAAGCACCCCCTGTTTTGAAGAATTTCGCTCTCTCCACGGTGTCGATCAGGGCCCAACAATTACAGGTGCGAAAGTACTGCCAAGACTGCCGTCGTCCAAGCTTTAATTTCAATTCAAATCAAGGGCGGCTCATTGGAGACAGAGAAGCAAGCAACGCTCTGATGCCAAGTTGCCAAGTGCCAACACCGGTTTCCACCATGCACACGTCATGCACAACCACATCCACTGCATTGAGGTGGAAGGAGTTGTGGTGACAAATCATGCATGACGGCAAGGTGTCAGCTCTAACGGACTAGTACATCAAGGGAAGCCAGGTGCCAGTGCCGACTGCACGTCTGCACCCATGACCACTGTTGGATTGCAGTGATGCCCGTCCAGGCCCCAGCGGTCAAGGCGTCCAGCGGCCAGTCACAGGCTCATGGCCTTGGCCTTGTACCGGCTGGCAGCAAGGCCTCTGCAGCCTGCAGGCAGGTACAAAGTTAGGAGCAACTCTACTTTGGAACAGTCATATTTAGCCATGGAATTAGGTCTTTGTTGCTTATCTTATGAGATCAAAACCAAAATCTTTTGAAGGTATGGGCTCTCTTTTCGTGGAAAGAGAACGTGTATCTTTTCGTCCACTATAATTGAATTTTGCTCATGTTAATTTTTTTTCGGGAAGCTTTGAAGGAGAATTCTGAGTCAGCCGATTTTTTTTTTTTGAAAAGGAACTACGGAGGGGAGAGTTTTCCCGCCTGGATTTCATTAAGGAAACGAGAGTGGCTTCAGTTTACAAATACATATCAGGAGCTTGCCGAGCCCTGAATTGACGTATATGAACGCAAATACATACGCCAACGGCGCAGACCAGGTACTAGAGAGGTAGAAACAAATCGCCCTTCCCATACAGAAAGATCATCACAGACACGGGACACAACATTTCGTGCGCTTAGTTGCTGTTTGTGAAGACTGACCCATTCCTAGCATCCCAAAGTCGCCAGAGGATTGATTGAAGGATCGACGGCCATGTCCCAGGATCCTGACCAGCGGGCGGCGTTAAGGTCCAAATATCAGTGTCCTCCACTTCTGACAATGTAGGCAAGCCAATGATTCTCCACACTTCTTTGCTCAGCGGGCAATCAAAGAAGACATGGCACCGGTCTTCAACAGGATGGTTGCAGCGCTGACAAACTGAATCATCCAACACATGCTTGTAAAAAAGGTTTGACTTGGTGCTCAGCCGGTCCTTAAAGTATAACCAGGCAAAAATTTTAACTTTGTTCGGCACTCTTGATTTCCAAATCTATCTCCCGTGCAGGTCCTGAACCCTCGGAGAGGGTGCTAGTGCATCATATGCATCCTTGAACGTCTTGCGTGTAGAAGATATCAGCCTGGTATCTTGCTTGTCCTGCAGCCAAAAAAACTACGATTGAAAGTACTGTTTGTTGATTTGTTGGGAGAGAAAAATATTGTTAAATGGCTGACAGATTCGGCTGATACGCTCAAGCAAACATGGCTTCCTCTTCGGAATAGAAATTGACTATTTCTACATAGGGAAAGTAATGAAAATGCAAGCACAATTTGGGGAGGGGTTTTTCTATTGTAACAAGGAAGAATTATCTACTCCATCCGACTAGTTCCGGGTTCGAGTCCCGGGCAACCCATATGGAAAATAGAAAAGAGCAATCTGAGTTTTGAATTTTTACTAACTTCATTTCCAAATTTTTTAGATTTGGCCCTGTTCGCTTGAACGTATCAGCCGAATCCGCCAGCCATTCAGCAGTGTTTTTCTCTCACAATAAATCAGCAAACAATACTTTCAACCATGTTTTTTCAGTTAAGCGAAGAGGGCGGGTTTTTTTTTTCTTTTTTGACCAGGTGAGATTCGCTCATGATAGGCTGCCAACATATGACTCCTGGAATATTTGTTGCTTAGCTAAGCATTTTGTGCCATGCATATTTAATTTGAAATAGTTTGAAGAAATGAGTTTCAAAGTTGATACTTCAAGTGCGTTCACAAGAGATTAGGTTAGTCCTGATCCATTTCGGTTGAAATGATGATGTTTACAAGTTGTCAAATTCGACTAGGGAGCACAACACTCCTACTACGGGTGCATTCCGTGATGAGTTAGCCACCGCTCTTTCTTTAGCTTAGGGCTGAAATTATGTATTCGTGCAATTGCATTCCTAGTCGTTTTGGTTGAAACTACTCTTTTAATTATCTATGGACAATATTATTTCGATTCGAATGTCTGACTTTATCAATTATATATCTACGGAGAATGTTATTTGCATTTGAATGATGGACTTCGCTCATTATAGATCGATTATCTATGCATAATGCTATTTGTATTTGAATATTCGTCAGTATTATTCATATGTGTACGGGTCAAAAGAAAAAGATGGGATTCATTCTCAAAGAGGTCTTTTTGTCTTTAATTTCAATAAAGATGGGATTCACTCTCAAAATTGTGTTTTTGTTTTTATGCGACTTAAATAATTTCAGTAATAAAATTATGCATCTTGCATATCAAGTGTTTAAAAACATTCACTAACAAATGGTTACAGACATCGAAACATGCAACAAACATCATGCAAAGGCATATTAGACTTTTTAAGAAAAACTTTCCATTTTTAGAGTTACAATTTATCCAGAGTAGAGCTACCCCATGGTTGAGCCACACCTAACGACGTGGCAGCTAGCGTGGCCGCCCACCTGTGTTCTCCATGGGGGCTTTTTTGAGAAAGAGGTACCCAGCGGAGGGGATCAACGAAGGGCCTGATTGGTAGCCTGTATGAGGCTGAGCCATGCTCCCAAGATGTAGCATCTTTATGCATTCTCGTGTGTTTGGTTGTGTAGCCTCTCCAGTGTAATACTAGTTGCGCTTGTTTGGATGGCTGCACCTCTAGCTTAGCGTGTCTCAGATGATGTGAAAATTGCAATCAAGCCTAGCTCCCGGATAAGATTCCACCTGCCAGAACCAAATTAGGCCTTAAAATGTTACTAAGATTTCGACCCGGTATGGATCTACAATGCACACCATAAAAGTTTGAGGGACCTAAATGACATTCCTCTAAAAGTTAATGGACATGTGGTATATTTTGCTCTTATTTTTCCTTAAGTTCTTGTTAATTTTTATTGCTTTCTTTTGTATTTGTTCATTTTGTTAATATTGTTAATTTAACCATGAACATCTTCTTCTGGTGAACCTCGAATATCGTTCTGCTCATGTTTATTGTTTCATATATCTAGAATATTGTTCTTCTAATTGTAAAATATTTTTATACCTCCATAATACTGGAATATCTTTCATTTTGTTCCCTTTTTCTTAAGACAACATTTTTTATTTTTTCTGTTCATATTTGTTCCTTTTGTGCCCAACAATAATATAACGCATATGTTGGACCTTGTGCCCAAACATCGCTCCGCAACAAAGAATAAGGTTCCCGCGTAATTAATGGATAAAATATAAAATCTGTGTTTGGACCTGGGACTGAAAATCTATATCTAATAATAAAGAGGCAAAATTTCAGGCTCTTTTTTTTCGTCCATCCATTTTTTTCGTCCACCTCCCTCTAACTACCGGTAGTCAAGAGTTTCTCCCGTCTAGACTTATATATAACTCATGCTCATACGAATTAGAATAGCTCTCGTCTAGCGCCATACGGAGTCCGATTCCAAAACGTATTGGGTTGTATATAGTCTATGTTTAACCAAAGAGTCATACTCATACGCAAAAAAAAGTCCATACCCAATACGATTACTATATATATATATATAGTAAATTTGGTTTTTTTTCTTTTTTTTGTCTGGATATTTTTTTCGTGTGGCCTCCCTACGCTACAATCAAATTTATCACACAATCAATTGATCCAAGTGAATCAAGAAAAAAACACAAAAATCATGAAACCAATGTTTTCCTAAACGCTAAACGGTAAACAGTCGGTCACCCTTCGTTTAGCGTTTAGACCGTTTAAACGGTGTTTAAACGGAGTTAAACGGCCTAAACGGTTTTGTACAATAACAATAAAATATACATATTTATGTAGGTAAAAATAAAATTTCTTAGAACCCATACATATTTACACATGTAAAAATCAAATATTCTACCAAATAATCTTGTTGGAAGAAATCTAAATCCCACAACACTTCATATAATTACAATGTTAATTAGTTTCATGTTGATTGTGATAGACGTAGTCCTTTAATTCACTTAATTATGGATTAAATGGTTGCTTAGCTCATTTAATCATGTTTAATCTGATTTTGTTTAGACCGTTTAGACGGGATTGAACGGTTTAAACGGCTCAACCGTTTAATTCACCGTTTAGGGTCTAAACAATACGGCTGACTTCTGTTTACCGTTTAAACGGTGTTTAAACGGACTAAACGGTCGTTTAGGCGAACAGAGTGCATAAGCCTGCTGCGCCACGCCCGATCAGCTGACATGGTTGTGCTCTAACCATGGCCACGAGCCCGCCATGGGTGGCCATGCCCTCACGTTGTAGCTGTCTGTCGTCCTGGGCCGTGCTCGATGTCTGTGCTCCCCTATTGTCGCCGTCGACACCGCGCCTTTGTTGTGTCGCCACATGGCCCGCAAGCTGACGCTAACACTCCTCGGCCTGTGAGTCGCCGCCGCCACCGGTCCATGCCCGGCGAGCCGCAAGCCACAGTCGCAGGGCTGACGAGCAGCTACCGCCGGATCTCAACTAGCCAGCCACTACGAGCAGCCGCCGGTCCTCACCTAGCCATCTGTTGCAGCCAATCCTTGCCCCGCACGCCGCCGCCGTCTCTCTTCATGCCATGCACCGCTGCCGTCGGGCACGCTTGTATGAGGAAGAGGAAAGAAGCTTTTTTGGACTCGAGGAAAGGAGCATTTGTGGTGCTAGCAAGGGATAACGATGAACGAGTGGGTATGAAATTCTGGATTGGAGCTTAAAAAATCTGAATTGTATGAATTTACGCAAAACATTAACCAAATGTTCTTTTTTTTGTGACAGATGATTTCAACGAACCATGTGAGCTATATATTCTATAGATATTTCTATATCAAATTACCGAAACAAATGGTACGTTGATACGCTTCCGGCTTTATTGTGGGTAGCGTTTAAGTACTTTTTGGGAATTATCTCTTCAATTGAAACAACCACTGTATTTTAAGCATTATTATTATATATACGTCTAGATCTTTTAGTACATGGGAAGATTCTTATTTCCTTTGACTTATAATTGTTCATTGAGATTTTATAGAAAACAATAACCATACCAATCTCACCTATGTATCGAATACCTATAAGTGTCATACAAGATAACATCTCAATGACAAGAGACATATATTTTTTTTCTCTCCGGTGCAACGCACGGGCATATTTTCTAGTAAAAAATAATAAAGGGATAGCGATTTTTAGGCCGTTTGAACTGATGAAGGAGGCCGAACCCAATAGATGCGAAGCTGTTATTATTTTTATCCCCCTCTTCGCCTTCGTGGTGTACGTCTAGGGTTTTACACTCCAGCCGCGACGATGCCGAACGACGACCACAGCGCCGCCGCCGCCGAGGACGGCTGGGTTCGCGCCGCCGAGGACCGCTGGGTGCGCACCGTTGTGGAGCAGATCCGACGCTTCCAATCTCTCAGGCCTCGCCCAGGGAGGGTCCTCCGCTACACCCCGATGCCGCCGGAGGTCAGGGCGAGGGTGAACAAATCGCTGGCTTGCTGGCCGGTGCCGCCGAAGGATCGCTGCCATCTCGAGCTCATGGTCGCGGAGAAGTTGGAGAAGTTGGCTGGGCTCCAGGGCTACAGCCCGTGGCCCGAGGCCAGTCGCATCGCCGCCGCCGCGGAGGCCGAGGGCTTCGCCGCAGCCTCCGCGTACGCCGCCGGCAAGTCCCTGGCTACTGACGAGGAGAGGGCCGACGTCTTCCGCAAGTACATCAAGGAGGTGTCGGGTACCGCCAAACGCTACGCCATGTCCCGACGACCCCAAGCCGCCGGCACCTCAAGGTCAGGGCCCGCTGCTCAGCCGCCTCCTGCCACTTCCGTCGCTGTCGTCTCAGGGCCCGTGCACCAACCGGGGCTGCCGTCGGCGTCTGCTCCGAGATCTCCATCCGCTCCCGAGGAGTAGGGCAATAGGGCGTCGCCCACGTTTTCATCCAACGTGAATTGCTCTCCTTTGGTGGGGGTTCGTTGGCGTCTATATGGTTAGCATTAGTACTATCTTATCTGATGTCTATTTGAGATATTCCAGTGAGAAGAACGGTCGCTCTCCTTTTGTTGGTGTCTATGGTTAGTACTATCTGATGTCTATTTGAGATTCCAGTGAGAAGACGAACTTATGTTTGTTTCTGAATCTGGTACTCTGCTATATGCAATAATGTCAAGCAAGTTAGTCACTTCGCATCAGGTATATACTCCCTCTGTCCGGTTAAGAATGCAATTGTAGTTCATTTTTTTATTTCCGTGTCCAATGTTTGACCGAATATATAGATAAAAGTATTAATATTTTTGACACCAAATAAATATATTATAAAAATATATCTCATAACAAATCTAATGATACTAATTTTATGTCATAATTATTTATATTTTTTATATATAATTAGTCAAACTTGACATACTAAAACATTGCACTGTGCTAGAATTGCATTCTTTTTAGGACGGAGGGAGTATAAGTTGAGCATGTGTGTTCATTCTTCTTTGCTGGTCGCGCTCCATTTAATAATAATATATAGATTCAAGAGTAGAGAGTGTTTGTATATATGTTATCGCTAGGTGTCGATCAAGGGAGTATGCTACTGTGTTCGCTTGGGAGTAATCTATTTTCGTTGAAGATGGAAAATGCTTCTTAATTTGCAACTATATGGGTATTGGGTTGTCAAATTCAACTCATCATGGCCGATTTTGTATTGGCACAAATGCTAGTGGACAATTCATACATAGATCATCGATCTGATATGCTTTGTGATTGACTACCTACTACCGTTGAACACATTATTGTCTTTATACTTGTTTTTGGATGTGGGTGTTTAAGAGTTGACAAGAGGGAGCTCTATTTGATCCATACAGAGTAATTCAAGTGTTGTTTCCTAGTTTTAAAATTCGATAGCTTCGTGTATTACATGTGCTCTCTTATGGAAAAAAAAGAAAAGAACGGGAATGCAGGCTATGGACGAGATTACCTGTTAATGTTGGGGGTTTACTATGTTCTTTAAACTGTATAGTTCATCCGTTCCTTTCTTACTACTATACCATTCTCAGGCTTCTTAGCAGCCAGTTCATGATATTATACCTTTCTGGTGGCTTGTTTTACCTCTCAAAATTAAAAAGAAGTATTACAATATTTCTGCTGTGATGGGAAGTTTAAACTTTAAACAACTCCCGGCTGGGGAAACACCACCCCACGGATTCGGGCTAAAAAGAAATTCTCAATTCCCTAACCGAGAAAATCCCTGAACTCCTGCCCCACCCTGATGGAAAGTTTAATTATACCAAGTTTGTACGGACTGTTGTTTCTTTATCTGATTGACGGATTTGAATTGGAAAACCCCGGATTATTATGTTGGTGATCTAAGATCCATATATGCTAATTTGTTGAACTAAATCTGGCTTAATGGCGAGGAAGGCAGATCTGGTATACTTAATTTCCACCCCTGTGCATTCATGTTTGCATCAGCATATTTGTTCTGGAATTCTGTTATTCTTTTCTGGCTGCATTGCATTTAATATCCCAGAGTATTAATTTGTATGTTAGCTCCTGCTTAGTGTATGTTGTTTTGCCATGTTGATCAAGGCTTTGTCAGCTTGGGAGTTGGTGTATCTAAGTACCTTTGCCTTCATCATCCACACTGTTTATAGGCAAGACGACCTGCAGCAACATCAATCTTCATTTGATTCTGACGGGAGCACTGGCTTGCATTGTTGTCTCTTTTGGGCATTTTGTCGAACGAATGTATTGCACAGGACAGGACATGGGGCTGGAACTTGGGCGTCAGGAGTGTACTCAAGGCCGAGATGGTCCGAGGAAGAAGACGAGCGGGTGCTGGGCCACGGCTTCGGCGGTACGTAGCCCTAGGGCGTAGTGGGACGTGATGTGGTTGCTCGATGACGCCAAGCCGTCAAGGGGCCAATGGAGCGTGAGCGTGGTCACGAATGTTCGGGAGAGTGCTAGAGCTGGAGGCAGTGGCGGAGCTAGGATTGTAACCTTGGGTATTCCCACATAAAAAGCAAGGCCGTTTTGTTCGTTATTTTGGGCTACAATGACTGAAAATACTCTAGAAAAATGCATTATACACAAATATATACAAGTATACATACATATATACACAAGAGTATATCAAAAAAGTTAGGTATTCCTGGGAATACCAAGGAATACCCTTGGATCCGCCCATGGCTGGAGGCCTGGGGACTGACGGCTCGATCAGGAGGTGCATGGGAATTGAACAGACACGTGGCTGGATGAGGGGCCAGAGTCCATGGTGCAGATTTCGTAAAAGAATTCATGTGTACAGGTCGAAAGAAAAAGATGGGATTCATTCTCAAAAATGTCTTTTTGTCTTTAATTTCAATAAACAAGGGATTCACTCTCAAATTTGTGTTTTTTGTTTTTATGCGACTTAAATAATTTCAATAATAAAATTTTGCATCATGCATATCAAGTGTTTAAAAACATTCACTAACAAATGGTTACAGACATCGAAACATGCAACAAACATCACGCAAAGGCATATTAGACTTTTCTAGAGAAACTTTTCATTATTGGATTTACAATTTATCCAGAGTAGAGCTGCCCCATGGTAGAGCCACACCTAACGACGTGGCAGCTAGCAGGGCCACCCACCTGTGTTCTCCATGGGGGCTTTTTTGAGAGAGAGAGAGAGGGGTACAATGGGGAGGGGATCAATGAAGGGCCTGATTGGTAGCCTGCATGTGGCTGAGTCATCCTCCCAAGATGTAGCATCTTTATGCATTCGTGTGTTTGATTGTTTAGCCTCGCCAGTGTAATACTAGTTGCGCCTGTTTGGATGGCTGCACCTCTAGCTCAGCGCGTCTCAGATGATGCAAAAATTGCAATCGAACCTAGCTCACCGAGTAAGGTTCAATTAGGTCTTGAAATGTTACTAAGATTCCAAACCAGTATGGATCTGCAATGCACTACACAAAAATTTCGAGGGACCTAAATGACATTCCTCTAAAAGTCAATGGACATGTGGTACATTTTGCTCTTATTTTTCTTTAAAATATTGTTAATTTTTATTGCTTTCTTTTGTATTTGTTCATTTTGTTAATATTGTTAATTTAATCATGAACATCTTCGGGTGAACCTCGAATATCGTCCTGCTCATCTTTATTGTTTCACATATCTAGAATATTGTTCTTCTAATTGTAGAATATTTTTATACCTCCATAATACTGGAATATCTTTCATTTTGTTCTCTTTTCCTTAAAACAACATTTTTTATTTTCTTCTGTTCATATTTGTTCCCAATAATATACACACGCATATGTTGGATCTTGTGCCCAAACATCGCTCCGCAACAATGAATAAGGTGCCCACATAATTAATGGATAAAATAAAACATGTGTTTTGAAGTGGCACTGCAATTTTTTTAGTGGGACTGTAAATAAAAATAAATAAAGAAACAACGATTTTTGGGCCATTTGAATTGATAAAGGAGGCCCAACGCAATAGATGGGAAGCTGTTATTATTTTTAGATAGAATTTCCCCTGAGCCATTATAAAAGATGCAACTTCCTTAGTAGCCACCGAAAAAGTGTCTTTCCCCTCAGCCATCACATAATTTTTTCGACCCCTATATGCCACTGCCGTCAAAACGCTAGCTAACAGGAGGTTGAAATGTCCCTTTTGCCCCTCTTACCTATGGGCCCCATGCCGTCAGCCTTCTTCCTCTTCCTCACTCCATGGCCATGGTAGCCGGCTCTTCCTCACTCCATGGCCATGGTAGCTAGCTGCACTGTTGCGTGCAAGTGGAGGGAGAAGAGAGCTCGGCTAGGTCGGCGGCGGCACACGGACATGGCGCGGCGCGGGCCCACATGACGGTGGCCGGCGGCTGCCCGAGCGGTGCCAACAAGGTGCGCCGACGGCCACTGCTGCCCACAGGGGTGCGCGAGTTGGGGCTGTGGTTATCTAGCACCCTGGAATTTCTCTCCTTCTCAATACCCAGTCCTTGAGTTGAACCAGAGCAGAGCACGGCACACGCAGTGGCGCCGGCAGGTGATTCCCGCCGCTGGGAGGCTCACTGGTGGCGCTGAGGGTGGGCCGCGAGGGGCTCGGGGTCTTGCGGCTGTGTCTCGGCCAGGGGCCGCGGTGACACCGACCCAGGGCGCGACTGTCCGTGTCAGCCACATGCAGGCCTGCGGCGGCGGTGGCGCGGCCATGTTACTGTATGGGTGCAGTTAGGCCGGGCTAACGGAAGGGGTGGCAACGGCCACAAAATCAAATCGGAGGAAAACATCCATAAATTGACCCAAGATAGTAAGAGGCCAAGAGTTGGCATAGGGAGAACACGGTTCGACAGCCATGGTGGTTGGCGGCCGGAAAATTCGTCCATGAAGCCCCACCAACCATTCTTGATGAGATCACGTTTGGTGGCTAACTAACACCCAAAATCTTCTACGGTTGCAAGGAATTTGAGGGAGCTGGTGCGTGCATCGCGAATTTGGCCGAAGAGTAGAGGCGGCGCAAGCTCTGTAGAGCGGCGTCCATGGCTGCTATGGTGGTGTTCCGGTGGCTACGGACGTCGAAGGCTTCAACGAAGATGTGATCCTCTGCAACGAGGATGGCCCCGTGCAGCCAACAATGTGGCCAGAGGTCAGGGCGAGGGTGAAAAAATCGATAGCTTCCATGGCATGGAGTGAGGAGGAAGAAGGCTGATGCGTGGGGCCCACCTGTAAGAGGGGTAAAAGGGACATTTTATGCTTCTGTTAGCTGCCGTTACCCCAAAAGTTGATGGCAGTGGCATACAGGGGTTGGAAAAACTGAAGCAATGGTTGAGAAGGAAGATAAACTTTTTCGGTGGCTAATAAGGAAGTTGAATCATTTATAGTGGCTCACAGGGAATTGTCTCTTATTTTTATCCCCCCTCTTCGCCTTCCTGGTGTACGTCTAGGGTTTTACACTCCAGCCGTGACGATGGCGAACGACGACCAAAGGGCCGGCGACCGCTGGGTCCGCACCGTTATGGAGGAGATCCGACGCTTCAATTCTCTCAGGCCTCGTCCAGGGAGGAAATTCCGCTTCACCCCGATGCCGCCGGAGGTCAGGGCGAGGGTGAACAAATCGCTGGCGATCTGGCCACCGCCGCAGAGCAAGCGCGACAGGGTCGTGGTCTTGGTCGCGCAGAGGATGGCTGGGCTCCAAGGCTCTGGGATCGCGTGGCGCTATGGCGCCATCCCGGAGCCTGAGGCCAGTCGCGCCGCCGCTGACGCTGAGGCCGAGGGCTTCGCCGCAGCCTCCGCGTACGCCGCCAGCAAGTCCCTAGCTACCGACGAGGAGCGGTCCGACATCTTTCGGACATACATCAAGGAGATGTGGCTTAGCGCCTACCGCTACGCCAAGTCCCGACCCCAAGCCGCCGGCACATCAAGGTCAGGGCCCGCTACTCAGCCGCCTCCTGCCGCTTCCGTCGCTGTCGTCTCAGGGCCCGTGCAGCCCAGGGGCTGCCATGGGTGTCTGCGCTGCCGCCTCCCGCCGCCGCCCCAGGAGTAGGGTGTGGCGTCGCCCATGCTTTCATCAAATGGGGATTGCTATCCTTTTGTGAGGGTTTGTTGGAAATGAACTTGTTACATCTGTGGTTAGTACTCTTAATCTGCTATCTGCTGTCTATTTGAGATTCGAGTGAGAAGATGAACTTAATTATATATGGTTGTTTCTGAATCTGGTACTATGTCAAACAAGTTATCAATTAGTAACGTTGCATCATTGTTGCTATTGCATATATAGTATGCTACTGTATGAGCTTAGAGTAATCTATTTTCATCAAAGGTGGGAAATGTTGGTTTGTTTGCATCTATATGGGTATTGAGTGGTAAAATTTAACTCAGCATGGCTGATTTTGCATTGGCACAAATGCTAGTGGACAATTGATAGATTTTGTTTTAAAGAAAAGGAGGTTTCCCCTGCTTTTGTATTTAAAAGCAAATAGACATTTAGGTTCCGCATTTTAGGCACGCCCACCTTACAAGTTTTAGCTTGACGGCGACATCACCGAGATACTTAAAGCATTACTAGCAACTAACAACTCCTGATCATGATGCATTTCAACCACATCAAACTCCTGCTGATTTGGAGCTGCGGCGCTGGAGGCCAAATAAGCCGAACATCCAATGGTGTCGACCTTGATAATGAGCTCTCCTGGTTGTACCACATTAGTTGAGGCGGCGATGATGCTTTTAACTCTAGTTGAATGGTCACCTCCTCGATACGTGCTCCCATCTCTTGTTGCATCATAGGCATCCATCTCCTTAGCATCTTGGCGATTTTGAAAAGTACATCCTTCAAGCCCATCCATTTGTGTCCTTGAAACATATTTGTAACACTCCGGTGTTATGCAATACATTTTGCATAGCAATCATATTGCACCACATTCATAACATCATGATCATGTGTGACAATTCGTAATTTGATTTAAACAAAAGTTTGAAATTAACGTATGTGATAAATTGTATTAACATGATAATCACATTTGTACCAAAATCTTGCAACTATAAATTCTACATCACTTGGAACCTTAGTTCAAATTTTGGAGCTCAAAAAATTTGTCAAAAACTTGTTTAAAAATAATTATGAAAGATATTCAAAATTTTCCCCTATTTTAGCTTTTATTTTGTCATTCAAAATCTATCAAGAATTTTGAGATGGCCCCTTAATCAAAGTTGTAGAGAATTCAATTTTGAGCAACTTTTATTTTTGGGCCAAATCCATAAAATGCTTTCTTCTTGTTCAAAATTTGGTTTGAAGTTTGAAATACATTTAAATTCAAAAATCGAAAATCAAAATTTATTTTTTTCCCTCGCGGGCCGCCGCCACCGGTTCGGCCCATGGCCAGAACCGGCCCGCATCACCCGCGCGCGCGCCCGCGTTGCCCCGCCTCGGCCCAGGCCCAGCCGGCCTTCTCCTTCCTCCTTCCCGCCCGCGCCCGCGCGCGCTGGCGCTCCGGCAGAGCAAGCGCGCCGCGTGGCGGCCGCATGCCGGCCACAGCGGCCGGGTGGCGCTCGGTCGCCCCCACCAGCGCGAGCGCCCACTCCTTAACCACCCCCACAGCGCCTCGCTACTCTTCCCCTCCGCTCTGCCTCCTTGCTTGTTCACCGCGCGCAGCTGCCGCGTTCCGCCTCCGCCACCGCACGCACTCGCCGGACGTGCGCGTTCCGACGAGCTCCGTCCACCGCAGACCACTCCATCTCGCCCCGAGCTTCCTCTCTCTCTGGCGCAACCCGTGCTCACCTCCATCTCCCGCGGTAAGCTCCACAGACACGTCAATTGCTCGCCGGAGTTCCGGCCGAGCTCACCGTGGTTCTCCGCTCCGTGGAAACCCCACCTCCGCCTCTTCTTTTCCCTCACTCGCGCAAGCATCTTGTTCGCCTCATCCTCCCGGTGCTCGGACACCGTCTCCCGTGCCGCCCCATGGCCGGAGAGGTGCTCCCGCCGGTGAGCAGCGCCGCCGAGCCGCCATGGACGGGGGCAAGCTCGATTCCGAGCCCCTCCGGTCATGCCAGTGGTCTCAACGGGACCGCCTCGCCTTGGGGATCACGACGGTGGTGACCTCGTCGCCGGCGACCTCGCCGTCGTCGAGATCCGCGCGGTCAGCGCCCTCCCTTGACTCGGAGCGGCTGACGCGTGGGGCCCGGTTGACCCGCGGGCCCGCCTGTCTGTCTCGGTTTGTGCGCGCGTGTGTAGATCGCCGGGTGCACCTAGCAGTTCAGCGGCTGCAGTTAAAAAGGATTTTTGAAATTGATTTTTCAGAAAATGTATAAATGCTTTAGAAAATTTGTAACTTGCTCATTTTAGCTCCAAAATTGATGAAACAAATTTCTATGGACTCTTTGGGACCAGATCTATGATATAAAATTGTTGCATGTCAAATTTGAGGTACTTTTCTGTAGAGTTTATGATTAACTAGTGAAATGGCTATTTTCTTGATAAATACTTAATAAATCCTAGAAAAGTCAGAAAAATATGATTCCAAATTTATTAATCTTTTTGTGTCATGTCCTTTCTAGGGAAATTTTATATCTTGGGTGTTCTGTATAAAAATTTGTAGTTGCAGTTCAAATGCTTTTTATTACCAATAATTGTTATTTTTGTTATTTAAATAAATTTGAATAAAACATGCAAGTGATAATTTTTCTATAGTGTTTGTTTAGGTAATAGATGGTAGAAAAATTCCTAAATCTGTTGTTTGATACTTTTCATAATGTAAAGTATTTTAAATATCTATTTTAGGCCCTAGTTTGTTATTTTTGTGTAGGCAGTTCTAGTTATCCAAATGCAGTAAAATTTTTATGTCAAGCTATTCTTGATATCAGTAATCCACTGTAATTTTATAAGATTTTTCTGAGCTACTAAAATATGTGTTGCTGTTCAACCTTAGGACTAATTAGGGTTCTATTTATTCTTAATGCAAAGTTAGTTGGAAAAATATACTTTGGTGTATCTTTGAAGCACCTTGTTAGTCAAGTACTCTCGCATGGTAGAAACTAGTGTTGGTAGTTTCCGAGTACATGTTCTTGGATGACGTAGACTACCTTGTAGAAGAGTCATAAGATCCACATAATCCGATGACGTAATACATTCATTACATCGCATGCATTCCGCATCATCATCATCTCATGTCACCTCTGCAATGCACCTATGCATGTTGCACTCATACTTCTGCATCATACAGGATCGCAGGAGGTGGTTCCGACAGTTGTTCCCGAGGACGCAGAGGAGCAGCTCGAAGTGACGGAGCCGGAGCCAGCAGAAGCAGAAGAGGAGTCCGGTGAAGAGCTTCCGGAGTGCCCTGACCATCGTCCCAGTACCTTCGAGCGAGGCAAGCCCCGGAGCATTTCTCCCCCGGTTTGCAAATAAATATTTATTAATTTTACTTAATCTGATGCATTAAGTTTAGGAGTTGTTTGCAAACGTTGCTGCATTATACCTTGTTTCACATTGTTCTACCCGATCCTTGTCACCCTGGTGTCTACGGTCAATAACTGCTTAGCTTGCTTAGACCGGTAGAAGTCGGGTGATTGCCTGTCATCCGCGAGCTATAGGGGATTACCTGGTTTTATGTGAAAGAATGTCATGTGAGAATAACTAAGTGTGAAAATGAATGTGAGACCGGGCGGAAGCTTGCAGGGTTCTGGACTGTAGTGCCTTCCGTCTGTGTCGATTAAGGACCGTCCGATGTCGGGCCTCGGGTCATGTTGAACGCATGCCTCACATTTAGCTGGCCGAATAAAGTACCTTTCGACCGCGAAGCCGGGAGATTATTCGGGCCGAGTGGATTGCCCGCAACGCACTGTACCGGAGCAGTAGTGGCAGGAAACGGGGGCGCGATGATAAGGCCAAAGAGCAGTCGGGCGGCCCCCGGGTACATGTGGTTCCTGGCAAGCTCGCGACTTTACCTGAATGGTTGACTCGGTGACCAATACCTCACTTTAGCGGGTGAGTGAGGTTTGTGTGAGGAATAAATTACCAGCTGGTCAATAATCGATTCGAATCGCCATCGTTCACTGGAAAGTGAACACTTGACTTGAGTTACTTCATCGTAGTAATACTGATGAAACACTTGGATAGTTATGAGGAAATGACATAGTAACTATTGTAAATTATCAATGGTAATCCTTGCTTGCTTAATTATATGGTTACTTTAGCATAAAGTGCAAACATAGTTGACAGGGGAATAAAGAATTAAAATATGACATGCTTTTGTAAATGATTTGGTAAGCTAAAAATGCTTTTCTTGCAAATGAGTCAGCTACCCCACCAAAAAGCCTATCATGATCCTTGGAGTCTTTTTGCTTTGGTTCTGTCGGGTAAGTCTAGCTGAGTACCTTCTCGTACTCAGGGCTTTGTTCCCACTTATTGCAGATGGACAGATGTACTATGGTTATTGTATCAACTGTCTCTACCCTGCGATGGGCGAAGCCTAGGACCATGGGCAATGGTCATTCACTACTCCTCGCCTGATGCTTTTGTGGGAGATGATCGCGAGCTGGCACTTTATTTTCGAAAGTTGTGCGTGTGTGTGTGCGCTTTGAACTAATGCTTCCGCTACTTTATTCGAAACTGGTTTGTAATAACTATGTTTAAACTCCGATGTATTTTGTGCCGCAAACTACTGTGTAACTTATGAAGGTAATCGCTGAACTCATTACGATCTTGGCTGTGATGTGAAATGGTTTGAAATCCGTCGAGATTTCACGGACTACCGGGTTATACGGGCTTAAGTTTGATAAATTGTCCGCCCGTTGGATGATTTTCTTACTTAATCTCGTATAATTGGGCGGTTCTGTTACAATATTTCATTTCCAAATTTCCAAATAGACCATAAGATAGTAGCCGAAACAATATTTGTAACTTTATGCCTCTTATTCGCCAACCAAAAACGGGCAACAAACTCAAAGTCTTGCCCTAACCTCATACCCAACAACTCAGATATACAATCCCAAATCAAATTAGCAATGCAGCAACCAAAAAACAAATGAGTAATGGATTCATTTTCAGAACACAAGAGACAAGTGGGATCACTTATCCTTTCCTTTTGGCTAAATTGTCTAGGGTTAATAGTTTATTTTTGGATAGGAGGCATAGGAGAAATTGTACTCTTGGTGGAATAAGCAACTTCCAAACCGAACTAACAAACACTGGGGTAATCCCCCTGAAATTTGCAACAACATACAAAGATTGAACTGAGTATTTTCCTGATGAATTATAAGCCCAAATTATCTGTTCATCCTCTTTAGAGAGAATAACACAATTCATCAAACCTATTAGCTCCCACCAAAGGTTCATAACCTGTTCTGAAGGTAAGCTTCAGATTCACACCATCCCAAACTTCTCTCATAGTTTTTCCTTGTTGCTCATTAATGACATACAAAGGCTAGTATATAATATCTAAGCTAGTTTTAACTAACTATATTGATCTTCCCAAAATTTAACCTTCTCACCACTTCCTAATTTCTAATGAATGCCAATCCTAGCAGCCTACATAGCCCAAACCACTCCTTTCCCAAAAGGAGAAGTCCCTACATTTGGACAGCAAAGGACATTTTGGGTTTTCTGTTTTATATTTGTAATCCACAATTTTGGTCCAACTTGCAGTCTTATTGAGCTGGTATCTAAAGATTCAAGCACTCAATAGAGCAAGGTTTAAACTTTTTAAATCTGGAATACCCAAACCTCCATACTCTTTTCTGCGCCACCAAAGGCCAATTAGCAAGGTGGTATCTATGTTTATCTTCTGTGTTATTCCATAAGAAATTTCTGTTGACGGTCCTTAAGTACCAAATATAGTTATTAAATAAATAAAGAAAAGGATCCAAATGCAACCAACACCTAGACTTAGGGTTTTATCTGACAGAATTCCATGAGTTTTGGTGTTTGTCTGTTTCTACAGGGGGTTATCAGAAAATACGGAGGAAAGGCCCACACGTCGGGTTTACATAGAGATAATAATGTGTTCACCGATTTTCTATCATCTAGAAGACTCCAGAAGCCACGAGATCGAACGGGAGGCCAAACGGGCCCGGAGGCAGGGCGCCCGCCCTGCTCCCTAGGGCGCCCGCCCTGGCCTGAGAGCCAATCAGGCTCCGTCTCGCGGATTATGCTCCACCGACCTAAGGGATCAAGGAAAACCGTGCGATTAATGTCGGTTTGATCCGACGACCCACGTTCACTTGAGGGGGCTATATAAGCAGGACCCCTGGCCCCTGGAGGAGGCACTCCCTCATTCTCAATTCCTCAAACCCTAATCTCAGGAGGAGAGTCTCTGATCAAGCCCTAGAGCCACCACATCAACTAGATCTCTAGTATAGCATAGCTACATAGGATTAGAACTAGAAGGAGTCAATCTTCGATTGGTTTTCGGATCTGTCAAGAGGATTCTTGGTAATTCCTTTACTGTTCTTCATTGTTCATCTTTGTTCTTCAATATTATGAATACAACTTTGTTCTATTTCAATATATTGATTATGACTATGCTCTACTTGTTTATGTTTGCGATTATATTGTTCTTAGTTTATCGTAGTTATACGCTTGGCTTAGTTAGATTGGAATTATATACATGTTTAGGATCGTATAGCGTTTATCCATCGGATCCATGGGTAAATGATAAATATTGTGTAGGCGTGGTGCTTAGACCATATTTATCTGCGATTGCACCTTATATGCCGGATCGTGGGGTGGTCTGCGATGGTGACAGCTTCGTTGGTTCTTATATAGTCCCCCTCCCGTGTGTAAGGCAGGCAGAGCAACATTATTACGGGGGAGTGATTGCTATGTTTCTCATCTTCCTTGATAATATCACTATGCATGGGCGTAGTCCTTTCTCGCAATGATTGCCAAGTGTACTTGCACTAACTATGATATGCTAGACTTTATAGTTAAGAATAACTTAGGAAATATCCTTGTAGTTCGTCCTAATACCATGCTAATGACTTGCTAGAATATCTGTTGAGGTGCTTATCATTATTATATGTGGCTAGCTGATCAGATTAATTATCTTTGTCACCATTCATACTTTATCTATATTTTATGTGACACTTACCCCTATATGCAAGAGATAGATGAATGCTCTCACTTATACATGCAATGATTGATACTCATTCCTATATTCCATTCCATAATCAACATTGATGTTAGTAATCCCTTCCCAGTGGTAAAAATATAAATAACGATACCTGGAATACTTACCGGTTAAAATGCTACATCGGTATTAATCTGTGCGCTTGCAGATCTTATTTATTATTTATTTAGAAGAGCAGTTGCATATTTCAATACCGCGTCTCTCATGTCATGCTGGGGATGACAACTTGGCTTAAGTGGCATGAGGGATAGGTTTGGCATTTTTGGCGTCGTTATCAGAATTAGAAAACTAAGTCTACTTTTGGTAATGACGTTAAGAATGCCCAACAAGCATTTTTGGCGCCGTTACCGGGGAAGGTTGATTTACTAACAAGGAATGAATACGGAATTTGAGTCATCATTCGCATCATTAAGTGATTGAGATCATCAATTCTCCCATACAGATTTACTCCTGTATTTTTCCATTCTTATTGTTTTGCAGGGTGATGTATGAATAGAGGACATCTTCCAGAAAATTTTGTTGACAACCCCGAAGCATTAATCAGAGGGGCAAGAGCCAAGCTCAAGAAGTCAACACTTCGACGCAACACTTCATCCAATTCAGAAGACCGCCGAAGTTTCATCCGGAATTTGTCAACAGAGTTCGCAGCCATGGCGAACAAGACGATCCGCGAGTTCTCAGCTCCCACTACGGACAACATCCGCACTAGACCTGCCGCGGCCATCGACAAGAACTTTGAGCTCAAGCCAGGGCTCATCAACATGGTATAAGCCAACCAGTTTTGTGGGAAGCCGCACGAAGATGCAAGTGCTCATCTCCAACACTTCCTAGAGATTTGCAGCACATTCACTATATTAGATATTCCCAGAGACGCCATACTACTTCGCCTTTTCCCATTCTCACTATTGGGGAGAGCGAAGCAGTGGTTCTACGTGACGAAGGATAAGAACACTACGTGGGCACTCTGCTCTACGAACTTTCTGGCTAAGTTCTTTCCCATGGGCAAGACCAATGCTCTCCGTGGGAAGATTACAAGTTTTCAGCAACAACATGATGAATCCGTTCCAGAAGCATGGGAGCGCTTTCAAGATTACATCCTAGAATGTCCCCATCATAGAATGGAGAGCTGGCTACTTATGTAGACTTTCTATCATGGGCTCATCACTAGTGCTCGTGAGACCATGGATGCTGCAGCTGGAGGCGCATTTCTATCACTCACCATACCACAAGCTACAGCCCTTGTGGAGAAGATGGCGTCCAACCAAGGTTGGAACGAAGAGAGGACTCAAACACGCAAGAAGGGTGGAGGTATGCACCAGCTCAAGGAGGTAGACATGCTGTCTGCAAAGTTAGACCTACTCATGAAAAAGCTCGATGACAAAGCTGGAGACAAAAGAGAAGTCATGAACGTCTACGACTCTCACATGACTTGTGAGGAATGTGGAGACACTGGACACTCAGGCAATCACTGCCCTGAGATGCTTGAGGATGCAAGGTACATCAACAACAACAATAACTACAACCGTCCTCAACAAAATCAAGGTTGGAATCAACAGAGGCCTAACTACTTAGGTAACTACTCAGGTAATTATCAAGGTAATAACTCTTACAACAACAATAATAATTTTCCACCCCTGAGAGAGTTAGTGTCTAATCAAGGAAAGCTAATGGATAACTTGTCTAAGAAATTGGCATCCAATGATAAAATACTAGAAAACATAAATAATAGAATGGATAATTTCTCTACTGCCATCAAAAACCAAATTAGCTTTAATAAAATGATTGAATCTCAGTTAAATCAAATAGCTGCTGCTGTTCCTGCTACTAACCCCGGTATACCATTACAACCGGAAGGATTAGAATCTGCAAATCTTGTAGACATGTTTGATGCAGGTAACTATTGGAGTAATCCCGCTGTCGGAGTACATAATGACCTTCTGCCAGTCAAGAGAGGCGATCCAGGACGCCCCGTCATCCTGATCTCCATCGGCATGGTGGACTTCCCAGAAGCACTCTGCGACTTTGGCTCCAGCGTCAACATTATGCCTAGGGTACTCTATGAAAAATTCTTTACATATCCTTTATCAGAAACAACTATGTGTTTGCAGCTTGCAGATCGGACACTAAGCTTTCCTAAAGGAATATTAAAGAACATGTGTGTCCGAGTTGGTACCTCGTACGCTCCAGCTGACTTCGTGGTGATAGAGACCGGGTCCGATGAGAGGTCACCAGTTATTCTGGAAGGCCATTCCTGAACACCTCGGGAGCTGTCATCTACGCCAGCGCTGCGAAGATCAACTTCAACATCAAGGGGAGGAAGGAGACGTTTTCCTTCAAGAACAAGATTACACAAATCCCAGAGCAACCCCAACATGAACCAAGAAAGAGGACCAACAGGAGGAACAAGCAGAACAAGAACAACCAAGGATGGACCGAATCAGCTAAGATGGTCACTGCAGTTCAAGGAGGTCAAGACCGACGACCCAAGTCGCCGTTCCTAATCAAGAAGGACGACCCAGGTATGCCAAGCATTGAGTGCTCAATCAATGGATACTCCTTTCAGAAGGCGCTCTGCGACACTGGATCAGGCGTCAACATAATGGCCACAGTCACCTATCAGCTCTTGTACGGAACCATGCCCTTAAAACCAACATACACTCAGCTCCAGATGGCAGATCAGACATCCCAAAAGGTCGAAGGTATAGTAACCGATGTCCCTGTTAAAATTAACGATCATTTTGTCCATACAGACTTTCAGGTCATTGACATGGGAGACGACGAGGACGATCCACCCATCATCCTAGGAAGACCGTTCCTAGGCACCGTCAAAGCAATCATCTACATTGGAACCGGAGAAGTCCATATGCATTTCCCCTCTGAGAAGGTACGCCGCTACTTTAATGACCCTAACTATATAGTTGAAGATTCTAAGCAGGTCAGGACAAGAAGAAGGCGACGTAACCGTAACCAAAGGAGGCAAACCATTAAGGACGTATGGGCAGACTATGAAGGAGAGGTCATAAGGCCCGAGGATACACAACAGGAGACCGAAGCACCAAGTCGGGTATGGAAAGTGAAGACAGTTACACAAGAAGAGGAGGCGCTGCCGGAACCACCGTCTACGCCACCCAAATCCCAGGACAACTAAGAAGAAAAGAAGTCCTGTTCGGAGGACTTAAAAACACCGAACGCCGTGCCAAGAGGTAAACTTGGTAGTTATCATTTTCCCTTTAATTATTGCTCAGTTAATCATGTTCATTCTGTCTAAAAAAATGTTGAAAACAGTAAGCCCCATGTGAGTATGCGAGTGGCATAAAACCCATAAGTACATTCACTGTGGTGGCATAAAAAAATAATAATATATATATTTTCTGTTCTATAAAAATGAAAATAAAAATAGAGAGTGACATTTATCAAGGAAGCTCAAACATGATAAAGGCTAGATATTTATGCTAACGCTTAATCAAGTTCCACGAAGCTTTGTTGTCTATTTGAGCTCCACAGAATTCAGGAAGACTAGCAGATGGAGGACATCCTAATCGTTGTCAGGGTGCTGCCGACATTCAAATACACCTCTGCACCTGCTAGCTACATCAGAAGAAATTACGTCAAGATCCAGCTTGGGGGAGAGCACCCCCATTTATCCCGATAAGTATTTTTATCTACATTTATACCTATGCTTTATTAAAATAAAAAGATGCATAATCATGAAAACCCAAATAAATATTGTGTTTATATATATTTGCTTAGTTTAATAAATAAATAAAGTAGCTATGCTAAACTGAATCTTAAAAATAAAACTCTAGCATGGATATGATGAATAGTTGCTCTGCCTAATTTTCAAATTTGTTCTCTCTCTAGTTTAGACATAACTGTTATAATTTAAAACTGGCTCTAAACCTGAACTAGTGGGAAGAGAACTTGATCTGAAGTCTAAGTTGTTAACGGATATGATATGGGAAGGTTGAGCTGCTGTTTATCTGTTCCTAGAGATGCTAGAATTATGGAGAATTTTATCTTTAAAAAATCTTTAAAATGTTGCATGATGAGTTCCTGTATGATGAGAGTTTAAATTCCTACCACAGCCATATATACATGCTTGTTAGATTAAGAGCCGCACTTTTACTACTTACTGCTTATGGGCATTGAGTGTGGTCAAGCTGTGTAGACCCTTAGGAACTTGTCATGTGGTTAAAATCAAGATTCACTTGCACGTTCACTCATACATGCTGCTTCTACTCCGGAAGTACGCATCCACATATATCCACTCATTTCCATCTCCAGATTCACCCAAAATTATTATACTCCTGACCCGAGAGAGAATAGCCAAAAACATTATCCCATTCCTATTATTCCCTGTGAAGTTAATGCTCAAGTCATTTCTACTACCACTTGCTATATTTTCAAAAGAGGGAGATTGTTCTAAAAAAACGAGGAAATAAAAAGGAGCAAGTGCTCGGAACCTCGAAGAAAGAAAAAGTGAGACGAGAGGTAAAAATGGACAAGTGTCCGACAGTAGAATTAGGGGTACAAGATACGCACCTGAAAAAAAAGAGAGAAAAAAAATAGAGCATCTCATTCCCCTCAAAAGTTTTAAAAAGCAAGAAAGGTATGTATTCCCTCAAAAAGAGCATTAGACTTTTGTTATCACCATCATCACCATACACCACTCATTCACCACACATGCACATCTTGATTTGACTTATTGACTTGTTTCTCTGGATCCATGGTTTGACTATGCAATAAATGTTCTATGAGTATGTATACTGTATCTCCCACCTATGAGCTCCAGATATCAAAGCCTTATTAGAGTAGGGTGAGAGAGAAGGCAATGTCACTACGCCTTATACCATAAATACCACATACTTTGAGAGAGAAGGCATATACCATTACTGCCTTGGTAAGGATCCAGAAATACCACAAAAGAGAGAGCCGAGAAAGTCATACAAGGAATCTCTGAGTTTTATTTGAAAAATTTGCAAAAACTCCAGAGCTATAGCTGATCAAGAATAAGAGACATGGCGTTTGACTAGACCGTTCTATCTTTTAACCACTCAAGATGCAGGTGACAGTTGCAAGCCCCATGGTGAAAGGTAAAATGAGTAAGTTTTAAGTCTTGACAGTTTACTCTAACTCAGGGATGAGACCTTATTTGAAAGCATATGTACCGTCAACGTTCAAAGGCGTTGTAGCAACTTCTGATCCATAATGAGTCTATCCTTGCTCAGGGACGAGCAAGAGGTAAGCTTGGGGGAGTTTGTTGACTGTCCTTAAGTACCAAATATAGTTATTAAATAAATAAAGAAAAGGATCCAAATGCAACCAACACCTAGACTTAGGGTTTTATCTGACAGAATTCCACGAGTTTTGGTGTTTGTCTGTTTCTGCAGGGGGTTATCAGAAAATACGGAGGAAAGGCCCACACGTCGGGTTTACATAGAGATAATAACGTGTTCACCGATTTTCTATCATCTAGAAGACTCCAGAAGCCACGAGATCGAACGGGAGGCCGAACGGGCCCGGAGGCAGGGCGCCCGCCCTACTCCCTAGGGCGCCCGCCCTGGCCTGAGAGCCAATCAGGCTCCGTCTCGCGGATTATGCTCCACCGACCTAAGGGATCAAGGAAAACCGTGCGATTAATGTCGGTTTGATCCGACGGCCCACGTTCACTTGAGGGGGCTATATAAGCAGGACCCCTGGCCCCTGGAGGAGGCACTCCCTCATTCTCAATTCCTCAAACCCTAATCTCAGGAGGAGAGTCTCTGATCAAGCCCTAGAGCCACCACATCAACTAGATCTCTAGTATAGCATAGCTACATAGGATTAGAACTAGAATGAGTCAATCTTCGATTGGTTTCTGGATCTGTCAAGAGGATTCTTGGTAATTCCTTTACTGTTCTTCATTGTTCATCTTTGTTCTTCAATATTATGAATACAACTTTGTTCTATTTCAATATATTGATTATGACTATGCTCTACTTGTTTATGTTTGCGATTATATTGTTCTTAGTTTATCGTAGTTATACGCTTGGCTTAGTTAGATTGGAATTATATACATGTTTAGGATCGTATAGCGTTTATCCATCGGATCCATGGGTAAATGATAAATATTGTGTAGGCGTGGTGCTTAGACCATATTTATCTGCGATTGCACCTTATATGCCGGATCGTGGGGTGGTCCGCGATGGTGACAGCTTCGTTGGTTCTTATATAGTCCCCCTCCCGTGTGTAAGGCAGGTAGAGCAACATTATTACGGGGGAGTGATTGCTATGTTTCTCATCTTCCTTGATAATATCACTATGCATGGGCGTAGTCCTTTCTCGCAATGATTGCCAAGTGTACTTGCACTAACTATGATATGCTAGACTTTATAGTTAAGAATAACTTAGGAAATATCCTTGTAGTTCGTCCTAATACCATGCTAATGACTTGCTAGAATATCTGTTGAGGTGCTTATCATTATTATATGTGGCTAGCTGATCAGATTAATTATCTTTGTCACCATTCATACTTTATCTATATTTTATGTGACACTTACCCCTGTATGCAAGAGATAGATGAATGCTCTCACTTATACATGCAATGATTGATACTCATTCCTATATTCCATTCCATAATCAACATTGATGTTAGTAATCCCTTCCCGGTGGTAAAAATATAAATAACGATACCTGGAATACTTCCCGGTTAAAATGCTACATCGGTATTAATCTGTGCGCTTGCAGATCTTATTTATTATTTATTTAGAAGAGCAGTTGCATATTTCAATACCGCGTCTCTCATGTCATGCTGGGGATGACAACTTGGCTTAAGTGGCATGAGGGATAGGTTCGGCATTTTTGGCGCCGTTATCAGAATTAGAAAACTAAGTCTACTTTTGGTAATGACGTTAAGAATGCCCAACAATTTCCCATATAGGAATTTATCATATCTATTGCCCATCTAGGAAATTTAATGATGGACAATAGATAGATAGGAATGCTTGCCAAGAAAGCCCTAAGCAGGGTGAGCCTACCTACATAAGACAGGAGTCTCCCCTCTAACCAGCTATCCTTTTAATTATTTTGTCAATTAGTGGTTGTAGATCAGCTCTATTCAACTTAGTAATGAAGGGGTACACCTAAATACCTAATAGGGAATTCACTTTTTTACAGTAGAAAAGTTTAGCAAAAGCATTAGTGCTATCCTCATTCATCCCAATGGTGAGCAAGTCAGTCTTATCATAGTTAATCTTCATGCCAGACATTTGCTCAAAGCAAACTAAAAGCCACTTCATAGTGCTAGCTTTCTATAAATCATTTTATAAAAACAACAAGGTGTCATCTACATATTGCAAACTAATAACACCAGTACACCACCTTCTACCACTTGAGGATAAGCTAGATATTAAGTCTTGCTTAGCTGCCTTCATTAACATTCTATTGAAAACATCAGCTACTAGATTAAACAATAAAGGATAAAGAGGATCTCCTTGCCTAAGCCCCTTTTCTAGGTTTGAAAAAACCACTATTTTCATCATTGATCCTAACACATAGAACCTTCTTCCACAAGTTTCTTAACCCAACTAATCTAGGTGGCTCCAAAGCCTCTGGATTGAAGCATATCTACTAAGAAGCTCCAGCTAACACAGTCATAAGCTTTTTCGTAATCAAGTTTTCACTGACTCCTTACTTTTCTGTACCTCCTGAATAATTTCATAGGCAGCAACCACACTCTCAAGAATATATCTACATTTAATAAACATTGTTTGATTAGAAGCTATTAGTTTATCTGCTACAGTTATATCTATTGTTGAGCAATTTACCAAAGATTTTAAAACTACAATTCAAAAGGCTAATAGGCCAAAACTTCTTAAGAGTCTTTGCCTCAGGTTCTTTAGGAATGAGGGTAATCATGGCAAGATTAAGCCTTTTAAGATTTAATTCACCTTTCTCAAACAACCTAATCAATTCCTGAAATTAAATCACCTTTGACAGCGTTCCAGAAGGTTTGATAGAAAAAGAAAGAGAAGCCATCAGGCCCAGATGCACCTTTAGCATAAGAGCCAAAAATTGCCTCCTTGACCTCCTCTTCAGAGAAAAGGGAGCTTCCAAGTTCCCATTTTCATCTGTACTCACTAACTCATCTTCTTCCTAAAAATCCACTCCTAGTTTTACATTACTACTTGGTTCTCTACCAAAAAGTGACTTGTAAAAATGTACAACATGCTCAAGCATGCCTTTATTATCATCAATCCAACCATCAGGGCCTTCCAGACCCTCTATCCTTTTTTCCTATTTCTCTGATTGGCTACTACCATAAAATATGCAGTGTTCTTCTTTAATATGCCTATCTCTGGATGTCGAACCTTAATTTCCTCCATTTTCAAGATAGCTTCTAGCTCCCTGTTGATGTCATCCTTTCTATTTCTCTCAACTAGATTCAAACCCCTCCTCTGTAATTGATTATCTAAGTTCTGGAACTCCTCAAGGAGCTCTTTTTTAAGCTTCCTTAAACTAGCACTGACATTAATTGTGCAACCCTTAATTTTCTTTCTTAACAATCTAATTTTAAATTGCCATATGTCAAAAGCATCAGTAAAAGCACAAGGAGTAGCCCAGGTTTTGACAAGCAATTCTTTAAAATCAGGTTGTTCCAATCACCATTTTTCAAATCTAAATAAGTCAGGTTTTTTATCTCCTTAATCCCTAAATTCAAAATCAATGGTACATGATCACTAGAAGCTCTAACTTTAACTGAGACAAAAGATAAAGTGAATTTTTGCTCAAAGGAAGTAGTACAAAGAATCTTATCAACAGCAGCCATAATAGGAATCTCTTGATTGTCAGTCCAAGTATAAGCCCTAGAGGAGTTCTTGAGCTCCAACAAACCATATTTGTTTACCCATTCTTTAAAAAGGCCAGCCCACTTCTGATTGATATTTCCATTACTCTTTTCCTTCACATTAGAAACTATGTTAAAATCTCCACCAATAACAGTAGGCCCCTCCTAGTTATCTAGGAGACCCTACTCTTGTAAAAATTCTATTTTTCCTTCCTCATAAGGAGAACCATATACAACAATCAATCTCCAAATAAATTTAAACCATTTTTTATCATAACTGCAACACTATAAGATCCTACTTGACAAGACAACACATCATACTTATTACTATTGAAACCAACCAAAATACCACTAGCAGTACCCACAGCTGGCAAAGCCTTCCAACTAAAGTCCTTATGGACATAATTGAGAAAAGAATCCTGAAAACTTTCCTTTTTTGTTTCTTGGAACCCAACAAAATCAAGCTTATTTACATTCACAAAATCAGTTATGCACTATAACCAACCTCCTTTATTGAGGCCCCTCACATTCTAAAATGCACCTATCATTTTTATCCCTATTCAAATTATCTAACTCTTTGCATTTAGAGAACAACTTGTACCCAAGATTGATCAATATTTTCTCTATCGAGGAAAATCCTTAGAAACTACATCAATACCTAAATTTTTAGGGAGGTTAATCTCAGGATTACTTTCTTCAAAATTCCTCAAGCTATCTACTTCTTTTTGTTTAAACCATCAATGGTATCATTTATACTCAGGTTTTCAATGCCCAAATCAATGCCAACAATAAGAGCTTTATTGCTTGCAAAAGCAAAAGAAGAGGAGTATTTGATACCTTTATCAAGATTTTTCCCTTTTTTCAGTTCCTGAGCTCTTTGCATAATAGTTCTTCCATCATCTGGAATCCTTTTTGGTCTTGGAATTCTCAGAGAAGGTCCCCAGCTAGGCTTCCTTTTCTGACTCTTCTTTACTGCTTCATCATGTATTTTATTTTCCTCAACTTCATCACTTGGGACTAATCTAGATTTCTCTAAAGGCATCCTCATTGAGCATTTCATCCTCATCATCAGATGCTTCTAACTCCATTCTTTTTAGTAAAGTAGAACATTCCTTAGTAGCAGTATCTCTGTTGGCAAACTTCCTAAATTACTTGTATCTGGAATGCCTAGATTCTTCTCCAAAAACACCTTGATGCTTTTCCCCACTGACTGACAGTCTAAACTCATCTTCTGTCTGAGCTTCTATCTCATTCTCCTTATGTTCCACAACCAAACTATGAATATGTTGAGTAGTATTTGCAGCCAATACCTGTCCTAGATCCTTTAGCATTTGGTCCATCATCATACGATGTACATTTCCACCCTCCTGATTCAGTTGTAAACCTTTATTAGTAAAGGAATCCACTGAGACATTGGCATTAAATGTCTAGATAAGACACTATTCTCTATCTCACTCAAATCATAGACTGATGGAAGTAGGCACCAGTGTGCAGTAGGTGTATAAATACCACCTATAGGGAAAACATAACCACTACCATTTGGATCGGCTTGCTCATCATGCTCTCTTATAGAATTCCCTAACCTCGAAGTCAACTCCAAGGTTAGTAAACGACTATCCTTCTCTTGGCTCTCAAAAATCAGTTTAGATTCATGTCTACCACTTACGACCACATCTTCCATCATTTTACTACCTGCGGACTCTATTAACCGAATTCCACCTTCCACAATCTCCCTCAAACACTTTTCCTGATCCAAATGATCAATTAGTAGCCCATCCATGGCGACTATCTTATGACCAGTGTTACCACTAGGTTTACTAATTCCAGAGTTATTACTGGTTGAAGAACCTTGGGTGTGAGGAGGTTGTTCATCAATAGGGATATCATCCAAAGTCATCTTCCTCCCCCCATCATCTCCTAAGTCATCATCCCCTCCATCATCACCATCATTCCCCTGATCTTACTGCATCTTCTCATGTTCTGCATCCACACTGAAATAGACTAGATGTAGCTTTTTGTTCATCTCATACAACCTTTTTGTTGGTATTTTCCTAAAATATTTACATGCAACCTTTACTCTAACCGTTTCATAGAAAGATTTGAAGAGAGTTGACCAATCAACTTCAGTCATGAGACCAAATCCAGAGGCAAGTTGGGCAAACACCCTCCAATGACACCATCTGGGGTATGCCATTAATCTGCACCCAGTCCTCCTGTAGCTTACCATAAGGTTTCAAGTCCCCAAACCAATCTAGAACTTCCACTTGGACACCTTCTTTCCTCAGATTGAAGGATGGGCAATTTTTTATATTAGGCACTTTTTTATTAGGAGATAATCTCACTAGGAAATTTGCACTATTTAATTCCTTAATTTGCCATGGCCAATCCTTAGAATAAATCTTTGATAGCTCACTTTCTAACTCAGCCAAGGTGATAGTACCAGTCTTAATTCTAACAACACCACAATTTGTGAGATTAAGCCACTGATTTGATTCAACATCAGGCACTTCCAAGTGATAGAAACCTAATCCTTGGCTAGCACTACGCACAAACGCAGCAATTGGGTGATCCCTCTTCTAGGCTGGGCAAGCATTCATATGATGGCTAGCAATCCCATAGATGAAACAAACTTTTGGCTTCGTACAATTACCCACTGAAAGTCCCTAGTTTGGTTTTGAGTAATTGATGAAACCCTAGTACTAACCTCTATGTTAAGTGTGTGTAGAGTAGATGAGGTTAGTACATTCCAAGATGTGAAGCAAGAAGATCATGAAGATGATGGTGATGACCACAAGATGATCAAGTGCTCACTTTGGAAAAGAAGAAAGAGAAAAACAAAATAGGCTTAAGGCAAAGGTATAAAGCAATAAGGCTATTTTGTTTTGCACTCAAGACACCATGAGGGTGTGAGTGATTTAGGATCGATAGCCGTACAATAATGAGAGAAATTCTTTGGCTAAGCGGTCTATCGAGTGCCACTAGGTGTCATGACTTATGCATTTGCATTTAGGAACCTAGTGTGCTAACATAACCCTTGAAAAATGCTTAAGAAAATGCTAACACGCATGCACTATGGTGAGACACTTTGTGGTTGGCATCTTGGAAGCAAGGGTGAAGTGTTTGAAGACTAAGAAAAAGAAAAAGAAGAGGAAGTCCTGGATCGGACGCTGGCCTCGGGGTGACTGGACTCACCCCGGCGCGTCCGGTCAGTGTGTGGCGCGGCGTAGAGGTAGAGAGCTTGGAGGCTAACCAGACATAGGGGACCTATGCGTCCGGTCACTTGTTGGCGCGAGCGGACCCAGGCAGTTTGGGCGACCAGACTCACAGGTCGTGGCCAACTGTAGCACAGTAACGTATGGTGACGTTCGACGCGCAGAGTAGGGGCTGAGTTCGACCGGACACCGGGCGCATCAAGTCAACCCTGACCGGATGCGTCCGGTCACGAAAATCCGGCTCTGGACCCTCTCGGTGTGTTTTTTACCCTTGACCGGACTCCACATGTTAGAGTGTCCGGTCATTTTCTTCAGCGCATGTTAGAGATATGGGCCAAGGGTATCCGCACTGCCCGTATATCTGATCATCACCGCACTACTGGCCCAACAGCTATTAGGGGAGGCCCACAACGGTCAATGCCATTTACCTACGTGGAGATCAAGGCAAACCGAGATCGGCATATCTGGAGGATAGTGAGGATCAATCTGTTGTAACAAACTAGGAAACAATCTTCCACCCTGATCGCCCTCTTGTAAACCCTACCTCTCTTGCCTATATAAAGGAGGGTGGGAACCTCAGGTATGGGGCTAGGAACATCCGCCGCCACATAAACATCACCTCATAGCTAGGAGCAACAGCCCCTATAATTGAGCATACGAATACAAGAGCAGCTGCACCACTAGAGTAGGGTCTTAGCATGCACCACGCCCTGAACCAGTATAAATCTCTATCTCATGTGCTACCATCTAGAATTCATCTACACGATCTCGTTGCTAGGCATTGCCGAAGCTAAATAATCCGATAGTTAGCACGCCAAGTAGGGGCCTTTCGTGTTCAGACTAATTTTGTGTTTCAGATGGGAGTCGTCTTCAACATCGGCGACGAACCGGAGCAGGAATAACCGGGCAGGAAGATCACCTTTGGCAAGCTTGACTTCATCGCCGATGAATTCGGGGACCTGTGCTTACAGGAACCCGAACCCACCGAAGAAGGGGAACAATCCCTCTAGATCCGTGCTTTCGTCGCCGGACTAGAGGAGGCTATGGACACCGGAGCAGAGGCCCTCGTGATCTACCTCAAGCATTATGCCCACCTCTTCGTCGAGGATGGACGAGAAGGAGAAGTCATCCCCACCTTCAAGACAACGTATCAGGATTATACTTCAGATTCGATACCCATATCTCAGCCCGGAGCCTCCCGATCTTCGACAAGATCCAGGCACGTGCCCCTAATTCATCGTGAGACACTCTCGTGAGCCACGGCGGAACCCGTCGAACCTTCCTCGTGGGAACACCGTGCCTCCCGGTCTTTCGCAAGATCGAGACGTGCAGCAGCAACCCACGGTGGGGCACCCCCGTAGGCTGTGGTGGATCCCACCAAACTCCCCACGAAGGACTACCAGCCACAAGATCTACCGGATCACGGCGACGTCAACGACGCTCTCGATCAGCATGACTTGTGGAATGATGCTGATGTGTCAGGGATCATCGATCCGGAAGCCTTCATTCGTTTCCTCTACAATTATGACCGGCTGCTTGAGGATTCGAGCTCCGAAGATGACATCAACGAAAGCACCTTGCACACGCCAAGCACTGACGCCACGTTGGCACCGGCCGGAGACCCGGAACCCGGACAATCCCCGCCGATGAAGCAGTAAAACTTTTCCTCGAACTAGGGAGGAAAGACCAGACCGCGCAATTGATTGCTCGAACGTCGGTCCGAAGTTGAGGCATTCTCGATCTAAACTGAGTGGTCACACCTACCGGTCGGCGATGAAAGATGGGGTCGCCGCCCCCCTTCTATGAAGGGGGGACCCCCGTTGGCTGGCGGGTCACCGAGCACAGTCACGAGGAGCGAAGATCATACGCTCGATCGCGCCTCCATGCACCAACAAGGCCAAAAGCTCCACGAGTCGACCTACCCGCATGCTCACACGACTGTACCAGCCGCTATGTCTCCTCCTTGCCCGTCGAAAGATCGGGTCACCCTCAACTCCTTTGTCGTCCAGAATCGGGAGCTCGTGCAGGCACCAATATGTCGTCACGAACGCGACGAACCAGGAAAAGATGCGAGGATGCACCCGATGGTGGCCTCCATCCTGAGAACTCTGCCCGATGGCAAGAGGCCTTGAGATCGGAACGACAGTCGGCATTCGTCGTTTATGCTTTGCTCACTGTCTTTGTTTTGTATCTCCTATTACTGCAATGAACCTCATAATAATTGCATTATCTAGTTTCATATCAGTACAAAAACCCCTTTTGAATACTTTGAGAGAGAGAACTCCCGAATTACTCGGGGGCTAGCTGTATCCAGAGGCAGAACCAGGGGGCTAGCAGGGCCGTGCCCCCAGCACAGTAGACTCATTTAAATACCTATATAAATATTTGTATTTATAGCACAAAAATATTAATTTTACTCATTTTTTTATTAAAATATGATGATTTTGGTTAGAAATAGCGTAGATTTTTTTGAAAATTTGTTGAAATATATAATTATGTATATTTTATCACACTAAAAAATGTGATCACATTTATCAGGCCCTCCTTAATTAAAATCGCTGGTTCCGCCTCTGGCTTTATCACACTGACCCAGCTGACAATAAACACGCGGCCATCTACGATGGACGGTCACACCGACTCGATGTAGCAACTGAAAAAGCCGCAAAACTGCCCCATGCGCCGCAAGACCGTCCCTCTTGTCCGTCCTTTGTCAACTAAAGCCTTTCAAGCTTTGGACTGGTAAAACAGGCTTATCGAGACCTCGTGAGGACTCTCCCGAAACGTTTCCGACTGAGCAACCCTCTAGCACTCGACCCAAATGCCTAAATTACCACCAAACGCAAAAGGTACAAGAAAACAAAGAAGCGAAAAGAGCGGACGGATGATGTCAAAAGAACCCTTGTTCTAAATGATGTTCCCCTCCCTGATCAGGTGAGCCACTCGAATTGAGCTGGGACTTACCACAGCCTAACGCTTCACACCCTTGAAACATGAGTAAAGCATTAGTCGACATGGTAAACACATTCGAAGCCCAGAAGGTCCGCGAACCGTCCATGGGTTACGAAAACAGTATCGGCAAAGCCACGCTAGCCGAACCACAAATTGCCCTACACGAAACTAGCTAGGCAAACTGCATCTGGGCTAAAGTACTCGGGGGCTGTACATCTATGACAAAACTTGTCAATTATGCGAGAAAAAGTTCGGGCACCAGCTAGACCGTGACGATCATAGGGTGACTCTAGCGCACGGGCATGCCGTGCCAGCACACTCGAGCGCTGGGTGGCTACATACCATCATACGATCACCATGCAAGGAGAATTCAATTCACAAACTTTATTGCATCTCTTTTTACAAAAGAGAAGCGAATCTACCTCTAAAGGGGGGTGTCCTTAATAACACGCTCTATATCAATGACGGCGCCTCAGCATTTCTGCTAAACTCAGCAATCAAGCGACGGACATGGACGTCATCGGGAATCTCGCTCGTCGCCGGAAATGGTGTAGATCCATCCTGTGGTGAAGACAGAAATGGGCTGCCGCCAGGGCCCATGCCCGGATCTGCGTTGGGAGGCACTGGAGCCGATTACAGGTGTCGTTCCTCGGCGGCAACACCATCCTAACAGCAGCAACCGCCGCCCGTGCTGGACTCCAACAGGGCGGCCGCCTCATCCCGCTCACGGGTAGCCTCCGCCAGCTTCCCCGCCAAACTCTCGCTGGCCTGAACAGCAGCTAGCCTCTCCCTAGCACCTGGGGAGAGATCAAGAGTCTCACCCGAATCGGGACTGCCCCAAAGAAGGTGGAATCCGCCTGGGCCGCTGTAGAGGTTCTAAACATTTGTCTCGTGATTTACAACCAAACTGTGTAATTAGTTATTTTTTTACCTATATTTAATGCTACATACATACGTCCAAAGATTTGATGTGACGGGAAATCTTTTAAAATTTTGGGAACTTTGAATGAACTAAACGCACCCTTATTACCTGCAACCTGCATCACAATCTCATTTCTGTACTCGGTAAGATTGTGCAGAAGACCGACCACCTCTTGCTAGCCTAGGCCAAGGTAGAGCAACGCAACTGGTTCCATCACCAGCAGCTTCGGCAACTTTTTCACATCACATACTCAATTACAGAAATTACTGTACACCTTCAACTGTTCAGTTACAGACACATATATAGCCCGTTGAGGTAAGCTACAGGTCCGACTGAATTTCTTTCCACCAGTTCCTCACAGACACAAACCCAAAACCACAAGGAAAACAGCGAGGCGATATCAATGACAACTTGGCAACATCATCGTCTTAAACAAATTATGCAGCAACCTCCTCCAAAGTCTGAATGAAGCACACAAACCGAACCACGGCAGGGATTCAGAAAACATCACAAGCCTAGAAGCGTTATATTATAAAAACCACTGCTCAAGCAGTCACTCATTCATACCCAACAAAAGACAGCACTCCTAGCTAATTGGAGCAGGTGTTTGGACTTTCAAGCAACACCATGCAGCAACCCCCACACCTGAAGGCTTCTCCATGACCAACCCCTCAGAGCGCATGGGATCCCATCGCTCATGGCCCGGCACGGCCCGCATCTCGGAAGCGATGGGGTCAAAGAAGTCGTCGACAGAAACCTGAGGCAGGGAGGAGTGCACGGTAACCTCGCCTGCAGCAGGAATCACGGATGGGGCGTGGGGCGTCGACGAATCAGCGGGCCACCCAAAGGTGACCTTGACGTTGACGCAACCGAAGCGAAGCGAGCCAGTCCACGACCATGCTCTGCCACCCAGCGCACGTACACCCATCAACAGCGAGGCGGAGTGGCATATGGAGGCGGCAGCGACAAAGTTGGACCTCGGTCTCTTGCAATCATGCGCTATATGCCGAAACCCGCGGCAGCGCAGGCAGCGGCGTGGGAGCCGGCAGGTGGCCACCCGTGAGTCCGGGATAGGCAATTGAAGCACCTACCCCGAAAATTGGTGGGGAAGGTCCAGGGTCTTACCCCAGTGCGAGCGCCATGCTGAGGCCTGGCCTCACCGCCGTCCTGGCACAGGTGCTGATTGCTAATGGGACGAATCGGAGAACGAGGCAGGGCAGATATCCCGCTCTGCGGCCCAAGCCGCAGTCGAACTGGGATCCGCGGAGCCTCGGGAGGCCGGGCCGTACCGCCCCCGTTGTGGCAGTGGCATCCCTCCGCCGGCGGCGTCGGAGACGCCATGGCAGCCCTTCGCCAACGGTGTCTGTGTCGGTGACGGCATCGACGCTGCCTGCGGAGCCGTGGCACCTGGATGGCAGCCGCAGCAGCAGGGGGGTCGCCGTGGAGGGAGCAGCGCCCGGGCGAGTCATACGCACGGCCTGCAGCGACGAGGAAGGAGAGCGCTCGAGGTCGTAGTCGCCGGAGAGAGAGCCATCCTCCCAACGCATACGCTTGGGCCTGCCGGCGGAGATGCGGCCAGGGAAGAACGGGACGGCGTCGGGGGAGAGAGTGGGGCGACCAGGCGACGGCTCGGAGCTCGTGGCCGTGGATCCACCCAGCCCGGCTCCACCATTCCCGGGCGGTGGCGACGACAGGCAAGGATGCGCAGCGGCGGGCACACCGACAGCCACGAAATCCCCATCGGCAGCTGCGGCAGTCACAGGTCCGTCCACACCAGGCGAACGCTCGGCCGGCAGAAACTGTTGCCCGCCCACCGGAGGGGAGGCACCACCACAACCGCAGCCATGACCGAAGGCCAGAGACGCACCAGTCAATAGATCAGCACGAGGAGGGAGCGGATCCGAAGCTAGAGGAAGGATTTGGGCGGGATTAAGGGAAGATTGTGGTGGATTTTGGGGATTTTTTGGAGGGGGCGGGCGAGCACCCGAGGGGAGCGGGTGGGGCTCTAACGGCTCCATCTTGCCCGGTATGCAGTAGACATGATGAGTATGGGGGCCATTTATTTTTCAAATGCAAAACATTGAGACAGGCGTGGTGCTTGCTTAATTTAGAGGAGGAGAGAAAATTGATGGCGGATATGCCATCAGCCAAAGAAGTACTCATCTATATTTTGTCCACCAACTGTAAAAAGAGAATGCTGCTACTCATTGCTATTTGGATGTGGTGGGGGGAGAGGAACAATATCAGAACAGGAGGGAAACAAAGATGTGCAGCTGCAATCGCCCATGCAGTGCAAGTGTATGCAACAGAACTGTCAAAGACTGACAATGATACAAGACCTTTCCAACGTAAAGAACAAAGAAGATGGTTAAAACCACCGGAGGGAAAGCTGAAACTGAATTGTGATGCTTCTTTCTCTCCGAATTCGTGTGACGGTGGGTGGGGATATGTCATTCGTGATTCAGATGGCGATGTGGTAAGTGCGGGGCGTGGAAGAGTGGAGTTTCTTCTGAACGCTTTCGAGGCCGAGGTTGGCTGCATACATGGAGTGCAGGCTGCTGTAAACGCAGGGATCTCCAATCTTATTCTGGAGACAGATGCTACGTTGGTGCAACAAGCGATCAACTCTGGAGGCTACAGAGAGTCGATGGCTGGGAGTCTCCTGGAGGAACTAGATAGTTTGGTGTCTGCCAATTTTAATTCGTCTGTTTGCTTAGCAGTTCCTAGAGATTGTAACAAGGTTGCTCACGAGCTAGCAATCCTTGGGTGTGCCTGTACTGAGGGATTTGAGCCAGTTTTGAGCTCTCTTCCAGATCATGTAAACGCTATAATCGCTGATGAACAATCAGCTTATGAGTAATGAGAAGGCACCCATTATCAAAAAAAATATACCGCTCTCACAAAATGAGATGGAAAGATCAGAATATCAAAAAAAACATACACATCAGGAATCAGAAGCCATAAGGATGCAGAAACAGAGGGACAGCAGTGGGCATAAACATTGCCTAACAAATCACTTGGGCAGTCATTAACAGAGGTCGGTCCTCATTAACTTCAGAAAGAAACACCCAGTGGGAAGAGCACCATTACAGCATCTGCTTTACACAGCCAGCACGAATGGGCAGTTGGGCAATACAGACTAGTAGTAGTAGTGGTATTGTATACAAGCGTATCTGTGCTGAACTGCTGATAGACCTTTTTGCGTAGGAAGAGCACATCAGTCAATGAAGAATCTTCTTAACCCTATTGTTTATTATTTCTTCTATGCTCAGCACGTAGTTGTGGCAGCAGCAGATGAACCAGCTATACCGTCAGGAAGAAGCATCCCAGGATCCTCTTTGTCAGTCTCCACAGGCTCCTGCAGGTGCTCCCCAGTTAATTGGGGCCTATTTGTCGTGCTCTCTGCATTATAAAAACACCAAAATGATTATGAGAAATGAGAGTATCGTTTTAAAAAATAAAATAAAAATCACAGTTCCTTCTGCCCCATGCTGTCTCCTAATTTCATTGTTTAAAAATGTTTTACCAAATGGTTTTCTAGAATGAATCTAAGATCCACCCTCTCCTCCAAGGTGTGAAACATGTCTTTAAGAAATAAGAACACACTTGGCTTCGTATATGAAATTACAAGAACACATCCATCTTGATAAAACAACTTCCATTACACATAATACAACCCTCAAACCAGAGGCCCTACTTAATGAATACCTGCACCCTGAGTCCCTGCTGAAATTTAAAAATTAAAAAAAGAGCAAAATGAGGTGATGTTTCACCAATGTTTTAATGTATTTGTGTGCGATCGCACCCCCACCACACACACACACACACACACACACACACACACAAAAGAAATTTTAGGCCTGTTTCATGTACAAAAGACTATTTTAGTGCAAGAACAAAAAACATGAAATCAATACCTTGACAGAACAGCCAAGTTGCTGGGACGTCTCCACTCATCCATGATACCACAGGCCAGGTTGAATAGACCTTCCCGTCTTTCATGTCATACACACCACAAGATGTAGTTGTTTTTTTTTTCCAATATAGGCTAGGGTCAGGGTAATCATCCACAAAGAAAATGGAATCACGTGATAGATCATATGGAGACACACAGACAGCTCTCGAGCACCCTCGCCCCATGAACAATGCTAGGTCATCTCCCAAACTCCTCACCACAGTCCACAACATACGCCCAAAGTCTGCCTCAAGCACTTCAAACTTGCTGCTGCCCGCCACAAGAACGATTCTATTTCCTGCCCAACAGTACTCTTCTCTGCAGTTGATGATTTGCCTTCGGATCATCAGCAATCTACCATGCAATTCAACAAGGTACGAACAGTGGGATGTTATGGATGTTATGGGGACTCCAACGAATATGCACTCAATTCGAGACGCCCTTGGCTCACTGTTGCCATTCTTATCTGCAATTTCAATGGCAAGAAGATACTGCTGCCCATTGTAGACGCCAATAGCGTAGAGCTTCCCCCTGAAGAAGACTATGTCTGAAAGGCACTGGCAGTCTTCGTTTGTTGCCACAGACCATGCAGCATCTCCAGGTCGGCACAGTGCTAGTGTACTTGTACGTCGTCCACCAAGGACCTTAGTAGTAACTATCGCAGCAATGAGGCGTTTCGAGCACACCACTAGACTCGAAACAGATATCTCAGATACGTCCTTGAGGTCAATCCACATCCTCTCAAAGTTCCTATGGTCATGGATGGTTTCCGAAGGGTCAGAGTAGGTGGTGTAAGAACACAGATTAGGAAGTAGCATGGTGGCCTTGGTGAAGGGGTTCATCAGGAAGCAGCTTCCATCATGCCGTGACAAGAGAAGCCACTCGCCACAGGAGTTGTGGTAGCGAACGCCGTCCGGCAGGGGGAAGGTCTCGCCGCCGCTCGGGAAGCAGGTGGCGCTGCCATCAGGACGTACGAGCCACGGCACTGGCGACCGCGGCAGGCGGCACTGCTGCACCACGGTGCGCCATGCGCGGCAGACGGCAGTAAACAGTGGCGGAACCAGCGAAATGGGAAAGGGGGGGCCAGTTTCGCCAAACAAAATACGAGGACCGGACGACCGGCAAAATGTGTATATATATATATATATATATATATATATATATATATATATATATATATATATATATAATATAAATATTCATATAATGATAATGTTTGTTGTGACAACACATAGAAGTGACTCTTGTAGAAATGGCGATAAAAGAAACTTACTTTTTCTTTTGTTCATTTGAGCTTCACTTTGCGTGTCTTCATGGCATAGAAATCATCTATAATATCATCCGTTGTGAATTGTACTGCAAGTTCTTTCTCAATATAAATTACCAAACAATCTCTCAAAAATGCATCTTCCATTTTATTTCGAAGCCTTGTCTTGACAACCTTCATTGCAGAAAATGCTCGTTCTGATGTTGCCGTTGAAACCGAAAGAGTGAGGACAAGTCGAATTAACCTATAGATTAAAAGGAAAGTAAGAATGCATCTCGTTATTTCTAAAAGAACAAAATGATAAATTGTAGGAAATTGGCAAATAGTATACCTGTCAATCAAATAATAGTCTTCTGATTTTTTTGTTTCTACAAGCCGACGACAAAGATCACCCACACTTGTTAAATTCTGAAACTTTGGATTGGTAGGCACATCAAGCTCATAATGTTGTAATTGACATCTCAATTTAGTTATTTCTTGGTCTGAAAAGTCAGCGGGGTAAAACTTTGAAGCTAAAGTACACACATCATCAATCTTCAATGAACTGAATGAATCTATAGGATCCAAACTAGTACACAAAACGAGAAGCTCGGTTGCTTGTTCACTGAACCTGGAATTTAGCTCTTGCATTTGCTGATCAATTGCAACTATGAAAACATCATATCTATAGTGATGCTCAACTGTTGTCTCACTACTAGAACGAGAGCTCTGTTCTTCAGCAATAATAGGAGAATTATTTTGCTCCTGTCCATGTCCATCGCCATCTCTATCTATCTTCTTGAAAAAAGAATCAATTGTCCCGGTCCTTGTCCTTTTAGGAGGCATTATTTCCTACAATACAAACTGATTAAAAAATATGCACAGAACTGATCATTGCAAATTAGTGATTAAAAAATAGAAATCGCAATCATATGAATTATGCTTACTTTGTGGCTGCTTGCAAGGGGGTTCAGGCACTCAGCGCTTGCCTGCTGCCTGCAGCTGCAGCCTGCTAGTGCTCGCCGCTGCTGCTACTGCCTACCAATTTTGCTTTTGCCTGCTACTGCCTACTGCTCGCCCTCGGCGGCTCGGCGCTAGCCTGACCCCCCCCCCCCCCCAGTTCCGCCACTGCTAGTAAAGAAGGCGCGGTCTCTTGCCTGGCCGCACGGTGCGACGTCGGTCCCGCGGGGTGCCTCAGCTGCCTGGCCGCACGACGCGGCGGCTGTCTCGCGCGCCGCTTCGACTGCAGCATAAGCCGTCCGAGGCGCAGGCGCGCGGCCTCACCTCCTGGCCCAAGACCCAAGCCGGCATTCGACGGGTAGGCTTGGTCCATGTACGTTGCCGTCCATTGCTTGTCGCCGGAGTGCCAGTGGCGAGGCGCAACCTCCCCGTTCCGCCATTCTGCGCCGGGCTGCCATTCCATCTCCGACCTCGTGTCCTCTCCTGCAGCGCGCCGCTCCAGGAGATCCATCGTCACGGCGCCGGCCACCCCATTCGCTGTGCACCAGCCGCGCATGCAGGCAATGACGGAGCCAGGAAAAAATTATAGGTGGGGCGGGATTTCAACGAGAAAACGAACCAAAAACGCATCATACTCACAACGCACCGCATTCGCATACTATAGTCACACAAATCATGGCAAAAACGCTACAATCACACATGACGATGAAAAGTAGAGTAGAAACACAAGATGTTACCTCAAATTTGAAGAATAAACTAGTACTTGATTAGATGATGTTGATCCATACATTGCAAATTACAAATAATGAAATAACCAAGAATGGATGAACATGTAGATTGAATGATTATCAATTAGCATCTCAGTGAGTAACAATAAAATAATGGCAGCCCTCAATCAATAATGGACATTATGAGAGAATACTTACTATTGCTAAAGGACTAAGCACTTTGATGACTTTAGGGTTCTGGTGGTTGTGCATCATCAAGACATCAACACCAATATCAACGTGTGCTACATCTGTTGGTACAGACTGCATAGCTTCATTTTCTAGAACAACTCCTCCCGCCGTTGAAGTAGTGGCATTGCCACTTTCATGAGTGCTTGGGCGGCTGCCAATCAACACTCAAAGTTGTAAAATAATTCAAGTTTGCACAAAATTACTTGTCAAATTAACGAAGCATACTCTATTACTGACTTATTGTCTGCTAATAATTTTAGATGCTAATGAAGTAATGATTCGTGAATTGAAAAATCATAAAACAATACCATTTTTTTTGTTGTTCTCGCCAATGCCAATGGCACCCCAGGAGACGTCTCTGATTGAGCCTCGTCCTCGGTCGAATCCAGGTGTTGGTGGAGGTGGTGCTGCTGCCCCTGCTCCGCTAACCTGTCCGCGGCCATGGCCGGCCGACCCGGCCCCAGTGCCAGGAGCTAGCTCCTGCTTCTCCTCTCCTCCTCCCTCCATCGCCTTGCGGCGGGTGTGGCCAGCAGCTTGCTCCTGCTCGGCGCCTTGGTGCGTAGCGGGCGCACCTGGCAGTTGGCGTTGGCCTAGGCGGCGGAGAGGAAGTGCGCGCGGGCCGCAGGCGCAGCGTGCAGCGTGCGGCGGCGGCACTCGCTCGATTGGGGAAGGCAGGGGACAACAACGGGATTGGGGAATTCAGGAATTGGGAGTAAACTTGGGCCCTAGTGGGCTAAACAACTTAACCGCCATCCTGCCAACGAAAAGGCCCAGCAAGGAAGGAAACGCATCGCTTCGTCGCCGGTCTCCTCGTGAGTCGCGACCTCACGTCGTATGTCGCCGCTGCCTCACCTGATTGCTAGAGATGGAGAAGAACTACTCCGGAGGTCCGATGCTACGGCGCCGGTAGCTGGGGCGGCCGCCCCACCCCGCCCCTAGGGTAGCTCCGTCGTTGCATGCAGGCCTCATGCCTGCGACGACGGCCCGCTCGACCGCTCGCAACGCCGCCCACCGTGTTGACCGTGCACGCACACAGCGCTGGCCGTGAGCTCGCCACGCCGACCACGCAGGTTCGCTGCGCCGCCCTCCGCGATGGTGGCGCACGCTTGCCGCATCAAGACAGGCGCGGGACAGCATAGCGGCACGTGAGGACAGGCGCGGGACAGAACAACCGAGGATGACATGGTGGCGTGTGAGGCCAGCGCGGCGGCGCGTGAAGCCGGCACGTGAGGAAGACGTAGGGGTCGTCTGATTTCCTAAGTAAAATACTCATACTTTTATGCTTGAATGGTTGTGAGCCATTGGATATGTGTTGCACGGTGGATAGAGCTATGAAAGTTACAATGTGAGGAAAGTCACTTAATCCGCGTCCGAGTATCTCAGCTACTCTCTAACTGTACAAGCGTCCGGACGTCTAGAATATAAACAACTTCCACTCTACCCGTCTAACTCTGACACTTCTTCCCTTTCCTAGTATACACGGTAATAGTAGTCGCACTTGCGGACACCACACCTTGTCGTACGTGAGGGACAGAGGGAGTGAGACGAAAAGAGAGACAAATGGATCATATGTTAATCATTGCTTGCAACATTTAAGAACAAATATTTGCAAATAACATAAAAAAACATGTTGCAACATCTTAAATTGACTGTTGCAACTTAAAAGTTACAACTTAAAAAACATGTTGTAACATCTCAAATCAACAGTTATAACATAAAAAACATGTTGCAGCATATTAAATCGGCAGTTGCAACATCTTAAATCGACAATTGCAACATCCAAAACACATGTTGCAACATCTTAAATCAACTATTGCAACTTAAAAAGAAACATGTTGCAACATATCAAATCGATAGTTATAACATAAAAAACAAGTTGCAACATCTTAAATCAGCAGTTACAACATCAAAAAAACATGTTACAACATCTTAAATCGATTATTGCAACATAAAAATATGTTGCAACATCTCAAATCTACTATTGCAACATCTCAAGTTGACTGTAGCAACACCGCAAAATCCAATTTTATGCTGAGTGCCATAAAACATGTAACATCTAAGATTGACTACTACTCCCTCCATCCTAAATTATAAGTCATTCCAAAAATCTTGGAGAGTTAAGCATCTCAAGTTTAAGCCAAATCTATATAAATAAAATAATAACATTTATGATGTCAACTAAGTATCATTAGATTCCTCATTAATTATATTTTCATAATATACTTATTTGGTGTCATAAATCTTCATAATTTTCTCTATAATTTTGGTCAAACTTAAGATTCTTTGACTCTCCAAGATTCTTGGAATATTTTATAATTTAGAATGGAGGGAGTACAATATAACCTATCATAGAGTGTAGATCCAGTTGCGCTTGTTTGTGAAGGAGCCCGACCACCATGGAAGAGCTTGTCGCCAGTGAGGCCACACCTCCAATGTGTAGTTCATTGTTGAGAGACACCTGATCATAGAGGATTTCATAGTCGAGAAACACCTCACCATAGAGGTGACCACTTAGATCCACTTTGCCTCCATGGAGGCAAGGTAGGAAGGCGAGCGGATGCAGCGGCGAGGAAAGAACAAGGACAAGTGCGGGCGGGCGGGGCCGTGAGGAAGTAAAGTAGCAGTGAGGGAGTAAGGCTGTCAATAACGTTGAGCAGATGAGCAACCGCATCTGGTCAGGTCTAACCCGATCGCGAAAAAATCAGCCGCATCTGGGAAACGAGCAGCCGTGTTATCGTCAGGGAGACGAGAAACCGTGTGAGAGACGAGCAGCGGCGCGAGAGAGAAAGATGAAGATTGTTGGCCATTAGCAGTCTATATCAGTTAAAAAATGTTTAACACGAAGAAAACAGGTCCAGAAGAGCATTTCCGCTTCAGAAAATTGTGCATAGTGCAAGACACGGTTGCATGGATGGCCGAGAGATGGTCAGATGAACTGAATTTGGCTTCATCCTCTAGTGCTAGTACTGCTGAATCTTAGCTCTTCGGCAAATACTTTAAACAAGATGATCCTATACAGGAGTATATTATAGTTTACAGAGAAGGATGAAGCAAGCTCTCCCAGTGTTTAAAACACATAGCGCGCGCACACACATCAGGAATCGGAAGCCATCTGGATGAACAAACAGAGGGACGGGAGTGGGCATAAGCATTGCCTAACAAATCACTTGGCCAATCATTATCAGAGCTCGGTCCTCATCAACTTAAGAAAGAAACGCCCAGTGTGAAGAGCAACATTACAGCATCTGTTTTGTGCAGCCAGCACAATTGAACAGTTTTTTTTTTTAAGTTGGATTGAACAGTTGGGCAATACAGACTAGCAAAACAAGCATCAGGTCCAAGTAGTGATATTGTATCCAAGAACATCTGAGCGAGGTGAACGTGATAAATCTTCTTAACCCTATTTATTAGTTTCAGCACGTAGTTGTGGAAGCAGAAGATGAACCAGCTGCTCTGACAGGAAGAAGCGTCCGTCGATCCTCTTTGTCACTTGTCAGTCTCCACAGGCTCCTGCAGGTGCTCCCCAGTTAACTGCAACCCATTTGTCGTGCTCTCTGCATTATAAAAACACCAAAATGATGATGAGTTGTGGATACAATGAGAGTTTCATTTTAATTTCATTTTTTAAAAACAAAAAAAAATCACAGTTCCTTCTGTCATGTGCAGAGAGTGACACTTGTGTTTTTTTAATCTCAACATCAAAGATGAATTTCAAACTGAATTGTTGAAAATACACTTAACTTTAGGTGTACTACAATAGTACATACATGATTTTTTGAAACATTGCAACGTAATATTTTAGCTAAAGAGGGTGCCAGCCCCACTGGGCGCCATATAATTTTCCATTTGAAATTGGGGTAAAAGGCCTGGAATCAAAATTAGTCAAATGATCTACCTAAACACCCATTTTCTGTCTAGCCTATCTAATGTGGTTTTATTTCTCATACATTGAATAATACCTGTATGGACTGAACAAAGTAGTTATTTATCATTCAAGCAAAAATGAGACCAAGTACCCAAAATTTCACAACTCAGTATAGTCTATCACTCCATATCACAACTACTACACGTAGTGTACAATTGTTGACTGGAATTGAAGGCTAAAGAAATTAAAGGCATGAGTTGAGTAACTAGGAAGCAAAATACACATTTGAACATAGCTTCCTGAGAGAAGGGTATGAATAAAACTCGAGTTGTCGAACAATTATAAGAAAAAAGCCACTACATTGTCAACAAAATGTCTAACATAAGAATAGAAACACATCACAACTTTTAAAGGCCAAAAACTTCCAAGGCAGTTGAAAATAGATAGCAGTAATTGGGTCACCAGGAGTTTGCGACAGGCGATAACATTTAAAAAATGTTCAAAGAACAAATGAATTACCCACATTGATACTCGCTGAAAACAAATCTCTTCAGCTGGTCGAATATAACATTATTACACATTCTTTAAGAAGCAACTTTGACAGCTTGTGTTTCCATTTAAACACCACTTCAGTCAGAATTTTAAGGATGTACATCTAAGCAGAATTTTGAGCTGTGTAGTTCTAATGCCCTAAACATGATCAAGCATATATCTATCACATATGCAGATACACAAGCTGAAGTCAAGAATTTGATTCCGATCAGATACAGTACGGTCGGGAAGAAGCTAAAATACATTGCATACTAACATGCACACTTGGAAAGTCAGAATTCAAGAGCAAAATAAGTCCAGATTGAGACAAACCACAGGAGGGTGCGTGAAGATGATGGCATCCTTCTCCTTGGTGTAGCTAAGGATCAGCAGCACCACATTCAGCACCACATATAGTGCGATGCAGCCGAGGGACAGAAGGGACACCACCGTTGAAATGTTAAAAAAAAAACAGTTCCTACTGTCCCATGTTGTCACCTAATTTCATTGTTTACAAATATTTTCCCAAATGGTGTTCATGATTGAATCTAAGATACATTCTCTCCTCCAAGGTGCGAAACATGTCTCTAAGAAATAAAACACACACAGTTGGCTTCGTATATGAAATCACAAAGACACATCCATCTTGATAAAACTACTTCCATTTCACAAGGTTGTACACATAATAATACAACCCTCAAACCAGAAGCCCTACCTAACAAATACCTGCACCCTACTGAAGTTTAAAAAAATAAAAGAAAACCGCAAATATGTGATGTTTCACCAATGTTTTGCTTTCATGTATTTGTCTGCAGTTTCTGTGTTTGATGGAACCCCCAAAATAAGGAAACGTTAGGCATGTTTCGTCTACAGCACAATATTGTAGTGCAAGAAAAAAAAAACATGAACTCAATACCTTCACAGAAAAGCCAGGTTGCTGGGATTTTTCCCCTCATCCATGATAGCATAGGTAAGGTCGAATAGACTTTCCTGTCTTTCATGTCATACACACCGCAAGATGTAGTTGTTTTCTTCGAAACCAGAGTGTAATCATCCACAAAGAAAATAGAATCGCATGATAGATCATATGGAGACACACGGGAAGCTCTCGAGCATCGTCGCCCCACGAACAATGCTTGGTCATCTCCCAAACTCCTAAGCTCGGTCCACAACATACGCCCAAAGTCTGCCTCAAAAACTTCAAACTTGGTGCTGCCTGCCACAAGATCCAAATGATTTCTTCCCTGTGTCTCTTGTCTGCAGTAGAATTTCCTGCGGATCATCAGCAGTCTGCCACACGATTCAACAAGGTAGGAACCGGGCGTTATGCAGGGTCTGGGGGCTCCAACGAATATGCTCTCAATTCGAGACACCCTCGGCTCATCGTTGCCATTCTCATCCACAATTTCAATGGCACGAAGATCATGCTGCTCATTGTTGACATTGTTGAAGCCAAGAGCATGGAGCTTCCCCCTAAAGAAGACTATGTCTAAGAGACACCGACAAAGTTTATTTGTTCCCACGGACCATGCAGCATCTCCTGGTCGGCACAATGCTAGTGTGCCTAAACGTCCATCAATACCCTTAGTAGAAACTGTCACAGCAATGAGGCGTTTCGAGCATACCACTAGACTCAAAACACATATCTCAGATATGTCCTTGAGGTTACTCCACATCCTCTCAAAGTTAGGGTCACGGATAGTTTCCGGGTCAGAGTAGGTGGTGTAAGAACACAGTTTAGGAAGTAGCATGGTGGCCTTGGTGAAGGGGTTCATCAAGAAGCAGCTGCCGTCGTTGCGCGACAAGAGAAGCCACTCGCCACAAGAGTTGTGACAGCGAACGCCATCTGGCAGGTGAAAAGTCTCGCTGCCGCAGGGGAAGCTGGTGACTCTGCCATCAGGAAGTACGAGCCACGGCATTGGTGGCGGCAGCCGCGGGCGGCACTGCTGCACCGCGGTGCGCCATGCGCGGCAGACGGCAGTGAAGAAGACGCGATCTGGACGACTAGGGAGGCGGAGGAACACCATGCCGAGGAGCTCTAGAGTGAGCTCGGACCATGGTGGTGATCTTTGGTTCTTCTGCGACATCCTGCGCGAATAAGAAGATCGAAATGCATGCACGATCAGGTGGCGATCAGAACCGGTAAAAAGGTGCGCCCGCATATAAACAAACACATGGTGGGCATGGATGGAAGCGCACCAGTTTCTAATCCAACAAAGACAATATCAAACCTTTCCGAGTGGATGTTCGCGAGACGACGATACCGATCAGGAGACGTTGCTGCGGTGTGATGCGGCCGTGCCCGCGGCCCCGCGCCCCTAAGCACAGGAGACTAGAGCACAGCGCACAGCGCACGCCGGCCCGCTGCCCGCTACCCACCGCCTCCTCGCCGCTCGTGCCGACGCGCCCTCGCCGGAGTCCGCCGCCCCCCGCTCGGCTGCAAGGCGCTAGGGTTTGGGAGAACGGGAGAGGGAAGGAGCGCGCCGACGTCCGCCGTGCGCCCGTCGTGCACACAGACCGCCTCGTGCTGGGAGGAAACTTGGGCCACCAGGCCGCTGGGCCTTTTTTTACGTTCGCTGGGGCTTGTTGAGGCGTCGAGTGGGTTCCGGAGCGAAAGCGTAGCATAACGTAGGCTGCGTTTTAGTAGTTGGAATGCAAAATGCAAAATGTCAACTACTTTAAAATGATAAATGTTAAAATTTTTATGGATGTGTTTAGTTTCATTCAAAATGTCAAATTTTTCATGAGGTGGGTGAGAGTTTTTTGGTTTTTTTTTTGCCTCTTGAGGCAAAAATCCAAAATAAAGAATGCATACTTTTTTCCTAAAAATTTTGCATGGTGTTTAGTTTCATTTTGCAAAATGATAGATCAAAACCCAAAATTTTTTGGGTGAAATGAGGAACTAAACACACCCGTAGTTTTAGGATGAGTTCTTGACATGGTATTTTATTTTGGTTTCCCATAATAATCCAAAGGAATTTCTAAGGTTTATTAGTCCTTTGTCCCTCTCAAACAGACATACAGGAAATTTTCCCAAAGATCACAATCCTCCAAAATCCCTGCGGCCCCGTTTGGATCCTTGTAATTGAAATCCATTCCAATAATCATAATTTAGACACAAATCAATCAAGTTAACAATGGTCGCATGTGGAACGTACTTGTATGTTGTTGTTGGCCATACATGAAAGATACTCATATGCTGCATTTTTTATGTAGGTGAGTGAGTCAAAGAGGGTGGTATAAATTGTAGAGCTGAAATATAGAATGCAGATGGATGGAATCTATTTCTATCTCTCACCCCATAAGTTCAAGACAAACTTATCTTTAAACTTTGAAAAATTCTAGAATGCCAAAATCCAAGTCATATAGTCTAGTCTATAAAATAGATTTTAATTCCTTCAAAATAAAGGGATCCAAACGCGCCATACATGTCTTCTTTGTTCTAAAGAAGCCTAATAAAATTCGTTTGACACATAAATTGCAAATTCCTTTTTTCTTAAAGCATGCAAGCACACATCATATACAAATACCATCGTTTCTATAGCACACACCAATGCGTGCTCAAAAAAAGTGGGTGGCCTAGCTAGAGCTCTGGCCACCTCTCCTTCCTCATTGATATTCATCACACATTGTTCATGCTCTCTCATATGCAGTTTTATTTTTCTCCTGCCCAGATCTCATATTGGTGTCACAGATTGTTCGTGCTATCTGCTCACACAATTCTTTTTTTTTCTGTTTTTGTTTTTGATTGGCCAGCTCTCGTACTGACATCACAGATTGTTCATGCCTGTCATTGTACACACTTCCAGCTAGCCTACACTTTCAGAGAACCAGATCATGCATGTTAAATTGCCAGGTACAAGCAAAAGAAACAGAATGGAACTCGATCGAGTAAATTGCACTGTGGGTACCTAAACTATTTGGTGTTTCACAGATGGGTACTCCAACTAAAAAATGTAACTTCTAGGTACTGAAACTATACTTATGTAACTTTTAGGTACTCCAACTAAAAACGTAACGTCCAAGTACTGGAACTATACTTACGTAACTTCTGGGTACTGGCGCTTGAGCAGAGAGAGGGAGCTGCCGGGTCCTCACTAGCGTTGAAAACGGATGGAAAAAAATATAGAAACAGAAGTAGAAATAAGGTTTTTCTGTTCGTTTCCATCCATTTTTGTCGCTAGTCCTCACGTCGTGGTTAGTGCCGAGCGTGGCCGTCAGTGCCGCCGGACTCCACACCCAGAGCATGTAGCAGTCCAAGTCGGCGAGGGCAGCCATCGGTGAGGCCCTAGCGCGAGCGCTGCGCGGCCATAGGCAAGGCGTGGTTTCCCACAGCAGCTCGCCTACGGCGGCATGCGCGGTACGTGCGAGCGGGAGCTCTGCTCCACCTGTCCCACAGCGAGCGAGCGCCGCCGCCGTCGACGTGGACGTGGTGCTGCTCAAGCGCCCGTACCTAGAAGTTACCCAAGTATAGTTCCAATACCTAGACGTTACGTTTTTAGTTGAAGTACCCAGAAGTTACGTAAGTATAGTTTCAGTACCCAGAAGTTACGTTTTTTAGTTGAAGTAACCATCTGTGAAACACCAAATAGTTTAGATGCCCACAGTGTAATTTACTCAACTCGATCTATAGCTAAGTTTCCTCTTCCATGATTCAAAATATCAGCAAGGCCGATGAACAATAATAAGCACAGAAAACCTGTAACAAGTTCAAACTTCAAAAGGAACCCAATGCACAAATGCTCCTACCTGTTCGCTTGGCTGAAAAACCATGGCTGAAAATACTATTCGCTGATTGGTTGTGAAAGAAAAACACTGTTCGTTGATTGAAAAAGTATGGCTTATAAGACAAGCGAACAAGACGTCAACAATAATATTTCTTCATTGACCTTCTAGATCCCCACTGACAACTCTTCTACCAAATAAAACTTATAATATTTCTAACCAACTTGAGGATTGCCACCCAGGCCAGAACCCTACCAGAGAAAAAAAAATAAGCTTTGGAACTTTTCTAATGGAGCATTCTTGAATCCTTTTGTTCCACTCATATTCATTCTGCACACTGCTCACATTTGCATTTTTCTTCATTTAACATTTAGGTCCACGCTAACAGCTCTATATGAAACCTACAATATTCATAACTAGGCAATTGACAATGCCAGAACACTAGCAGAGAAAAAAACTCAGAACTTTTCTAGCTTACACTAACCAGACCTTCTTGAATATTCATCATGAATCCCTCTGTTAATTCAAATTTATTTTGCCGACTGATATGGCATACATTAACCATACCTTCTTATTCTTACAATTCAACCACTAAAAATTACAATTTGACAAAGCTTGGCATTAACAAGATCTGCAATCGATAGTGCTGTCAGGTCATAAAAGATGTACAGTTAGAACCTAAGTTGTTTCCCAGACAAAAATCACAGCGGATGTAAAATAAATGGCCAGAAATCTAGATGATCACAATCAGACTAATTATCACACAACACCAGATAAGTAAACATGTGCAGCACTACATCATCTCAGCAGCTGCCTAAACATGAAACAGAGAAGAAAAACAAATGAAATGGAATCAAAGCTGGATGAATGAATTTCTCCAACACAGCATGAATCCGCCTGACTCATGCTGCGTGACACAATGTGCAATGAAAAGTTCTGGAATCCCAAATCCAGGCACAAATTACAGCATTAAAGCATCTGTTTTATGCAGCCAGCACAAATGGGCAGTTGGGCAATACAGACTAGCAAAACAAGCAACAGGTCCTAGTAGTGATATCGTATCCAAGTGCATCTGAGCGAGATGAATGTGATAGCCGATGGTAGGCTTTTTTTGGTGTGTTGGAACACATCAGTCAATGAAGAATTCCCTTAAGTCTTAAACTGTATTTATTAGTTCTTCTATGTTCAGCACAAAGTTGTGGAGGCAGTAGATGAACCAGTCCCACCACGAAGAGGCGTCCCAGAATCCTCTTTGTCAGTCTCCACAGGCTCCTGCTGCAGGTGCTCCCTAGTTAATTGCAACCCATCTGGCGTGCTCTCTGCATTATAAAAACACCAAATGATTATGTGTAGTGGGTTCAATGAGAGTTTCTTTTTTATTTAATTTAAAAAAACACACACAATCCTTCTGTCCCAATGCTGTTTCCTAATTTTGTTGTTTACAAATATTTTACCAAATAGTTTTCCAGATTGAATCTTAAGATCCATCCTCTCCTGTCGCTAAGAAATAAGAACACACACTTGGCTTTGCATATGAAATCCCAAGAACACACCCCTCTTGAAGAAAACCACTTCCATTTCACAAGGTTGTACACATAATAGAACCTTAAACCCCCTACTTAATGAATATCAGCACCCAGCTTAATTTTAAAATAAGGAAGAGCAAAAGGGGTGATGTTTCGCCAACGATTTGCTTTCATGTGATGTGTGGTTCCTGTGTTTGATGGCACCCCAAAATAAGGAAATTTTAGGCCAGTTTGAATTACATCAGACTATTTTAGTAACGAACAAAAAGCATGAACTCAATACCTTGACAGAAAAGCCAAGTTGCTGGGACGTCTCCACTCATCCATGATACCATAGGCAAGGCTGAATAGACCTTCCCATCTTTCATGTCATACACACCACAAGATGTAGTTGTTTTCTTCCAACCCGAGCCAGTGTAATCATCCACAAAGAAAATGGAATCACGAGATAGATCATATGGAGACACAGAGACAGTTTTCGAGCACCCTCGCCCCACGAACAATGCTAGGTCATCTCCCAAACTCCTCACCTCAGTCCACCACATACGCCCAAAGTCTGCCTCAAACACTTCAAGCTTGCTGCGGCCTGCCACAAGAACGAAACTATTTCCTCCTGGACAGTACACTGTCTCTCGTCTGCAGTTGAGTTTCCTGCGGATCATCAGCAGTCTACCACGCGATTCAAAAAGGTAGGAACGTTCGGATGTTATGGGGACTCCAATGAATATGCGCTCAATTCGAGACACCCTCGGCTCATCGTTGTCATTCTCATCCACAATTTCAATGGCAATAAGATCCTGCCGTCCATTGCTGATACCAATAGCATAGAGCTTCCCCCTGAAAAAGACTATGTCTGAGAGCCACTCATTTGTTCCCACAGACCATGCACCATCCCCTGGTCGGCACAATGCTAGTTTACCTGTAGGTCCACCAAGGACCTTTTTAGTAACTATCGCAGCAATGAGGCGTTTCGAGCACACCACCAGACTCAAAACAGATACCTCAGATAGGTCATGGATGGTTTCCCAAGGGTGAGAGTAGGTGGTGTAAGAACACAGATTAGGAAGCAGCATGGTGGCCTTGGTGAAGGGATTCATAAGAAAACAGCTGCCATCATCCCGAGACAAGAGAAGCCACTCGCCACAAGAGTTAAGGTAGCGAACGCCATCCGGCAGGTGGAAAGTCTCGCTGCCGCAGGGGAAGCGGGTGGCGCTGCCATCAGGAAGTATGAGCCACGGCACTGGCGACGGTGGCTGCAGGCGGCACTGCTGCACCGCAGAGCGCCAAGCGCGGCAGACGGCTGTAAAGAAGGCACGATCTGCACGCCTAGGGAGGCGGAGGAACACGAGGGCGAGGAGCTCTGGTGCGAGGTCGGACCATGGTGGTGATCTTTGGTTCTTCTCCGACATCCTGCGAATAACAGCAACGTGTGATCAGAGAGCAAACAGAACAGCAAGTAAAAAGGCGCGCAGGCATATAAACAAACACCTGGTGGGCACGGGATGGAAGCAGACCACTACCCGACCCAATCCGCCGAGGAAAATATCAAACCGAGGGGATCTTCGCGAGACAAGACAACAACCACGATCAAGAAACGACAACCCGAAATCTACCAGAAGAATAAAATGTTGTGGCGTAAGGTCACGAAAGCTTACATGATTCGCTAGGGTTAGGGTGTGTAGAATGCGGAGGGGAGCAATACGAGGTGGTGATCAGTTTTCAGACAGAAGGATCAAGAAACACCGCTGCGATGCTGGACATGTCGCATGGATGAAGTGAAAACCAGGGAGGATTAGCGTGAGGGAGGGAGGAAGGAGGAAAGGGATGAAAGAGGGGCACCTTTGCTCCTCATCCGCTGCCTTTCGCTTCCTTCATCATCATCACGGGAAAGGGTGTATTTGTGTATACTGAAACTGAATACTGTATGTGTGCACGCACCGGCTGGTTGGCTGTTTTTTTTTAAAAAAAACTATTTGATATTTAGATTTGATTTCATTTTGGTGTGGTTTGGATCCCTTTTAATATTTCAGTGACTTCGTTGCGATCAGTCCTCTTTTAGTAACTCATCAGTAAATTCCCATTCTTTTAGCATTTTCTTCATTTTTGAAATGACATGTCCTCTTTTTTTCCTTTTTTCTTTTTTTTTTTGACAAAACACATGTCAGTTTGCGTTTTCCATGCTGAAGCAAGCGAACAACACATGTATAAAAGCTAATGATCCAACACGGATCCGTGACTCTCGTCTGAACGCGGTTCCGCAGGAGCGGGTCCATCTCTCTCAAAAAAAAGAAACAAATCATCACTCCTTCGTATGCTTATCCACCCAACGTCTGAAGCAGCATGGCTGCTCATCCATCCGCCCCCTTCCCCCACCGCGTACTTGTCGGGCTATCGCACCGTGCCTTCCTTATCGATGGCCGTGTCGCGCGCCCTCGCTCCCTATGCCGCTCATCTGCATCCCAGTCACCTACGCCACTGACCTCGCCATGGCCGCTGGGGCGCATATGCCGTGGCACCTCAGGTCTCCCCGGCCAAGCCAAGGGCACCCACGAGCACGCCCGGTGTTGGTGGTGCTTGTACGCCGCCGTTCGCTATCGGATCCCACCCTAACGACTAGAATTGATCGGCCTTGGCCTTCCCCTCCCGTATGTTTTAAATGTATGTTTCAAGTGTTTCAGTTTCAGAGATATGTTGCAAAAATAAATCGGGATGTTGCACATTTTTTCAAGTGTTTTCAGTGGTATGTTGCAAGTGTTTTATCTGAATGTTGCATATGTTTCACACACATGTCGTAAGTGTTTTTTATGTATGTTGCATATGTTTTTACACATACGTTGCAACAATATGTTTCAAATGTTTCATCTATATCCGACGTATATTGTATTCAAGTGTTTCATGTTGCAAGTGTTTCACGGGAGCACGGTGAGTGATGGGCTCACGGCCAGGGTGCCGGGGGATGGGGCGTGGCAGAGCTAGGGACCAGTGGACGAGGGCGCAGCGAGCTAGGGGCCAGCTCCCAGATCCCACCCACGTGGAGAGAGAGGAAGGGGTCATGGGGAAGGAACGGAGGGGGAGGCGGATGCACGTGCGAGTCGGAGCGAGGCAGACGAAGGCGGGCTGCGCAGGCGTCCGGATGCCCGGGCACTAGCCACGCCCAAATCACACATCACATATCTATATCTATATATCTTATATTGTCAAATTCCACTAGCAATTTATCTTGCCATGCAAAATGTCCACATCAGCATCTACTAAAACATCCCACTAATAACACATACAACTATCTCGTCATGAGTGTCCACGTCAGCATCCACTAACACATCCAACTAATACGTGTCATTATGTCTTCATTCAAGATATTCACATTAGAAAATCACATTATTTACTAACATATATTTAGTTGTCCACATCGGAATGCTAAAAATCATCTACTAACATGTATTATGATATTTATTCATTCATATTAGCTCACCAGCGATTCCCGCAGCAATGCGCGGGCCGCGGCGTTCTTCTAGTATAAATACATTTGTAAGCACACTTGACCACTATAATAAGATTATAAGAAGGAATAAAAAAACCAAAGGTAACATTGAAACTACAAGCACCCACACCCTTGCTCTAGTTACATGATACCAATATAATATAAATATAAATATAAATCACACACACGATCATATTTCATGTCTCACAACTAGAATTTAGCCAATGGAGAACCTCCTCCTCTTGGGCTTGACCACATGCATGGCGCTCCTGTCACGTCCGTCGGCGATGCTGGCCGTGTCTTTGGCCCACCCGCCCTTGAACGGGTTCAGCCGGCTCAGCGTCCGGGACACCGACCCCAAGAAGCTCGCCTTCTTCCCCGCCGCCGCCGGCACCAGCGACGACGACGTCCTCGACCCGCTCCCCTTGCTGTGCTGCTGCATCCCCGACACGTACGCCCGCATCCGCGCCAGCTCCGACCTTAGCGCCTCGTTCTCCCTTGCCAGCGACGCGTCCGCACGCGCCTGCGCGCGGGCCTTCCCGGCGGCCGACTGCGTCTCCCACCCTCCCTCCGCGCCGCCTCCTCCGCTGCCGCCGTCCGCGCTGCGGAGCTTGAGCTGGTCGTAGTAGAGCGCGCTGAGCACAGCCTGCAGCGGCAGCCGCTTGTTCTGCGACGCGTGCAGGCGCGCCTGGTACGACAGCCTGAGCGGGTCCATGACGCTGCACACCTTCTCCCGCTCGATCTCGTCCAGCCCCGGGTGCGTCTTGAGGTAGATGTCCACGGCGCGGTACAGGCAGTCGTGCGACGGCCGCGCGTCCCGGGGCACCGCGCCCGCCACGCCCACGAACTTGGAGATGGGCAGCGACTCCTCCGTCGCCATCTCCGCCGCCACCTCGTCCACCGTCTTCGCCACCTTCTCCAGCGCACCGAGCTCGTCTGCTGGTCCTCCGGCCAGGGACGGCCGCCGGCCCTCCTGCGTCTGCGGCTGCCGCTGCTGGCGCTCGACGAACGCGGCGACGACGCGGCGCACGGTGTCAGCGTTCCGGACGCGCTCCCCGGCGCCGTCGAGCGCGACGCCCAGCAGGTCCGCCGCGGTGGCCTGGTCCAGCACGGCCGCCACGCGGAGCTCCATGTCGCGGCACGTCTTGGCGGACGCCTCGGCGGTCACCGCGGCGTGGAGGAGGCGGCAGAGGAACGCGGCCGGGAGGGGCGCGTCGGCGGCAGGAGGCAGCGCGCCCACGACGGCCTCCAGCAGCGCGCGCTGTTCCGCGTCCGCCCGGACGACGAAGACGTCCCGGCGGCCGGGCCCGGACGCCCCCGCGGGCGTGAGGATCCCGGCCAGGACGCGCTCTGCGTACGCGACGGCCGCGGCGGCGACTACCTCCGGGCCGGCGCGGCGGCACCGCAGCGCCGTGACGACCCTCCGGAACGACGCGGGCGACAGCGCCGCGAGCTCGGCCGCCCACCACCCGGGCGGCTCCCCCGGCCGCTCCGTCGGGAACAGCGCTTCATTGCAGACTCCCAGCGCGACGGCGTCCGCGGCGCGGCGCGCGACGCCAAGCTCGTCGGCGGCCGGGAGCAGCGCGTCGCACTCGCAGGACCGCAGTACGGCCGCGGCGCCGGGCAGCGACCGGAGCGCGGCCTGCGTGAGGAAGTCCTCGGCGCGGCGGGCCAGGTCGGGGGCGTCGAGGAACGCCGCGGCGCACCGGAGCGGCGCCGCGTCGCTCGCCGTGATGTCCAGGCTGCCGCCGTAGCAGTAGCGCGCCGCCTTCTCGAAGGCGTCGGCGCCGCCCGGCAGCGCCGAGAGGTCCAGCTCCACGGCGGCCCCGGGGGCTGCCGCCGCCACGGCCCGGCGGATGTAGCCGCACTTGGACACCATCAACGCCTGAGAAAAAGGGAATCAATCAGCACCGCTGTGACTGTGAGTGATCAATCGTCTTGCCGTGTGTGCTGACAATCGATGGTTTGATTATTTTTTGTTTGATTGATTGATGAAAAAAAAAAGATTTGATCTTTGAAAAGGGGAAAGGGAAGCGATCGATCAGAGTGAACACCACCACCGCCGTACCTTGTGGAGAGGGAAGACGGAGTCGGCGATTCTGACGGTGAGGTCGGCGGGGACGACCTCCTGGGACGACACCCTGCACAAGGCAACAACAAACACAGGAGCATCGTCAATTCATCAGCATGCGTGCACCCTGAACCGAATTGAAGTTGAAGCACGAATTGAGGCTTCAGCGATCAGTGTACGCACCACTGGGTGATCCTGTCCACGGAGGAAGCAGCCATGGCGGCAAGCTGCGGCCTGCGGCTAGGCAGGGTTGCTGCACGCTAGTCAGAACTGAGTAGTGCAAGCTCCGATCGAGCTGAGCTCGCAGGGCACAGCCTTCAGATCCACCTCATCTCGCTCTCATATATAGAGCAGTCCTCACTCGTCGGCTCTCGAGCTCGCAGCCGCCCCTTGTTTGGCAGGAATGAGCATTATTTTAGTATACGTACTACTGTACATAAGCAGGCTAGCTAGTAATGGATTTGGGAGGAAGAAGATCTGATTGGATACGGCGATTTTTGCATGGCTGGTGTTTATTTGGGGTTGGGGGTCGACGGAGGACGAGCTCTGAGCCGCCGCGCAGCGACTGAAAATCATGCGTCGTCGTCCACGGTCCACAGGTACTGGCAATTTGTGTTTGCGTACGTCCAGCTCCAGCTAGTCGTCTTCCTTCGTCGATCAGCTGACAGTTGTAGCTATTCATTTCTCGGCAACTGAACTAGTGGTCGATGCTTGCCGTGACCCGGTCTAGTGGACGAGACCCGTCTTAAGGCCTACGTTTCTATGCTCGCTTCTGAATCTCCTATCGCGTTATCCTGCGGCTACGAACCGTTTGGGAGTTGTTGTCAGTAACGCTGTGTTGCTTCCTTGTAGATTAGGTGCAACATCATCATCCGAAGTTAAAGCAAACAGTGCTATCTAGTTGTATGTATACGTGTATATACATGCATGGTGTTGCTAAATCCGAAATAACCTTTCCATACTACACAAGTTATTCAGAAAAGAAAATACTCCTATGTCCTGTAGTAAAACATGGCTGCGAGGGAGTGTTGGGTTCCTCCTCCTAAATTTTAGTCATTGTCCCATCAGATATTTGGACACATGCATAAAGTATTAAATATAGATTAATTATGAAACTAAATGTACAGAAGAAAGGTGTGTCCAGTTTTTTTTTTGTTGCAGTTGCTGCTGTGTATGCAGCTGCATCAACGTGAAACTAGCTCCTACACTACACTACACTACACTACACAGCAGCATCAACGTCACATCTCATCGATCCAAATAACTGAATATACTACTAGTACGTATACGTACCTACTGTACGTCTGTACGTAGCTTGCGTGCTTTCAGTTTCAGCAGCGCAAATAAACAAACAAACAAACAAACAAGCGACGCAGCTTCGTTCCGGATCGGCTCAGACCTCGCCGGAGACTCTTCCGCGCCCTCCCGTGGACTCCGGCGTGCCACGTCGGAGGATAACGCCGAGGGGCCCATAGGAATCCGGCCTTGGTACGCTGTACCAGTGCGGGCTCGCCACGTCGGAGCTAGCTTGCTTGCGTCGGCGGGGACCAGCCGGCCGGCGATGCGGTGCAATGGGAAAGGCGCTAAAGATACGGGAGAGTGGAGGATCAGATACTGATTGCTTCGGTTCATCAGCTGGAGCCTTTTTTTTCGTTTTTAAAGTAAAATTCCGCCTCTTTTGAGTCTCGGAATAAAATCAAATACGGGTCTTATAATGGTTGTAGTTTGTTTATTTTTTTTCCCCTGAAATCATCACTTCATCAGTACCCTACGTACGTATGACTCCCAAACAAATGATTCAGACACATCCGTGTTACGTTCTAGTTCTACTGCAGGACGTACTGCTACCCTGAAACGGCAATTGCCAGCGTCGAACAGCAAGTCAGCAAGTACTTTTTATCTTTGAGATGAGGCCAAGACGTTTTGACTTTTCCAATAGTACTTTTTATTTAATAGTAATATAGTATTCTTCATCCGTTCCAAATTATGAGACACTTTGACTTCTCTAGATACATTGTTTCTGCTATATATGTAGAAATAGTGCATATATATCTAAGTGTATAGCAAAAACTATATATATATTTATATATGCATGTTCCTGTCATGAAGTGTCGTGACTATCCTCTTTATATGCATGTTCCTGTCATTGTGCCGTGGTATATACTGTAATAAGTTGGTTTGATTACTCGTCAGAGGATGAAGCCGGATATTCTTTAGCGCCTCTCCGCCGCCACCTCGTCCACCGTCTTCGCCACCTTCTCCAGCAGCGCGCCGGTCGCGCTCAGCAGCTCGCCTGCGGCCAGGGACGGCCGCCGGCCCTCCTATGTCTGCGTCTGCGGCTGCCGCTGCTGCCGTTCGACGAACGCGGCGGACGGTGTCCGCGTTCCTGACGCGCTCCCCGGCGCCGTCGAGCGCGACGCCTAGCAGGTCCCCCGCCGTCGCCTGGTCCAGCACGCCCGCCACGCGGAGCTCCATGTCGCGGCACGTCTTGGCGGACGCCTCGGCGGTCACCGCGGCGTGGAGGAGGCGGCAGAGGAAGGCGGCCGGGAGCGGCGCGTCCACGACGGCCTCGTGCAGTGCGCGCTGCTGGTCCGCGTCGTCCGCTCGGACGACGACGGTGACTTCACGGTCCCGGCGGCCGGACGCCGCGGGCGCGAGCGCCCCGGCCAGGAGGTGCTCCGCGTACGCGACGGCCGCGGCGGCGACCACCTCAATACCCGTGCGGCGGCACCGCAGCGCCGTGACAACCCTCCGGAACGATGCCGGCGACAGCGCCGCAAGCTCGGCCGCCCACCACCCGGACGGCGCCCGCGTCGTCGGGAACAGCGCCTCGTTGCAGACCCCGAGCGCGACGGCGTCCGCGGCGCGGCCCGCGACGCCGATCTCGTCCGCGGCCGTGAGCAGCGCGTCGCACTAGCAGGACCGCAGCACGGCGGCGGCGCCGGGCAGCGTGCGGAGCGCGGACTGCGCGAGGAAGTCCTCGGCGCGGCGTGCCTGGTCCGGGGCGTCGAGGAACGTCGCGGCGCCGCGTCGCGCGCCGTGAGCTCCAGGCTGCCGCCGTAGCAGTAGCGCGCCGCCTTCGCGAAGGCGTCGGCGCCCCCCAGCAGCGCCGAGAGATCCAGCTCCACGGCGGCCCCGGGGCTCTGCTGCTGGCTCGCCACTGCCACGGCCTCCACGGCCCGGCGGATGTAGCCGCACTTGGACACCATCAGCGTCTGATGGTTGACGAGAGAAAGGGAATCAATTAGCACCGACGTGATCAATCGTCGTGCCGTGTGTGATGACGATCGATCGTTTCATCTTCTTTTCGATTAAAAAGGGATTTGAGCTTTGAACAGAGGAAGGTGAAACGATCGATCAGAGTGAACACCACCGCCACCGGCGCCGTTCCTTGTGGAGAGGGAAGACGGAGTCGGCGATCCGGACGGTGAGGTCGGCAGAGACTTCACCGAATGCGTGCACCCTGAACCAGAGTGAACACCCTGCACAAGGCAACAACAAACACAGGAGAATCGTCATCAGCATGCGTGCACCCTGAACCGAATTGAAGCGTGACAGAGGCTTCATTGAATAGCATATATACCACTGGGTAATCCTGTCCATGGAGGAAGCAGCCATGGCGGCTAGGCAGGGTTGCTGCACACAAGGATCAGCGTCAGAGCTGAGTAGTGCAAGCTCCGATTCTCAGCTCCGATCGAGCTGAGCTCGCAGGGCAGGGCACAGTCTTCAGACCCACCTCATCTCGCTCTCATATATAGAGGTCCCATACTCCCATCCCAGTACTCGCTCGCCGGCTCTCGAGCTCGCAGCTGCCTCTTGTTTGGCAGGAAGGAGCATTATTTTAGTACACGGATACAGAACTGCTATTGTTTTTTTTTTCTTTGAGCAAATCACCGGGAGGGGGGATGACGAGTCCCCACTGAATATATTACCACAGGTTCCAGAAAACTCTGGTGGGTGGATGGGCATAGCCCGAGTCTGGCAGGGAGCCAATTACAAAACCAAGTGGGAGGGGGAGGAGAATAGAGTTACATCCAAACTATTGAGCTCCAAGTATCAGAAAGGAGAGGAAATCTCCGTGGGGAGCGGCATTGCCACTGTTGGGCCGTGCTCCTGCACACTGCTATTAGTCGATCGACGCTTTGGGCGGGGGGGGGGGGGGGGGGGGGGGGGGGGGGGGGGTGGGGGGGAGCTCGTGGAAAACCACATCATGGCGGTGCTTCCAGAGTTCCCGCAACAGAGGAGGAATTGGGTCGGTTTTAGCTCATTCGGGACCCCATCAGGAGCTGTGGTACTCCCAGCTTGAAGGACCAGAAACGGCGACTCGAGTAGGATGAATGGGAGCCTCAAAATTTTTTTCGAAATTTTGGTTCTCGGCTTAACACACAACCCCAAAAGCAAACTCACATCAAAACCATGAGATACACGTGCTAATACGTAGCAAGACACCCCACCAGAACACTTGAGCACCCTTAAGAACATCCGGGAAGCAAATGATGTAAACACCCAAAGAGACAAGCAAGAGATGCTTTCTCTGCACAATGCCGGACTGTGCGGACTGGGGTGGCGGACTGTCCGCAGGACAGCACTCGGACTGTCCGGGTCACCCTGGCGGACTGTCCGACGGCACATGCCTAACGGACAACAATGACTGTCCAAGTCACAGAAAACAACTGCGGACTGTCCAGCTCACGGGGCGAACTATCCGTAGTTCAAGTCTCAGAAAACGAACAGGATTGAACTAGTTCTGGACACAGTTTGATGGACACTGGCAGACTGTCCGTGGTCTAAGCTCGGACTGTCCACAGGCAGAAATCCAGAAAACACACCGAGAGAAAACCAATCTGGACTGGCCGGACAGCGAATGGCGGATTGTCCACTAGCTGCTGGCGGACTGTCCGCGAATAGACAGCGAGCAGAGTCGAAGCTCCTCTGTGCTCAACCCTGACTATCGGACAGTCTGGGAATGGACTGCGTACTGTCCGCGAGTCGTGTTCCAGCAGCAGCAGCCCTGAAAAATCGCCTCACTTCGATCTTCTGATTTACGGCCAAATCTTTACCAACTGCCACGAAATTTGGTGAGCATGATCACAAGGCAGTAGGGGAGCTACCTCTGAGAGGTCATCGTCCAATTTGAAGTCAATCAACGGGAAATCAAAGGGGAACAAAAAAACACCGGTTCTTGAGATCTAGACCAAGAAATCGTCCGATCTGTGAGCTCATGAGGAATTGGTTGATTTCCTTCGGTGGAAAGGCTTAACTCACGTCATAGCTCAAATCAATACAAAAAGAATGGATCAAAATGGTCTAAAATCGACGAATCAAGCCACGAAAGAGGAAGGGGAAAAGAGGAACGTGAAGAACACGAAAAACACCATAAACACAACTCAAAAATTGAATCCTGGAGGACAAGAGGTGGTAAGGGCCACCATTCCCACTTGATAAACTCGGATTCAACAAGAGTTATGGACCTCTCTCTCACAAGCAACTAAAGGGAGGAGAAACCCTAACAAGGATGAAAGAAAATGCAAATGGAGGAGGTGAGGGAGATGAGGGCTTCCACATCCTATTTAATAGGGCTATTACACAATCTCAGTTTTGCCCTTGGATATAATTGAGTCAAACCACTTAGCCCAAGGGCGTTATGGTCCAACCCGGTGTCATCTTCATCCGACGACCACCACGCCTCCTCATCAGTAGATTTGCCTCGACGCGAACTCCCTGATGCCGCCACGTGGCATCCGTTTCGCTTCGAAACCTCTGCCCGGGTTTTGAGGCCCAAACCCGTAAACCCGCCACCGATGGTTTTGAGGTCCAAACCACCAAACCCGCTCGCGAGTAGCGTACTACATACACGTCCCCCGCCACTCGACACGTGTCACCGCCGTCCTCGACCGGCCGGCCGCCAAGTCCTCTGAGCCCTGTTTGACTTGCTCGTCCTCCGTCTTGACTCGGTCAATATGGTCACTCTCATGTACACTTGCGCTTGTCGATGTCCCAGATGTCAGCTACCGCAGCTGGTCACCCGACCTCCTGGTCCCTCGGTCCAAGCCTCACTCCATCCTTCACCACTCCCGGTCTGTCGGCACGGCATGTCCTCCTTGACCTTCACCTCGCCGTCGACCACCGCCTCCGAGCTCCACACCTGCACAACACAAGCCAAGAGACATGTCACACACATAACTTTCGCCATGGTAGGGTTAGTCACCACTCAACCTACTTCGTGGATCATATTGACAATCACTCATCACAAAACGAACACACAAGTATACTTGTCAATCTTGTGTCCGCACAGCTCTTCCACCTTCTTGATGTCATCCACCCGCCATCCAAGTCTTGCCCAAAATTGTTTGGCGAACTCACACTCCGAGATGACGTGGTCCACGGTTTCATCTTCCCTGTGGCAGACTTCACAGGTGGCATCTTCCACCTCACCTTTCCTCTCCAGGGTCACTTTGCATTGGATCCGGTTTTGTGTTAGCAACCTGGCGAAGAACTAGACCCTTGTGGGAGCAAAGTTCCTCCACACGAAGGAGAAAGACGGCACCGTCGGCCCTGCTCGCACTGATGTTCTATAGATCATCGAAGTGGACAGCTTGTGCTCCTTCTTCTCAAACATGCAGTGCCTCTCATCTGATGTGTCACCGAGGTCTACATCTTCTATCATCTGCTGCAGTTTGTGCAGCTCATCGATTGCTCTTGCCGACAGCCTTGGTTGGAGCAAGTTCGCCACACCTTGGTCCAGCACCTGCCTGACCGACATGTCCCTTCCCGTGAAGTGGCTGTGGAGTGCTGGGAATGTTGCAGCCAGCGTCGCCTCCATGGTCGTCCAGTGATCATGCCAGAACGAGGTTGACTCGCCGTTCTCCAGCTCCACACCAGTTATGCATCGGTACGCGGGGAGCAGCCCAAGTTTATGTGCTGAGACTATCTGCACTCATGGTACTCTAAATTTATTATCTTAAAGGCCTGGTCATCAAGATTCTCTCTTCTATACTCAATTCTCCCGCACTCATTCATCCTCTATATCATCCTCTATCCACTGTGGGGCACACTTGTCACTTTATCTAAATATATTCATGTGAGATCTAGTTTTGAAGGATTTATTGAAACGAATTTAATGATACAATCGAAATTTAATTTGGTTTTTTGGTTTATGAGTTATAACATTTTTTTTAGTGTTGAAATAGTGGGACCGTAACACATGCGCTCTCGCTCACCACCTTTTTCCCTCCTCTCTCTCTGTCAGCCGGCTATAGCACACGAACGCCATCCCTCCAAATATAGCGGACCCGTTTGCATAGCGCGTGCTTTAACGCACAGCGGTGCAACTACATTTTACGGCAAATGATCTTGCACCTGCTTTACCAGAAGCTTTAGCGCACAGCAGTGCAGGTAGTCTGACCTGCCCAGGTTGCCCATGACGAGTCCTCAGGGTGGTAGAGGCGGTGGATCAGCTTGGGCAGGAGGCAGGCGTTCTGGGTGTTGAGCCTGCGGATGCTCGGCCCCCCGTCCTCCTCCAACTTGCACGCCTTCTCCCACGCTACCAAGCACTTGGCTCCAGTTGTCTTGTCAGACCCGTTCCAGAGAAAGGCTCAGCGTTTTTGCACAGCCAGTAATGGATTTGCAATTGAATTTGGGAGGAAGATCTGATTGGATGCCGCGATTTTTGCATGGCTGTTGTTTCTCCGGGGGTCGTGGACGTAGCACGAGCAGGAACTGCTATCCTCCTCTGCATTGCCAAACACCCTCAGCTCTAGGGACTTCGCTCTGAAAAAAGGTGGAGCTAGAGACCAACTTCACGTTTTTTATGGAGCACCTCAAGAGATACTCTAGTTTTTAGAGTTTTGTAGTCCCACATGGAGTTGTGGGATAATTACTCATCTTGCCACTCATTAATTACGGATTACTTCCCCCTAAACGATGTAGCGCATTCGATACTCGGATGTCAGTCATTAGATTTTACTTATGTTTATGCTTGTTAAATATAAATAAATATAAAACTAAGCTATGATTTAATGAGTATGAATTTTTTACTACTATTCAATCATACAATAATTAGTCCATCATAAGAATTTCATCATAATTGGACCTCAAAAACTGCAGCTATGAATTATTCCAATTAATTACAGAAAAACATAGATCTAAAACCACAGTAAAAACTTTGTACTAAAGCACACCATATTATATGTTCACTGTGTAAATCTGCTCATGTGAAGTCCAACAAAATTAGATTTTTCTATTTTGTGACTTTTCTGTGATTTATTATGATTTTTTAAAGATTTAGCCGAAATAAATAAAAAAGAAAAAGACAAAACCGCCTTCAAAACCGCTTATAACAGGGTCAGGGAGGTAAGATGAACGGTTTTAAAAGTTGAGGAAAATGTTTTGCCCGGTTTTGGAGTTCATGGAGGAAAAAACGAACTTTTGCGAAAGTTGGGGAGGCAATGTGGACTTTTTCCTTTGTGCAAACACGGTAGGGCGCATGCACTGTGCGCGGACCGGTCTCCTTTCAACTGGGCCGCGCCGGTTCGTTGTGACGTTGGGCCGCATCTGCGGTCTGAGCCGAGCCGGACCCAAGCGCCCTTTTTCCATTTTGCCGCTTTTATTCAGTTCAAATCAAATGAATCTGTGAACTTGTAAAAATAGGTATAAGATCGTAGATGCATCCAAAAATTATAAACTAAAATCCTGTGAACTTTTCATGAGCAGGTTTACACAAATAAAAATATTTAATAGCCGTGAAATGACCATTTTGTCCAGGGTACAAAATAGGCAAAGTTAACCATGGTAAATTTGTTCATGTAGGTCATATTCGGATAATATATATCTGGATAAACATTTCGCTGAAATTTTTCTTGTGCTGATTTGTTGTGAGAGAAAAACATTGTTCTTTTGCTGAAAAGTACTGCTGAAGTAGTGTGCAGAACATGGTTAATGTTTCTGACTTCCTTTATTGGAAAAGTGGTCATGCACTCGAAGCTCAATTAGGCCAACCAGCTCCACCCCGGCGCAGCAAAATGGGAACACCAAGGGATGTAAGGGATGGCTAGAACTACTAATAATAGCTTGGCCATTTGTCAAAAAAAGAAGCTTGGCCAGCTGTGGAGCTCTCCTTAGGGTTTTAGAGTTGCACCTGTTTGGACGGATCGTTTGATTGGAAATTTAGAGTTGTACGGCGCCAATGGGCCTTGGTTTTTGTATCATCATTTGTTGACGTTGAAATGGATCCGAGCCAACACACCGGTGGGCTTTGGACGCCCTAGAGGCCGCACACACGACCTGCAACGCGGCAAGAACGCAACGTAATCGACCAAACCGATCTAGAGACCGATAAGGCCGATGTGGAGCTCATTCTTGGCCAGAAAAAACTCCCGAGCTACTCCCGGAAGGATCCGTCGGGGAGAAGTACGTGGAGGGTCTCCTAGGACCGGCAAGTCCGCCTAGAATACCAATGAATCTCATGGAGAGACGTCACCGAACAACAGGGTAGAAGGTTGAAGAGAGAGAATTAGGGCAAAGAGGTGATATGTTGTGTTTTTTGACGATTGGATAGATGGGGACTCAATCGACCATGATCCTCTCATATATATAGAGGGGGTGGTCTTATCCTAGTAGAAAACCTCTCCAAAGCTTATTTTCTATGTTTCCCACGTCCAAAAACCGATCTAGAAACAAATCGGTTCGAGATCTGAGAGTTAGATTCGGAACAGACCCTACCGGTAGTACCGGTCAGGCTCTACCGGTAGTACCGGTCTCCACCGGTAGTACCGGTCTCAGACCGGTAGTACTGGTAGTTCATATTCGCGTCAAACTGCGCCTCCTTCCACCATCCATCGGTAGTATCGGTCTCGGACCGGTAGTACCGGTAGTTCATATTTGCGTCAAACCTTCTCGGACCGGTAGTACCGGTGAACTCAGACCGGTAGTACCTGTAGTTCATATATTTTCTCAAAGGCATAACTCTCTCATCCAGACTTCAAATTAGATGTTCCATATATGTTTTTTGACCACCTCGACGAGAGGAACGTAATGATGAAGTCCGTTACACATTTTGACAACTTTACAAAATAGACATTTTTGGTTGTCAACATATGCCCCCTGTTTTCAGGTTTATGATGCATGAACCTTGGGTGGAACCGCCGAACCTTGAATAGCACCGCTAGAGCTCGATTAACCATGGTCCAATCGGCTAAAGACAGAAAGCCGTGGAACTAGACCAGCAAGCTCTCCCACCCTTTGTTGAACTTGGATGGGCGCCGGTGGAGGATATGGCACCCAAACTCCATAGGGACCCCATTGTGGCAGGACTCGAGGTGGAATCAGAGGTCCCCAACGAGATACACGAGGTGCAGCCCTCTGAGATGGAGCTACAGGTTGCATCACCACCAATTGCTTATTCTTCTCATCTTCTCGCTTGGGCGGTGTGGATTCTCTTTTTTTAACGGCCGATTCTAGGAATCGGCCTTTTCTTACTTTTCTTGCTTGTATTTGGCCATAAGCCTATCAAAGGTGCATGGCGACTTCGGCAAGAATTTCCCTTGGTTCTTCTCATTAGTCTTCCAAGTACCAATCTCTGGCTTACGTGGGACAAATGTGCGCAAAACTTGAATACCGGAAGAAACATTGCTGCTGGAACCAGGGGAATTGGCTAAGCCGACAGGGACTGTCGGCTCAACCGACTTGGCTGGGGTGGAGGAGTTGGCTAAGCCGACACCCTAAGGTAGCTCAGCTGAGTGGCTCTGCTGGTGGGTGGAGTCGGCTTGGCTGACTGCTCCAGTCGGCCTAGCCGGCCTCTGCTGTGTCGTCACCGTTTCGTGCCACCGCTGTCTTCTTAGAAATTGTGCCGATCTAGCAGTGATCTTCAACTTGTTCTTGCCTTCCTCATCCATCTCAAGCATCGCCTTGCGCCCCGAATTTATTTGGACATTAGATGCTGCACGTGGCTCACCGATAATCACATTCTTGCCTTGAACTTTATCAGCTTGCTCGGGACGGATCAAGACAGCGGGTGGTCCTGCTTCAATAGTATGCATTGGGAACGGAACCTTATCAACTTACATATCAGAAAAACTCAATCGTCCCTCATTAAGGGCCGATTGGACCTGCCGACGGAAAACATTGCAATCGTTAGTGGCATGAGAAAAAGAATTATGATATTTGCAATAAGCTCTTTTCTTTAACTCATTAATCGAAGGCAATGTGTAATTGATTCTAATGTAACTGAATTTTAACAATTCATCAAAGACTCGGTCGCATTTAGAGAAATCAAAAGTTTCATCTCTTCACCCTGATTCTTATGAATCGGTTTGAGAGATGGGCATGTAACCATTTTATTCTCTGCTGGCCATCTAATTTCAGCGGCCATGCATTCTTGATTTTCATCATCCGAACCATCCGAATAAGTACTAAAAGCATGTGTGTTCGAATGATGTGTCTTATATGTATCACGAGACTCTTTAAGGCGCAATTCCCAAAAAATGGCCCTCTCAATAAGGTGATTGAAACTAGTAAATTGCACATTCTCTAACTTTTCTCTAATTCTAGAATGTAAACCATTAAAGCATATGTCAACAAGATCTCTTTCTGAAATACTCAAATGAAAGCACTTGTTTTTAATTTCTCTAACTCTGCTAAAGAATTCTACAACAGTTTCATCACGCATTTGCTTAACAGAAGTAAGATGTGACAATCTAGTTTCTTGGGTTTCAGTGTAAAAATGACTATGAAATTTCTCTTCTAATTTAGCCCAAGAATTAATGCACAATGGTGGTAAAGAAGTAAACCAAGCAAAAACAGTGCCAGTTAAAGATAAAGGAAAATTGCGAATTTTCATGTAATCAAGAGCACTAGCTTCTCCTAATTGAGCAAGATACATACTAACATGTTCCATTATTGTTTTACTACCACTACCATTGAACTTCTGAAAATTCGGTACCTTCCAGCCATCAGGATTTCACATATAATCAATTGCTGAAGGGTGCGGCTTGGTGTACATGTTTCTAGCAGTTTTAAGGTGAATACCTAGACTTTCCTCAAGAGACTTGGTAAAATCATCCTTAAACCGATTTAACACATCGTTAAAATCGGTAGAAGGAGAATTATGAATATTCTCTTGCATAGGATTTCTGCTAGGAGGCTTTGGCAAAATATTATTGTCATCCAAAGCTCTCGATGTTCTATAATCGGTTCGTAATGTTTGAGCCCATTGTTGAACACCACCTGCTGCACTTGTTCCAACATGACTGGTTTTATCGGCTAAAGAAGCCGAAGAAACCGATTTTAATCTGCTAGCCTCACTAACAGAAGATTGATTCTTAAAGAAACCTTGGGGCATACCAAATTCTGGTTATGACAAGACACCCGATTGATATGAATCGGTTGTTTTACCTTCTAATTTATTTAATCTAGCCTCAAGTGCTTCATGTGATTCTTGCAATTTTTGTGTTAGTGAAACTTGTTGATCTAAAACCAACTTAGCAACTTCAGCTTGTGAAATTAGACCATCATCGAACTTAGGGGGATCATTAGGATTTACCTCATGTGCCGATGATGTGAAAGTCATGAAATCTTGGCTCCTTGAATTGCGTAACATGATTGTGCCGATCTTTGGAACACCCCTCCAAGAAGGCGTTCGTGAGATCGACAATCTTGGCTTACAACTGCGCTTGCAATTCTTCGAAGAGCTCCTCCACAGACTTGGGCTTGATAATGTTGTCGCTATGAACTTCGCTCGAGCTCCTTGCAGCATCACCATCTAATCCCATGTTGCCGGTTGATGGAAACTTCAACTTTCGCCTTGGTTTTCCCAGCGGAGTCGTCAAAAAGTATGTTGACGTCGAAATGGATCCGAGCCAACACACCGGTGGGCTTTAGACGCCCTAGAGGCCGCACACACGACCTGCAACGCGGCAAGAACGCAACGTAATTGACCAAACCGATTTAGAGACCGATAAGGCCGATGTGGAGCTCGTTCTTGGCCGGAAAAAGCTCCCGAGCTACTCCCAGAAGGATCCGTCGGGGAGGAGCACGTGGAGGGTCTCCTAGGACCGGCAAGGGCGCCTAAAATGTCGATGAATCTCGTGGAGAGATGTCACCGAACAGCAGGGTAGAAGGTTGAAGAGAGAGAATTAGGGCAAAGAGGTGATATGTTGTGTTTTTTGACGATTGGATAGAGGGGGACTCAATCGGCCATGATCCTCTCATATATAGAGAGGGGGTGGTCTTATCCCAGTAGGAAACCTCTCCAAAGCTTATTTTCCAAGTTTTCCACGTCCAAAAACTGATCTAGAAACAAATCGGTTCGAGATCTGAGAGTTAAATTCGAAACAGACCCTACCGGTAGTACCAGTCAGGCTCTACCGGTAGTACCGGTCTCCACCGGTAGTACCGGTAGTTCATATTCGCGCAAACTGTACCTCCTTCCACCATCCATTGGTAGTACCGGTCTCGGACCGGTAGTACCGGTAGTTTATATCTGCGCCAAATCTTCCCGGACCGGTAGTATTGGTGATCTCAGACCGGTAGTACCGGTAGTTCATATATTTTCTCGAAGGCATAACTCTCTCATCCGGACTTCAAATCGGACGTTCCATATATGTTTTTTGACCACCTCGATGAGAGGAACGCAATGATGAAGTTCGTTACACATTTTAACAACTTCACAGAATGGACATTTTTTATTCTCAACATCATTCTCGCCAACTCGATCAATTTTGGAAGCGGTATGACAGAAGATGGCAGGAAAGCTTTATTCCTGTGATGCCCACAGATACATGAACATAATATCCACCAGGGTATGGGTAACAAAATGTACTACTAGTACTAGTCCGTTAGAGCAGAAAGGGGCAAAAGCCAATCAATGGCTCAACATAGCCATCACTTGAAAAAGATTTCTCTCCCGTTACCATATGCCGATTTCCAAGGAACTTCGATAGGTTGATTTCGGTTTTGTAATCTCAAAAGATGCAGAAAGAAGCATCATTAGTTCTCATCTGTCAAAGTACAAACAATGGCAAACACTTAAGTACTGTAGTTCTCTTCTCTCAAATCGCCCAAAAAAAAAAAGCAAGAATAGAAAAGGCAAAAAGGACATATGGAAGAGGACGACACAACTGACAAGACTATGGATAAACTAATAGCTTTGGCCCCTGATCACGTCCGGTCGTATTTAGTGCGCTGTCCCTTTTCTTTTTGACTAGTAGGGCTGTGGTCAAAAGAAGATATGGCTTCCACCCAAACGGGTTGGAAATAGTAAACGGTGCCAACGACTTGTGCTTCTTCTTTTGTCCCTAGACCCTCGAACGGGTTGGAAACGTGCGCTGCGGAACCCGTCGTTCTAGCATCACGCTCGCATCTTATCCATCAGATAAACTAGCAGAACTTGTACGCATGCATGTTTGCTACCGAAAGGACATAATGTTGATTTGCTTCTTTTTAGTGCACGTATGTGGACAAGTTTTTTTTTTTTTTGCTAGCTTCTTATCCCTGAAACATGCTTGCACGTGAAGAAGACTAGTGCAAATACTAGTTTCGTGTGTTGTTCTTTGCTACGAGATGTTTGATCTGATCTGCATAAAGCAATCAGTCTAGTCTATATGGTTGCTTGTCACAGTTGATCTATTTATTTTTTACGTTGTATTTAAGTTATCTCTTGTATAGAAATTATTGTAGAAACTATGGATTTGAGAAGGATAGTTTCTACTGCACATCAATTGCTCTCTTTCCTTTTTAGAAACTACATCAAGAAATTATCCACTGCTTTATCAGCAGACATAGGGCTTGTTTAGTGGGTGAAAATGTTTGGGTTCGGTTACTGTAGCACTTTTCGTTTTATTTGGCAATTTGTGTCCAATCATGGACTAATTAGACTCAAAATATTTGTCTCGTGATTTACAACTAAACTGTGTAATTAGTTTTTCCTTTCGTCTACGTTAAGTACTCCATACATGTGTCATAAGATTTGATGTGACAGATACTGTAGCACTTTTTGGGTTCTTTTTAGGAATTAAACAGGCTCATAGAGGACACGGAATCATGGGTACGTTAGTGGACAATCAACAGCCCCGTTTAATAACTAGTATTAACTCAGCCACAGGATGCGCAGAAACATTTGTGGATCCCACTTCCATGAGGGGACTAGGGCAGAAAGGAGGGAATGTGGCCGGGCCCCGCGGCTTGCAGAAGAGGAAAAGGTTCAGAAGCTCCGTGTTAGGTCCACGAGTGGGCTAGGAACATCGGACACCTTTAGTGCATGCAACAACTGTGCTCAGATGAGACGAAGGAGCAGATGCGGAGAAACTATGACAATGGAGAGGCGTGGGGGTACCGCCGCGAGCGACAAGACTCTCCCCAAGTCCATCCAAGAGCCCTTTTTCAATTTTGCCGCTTTTATTCAGTTCAAATCAAATAGATCTGTGAACTTGTAAAATAGGTATAAAATCGTAGATGCATCCAAAAATTATATAAACTAAAATCCTGTGGGAACTTTTCGTGAGCAGGTATACACAAATAAAAATATTTAATAGTCGTGAAATGACCATTTTGTTCAGGGTACAAAATAGGCAAAGTTAACCATGGTAAATTTTTGTTCATGTAGATCATATTCGGATAATCAATATGGGTCTATCTACATATCTGTTGACATATTTTTACATTAAAAATCTGTCAAATTTTAGACAAATGAAAAGCTGACACATCAGCTAAAAGAAAAACTGACAGATTTGCTATCTTTTTATCTGTCAGATTTCAATAACACAAAAAAACAAAGACCCTTTAGCGCACAAAGACCCAAAACCCAATAAGGAAAGGGAATCGTTACCGGCTGTGAGCCGCAAGATAGCAACCGAACATCACCGGGCCCCAAAACATTGCGAAACGCTCATTCTCCCAGCACAAGCAAAAATTGCACTTGCAGATAGCAATGCCATGCTCTTATTCGTCATCTTTAACAACTCTGCGCATGAGTACACCTAGTTTTACATAAGGCCTTCTTGCCCCAAAGATTCAGTAGGGGAACACTCTGTCCCTATCACTGCGCCTGCACAACGAACACATATATAAACCTCTGTAACCCCGCTGTGTATCCACCCAATCCTTATCCATTTCCTCCTATCCCTAACTACAAAACGTTGGGTAAGTGGCAGCTGTACTTCAACTTGGGATGCAGGCAGAGCGCTTGCTGAAGAGCCGTATCCAGTCACACCCTCACAGAACAATTCGTCGTACATCAGGCACATGAACTGAACCAAGGAGGGGCGACGGTGATATGTGGACTCCACCTGCAAAATTGGTGGTAGCGGAGTGGCTCACCGCACACGCAGGCGCTCATGCTCTGTTTCCAACTTGGTCGTGTGCGCAAGAGATTCCAACAATGAAAGAATTGGAGACTCGTTGTGATCTTCAGACCTGAACACAGCACAGGCTTCCACAAATTTGCAATAGCTAAATAGAGAAAAATCATCATAAAAAATTGTTCTGTGAGCATGTGAAAAGTGCTCAGCTCTTGGCTAGTTAACTGCACTTTGCCGATCTGAAAACAGAGCCGATCTCTGGAGCTGGTATTCTCATATACTACTCATAGACATTAGCCTACACAAGCAAGCGACACAAGACACAATAAATAAGCTGAAATCATTAAGTACATAAGTAAAAAGGAAATGATTACTACACTGTTGCAAATGACGTCTCGCTCCAACCTGTCAATTGTTAGCTTCCTGCTGTTACAGACATGCAGGAGCTCTCCTGCCCAAAATGTTGAAGCCCAGGATGACCGAAGACTGAATTGCTTCACTGCTGCAATCAGCGTTCACTAAAACATAGAGAAAACAGGAAGCCGAAAGGCAGTGTCAGCGACTGACTGAAACTGAAGAAAAAAAAAGAAATACTAAAACTGAACCACAGAATGCTACTAGCCAAAAAAACATGCAAACAATAAATTAAATATTCTAGGCTGAAAATTGAAAACCTAAAAAACTGATATCTGAAACAATGAACATTGCAGGGATGAATCACAATACTACATTACAATTACCAAAAAAAACTAGTGCTCAGTGACTGAAACTGAAGAAAAAAAAAAGAAAAACTAAAACTGAACCACAGACTATCCTCACAAGGAACTAAATAGTCTTCACCTAAAGCATCTAGGAATGAACCCGTTACCTTCTCTGCTTCCTCCTAGATCACAGTGCAATTCAGGTTTACAAACTACTGGGGTTCTTTTCAGATTAGAATCATAGAAATTTGGACCAGCTATCAACAGACCTTCTCACTTTCTGGAAGATCATCGATGTGTATAAAATAGTCTTCAACTGGTGATGCGACAACTATCACTGCAACAAAAGGAGAGGATAGCATTTTGAGATATTATGATTATGATGTCAAATGCAGATATAATCATAAAGAGCTGCCTACAAAAATCAAACAAAACAAAAAAAAACAGACACAGCCCCACTCACACACATACCCACAGCTAGCATACAAAAATGTACAGAGCTCTAAGCTGGGTAAGCAATTTTCATCAATAGGGCGCTAAAAAAGATCCTCCTTGGTGACTCCACTTTCAGTCAGCAGGGTGACCTGCGTTATGTGTTGACCAAGTACAGAGTTAAAAAAGAAAAAAAATCAATACGAGCAGATTTTCATCAGTGAATAGAAAGAGTCAAAAAAGAAGCATACAAATCCATCCTCAGATATGTCAAATCTGCTGGTAGTAATCTAAAAATGAGGGGAGAAACACTTGATCAAAAAAAATCTCTAGCTGCAAACAAGCTACCGAGCCTGAGTGCAATTTCGACATACTTACTAATGGCAATGGTCAGATCATCTCTCTCTTCATGAGGATTCTCAGAATCTCAGTGGCTTATTCATGAACTTGCGGGTAATCCCAAGGGCCTCAGGAGGCATGGTAATCTGCATTTCATCAAAAGCATAAATCAATCAGACGAAGACAAAAACACAGAATCACACAAAGAGAGATGCACAAAAAAACACACATGGACACACTCACACTCTCACCAAAGCTAGCACCCACCCACCCACACACCCACACACACAGAAAAACACAAACAGAGACACAGACGAACAGAGGGAGAGAAAGAAAGGCAAACACCCAGAGACATATACATTCCAAAAACAACTACACAAAATCAAATGCAAAAGAAAAAACAATCTCAATCAGCAGCTGGCAAACACAAACACACACACAAAGAAAACCAAAAAAAAAAGACACACTCACACAAAGAAATTGAAGTCAACATGCCAACTAACACAAAACTGAGAGGCTCAGAAAAAATAAAAAGAAAAAGGCCCAAAAAACAAAAAAAATAGAGAGAGACACACAGAGAGAGAAAGAAAGAGAAACACACACAACCTGCCACAGCCAGAAAAAGAGAAACCTAAACAAAAGCCCACAAATAGCCCAAAATAAAGCCCACAAAAAAACCACAAACACCTGCACAGCAACACACGCACGCACACACATACACAGAGTTAGAAAGAGAGAAACACACGCAACAGCAACTGTCAAAGACAACGCACCCACAGCCACAGAGAAAAAAAACATAAAGAAAGACCCACAAACAAAAACTTGCAAGAAAAGAAATCACCAAAAAAAAAACTGCTGAACACAGGCATAACAACAGCAAAAGGAGGAGGCGAGATTGACACACACACACATAGAGAGAGACACACACAGACATAGAGAGAGACACACACAGAGAGAGATAGAGACACAAACACACACACTAACTCAAAAAGGCAAATAAAGGCAAAACAAGTCAAAAAATTCTATATGCAAAAAAAGACCCCACAAAAAATATATCCCTAATAAAAAAAGAACTATAAGATCATAGCTGTTAAACCACATTCGTAGCACCATAAACATAGACATCATGACGCCACAATTAGCATTTGTACCCCCTCTTTTTTTCCCTTCTCTTAACCTTTGGCCTACTGATTTCTAACAAGCATGTTTGCCCTTCAGTTGCAAAAATATAATGGAAACCATAACTGGATACTGGTGAAGGGGGGGACCCAGACAGAGAGGGGGTCGCTTGCTGTGTAAGCTAGTAATTGGCAGCCATCAATTGTGTACAGTAGTATAACAGAGAATGCTGTCAAACTGACTGATGGCTCCATCATTGTTTCCAAGAACAATGTTCAAAAAAGCATCTAGTCACTACCACTGGAATTTCTAGAACGTAGCCCTTGTTTAGATTAAGGTGAAAAGTTGAAATTTTTTCACTCTCTCCATCACATCAATCTTTACACGCATACATGAAGCATTAAATATAGATAAAAAATAACTAATTGCACAGTTTAGTTATAAATCATGAGATGAATCTTTTGAGTCTAGTTAGGCTATGATTGGACACTAATTGTCAAATACAAATGAAAGTGCTACAGTTAGAAAAATTCTAACTTTTCGTGATCTAAACGAGGCCCTAGATAGGCAAATTACACTAGAATTTCTAGAAACTGGAGACAACAGTCTTGCTAATGTAACTAACTACTGCTATCATGTAGGACTAGAAGGATGCATGACACTGACAGAACACTTGCTCGATTCAGTATAGTATATAGTACATATACAGTCATATAAACCAAGACCTACTCATAGACAGTAGACAAGGCACCTATTCCAGTCATTTAGCACAACACAGATCACTGGACACCAGAGACAGAGTGAGCACGAGCATCTCAAAAAGTTCAGGCTACACAGCACAAGTTCCAGGATGACACTGTAATGCAATGGCACAGTAGCTAGTAGCTAATGCCACCTCCAACTAAGACATCTGTAATGGCACAGTAGCTAATGCCACCTCTAACAAAGAAATCTGTAATGGCACAAAAGCTTACAATAGCAAATATTTCATGCTCCAAAGGAACAAGCATCAGGAATCATAATTAACAAAAATAACATTATGTATGCATGATAGTCATATAGCATTTCATAAAATCGAAAAATAACATTATGTATGCATGATAATCATATAGCTTCAGTACATCTCATACTGACCAAATAGCAGAACTAGCTATGTATCTCATGGCTGGCTATGATAATCTCAAGAAGTGCAAACCTGCAGTATTCTGCACTGCAGGATGTTTATAGAATAATATGTGGACTTAATTAAGCTGAAATCTAAATAAACTGGACCAGAAACGTCGAAGCAAATTACAACTAAAATACTTTATTATATGAGCCGTATATAATCTCAACACATAGCATACACGTAAGACCAGATGCAGAATCCATATACTAATTTAACAAGTACAGCTACTGCAAAGTATATGATGCAGAACCAGTAGACTTATAGATCCTCAGTAGTGAATCATAGATTCAATCCACAACAACAACACCCTAGCGCCCATGTAACAAACAAATCAACAGATGAATTTATATTTGCAAGCCTTCAAAACAAAGCCAAAAGCCAATACACATATAGAGAGTAGAGACCGAGACAGATTGGGACTAACCTGGACTCCGTGGGGGCCGACAGCTACTGCAACGAGCTGCTGGAGCAGAGGTAGCTGGCCTAAAGGAAGACGGGAAGAGCAGATCGGTGGCTTCAGGACAACGGGCGGACAGACAGCGCAGGCGGAGGTCGAAGCGCGCCCGCACCCCGCGGTGCGCGGCCCCGCTGACAGGGGGTGCCTGGCCGGAAGCCGGAGGCGCCGAGACGGGCAACCGCCGGCCGGGCGTCGAGGACAGCCATGCCCCAACACACCCGCCCGCGAGGACAGGGGAAACACCGGCCACGGCTGTGGCACAGGGCGTCCAGCGCGCGAGGGCAACACCACCACCCCAGCGGCTCTGCCTCGGCTGGCTCCACCAACAGCTTCAGTGGGGAGGCGCGGCGAGGAGCGGCGCAGGCCAAGCAGCAGCGGCCGCTGACCCACCTCCTGCACTACGTGAAAGCGAAGAGGGGAAAGTGACGGAGAGGATTGGGGAAAACAGGGGGAGACGAACAGAAACGATAGCGGGTTTGTGGATTTCACAGGCTCTATTGCGTGACCCATCAAGCGTGGCGGACCCGTCAGCTGGCCCAAACACCAGCGTCAATCTCAAAACAAATCAACGATCTAAAATTTGATAGATAAATGTCAACAAAATCTGTTGACAGATAAATAGCATAAATCAATATATATCTGGATAAACTGTTCGTCAACCTTTTGCATATTTTACAAAAACTATAGAAAAGAGGCTAAGATTTATGACATCAAATTAGTATTACTAGATCCCTGTTTAGTTTCGCTGAAATTTTTCTTATGTGCTGATTCGCTGTGAGAGAAAAAATATTGTTCTTTTAGTGAAAAGTATTGTTGAAGTAGTGCTGCGGAACATGGTTAATGTTGACTTCCTTTATAGGAAAAGTGGTCATGCGCTTGAAGCTCAATTAGGCCAACCAGCCCCACCCCGGCGCAGCAAAATGGGAACACAAAGGGATGGCTAGAACTACTAATAATAGCTTGGCCATTTGTCAAAAAAAAAAGCTTGGCCAGCCGTGGAGCTCTCCTTAGGGTTTTAGAGTTGCACCTGTTTGGACTGGATCGTTTGATTGGAAATTTAAAGCCGTACAGGGCCAATGGGCCTTGGTTTTTGTATCATCATTCTTGCCAATGCCAACTCGATCAATTTAGGAAGCTAGCTGTATGACAGAAGACGGCAGGAAAGCCCTATTCCTGCCTGTGATGCACACAGATACATGAACATATCCACCAGGGTATGGGTAACAAAATGTACTACTAGTCCGTTAGAGCAGAAAGGGGCAAAAACCAATCAACGGCTCAACATAGCCATCACTTGAAAAAGCAAAGATTTCTCTCCCGTTACCATGCATATGCTGATTCCCAAGGAACTTTGATCGGTTGATTTCAGTTTTGTAATCTCAAAAGATGTAGAAAGAAGCATCATTAGTTCTCATATATCAAAGTACAAACATGGGGTGTTGCACGGGGTGTCACATGGGGTGTCGTATAGGGTGTTCGGATACTAATAAAAAAATAAATTACAGAATCTGTCAGTAAATCGTGAGACGAATTTATTAAGTCTAATTAATCTGCCATTAGCACATGTGTTACTGTAGCACTTTATTGTCAAATCATGAACTAATTATGCTTAAAACATTCGTCTCGCAAATTACACACAATCTGTGTAATTAGTTATTTTTTTAAGTCTATATTTATTACTCTATATATGTATATATGTGTCAAACATCCAATGTGATAGGGTATAAATTTTTGGGGTGAGAACTAAACAAGACAAAAATAACATATGGAAGAGGACACAACTGACAAGACTATGAATAAACTAATAGCTTGGCCCCTGATCACGTCCCGCCTTATTTAGTGCCCTCTCTCTCTCCTTTTTTCTTTTTCCTTTTATGATTCTTTTTGACTAGTGGGTTGGAAATAGAAAACGTTGCCAGCGACACTTTGTTATGCTTTTTGTTTGTCCCAACTCCCAAGACCCTTGAACCAGTCGCAGCTCTTGCCAGTGGCGGCGGCGTCCCCACCGCACTTGGGTATGGTGCGCGTTCGGAACCTGTCGTTACATACAGTACATAATAAGCTGAAGGTACAGTGGCCGGAGCGCTAACGATGATCGACGTACATGACATGCATGGTTCAGACACGACGACGCATGGATCGGACCGACATAACTCGATCCACCGATCCAGCAGGCCAGACCAAGCAATGTCACCTCACTCCGCTGAGCTGCAGCATGCGTTGGTTCACCGTGCGTACTGTCTACCAAACCAGCAGCAGCATCGATTGTGCAGCGTCGCATTTGATCTCGGAGCAGTAGCAAAAACGTGTCACATGGCACGATCTCGAAAAAAAAAAACCCTCGGAGCAGTAGCTGTTGCCTCCTTCGCGCGGGCGGCGCACGGCATCTTCGGCAAAAGCAGGCGGACGCGCACAGCGAGAGGGACCCCAACGCAACATGCTGCCTGCGCCAGGCACCTGAAATACTGTAGTCCAGCTCAGCTACGCTCCGCTCCAGGCACTCTCAGGAAGATCGATCGCAGGAAGCTCTCTCCCGCTCCACCCCGGCGCCGACAAGCTTTCCCTGCTAACTGCCTTCGCTGTACGTAGCATCCCCGACCTCGATCTCCGCCGGCTGGAGAGGAGAGGACCTAGCTCCTGCTGGTGAGTAAGCTAGCATAGCTTTATTAGTATAATTCCTTGGTCTGGTGTACATGAGCTTGCTTGCATCTCTTCTTGTGGCCGGGAGCGAGTGCGTAGTCTTTCTGCGGCTGCCTCGTATATATGGTGGTCTGCCCGGAGCTTGCTTGCATCTGTTCTTGTGGGAGTGAGCAGCATACAGCTCGCCGCCCGCATCCACCTTCTGGGAGGACACAACAGCTCGCTTTGCTTTGTCGTCCGATCCGCACACCACTATCTTATGCAAGTGCTCGGCGAGGTAGGGCGGTGGCCCTAGCAGCTAGCAGCGCGGCATGTATGGAGATGCAAACGGCGCGGCGGCGGGCAGCCCATCCCGCGTCCGCAAGCGCCGCATCATCGTCCGTGGGAGTTTTCGACGAAGCTAATAGGCATTTTACATCAATCCTGTCCTTCTCGATTTTTTTTATCTCTCTAGTACTTTCTCAACTGGATCCCTCCCTTCCTTTTTTTTTTTGAAACTTGCTCCCTCCCTTCTTACGTATTCTTGCCTGCAACTCCTCTTCTTCTCGTTTACATAGATGCAGTAGACACTACGCTCAGTGAGGCCTCTCAGCTCTCAACGCTCCGGTGCCGGCGTGTTCACGGAGCTGCGCGTCCTAAGCGGCTAAGCATAACGCTCGGCCATGTGAGCGGTGGCGATCTCAGCGGAGTCGTCCCGTCCGTGCAGTGCCCGTGCCTCTGGGTGCTCGAGCTCGCCATGCTGGACGTCTCCACTCGCTTCAAAACTCGTCTTCAACTCCAGGGACGGTGGGAGGGGGATCCGGCCGAGGCTCACGATGGAGAGAACGAGGCCGAAGGCGGCGGCAGTACGTGGCGGAGCTAGAGGCCGACACCCGGTCCAGGGATGTGCAGACTGCAGACTCGGAGCCGGGAGGCGGCGGCGGGAGGCGGGCCGTGCGGCGCCGCGGGACTACGCGGGTATCAGCCCGCTCCATCTAAGCGGGTTAGATTGCGGGCTTCTATACCTTAGCAGCGCGTCCAAGCCCAGCGGGTTGGCGGCGTGGCCAGCGTCGTCTGCAAGTATACAGCTCGCCGGAGCTTGCTTGCATCTGTTCTTGTGGGAGTGAGCAGCATACAGTACAGCTCGCCGGCCGCATCCAGCTGCTGGGCTTAGCAGCAAGACCCATGCAGCTGGCTTGCTGGCAGCTGCCGGAAGCCTGCGTTCAGTTGCGGGCGATGGAAGACCCTGCAGAGGACACAACAGCTCGCTTTGCTTTGTCGTACGATCCGCACCACTATCTTATGCAAGTGCTCGGCGAGGTAGGGCGGTGGCCCTAGCAGCTAGCAGCGCGGCATGGCCATCATTTACCAGGCGGCGCACCATGCGAGGGCAGCGAGAGATGAACGGGGACGTGCCGGCCAGGATGTACCGCTAAGGGATTTTTTGCAGGCTGGATTTTGCAGCAGGTTGCAGGCAAACCTGCACCCATTTCCATCCCTAACTAGTAAGGCCTCGTCGTTAAGTAATTTTTTCTTTTTTTCAGTTCGGGTGAAGGCTTAGGCCTAGCGGCCGAGGGGGTGGGGGCGTGGCTGGGTGGGGGGATCTTATTAGCAGCGAGGGAACGGGAACTTGAGGCGCGTTCCTGTTCCGGGAACATCGTTCCAATTCGCCAAACGGGAACATGGCGGGACGCCATCTCGTCACATGATGGAACATGACTCACCGTTGCTCCGGTCGTTGGCTCGTGGCTTGGCCGCTTTGGCTCTCGCTGGCTGCCCGGACGTCGAGCCCATGAATGGCAAGAAGCGCCACAGCTTCCTATCCCGCAACACCGCTTCGTCGTTAAGTAATTTAAGCGTGCTTTTGTTTTCAGTTCGGGTGAAGCCAGAATAGGGGTCATCAGGAGTGAAGGCTTAGGCCTAGCGACCGACGGGGTGGGGGTGGGTGGGTGGGGGGGTCTTAGCAGCCAGGGAACGGGAACTTGAGGCACGTTCCTGTTTTGGGAACATCGTTCCAATTCGCGAAACGGGAACATGGCGGGACGCTGTCTCGACACATGATGGAACTTGACTCACCGTCGTTCCGGTCGTTGGCTCGTGGCTTGGCCGCTTTGGCTCTCGCCGGCTGCCCGGACGTCGAGCCCGTGAATGGCAAGAAGCGCCACAGCTTCCTCTCCCACAACACCGCTTGGCCAGGAAGCACTGCAGCGTCGCAGTTTCTGCTCCCACAGCGCCTTTTGTTGGAACACCATCATGTTCTCAATGGTGGAGCTAGCTTGCTCGTTACCACGAGTCTTCGCTCCCACGGGTCCAAGGTTCACCAGAGCTAACAACATATAAGGCCTTTGAGCCTTACTCAACTCAAAAGAGTAGCCTAATAGGCGGGTCTGTCCTCCACCTTATATGTTGTGCTTACCCACTGTTGATATCCGATGTCCTAATAGGTGGGACTGCCCCAACTCCAACACCTTTGGCTCTCGCGGCCGGGCCGGTGAACGGCAGGAAGGTGGTCTTTGCATTGCATCCGTTTGTAGTTTAGCGGTGGATCTGCAAGGTGCACCGTACGAAGAGAGAGTGTACAGTACAGCCCATGATCGAGCTCGCACTCGTAGCGTAGAGGACGAGGCATTCAGCTGTTTGGCGCTTCAGTTCTCCAGCATGTGTCAAGCATATTATTGCTCTAGATTGTACTCCCTCCATACAAAATTATAATTCATTTGAGTTTTGTTTTATCTTAAGTTTGACCACCTTGTTCTTCTTTTGTTGTGGCTTACTTTATTAATAAAAGTTCTTCAAGAATTACTTAATATTGACTATGTTTCCACAATTTTTTTAACATGACTAGTGGTCAAATTTGAGGTCAAAAAAGTCAACCGGGAATAAAGGTTGTAACTATGTTTCTGAGTAATAATAAATAAAAGCTTTTTTCAAAAAAATAATTAAGTAAGTGCTCTTAAAATAATCTTGGTCTGGATCCTAGTGAGGGAAGGGTTTTAAAATAAGATAATGCCTTCACTTCCTTTTGTTTTCCCGGCCCCCTAAATTAAAGATCCGTTTATATTAATTAATTCGATCACATCACATGCTTTTAGCTCAAAAAATTAACAACAACCACATATATACTTGTTTATTTGCCTTGTCAGGTTATCATCATGGATCGTTTGCTTGGTACATTCACCGGATTTGCTAGGAAAACGCATGGAGACAAGGCTTCGGGAACTCAGCAGCATTCGTTTCGCTTCCGTGTGCTTGAACGAGCGACAAACAAATTCGATGACCAAAAAGTCATTGGAAGTGGAGGGTTTGGGAAAGTTTATCTGGGAGTTTTGAATGGGACCAAGGTCGCTGTGAAACGAAGGAACAATAACTCTCAACAAGGAGCGGAAGAGTTCCAAGTCGAGATGGAGCTATTGTCAAGGCTGAAGCACCCGAATCTGGTTTCTCTGCTTGGGTACTGTGAAGAAAAGGGTGAATTGATCTTGGTTTACGAGTACATGGAACAAGGGAGTCTGAAGAGCCATCTCTATGGCTCTACTGGTAAACCTTCACTCAGCTGGAAGCAGCGGTTGGAGATTTGTGTGGGAGCAGCAAAGGGACTGCACTATCTCCATATCAGTTCTCCAAATGGCACCATCCACCGTGATGTCAAGCCTGACAACATCTTGCTTGATGAGAACCTGTGCGCCAAGATTGGTGACTTTGGGCTATCAAGGACTGGTCCTGAGCTGAACCAGACTCATGTTATCACTGGAGTGATGGGCACACCTGGGTATCTTGACCCTCAATACTATGAAACGGGGCAGCTGAGCATGAAGTCTGATGTCTACTCTTTCGGTGTCGTCTTACTGGAGGTAATATCTGGCAGATCAGTGATTGACTACAGACTTTCAGCAGAGAAGGTGGGCTTGGTGACCTGGGGAAAGAAGATGCTGGAGGAAGGAGATCTGGAAGAAATCGTCGACAAGAATATTCTAGGCACAATCCGCCAACGTAGTCTGGCGATGTTTGGCGACATTGTGTTGAGGTGCTTGGTAGAAGAGAGTGCGGAGCGGCCAACAATGGAAGAGGTACTCAGGGACCTGGAGTGGGAGCTGTACTGCGTTCGTGCCGAAGAGGAGGAAGCTACTGGAAACTCAGATGACGACGAGTCTGATCATGCCATCTCTTCTCAGCCAATCTTTCAGGGGGGAGGCAAAGCTTTGCGACGATCTGAAGGTAAAAATTACGACAGATATTCAGGCGTATCTCATCATGCTGGTCTCTCAGCCCCGTCGACGAGCCTGGGCAGCAACCCTAGTATGAAGGGTAAGGGTGCTGTCGAGATCGAGAGCATCATCGAAGATGAAAACTCATACTATATCACTATATGTGGTTCTGAATCAGACTAGACACGCAACATATATATCCACGTATAAAGCAAGGATACAATTGTACTCAACTAAGTATGCCGCCATTGTGTGAGCCTTGCTAGCTACAACACTTGCATATGTAGCATACTCCGTATGCTTGTTCAATCTACTGCTGGCTGGCTGGCTAAGTGCTGGATCTGTGAAGCTAAAGCTTAGTTGTGCAGCCATATATGTAAAGGCTACGTTGATGTTGAAACCCAGTACAGCAACAGAGATTGTTTACTGAATTGAATAGCTACCCACACTACCGGAGACACGTTCTTTGCCTAGTGTCGCATGCTTTGCCGAGTGTATTTCATCGGGCACTCGGCAAATAGGCCGATTTGCCGAGTGTCGCACTCGGCAAATAAATACACATGGCAAATCTGTAGTTTGCCGAGTGTTCAACACTAGACAAAGGTAGGCACTAGGCAAACAGGCAGTTTGCCTAGTGTCAAGCACTCGGCAAACAATTACACTCGGCAAATTCTAGGTTTGCCTAGTGCCTGACACTAGGCAAACTGTTCCACTCGGCAAACATTGGTAGACTGTTCCAGGCCGTTAGTATTTGCCGAGTGTTTCCACCGACACTCGGCAAAGCGAGAACTTTGCCTAGTGTTTCCACAGGACACTCGGCAAAGTGACAACTTTGCCTAGTGTTTTCTCTTGACACTAGGCAAACTATTTTATTTTTATTTTCTAGACTCCAAACTTTTTCCGCTAACATCATACAGTAACTTTGACTCCATGTTAAAGTTTGGTATCTTTTGCAATCTATTTGCTATATTTAGTAAATTTATCTCATTTAATTGAATTTTTGGGGATAACTTAAATTTGAACTGCAGGAGGTTCAAATAATTGAAAAAATGAATTGAAAATTGATATTCATGTTATTTGAAATAGAAGAACGTTAAAATCCTCGAAGTTACATCAAATTTCGAACATCTTGCTCATGAAACATGAGCACGAACATCTCACCAAATTGTTTTTAAATTATATAAAAAGCAAACGAAGTCTGAAAATCACAAGATTTGTCAAGATGTCATGATATCATATGTCGAGGCTGTGATAAAAATTTGAGAAGGTTTCACGAAAGTTGTCACGTACAATACTTACAAATCGGAACATCTTCGTACAAGTTTCAGAGAGTTGAGAGGGATCCGATAAGATCCGGTGTCAAATTGCGTGTCGAGTTGGAGTTTCACTTCAAACTTTTTGTATAGTGAATAGATGACAGAGATTGTTTCATGTGAAATATTAGTAATTTTTCGGTTCCATTTGCTAATTTTAATTTGTTAACCGCAATTATAGAATGGATTAATTTCGATAAATAGAATTTGAGCTATATATAACTGCATTAAATAATGTTTGAATATTCATGGAAGCATCGAGCATACAGTGTAGAGTGCATTTAAGAAAGTATTTTAGAATTTGATTAACTAGAACAAATTAGCATCTAGTAGATGTAATAATACATCAATATTTATTTGACTTTTTAAAATTTGTATATGATTATTAAAATAAAAATAGCATTAAAAATACATCTATAAATTAGTTAAGAATACTTCTATAAGCCCTAGAAGTTGATTTTTTAAAATATGTACATGATTTTAAAATTAAAAAAAAATCACATTGACTTTGCCGAGTGCCGGATGCATGGCACTCGGCAAAGTGTTTCTGGGCCGGGTGCACTTCTCTTTGCTGCACTTCTCTTTTCTGGGCCATGGAAAGCCCATCCGCAGGCCCAACACGCTATCGTTCAAGGCCGACTCCACCCCACCGGCCTCCATCCCTCCACGCCACAGCTCCCACGCCGTGCCGGCCTCGCTCCATCCCTCCACGCCGCCGCACCGCTGCCGCCGCCGCACCGCTGGCGAGCCGACTGACCTCCTCCTCCCCACTGCTGCGCGCACCACCTGGGGCCTCCGACGCTGCCTGGTTAGTACTACTCCGTCTTCGATCCTCCTCGTACAAGTAGATCCTCGTTTGCTCAACGAATCCCTCTTCTTCCTGGTTAGTCTGATGACCGGCGGATGTGGGAAGTACTGAAGGAATGGGGGCTTTTCGCGGCGGCGGCGGCGGGAATGGGGGCTTAGGTTTTGCTCGGCAGATTTCGCCTGGAAACTCCTCGGTGCCTCTGGCTAGGGTTCTAGTGAGAAGTGACTTTAGGGATTGTTTGCCATTTTCCTTTTCCATGGTGGGATTTTCCAGCGCGAGCAGGGCCGTGCCGAGGGGCGTGCAAACGGTGCGAGGGAACAGCCGCTGCAGCAGCTTGTCTGCAGCTCCCTTCAATTTGAATTTACTATCTTTCAATTTGAATTAACAGGCTATGCTTGCAATGGGCTCCTACATTGATATAGGTGGTTTGTCTGATAGCTTATTCAAGTTCTCAAAGTAATTATTGACCCTTTTGCTAGCTCTTCCAATCCATTCATAACAAACAGATAAGACAATTTCTGTTTGTCAAATTTTATTACGGTCCACATTAAGGCACCAACTTCATGACCCTGTGGAAATATCCACATGGCTACATGATGATGAGCATGTGCGGGATGAGCAGAACTGCACTGACATTGATCACTTGCGGCTCCTTGTCTGTGGTGGACACCCCTGCCAGCTTTCATGACTAGCTAGACAGTCATATCGTCATTAGCAGCTCTCTGTCAATGAGCTAGGGTGCTAGAGCAAATACTACCAACAGCCTAAACGTTATGCTTTGAGGTTTCTGGGATATTGGCTCATATTTACCACATAACTTGACAAAAATTAACATCCTATAATAATGGTAGTCGATTTTATAGCCGGGAAGTGCTGCTTCATTATGTGAGTTTATAGGGTATCACCTCCATCAGAAAAAACTTGATTTATTGAGTACGAGCATCGCCGATGTAGACTGTAAGTTATGTAGGCTATTATTATGGAATGGGTTGCCGTTCGTTAAGAATGGCATGTTTGCGGTTTTTCCTACCTCTTTGCTACGAGAATTTCATTGTTGAGACCTTAAGTTTGAATTCATGTTTCGATTGTTCATAGAAGAGTTGGATTTCCAAGTTGAGCATAGATAGATGTTCTTTGTACTTGTCTATCTAATTTGGTTGATGTTTGTGAAATGATTGAATTTGGGGACGAATTCCATAAAGGTGGGAAGAATGTAACATCCTAAAAAAATAACTTAGTGTCTTTTGAGCCTAATGGGCTTAGAGTGGAGAAAGCAAAGGCCTAATTAGAGTCCAGCTAGGGAAGTTAAGGGGTTAGGAAACAAAAACAGACCGTAACTCCTTGTCTCCCTATTGGTCGATCCAATCTTTCCGGTTTCGTGAGGAGTCGGAGGCGGCGCTCTGCTATCCCAGCAATAGGGCCTGGTGTCCAAGGTTCAACCTTCTTCCGCAGAACAGCGCAAGAGAGAAGGGAATTCTTGCTGCTCCTCGTCATCATCCTGGCCTTGTTGGAGGACGGGAGACAGCAGGCAGGAAGGAGAAACGTGGTCAGGCTTAGGTAATTAAGCAGATCAAATTTCCTTGTAGTTTCCCTCCCAGTCAACGTTGATCTACTTGTTGGGCATCTTGTCCTTGGCCCTAGGGCACGACGTTCGTCTCTGTAATCTTTCCATCCAACTCATGACAGGGAAAAGGAGCATCTGCGGGTGCTGATCGTCTCTAGCCTTCTCCGCTATTGGCTGCAGATCAGAGTTTCAGAACTAAAGGCAGAGCAGCACACCGGCAAGATGCGGCAACTAGTTCACGTGGAAATCGTAGATGGGCTGAGAGGTATGAAGAGGTCCTCATCCTGTGTAGGTAATAAACAAATTAGTCCTCTTTCCACCATGTCCAGCACTGGTTTAGATTTAGTTTTAGGACTAAATCACGTCAGGTGTTTTGCTGTAGAGTTTTAAGCTGCAGAGATCGACAGGATTTGGATATCTGATCTAATGTTTGTTTGGGGCCCTTTTAGGCCAAATTTGGACAGTATCTTTCCACAGAGTTTTGTAGAACTGAGTACGAGCACAGTGAACGCAGAATGGCCTGTAGCGAACGCACATCGCCGATGTAGACTGAGTACGAGCACAGTGAACGCTGCTGCAGCATGGTGGGCACTGCTGCAGCAGCCTTTGTACTCCCTACTTGTCCTCATACCCCGAAACTGCTGCGGGTGCCGACATGATTGCCAGAATGCACCACCATTAGGAGAAAGCAAGCAGGCAAGTAGGCAATAGCAACCATCCTGTTCTTGTTCCTGATGATCGGCGTGATGCAGGATGCCACGACTTTATTGGTTGACACTACAGATGTGTACGGTCCTGTTCAAACACAAAGCAACTGTGCACTTAGGGAGTTTTTGCCGATACGTATGCATAGCAGCATTGAAGCACGGCACAATTCCTCCTCCAGACTTCACTCCAGCAAATCGATATCTCCTGAACATACAGTGTATGCAAGCACATACGTATGCATTCCTTTATAATCCTGATCTCCTGAACAAATTGCATTATTGTCATTTATTTAGGATGGATGACCGTCAGTGGATGTACACGGGCCGCTTAAGTCAGGGTCAGGTCACTGATGAATGGATCAACAAGACCGATGAGTTCTTGGAACTGGCATTTGGCGAGGCTGCTAAAGGAGCGAGTAAAATCTTCTGTCCCTGCAGCAATTGTGCAAACTGGAAAAGACAAACAAAGATGGTCATGGGGCAACATCTTTGGAAGAATGGATTTATGGCAGACTATACTCTTTGGGTCTACCATGGTGAAGCTGATCGTATGAGAGAGGAGGTGGTGAGACCACGCGTCGAGCATTATGATGCCGATGCCGGGGTAGCAGATTGGTTAGATGACTTTCATGAGGCACAGTTCGCTGAAGGACGTACAGAGGAGGAGCCAGAGGCAACCGCAAAGGCGTTCTACGATATGTTTTCTTCGGCACAGAAACCCCTTCACGGCCACACAAAGGTTTCTCAACTGGATGCCATTGGATGCGTAATGGCGCTAAAGTCTCAGTGGAGCATGAGTCGAGACGCCTTCGATATGATGTTGACAGTTATTGGCTCCCTGCTTCCGGAGGGTCATATTCTGCCAAAGAGCATGTACGAGTCACAGAGACTCCTTCGTGCACTTAAGATGTCGTATGAGCAGATTCATGCTTGTCCGAAGGGGTGCGTCCTATTTAGGAAAGAACACATGGAAGCAAAGTACTGTCCAAAGTGTAAATCCTCTAGGTTCCTGGAGGTAGACTCTGGTGATGGCCAGAAGAGGCAGCTTGACATCCCCATGACAATCTTACGGCACCTTCCATTCATACCGAGGATTCAGCGGTTATACATGACCGAGGAATCCGCAAAACAGATGACATGGCACAAAAATGGCAAACGATACAATTCTGACAAGATGGTACATGCATCCGATGGTGAAGCATGGACCAGCTTTGATAGCATTCATCATGAGAAAGCTAAAGAGGCTCATAATGTACGTGTTGCGCTGGCAACAGATGGGTTCAATCCTTATGGAATGATGTCTGCCCCATACACATGTTGGCCCGTGTTCGTTATCCCCCTCAATCTCCCCCCAGGCGTATGCTTTCAACGACAGAACATATTCTTGTCATTGATAATTCCTGGACACCCGGGAAATAATATGGGTGTGTTTATGGAGCCTGTGATTGATGAATTGGTCCGTGCATGGGAGGAAGGGGTGTAAGGTCCAAAAGGGCTAGAGGGGGGGGGTGAATAGCCTAAAAAAAACTTCTACAAGAAATTACTTAACCACAAGTTAGTACGAAAGGTGGCGAAGCACAAAGCACTAGCTATAACTAATTAAGCAAGCCACCTACACAATTCTAGACAAGGCTATCTACTAAACACAACAACAAAAAGCTAGGTACGAGAAGAAATACGAGAGAAGAGCTTCGAGTGATTATACCGCCGTGTAGAGATGAGAAGTACCAATAAACCAATCACACAAGAGAAATCCTCGGGAAGAGAATGACACAAGATTTTATCCCGAGGTTCACTTGCTTCCCGGCAAGCTACTCCTCGTTGTGGCGATGCACCCACTTGTCGGTTCGCGAGCTAATCAACTATCAAGAGTTGAGCCCTCGGCGGGCGCCGCACAACCGCACACAAGATGGGGATCCTCCAAGCCACGAGCTCTACTAGAGTATCCAATTTGCGAACTCCCGCGGGGAAGGATCAAGAACCCCTTACAACACTTGGTGAAGGCTCCAACAATCTCCAATTGCGAGCTCAATCACCTCCGCTGCTCCAAGCCGTCTACCGTGTCGGGAAACACGGAAGAGTAACGAGAAATCCGTAGCAACTCGAAGATCAAGTGCCTCTAGAATGCAACTCTCAAGCAATGCACTTGAATCTCACTCAATCTCACTCAAGATGTGCAATCAATCAAAGAGATGAGTGGAGGGGTTGTTCTCTAGCTCAAAGTATGTCTCTAGGTCTCAAAATGTGCAAGAGTTCCCCTCAAAACCCGTCCACCATCTATTTATAACGAAGGGGTACGCAACTAGCCGTTAGAAACGACGCAGCAGAAATCGCGCACACCGGACGCTCCGGTCAGGGTGACCGGACGCGTCCGGTCACTACGCGACAGACGTGCGGTCAGGGTGACCGGACGCGTCCGGTCACTACGCGACAGACGTGAATAGTGCCGTTCGAACTAGCCGTTACCGTTGACCGGACGCGCTCGACCGAGTGACCGGACGCGCTGGTCACGACCGGACGCGCCGGTCCCGTGACCCACCGGACGCGCCGGTCAACACCGAGCCGCGCACTGCAAAACAACCACCGGACGCGCTGAAGAACGGACCGGACGCCACAGTGCCCGCGTCCGGTGCGACTCCAGTAAGCTCCCTGGAAGTCCGGACGCGTCCGGTGACCTATGACCGGACGCGCATCGCGTCCGGTGTTCCTCGTGAACCGCTGTTCGCCTGACCGGACGCGCCGGTCGCACAGTAACCGCGTCCGGTGCAGCGTCCGGTGCAGCGTCCGGTGCACGCAGTGACCTCCGTTCGCCTCCGTTTCTTTTCCAACTTTCGGCGCAATAGAAAATAGGCATTTCACTTCTCTAAAAAGCGCCGAATCCCGCCTCGCAAGCTCGGCGGGAGGGAGAGAGGAACCCAAACCCCTCTCTACCGCTTAAACTCCACCGCCTTCGCAAATGTGCTAACACCACCAAGTGTACACCATCATGTGCAAGTGTGTTAGCATTTCACAAACATTTTCCAAGGCGTTATGTTAGCTCTTTTACTAGATCCTAAATGCATATGCTCAAGACATTGATCTAGTGGCACTTGATTTCCGAGCTAACCGTGATTGCCCCTCTTGATAGTCGGCTATGTATCCTAAACCCGGTCAATCACTTCTTTACTCATCTTAGACCGGTAAAAGGAAAACCCTATGGTTATACCTTTGCCTTGCGCTCTTAGATCCTTCTCTTCCACTTGATCATCAAGTCCACCACTTTAAGTGCATCTACACCATGATCAACATTTCATGTACATGCACCATCTCTTTGTGATCTTGTGGCCACCACTCCTTGCCACGTCCACCTTCATCACATGTGTTGCTTATGCCTAACTCAAAACACTCAACACATGGCATTAGCAACTTGGTGTCATTAATTACCAAAACCAAACTTGGGCTTTCAATCTCCCCCTTTTTGGTAATTGATGACAACCATCACAAAGATATGAAAAGAAATCAATTTTCAATTTTGATAGTATTAGCTCCCCCTACATATGTGCTTCAATGAGTTTGGTCCAATGTTGCACATATGTATGGATTTGAATTTTGGGAGAGTTACTACTATCTAATTGATGCTAAGGTATATAGAATGGACCTTTGAAGCGTGATACCAATCGGAGTTGCCTTTATATACCATCCTTAGCATCGATGTAGCTAGACACCACTTGTAATTCATCACTTGTACAGATCATAAACACTAAAGTACCCCGTGAGATCAACATTATAAGCAAAGGGTGTCTAGATACCACTTAAAAAACTACTCTTAACAAATCATCATTCAAGTTCTAATTCTAGCAATCACCAAACAAACATGAATAAGAATTTAAGCTTTGTAATGCAACAATTCATCATGTTAATGCGCATACAAATGCAACAAATAGTTCATGAGCTTGCTCCCCCTACTTGTGTGCTCAAGTTTAATTGATTCCTTTCCAAAGTCTTATCTTATGCTTTCTCTCCCCCTTAGTAACTTTTTCTCTCCCCTCTTATTATATCTTTCTCCCCCTTTGTGACTTTTCTATCTTTGTGACTTTTCTCTCCCCCTTTGTCAACAATCACCAAAAAGGTGCCAATTTTAGTGAGAGTTAAGTCAATCAATATGAGGGAGTCCAAATTATGGTTCAATCTAGATTACTTGCCTAGAATATGTAATTCGGTTTGATCCAAGGACAAGCTTCTTCACACCTCATAAAGTATAAGGGTTATCTTGACCATGTTGAATTACACAACATGAGCTCATTTTCTAGATTCAACACTAGGTTTGCAAGCCCACAAACATGTCATATGTTACCACTAGATCAATCAAACGTAGAAGCAATAGTGGTACCATATGTACATTAAACTCATTTGATTTTCATGAATGAGCCTATTTGATATGCAAACATGTCTATATGTTCTAAACATGTCCTTAGCAAAGTATGGATGATATGCCAAACAACTTTACCTTGCTATGTCGGAGGAGAGGCATGTCATATAGGAATGTGGGGGTGCACTCATCTCAAGTTGGAGAAGTCAAGTATGTTCAATTCATTCTTCAACTTGTAAAATCTCTTCTCATCAAGTGGCTTTGTGAATATGTCGGCTAGTTGATCTTCGGTGCCAATGCTCTCAATGCTAATATCACCCTTTTGTTGATGGTCTCTTATGAAGTGATGCCTAATATCAATGTGCTTTGTTCTTGAATGTTGAACCGGATTTTGAGTCATCTTGATAGCACTTTCATTGTCACAAAACAATGGCACATTCTTGAATTTGATTCCAAAGTCATTCAAAGTTGCTTTCATCCAAAGCAATTGTGCACAACAACTACCGGCACTAATGTATTCGGCCTCGGCGGTAGATAGTGCAACACTATTTTGTTTCTTTGATGACCATGAAACAAGAGACCTTCCAAGCAATTGACAAGTGCCACTTGTGCTCATTCTATCAATCTTGCATCCACCATAGTCGGAGTCCGAATATCCAATCAACTCAAAATTAGACCCCTTTGGAAACCATAATCCAACATCATGAGTGCCCTTAAGATATCTCAATATCCTCTTGGTTGCTTTCAAGTGACTTTCTCTAGGTGAAGCTTGATATCTTGCACACTTGCACACACTAAACATCACATCCGGCCTAGAGGCGGTGACATATAACAAACTTCCAATCATAGACCGATATTGCTTTTGATCTACCATGTTGCCACTATCATCAATACCCAATTGATCATTTGTGCCCATTGGTGTACTCATTAACTTAGCATCTTGCAATCCAAACTTCTTGATCATGTCCTTGATGTACTTGCCTTGACTTACAAAAGTGCCATTCTTCATTTGCTTGATTTGAAGTCCAAGGAAGTAACTAAGCTCTCCAATCATAGACATCTCAAACTCATTTGCCATCATATTTCCAAATTCTTCACAAAAATCTTGATTGGTTGATCCAAAGATAATGTCATCCACATAGATTTGCAACACAAACAAGTCATTACCAATTTTCTTGGTGAAGAGAGTGGTGTCAACCTTTCCCATCTTGAACCCTTTAGAGAGAAGAAAGTCCCTCAATCTCTCATACCATGCTCTAGGTGCTTGTTTCAAACCATACAATGCCTTCTTGAGCTTGTAAACATGGTTGGGCTTCTTGTCATCTTCAAAACCGGGAGGTTGCTCAACATAAACTTCTTCATTGATGTAACCATTAAGAAATGCACTCTTGACATCCATTTGATAGAGCTTGATGTTGTGTGCACAAGCATATGCTAATAAGATTCTAATAGCCTCTAATCTTGCAACCGGTGCATATGTTTCTCCAAAGTCAAGACCCTCAACTTGAGTGTATCCTTGTGCTACTAATCTTGCTTTGTTCCTCACAACCATGCCATCTTGATCTTGCTTGTTTTTAAAGACCCACTTGGTGCCAATCACATTGTAGTTCTTTGGTCTTTCAACAAGTTCCCAAACTTGATTTCTAGTGAAGTTGTTTAGCTCTTCATGCATGGCATTTACCCAATCGGAATCCTTCAAGGCATCTTCTATTTTCTTAGGTTCTTCAAGTGACACAAATGAGTAGTGCTCACAAAAGGATGCTAATCTTGATCTAGTTTGAACACCACTTTGAATTCCACCAATGATTTGATCCAATGGATGATCTCTTGCAATACTAGTAGGTTGGAGTATTGGGAGTTGATTGCTTCCACTAGCTTGACCTTGATCTTGCACTTCATCATGAGAACCACTAGAGCTTGCTTGATTTGTATCAATTTGCACACTTTGGTTGATCACATGAGTATCATCATCATCATCAACTTGCCTTGGCCTAACATCACCAATGTCCATGTTTCTCATTGCATTTGACAATTGATCTCCTCTCACATCATCAAGGTTTTGAGTTTCATTTTGAGATCCTTGGGTTTCATCAAACTCAACATCATGAACTTCTTCCAAGGTGCCATTTGTGAGATTCCAAACTCTATATGCTTTGCTTGTGGTAGAGTAACCAAGTAAGAACCCTTCATCACATTTCTTTTCAAACTTGCTCAATCTAGTGCCTTTCTTGAGAATATAGCATTTGCAACCAAACACTCTAAAGTATGCAATGTTGGGCTTTCTTCCATTCAATAGCTCATATGGTGTCTTTCTAAGCTTTCCATGGCAATAGAGACGGTTGCTACAATAGCAAGCCGTGTTGATAGCTTCACTCCAAAATGAATGACTCACATTGTATTCACTAAGCATTGATCTAGCCATGTCAATCAAAGTTCTATTCTTTCTTTCAACTACACCATTGGATTGAGGAGTGTATGTTGGTGAGAATTGATGTCCAATTCCAAGATCATCACATAAATCTTCAATTCTTGTGTTCTTGAACTCACTACCATTGTCACTTCTAATCTTCTTGATGGTAGTCTCAAACTCATTTTGCACTCTCTTGACAAATGATTTGAATAGATCATGTACATCACTCTTGTCATAAAGAAAGAACACCCAAGTGTATCTAGTGTAGTCATCCACTATCACAAAACCATACTTGTTTCCACCAATACTAGTATATGTTGTTGGCCCAAACAAGTCCATGTGCAATAGCTCAAATGCCTTTGATGTGCTCATTTCACTCTTACTAGGATGTTTATTTCCAACTTGTTTGCCGGCTTGACAAGCACTACATGGTTTATCCTTTTCAAAAGTCACATCTTTCAAGCCTCTAACTAAGTCATGCCTCAAAAGTTTGTTCAATTGTTTCATTCCAACATGACCAAGCCTTCTATGCCATAACCAACCCATACTAGATTTGCTAAGCAAGCATGATGTCAATTGTGTCTCACTATCATTGAAGTCAACCAAGTATAAGCTACCATGTCTAAAACCTTTGAATATCAAATTTGATCCATCAACACTTATGATTTCAACATCATCACTACCAAATATGCACTTGAAGCCAAGATCACAAAGTTGAGCCACCGATAAAAGATTGAAGTCCAAGCTCTCAACTAGCAATACATTAGATATGCTCATGTCATTTGAGATAGCAATTTTACCAAGCCCCTTGACCTTGCCTTTCTTGTTGTTGCCGAAGGTGATAGCATCAAAACCACCATTTTGACTTGTATCAATTGATTTGAACATACATGAATCCCCGGTCATGTGTTGAGTGCACCCACTATCAAGCACCCAATGCCTTCCTCCGGCTTTGTAATTGACCTACAAGATAAGATCAATTCTTTTTAGGTACCCAAACTTGTTTGGGTCCTCCAAGGTTAGTGACCAAGCTCTTTGGTACCCAAATGGCTTTCTTCTTTGAGCCCATCCATGGTGCACCAATGAACTTAGCATGAACACCATTTATACCCTTGGTAAGTATATAGAAAGAATCAAACTTAATTGAGGATACATTAGCATTGGATTTCTTGTTCATGCAATGTTGCTCTATGTGACCAACTTGCTTGCAACTTTTGCAATAGCTATCATTGTTCTTCACAAAACGAGTCTTGTGAGGAGCAAAAGCGGCCTTGCCTTTCTTAGGGTTATAGCCCAATCCCTCTTTATAGAGAGAAGCCCTTTGGCTACCCAAGCACATAAGCAAGCGGTCCTCACCACCATAAGCCTTAGCTAAGGCGTGATTGAGCTCTTTTACCTCCTTCTTGAGATTTTCATTCTCAACTATTAGTGTGGAATCACAAGTGAAACCGTCACTACTAGATGAGGATGATGTAGATGCGCTACATGAAGGGTCAGTAGGAGCAACAACAATAGGCTTATGAAAAGGTTCATCAATTATATCACATGATATGCCTATGTTGCAAGTTTTAGCCTTCTCAACATTAGTTGGCATGTTTTCACATTTTTCAACTAGAGAGGAATGAGCTTCTTCAAGCTTAGTGTGAGACTTTTGAAGCTTCTTATGGTCTACCTTTAGACACTCATAAGATGCCCTAAGCTCATCAAGTTCTTGCATAAGATTTTTCTTTTCCTTAAGCAAGCCCTTGCACTCCTTTCTAGATTCTTTAAAATGTTGAGTGCAATCTTCTAGCATAGTGATTAGTTCATTTTTAGTGAATTCTTCTTCATCACTATCACTATCACTATCACTAGCATTATCATGATCACTCTCATCATCGGATGATACCTTAGCGGCCTTAGCCATGAAGCACGATGGAGTGTCGAAGAGGGAGACCTTCTCTTGGATAGCAATGCTAGCATGTCCCTTCTTCTTGCTCTTGTTGTCATCCTCATCATCACTTGAGGAAGCATCACTATCCCATGTAGCAACATGAGAGTCATTCTTCTTTTTATGAGAGCTTTCCTTCTTTTCTTGCTTCTTCTTTTGCTTCTTCCTCTCCTTCTTGATAGCATCTTCATCATCACTATCATAAGGACACTTTGCAATGAGATGGTCCTTGCTATGGCATCTAAAACATCTCATGTTATGCTCATTCTTCTTGGATGTGTTCTTCTTCCTCCTTGCACGATAGCCCTTCTTCTTCATGAATTTGCCAAATTGCTTGACAAAGAGAGCCATCTTCTCATCAATGTCATCACTATCACAAGAGCTTGAGTCTTCTTCACTTGATGATTCAATCTTGGATTTGCCCTTGGATGTGGTGGCTTTGAATGCCACACTCTTCTTCTTTTCATCATCTTTCTTCTCATTCTCCTTCTTCTTCTTCTTGACCAACTCATCCTTCTCATCATCTTCTCTATATGAATCATCGGCCATCACTTCTTGAAATATTTGTTGAGGAGTTGAATCCTTCAATGTAGTCCTCACTAGCACGGTGATCAATGTATCAAATCTCTTGGGCAAGCTTCTCAAGAACTTCATAGAGAATTGGTTGTCCTTGACTTCCTCACCAAGTGCCTTGAGCTCATTGACAATGACTTGCAATCTATGAAACATCTCCGGTACACTCTCATCATCTTGCATCTTGAAGCTTGAAAATTTTTCTTGCAAGATATATGCTTTAGCGGTCTTTGTGCCTTCGGTGCCCTCAAATGTTTCTTCTAGCTTGGCCCAAGCATCATGAGCGATCTCAATGTTCTTCACTTGCTCAAAGGTCTTGTCATCTAGTGCCTCATGAAGAGCACTAATGGCAATGTCATTGCATTGGAGCTTCTTCTCTTCTACCGGTGTAGGTGCTTCCGGATTAGCAACCTCAAATTTTGTTTCGGTGACCTTCCACACTTCTCTATTGATTGACTTGAGGTGTGCGGTCATCTTAACCTTCCAATATGCATAATTTGTGCCATCAAAGTGAGGTGCCTTCTTGGTGTTGTTGATGTGCAAACTTAATTGAGCCATTTCTTTTTCACCGTAGGTTGTTAAGCCTCAAATAAACGGTGCCTCGGCTCCGATACCACTTGTAAGGTCCAAAAGGGCTAGAGGGGGGGGGGGGTGAATAGCCTAAAAAAAACTTCTACAAGAAATTACTTAACCACAAGTTAGTACGAAAGGTGGCGAAGCACAAAGCACTAGCTATAACTAATTAAGCAAGCCACCTACACAATTCTAGACAAGGCTATCTACTAAACACAACAACAAAAAGCTAGGTACGAGAAGAAATACGAGAGAAGAGCTTCGAGTGATTATACCGCCGTGTAGAGATGAGAAGTACCAATAAACCAATCACACAAGAGAAATCCTCGGGAAGAGAATGACACAAGATTTTATCCCGAGGTTCACTTGCTTCCCGGCAAGCTACTCCTCGTTGTGGCGATGCACCCACTTGTCGGTTCGCGAGCTAATCAACTATCAAGAGTTGAGCCCTCGGCGGGCGCCGCACAACCGCACACAAGATGGGGATCCTCCAAGCCACGAGCTCTACTAGAGTATCCAATTTGCGAACTCCCGCGGGGAAGGATCAAGAACCCCTTACAACACTTGGTGAAGGCTCCAACAATCTCCAATTGCGAGCTCAATCACCTCCGCTGCTCCAAGCCGTCTACCGTGTCGGGAAACACGGAAGAGTAACGAGAAATCCGCAGCAACTTGAAGATCAAGTGCCTCTAGAATGCAACTCTCAAGCAATGCACTTGAATCTCACTCAATCTCACTCAAGATGTGCAATCAATCAAAGAGATGAGTGGAGGGGTTGTTCTCTAGCTCAAAGTATGTCTCTAGGTCTCAAAATGTGCAAGAGTTCCCCTCAAAACCCGTCCACCATCTATTTATAACGAAGGGGTACGCAACTAGCCGTTAGAAACGACGCAGCAGAAATCGCGCACACCGGACGCTCCGGTCAGGGTGACCGGACGCGTCCGGTCACTACGCGACAGACGTGAATAGTGCCGTTCGAACTAGCCGTTACCGTTGACCGGACGCGCTCGACCGAGTGACCGGACGCGCTGGTCACGACCGGACGCGCCGGTCCCGTGACCCACCGGACGTGCCGGTCAACACCGAGCCGCGCACTGCAAAACAACCACCGGACGCGCTGAAGAACGGACCGGACGCCACAGTGCCCGCGTCCGGTGCGACTCCAGTAAGCTCCCTGGAAGTCCGGACGCGTCCGGTGACCTATGACCGGACGCGCATCGCGTCCGGTGTTCCTCGTGAACCGCTGTTCGCCTGACCGGACGCGCCGGTCGCACAGTAACCGCGTCCGGTGCAGCGTCCGGTGCAGCGTCCGGTGCACGCAGTGACCTCCGTTCGCCTCCGTTTCTTTTCCAACTTTCGGCGCAATAGAAAATAGGCATTTCACTTCTCTAAAAAGCGCCGAATCCCGCCTCGCAAGCTCGGCGGGAGGGAGAGAGGAACCCAAACCCCTCTCTACCGCTTAAACTCCACCGCCTTCGCAAATGTGCTAACACCACCAAGTGTACACCATCATGTGCAAGTGTGTTAGCATTTCACAAACATTTTCCAAGGCGTTATGTTAGCTCTTTTACTAGATCCTAAATGCATATGCTCAAGACATTGATCTAGTGGCACTTGATTTCCGAGCTAACCGTGATTGCCCCTCTTGATAGTCGGCTATGTATCCTAAACCCGGTCAATCACTTCTTTACTCATCTTAGACCGGTAAAAGGAAAACCCTATGGTTATACCTTTGCCTTGCGCTCTTAGATCCTTCTCTTCCACTTGATCATCAAGTCCACCACTTTAAGTGCATCTACACCATGATCAACATTTCATGTACATGCACCATCTCTTTGTGATCTTGTGGCCACCACTCCTTGCCACGTCCACCTTCATCACATGTGTTGCTTATGCCTAACTCAAAACACTCAACACATGGCATTAGCAACTTGGTGTCATTAATTACCAAAACCAAACTTGGGCTTTCAAGGGGTATGGACATATGACCGGGCTACAAAGACAAACTTCAAAATGCATGTTTGGTACCACTACTCCCTGCATGACTTCCTGGCTTATGGGATATTCTTCGCCTGGTGTGTTCACGGGAAGTTCCCATGCCCAATATGCAAGGAGGGTCTGAGGTTCATTTGGTTGCAGAAGGGTGGAAAATATTCGTCGTTCGATAAACATCGACAATTCCTCCCTTTTGACCATCCATTCAGACGAGACATCAAGAACTTTACGAAAGGTGTTGTAGTGACAGACCCTGCACCCCAGGTGATGACTACTGCCGCGGTTCATGAACAGATAGATGCTCTCGTGGCCAATCAAGAAGGAGGTGGTTTTGTGGGATATGGTGAGCAACATATGTGGACTCATAAGTCGGGCTTGACTCGGCTCCCCTATTTCGATGACCTTCTTTTGCCACATAACATTGATGTAATGCATACTGAAAAGAATGTCACCGAGGCACTTTGGGCAACACTCATGGACACTGAAAAGTCTAAGGACAACCCTAAGGCTAGAGTGGATCTGGCAACGTTATGTGATAGACCAAACCAAGAGATGAAGCCTCCTAGTCGTGGCAAGACATGGAGAAGGCCTAAGGCCGATTTCGTCTTGACCAAGGTCCAAAGGAGGGAAGTACTACAATGGATCCAAACGTTAATGTTCCCTGATGGGTATGCAGCTAATCTGAGGAGGGGAGTGAACTTATCCACTATGCGAGTCTTAGAGATGAAGAGTCATGACTACCACATATGGATTGAGCGGCTTCTTCCGGCGATGGTTCGAGGCTATGTCCCTGAGCATATCTGGCTAGTGCTAGCAGAGTTGAGCTATTTCTTCCGCCAGCTTTGTGCCAAGGAGTTATCTCGGACCGTGATTGAAGACTTGGAAAGAATGGCACCTGTGTTGCTGTGTAAGTTGGAGAAGATCTTTCCACCCGGCTTCTTTAATCCGATGCAACATTTGATTTTGCATCTCCCATATGAGGCACGAATGGGAGGACCCGTACAGGGCCGTTGGTGCTATCCAATCGAGAGATGTCTAAAGGTTCTTCAAAAGAAATGTAGAAATAAATGCAAAATCGAGGCTTCCATTGCAGAGGCATATATTCTAGAGGAGGTGTCGAACTTCACAACAACATACTATGGTGACAACCTCCCTAACGTGCATAATCCACCCCCTCGTTACAATGCTGGCGAAAATGAATCGAATCTCAGCCTTTTCCGAGGGCAACTCGGAAGCGCAAGTGGATCGACCTCTAAGACCTTGACACCTGAAGAGTGGCGCAGTATCACGCTGTATGTGTTGAACAACCTTGACGAAGTGGAGCCGTACATGCGGTAAGTTCTCAACGAACTTGTTCCATACGCCGTTACTATTCTACATCCAACCCCCTTCTTTCTTGTTGGTACAGGGAATTTCTTGATCGATTCTGGAATCTATCAAGGGAACCTAGCCCGCAGGAATCTGATACCCTTCTTAGACAGGGTGCGGGAAGTGGAATGCCCGATTTCATATCTTTTTTCAAAGAGAAGGTATCGTCCAATTTAATTTGTAATTAGTTTGACATTCCAAGTTGCTCGTACGTTCGAAAAATATAACGATCTATCCGGCTTGATCTTGCAGAGCCAAAGAGATGCGTCTATGAGTGCCGAGTTGAGACAGGTTGCGGATGGCTTTGAATATAGGGCCAGGTCATTTACTGGTTATGACGTGAATGGATATCACTTTCACACAACAAGCTACGAGCAGAGTCGGCCCAATCGAAGAACCACAAGTACTGGAGTTTTTACGCCTGGCCAAGATGGGGTCGACTATTATGAAAGAATTGAAGAAATATATGAACTCAAGTTTCGTGGTTCCAAAGCCCTTAATCCCGTCATATTCAAGTGTCATTGGTTTGATCCTGAAGTAACGAGACAGACATATTCTAATCTTGGGCTAGTCGAAATTCGACAGGATTCGGTCTTACCGGGAGACGATGTCTATATTGTCGCCCAACAAGCCACGCAAGTCTATTATCTTCCATATGCATGCCAAACCAAAGAGCATGTTAAGGGTTGGGATATTGTGCACAAGGTATCACCACACGGTAAAGTACCTGTCCCAAACGATGAAGATTACAACTTAGACCTAAACACATATGACGGTGAGTTCTTTCAAGAAGAGGGGCTAGAAGGGACGTTTGAGATAGACTTAACCGAAGCGATGGAGATAGAAGTAGACAATGAAAGGGTTCATGACGACGACGCTGGAGATGAGGTGCAAAATGTGAAGGACTTACAAATGCTTGAGCGATTACATTCAGACAATGCCAATGATGACAGCATTGCTCCTTCGGATAGTGTTGATTATGACATGGTTGATAGCGATGATGAGACTTATGATCCAGCTAATTCGGATCATGAAGACTATTTCTAATACATGTAATACTATGTTATTTTGTAATTATATTATTCTAATACATGTAATACTATTGTATTTTGTAATTATGCTATTTTCTAATACGTCTTGTTTACTCTTTTTAATTGCAGGTGATTGAACAAAGATGGTGGGCAGTAGTCAGAGGAGGGTGCACTCGATTTACCAAAGAGCACGCCCTGCAGCGCCTGCTGCAGATGAGGAGCCATCGCAGGGGAGGAGGAGGAGGAGCAGCCGCAGGAGGGACCCGTCGCCTCCTGCCCCGTTGCGTGAGGAGGACGAGCAGGTGACACCTGGGGACGGGGAAGAGGAGGAGGACGTTTCGCAAGGGGACGACGAGGTGTAGCATGGGGACGAGGAGGTGGAGGAGGACGAGGCGGTAGGAGGGGGGTCCACTTCCTCTGGCGACGCAGGTATCTACTTGCGAGGTCCCGCGAGCCTCCCTCAGCGACCGATACCTCCTCACAGACGACCGGTGATTCGACCTGATGGGGAAAGGTAAGTAACTTAGGATGTTATCACTACTTTGTATGATATGTTGGAAATCACAATACAAAATAATAGTTTTTCTTAAACACTTGTGCAGGAGTTGGACGATTGTACAGTCTGCAGGCTGTCACACACGCAAAGTCAATGGCATCCTGGGGCTTCTGTGCAAGGAGCACTTCCCTGGCTTCGTTGAGTACGCCGGAGTGATGACGCCGGCCACCACGTTCGACCACTACGCCGCAGCCGATGATGCTATAGATCGGGATGGCAGGCTATTCAACAACAAGGCGGAGCGGGTGAAGAAAGAGCTGTGGGTAAGTCCTCCTCGCACTACGTTGCTCAATGCATTGCATCCATTGGACATTCTTCTAATAATGAATAGATACCTCACGTCTATATGCAGGATTTCTTCAGATGCGAGGAGGGAATGGAGGATAGGGCGGATTTGGTGGCTACCAAAGTCTGTAAAAAACTCGTGAAGGACTTGCATTACGAGGCGCGCATCCAGGCCATCATAACATACCATGGGTTGTACCTTCGCACGAAGGTCTCCAAAACTGACGCAAGAACGATGACGCTGACCCGACAACAGTACATAGAGGTAAATATAGAATATTAATACTGATGTCTTTTGAGATTAAGTAGGCTTAATTTGATCTTCTTATATGTCACATACTTGATGACGTGTAGGTGATTCCGTCTTGGTGCGCCCAGCACACCGCGTGCTGGGCATACATGGTGGACAAGTGGTGCGCCCCCGAGTGGGCGGAGACGCACAATGCTTGCCGGGAGCGCCGTCTGATGATGGAAGGTGTACCACACCATCAAGGTAGCCGCAGCCTTAGCGGATACGCACAAACATGGGTACGTGAATTCATTTATTTACTCTAACGCTCAATTCTGCATGATTTCTAATAATTTTGTTGTTCTTCTCGTAGTCGTCGTCACATGGTGGCCAGCCTTGCTCCTAGTTCAAGGCATGGGCTTTGGCCCACAAGGGCAAGGCGACGTCCGACGTCGACTATAACCCGGAGGACCCTCCCTCGGCGTACAGCAACGCTTCCGTCCACAGCCGCCTCAGTGAGTACGTTGAGATGGCAAGGTCGGTCAATGGGCCAGATTACGATCCGAGCACCTAGGACTTTGATGGAGAACTCGTCATGAGGGTGGGAGAAGGCAAGAAGCATGGGCGGTACTACCTCGGCGACGGAATAATCGACACTGGCTCTACTCCCACTCTCTCCCAGATCCGGGCCAGGAGCACCAGCGCAAGTCCGGCCATACGACCTCGGCCGGACACTGCACAACGGCGAATAGAGGCACTCCAGGTTATTCCTGTTTTAATCGTCGTTCATTGATTTTTACATACCTTAGCTTTGCATTATTGTAACAATGCAGTGTAATGTTGTAGGCCCAACTGGAGGAGGAGAAGAAGCGACGAGAGGAGCTGGAGGCGAGGGTGGCAGCCGAGCGGGCCGAGCGGGAGGCCGAGCAGCGGGCGATGGCACAGTGGTTCTCCTATGTGACCAGTCTTGGCGCCGCTGTGGGTCATCAAGCTCCGCCGCCGCTATTCGCTCCACCTCCACCTCCTAATACAACTACTCCTGTGAGTATGAATATTTTAGTTTGTATGTTCATGCTTAGAGTCAAACCACAACGCTACTTAAAACCTAGGGGAGTATAAATGTTTTAGTCAAGTATGATATATATTTATCTTGTGTCACACATGCAATCTCTTCTCCTTTGTGCAGAATCAATCGGCGACATCGAATGACGTGGCTCATGCTTCACCAAATCCTTCACCAAATCAGTCTCGTTGGCCGCCAGCTTGATGATATTTGTGGTTGTTAATGGTACTTCTATTTGCACTTGTGGTTGTGATTGATGGAGCACTTGGATTACTTGTGAACTTATTGTGATGATATATTATGTGACATATGACATTTGTGATATATTTGTGATGTTGGTGATATATATGTGTTGTTAGTGATATACAAGTGATGTTGGTGATATATATGTGATGTTGGTGATATATATGTGATGTACATATTTCTGTTTGTTTGGATGGAACGAAAAAAACAAATAAAAGCGATGGTTTTAGGTCAGTTTGCCTAGTGTTACACTCGGCAAAGAGTACATTTGCCGAGTGTATAGGTCAAAACACTCGGCAAAAGGAGTGCACTGAGCATTTCTGGAAACCTGCTTTGCCTAGTGTCTTGAGTTTGCCGAGTGTCATGGCAAGAACACTAGGCAAACTTCAAAGGTTTGCCGAGTGTCACGGTAAGAGCACTAGGCAAACTTTAAAGGTTTTGCCGAGTGCTGACACTAGGCAAATCATTTTTTTTAAAAAAAAATAATTTTGCCGAGTGCTGACACTAGGCAAAGCAAAAAAAAATTTCCAAAATTAGGCTTTGCCGAGTGCTGAACACTCGGCAAACTAATTTTTCTTTTTTTAAAAAATGGTTTTGCCGAGTGTCGACACTAGGCAAACCATATGACGCCGTTTTGCATCCGTCACGGCGACTTTTGGTTGCCGAGTGTCAAACGGACACTAGGCAAAGAGTTTGCCGAGTGTCCGAAAAATGACACTCGGCAAAGTCACCTTTGCCGTTAAGAAATTTGCCGAGACGGCTTTGCCGAGTGTGGCACTCGGCAAAGGGTTTGCCGAGTGTTTTTGACCCTTTGCCGAGTGTCGTAGACACTAGGCAAAGCGCTCGTTTCCAGTTGTGCCAGTAAGCAAGTTGACATTTATTTATATTATTATATGCTATATATATATATACAGCCAGACGAGAACTATATGGAGCTAGGACTTGAGCCGTGCTATTTGAGGGCGGATCATGCCAAAATCTTTTGTCACGACTCGATGCACGGCACGACACGAAATGTTTTGGGTCATGCCGGCACTACACGCACACGGGGGTCGTGTCGTGCCTAGGATCTCAGCACAACAGGCTACATGGTCCGGCCCGCATTTTGGGCCGTGCTTGGATCGGCACGGCACGAAAATGGTACGTAGACACTTCTATAACTATACAATGCATGCAATTTACTAGCATTTACTTTACCATCTCTCGTCTAATTTTTTGAATAGATTATGAAAATGATTAAAACTTTCATTAAATAGTACACACAAGATATATATATATTTCATATTACGAGAGGAAAAAAAATACTAGCAGATCTATTTTGAGGACCGTGCTTTGGTCGGCATGACCCGATCTAAAGCATGTTGGCATGCCACGAACTGTGCTTGCGCTAAAGAAAAGATTACCGTGCTATATCAGCACGGTCCGACGTGCTTAGAGAGCTTGACTCGAAACGGCACGAAGCATGAAAAGACCGTGCCGTGCTGGCCCGGCCTTGGCCCAAGTTCACCTATAGCGCACGTCGTCCATGCTTCAGTTTATTGTATGAAATCGCGAGCTGGGATTGGTTGCGTTTTTGGTCTGGGCCCCACGTGCATGCAGCTTTACGTAGCGGGGACCGCAGCAGGCAGGCGACTCCGTCCTCGGCTCGACTTGGCCCTATTTAGTTTCTAAAATATTTTGTAAAATATTTTAGATTTCTGTCACATCGAATTTTTGATATATGTATGAAGCATTAAATATAGAAAAAAAATAAAACCAATTATACAGTTTAGTTGTAAATCACGAGACGAATCTTTTAAGCCTAATTAGACCATGATCGGACAATAATTGTCAAATAATAACGAAAGTGCTATATTTTGTAAAATATTTTAGGAAGTAAACAAGGGCTTGATCGGCTCCACGCGCTCGTTTCCACTCTCATCGGTCGTCAGGGTCAGACGCCGCACTCGACCCAGGACCCACCCAATCCAGCGCGCCAATGCGCGCCGCGCGCCCGTCGTGCACACAGACGAGAGTTCTCTGCCTCGTGCTCGTGCTGTCGTGTGCCTGCTCTTGCTCTTGTGGTAGAAAAGTTGGGCCACCACCACCAGGCCGCTGGGCCGTGTTGAGACGTTGGGTGGGTTCCGGAGAGAAAGCAGAACGATGACGTAGTATTGGGCTGGATTCTTGACAGGGTATTTATTTTGGGTTCCCATAGATTCTTGACAGGGTATTTATTTTGGGTTCCCATAGTAATTCAAAGAAATTTCTAAGGTTTAATCCTCTCTGCCTATATAGGAAATTTTCCCAAAGGATCACTAATCCTCCAAAATCCTTGCGGAGCCGTTTGGATCCTTATAATTGAGATCCATTCTAGTAATCACAATTTAGACATAAATCAATTAAGTTAACATCGCATGTGAAATGTACTTGTATGGTGTTGTTAGCCATACGTGGGAGATACTTGTATGCTACATTTTTGTTGTAGGTGAGTGAGCCAAAGAGGATGGTATAAATTGTAGAGCTGCAAATTGAATGTGGATGGATGGAATCTATTTCTATTTCTCACCCCATAAATTCAAGGCAGACTAATGTCTAAATTTTGAAAAGTTCTAGAATGACAAAATCCAAGCCAAATAGTCTAGCCTATAAAATAGGTTCTAATTCCTCCAAAATAAAGGGATCCAAACGCGCCATACACGTCTTCTTTGTTCTATAGAAGCCTAATAAAATATGTTTGACACATAAATTGCAAATTCCTTTTTCTGAAAGCATGCAAGCACACATCATATACAAATACCATCGTTTAGTAGTATATAGCACACACCAATGCGTGCTCAAAAAAAGTGGGAGGCCTAGCTGGAGCTCTGGCATTGTACACACTTCCAGCTTGCCTACACTTTCAGAGAACCAGATCATGCATGTTAAAGGTTCCATGGTTCAAAATATCGGCAATGCTGATGAACAATATAAGCACAGAAAACCTGTAACGAGTTCAAAACGAACCCAATGTACAAATGCCTGCATCTTCTAGGTCCCCACTGACAACTCTTCTACCAAATAAAACTTATAATATTTCTAACCAACTTCAGGATTGCCACCCAGTCCAGAACCCTACCAGAGAAAAAGATAAGTTTTGGGACTTTTCTAATGGAGTATTCTTGAATCCTTCTGTTCCGCTCATATTCATTCTGCACATTGCTCACATTTGCATTTTTTTTCTTCATTTAACATTTAGGTCCACGCTAACAGCTCTATATGTAACCTACAATATTCATAACCCGATCATGTCTAGGATTGATCCGGCTTTCGTTAATAACACTCTATCCTTGGCGTTCCCTTCAACCTCTCTAACACCCCTGCCTCGCCCAACCTCTGACCACACCCCGATCATATCCTCCCTCTCAACCTCCATTCCAAAATCTCCCATTTTTCGCTTTGAAAATTCATGGCTCCAAAATCAAAATTTCCTCCCTTTTCTGCTGGACTCCTGGCGGTGTGGTGATCACGTTGTGGATGCTGCTGGGCGCCTTGCCGGCTGCCTCAAGGCTGCTCGTGCGGCGGCAAAGGTATGGGCGCGGCGTATGAGGGCACCTCCCTTTCTTATTCAAAACTGCAAATTTTTTATAATGCTCTTCAATTTCTTTGAGGAAGATCGGCAGCTTTCTGATGATGAAAGACAGGTTAGGGAACTGTGCCGTTGCAGCCTTGCTACTGCCCTCAAGGCTAAAGCCGCATACTGGAAACAACGTGGAAAACATAAGGCGTGCGCGAAGGGTGATGCCAATACTGCTTTCCATCATGCACAGGCAACTGGCCGCTTGAGACGGAACTGCATCCGTCACATAGAGATCAATGGCACCTTGGTGGCAAACTACAATGCGAAAGTTGAAGCCCTCACTGCCTTTTAAAGAAATCTCCTAGGATCCCCGGGGAACTCATCTTGGAACTTCGAGATCAACCAGTTTTACTATGAGGCAGGTCAGCCAGGTGACGGATTAATGGTACCATTCACTGAGGCAGAGGCGAAATCAGCTGTTTGGGGCATGGACCGGAACAGCGCTCCAGGACCTGACGGCTTCGGACCAAGCTTCTATAAGTCAGCCTGGCTGACGGTGAAGTCTCAGGTTATGCAGCTCCTGAAAAAATTTCACTGTGGACAATTGGACCTAGCCAGAATCAACTGGTCCTATATGGTGTTGATACCCAAAAAACAGGATGCAGCAACAGTGGACGCTTTCAGGCCTATTTGCCTGCAAAATTGTTCAGTGAAGATCATAGCAAAGATCCTGACTATGAGATTGCAGCGAGAGATTCCGAGGCTTATTGATGGCCATCAGACGGGTTTTCTGCAAGGCCGATCCATCGCCGAGAGCTTCATTCATGCGGTGGAACTAACTCAGCTTTGTCACAAAAGGAAAAAGGCGTCGATTGTAGTTAAACTTGATTTTGCCAAAGCCTTCGACACAGTGAATTGGGATGCCCTTCTCCAGATTCTCCAAGCGCGGGGATTTGGAAGCAGATGGGGAGATTGGATGCTGAACCTTCTCCAAACATCACGGTCAGTGGTTCTAGTGAACGGTTGTCCGGGCCCCTGGATCAGTTGCAAGCGGGGGCTGCGCCAAGGCGACCCCCTTTCCCCTTACTTATTCTTGATTGTGGCCGACGTCTTGCAACAGATGATTAAAGCCAACTTCATCACTGTGAGGCACCCTCTAGTCGATGACTGCCCGTGTCCGGTTTTGCAGTATGTGGACGACACACTCGTGCTGATTCATGGGGAACCAGAGGACGTTCAATGTCTGAAAGCAATCCTCGACAGTTTCGCCTTGGCAACCGGTCTAAAAATCAACTACGCCAAGACTACGGTTGTCCCAATTCACTTGGACGAAAGCAAGGCCGACCAATGCATCTCCATTCTGGGCTGCAAGCGCGAGGCCTTCCCGCAAATGTATCTTGGTTTGCCACTGTCTATGAACAAGTTTCAAAATTCAGCCTTCACCCCATACATTGCAAAGGCGGATCGCTATCTGGCGGGGTGGCAAGCAGCTCTCCTAAATGCCATGGGACGAACGGTGCTCGTAAACTCAGTGCTGGACTCCCAACTAATATATGCTATGTGCGCCCTGCCTTTGCCCGTGGGTGTCATTGCTCAAATGGATCAGCGTCGCTGCTCTTTCCTTTGGTCTGGTGAAGGCACCATGACAGGGGCTCAAAGTTTGGTAGCATGGGAACGTGTTTGCTGGTCTAAGGATCATGGAGGGCTTGGGATCAGAGACCTTGTCCTCTTCAATATTTGCCTTCTCCTGAAACTCCTTCACCGGCTCTTTGTTGCTGAAGACTCAGCCTGGGCAGCCTGGGCCCGTCTACACACCTGCCTTGCCTCTCTGCGTGGGGATCTCTGTGGCTAGCACTGGGAAGCTCTCAGATCAATCCTACCGCTATACCAGGCGGTCACAACAGTGACAATTGGAAACGGGCAACACACCTCCTTCTGGCATGATGCATGGGCTAATGATGAGGCCCTGGCTGATTGTTTCCCTGCTTTATACAGTCACTGCTCCAAGAAGACCCTCTCTGTTTCTCAGGTGATGGATGAGGGCATTGACAGCTCAGGCTTCCTTGTCCGCCGTTTGACGGCACAGGCAATGGATCAACTAGAAGAAGTGAGGCACCTCCTGCTGCACACTGAGCTTCGAGATGTGCCTGATGCCAGGTCAGGGCCTTTCTGCCTGCCTCAGGGAATTCGACTCTGGCGGGCATTACAGGCTACTGAAATCTCGAGAGGGGTCTCCACTGCAATCTGCCAGCTTTGTGTGGGAAAGTAGAGCGCCAAAGCGCGTACAATTTTTTACTTGGCTACTAATGCAAGGCAGAATCCAGTGCCGGACCAATCTAGTGAACAAGAGGGTGGTGTACACGGCAACTTGTGAAGTCTGCGACCATGGCGATGAGTCTACTCACCGTGTCATAATGGGATGCTCGTTCGCAAAGGCTTGATCTACATAATTTACAGCGTCCTGTTGGGGTGCCTAAAAAATTCTTCTCCACCTTCGTGGCATTGTGCTGCTGGCAGCTATGGAAGCGGCGCAATGGGCTGATTTTCAGGTCTGAAAGTGCAACTCTACGGCAAGTGCAGGCAACATGTATGGCTGATGCGCAATTATGGAAGTTAAGACTTCCAAAGAAGGATGCCATCAATGCAGAAACTTGGGTCGGTGTTTTCAGAACTGCTACGTAATAAGTACCCAGTAGAACAAACAAAGTCTAAATGATATAATTTGCAAAACTTTTAGCCTTACGGCTCTGAGCAATTTAATACAAATTCAGGTGGGGATCCTCAAACCCCCCCCCCCCCCCCCTTGACAAATTCAGGAATTTGGCTATTTCTTTACTTTAGGGGTATCAATATTGAAAGCATCCAGGCCCCGAGAGTTGATTTCGACAATTGATGACAACGCTTTATTACCATGACTAATGTGTGTTTTGCAGAAACTCGGGTAAGTTAGGTCATGGGGTTGATAACTGCTTTGGGCACTATGGCATTCATGCCTCTTGATTGAAATCGTTTCGGTTTTCAAAGGATTGACGTCAAGATTAAGGACGGTTAGTTTCGGATGTCAAGGTGTTGAGTTACATTCGGAATAGTCGTTAGGATCTTCGTTTTTTCCTTTGGCCGTACTAAAAAGGGGGGCATGAGCGAGTAGCTTGATCTAGGTGAGTCTTTTGTTTAGGTGTGGTGCACACTTGTCAAACTTAGCACTAGGTAGCTCTAGAATAGCTCAAAGTTCAGTTGGAAGCAACTTAGTTCAAGTTGCGTCGCGTTTCGAAGTGTTTAGAGACGTTTTTCCCTTGACCGGACGCGGTGTCTGGCTTGACCGGACGCGTCCGGTCAGTACAAACCTGCTTCTGCGTCTCAGCGTTGTTGACCGGACACGGTCCTTGCGAGGACCGGACGCGGTGTTCAGGTTGACACGTGTCACAGGAGGGAAATCACCTAAACGAACGAGACTGGGAAGTTATCGGCGCGTCCGGTCACGTTCCAATAAGGTACTCTGATGATCGGACGCGTCCGGTCATCACTGATCGGACGCGGTCGCGCGTCAGGTCAAAGTACAGTAAGCTCCCTGCACGACTGGACATGTCCGGTCACCCTTGATCGGTGCGTCCGGTCACTCAGCCAGTGTTTCAGGTTCTTGACCGTTACGATCGACCGGCGCGTCCGGTCATCGCGTGTTTTGCTGAGTTGGCATGTAACGGTTAGATTTGACTGTGGGGTGTATAAATACATCCCCTCCACCACTTTTAGAGGTCTCTTGCTCATTTGTTCAGCTGAGAAACACCTTTGAAGTGCAAGGGAGTGCAAGAGCTCTAGTGAGGGTCCTCGTATGTTCACCTCAATTGATAGTGGTTGCACTCAACATATGACCGGTGACCCTCGTATGTTCACCTCAATTGAAGAGAATGGGGTATGTCAAGAGAAGATCACATTTGGGGATAATTCAAAGAGCAAAGTCAAGGGTATAGGCAAGATTGCAATATCAAATGATCACTCTCTCTCAAATGTGCTCTATGTTGCTTCATTGAGTTTCAACTTGTTATCCGTTGGGCAACTTTATGACCTTGGCTACCAATGCTTGTTCACACCTAATGAAGTGGTAGTTTCAAAGATAGATGACAAGCAAGTGATATTCAAAGGCTTTAGATACAATAATCTTTATCTTGTTGACTTCACCTCCGAAGATGCAAATTTGACGACATGCTTGTTCACCAAGACCTCACTTGGATGACTTTGGCATAGGAGGCTTGCTCATGTTGGAATGAACACTCTCAACAAGCTATTGAAGAAAGAATTAGTGAGAGGATTGAAGGATGTAAAGTTTGAAAAGGACAAACCTTGTAGTGCATGTCAAGCCGGCAAACAAGTTGTAAACACTCATCCAACCAAAGCTTACATGTCAACTTCAAGAGTGCTAGAACTTCTACACATGGATTTGTTTGGTCCTACAACTTACAAGAGCTTGGGTGGAAATCTCTATTGTCTTGTGATAGTGGATGACTACTTAAGATACACTTGGATTTTATTCCTTCATGACAAATCCAAAGTGGCCAATTGCTTCAAGAAGTTTGCAAAGAGAGCTCAAAATGAATTTGAAGTCAAGATAAAGAAGATTAGAAGTGATAATGGGAAAGAGTTTGACAACACAAACATTAAAGCTTATTGTGATGAGATTGGAATCAAGCATGAAGTTTCTTCAACCTACACTCCTCAACAAAATGGTGTAGTTGAGAGAAAGAACCGGACTTTGATCACCCTTGCAAGAACAATGTTAGATGAGTACAACACTCCGAAAAAGTTGTGGGCCGAGGCAATCAACACCGCATGCTATGCTTCAAATCACCTCTTCCTACAAAAGTTTCTTGGCAAGACCCCCTATGAGTTGCTAAATGGGAAGAAGCCGGACGTCTCATTCTTCCGGGTGTTTGGTTGCAAATGCTACATCTACAAGAAGCGTCAACACCTAGGGAAGTTTCAAAGACGTTGTGATATTGGTTTTCTTGTTGGTTACTCATCAAAGTCCAAAGCATATAGAGTATTTAACCATGCCACCGGTTTGGTTGAAGAAACATATGATGTGGAACTTGATGAATCTAACGGCTCCCAAGGAGCAATTGAGAATTGTGATGATGTAGGTGATGAACCATTGAGGGAGGCAATGAAGAACATGCCGGTGGGAGACATCAAGCCAAAAGATAATGAAGACGATGTACAAATTGTTGATCCACCATCTTCATCACATGTGCCTCAAGATGATGACAAAAATGAGAGAGTTGAAAATAAAGATACTCATGTCTCTCATGAACAAGCCGAGGCACAAGCTCAAGATGTTGATGCTCCTCATCCCCCTCCTCAAGTGGTTGATAGAAGAAACTCACCTCTACTTCAAGCACATCCACAAGATCTCATCATAGGGAGTCCTACAAAGAGAGTAATGACTCGATCTCAAAAGCTTGCTTCTTTTGTTAAACATCACTCTTTTGTCTCTTGTGTTGAACCTAAGAATGTAGAAGAAGCTCTTCAAGATTAGGATTGGGTGAATGCTATGCATGAAGAATTGAACAACTTCACCTGCAATCAAGTGTGGACACTTGAAGAGCATCCAAAAGGTGCAAGAGTCATTGGAACCAAGTGGGTGTTCCGCAACAAGCAAGATGACCAAGGCATAGTAGTGAGGAACAAGGCAAGACTAGTTGCAAAGGGGTTCTCTCAAGTTGAAGGTCTTGATTTTGGAGAGACCTTTGCACCCGTTGCAAGACTTGAAGCCATTTGTATCCTTCTTGCATATGCATCACATCATGATATGAAACTATATCAAATAGATGTGAAAAGTGCATTCTTAAATGGCTTCATAAATGAACTAGTCTATGTTAATCAACCTCTCGGGTTTGAAGACCCTAGATATCCTAATCATGTTTATAGGTTGTCCAAGGTGCTATATGGGCTCAAGCAAGCCCCTAGAGCGTGGTACGAGCGCCTTCGGGACTTCCTCATTGAGAAGGGCTTCACCATTGGGAAGGTCGACACCACACTATTCATCAAGAAGCTTAATGAGGAGATCTTCATTTGTCAAGTCTATGTTAATGATATCATCTTCGGATCAACAAATGAAGATTATTGCAAAGAATTTGGTGAATTGATGTCGAAGGAGTTCGAGATGTCTATGATTGGTGAGCTCACATTCTTCCTTGGTTTTCAAGTCAAGCAAATGAGAGAAGAGATTTTCATCTCTCAAGAAAAGTATACCAAGGATCTTCTCAAGAGATTCAAGATGGAAGAATGTAAGCCAATCAAGACCCCAATGCCATCTAATGGACATCTCGACCTAGATGAGGGAGGTAAATCGGTTGATCAAACTCTCTACCGTTCTATGATTGGTAGCTTGTTGTACCTTACCGCATCTAGGCCCGATATCATGTTTAGTGTGTTCATGTGTGCTCGCTTTCAAGCGTGCCCTAAAGAACCTTACTTAAGTGCCGTAAAAAGAATTTTAAGATATCTTAAGCACACCCCAAGCATTGGTCTTTGGTATCCCAAAGGAGCTAGATTCCAACTAGTTGGCTATTCCGATTCGGATTATGCCGGTTGCAAAATTGATAGAAAAAGCACATCTGGAGGGTGCCATTTGCTTGGGAGGTCTTTAGTATCTTGGTCATCTAAGAAGAAAAATAGTGTGGCTTTGTCCACCACCGAGGCAGAATACATTGACGCGGGGGCTTGTTGTGCACAAATCTTATACATGAAACAAACCCACCTAGACTATGGAGTTGTTCTTGAAAAAGTGCCACTTTTATGTGACAATGAAAGTGCCGTTAAAATTGCTAATAATCCAGTACAACACTCTCGCACAAAGCACATTGATATCCGCCACCACTTTCTAAGAGATCATGTTGCTAAAAATGATATATCACTAGAAGGTGTAAGAAGTGAAAATCAATTAGCGGATATCTTCACTAAACCTTTGGATGAGGCTACCTTTTGTAGGTTGAGAAGTGAACTTAATGTGCTTGACTCTAGTAACTTTAAAAAATGAGCTTGTGTTGTCCCTTGCATTGCATTGTATTATTTGTTATGTTTAAATTCTCCGCAATGCATCTAGGACTTGTCTAACACGGTTACGATAACCCTCCTTTGGAGGAGTGAAGAAGCCTAACCGTGGATCAAACTTGACAAACAACCTAGTTTTACTTACTTGTATTGCATTGCATATGCATGGTTGTTGCTTTGTCGTTTCTTTTCGGTTTGGCTTTGAGCAACCTCTGTGTTCGTCCATGAATAGAGAGAGCATTTGACGCTCCTAAGGGTTCATAAACTCTATTGCATGGCCATACGTTGCTCCTCGGGTGTTTATTGCATATTTTCCTAAAAACAATATTAGCCTAAGGCAAATTATTTGAAAAACTTGAGGGTTTGAGTGAGGTCACTCATATCAGGTTCCAATTGGTGTTTATTTGAGTCTCTTTGAATTGGAACTTGATTGGGAGAAGTCGCGTCGAAGATCAGATTGAAGAAAGGCATTAAACAGTGACCGGACGCTGAACCGGACGCAATGATGCTTCACCACCACGTCCGGTCCCGACGACCACCAGCGTGTTCGGTCATCCCGAAGACTTTCTCTTGGACCTGTGACCGGACGCTCGACCAGACGCTTCGTTGTTGACCACCGCATCTGGTCCCGGTATCCACCACCGCGTCCGGTCATGTGCGATGAATTTCCCGGATGACCTTCGACTGGACTCTGTCCGCGTCCGGTCAGCCCTAACCGGACGCGTCCGGTCGCTCCAGGAGCTTACTGGACTATGACCGGACGCTGCCCCACCGCATCCGGTCATGCGACCACCGCGTCCGGTCAGTGTGCAGCGAGCGGATCTGAGTCCTCATATAACTCTTCGTTTCCGATCTATTTTTTTCCAACCGCCGCCTGACGCCGCGCCCGAACTCGCCGTTCTCGTGCCCTAGCTCGCCGAGCCGCCGCCTGCACCTTCTCCGCCGCCGACTGCGCCTCCTCCACCGTGCGTGCTGCCCCGCACCGCCGTGTGCGCGCCGCCCTACGCTCGTGCCACCGCATTGCCACGCTGCCCTAGCTCCGCGCGCTGCTCGCCGCGCCGCCGCCGCAGCCGCCGTAGCTCCCTTAGGGCTCGCTGAGAGACCCCTCGCCATCCCTCCATCACGCGCCACTTGGACCTCTTCGCGTGATCTTCACCCGAGCTTGCCCTAACCCTAGCCCTAGTCTCGCAGGGTTTCGTTTCAACCGTTCGTCGTCGAGGTTTCTCCGCGCGACGTCTTCTCCGCGAGGTTGTTTCACATTACCTTGATCTCCTTGTTAGGGTTTGCCGTAATTTCATCATTGAAATTCTAACTATCTCTTGTCTCGACAAATCAGCGCTCATCCGGCGTTTTCGGGGAACTCTCTCAAATCAAGGTCATCTCATCTTTTCACCGAGTTCTCGTCGATCCGAGGTAGTCATCGCTATTCGTTTCATATCTTATCTCATATGCTTGCTATCTTTAGGGTTTCTTATCTATTAGAATATTTATGTTGCTTATAGTAGATCCATCTATTCCATCTTTTCAGCGAGTTCTGTCGGTGTGTTAGGTGACAGCTGGTTAGTGGTTGAATCCGAGGCCAAGCCTGCGGATACGGATTGAGGCCAAGCCTCTTGAGTGACAGTTCATCATCTTCAGGGTTTCTCAGCAGTTGGTCAGTATGGTTCGCTGCAAGAACGCTGGGGGTGCACCTAGTGACAGGGATAAGAGTCCTCCTCGACTGACAGAGGTTGCGTGTGGTAAGCACATAAAGACCATGGCCAGAAAGAAGAAGACACTCACAGATGCAGAGATTGCTCAGGCAGTTGCAGATGCAGCAGAGCTAGCAGAGAGGGGAGGCAGGAGCAGTGGGATTCACATTGGCGAGCGTCGCTTTCATCTTGAAGGTCGACAGCTCGGTACTGAGGCCTCCGAGGGGACAGAGGCTATGTCAGTTGATCCACCTACAGAGGGTCCACAGGAGACAAAAGAGCAGCAAGTTCAAACTCCACCGTGTCGTCGCTCAGGACGTACGCGAGCTCAGGTGACTCCTAGGCCAGAGGGCCAGCGTCGTGGAGGACGCCCACCTCCCAGGGCTCGAGGACACCCCCAGTCGAGCACTTTGACTTGAGGGGAGCTACAACACGCCAGGTGCAGGCCCTGAGGTTTGTTGAGGTTGGTTGGTGGTTCCCACCTGTGCGGGACCCCCGAGCGTCAAAGGGCTTCTACACATCCCTGCATGAGGACTTCTATAGAGCATACGTCGACAGTGGGATTGCCTTTAGACCTCAGAGGGTCTGTCGTCTTGAGGCTCTTGTTGAGGTGATTGGTGAGCAGCTTCGTCCGCACCTGTCCTTTCTTCCGGGCTTATCAGATTTTCTTAGACGGATAGGAGCATACTGCGGCACTTGGGTCAGGGAGTTTTATTCTTCACTGTGGATTGACCTGGCACATGAGTTCATTCACTTTGCATTCCGAGGCCGTGATCGTAGACTTTACAGCACCAGAGTACGGGAGATTCTCAGACTCCCAGCTTCAGATACGAAGATACATCAGCTATGCTTTGGTCAGACTGCTCCACCAAGACGCCCTCACGGCGGTACAATGCCCCCTACTGATTTGATCTGACCCTGCTTTCGTGAGCCTTTTGGCGAAGGGTCCAGACGTACACCAACCAGCTTGACACCTCTTGCTAGAGTCTTGGATGCTATTGTCAGACGTACACTTCTTTCTAGGCTGGGGTACAGAGAGGGATTGACCCGTATGCAGTTGTGGGTAGTACATCACCTTCTCTCACAGACACCGTTTGATATCTGGGATCTTATGCTATGTGAGATGGAGGACACCTTGGTAGAAGGTTTCAAGGGACACCGTCAGCTGCCCTATGCTCATTGGATATGTTTTATCATCAGATCTTCATGTGAGCTGCCTTCTGAGATTAGAGCTGAGATGTCAGACACTACCACTGCTTTTCCAGAGTATGATATCCATCAGCTATGGGCTTCTGTTACCAGAGAGCAGGCACCCGTGCCAGGACAGCGAGAGAGACCTGAGGTGCCCGAGACAGCAGCTGAGTAGGACGCGACCGTTCAGGGTCTTGCTGAGGCAGAGCTTGCTGATTTGGATGCTCAGCCTGCTGATCCAGTTGAGGATGAGGCCTCTGACAGCACTGATGAGGATTACCAGCCCATCCCCGGTACCACTCTCCTCGGCCTCCCGCTCAGACCCAGCCATGGTGGCTATAATTGAGAGGTTGACCCAGGCACAGGAGAGACAGGACCTTCAGATGCAGAGACAGGCTCAGGACATAGCCGCCGCTTTTGCTCAGATACAGGCTCGACAGGATGAGTTTCAGAGGTAGCAGCTTGAGCTACAACGTCAGCAGTTCGAGATGCAGCGACAGCAGGCAGCAAACCAGCAGCAGTACTTAGAGCTCCTGTGTCACTTGGTTACAGTTGGGGTTCCTCCTCCTGCATCTGTCCTGACTCCAGTATTACAGTCCAGTGGACCTTCGAGTCAGGGACAGCCGAGCTTCCAGTTCACCTCTCCACAGCAGCAGGTCCCCCAGTCGTTCCAGTCCTCGAGCTACACGCCTATTCAGACGGGGTTCACTCCTTTAGACCAGCCTCGCCCTCATCTTCTAACAGGCACTCTGTTTGCTGACTTGAGTGCCTCCTACAACGAGTTGACTGGTCAGCCGACGCCCTCGCACACCACTCTAGTGACTTCTTCAGGGTTGTCCGCTTCAGAGGCAGTTGTTCCTCCAGTGACAGGGACTGGCACTACAGAGACTGTACCTTTGTCAGTTGCCTTGACAGATCCTCCAGCTGTTGGCTCACTTCAGGCTCAGGTCACAGAGACTACTCCACTAGTTGCTACTTCTTCGTTAGTACCTGCTCCTGTTATTCAGACCCAAACCGCTTCACAGCCACGTGCTTCTTCAGAGGGTCAGCCTGATAGCTCAAAGTCTGAGGAGGATACTTCTCAGTTTGTGATCACTCCGCGCTCCTCGGCACCTGACTCGACTCCGTCTGTTCCCCCGTCGGATCCTTAGATTAGTTTTTGGCGGTTGATGCCAAAGGGGGAGAGAGAGTAGATTCAGGGGGAGTTTTGATAGAGGGTTTTCATTTTTATTTGTGTGCTACATTCATGCATCATGTTTATATTCCCGTACTTGCATTTTGTGACATGTGGTCTTGTGAGATACTTTGAGTCATATATGGTCTATCTAGTCACCTTTTTATAACATGTCACTCTTTTGGTTCCAGCTCATAAGGTTGTGCTTTCGTGCCTTACTCCGATTTTCTTTGAGCTATGTTTTTATGTGTACTAACGCTTCATGTTTTATCTTATGAGTACACACTGTTGGCTTGGGGCACATAAGCAATTCCTAACCCCTTGTGCTTATTGTTTTTTTGCTTATGTGAACCAAGCATGCTCGAAAACCTTAACTCTTATCTTCTAAATCTTAGTGTTGTCATCAATCACCAAAAAGGGGGAGATTGAAAGCATCTAGGCCCCGAGAGTTGGTTTCGGCAATTGATGACACCGCTTTATTACCATGACTAACGTGTGTTTTGCAGAAACTCTGGTAAGTTAGGTCATGGGGTTGATAACTACTTTGGGCACTATGGCATTCATGCCTCTTGATTGAAATCGTTTCAGTTTTCAAAGGATTGACGTCAAGATTAAGGACGGTTAGTTCCAGATGTCAAGGTGTTGAGTTACATTTGGAATAGTCATTAGGATCTTCGCTTTTTTCCTTTGGCCATACTATAAAGGGGGCATGAGCGAGTAGCTTGACCTAGGTGAGTCTTTTGTTTAGGTGTGGTGCACACTTGTCAAACTTAGCACTAGGTAGCTCTAGAATAGCTCAAAGTTCAGTTGGAAGCAACTTGGTTCAAGTTGCATCGCGTTTCGGAGTGTTTAGAGACGTTTTTCCCTTGACCGGACGTGATGTCTGGCTTGACCGGACGCGTCCGGTCAGTACAAAACTGCTTCTGCGTCTCAGCGCTGTTGACCGAACACGGTACTTGCAAGGATCGGACGCGGTATTCAGGCTAACACGTGTCACAGGAGGGAAATCACCTAAACGGACGAGTCTGGGAAGTGATCGGCGTGTCCGGTCACGTTCCAGTAAGGTACTCTGACGATCAGACGCGTCCGGTCATCACTGATCGGACACGGTCACGTGTCAGGTCAAAGTACAGTAAGCTCCCTGCACGACCGGACACGTCCGGTCACCCTTGATCGGTGCGTTCGGTCACTCAGCCAATGTTTCAGGTTCTTGACCGTTACGATCGACCGGCGCGTCCGGTCACGTCGACCGGCGCGTCCGGTCATCGCGTGTTTTGCTGAGTTGGCAGGTAACGGTTGGATTTGACTGTGGGGTGTATAAATACATCCCCTCCACCTCTTTTAGAGGTCTCTTGCTCATTTGTTCAGCTGAGAAACACCTTTGAAGTGCAAGGGAGTGCAAGAGCTCTAGTGAGGGTAGTGATTTGAGAATCAAAGCTTGAGAGTCCCTCACTAGTGACTAGGAAGTAGCAAATATGCATCCATCTCCTCATTAGGCTCGTTGTGGTCAAGTGAGAGTTCTAGCTTGTTACTCTTGGTGATCGCCATCACCTAGACGGCTTGGTGGTGATTGGGAGTTTGGTGATCATCCGGTGGAGCTTGTGGATGACGCAACTCATCTTGTGAGCAGTTTTGGGCGATTCACCGAGATGGAGTGTCGAAGAATTAGCCCGTAGAGAGCACTTGATCCTTGCGTGGATCAAGGGGGAGCTACACCCTTGCGTGGGTGCTCCAACGAGGACTAGTGGGGAGTGGCGACTCTCCGATACCTCAAGAAAACATCGCCGTGTTCCTTGCCCTTACTTTCAAGCATTTACTTTCTCGTATTACTTTCATTGCTTGGTTTACTTTCCTAGAATTGCCATGCTAGACTAGGATTGGAACTTAGGGTGCAAAACTTTTACCGGTAGAATCACAAGGAACACTTGTAGGCACTAGGGGTGAACTTTGGCTTGTAGGATTTAATTCTTGCAATTAATTTTTAGAAAAGCCTAATTCACCCCCCCTCTTGGGCATCTTGATCCTTTCAAATATTATGACCGTCTTACTCCTCCGACGATCACATTCATCTTTTATAAATCACTTTAGTATGCATCGCATTGTCTGAAGTATGGGGAAGTATCTTTCTTAATGGTCTTTCTTAATTGATCTCACATTTCTCCCCCTCGAAATGTGGTATTAACTTTTCTACCATAATTTTGAAAACCATTCAAAACTCTTATGAATGAGAAAACTTTGATTACTTACTTTAGCTGCATGATTACATCATACAAAATAAAATTATTTCTTAATTCGTATGAGAGTACTTTTTTCTTATTTCACTTCAAGAACTCAATAGAGTCTTTTATCATTAATACTTTCGCAAGTCACGCTTGCATGTTGTTCTTATCTTGAGGTTCGTCTATAACTTTATGTTCTCCATAAACTCATACTAAGATAGCATAAGAGCTACCATAAACTTTTCTTCCTGTGCTGGATACACTAAAAGCACATGAGTCATCACAACTTTCTCCTGCCATGCAGGATAAGTACTATACCAAATTTACCCCGCCATGCGGGTATTTTCTCAAACTTTTCCCGCCATACGGGTATTATCACAAACTTTTTTCCGCCATGCGAGATAATTCCCTTAAAGGGACATAATTGCCAGGATTAGCTCATGTTCAATCATCAAATTTAGAAATAAATCCGAATACTCTTTAATACACATGCTTAATCCGACGTTGGTCAAATTAAATATGCATGTCACTTATTACATTTCATATCATGATGATTAAGACTTAAAAAATTATATTACTTATTACATCTCTTAAACTAAACTCTTATTGTTCTATTTCTTGGATCAATATCTTAGAATTCTTTTCTTTTGAAGTCATTCTTTAAAGAGAACATAGTCCCTCATGCAATGGTCTTCTTTTTTTTTTATCATCTTCTGAGTCACAAGTACCCAGTTCATTTTCTTTTCTACCTTCAAGAATGAAAACATGCAGTTCTTTGTCTGAAAAACATTAATCAATAATTAACATTAATCAACAATAATGAGCATGGAATTAACCCTACGTTGGTCTGGTTAAAGACATGCACATTAAACTTTTAAATCTTTAAGTTCTATTCTATATCACCGTTGGACAGAAATAGAACAAAACATCATTCTTATACATCAATTCCACATCACTGTTGGACAGAAATGGAATTAACATATGGAAACTCAATTATCTTATAACCCTCTTCAAAATTAAATTCTCCCCTTGGTTCGAATTTAATTTTAAAGATCATCATCATTGCAGCGGAAACATGAAAATACATTACATTCTGCTCACTCTGGAGCATCTTTTGTTTCTTATTTATTCTCTAAAATTGGTCACTTTGATGCAAAATTTATCAGAGATTTAAACTTTAAACATAAAACTCATAGAATTATAATATTGTTATCATCAACGTTGGTCAGAAAATAACAATATCATAATTAATCTTTAAACATAAACTCATAAATAAACTTATAATATTGTTATCATCAACGTTGGTCAGAAAATGACAATATTATAATTTATTTTAACTATAAACCAACTATTCCTCTAATTAAAATTTTTCTGTTGGTTCCCACTTTAATTGGAGGATAAACTTTTCACCATTTACTAAATAACTATAGCTGCTCTTCAAATTAAATCCTCTCGTTGGTTCGGATTTAATGAGAAGACAATAAACCTTTTCTTTGCAGCGGAAACATTGAAAATTCTTTAATAAAAACAATAATTCTTAATCAGAGGCATCTGATCATTCTCATTAGCTCTCTAAACAAAATACCCCGTGGGTTCAAATTGAATAGAGATTTAAAACTATGCAAAAATCATCTAGGAATGCTTCTGAAAAAATTAAAACAAATTTGTATGCATCTCTGTTTATTTGGCCCGAGGCCCCATCACTTGCTACGCACTGGCACCGGTCCAACTGCGTGCGTGCTGCAGTCCGCGCGGCCCAGCTGCAGTTTTGCTCGCGGCCCATTTCTTCCGCGTGGGCGCGCGTCTGCCCACAGCCCAGCGCCATCGGGCACGCACGCTGACCAGCCCAGAAACGTGGCCCAGCGCCACGCTCTGTTCTCCCCCGCGCCCAGGCCACAACCTGGGCCTGGGCCGGGAAACTTCACTCCCGCCTGGACCGAAAGTAGGTCTAGCAGATCCTGGCCGTGGATCTCCATCCAACGGTTGGGCGCGATTCTCGCCTAGACAGAACTGCGTCTGCTGGCCTCTTTATCCGAAAACCTAGTTCATTTGGTTCCCTTCCCATTCTTCTCTTCGCCGCAGCGAGCATGGGCGGTGAGCACTCCAGCCGATGGCGCTGGTGAGGAAGACCGCCGCCGAAGCAAGTCCGGTCGTCCCCCCCTCTTTTCTTGCACCGAGTAGCGGCGGCCGCCCAAGCATCCCGGCGACGGTCACCCTTGGTGAACGGAGAAAGAGCTGTGGCACCGCCATGGTTCCTCTCGCCGCGCTCGACGGCTGCAGCGGCGGCGTCCATGGTGGCCGCCTGGCTCCGTTGTGGAGGAGCACCCCTAGAGCAGATTCGGCTCCTCCTCCTTTTTCTTTTTTTACTCTATTCCATTCCTCGCTCCGCTTTTCTCGTGACACCAGCTGCCAGCCGCCGCAAGGGAGGGCCGACTGACCGACGCCGGAGAAGAGCTCGTAGGGAAAGGGGATGGCGCCGCTGTGGGGCCCTTCGCCGGAGCACGCGTGCAGCTGCGCGCGGCACCGTCAAATGGCCTCTCGACCGGCGCCCTTCGGATGGAGTCCACGCGCGGCTACGCGCTGCGGCTCAACTCTCCTCCCACGCGGTGGCGTGGTGGTCTTGGCGGTAGTGCCGGCGGGAGGATGGCTAGGTAGGTCCCTCTCCACGCCGAGCCTTTTCTTCCTTTACCTCTTTGGGTTAGGGTTAGGGTTACCTTTGACCCGATTCAAAATCGGATCCTCTTCTTTCTTGATCCGATCCAATCGAATCAACTCTTTTGGTTTCTTATTTCTTTCCCCGAGATCTAGATCTACACATTAGGTAGGCTCTGATACCAATGTTATACTTTGAGAATCGACTAGGTGGGAATCTAGAGGGTGGTACTCTTTACATTTGGGATAAACCAGTAGAACATTATAGATCTAACCGAGAGGGGAGAAAGAGATGTGAGATGGAGAAAGACCCATACCTTGGGGCTTGGCGGAGGAGGAAGACGGGTCAGCTATGGGATCAGTGATGGTGGCGAGGAGGCTGTGAAGTCCGGTGGCGGTGTAGCCCGGTGGTGGTGCTTTCCGCCGCTAGCAGTGCCACCCTCGGGATCGGACTAGGGTTAGGACGGTAGGGTGGCGGCAGTGGCAGTAAATCTCGTACTCTGTGCCCTGACCCCCACCTCCTATTTATGGCGCTGTGCGATGGGGGCCCACCAGCCATCTATGGGCTAGGCACCCCCGATCAGGGCGTAGGTCAAGGGCTCAGTTGGCCGTTGGGCCAGCTGGTGGAGATCAATTCCAACACCGTGATCTCCAGGCTGCCGCCATAGCAGTAGCGCGCCGCCTTCTCGAAGGCGTCGGCGCCGCCCGGCAGCGCGGACAGGTACACCTCGAAGGCGCTGGGGCCGGTGCCCTGCGGCTGGCTCGCCGCCACGGCCCGGCGGATGTAGCCGCACTTCTGCACCATCACCGCCTGCTCGTTGACGAGAGAAAGTGAAACAATCAGCACCGACCGCTGTGAACGACCAATCGTCTTGCCGTGTGTGCTAACGATCGACGCTTTGATGATTTTTCGTTTGATTGATTGATCAAAAAGAAGAGATTTGATCTTTGAACAGGGGAAGGGGAACCGATCGATCAGAGTGAACACCACCACCAGCACCGCCGCCGTACCTTGTGGAGAGGGAAGACGGAGTCAGCGATCCGGACGGTGAGGTCGGCAGGTACGACCTCCTGGGACGACACCCTGCACAAGGCAACAAGAAAACACACGAGCATCGTCAATTCATCAGCATGCGTGTACCTACCCTGAACCGAATCGAAGCACGAACAGAAGAGGCTTCAGCGCATCAGCGTACGTACCACTGGGTGATCCTGTCCATGGAGGAAGCAGCAGCCATGGCGCCGGCTAGGCAGGGTTGCTGCGCACAAGGATCAGAGTCAGAGCTGAGTAGCGCGAGCTCGGATCGAGCTGAGCTCGCAGGGCAGGGCACAGTCTTTAGACCCACCTCATCTTGCTCTCATATATAGAGAGACCCTCCTCCTCGCCGGCTCTGGAGCTCGCTGGCCTCTCGATTCTTGGTAGCAGGAGCATTATTTTAGAATGCTATTATGTACTGTGCTGCACTGTACATATACAACCAAGCTAGCTCTAGCTAGTAATGGATTTGGGGGGAAGATCTGATTGATTGGATACGGCGATTTTTGCATGGCTGGTGTTTTTCTGGGGTTCGCCGACGCAGCACCAGCAGAGCAGAGCCGCCGCCGCGCAGGAACTAGAAATCCACGGTCCACCACCACCACCACCACTGGCGAGTTGGGTTGCGTACGTCCATGTCCAGCTAGTCGTCTTCCTTGGTGGATCAGCTGACAGTAGCTGTATTCATTTCTCAGCAACTGGAACTAGTGGCCGACGCTTGCCGTGGCCCGGTGCAGCAGCTCTAGTGGACGAGACGAGGCGGCAGGCCCCCGTCTCTTGAGGCCTACACCTCCATGCTCCCTTGGAAGACTTGCAGTGTGCAAGTGTTCTAGTCCAGTCCAGCAGAGCTGATGAAATCTCGTTCCGTTATATCCTGCGGCTGCGAACCGTGTGGGAGTTGTTGTCAGGAACGGTGTTCGCATCCTTGTAGATTAGGTGCAACATCATCATCCCAAGTTAAAGCAAACAGTGCTATCTAGTTGTATGTATGTATACGTGTATATACATGCATGGAGTTGCTAAATCCGAAATAACCTATCCATACTACACAAGTTATTCAGAAAAGAAAATACTCCTATGTCCTGTAGTAAAACATGGCTGCGAGGGAGTGTTGGGTTCCCCTCCTAAATTTTAGTCATTGTCCCATCAAATATTTGGATACATACATAAAATATTAAATATAAATTAATTATAAAACTAAATGTACAGAAGAAAGGTGTGTCCAGTTTTTTTGTTTTGTTTTGCAGTTGCTGCTGTGTATGCAGCTGCATGAACAGCCACGTCTTGCCAATTTCACGCGCGCATCAACGTGAAACTAGCTCCTACACTACACTACACTACACAGCAGCATCAACGTCACATCTCATCGATCCAAATAACTGAATATACTACTAGTACGTATACGTACCTACTGTACGTCTGTACGTAGCTTGCGTGCTTTCAGTTTCAGCAGCGCAAATAAACAAACAAACAAACAAGCGACGCAGCTTCGTTCCGGATCGGCTCAGACCTCGCCGGAGACTCTTCCGCGCCCTCCCGTGGACTCCGGCGTGCCACGTCGGAGGATAACGCCGAGGGGCCCATAGGAATCCGGCCTTGGTACGCTGTACCAGTGCGGGCTCGCCACGTCGGAGCTAGCTTGCTTGCGTCGGCGGGGACCAGCCGGCCGGCGATGCGGTGCAATGGGAAAGGCGCTAAAGATACGGGAGAGTGGAGGATCAGATACTGATTGAAGCTCGGTTCATCAGCTGGAGCCTTTTTTTCGTTTTTAAAGTAAAATTCCGCCTCTTTTGAGTCTCGGAATAAAATCAAATACTGGTCTTATAATGGTTGTAGTTTGTTTATTTTTTCCCCTGAAATCATCAGTACCCTACGTACGTATGACTCCCAAACAAATGATTCAGACACATCCGTGTTACGTTCTAGTTCTACTGCAGGACGTACTGCTACCCTGAAACGGCAATTGCCAGCGTCGAACAGCAAGTCAGCAAGTACTTTTTATCTTTGAGATGAGGCCAAGACGTTTTCACTTTTCTAATAGTACTTTTTTATTTAATAGTAATATAGTATTCTTCTTCCATTCCAAATTATGAGACGCTTTGATTTCTCTAGATACATTGTTTCTGCTATGTATGTAGAAATAGTGCATATATATCTATGCGTATAGTAAAAACTACATATTGATATGCATGTTCCTGTCATGAAGTGTCGTGACTATCCTCTTTATATGCATGTTCCTGTCATTGTGCCCGTGGTATATACTGTAATAAGTTGGTTTGATTACTCGTCAGAGGATGAAGCCGGATATTCTTTCAATCATCTACAAAATGTGATGCCCCCCAGGGTCATGAGTAATGTAAGTGGATTTGTTGTCACTTGTCAGCTAACTACTGCTTTATAGAGACATAATTATTGGTTTTTCTGCTCATTTTAAAATGGGCTGCTACCACTCTGTACGTGATAGCCTGATGGGCCAATTGGACTGATTGTAGTAGGCTGTTCAACTTTTCTCCTAGCAGGCTAGTGGCACAGCCGGCCGGTTTTTGGGCCTCTGTACAAGTGGCCCGTAGAACCCTTGCGTTGGCATATACATGAACTCATGTTTGGGGTTGCTTGGATACAAGCCCAGCATCTCCAAGAGTTTGCCAAAATTCACTTGGCAAATATCGTGATTTGACAAGTTGCTAAAATATATGGTAAATAAAAAAATAGACTCTCTCCAATAGTTTGCCATTTGGACTTGGTAAAATAAGAAGAGGCCCGCTAAACGAACGAAGAGCCCCGCTAAGAAACGAAGAGCCCCGCTAAGCGAACGAAGAGCCCCGCTAAGAAACGAAGAGCCCCGCACGCGAAGCCGGATGCGCGCTCGTACTCAGCGCGCAAATATGCGCGTGGAGGGGGGAGATTTGCCAAGTTGCTAAAATTTGACAAGTTGGATGCCAAACTGTTGGAGCACCATTTTCCCTGTTTTGCCAAAAATAGATGGATGCCAAGTTAATTTGGCAAACTCTTGGAGATGCTCAGCCAAGCCAAAATTTGGCCATAGCTAGCCAAATCGGGGTATAACCAAACTTTGGTCATTTTGCTAAAAAAAAACTTTGTTCATATGTTGAAAAATTGTTGTTTGATTGGTAGCCAAGCCAAATTTTGTCATGTCCATAAGTATGACATGCGGGGTCCATAAGCCATTTAATTATTTTCATTGAAACACATGTGAGATCTTGTTTCGCAGATAAAATCATATTATGGTGAAAGCGAACTGCAAATTAGATATGTACACCCTGTTCGGCTGAGCTTATCAGCACGGCTTATTAGCCGTGGAACAGTGTTTTTCTCTCACAGCAAAACAGCCACAGCCGGCTTATAAGCCGCAAAAACAGCCTGCCGAACAGGCTGGTAATTTTGTATATATAGTTATAGTTATTAGAAGTTTGTTGATCCATAAATATCGAACTACGTGCAAACATTGGTTGAGTGACACGTCACCTAAGAATCAGCATGTAGCACAACCAAACTAGGAAGCCATTTTTCTCGCCCGTGTGCATGGGCGGACCCAGCCTGATTTCAGGTAGTTCAAGGATTACCCTATCGAAAATTATTATTACTAGTTAGATTTAAAAAGTCTAAATTAAAAGTCTAATGTTCTTAAGTATTTTAGTCCCAAGACTATATCTCCTCTTGACTGGTGTTCGATTGTGCTTGGTATCCGCTAAGTTTATATTATGGCGTATCCTAGGTTCAAATCATGGGTCCGCCACCTGTGTGAGTGGTGAGTGTGCGAGCTGACACCAGCCAGTATTTTTGGTGCCGATCAAACTTCGGCCTAGAAACAAATGATTGCCAAATTTATTAGACAAATCAAATATTGGTTTGGCTTGTTTGAGGCAGCAACCAAACAAACTCAGGTCCTGTTTAGTTCTCAAAAAATTTTGCAAAATTTTTCAGATTCCCCTTCACATTGAATATTTGAACACATGTATGAAGCATTAAATATAGATAAAAAATAAAACTAATTACATAGTTTAGACGAAATGGACGGGACGAATCTTTTAAGCCTAATTAAACTATGATTGGACACTAATTGCCAAATAACAACGAATTTTGCTACAGTGTCATTTTGCAAAAAAATTTGCAACTAAACGGACCCTCAGTTGTAGCTTGGCACACAATTTTAGTCATGCCTGAACCATGCTTCCTGACGACGACCCAGTTATTTGAAATGCTAAATGTGCATCACGAAGCGAAAGACGACGACCCAGTTATAAGAGGACGAGAAGACTAGGTTATACGGGCTTGACAACCCAGTATTTTTCCACGTTTGCTAAGGAGGTACCTAGTGGGGTGGGGGCGACAGGGGCCCCATGCGCCCCATCAATATGTATTTTACTTTAATATATAGTTTTACTTTATATTATATTAAGGAGAAAGATATGATAGAATCCTTACCATATATTTATTTATATGTCTTATAGACAATAAAATCACACGAAACACAATTAAAACAAATACCTTCAAGTACGCATTGGCTGTTATTCTTCTCTTGTTTTTTACGTGTTGATAACTTTATTTTAAAAAAGAATGTTCATATATAACTTCGTCTCTTTTTTAGCACAATCCAAGGGACTGGATGACATCAACACGCCATTGCCATTTTATTTGCCTTTTTGACAGTGTATGGTAATAAATTGGTGATCATATGAATTAACTTTTATGGATGCTCACCCTCAAATTCAAGAGTATTTCGTCTTTGCAATATGCTTGCGATTTGCGGATCTGTCGTAGTAGTATGTACCACATGACGTCTAGCGACTATCCTCTTGTATTGTATGCTCGTTCCTATGGTTTTGCCGTGATATATCTGATTCCTCTCCTGGGAGGACGAAACCGGATGTTATCTCCCTATCTACCACATGACGTCTAGCGACTATCCTTTGCTGGGCCTGTGTACAAGTGACCCATAGAAGCCTTGCGACTCTGTACAGGACGGCGGCAAAGATTAATGCCGGATGTAATAATTTAGATTTTTTTTTTGTTCTAGCTTGGCAAAAGAACGTCACGTTCAAGGAATCAGGGGTCTGTATGGTTCCTATAAAAAAGCTATTGTGGTGTGAGTTGTGAAAAAGATGTTGTGAGCTATGTACTTGAAAAAGTTTTAAGATATTTGGTTATAACAACTATGAAACCTACCATCTCTCTTTATTTATCTTGAAACAACTGTAAAATCTATGTACTTGAAAAAGTTTAAAGATATTTGGTTATAACAACTATGAAACCTACCATCTCTCTTTATTTACCTTGAAATAACTGTAAGATGTCTTTATATTTCTATTTATTTGGAAAAGTAGAAAGTTGAAAGCAAAAAGCAGTGTCTAAGATAATACAAAAATTATATTACACAAAAACATTTGCTCTTGAAAAATTAGCTCTTAGTTCTATCTATTGGTTGGCTTTCTGTCTTTTGGCAACAAAAAGCACTTAGCTAAACCAGACATAGTTGCGCTTGAACTGATGCTTCTGCTTAAGAGAGGAAAGGTACAGGTAGATTGGGGCGAAACGCGACAGCTCAATAACAAGAGGACCGAGGACCTCAAGTTATACGGGTTTGACAGCTCAGTATCCTTTTTTTTTTCACGTCTGTGCCAAGTAAATAGGTGTCCCATCTATACAGGTACGAATATGTTGGTTGCACGATCGGTACGAGTCCTTTTACCTAACATTTTTTTTCACAGCATGTGCCTGTGACACGTATTTTATTAAGCAGAAGAGTTTGACTGTAACGTTACAGTATCCTAAGTAATCCATAAATTACAGTGGAAGAATGAAAGCTAACACGACCCGAATAAATCTAACTTAAATTACATTACTCGAAAGTTATACAACTAATTGGGCAGGTGCCACTTTTACCTAACTGTAATTTACCTGTTCCAAAATCCAGGGATTAACTAGTTCATTAAGCAACTAAACCCCAGGTCCCCCACCTCCATTTAACACTGGGCACCTGCCATCTGCTGTGCCCTCATGGACGGTGACCTGACCAGTGTCATCTCTGGTTACTCGCAGTGTTTAGATCCAAAGTTTAAAATTCAAAAAGTGTCACATCGAATGATTGTGGTATTTGCATGGAGGATTAAATATAGACGAAATAAAAAAAATTAATTACACAGTTTGCTTGTAAATTGCGAGACGAATCTAATGAGCCTAATTAGGCCATGATTAGACACTAAACTGCTACAGTAACACATGCTCTAATGATGGATTAATTAGGCAGTAACACATGCTCTAATGACGAGTTAATTAGGCTCATTAGATTCGTCTCACAATTTACAGGCGGGTTCTGTAATTAGTTTGTTTAGTATCTGAAAACTCCATCCGACATCCACGAAATATCCGATGTGACACCCAAAAATTTTACAGCCGGGAACTAAACACCCCCTCAGTTCAAAAACTTCAGCAGTTCTAATATTTTGTTCCGAGTCAAAATTTTCCACCGTGACACCCAAAAATTTTATAGCCGGGAACTAAACACCCCCTCAGTTCAAAAACTTCAGCAGTTCTAATATTTTGTTCCGAGTCAAAATTTTCCACCATGAGATGGCTGCGTTCGCCTTTCCTGTAATTATTTCAAAGAAAAACATTGTCTGTCGTACTCGAATTCTCGTACTCTAGTGTGTCTAGTCAGTGCAGAGTCTCTCAACACTACAAGAAGCAAGAGCATGCCTGCTCCTCTGATTACAGCTACGCAGGCAGCTGGTTCAGTTTACCCGCCTCACTGTCACTGCTCACTTGCACACAGTAATTAAGTCATCAGCCCAAAACAAACTACAGGCATTAATTAGCCTATAGCATCAGTAGTCCAACAGTTAACCAACAACAGCATCAGTAGTAGGAGTAATTTTATACAGCAGCAGCAAGCTGCACCCTTGGCATTACAAAACAGACTTGTTACATTATTGTGGACAGCAGACGGAGAGACCACTGCCAGGCAGCGCACATGAGCTGTGAGCTGGGTGCGTATTCACTCACAGCAAAGATTCCAATACAAATGCCAAAGGCGCCAGCAGCAAAACATCCTCGGCAATCACAAAACTGTGTTCTGTAATTCTGCTGTGCCTTACTCTTACTGACACGCACACAAAACCACCTACAGCTCATATATACAGTCATACTACCTTCCTTCTCCCTTGAATCATCATGGAACAACTTGTGAACAAAGATACAATGACAACACTCCCTGAGGTAAGATGAAGAAGCACAAGAACAACCTCCAGAGATGAGATCAGAGACTTCTGTCTATATGCAGATGCACACAGTACAGCTAGCAAATGTAGTATAATACAAAGTACAAACCATTCTGGCTGGCATACTTGGCCTCACCTGGCCTGGCCAGCACTGGCCGCCCTTGTATTGTAGGATCATGCAGCAGATACCACTCACGTGTGCGCAGGTCTAAGCTAACTGGCTCACTAGATGCATACACATGCTTGTGAACGCAGCAAGTGCTACTAATTATGTACTCCTCAAGGTTGCTTCAAATTTCAGCACTGCACAGCACCACGTTACCTTGAACAAAGGAACCGGGCTTTGGGACACATCATAACAAGTGTACCTAATGCCAAGTGTCAAACCACATTCCCAGCACTGGTTCCTAAACTACAAGTGCACATCATGTGTGATGTGTCTGTCAGTTCAGTTCACTTATGATCCCATGATTCCCAGCATGAAATGAAACCCAAAAGGAACAATGCGTGCTCAAAAAAAGTGGGTGGCCTAGCTGGAGCTCTGGCCACCTCTCCTTCCTCATATTGATATTCATCACATAATCTTCATGCTCTCATATGCAGTTTTGTTTCTGTTTGCCCAGATCTCATATTGGTGTCACAGATTGCTCATGTTATCTGCTCACACAATCCTTTTTTTTATTGGACAGCTCTTGTACTGTCATCACAGATTGTTCATGCCCTCTCATTGTACACACTTCCAAGTTCCAACTAGTCTACACTTCCAGAGAATCAGATCATGCATGTTAAATTACCAGGTACAAGCAAAGGAAACAGAATGGAACTCCATAGGTAAGGCTCCTCTTCCATGATTCAAAATATCGGCAAGGCCCATGAATAATAATAAACACAGAAAACCTGTAACGAGTTCAAAACGAACTCAATGTACACATGCATGCATCTCTTCTTCGTTGACCGTCTAGGTCCCCCACTGACAACCCTTGTACCTAATAAAACTTATAATATTTCTAACCAACTTGAGGATTGCCACCCAGGCCAGAACCCTACCAGAGAAAAAGATAAGCTTTGGAACTTTTCTAACGGAGTATTCTTGAATCCTTCTGTTCAGCTCATATTTATTCTGCACACAGCTCATATTTGCATCTTTTCTTCATTGAACATCTAGGTCCACACTAACACAGCTATATATGAAGCCTACAATATTCATAACTAGGCAATTGACAATGCCAGAGCACTAGCAGAGAAAAAACTTCAGAATTGGAAATCTGCCTTCAAGGAAGAGATTGGGTTGGTTTGCATCAAAGCCAAGCAGAAAATCAGGGATGCCCTTACTAGTTGGTGTGAGAATTTCACATAATGCATTTCCTTTTTCTGCTTTTTGGCTCTGAGAGCCTCCTGTACATATTGTACCCTTCTTCATATAATGAAAATACAAAAAAATAGGTAGGGAGCTTCCCTGCTGGCCTCTCAAAAAAAAAAAAAAACTTCAGAATTTTTCTAACCTTTACAATAACCAGACCTTCTTGAATATTCGTCATGAATCCCTCTGTTAATTAAAATTTATTTTGCCGACTGGTATGGCCGACATTAACTTGTTCTTTTCATTTCAATCAGTGAAAATTGCAATTTGACAAAGCTTGGCATTAACAAGATCTACAATTGATATTGCTGTCAGGTCATAAAAGATGTACACTTAGAACTTAAGTTGTTTCCCAGACAACAATCACAGCGGATGTAAAATAAATGGACAGAAATCTTGATGATCACAATCAGACTAATTACCACAACACCAGATAAGTAAACATGTGCAGCACTACATCATCTCAGCAGCTGTCTAAATATGAAACAGAGAAGAAAAAGAAATGAAATCGAATCGAAGCTGGATGAATGAATCTCTCCAACAAAGCATGAATCCGCCTGACTCATGCTGTGAGGACGCAATGTGCAATGAATGTTACCTCAGCTTTATTGCCAAGCCCATTTTCTATTGAATACAGATACCCCAAAAGAATAACTGAGGATCCCAAGTCTGATACGACAAAGATTTCCCCTCCACTGCCTGCTTGCTTGGAGATGAAAGAAACTCCTCACATATGAACATGGCAACTATGAACATGAACAATAGCCATTGCCTGCAGTACAAAACTCAAGCTTCTGAACAAACCCACCAAAATAATGTGCTGAACCCTCATGGAGCAGAACCTTGGCCCTGAAATTAGCAGCTGGCGTTGCCCTCTGCTGATATGGAAAATTTTCTGCGTCAAGCAACCAATGGACAATCCTGTCTCCAGCCATCACCATCAAGTCTTCATGTTAGTAGAACTATGCAGAAGACCAAAAACTCCACTATGCGGTGTAATCGTTCTCAATCACCGGCTGTGTCCGTGTCCCCAACGCCACCGGTGCTTGCGTCCGCCCAACCTGCGCCATCCGCAATGTCTCTCCAACCTCCGCATTCCGTTCCATCACCTGAAGCTTCTTATCCCTTCTATACCTCACCAAACACAGCAGAAGCGCAGCCAGGAGCCCCAATGCTATGGCAGCCCCAACCACACTGCCGGCAATTTTCCACGCCTTTGAGCTTCCCTTCTTATTTCCTCCGGGGGCCGGGGCAATCGCGCCAGGTGGAGGTGGAGAAGGAGCAATCCCACTGGAGTTCACCACTATCGACACATGCCCTTGTCGATACGTCGAGCACACATCGGTTGCCACCAGGTCCCGGAACTGCGGCATGCCATCCAAATCGAACACCACACACCTAGGCGCCGCACTGCCTGCCGGCACCGTCCTGACATTGCCGCCAAAGCTGACCGAAATCGGGCCGCCCGACGCGACGACGTTGAGCTCCTGCAGCCCGACGGCGGACAGGTTGGCGGCGTCGTAGACCAGCAGGCCGAGCACCGGCGCCAGGTAGGTGTACCCGGGGAGCGGGTAGTAGTAGTCGGACCAGTTGCCGAGGTCGTGGTACACGAGCACCACCCGCTCGACGTACGGCTGCACGACGACGCCCGTGGGCACGCCGAACTGGAAGTAGCCCGCGAAGCCCTTCCGGCGGAGGCTGCCGCTGCGCAGGCGCACCGCGGAGACGGCAATGCCCGTGAGGTTGCCCGGGAGCGTGGCGTTGTAGACAATGCCGGTGCGCGGGCGCGCGAAGGCCCGGTACGCGTAGTCCTGCAGCGCCGCGTCGAGGATCCTGGCCGGTGACGGCGGCTGCGACTGCGCCGCCGCCGGGGAGGTGGCGAAGAAAAGCACCAGCAGCAGCCGGAGGAGGCTGGCGCGGATCGAGAAGAAGCCCATAGCAGTGGGGGGCTCAGAGCTGAGCAGCCGCCGGCGCAGGTGAAGTCAGGACGACTTCGTCATCTCTGGCCACTACTAGGATTAGCACGCGCAGAAGATTCGTCTTCTCCTGCTCTTAGTTGGGGGCAAACAAGGACGGGATTTGGAGCGGCGGAGGCTGGGATCCTCTGCACGGACACGCATTTACGCCCGGCAGGGACGAAGCCTCCGGAGGCCCGTACCGGCCCAAGAAAGCAGCCGGCTTTAGCAGACAGCGCGGCAATGGCGTGGACGCAGGCGAGGAGGACAGGTGGATGGGACGGGCGGACGGACAGGGCCGAGTCCTACTCGAAGTGGATGGCGGCAGCGGCGGCGGCAAATCGGGAAGAAAGAAAGAAGCAACGCGACCCAGATGGAACGGACAGAGGAATTGGGAGGAGACGAAGAGGATGCGGTGCGATTACTCAATCCTGGCGGAATCCGGGTGGAGGGAGCGGACGCCACAGAAATCCTGGGAGGGATTAAAGCGCGCGCCCCACGCCCCCACGAGTATGATTGCGACGCGGGCGAGAGTGAGAGCGGAGAAGAAGAGGAGGGGTTTGGTTGGGGATTGAAGAAGGCAGAGAGATTGCCGCAGGCAGGGGACGACGACGGCGGCGGCAGTGGTAATATCACCTTCTCCCAGGGGCTTAACTGCAAAACGGATTTTTCCCACCGGCAATGCTAGGGGAAGAGGACACGGGCTCACAGTTGGCGCGGGAGCTGGAGTTACCGAATTGCCCCTGGGCGGCAGATCCGCTCGAGGCTGCTGTTCGCCGCTTTTTGGCTTTTCCACCCATGTCCCTTTCCTAACGTTTGGATTCTTCCCGGGGGCTTTTTTGAAAGTGAAGCTTCTCTCTCTGACTGAGTGACTGAGGTGTGTGAGCTGAGTGAGGAGTGAGATCGAGGGCTACGGCCTGCTGAGTGGTGACTGACGTGTGGGGCCATGTACGTGGCAGCTCCTCAACGGCCACACGACACGCGATGCGACAAGCTCGCCATGAGAGGATGTGTCTTTTCCCTGTCGAGTGGGGCCGCGCAACTGTGGCCCAACGGCCAGTGAGCACTCATGAGTCACGAGTATTTGCCGGCTAACTTTCCTAACGTATGGATTTGATATGCTTGGACAAAATAGGACTAGCAACAAATGTGGGGTTTCTCCTTCAAAGGAACTTGCTAAAAAATTTTCAGTTGGATTTTTTCAGCTTATTTAGTAACCTATTTTGTTTTTGTTTGTCAATCTAATGACTTCCATGTCTACTCTCTTTTATAAAGGGTCATTTTTAGTTGGTGCGCATACGTGATCCTATCAGGAGGCGACAAAAGATTTCCCTTCCCCAAACTGGTTGTTGAATATTCAAGTAATGTATGGGTTATGTGCATAAATAGAATCACTAACAAATGATAATTCAGTGCTTTCAAGACGTTATTAAGGAAACTGATAAAATCCTTATGGCGTTTTTATCCATTTATCTACATATAATTTCTTTTTGCCAACCTGATTTAATTTACATGTTTATCTCGCTCTTAGGGCCTGTTTGGGAGGACTTCCCCAACACGGCTTCGACTCAGGCTCCGACTCCTCTAGTTGGGAGCCAGAAGCGCTCCTCGCCCGCATGGTGTTTGGTGCGGCTCCGCGGCTCCATGCCGGAGCCCGTGGAGGAGTCGGTGTGGGAGCCGCACCAAACGAGCCCTTATAGTGTTATATCAATCCTCACAAACCTCACTAGTTTGTTTGCCAATCTAATAACTTCCACATTCATTTTCTGTACAAAAGGGGCATTTCAGTAAGTGTGCATAACTACTTGCTGGCTACTCTTTATTAGAATGGAAATTGATAACTAATTATAATCCCACATTTTCCCGATGAGAAGGAAACTACTAAAATCCCCCTAAGCCTTTTCAGATTCATTCATCTATACCTATACAATTTCTTTTTTTTGCCAACTTCGGCTGTGTTTAGTTACCTGAAAAATACACTATGCAAAAAAAGATTCTCCGTCACATAAAACTTGCGATACATGCATGAAGTACTAAATGTAGATGAAATCAAAAACTAATTGTACAGCTTGGTTGTACTTTGCGAGACGAACGTTTTGAACCTAATTAGTCAACGGTTGGACACTATTTGCCAAATAAAGCCAAAACATGCTACAATACACTTTTCTGCCTTTTCAGGACAACTAAACACAGCCTTCATTTAATTTATGCATACATCTTGCCCCCTATATGAATCCTCATAACCTCGCTGCCAATTGATCCCATGAACACATGACAAGTGCTTATGCCGTTTCTGGTGCCAAGCAATGCTGTATTTCCGCTTTCCTAGAGAGGTCTTAAAATGTGTCGTCGAGAATTTTATATTTGCATTAAGATCATAACACCGTTCCTTAAGTTGATTTTGGCCATACACTCATATTGTCACTACACTACAAAAAAATATTGGCTCTCAAATTCAATGTAGGAGAAATCATCAAGAGGACTATACTTCGTGACGATTACACGATTCTTTGGTATATCGATAGTCAAATCAAACGGGGCAATATATAATATAGGCACAACAGCAACGTGCCATGTGTCAATCTAACTCCTCTATTCTTCTTTTTGTTCATATTTCAATATCTTTCCCAACAAAAGCCTCCGGTCACAATAAGTGACATTTTTGGGGTTGTTTATTTGAACTCTACCATACTAAACTTCGACTACAAATTAGTGTTTACGTGTTAGTTTTGATATTTGGCAATGGCACAAATAGACATGCGCTAAAAACAAAAGTATACATCACTATATTTTATAGATAATAAATATAACAAAAATAGTATAGTTGAAGTTTGAAATCGTTGAGTTTACACAATCTCAAACGTCACATATTTGTGGTCGTTGGGACAGTGCAATATTTCCCAAGAAATATGAATGGTCCTTCACCTGGTCAATTATTGCTATTTTAAATAGCAAATCATTGTGCCTTAATTAACAAGCTCTAGCAATTCTAGTCCTTTTCGGACAAAACAAGAGTAATTTTGCCGCTAGCGACAGTCCAATAAAGGAGATGGTCATACATGACACCAAAAGGCAAAACACCTACCATGTACCTTTTTTTTGCTTAATATATATGTGCAGAATCTTGTATATGTATGCAAAGAATTAGTAGAAAAAGAATACAAGCATATCTGCAAGTCAGTGACTTGAGCATGAGTGGACATAGGTTCCATGTATGACACAAGCTGATAACATGTTGTGAGTAATAATTCTATGAGTAGGACCTTAGTATCATCTCGGGAGTAACTGCTTCATGCTTCATGGTCCCATAGACAACATGATAATACATATGACGCATTCAAATCCAACTCCTTTGATATAGTAGTTGCTTCGTGCTGATAACATGTTGTGAGTAATAATTACGAGTAACGTAAAAGAAAGAATAGACTGTCAAATGAACCAGTAGTTTTTTTTCGCAACCGGGTTATGCGCCCGTTTTTCATTAAGAGGAAAGAAAGTTAAGCTTACACAAACCGACCACGAGACCGACCCGCAGAGGCGAGAAACCTCACACTAGTACGGAGAGAAACCTACCACCTACTGGAGTCTTAAAGTCCGATTACATGACATCACAGTGTTGCGACCAAATGTAGTGGAGGGCGGCGAGCGGCGCGTAGCCGGTAAGCGCCCAAATTTCGCCCTCATGGACGACCGCCTGCACCACCTGCATGACCGAAGATGCGCGCCGTCCGAAAACTCGGTTGTTTCTCTCCTTCTAGACCGTCCAAGCGATTAGCAGCACAAGTGAGTCGAAGGGAGGCCGTGACGCTCTATCAAGACGCCCCCGTTGGCTGCTCCACCACTGGCCAAGATCCGGCTCATCCATCGGCATGAGAGATGACAGGCCAAGCTGCTCCAAGAGCTTGTACCAAACCTCACGAGAGAAGACACACCCAACGAAGAGGTGGGCGACAGTCTCTGGGGCTTGATCACACATTGCGCACACATCATCATCCTAAAGCCCATGGCGCTTACGGCGCTCGGAGGTCCAAAGGCGCCGATGCAGCGCCAACCAGAAAAACATCTTGACCCGTGGAGGAGCTCTCGCTCGCCACAGCTCCGAGGCGCCAAGAAGCTTTGTGGAACCTGCAAAGAAGGCACGGTAGGTGGATGACGCAGTGTACGTTCCCGACGATGACCATTTCCAAACGAAACGATCCGGCACGAGCGGCTGCAAAGTCACAGAGCGCAGGAGATGCCAGACACGCAGGTAGTCGCATAGGACCGCTGTCGTGGCTGCTGCAGTAATGTCCCGCACCCACTGGTTGTGCACTAGAGCGTCACACACGGACCTCTTCTTCCCGGCGCGCGAGATTGCCTTGTACAGTGCCGGCGCATGGGCGCACAAAGGCCCGACAAGCAGCCAGTTGTCTGTCCAGAGCCTCGCAGAAGCACCATCCCCGACGGTCACGGACATGCTGATAAAATCCTTATGGTGTTTTTATCCATTTATCAGTTGTCAGTGACTTGAGAATGAGTGGACATAGGTTCCATGTATGACACAAGCTGAGATATCGCTCGGTTCGCACCTACAATATGTTATCAAACGTTTAAAAATCATTATCATCCTCAAAGATATGTTAAATGTTAAATCAATTGATAAAAAATAATACTTTAAACACATATAATTTGTCTATTTATCATTTAGATTTTTGGAATTTGATCATACCAAATTGGAATACTCCCTACAAAAAAGGAAAGAAAACGGAGTATGCATTAGTTAGGTCAGAAACAACGGAGATGCTTTCGTGCGCACGTCTGGACGGACGCTCGTACGTGCTAGCCCATTTTCCCGTGCCTGCTCGTTTCGCGTGCCCATACGGGGCACGCACCGTCCGAATGTTCTCCTGCGTCGTCGGACCGCACTTGAGGACCGTCTACTCGCTCAGCGATGCCCCAGCCCCCAACAGCTACAGTAAGTGGCTACGGCAAAGTGGGTCCTATTCAGCATGTGCAACATCCGATCTACTTTTGCAATATTCAGATAAAACACTAGCAACATACGTCCGAAACAGCTGAAACACTTGGAACATACATCCAAAACACTTGCAAAACACTAGAGAAAACTTGAAAACACGTGTGTAACCATTGCAAACATTGCAACATGCAGATGAAAATACTTGCAACATATGTATGAAAACACTTGAGTTGCATATATATGCAACATCCAGATCTACTTTTGCAACATCCAGATGACACACTTGGAACATACGTCTGAAACAGATGAAACATTTGGAATATGCACTTGAAATATACGTGTATAGCCATTGCAACATATGCAACATCCTGATCTATTTTTGTAAACATCTAAAACACTTGCAGCATACCTCTGAAACATTTAAAACATACGCTTACAACATGCGCTTTCAGTGAATGTCACCTTGCCGCCTGGATAAATGGTGGCTCGTCGTTGCGGAGCTCGACACCGGCGCGAAGATTGGCGGCGGCTCATGGAGCTCACGACCTCGCGGAGGTCGGCGGTCGCGCATGGAGCTCGCGTCGGCACATGGAGCTTGCGACAGCGCGGAGGTTGGTGGTGGCACATGGAGCTCACTGCGGCGCAGAGGTCCGTGCGCGGGCATCTCAACAGCGGATATCTGAGAGCGCAACCTTGATAGGAAACGCAACTCCAGGTGAGGGCTCGTAGTGGCGCAGGCATCTCGTCGGCGGATGAAGCGCAGCTGCGGCAAGAGCCGCAACTCTGGACAAGGGCGCACGGTGGGCGGCGCGGGCTGGGGCGTGCGGCACGCAACAAAGGCGGGGCGGGGCGGTCCGGTCCGCCCGTCCGTCGAGACGACCTGTAGGGAGCATTTCCGTAATATATATGTACAGTAAAGACAACATGTGTCTTTTTTTCTTTGTATCTGTCTATCTACTACAAAAGCTGTAACAATGGTAGGGGAGAGCAACTCCAACAGTTTGGGATTTTTTGTTTCCCAAACCTTCGAGTTTGGTAACTCCCCAAATGTTATGCCAAAGAAAAAAAAGGTCCATCTCCAATAATTTACCATAATTCACTTGGCAAAATCAAAATTGGGCCCACAAACTTTCTTTCCGCGCGTCTTCCTTCGCGTGCCACGCCAAAACGCCGCAGCCAGGTCTCCAGGTCGCCGGCCGCCAGGTCTCCAGATCGCCGTCGCCAGGTTGCAGCTCACCGTTGGCAGGTGGTTCCAGGCTTCCAGCTCGCCGTCGCCAACTGCTGGGCGGCCGATCCTCCATCCGCTAGGTACAGCGTGGATGACGATTCATTGATGTTGTGCAATGGTCAGGATGTTGTCAGATCACAAGGAGCAGAGCAGGCATGTGCACCTGCAAGCAATTAGTACGAGTTCTTGAGTCACATCAGAGCAGGCATTCAGGTGCACCTGCAGCAACTAGTACGAGCTCTTGAGTCACAACAGGTGCACCTGCAAGCAATCCTCCTCGTGCGTCCAGGGAGAAAGCTGTGGCGGCGTCGAAGAAATCGTGGATGCGCGCGGATGGGCAGGGCGCATATATGCGCGTGGGAGGCTGATTTTTGCCAACTTGTTAAAGATGCCAACCTCCTTTACCAAACTGTTGGAGTCTTTTTCTTCTTCTTTTGCCAAAAAAACAAGGATGCCAAAGTCCTTTGGCTAACTGTTGGAGTTGCTCTAAGGTACGTACGGTGTTCTGTATGGATCCAACTGATGACCAAATGCATACAAAAGGTAGGTAGATCGAAAAAATTAATCCGGATCGATGCATGCATGCCATCCAGTACGTACTGGTCCTACTCCTGTAGTATGTTTGATCGTGGCATTATTACTGCGCTCATCAATAGCGTGTCATACATAACATGCACGATATTCTGCAGTGGACCGATGACCGATCGGATGTGCTTGTTTGTCTTTTGGCCACGACAGCATGCGGGCATGCACACTGGCAATGGCAAAGGGGATCGGAGAGCTCTTTCGAGGAGCGCGCGTTGCTACAGTTAGCAGCACTTTTTTTTCCAGAATATGCTTAGCACGTATTTCATTAAGTAGAATGCAGAAGTTTTACAAGGTTGCTAATGCATTATGACGAGTTGTCAATGCGCTAGACAACGACTAGGTTACATAAAGGCGATTATACCAGAATATATTTTGCGACAGAGGAAGACCGAGCAGGCCACTGTACCCTGCGCCATGAGCAGCCCACAATTAGCAGCACTTCAAGAGCCGAGACCCTCGCCCCCACCAGCCGCACTCCAGGCAGCGACATCAGACGTTTGATTTTGAATGTCTAGGTTGGATGTGCTTCTTGCCTGATCTCAGCTCCATCCTAAAGGTGGCTGCAAACCAAACACTCGCTCACTATCCTCGCTTGGCGGCGGCCCTATCGCTAGCCGTGGCATCACCCACCGTCTACTTCTCTTCTTCTTGGCCACTCTTTTCCTGACGAACACACTTTTTTCCTAACTAATTAAGTTAAGTTCACTTAATTATAAAGGAATGTAGTAAAATTGTACATATATGGTCTGTATATGTTTTTAAAGGAATGTAGTAAAATTCCTTGTACATATATGTGCTGACCATATATTTCAAAATACTCCATCCATTCTAAATTATAAATCATTTTGGTTTTCTAGTTTCTAGTATATGTATAAGTTTTGTTATACAATTAAATATGTGTATATTGTTGTGTCTAAATACATATACAATATCTATAAACAAAACTAAAATAACTTATAATTTAAAGGGATGTAACACGCATATACAGGTGATGCAACGGCCATGTATACACGTGCAGTAGGTGATAACTGACAAGGTGTACGTAATCGACCGGCGACGAGCCGACGACCACCGTACCGGAGTGACGTGACAACTGATGACAAGACAAGGTCCGCTGGCATGCTTTGCAACGGCCATATACGTCGTATGTCGTACTCCTAGGTGAGAGGCCGTTTGCCAAATTACTTAATTAGCTATGTATGTACACCGATTACTAACGTATGACGTACGTATGGGACTTGACGATACATACGGTCGGAGAATTGAAAATGAGTATTCATGACGTGTCCTCGGCCTCACGTCTGTGGTCAACGGATCGGATCTTCAATCGACGAAAAGAAGATATTCCCGGCACCCTCCATTCTAAAAACCATAGAGGTTACATCAATTTGTCTTTCGGTGATGCTTCCGTCCGTCCGGACGGACCGGATCGTCCAGCCCACGCTGCGCGCTGCGCTGCCCGTCACGCAGCCACCCCTTCGCTTCCCACCTTCTATCGCACCACAGCGGTGTGAGTGTTGAGAGACCGCTGCCTGAGTTAGATACAGATAGGATGGAGCTCCACGTGACGGGTTGTGTGAGATCTGCGCACCCTCCTCTCCCTCCGCTCGGACTCGCACCTCCTGTCGTGGCCTTGCTCCATCTGCTGGCGAGTTGCTCGCGCCGGAGCTCCGCACCGCTGCAAGCTCTATGCGCCGTCGCCGACCTCCGCGGCGGCATCGAGTGACCTCCGTAACGATGAGCCTCCATTCGTTCCTGCAGCAAGGTGACATTACGCTGAAAGCGCATGTTGAAAGAGTATGTTTCAAGTATTTTAAATGTTTTAAATGTATGCTGCAGGTGTTTTTATATCAATGTTGTAAAAACTAGATCAGGATGTTGTATATGTTGCAATGGATATACATACATGTTTCAAGTGTAGGTTCTAATGTTTCATTGATTTTAGACGTATGTTGCAACTGTTTTATTTAGATGTTGCAAAAGTAGTGAAAGCATCTAGGCCCCAAGGTTTGGTTTCGGCAATTAATGACAACACTTTATTACCATGACTAACGTGTGTTTTGCAGAAACATTGGTAAGTTAGGTCATGGAGGTGATAACTGCTTTGAGCACTGTGGTACTCGTGTCCCTTGATGGAAATCGTTTCGGTTTTCAAAAGAGTGACGTCAAGATTAAGGACGGTTAGTTCCGGATGTCGAGGTGTTGAGACACATTCGGAATAGTCGTTAGGATCTTCGTTTTTCTCTTTTGGCCGTACTATAAAGGGGGGCATGAATGGGTAGCTTGACCTAGGCGAGTCCTATGTTTAGGTGTGGTGCACACTTGTTAAACTTGGCGCTAGGCAACCCTAGAATAGCTCAAAGTTCAGTTGGAAGCAACTTGGTTGAAGTTGCGACGCGTTTCGGAAAGTTTCGGGCTGTTTTCCAGTGACCGGACGCGGTCTTCGGGAGCACCGGACGCGTCCGGTCAGTACGTTACCGCGGCTAGGGTTCGGCCCTGACCACCGGACGCGGTCCTCGCGAGGACCGGACGCGGTGGTCAGCGACCGACACGTGTCACCTTGAGAGAACGCCCGTCGGACGCGACCTGGACGTGATCGGCGCGTCCGGTCACAGTCCAGTAAGGTCCAGAGAGGACCGGACGCGTCCGGTCATCAGCCATCGGACGCGGCCTCGCGTCCGGTGCGAGTACAGTAAGCACCCTTGCACGATCGGACGCGTCCGGTCACCCCTGACCGGCGCGTCCGGTGGTTCAGTTCAAAATCGGGTTTTGACCGTTACGGGCGACCGGCGCGTCCGGTCAGTTCGACCGGCGCGTCCGGTCAGCCCGTGTCAGAAAGTAACGGTTCGTTTTCTTTGAGGGGTGTATAAATACAACCCCTCCACCTCTTTTAGAGGTCTCTTGCTCATTCAAACATCTGAGAAAACCCTTTAGAGTGCAAGGGAGTGCAAGAGCTCTAGTGAGGATAGAGTTTTGAGAATCAAAGTTTGAGAATTCCTCGCTAGTGATTAGAGAGTAGCAAGTGTGCATCCATCTCCTCATTTGGGCTCGTTGTGGTCAAGTGAGAGTTCTAGCTTGTTACTCTTGGTGATCGCCATCACCTAGACGGCTTGGTGGTGATTGGGAGTTTGGTGATCATCCGGCGGAGCTTGTGGATGACCCAACTCAAGTTGTGAGCGGTTTTGGGTGATTCGCCGCGACGGAGTGTCGAAGAATCAACCCGTAGAGAGCACTTGATCCTTGCGCGGATCAAGGGGGAGCGACACCCTTGCGCGGGTGCTCCAACGAGGACTAGTGGGGAGTGGCGACTCTCCGATACCTCGGAAAAACATCGCCGTGTTCCTTGCCCCTTTACATTCAAGCAATTACTTTCTCATATTTACTTTCATTGCTCGTTTTACATTCCTAGAATTGCCATGCTAGACTAGGATTGGAAACTAGGGTGCAAAACTTTTTATCGGTAGACTCTCTAGGAACACAAGTAGGCACTAGGGGTGAATTCCGGCTTATAGGATTTAATTCTTGCAATTAATTTTTAGAAAAGCCCAATTCACCCCCCCTCTTGGGCATCTTGATCCTTTCAATTGGTATCGGAGCCGTGTTGCTCCTAATTTAGGCTTTACCGCATAGAGCAAGATGTCTAACGGGGAAGGACCACCTCCCACCTTTGAGGGGGATGATTTTCCATATTGGAAAATCCGCATGGAGGCGTATCTCGAAGCCATAGATGTCGGGTGCCTTAGAGCCGCAACCCAAGGGCTTCCCGCTATCAAGGATCCCGCAAACCCCACTGGTGACGAGGAGAAGTACGACCGGTGGAATGCAAAGGCCAAAAATGCACTCTACCGGGGCTTAGGCAAAGATATCTTCAATCGTGTGCGTAATGCAAAGAACGCTCATGATTTGTGGGAGAATCTTTCTGCTCTCCATGAGGGAACTAAGAGTGAGCGTGAGGAACGCTATCATATTGCTTTAAAGAAGATTAATTCTTTTGAGATGCTTCCCAAAGAAAGTGCTAATGACATGTACACTCGCTTGAATGTTCTTGTAGAGGACCTCAATGCTCTTGGGCTCACTCAAATGAGTCAATCGGATGTTGCAAGGAGGATCTTGAGTGTGCTTCCCGTTGAGAAGTATGGTCACATTGTCACCGTGCTTCATCAAAGTGATCTCTCCACCGCAACACCGACTCAAGTATTGGGGAAGATCAATGCTCATGAGATGTACATGCACATCACTCCGGAAGAGGGCTCATCATCTTCCAAGAAGAAAGACTTGGCCTTCAAAGCTAGCCATGACAAGAAGAAGAAGAAGGGCCAAGCCATGATCGTGCAAGAAAGCTCAAGTGAAAGTGATATCGATGATGAATCACTTGCACTCATGGTGAGGAAGACCACCAAGATGCTAAAGAAGCTCAACAAGAGTGGCATCAAGTTCGATGGCAAGAAAAAGAAATTCTTCACAAGTAGCAAGAGAAAGCCCATCTCGGAGATGGATTGCTACAATTGTGGTGAACTTGGCCACCTAGCCCATCAATGCCCTAGACCACCAAAAGACAAGTTCAAGAACAAGAACAAGGGCAAGAAAAATTATTCAAGTGATGAAGAAGATGAGAAGAAGAAGAACAAGCCATACAAGAAGAAGGATGGCAAGAAGAAGGAGTTCTACAAGAAGAAGAAGGGTGGAAAGGCATATATTGTTGGTGATTGGCTCACCGACATTGAATCATCTTGTGACTCCTCCGGAGATGAGAGCGATGATGAGAAAGAGAAGGTTGCCGCATTTGTGATGGGGCCATCATCTTCACCGACATCTTCACCACCACCTTCACCGCCTTCTTCACCATCATCGTCCACTACTCACCTATGCCTTATGGCCAAGGGTGAACGAAAGGTACAAAACCGTGATAGTGATGATGATGATGATAGTGATAGTGATGATGAATTTGATGCACCTTCTTATGATGAACTTGTAAAATTGCTAAACAAATACACTAAAATCATAAGAAGGACTAGAAGTGAAAATGATGATCTTCAAAATGAAAATGAATCACTCTCATCTAAGCTTGAAAATGCTCAAAAGACTAGTGGTGAGCTTAGAGATCAAAATGAAATTATGTCTTCTACTCTCAAAGAGCTCAAAACCTCTAATAAAGAGCTTAAAGATCAACATGATAAACTTGAGAAGAAGCATGATGAGCTCATCACTAGACATAGCTCTCTAAAAGACAAATACACCACATTAAAAATTGACTATGATAGTCTTGTGGTTGCTAATGAACTTGCTCTTGAGACACATGATGCTACTAACAATGTTGTTAAGTGTGATATAGCTACATCATGTGATGATTTGATCATTGAAAGCATTGAGCAAGGTTCTAGTAGCAAAGGCAAGAGTGTGGTTGAGTCATGCAACCACGATGATTATGCCAAGATCAAGTGTGAGAATGAGAAGCTTACAAATGAGAACAAGAAGCTTAAAGGTTTGATGGCTCTTGAGAAGCAAACAACAAATGAGTCACTCATTGAAGAGAACAAAAAGCTCAAGCAAGAGAAAGAGCATCTCAAGACCGGTTTAAGCAAGTTCACAAGAGGCCAATATTTGCAAAGTGAGCTCCTCATGAACACCGTAATGAAGATGGATAGAAGTGGTATTGGGTACTTGGCAAATCAAGAGAAGAAAGCAAAAGCTCAACAACAAAGCAAGTCAAAGCCCAAGCCAAAGAGATGTGTTGAGTGTGGTCAAGAAGGTCATTTTGCTCATGAATGCAAAACTCCACCACCACAACCCTTGCCCAAGCATGCTAGACCCTTTGCCTTCAATGCTCATTACATGCTAAGAAAAGATTCAAATGGAAAGATGAAAGTCATGTTTTTGGGTCCCCCAAACAAGAATAGGCCAAAGAAAATATGGGTTGCCAAGTCACTAGTTGAGAAAATCAAGGGCCCCTCTCAAGTTTGGGTCCCTAAACAAAAAGCTTGATCTCTTGTGTGTAGGTGAACTACAAGACCGGTGGATCTCATTGGGTTATTGATAGTGGTTGCACTCAACATATGACCGGTGATCCTCGTATGTTCACCTCCATTGAAGAGAATGGGATATGTCAAGAGAAGATCACATTTGGGGATAATTCAAAGAGCAAAGTCAAGGGTATAGGCAAGATTGCAATATCAAATAATCACTCACTCTCAAATGTGCTCTATGTTGCTTCATTGAGTTTCAACTTGTTATCCGTTGGGCAACTTTGTGACCTTGGCTTCCAATGCTTGTTCACACCAAATGAAGTTGAAGTTTCAAAGATAGATGACAAGCAAGTGATATTCAAAGGCTTTAGATACAACAATCTTTATCTTGTTGACTTCACCTCCGAAGATGCAAATTTGATGACATATTTGTTCACCAAGACCTCACTTGGTTGGCTTTGGTATAGGAGGCTTGCACATGTTGGAATGAGCACTCTCAACAAGCTATTGAAGAAAGAACTAGTAAGAGGGTTGAAGAATGTGAAGTTTGAAAAAGACAAACCTTGTAGTGCATGTCAAGCGGGCAAACAAGTTGCAAACACTCATCCAACCAAGGCCTTCATGTCAACCTCAAGAGTGCTAGAACTTCTACACATGGATTTGTTTGGGCCTACGACATACAAGAGCTTGGGTGGTAATCTCTATTGTCTTGTGATAGTGGATGACTACTCAAGATATACATGGACTTTCTTCCTTCATGACAAATCCGAAGTGGCAAGTTGCTTCAAGAAGTTTGCAAAGAGAGCTCAAAATGAATTCGAAGTCAAGATAAAGAAGATTAGAAGTGACAATGGGAAAGAGTTTGACAACACCAACATTGAAGCTTATTGTGATGAAATTGGAATCAAGCATGAGGTTTCTTCAACCTACACTCCTCAACAAAATGGTGTAGTTGAGAGAAAGAACCGGACTTTGATCACCCTTGCAAGAACAATGTTAGATGAGTACAACACTCCGGAAAAGTTTTAGGCCGAGGCAATCAACACCGCATGCTATGCTTCAAATCGCCTCTTCCTCCAAAAGTTTCTTGGCAAGACCCCCTATGAGTTGCTTAATGGGAAGAAGCCGGACGTCTCATTCTTCCGGGTGTTTGGTTGCAAATGCTACATCTACAAGAAGCGTCAACACCTAGGGAAGTTTTAAAGACGTTGTGATATTGGTTTTCTTGTTGGTTACTCATCAAAGTCCAAAGCATATAGAGTATTTAACCATGCCACCGGTTTGGTTGAAGAAACATATGATGTGGAATTTGATGAATCTAACGGCTCTCAAGGAGCAATTGAGAATTGTGATGATGTAGGTGATGAACCCTTGAGGGAGGCCATAAAGAACATGCCCGTGGGAGACATCAAGCCAAAAGATGATGAAGACGATGTGCAAATCGTTGATCCACCATCTTCATCACGTGTGCCTCAAGATGATGACAAGAATGAGAGAGTTGAAAATGAAGATACTTATGTCTCTCATGAACAAGCCGAGGCACAAGCACAAGATGTTGATGCTCCCCATCCACCTCCTCAAGTGGTTGATAGAAGAAACTCACCTCTACTTCAAGCTCATCCACAAGAACTCATCATAGGGAATCCTACTAAGGGAGTAATGACTCGATATCAAAAGCTAGCTTCTTTTGTTGAACATCACTCTTTTGTCTCTTGTGTTGAACCTAAGAATGTAGAAGAAGCTCTTCAAGATCCGGATTGGGTGAATGCCATGCATGAAGAATTGAACAACTTCACCCGCAACCAAGTATGGACACTTGAAGAGCATCCTAAAGGTGCAAGAGTCATTGGAACCAAGTGGGTGTTCCGAAACAAGCAAGATGACCAAGGCATAGTAGTGAGGAATAAGGCAAGACTAGTTACAAAGGGGTTCTCTCAAGTTGAAGGCCTTGATTTTGGAGAGACCTTTGCACCCGTTGCAAGACTTGAAGCCATTCGTATCCTCCTTGCATATGCATCACATCATGATATGAAATTATATCAAATGGATGTGAAAAGTGCATTCTTAAATGGCTTTATAAATGAACTAGTCTATGTCAATCAACCTCCCGGGTTTGAAGACCCTAGATATCCTAATCATGTCTATAGGTTGTCCAAGGCGCTATATGGGCTCAAGCAAGCCCCTAGAGCGTGGTATGAGCGCCTCCGGGACTTCCTCATTGAGAAGGGCTTCACCATCGGGAAGGTCGACACCACACTATTCACCAAGAAACTAAATGGGGAGATCTTCATTTGTCAAGTATATGTTGATGATATCATCTTCGGGTCAACAAATGAAGATTATTGCAAAGAATTTGGTGAATTGATGTCGAAGGAGTTCGAGATGTCAATGATTGGTGAGCTCACATTCTTCCTTGGTTTTCAAGTCAAGCAAATGAGAGAAGGGATTTTCATCTCTCAAGAAAAGTATACCAAGGATCTTCTCAAAAGATTCAAGATGGAAGAATGCAAACCAATCAAGACCCCAATGCCATCAAATGGACATCTCGACCTAGATGAGGGAGGTAAACCGGTTGATCAAACTCTCTACCGTTCTATGATTGGTAGCTTGTTGTACCTTACCGCATCTAGGCCCGATATCATGTTTAGTGTGTGCATGTGTGCTCGCTTTCAAGCGTGCCCTAAAGAACCTCACTTAAGTGCCGTAAAAAGAATCCTAAGATATCTTAAGCACACCCCAAGCATTGGTCTATGGTATCCCAAAGGAGCTAGATTCCAACTAGTTGGCTATTCCGACTCGGATTATGCCGGTTGCAAAATTGATAGAAAAAGCACATCCGGAGGGTGCCATTTGCTTGGGAGATCCTTAGTATCTTGGTCATCTAAAAAGCAAAATAGTGTGGCTTTGTCCACCGCCGAGGCGGAATACATTGCCGCGGGGGCTTGTTGTGCACAAATCTTATATATGAAACAAACCCTCCTAGACTATGGAGTTGTTCTTAAAAAGGTGCCACTTTTATGTGACAATGAAAGTGCCGTTAAAATTGCTAACAATCCGGTACAACACTCTCGCACCAAGCACATTGATATCCGCCATCACTTTCTAAGAGATCACGTTGCTAAAAATGACATATCACTAGAAGGTGTACGAAGTGAAAATCAATTAGCGGATATCTTCACTAAACCTTTGGATGAGGCTACCTTTTGTAGGCTAAGAAGTGAACTTAATGTGCTTGATTCAAGTAACTTTAAAAAATGAGCGCGTGTTGTCCCTTGCATTGCATTGTATCATATGTCACGTTTATTTTATCGCAATGCATTTAGGGCTTGGCTAACACGGTTACGATAACCCTCCTTTGGAGGAGTGAAGAAGCCTAACCGTGGATCAAACTTGACAAGCAACCTAGCTTTACTTTCTTGTATTGCATTGCATATGCATGGTTGTTCGTTTGTCGTTCCTTTTCGGTTTAGCTTTGAGCAACCTCTGTGTTCGTCCATGGATAGAGAGAGCATTTGACGCTCCTAAAGGTCCAAAAACTCTATTGCATGGCCATACGTTGCTCCTCGGGTGTTTATTGCCTAATTTCGTAAAAATTATACTAGCCTAAGGCAAAATATTTTGAAAAATTTGAGAGTTTGAGTGAGGTCACTCATATCAGGTTCCAATTGGTGTTTATTTGTGTCTCTTTGAATTGGAACTTGATTGGGAGAAGTCGCGTCGAAGTTCGGAACGAAGAATGGCGAAGAACAGCGAACCGGACGCTGGACCGGACGCTGCACCGGACGCAGTGATGCTTCACCACCGCGTCCGGTCCCGGCGTCCACCAGCGCGTCCGGTCATCCAGAAGACCAATTCCAGACCTAGGCACCGGACGCTGCACCGGACGCGCCTCTGACGACCACCGCGTCCGGTCCCGGCTACCACCACCGCGTCCGGTGCTCCGCGATGAATTCCCGAGCTCTCAGCGACCGGACTCTGACCGCGTCCGGTCAGTCCACACCGGACGCGTCCGGTCACTCCAGGCGCTTACTGGAGTGTGACCGGACGCTGCACCACCGCGTCCGGTCATAATGACCACCGCGTCCGGTGATCGCGCATCGAGCGGATCTAAGTCCTTCATAAAACCGTTCGTCCTCGGTCAGTTCTCTTCACCCGAACGAGATTTCCGCCGCCGCCTTGCCCTAACGCCGATTCGCCGAGTTCGCCGTGCTTGCTCGCCGTCCCCCTCACCGCCGGCGACCTTGCCGAGCCCGCGCCTCGTTCGCTCGCCCTCTTGCTCGCGCCCGCGCACGACCCTGCTCCATCTCGCCCGCTGCCGTGAGCAACCGCCGCCGCAAATCGCCGCGCCGCCGCATCTAGTTTCTTCCTCGCCGCCGGCCACCATCCACCGCCGTGAGCTCCACTGCAGCCCGCAGCTACTCCCCCCGTGCGCCCTAGCTCTCCGTGCCCGAGGCTTCTAGGGTTTTCACCCAAACCCTAACCTAGGGTTCCTAGGGTTTTCCCTAACCCTTGCTCGAGGTATCGTCTCGATTCGGCTTTTCGTTCAAGTCAATTCTATTTCGTCGTTAGGGCTAACCTTGACCGATTTCTTTCATCGACTATCTTGCTCGGTCATTTCAGAGCTCGATCGTCGATCTCGGGGGTTCTCGCGAACTAGGTCACCGCTTCCTCTCACCGTCGTCTCGTCGATCCGAGGTAGCTTCGCGTCACGTTTTCTCATCGTATCCAATTTGCTTGCTATCTCTAGGGCTTCGCACCTTTTAGTAATATATATATATGCTTATGGTATATCTTTCTATTCCATACGTGCAGCGAGTCAGTCGGTGTGTCAGGGTCAGATCTGTTCGCTAAATCCGAGGCCAAGCCTGCTGATACGGATTGAGGCCAAGCCTCTCGAGTGTCAGTTCATCATCTCACAGAGGTTTTCAGGCAGTCGATCAGCATGGTGCGTTGCAAGAACGCTGGTGGTGCTCCTGGTGACGGGGACAACAGTCCTCCCCGTCGTGATGAGATTGCGCGTGGTAAGCGCATCAAGATTGCAGCCAGGAAGAAGAGGAAGACGCTGTCAGATGCAGAGGTTGCTCAGGCCGTGGCAGACGCTGCAGAGCAGGCAAAGAGAGGTGGCAGATGCAGTGGCATACAAATAGGCGAGCGTCGCTTTCATCTTGAAGGTCGACAGCTCGGCACTGAGGCCACTGAGGGCACCGAGGCTACTGGACCTTCCGAGCAGATGTCAGTAGATCCACCCACAGAGCAGACAGAGGCTACACAGGCTACTGAGTCCACCCAGGCTACTGAGGCTCCACAGGCCACTGAGGATACAGAGGAGCAGGCAGCTCAGTCTCCACCACGTCGTCGCTCCACACGTGCTCGTACTCAGGTGACACCTAGGCCAGAGGGCCAGCGTCGTGGTGCACGACCTCCTCCCAGAGTTAGAGGGTCACCCCCGGTCGAGCACTTAGACCTGAGGGGTGCTTCAGCACGTCAGGTGCAGAGTTTGAGGTTTGTGGAGGTCAGCCGATAGTTTCCACCTGTCAGAGATTCCAAAGCTTCAGAGGGTTTCTATACCCCACTTCAGGAGGACTTCTACAGGGCCCTAGTTGACAGTGGCATTGCTTTCAGACCTCAGAGGGTGTGTCGACTAGAGGCATTAGTTGATGTTGTGGGAGAGCAGCTCCGTCCGCACCTGTCCTATATGCCTGGCTTATCAGATCTTCTTGGACAGACAGGTGCATACTGCGGCACATGGGTCAGGGAGTTCTATGCTTCACTGTGGATTGATCCTGCCCATGAGTTCATACACTTTGCTTTCAGAGGCCGCGATCACAGATTATACACCTCCAGAGCTCGAGAGATCCTCAGACTTCCAGCTTCTGACACGAGGATCCATCAGTTATGCTATGGACAGACTCCACCTCCCAGACGCCCTCACGGCGGTTCAGTGCCACCTACCGACCTGGTTCGACCCTGTTTTCGCGAGCCTTTTGGCGAAGGGTCACGTCGTACGCCTGCTAGTCTGACGCCTCTTGCCAGGGTCTTGGATGCTATACTCAGACGCACTTTACTTCCTAGACTCGGCTACAGAGAGGGACTGACGAGGATGCAGCTTTGGGTTGTTCACCACCTCCTTTCACAGCGACAGTTTGACATCTGGGATCTTATCCTCAGTGAGATGGAGGACACCATTGCTGAGGGCTTCAAGGGTAACCGTCAGCTTCCCTATGCCCACTGGATTTGTTTTATCATCAGATCTGCTATCCAGATGCCACCAGAGATCAGGGCGGAGATTGCTAACACTACTACAGCTTTCCCTGATTATGATATCAGACAGCTTTGGGCCTCTGTTACTAGAGATCAGGCCCCAGCGCCAGGACAGCGTGAGCGCCTAGACGTTCCTGAGACAGCAGCTGAGCAGGACGCCAGAGTTGACGAGCTTGCCGAGGCAGAGCTCGCAGACCTTGAGACTCAGACTGCTGACATACCTGAGGATGTCACTTCAGACAGCACTGATGAGGACTACCAGCCCATCCCCAGGTACCGGTCTCCTCGGTCTCACGACCACGAGGCCGGTGGATCTGGCTCAGCCTCCCGCTCAGACCCAGCCATGGTGGCTATCCTTGAGAGGTTGACCCAGGCTCAGGAGCAGCAGCAGCAGCAGATACAGCGCCAGGCACAGGATACAGCTGCAGCACTAGCACAGATTCAGGCTCGCCTGGACGAGTTTCAGAGACAGCAGCTTGAGATCCAGAGGCAACAGGTTGAGATGCAGCGATAGAGTCAGCAGCAGTACATGGATCTCCTGCGTCACCTTATCACAGTTGGGGTTCCTCCGCCTGCATCTGTCATGGCTCCGGCCTTGCATTCCAGTGGTCCGTCGAGTCAGGGACAGCCGAGCTTACAGTTTACATCTCCACAGCAGCAGGTTCCCCAGTCTTTTCAGTCCCCGAGCTTCACTCCTATACATACGGGGTTTACACCGTCAGACCAGCCTCGCCCGCATCTCCTGACAGGCACACCTATTGGTGATTTCAGTGCCACCTACAGCGAGTTGACTGGTCAGCCGACACCCTCGCATACTACTACGTTTCACACTTCGTCAGGGTTGTCAGCTCCCGAGGTAGTCGTTCCACCAGTGACAGGGACCGGGACTACAGAGACCATCCCTTCTTCAGTTGCCTCGACAGATCCCCCAGCTACTGGCACACTTCAGGCTCAGGTTACTCAGACAGATCCACTTGTTGCTACACAGTCAGTGCCTGTTCCTGCTCAGACCCAGACCGCTTCGCAGCCACGTGCTTCTTCAGAGGGTCAGCCAGATAGCTCAGACTCCGAGGGCGATTCGCTTCACTTCGTGATCACTCCGCGCACCTCGGCACCCGACACGACTCCGTCTGTCCCCCCGTCAGATTAGATTAGTTTTTTTGGCGCTTGATGCCAAAGGGGGAGAGAGAGTAGTTTCAGGGGGAGTTTGGTAGTGGGTTTTCGTTCTTTGTGTGCTACTTTCATGCACATCATGTTTACTTTTCAGCATTGCATTCGTGTGACATTGTCGTCGAGTCGTAAACTTTGAGTCTTAATGTGTTATCCGTCTCAGTGATTAATATATGTCACCGTTTTAGCTATAGCTCTAAGGTTGTGCTTCCGTGCCTTACTCCGATTACTTATGAGCTATATCTTTATGTGTACTAACGCTTTTTTGTCTTATCTTATGAAGTACACTCTTTTGGCTTGGAGCACATAAGCAATTCCTAACCTTTTATGCTTATTGTCTTTTGCTTATGTGAACCAAGCATGCTCGAAAACCTTCACTCTAATCCTTTGAAACTTAGTGTTGTCATCAATCACCAAAAAGGGGGAGATTGAAAGCATCTAGGCCCCAAGGTTTGGTTTCGGCAATTAATGACAACACTTTATTACCATGACTAACGTGTGTTTTGCAGAAACATTGGTAAGTTAGGTCATGGAGGTGATAACTGCTTTGAGCACTGTGGTACTCGTGTCCCTTGATGGAAATCGTTTCGGTTTTCAAAAGAGTGACGTCAAGATTAAGGACGGTTAGTTCCGGATGTCGAGGTGTTGAGACACATTCGGAATAGTCGTTAGGATCTTCGTTTTTCTCTTTTGGCCGTACTATAAAGGGGGGCATGAATGGGTAGCTTGACCTAGGCGAGTCCTATGTTTAGGTGTGGTGCACACTTGTTAAACTTGGCGCTAGGCAACCCTAGAATAGCTCAAAGTTCAGTTGGAAGCAACTTGGTTGAAGTTGCGACGCGTTTCGGAAAGTTTCGGGCTGTTTTCCAGTGACCGGACGCGGTCTTCGGGAGCACCGGACGCGTCCGGTCAGTACGTTACCGCGGCTAGGGTTCGGCCCTGACCACCGGACGCGGTCCTCGCGAGGACCGGACGCGGTGGTCAGCGACCGACACGTGTCACCTTGAGAGAACGCCCGTCGGACGCGACCTGGACGTGATCGGCGCGTCCGGTCACAGTCCAGTAAGGTCCAGAGAGGACCGGACGCGTCCGGTCATCAGCCATCGGACGCGGCCTCGCGTCCGGTGCGAGTACAGTAAGCACCCTTGCACGATCGGACGCGTCCGGTCACCCCTGACCGGCGCGTCCGGTGGTTCAGTTCAAAATCGGGTTTTGACCGTTACGGGCGACCGGCGCGTCCGGTCAGTTCGACCGGCGCGTCCGGTCAGCCCGTGTCAGAAAGTAACGGTTCGTTTTCTTTGAGGGGTGTATAAATACAACCCCTCCACCTCTTTTAGAGGTCTCTTGCTCATTCAAACATCTGAGAAAACCCTTTAGAGTGCAAGGGAGTGCAAGAGCTCTAGTGAGGATAGAGTTTTGAGAATCAAAGTTTGAGAATTCCTCGCTAGTGATTAGAGAGTAGCAAGTGTGCATCCATCTCCTCATTTGGGCTCGTTGTGGTCAAGTGAGAGTTCTAGCTTGTTACTCTTGGTGATCGCCATCACCTAGACGGCTTGGTGGTGATTGGGAGTTTGGTGATCATCCGGCGGAGCTTGTGGATGACCCAACTCAAGTTGTGAGCGGTTTTGGGTGATTCGCCGCGACGGAGTGTCGAAGAATCAACCCGTAGAGAGCACTTGATCCTTGCGCGGATCAAGGGGGAGCGACACCCTTGCGCGGGTGCTCCAACGAGGACTAGTGGGGAGTGGCGACTCTCCGATACCTCGGAAAAACATCACCGTGTTCCTTGCCCCTTTACATTCAAGCAATTACTTTCTCATATTTACTTTCATTGCTCGTTTTACATTCCTAGAATTGCCATGCTAGACTAGGATTGGAAACTAGGGTGCAAAACTTTTTATCGGTAGACTCTCTAGGAACACAAGTAGGCACTAGGGGTGAATTCCGGCTTATAGGATTTAATTCTTGCAATTAATTTTTAGAAAAGCCCAATTCACCCCCCCTCTTGGGCATCTTGATCCTTTCAAGTAGATCTGAATGTTGTATATTATATGCAAGTGTTTTTTCATTTGGATGTTTGCAATGTTTGCATTGGCTACACACATGGTTTCAAGTTTTTTTGGTGTTTTGCAAGTGTTTTAGGCGTATGTTGCAAGTGTTTTAGCTGTTTTAAACGTATGTTGCAAGTGTTTCATTTAAATGTTGCAAAAGTAGATCGAATGTTGCACATGTTAAATGAGACCCAACTTGCCGCAGCCGCTGCTGGGCGCCGCCTAGCGGGCGCAGACGGTCCCTGCGTGCGGTCGGCCAGCGCGGGAGACATCCAGACGGTGCAAGCCCGTGTGGGCGCGCGAAACGAGGAGGCACAAGAAACGGGGTGCATGGAAACGGTCCAGGAGGCGCGGGCGGATATCCGGGCGCCTCGTTCGTCCGGATATCCGGGCACTAGCAAACATGTTTGTCTTTAAGTCAATTTTTCTTTAACTAAATTTATAAAAGAATGCAATAATTTCTTCAATATCATTCTATTTTTATTGAATCATTTATGTAATTTGTCTTCGCAATGCTTTTATTTGAATTTATAGACGTTAATATATATATTTTTTTCTAAAATTTTTATAGAGTTAGAGAAGTTTGACTTAGAACAAAGTTGATAAAGTTAGAGAAATTTGACAAAAACAAACGTCTTCTAATTGTTGAAACCGAATAAATTTAATCCTCTAGGTGATTTTCTATTTTCTAAAAATAATTAAAAATTGAGTTGATCTCTTAAAGATCATAATAATGAGATTATTTTATTAAACTAGAAAACATGAAACTAGTAGTACTAAAATATAGGATAGTGCTAAGTGCATTCCGATATATAACTAGCCCATGGACACATACTCACTGCATAAGTTAGCAGTTTTAAGAGACATAGGGCCTGTTTAGTTGGCTACGAAAGCCAAAAAAAAGTTTGCGCAGTACCCGTCACATCGAATCTTTGGACGCATGTATGAAACATTAAATGTAGGTAAAAAAATAACTAATTGCACAGTTTGTCTGTAAATGTCGAGAAGAATATTTTAAGCCTAGTTAGTCCATAATTGGATAAATTTTGCCAAATAACAATGAAAAGTGCTATAGAAATTTACCTAAAAATTTTCACCAACTAAACAGGCCCGTAGACCTTGTTTAGATGGCGTGAAAAGTTGAAAACTTTTCAAGATTCCTCATCACATCAAATCTTTACACGTATACATGTAGCATTAAATGTAGGTAAAAAATAACTAATTGTACAGTTTGTCTGTAATTTAGGAGACGAATCTTTTGAGCCTACTTTGACCATGGTAGGATAATAATTATCAAATACAAACGAAAGTGCTACATCACTTTTCAGGCAATTTTTTTGCCATCTAAACAAGGCCATAATTAATTTACGGGAGAAGTACGTGATTTTTCTTTTTTTTTCTCTCTTTTTCCTTTTTCCTTTTGATTTTGCTGAAGAGTAAAGGAAGCTTGCGCATAGCGCTACTCCTTTTTTTATTTATTTATCATGACGTGATGATGTTTTGGCCGTGACGTACGTATGCAACATAGTTGGCACTTGCTAACTCTCTGTAGGCTTTGTTTCGTAGCATATGTTAGTTCATAGCCCTTTTTAATGTCGATCACTAGTACTCTCTTAGTGTTGAAGGGATGAAAAGACGACATAGCACTACCTATCTAGAAGAAATAATGGAAGGAGCATATATAGGGATGCAAAGAGCATTTATGAATGTCATTTCTCTCCATGGAGGCATCGTTGATGAGAACTCTCCCTAATCCCTCAAGCTAGCTCTTTGCTTGTTTGTGTGGCGTGTTTGGTGATTTACCAGGTTGTTTTGGTGTGGTATTGTCAAGCTGTCGCTTATACTGTGAGTTTTTGTTTTTGGAGTATGTTGTTGCTCTTCCTCTCTATTAATATATGCTTGGTGATTTTCTCGTCCGTGGCTTTTCAAAAAAAAGGAGCATATATGTGTATGCAGTGATGATGCATGGGTGGCCAATGCCAATTTGATTCCCATTCCATGAACGAGGAATCATCGATCGCAGTTGTCACAAATAGTTTATATGATCAATAAACATTACCGAGTGTTGGAAGATAGATGAATGGTCATCACATGAAACCACCAGCCATTGCTTGCAAAACAGAAGCCTGAATGGCCATCATATCATCCTTGGCGCTTGACGGGCTTGCCTCCCCTCGTCCTGCAGCCACACATGCTTGTGTGTTTTTCTGTAAAAATTATCAAATATAAACAGATTTGATTTGAAGCAGCCCCCCATAAAAGCAGCAGCAGGCCCAAATAAAAGCAGCAACAGGCCCCCATGCCACAGCCTGCTGGGCCTTAATAATTAGTTGAACGCCGCCCACTGGAGTGGAGTGGAGGTGAAGTGAACGAAGGCCACAGAAAGGAGGATTCAGGCCTTGTTTAGATGCCACTAAAATTTCAAATTTTTACACTCTCTCTATCGCATTGAATCTTTAGACACGTGCATAGAGCATTAAATATAGATAAAAAATAACTAATTGTACAGTTTAGTTGTAAATCACGAGACAAATCTTTTGAGCTAAATTAGTCCATGATTGGACACCGATTACCAAATACAAACAAAAATGCTACCGTAACCGAATTCCAAATTTTTTTACATCTAAACACGCCCTCAGTCACAAAAGTCCAGTAGATCCTGGCTTCAAGTGCTCAACTCAGCTCAGCAGAGACGGAAGCTGCACCTGCAGCCTGCACGCATGGATCGGAATGGAGTAGAATTGCTGCTGCATTGCATACACCTACGATCTATCATTCTATCTGGTGAATGGTGATGAAGCTAGCCGTGCCGTGCCATGTGGCTGCACTGTTAATTAAGCCACACACATGCCATGGTGGGGTGCTTGCACAGCTGCACTATTAATTAATTAATATAAGCATCGCAGTACATCCAGAACTTAGGCACTAACAGATTCAAACAAGCACGTATACACTAATACACTTGCAGCTAGCCACGTAGGCTCACAACTCACAACGACTAGCACTTCTGCTTAATGAAACACGTGTCGCAATGACAGACTCGCAAAAAAAAAGCTCACAACGACTAGCTTAGTATGTAGTTTGTTCAGTGCAATTATCGAGACCTAAATTTTAAAAGACAAAAGGAAATTACAGACATCTCCCCTCATATACGCTTTCTAGTTTCTATGTGGACATCGTGTCAATGCTCTACGTTTCTTGATTGGCTGAGAAGAGGCGCCTGATCAGACTCATCTGAGTTTCCAGCTACACTGATGCTCTCATCGGATCATTCAATTCAACACTGAACAAGACACCTGGCTCGTTGACGGGCCAGCGAGATCATCAGGTACATTTGAAGCTCCCTGGTAAATTTTTTGACAGCCACCGTACCTCTCTGCATTCTCTTCTCTGATCCTGGCAACAGAACAGATTATACCTGGCCTGGCCTGGCCTGCCCAGCGTCTCAGCCTCATACCGGCCATCGCTGCTCAGTTGGTCACTTGGTCTCGAATTCCCAGCTTGGCACGAGGGGGAAACTTAACCCTGATCAAAACTTTCAGGCAACTTAATAATGCTTGCCTCTCCTCTTGAGAAGAATCGTTATGTTTACTATATATCTCTGTGCAGTATGTATTCGCTGTCATGATTCTTCTCGTCTTCATCTCGGCTGCTGCAATCTGCAGATACATGATTTTTTTTTTCTCTCATCAAGACGTCAACCAAGTTGCTTATATTTTCCTTTTCTTGCCTTCTGCTCACAGGGTTTCCATCTGACAAAGGACATCAAAGAAGGACTTGTTCAGACTTCGTCGCTGTTACCTGGAAAAATGATCTCTCTGATTTTGTGTCCACGACCTGACAAGACAAGCGGGACATCTTAAACACGTGGCAGCTGGTTTGCTGATTGCTTTTAAAGTTTTACCGACTGGTGGCCCTCATCAACGGGGTTCTCAAGGTTGTGGGCAATGGTACAAGCCCTTCAGTGACTAAATCAACTATCTGTATTGAATATAAGTAGCTGTACGTTTAATAGATATTCTCGGTCAAAGAAAAAGAGAGAATATAGTAACATACAATCCAAATGCTTTATATAGTAACATACAACTACTTATTCAATACAGAGAGAGTGCCGAGAGAGTTCTCAAACAGCACACAATCCAAATGGTTTATATAGTAACATATATAGACAGCAAGAGCTTAAGAGAGCAACACATGTCACGCTGGGGTGCTTGCATAGCTGCACTACTAAGCTTCACAAACTCAGCACTCGGCTAGTAACAGATTCAAACAAACATATACACGACACCAAAAAGGGGGAAAAGAGCAATCACAGATCACGTCTCGTGTATGTAGATTTTATACGTGCACATCGTGCCAATGCCTTCCGTTCCCCTGAATCGATTGCCTGGGGAGAGAAGTCATTGCCAGATTCATGGAGCTTGGAAATACCGTCCATGGTGTCTCCACCCAAAATTGGAGACACCTGGGCCAGCGAGGTGGTCGACGGGGCGGAGAGAACATGAGGTAGGTTTGAAGTTCTTGCGATCACTTTTCCTAGAGATCGTGTTAAAGTTTTACCTTTCTTGTGGTTGTGGACGTACTCCAGCTCCTGCTTCAGGTCTCTGAGTAACTCTCCCATCGATGGCCGCTCCTTACTATCTTGCGCCAGGCACTTCAACACGATGCTGCTAAATATCATCAGTGAACGTGGGTGGATTGTGCCTGAAATTTTCTGATCAACGATTTCTTCCACCCGATCTTCCTCCAGCATCTTCTTCCCCAGACATACCAAGTTCACATCCCCGCTCGAACGTTTAGGGTCAATCACAGGTCTGCCACATAGGACCTCAAGCAAGACAGCACCAAAAGAGTAAACGTCAGACTTCTGGGTCAGCTTCTGGGTTTGGAAATATTCAGGGTCAAGATACCCGAAGCTGCCCTTCACTTGAGTGATGACATGAGTTTGGTCCAACTCAGGACCATACTTTGATATCCCAAAGTCACCTACCTTGGCGCAGAGTTTCCCATCAACAACGTCAAGCAAGATGTTTTCAGACTTGACGTCCCGGTGGATAATGCCATTTGGAGAACTAGTATGGAGATAGTGCAGTCCCTTCGCTGCTCCCACACAAACCTCCAAACGCTCCTCCCAACTGAGCGGGGGTTTATCAGAGCCGTAGAGATGGCTCTTTAGAGTCCCTTTTTCAATGTACTCATAAACCAAGATCATTTCATTCTTTTCATCACAATACCCAACCAGAGAAACCAAATTGGGGTGGCTCAGCTTTGGCAATAGTTCAATCTCCACTTGGAACTCCTTCTGACCTTGTGAAGAATCCGGATTCTTTCGTTTCACAGCAACCTTGATCCCAGCATCCTTCAACATTCCCTTGTAAACCTTTCCAAAACCTCCACTTCCAATGACGTGTTTCTCATCAAACTTGTTTGTCGCTTGTTGGATCTCAGAAAATGGAATAAATCCTGTCTTTGAGCACTGAATTTTTGGACCCTTTCCCTTTTGCCCAGCTCCGAGGATCCAATTGTAAGCCATAATGTTAACCTGCGTTAAGTTATGTGATGCTAACCTGAGTTAAAGTATGATTCCAATGCTGAGGCGAGATTAGTAAAAACAGAAGATGGCCTATACTATTTTTTTTTTTTGTGAACAAAAGATGGCCTATACTAGGTTAAGGGCCGCAAGGATAGTGTTGAATAAAAGTAACATACTGGACCTTACTATTATCAACTATGCAAGGGCTTGTGTTTTAGCAATGGCAGATAGTTAGAAGGTAATCTGGAGTGAACATTCTGAAGGTAATGGCCTACAGATAGAGTGAGGACTATAGCTGCAGAGAAAGTGTATGATAATCACAACGAACAGCACACAAGAATCCAGGGACAATTGAACTCTGACAATTTTCATCGCTCAATATTTGACAACCTGATATAAGCTTGTATGCCAATTTTTCGCTCAGCGACCATGATGTTGGCAAACCCAAGGCTGTGTTTAGAGACTTCAGCAGAAGTCTCCTAACCTAGAGAGGATTACTGTGAAAATTTTGTAGATAGGATTGCATTTGTTTTCATCTACTATGATTGTCCGAGGGCTTTGAAGCAAGCCAAAATGTGCATAAACAGTTGAAAGAATATCACTCGAATTTGAAAAAAAATATCACTCGAACGCTCCAGAGACGATAAAGTGGAAGGGCAACCTAATCTAGCTCAAAAAAAAAATCTTCATAGCTAGGTTTATCTTCTAAGCAGGGTAAGTTTTAATCAGAAGTAGCATAAGTATTGTTATGCTGTTCTAGTCCTTTGATATGGACTATTCACCAAAAAAAATCCTATGATATGTACAATATAATTTCCAGTTGATATGAATAGATACATATATGTACGGCGTGATGTTTTTTTGTATCTGTGTTCGTTTTTAGTTAATAACTGACATGTTTCTAGTCTTACAAGCGAGGCAAATATAAATTATGTTTGGCATGATTTGGGCTACCACTGAAGCACTTAGGTTTCATGTATCCAGGTTATATAAACTTATGCAGGAGTAAAAGAGAGAAAAATATCAACATGTGAATAGTAACAGGTTGTGGCCAGGTTACACCTTGCAAACTTGCAACCCGTTACTCTTTTTTTAATACTAATTTGTTATATAATAACAATAAATAAAAAATGTTATTTATTTATTATTATTAATCTATTATTATTATTATTATTACTACTACTACTATTATTATTATTATTGTCCATACACAAGTTTGTGTTTAACTTCAAATTTTACAAGATGAGGATGATACTGATAGATGATAAATGTTTGCATGATCTTTCTATTATTATTGTGGCTCAATTTTCATGTACTTTTAGGCGTGAGCGTGATACTCTGTAACCCCCGCCAGAACCACAAAAACAGTAGACCCAGACCGTACCCCAAGAAGAATACAAGGTCCAGTTTCACTCACCAGCAGGAGAAAACGCAGATCCGAGTCCGGCCGGGCGGATCTAACGTCTCGTAGTTGTAGTCCAGCCGTCTCCCTCGCACACCTGGAACGGGGCCTCCCCACCGAAAGACAAATGCGAGGTCGCCGGCGCTGACGAAGGGTAGCAGATGAGAGAGATTCAGAGAAAGCGATGAAGCGAGCGAGCTGGAACAAGAGCAGAGCAGCAGGCGACGAACACGCCGACCCTTTTGTTGGGTTTTGGCAAGACAGAGGAATTGAGGACAGCCGCGACCCGCGAGCGCGTCCTGGTGGTGCACTGAGGCTTTTGACCTGGTGGTGCACTGGTGATTTTTGGGGTTGCTTACGCTGGAGCAGAGCAGCACACCGATGAGGCCCGCGCATGGCTGTTGACCACGGGCTATACAAGACGAGCGTCAAGTTGTATGTGAACCACGTGACTAGTGACTACCCTGTTTTCCAACAAAAAAAAATCCCACGTGACTGCACGAATCTTGAACACAAAACCTATATCACCTGGAGCGAATCCAAACCCCATAGATGAAGCTGAGAAAGATGACCAGTTGGATGGCGCTAAAAGCACAAATTCAGGCTTCCGTGGACAATTCGAGCCAGCAGTGGAATCTTTTCAGGTTTTGCTTGCGACCATTCCGCCCAGGCGCCCACCCTGTGATTGCCTCTACTTCTAATCTTCTATAGTAAGCACATCAAGCCTACAGCTATGCAATTCCTACTGTCTAAAACTGTACAACGATCCAACAAATTAATGATCTCAGGACACAAACACACGTGGTAACTAAATTGTACTAATTAATGATGATCGGCTACGCAGACAACCTCACATAGCCATTATTTGTGCACGTACCAATGACAAAAAAACAATAAATAAGCATCATAGCAAACATAAAGTTAACAAATCATCAAAGATTCATAGGTACAAGTAGAATAATATCTCCTGCTCTGCTCTTCAGGATTGACAACAATTAATACAGACACAAACTAATCCAACAAGATGTTAGTTTTAGTTTCAAAAAAAAATGGATGTTAGTTTTTACAGGCTCATAATCTACATTCTACAGACTACAGCACAGGACAGGGTGTTTAGTTCCCAAAATTTTTCAAGATTCCCCGTCACATCGAATGTTTGGACACATGTATGGAGTATTAAATGTAGATGAAAATAAAAACTAATTACACAGTTTGATAGAAAACCATGAGACGAATCTTTTGAGCCTAATTAGTTTATGATTGAACACTAATTAACAAATACAAACGAAAGTGCTACAGTAGCCAAAACTAAAATTTTTCACGAACTAAACAGCCCAGAGGCGTTTTTACTGGCAACAGTACACAACAAAGAATGGTACTGTACAGGGCAATGGGGGGGGGGGGGGGGGGGGGGGGGAAGAATGGTACAGACACAAAGGATGGTACAGTACAAAACAAGTAAGCAAGCAAGCAAGAAATTCATCGACGGACGCCGCAGACGCTGCCTCAGCAGTGCTGGTGCTGCGGCGGCACGCCAGGACGCGGCCGTATTGGCGCTGCCGGCGCGCGCTCTGAGCTCCATGCAACGGACGACCTCCGCGCGGCAGGCGTCGACGCGGTAGAACATCGCGCGCACCTGCCGCTCCATCGGCGCGGGGCCGTCGTCGAGCGCCCGGCACGCTCCGTCACGTCCCGCGCGCGCTCCTCGCCCACGATCCTCTGCTGCTGCACCTCTCCTCCCCCTCTTCCTCGGAGATCTCCTCGAGCACGCTATTGAGTTCGCGCGCGCGGCGGCGCGCCTGCATTTCCGCGAAGAGCCTGCCGTGGCCGTCGAACCGGAGCAAGATCCCTTCTTTTCCTTACGCCTCTACTCCTCCGTGATCCGCTCCTAGAGTGCGGACATGGGCGACGCCCACCCACCCACTGCGCCTTTTTGGACGGCGCGATGGGGGTTTCATGGCCGCGAACGCCCGGTCCTGGCACGGCACCGCGCCGACCAGCGCCCACATGGCGAAGACGAGGACGGAGTTCATGGCGTAGAGGGACAGGCTGAGCCCGCAGCCCGTGCCTGCGAGGTGCGTCGCCGTGGCGGCCCGCGGACCAGTTCTTGGAGCTGAAGGAGGGCGCACGCAGGGTGCGTGAAGAGGAAGAGGGCGCGAAGCCGGCGCAGGCCTTGGCGGAGGCGGCGCGGGCAAGGTACGCGCGGTGGACGGACGGCGCGAGGAGGCAGGACGGGCTGAGAGAGAGACGGGCGTCTCGAACGTGCGGGAGCGCGGCGAACCACACGGACTCCCGGAGGCAATTGGCCTTGTGCTCTCCTGTGATTTACCGGCTACACTAGTCCATTGGCTGATGAACAAATGTCATGTTAGCAAGCTAGAAAACCGATTTAGGCTCACCCAAAAAAAAAAACTGTACCTATCAGTATTTGGAAAGCCGATAGATAAGCTTAATGGAAAGCCGATGATGGTCTGACACGTTGGCTCCCCATTTACCAATTAGCCATGTTATTTTTGTAATGTTCTGTAATTAGCATCTAGATTTACAATTACATCCTCATTAAATAAATATTATTATATTTCAAAAAACAATCTACCTACTCAGCCCTGCTCAACCTCATACCTCTGGTCATCGCTGATCAGTTGGTCTCGAATTTCCAGCTTGGCAGGAGGAGGGAACTTAACCCTGATCAAATATGCGATTGTACCTGAGAACAATCTCAACATAAGCTAAATATCATACCCTCAACAGTACCATAAGACCAAATATGATTGCTCAACATATAAGCTAAATATGGGATTGTCTCATCCAAACTATCTCTTCAATCTCTATGCTTAGGAAGTTTCTCCATCTTTCACATATCATACCCTCAAATACAAACTCATTCAATGTGATATTGGCAACTTGAAATATTGGGAAATACCGGTTAATTTTTAGTCATATTTTTCCGATACTTCTTGATATCGTAACCAAAAGTATCGGAAAGTGTCGGGAAGTATCGGATATGGGTACGTCACTCTTCTTGAAGTATTGGTGAAACATAGGTGCTCATCAGTCATCAAGTTTCTCAAGTTTGTGGGCATGGTTAAATTGATCGATTTGTTTTGATCAGGTAAGGATGATCGCTAGAGGATGTTTATATTAAATAGAATCAACACAGAGACAAGTCCTCCTTTGGACTTTGGGTGATGCACCTTTTGCAGGACGCTTAGAAATGATTCACAAGATATTTTTTGGTTGTATGATATGTGAAGAGGATGCGATTGTTCTCATCATTCTGTCGCATAGATACAGGACATAGGAATTTCTCTTATGTTTCATCATTGTGTGTCGTTACAGTTGTTATTATCTGAGAACTCAGATTTTGATTCCAAGGGTACCAAAAATTCGCTTTTATTGACTTTTTACATTCGTGATAGAACTGGTGTCAATGTGTAGTTCTGACAATTCACACAATAGGCTTGAAGATAATCACATCCAGATATTTCTAAGCATGTCATCACCTGCCAAGACATACATGAAAATGGTACTAACATACTGTATATAGACCGCAAGGGCCGAAGAAAGCAACACATGTCAGGCTATGTGGTGCTTGCATAGCTGCAGTATTTAAGGTTCACAGATCCGGCACATTTAGTCAGCAACAAATTCAAACAAGCACCGCGTAGGTTCACAAATTACAATGGCGGTAGTTCAGTGCAATTATCGACCACAAAACAAGACAAGATGAATTTACAGATCATCTCTCTCGTAAACTTTACCTAGAGATCGTGTCATGATGAGACCCATGTGAGTTTCCAGCTTCATTGATGCTCTGGAGCTCCACACGACCGTTCATGGTGTTGCCACGAGACCCTCGGGACCCTGCGCTCGTCGACGGGGTGGAAGGATCATGACGTACGTTTGAAGTTCTCTCGTAAGCTTTACCTTCAGATCGTGTCAAAGCTTTGCCATTCCTTGGCCTGATTGGCGGAGAAGAGACGTCATGATCAGACTCATCTGAGTTTCCAGCTGCTGTGATGCTCTCGCTCCCAGTATGGACGTACTTCAGCTCCTGTTCCAGGTCTCCGAGTAATTCTCCCGTTGATGGCCTCTCCTTACTATCTTGTGCCAGGCACTTCAACACAATGCTGCCAAATATCATCAGAGAATGTGGGTGGATTGTGCCTGAAATTTTCTTCCACCCGTCCCTCCTCCAGCATTTTCTTTCCCAAGTATACCAAGTTGACATCCCCACCCACACTGGCGGAGCCAAGGCCCGGCCACCCTGGGCCATTGGCCGGGCTCCTCCCGGTACTTGCCCTTTAGGCCCAAAGGCCCAGTACAGAGGAAAAGCCTACCGCTGAGGGGCGCCGCCGCGGCTTTGGCTCCAAAGTGTCACGCAGCGCGAGCGCTCGAGGGCAGCGGCGGCAGACGCGCGGTACCAAGGAGGCGCCATTACTCCATGGTGGGGAGGTCGAAGCAACACTCTATGTGCCAACCTCAACCCCAATCGGATCCCAGGTCAGCCCCAATCCTCCTTCATTATCTCTCTGTCCTTCCTCTTTTCCAATCCCGAACCCCAAACGAAGCTGATGGATTTGACCAATTGACCTCCCCTTGATACTGCTTCTAGTGACAGCAACTGCGGCGAGCGGTGGCCGGTGGCCGTGGTCAGAGTCCGGCGAGGCAGAGCCGGCGACTGGAGGCAGCCGCGGACAAGGCACAAGCGCCGCCTACTACCCTGCTTTATTGGACAACAAAAATTGCAAATGGCAGAGATGAGGAGGCTGAGCCAACCAGGTAATTTGACTAATTTCAGTTATGAGTTATCTAACATGCAGAGGTGAAATTTGATGGATAATCTATGACCTTGCCCTTATGAATGTATATTTCTTACATTTTTTATTTAGGGATGAGGCGTTTTTTGGTTGATAGAAGGAAGGAAGTAATGAACCTGAAAGACATCCAAACATAGAAAAGCCACGTGAAGCTCCAGGTCATCCGAAACCAGAATCAAACATGGACAATTTCACCGGTGAGTTTGATCCTAATGAAATCGTACGTGACCTAGCTCTTAGAAAACAAATATATGTGTATGCACCTGAAATTCAAGACCAATAGGAGAGCGTATATATTGAAAGGTCCATCACACAACCAAGGGGCTTTTCTGCGGGTTGGTATAAAAATATAATTGGTTAGAATATACACCATGTTCAGCAGGCTGTTTCTGCGGCTTATAAGCCGGCTGTGGCTGTTTTGTTGTGAGAGAAAAACATTATACCACGGCTGATAAGCCGTGCTGATAAGAGCAGCCGAACAGGGTGATAGTGAATCCAAATATGCTGGTTATTGCTTTTATTGCTTCCTTTTCAAGCAGTCGGGGAGGGCACAACATTTTGGTTATGATGTATGTAGAAGGTGTTTGGATCTAGTGACTAAAGTTTAGAAGGTGTCACATGAGGGTATCGCATAGGATGTTCGGATACTAATAAAAAATAAATTACAGAATCCGTCAGTAATCCGCGAGATGAATTTATTAAGCCTAATTAATTCGTCATTAGAACATGTTTACTGTAGTACCACATTGTTAAATCATAGACTAATTAGGCTTAAAAAATTCGTCTCATAAAACAGCCTCAATCTGTGCATTTAGTTTCATAAATAGTCTATATTTAATACTCCATGCATGTGTCCAAACATCCGATGGGACAGTGACTAAAGTTGAGGTGAAACCAAACATCCTCTTAACAAAACTGGTTGGAGAGATTGGAAACATGCATACAAAGCATTACCTGAACATGTTGGTGGTGTAGGTAGTGCTCACAACAAGTGTGTTCAGCAATATGGTGACTTTAAAAATCAAAGACAGAGTGTGCAGAGAGTATTAAACAGAGCTAGCAAACAATCGGAGGAATTATACCAATCAAAGACAGAGCGTGTTTTTCTTGTTTTGATCCAAAGAACTCTTTCTCTAGTTTTGATGTCAGCGGTCTTGCTTGGCTTGCTGAAATTTATGCTAAGGATTTCTCAAATCATGATCGTAGAGTCATAAGACGACAATTGGAGACATATATTCTTCATGTAAGGAGGCATGCTGCCTTTGCTAATTGCAAAGATATTGAAAGTTTGTCCCAGAAAATGGTTAAAACTAAAAAACATTTGTTTTTTCCATTGGCCTACGAGCTCATTGAATTGGTCTTATTGGTGCCGGTGTCGGCAGCAACTGTTGAAAGGGCTTTCTCATGTATGAAGACTATCAAGTCTAAATCCCACAATAGGATTGCTGATGATTGGTTCAGCAACTTGATGATCTGCTATATTGAGCAAGAACTATTCAATTCAAAAAGCTACTATTCTTCGGCGGTTTCAAAACTTGAAGAGTCGCAAGATGCAGCTGCCTCGTAACCATGCTCGTGGCCGTGGGCATCCGTTGTTACCAATTAGCATTTAGGTTTATCTTTTATGTTTCATTATCTAAGTAGTGAACTTGTGTACTGAAAAATCATTTTAATATTTTAATTTGAATCTATCATAGTTTTCTAAGTTTATATGTATGTTATATAATATATTCATGTGCATTGCTTGTCACTGTTAGCTCGGCGTATTGTCATGCTCAGGCTCTCAAAACTTCTTGGCTCCGCCACTGTCAAGAACTAACAGTTTCTGATCCCATTCGGCTACACCCTTCCTTCTGCTCCGAGGACTGCTGCTGTCTCCTTGAGGATGTCGAAACAAACCTCCATCACATCCTCTTCTTGTGACTTGTCAACCCTTGTCCCTGTCTCAGTTGTACCATTGCGCTGCTGCTTCATATGGCCTGCATGTCATATGCTATATATTAGAATTGCTAAAGCGCAGCAATTTTTTTATTTTGTTTAAAAAAAGTGCAACAAATCAAACATATATACTATCATATGAGTGCACAGTACCTAAAATGAATGTGTGCAAGTGCGTCGTATTAATAAGTTGGCTAAATATTTATCTAAGATGATGATGAAACTGGAATCTTAGAATGTGTGCATTGCTTATACAGAGAGAGAGAGAGTATTTTTGTATATAATAATACCTGCTGCTGTCTTGATGATTTGAGCTAGAGCAACAGTACGAGGCTCATCTTCATCATCAGCTCTAATAATATCTCTGAGCTCATCCTCGAGCTTCTCAATGGCATTGGATCTATCTCTCACCTTCTTCACCGCGGGCAGAAACCAAAAATACCCATAAATCGCGACACCGGAGAGGATAATGCCACTGATACCGGTTGCAGCTCTCGATTGCAATAGACGAAGACGAAGATCCTCAATTATTTTATCCTGAGCCAATAAAAGAAGATATCAAAAGTTTGTTAAGGGCAAACATGCGCCTCGCCTAATTAGAGATGTTATAAAAACTGTACCTTGTCACTGGTCGGCGGCGCCGAGCTGCCGCTCTGAAGTCCGCGATTCAGAATATGATGATGGTGCGGCTGCGGTGGTGCGCGTGCTATTTTGGTGGCCAAAGATGGGAGCGCTGCTCCGGATCGAAGCCCTGCGGCGGCGGCCATGCCCACCACCAACCGATCCCCACTCCCGTGCTGGATCTTTTTTATTTACATATATATATAAAGAAAAAATGTAAGAAATATTTGTAGAAGAAGAAAAAAACAGTTTTTTCTTTCACTCATAACATGATCCCGATTGAAGATAGGTACATACCTGGTTGCTGGTTAGCGGCGGCAAGGAACCTGCGGGACCTGAGCGGGCGCCGCCATGGAGTCCGCCCGCCAGATGAGGACGAGGATGCGGCGGCGGTGCGTGAGCTAGCTTTCTCACCATGGATCGAAGGAGCGCTGCCGCGGCCATGACCACGCACCACGAATATCCCTCCTCCCGACTTTGCCCGATTGAATCTCGTGGATTTGATTTTGCTGCAAGACCTGATTTCTCGTCCCGTTTCGACCCGCCTTATGTAGGGCGGCTGGGGCCGTCTTTTTGTTTTTTATTTTTTTTCTCCTTTTTCCGAAAGATTCTCTCAAATATGCCCCTTGCGGAAAGATTTCAAAAAATGGACCCTTCGCTTGGCGCCATAGTCGATGGCGCCAAGATATAACGGCATGGCGCGCATCATCCCTAGCGCCAAGACACCGCCGACGTGGCCACCGTGGCATTCGACGTGGCAGTGCTTGGCGCCAAGATCCTTGGCGCCAAGGCTTGGCGCCAATGACGATGGCGCCATGCCTTAGCCAGCCCCCTCTTCCTCCCCGAGTCATTCTCGTTTTCTTCCTCCTTCTCTTCGGGTTTTTCATTTGGACACTTCGGCCAACCTCTTCAATCGACCTATTGGACCGTGAAAAGTTGGATATCCTGTCACCCTTCCTTATTTATTTCGAATCGATTTGGTAAAATGAAGGCATATTCTTAACCTATGAACTTCACATTTTAAAATTCGTATGTATTGTACAACCGTGGGATGTTTAGGCGTGGAAAAGCTAGAAAATAAAGGTATGCGTAGATTCTTTTTATCATATAATAAATCCTTAGTTTTAAGGTTTATTGTTATTTGTTTTGTTATATTAGAACGGAATTTGTTGAATTATAGCTATGGACGGATGACCGAAAGTCCATACGTCCCAAAGCCGCTCCCTAGCGGTGTGCCAATACCCATGTGCTTTTGTGGTGATCCTTGCAAGGTAGATATTTCCGAAGATGAGGCAACATATAAGCAGAGATATTGGATGTATTCTAATTTTGCATGGGAACCTACAGAGCGTCAGCGCCGCAGTATATTTATTGTGAGAAATTGCTTTTGTTTATTAATTAATTTGTGTCATATGAAGTTTTGCATAATAATTGGATTTGAAACAATTGAATTTGCTGCAGACCCCTCCACCGCTATGTGATTTTGAGCAGTGGATCGACACTGAGATCAAGGAGGTTGACATGCAACTTCTACAAGACTTGAAGGAGTGGAATGCGGAGCGTCTGGAGATATTAGAGAAGAGACGCAGAGAGGAGGCAGCAGCAAAGGGGCAAAGGAGCACAAGGAAGAGGAGGAAAGGAGGCGTGTTGCTGCGTGTAGGGAGGAGAGGGAGAAGAAGCTTGAGCGCGTGCGCCGAGCGAAGGCAGCGATGGAGGAGAATCCCGATGCCTAGAACAAGGGAAAGTGGCCTCGTTGTACTCAGTAGTATGCTAGTTGTATGCCCAGAACATGGTCGATGTAGTTTGCAAGGTGTTTAATCTAATGTACTTTAGGTAAATCATGTACCTAGGGCATGTTCTGTGTTATTTATTTTATCGTCATGTACTTCATATGCACTTTAAATTTTTAGACATTGCTTAGTGTTGTCATATATCAGGTTTAATGTTACTGAGTTACTGAAACTAGTTTTCGAGGTGCACATAAAACATAAGGAAGTACTAGATTTCACAATTCAACACGCATAACATAGGACATGGCATGTCAGAACTTGTACCAAATAAGGACACATATGTCCTGGACTAAACCTAACATGTGCACACGATAGATTTGTTCTATCTAGTAGTGCGGCCACATAGCAAACTGTGTAGCCCCTTCTCCACAGTACCCTCCCATTATTGATGGTGGAGGTGGTGAAAGCCCAAGTTTGGTTTTGGTAATTAATGACACCAAGTTGCTAATGCCATGTGTTGAGTGTTTTGAGTTAGGCATAAGCAACACATGTGATGAAGGTGGACGTGGCAAGGAGTGGTGGTCACAAGATCACAAAGAGATGGTGCATGTACATGAAATGTTGATCATGGTGGAGATGCACTTAAAGTGGTGGACATGATGATCAAAGTGAAGGAGAAGGATCTATGAGCGCAAGGCAAAGGTATAACCATAGGGTTTTCCTTTTACCGGTCAAAGATGAGTAGAGAAGTGATTGACCGGGTTTAGGATACATAGCCGACTATCAAGAGGGGCAATCACGGTTAGCTCGGGAATCAAGTGCCACTAGATCAATGTTTTGAGCATATGCATTTAGGATCTAGTAAAGAGCTAACATAACGCCTTGGAAAATGTTTGTGAAAATGCTAACACACGAGCACAAGGTGGTGATCACTTGTTGGTGTTGGCACTTTTGCGAAGGCGGTGGAGTTTAAGTGGTAGAGAGGGGTTTGGGTTCCTCTCTCCCTCCCGCCGAGCTTGCGAGGCGGGATTCGGCGCTTTTTGGAGAAGTGAAACGCCTATTTTCTATTGCGCCGAAAGTCGGAAAAGAAACGGAGGCGAACGGAGGTCACTGCTTGCACCGGACGCTGCACCGGACGCTGCACCGGACGCGGTCACTGTGCGACCGGCGCGTCCGGTCAGGCGATCTGCGGTTCACGAGGACCACCGGACGCGGTGCGCGTCCGGTCACAGGTCACCGGACGCGTCCAGTGGTCTAGGGAGCTTACTGGACTCGCACCGGACGCGGGTACTGTGGCGACCGGTGGTTGCGAGGAGCGCGTCCGGTCAGTGGTTCGCGGTGCGCGGCTCGGTGTTGACCGGCGCGTCCGGTGGGTCACGGGACCGGCGCGTCCGGTCGTCACCAGCGCGTCCGGTGGCTCGGTCGAGCGCGTCCGGTTTTCGGTAACGGCTAGTTGGACGAGCACTGTTCACATCTGTCGCGTAGTGACCGGACGCGTCCGGTCACCCCGACCGGAGCGTCCGGTGCTCGCGATTTCTGCTGCGTCGTTTCTAACGGCTAGTTGCGTACCCCTTCGTTATAAATAGATGGTGGCCGGGGTTTGAGGGTAACTCTTGCACATTTTGAGACATAGAGACATCCTTTGAGCTAGAGAACAACCTCTCCACTCATCTCTTTGATTGATTGCACATCTTGAGTGAGATTGAGTGAGATTCAAGTGCATTGCTTGAGAGTTGCATTCTAGAGGCACTTGATCTTCGAGTTGCTGCGGATTTCTTGTTACTCTTCCGTGTTTCCCGACACGGTAGACGGCTTGGAGTAGCGGAGGTGATTGAGCTCACAATTGAAGATTGTTGGAGCCTTCACCAAGTGTTGTAAGGGGTTCTTGATCCTTCCCCGCGGGAGTTCGCGAATTGGATACTCTAGTGGAGCTCGTGGCTTGGAGGATCCCCATCTTGTGTGCGGTTGTGCGGCGCCCGCCGAGGGCTCGACTCTTGATAGTCGATTAGCTCGCGAACCGACAAGTGGGTGCATCGCCACAACGAGGAGTAGCTTGCCGGGAAGCAAGTGAACCTCGGGATAAATTCTTGTGTCACTCTCTTCCCGAGGATTTCTCTTGTGTGATTGATTGATTGGTACTTCTCATCTCTACACGGCGGTATAATCACTCGAAGCTCTTCTCTCGTATTACTTCTCGTTTCTAGCTTGTTGTTGTTGTGTTTAGTGGATAGCCTTGTACTAGAATTGTGTAGGTGGCTTGCTTAATTAGTTAGAGCTAGTGCTTTGTGCTTCGCCACCTTTCGTACTAACTTGTGGTTAAGTAATTTGTGTAGAAGTTTTTATTAGGCTATTCACCCCCCCCCCTCTAGCCTATTTGGACCTTACAAGTGGTATCAGAGCCGAGGCACCGTTTATTTGAGGCTTAACAACCTACGGTGAAAAAGAAATGGCTCAATTAAGTTTGCACATCAACAACACAAAGAAGGCACCTCACTTTGATGGCACAAATTATGCATATTGGAAGGTTAAGATGACCGCACACCTCAAGTCAATCAATAGAGAAGTGTGGAAAGTCACCGAAACCAAATTTGAGGTCGCTAATCCGGAAGCACCTACACCGGTGGAAGAGAAGAAGCTCCAATGCAATGATATTGCCATTAGTGCTCTTCATGAGGCATTAGATGACAAGACATTTGAGCAAGTGAAGAACATAGAAGTTGCACATGATGCTTGGGCCAAGCTAGAAGAAACATTTGAGGGCACCGAAGGCACAAAGACCGCTAAAGCATATATCTTGCAAGAAAAATTTTCAAGCTTCAAGATGCAAGATGATGAGAGTGTACCGGAGATGTTTCATAGGTTGCAAGTCATTGTAAATGAGCTCAAGGCACTTGGAGAAGAAGTGAAGGACAATCAATTCTCTATGAAGTTCCTAAGAAGCCTACCTAAGAGATTTGACACATTGATCACCGTGCTAGTGAGGACTACATTAAAGGATTCAACTCCTCAACAAATATTTCAAGAAGTGATGACCGATGATTCATATAGAGAAGATGATGAGAAGGATGAGTTGGTCAAGAAGAAGAAGAAGGAGAATGAGAAGAAAGATGATGAAAAGAAGAAGAATGTGGCATTCAAAGCCACCACATCCAAGGGCAAATCCAAGATTGAATCATCAAGTGAAGAAGACTCAAGCTCTTGTGATAGTGATGACATTGATGAAAAGATGGCTCTCTTTGTCAAGCAATTTGGCAAATTCATGAAGAAGAAGGGCTATCGTGCAAGGAGGAGGAAGAACACATCTAAGAAGAATGAGCATACCATGAGATGTTTTAGATGCCATAGCAAGGACCATCTCATTGCAAAGTGTCCTTATGATAGTGATGATGAAGATGCTATCAAGAAGGAAAGGAAGAAGCAAAAGAAGAAGCAAGAAAAGAAGGAGAGTTCTCATAAGAAGAAGAATGATTCTCATGTTGCTACATGGGATAGTGATGATTCCTCAAGTGATGATGAGGATGACTACAAGAGCAAGAAGAAGGGACATGCTAGCATTGCTATCCAAGAGAAGGTCTCCCTCTTCGACACTCCATCGTGCTTCATGGCTAAGGCCACTAAGGTATCATCCGATAATGAGAGTGATCATGATAATGCTAGTGATAGTGATAGTGATAGTGATGAAGAAGAATTCACTAAAGATGAACTAATCACTATGCTAGAAGATTGCACTCAACATTATAAAGAATCTAGAAAGGAATGCAAGGGCTTGCTTAGGGAAAAGAAAAACCTTATGCAAGAACTTGATGAGCTTAGAGCATCTTATGAGAGTCTAAAGGTAGACCATAAGAAACTTCAAAAGTCTCACACTAAGCTTGAAGAAGCTCATTCCTCTCTAGTTGAAAAATGTGAAAACATGCCAACTAATGTTGAGAAAGCTAAAACTTGCAACATAGGCATATCTTGTGATATAATTGATGAATCTTGTCATAAGCCTATTGTTGTTGCTCCCACTAACCCTTCATATAGCACATCTACATCATCCTCATCTAGTAGTGATGGTTTCACTTGTGATCCCACACTTATAGTTGAGAATGAAAATCTCAAGAAGGAGGTAAAAGAGCTCAATCACACCTTGGCCAAGGCTTATGGTGGTAAGGACCGCTTGCTTATGTGCTTGGGTAGCCAAAGAGCTTCTCTCTACAAAGAGGGATTGGGCTATAACCCCAAGAAAGGCAAGACCGCTTTTGCTCCTCACAAGACTCGTTTTGTGAAGAACAAGGGTAGCTATTGCAAAAGTTGCAAGCAAGTTGGTCACATAGAGCAATATTGCATGAACAAGAAATCCAATGCTAATGTATCCTCAATTAAGTTTGATTCTTTCTATATACTTACCAAGGGTACAAACGGTGTTCATGCTAAGTTCATTGGTGCACCATGGATGAGCTCAAAGAAGAAAGCCATTTGGGTACCAAAGAGCTTGGTCACTAACCTTGGAGGACCCAAACAAATTTGGGTACCTAAAAAGAATTGATCTTGTCTTGTAGGTCAATTACAAAGCCGGAGGAAGGCATTGGGTGCTTGATAGTGGGTGCACTCAACATATGACCGGGGATTCTTGTATGTTCAAATCAATTGATACAAGTCAAAATGGTGGTTTTGATGCTATCACTTTTGGCAACAACAAGAAAGGCAAGGTCAAGGGGCTTGGTAAAATTGCTATCTCAAATGACATGAGCATATCAAATGTGTTGCTAGTTGAGAGCTTGGATTTCAATCTCTTGTCGGTGGCACAACTTTGTGATCTTGGTTTCAAGAGCATATTTGGTAGTGATGATGTTGAAGTCATAAGTGTTGATGGATCAAATTTGATATTCAAAGGATTTAGACATGGTAGCTTATACTTGGTTGACTTCAATGATAGTGAGACCCAATTGACATCATGCTTGCTTAGCAAATCTAGTATGGGATGGTTGTGGCATAGAAGGCTTGGTCATGTTGGAATGAAACAATTGAACAAACTCTTGAGGCATGACTTAGTTAGAGGCTTGAAAGATGTGACTTTTGAGAAGGATAAACCGTGTAGTGCTTGTCAAGCCGGCAAACAAGTTGGAAATAAACATCCTAGTAAGAGTGAAATGAGCACATCAAAGGCATTTGAGCTATTGCACATGGACTTGTTTGGGCCAACAACATATACTAGCATTGGTGGGAACAAGTATGGTTTTGTGATAGTGGATGACTATACTAGATACACTTGGGTGTTCTTTCTCTATGACAAGAGTGATGTTTATGATCTATTCAAGTCTTTTGTCAAGAGAGTGCAAAATGAGTTTGAGACTACCATCAAGAAGATTAGAAGTGACAATGGTAGTGAGTTCAAGAACACAAGAATTGAAGATTTATGTGATGATCTTGGTATTGGACATCAATTCTCACCAACATACACTCCTCAATCCAATGGTGTAGTTGAAAGAAAGAATAGAACTTTGATTGACATGGCTAGATCAATGCTTAGTGAATACAATGTGAGTCATTCATTTTGGAGTGAAGCTATCAACACGGCTTGCTATTGTAGCAACCGTCTCTATTGCCATGGGAAGCTTGGAAAGACACCATATGAGCTATTGAATGGAAGAAAGCCCAACATTGCATACTTTAGAGTGTTTGGTTGCAAATGCTATATTCTCAAGAAAGGCACTAGATTGAGCAAGTTTGAAAAGAAATGTGATGAAGGGTTCTTACTTGGTTATTCTACCACAAGCAAAGCATATAGAGTTTGGAATCTCACTAATGGCACCTTGGAAGAAGTTCATGATGTTGAGTTTGATGAAACCCAAGGTTCTCAAAATGAAGCTCAAAACCTTGATGATGTGAGAGGAGATCAATTGTCAAATGCAATGAGAAACATGGACATTGGTGACATAAGGCCGAGGCAAGTTGATGATGATGATGATACTCATGTGATCAACCAAAGTGTGCAAATTGATACAAATCAAGCAAGCTCTAGTGGTTCTCATGATGAAGTACAAGATCAAGGTCTAGCTAGTGGAAGCAATCAACTCCCAATACTTCAACCTACTAGTATTGTAAGAGATCATCCATTAGATCAAATCATTGGTGGAATTCAAAGTGGTGTTCAAACTAGATCAAGGCTAGCATCCTTTTGTGAGCACTACTCATTTGTGTCACTTGAAGAACCAAAGAAGATAGAAGATGCCTTGAAGGATTCCGATTGGGTAAATGCCATGCATGAAGAACTAAACAACTTCACTAGAAATCAAGTTTGGGAACTTGTTGAGAGGCCAAAGAACTACAATGTGATTGGCACTAAGTGGGTCTTTAGAAACAAGCAAGATCAAGATGGCATGGTTGTGAGGAACAAAGCAAGATTAGTAGCACAAGGATACACTCAAGTTGAGGGTCTTGACTTTGGAGAAACATATGCACCGGTTGCAAGATTAGAGGCAATTAGAATCTTATTAGCATATGCTTGTGCACACAACATCAAGCTCTATCAAATGGATGTCAAGAGTGCATTTCTCAATGGTTACATCAATGAAGAAGTTTATATTGAGCAACCTCCCGGTTTTGAAGATGACAAGAAGCCCAACCATGTTTACAAGCTCAAGAAGGCATTGTATGGTTTGAAACAAGCACCTAGAGCATGGTATGAGAGATTGAGGGACTTTCTTCTCTCTAAAGGGTTCAAGATGGGAAAGGTTGACACCACTCTCTTCACCAAGAAAATTGGAAATGACTTGTTTGTGTTGCAAATCTATGTGGATGACATTATCTTTGGATCAACCAATCAAGATTTTTGTGAAGAATTTGGAGATATGATGGCAAATGAGTTTGAGATGTCTATGATTGGAGAGCTTAGTTACTTCCTTGGACTTCAAATCAAGCAAATAAAGAATGGCACTTTTGTAAGTCAAGGCAAGTACATCAAGGACATGATCAAGAAGTTTGGATTGCAAGATGCTAAGCCAATGAGTACACCAATGGGCACAAATGATCAATTGGGTATTGATGCAAGTGGCAACATGGTAGATCAAAAGCAATACCGGTCTATGATTGGAAGTTTGCTCTATGTCACCGCTTCTAGGCCGGATGTGATGTTTAGTGTATGCAAGTGTGCAAGATATCAAGCTTCACCTAGAGAAAGTCACTTGAAAGCAACCAAGAGGATATTGAGATATCTTAAGGGCACTCATGATGTTGGATTATGGTTTCCAAAGGGGTCAAGTTTTGAGTTGATTGGATATTCGGACTCCGATTATGGTGGATGCAAGATTGATAGAATGAGCACAAGTGGCACTTGTCAATTGCTTGGAAGGTCTCTTGTTTCATGGTCATCAAAGAAACAAAATAGTGTTGCACTATCTACCGCCGAGGCCGAATACATTAGTGCCGGTAGTTGTTGTGCACAATTGCTTTGGATGAAGGCCACTTTGAATGACTTTGGAATCAAGTTCAAGAATGTGCCATTGTTTTGTGACAATGAGAGTGCTATCAAGATGACACAAAATCCGGTTCAACATTCAAGAACAAAGCACATTGACATAAGGCATCACTTCATAAGAGACCATCAACAAAAGGGTGATATTAGCATTGAGAGCATTGGCACTGAAGATCAACTAGCCGACATATTCACAAAGCCACTTGATGAGAAAAGATTTTACAAGTTGAAGAATGAATTGAACATACTTGACTTCTCCAACTTGAAATGAGTGCACCCCCACATTCTTATATGACATGCCTCTCCTCCGACATAGCAAGGTAAAGTTGTTTGGCATATCATCCATACTTTGCTAAGGACATGTTTAGAACATATAGACATATTTGCATGACAAATAGGCTCATTTATGAAAATCAAATGAGTTTAATGTACATGTGGTACCACTATTGCTTCTATGTTTGATTGATCTAGTGGTAGCATATGACATGTTTGTGGGCTTGCGAACCTAGTGTTGAATCTAGAAAATGAGCTCATGATGTGTAATTCAACATGGTCAAGATAACCCTTATACTTTATGAGGTGTGAAGAAGCTTGTCCTTGGATCAAACCGAATTACATATTCTAGGCAAGTAATCTAGATTGTACCATAATTTGGACTCCCTCATATTGATTGACTTAACTCTCACTAAAATTGGCACCTTTTTGGTGATTGTTGACAAAGGGGGAGAGAAAAGTCACAAAGGTAGAAAAGTCACCAAGGGGGAGAAAGATATAATAAGAGAGGAGAGAAAAAGTTACTAAGGGGGAGAGAAAGCATAAGATAAGACTTTGGAAAAGACTTTGGAAAGGAATCAATTAAATTTGAGCACACAAGTAGGGGGAGCAAGCTCATGAACTATTTGTTGCATTGCAAAGCTTAACTTCATATTCATACTTGTGAGGTGATTGCTAGAATTAGAACTTGAATGATGATTTGTTAAGAGTAGCTTTTTAAGTGGTATCTAGACACCCTTTGCTTATAATGTTGATCTCACGGGGTACTTTAGTGTTTGTGATCTTTACAAGTGAGGTATTACAAGTGGTGTCTAGCTACATCGATGCTAAGGATGGTATATAAAGGCAACTCCGATTGGTAGCACGCTTCAAAGGTCCATTCTATATACCTTAGCATCAATTTGATAGTAGTAACTCTCCCAAAATTTCAAATCCATACATATGTGCAACATTGGACCAAACTCATGGAAGCACATATGTAGGGGGAGCTAATACTATCAAAATTGAAAATTGATTTCATTTCATATCTTTGTGATGGTTGTCATCAATTACCAAAAAGGGGGAGATTGAAAGCCCAAGTTTGGTTTTGGTAATTAATGACACCAAGTTGCTAATGCCATGTGTTGAGTGTTTTGAGTTAGGCATAAGCAACACATGTGATGAAGGTGGACGTGGCAAGGAGTGGTGGTCACAAGATCACAAAGAGATGGTGCATGTACATGAAATGTTGATCATGGTGGAGATGCACTTAAAGTGGTGGACATGATGATCAAAGTGAAGGAGAAGGATCTATGAGCGCAAGGCAAAGGTATAACCATAGGGTTTTCCTTTTACCGGTCAAAGATGAGTAGAGAAGTGATTGACCGGGTTTAGGATACATAGCCGACTATCAAGAGGGGCAATCACGGTTAGCTCGGGAATCAAGTGCCACTAGATCAATGTTTTGAGCATATGCATTTAGGATCTAGTAAAGAGCTAACATAACGCCTTGGAAAATGTTTGTGAAAATGCTAACACACGAGCACAAGGTGGTGATCACTTGTTGGTGTTGGCACTTTTGCGAAGGCGGTGGAGTTTAAGTGGTAGAGAGGGGTTTGGGTTCCTCTCTCCCTCCCGCCGAGCTTGCGAGGCGGGATTCGGCGCTTTTTGGAGAAGTGAAACGCCTATTTTCTATTGCGCCGAAAGTCGGAAAAGAAACGGAGGCGAACGGAGGTCACTGCTTGCACCGGACGCTGCACCGGACGCTGCACCGGACGCGGTCACTGTGCGACCGGCGCGTCCGGTCAGGCGATCTGCGGTTCACGAGGACCACCGGACGCGGTGCGCGTCCGGTCACAGGTCACCGGACGCGTCCAGTGGTCTAGGGAGCTTACTGGACTCGCACCGGACGCGGGTACTGTGGCGACCGGTGGTTGCGAGGAGCGCGTCCGGTCAGTGGTTCGCGGTGCGCGGCTCGGTGTTGACCGGCGCGTCCGGTGGGTCACGGGACCGGCGCGTCCGGTCGTCACCAGCGCGTCCGGTGGCTCGGTCGAGCGCGTCCGGTTTTCGGTAACGGCTAGTTGGACGAGCACTGTTCACATCTGTCGCGTAGTGACCGGACGCGTCCGGTCACCCCGACCGGAGCGTCCGGTGCTCGCGATTTCTGCTGCGTCGTTTCTAACGGCTAGTTGCGTACCCCTTCGTTATAAATAGATGGTGGCCGGGGTTTGAGGGTAACTCTTGCACATTTTGAGACATAGAGACATCCTTTGAGCTAGAGAACAACCTCTCCACTCATCTCTTTGATTGATTGCACATCTTGAGTGAGATTGAGTGAGATTCAAGTGCATTGCTTGAGAGTTGCATTCTAGAGGCACTTGATCTTCGAGTTGCTGCGGATTTCTTGTTACTCTTCCGTGTTTCCCGACACGGTAGACGGCTTGGAGTAGCGGAGGTGATTGAGCTCACAATTGAAGATTGTTGGAGCCTTCACCAAGTGTTGTAAGGGGTTCTTGATCCTTCCCCGCGGGAGTTCGCGAATTGGATACTCTAGTGGAGCTCGTGGCTTGGAGGATCCCCATCTTGTGTGCGGTTGTGCGGCGCCCGCCGAGGGCTCGACTCTTGATAGTCGATTAGCTCGCGAACCGACAAGTGGGTGCATCGCCACAACGAGGAGTAGCTTGCCGGGAAGCAAGTGAACCTCGGGATAAATTCTTGTGTCACTCTCTTCCCGAGGATTTCTCTTGTGTGATTGATTGATTGGTACTTCTCATCTCTACACGGCGGTATAATCACTCGAAGCTCTTCTCTCGTATTACTTCTCGTTTCTAGCTTGTTGTTGTTGTGTTTAGTGGATAGCCTTGTACTAGAATTGTGTAGGTGGCTTGCTTAATTAGTTAGAGCTAGTGCTTTGTGCTTCGCCACCTTTCGTACTAACTTGTGGTTAAGTAATTTGTGTAGAAGTTTTTATTAGGCTATTCACCCCCCCCCCTCTAGCCTATTTGGACCTTACAGGTGGCGGGGGTGGTGGCGGAGGCCCGTTGTTCTTGTGGTTAGGGCAGGTGCAATATGGATCATGGCATGGTCCGTCCTGTGAAACGGCACCACTACTGGTATCGTCTGCTTCATCGTCTTGTAACCGTTGCTAACTTTCCTTTCTAGTTCGAAGATACGGTCTTGCAAGTAGTAGATGTACTACGCGTGCGGATAGATTGGTCTAGGATCGACCCATCTAGTGAAGCCACAGTTTTCTTTGGACTCTGAACACTGCATTTCAAAGATTTCAGTGAACATGCAGTTAGTATCGTCTATGAGATGCAAAATAATGGAGAAAAAATTTAAGTAATAAGTTTTAAAACTAGTTACCTTTGCTCGCGGACATTTGAAGAATCGGCGACCTCCATCCAAACCCTCCACGAACATCTGCACTAAGCAGTCCTCACCATGCTTACATTTTGGCCAATTTTTTTCCGGTTATCATATCCTCGGAGTGGACACTCTTTGGTGAAATCTCTCTTGGTCTCGACAAGAAAATGATACACTGGCTCATCAAAGTCTTCCGGACCCAGAGATCCCTCCCACACAATGGGAGTACCCTTACTCCCCCCGTTCCCTTCCCTCTAGATGACCCTCCAGACATTACTACTCGTAGATAACCAACTTCTGGTTTCAAGTGACTAGCATTGTATGGAGGAAGGTGTATATATAGCCAGCAGTGGAGTGGAGAGCCATTGTATTGTGGCTTTAATGCTCCTGAAAAGCCTAGATGCCATCCCTGAAAAGCCTATTTGAATTACTGAAAAGCCTATTTGAAAACTCATCTGTAAAGGCTAGATTCCTTGATCAATCAATTCATCTGTAAAAGAGGATGTACGATAGGATAGTGACATGATAAATCACTAAAAAGGCTACATGCTATCGGTGTACTGCATGACTTGACATGTTGCAGAAAATTTTGGCAGAGTTTTCCCTGTTTTTGATTCAATCCAAACACAAATATCACATAAACATATGTCATCAACAATTATATATGACATTCACCTTAAACAAATATATGACCATCATCAAAGCGTTTAAAGTGCATATGCCATAAACTCCATAGTAGTTCATACAATACATAATAATAGGATATAAAAGTCCATAATAATAGTCCATACAGTCCATAAGTCGGCTACAGTCTCTCACTGTCTCCTAGACTTGCCCTTGCCCTTGTGTCCAAGAGCATGGGTGCCTGGAGTGTAAGGGTCAGGTGGTCGACGTCGCCTGGTACCGACCGGCTGCGTAGGCTGAGTCCAGGGAGCATCGTCTAGCTAAGATGGTCCAATCTCCTCGTGCCCCTGGTCCTCGTCCTCGTGGTCGTTGTCGTCGTCCTCATCGTCGTCCTCCTCGGTGCAAATGCCTCACGACCCTGTAGGTGGGTGGCTAGACGAACCTACGCCACCTCTGGGTGCAGAAGGCACGTGCACGTCCTCCGTCGTGCCTGTCTTGCAACCACAGCGCGCAGCGGTACGGCGTAGCCGACGTGCCAGTCTCTGGTGCACAAAATCATGTCAACTCAATGTATTGAACGTATTAGTACTCTAATATTTGCATATTTATAGATACTTACGCCAGGGATGATGGCGCCAGGGATGATGGTGCCAGGGTGCACAAAATCATGTCAACTCAATCCACCCACGTCGGCGGTGTCTTGGCGCCAGGGATGATGGCGCCATGCTGTTATATCTTGGCGCCATCGACTATGGCGCCAAGCGAAGGGTCCATTTTTTGAAATCTTTCCGCAAGGGGCATATTTGAGAGAATCTTTCGAAAAAAGGGCCAAAAAACAAAAAAGACGGCGGCTGGGGCAGGCACGGGGACGTCCTAGAGGAAACAGGAAAGGTAACCGAGCCCGACTTGGGGGTCCATAACTCCATATCTATCCATTGTAGTCGTGGCCTTCCGAGTCCGAGTCAAAGCACTTCCCACTGGAATTGGAATTGGGTCCTCCTGCTACCCATGAATTTGGTTTGTTTTGTTTATAGCGTCATTTGGTTTTGATTTTTTTAGCGTGATTTGGTTTTGATTACTTTTCATTAACGCAATTGTTTGCGGCGGGAAAGCCTCAGGCTTTAATATTTGTTTTGCATTTAATTTTCAAATTGTTAATAATCATTAGCATTTTTCATTTGTTGCCGTGAGCATGCTTTGATTTTTTATTCCTTTTTTATTAGGTGATTGTCTGTACATTGTAACGTGAGTAACAATAAATTCCATGGGATATTTGGTACAGTCTAGAGATTATAACCAAGTTAAAATCAATATATAATGTTTAAATCAGCACATCTAGCATCCAAACGTCCGGCGCCATCAGCACGTCCGGACGCCTCGCGCCTACGTCCCGATTTGACCGCTTGTGGAGCGGGGGTGGGGGGGAATTATAGTGCCCGCTACCACCAGGAGCAGCCACATGCTTGATCGCGCACTCTGCTGCCCACATGCTGGTACTGCCGCATCATGTTGTTGCTGACCGGGCGCGTCCAGCTGGAATAAGAAGAGAGAGAGCATCCCAACATGCATGCAACTTCGTGCTCTATGCCCAGCTTCATGCTCCATGTCGGCTTCATGATCCACGCCCAGCCTTTGTGCACGCGGGGACCGCTGTGCCCCGAGGGGACCACCTCTGCCTACGACATATGCGTATGGGTACTGCAACATACGCAACATCCAGATAAAACACTTGTAACATATGTTTGAAACAGTTGAATATTTGAAACATACACTTGCAACATACGTGTATAGCCAGTGTAACATATATAACATCCAGATACAACACTTGCAACATACGTATGAACTCATATAAAATGTTTCAAACATGCGTTTGAAATACTTGCAAAAAACACATAAAACACTTGAAAACAATTGCAACACATACCCAACATCTAGATACAACACTTGCAACATATGAGTGAAACATATGCAACAACCAGATAGATACACTAGCAACATACATGTGAAAAAAACAGATGAAACATTGGGAACAAACGTTTGCAACATACATGTGCCATCATTGCAACATATGCAACATCCCGATCGAGTTTTGCAACATCCGCATGAAACAATTGTAACATACATCTGAAACAACTAAAATATGGGCTTGCAACATGTCTGAAAAAACATCCAGAAACACTTAAAAACACATAATCCCCGCACGGTTATGACCTATCTGGTGAGCAACTACGGTGGCACAGGCTCGTTGGATGGTGCGCCGCCAGTCGGCCGAGTTAGGGAAGGGTCAGCGGCTTGCTTGGGCCCAGGCGCTAGTGCCTGCTCCTATGAGATCTGCAGCGCCTCACTAGGGTCGCGGCGGGCACGAGCCTATCAAGGGCCAAGGCAACGAGCTTCTCATTGAACTGAGCGAGGGTCTATGCCAGCGTGCCCTCCGGGAAGATGAGCTTAGGAATGGGAAGGAGCCCGTGCTTGAATGCCTCCCGCTGTGGGCTGGGCAGCGCCGTGGGGGACGGGGTAGCGGGGGCTGGCGGCGTCACTGGAGCCAGAGAAGGAGATGGACGGGGCCGCGTTCGGCGGTTGGTCCAGGGCCTCGTCGGCCATCGCAACGATGCGAGAGGGGCGTGGAGGAGGGAGAGATCTAGGAGTGTGGTGTAGGAATGGCGAGGGTCGGAGGAAGTGACTCGATGCGGGCCATTTTTTCTTCGGCAAGATTGCTCTATTGGGCCGTAGGCCCAAGCACGCGGCGTCCGGACGCCCAATAGGTTAGGGGATGAATTGTCACCATAAAAACTGGGTCTGTTGCTGTGTTTTTTTTTCTGATGTGGATGCCCTCATATCGCGTGAACCGGTTTGTAAAGAGAAATTTCTAACATGTATGGCCAGATAAGATTTCCTACCCCAGTGACCCTCTTTTAACTTTGCTTGTCATGTAAGCCGAGCATGCATCAAGCTTTTTGTTGCTCCAGTGCCAAAGCCCAAAAGGTGGGTAGCACACCTCCTCCCCGATTTTCATTAAAAAAACTTTGGTACTCCTACATGTCATGCTATTTTCAGGTTCTATTTTACAGGAGATGCACCTACAAGAATGACATGAAGACATGAAGTGCCCCGGGACGAAGCAAGCCCAACAGAAGGATACCAACGAGTCAACGACCCACCATTGTTCTATGTCACTTACTTCAACCATCACACCTGCAGCACCAGCTCAAGCGCCATCATATCGGAAGCGCTAGAGACATCACGTCACAGTCATCTTCAAAGAAGGCGGTGTCAATCTGCTTCAGCCCGCACGCCGCCTCTGAACAGCCCTCATTCCTGACATCCCCGGCCACACCACGGTTTTTTTCGAGATCACGACTTCACACATTTTTCATTAAGAAGAAGCGCCGAAAGAATGGCAAAGTAACCGATACAAGGATTCAGAAGTAATCCATGGATTACCAACGAAGTCCACAACACAAACGGAAAGCAAGAAACATGAGGGGGGGCCTCCACCTGACAACCCCAACTAACTGAACCTAATACAAAAGAACTCAATCCAATGGTAGCCAGCAGTGAAGTGAAGTCATAGGTGATAACAGCGGCAAAACATCCGCTAGAAACTCCAGACGGCAAAGCATCCACCCAACACACGAAGACCATCGACGCGGCGAAGCATCCGCGGATGGGGCCGACACACTCGCAGCAGCAAAGCATCTGCATAGGAGGGAGCCTAAACACTGGTGGCAACATCCGCCCAAGCACGAAGACCATCGACGCGGCAAAGCATCCGCGGATGGGGCCGACACACTCGCAGCAGCAAGGCATTTGCATGTGAGGGGGCCTAAGCAACATCGGCGGCGAAGCAACCGCCCAAGCAACAAGACCATCAACGCGGCAAAAGCATCCGCGGATGGGGCCAGCACGCTCCCAGCAACAGAGCATCTGCATGAGAGGGGGCCTAAGCGACCACTACGGCTACAAGAAACACTAGCTAGGCATACCAAAGTGAGGAGGACATGAAGCACAATTAGGTGCAGCATAGCGACCACGCGGGAGGAGCGACGACAGTAGGAGATTCTTCAACAATGCCTTGAAGAAGGAGGTGACGCCCAAAGTGCTGCAGACGTGATCCGACGACGAAGCCTTCAGGAAGGACCTTGACACCCGCAGATGCCAACAACGTTGGAAACACAAGGGTAGGTCTTACGACCCCAGCCCGCTACGACGAACATGGTCTTCGACGGCGCCTTCAAGAAGGTAGATGACGCGGATGTGCCACCGCCGCCGGCCTGGAAGATCCAGGCAAGGTTTACACCCAGATGTTGTACGTCGAGAGGAGCTGCCCATCTGCTGCACTCGCGGCAACTGCACCAACAGCCACCCGGGCGCCACCCCAGAAGACCGCAGCACCCAGCCACGAATGGAAGGCCAGCCGAGGAAGCCGGTCAGCACTGGCTACAGCCACGGACCAGCCAGGAGCATAGCAAGGCCATCCGCTGCCGGGCTAACCCTGGCACAGCGGGGCCATACCGACCGGTGAGGGGGGGTGGGCGGGCGTGACAGCAACCCCACCGAGCAGGAGGCCATGGCCACCCGAGGCCGCCGCCGAGGCAGCAGGACACTGCAACCCAGGCCAGAGGTGCCGAGGTCTGGCCTAGATCCGGCAAGGGAAGGTGCTCGCGGCCACCCGAAGCCACAGCCACCATGGTTGCCCGTCACTGCCGCCGTCCCCGAGCGCTCCGAGCCGGGGAGGGGTGGAACAGCCCCGCCGTCCAGCCTGCTCGCAGGAGGACATGGCGGCGCAGCTCGAAGTTGACCGACGCGCGCCCCCACGCGTACGGCGGCCGCCTGACCAGGGGAGGCCACGCCGAAGCCATCGCTTGACCAGTGGGGAAGCCGTGCCGAAGACCCGCGCACCAGCGCACGCCCATGGTCCTCCGGTCCGCGCCCGAGCACGAAGGAGATGCCGTGCCACCAGGCCAATGTCGCCACAGCAAGCAGCAGATCCGGGGGTGAGGACGCCGGATCCGGCCACAGAGGGCCCGGATCCACCCCGCCGGACCGCCAGTTCACCAGAAAAGCTAGGTGGAGGGAGGGAGGGAGGCAGAGGAGAGGGGGAGGGTGGGAGAGAAGCAGCGACGGTGGCCGCTTTTTCGCGGGCCGACGCCGCCACCACGCACCGGAGGGCGGCGGCGGCGGCGGCCGGAGGGGGGCAGCAGGTGGGGTACCGGCGCGCCGGCGGCAAGGGAACCCCCGAGTCGCCGCTGGGAGGTGCTCAGGGGAGAGGGAGAACAAATTCCCGGCCACACCGCGGTCACCGATCATGCACTCTTACAGCACCAACCAACAGCCTGACAGGAGCGCCTACGCATACCAGCAACTCCAATGGACAGGCGGCGTACCATCTCACACAAGTAACGGTCCTGCTAAGATGGAGGTTCATGACTCTGCGAAGCCAAGCGCTCTGTCGAGGACGCTGCTTCCAATCGGTCAGTCCAGGTGGACGTGCATCGAGTACTTCCATTTCTTGTGATGAACTTCAGCGAAGAAGCAGCGTTATATCATTATTATAGTATATGCTAGGCCACTGTCTCTTGGTGCCTATTTGGAGTGGCAAGTGGAGTTTGTATCTGGAGTTGGAGGCAAAGGCAATGTTGCTGTACCGGCCTCCCGGGCCTTAACTACACAGGCCGGGGCCCAATATACTGATCTGCATTGCATAGAGAGATTGCCTGGTGCTTACTGTACTTCTTTGCATTTGGATTCAAGCCACGTTTTTGTGCTTGATTGATGTGAAGAATGGGTTTCTTTGTCTAGTACCATACATGATATGATACCCCTAGAATTTGTAACACCCAAATTTTGGAGATAACAAATTTTGAATAATTTAGATAATAAATAATGACCAAAATTAAAATAGTAATAAATTATCTTTGGTGTTGCATTCATGCTGCTGCATTTATTTTACTTTGTGGTGTGAAATTTATTTCATTTGATTTGGTTTAGAAAATTTCTATTTGAAATAAGTTTTGGTAAATAAAAAAAAAGGGGAAAGAGATTACCTTCTCCCTGGCGGCCTGGAAGCCAACTGAATCGGCCCACTCCTTCTCTCCCTCTCCTTTGGGCCGTCGGGCCGAGCTCGTTTCTTAGCGCTAGCATCCGCATGGGCCGGCCAAGCAGCATTGCCGCGGCCCAAGCCAACCAAGCCCGCAGCAGCCGCCTCCCCCTTTTGTTTCGCTGACGACCAGGACCCCGCTGTCAGCCGTGTCTTCCACCTGCGGATCGTAGCCGAGCCGGACTCCTCCCGGGCAAGCACCGAATCTAATCTCCAATCCTTGATTTCCTAACCGTAATCGATGAAGTGAACCTATAAAAGGATAGCCGGGTATCTCCCTATTCCGTTTTTCAACTAAAAAGCTAGGGTTGCCACGGGAAATCGAGCTTTAGGGCTTGAGTTCGTCGAAGGCCGGCGGTAGATCGGTTAGGGAGCTTTCGGGTGCTTCGGTGGTCGATTTTTCCGCTTGAGTGAGTTTGCCATCCTCTCCTCTCTCTCTTCATGTCTTTCTTTTAAGTTTTTGAGCTATATTGTGCGGTATTGAAGATCACCGACGAGTCGGCCATGGCGCCGCCGCCCTCCTCTCGTCGCGGGTCACGTTCAATTTACCGTAGCTAGTCTTTACCGGGTAGTTGAGATCGCGTGGAGCTTCTCCACCGATTGGAGTTGGTAGCGGGTTGAATGGTGGTCGGAGAAGGCGGGGCCGACGTATTCCGGCGAGGTGGGCATGGTGGCCATGGCGGCCGACGGCCGGTTTTGAGGAAGAAGAGCCGGAGGTGTACTGTGTAGTTGCTGGTGATCGTGAACCGTCCGATTCGAAATCAACGATCAAGATTAGATCATACCCCTTCGCGGGGTAAATTTGTTAAAGAGACCCTCGGGTTTCTGGAAATAAACCCGCGGTCCTTGGCGTATTCCGGGAAATGCGTTTTCACGTTTTGAAAGCGTATTTTCTTCCGGGTTATTCAAAAATACGTTTTCAGCAATTTACAGATTTGCCACTAGAACTGTTTTGGTCATAAAATCTTCGTTTTAACTCCGATTTGATCCGTTCAAGTTGCGTTAGGTTCGTATTTGTGAACTCTACATGTTAGTGTAGTTGTACAGTTAGTTTTGATAATTTATTTTTCGAGTTTATAATTAAGTATTTATTTATCAATAGGAAATCTTGGAAAATTCATAACTTTCACGTTTTAACTCCGATTTTGGTGATCTTTGCGTCTGTGTGATCGTAGAAACGTGTAGAAGAGTTTTATAAACTTTTATTACTGTTTTGTTACTATTGGTGTACTGTTCTAATTATATCTCTTTGTTTGCTTCGTGTATGTTTGATTGGATGCATGTATGTTGTTGATTGATGATCGAGTATAGAAGGTGAGCAGTATTTGGACGATTCGGAGTATTACTTTGAGCCAAGTCAGCAGTATTATTTGGAGAGCTTTGATCAAGGCAAGTATAACACAGGACTATCCTTGTTACCTATTCATCGAAATTATCATACATATGCATGTGCTTACCTTGACAACCTTAGAGATTATAACTTAGTGCTTGTTGTCTTGATTCCTTGTCAACCTTGGGTATGCATATGGGTAGCTATGGCTAGTGCTTAATCTAAGAACAATGATCTTGCAATATGATTAATGGATCAAGCAACCAATCATTAAGATGATTTAATTTTTGTTAAAAAGGGGGCTAGAGCATGTGTATTATTTTTGATGCTCTGGTTACTCTCCGTAAGGACTTATCTGTACGTGATCATCCGGGATATACAGTACAGCTGTGAGGGCTATATGGCTCTGGCTTTAGTTGTTCAAGAGACCTTTTCTAGCTTGTTAGTGGTTACCTTAAATGGCGTAAGAATGGCTTGCCACGTTGGGTGTAGTGCGAGCCCCTGGCCTAGTGTGTATAGGCTGCGGTTGTTGTGCCACAGGGAAGGGGGGTTCTACATCTACCTGCCGAGTGAATCTAATGGCCCTAACTTGTTAGACGAACTCTTGAGTGGCTTTATGTGGTTCTCTAGTGTTTGGGCTTGATCTCCCCACTCATTTGGAAATCATGACTCACAGTGAAAGTGTACACCTCTGCGCAGAGTTAAAAACTGGTATACTAGCCGTGCTCACGGATACGAGCGGCCTTGGAACATTTACAGATAGATGATCACCATTGTTATATCATGCTTAATTACTGTTGTTATTATTATACTCATGTTAATGTTATTCATTATCGTAATTGCAATTGATCATTGGTTCAATAATGGGAATTGGGATACCTTGATGCTACTCAATCGCTAATTATATGATGATTAAAAGCTAACCGTAGTTAAACAGTGTCTAGCCATTTGAGCCTCATGAACCCTGTGTTATATTTGTTGAGTTCGACATGGACTCACTCTTGCTATTTCCACCATAACAGATGAAGATTATGAGGAAGATTATCGAAATGAGTACTAGTCTTGGTGTCAACCAGTCAACCGTGTCCCTGTGTGGAGTTTCCGCTGGAGATTATCATTAGATATTATTATTTATCGTTCAAGACTATGTCTTAAGTATTTATTCGCTATGTAATAAGCACTGTGATGATACTATGTAATTTGTCTACTTATGTGTGCGATCATGTCCTGGGGCGCACATGAGTACTTTATGCATCCTATTTTTGTCCTTAAAAATGGATGTGACAGTCTTCTTCCCTGACGGCGAGCCAAGCAGCGGCGGCTTTCGACGGCTGATGCAGTGAATGATGCGAGTGCAGAATACGTTATTATTATACTTACCATAGAAGAAAATGATTCAGGGATGGAAGGAAATAGGCCCAATAGCCCAGGTGGCTCAATGGATAGTACCCAAAATCCTCAATCCAACCAGAAAATTACTCTCGTGCAACGCTAATATACCCCATCTGCACCCCTCCTAAAAATTTTGAGACAAAGGTGAGATTTCCATCACATTACACACCCACCTTTCCTCCCTCCCCCCGCTGCCGCTGCCGTGCCACCGGCAGCGGCGGGGGTATGCCCCTGTATTCCTTGGAATACCAAGATTTAGCCACAAAAATAAATATGTATGCAGATTTATATAGAGTATGTTGCAAATAAACCCAATACACTAACCAGTTCTGGCAGCCCACTAAGAAACAAAGCCCAGAAAGATAGAAACCCATCCCGTCCGTCGCTCGAGATCGCGAGTTCCTCCGCATCGAGGCGGAACGCAGACGCGGAAGCTCGGGCATCGTGTGGCCGACCGCAGGCGTTCACCCTCAACGGGTCCACCCGCCAGCCACCACCGCGGCAGGCCGGCAGCCAGCACCTCCCCCACTCTGAGCCCCTCGATAGCTCGACTCAGCTCGTCCCCTCGCCGTGCCGCCAGCTCACCCCAACACCCCCAGCCCCTTTCCCTGCTGCCGCCTCCTAGCGCTAAGGAGCCGGCCACCGGCGGCCAGGTGGCGGCGGCGCCCCTTCTGCAACACCCCTCCGACATCCGTGTCCGGTCGACCGGCCCTCCCCTCGGCGGTTTCAAGCAAGGTGAGCAGAACACCTAGGCCATTCTTTAGCGTATGAATTTGAACTTTGAAGATTTCTTTTTCCAATTTTTTGATTGTATTCTTAATTCTTGTAATGTAGATGAAGAAGAAGGGTGTTAGCACATTTACATTGTGGGAGAAAGCTGTAATGGAAAAAAACAGCCTCATCATCCACACCAAATGTTCATTCTGTTGAGATTGAGAGCAATATGCAGTTAGCACTTGTGCAAGCACAAAATGATGGTAAAGCAAATGATGAAGCTCCCCAACTTGTGCAAGCACATGACCTATGGTCCGTTATGTTGTATATTTGCTTTCAAATTTTTTTATGTGGCATACACAACTGCAAATTCCTGGCTCCGCCACTAGCAGCCGCCGCCGGGTTGGAGCTACCATATGTGCCTGGTAACTCCTGCTAGATCTCGTCTTGTCTACCTTCGCTCCCTTGATCTCACCGGCTCGCTGGCTCGATCTCATATCGTCTCGTGTACCATCGCTCCCTTGATCTGACCTGCACGCTGAATCTGGTTGCAGAGCAAGGTTTTGCGGAGGGCGAAGCTCACGCCTTCGATGTTGTCCAGGATGTCTCTGCTGATGGGGGTGACGCCCCTCACTCCTCCCCTACCGTGCAGGCCTCCACAGATGGGGGGATGGGGGTGCCCCTGCTTCCCCTGAGGCGCCCAGCCTTGCTCCTCTCGAATTGATATTACACGTCCCAGCATTGGAAAGTCTCTGGAGAGGGGCGCTGAGAAATTCAACAAAATCAAGGTATATCTTGGAAATTGTAGCTTGATTCTCTTCATGATCCACTGTGTTATGTTTGTATTGTTCTGCTAGTTTTTGCCATATATTTTGTGCAGTTGCATCTTTTGTCTCCTTGCTGACAGTTCTAATCGCATGACTTATTTTGAAAACAAATATGAAAGAAATACAATCTATATATTTTTCAGCTAACACATATGAAAGAAATACAATCCTATATATTTCCAACTAACACATGAATGAAATGTCTTATATGTATATCATGATTTCAATTTGAGTATACGCATGGGTAACAAAAAAAACCTTATGGTCAAACGTCTTGCACGCATAGCTTCTAGTTCACTTTAGCTAAGACCCTCCTTGGAAGCCAATGAGAGCTAATGATCAAAAGTCTACCGTCAACTCCTAAGTTGTTTAGATTGTGGTGGATATATCATCTCCGTGAACTGCAAACCTTTCATACCTGCCTTCAACTTCTGAATTTTCTGGTAGTTGAAAAGGATATCTTCATCTCAGCAAAACGTATGGAATTCACTTTCTATTTGATCATACTAACTTTCAAGTGGTTAGCTCAAACACATCAACAAGAAAAAATAATCTCACTTATCCTGTGGCTCAGGTATGTATATCAATCAATTTTTCCCACAAATGAAAAACACCACCACCTAGATTAAGACACCCAACATAGCTCCCTCAAAGAACACATGGAATATCTGATGCTAATAATAGAAGTCTTTGGTCCACAATCCAAACATTACTGACGGAAATTGATAATTTGATATCCTCTTTAGGCTCTCACACAACACATCTTCAGAGATTGTGGACCAAAGAGCCCGACTGTTGTGGGGAGTGGAGCCTTATGAGTGTTGTTGACATCTTTTGGCACCTGCAGTGAGTCATACATTCTGTACTGATTCTAGTCATCCCAAATAAATGACACAAGTTTTATTATACTAAGCACAATCCCCATTGCCATATGTCTCAGGGTGATATGAGACAACTACACTTTATATTAGATTTTCCATTTGCCAAGTATGAGAAGGAACGTCATGTACCTAGTTATGCAAATAAACAATTTACTAAGGAGAGTGCATCAGGGTGTAAATATGTCATTTTCTTATGTATATATGAAGACCATCATCACCTAGTGTTGTGCTGAAGTGTTTAATATCAAAACACCCATGTAAATTCAGAGCTTTGAAAGTAATAGGGTTTTTGCCCAGTTTGTGGATATATAATGCATTTTGTCTTTAGAGGAGAGGTAGATCCAGAGCTGCAGGCCTATGCCACCACTTCAGAACATGATTCCTTTGTTTGGGCAGCAACACACTTGGTTTCTCTTGGCAAACAAAATTAACCTTTACAGCACAAACCATTCATAATAAGTTGCCTAGAGAAAAAGTTGTTTTTATAATTAGGGGCTGTTTGGATCTTTCATTTGGAGGAATTGAAATCCACTTAATAAATTAGGCTATTTGGCTTCGAATTTGACATTCCACCACTTCCCAAAGTCCACATATAAGCCTATCTCAAATTCATAGGGTGGTAGATGGAAATTGAGTATATGGATTATCATCCTATGTTTCTACTTTGCAACTTATAACACGCTATTCAACTCACTCTCCTATGGTAGAAATGCAACACATAAGTATCTCTCTCATATAGCTAACAATAATATACAAATATAATCAATATACAACCATATTAGCTTAATTAATTTATGTCTAAATTATAATTATTATAATGAATTTAATTCCAAGGATCCAAACGGGGCCTTAGTCTAAATTGCATTCCAATGTTGCACACACTATACACATGTTTATAACTTTCTTCTGCAGCTAGACCTTGGACAGCACAAAAGCTTACGCATTTCACTATTTTGATGTGCATAGAATATGTACTCATAGTGCAGAAGCAAGCAACAACGAGTATTATTTTTTTGCTAGATCATGTCATGAAAATATTTTTTTGCTAGATCATTCTTAATAACTCCATAATGTATTTATTTCATACAATGAAGAATGCACATCATGTCACAAGAAAAAGTTGTTAGATCTGACAACACCAATTTATCTCAGGCACTTATCACAACATCTTCACATCCACATTCTTGACAGGGCGCTGATGATACGTCAATTAAGCTAAATATTATATTTTATAAGGTTACTAAATGTATAATAGAATGCAATCTAGGCATTCAATTGTGGTATGCATGCCGACAAATTTGGGGAAAGTAGGAGAAATTCTTTTTACCTGAGCATGGCTGCTTCAGGTCTCCATCCCACCAATGCTTTCAATCCTCCTCGCCACGCAATCTCTTCTACCTTTCATCATGATAACGTATTTTCTCAACTACTTGCACAAAGACACTAATCCTAGTTGGTGATTCATGTTTGTAAGCTAGAAATAGAGATGGTTTAGAAAGCCAGAAATAGATAGTTCTGGAAACTGGAAAGCATGTTGAGGCAACTGAAAGCATGAAAGCATGTGGAGTAATGAGTTTTGCTGGATCAGATAAAATAACAAAGGGTCATAAAAATGTAGCTGCCGGCTATGCTATCAGGTGAAGAATGTGTTTTCCTTATAACATAAATAAAATAATAACAATAATCTAGAGCACAAAAACCATGTACTTCAGCATCACACATGCATGAATCCCTTAGATAGGCTGGAATTGAGGCACACCTGGACGATCTTCAAACCCGCGAGGACGTCGACGTCCCCCGGGAGCTCTCCATCTTGGTCTTCGGCAGATGCCTGAGCGCGCCGCGATAGTTCCACCCCACATGGAGAGCTGGGCACGGCAAGGAGCTCCAAGCAAACCAGGTCTGAACAGAGCTAGCCAACAAATGAAGAAACATGAACAATAGGCAACGGTCAGCGAAGGGAACACATACGACTTTCCTCGCCAAGCAGCGAGGGTGTTGTGGCTGCCGGTGCAGACAGCGGTGATGGCGTAGGGCTCCAGCACCTCTACACAGTATACCCGGTCCTTCTCTATATTGTCACTGAAGCCCAGTTACCCATCCTCCGAAGATCTAGCCTCGAGTGATTCCCGCCTCCACAGCGAGGTCTGCTCCTCTGCGCGGCGCCCTCGGCCAGAGGCCCACTCCTCCTTGTGCCGTGCACCGGTGGGCTCCTCCTCCTCGTGCCTCGGTCGCTAGAGGGCCTCTCCTCCGTGCAGCGCCCTTGGCCGGAGGCCCGGTCCTTCGCGCGCCACCGCGACCAAAATTCACTCCTCTGTGGTGCCAGAAGCATGGATCAATAGCTGGCAATTCAGTTTCACACAGCAAGAAGGCAGAAGAGATGGCCTACCTCATCAGCAAGGAAGGGCCTACGAAGGCGCCGGAAGCCCGGCATGTGGGCAGCAATGGCAGCATGTTGTGGCGAAGGACTGGAGAGCGGGACAGAGAGCGCCGGCGACGGTTGCTAGGCGCAGGGCAGGGACCAGGGGGCGAGGTTGGAGAGCGGGCGCGCGATGGGATTGTGAGCGGGCGCGATAAGGAGCGAGAAGGAGGCGTGGTGGCCAGAGAGGATGATGATTGCGGGTGTGAGGCTAGCGACCGGAGGGCCTGGTAGCGGGGTGAATTAATAGTAGCCGAGTAGACAATATCTCTGTGTATATTTTAGTTGTAGAGAAAATGATAACTTGATGGACCTTCATGAATAAGAGGACAAAACCTAATCTGTTTGTATAGCTAAATTTATGGCTGCAAATCAAGCTAACTTGTCTTACTATTGAAACTAACAGGATGAATTTACCTTTTTGAGGTGCTTGTTATTTATATTTGGATTAATACACTTTGAAAAATTGACGTAGCAGACTCAAGATTTTACACAGATATAAAATTACTACGGTAGCTCATTTCTTGTCTAGATCAAGAATTCACATTCAGCTTTGACATTTGCTGACATTTCTTTTCTTTTCTTAGCCGTACTTCAGTAAAGCAGTGAAAGGGAGTGCAAATCACTTGAAACAACTTTTAGAGAAGATTGTACAGACAGATCGAGAGCTTGGACAACTTGTGGCTCATCATGTGGCCCTGGGGTAACACTCTTTTCAACCTGCTAAAACAAACTGTTTTATCATTTATGTGTATTTATATGTTTTCTTATTTTGATTAATTAGGTTGAAGGCGAAGGTCAATGAGTACTCTTACTACTTCTTCATGTTGGGAGCTGGTTTGCTCAAGTGCTCAACTTGATACAGGAGACCAATAAAGAAGGTATGACTTTTTCATAAGAGTGATGCTAATACTAACATACATAAGTTTTATTTTAATATATAATTACTATTACTATATACATACTTCAACTGATGTAGTGTACATACATTCAGTTCTACAAAATCGCCCTTTTGCTTGGTTGGTTGCCATTTTAGTTCTTTGTAAAGCTTATCTGTTGCTGATGTTTTGTATTGGTTTCATGCATTTCTGGTCAATTGGGCTACTCTTTAGAGAAGACAGTTGGGTTATTTAGTATTAGCACCAGATTATGCTATGCCCACACGCCAATCAGTAAATTAGTTACTCTCTCAAAATGACACTCCCTATGGGTGATCCTCATCCCACTCCTATCGTATAGTAGGTGTGCACCTTGATTGTTTGCATGTTCTGGTTTGTTCCTGTGTCTTCCGGTTTTGCTACATTAATGGTTGCATTTGCTTTACACTCCTATAGTAGGCAGCCTGTTTATTTTCTCTAGCGTATAACTGCTTGCTTTCTTGACGGCACATGCTCTTGCTTGTTTAATCCAATTACTTCCTTGAGTCCGTGAAGCCATTGACAGTAGTATGAGCATAATTCCTCTATTCTCATTACTAAAATAAGCTGGGCTGTAACCAAACCGCTTGCTGAAAACCCAAAGCTTATTTGTTGTTGTTTTTTATTAGATGATTTTTCTACTTTAGTTAATTGTTAAACTTTAGTGATTCTTTAGTGATTATTTAATTACTAAACTTAGTTAATTGTTTTTAAGGCTACGACTTGGATTTGGAAGAGTTGGATATGGGTGTGAAGGATCTCCTCAAGGAGTCTCCATGCAAGATGGCTCTCGGCGTGCTCTATCTGCAGGTGTCTTGGAAGATTTTGAGAGAGGTTATCTTGACCAGGAAAGAACTTTAAGTAGAGATTTGGAAGAGGTTTGAGACTCTACATTAGAGGATCGAGGAGCTTGAAGCTGAGAACCGCGTGATGAAGCCTGTTTTCTCGAGATTGAGATCTACTCAAGGAGTTTCCACGCAAGATGACCCTCATCGTGCTCTATTTGCATGTCTTGGAAGATTCCGTGAGAGGTTATCTTGACCAAGAAAGAACTTAAGATTTGGAAGAGGTCTGAGACTCTAGATAAGAGGATCGAGGAGTTTGAAGCTGAGAACCGTGTGATGATGACTGGTTTTCTCGAGATTGAGAAGAAGCTAAGGGAAGTGACTTCACAGGCAGATGAACTACAAGAAGCCATTGCCAAGATGACCTCAGTCAAAGTAGGAGTGACATAAAACTGTCGTTGAGAGCTCAACTGTGACGTTGAGAGCTAAGTGAACTTCTAGGTACTATGCCTTACACCACAATGTGGCGTACCATATTGGAGAATAAAACTAATACACTAACATAACTTTCCATTGACCATGAGTGGGTTTATATAGATTACATTGGAATACAAAAGGGTATAAAAGGTAGAGAGAGACTACAACTCTTAGTATTCTAATAGTAGTCTTTCACTGAACGCGTGATGTTCGCCCGGTCCGGTTCAACATGAACGAAACTTTGTGCCATTGCAGGTGACGGCTATTGTTGATCTTTGTGCCCTTATATTTTATATACTCCCTCGGTATCGGTAATTAAGGTCATTTTAGGTTGTTGAAGTGTTTGCACAATTCATGTCGTTTGGGTTATTTTAGCACCGTTGTGGATGTAGATGCCCTTGTCATTTCGGTTCTGGTCACGCCGCTTAACAAGGAAATAAATCGCGCTTAACGAGAAAATAGCGCCGCCGTCCCCACCGCTCCCCCTTCCTTCCTTTTCTCTCATTCGCTAGCACGGGACCCGGAAGCGCTCGAGGGACGCGTTCCTCCTTGCCTCCGCTCGTTGCATGCATGGAGGCCAAGGAGTGCTTGCTCGTTCTTCTTGACTCGGAGGATGACGTCAAGATCGTGCCGGAGGTCGCGAGAGAGGAGCTCGCGCCAAACTCAGCACGGTCACGTCGCCGGAGTCCGTCGAGCCGGACTCAACAGCAGAACAGTGCCCTGCAACTTGGCACAGTGCCATGGCGCCATGCATTCGATCTATGAAACACACGTATGAAAAAGAAAGAAGAATAGAAGATGCAAAGATGGAGCACCCAAACGAGCGCACTGCCCTGTAACTCGGCACAGTGCCATGGCGCCATGCAAAATCACGCGTCATGCCCTATCAAAAAAAGAAAAAAATTTGCGTCTTGCAAAAATGAAGCAAGGAGGAGGGATCAAACCATGCCCTCCTGCCTCGAGATGCAACGAGCTAGGCACTAAACCTGCGAAACTATAGTTGTGTGAAGGTTTCAACAACCCTATTTAATATGGGTAAACAGGGAAAAATCCACCCTAATTAATTACTTCTTTGTATGTTAAATGCTGTCCAAAACGGCCTTAATTATCGGCATGGAGGGAGTATACGTATGAAGTGTGAATCAGGGAGGCAGGTGATGGCGCCGTTAATTAGGCAGACCAGCAGCCACACAACAGCACAATTTCTTCCGCTCTGGTCGTGGTCGTGCTCTTTCGTCGGCGTATGAACGTCGGCCTATGGGCCCGAGGGTGGACGCGTGGTCACACACACAGGGCACGCTGGCCCCTTACAAAGGCTGGATCACAAAACACCGGGTGGACTGCTTGCTTTTCTTGACGACAGATGCTCTTACTTGTTTAATCCATTTACTTTCATTAGTCCGTGAAGCCATTGAGCATAATTCCTCTGTTCTCATTACTAAAACAAGCTGGCTGCAACCAAGCCACTTAGTGGAAACCCAAAGCTTATTGGTTGTTGTTTTTTATTAGATGATTCTTCTACTTTAGTTAATTGTTAAACTTTAGTGATTATTTAATTGTTAAACTTAGTTAATTGTTTTTTAAGGTCATGACTCGGATCTGGAAGAGTTGGATAGGTGTGTGAAGGATCTACTCAAGGAGTTTCCATGCAAGATGGCCCTCGGCGTACTGTATTTGTAGATGTCTTGGAAGATTTTGAGAGAGGTTATCTTGACCAGGAAAGAACTTCAAGTTGAGATTTGGAAGAGGTTTGAGACTCTACGTCAAAAGATCGAGGAGCTTGAAGGTGAGAACCGCGTGATGAAAGCTGGTTTTCTCGAGATTGAGATCTACTCAAGGAGTTTCCACGCAAGATGGCCCTCATTGTGCTCTATTTGCAGATGTCTTGGAAGATTTTGTGAGAGGTTATCTTGACCAGGAAAGAACTTAAGATTTGACATTTTTATAAATATAAATCCACTCTAGGGGTCTAATTGTAGCCCTCAATGGCGTTTCTGTAAATATAAACCCCATTGAGGGGCATAAAGAGAACATCCTCTCTCTCACCTCCCCTATAAAAGGGAGAGAGACCCTTTGGCTAGATCACCGTTCAGCTCACTCTCTTTCCCTCCCTTCGTTACCTCTCTTGTTGGTCGAAACCGACAATTGTTTTACGAGTTTGTATTTTATTTGAAATAAATGATCAACAATTGTTTTACGAGTTTGTATTTTATTTGAAATAAATGATCAAAAGTGGTACTTCGTGGTGGTAGGAGGTTGTGGTCTTTAGAATGTAGCGGTGTCCTGTACAAGATTCATTAATTTGATGGCAATCCAAAAATATATGAAGACATACAGGACTAATCTATGTGGCTATTATATAAGGAGTTGATAGTTAATTAACCGCCTGCTCAATGCAAATATAATAAGTTTTATTAATTGTTTTTTGAGAATTACACAGCAAACACAATATTTTTATTGGTCTATGCTTATCTATGTACAAGATGTGTTAGATGATCTTGAAGGTGTGAGTCTAAGCTGGTATTATTGACTATTTTCTCAACCTTAGTTTGATTACCTGTATCTCAAAGGTTCCTCTGACGCCCCTATTTGGTAAAACACTGACGACAAACGTAAAGTCCAGTTTATCAATGAAAGAAGATATCTCTGGTGGTGTATCAAACTTTTTTAAAAAAAAAGAAAAATGGCACAAAGGTGTGTATTAAACTTATCATATTGTTTGAGCAGCTTTTTGCATATTTTCTAACATCACATTTACCAATAATGGAGACAAGGATAGAGCATGAACATGTGCTGACACAAAGACAATGTGACCAACAACTGGTGAAGCTAAACTAAAATAATTGCTCTAGCGAGGTGTTTGAGAAAAATGCTTCTTGGCTTTGTTCAACAACATTTTTTGTGCACATGACATCAACATGATTGTGCCAAAAAACTAAGAGGCAACCAGATACATGCATGCATATAACATTTTTTATTCGAGAAATATACCAGAGTAGTCGGTACTGACTCCATTCAGAGGAAATAACAGCCAAACATGTCATCATGATTCATAAATGGAGCTTTTGGCTAATCTATGAGCATCAACATTCGAGCCCTTGCTTTCATAGACAATATCCACCGAAGCAAAGCTTGTCATTCATCTCCCTGATGATGTGGCCATAGGGGCCCATCCTAGGGCTACGTATATTCTTCATTATATTCGCGCAGTCGGTAGCAATTCTGACATTCCGTAGCATGAGGTCGCTCGCAAGTGCTAAACCTTCTCTGCAGGTCAACGCTTCCACCGTCTTAGGGTGTGAAACACTTCCCATCACAATTGCAGACGCTCCAGAAAGGTGCCTACCTCAATCTTGGCTATCGCTGCCCTCGTCGCAATGCAAGAATTCTTAGATAGTTATCTTCATCACGCCCTCGCGGGGTGGAATCCAGCGTGGGCATTGGGGCTGTCCCCCCCTCTCTTCTTCTTCTTCACATTTGGCGTAGCCGATTCTAGGTCTGCAATGAAGCCCTCCAAAAAAAAAAGAATACGAGTCGAGAACGAGAGAGGAGGCCAAGAATGTGTGACTGGGCCTGGCTCCACGAATCAAATCAACCCGACCACGATTGGGCACGAGCGGGCCAGGCCCGCATCTGATGAGTCCGCCGTCTCTTCACTCGCTTCTCCGTCCGTCTCTACCGAAACCGGCCCCGAGCAGAGAAGAGAAAGGAGGAGAAGCCATCTGACAAATCTCAGGAGTGGAGGAGAACCCAACCACCACCACACCTCTTCCCCCCAATCCGTCTTCCTCTTCCCCGTCCGTCCTAGTCTTCGCACGCAGCTTCGCCAGGATCGATTCGCGATTCCTCTCCGTCCGGATCGAGGTTCATGGTGAGCAACCTCCCCTCCCGCCCTAGTTTCTTCAACCTAGGATTACTGTTTTACTTCTCTATTCCATTCCCCCCTCAAATCTTCCCTCACCTGTGCTAGTTCCATTAGTTCGCGAGTGTATTAATCTGGTTTGATTCTGTGTACCGTCTGATTGACCAATCGCTTCCATTCCTTCCGTTGGCAGGTTTACATATGCGCGCGTGTTTACTGATGCATATCACGAGCACCTGATCCGGCTGTCCTGTCCTGTCCTGTCCTATCCAGCATCCAGCAGACAGATCTCCTGCGTCCAGTTCATGTATGAACTCTTCCTTTCCCTGGCACGCTGCTAGTAGATATAAAAGGGTGTCTTGGATTTAAAAGAAGGGTGATATCCATGTCTGACCAGCAAAGGCACTACGGCAGCTACGAGCTCCTCCCCGCTCAGCCAGACGTGCAGTGCCTGGTCTGCACGCGGCCTTTCACTCTGGATGCCGAGGTCACCGACAGCTTCGAAGCTTTAGCCATATGCAGGGAGTGCAAGATGACCGTGCTCAGTGACAGCAACAGCAACAGGGACGAGACTCCCCGAACTAACTGGCAGACAAGATGGCAAAGGCAAAGGTCCAGCAGGGTCACAGGGCATGAGCCGCCCACGGAGGAGGACGCGTTCCCGCAGCAGTTCTCCCAGCTGATCAACCTAGCTAGGCAGGGTCATGAGGAGGATGCTGATCCTCCGACGGTTCCGCCGCGCCAGCACGCGTCTTATAGTTCTACGCCGAGCCGGTCCCAGAGATGGCACACTTCGGATGATGAGAGTGATGGTCTGAGCTACGTTGATTCCGTGTTTGGTGAGATTGAGTCGAACATCAGTTTTGGTGACGAGGGTGGGGAATCGGATGCTTCTGTTGATCGCCACGCCATGGTTGGGAGGGAAATTGTCATTCAGCTTGACAATGAGAGCTACATGAACATGGATACTGATATTGATCCTATGAATGCTGGAATATACCAGTGGGACTCGGATGATCCTGAAGATGATGAGGAGGATGAGCAGTCAGAAGAGTCTGATTTGGATGAAGCAGATGACACCATGCAGGAGCGCCGGCAGCAATGGCATGATATCGCCCCAAGTGGATTGAATGAGCAGGAATCTGAAGGTGCTGCGTGGACTTGGAGAACAGCGGGAAGCCAAGGAGTAAACAGGGCTGATCTGAGAGTCGACATGGAAGGGCGAGAAATCAGAAGAATTTTTATTGGGAATCCTGGAGATTATGTCGATGCAAGACAGTTTGAAATGCTTCTTGAGCAGTTTGCTGAGGATAACAATTCCAGAAGAGGAGCTCCACCTGCAGCGGCATCTTTCATTGAAAATCTTTCGTCTGTGGTCATCTCCAAAAGCTATGAGAGAAACGGTGGTGTCACCTGTCCAGTCTGCAAAGATGACATGCCTATCACCACTGTAGCGAAACAGCTACCATGCATGCATCTATATCATTCATCTTGCATCTTGCCATGGCTTAGTTCTAGGAATACATGCCCAGTTTGCCGTTACGAGCTTCCTACAGATGACCCGGAATATGAGAGGTCCAAGCATGCCACAGTCAATGAGGGAGGTATCCATGGGGTGGAGCGTACCCATCTGCAGGAAGTTGTTGAAGAAACTTATGAGCCTGAGGTTGATGGAAGTTCTAATACAGGTGGTGATACAATGGAAGAGACTAATACACGTGAACATGATGTTCCTACTGCACAGCAGCCAAATGGAGCACATGGGCGTCATAGATGGCTGTTTATTGCAGCAGCTCCAGTTGTAAGTCTTGTCAGTTTAGCTCTAGTTTTGTGCTTCACCAACCCTGCTGGCAATGTTAGAAGGCAATTGTGCCGTAGATCCCAGACTACCACTACGGCACATGGAGACACAAGAAGAAGTTGGTGGTCTATGTTCTAAATATTCAGTGCATACCTGATACCAAATTTCTGTGTGATGGTGTGTGCTTGTTGCGAGTGTTGTGCTTGTGTATGAAAAGGTTCAAGATTAATTTGAAGTTCAAACTTTGTGTCTGCTGACATGATCCGCCAAGGTGTTCTTGTAACCAAGTTCAGACAGTTCAGCAAAACAAATACTGATGATTGCTGCTGTTGATTAATAGTTTGTATGTTTGGTTGCTTAGATTGTAACTTCAAGCATGTAACTAACACTCTGCCTGAAAGTTTACCCATGCATTCATCAGTAAGTACCTAAAATATCTGTTGTCTTGTAGTCTCACTGTGCATGATGCTTGTTGTAGTTTGACTGGTAATTTGCAAGCCCTATGAAACTTCTGCTTTAAATTAAATATGCTTAACTCTCCACTCCAAAGTTTAATCCATGCCTTCAATAATCTATTGCTGACATTGTTGTTTTTTTCTTCTGATATTTGCCTTATGTTAAAAAAATATCTGTTCCAACCATGAGGTAATTCCTCATTTATTATATGAAGCTCACTCATGTTTTATTTGTGACTTTTTTCCTCATTTTCTTTCTTTCTTTCTGATATAAAACTCTTGCCTAGATTAATCTAGTCTCCTGTGTCATGCTAGCTATGGCGGCTGTATGTTCTCACGAAGTAACACAGGAAGGGAAATTTTGCAAGCAGAAAGCCTTAAATCAAGTTGCTAAAAGTCTAGTGATGAATACTTGCCATGTTTTCAAGGTGGTGTGTCTCTGAAACTACGTGCTGGAAGTGATCTAAACAATGAGAGAACGTCAGTAGGTGAGGAAAAGGACAATCATTCACCATTATTAAAACAAGTATATGGGTAAATGGGAGTCAGTAGGTCAGGAAAAGGACAATCATTCACCATTATTAAAACAAGTATATGGGTAAATGGGAGTCAGTAGGTCAGGAAAAGGACAAACCACCACTCATTTCTTCAACAAGGATAGGAACAGATGGGTGCTTTTTCAAAACTGGAATCTATAGGAGTTCATTACTAAGTATATTAAGCTAGAAGACTATACAAGTACTGATTGCCCTGTATGTTTGACATAAGATTCATTTGTTCCTCTCATACTTCCCCCTCTAATGGAGAAACTACTTGAGATAGTTCTAGTTGTTTCGACCATACTTCTTGGCTTAGCTCTAGTTTACTTATATGAAGTCCTATGGCTGAGGCTGGAGAAGATAAGGAAAAAGTTGAGGAGGCAAGGCATAAATGGTCCTAAACCTACTTTGCTCTATGGCAACACCCAGGAGATGAAGAGAATCCGACAAGAACTCAAGTGTATGCAGAGGCAAGACAAAGACATGAACGGCTACATATCCACCATCTTCCCTCATTTCCTTCTCTGGAGGAAGACATATGGTATGTATAGAATTCCTTGCTTTTGCTTATCTGTTTATATAAGGGTCACTGCAATGAGACTGATAACATGATCGTGATTGTTTACTTCATTCTGGAATCACAACAGCTTTCCATAATCAGAAGCTAGAAACATAGTGTTCATAAAAGGCTAGACAGTAAGGTTAATTAACTATGCTTGAAGATATCTCTGCATCGGTCTCCCAAATATGAGGATGGCCAGAACTTTACATCATATACTTAGCATTTAAGTAAGTCTTAGATTCCTTTTGCGATATTAATCATCTTGTGTGAGCATGCTTTTCATGTCCAGAAATCCCCAATAACAAAGATGACAGATGTTGATGGAAGATCATTCAGTCTTTGCCACTATGAGTATTAGGCTATTATCTTGTTTCTGGATTACATACAAGAATGCAGTTTAAGTATTTATCCCCTTGCCTATCTCCATCTGTAACTGTGCAGCTAGTTCTATACTTGAAGCTATGGACCTCCATCAGTAAGTTCCCTAGGAGAAAATTTAGAAGTTCACTAAATAACATGTTCTGAAGTCTGAACTGATAGTGATAGCCAGATTTTGTATCAAGTATGGTTTTTTCATATGATCAGATCAGATATTTACCTTGATTAAATCTTTACACTTAGTTTGTGTGCAGATAGTTGCCTCAGAATAGACATCCATGCACACTTTTGTTTTCAAGTGGACCCAAATATTAAGAATGGGTACTCTACTCTCTGGAGTTCAGTACTGTAAGTTTGTCCACAAGTAACTAAGTAGGTTCTGTAGAAACCATGGTCTAACATTAAGAAATATTTAGCTAAATGATTGTGTAGCTGTCCTGGGAATTTTTTACCTTGTTGTAGCTGAGAGATGCTTGTGACTTGGGTTGTCCTGTCTTGTGAACATTCTGTTGAACTTTCGCAATCAATGTATGCAGTTATAAGTGGTTGACTTTTGATTCATTTAAGTTTCCATTATGTATTGCTCTGTCATTATCTAAATATTTCAGTTCAGTTTGTTATGTCATTACATGGTGTTTGAAAATTGGAACAGGACCCGTGTTCCTTTACTCAACAGGAGTTTTGGAGATATTGCATGTTGCTCAGCCAGAAATGGTAAAAGACATGGGCCACTGGACTCCATCAGAGCTAGGGAAGCCACAGCATATAATGAAATCACGAAAACCTCTCTTCGGATTAGGTATATTGATAGCGAATGGCGACCTTTGGGCCTATGAGAAGAAGATCCTGGCACCACAATTCTTTATAGAAAAAATTAAGGTTCTTAAATTTTACTTAAAAAAACCCATATAACTGTATCATCAGCCTAAGCCTAACTGTGTTGTTCCTACCCTAAGCCTAACTGTGTTGTTCCAACAATGATAGGGTATGATAGGGCTGATTGTGGATGCAACCGCTCCGCTGTTACAATCATGGGAGAATATGCTTAATAGCACAGGTGGTAGTCAGGAGATCTATGTTGATGGATACCTGAGGAACTTTTCAGCGGATGTGATTGCTAGAGCTTGTTTTGGGAGCAATTTCATAGAAGGAAAAGACATATTTTGCAAGCTCAGGCAGCTCCAGAAGTTAATTTCTCAACAGGATACATTTGTCGGGCTGTCTGCACTGTGGTAAGGGACTTTTGATTTTTTTTTTTTAGAAATTACGAATGCAATGGAAATGAACACCCTGACTGGTTGTTAATCTTGTTCTATTGCAGGAAATACTTGCCTACCAAGAGAAACTGGGAGATACAAAAGCTGGATCAAGAAGTCCGGTTACTAATCCTGGATCTCTCAAGGGAACACAGGAGCAAAAGCCGCAGCAATGCTGTCACGCACATGTCCACATATGACAACCTTCTGCATGCCATTGTCGATGGTGCAAACCAGTGCCCCAGCTATTCCAGTGCCCCTGAAGATTTCATCGTCGACAACTGCAAGAACATCTACTTTGCTGGGCATGAAACTACAGCGGTCACTGCCACTTGGTGCCTGATGCTACTTGCTGCACATCCAGACTGGCAGGAACGTGCACGGGCTGAGGCTCTAGAAGTGTGCTGTGGACAGACGGTGCTGGACATTGACATCCTTCGTCAGCTGAAAATAGTAAGAGACTCTCCTCATTCCTGCAGGTCTAAATATTTCTTTGGTGATGCACATTAAAAGTGGCATTTAAATCTTTTGAAGCTTACAATGGTGATACAAGAGACTCTCCGGCTGTACCCTCCGGCATCACTAATCATGCGTGAAGCCCTGACAGACATCAGGCTTGGTGGGGTTGACGTCCCTCGTGGCACCATTATCCAAGTAGCCATTTCAATGCTGCACCTTGACCTCGAAGCCTGGGGTCCAGATGCTAACGAATTTCGTCCAGACCGGTTCGTGAATGGAGCTGCTGCGGCATGCAAGCCGGCCCACATGTACATGCCGTTTGGATACGGACCAAGACTGTGCACCGGGCAAAACCTGGCAATGGCAGAGCTGAAGGTTCTTCTTGCACGCCTGCTGAGCAAGTTCTCGTTCTCATTGTCACCTGGGTACCAACACTCTCCGGTGTTTCGGTTGACCATTGAGCCAGAGTTTGGCATGCCCCTTGTGGTGACAAGGCTGACATGATCTCTGTTTTTGAATAAGTTGCTTCCTCTACGTGAATTGAACTTGTACAATGTGGGGTCGTATATAATGTTCAAGGAGGCTGACCTCTTTGATGCACTTGGGCTAATCAACTAGTGCTTCAGTGGAAGCGACCACAAGTCAACAAACCCGCAACACCCAACCACCATCACCAAACACCGAATTTGATGTCTGGTTGTGCCTGTACCACTTTATTTGAAGTTCCTGATGTTTCTTCTATATTAGTTTGTTCTTGTGACAAACTCAATCACATATTTTCCTACACTACAATTTTCTGGGCTCAGGAGAGCAGACTATATTTGATACTTCCTATTTCTCAACTGTGCGCCACTTATATGTTCAAAACTTGTGCTGTAAGCTTAGTTAACTGCCAGATTAAAATTTTTGAAGTTTAGCCATCCTCCTTTGATTCGTCCCATGACAATGTGGTCCTAGAAGACTCAACTTGCCTTCAGCATGCCTTATTTTAAGATATGGTAGTATCCAGTGGTGGCATCGGAGGTAATCATATTCATATTCTTTTAAAATAGAAACATGCTTATTTTATTGCTGTTCTTTTTTCTGATCTAAAATGTGATGGCCTGTAACTGAAATTCGACCAAAGAAAAACATTTGCCTACCCAGTATTTTCAAGCTATAATTGACATTGTGATTTGAAAGCTAGAAAGAAAACATGTATCTTTAGGTTCTGTATGTATATATACAAGAACAGATGGGGAAAAGGGCACATGGAAAAGGAGATAATATTTTTAAAAAAATGAATTTATTTTATTTTATACTAAAAACCAAATGTCTAAGCCCAGGTTTGCAGTATGGGACCTTTGCAAGGCGGGGATTTTATAGGAATTACACTTGGATTTTATAGAAATCGATTAATTTTATAACAGAAAAAACAAGAAACCAGAAATTTTTGTACGGGCCTTAGCCCTTAGCCCACCTGCAGACGAGCCAGGAAAAACCGTCGGCATCACTACTTGCTAGAAGTAAAACATGGCAATGGGACCTGATACCCGACGGGCCCAAAAACTGAATAACTTCACACTGTTCCGAGACGGAAACCAACCTAACTAGCAATACAAACTAAAACAGGCTGCCTATTTCTCTATTTGATAGCCATCTATTTTTATTTACTATCTATATTTTGCTCTCAACTCCAGCAAACATGCTATCAAAAGTAATCTCAATAGAGAATGACACGTGGGTCCTACATGTCATCCTCACTCATGTGCTCCTCGCCGTACATGGAGCCAGAGGCGGTCGGAGGAGCACTGGGGGCAGGCCGGTGGGGAGCACTACGGCTCGGGCAGGCCAGAGGTACGCTGGGGGCAGGTCAGGGGCAGGCCGGTGGCCAGAGGTGAGCCGGAGGAGGTCTTCTCGCGGATGGCTCGGGCGCCAGTGGGGAGTAGGGGTGTGGAGAAGGAAGACTGGAGCGGCCCTCCAGCTCACCGCGTCGAGAGGATCTGCACGCGCCCGCCACGGTTGCCCGTCGCGCCAGGAGGCCGAGAGGCACGCCGTGCCCTTGCCGTGGTTGCCTACTGTGGCGGGGAAATCCGCCTGGCCGCGCCCTTGCCGAGGAGGCCGCCGTGCCCTTGCCGATGAGGCCGCCGCGCCCTTGCCGAGAGAGAGCGGGGCACCGGCGTCGGGGAGGAAGGCCTGCATCTGGCCACCGGGCACCGGTGTCGGGGAGGGAGCGGCGGCGGGGAAGCAAACGGCGGCGGGGAAGGAGGTGCGTGCGGTCACGGGAGGGCGAGCGCGTGCGTGAAAAAATAGGTAGCCAGGTTCGTTGGCCCAACAAAAGTGGGTAGTGGAGGAGAGAATTTGTTGGGCAACAAAAATAGGTAGTCAAGTAGGTAGCCTACTGGAGTGGGTTTTTTTGTCTCCACTGTCCAAATATAAGATAAACAGTGGGTTTAGATAACCTGTTGGAGATGCTCTAAGTACAAGGAGCTGACAAAAAGAAAACACAACTGCAAAAACTTCTGGCAACCTCAAAAAACAACCAACTACAGTTGCACCTCTGTGAAACCACCACAGCTTGATCAAACAAACAAAAAAAAAAGTTGGCAACTACTCCAATGATATATAAATAAAGAAACAACTGAGAAACACCAGCATCTCCGGCAAAGAGCCACTGCTTGTTTTTCCCGTCCCTTCCTTTCCTTTCCTTGCTGATCGATTAGCTAGGACAGGCGGCAACCTCGACCAACGACTCTCATCTATTCTTGTTTAGGACTAGTCTAAAATATAATAACCCTTTCTCTCTGCTGTCTAGTCTTAATCATCATTTTTTTTCTCTGAAAACTGCCGTCACTACCGTTTAGTAGCATTATCTGTCTGTCACAGCAAACAGACAGAGCTGAGCTTGTCCGTGCCCCCTAGTCTTTCCTTCCTCTTGCTTTCGCTTTTTTGGGTGCGGCACCCGGGAGCTTTATCTCCTGCTTTCCAGGTTCCCTGCTCACAGTCACAGGCACAAATGGAACATGCCTGTGTCTCCTTTCTGCGACTGCGAGTGCTATGGCTGACCCTGCCGCCTGCGGTCTTGATCTGCGTCCTCCTCCTCTCCTACCTATGGACCTTCCTATGGCTGAGACCGGAGAGGATCAGGCAGAGACTGAGGCGCCAGGGAGTGAAGGGCCCCAAGCCTTCTCTCCTCCTGGGGAACATACCGGAGATGAGGAGGATTCAGAAGCAGCTGGCCGAATCTGACCACCAAGAACAACAAGCAGCAGGGGGCAGCCATCACTTCTCCTCGAATTACATGGCGGCTCTGTTCCCTTACTTCCACCACTGGAACAAGGTCTACGGTATGTCAGCGCTACTTGTGCTGAATTGAATCGTTGCCTATTTCATTCCCAATACCATTTTTTAAAAAAAAATGCTTTTGTTTTGAACTAAGCAATGGTTCTGCTTTTACTCACTTTCCTGCAAAGAGAGACATATCATTTTTCTGTCATAACAGAAGCTTTATCATGCAATCAAAGCAATTGTCACATTGTGCTAGGTTCCATCTACCTGTATTCCACTGGAAGCATCCAGTCTTTGTTTGTGACGGATCCAGACATGGTGAGGGAGGTGGCCAACTGCAAGTCTTTGGATTTTGGAAAGCCTCGCTACCTGCAGAAGCAACTTGGAGCTCTTCTTGGCACGGGAATCTTGACGGCAAACGGTGACCTCTGGGCACATCAACGGAAGGTGATCGCGCCTCACTTCTTCATGGACAAGGTTAAGGTAAAATTCAAGCATTCAGCCTTACCAATGAACCTGTCAGTTGATATAGCTAGTATTCTGTCTGAAACTCTCCTACAATACAAAATTTGTGGCTAGTGCTTACATACTAAATGAATGCCCTGTCGTAAGAACTGTTTGTTGCGGTGGATATCCACAGGGAATGGTGGATTTGATGGCGGAGTCTGCAAACGAGATGCTGGTTTCATGGGAAGATATAATCGACAGGGGAGGTGGCAGTGCGGAGGTGGTGGTTGATGAGTTCTTGAGGAACTTCTCGGCTGATGTCATATCAAGAGTTGCTTTCGGAAGCAGGTTTTCTGAAGGCAAGGAGATATTCAGCAAGATTCGACAGCTTCAGGTGGCAATGGCAAAGCAAGATATATTTGCTGCTCTTCCTGGTAGTAGGTATGCTGAGAAAAAAAACTAAATTTGCACATTTTTTGTTTGCTTGTTGAACTAGTATCACCGCCATATGCTATTACTTGTGATACATACGATTTAGAAATCAAAATGCAACCGAGGGACAGAAATTGAGGTAATTGAAGCGAAGGCTTCTTTTCTTCCTGAACTAACTCTGCATTGTATTCCTTCAACATTGAAAGAAAAACTCTGCACTACATGAACTCCTCGATTTACTTGTGTAATTCGCCCAAAAAGAAGAAGAAGAAGAAGAAGAAGAGAGAGCTTATCAACATGCCTGATGAGGCACATTTTCATGTATCCTGCTTACATTCTTGCAAAACTGTTCTCCCTGATCCGAATGAGATGTTGAGATTCAGATATTTACCAACAAAGCGCAACCGAGAAATTCGGAGGCTCGGCGCAAGCATCGGCGACCTCATCTTGCACATAGCGAGGAGGCACGAAGAAGAACACGACCCGCCGGCGACATCATCTGCGAGCAACGGCGACGGCCTCCTGCGTTCCATCGTCGAGGGCGCCAAGGCCGCCGGCGCTTTCAGTCCCTGCACGGCCGAGGACTTCATCGTGGACAACTGCAAGAACATCTACTTCGCGGGGCACGAGACGACGTCGACCACCGCCGCCTGGTGCCTGATGCTCCTCGCCGCGCACCCGGAGTGGCAGTCCCGCGCGCGCGCCGAGGTCATGGACATCGTTCGCCGTGGAGAGCCGCTGGACGCGGACATGATCCGGAAGCTGAAGACGGTGACGATGGTGGTCCAGGAGACGCTCCGGCTGTACCCGCCGGCGCCGTTCGTGATCCGGGAGGCGCAGCGTGACCTGACACTCGGCGGCCTCCACGTCCCGAGCGGCACCGGCGTCCGGGTCCAGATAGCACTGGTGCACCGGGACCCTGCCGCGTGGGGGGCAGACCCCGACGGGTTCGACCCAGGGCGGTTCACCAACGGCGTGGCGGGCGCGTGCAGGCCGCCGCACATGTACATGCCGTTCGGCGTCGGCGCGCGCACCTGCGCTGGGCAGAACCTCGCCGTGGTGGAGCTCAAGGTCGTGCTGGCGCTCCTGCTGCCTACGTTCGAGCTCGCGCTGTCGCCCGGGTACGTCCACCGTCCGGCGTTCAGGCTCACCGTCGAGCCCGGGAGTGGCGTGGCCCTGGTGCTTAGGAAGCTCTGCTCTGCTGATTGAGTACATACATGGTGTCGTCGTTGTTGAGAATGCTGGGAACGAACGTGTCGTGAGCTACAGTTGCTTGTTGCAGTGCTGGTTCACATGCACGATGGAAACTTGGAAAGTAGCTAGCGGCTCGGTAGTCGCTTGTTGCACTACTGAATAAACCGTGGCAGTGCTGTGCGTTTCTCATTAATATAAGGCCGTGTTTAGATGGCTGATTTGGGGCTCCCCGAATTACTGTGCAGCACTGTAGTAATTTTGTTTTTATTTGGTAATAATTGTCCAAACATTGATTAATTAGACTCAAAACGTTCGTCTCGCAAAGTACAACCAAACTATGCAATTAGTTTTTGATTTCATCTACATTTAGCAGTCCATATATGTGCCGGTATTTTGATGTGATGGGGAATCTTCTTTTTTGCATGGGAGTGAATTTGGGGAACTAAATAAGGCCTAAATAATATTCTTCGGCGGGATAAAACAAGTAGATGTCAGGATGGCCGAGTGGTCTAAGGCGTCAGACTCAAGTTCTGATCCTCTAACGAGGGCGTGGGTTCAAATCCCGCTTCTGACACGCTCACTATCAATTTTTTGTTCAAAAAAAGTTCTTTTTTTTGTTCAAACTAGAGGCTACATTTGGCTTGTTCTGATTGGTTCAAAATATAATTTTTTTTGTTTTGTTCAAAGTATATTCTTGTTCTGCTTTGTTCAAACTATATTCTTGTTCTGTATTGTTCCAACTATATTCTTTGTTTTTGGTTTTGTTCAAAGTAGAGGCTAGATTTGGCTTGTTCTGTTTTGTATAAAATATATTCTTTTTTTTTTGTTCAAAGTAGATGCTCAAACGTAGTAGTTTCTATTTATCTTGTGTGTGTAGGTACGTGGTTAAATTAGCACTAGCACGGCAGAAGATACGAGTGAGTCCAAGTCTGGTTAGAATGTGTAACAGCGAGTCTAAAAGCCAGTTGAGCTCAGAACCTACTTTTTGAAAAAAAAAATCTAAATCAACTAGAGCTACCTTTTTTTAATGGTAAATTAGAGCTCCTTTCGCCTTCCTATGTACAGTAAGTAGAACAGTAAAATGGAGAGAGACACACTAAAAATGAAAGTTTGTCTTATTGATGAACGATGGAAAGGTTTATATACATATCCTCGATAGGGCAGTTCCAGGGCCCCGCTCCCACGATGGAGCCCCGCTCCCACGATTGCAGAGACGGGAACGTGGAGACGAAAACTGCTATTAACAGTTGCTAAGTATTCTCTAATTGATCACTAAGAAATATTAGAATATTCTTAACACTATGTTTCCCAATACCTGCACGCACATTGCCAACGGTCACGGTCACGGTCGCCCCCAGCGAGAGGTTGCACGTGCATGACCCTTCCCCGTCGACTCCGGTGACCAGACGACTCGCCGTTCCCACCGGGCCTCCGGCGAGCTTGCCTCTGTGCGTACGGCCGGCGGCGATGCCCTGCTACTCCTCTGTTCCTTCCATTTGGGACAGATGCCAATATCCCAATGACAGAAAGCTAGCATGCCGTCAGGCTAAATTCCACTCCCTGGCCAGGCGACTCCGTGCGATTAAGGCCCATCACACAGTAGACTGAGCTCAAATGCCACCAGCGTAATCACATGCCCCGTGTCCAAATGTTCAAAAGGATTTATTTCATTTTCGGTAGTATTTATTTAGTACTAGCTAATACGGTGGCACCAATATCTCACTGACGGCTGATCCAAATCCGATTCTATCGATTTTTTCTTTCTAAATTTATCTAAAATCAGGCTCTATCTATTCATACCAGTTTCTTCATTCTTAATATTATTTTGTGCTTGTCTTTCTTCATGTGCAATGGACTCAATGGTGTTCCTATAGATGATGTTGGGTTACGGAGGATCTCAAACAAACGTCAGCACCTTGAGGAGGACATTGGAGGCCACAAACTAGAGCCTTGAGACTCATACCACGAGGTGATAGGAGCGTGATGTGGAGTCCATCAACAGATGTGGCGAGGACCCCCGCATGTTTTGTTTTTTTGTGATGTCTGCTACAAGATAGCCTAATAAGAGGTATTCGGATACGGTGGAATCATCTAGTTGATTACTAGGGTTTGATCCTACAGTGCTAATATGTCGAAATGTCACGCATGACGCCAGGCTCATCACTGTTTATGATGACAAAGAGCTATGACTAGAGTTTTCGATAGCCAACCGCACGTGACTTTGGCAGCGGCGGTTTGGACCTGCGTGACAATGGCTTATCTAGTGTCCAATAGGTGATTAGGTGTTGATGGCTCACGAAGTTGGCAGTCGTTGCGCATGTTAGTAGTCGTGTAGTTTTGCAGTGGCGGGCACTAGTGTTGGGTTGTGGCCACACTGGTTTCTGAGTGTAACCAATGCTTTGAGAAAGTCAACCAACTCCCAGGAAGGCTGGTATATCAATTGATCAAAGTTCATTCGCTCAATTCCCCTGAAGTTAGTTTTTTGCTCTGTTCTGTGGAGGCTCCGCGCATCTGTCCAGAACCTCAGCAATGAGGTGGTTCCGCAGATATACTTGAAGGCTCCTCGATCTAACAGTTTCGATTAAGATTGTTGATTTTAGAAAAATGGTCCTATTCACCCTTGTCCTCTAGGCTCTTGCTAGATCCTTCCAATCTGACATACACTTCTGATTCATTTGAAGCATATCACTGTTTTAGACTATGCTGCTGAGGCCAAAGAACTATCTCTCTAAAGTTTAATTCTCTCTATTTCTATGTCACGGCCAACTATCTCATATGTATTGTACTCATCAGCCAGAGGAAGGGGGCGAAGGCCCCCTCTCTCCCTAATTTAAGGTGTCTTTCATAGATTTTCTAAATAGGATTTGCCTTGTTGGTCTCTCCTTAATCTTTTGTTGCATGTCCATGTTACAAAAACTATATACTTGTATTGACTTTCTCCATCATCAAACTGCACAATATTTTGAGAAACATATTTTAGAAAGCAAGGTTGTACTTGCACCAGAGTGTTCATAGTTGTATTGCTCTCTTTCTCGGTTCAGTTTTGGTGTACTCATACCGCTCTCTTTCTCAACCCCTTTTTTGGGTGGTATAGCTGTCGCCTCTCTTTTGTCATTCGCCATGGGGCACTTCATGCCCCTGGTGAGGCTATTGAGGTGGTTCAACAGTCAGCGGCGGACCTATGCCGCCGGGAAATGGGTTCTCGGTGGTGCTGCCAATGGTGGCAATGGTGGTGAGGCTGACAACTCGGCCACCACTATCGCCGCTGTTGTTGCCTTGATGACCTACGCCGACGTGGAGAGGGTCGTTACACACTACCGCCGCTGTCGTACCTAGGCCATTGGCTTTGGCGCGGCATCAGCGCGGCTGCCAGAAGTCCCAGAGCCGGTGAAGATGGCATTGGAGGAGGCATAGTGTGCTATGTAGGAGTTTGAAGAGTGAAGATGTAGTAGTTAGAATGAAAAGTAAAGCAAAGGAGGGGGCAAAGGCCCCCTTCTCTCCCTAAGTTAGGGTCTCTTCCATAGATTTTTCTAAATAGGGTTTGCATTGTTGGTCTCTCCTTAACAAGCAAAAGTTCCCATTTATGACAAGCCACCAAGACTACAGGCCTGTTTGCTGTGAAGACAGACAAACTTGCTTGGCTATGTATGCTTCCCCAGGTGTTGGATTCTAAGCGCCTAGGGTCGAGATCTCTGCCTGGCGCTCTCCTTGCCCTACCTGCATGACTGCATCACCATGCCGCTAGTGGGATGAGGGTGACTAAGGAGAAGTAAGCAAAGTGAGGGTTTGAGAAAAAAGAAAGTAGTCCACTTGTTATAATGAAAAAGAAAAGGAATGTCATAAATACATTTCTATCCAGAAAAGAATGTAATTTTAGGTGCATTTTTTGTTGAAGTATTTAAAGTTTGACCAGATGTGAAGGTAGAAATATTAACGGTTATGACATCAAATAAATATACTATGAAAATACATATCATGACAAATCTAATTGTATTTATTTGATATCATAACTATTTATACTTCTTCATACTTATTTGATATTATAACTATTTATACTTTTTTACATATCATGACAAATCTAATGGTACTTAAGAACTTTAACTTGGTACTGTAGTAGAATTACGTTCTTTATGGACAAAGGGAGTAGATTAGTTCCAAATTCAAACTATAAGTCGTTTTGGCTTTTCTAACTATGTACAACTATGTAATAGCTCCGTCTATTCTAGGTTTAGCTAAGTCAAACTTTCTTTAAGTTTGACTAGATTTATAAAAGATATTATCAACACTTATATCTCCAAATAGATTAACAATGAGTATATGTTCCATAATCAGCCTAATGATAGCCATGTGATTATATAACTCACGCTATTTCTTTTAATAATAACTAGTATCTCATACATATTAGTACTTATATTTAGTAAAATTTGAGACTCGTTAATTTTTGAAAAGTGAAAATTATACTTTTTAGAAGGGAGGTATCTAAAAAGCCAAAATAAACTATAATTTGAAAAGATATTTGGTAGAGAGAGAGAAAAGAAAAGCGTGTCACTACAAGGGAGTTGTGAGATAAAGTATCTATAAGCAAGAAGAGCGCAACCACCTGCAGCTCCAGCGGCAGATCCAATAAATAAATCCATCCATTCATCAGATTCTGTGGTTTTGTACATGATCACCCAACCAACCCTAATAGGCTAATTAGGCTTAAAAGATTCGCTGTTATTTGGCACGGTAGCAAGTTTCGTTGTTATTTGGCAATTAGTGTCCAATTATGGTCTAATTAGGCTTAAAAGATTCGTCTCGTCCATTTCGTCTAAACTGTGTAATTAGTTTTATTTTTTATTTACATTTAATGCTTCATGCATGTGTCCAAAGATTCGATGTGACGGAAAATCTGAAAAATTTTGCAAAATTTTTGAAACTAAACAGGACCTAAATCATGTCATACAGTCTGATGATCAGTGACAACAAACTAGTCGTATCTCGTACGTACCTGTACTGTCAGTCTGTCACCGTGTGACGTACGGAGTAGTATACTGTAAAATAACGAGTCAACAGTGACGAGCGTGGGTGCCTTGCGTGCCCTGCGCCGACGCCGACGTGAAGCAACGAGTCCCAAGCAAAGCAAGAGGAGATGCGCAGGAGTCAAGACGCAGTGACCCGCGAACCAACCAACACGGATGGCACCACGTCACGTGACGTGAACCCGCACCACCAGCAACAGGGGCGGCCAGACGACCGAGAGAGACAAGCCGCGACGCCGGCCGGCGATGGAGTACGGACCGGCGGCGTCGCCCTGTGTCCTGCGCCTCTGCTTCCCCTCTGTTCCTTTGTTTTGGGACAAATGGCAGCCTCAGCTAGCATCCCAAAGAGCAAGCAAGCCGCAAGGCTAAAAATTCCATTCCCGGGCCAGGCCACTCCGTGAAGCGAAGCGAAGCGATGAATCAGGACGCGCACCGAGCCGCGAACCAACCAACGCGGCTCCAAACACGGATGGCACCGCACCACGTGATGTGAACCCGCACCGTTCGCGTACGAGGCAGAGGACGAGGAGCGTGATGTGGAGCGCGGCGAGCGTGATGAGGACCCATCGGCCAGCGCTTGTCGGCTGCTGGACGGCCGATAGGTCCTGTCGGCACTCCGCCCGCCCACAGAACACTACATTCGCAAATTTTTTTTTGTTAAATGCTACATTTGCGATTAATCACTAAAAAATATTATTTTTTTTCGTTGCTTGTTGCACTACTGGATGGAGCGTGACTGGGCTGTGCGCTGATTGCTTTTACAAGTCTAATAAGTTTCTTCGGCTAAGGGCGTGTTTAGATGCCATCCAAATTTCAAATTTTTTCACTCTCTCTCCATCACATCAATTTTTAACCGCTTGTATGGAGTATTAAATGTAGGTAAAAAAATAATTAATTACACAGTTTAGTTGGAAATCACGAGATGAATCTTTTGAGTCTAGTTGGTCTACGATTGGATAATATTTGTTAAATAAGACGAAAGTGGTACTATTCATCGGGTTCACTTTTTTGCAATCTAAACAAGCCCTAAATAAAATATTCAGATGTCAGGATGGGCTGAGTGGTTGGCGTCAGACTCAAGTTCTGGGCCTTGTTTAGATCCTAAATTTTCTCCTAAATTCCACTATGCAAAAAGAAGATTTTCCATCACATCAAAATGCCGGCATATGTATGGAGTACTAAATGTAGATGAAATTAAAAACTAATTGCACAGTTGAAAGGTCTTGATGGCTAGAGGGGGGGTGAATAGCCTTTTAAAAATTTCTACAATGACAAGCTAAACAAGTTTATCAATACAACAAATAGCGAGATGCGAGTTTTGCTTACCTACGGGGTGTTTGCAAGCCACCTATCCAATTCACAATTCTAGTATATTTGCACACAACCGCACAAGTTAAACCGAGAAGGTAACTACCACTACAACTAGCAAGCTACACAAAAGAGCTACTCTAGCAAAGCTAACTAGCTAGCAAAGATAACTAAGAAAGTAATACAAGTGAGAGTTAGGAGGGTATCACCGAGAGGCGAAATATTGAGCCAACCAATATGATCAACAATGAATACCAAGATAACCGAACACCGGGATCAATCAATCACAATATGAAAGTGATGACACGAAGATTTATCCCGAGGTTCACGTGCTTGCCGGTACGCTAGTCCCCGTTGTGTCCCTCTTCACCACGTGGTTCGGTGGCTAATCGGTCTCACACCGAGCCTCTCAAAAGGCACCACAAGAACCTACCAAATGGCAAAAGGTTGCAATGACACGAGCAATTCACTAATGTTGCCTTTGGCGCTTCGCCGAGGTAGGCACAAACCCCTCACAATCACCGGAGGTGGCCAAGAACAATCACCAACTCTTGCCAACGCCTCCAAGCTGCTCCAAGCCGTCTAGGTGGCGGCAACCACCAAGAGAAACAAGAATCCCGCAGCAAATCAACCACCAAGTGCCAACTAGATGCTATCTCACAATGCAAATGCACTTGGATCACTCAATCTCACTTCGAATATGCAAAGAAGCAAGAGAGATGAGTGGGAGGGGAGTTGCTTAGCTCAAAGTGCTCACAAGTATGTCAAATGTGCAAGAGTAAGAGCCTTGAGCCGGCCAACGAGTATATATAGACGTACCCCTTCGAATATAGCCGTTAGGAATGAGATCCAGCTGAAATCGCGCTGACCGGACGCGCCGGTCAAACTCGCTCCGGTCGCGTAACGGCTAGTTTTCGAAACGCCGACCGGACGCGCCGGTCGCAACGACTGGACGCGCTGGTCACGACCGGACGCTCCGGTCCCGTGACTGACCGGACGCGCCGGTCAACACTGAGTCGCGCAAAACAAACCATCGACCGGACGCGCTGAAGAACTGACCGGACGCCACAGTGCCCGCGTCCGGTCGGAGTCCAGTAAGCTCCCTGGACGACCGGACGCGTCCGGTCGCCTGTGACCGGACGCGCTGCGCATCCGATCAACCAACTGAAAAACACGCAGAAGCTGGACGCTGACCGGACGCGTCCGGTCAAACAGTGACCGCGTCCGGTGCAGCGTCCGGTGCAGCGTCCGGTCACCACTGTGACCTCCGTTCGCTTCCGTTTGATTTCCGTTTGATTTCCGACTTCCGGCGTAGTGGAAAATAGGCATTTCATTTCCCGAAAATCGCCTGAATCCCGCGCTCACACGCTCGGCGGGAGGGAGAGAGGACCCCAAACCCTCTCTACCGCTCAAACTCCAACGCCGTCGCAAACGTGCTAACACCACCAAGTGATCATCACCATGTGCATGTGTGTTAGCATTTTCACAATCATTTTTCGAGGCGTTATTAGTTCTATCCAAATGCATATGATCATGAAATGCACATCTAGAGACACTTAGGAGTTCATTAGCCGCGTCATTCCCCTCTTTATAGTACGGCTATCTATCCTATAATGTAACCACACCCACTAGGTGTCTTGGTTACTAAAACACAACCCTAAAGCATATACCTTTGCCTTGATCACATAGGGTTGCGTCCAAATCCAAGTGTGGCCATCATGATCACCATGTCCATCTTGCCACCAACCTTGGATTGTACTAATCCTCATATGCTACATACAACTTAGGCATAGGATTAGTACTAAGGCATTGTCACTAATTACCAACACCAAACATAGGACTTTCAATCTCCCCCTTGTTGGTAATTGGTGACAATCCTTTCACAAAGATATTATGATAAAATTTTGATTGAACCCATGTCACATTGTCCAAGTATATTACCATGTGTAAGAAGTATGGACAAGTGATCATGAATTCAAATTGATAGCAATGGCTCCCCCTACATGTATGCTATATGTTTGGATTTTGGAAGCATACATGCTAGATAGAAAAGATTAGGAGCATTGACTATCAATAGGTGCTAAGTGTTTTAGATTATAGACCTTTGAAGCGTGATACCATCGAAGTAGCGATAAACACCATCTTAGCACCTTGTGTAGTTAGATACCACTTGGAAAAGCATAAACAAAACTAGAAACCTCGTGAGATCATCATTATAAGCAAGGTTCTAGTACCGCTTTGAAAAACATGAAGCAAGGAAAATCTAACTACTTCCTATTCATGCTAGTACTTCAATACACCATTTAATTGTATACTAGCAAAACACCACACAAGCAATGTATAGGAGAAAAAGAAATGCATAACTATGCAACATACATATGAAGTGCACAAAGAGATGCAACATTCATGTTTAAGAGCTTGCTCCCCCTACTTGTGTGCTCAAAATTTTAGTTAATCCCCTTCTTTTATCAATTCTCCCCTTTTAGGATCTATCTTTGTGAACCATTTTAGGATCTATCTTTGTGAACCACATTTTCTCCCCCTTTGTGCTTCTCTCCCTTTGAGTTCTATCTTTGTGAACAACATTTTCTCTCCCTTTGGCACCAATGACCACAAGGAGCAAATTTTAGATAGATTATCATGTTGAATTATGGGGTGAGGATCAAGTTTGTGGTTCAACCTAGATTGCTTGCATAAGTAAAATGCTTCGGTTTGATCCAAGGGCAAGCTTCTTCACACCTCACTAGAAGGGTTATCATGCACCATGTTGAAGCAAATACTTAAACAAGTTATCTAGATTAAACACTTAGGATCACAAGCTCGCAAACAAGTTATATGCTACCACTAGATCATACAAGTCATGAAAACAATAGTGGCACCATATAAGCTTCAAATTCATTTGATTTTCATGAATGAGCCTAGAACATGTAAATTATGACTAGATGCACTAAACAAGTCCTTAGCATAGAATGTATGATATGTCAACCAATTGTACCTTGGGGCTCGAAGGAGAGGCATGTCATATATGGGGTGCATCAACTCATGTTGGAGAAGTCAAGTATGTTCAACTCATTCTTTAGCTTGTGAAATCTCTTCTCATCAAGTGGCTTGGTGAAAAGATCGGCTAATTGATCTTCGGTGCCCACACTCTCAATAGCAATGTCACCCTTTTGTTGATGATCTCTTATGAAATGATGACGAACATCAATATGCTTTGTTCTTTGATGTTGAACCGGATTGTTGGTTAGCTTCACGGCACTTTCATTGTCACATAGCAATGGCACATTCTTGAAATTGATTCCAAAATCCTTCAATGTTGCCTTCATCCACAAGATTTGTGCACAACAACTACCCGCGGCGATGTATTCGGCTTCGGCGGTAGATAGTGCAATACTATTTTGCTTCTTGGATGACCATGAGACAAGTGATCTTCCCAACAATTGACAAGTCCCGGAAGTGCTCTTTCTCTCCACTTTGTCACCGGCATAGTCGGAATCCGAATATCCGACTAGCTCAAAGCTTGCACCTTTGGGATACCATAATCCAACATCTTGTGTATGCTTTAAGTACCTCAATATTCTCTTTGTTACCTTCAAATGACTTTCTCTTGGTGAGGCTTGAAATCTTGCACACATGCATACACTAAACATCACATCGGGTCTTGATGCCGTCACATAGAGTAGGCTACCAATCATTGATCTATAAAGCTTTTGATCCACCATGTTGCCACTCTTATCACTATCCAAACTTCCACTAGTGCCCATTGGGGTTGTAATGCCCTTTGCATCTTCCATGCCAAACTTCTTGAGCATATCTTTGATGTACTTGGTTTGGCTTACAAATGTTCCTTCCTTCATTTGTTTGATTTGAAGTCCAAGAAAAAAACTAAGTTCACCAATCATTGACATTTCAAATTCCTTTGCCATCATTTTCCCAAACTCATCACAATAATCTTGATTGGTTGAACCGAAGATGATATCATCAACATATATTTGCAATACAAACAAGTCTTTCCCAATCTTCTTGGTGAATAGAGTAGTATCCACTTTGCCCATGACAAATCCTTTGGATAGCAAGAAGTCCCTCAATCTTTCATACCATGCTCTAGGTGCTTGCTTCAATCCATACAAAGCTTTCCTTAACTTATATACATGGTTGGGTTTCTTGTCATCTTCAAAACCGAGAGGTTGCTCCACATACACCTCTTCTTGAATGTACCCATTGAGAAATGCATTCTTTACATCCATTTGATATAGCTTGATATTATGAGCACAAGCATAGGCAAGTAAAATCCTAATTGCTTCTAATCTTGCAACCGGGGCATAAGTTTCACCAAAGTCAAGACCCTCTATTTGTGTGTAACCTTGAGCTACTAGTCTTGCTTTGTTCCTTACTACTATCCTATCTTGATCTTGCTTGTTGCGAAAGACCCATCTTGTTCCAATGACATTGTGATCCTTAGGCCTCTCAACTAGTTCCCATACTTCATTTCTCTTGAAGTTGTTGAGCTCTTCATGCATTGCATTTACCCAATCCGGATCTCTCAATGCTTTATCAATGTCCTTGGGTTCTTCCATTGACACAAAAGAAGAGTGAGCACAAAATGATGCCAATCTTGATCTAGTTTGAACTCCCCTTTGTATGTCACCAATGATGGAATCCAATGGATGGTCTCTAGCAATGTTGGTTGGTTGAAGCACTTGCACTTGATTGCTTGGATGTTGATGTTGATCATGAGTTGGAGATGATGAACTAGCCACTTGTTGATCTTGTTGCACTTGAGATGATGTACTAGCTTGATTTTGCATTAGAGAACCACTAGCTTGTGTAATTGGACTTTGGAGCACTTGATCTTTGTTGTCATCCACATCAATCACTTGCTTTGGCCTTATATCACTAATATCCATTTCTTTCATAGCATTGGTCAATTGAGTTCCTCTCACATCATCCAAGTTATTTTCCTCATCTTGAGAGCCATTTGTTTCATCAAACTCAACATCATGAACTTCCTCAAGTAAACCACTAGCTAAATTCCAAACTCTATAAGCTTTGCTAGTAGTGGAGTAACCAAGTAAGAATCCTTCATCACATTTCTTCTCAAACTTGCTCAATCTAGTGCCCTTCTTTAAGATGTAGCATTTGCAACCAAATACCCGAAAGTATGCAATGTTGGGCTTTCTTCCATTTAATATCTCATATGGTGTTTTCTCTAAGAACTTGTGGCAATAGAGGCGGTTGCTATAGAAGCAAGCCGTGTTGATTGCTTCGGCCCAAAATGAATGACTCACATTATACTCATTCAACATTGATCTTGCCATATCAATCAAGGTTCTATTCTTCCTCTCAACTAGGCCATTAGATTGAGGTGTATACTTGGCCGAGAATTGATGTTTGATTCCAAGCTCCTCACATAGCTCATCAACTCTTGTGTTTCTAAACTCACTTCCATTGTCACTTCTCACTTTCTTGATTGTGGTCTCAAACTCATTTTGTACTCTCTTGATGAACTTTTTGAATATGTCAAATACATCACTCTTGTCCACAAGAAAGGATACCCATGTGTATCTAGTGAAATCATCCACAATCACAAAGCCATACTTGTTGCCACCAATGCTTGTGTATGTAGTTGGTCCAAATAGATCCATGTGCAACAACTCAAAAGCCTTGGAAGTACTCATAATGCTCTTTAATGGATGAGTGTTGCCCACTTGCTTTCCGGCTTGACATGCACTACATAGCTTATCTTTCTCAAATGTGACATCCTTCAAGCCCCTAACTAAGTCATGCTTCACTAACTTGTTCAATTGCTTCATGCCAACGTGACCAAGTCTTCTATGCCATAACCAACCCATACTTGATTTGGTGAGCAAGCATGTTGAAAGTTGAGTGTCACTAGCATTGAAATCAACCAAGTATAGATTCTCATATCTAAAACCCTTAAAGATCAAATTAGAGCCATCAACACTAATTATCTCCACATCATCAACACCAAATATGCACTTGAAACCGAGATCACACAATTGAGCAACCGAGAGAAGATTGAAGTTCAACTTTTCAACTAAGAGCACATTGGAAATGCTATGATCATTAGAGATTACAATCCTTCCAAGAGCCTTCACATCACCCTTGCTATTGTCACCAAATGTGATACTATCAATGCCACTATCATTTGATTTGAGAGAGTTGAACATTCTTGAATCACCGGTCATATGTTGAGAGCACCCACTATCAAGCACCCAATGCCTTCCTCCGGCCTTGTAATTTACCTATAAAATAAATTAATGTTTCTTAGGTACCCATACTTGTTTGGGTCCTTGGAGGTTAGTAACTAAGCTCTTTGGTACCCAAATGGCCTTCTTCTTTGGACCCACAATTGGTGTACCAACAAACCTAGCATGCACACCTTTCTCACCCTTGGTAAGCACATAACAAGAATCAAAAGGAATGTAATCCATTTTAGCATAAAACTTGTTGTTCTTGTTCATTTTATTACAATTAATCTCTAGATGCCCAACTTGCTTGCATCTATTGCAATAACGACCATTGTTCTTCACAAGGCGAGGCTTTGGAGTAGCAAAGGCCGCCTTGCCCTTCTTGGGAGTATAGCCCAAACCCTCTTTGTTAAGAGAGAACCTTTGACTACCCAAGCATTTTAGCAAGCGGGCATCCCCACCATAGGCATTGCCTAATGCGCGGGTGAGATCATCCACCTCTCTCTTGAGAGTCTCATTCTCAACCACAAGTGATGAATCACTAGTAGTAGAGATAGAGTTGGTTGTGGTGGATGATGATGAGCTACATGAAGCATTAGTAGGACCAACAAATAAAGAATCATCAATAATATCACATGTTAGTCCAATATCATAAGTGACAATCACTTGCTCCTCCGTAGCTTCCTTCATGAGCTTCTCCAACTTAAGGTCCTTCTCCTTGATGAGCTCAAGTAGAGAGGAGTGGGCTTCCTTAAGCCTAGTGTGAGCAACTTCAAGGTCCTCGTGGTCTTCCTTTAGACACTCACGAGAGGCCTCTAGCTCATCAAAGGATTTCCTAAGAGCTTTGAGCTCTTGTTCAATTCCTTTGCACTCCTTACTTTTTTTGAGAGCAACAAGCTCTTCCATCAAGGCATCATTTTCATTGCTCTTGGCAATGAGCTCTTGCTCTAAGATTTTGCACTTCTTGGTTGTCCTCTTGTAGCCCTTGCTCATTTGATCTATTATGCCCAATAGATCATCCTTGGAGTAGTCCTCATCCTCCTCATCATCACTCCTACAACCATCACTAGCACAAGAATCATCATCACTATCATCATATTTTACCTTGGTAGGCTTGGCCATAAGGCATGTCGATGTAGTGTCGAAGATGGATGGCTTGTTGGAGAGGGCGATGCTTGCAATGGCTCGCCGAGTGGTCCTCTCATCATCACTAGAGCTTTCATCATCATCACTATCAGAGTTGTCACTATCCCAAGTGACCACATAACCACCACCATTCTTCTTCTTGTTGATAGTGAAGCTCTTCTTCTCTTTCTTCTCCTTCTTGTCCTTCTTGTTCTTCTTTAACTTCAACTCTCCATCATGATATCTTTTGTCTTCATAGGGACACTTTGCCACTACATGATCGGGGCTATTGCAATTGTAGCAAAGCATCTCCTTTGCCTTCATGAAGTCCCTTCTCTTTCTTGCACCATATCCTTTCTTCTTCATGAACCTCCCCATCTTGTGCACTAGGAGGGCCATGGTCTCATCATCGAATGGATCATCATCATCGCTCTCCACCTTGCTCTTGCCCTTAGAAGATGAAGCCTTGAATGCAATGGGCTTCTCTTGCTTGACCTTGATCTCCTTCTTCTCATCTTCATCTTCATCATCATCATATTGAGCATCGGTCATGACATCTCCAAGCACTTGGTTTGGAGTCACCTTGTCCAAGCCCTCTCTTTGGATCATCTTCCTCAAGATAGCAAACTTCTTAGGTAAGTTCATCAAGAACTTATGTGAGAAGTCCTTGTCCTTGACATCTTCTCCTAGGCTCTTGAGATCATTGACAATAACTTGTAGCCTATAGAACATCTCCGGTATGGACTCATCATCCTTCATCTTGAAGCTTGCAAACTTATCCTTGAGCATATAGAGCTTGGCACTCTTTACCGTTGAAGTGCCCTCATATGTTTCTTCTAATCTTGTCCACACTTCACTTGCCATCTCAAGATCCTTGATTTGCTCAAAGACCTTTGCATCAATCCCATTGTAGAGAGTGTTGAGAGCCATAGTGTTGCATTGGTTGTTGATGCGGTCATTGTTGGTGAGATTGTCGGGATCAATGATAGCATAATCATGATGTGTCACCTCCCAAACCTTCTCATTGATAGAGCCAAGATATTGCTTCATCTTTCTTTTCCAATGATCAAAAGATGAGACACCATCAAAGAATGGAGGCTTGCCCCCGACATGGTTGAACACAACTTGAGCCATCTTACACCGAGGTTGTTAAGCCTTACAAACGGTGACCACGGCTTTGATACCACTTGAAAGGTCTTGATGGCTAGAGGGGGGTGAATAGCCTTTTAAAAATTTCTACAATGACAAGCTAAACAAGTTTATCAATACAACAAATAGCGAGATGCGAGTTTTACTTAGCCTACGGGGTGTTTGCAAGCCACCTATCCAATTCACAATTCTAGTATATTTGCACACAACCGCACAAGTTAAACCGAGAAGGTAACTACCACTACAACTAGCAAGCTACACAAAAGAGCTACTCTAGCAAAGCTAACTAGCTAGCAAAGATAACTAAGAAAGTAATACAAGTGAGAGTTAGGAGGGTATCACCGAGAGGCGAAGTATTGAGCCAACCAATATGATCAACAATGAATACCAAGATAACCGAACACCGGGATCAATCAATCACAATATGAAAGTGATGACACGAAGATTTATCCCGAGGTTCACGTGCTTGCCGGCACGCTAGTCCCCGTTGTGTCCCTCTTCACCACGTGGTTCGGTGGCTAATCGGTCTCACACCGAGCCTCTTAAAAGGCACCACAAGAACCTACCAAATGGCAAAAGGTTGCAATGACACGAGCAATTCACTAATGTTGCCTTTGGCGCTTCGCCGAGGTAGGCACAAACCCCTCACAATCACCGGAGGTGGCCAAGAACAATCACCAACTCTTGCCAACGCCTCCAAGCTGCTCCAAGCCGTCTAGGTGGCGGCAACCACCAAGAGAAACAAGAATCCCGCAGCAAATCAACCACCAAGTGCCAACTAGATGCTATCTCACAATGCAAATGCACTTGGATCACTCAATCTCACTTCGAATATGCAAAGAAGCAAGAGAGATGAGTGGGAGGGGAGTTGCTTAGCTCAAAGTGCTCACAAGTATGTCAAATGTGCAAGAGTAAGAGCCTTGAGCCGGCCAACGAGTATATATAGACGTACCCCTTCGAATATAGCCGTTAGGAATGAGATCCAGCTGAAATCGCGCTGACCGGACGCGCCGGTCAAACTGACCGGACGCTCCGGTCGCGTAACGGCTAGTTTTCGAAACGCCGACCGGACGCGCCGGTCGCAACGACCGGACGCGCTGGTCACGACCGGACGCTCCGGTCCCGTGACTGACCGGACGCGCCGGTCAACACTGAGTCGCGCAAAACAAACCATCGACCGGACGCGCTGAAGAACTGACCGGACGCCACAGTGCCCGCGTCCGGTCGGAGTCCAGTAAGCTCCCTGGACGACCGAACGCGTCCGGTCGCCTGTGACCGGACGCGCTGCGCGTCCGATCAACCAACTGAAAAACACGCAGAAGCTGGACGCTGACCGGACGCGTCCGGTCAAACAGTGACCGCGTCCGGTGCAGCGTCCGGTGCAGCGTCCGGTCACCACTGTGACCTCTGTTCGCTTCCGTTTGATTTTCGTTTGATTTCCGACTTCCGGCGTAGTGGAAAATAGGCATTTCATTTCCCGGAAATCGCCTGAATCCCGCGCTCACACGCTCGGTGGGAGGGAGAGAGGACCCCAAACCCTCTCTACCGCTCAAACTCCAACGCCGTCGCAAACGTGCTAACACCACCAAGTGATCATCACCATGTGCATGTGTGTTAGCATTTTCACAATCATTTTTCGAGGCGTTATTAGTTCTATCCAAATGCATATGATCATGAAATGCACATCTAGAGGCACTTAGGAGTTCATTAGCCGCGTCATTCCCCTCTTTATAGTACGGCTATCTATCCTATAATGTAACCACACCCACTAGGTGTCTTGGTTACTAAAACACAACCCTAAAGCATATACCTTTGCCTTGATCACATAGGGTTGCGTCCAAATCCAAGTGTGGCCATCATGATCACCATGTCCATCTTGCCACCAACCTTGGATTGTACTAATCCTCATATGCTACATACAACTTAGGCATAGGATTAGTACTAAGGCATTGTCACTAATTACCAACACCAAACATAGGACTTTCAACAGTTTTGTTGTACTTTGCGAGACGAACATTTTGAGCCTAATTAGTTAAAATTTGGACAATTTTTACCAAATACAAACGAAATGCTACAGTGCGCTACAGTGATTCAGCCGCCACCAAATCGGCTGAACTAAACACGGCCCTGATCCTCTGAAGGATGGCGTGGGTTCAAATCCTACTACTGACACGTTCACTATCAATTTAATTTTATTTTTCTGTTTGGTTTTGTTCAAATTATATTCTTGTTCTGTTATTTTTGTTTTTGTTGTTTGTTCAAAGTGTATTCTTGTTCTGTTTTGTTCAAAATGTATTTTTTTTCAACTAGATATATGCCCGTGCATTACACGGGAGCCACGAGTTTTGTTCTCAGGCCTACAGGATGCACGTGGCTTGTAGACGAACATTTTAGGAAATCTTCAAATCTAGTTACATATTAGATCTACCTTATAGAAACCTAAAAATTTTGTTCCATTTTTTAATACGTATATGATCTATTATTGATTTTTATACAAGTTTAATCTGATTTGATTATTTCTTGAAAATAATAAAAATCTAATCAATGATTTTGTATTGAAAATTTCAAGTTATTTTCCGGGCGGGGTGTCCGACACGGTGCCGAAGTCCGGGCGATAGGCAGCGGGAGCGAGGCGATGATTAACACACGACGATCCCCTTAATTATTTTTTAGGTGTATATAATAGATTTTAGTGTTGGCCGTGGAGGAGGTGGGGGTGAGCGGGCCGTCGCTCCGAGCCCCAAAGAACGGGCCCTGCCCTGGCATGCGTATACTACTTTAATTCTTTATTATTCAGCTTGTTCGCTTGAGCTTTAAGCCGTTTATTTTTAACCAGTCAGTAATATTTTTCTCTCACACTAAATCAGCCAACGATACTTTTAGTTGTTTATTTTTAGCCAAGTGAACAGGCATTGCTAATAAAAACCTGGCCCAAAATGTAATTGTAACCAACACAGCACAGCACATGATCGACTATACTAGTCGTATCTCGTACGTACTGTACTGTCACCGTGCCGAGTTGCCCCCGCGCGGGGGTGACGGAGAAGCAAGTCCCAAGCAAAGCAAGAGATGCGAAGCCATCAAGACCCGCGAACCAACCAACACGGACGACACCACGTCACGTGACGTGAACCCGCACCACCAGCACCAACGGGGGCGGCACCGTCACGAGCGGGCAGACGACCGAGAGAGACAATCACATGCAAGCAAGACGCGTGCCCAAATATCCAAAAGGATTTATTTAGTAGCCAATTTTGTGAACCCAATAATACCTCAATCAATTATCCAAACTCCGATTCCGTTGATTTTTTTCTTTCTGAATTCATCTACAATCAAACTCTATCTATCCATAACAGTTTCTTCATTTTAGTTTATTTATTATATAACTAATTTGTGTTTGTCTTTGTTCGTATGCCACAGATCCCATGGTGTTTGCTATCGACAACAATGGCCTGATCGTAGAGGAGCTTTACTTTGGAGGCCACCACATTGACGACGACTTTGGAGGCCACAAGCAAGGGCCTTGAGACTCGTACCGCGAGGTGCCAATAGCGAGACGTAGAGTCTAGCGGCGGATGTGGCGTGGACCCTGTATTTTGTGCCTGGCCCACTAGTTTTGTGCCAATATCTCGACTATATCAAACTTCGAATCCACTAGTTTTTTTTTTCCTTCTAAATCCTCGAGAAAATCAAGTTCTATCTATCCACAGCAATTTCTTCATTTTAATATCTCGATTATCAAACTTTGAATCCACTAGCTTTTCTTTTTAAATCCATAGAAAATCAAGTTCCTTGCTTGCGGGGAAATTCTCTCTCGTAATAGGATTGATAATCTTCGAGAAAATCAAGTTTTATCTATGCATACCAAATTCTTCATTTTAATATTGCAATTTGTGCTTGTCTTTATTATTCGTGTGTCATACGACCCCATTTTAATATTACAATTTGTGCTTGTCTTCATTTTAGTATTGCAATTCGTGCTTTTGTCTTTTTTCGTGTGCTGCAGATCCCATGCATGGCTTGATCGCAAAGGAGGTCGGAGGTGAGCAGCAGCCACATGAGTATCACTAATTTAATAGGTAAAATTGGCTTCTAGACACCGAAAGTGACCTTTCTTTGCTGACGAACACTGAAAATAGAGCGATTTACTGGTGGACACTCTAGTTTGTGTCAAATTTGCTAGAGAGCCCCGAACGCATTAAAATATTATTTCCTGGCTCATGAGGTGAGAGAAGAGCGAGAAAATGTCATTTTTGCCCCTGTCCCTTTCTTCTTCCTCTCTCTCACTTTCTTCCTCTGCAGCAGACTACTGTCGTCCGTAGGCAAGCTGCCGCGCACGCCGAGCAGGCCACGGGCGCGGGCCCTAACCCGCACAGGACGAGCAGGCCGCGGCCGAGCGTGGGCACCGCTGCTAGCCACCACCGTCGATGAGCACGCAGGAGGTGCGGGCATGGACCCGCCTGGCCTTCGAGCAGCAGCGCGGTCCTTTGAGCGGTGGAGGAGCGGCGACGGTGGAGGGGTGGGCTTGGGCCCACGCGCACTGGGGAACCGTCGCCAAGGGAGGGGCTGCATGGGGAGGGGGGTTCGCCGCCAGTGTCGGTGGAGGGGTGGGCTTCGGCCCACGCACGCGGGGGAACCGCCACTGAGGGAGGGTCCGCCTGGGGAGGGGTTGCCGGTGAGGGAGGGGCGCGGCTGACGGAGGAGGATGTTGACTAGGGAGGGGGCTGGTGCCACCGCCTGGGGAGGGCGCGACCGCCGGGGTAGGGTCGTGACTTGGGAGCGGTTCACTGTGACGATGGTGCGCCGGGGGAGGGGCCGCTGCCGAGGGAGGATCCTGCCTGGGGAGAGGGTCGGCGCCGGCCATGAACTTGCCGTAGCAGAGGAAGAAAGGGAGAGAGAGAGCAAGAAGAAAGGCAAGGGCAAAAAGGACATTTCATCGCTCTTCTCTCACCTCTTGAGCTAGAAAATAATATTTTAATACGTTCGGTATCCTTTAGCTAATTTGGCATAAACTAGAGTGTCCACTAGTAAATCGCTCTATTTTCGGTGGCCGCCAGCAAAAAAAAAATGTCACTTTCAGTGTCCAGGAACCAATTTTGCCAACCATCACCACACAAAGGTAGCACTTGTGACTACAAAGTAAAAGCGCAACCAGCCGCAGCTACGGATCCATCAATCCATTCATTCATCCGATAATCTGTGTTTGTCTTTCTTCGTATGCCACAGATCCCACGGTGTTTGCTACCGACAACAAAGGCTTGATCGTAGAGGAGCTTGGAGGTCAATCAGCACATTGATGACAACTTTGGAGGCCACAAGCAAGAGCCCTTGAGAGTTGAGACCACCGCGAGGTGACAATAGCAAGACGTGGCGCCCTGTTGGCTCGTTAGATAAGCCGTACTTTTTCAGCCAACGAACAGTGTTTTTCTTTCATAACAAGTTAGTAAACTGTACTTTCAGCCATGGTTTTTCAACCAAGTGAACAGAGCAAAATGGCTGATGTGGTGTGGACCCCGCATTTTGTGCCAGCTTCGAATCCACTAGTTTTTTCTTTCTAAATCCATAGAGAATCAAGTTCCTTGCTTGCGGGGAAATTATCTCCTAAGACAGGATTGATATACAGTCTTTGAGAAAATCAAGTTCTATCTATCCATATCAGTTTCTTCACTTTAATATTGCAACCTGTGCTCGTCTTTATTCGTGTGCCACAGACCCCATTTTAATATATTACAATTACAATCTGTGCCTCTCTTCATTTTAGGATTGCAATTTGTGCTTTTGTCTTTATTCGTGTGCAAAGGAGCTCGGAGGTGAGCAGTCACAAAAAGTGTATCACTAATTCACTATCAGTAGAGAAAAAAGAAGAGCGTGTCACCATCACCACGCAAAGGTAGTACTTGTGATGAGATTACAAAGTATAAGCAAGAAAAGCGCTGCGGATCCATCAATCCATTATCCATCCATTCATCCGATTCTGTGGTTATGTACATGATCACCCAACCAACCATTATTCATCATATCGTACATACAGTATATTTGATGATTATCTACAAAATACTAACAGCAGTGACTTACGACAAACTAGAGTATGTAGCTGGTCTACGTAGGCACAGCAAGTAGTCTATGTCTATGAAATGAAATAAACCATGCATCTCTCCGAGTCACTCTCTGCTAACCAACGCAACGAAACAACACATGTAACGTAACCAAGACGAGCGACGGCGACGGCGACGGCGACGGCGACGGGCGGTGGTGACGCACGGAGAAGCAGGCAACCAAAGCAGCGAGAGGAGATGCGAAGCGAAGCGAAGCGATGAATCAGGACGCACCGAACCGCGAACCAACGCTCCGCTCCCAACACGGATGGCAGGCACCGCACCGCGTGACGTGACGTGAACCCGCACCGAGCACGCACGGGATTCGGCGCGGGGCAGACGAGAGAGAGACAACAACAAGCCTTGACGCCGGCGGCGGCGACGGACCGGCCCGTCGCCATCACCACCATCAACTAGAGCTTGGTGCGGTCGCGGCACTGCTGGGAGCGCAGCCGCATCTCGGAGACGCCAAAGACGAAGCTACAGTCGGAGTAGGCCACGGCGTGGCGCTTGAAGAGGCCCAGGATGTTGACCTTGCCGGGGATCCTCGTGGCGGCCTCGAGCGGCAGGGCGCCGGCCTCGACGTCGCTGAGGAGTTGCGGCAGGTCGGACGCGAAGCGGTCGGCCTGGATCGTGAGCGCGAGGCTGACGTTGCCGTCGCCGCGGCTCGGGATCCGGCCCGGGTCGATCTCCGCGGACCCGACCTGGACGCCGCGGTAGGTCAGGTCCGTGTGGCCGCCCGAGGGGTACGCGAACGAGGCCGGGTTCGGGTTGTGGACCGACACGACGAGGAGGAGCGTGACGTTGAGCTGGAGCGAGGCGGCCGGGAAGGTGAGGCGCGGGGCGATGCCGGAGAGCCGCGTGGAGACGACGCGGGTGGTGGGGTCGCGGACGCGCAGGACGGTCAGGAAGAGGACGAGGAGCGTGATGGCTAGGGCGATGAGGAAGGCGAGGGTGATGAGGAGGCAGATGCAGAGGCAGCGCCGGCGCGGGTTGGGGGAGGTGGCGGGGGGTTTGGTGGAGGAGGAAGCAGGGTAGGCGGGGGCGGACGGGGTTGTGTGCGTCGGGAGGACGCTGCTGCCCCCGGTGGAGGAGGTGGCCGCCATTAGATGGATTGGGATTTGGGAGGAGGGATCGCGGGCGGCGATGCGAAGGCAGGCAGAGGCAACCGAATGGAATAAGGGAGGGGAGGGAGGGACCGGAAGGAAGGAAGGAAGGAGAGGAGAGGAGGCAGGGAAAAAGGGCGTTGCCGCTTGCCGGCCGGCGGCGGGTCGGCAGGGAGGTACTGAAAAGAGTTTAATGAGGAGGAGGACGGGGAGAGGTTGGGGGTTATAATAACTCAGGGGCTGTTTAGTTTCCAAGAAATTTTGCAAAAATTTTCAGATTCTCCATCACATCAAATCTTTGGACACATGAAGCATTAAATATAGATAAAAAATAAAACTAATTACACAGTTTAGATGAAATGGACGAGACGAATCTTTTAAGCCTAATTAGATCATAATTAGACACTAATTGCCAAATAATAACGAAAGTAGCTACAGTCCCATTTCACTAAATTTTTGGCAACTAAACGCTACCTCAATTGAATGAATTGGAAACCGACTGATGATCCCCCATTGGTGTGGCGTGGGCACGGGGATTGAAATTCGTTCCCCTCTCTCGCCTGGTTGGATCGGGTTGACGACGTGGTGGACACGAAGAGGGGGTGGGGGCTGAGCGCGACAGCTGTCCGTCCCTCCGTGGTTGTAGAGTAGAGCGAACCGACACGCCAGCAGTCAAGAGGGGTTCCCACTTCCCACAGCTGTCCGTTGGTTCGTTCGTGGAGGAGTTTGTTTCTCCCTCCCAGCCCCGAAGCCAGTCCCGTCCAGTTGAGTCGCTGCAGCACTGCATCAGGAGCCGTCGCTCTCCTGATGCATCGACAAGGAAGGAGTTGATTCGCTGCACCAGGAGCCGTCGCTGTTTGGATTCGATTCCACCACCACCTGCACGTACGGTTGGTTGGCTGGCTGCAGCAGCAAAAGTCGTCGCGTTCCGTTGCGCGTCCACGTCCGCCACCGCTTCACTGTGTGCCTGCCTCGCTCCGAGCGTGTGACCATCCATCCGTCCGCGTAAACTGTCCCGGAACGCAGGAGCTGCAATGCAAACATTGAAGCTGCCGGGTGGACAATTGTAGCAGCAGTTGGAAACTTGGGATATTATACACCAGCTGGCTGCAGCGCATCCCAAAGTAGCAGAAGCCATCGCAACCTTTACTACGTACTACGTAATTTGCAATGAAAACTTGTGTTACTCTTTTTTACCCAAAAAAAATGTCACAAACGAACAAGGAGCACGCATGTTATATACGCCAAAGCAACAGCCAGAGGTCGGAGTATACTGTATATATCGTACGGAATACAAAGCAACACTTCTAGAGGGTAGCATATCGTGTATCCGATACGCGTTTCATACGTCGTGGATGTGTATCTGAGAACATATCGCCTCTGATACGCGTATCGGACGCGGCTGCCAGCATCGGATAATACAACCTCAAGGCGTCTGGACTCCCCGGCATGCGCTGGCCGCATTTGCCTGTCAATTTATTTTTAAAAAAATCGTATTAAATCTTTCATACTATAGTACTAGTACTTAACGAACAAGTATTTGGTATGTTATTTGCAACATCGCATTCATAATAATAAATTAGGTTACAGGTTGAAGGACACCATGCTGCAGTACGAGTCCGTGCGAACGGGACAGACCAGGAGCTGCGTTCAAACATGCCGTCTCATCCGGACGTCCTTCGCTAGGCTAGCCGATTACATTTGCCTTCCTTGGGCAACGACCGCCTGCAGTCCGCGCCGAGTCCGCACCGCAGGCTGGAGCAGCAAAAGTCGCCGAGTATCCGTTGCGCGTCCATGTCCAGCACTAGGGGTTGTTTAGTTGGTGAAAAAGTTTAAGTTCGGCTACTGTAGCACTTTTCGTTTTTATTTGGTAATTTGTGTCCAATCATGGACTAATTAGGCTCAAAAGATTTGTCTCGTGATTTACAACTAAACTGTGTAATTAGTTTTTTCTTTCGTCTACATTTAGTACTCCATGCATGTGTCGCAAGATTTGATGTGACAGGTACTGTAGCACTTTTTGGGTTTACTTTTTGGGTTCACTTGCCAACTAAACAGGTTCACTTTTTGGATTCTGCTGCTTTTCTGTTCTGCCGCCTGACTCTCACTCTGAGCACGTGGCCCCTCCATCCATCCTGGACTGCAGTTGAGTTGTTGCTGCAGCTGCACAATTAGGCAGTAGCAGCAGTTGGAAACTTGGGGGTACTACTAATTAATTATACAGCCAAGCCCAAAATAGCAGAAGCGGCAATTTTATTTTACTGCATCCACGCGCTGGCAGATTATTTCGTTGGTGGGCTGATATACTAATGGGCCACTTCATAACTGATGATTACAAACCATACTTTTATTTCTCGTGCATGCAGCCACGCGAGAATCCAAAATTTACGACTTCTTTTGAAAGTTTAAAAAATGTTATATCTCTCAAACTGGGATTCTCAATTAAATTTCGATCACACCATTATATTTCTTATAATAAAATCTTCACAACAATATCCCATTTAGGTATGTCTAGACCCGTTGGCGCTGCGGATGCCACGAGAGGACGACATTTTGAGGGGAAGGAAGTTGTGTTGGGGAAGTTGTGCCGTTTTGGGTCATAAATTCTCAGACTAATTGCAGACGAAATCCATCAGTTGTGCTTAAGGCTGGACGAAAAACTCGAAGCTCGTTAGCTCGCTCGGCTCGTGGCTAGCTCGGCTCAGCTTGGCTCGACTCGTTACCATAACGAGCCGAGCTGAGCCAAGATTTTAACTCGTTAGCTATAACGAGCCAACTCGAGCTAGCTCGTGAGCGGCTCGCAAGCCAAATGAGCCATAGTTTTAAGGAAAAAGTCATCAAAACTTATATTATGTTTGTATTACTTTATGTCTTGCACTCTGCAAATAGTTAATATGTTAGCTCATACGAATATTTTATTCAATTTAAAGCTATTGAATATATTATTTTTGTATTATTACTATTTTCAAGCTTTTGATAAATGCAAATATTAAATTTTGTATATTTTTTATAACTGGCTCGCAAGCCTAACGAGCTAGCTCGAGCTTTTAACGAGCCGAGCCGAGCTGGCTTTCTGGCTCGTTAAGATAACGAGCCGAACCGAACTGGCTCGTTATCCTAACGAGCATAACGAGCCGAGCCGAGCCGAGCCGAGCCGAGCTGGCTCGTTATCCAGCCTTTTGTGCTCTCGTGCACCGTCCACCTGATTCCTGATTCCTGATTCCTGAAGCCTGAATTAGTCTGCAGCAAAGTTCCTGCTCTGTAATAATAAAAAAAGGGGTCCCTCTTCTGAATGGCGACTACAATCGCGTATGGTACGTATAGTCCTCGCTACCAGTAGTGTCATGTCACTGTCACCGTGTGCATGCAGCTGGAGGAGGAATTGCCGAATGTATATGCCTGGACGAAAAATGTTGAGCAGGGCAGGTCTGGGCGTGGCCGCCCTTTACTCTTTGTGACGAAGGGTGTGTTTAGATGGTAAAAAAGATGTAAAAAAAGTAATGTAGCATGTTTTAGTTTTATTTGGCAAATAGTGTCCAACTGTTGACTAATTAGGTTCAAAACGTTCGTCTCGTCAAGTACAACCAAACTGTACAATTAGTTTTTGATTTCATCTACATTTAGTACTTCATGCATGTATCACAAGTTTATGTGACGGGGAATCTTTTTTTCGCATAGTGTTTTTTTCGTGGAACTAAACAGGGCCGAAGCCTGAAGCACCAAACAGTGCCCCGCCACATCGATCACACACGCACACCCAGACCCAGAGCGCGCGTGCAGCCACAGGAAGAGGCCGTTACCATTTACCACCGGCGGCGAAGATCGCAGAGCCCGGAGAGGAAAGTAGTAGACCAGCCAGCCAGCCAGCCAACCAGCAGCCACTGCCCGCCTGTCCGTGTCCGTCCTGGACTCCTGGTTGTTCAGAGTTCGACCAGAGACTTCAGATAAAGGGGTGTTTAGTTTCCAAAAATTGTCACCTCAAAACATTACATCGAATCTTGCGTCACATGTATGGAGCATTAAATGTAGACGAAATAAAAAACTAATTGCACAGTTCACCGTGAAATCGCGAGACAAATCTTTTAAGCCTAATTAATCCATGATTGAACAGTAATTACCAAATAAAACAAAAAGCTACAGTACCCGAAACCAAAAATTTTTGCCAACTAAACACCCCTAAGTTCAGTTCAGTTCGGACTTCGTTCAGAGTTCAGAGGCAGAAATGCAAAATGATCATATATATATATATATATATATATATATATATATATATATATATATATATATATATATATATCTATATATATATATATATATATAGTTTGGAAAATCCTATTTCTGCAAGATCTCATCACCAAGGCTTTGAACAAAACCAAACTTGTACCATTTGGAGAATTTGGCCAAGAGGTACAGTGTCGGAATCACATGATTAGCACCATCTCGGAATCACACGATGAGATTGAATGAAAAGTAAGGTGAAAAGGGAATAACAACTCGAGCCATAAACTATTATTAGCCGACACTATAATTGGGGAATAAACAGGGATTCCGTACTTGAATAGGACCTAATCAACGGAGAGTCAGAGACTCCGATGTAGAGTATCGCCACGCCGCCGCCGGCGGCGGCCGTCCGTCCTCATCTCCTCGCTGACACGCCAAGGTCGCAATCCTAGAACCATGACGTCGACGAGAACGCTGCGATGTGCGCCAACGCAGAAGTTGCAAGGGCGGATAGAAGGAGAAAAATCATCGAATGTTTCTGCAGGGCTGCGGCAAGCCACCAGCACCGATTGCCCATTGGCGATTGCAGCCTTTGGCCTTCTCCCTTGTGACATTGGGCTCTATGGGCTCCAGTGCAGGGCTTTCATCTCACAAACTGGACTGCTGTTAAACTTAACTGTGTTGGGCTGCCGGGGTCAACATATTTTTTTAATGGGGTCAACCCTGGTGAAAACGTATACTCCCTCTGTCTCTATTTCAGAGTCGTTGTAGCTCTGCTCCTGCCTGTCCCCATTCAAAGCATCGTGCATGCATCTGGTTCAGCTTCTGTCCAAATCCAAGGAATCTCGCATGTACCTGAGTGCTGAAATAGGGACAGATGGAGCAGGTATAAGGTGAAACTAGCAATCGGGGTCAGCTGACCCCGACCCATCCACGTAGATCTGCCCCTGATTTGGCCAAGAGGTACGGTGTCGGAATCACATGATTAGCACCATCTCGGAATCACACGATGAGATTCAATGAAAAGTAAGGCGAAAAGGGAATGACAACTCGAGCAATAAACTATTATTAGCCGACCCGACCTCTCGAAGAGAATGTGTGCAGTGCAGATTTGTAGGGTTCTTTGTTAGTTGAGCTTCAGCTGCAGGTCCCAGCAGTTTTTGAGATATGTAGCTCCTGTCAGTGGGGAAACATATCTAGCTTGCTGCCCTAGAACAATTGCTGGTTTATTATAGAGTTCTGTTGAACAAAATATTTTCACAATTAACCAAAGTCAGTGAACTAGAGGCAGATCCGAAACGAAGAGATCTACCATTCATCTGCATATGCAGGTTAGCTGCATCTCAGATCTCTAAGCCAAAAGACGCAACGTGGTAACACGTACCATGAATAATCTGACAAAGTAAACGATCGTGCAAATAATAAGCTGAGACTAGCCGCCAAAAACTACGAGTAGATCTCAGATCTCTAGAAAGAAAAAAATCGAAGCACTGGATGCCATGCCAGCATATATAGGAATTGAAAAGGCTGTCACTAGATCCTTTTGTTTGTTTAAGACCATTTAATTTGGAGCAGAAACCAGAGAAGATGAGCTCATCATCAGGTTAATTATCATCCGCAGGCATATATAAATCCATCCGCGACCGCGAGCGAGTAGTCGTCCCAGCTGCGCGCGCCACATCTCCTCTCATCTCTGTAACGTGCACCCTTCCTAAGCTAGTGTGTGCGATCGCGAGCAGCTTTGGCAGCAATGGCGAGAGCTGAGTTGGTCCTCCCTGCTGCTCTACTGCTGTGCCTGTGCCTTGCATTGGCCGACCGTGCCGATGCTGCGAGGAAGACGGTTGGGGTCTACGAGCTCAAGAACAAGAAGGGGGATTTCTCCATAGGTCACCAACTGGGGAGCCACCCTCATGTCTGTCATCGTTCCTGACTCCAAAGGTATGCATGCATGCTGGTTTCCTTAGAGTCCTTTTGGCGTAATGAATGCTTTGTGACTGCATGCATAACGCTGAATTTCTTGCTGCCCGCAGGGAACTTGGCTGATGTCGTCCTTCGGTATGACACTATTGCTGAATGCTGAGTATGTGGTAAGATCACAGATCGATCTCTCTGTTCTCACACTCTAGAGCTTGCAGTATGCATCATTCCTCTTCCTCCGGTCGGTGTTCAAACAGAACGGTTCTTCTTACTTCGGGGCGCTGGTCGGCCGCGTGGCCAACAGAGTCTCCAAGGGCCGCTTCGTGCTCGACGGCAAAGCCTACCGCCTCTACATCAACGACGGCAAGAACGCACTCCACGGTACGCTCTCCGTCGTTCTCAGGTCACTCTCGTGCTATCTTCCATGGATTCGATCACTAGCTAGCTTAGTCTCGCCCTCCGTCGTTGTTCATCGATCAGGTGGCCACAGGGGTTTCAGCAAAGGTCATCTGGACGGTGAAGGAGTACGTGCCTGACTGCGACTCCCCTTACATCACCTTCTACTACCACAGCTTCGACGGAGAGCAAGGATTCCCCGGCGACCTGGACGTGTACGTGACGTACCAGCTGTCCAGCCCCTACGACCTGAGCCTGCACATGAACGCGACGGCGCTCAACAAGGCGACGCCGGTGAACCTGGTGAACCACGCGTACTGGAATCTGGGCGGCCACGGCAGCGGCGACGTCCTGGGCCACCTCATTCAGGTGTCGGCGTCGCTGTACATGCCCGTGGACCAGTCGATGATCCCGACGGGGCAGATCGCGGGCGTCGCCGGCACGCCCTACGACGTGCGCCGGCTCACCCTTGTGGGCGCCCGCATCAGCCCCGTCTCCGGCGGCGGCGCGGTGGGTTACAACCTCAAGTACGCGGTGGCGGTGCACGGGGGGCAGGGGTTCAAGCAGGTGGCGTTCGTTCGGGACCCGGCGTCCGGGCGGGCGTTCGAGCTATGGACGAACCAGCCCGGGGTGCAGCTCTACACCAGCAACTGGCTCAAGGACGAGAAGGGCAAGGGCGGCAAGGTGTACTAGAAGTACAGCACGGTGTGCCTGGAGACGCAGGCGTTCCCCGACGCCGTGAACCACCCCAACTTCCCGTCGGAGATTGTCAGGCCGAACGGGGTGTACCGGCACGACATGCTCTTCAAGTTCTCCTCCTAAGAGCAACTTCAGCGGTCGTCCCTAAATCCAGGCCTCTATTTTTAATTTTGGTGTCCACCTCCATTTTTGTTGGCCTAATTTTTTCTCCAACTCTAGCAGTAGCACCCAAACAAAAGCCTCCAAATTTCTTCGCACGACCACTACCATGTGGGACCTACCTGTCAGTGCCTCTCCCTCCCTCTTCTCCTTTTCTTCGCGTTCTGCCGGTTCCACTGCGATTGCGAGAGGGAGAATCGGAGGAGAGAGAGGGAGCACACCTCTAGAGAGAGGGAACCTGAGGCAGGAGAGGGAGGAGCTTGCTCATCCCAGCAGCGAGCCGGGGGAGGAGCCTCGGCGTCAGGGTGTCTGACCGAACCATGGCCGGAGCTGCTCACGCGTGGTGAAGCAGCACACCCTCGGATTTGGCCGAGCGGGGGAGGAGAGAAGGAGCCACGCTGCCGCTCGGGAGATCCATGGCCCTGCTCGGGGTTGGAGGGAGGAGGCCACGCTCATCGTCTCCACAGCGCGGAGCCCGCGCGCCACCCCTGTCCTTCGCGGATATTGCTACCGCGCCATGACTGCTTGGGGAAGGAGAGAGGGAGCCGCGCTTGGAAGGAGAGTGGGAGCCTGTAAGGTCTAAATGGCTAGAGGAGGTGAATAGTCTATTTAAATTTTATACAAGTTTTACTAAACAACAAGTTAGTAAATAAGATGGCGAAGCTCTTCTAGCACTAGCACAACAAATCTATGCAAGCCACCTACACAATTCTAGTAAACAACAAGACTATGATCTTTAGCACACACTAACAACCTAAGTCACTAGGCTAATTACTCCTATAAGAAAAGCTATTCTACTCAAGCTAAACAAGGCAAAGAACAATAAGTAAAGAAGAGAGTTTAAATAGATATACCAACGTTGATGAGAGAAGATATGTCTAATGTACCAATCAATCAACGTGATCACATACACAAATGAAATTCTCGGTAATAAGATGACACGATTTTTTACTGAGGTTCACTTGCTTCCTGGCAAGTTACTCCTCGTTGTGGCGATACACCCACTTGATGGATCGCGAGCTAATCAACTATCAAGAGTGGGTGGTTTAGCCGGTGGATTTCTTGTTACTCTTGGAGAGTACCGCTCCTAGCCGGCTTGGAGATTGTTGGAGGCGTTGGCAAGAGAAGGTGTTTGTTCTTGGCCACCTTCGGTTGATTGTGAGAGGTTCTTGTGCTTTTCTCGGTGGGACGCCAAAAGCAACTTTAGTGGAATGCGTGTGTCATTGAGTTACCTCACTTGAGAGTGGTGTCTTGCGGTGCCTTGCGGGGCGTGCCTTGAGGGGCAAGTGACTTGAGGGTCACACCGGAAAACCATCTAAGTGTTGGTCAACACAACCGGTGACGTAGCTTGTCGGTGCACAAGTGAACACCGGGTGAACAAAAATATTGTGTCTCTTGTCTCTCGATGATTGGTCTTCACATTGTGTTGTTGTCAATATTGATTGATTGTATATCATCTTGGTGATTGGCAACATCTTCACTCCACCATCGGTATAAGATTCACAATCCTCTCTCTTGCATTTACTTTTACTAGATTATCTTGTGTAGCTCTAGTGGTAGCTTTGCTAGTAGCGTTGTTAGCTTGCTCTCTAGTGTTTTTTTAGTGACATAGCACTTGTATGAACTAGAGATCATAATCTACTAGATTTGTGGATAGGAGGCTTGCATCACAACCTTTGGCTAAGCAAAACTCGCTTTACGCCGTTTGTTATTCTAACAAGTTTGCTTAGTATTTTTTGTAGAATTTTTTACAGGCTATTCACCCCCCTCTAGCCATTTAGGACCTTACAAGTGGTATCGGAGCCGTGGTCACTGAAAGGATCAAGATGCCCAAGAGGGGGGGTGAATTGGGCTTTTCTAAAAATTAATTGCAAGAATTAAGTCCTACAAGCCGGAATTCACCCCTAGTGCCTACTTGTGTTCCTAGAGAGTCTACCGTTAAAAAGTTTTGCACCCTAGTTTCCAATCCTAGTCTAGCATGGCAATTCTAGGAAAGTAAAACAAGCAATGAAAGTAAATACGAGAAAGTAATTGCTTGAAAGTAAAAGGGGCAAGGAACACGGCGATGTTTTTCCGAGGTATCGGAGAGTCGCCACTCCCCACTAGTCCTCGTTGGAGCACCCGCGCAAGGGTGTCGCTCCCCCTTGATCCGCGCAAGGATCAAGTGCTCTCTACGGGTTGATTCTTCGACACTCCGTCGCGGCGAATCACCCAAAACCGCTCACAACTTGAGTTGGGTCATCCACAAGCTCCGCCGGATGATCACCAAACTCCCAATCACCACCAAGCCGTCTAGGTGATGGCGATCACCAAGAGTAACAAGCTAGAACTCTCACTTGACCACAACGAGCCCAAATGAGGAGGTGGATGCACACTTGCTACTCTCGAATCACTAGTGAGGAAACTCAAACTTTGAATCTCAAATCTCTATCCTCACTAGAGCTCTTGCACTCCCTTGCACTCTAAAGGGTTTTCTCAGATGTTTGAATGAGCAAGAGACCTCTAAAAGAGGTGGAGGGGTTGTATTTATAACACCCCTCAGAAAAACGAACCGTTACTTTCTGACACGGGGTCACCGGACGCGCCGGTGCAACGCACCGGACGCGCCGGTCCCCCGTAACGGTCAAAACCCGTTTTTGAAACCGAACCACCGGACGCACCGGTCAGGTAGCACCGGACGCGTCCGACGTGCAAGGGTGCTTACTGGACTCACACCGGACGCGAGGCCGCGTCCGATGCCTGAAGACCGGACGCGTCCGGTCCTCTCTGGACCTTACTGGACTCGCACCGGACTCGCCGGTCAAGTCCAGTAGCGCGTCCGACGGGTGTTCTCTCTCGGTGACACGTGTCAGCCACTGACCACTGCGTCCGGTCTTCACGAGGACCGCGTCCGGTGGTCAAGGCCGAAACCTAGTCGCGGTAACGTATACACCGGACGCGTCCGGTGTTCCCGAAGACCGCGTCCGGTGCCTGGAAAACAGCCCGAACCTCGTCGAAACGCGTCGCAACTTCAACCAAGTTATTTCTAACTGAACCTTGAGCTAATCTAGGGTTGCTTAGCGCCAAGTTTAACAAGTGTGCACCACACCTAAACATAGGACTCGCCTAGGTCAAGCTACCCATTCATGCCCCCCTTTATAGTACGGCCAAAAGAGAAAAACGAAGATCCTAACGACTATTCCGAATGTGTCTCAACACTTCGTCATCCGGAACTAACCGTCCTTAATCTTGACGTCACTCTTTTGAAAACCGAAACGATTTCCATCAAGGGACACGAAACCACAGTGCTCAAAGTAGTTATCACTTCCATGACCTAACTTACCAATGTTTCTGCAAAACACACGTTAGTCATGGTAATAAAGTGTTGTCATTAATTACCGAAACCAAACCTTGGGGCCTAGATGCTTTCAATCTCCCCCTTTTTGGTGATTGATGACAACACTAAGTTTCAATGGATTAGAGTGAAGGTTTTCGAGCATGCTTGGTTCACATAAGCAAAAGACAATAAGCACAAAGGGTTAGGAATTGCTTAAGTGCCCCAAGCCAAAAGAGTGTACTTCATAAGATAAGACATGAAGAGTTAGTACACAAAAAGATACAGCTCATAAGTAATCGGAGTAAGGCACGGAAGCACAACCTTAGAGCTATAGCTAAAACGGTGACATATATTAATCACAGAGACGGATAACACATTAAGATACGACTCGACGACAATGTCACACGAATGCAATGCTGAAAATAAACATGATATGCATGAATGTAGCACACGAAAAACGAAAACCCACTAACAAACTCCCCCTGAAACTACTCTCTCTCCCCCTTTGGCATCAAACGCCAAAAAGCTAAACTAATCTGACGGGGGGACAGACGGAGTCGTGTCGGGTGCCGAGGTGCGCGGAGTGATCACGAAGTGAAGCGAATCCTCGGAGTCTGAGCTATCTGGCTGACCCTCTGAAGAAGCACGTGGCTGTGAAGCGGTCTGGGTCTGAGCAGGAACAGGCACTGACTGTGAAGCAACAAGTGGATCTGTCTGAGTAACCTGAGCCTGAAGAGCGCCAGTAGCTGGGGGATCTGTCGAGGCAACTGAAGAAGGGATGGTCTCTGTAGTCCCGGTCCCTGTCACTGGTGGAACGACGGCCTCGGAAGCTGACAACCCTGACGAAGAGTGAAACGTAGTCGTGTGCGAGGGTGTCGGCTGACCAGTCAACTCGCTGTAAGTGGCACTGTAATCACCAAGAGGTGTGCCTGACAGAAAGTGTGGGCGAGGCTGGTCTGACGGTGTAAACCCCGTATGGATAGGTGTGAAGCTCGGGGACTGAAACGACTGGGGAACCTGCTGCTGTGGAGATGTAAACTGTAGGCTCGGCTGTCCCTGACTGGATGGACCGCTGGAATGCAAAGCCGGAGCCATGATAGATGCAGGCGGAGGAACCCCAACTGTGATGAGATGCCGCAGAAGGTCCATGTACTGCTGCTGACTCTGTCGCTGCATCTCTACCTGCTGCCTCTGAATCTCTAGTTGCTGTCTCTGAAACTCGTCCTGGCGAGCCTGTATCTGTGCTAGTGCTGCAGCTGTATCCTGTGCCTGGCGCTGTATCTGCTGCTGCTGCTGCTCCTGAGCCTGGGTCAGCCTCTCAAGGATAGCCACCATGGCTGGATCTGAGCGGGAGGCTGAGCCAGATCCACCGGCCTCGTGGTCGTGAGACCGAGGAGACCGGTACCTGGGAATGGGCTGGTAGTCCTCATCGGTGCTGTCAGAAGTAACATCCTCAGGTATCTCAGCAGGCTGAGTGTCAAGGTCTGCGAGCTCTGCCTCGGCAAGCTCGTCAACTCTAGCGTCCTGCTCAGCTGCTGTCTCAGGAACATCAGGGCGCTCACGCTGTCCTGGTGCTGGAGCCTGCTCTCTGGTAACTGAAGCCCAAAGCTGTCTGATGTCATAATCAGGGAATGCTGTAGTAGTGTTGGCAATCTCTGCCCTGATCTCTGGTGGCATCTGGATAGCAGATCTGATAATGAAGCAAATCCAGTGGGCATAGGGAAGCTGACGGTTACCCTTGAAGCCCTCAGCAATGGTGTCCTCCATCTCACTCAGGATAAGATCCCAGATATCAAACTGTCGCTGTGTCAAGAGGTGGTGAACAACCCAAAGCTGCATCCTCGTCAGTCCCTCTCTGTAGCCAAGTCGAGGCAGTAAAGTGCGTCTGAGTATAGCATCCAAGACTCTAGCAAGAGGCGTCAGGCTGGCAGGTGTACGACGTGACCCTTCGCCAAAAGGCTCGCGAAAACAGGGTCGAACCAGGTCGGTGGGTGGCACTGAACCGCCGTGAGGGCGTCTGGGAGGTGGAGTCTGCCCATAGCACAACTGATGGATCCTCGTGTCAGAAGCAGGTAGTCTGAGGATCTCTCGGGCTCTGGAGCTGTAGAGTCTGTGATCGCTGCCTCTGAATGTGAAGTGAATATACTCATGTGCAGGATCAATCCACAAAGAAGCATAGAACTCCCTGACCCATGTGCCACAGTAAGCACCTGTCCGTCCAAGTAGATCTGATAAGCCAGGCAGATAGGACAGGTGAGGACGGAGCTGCTCTCCCACAACATCAACCAATGCCTCTAGTCGACATACCCTCTGAGGTCTGAAAGCAATGCCACTGTCAACTAGGGCCCTGTAGAAGTCCTCCTGAAGTGGGGTATAGAAACCCTCTGAAGCTCTGGGATCTCTGACAGGTGGAAACCATCGACTGACCTCCACAAACCTCAAGTTTTTCACCTGACGTGAAGAAGCACCCCTCAGATCTAAGTGCACAACTGGGGGTGACCCTCTAACCCTGGGAGGAGGTCGTGCTCCACGACGCGGGCCCTCTGGCCTGGGTGTCACCTGTGAACGAGCACGTGTGGAGCGGCGACGTGGTGGAGACGGAGCTGCCTGCTCCTGTGTATCCTCAGTGGCCTGTGGAGCCTCAGTAGTCTGGGTAGCCTCAGTAGCGGGTGAAGTCTCTGTAGCCTGTGTCTGCTCTGAGGGTGGATCAACTGACATCTGCTCTGAAGGTGCTGTAGCCTCGGTGCCCTCAGTGGCCTCTGTGCCGAGCTGTCGACCTTCAAGATGAAAGCGACGCTCGCCTATGTGTAACCCACTGCGTCTGCCACCTCTCTCTGCCTGCTCTGCGGCGTCTGCCACGGCCTGAGCGACCTCTGCATCTGAAAGTGTCCTCCTCTTCTTCTTGACTGCAAACTTGATGCGCTTACCACGCGCAATCTCATCACGACGGGGAGGGCTATTGTCCCCGTCACCAGGAGCACCACCGGCGTTCTTGCAACGCACCATGCTGACTGACTGCCTGAAAGCCTCTGTGAGATGATGAACTGACACTCGAGAGGCTTGGCCTCAATCCGTATCCGCAGGCTTGGCCTCGGATTTAGCAAACAGATCTGACCCGACACACCGACTGACTCGCTGCACGTATGGAATAGAGAGATATACAATAAGCATATATATAAATCTAAAGATGCGAAGCCCTAGATAGCAAGCACGTGAGATACGAAAGGAAACGACGCTAAGCTACCTCGGATCGACGAGACGACGGTGAAGGGACGAGATGATCTAGTTCGCGAGAACTCCCGAGATTCGACGATCGAGCACTGAAACGACCAATCGAGACAACAATGAAAGGTCATGGTCAACGGCAAGTCCTAACGAGAGAATGAAAGGACTTGAAACGAAAACGAAATCGAAAACGCGCCGTTACCTCGAGTTAGGGTTATCAAACCCTAGGCTAGGGTTTAGGAGTAAACCCTAGGAGGAAAAGCTCGGCCGAAGGATGGGATTGAGGTGCCCGTGAGGACGAGGGAGTAGATGAGGCGCTGGTGGAGAGTCACGGTGGGCTGAGCTTCGCCGGCGGTGAGGGAGACGGCGTTTGGCGGCGGCGCGGCTAGTGGCGAGCAAACGGCACGGATGCGGGCGCAGGGGGCTGAGCAGCGCGGGTGAGCGAGAAGGCGCGGCGAGATTCGCCGGAGGGCAAGGGCGCGGTGCTAGGAGGCTCGCCGGCGGCGAGGGTGATGCACGGGAGCGGCGAAACCGGCGAGAGAGCACGGCGGCGGCGGATGTCGGGCTGGTGAAGAAAATAAAGAAATAACGGTACGGTTATATGAGGGCGAGATCCGCTCGATTCGGTCGCACCGGACGCGGTGGTGAAAATCACCGGACGCGGTGGTGCAGCGTCCGGTGACACTCCAGTAAGCTCCTGGAGTCACCGGGCGCGTCCGGTGTGGACAGACCGGACGCGGTCAGAGTCCGATGCTGAGTGCTCGGGATTTCATCGCGGAGCACCGGACGCGGTGGTGGAAGCCGGGACCGGACGCGGTGGTGGTCAGAGGTGCGTCCGGTGCAGCGTCCGGTGACTAGATCTGGACTTTGTCTTCTGGAAAACCGGACGCGTTGGTGAACGCCGGGACCGGACGCGGTGGTGCAGCAGCACTGCGTCCGGTGCAGCGTCCGGTGCCTGTTTTTCGCCGTTCTTCGTTCCGAACTTCGACGCGACCTCTCCCAATCAAGTTCCAATTCCAAGAGACACAAATAAACACCAATTGGAACCTGATATGAGTGACCTCACTCAAACCCTCAAAATTTTTTAAAATATTTTGCCTTAGGCTAGTATAATTTTTACGAAAAATAGGCAATAAACACCCGAGGAGCAACGTATGGCCATGCAATAGAGCTTTCGGACCTTTAGGAGCGTCAAATGCTCTCTCTATTCATGGACGAACACAGAGGTTGCTCAAAGCTAAACCGAAAAGAAACGACAAACAAACAACCATGCATATGCAATGCAATACAAGAAAGTAAAGCTAGGTTGCTTGTCAAGTTTGATCCACGGTTAGGCTTCTTCACTCCTCCAAAGGAGGGTTATCGTAACCGTGTTAGCCAAGCCCTAAGTGCATTGCGATAAAGTAAACATGACATATGATACAATGCAATGCAAGGGACAACACGCGCTCATTTTTTAAAGTTACTTGAATCAAGCACATTTAGTTCACTTCTTAGCCTACAAAAGGTAGCCTCGTCCAAAGGTTTAGTGAAGATATCCGCTAATTGATTTTCACTTCGTACACCTTCTAGTGATATGTCATTTTTAGCAACGTGATCTCTTAGAAAGTGATGGCGGATATCAATGTGCTTGGTGCGAGAGTGTTGTACCGGATTGTTAGCAATTTTAATGGCACTTTCATTGTCACATAAAAGTGGCACCTTTTCAAGAACAACTCCATAGTCTAGGAGGGTTTGTTTCATATATAAGATTTGTGCACAACAAGCCCCCGCGGCAATGTATTCCGCCTCGGCGGTGGACAAAGCCACACTATTTTGCTTTTTAGATGACCAAGATACTAAAGATCTCCCAAGTAAATGGCACCCTCCGGATGTGCTTTTTCTATCAATTTTGCAACCGGCATAATCCGAATCGGAATAGCCAACTAGTTGGAATCTAGCTCCTTTGGGATACCATAGACCAATGCTTGGGGTGTGCTTAAGATATCTTAGGATTCTTTTTACGGCACTTAAGTGAGGTTCTTTAGGACACGCTTGAAAGCGAGCACACATGCACACACTAAACATGATATCGGGCCTAGATGCGGTAAGGTACAACAAGCTACCAATCATAGAACGGTAGAGAGTTTGATCAACCGGTTTACCTCCCTCATCTAGGTCGAGATGTCCATTTGATGGCATTGGGGTCTTGATTGGCTTGCATTCTTCCATCTTGAATCTTTTGAGAAGATCCTTGGTATACTTTTCTTGAGAGATGAAAATCCCTTCTCTCATTTGCTTGACTTGAAAACCAAGGAAGAATGTGAGCTCACCAATCATTGACATCTCGAACTCCTTCGACATCAATTCACTAAACTCCTTGCAATAATCTTCATTTGTTGACCCGAAGATGATATCATCAACATACACTTGACAAATGAAGATCTCCCCATTAAGCTTCTTGGTGAATAGTGTGGTGTCGACCTTCCCGATGGTGAAGCCCTTCTCAATGAGGAAGTCCCGGAGGCGCTCATACCACGCTCTAGGGGCTTGCTTGAGCCCATATAGCGCCTTGGACAACCTATAAACATGATTAGGATATCTAGGGTCTTCAAACCCGGGAGGTTGATTGACAAAGACTAGTTCATTAATAAAGCCATTTAAGAAAGCACTTTTCACATCCATTTGATATAATTTCATATCATGATGTGATGCATATGCAAGGAGGATACGAATGGCTTCAAGTCTTGCAACGGGTGCAAAGGTCTCTCCAAAATCAAGGCCTTCAACTTGAGAGAACCCTTTTGCAACTAGTCTTGCCTTGTTCCTCACTACTATGCCTTGGTCATCTTGCTTGTTTCGGAACACCCACTTGGTTCCAATGACTCTTGCACCTTTAGGACGCTCTTCAAGTGTCCATACTTCATTGCGGGTGAAGTTGTTCAATTCTTCATGCATGGCATTCACCCAATCCGGATCTTGAAGAGCTTCTTCTACATTCTTAGGTTCAACACAAGAGACAAAAGAGTGATGTTCAACGAAAGAAGCTAGCTTTTGAGAACGAGTCATTACTCCCTTTGATGGACTCCCTATGATGAGTTCTTGTGGATGAGCTTGAAGTAGAGGTGAGTTTCTTCTATCAACCACTTGAGGAGGTGGATGGGGAGCATCAACATCTTGTGCTTGTGCCTCGGCTTGTTCATGAGAGACATAAGTATCTTCATTTTCAACTCTCTCATTCTTGTCATCATCTTGAGGCACACGTGATGAAGATGGTAGATCAATGATTTGCACATCGTCTTCATCATCTTTTGGCTTGATGTCTCCCACCGGCATGTTCTTCATGGCCTCCCTCAAGGGTTCATCACCTACATCATCACAATTCTCAATTGCTCCTTGGGAGCCGTTAGATTCATCAAATTCCACATCATATGTTTCTTCAACCAAACCGGTGGTATGATTAAATACTCTATATGCTTTGGACTTTGATGAGTAACCAACAAGAAAACCAATATCACAACGTCTTTGAAACTTCCCTAGGTGTTGACGCTTCTTGTAGATGTAGCATTTGCAACCAAACACCCGGAAGAATGAGACGTCCGGCTTCTTCCCATTAAGCAACTCATAGGGGGTCTTGCCAAGAAACTTTTGGAGGAAGAGGCGATTTGAAGCATAGCATGCGGTGTTGATTGCCTCGGCCCAAAACTTCTCGGGAGTGTTGTACTCATCTAGCATTGTTCTTGCAAGGGTGATCAAAGTCCGGTTCTTTCTCTCAACTACACCATTTTGTTGAGGAGTGTAGGTTGAAGAGACCTCATGCTTGATTCCAATTTCATCACAATAAGCTTCTATGTTGGTGTTGTCAAACTCTTTGCCATTGTCACTTCTAATCTTCTTTATCTTGACTTCAAATTCATTTTGAGCTCTCTTTGCAAACTTCTTGAAGCAACTTGCCACTTCGGATTTGTCATGAAGGAAGAAGGTCCATGTATATCTTGAGTAGTCATCCACTATCACAAGACAATAGAGATTTCCACCCAAGCTCTTGTATGTTGTAGGCCCAAACAAGTCCATGTGTAGAAGTTCTAGCACTCTTGAGGTTGACATGAAAGCCTTGGTGGGATGAGTGTTTGCAACTTGTTTGCCGGCTTGACATGCACTACAAGGTTTGTCCTTTTCAAACTTCACATCCTTCAATCCTCTTACTAGTTCTTTCTTCAATAGCTTGTTGAGAGTGCTCATTCCAACATGTGCAAGCCTCCTATGCCAAAGCCAACCAAGTGAGGTCTTGGTAAACAAACATGTCATCAAATTTGCATCTTCGGAGGTGAAGTCAACAAGATAAAGATTGTTGTATCTAAAGCCCTTGAATATCACTTGCTTGTCATCTATCTTTGAAACTTCAACTTCATTTGGTGTGAACAAGCATTGGAAGCCAAGATCACAAAGTTGCCCAACGGATAACAAGTTGAAACTCAATGAAGCAACATAGAGCACATTTGAGAGTGAGTGATCATTTGATATTGCAATCTTGCCTATACCCTTGACTTTGCTCTTTGAATTATCCCCAAATGTGATCTTCTCTTGACATATCCCATTCTCTTCAATGGAGGTGAACATACGAGGATCACCGGTCATATGTTGAGTGCAACCACTATCAATAACCCAATGAGATCCACCGGTCTTGTAGTTCACCTACACACAAGAGATCAAGCTTTTTGTTTAGGGACCCAAACTTGAGAGGGGCCCTTGACTTTCTCAACTAGTGACTTGGCAACCCATATTTTCTTTGGCCTATTCTTGTTTGGGGGACCCAAAAACATGACTTTCATCTTTCCATTTAAATCTTTTCTTAGCATGTAATGAGCATTGAAGGCAAAGGGTCTAGCATGCTTGGGCAAGGGTTGTGGTGGTGGAGTTTTGCATTCATGAGCAAAGTGACCTTCTTGACCACACTCAACACATCTCTTTGGCTTGGGCTTTGACTTGCTTTGTTGTTGAGCTTTTGCTTTCTTCTCTTGATTTGCCAAGTACCCAATACCACTTCTATCCATCTTCATTACGGTGTTCATGAGGAGCTCACTTTGCAAATATTGACCTCTTGTAAACTTGCTTAGGCCGGTCTTGAGATGCTCTTTTTCTTGCTTGAGCTTCTTGTTCTCTTCAATGAGTGACTCATTTGTAGTTTGCTTCTCAAGAGCCATCAAACCTTTAAGCTTCTTGTTCTCATTTGCAAGCTTCTCATTCTCACACTTGACCTTGGCATAATCATCATGGTTGCATGACTCAACCACACTCTTGCCTTTGCTACTAGAACCTTGCTCAATGCTTTCAATGATCAAATCATCACATGATGTAGCTATATCACACTTAACAACATTGTTAGTAGCATCATGCGTCTCAAGAGCAAGTTCATTAGCAACCACAAGACTATCATAGTCAATTTTTAATGTGGTGTATTTGTCTTTTAGAGAGCTATGTCTAGTGATGAGCTCATCATGCTTCTTCTCAAGTTTATCATGTTGATCTTTAAGCTCTTTGTTAAAGGTTTTGAGCTCCTTGAGAGTGGAAGACATAGTTTCATTTTGATCTCTAAGCTCACCACTAGTCTTTTGAGCATTTTCAAGCTTAGATGAGAGTGATTCATTTTCATTTTGAAGGTCATCATTTTCACTTCTAGTCCTTCTTATGATTTTAGTGTATTTGTTTAGCAACTTTACAAGTTCATCATAAGAAGGTGCATCAAATTCATCATCACTATCACTATCATCATCATCATCACTATCATGATTTTGTACCTTACGTTCACCCTTGGCCATAAGGCATAGGTGAGTAGTGGACGATGATGGTGAAGAAGGCGGTGAAGGTGGTGGTGAAGATGTCGGTGAAAATGATGGCCCCATCACAAATGCGGCAACCTTCTCTTTCTCATCATCGCTCTCATCTTCGGAGGAGTCACAAGATGATTCAATGTCGGTGAGCCAATCACCAACAATATATGCCTTTCCACCCTTCTTCTTCTTGTAGAACTCCTTCTTCTTGCCATCCTTCTTCTTGTATGGCTTGTTCTTCTTCTTCTCATCTTCTTCATCACTTGAATCATTTCTCTTGCCCTTGTTCTTGTTCTTGAACTTGTCTTTTGGTGGTCTAGGGCATTGATGAGCTAGGTGGCCAAGTTCACCACAATTGTAGCAATCCATCTCGGAGATGGGCTTTCTCTTGCTACTTGTGAAAAATTTCTTTTTCTTCCCATCGAACTTGATGCCACTCTTGTTGAGCTTCTTTAGCATCTTGGTGGTCTTCCTCACCATGAGTGCAAGTGATTCATCATCGATATCACTTTCACTTGAGCTTTCTTGCACGATCATGGCTTGGCCCTTCTTCTTCTTCTTGTCATGGCTAGCTTTGAAGGCCAAGTCTTTCTTCTTGGAAGATGATGAGCCCTCTTCCGGAGTGATGTGCATGTACATCTCATGAGCATTGATCTTCCCCAATACTTGAGTCGGTGTTGCGGTGGAGAGATCACTTTGATGAAGCACGGTGACAATGTGACCATACTTCTCAACGGGAAGCACACTCAAGATCCGCCTTGCAACATCCGATTGACTCATTTGAGTGAGTCCAAGAGCATTGAGGTCCTCTACAAGAACATTCAAGCGAGTGTACATTTCATTAGCACTTTCTTTAGGAAGCATCTCAAAAGAATTAATTTTCTTTAAAGCAATATGATAGCGTTCCTCACGCTCACTCTTAGTTCCCTCATGGAGAGCACAAAGATTTTGCCACAAATCATGAGCGTTCTTTGCATTACGCACACGATTGAAGATATCTTTGCCTAAGCCCCGGTAGAGTGCATTTTTGGCCTTTGCATTCCACCGGTCGTACTTCTCCTCGTCACCCGTGGGGTTTGCGGGATCCTTGATAGCGGGAAGCCCTTCGGTTGCGGCTCTAAGACACCCGACATCTATGGCTTCGAGGTACGCCTCCATGCGGATTTTCCAATATGGAAAATCATCCCCCTCAAAGGTGGGAGGTGGTCCTTCCCCGTTAGACATCTTGCTCTAGGCGGTAAAGCCTAAATTAGGAGCAACACGGCTCCGATACCAATTGAAAGGATCAAGATGCCCAAGAGGGGGGGTGAATTGGGCTTTTCTAAAAATTAATTGCAAGAATTAAGTCCTACAAGCCGGAATTCACCCCTAGTGCCTACTTGTGTTCCTAGAGAGTCTACCGTTAAAAAGTTTTGCACCCTAGTTTCCAATCCTAGTCTAGCATGGCAATTCTAGGAAAGTAAAACAAGCAATGAAAGTAAATACGAGAAAGTAATTGCTTGAAAGTAAAAGGGGCAAGGAACACGGCGATGTTTTTCCGAGGTATCGGAGAGTCGCCACTCCCCACTAGTCCTCGTTGGAGCACCCGCGCAAGGGTGTCGCTCCCCCTTGATCCGCGCAAGGATCAAGTGCTCTCTATGGGTTGATTCTTCGACACTCCGTCGCGGCGAATCACCCAAAACCGCTCACAACTTGAGTTGGGTCATCCACAAGCTCCGCCGGATGATCACCAAACTCCCAATCACCACCAAGCCGTCTAGGTGATGGCGATCACCAAGAGTAACAAGCTAGAACTCTCACTTGACCACAACGAGCCCAAATGAGGAGGTGGATGCACACTTGCTACTCTCGAATCACTAGTGAGGAAACTCAAACTTTGAATCTCAAATCTCTATCCTCACTAGAGCTCTTGCACTCCCTTGCACTCTAAAGGGTTTTCTCAGATGTTTGAATGAGCAAGAGACCTCTAAAAGAGGTGGAGGGGTTGTATTTATAACACCCCTCAGAAAAACGAACCGTTACTTTCTGACACGGGGTCACCGGACGCGCCGGTGCAACGCACCGGACGCGCCGGTCCCCCGTAACGGTCAAAACCCGTTTTTGAAACCGAACCACCGGACGCACCGGTCAGGTAGCACCGGACGCGTCCGACGTGCAAGGGTGCTTACTGGACTCACACCGGACGCGAGGCCGCGTCCGATGCCTGAAGACCGGACGCGTCCGGTCCTCTCTGGACCTTACTGGACTCGCACCGGACTCGCCGGTCAAGTCCAGTAGCGCGTCCGACGGGTGTTCTCTCTCGGTGACACGTGTCAGCCACTGACCACTGCGTCCGGTCTTCACGAGGACCGCGTCCGGTGGTCAAGGCCGAAACCTAGTCGCGGTAACGTATACACCGGACGCGTCCGGTGTTCCCGAAGACCGCGTCCGGTGCCTGGAAAACAGCCCGAACCTCGTCGAAACGCGTCGCAACTTCAACCAAGTTATTTCTAACTGAACCTTGAGCTAATCTAGGGTTGCTTAGCGCCAAGTTTAACAAGTGTGCACCACACCTAAACATAGGACTCGCCTAGGTCAAGCTACCCATTCATGCCCCCCTTTATAGTACGGCCAAAAGAGAAAAACGAAGATCCTAACGACTATTCCGAATGTGTCTCAACACTTCGTCATCCGGAACTAACCGTCCTTAATCTTGACGTCACTCTTTTGAAAACCGAAACGATTTCCATCAAGGGACACGAAACCACAGTGCTCAAAGTAGTTATCACTTCCATGACCTAACTTACCAATGTTTCTGCAAAACACACGTTAGTCATGGTAATAAAGTGTTGTCATTAATTACCGAAACCAAACCTTGGGGCCTAGATGCTTTCAGTCACCATTTTAATCAAGGCTTAACATCCTTCGGTGTGAAAATGGCTCAAATTGTGTTCAATCATGTTGGGGGCAAGCCACCGTTCTTTGATGGTGTTAGTTCTTTTGCTCATTGGAAGAGAAAAATGACAATGTACCTTGGCTCTATTCATGAGAGAGTATTGCAAGTCACCGAGAATGATTTTGCTATCATTGATCCCGATCATCTTACCGATGAAGATAGAGCAAATAGAACATGCAATAGAATGGCTCTCAATACACTTTACAATGGTATTGACACAAAAGTATTTGAGGGCATCAAGGATTTAGAATTGGCAAATGAAGTATGGACAAGGTTGAGTGAAACATATGAGGGTACCAAGGTTGTGAAGAGTGCCAAGCTATATGGGCTCAAGAGTGAGTTTGAGAACTTCAAGATGAAAGAAGAAGAAACAATCTTAGAAATGTTTCATAGATTACAAGTCATTGTGAATGATCTCAAGAGCTTAGGGCACAAGACACAAGACCAAGATTTTTGCCACAAGTTCTTGTTGAGCTTACCAAGAAGATTCAAAATGTTGATCATGATGCTACAAAGAGATGGGCTTGATGCAATGAAGCCCAATGATTTGCTTGGAGAAGTTTTGACCTTTGACAAGTATGATCAAGATGTTGATGAGAAGGAGAAGGAGGAAGAAAAGAATAAGAAGACCGTGGCATTCGAGGCCACCTCCTCAAAGGGCAAAGCTTCAATTCAAGAAGAAGATGACAACGAAGAAGAAGAAGGATTGGAAATTGATGATGAGACACTTGCTCTAGTTGTCAAGAATATTGGCAAGATGTTTATCAAAAGAAGAGGCTTCAAAAAGAGAAATGAAAATTTCAAGAGCAATGAGCAACAAAGGAAGTGCTTCAATTGTGATAGCACCGAACATCTTCAAGCCGAATGTCCCTATGACAAGAAGAAGAACAACAAGAGGAGCAAGTTTGAGAAGAAAAAGAGAGAAGCCAAGATGACTTTTAAGAAGGGCAAGAATGGAGCCTATGTGGTCACTTGGGAAAGTGATGATGATGATGAAGAAGAAGAATCATCCAACAAGGTTTTTACTTCTATTGCTATCAACAAGAAGCCATCACTATTTGGTTCATCCTCTTCATGCCTCATGGCCAAGGAAACTAAGGTATTATATGATGAGAGTGATAATGAAAGTGAAATGGAATATGTTCATGATAGTGATAATGAAAATGAAAAAGATGATGATGAACCCACTAAAGAACAACTATATGACTTGATGCAACAAACTAGAGACATAGCTATTGCCAAGGACAAGGAGTGTAAGAAGCTTTCAATGAAAGTAGCAATACTTGAGAAAGTCCTTAGTGAGCTTAATACCATTCATGAGAGTCTAGTGGAAGACCATGAGGATCTTAGTAAGGCTCATTCCAAGCTTGAAAAGGCTCACTCATTGCTACTTGAGCAACAAGTAAAGAAGGATGTTGTTGTATCATGTGATATAGGCGTTATATGTGATATAATTGATGAATCCTTTTATGAACCTATCATCATGTCAAATGCTAACCCTTCTTGTAGCTCTTCATCCACCACCACCGACTCTGCCTCCACTACTAATGATGGTTTCACTTGTGATGCCTCACTAATGGTTGAGAATGAGACTCTCAAGAAAGAGGTGGATGAGCTCACTCACGCCCTAGGCAAGGCCTATGGTGGTGAGGCCCGCTTGCTTAAGTGCTTGGGTAGCCAAAGGTTCTCTCTTAACAAAGAGGGATTGAGCTACACCCCCAAGAAAGACAAGTCGGCCTTTGCAATTCCAAAGCCGCCCCCTCTCCCACCGATGGTCGCCCCGTTGCCCTCCCTTCCTCCCATCGGCGGCACAAAGATTGTGGTGGGGAAAAGAGTCGTGCTTGGATGCGGATGCACGAAAGGGAAGAAGCAGGCGGTGGGGGGCGCCAATGCGGAAATAATTGATGAGAAATTTGGCCATTAGCCAGTTTTAGCTATCATTAGCTAGGTTGGAACAGCTAATGTGATTAGTTGGTTCCCATTAACTAGGTTTAGCGGTGGCCTGTAGCCAACTAAAATTTAGCTGGTGGATCCAAACAGAGCCAAAATCAAACGTATACGGAGAGTGGTAAATACCCCTAGCCCCTAGGAAGAACACAACGAGCACAAAGGTGAAACGTAAGAAATCTGTTAAAAAAGAATAGAAACCAAGACTTGGGAGGGTGTGCCTCTCTCACCTTATGATCTTTTGTCCCTTTCTTCTTCCCCCCTGTTCTCCTTCCTACGTCTCTCACAAGCCAAACAAATATTACAAGATAAGACCAAATAAATATCGACCGTTCAGCACACACAACAATTATCCAAATAAATATTACACCATTTTAATGGACCTCTTTGTGTTTCATGTACCCTATAGGTAACCTTAGGTAAGATTTGATACCATTATCCTATCCGTCTTAGTTTGAGAACCCAACCCTCTCTTGCCCGCGGACAATATCTTGGCCCGTTTGGACCGTCTAAAGTGCTAGTGCTAAAGTTTAGCACTTATTAGCACCAATCCCTCAATTAATGTATCTGAGTCTTGGCTAAAGTTTAGTACCACTCATTGACACTCCTATTTGGATGTGTAGCTAACGTATAGCACTTGGATCCAACACATACTCTTTGTACCCATATGTAAAGTTGAAAACGTACGGGATAAATCCCGTTCCGTCCGCAACCGTATACCGTATTTTTTTCGTCCGTTTTCGTTTTTTCCGGGATAAATGGAAACGGGACCGAAAACGGGATGGGGTCAAACATGAGAGGGATCGAAAACAGTGGAGCGTTTGTCCGTCCGTATTTACGGAATCCTATTTTTGACCGGAATATCCCGTTTTTCGTCCCGTTTTTCATCAATCCGGGATTGAGCATGGAGGGCCAGTTCCAAGAAGCAGAGTTGTCGGCCATCCGAGAAGCAGGCCCGTTCATCGAGTTCATGGGTGTATTCGTCATGTGTGTATGGCTGTGTGTATGGACGCCATGTATATTAGTTTTTTTTATACTAATAACTACGCCATGTGTGTAGTATGGCTGTCAGGTGGAGTATCAGTAATTACTAACTATTCCAGCTATATGTTATTAGTAATTACTAATTCAGCTAAACGCCCAGCTTGCACACAGCACACACAGACGCGCGTACTGACGTGTATGTATACTTACGTATTAGCTTCTTCTCACGCACTTAGCAAAAGCACATACAACCTTTTCATTTACATATTAACTTCCTGATTGCACAAATAAATATATGCATATAATTGAGAATTTTAAAATGAGATGTCATATGTGCATTCACTCCGACTTAAGTTTCCGCTTACCGTCCGTTTCCGTCTATTTTTCGATTGTATTTACCCGTTTTCATATTACCGTTTATCCCGCTACCGTTTTCGCTCCCGTCTATTCCGCTCCCGTTTCCGTTTCTGTCTAAAAATATGGAAACGAAAACGGTAGAGATATTTTTCGTTCGTTTTCATCCGTTTTCATCATTACCCATATGTTTACTCATCCATAAGGGTTCGTGGGAACCCATGCCCACGTGTAGGATTTCCATCCCTTGTCGCTTACTCCCTCTGTCCCTTATTAGATGTCGTTTCCGGTTTTTGTGCCCACAAGTTTGACTCGATTTATATAAAATGCGTGCAATATTTGTATCTCCAAATAAATTTATTAAAAAACTAGACTCAAAGACCTTTCTAATGATACTAATTATATACCATAAATATTAATATTTTTTAATATATATTTAATTAAAGTCGTTTCTCGGGAAGCGTAAAGCGACAAGTATTTAGGGACGGAGGGAGTAGGTGCATGTGTAGCAAGAGAGGAGGGGGAGAAAAAAAAAAGAAGGGATCTAATTCTAAAGATGGGATTTGATGTTTCTAGAAGGCGGTCTTTTCCCATCCCTCGTGAGATTCGACGACCGAGACTAGCCACAGTGTGCCAATGCTCCAAAATGGCTGTGTTTAGATCCAAAATTTGGATAGCCAAAATACACTGTAGCATTTCGTTTGTATTTGGTAATAATTGTTCAATCATTGACTAAATAGGCTCAAAACGTTCGTCTCGTAAAGTACAACCAAACTGTGCAATTAGTTTTTGATTTTATCCACATTTAGTACTCCATATATATATCGCAAGTTTGATGTGACGGAGAATCTTTTTTTACATAGTGCACTTTTCAATAGATCTAAACACACCCAATATCACGTCATAACCGATGATTCACTCTCATTTAAGCCACAGTGTGGAGTGTGCCAATGCCTCAATAGCAAGACAAAGGCTGTGTTTAGATCCATCGAAAAGTGCACTATGCAAAATAAGATTCCCCGTCACATCAAACTTGCGATACATATATGGAGTACTAAATGTGGATAAAATCAAAAACTAATTGCACAGTTTGGTTGTACTCTGCGAAACGAACGTTTTGAGCCTAATTAGTCAATATTTGGACAATTTTTACCAAATACAAACAAAATGCTACAGTGTATTTTGGCACTCCAAAATTCGGATCTAAACACAGCCAAACATCATTTTATTTCTCTCCCCTCATAACTCTTGTAAGCTTGTCATGTCACTTACAGGTGGGACCACATGTTCCCTTTCAAAGCCAGCATCGATGCATCTGCCTTCCTCGATGCCTGAATTCTTTCCTGCAGTGGGCAAGCATGGAGGCTTAGATGAAAAAAAAAAACGAGTTTCAAGCATAGGTATCTCACCACGTGTATTTAGATACAGGGGAGTGAGGGGATAATAATAAAAAATAAACTGATTAAAAATGGAAATGCAGCCAGCCAGCCATCCAGGGCCCGAGCCGAGCGCATGGCTCGTTGTTGGGGTTTCACCGGTTCACCTCTCTGGCCCATTCCCCTTCCTGTTCACCTCTCTCTCTCCTCCGTCTCCCGTGTTCTTTTTTTCCCCCCAGCGGTGAAGGGCGGCGCCTCTAACCTTGCTCGACCCTTGGCCCGCCGCCTGGACTTGTCTCGCCCGCGGCGGATCTCCTCCATCCGCTCGCCGCGCCACAACCCGGAGGGGAGACTGCGCTCGGTCGAGCGCCACCTGGGGCCCAGCGTCCTCGCGACCATCTCCGGCACGGCGTCCGCCCTCTGCAGCCCCGGTGTCCCTGCGACCGTCGCTGCTGTCCTACTTCGCCACTCGCCACTTTGGCCGGCGACGAGCACCACCAGGACACCAGGTATTCCCTCCCCTGGTCCTCTCCCTTCCTGCTGTGCGAAGCCGTCCGCCCAAACCTTAACCTAATTCATAGGTAAAACCGTCCGCCCAAACCCTAACGTACCATTCGTAATCGGATCTGAATCTAATTACAGGTGTATATGCATGTATTATGCCTACTAACTTCGATTGCTTTGCAAAAATTATTGGGTGTACATGTGTACACCCATGCCCTTTACTGGGTCCGCCCCTGCTGCTTGTAACTTGTAAGCTTCGCAATTTAGGTAATATTTGTTTCCTTTTGGGCAGGGTTCTGAAACTTCTTGCACTCCGAGGACCGAAATTCTGTGAATCAATTGCAAAAAGTGTGAAGAAATGGAATGCAACAGGGATGAGGCCCAACGGGCAAAGGATATTGCAAAGAAGAAGTTTGAAGCGAGGGACCTGCAGGGTGCCAAGAAATTCGCTCTCAAAGCTCAAACACTCTTTCCTGATCTTGAAGGCATTGCTCAGATGGTTGCCACCTTTGATATCTATCTTGCTTCGGAGGTGAAGGTTGCTGGGAACAAGGACTGGTACTCTATCCTTTGTGTTGCCACGACAGCGGATGATGAAACAATCAAGAAACGGTACAGGAAGCTGGTTCTTCAGCTCCACCCTGACAAGAACAAGCAAGTCGGTGCTGAGGGTGCTTTCCAGATGGTCCAAGAGGCGTATTCGGTGCTAAGCGACAAAACTAAGAGAGCAGTATATGACCAAAAGAGGAATGTAAGGGTATTCCAACAGAGGACAGCTCAATCAAGTAAGGCAAGTGCGCCTCCTGCTGCATCTGATGGCTTCTATAATTTCGCAGCTAATGCTGCTGCTGCCTCCAAGCCGACAGTAAACAAGCGAACAGCAGGACCGGCAGCACCTGCCGTGCGCCCGCGCCCACCTCAACCTCCACCACCATCTGGACCCCCTCCTGCACCTTCCTCTGCTACCCCTGCACCTGGGGCAAAACCTCCTACATTTTGGACCTCATGTAACAAATGCAAGATGAACTATGAGTACCTTAGGGTGTATCTGGGTCAGCATCTTCGTTGCCCTAGCTGCCGTGAGCCGTTCCTAGCAAAAGAGGCACCAATACCACCAGTTGTGATACAGGATTCAAAGATCAGTGGTGTAAATCAAAATGCAAGCACTAACAGAAATATGCAGTGGGGTCCATTTTCAAGGGCTGCTGGTGCAGCTAGTGCCACTGCATCATCTGCTGCTGCTACTCAAGCTGCTAATGTAGTTCATCAGACGTATGAAAAAGTTAGGAGGGAGAGGGAGGAGGCACAAGCAGCAGCAAGAAAGGAAGAGGCTCTTCGGCGGAAGTACAATCCTCTAAAAAGGCATGCAAGCATGTCAGATGTCTTTAATCCTGGAACAGGTGATGTTGCATCTGGAAAGAAGTTGAAGACTATGGTTAAAGATGCTGGAGTTGGTTCTTCATCTTTCATACAAGGTCCTGGAGCAAATTGTTTTAGAGTGCCCGGTGTGAATATATCTTTTTCAACCAACATTGGGGCCTATGAGTTTCAAGGCGTCAATGGTGGACCCAATTGGAAACCCAGGCCTCCAATCCACATAAGCTTAGCCAGGGCCACCTCTCAGTTGGATGTTAGGGGTCTTCTGCTGGAAAAAGCGAAAAGTGGGCTGAGAAACAAGCTAACAGAAATTAAAAGTAAAACATCTCAAGTTGCTGCTAGTGGAAAAGCGACCAAGAAACATTTGGTTAATGAAAATGGAAGGGATAATGAAGCTCTCGCACCAGATGATCCTACTACCAATAAAGATGTTAATGTTGATCCAAAAGAAATTGGTTCTAATACTAGCTCAGATGCTGAAAATGAAGATGAGGACCCCTTGTCTTATAATGTTCCTGATCCTGATTTCCATGATTTTGACAAGGATCGCAGTGAGGAATGTTTTCAAATTGATCAAATTTGGGCTACATATGATGACGAAGATGGTATGCCTCGTTATTATGCATTTATTCAGAAAATTTTCTCCTTGAAACCATTCAAGCTCAGAATAAGCTATCTCGAGTCAAGGACAAATAGTGAATTTGGGCCTTTGAATTGGGTTTCTTCTGGCTTCACAAAGTCATGTGGGCATTTCAGGACTGGTAACTATGAAACATGTGATATAGTCAACATGTTTTCACACCAAATGAAATGGGAGAAAGGGCCGCGTGGGGTAATCAAAATTTATCCACAGAAAGGTGACATCTGGGCTATTTATCGGAATTGGTCCCCTGACTGGGATGAAGATACTCCAGATAATGTGCTCCATGCCTATGATGTGGTTGAGGTACTAGATAATTATGATGAAGATCATGGCATCTCTGTTTTTCCTTTAGCTAAAGTTGCCGGGTTTCGAACAATATTTGAGCGCCATCAGGATCTGAATGGTACCATGAAGATTCCCAAAGAAGAGATGTTTCGGTTTTCACATCAAGTGCCTTTCTACAGGATGTCAGGTGAAGAAGCTCCAAATGTCCCCAAAGATAGCTATGAGCTTGACCCAGCTGCTATTAGTAAGGAACTTCTTCAAGGGACCACAGAAACAGTGGAGGCAAATGGAACTTCCTAATGTTGATTTAAGACAGTTGATGATGGTCTGCCTTGGTTGACCTACCATTTTGAAGCAATCAAGCAAAAGTTGTTGACACTAAGTTTTATAGTTTTCCTTCTACAGCTTTTGACAATTACCTTTGCATAGAAGGGTTAGAATGCGGCCAGTCATTGCTTCTGGTGTAATTAGGGTGCTCTGACATGAATTTTGTCGTGATACTATACTTAGTAACTCTAAATGTGGGTGGAGTACTAACATGAGCTCATGTAGCAGTTTTTAATGCTGGTGTTCTTGAATGGATCTAATGTTTACTTTCTGGGAAATCAAAATGCCAATCAAACTATTATGTCATTTCCATTTGTTGGCTCTACTATATTAAAAGCATCCACATATTGTACATGATAACTAGCACGGCTTCGTTCCATAGTTGGTAAGTCCCTGCCTACCGTGTTGTTCTGTGCGGCCACCGGCCAACACATCAGTGTGTGGGTCTTTTGTGATAGCTTATGCTCTTTTTCGAAAGGAAAGGTCCAGTTGAGGTTCCAAAGTACACCTGTTATCCTTTTCTCTTCTTTTCCTTAATTCAGAACTGTTTCTTAAAATATCAGGCTAAGTTAACCTATGTTATTTTGCAGCAGAAGGCCATCAACATGATCCTCATTGAATACTGCATATGACCTTCTCAAGGCCATCAAGGTACAAGAAATCAGTGCATTTCTATCATGTTTTTGCTTCAGTTATGCATTTCATACCTACTCACCCTGCAAATTTCACGGATGTTTTTAGGCATTGAACCAGCGATTGTCATTGTCATGTGGTCTGAAAACGAGCCCAGCAGGTTAGACTTTCTTTCTTTCTTTCCTTCTTTATAATATTTTTAGAGCTATTTTTTGTGCAAAAAGTGTGATAGATTGAGGGATTAAAAAGGGGAACCTGCCTTTGCTATGAATGCCTGCTGCATGTTTAGGCAGTAATAGATGGGTTAAAGCCCCTAGAAGTCTCACTGTGATTACTACAGATGAAATCTGTCAGAAACGATTGAAAATATTCATTATCATTTCCTACCATATCTTTTCTCTCGGAAACAATTTTAACAACCAACACTCTACTACTCAATCGTACGAACATAGAAAGAATTTATGATTCCTGATTTACCATTGAAAAAGTTATAACGCCTCTTTGCCATCCCTAATGTAATTTTGTATTTCATTTTATGTGCTTCTCAGAAGCCTAAAGGGCCTCCATGTGCTTTCTATCTCTATTAGGGGCAATACTGTAAATAGCAATATATTTGAATCCTATCTACTCTCACGTTGACTCAGTTGTTCCTCTCTCTATCCCGTGAGCATGCCTCTCCCATGCAGCATTCCAGCAGCACGCGCGCGCAGTTGATACCAGGCTGGTAGCATGTGCGGCGGGGTAGCGGTGCAGGTCGCCCATAATATTCATCCCTAGTGATTACAGTGCTTCAGTTAATATTCATCCTCTGCCTGTAGTCCTGTACCTGCCTTTCGCCCATCATGGGCAATTAGTCCATATAAGCTTTTGATGCTGTGCTGGTGTCAGATTAAGATTCTGTCTTCTTTTTGCGCATTCATGCATAACCTCAAACTTTGTTTGTGCAATATATTTTAGAAATCTTGAAGCTGATAGTAACATGTTTTAATCTTTGTTAATGAGAACAGATGCCCAGCTTGGACGCTGGCGCTGAGGGCTGTACTGTGAGGCCCCACCAGAACAAGGACATGGAGCGCCCCATAAACTGCTCCTCACAGTGTGGGGCGGTCCAGGGTAGGAGACTGATGTTCTCCCTGTCCTCTATGTTTCAGCAGCTGTGGAAATCTAGCCTTTAGGTAGGTTGTCTGCTTTGAGATTGCAACAGGGTTTTGAGTTGTCCGTGGTTCTTTTTGGCCTTTTTTTGGGTGAGACATAGCTACTTAGGAATAACCCTTGTATCTTTGCATAGAATCAGATTCCAACTTAGCCTGGATCTTGTCTGATATGCAGAAGCTATGTCAGGAGCATATTGCCCTGCCTTTCATCAAGGGTGATGGACCTGTTTTCTAGTTAACAGATGAGGTCCTATGAGAAAAGAGGGCAACACAGGTTGACTACACAAAGCAACGGATCCTTCTGATGAGACAAGTAGAAACAGGTACCTCCCAATTCACCTTTAAATCCTAAACCGAAGGTATTTCACGAAATTGTATTGCAATGTATTATGCCATAGATGGCAACACATATATAACACATATTGTGAACGTAAGGAAAAAACAAGAAAAATAAGTTAACCAACAGTCCGGTTCAGTATAGGAATATAAGTAAGGAAACATGGTCAGTACACGCATGTCTGTTATTGAGTCCCTGATTCCAAAGGTACGGTTTCCTTGATTCAAATGCTGCATATTGTTTCGTGATAATGCAGTGCATGACGCATGGCAAGCTTCGCATGTTTCTTGCTGTGTAGTGTAGGAAACCTGGGTGATGTCGTCCTTGGGTATGACTGACACCCTTGCAGAGTATGTGGTAATGTGAACAAATTTCTGTTTTTACAGTTGCTGAGTCTTCTGGATCTAAAAGATGCTTCTAGCTAATTGTAGCATCCAGGTGTAACAAAATAATCGTGTGGCCGGCGCAATGACAAACAAAGCGAGTTTAATGTTTTTTCTTTTGACGAACCGGATTTCTTGTTTTGAACTGTAATCACGAACTATACATATTCAGGACGGCTCTTCATTCAGCCTTTGGAACTGTGGTTGGACGAGTAGCCAATAGAATCGGCAACGGCAGTTTTGTACCCGATGGAAAAACCATCCATCTGAACAAAGATGGCACAAGTGTACTTCACGGTAACCTTGGGAATTCATTTACTTTCCTCAACTTCGCGTGTGGATCTCGACGTGCGCTGTATATATGACTGATGGTTCATTAATTTTGTGTTGCTACCATCTTCATGTATAAATCATCATAAGGTGGCCACAGGGGGTTCCACAGAGTCATCTGGACTGTGAAGGAGCACGTACCTGGTGGTGACTCACCCCCATACTACTATACTACCATAGCTTTGATTTGATGGGGAACAAGGTACGGGGAGAACCGATGCATGTACACGCCCCGGACCGACCGGTCCCATACGGGGACGGGGGAGCAGATTGCTCCCGTGTCTGGCACCCCTTACGACCTGCGCCCCCTGGGATCGGACCTGCGCTGGAGCAGTCAGGCCTACGGCGGAGTACTGTAGAGGCATACATACGCGCAGACTGGGCACAGGGCGTCATGCCTTCTTCACCTAATCTGCGTAGGAGTGCGCGTGGGCCAGTACGCAGATGCCTGACCGACCGAGCGACGACCTCAGTCCACGGTCAATCTGCAGTATCCTCTGCATCCACATACTATAACGGTCAATTGACCCATCTGCAGTATCCTCTGCATCCACATACTATAAAACTCGGCCTCCAGAACCAGAACTGATATATCCTGCCATTCTCTTCTAGCATAGCGACATTATTGTCGATGGTTGCCACCATGCATCGCCTAGCTGCTGCCACGCTCGTGTTGCTCTGCTGCTGCTGTTTGTTCCTCGCCACGCATGCACACCACCAGCAGCAGCAGCTGCAGCCAGCCGCCGGTGGTAACAGAGCGACCCCGAGCTGCATACCGCACGAGAGGGACGCCCTGCTGGCGTTCAAGCACGGCGTTACCAGCGACCCTGCAGGCCTCCTCGACTCATGGCGGCGAGATGGAGGCCACGGCGAGCAGGACTGCTGCCAATGGAGAGGCGTCCGGTGCAGCAACCAGACTGGCCATGTCCATGAGCTTCGACTCCCAAACACCCGCACCGATGAAGTAGAAGCAGCTATGGAGGGCAAGATAAGTCCTTCTTTGCTTGCTCTGGATCATCTAGAGCACCTTGACCTCAGCTGGAATCAACTAGAGGGGCCAACCGGTCGAATTCCCGAGTTCTTGGGCTCTCTAAAGAATCTCAAGTATCTTAACCTCTCTCGCGTACCATTCTACGGCGGCGTGCCTCCCCAGCTTGGCAACTTGTCAAGGCTGCAGTATCTGGATCTATCATACATGGAAAACACATACACGACGGATCTCTCATGGTTAACCCGCCTTGTTAGTACTGTAGATCGTCTAGTAGTGGATCAGTGGGTGATGTACTTCACTATTTGGGATGAACACTAATATGTCTCCGATAGAGAGATCCAGAGAGGGAGAGAGGGACGAAAGTGGGCGTAACTGACCATCGGGCTTGACGGTGAAGGAGAGGCGATGGTGGCGCGGACGTCGGGGTCGATGCAGCGGTGACGACGATGGACTTCCCGTCGCCTACTGCCCATCCTCTCGATCGGTCTAGGAAAGGAGGTGGGGCAGATACTGTGGCGTCTAACCTCGCGTTGTGTGCCCCTGGCCCCCACCTCCTCTTTATAGGGCAGCGCGACGGGGGCCCACCGACTGGTCGAGTCGGTTAAGCATCCCCGATCAGGACGCGGTCAAAGGGTCCATCTTAACCGTTGGGTTAAGATGGATGAGATCATTCCAACATTCTCCCCCTTGATCTCATCTTATATTTTAACTTTAAACTTTGACTTTAATTGCTTTCACTTTTATTTGTTCCATCACAAATCAGTGTATAGAACATGCCTCATCGTCACGGTCAGTCGCCGATAGATTTAACAGCTACAATACACATCTCTGATCTGAAACAAATTCTTAAACTTTGGGCCCTTTATTGTCCGGAAATCATAGGCTATACCATAGACCCATGTCAACTGTGTGTTTTCTGAACACACTGGGTGGTAAGCCTTTGGTAAGTGGATCCGTAAGCACTTTTATGTTACTTTTACATTCAATACCATTAGTATGATTCCGGACTTTCTCCTTTACAACGTACAACTTTAATGTTAATGTGTTTGGCGGCACACTTGACTCGTTGTTATAGGAGCAAACTACTTAAATGGTCATTGCTGTTGACAACCATTATCAATTCCGGGTACAAGTTACTTAACCATTTTGCCTGTCCCTCAGCCTCATATCATGCTATATTATAACTTTACATCACTGATGATACTAGAACTGTTTCTTTTGGAGCTTTTCCACAATAAAACTCCAACTGCGAGTGTTAGCTACTATGTGGGTTTCACTAAACATCTCGCCAAAATATAACATTTGTACCCACAACTACTTGAGAGTACTTGTTCTTTTCCTTTTTTTTAGCATGAGGCCGACTTTTTAACTCCGTTCCAGTGATCTATATCTGGACTGGTCTTTTGCCAAAACAACCCGGATACGTAAACTGTGTCAGGGCAAGGTCTTATCTTTGTACTCATTAAGCTTTCAACAGCCGAAGCATATAGGACGTCCATCTATAACAATCTTACATTGCTTTTAGAACATTAAAGTTCTCAAACTATTACCCTGACCATGAGAACAGGCGTAGGTTTATCCGCATAGGTATTTTATTTCTTTAGAAACTTTTCTTAGCATGCCTATGCGATAGTCATAATACCCCTTTTCTTCTATCTCGATGAATTTCAATTCTTTTAACGAGATACATTTCACCGAGAATTTTCTCATTGAACCTTGAGGACAAAACTTCTTCTCATGCAGTAGATTGACATCACCATTAACCATTAAGGTGTCAACCACACAAGATTAGGAAATGAATTTCCCCTTCTATAACTTTGTACATACGCAATTGTCCTCTCATTATCTTTAACCCAAAATTTCTAATTGACTCTTCAACTTTAAATGCCACTGTCTATAGATTTGCTCCATTCCATAAGAGATTTCTACATGTGGCATCCCTTACATTCTTTCTTTTCATGACAAAACCTCTGGGTTATGCCACGTAATTATTTTCATACAAATCCCATTGGGAAATGTTATCTTTACTTTCATCTGATGTAACTCAGATCATAATGTGCCACTAGCACTCATTGTAATCTATTCATTCGCTTCGCGCAAAAAACTTTTGATTCAAGTCGCGCTCCACATCTTTACACATTCCCTTTGGAGTCACATTTCGTCTTGTAGACCCATCACAGCCTACTGTCTTGGCTCTTTAGGAATTTATTCTAGATCCCAAAATATTATTGGTATTATCAATTTCATTTCATCTTTCTTTGTTTCTTGCCACTTAGACGAGTAAACGTCTCTCATGGCTTCTTCAAATTAGGTGGGATTACCCTCCATTTGAATTTCACCAATATAGACTTTATAATCATCAGAAATATCTGACTTTCTTATTCTTTGAGACTTTCTGGGGCCTTAGCTACTAGCATTTCTTGACCTTTATTGCCAAAAGACAATTGATTCTATAAGGTCCTGTGTAACAAGATCCTTGTTTACATTATTCATCCTCCTTGCGGAGTTAGGTCTCTTTGTACCATGCTCCCCCAGATTGTCCCATCTTTAATTTTCTTATTTTGGGTTTAATCTGCTAAAACTCATATGGTGCATTTAGCACCGCCTTTAAAACTCTGAACACGTCCAGTATGAATACTGGCTGACTATGCTATCTTTCTGTTGGAACTATAAAAGGTCCATGAATTTAGCTATATCTTTACTTTAGGGGTATCGATATTATGACCGTCTTACTCCCCCCGACGATCACATTCATCTTTTATAGATCACTTTAGTATGCATCGCATTGTCTGAATTATGGGGAAGTATCTTTCTTAATTGTCTTTCGTAATTGATCTCACCTTTCTCCCCCTCGAAATGTGGTACTAACTTTTTTACCACAATTTCGAAAACTATTCAGAACTCTTGTGAATGAGGAAACTTTGATTACTTTCTTCATCCACATGATTACATCATGCAAATGAAATTATTTCTTAATTCGTTGGGAGTACTTTTTCCTCATTTCACTTCAAAAACTCAACAGAGTCTTTTATCATTAATACTTTCGCAAGTCACGCTTGCATGTCATTCTTATCTTGAGGTTTGTCTGTAACTTTATACTAGGATAGCATAAGAGCTACCTAATCTTTCTCCTTGTACGGGATACACTCAAAGCACATGAGTCATCACAACTTTCTCCCGCCATGCAGGATAAATACTATGTCAAATTTCTCCCGCCATGCAGGATTTATTAACATAAGTACTATGCCAACTTTACCCCGCCATGCGGGTATTTTCTCAAACTTTTCCCGTCATACGGGTACTATCACAAACTTTTTTCCGCTATGCGAGATAATTTTCTTGAAGGGACATAAATATCAATATTGGCTTATATTCAATCAACAAATTTAGAAATAAATCCAAATACTCTTTAATACACATGCTTAATCCGACGTTGGTCAAATTAAACATGCATGCCACTTATTACATCTTTTATCATGATGATTAAAACTAAAACTAAATTCTTCTTTATAAAGAGTACATAAAAGGTATCTCTTAAACTAAACTCTTATTGTTCTATTTTCTTGGATCAATATCCTAGAATTCTTTTCTTTTGAAGCCATTCTTTAAAGAGACCACAGTCCCTTACACAATGGTCTTCTTTCTGCAAAATTGCACTTTTCATCTTCTGAGTCACAAGTACCCAGCTCATTTCCTTTGCACCCTTCAAAAATAAAGGCATGATGTTCTTTGTCTGAAAACATTAATCAATAATGAGCATGAAAATAACCCTACATTCGTCTGGTTAAAGACATGCAAATTAAACTTTTAAACTTTAAGTTCTATTCTATATCACCGTTGGGCAGAAATAGAACAAAACCATCAATCTTATACATTAATTCCACATCACCGTTGGGCAGAAATGGAATTAACATATGAAAACTCAATTACCTTATAACCCTTTTCAAAACTAAATTCTCCCGTTTGTTCGAATTTAATTTTGAAGATCATCATCATCATTGCAGCGGAAACATGAAAACACATTATATTTTGCTCGCTCTGGAGCATCTATTGTCTCTTGTCTATTCTCTGAAAAATTGGTCACTTTGATGCAAAATTCATCAGAGATTTAAACTTTAAACATAAACTCATAGAATTATAATATTGTTATCATCAACGTTGGTCAGAAAATAACAATATCATAATTTTCTTTTAAACTTAAACTCATAAATAAACTTATAATATTGTTATCATCAACGTTGGTCAGAAAATAACAATATTATAGTTTATCTTAACTACAAATCAAATATTCCTCCAATTTAAAATTTCTGTTGGTTGCAACTTTAACTGGAGGATCAACTTTTCATTATCATTTACTGAATAACTATAACTGCTCTTCAAATTAAATCCTCCTGTTAATTCGGATTTAATAAGAAGACAAAAAACCTTTTCTTTGCAGCGAAAACATCAAATAATACTCTTAAAAAAATATTATTCAGAAGCATCACTGTGTACTCAATTATTCTTGCTCTATTTTCAAGATTTCGAATCACAACTTAACAAAATATCATTGAAAAGCTTCTGATATAATAAAATTGAAACCAAACTTTTCCATTTCGGCCTAACTGCTGATCCAGTCCACAGCCGCACTGTTCTTTCTCTCGGCCCAGCAGCACGAATGGCCTGCAGGCCCACTTGCGCGTGCGCCTTGCATTCCCCTGCGCCCAATAGCAGCGCAGCTCGCGGCCCAGCGGCCAAAATTGGCCCGTGACCAGCTTCATGCGCTCGCAGTGCTTCCCCCCGCGCCCAGGCCGGCCTGAAGTTTGGTGACCTGGTCCGTTCAGCGGCCCAGTTGCCAAAACGGCCCATGGCCGAGCCACACGAGCGGCACTCCCCGCGCCCAGGCCGCAACCTGGGCCTGGGCCGGGAATCACCACTCCCGCCTGGGCTTGGAGGCGGCCTGGTCATCCGGAGCCGTCCGTTTTCATCCGACGGTGATCCGTCAATTTAGCTGAGACAAAAACCAGTGGCCGCCGGCCCTTCCTCGGTAACCCTAGCCATTCTCAACCCCTCACCCTTTCCTTTCCATCGCGCAGGCGACAGCGGCGGCGGCCGCTGTGACCGTCGCCGTTGGTGAAGAAGGACGCCGCCGGAGCAAATCCGGTCGGCTCCTCCTCTCTCCATTCTTACTCTCCCTCCTCTCTCTTTGCCCGCACGCCGTCCGGAGAAGAACAGCAGCGGCGGCTGCCTATGGCCGTCCGGAGAAGAACAGCAACGGCGGCTGCCTATAGCCGCGCGCCGCCGGAGCAAGTCCGGCTACCATTTCTTTCTTCTTCATCTGTTCATTCATCTTCTATGCGCGCCGCACGGAAGCGCTCGGCGCGCTTAGCTCGCCGGCGGCAGCCCAGCGAGGGCGGTGCGGGAGATGCCGCCGACTCCCGACGAGCCCCCTTACCCTCTTCCCTCTATCTTTTCCCTCCCAAAATCTTTCCTTTCTCATGCCGCAGCCGAGATGAGTGCCAACGGCGGCAGCCGGGAAAAAGGGAAGGCGGCGCCACCACGGAGCCTCTCGCCGGCGTGCGCGCTCCCCGTGGCGGAGCGCGCCGCCGTCGAGCGGCCTCAGGGCAGCGCCCTGTCTCTCGAGCCCGCGCGTGCACAGGATCGGCACAGGTGACGCGGCTCCGTCCCTCAGTGAGGTTAGGGTTAGGGTTTGACTGTCTCTGTCCGGATCGAGATCCGTCATAATCTTTTCTTTTCTGTGATTGTTCTTTCTCGATCCGACATCTTTGTCAGTTAGGGTTCGGTTTTCAGTGTTCTTTGACCGATTCAAAATCGGTTTCACTTTCCCGACCTAGATCCACTCACTAGGTAGGCTCCGGTACCAATTGTTAGTACTGTAGATCGTCTAGTAGTGGATCAGTGGGTCATGTACTTCACTATTTGGGATGAACACTAATATGTCTCCGATAGAGAGATCCAGAGAGGGAGAGAGGGACGAAAGTGGGCGTAACTGACCATCGGGCTTGACGGTGAAGGAGAGGCGATGGTGGCGCGGACGTCGGGGTCGATGCAGCGGTGACGACGATGGACTTCCCGTCGCCTACTGCCCATCCTCTCGATCGGTCTAGGAAAGGAGGTGGGGCAGATACTGTGGCGTCTAACCTCGCGTTGTGTGCCCCTGGCCCCCACCTCCTCTTTATAGGGCAGCGCGACGGGGGCCCACCGACTGGTCGAGTCGGTTAAGCATCCCCGATCAGGACGCGGTCAAAGGGTCCATCTTAACCGTTGGGTTAAGATGGATGAGATCATTCCAACACGCCTTCCTTCCATACAATATCTGGATCTATCATACATGGACCTCAGCACAGTAGCGGATTGGCCTCATGTCATGAACATGCTTCCATCTTTGAGGGCCCTTCGTCTTTCCTGCTGCTCTCTTGCAAGCGCAAACCAGTCGCTGCAACACCTGAACCTTACAAATCTCGAGGAGCTAGATGCCTCTGAGAACTCCTTCGACCATCCAATGGTGACCAGCTGGTTCTGGAACATAACAAGCCTTAGATACCTTTACCTTGACTACACTAGTATGTACGGTCAATTTCCGGATGCTCTAGGAGACATGGCAACCCTGCAAGTCCTTTATCTTTCAGCTAATACTAATTATGATGACAGTGAGAAGTATCGCATCATGACCACAGATCTGAAGAATCTATGCAATTTGGAGGTCCTGAACCTTCATTCGGCTCTCTTATATGGCGACGTAGCTGAGCTGTTTAGGAATCTGCCTTGCTGCTCATCATCCAATAAGTTACAAGAGCTAGACCTTAGTTCGAACCATTTAACTGGGATTCTACCGAGATGGATAGGGCAGTTAACGAGCTTGGTCAGTCTAAATCTTGGTGGGAACAACAACAGTGGACCTGTCCCAGCCTCTGTAGGGAAATTTGCTGGTTTGCAGACTCTTGATCTCTCTCACAACAACCTGAACGGGAATGTCCCATATGAGATTGGTATGCTCAGTAATCTGACCTATCTGGACCTAAATAGCAATAAACTGGATGGGGTGATAACGGAGGAACACTTTGCGAGTGCAAGGAGCTTAAAATACATAGACTTGTCCTATAATGCCCTGAAGATTGAGCTCAGCTCAGACTGGAAACCGCCATCTAAATTAGACAGTGTAAATTTTGCATCCTGCCAGATGGGTCCATTATTTCCTGGGTGGCTTCAATGGCATGTGAGCATTCTCAGTCTCGATATCTCGAGTGCAGGTATAGCTGATACGCTTCCACAGTGGTTTTTCGATGCCTTTTTAAATGTTGAATTCATGAATATGTCAAACAATCAACTCAACGGAACATTGCCGACTGATATGGGCTCCATGTCATTTTTAGAACTCTATCTCAGCTCAAACCAATTTACTGGTCAGATACCTACACTGCCACCAAACATAAGTTTCTTGGACTTGTCCAACAACTTCTTGTCGGGACCTCTGCCCTCTGCCATTGGATCCGCTAATCTAGTACAGCTATCTCTGTTCTCCAACCAAATCACTGGTCATATTCCTCAATCTTTTTGTGAATTTGGAGTGTTGTCTTTGTTGGATTTATCCAACAATTTTTTGGAGGGAGAACTACCGTCATGCCTCGTGGTAATGGAAGAAATTGAATATATAGACTTGAGTAATAATTGTTTGTCAGGAGAGTTCCCATCTTTTCTGCAAAACTTTACAGATATGCTCTTCTTAGATTTGTCTAGGAACAAATTCTCTGGAAGACTGCCAATGTGGATTGGAAAATTAAGATCGTTAACAATTCTACAATTAAGTCATAACAAGTTCCGTGGAAACATTCCAGTGAACATCACAAATCTTGGTTGCCTTCGGTACATGGACCTAAATAACAATGAGATCTCAGGTCCTATTCCGAGCTCCTTGTACCTGACAAAAGATGAGTGTTCTGTGGAATATACGTATTTCTTTGATCTTACTACAGTGTATACAGTCTTTAAGGGGCAGGAATTGAACTACGGTTCCGCTGATAGAGTTCTGAGCACAAGGATGATGAGCATTGATTTGTCTTCTAACAATTTAAGCGGTGAAATTCCAGAAGAAATAGTTTTCCTTGACCGTCTAGTGAATTTGAATCTATCAAGGAACCACTTGAGCGGAGTTGTTCCAAATAAGATCGGGGAAATGCAGTCGCTTGAATCACTAGACCTCTCGAGGAACATGCTTTCTGGGGAAATACCAGCTAGTCTTTCAAATCTAACGTTCTTAAGCTACTTGGACTTGTCATACAACAATCTTACTGGAGGAATTCCATCTGGGCCGCAGCTTGATACCCTGTATGCAGAGTATCCATCTATGTACATTGGCAACGTCGGTCTCTACGGGCATCCTCTTCAAAAGAATTGCTCAAGTGAGGGTCATGCGCCAAAGCAAGGTGGCCTGGGAAGAACAGAAGAAGGTCACATGATACAATTCTTCTATCTTGGGCTCGGGTGTGGCTTCATGGTTGGTACCTGGATGGCGTTTGGTGTTCTGTTGTTCAAGAGAAGCTGGAGAATTGCTTGCTTCCGAATCTCGGACAAGCTGTGCGACAAAGTTTATGTCCTTGTTGCTATATGGGCACGAAAAACAGGAACTGATCACCATGCATGAGCATGAAGCAAAGGCGATGGTTGGTGCTTCAACTAAATTTAGCCAATGTGTGCATGCATGTATGAATCAAAGTGTATGTAGAAGTTGTTACATAATATTGCTGGTTTTCTTTTTGGAGTGAAATGTAATATCCACACCCTTTGGCGTAAGAGTAGTAATATCATTACCTTATGATGACATGGCCAAATTCAATAATAATAATAATTCGAGCTTGTGCTTATGTTGAGCACAGATTGCCCTGTTTTGGGGTCGGATTCTGCCTCTATTTGCACTCGTGTTGTGGTGCCATGTTTTCATGTTCATCATCCACATCAAGAAAGGCTCACGTCTCGTCCATGACCATTGTTTCCATGCTTGTCGTCAACTGTTAATTGCTGAGGTGAGAAAGAGGTGACTACATTTATGTTCATTGCAGAATTAGGACAACTTACAGACACACATAATATCCGTATCCACATTAAATTTCATGGTTAATTGCTCTGATTTTACATTTAGCCGACGACATCTCTTCCAGATGGAGGAGATGCAGATGGGTCCCACTTCTCTTCCAGGTGGACCGCTCCCGTGTGGGTCCACTCTGACTTTGATCCAGCAGTTCAAAATCGGTTCCTGTGTGGTGTTGCTTAGGTAGTCGGATTGCACTGGTTGATCTAAAAAAAAGATGGACTGCACTGGCGTTCAGATTTCAGAAGTTTCTTTGCTGGCAAAACATTGTTTTAGTTCGGAGATTGTATGATTGAGCGGCTCTCCTGTCGTGTCCTGCCGGTTTCTTAAAAAAAAGAAACAGTTGCATACTCAAAGTAATGAAAACTTATATTACTTGCCTTAAACCCCCCTTCCCCCGTCCCCCCGCCCCCCCCCCCCCCCCCCCCCCCCACCACCACACACACACAACACACCCAACCACCCGCACACACCAAAAAAAGACAAGCTAGTTGTCACAAACGGACAAGAAGAAATGAAGCACGCATGCGTGACAGATAAAAGTTGCATCTAAACTATCTAAACACAAGGGTTAGCGGATAAGCTAACTTTTAGCCATTACCACAACTAGTTGTTAGCCTAGTTATAAGACGCATTGTTTTTTCTAGATTATATGTAAATGCATAGCAAAGACTACGTATCTAAAAAAAATCCCAAATGTCTTATAATTTGGAGAACGTAGGAGCAAACCAAAAAAAGGCCTAACAAGAGATAAAAAGCATCTACAGCATGGAAGAAAAGCAAAAATGCCCCCACCACCAACCTTACCCTCTCGACTCTTGCTTTTCCCAATCTGCCCTCTACGCGCCCACTACCTTGTCCATAACACCCTCTCCACTAAATAGAAGTTGTCGTTACTGGATGGAGAAGGAGAAGTTCACCACGGGCGAGGGAGGGAGCTTGATCCACTGCAGATCACCTGCCTCCGTTGTGACCGTCACCAAGGCTCTCGCCTCCACGCCTAAATCCTTTTGTGCAATGCTTAACACCACTACGCTAATCTAATCCCTCCTCCCCACCAGTGGCCAGGAATTATACATAGTGGGATCGGCCAAAAAGTTTCGATGTATACGGACCGAGTATGCACTTACAACCTTGATTGTTATTACTAGTTAACTACGCGTTGAGTAAAATGTAAAAAATGATGAAATTAAGTATACATTTAGTAAAAACTAAAATTTCATTAAATGTGTCCTAATATGGTAGGCAAAAAAGTTTTCATGATTCACAATATTCTATTTTAAGTCCATTTTGTGTGATTTATTGTCTAAAAGACATTAATATATGTATATATGGCAAGAACTTTTTATTGTATCTTTCTAACATAGATACAGATCATTAAATTATGTACTAAGTAAAAAGTTTTTGTTGTGATGTTAGGAGGGGAGCCATGGCCCTTGCCAGCACCCCCCTTCGCTTCGCCCCTGCTCCCTACCCCTCGATGAGTTCTGCATGGCCATGTTAGCCTTGATCCACCGCCCCCTACGTCAACTCGTCGAGCCACCACGTCGGCCTCAACTGCCCCCATTATAGCCTTGACACCGCCGTGTTCTCATCACCGCCCATGTTAGTGAGGGAGGGGAGATAAAAAGAAAAGAGTATTCTTGTCTGTCCAAAAATCCATTAGCTAGCATCCAAACACCCTAGACTAATTTTTAGTTAGTTATCTTACTATTACTAATTAGAGGCCCCAACGAAGGCACCACGTTAATTCTCATCAGACGCGTTAAGAAAAAAGATAAATCCTAGAAATTCTCACAATAATCAGAAACATCTGGCCTTTGATTTGCTAGACTCTAATCATCATCACCGATAATATTCATTGGATCTATTATAATTTATTAAGAAAATTACCCACCACTGCCATTATAAAAAATTAACTAGCTTGGTCATTATGAATGATAATTCAAAATAATCCTCTAACTTTGTATCTAAATTAGCCATGTCTAGGCTTAAAAAAAGTTATCCACATCTACCATTAGAAAGGTAATTTAAAATACCTCCTAATGAATTTATAAATTATCAACCTTTATTATTATGAAAGATAATGCAAAAGAATATTCTAAGTTTGCATTTAACATATTTATACATGTTGTTGTGAAAGATAATATAAGGTATTATATTTATATTTATATGTACCATAGCCACTATAAAAAAATATCTGAAATCTACATGTAAATAGTAATGTATTATTACAAAAAATAAATCAATATTCATAAAGTATGATACATATATTTCTAAATACTTATATAATCATGAAATAAAATAATTATAATGCTATATTCCCCATGTATATCAAATAAACATGTATATTTTAGAATAAGTATTTATTTTAACAACTTATGAAACATGAAAAAATGTTCATCTAACAAACTATGTAGCAATAACACTTTATATTAATACTCCATGGTAATAAATTTATAAGTTATTATTTTAAATAAGTGTATACATCTTTACTAAAACAGTATGGCATATCAATATTATTAATTAAATTTATGGACTCTATAATATATAAATAATACTACACATATATTCATGTGATATAACAAATTCAACATGTTTAATATCGGGATAAAATCCAATGTTCAATTTACGTGAAAACAATACTACTAGGGCCTTGACTCTTTTTAATAAAAAAATTTGAATAAAAGATAAAGAATATTAGAATTTCTAATTAACATGTGAAAAAAAGTTGCAACAACTTAATTAAAGTTAAAAGATAAACTTTAGATTTATGAAATCGAAAAATAATTGTATCAAGAGTTTATATATCTTAAGACTAGATTTGAACTAAATACATACACCTATCACACTAAAAAAAGATAAATACTAGAAATTCTAACTAGAGGTCCCCATTGGAGCATGCATGTTAATTCTCTCAAGATTTGATAGGAAAACAAAAGATAGATCCTAGAGATTTTCATAAAAATTGGAGACATTTTACCATCAATTAAGTATAACTTAATCACCATTGATAATAACAATAGTTATTGGATCTATTCTATTTTCTAAATAATTATCCACTTCCGCTATTGTGTAAAACAATATATATATAAACAACTTATGACTCTAATTTATGTTACCCACATATGTCGCTAAGAAACACGATCTTAAGTAGGCCTAAATTTGCATTTATCTTACGTCCTCCTATTATATGATTGATTACATAGTTCAATTTTCATCTCATTAATAGAAAAATTAATTGCCCCCTCAAATCTACATCTAAATCATCAACATTACCCATTACAATAAATTTCTTTAGATAACAAGAGCATATATATGTTTATACATCACCCAACCCTATCAATATTAATATGGTATAAGATTTAGTTAAAGTAAATATACAAGCCGTGCATGTATGAGCAATAAAATACATATGTTATGTTTCATCACATAAAAACTATTTTCTTAATTAACAACTCATATACTAATGATAATAACAATTTATTTAAAACTAGATTAATAACCATAACATATAATTTATATAGATTGTCACTTTAGATATATTTATGTATTTTAACTAAAATGTTTGATATGTTTGTATTGATAGTACAACCATAACTGCAAATATAATTCCTTAATGGGAAAATTCAACCATCTTGAGCAATGTGGGAGACCACTGGTGGTTATATTTTTTGGCCCTTTAAAAATATTTTAGAGTAAAAAATCAAGCATTATAAGGTTTAAGTATTAAAATTCTCTTGACGTTGGCACTAAATCTCACTTCAATTAGCTCTATGACTTATCTTAACCGATATGGTGTATGTTTCAAATAATGGCTTATGCTGTTGAAGTACCGAAGAATATACTCTATAACCTAAAATCCTTGTTTTTTAAAAAAGAAGTGCAAAAAGGAGAGTTAATGAAAGATACAATAAGCACAAGAGTTTCAACTTAACTTGAGCAGAGAGAGAAAAATCTATAGCAACCAATAAGAATAAAATTTGAAAAATCAAAATTTAGATTCATGACCAGAATATACATGATGCAACAAGAGCTACCATGATTAACGGTAAGGTTTCAAAGTAACTTCATATTTTATAATATATAGAGGTGTCATGCAAAGAAAAAAATATGAAAGTTCCTTGAAAGAATAGCAGTTAATGAGTTTATGATAACTAGATGTAGACTACAAAGTATCTATTATGTCTATTATATTAGAAAATAAACAAAGAGAAAACTTACAATTTAGTGTATAAGTAATTTTTTATTAGTTAGATGTACTCTCCCCATTCTAAATTATAAGACATTTGAATTTTCTAAATACATAGTTTTTACTATACACTTAGATATACTATCTAGATATATAGTAAAAACAATATATCTAAAATGTTAAAACTTCATAATTTGAAATGAAAACATTATTAAATAGTACATAATATTTATATCTTCTAAAATTCTAGCCCGTGCGAGAGCATGGGTCGATGGACTAGTATTACTAAAATTTAGCAAAGGTTAACAATTAACTATAGTCTATTCACACACGGCCTGCTACATCTGTCACGTGACCTGCGACCAATCCACCCTACTGTTCAGAAACATTTTTTTCTCCACAGCCACAGGCCGATCCCACGACCCGGAGTTGTCGTTGCTAAGGCTGTGCGCACTGCACACCTGCAAAGCCAACTGGACGTCAAATATAGCGCGTACACTCCTGCACCGCGCGCCGGTAAACAAGCCTGCACGGCTCAGGTCGGTACAGGAGAACGCTAAACCAAGCGTCCCTCTCTCCTCTCGCTAAGTTCCTGTGTGCGCGCCTGTGAAAGGGAAGAAGGAGAGAGAAAGAGAGAGGAGAGAGGAGGGAGGAGAGAGAAAGAGAGAGGAGAGAGGATATGAGATGTTTGCTGATATAGAGTATGATATAGAGTAAATATGGGTGCGAGAGGAGTTGATATAGAGTTGAGAATACTGGATGACTAGGATAGAATATTCCTTTAGAGATGTGTTTAGAGAGTGGTACGGTGCGAATAGCCTAAGCCCGTTCGCATGCCACGCGGTGACCATGAGGCTGTTAGGCAGAAAACAGAAAAAGGACATAGAGAGAAAAAGCCCTAGCCGCATGGCCGGTGGGGTGGGCTATTGGCCTATTGATTTGTGTTGATGGGCTGGGCCGCACAAATGTGGGCAGGTTGATAGGCAGCAAACACATTTTTTTCATTTATTTGTGTCAAAAGTCCATTTTTCCTCCCTCATCTCTTGCAGTCGTCCGAATTTCCTCCCTGAACCACAAAACCAGGAATCTTTCCTCGTCCATCTATGAAAACCGGTTATTTTTGCACCTTGGTTGGTTTCGCAGGCTGTTTGTGCCTAGGTGGACCGCCGACACGGCAACCACGCTGACGCCGTTTCAAAGGATGCGGCCAGCGGCCGAGCGAAACCCTAGGCCATTCCTGTCGCTCCTTTCCTCTCTCTCTCTCTCTCTCCGCTCTAGTAAGACGGTGACGACGATGGAGAAGAAAGATTCCCAGTAGAGGTGGCGGCACTAAGGTTCCCTGCCGCGGCGACACCGGATCCCGTCAGTGGGCAGGCCACGACGTTGGGATCTAAAGACAACGGAGAGGTTAAGCCAACTAATCCCCAAATCTTTAGATTTTATATTCTGATGCTTTGGAATTGGTGTGTACTGTAAGGTTAAGAATATGTTGGGGGCTTAGTTAGGGGTTTGTTTATTCGATTGCCTAGGGCACACGGTTGATTTGGAGGCTAGTTTATTCAACACATGAGGCTGCATATATATGTTGAGGATCCACATCAAGATGAGGCTGCAAATGAAGAGTACTACTCAGAAAAAGCTAAGAACAAGGCGCATGAGGAAGAAGAGTCAAGTGCAGACAGTGACTACATGCATGGAGACTCCTGCTCTTCTGAAGACGATGATGAAGCTGCAGAAATTATCAAAAAGTTCAGGGATTTAAAAAAGAAGATGAAGGAGGGACAAAGTGCAACACTAGATGATGTGGTGCTGAAAGGCTCAACTGGTATGCTTGCCGGATTTGAAATTATTGAAGATGGGTATGGTACTCCATATGTAAAGAGCAGTGAAGAAGAAGCCTCTGAAGTGGAAGCTCATAGTGAGGGAGAATTAATAAGAAACAATGATGGCCTACCAAGGTTTAAGAAGAGCCCAGGTACTCCAATTTTCTCCTTGGGCATGAAGTTCAGAAGCAAACAACAATTTAAGAAGACAATAATTAGATATGGCCTTGCTGAGAGGAAATGTATCAAATTCGTAAAGGATGAGCCAACAAGAGTGAGGGCAAAGTGTGAATGGAAGCACTGTCCATGGGTCATTTTGTTATAAACCAACACTAGAACTGAGAGCTGGTAGATTGTCACATTTAATGAATTCCACACATGTCCTCCTAGGAGGGACAACAAGTTGGTTACTGCTAGAAGGATTGCAGAGAGGTATGAGAAGTTCATAATGGCCAATCCTACATGGAATTATGGAAGCATGAAGCAGACTGTGCAAGAAGAGATGTTTGCAGATGTTAACATTGCTAAGCTCAAGAGAGCAAAGGCCATGGTCATGCAGAAGGTACTAGACTCCACAAAAGGACAGTACCAGAGACTGTATGACTACCAGGATGAGCTACTGAGAAGTAATCCTGGCAGCACTGTCATAGTGGTAAAAGAACCACTTGTGGAGCCTCCAACTTTTCAAAGAATGTTCATTTGCCTGGATGCATTGAAGAAAGGTTTCATTGCAGGTTGTAGGAGAGTTGTGGGACTAGATGGATGCTTTTTAAAGGTGCAACTAATGGTGAATTGTTGTGTGCTATAGGGAGGGATGCCAACAACCAGATGTACCCTATTGCATGGGCTGTGGTTGAAAAAGAAACAAATGAAACTTGGGATTGGTTTTGTGGTCTGTTGTTTAAGGACTTGGGTGTTGGTGATGGCTCTGATTGGGTGTTTATTTCAGATCAGCAAAAGGTATGTGTGCTGCCTTCATCATATTGAGCTTTACTGCATTACATTTGTTACGAAAAAGTATGTAACTCTAGGTTGGTTTATTGTAGGGAATTTTAAATGCAGTGCAAAACTGGGCTCCAAATGCAGAACACAGAAATTGTGCAAGGCATATATATGCTAATTGGAAGAAACATTTCACTGAAAAGGAGTGGCAGAAGAAGTTCTGGGCTTGTGCCAAGGCCCCTTGTCTGATGTTGTTCAACTTGGCTAGAGCAAGGTTAGCTAGGGCAACAGTTCAAGGAGCTCAAGCTATTCTTAACACTCATCCACAACACTGGAGCAGGGCATGGTTCAGGTTAGGATCAAATTGTGATAGTGTGGATAACAATTTGTGTGAGTCATTTAACAAGTGGATTGTCGAAGCTAGATATTTTCCAATAATCACTATGTTAGAAACAATAAGAAGGAAAGTGATGGTTAGGATCCATGACAATGTTACTAAATCACATAGGTGGTCTACCTTCATATGCCCTAACATTTTGAAGAAGTTGAATTCTTACATCACAATGTCAGGCCACTGTCATGCAATATGTAATGGGGCAGAAAAATTTGAAGTGGTGCACTGGGAGAATAGATTTACAGTTGACTTGGATAAAAAAGAGTGCTCATGTAGATACTGGCAGCTATCAGGTTTGCCATGCCCACATGCCATATCCTGCATATATTTTAAGACTAGCAGCTTAGAGGAGTACATTGCCAACTGCTACTCCGTTGATGATTTTCGAAAGACATATGCCTACTGCCTTAACCCAGTTGAAGGCATGACCAATTGGCCTGTATCAGATAGACCCCCACTTAGAGCTCCAGGATATGTGAGGATGCCAGGTAGGCCCAAAACCGAGAGAAGGAGGGATCCAACTGAGCCACCCAAACATAAAAAAATGTCAAAAGTTGGGACTGTCATCAGGTGCTCGAAATGCAAGGTTGCGGGGCATAACAAATCTTCCTGTGACAAAAAAACAGCTGCAAGTTCTTCCAATCCTGGGCATACAGGAATAGGTACTGCTGCTTCTTCTAATGATGGCTATGCACAGTCGACGGCTCCTATTCATGGTGCTTCCAAAGCCATTGTGATGATGTCAAACACTGATGAAACCTACTCCACCTCAAAAAAAGGAAGAATCCTACAGTGACTACATGCCAAGGCTCCAAATCGAATGTAACAGATGTCTTCCTTTATATTGTTTCTAAATATCTTGCATACTATGTTGCCTAACACTCTTCCTGGTTTCTTGCATTCCAGAAGATGGTCACCAGTAAAGCAAGTGCAAAGGTAACAACTACAACCGGTGGTTCTGCTACTATGCAGCTTTCAGCAAATGTGCCAAGACCTCATGCAAGTGCAAGTGTTAGCATCAACATCACCTCTGGGACAGCATCTGCACAAGTATCTGCCACTGCTCCACGTTTGGGGAAGGCTAAAAAAAGTAACCCACGCCCAGGACCTATGCTCATGCTTCCACCATGGGAATCAGCAAATCTGTGATGCTCTAGTTCATGTTCAAGCAGACTTATGTATGGATGTGTGCTATTTGTACCTAAACTTATGTATGTGCAACCAGACATGCATGTGTTTGTGTAACCAGACTTGTGATATTTGTGCTTCAGACATTTGCAGACTTATGTATGGATGTGTGCTTCAGACATTTGGAGACATTTCTTGCTGCCATGTTTTACCGTCTTTTGGTTGAAGTTCCGTTTTTTTAGTAACTATTTTACAATAAAAATTACCATATTTCAGTAAAACACAAACACCATATTCTCTTCACAGATTATAATGTGCCAAACAATACATCAGTACTACACATTACATTAGAGATTAACATTACATTATGGGGTACCCAATCTAGACAGCATTTCTCTTCCTTCTACACTAACCTCATACCAACTACTACCATGACTAGTCCCAATAACACCAGAAACAACACAAGCCTCTGCATCTCCATCTTCACTTTAGCAAGGGAGGCAACACGTTCTATATCCTTGGCTAATAAGCGTGCATTCTCTGTTTTCGCTTGCTCAAGCTGCTTCCCGACAGCAGCAAGTAAGCGTGCATTCTCTGTTTTCTCTTGCTCAAGCTGGTTCCCGACAGCAGCAAGATCTTGCTGTAAATTGCCCCTCTCCCTTTTCAGATTCCACACGGCATCACGCAAATCGACTAGAAGATCTCGTACAAAATCATCATGCGGAGGTTCATACCACCCACGGAAGGAACATCCACCACTCTGTGTAGAAAAATTTCCCCAAATTACCATCCAAAACCAGAAATTGGCAACCAAAATCAAGGATTCAGAACACCATCAATTCAACATTCACTCACCCGAGCACGATAGCACTTGAAATACCTACGGCCTGGATTATCGTCGCTCCATGAGATCCAGCGAGCAGCCTTCTGCCTGCAGTAGCACAGCACCGCTGGCTCGTAGGCGAGAGGACCGACCCGGTAGGGTATCGGCGACTGCCGTACGCCTCCATCGCCGGCCCAGGATGCGCGCGATGAGCTCGTACTGGCCGAGGCCGACATCAATGGCAATGGTGGAGCTTTGGTTACGGTTCAGTGGAGAATAACGGGGGAGAGAGGAAGCAGAGAGAGAGAGGAAAGGAGCGACGGGAATGGCCTAGGGTTTCGCTCGGCTGCTGGCCGCATCCTTTGAAACGGCGTCAGCGTGGTTGCCGTGTCGGCTGTTCACCTAGGCACAAACAGCCTGCGAAACCAACCAAGGTGCAAAAATAACCGGTTTTCGTAGATGGAGGAGGAAAGATTCCTGGTTTTGTGGTTCAGGGAGAAAATTCGGACGACTGCAAGAGATGAGGGAGGAAAAATGGACTTTTGCCTTTATTTGTTAGGTCATTAATGGGTCGGCCCGTGGACAAAAAAATCAGGCCCGCACCAGTCCTAAATTTTAGGTTGGGTCAAAAAATGGCCCGTGCCCTCCCAACGTGATGAATGGATCGGATCGGGTTGGATTTTCCTTCTGGCAGGTCGGATTGAGTTTGTCGAGGAGAAAAGCTATACGACAACCGAGTGTTTTACCAAACTTACACGCAATTTTTTTCTAGCCGATGAAGTGTGTGCCGTGCACCCGACACCTCCCCCACCCCCTTTTCCTTCCCCAACTCCGGTGACCGACGCTCACGCACGACGCTCGCCCCACCCCCTTCTTCCCCAACTTCAGTGACCAACACCCGCCCCACCCCTTCTTCCCCAACCCCAATGGGCTTACAAGAGAGGGGTTTGTGGGGAGGTAGGCAGGCTAGGTGGTGGGGACGGCGGCCGTGGGGCCCTAGCGGTGGTCAGTGGCGAATCCAGCCGGAGAATTCACCTGGGGTGGACTTATGCAATAAAATTTTCGCTACTAACGACAACTTATGTTTTAGGCAAAAATTGTAGAACAACCAACAAGAATCGAGACGTTACCTCTTAATAATAAAAGTATCAATAATAGATGTTTCAATTGACAGACAAATAAAGTACAGAACTTGCCATTTTATAGACAAGTCAGCTAAAAAATGACATTAATCAAAAAAATGCATTAAAGAATTTAAAAATGACATCTAGACATACCTTTCCTAAAATACTATGAACATCGAGGCTGTTTTGGAGATGGTAAAGCAAGGTGTGCCTTATTTTCAATCAACTTTGTGGCTAAACTTGTAAAATCATGACAAGCTCTATAATCATCAATTCTTCGCAGTTGCAAAATCATGACAACGGCTTCATCTACTCCCTCGTCCATCACCGAAATCCTCAAATTCCAAAATCAGAAATCACCAAATTCCCAATGTGAACTCTGAAGCAGGAAAGCAGGGCCGGCTGGAGCTCGTACCTGGGCACCTGGCAGAGTGGGGGCTGCCAGGCTGGGGTGGGGTGGCTAGATCCACCGGGTACCGGCGGCCGGAGGCAATGCGGCGAGCGGCGACGCCGAGCTTGGAGGGTGGAGGCGCGGAGTGGAGGGCAAAGGCTGTGCGAAGCGGCGAGCGGTGAGGCGTGCGTCCGTGCCTCCGTGCGACACCGAGACCTATCTGGGGCAGTGGGTGGCTTCAAACTGGGCCAGGTCTGGGCCAAAACTAGTGCAACCGCGGCCCACGACGCCTCAAGTCCTCAACTCAGCGCTCGGCCTCGTCCTCACGGTGAAACAGAGCCACGCCTGAGCCTCCGTCGCGGCGTCTCCTTCGCCGCTTCCGCCCTTCACCTCCAACTCCGGCAGAATACAGGGGGTGGAGATGAGGTGCACGTCCAGGGGGACCTAGGGCGGCCGCCCTAGCTCGCCCTAGTGGTGGCTCCGCCTCTGGCGGTGGTGGAGGCGGCCGGGATAGGTCGGGGCGAGGACGTTGCGGCTGTTCGCCGGAGTTGGAAAAGAAAGCAGGAGCGGGAGAGGGGGAGGGGGGGGGGGGGGGAGGGAAAGAGGCCGCGGCCGCGGAGCTCTGGTGAGACCCTATCGCACCGCGACGGGGCGGCGGAGGAGGAAGAAAAACAGTACCAAAAAAATCGGGTGCTAGGACGCGCAGAGTGCCGCATAGACAAGGTCCTTGTCGAGTCGGGTTCCAGAGATCATGATCCGGTCTAGCATGAGTGCCGGTTTGATGAACTTTACGTCAAAAGTAACATAACCTTCCACTGTTCCACATGCTCTGTCACCTTTTCTACGCACCAAATGGAAGCTTTTGTGATGAGGTGACAGGCAATATAATCTTTTGACCACCACACTCACGCGACTGATCAGTGACCACCGCACTCCAACATGACGACGACCCGGCTCGGTCCATCCTGCACCTACTATAAACAGTCTAACACGCTACAACTGATCCAGCCATTGTAGCTATATACCATGCGTTCCAATAGCTAGAAGCCTAGAACCGTCGATCCGATCGCTGCCACCATGCATCGCCTTGCTTCCCGGCTCGTGCTGCTCTACTGCTTCTCGTTCCTCGTGACGCATGCACAGCAGCAGTAGCCCCAGCCAGCCACCGGTGGCAACAGAGCGAGCCCGAGCTGCATACCGCACGAGAGGGACGCCCTGCTGGCATTCAAGCATGGTGTCACCAGCTACCCCGCAGGCGTCCTCAGCTCGTGGCGGCGAGATGGTAGCCACGACGAGCAGGACTGTTGCCAGTGGAGAGGCGTCCGGCCTGCAGTAACCGAACTGGCCACGTCCACGAGCTTCGTCTTGGAGGCACCTTCCAAGCAGAATTGATCGGCCAGATAAGTCCTTTGCTTGCTCTGGATCACCGAGAGCACCTCGATCTTGGCAATAATCAACTAGAGGGGCCAACTGGTCGAATTCCCGAGTTCTTGGGCTCTCTAAAGAATCTCAAGTATCTTAACCTCTCTCGCACACCATTCTACGGCTGCGTGCCTCCCCAACTTGGCAACTTGTCAAGGCTGCAGTCCCTGGATCTATCATCTATGGCAGACACATATATGACTGATCTATCATTGTTAACACGCCTTTCCTCCATACAATTACTTAACCTCAACAGAGTGAACCTCAGCACATTAGTGGATTGGCCTCATCACTACCGGAGACGGCTTTTACGCCGAGTGTGAAATGCTTTGCCAAGTGCCTTTTATCGGGCACTCGGCAAAGAGCCTCTTTGCCGAGTGCCACACTCGGCAAACAATGACACTCGGCAAAGAGCGCTTCACCGAGTGCCAGTGCCGGGCACTCGGCAAAGAAACTCTTTGCAAGCTCTCGGCAAAGATTTATGCTTGGCAAAGACACCCTCCTCTGACGGTAGTCACCCAACCGTAACCTTTTGCCGAGTGCCTGCTGTTAGGCACTTGGTAAAGTTTTTTTTTTACTTTTTTTTATAATTACATTGCCGAGTGCTAGGAACCTGACACTCGGCAAAGACCTTCTTTACCGAGTGCCAGGAACCTGACACTCGGCAAAGAATTTAATTTTTTTGCACCTAAATTTTTTTGCAGTCTTGCTACAGTACTATGAGCTAAATTTTCAAATTTGATACATTTTTTATATTTTTTACTATATTTAGTTAATTTGTTTCATTTACATAAATTTTTTCATAAAAAGCAAGTTTGAACTGCAGGTGCATGCAATAATAGAATTTAACCATTCAAAAAATGGTATTCATGCTTTTGAGTGTATTGTGAGGCCGTATCAAGGAACTCACCTGAAATTTCGAACATCTTGTTCACGAAATATGGCCACCGACTTACGGATGATTTGTTTTTAAATTCTATTAAATGTAAACGAAGTCCAAAAATCACGAAAATTGCCGAGATGTTGTGTGATCACACGTGGAGATGTTTAGGTTTTAAGCAATGTATATCACAACTTGCTCGAAACCTTCTCAATTTTTTTTATCACAGCCTCCACATGCGATATCACGACATCTCGGCAATTTTCATGATTTTCGGACTTCGTTTGCATTTAATAGAATTTAAAAACAAATCGTCCACAAGTCGGTGGCCATGTTTTGTAAACAAGATGTTCGAAATTTCGGGTGAGTTCCTGGATACGGCCTCACAATATGCTCAAAAGCATGAATACCATTTTTTGAATAGCTAAATTCCATTATTCCATGCACCTGCAGTTCAAAGTTGCTTTTTTTGAAAAAATTCAAGTAAATGAAACAAATTAACTAAATATAGCAAAAACATAAAAAATGTACCAAATCTAAAAATTTAGTTCCTAGTACTGTAGTAGGGTTGCAAAAAAAATTTAGGTGCGAGTGGCAGAAACCTGACACTCGGCAAAGATTTTTTTAAAAAAAATAAAATCATGAAAATTCTATGCCGAGTGCCGTGTGCCAGGCACTCGGCAAAGCAATTTTTTTCAAAAAAATAAAATCATGAAAATTCTTTGCCGAGTGCCGGATCCTGGGCACTCGGCAAAGAATTTTTTTTAAAAAAATAAAATCCTTTGCCGAGTGCCAGATCACGGGCACTCGACAAAGCATTTTTTAAAAAATAAAAGCCTTTTCCGAGTGCCAGATCGTGGACACTCGACAAAGGAGTGTTAAAACTCCAGCCGGTTGACCCACAGCCCCCCACACATGGAGCACATACCGCGCCGCCGCCGCCCGCGCGCCACGCCGTCCGGCCCTGCCCCGGCGCCATCCCCGCGCCCGATGGGTGGAGGGGTGGAGGGGAGGAGGGGAGGAGGAGGATAAGGGAAGGAGAAGGAGAGGAGGAGAAAGGGAGGAGGAGGTGGCAGCCGCAGAGGCGGAGAGGAGGAGGAGGAGAGGAGAAGGGAGGAGGAAGAAGGAGAAGGGAGGAGGAGCTCCTGCCGCCATCCACGCCTCGTTAGCGACGGTGCCCTAACCTCGGCGCCCCGCTCATCGGCCCCGACACGTAGCCCAACTCCGCCCCGGCATCTTCACTGCAGACGAGCACACACTAGGTTTGCCCATCTCTTTCTATTCAATTCGTGCAGTGCGAGAAGTAGTTGTGTTAGTAGTAGTAGTTGTTGCATGTGTTGTCGTTGTACGTGGTTTTCGGACATCGAGCCGTTGTATGTGGACATCGGCCATCGAGCCGTTATATGTGGATGTCGGCCATCGTGCCGTTGTTTTTTGCAGTTTTCGAAACCTCCTCGTGCAGGGGAGGTTCTGCCGAAATTTTTAATTGACAGTATTATTTTTCTTTCTTTTTGCAGAGATGAGCCCGTCGGAGCGGAGCCGAAGTACGCCATGTCAATGGCATCCTGGGTCTTCTGTGTAAGACCCACTTGCCTGGTCTGGTTGACTACGCCGGGAAGAGGGAGCTAGCCTACACCTTTGACCACTATGCCAACACCCTCGACGCGGAGGCTGAGAACAAGGCGGTGCGGGTGAAGCGGGACTTTTGGGTAAGTCTTCATCGCACCACATTGGACTTTTCTTAAAATAATGAATGGATACATCGTGTCTGTATACAACTTTATTACAGATATGAGAAGGGATTTCAGGTTAGGGCGGAGCCGGTGCTTACCAAAGCCTGCAAAAAGCTCGTCGTGGACATCCATTATGAGGTGCGCGTTCAGGCCATCGTCACTTACCACAGGTCGATTCTTGGAGAGGATGTTAAGAAGCCACAAGCAAGAAGCATGACGCTGACCCAGGACCAGTACATATAGGTAGATAAAGAACATTAATATTGATTCATTTTGAAATTAAGTAGTCTTAATTTATTCCTCTGATATGTCAAATACTTGATGACGTGCAGATGTGTCCTTGGTGGTGCGCCGCGTATCCCGAGTGCTGGGAGATGATAGTGGACAGGTGGTGCGGCCCCGAGTGGGCCGAAGCTGTTGATGCAAAAGTGGATCTGCAAACACAAAGGGCTAATACCCGAATCGATATCCAAAGCGTGCCAGTCAATTTAACCTGTTAATCGACAAGGATGAAAATACGAGCACTTTGGTCCTGACAACAGCGATACGCCCGGAGGTCACGGCCAAGAGGTACTCACGCGGAACTCGAGGATCGCCGAAGGTCGCACTGAAGTGATGCAGCTCGCCGAATCGATGAGAACTCATAAAATAGAAAAATATACAAATTGACGAAGTTGCCGAAAAGTAAGTAGATGCAAATAGGAGTAAAAATTGGTTTGATATTGATTGATATATCTATTACATTGCTCCTCAATCTATATTTATATCCTTATCTAAAGAAACATACCTAAACACGACTAAGACACCGAGTCCATATGTAAGGAAACACGTGACTCTTACATAAATCATACTCTAACAAATATAGAAAAGGAAATCAACACCTATCTATCTCCCTGTCCGCCTCGATTACGATGCAATTCTTATCGACTTCTTTTCCATCGGCACGCTACCTGTTATCATCGGCAGCAGTCTTCAAATCTTCCTTCATCGGCATGCTTCCTGTCATCACAAGCTCCATCGACAGCAGTCTTCAAATCTTCCTTTATTGGCATCGGCAATAACATCTCCAATCTTACCAACAACGCCTCCGAATCTAAGTCTACCTTTCCATCGGTCACCACCATTCATCGGCAACAATCCTTACAAATTGATTTTCATCGGCACCCTTCTATCGCCGTATACAGTAACTTTCCTCCTGCCGATTAACCCACTCTGATCATTTTGACACGTGCCAAAAATGGTGTCAACACATGCCCCCAATTTTGGAGTATAAAACCATTGATGTTCCGAAATTTACTCCAGATAACGCTTGCCTTCACCCAATTATCTTAACTCATCCTCCAAGCATAACATAATCTGTTACCGAATCAAATCAAATCTAGTCTTGATTCACGCACCTCAGTAAATATCGCATAATTTCCAACCACTCTTGCCCCGATTATGGTTAAGATACCGAAACAATAATCCATCGGCAAGATCCTAACATAACAACACCGCCGCTTTCGGAATTAAAATATTATGTGCCAAGATTTCTTTCGAGTCATGATTACTTGCCATCAAATCATTTGTACAATCCCTTGATTATCGTGCGAATAGTTACCATATCCATCTGAACTACCTCGACCTACATGCGCGCGGCAGAGAGATAAGTCCAGAATACCCCTATTCCAACCGGCCTATAAATAAAGGTCTTCGGAACGCTCGTCTTCTACCCTCAGATTCCAACCTTTGGCATTCTTCACTTTCCGGCGGCGACCCCGACGAACAACCGTGCGACCTCAACCAACAAGAACCTTCTTCAGCATCAACCTCGAGTCCCCAGCCTGTGCCCTCATCTTCCTCAGAACAATGGCAATCAACTTCGACGTCGCTGCGGTTCGTTCCATTTCCGTTACTTTTACCTCGATTCCTTTGGTCTTTGCAAGTTCATACAGTTGGTAATTTTTTCCTCTTTTTTCTATTCTTTTGATCCTCCAAACTTAGGAACTACGCAACAAGCTAGTTATTCCAACCGATCAGCCACACTTCCAATGCCTAGGTCCAATGGGCAACCCAGATCCAACTGATCTAATCAACGCAGAGGTTAACAAAATCTCTTTTAGAGCCCAGAATTTCTCTCTGAATTTATGGAAAGACACATTCCGATCCTGGCCCAAAATCACCAAAGGGTGGAAAGATTGGTATTTGAGGGTAAACGGGTCGATGCAGGTGTACTGGGCAGAATGGAAGCTAGACCAATGCATTAGGCTATCCATTGCCGACATGCAGAAGAATGAGTCAATGATGATTGCTGCTGCTTTCTTCTGGTCAGACACAACAAACACTTTTATGTTTAGACATGGCCCAGCTACTCCCACACTTGCCGATGTATACATGCTCACTGGCTTGGACATTTCAACTGCCGATGAAGGCTCCATCTATGGCAGGAAATCTGAATATAGAGTGAATACCCGCAACATAGGCGGCTGGACGAGATATATTCAAGAATACCGGAGGACCGGGACAGTTAACCAGAGGGAGCACGTCACATTTTTAAATATGTGGTTAGAAAAATTTATTTTCTGTGGTCGATCGGTAGGACCAACCAACGCCTTCCTCCCCGCGGCTGAACTCTTGGCCAATGGTGTAAGGTTCCCTCTTGGCCGATATCTTCTGAGCTCCACTTACCATCTTTTACATCAAGTGTCTCAGAAACTTTAGCTTGGCGAACCCATCGGCAACTTAGGAGGCCCGTGGTGGTTTATCAACATGTGGCTGAATGCCCATATGCACAAACGCTTGCAATGAGACTTCTTTGCCCAACAATTCCCACGAGAAATTGCCGAAGACCACGTGCTTGGAGATGAGGAATCGGCAACACGCCCACCTCTCAATTTTGGTGAAGCCATAATTGTCCTTCCTGGAACAGAGGCCAATGAAGACCAGATCGGCAGATTCTTCCAAAGCTTCTACAACGGTCTTTCTCGTGATCATTAGGCCTGGGTACCCTATATTGATGAAGAAACCAGATTCCCCCTCCTTTTCAACTTTGCCGATGACACCCTGAACCAGGATAATGAACTTATGATGGACATCATTACCCCCAGGGCAATCCCAGTGAACACATTCGGCAGTGGGAAAAACACCAATATCATGTATGTATTTTACAACCCATCGGTAGTATCCCATCAATTGGCTTTTGGGCAGCTGCCAATCAAACTTTGTTTTGCCGATGTGATCAAACCGAGAGAAACAATCACCTGCGGAACAGATTGGAGCAGGGTAGTGCGACTCTCCCCCGATGTCGATACTACAGATGTTGATCTATCCATCTGGACGCCAGCATCTTTTATCACTGAATCATATAAGCAATGGTGGCGAGAGTGGAGGGAACAACTATTTGCAACGTCTGTTAATACATATCGGCACATGATCGACCCTGAGTATGTCATTCCCGATGACGTAGTAAGTTTCTTTTAACACCCTTCTGTTTTTTCCTTTCATATATCGGTAGCTAACTTTCTTGTGACAGGTCAACAACCCGACACCATCTATGAGCAAGAGTGGGAAACCCTTCGATCTTCGGCCTGTTTCCCCGATATCACCGATCGGCTACAACGCCCCTACCTTAGCTGCTTTGACTCACCAGAGGACTCGTGCCAAGACCATCACCTCCAAGTCCAAATTGGCTATAGCTAGGGCCACTCCATTGGCTGCTGCTACAACCCTGATCAAAGTATTCAAGGTAACAAACCTGTTTATTTCAACTCATGCTGATCTCAAACTGTATTAACATTAATCCTCAGGGTGTAAGAGCCACTGCTGGATCGTCATCGGCAATTCCTCCGACATCAAGCACCACCATCTCTGACAAACCTTCAGAGGTATTCCTTCAACTTTACATTTTATCTGTTAAATATCATATGTTACACCTGTTTTGCAGCAACAAATGGGTACATCGGCAAGTGTACCAGATGTTCAACCTCCACAACCATCAAGTGCCGATACCCCCAGCCAACCGTTGCTGAGGCCCAAGCAAAACGCAAAGCCTTAACCGATGCTGAGGCACAGCAAAAATGACAGAAGTCCATGCCGATCCCCACATCTGCCCCAACGTCTGCAAGCCAGCCAGAATCAGTCGATGCAACTGGGCAAACAGTCAATCCTCCTGTATAGGACATACCATCGGCCATCGTACCCTAAGGGCCAACCACCGATGAGGCCACAGAGGATATCCCATCGGCAAGCTCAGCTGATCCCCCACACGGCATACTCTAGACCGCTTCCTCCAGCCAAGCACAGGAAATTACCTTGAAACAGGTAAACCAATCGACCTGGTCGATTTATAATACTCACACCTATCCTTAACTGACCTCTTTTCTTCTTTTCATGAACAAGACTCCCCAAACAGCCTATTTTCCTTTGCTATTGACGTTTCTGATGATGATGGAGAGGAAACAAGCTCTTCTCTTGCACTGGGAACAATATCGGCAGAAATCAAATCCAAGTTGGAAGCTCTCTTGGACTTGTTACAGCAGGATACCGCCCAGCTGGTAAATGATTCAGACCCTGCAAAGGCAATTTTCAAAATAATTCGTGGCCAGATCCCTGCCGATGTTGAAGAAGCACTCTTCCCAGCAGCTCACTTAGAAAGCCGACAACTGTAATATCAACGGGTTGCTCACCATATTGCCGATAGAGCAGCTCAAGCTCAGCTCAAAGAAGAGATGCTACAACTGAAACAAATTGCCGATGAGAAGCACAAGAGTATCGGCAACTTGCAGACCTCGGGTGCCGATCTTAAGCAGAAAATCTTGGATTTATCGACAAAGAGGATGGCTCTACTGGCTGAATTGAAGGAAGTCGAGGCAGCCTTAACTCATGCCAAACAAGAAGAAAACCAGCTACCCGATGCCATCAAGGCCCTTCAGCAAGAAAGAGACATCCAAGCTCGCAAAGCCTTGGCAATGAAGAAAAAACTCAAGCCTGTGGAGGGTGCTGCCGATGAAGACATTAAAGAGATGAAGGAAGCCGATTAAATTCATCTGCGTGCGATATCGGCTATCCAATCCTTGTTAAACTTGTAAATCTTGTCTATTGCAACGACACTTTATGAAACATTGATATCCTTGTATAATTCTAGCTGATAGGACTGTTATCGGCACTTATACTTTTATGCATCCATCCAGATACTAGGGTAATATTTCTTCAAAAATTTTCCGTTTAATGCTCTCGGAAATATAACCCCTTCGAGGGTTTCTAGAATATATGCGTTGCTAGGAACAGATTGGTTTATCCGATAAGGACCCTACCAATTAGGAGACCACTTGCCAAACTTTAAACTTTTAGTCCCAATCGGTAAAATCAATTTCCACACCAAATCTCCATCGGCAAACTTCTTTACCTTCACCTTCTTATCATACCATCTGGCTACCCTTTTCTTATTTTCTTCGATGCTAACTAAAGCCTTCAACCGATGACCTACCACGTCCTCTAATTCGTCTTTCATAAGAATATCATAGTTATCGGCTGTCAGTTGATCTTGAGAAAATATCCGCCTAGAGCTAGTTTTAATTTCCCAAGGCAATACTGCGTCGTGTCCGTATACCAACTGATAAGGCGTTACTTTGATTGCACCATGACATGCTATCCGATATGACCATAGGGCCTCATTTAATGTTATATGCCACTGCTTAGGATTTTCTTTAATTTTGCGCTTAATGAGTTTGATAATCCCTTTGTTAGAGGCCTCAGCCTGACCATTAGCTTGAGCATAATAGGGAGAAGAATTCAAAACTTTAATCCCCATACCAACATCAAACTCATCAAATTCATCCGATGTAAACATAGTACCCTGATCAGTAGTGATGGTTTGAGGAATACCAAATCGGTAAACAATATGCTCTTTCACAAAATCGATCATATTAGCCGATGTCACCTTTTTCAAAGGAATTGCTTCAACCCATTTTGTGAAATAATCAGTAGCAACCAGAATAAATTTATGTCCTTTGCTCGATGGCGGATAAATCTGACCGATGAGATCGATAGGCCATCCCCGGAACGGCCAAGATTTAATTATAGGGTTCATAGCTGACGCAGGCGCTCTTTGAATATTACCAAACTTCTGACACTCCTGACATCCTTTAAAATATTTAAAATAATCTTCAAGAATAGTCAGCCAATAGTATCCATTCCTTCTGATCATCCATTTCATCTTAAAAGCTGATTGATGTGCCCCACATACTCCTTTATGGATTTCACTCATCAAGCTTTTCGATTCATCACTGCTAATACATTTAAGTAAAACTCCATCTATAGTCCGATAATATAATTCATCATCGAGGAGTACATACTTGGTGGCTTGGAATCTTATCCGTCTTTCAACCTTTTTAGATGGATCCTTTAAATAATCGACAATCTCCTTTCTCCAGTCATCGGTATCAACTGCCGATGTTAGCACTTCCTGGATAGGCTGATACCCTGAAGCATGCTGAGCTAGTCGATTGGCTTCTTCATTATGCAGTCGGGAAATATGTTCAAGACGAAAATCTCTAAACCCTTTCAACAATTGCAAACATCTTTCATAATATGAAATTAAAACTTCACTTCGGCATTCATAAATTCCAGTTAATTGATTTATAACCAGCATAGAATTACCAAAGATTTCGACAGCATCGGCACGTATCTCTCTAAGCAATTCTAACCCTTTTATCAAGGCTTGATATTCAGCCTGATTGTTTGTCGATGTAGCAACAATCGGCAATGAAAACTCATACTTCCTTCCGTGAGGTAAAATCAACACAATGCCGATACCTGCTCCTTCACCACGTCTAGATCCATCGAAGAAAAGTGCCCAAGAAGCAACCTCCAGAGAATCCACTATATTGCAATGCTGAGTGACCAAATCAGCCATAACCTGTCCCTTAACTGCCTTAGCCGATTCATAACGTAGGTCAAATTCTGATAATGCTAAAATCCACTTGCCGATTCTACCAATTAATATCGGCATCGACAGCATATACTTGACCACATCATCTTTGCATATGACAGTACATTCGGCAGATAGCAAATAATGTCTTAACTTGATACAGAAAAAGTATAGACACAGACATAATTTTTCGATAGTCGAATACCTTGTTTCAACATCCACCAATCTTCTGCTCAAATAATAAATAACACGTTCTTTCACTTCAAATTCTTGAATAAGAGCTGAACTAATAACAGTATCATCAGTTGACAAATACAACCTGAAAGGCTTCCCGTGTTAGGGTGGAACTAGCACTGGAGGATTTGTTAAGTACTTTTTAATTTTATCTAGGGCTAACTGTTGCTTAGCTTGTAACACCCAAATTTTAGGAGTAATGAATTTTAAATAATTTAGATAAGGGGAATTAAAATTTTAAAAAAAATATATTTGGTGTTGCATTCATGCTGTTGCATTTATTTTATTATGTGGTGTGGATTGATTTTTATTTTAGTTTGGCATAGGAAAATTTTATTTGAAATATTTTTTGAAAACAAGCAAATAAAGAAAAGAAGAAAGAAAAAAAAAGAGAAAACCATTACCTTCCGCCTGCGACCGCGTGGGCCGGCCCGCACCGCCGCGGCCCAGTCGGCCGAGCCCAGCCGCCGCCGTGTACAGTTAGTTTTGATAATTTAATTTTCGAGTTTATAATTAAGTATTTATTTATCTATAGGAAATCTTAGAAAATTCATAACTTTCACGTTTTAACTCCGAATTTGGTGATCTTTACGTCTGTGTGATCGTAGAAACATGTAGAAGAGTTTTATAAACTTTTATTACTGTTTTGTTACTGTTGGTGTACTGTTCTAATTATATCTCTTTGTTTGCTTCGTGTATGTTTGATTGGATGCATGTGTGTTGTTGATTGATAATCGAGTATAGAAGGTGTGCAGTATCTGGACGATCAGGAGTATTACTTTGAGCCAGATCAGCAGTATCACTCGGAGAATTTTGATCAAGGCAAGTATAACACAGGACTATCCTTGTTACCTATACATTGAAATTATTATACATATGCATGTGCCTACCTTGACAACCTTAGAGATTATAACTTAGTGATCGTTATCATGATTCCTTGTCAACCTTGGGAATGCATTTGGGTAGCTGTTGCTAGTGCTTAATTATGAACAATGATCTTGTAATTTGATTAATGGATTAAGCAATCAATCATTAAGATGATTTTATTACTGTTAAAAGGGGGCTAGAGCATGTGTGTATTTTTGATGCTCTGGTTTCTCTCCATAAGGACTTATCTGTACGTAATCATCCGGGACATACAGTACAGCTGTGAGGGCTATATGGCTCTGGCTTTAGTTGCTTAAAGGACCTTTTTCTAGCTTGTTAGTGGTTACCTTAAATGGCGTAAGAATGGCTTGCCACGTTGGGTGTAGGGCGAGCCCCTGTCCTTAGTGTGTATAGGCTGCAGTTGTTGTGCCACTGGGAAGGGGGGTTCTACATCTGCCTGTCAAGTGAATCTAATGGCCCTAACTTGTTAGACGAACTTTTAAGTAGCTTTATATGATTTCCGGTGTTTTGGGGAGTCACGAACCCATGCATTTGGAAGTTATGACTCACAGTGAAAGTGTACACCTCTGCGCAGAGTTAAAAACTGGTATACTAGCCGTGCTCACGGAAACGAGCGGCCTTGGAACATTTACAGATAGATGATCACCATTGTTGTATCATGCTTAATTATTGTTGCTATTATGCTCATGATAATGCTATTCATTAACTTTATTGCAATTGATCATTGGTTCATTAATGGGAATTGGTTCCTCTTGATGCTACACAATTGCTAATTATATGATGACTAAAAGCTAAACGCAGTCAAACAGTGTCTAGCCTTTTGAGCCTCATGAACCCTGTGTTATATTTGTTGAGTTCGAAATGGACTCACCCTTGCTATTTCCACCATAACAGATGAAGATTATGAGGAAGATTATCGTAATGAGTACTAGTCTTGGTGTCAACCAGTCAACCGTGTCCCTGTGTTTGGAGGTTCCGCTGGAGATCTACTATTAGTTTTTATTATTTATCGTTCAAGACTATGTTTAAATATTTATTCGCTATGTAATAAGCACTGTGATGATACTATGTAATTTGTCTACTTATGTGTGTGATCATGTCCTGGAGCGCACATGAGTACTTTATGCATCCTATTTTTGTCCTTAAAAATGGGTGTGACACAGCTCCCCATACAAATTCCTGATCGGCCTTTAATTTAAGCAATGGACTGAAAGCCTTGATCCTTCTCGACAGATTAGATATGAATCTTCTAATGAAATTAATCTTGCCGATCAAAGATTGCAATTCAGTTTTATTGGCAGGAGCAACCACCTTGTTAATTGCATCAATAGACTTCCTACTGATTTCAATACCCCTCTGATGCACCATAAAACCTAAGAATTGACCTGCCGATACACCAAATGCACACTTATTAGGGTTCATCTTCAATCCATGCCTCCTTGTGCACTCCAGTATCTTTTGTAGATCGGCTATATGTTTTGTGATATCCCCAGACTTAATCCCTACATCATCAATGTAGATTTCCACTAATGTGCCAATGTATTCATGAAAAATAAACTTCATAGCTCTTTGATAAGTAGCACCGGCATTTTCAAACCAAAAGTCATGACTATCCACTCAAACAACCCCACATGACCTGGACATCTGAAAGCAGTCTTGGAAATATCTTCTTCAGCCATGAATATTTGATTGTAACCTGCATTACCATCCATGAAGCTGATAATTTGATGTCCGGCCGTAGCATCAATCAACAAATCAGTAATCGGCATTGGATAACCATCCATTGGTGTGGCTTTGTTGAGATTCCTGAAATCAATACAAACACAAAGTTTCCCATTTTTCTTATAAACAGGAACCACATTACAAAATCCATTCCGCATATCGACATTGCCGAATAAACTTTGCTTCAATTAATTTAGTTATTTCGGCCTTAATGTCAGGAAGTATATTAGGATTGCATCGGCGCGCTGGCTGCTGATGTGGACGAAATCCAGATTTGATAGGTAACCGATGTTCAACTATCGATCGGTCTAATTCAGGCATCTCAGTATAATCCCAAGCAAAACAATCTTTATATTCTTTTAATAAATTGGTTATTTGCTGCTTACATTTGGAATCTAACTTAGCACTAATAAAATTAGGTCTTGGCCTATCGCCATCACCAATATCTACTTCTACTAAATCATCAGCCGATGTGAACCCTTGACCTAATTTTCCATCATCAGCAAACCTATCCATTAAAACTCTTCTTCAGAACCGACTGCTTGGATCGGTGGAATTTCATAATCAGCAACTTTGAGGAACTCTTTTTCCCAAACTTCTCCTAATATGCATTTGGTTCGCTCATAAGTATCTGATTCTGCCGATGCGATGAAATAAGAAGAATCACCAGGGACAACCTCAATCTTATCCCCAATCCACTGTACGAGGCACTGATGCATTGTAGAAGGAACACAACAATTGGCATGAATCCAATCCCTTTCTAGAAGCAGATTATATGCACCTTTACCATTAATAACAAAGAACCTCGTCGGCAAAGTTTTGCTGCCGATGGTTAATTCAACGCATACTGCCCCTTTAGCCGGTGACACATTGCCTTCGAAATCCTTCAGCATCATATTGGTTTTGGTCAAGTCTTGATCTCCCTTACCAAGTTTCCGATACATCACAAAAGGCATAATATTAATTGCAGCCCCTCCGTCAATAAGTATCTTGGATACAGGCTGCCCATCAACTCTGCCTTTCACAAACAAAGCCTTAAGATGTTGTCTCTCGTCATCGGTAGGTTTCTCAAAAACAGTCATCATTGGATCTAGTGCCAGCTGAGCTACTTGATCGGAAAGAACAACTTCTTCCTCATCATCAGAAAGTGCCAGAAACTCCATCGGCAACATAAATACCATATTAACATCTGCCGATGGACCCTTATCTTTGTGTTTCACCTGCCACTGCTGATTGCCCGATTTCTCATTGGAGGATTTTTCTTCTCAGTATAGATCCTCCTGACGCTCACGCTGCATCCTCCTTTTCTTTTTCTTTGTCAGACCCTCAGGGCACCATCGAGGAAACTTAGTTTTTGAAACCGGCTGATAACAGGTCCCAGTTGATTCTACATGACGTATATTAGGGTCCCTACAGAATATTTCTTCATCGGGAACTCTTGCGTTTACCATTTCCTCAAACTCCTCTTGATTCCTTGGAAAATATCCAGCGCGTTTACCAAGCCTTTCATGTACACTAAGTCTGCCCCCAGCCGATAATGCACTGACGCTCTACCTCTGATCGGCTCATTGATAGATAAACCCTGATTGCTAGGTTGAAACCTCCTTTCTGGCCGATTGACTCCATAATAACCATTGCACTCAGGGCAATTTTCAACAGTTGGTAATTTAATACCTTCTTCCCAGTAGTGGATGATACACGGGCACCTCCAATGATCCTTATGCCGATACCATTCTTCTTGACGTCTCTCTTCTTGCTGTTGTCGATATCGGTCCCTTCGCTGACGCCAACCCTCCTGCTGCCTTTGATGGGTAATCACAATGCCAGGTCGAGGAGGTTTTTTGGAACTACTACTTTCTCCCAGCAGACCCTTACTTTTTGCATCATCGGTAGTTATCCAATGCTGGGGATCCACTGATGCGTTTTTCTCAGCAGCCTTTGATGTCAATACCTTGGTCTTACCCTTGGCATCCAACATATTTGCTGAAAAAGGGTGTTGATCAATTTTCATCGGCTTCTGGGTCTTGGAGTTACCAAACTTAATTCTCCCAGATTCAATAGCCAATTGTAACTGCTGCCTGAACACTTTGCACTCATTTGTACTGTGTAAAGTTGTATTGTGCCATTTGCAGTACAGGATCTTCTTCAACTCCTCTGCCGATGGGATTACATGATTAGGTGACAGCTTAATCTGGTCCTCTTGAAGTAAAAGATCAAATATCTTGTCGGCTTTGGTAATATCAAAGGTAAACCTTTCTGGCTCTTTCTGACCAAAGGGACAAGATATCGGCTTTTTATTCTTAACCCACTCAGCTAAACCGATAACTGGTTCTTCATCAGAATCAAAATCTTCTACCTCCCCAACAAATGATACTTTTTTGCTCTAATTCTTTTTAGGCTCAAAAACCCTAGTATCTTGATCAGAGATCCTTTGTACAAGATGACTCAGGCTTTCAAACTCCTGAGAAGCATATCTGTCCTTAAGATGTGGCAATAACCCTTGGAAAGCCAGATCGGCAAGCTACCGATCATCCAGCACCAGGCTGTAGCACTTATTTTTTACATCTCGTAGCCTTTGCACGAAGCTTTCTACCGATTCATCATTGCGCTGCTTCAATTTTACCAAATCGGTAAGCTTCTTTTCATGGATTTCAGCAAAGAAATATTTATGAAATTATTTTTCTAGATCAGCCCAAGAAATAATAGAATTTGGTGATAATGAAATGAACCATGTCAACGCTGATCTAGACAAAGATGCTGAAAATAATCGAACTCTTAATTCATCTCTGCTAGCTGCCTCTCCACATTGAATAATGAAGCGATTGACATATTCCATGGTTGATGTATCATCTTGCCCAGAGAATTTAGTAAAATCTGGTACCTTGTACCGATTTGGGAGAGGAATTAAATCATATGCTGGAGGGTATGGAGTCCGATAAGAATAAGTATTGACCTTGGGCTTTATCCCAAACTGATCCCTCATAATTTCTGCTATCTTATCGGCCCAAAAAGCATCAGCCTTCTGCTGACGAACTGGCTGAATTTCTACAGGAGGTGCCTGCTGATATCCTTCCACGTATTTTTGTGTCCCACGATCTCCAGCAATCGACATATTTACCGTTACTTGTGGTCCATTAACCTGCTGGAAAGGATTCATCGGCTGAGCTGCCGATGCTTGATTCTGAAAACCAGCTTGCATATGATCTTGCTGAATCCCTGCAACTTGCTGAGTTTGCTGAACTGTATGCTGAACAGGTAACTGTCCTGACCAACCGTTATTAGAACTCATCGGTAGGAAACTTGCCGATGACTGGTAATTTGCTGACATTGTTGGATAATTAGTATAACCAGCTTGAGGCATGAACTGCACCCCAGGTTGATTCATAGCAAGGGCCTTCTGCTGCATCGGCAATAAGCTTATCGATGAACTTGTATTGGGTGCTTGAACCAAAGACATCTGGAAACCCCCTGGAGTTGGTTACACAGTAGTTGATGTGGCATATTGAGGCACTTGAGCCATCGGTGAAGCAGCCGATGATATAGGAACTTTTTCTGCTGTGTCAAACACTTGAGGTAACCCAGGATTGAAGGCAGATGACTCCGGAGGCATACCATATCCCCACCAATTAGCAGGAATCTGGCTATTATGAGACACAGAGCCTGACATAGCTGATGCCGATAGATCTGTATTAAGCTGAACTCGTCGTCCTGAAAGTACCGGATCTGATCGTATCGGTGTAGATTGAATATTAGGTAAGCCTGCCGATACTGAAGGAGAAGTAACTTCTGTACCCACAACGGCTGAGGGAGCCGATGGAGTATTGACAGATGCCGGTCCTGGTTGGTGATAAGCTGGCCCAACGTAATGTGGTGACGCTTGTCCTTCTTTAAAAGTTCGAACCACAACATTATAAACAGTATTGGACAGCACATTTGAGTGATTAATCAAAGCATGATTTACTGCAGAATTAACCATCTCTTGAAGTTTACCTGGATTGGAGTCAAAGGTAACCTGCCGAGGCAACGGCAAATCTTGCTTCTGGATGACTTGTCAGCTCTTGTTTATGCTGAATGATTTCAGGCAAAGCTGCCTGTATTCTTCTATAGTCTTTTCCATAGCCTGCTTCTGATCTTCCTTAAGATTTTCTTCTGATACTGCGATGATGTTCCCCGAATCAATCTCAGGATTGAACATATTGATCGTACTGATCTGTCCCACCGAGCGTGCCAAAAGATGTGTTGATGCAAAAGTGGATCTGCAAACACAAAGGGCTAATACCCGAATCGATATCCAAAGCGTGCCAGTCGATTTAACCTGTTAATCGACAAGGATGAAAATACGAGCACTTTGGTCCTGACAACAGCGATACGCCCGGAGGTCACGGCCAAGAGGTACTCACGCGGAACTTGAGGATCGCCGAAGGTCACACTGAAGCGACGCAGCTCGCCGAATCGATGAGAACTCGTAAAAAAGAAAAATATGGAAATTGACAAAGTCGCCGAAAAGTAAGTAGATGCAAATAGGAGTAAAAATTGGTTTGATATTGATTGATATATCTATTACATTGCTCCTCAATCTATATTTATATCTTGATCTAAAGAAACATACCTAAACATGACTAAGACACCGAGTCCATATCTAAGGAAACACGTGACTCTTACATGAATCATACTCTAACAAATATAGAAAAGGAAATCAACACCTATCTATCTCCCTGTCCGCCTCGATTACGATGCAATTCTTATCGACTTCTTTTCCATCGGCACGCTACCTGTTATCATCGGCAGCAGTCTTCAAATATTCCTTCATCGGCATGCTTCCTGTCATCACAAGCTCCATCGGCAGCAGTCTTCAAATCTTCCTTTATTGGCATCGGCAATAACATCTCCAATCTTACCAACAACGCCTCCGAATCTAAGTCTACCTTCCCATCGGTCACCACCATTCATCGGCAACAATCCTTACAAACTGATTTTCATCGGCACCCTTCTGTCGCCGTATACAGTAACTTTTCTCCTGCCGATTAACCCACTCTGATCATTTTGACACGTGCCAAAAATGGTGTCAATAGAAGCGCACAACGCTGTCCGAGAGCAGCGATTGCTGATACCAGGTGTACCGCACCATCAAGGCAGCCGTAGCCTCGCCACATACGGATAAGCATGGGTACTCGAATTTATTTCTCTATTCTAACGCTCAATTCTGCCTGATTTCTAATCATCTTGCTGTCTTTCTTACAGTCGGCGTCACATGTGGGCCAGGAGTGCACCACGTTCATGGCATATGCTATAGCCCACAAGGGCAAGGCGATGTTCGACGTCTCATATAACCCGGAAGACCTGCCCGAGGCGTATAGCAACCCGACCGTCTACACCCGCATCAATGAGTACACGTCGGCGGCAAGGTCTCTCTATGGAGACGACTACGACTTGAGCTCCTAGGACTTTGATCCAGAGGTCATCATGAGGATTGGAGGAGGCAAGAAGCATGGGCGGTACTATCTTGGTGACGGTGTCATCGACGCGACCTCTACTCCCTCCCTCTCCCAGATCCGAGCACGGAGCACGGACGCAAGCATTCCCATACGCCCACGGCTGAACACTTCACAGCAACGGATTCTGTCACTCCAGGTGATTCCTATTTTATTCGTCGTACATTGATATTTACATACCTTATCTTTGCATTATTCAAACATTTTGGTGAAATATTGCAGGCCTAGGTCGAGCAATTGGAGGCCCTGCGGGAGGCCGATCGGCAAAGGGTGGAGGCTTTGGAGGCCTAGCGCGTGGCGATGGAGCAGAGGTGGCAGCAGCAGATGGCGGAGGTTTTCCAGTATATGCAAGCTCTTGGACAAAAGATGGGTGTAGCTCCGCCAGCTTCGCTATTCGTTACACCGCCACCTCTACCTCTCAGGCATGCTACTCCTCTAAGTATGAGTATGATTGTTTAGGTTTGTATGTTCATGCTTAGGGTCAAACCACAACACTACTTGTAGCCTAGTGGATTTATTGTCTGACACATGCAATGTCTTCTCCTTTGTTCAGCCTCAATCGGTGGGTTCGAATAATCCACCTCCCGGGCCCTCGAATGATCTAGGTCATGGTACACAACAGTCTCAGCGGGGTGCTTGGGGATCCGGATAGTTGTCTTTGCATTTGTTGTTCACTTGGTGATGCAATTGTGATGCACTTGTGTTAGTTATTTGGACTTGTGGACTTGTGTTAGCTATTTAGACTTGTGATGCACTTATGGTTATATATGTGATATATATTGTGATGCATGTGATCTATGTGAGATATATGTGATGTATGTGAGATATATGTGATGGATGTGATATATATGTGAAATATTATTTTTATCATGATGAAATGTAAAAATTCAAAAAAATAGGTCGGTTATGATCACTTTGCCGAGTGCAATGCCAAAAACACTCGGCAAAGCTGGAAAAACGAAGCTAATTTTGACTAGTTTCCCAGCTTTGCCGAGTAACGGGGAAGAAGGCACTCGGCAAAGAATTTTTCAATTTTTTTTTCTTTGCCGAGTGCCGTGCAGAGGAGCACTCGACAAAGAAATTTCAAAAAAAACTTTTTTCTTTGCCGAGTGCCATGCAGAGGGACACTCGGCAAAGTTTAAAAAAATCTTTGCCAAGTGCCTAGCAGAGAGACACTCGGTAAAAGCATCCGTTAACGTGCCGTGCGCCGTCACGGTAACTTTTCTTTGCCGAGTGTCCAACAAAAAGCACTCGGCAAAGAGGTCTTTGCCGACGAAATTTTTGCTGTGTACCCTTTGCCGAGTGCGGCACTCGGTAAAGCCTTTGCCGAGGGCAAAATGGCCTTTGCCATGCGTTTCCAGCAGTGAATGTCATGAATATGCTTCCTTCTTTGAGAGTCCTTCGTCTTTCCTACTGTTCTCTTGCAAGCGCAAACCAGTCGCTGCCACACCTGAACCTTACAAATCTAAGGAGCTAGATGCCTCCGGGAACTCCTTCGACCATCCAATGGTGACCAGCTGGTTCTAGAACATAACAAGCCTTAGATGCCTTTACCTTACACTAGTATGTACGGTCAATTTCTGGATGCTCTAGGAGACATGGCATCCCTGCAAGTCCTTGATCTTTCAGCTAATACTAATTATGATGACAGTGAGAAGTATCGCATCATGACCACGGATCCGAAGGAATCTATGCAATTTGGAGGTCCTGAACCTTGATTCGGCTCTCTTATATGGCGACATAGCTGAAGTGTTTAGGAACAATCTACCTCGCTGTTCACCCAACAAATTGCAAGAATTGGATCTCAATTCGAACCAATTAACTGGGATGCTACCAAGATGGATAGGGCAATTAACGAGCTTGGTCGTCCTGAATCTTGGTTCGAACAACATCACAGGATCTCTCCTGCCATCCGTAGGGCAATTTACCAGTTTACAGACACTTGACCTCTCTTGGAACAACTTGAACGGACATGTTCCATATGAGATTGGTAAACTTAGTAACCTGACCCATCTGGATCTCAGTAGAAATAAATTGGATGGCATGATAACTGAGGAACACTTTATTAGTGCAAGGAGCTTAAAATACATAGACTTGTCTTACAATACCCTGAAGATTGACCTCAGGTCAGACTGGAAACCACCTTCTCAATTAGATATCGTAAACTTTGCATCATACCGGATGGGTCCATTGTTTCCTGGGTGGCTTCAGTGGAATGTGAGCATCACCTATCTTGATATCTCGTGTGCTGGTATAGCTGATAGGCTTCCACAGTGACTCTCCGATGCCTTTTCAAATATGAAATTCTTGAACATCTCCAACAATCAACTCAATGGAACTTTACCAACTGACATGGGCTCCATGTCACTTCGAGAACTTTATCTCAATTCAAACCAATTAACTGGTCAGATACCCACGCTGCCACCAAACATAAGTAACTTGGACTTGTCTAACAATCTCTTGTCGGGACCTCTACCCTCTGCTGTTGGATCCGGCAATCTAAAACAGCTATCTCTGTTGTCCAACCAAATCTCTGGTTATATTCCTAAATCTTTTTGTAAATTTCAGGGATTATTTGAGTTGGACTTGTCCAACAATTTTTTGGTGGGAGAACTTCCGTCATGTCTCGGGGTAATGGAAAGAATAGAATTTATAGTGTTAAGTAACAATAGATTGTCAGGAGAGTTCCCATCTTTTGTGCAAAACTTCACAAATTTGTTATTCTTAGATTTGTCTTGGAACAAATTCTCTGGTGAATTGCCAATGTGGATTGGAAAATTGACATCGTTGGCAATTCTACAGTTAAGTCTAACATGTTCTATGGAAACATTCCAGTGAACATCACAAATCTTGTCTGCCTTCAGTACATGGATCTCAAGAACAATAAGATACCAGGCTCTTTGCCGAGCTACTTTTCAAATCTGAAAACAATGAGAAAGGCACACATGACAGTTATGTGTGGTATCGAATATTTCTACTATCCCGGTCCTATTTCGAATGACCATATAGATCCCTTCCACCTTTGTAGTATGTCTATGGTCTTGAAGGGGTGGGAATTGAACTACGGTTCCATTGATAGAGTTTTGGGCTCAAGTATGATGAGCATTGATTTATCTTCTAACAATTTAATTGGCAAAATTCCAGAAGAAATAGTTCTCTTTGATGGTCTAGTGAATTTGAAGATATCATGGAACCACTTGAGTGGAGTTGTTCCAAACAAGATCGGGAAATGCAATCGCTAGAATCCCTAGACCTCTCAAGGAACATGCTTTCAGGGGAAATACCAGCCACTCTATCAAATATGAGATTCTTAAGTTACATGGACTTATCATACAACAATCTTACGGGAAGAATTCCATTGGGATGACAGCTTCATACCCTATATGTAGAGTATCCATCTATGTACATTGGCAACATCGGTCTCTGCAGGCATCCTCTTCCAAACAGCTGCTCGAATGAGGGTGATGCAAAGGAAGGTGGCCTGGGAAGAACTGACGAAGTTCATGGGATACAATTCTTTTATCTTGGACTAGAGTGTGGCTTCGTGGTTGGTACCTGGATGGCATTTGGTGTTCTGTTGTTCAAGAGAAGCTGGAGAATTGCTTTCTTCTGAATCACGGACAAGCTGTGTGACAAAGTTTATGTCCTTGTTGCCGTATGGGCAAGAAAAACAGGAACTGATCCCCATGCATGAAGAACTAAACTTAGCCAATGCATGCATGTCTGAATGGGAGTGTAGAAGTCTGTCTGTTCCGTGCATCAACTTTGGTTACATAGTATTGCTGGTTTTCTTTATGGAATGAAATGTAATATCTACGTCCTTTGGGCTAGCTAAGAGTTGTAATAATAAGTATTACCTTATGATGAGATGGTTTTTTAAATTAAACAATTTGAGCTTGCGGTTCAGGCGGTACAACGTCCCTGTTTTGGGGTTGGATTCTGCCTAATTGCTTACTCGTGTTGTGGTGCCATATTTACATGCTCGTCATCCACATCAAGAAAGGCTCACGGTTCATCCATGACCATTGTTTCCATGCTCGTCGTCATCAACTGGTAATGGCTGAAGTGAGAAAGAGGTGATCCCATTGCCGCCGGTGGGGATTTGCCTAATTGCTGTTACCTTCCGTCTCATGCGCGTCGGGTGATGCGTGCGGTGCAGGTCGAGTGAGTCCACCACGGAGACCGAACGGAACCAAGTGGTCGGCTGTTGGTTCCAATCAAAGCTCCTCGCTAGTAGATCGCGCGCGCTGCATCGGCATCACAGCGACATCGGCAGCAACCACGCCTGAAACTCTGACTGACTGCGAAGCAGGCAGCTGGCACGTTCAACACTTAACTCTGCTTCTCTTCTGCCGCCTGACCTGACTCCGATCCGAACGCGTAGAGTGGCGCCGTGGCCCTCCATTCGTAACTATCCTGGCCTGGTTTAGATGGCAACTTTTTCCAATTGTTGCTAAGATAGCACTTTCGTTTGTATTTGGTAATTAGTATCCAATCATAGACTAATTAGGCTCAAAAGATTGTCTCGTGATTTACAACTAAACTGTGCAATTAATTATTTCTTTTACCTACATTATATGCTCCATGTATGTGTCTAAAGATTAATGTGATGGAGAGAGAATGTAAAAATTTGGAATTTGAAGTGTAACTAAACAAGGCCCCTGACAGTAAGTTGTTGCTGCAGCTGCACACATTCAAGCTGCACAGCACTTGGAAAGCAGCTACAGGCTGCAGCACAAGCGATCGCAGCCTTTATTATTTGATTTTTGCAATCAATATACTACTATTACTTTTCCTAAAAAAACAAGCTAGATTTGTAGATGTCACAAATGGACAAGTACAAAGGAATCAAGCACGAATGTTATATAGTACGCCAAAGCAACAGCCAGAGGTACGAGTATACACTATATATCGTACAAAACTACACTAGCACAAAACACGAACCAACACGGCACCTTTTCAGATGGCGACGTGCTGGCGCCCGGACAGACGGGATAAGTTTGCATCGGATGGTCGTTTCCCACACGCGCATGCATAATAATTCGCCCTGCCCGTATGCGTATCACGTCGTCATCGTGTCTGTACGACTCACTCGTAATCCGCCGCGTCTCGATTTGACCTGCCCCCATCTGCGCACCCCGCCCTTATCCGTTCGCCCCGCCCCACAAGCGCACCCCGCCCTGTCTTGCCCCTGACCGCCAGCCCCTAGCGCGCCGCGTGCCACATCCGCCGGTCACCGGCTCACCGTGTCCTATTCCCCGGTGCCCGTGCCGTGCCACCGTCACTCCCTTGAGCCCCCTGACTCTCCGAACAACGTGAAACACTTAAATGCATCATACATCTGAAACAGATAAAACATCTGAAACATACACTTGCAATATATTTGTGAAAACATATGCAACATTCAGATAGAACACTTGCAACTTGCAACATAAAAACACTTGCTGCAAAGGAAGAGTGGAACAGATGAAATATTTGGAACATACTGTTGCAACATATGTGTGAAAATATGCACATCTAGATCAAAACATTTTTGCAACGTACGTCTGGAAAAGATGAAACATTTTGAACAAACTTTTGCAATATGTCTCTGAAATACTTGCAAAATATGCAATATGTGCAACATCCTCGATCTACTTTTGCAACATCCATATGAAACAACTACAACATACGAGCATATTTTGAACGACCAAAAAAAACTTTAAATTGTAGAGATTCATTCGAGACCGTCAATCAATTAAGTCTTGCACTACGTTCAATCCAAATCAGAAACGCTCGGGCGTCCGTCCATCTGGAAGGACCCCCGTACTCGCCTATGCCACCCCCACCCATGTCGTCCGCTTTCTTTGCTTGCGGGATGGACCCTGCCCTCACCCGCGCTGCCTCTGCTTGCGGCCACGCCGCGCACGGTGAGCCCGACGCGCTAGGCGCTCGCTAGCTCACTCTAGGACTCGCGCCTCCCATCGTGGCCGCACTTCATCCGCCTGCCCCTGCCCCAGCCGTGGTTCGTGCCGCAAATGAGCTCCATACCAGCGACCTTCGCGCCACTCCGCGGCTACGAGCTCCGCGTTGACGAGCCTCCATTCGTCCAAGCAGCAAGCAGATGCTATACTGAAAGTGCATGTTGCAATAGTATGTTTCAAGTGTTTCATTCCGAGGTATGTTACAAGTGTTGTATATCGATGTTGCAAAAATAGATCGAGTGTTGCACATATTATAATGGCTATACACGTATGTTTCAAGTGTATGTTCTAAATGTTTGATCAGTTCCAGACAAATGTTGCAAGTGTTTTGTCTGGATGTTGCATATACGTGCATGTTGCAAGCATATGTTTCAAGTGTTTTCAGGTGTTTCATACGTATGTTTTGTAAGTGTTTCATCTGGATATTGCATATGTTTATAGTGGTTTTCAAATGTTTTTAGGTGTTTTAGCAAGTGTTTCAGACGCTTGTTTCAAGTGTTTCATTTGTCTTTTTTATATGTTGCAACTGTTGCATCTGGATGTTTTAAAAGTAGATAGAGTGTTACACATGGAATGCACGTGGGAAGCAGCCAGCGGCGCGACGACGTCCGGGGCGGTCTGGGCCCACTACTGGTGCGCTACCTCGCGAGCCCAACACGCTAAGCGCTCGTTTGCTATCTGTGCGGACAGCGTCCAGACGCTAGCACCCATATCGAACGTCCAGGCGTTAGCAAGTCTGAATTGGAATTGACAACCACCCCATCCAACACATGTATGCTGGTGCCATGTTTCCAGGCTTGTCATTGCCTCATGTTCCAAGCGTAACACTGCTGGCTTGGCTGTGCATGCACCCGCAGCAAAGTTTGCGACGCCGAACACGAACCGGCCGGCGGCAGCCGGATTAATCGACAACGTCGTATTGGACCACCGTTGTAATACCCCCAGCATGAATGCCATAAATATAAATTTTAATATGGATCAACTTTTTTATATTTGCATCCGCTCTTGGATGCGCGAATGCTTTCTGTTTGGCTACCTGTTTGCATTAATGGGCTAACTATTTGGTGTTCGGATTCTACCTAATGTTCGGATTCTGCCTAATGTGCAGGACGATCTGTTATCGAACTTAATGATGTCTGACTTAGGATCCTCATCTAATAGGATCAACTATTTCTGAAAAAAAAGCTAATAGGATCAACGACGGCAAGAAGCATCATGGAACGATGGAAGTCCATGTATCCGGATCCAAGAAAAGTGGAGCGGGCCTCCTGCACATTATTCTGGCTCCAGCGGATCACGAATGAGAAGAGAAGCGGATCATGAGCGAGTGCCCACGATGTGCGGAGCGGGGCGGCCCATGCGCTAGAGCAGACCGTGTGACAGGAAATTTGGTGGAAAAAGTCTAATTTACCTATTTCAAGTATCGTCATCGTCTAATGTTTCCTTTTCGAACTAAAAAACTAGTTTTTTTTATCTTACCTAACTTTTAAAACCGTTTGTTTTTGCATCTTGGACTCTAGCAGAGCGCGTGATTCATCTTTTTGAGAAAAAAACTACTGATTTGAGACTTGACAAACTTTGTTGGCTTAGAGCAGCTCCAGTGTTATATCAAAATGAACTGGCACGGACTGACACGGTTCGGATGGGTTTGTGAGAGCCGCAGTGTTGCGTTGTTGCTCCAAAGAAACAATAAATAAATTAGAAGTGACCTTGGCTGCTGACAACACATCAGTGATCTGTCCTATACAAAGATTTTTTTTTATTGGATAGCCACGGCACGGTTCGACGCTTCGGTTTGGTTCGCTTTTAGTTCTGACAAGGAGCAGTCGAACCGTGTAGTGTTCTCGGTTCGCTTTGCTTCTCCCTCGGTTCGCTTTTTGCTGCACACTGGAGGTGCCCTTATGGCATTATTGGCTAGAGATCACTACTAGAGTAGTTAGTGCTAAACACAGTGCGTTGTATACATTTGAATTATTAATTGGGCACAAAGATTCGCGCGTGAGATGATTATCTTTTCTTCTCACTCAATGTTGCATACGTTGCAGACGTATATTGCAGTGTGTTTATCTGGATATTGCATATGTTTCACATATATGTTGCAAATGTTTTATCTAGATGTTGTGTATGTTTGCAATGTTTCAGGCGTTTATCAAGTGTTTTTTGCAAGTATTTTAGAAGCATGTTTCAAGTGTTTCATTTGTCTTCAGAATATATTGTCTGGATGTTTCATAGCTAGATCAGGTATTGCACATGTTGGAATGCCACCCGCCTGCTACAGCTGCTACAGGGGGGTGCGAGGGTGGTCAGGCGGGACACAGACGCCACGTGGTGTCACGCAGGGGGCAGAAGTCGCGTTGGGCTAGCGTGGGGGCGGAGTGCAGGTGAGAGAACGAGGTGCAGGTGCACGCGTCCGGACGTCCGGACGCTAGCACTACCGAATCATCATCCATAAAACTAGCTTGGGCCATTGGGTGGGGCGGGTTCTCCTTGCTCCTTGCAAACTAGAGGAGTGCTTTCTGTGGCCTACGAGTGGGATGGATGGGCACCGGATGTGCTGCGATGATGCCGCGATGGATTGCCAGGGTCGCACAAAACTTTTACTGGGGTCCTAGCTGGCCAAAATTCGCTGAGTATAAGTCTATCCGCACTCATGGACCTCTATATTCATCATTTATACGTCCTAGTCAGTAAGATTCTCTCCTCTATACTCAATTCTCCCACACCCATCTATCCTCTATATCATCCTCTATCCACTCTATCCACTGTGGGACCCACTTATCACTTTATCTAAATATATCCATGTGTGATATAGTTTTGAAGGATTTATTGAGACGAATTTAATGGTGCAATCGAAATTTAATTTAGATTTTTGGTTTGTGAGTTATAACATTTTTTCCTTGGTTTAGCTAGTGGGGCCCGCCACTATCCACTATAGAGTAAGCACTGTACTACTCTAAATATATAGTGAGAGAAAGGATAGAGTATCGTTTTAGAGTACCCAGTGCAGCAGTTTTTACTCTATATTCATACTCTAAAGCTTTAGAGTATCGTTTAGAGTATCTCACTGCGGACAGTCTAAGTGGTGACCCTAAAATCGTCGGGGTCGGCCGACCCCAGCGGTTCAACGTAGCCCAAGAGGAGCAGAACATCTCCCGAGCGGAGTTCCGTCTGGAGCGGGCCAGCCCATGGGCGAAGCAGGATCACGAACGAGAAGAGAAGTGGATCATGAGCGAGTGCTCATGATCTGCGAAGCGGGCCGGCCCATGCGCTAGAGCAGAGAGTGGGACAGGAAAATTTGGTGAAAAAAAGTCTAATTTACCTCCTTCAAGTATCGTCATCGTCCAATTTTCCTTTTTTGAACTAAAAAACCAGTTTTTTTTATCTCACCTAACTTTTAAAACCGTTTGTTTTTACATCAGGGACTCCAGTAGGACGCGTGATTCGTCTTTTTTGAGCAAAAATAAAATAGTGATTTGAGACCCAACAAACTTTATCGGTTTCTTATGGCATTGGCTCGAGATCACTACTAGAGTAGTTAGTGCTAAACACAGTGCGTCGTATGCATTTGTCTTATTAATTGGGCACAAAGATTCTCTCGTGAGATTATTATCTTTTCTTCTTAGTTAATAATAATAATAATAATAAATACTATTCACGAGTAAATGTCTCTTCGTGTACACCAGCAGGCATCTTCACTCGTTCTAGCTACCATGGCGTCCAATAGAACAACCCACGGGCAGTTCAGCATAGGCCATAGGGGCATTCCACGCATGCAAATCAGCAGCTCCTCCAAGCTACTAGTGGTAACACAGCTGTTCCTCCGAGCTGCTTACCACACGAGAGGGACGCCCTGCTGGCATTCAAGCACGGCGTCACCAGGGACCCTGCGGGCGTCCTCAGCTCGTGGCGGCGAGATGGTGGCGACGCCGAGCAGGACTGCTGCCGGTGGAGAGGCGTCCGGTGCAGCAACCTGACTGGCCACGTCCACAAGCTTCGACTCCGAGGCAGACTTCTAGGCACCTCCGAAACAGAAGCTATGGTGGGCAAGATAAGTCTTCTTTGCTTGCTCTAGAACATCTAGATCACCTTGACCTCAGCCAGAATGAACTAGAGGGGCCAACTGGTCGTCTTCCCGAATTCTTGGGCTCTCTAAAGAGCCTCAAGTATCTTAACCTCTCTGGCATACCTTTCTATGGCCACGTGCCTCCCCAGCTTGGCAACTTATCAAACCTGCAGTATCTGGATCTTTCCTATATGCAAGGCACACACTAAACAGATATATCATGGTTAATACGCCTTCCTTCCATACAATATCTTAATCTTGGCGGAGTGGACCTCAGCACAGTAGTGGATTGGCCTGATGCCCTCATGTCATGAACATGCTTCCTTCTTTGAAGGTCCTTCGTCTTTCCAGATGCTTTTGTTGCGAACGCAAACCAGTCTCTGCCACACCTGAACCTTACAAACCTTGAGGAGCTGGATGCCTCCTAGAACTCATTCGACCATCCTATGGTAACCAGCTGGTTCTGGAACAATCATAACCAGATTTTTCTTCTCCTAGTGACGTGGGCTTCTCCTAGTGTTTTACCATTCAAAATTTAGTATAAATTTTTCCTACTAAATGTCTGCTAGTAAGGATCCCATGTGCTATGACTAGTGGTAGTGTTTTATTACTACTTAAAAACATTAGGAGAATTCCACCTTTTTGGTAGTGAATACTTGTACCTCTCCAACACTAGAATGTATGGTCGATTTCCGGATGCTCTGGGAAACATGGCATCCCTGCAAGTCATCTTTCAGATCAGTATAGTGATGGTGTTGATGATGATGAGAAGAACATGCGCGTCATGACTGCGGATCTGAAGAATCTGTGCAATTTGGAGGTGCTGAAACTTTGTTATTCTCTCTTACATGGAGACATAACTGAGCTATTTATGAACCTCCCTCGCTACTCACCCAACAAATTACAAGAGCTAAACCTTGGTGCGAACCAATTAACTGGGATGCTACCAAGATGGATAGGGCAATTTGCTGCTTTGCGGACCCTTGATCTCTCTTGCAATAACCTGAGTGGAAATGTCCCATATGAGATTGGTCTTAGACTTATTAGCACCTAATAACTCTAGTGAAGCCCTAGTGATGATATTGAGTTCCATGACAATCCTCCCCTGATGGCTTCCGCTTGCCCCCAACCCCAACCCAGCCCGCCGGTCGCCGACCTGGCGCTGCCGGCCATCCAGCCCCCCAACCCCAACCCCATCCCGTTGGCCGCCATCCCGGCACAGCCGGACACCTAGCCCCCCAGCGGCGCCTCCAGAGGTAAAGGCCCCATCCCCCTCTCCCCACACGCCCTCCCCTTCTTCCCTGGCGAGTCCTCTGGTCGCCCCAAGACCATGAGGTGGGCAGAGATCTCCGATTGCTCCGACTACGACACCGACTTCGACTCCTCCCCTGAGCAGCTACCATCCTACAGTGACGTCGTCCGCTGGGGCTCTCCGACGCGGGATCTCTCAGATCTGGTGAGTCCTAGTACCCTTCTAGACGCCCGTGTCATAAAGAGCGGCCGACGGAGACCGCACCCATAGAGGTGGATGCCCGCCCAGCCCCCAAGCGGCAACGACGGAGGAGGCGGACCTGCCGGCCGGCCCGTCGTCAGGCCGGTGACCATCTGGGGAGCAGCAGCACCGAGTGGGTCCCCGCCCACCTGCAGCTCAGAGTCAGGGTGGCTTCCGACGGACGCACAGTCCTAGAGCATGTCCCAGTCGACCAGCGCCTCGGGCCCCGAGCACCACCACGGAGGCGCTGCCGAATCTCACTGCCCGACGCGCATGGATGGAGTGAGGTCTTGCCCCGCCAGCCTGAGGAGCCTCAGCCACCTAGGGAGCATGCTCCCAAAGCTCCACGGCAGCGATGCATACCAGACGCCTTGTGTGACCGGTGCCTCAACTGCCTCTCGTACAGCCACAGGATTGCAACTTGTTGTCTCCCCCTACGTTGTCTTCGCTGCCATGAGTTCCGGCACCTCGCTAGGGACTGCAGGCGCAATCGCACACCAGAGGAGGTCAGGGGAGGGCCTGCGCCAGACAATCAATGGCGCTTCATCAAGGCGCACGCGAGGCCGTCTAGCCCGAACACCCCAGAGGGCTCCCAGGCTCGCGGCGCAACACTGCCGAGCTTCATGCTGGCTGGGGATGAGGTTGTAGCCACGACAACGGGCAGAAAGGAAGCATCATCGGCAAACAACCTCTGTTTCGTGCGGATGGGAAGGAGGCCAAACAGTCTGGGCATGCTGCCAGGGTCCCAGGCCAGTGGTAGCACGCCGCCCGATAGCCCAGCTGGTGACTGAACAATGCACTCATCATCTTGCTGCCCACGAAGGTCAGGGCGGCTGCTCCAAGTGACTTCAAGCCGATCACCATGATACATAGCTTCGCCAAGCTTGTATCCAAGGTCCTGGCAATGCGCTTGGCACCAAGAATGGACAACATCATCGCCAAGAACCAGAACGCTTTCATCAGAAACCAAAGCATCCTGGACAACTTTAAATATATTCAGCGAGCGGCTGTTCTGATAAGGAAAAAGAAAGTGCCTATGCTGCTCCTAAAGTTAGATATCTCAAAGGCCTTTGACACTTTGTCTTGGCCGTTCCTACTCAACATCCTGCAAGCCCACGGATTCGGAGCTACTTGGTAGATGATTGCTACACTGCTAAGCACGGCGTTGTCCAGGATCATTCTAAATGGTCACCAGGGGCCTCCGATCAAGCATTTGAGGGGAGTACGCCAAGGGGATTCGCTGTCGCCCCTGCTTTTCATCATTGCTATGGATGTCTTGCACAGGATGTTCCACAAAGCATGCACGGACGAGGTGATCAGGGGGATGCAGCCGCAACAGATCAAGCACCAGTACAGTATCTATGCGGACGATGTCATGCTATTCATCAGGCCGACAGTGCAGGAGGCAAGCGTTGTGAAGGAGATCCTGACCATATTTGGGGAAGCCTCCGGGCTCAAGACAAACATGGACATGTGCTCCATCACTCCAATCTATGGGGGGTTGAAAACCTGGATGAGATCATTAGCATCCTAGGATGTCAGGTGCAGCCGTTCCTAATCAAATACCTTGGGCTGCCTTTGAGCATCAAAAAAATCCCAAAAGCATAGGTGTAGTCCATTGTTGAGGCAGTAGCAAGGAAGCTTCCCCCTTGCCATGGTTCACTCATGGCGCGGAGTGGACGCCTTGTGTGGATTAAGTCAATGCTACAGGCTGTCCCTATTTACGCGATGATGGCTGACAACCTTGCATAGTGGGCTAGGAAGGAGATTGATGCAATATGAAGGAAATTCCTATGGGTGGGAAGCGACGCCTCTGTCCGCAGGAAGTGCATGGTGGCGTGGCCGGCGGTCTGCAGACCGATTCAGCTCGGTAGCCTGGGGTTCAGCGACCTTAAGTTGCAAGGCTGCGCCCTCCAAGCTCGGTGGCTTTGGCTACAAAAGACAGACAACGACAGAGCATGGAGTGAGTTGCCGCTCAAAACGGCTCTGGTGGTACATGCATTCTTCAATGCTTCCACATTTTATCGGATTGGAGATGGACGCACTGCTTTGTTCTGGGAAGACAAATGGATCAATGGGGAGTCCATCGGTGACATCGCATCGTGCCTCCTACAACTAATCCCAGCACAGACTTGGCATCGGCAAACTGTCAGGGAAGGGCTGCTGAACAGGCAGTGGGTGTGTTCCATCAATGGCGGTATGTCACAGACTGCGGTGATGGAATACCTTGAGCTATGGAACACCATCCAGCACTTCAGCTTCAACAATCAACAAGACAAGCTAATTTGGTGCTGGACACCAGATGGAGCATATTCAGTAAAGTCGGCTTACAGAATGATGCATTCCGGGGCAATCATATTCAGAAGACACAACCTCATCTGGAAGGCCTGGGCTCCTCTTCGCGTGAAGATCTTCTTGTGGTTGGTGATGAAACACAAACACTAGACTGCCAATCGACGGGCTAGGCATGGCTTGGATGCACGTGATCACTGCTACCCTTGCGACCAAGCTCTAGAAACAATTGACCACATAATTGCATGCTGCCCATTCACCAGGGAGGTTTGGCACTTCGTTCTGCAGGCCATCAGCTTACATCCGCCCCAAGGAGCTCAGACAACCATTACCTGGTGGAGAAGGCTGTGTAAGCTTGCTAATGGCAACCGGCGTAAGGGGATCGATTCTCCTTTTGCTTTGGTGTCTTGGCAGGTTTGGAAGGAACAGAATGCAAGATGTTTCCAGAAAGCCACGGCGACGATCGCTGAGCTGCTACAAATCATCATAATGGAAGCAGATCGCTGGATCGAAGCCGATGCGATGGGATTGAGAACTTTAGCTGAACAGCACTGGGCTAGCTGCATCCCCTTGCTTGTTTGGTTTATCAATGTAGCATTTCTGGGCCACTGGCCATGCCGGATACTCTTGTAACATAAACTCCTTTCTTCTTAATGCCAATGATACGCAACTCTCATATGTATTTGAGAAAAAAAGCTCACCAATCTAACCCATCTGGACCTAAATAGTAATAAATTGGATGGTGTGATAACGGAGGAACACTTTGTTACTGCAATGAGCTTGCAATACATAGACTTGTCATACAATTCCCTCAAGATTGAGATCAGCTCAAACTGACAACCACCATCTAGGTTTGATACCGCAAACTTTGCAGCCTGCCAGATGGGCCCATTGTTTCCTGGGTGGCTTCAGTGGCATGTGAACATTACCCATCTTGATATCTCAAGTGCAGGTATAGCTGACAGGCTTCCACAATGGTTCTCTAATTCCCTTTCAAATGTCGAATTCATGAACATCTCTAACAATCAACTCAAGGGAAGTTTGCCGACCAATATGGGCTTCATGTCACTACGAGAACTCTATCTCAGTTCAAATCAATTAACCGGCCAGATACCTACATTGCCACCAAATATAAGTATCTTGGACTTGTCCAATAACTTCTTGTCAGGACCTCTGCCTTCTGCTACTAGATCCAGCAATCTAAAACAGCTATCTCTGTTCTCCAACCAAATCACTGGTCATATTTCTGAATCTTTTTGTAAATACCGAGGATTGCACATCTTGGACTTATCCAACAATTTTTTGAAGGGAGAACTTCCGTTATGCCTTGGGGTATTGGAACATGTGAAATTTTTAGGCTTAAGTAACAATAGTTTGTCAGGAGGGTTCCCATCTTTTGTACATAACTTTACAGCTATTATGTTCATAGATTTGGCTATGAACAAATTCTCTAGAAGATTGCCAACATGCATTGGAAAATTCTACGGTTAAGTCATAACAAGTTCTCTGGGAACATTCCGGTGAACATCACAAATCTTGGTTGCCTTCTGTACATGGATCTAAACAACAATGAGATATCAGGCTCTCTTCCAAGCTACCTATCAAACCTAAAAGCAATGTTAAATACATACATGACAGATGAGTGTTCAGCCCTTGCTTTTGATCCTACTCCTGTCTTGTATACAGTTAACGGGAGGCCGTTTCTTCATAGTTTGTCTACGATCTTGAAGGGGCAGGAATTGAACTACAGTTCCATTTTTAGAATTGTGGACACAAGTATGATGAGCATTGATATATCTTCTAACAATTTAATAGGCGAAATTCCAAAAGAAATAGTTGTTCTTGATGCGCTAGTGAATTTGAATCTGTCATGGAACCACTTGACTGGAGTTGTTCCAAACAAGATTGGGGAAATGCGATCACTGCAATCACTAGACCTCGCGAGGAACAAGCTTTCAGGGGAAATACCAGTTACTATATCAAATCTAACTTTCTTAAGCGACTTGGACCTTTCATACAACAATCTTACGGGAAGAATTCCATCTGGGACGCAGCTTGATACCCTATTTGCAGGATATCCATCTATGTATATTGGCAACATCGGTCTCTGCGGGCATCCTCTTCCAAACAGTTGCTCGAATGAGGGTGATGCACCAAAGGAAGGTAGCCTGGGAAGAACTGACGAAGTTCATGGGATACAATTCTTTTATCTTGGACTTGGGTGTGGCTTCGTGGTTGGTACCTGGATGGCATTTGGTGCTCTAATGTTCAAAAGAAGCTGGAGAATTGCTTGCTTTCGACTCTCGGACAAGCTGTACGACAAAGTGTATGTCCTTGTTGCTATATGGGCAAGAAAAACAGGAACTGATCAACAAGCATGAAGCAAAGGTGATGGTCGGTGCTTCATCTAAATTTAGCCAATGCATGCATGAAACAAAGTGTATCTAGAAGGTACATAATATTGCTGGTTTTCTTTTTGAAATTTAATGTAATATCCATACCCTTTGGCGTAAGAGTTGTAATATCGTTACCTTATGATGACGGCCAAATTAAATAATAACAATTCAAGGTTGTGCTTATGTTGAGCACAGCGTCCCTGTTTTGGGGTCTAGATTCTGCCTAAATGCTTACTCGTGTTGTGGTGCCATGTTTCCATGTTCGTCATCCACATCAAGAAAGGCTCATGTCTTCTCCATGACCATTGTTTCTATGCTCGTTGTCAACTGTTAATTGCTTAAGTGAGAAAGAGGTGACTACACTTATCTTCAGTGCAAAATTAGCACAACTTACAGACACACATAATATCCACATCCACATTAAATTTCATGGTTGATTGTTCTGATTTTACGTTTGGCCGACATCTCTTTCGGATGGAGGAGATGGAGATGGTCCTACTTCTCTTCAAGATGGACCGCTCCCGTGTGGGCCCACTCTAACTTCGATCCAGCAGGTCAAAATTGGTTCCTGTGTGGTGTTGCTAGGTAGATGGATTGCACTGGTTGTTCTAAAAAAAAGATGGGTTGCACTCAAATCCAGAAGTTTCTTTGCTGGCAAAACATTGTTTTAGTTTGGAGATTGTATGATTGAGCCACTCTCCTCTCCTGTCCTGCTGGTTTCTTAAGAAACAGTTGCATACTCAAAGTACACTATAAGTAACATTCACTTGCAAACATTGAACAGGCAAGGGGAGCAAATTTCTCAGAAACTGAAGAGCGCAATATTGCGCACAGTTTCCACGGTGCAGTACACTGCTACAGGCTACAGCAGGAGTTCCACTGCCTACTTGCCTAGTGACGAACATGCAAGGTGACCGACGCTTACTGATGTAGTACAGTAAGCTTTTGTGAGGTACTACGTACTAGTACTGAGGTGATGAGAGGCAACAATCGATGATGACCACACTGACACACGCCTGACCGCTTCTACACGGAAGGTGACCGACGACCTCAGTCCACGGTCAATTGACCAATCTGCAGTATCTGCTGCATCTATCTACGTAAGAATACAATTCTAGTATAGTGCAATGTTTTAGTATAACTAATTATATATAAAAAATATAAATAATTATGACATAAAATTAGTATCATTAGATTTATTATGAGATATATTTTCATAATATATTTATTTGCTATCAAAAATATTAATATTTTTATCTATATATTCGGTCAAATATTGGACACGGAAATCAAAAAAATGAACTAGAATTACATTCTTAACCGGACAGAGGTAATACTACAATGACACTCTCAATTCACCGACGACCTCTGTCCACGCGCGCATGCACTCTGCCCCCGTCTCCCGACCGGTCATCCCTGACCCCCTCCTCTCTCTCCGCATGGGCGGCACTCACGGGCCAGGATGAGCAGCCGAGGATGAGCACACCCCAGCATGCCCCAACCGCAGCTCCCTCGTCCGCCGGCCCCTGCGCCCCTATCGCGCTGCGTGCCCCGTCCGCTGGCCCCCGGCTCGCCCGGCCGAACAACATAAAACACTTGCAACATGAATGCAATATAAGACTAAAAAAAGATGAAACATTAGAAAACATGCTTTTGCAACATGTGTGTGAAACACATGAAACATGCAAAATAAAATACTTGCAACTTGCAATCACTTGCTGCAACATAAGACTGAAACATTTGGAAACATACTGTTGCAACATGTGCAACATCGAGATAAAAAATGATTGCAACATACATATGGAAATAGATAGAACATTTTGAACAAACGCTTCAACATGCCTCTAAAAACACTTGCAACATATACAACATGTGCGATATCCCTTGATCTAATTTTGTAACATCAAGATGAAACAATTGCAATATACATCTGAAATATCTAAAATATTTGAAACATACATATACAACATAAGGGGAAGGTTAGGCTGGTCGATTTCGGCCATCATGGTCCGAGCCACGGAGGGTGTACGTTATAAGGAGTTCATGTTGATGGATGAAGTGAGAGGACACATAAAGAGAGGATACCAACAAACAAAATTTGGAAAAAATATTTTCATATAAACCTAAATATTACATTGAAAAAATCTAGCTACCCATGCTATTTGCATGGACCATCATGCTAGTTTTGTATATATTACTTAAATGTCATTTCACCTAAGTGGCCTGGTTAAGTACGTAGGGTTTACGCCCGTGTGTTCATAAGGTGAGTGTGTGTGCTGTTGCAGACGTCTACGTTGTACAGTATAATTTTTTTTTAAAAAAATGCAATACTGAACTGGACAAGCATTAAACTGTGAAGCAGAAGAGAAAGTAAGAACGGAAATTCTTCAATAACCTCTAGCTCCAACCTAACCTTGTCACCATTGGAAGCAACGTGTGGGCTGGCCGGATTTTGTGGCGTCCGGATCGGACTCCAGCAGAGCTCGTGATTCGTCTTTTTGAGCAAACATAAAATAGTGATTTGAGACTCGACAAACTTTGTTGGTTTCTTATGGCATTATTGGCTATAGATCACTGCTGGAGTAGTTAGTGCTAAACACATAGCGTTGTATGCATTTGCATTATTAATTGGGCAAAAAGATTCGCGCCCGAGATGATTGTCTTTTCTTCTTACTTAATAATAAATAGTACTATTCACGAGTACATGTCTCTTCCTGCACGCCAGCAGGCGTCTTCACTCGTTCTAGCTAGTAGCTACCATGGCGTCCAATAGAACAACCCACGGGGAGTTCAGCATAGGGGCATTGTCGATGGTTGCCACCATGCATCGCATAGGCATAGTTGTCATGCTCGTGTTGTCCAGCTGCTGCTTCTTCCTCGCCACGCAGGCACAGCAGCAGCCCCCGCCAGCTGGTCCTCCGAGCTGCATACCCCACGAGAGGGACGACCTGCTGGCATTCAAGCACGCCGTCACCAGGGACCCTGCGGGCCTCCTCAACTCGTGGCGGCGAGACGGTGGCCATGACGAGCAGGACTGCTGCCGGTGGAGAGGCGTCCGATGCAGCAACTTTACTGGCCACGTCCACATGCTTCGACTCCGAGGCACCTCCGACACAGAAGCAGCTATATATGGTGGGCAAGATAAGTCTTTCTTTGCTTGCTCTGGCACACCTGGAGCACCTTGACCTCAGCCAGAATGAACTAGAGGGGCCAACTGGTCGTCTTCCTGAGTTCTTGGGCTCTCTAAAGAATCTCAAGTATCTTGACCTCTCTGGCATACCATTCTATGGTGGCCTGCCTCCCCAGCTTGGCAACTTGTCAAGGCTGCAGTATTTGGATCTTTCCAACTTTATGATAGGTACAAACTCGACGGATCTCTCATGGTTAACACGGCTTTCTTCCATACAATATCTTAACTTGAACAGAGTGAACCTCAGCACAGTAACGGATTGGCCTCATGTCATGAACATGCTTCCTTCTTTGAGGGTCCTCTATCTTTCAAGCTGCTCTCTTGTAAGTGCAAACCAGTCATTGCAACTCCTGAACCTTACAAACCTTGAGGAGCTAGATACCTCCGGTAACTCGTTCAACACTTCAACCATCCAATGGCGACCAGCTGGTTCTGGAACATAACAAACCTCAAACACCTCTACCTCAACTTGACTCGCATGTATGGTCAATTTCCGGATGCTCTTGGAGACATGATATCACTGCAAGTCCTTGATCTTTCATTGAGTTCTTGTTATGATGAGAAATATCGCATCATGACCACGGATCTGAAGAATCTATGCAATTTGGAGGTGCTGAACCTTTATTATTCTTGCTTACATGGAGATGTAACTGAGCTATTTAGGAACCTCCCTCGCTGCTCACCCAACAAATTACAAGAGCTGAACCTTGGTGCGAACCAATTAACTGGGAAGCTACCAAGATGGATAGGGCAGTTAACCAGCCTAGTCACTCTGAATCTTGGTTCGAACAACATCGCTGGACCTGTCCCTACATCAGTTGGGCAATTTGCTGGTTTGCAGACTCTTGATCTCTCTTTCAACAACCTGAGTGGAAATGTCCCATATGAGATTGGTAAGCTTAGCAATCTGACCCATCTGGACCTGAATGGTAATAAATTGGATGGTGTGATAATGGAGGAACACTTTGTTAGTGCAATGAGCTTGCAATACATAGACTTGTCATACAATTCCCTCTAGATTGAGATCAGCTCAAACTGGCAACCACCATCTAGGTTTGATACCACAAACTTTGCAGCCTGCCAGATGGGCCCATTGTTTCCTGGGTGGCTTCAGTGGCATGTCAACATTACCCATCTTGATATCTCAAGTGCAGGTATAGCTGATAGGCTTCCACAATGGTTCACTAATTCCCTTTCAAATGTCGAATTCATGAACATCTCTAACAATCAACTCAAGGGAAGTTTGCCGACTAATATGGGCTTCATGTCACTACAAAAACTCTATCTCAGTTCAAATCAATTAACCGGTCGGATACCCACACTGCCACCATATATATATATATATATATATATATATATATATATATATATATATATATATATATATATATATATATAACAACTACTTGTTGGGACCTCTGCCCTCTGCTACTGGATCTGCTAATCTAAGACAGCTATCTTTATTCTCCAACCAAATCACTGGTCATATTCCTCAATCTTTTTGTAAATTTCAAGGATTGGTTTTGTTGGACTTGTCCAACAATTTTTTGGAGGGAGAACTTCCATCATGCCTCGGGGTAATAGAAGAAATGGAATTTATAGCCTTAAGTAATAATAGTTTCTCAGGAGAGTTCCCATCTTTTCTGCAAAACTTTACACATATTCTCTTCTTAGATTTGTGTAGGAACAAATTCTCTGGAAGATTGCCAATGTGGATTGGAAAATTAAGATCGTTAATAATTCTACAATTAAGTTATAACAAGTTCTGTGGAAACATTCCGGTGAACATCACAAATCATGCTTGCCTTCAGAACATGGATCTAAGTAACAATGAGATCTCAGGTCCTATTCCGAGCGACTTGTACCTGGCAGGTGGGTGTCTTGCGGATCATATGTATTTCTTTGATCTTACTAGTGTGTATACAGTCTTTAAGGGGCGGGAATTGAACTACGGTTCCATTGATAGAGTTGTGGGCACAAGTATGATAAGCATTGATTTATCTTCTAACAATTTAATCAGCGAAATTCCAAAAGAAATAGTTTTCCTTGACGGTCTAGTGAATTTGAATCTGTCAAGGAACCAATTGAGCGGAGTTGTTCCAAACAAGATCGGGAAAATGCAGTCGCTTGAATCACTAGACCTCTCGAGGAACATGCTTTCAGGGGAAATACCAGCCACTCTGTCAAATCTAACATTCTTAAGCTACTTGGACTTATCATACAACAATCTTACGGGAAGAATTCCATCAGGATCACAGCTTGATACCCTGTATGCAGCGTATCCATCTATGTACATTGGCAACACCGGTCTCTGCGGTCATCCTCTTCCAAACAGTTGCTCGAAAGAGGGTGCTGCACCAAAGGAAGGTGGCCTAGGAAGAACTGAAGAAGGTCATGGGATAGAGTTCTTTTATCTTGGACTCGGGTGTGGCTTCGTGGTTGGTACCTGGATGGCATTTGGTGTTATGTTGTTGAAGAGAAGCTAGAGAATTGCTTGCTTCCGAATCTCGGACAAGGTGTGCGACAAAGTTTATGTCCTTGTTGCTGTATGGGCAAGAAAAACAGGAACTGATCACCATGCATGAAGCAAAGGCGATGGTCAGTGCTTCAACTATATTGAGCCAATGCATGCATGAAACAAAGTGTATGTAGAAGTTGTGACATAATATTGCTGGTTTTCTTTTTGGAATTTAATGTAATATCCATATCCTTTGGCGTAAGAGTTGTAATATCATTACCTTATGATGACATGGCCAAATTAAATAATAATAATTTGAGCTTGTGCTTATGCTGAGCACAACATCCCTGTTTTGGGGTTCGGATTCTGCCTAATTGCATACTCATGTTGTGGTGCCATGTTTCCATGTTCGTCGTCCACATCAAGAAAGGTTCACGTCTCCTCCATGACCATTGTTTCCATGCTCGTCGTCAACTGTTAATTGCTGAATTGAGAAAGAGGTGACTACACTTATGTTCAGTGCAGAATTAGCACAACTTACAGACACACATTATATCCACATCCACATTAAATCTCATCGTTGATTGCTCTGATTTTACATTTGGCCGACATCTCTTCCAGATGGAGGAGATAGATATGGGTCCCACGCTTGAGCGACTCTCCTCTCCTGTCCTGCCGATATTTTTTTTTAAAAAAAAAACAGTTGCATACTCAAAGTACCCTATAAATAACATTCACTTATGCAAACATCGAACAGGCAAGGGGAGCAAATTTCTCAGAAATTGACCCCTCAAAAAAAAATTCTCAGAAATTGAAGAGCGCAATATATGAGCACAGTTTCCATGGTGGAGTACACTGCTACAGCAGTAGTTCCACTGCCTACTTGCCCAGTGACGAACATGCAAGGTTTCTTGTATTCTAGACGAATAAAACAAACTGTCACATCGACCGTTTGTACAATCTACTGCAAAACAGTCTATGGTGGTCTCACTGATGAGACCGACGAGACTGAGTTCTCGGAGGCACAGGACCCCACTCTTTTAATCGTCTTAAGTTGTGACCGATCCTGTGCTTCAAGCGCTTGATCATCTCCTTGTTCCACTCTTTCTCTGTGGTTGTGTTTAGTTGCTTTGTGTTAGCCGTTCTTTCGGCACCCCTTCTTCTTAATGAAATGACACGTGAAGTCGTGTTCGAGAAAAAAAAAACGATCTGATGATGTACCTGCTCCAACCAGTCGCTGATCTTCTCGAACTGTGAGAGAAGCGTCGGTGTGTCGCTGCTGTGCTTCCACTTGTTCTCCACATCCAGTGCCTCCTCCACAAAAGCCAGGAACCATCTTTGCATCTGCCCGCACGAGTCCTTGGCAAGCTCGGCCGTCCTCTCCTTCGTCGTGCTCTTTGTCTTCGGTGCATTTGGCAAGCTCAGCTCGTGGACAACATGAGGACCACCACCGACCCAATACTTAGTAGCTGATAGCTCCACAGATGCCACGGACTCCGCGACGTCCTTCCACCCAAGCATATCTTTGTAGACACCGAGGAAAGGATCAACTGTTGGGAGTGGATCGGAGACCTTTGCCGAATTGCAGATTTCAGAGAATTCGCTGTGTAGGCAGCAGAAATGAACAAGACATTAATCATCACACCACTAATTTTTGCTGCAAAAATACAATACAATACACTGGGCATTCCTTTAATTTGAATGGAATTGTTCATTGGGCGTTCGACTTGGATCTGGGGAAAAATAGATGTCTCTAAATATATATACCTTTCATTCCTGAGAAGTGAATCAAAGATTGATGCCTCTTGCAGTACGCTAGCTGCAACGGTTGCTGCTGCGTCTCTTCCTTCAGTAAGTTCCTTCTAAACTTAGTAAGAAAATTATATTAGACAGAAAAACTCAAGTCAGGAACTCCGTACTGCACGGAGATTGTAAGGCCAACAACAAATTAAACTACAGCTGCCTACCTTTCTGATTTCCGATGAAATCCTGCCGTCCCTTAGTCGCCTCAACTTTGCTTCCTGATAATAGAGACGACAAAGAAGAGGTGTTTACTGAAAAGGTGCAGAATAATGTACCCTGAACAAGGACACCAATACTTTATATTGTGATTCTTCAAAAATAAAAACTTTGTATTGTGCACATGCAAATTTGGTTATCCAGCAGCCATGCTACCGAGTAAAATGGAGAGAAAATAACCACAACTATGAACCAGAAAATGACTAATAATACACCATTGTGTACCGCTATATGTATGTTTGAAATTGAAATTTCAAACCAGTTGTGTAACAAGTTAAAATCGTTGCCAGGGTGTTTTATACTGGTACAAAGCAAAATTCGGCACCTGCCAATTAATGCGGAATTTCAGAACAAATTTAAATAAATTCAAATTTAAACAATTTCGGCACCACACTTGGACCGGAGCTTTTCTCAGGCTACCGTATATAGTGTCTAGGCAGAGCAAATGCTAGGATAATCCACTTTTAGGGCTATGAGATTTTTGCCGCTAATAACGGGCCTTAGGGCGGTAAATTGGCTAAATGGAGAAGACTTAGCACCGCCTAAGCAGTGCAGTATGCAAATGGGCTGAGATGAACATGTGTTTCTCAAGATTTCGTCACATCAGGGGCCCAAAACAGCCATATAGGAGGGACTGGAGTATAGATCTGCCGAAGGCCCAAAACAGCTAGCCATAAGAACCACCGGCGATTTGGGCGGCGGGCGTCGACCGGCTCGCGGACGGCGCGCAGCGCAGTTGCTGGGAGTGGCAGCAATCGCCGGCGGGCCGAGCAGTGGAGGCCGCTCGGCCGGGGGCCGTCCTGATCGTGGGCGGAACGAGTTGCTAATGCAGGCCGGCGGCGACGTGTTAGCTGCTGCTGGGCGTGGATGGCGGGATCTGATGTGTGGTGTTGCCGGCGTTGGTGACGTACACAGACACCATGGCCGAGCAGGACTGACAACCGAATTTGCATGGAAAGGTCCAATTTTCATACCAGGTGCTTGGAGACCGCCGTTCTTGGAGTGCCCCTGGCCGCCGGCGTGGCTGTTTTTCTGGCGGAGCGAGACGCCCGCGAGGCAGCCGCAGCTTTCACGGACGACGACGTCGCCCCCGGCGTGCGGATGCCCCTGACCAGCCGCGGGGCGCTTTTTCCAGCGAAGCGGGTGGGAGACCGCGCTAGCCAGGCGGCGGGTTTCACGGACGACGACGACGTCACCCTGGTGGGCGTGCGCGTGCCCATGGCCGCCCGCGCCCTCGGGGCCGTTAGTGTTTTCCCAGCGGAGGGAGATGGAGACGTCGCCCGCCGCGAGGTCGCGGCTTTCACGGACAACGAAGGCGGAGGGGACGCGAACGTGAACCGACGGCGCTTGACTGGCGGCGCGGCGACGTCGGCGGCGGGACCGAGGGCGGCGGCGGTCCTCTTGACGGTGGTGGTTTCCTCGTTGAAGTTGGCGGCGTTGGGTGCTGAGGAGGAGGAAGCCATGTGGGCTGTGGCCTGTGCGGTGGCGCGCTTCGTCGGTGGACGGTGGCCGGTGGGGGAATGGGGAGGCGGCGGAAGCAGTGGCAGTCGAGCGCGAGCGGGCGAGGTGCGGGCGACGGCTGCTGGTCGATCTGCTTTATGTAATGATGAAGCAGGAGGGTTAGGGTGTCGCTCGCCGAGTGAGGCCTGAGATCGATGAGAGCGCCGCTTGCACTCTCCTATTTCAGGTGGTGGTTGTTACGCGAGCGACGCTGCATGCGTGCCAAAACAAAGGCAAGGCCAAGGCCCCCAAGGGGATCGGATCCATCCATTTCCATGCATGCCTGCCGTTATGGTTATGGCAACGTTAAGTTTATAATTTTCAAACAAGGCAGCACCATTATCTATCCTTTCAAGTCACTACACTAGAAAGTGGTGGGCCCGGCCCAATGGACGGTGCACGATGAGGATGTGAATTGCGAAGGCGGCGGAAGTGGTGGCAATCGAGGCGAGATCTCGAGGGAGGACGTTGACTAGCGGCGGGCGGCGGGCGGCGGGCGGCGCAGCGTGCCCTAAGTGCTCTAGGCGGAGTCGCGCGAGACCCGACCGGCCATATATGGCAGTTTGTTCCAAACAGAGGATCCCGGCTGCCCAATAATTGTTTTGTGAGAGCCGTCACCTTCCCCTCATGGTTCGTTATCATCATTCCATTGTTGACCTCCACCTGACGGATTCCATTCCGTCTTAGGCGCATCGATGCATGAGCATGATGGAAATAAAGCAGTGTTGCCATGCATCTCCTTCCCGAATTGCCCCAACTTTGCTTCATCTGCTTCCAATAGGTGGCTATTTACTTGAGCGCCTCTGCCAGGCGGTCTCTGCAGTCCTTGAGCACCTGCATTTCTGGTCGGGAAAGACCACGATCTTCTTCGAAGGTGTCAAATAATTAGATTATTAAGAATTTACAATTTGGAATAATATAGGGTGGCGCCCTGAAACGCCTTGGCCAACCAAACCTTGGCGGCAGATCATGTCGACTTGATGTTGATGCACGCGGCAAGCATACCAGCAGCGTCAGCAAAGGGAAAAGCATGTGTCAAAACCGGGAGAACCGAGGGGAGGAAGAAGAGTTATGCAGCCAGGCCCTCTCAAACCGAAATAGGTGTGGTCTAGGAATGGAGGTTGACATTGTCAAGAAAATAGGGGTGGGACTAGATCAGAGGTTGGGCATGGTAGGGCGAACATACAGGGTACCAGAGGGGAAAGACATGTTATGGTCCAGGTTTATGAAGGCATGATCAAGGCATGCAAGAATGGGGTTTGGTTGTCGATTGGTCCAGGTGAAGCGATTTCCGGCCAAGCTCACTTCTTCGAGATTGAGACCAAGGTCGTGTATTGTGTCATTGAAGGTGTTGGCAAGGGGAAGGTTAAAGGATTGGTTGTTTCTTTCAGCAGCAATCCTGGTGAGATTGAAATCACCAATGATAAGCCAAGGTCCTTCAATGAGCGGCTGAAGATCAACAAAATCACCAAGAAAAAGTCGAGAGTCTCGGTGATCGGACAGTGCATAAACATTATTAGTGATAGTGAGGGAGTGCTCCGAAATGCAAGACAAAAGGGACACCATTATAGTTTTGGTCAAGCTGCTGAACAACGATTGATCCCAGTCAATAACAATACCACCACGGGACCCACACGCAGGCACATAATCAAAATTTGCGGCAAAAAATTTTTAGCTTTGAAAGAAGAGATGTCCTGAAGCTTAGATTCTTGAACGATAATGCTACCATTAACACGTCCAGAAGGCCGGACGTCTCGCTCCACTCGCTTAACTAAAAAAACAAAATCAACTCATGCACACCTCGCTCCGCTCCCGCTTTTACCCTTTCCGCGCTCCTCATCTCCTGTCGCGGCGCACCAACACCCGACGTCCTCCCCACCGAGAGCCTCCAACGTCCACAGATCCGGCGGCCCTCTCCCCCACCTAGCGAGATTCATGGAGCAGGAGCGAGATCCAATCGTCTCCGGAGAGATCTATGGAGGTGGTGCGGTAGTGTTGCAGGGGAGTGGGCGACTCTCCTCCACCCCGGCGCGGCGCCTTCCCCACCCCCGGCGGCGCCCTCTTTCACCCCACCCCAGCGGCCATTGTGCGAGGAGCCTCCATCCCCCACCATTGCTGCCAAGCCAAGCCCGGTACTGGTGGCGGTGGTGCTCGTGCGCCACTGCTCGCTGCCGGATGGAATCGACTAACCTAGGCTTACCCTTCCCTATGTTGCAAATGTATGTTTCAGATGTTTTAGTCGTTTCAAAGGTATGTTGTAGTTGTTTCTTATGGATGTTGCAAAAGTAGATCTGGGGATGTTGCACATGTTGCAAGTGTTTCAGAAGCATGTTGCAAGTGTTTGTTCAAAATGTTTCATCTATTTCTAGACGTATGTTGCAATCATTTTTTATCTAGATGTTGCATATGTTTTCACACATATGTTGCAACAGTATGTTCTAAATGTTTTATTTGTTTCAGTCTTATGTTGCAGTAAGTACTTTTTCATGTTACAATTGTTTTATCTGGATGTTGCATATATTTGACACACATGTTATAAGTATATGTCTCTAATATTTTATATGTTTCAAATCTATGTTGCTTTCGAGTGTTTCACGTTGCAAGTGCAGACTACCGACGTTGGTGTCCATGAGAGCGGGCAGGGCCAAGCCGCGGCCACCGACACATGAAGGAAGCGCATGCTGCTGCCGTTAGTGTGGGGAGAGGGCACAGGCCGCGCAGTGTTGTTGTGAAAGAGGCGGGGACGAGTCTTCTGTGCAGCCTGGAAGAGACAGGCACTACGCCGCTGTGGAAGAGGCGGGGGCGAGTCATTCGAGCAGCGTAGGCAGCGGATCTGAAGCGGCGGTTCGGATGCGAGTGCAGAAAACGGAGCGCACGGGCGGCGCGCGAATCCGAGCGAACGGGGAGGAGCAGCCGCGGACGTCCGAACGTCCCGACGTTAGTGCTGCTCATTCTTGAATACAAATTATCAAAGGAGCAGCAGAGGTAACAGTGTCACGAACCATTGAGCGCTTAACCGGGTCGCCTAAGCCTCGAACATTCCATTCCAAAAACAGAGAAGGTTCTTGAGTTGCTAAACATTTAACCGAAACAGACTCCCAAGGGCTGCAACACCGAGCAAGCCCCAGACAGGTACGAAGTGAAACTTACTAACAGGTACTACGTACTGAAACTTAAACACAACTACCACAAACTGACTGACGCCAACTAAAACCATCAAGGACCAACACGGAACTCTTCCCAGCCAGAACAAAAGTCCGGATATAGACAAATAACTGGCAGAAGAAACACCGTCTTCACTCTTCGTCCTGCCGGAACGAAACAAAGCCTTCCCATCATTCAACAACATCTGTCACCACGCCAATGGAGGCCGGAGAGCGGCAGCCCAGACCTGCTGCCGACACAAGCTTGCGGAGATCAGACGACAGGATTTTACGCTTGTTAACTTGTTTCTTCAGGTTAGCAGAGACGGGCGATGGTGCGGGGTCGGCGACGACGACGATGGCGTTCTTGGGGCCGAGGGCGGTCCTCTTGACGGCGGTCTCCTCGTTGGCGTTGGGACTGCGATCGGAGGGGGAGGAAGCCATGTGGGCCGTGGGCTGTGGGGGTGGCGTGCTTCGTCGGCGGGGAGGTGTGGTGTGCGGAGGCCGAGCGCGATTGCGCGAAGCGGTGGCAGTGGAGGTGGACGGCGAGCGGGCAAGGTGCGGGCGATGGTTGCTGGCCTGCTTTACAATGAAGCAGGAGGGTCAGGGTGTCCTGAGATGAGAGTGCCGCCGCGGCGCTTGCATTCAGGTGGTGTTTGTTACGCGAGGCGAGCGCCCCTTCATTCCCTGCATGCGTGCCAACTGCCAAGGCCCAAGGGGATCGGATCCATGCAGGCATGCCTGCCGTTATGGCTATGGACACGTTCCTCACTTCCTCTCCGATGAACTATTGTATAATGTAATGTAATGTCAAGAAGAATTTAACAAGAAGTAGTTATGGAAACTGAAACGGCTCGAGGTGAAAATCTAGACATTTTACTACAATATGTATGTAAGTACGTTTTTTTCCAGCGGTAATGCTTATATTAGGGCGTCTGTCCAACCCAGACGGCACCGCTAGCCGGTCGGGAGGCCTAGAAAACTCTCCTATCTATTCCTATCCAGTCACCTCCAGCCAACATAGTTTTCTTAAAAAAAAATAAAAAACTTACCACAGTGCCACGAGTCTGCGACCACGCTTCGCTGCGCATCCCGCTCGCCATCTCCACCATGCCTCTTGCTTACCTTCTCTCCACTGTGCCTCCCTCTCCACCGTGCGCTCCCGCTCGCCTTCCTCTCCATTGCTCCTCTCTCACCACAGCACCTCCAACCTACCTTATCCACCGGAGCGACCTGTTACGGCCTTCTCCACCAGAGCGGCGAGCTCCGCGGCACTGTGACGCTGCTGTAGAACGGCATGGCGCACGGCTGCCCTCTCCCAATCGTGTAGCCGCTGCCTCTCCACCACGTTACGAACATGCTGGTAATCTTAAGCATTTATTGCTGCCGCAAAAATGCACCTTAAACATTGTGGAGAAACACTTTAAGGGTGTGTTCACTTTCCATGCAAACTCAAAATATTTCCTCTTTCACCCATCACATCAAATATTTGGACGCATGCATGGAGTATTAAATGTAGGTAAAAAAAATAACTAATTGCACAGTTTGTCTGTAAATGTTGAGGTGAATCATTTGAGCCTAGTTACATCATGGTTGGATAATATTTGTCAAATAACAACAAAAAGTGCTACAAGAACTTTTCACCCACTTTTCACCAACTAAACACACCCTAAGCTTTTGTGCATCTCAAGCTTGTGGCCAACCATAAGCGAATAAAAAACAAATGAATCTGTCTCTTCTCGTCCTATCATCTCTCTCCAAGTTTTGTTGCTACCGAAAGAATAGAGTTGGGAAGGTTGGAGAATCAACTAGACCCACCTTTATTGCTATGCCATTGTGGAGTATGGCCGTAGTTGTTGCTATGTCAATGTTGCGCATGCACATTGCGCGTGCCCTAAATCGGGATTCCACAGAGCCACTCATCTGGACTGAAGGAGCACGTTCCTGGTGGTGACTCCCCCCATACATCACCCTCTACCATAGCTTTGTTTGATGGGGAACAAGGACTGGGCACAGGCGTCAAGCCGCCTTCACACGGAAGGTGACCGACGACCTCAGTCCTCAGTCCACGGGTCTATCAATTGACCCATCTGCAGTATCCTCTGCATCTGTCCACTATAAGTTGTGGAATCCTGAAACAGGAAAGACTTTTATGAGCAGGAGTGTTGTATTCAATGAATATGTGATGTTTACTAACAGTTTGCCCTCAGATCATGTTCCAGAAAAAGAGCTGCAGCATATGCGCATGCAGGTGGAGCATGTTGATGATGATACAGTTGTGCAGGTGGAGCCTGTTGATGAGCAGGATGACCATGATAATGATGTTGCTGAGAATGATGCTCATGATGATGTTCAGCAAACTCCTCCTATTTTGCAGCTAGAGGAGGATTTACCTATTGCTCAACGCAAGTCAAAAAGGACAGTTGCACCTCCTAAACGTCTCATTGAAGAATGTAATTTGTCTTACTATGCTTTGAGTTGTGCTGAACAGGTGGAGAATGTTCATGAGCCAGCAACCTATAAAGAAGTTGTTCGTTGTAGTGATAGTGAGAATTGGATTTCTGCTATGCATGAGGAGATGCAGTCTCTTGAGAAGAACAGTACATGGGAGGTTGTACCATTGCCTAAGAAAAAGAAGACCATCAGCTGCAAATGGATCTTCAAGAGAAAGGAGGGTTTATCTCCAAGCGAGCCTCCAAAGTATAAGGCAAGGTTAGTTGCTAAAGGTTACAGTCAAATTCCGGGTGTTGACTATAATGATGTGTTCTCTCCAGTGGTAAAACACAGTTCAATTCGTACTTTCCTTAGTATTGTTGCTTCACATGATCTTGAGCTTGAGCAGTTAGATGTGAAGACTGCGTTTTTGCATGGAGAGCTTGAGGAGGACATATACATGGACCAACCGGAAGGGTTCATAGTGCCTGGCAAGGAAAAATATGTGTGCAAGTTGAAGCGATCCTTGTATGGTTTGAAACAGTCCCCTCGTCAGTGGAACAAGAGGTTTGATTCATTTATGTTGTCACACAGTTTTAAAAGATCTAAATATGATAGATGTGTTTACATCAAGCATGTTAATGGATCACCTATATATTTGCTGTTATATGTTGATGATATGCTGATTGCTGCCAAGAGTAAGATTGAAATCACTAAGTTAAAGAAGCTGTTGAGTAGTGAGTTTGATATGAAAGATCTTGGTAGTGCTAAGAAAATTCTTGGTATGGAAATTAGTAGAGACAGAAAATCTGGTTTGCTATTTCTTAGTCAACAAAATTATATCAAGAAAATTCTTCAGCGTTTCAACATGCAAAATGCTAAGGCTGTTAGTACCCCTATTGCACCTCACTTTAAGTTGTCAGCTGCTCAGTGTCCTAGTACAGATGCAGAGATTGAGTACATGTCAAGGGTTCCTTATTCTAGTGCTGTTGGGTCTTTGATGTATGCCATGGTTTGCTCTTGTCCAGATTTGTCATATGCTATGAGTCTTGTTAGTAGATATATGTCTAATCCTGGCAAAGAACATTGGAGGGCAGTTCAGTGGATTTTCAGGTACCTCAGAGGCACAGCAGATTCCTGTTTAAAGTTTGGAAGAACTGATAAGGGTCTTATTGGTTATGTGGATTCTGATTATGCTGCTGATCTGGACAGGCGAAGATCACTTACTGGTTATGTGTTTACTGTTGACAGTTGTGCTGTGAGTTGGAGGGCTACTTTACAGTCTGTTGTTGCTTTGTCTACTACTGAAGCAGAATATATGGCTATTTGTGAAGCGTGCAAAGAATTAATTTGGCTGAAAGGTTTGTACGCTGAGCTCTGTGGAGTTGAATCTTGCATAAGTTTGCACTGTGACAGTCAAAGTGCAATTTACCTCACTAAAGATCAGATGTTCCATGAGAGAACTAAGCACATAGATATCAAGTATCATTTTGTACGTGATGTGATTGAAGAAGGTAAGCTGAAGGTATGCAAGATTAGTACTCATGATAATCCTGCTGATATGATGACAAAGCCTGTTCCTGTTGCTAAGTTTGAGTTGTGCTCAAGCTTAGTTGGTTTAATTGGATAGTCCAAGAGAATATTGTTGGCACCAGTGGTTTTCTATCTTTTGTTGTGTTCAGGATGAAGGGTTGATTTATGATACAAGATGAATTTTGTCTCAAGGTGGAGTTTGTTGGAGTTGTTCCAAATTCACTCCAGGATATAGGCCGGGCTTCTGACGAAGCGAAGCGGAGGCCCGTCGCCGGAGGCTTGGGCCCCAGTGCACACACGGGGGGTGCGGGGGGCGGAGCCCCCCGCGGTACGGTATATATGCCCTTGCTAGGGTTTCGTGGAGACTTGATTCTCTTGTAAGCCGCCACATGCGTGTAACCCCAAACTCTTGACATAGTGAGATTGTTGCCGGCTGGTGCCCGTGGTTTTTCCCCTTCGCATTGAAGGGGTTTTCCACGTAAATCGTGTGTCTCCGCTGTGATTGTTTTTCGTTTACTTCATATATCTATACATCGTTCATAACACCTTCCATACACTATCTTAACTTGAACGAGGTGAACCTCAGCAGAGTAGCGGATTGGCCTCATGTCATGAACAAGCTTCCTTCTTTGAGGTTCCTTCATCTTTCCTACTGCTTCCTTGCAAGCGCAAACCAGTCGCTACCACACCTGAACCTTACAAACCTCGAGGAGCTGGATGCCTCTTTGAACTCCTTCAACCATCCAATGGCGACCAGCTGGTTCTGGAACATAACAAGCCTTAGATGCCTTTACCTTGCCTCCACTAGCATGTATGGTCAATTTCCAGATGCTCTAGAAGACATGGCATCCCTACAAGTCCTGGATCTTTCAGCTAATAATAATTATGTTGACAGTGGGAAGTATCGCATCATGACCACGGCTCTGAAGAATCTATGCAATTTGGAGGTCTTGTACCTTGATTGGGCTCTCTTATATGGTGACGTAGCTGAGCTGTTCAGGAATAAACTACCTCGCTGTTCACCCAACAAATTGCAAGAATTGGACCTCAGCGCGAACCAATTAACTGGGATGCTACCAAGATGGATAGGGCAATTAACGAGCTTGGTCTTTCTGAATCTTGGTTCGAACAACATCACAGGATCTCTCCCAATATCTGTAGGGAAACTTACCGGTTTGCAGACACTGGACCTCTCTTGGAACAATCTAAATGGACTTGTTCCATATGAGATCGGTAAGCTTAGTAATCTGACCCATCTGGATCTACATAAAAATCAATTGGATGGCACGATAACAGAGGAACACTTTGCTAGTGCAAAGAGCTTAAAATACATAGACTTGTCTTACAATGCCCTGAAGATTGACCTCAGGTCAGACTGGAACCCACCTTCTCAATTAGATACCGTAAACTTTGCATCAAGCCGGATGGGTCCATCGTTTCCTGGGTGGCTTCAGTGGAATGTGAGCATCACCTATCTTGATATCTCGTGTGCAGGTATAGCTGATAGGCTTCCACAGTGGTTCTCCGATGCCTTTTCAAATATCAAATTCTTGAACATCTCCAACAATCAACTCAATGGAACTTTACCAACTGACATGATCTCCATGTCACTTCGACAACTTTATCTCAGTTCAAACCAATTAACTGGTCAGATACCCACACTGCCACCAAACATAAGTATCTTGGACTTGTCCAATAACTTCTTGTCAGGACCTCTGCCTTCTGCTACTAGACCCGCCAATCTAAAACAACTATCTCTGTTCTCCAACCAAATCACTGGTCATATTCCTAAATCTTTTTGTAAATTTCAAGGATTATTTGAGCTGGACTTGTCCAACAATTTTTTGGAGGGAGAACTTCCATCATGCCTCGGGGTAATGGAAGAAATAGAATTTCTAGCCTTAAATAACAATAGTTTGTCAGGAGAGTTCCCATCTTTTGTGCAAAACTTTACAAATATGCTCTTCTTAGATTTGTCTAGGAACAAGTTCTCTGGAGGATTGCCAATGTGGATTGGAAAATTCACATCTTTAGCAATTCTAAGGTTAAGTCATAACATGTTCTATGGAAAGATTCCAGTGAACATCACAAATCTTGTCTGCCTTCAGTACATGGATCTCAAGAACAATAAGATATCAGGTTCTTTGCCGAGCTACTTTTCAAATCTGAAAACAATGAGAAAGACACACATGACAGATCTGTGTGTTGTTGAATCTGTAGATGACGCCTATCCTTTTTTGAATAATGACCATGTAGATTACTTCCAACTTAGTAGTATGTCTATGGTCTTGAAGGGGCAGGAATTGAACTACGGTTCCATTAACAGAGTTTTGGGCTCAAGTATGGTGGGCATTGATTTATCTTGTAACAGTTTAATCGGCAAAATTCCAGAAGAAATAGTTCTCCTTGATGGTCTAGTGAGTTTGAATCTGTCATGGAACCACTTGAGTGGAGTTGTTCCAAACAAGATCGGGGAAATGCAATCGCTGGAATCCCTAGACCTCTCAAGGAACATGCTTTCAGGGGAAATACCAGCCACTCTGTCTAATCTAACGTTCTTAGGTGACTTGGACCTTTCATACAACAATCTTACGGGAAGAATTCCATCTGGGTCGCAGCTTGATACCCTGTTTGCAGAGTATCCATCTATGTACATTGGCAACATCGGTCTTTGTGGGCATCCTCTCCAAAACAATTGCTCAAGTGAGGGTCATGCACCAAAGCAAGGTGGCGTGGGAAGAACTGAAGAAGGTCATGGGATACAATTCTTCTATCTTGGGCTCGGGTGTGGCTTCATAGCTGGTACATGGGTGGCATTTGGTGTTCTGTTGTTCAAGATAAGCTGGAGAATTACTTGCTTTCGACTCTCTGACACGCTGTATGACAAAGTTTATGTCCTTGTCGCTTTATGGGCAAGATCAAGAGGAATAGGAACTGATCAGCATGCATGAAGCAAAGGCGATGGTCTGTGCTTCAACTGAATTTGGCCAATGCATGCATGCGTGAAACAAAGTGTATTTAGAAGTTGTTACATAATATTGTGGTTTTCTTTTTGGAATGAAATGTAATATTTCACACCCTTTGGAGTAAGAGTTGTAATATCATTACCTTATGATAACATGGCCAAATTAAATAATAATAATAATAATTCGAGCTTGCCCTGATTTGGGGTCGGATTCTGCCTCGATTTGCTTACTGTGTTGTGGTGCCATGTTTTCATGTTCGTCATCCACATCAAGAAAGGCTCACATCTCGTCCATGACCATTGTTTCCATGCTTATCGCCAAATGTTAATTGATGAGGTGGTTCATTGTAGAATTAGGACAACTTACAGACACACATAATATCTATATCCACATTAAATTTCATGGTTAATTGCTCTGATTTTACATTTAGCCGACGACATCTCTTCTAGATGGGGGAGATGCAGATGGTCCCACTTCTCTTCCTGGTGGACCCCATGTGGGCCCACTCTGACTTTGATGCAGCAATTCAAAATCGGTTCCTGTGTGGTGTTGCTTAGGTAGTCGGATTGCACTGGTTGATCTAAAAATAAAGATGGACTGCACTGGCGTTCAGATTTCAGAAGTTTCTTTGCTGGCAAAACATTGTTTTAGTTCGGAGTTTCTTTGCTGGCAAAGTAAGAAACAGTTGCACACTCGAAGTATTGAAAACTTATATTACTTGCCTTAACCCCCCCCACCCCCACACGCTCACAAAAAAAAGACAAGCTAGTTGTCACGAAAGGACAAGCAGAAATGAAGCGCGCATGCGTAACAGATAAAAGTTGCATCTAAATTTCTAAACTATCTAAACACAAGGGTTAGCGGATACGCTAACTTTTATCCATTACCTCAACTAGCTGTTAGCCTAGTTATTTTTTTTCGCGATCGGGCTAACATACCCGTATTTCATTAAGAGGATAGAGTTTAAAACAAACCAGCCACCGTGGCGAGGAGCCACAGCCCAAGAGAGAGAACCTAGCTACTGGCTAAAGCGAAAAAAGATAGGAAAATTACATAGCTGCTAAGTGATGCGACCAGAGCGGTAGCACAGGGAGCAGAGAAGAGAAACCCGCAGCAACCCAGTCTTTTGCCTCCTGTAGCAACCCCCTAAGCAATACCGGCAGACTGTTGAACACCCTGTTGAAGGTCCTGTTGTTCCTCTCCTTCCATAAACACCAAGCCACAAGAAGAACTGCCGTGTCGAAAGCCGACGTCCCATCCTGGTGCAAAAGACGACGCTGACGGAGCCACCAATCTACTAGAGCATCATCACGACATGGCGCCAACGACCCGAGGCCAATGGGGGACAGCAAGGCAGTCCAGACCTGCCTCGCGACAACACAGGCAACGAACAGGTGATCGGATGTCTCAGGCTCCTGACCACACAACGCACAGTCGTCCTCGTCCTGAAGTCCATGCCTTCTACGCCTTACCGCAGTCCAAAGGCGGCGATGCAAAGCTAGCCAAAAGAAAAACTTCACCTTTGGCGGCGCGCGAGCCCGCCACAGCTCGCTGGCGCCCAACAGGCTCCATGATCCCTGGAAGAACGCCCGGTACGCCGAAGAAGCCGAGTACCTACCATCGGGCAACCACTTCCAAACGAATCGATCCGCTTGCGTCGGAACAAGGATAATGCCGCGCAGGAGTTCCCATACCATCACGTATTGATAGAGAACCGGTGTCGTCAGCGCCCCAGAGATTTCCCTTGCCCACTGGTTCATGTGGATGCCGTCCTTTAGGGAGAGAGATTTCCCCCTGCGCGTGAGAGCAGCGAAGAGCTGGGGAACGTAAAGGCATAGCAGCCCGACCGGGCTCCAGGAGTCTGTCCACAGCTTGGTCGCGGCGCCGTCCCCGACCTGAACAGACATGCTAGCTGCACACATCGCCGCAACTGGCTTCTCGGCGCGGGCCGGCAAGGAGCTCCAGCAGCGTGCAGTGTCCGTCCTACGGAGCCATTCCCAGCGGAGCCGCAGAGCAAATCCAAAGTACCGGAGGTCGAGAACGCCCAGGCCGCCAAGCCCTGTCGGCCTGCACACCGAGGTCCAAGCGACCTTGCATTTGCCCCCGCTGGTGGATTCAGTACCTGTCCAGATGAACGCCCGCCTGCGCCTGTCAATCTGGCCGATCGCCCATTGAGAGAGGCAGCACGCGATGCTCACGTGCACTGGGATGGCCGACAGCATGACCTTGGTGAGGAGAACGCGACCAGCATTTGTGAGAAGGCCAGATTTCCAAGTGGGAATTCGCATCGAGATCACGTAGACCAGCGACTGTTCTTCCGTCCTCGCTAACCTCTTCAGCGATAGCGGAATCCCAAGATACCTGCATGGGAACGCGGTGACCATGCACGGGAATACCTGCTGCACCTCCGCGACCATTTCATCTGTGCAGAAAATCGGTGTTGCGACGCATTTATCGACGTTGGTCACCAACCCAGACGCACCTGCGAAGAGCTGCAGAATGCGTCGGAGGCAAAGGAGATCCTCAGTGCGAGGTGCCAGCAGAAGCACCAGGTCATCCGCATATAGGTAGGCCCTGTTCGCGATCGCGCGGCCTGGAAGCGGCGTGAACGCGTTCCGGCGGTCGGCTTCCTTGATCAGTGAGTTCAACGTCTCCATGACTATGACGAAAAGCATGGGCGAGAGCGGGTCTCCTTGCTTTAGCCCACGAGCATGCACGATCCGGCGGCCCAGGCGACCATTGAGCAGGACTTTCGTGCTGGCTATGGAGAGCAGCACGGCGATCCAGTCAGTCCATCTCCTGGGGAACCCGATGAAGCGCAACACCTCGAACAGGAAGGGCCAAGCGACGGAGTCGAAGGCTTTTGCGATGTCAATTTTGAGCAGTATGGTTGGGCACTTCTTGCCGTGTAGCCATCGACATGCTAACTGGACGGAGCGGAAGTTGTCATGAATTGAGCGGTCCTTAATGAACGCGCTCTGGTTCGACGCGACAATCAGGCTGAGCTTCGGCGCCAACCGCTTTGCCAAACATTTGGCGAAAAGCTTACTGAAGCTGTGCATGAGACTGATCGGGTGGTAGTCCTTCAACGTGGTTGGAGACTCCTTCTTGCGCAGCAGAACCATTAAAGCATCGTTGAGAAGATGAAAGCTCCGGGCGTCCAGCGACCAAAGGGCGTTAAAAGCCCTGAAAACGTCATCCTTGATGACATCCCATGCGACCCTGTAGAAAAGGGCAGTGAATCCGTCCGGACCAGGCGCGCGATCCAGAGGGAGGTCCCTGACCGTTTCCCAGATCTCCTGCTCAGAGAAACAGGAGTCGATTCCGGCCAAATCTAGCTGTGACAGCAGACCATCCAGATGTAGGGAGTGCTGGCGAGCAAACGGTGTGCCCAAGATGTTGTTGTAGTATTCATATACTAGATCTGCCTTGGTCTCTTCATCCGAGAACCATTGCCCCTCATGTTGAATCGAAGGTATGTAGCTTTTCCTGCTCCGGTGACAAGCTTGCAAGTGGAAAAATTTGGTGTTTGCATCGCCCTCCTGCAAGAACCGTATTCTTGAGCGATGTCACGCGATGGTGCGTGCCAAGGACGCTAGGCCCAGACACTTGCGCTTGAGGTCGCCGTGCATGGACCGTTCATCGGCCGACAGTTCCCGGGACTCTTGCGTGACGTCGAACTGTGCGACAAGCTCCCGGGCCATGAAGAGCTAGAGGCGCACACTCCCCACGCTCTTCATACTCCAACTCTTCAGGGCTTTCGCCATGCTCTTGAGCTTGATGTCCAAGGTTCGGCAAGCGTCGAGTCCAGACGCAGGCCGCGACCATGCCTCCCTGATGGCATCCTCAAAGCCCTCTAAGCGTACCCAGAAGCCTTCAAAACGAAATCGGGGCTTGGCCCAGGGAACGACCGATAGTTGTAACAGCAAGGGGGAGTGGTCAGAGCAGTCGGACGGCAGCGATCTCAGGTGGTGGTCAGGAAATTGCTCAAACCACGGCATGGTCGCAAATGCCCTGTCGATACGCTCTAGCGTTGGACGTCGCCGGTGATTGCTCCAAGTGAACCACCTACCATGCAGGTAGAGTTCATCGATCTGCATGTCATCAATCGTTCTTGGGAAACGACGCATAGATCGTAAGTTTAGCCGGTCGTTGCTCTTATCCGCCGCCTGATAAATCATATTGAAATCACCGACGAGAAGTAGGGCGCCGGGGCAGCTGCCGTGCACTTCCCGGAGTTCGTCCAGAAAGTCTGGCTTGAGACTTTCATCAACAGGCCCGTACACCGTAGCTAGCGACCAAGTTGTGCCCACAGCGCACAGCGGCTCCAGGTCGACAGTGACCGAGAAGCGATGGCAGGTCTGCCTGCTCACCGTCCATGAAGAGCGACACCACGCCACCACAATTCCACCCGATGCCCCCGAGGAAGGCATGCCAACATAGTCAAACGATGTTCCCACTAGATCATAAGCCAAGTTTGGCGACATTACATCAAGCTTAGTCTCAACAAGACATGCGACCGAGGCCCGCTCCTGCCTCATGAACTCACGAACTGCATCGCGGCGGGCCCGCGAGTTGAGACCTCGTACATTCCAAATGAACAAATTATTGTCTAACATGATAAGACTAACGTGGGGAACGACCGGAGCGGCTCACGTAGCCTAGCAAGCGCGAACGGGGTAGGAGCCCCGCTGCTTCCTGCCCTGGAAAAGTACGTTCAATGCCTCCCTCTTGGAAGCCGATAGGGGCAATTTGAAGGCCTCCTGGAACTCCTGGAAGGTTGCCTCGTCCGGGCGGACAGTTTCAAGGTCAAGGCCGATGCGTCGCATCATAACCTTCCTTGCTTGTGCTTCAGGTTGAGCAGCGCGTGACTTGGTCTTGGCCGCAAGGCGTGCACTACGCTTGGGGATGAGTTCCTCGTCGCATCTGTCTCGTACTCTCGTGGCCGCGGTGGCGAGACCAGAATCGGTTGTTCAAGAGGCTTCATGAAAATGTTGACGAATTCCTCGGCCGGCAGCGTCGCGGCAGCAACGTGGGGCGCGGCAGGACCGCTAGACTGTGACGTCAGCTACTGTGGGTCCCTGGAGGTTACGTCCAGGTTGGATGGGCCAATAGCTTCGTCCCCGACCGACCCCGACGTAGAGAGGGGTGCGTAGGAGCCATTCGACCTAGAGAGAACAAGGTCGAGGCCATGGAGTAGCACGTGTTCCTGTGAAGCGACCTGAGCAGGCCCGTAGGCGAACCCGCCCACCGTCTCAGGCCCATCATCAGTTGGCCCCGAGGGCAGACAGCGGCCCTCCCCAGCCCACAGCACAAACTCATCGTCTAGGGCAGCTCTAACCATGCCCCTACAGCGGCTGACGGAGGCGCGGGAATCCCGCGGGCAGATGTAGGAGGTCTGTGGCGACACGAGCTTAGACTTGTCAGTGCAGGTGACCCGGCGCGCTGTGCACATGACCGCCTCAGCCAGCATCGGGTCGCTAGCTGTGCATCTGACAGGAGAGGGTGAGCCGGACCGTAAGAGGTCGGAGTCAACTACGACCCGTGCCCTGTCAGCGGCAAAAGTCGCGCCCCCGTGACAGGGACGTGGCGAGGTGTTCCCCACGATGTGCAGTGGCCTAGCCGCAGACCTGCTACCCAGTCCGCGGCAGGGTATGGCGCCGCGCGCGGACACGACCGGGCAGACCACAGTCCCGACCATGACGACAGACCTCGTACCCTGCTCACGGAACGGTGGACCGTAGCCAGGGCCCAGGCGTGGCTCGACGCCAGCGGTGAACCGGGTCGTACACGGCCGCGCGCCTCGACCTCCGCCGCCGAAACCAGGGTGGTAACCGTTGTAGTTACTGTCCCCGCTGTCGTCGCTGTCGTTGTTGCCGGCGTAGAACTCGTCGTCGTCGGATGTGGGTGGGGTGTGCTAGTCCTGGAATTCGATGATGCGCAGGCGAACCAGGTAACGGAGGGCCGGGATATTGTCGTGGATGATCTCGTGAGGGCGGAGGTAGAGCGGGGGGCCGCCATCATGCTAAACCTCTGGCTCAGGCACCGCCATGATGAGCTCGTCAGGTACCAAGTCAAGGTGTGCACACCATGCAGCAACGAAGAGCTCGCGCTCATCGTCGGGATCGGCAACGGCCTCCGGGTTGGCGATGATGACCCCAGCACAAGAAGAGCCCAAGATACGCTGCGCGACCTCCTCTGAGCGGGCGTGCGCCGGAATGCCCTTCATGCCGACCAGAACGCGGAACCGGAAAGCTCCGGCCGACGCCGAAAAGAGACGGCTCCATCGACGCCAGCGCAGGGTGAAGTGGGACTTCGGCGGCGGCGCGGAGCCCAAAACACGCTCTAGATCGTCGGAGCTAGAGAACCGCACGATGAAGTCATCCGGCCTAGTCCGGCGGACGGAGACCCTGTCACCAGTAATCCCGTAGTGGCGATGAAGATGTTCGAGTAGCATCGCGGGGGTGACGGGTGGCCGCGTTCCCAGCACTAACGCGACGAGCATCATGGAGAGCGTGTCTTCTGCCGCCTGCAGGTCCAAGGAGCGCGGCACCACCACCATCTGGAGCAAGGGCGACCGGGCGCGAGTGCGCGGGGAAGTAGGGGGCTCTCGGGCCCTCCTCAGTAGCGACCTCGGCGGATGGTAGGGCCGATGAGGAAGGTCCGGTGAAGTGGGAGCGGCCTAGGATCCTCCAGCTATCGTCCCAGTTCCCGAAGGCGCACCCGTCCTGCCCGGCGATTGTCCCCCCGTCGGAGCGTCGACAGGCTCCGGGGCCAGTTCCTCGGCGCCTACCCCGGGAGCACCCCCCGAAATACCAGCGTCACCGGTGGAATGCTCCGGGGTCGGAGGCACGCACACACGGGGGACAGAGGACTCGCGACCAGTAGAGGCTGAGCGTGCGGAAACTGTATCCGCCGAGGCCGCACGTCGCCGCGGAGAACGACGACGTCTCTGGGCGTGGTGGCAGCCCGCACGAGCAGCCGGTGAACGGCCGCGCTTGCCATCCCCGCGACGACGCGCGGGCGCAAGGCAGTCGCGAGCCTGGTGGCCAACCACGTCGTAGTTGAAGCATCGTGGCGGCAAGGAGCACTCAGCACGAACGTGGTCCGTAGCAAAGCAGTTGAAGCATTTGCCCACAAGGTCTTGAGGAACCGGCCGGCGAGGCGAGGCAGCCCGGCGCCAATGGCGACGACTCTCCACCAGGCGGAAACCATCATCTCCCGGCCGGACGAACATGCGCGGCGGATGTACGACCACTGACGCAAGCCTAGCAGGGCCCTGCTGGTGAGGGCGAGGCGGGGCGGGCTGGCGAGGGCGTCTACGACGACGCCGGCGCAGACGACGAGGCAGCGGGCCGGACTCGCGACGCGCAGAAGCCGCTGCCTCCGAGTCACCCAGGGAGACGTCGCTGTCGGAGAAGTGTAGACGCTCCGAGGCCGCAGGCGAGGCGTCGAAAGGCACGGCATCCGGATCCAAGGAGCTGGAGCGGAGCACCAGGCGAGCGTGAGCCGAGGCCGCCAAAGGTGGCAGCTCCGGGAAGGGGGACTGGCCAGTGCTACGGGGGGAGTCCTCCTCCTCAACCTCGTCCGCCCAGGAGCGTCGCGAGGGCGAACCAAACTCTATGCAGGCTGTGGGCAGTGCAGCCGGGACAGGCTACGGCGCGGCAGCGGTGGGCGGCGGGGCCTGGGGGGCCACCGGCGCTGCGGGGGAGGTGGACGTCGGGCCGGAGTGGCCACCGACGGTCGCGGCGGGCGCTCTCACCTCACAACGGGTGCAGGCAGCTGCAGCACACGTTGAACGGATCCGGTGACTTTGGTTTCGTTAGCCTAGTTATAAGACGTTTTTTTCTAGATACATTAATTTTACTATGTATATTTAAATGCATAGCAAAGACTACGTACCTAAAATATCTTATAATTTGGAGAACATATATAGGAGCAAACAAAAAAAAGGCCTAACAAGAGATAAAAAAAACATCTACATATTGCAAGAAAAGCAAAAATGCCCCCCACCACCAATCTTACCCTCTCGACTCTTGCTTTTTCCAATGTGCCCTCTGCGCCCCCACCACTATGTCCAGAACACCCGCTCCACTAAATAGAAGTTGTCGTTGCTGGATGGAGAAGGAGAAATTCACCACGGACGAGGGAGGGAGCTTGATCCACCGTGGATCGCCGGCCTCCGCTGCGACCATCGCCATGGTTCGTATCCCTCCTCCCCATCTGTGGCCAGGAATTATACGTAGTAGGGTCGGCTAAAAAGTTTCGATGTATACGGACCGAGTGTAGCTCATCTGTTTAGTTCTTTTTTTTAGGTGCATTCGTTGCACTTACAACCTTGATTGTTATTACTAGTTAACTACGCGTTGAGTAAATTGTAAAAAATGATAAAATGTAAGTATACATTTATAGTAAAAACTAAAATTTTATTAAATGTGTCCTAATATAGTTGGCAAAAAAAGTTTTCATAATTCACAATATTCTATTTTAAGTCCATTTTGTGTGATTCATTGTCCAAAAGACATTAATATATGTATATATGGCAAGAACTTTTTATTGTACCTTTCTAACATAGATACAATCATTAAATTATGTACTATGTAAAAAGTTTTTGCTGTGATGTTAGGAGGGGGGCCATGGCCCCTGCCAACACCCCCCTTGGCTTCGCCCCTGCTCCTCACCCCTCGATGAGTTCCGCAGGGCTCTCAGCCTTGATCCACCACCCTTGACGTCGACTCGTCAAACCACCGCGTCAGCCTCGACCATCCCAATTATAATCTTGACTCCGCCGTGTTCTCACCACCGCCAGTGTTAGTGAGGGAGATGAGATAAAAAGAAAACAATATTCTTGTCTGTCCAAAAAGCCATTAGCTAGCATCCAAACTATTTTTTAGCTAGTTATATTACTAAAATTAGCAAAGGTTAACAATTAACTATAGTCTTTTCACACACGGCCTGCTACATCTCTCACATGACCTGCGGCCATCCACCCTGCTGTTCAGAAACATTTTCCCCACAACCACAGGCCAATCCCACGACCTAAGCTATCGTTGCTAGTTGGCCACAGAGGTCAAAAAAGTTTGCGTAGTATCCGTCACATCGAATCTTTGAATACATGCATGAAGTATTAAATATAAGTAAAAAAATAACTAATTGCACAGTTTGTCTGTAAATATCGAAACGAATCTTTTAAGCCTAGTTAGTCCATAATTGGATAAGCTTTGTCAAATAACAACGAAAAGTGGTATAAGAATTTACCTAAAATTTTTCACCATCTAAACAGGCCCTAAACCTATTCGCGCGCCACGCCTTGACCGTGAAGCTATTAGGCAGAAAATAGAAAAAGGACAGAGAGAAAAAGCCCTCGCTGCATGGCCAGTGGGGTGGGCTATTGGCCTATTGATTCATGTTGATGGGCTGGGCCCCACAAATGGGAGCAGGCTGATAGGCATCAAACACATTTTTTATTAATTTTTTGGGTCATTAATAGGTCGGCCCATGGACAAAAAAATTAGGCCCGCACCATTGGGTCATAAAAATAGCCTGTGCCCTCCCAACGTCGGATTGAGTTGGATTTTCCTTTTGGCAGGTCAGATTGTGCTTGTCGAGGAGAAAAGCTATATGACAAACGAGTGTTTTTACCAAACTTCAACACACAATTTTTTTCCTGGCTGCTGGAGTGTGCATCGCAAGCCCGACAGCTCCCCCACCCCCTTCTCCTTCCCAACTCCGGTGACCGACAACCGCGCCCGACACTCGCCCCACCCCCTTCTTCCCCAACTCTAGTTACCGACACCCACCCACCCCTTCTTCCCCAATCCGGTGGGCTTACAGGAGAGGGGTTTGGGGGGAGGTAGGCAGGCCAGGTGGTGGAACAGTGGCTGGCAGTTCGCGGCCCTGGTGACTATAGAGACGGCCGGGCCAGGTCGGGGAGAGGGAGTTGCGGCTGTTCGCCAGAGTTGGAGAAAAAAAGTAGGAGTGGAGAGGGGGACGAGGTGGAGGCCATGGCCACAGAGCTCTGTGAGACCCTACCGCACCACGGTGGGGCTGCGGGGGAGGAAGAAAAACAGTGCCAAAAGAATCGGGTGCTGGGGCGCTGGCAAACGCACGAGTGCTACATAGACAGGTCCTTGTCGAGTCGGGTGACCAAAGATCATGATCTGGTCATGAGGAGTGCCGGTTTGATGAACTTTACGTCAAAATTAACATAACCTTCCACTTTTCCACATGCTCCGTCACCTTTTCTAGGCACCAAATGGAAGCTTTTGTGATGAGGTGACAGGCAATATAATCTTTTGACCACCGCACTCCAACATGACGACGACCTGGCTCGGTCCATCCTGCATCTACTATAAACAGTCTAACGCTACAACTTATCCAGCCATTGTAGCTATATACCATGCGTTCCAATAGCTAGAACCATCGACCGCTGCCACCATGCATCGCCTTGCTTCCCGGCTCGTGCTGCTCTTCTACTTCTCGTTCCTCGCGACGCATGTGGCAATAGAGCGAGCCCCAGCTAGCACACGTGTTGGAGCTAAAATTCTAAAAATAGCCAACACAACAAAGATACCATATCTTTTGGAGTTGCTCTGAGCTAGGCGGAAAACAGAAAAAGGGTAGAGAGAAAAAGTCCCAGGCCTTGTAAATTTTGCTGCCCCCCGAATACGGTAGATTATTGTAGTAATTTTGTTTTTATTTGGTAAAAATTATCCAAACATTGATTAATTAGGCTCAAAATGTTTGTCTCGCAAAGTACAACAAAACTGTGCAATTAGTTTTTTATTTCATTTACATTTAGTACTCCATATATATACCGGCATTTTGATATGATGGAGAATCTTCTTTTTTATAGTGAAATGTGATGCTTTTTTGAGGTAAATTTTGGGATCTAAACAAGGCCCTAGCCGCATGGCCGGTGGGGTGGGCTATTGGCCTATTGATTTATGTTGATGGGCTGGTTCGCACAAATATAAGAGAGTGTTTGCTTTGGCTCGTTAAAGTTTAATAAGTACTGTAGTATTTTGTTTTATTTGACAATTAGTGTCTAATAATGAACTAATTAGGTTCGAAAGAGTCGTCTAGTAAATTACTTTTAATCTGTGCCGACATACATGTAATTAGTCTATATTTAGTATTACATGCATGTGCCGAAACATTTGATGTGATGGCTGTTAAAAAAACAGCCCCAACCAAACATGACCTAAATAGGCTGATACGGAGCAAACACCTCTTTCTTCATTTATTTGTCAGGTCATTAATGGGTTGGCCTGCGGACAAAAAATCAGGCCCGCACCGGTCCTAATTTTTAGGTTGGGCCAATAAAAATAAACAATGGCTCCTCCCAACGTGCAGACTTTGGATCGGATTGGATTTTCCTTTTGGCAAGGCGTTGTTTAGATATCAAATTTTGCACATGCTAAATCACTGTAGATTATTGTAGTATTTTGTTTTTATTTGGTAATAATTATCCAAACATTGATTAATTAGGCTCAAAATGTTCATCTCGCAAAGTACAACAAAACTGTGCAATTAGTTTTTGATTTCATCTACATTTAGTATTACATGCATGTGACAACATTTTAATGTGACGGGGAATCTTATTTTTGCATAGTAAAATTTGGCTCTTTTTAGAGTTAAATTTGGGAAACTAAACAAGGCCCAAGTCAGATTGAGTTTGTCAAGGAGAAAAGCTACATGACAACTGAGTGTATTACCAAACTTTCACACACAATTTTTTTTTCTAGCCACTGGAGCGTGCGCCACGCGCCTGACACCTCTTCCACTCCCTTCTCCTTCCCCAACTATGGCGCTCGACACCCGCGCCCGACACTCGCGCCCCACTAAGAGGTGGGACTTGGGCCGGGCCTAACCGCTAGCCTTGCCCCTCGTGCTTCGTGTCATTTCGGGTCGTGCTCTTTAGGCACGGGAGGCACGTCGGGCCGTGCTGGTATGGCACGGTGAATCTTTTCTTTAGTCAAAGCATTGGGCCGTGGCATGCCGACATGCTTTCGTGTCGTACCAGCCTAAGCACGGCCCTTCAAAAATCTCTGCTAGTTTTATTTTTCCACTCGTGATATGAAATATATAATATAATAGAGATAGACATATATGGACTATGATTTGTCAGGTTAGACTGTGCCAGCACTGCGGTTGCCATAAGGGCGCGCGTGTCCATGAGAATTCAGGAAGCAGGCAGGCGTTCTAAGGGAGAATAATAGAAAAATAACTAATTGTGTGCTTAGTAGTGTTTCATGTTTTGTATCAAGTGAAGTGATGGCAATTTAACAAATATTATAAGTTGCCGTAAAATAACAAGCCAACAAATTTACCAGATAGCATCAGTATACTGAATCCAAATTGCAGAAATTGCTCACAAACAATTGCTATGATTTGTCAATAGCATGGGGCAAAGTGTTTTTTTTTTTTACAACTTGGGGCAAAATATTGAAGGTGATCAAAATAAATAACACAATTGCAAGACTTGTCTGTGTGCGGTCACAGAGGCCAGATTCTTTTTTCATTTTCCAAAATTCTCTAACACCTTGGTGAACACGGGTCCAGGCACCACTCAGTACATATATGTAAGCGAGGTGACAGGCATTGACTAATCGAGGACCACACGCTCACAGGACTTACCGGTTCAAACACCGTGTGTGACCGACGAGGCGACGACCTTGACTCCGTTGACCTATATCCATATATTCCCTGCAGCTACAATATCAGTCTAATAAATAAACTGGGATATAATAATGGCCTAACAAACTGGCACTACAGGAGGCTGGCGCTTCCCCGAGTGCCTAATACACTCGGGGAAGAGGCAAAAACACTCGGGGAAGGCTTCCCCGAGTGTTGCACTCGGGGGAGAGGTAACGGGGAATCTCGTAACGGTGAATAGCTCTTCCCCGAATGTCAAAAAATATGCACTCGGGGAAGGCTTCCTCGAGTGCCGTCCCGACACTTGGGGAAGAATTAACGCCGTCCACTCTAACGGTCGTTGCCGTCAGGTTTTTTATTTTTAAATTTCTTCCCCGAGTGCAACACTCGGGGAAGAATTTTGATTTTTTTTTAAAAAAATTCTTCCCCGAGTGTCGCATGAGAGGCACTCGGGGAAGAGGTTTTTTAAATAAAGAAAAAAATTTCTTCCCCGAGTGCCTCTCATGCGACACTCGGGGAAAAAATTTATTTCTTTATTTAAAAAACCTCTTCCCCGAGTGCCTCTCATGTTGCACTCGGGGAAGAAATTGTTTTTTAAAAAAAAAAAAACTCTTCCCCGAGTGCTTCTGCCAGGCACTCGGGAAGCCACCACCAAAAAATAATTTTTTTTGGCTTTTTCATGTAAACAACAAAGCATATATATATATATATATATATATATATATATATATATATATATATATATATATATATATATATATCACAATCCAAAAATCAACATCAATATATCACAAACCACATTTATATATCTAAATTGCAGAAATTGCTCACAAACAATTGCTATTTTGAAGGTGATCAAAATAAATAACACAATTGCAAGACTTGTCAGTGTGCGGTCACAGAGGCCAGATTATTTTTTCATTTTCTAAAATTCTCTAATACCTTTGGTGAACACGGCTTGTCCAGGCATTGACTAATCGAGGACCACACGCTCACAGGACTGACCGGTTCAAACACCGTGTGTGACCGACGACCTTGACTCCATTGACCTATATCCATATATTCCCTGCAGCTACAATATCAGTCTAATAAATAAACTGGGATATAATAATGGCCTAACAAACTGGCTCTCCATGCCTTCCAATACAACAACTCACAGGAAGTTGAGCATAGGGACATTATCCACCGTTGCCATTGCCACCATGCATCGCCGAGCTGCCATGCTCGTGTTGCTTGTCAGGACCTGCTGCTTCTTGTTCCTCGCCACGCATGCACACCAGCAGCCCCAGCCAACCAGCAGTGGTAATGGCAACACTACGAGTCCGAGCTGCATACCGCACGAGAGGGACGCCCTGCTGGCGTTCAAGCACGGCGTCACCAGCGACCCTGCAGGCCTCCTCGACTCATGGCGGCGAGACGGCGGCCACGACGAGCAGGACTGCTGCCGGTGGCGAGGTGTCCGATGCAGCAACCTTACTGGCCACGTCCACAAGCTTCGACTTGCAAACCCCGGAGAAGCACAAGCAGCTATGGATGGCCAGATAAGTCATTCTTTGCTTGCTCTGGATCATCTGGAGCACCTTGACCTCAGCTGGAATGATCTAACAGGGCCAACTGGTCGTCTTCCCGAGTTCTTAGGCTCTCTAAAGAATCTCAAGTATCTTGACCTCTCTGGCATACCATTCTATGGTGGCCTGCCTCCCCAGCTTGGCAACTTGTCAAGGCTGCTGTATCTAGATCTTTCCAACTTTATGGAAGGCACAAACTCGACGGATCTCTCATGGTTAACACGCCTTTCTTCTATACAGTATCTTAACCTTGACGAAGTGAACCTCAGCACAGTAGCGGATTGGCCTCATGTCATGAACATGCTTCCTTCTTTGAGGGTCCTTCATCTTTACGATTGCTCTCTTGTAAGCGCAAACCAGTCACTGCCACACCTGAATCTTACAAACCTCGAGGAGCTAGATGCTTCCTGGAACTCCTTCGACCATCCAATGGTGACCAGCTGGTTCTGGAACATAACAAGTCTCAGATACCTTTACCTCCATGGCACTAGTATGTACGGTCAATTTCCGGATGCTCTGGGCGACATGACATCCCTTCAAATCCTTGATCTTTCATTTAATTATAATAATGATGAGAAGTATCGCATCATGACCACGGATCTGAAGAATCTATGCAATTTGGAGGTCCTGAACCTTTTTATGGCTCTCTTATATGGTGACGTAGCTGAGCTGTTTAGGAATCTACCTAGCTGTTCACCAAACAAATTGCAAGAATTGGACCTCAATTGGAACCAATTAACTGGGATGCTACCAAGATGGATAGGGCAATTAACGAGCTTGGTTGTTCTAAATCTTGGTCGGAACAACATCACAGGATCTCTCCCAGCATCTGTAGGACAATTTGCTGGTTTGCAGATCCTTGATCTCTCCCACAACAACCTGAACGGGAATGTCCCAAATGAGATTGGTATGCTCAGTAATCTAACCCATCTGGACCTAAAATGTAATAATTTGGATGGTGTGATAACAGAGGAACACCTTGTTAGTGCAAGGAACTTGCAATACATAGACTTGTCTCAGAATGCCCTGAAGATTGAGATCAGCTCAGACTGGCAACCACCATTTAGATTAGATACTGCATACTTTGCTGCCTGCCAGATGGGCCCACTGTTTCCTGGGTGGCTTCAGTGGAATGTGAACATCACCCATCTTGATATCTCAAGTGCAGGTATAGCTGATAAGCTTCCACAATGGTTCTTCAATGCCTTTTCAAATGTTCAGTTCATGAACATCTCCAACAATCAACTCAACGGAACTTTGCCAACTGATATGGGCTCCATGTCACTTGAAGAGCTCTATCTCAGCTCAAACCAATTAACTGGTCAGATACCCACACTGCCACCAAACATATCGTTGTTGGACTTATCCAATAACTTGTTGTCAGGACCTCTGCCTTCTGGTATTGGGTCTTCCAATCTAGATTCGTTGTATCTATTCTCCAACCAAATCACTGGTCATGTTCATGAATCCTTTTGTAAATTTCAGAGATTGGGTGCGTTGGACTTATCCAACAATTTTTTGGAGGGAGAACTTCCGTCATGCCTCGGTGAAATGGAATATTTGGGAACTATAGCCTTAAGTAACAACAGTTTGTCAGGAGAGTTCCCATCTTTTGTGCAAAAACTTACAAAGATTAGCTTCTTAGATTTGTCTAGGAACAAATTCTATGGAAGACTGCCCTTGTGGATTGGAAAACTAATGTCATTAAAACTTCTACGATTAAGTCACAACAAGTTCTTTGGGAGCATTCCAGTGAGCATCACAAACCTTTCTTGCCTTCAGTACATGGATCTAAATAACAATAAGATATCAGGCTCTCTTCCAAGTTACCTTTCAAGTATGAAATCAATGAGAAAGACATACGTGGCTAGTCGGTGTTTTGTCTCCATTGTAAAACTCTCTGATACTACTAGTAGTCTTTCTGCAGTATTGAAGGGGCAGGACTTGAACTATGGTTCATTTTTTAGAATTCTTGGGACAGGAATGGTGATGATTGATTTATCTTCAAACAATCTAACCGGCAAAATTCCAGAAGAAATAGTTGTTCTTGATGCATTAGTGAATTTGAATCTGTCAAGGAACCATTTGAGTGGAGTTGTCCCAAACAAGATCGGAGAAATGCAATCGCTGGAATCACTGGACCTCTCGAGGAACAAGCTGTCAGGGGAAATACCAGCCACTCTGTCAAAATTAACGTTCTTAAGTTACTTGGACTTATCATACAACAATCTTACAGGAAGAATTCCATCGGGAGGGCAGCTTGATACCCTGTATGCAGAGTTTCCAACCATGTACACGGGCAACATCAATCTTTGTGGAAATCCTCTCCAAATCAATTGCTCAAGCGGGGTTGACGCATCAAAGCAAGGTGGCCTGGGAAGACCCAAAGAAGATCATGAGAAACAATTCTTTTATCTTGGATTTGGATGCGGTTTCGTAGTTGGTACCTGGATGACATTTGGTGTTCTGTTGTTCAAGAGAAGATGGAGAATTGCTTGCTTCCGACTCTCGGACAAGCTGTGCGACAAAGTTTATGTCAGTGTTGCTGTATGGGCAAGACAAACACAAACTGATCACGATGCATGAATCAAAGGCAATGGTCGGTGCATCAACTGAATTTAGCAAATGCATGCATGCATGAGTGGGTGTGTAGAAGTCTGCTCTGTGCTTTGACTTTGTTACTCGAAATGAAATGTAATATCCACGTCCTTTGGCGTAAGATTTGTAATACTATTATTGCCTTGTGATGAGATGGTCAGATTAAACAGTTGGAGCTTGTGCTCCAGGCAGCACAGGGTCCCTGTCGCAGCCAGATTCTGCCAAACTGCTTACTCATGTTCTGGTGCCATGTTTCCAATTACCATTGTTTTCATGCTTGTCGTCAACTGATAATTGTTGAAGTCGAAAAGGAGGTGACTGCACTTACGATAAGGGCAGAATCAGCACAACATACATATCCACGTTCACGCCTTGTTTAGTTCCCAAAATTTTTTGGAAAAAATTCATGTAACACTTTCGTTGTTATTTGGCAAAATTTGTCTAACCATGGACTAACTAGGCTCAAAAGATTCGTCTCGACATTTACAGACAAACTGTGCAATTAATTATTTTTTTACCTATATTTAATGCTCTATGCATGCGTTCAAAGATTCAATATGATGGGTACTATGTAAAAAATTTTGGGTCTTTTTGGGAACTAAACAGGGCTTCACATTAAATTTCATAGTTGATTGCTCTGAATTTAAATTTCATAGTTAATTGGGGGAAGGGGGAGGGGGAGGGAGAGAGGGAAAGGAAGAAAGTGAGTGAGCCACCCAGCAGTGTGAAAAGCGTCGCGGCCAGCCACGCGGGAGACGGAGTCATGGTCTCATGGAGGAGATTGAGATGGAGATGGAGATGGGTCCCACTTCTCTTCTAGATGGCCCCCTTGCAATGGTCTACCAAATGACTTTGATCCAGTAGTTCAAAGTGGGTTCTTGTGTGGTGTTTGCTTCGGTGGATGGATTGCAAATTTACAACGCCATTCACAAGTTTTTCACGGGCAAAACATATTTTTGTTCGGAGATGGTATAATTGAGCAGCTCTCCTTATTTAGGAAAAAACAGTTGCAACTTGCAAACTAAAAATATAATATAGGCAACATTGACTTGTGCACAATGAACAAGCAAGCAGACCACAAGGAGAGCAAATTTCTCAGAAATTGAAGTGCCCAGGATATGAGCACTGTTTTCCTGGTTGAGTACACTACTGTACTGCACCAGCAGTACCACTGCCTTCTGACAAACATGGCTGTGAAACAAGATTCCTTCTATTCTGGTCAAACGGGGTCTTGTTTAGTTCCCAATTTCAACCCCCAAGTTCCACTATGCAAAAAGAAGATTCTCATCACATCAAAATATCGGCACATGCATGGAGTACTAAATGTAGATGAAATTAAAAACTAATTGCACAGTTTTATTGTACTTTGCGAGACGAACATTTTGAGCATAATTAGTCAAAGTTTAGACAATTTTTACCAAATACAAACGAATTGCTACAAAGTGCATTTAATGCGCACTGTAGCAATTCGGGAGCTCCAATTCCGGATCTAAACAAAGGCCGGGTTGCAAAAGGACTTGCAAATACTACCTCAGACACATTTGAGAACATGACTCTATGGCCAGGCACATAAAAAAAAATAAAGTTACTACAATCTGCAGCATGAATGCATGATGATCTTTACCATAGCATATGCCTTTTTGCTTTGCAAAGGTATAATTAATCCTCCTTAATCTGCCCATACTCACCGCACAATATAACTGTTGTTGGCCATAACAAAATGCAAACTGAACCACGAAATGATGATGTTCTGGTTCTCTTCCTAACCAACAAACCACACATAAGGCAATCTATAATGATAACACGATAATTTATTCACATAACGAAACAAGTCATAAATTAGGCACCCCAAAAGAAAACAAAGAACTGCGCACCAACAAGCTACATGATTGTGTAACCTTTAAATCTTAACAATTTGAAGAACCAATGTGAACAGAAACTGCGAGCAGCAAGCTTCAGAGCATGAAGCATCCCCCTCAACTCCTTGAAGAAACGGAGACAGAGCTCTCGAACGCAGACCCCATGTGGCTAATGACAAACCCATAGATCTTGCGCTTCAAGCACTCGATCTTCTCCTTGGTCCTCTCCTCCTCTGCAATCTTCCCTACTTGGTCTAACCAGTCACTGATTTTCTTGAACTGTGAGAGGACCATCGTTATGTGGCTGCTGTGCTTTCCCTTGCTAGCAACGTCCTGATCTTCGAACAGGTGGAAGCCCACGTCCAGTGCCTCGTCCACAAAAGTCAGGAACCACGTATGCATCTCACGCCACAAGGACTTGGCAAGCTCAGCTGTCTCACTCATGCTCTCGGTGTTACTCCATGTGCACCTCAGTGGGGAGCTTGGTGCAACCTTAGACTGCACTTTTGCTGAAACTCCATGTGTTTGCTTCTTCGACAGGCTTGTCCTTGGTGGTTCCACTGAAGATGCATTTGGCCTGTTGGTGCTCCTCATCCGAGAGAAGGATCCAGTGGCACCGTTCAGCAGCTTGAGGACTTCAAGATCAGTGGCTAATGCAGCGCCAACCCAATGCTTAGTTGATTTCTCAAAGAATTCCTCTTCAGCCCCATTGGTCACCACAGACTCAGAGATGGTCTTCCACTTGAGTGTATCCTCGTAGACAACCAGGAAAAGATCGACTGTTGGAAATGGATTGGAGACCTTTGACGAAGCGCAGATTTCAGAGAACTTGCTGTAGGCAGAAATAAACAAGATATTATGACACCAGTTTTCTGCTGAACAATAGGCAGAAATAAACAAGAGATTATCACACCACTTTTCTGCTGAACATATGCACTGGTTTTGTTTTTAGACAGGGAAAATATGTCGCCAAATACCTTATATTCCTGATTACAGATTCAGAGACCAATGCCTCTTGCAAGGCGCTAGCTGCAGCAGTTGCTGCTAAATCTCTCCGTTCAAAAGCTTCCTGAAATTCGGTAGAAATTATATTAGAAACTCAAGTCAAGTCAGGAACACCAAATGGAGATTGTGAGCCAATAAACTATAGTTTCTTACCTTTCCTATTTTTGAGAGATTATCAGGAAGTGCATCCAACAGAATGCTGCCGTCAGTCCATTTAGGATCGTGAAGTATAATTTTTGGGGCTGCGGTTTTTGCCTTTACTGAGGCAGATTCTATCTTCTTACGAGGCTTTGGCTTCTCATCAACAGATGAATCGTCATTACTGGATTGTTCCGTTGTAGCATCACTTAGTCGCCTTGACATTGCTTCCTGATGATAGAGACAAACAAGAAATGTTCACTGCACAGGCACAAAATATTCTGCTGTACACTACAGGGACACAACTTTCAGTTGTACAAAGGCAAAATGGTTATCCAACCATGCTATACCTAATGACATGCAGAACAAAAAATCAGTACTCTGAACCTGAAAATGACTAATACACCATTCTATATATATGTAGCTATATGATTGGAATTCCAAACTAACTACATTAGTTATGATCGTGGCACCATGTGCTTGGATTTTTCTTTCAAGAAAACAATGCAACAGAACTGTTCACAACACCAGATTTGCAAATTAAGAAAACAATGCAACAGAACTGCAAATTAAGAAAACAATGCAACAGAACTGTTCACAGTACATATCCATTTGTAAATGGATATTACTAAAAGGATCAGAGTTGACCAGGGTTATATGATTTTCTGAGCCAACAATTAAGGTTACAGTCACACTTCATACTTCAGTTTTTTTTCCCAACAATGTTTCTTTGTCTACTATTCTATCCATATCCAACATTTGCATAACCAAATCTGGCCAAGGCTATGATCCTATGAATCAAGTATGCTGTTCATTGTTCATGGTGAGGTTATACTTTGGGTTTTCCCTAGCATGAATTTGGCAGTCATACATTTATAATCCCATCTGAGTGTACCTTGGAAGATCTTTTGTTTGAACGACAATACAACACACCCAAATGTCTATAGTATAGCTTCAAGTTCAAGATCATTTTAAATTAACACGGTTTTAACACTTCGGAAAGAGTTATATACTGCTACTATTCCAGTCACAATGCAGGCAGTGATAAATTATATTCCTCGAATTATCAGTTTCTTGACAGTCTTGGCATGTACGATGTCCCAAAACCCAAATGTAACACAATAATGTAGTAACAGAGGATCCAGACCTGAGTCCTGAGGATGGAATCCTTGTCCACCTTGGCCTTAGACTTCATCACGGACCCTGCCGCCGCCGTCCCAAGCGAAACCGTGGGATCATCCCAGCTCTTCCTCCCGGGCTTCGCAGCCGACCCACTCCCCAAATCCGTCATCTTGGAGATCCCAGCCACCAGCACCCCAACCTTCTTCTTGCCGGTGCCTTCCCCCGACAGCCGGCGCGAGCTAGGCGACAGGGAGGTCCGCCTCCCGCCACCGACGGCCGGAGACGCGGCACCCCTCCTGCCTCCAGCCGGCGACGGCTGGCGGTACCTCGACGGCACGATGATCGCCGGCTCCCTTACCACCCTCCGGTTCTCCTCCCTGGCGGCGACCAGGCTCGGCACGACGCACTTGGACGGCGCCGGCGACGTGGCCCTGGGCGTGCCCCTGACCGCGGGCGAGGACGCCCGCGACGCGCTTTTCCCCACGGAGGGAGACGACGCCCGCGACGCGGCGGGCTTGGCGGCGGGCGACGGATCTCGCTGCTTGGACGGCGGCGCCGGGGACGAGAACCGGCGCTTGACGGGCTGCTGCGGCGCGGGGTCGGCGACGGCGTTCTTCGGACCCAGGACGGTCCGCTTGACGGCGGCGGTCTCGCTGGCGTCGGGAGCGGAGGAGGAGTTGGAGGAGGAGGGCATGAGGGGCGGCGCGGCGTCGGCGGCGGACGCGGCGGGCTGGATGACGTAGCCGCGGGCGCAGGGGGCGGGTCGCGCGACGAGCGGCTCGGGCTTGCCGACGCAGGGGAGGGGGCGTGAGGACGGGACGGTGCGGAGTCCAACCGCGCGCGGAACTGGGCGCGCGAAGCGGAGGCGGTCGAGGTGGACGAGGTGGCCGACGAGCTGCGGGCGGGCCACGGCCAGCAGCGCGTCGGCGTCGGCGGGCGGGACCTGGACGTAGGTGCAGTGGAGGCCGTCGGAGAGGTTGAGGAGGACGCCGTTGGAGGGCGGCGCGGCGAGGAGCGGGGAGTCGGAGGTGGAGGCCGTGAGCGCCGGGACCACGGCCGTCACCTGCAGCACGGGCGAGCGGTGCTCCCCCGCGACCCGCTCCTCCGTGTGCATCGCCTGCAGCAGCCGCAGCAGCACCCCCTGCGTGACCGTCGCCATGGCGGGCGGGTGGGTGGGTGGAGATGGGATGGGCGAGGAGGCGAGGAGGAGGGGATTTGGGGGATTTTGTTTGGGGAGGGAGGAGCCGAGGAGGTGGAGAGATTCGTGAGTGATGGAGAGAGACGTTGGAGCGTAGTGAAGGGAGAGAGGGTCCGTTGGTTTCAAATTTCGAACGCCGCGCGAGTGGCCTGAGCCTGAGCGGCGGGACAGACAGGTGGGGCCGAGGAGGTATTGATAACGTGGCCGCCGCGTCCGGGTCACTTGGTCTGTGTGACAGTGTGTGTGTGACATTCTCGTTGGGCCATGATATCTAATGGGCCTAAAGAGGCCCCTTGCTGCGTTTACTTCTGATGAAGAAAGGACTGAGGATTCGGGGGCCCACAACGGAATCGATGGGCTCCGCCAAACTGGATCAAGGCGAGCCAAAAGATAAAGTGATCAACAGTTGTACTGTAACTTAGCCCGAGCGTCCGGACGGAGGGACGTCGCTTCCCACCGAATCATTCTTATCCATTTGTTCTTAGTCCGACCGAATCGTTCTTATCCATTTGTTATGAGCCCGACGACACAGCCCGCTCTCAGGAGCCCAGCACCAGCTCCTCCCTCTCCCTTCGATACGCCCTCACCTCACTACCACCCTCCCTCGTCCCCGAATTGAGGTGAGCGACAGCGCAGACGACTAGCAACCGCGCCGGCCGCAGGGCATGCGGGAGCGTGGCAGCGGCCGCTACACTCTAGGACCCGTCATCGATGACTTCGATGCGGAACAATGGGGCAGAGGTTGCGATGGCCGTGCCGACGAGCTTTGCACACGCTATCAGCCACCGGCGCTGTCGAGCTCCACACATGCGCCACCGAGCCGGCGAGCCTCCACGATGCAGGCTCCAGCAAGCAGGCGAGAGGAGCTTTGTGTGACGCCATCCCACCGATGAGTTGCCTGCGTTGCTGCCACACGGGCGAGCTCCTCATCGATGTCGAGCTCCGCAACGACAAGTATCCACCTGCCCAAGCAGCAAGGTGACATTGCGTTGCAACCCCATGTTGTAAGTGTATGTTCCAGGTGTTTCAATTGTTTGAGATGAATGTTGCAAGTTGTTTACCTAGGTGTTGCAAAAATACATCTAGATGTTGCAATACATATATAAAAATGTTTCTTCTGTGTTCGGATTTATGTTGCAAGTGTTTTTACCCAGATGTTGCATATGTTTTACACATATATTTCATATGTTTTAGACGTATATTGCATTTGTTTCATATGTGAGTATTTCATATTTCAGAGCTATGTTATGAGGGGCGCTCTGTGCACGCGTGAAACAGAGCATGCACTAGAGGTCCCACATGCGGGCAGGCGACGTGGGCAGTCCCCACGTGGCCTTCTTCCTCGGCGGCGCAGTCGGTAGTCGACACACACGCCAGCTGGGGCTAGGAACGGGCGGTGGAGTAAAAAGCGCGCGCATGCAGCTGCAGTGTGGTGCGCACGGAGGTGGTTTTCTTTCCCACTGCCTAGTGCTGTAATTTGGCGTGTTCCGCGGGAAACGGAGCTACGAATCGGAGCAGGCGGGGCACGCGACACAAAGCAGGCGCGGGCATCCGTCCGAACGTCTAGGCGTTAGCTCTACCGTTTGTTCTATCTCACATAATTTTGATGCAAACTATCCTGGAGTCCTAGTATTTCGTGCGTTTGAACAGCTTAACTAGATAATAATGAGTTAAGGTTATGAAATAACCAACTAATTTGCCTTGTTTAGTTATGTTAGTCTTTTACTGACTTATTTATTTATTTTCAGGAGGAAAAAAACGAACAAAATTTGTCTTTGTGAATCAAATCTAACTTTTCGGAAATTTTATCTAGTACAAACTAAATTATTCTTTTTACTCGCGTGAGACGTAGACCTGTAATATAATGTTGTGTGCACTTGGCATGATGGCTTAGTTTTGAATTTTGATTAGGTATAACGCCATAACGGTATAAGCACACATGTTCAGACGAATTTGGTCCGGTCTAGTCCCACAGGTTAGCTGGTAGTGCTTTTGTGACCAAACTGTGCCCTAGGTGTATAAGCAACCATGTTAATAAAGGCCTATTTGGATCATCCGACTAAAGTTTAGTTTGTCATTGGATAATATGCTAAACATGAACTAATTATTTTTTTCTTTTTCTTTTTTCTAATGAGTTCTTCTCATCAATTACCTCTATTAATTCTTTTTAGTCCATGATTAATTCATATTTAGACCTTCTATTCAGCATTCAAAACATGGACTAAAGTTTAGTTTGGTCCATCCAAACACGCCCAAAGATGTGATGGTTGGTTATTTGGTGCTGGACTTTTTGGGGCTAGACTTCGTGCCTTGGTCGTCAGGTAAGTTGGGCCCAGCCTAAAATTTCCAACACTTCCGGCACTAGTGTCCCAATAATAGGGGAGTACAATTAAGTTGTTCCAGCTTTCACATAGAAAAAAAATTCTTAACCTTCCTCAACTATTGTTATGGTTCGATTTACTTTCCCAAACAAAAAATAGGATGTTTTGGCTCCCTTTATCTATTGAAATCGGTTTGTTTGTGCTCCTTTGGTGGTTTTCAAGGCGGTTTAGTCTGACGTGCCACCACATTATCCATGAGAGAGGTAAATTGGGCTGCGTTGATAGTTTAGGGGACAAATAGACTTTACCGAAAAAGTCCAAAAATATTTTAAAAAACTACCTAAATATTTTGTTTTGAATAATGTGGAATTTAAATTCAAAAATTCTAGTTTAATCTTAGAAAATCAAAGGGAAACTAATTTTAGCTCAAAAAAATATGAAAATAGTTTCAGATTTTTTTACAAAATAATGCTCTATATTATGATGCATAGACTGTAATGATATATGTAGTCTCATTTTGATGTTTATTTACTAGTATATTATATGTTCTTGCTAGATGTTATATAGTTAGTCTACATTGACGAGTCATGCGTCATTATAAGCAGAAGTTCAACTGATTTTGACGACAATACAAGTGCCATGTAACTATCTTATACTTTGATCTTTTGTACGAACACAGATCATGACTTGGCCCAAAAATGAATATGGCCGCATCTTTTTCTGGTTTGGACTCAAAATGAACAATCTAGCCACCTAATTGGTGCCAACTCATATAGGCCCTACTACCTAGATATCACCGCATCAAAAAAAAAAAAAGAAACATCATTTTATTGCACATAATGTTATATTGCTTCGTGTTGATTACTCCGTCCTTTTTATCTGCCGTTCTCACTCTATGACAAGTCAAACGTACTCCATTTTGACCAAATATATAAAAAAAATATATTAATATTTATAGTATATAATTAGTATCGTTAGATAGATTGTTGAATCTAATTTTATAATAAACTTATTTGGAGATACAAATGTTTCTATTTTTAATACAAAACGAATACCATGACATGGAAATATGAATTTATGTTTGTTGAGGTGTAAATTATTAGCATAAAATTGACACAATGACGTGGAAATAAGTTAGTAAAATATTACAATCTGGCCGTGGACAGCCAGTGAACTGTAAAACGTACAATAGCTGCAAAAAGCCTTACGGGGATTATAGGGAATGGTAACGCTTAGTTGAGGGTGTTCGGACGAACGGACAAACCGACCCTGCGCACGTGACCCAAGAAAAAAGGTGGGGCAGGGGCATGCAGTTACAATCAGGCAGGCCCACACCTGGTCCTTTTTGCGAGGCAGCGCACGAGAGCGTGTGCGGCCACTCGTTCGGGGCGTGGTTCGGGGTGCATGCATGGGGAACCGTGCATGTGCGTGACCACAAAGAGAGGCTTCCAGCTGCGTTCACTGCTGGCTACACCAGCCGGCTATGCCCTAGCCACACGCGCCCAGGCCTGCAGGGCTTCCTATCGCGACTGCTATCTGTTGTCTAGCGCCTAGGCCTGCTACTGCTTGTACTCTTTTCTCTCTCTGTGTTGTCTGTGCCCAGGCCAAGCAGCCCCTGCTACATGCTGCTTGCAGCGTTGCTGCTTTGGTCGACCAGATTAGCCAGTTGCAAGGTGAAAGGTCCTTGTTTGGTTTTGGTAATTGAGTGACAACTTAGGTGGACTAATATGTGGTTATGTGAGATACACAGGAGATTAGTCCACAGGTAATGGTGTCATGAAGGAGCTCATTGCATATGAGACATGACATGGAGTCATGTGACCAAGGTGGCAAAAGATCAAGATGAGGCTTGGCTCGACGGACCGGTTGCAAGTGTGAAGGGCAAGTCGGAGGCTTTGGAGCGATGGACCGTGAGGCGGTGAAGCTTGAGCAAGACTTGGCGCCGATGGACCGACGCAACGGTGAAGAGCAAGTGAGGTCAAGATCGATGGACCAAGGTCACATGATGATATGAAGTGGATCATATCATTTGTAATATGGTTGGTGCATGTGTTGCATCAATGTCGGAGGAGATGGAGTGGAATGCGCAAGGCAAAGGTATAACCTAGGGCATTTCCATTTCACCGGTCATAGGTGTGTAGAGAAGATGATGACCGGGTTTAGGATAGATGGCCGTACTATTAAGAGGGGCAAACTTGTTTGCATATCGGTTATCTAGTGTCACTTGAGCGATCTAACTTTACATACGTGTTAGGATCGAGTGGCGAGGCAAGTTGAGTGCCTAATTCCTTCGAAGAAAATGTTTGTGAAATTGCTAACACACGTGCACAAGGTGGTGATCACTTGTTGGTGTTGGCACATTTGCGAAGGCGGTGGAGTTTGAGCGGTAGAGAGGGTTTGGGTTCCTCTCTCCCTCCCGCCGAGCTTGCGAGGCGGGATTCGGCGCTTTTTGGAGAAGTGAAATGCCTATTTTCCATTACGCCGGAAGTCGGAAAAGAAACAGAGGCGAACGGAGGTCACAGAGGTGCACCGGACGCTGCACCGGACGCTGCACCGGACGCGGTCAGTTTCGACCGGCGCGTCCGGTCAGTGCAGCGTCGGGTCTGGCGCGCGAGCTAGGGTTTGACACCGGCGCGTCCGGTGACCCACGGGACCGGCGCGTCCGGTCTGGCGAACAGCGAGTCACGAAGTCTTCGGACGCGGTGCGCGTCCGGTCCCTCACCATCGGACGCGTCCGGTGGTCCAGGGAGCTTACTGGACTCGCACCGGACGCGGGTACTGTGGCGTCCGGTGGTTGCGAGGAGCGCGTCCGGTCTTGTCTTCGCGGGCGCGGGTGCTGTGCGCACCGGCGCGTCCGGTGGTTCGCAACAGCGCGTCCGGTCGCTCGTTTGACCGTTGGCGCGCAGTGACCGTTGGAGGATCTAACGGACGAATTTGAATTCAGGGGACACCGGACGCGGTTGAGCGCGTCCGGTCTGTTACGACCGGCGCGTCTGGTGGTCCCGCGAAAAACGTGAGTGGAGGGGTAACGGCTCTATTTGACCGTGGGGTTATAAATAGACCTTGTGGCCGGCCTTGGCCGGCAGCTGAGCACACTTTGGCCTTGGTGGCTTATGTGGTAGTGCTTGGAAGCCCTCTAACTCACTCATGCTTGATAGTGTTCATCGGATCGAGTGAGAGAGCGATTCTAGTGCGTTGCTTTGAGAGATTGCATCGAGTGGCACTAGGTGATCGTGTTGCAAGCCGGTGGTGCTTGTTACTCTTGGAGGTTGCCACCTCCTAGACGGCTTGGTGGCTTGTGGCTCCGTCGAAGCTCGCAAGAAGATTGTGCGAGGCTCCGGAGAAGTTTTGTGAGGGGGATTGTGCTCACCCCGCGGGGATCGCGAAGAGCAACTCTAGTTGAGCGTGTCATTGAGTTACCTCACTTGAGAGTGGTGTCTTGCGGTGCCTTGCGGGGCGTGCCTTGAGGGGCAAGTGATTTGAGGGTCACACCGGGGAACCATCTAAGTGTTGGTCGACACAACGGGGACGTAGCTTGGTGGCGACCAAGTGAACCTCGGGAGAAAATCACCGTGTCAACTTTGTCTACTCTTCTCGGTGGTTTGCCTTCGTGTAACACAAGCTTGTACTTACTTTCATATATACTTGTGCTTGTGTAGTTGCTCTCTTAACTAGTTTGCTTGTGTAGCTTGCTAGTTGTCTTCTTGCTTGTGTAGCTAGAAGCTTCCCCTTTGCGTGGCTAATTCGGTTTGTGTAACCTTGTTAGTCACATTGCTTAGTTTGTGTAGCTAAGTAGTTTGCGCTCTCTAATTTGGCTTGTGTAGCCTTGTTATTGAGCTTTGCTAGTTAGCTTAGGCTTTGTGCGCTTTGCTTACTAGAATTGTGTAGGAGTTCCCTCTTGCTTGCAAAGTACTAGTGCATAGGTTTGTGTGACCTTGCTCTAGAGTTAAATAGGAGAGCTCTTGCTAAGGAAAGCACCTTAGTTGCTTAATTAGGATCTTTGTGAGGTGCTTGTGAACTTAGATAGAGGGATGTAGTCTTGGCTAGACCAATAAGTTTAATTCCGCATGTGTTTCGGTTAGCCAACGCGTTTAAGTTTTAGAAAGGACTATTCACCCCCCCCTCTAGTCCGCCATCTCGACCCTAGACAAGGCTGGCCAGGGCGCTTGCCTGTTTGTGAGCGGAGCGCGGGTCCACATCTGCATGGATCGGTTTTTGCTTCCATAATAGTTGACTGTTTGCAACTGAGTGTTGGCCTAAATTTTTTTGTCACTCCATGGCATCGAGCTCCGAATGTTTTCATGTGTTTGAGATTAATGTTTCATCTGGTGTTGCATGTGTTTCATCTGAATGTTGCATATGTTGCATTGGCTATACACATATGTTGCAAGTGTATTTTTATCTGCTTCAGATGTATGTTGCAAGTGTTTTATATGTATGTTTCATATGTTGTAATGGATATACACATGTTTCAAATGTTTCATCTGTTTTAAATGTATGTTGAAAGTATTTTATGGATGTTGCTTATGTTGCGGTGGCTATACACATATGTTGCAACCGTATGTTTCAACTGTTTCAGACGTATGTTGCAACAAGTGCTTCAAGTTGCAAGTGTTTTCATTAGCGGGCATAGTCTGTTTCATGCGTTTCAGATGTATGTTTTCGTATGTTTTATCTGAATATTGCATGTGTTTCATATGAATATTGCAATAATAGATATAGTGTTGCATATATAGATCTGGTCCCCACCTGCATGCACGTCCACGAGCGCGCAGCACACAAGCGAAGCGAGGGGCGCATCAACATGCGGGGCACGGGCGTGGGTGGTCCCCACCTGCATGCACGGGTGCGCAACGGAAGAAAGCGAAACGCGCAGCAGCAGGCACGGTCTTGCATGCGTACGTGCAGCACCATGTGGGGGCGGGCAAGCAAGCGCACAGTTGCAGCCACATGTGTGGAATAAGCGAGGCAGGTGGCGCCAGGTGCAGCATGCGGTCAGACTCATCGGGCATGCGGGGTGAGCCCAACAGGCGGGGCACGCGCGGGCGTTCGGACGGGGGCTAGCGTCCGGATGTCCAGGCACGAGCCACGCCGATAAAGCTGGGAAATGGGCATCCGTCCGCCCGGACGCTCTGTTGGTGGGGTCATGCGACGCCAGCCCAAGACCTCCCGCTCCTTCGTTTCTAAATAAAAAAATCAGCTCGTCCACGTACTCGTTTCTATCCGCTCACTTGCTCTTATTTGCTCACCTGCCTCCTCTGGCGCTCGTCTGCTAGGCCAGCCAGGCGCGGAGCACGACCGCCTACGAGGCGCAGAATGTGTAGGCTGGATAAGTTTGGTTCAAACATGAAATGTCAACAAGCAACTGGATAGGTAGATGCAGCTCTTTTTTTTAAAAAAAAGTAAGTGATTGCATTACTTATGATCACAGAATATAAATTCAGTTCATGTCAAAATTGATGAACAGGCAACATAGTAGTGTATCTCGAGCAGTAAACCTTGGGAACATACCATGGATCTTTCCCATGAATTGTATAAGGATTTCTGTTGTTAGAAATTGCATTGCATTTCCTACTCTGTTTATTAATAATTTTCAGCCATAATTCATTCATGATACAAGTTCCAACATGATTGGTGTTACTAGCACATTTGAAAACTGGCCTGTGCCTGCTAAAATGTGGCTGATATGGGAGAAGCAGAGATCAGCCCCATTGTTTAACGTACTGTGATATCTTCTTGCTGCATATATTTTTTATAGTGGAAGCTATGCTGATGCTTTTGACAATGCATGATATACAAGAGTGTCTGCTATTCAAGTAATAACTTGTCTTATTTCATCTCTCTGGTCTTAAGCTGTTGCAGAGGACATTATGACCAAAGACGAAATTGACTGGATAGTGTACTCAAACAAAATAGTGGCCGATGTTCAAATAAGCCGATGATTCGATTCTTCCAGTGATGAATGGAGAGGCTATTGATCATAATGCGTGGTCAGTATTTTTTTAACAGACTAAAGTGTTGTGTGATGTTGTGTTTCTTTGGCTCCAAGCAATGTTTGCCGTGTCCTGAAAACTTTGTATGGACTTGGACTTCCAGTGACGAATGGAGAGGCTATTGATCATAATACGGGTAGCAGTAGCAGTAGCAGTAGCAGCGAGAGGCAGCCTGAATCAATATGGACTTGGACTGGAGCATTGTTTTAGCCGACGGTTTCAGCAGGTGATCGATCGGTCAGTCTGACCGTCTCAGTCGAGTGCTACTGCTGCTTTGCATTGCTTGCCACATTTGGAGCCTGCCTGGGTGGCCGGCTTGATCTGGACAGTTTGGTTTCTGCACATTCATCTGATAGTTCGGCCAAGATGGACAGTTGGTGCCTCGCTGCTCGCTACATCTCCGCGACGGCTACAAAGTTCTGGTTCAGGCTTTTTGTCTTTTATTATGTGCTTGTGCTAATCCGGTCCATTTTGCTACATATAAATAGGCATGCAGCTTGCTCAACGACAACAATAGCTTGCTCTCTCAATGAACATAGAGAGTTGATCACAGTCCAGACTTTGCATTGAGACTTGTTCAGTGATCGCTGTTGCATTCTCAGCTTCACTTGCCGCTGACAGTGGATCCCCACTTCACTTGTCGCTGCTCCTGCTCGCTTCGCACTTGGCACAGGCTGTGGTCTGCTAAAGACCAAGGAAAATATGAATCAACAAAGGAAGTACCACTGCTACGATACAGTTTAAATGGCCCTTAAGATCTAAGATTAAGAACGATGACCATCTCATTTTACAGACCATTGGCCCATAGGAAATTTCGCAAAACATCTTTCTACAACAGAGATTATCTTTTTCAGTTGAATATACTCCAGGTCTGTGTCTGCTATCAAATTTAATAGTAGCTGCAAACACTTTGCATCCATTAATCTTAACACAGACAAGACTCTTGGCAAGTGTGCAAACACTAAACAAAGCATGGAAGCACTCACTAAAATCATTACAACAATAAAACCAACAGCAATACAGCATATCGACATCGCAGTTCTATTAGCAGAAGACAAGAGTACTATACTACGGGAGACACTCCATGAGCACACCAGTTAAATGGTGTCTGTGCAGAGACGACAAAAACCTTTCGAAAATTACAAATTCTGCAAATAGAACAATTCTTTGTAAATAAATAGAAATGCAGCAATGACAAATACTCCGTATACTTCAAGGCAACAAAAGTACAAAACCATCCCTAATCGCCGACACCAAACTTGATTCCTAGCATAAGTACAGTTAAGACCACCATTTTATGGGACTCGACAACATCACACGAGGAAAGGAAAAGTGCAAAAGCACACCAACGATCGCACAAACCTGGGGATCGAGATAAGTGCCAAAAAAAAATCGACTCCGTCGGAGGTACCGAGTACTACGCTACTTGCTGTGACTACTCCTTTATGCACAGTACTCCCCGAATGTGGTTACGTGTCAGTAAAAGTAGTTCACGTTTGATAAGTATCTAGTGAATAATATTTGTATTTATAGCTTTAAATTAATTTATTATGAAAATACATTTCGTAATTAATTTAATGGTATTTATTTGATATCATAAATATTGATACATTTTTTTATTCATAATTAGTTAAACTTAAAATACTAAAACATGACACTATGCTAGAATTGCATTCACCTGCCAGAACAAACAAGCCTCGCTCGGTCAGTATACATCACAATCTATGTAGCGACTAGTAGAAGTACGTACAGAATACGAGTCGCTGAAAGTACAGATATTTTTTTTACTAAGACTCCATCTCTTCTCCAATTTCGAGTTGAAGTAGACCCCATTCAGAAATGCTGGATTTTTTTTAGCTTTCTACATTTTTCTTGTGAAAATAAATTGATTTCATGGAATTTCTTAATTTACGAGTCTCGTAAATTCCTATCTTCCGCGGAACCCGAAAAAGTTGTACCTGGTCAATGAACACGTATCGGGGAACTACTCTGACCAAAACGGATTCCGTCAAGTTACTGATGGAGCCCAGTGAAGGTGAAACTGGGCTCCGGCCCCCTCTTGGCCCAAATAATTTTTCATAGCCCATTGACTTTCTTAGCTTTCTAGACTTAAAATACTTATAACACCGTAGCAGTCCAGCATGAAGAGCTCACCCATACACATGCAAGCACCATTTGATGCAAGTTTCTCCATCCGCATGCACGCACTGGCACACGCACCAGCTTATAGTCAATTGATGATGCCAGCTACGAGATTACTTGGAGCGTTAGATCTAAAGCCAGCGCAGCTAGAAGCTTAATCTCTTTTGTACCAGGCAGACATGTCTGGCTGCTTACTCCGCCTGGGGGCGTTTGTAATTCGTACGACCAACTCAATTAATAAAGAGTGCGGTGTTTCCTAAAAAAAAAACTACGAGATAACTTTCCAAAAAAAAACTACGAGATCACTTTTTTAAATAAAAAACAAAATTGGCCCCCCTACCGTTTGCTACACGCTCCGGCGCTGACTATATGCATAGACACACACGCGTATGGTGCGTGCACGACAAAGCTGTCATGTATTAGGCCGGCACATGCGCCACCATGTATCTATCTATCTATTCGGAAACGTGATTCTGGAGCAAATTCGTTCGTGCGGTGGTCCTTCTTGGACACGTTTGTTTCAGCCGTCCACGTACGTTTGAAACGTATTGAAAAGCCAGCGGAGAGTCGACATCTTTTTGTCAAGAAGAAAAATCTCTCCAATCTCAATCGGCTACTTGTCAAGAAAAGGTGTACGTGCACAGGTCTCGCAGGAACAGACAACACTAGGGCCTTCTGAAAATGACAATACTGAGATGGACACTCAGACTGTCAGACGACTACTACAAGAGGAGACCCATAGGTAAATGACTCTTCGTTTGAAATGAAACGTCTTAAATTTTAGAAGCTCGTACAATAAAGTTTTTTTTGGGATAAGTTACCTTTTTTAATGAAGAAGTAAAAGCCATCAGGGTATGCACAGACACGCGTAGTTATATATGGCTGTACTACAAGCAAAAGGGTCTCCGGAGATTTATCAGTGTCATGCTGCATGTTGCATCTGATTGCACAATCACACTCTGAATGTTAGCATGGAATATATACTAATATATTAATTCACCTCTGGAAATTAAATTGTGCGGAGGATTAGGGCCTGCTGGTGGTGTAGCCACGGATATTTTGAGACACCTATTAGACTCTCTGGCAGGCTGCAAACATGCATGCATGGAGAGGAGAATGCTACTGGTAGTACAGTGAAGGCTTGATGTTGTTAGCAAATAGAAATGGGCAGTGTTCAGAATTGTGCAGATCAGAAGCACTGCAAAACGTAAATACGCATCACTGAATTGGAAAGCCAGATTGTTGAACAGAACAGACATCAGAGAGTGATGGATGGATGCATAAACTGAAGCTCTGCTCAAGGTACTCCTTGTGTTAGTCCATCAATACTCGTCTAAATATAATTCAGCCAGCATCATGGTACATAGCACAGAACAGAATCATGGTATTACAGATACAACGGCCGTATGTACAAATCGGCATCCATGCACTTGAAACTAGCTACCTACTACTTGTACTTGCATGATCACCTCTGTATCTCTATCCTTGCCGATCGTCCTCTTGTTTTCTTGGAATCACAAGTTCAGAACAGGGACGGGCGGACGGCTGACTGATCAATCTGATACAGACGCACTAGGCGCCGGAGATGCTGCAACCTACTCAGTCTGCTCAAAGAACTCTCTCTCTGCCCAGGTGCGGCGGTGCCTGCGCGGGCAGGGTCACAGACTCACAGGGACAGAGGTGCATGCTCTGATCTGTTCCGTAGTCCGTACAGACCGGCACGGCGTCGCCAGCGGCGGCTTGTCACTAAGGGCGTGTTTAGATGCCCGGAATCGGCGGCGGCTGATTCACTGTGCAGTATTGTGCTGCACTGTAGCATTTTGTTTTTATTTGGTAAAAATTGTTCAAACATTGATTAATTAGGCTCAAAATGTTCGTCTCGCAAAATACAACAAAACTGTGTAATTAGTTTTTGATTTCATCTACATTTAGTACTCCATACATGTGCCGACATTTTGATGTGATGGGGAATCTTCTTTTTGCATAGTGCAATTTGGGGAAATATTTGGGATCTAAACAAGGCCTAAGACTATGCGCACTTATGGACCTCTATATTCATCCTCTATACGTCCTAGTCAGCAAGATTCTCTCCTCTATACTTAATTCTCCCGCACCCATCCATCCTCTATATCATCCTCTATCCACTCTATCTACTATGGGACCTACTTGTCACTTTATCTAAATATATCCATGTGTGATCTAGTTTTGAATGATTTATTAAGACGAATTTAATGGTGCAATCGAAATTTAATTTGGATTTTTGGTTTGTGAGTTATAGCATTTTTTTCTTTGTTTAGCTAGTAGGCCCCGTCAGTATAGAGTATAGAGTAAGCACTGTGCTACTTTAAATATAGAGTAAGAGAAAAGATAGAGTATCGTTTTAGAGTACTCAGTGCAGCAGTTTTTACTCTATATTCATACTCTAAAGCTTTAGAGTATCGTTTTAGAGTGACCACTGCGGATAGTCTAACTACGCTGACCACGTCCGTCGCAGCAGGGACGGCCGCCGCGCCGACCCCGACCCCGACCCCGCGTCGGCGGCGGCGAACATCTCGTCGAGGGCGATGACGAGCGCCATGGCGAGCGGCGCGCCGAGGCGTGGCCCCGCCACGAGGCGGAACACGTCGTCCCCGACGCGCTCCTTCCGGCGCACCTCGGCCACGGCGTCCCCGCGCGCGTCCCGCACCGCGCAGGCCCGCGCCCCGTACGACCCTTCCACCACGTACGCCTCGCCGGCCTGCGCCTGCAGCGGCGTCACGTACGCCAGCGGCGCCTTGCCGGAGGAGGAAGCCCCGAGGAGGCCGAGGCCGAGGCGGGCGCGGCTCACGGACAGGAAAGGCTTGGCCTTGTTGGGCCCGCGGCATCCCGCTCCCGCCGCGGCGGCGTCGCCCTCGAAGATGAGCCAGCGGTCCGGCGCCAGGCCCAGGCTCGTGAGACTGCTGCGACGGCGCACGGTGAGCAGCGGCGTGCCGGCCACGTCCATGAGCACCACGTCGCCGGCGCGCCGCCGCAGCCCGCGGCGGGCGGAGTCGTAGCAGTCGACGCGGAAGGCGAGGGCGCCGTCCGCGTCGTAGACGGTGAAGCCGGAGCAGCTCAGGAGCAGCGACTTGCGCCACACCGTCAGCACCGCTGCCGGCCGCTCCTGGTCCTGTTGTTGGTGGCGGCCCGCATCGGCCCCGCGGCTGGTGCTGGTGGTGGTCATCGTCGCTGCTGCTGCTGCGGCGGCGGGGGGCTCCGGCGCGATGGCGTTGGGGCGTGCCCTGGCCATTGTGTTGGTACTGCTCTGTTCCCCTTTTTCAGACGAGGCGGTTTTGGTTTGTTTCTCCTCTGTTCGTTGCGTCTGGAGTTTCGGGAGGAAGCTGGAGGAGACAGCGAGCATGGGGGTATTATTGGAGGAGAGGGGGAAGGCGTTTGTAGCTAGTGGCGGATAGAATTTGGCCAAATGGCATGGGAAGATGGAGGCGAAGACGAGAGACACGGCGAGAAAGGTGGGGTGGTGATGGTGACTGACCCGCGTAGTCGCATGCTGCCCAAGTGGCCCCCCATGCAGGAGAATTGAAGTGAACGGAGAAAGCACTGTGGTATTTACTGCAGTAATACAGTAGCTACCACAGCCTGTCAGCCTGACCGTGACAAAGGAGGAGATTTTTCAGAAAGTATTTGGAGATGAATCACACATATGGAAGGAGGTGCTGTTTCTTTTGACTTCGAACAGCGAAGGATGTTGATTTTTTTAATAGATCTTATAGAGATAAAATATCTATGGTAGAGATAGTACCGAATTGAACTTAAATTTAACTAATATGGCAAAATAAGTTTGCCTAATCATGCTATCGAGCTCAAACTAGAAAAAGTGATCAAATTTGATTATCAGCTGTGCTCATGCAGTTAGCCATGTGAAACGAATATCTTATAACCGCGCTTTGTTCTCTCAATGCATTTAACGACACAAATTATTTATATGGATGGCAACCAAGAAAATAAGGGTTATGATGGATTCTGCAGCTACTGCTGATTTGCTGTGAGAGAAAAATACTGTTGAATGGCTGGCTAATTCTAGCCGATAAGCTCAAGCGAAAACGGTCGAGATGACAGTGATGGAAGTCTGTAATTTTGGATCGCAATAAAAGAATTGTTACAGGTTTGAGTGGCATTCTATCTTGGCCTTGTTTAGTTCTCCAACTTTGGGGCTAAATTCCACTATGCAAAAAGAAGATTTCCATCACATCAAAATACCGGCACATGCATGAAGTACTAAATGTAGATGAAATCAAAAACTAATTGCATAGTTTGTACTTTGTGAGACGAATATTTTGAGCCTAATTAATCAATGTTTGGACAATTATTACCAAATAAAAACAAAATGCTAAAGTGTGCTACAGTGATTTAGATATCCCCAAATTGGGGAACTAAACGAGGCCCTGGTTTGAATGGACGTTACTTTAATGAAGTTTTTAAAATAGCACGGATAATATTAAGTATATTCAATTACCTATTTAAATATATGATTACAAACAAAATGGTAATATTTTGGGTCGGCCTCACGGTACCCATTGGGCCTAGAGATGAATTTCCTATTTGCTTATGAGAAATGGGTTTTACGCTATCGTCTAAACTTCTGGATAGTAATTTTTTTTGAAAGGTGGATAGTAGTTGTATAGCCTACCTGCCGATATTGGCTTTCAGTGCGAATTAGAAAAATAAAGGTTCTTCTAGGTACACTTCAATTGTTTCCTGGAGCATTACAAAGAAGCTACGTGGCCAGGGTTCTTCTAAATGCCATAATTGAATGTCTTTAGTTGTTCCATTAATTTAGCACAATGAATTTTCGTCATAATCACACTGATCATTAGGTTTGAAATTTCCTCCTGATATTAGTTTTCCATATCACAGGCTTCCACCGTGTGGCAATAGTTAACAACTTAACATACATCACCTTCTGTCACGACAGGAGTGCATTGGCTACTCTTTTGTACATGGGCGGTCACCATCCACTAAGCCTTTAGCAATAAAGGAACCTGATGCAATTTTTGGTGAACTGGATATCTGGGTGAACATGAGGATGACTACTTCCTTTGTGCTACTGTTTTGGTATTATGAACTGTTTTAGTACTCTGGATGGGAATTTGAGTCTTCCAAATTACCGGCAAAAACGATATTGTAATGAATTCATATCTTGGCATGTCATTTGCATGGGATGATAAAAATCATATAGTCCATACGGGCCATATGATTAGTGTTATTAATATGGTCTACTTATATGAGTTTTCCCCCATATATGCTATTGTTGTTTTACAAATTTGACATGTGAGCTATTTCCCATATTATAAACGGCTTTAGTGCTTTGGATGGATTTGTAACAGTATTTTATACTGTTGAGAGGTACTCCCTCTGTCCCTGAAAGCTTCAATTCCTAGAATCCGTGCCGGTCAAACTTTTTTAAGTTTGACTGACTTTATAGAAAAGATGAACAACATTTATGACATAAAATAAGCATTTTATGAAAATATATTCTATGATAAATCAAATGATACTAGTTTGGTACCATAAATCTTAGCGTTTTTTCATAGAAATTTGGTCAAAGTTTAAAAAGTTTGACTTAAGACAACTCTAGAAATTGAAGCTTTCAGGGACAGAGGGAGTAATAATGAAGTCTGGTATTGGTATGTAATCTGTATGGATTGACAGAAGCCATATATGGTCTACGAAGACCATACATTCAGTGTTGTCATCAATAATATATATCTATATAAGTTTCTTGATATGTACTGTATTTCATATTATTGCTTCGCAACGGGACGCTGGTAAGGCGCCCGGAAGGGCGCTTCCTTTTCTAGTTCAAGTGAATAGAGAAAGCACGGTAGTAGTACTGCGGCAATGCAACTACCACAGCCTGTGAGCCTGACCGTGACGAAGGAGGGAGATTTTTTTTAGAAAGTACTTGCAGATGAATCACGCTTGATACGGAAGGATGCACTTTTTTTTTACTTTGAACATCGAAGGGTATCGATTTTTTAATAGATCTTATAGATAAAATATCTACGTAGAGATAGTACCGAATTAAACTTAAATTTAATTAATCCAGAGAAATAAATTGGCTAAACATGCTATCAAGCTCAGACTATAAAAAGTGATCAAATTTGGTTATCATCTGTGCTCACGAAGTTAGTGATGTGTAACAAACATCTTGTAACGGTGTTTTGTTCTCTCGATGGCATTTAAGGGAATAAATTATGTATATGGATGGCAAGTGGCAACTAAGGAAATAAGGCTCGTTCATGTGACGGTAATGGCAACAAGATCAAAAATTCTAAATGGATGATCGTGAGAAAAATCTATAATTTTGGATGGCAATCAAAAAATTGTTACAGGTTTGCACAATTTGAGATGGATTATCCACTTCTAGTACTCACACAGTCACACTGTGTTCCTGTAAAGCCTGACTCTGCATAGTCTAGTCTAGAAATGGTCGGCAGAATAGTGAGGGAGTGTTTGGTTCTAGGCCACAGTCCGCCACGCCGCACTTGCGGCTGCCATGGAGACGTGGCTGGCGTTTGGTTGGCTGCCGAAGCAGAGTTTGTGGCGGCCACTGCTATTGCGGCTGCTGTTTGGTTCTTCTCCGACCTATGGCAGCCACAGAGTCCTCTAGCATAAAAGCACGCCACAACTGCGGCAGCCAAATCCAGCGCCTAACGTTCGGCGCCGCCGTCGCGCAGCGTGGCAAGCCACAGCAAAACAGCAGAAGCTTGGGCGGCGCCACACATGCTGTGGCAAACTGTGGCCTCGAACCAAACGCTCCCTCAGGCCTGGTTGTGGTTGCCTCGAGAGCATGCAGCAGAGTCAGTCAGTGAAGTCAACAAAGAGCATCGCACGCGTCCTGCTTCTACAGTCCCATGTAAAGCCTTTGCTACCGTCACGCACCCACATAGGCTGTGTTTAGTTGTAAAATTTGGAGTGCCAAAATTCACTGTAGCGACACTGTAGTATTTCGTTTGTATTTGGTAATAACTGTTCAACCGTTGACTAATTAGGCTCAAAACGTTCGTCTCGCAAAGTACAACCAAACTGTGCAATTAGTTTTTTATTTTATCCATATTTAGTACTCTATGCATGTATCGCAAGTTTGATGTGACGGTGAATCTTTTTTTGCATAGTACACTTTTCAAGTGAACTAAACACAACCGTAGTATGAAAGGTCAAGTATGTAGCTATAGCCTATAGGGTAGCCCAAATCCAAAATAAGAAAGGCAAATATGTTCAAGGTGCCACGCATCCGACTCCTTTTTGTTTTGCCGCCAAACATTCCACTGTGGCTTTTAATTCGGTCAAGAAAACGTGGGATGGCTGCTTTCAGCTTTCTCTCGAGTCTCGGATCTCTGCTGACGCGTGTATGGAGCCATAGAAATGCCGGAACGCACTTGGATTCTCGATCTGACTGATGAGTGGCCGTCCTTCCTTTCCCTTGCTTACCATCATCGTAGGTGCTAGCTAGCTTAGGGTTGGAGTTCATTCCCTTCAAGCCACTCCACTTTTTTTTTTCTTTTTGGCCTTGTTTTTTCGAATTACCTGTTGATCAACAAGGAACCGTGCATGGAGAAAGGCCTATCTGGATATATCTGCTGCACTAATATATAGCCTATCATAAACAAAAAAAAATATCATCACCCATTCGTGTTTGAACCGTTTCCACTTTCCACTCCATTATTGGTCTGTACCGTACCAACGTTGCGTTTTTAATAGATGTTCTAGTATATGTCTAATTTGCTGCTAAACGGTGTATTGTGATGTACAGGGCATGCTACTTGTATCTTAAGTGAAATGAGTAGGAACAGAGCGTTGATTTTCTTGAGTTGGAACCTATTCATAGAGGTTTTGACATGGGGTGTTTGTATTTTTTATATATTTACTGAGAATTTAACAATATTGTTTTTCAGTAGTAGATGATATGTTCGATGCGTATCACCTATGAGTTCTGTCGGCGAGGTGATCAAAGGGTAGCGAGTGTATATTCATATGGGTGATATGTGTGCATTTATGATTGCTGTGTCCGTACAGTGATTCAAAAGAAAGGTGAAATAAGCATACAAGTCCCTAAATTGCAACTGATGATCATTGTCACAAGATATTATTCAAAAGACTAGGGATTCTAGTCTCAGTTGAGTTGATTTGATTCGTGCGCTTCCTAAAAATCTGGTTGATGGTGCTCGCTGCATTTTCATTTTTTGGGGATATCTAACAACGAAGACATGGGCATGCATAGATCAGGCCATCAGGGTACGAATTGCACGTAAGAAGAGAAAGGATGTTGTACACTTCCTCTATCTTGCTCTGATCATTGCTCGTGTTTTATGCATGCTCCATGATTAACAGGTGGACCCCTCAAAATTCTAGCTACTTCTCCTTCTCTGGATATGGATGCGCATGCCGATCTTATCCAGCACGCACACTCAAAATATTTGAGCAATAAGGATGCAATTTGGCATAGAAATACCCTTGCTATAGCTCAGGGTATGTAGTACAACTTAGCTGCTACCTTACATGATTGTTGTTATGCTATTTTATGATAATTGCATTATTGATTGATTTGATGGGGATCATCAATCACTTTAATAAGTTCATCTGTTCACAACCAAAGTTTCCTCTCCCAACTTGCATGATCTAGCTGCAAATAGATCCTAGTTGTTTTGGCTAGCTCAAGACAATGGCCCTGTTCGGCAGGCTATTTTTTTTTTTTTTGCTTATAAGCCGGCTGTAGCTGATTTGCTGTGAGAGAAAAACACTGTTCCATGGCTGATAAGCCGTGCTGATAAGCTCAGCCGAACAGGGGGAATTTGGACTTGAGATGGAACAAATTAAATGCCCCATCAATTGGCTTCCGCTGGCATATACTGATTCAGATCAGTACAGAACAAGCAAGGAGGCACATCCTTTGTGGAGACATCCTTTGGAGAGTGAAACTCAGCATAGGTCTTTTTTCTTTATACTGGAGCATAGGTCTTTGAAGTTGTCTACAGGTACCATATAGGTCTCCAAAGTTTCAAAATACATTGTTATGGTCCTAAAGTTACTTCGGGTCTCATCCAGGTCAAAACAGCCGTTTACCTGACCTAGTAGCTAACACGGCATAACCCACTTGTTAGCGGCAAGGCCCAATTTTGAAAATCATATCTTTTTTTCATACGAATTCGGATGAAGATGATACTTATATGAATAGTAGCCCTCTATCAAATCAATAACTTTCTAGTTTTGAGTTTTTCCATTTGAGATCGCTAAGATGCTAAAAAAATATTATAAAGTTTCATCATCATATTAATCGCGTAACAAACTTGTCGTCTTAAAAAATCATATCTTTCTTGTCTGGTGTTGGATAAAAATTCTTTGTATATAAATTGTAAGTCTTGATGAGATTTACAAGTTCAAAATTTTTAATTTTGCCATTTATGGTTATTAAGATGGTTAAAAAATAACATAAAGTTTTAGTAGCATATTAATCGTGTATCGTGAGTTGTAAAAGTAATAACTTTCTTATATGCGGTCTGATAAGGATATTTTTATATGAAAGTTGTAGCGCCTAATGAGATCAACCACTTTCAAGTTTTTTTATTTGGAATTGTTTACAGTTTCTTTAAAAAATTGATACAAACAACTTCAAATGAAAATATAAACAACTTCAAATAAAAATCTCAAAACTAGAAAGTTGTAAATTTCATCAAAAGCTATAACTTTCATATAAAATAATATTTTTATTCGACATCATAAAGAAAGGGTAAAGACTTCTTGCCAGCTAGCCGTGCGTTTGTCCAACCGCGCGCACGCGTCCATCTACCATCTACGCTGGATCGGAAGGCTATTTCAGCGCACCACTCTTGTGATGGGTCCCACCATTTTTTTTATCCCCTCCTCATCCATTTCGTTCCCCCATCGATTTCTCTGCCACACCGCACGGCGACCTGTGCCGCACCACACGCCGACCCACGCCCTGCCGATCTCGCCGACCGGAGGCCCTCGCCGCCGGCGACACCCACCCACCCTCCCTTTTCTCCAGCTACCTGCCCCCGCGCCTCCGCTCGTGGGGCGATGGAGGCGGCCTTCGACGTCTACTTTCTGCGGCGCGGATCTGGACTGCGGCGACCGGATCAGCGGCCAGGAGGCCGTCGCCTTCTTCAAGGGCTCCGGCCTGCCCCAGCCCGTCGTCACACAGGTGACCCTCAGATCTCCCCTCCATCCCATCCCATCCCCAGCGCCGCGTCACTCCTGCCTCGGCGATCTGCGTCTGCGTGCGACGTGCGACGATTGATGAGCAGCGCTGTCGCGCCGCCACGATCCACGAATCCACGGTCGTCGTCCTCTCCGTAGACCGCGCGGTGGGCCTGGGCCGGCCGGGACCGGTCCGCGAGCGCGGCGCGGCGCGGCGCGTGCCCGCCCACGTACGGCATCTGGCCTCATGCAGGGCGGCAGCCGCAGCCGCGTGGGACGTTCTCTGCTTGCCGATTTACACACAACGCGGATGCATTCATCATGCATGCAGAAATCAGAATTGCAGATGCAGCGGCGTTGGTTGCTGGACAGCAACGAAATTGCCGAGTAAACACACCGCATTGACGTGTTGGCCTGTTGGGATTGGATCTTTGTGTTTGACTGTTGCGGTGGGTTGCAGCGCACAGAGGTCATGATTACACTGAGTAGTGGGTTTTTCTCCACTGAGTAGTATGAATGGATTTAGGATGACATTTTACCGACATGATTACACATGGTTTGAGTCCTGCTAGTCTATCTGGAAATATGGAGCCTCCTAATCAAATACTGAGAGTTTTTCTTACATAAAGGATACTAGCACGATCCACGTGCTTCGCTGCACGCGCCATTCTAAGCGCTTAGAGCAGTTACTTTTACACGGGCCTACGGTTTTGCTGGGTACGTGTTGATGACTTGATGAGCCATGTGTTCTGGAGTACGTAGGGTGTCATTTTGATGATTCCTGCTGCATCCGTGCCAGCGTGAGTGCGCGTTGATGCAGATGGGATCATGTTCCACCATTGGGCGTTGGCTATTTCTGTGGTATGAGCAACTATTAGTGTAGATTGTATAGTACATATAATACGGACTAAGGTGAATTCATATCCAGTGGAAAAGAACCTCGTATTTTTTCAGTGGAATGGTTACGTACAACTCATTTTTTGTGCCATGCTTCCTCTTTATTATAGTATAATAATCAGTTCTGTTCATTAAAAAAAACAATTACTCCATTCCTATAGGTTGTATAAAAGAGACTGATTTTTCTACCTGGAAGTAGTCAAAAGTTGCCTAAATCTCTATTGTATATTCCTTTGTTCTTAGATTTTGAGCAGGCTATGTGGTGGTTGAAATGAAACTTAAGTTGTTTTTGTATTCTTAGGCCAAAGGCTGAACGTACCTATGAATCTAGGAAAAGGAAAAGACAGAATACCTTGGTTTCATTAGGAGTGTAATTATAAAACAAAGCATCTTAAATCGAACCATCCATATTTTTTCCATGCACATAGGAATGTACGTACCTACTTCTCATGAGAAAGTAATGTAAAAAAATGTTTAGGAGGTGGTTGAATGAAGCATTCACTATTTCAGTAGGTCTAGCACATTGCAAACATGTATATTTTGGTATGCAGAAGTGTCTAGAAAAAAAAACATAGGCTAATCTGCCCATGACCTAACCTCAGAGGTGCAAATCACAATGTTGATGACCTTGGGATCTATGTGATGACTTTGGGATGTAGTACAGCATGATAGTAGAGAACTACTAAAGAGTTTAGTTCCATGTATTGCAGCAACGTGTGAGTGCCCGGGAAGAAATGAGAATATGAGTATTCCGATACAGTTTCAGGTTACCTGTTGGTCCTTGCCGCCACATTCTTTGAAGACACCTTAACCAACCCTTGAATGAGGATTGACATGGCATGAAATTTCTTAATAGCGCCCTTATTTTAGAAAGAGGGATCATGTGAGAAACATATATGCTGTACTGGGGAAAGCAAATATTTTACTTAGGTGCCTTTGCTATATATATGTCGGACTTATCGGAACTGCTTGCTGCAGCAAGCATTGCAGCTGCTGCTGCAGCTAGCCTGCCTACGTTTACTATTTTTTTGTAGTAGAAAAATAAGAAGCAACAACTGCTGTAGCTGCTTCAAAAGCACAGCTGAGCAGGTCCCATGAGTTGCACAAAACGACCTGATCCAATTGTTAGACAAGACTGCCTATATTTACTATTCTTTTTTGTTCGTCTGTTTTCTAATTGCATCACTGTATGAACTACTTATCCAAACCATAAATGTAATTATTAGACAAGCTCACGAGCATTCAAAAATCAAAAGCCTGGTTTTTGGTTGAACATATGGAATCCCTAGCCCTATCATTAAACTAGGCAATAATGTTGCTGTACATAGGCAATAATATGATTTAATATAGGCAATAATCTTCTATGAATTAGGCGAAGTACTATCTCAATTAGGCAAAACCACTTTCTTAATTAAATATAAGACCTGTTACTACTTAGACAAAGTACTCTTGAACATGCATGTTTATCCAGACTAATAATTTTAGGACTGACTTGATATGAATCCTAATATTGTTTAATCAGCACCTACAAACTTGACTCTAGTATTTATTTTAACGGCATTTTTGGTATTTGCCATGATCATGTACTAAGGAATTTTATGCTTCCAGGTTATTGATCATTTGTCCAAACAACTAGGCATTTTATACCTATGCTATTCAATTTAGTTATGTGGTTCTGTTTATGCCTTCCATATATATCCACAATGTTCCTTTGTTTTTTAGCAATCTTGCTGTCTTCATAATTCATTAGTGAATGAGCAGAGAAGTGAATAGCTTGTTTTTTGTTTAGTACCTGATGACCTGGGCACGTTTGGATTAAAGAATCATCCGGCTGTTTCTAGGGAATGAGATGATGACGACTTTTATGCTGGTGGAGAGCAGGACACGGTGACGGACGGACTGGTCTACTCCGCCAAACCAAAGGTGCCGTTTAGGTTCGGATGTAGGTTTGAATCACTTCATGAAGTAGTTTTTTACTGAACTAGCATGTGATTGGCATTATATTAGCAATTCACTATTAGCCACTAGGCATTATATAAGCATTTCAGTATTATATAGGCATTTCAGTATTCAGCTGTGGGTTGCAAATGAACACAGACACTATACTTGCTTTTTCAGAATACATAAATTGCCTATTTTAGGAAGACATTGTTGCCTAACGAGAGTGACACTTAAATTGCCTAAGAAAATGCAGCTTGTTGTGCTTTTTCTCGGATCCCTGCTTTCTCTGTTGCTTGGTTACTCCAGTTTTTATCTGCAGGTCATAGCAACTGCAGCCTCAATTAGGCCACTATTGGGCAGCACAAGCAACATTTTGGTAGGCTCAAAAAAAAAAGGCAACATTTTGGCACTGCATAGTTTAGCTCTGTTATCTTCAGGTATGAGCAGTGGCTTGCCATGTTCTCCCTAGCTTCTTTTTTTGCAGCTGCTTGGCGTTTGTATTGATTTATTTATTCTTTTTCCCGACTTACTAGCTCTTTTGAGTGCTTGGTAATTTTTGTAGCAGCAGCAGTAGTTCTGCAGTAACATCAGCTATCTAACAACAGTTTCAGGACTTCAGGTAATGTTTCTCTCGTATTTTTTTTTTGTTTACCAGCAGCAGTTCAGTAGACCAAAATTGATGTGTTTTATGTGATCATTCATTGCTCTCAGTTTTATTTTCATTAGCTAGCTGCTGTAACTTAGCCTGCAGTTTTTTAATTTCAGTCAGTGTTCTGAATTTCATGATACAGTGATGTACCTTTAAGCAATCATGACTTACATGTATTATGTATCTATAATAGCAATGATTGTATTATTCGTAGTAACGATGAAGTCAGGAGTATGGCTCACTCGATCTTACTGGTTGAGGTTTGGGATTTGTGGAAGGTTTGTGGTTCTGTGTCTAGTTATAGTTTGTCACTATGTCAATTTCAGCTTGACATGTCATGGCATGCTCTATTTTCCTCAATAGTGCTGGATTGTCATTGCATTACTAACCAGAAAAAATAGCTCAAGGACAAGCACTTGAACTGATGTACACACGCGAACCCGTACTGAAAATGCTCGTTTGGGCTCTAGAATGTGTGTATGTACCATAGCAGCCCACTTTGAAACATTGTCTTTGTTTTTTGACATCATCACCTTTGCCTGTCTTGATTTTTTTTTTGGCAAATAGACCAGGGGGTTGGGGGTTGGGGGTGGTGCGGTGGGTTCTAAATGAACACAGACACTATGGCTGTGTTTAGTTCACCAAATTTGGAGTGACAAATTTAATGTAGCGATACTGTAGCATTTCGTTTGTATTTGGTAATAATTGTCCAACCGTTGACTAATTAGGCTCAAAACGTTCGTCTCGCAAAGTACAATCAAACTGTGCAATTAGTTTTTGATTTCATCTACATTTAATACTTCATGCATGTATCGTAAGTTTGATGTGACGGAGAATCTTCTTTTTGCACAGTGCATTTTTGGAGGAACTAAACACAGCCTATACTTGCTTTTCCAGAATACAAAAATTGCCAAATTAGGAAGACATTGTTGCCAAATGAATAACACTTAAATTGGCTAGAAAAATGCAATCCACTACAACATTACTAGCAGCAACTTGCTCAGACTGACTCCAACAGCGAGAAGGCAAAACGGCGACCCATTCCAGGATTTAGGTTGTGCACAGCGAATGGGTCACCGATCCAAAAACTTCGTTTTCCAACAGCCAGAAGGCAAAGGAGGAACCCCCCGAGGTCCGCCCGTCTCCCTCCCCGCCGAGGTCCGCTCGTCTCCCTCCCCGCCTCTCTGCATGCGCCGCCCGCGCCCCTCCCCGCTGACGAGCTTGCCGGAGAAGAGGGAGCCGCCGCGACCAACCTCGCCGGGGAAGAGGGTGTGGGCCAGATCCGGCCCGAGCGTGCGGGCAAGCTCGGGCGACCGCACGGGGCAGCTTCGACCCACCGCTGCGCAGGTGACCTCTGGCCAGCCGCCACGCAAGCGAGCGTGTGGGGGAGCACCGGCACCGCCGCCGCGCGGCCAACCTCTGGCCCACCGCCAAGCAGGCGAGCGCGCGTGGGGGAGCGCCGGCCCACTGCCTTGAGGGCCAACTCCGCCACGGGGAGGCACAGGAGGGGCTCGCCGGGGAAGAAGACCCGACGCCGCCGCTGCTCCCCCCTCGCCGTGACCCCGCCGGGCGAGGCCTCCCGGTGCGGATCCGGCAAGGAACCTCCCGGCGCGGGTAGGAGAGGCCGCCCCAGCGCGGTACCGGCGGGTGGTGGCTCCGGGCGGCGGTGTGGACGCGACCTCCCCCGCGCCTCGCCGTCGTCGTCCGCTGAAGCACATCGCCGTCGTTGTCGGCTCCACCTCGACGCCTGGGCCCACCACTACCGGCGCAAGAGGATTGCGTCATGGGGGAGAGACGACGCATCTTTGCGTTCTGGCTCAGCTCATACTCAAAATGGGTGTTTGGTTTGCATACGTCGTTGGAGACTGTTTTTTTTTACCCAAAACACTGCGCGCTACCTAAAATGCGTTTGGGTCACGCTTTGGCTGCTCTGTTGGAGACAGTCTCATCACCAATAGAGGCTCCAGGAACATAAGCATCCTTTTTTATCTCCATCTAGCAACAAATTTGTGACACATGTTATCCATTTTTTTAACATGCAGGATGCAAGCCATGTACAGAGAAGCAAGATGCAGGTCATGTACAGAAAAGATGCGGAAATGCGTGATATTCCTAGGGACTAGATGTATAGTGTTATGCTCAAGAACTGTAGATGTAAATGTGTTATTTTCTGGATACATTGCACTTTTTTTTTGAACGTATACATGCAGTTTGGGCTTGATTTGCCTTTTTTCCCACATAAACCCGTGGTCGGTATTTTGGGCCTAGGCCATGCAAGCCGAGTTGCATACGAATAAGCCAGCGTAATTAGCATTCTTGCCAAAAAAGGAATATAATAATTGCACTTTACTATAAATGGCAAGGCCGTGTGGGAGGTTTATATTACGGCCGGCCGTGCGTTAGCTACTTCCTAAAGAAAGATATGATTTTTTAAGCAATAAGCCCTAGTACTGATTAATATGTTGCTGAAATTTTATATTATTTTTCTAACCATCTTAACGACTTTAAGTGATAAAATTCAAAACTATGAATTTGTAGATCTCAGCGAGAGCTATAATTTTTATATATAAAACTTGGAAAAAGAGAGGGACATTATTTTCGTCTTTAACCATGCTTTATCTTGGCCGGAAAATCTAAACATATTGTGTATTTTTTTTTTGTCTCTGGCTAAAGTTTAGCTGAGTTTTAGTTGCACTCGTTTGGATCCCTAACAGCTAAACTTTAGTGGATCCAAACCTGGCCATAAGCGCACTAGCTGCAATAAGAGAGGCTCACACACCACAAGAGTCTCATCCATTCATGGGTCAACGCTTACTTCATCCCCATGCATTACAGAAAATACCTCCGGGCAAGTACTACTAGCTAGTAGTGGGGTATACACCCAACGTTAATTTATCACAGGTTTCGTGACCCTAAGACTATCCGCACTCATGGACCTCTATATTCATCCTCTATACGTCCTAGTCAGCAAGATTCTCTCCTCTATACTCAATTCTTCCGCACACATCCATCCTCTATATCATCCTCTATCCACTCTATCCACTGTGGGACCCACTTGTCACTTTATCTAAATATATTCATGTGTGATCTAGTTTTGAAGGATTTATTGAGACGAATTTAATGGTGAAATCGAAATTTAATTTGGATTTTTGGTTTGTGAGTTATAACATTTTTTCCTTTGTTTATCTAGTGGGGCCCGCCACTACAGAGTATAGAGTAAGCACAGTACTACTCTAAATATAGAGTGAGAGAAAGGATAGAGTATCGTTTTAGAGTACCAAGTGCAGCAGTTTTTACTCTATATTCATACTCTAAAGCTTTAGAGTATCGTTTTAGAGTACCCACTGCTGGTAGTCTAATACAACTACCTTCTGACCTCTTGATATATAAACATAAACATTTCCTCCCTTTTACAAAGTTAATCTGTTTGATCAAATATATACTGTATAGTCTATCCCTTGCATGCAAAACTTCTAGCTAGTGCGCCTACATGCAGGGTAAGGATGAAAATGAAACGGGAATATTCTGAACGGAATCACATCTTTTTCTATATTTTATCCGATCGAATTTGCATTTTTGTGTCCGACTTCACCGTTTTCGCTTTCGTTTTCGTATTTCAAATGTAAAAGTAGAAAACAGTTTACACATTTTCCGACCGTTTTCTAGTTTTAATTCGGAATATCCCGAATTCAAAATTCGGTTTAAACCGAATTTGGTTGTCAATCATTACTATCCAAGCAACTAGGCAAAGGCAAGTGTGGAGCACTGATGCCCATTGGCCGCATTATATAGGCAGCTCACACCCGTCGCGCCTTCCTGAGTCGCTAAGGTAGGACTAATCACCTCGTACGGTGCTGCATATCTGCACGGCTGCATCTAGCTTCACGCGGCGCTATTGTTGCATTGCATGTGACTAGGCTGACCAAAAGAGAGAGAGCTAGATGGGCCAGGCGTTGTTGCTATCCTTTCTAGTCTAGTACCCATGGCATCTCAAATTTTCCTCTTCTTTCTTTTTCTTTTTCTTTCTCTTGTCAAAGAAACCAAATTGATAAGTCTGCTCTCTTGCACTCGAAATTTGTCACGATGACACTTGTTAATTGTTATATATTGTGGATCGGTATTCCGTATTGAATTTTCGTATACCGACCGTGTTTGACATAATTTCGCTCGAATTTGTTCGTTTTTGAAATTCTCGATATTCCGTAAGTTCGCGTCGTTTTCGTGTCTGTCTTTACCATTTTCGCTTTCGTTTTCGTATTCAAATGTAAAAGTAGAAAATGGTTGAGGAGTTTTCTGTCCGTTTTCATCCTTAATGAAGGGCGCATCACATCCCTGCTGCTGTACATGTGTCTTTACGTATCCAAGGTACTACTCTCAGTGGAAACCTGACACAGCATATGCACTACCGTGAAGATAGACAAATTAATTCCAAGATTGTGTTGAGTATACTAGACTAGAGCAATAAATTTTCTTTTCTAATAAGGTGGCAGCAAAAGCTTTTATCCATCTTTTAATGGAAGAAGAAACAAAAAGAAAGACGAGAATAGGTGGAGGATGGTTTAGTCTTTTTTTAGTAGAACCAAGCCCAGATCAATCTCAAAAAAGAAGAAGAAGAAGCCCACAACCACATAACTAGAAGGGTGCTCTTTTATGATTACCGCTATATATATCGTATGTTTCATTGTTACACAATTAAATAACCATGTAATTTCCATATAATTTGTTCACTGGCCTGTGGGCACCAACCCTTCCGCAAAACTACTGTGCAACAACTGGTCAACTAACTACCCCGTAGCAATAGTCTATATACTCTCCGTAGCTTTTAGGCCTTGTTCAGTTAGACCCTCCCGGCTAGGGTCATGGCCCAACCACTGTGGGTCAGTCCGGTGTGGGAACATTCCGTTAGGCCTTGTTCGGTTGGACCCTCCCAGCCAGGGTCCTGGCCCAACCTCCGTGGGTCAGTCTGGCGTGGGAACATTCTGGCCTATGAAAAAATGCGTGTTCGTATAAGCCCAGTTGGGATTTTGCCCTGGCCTACCCTGACATTTTTCCCCTCGCTCCGGTACTTACTCCAATAGGGATGCAGTGACAGCCAGGGAACCACTCGTTCCTGTATGCAAAAGATCCCCTTGGGGATTGGATCCCCATGAACCCAACATAGCGGGAAAAACTAGTGATACTCGCAAGAATGACCGCCCACAACTCAGATGAAACCTGATTCTGCTAGCAACTTGACTACAACACTCTCTTTATGATTTTTAGCAGTACAAACTAAGGAAAATCCCAAATAGCTTAAAAGTGATGTTACTTTCAGTCCACCAATCTCGACCATCCAATCCAATGTGATCCAGGAGGATTTTCCTGATTCATCCATCATATTGCGTCGATCTTGAAAATATATAATTTGATCTGGGAGAGAACTTAAACTCTTTTTCGCATCTGATTATCTGAATTGAAAAATATGATACCTACGATACAGAATATATATATGCTTGGGTTAGCCCTGCCGCTGCTGTCGCCTGCATTCTAAACTCTGCTGTCGCCGACAACTGGGCCCAGGGTCTTTGTAACAGTACCCATACAACGGAGCCTCTCCCTGACATGTGGGCTCCACTCCATCCCTTCCCTTCTAGCTACTCCTAATGAAAGTACTACACCGACAAGGTCCTGTGCAGCAGCGACCGCGCTGACCAGCCGCCGGCACCGCCGCGGAACATGTCATCGAGTGCGATGACGAGCGCCATGGCGAGCGGCGCGCCGAGCTGTGGCCCCGCGACAACGAGGCGGAACACGTCGTCGCCGACGGCCTCCTTCCTCTGCACCTCCGCCACGACGGCGCCCCCGCGCGCGGCGTCGCGCACCGCGCAGGTGCGGCGCCCGTAGGAGCCCTCCACCACGTAAGCCGCGGCCGCCGCCCCCGAGGCCTCGGCGCCCGGTGTGGCGACGCGCGCCAGCGTCTTGCAGGCGCTGGTGGCGCCGAGGCGGCGGCGGCCGGTGGCGTGGCGTCGGACGGAGAGCAACGGCGTGGCCCTCTTGTCGGCGTCCGCGGCGTCGGCGTCGCCGTCGTAGATGACCCAGCAGCGCTCGGCCAGGCCGAGGCGCGTCTTGCGGCGCACCGTGAGGAGCGGCGTCCCCCGGGCGTCCATGAGCACGACGTCGTCGGCGCGGCGGCGGCGCCTGCGGGAGCCGGCGTAGCAGTCGACGCGGAAGGCGAGGTCGCCGCTGGCGTCGAAGACGGTGAAGCCGTCGCAGTTGAAGAGCAGCGACTTGCGCCACACCGTCAGCACCGTGGGCGGCTCATCTCCCTCGGCCGCCGCCCGGGCCGCGACACCGGTGGCGCCGCCGGGCGTGCCGGGCTCTGGTGGAGGCACGGCGTTGGGGTGAACCTTGGCCATGATTCCTCCTCCTCCTCTGGTAGTTTCTCTTGATCCCTGAGGTGTCCTCCTCTGCTTCGGTCTAGCTTGCTATGGCGGCTAGCTAGCTACTCCTAGCTGCGATTGCGAAGGTAAGCAAGAACTGGACGAGTCTCCTGGTTGGATGGAGGTGGAGAGAAGTTGGGGGAGAGGCACCGGGAATTTATACCCGGCCGGCCACCCGGAGAAGACGGCGATCGCACGTGGGTCCCTGCTGTGGGTGGGCGGGCGGCGGACCTCCCCTGCCCTGCGTGACAAGTGACCATCTCGCTGACCTCACCATCCCTGTGGAGCACCCGAAGGAAAGTTGGCGGCGAATATTTCCCGCCTTTTTCAATTCTTTCTTTCTCCCGATTATTCAACTGAAATGATATTTGTCCGACTATTTTTCAGGCGTGAATCAGGGTAAGGTATATATGCAGACGCAGCATTGCATTTGGAATTGCCTTGGGAGGGGAGAGGAGAGGAGGAACCTGATTCTTCGCCGCCCACATCGACTCTGCTCAGTTCATCCACTTGATTTTCTAGCCCTCAGGTCTCGACATGCTTGCGCCAAAGTTTATTCTCAGTGACGCCGAAGTAGTGGTCGGCGACGAAAAGAACCAAAATCCTTGGGATAACGGCGTAACGGAATGGCTACTGGCTTGCCGGCCACTAGATTAAAAAAAGAAAAGGAAAGAAAGAAAGAAAACTTTTTTTAGAAAGGCTGAAAGAAAGAAAACTTGACCAGCAGCCAATGTATTATATTACTCCCACCATTCTAGTTTTACAGGTCCTGTTTTGGTAGAGCTATCGATTTGGCGCCAGTTTCTTCGTGCTGTAACGACTTCGTGCTACCATACAGTAGATGATTTAGCCACTTTTTTTACTTCAACAGCTTCGAATCCTCCGTGTAAACCATGCTGGTGAGAAAAATCCCTAAACCCAGGCTTTTGCTTTTCCAGTCGCATAAACCAAGCTGGTTATTGCTAGTTACTTCTATTTTTCTGCCATTTCATTTACTAGTATAGTAGTTTTATATGTGACTTCAGAGGAAAATTTAATATATTATATATACATGGACGTTGGTAGCAAGGCAACATTATTTGTGGCACTATGAAATGTGCGCCCTAAATATTTTCTTGTGCCCTCGTACAATTTACTAGCCATCACACTCTATTATTCTAGTTTTGTTTCCTTTTCTACAGTATTTCATCGGTTGTAACTTATAAGTTCTTTTTTTTTCTTTTTCTACATACATAGCTTTGCACCTAAATATAGCCATATACATAGCAAAAGCTATGTACATTCATAAAAAACAAATATTTATGATTTAGAATGGACAGAGTACAAAGTAGAGTGTCCACCTACTCCACTTCAATTAATTGCCACATTACACATGACAAACTTGTCTTCCTTTCCTATAAACAGTAGAAAGGTCAAGCATGCAGGCTGCGGATTCCAGATGATAGGAAAGAAAATGTGTTTGTGGCGGCAACTCGATCCGTTTTGTTTGTTTGGTCTTCTTCTCTTGCTTTCGGTCAAGCAAAACAGATGCTGCTCTCAGCATTCTCTAGAGAGCCTTTTTTTGGTGACGCGTGTATGGAGGCCTGGAAGTGCGTGCCCAAGATAAGGCCGGCTATCCGCACTCATGCATCTCTATATTCATCCTCTATACGTTCTAGTCAGCAAGATTCTCTTCTTTATACTCAATTCTCCCGGACCTATTCATCCTCTATATCATCCTCTATCCACTCTATCCACTGTGGGACCCACTTGTCACTTTATCTAAATATATCCTGATCTAGTTTTGAAGGATTTATTGAGACGAATTTAATGGTGCAATCGAAATTTAATTTGGATTTTTGGTTTGTGAGTTATAGCATTTTTTTCCTTTGTTTAGCTAGTAGGGCCCGCCACTGCCCACTGTAGAGTAAGCACTGTACCACTCTAAATATAGAGTAAGAGAAAAGATAGAGTATCATTTTAGAGTACCAATGCAATAGTTTTTACTCTATATTCATACTTAAAACTTTAGAGTATCGTTTTAGAGTACCCACTGCGGTAGGAAGCATATGCTTTTTGCTTGTCTGTGACGAACGAGTGGTTTGGCTCCTGTTGCTTACCATCAACTACTGATCACTTACAAAAATACTTATATTACTGGATATCTTATCTTATCTCAACGGATATTGGGAGCCATCTAAGATCGTATTATTTCTAAAACCAGCTCAAATAAAATACCCTTTCAGATGAGGCTTGCTTTTTTTTTGGGTAGGGAAGCCACCACCTGGCGCAGTTTATAGAAGCATTCAAACACGGACGCACTATAAATAGTACACGGCATCAAATTTGTTTATAGCTAGAGTGTCTGGAAAAATTGGACATGCTTTATGTAGGTTATTAAGTGAATAAGCATACAATAGAGTTACAAAATACAAAGTAAATAAAACATCAGAGAAGAGACTGGAAAGATTGCTCCAAATTAATTAGTCCAGATTGAGTTCAATCCACGCTTTGAAATTTGAGCAACTCCGAAAGAAGCAAATTAAAAGGCATATGCACCTTTTTTGTTTGACGGTGCCTGGAATTTCTGGGTACGGTGGCAAGCCCACTGAAGACATGCATGATGATAGGCCATGCATATTATCGCACGTATTAAAAAAAGGTACATATATACTTTCTCGAAAGGGCTGTAGCCTAGTTGTTCTGCCTAACACCTGAGGTTTTCGACTCCTCGATATTTAACGGCTTTGTGCTTCAATGATATGCGACGTTCCCGTTGACAATGAGTGAGACGTCTGCGATGACTTCGTCAATCTTGTCTCAAAGATTTGCCAATCTAGTCTTCAAATGTAAGGGTGGGCAAAATACCCGATACCTAATTTCTGAACCCGAATTACCCAAACCCAGACCCGAAGTACCCAAACCCGAAATACCCGATCACAATTTCGGATAGTGATTGTAAAAACCCAAAATTAGTTTGGGTAATTCGGGTAATGTTTCCCAGTACCCGAACTACCCAAATTACCCGAAATATCTCAAATATTTGCTCTTCTATTTCTAATATGAAGACATGAAGTATTTCAATACCATATAAATATATTATTTGGTATGAATTAATGTAGATTTATGCTAACTTGATAATTGATTTGTTAGTAATTAATATGAAGACATGATGTGATTTATAGAACTATTGTTTATTGCTTTAAAATGGTACTTGAATTCTTCTAAAATGGTTGGTTTTGTCAATTTCAGGTATATCGGGTAAAACCCGAACCCGAATTATCGGGTACCCGAAATTTCGGGTAATGTTTTTTCGGGATAAAAATCGGGTAGCAATTTTTAATACCCGAATTTCCAACTACCCGAATTACCCGACCCGAATTTTTCGGGTAACCCGAATGCCCAGCCTTATTCAAAGGTGCTCATAAGAATAGAAGAATTTGCATTCATGTATTCATAGGGGTGAGTGTGCGTGCGTTACGTGCGTCTACATTTTACTGTGTACTAATCTAAAAAAAAGATAATTGTTTTGGTTGATTTTTCCCCCACTCCTAGGTGCAGACCCAACATGTGTGTGTGGGTGGGTGGGGTAGGAGAAAGACAAGAGAGGAAGGATAGGATTATAGGAACAAAAAACTATACTACAATGCAAGTTTTGTCAAATATTTTTTATGCAAGGATAAAGAAGAGAGGAAGAAAAAAAAACATATAATGGAGAAAAAAAACAGGGAGAACGAAAAGTAGCAATCTAATCCCCTCGTCAGTCGCCACTACCCATGACTAATTGTTGGAGCTGAAACCAAAAGTTCTACTTCCTCTGGATGTCGTCGATCCACATGCATGCATGTTGACCTTAGCTTATTAGAATATTTGATCCAAGCAATACGCAGCCGCTGCTGCTATTATTAGTTATATAGCTTGCTTGTTTTACGGTACGTACATATTGATTTTTCTTACTTATTATTCTATAGTATGATGAGAATGTATTGAACCAATCCGCCATAATATGCCCATCTATTCACAAGCAAGGAACTAGGGACCGGCGGATCTAATGGCGTCTCCAATGGTGATTAAATAGCTATAGCTCAGGTACAATCCTATTGGACACAGAAGGAAGAAAGCAGTGCGCTAGCGAGCATGTAATAGTTAGTCTCGCACGTATCCCAAGAAAGCTCGCTCTTCTCTCACCCCACACCACTCAACACTCAACCACTGTTTCAAGAGATCACTCCCATGGTGATTTGCTTCTCGAGGACGCTCTAAGGCCTGTGACCCTGGGTCTTTCCCTGGGTTTCTCGGCATTCGACATCTCACTAGATCTAATTACTATATAGCTAGCCCGTGTATAATGAAGATTAGTTCTACTCTATTACTTAGTCCACTGAACCACCTGAGCTCCTAAAAAGATTCTTAGTGACCTAAGGATCCAGCGACTTGCATGATCTAGTTGGCAACTGGTCTTGAATTATTTTGGCTAAGATGCGGCGCTAAATTAAGTTCAGAGCAAGGTGCAAGGTTGAGAGATACTGCTGCAGAACAAATGCTGTATTATCGATCCATCATCCTCTCTGCCGGCATATGCGAGCTATTCTTTTTTTTTGTTGAAGAATGTGCAAGCTATAATTTGAGAATAAGCATAAAACTCTTGAGTGACAGTGTATTCTTTGTATATCCTTTGCATAATTGGTACACAGTACACATATGTTGTACAAGAAAGAAAGAGAAAGGGAATCTATTCGATATATAATGACAGCTAGAACTAGGAAATTCGAGCATACATGCACCAAATGAATAATTTCGTGTCCGAATCGCTGCATGCATGCTTGCTTTGCATTCCACTAATACAGCGGAGCTCAATACCAGCAGTTCCAGAGCCATTTCTACTAGCATCTGAACCCATCGCCAGTGTGAAAGGTCAGTGGAAAACAAAAATACTATAGGTGGTTACTTAAGATGTGCCAGTGTTAAAATTTTTTCACTAGCGGTTGCTTTATGTTAACCGCCAGTGTTAAATGGATTTACGCTAGCGGTTCCCTTAGCTTAACCGCCCGTGTTAACTCTTTTTCATCATGTTTGCGCTCATTGGATGGACGTCGAAGTTTTCCATTGTGTTTGCGCGTGTCAGAAGCATGCCAACACATAAGTTCTGCATCCTCAGGGTTTGCAAACAAACACCTCAACCGATCAACCATAGGGAGGTACCACATCACCAAAGTAGGAATCCTTCTCTACGCGTAATAGTCTACTTCTTCATGGCTGGTGGTTTTTGAACTCTCTTGGGTCTTTACGCAAGCTCCATTCTCTTCCTCCCGATAGTCTTTATTCGTCTTGTACCTACTCGTGCCACAATTCAGACAACTCTCTAAGTCTTTGTAATCGTCACCTCGATATAGGATACAATGATTCCTACACGCATCGATCTTTTCGACACCCATAGTCAGCAGACTGATCATTAGCTTCTTTGCATAGTATGTGTTAGCAGACACTTTGTTTCCCTTTGGAAGGAGTTTTGCTAGAACATGCAAAAACTCATTGAAGCTAGCATCGGACCAGCCATATCGAGATTTTAGCATAAAAAACTGAAGGACAACTCTCTGTGGTGAATTCATCGGTACAACCCTTAGACTCTTCATACAAATGCTCTGTTGCTGCCTTCTTCAAGACCTCCATTCCTTTGATAAGGAACATAGAAGGATCGAAATAACGGTGCACCAATGCCTCGAGAAACTCTACTTGTTCACTTTCATTGACTTGAACTTCGTCGACGTCTTGATACACATTTTGGACAGCTCGACATCATCATCACTAAGATCCGCCATAACAGGATCAGTCTGGGGCCTATGTTGTCGTGTCCCGTCATCCATATGCAGTCCATCTGCAAGCACTAGGTTGGCTTTCGCATAAGGCACGGAACTACCTTCTCCATATTTCACCCAAATCAAGTAATCCTTCATAAAACCTCGGCGAACCAAATGAGAACTGATTTCTTTTGCATCCTCAAATACAGCAACATTTTTGCATTCGATACACGGACAACATATGTACTTCATCTTCTGTCTGCATGCATGCCTCCAAGCGGCATCAATAAACTTACGAACTTCCAAACGGTATGACGGGTCTAATCTTGATAAACTGTACATCTATAACGATCTTTCCATCTTCAGCTGTACAAAAATTATAATGGTCATGTGTAATTAAATGGGTATATTTAAAATTATTTGATTAAAATTAAAATTATTGTAATTAATTGAATAAACTAAAAATTATTGTAATTTCAAACAATCTAGTTTAGTGAATAAACTAGATTGCTTAACATTTTTTTAAACAATATTCCTCTAGCTAGATCTAGTTTTAACAATATTTAACATTTTATTAATAACATATTTTAACTCCCACATTTTTTATAACAACCATGATTGATGAGATACTACCATTATTCTCTCTCTATAATACTACCATTTCTCTCTCACCCATGAAACCCTAGGTCTAATTTTAAATCAAATTTATAATGGAGAATCAATTATGAGAGGCGCATCACTAATCCAAACATTCTAAGACAACACGCATTAAAACCCTTAACAAAAATCCACTACCATTCTCTCTCTCTCTCTCAAAACACAAGCATGAAACTCTCTGTCTAGCTAGATCTAGTTTTAACTCAAAGTGAGAAGCACTCATGCAAAAAGAGCTATGAGAGACATTAAGTAACCTTTTTAAGCCACCTCCTCCGAAGAAATGAAGAGCAAAACCCCCCCCCCTTTGTATTTTGTGATTTTTGGACCTCCAATGGCGCCACAAATGGAAGGTGGCTCGGCTGAATAGTGCTGGTCGGGGGAGGAAGAAGCAGTATTTATAGCAGATGTATTACAGATGTTTCACATACCACCACTGTAAAACATAATCACAAGCGGTTCACATAATGGAACCGCTAGTGTTAATGTCCATTTATACCAACCGTTTATGTTACCAATCCGCCAGTGTAAATGGCCTTTATTACATTGGTGGTTGGCTAATGCAAACCGCCAATGTAAATAGGCCGTTAACACTTACGGTTTTCTTATAGGAACCGCCAGTATAAATGCTTTTACACAGGCAGTCCTTTGCGCTGGGCCACACATTTTGCTCTACTGGTGCCTGCTCTTTCCGAACCGCCAGTGAAAAAAGCGTGGCGCCAAGAGAAAGCACCAGTGTACTAGTGTCCAGAGGCGGATCCAGCACCGAGGCGGGTGCATGCATATGTAGTCCCTCAATTAGTTCTAGAATAGTTCTTGATCAAACTATCTTAAGTTTAACTATAATTTATACGAAAATGGATTAATGCTTGTCATACTAAACGAGTATGACTAGCTACATTTGCAATTGGATATATTTTCATAACATATATACCTATTTAAAATTTAACTAAATTTATATAATAAGAAGATATTAATACTACATGTCATACTAATAAACAAGAATATGACTAAATGTCGGTACCAATAGAATAGGGTACCCACGTTTAACAATAATAAAGATCAAAACACCGCCCACTTCAAAATACACGACAGGTCCGCCCCGTACGAGACCGGCTCGACGGGATGACTCGACCGCATCCCATCTCCGCCTCGTACGAGGCCCCCTCGACGGGAGACCTCGACCGCGTCCCGCACGACAAGGCACCTCGACTGAACTCCGACTCGCGTGAGCCCGGGTCAAGGCGCTCGACCCCCTCTCTTTACCTACCCTAGGACAAAAAGCCTTAGCATTTAATGCAATTACCTACTACCACCTACCGGCATGGCTGCACGCGTGGTCGACGTGGGAACAATACCAGTGTCATTTCTCACTATTTCACCGCCCATCCCGTGATGGGAGGTGAAAAACGTCACTGTATCCACCTTACCGCACGCTGTACGTCACTAGTCACCCTCGAGGAAGGATACGACAAAGTCCGTACGCCGCGATTCCAGGGATTCGTACTTATCCGACCGACCTCGACCCGGCCTCGACCCGGCCTCGACCTGGCCTCGACGCCTAATACAACGCAACAGGAAAAGAAGGACGGTATGGCGCAGAGCTCCGGGTCATTTCGGCGTCTCGTCCCCTGTAACGCCATGGAGTCCAGGGATGGCCTCCCATTTCTAGGGCACGTCGCTACAGTCACCTCGACAGTGATCGACAAAACATCATCTCAATACATCCGTCGCCCCGGCCTCCTCTCGTCCTATAAAAGGGTAGGCCAGGGCTCTGGAGAAGACGACGGACAACAAGTCAAGCCTCAGATAGCGATCAACATCTCAAGCAATCAACCTGTATTTCGTTTTCCTCTTTTGAGACCTGGGCTCATCGCCCTCTCTCGCAAGCTTGTAACCCCTACGCAAGCACCTCGGTGCAAGAAAATACAACATCTCCCCCCCCGCTGGACGTAGGGCATTCTCTTGCCCGAACCAGGATAAATCCCCGTGTGTTCTCCTTGCATCACCATCCAGGAAAGGGACACACAGCATTTACTCGTTGGTCTAGGACCCCCTCGGGTCCGAACACCGACAGTTGGCGCGCCAGGTAGGGGATCGCTGCGTGCCAACGTCGCTTTCCCGCCTTTTTCCTGGATGGCTGACCCCAATCGTCCTATCCCGTTGGCCACGGTGATCTGGTTCGGGAGTTTGGAGTTCATGTCACTTGGCTACGGCTACGACATGGTCCTGCTCCCACCCAGGCACCCAACTGACGAGGATTATGAGCTCTCCCAGCCTGGGGGAGCGATCCGCCGGTATCGTCGTTCAAGGCAGGCGCGGGCCGCCCGACGACGACGAGCCCGGCGTAACCACCGCCTTCACCTCGCGGAGGGTGAAGGGATCCCCTAGTTCGGCGCCCCTCAGCCGGACGCCAACCCAAGCTCCCTCATTGAAGGTCTGGGGAGGATCAGCTTAGCCGAGGGCGACATGCCAACGGAGAATCCTGCCGCTCCTCCGTCCGGTGAAACACCGCTACCCGGAGCACCCGTTCCGGCGTGGACAGTCACATCTCCTTCGCCGTTCCCGTTTGGGCTAGTTTCGGCTGCCCAGGTGTACGCTTCTTCCGTGAGCACTTGCATGAGTGCTTATGAGGAACTCCCCGGGCATCATCTACGCTCCGCTCTGGACCTCGTCGCGTCCACGCCGGCTTCTTATTATCTGGACTCCACTGAGACGCCAGAAGCAGAACCCCGTGCGACTGCTTCCCCACGCTGCAACCTCAGTAGCGACCCGCAACGGCCATGCATTCCCCCGCCATACTATTATTTTGGCGCCCCTGACTCCGACTCGGCTGACGACACCTACGATCCGACCCGTGAGTGCTTCAACGTCGATGTTGAAAGCGCGTCGGATCCGCAGGAAGAAGAGCCGGTCGGAGGAAGGCACAGGCCTCCACACGTCGAGCTCCCTGCCGAACGGGACGAAGCTCAACTCCTTGCGGATCAAGGGGTGCAGCTCGAACAAATCCGCGAGTTGCAGGAAAGGCTCGACGAGGAACGAGAAAACCTGCGTCTGCTTCAACAAACCCTCGAGCACGAGCGTGCGGAACGCGCGCTCGGCGGGAGAGCTCGCGGAAGAGCCCGCGACGTCAACCGTCGCATCGACGAGGACCGGGTAACCGACCCCCCGGTCTTCGCTCGAGCTAGCCAGAACGTCGTCGCCGCCGCCATGCTCCTCCGCAACATGCCTGAGCCGTCGAACCCCGAAGCGCGCCGGGCTCGAGATGAGATCCGAGAACTCCTCGAGACCGCTGCCCTGCAGCAGGCCGAGAGCTCTGCCTCGAGGCGACGCGAGCCCGCCTCGGAGCGGCTCGCGGAGCCCTCTCGGCAGGAGAGAGAGGCCTCGGTTCATCCCGAACCTGCCCGACGGATCCGGATGGCTCCCGCCCCTGAGCCCGTCGCTCACGACCATGGACCTCGAGACACCCGTGGCAACATCGTTGAGCGCCGCACGTGCAAGCACGGTGATGGCATGGCTCGGGGTTACCACGTGCACAGGGGCGGGCGTTATGACAGCTCAGAAGATCGTAGCCCTTCACCCGAGCCTCCGGGCCCTCGGGTCTTCAGTAAGGCTATCCGTGAGACAATACTCCCGGCACGGTTCCGCCCTCCCACGACTCTTGCCAAGTACAACGGTGAGACCAAACCCGAACTTTGGCTCGCCGACTTCCGCTTGGCATGTCAGCTGGGCGGGGCCACCGATGACCGAGTCATCATCCAACAGCTCCCCCTGTTCCTCTCCGACACCGCTCGAGCCTGGCTCGAGGATCTGCCGCCCCAACAGATCCACGACTGGGGTGATCTCGTAAGGGTGTTCGAGGGAAACTTCAAGGGAACTTACATGCGCCCCGGCAACTTGTGGGACCTCCGGAGTTGCAAGCAGAAGCCAGGTGAATCCCTCCGGGATTACATCCGGCGTTTCTCCAGGCAACGCACCGAGCTCCCCAACATCACCGACTCTGACGTGATCATGGCTTTCCTCTCGGGCACCACTTGCAAGGAGTTGGTCCGAGAGTTAGGCCGTCACACCCCCCTCACTGCCAACGGGTTGATGGACATTGTCACCAACTTCGCCGCCAGCGAGGAGGCAGTTGGTGCCATCTTTGGCGGCGAGCAGGACACGGGGAAGCAGAAGACCGACGATCCCGCGAGCTCCACCCGGGGCTCCAAGAGGAACAATTGCAAGAAGAAGAAAGGCCAGCAGGGCAAGCTCGAGGCCCCGGCCGACGAGCTTGTCGCCGCTACCGAACGCAAGAAGCCTCGAGGCCCCCCCGGCGGGGGCGTCTTCGACAAAATGCTGAAAGAGCCATGCCCTTACCATAAGGGACCCACTAACCATAACCTCGAAGATTGTCATATGCTCCGCAGGTACTTCGAGGGCGCAGGCAGCAAGAACACCGACAAAAAGGAAGACCCAAAAGGTGATGACAAGGATGAGGGGTTCCCCGAGATCCACGACTGCTTCATGATCTACGGAGGACCCTCGACCCACCTCTCAGCACGCCAGCGTAAGCGAGAGCGGCGAGAGGTTTTCTCCGTACAGACGGCGGTCCCTCGTTTCCTTGACTGGTCTACGGTGGCCATCACTTTCGACCGTGATGATCATCCGGACTACATCCCCAATCCGGGGGTCTACCCTCTTGTTGTTGATCCCATCATCGCCAACACACGCCTCACCAAAGTGCTCATGGACGGCGGGAGCAGCCTCAACATCATCTACTCCCAGACCCTCGACCTCCTGGGGGTCGAGAGAGCGCGCCTTCAGCCTAGCGTCGGGGGCTTCCATGGAGTTGTGCCAGGGAAGCGGGCGGAGCCCCTCGGACAGGTCGATCTGCCCGTTTGTTTTGGCACACCGGCCAACTTCAGGAAGGAGACCCTCACCTTCGAGGTGGTCGGGTTCCGTGGGACGTACCACGCCATCCTCGGGCGCCCGTGCTACGCCAAGTTCATGGCTGTGCCGAACTACACCTATCTCAAGCTCAAGATGCCCGGCCCAAACGGCGTCATCACTATGGGGCCCTCGTATGAACATGCCTACGAGTGCGACGTCGAGTGCGTCGAACACGGCGAGGCGGTTTTGGAGTCGGCGACTTTGGCCGCGGACCTCGACGGTCTCGCCAACGAGATTCCCTACCCAAAGCGCCACGCCGGCAGCTTCGAGCCCGCGGAGGACGTCAAACTCGTGCCCCTCGACCCCGCTGATCCCAACGGGAAGGCGCTGAACGTCAGCGCCACCCTCGACCCGAAATAGGAAGCCGTGCTCGTTGACTTTCTCCGCGCAAATATCGACATTTTTGCGTGGAGTCCCTCGGATATGTCGGGCATACCCAGGGAAGTCGCCGAGCACGCCTTGGAGATCCGGGCCGGGTCCAAACCGGTGAAGCAACGCCTACGCCGCTTCGATGAGGAGAAGCGCAGGGCCATCGGCGAAGAGATCCACAAGCTATTGGAGGCCGGGTTCATCAAGGAGGTTCACCATCCCGAGTGGCTAGCTAATCCTGTATTAGTTAAGAAAAAGAGTGGGAAATGGAGGATGTGTGTAGACTATACTAGTTTGAATAAAGCATGTCCAAAGGTTCCCTTTCCCTTGCCACGCATTGATCAAATCGTTGATTCAACTGCGGGATGTGAAACTCTCTCGTTCTTAGACGCTTACTCCGGTTACCATCAGATAAAAATGAAGGAGTCCGACCAGCTCGCGACTTCGTTCATTACCCCGTTCGGCATGTATTGCTACGTCACGATGCCCTTCGGTCTCCGGAACGCAGGGGCAACGTACCAGCGATGCATGCAGCACGTTTTCGGAGAACACATCGGACCAACCGTTGAGGCATACGTCGATGACATCGTAGTCAAGACCAAACAAGCCGATAATCTAGTGAACGACCTCGACGTTGCCTTCAAATGCCTCCGGGTAAAGAATATCAAGCTCAATCCAGAAAAATGCGTTTTTGGCATCCCTCGAGGTATGCTTTTAGGGTTCATCGTGTCTAAACAGGGCATTGAGGCCAATCCAGAAAAAATCTCTGCGATAACCAAGATGGGCCCCATCCGAGATCTGAAAGGCGTGCAGAGGGTCACGGGCTGCTTGGCGGCACTCAGCCGTTTCATTTCGCGCCTCGGCGAAAAAGCGCTCCCTCTGTACCGCCTCTTGAAGAAATCGGAGAATTTTTCCTGGACCCTCGAGGCCGAGGAAGCCCTCACAAAACTCAAGGTCACCCTCTCTAACTCACCAATTCTCGTCCCTCCGACCCTAGGAGAACCGCTCCTACTTTATGTCGCTGCAACGTCACAAGTAGTCAGCACGGTCCTGGTCGTCGAACGGGCCGAGGAGGCTCATACCTTGCTCGTCCAGAGACCGGTCTATTTCATTAGCGAGGTGCTCTCGGAAACCAAGGTCCGGTACCCTCAAATCCAGAAACTGCTATACGCTGTCATCTTGACACGGCGCAAGCTCCGACACTACTTCGAGGGCCACCCGGTTACTGTGGTTTCTTCTTTCCCCCTGGGAGAGATAGCCCAGAACCGGGAAGCCTCGGGTAGGATCGCCAAGTGGGCGGTCGAGCTCATGGGCGAGACCTTATCTTATGCGCCGCGCAAAGCTATAAAGTCACAGGTATTGGCAGACTTCCTGGCTGAATGGACCGACACCCAACTCCCTCCCGCGCAGCTCCAGGCCAAGCTCTGGACCATGTACTTCGACGGGTCGTTGATGAAAACGGGAGCAGGTGCGGGCTTGCTCTTCATCTCACCTCTCGGGGTTCACATGCGCTACGTCATCCGTCTTCATTTTCCTACGTCTAACAACGTCGCTGAGTACGAGGCACTCGTCACGGGGCTAAGAATTGCCGTCGAACTCGGGATCCGACACCTTGACGTTCGAGGCGACTCCCAGCTCGTAATCGACTAGGTCATGAAGAGCTCGAGTTGCCGTGACCCCAAGATGGAAGCTTACTGCCAGGAAGTACGACGCCTCGAGGACAAGTTTCACGGCCTCGAGCTCAACCACATCGCACGTAGGTATAACGAGGCCGCCGATGAACTCGCAAAAATCGCGTCCAGTCGAACTACGGTTCCACCAGACGTTTTCGCAAAAGATCTTCAGCGGCCATCCGTCGACCTTGGGCCAGACGGAGGGGTCGACGGGACGTCACTCGACCCCCCACCTAAGACCGAAGCCCCCTCGACCGGGGCTGAGGCCATGCAGGTGGAAGGCTCGACCCTACTATCTGGCCTCGAGCCTGACTGGCGCGCTCCGTACCTTGACTACCTTATCCAAGGGGACCTCCCCTCGAATAAGACCGAGGCTCGACGGATCGCTCGCCGGGCCAAATCCTTTGTGATCGTTGGCAACAGTAGGGAGCTGTACCGCCGCAGCCCTACAGACATCCTCCAACGTTGCATCACAAACGAGGAAGGCAGGAACCTGCTCAGCGACCTGCACTCGGGGGCTTGCGGTCACCACGCTGCGCCTCGAACCCTCGTCAGAAATGCCTTTCGACAAGGATTCTATTGGCCGACCACGGTCTCCGACGCTGTCAAGCTAGTACGCTCCTGTAAAGGTTGTCAGTACTATGCGAGACAGACTCATCTCCCGGCACATGCTCTGCAAACCATTCCCATCACGTGGCCGTTTGCCGTTTGGGACCTCGACCTTGTCGGACCCCTAAAAAGGACAACTGGCGGCTTCACCCACTTGCTCGTCGCTATCGACAAATTCTCCAAGTGGATCGAGGCTCGCCCCATCACCAGTATTAGGTCCGAACAAGCTGTGCTTTTCTTCACCGACATCGTCCATCGTTTTGGAGTTCCAAACTGTATTATCACTGACAACGGCACCCAGTTCACTGGGAAAAAGTTTCTAGACTTCTGCGACCACCATCACATTCGCGTGCTCTGGTCGGCCGTGGCTCATCCAAAAACAAACGGCCAAGTGGAACGTGCCAACGGCATGGTCCTACAAGGCCTGAAACCCAGAATCTTTGACAAGCTAAACAAACATGGCAAAAGATGGGCTGCCGAGCTACCCTCGGTCCTATGGAGCCTAAGAACAATGCCGAGTCGAGCCACAGGGTTCACTCCGTTCTTCTTAGTCTACGGGTCCGAGGCTATGCTCCCGACTGATATAGAGTACGGATCCCCAAGGCTGAAGACCTACAGCGAAAGAAATAACGACGCCACAAGACAAGACGCCCTCGACCAGCTCGAGGAAGCCCGAGATGTGGCTCTGTTACATTCTGCCAGGTACCAGCAGGGTCTCCGGCGATACCACGACAGACATGTCCGCCGGTGTGACCTCAACGTCGGCGACTTGGTGCTGCGGCGGAACCAGAACACCAAAGGACGCCACAAGCTCACACCACCATGGGAAGGACCGTACATCATCGCAGAAGTACTAAAGCCAGGCACCTACAAGCTATCCAACGAGAAGGGCGAAATCTTCACCAACGCTTGGAACATTGAACAGCTACGTCGCTTTTTTCCTTAGAAAGCCTCGAGGCTCTGTAATTTCTTTTTCATCAATAAAGAATACAGCAATGTCAAAAAACTTTTGTCTCACAGTGAGGAAGGATCGACTCTGCATTGCCAGAATCGACCCTCCCTCGGGGGCTACACAGGGGGAACCCCTCAGTCCCCGAAAAAACTTACACTCTTTTTTAAATTTTAAGAACCGCTTCTTAGATCAACGGCGCTGTAAGAGCACCCTAAGGTTCGAAAGGACCCTCGAATTAGGAGTCTCACCTACGCCTCCGAGGCTACGGTGCCTCCACTCCGTCCTTACGCCTTCTAGAGGTGCAACTTCACACTAGGGAGACCTAAATGACGGTTCCTAACTCTAAAAGAGATTACGTTCCCTGCCGCTTAGATCAGGTTCTCACACGAGGCCGCAAGAGCACCCTGAAGCTCGAGGGCAGTCGAGCTACGAGATTACTTACGCCCCCGAGGCTACGGTACCTCCACTCGCTCCCTTATGCCAAAGAACACAACTGCGTGCTAAGTAAATCACACGAGAACACGATCCAAGCAATAAAAGGAAGAAAGGCTCGAATAAAACTAAATTAACTACGAACCAGTTTGTGTTTCAAGTTCTTAAGGCCCCTAAGGCCACCACGACCAAAATTCAAAAGCAACTAACTTATTACATGGGCCTCCGTGCCCAGATTTGGCTCACAGGCCTTCGTCGTCAGCAGGCGGGACCACCTCAGGCTCAAAGAGCGAGGCCAGACGGCTCCCAGGCCCCTCCGCGGCTTCAATCAGCTCCAAGCAGGCGTCTTCATTCTCCTCGTCCGTCCGCTCTGGGTCTGTGATGAAGCCGTCGACAACGAGCTCCATGTCGAACACGAACCCCGAGCGGACGACGGCCAGCGCCCTCTTCACGCCGTGAAGGAGGCTGTCCCGAATCTTCTCCCGGGCGAGGTGGCCCAGTGCCACCACCCGGCGGATGAAGGAGTTCCCTAGAGCGTCTTCACCAGTGTCGGCGTCGGGCTCGACCCCCAGACCGTCGCACACCATGGTGATCGCGCCCTCGAGCAGCTGGGTCCTCCGGGTCTCGGCTTCGAGGAGGCTCTGCAGGGAATTGACGGACGAGTGGGCCTCCCGGTTCTCACTCTCCAGCTCTGGAACATGACAAGGCAAATTAGCACCTAACGCGATGCCTCAACTCTATGGCCATAACAAGTTACTTACCCTCGATGTGGGTCTTTAAACCCACAACCTCGTCGCGGAGCCCCCCCGCACGTCTGCTCGAGCCCCAGGAGGGCACTGTCCTTCTCACGGACGGTCGCCTTCAGTGCCTCGATCTCTTAGCAGGCGGTCTGGAGCGCCGCGTCCTTCTCTTGGACGGCCCCGTTCAGCCCCGAGATCTCGTCCTTCAGCGCACTAAACCGGGCTGTGACCTGCCCGATCTGGACGTTGAGGAGGTCACGTTGACGGCTGACCTGGGAGACGTCCTCCTCGAGCTCCTTGACCCGCGCCGCCAGGGGCTCGAGGTCCCTGCGGGCCTGGGCAGCCTCTTCCCGGACCTTGTCCACCTCGGTGCGCATTACGGCTTCAGCCGCCCAAGCCTGGATCGCCTCCTCCTTCACCGTCGAGAAGGCGGTGCGCAGCTCCGCCATCTCAGCGGTCCGATCGGCGAGCCTCTTCTGGGTCTCCTCGACCAGGGCCCGTTGCCGGGACAGCGACGCCCACACGCCACTCTCACCTCGGATGAAGAGTGACTTGCGGCGGGAGGTCTCCTTCAGTTCCTAACTCAAAGAAAACCAAAAAAGATAATGAAACCAAAGAAAAAAGACACTGAGAGCCACGAAATAAGCTGACAGATTAATCGTACCTCGGTGGCATCCCGCATGCCCCGCGAGACGGCGTCGGACGCCACGCGGAGTAGCCGATCGAGATGCTGGCGGACGCCCTCGAGGTACTGCCAGCGATGCACCTCATCTCTGTCATTCAGAGTGAGGATAGGCTCGGCGTCGAGGTTCGCGGCGTCCCTAAACTGAAGGGGCGGCCCCCCCACCTCGGGATCTCCTCCTCAGCCCGCGCTATCGCCAGCGCGGCGAAGTCAGGCCACGACGATGACGACGCGGCCGGGGCGCCTCCCGGCCCGGTCGAAGGGCCGGCCTCGTTGCCCTCGCCCGCAGCACCCGCGGCCCCGGCGGAGGTCGAGGCATCGGCCCGGCTCGTGGCCTCGCCCCCCTCGGCCCCCATTATTTGTTTTCCCCTGTCTAGGGGGCGTCGTCGAGGGCAATGACCACGGGCACCCGCCCCTCGGCGGTGACCGGCCCCTCGGCAACCAGTACTTCTGGAGCTGGCGCCTCCGCCGTCGACGCCCCCGGGGCCGGTACCTCGCCCGTTGGCGGCTCGGAAACCGGCGCTCCGGCCAACGGTGCCCCCGCAACCGGCACCTCGACCTCCGGCGCCACTTCTTCCGGGGCTCCGGTAGAAGGCTCGACGGCCTCGCCCTCCGCCGTGCCCACCGGCCGCGCCGGCAGGTCTTGCTGTGGCTGCGGCCCCCTCGCCGGCGCCACCTCCTGCTCCGGCGCCGGTGCAGCCCCCTCCGCGGTCGCATCGGCACCCGCCCTCTCCACGGCCGCCTCAACGGTGGCCTCGGCCGAGGGCGGCGCCGCTACCCTCGCCGGGTCTGACCTCGCCGCGGCAGGGTCAGGGCCGGCGACCGTCGAAGCGCCTGCAGCCTCCTGCTGCCGACGGCGCTCCTTCGCGGCCTCGACCTCGCGGACCCAGGCCGCGTCCTGCTCCGCCGACTGGTTGAGGACGGCGGCGCTGGCTCGAAGGGACTTCACGGGGGTGGGCCCCATGTGCTCCGCCTTCCGCTTCAGCCTGTAAAATAAAAAATGAGGTCGGCCGACGAATTCGAAAAAAGACAAATCCCCTTAAGTTCGAAAACTCACCCGGAAATCGACACCAGAGGCCTCGACCCCCCACGGTCCGAGCCGCCCGAGGCGGCAGGCGGCGGCCTCGCGGCAGCCCCACCCGCAGACCGGGCGCTCCGTGGGGCCCTCGCCGGCGCACCACTGCGCGTCTTCTGCGCTTCCGAGGCCAGCTGGCCTCGGGTCCTCACGCCTGACGGCGGCACCGCCGACGACGATGTCGGCGCCACCGCCCCGGTCCCCTCCCGGGCTTGCGGGGCCTGGGCTGGGGCGGGCGCCCCCGTCGACCCCACTTGCTGGGTCCGGGGCAAGGCAGCCCCTCCCGTCGAGGGGCCCGCCTCCTTCTTCTCCTCCTCCTCCTCCTTCTTCTTCTTCTTCTCCTCTTCCTCGTCGTCCTCCTCAACCTCCTCGACCACGATGATCGAGGAAGATGACCCCGCGATGGGCTCCAGCAGGGGGCGGATGTCTGGGAGGCTCCCTAGCCCGGTCGCGGCCTCGTACCACGACAAGGCGTCATCATCCTCGCCGCTGCTGTCGTCGTCCCCCCCCCGACATGGTCTCGGAGGGCGACGGCACCAAAGGAAGCCCGTCGAGGGCCTGCTGGCGCCGACGTTTCTTCCGCGCCTCCGCCTCCTTGGCCTTGCGGGCCGCCCGCTTCTTGGTCGACTCCTTGACCTCCTTCTGCTTCGAGGCGTGCTGCCGTCGAGCGTCCCGGGCAGGCTGGTCCTCCGGAACCGGCGGTCGCGTCTCCCGCAACGCCGACAAGTCCTGCACACAGGCGTCGACCGGGTTAAGCGGGTCCGAGAAACGAACGAAACCAAAACAAGCGTACCAACTCAAGGAACTTACCACGGGCTCGAACCCCTCAGTGGGCCTCATGGGGAGCCGGTCAGCTTCCTCCGCCTTGAAGGTCCCCACCATCCAGCGGGCTCGACGAAGTCCCTCCTCGAGGGTGAGGGCCTCATGAGACATCCGGCTCCCCTCCAGAGACGCCTCCGGAGTCATCTGGTCGAGGCGCAGGCGACGCCGGCACAGCGGCATCACCCGGCGGCGATGGAACGCCGTCGCTACCGCCGCCGCCGTCAAGCCTCGAGCGCGAAGCCGCTGCAGCGCCGCCAGCAACGGGTCCAGACGCGGCTTCTCGGCATCCGGCACTCCGTATATCCAGCGGTCCTCCCGGGCGGTCAGCACGCGGCCGGTGTACTTCGGCAACTGGTTGTCGTCGTTGCGGAGGTAGAACCAGCCCTCGTGCCACCCGCTGTTCGAGGAGATGAGGCGAGCCGGGATGTACTGGTCCGCCCGGCTCGACCTCAACTGCAGGACGCAGCTCCCTACCCGCGCCGCGTAGAGAACTCCCTTCTCCCCCGCTCTCCTCGCGAAGAGCTCACCCTTGAAGAGGTGAAGCCACAGGTTCCACTGCGGCTCCACCCCGAGGTACCCCTCACAGACCGCCGCGAAGATGGCGGCCTGCGCGACGGCGTTGGGGGCAAGGTGATGGAGCTCCACCCGGTAGTAGTGGAGGAGCGCTCGCATGAAGACCGACGAAGGGATGCCGAACCCCCGCTCGTGGAAGCATACGAAGCTCACCACGTATCCTTCCAGGGGCGCCGGCTCCCGGTGGGCCGGCGGCGGCGCTATCCACTCCGGCCGCGACCGGTTCGTCCTCGGCCGCAGCAACCCATCTTCGACCAGCTCCTCCAGCCTCCTCTCCGTCACCGAGGAAGTGGCCCAGTCTTCGGCGGGGAGGATTTGGCTCTTTCTGGCCATTGGCGCTGTCAGGAGGGGGATGAGCGGAGGGGAAGGCGGCGGCGGCAGTAGCAGTGCGGGCGGAAGGCGCAAGAAGGCTAGGGTTTCCTGAGGCTAAGGATGGCAAGAGCGCAAAGAACCGGAGGGGAACACAGACCCCCGGGTCTCGCCTTTATAGGCCGGGAAGAAGTCTAACGGCCGCGCGAAAAGGTAGGAACAGTTTCTCGCAATAAATGCGCTCACCTAACCGTCCCCCACGCCTTACAGGAGCAAGGCACGTGGCCGTCCCCCACGCAGTAACCGAACGCCACGTCGCCCACTACCGCGCCGATCTCGCCCTAAAAAGGCCCGCCTGGCTAACGGGCGGGGCGAGATCTACGGACGGATATTCCTAGATTCCTATAACGGGCTCCGAGCCCGCTTAAGTCTCGAAGGAACGAAAGCTGGCCCTCGACCTGGGTTCGACAGCTACCCTCGAGCAACAGAGCAAGGGACGACCAGGGATGCGCCCGTACATGGCCAGGGCTCGAGCCACGCTCTCGAGGCATCTCAAGACGTATTCGAGGCCAAAGGATGAGGTTGAAGCAGGAATCCCCTCGGGGGAGGCATCGAGCCCTCGGATCCTGTCGCAGGGAACCGACATCCGCACGACCACTCCCTGGCAGCTTTGAAGAGCGCCTCCGGGCCACAAGCCGACTCCTAACGACTGGAGCACGGACTCTCACTCGAATCTCCCCGCTAGCAGCTCACCGGAGATCGCCGGACTCGCCCAAATGGGGTAGTACGACGTTCCCCACCCCTCCTCCTCCTCTCCGAAGGAAGAGCGTGAGGGCCGGACAACGAAAGACGGCAGGGACTCCGATCGACCTCGTGCGCGCGAGGCTCGGGGGCTCGGCCGCATCAACTACTCCCTGATAAACCACGAGTAAGACCTCGGAGGAGATCTTCTCAATACTCCACCGAGGCCTCGGGGGCTACACCCGGCGGGTGCGCTCGCGCGCCCCCACCGGAGAAGTCCCGTGAATGCTCGGACGCCCCCGCTGGAAAAGTCAACGGCGCTACGACTCCAGTTCATCGGCAAAAAGCCTCTAGGAGAGTGATCATACACTCACCTAAAGGCTCGGGGGCTACTGTCGGTACCAATAGAATAGGGTACCCACGTTTAACAATAATAAAGATCAAAACACCGCCCACTTCAAAATACACGACAGGTCCGCCCCGTACGAGACCGGCTGGACGGGATGCCTCGACCGCATCCCATCTCCGCCTCGTACGAGGCCCCCTCGACGGGAGACCTCGACCGCGTCCCGCACGACAAGGCACCTCGACTGAACTTCGACTCGCGTGAGCCCGGGTCGAGGCGCTCGACCCCCTCTCTTTACCTACCCCAGGACAAAAAGCCTTAGCATTTAATGCAATTACCTACTACCACCTACCGGCATGACTGCACGCGTGGTCGACGTGGGAACAATACCAGTGTCATTTCTCACTATTTCACCGCCCATCCCGTGATGGGAGGTGAAAAACGTCACTGTATCCACCTTACCGCACGCTGTACGTCACTAGTCACCCTCGAGGAAGGATACGACAAAGTCCGTACGCCGCGATTCCAGGGATTCGTACTTATCCGACCGACCTCGACCCGGCCTCGACCCGGCCTCGACCTGGCCTCGACGCCTAATACAACGCAACAGGAAAAGAAGGACGGTATGGCGCAGAGCTCCGGGTCATTTCGGCGTCTCGTCCCCTGTAACGCCATGGAGTCCAGGGATGGCCTCCTATTTCTAGGGCACGTCGCTACAGTCACCTCGACAGTTATCGACAAAACATTATCTCAATACATCCGTCGCCCCGGCCTCCTCTCGTCCTATAAAAGGGTAGGCTAGAGCTCTGGAGAAGACGACGGACAACAAGTCAAGCCCCAGATAGCGATCAACATCTCAAGCAATCAACCTGTATTTCGTTTTCCTCTTTTGAGACCTGGGCTCATCGCCCTCTCTCGCAAGCTTGTAACCCCTACGCAAGCACCTCGGTGCAAGGAAATACAACATCTCCCCCCCGCTGGACGTAGGGCCTTCTCTTGCCCGAACCAGGATAAATCCCCGTGTATTCTCCTTGCATCACCATCCAGGAAAGAGACATGCAGCATTTACTCGTTGGTCTAGGACCCCTCGGGTCCGAACACCGACACTAAATTTCACTGATCGATCGATAATGAGAGGTCTATGCGAACGCGACGGTCACATGTCGGTCCCGCGCGCCGCGCTTACTTTGTTCCGGCCCGGCCCCGCAGTGCATCCGCGTGCATGCATAGGCGACACGCTTGCTGCTTGATGCATATGCATGCATGCAGCGGCGCGCGCGGGACACGTACACCTTGACACCCATATTTTGTATAAATAAACATCGTGTACAGGTACTACACAGTCTATACGACGGCGAGGCGATCGACGAGACAATGTAAACTTGGCGGGGGACAGCGAGCCGATGCCCAATGACATGCATGCGTGCAGCAACACCACCCAAACAAAAGCATGCATGCCCGGCCGGCCGGACCCATGCATCATCGTCGTCATGTCATGTGTGTGCTGGCCACTCCAGCATGAAGAGCGAGCCAGCCAGGCAGGCAAGGCATGCTAGCTGTGTGTACTCTAGATAGCAAACAAAATTAATTGGGAAAATTGGTTACGTAGCACTGAAAGATCACCAAAATCGTAAAATACCATCCAAAGTTCGAGCCAACGTGAAATACCACTGAAAGTTCAAGAACAATCCAGTTCTAGCACTCTGTTAACTTTTCACGTTGACGACGTCAATTAAGACAAAAATACCCCTGAACCGTTCATTTTAGACTCAATATGCCGTGAACAGCTATTTGACATGTTTGAGCACATATATAATTGAAAAAAGCTATTTCACCAAATATTTGAACACATACCAGGCCCATCCGTCACATGCTCCATTCCAGCATGTATATCATTCATTTCAGCAACCATATTGCACATACAAAGCAGTACATCGTGCAGCTCATTCTCAATATCTATCATCTCATCTATCACTTGGCTTGTCACATTCAAAGCATCTACATTTGAGCATCTATCAATAGTCATAATAAACTTCACTTGTCTTGATGCCCGCATTAAGGTCAGAAGCTCCTTATCACTAGCAAGCCGCATTGTTTGACCATTCTGATCTGAATACCAGAAATTTGGTTCCTGATAACTTGCCCAGCTGTAGTGCTTTGAAACATCATCCTCCATCTCAATAATGGAGTACTCCTCTGAATCCACCCACCACTCCAGATTTCTTCCCTTACGATACACAGATCGATCATCCTCGACAGTAGAGAACGAGCAAACATCAATCAAAATTCTACACGCATTCTTCTTGTCAACCCGGCAATAGTAGCAGTGCAGAAAATTAACCGCACTGCCTGCACATCATTTTAATTTGTCGCAATTTTCACACAATTCCAAGGCAAACCACATTCAAACACTGACCAAGGTTATGCATTTGGGAGCATTTCAGGGGCAGTAGAGGAACATGCACATTAGGGTTTAGGGTTCAAGTCTTACCCTTCAGGTATCTCAAATCGATGCATCTGAACAAGAAGATCTGTGGTATGCCGTCGTGGGGCTGGCAGGAGAACCGTTGCGGGCGTTGCTGTGGGCAGCCCTCGCCGGGCACTCCGAGCCCTTTCCTTCAGCGGCAGAGCAGTGGGAGGAGGAGCAGGGGCGCAGGGGCGGGCGCAGCAGTGGCGCAATGCCGGGCGGAGTGGCGGCGTAGGGCCAGGCGGCGCACGGCCGGGCGGAGCGGCAGCGCACGGCCGGGCGGAGCGGCAGCGCACGGCCAGGCGAAGCGGCGGGCGGAGCAACGGCGCAAGGCCGAGCGGAGTGGCGGCACAGGCTAGGCGGCGCACAGCCGGACGGAGCGGTGGGCGGAGCAGCGGCGCAAGGCCGGGCGGAGTGGCGGCGCACGGCCAGGCGGCGCACAGCCGGGCGGAGCGACGGCACACGGCCTGGTGGAGCGGCGGCGCAGGCTGCGTGCGAGCGGCAGCGCAGCTGCGTGTTCGTGGCTGTGTTCCTGCGTGGGGTGTGGTATGTGGATAGGATAAGGCTGAGGGTATAATGGACATTTCGCGTGCCGTTTTGCCCATCAAATACATGAACATACGTTTCCCGTGCATAGATTCTGACGGACTGCTAAATCCAATTAACGTTTCAACCTTTCAGTGGCATTTCACGTTGGCCGGAATTTTGGATGGTATTTTACGATTTTGGTGATCTTTCAGTGCTACGTAACCAATTTTCCCAAATTAATTCGATCCCGGCCACTGCCTTGTCACAAGTCACAACGACGACGAACAAGTGTTAGGTCGTCACTGCTACGTATGGTGTAGCTGCACACATGACACATGCATGCCTGTATATACATGGCTCGGTTGTACGCCGCTGGCGCTGGCCAAGAACGCACCTGACCACCGATCTGCCAACAGTTTTTCTCAACATGCATCGTGCTTTTGTTCTGGATCTGCAGTATCAAATTCCTGCTAACAGGCCGGCCAAAGACCTTGCACACGTACAGTAGTTGAATAATAACGATATGAAGAAAAAATTAAAAGAACTTCATTTTTCCATCAGTCCACACAACCACCACATATATGCTAAAAAAAGATGCTTCTGGTTGGCGCATGCAACGGATCGATCGATATCTGAATGAATTCATCGGTCACTTTCATGTATATAGCAGGGGAAAACCGAAAGCAAGCAGGTGGCAGGTACATGAGTGCTAGATCCGACGACGACTCTCGCCCGGACGCCTATAGCTATAGAGGTCTGTATACAGTGCCTGTTTTCTTTGAGAAAAAAAAACCTACCACGCGCCACGCAGGAGAACGAAGACACACATGTATATGCATGGCCCAACGCATGCACTTGGTCTATGATGAGTACAGAAACTCTGGGAGTTAGCTTAGGGAGCATCATCATCATCATCATCCAAGTGGCAAATCTTGACAGGGACGTGACAGTCCTTGTCATGATAATCTTTATTACTTGTTATCATATCGGTAGCTTAGGACCTTAGGCCGGCCAGTCGTGGTCTCGATCGATCGCTAATGATACTCCTAGAATGTTGCCGTTGACTTGTATGTCCTTTGCAATACTAGCTAGTTTGATAAATAGCTAGTGCGCCTTCATGAATGGTGGGCGCATCTCGTATATAGCACGTGTCATATACCATCAGGCACCACATTGAATGGAAATAAAGCTATATACGCAGCATGCACTACACATACCGTGACCAAGATATATGTAGGACAGCCAGCTGCTGCACAACACTGATGGAGTCGAGGATATTTATGTAACTAAAGAATGTTGTCACAACTAGTACTAGTATATAATATAGTCATGCCATCTTTGACTTATGCATGCTAGTTAATTAATTATAAGAAGTATATATGTAGTCGATAAGATATGCCACTTTTGGATCGGATAATGTCAACTCACCGAACAATGTCACTAACACGCACTATGCCTAGTGAACGAAGCTTCGCTTTTCCAGCATGCGAGTGTGTGTGGGGTACTGTGTGATGATGAGGAGTCTATATATCATGCTTACTCCATTTGCTAGTTGATGGGAAAAAAATTTCGGCGAAATTTCGGCGAAATTTCGCGAAATTCGCTTCTTTCGGCCCGGGGCGAAATTGGCCCATTTCGATTTGAAAATCTCGGCCCATTTAAAATAGACCCGGTCCCTATCAAGGCAGCAGCCCAAGCCCATTCTACTGTTAACCCTAACTCCCCCAAATATGCAATCGGCAGCCTAGGGTTTCATTTTTCCTTCTCCTCGTTCACTTTGGCGGCGGCTGCTTGGTCCGTGCGACCGCGCCGCGTGAGCGCGAGCGCCCCAGCAGGGTGCCCATCCCCAGCACCGGTGGGGCTCAACAGGGTAGAAGAGAGCACGCACGTTGTGTGTGGCAAGGCAAGGAATCGCGGGCACGGCAGTGCAAGCTCGCTGCAACTGCGAGACAGCGACGCTTGGCAGGGAGGGGTGGAGGGCGGGAGCAGGCGGCACTCAGTTCGGCAGCGGCGCTCAAGATGTCATCATCGCTTCCTCCTCCTACAAGGTATGCCATATTGCCATCCTGAGATAATGTCGTTCATCCTCAGATCCCCAAAACAATGATTAGAAATTGTGGATTGTGGAACCATGTCTGATTTGGTTAATTTTGATTGTGTATTCGACTCTATTCCCATGAAACAAGTAAGATAGGAGTTGCATTTTTCACTCGATTGCAAAAGCATGTCTCGATCTAGGTAATGTATGCACAATGCATGGTAGTAGTCTGATCCCTGATGCTCTGTTCCATTTCTGAGGAAAATAAGTTCAATCTATTAAGGTGGCAGTTTGATCCCTGATGCTCTGCTCAATCTCTGAGGAAAATGTCATCCTATTGTATGCCAAATTTAGCTAATGTGTACTTCAAAAATGTGAATTTTCAGTGGAGAGGGTACAAGCAATTCTAGCAGAGCTGGAGCTGTTTCTCCAGCAGTGCTTATTGATGTGGATGCAGCACCCACTCCTGCTGCCATAGGTAAAATTCTGTTTGGAAACTTGTATTAGTAGTTGCATATTATTTACTGAAGCCAATGTCATTCATGTTTTTTAATTTTTTGAATTGTCATTTGTGCAGGTCAAGTAAAAGATGACAACATATTCAATGTGTGGAATTATGGTTTTAGTGTTGGACAAGGATTTAGATGTGGGTTTTGTGGCGCTACCAAGAGATCTGGAGGTGCAACGAGACTAACACAGCATCTAGCTGGGGTGCCAGGTGATGTCGCTTCTTGCGAGAAGGTGCCAAGTGATGTGAAGCTTGCTATGTGGAGAAAGCATAAAGAATCTCAGCATAGGAAGAAAGATTTAAAGAGGACCAAAAAGAGGTTGGAAAATACTCTTGTGAGTGAGATGGGTGGAAAAGGAAGTATTTATGTGGCAAGCGATGAGGAGGAGCAGCAGACACGCTTGTTAATGGCATTATCAAGACAAGATAATGATTTGCAGCAAGAAGTGAATATGAGGCAGGCCTCATATGAGCATGGATCTGGTAGTTCATCTGCCCCAGCAGCTAGTAGCGGATCATGTAGGAGACCTCCTACTGTACAGCCAAGGATTGACACCACCTTGAAGGAAGGAGTGGTGGAAAAACTTGCACAAGCTTGGTCCAAATGGTTTCATGCAAATGACATTGCAGGGGTAAAAGCTAACTGTCCTTATTTTCGAGCAGCAATGAGGTTGACTCAAGAGTTAGGAATAACAAGTAGGTTGTTCAGTGGGAGTGACATCGATGGCCCATGTTTGGATGCTAATTATAAAAGCATTGAGGAGGCTGTTGAGGTCTTTAAAAGGGATTGGAAGAAATATGGTGTTACAGTCATGTGTGACTCATGGACAGGTACGACAAGCATGAGTATTATCAACTTCATGGTGTATGACAAGTTCTCAGTGGTGGGATGATGTCAAGGTTGTCTTAGATACAATTGGCCCACTCTATTCAGTACTTCGCTATGTGGATGGAGATGAGGGGACGGTTGCTGGAATAATGCCAAGATTGTTGAGTGCCATTAGGGAGATGGAGGTCTATTTAGGTGAGGGGACACATAGATGCAACAGATACATGAGAGTGATTAAGGAGAGGGTTCAATATCTCTATGATGACACATTCATTGTTGCTGGTAAGGAAAAACAATTTATTCATGTCTAGTTTTCATTGGAAAACAGCATACTAATGTGTTCTCTATGCTTGCAGCTGCTGTCCTTGATCCAGTAGGGCACTATCAACTCTGGCTTCATGAAAATAACATGTATTTGAGAGCTCTCAAAGAGGCAATTGAAAGGCTAGCTGAATCGGTCGAGGATGGGGTTGAAGCAATAAGACAAATTCGTACCTTTATATCCTATGAGAGAAAATTTGATGGAAAATTAGCAAAGGGTGCAGTAGGCAAAATGCCTGCAGGTAAATTTTTTAATCACAACTGTCTCAATTTTTTGTATGCTCCTTCTGAATACATCATGTACCTCTTATTTTTTTGTATGCTCCTTATGAATATATCATGTACCTCTTATTTTCAGCTGATTGGTGGGTATTATTTGGTGGTGATACACCAGAGCTGCAGAAGTTTGCCATTCGTATTGTTTCGCAGTGTGTCTCGTCTAGTGGGTGTGAGCGGAATTGGAGTACCTTTGCACTAGTTCATACAAAACTGAGAAACCGCCTTGGTTATGAGAAGCTGCGGAAGCTTGTGTATGTACGCCACAATTTAAAGCAACGTCTCAAACAAGGTGTAGGGAATAATCAAACAGAAGAGAAAGAGGCTGATCCATGTGCTCTGTTGATGGATTGCACATTATTTGATGAATCAAACCCAATCATGGATTGGTTGAACAGGCCAAAAATTGTAGATGATGATTTATCTCTTGAAGAATTGCTTGGTCGGTCAAAGAAGAGGAAAATTCTTGCTTTACAGAGGGCTAATAGGAGGAAAAAAGGTAAGAGGGTTGTTGAAGATGAAGAAGACTTTGTAGAAACTGAAAACGACACAGATGATAGCAGTCCTCATGGCAGCCCTGCTTATGCAGAATCTGCTGATAGTAGCTCAGCAAATGACACAGACAATGAACCAGAGCATAGGGATGGTAATTACTCATGTGTGAATTTACTTCTTTTCTTTTTGACCAAAGACAAAGAGACTAATGTGTTTAATTATTTCAATAGGTGATACTCTGGGCACACACCAACAATTTGAAGAGCAACCAGAGGACGATAATCGAAGGGGACAGCGTGCTAGGAAGAAGAAGAGGGTTGAAGGATTTCTCTATTAGCTGTGTGGTCTTTGTTTTTATATTTTAAGTATGGACTGTCTCTGAATTTGAACTATGGACTTTTGATCTCTTTCAGGCCCCCTTTTATGAATTATTATGGACTTATCACTTATCTATGTTCCCAGTTATGACTATGAAACTATGAACTGGACATGTGTATGTTCTGTGCCTGTATTGTATGAACTTGTACGTGTTATGCCCTCCTGTGGACTGTGGAATATTGTATTTGTGGATCTCTTCTTTATTTCTAACTTAAAAGTATTTTTTCTAATTCTGTGCAACGAAATTTCGCCCGAAATTTCGTCCGAAATTTCGCCCGAAATTTTTTAAAAATTTCGGTGATTTCGGCCAAAATACACCTAAGTTTGAACGTGCAGGTTTACACGAAATTTTCGAAATTTCGGCCGAAATTCGCGAATTTCGGGTTTTTCGGCCCTGGCCGAAAAAAAATGCAAAACGAAATCCAAAACCTTGGTTGATGCTATACAGCTATGGGGACGGATTTCAGTAAGGTGGACGTCACGTCACGAACGGTCATACTCATACCCTAACGTACCCTAAACTACTCGACAAGGGACGACCAAGACACCAAGTCAACCTGCCTCTTTGCACCTGTTGTGCTCGTCACCTTTTGAGTTTGCAATGCATGGTCAACGGATGCGCACCATCGCAACGCTTGTTGGGCTACAATTTTACACGCCCAATTGGGCCACTGCAGTGAGTAGGCCCAGGCCCATCCGGTAGCCACAAAAAGCTCCCCACGCTTCCAATGGGCACGACGTTTTCTATTTTCTGTTCGATTTTTTTCCTTTTTTGTTTCTTTTTTTATCTTCCAAAGCATATTGTGCCAGAACTCTACCACATGCCCTTGTGTTCTTCTTTTGCAAAAGAGAAGAACAGGGGTCTACGTTACGAACCCGAAGTGACCATAAAGCTGGACGGAACAAATTGTTCTGAAACCCTAGTTTTCGATCTCTGTAGATGGCGGCGGCGAAGAACCCTCGTGTGTTCTTCAACATCACCATCAACGGCATCCAGCAGGACCGGATCGAGATGGACCTATAAAAGGACGAGGTGCCCTTGGTGGCGGAAAACTTCCGCGTCCTCTGTACCAACGAGCGGAACCCACATCTATCCTTCAAGGGCTCCATCTTCCACCGCATCATCCCGGGCTTCATGTGCCAGGGCGGCAACTTCCGCAAGAACATCGGCACCGGCAATGGCACCGGCGGGTCCACTTTCATAAGATCATCTCACCTGCAACGATAAACTCGCATAGTCCAATTATTAGCTGAACTATAAAGTGCACTCCTTCTCACATCAAAGTTCTTATTGACCAAATTTCAAAATAGCATTTGTAAAAGATGATTATTTTCTATTCAAAAATTACATAAAAATCGATAAATCATAAAACAACAATATTATCTTACCTTTCTTTTTCTGATACCGCCTCACAAACTCCCAAGCATGGTTATCTTGAAGACCAATAAAGATACTGGCCCATTGTGCATCCTCTTCTTGAGCATCTAGATCCATATCCACATTGAATAGGTACACACCCTCTGCAAACAAGCATCCCAGGTGAGCTCAATTATGGCCATTGACCTTCATCACAGGTGAATGATTAGCTCACCAGAACCGTAACTATCATAGCTAGAAATACCAGCCACTACTTCTACCAGCTACTCTAAGGCCATAACAACCACTATTCTAGATACTAGAATAAAGCTCCTTTGTTCGTAAAGATGTGGGTTAAGCCGCTGTTTGGGCTGCAGCTGTATAGCCCAGCTATTCGGCAGCCCAAACAACGGCAGTAGCTAAGCCCATCCATTCGGCTACACGCAAACTACTCTCGCTCTTCCCTCCCGCTACGCTGTCATTTGTCTCCCTCCTCGGCCGCTGCGCCACTGCCTCCTCATCCCGCAACACCATCTCATTTTCGATCTGTGGCAGCCACTTCCCCGACGCCTGAGGGAGGGTGCGTGTGCCGTATTCTCCCCCATTTGACCCATTTGTTCCCGCCACAGTGAAGCTAAAAGGTTGTTTTCTTTGTGGCTGCTACGGCTGCTTGCAGCTGCTGCTAGCTACTGGTGCGACTGCTACAGCCGCAGCGCCGCTACAGCTGCTTTGTCAAACACCCCCAAAAGTAATTTGCTAGTACAAAAGAATACTAATTATCATAGCTAGACAAAGACTACTCTTTATCGCAAAAAAAGACAAAGACTACTCTAAGGCCATAACAATCACTATCCTTTGAAAGTTGGTCTGCAGTTTTAGACTATAACTTATAGTCTAGTGTTCTCACCAAGCTGTAGCCTTGACTGAAAATTGTTAAAGACTTATGTGCAAGACCAGCAGCAGATTATTCAACACTCAATCTCACCACGTACACACACTCAACACTCAATCTCACCATGCACACACACTCAACACTCAATCTCACCACACACACACTCACTCAAATGGAGGTAAAAGAAGAGAAACCCACAGCAGCAGATTATTCAACACTCAATCTCATCACGCACACACACTCAACACTCAATCTCACCACGCACACACACTCACTCAAATGGAGGTAAAAGAAGAGAAACCAATAGAGAGAACATAAGCAACAGGGTACCTTGTATGCCATCATTCTCAGGGAGGTGGTCAAATTCATCAATGTTAGTCATGATACAGCACATCTGTCGAAGATTCATATAAGTAACTCCCTTAACTCTCACAATGTAAGATTGAAATCTAACAAAAAACACAAAAGAAAACAATATTTATATGTACTGACTCATATTTATTATAGTAGCAAAGTTATTGGTTAACAAACTCCTATTTCGTTTTTTACTTTTTATTTATTTTTCTATTATGATTGAAGATGATTGTTTGGGATGTGATGATTTAATGTTTTAGCCTTTGTGGGATGTTAGATAGTATATAATTAAATTTTATATAAAACTAGATTGTATGTCAGAATGGAACTCTAGGACATGGTTAATTGGTTATGATGGATGTTCTTAGTTAGTTTCATATTTTAAATATCAATGTATTTTGCATGGAGGGACCCTTCTCGTATTCTTATTGTAATAAAGAAAAATCTCAATGCGTTGTATGGAGATAACTATAGGACTTGTACCTTTTGGGAAGTGGGGTTCCGAAAAGATTAAAGAGAAGGAACAAGTTAAAGAGAAGGTACAGAGGAGTGATGAGACTAGGGTTCGGGAGCAAGTAGACATGAGTAGGAGTGAGTGAGCAAGTGAGTGTCCTGCCCTCACGCCTTGGTGAAAGGATATAAACAATGCCTAGAGGGGGGTGAATAAGCGTATCTAAAAATTTCTACACAAATCTCAAAGTTACTTGTCAGCAACTGTCAGAAGTCCTGGCAGTTTGGGTCAGCACTCCCGATGTGTCAGAAGTTCCGGCGCAAACTGTCAGCACTCCTAACGCCTATGGGAAATGAACTACAAATGCTCAAATGAACTTTGTGAGACCGATAACTTACAACACCACTTCCTAGTGGTAAGATGAAGATGTTAGGCCACTTCCTTACGCCGAGAACTCTCCAAGTCGTAGATCAAGACCAAACCCTAAGAGGGAGGTTGAGAGAGAGACAAGCAAATACAAGTGATACCAAGCAAATCACAGCAACAACAACAAACACGTGGGACAAAGGATTTATCCCGAGGTTCGCCAACCCCACAAAGGAGCGCCTACGTCCTCGTTGTTGAGGTGACCACTTAGGTCAGAGTCTATTCCACCTCCTTGCCTCTCTCAAAGCAACCACAAAGGTCACTTGAGTTCTCCACTAAGAAATCAAGGGTAATACAAACTTTCCAAGGCTCTTCCACAAGATGGAAGCTCTTGGGCGACGCCTAGCCGGCTAGGGTTCCAAGAACCCAAGAGTAATAGACACAAATCCAACCGGCTTGACGAAGAAATCAAGTGCTCAAGCTTGCAAGGATGATTTTCTCACTCAAACCACTATCCTATCACTCAAATCCATGGGGAATCGAAGTTAGGAGGAAAGAGGAGAGGAGAGAGAGCTCTTGAATGCTTGAGAGATGTTTTGGGTGTGAGTTAGTGAGCAAAGAATGAGTGAGTAACGGTTAGAAGTGAAGAGAGTGCTATTTATACTCGTAGTAGAAATCTAACCGTTCAGATCTACGTCGGGACTGCTGACGTAGATCTCGGGACTACTGACGTATATAGAAAACACTGTTCACGTAAGGTTAAAAACACTGCGCAAAGGTCAACGTCGGGACTCCCGACTTATGTCGGGACTGCTGACTGTCGGGACTCCCGACGTACATCGGGACTCCTGACGCACTAGTCAGTAGAGCAAACCGATGGGCCTGACGTCGGGACTCTTGGCGAGGGTCAGGACTCCTGACCGTCGGGACTTTCGATGTCCTCATTCACCGCACAGGCTAAGTGACTGGACGTCAGGACTCCCGGCGCAAGTCAGCACTTCCGACCATCGGGACTCCCGACATACGTCGGGACTTCTGACACCAAAAGTCAACAAAACTATTCTACGTGCTCGTGAAGTGCTAGAGTGTCTCTCTTTTGAATTTATTTTTGTACTTGAGCACTCTATCTTCCTCAGACCAACTAAGTTTTGCATCCCTCTTTATAGTGCGGCATACCTAAACCCAAGAAGCGAAAAGATAAACTTTGAAGCTCCGCTTTGAGTTCGACACCTTCTTCAACATGACGAATTGAGGGATACCATTTCATCTTTATCAACTCTTTAATTCTTTTATGGGACTAATAGCTGCAACATATCTCATTAATATCACATTAGTCCCTAATTTGGATGTCATCAATACACCAAAACCCACGTAGGAGGCAAATGCACTTTCACTTGGTCACTTATAAAAACGATGGTCATTTACAAGAGACCTCTTGATGAGGTTAGATTTTACATGACACTACTCTAGTATTAATTTGGGCCTCTTCTGGGGGAGGCCGCCCATTTGCCTTATGGGTTCATCCAACAATACCACCTTGTTTTGACGATTTTTCTTGAATTTTGTATGTTTTTTAAACATACTCCCTCCGATCCCCAATGTCTGTCGTTCTAGCAGATGACGTGGATGTCCAGATTCAAGCAATCTCCCATGCATCTGTACAGAGGGAGTAGTCCAGGTATAGAGAATCTTTCCTGCACTTCCTAGAAAGCCAAAACGACAGACATTGGGGGACAGAGGCAGTATGTATCAACTCCCTTCCTGTTGGTTTTCCATGGCCCCTAATCATTGTTCGTCGATGCATATTGTGCTTAACTTCTTTGAGAAATGCCTTCCAAATAGCAGCATGGGAATTTTCCCTTACCGTGAAATCTCCCCACTGTGGAGGGGGATTGTGTTGTCCACAAAATTGCCTCCCACCCGATGAGTTTCTTGGGTTAATCCCCTGTGGCTGCCAAACTAACCCTAAAGTTTATAAAAAACTGTATCAACATATATTACTCCAAATAATGTACTATAATTTCTTTTTTCATGACTGATATGATTATTAGTATTTAAATGTAAATTAATAAATTTTAAACAGTTTGACCTAGCACTATATTGTGGCTCGATGACGCGTGCTCAGACCTATGTAGTAGTGTGGGCGGTCAAAGCGGCGTGGGCGGCCACCGACCCACCGTGGCGAGGCTAAGACTACCTGCACTGGGTCCTCTATCGCATCCTGTAAAGCGGATGCAGTACTGTTTAGCGTAAAAATCGTCTGCAGCGTGGTCCGCTAAAGCAGCTGCGTCCGGTATATTTACGGGATAGAGGGCGTCCTTTACCGGACTGTGGCCCACCATGAGCTGCATGCGCGGAAGTCAGAGGAGAGAGAGGTGAGTGTATGCAGCATGGGTCCCACTATTTCAACCAACTAAAAAAATGTTATAACTAACAAACCAAAAAACAAAATTAAATTCCGATTACACCATTGAATTCGTTTCAATAAATACTTCAAAACTAGATCTCATATGGATATATTTAGATAAAGTGATAAGTGGACCCTACAGTGGATAGAGGATAATATAGAGGATGGATGGGTGCGGGAGAAATAAGTATAGAGGAGAGAATCTTGATGACCAGGATGTATAGAGGATGAAAATAGAGGATCATGAGTGCGGATAGCCTAAGGATGGCAACGGGTCGGGTTCGGATCGGGTGGAGCATCCGTGCACCCAAAACCGAAACCCGAAGTCGAAACCCAAACCCGAACCGAACACCGATTCGGGTGAAAATCCGTCACCAAAACTAAACCCGCGGATACCCGAAACCCGAACGGATACCCGAAACCCGAATGGATACCCGAAACCCGCGGATAAATATACACATATTCACATGTATAAATAAGAGGCAACAAATAATAAATATTTTCATGAGTCAATTTTGAATAGATTTAATAATCTAAGTAAACAAGTTATTATTAGCATATTATAAAACATGAGTTTTAATTCTAAATGATTTATTTCGGATATTCATTGGATATCCACGGGTGGAAAACCAAACCCGATACCAAATCCGAAACCGAACCCGAAAACTGTGGTTGAGAAATCATCCCCAAGCCCGAACCCGCAGGACCCGAAACCCGCGGATATCCGTCTCGAACCCGATCCGCTGCCATCCTTAGGCGAGGCTCAACGCGGTGTGTGCGTGCAGGTAGACGACAACCTGTCCGAGCCATTCGACGGCGCCGAGACCGTACGTCCCTGCGTATCCGCCGCCAACAGCATTGCGTCAGTACAATACTACAATGATGTCTCCTCAAACCCACCACGAGCATCTACACTCGCCTCTGCATGCCTCTATTTCGTTTTCCTTCTTTGTTTCTTTTTTTTTTCTTTTGTTGCAAACGTAAAATGTACTATATCAGAACTCTATCTATATCACATAGATGTACGGACGTGCCTCTCGCCTCTGTCTCCCATATTGTTTCACGCACAACGTTTCCTTTTTTTTCCTTCCTTCCTTATTTATCTTCAAAAGCATATTGTGCCAGAACTCTACCACATGCATGCCCTTGCGTTCTTTACAAAAGAGAACTTTTGCATTGGGAGAGAAGAGGAGTCACGAACCCGGCCGATCGAAGTCACCGTGCATAGCACTGGACGAAAAAATTGTTCTAGAGCCCTACTAGTTTTCGAATCTCTCAACATGGTGGCAGAGAAGAACCCTCGTGTGTTCTTCGACATCTCACCATCGACGGCATCCAGCAGGACCGGATCGAGATGGACTTGTACAAGGACGAGGTGCCCTTGGTCGCGGAGAACTTCCGATCCTCTGCGCCAACGCCGCTGACACGGGGAATAACCCTAACCCTAACCCGCTCTCCTTCAAGGGCTCCATCTTCCACCACATCATCCCGGGCTTCATGTGCCACGGCGGCAACTTCCGAAAGAGCCACGGCACCGGCGAACGTCCATCTATGGCGACAAGTTCCCCAACGTGGAGGTCTCGACACGGAGGCACAGGGCGTTCGACCTCACCACGGCCCACGGGGTCCCCAAGATTCCGAGGAAGCACACCGGTCCTTACCCCTACACCTGCGGGTCAGGGTTCACTAAACCACGTCGTCTTTGGCACCGTCGTGGCTGGCAGGAATACCGTGTTGAATATGAACAGCGTGGGCACCCGAAGCGGGATCCCCACCAAGGAGGTCAAAATCGTCGATTGCGGTCAGATCTGGTAGATCAATCGTCTTGAATCTCCGATCCGTTGCTAGCTAGCCTGCTTTACTCTTTGATTTGATATGAGAGAGGTGAGCTTGGTTTGTTAAATCGAGCTATTGTGGAGAGTATGTTTGAATCACTGTTTTTATGATGATTTGCATGATATCTCGTCGTTCTTGTTCTTCCTCGGTTAACTTTGTCTCCTCCAAACAAGCTGCTTGCTCGCTTGAGATGGAACGACAAAGCTTCCTGCTGTTTGGCCAATGTAGTGAGTAGGCCCAGGCCCACCCGGCAGCCAGCGGAAGCTCCCCGCGCTTCTAATGGGCCGGCCGGCCGGCCGCTAGATCCAGGCCCAAAACCCTGCTCGCCTCTCCGGCTGGCCGGTGGCCGCCGTCAACCCGTGAGGCCGGCGTCGGTTCATGCTTCCGAAAGTTTTTGACAATCCAAAAGTTATTGATTGATTGATTGAAATGCCTTTTCAAAAAAGTATGTGATTGAGATTCTGCTCGTTGTTTCAGCTTCAATAAATTGCACCCTTTCATTGTTGTAGTCTTTTTGAAAAATCTGAAGCATAGCTTATGCTTCTTTTTTCCTTTATTATTTTTCTTTGTCTCATGTAGACTTGTCTTTGCTAGTATAGTGGTTATGGTCCATTAACCCCATTTTATGTGACAAGAACACAAAGAGGTCACTGACTTCAATTAATTTCCTTAGTCCTAACTGCCAATAGCTGAGCTAGCTTTGCATACAAGGCCTTGTTTAGATACACTTCAAATTCCAAGTTTTTTCACTTTCTCTCCATCATATCAATTTTTAAACGCATGCATAGAGCATTAAATGTTGGTAAAAAATAACTAATTGCACAGTTTGGTAGTAAATCACGAGACGAATCTTTTGAGCCTAATTAGCCCATGATTGGACACTAATTGCCAAATACAAACGAAAGTGCTACAGTAGCTAGAGTTGAAAAAAATTGCAATCTAAACCAGGCCCAAGTGAAGATATCTTTTGTAACTGGTTAGATTATAACACCTCTTTTGCGGATTTGCATCTTGGATTTGATTAACTTTAGTCACTTTCGTCCTTTTCGTTGTGATCTGCTTGGCATCAGCCTATCAGGATGACTTCGTTGCAGTGGGAATATGTTCCTAGGTGGTGGCCATAGAATGAATGCCCTAGGGGCCTGCTGGCATGGACCCTGGAGTGACAACATAACTCTGAATTTTGTTGTGTTTGTGCCCTGAACTGCATTCTGATACTGTTGTAGTCCCTTTAGCTTATTATGATGAAAATGTACAGGTTGCCAAAATGGCTAGGGTGGTTTGATTATGATGTGGGGCCACCAGCTGGGACTGGGACACAACAGAATAAGACCTACATGGATGCGACTCTTTTCTTTTTCCTTGATGGAAGTATTTTTTTTTAATGTTTGCTTGCATCTACAGGCAATCGGATTGATCTAGTGCTAGCATTTTTGTCCTGCTAGGCGTCATAAATCTTCTCTTCTATTCTCGCATGTCAGCAGATATTTGAACTTTCCTTTTTAAAAAAGAAAAGAAAAATAGCGCAGGATTATTGCTATGGCTCATTTGAGAAGAAAGCAGAAATGGTTGAGATAGACACGTACGGAGCAGCATAGGATGGGAGCGGATGCGGTGCCGCCGCGCAGGCGAAGGCCACAACAAGGAGCCTCGCGCTGGAGAAGGGAGCAGCACTGTCTTTTTTTTTTTGGAAAAGCGAACTAACGAGCGGCGCTGGATAAGACGGAGTGCAGTCGGGTCTGTCTGTACGGACGCCGGAGCATTACCGTTATATTACCTCCATTCCATTTTATCTGGCCCACACGCATATCAAGAGTCAAACTTTAAAAACTTTGACCAATAATTAGGCTAATAATTTTTAACTATTATAATACAAACTTTATATGATTGGATTTGTAAGGAATTATACGATCTAATGATTATAAGTTTATAAGCATAAATAATATAATATAAAGTAAATAAATGATTAAAGTGTAATCTAGGAGATCGTGTCATTTCTAGCTTTCGCCAAATAAAATGGAACGGAGGAGTATTAACCAACTTTTAAGGTTATCGGAAGTACATAGTATACTGTATATTTTATTAACCAACAGCCGTTCAATATTTTATCCTGTATGGCCAGAGTTTCTTTTTTTTTTTGTCGACAATGATATTTTAGGCTAATTTTTTATTTGTAACGATGGAGGTGAGTAACTTCTTTAGATAGAATCTTTTGATTAATAACCAGACGTTTCTGATTAATATGATAATTTGTAGCATTTATCTTTTTCCTAGCACATCCGGTGAGAATTAACGTGATCCTCTTGAGCCCTCTAATTAACGTGGATACCTGCCCTACAGTTGTACTGTACCAACGTTCAGGTGAGTTCTGCACTGCAGTAAGTACCATTTTTCACCTCCGCAAAATCAAACTGAGTTCGCTACAAGGCTACATGACATGCTGTCACAAATCACAATTGTCACGGCGCTGAAAACATGCTATATGCTCTTTTTCAGCACATTCTAGCTAGTGCCATATATTTCCTGCCAGTATTGGTGGACAGTCGTTAATATTCAGAGATGCACTTCTACTGCTGCTTCCCCTTCAGTACTGCAAACGCTCAGCTGCTCCTGCTCTAAACCGCCGAATATAGCTGAGGTCACTGATCAGATACTGAACCTATTATTTTTCAGGATCCTCTTCTGGGTTGCAGCTCACTTTGGTCACTTTCGTCTTTTGCATTGTCCTACTCACCCTCGCCGAACACACTAGTTATTTCACAAGTTGCAAATCTAGGTGTAAACCATTAACACTTGAGAACGATACATTGATACTGCCCTAGTACAAGAACAATATGGGCGGCAGCTCATTGCCACAGAGTTGGTAGCCAGTTGAGAGTTGAGATAGCAACAAGCATATGTAGCAAGTTGCAACTAGGACAACAGATACAGCTGCCTACTGGCACCATCCCTTTTCTCTGTTTGTTCCTACTTCCTAGCCAACTTGTAACAGTAGGAACTTTCCCTGAAAGTTAGGGATCACAATTCATGCTAGCTATATATGCACTACTAAGACTGACCGCACTCATGGGCCTCTATATTCATCCTCTAAAAGGTCTAGTCATCAAGATTCTCTTCTTTATACTCAATTCTCTCGCATCCATCCATCCTCTATATCATCCCCTATTCACTGTGGGGCCCACTTGTCACTTTGTCTAAATATATCCATGTGACATCTTGTTTTAAAGTATTTATTACAACAAATTTAATGGTGCAATCGGAATTTAATTTGATTTTTTGTTTATGAGTTATACCATTTTTTAGTATATTGAAAACGTGGGGCCCACCGCTGATGCTCTCACCTCTCTCCTCTCTCGCGCCGCGCATGCTCTGTGGCCGGGTTCCGTACGTCCGCTAAACCAAAGCTTCTCCGCCAAATATAGAGGAGGCAGTGCATTTACGAGACAACTTGGCGGACCCGCTGCAGCACGATTCAACGTTATATGTTCCTGCAGGACCGGGATAGAGGACCCGGTGCGGTCAGTCTAACTGCAGTCTCTATAGCAATTGCAATATTAGATTGCAGCTACATAAATCTGAATAATTATCATCATCCTTTGCTCTAAAAGATGGAGTTACAACATTACCATGTTGGCTCTCTCTCTTCAGTCAGTCAGTTGGGGACATCTCTGCAATTAGCAACTACAAATCCCTACCCTTCTTAATTAATCTACTGCCTCGATCAGCACCTCATTTCCCACACACACAGCCATGCATACATGCACCAAGTTTCACAAGTTCGATCCAAACAAAAGCCCTTCATGAGCACCGTGCATGGCCTACGAAGAACAGGACCCTGACGAAGAAGAACACATCAAGGGCTTGTACGGCCTCTGGCAGATGCGGTCCATGACGACAACGAAAGCCATGACCATGGCGCAGTCAGCGTCCGGCATGACCGTGAGGTTGAACACGTCTTCCCCAAGCGTGACCGCCTCCGACGCCGCCGCTGCTCCGGCCTTCTTTCTGGTTATCCTCGCCACCTCCTCGCCATCGCCCCTCCGGATCTTGCAGCTTCTCCTCCAGAAGCTGCCCTGCACCGTAAAGCTTGGGACTTGCTGGGCGCCGTGAGCTGCTGCTGATCCTGATGCCATGTATACTTCCGCTTCGTCAGTACCTTTGACGAGCGAGCATTTTCTCATTGAGAAGAGATGTTGCCGTCCGGGGAAGCTCCTGTCGCCGGCGGATTCTTCTGATGATGCTCTGTAGCAGTTCCATTGGTCGCGCATGCTGAGAATCTGTCACGGCACGCAGAAGGGCACATTACATTATTACTTCGTTTTCAAAAAACATTACAGCTGTTCAAAACTGGCGGGTAATCTCTACAACTAAAAAATTTAAAAGAGAATCGTTCACCGGCGTGCGAACCGATCGCTCGCTCCTTCGCTCGCCTGGCGCGGCTTCGCTCGCCCGCGCATGGCCTCATGCGACGCGTAATTACCGCAACACAAAGTTTAATTAGCGATGGCCACGCGACCTCTCCGAGCCCGGCACAATAGCTGTCCCACGATACGTGCGGCCTATTATCTCTTTCTTTCCGTTTCGGCAGCTAAGCCTCCTCTTTCCCCTTCGACACTCCCCGCTAGCGGTTGCCGCGGCGTGGCTCAAGGCGCATCGGAGCACCGTCGTTGGTCCCCGACGTCTTGGCCACTCTGGGTGTCGCTGCTGCGCTGCTTGGATCTGTCGGTCTTCGGCGCCACCTCCAATCGAGCCTCGGACGCGCCAACTTTCTCGCGCCGCGTCCCAAGGACAGGACCTCGACGACGCGCTGGCCGCCATGGACACAAGCTCCCCACCCGAAGCCGCCGCCGTTGTTGTTCATGGCGAGCCGTCGTCAATTTCAGGTTCCGTTTTTTGTTTTTTCTATTATACAATTTCAGTATTATTTTCTGGTAATCTTTGTTTCATAGCTGTCAATTTCAGGTTGTTTTTTGATTATTTCTGTCTAATTTTGTATTTGAGTTTTGAATCTTAGTTTTTCAGTTTTCTTTCGGTTTCATATTCAGTTACGATCACACTAGATGGTTATGTCAGTTTCAGCTTCATATTCAGTTTTTCTTTTAGTTCTAGAATCCAGATTCAATTTTAGATTCAATTTTCCTTTCAAGACAGATTCGAGCAGAATTTTGAGCAATCGGTGTCCTCAAAATCGGCATAGAGTAGTTGGACGTACATACGCCTGGCTCAGTCGCCATCTCCCCATGTACATGCATTCTGACGAATGAAGAGGCGGTGAGTCGGCGACGACCGGCGCTGCGTCTTCCTCCGGACAGGCCGGTCTGCCGGAGAAGACACGACACACGGCAGAGCGCGCGATTGATGACGCCGGAAACAGACACTCCCAACCCACCCGTCCGATCGATTCGACGTTCGGCCCGATGAGGAGGCAGCAGCTGCTAACTGGTGGCGCTGGCAGCAGATGGATACCTGAAAATGGAAAGGAGTGAAGGTGTGGGTTGGAAGCTCCTCCCGCGCCCAGGTAGCTTCAAAAGAAAGGCAGAAGCTCCTCCCACACCCAGGTAGCTTCAACCATTCTGTGGCTTATTTGGATTGGACACATGGGGAATGGTTTGAAGAAAGGCAATAGACAAAGGAGTTGATTTATGAATATCCAATCAATGGTTGGATTGGAGATATTGGAAATGGTTTGTAGAAAGGCAGCAGACGAGGAGTTGAAGTTTTGGCCTTTTTTTTAGTTGTGAGATTTTGATTTCCAGTAAATAGTAGTACTATTTATTTGGGGCATGTTTGGATATGGAGTTTTCTTTTCAAATAATTTGGGTACAGTAAACACTCAAAATTCATAGAAACAATATCTCAATAAATGCAGCAGGTGGAAATGCCTTTTTGATGACAAGTCTACTAAGAATATGTCCTCAAATAGCTTAGCTACTCATGAGACCTGATAAAGGTAATTATTCTAGACTTAAAACAGACTATCATGAAGCTGGGACACAATAAGATGTCTCTGATAATTAATCACTCACAAGGAGCAATTTCTTTGTTAAAGGCACGTGCAGTGTAGAAAAACATTATTTGTTTTGATTTATACTATCAGGTTAGCTTTGAGACAAATAGAGCATGTTCTTGAGAATATTAAGTTGATGTAATGTTCAGTTTTTTAACCTGTGCAGGCCACTCTTCAGAAATACAGAACTCTATCTGTTATGGTCGGCAACGTGTACCAGAGAAAGAAGCACAACCGTGGCTAGGATTGCGGCACAATGGAGCGCGGCACGCGACATGCTCGGAGTGCGGTCACCATGGTGTGGGGAACGTCCGGTCCGTAGTTCCAGGATGGAGATAGTCATTTGAATTATCATTTGTTAGTTCCTAAATGTTAGCATCAGTTTGTTAGGAGGTGTGAGATTTCCTTTAAGTACTGAACACTTGAGTTATCGAGAGGGTTAGCCAGGGTTCGAGTTAATATTTTTTTAATTACAATGATGCTTGGAAATGTTGTTCCTATCCAAATATAACTATTTCATGGACCAATTTATTGATTTTACGGTTTGCAAGGTAACATTACATATGTGATCTTGCCTCTATGTGTTTGATTAGGTTAAAGTGAAGTTTTTTTCCTTTCCTAAAATACTTGCATGTTAGCATCAGGGCTTGGGTCGGTTGACTACAGCTGAATGGCTCAAACTAAACCCAAATATCAAGCAACAACAACTAAGGAGTCAACAAACACACATCTCAAAGTAGAAGCCAACGAAAAAAATTATGTGCCAGCGCAAAAATCACACGGACAAAATGCAATAAAAGTGTAATTTTCTTACTCCCGTTGCAACGCACGGGCATTAACCTAGTAAAGAAACAAGTAACCAAGGGAAGGGAGATAGATACTATTAGTGCTCCGATCTGTTAATTCTTATTTTGCAAGTGTTGTCGCTTCTGTTATTACAGTTTACAGCTGTAAGCGTGTAATAACTAATAAGTTAATGACATGTATTTCAAAGCGCGTGAAGAAAACAAACAAACTATATATGAGCAAGAGCCATAGTATCAGAGAAACCAAGGCATTTTGGTTGTTTGCAGGCTTTTGGACGATAGTGATTTGTGGTTTTTTTTTTCTTCTTTCAAGTAGAGGCATGTTTGCAGCATCTGTCATCTGTGTGCAAGCTTCTGCAGGTAGTTGTATACCTGTACTTTGCAGAGGGCCATTGAATCTTTGGACTCATGTTAATTACAACTTGCACATCTTTGGAGCAGAATGGATTCTGATTTCTGAATATATACTGAATTGGTGGATTTCGATTGTATTGCATGATCTAGAAGAAATGAAGCCGGACACGTAGCAGATATCTTTCAATCTTTAATTTGCCCACCTCATAACAAGAAAGATTAATTGCGCATTTCTTCTCCGGATTGACAAAATGGAAGATAAGATTAATTGCGCATTTCTTCTCCGGATTGACAAAATGGAAGATCATCCATACACCATACTATGAATATATAATCCTCTACTATGCTATGGGGATATGGGATGCGATCAATTAATCATCTATCATCCCTAATTGACAACGCAACCGTACGAAATCAATCAACCAGAGCGTAACGTACGTACCTGCGGGCGGAGGGCCAGGAGCGGCGCGCCGCGCCCGTCCATGAGGAGGAGCTCGCCGGCGAAGAGCTTCCGGCGGCGCGAGTAGTTGTCGACGCGGAACGCCAGGCTGCCAGCGGCGTCGTAGACGGAGAAGCCGTCCGTGCCGTGGAAGCCCATGCTGGACCTCTTCCACACCGTGTACACCGCCGGCTGACCCTGGTCACGGCTGTCGTCCCCCGCGGCGAGGAGGCTGGCGGCAGTGGCACGGCCACGGCGGCCGCCGCTGCCGTCGTGATGATGAGCGACGGCGACGGCGTCCCCGGCGTCGGTCGGGTGTACCCGCGTGGCGCTGGCGGCGATGCTGCTGGGGCTCGACGCCGACGATCGCGGTGGCACCGGGTGCATGGCTTGTTGGCGCTTTGCTTCGTTTGATGGATGGACAACAGAAGTTGCTAGATAGCTAGCAGTGCCTGTGCTGTACGTGTGCAGTGCGGCTCCTCTTTATATACGACTCAAAAACAGCTGCTGCTCTCTCTAAAAAATACAAAAAAGGAAGTAGCAGAGCCAGTCATCAGTCATATCCAACGGCCGTTGGTTTGGTTTTGCTGTAACCTGTAAGCCTGTAACTGACTGTACGATGGACTCATGGACGACAGTTGTTTTGTGCGTTGGCGCCTCGCCATGCATGCATGGCCTTTTGCCTTCTGCACTGAACTTTTTTGCACACATGGATGAGTTTGTTTAATTGTTTGTGGCCTGGCCGGTGAGTTCGCAAATGCGTGGCGATGCAATCCACTTTAATTTACTTCTCTTTCTTTTTTTTCCAAACAAGCAGTAGACGCACACGAGCACCACAGTCACGTCCACGCAAGGGCGGCAAGGCCGATCGATCGTACATGGTGAAGGCTACTAGCTCCATCTCAGTGCTAGCGCTGTTGGCCGGGCTGTTGGCAGTAGAAAGCATGCAGAGAAGATGTCGCCACTCGCCAGTGCAGAATCAACTAAAAAAGGTGCGTGGCAGTCGACACACATAGGACTATATATATTTTGAAACGAATCAGACACGGGAGCTACCAATTATATTAAAAAGAAGAGGAGGCTCGGATTAAGCACAGTAGATCAACTACAGGCTACGACGAGGTAGGGCTATCGATCGTCGGCCAAGACAACGATAGGGTCTACGATTCGAACTTTGGCTAGTAATTTCTATAAAAATATGATACTTAAACGAAGTAATTATATATCTGCTATAAAACTACCTTTTATGTTATGCCGGCAACATCAATATTACATTATTCCATGTTATTCTATCTAATTATATTTTTATATTGATGATCAAAATTGAAAAGAGAAAAACTAAGAAATTTCAAAATGGCTCAAATTTATGATTGGAGGAAGCAACCATTTTAGTACTAGAAATTAATTAGAACATAAAGTTGATTCGAAACTTTGGTGCCAATCAAATGAAATATAAGTGCACTGGCAGCATTGTAGCACCCAACATGTAGCAGGTAAAAGACATCAACCCGAGACAAACAAAATGCAACTCGCATACAGAATCATAACAACCTCGTGAATCTTCCTTGAAAACTTAACATGAGACATTCCCTGTAGCAATGCCCAGTGTTATTATATTCTATCAGATCAATAAGAAAAATACTAGGCGTGATTAGTCTTGAATCAAGCACATCGCACATGAATAATCACTTTGGAGCTAGCCTAGAAGCAACACCGACATCAATAAGTAACAACAGTTAATGACAAGATTAGGTGTGCCTCTTAACCATATTTCTAACTATCCACCCAAGCTTTCACACACTTATGCATATCCTCATAATCACCTCCTTAATCTATTGCTGGTGGTGTTAGTGGTGGGTTTGGTATAGATTTGTGTGATTATTTTGACTCAAATGAAGGAAATGCGTGCGCTATGAACGAATAATTAGCATGCCAATTTGCAAGTTGCTATTTGTTTTGATGATAATATGATGGATCTTGCAAGTTGCATGTGTACTATATATATATCTTGCTGCTGCTTACATCACTCAATAATGTGTTTTGTTGGCTTACGGTGGATCCATCAGTACTATTTGTCCATTCATTGGTGTGTACCTTATATTATTATTAGTGGGTAGGAAATTTAATTAGGGCTATGAACAGCGTAAAACTTGCTGGATGGTTTCATTTAAACTTACGTTCTTATGCAAGTAACTAAGGCAGTGAAGTTATTAGCTCAATGTTTGTGTAATGTAACATGATATGTTATTCCTAATAAAACACAATATGATATGATACGTTTTCTCTTGTACTCCCTCATTCGTTCCAAATTGTAAGTTATTTTTGGTTTTTCTACGTGCATAGCTTTTACTATGTATCTAAACATTATATATATATATAATCTAAACTTAGATTTAAAACAGAGTGTATTATTTTGTGGAACAAAACCAGCATGTACTGTTTTTGCCTCTTTATACCCCACCCCCCATTGGAAGGGTGACACACGAGCACTATGCATGCGCATAACACTTGCACACCCGGTGCATAATCACAAGTGCACGAATATATCTCTAAAAGCTGATACGCATGTGTAAATCTTATAAGAAAATTGCTGCTTCGATAGGATCTACTCTTTTTATCATTTAGATGCCTAAATAATTGAGCAAGGTTTCATACAACAATGATAAAAAGACATTGCTATTAGCAATAAGTGTTAGTAGCAGTATTTAGGAGATTAGTAACTTACATGAAAACCATGAGAGGCCTACTCATATGGAATTTTGTTTTAATGTCTTGACTGAGAGTGCATGATAGCAACAATGAGGAGGATCTGTTTGAATACTGTTTGATGACCACGACATCATCGACCGGAATTTTAGTTTGCAGCCTGTCCATTTCAACACTGCTCGTAACATAATTAATTACTGAGTTAAGCTTGGGGCATCGATCGACATATCAGCCAATTGATACGGCAGTCCGCATCGACGAAACAAAAACTTTAACCCTGACGGTTTACAATTTTCCTGACGGTATAACACCGACAGGAAAATAGAAATTAATTTCCCTGATGGTACACCGTCAGACAATCTTTAATTTTCGTGTCACGCTAGCTCTGATGGTCTACCGTCAGGAAAATTGAATTTTAATTTTACTGATGATAATTTTGATTTCCCTGACGGTAAATGCACCGTCAGGGAATTTCTACTTTCCTGTAGTGGTCAAGCATCCCAACCATTTAAATTTAATTCATCTTCAACTCAAATTTTGATGTATATTTTCTTCTTAATGAAAAAAAAACTGTCCTAGTCATTACTCCTCTAGGTTGGGCCTTTTTTTCTTAATTATGAGATTGTTGTCTTGGGAAATAAAATAGGGGAGACCGTACCTACCCCAAAAAAAAATAAGAACAGATCAGCCAATTGCAAGCAGATATGCATACATCAGCGAGTCATGCTCATTGTCGAGGATGGAAAAACTAAGGGAATGCATGCAGGACTGGCTTGAGCACAGCTAGCAAGTTGAGTGCGTCTACACGTATGCAAAAGTTGGCGTTGGGCAAAAGGTGGTTTAGGACATGCTTGCTGACTAGAAGCCGTACTTGATGACGCATTTGACGAGTGCAACTCCTAAGTTCAGGTCATCTCACGAGGTCACGACACAACGACCACAAAGCTGCATTTGTGGTTTCCTCGGGCTCAATTTCTCAATACATGGGACCAACCTTGTGTAATAACCTAATATCGCAGGACATATGTTGTGATATTGGCGTCTTACGTGGAAATATTTGGTAACGAGGTTCAGCGACTCGACTTAAGTTTGTGATCCTACCTGTTAAGTTCTTGCTCTTTTTCTCATTGAGCTATTTTTTTTTCTGGAATACTCGTTGAGATAATTAAAGTTTGATTCCTTTTAAGCGACTAAGTTTGTGCTGATATTCTTGCCATTTCACAGGATTTGTCGGACACAGATTCTTTAGCAACATGATGCTTAATTTTTGCAGTTATAAATACAGCCGACATGGAAAAGAGTAAACTAAAATATTTAAAGACTCTTGGTGAGTACAAGAGACAAGCGATGAGTTGTAGCAATATTTCCTACACCTTGTCCCTCCTTCTGGATGCTTCTGTTGTTTTTGGTACAGAAGAAGTCCTCTCATGCGCTGAATATGATATGCTATTTCGGCAATATATGCCAAATGTCTGGTGAATCTTTTCTTTTTATCAGGATTGCAGCAGATCTTAACAGATGAAATAGCAGCCATGAGTGTTATTTTAATACAGGGAGTACTCTACTAGTTGTGTTTGGTCTTCAGTGTGAACACCAACTTTTTAAGCACTATGTAGTACAGCAGTAGTAGTACCAAAGCTAGCTTATGTCACTGGTTAGCCAAGTCAAGTTCGCTCCTTTAGCAAATTTCCTTTCAGGATTCGACAAGCATATATGTCACTTTTCACTTTTGCATCTCCAATGCTTCCAGTAGCATTTTTTTTGGAAGGACAAACCAGTAGGCAGTAGCATATATAATACTGCTATGAATCCGTGGTATGAGAATACAATTGGTTCTAAGTAACTGCACCTCATACATTTGCGTTTGTTTTTCAGAAAACAAAAACCATTTCTGCCTACAAGTTATATCCAGAGAAATTTGACAAGTTAGGTCCCAGTCAGTCCTAGCCAATTTACGGCTTCGCTACCCACCTTTCTTTGCTAAATCACTGTGCTCTCAATGCTTCAGTGATCATGATCATCCCTGAACAAGAACTCCATACTTGTCATAACTCAGAAAATGGCTTACTTCTCATGGCCAAGCTAAGCTAGGGCGGCTAGGAGCAGATCAAGGGAGTGTACGGCTTCCAACAGATCCGGTCCAGAACGACGACGAACGCCATGATCATGGCGCAATCTACGCCCGGCTGGACGACGAGGTTGAACACGTCGTCGCCATTCATCAACGAATTCGACTTCTTCCTCGTTATCCTCGCCACCTCCTCGCCGTCGCCATTGCGGATCTTGCAGCTTCTCCTCCTGAAGCAGCCCTCGACCCAGAAGCTAGGGCCGGAATGGCCTGACGCAGTGCTGCATGATGATCCTGACATGGACACTTCTGCTTCATGGCCTTTCTGTAGAACCGAGCATTTCCTCATCGAGAATAGTCTGTGTGATCTTGTCGTCTTGCCTTGGCCTTCTTCTGATGCGCTGTAGCAGTTCCATTGGTCGTGCATGCTGAAAATCTGTTGCAAAAAGAAAAAAAAAGATAGCTTTGTTAGTTAGCCTGTTCTCCCATAGTCCCATTAGTTGTAGTGAATTTGCAGACGGTTAAACTCTGGATGTAGATTTTTTTTTTCCTGAAAGGACGGGAAGAGCTTTGCCGCAATTTTATTAGACAGGAAAAGAAAAAACAAAATAGGTTGGTTAGTACAAATCCGCTACTCAACTAAGCGCTTCAGCCGGGGTCGAAAGAAACTCTGGATTTCGCTCAGACATATATATGGCAAAAAAACTTTGGACAAGTAATCGAGTTTAACTTGACAGGGAAGAATACAAAGCTTGCATTTTGTCTGTTCTGTCTGAGCACACATTTGGTATGTAATTTTTATGGGGGAAAAAAGATATTTGTTTGGTTCGTATTTTCCTAGGTGTGCCTTTATCTCACCGGAGTGAACTGACTGAATTTGCTGTAACGAATTGTCGTATTCATTTGGTCTGAAACTCTGAATCTCCTGGTGAGCTACCAAATATTTGCAGTCCTATTACTAGGAGTCTACTAGGACAAATAGGCTATAACAACCAGTACGTACGTACAGCCTATGTGGCGAGAGAATTATTCTATGAATATATATATGAAACAAGGAAAAAGGTTGTGCTTGGAGTTGGAGAGATGAATGAATCATCTCTCGCAGAATAACCAGGAATGCTGCAGTCCCGATCTGAAAAAGACCCCATTTTGTTGCGAGGAAACATCATGACCGATCGGTCGGTCGATCGATGCGACTCGCGGCTGGATCGATCGATCGCGTAGGTTTCTTCAAAATGAAATTTTGGAGACTGCAGATGGGTGGCCGGGACAGATCACGACACGGACGTACCTGCGGCCTGAGAGCGAGGAGGGGCGAGCCTTGGCCGTCCATGAGGAGGAGCTCGCCGGCGAACACCTTCCGGCGGCGCGAGTAGTTGTCGACGCGGAAGGCGAGCGCGCCGGCGGCGTCGTAGACGGAGAAGCCGTCGGTGCCGTGGAACCCCATGCTGGACCGCTTCCACACCGTGTGGTGCAGCGCCGCCGCCGCCGGGGCGCGGCCGGCGTCGGCGCTGCCTCCTCCGCCGGCGGCGTCGCGGCGGGGAGGAACAAGCGGCGGCAGAGGCCGCGTCGTCGTCGTCTCCGCGGCCGACGACGGGTGGATCCGGCTCGCCGATATCGCCATCATGCTGCCGCTGGTGCTGCTGGATCGGTCGGGGAAGGCCGCCGCTGTCATTTATCGATCTCGAAAGCGTCAATGTCTGGCGCGGCGCATCGATCCCCTCGTTTTTATAGTCGTGGGTCGTGACCAGGTCATGTACGCGCCACCGCTACTGTAGACTGTAGTGATGTACAGTACGACGTGCTAGTTGCAACGGAATTTTTGGTGGTTTGGTGGGCTGTGACGGTGCGAGTGTGTAGCTGCGTGCGTGGCATAGCACCTTTATGCTTGTGTCTTGTGTTGACTCTTGTTTGCATTGGGTGCATGAGCCTGCAAGATCAAAGATTCCCATGCCGCCCTATCCCCTATCTGGAGTGCTATGCCTATGCTAGCTATATATCCTCATGATCGAGGAAGCTTCTAAGGATGGAAAGATAGTATTTTTATTTAGGGGAATGATAGAAGACATTTTCTCTCTCAGTCTTGTGATACAATAGACGTATAGATACCCGGCCTGTGATATCTATCTGGATGCCGTAATACTTACCAATTACTCTATATCTATACCGATGGATTTTCCTTCACGTGTATGGCACTTCGTGTGTCTTCGATGCGATTTGTTAAAATATTGCCTTAAAGTTATGTTCACGCTTTTGCTTCTCACATTTCTCATAACGACGCTATGAATCTTCAGAGTGTCTTATATATTGTATACTCCTCCCATTCCAAATTATAAGACGTTTTAACTTTTCTAAATTCATAGCTTTTGCTATGCACCTAGATATATATTAAATCTACATACATAGTAAAAGTTATAAATCTAGAAATGTCAAAACGTCTTATAATTTGGAACAGATGAGGAAGTATCTTTTTAGCTCCTACAATTTTTACTCATGAACGTTGTTTACCTCAAATGAATCTGAAAAACCAAGGAGGTCATAACCATCGTTGGTCTAAACTAATAAACTCCTCTGCTACTTGACATGTTCATGAACTTTTTCCTATTGTCAAACAATTATATGTGTAACAATGTTTTTCTTCAAAAAAAAGGACGCTTGCAATTATATACCATCAATATATTGATATGTCACAATATTTTATTAAAATACATAAATTTATCTATAGTAAGAACATACATAAATTTGTTAGCTTAAGCATGCATAAAAATTTATATTTATAGTTTATCCATGTATATATATACTTGATCTTTTATGATTGATCGACATATATATTTACTTTAAGTTAGTTTTTATATATTTATAGTAATAGAAGTGGGTAATTTAGAACCATACAAAGGTTGTAATTTATGTTTATTCACACATTTTTACAGTAACATATGTTGCTAATTTATATGTAGGTTTTAAGGGATGCTTCAATTTATTTTCATAACGACAGAAGGGGTAGTTTAGATGAAAATTCAATGGGTTATTTGAATTATCTATCCCAATGATAGGGTGGGTAATTTAGATGCACATTTAGATGGTTACATTATATTATTTTTTAAAATGACATATGTGGATTATTTAAATACATATTTGGGGGTTATTTATGTTGTTCTTCAAATGGCATATGTGGGTAGACTTTTAGAAATCTGGTTATTATTATCAGTGGTGACTAGACTCTATGGCCATATCTTTCATTCTGTCTTGAGAATTTATATGTTTCCTAACATGTCTCATGGTAACGTGGAGGCTCCATTAGAACCTCCAATTAGTGATGATATATGATTAATTAATTAATTACTACAAACGCAAATAACATCATTTTTAACTGTCTCACAAAGTCAAGCCAAGTTTTCATTGTCATTGTTGAATTCAGTAGGGCCAAAAAAAATTGGAAACTCGAAACCATTTGTTATATATATATAGGGGAGCAGGTATTTATGTCCTATACTATATATATGTCCTATGGAATATAATAATACAAAAGGTCACAGAAAAAGTGTGTGATGAATGGCTGACTTCACACAACCCTTAGAACATCACTTAACCAGAAAGCTAGAGTACCAGCATATAGGGGATGGGCATGAAGCATCTATTTATGTCCCATATATATATAGCACTCGAATTAATACCTTGTTGTAGATATATGCCTCCATTGTAGCATGCCCAACAAGCTAAGTCGTTAACTGGGCGTGTTAACATGTCATTATGCTCCCCAAGCACGCTCTGCACTCTGCCCATTAGATATAGCTAGATGCATGGCTACAGCAATCAGCCAAATCACTTGGATTTATAATTACCCGTGCAAGCGTTAAAGCCCAAGATAACGCGCGTGATATACATAAATACTCCTAAATAGTGTGCTTGATAGAATGTTTGCTGGCGGTGGTTGCCTTTAGTTGGGTGGGTGAAGTGCATGCAGCTCCATCCTAGGATGTCATGTCACCTTCATGAGTGCCGGCGTGATGCATTATTCCAGCTTCTCGTAGCCTTGTACTAGTTGCCAACTTGCCATTGAACAGTCAGAAACAGGAAGCTTTAATTTAATGAACTTAAAGTAACATGAATGGTTAGTCATCGAGGTCACCAAGACTTGACCCTCCGTTAACTCCTCGACCAACCTATCTTGCATTGCTTGCTTGTTTGCTCTTGAAAAAGCACGTCCTGACAGAGAACAATTTGGATATATACAAGCATTTTTCCGATTCTGCATTTCAATGGCTGATTTGATCGGTGGACTAAGTACCCACCACAATTCACACACTATGCATGGTGGTTTAGTCAAGAGAACACAACTCCTCTTCTGACAACTACATTTCAACCGGTCTATGCTACTCCTTAATTATTTACTATGTCTAGTCTAATAACCATTCAGATATGAGATACTGCCATCAGCAACTTGCTGGAGTGCCAAATCAAATTTGAGGAACACTAGCCTGTCAACTTGTGCCTCTGCACGGGCTAGAATCTTATGACACATAAATATATTAGAAGTTTCATATTAGTGTCTACAACTAATCAAAATTAATTAAGTATCTTAGCGCTATCTTTTTTCTTCATTATCTAACGCAATATCGATATATATACATTTTGTACTCTGTATACAGTTATGATGAAATTACCAAATACTCTATATATGTTTGTTCAAACCTGGTCCGTACGTGGATTTTCTCTCTCGGCATGGAACTTCATGGTCTTTAGTGTGCATCTAGTTGAATCACATCTTAAGTTATGGTGGCTCTTGTTGCACCTATGTCTCGTGATGTCATGGATATATATCTTGATTTTCAAATTTTGATCGTTTTAGTAGCTACAATTTTTTTATCGGCATGTTAGTTGTTGCTTTTATTGAAAACTCTTAATTTTATTAGAAATAATGATTTTTCTGTCTAGGCTGTACTCTTAATTATAATGATGATATACATGTTCATTTACACCTGAACCACATCGCTCAAGATGGGTGGCAGAAACCAATAGTGCTAACCTCCGGATGACATTAATATTTAAGCCTAAAAATTTTGTCTACTCCAAACAAAATTCAAAAACCAGGAAGGACATGGCAACCTTTGGTTTGCATTGACCTCTGCCTCTGGTGTTTAAGATATTGAATTTTTCTATCAAAGAATTATATATATAGTAGTAATTCTTTATAATAATAGATCGTACAATTATACTATCAATATAGATATGATACAATATTGTAACCAAAATCTATAAATTTTTCTAAAGTACAAACTTACATAATAATAATAATAATAATAATAATAATAATAATAATAATAATAATAATAATAATAATAATAATAATAATAATAATAATAATAACAACAACAGCAGCAGTAGCAGCAGCAGCAACAACAGCAGCAACAACAACAGCAACAACAACAGCAACAATAACAATAATAACAATAACAATAATAATAATAATAATAATAATAAATTATTATTATTATTATTATTATTATTATTATTATTATTATTATTATTATTATTATCTTTATGGTATTGCTATAATTTTAAAATGATTTGCTAGTGTCATCATTGTATGAATCATTAAAGGAACATTTTTCTTGTTTTTTGGATTCTAGAAATATTATATTAATGTCTCATGCATGCATGCATGCATATATTGATATATACTTGATTTGCAAGAATGCATAACATGTATGGTTGTTTTAAGTTATCTTTTATATGTTAGTAGTGATAGAAGTAGATAATTTAGAAACATATATATAGACACAATTTATGGTTATTCATTTTTTTCATAATAACATGTTGGCACTTTTATATATAGACTCTATGGGATATTTTAATTTATTTTTAGTAATGGCAGGAGTGTTAATTTAGATGCAACTTTAAGGTGTTATTAGAATATCTATCCTAATAATGGCACTTGTACAAAAGAGAGTACACAGTTGTGTTGTGATGCATGTCTTTAGCTAGGTTTGTTCCACCCTATATATATGGCGTACGTAATAAGGTATTACCGCAACTATCCCAATTGATGGAGCAAATAGCCGAAAGTAGTGAAGATGCCTTCTGGCGTGCAGGAAGAGACATGGACTCGTGAATAGTATTATCAAGTAAGAAAAGAATCATCTCGAGAATCTTTTGCCCAAATGCATGCATGTACTGCTAAGCACTGTGTTTAGCACTAACTACATACTCTAGTGATCTCTAGCTAGCTACAATGCCCAATAAGAAACCAACAAAGTTTGTTGCTTCTCAAACTACAAGACTAATCACTAGTTTTTTTGCTCAAAAAGACTGATCGCTCTGCTGGAGTCCGATCAGGACGGCACAAAATCCAGCCTACGTTGCTTCCATTGGTGACAAGCAGGTTAGGTTGGAGAGATCATTGAAATTTTTCGCTGTGACTTCCTCTGCTTCACAATAATGCTTGTCCAGTCCACGTACATTGACGAAATGACATTTAACATTTTGCCTAATTTCATAAATGCTCATGGAGACGAGGAATGTGCATGTATATATGAGTGTCTGTATATCTATATTGTGATTGTAAGGAATGTGCATTTCTAACGATGGCGAAAATGAACCAATTTTTTCAGAAAAAAATGATATTTAGCTTATTATTACGTGCCTTGCATTGTGGATATGCGGACCGAACAAACATTGCAAAATACAGGTAGTAAACTAGCTAATAACACCAGTGACTTGTGAACGCGCTTTTACGTTGTCACGTCTAACCCCATCATTGTCTAGATCATGCATGATGTCCATTGTTTGGTATGGTAACTATCCTAGCCTAATGGTGGGTTTGGTGCTATATATGAAAGGACGACGGAGGACACCAAGGAACATGATACTCTGCAAGTTGCAAATTTGATTAGTTGGTTGATCATCTGTCACACAACATCAAACTTTGGGCGTTATGCATGCAGTGACATTTATTGTAGCTAAGCCAGGCCCAATTTAATTTTCATAGACACTGCATATAGAAACTATGGTCCAAATGGATAGTTTCTATAGAACAATTTTTTATCCAATCACATGCATTCTCTCTGCATTCTCTACCAATCACATCCCTTAGTATCTTGGTTCTCGTGTAGACGACATGGTTTCTAACTTAGACTCAGTTTCTATGATTTTTGATCTCTCTCTTCAATAACTACCTTGCCATATCAGCAAAACACTTAGGTGACAGTACAATTAATGTCCATAGAAACTATGGTGGTTTCTGCATTGGGGGTGCCCTTATTGGGTTGGTAGCAAATGAGATCAGCACCTTGTTAGATGTTAATGGCCAGTACTACAAAAACAACTTTATGAGACTTGGGATTTGGCATATTGACCACCGCCACTAGAAATCATCTACAGACTATATGAGCAAAGCTCGCCCCTGTGATTCAATTTTCAAATAGGCTTCTTAATAGAGCTCTTTGCCTTTGCAAATACCCAAATAGATATTTTTACAGGCGATCCTCTTAAGAAACCCATCTTTGAAAAAAGCACGGTCCCATAAACACCTAAACCCAACTCTCCTACCTCTCTTGTCCACTTAGTAGCACAACCACCTCTCATCGATCCTCCACCTGTTCACACTCCCTTCCTCCACTGTCGCACTACCCCCCTCCTTTATCCCATGCTCCTCGTCCCTCTTTCACCGCACACCCCTCCACCGCAACCACACACCTCTTCGCCCCTTCTCTTCCCCCACACCATCTCTCCCTGGAAGCAGTAGTAGATGGAGCATAGAGATCTAGTGATGGCGCACACACATGGAGACTTAGCAAGGGTGGATCTCTTTTCTCGACTCTCCAACGGTGCTCGTGGAGATCCAGTGATGGCGCACACACGTGGAGACCTAGCAAGGGTGGATCTATTTTCTCGACTCTCCAACGGTGCGCGTGGAGATTGCCCGAGCCTATTTGTTTTTTTTTCGGGGTGGGGCACATTGCGATAGATACTTTAGAAACCTATCACTAAGAAGCGGGCTCACTGAATACCAAACCGGCAACAGCACGCTAGGATCCAACAAGGTCGTATGGATCTACATCGTGCCTTCTTCGTTGTGAATGGCGAGGCCAAGACGACCCTAAGATCCTTCTTCATTCTAGGTCGGTGAGATCTACAAACACCTCTTCTATATGTTTCTCAGCTGCGCAGATCCTCATCATCATTGCCTCTTCTCGATCTATAGGTGGACAGGGTGCGGGAGCAAGAGCATGCATAAGCACTACACCTTGCCCTTAAGCACCGCCACCTAGTCGCCATTGATGTTGCCTGCCGCATCCTCTCACTAGGTCGTCCTCGATCTTTAGGGAGTGGGGAGTGAGAGGGAGGGATGCAGCCTCGGTCTCAGCCAAATCTATGCTAGCTCGATGGAGGATGTGCATGCCTCGACCGGATCTACAATGGCCATTGTGGCGGGCGTGGAGCATTGGGGCCCTAAGCTTATGCCTCTGTAAATACGATTGTACAGACGTCTGGTTACCCTATTTGCACAAGCGAGTTGCTCACCCGGCTCTGCTAATTAAGTTTTATAGTAGTGGGAGGCAGCACAGAGGGAATAAAATTGTCGGTACCAATAGAATAGGGTACCCACGTTTAACAATAACAAAGATCAAAACAACCTAACCACGACAAAACACCGCCCACTTCAAAATGCACGACAAGTCCGCCCCGTACGAGACCGGCTCGACGGGATGCCTCGACCGCATCCCATCTCCGCCTCGTACGAGGCCCCCTCGACGGGAGACCTCGACCACGTCCCGCACGACAAGGCACCTCGACTGAACTCCGACTCGCGTGAGCCCGGGTCGAGGCGCTCGACCCCCTCTCTTTACCTACCCCAGGACAAAAAGCCTTAGCATTTAATGCAATTACCTACTACCACCTACCGGCATGGCGGCGCGCGTGGGAACAATACCAGTGACAGTTCTCACTGTTTCACCGCCCATCCCGTGATGGGAGGTGAAAAACGTCACTGTATCCACCTTACCGCACGCTGTACGTCACTAGTCACCCTCGAGGAAGGATACGACAAAGTCCGTACACCGCGATTCCAGGGATTCGGACTTATCCGACCGGCCTCGACCCGGCCTCGACCCGGCCTCGACCTGGCCTCGACGCCTAATGTAACGCAACAGGAAAAGAAGGACGGTATGGCGCAGAGCTCCGGGTCATTTCGGCGTCTCGTCCCCTGTAACGCCATGGAGTCCAGGGATGGCCTCCCATTTCTAGGGCACGTCGCTACAGTCACCTCGACAGTGATCGACAAAACATCATCTCAATACATCCGTCGCCCCGGCCTCCTCTCGTCTTATAAAAGGGTAGGCCAGGGCTCTGAAGAAAACAACGGACAACAAGTCAAGCCCCAGATAGCGATCAACATCTCAAGCAATCATCCTGTATTTCATTTTCCTCTTTTGAGACCTGGGCTCATCGCCCTCTCTCACAAGCTTGTAACCCCTACGCAAGCACCTCGGTGCAAGGAAATACAACATCTCCTCCCCCCCGCTGGACGTAGGGCCTTCTCTTGCCCGAACCAGGATAAATCCCCGTGTGTTCTCCTTGCATCACCATCCAGGAAAGGGACACGCAGCATTTACTCGTTGGTCTAGGACCCCCTCGGGTCCGAACACCGATAGTTGGCGCGCCAGGTAGGGGATCGCTGCGTGCCAACGTCGCTTTCCCACCTTTTTCCTGGATGGCTGACCCCAATCGTCCTATCCCGTTGGCCACGGTGATCTGGTTCGGGAGTTTGGAGTTCATGTCACTTGGCTATGGCTATGACATGGTCCTGCTCCCACCCAGGCACCCAACTGACGAGGATTACGAGCTCTCCCAGCCTGGGGGAGCGATCCGCCGGTATCGTCGTTCAAGGCAGGCGCGGGCCGCCCGACGACGACGAGCCCGGCGTAACCACCGCCTTCACCTCACGGAGGGTGACGGGATCCCCCAGTTCGGCGCCCCTCAGCCGGACGCCAACCCAGGCTCCCTCATTGAAGGTCTGGGGAGGATCAGCTTAGCCGAGGGCGACATGCCCACGGAGAATCCTGCCGCTCCTCCGTCTGGTGAAACACCGCTACCCGGAGTACCTGTTCCGCCCCTGACTCCGACTCGGCTGATGACACCTACGATCTGACCCGTGAGTGCTTCAACGTCGATGTTGAGAGCGCGTCGGATCCGCAGGAAGAAGAGCCGGTCGGAGGAAGGCACACACCTCCACACGTCGAGCCCCCTGCCGAACAGGACGAAGCTCAACTCCTTGCGGATCAAGGGGTGCAGCTCGAACAAATCCGCGAGTTGCAGGAAAGGCTCGACGAGGAACGAGAAAACCTGCGTCTACTTCAACAAACCCTCGAGCACGAGCGTGCGGAACGCGCGCTCGGCGGGAGAGCTCACGGAAGAGCCCGCGACGTCAACCGTCGCATCGACGAGGACCGGGTAACCGACCCCCCGGTCTTCGCTCGAGCCAGCCAGAACGTCGTCGCCGCCGCCATGCTCCTCCGCAACATGCCCGAGCCGTCGAACCCCGAAGCGCGCCGGGCTCGAGATGAGATCCGAGAACTCCTCGAGACCGCTGCCCTGCAGCAGGCCGAGAGCTCTGCCTCGAGGCGACGCGAGCCCGCCTCGGAGCGGCTCGCGGAGCCCTCTCGGCAGGAGAGAGAGGCCTCGGTTCATCCCGAACCTGCCCGACGGATCTGGATGGCTCCCGCCCCTGAGCCCGTCGCTCACGACCATGGACCTCGAGACACCCGTGGCAACATCGTCGAGCGCCGCACGCGCAAGCACGGTGACGGCGTGGCTCGGGGTTACCACGTGCACAGGGGCGGGCGTTATGACAGCTCGGAAGATCGTAGCCCTTCACCCGAGCCTCCGGGCCCTCGGGTCTTCAGTAAAGCTATCCGTGAGACGATACTCCCGGCACGGTTCCGCCCTCCCACGACTCTTGCCAAGTACAACGGCGAGACCAAACCCGAACTTTGGCTCGCCGACTTCCGCTTGGCATGTCAGCTGGGCGGGGCCACCGACGACCGAGTCATCATCCGACAGCTCCCCCTGTTCCTCTCCGACACCGCTCGAGCCTGGCTCGAGGATCTGCCGCCCCAACAGATCCACGACTGGGGTGATCTCGTAAGGGTATTCGAGGGAAACTTCAAGGGAACTTACATGCGCCCCGGCAACTCGTGGGACCTCCGGAGTTGCAAGCAGAAGCCAGGTGAATCCCTCCGGGATTACATCCGACGTTTCTCCAGGCAACGCACCGAGCTCCCCAACGTCACCGACTCTGACGTGATCATGGCTTTCCTCTCGGGCACCACTTGCAAGGAGTTGGTCCGAGAGTTAGGCCGTCACACCCTCCTCACTGCCAACGGATTGATGGACATCGTCACCAACTTCGCCGCCGGCGAGGAGGCAGTTGGTGCCATCTTTGGCGGCGAGCAGGACACGGGGAAGCAGAAGACCGACGATCCCGCGAGCTCCACCCGGGGCTCCAAGAGGAACAACCGCAAGAAGAAGAAAGGCCAGCAGGGCAAGCTCGAGGCCCCGGCCGACGAGCTTGTCGCCGCTACCGAACGCAAGAAGCCTCGAGGCCCCCCCGGCGGGGGCGTCTTCGACAAAATGCTGAAAGAGCCATGCCCTTACCACAAGGGACCCACTAACCATAACCTCGAAGATTGTCATATGCTCCGCAGGTACTTCGAGGGCGCAGGCAGCAAGAACACCGACAAGAAGGAAGACCCAAAAGGTGATGACAAGGATGAGGGGTTCCCCGAGATCCACGACTGCTTCATGATCTACGGAGGACCCTCGACCCGCCTCTCAGCGCGCCAGCGCAAGCGAGAGCGGCGAGAGGTTTTCTCCGTACAAACGGCGGTCCCTCGTTTCCTTGACTGGTCTACGGTGGCCATCACTTTCGACCGTGATGATCATCCGGACTACATCCCCAATCCGGGGGTCTACCCTCTTGTTGTTGATCCCATCATCGCCAACACACGCCTCACCAAAGTACTCATGGACGGCGGGAGCAGCCTCAACATCATCTACTCCCAGACCCTCGACCTCCTGGGGGTCGAGAGAGCACGCCTTCAGCCTAGCGTCGGGGGCTTCCACGGAGTTGTGCCAGGGAAGCGGGCGGAGCCCCTCGGACGGGTTGATCTGCCCGTTTGTTTCGGCACACCGGCCAACTTCAGGAAGGAGACCCTCACCTTCGAGGTGGTCGGGTTCCGTGGGACGTACCACGCCATCCTCGGGCGCCCGTGCTACGCCAAGTTCATGGTTGTGCCGAACTACACCTATCTCAAGCTCAAGATGCCCGGCCCAAACGGCATCATCACTGTGGGGCCCTCGTATGAACATGCTTACGAGTGCGACGTCGAGTGCGTCGAACACGGCGAGGCGGTTTTGGAGTCGGCGACTTTGGCCGCGGACCTCGACGGTCTCGCCGACGAGATTCCCGACCCAAAGCGCCACGCCGGCAGCTTCGAGCCCGCGGAGGACGTCAAACTCGTGCCCCTCGACCCCGCTGATCCCAACGGGAAGGCGCTGAACGTCAGCGCCACCCTCGACCCGAAATAGGAAGCCGTGCTCGTCGACTTTCTCCGCGCAAATATCGACATTTTTGCGTGGAGTCCCTCGGATATGCCGGGCATATCCAGGGAAGTCGCCGAGCACGCCTTGGAGATCCGGGCCGGATCCAAACCGGTGAAGCAACGCCTGCGCCGCTTCGACGAGGAGAAGCGCAGGGTCATCGGCGAAGAGATCCGCAAGCTACTGGAGGCCGAGTTCATCAAGGAAGTTTACCATCCCGAGTGGCTAGCTAATCCTGTATTAGTTAAGAAAAAGAGTGAGAAATGGAGGATGTGTGTAGACTATACTAGTTTGAATAAAGCATGTCCAAAGGTTCCCTTTCCTTTGCCACTCATTGATCAAATCGTTGATTCAACTGCGGGATGTGAAACTCTTTCGTTCTTAGACGCTTACTCCGGTTACCATCAGATAAAAATGAAGGAGTCCGACCAGCTCACGACTTCGTTCATTACCCCGTTCGGCATGTATTGCTACGTCACGATGCCCTTCGGTCTCCGGAACGCAGGGGTAACGTACCAGCGATGCATGCAGCACGTTTTCGGAGATCACATCGGACCAACCGTTGAGGCATACGTCGATGACATCGTAGTCAAGACCAGACAAGCCGATAATCTAGTGAACGACCTCGACGTTGCCTTCAAATGCCTCCGGGTAAAGAATATCAAGCTCAATCCAGAAAAATGCGTTTTTGGCGTCCCTCGGGGTATGCTTTTAGGGTTCATCGTGTCTAAGCGGGGCATCGAGGCCAATCCAGAAAAAATCTCTGCGATAACCAAGATGGGCCCCATCCGAGATCTGAAAGGCGTGCAGAGGGTCACGGGCTGCTTGGTGGCACTTAGCCGTTTCATTTCACGCCTCGGCGAAAAAGTGCTCCCTCTGTACCGCCTCTTGAAGAAATCGGGGCATTTTTCCTGGACCCTCGAGGCCGAGGAAGCCCTCACAGAACTCAAAGTCACGCTCTCTAACTCACCAATTCTCATCCCTCTGACCCCAGGAGAACCGCTCCTACTTTATGTCGCTGCAACATCACAAGTAGTCAGCGCGGTCCTGGTCGTCGAACGGGCCGAGGAGGCTCATACCTTGCTCGTCCAGAGGCCGGTCTATTTCATTAGCGAGGTGCTCTCGGAAACCAAGGCCCGGTACCCTCAAATCCAGAAACTACTATATGCCGTCATCTTGACACGGCGCAAGCTCCGACACTACTTCGAGGGCCACCCGGTTACTGTGGTTTCTTCTTTCCCCCTGGGAGAGATAGCCCAGAACCGGGATGCCTCGGGTAGGATTGCCAAGTGGGCGGTCGAGCTCATGGGCGAGACCTTATCTTATGCACCGCGCAAAGCTATAAAGTCACAGGTATTGGCAGACTTCCTGGCTGAATGGACAGACACCCAACTCCCTCCCGCACAGCTCCAGGCCGAGCTCTAGACCATGTACTTCGACGGGTCATTGATGAAAACAGGAGCAGGCGCGGGCTTGCTCTTCATCTCGCCCCTCGGGGTTCACATGCGCTATGTCATCCGGCTTCATTTTCCTGCGTCGAACAACGTCGCTGAATACGAGGCACTCGTCACGGGGCTGAGAATTGCCATCGAGCTCGGGGTCCGACACCTTGACGTTCGAGGCGACTCCCAGCTTGTGATCGACCAGGTCATGAAGAGCTCGAGTTGCCGTGACCCCAAGATGGAAGCCTACTGCCAGGAAGTACGGCGCCTCGAGGACAAGTTTCACGGCCTCGAGCTCAACCACATCGCACGCAGGTATAACGAGGCCGCCGATGAACTCGTAAAAATCGCGTCCAGTCGAACTACGGTTCCACCAGACGTTTTCGCAAAAGATCTTCAGCGGCCATCCGTCGACCTTGGGCCAGACGGAGGGGTCGACGGGACGTCACTCGACCCCCCACCTAAGACCGAAGCCCCCTCGACCGGGGCTGAGGCCATGCAGGTGGAAGGCTCGACCCTACTATCTGGCCTCGAGCCTGACTGGCGCGCTCCGTACCTCGACTACCTTATCCAAGGGGACCTCCCCTCGAATAAGACCGAGGCTCGACGGATCGCTCGCCGGGCCAAAACCTTTGTGATCATTGGCAACAGTAGGGAGCTGTACCGCCACAGCCCTACAGGCATCCTCCAACGTTGCATCACAAACGAGGAAGGCAGGAACCTGCTCAGCGACCTGCACTCGGGGGCTTGCGGTCACCACGCTGCGCCTCGAACCCTCGTCGGGAACGCCTTTCGACAAGGATTCTATTGGCCGACCGCGGTCTCCGACGCCGTCAAGCTAGTACGCTCCTGTAAAGGTTGTCAGTACTATGCGAGACAGACTCATCTCCCGGCACATGCTCTGCAAACCATTCCCATCACGTGGCCGTTTACCGTCTGGGGCCTTGACCTTGTCGGACCTCTAAAGAGGACAACTGGCGGCTTCACCCACTTGCTCGTCGCTATCGACAAATTCTCCAAGTGGATCGAGGCCCGCCCTATCACCAGCATCAGGTCCGAGCAAGCCGTGCAATTCTTCACCGACATTGTTCATCGCTTTGGGGTCCCCAACTGCATCATCACGGACAACGGCACCCAGTTCACTGGTAAAAAGTTTTTGGATTTCTGCGACCACCATCACATTCGCGTGCTCTGGTCGGCCGTGGCTCATCCAAAAACAAACGGCCAAGTAGAACGTGCCAATGGCATGCTCCTACAAGGCCTGAAACCCAGAATTTTCGACAAGCTAAACAAGCATGGCAAAAGATGGGCTGCCGAGCTGCCCTCGGTCCTGTGGAGCCTAAGAACAACGCCGAGTCGAGCCACGGGGTTCACTCCGTTCTTCTTAGTCTATGGTTCCGAGGCAGTCCTCCCAACCGATATTGAATACGGGTCCCCAAGATTGAAGGCTTACGACGAGAGAAACAATGACGCCGCAAGAGAAGACGCCCTCGACCAACTCGAGGAGGCCCGAGACGTGGCTCTATTGCATTCTGCCAGGTACCAACAAGGTCTCCGACGTTACCACGATAGACACATCCGCAAGCGTGACCTCAACGTCGGCGATCTGGTGCTGCGACGGAACCAGAACACTAAGGGACGCCACAAGCTCACACCGCCATGGGAAGGACCGTACATCATCGTAGAAGTACTAAAGCCGGGCACCTACAAGCTATCCAACGAGAAGGGCGAAATCTTCACCAACGCTTGGAACATTGAACAGCTACATCGCTTTTTTCCTTAGAAAGCCTCGAGGCTCTGTAATTTCTTTTTCTTCAATAAAGAATACAGCAATGTTAAAACTTTTGTCTCACAATGAGGAAGGATCGACTCTGCACTACCAGAATCGACCCTCCCTCGGGGGCTACACGGGGGGAACCCCTCAGTCCCCGAAAAAACTTACACTCTTTTTTAAAATTTTAAGAACCGCTTCTTAGATCAACGGCGCTGAAAGAGCACCCTAAGGTTCGAAAGGACCCTCGAACCAGGAGTCTCACCTACGCCTCCGAGGCTATGGTGCCTCCACTCAGTCCTTACGCCTTCTAGAGGTGCAACTTCACGCTAGGGAGACCTAAATGACGGTTCCTAACTCTAAAAGAGATTACATTCCCTGCCGCTTAGATCAGGTTCTCACACGATCCACGAGGCCGCAGGAGCACCCTGAAGCTCGAGGGCAGTCGAGCTACGAGATTACTTACGCCTCCGAGGCTACGGTACCTCCACTCGCTCCCTTACGCCAAAGAACGCAACTGCGTGCTAAGTAAATCACACGAGAACACGATCCAAGCAATAAAAGGAAGAAAGGCTCAAATAAAACTAAATTAACTACGAACCAGTTTGTGTTTCAAGTTTTTAGGGCCTCCAAGGCCACCACAACTAAAATTCAAAATAACTAACTTATTACAAGGGCCTCTGCGCCCAGATCTGGCTCACAAGCCCTCATCGTCAGCAGGCGGGACCACCTCAGGCTCAAAGAGCGAGGCCAGGCGGCTCCCAGGCCCCTCCGCGTCTTCATTCTCCTCGTCCGTCCGCTCCGGGTCTGTGATGAAGCCGTCGGCAACGAGCTCCATGTCGAACACGAACCCCGAGCGGACGACGGCCAGCGCCCTCTTCACGCCGTGATGGAGGCTGTCCCGAATCTTCTCCCGGGCGAGGTGGCCCAGTGCCGCCACCCAACGGATGAAGGAGTTCCCTGGAGCGTCTTCACCAGTGTCGGCGTCGGGCTCGACCCCCAGACCGTCGCACACCGTGGTGATCGCGCCCTCGAGCAGCTGGGTCCTCCGGGTCTCGGCTTCGAGGAGGCTCTGCAGGGAATTGGCGGACGAGTGGGCCTCCCGGTTCTCACTCTCCAGCTCTGGAACATAACAAGGCAAATTAGCACCTAACGTGATGCCTCAACTCTATGGCCATAACAAGTTACTTACCCTCGACGTGGGTCTTTAAACCCACAACCTCGTCGCGGAGCCCCCCGCACGTCTGCTCGAGCCCCAGGAGGGCACTGTCCTTCTCACGGACGGTCGCCTTCAGTGCCTCGATCTCTTGGCGGGCGGTCTGGAGCGCCGCGTCCTTCTCTTGGACGGCCCCGTTCAGCCCCGAGATCTCGTCCTTCAGCGCACTAAACCGGGCCGTGACCTGCCCGATCTGGACGTTGAGGAGGTCACGTTGACGGCTGACCTGGGAGACGTCCTCCTTGAGCTCCTTGACCCGCGCCGCCAGGGGCTCGAGGTCCCTGCGGGCCTGGGCAGCCTCTTCCCGGACCTTGTCCACCTCGGTGCGCATTACGGCTTCAGCCGCCCAAGCCTGGATCGCCTCCTCCTTCACCGTCGAGAAGGCGGTGCGCAGCTCCGCCATCTCAGCGGTCCAATCGGCGAGCCTCTTCTGGGTCTCCTCGACCAGGGCCCGTTGCCGGGACAGCGATGCCCACACGCCACTCTCACCTCGGATGAAGAGTGACTTGCGGCGGGAGGTCTCCTTCAGTTCCTAACTCAAAGGAAACCAAAAAAGATAATGAAACCAAAGAAAAAAGACACTGAGAGCCACGAAATAAGCTGACAGATTAATCGTACCTCGGTGGCATCCCGCATGCCCCGCGAGACGGCGTCGGACGCCACGCGGAGTAGCCGATCGAGATGCTGGCGGACGCCCTCGAGGTACTGCCAGCGATGCACCTCATCTCTGTCATTCAGAGTGAGGATAGGCTCGGCGTCGGGGTTCGCGGCGTCCCTAAACTGAAGGGGCGGCCCCCCCACCTCGGGATCTCCTCCTCAGCCCGCGCTATCGCCAGCGCGGCGAAGTCAGACCACGACGATGACGACGCGGCCGGGGCGCCTCCCGGCTCGGTCGAAGGGCCGGCCTCGTTGGCCTCGCCCGCAGCTACCGCGGCCCCGGCGGAGGTCGAGGCATCGGCCCGGCTCGTGGCCTCACCCCCCTCGGCCCCCATTATTTGTTTTCCTCTGTCTAGGGGGGCGGCGTCGAGGGCAATGACCACGGGCACCCGCCCCTCGGCGGTGACCGGCCCCTCGGCAACCAGTACCTCTGGAGCTGGCGCCTCCGCCGTCGACGCCTCCGGGGCCGGTACCTCGCCCTTTGGCGGCTCGGGAGCCGGCGCTCCGGCCAACGGTGCCCCCGCAACCGGCACCTCGACCTCCGGCATCACTTCTTCCGGGGCTCCGGTAGAAGGCTCGACGGCCTCGCCCTCCGCCGTGCCCACCGGCCGCGCCGGCAGGTCTTGCTGTGGCTGCGGCCCCCTCGCCGGCGCCGCCTCCTGCTCCGGTGCCGGTGCAGCCCCCTCCGCGGTCGCATCGGCACCCGCCCTTTCCGCGGCCGCTTCTACGGTGGCCTCGGCCGAGGGCAGCGCCCTGGGCTCCACCTCGACCGGGCCGGGCGCCACTACCCTCGCCGGGTCTGACCTCGCCACGGCAGGGTCGGGGCCGGCGACCGTCGAAGCGCCTGCAGCCTCCTACTGTCGACGGCGCTCCTTCGCGGCCTCGACCTCGCGGACCCAGGCCGCGTCCTGCTCCGCCGACCGGTTGAGGACGGCGGCACTGGCCCGGAGAGACTTCACGGGGGTGGGCCCCATGTGCTCTGCCTTCCGCTTCAGCCTGTAAAGTTAAAAATGAGGTCGACCGACGAATTCAAAAAAAGACAAATCCCCTTAGCTCGAAAACTCACCCGGAGATCGGCACCAGAGGCCTCGACCCCACACGATCCGAGCCGCCCGAGGCGGCAGGCGGCGGCCTCGCGGCAGCCCCACCCGCAGACCGGGCGCTCCGTGGGGCCCTCATCGGCGCACCACTGCACGTCTTCTGCGCTTCCGAGGCCAGCTGGCCTCGGGTCCTCACGCCTGACGACGGCGCCGCCGCCGACGATGTCGGCGCCACCGCCCCGGTCCCCTCCCGGGCTAGCGGGGCCTGGGCTGGGGCAGGCACCCCCGTCGACCCCGCTTGCTGGGTCCGGGGCAAGGCAGCCCCTCCCGCCGAGGGGCCCGCCTCCTTCTTCTCTTCCTTCTTCTTCTTCTTCTTCTCCTCTTCCTCGTCATCCTCCTCAACCTCCTCGACCACGACGACCGAGGAGGATGACCCTGCGATGGGCTCCAGCAGGGGGCGGATATCGGGAAGGCTCCCCAGCCCGGTCGCGGCCTCGTACCGCGACAAGGCGTCATCATCCTCGCCGCTGCTGTCGTCGTCCCCCCCCCCCCGACATGGTCTCGGAGGGCGACGGCTCCAAAGGAAGCCCGTCGAGGGCCTGCTGGCGCCGGCGTTTTTTCCGCGCCTCCGCCTCCTTGGCCTTGCGGGCCGCCCGCTTCTTGGTAGACTCCTTGACCTCCTTCTGCTTCGAGGCGTGCTGCCGTCGAGCCTCCCGGGCAGGCTGGTCCTCCGGAACCGGCGGTCGCGTCTCCCGCAGCGCCGACAAGTCCTGCACACAGGCGTCGACCGGGTTAAGGGGGTCCGAGAAACGAACGAAACTAAAATGAGCGTACCAACTCAAAGAACTTACCACAGGCTCGAACCCCTCAGTGGGCCTCATGGGGAGCCGGTCAGCTTCCTCCGCCTTGAAGGTCCCCACCATCCGGCGGGCTCGACGAAGTCCCTCCTCGAGGGTGAGGGCCTCATGAGACATCCGGCTCCCCTCCAGAGACGCCTCCGGAGTCATCTGGTCGAGGCGCAGGCGACGCCGGCACAGCGGCATCACCCGGCGGCGATGGAATGCCGTCGCTACCGCCGCCGCCATCAAGCCTCGAGCGCGAAGCTGCTGCAGCGCCGCCAGCAACGGGTCCAGGCGCGGCTTCTCGGCATCCGGCACTCCGTATATCCAGCGGTCCTCCCGGGCGGTCAGCACGCGGCCGGTGTACCTCGGCAACTGGTTGTCGTCGTTGCGGAGGTAGAACCAGCCCTCGTGCCACCCGCTGTTTGAGGAGATGAGGCGAGCCGGGATGTACTGATCCGCCCGGCTCGACCTCAACTGCAGGACGCAGCTCCCTACCCGCGCCGTGTAGAGAACTCCCTTCTCCCCCGCTCTCCTCGCGAAGAGTTCGCCCTTGAAGAGGTGAAGCCACAAGTTCCACTGCGGCTCCACCCCGAGGTATCCCTCACAGACCGCCGCGAAGATGGCGGCCTGTGCGACGGCGTTGGGGGCGAGGTGATGGAGTTCCACCCGGTAGTAGTGGAGAAGCGCTCGCATGAAGACCGACGAAGGAATGCCGAACCCCCGCTCGTGGAAGCACACGAAGCTCACCACGTATCCTTCCGGGGGCGCCGGCTCCCGGTGGGCCGGCGGCGGCACTATCCACTCCGGCCGCGACCGGTTCGTCCTCGGCCGCAGCAACCCATCTTCAACCAGCTCTTCCAGCCTCCTCTCCGTCACCGAGGAAGTGGCCCAGTCTTCGGCGGGGAGGATTTGGCTCTTTCCGGCCATTGGTGCTGTCGGGAGGAGGATGAGCGGAAGGGAAGGCGGCGGCGGCAGCAGCAGTGCGGGCGGAAGGCGCAAGAAGGCTAGGGTTTCCTGAGGCTAAGGATGGCAAGAGCGCAAAGAACCGGAGGGGAACACAAACCCCCGGGTCTCGCCTTTATAGGTCGGGAAGAAGTCTAACGGCCGCGCGAAAAGGTAGGAACAGTTTCCCGCAATAAATGCGCTCACCTAACCGTCCCCCACGCCTTACAGGAGCAAGGCACGTGGCCGTCCCCCACGCAGTAACCGAACGCCACGTCGCCCACTACCGCGCCGATCTCACCCTAAAAAGGCGCGCCTGGCTAACGGGCGGGGCGAGATCCACGGACGGATATTCCTAGATTCCTATAACGGGCTCCGAGCCCGCTTTAAGTCTCAAGGGAACGAAAGCTGGCCCTCGACCTGGGTTCGACAGCTACCCTCGAGCAACAGAGCAAGGGACGACCAGGGATGCGCCCGTACATGGCCAGGGCTCGAGCCACGCTCTCGAGGCATCCCAAGACGTATTCGAGGCCAAAGGATGAGGTCGAAGCAGGAATCCCCTCGGGGGAGGCATCGAGCCCTCGGATCCCGTCGCAGGGAACCGACATCCGCACGACCACTCCCTGGCAGCTTTGAAGAGCGCCTCCGGGCCACAAGCCGACTCCTAACGACTGGAGCACGGACTCTCACTCGAATCTCCCCGCTAGCAGCTCACCGGAGATCGCCAGACTCGCCCAAACGGGGTAGTACGACGTTCCCCACCCCTCCTCCTCCTCTCCGAAGGAAGAGCGTGAGGGCCGGACAACGAAAGACGGCAGGGACTCCGATCGACCTCGTGCGCGCGAGGCTCGGGGGCTCGGCCGCATCAACTACTCCCTGATAAACCACGAATAAGACCTCGGAGGAGATTTTCTCAATACTCCACCGAGGCCTCGGGGGCTACACCCGGCGGGTGCGCTCGCGCGCCCCCACCGGAGAAGTCCCGTGAACGCTCAGACGCCCCCGCTGGAAAAGTCAACGGCGCTACGACTCCAGTTCATCGGCAAAAAGCCTCTACGAGAGTGATCATACACTCACCTAAAGGCTCGGGGGCTACTGTCGGTACCAATAGAATAGGGTACCCACGTTTAACAATAACAAAGATCAAAACAACCTAACCACGACAAAACACCGCCCACTTCAAAATACACGACAAGTCTGCCCCGTACGAGACCGGCTCGACGGGATGCCTCGACCGCATCCCATCTCCGCCTCGTACGAGGCCCCCTCGACGGGAGACCTCGACCGCGTCCCGCACGACAAGGCACCTCGACTGAACTCCGACTCACGTGAGCCCGGGTCGAGGCGCTCGACCCCCTCTCTTTACCTACCCCAGGACAAAAAGCCTTAGCATTTAATGCAATTACCTACTACCACCTACCGGCATGGCGGCGCGCGTGGGAACAATACCAGTGACAGTTCTCACTGTTTCACCGCCCATCCCGTGATGGGAGGTGAAAAACGTCACTGTATCCACCTTACCGCACGCTGTACGTCACTAGTCACCCTCGAGGAAGGATACGACAAAGTCCGTACACCGCGATTCCAGGGATTCGGACTTATCCGACCGGCCTCGACCCGGCCTCGACCCGGCCTCGACCTGGCCTCGACGCCTAATGTAACGCAACAGGAAAAGAAGGACGGTATGGCGTAGAGCTCCGGGTCATTTCGGCGTCTCGTCCCCTGTAACGCCATGGAGTCCAGGGATGGCCTCCCATTTCTAGGGCACGGCGCTACAGTCACCTCGACAGTGATCGACAAAACATCATCTCAATACATCCGTCGCCCCGGCCTCCTCTCGTCCTATAAAAGGGTAGGCCAGGGCTCTGAAGAAAACAACGGACAACAAGTCAAGCCCCAGATAGCGATCAACATCTCAAGCAATCATCCTATATTTCGTTTTCCTCTTTTGAGACCTGGGCTCATCGCCCTCTCTCGCAAGCTTGTAACCCCTACGCAAGCACCTCGGTGCAAGGAAATACAACATCTCCTCCCCCCGCTGGACGTAGGGCCTTCTCTTGCCCGAACCAGGATAAATCCCCGTGTGTTCTCCTTGCATCACCATCCAGGAAAGGGACACGCAGTATTTACTCGTTGGTCTAGGACCCCCTCGGGTCCGAACACCGACAAAAATAAAAGTATATATATTTGTATATCGATAGATGTTGCTCTAAGGCGCGCTAGTATGTGCGCGCATATACTAACACCCTGTTCGGATTGTCTGGTCTAAAGTTTAATGGTTAGAGTGGAGGGCTAAAATTTTAGACCAGTTTAGCTCACTTGTATAGTTTAAAGTTTTTATGATGTGGTCTAAATGTTAGACAATACTTTAGATCTTTTGTTTGGAGTCTCAAGAGTTAAAGTGGTCTAAGTTAGGATTATACAGGGCCTAACTAATAAGTATACATACTGAACAACTTTTATCTTTCTTCCACGTATACATTTTATATACATGGTATACATATATATTCGACTCCAGACTAAAGTGATTACGAACGTGAGCTTTGCCGACAGAAGCCAGTCCGTACACCATGAGCACAAAACAATAATAATAAACACAACTAAAAAGAGAAAAGGAAGAGAAAATGTACATGTTTGAGATGATTTTATATTGATCCTGCGCATCGCTAGTTGTGGCTTTTGCGGCGTGATGGACAACAAGCAGGCTCACTTTCTTTTGTGCTGTGTGACGCACCTCTTGTCCTTGGTATATCCAAATTGAAGAGGTCGATCGTATGCAAACTTAGCTTGTGGATGCATGCACTTATCGATGCATGTCCAAACCAAACATTCCTTTGCGGTTTCTCTCAGCCGCAGTTTTGCATATTTATATGTCTATCAGCGAGTCACGCGTGACGATTACATCAACAAATAAAGTCAGCATATATATCTTGTGCAAATCAAATGCATTAGCTTTTGAAAACGGTGCAAACTCATTCAAACATCTCGAGTCCAATCCTGAAACAATTTAAAACCTGGTCAGTCGCAAAAGTTGACATTCAAAGTTCTTCTAGTTTAATTCATACCAAAAAAAACACGGATTTTGGGATGGACAGCCCGAGATTTGGTATGTTTTTTGCTCGAGTGGGCCGAGTTATGGCATCCGTGGCGGCTTGTGACGGCGAATGTCCTGTTATGGGCTGCATGCCGAAAATGGGTCACCATGGGCTGTTAGGCCGTGTTCTGCTAGCTCTGTAGCTCAACAGACAAACCAGGCTTTCAATTATTGGGCTCCAAAACTGGGCTACAGAGCATTTACTTATTGGGCTCCAAAACTGTGTTACAGAGCCTGAAATCAGATGAAACTTCAAAGTTTTTTTTTTAAAAAAAATTGTATATAAGGTAACGTGATAGTCGAAACTAGCTAGCTAAACAAGTGCAAGAGGTACAGTGGTCTGGTCGGGCACTCGGGCCTGACAAAGATGCTTTCCTAGGGCGAGCTGCATATATATCTGACAGACAGACAGTCGACAGAGTAGTAGGTTAGTACCTTGATCTCTGTGTGTTTAACCTTAATCCTGCAACCTGAATGAGTAACCTCCTCACGTGCGTTTCAGATACTCTACCACTAGTACAGGCAGCCTACATAGAGTATTCAATTGGAGTAGGCTTTGCGTTGTTTAACTAGCAGTGCACTTACATTATAGGAGTATTACGAAACCAAACTCATGCATCGATCTAGCTCGTTGTTTAGTCACAACTCAAGAAGAACTTGACAGATGCCACTCGATCGCGTCAGAAATCGATAAGCTTTGCATTAGTAGCGAAATCAGCGAAGTGCAGCCGACGAGAAACGTATTCTCCAATCAAGTTTATCAAACGTCAGAAGCTGTGGCAATGGGGGTTTTTTTCCTTTTTGTTTCTTTCAGATGATCTTATTATTCTTATAATATTAGAACTGACTTTTGAGTGGAATTTGTGTCTTACTTCACAAGTTTGTAATAATTGGTCTCATTCTCTTCTTCAGAAAAGCTGAAGCCGGATTTGTTTCATTATCTAAAAAAAAACTTTGAAAAGTATAGTAATATGTGTGTACATGGATATATCCATTTTTATCTGTTACTGTATTTATGCATTGCCACTGCCAAATATGTTACTTGTATAATAAACATAGATATACACTGATGCAAGCAAGCTGAAATCAAATTAACGTCTGCGTGAGTAACCACCAATTCATGCACAATTATTGGCTATATATATACTACGACTACACATTGGCATCTATTATTGCCGTCGACAGGCGTCAGTTGACAGTGTTTTTCTAAATGCAAAAGGATGCATGTACTGTTACACGTACGTGTACGGCAACAAGTTAGGCCGCCGACCCTGACAGTACTCTTGGAGTCTTGTTGCGTTGCAAGAGTCAAACTATGCCAAACCACCCAACCCAACTGCTGCGATGCTAGCCGCCGACTCTGAAAACTAAACCAATGGCCTCTGAAATCTCCAGTCGTCATCGTCAGACTAACAACAGCAATCACAATCTCTGAACAGTTAAAAAAAATCACAATCTCTGAAAAACCAAAACTTTACACCGGCCATGAACGAACATATTACAGTATTATTGTATATATTATCCTCATTGAATGCGGGGGAATTAACTAGATAATCTATCCCTGATCGAGTACGTGAGTAGTGAGTCATCTAATCTGTATGCTAATTAATCTCCGTCCATCATGCTAATCGATCCCTGACAAGCAAATCACAGCATTTGCATCCACCCATCGCGTCTGTCAGAGCCAGACAAATAGACAATCGATCGAGCTGAGAAGAGCCAAGCTGCAGGAAGATGGAACGAACGAAGAAGCGCATGGATGAGCCATGGGTGAGGAAGGATCATCAGGACGACGGCTGGGTACAGTTGTTGGCGGCGCCGCAGCCGCAGGTTTGCGGAGTGAAGGCGCAGGTGCCGTAGGGCTTGCCGGGGAGATCACAGTCGATGGCGTAGCAGCAGCTCGTGTCCACACAGCTGCTCGTGTTGGACGACGACGAGCAGCACCGGCAACCCTGGCACACCTCGAACGGCTCGTACGGCGCCGCCGCCTCTTCTGTCATCGCGGCGGCCGCCGCTGGTGACATGGACCGGTACACCACTCTCCGCACCGGCACGTACGACGCCTCACCGCCGCCGCCGCCGCTGCTGCTGGCTCCTCCTGCTGGTTTGTTAATTAACTAATTTGCTCATCAGGCCTTAGGGGATTTAATTTACAACTGATATATATGACTGGATCAAATAAAAACATGCATGCATACCTTGAGCTTGCAGCAGGAAGGAGGAGAAGATGAGCAGGAGGCCGCCGGCAGATAGGGCTGTGAAGCTGGTGAGGGAGATCATCGTCATGGGGGCTGAAGGGCGTCGCCGAGCCATGGCCTCCCCTCTAACGAGTTTGCTTTGGTGGTGGGTGTGATATATACTAGTGGAAGGGAGAGGACGACGACGACTAACAAGAAGGGAAGAAGAACAATAGCTGATGATACCCTTCTGTAAGTACGTGTGTGATGTGATGTGACACAATCTTTATTTAAGCGCCAGTGCGTCGTTTCAGATTATCGACGAACGGTTTCTAACTATGTCTGTGTGTTTAGTTCCCATGAAATGCAAAATGCAAAATATCAACTACTTTGGAATGATGAAATACAAAATGTCAAAAATTTTATGGGTGTGTTTAGTTTCATCTAAAATGCTAAATTTTTCATGGGGTGGGTAAGGGCTTTTTGGCTTTTTTTTTTTCTTCTTGAGGCCAAAGTCTAAAATGGAGAATGGATACTTTTTTGTTAAAAATTTTGCATGGTGTTTAGTTTCATTCTACAAAATGATAGGCCAAAACCCAAAAAAATTTTAGGCAAAATGGGAAACTAAACACACCCTATATCTCTTTCTAGGACTGATTAGTTTTCTTGCATAGTTGAATAAACCATCTTTTTCTCTCATGAATATATTTTCTTTCCTTGCATGTCAACTTTTTAAACTCTCTTTCGTTACATGATTACGCATAAATCTCCCCCGCCTCTATCACCGCGGGTCCCCCTCCCTCCCCCTCCGGCATATCACCAGAGGCCAGAGGGAGTGGGGATCCGTCGTTTTTTATAAGTTTTCTTAGCAGGTCGAGTACTTTTTGTTAGGGTCTCTCCATACCAAGTTTCTTGGTATTTTAGATTTATCTCATCCTCCTCTCCGGTGACGGCGAGGGGGCACAGTAAAATCATTTTCTCCATGGTGGCTCAGTTGAAGATAAGGGTGACAAATATGACATCAGCATCTTCACCGGTATGACGACATAGAGACTTTTATTTCTGGACGGTGACATCAAGGCGGAGATGACGTCGCTGCCATGGAATAATTTTCTCCGATCTCTTCTCCGTTTTATTATGGTTAGATCTGGCCATGATGAAGGACTACGAAGAATAAGTTTCACCTCATTCTTTCTCATTCTTCAGTGGGAGAAAGAAGAAGAAGAAAGACACCAGAAAGAAGAAGTTTCTCAACTCTGTCTGCACAAATGTTAGCTGTCGTTCGTTGGGCATCTGTTCTCAGGCATTTTGCTTAGTGTTTGTCTATGTGGTCATTCATACTACAAAGCGTCGTACAGGTTTGGTTTTGAGATCTAGAGCTTTTCACAGCGTGGGTACAATTTAGATGAAAACCAGTTTTTGGATATTTATAGTGTAATTCAGAGTGCTTGTAACGTGTTGACGTACCCAGCTATTATTTAATATAACTCTTCTTTCGTAGCAAAAACAATTCATCCTCTCTTGATTAGTTTTCTTGTACTATTGTATATATTATCTTCATTTCTCTCAATATATATTATCTTCATTTCTCTCAATATATATTATCTTCATTTCTCTCAATATATATTCATTGAATGCAGGGAATTATTAACTGGACTAGTATAGTGCCCATGCTAACGCCACAACATTATTTTTAAGGATGCACATAAAAAACAACCAAACGACGATTTTTTTTTCATAGTTCAACTTTTACATAATTGTATTTGAGCATGTATTCAATCCGGGAAACACTTCTGCATAAGAAGGCATAATAAAGTTATTTCTTGCATTAACCATCTAATTTAAAATCTGCCTAAATCCTTAAACGTCTTGGAGATCTTGAGGGAAGCTGTCAAAACATTCATGTGCACAGCTCTTCAAAATGTCTGTCAAGAATTCCGTCCTCAGTGAAGCTGATACCAGATAATAAGTTAAGTTATTAATTTCTTATGTAGTGTATGGAATATAAAGAGAATATATATATGCTTACAGTGTTCGGTGGCAATCTTACGCTATCGCACGACTTCATGAAACGGTACACAAGGAAGCCTCCCAATTTATGGCCGAACGGAGGAATGTAAAATGTAGGAATCGAAGAAAACGCAGGAATAGGAAAGGAATAGAGGTGTAAAACAACGGATTGAAAAATACAGGATTTTTATAAGATTTGGTGTTTGCAACGAATCCTAATTACATAGGAATTTATTAGTTTGCAGTAAGCATAGTTGTTTAGAGTAAATAAGAGCTAACTACTTTATAAAGTGACATATGAGTTGACGTGTCCTGATGGCATGTGCATGCTGTGTGTTGCTCCATCCAACTACAGCACCTGCACCTGTCAGAAAATGCCTTGATTAGTGAGCGAGAGAGCACGCAAGAGCCACGGGAAAGATTCCCATGAGGTATGAGCTCATTTTTTTTTTCATTCCTTTGAAAGTACAGGTGTGCTCGCCTTTCCTCCGGAACGGTTTGTGCCAATTCCTCTGTTTCAAACACTGCTACAGTAAAAAAACTATAGGAACTTCATTTCTTCATTTTTCCTATGTTCTACTCGTGTACCAAACAGGCCCTTATTGGAGGAAAGCATGTGTTTATTTGTTGTACATAAATCAAATAACTATATTGTGATAAGAAAGATGAAACATATTTTAAGTGATTACCGGTCTTTATATTTTTGGAACACATGGGAATTCTCGTTTCCAGTCATAAATACTATCGTTCCACGCAGAATTTGTCACTTTCATGGCGATATTGAATTTATATAAAAAAACATGGATTATCCAGTAATAAGTGTATCTGGTTTTACAAAGGCTGATAAACCAAAGTCAATGGCCTTAAGATTGGAGTTATCTTCTTTTGATGTAAAAAGGAAATTCTGAAAAAAGGGTATTACAATTTTTAGAAGCCATGATAAAGTAAACAATGAAAACGCTAATATTAGAATATGAAGTAAGACATGCTTAGTTTACCAATGCTATGGAAATTGTAAAGATCTAAACTAGCATCCGAACGTCCGATGCAACACGGACTAAACTTTAGTCCCTGGATCAAAACACCTCCAATCCAATGCAGAACATCAGTTCTATTGAAGCACATATTTTGATGTGCTATTTCAAATTTTTATGTTCACTTTAACTTACCCAGAAAGTATTCTGTCATGTAGCTCTCCACCTTCACACAACCTACACAATAGGATTTTAAATTAATGAACATGAATCTTTAAAGAACAAAGCATGGATTGCATGCTAAATACAGAAAAGGACTATCCAAGGACCATCATCAGCAGGGTATAAAAGGTAAATATAAATGAGAAGCAAATAGTTTATGGAGGAATCTTTCAAGCCCCACTAGACCATGGTAACAAACTTTGGCAGCATGTAAACAATATGGAAGCTTTCACTCTTTCTAGAATACTAGGTAGCGTGCCCGTGCGTTGCTACGGGATAACTAATATTTTATAATAAAAATACATGGATCGCACTATAGATAACAACACTGTAAAAAAATAAATACTAACGTTAAAGTGATATTTAATCTAAAAGGCAAAGTTTATGAATTTAACACAATCATGGAGTGCGTGGCGTCGTAAACACACAAACTCTACTTTCTAGATCTTTCAGTGATGCGGCTAAGATAATGTTTAATATCGGCAGGAAGAAATCTCCGATATCCATTCTTTCGTGTGCCAATAAATCCACGAATAAGTTCCGCTCCATCTCCTATAAAGTAGAGTTTGACACATAAAAGAATGTTCGAATGAAAAAATACATTGATGCGTTAGTAATATTCTGTTACCTCGCCTATGGCGTTAGAACCTCCTTAAATATAATATTCTTCGTGAAAGCTCCATCCGCTATTGGGGTCTTCTTATCCTTATCTTTTTTATTTGACACATTCTTAGTTTTTTTCCCCTCAGCATTTTTTTAGCATTTTTCTTCTCCATCTTTTTGGCCTCCTCCTCTTGTGCCTCCGCATCAGGTGGGAGGGCAAGGATCTTAATATTCGTTCTTGACGTGGCTCTAGACATCGCAACGTACAACTGACCGTGAGAGAACACCGGTGCGGGCAGGTACACACCCACGTTCGGGATAGTTTGGCCCTGTGACTTGTTGACCGTCATGGCAAAGCTCAGTCTGATAGGAAACTGCTTCCTCTTAAACTGGAACGGAAACATCTCGTCATCAGATGGGCATAGCGGTATTCGAGGAAGGAATATCCGCTTCCCAGCATGCTGCCCCACCACGATTTCCGCGTCGATTGTATTTCTTCGGAACCCCCGCACCACCAGCCTTGTACCGTTGCATAGCCCATTGGCAGGGTCAATATTCCTAAGCAATATGACAGGACACCCGAGCTTCAGCTTCAAGATGTGTGGAGGTAGCCCGTTGGGGGTCAGACTGTTAAGAAACTCTGATGGATAGTAGTTATGTGGATCATCTACCGCAGAGTCAAAACTGTGATATATTGTCTCACCGCCATGGAACATATCAATCATTTTCATATTGATCATGTCCACCCAATCGTTACGTGTAGATAAAATCGCTCTGGTGGTGATGTAGTCTTTGTCCGCCATGTTTGCATTTAGATTTGGAAAGATGATGTCGATCAATGTATGAAGATCTTTCTCGGCATCGCCAGAGTACGAGACACAGATCTCGTCTGGAATACGTACATTGCCATCTCCGTTAACCTCTTCCGTTCCACCACCAATGCGCAACAGATAATCTGCAAACCACGGATCACTCTGAGCCCTCATGTTGCGAACGAGCTTTAGGTGGCGCATGGATTCCCAAAGATACGACCTTCGTAGAGAAGCACCGACTATTTGAGCCCTGGATCCTTTTCGCACAACAGGGAGGACCTGTCTGAAATCTCCACCAAGGACAACAGTCTTCCCACCAAACGGTAGGTGTGACCGGCCCATTATATCCCGTAGGCTGTTGTCTAGTGCTTCCACATTTTGCCTCTTTGTCATAGATGCCTCGTCCCAAATTATGAGAGCCGCTTGTTGCAGTAACTTGGCAGTACCACTTTGTTTTGTGAAGCTACAACAACCGCCCTCTTGAAGAGTTAGGGGTATCTTGAATCGCGAGTGGGCCGTCCTCCCGCCTGGCATTATGGCCGCTGCGACTCCAGATGTAGCTGTAGCCACGGCAAGCTTGTCCTGGGTACGTAGTTTTGCAAGAAGTGCCCTATACAAAAAGGTCTTTCCCATCCCGCCAGGTCCATCCACAAAGAACAGCCCGCCTTGTTTGCTGCAGACAGCGGCCATTATCTCATCGTAGGCAGACCTTTGCTCGGCGTTGAGTGAGTCACACAATAGCACATCTTCGGGATTCTGCTCGACGCTAGCTTCCTCAAATATCTCACGAGGAATATGGCTGGCATCGTCGTATGAGTGATCAATATCTAGAAGAGGAAATGACCTTATGTCCTTCCCCATAGACTGCAGCATGTTTCTAATGTCTATCAAAACCATCTGTTGCACCAGATCCGGGGATGGATTATTGCGGCTATAGTCCTCTGACATTGCATCGTAGTGTTTTATCCACAACCCCATCACATCATGCGGCTCGCAGAATACCAATATTGTTGCAAATAGTCTTCGCAGAGAGGAAGGCATCTGGAATAAAGTAGCTTCAGTTAGACATTCATCTAGGGTATTATCTTCTTCGATTAGACCCCTCCTTTCCGCAGCTTCACGAAACGAAGGTAGTAGCACGCCATCAACTGTCTTGAGGTGTTCGTATGAGGTAGCACCAGGAACACTGTTCAAGAGAACACGAAGAAAGTAGCGTTCTCCCTCGGCAGGATGAGCCGAGATGACTCTGCCAACTTGGAAAACGGAGTTTTTCCTTTTCTGCCAGAATTTACCATCAGTCTGCCAGGTAAAATGCTCCGGGAAGTCCCGATACAAGATTCCGCGGGCTTCCTCATGATGCCTGTTTGCATCGAAGTATGTTGTCAGCATTGACTCTTCTACACCTGGCCTATTAACGATCCGTTCGACCTTGTCCCGTTTATGAAATGCCACCATGTGCATGTCGGGTAGATGAAGCTGCAGCTGCTGTACTGGTGGATGGTTCTTGCTCAAGTCAAAGCCATATATCCTCCATAGTGCTTCTGGAGGCGTCACCCACCGGGCGTCTCTATACTGCTTGATCTCATCAATGTTCCCTTTATCATCTGCTTTGTCGGACTCCCTCATCACCACCGATGCCCTGTCATGTCCCTTGTATATGTACTTGAACAGATACTTTACTGATTTAATGCTCCCACAGGCCTCAACATTTATATGGCAGTTGAAGGTACGTAGCAGGCAAGGGTTGTAAGGCACGACCCATTGATTGTCCAGATAATGGCCTCGAACTTTTAGCATGCGGCCGTCATTGCGTCGCCGATAGATGGGGTACGAATCCTTTCCCTGTGACGTTGCCTCACAGAATGAGCGAGGGTAACGGTTCTTGCATGACCCGCGGCCCACTGTGCATGGACAGGATGGATTAAGCGTCCCGCAGGGACCATGCATCATATGCTTCGTGACCATCTTCTATAGCTCGGGGTACTTCTTCTTGTTTGGTAGCTCTGCACTGATGATCATGTCATATTGCTCGGGACATGTGAGCTTGTACTTTTGTTCCATTATTAGCAAGAAGTGTGCATGCGGCAAGCCCCTCTTCTGGAACTCCACTACATATACGTAGGGTGACTGAATAGCACCTGGAATGGGCAGCTAGCGAGCGTGATTGGCTGGAGGGATGCTTAGCAGTCCTTATCTGACAACTACTGAATGAGCATTTGACCAGCATGCCCATGAAAATCTCAAGGCACACCTCGATTTTCTGAGAGGTCAAGAACACAAAATATTCTTAGTACTTTTTCTTGAGCCATCAGTGCCTACAGTTTAGAAAGCTGGGTAATAAACACATTCAAATTTGCATCCCTAGCAAGTGTGATAGAGTGTTCAAGAAAGGGATATTGACGAGTGTAACATCCCGGCGGATTCTGAATACAAAGCTAACAATTGGTCAATCACGGCTCCATTGCAGATCATATACTGAATTTTGCTACAGCTGACAATTGGTCAAACACATTCGATGCTGCAGCTGATTGGGATACATGTAGAATATAACTTCTAAGATCATTGAAGGATTACCTGACTGTTGGCAGTGATCGTAGGTATCCGTGAGTAGCCGACCTTGGGAGATGCAAGCCTGAAATGATGCAAGACTTTTTGTAAAAACCTAAAACTATGAATCACATTTAGTCTAAATGACATAGCTGTTATAACCAATGTGTCCTGAATCGACTAAATGCGATTGATAGAGCATCGCTGAGAAATAACAGCTCTGTAGTTGTTATAACCAGCACCAACAATGGTATGATCTCGGGACAAAATTAGGGAACCCATGCCAAGCAGCAAGATCTGTATCTCTGTCATCGGAGACATTCAGTCAGTAGTCATTGTTTCAAGAAATTGGTTGGTTGAAGGTGCTGGAGGATGCGTCAAGTTGAGGGGTGAAGTAATCCAAAAATAACTGCGACGGTGCGGCATGCTAAACTTTTGTAACTTCCATAACTATATTTTATATATTTTAGATTTTAGAAATGTACTGTCACGTGTATGAAATTATGTGGCTCTTATCATCAGTGCAGAAAATTGTTAGTTACTACTCACCAGGTAAATACGTCAGTAGTTCAAACTATACCATTCCATTGAAGATAGCAGCCTATGATTAATGACAGCTAAACATTCAGCTAAAGGTATGCAGATCCACATTCAAACGATACCCTATGCTTTTCCACATTCTTGCATCATATAGTACAGAGCAATATCATAATTTTCTGGGTTTTGGCCGGCCTTGGCTGCCTGGCCCTGGTTTGGCCGGCCGGGGCTCTGGCTGCTGGCCGGGCTGGGCTGGCTGCTGGCCGGCTGTGGACTGCCCATTCTCAAGACATGATTAAGGAAAAGCTTCAGAAAGCTGAAGAGCTTGGTATGGAAAGCTTCCCCCGTTCGTTACAGGCTTACACTAATGTGTTGCCAAACAAACTCAGAGTTATATTCTTTTTATCAAGTACTACTACTATTCTGCTGTTACTAATGGGTGGAGTCGTCTAATGCTAGGACACATTACGAATTCATGGAGTTGTTGGGTTGATGCTTGGATCTTTTACTTGTTTTGTTTATAGATCCTGTTGAATTGGAGAGGAAGCTAATGGTATAGGCACTGGAAAAATATTTGCTGAAATTCGTCTCTCTGGCTGGAATTATTTATAGATGTCACCATAGCGTTTCTCACCGTAATAATCGTAATGAACAGCCAAAACCAAAAGGCAGGCAGAATTTGCTCTTTATTGCATAAAACAGAGTGGGCAAAGGGATCTTACGAGATCAGGAAACCTGGGGAGAGGAGGCGGCTCAGCAATCGGGGATCAGAACCACCCTGCTTGTGCTTAGATTCTGATCCTAGAACGACCTGCTCTGTCAGCGCCCATGGAGGTCGGGAGCGCGGCACGAGGCCCCAGGAGAGGCGGCGACGGGGAGCAGCGGTCGCAGCAGTGCGGGATGAGGCAGGTCGCGTCGATTCCGGCACAATCGGAACCACCCTGCTTGTGCTTAGATTCTGATCCTAGAACAACCTGCTCTGTCAGCGCCCATGTTGGAGGTCGGGAGCGCGGCACGAGGCCCCAGGAGAGGCGGCGACGGGGAGCAGCGGTCGCAGCAGTGCGGGATGAGGCAGGCCGCGTCGATTCCGGCACAATCGCGGCCACCTGCGCGGAGATCGAGGAGGCGGGGCGGTGGCACACTTTCCTCCCACCAAATCGGGCTCCCCCGCAGTGGATTGGGGCGGTGTCCAGAACTCCAGATGGAGCGTGTGCGAGGGGAAAAGAGGAGCAGCTCCCAGCGCGGCGTGGGCGAGCGCGAGGAACAATCCTGATGCCCCGGGCTGCGAGGCTTGCAGCGGCGGCGTGGGCGGGAGTCGTGCGCGGACGGCAGTTACATGGTAGGGAGAGCGTGGCGGGGTGATTTCCTTCTGGGCGATGGGCGATGGGCGATTCCCTAATGGACGCGGTTTCGCACGTCGGAGGAAAAGGCGACCCGAAGAAAATGTCGCACCAAACAGTGATCTTACTTTTATTCTTTTTAGTTGTAGGAGATGAAGCAGTGTGTAGTTGCCAACTTCCAGTGGAGGTGGAAGTAGCAATAGTTTTGTCGCGTCACATGCCTCATGATAGTGTAAAGAAGTTTTGATTTTGTTTTTGCCTATTGAAGGGGCCTCTGTGTTTATCCATCACTCCAATCCATGGTGTCTCAAAACTCTGGATGTTGGTAACACCATCAGAGTGATGTTTGAATTGCAAACAGCAAAGAACCAGCCTGTTCTTGTTGCCACCTTAGAGCTTCCAATTATTTTCTAGGGTGCGCAGGAGACGTGCTTGTTTGTTTGTGCGCGTAGTGGTGGTGCAGTGTGGTTCTTGTTCAGTGTTTGCGTGCGTGCCTGCGTTGTGTGTAAAATGGCTTTCAAGAGAGGATTTTTCTGCAAAGAGACATTTGGTGGGAGCAATGTTAGGTTCTGTTCCCCCGAAGTCGGTTGTGTGTTTTTTTGTTTGGTGGGTGTGTGCGCGCACGTGGGGGGGTGGGGGGTGGGGTGGGGGTAAGGATGAAAACGATCGAAAACGGACTTACGATATAGAAAAACGAAAACGGTCGGTTCAGGATATTTCTACATTTAGCAATTAAAGAGTACAAAAAATGATTGAAAATGGTTGTGAAACTAATTGAAACTGGCAATTTTTCATGTTAAAAAACGGTTTATAATATAGAAAACGAAAACGGTCAATTCGGAATATTTCTGTTCCGTTTTCATCCCTAGGTGGGGGTGTGGTTTGTTTATTTTATGGGCGTGGTTAGCACCCGGACGTTTTCAATGTATCCTGATTGTTCCTCATGTAGTCTAAACGTGAGCTCTCAATCTTGATGTAGGTGTCGACGGCAAACTGCTGGAAAAGACGCCGGCCATAGAGTATTGGATTAAATATCCCTGGCCGCATCTGGAACTTGTAGCAGTAGTAGTCGCGCACGGAGACACATGTATTCGAAACAGGTTCTACAGGGAGATATTGTTCGAATTAGTATTATGAGTTAATAGAAAACAATTTATATTGCATTATTAAAAAGAGTTCAAGTTACCTCCATCATCATCATCACCATTCTCAGCACGCCTTTTGCGGATTGCTCGAGCTCGCTCAACTTGAGCCATAGTCACACCTACTTTTGGGATGCAATTGTGCCACCCGAGCTCACCCTTTGGAAAGAACAGCGGGTATGACAGTGAGTCGTAGCATGCATTATATGAGCGGATGCCGTGTATAGACCGATCCTTCCCTTGTAGGAGAACACTATGCTCGAATTGGCCGTGATGCTCACTCCCCTCAACCCATACGGCGGCCACCTCTGATGTTAACGGCACGTTATATGTTCTCTGGTCAAGGCGCTGGTCAAGGTTCAACTCGACCCGGTAATCCTCGAGGTTTTCAACGTGTCCCATACTCCTTAGTTGCTGAGAGTAGGGATTCCCTTCAAGGATCCCCACCAATTGTTGTATAACTTCTCTGTCTTTTTGGGCGCATTGCTCACGGCACTTGCTTATCCGATGCTCGAGGGACGGATCGTCATCGTAAAAATAAAGCTCGAGGTGTCTCTTTTCGACACCCTCCTCTTTACCAAATGATCGTATGTTATGGTAAATCTGGCCATGGGCACGGAACGTGTAGACACCGCAGATTCGCATGTTAGTGGTGATACGATCTAGGTGGCAGTACAAAGAAGTGAAAGAGAAGTGGCCGTTGAAATATCTGATGTTAGCACGAAAGTGCCTAGCATCAGCGTCCGAGCTTGACCACAACCTCATGAGCTCTAGTGGTGTCTCTGGAGTTGAAAGATGAATCTTTCCACCTCGACAACAGAATCCGGGGGGTTCACCCTCGAATTTCTTTGCGTTGCAGTGCTTGCAGTTCCGCACCGACGGTAGCATGTGCGACTCTGACGGGACATTTGCGTAAACTTTGTCGTATGGATCTAGGATATCAGGCTCACTATTCTCTTGCTCATTCGTGTCGAGACTGTGCTCAACATCAGTTCCCTCCTCGTCGTCTTCTGACAAAATTTTGATGTGTTACGTGTTAAAAGAAAGTTTGTGAAAGAATATTTTTACTATTACACAATGTACCTTGCCCGGCAAAAAAGTACGCCTCATCCTCTTCCTCGTCCTCCTCAAATATGACATCCTCATCATAGTCTGTGCGACACGACCACATATATGATGAGAGAAACATAATGTCATACAAAAAAACAAAAAGGGATAATTTTAATAAAGAAAATACCATCCTCGACCATCTCGTCTGGTGTATGATCTTGTGCACCGTTTGGAGGCATTGAAGAGATACCGTCAACTGCAGACGATTGTGTCTGGGTACCTGTGCAATTATTAGGTGGTGAAATTGGAGTTTCTTGGGTGACACCATCTGTAGTAAGAAAATGTATGAGTTTTTGGAATATGAGAGTGAAGGTGAAAGTACCACAATATATAGTGATCAAGGCTAATTACCGTTGTAAACCACACTCGGTTGAGTCGGGCCATTCGAATCATTGCACTTTCCATCCGCACACCCTCTACCCTTTCTTCCAATGTTTGCTTCAAAAACCTGATTGCGACAGGATAGAAGGGCATTTCTCTCTCCAATGGTCACTCGATGCCTATGTATGGTCTGTGCCGCAACCAATTCAGGGGTCTGGACTTCTAGATTTTGAACTGTAGTCGGCGCGATGTCAACAGGTGTTCCCGTCAATTCAGGTATTTCCATATCGTCTGAAGGCGCTTCAGGCGATTGAGGTGAAGAAGGGGAAATAAGCAGAGGATTAAAGTGAGGGCTCTCCATGGCGATTGAGTCCGGATGTAGATTGTTGGCTCGGTGTTCTCTCACCGCCGTATTGTATTTTTTGTTGATCTCTTTTCGTTTCAACTTCTTCTCTTGTGGAGTCATTTGCAGTTTTCTTACAGCATTTTTTGCCGCATACAACTCACGCCGCCTCTTGTTTATTTGTGCCTTTTGTTCAGGAGACATTGCAGTCCTTCGTGCTCTATCTAGCTCACGCTTACGCTCTTTTGGACACGTGACAATATTATCGATGGAATTGGATGCATTTTCAACACCTATATGTAATAAGAAAAAGTATGGTCTCAACGTCTGATCGATGAAGGACACACAATAATTCAGATTCTATGATAATAAATTTACACTACATTGTCAGGTACAATGGTGTTCAAACTCCTTTTGTAATTAAAAATAAAGCCACGATTCTATAAAGGCGTACCCGTTTCATGAACAGTGTTGATATACGTCTCAGTTAAACTGTCATCAATATCACCAGGAGGGGGTGATTCCTCGTTTCCTCCAATGCTTAAAGGGATAGGAGCGTCTAAAATTTTATTGATATAATAAGTATCCTACAACACCACGGAATTTTTTATGTAAAGAAATCACTATTATTGCTATACCTGTTGACTGGGAAGTCTCCTTTGGAGTCATTTGTAGTATCTTTGCAGACTTTTTTGATGCATTTTCTTGTGCATACAATTCACGTCGTCTCTTATTCAGTAGCGCCCTTTGTTCAGAAGACATTGCAGCTTTTCGTGCTCTGTCACGATCACGCTTACGCTGTTTTGGACACGTGACAAGCCGGTTGATGGGATTGGGTGCATATCCAGAACCTATATATCATGGAATAACATCTTAATCAACGCACGCTAGGACGGTGTCTAAGCACAATTGTAAGAAACTAACACAAGCACGATTCAAAAAAATATCAGGTACAAAAGTATCAGGTACAAAATTGAACTATACAATACGCAAACTATGTCGCCATGATAATTTAAGTTGCCGCATCAATAAATACTTTTATTAGCAGAATAAGTAACCTGATAATTGTTGTAAGCCATTGCTGTAGGTTGACTGCCTATGGAGCCAATCACTATTTTCATCTGTTTCATTATGTGTATTTGCATCTGCAAGTTTAAACATAGTAATTGTTATTAGCTATAACACGTATGACAATTAAAATGACACTCAACAGTACCACAATACCTGTTGAATGAGCAGATGCATTCTGACGGGGTTTTTTGTTTCTTTCACTCCCCTTTTCATCAGGCATTGTTGCATTCCGTTCTCTCTCCCTTTGCCTCTTCTGCTCATTACGATCCCCATCTAGTGGCACGAACCCCGATCGGGTATGATTCCCTTCAACAAAGTTTAGTGAGGAGTTGAAACATATAAACATAGAACATGTAGGGAGGCTGTCCAAGTTTATATACCTCCATCTGTCGTATTTGTAAGGTCTCCAAAAGGTACCCGATCACCGGTTGGTCTTGGCGTGTCCATTAGCACTAATTGTCACTTTTAGCAATACTGTGCCTTTGAAATAATGTGCCCAATTGAATATGGGCAAGTGAGCCTGAAACTTATAGGGAACAAAATAAAGGACAATACTCTCTGTACCGTATATATCTATACTCTAAAAAAATTTATAGGGAACAAAATTAATCAAATGAGCCATGCAACATAATTGAATCATGCAAGATAACTAACTGAAAATAGCTAATCAAGAATTAATATGAGAATTATTAAACCGAGAGCTAATTGAGAAGTACTAAACAAGCAAGATAACTACCGAAAATAGATCTAGCTGGAAGCCTAACCAAACCACTAATCACCAAGCATGGATTCAAATAAAAGCAATAGAGAGGTGCCTAGAACTTGCTGATAACAAATACCATGCACCCTGCACAAACAACTACTGAATGAACAATTTGCAGCGAGAACTGCTGTTCCTGGGCTAGCTGCTGCTTCCACTTGACCTGCAGATCAGGGACATGAGATGGCTGCTACTGTAGACACAAACTGAAAGAGCAGAGAGAGGTTTGGTGCTGCACGTATCATGCAATTCTTACCAAATCGAGCAAACACTATCATGCAATGGAAATATAATCATCACTATTGTTATAGAGCAATCAAATCGAGCTATAAAAACACCTAGCACAAGATGAGCCATTTTGAGATTACTAAGCATTGTTTTTTGTAACTTGTCAACGATCTATTTGCTACAGCATGCAGCCCAACAGCCAAAGGTGAAAGGGTGAGCAGGGGAGGCACACTGGCCACTGGGCAAGGGGATCCTAACTTATTAGAGCATCTTCACATCCACATTCTTTTTGACTATTCATAGAAAAGAAGATGCTATATATTTTGTCGCAAGAAATTTAGATCCTAAGGAACATGCATTTCTACCAGCAACTAACTGTAAAGCAATCCAACTGCACCAGCTGCAAGTTGCAGTTGACCTCCCCTCCGTGTGTTTTGGTGACTGAATCTTACACTACAACGAATTCAGTCATTCAGTCCATCCACAGTGCCAGATATTGCAATTGCCGGACCATGAACAGTAGGCAGAACAAACTTGAATTTTCGCTTTATGAACAGAAGGGTGACTGAATAGCACCTGGAATGGGCAGCTAGCGAGCGTGATTGGCTGGAGGGATGCTTAGCAGTCCTTATCTGACAACTACTGAATGAGCATTTGACCAGCATGCCCATGAAAATCTCAAGGCACACCTCGATTTTCTGAGAGGTCAAGAACACAAAATATTCTTAGTACTTTTTCTTGAGCCATCAGTGCCTACAGTTTAGAAAGCTGGGTAATAAACACATTCAAATTTGCATCCCTAGCAAGTGTGATAGAGTGTTCAAGAAAGGGATATTGACGAGTGTAACATCCCGGCGGATTCTGAATACAAAGCTAACAATTGGTCAATCACGGCTCCATTGCAGATCATATACTGAATTTTGCTACAGCTGACAATTGGTCAAACACATTCGATGCTGCAGCTGATTGGGATACATGTAGAATATAACTTCTAAGATCATTGAAGGATTACCTGACTGTTGGCAGTGATCGTAGGTATCCGTGAGTAGCCGACCTTGGGAGATGCAAGCCTGAAATGATGCAAGACTTTTTGTAAAAACCTAAAACTATGAATCACATTTAGTCTAAATGACATAGCTGTTATAACCAATGTGTCCTGAATCGACTAAATGCGATTGATAGAGCATCGCTGAGAAATAACAGCTCTGTAGTTGTTATAACCAGCACCAACAATGGTATGATCTCGGGACAAAATTAGGGAACCCATGCCAAGCAGCAAGATCTGTATCTCTGTCATCGGAGACATTCAGTCAGTAGTCATTGTTTCAAGAAATTGGTTGGTTGAAGGTGCTGGAGGATGCGTCAAGTTGAGGGGTGAAGTAATCCAAAAATAACTGCGACGGTGCGGCATGCTAAACTTTTGTAACTTCCATAACTATATTTTATATATTTTAGATTTTAGAAATGTACTGTCACGTGTATGAAATTATGTGGCTCTTATCATCAGTGCAGAAAATTGTTAGTTACTACTCACCAGGTAAATACGTCAGTAGTTCAAACTATACCATTCCATTGAAGATAGCAGCCTATGATTAATGACAGCTAAACATTCAGCTAAAGGTATGCAGATCCACATTCAAACGATACCCTATGCTTTTCCACATTCTTGCATCATATAGTACAGAGCAATATCATAATTTTCTGGGTTTTGGCCGGCCTTGGCTGCCTGGCCCTGGTTTGGCCGGCCGGGGCTCTGGCTGCTGGCCGGGCTGGGCTGGCTGCTGGCCGGCTGTGGACTGCCCATTCTCAAGACATGATTAAGGAAAAGCTTCAGAAAGCTGAAGAGCTTGGTATGGAAAGTTTCCCCCGTTCGTTACAGGCTTACACTAATGTGTTGCCAAACAAACTCAGAGTTATATTCTTTTTATCAAGTACTACTACTATTCTGCTGTTACTAATGGGTGGAGTCGTCTAATGCTAGGACACATTACGAATTCATGGAGTTGTTGGGTTGATGCTTGGATCTTTTACTTGTTTTGTTTATAGATCCTGTTGAATTGGAGAGGAAGCTAATGGTATAGGCACTGGAAAAATATTTGCTGAAATTCGTCTCTCTGGCTGGAATTATTTATAGATGTCACCATAGCGTTTCTCACCGTAATAATCGTAATGAACAGCCAAAACCAAAAGGCAGGCAGAATTTGCTCTTTATTGCATAAAACAGAGTGGGCAAAGGGATCTTACGAGATCAGGAAACCTGGGGAGAGGAGGCGGCTCAGCAATCGGGGATCAGAACCACCCTGCTTGTGCTTAGATTCTGATCCTAGAACGACCTGCTCTGTCAGCGCCCATGGAGGTCGGGAGCGCGGCACGAGGCCCTAGGAGAGGCGGCGACGGGGAGCAGCGGTCGCAGCAGTGCGGGATGAGGCAGGTCGCGTCGATTCCGGCACAATCGGAACCACCCTGCTTGTGCTTAGATTCTGATCCTAGAACGACCTGCTCTGTCAGCGCCCATGTTGGAGGTCGGGAGCGCGGCACGAGGCCCCAGGAGAGGCGGCGACGGGGAGCAGCGGTCGCAGCAGTGCGGGATGAGGCAGGCCGCGTCGATTCCGGCACAATCGCGGCCACCTGCGCGGAGATCGAGGAGGCGGGGCGGTGGCACACTTTCCTCCCACCAAATCGGGCTCCCCCGCAGTGGATTGGGGCGGTGTCCAGAACTCCAGATGGAGCGTGTGCGAGGGGAAAAGAGGAGCAGCTCCCAGCGCGGCGTGGGCGAGCGCGAGGAACAATCCTGATGCCCCGGGCTGCGAGGCTTGCAGCGGCGGCGTGGGCGGGAGTCGTGCGCGGACGGCAGTTACATGGTAGGGAGAGCGTGGCGGGGTGATTTCCTTCTGGGCGATGGGCGATGGGCGATTTCCTTCTGGACGCGGTTTCGCACGTCGGAGGAAAAGGCGACCCGAAGAAAATGTCGCACCAAACAGTGATCTTACTTTTATTCTTTTTAGTTGTAGGAGATTACAACTAAGGTTTGGCAGGGAATTATTAACTGGATAATCTATCCCTGATCGAGTGAGTCATCTAATCTGCATGCTAATAGATCTCAGTGAAGGATGGGTCAGGAAGGATCATCAGGACGCCGGCTGGGTGCAGTTGTTGGCGGCGCCGCAGCCGCAGGTTTTCGGAAGGAAGGCGCAGGTGCCGAAGGGCTTGCCGGGGAGGTTGCAGTTGATGGCGTAGCAGCAGCTCATGTCCACGCAGCTGCTCGCGTTGGACGGCGACGCGCAGCACCGGCACCTCCGGCACACCTCGAACGGTTCGTACGTCGCCGCTGCTTCTGTCATCGCCGCCGGTGATATGGACCGGTACACCACTCTCCGCACCGGCACGTACGACTCCTCGCCGCCGCCGCCGCCGCCGCTGGCTCCTCCTGCTTGTTCGTTAATCGATTTGCTCAGGCCTCGATCGGGGGAATTTAAAACTGATATATATATATATATATATATATATATATATATATATATATATATATATATATATATATATATATATATATATATATATATATATATATAAAAAGAACTGGAACAGAAACATGATGGAACATGCATGCTTGCATGGCAATGGGATCGGATCGATTCGATCGTGCGTACCTTGAGCTTGCAGCAGCGAGGAGGAGAAGATGAGCAGGAGGCCGGCAGATAGGGCGGTGAAGCCAGTGAGGGAGATCATCGTCATGGGGTCTGAAGGGCGTCGAGCCATGTCCTCTCCTCCCCTCCTAACGAATTTGCATTGGTGGTAGGTGATATGTACTAGTGGAAGGGAGAGGGACGACGACGAAGCTTATACTTTATTTATTAGCGTTTATTATGCGTCGTTTCATCAGATTATTAACGCACGGTTTCTAACGTTAGCAATGAATGAGCGCACTTGTGCCCCAAATTATAAGACGTTTTGGCATTTCTAGATCGGCGCTGCTAGCGTCTGGGCGTCCGGATGCAGGGGCCGTTCGGACGCACTTCTAGATCGGCGCTGCTAGCGCCCGGGCGTCTGGATGTAGGGGCCATTCGGACGCACTGTCACCCCACGAGCACGGGATCCCACCCACCCCTAACCTCGCCGGCCCCCAGCACATCCGCCCGCCGCCACTCACCCCCACAGCCTGCCCCCCATCTCGCCCCCCTGCAACATAAGGATGAAGACGCTGAAACACAATAACCGTGATATTGCAACAACGTCCGACGAACTGCCGTAACAATAGGTTGTAGCAGTTAAAACACCATGAACGTATAAATTGCAACAACAAAAAAAGGACGACAGCTCCAACAATGGGATGATAAAGTTAAAACAACTTGAACAAATTATTACAACAAACAAGAAAAATAGCTGAAACATTAGGCTAGCTGCTGAAACACAATGAACATATTACTACAACAACACGCAACACACTATGCAACATGCAGATTGAAGAAACTGAAACAACATCTCAAAAACAGTATAACAACATCTCAAAATCGACAGTTAAAACATTCAGAAACACATGTTGCAACATCTCAAATAGATTGTTGCAACACCGCAAAATCCACGGCAGCCGCGAGATAAGGGAAAAGGAGGGGAGGCACATGGGTTGGGGGCACCCTCAGGGTGCAGATCGAGCCGCCTCCATGGGATGGGATGGGTGGAGGAAACCACCACGCCGCTAGATCTGCATCGTGCTCCATGGATCCATAATGGGGAGGCCAGTGCTCCATGGATCCACCACGGAGAAGGCCACCATGGCCGCCGTCGAGATTGGAGAGGGCGCACCAGGGTGGAGGAGGCACGTCGGGCTTGAGCTCCACCGGGGTCGATGGACGGTGCCACCGTGGTGAGGGAAGGAGACGCCTAGGTGGGGGAGGAGGGTGCGCTGGGTGCATGAGGCTGCCGGCGGCGGCGGGGAGGCAGCCATGGCCGTGCTCAGGTGGGAATCCACTCAGGTGTGGGGAGGAGGAGCTGGGGTGGGAGAGGATGAACCGGGGTGGGAGAGAAAGCACGGCGTTGAAAGTCCCTAGTTTGGTTTTGGCTAATTGATGAAACCTAGGACTAACCTTTGTATCTAAGTGGATGATTTAGATAAAGGTGGTCATTGAATATGAGACATGACATTGACTCATATGACCAAAATGACGAAGACCAAAATGAGGCTTTGCTCGATGGACCAGTTATGAAGGTGAAGGGCAAGTTGAGGCTTCGAAGCGAAGGACCATGTGATGGTGAAGCTTGAGCAAGACTTGGCACCGATAGACCGATGCAACGGTGAAGAGCAAGTGAAGTCAAGGTCGATGGATCGAGACGGTCATGTGATGATATGAAGTGGATCATATCATTTGGAGAAACAAAATGGGCTCAAGGCAAAGGTATAACCATAGGACCATTTTGTTTTACACTCAAGACACCATAGAGGGTGTGAGTGGTTTAGGGTCGATAGCCGAACTATTAAGATGGGAAGTCTTATCGGTTATTCGACGCACGGGTGCCACTAGGTGAATTCATGAAGTGCATTGCATGTAGGGCCTAGTGAGCTAACTGTAAAACCTTTAAAATGATTGAGAAAAAGCTAACACACAAGCACATGAAGATGTACATTTGATGGTGTTGGCACATTTGCAAAGGTGGTGTTGATCGCGCTGTGGTTTGCGGGTAGAGAGGGGTTTGGGTTCCTCTCTCCCTCCCGCCGAGCGTGCGAGCGCGGGATTCAGGCGATTTCGGGGAAATGAAATGCCTATTTTCCACTACGCCGGAAGTCGGAAAAGAAACGGAGGCGAACGGAGATCACCAGGGTGATCGGACGCTGCACCGGACGCGGTCACAGTTTGACCGGACGCGTCCGGTCAGTACGTGTCCGGTCACTCGCGGGACCGAAGCGTCCGGTCGGGCACCCAGAGAACAGTGTGTGGCGAAGGGCTGAGCGGACGCGTGGCGCGTCCGGTCACACGCGATCGGACGCGTCCAGTCGCGAAGGGAGCTTACTGGACTCCGACCGGACACTGGCACTGTCGCGTTCGGTCGTTGCGTGGAGCGCGTCCGGTCGATGCGTCGCGGGTGCGCGGCACTGTGCGTTCGGCGTGTCCGATCGTTTGAGCTGCGTATCCGGTCGTCGCGTTTGACCGTTGGCGCGCAGTGACCGTTAGAAGATCTGGTAGCCGCGTTTGAATTCAAGGGACACGTGGACGATGCAGGACGACCGGACACGGTGAAGCGCGTCTGGTCAGTTTCGACCGGCGCGTCCGGTCGTCCCGAAAAACGCTCAGTGGAGTGGCAACGGCTCTATTTATATGGGATGCTTATAAATACTCGTTGGCCGGCCCTTGGGGAGGTCTCTTGGCTTTTCTAACACTCTTGTGCATCCTTTGAGCTAAAGTTTCTCCTCTCACTCATCTCTCTTGCTTGATTGCAAATCAAAAGTGAGATTGAGTGATCCCAAAGTGCATTGCATAGCTTGAGGGCATCTAGTGGCACTTGTGGGTGGTTTAGCCGGTGGATTTCTTGTTACTCTTGGAGAGTACCGCTCCTAGCGGCTTGGAGATTGTTGGAGGTGTTGGCAAGAGAAGGTGTTTGTTCTTGGCCACCTCCGGTTGATTGTGAGAGGTTTTTGTGCTTTCCTCGGCGGGACGCCAAAAGCAACTCTAGTGGAATGCGCGTGTCATTGAGTTACATCACTTGAGAGTGGTGTCTTGCGGTGCCTTGCGGGGCGTACCTTGAGGGGCAAGTGACTTGAGGGTCACACCGGGAAACCATCTAAGTGTTGGTCGACACAAACGGTGACGTAGCTTGTCGGTGCACAAGTGAACACCGGATGAACAAAAATATTGTGTCTCTTATCTCCCGGTGATTGGTCTTCATATTGTGTTGTTATCAATATTGATTGATTGTATATCATCTCGATGATTGGCAACATCTTCACTCCACCGTCGGTATAAGAATCACAATCCTTTCTCTTGCACTTACTTTTACTAGATTATCTTGTGTAGCTCTAGTGGTAGCTTTGCTAGTAGTGTTGTTAGCTTGCTCTCTAGTGTAAAATTAGTGACTTAGCTCTTGTGTGAATTAGAGATCATAATCTACTAGACTTGTGGATAGGAGGCTTGCATCACAACCCTTGGCTAAGCAAAACTCGCTTTGCGCCGTTTGTTATTCTAACAAGTTTGCTTAGTATCTTTTATAGAATTTTTTTATAGGCTATTCACCCCCCTCTAGCCATCTAGGACCTTACAGGCATGAATGAGGGGTGCGACAAAAGGATAAGGACGAGCAGGACGTGTGGCGTGCGCGCGCGCCACGTCCGTCCGGAGGCAACAAGGCGCCGGACGCCCTGATTATAGCGTTTCCGTTTCTAAATTCATAGCATTTTCATGTATCTAGACATAACATATATCTATATAAAATAATTTACATCAGCAAAAAAATAAATTAAAGTATTAAAATAATTTACAACAGCAAATATATTAGGTTTAAACTAAAATATAAAAATACTAAAATTAATTTAATATTTATGTATCATTAATAGCATTAAAATATAATAATATTAAAATTTCTATAGTATTAAAAGCTTTCTCTATTCAAAGTTACTTCTAATTTTAGTATTATTTTAAAAGTTTTAATAGTAGTATTATATAAGTAACTTTTCTCTATTATTAATACTATAATACTATAATACTTTTAATAGTAGTATTATAGTATTAGAACTTTTAATAATAGTATTATATTATCAAAAGTTTTAATAATAATGTTATAGTATTAATAACAGAGAAAAATTACTTCTATAATAATAATTAAAACTTTTAAAATAATACTAAAATTAAAAGTAACTTTTAGTAGAGAAAACTTTTAATACTATAGGTAACTTTTAATATTACTATATTTGGACAGGGATGACATCGCTTGCTAAGTTTAGGGACCTGCGGTGAATACCTTGAAAGTTCGGGGACCAGGATGGCATCGCCAGCAAATTTAGAGACATGCGGTGATCACCTTGAAAATTTAGAGACCTGAATAACACCGTCTACTAAACTTAGGAACCCACAGATATCACTTTATAAGGTCTGGATGACATCGCTGGCCAAGTTCGGAGACCGATGGTGAATTTTGCTCTTTACACATCGAGTAGGAAGCCTAAAGCACCAGCTCCCCAGCACTCCCCATTATCCAGTCCGTATCAAAACCATTCCGAAATCACTTCTCACATGTTTTTCGCCATAATTTTACTTAAGAATCAAGAAACATAGCTCAAGAATCAGACAGTAGACTTCTGCTAAATTGACCCTTCACATCCATGGACGTGTCTAGCCTACATTAAAAAGAAACACTTGGAGCTGCAACAAGTCCAGGCCATCGTGGCCCAAACATCTCTCTCCGCTGGATTTGACAAGAGGCGCTCACAATTCGACTGTCGCAATGGCAAGCTGGACTCATCGTCCATCTACAAGCTACTGAAATCACGACAGCAGCCTACCGACCCGGCTTACAGCTTCGTCTGGAAGAGCTCTGCACCACCCAGGGTGCAGTTCTTTGTGTGGCTTCTCTCCAAGGGAAGAATTCAATGCCGTGTGAACCTATTCGTCAAAAAGGCTGTCAACAGCCCGGCATGTGAGATATGTGGTACACCAGAGGAGACAGCTGATCATATAATTTTCCTCTACCCGTTTGCCAAATCCTTCTGGAACGAAATCGGCATTCAAGTCGACGAAAACCTATCTACCAGGGATCTTCAGAGCCTGCCAGCTCCCCCAACCGTGCCGACGACACAGCTCAGTACCTTCATAGCCCTCTGCGCCTGGCAACTGTGGAAAAGACGGAATGCCTTCATCTTCAGAAATGAAACTCAATCTCTAAGACAGGTTCTTCAGGCCTGCCGCTTGGACGCCGAAGCCTGGCGACCAAGAATCACGAAAAAGCAAAGGCATGTCGCAGAATCCTGGTGCAACCTCCTGAACGGCATCATCACCAGAATTTCGTAGTTAATGTAAAGTTGCATTTGTAAATGTCTCCGTTTTCCTTTTCTAAACAGCCTGTAATACACAGGAAGAGACAAAATCCATACAAAGCAATAAAATCAGGTGGGGAATCTCCCCCGTTGAATGCTAAAAAAAAAAGAAACACTTGGAGCTTCAGTGTTCTAGAAAGTTGTGTAGCCATCAAGCAGAGGCTCACATTTGTTGTGCTTGCCAGCCAACGAAAGCGATTGACGTATCTCTGACAGCGAAGAGAATATGGAATTATGGACCTTTAATTAGGTGTGATCTCCAGACCTCTCCATCATACTGCGGATTGCGGAACCAACACACAGATTATTGGCGCGCCAACAGAAAGAAACTTGCATGTATAGCAATGAAACCCATGAAGATTTGCATTTTTTGTTTTAAAAAACGAACCGGGAGATTAGAGCTGTTTATATTAAAAACTTGTCTTATATTAAATTAAACTTTCACTTTACATGTCAATGGCAAATTACCAATGACACACCCCTGTCAAATGGAATGCCCAAAAATCTTTGAGGGAGCACCAAATAAAGCTTAATTAACCTTGTGACCAACGAAGTACGTGGTACTTCCTCCGTTCCAAATTATAAGATGTTTTGACTTTTCTAGATATAATTATCTAGATATACATAGTGTATATCTAAATGCATAGCAAAAGTATTAGAAAAGACAAAACGTCTTATAATTTGGAACGAAAAAGGTATTAGTTTTGTGATAGCCTGCTGCCTAACAGTCAGATTAGCGGATATTAGCTCTGACCAAATTATTTGAAAACCGTATACTCGTACTGTGTATGACGAACAAATTAATAAAGTAGACGAGAAGATTGTTAGAACTTCAAAAAAAAATGGAAGACACCTGTTTGGCTGCTACGTTGTGCTTTCTGTGGGCACACTTTTGCATTGGATGACGTACGTATACTCATTTTCATGGTCATGGCCTTCAATTTCTTCTCCATGCATTGCACAGTGTATAGTAGTGCGAGCGATGATGGCGACGATGATCATGGCTCGAGGGCACTATGAATTATATATATCTTCTGATTATGATATGTAAGAGAATATTTAGTCACTGAAGGGGAGGGGGGAAGAAACTACCAAGGACAAAATGGACAAATGAAGTCTTTTCTCTCCTCTAGAACTGGAAATGAATATTTTATTGGACATAGTGTTCACCAGTAAATTTGACAAGAACTAAAGTGTCCACCAATAAATCACACTTACTCCCTCTGACCTATAATAAATAAGTTTCTGAAAATTTTCAGATAGATTAAGAACACTGTCAAAAGACACAAGTATCCTCGTCTCATTTCCTTTCTCCGAGCATATCTCTTGGATTTGGTAGTTATGGTTTCCATGCACCCATGATTAGTTTTCATATTAGAAGACAATGTTCCATGCTTGTGTAGAATATTATTTATTTGGAACTTGTTTATTTGGGACAGAGGGAGTATTCGCATGTCATGTAGTAAAGGGAGGTCATTTTCAATGTCCTGTGGCCAATTTTGCCTAATTCATACAACAATTATTGATTCTATACAAGGCTAGCTAGTACAACAAATATATGGCACAATATCTGGAGCAGGAATCTTTTTTTTTTTGTCCTTGACATTTCCCTTTAAAACCCAACAAATGAAAAGCGTCATTTGGTCATGACATGACATGATAAGGTTAGATAGGAGTGTGTACCGTGTACCAACATATAATCTTTTCCAGCCGTCCTGAGTCAGATTAGATACACGAATGACCCAAACGGTGACACTTGTTTGGCTCCTACGTTCCATCTACTTTCTTTGACATACTTTTGAATCTGATATTCAGATGGTATGCTCCTTCATCAACCCGAGCAGACACCAGAGTTGCGAAGGCTTAACATCTGTCTTCCTTTTTTTTTTACAAGACTCTCTTCCTTTTCTTTTTTCTTTTTAAAAGAAAAGCTGGTCTTCTTCACCTCATCACGCACAACACACTCTAATGCGAGCGATGATGGAGGCGATGACAGTGGCTCGAGCGTGGGATCGTGGCAATATTAGTATTTTCTTGTGGTACCTTCGTGGGGCTGTGCTTATAAAGACAACCTAGTTATGCGTAATTGGTAGAGTACAAAAGTGATGCTTTTATTATATATAAGGATGTGACGATTAAAATCTTGTTTGGTTGGACACTCAGCGGCCCCGGCTCCTCTAACTCCTGCATGGTTTATGGTATTGTTCATCGAAACATTTTTCCCCTCTCTCTTCGTTAAATGGACCGGAAGTCGGAAGAAGCTAGTATTTTTTTTCTTGCTTCTCCAATTCAAGCTCCTCGACTACGCCAGATCCAAAAGAAACCCGGCCAAACATGCCCTAATCATCACTTTGTTCTTTGAATGCGGTTTTGCTTGCTCTATTTGGTCTATCATAGAGGTGGTCTAAGGAATTTCTAAGCCTCTTGTATGTCTCGTATGTGGTATAGGTGAAAGGAGTTGAAGCCATTAGGACTGCTACGAAGAACGATAATGTCTTTGAAATAAAAATAATTCTTCTTTGCGGATTATATTTGCAATATCCATTGGTTTTGTATCTAGACTATCCTCCACAAACCCTCTATCTAAGATTAGGTTGTGGTGGCATCGCACCAGTTGATACAGGTGGCCGAAGCCTTTTTACCTAAGCGCACATGGATAACGTCTACTCTACATGTTGATACTTTCTCTGTGTCAAAATAAGTGTACATCTCACTTATCGAGAAGTCAAAATTTCTAAATTTGACCAAATATACACATAAAAGTAATAATATCTATGGTATGTAATAAGCATCATTAAATTGATCATAAAATATAATTTTATAATAAACTTATTTAGAATTACATATATTAATATTATTTTCTATATAACTAGTTAAACTTTGGGACTGTGATGTGCGTTTATTTTAGGACGGAGGGAGTAATTATTAGTATTTTGTATTTTTTTATGAATTTTATTTTGCTGGATGGGTTTTATTTCAAGTAACAATCTCAAAATGCAATAAAAATTTTCATTGTCCAAGAAATGGTAGTATTAGTGTATGATTGGAAGTGACAGTCTCTGAGCAATTTTAGCCTTGTGATGCAGTCGTGCCCCGGTTCATGCATGTGATGGGGCCAAAGAAAAGATTATTGTGCTGCATCACGGAGTTACCGAGGTTCAGGGTCTGTTTTGATGAGTTAGAGCGTGTTATTAGTTGGACTAATAATTTATTAGCTTAAATTAGCAAAGGTTGGCTAACAACTAATTGAAAACTTGTCTAAAAAGCTAGTTAGTGATTAGCCCTTTAAACAGACCCTTATTTTCTTAGTTGCTAATGATGGATAACGACCGATAATGACGTTTTAACCAAGCCCTTGGACACATCATCTTCATTACATTGCTGTCAGTGAATGTGAATGCGATTGCGATGTGATCACGGCCGACACTGTTAGATCGTAGTGGGCCGAATCCACAGCGGGCCTCAATAATAAAATACTCCTATGGGCAGAGATAATTGGGCCGTCACTCGGCCCAGACAATCAGCTTTGTCAAGCCCAATCTCACCCACACTCTTTTTGGAATGAAATGACCCCAGCGGACCTGGACGCCGGCGTGCTCGTCGCCTTCTGCCTCGGCGTCGGCGACACAGCCGTTGCCGGCGCCTCCCGTCCCGGCACTGCCCCGCGCGGCGGCCGCCAGCTTCATCATAGGATGCACGTTGGCTGCACACGCGGACGGATGTGCTCGCCACTGACACCCGCAGATTGAATCGGCATAGGAGATGTTCATTCAGAAACCAAACCACCACCAGAGACCAACTTTCTCCGATGCTCAAGAATCACCCCTGAAAACGGTTCAATCAGCACAGCGTAATCCAGTGATGTTTACAGTTTATTAACAGACCATCCATGGAGCGGTTCAATCGAAGATCATCAAATTACATTTCCAAAGATTATCAGTTTATCGTATTTGTGCAGTAAAATCAACGTCTTTAGGTTTAGAGAACCAAAAGGATCACAACCAGAGTTATCTATTGTAGCACAGTGAATATCTACTGTAGTAAATACACACCACGATTCATATGCACACAACCATGTTTATTGAGAATCTTTCTATAATTTCCTTCCATTGAGATTTGAGAATACAGAAGCTGCAAAATGGTACATCACAAAAGCAAAAGCAGGCCAAAATCCCAAACTCATCGGCAGCCATTCAGATCATGATCACAGCACAGGCTAACAGCTGCCTTGTACAGTTGTTTATCATCATGCATCAAAAGGTCACACAATTATTCTTCCCTACTATGGCAGGATGCCAAACAAGAGAAAACTTGCCAAGAATTCAATACAGATTGATTGATTCCTCAGATGCCATATCAACCATCCAACCACTCTTCGTTCAGCCTTTCATTTCTAGGGTTAATCCTGAACCCGCCAGTTTCGGCACGGCTCGCAGTCAAGGATACATAAGACCACAGTGAAAATTAGAGGGCCTTACAAAGCAGCAGCAGCAGCAGCAGCATGCAGATCAAATTTACACATCAAAACGCTGGCCAAAACCAGCCAAGCGCACACATGCACCCACACCAGTCACCACCCATGGTCGCAATATACAACTGAACCTACTATCCCAGCAGCTTCAACTGAAACACAGCACCATCACCGCACTCTGCAAGCCGGGACAGCAGGGGAGCACTTGGGGTTTGGGATGGCCCTGAAGTGGACGCTGTTCCCGGTTAGCCTGCGGCGGCCTCTATAGTCAGGAAGGCCAGAAGACTGACCAGATCCATCGCTTCCACTGCTGCCCTGCAATGGTTCGAGGGTTTCGACGACGTCGCTCATAAGTGGCCTGGCCTTGGCGTTGTGGCTCAGGCAGTAGAACGCAAGGCTGCAGGCCTTGTGAGCAGCTCTGACTGAATACTGCCCCTCCAGTTTTGGGTCAATGATCTGGAGAAGCCTCCTCTTGTCGTTGAGCTTGGGGAGGGCCCAGTCAACCAGGCTCTGCTCCCTGCTGGGCCGTGATTTGTCAATTGACTTGCGCCCTGTCAAGAGCTCCAGAAGGACGACGCCAAAGCTGTAGACATCACTTCTAGCAGTCAAGTGACCTGCACATTAGGTAATGTGATATCAGATCATGCATTAAGAATTATACTTTTTTTCTGGCTATAAGCTTTGCTACAAAGTTATATTCAAATACTGAAAGACACAGGAAATGGTAAAATATGTGACCTTAGGTCATGGAGTAGAAACAATAGTTTACTGTCTAGAAATTTGACATGAACTCCATATCTGAACATTTAGATGATATCTTCTAAGAAATGCAAAGACAAAGCATAATATACAAACAATGAGGAAAGTACCAGTCATCACATATTCAGGGGCAGCATAACCGTAGGTTCCCATCACCCGTGTTGATACATGCGTCTGATCACCTTCAGGGCCAGCTTTTGCCAGGCCAAAGTCAGATAGTTTAGCAGTATAATCCTGTGGCAATGGAAACAAAAAGACAAATATGTCAAACATATATGTATTCCCATTGGATGGTATCAATAGAACTGAAAAAGCAGAAGAAAGCATGAGGAAGCATTTAACACTCAACAGAGTCCAGCAGAATATTTGATGTCTTGAAATCTCTGTAGATGACAGGCCTTTGAGCAGTATGGAGGCAAGCAAGCCCTTTAGCAGCTCCCAGTGCGATTGACATCCTAGTACCCCAGGGTAATGGTGTAGCTGTCTCTGAGAACATGAAAAACAGGATGTCTGGTCAACAAAATTTCCCTCATCTGAAATAAAAGTTCATTGTGAATGAATCAAGGAAAATTGTGCACTGGCATTACATATCATACATGCTAGCAGTGGAATGCATTCAGTTATTTGTCCTTTGCTTCAAATGTAGTTAGTAACAGCTATAGTAGTCCGTAATTAAAGGAGCATGACAAAAATCAACAGATGTAGAAGAAATTAACACGAAGGTGTGGTAGCGTGTAACTGTAAAATAGATCATTTCTTATATGTTCCAAGTCATAAGGTCAGTTGGGATTTGGGAAGTTGCCTAAAATGTCCATACAGAATACAGAAAATGCCAGCTAAGGTACCATTTGTAATCAAGCAAAATCAACAGTTTACCAAGCAAGCAATCATTCAGGATTTGAGCCACCAGCAAGTTCAAGAGTTGGATGCTTAGTGGTTATTTTGGAAATAACATGTAAAAAACTTCCAAAGATGATGAATGAATCAGTTGTTGGCAGGTAAATAAAATATGCCCAACTCATACCAACAATAGTTATGAAAATGAAAAGTGTAACTCTATCATCCAATTTTTTATCAGCTCAAGGTATTGTAGTCAGTGGACTGCATTCAAGAAAACAGAAGACAGTATGTAAAAGGTGACATCATTGAACTCGGTTATGATGCCATTCACAATCTAACAAACAGTAGAAGGATTACTTCGGAATAAGTGGTTTTCTAGACTTCCTCGAAACATGAACTCGTAGACAAGCAGCCGATGGTCATCTTCACAGCAATATCCGATCAACTTCACCAAATTTGGATGCCTCAACTGCCCCAGGCAGTTAACTTCGGTCTGACATAAATACAAAAGATGGATAAACCATTTTTATATTGTTTTGAGCAAAACACAATACTGGAATAATAATTTTGTAATCTAGTAATAAGCATGATAACTATCAAACCATGTGCAAAAATAACTCAATAGCATTTTACTGGCAGTTACATACAATTGTTTAACCTTTCGAATAAATTCACATTTGTTCTTGGATTTCCATCTTCATTCCTCAAGTTTCTTTGCTCGGTAATGTTGCTTAATCTGGTCATGCAAGTAAGCTACTATCTTTTAAAATTTTCAAGCATGACAGACAAAATATGTTATTTGTCAATAACAGCATGACTCAAGGACTGCACATCTCTGTAAATGAGCATGAAATCACTATGGATAACCTTATCAGCTTATCAATTTTCCATGCCATGGTCAACAAAACACTGCGACAAAGTAGTGAGAACTAATCCAGACAGCCATGGAAACAAAAACATGATTGCCAATGAAACATTATTGAATAGAACCCTCCATATGTGTATTTTATTTGTCAGCATGCTTGTTAGCGACATCCTGATGATATCTACATGTATCCATGTCAATGTGCCATGCATAGTGTGCAAGTACACCATATTAGTAGACAATTTTTCACATTTCCATGCATATAATGAAAAGGTAATGAGCATGAAAATTACTGAACAACTTGGCTACTCACAAGCCATTCTCTGTGCCCTTGATGTCCATCTTTGTTGAGCACCTTGACTGCAACAGGCAGTGACTTCAGCCCAACCCTGACATTTTCATCTATGTAACCCTTGTAAACGGTCCCAAATCCTCCTTCACCAAGAACATAATCAGCACGGAAGCTCTTTGTGATTGTCTCTAGCTCAAACAATGTGAAGGCAATCACATCGTTGTATATGGAAATGTTCTTGGCATCTTCAACTTTCCTAGGTGTGGAAGGATCACTTATATCTGATGAGGTGCGGGTGTGCTTCCTATCTGCGATGGCGTTCTTGACAGGATGTTGTAATAAGTGGAGCTGTTGAACTGAAAGCATGAGAAGGGAATATAAGCCCTCAACCCAAAAAAACGAACGAAATATGAAGTATAACTATTGCCCAGTAGGTAACTACAGACTTGAAGTAACAACTAACAAGGATATCTCGCGTATTAAGATCAGAGTACCAAAAGCTAACCACAGTAAAAATTCTCTTAGTCAGTTTTATGTGGGTAATACAGGTCACGGGTATGTAACTATATATACTACGAAAAAATTTATATCTCAAGGATTCGTGTAAAATTACAAGCATTTACTCATGGTAAGATACAATGTTCTATTTGGAAATTATTATAGAAGTAAAATAAGAATAAGAAGAAGTGGAAATGAATGAGTTGCCAACTGCTAGCATCCATTAAATGACCTTTCCCCTTAAAATAATACTTCTGAGTTGAAAGCAGGAAATAAACAAAGAAGAGATACACATGCACAAATTGATTACAGCAAGGGTAAGACTCCCCGCATGGGTACTCTAAAACGATACTCTAAAAGTCTAGAGTATGAATATAGAGTAAAAACTGCTGCACTGGGTACTCTAAAACGATACTCTATCTTTTCTCTCACTCTATATTTAGAGTAGTACACTGTTTACTCTATACTCTGTAGTGGTAGGCCCCACTAGCTAAACAAAGGGAAAAAATGCTATAACTCATAAACTAAAAATCCAAATTAAATTTCGATTACACCATTAAATTCGTCTCAATAAATCCTTTAAAACTATATCACACATGGATATATTTAGATAAAGTGACAAGTGGGTCTCACAGTGGATAGAGTGGATAGAGGATGATACAGAGGATAGATGGGTGCGGAAGAATTGAGTATAGAGGAGAGAATATTGCTGAGTAGGACGTATAGAGGATGAATATAGAGGTCCATGAGTGCGGGTAGTCTAAAGGGTCAGATTTTTAAAAAAAAAAAAAAGGGTAAAGAAGTCAGGGGACCAGATCTACTGCACAGTTGTATGTAAATTAGAAAACCTCAAATTGCTTTTAAAAAAACGCAAGTAGCACTAGAACAGACTATGTTTATTCAAACTTGGAGGATTGTGATTTTTTTTATCCGTGCGAAAACGAAAGTCAATAGTGGGGAGGAGAGGAGGGCACAGAAATTGAAGCACGCTGGGGAAAAGTGCCATCAGATTTTTCTCAATGTACACAATCAAGTAGGCTTCAGGAAACAAAAATCAAGAAGATAAGGAAGCGCAAGGTGACATGGCAACTTCACAAGAAGATGCAGCATAGAAGAGATCATAGATCAACAACCTGGTGGAAATGGGACAAGACGAATCAAACAAGCGTTGAACTAAAGAAGATAAAACATGAGCAAATGAGAACTGGAGTCCTAGGACCGGATTCATCTCAAGGGATGGATGAACCAAAAAAAAATCACCAAAATCCCCCGACTCAAGTATTAAAACCAAACATTTGGAGTGAAATTTGGCATGTGACTTCAATCAAAACCATCCTTCCGTAATAATAACAACAACATGGGACAAAGCCTCCCCCAGAAAAATCCAGTTTCGCAACCAAATAGCCACGACACTGGTTAATCGCAAAAGCCGACACAATAGAAAGATCGACTGACAAACAATCCACCAAGATGAAATTTTGATGGAATTCGAAGCGCCGTAGCTGAGATCCAAACAAGCACCGACAAGAGGGGGCGAGCCCGCGAGAAATCCACCACTACGGGCAAACTCGAAAGTGGGTACCTTGCGCGTGCGCAGCGACGACGGCATTCTCCTCCCGCGTGCCGCAGTTGCCCATCTCCTCCCCTCTCCTCCTCCCTGTGGCTCTCGGCTGCTGGGGCTCTTCCTCTACCTGTGCTGGGGGTAGCCCAGCCTCTCATTCTTGGTAGGTCGCTTCATGCCTTCCGCCTCTTCCGTCCTTCGATTCCGATGCGAGACGAGATATACGACGGCTAGAGCTCCGGGCTGGGCGTTTCCTCCTTTGGTGGACGGGGGAGCCAGGAGCAACCGAGCAAGAGCAAAGCTGTGTGCTCCGCGGAACAGAACAGTGAACAGGGCAGGGCAGGAGCACCAGCAACGCCTCAACCGTTGGACTGAGGGAGCAGCAGCCGAGTTGTGAGTGTAGTGCGTGCGTGTGACAGTGAGCGAGTTGAGGGTCAGAGGGCGTTCCAATGGTGCAGAAAAGGGACGGTGGGGGAGAGGGGTGGTGGATCCCTTAAAAAGTGCAGGGCTCCCATTTCACTTCACTCCACGGCATGCCTTCAAGAAGAAGACACTGTCAGATGTTTTGGGCCTTGCGTACTTCCCTTTCAACTTCCAAATTTTTACCGCTCTCTCCGTCACATCAATCTCTTTAGACGTATGCATAGAGCATTTAATATAGGTAAAAGAAATAACTAATTACATAGTTTGGTTATGCATAGAGTATTTAATATAGGTAAAAAAATAACTAATTACATAGTTTGGTTGTAATTAATCTATGATTGGACACTAATTGCTAAATACAAACGAAATTGTTACAGTAGCAAAATTCTAAAAAAAAATTGCATCTAAACACCCCTTATATGAAATTCAGCGATCTATTTTCTTTCTATCTATTCATTTTTTTATATTTTTTTCTGTGGACAGTTCATCGAACGGTTATTAAGACGGGGTTTGACCTTATATTTCCTGTTCACTGGATCAGAAACTTAGATGGCTATCCAGCTGGACAGTGGAAGCACGGCGGAAAAATGAGAAAAGGATAAATGTTAGCGCCTACTACCACATGTGAAAAAACAATCGAAATGAGAATATGGGCATTGATCAACTAAATCTTTTGATATCCAACAGCTAGCAATACATTAAGATTTATTAAAAAAATACTATTATTGTCGCCTCTTTCTTTGTGCTCGTCTATATTTTCTCATGTATTGCATAAATTTCAAATCAATAAGTGTTTCTACCATTTATTTTCTTCAGTCTTTGTCTATAACTCTTGAATATTATGGTTTCATAGTGAAATAATAATGAAGGCCCTCAAGTCTTCCCACCAACTTTTAGGCATGTGTAAAGAAGAGGAAGAGGAGAACAAAAACAAGTAGAGCCAACCCCTCACCCTCTTTTGTCGCATTGTGATAGATCCGCCATTGACCAAGAGAGAGGCAATAATGATGATGCAACGGCACAAGATGTCGTGACAAGCTAGAGTTAGCTCATCCATGAAGAAGTAGGAATGGCATGTGGTGAGATAAGTAGATAGAGCTCGTGACAATTCTTCAAAAAAAATCAAAAAAAAAAGAAATGTGAGTCAAATTTGCCATATATATATCTCAGAATAATACATATGCATGTTTCTTCAGCTAGGTTGCCTAGGTAGAGTTGTCCTTTTTCTTTTCTTTACTTTGGACCCATTAAAATATAATACTTTAATATTATTGTATTTTATCTAAATTATCAAGGCCTAACCCTTTTGCACGGTATGGGTTGTAATGTAGCTAACCAAGCTCTCACATCATGGTCCATGGCAACTTTGGCATGATAGCCATTTAGCCGTGCCAAGCAGAATATATAGCATGACCGCTTATTCAAAAGATGGCAATAGAGCATGGTAGGCGGTAGAGCATGAAAGATGGCAGTACGTGATGCAATCTTGGGAGGAAGAATGAGAAAAGAGTATAAGTTAGCGCCTAGCTAGCACATGTGAAAAAACAGTCAAAATGAGAAGAAGGGCATTTGATCAACTAAATCTTTCGATATCCGATGGCCAGGAACACATTAAAATTTAGGAAAATCTTATGTCCACCGAGGATTCACTAAATCATTTTACTATAACCCTAGTTGAGCATCATGTATTTTGTTGGAAAATAAAATTTCGTCATTCTAGTTTTGCTTCTACTCGATGATGCTTGATATTCTCTTATTGATGTTGATCTATTTGCTTCACTATTATTGTGGCCTCTTTATTTGTGCTCACATACTTTCCTAGGTATTCCATAATTATCAAATCGATGTTAAAGTGTTTCTACCATTTTTGTCACCATTTGTGTCCATAATTCTTGAATATGATGGGTTGATAGTGAAATCATACTGAAAACCCTCAAATTAAATCTTCCCAACAACTTTTTTAGGCATGTGTAAAAAAAAGAAGAGGAAGACAAAAGCAAGTAGCCAACCTCTACGCCTCCTCCTTGTTGGATTGTCCTAGATCCGCCATTGACCAAGAGAGAGGCAATAATGATGAAGCAACGGCTAAAGATGTCGCGACAAACTAGAGTTACTTCATCGAAAAGAAGTAGGAATGACACGTTGTGAGCAAGGGTGGATCTAGCACCGGAGCGGGACAGGCTCGAACCCTGCTACCCTTACTTGAAGATGGTGCCCCTCCTAAGCCCCCCTCCCCTGTTCAAATCGGTACCATGAAAGCTTGAAAAGAAAAGGCTAGATACGTAAGACAATGGAAGAAGCACTTCTAACTAATTTTCCTAGAGCCAGTAGTTGTGAGATAAGTAGATAAAGCTCGTGATAATTCTTCGAGAGATAGAATAAAGAAATGTTAGTCAATATATTGACATATATATCTCAGGTTACATGTTTCTTTTGTAACAGCTAGGTGGACTTTGTCTCTTTTCTTTACTTTAGACCCATTAAAATCTAATACTGCTTATGTCCCAAATTATAAGATATTTTGATATTTTTATATTCATAACTTTTACTATGTATCTAGACATAACATATATCTAGGTGCGTAGCAAAAGTTATGAATCTAGAAAGGTTAAAACATCTTATAATTTACAACAGAGGAAGTATTTTAACAGCATTGTATTTTATCTAAATCATCAAGATCTAACTCTTGTGTATGGTATAGCCTATAATGTAGCTATCACATGCCCATGGCAGCTTTGGCATGATAGCCATTTAAGTCGTGTGCCATATACCATGGGTCGGCCACATGACGCTCATTCGACTACTCAAAACCCATGGTATGGCAAAAGGGGACAGTATGTTGGAACGATGCATGCTTATGATGGTCATGCTGACTTCTCTTATCCCTATGGTATATATTGATCATTTGAAATTGTTGTTTTCGGAAAATATGTTGATCATTTTTACTTACCATTTTTGCCAGGGACAGAGGCCGAGGGGTGATCTTCCAGCAAAGAAAAGAGATCGAGACATGTGCATCTCCTGTCACTAACGGCACAGTATATTGTAGATACACAGTTCTGTAATAGTTGGCTTACTGAGTCTTTTGGAGATTTGTTTCAGTGCATGCTACCAAGTAGTAGTACAAGGTACTAGGAACATGAGCAGAGGGATCCACCACTTCCCAGAGATTCCTCTTGGTGAATGACTATTTCGTTGACAAGGTTAACTGACACTGCTTATGGGCATAAAAGTTAAGCCATGACATCCTATTTATGTTATTTTTAAGGCAAATATTTATTCCAAAAACTCATGCACGTCTCGTGAACAATCATATAAACATTTTCAAATGCCATGTGAGAATGTCCCAAAAGCAGGAAAAATGCCGTGTATTCATGACTAAATTAATCCACCAAAGAAAAATATCACTGCACTCAATTTGTTTTCTACTGCTCAAATGTTTTGCATTTCCAACTCCATATTCGTCCATTCCAAATGCAAAACATGAAGAACTATTCTTGCTCAGCAGAAGATAAAATCTGCAACTGCATCCGCCATTGCGATCAACATATTTGCAGTATCCTCTATGAGGAAACAATTGGACAACATGGGTCCACCATTCTAACTATTTTGTGCAAGAACCATAAAAGAAAAAGGTAAAAGACGATTCGAGCCTGAACCTACTCATGGTTGAGCACTATTGATGTTGGGCGCCACGGGCCTTGGTGAAGTGGAGACTGTTTTCCAAAGGCAACGGGTGGGAGTGCAACGCAGCGGCCTCAACGGCCACGGTTAATCGTGGGCGGGCAGTTGGACTTGGCACGAAGCACACTACCGGAATCCGGTTTTTTGCCGAACGTCGGAGGCTTTGCCGAATATTTTTTTTTCGCTCGGCAAAGAAGGTTTTGTCGAGTGTCAAATAAAAAACACTCGGCAAAGAAGACACTCGGCAAAGCCTTTTTTACCGAGTGTCAAAGTAAAACAATCGGCAAAACAATTTTCAAACCACGTTTTGGAGCCCTAAAAAAATTCAAATAAAAAAGTTTTCAACTACAAAGTTTCATGACTTCTCATGATCTACAAACTTTATATTGATCATTTCTTCATTCGACAAAGTAATAATTACGTTGTTCACAAAATCTATATGTCTCTCATGTAGTTTCATGAAACTACAAGAGAGATATATAAGATTTGTGAACAATGTTAGCACCACAATTTCGGATGGAAAAACTTCCTAAATGAAGTTTGTAGATCTTGAAAGGTTATGAAACATTGTAATTGACCACTTTTAAATTTGAATTCATCTTGTCATGCAAAACTACGTTTGAAATTTAAAATTTTAAAATTCAAATTTTTCAAAATACCTCGGATAGAAAAACTTCCTAAATGAAGTTTGTAGATTTCGAAAAGTTATGAAACATTGTAGTTGACCACTTTTTCATTTGAATTCATCTTGTCATGCAAAACTACGTTTGAAATTCAAAATTTTAAAATTCGAATTTTTCAAAAGACCTTGGATGGAAAAACTTCCTAAATGAAGTTTGTAGATCTCAAAAAATTATGAAACATTGTAGTTGACCACTTTTTCATTTGAATTAATCTTGTCATGCAAAACTACGTTTGAAATTCAAAATTTTAAAATATGAATTTTTCAAAAGACCTCGGATGGAAAAACTTTCTATATGAAAAATGTAGAGCTCGAAAAGTTATGAAACTTTGTAGTTGAAAACCTTTTGATTTGAATTCGTTTAGGGCCTCAAACAATCAATTTTCACTTGGTTTAGTATAATATTTGAGTAACGAAACGGCATATACACGCATGTGAGTGTGTAGTGCAGGGGGCAGAGGAGGTATCGCGTGAGGGAGAGGTCACGAGTTCGAATCCCGCCGACCGTGTAGCCGCGAATTTTGTGCGAAAAATACCGCGACTTGCGACTTCACGGGGGGACGCTTGGCAGTGGGCCCCTCCCCCGATTAAAAAAAATTCAGGTTTTTTCGCAATTTTTATTTCACGCTTTGCCGAGCGTCGGGCACTCGGCAAAGGCTTTGTCGAGTGCCCAATAAACAGCTCTCGGCAAAGAAGCCTTTGCCATGGCCGACCGGACTCATGTCGGGCCGAGAGAGAGCGCGAGTGGAAGAGAAGAGGCTGTCAGGACTCACCCATGTGAGAAACGGAGGGGGAGGGGGAGGGGGCTGGAGCTGCGCCGCCGTCGCCATCGCCACTGTAACCTCAGGAGGGACCGAGAGAGAGGATGGAGAGAGCAGCGCGTGCGTCTTTTTTTTCCCGATGACGAGCGGACGAGCGCTCTTATATTTGGAACGACATGACGCCGAGGTGGACCAATCACCGAATTCGGGGAGACGTGGCCCGGCTGGATGAATTCGGGGCGACGTGACCCAAAAACGTAGACGGAAGTTGCCTCCGGCTTGTAGGGTTAAATATATATGCTGCTTGTCGACTTTTGTAATCCAGAAAAGACATTTCACTGACCTGATTGTCGGTGTGCCAATCGATTGAAGGATAAATGAAGAACTAAATATATTCCGATAATTAGAACCAGACAACTTGTCAATGTTGTTCTGGTTCTCTCTTTTTCTGTCAAAGGGACTGTTCCGGTTCTCTCTTTTTCTTTCAAAGGGACTGTTCTCTGGTTCTCTGGTGCCTTGTGTCTGCGTTCACTCTGACTATATCAACCATGATCGTTCCTGGAATTGCTACGAACAAACAAATTTGGCATATCAACTGGTATAGCCTGCAAACTGCAGTAACATGATCGAGAATAAAAATAATTTTCTTCATTAATTTCATTGAGGTTATGGTGTAAGAGTATGATATGAGTATAACCAACACAATTAAGGGGAAGAGAAGTTAGGATACTAAATTAACAGACAGATCTATCAGGTTTTTTTAGGAAGGAATGCGTAAATGATTAAGATCTTATCTACTTTTCTGAGAACAAAAGTTGTAAAGAGACTAGTCTTATTTTAGATGGACAAGCTTGAATAGCACGTTGATATCAGAAGGGGTCTGTATTTGTTTTGTCATGTTAACTTCTAGCACTAGGTCTGCATTCCTGCTTTTGGTGTTTGTACACAGCTGGCCGTTTGGTTGTGTATATGCAAATGCTACAGAGATGAGACATAATACCAGTAATTAGAACCAAGACTTATAAGAGTTATAGTAACTTCAATACTAGATGCTCATATCACTTCAAGTTCTACGGAGAAAGCTAATTACTAATTATCAGAATACAAAGACATTACTTCTCAGCTGTCAGCCTGTAGCATGGTGCTTGTTATAGATTCTATATCGTATGAATTGTTCTCCGATAGATAGATGTCAAAATGTTACAGGAGAAATTTTATATGGTATGGGTAGGTAAAAACTCTACCTGTACTGTACATCAGTCGACAAGCGGCTGATTCTCAGAGCCGACCCAGCTGCAAGCAGTGTCTTTCAGCATGCCTCGTTGTTTCACCATCTCCCTAACGTCGTGCACGCCGTCCCATTTGTCGGTTGCCGCAAGTGTGTTGGAGAATGCCATGTAGGCGCCAGGTCTCCCCTTGTGGCTCAGCTTGAAGACCTCCCTCGATGCAATCTTGGCCATGTCCATATCCCCGTGCAGTGTAGCTGCCCCGAGCAGTTCGGCCCACACATCTGAGTTTGGTCTCACCGGTATACCTCGGACAAAACCATAGGCCTGCCGCACGCTTTCAAATCTACCCAGTAAGTCCATCATGCATGCATAGTGTTCCATCCGTAGCCGCAGCAAGTACTCACTCTCTGACTCTATGCTCTGAAAAGCCTCCTGCCCTGAGACAGCAGCCCAGCGTGTGTGCACACCAACAGAATGCTCAAGAAGGTGGCGTGGTTCTGCCTCACATCTCGCCGGCTCGCCGCTCTCGCATTTCAACGAACAGCTGAAGGGCCTCGTCAAAGAGACCGTTCTTCCCATACCCGTCGATCATCGAAGTCCAGGCGATCACATTCCTCTCTGGCATCTGGTTGAAGATCATACGACCGTCTTCCACCCAGCCACATTTGGCATACATATCTACTAGAGCGCTTCCAACTTTGATGTCAAAAACTAAGCCGCTCTTCATCCCCTGGCAATGCACCTGCTCGTCGAGCTCTGGCGACGACAAGAGTGAGCAGGCCCCGAGCACGCTCACAAATGTCGATACCGTGGGACGAAACCTTGCTCACTGCATCGCCTTGAACACCTCGAGCATCCCTCCGCCGTCTCCTCCGTCTTGCTGTACCCCTCCACCATGACATTGTACGGCATGACATCCTTCCCCTCCATCTCCTCGAATATCGCCTCGGCGTCCTCGAACATACCTTCATTCATGCACCCAACGACCAGTGTCGTGGAGCACACCATGCTTCGCATGGGCATCGCGTCATGCACATGTCGCGCGTAGCCAAGCGACCCACTCTTCACGTAGGCGTCCACCTGGGCCGCGAACAGTATCTCGTCGGACTATGCGACGGACCTCAGCGTGCATGCGTGGACCTCCATGGCCACGACGTCGGGCAGAGCCAGCGCCGCGGACAGCTTCAGCGCCATGGACAGCGCGAAGACGTCCAGCCGCCCCGTGGACGCCGCGAGCCGCCGCACGACCCCGAGCGCCTCCGTGGGGCAACCCCGCCGGAAGTATCCCGCGACGAGGTAGTTGTGCACGGCACGGGTCGGGCTCAGCATTCCGTCGAACACGGCGCAGGCGTTGTGGAGGGAGCCGCACCGGATGTGCAGCACGAGGAGCTTGACGGAGAGGTCGGCGCTGCAGGTGAGGCCCGACACGAGGAGCTGCACGTGGAGGGTCTGCGACTCGGCCCGCTGCGGGAACGCGTCGATAGGCCCTACACCGCGACCGCGAGCGTGGCGGCGGTACGGAGGTGCCGAGGGACGCGCGGTGCCAGCGAGCCAGTGCACGGCTGGGTCAGAGCCCTGTTTCTCTGAGCTAACATTTCTGGACTCTGCTCGTCTGTTTCTCTCAGCCGGCACGGAGGCTCGTCGCTGGCCGGCGGGCGTGGTGGTGGCACGGTAGTGTCAGGGCTGGCGCCGGGCCTGGGCGCAGACAGGGCGAGCGATGCACACACAGGGGATAATTGGGTTGGGCCGTATCGGCCAACCGGCCACATTGGTATCGGACGACGCATTTTTCTTTTTTGAAATGGTATTGGCCGACCCATTAGGTATTACTGCAAATAATTTCAAATAAAAACTTGTCAACTATAAATCAAATTCTAAATTGAACTTTTGTAATTTCGTTGCTCATGAATAATTAAATTCGATTCGTCTTTGGTGGGGAAAAAAATCAATTCTAAGTTTATCTTAAGTCAAATATTTTAAGTTTGATCAAATTTATACGAAAAAGTGTTATGAAATTAATATTACTAGATACATCATAAAATATTTTCATAAAATACTTATTTTGTGTATCGGCCAACCAGCCTCATTGGTATCGTTGCTATTTTTTATAAATTGGATCAAACATAAAAAAAATTGACTTAAGACAACTCTAAAAACTAGTTTATTCAAGGCAGATGGTTTACAAAGTTGTAGATCTTATTAGGCTCTACACTTTTATATAAATCTCATCTTCATCCAACTTCACATGCAAAAGCTATGAACTTTTTTAGATGACTATTAAAGGTTGTGGTATAATAGTCAGGGTATAACGGTCACTTTTAACTTCTCTCTTGCGGTCTTATCTACTCTTAGAAAATCTTAGCTCTTGTTTAGTTGGTGAAAAAGTTTAGGTTCGACTACTGTAACACTTTTCGTTTTATTTGGCAATTTGTGTCCAATCATGGACTAATTAGGCTCAAAAGATTTGTCTCGTGATTTACAACCAAACTGTGTAATTAGTTTTTTCTTTCGCCTATATTTAGTACTCCATGCATATGCCGTAAAATTTGATGTGACAGGTACTTTAGCACTTTTTGGGTTTGCTTTTTGCAAACTAAACAGGCTCTTATTTTACTATAGTGTCCAGGTGTCAATTACCACAATTATTTAGTATCTTTTAACAAAAACATTATTTAAGTAGTGTCCTTCATTAAGTATATACCACTCATACAAAAAAAAATTCATGTGCATGTGTGTGAAGAAACAGGAGGAAGGACCACACGAGCAAGCCAAAAACGATGGGTAGGGTAGAGTGGCGTGGGGGCGTCCCGCGGTTTGCCCATGCACGCTGCACGCATGTGCAAACTGTGCACGGGTGCTTCGCGCTTCGGTGCTTCTCCTGCCTCGGCCTGCGTGCGTACGTACGTGCCTGGCAGTGGCATGGCAGCTTAAAAGGTGCAGAAGCAGCACAGAGCAGCTCTGCAGCTGGACACTGTCACACGAGCTCCCTCGTCGTCGTCTTGAGACTACCGGCACTCATGCATCTCTATATTCATCCTCTATATGTTCTATGTTCTAGTCAGCAAGATTCTCTCCTCTATACTTAATTCTTCCGCATCTATCCATCCTCTATATCATCCTCTATCCACTCTATCTACTGTAGGACCCACTTGTCACTTTATCTAAATATATCCATGTGTGATCTAGTTTTGAAGGATTTATTGAGACGAATTTAATGGTGCAATCGAAATTTAATTTGGATTTTTAGTTTGTGAGTTATAACATTTTTCTTTTTATTTAGCTAATGGGGTCCGCCACTATAAAATATAGAGTAAGCATTGTACTACTCTAAAAATAGAGTGAGAGAAAAGATAGAGTATTGTTTTAGAGTACCCAGTGCAACAGTTTTTACTCTATATTCATATTCTAAAGCTTTTGAGTATAGTTTTAAGTACCCACTGCGGCTAGTGTGAGGCGTGATCGGAGGCCCGTGGCCTGTGTGGCCATGAGCCCCATGCAAGGAGTACTCCAGCCGGAGCTGCATGTGATGCTCTGCTCTGCCCTGCTCCGTGGCTGCCGCCGCTGCATGCGTGCGGCTGCGTGCCCATGGAGCCATGGAGGAAAGGAAAGGGAAGGAAAAGGAGGTGGACAGGCAGGCGGTAGCGGGCGAGATACACCAGCAGCAGACGAAGATCTTCTTCTGCTACCTTGGAATTAGCGAAAGCTACCACGGACGCACCATCGATCCGACAAAGCTGCTGCTGCATCTGTTTCTGTTGCTGTTGCACTGCATCATATGCATCTGCCACCTTTCTTCTTCATTGTTCAGGCAGTGTTTAGTTCCTTCAAAATTTCAAAAATTTTACAAGATTTCCCGTCACATCGAATCTTTGAACGTATGCATCGAATCTTTGGACGCATGCATGGAGTATTAAATGTAGGTAAAAAAATAACTAATTGCACAGTTTGTCTGTAAATGTCGAGACGAATCTTTTAAGCCTAGTTAGTCCATGATTGAATAAATTTTACCAAATAACAATAAAAAATACTACAGAAACTTTATACCAACTTTTACACCATCTAAACACTACCTCAAGCATCAACTTTCCTCTTTTTTCCATTAGTCGATCCAAAGGCCGGCGCAAGATCGCTAGCTTTATGTATCACTGTATGTGTTCGTTAATCTGCCGCCACGTTCGTTGGTGGCTGGCTGCCCATTATAACTGCCAGCTGCTTATGGTGTGTTCAGTTCCTTCAAAATTTCAAAAATTTGACAAGATTTCCCGTCACTTCGAATCTTTGGACGTATATATAGAGCATTAAATATAGATAAAAAATAACTAATTACACATTTTGGTTGTAAATCACTAGACGAATCTTTAGAACCTAATTAGTCCATAATTAGACACTAATTGCTAAATACAAATGAAAGAGTTACTGTGCTTCTAAAAATTTTACAGGGATAACTAAACACACCCTTAGCCTTAGCTTATTAACACAAGTCCCCTAGCAGTACCGTACTTAGGTCGTGTTCACTTTGCAAATTTTTTCAACCTGATGAATAGTACCACTTTCGTCTTATTTGACAAATATTGTCCAATCGTGGAACAGTTAGGCTCAAAAGATTCATCTCGTTATTTCTAACTCAACTGTGTAATTAATTATTTTTTTACCTACATTTAATACTCCATACAAGCGGCTAAAAATTGACGTGACGGAGAGAGTGAAAAAATTCTAACTTTAAACAAGGCCTTACTGCAATGATATCTGTTGCCGCAGTAGTGTTAAGTCTGTGAGACAAGAGCAAAGCAAGGTTTGGTTAGACTACCCGCAGTGGGTAGTGTAAAATGATAACTTTAGAGTATGAGTATAGAGTAAAAACCGCTGCACTGGGTACTCTAAAACGATACTCTATCCTTTCTCTTACTCTATATTTAGAGTAGTACAGTGCTTACTCTATAGTGTGCAGTGACGGGCCCCACTAGCTAAACAAAGAAAAAAATGCTATAACTCATAAACCGAAAATTCAAATTAAATTTCGATTGCACCATTAAATTCTTCTCAATAAATCCTTCAAACTAGATCACACATGGATATATTTAGATAAAGTGACAAGTGGGTCCTACAGTGGATAGAGTGGATAGAGGATGATATAGAGGATGGATGGGTGCGGAAGAATTGAGTATAGAGGAGAGAATCTTGCTCACTAGGACGTATAGAGGATGAATATAGAGGTCCATAAGTGCAGGTAGTCTTAGGGCTTGTGCTGTTGGCAAGGTACTAAATAGCGTATTGCGGGTTGGTAGCGGATTGACGTCGAGGTAGCGGATTGCGGATAGCGGGCGATATTGCGGACGATAAGTTCCAATAGCGGCACCCCAATAATTCCATATAATTTTAAGCACATATATCATGAATAATGAGTATAAATAATTTTAAGTGCATATATCATAAATAATTTTAAGTTCCACAGCCGATGCGTGAGTTTTGAATTTGGGGTGTGAGTCATAGTGGGCTGGACTAATTAGGGATATTTGCTTCCATGCTATTGCGGCCTGCTACGCGTAATTGCGACCGCAATATCGGCCCGCTATTCAAAATTACGGCCGCAAAGTTTCAGGATGTAAAGTTCAGAACGCTACCTCATAGCGGTAGCGGCAATGGACCGCTACCGCTATTGCGAGTGCAATTACGGTCGCTATCACCGTTATTTATTACCTTGGCTGTTGGTGATAAAAGTGAAAAGGGAGGCGGCATGCGCAGGTACAGTAAAACGATGGCCAGCACCCGCACCCGGCAACGCAGTGACAGTTGGGAACTGAAGGTCTCAGCTGATCAGAGAGAGCCCCGTGCATGCAGGCTCGATCATCAGCTGCAGCTGAACAGACCGAATCATTAGGGCCACGCATCGATCTGCATGCAAATCTCACCTTGTCATGTCATGTCATGTCATTAGCATGGTAGTACTCCAAGTAGTAGTGCGACGATGAACACGGCTCCCTCATGTTCTTGACATGAACATCGGCCCTGTTCTGCGGGTCATGTTTCGGCTTATTTCAGCTTGTTTTAGTTTATTCTCTCTCATAGAACACTATTGAATCAGTCGAAACCAGCCGGCTTTTCCACCAGCCGAACCAGCCCATCAACTAAGGCTGGGTTTAGTTCCCAAATTTGAAGTGCCAAAATTCACTGTAGCCACACTGTAGCATTTCGTTTGTATTTGGTAATAATTGTCCAACGGTTGACTAATTAGGCTCAAAACGTTCGTCTCGCAAAGTACAACCAAACTGTGCAATTAGTTTCTGATTTTATCCATATTTAGTACTTCATGCATGTATCACAAATTTGATATAATGAAGAATCTTTTTTTTTTGCATAGTGCATTTTTCAATGAACTAAACACAGCCTGAACCAACCGGTGAAGTTTATTATTTCTCAGTTCTCACTGCTAGTAGCTGCATTGCATGATAAAAATGTACTGTGGTAACCTTTCAAGTGAAAAATAAAGTAGTGGTCATCCCGACCAGCACTGCATGCATGATCACATCATACTGTAGTTGCTCCGTACTGCTCCGTCTCATAAAAAGAGTCACTCTGAGAAGCGTGCTGGTCAAACTTTCTCTACTTTGATTACGTTTATAGAAAATACGTGTAACATTTATATCTTTAAATAAGTTTATTATGAAAGTATATTCAAAGATCTACCTAATGATACTAATTATGTACCATAAATATTAATATTTTGTTAAATATATTTGGTCAAAGTTAAAAGCTATTGACTTTTTGGGAAGCGAGAATGACTCTTTTTATGGGACGAAGAGAGTATAATTCCAAGGCACGAGATATACTGTACTATGATACTCCTCTCCTTACCTGCTGCCATCAAAAGGCACATGGTTACAAGTTTTAAGACTCCTTGGGATGCGTTGCTTAGCAGCCTGCTGATGATGATGATATCATTGTTAACTACAGTATAGTAGCTAGGTTTGTTATCTTAGCTCGCGCCAAAAGTTCTTCATTGGATCGGAGTTTTTAAAAAAAAATTTGGATCGATTTCCTTGTTATTTTTCATCCAGGGGCACGCTCAGCTACGACAGGACAAAAGCTGGACTCCTCTGTTTGTGTTTTTCCTCGTCTGTTCATCAGTTCGGTCCCGCACCTAGCACGCATGATGGGCAAAGCATAGCACATGCAAGCATCAGGCACAGCAGAGCCTTTGATTGACTGCAGATCGAGTCGTTTATCGAAACAGCAAAAAACAAACAATCAACTGTTACAGTTAAAAGGACAACTCAAAAATAATTTATATTTACTATAGCTAAAAATGATAGCCACAAAAAGTAGACACCTACGATACAGGAGAAGTGAAAACAAAGAATATATCCCCTGTTCGGCTGAGCTTATCAGCACGGCTTATCAGCCGTGAAACAGTGTTTTTCTCTCACAGCAAATCAGCCACAGCCGGCTTATAAGCCAAAAAACAGCCTGCCGAACAGGGCCTATATGTGAGTGGTCAGATTGCTAGTGTTTTTCATTTCTCATCTTTGGTGAGCATGTCTCAAAGAAAAAAAACTTTGGTGAGCATGCCATAGCAACCATTTTTTATCTATGAATGCTGGGAAAGAGTAGCCAAAGTGAGGAAAAAAAGGGTGCAGTCATTCTACTCGGTGAAAAGTGAAAAGTGTTACGTTTAGTTTCACATCGAAAAACTAGGACATGTTCATCTGGCTTATAATCCGTACTTTTCAGCTTGTTTTTGCAGTCGGAACAGTATTTTTCTCTCACAACAAATCAGCCAACAGTGTTTTTTAGCCTGCTTATCAGCACAGCCGAACGAGCCCTAATATGATGCTGGAGCATATAATATATAAGGTGGGACAACCCTCACTTGAGGCTAAGCGCTTGCGTCCGGTGGCTAAAGCCAAGCAATTGTGTCGCTCCAACGTAAAACCCTGAGTTGTTCAGTGAATCTCTGTCAACATCGCTATCTCCCTCTCACACTAACTAAATGACCCGCTATCCTACTGTGAATGGTATTCATGGTGGTATTCTCATTCTCCCCCTATAGACCCTTGTCTCCTTGTGTTTGTGTTTGGCTGGTGCACATGGTACTTCTAGTAGATACTCCTCATCTACATCACATCTACCAAATAAACTCTCTATCATGTAACTTGCAATCACACGAATAAAATTGTACAATGTCATGCAAGCAAGAATGGTATGCTTGTGAGTACGAGTAGAGAAACTTGGCATGGCCTTCAATGTACGTCACTTTTGCTTCGTAACTCTAAAAGCACGCTCCATGACATATGAGGGGAGGAATGCAGAAAATTGAACATCCCATACTTCCCTTGAAGTGGACGCCCACAGCGAAGACAAAATTCAGGTAGAAGGGCAAGTAAGATATCCTGTTTAGCTTGGATAGCCGGAGTCCACGAGATAAACAATTTACCATTGGCAAAAGTTGAATTATTGGTACCTTTAGGAGGCACAGGAAACGAAGAAACAACTGCTAATGCATGATTGAGGATCTTATATCATGTGCAGAGCCCGGCCCACCAGCAACCGCAAAAGGTAAATCTCAAGTCAAAATCACACACGGCAAGCACGTTGTGATACGTATATCCATGCCGACGTGTGAGAGGATCGGTGACGTGTCAGAGCTAGCAGTGGGGCCGTCCCACACCTTATCGCAATGTCCCAGCATCCATCCATCCATCAGTCCACCACGAAAATCTCTCCCCCTTCTACTCTGTCCATTAGTACCACCTAATTGTGGCCTTTTGTTCATCTGAGAGCAAATCAAGGATGCATACGGATGTGAACTGTCGAAGATGACAAGATCAATTTCCGAACTGGCTTCATGACATATTGTACACGTAGCAAGGTGCAAAGCTGCAAGTTTTCTTACGAATTGTTATCCTGTACCTTCCCTGCGATACAAGGGAAACGACAAACGATTACCCAAACAGAAGAAACAATGGAGCGGAGAACCGTTGCCACGCATGACTGTCAGACGATGAACAGCACCCAGAAACCAGGAGACGACAAGTCTCCTAATCCAAGATATCAAAGCGAAACCAACGTTTGTTGGCAAGCAAATCAGCCAGTGGACCAGACACAGTAAAGGTTGCTCACAAGATAGCAAGCACAGGCAGCCCCAGCACCAGATGTGTGTGCCCCTCGGTTGCTGGATGCAGATCACAGGTAGCACATCTCTTTCCATCCGCGACAACGCGTAGCAAGCAAGCAGCAGGCCCAGCTGATCGGCAGCAACCATCTGTCCGTTTGTCAGAAATCAGTTAATTCACCAGATCCATATCGTATCATCAGATCCGAACGTGTCACCAACCCACGTTCGGTTCAGCCAGCCAGCCAGCCAACCAGGTGTACCGTCGGTCGCTTTTGCCATCGCCGACAACGGACACTCCATATGTTCATTCAGTTCAACAACACAGCGGAAGGAACCCATCCTGATTTTCAAGAAAAGGACTGCTGCCAGTGCCAGAAGATGCGTATTACAGTGCAGATGGGAAAGAAACACCAGCAGCAAATAGTTAATCACGCTAACATTCAGGGTTCTCATACTGCATCGCATAATTTCAAGGGGGTCGGAAAGCCTATATAGATCTCAAATGCAACTCCGCTGGAAACAACAGCTGGAAGGCGCATATACAATACAGCGGGGGAAAATTGGCTACGGACACTGGGGGGAATGATGGAAATGCTCCTAGACTCTGGTAGTCATTCCTCAATGTCGCGCCTGATGCTTCCTAAGCTATGTCAGCAGAACATCAAAGATACTGAAGGAAAAGGTACAACTGTAGATCAACCAACTGTTGCCGTTGCTAAAGACTGGGTTCTAAAATGAACTAGGCTAGGCAACATTCTTCATGCAAGTCCTACTACTCGTAACTTCACTCCCCGTTGACAAAGCTTTTACTCTCGTAGTACTTCTTCTCACTGGCTTCCTTCTTCTCATTCCGCTTCTGCAAAATGGAACATGGACACGGCAAAGGTGAATACAGACAGCACCAGATCCATGGACCAGAATAAATGAAACGACAACAGCCCCAAACCAAAGAACACGTTGCCATGCGTAATACAAGGGGGGAAGATTGGTCCCAAGAAAACAGACATTATTTAATGACACATGCTGACATGCAAGGCTGCCTTTGCTCAAGCAGTAATGCATCAGCACAATATCAGCAAACAACAGCTCACATATGCACATCATTGATATGTCGACGACAAAATCGACTGATGCGGGTAACTGTGAATATGTACTGTACAACATGCTGCATACTGCATACAAAGGACTCATAACCATCTGATCACAGTAATTACCTGGTAAGCTTCGTGGTTAGCAACAATCCTCCTGATGATAGTACTTGTAGTGATATCCAAGGGACTCTCCAGCCTACGGTAAATGCCCATAGCCTTTGGGACAGCATATGGGTTTGAATCATCCTAAAAAATGCATTAGGAACAATCAGTTATCAATGTTGCAACATTTGTGTGTTGATAAAGTAGAGAAATGGTTCTTATAAATAAAACTTAATTACCTCTGTAAAGTCCATGTTTTCAGCAATAGTTCCATGAACAACTAACGAAATATTGAATGTGGTAATCTGCACACGACAAAAGGAAGCTGGAGAGTTCAGGACACAAACATACTGGTCATAAGTCATAACAATAATTGCATCACATAGTCATTAACCTGGCCTATCAATACAAAAGAGGGCTCAATTATTAACCTTAAAATATCTAAATAGCATACGCCTCCTAATTGGTGATTTATGCAACCAGTGTGGCTAAACTGAGGATACTGATGGCAATATACTAAGGGAGCGTTTGACTGGGACAGAAACTAAGTCACTGATAGCTTCGCAGAGACCTACTAACCATGAACCTGATCCGCTGTGCAGGCTGCAGCAGTTGTTGGTTGCTGCAGCCAGCACGGTGCATACTGCAGCCTGGTAGATAACTAGTAGGTGCAGCACCTGTAGGCAGCGAGCAATTTTCTTGTGCAGCGCAGCCAGCACAGCCAAAACAGCCGAAATAATCAGAAGCAAGCACACCCCATGGTGTTTTACGAGCTGCTCAGTTTCTCAGATGAAGATCAAGGTCCTCAGTTGGAGAGATGAAGAACAAAATAGTGGAAAACCTATAGGACTGCTCTTTATTAACTCCATTTTTTGGGTCTTCTTTTGTAGTGAAGTAGCAATAATATTGCCCATAATCACTCCGCAAGGCATATTGTTTTGTGCAGGTGTCATCTCTATATTTCCCGGCTATTCAAATTTTAATGGGCCTGTTCGGCTGCTGCTGCTGCTACAGTGCCTGCTGAGGGGGCTTGTAGCCAACGGAGCCATTTTTTTTCATTTTCTTGGGCGACGGGTATGGGCCCTGGTCCTTTTCTTTTTACATCTTATTCAGGTTATGAGTATTTGAGATTAAGACGATTGTAAGAACTTGATTCCAGCTTCTATCAAAATTGGGTCCAGTCTCTACTCTCTCGTCATTTGTCTAATGTAAATAGCATCCAAAATGGAACAGGTAGCGCTAATGGGTCTACACCTATTTGAAATCTGATTTAGAAGTCAACCAACTATTTAAATATGTCTGAGGCTCAGTTAAGAAAATCTCAAAGCCTCAGACCTAGCTTATATCCAAACTAAAATATGGATGTGAGCATACCATGCAAGGCTTATTTCTTCTGTATCAATCCATGGATAAGAGCATGCCAGCCTTATTTTTATCTATACTAAGATAATCTGGACTAGGATTTTCAATGGCATAGCATAAATTCCATGTTACAGATCTTACAGTCAATGTATTGTCTATTGTGTTAAGACTTAAGAGTGCTGTGTACAAGGAGCAACCAGCCACCTACAAACATTTCATCATGTGTTCTATAACTAAATTAGTTGGTTCCATGGTGAGAGGATAACAGATAACTCACCATGTCTTTTGAAACGTCCCATGGAGCACCAATGATCACCTCATCAACATAACGACAAGCCAAAACACTCAAACTTCGCTCATGGAGATTCATGATTGGGCGGTGTCGTCCTCGAGTTGAACTGCCAAAAAATAGTAAACGCCAAAAGAAAAGTAGGCTGAATGTTATGCAGCAGCAACAACAACAACAACAACAACAACATAGCCTTTTGTCCCAAGCAAGTTGGGGTAGGCTAGAGATGAAACCCAAAAGAGACGAGAAAACAGGGAGACACATAAAGGGACAAAAATGGCACAAGACAAAAAGAGGTCACGGTTCAGGCACGTTGATTGCCAATCTCCAAGCGCTCCTATCCATAGCTAAATCCTTGGGGATATTCCACTCCTTAAGATCTCTCTTAACGGACTCGTCCCACGTTAGTTTAGGTCGACCTCTACCGCTCTTTACATTATCGGCCCGCTTTAGAACTCCACTACGCACCAGCGCCTCAGGAGGCCTCCGTTGGACATGTCCAAACCATCTCAACCGATGTTGAATCAATTTCTCCTCAATTGGTGCCACCCCAACCCTATCCCGAATATCGTCATTTCGGACTCTATCCCTCCTTGTGTGCCCACAACACCAACGCAACATACGCATCTCTGCTACACTCAATTGCTGGACATGTCGCCTTTTTGTAGGCCAACACTCAGCACCGTATAGCATCGCTGGACGAATCGCCGTCCTATAGAACTTACCTTTCAGCTTCTGAGGCACCCTTTTGTCACAGAGGACGCCAGAAGCTTGACGCCATTTCAACCAGCCGGCTGAAATTCTATGCCTAACATCTTCATCAATGTCTCCGTCCTTTTGTAGCATCGATCCTAAATACCGAAAAGTATCCTTCTTGGCCACCACTTGCCCATCGAGGCTAACGTCTCCCTCCTCATGCCTAGTCACGCTGAAATCGCACCTCATGTACTCGGTCTTAGTCCTACTAAGTCTAAACCCTTTCGACTCTAACGTGTGCCTCCATAGTTCTAACTTCCTATTAACCCCTGCCCTACTGTCGTCAACTAGCACCACATCATCAGCAAAGAGCATACACCCTTGTGACCTCATCCATCACCAAAGCAAATAAATAAGGACTCAAAGCTGACCCCTGATGCAGTCCTATTTTAATTGGAAAGTCACTGGTGTCGCCATCACATGTTCGGACAAACGTCACCACATCCCTGTACATATCCTTGATGAGGGTAACGTACTTAGTTGGGACTTTGTGCTTTTCCAAGGCCCACCACATGACATTTCTCGGTACTTTGTCATATGCCTTCTCGAGGTCAATAAAGACCATGTGCAAGTCCTTCTTCTGCTCCCTATATCTCTCCATCAATTGTCGTAATAAGAAAATCGCCTCCATGGTCGACCTACCAGGCATGAACCCAAACTGATTTTGGGTCACATGTGTCACTCTCCTTAGGCGATGCTCGATAACCCTCTCCCAGAGCTTCATCGTATGGCTCATCAACTTAATCCCACGGTAGTTAGTACAACTTTGGACATCTCCCTTGTTCTTGAAGATCGGTACTAATATACTTCTCCTCCATTCTTCAGGCATCTTGTTAGACCGAAAAATAAGGTTAAAAAGCTTAGTTAACCATACTATCGCTTTGGCGCCTAGGTATCTCCACACCTCAATGGGGATACCATCATGGCCCATCGCTTTACCTCCCTTCATCCTCTTCAAAGCCTCTCCGATCTCTGCCTCCTGAATTCTCCTCACAAAGTTTCTGTTGGTATCGTCAAATGAGTCGTCCAACTCAAGGGTAGGACTCTCATTCTCCCCATTAAACAGCTTGTCGAAGTACTCTCTCCATCTGTCCTTGATCTCCTCATCCTTCACCAGAAGTCGATCTGTCCCATCCTTGATGCATTTTATTTGGTTGATGTCCCTTGTCTTCCTCTCGCGGATTCTAGCCATCCTATAAATGTCCTTCTCCCCTTCCTTCGTGCCTAGCCGCTGATAAAGGCCATCATACGCCTGACCTTTTGCTACACTCACAGCTCGCTTTGCAACCCTCTTCGCTATTTTATAGCTCTCGATGTTGGCTGCACTCTTGTCATGGTGGAGACGCTTGAAACACTCCTTCTCCCTAATAGCCCTTTGCACCTCGTCATTCCACCACCATGTGTCTTTCGCTTCCCGTTTGCCTCCTCTACTCACGCCAAACACTTCCGAAGCCACCTTCCGGACACATGTTGCCATCTTTAGCCACATGTCGTCGGCATCTTCTCCTTCTTCCCAAGGCCCCTCGTCTAGCATCCTCTCCTTAAACGTTTGCGCCGCTTCCCCTCTAAGCTTCCACCACTTCGTTCTCGCAATCTTGGCCCGTTTGTCCCGGTGGACACGTACTCGAAAGCGAAAGTCCGCCACCACAAGCTTATGTTGAGGGACAACACACTCCCCAGGTAACACCTTACAATCAAAGCAAGTACGTCTGTCCTCCCTCCTTGCAAGGATAAAGTCGATCTGGCTCGAGTGTTGTCCACTGCGAAATGTTACTAGATGAGATTCCCTCTTCCTAAAGAGGGTGTTCGCTATCAACAAGTCATAGGCCAGCGCGAAGTTCAAAACATCCTCCCCCTCTTGATTTCTACTACCATACCCGAACCCCCCGTGCACCCGCTCGAAACCTACATTAGTCGTACCAACATGGCCGTTGAGGTCTCCTCCTATAAAGAGTTTCTCACTAATAGGCACGGTACTAACCATGCTATCAAGATCTTCCCAAAACTGCCTCTTGGTGTCCTCGCTAAGACCTACCTGAGGGGCATAGGCACTGATCACATTTAGAGCCGAATCTCCAACTACCAGCTTGACCAAGATAATCCGGTCGCTTTGCCTCCTAACATCAACGACTCCATCCTTAAGGCTCCTATCGATCAAGATGCCTACACCATTCCTACCCGATGTTGTCCCCGTGTACCAAAGTTTGAAGCCAGTATCCTCCACCTCCTTCGCCTTCTGGCCCTTCCATTTAGTCTCCTGAACGCATAGAATATTTACACGCCTTCTAATTGCTGCGTCGACTAGCTCTCTTAGCTTACCCGTTAGAGACCCTACGTTCCAGCTACCTAGACGAATCCTAGTTGGCTCGGCTAGCTTCCTTACCCTTCGCACCCGTCGAGGAAAGTGCGAAGACCCTTGCTCATTTTTCACTACACCCGGGCGTAGATGTAGCGCGCCACTAAGGTTGCGACGACCCGACCCTTGCTCATTTTTCATCGTACCCGGGTCACGATACGACGCGCCACTAAGGGGATGACGACCCGGCCCTTAGGCTGAATGTTATGCATTACAGATATAATGTTTCAACAGAAATGAACTCTGACTATAAACAAGGACTACTGCAGAACTGAACTAACTTAAGCATAGAGGAGAATAGAGATGCAATCATCATATTACCTTATGGTCTGATCTGTATGAATCCCCACAAGCAAGAAATCTCCAAGTTCTCGAGCAAGTCGTAATATCTACATGGAAAGAGACTATAAACAGAAGAATATATGAATCATGCAGGGTTAATTTTAGTTTTCTCCTTGCAAAAACAGAAGTACAGCCAGCAGGGGCATTTGTGTCCTAAACAGACTTAGCTGACACAGATGTGAGGATTTCTTTCTTTCTTTCTTTCCCCATTTTCAGGTGGGTGGGCATGTGGAAAGGAATTCACATTTACCTCGACATGTCCAGCATGGAACAGATCAAAAGCGCCATCTATGTAAACTATCCGAGAATCTGGACCTGGACCCTGCATTGGGAATGTCTATAGTCAGTAACTATCCAAGAATTAGTCTCAAAATGTCTGTGAACAGTCCAAGAAGTGATATATTATTGTATGTGAAGCTGCAGATCAGCAGAAGTCATACCCTGCTATTTGAGAACTGAACTATTCGCCTAGATGTGGGAAGAAAATGAGATACTCTTGTTCCAGTTCCAGATCCAGTATCATCAACTTTCTGACCATGTCCGCTACTGAACTGCCTTTGTAGTGAAGAGTGATTATGGGCATCAGATGATCTCTCTCTAACACAAAGAAGCATCCGTCCTATCATGAAGCAATACTCAGTCAGCATGAGAATACAGCTTTTCATCACCATATAAATTGTATTCCCTAGAAATGACTAATTCACTGTCCCCAAGAAGTTGAATAACTTGAAGCTCTAAACTAGAAATGGGTACAGCAGAAGCTTCATTATGCATGCAGTCTTGGGAACAAGAACAATAGTGGAATGGTCATCCCTTAAACATTTCTTAAGATGATACTTGGTTCACAATGGTTTCCTAATGAACAAATCAGCTGAGGAATTCTTTTGAACAGTACAGTAGTTGCCAAAAGAAGTTTTTGGTAGATCTAGAATTAATTGCAACATCAAAGGATGGCTATGATATTTGAACAAAAAATAACTAGCAACTGAAAACTAGTACCTAAATAATCCCCATTTCAAAATTCAATATGATCATTAGCAAAGCAGACTTTTAAAATCGAAAGCTGAAAAGAAAAACTAAAGCGAAATTAGTACCAACAATGTCTGTTGTCGACACTCCCTCGGTTCTCTTAATCTGCTTGTATCGACCAGCCTTTTTGGCAAGAGCATATGCATCAGTACCATCTGGTAGCAAACAAGGATCGTCACCATGGATAATGTAGTCTATGTTGTACTCATTGAATAGCTTGTTCATGAATTCTTCAGTTATGGCATAAGGTGCATCTGGAATGATATCATCTACCCATTTAACAGCTCGGACCATTATCATTCTGTATTATCAGAAAAAAAAATCATCAGAATTTGCTAAACAACATACAGGAGTCAGGGAGTAACAGACTTGATACTCCCTGGCACAGAGAAACAGAGGCATAAATTTCTGTACAGCCAGGTCACATGTAAAGGATTAAAAGGAATGACACAATATAAAAGTCGAGACGAAATAAAATAAACGATCATTCCGAGGATTATTTGCATAATATGCAGAAAGTGTCAAACAAAGTAACCTACCTCTTTTATGAATGCGACAACTTAAACACTAGTGCTATTACCCTTAAGGTCTTAACTCAATTTTCGGATGAACCTATTACTAATAACTACCAAAGAAACCTATTACTAATAACTACCAAAGAACATAAATAAAACTCAACTTTCACATTGTGCTAAACAACATATATAAGTTAGGGAGTAACTCCCTGACACAGAGAAGCACAAGCATAAATGTCTGTACAGCCAGGTCACATGTAAAGGAATAACACAATATAAAGTTCAGATGAAATATAAAAACAACCATTCGAGGATTATTTGCATATGCAAAATGTGTCAAACAACAAAGTAACCTGCCTCCTTTATATTAAAGTGACAACAGAAACACTAGTGCTATGCCCTAAAGGCCTTAACTCAATTTGTTGATGAAATTAAACTAATAACTACAAAAAAGAACACATAAATAAAACCCTCTGGATTGTTCTCTTTATGTGTAGATTGCAGAATTGGATTCATGCAAGAATTTTTTTTGAACCCGGTTGAGATCAAAGAATTTGGAGCAGCCCACTGCACAGTAACTCTTATAGGCCAGCAAGAACAAACAATGGATTCCCCAGGAGGAATATGAAATTCCCAAATAGCACTCAACTGATGAATTACTGCTAAAAGTGAGGTCATGGGCAGGTAGCTACGGGAAATAAAACGTCACTCCCAGTAACCTGTGCTAACACAACCGCATGCTACAAGTCTAGAATTACGTTTCAAGTCACATCATGAGATCAGATATTATTAATAAAAATAAAAAAGATGAGGAGACTGAAACGAAAAGACCATCGGCACAGGAGACAGGACCTCTCGTGGAGCGGCGTGACGGGGGGTCCCTTGTTGGCCTTGATCTCGTCGTCGCTGATGACGCCGACGACGAGCTCGTCCCCGAGCGCGCGCGCCTGGCGCAGCGCGTTGCAGTGGCCGTAGTGCATCATGTCGAAGCAGCCGTCCATGTAGACGCGCACGGGGCGGCGGGGCCGGCGGCGGAGGCGGCGGCGGAGCGCGCCGAGCGGCGGCGGGAGGGGCAGGGGCGGGATGGCGGCGGGCCCGCCCGCGAGGTGGAGCGCGAGCACCGAGGCGCCCAGCACGATGCCGCCGATCACGCACGCCGCCAGCGCCCGCGCGCTGCAGCCATTCCCCGCGTCCATGGGGGGTCGAAGGTGGGAGGGAGGCGGGGGCGGGCGCGGCTACGGTTCCTGGTGCGTGAGTGGGTGAGCGCGGCTGGATCTAGGGCTAGGGACGAGGGGCTGTCGACATGCGAGAGGGAGGAGGAGGAGGAGGGGAAGGCTGGGAGAGGACGGCGGTGGTGGCGGCGAGGCGGAGGAGGAATGCTCTGGTGGTGCCTCCGAGCCTCCGGGGCAAAGAAGGAAACAGAGAGAGGGGATCCCCGTTCCGTTGCGTTTGCGTTCGCGAGTGTGCGTAGCGGAATTGTACACCGTTCCGGCTCTGCCGCCGTGTGGGGCCCAACATGTCAGTGGCTGTTGGCAACGAACATGGCACACGTGCCATACCGTCTTGATGAATGCAAGCCGTCCATCGTACCAACTTCTTGTTCCCAGCCTCTGGCTGTGTTTATTTCCTCTTTCACCCATCACATCAAATCTTTAGACGTATGTATAGATCATTAAATGTAGATAAAAAAAATAACTAATTGCATAGTTTGTCTATAAATGTCGAGACGAATCTTTTGAGCCTAGTTAGTCTATGGTTGGACAAATTTTGTCAAATAACAACGAAAGGTGCTACAGTAATTTTTTATCCAATTTTCACCAACCGAACACACCCTCTGTCAAATCTGATCGGTTCACCAAAGGTATCAGGAATTGTTAGGATTTCATCGGACGGTACTGAATAGTCCAGCAAAAACGCATCACCCTCCGATCGTATCACTATGGTTCATCCCCGTCTGCCCCCATCCTTCCACGTACATGTACCCCGCCCCCATCCGGCTCACCCCGCTCCGCGCTCGTCGCTCCTCCCCCTGACCCTCTCATCTCTCTTCACGCAGGTGGAAACCAGGAGCTGAGATGATGTCCGAGCATGCCCCATCCGCAGGACCCAGGCACGCTCCGCGCCCTATCCGCTAGCTGTTGAGCTCGCCGCACCCCTTCCCTCGTTGTCTGGGGCGTGCCCCCATATCTCTCTGAACATACCTCTGAAACACGAAACACTTGTAACATGAAACACTTGAATGCAAGATAAGTCTAAAACAGATGAAACATACACTTGCAACATATATGTAAACATATGTAACATTCAAATAAAAACAATTGCAACATGAAAACACTTATTGCAACATAAGACTGAAACAACTGAAACATTCCGAACATACTCTTGCAACATAATTGTAAAACATCAACATCCAAATAAGCACAGGTGCAACATACATCTGAAAAAAGCAGATGAAACATTTGGAACGGGCACTTGCAACATATGTATACAACAATTGCAACATGTGCAACATCATGATCTATTTTTGCAACATCCATATGAAACACTTGTAACATATCTCTGAAACATTTGAAACAACTGAAACATACTCTTGCAACATGCGCTTTCAACGCAACATCTCTTTGCTGCTCGGTAGAATAGAGGCTCGTCAGTGTGTGGTGTTCACCGGAGCAGCGGCACTTGTAGGCGGCAAGCCAGCGGCAGTGGCTGCCTGTCACGGAAGGGAGGCATCGGCCGCACGAGCGGCGGGGAGGCCGCAACCGCGCGACTTGGAGAGGGTAGCAGCGCGTCACGCCTAGCAGGGCTGGCAGCCGAGCGCCGCGACTTGGAGGCAGGCGTGCGCTGTGCCTGGCAAGGCCAGCGGCCGCGCGCTGCGCCTCGGAAGGCCAACGGCCGTGCGCTCGGAGGCGGCAAGCGAGCGGATAAGAGCGATAGGAAGAGGAGCGGGTGAATAGGAATAAGTGGATGAGCAGTTTTTTTTGGAGAAACGAAGAAGCGTGGGTTGTTAGGCTGGCGTCGTGGTCTAGCAATGGAGCGTCTGGACGGATGCCCGGTTCATAGCATTATCGAAGGTTTTGTCCTCTGTTTTGGTATTTATTAGTAATTATTAAAAAAAATATGACCACAATACGCTCACAAAATTATTTTCAAGTACTTCTAGAACACCTTGGCAAATTTTATGCATATATACAGTAGAGTAAACCACGTATGCCGCGACGTGTTTAGATGAAGATGATGCTGTGATTTACAAAGTAGTATCTGGGTGTATGTAGACGGTCCAAATGAACGACCACGACTAGCAGCGATGCCTGCGTGCCTGGTCCAGCCGAAGATTCCTGAACGATGCATCTGTCACGAGCAGGATGTTACTGCGATAGATGCACACACGATCGCATCTGCTACTAGCATCTCTTGGAGGCGAATTTCGATGAGTGAAACTATGCATCCGTAGGTAGCTCCACTGGCATCTCCTCTCCGGTCGTCCCGTATATGCCTGCCCGGTGTCGTCTGTTGCTGTTCCCTCCGGTCTCGGATGTACTGCACGGGTTAGTGTCACCTGCTGGATACGGCGTAGCTTTGAATAATGGAACAAGATCCGGGGCCAGGGCGGCACTGGCAGGGGTCAAACCGTCAAAGTCAAACACCTTGTTCGTTTGGACTTATCAGCAGAATCAGCAGTCATCCAGCAGTGTTTTTCTCTCGTAATAAACCAGCGAACAGTGCTTTCAGCACAATAAACCAGCGAAATGAACAGGGTAAAAGCTTCTCTCCCTGTGCTGGATAGATGTCCACGGCCGTTGCCGGCATTGACCGCTTCCCCTGCATCTAGAGAGGAGGGCCGTCACTGGTTCTGGAACATCTTCGTCCACGGCCTGCCATCATCGGACACCGTCGCGACGATAACAGCCATTCATCAGATTCTCAGTGATCTCGTCACACTAGACTAGAAGCCGTGAGATCCGGGCATACACGGTGCATTTATAGCTGACAGTCATCAGGTGGGCCCACCTGCCAGTGACAAAGGCCCTGTTGAGCCGATTTATAATCCGTATTTTTCAACTCCTTTTTTTCAACCGAAACAGTGTTTTTCCCTAAAAATAAAAACCCAGCCGAAACAATGTTTCAGCTCGTTTTTCACATAAGCCAACCGGGCCAAAGTCACCAGCGACTCTGCGCGGACGATCCCATCGCAATAGCATCACCCTTTCATCCATTTTATATTCCGCTCGCACAGCAACTATCAAGCAATGAAGCAAACTCCAGAAAAGCAAAGGTAAAAAAAAATACATATATAAAAAAAACTTCAGCCAGCTCAAACACGCCCACCACAATGCTGCTACCTGCAAAGCAGGGCTCGTCTCTTCTACAACAGCGTGAATTTACAGCAAAAACATCTGTACCGGGGAGTGCGAAACGACCGAGCTCGCGATGCTGCCAGCTTCTACAGATGTCGTCATCAGCCTACCTAAAGCTAGAGCGCCATCTCTGCCTGAAGTCTGGTCAGCTCGCTCAGATCACTGCCCTGTTGAGGAGCAGGCACCGCTTTCGCTCTGGCCGGCGGTTCCACGGGCGCCACGGACTGTCTTGCCGGCGGCTCAGGCAGCTCGTCCTCGATCTCCTCCTCCAGCTCTTCCAGCTCCGCTTCTAGCTCATCCTGTTTTTTTTTTTCCCAAAACTAGTTAGAGAAATGACTGGTGTACCCAGTTTAAAGGGAGGGCAAAATCAACAGTACCTCGTCGAAGTCAGCAGAAGCGCCAACTGGGGTCGCGAGCGCCTGTTGTATCTCCCGCATGTTCTCCGTCTGTTCATTCGCCTCTTCAATGGCGCTCTCAATGTCGTCGATGTTCCTGCACAAGTATAGCCACACGCACAGTTCGTGGAAATCAGCAGGTGCACAAGCTCAACAACCAAAGGGCACAAATATTTAATCAAGAATGGATTTTCATCGCCATTATAAGAGACAATGCAGAAAAATGACAACGTCTTCAGATGTTACATGTTACAATTTAGAATAAGCCATCGTAGTGGCGACAGGAGGGCAAATGGAACCTTACACTGATTGTTGAATAGCTTTGACAGCAGATGATCCGGAGCGCAAAGCATCAACAGTGTCAGTAGTTGCCTTGGCGCTTTCAAGCATTATGATCTACACAAACAACTTAGTATCAGTTTATCGCACCATTTTTACAAGCTCCGAGATGCGCAATTAAAGATCGACATTGTGTGCGTATGTTTTCCTTTACCTGGTCATGAACTCGCAACTGAAAATTTGATAGCTGCTCGATTTGTGTCTCGTACAGTTTCTTTTTCTTTAGACACTGAATTGCAGCTGAAACAAAACAAACAGAGAAGAAATTTCATGTACAGGCTAAAGAGCTAGAGCTATTGTTGGAGGAAAAAAAAACTAAAGAGCTCTAAAATAAAAGCTGAAAAGCATCAGAAGCTCAAGAAGCCTTCTATGTTCCAAGCATAGTGACAACACAATATAGTCTAGAATGTTGTCTAGACATGCAATATCACTAATCTATAGTTTCTCTTTGCTTTGCATGTTTACTTATAGGCTGTGTGCAATCTGACCAAAACAAAATGAGGGAACAAACATTGTTCTTTACAAGCCTTTGGGTGGCAAAATTTTCAAAAATTAATGAATAAGCAAGCAACATTTGCATATTTAACAATTAAGAATGATGAATTATCATAAAATTGTAACAATGCATAAAAAAGGCAGATGTGTTTGCTCCGAAGCAACGTTCCTTACCATTCTTGTTCTTCGATTTTGTATAATCCTTAGCCTTTTCGATTTCTGCGGAACATTTCTTCTGGAGGAAACGCTCTTTCTTCTCCAGCATTTCTAGGGTCTGCACACATGGACGGTAAGAAAACACACCAATATGAAAGGTAAATCTAAGGTAGCAATTTCCTCAAAAAAATCTAAGGTAGCAAGTTAATATCTTGGTACTGCAGATATAAATTGCTGATCTGTTGGCAATAGCTGATGATGTAGACAGAAGGGCATGATCACAGAACAAATAATCCACAATGTCAGTATCGAATGCTATACTTTATTGTGTCCTTAAAATAGATGAGTGCTGAATAAATTTTGGCTAGGATTGAAAACAGGGCTGACCATCTCGAATTTAACTGACTATCCAACCAAAGGTCAAACATTTAGGACAGGCTGGCAGCTTAGGCGAAGAAGGACTTCTTCCTCTCTCTTTTTCAACATGAGGACTTCTAATATTATCATGTTTTATTCCACTCTTATCTTATGAAAATCCATTCAATTCAGAAATCCACATGATTACGTTACAGCAGTCAGCTGAAGATGGATACACTGTTTTATGACATTGGTTTTAACATATACTTCCACAATGTTGTGTACTTGTGTTAAATCTAAAAGAGCAAAAAAAGAAGGAAAAACAAGAGAGTTCTTCTGGCATACCCTTAAGAAGGGGGAGAGAGAGCCCATTCTAAGAAATAAGAACTCTTTATATTTTAGAGGTGACCAGTTTCCACTTCAAAAAAATATATATATTCTTGATGAGAACATATTAAACCTCCATGAACTGCACCCCTGAATCCAGTCCCATCTTGCCAGAAAAAGGAGTAATATGTAGTAGTACTGCCGCTTTTGAACAAAATAATAGTACTGCAGCTGATATATCACTATTGAAGGATCACAAACACAGCAAGAGTGAAAATCAGGAACAGGGAAGATAAACGATGAATTAGGTATAAAGGGGATTAAAAACCTCATGGAGCCGATCCAACGTGGGTATGGCAGAGGAGGCAGCCTCCTTCTTCTTCTTGCTCTTAGTCTTTGGCAGCAGTTTCTTCAGCATCTTCTTGTCAGTCCTTGCTGATTCTCCCTCTTGTCTGATGATGGCCTGTGTACGAAGGAATAGGAGGGTGATGGACTGGAGACGGCCTTCTCAAGGGAGAAGGGGAAAGTGAGGAAAAGAGATGGTGAGGAAAGAGTTCTTGAGAATAGTATGAAGAATATGTAGGGGCATCATTAGCATGTGATGGGAGACAGAGGACTTGTCTGCTCATGACAAAGAAGAAAATCCAGTTTCAACGATGTCGCTATCTTAAGATACTTTACTCCATGTTGAGACGGTTTGCCAACTTGTGACCACTTTTCGTTAAAACTGGTGCTAATGTGAAATGTATTTTCAAGGAAAAAAGTCAAGCTTCTGTTGATACAAGTAGAGAACAACAATACTAGGAACTACAAAATAGAATATCCTGGTGCCCATTTGTTTGAGCCTTGAAAACATGCAGCAACTGAGCAAGGGAGGTGTGCGAGTCAAGACTCAACCTTGATTTCACAGGCTGTAGGTCATATAGATATATATCATCTTTTTACTGAACAAAGTCTATGTGCAGGTCTACATGACAACGTTTCCCTGCAGTAAGAGAAGTTCCTTTAAAAAGCCAGAATTCTAACAGGCACGCAAGATATCTACTTAGGACAGAGACAACAGAATCGGCATATTAGGGAGAGGACAGAGGATGTGGTGTTGTTTGCTGTGGCAGGTATGTTGGATTAGGTCGGTCTTGACAACCTACTATATAATTTGGCACCTTCTTACTTGGAACAAACTGTGAATCTTACACCATACCACTCTCCATGCTTCTTACCTAGACAAACTAGCGAGGTTAAGTCTAAGTAGCCATCTGCTTTTGCTTTCAAGGACAAGTAGTTGAGCTGCCATTCCTTATCATCTGTAGCTTTTGAAACGCGTAAAGAAATTCTCCCATACAGCTAAGAGCGGAAAAAAGGGGTATTCGATCCCAACCCATGCCTACTATCCTGAAAGCATCCAACTTTCGCAAAAGGGGATTGGCAGATTGGGAACACTTCTCGGTTCCCCTTTCCTCTCTGTTAGCTGCATAGTTGGATCCCCTCCCTTTCTTCCTAGTGTAATGCTACACAGAAGCACAACAATGTAAATGGCGCAATAGGACTCGGCGACGAACTGAATGCGTGGTAGAGGAATAGAGGTTGCGTATCAAGTGCAGACACACGAGCGTAGCAGTGAAATACCCCCTCGCTTACCCCCGAACGAAACAACCACCAGTGGAGTCGGATCCCTGCGGGGATCAAGCAAGGCCGCCTGAATCGACGGAAACAGATGGGCAGTAAACACGCGGGCGTCCGCTATCTGCAGCAGCATTTCCGAACAAATACAGCGGGCGGAAAGCAAAGAGGCCAGAAGAGAACGCACCGCGAACGAACAGAAAGCCTCGCCTCACCGCCGGCCACAGCCGCCCCGGCGTGCCTGGGACTGGGACTGGGAGGGCGCAGCAGACCGCCGATGGGGCCGCGGAGTAGGTGGCGCTGCCGTCAGTGAATAGGCTGCGGCGAGCGGTGGAGGTGGAGCGCAGGGCAACGGCAAAGTGTCGCGTTCCACACGAAGGCCAAGAGCCCAAGAGGCTCTTCGTCACTGGAGAAGGCCCACATCGGAATATTCCGTCCATACATATGGGCCGAGAGTATAATAGCAGACAATCAGGCAAGCAGCCCATGTGAAGCCCACAAGCACAGAAAGAACCGAATACGATTGAACTAGCTGGTTTACCCAATTACATGAGAACCATGCTTGTTTCTTTTTTCTATATCTCCCTGGTCATAGAATTGGCAAATCTATTAATGCAATATTGTGCGTTCGATGGTAAAATCCCATAAGAATCTCTGGTAGAAAGAAGTGAACATAGCATAAGGCCAATAAATAGTGGTGGATCTTGAAAAATAAATTAAAAGTGGTTCTTCCATTGTCTTTTATCTCGAACTTCTTTTTTCAAACTTCCATAGATATCAATTTGTAGTGGAGGCTTAAAAGAGGCTCCATACTTTAAGTAGTAGTGCCAGCAGGGGCTCGAACCCACCTCGCCATGATGCTAGATCCACCCTTGTAAATAACATAGGAATTAGTGGTATGGCAAAAATAAGATATGGGATGCTTACAACAAGACGATGATTACACATTTACACTATATATAAGTACCGGGTAGACAGATCTATCCACTGCAACTACTACTAAGGTAACTAGATAGATTTTACTTTTTGAACCCACACATAGCAGGTTGCTTACCAATTATATATTACCATCATAGGACTTGTTCTGTTGATCTCCAAACCGAGAGGGATTGGAGGAGATTGAAACGGATTTAATCCCCTCTAAGAGCTTGTTTGGGTACACTTGTATTCTCCTCAATCTATACGTGTAGAAGTGGTTGGAGTGGAACTTAGTTTAATTTTTATCCTAATCCACTTCAACACACATGGATTGAGATGGATACGAGTGTCCTAAGGCCTAAGGGCTTTTTGGATGTATCCACCCAAAACACATGTATAGAGGTAGAAAAATATAGTTCTCTCACCAATTTACTTCATCGTACGTGGATTGAGATGTATACAAGTGCATTAAGTCAAATCTAAGTCAAATCCCTCTTAATCTTTTATGATCCCCTCGATTTAGAGATTAACTGGACAAGACTTTAATTTGCACCCACCCATATGGACAGGAAGAAAACGAGGCAGATCCTGATTGGGCTTCAAAATGCGAGAATCGGATGGTATGACCGATGAGCCCATCTGCTAAATGACCCTTTTCTCGGAAAAACACAGGAGCTAATGCAATATACAAGACCAAAAAAAATAGTAGGGTCAGAATAAAACACAAACAAAAGTGCTTTTTGGACCATATAATTTTGTAATGGTGCGCTCTGGATAGTTACCAGCCGGTACAAAATGTCGCATACAAAATGCTGATTTAACATGTCTACTAGAAATTGTTACGATATAGTTTTTTTTTTAAAAAAAACTAATGAATGAACACAAAACGTAATGTCGAATCAACAAGGTTTGAGTAAAAAACAACAACATGTTGAAGCACAACTTACTGCACCTCTGATAAAAAGCCTGATTGTTATTCTACTATTAAAAAAACACGACAGGCCGATTTTCCCATGTCACATCCTATTGGCCACAACTACACTTTAAAGATGCAGGTTAAATCTGAAGTTTGTAGATCAAATGAAAGTAATTCAAATGTTTATATCTAATATGATCCAATCGATGAACAAAGAGACCTGCTATATTTTAGATGTCTGAATTTTACATCTAATCAGACAATGATTCTTAAAGCTTCTTCTTCCTTGATTTCTTTTATTCAGTTGTCAGGTGCCTTTAATTCTGTGTTTTCAGGCACCTGCACTCTAGGATGCGTGATAAACAAAATGTTTTCTAGTCTAGAGCTATAAATACCCAGCTCTAGCAAATATGAAGATGCAAAATTCGTGGGAAAATCCAGGCCCTACATAACAGCCACGTGGAGGAGCTCACAACCACAAACCATGCACGAGTGCATGCAAATGCAATGCAAGAAGCAGAGTTCCGCCGGCCAAGAATAGCAGCTCCGTCCTCGCTCCCATGGATCACTCGGCACCCCACACGCGCTTCTTCCCAATCCTCGGCGCGTACGTCCACCAGTGACCGACCGTCGTCAATCAGCTCAGCCATCATCGGCGGCGGCGGCGACGAACGAGCTAACAATCGATCGACCGGCGGAGGATGGCGGCGACGGCGGTGGCCGATCCGCTGGCGGAGGTGTGGAACCACACGATGTCGGCGGGCCGGTCGGACCTCTTCTGCTTCGACACGAGGAAGATCACCATGACAGGCATCTGGACGGGGGACAACCCGCTGGACTTCTCCCTCCCGCTGCTCCTCTTCCAGATCATCCTCGTCACCGCCACCACCCGCGCCGTGTCGCTGCTGCTGGCGCCGCTCCGCCTCCCGCGCTACATCGCCGAGATCCTGGCGGGCTTCCTCCTGGGGCCCTCCGTGCTGGGCCGCGTCCCGCACTTCTCCGACATCGCCTTCCCCGTCCGCAGCATCTTCATCCTCGAGTCCATGTCCCTCATCGGCCTCGTCTACTACACCTTCACCATCGGCGTCGAGATCGAGCTCCACACCGTCCTCCGGGCCGGGTTCCGCAGCTTCTGGTTCGCTGCAGCCTCAGCGCTTCCGCCCTTCCTGGTCGGCGCCGTCACGGGCTACGTCGCGCTCTCCAGCGCCGGGGACGAGGACGGCAGCGGAACGACGACGGCCGCCAAGGCCGGACAGCAGTTCCTCAACCGCCTCTCCTTCCCCGTATTCCTCGGCGCCACCTTCTGCTCCACCGCCTTCTCCGTGCTCGCGCGCAACATCGCGGAGCTCAAGCTCGCCGGCACCGACGTGGGCCAGCTCTCCATCTCGGCGTCGCTCATCAACGACACCTTCGCGTGGGCCGGGCTCACCGTCGCCACGGCGCTCGCGCACGTCCGCTACGGCATGGTCCCGTGCCTCTGGACGCTCGTGTCGGGCGTGCTCATCGTCAGTGCCAGCTACCTCGTGGTCCGCCCCATGCTCGTCCGCCTGGCGCGCCGAGTCGCCGAGGGCGAAGTCGTCAGCGAGGCGCACGAGTGCTGGGTCCTCGTCGGCGTCCTGGTCGCCGCGCTCGTCGCCGACGCCGGGGGCACGCACGCCATATTCGGCGCCTTCGTCTTCGGCCTCGCCGTGCCTAATGGCCCCGTCGGCGTCGCCATCGTCGAGAAGGTGGAGGACTTCGTGGTGGGCACGCTGCTGCCGCTCTTCTTCGCCATGAGCGGGCTCCGCACGGACACCGCCAAGATCACCAGCACGCCCGCGGCGGTGCTGCTGATGGTGTCCGCGCTGGCCGCGGCCATCCTCAAGGTGGCGGCCGCTGTCGGCGTCGCCGCCGTGTTCGGCATGCCGCTGCTCGACGGCACCTCGATCGGCCTGCTGCTCAACACCAAGGGGATCATCGAGCTCATCATCCTCAACATCGGCAGGAACAAGCGGATCATGAGCGACCAGTCGTTCACGGTTCTGGTGTTCATGTCGGCGCTGATCACGGCGCTGGTGACGCCGCTGCTGGTGCTGGTGGTGAAGCCCGCGCGGCGGCTGGTGTTCTACAAGCGGCGCACCATCGCGTGGCCGCAGCCGGACGCGGAGTTCCACGTGCTGGCGTGCGTGCACATGCCGCGCGACGTGCCGGCGCTCCTGACGCTCCTGGACGTGGCGTCGCCGTCCGACCGGTCGCCCGTGGCGGTGCAGGCGCTGCACCTGATCGAGTTCGCGGGGCGGTCGTCGGCGCTGCTCCTGATCAACGCGTCGGCGCCGTCGTCGTCGTTCGAGCACTCGGCGCACCGGCGCAGCCAGGTGGAGCTGCAGTTCAAGCACATCGCGCACGCCTTCATGGCGTACGAGGAGAACGTGGCGGGCGTGTCGGCGCGCACCGTGGCGGCCGTGTCGCCGTACGCGACGATGCACGACGACGTGACGGCCGCGGCAGAGGAGCAGCACTCGGCGCTCATCCTGCTGCCGTTCCACAAGCACCGGTTGGTGGACGGCGGGATGGAGGTGTTCCACCCGGCGATCCAGCCGCTGAACCAGAGCATCCAGCTCTTCTCGCCCTGCACCGTGGGCATCCTCGTCGACCGCGGCCTGGGCGGCGTGCCGGGCGCCGGGTGCCGCGTGGCGGCGCTCTTCTTCGGCGGCCGCGACGACCGCGAGGTGGCGGCGCTGGCGATCCGCATGGTGTACAACCCGGCCGTCGACCTCACGCTGCTCCGGTTCGCCCAGAAGGGCGGCAGCTTCACGGGCACCGAGTTCGACGCGCTCAAGGAGCGCAAGGCCGACGACGGGATCCTGCGGGAGTTCCTGGACCGGGCCAACAGCGTCAGCGCCGGCGGCGGCGGAGGCGCGGGCGTAGAGTACCGGGAGCGCGGCGTGTTCAACGCCAGTGAGATGGTGGCGCAGATCAGGGAGGTGGAGGCGCTGGGGAAGGACCTCTTCGTGGTGGGCAAGGTGCCGGGACTGCCGGCGCTCACGGCGGGGATGGCGGAGTGGAGCGAGTGCCCGGAGCTGGGGCCCATCGGGGACCTGCTCTCGTCGAGGGACTTCCAGACCACGGCGTCGGTGCTGGTGGTGCAGTCGTACGCCAGGCCGTCTGCCGGGGGAATGTCGGCGGAGCTGGGACTGGGCGGCGATGGCGTGCCCACGGGGGGGCGGCCGCCACGGCCAGATCAGTTCCGTAAGGGTAGCCTCGGGAATAGGAGCTAGCTAGCTAGGTCTGTAGGTCATCGAGGTGGCTGGCTGGCGTCGCGCCATGGCTGGGTTCATGCTCGATCATGTGGTTCATTGTAACAACAAGCACGTAGCCGCCAGCCATCATCGGAGAAATTTAGTCAAGGTGGCTTGCATGGTAATTGCAGTTTGTGTAGTTATAAATACCACTGTTGTAACTCTGATTCTAAATACAGGCCGTTTATCAGGACATTGACATGATCTCTAAAGTAGCATTATTTTGACTTGTAATTTTTGTTATTACAAAATATATACCATACTAAATAGTAAAGTTTTATATATATTATAAGAGAATATATGAACATGGTAATATTGTGACTTGTGAACCAAAGAGCATCTCCATCAGACTAAGTATCCCCTTTCCCTACAAATCTCATGAGGGATTGAGAAAACCGAATTGAAGCGTATAGAGGAGGACTACCAGCAGATTGAGAATACTTCATCCTCTTTATTTTAAGTGGGACCCACCTATCAATGACACATCTCGTTTCGTCTTCATCCTCTCTCCTTCCTCTCCCTCCCTCTCGGTGGCACCCCTGACACGCAGGGCAGCGGCTCGGTGGCACGGCCGCCCCGAGCAGTGACTCACCGACACGGCGGTGGCTCACGCGCCCCCACGCGCTCGCCTGCCCGATGTGGCTGCTTTCACTCTCGGCCACCCAGCGCGACTGTGGCTCGGCGGCCTGCACGCTCATGGCGGAGATGGCAGTAACTCTACCCATCTTGTGGCCCCGCGACGTCAGTGACATGATGAAGGGGAAAGGGGATTGAGAAAAAATAGTGGCAGATCCCCTCCATTTGAGTGATTGAGGGGAGGCTTTGAGGGATCTCTTTTCTCAATCTAATGGAGATACTAGTTTTTCTTAGATTAGCCACAACCCACACACGTGGTGAAAAAACCGATGCTTGGATCTCTTTTTTCATCTAAGCTTCAATGTTTGCCCATTGTAGGAGAAAATGTAGGCATAGAAGACTTTGGCATCAATGAAAGTAGATGCATCGGGGCTGGCTTTCAGAGAAGATATATGGTCCCACTTGTAAGTGACATGAAGATCAAGTTATTAGGCAAGAGAATGAAGTGACATTTTTTCTTGTTAATTTGGAGCAGCATTACACTGTGGTTTAAGAAAGTGGATTATCGGCTGTGACATGACATTTTGGAGCATTGACACACTGTGGCTAGTCTTATATTCACGGTCTAGATAAAAAATAATCGTAGAGCACCTCATGGAAAACTAGTATAAATACATGTCTCGTGTGCAATATCAAACCAGTATAAATTATCTCACATGATTCGTTGAATTATTTGTCAAAGTGAATAGCTGACTAGACTTAGTTTACGAGTCGTTTAGGACATCGACACGGTCGACATTTTGACCTGCATTTTCTTATTGAAATATACCATTTTAAATAGTAAATGAAATTATATATTATGAGAGCATATGAACATGGTAGCATTGTGGTTTGTTTGTGAGCCTAAGTAGCTGGGCCTATATCGATGGTCCAAACTAATGAAGGAGAGTTGGCAGGCCAGGTCCGCTGGGCCCTAGTAACTTCATGCTGGACCTGGGTGTAGTGGGCTATTGACTCATGGGCATATATTGTCATGGGCTAGGAGGTTTATTACTGGGCTGGGCCGCTAAAAGGCATAGTGGGCTGTCCTTCGCTACAATGGCGTACGTATCCTGCATGCAGCAGCAATATTGAGTTCCTTTTTAAACTTGGTTGAACAAATAAGGGGCATGCACTTCTCTTGCCTCAAATTGATACCCACACACACACACGCACACACGCACGCAAAAAAAAAGCACGTAATTAGTAGAGTCTAGGTTTTTTTGGGGTCAAATTCAGCATGGCAGTGGTAACAAATGCATTATTCAAGATGAAATGGAGTTTTGTATAACCGAAAACGTATCAAATGTGTCAACAATGTAGGTAGGCTAGCTGCGACGACGACCTTGGATACCATGCACATCCATCCATCGTCAGATGGAGACAGAGATTCATCAGAGCCAGCCAGCGGTCCATCCTTGCATTTGCATGTATGATATAAACTTCGTCGTCTTGCTAGCACTAGCTGCAGTGGCACAAGCTATCTAATGACGTACTGTACATTTTGCCGGGTCCTTTTTCTGATGCTGCCGGCCCTAGCTAGGCTCATACTAGCTACTCCGTGCATGGTTCTCCATCCGCTCTCTCTGCAAGACTGCAAATTGTATTAGCCGCCCCCCATGTATGCATTTGCAGGGCCGCCGCATGCCGTCCTAAAAAGAACACCACTCTCTGCAAAGACATTTGCATGAGCGCGTAAAGTTTGATTAGGTTTATGTACAAAATAGTATTAATATTTATGATTCTACGAAGATATAATGCTTACTCAATACTATAAATGTTAGTACTATTTTATAGATTTAATCAAACCTAAACTACTTTGTTTTTTCTATAAAAAGGTAAGGATTGCATTTTTTCTTTTACATTGGAAGTAGTATATGCCATGCTCATTTAGGATTATCCCAGCATGTCCAAGATATCACATTATATTTCAGAAGGAGGGGAAGGAGAGGTCTCAGAAGGCTCTGTTTGGTAAGACTTCTCTGGCTCCGATCCGGCTCCGGCTCCGGCTCCGGCTCCTACAGAGGAGCCTTACCAAACGGTTTATGTGTAAGAACAGTTTGGAGTCAGTTTTTCTGAAAAAAGGAGGAGCCCTATCAAACAAGGTTTCAGTGTGGTCTCACTTTCACCTTAGAGCTACTCCAGAATACTTTGTATCCTCTTTCTATTTTACAGGAATTGAGATTTGGTTCAAAAAGATATCCTCTTATAGTTTCTTTAATTAGATTTTAAATATAAACATCCTCTATTCTGGATTCCTCGCTATCTAAAAATAAATAGCGAGAATGACTCTTTAGAGTGGTGTTCAATGTATAGAAAAATTGTTGGAAGTACGAAGATATAAAAAATAATTTTTATTCAAATAAATTTTTAAATAATATTTTTATTTAGAGAATAAATTTTGAAAAGACTCTTTATTACGATTGGATGCGAGATAGGCGTATGGTCGTATGGATCCATCATGGATGCATGGGTCCATCGGTGACATGCATGGGCCCAGCTAAAATTGGCCCACTCGGTCAGGTCGCAGCAGCAGAAGCCCAGAAGCCCCCGCATCTCGTCTGAATCTGATTTCTGATGTACGTTGGCCTGGACAACGCCTTTTCTACTGATACTGATAGCATCACTGCAATCTACGACATGCTTATGCACGTTATTAATATATAGGCTTAGAACAACTGATGAGCTGTCATGCATCTTCTATTATCGTTCCTATTCCAATTTCCAAAGCAAAAAAAAAAAAAACAAATTACATGTAGCCCCCTCCGTCTCAAAAATTAATGCAAATGTACGTCTATGTGCATGCATAAGAGATGTACTTATTTTAGAGCGGATGATGTCCCTAACAATACAACAACATTTTTTACTTAACATATAGTTAAATAGTCTATGTTTATATTAAAAAGTATGATAAAAATTCTAATCATACATATTTATTGATGTCTTCTAGATAACAAAGTCATATAATAAATGAAAATTTAGGTTTTACTAAAATACATACTTATATTTCGTTATATTTTACACTTTACGGACTTAACTAGTCATAATAATTCGGTGGTCATCAATACTTTTATCATCACACAAAGCTTAATTATTGAGTGGCACTATTATTACACATCAATTCCCTTTTTTAGTGTGAATCACATTACAGACCTAGACGAGCATACATGCGCAGGCACACTCACCTCTACGTGCAAACACACATCCTACCCTGCTATGAGCACCTCCAAAATACTCGTATAAGATGGTAGATTTTGAGATTCATGTATGTATGAGTCACCACACGCGTCTCGTTGTCGACAAACACAGTCACCTGCTATGGGAAGAATATCATTATTATTCATCAAAGGCTAGAATAAACCCAATAAACTTAAATAGGAGCAGTCGCATCGACAACTAATCCAGATGATCATATTTCACTAAAAAAACCAAAACAGATGAGCTACGTTCAATTTGCATATGCTTGAAAATCACTCTAACCGGCCCCCTTCCTCTATGTGCGTATAATTCCTGGCGCCGTCGCCGACAGAACCTGTGCAAATCTAACCTACTAGCCGTTTGCATTGGCTAACGGACAATGCAGAAAAGCTAGCAGTCACAAGGCGTACTAATTCAACAAGACTGTCCAATGATCTAAAGCTCGCTCGCGATCTAAGCCAACAGGGCACAGGGCATGGCATGTAGCTCTAAACAAGACGAGACAAAGACGCTACTACAGAGGTGTGTGCAGATATGTATACTAGCCGGCCTTGGACTGGGGAGACATGGCGCACGCAGTGTCACGTGGGGCAGGTACGCGCAGGATAGTGAGATACTGTTGCCCAGGGAAGTATACAAGGGGAAAGGTGCAGAGGAGGCCGGGCTCTTATCATGTAGTATATATATGTCAAGTATAGTTAGCTAGCAAGGGACAAGAGGAACACGATGGATGAAAACATGTACAAACACTGCATGCATGCGTTCACCGATGATCCGGTAGATATCGTCATATGGCTGCCTGCCTCTCGCACAGTTAACAGCACCCGTGAATCCGTGATGCACGCTTATTAGCTTGCATTGGTTACTGGCTAGCTAGCCTCAGAAGTCGTACAGTGTACTGTACGTATATGTGTGGCCGGACGGACGCCTACTGTACTGTACTCTGTCGTTCATGACCGATGCAAAAATAACCACATGCGTCTGCACAGTGGATGTGATGTGGATTCCACTGGATTGTGAAATCCAGCTTCATTCCACAAAACCAAGCTTGAGAGGCAAATTAACAGTCTATTTTTCGTGGTTTAACTTTAATTGTAATTCAGTTTTTATTACAGTAATCCACGAGCTGATACTGAAAGGAAAGGGAGAGGAAAAGGTATATATGCACTGAGCGTAAAGTCTGATCGATGATACATCTAGCTAGTCATGCATGCATTCAGACATTCAGTAGTTCTGGGATCCGTTCCGATCCGACCCAGGCAGGGAATGAAAAAGGAAGAGGTCAATAATATGGTCATGATGTTTACAATCATCTCCGTGCAGAGATACTACACCCAGACAGCACAGCTGCTGGTATTACGGGTTGATGGCAAGTTGTAGTGAGCTCTGGTTTGAAGTGACGCTACGACCAGCACGAGTGAAAGACTGATGATATGCATACTGTATGCTTGTGTAGTGTTGTGTCACGGCTTGCACAGCAGCACAGTGGCGAGCAGTACGTATACTGCTGCTTGCTGCTTGCTGCTTGCTGCTTGCAGTTGCAGCGCTTGATGATAAGATGATTGATGAAGGAGAGCACACTGTGGCTGTGCGACCTTCCGACCGATCCGATCCTTTTTGTGAGCTAGCTTCTGACAGCATTCGTGCGTATTTTACTCCTTTTTTCTATGCCACCTCGATCGATCGATTGATCGATCATCTCAGTTTGTAGTAGTATTATTAGGCATGTACTATAGGATAATATAAATAAATACATACACAGTGAACTAGATCAAATCATATCATTCTCTCTCGCTATTACAAGGTCGTCTACTAGCATGTAGCTAATGGAGTACTATAGCTACCGAGAAACCAATTCATTCGTCCGCTGTGCTCAAGACATGTACGTGGCTCCAAGAACATGCATGTGTATGAGGAAACAAGTGGTCGCGCTCATCCACGCAATGCATGGAATATACGACCAAGCTGGTACACTGACGTGCTCTACTGGCCTGGCCTCTCGCCATGCATGATTATGTAGCCCCAATGCATGAAAACGCAAGCTTCAGCTTTAACTGCTTGTCTCGCCGGGATAACCGGCATTCTGTCCGAGATGAGGGCGTAACGGAAAATGACACCCGGGTCACGTTCCTCTCATGTATCTCATCGATCGTCCCCGTCGTCAGATTCTTGTACGTACGCGCCCGCGCATGCATGGTCTATGCATGCATACTCCCTCCATGTTGGTAAAAGAAGTCGTTTTAGACAACGACACGGTCTCCAAAGTATAACTTTGACTTCATTTTTCTATAAAAATATTTATTCAAAAGTGATATATGTATACTTTTGTGAAAGTATATTTCAAGACAAATCTATTCATATTGTTTTTACATTTCCAAACTCAACAACTTAAAAGTTATTCATGATTTATATTCCCAATGTTTGACCCAAACCTTGTCCAAAACGACTTCTTTTACCAATATGGAGGGAATATATGCCGACCAGGTGGACATTTATCGGCACGTACGTATCCATGGGGTCTCATTTAATTAATTACCGTGGCTAGGTTCTCGCCCTTGTATTGAACAACAAAATGAAAATATGAAATGCATTATGAGTATATCATAACAAATGACTTTAAATGACGTGGCACTTTTGAAAACATCAAAATAAAATCTAATTAAGTCGTTTGTTCTCCTGGAAACCTAAGCTGCTTTGGGAGAAGAAGGCGAGAAGTTATCCCCTCCAGTACCAACTGAATATATCATTCCCCATTTCTCCTTTCCTTGTATGCATATTTACATGCTAGAGATTGTTTCTCCTTTACTCTCTCTCTCTCATATAATGGATTTAGGCTTGTTCTAGATCAACTACCTTAAGTTTAGCTAAGGATGCATTTGGTAGCGAGAAACATTTTAATTTCTCAATAGAATCACTAGAATTGCTGCCAAACACCACAAAGAGAAACATTTCAAGGAGAATCACTTAGAAACATTTCTTTTTGGTTTGTTTCATCCGGCAATTGTGTCCAAATGCTTTACAGTACAGTCTATTACATACACCGTCCACACTCACAGGCATGCATGCACGGATCGAATGGTTTCAAAAACAGATCACGCAGCACAGTCGCACACAGTGACACACAGCACACTGTAGTTTTCTGGAGCCGGAGAACGTTTTCTCGTGCATGGCATGGCACGGCATGGGCCATACTCGGACTCGGACCACTGGTGCACTGAGGCTGCCAGCCGCTAGCCTATCCTAGCGAGAGAGTCACGTGAATGGCTAGCTACACGACGCCTCATATTTGCCCGTTGCCACTGGAGCCACTGGACGGCAGCGCGCAGCCTTACCGTCCCTACGCATGTCTGCTGCACTGCATTCTGCCACTCATCTCCAGTCACTGCCACGCTTTGCACGCAGAGCTGCTGCCTGAACCTAGCTGCTAGCTGCTAGTAGCTGCTATGAGCTCCCTCTGCATGCAGCAGCTGGTTTGCAAACTGTGAGAGTCTGTGCAAATGAAGAATATACAGTGTGTGCGCAAGAACGAGGCCAGCTGAGCTGAGCGAGGGGAGGAATAAGGCGATGCTGCTGCTCTATCTCCTTAAATGCCCAGCCGGCCAGGCCCCTGCTGCTCGTGTTGTTGTTATCGATCTGATCCCTAGCTACTGTGCAGCATGTAACATTCAGAATTTTCACTTGTGATCCCACTACAGCGTGCATCGTGTCGGACGCGTCCTGCCAGGCGGCGCCACCGCGCCAGCAAACAAGTGCCCGTGAGCTAGCCGCCGTGATCGTCGTCTGATTCTGATATCGATCGCCCGGCCGCCCGGGCCGGGTATAGATGTTGCTGGATGCATGCGAGCTATGGCGCTTTATCTTGTTTCGTAGCTCACATATAGCATGCTTGCAGCAGCTGTTCATGCTGATTGCTGCATCGCATTTGCCCGGCCTTTTGCTACTATTACTTTGCTTCCTCCTTTATATTCTACTGCTAGTCTGCTACCGTGAAGACTATCGGTGTATCATCTATGTGTATCCTCCGGCGCCGTTCGTCTCTTATCCGCCACCACATCACACATCAGGCGCCCTGCAGCTTGTGGTGCCTGGTCCCCGATCCCCCTGATTGGACGATTACTGAATTATTGCTCACCATGCAAGTCTTCTTACATTCTGTTGTGTCCAGATTGTCAAACAGATATATGACCATCTAACCTCACACACTGACACATTTTTGTGTCTGAAAAAAAAGATGGATTCTTTTTAGGAAAAATACAGTGGTGATACATTTTGTTTGAGAATGCCATGTAGGGGAAAAAAGATGGATTCTTTTTTGTTTTAGGAAAAAAAGATGGATTCTTTTCAGGAAAATTTACGGTGCTCTCCAACATGTAGGGGGCATGAGCTCCCTCACTTCCTTCCTTAGCTCTCTATTGGGATCTAGGGCAGCCGCAACGGACCGATAAGCCCCTCGTCTATAGCAACAATAGATAAGCCTCTCAATAGTTCCTTGGCTGCCTCTGGAAGAACCATTCTGTCGGGGATAAATATTACGGTCCCTAAGGACGAAGGGTTAATAAGCATCAGCACTAACCCATCCGACGATTAAGGATCACGAAATGGACTTATTATTCGACCCCTCGAGGAGAAATCAGCCTTGCCTGACCCCAGGGGCAAGGCTTTCGACTCGCCCGACACTAAGGGAGTGGGTCCCAGCTCGGCCAACCCCAGGACCTCACTCTCCATCTCGCTCGACCCCGCGAGAGGGGTTTCTGCCTCGCCCGATGGAATTTATGCAAAAAGACCCTCGGGCGAGGGACGCATGCGTGCTAGGGGGCCGTGCCGTTCCTAACCACTCCAGATGCAACTCGCACGCCTCGGCATGGCCCGGAACAGTGACGGGCCATGCTTAGGCAACCACGGCGGCCCATAACGAGGAACAGGAAGGCACTATACTACCTAATCCCCATAGGCCCACGTCATCATCAGCTGATTGACCCCTCCAACTCCTGTCACGGGATGGGGCGCCTCGTCTGGATTGACCGAGAGCGCACGTTGCTCCTCCAGTGACGAACAGGACCCAGGGATGATGCAACTCTCTATCCTCCACACGACTGATGGGGCTCACGGGGAGAAGAAGAGGAATGACGCCGTAGACCACCCCATGTTTTTGTTTTTCTCTTTCTCCTTTTCCTTCTTTTTTTCTTCTCTCCCTTCGCTGTATGTAACGTGACATCCCTTTCAACTATAAAAGGGGAGACATGACGTCCTATGCAGGGCATCGCGCAACAAGTAGAATACGACCCTGTCCAAGCGAACAAACACACTCAACCTGTAGAGACCTAGGGACCGATTCCTCTCTCAACCGTTTGTAACCCCTACTACAAACTCAAGTGCAAGTAACACGAGCCGCTCACCACTGGACGTAGGGACGTTCAGCCCAAACCAGTATATATTTTCGTGTCCTCTTTGCACATCATCCGAGCCTAGATGCGCATACAAATTTACTCGTTGGTGTTGATCTCAAACACCGGCACATTCCTATTCCAAGCCTTTCATCCATAGCAACGATAGATAAGCCTCTCAATAGTTCCTTGGCCGCCTCTGGAAGAGCCATTCCCATTCCCATTCCCATCTCATGGTTTATGGAGAGCTTTCTGGGCTCCATCGGCTGGGTGGAGTGGGAGGGCCACAGCCCCATCCCAGACATAGTGGTCGCTATGGAGAGGCTTATTGATCTACCGGTGCTCAATCTACCGGATCGATAATTATTGAATTATTGTATCTCGGCCAACCTGATTGGATGATAACTGAATTATTGCCCACCACGCAAGTTGCTTGCATTGTGATGTGTCCAAATTGTCATATAGATATAGCTAGCTAAGTTGTTTACACAATTACATATTTTTGTGTCTAACAAAAAAGATGGATTATTTTTGGGAAAATATAGCGGTGATATATTTCGTTTGAGGATGAATAATATATGTCGATAAAAAAAGATGCATTCTTTAGCGGTGATACATTTCGTTTGAGGATGAACAATATATGTTGCGACTGCAAAAGGTACATATTAAATAAAGCATAGTTTTTTTGCATCTTAGATGGAGGCAAATCCTATTGTACTATAATAGTCGGGTGCATACCATATACTTAGCATCCACCTTTGCGATCATAGCATGAACTTGACGCGTGTTCAGCTTGGAGTGGAAGACATGACTTTAATTTAGAGTCTTTAGATATAATATCATTACAAACATTTTATAATTCATGAGTACTATATAAAATGGTTAGCACAAGGATGAAGTGTGTGTGGTAGGTGGGCGTAGGATCTTACTCTTCTTCCTCTATCCCCTCGTCTTCAGTTTTTCTCTCCATGGTGCTCCAGCAAGTAGGGGCATGAGCCCCTTCCCTCCGCCTCAACACTCAATTGGGATCCACCCTTGACCATTGCCAATGACATTCACATTATCTATATCTTTGGGTAGCCACAATGGGCCACTAAGCGTCTCTATGGCGACTCCACTAAGATAAAACTTTAAGAGAAGGAAACTGCTGCTACACCTGGCAAGTGCCGAAAGCGCATCATTCTAGGCTACGCGGGCCTCACGCTGCAAGTGGCCAAATTGGCACCAACTACAAGAGGCGTGCATAGCAAGGTTGGCCCCGACCGGGTGTCAGGCAGGTGAGATCAGTGGTGACGGTGGCAATTTAGAGTCTTAATATTATTAACTAGAAAAAAACTCAGCATATGCTCCATATTAATCCTCATGAGATGTGTTAGAGAGAAAAAAATAAACCATGGACATTCTCATAAACTTCTAGTCATTAATTTGGATTACTCAAATCATCAACGGGAATAACAACCATTGGATCTATTTTATTTTCTAAAAAATACTTTTGCCATTATAAAAAAATCTAAACTAACAACATATGTCGTTATAATACATGATCTAAAGTAGCACCTAAATTTTCTTTTAAATTACCTACATCTACCGTTATGAAAGATAAGTAAACTATCCATTCCAAATGCATCTAAGTTATCACATTAGTAGTTATATAATATAAGCTAAAATATCTAAAATCTATGCCTAAACTATGAATACAAGCTTATTAGGGAAAATAAAAAAATAACCATGATGTTACTATATATGTTTTCTAAATTACCTAATTCTACCAATGTTGAAGTGAAAGGAAACATAAGTGCTATATGTCACAATGCATATCAAATATGCATGCATATATTAATGATAAGCGCGCGCGCGCACACACACACACAACACCACCACCCCACACATATTATTGGTACTGAAATAAATATTTGATTAAAAGCCCATATAATAGTGACCCTGGAAAACCATTTTTAAACAATTAAATTTATTAAAATTATATAACACTAATTTTTTACAAATTGTTATTTAAATAAGTTTATATACTTGCCAAAATATTTTGAAATATCAATACTGGTAGATTAATTGTAAGCACTATATTTTCTTACAGAACAATACTACTACACATATAATTCTTTGATAAAGGAAATTCAACATCTTGAGCATTGTGGTGTAGGTTAAAACGATAGTTTATGCCATGTACTCCCTCCATCCCAAATTATAAGGCATTCCAAGAATCTCGGAGAGTCAAAGGATCTCAAGTTTGACCAAATTTATATGATAAGATAATAATATTTATGACACCAATTAAGTATCATTAGATTCTTCATTAATTATATTTTCATAATATACCTATTTGATGTTATAAATTTTTGTAATTTTCTTTATAATTTTGGTCAAAGTTAGGATGCTTTGACTCTCCAAGATTCTTGGAATGCCTTATAATTTGGAATGGAGGGAGTAGTTACTAGTGCAGTCTGGAGCCTAGAACTCATTCAATTAAGTATGAATGGTAAGTTTTGAATAAAAGATACAATAAACACTAGATCATGAACTTAACACGTGGATGGAAAATTTGGAACAACGGATAAGATCAAAAATCTAAAAGCCAAAATTTGGATTTATGATATCATATAAGGGATGCAACAAGAGGTGATATAACTTACCAATTAAGTACATGTTAAATGTCCGTTGAGGTTGCCTTGCAACGATGAAAACACATATAGAGTAATTGATAAATTTATCATAGCCTGGTAGAGTTACAAAAGTATGGGAATTAATTGGTATTGTGTTACGTTATTCTGATGGTATCTAAGGGTGCTGCCAGTACACGTATTTACACTGGCGGATGACACTAGCTACCACCAGTGTAAATTCATATCTTTACCGGCGGTAGGTTAAATCAACCATCAATATAAATAAGTATTTTTATAATACCAGTTGGCTTAGGATAACACTCAGTGGAAATACAACCCTACAGTGGCTTCTTGAACTTGGGCTCACACTCCGCTCTGTTGCGGTGCCTGCTCTTTGTGTACCAAGTTGTATGTATGCAGTTTCCACTAAAACCTTAAATACCTGTGTAATTTAAGATTTTTAACCGCATTGTAGTACCGATTGATGGGCTAATATAATCCTAGCAATAATATAAAATGAAAAATTCACATCGACCCTAATAATATTCTCTAAGACATACATCATCCTGTAATTATTTTTATTATACCCTATGTATCCGACCGTTTTTTTTTTCAAAAATTGTCTAGTACTAGTAAGGTGCATGAAAGCTACCACACCACCATTTTCTGCCCAAAAAAGATTCAGGATCGAAGGGACAGAGGCACTACTAGCATGCTGACACGCAGCTGCTAGAATCAATGTCTGGAACAAAGTGCGTTTATTTTCTGGAAGACAAGCAGTGACAGGAGGAAAAGCACAAGCGTTGAGTCCGGGAGCCCCTGGAAATCCGAGTCGCTTTTTTCCATGGCACTTTCGTCGTATGGAGTAGATTGATTCCTGGATTCTTGGCCCTCGAGCCTCTCACGGTCACGGATCTGTGTGAGAGAGAGACTAGAAGAAAGTCAAATGCTCACCGTTAGGATGTGTTTAGTTTCTAAAATATTTCACCTAAAACATCATATCGAATTTTACGGCATATACATGAAGCATTAAATGTAGATAAAATAAAAAACTAATTATACACTTCACTGTGAAATTGCGAGACGAATCTTTTAAATCTAATTAGTCCATAATTTAACAGTAATTATCAAATAAAACAAAAAAAACTACCATACCAGTTCCCAAAATATTTTGGAAACGAAACACACCCTTACCTAAAAGGCTACTGGTACTTGTAGAATCTCTCCAAAAGCTCGATGCTTTGCTGCTGATCAACAACCTACCCCTGTTCGGCTGAGCTTATCAGCACCGTAAAACAGTGTTTTTCTCTCACAGCAAATCAGCCACAGCCGGCTTATAAGCCAAAAAAACAGCCTGCCGAACAGGGCCCTAGAGTCAGCTCAGCTAGGCAGCCAATGGGGTCCAGTGTTTGTTTAACATTTCAACAGCATAGGGAAAATGAGTTTTTATTATCATAATAAAATCTGGCCCATAGTCATCACCATATTAGAAAAAAAACGAATGAAACATCACTGGAAGCTATTGGAAATTGAATAATGGAACTTCGCCGGGAGCAAACCAAATGAAACTTTATTGAAAATTAACACTACTGTCAAAAATCGTATACCGTGTGTTAGCTGACACGGTACTATCAGAAAGAGTACAATGAAACCTACCACTGGTAATGGTCTTAAAGCCTAACTTTCGGCCGCTTATTTTCAACCAGCTAGAAGTGTTTTTCTCTCACATAAATCAGCCAACAGTACTTTTAGCAGCTTATTTTTAGCTCAAACGAACAAGCTGTTAGAGCATGTTTGGTTCACCCACTAAAGTTTGGTGACCACTAAGTTTAGTGGCACTGTTTGGTTTCAACCACTAAAGCAGCTGTCCCATATATATTTTAGTCACTTCTACCTACCCCTTGTTACTAAAGGCACTAAACTTTAGTGGCCACTAATTTTTAGTGGGAGTGTTTGGCGCTTTAGGGTACGTTTGGCAGAGCTGTGCTCCCTGATTCTCTAGCTGTGCTCTCTGATTCACTAGTAAAATGATTCTGTAGCTGAAAGTGATTCTCTTTAATTGTTTAGCATAAACTCTTAAAATCAGCATGGAGAATCACTTCACAGCATCAGGTGAAGCTACTTTTTTCAGCTCTTAGCCTCTTAGTTTATTTTAGAGAATCACTGCATAGAATCAGCAGAGAATCACTTCTCGCTGAAAAATGCATTTGGCAGCTAGAGAGCGATTCTCCGTGAGAATCTGCTCCACGGAGCGCTCCCAAACGGACGTTTAGTGACTAAAAGTGACTAAAGTTTAGAGAGACGAACCAAATGGGCCCTTAAGCTTTACCGGTTGAGAAAATCAGGGGGTGAGCTGTTCTTGTTTCCGAAGAACAGAAACCTACTACGAATGCTACTCCAATTTCAATGAGTTGACAAAGAAGGTTCTCCCCGACTAGTGTAAAATTTTTGTTTCCAAGAGGAACCGGTAAAACATGGCGTAGACGTAGAGCAAAGCTGAAGCAGAATAGTAACATGATGTGTATAATATGGGTTAGGTGCAGTGTTAAATGGCAATAATTAAAGAGATCTCAGACTGCAGAGTTAACACTACTGTAGTCCAGAGTCCAGGGCTCCAGGCTACAGAGTACGGGGATACACTACATCGCTGAAGCTTTCATCAGCCTTTGAGGAGTCCAAGAAATGAAGAGGGCGCAGCAGTCACAGGGAAAAAAAACTGCAGAATAGTACTCCTACGGAACAGTACATGCAGCGTGGCAGTACAGCGGCAGCGTTTAGGCCCGTTCAGATGGCAAAATTTTTGGGAAGAAATTTCTGTAGCGCTTTCGTTGTTATTTGGTAAAATTTATTCAATTATAGGTTTAAAAGATTCATCTCGACATTTACAGACAAACTGTACAATTAGTTATTTTTTTACCTACATTTAATACTCCATGCATACGTCAAAGATTCGATGTGACGGGTACTATGCAAAATTTTTTTGGATGTTTTTTATCTAAACGTGGCCTTACATTGGCATTCCTCGTGACATGTACACAGTAGTAGCTAATTACTAGTAACTGTGTTGCATTTGCATTATTATTGTTCTGATTAGTAGTACTACTACAGTACCTTACTAATCCACATTCGTCGTGACACACAGTAGCAGTAGCAGTAGTAGTGATCAATGACACACATTCGCCCACGCAGTTGGACTTGCACGGGCACGTACAGTAGAGCTGCTGTTCCGTTGGTTTAACCTGCCTGGGTCCCGGAATCCAAATGACAGGAAGATCAAGATTACGGACAAGAAGATCGATCATCACAAAGGAATCCATGCATGGAGCTGCCCTGTAGGCTGTAGCTGTAGCTCCATCTGTAGAAAGGAGACCATGGCAGTTGGCAGAGGTGCACCCACCACCAATGGCAGGGACATTTAACTATTTGCCAATCTCAAGCACGGTCATTTAATCTCTCTCACATCCACTTCTCACGTGGGTGGTAAATCTGTTGCCACCCTCCCAAATGGCAATGGGCTAAATATTCCCCAATGGCACGGGTGGTCAGTGGAGAGCCGGGAGAGGACGGGAGGAGTGAACACTGAACAGTGAAGAGTGAGATTGCAGCAGCGGCGCGGCGGCTTGTTCCAGCGAGCCAGCCACCAGCTCGTGTCGCGAGGCATGCATGCATGCATGCTATCGTCTCAGGCCAGGCAGCAGCTAGAGCTACTCAGAAGCTCAATGCTCGTGAGCTCGTCTCATGAGAGCATGAGGGCTCAGGCAATGGCGCGCCGCAAGGACATGCGTAGCACGCACGCCCATGGATCCAGTGTTACAGCATGCATGCCATCCAATGCCAGGGCCAGCATCGGAACCGCATACAAGGTCGCTTTGTTTGGTTCCTGCTATTTAGCCGTCCTGACCGAGTTTAATATGGTGTTTGGTCCAGGTATGTGAATATGTTGTCTAAGATAAAATATGTAAGACAAAAGCGAACACAAGGTGAAAATTACATGCATTCCATGAGACTTGCCTGGCCTTATACAGACAACAACGAAACATGCCCTAACCTGCACGCTGTTGAGCCAAACATTCCCTTTGTTGCCAAATTAGTTGCTGTATCGGTGTAACCATGTGTATGCTTCCTAGTATATGCTATTATACTCCGTGCAAAACTGCCGACAATCCCAGACACACAACTACACAAGTGGTGGCATCGTTTGACTCCAGTCCCAGGCCCATGCATCTACCGATGAAGGAAAAGGGGTCATCAGAACGAGTTGGTAGCCAGTACTGAATTCGTTCTAAATTGTAGTTTGTTTGACTTTTTTATCTCAAATTTGACCACTCATCTTATTCAAAAATTTGTGCTAAGGAGGTGTTTAGATTGAGCTGTTAAAGTTTAGCAGCTAAAGTTTAGTCCATTTTTATCTAAATACTAGGACTAAATGTGACTAAATGGGCATTTAGCCATTAGTCACAAGGGGTTGCTAAATGGACTAAAAGCCCAGGCTGCCTCACCTTTTAGTACCTTTGGATCTAAACACCCTGACTAAAAGGGACTAAGGCTGTGTTTAGTTCCCAACCAAAATTTTTTCACCCCATCACATCGAATGTTTGGACATATGCATGAAGTACTAAATATAGACCGAAAAAAAACTAATTGTACAGTTTAGTTGGAAATCACGAGACGAATCTTTTAAGCCTAATTAGTCCATGATTAGCCTTAAGTGCTACAGTACACACATATGTGCTAGTGACGGCTTAATTCGTCTCGCAGTTTCCAGACGAGTTATGTAATTAATTTTTCAATTAGTATCCGAAACCCCTTCCAACATCCCATCAAACATCCAATGAGACACCCAAAAAATTTTCTTTCATGAACTAAACAAGGCCTAAAAGGCTCTTCTAGTCCACCAAACTAAGCAGGGGTGGCTAAAATTTAGCAACCGGTTTAGCTGGCTAAAGTTTAGCAGCTTCAATCTCAGTAGGGCCTAAATATCACTTCTTTTGTTGTGGCTTGCTTTATTAACACAAGTTCTTCAAGAATAACTTAAATGTGACTATATTTACACAAAAAATTTTGAATAAGACGAGCGGTTAAACTATGAGTAAAAAAAAAGTCACTCGAATTATAATTTCGTACGGAGGGAGAAGGACTGTACGAGTACGTACCGTGCGTGGAAATGGAAGCATGCACGTGATTGCCCGGCTCGGGCCGGGCGGCTGCCGCAGTGCACGACGGACAGGGATCAAAAGGTGAGACCCTTTTCGTCGGCCGGGAAGAAGGGAAAGCGGAAACGAGGCCACACATGCCATGCAAGCCAAGAACAAGAACAACTGGAAAAGCCGGGGTCCATGCCACGATGCAACAGCCTTTCCACGAATCCCGTTGTCACGCTGATCGAGTAGGGTATTCTAGTACGGCTACTACTCCTCCATAATTACTCTATCACTAGAAGCGACCCCGACCTTGAGTCCGCCCTTTTCCCTGGTTTACGGCTGCGGTTGCTGATGCTAATTTATTATAAAACTAATACTGCTGAATAACTGATTGATTCTGACTGATAACCTCAAGTGAACAGGGCAAAAAGCTCAAAATTCGACTTAGTATTTGGCATTGTATGAAAAGCAAAGTAAAGACATAAAAAATAATATTCCTATATATTTTTAATTAAGTCATCCTTTAATGAGCATATATCACTTGCAGAAAAATATAGAAAACTTTTTTTTTCTTTATATATCAGATTTCAGAGAAAACACAAAATAATGATATATGCACTCCAACCTCGTCCCATTTTGAAACAAAGGAAAAGCATATGAATTTTGAAGGATTTCAATCCTACACAGAAAAGTTATACTATATATTCTTTCGGAGCAAAGGATTAAATAAAACCTTATAAATTCCTTTGGATTCCTACGGGACGTACAGAATCACAGGAATTTTGGAAGAAAACTAACATAATGGTGGAATTCTTGTTGCGGGTCTAGCATGGGCGTTATAGCAACAAGCTGATGATTGAAAAGAAATTCCCTACTTTTTCGTAGCATTATTTCTTTCTGCAGAAATGGCTCACTTTGCTGAAGGCAAATAAGGAACTAGCTAGGGCAAGGTGTGGACGTTGCTAAACAAGATGGTGTCTTGGTCGACTGGTTTTACCTCAAGGAACGTCAGTGTCATAGATTTATTGAACTCTAGTTGTTTTCTTTCGTTCTAAGTGTTGTTGGTCACTTTGTAATCAAGGCGGTAATAACCCAATGTTACCGAACTATTTGCTTTATCAAAAGCAGAGTAATGAACTCCTTTTAGAAAAACTGTTGGAATTCTTGTAGTACTATGAGTTCTATGCAAATATAATTCTATGTTTTCTATTCATGTGGCTTGATAATCCTACATGCCAAGGAGACTCATTGTTTCTTGTTTCTTACGGTATGTTTTTTTTGCAGTTTATTTATCCAAACACCTATTTCTATAAAATTTATATGTTTTTTGTTTTGCATATGCATTACCATACACCTATATTTTCCTATTCCTGCGGTTTTATCTCAATCACGCTTCAATTAAAGAAGGCCTTAATTAAACGAACGCAAGTTAAGCCAGAGGACACACTAATAATGCTCCTAGCTACATATATATGCACAATGCTCGATCGATCACACAATTCACACCACCAGTGGTTTGGCGATGCTACGAGTGGGCGAGTGGCACATGGGTACTAAACTACTGAAGGGCATGCAGCCAGGTCCACGTACAAGTCAGCGTGCATGTCGGATGTGTGCCGATCGATCGATGCATGGATGTGCGTGCGTTGCAGGGTCCAGCGCAAACCACGTACAGTACGTACGCACACAGCATGCGGGACAAAACTGTAGGTATGCATCACCATGCATGCTCCATGCTGACAGGAGTACATGTTATCATGCTACCCTTGGAGGGGACTTCTTTTTTTCAAGTAAAAGTAGAGGCAAGGATGACCGTTCGATGTTCCCGCATTGAACATCATTGCTCTGGCATTGCAAGTTCTTTTTTCTATTTTAGAAAAAAAAAAAGAATCTGGCTTGTACAACAAGTTGAATTTACACACACACACACACACACACACACACACACACACACACACAAATCTGTCAACCTGCTCTCCTTCACACGACGTACATGATTAAAAATATAAGCATTACAAGTGGGTGACTCAAATGTATATTTATAGTATTCTTTAATGTATTTTTCCTAGTGACATTCCATAGGTCCCCTTTGAAATACGAGATTTTTTCCTTGTCCCTATATTTTTTTGTGTGAAAAAATAAATTGATTTATGTGAAATTCCAAGATAATATCTATGAAATCCCCACGATCCGAAGGAGTCGTTAGGCCCCATTGGAACACGGGATTTTTTCTAGAAGCAAATAAAGTACCATGGGCGCATTACTTACATTATTGTTCATAATGTCAGGTTAGATAATTTATATGTAAATTGATGGGTTTACAACTTTTTCTATAATACAATGATTCTGTCTACAAAACTTATCGTCGTGTGTATTTTTTTTATTTTTCATGGGTTTTTGTCTTTTTAGGGTGTCTTGCAGATATTAACGTGGAGGCTCTAAAGACAAAAGGAGTTAAAATCCACCCTCCATTCATCTATATCTTCACAGGGTTTGTGTAGGTTGGACCTTGGGCCAAGTAGCACGTCTGACCCTACCTTAGGCGTCTAAGATGCAGACATCTCAGGGTCTCTTTGAAATACAGGATATCTAAAACATAGAAATATGAAAAGCATAGGATTAAAGTTGCATGTCACTTATAATACTACATGAATTGAAAACATAGGTAATTCTCTAATAAAGCATTTGGATACAACACAGGAGAAACACATGAATTAGAAGAGAGAGATAAACACAAAGGAAGGTTTCCAAGAGGTTGGACCTCATGTTAGATTTCCTCCAAAATTCTTGTGGATTGAGCCACATTTCATAGAAATTTTGTAGGAATCCAGAATGACCGATCCTTTGCTTCAAATGGGCACATATGATAAAATTCTTATAGGTTTAGAATCCTACAAAGTTCCTCCATGAATCCTTTGTTCCAAGGGGTCCTTAAACAATTTTATAAACAACTAACTAATTTGGTTTTTGAGGAAAATGGAAAAAGATGAAACCCCTAACAAATTTGCATCTAAACTCTTTAAGGATAAGCAATTGGCAAATCTTTCATCCACCTCCTAGATATGCTTGTTCATTCAACCCTCCTGCACAATTTTCTTCTTGTGTGCCCTAGCTTGGCTGCCTTCTAGTCACACCATTGTTGGCGGCCTACCTTTGCCGGTCGCCACCCAACCAGTGGCTAAGCTATATAACATTGTGGGTGCGGATGCACCTAAAAAAATAGAACACCACCGAATAGATCAACTTTTTCATCATGTTTATGCATGGCTTAAGTCTAAGTATAAGATAGACACATTTGCTCTGATTTGCGCTAACTTCGCCGCTGCACCTAGCCGGCCGGAGGCTGCCACGGCTAACTAGAGGGCTTCGCTAGTGGCGGGTGGGGACGGCAGGTTTGTTTTTTAGCTACCAACTAAATATTATAAACTATTAGAGAAACCCAAAAATCTTCTTCCTACTCAATCCAGACGTACACTTGTGTAATTCATGATTTGACAAAAGTGTTTTAAAGAAACTTTAGTAGATATGCTTTGAACATATGTTGCCTGAAAAAGGCAACTGAAGATCTTGCATGGCTAATTAGGCAACAAGCTCGATCCTGCCGTTTTTTATGAAACAAAAAAAAATTGACGAGAGACAACACATGGAGTAGTACAAAACATCCTGCATTCCACAAAGTAGTAAGCCACAACAAAAATAAAGCAGAAAGAAACAGGGGGAACTTGCCGCTCGCAACGGCGTGCCTGCCTGCCCGCTCCGTACTCCCACGCCGACGGCGACGACGCCGACGACGACGGCGAGCGCCTTGGCCCTCGCGCTGGACAGCGAAACGGTGACAAACAAAGCGGGACAACGATAGAGACGGCACGAGATAGAATCAGGGCCGTGCACGAGGGTGTGCAGCCTGTACGTCCGTGCAGGGCCCCAAATTTATAGGGACCTCAAAAAAATAAGCCCAATAGTAGAAGACCCTATGTATTCTAGTGAGGACAGCGCAGCAGAACGCCGGTTCGAGTCCGCAGCCCTTGCGGTGGCTTCGCGTGCGTGGCGACGGCGCGACGCTTCGTGTTCATCTGATCATCTCGTCTCCCGTCTCCAGCCGGCGATCGTCACTCGTCAATTCATCTAGCAAGCAGTTAGCAGTGAAGCAGGCACCACCGATAGGAACTAGGAAGAGGTCCAGGCGGAGGCCCCTGCAGGACTGAAGGTATTGTTTTTTTTTCAATTCCATCTGTATTGTATTAATTAAATCCTTCATATGAAAGTCTACTGGTCTAGAACTGCTTGTATAATTTTAATTTTATTCTTTTCATCTTTTGAAGCCATGTCTTCTATAAATCGATTTAGAAAATATGAATACAGTATTTATATTATTTTAGCTATATTTAGAACTTTGATTGAGGCCTCACTTAGAGCTTTGAACAGGGTCTGTAAATCTGACGGCACGGCCCTGGATAGAATCTCACTGGAATACGCATCGGAACAGGTATAGCCACAACAGCGACGCATGGGGCAGATAGCTAGCTCTCAGCCCCTCTCGTCTTCTTCGCCATGCCTTTCGTTCGTGGCTCACGCCGGCCGACCTCGCCGGCCGACCTCTCACGTCTCGCCATAGGTGATCGGTCGATCGAGGCGATGATTCTGCCATGTCATGTGGTCAAAAGAGAAAGGGGATGAGGAATGAAGAAGGAGAAGAACGCGTGGACAAAGAGCAAGACAAGAATTGCTAGAAAGGCAGGTTTTCGAAAAAAAAGAATTGCTAGAAAGGCACGTCGACAGCAACGCTTCGATCGGGCTCCCGGGTACCACTAGTGTCGCTGCCTGCTGTGTGCAAATCTGGAGTGGCTAGCTAGTACTAGTCCACGAGTCCAATCAGACCAGTGAGGCAAATGCAATGCGACCACCCAGCGGGAACTTGCTAACTAAAAGTATATATGAGCATGCTGCACGAAATTCTCCAACCAAACAATCGTGCGCGCATATTTATCCAGTCTTTGCTTTGTACTCAAAGGCTGCACTGAAAATTCTATGCTATTTCTCACATCTCACCAAATGCGCAAGGAAAAAAAAAGATCCTACTCTCTTCCGTCCTAAAAATAAGTAGATACTAGTGGAGGGGCGCGCGCCATCGCGCGCAGATGCAGGCCCAAATTCGAGGGAAAGAGAACAGTAACATGTACATAGTTGATTGAAGCATAATTATACAACTATTATACATTGAGTTATTCTTGGAACGTGTCCATGAGTGTACAAACAAGCAAGGACTTGGTTTGCTAGGTGCAAGAGTTGAGTACCTATACAGTCATACAGAGGCATTACAGGATGTTGAGCCGATATATTATACAAGGTCAGTAGCAAGTTGACTGGAGCCTTTGTCAGTCTTGGAGATAGATGCAGGAACGATCATGATGTTCTTGAGCACCTTAACAAAAGCATGGCCAAAATAAGGGTTTCTGTGTGATGACAGAAATATTTTTAAAAATTGCAGGCCAATTGCTAGAGGCTAAATATTCGCTAGAGATGGCCAAGATTTCAGTAGCATTACTGAACTTTGCAAAAGTTTCAACTTGTAAGAACTCTGGCAACACCTGCATAATTCACTGATGATGCTTACTTCAGGACTTGTAGTATAATTCAAATTCAAATGATTAAGCTATTTACTTTAGGACGTGAGGCAGCATAGTTAGACGAACTGTCCATAAACTGAGAGAGCACTGTTTGTTGATATGAACACTTGACTGGGAAAATAAATGTAGAAATGACTTCAGTTCTTGGTGAAATAAATAGGAATTGCATGTGAACTCGGAAAATAAATCCAAATATGCAGTATTCAGAGTTTGAGCTTGGTTGAATCTATTTATTGTACAAGGTAACAGATCAATGACATATGCAACTTGTATCTATGTTAGATATTGTACTGAAAACATAAGGACCATAAATGATATTTTCATCATCTAAACATACTGCCATAGTATGGCAGTGCACAAATACAGTCATAGCTTAGTTTACTCTCACAGGCACTGATTTAATCTCCCCCCCACCAACCAAAAAAAAAGTAGAGACATTATGAATCATTGAATTGGTATGTATGTAATATACAATTAACATTAGCACATGATTTAAGTGCATGTTAACTTATTTTAGAAGGCCACTTGGCTGCAATCATATCTGACGCCATGTAAATCGTAGATTTAAAAAACCACCAACTGATTTTGAAGGCAAAAAAACACCAGGCAAAACAAGGAAAGGTATAAACTCACAGCAGGCAAGCCAATTCTTTGGTTGGCCAAACGAACAATAGGTATTAACATGGATGGTCTAACTGGATAATGGATTTAATTACCTCTGTGATTCATGTGGTATGGTAAATTGCAGGGTAAAATTTGAAGGAAGGAAGGCAGGTTCTGCCTTAGGTTAGAAGGCTGCAGCATACCTGATGGTCCATCCGGACGCATGCGAGTCTGTTCATTTGTATAAAATTCTGAAGAACAAATTGAACTGCATCGTTAATACTTTGTGCATCCCTGCATGAACTAAATTACAAAAGATAGCGGGATATATAGAGACAATTCCATGACGAACGAGCTGTATACATTTGAGGGGGTTTGTTGTATTCTTTATGTCCCAACTATCCAATTGAAATAAATGTAAGTAACCACAGTTTTCCCCGTTTCTGTTGATCTTGCTCAAGTAGGCGAGCAGAGCAATAGGAAGTGGTTGCTGGAGAGCTAGGATGGAAATATACAGCTGTGTTCAATATGTTTGAAAAACTCTTAAGACTGATTAGTGACAGGGAAGGGCTGCCAACGAAGTGATGGCAATTAATGCCAGGAAGTTGCAGCACAAAAAAGCAGTAGAAAGCTGCACCGTATGTGAACAGTGAAATTATGCCATGGATTAGTGCTCTTCCTGCAAAGGTCAATGTGATACACTAAAAAATTAATGTTACACATGTAACATTTACAACCAAATGAAACAGCTTAGGCTAACCTGACTGGGAGCACCATGTCTCATGCTAAATCTATAGACTGTAAATTCTTTGCTGTTAGTCAGAACTTGCAGGTTATGTTTGTTAATTTCTAATAATGCATTCACTTGGCAATATAGACATATTTTGTATATAAAGAAACCAGATTTCACAAAGCACGTAAGTTTGGATTGATACCACAGTTTTGAGGCAAATTAATATACAAAATTATGTGGTAACATTAGCAAAATCAGAACCTGAACATGTATTTTTACACATAGAAACATACATGTTGGATGGAACCCAAATTGTATGGAAAAAAACCTTGAAGCAACAGGTAGTTATAAGGGCATGGCAATAAAGAAACGAGAAGAATTTTGAGAAGAAGGAAAGTGAGAGCAGCCTTAGGATGCAACAAAATGGTAAGGTTGTTGTAAGGGTAGGAGAACAAAAAAAATAGGAAGAATCTAAGGAATAAGAGTAGCTTCAGGGAAAAAAAGATGGCATCACTTGGTCTGTCGTAGTAAGGCACAATGGCATGCACCGAGAAATACCGTTGTTTGCAATAATCCAAGATTGCGGCACATACAAAAAACAATCAATGTAAAGAGGAGCTGGGCGTAGTGATACGGTAAATTAATAAATACCAATACATGTATATACATGAGGATGCCCTGGACCTTTCAACATCATCAGCCTATATTCTGGAGTTAAATGAGAGTTCCTCTTCATCACAAGCTATGTAGTCAAAAAATATATATCCATCACGTGCACTGGGCATCAGGGATTAAACAGCAGTCTAGTCACATTCATGTATGGTAGCAACTACCCGTGAAGCTATTGGTGAAGCAGCGGAAACAAGGAGGCTAAATCGAAATAAAGCTTAGTAGGAAAACAAGAGGGTGAGGGAGAACCAAAATGAAACGCAAAGAAAACATGCGATGACAGAAGAACAAATAAAAGCAGAGATAACAGGTACCAAAAATGATAGAACTGTTTTCAGCATAACGAGGAGCCAAAAAAATTAGTTCTCAAAAAGTTGAAGAAGTAGTGGCGATTTCATAACTGTTCTTGAAAGTGGCTCATCATCGCATACGCCAAAGTGGCTCAATTCATTAAGAATAACAAAAACGACAATATACATGTAATGGCCCGTGTGAATCCATATGCCAAATGGCTCAGCTCAATGATATATCACTACAATTTGCCACTGTCACCGAGAATACCAAAAACTGCAGAAAAGGAACCAGGGGACTGAAAGCAGGGGACTGATTACATCACAAGGTACCAGAAACAAGGTTTTTTTTAGGACAAGAGCATAGTATAACAAAGTTGAAGAAAAACATAAAGCCCGGACAACAGTTTTTTTTCCAGTTACCAGTCAAGTGCAGGAAATAAGATTGGATTGTAGGCTCAGAAAAGTAGGTCATCATTGCATATGCCAAGCGCCTCAGTTTACTAAGAATAACATAAAGGACAATATATATGTAATGGTTTGTGTCACTCCATATGCCAAATGCATCAATTCAATAAACTTGGAATAGAAATATCATAAAAGACCGAGTATTAGCCATAACATATGCTGAGGCCTCACCTCAAATGCAAATTAGACGAGAATGAAACGCTGATAAAAGAGCGATAATCATGCCTGTTCTCATATACCATAGTTGGGGAAAAAAAAGACATTTGTTTGCAGCATGATTGGCACGGAAATATAGTCAGCAAAAAATACAAAATAACGATGGCATGGAAATATGCTCAGGTCTATTGGATGCACCTCGTAGGCACTATCATATGGTAAAATTGAAATGGCTACTTCATCAACAATAGCATATTCTGTGGATAAAATAAATCAATCAGCACCATAGGAATTGTACCTCACAGGCATTGGCATATGGTAAAATTGGAATGGCTACATCATCGGCAATGACATATGCTCAGGATTAAAATAAATAAATCAGCAGCATTGGCCTATGGTTATATATGTTGAGAAGATCACAGCAGTAGCACAACGCATACAAACATGGTCAGACTGTATTGGCCGATGAACAGGAGCATCTTGAGTAAGGCAAATCAACCCATACACACAGAAAACGAAATCAAGGGGCAAAGGTTAAAGGGGAATTTTTTAGGTGACCGTACAAACACCAAGGAAGTTCAAGTAGGAAGAAATCGAGCGGAGCACAGAATCTGCCATGGAGACATGGCCTACACAGGAACAGGAAGATTTGAGAAAGAGAAGCAAGTAATTGGCTGCAGGCTCATAGTCCGCCCCGGGCCTAATCTGTACAAAGGACCGGCTCCGAGGAAGCAGCACCTGGAAATCCCGCATCCACCGGCGCGGATGACAGGAGGGCAGGGAGGCGAGGCGCGTGCACTCACCAGAGACGGCGACCCATATCCGTGGCCTTCGCAGAGTCCCACGAGGAGAGCCGGCATGGGAGGGATAGGGTTTAAACGCCATACCTTGAGGTGGCTGCCATCCACGGAGCCGGCGGGGGGTTGTAACACCCCCGGTGTTACCGCGTGTCACAATGCATCTAAGCGGAGCATGCGCATCTTTTTCTGGTGTTTCGTTTAATGTCGAAGTGTGTAGGATCCTTTCGGTAAGTTAAAAATGATAAATAAAAAGGGTATTCGAAATTCGACGTTTCAACCGGAGGTTAGCAACTTAGGTTGGAAACTAAATTCTCTTAACAAAACTGTGCAAGACTTATATGTGAACCCTAAACGACTTATGAAGAGCATAGTGTGTAGTTGTTAGCGCAACTTGTGTTGTCAAGTAATTAGATTGCTAGCTAGTCTTTCTAATAACCCGAAACGCGAACTCGCAACGTGAATCAACCCTGGTCTTGGTGTTTTCCAAGTCGCTTTATGGCAGTGACAAGGCCGTGTTCGCGGGTGTTTTCCGAAGTTTTAGTAGAGCAGTGGGGTTGGGTTTTGGCTCGGCTAGGAGGGCTGAAGGTTGATCTTTGGGGTAGTGAGTTTGGTTCAGGGTCGTTTGTCACCTGCTAGGAGTTCTCGGAGCTTTAAAAATCGTGCTAGCGTGTGGCATCGGGTTCTCTGGCTTCGGGAGCGCGGTCACCGCTCGCGGTTGCGGCACTGCGCGGTCGGCCGGCTCGGTCGGTGCGCGCCGCGGTCGTTGCCTTCCCCCCAGCGTCGCACTGCTGCGGTTGACCTCCCTGGCTGGTCGCGTGTGCAGCTGGCTCCCCTGTCGTTGCCCCCCCCCCTCGTCGCATCCGTGCGGGCCTGGGCGGTCGCGTGCAGGCGCACGCTGCCGTGGCGCGGAGCTCACCGACCACCGCCCACCTTGCTTGGCCGCTAGCAAGCATCGCGTCACCTTAATGTCTCACCACCGCATTACCTATTCGGAGTCTCGGACGGTCCTGCCGCTTGAGCCGGCCACCGTGGCGACTCCCCTGTTCCCTTGCCGCCCGGCTGCGGACCACTGCTGGTCCCGCCCTGCAGTGCTCGTCCCTGTGTCATTGCGGCAGCAGCCTTGCACTAATCCCACCTACCTCCCCGTGCGCGGAATTGAAGTGGTGGAGCCCCACGGTCCCCAATTTTGGAGTGTAGGCCGGCGACGCCATTACCGGGCGTTTTTCCCCCTTTTTGTGGTCGGCTTCGCTTGTCTTCTCGGGAGCTCGTCCAGTTGTTCCAAACGGTTCGCCCTGAGCTTCTCTTCGCTGTGAGCCCGTTGGTTGGAGAGGTGGTGCTCCCGTTCCTCCCGTGGCACGGCCGTGTCCGTCCAGGGCGCCGCCGCACCCCTCGGATCGCGTGTGGCCAGCTCGCCTCTGAGCGGCTCTTGGCTCAGCATCGCCTCAGCGGGGTCCGGAGTAAGTTGCTCGTGCTCGTAGTCCTTCTTGTTCCGTTTGTTTGGGCCGCAGTTCACCGGAACGGCATCGCCGTCCCTTGCAGTCGTTCGTCGTCGTGGAGGAGTCCGTGGTCGCGTTCCCGGGAGTGTGCTTCTGCCCCTAGTTCCGCGTCGGTCCCAAGGTGAGTGTTTCCCCCTTAGCTGCGCGGTAGAGGCTCTCCGTGGGCCGGCGTGGCCGCTCAGTGCCATCTCCGGCGCGCCGATGTGCGCGGGGCAGGCCAGGGACCTCGTCTTGGTGAAGACGAGTTTGTCCGCGGGTTTTAGTGCAAAAGCGCTGAGAGGAGAAACAGTAGCGTGGGGCGCGGGTTGTTTTCGGTAGAGCGCGGGGTGGTTTTCGCTTGTTTGCCAGCGCGCGGGCTCCCCCGACCGTGGGCCGCGTCGCGTGGACCGCAGGTGTGGGCGTGTGCTGCGCGCGTGGGCCGCGTAGTTGGGCCGCGCCGGGAAACGGCTTTCTTGAGTTAACGATTTTAGAAATATTTTGTAATTTAATTTTGAAGCAAACTTTGAGGAATTTTTGCGACTAGTGTAGATGTCCAAAAATTGTGAAACCACTTTTGTTGAGTTCCTAAATTCATGCACTGTCAGATAGTAAACTCCTTTTGTGCACTACTATAGTGTTGCTCGGTCGATTAAATCTCTGCTTAAAATGACGTTTATTAATGCAACCAATTTTGTAGAATTTTCCGTGGTAAATCGAGGATAGCCCTAGCTCTAAAAATTTTTACAGTAGATGCTTAATATTGTTAGATGCTTGCTGTAAATTTTATGGCCATCAAATAGCTTGTTTGTTAGGGTAGCTAATTTTCCCTAGTAATGCCTGTGGTAAATCGGTAATCGGAAAGTGGTGTGCCTGTTAGTTGCGGGAGTCGTTTTGCATCAAGTCAACCTTGTTAGTTGAAAGAGTGATAGCTTACCATTTCAGCTATTAGAGTTACCGTTGTCACCTTTTTAAATGTGGTCCTATCATTGCATGCATGTAGATCACGAGGGAGTCGAGTACGTGGCAGTGGAGGAGCCGGACTACGAGGAGGTCATCGAGGAGTACGAGGAGGAGATCTTCGTACCTGAGGAGTTCCAGGAGCCGCCCGCTACTGACACCTCTGACTGTGCACCTGCCCCAGGCAAGCCCCGGTGCATAACCCTTATTTTTGCAAATATGATATATATTTAAATGTTGTGCATTTAAGTTACAGGAATTTCTATGATACCCACATGCATATATATTTATACCCAATGAGTCTTACTAGTACAGGATCGTATAGTTGCTTCGCTTAGGATCATCGGTAGGGTGAGTAACCTGTCGTTGCTCACAATAGGGAGTTACTCTAATGATTGTTATATTAGGAAAAATGGTGGAAAGGAAATGGCGACCGAGCAGGGATGTGGTATGGTTATTGGTGGGTGTAACCAATTGTGTCCCGCGGCCACGGGGCGCAATTGGGTTGCACTGTTTCCCTGTCCGTGTCAATTAAGGACCGTTCGTTGCATGGACCCTGGTCAAGTCACAGATCTCCTTATCCCGAGCACATACTAGCGGATGGGGGCTAGGAAGACTTGTTACTCTCTTGTCATGGGCTTCGGCTCTTTCCGGACCGACTGATTGGAGGCGGGGATAGGTGGAGGTCTTAGCACCGTATTGAGGCCGGGCCTCGAATGCGGAAGCTAGGAGTCCAAGTTTGGACGGGGACCTGGAAACCTGTGACAGGAGGGGAACGGGTTGGTCTTGCTTGTGCCTAGGGTACAAGCGGGGCGTGTGTTTTTCGGGGTACCCAGCTGGGCACATTGATTCGCGAATCGCCGTTTCTGCGTGACGGTACGGCTTGACTACGCTCTGGCATCGTAGTAAGAATTGGAAGGGGAAAAAGGGAGAATTGATTCTGTTTTGCTCAACTCTTGCTTGATTATAGCCTAGGTGCTTACATAGAACATTGGTTAATGAATAAAATACGGCTTTTAAAAGTTAAGAAATTAAGGACGAACTCTTAGTGCTGCTTTCCGCATACAAGAAACCCACAAGCCATAAAGCCTATCATGATCCTTGAGAGCCGGGAAATAAAATTCCCAGTCGGGTAAGTCTTGCGAGTACATTGTGTACTCAGGGTTTATTTTTTTACCCCTGTTGCAGGTGCACTTTGAGCAGGTTTGTCGTGTGTGGAGGATTCTTCTGGTGGGCACAGACGGATTCTCATCGCTTCCGCTAGATGTTATTTTATTTCCGCTGTTAATTTTTGCACTCTGAACCTCTGGTATTGTAATAACTATTTCTGAGACTCTGTATTGTATGAACTGGACTAAGTATTGTAAGTTTGTACTCATTATTGGATCCCGGGTGGAAAATGTGGAGCGTTCGAGTTCTCCCGTCGGGTGGGCTCGACGGAATCATCTGGTGTAGCTCACTTTCAGGGCTCTTAGTGCCTAGTGGAAGGCAAGTGCCCTGAAAGCGTGCTAAACTGGGCGATTCCGCCACAGGTGGTACCAGAGCCAATAATGAGCTTACAAGCTAAATCACCTATTTCAAAAGGCTTAAAAATTTGACCAACAAAAGGTTTATAAAAATTAGGGTGTGGTAAAGTCGACGTAGTTAAGTATTAAGCCCTAGCAATATGGTTTACTAGGATAGTGGCACTGTTTTTCCTAACTATCTTCTGCAGGTACACTAACTTACGTTGCGTAAGGAAACGCTAGTTTCGGAAGTGAGTGTACGATGTGCCAAAGTTTAGCGAAAGGCCGCTATATTTCCGGCTTGAGTGAGCGTGTAGGGCGATGCATGCATTCCTAAGTTAAAAACCTGGTTAATTTAAAAAAAAACCCTTCACGATAATCACAGATAGTAACAGGGTAGAATAAGAATTAAAATGAATTGCTTTAATCCTTTCGAAGGCCGCATCATCGTCTCAGTCTCGTTCTCTAAATCGGGAGGAGTGCCCTAATGGTTGGTTCTTATCTGTTACAGATGAACCTGAGGTCCGGTCGTGGGGCAGCTGGGTCTGTTCACGGGAGTACCAGCGCTGGAGCGGGCCGTGACCCGGAGGGCCGTGACCCGGAGAATGGTCGCGAGAATGTCGGGGACAGTAACGACGCCCCACGCTTGGCTCCTCTTCCACCGCCACCGCCGCCTCTGATGACTCAAGCGGAGATGATGGCGGAGTTGTTAGCTTCTCGTCGTGAGACGGCCCGTGCCCTGGAGCTGATGGCACAGGCTGTCGGTGGCCTCGCTCGTGGGGGTCCCGGTGGCAACGGTGGGGACGGGGGCGGTGCCCGTGGTCTTGAGAGGCCCTGTTCTTATCAGGACTTCTTAAAGACTAACCCACCCACGTTCGCACCGACTGCTGAGCCTCTGGACGCGGAGCATTGGCTTCGTGTGCTAGAGCAAAAGTTTCTGCTGCTCACGGTGACCGATGAGCAGAAGGTGCGTTTCGCCGCACAGCAGCTGCTGGGGTCTGCCAGTGCTTGGTGGGATACCTTTAACGCCATGCAGCAGGCGGACCACCGGGTGACCTCGCAGGAGTTCACTGCCGCTTTCCGAGAGTACTTCATTCCGATGGGCGTTCTGAACAGGAAGCTCTCGGAGTTCTTGGACCTGAAGCAGGGAAGCCTGTCCGTGATGGATTATGTCAACAAGTTCAACCACTTGGCACAGTATGCTGGCACTCACGTTGACACAGATGAGAAGAAGAGGGACCGCTTCTACCGTGGCCTCTCTTGTGTTCTGCAGAAGGAGCTGTACACCGGGAACTACCAGACTTTTGGCACCTTGATGAATGCAGCCATTGCTATGGAGGGTCTGCAGCGTGACACTCAGGCAGAGTGGAAGCGCAAGCGGGGAATTTCTGGGTCTGCTGGTCACCAGCAGGCGCAGAAGATGCAGGCTGTTAAGAGGATGTCCTACCATTCTCCTGGTGGACAGCCGTCGCGACAGCCTCAGCAGACTCGTCAGGCTCCGACGACTCAGTACCGTGCACCTTCCCAGCAGGTGCAACAGCCACAGGGACAGCAGTTTTCACCTCGTCAGGGACAGATGGTCAAGTCTACTGGCTGTTTCAAGTGTGGCAAGGAGGGCCACTTTGCTCGGGAGTGTCCCGAGAACCGGCCTATTCAGTCTGCCCAGCCGTCTGCCAACTCTCGCCTGATCAAGAGGACGGTTATCAAGAAGAAAGCCCCAGTGAGCCGTTCGGGACAGTTGAATTATACGGAGGCCGAGGAAATATTGCAGGATCAACCTGTGATGGCTGGTATGTTCACCATCAACTCTCATCCAGCACTTGTTTTATTCGATTCTGGAGCATCGCATTCATTTATGAGCATGGGGTATGCGGAGAGGCATAATCTACCTATTATGGCCATCCCTAAGGCCTATAGAATCAGCACTCCGGGTGCGAACATGTTTATCAACACCCGGACGGATACTGTCAGTTTGGTGCTAGCCACCCACAGTTATCGCCTTCAGTTCATGTTGCTACCTGGGCATGGCATTGATGCGATACTGGGCATGAACTGGCTGAAGGTTTACGGGGTAGTGTTGGACCTTAAGCGAAGGGTTGTTGAGTTGCGACTTCCTGGGTCTGAGGATAGGATGTCTCTTCTCATTCCCTCGGAACTCACTTCTCCAGTTGCTGCAACTGTGGAAGCCTCTTCTGATCTCACCTCTATTCCAGTGGTCTGTGAGTTCCCAGATGTTTTTCCTGATGATTTGCCGGGGTTACCACCGGATAGAGATGTGGAGTTCACCATTGAGTTAGAGCCTGGCACTGCTCCTATTTCTCGACGTCCCTACCGTATGGCACCGAAGGAGTTAGCTGAAATGAAGAAGCAATTAGAAGAATTGCGGAATAAAGGGTTCATCCGTCCCAGTTCTTCACCTTGGGGTTGTCCTGCCATTTTTGTGAAGAAGAAGGATGGCACTCTTCGCATGTGTGTGGATTATCGTCCCCTCAATGCGGTAACCATTAAGAACAAGTACCCTTTGCCGCGTATTGATGCTTTGTTTGATCAGTTGGCTGGGGCAAAGGTGTTCTCTAAAATAGATCTTCGGTCGGGATATCATCAGATAAAGATTCGGCCACAAGATATACCAAAGACAGCTTTTTCTACTAGGTATGGGTTGTATGAGTACCTAGTCATGTCTTTCGGTCTCACAAATGCTCCTGCATTTTTCATGTATCTCATGAATTCAGTCTTTATGCCGGAGTTGGATAAGTTTGTAGTAGTGTTCATCGACGACATCTTGATTTATTCCAAGAATGGAGAAGAGCATGCACGGCATCTCCGCACCGTCCTGACCCGGTTGCGAGAGCACAAGCTGTACGCTAAGTTCAGCAAGTGTGAGTTTTGGTTGGATCAAGTTCAATTCTTGGGACATGTTCTGACCCCTGAGGGTGTGTCTGTAGATCCTAGCAAGGTTCAGGATGTGTTGGATTGGAGGTCTCCTGCCTCCGTGCATCAGATCCGATAGTTTCTGGGTCTCGCCGGATACTATCGGCGTTTCATTCCAGATTTCTCTAAAATAGCCCAACCTATGACCAAGTTACTTCAGAAGGATGCCAAGTTTGTATGGAATTCGGCTTGTGAAGAAGCTTTTCAGGCCTTGAAGAAGTTCCTTACCTCAGCTCCTGTTCTGGCTCAACCGGATATTGAGAAGCCTTTTGATGTTTATTGTGATGCCTCCAGAACTGGGCTTGGGTGTGTGCTTATGCAAGAGGGGCGTGTGATAGCATATGCTTCGCGCCAACTGAAAAAGCACGAAGTGAATTACCCAACCCATGATTTAGAGCTAGCTGCAGTGGTGCATGCTCTAAAAATTTGGCGACACTATTTGTTGGGGAATAAAGTGCATATTTTTACGGACCATAAGAGCCTTAGATATATTTTTACTCAACCTGAGTTGAATCTGAGGCAGAGGAGATGGCTTGAGTTAATTAAAGATTACAACTTGGAGGTCCATTATCATCCGGGAAAAACTAATGTGGTGGCTGATGCTTTGAGCCACAAGTCACACGTGCCTGAGGAAGAGTCCATGTCTCTCTCTCACTCTGCAGTGTTGGCACAGATTGCTTTGGTCTCTGAGTTACTTGAGCAAATCATCGCGGAACAAAGGTATGATGACTTGGAGATTCCCCACATCAAGAAATTGATGTCTGAAGGGCGTGGTCTGCACTTTAGCATTGATGAGCAAGGTGTGGTGAAGTACAAGAACCGGTTAGTGGTTCCCGGTAATGAGGAGCTTAGAAGGAAGATTCTAGAGGAAGCCCACCAATCCAAGCTATCTATTCACCCGGGGAGTAACAAGATGTACCATGATCTGCGTCAGCTGTATTGGTGGTCATACATGAAGCAGGATATCACCAAGTATATTGCTGAGTGTGATATTTGTGGAAGAGTTAAGGCAGACCATCTGCGGAGGCCGGGTTTTCTACAGCCTTTGCCCATTCCGGTCTGGAAGTGGGAAGATATTTCCATGGATTTTATTACAGGATTACCTCGCACCGCCAAGGGCCATGATTCTATTTGGGTCATTGTGGATCGCCTCACTAAGACTGCTCATTTTCTTCCAGTGGGTACGAGGTATACAGCCTCGCAGTATGCCAAGCTGTATTTTGATCGCATTGTGACCCTTCATGGAGTTCCGCTTACCATTATTTCTGACCGTGGAGCAGTTTTCATGTCACGGTTTTGGACGCAACTCCAAGAATGTCTTGGTACTCGCCTTCTCAGAAGTTCAGCCTATCATCCTCAGACCGACGGTCAGACAGAGAGGGTGAATCAAGTGCTTGAAGATATGTTGAGAGCTTGTGTCATCTCTTTTCCTGAAAAGTGGGATGAATGTTTGAAGTTGGCCGAGTTTTCTTATAATAACAGCTATCAAGAGAGCATCCAGATGGCACCTTTTGAGGCTCTGTATGGCAAGAAATGCAGAACCCCACTCAACTGGGTTGAGGTGGGAGACCGTGGTTATTTCGGGCCTGACTTTGTGCTTGAAGCAAGAGAGAAGGTTGGGATTATCCGGAGTCATTTAAAGGCAGCACAGAATCGACAGAAAACCTATGCAGACAAAAGAAGGAGGCCCTTGGAATTTGAAGTTGGGGATTATGTGTATCTCAAGGTGTCTCCCATGAAAGGTGTGCATCATTTTGGTGTCCGTGGGAAGCTAGCCCCACGCTATGTTGGGCCCTACAAGGTTTTGGCCCGGCGTGGTTCCGTGGCCTACCGCATTCAGCTCCCGGATATTTTGTCAGCTGTCCACGATGTTTTTCATGTGTCCCAGTTGAAAAGTGTTTGCGAGTTCCCACTGAGGCAGTAGAAATTGAAGGACTTTCCCTTCAACCGGACCTTTCTTATGAAGAACATCCGGTAAAAATCTTGGACGAAAAAGAGAGAGTGACCAGGAATAATATGGTGAAATTTTACAAGGTCCAGTGGCAACATCATTCGGAAGATGAAGCAACATGGGAACTAGAGAGTTATATCTTGAAGCATTATCCCCATCTCTTATCTAGCCCCTGAAGGTAACCGTTCAGTGAAAGTTTTCCCTACCCTCTTTTCTCCACACTAGGCACGGGAAATCTCGGGTCGAGATTTTCTTTTAGGGGGGTAGAGCTGTAACACCCCCGGTGTTACCGCGTGTCACAATGCATCTAAGCGGAGCATGCGCATCTTTTTCTGGTGTTTCGTTTAATGTCGAAGTGTGTAGGATCCTTTCGGTAAGTTAAAAATGATAAATAAAAAGGGTATTCGAAATTCGACGTTTCAACCGGAGGTTAGCAACTTAGGTTGGAAACTAAATTCTCTTAACAAAACTGTGCAAGACTTATATGTGAACCCTAAACGACTTATGAAGAGCATAGTGTGTAGTTGTTAGCGCAACTTGTGTTGTCAAGTAATTAGATTGCTAGCTAGTCTTTCTAATAACCCGAAACGCGAACTCGCAACGTGAATCAACCCTGGTCTTGGTGTTTTCCAAGTCGCTTTATGGCAGTGACAAGGCCGTGTTCGCGGGTGTTTTCCGAAGTTTTAGTAGAGCAGTGGGGTTGGGTTTTGGCTCGGCTAGGAGGGCTGAAGGTTGATCTTTGGGGTAGTGAGTTTGGTTCAGGGTCGTTTGTCACCTGCTAGGAGTTCTCGGAGCTTTAAAAATCGTGCTAGCGTGTGGCATCGGGTTCTCTGGCTTCGGGAGCGCGGTCACCGCTCGCGGTTGCGGCACTGCGCGGTCGGCCGGCTCGGTCGGTGCACGCCGCGGTCGTTGCCTTCCCCCCAGCGTCGCACTGCTGCGGTTGACCTCCCTGGCTGGTCGCGTGTGCAGCTGGCTCCCCTGTCGTTGCCCCCCCCCCCTCGTCGCATCCGTGCGGGCCTGGGCGGTCGCGTGCAGGCGCACGCTGCCGTGGCGCGGAGCTCACTGACCACCGCCCACCTTGCTTGGCCGCTAGCAAGCATCGCGTCACCTTAATGTCTCACCACCGCGTTACCTATTCGGAGTCTCGGACGGTCCTGCCGCTTGAGCCGGCCACCGTGGCGACTCCCCTGTTCCCTTGCCGCCCGGCTGCGGACCACTGCTGGTCCCGCCCTGCAGTGCTCGTCCCTGTGTCATTGCGGCAGCAGCCTTGCACTAATCCCACCTACCTCCCCGTGCGCGGAATTGAAGTGGTGGAGCCCCACGGTCCCCAATTTTGGAGTGTAGGCCGGCGACGCCATTACCGAGCGTTTTTCCCCCTTTTTGTGGTCGGCTTCGCTTGTCTTCTCGGGAGCTCGTCCAGTTGTTCCAAACGGTTCGCCCTGAGCTTCTCTTCGCTGTGCGCCCGTTGGTTGGAGAGGTGGTGCTCCCGTTCCTCCCGTGGCACGGCCGTGTCCGTCCAGGGCGCCGCCGCACCCCTCGGATCGCGTGTGGCCAGCTCGCCTCTGAGCGGCTCTTGGCTCAGCATCGCCTCAGCGGGGTCCGGAGTAAGTTGCTCGTGCTCGTAGTCCTTCTTGTTCCGTTTGTTTGGGCCGTAGTTCACCGGAACGGCATCGCCGTCCCTTGCAGTCGTCCGTCGTCGTGGAGGAGTCCGTGGTCGCGTTCCCGGGAGTGTGCTTCTGCCCCTAGTTCCGCGTCGGTCCCAAGGTGAGTGTTTCCCCCTTAGCTGCGCGGTAGAGGCTCTCCGTGGGCCGGCGTGGCCGCTCAGTGCCATCTCCGGCGCGCCGATGTGCGCGGGGCAGGCCAGGGACCTCATCTTGGTGAAGACGAGTTTGTCCGCGGGTTTTAGTGCAAAAGCGCTGAGAGGAGAAACAGTAGCGTGGGGCGCGGGTTGTTTTCGGTAGAGCGCGGGGTGGTTTTCGCTTGTTTGCCAGCGCGCGGGCTCCCCCGACCGTGGGCCGCGTCGCGTGGACCGCAGGTGTGGGCGTGTGCTGCGCGCGTGGGCCGCGTAGTTGGGCCGCGCCGGGAAACGGCTTTCTTGAGTTAACGATTTTAGAAATATTTTGTAATTTAATTTTGAAGCAAACTTTGAGGAATTTTTGCGACTAGTGTAGATGTCCAAAAATTGTGAAACCACTTTTGTTGAGTTCCTAAATTCATGCACTGTCAGATAGTAAACTCCTTTTGTGCACTACTATAGTGTTGCTCGGTCGATTAAATCTCTGCTTAAAATGACGTTTATTAATGCAACCAATTTTGTAGAATTTTCCGTGGTAAATCGAGGATAGCCCTAGCTCTAAAAATTTTTACAGTAGATGCTTAATATTGTTAGATGCTTGCTGTAAATTTTATGGCCATCAAATAGCTTGTTTGTTAGGGTAGCTAATTTTCCCTAGTAATGCCTGTGGTAAATCGGTAATCGGAAAGTGGTGTGCCTGTTAGTTGCGGGAGTCATTTTGCATCAAGTCAACCTTGTTAGTTGAAAGAGTGATAGCTTACCATTTCAGCTATTAGAGTTACCGTTGTCACCTTTTTAAATGTGGTCCTATCATTGCATGCATGTAGATCACGAGGGAGTCGAGTACGTGGCAGTGGAGGAGCCGGACTACGAGGAGGTCATCGAGGAGTACGAGGAGGAGATCTTCGTACCTGAGGAGTTCCAGGAGCTGCCCGCTACTGACACCTCTGACTGTGCACCTGCCCCAGGCAAGCCCCGGTGCATAACCCTTATTTTTGCAAATATGATATATATTTAAATGTTGTGCATTTAAGTTACAGGAATTTCTATGATACCCACATGCATATATATTTATACCCAATGAGTCTTACTAGTACAGGATCGTATAGTTGCTTCGCTTAGGATCATCGGTAGGGTGAGTAACCTGTCGTTGCTCACAATAGGGAGTTACTCTAATGATTGTTATATTAGGAAAAATGGTGGAAAGGAAATGGCGACCGGGCAGGGATGTGGTATGGTTATTGGTGGGTGTAACCAATTGTGTCCCGCGGCCACGGGGCGCAATTGGGTTGCACTGTTTCCCTGTCCGTGTCAATTAAGGACCGTTCGTTGCATGGACCCTGGTCAAGTCACAGATCTCCTTATCCCGAGCACATACTAGCGGATGGGGGCTAGGAAGACTTGTTACTCTCTTGTCATGGGCTCCGGCTCTTTCCGGACCGACTGATTGGAGGCGGGGATAGGTGGAGGTCTTAGCACCGTATTGAGGCCGGGCCTCGAATGCGGGAGCTAGGAGTCCAAGTTTGGACGGGGACCTGGAAACCTGTGACAGGAGGGGAACGGGTTGGTCTTGCTTGTGCCTGGGGTACAAGCGGGGCATGTGTTTTTTGGGGTACCCAGCTGGGCACATTGATTCGCGAATCGCCGTTTCTGCGTGACGGTACGGCTTGACTACGCTCTGGCATCATAGTAAGAATTGGAAGGGGAAAAAGGGAGAATTGATTCTGTTTTGCTCAACTCTTGCTTGATTATAGCCTAGGTGCTTACATAGAACATTGGTTAATGAATAAAATACGGCTTTTAAAAGTTAAGAAATTAAGGACGAACTCTTAGTGCTGCTTTCCGCATACAAGAAACCCACAAGCCATAAAGCCTATCATGATCCTTGAGAGTCGGGAAATAAAATTCCCAGTCGGGTAAGTCTTGCGAGTACATTGTGTACTCAGGGTTTATTTTTTTACCCCTGTTGCAGGTGCACTTTGAGCAGGTTTGTCGTGTGTGGAGGATTCTTCTGGTGGGCACAGACGGATTCTCATCGCTTCCGCTAGATGTTATTTTATTTCCGCTGTTAATTTTTGCACTCTGAACCTCTGGTATTGTAATAACTATTTCTGAGACTCTGTATTGTATGAACTGGACTAAGTATTGTAAGTTTGTACTCATTATTGGATCCCGGGTGGAAAATGTGGAGCGTTCGAGTTCTCCCGTCGGGTGGGCTCGACGGAATCATCTGGTGTAGCTCACTTTCAGGGCTCTTAGTGCCTAGTGGAAGGCAAGTGCCCTGAAAGCGTGCTAAAATGGGCGATTCCGCCACAGGGGTAACGACCTGGTGGCCGGCTCTCATGTCCCCGGCGAGCACCTCCACGCGGGAGCAGGGCACTGCCGCCGGGGGAGGGTTGGCGCTAGGCCGCCGTGAGCAGCTGCCTGCGCGTCTGGGGTGGCCGGTCGGGCACCAGGGGCAGGCCACGCAGAGGGCCGTGCCCGCGCCGGCCGCACGCTCACCAGCGGTTAGCGACCAGCCAGGGCTGCGGCGGCGGCCGACGTGAAACCGGATAGCAAGCCAGCTGGTCGGCCAACAGGGGCCATGCCACGCGGGGCCTGTGCCCCCCGTGCGCTCATCGGATTGGCCTCGCCGGGGCGTGGCGCCGTGGGGGCCACCACGCCGCCGCACCGCCGGTGGGCTCAGTGGGCCGCGCCTGCGCCACCAAAGGGAGAGGGGCCACCGCACCGCCGTGCCTGCGGGTCGTGCTGCGGCCATGAGGAGAGGGAGAGTGAGGGAGGCAGGAAAGAGCAGATCTAGGGTTTGGAACAGAGTCGGGAGGAGGCAGCGCCGAGGGGGAGGCACGGCGGGGGGCGGTAGCGGCCCCTGGTCGCGGCTCTCCGTGGAGGGGGATGGGCACCGTAGGGGCGCACGTGCGGCCTGCCAAGGGCGCCGCCGCCATCACCGCCGCCGGCGTCGGGGGAGACAGGGAGAGCGAGAGCGGGCGGCGAAGACAGAGGAAGAAAGGAAAGAATCCAGGAAGGGAATCAGAAGCTGCTGTATATATTTAGTGGGCTGGCTCCGAAAGAGAAGCTGAAACTAGAACAGAAGCACGGGAAGAACCAGAAGTAGGGCCAGAATCCGCTCCGGCTTCGAAGGAGGAGCTGTAAATTCGCGAGAGAAGCACAGGAAAACCAAGAATTAGACCCAGAACCTGCTCCGGGGAGAATCCGATTCGGGACATCATGGCCATCCGATGGAAGATCAGACGGTCAGGAAGATTTAGGGCGACGTGGACACTGGTTCTCCTTCAGGAGCCCGCAAGGTTTGTAGATCTTAATTTATCTTTGTAAGAGTCAATTTTTTGCACCATAAATATTAATTAATATATTTTGTTTGATTTTTAAAAAAAACTTGGTAGAGAAAAATCCTGATTTTATAGAAAGCATATAAAGTTGCGCACAAATCAGATGCACACACCACCAATGCTAGGGTTACCAATTTACAAGTTTGGCAACGAAACCAACAGACAGAAATTACATCCAACACATCATCGGAAAAGCCAACTTGCTACAACTTCCAAGCCTAAGGCCAACAAATTAAAGTTAACCACGCTATCCAGAGAAAACAAAGAGCTATGGCTGAGAGAAAGCAAAAGGTTCTATCACAACACGCCCTCCACCTCCAATCTTCAGTTTGCCACCAAAAGTCCACCAATATGCAACCAATTCTTCGTAGTCTTGATATTGTCATCCACGGACTTGACATCTCCTTCCTTGAGCAAAAGCCACCATTTCTACAGGATTGATAAAATTTTGGAAAAAAAAAATTCATTAGAGGATCTGGGAAAACTTCTTCTCGATTACTATTTTGTTTCTGATGTTCCACAAGCTCCACATCACAATAGAAAAGATAATCTCTGCCTTAAAACATCATGCAGACTATTTGGGACCTAGTCCCATCCTAAAGCCTCCTTAAAACAATACCAGATAGTCGTCCCATCCTAAATCTTCGACCTTCTGGGAAAAATTAGGAGTCATTCTGCCTGCGGACACTGCCGGGATGGTGCACGATCTGCCCAACATCAACCGCCCTGCAGGTGTTCCTCTTAAACACTTCAACACCTTCATTGCGCTATGCTGCTGGCACCTTTGGAAGCGACGCAACAGTGTCGTCTTCAGGTCTGAACTCGCCACGATCAGGCAAACTATGCTCGCCTGTGCAAGGGACACCAAGCTTTGGGGCCTTAGGCTTCCAAAAAGAGATAGAGCAATCGCTGATGTTTGGCATGGTGTTTTTGTTAGTTCAGCACAATAGGTGTTCTGCAAATGAGAGTTTAAAGGTGCAAATCTTGTAAACATCCTTTTTACAGCTGCTTTGTGCAGCTTGATCCAATAAAATTCAGGTGGGGAGCCTCTCCCCCCGGTGACCGTCAAAAAAAAAACAATTGAAGAAAATGATATGTTGTTTCCTCAGCCCCACACAGACAAAAAAAATTATATTTCCTTTTCACTTTCTTTTGTCAGATTAACCCCAGTTTGCAGCATATCCTGAGTTGTTTCATCAGCCCCACACAGACAAGAAATTTTATTTCCTTTTCACTTTCTTTTTTCAGATTAACCCCAAACTGCGGCCTATCTTGAATTGCTTGCCACAAGAACACTCTTATACCCCTTCAATAGTGCTTTGTTTTTTTTTCCAAAGTTTTGGTATTCTCTTATTCATCACCACTCTAAAGGCTAGTCTTGTATACTATACATGGACTTAAGTGTGTATTCGACGTCAAACATATATGCTAAGATTTTAACTAATACCAGTGGTGATGCGATGCAAGGGTATAAAACTATTAATAGGGGTGGAAAAGGATATGAAGTAATTGGTGACTAAAGTCTATTACAATTGGATAACAATAAAAACATCTATAGGAGTACCGCGTTCGAGTGTGATAATATGGAATTATTAGCTATATGTGCCCGTAAATTTATCTTTTCTTCAAAAAAAAAAACTAAAGCTAGTGTAGGAGCATGGAGTGATTGACAAGTATAGCTAATATTTCATTAAAAATATAAGCATTTTTGTGAATTTTAGGATGCCCTAACGAGCAAGGAAAATGGTTGGCCAGCCCACATTAAACAATTGATTCACTTGCTATGGCTACCTCTTCCATTAGCTCATCCAAATAGGCGGGGGCTAATAGGTGGCCAAAAGGGGGTTAATGAGCACTAACTTCAACAAGTTTATTAGCCCATCCAAATAGGCCCTATAATCCCATAAATGGTTATATATACTTACAGATAAGTCCTAAACGTTTAGAATATTTATATTTGGAGGCAAAAGGAGTATTCCATTGTTTTTTAGATACGCTACATTCATTTCTAGAAATATATATCTGCAGAAGTCTATCCAGGTCAAACTAATTTAAATTTGAAATTCAATATTATTAATAATATTGGGGACTCTTTTCTGAGCCTCCCATCAATCCTTGTGGGACATGCTAAAAGAATCATAGAAATTCTCACATCTGCCATTGCCCACTTCCTCTATCATAAATATATAATCTATAACTATTAAATTTTCATCCAAATAACTAAATTAATTCCTTAATTTAAATGGAAAATCACTAAAAAATTGAATTCCCACCTTCAGTTTGGTAGCCTCTAATTATCATTAGCAATTATAGCCATAAGAACTATTCAGTTTAAGAAACAACAAATTTTCCATTGTGAAAAATGGTATAAAGAACCTCATAAATCTATGCCAAAATTTCTCACATGTGCCATTATGGGATATAATTTCAAGTAACCTCTACATTTGCATCTAAATACAAGCCTCTTCTACCATGAATGACAATTGAAAATAACCACTAAATTTGCATCACAGTTACCCATATTTGCCGTGTTAAAATTTAACTGAAAACACATCTAAGCTATAATATAGAAAAGAAGAATACTCATAATCATTCCTCAGCTATCGTCCGATGCTCTGTTTTGTCCATGAACTACTAAATTGAACGGTTCATTTCTTAAAATTTACTTTTAGGCTCAATTTCATCCCTAAATTATAAAAGGGGTTGTTTCTTCAGTCCCCAAAACCTTTACTTTTTGACTCATTCATGAACTATCAAAGTGGCCATTTTAGCCATCAAAATTTTCATCTACGCTCAACCTTGTCCCTTGCCCTACATGGAACACCATGTTGTTGCATTTCTCAGCTCCAACACCACCATCTTCTGATATGGACAGTCATCGCTAGGTGTCATTTTTTGACGAAAATCGCTAAGTGTCATTATCAGGAGGAGGATATGACACTAGTGGTTGCAATAGGGCCATTGAAAGCATATATGCCCCCAATTTGGTGATTAATGAGCACAAGTAATGTAGCAAAAATCACATTTGAGTTAGTCACAACTGAATGACCATAAGTGTCTTGGCCCTCAAAGACTTGGATCATTGATTGACATATGGCTCAAAGGACACAATAGAGCAAATGCAAGCTTGATGCTTGAATAATTCATTGTAGTGTGTATTAGGGGTCAAATTACACAATAGAGCAACTGAATGACCATAAGTGTTTGAGGCATGCATCTTGAGAGCATTTGGTATGCACAATAGACTCCTGAGAGCATTTGGTATATTCAATTCTAACCGTCGGTAAAATAGACCAACACAACATCACCATATGATTCGGTGACGGTACCGTCGATAAAACAGACCAACACAACATCACCATATGATGCGGTACGTGATGGTAATGGAAGCCAACGAATCGTCTAGTGGAGTCTACGTCTGCCAACTCTTTCCTATGGCTAGCAACTTTATATATGTGCAATCTCTAGCTTATATGGGGCTTCACTATTGCCAACACTTAGACAGAAGATTATGAAGCTATTGGAGATCCATCCAAGACAAGAAGCGATAGTTGAGAGTTTGCCTTGAGTGCTACTGGTATTATTGGTTGTATTTTTTTAGTTGCAGCTGAAGACTTTTTACTCTTGGTGATTGCCATCACCTATGCACTCTGGCGGAGGACTTGATGACCTTTCTTAGTGGAGTTCTTATTGAGGAGGCTCCAATTGGTATACATGGTTTGAAACTCACCATTTCTAGAGTAGAGAACGGGTATTCACGAGAGAAGTGAAGCTTAACCGAGTCCTAGTGACTCTTTGGTGCTCCAACGTGGACTAGGGGTTGTGGCAACAACCTAGCACCACAGGGGAAAAAATTAGGTTACCTCTTTGTTTCTTGCATTACTTCTTGCTTTTTTGTGTGCAAGTTCTTCTAGGTGGCAACTAAGTTTACTTGGTAGCGTGGTTAACGTGGGTTTTATTCTTTCACTGAAGGACCTGTATATTAGTGTGAACCTAGCTATGGGCTGATTAGTTCTTATGGCTCTAAGAATTTTTTAGTGTGCTTTTACAGAAGAACTAAGGTGTCAAGGTGCTTGAGGTTTAGAATTTGCATAGGCTAAGGATGTTGTTTTAAACTTTTAGAGCCTAATTCACCCCCTACTGGGTCTGTCAACCCTCCCAACCATCACTACAGCGGGCGAGGTTTCATTGCAGTCGAGTCTTGGTGATTTAGTCACTTACATGCGGGTTCAAACTTTGATTGTAGAGAAATGTATGTGCACTACAACTACAAGAAAGTCATATTGTGGCTCATGGGCCTCATTGCGTTGCTGCACGGCCAAATAGTGGGAGAGTACAAGTAGCTTCGATCAATCCTTCTTTGAGAGATTGATATTTCCACAACAACCATCCCTAGTGTATCCCCCGACGCACTTGGTGACATTGCACTTTACAACGAGATCGGGTGGCACTGTAGAGCTGGCATAGGATCTTGAGACACTCAAGCAAATCTTTAAGGCACGATAGCTGATAGCCCTAGTTTGGTTTTAGATAATTGATAAAACCTAGGACTAATCATTGTACTAAGTGCGTAGACATAAAAGGATGGTCCTATGCCAAGGGGTGGAGCTAGATGATGGTCATGATGATGGTGAAGACCAAACTTGAAGATCAAGTGCCCCAATTTGAAAAAGAAGAAAGAGAAAAATAAAACCAAGAAAACAAGGTAAAGGTATAAGATAGGTTTTTGTTTTGGCACTTAAGATACCATAAAGGGTGTAAATGCATTTAGGATCGATAGCCGTATTATAAAGAGAGAAAATCTTTGGCTAAGCGGTTATCGAGTGCCACTAGGTGACATGATTCTTGCATATGCATCTAGGAATGTAGTGTGCTAACTTTGACCCTTATAAATTGCTTTGAAAAATTGTAACACACATGTACATAAGTTCTACACTTTGTGGTTAGCAAGTTGGAAGCAAGGGCGAAGTGGTTGAAGACTTAGAAAAAGAAAATGAGGTGAAAGTCCTTGACCGGACGCTGCAGTCGGGCTTGACCTGCGCATCTGGTCAATTATAGCGGTGGCGCGGTTGCTAGTCGAGGGTGAGAAGAAGTGACACGACGCAGTGACCTGACGCTGGCCGTGCGTCCGGTCATGCTAACCAGAGAAGGCGACGCTCGGCTTGGTGATCGGACGCAGGAACCAAGTTGTGACCAGACGTGCAGGGGGCGTGTCAGGTCAAGTGCTGACGTACACTGGCGTCAGCTCAGCAGGTGTGTGAGAGGGAGAAATGTGTTGATCGGACGCTGGGACATGTCAGGTCGGCTCAGAGCGGATGCGTCCGGTCAGGTTTTTTCGTCTCTGGAATCGATCGGACGCCGCGTGTTACTGCAGGTGCGTTGAAGCAACGCATCCGGTCGTGACTTAAGTGATCGGGCGATCGGCTAGTGACCGTTGGGATCTAATGGCTGAGGTTTGAACGAGGACACATGGCGGCCATCGGTGGGACGCCGACGACCGGACGTTGGGGCTGAGTCCGGTCGGTGCGTCCGATCACGTCTGCGCAGGACAACGGCTCTATTTCGTGAGGTCGTCTATAAATAGTGTTTGGCCGGCTTGGGGCTCACCCTCTTGGCACTTTGACATACTTGACATCCTTGTGAGCCTAGGCAAACACCTTTCACTCATTTCCATCATTGATTCATCATCATAGTGAGATTGAGAGTGATTCCAAGTTTGAGTGATTGCATCTAGTGACACTTGGGATCGTTGTGGCTACGAATTTCTTGTTTCTCTTGGTGGTTGCCGCCACCTAGACGGCTTGGAGCAACGGCGGAGCTTCGGCTATACATTGTCACCAAACCTAGCCGTGTCACCCGCGTGTATCCCAGCCTCACCAGCTTGACATGGGCCGATAGCCGTTCATCAGCGACTGTGCGACCTCCGTTGGTGGTGGTGGTGGTGGAGCAAATTGCGCATGACAACATGACGTGCTAATTTGGATGAGGACACATGATGAGTCCAAAAGAAAAGGCTTAAGGATTAAAACAACCACTTTCATAGTTTAGGGATGAAAAATGAGCCTAGAAGCAAGGTTTGAAGATTGCCACTTTAGTATTTTAGAGACAAAACTGAGCGTATAACAAAGTTGAAGGACAAAAATGTCTATTGCACCATTAAAAACAATATCAAAATAGCATACATGTGGAACGCTAGCACACAGACATATATTGTGGTACATGGTTTCATTTAATCGTCAGCTTATTCTATTTAAATAGTCGTGTTAGATCTTAGATGATAGACTATTTACGGTTTAATGCTTTGAAAAATATAGCATGCCAATCACACTAACAGCAGATAGAAATTAGATAAAACTAGAAAAATCACCCATCAGTCTCTTGAGCTTTTGGAGTGAAAAGGAGGAGTTTGAAAATGGTGAGGATGTTAAAGAGGAGGTGAGCTGCGTTCATAGAAGTCTTGGAATCAGAAGGTACTTCCTCCGTCCGTAAAAACAAGCAACTATGGGTTGCGTGCTAGAAAAAGTAGTTCATGTTTGACCAAGTTTATAGTAAATAGTATTCATATTTATGGCTCCAAATCAATTTATTATAAAAAAATATTTCATACTTAATCTAATGATATTTATTTGATATCATAAACATTGATATTTTTTTATCTATAATTGGTCAAAGTTAAGATACTAAAACGTGACACTGTGCTAGAATTGCATGTTTTTCTGGACGGAGGGAGTACGTCATACAGAATTACCACAAATGGTTTTAATCACCCTGTTCGGCAGGCTGTTTCAGCATACCTTATCAGCCGTGGTACAATATTTTTCTCTCACAACAAAACAACCACAGCCGGTTTATAAGCTGCAGAAACAGCCTGCCGAATAGAGTGAATGTTTAACCACAATTCAGCTGTTCACTTAGCCAGCCGCTTATTTTCAGTCAACCAGCAGTGTTTTTCTCTCAAATAAATCAGCCGATAGTAGTCTGAGCCGTTTATTTTCGGTCAGCAGCGTTTTGCATATCGAGCCGCCACGGTTCTAGGTTCTAGAGTAGTGTGTAAAATTTTACAGACACACTCCTCGTGCTTGTAAAATTATCTTGAATATGGTGATAAATTTTTAGGTTATGCATATTTAAAAATAGGAATTCATAAGAAATAAGGTTTTTTTTGTTACATTATATAATGGCAAACACGATTCGTGGAGCTAAATGACAGAGGATGGCATCTGCACGGAGCCCAAGGGCAAGCAAAAATTCTACTGCGGCTGCCGCTGCCGCACCTCCATAAATTAGCCTCTCCTAACCACTTGTGCTTAGGGCAGTCCCTATGCAAGACACTGCGCACGAAGTCCAAAACCAAAAACGTCACCGTCGAAGCTATCCTTTCCAACGGTGAAGTCTTCCTATAATAAATGTGAACGTTTTTTTTCACACACTCTCTCTCCCCACTTATCACTTTGTTGCTTTTTCTCCTCCGGGCGGGCGCACTTTGTTGCTTTTTCACGACGGCGCAGGCGGACCGCAGCCGAGCTCGCTCAGGTGGCCGGGCGGACCGCAGCCGAGCTCGCGGGGCCGGCGAGCTCGTGGCGCCGGCGGGCGAGCGGGGCGGCCGGCTCGCGAGGGTGGAGTTGCGGACGAGCGCCACGGCGGCCGTGGGCGAGCCTGGCCGGCGAGCGCACGCGGGCACGGCGAGCTCCCGCAGCGGCGCGGAGGCGCGAGAGCAGAGCTCCAGCAAGCGACAAAGACGAGCTCCTGGTGGGCGAGCGGGCTTCAGGGGCGGCGCGAGGGGGCGCACGGCGGCCGGAGCGCGTGGCGAGCTCGCGAGGGCAGTCGAGCGCGCAGCGGCCGGGCGAGGTCATGCTGCGGCCGGCGAGCCCTTGCGGCGCGGGCGAGCGCGATGCGCCGTCGCGGCGGACGGCGAGCACGCGGCGCGGGCTCGCCCTCGCGGCAGACGGCGCGCTGCGGACGGCGAGCTCGCGGCGCGGGCGCGCGTGGAAGGCCGCGTGCTCACGTTCGTCGTCGTCGTGGAGCTCGGCCTCAACCGGAGAGAAGCGCGGCGGCGCGGGCGAGCTCGCGGCGCGGGCGAGCGCGCGGCCGAGGGCGAGCAGGGCGGGCGCGGCCGGCGTGAGCGAGCAGGACGGGCGCGGCGGACATGGCCATGGACGGCACGGCGAGGGGCTGTGCAATCAATGCCATGGACACCGGTCGTTTCTCCCCATCGGCATTGTGGTCGTTTCTAGCTGCCTCGTTGCGAGCGTCGACCCGGTTTCGCCTGCAAGAAATCGTTTCGACGTTGTTTGCTCTCTCTCCTCGTTAATTCATATGCCACGTCAGTGATTTTGCCTCTTAAATGCACATGGAAACGACCGTATTAATTGCCGTTGGGACTGCCCTTACGCCCTTGTTCGCCTCCCGGCGGCGTCTTCCTCTTTACTCCCGGTCTCCCTCCCTCGTCGCCGTCCATCCGCTCAGCTCAGCCTACTCACTCCACTGACTGACTGGGTGTGCGGCGCTGTGTGTGTGCATCAGCCATCAGCAGGCCGCGCGGCGCCAAAACACACAAACTGCTCCCCCCGCGCTGGCGCTGGGTCGCTCGATCGCCATGCGCGCGGCGGCTTCCTGTTGGCGTTTCTAGATGGGCTCCTCCTCGCTCCTCCTCTTCCCCTCGTCCTCCTCCGCCGCATCCACCGCCCCCCACTCCTTTCCCCACTCTCATGCCACCGCCACCGCCTCCACCTCCTCCTCCCACTCCTTATTGCCGCCGCTGCCCTCCCCCCACCTCCCTCCGCATCCTCCTCCGTCCTCTTCCTCCCAAGACCACTTCCTTCTCCACTACCTCCACCAGCTAGACCGCCAAGAAGCCGCCGCCGCCGCCGCCGCCGCCATGGTCCGTAAGCGCCCCGCGGCCGACATGGACCTCCCGCCGCCGCGCCGCCACGTCACGGGCGACCTCTCCGACGTCACGGCTGCCGCCGCCGCCGCCGGTGGTGGTGGTAGTGGTGCGCCCTCCGCCAGCGCGCAACTCCCCGCGCTGCCCACCCAGCTCCACCAGCTGCCCCCCGCGTTCCAGCACCACGCGGCTGAGGTGGACGTGCCCCCGGCTCCGCCCCCGGCGGCCCATGCTCATCAGGCCCAGGCGGGCGGCGAGGCGGCGGCCGCGGCGTCCACGACCGCGTGGGTGGACGGCATCATCCGCGACATCATCGGGAGCAGCGGCGGCGCCGCGGTCTCCATCACGCAGCTCATCCACAACGTCCGCGAGATCATCCACCCCTGCAACCCCGGCCTCGCGTCGCTCCTGGAGCTCCGCCTCCGCTCCCTCCTCGCCGCCGACCCCGCCCCACTGCCGCCGCCGCCTCCTCAGCCTTCGCAGCAGCATGCCCTCCTGCACGGCGCCCCGGCCGCCGCCGCGGGGCTGACGCTCCCTCCCCCGCCACCGCTTCAAGACAAGCGCCGCCACGAGCCTCCGCAGCAGCAGCAGGAGGAGGCGCCGCAGTCACCCAAGGCCCCGACCGCGGAGGAGACCGCCGCGGCAGCCGCCGCCGCCGCCGCCGCAGCTGCCGCGGCCGCCAAGGAGCGGAAGCAGGAGCAGCGGCGGAAGCAGCGCGACGAGGAGGGGCTCCACCTGCTGACGCTGCTGCTGCAGTGCGCGGAGGCCGTGAACGCGGACAACCTCGACGACGCGCACCAGACGCTGCTGGAGATCGCGGAGCTGGCGACGCCGTTCGGCACCTCCACGCAGCGCGTGGCCGCCTACTTCGCGGAGGCCATGTCGGCGCGCCTCGTCAGCTCCTGCCTGGGCCTGTACGCGCCGCTGCCCCCGGGGACCCCCGCCGCGGCGCGCCTCCACGGCCGCGTCGCCGCCGCGTTCCAGGTGTTCAACGGCATCAGCCCCTTCGTCAAGTTCTCGCACTTCACTGCCAACCAGGCCATCCAGGAGGCGTTCGAGCGGGAGGAGCGCGTGCACATCATCGACCTCGACATCATGCAGGGGCTGCAGTGGCCGGGACTCTTCCACATCCTCGCCTCCCGCCCCGGCGGCCCGCCCAGGGTGAGGCTCACTGGCCTGGGCGCGTCCATGGAGGCGCTCGAGGCCACGGGGAAGCGCCTTTCCGACTTCGCCGACACGCTCGGCCTGCCCTTCGAGTTCTGCGCCGTCGCCGAGAAGGCCGGCAATGTGGACCCGGAGAAGCTCGGCGTCACGCGGCGGGAGGCCGTCGCCGTCCACTGGCTGCACCACTCGCTCTACGACGTCACCGGCTCCGACTCCAACACGCTCTGGCTCATCCAAAGGTAGGAAGGGCCACTCCATTTTCGATCCTGCCTTCCCTTCGGTGCTTCCATGTCAAATCTTGATGCAATCATGACCAGTTTTCAGCTACTAACACTTGTGTTAACCAATGTGACATTGGATAATGTGTGAGCCGTACGTCAAGCATCAACTCGTGGTAGTACACCCAGTACCACCATTCTAAAGTATTCTAAAAATCGCGTTTTGGAGCTCAAAAAGCTTGTCATTATGACCAAGCAACTTTCTAGGCTTATAAAAAGTTTGAATCTTGACAATGCTTTTCAGATGGTACTGTACTGGAGTAGTCTGTAGTAGAGTATCCTCCATGGTCTTTGGTGATCCCAGAACCACAAAAGATAGATTTCGCTTGCATTTGGTTAGTGGATGTGTTCAGATCACTAGGAGAGGAGGGAGCTCAAAGTACTTATCATCATGACCAACTTTCCATGCCAAAAGGTTTCTAGTTCCAAGTGCCAGGACGATGATTACTGACTGATTGGAATAACTGTCATCTTCTACCACTAATCACCATTTCTTAATACACAACTACTACATCATCATCCTCATCAGGAAGCTAAACTCAAAAAGGCTTGTCAAAAGTGTTATCTTTCTTCTCCCCTCCAAATGACTGTCATGCCAGTAGTAGTACATATCTGTCCATTGTACTTTTTGATGAACCATCTCATCTCAAGCAATGTCCTTGATTTGATGCATCATTAAAAACTGCTAAGCCATGGTACGGATCCAGTCCTGTGACTGTCCGTCCTAGCGTCGTCGTCCTGCCAATGCCATCGCCATCAGACATCGGATACTTTGATAGAAAGACTAAACATGAGCCTAATTTGGATTAATAGATTCGTCTTGTAAATTAGTCTTAATCTGTACAATTAGTTTTTATAATTAATCTACGTTTAATATTTCAAATTAGTGTCATACATCCGATGTGACGGATGTGACGGGACTGGGGGATCCGAACACCCCCGGAGATTCAGAATCGAATGGTTGTCACAAAACGCACATCCTGACTGACGACGACGGGGATTCAATTGTTCATTGATTCCATCCATCCATGGACCTGCAGGCTGGCCCCCAAGGTGGTGACAATGGTGGAGCAGGACCTGAGCCACTCGGGCTCCTTCCTGGCGCGCTTCGTGGAGGCCATCCACTACTACTCGGCGCTGTTCGACTCGCTGGACGCGAGCTACGGCGAGGACAGCCCCGAGCGGCACGTCGTGGAGCAGCAGCTGCTGTCGCGGGAGATCCGCAACGTGCTGGCCGTCGGCGGGCCCGCGCGCACCGGCGACGTCAAGTTCGGCAGCTGGCGCGAGAAGCTCGCGCAGTCCGGGTTCCGAGCCGCCTCGCTCGCCGGCAGCGCCGCGGCGCAGGCGTCGCTGCTGCTGGGAATGTTCCCCTCCGACGGGTACACGCTGGTGGAGGAGAACGGCGCGCTCAAGCTCGGGTGGAAGGACCTCTGCCTGCTCACCGCGTCGGCATGGCGCCCCATCCAGATGCCGCCGTGCCGTTGATGAGAGTTGTTTATTACTACTACTACAGAGCTGAAGTCATTGTTAGTTAAGTTACTCCTACTTGAGAGGTTCTGTTCTTCTGCCAGTTCTTTTGCATCTGTAGCTAGCTGCTCGATTTGGTTGGTCATCAGTTCCGAGACAAGAAAGCGAAAACATTTCTTCTGATCACTAATTGCTGGAGTAGATTCATTCACAGTGATAGTTACTGATGTAAGCTTAATTAGTTTAATGTTAGATCGATCTTGTTCAGTTGTCGATCGTTTCGTTTCAGCAATGTATCATCAGTTAGTCCTTATTTTTCATTTTGCTGCTTTATTTTAAATCCATGTCCCTTTAGACTATCTGGTGGTCTTTATGAGTTTTAGTTAAGATTCTTGCATAGTTTCTCAGGGAAGTAACCACCAAGTATTTGTGGCTACTGGCTAGATCAATGGGATCCGAAATCCATGCTTATAACATTTTTTGCCAAAAGATAAAAATTCCATGTGACCATGTCTAAAACTGAAACTACTGTGCTAGTCCATGTTCAACTGTTCCCACTACCTTTCCATAAAAAAACTGTTCCCGCTGATTATAGCCTGTGTAGTTGTACATCACTGCTTATGTCTTGATATTACTGTTCTTTGGTGGAGTTCCACCCTTTTCTACTAATGTGGATATGCGCTGTCAACTTCTAACATCGTTTTCACCTTTTCGCCCCCCGCTCCATGGCACTCCATGAGCTGAGGTCATTAGCTTGTCAATTCCTGCGTCTTGACATTCTGACCACTATTTCTTTACCCGGTCAGTCATGCACATTCCATAAAGTGATGTCTGATGAGTGTATGGAGACGTATTTTGTTAGTTCACCGTCCCCATCAGGCGATCTCACTTGGCTACTTTGTTTAATTAGCGCATTCAGGTTAGAACCGCCTCTCCGTGCGTGCATTTATTTAGTATGCAAACTACTAGTCGACTGTGGTTTACAATTACAAGTGTTGCTGTTGGCGTTGAGGGTGTGTTTGGCTTCGGTTACTGCAGTACTTTCGTTTGTATTTATCAATTAGTGTTCAATTATGGACTAATTAGGCTCAAAAGATTCGTCTCGTGGTTTTCTACCAAACTATGTAATTAATTTTTTCGTCTACATTTAATGCTTTATACATGTGTCCAAACATTCGATGTGACGGGAAATCTTGAAAAATTTTGGGAACTAAACACTCCATGAGATCAGAAGTGGGGCAGAAACGAATTGTTGCTAGTGTCTTTTTTTAATGAAAAAAAGAAAGAATTGTTGCTAGTTAGTGGCACTAGCCCGACCTTAGCTTATAGCTATGGTTTGCTTCCTAGTCACATTTCCAAACTGGGTTATCAGCCAATAATGTTGTAGGAGACCATCACATTCATGGATGGCTTGGCTTGAACAAAAAGCCTTTTGCTTGGCCCCACAGCCAGCCAGCCACTGGGGGGGTGGGGGCATGCCATTTGCAGGACTGTCCCTCTCCTTCCCTGGCTGCTCATTATGGAGGGTGAGGGAAGCAAATAAAAAGCACTCATCTCATGATCTCATCCATAGAGAAGAGAAGATAAGAGAGGAGAGAATCTGTGGTGTGCTGGTGTGCCTCTCTTGAGTCATCAGTCTTGACATTGCCATGACGGGGATTGGGGAATGGGTCTTCTCTCCTGCTGGCTGTTGCTGCAATTCTGCAAAGCTTTTGTGCCCTGTGCTGTTCTCCCTATCTTTTCTTGTCCCAGCTGAGGCTGAGCTAGGGGAGGTCCCAGTCCCAGCAATGAGGAGTCCTTTTCTCGCAGCAGAAGCCGTGCCCAGTTGCTTGTCTCTTCTTCTCTTGTTGGCCTACTGGCAGGTCAGCAGGTCGGAAAGCCTTGTTGCTCAGCTCAGCCTTGGACCTGCACAAAAGCTACTGCGACATGGATCTGCACTGGTTTTGGCCTTTGGGGGAGTGATGATGATAGTCCGGCGTGGTTGTTGGACATGCCAAACCCATTCGGGGAAGGGGAAGCCGGGCCAGGAAGAGTAGAGCAGCCTCACCACAGAGCACAGTGCATAGTGGTTTGGTTTGATCTCATGTCTGTCATGTTCATCTTCTCATCCGATGGGGATGCTGTTGCATGATTGCATCCTCAGCCATGTGCTGCTTCCAGCAAACAGACGTGAAGAGCTGCATTGGGCCATTGGCATTGGCATTGACAAACACTAACCAGCCAACTTTAATAATGTGTAGAGTAAGTATTTGTGGCTACGGGCCATTCGCTTGAACTGCTTCAGCAGTAATTTTCAATAAAAAAAAACAGTGTTTTCCTCTCATAACAAATTAACATAAGTATTAACATAACCCAAATTTGTACATTTCTCAACCTCCAACTTGCATGTTAGTCTAACTTTTTTAACGACAAAACCGGGTAACGTACACCCTTGAACTATCGAAACCAGTCAAATTTGCCCCCTAACTTGGATTCATAGGTGGTTTGATGTCTAAAAAAATGATAATTAATTTATTTTAGATAAGGAAAAATATTACACAAGTTCCATCTTTCTTTTAAAAATGTTATCTACTTGTTGATTTCAGATTTACTTTGTTCTTATTTGTTTTGAATAAATAATAAGCACGACAATAAGTAATAAAGCAATAGGAACATAAATAAACATGTTCCAAATAACTATATACAGATCTTAAAAAAGCAGAGCATTTTAGTTGAAAATCAGTACTAGTTTAATATATTTATGATTTAAAATAAATTGATAATGGATTTCTAGAGATCAAACCAGATTTTTTTTAGAAAACAGAAACCACCTATGAAAACAACTTCGTCCGGTTTTTACGGTTAGAGCGTGTCCGTTACTTGATTTCGTAGTTCAGGGTTCAAAACCGAACTGACTTGCAACTTGTACGTTGAAAAATGTACTTTACTGTAACATCAATGTAAATAGCAAAATGTATAAGTTTTCCTTTTCTAAAGTAACAACTTACATTAAATTATTATCATGGATATTAAAATTAATTTTAAATGGACTGCTTTGTCAGTATTGTGGTTCGGGATCGCATCAGGCGTTCAAAAAAAAAGCTTTCTAATAGAGCTGGGCTAAACCATTGGTCTAAAAGAAGTATCGTGGTTCGTAATCTTTTTCACTTTTGCACCGTGGTACGGTACCATTTTGTGTTTGGCATGCGCTTAGCTTAACCTTGGGTTGATGAACTATGCGTTAGATTGACGTGCTTAGTTTAAATGCATTGCTCTTCAGCATCCCTGATCATGAATGTGTACGTTGTTTCGGGTTCGTTTTTGCTTTCCCTCCCTATATGTTAGCAGTGATTGTTGTTTTATAGTTGGAGTAACAAACGGTGGCAATTTACAAAGTAGGCCAATTTTATATAGAAGGGCACACCGCCTACAACCTTCTCAGAATCCTAGGAGGTTTTAAGAATCTGGATAAAATAGTCTCAGAATTCTAGAATCTTATCCAAATATATTAGGATTGCAGGGGATTTGAACACAGAGGCATAAAATGTAATAAAACATAAGAGATTGTTTTTAACCAGATTCTTAAATGAAATCTGTAAAGAACCAAACGGTACCTTAATTCCCAGGTGGGCTTGCTGTTGTGTTAGAGCTCCCGACGTTTGCTTCTTGTTTTTCTTTTTTTTTTCTTTTTTTCCTTTTTTAACATTTGTCAACAACGTGTAGTGGTTGCAGTGAGGAGAGATGGGATTTGTGATGGTTCATTCGTGTAATAAGGGTCTGTTTGGTTTGCATGAGTTAAAGTTTAACTCCCGTCACATCAATATTTCCTCAAATACATGGAGTACTAAATGTAGACTAATTGCATGCATGTCGGTATAAATTAGGAGTAATTTATGAGATGAATCTATTAAGACTAATTAGTTCAAGGTTAGAAACTTTTTATCAAATAAGACGAAAGTGCTATAGCGTTTGTTAAACTTTAACTCCTCCTGATTACTCAAGTTATGGACGAGCAGAGGTACTGTACTGGTGTGGCGTGTGTTGTCACCTGGAAATGTGGTTGGGGAAGGGAAAGCAGAGCAGCTGCATGGAAACCAGGAAAAGCTGCATGGAAACCAGGAAAATGCACTGCACAGCGGCATTCATCAACCTTTGCGGCAGCGGCAGGCACGGCTCTGGGCAGTGGGCACTGCCAATTCTCGGCGGCTCTGGGCCCTTGTTTAGACTGCGAAAAAATTTCAAACTGATTTCGTCTTATTTGATAAATATTGTCTAATCGTGGACTAACTAGGCTCAAAAGATTCATCTCGTGATTTACAACTAAACTATGTAATTAGTTATTTTTTTACCTATATTTAATACTCCATGCAAACAGTTCAAAATTGATGTGATGGAGAGAGTGTGAAAAAAATTGGAATTTTGGTGTCATCTGAGCAAGGCCCGGGTCTTGTGAGTTCTGACGGCCGCGGCGGACGCCGGCGGTCGGCGGAGCCATAAATTACGTTAGCAGCGCCTGGCGGGTAGGTGGTTTTATTACTGCATCCGTTCCTGCTGCTGCGGCCAAATTTGGATGCAAACTTTGCATAGTAAATGTCTCGTCACACTGTAGCAATTTTGTTTTTATTTGGTAATAATTGTCCAAATATTGATTAATTAGGTTTAAAATATTCGTCTCGTAAAGTATAACAAAACTGTGCAATTAGTTTTTGATTTCATCTACATTTAGTACTCTATATATATGCCGATATTTTGATGTGATAGGGAATCTTCTTTTTACGTAGTGAAATTTAGAGTAGAATTTTGGGATCTAAACAAGGTCGATGCTGAATTGAATGCATCGAATTGAATCCATTAATGATGGCCGGTCAGTTCTGATGAGAAGGTCTAGCAGCTGTACTGTACTGTACTGTACTGAGGTGCTATTGTTCTAAGGCTATCCGTACTCATGCACCTCTATATTCATCCTTTATACGTCAGCAAGATTTTCTTATCTATACTCAATTTTCTCGCACCCATCCATCCTCTATATCATCCTCTATCCACTCTATCCACTGTAGGACCCACTTGTCACTTTATCTAAATATATTCATGTGTGATTGTTTTGAAGAATTTATTGAGACGGATTTAATGGTGCAATCGAAATTTAATTTGGATTTTTGGTTTGTGAGTTGTAGCATTTTTTCCTTTGTTTAGCTAGTGGGGCCTGCCACTGCCTACAATAAAGTAAGCATTGTACCACTCTAAATATAGAGTGAAAGAAATGATAGAGTATCGTTTTAGAGTACCCAGTGCAGTAGATTTTGCTCTATATTCATACTCTAAAGCTTTAGAGTATCCCTTTAAAGTACCCACTGCGGGTAGTCTAACAACTGCTGCTGCCATGTGTTTGGTGACGGTCTAAGGCTGTGTTTAGTTCCTCAAAAAATACACTATGCAAAAAGAAGATTTCCCGTCATATCAAACTTGTGATATATGCATGGAGTACTAAATGTAGATGAAATTAAAAACTAATTGCATAGTTTGGTTCTACTTTGTGAGACGAACATTTTGAGCCTAATTAATCAATATTTGGATAATTATTATTGAAAGCATCTAGGCCCCAAGGTTTGGTTTCGGTAATTAATGACAACACTTTATTACCATGACTAACGTGTGTTTTGCAGAAACATTGGTAAGTTAGGTCATGGAGGTGATAACTGCTTTGAGCACTGTGGCTTCATGTCCCTTGATGGAAATCGTTTCGGTTTTCAAAAGAGTGACGTCAAGATTAAGGACGGTTAGTTCCGGATGACGAAGTGTTGAGACACATTCGGAATAGTCGTTAGGATCTTCGTTTTTCTCTTTTGGCCGTACTATAAAGGGGGGCATGAATGGGTAGCTTGACCTAGGCGAGTCCTATGTTTAGGTGTGGTGCACACTTGTTAAACTTGGCGCTAGGCAACCCTAGATTAGCTCAAGGTTCAGTTAGAAGCAACTTGGTTGAAGTTGCGACGCGTTTCGGGCTGTTTTCCAGGCACCGGACGCGGTCTTCGGGAACACCGGACGCGTCCGGTGTATACGTTACCGCGACTAGGTTTCGGCCTTGACCACCGGACGCGGTCCTCGTGAGGACCGGACGCAGTGGTCAGCGACCGACACGTGTCACCGAGAGAGAACACCCGTCGGACGCGGTACTGGACTTGATCGGCGAGTCCGGTGCGAGTCCAGTAAGGTCCTGAGAGGACCGGACGCGTCCGGTCTTCAGGCATCGGACGCGGCCTCGCGTCCGGTGTGAGTCCAGTAAGCACCCTTGCACGTCGGACGCGTCCGGTGCTACCTGACCGGTGCGTCCGGTGGTTCGTTTCAAAAACGGGTTTTGACCGTTACGGGGGACCGGCGCGTCCGGTGCGTAGCACCGGCGCGTCCGGTGACCCCGTGTCAGAAAGTAACGGTTCGTTTTCTTTGAGGGGTGTATAAATACAACCCCTCCACCTCTTTTAGAGGTCTCTTGCTCATTCAAACATCTGAGAAAAACCCTTTAGAGTGCAAGGGAGTGCAAGAGCTCTAGTGAGGATAGAGATTTGAGAATCAAAGTTTGAGTTTCCTCACTAGTGATTCGAGAGTAGCAAGTGTGCATCCATCTCCTCATTTGGGCTCGTTGTGGTCAAGTGAGAGTTCTAGCTTGTTACTCTTGGTGATCGCCATCACCTAGACGGCTTGGTGGTGATTGGGAGTTTGGTGATCATCCGGCGGAGCTTGTGGATGACCCAACTCAAGTTGTGAGCGGTTTTGGGTGATTCGCCGCGACGGAGTGTCGAAGAATCAACCCGTAGAGAGCACTTGATCCTTGCGCGGATCAAGGGGGAGCGACACCCTTGCGCGGGTGCTCCAACGAGGACTAGTGGGGAGTGGCGACTCTCCGATACCTCGGAAAAACATCGCCGTGTTCCTTGCCCCTTTTACATTCAAGCAATTACTTTCTCGTATTTACTTTCATTGCTTGTTTTACATTCCTAGAATTGCCATGCTAGACTAGGATTGGAAACTAGGGTGCAAAACTTTTTAACGGTAGACTCTCTAGGAACACAAGTAGGCACTAGGGGTGAATTCCGGCTTGTAGGATTTAATTCTTGCAATTATTTTTTAGAAAAGCCCAATTCACCCCCCCTCTTGGGCATCTTGATCCTTTCAATTGGTATCAGAGCCGTGTTGCTCCTAATTTAGGCTTTACCGCCTAGAGCAAGATGTCTAACGGGGAAGGACCACCTCCCACCTTTGAGGGGGATGATTTTCCATATTGGAAAATCCGGATGGAGGCGTATCTCGAAGCCATAGATGTTGGGTGTCTTAGAGCCGCAACCGAAGGGCTTCCCGCTATCAAGGATCCCGCAAACCCCACGGGTGACGAGGAGAAGTACGACCGGTGGAATGCAAAGGCCAAAAATGCACTCTACCGGGGCTTAGGCAAAGATATCTTCAATCGTGTGCGTAATGCAAAGAACGCTCATGATTTGTGGCAAAATCTTTGTGCTCTCCATGAGGGAACTAAGAGTGAGCGTGAGGAACGCTATCACATTGCTTTAAAGAAAATTAATTCTTTTGAGATGCTTCCCAAAGAAAGTGCTAATGAGATGTACACTCGCTTGAATGTTCTTGTAGAGGACCTCAATGCTCTTGGACTCACACAAATGAGTCAATCGGATGTTGCAAGGCGGATCTTGAGTGTGCTTCCCGTTGAGAAGTATGGTCACATTGTCACCGTGCTTCATCAAAGTGATCTCTCCACCGCAACACCGACTCAAGTATTGGGGAAGATCAATGCTCATGAGATGTACATGCACATCACTCCGGAAGAGGGCTCATCATCTTCCAAGAAGAAGAACAAGCCATACAAGAAGAAGGATGGCAAGAAGAAGGAGTTCTACAAGAAGAAGAAAGGTGGAAAGGCATATATTGTTGGTGATTGGCTCACCGACATTGAATCATCTTGTGACTCCTCCGAAGATGAGAGCGATGATGAGAAAGAGAAGGTCGCCGCATTTGTGATGGGGCCATCATCTTCACCGACATCTTCACCACCACCTTCACCGCCTTCTTCACCATCATCGTCCACTACTCACCTATGCCTTATGGCCAAGGGTGAACGAAAGGTACAAAACCATGATAGTGATGATGATGATGATAGTGATAGTGATGATGAATATGATGCACCTTCTTATGATGAACTTGTAAAATTGCTAAACAAATACACTAAAATCATAAGAAGGACAAGAAGTGAAAATGATGATCTTCAAGAAGAAAATGAATCACTCTCATCTAAGCTTGAAAATGCTCAAAAGGCTAGTGGTGAGCTTAGAGATCAAAATGAAGTTATGTCTTCCACTCTCAAAGAGCTCAAAACCTCAAATAAAGAGCTTAAAGATCAACATGATAAACTTGAGAGGAAGCATGATGAGCTCATCACTAGACATAGCTCTCTAAAAGACAAGTACACCACATTAAAAATTGACTATGATAGTCTTGTGGTTGCTAATGAACTTGCTCTTGAGACACATGATGCTACTAACAATGTTGTTAAGTGTGACATAGCTACATCATGTGATGATTTGATCATTGAAAGCATTGAGCAAGGTTCTAGTAGCAAAGGCAAGAGTGTGGTTGAGTCATGCAACCATGATGATTATGCCAAGATCAAGTGTGAGAATGAGAAGCTTGCAAATGAGAACAAGAAGCTCAAAGGGTTGATGGCTCTTGAGAAGCAAACAACAAATGAGTCACTCATTGAAGAGAACAAGAAGCTCAAGCAAGAAAAAGAACATCTCAAGACCGGCCTAAGCAAGTTCACAAGAGGCCAATATTTGCAAAGTGAGCTCCTCATGAACACCGTGATGAAGATGGATAGAAGTGGTATTGGGTACTTGGCAAATCAAGAGAAGAAAGCAAAAGCTCAACAACAAAGCAAATCAAAGCCCAAGCCAAAGAGATGTGTTGAGTGTGGTCAAGAAGGTCACTTTGCTCATGAATGCAAAACTCCACCACCACAACCCTTGCCCAAGCATGCTAGACCCTTTGCCTTCAATGCTCATTACATGCTAAGAAAAGATTCAAATGGAAAGATGAAAGTCATGTTTTTGGGTCCCCCAAACAAGAATAGGCCAAAGAAAATATGGGTTGCCAAGTCACTAGTTGAGAAAGTCAAGGGCCCCTCTCAAGTTTGGGTCCCTAAACAAAAAGCTTGATCTCTTGTGTGTAGGTGAACTACAAGACCGGTGGATCTCATTGGGTTATTGATAGTGGTTGCACTCAACATATGACCGGTGATCCTCGTATGTTCACCTCCATTGAAGAGAATGGGATATGCCAAGAGAAGATCACATTTGGAGATAATTCAAAGAGCAAAGTCAAGGGTATAGGCAAGATTGCAATATCAAATGATCACTCACTCTCAAATGTGCTCTATGTTGCTTCATTGAGTTTCAACTTGTTATCCGTTGGGCAACTTTGTGACCTTGGCTTCCAATGCTTGTTCACACCAAATGAAGTTGAAGTTTCAAAGATAGATGACAAGCAAGTGATATTCAAAGGCTTTAGATATAACAATCTTTATCTTGTTGACTTCACCTCCGAAGATGCAAATTTGATGACATGTTTGTTCACCAAGACCTCACTTGGTTGGCTTTGGCATAGGAGGCTTGCACATGTTGGAATGAGCACTCTCAACAAGCTATTGAAGAAAGAACTAGTAAGAGGATTGAAGGATGTGAAGTTTGAAAAGGACAAACCTTGTAGTGCATGTCAAGCGGGCAAACAAGTTGCAAACACTCATCCCACCAAGGCTTTCATGTCAACCTCAAGAGTGCTAGAACTTCTACACATGGATTTGTTTGGGCCTACAACATACAAGAGCTTGGGTGGTAATCTCTATTGTCTTGTGATAGTGGATGACTACTCAAGATATACATGGACCTTCTTCCTTCATGACAAATCCGAAGTGGCAAGTTGCTTCAAGAAGTTTGCAAAGAGAGCTCAAAATGAATTTGAAGTCAAGATAAAGAAGATTAGAAGTGACAATGGCAAAGAGTTTGACAACACCAACATTGAAGCTTATTGTGATGAAATTGGAATCAAGCATGAAGTTTCTTCAACCTACACTCCTCAACAAAATGGTGTAGTTGAGAGAAAGAACCGGACTTTGATCACCCTTGCAAGAACAATGTTAGATGAGTACAATACTCCGGAAAAGTTTTGGGCCGAGGCAATCAACACCGCATGCTATGCTTCAAATCGCCTCTTCCTCCAAAAGTTTCTTGGCAAGACCCCCTATGAGTTGCTTAATGGGAAGAAGCCGGACGTCTCATTCTTCCGAGTGTTTGGTTGCAAATGCTACATCTACAAGAAGCGTCAACACCTAGGGAAGTTTCAAAGACGTTGTGATATTGGTTTTCTTGTTGGTTACTCATCAAAGTCCAAAGCATATAGAGTATTTAACCATACCACCGGTTTGGTTGAAGAAACATATGATGTGGAATTTGATGAATCTAACGGCTCCCAAGGAGCAATTGAGAATTGTGATGATGTAGGTGATGAACCCTTGAGGGAGGCCATGAAGAACATGCCGGTGGGAGACATCAAGCCAAAAGATGATGAAGACGATGTGCAAATCATTGATCCACCATCTTCATCACGTGTGCCTCAAGATGATGACAAGAATGAGAGAGTTGAAAATGAAGATACTTATGTCTCTCATGAACAAGCCGAGGCACAAGCACAAGATGTTGATGCTCCCCATCCACCTCCTCAAGTGGTTGATAGAAGAAACTCACCTCTACTTCAAGCTCATCCACAAGAACTCATCATAGGGAGTCCTACAAAGGGAGTAATGACTCGATCTCAAAAGCTAGCTTCTTTTGTTGAACATCACTCTTTTGTCTCTTGTGTTGAACCTAAGAATGTAGAAGAAGCTCTTCAAGATCCGGATTGGGTGAATGCCATGCATGAAGAATTGAACAACTTCACCCGCAATCAAGTATGGACACTTGAAGAGCATCCTAAAGGTGCAAGAGTCATTGGAACCAAGTGGGTGTTCCGAAACAAGCAAGATGACCAAGGCATAGTAGTGAGGAACAAGGCAAGACTAGTTGCAAAGGGGTTCTCTCAAGTTGAAGGCCTTGATTTTGGAGAGACCTTTGCACCCGTTGCAAGACTTGAAGCCATCCGTATCCTCCTTGCATATGCATCACATCATGATATGAAATTATATCAAATGGATGTGAAAAGTGCATTCTTAAATGGCTTTATAAATGAACTAGTCTATGTCAATCAACCTCCCGGGTTTGAAGACCCTAGATATCCTAATCATGTTTATAGGTTGTCCAAGGCGCTATATGGGCTCAAGCAAGCCCCTAGAGCGTGGTATGAGCGCCTCCGGGACTTCCTCATTGAGAAGGGCTTCACCATCGGGAAGGTCGACACCACACTATTCACCAAGAAGCTTAATGGGGAGATCTTCATTTGTCAAGTGTATGTTGATGATATCATCTTCGGGTCAACAAATGAAGATTATTGCAAGGAATTTGGTGAATTGATGTCGAAGGAGTTCGAGATGTCAATGATTGGTGAGCTCACATTCTTCCTTGGTTTTCAAGTCAAGCAAATGAGAGAAGGGATTTTCATCTCTCAAGAAAAGTATACCAAGGATCTTCTCAAAAGATTCAAGATGGAAGAATGCAAGCCAATCAAGACCCCAATGCCATCAAATGGACATCTAGACCTAGATGAGGGAGGTAAACCGGTTGATCAAACTCTCTACCGTTCTATGATTGGTAGCTTGTTGTACCTTACCGCATCTAGGCCCGATATCATGTTTAGTGTGTGCATGTGTGCTCGCTTTCAAGCTTGCCCTAAAGAACCTCACTTAAGTGCCGTAAAAAGAATCCTAAGATATCTTAAGCACACCCCAAGTATTGGTTTATGGTATCCCAAAGGAGCTAGATTCCAACTAGTTGGCTATTCCGATTCGGATTATGCCGGTTGCAAAATTGATAGAAAAAGCACATCCGGAGGGTGCCATTTGCTTGGGAGATCTTTAGTATCTTGGTCATCTAAAAAGCAAAATAGTGTGGCTTTGTCCACCGCCGAGGCGGAATACATTGCCGCGGGGGCTTGTTGTGCACAAATCTTATATATGAAACAAACCCTCCTAGACTATGGAATTGTTCTTGAAAAGGTGCCACTTTTATGTGACAATGAAAGTGCCGTTAAAATTGCTAACAATCCGGTACAACACTCTCGCACCAAGCACATTGATATCCGCCATCACTTTCTAAGAGATCACGTTGCTAAAAATGACATATCACTGGAAGGTGTACGAAGTGAAAATCAATTAGCGGATATCTTCACTAAACCTTTGGACGAGGCTACCTTTTGTAGGCTAAGAAGTGAACTTAATGTGCTTGATTCAAGTAACTTTAAAAAATGAGCGCGTGTTGTCCCTTGCATTGCATTGTATCATATGTCACGTTTACTTTATCGCAATGCATTTAGGGCTTGGCTAACACGGTTACGATAACCCTCCTTTGGAGGAGTGAAGAAGCCTAACCGTGGATCAAACTTGACAAGCAACCTAGCTTTACTTTCTTGTATTGCATTGCATATGCATGGTTGTTTGTTTGGCGTTTCTTTTCGGTTTAGCTTTGAGCAACCTCTGTGTTCGTCCATGAATAGAGAGAGCATTTGACGCTCCTAAAGGTCCAAAACTCTATTGCATGGCCATACGTTGCTCCTCGGGTGTTCATTGCCTATTTTCGTAAAAATAATACTAGCCTAAGGCAAAATATTTTAAAAAAAATTTGAGGGTTTGAGTGAGGTCACTCATATCGGGTTCCAATTGGTGTTTATTTGTGTCTCTTTGAATTGGAACTTGATTGGGAGAAGTCGCGTCGGAGTTCGGAACGAAGAAAGGCGAAAAACCGCGACAGGACGCTGCACCGGACGCAGTGCTGCTTCACCACCGCGTCCGGTCCCGGTGTCCACCTACGCGTCCGGTTTTCCAGAAGACAAGTCCAGATCTAGGCACCGGACGCTGCACCGGACGCGCCTCTGACCACCACCGCGTCCGGTCCCGGCTACCACCACCGCGTCCGGTGCTCCGCGATGAAATCCCGAGCACTCAGCATCGGACTCTGACCGCGTCCGGTCTGTCCACACCGGACGCGCCCGGTGAATCCAGGCGCTTACTGGAGTGTCACCGGACGCTGCACCACCGCGTCCGGTGATTTACACCACCGCGTCCGGTGCTTCCAAATCGAGCGGATCTCGCCCTCATAAAACCGATTCGTTGTTGTCCGTTTTTTCTTCTCCAGCTCGATTTCCGCCGCCGCCGTGCTTTTGTCTCGCCGACTCGCCGTGACCTACCCGCCGGAGCCGCTGCCACCTGCATCCTTCCTTCTCTCCAGCGGGTCCCGCGCCACCAGCCGCGCCGCGCCCTGCCCGCACTCGCCTTCTCGCGCAGCGCCCGCGCCCTAGCCGCGATTCACCGCGCCACCACCACCGTGCGCCGCCGCTCCTCCTCGCCGCCGGCAGGCCTTTCACCTAGGGCTTCACCGCAGCAGCCGCAGCACCTCCCCCATGCCAACCTAGCTCCTCGATCCCTTCCTTCGGCCGAGCTTTTGATCCTAGGGTTTACCCCTAAACCCTAGCCTAGGGTTTGGTAACCCTAACTCGAGGTAACGGCGGTTTTCGATTCCGTTTCGATTCAATTCCTTTCATTCACTTGTTAGGGCTTGCCGTTGACCATATCTATTCCTTGATTATCTCGATTGGTCGTTTCAGTGCTCGATCGCCGAATCTCGGGGGTTCTCGCGAACTAGATCACCTCGTCCCTTCACCGTCGTCTCGTCGATCCGAGGTAGCTTAGCGTCGTTTCTTTTCGTATCTCACGTGCTTGCTATCTAGGGTTTCGTATCTTTAGATATATATGTGCTTATTGTATATCTCTCTATTCCATACGTGCAGCGAGTCAGTCGTGTGCCGAGTCAGATCTGTTTGCTAAATCCGAGGCCAAGCCTGCGGATACGGATTGAGGCCAAGCCTCTCGAGTGTCAGTTCATCATCTCACAGAGGTTTTCAGGCAGTCAGTCAGCATGGTGCGTTGCAAGAACGCCGGAGGTGCTCCTGGTGACGGGGACAACAGTCCTTCCCGCCATGATGAGATTGCGCGTGGTAAGCGCATCAAAATTGCAGCCAGGAAGAAGAGAAGGACACTTTCAGATGCAGAGGTCGCTCAGGCCGTGGCAGACGCCGCAGAGCAGGCAGAGAGAGGTGGCAGACGCAGTGGGTTGCACATAGGCGAGCGTCGCTTTCATCTTGAAGGTCGACAGCTCGGCACAGAGGCCACTGAGGGTACCGAGGCTACAGCACCTTCAGAGCAGATGTCAGTTGATCCACCCTCAGAGCAGACACAGGCTACAGAGACTACACCCGCTACTGAGGCTCCACAGGCCACTGAGGATACAGAGGAGCAGGCAGCTCAGTCTCCACCACGTCGCCGCTCCACACGTGCTCGTTCACAGGTGACACCCAGGCCAGAGGGCCCGCGTCGTGGAGCACGACCTCCTCCCAGGGTCAGAGGGTCACCCCCGGTCGTGCACTTAGACCTGAGGGGTGCTTCTTCACGTCAGGTGAAGAACTTGAGGTTCGTGGAGGTCAGTCGATGGTTTCCACCTGTCAGAGATCCCAGAGCTTCAGAGGGTTTCTATACCCCACTTCAGGAGGACTTCTACAGGGCCCTAGTTGACAGTGGCATAGCTTTCAGACCTCAGAGGGTATGTCGACTAGAGGCATTGGTTGATGTTGTGGGAGAGCAGCTCCGTCCTCACCTGTCCTATCTGCCTGGCTTATCAGATCTACTTGGACGGACAGGTACTTACTGTGGCACATGGGTCAGGGAGTTCTATGCTTCTTTGTGGATTGATCCTGCACATGAGTATATTCACTTCGCATTCAGAGGCAGCGATCACAGACTCTACAGCTCCAGAGCCCGAGAGATCCTCAGACTACCTGCTTCTGACACGAGGATCCACCAGTTGTGCTATGGCCAGACTCCACCTCCCAGACGCCCTCACGGCGGTTCAGTGCCACCCACCGACCTGGTTCGACCCTGTTTTCGCGAGCCTTTTGGCGAAGGGTCACGTCGTACACCTGCCAGTCTGACGCCTCTTGCCAGAGTCTTGGATGCTATACTCAGGCGCACTCTACTGCCTCGACTTGGTTACAGAGAGGGACTGACGAGGATGCAGCTTTGGGTTGTTCACCACCTCCTGACACAGCGACAGTTTGATATCTGGGATCTTATCCTGAGTGAGATGGAGGACACCATTGCTGAGGGCTTCAAGGGTAACCGTCAGCTTCCCTATGCCCACTGGATTTGCTTCATTATCAGATCTGCTATCCAGATGCCACCAGAGATCAGGGCAGAGATTGCCAACACTACTACAGCATTCCCTGATTATGACATCAGACAGCTTTGGGCTTCAGTTACTAGAGAGCAGGCTCCAGCACCAGGTCAGCGTGAGCGCCCTGATGTTCCTGAGACAGCAGCTGAGCAGGACGCTAGAGTTGACGAGCTTGCCGAGGCAGAGCTCGCAGACCTTGACGCTCAGCCTGCCGAGATACCTGAGGATGTCACTTCAGACAGCACAGATGAGGATTACCAGCCCATCCCCAGGTACCGGTCTCCTCGGTCTCACGACCACGAGGCCGGTGGATCTGGCTCAGCCTCCCGCTCAGACCCAGCCATGGTGGCTATCCTTGAGAGGTTGACCCAGGCTCAGGAGCAGCAGCAGCAGCAGATACAGCGCCAGGCACAGGATACAGCTGCAGCACTAGCACAGATACAGGCTCGCCAGGACGAGTTTCAGAGACAGCAGCTAGAGATTCAGAGGCAGCAGGTTGAGATGCAGCGACAGAGTCAGCAGCAGTATATGGATCTTCTGCGGCATCTCATCACAGTTGGGGTACCTCCGCCTGCATCTATCATGGCTCCGGCTTTGCATTCCAGCGGTCCATCCAGTCAGGGACAGCCGAGCTTACAGTTTACATCTCCACAGCAGCAGGTTCCCCAGTCCTTTCAGTCCCCGAGCTTCACTCCTATACATACGGGGTTCACACCGTCAGACCAACCTCGCCCGCATCTTCTGACAGGCACACCTCTTGGTGACTTCAGTGCCACTTACAGCGAGTTGACTGGTCAGCCGACACCCTCGCATACGACTACGTTTCACTCTTCGTCAGGGTTGTCAGCTTCCGAGGCAGTCGTTCCACCAGTGACAGGGACCGGGACTACAGAGACCATCCCTTCTTCAGTTGCCTCGACAGATCCCCCAGCTACTGGCGCACTTCAGGCTCAGGTTACTCAGACAGATCCACTTGTTGCTACACAGTCAGTGCCTGTTCCTGCTCAGACCCCGACCGCTTCGCAGCCACGTGCTTCTTCAGAGGGTCAGCCAGATAGCTCAGACTCCGAGGATTCGCTTCACTTTGTGATCACTCCGCGCACCTCGGCACCCGACACGACTCCGTCTGTCCCCCCGTCAGATTAGGTTAGTTTTTTGGCGCTTGATGCCAAAGGGGGAGAGAGAGTAGTTTCAGGGGGAGTGTGTTAGTGGGTTTTCGTTTTTCGTGTGCTACATTCATGCATATCATGTTTATTTTCAGCACTGCATTCGTGTGACATTGTCGTCAAGTCGTAAAACTTTGAGTCTTAATGTCTAATCCGTCTCCGTGATTAATATATGTCACCGTTTTAGCTATAGCTCTAAGGTTGTGCTTCCGTGCCTTACTCCGATTACTTATGAGCTATATCTTTATGTGTACTAACGCTTTTTGTCTTATCTTATGAAGTACACTCTTTTGGCTTGGAGCGCATAAGCAATTCCTAACCTTGTTTGCTCATTGTCTTTTGCTTATGTGAACCAAGCATGCTCGAAAACCTTCACTCTAATCCATTGAAACTTAGTGTTGTCATCAATCACCAAAAAGGGGGAGATTGAAAGCATCTAGGCCCCAAGGTTTGGTTTCGGTAATTAATGACAACACTTTATTACCATGACTAACGTGTGTTTTGCAGAAACATTGGTAAGTTAGGTCATGGAGGTGATAACTGCTTTGAGCACTGTGGCTTCATGTCCCTTGATGGAAATCGTTTCGGTTTTCAAAAGAGTGACGTCAAGATTAAGGACGGTTAGTTCCGGATGACGAAGTGTTGAGACACATTCGGAATAGTCGTTAGGATCTTCGTTTTTCTCTTTTGGCCGTACTATAAAGGGGGGCATGAATGGGTAGCTTGACCTAGGCGAGTCCTATGTTTAGGTGTGGTGCACACTTGTTAAACTTGGCGCTAGGCAACCCTAGATTAGCTCAAGGTTCAGTTAGAAGCAACTTGGTTGAAGTTGCGACGCGTTTCGGGCTGTTTTCCAGGCACCGGACGCGGTCTTCGGGAACACCGGACGTGTCCGGTGTATACGTTACCGCGACTAGGTTTCGGCCTTGACCACCGGACGCGGTCCTCGTGAGGACCGGACGCAGTGGTCAGCGACCGACACGTGTCACCGAGAGAGAACACCCGTCGGACGCGGTACTGGACTTGATCGGCGAGTCCGGTGCGAGTCCAGTAAGGTCCTGAGAGGACCGGACGCGTCCGGTCTTCAGGCATCGGACGCGGCCTCGCGTCCGGTGTGAGTCCAGTAAGCACCCTTGCACGTCGGACGCGTCCGGTGCTACCTGACCGGTGCGTCCGGTGGTTCGTTTCAAAAACGGGTTTTGACCGTTACGGGGGACCGGCGCGTCCGGTGCGTAGCACCGGCGCGTCCGGTGACCCCGTGTCAGAAAGTAACGGTTCGTTTTCTTTGAGGGGTGTATAAATACAACCCCTCCACCTCTTTTAGAGGTCTCTTGCTCATTCAAACATCTGAGAAAAACCCTTTAGAGTGCAAGGGAGTGCAAGAGCTCTAGTGAGGATAGAGATTTGAGAATCAAAGTTTGAGTTTCCTCACTAGTGATTCGAGAGTAGCAAGTGTGCATCCATCTCCTCATTTGGGCTCGTTGTGGTCAAGTGAGAGTTCTAGCTTGTTACTCTTGGTGATCGCCATCACCTAGACGGCTTGGTGGTGATTGGGAGTTTGGTGATCATCCGGCGGAGCTTGTGGATGACCCAACTCAAGTTGTGAGCGGTTTTGGGTGATTCGCCGCGACGGAGTGTCGAAGAATCAACCCGTAGAGAGCACTTGATCCTTGCGCGGATCAAGGGGGAGCGACACCCTTGCGCGGGTGCTCCAACGAGGACTAGTGGGGAGTGGCGACTCTCCGATACCTCGGAAAAACATCGCCGTGTTCCTTGCCCCTTTTACATTCAAGCAATTACTTTCTCGTATTTACTTTCATTGCTTGTTTTACATTCCTAGAATTGCCATGCTAGACTAGGATTGGAAACTAGGGTGCAAAACTTTTTAACGGTAGACTCTCTAGGAACACAAGTAGGCACTAGGGGTGAATTCCGGCTTGTAGGATTTAATTCTTGCAATTATTTTTTAGAAAAGCCCAATTCACCCCCCCTCTTGGGCATCTTGATCCTTTCAATTATCAAATAAAAATAAAAATGCTAGCACTGTGTAGAATCAGGAGCTCCCGATTCGGGTAACTAAACAAGGCGAACGTGTAGTGGTTGTAGCGAGGAGAGATGGGATTTGTGATGGTCCATTCGTGTAATAATTACTCAGGCCTTAGATGCTAAATTTTTTCTTAAATTCTACTATGCAAAAAGAAGATCCTCTATTACATTAAAATACCGGCACGAGTACTAAATATAGATAAAATCAAAAACTAATTGCACAATTTAGTTGTACTTTGCGAGATAAATCTTTTAAGCCTAATTAGTCAATGTTTGGATAAAAATTCATAAATACAAATGAAATACTATAATAGGAAATCTTTTATTGCGCAGATTTTAAACCTCCTGATTTGGACAAACTAAACACGGAATATTGACGCTGCAGAGCAGATGAGCAGAGGTACTGTACTGGTGTGGTGTGTGTTGTCACCTGGAAATGTGGTTGGGGAAGGGAAAGCAGAGCGGCTGCAAGAAACCAGGAAAATGCACAGCACGCCCTAGCCTTGTTTATATGTCATCTAAATTCTAAATTTTTTCATTTTTTCTTCGTCACATTAATTTTTAGCCACTTGTATGGAGTATTAAATATAAGTTAAAAAATAACTAATTATACAATTTAGTTGGAAATCACGAGATGAATCTTTTGAGCCTAGTTGGTCCACAATTGGACAATATTTATCAAATAAGATGAAAGTGGTACTATTCATCGAGTTAAATTTTTTTTGCAAAAGTAAACAAGGCCCTAATGAAGGCGAGGCTCACATTCAAGATGCAGGGGATCGGGGCCCTTTTGCAAAATTTTTCAGATTCTCTGTCACATCGAATCTTTGAACACATGAAGTATTAAATATAGATAAAAAATAAAACTAATTACACAGTTTAGACGAAATGGACGAGACGAATCTTTTAAGCCTAATTAGACCATAATTAGACAATATTTGTGAAATAACAACAAAAGGAGCTGCAGTGCCGTTTTGCAAAATTTTTTTTGAATCTAAACGCACCCCGAGTGGGCGAGACCGATGGTGAGGCAGCAGGCAGCCAGGCACGGCTCTGGGCAGTGGGCCGTGGGCACTGGCAATTCTCGGCGGCTTCTGGCGTCAGTACGAGTAGCGGCATGGGTCTTGTGAGTTCTGACGGCCGCGGCGGACGCCGGCGGTCGGCGGAGCCATAAATTACGTTAGCAGCGCCTGGCGGGTAGGTGGTTTTATTACTGCATCCGTTCCTGCGGCCGGTCAGTTCTGATCGTCTAGCAGCTGTACTGTACTGAGGTCTCTTGTTCCAAGACTGTCTGCACTGGGTCCAGAAAACACATCCGATAAATGCACATAGCGGAGAAAAAAGCCGCAGTGGGTACGCTACACGCCGTTCGCCTGCTCGTTCTGCTATTCCCAGCGGGTGTAGAGTTCGTCCGCTACACGCCTGGGGGCCCCACCCCGCAACCACCCCGCCGCCGCCCGCGTGAACGAGAGAGAGAAGGACAGGCCGCCGGCTGTCGGGCTGCTCGTCGTGGCAGAGAGTAGGGAGGGGGCCCGTCGCGACCGTCCGCCCGCTCGCCGCGTCCGCATCCGACGGAGGGAGCGTGCTCCCGCGGAGGAGGCACCCGCGCACCCGACGGCCGGCGGCGCCCGCACGAGCGGCGGTGCACGCGCCCGCGGCCCAAGGCGGAGCTTCGCTCGCCCGCGGCACCGCGGAACGCGTGGTTGAGTTGCGCGAGCCTGCAGATCTCCGACGGGGCCGAGGCGGGCCCGGTGGCGGCACCGCGCCGCGGACTCCGGCGCGTGGGAGTCGTCCTTGTTCCGGAAGGTGCGGACGCAACGCTGGCGCGCGGACGCCGGCATCTCGAATCGGCGGTCAGCCCTCGCGCGCGGGCGTGCAGGAAGCAGGGGAACGGTGGGCGGGCCGCGGGCATGGAGACTGGGCTGGACGGAGCGACGGACCAGCAAGAGAGAGGTAGGGAAAGGTGATGGAGAGAGAAGGGGAGGATGACGGGTGGGTCCCACGGAGTGGTAGTTGGTATAGAGGATGAATATAGAGTATCCATGAGTGCGGGAAAACTAGATATAGATGAGAGAATCTTGCTGACCAGAACGAAATATCCCTTTTAGATGATGAATATAGAGGACGAAGAGTGCAGTTAGTCTAACAACAGCTGCCACCATGTGTTTGACGACGGTCTAAGCATAGTTGCAGCGGTGCAGGTGTACTGACGTGGAGTGCTCACCCACCCAGCAGTGGTTTATCTGTGTGTAGCCCTGGATACCGAGCTGGCTCGGCTCGTTATCCTAACGAGCCAGAAAGCCAGCTCGGCTCGGCTCGTTAAAAGCTCGAGCTAGCTCGTTAAGCTCGCGAGCCAGGTATAAAAAATACATAAAATATAATATTTGTTTTTATTTAAAGTTTGAGAATAATAATAATACAAAAGAAATGCATCTAGACCAGTTACCAGTCAATTTATAGGGTCTAGACCAGTTACTAGTCAATTGTAAAGTACAAGACATGAAGTAATACAAAAACTAATACAAGTTTTGATACTTTTTTTTCCTGAAAGCTTGGCTCGTTTAGCTCGCGAGCGGCTCGCGAGCTGGATGGAGTTGGCTCGTTATAGCTAACGAGCTAAAATCTTGGCTCGGCTCGGCTCGTTATCGTAACGAGCCGAGCCGAGCTGAGTCGAGCCAGCCACGAGCCGAGCGAGTTAACGAGCTTCGAGTTTTTCGTCCAGCCTTATCTGTGTGCGGCATGCACGTGTTACAGCAATAACACAAAATTGACCGTGTTTCTCTAAAAAAAAAGGTGTACTGACGTGGAAGCAGTGTCAATCCGGGCGGGCCGATGTTATGCACAGTCACCCACACGGCCCACGCCGTAAGCAGGAGCAATTCCACACTGAACGGCCGCGGGCTGCCACTGGCAGCCATCGTGGCTTGTTGGGCCAGTCTGGGCTCCCAGGCCATACGCCAGGCCCGGTCCGGGCTGGGCCATTGTTTCACTTCATTTGTTTCTTTTTTCTGGTTTCTGAAATGATTCACTTCATTTGATTTGATTGGCCGTGACTCTACTCGCACGCGCGCACACTGCCTTTTTTTTAAGTGTGCGCGCACAGTGCCTTGGGCAGTTTCGAAGACAGCTGAAACAGATCGTGTTCACGCATTCGCGTGAACCGCATTCGGGTATCGTCTTTTATTATATATTAATTAGAACTTGAATACAGATATAGATATTTTTAATATAAATACAAAAACGAATGTCTCAAATTCGGATTTTGATAGGATATTTACTCAATTTAATTCAGAGTGCATGTTATTAAATTCAACATGTATGAATAGAATTTTACTAATAAGTTCATTGATACCAAAGTGAAAAAAAAAATCAAAAGACACTTCAAAGAATCTCTAAATAGCGAAGTGAACTAAAGTAATGGATCATATTTAATAAAACGAAAGGTCAAGTGAAGAAATTCAAATAAGAATGGTAGGCAACAAGTAGCCGTTTTGATTTATCAACGTCTTTGTAATTACGAAATGATTACAGAAGTAGAGATTAAAGTATGTGGGTATATAACACAGACAAGGATATAAAAAATATACTTATCAATAAATACTAATTCTTTCCTCCAGGTATTTTTAAGATGGACATACTAGATTAAGCATTGGTCTCAGTTATCTAAAGAAGAAGAGACAAGGGCTTTAAAGGAAGGATGCCGACGATTGGAAGTTATGGTGGTTGAAATCTTTGGACAGATGATAGCGAGCTAAAGCTTCCTTTGTTTTTGTTGAGTCTGGGTTGTGGAGTCTCCTTATGCTGATTGTGTTGTTTGAGTTCCGTTTAACGGTGTTGGGTCTAAGTACCATGGAGTTGTAATAGAAGGCTATACTCATTCATGCATGAATGTGGGAGGCTGAAATATTTTTTATTCCCTAATCTAAAAATAATATCAGGTTTAAGTGACCTTTTCTTTAAAGAAAATGCTTGTAGTTAGCATACCCTCATAATAGCAAACAAATTAGAAATACTAAGCATATTAATTTGGCCTCATCGCATAGCGTGACAAATTTATAGTCAAACAGTGTTAGTTATGCATTATTAGTTAGATCGGAGAAATTATGTTTGGTGTTGAGCTCTTTCCTCTTTGATTCAAATCTACCATTGTTATTGGCAAAAAAACGCGCTACATGATCAATGGGGAAAGCAACACCAAGAATCACGTGGGTAGATAGATTGTTTTCCGTTTCATAATTTAGATCAAGACTGATCCGACAACAACACATTAAGGGTATGTTTGGGATGTTGGGATTTCACAGGAACATACAAGAATTTCAGAGAAATCACAAATCACTTTAATTTCTCAAAAAAAATTCCATGTTTCGAACATGGCCTAAAACCGGAATAATAAACCCTGTAATCCAAATAAGACAAAGAAAAAAGTACTCATGGTGCTAGGAGCTAACACCTCAAAGATCATACTCCAATATACGATCTCATCATTGCTCCGAACATTAGACAACAATAGGCAAGAAGAAGCCAAATCACGAGAACTGAGAAAACAAGTGAGACAAGAAATGTAAGGACCAACAAAGGTAGAAATTGTACGAACACACCAAGTCTGTCACAACCAGAGGTGGAGCTCATCTATGACGGGTTGGGGTAGCTGCCCTAGCTAACGCCAGAGCAGAGAACCCCACCCCTCTCTTCTCCCTAGTCACTAGTAGCCGCGACGATAACCTAGGCGGCCATGTCGAGCTGCTGACAATGTTGAGTTTTGTGATGTGTCATGAGTAGGACCAACAAAGTGTAGTAGAAAGCGACAAAAGGGTTCTCTCCCTCCTTGGTTGCCTAGCTCTCTCTAGACGACTTTACCCACTCAGCCGTTCTTGTGCGCGTTGTGTCGTCACCGCCACCACTGGTCAAACCCTGTGAGGCTAGCACGACATGAGGATGTTGTTTGCTTCGTGAGGAAGCTAAACATTTTGGAGCTATGTCTTGCCCCATCTACATTTTTGGGCGCGCTCCACCACGGGTCACACCACCATCACCATGTGTGGCACATATTGGTGGTTAAGTGCTTAACTCAGTTCTTAGTTAGCATGTTCATTTAGTCACGTCAATTTATATCATATGATCATATTTATTTATCACAAGTGCGGCCCAGAGCAGCCCAGCCCAGGTGAAAGAATCCGGGTCGGAGTCCAATCCCGATGCTGGACTCTGATGTCGGATCTCAACAATCGCAATAAATAGAGAGGACGGGTGGAGCATACGGCCCAACCGACCCAAGGCCCCAGCCACCACGGTTCCTCGCAGATAGATCTCTCTAGTCGAAGGGGAAGAAAGTGCCCACCGCCGCGACCGAATCCTTGATCGGAGATGGGCAAGGGTGGGGGTGCGGAGGAGGTGCCGGCGGCGAAGACGAAGAAGACGAAGAAAGCGATGAGGAGGCTTCCCTAGGATTACGTCGACTCCGTCCTAGCGATCAAGCCCATGCAGCCGGCCAGGTTTCCCCCGGGGTCGGAACCAAAGCGGATCTCCGAGGAGTGCCGGCGCCAGTCTGCCAGGGTGAACGAGCTCATCAGGGGCAATGAAGACCACATCCGCAGCATCCAGGAGTACTACCGCCGTGAGCTCGACACCAAGGGCTACGTCGAGGTCGAGGTCGAGGTGGAAGTCTCCGATGATGGATTTTGAAGCCAAAGCCCACTGAACACGCTACAGAAACAAAATGAGTCTTTCCTGTCGGTTTAAGAAGGTCTACAGGACTATTCTCTAGTTCCTCGTTTAAAGGTAAATCGACAGGAAAGCCATGAACCGTCAACAATTTTTTTTCCGTCTACCTTGGATTTTGATGTCCCCATCAACGTCGCTGCGCCGGCTGGTGATTTACAGACGCAATGCAAGACGACACTGACAGCTAGACATATATAATCCGTCAATATAGGTAGAATTCAATAAGCTGTAATTACAAGAGTATTATTAACTGCATATAGCCACGCCTATATATATGTTTGTGGACTGGTTTTGCTGCCGTCCGTCCAGCAACTTGGTTGTGGGCGTGTGGCCAAGCAAAAACGACATCGAGATCCAACTCCATCGCCGTTGCAGGAGAGGGAAGAAATGGCACGACGACGGCTCTCCAAGCTTACCGTGCTCGCCATCGCCGTCCCTGTGTGCTTGTACACCTCTGCCATCCTCGTGATCCTGGAGCTTGGCTAGGGAGATCCAGTATTTAGCATCCTCATCACCCACAACTACCACATCGGCACCGGCGTCGAGGATTTATGTCATCTGGAGAACCCTGAGGATTTCCCACGAACAAATTCAAATATAACTTTGTGTTGCTTCCCCTGATCTTTTAGCGGAAATACTCTGATGCTTCTTCCTAGGCCTGCGCACCGGCCCAACAGGCTTGCCGTCTTATCTTTGTCCCTTCACTAAAAAAATACAGAGCGACATTCCCCCATCTTGCATCGCGTATCGGCTGTTGCAGCGTTCCCCATCGTCACGGGCGTCAACACCACATAGCTCGCCCGCTCCCCTGTTATGCTCTACTTCGCCATCGACGGTCACCCCAAGTTGCTCCTGCTCCACCGCTCCTGTCACTTGCTCCGTCGCCCGCCCCACCTGACGGCATAGGCGCCGCAGCGCCAACGCTGCGACCGCCAGCTCGCCAATGAGGTCGTTGCGCGCGTGCTCATGCCCGACGATGTCGATAGGCGCCGTCAACACTAGGAGAAGCGTCGGCCCTTGGTATATATCGCTTAGTGCTACAGCTACGACGCCCTGATGCAAACAACGGAGGAGGCCGCACTGTGATAGGAAGCATGTCTCAAGCATACAATTCAAATGTTTTAGATGTTTTAGAGGTATATGTTGTAAGTGTTTCATATGGTTGTTGCAAAAGTAGATTGATATGTTGCATATGTTGAAATGGTTATACACGTATGTTGCAAGAGTCTGTCCCCAATGTTTTATTAGTTTTCCAGTGCATATGTTTCGCACATATGTTGCAATTGTTTTATCTGATATTTGCAATGTTTTTCAAGTGTTTTTTTCAGGTGTTTCAGACGCATATTTCAAATGTTTGACTTGTCTTTTTTTTTATATTTGCGAGTGTTGCATCTAGATGTTTCAAAAGTAGATCAGATGTTGCACATGATATGAGCGTGGGAAGTGGGAGGGGGCGCGAGCAGTCCCCGTGCAGGCATGCGACGCGGGCCCTCACGTGGGCGCAGGCGCGGTCGAGCTATGTCCGGGCGACGCGAACCCACGTGTGGACGCAAAATGGGACTGCAGCCACGGACGTCCAGACACGAGCATCCGTCCGAACGTCCAGGCGCTAATAGTTTATCTTTTAGTCTGCCGGTCCGGACACTAATAGTGGATCTTTTAGTCTGCCGGTCCAAGCGCTAACAACACGAAATGGAGATCTCATACAACTGCAATGATGGGACCGCTCAAACAATTAGGACATGTATGTAATGAAGCCTACCATCCTCAAGTGTCCAAAATCAGATGTCTAGAAGCCCTGGCTTAGGCATGTTTTTGAAACATCCAACCAAATACGTCCTAAAGACCAAGCACTCATGGCCTGTTTGGAACAGAGGAATTGAAAACAGAGATATAGGACAAAATATGGGAATAGGGTATGGATGTATCGGTAAAAGAGAGGAAAGAAAAACATAAAGAAAACATAGAAATAGGTGTTTCGAACACAGGAATCCAGATTAAAAAAAGACGCATAAGATGCATGTGTGGATTCAACAGTTAACGTATAAATTGTTTTCTGCACCACCGTTCATGTCAAATGGGCCCCAAAAGAAAAAGGTCCTACCAGCCAGCCATACCCAACTTTGGTTGACATGTCCGTCACAGCAGGTGTGCTGCTCCTAATTTCGTTCGACTGTGTCGCTGCCTCGGTCTTCCGCCCAACCTTTAGCTTCGACTGGATGTGAAATCAACGGACGCAGGAAACTTTCCTCCATTTCACCGTTGAAACTTCCTCCATTCCAAACACAACTTTCACAAACCTTTCCAGAGGAATGAATTCCTATAAATTTCCTATGAAATTCTTTTGATCCAAACAGGTCCTCAGAGGTTGCGTCCACGACAAAGGTGGTTCGGCCAGATCTATGCCATTGCTATCGTCACCATGTGCCACCTCTGGCTGGATGATTTTTAATTGATTTTCAGAGAGGTGGGTGTCATAAAACATCCATCCTTGGAGAGATCATTTTGACAAGTAGAAATATTGGATGTCCTTTGTTAATCGCGATTTACATAGGCCTTCCAAGAGAGAAGGATAGGTCAGCCGTCTCAGGAAAAACTTTTTACTCGCCTTTTGAAAAAGCTCATTATAGTAGTGAGCCATGTTTTCCTGATTTCTGATGTTTTTAACCGTTGCTGACTACTCCCTCCGTCCATAAATATCTGTCGCTTTACGTTTCCCGAGAAACACCTTTAATTAAATATATATTAAAAATATTAATATTTATGGTATATAATTAGTATCATTGGAAAGATTTTTAAATCTAGTTTTTTAATAAATTTATTTAGAGACACAAATGTTGCACGTATTTTCTATAAATCGAGTCAAACTTGCAGGCACAAAAACCAGAAACGACACTTAATTGGAGACAGAGGGAGTATAGTTTTAAACCGACAGAAATAAAATAAGCATTTTCTATTGATTTCAGAAGGCCGACAGGATTATTGTCTAATTCTTTATAAAAGTAAACTGACAGGAAAACCAACAACCGTCAGTGATTTTCGTCTTCTGGTAGTGTTGTGTTCTTGGCCTTGTTTCCTTGGATTATGATGTCCCTATGAAGCATCAACGTTGTTGCGCTGCGCCGGCTGCTGATCGACAGACACAAAGACAACACTGAAATAGCATTATCAGTTGCATATGGCGAAGCCTATATATGTGTAGCCTGATATAGACTGGTTGTGCTGCCGTCGGTGCACCAACGAGAACTTGGTTGTATCCAAGCAACCAACTCGATCCATCGCAGTTGCAGGCCGGCCGGCGGGAAAGGGAAGACATGGCACGGCTCTCCGTCTTCACCATGGTCGCGTTCACCGTCCCTATGGCCGTGTACATCTCTGTCTTCCTGATAATCCTGGAGCTTGGCCGGGGAGGTCCAGCGAGGAGCCCACAGCAGCAGACAGCGTCGTCATCAGCCACAACTTCCACATCGTCGACGGCATCGAGGATGTTGCCAATGCCAAGGTACGTGACTGATCGACGATCATATAGGTAGCCGCCGCCGGCCATATATCTGTATAGACAGACGCACGACAGTTGTTTGCTCACGATTCTCTCCAGAAACTTTCGGAGACGGCGAAAGGGAGAGGGGCTGAAGCTGCGCAAGTTGTGACGGAAAGCCGTCGTCTTGGAAGAAGGTCTATGCAGCCAAAGCAGCTGCATCCTTGCAGGCCAAGCGTTGACATAGAAAGCAATGCCACTCCCAGGGCCAGGAGATACCAAAGCAACCACCCCACCTCGCTACATGTATGTCTCGTATATGAACAAACTACCTCTACTACCTCTTGAGAAGTTGAAAGAAAGCAAGTTTCTTTTCTTCTTCTTCTTCCTCCAAAATAACGTACGTGCTTGGGCTACAAATACATCGCAGCCGAGAGTGATCAGCATCGGGCCATGGGGCGGACCCGGTGGCCAGCCTTTCCGCATGCGCGGCACCAGCGTCCCTCACCTTCGTGCCATCATCGTGTACCATTCCAACATCAGCATCCACGCCTTGGCCTGCGAGTACTCCCTCGCCGGAGACGATGAAGACGCCAACGGCGAGCAGCGAGAACGAATGGCGGGTCCATGGGGCATCCCGCATTCCTTCGGCTCCAGAAGAGTTCGTTTCACGGTAACGACCGGGCCGGCCGGACCTCTCCTTCTTCTTCTATGTGTATGCATGTGCGTTGCAAAGCTACATCTCGGTGTGGGTAAATTCCTGTGCAGATCGAGCTGTCTGCAGGGGAGTACCTCACCGCGGTGGAGGGGACGACCGGGCACTTCGGCGACAGCCCCGGTGTCGTCGTCGTCACTTCGCTGACGTTCCGCACCAGCCGCGGCAAGACGTACGGCCCGTATGGCGGCTCCGGGACTGGGACTGCGACGCCGTTCTCCGTTCCGGCTGCGAGCGGCTGCATCGTTGGCTTCTGGGGACGCTCCGGCCAGCTTCTTGATGCCATTGGCGTGTACATCAAGCCGAGCGCACCAACCTTAAGCTACAACTACCCGTACCCGGAGACAGGGATGAAAGTAACCGTGTCCAATAAGACTTTTGTCTTCCCAGAGGTTCAGTGATTATATATTGCATCCGTTGTTTACAGTTTAACTAGTTGAAGAAGGACCTCTCCATCCATGCTCATGTTATTATGTACTCTATGTTTGTGCCTTCAGTGTTCAGACTGTCTAGTACTCTAGTATAGTCTAGACTCTAGAGTCTCAGGTGTAACTGCGTGCTCGTGGCTTTATCACTGTCAGCTCTTCAGGACCCCTAATCATTTTCAAATTTTCAACTTAAGAATCCACAGTGAAGGGGTGCTACCGTCGGTTCGTAAGCAACCGACAGTGATGGCCCGGTGGTGAAATTCATTTTTGTAGTAGTGGTGCTTCCATGCATGAACCATGGATCCATCCATGTGTGATGGAGGCAGCATATATATATTTGAATTAACTCCAAATTATTCTAGAAAATCTGTACACCACACAGAGATTTACGACATATATAGATCGATCTTGGTGGTCCTACTGATAGCACATGGATGGACACACATGGCTTCTCACCGATCTATATCCAAGCCAATGTCGACGCTTCATATAAACTGATTAGGTTGTATACTCTTTGCATGATATTATACTGAACTTATATATCGATCTATTACTAGCTAGCTCAATCTTAGTCTAGGGTCTTTTTTTTGGCGGGGGTGGAGGTGGGGGGCATGTGTCCCAGCATGTACTTTATTAAGAGGAAGAGAGAAGTACACCAACAACAATCCATGATCTTATTAACCCTAGACTTATCAAGATCATCAATCGGAAGGCATGACCTACACAAACATTGTGGGATGATTCTCAAGGATCACCATCAGAATTTTTGTTATTGTAGACAAACATTTTGTGACCAAAGGTAGCCGAGCACATAGAAATAGAAGACAAAGCGACAACAAAGACTACTATAGGTGAACAACCTAATCTACAAATATGGCACAACTCTCCATCTATGGTGACCATAAAGGGAACAACTACCTTCTCGTGACCATGATATATACTTGATTAGCCTCACAATACAAACTCGGGCACAAAGCTTACATGATCTTGCAATTCTTCTCTGATAATGCTATGTTGCGCATAGGTATGTAGCGCGCTGCGGACATGCAACCCAGGGATTTGCGCAAGATTATAAGTGAAAAAATGTATTGATTATAGGAAAGGGAGAGAGACAAAAGTCCCTTGTTCTCACAAAACAAAGGGTGTCCCAACAAGAGGAGATGTTGTGACTCAGATTTCGTTTGACATAGAGGCGAGATAAAATAGAAAAAAAAAACCCAGCTCACTTGGATTTCGTCCTACTTAGAGGTGAGGGAAAATAGGGAAAAAAAACCTTGCTGGCGACTCCATCATTCTTTTCTCGCAACAAACGAGGATAAGATTGCACCAAAGTCTAGCCACACCCTCCGGGTATCGTGTTACATAATTAGGCAAGTTTACGATTAATTTTGGAACATAAATCACAATAAATGCACATACTAGCATGTATATCTATAATACACTAGTAGAATTAAACAACACAACTAATAACAACATTGCCTCTCAAACAACATGCATGATTAAATAGTAGATTCGATCACACACATACTTTTCATTTGCAAATGGAAGATGCCACGTCTAGTGGGGTGGCGAAGAGATGATGTTGTTGACGACGGTGGCAAAGACGGGTTAGTACTGAACCTAGAAGAGGTGAATCACTTCTGTTTGTAGACGATGAGAAAGGAGGTACTAAACAAGACTCAACAACACATGTAGTGGACGAGGGATGTATGTGTGAGTGGGTGGGTAGGTGTGGCACCCCCCTGGATTCTCCACTATACAAAACCGCCCCCCTCAATTAGGTACTAAATATAATGGCGATAATTACTGATTAGTGCTTTATTTGCTTGATTTTTCATTGTGATAATTCTTAATGATATCTATGTGATTTGTGGTTAGTATGGATATAAGGAACCCTTGATGGACCATGATAGTCTTTCTGCGCTAGGCATGTCAATATTTGACAGTCTACCATTTAGGACCATCTCAAATTTTGTTAAAAATTTGGAGAGAGTGGAGAGGTCGATTCCCTTTTTGCTAGAGGTTGGTTCCTCCGACACCATTTTTGGAGGGAAATCGAAGGCAGCTCACGTCAGATGCCTTTTTTCTAAAAAAGCAAAGCTTGAAGCTAGCGTCGGTTAATCTGGTTAGGGGGATGCACAATGAATGGCTGGTGGACGAAAGCTTCTCACTCTTTTATAGTAGTAGAGGAGGGAAGACAAGTGTATAGGTGGGTGGGTGAATGGGTTGGGTTGAGCATTCATAAAGAAACAAAGAAAGTTTTGTAGTTTGAGACTGAAAAAGAGAGAACAAGTAGGGCATACCCTAGCATGAAAGGATCATGGTAGATTCCTAATCTGATGTTGGACTCAGACTCTCACTCACACCACTACCACCATTCCTTGCAGATATCAACAATCATAATAAATAGAGACGGCGGGTGAAAGCACCCACTCCAAGCCCTAACTATCAATCTCAAGCCAAGGAGAAGAAGGGGAGAGAAGAGAAAATAGGCAATTTAGCAGGTAGACATGGAGGCCAGCATGGCAATAGTGGCAGTTAATGCACCAGTGGGAAACACTAGAAGAGTGCACCGCGTAGAGCATAGCGACCGCTTGTGACCACCAAGAGGGGCAGATCCCTCAGATAAAGAGGCCGGCACGCCAAACCATGATGGTGCGGCCATCCCGCACATCTGTAGTGACATCAGTTGCTAGTGAAACGATGTGGAGATATAGACACGAAACCAATTTGACTATAGGTTTGTGATAGACCCGGTGGCATCTGCGATGACCAACAACAAGAGAGAGGGGATAGAGGCATAGAGGAAGGATCGTTGATGGACGGAGAACCGAATAGTGAACAACGAGTTAAGCATTTCTAAAGGGCACAAGTTATGCGGTAGTAGAATTTTGCTGCTCAGCCTCTTCAACAATTTGCTCGATCAGCTGCCGTATGGGGTGAGCATAAGTCCTTAGGTGAGCACAAATGTCATTCCATGGCTATAGGCCAATGCAATGCATGCGATCGGCCACCGGATGTTGATGTGTATATATAAAAATAAACTACTACTCCATAGTATATATATTTGCTTGATTTGTCCAACCATGTAATGCATGAAGCAGAAAATAATGAACCCTACTGCCTAACCTGTTGAATCCATTTGTCGCCGTTCGGAGTTTACTAGTAGTAAACGTTGAAGACCACGGCGGATTGCTGAATCCAAAGTGAAATATTCTTAGTTATTTTACTCGGGGCTATCCCTTTGTTTCCGTGTGGATGTCTCGATGAATGCATGTCGCTGTACCGGCGGCAGCCGGCAGTTGTGTTTGACAGAGACGCGACGACAATGACAATCAAATTAACAACCTAGGTAACTAATCGATACCATCAATGATCGATGCATATAATAATTAAGATAAGAGGACGCCCTAGCTAGCCAACCATATATACATATATACCTGCAGTCCTGCCATCGTCGTCGTCCAGGTCGACCGATCCCCCGGCCGGTTGTTTCAGGCAGGGCAGGGAGAGAAATGGCGAAGCTCTCCGGGGCGGCCGTGCTGCTCCTCGTCATCGTCCCCCTGAGCATGTACACCTGCGCCTTGCTCGTGGGCATCCAGCTCGGGCGGGCGCTGGAGAGGGGCCCGGACAACAGCGGCGGCAGCGGCGTCGAATTCACCTGGCGAGGAGCCCTCGACTACGTCACCAAGGTGATCGATCGATCGATCATATCGTCGATGATAGCACAATAGCTCCCCAGCTATAGCTACCTTGTTCATGCATCATATCCATCCATCAGTTACATATATATACGTTGTGTTCGATCTCTTCTAGGGTAGAGAACATCTATTCTATCCATCCCCTGCATGCGTCGTCGTCGTCATAAAAAGAGGACTTGTTTGTCAATTGCCATGTACTTGTGTTTCAGGAGCTTTGGGATATCAATGTTTTGGGACGGCGACGAGGAGGCAGGAGGGTTAGTGGTGGAGTCAGAGAACTAGCACCCGTCGTTGTGGCGTCATGGAGCACTGATGTTGAGAGGTCGTCGTCCTCCCTTCGTGAAGAAGCACTGGAACCCTACGTCGCCCTCCCTGAGCTCCCTTCGGCTAATGATGTTCTAAAGACAAAGAGAAGTGCAAATGCAACCTCAAGTACCCAGAGACACTACAATAATCATACTTCGGTACGTGCATGCGTGCTTTAATTTCTAGTACTAATCTTTCTTTTTCTATTATTATTATTATTATTATTATTATTATTATTATTATTATTATTATTACTACTACTACTACTATTATTATTATTACTACTGCTGCTGCTGCTGCTTCAGACTGTTTATATAGGAGTCGATGGAGATCAATTATTGCTAGCCACTACTGCAGAAATATATTTTTCAATATTATTTTTTCACAGCCGATTTTACTGAAACCATTTGTGATAATATATCACTAAACTAAAACTGGTGGTGAAAACAATCTTTATTGCCGGTTCAAGAGAGAGGAGCCGATGCTAACAACCCCCCCCCCCCCCCCCCCCCCATCACCTGCACCGCCCTCACACCACGTACATAGGTTGTGCTTTCTCAAGGTGTCTGACAGGAGGACCCTTGCGCCCACATGTTAGCCCCGCGAACGGGTGCACACGGAGCACACCAATTCAAGCCCCCACCGGCCCATATCTATCCTCCCTATGTTTCTCCCATGTTTCTATTATCTCCCTCCCTTTTTGTCTCTCCGCTCCCTCTTGGGCTCTCCGTGGAGATGTCCTCCCCAATAATTCTCTCTCCCTCCCTCTCTCCCTCCCTCCCTCTCTCTCTGTCCCTAGTCTAACCCCAGGCGTGCCGCGGCCCGTGGCGGCAAATTCTGGGGCATGGGGCATACGGACCCTAGAGTTCTCCTCCGCACGACTCTCCCTCCAAGTTCAAAGTGGCTAGTGCCCCCCTCCCTGGCACAGTCGTGGGGTGCACGGCACCATGGCAGCAGCCTAATGTAAGCACAGCTCAACGATGGTGGCTCTAGGCAGCACAAATTCGGTGGCAGTGGGTGCAGGCATGGGCACGAGCTCGATGGCAAGCTAGGGGCGAGCTCGGCCACGGAGGCATGGGCAGTGGCTGACTTTGGACCATTTTACAAGGGGAAAATCAAATATGATTAACATTAGTAGGTGTCATATTAACATTTTCTGGTCAACTGAATGGTAGAATTAAATATGTACTTAAGAAATTGTTTGTATAAGGGGGGCCATGGCCCTCTTTGGCCCTAAGGAAGCTCCACCTTTAGGCATGGGCGTGGAGTTGGCCGATTGTTCCAGTCGTAGACTGCAGTATACTCTTTTTATAATTTTTATTCAATTCTCACCGTCGGATGCAAACCGACAATGATAACCTCCATTTCAACCACCACTTTCTCCACTACCTTGCAAAACCGGCAGTGTTGGCGTTTATGTAGTTGTGAGTACACCCTCCTTTTTAAATTGTAAGTCGCTTTTGTTATTCCAAATTTATAGCTTTTACTTCATATACATGTAGATAGCAAAATCTATTTATTCAAAAAAAACAAGATGACTTACAGTTTGAAATGGAGAAGGTATTAGGCAAGCTAGGGTTTTGTATACCAGATATATAATTAGGGTGGCATGCAGTTAAGCGCATATATCACTAGTACATAGATGGGCTATAGTCCCGTGACTAAAGGGTCTGTGCGAGGCTAAAAAAATAATGTGTGATTTGTGGGACTCGAACTCAATTCAAAACCTCATCCATTGCCTCGCTTATAGCTAACCACCACACCTACACAACGCATGTAATCTTGGATGGGATACTTTCCTTTTGAACTAACCCCTGGAGGACTTTTAGTCCGGGTTTGTAAAACCAACCAGGGTTGAAGAGTCTACATTGGTCTGGGTTGGTGTTACCAACCGGGACTAATGCCTTAAGGCTCTTTAGTCCGGGTTGGTAACACGAACCGGGACTTATGTAGACCCTTTAGTCCTGGTTAGTGTTTGTATTACCAACCGGGACTAAAGGTCCTCTGACGGACATGGAATTTGGACCCGGGTCTAATGTGCTGAAACGAAGGTCTGTTTTCTACTAGTGCATATAAATAAAGTAGTAGTACTAGTGTGTCATGTAGTTCAGAATAATGAAGTAAATACAAAGGCAAAACCAACATTTCCCCACCTTTTCTTTCCTTAGATTTGAGAAAAATAATAGTAATATTGTTTCGGTGTCGTATAACAAAAGATCATGGTTTCACTATCATATCTAGCGAATTTTTATGTTTGAGACGAGGACTAGCTAATTCTATCTTTGTTTTGTGTTCCATATCAAAATTTTTGCCTATATATAAAGTAGTACTAGCAGTATGAATACATGAATAATGTATGGTGGTGGATTGCATTCCAGCCGAGGGGCATGATCAGCGTGGGCCCGTGGGGTGGATCCGGCGGGCAGCCATTCTACATGCGCGGTGCCAGCGCTCCTCGCCTTCATAGCATCATCCTCTACCATTCCGGCGCCATCCACTCCCTCTCCTGCGAGTACACCCTCGCTGGCGACTATGAGGGGCCGCCGCCCCGAGTGGCTGGTCCATGGGGCCTCTCAGATTCCTACGGCTCCAGAGGAGTTCGTACCGAGGTAACGCCGGGCGACTGCCCAGATCCATCACCTTTTCTTCCGACCCTTGTATGCATTTCGCTTGGTTTGCAAAGTTGCAAAAACCATATGAGAGCATGGGTTGATTTGGCATACATCTGTGAATATATAAACAATTCCTGTGTGCAGATCGACCTGCGTTCAGGGGAGCACATTACGGCAGTGGAGGGGACGACGGGGCACTTCGCGAACGTCCCCGGCGCGGTGATCACCTCGCTGACGTTTCACACCAGCGCCGGCAGAACGTACGGGCCGTACGGCAGCGTGGCCACAGGGTCGCACTACTTCTCCGTGCCGGCAGCGGACGACGCCTGCATCGTCGGCTTCTGGGGACGCTCCGGCTGGCTTGTCGACGCCATTGGGATTTACATGAAGCCTTCTTGCTCCTCATCATCATCATCAGACACGGCGGCGTACAAGAAGTATGCACCCAGACGTCAGGGACGAAATTAGTACGGCAGTACGTATACTGTGAGCATGATGGAAACATAAATAAATAATAACAAATCTGTCGGGCGTATATTGTAATAGAGGAATTAAATCTGAGAAGACTTTTTTTATATTTGTGGATAGAGTGAGTATATCTGACTGATCACTGGCGTTTGTATGGCTGAGAAAGAGCTAAGCTGTGGTCAGACACGTGGTCAGTGTGCAATGCGAAACCTATACCGATTACTGAAGAGAAAAATCATGTTCATGATGAGACAAGGACATACTCTTTGTCTCTGTTACATATGCAGACTATTCCATGGCAGAAAAGCCGCCAAATCTGACTAACCATTGAAATCAAATCACTCCGATCCCGACAACAAGCAATTAAAGCAACAGTGACTTATATACAAATAAAAACGAAGATTGTATATATAACCGACGAACTGAGATGAGATCATAGCTCATCATATCATCAGTTGTTAATTCAGTAAGCACACCACACCACCACTGCGCCATGGATCATCATCTCGAGCAAGCAGCAGAGCCAGAGAGCGAGAAGGTGGTGAAGCTGCTGGGCATGTGGGCAAGCCCCTACGTCCTCCAGGTGAAATGGGCGCTAGCGATGAAGGGTGTCGAGTACGAGTACGTGGAGGAGGATCTCCGGAGCAAGAGCGCCGAGCTCCTGGCGTACAACCCCGTGCACAAGAAGGTCCCCGTGCTGGTCTACGAGGGCAGGCCCATCGCGGAGTCTCAAGTCATCCTCGAGTTCATCGACGAGGCCTGGAACCACTGCGGCGACCCCATCTTCCCTCGCGACCCCTACCAGCGCGCCATGGCCCGTTTCTGGGCCAGATTCAAGCAGGACAAGCTCTCGCCACCGATCTGGAGGTGGTTCACGACGGAGGGCGAGGAGCAGGAGGCAGCGTACGAAGCCGGCGTAGAGCAGCTGCTGGTCCTGGAGAAGGAGCTCGCCGTCGCTGGGAAGCCGTTCTTCGGCGGGGAGAAGGTCGGGTTCGTGGACCTGTCGCTCGGCCCGCTGGCGTACGTGATTCCGATGTACGAGGAGATCGTCACCGGCGGCGGCGGCGTGAAGATGGTCACGGAGGAGAAGATGCCGTGCCTGGCTGCGTGGATGGGGAGGTTCCTCAGCTCGCCGGCCGTCAGGGGTCATCTGCCGCCGCTGGAGAAGCTGCGGCCCAGGTATCAGGCGATGCGCGAAGCGTTTCTCGTCTCAGCAAGAGCAAAAGTTGAGCAGCAGCAGCAGTAACTAGAGCTAGCTACTTGCACTGTGCGTTTCTCGTCTTATCACGTTCTTCTGCTCTCTATCCTTTCTGAAAGAGTCAAAGAGATTATACCATGTAAAGAAAGACAAAGCCAAGGTATTTACATGTACCTAGTACAGTGGTAGACTGGTAGTACTGGTAATTTGACCTCTGTGTCATGCCTGGTGCATAAACTCCGATCCACTTCAGAGTTCAGACTGAACTTTGGCGTGGCACTACTATGGCAGATGATGCATGCTTCTGATTATTATTATTATTAACTAGCAAACATGTCCATGCGTTACAACGGTGGGAAAAAAATACTATTGAACGCTAATGAAAAACGAATATTATATGTCTATTTATAGCTTGTTCGTTTGGGCTGATCTGGCTGGCTGAAAGTACTGCTGACTGGTTTTTTGTGAGAGAAAAACACCGCTGGCTGACTGGCTGATTTGACTGATAATCTCAAGCGAACAGGCTATTAGTTTTCCCTTTCTATAAAATTTGCATCTATAATTTATTTATGATGACTATGACATCTATATTAATTAAAATACAACCTTGTTATTTTTTCTCCCATTGTAAGCTCCAAAAAATCTGTACACATAAATTTATCGTAGCTTCAATATTCATAATAATGTCCATGTGTTAATGATTTAGATATTGAGTTCTGTGATTCCTTTTGAGAACTTGTAAAAATAAAAGTCAACAATGAGTTAGTTGTCACCACGAGGATTGGTCTATCTATTGATGAGACCTCTCTCGATTTTTACATGTCAGCTCTCCTTGTTTTGTCGAAAATTGTACTGATAGATACGTATAGTTTGGAGATACATTTCTTTTAATTAGGTTGGATGACAAACTGCTCAAGATTTGAGCCTACAGTTTAATTAGTTGAACCATCAGCTGATCTAGGTTTTAATAATAATAAATTTTATTTTGGTAATCAAAATTTCATCAATAATTTAGTGGTGAAATATTTATCTATCATGGAAAGATTGTTACAATATTTTAAATACCCATAGTGATGTATTTATTATTTATTTTTCAAAGTATATAAGAAAAATGGGATACAGAAAAGAAGAAAAAAAATCACGGAACTGAACAACATGGGTGAAAGGATCAAGATGCCCAAGAGGGGGGGTGAATTGGGCTTTTCTAAAAATTAATTGCAAGAATTAAATCCTACAAGCCGGAATTCACCCCTAGTGCCTACTTGTATTCCTAGAGATTCTACCGGTAAAAGTTTTGCACCCTAGTTTCCAATCCTAGTCTAGCATGGCAATTCTAGGAAAGTAAATCAAGCAATGAATGTAAATACGAGAAAGTAAATGCTTGAAAGTAAGGGCAAGGAACACGGCGATGTTTTTCCGAGGTATCGGAGAGTCGCCACTCCCCACTAGTCCTCGTTGGAGCACCCGCGCAAGGGTGTAGCTCCCCCTTGATCCGCGCAAGGATCAAGTGCTCTCTACGGGCTGATTCTTCGACACTCCGTCGCGGTGAATCGCCCAAAACCGCTCACAAGATGAGTTGGGTCATCCACAAGCTCCGCCGGATGATCACCAAACTCCCAATCACCACCAAGCCGTCTAGGTGATGGCGATCACCAAGAGTAACAAGCTAAAACTCTCACTTGACCACAACGAGCCTAATGAGAAGGTGGATGCACACTTGCTACTCTCTAATCGCTAGTGAGGAACTCTCAAGCTTTGATTCTCAAATCACAATCCTCACTAGAGCTCTTGCACTCCCTTGCACTCCAAAGGTGTTTCTCAGCTGAATAAATGAGCAAAGGACCTCTAAAAGAGGTGGTGGGGATGTATTTATACACCCCACAGTCAAATCCAACCGTTACCTGCCAACTCAGCAAAATACGAGGTGACCGGACGCGCCGGTCGAAGTGACCGGACGCGCCGGTCGCTCGTAACGGTCGAAATTCTGAAACTTCGGCTGAGTGACCGGACGCGCCGGTCAGGGGTGACCGGACGTGTCCGGTCGTGCAGGGAGCTTATTGTAACGTGACCGGACGCGCGACAGCATCCGATCAGTGATGACCGGACGCATTCGGTCGTCAGAGGACCTTACTGGAACGTGACCGGACGCGCCGATCAAACTCCAGTCGCGTCCGATTAGATGGTTTCCCTCAGGTGACATGTGTCAGCCTGACCACCGCGTCCGATCCTCGCAAGGACCGCGTTCGGTCGTCAGCGCTGAAACACAGTTAGCGGTTAGTACAGGCCAGGCACCGCATCCGGTCAAGGGAAAAACCCTCTAAATTCTTCGAAACACGACGCAACTTGAACCAAGTTGCTTCCAACTGAACTTTGAGCTATTCTAGAGCTTCCTAGTGCTAAGTTTAACAAGTGTGCACCACACCTAAACATAAGACTCACCTAGGTCAAGCTACCCGCTCATGCCCCCCTTTATAGTACGGCCAAAAGAGAAAACGAAGATCCTAACGACTATTCCGAATGTAACTCAACACCTTGACATCCGGAACTAACCGTCCTTAATCTTGACGTCACTCCTTTGAAAACCGAAACGATTTCCATCAAGGGGCATGAATACCATAGTGCCCAAAGCAGTTATCAACTCCATGACCTAACTTACCAAGGTTTCTGCAAAACACACGTTAGTCATGGTAATAAAGCGTTGTCATCAATTGCCGAAACCAACTCTCGGGGCCTAGATGCTTTCAATCTCCCCCTTTTTGGTGATTGATGACAACACTAAGATTCAAAAGATAAGAGTTGAGGTTTTCGAACATGCTTGGTTCACATAAGCAAAAAGCAATAAGCACAAGGGGTTAGGAATTGCTTATGTGCCCCAAGCCAAAAGAGTGTACTCATAAGATAAGACATAAAGCGTTAGTACACATAAAGATATAGCTCAAAAAAAATCGGAGTAAGGCACGGAAGCACAACCTTAGAGCTATAACCAACCAAGTGACATGATTTAAAAAGGTGACTAGATAAACCGTATAGACTCAAAGTATCTCACACGACCACATGTCACAAGAATGCAAGTACTGGAATGTAAGCATGATGCATGAATGTAGCACACAAATAAGAACGAAAACCCTCTATCAAAACTCCCCCTGAATCTACTCTCTCTCCCCCTTTGGCATCAACCGCCAAAAACTAATCTAAGGATCTGACGGGGGAACAGACGGAGTCGAGTCGGGTGCCGAGGAGCGCGGAGTAATCACAAACTGAGAAGTGTCTTCCTCGGACTCGGAGCTATCAGGCTGACCCTCTGAAGAAGCACGCGGCTGTGAAGCGGTCTGGGTCTGAACAACAGGAACAGGTGCTGACGAAGTAGCAACTAGTGGAGCAGTCTCTGTGACCTGTGCCTGAAGTGAGCCAACAGCTGAGGGATCTGTCGAGGCAACTGACGAAGGAACTGTCTCTGTAGTGCCTGTCCCTGTCATAGGAGGAACAACTGCCTCTGAAGCGGACAACCCTGAAGAAGTAGCTAGTGTAGTGTGCGAGGGCGTCGGCTGACCAGTTAACTCGCTGTATGTGGCACTGAAATCAACAAATGGTGTGCCTGTCAATAGGTGAGGGCGAGGCTGGTCTGAAGGAGTAAACCCCGTCTGAATAGGCGTGTAGCTCGGGGACTGGAACGACAGGGGGACCTGCTGCTGTGGAGAGGTGAACTGAAAGCTCGGCTGTCCCTGACTCGAAGGTCCACTAGACTGTAAGGCTGGAGTTAGGACAGATGCAGGTGGAGGAACCCCAACTGTGACCAAGTGACGCAGAAGCTCTAAGTACTGCTGCTGGCTAGCTGCACTCTGTCGCTACATGTCGTACTGCTGACGCTGCATCTCGACCTGCTGACGCTGTATCTCAAGCTGCTGTCTCTAGAACTCGTCCTGTCGAGCCTGTATCTGTGCAAACGCGGCAGCTGTGTCCTGAGCCTGTCTCTGTAGCTGAAGCTCCTGTCGCTCCTGTGCCTAGGTCAGCCTCTCAAGAATAGCCACCATGGTTGGGTCTGAGCGGGAGGCTGAACCAGAGCCACCGGCCTCGTGGTCGTGAGGCCGAGGAGACCGATACCTGGGGATGGGCTGATAATCCTCGTCAGTGCTGTCAGAGGCCTCATCCTTAGCTAGATCAGCAGGCTGAGCATCTAGATCTGCAAGCTCTGCCTCAGCAAGACCCTCAACGGTCGCGTCCTGCTCAGCCACTGTCTCTGGCACCTCAGGTCTCTCTCACTGTCCAGGCACTGGGGCCTGCTCTCTGGTGACATAAACCCATAGCTGACGGATATCATACTCTGGAAAGGCAGTGGTAGTATCTGATATCTCAGCTCTAATCTCTGAAGGCAGCTCAAGTGAAGATCTGATGATGAAGCATATCCAATGAGCATAGGGCAGCTGACGGTGTCCCTTGAAGCCTTCTGCCAGGGTGTCCTCCATCTCACATAGCATGAGATCCCATATATCAAACGGTGTCTGTGAGCGAAGGTGGTGAACAACCCACAACTGCATCCTGGTCAAACCCTCTCTCTAGCCCAGCCTGGGAAGAAGTGTACGCCTGACAATAGCATCCAGGACTCGGGCAAGCGGTGTCAAGCTGGCGGGTGTGCGACGAGACCCTTCGCCAAAAGGCTCACGGAAGCAGGGTCAGATCAGATCAGTAGGAGGCACTGTCCCGCCGTGAGGGCGTCTAGGTGGAGCTGTCTGACCAAAGCAAAGCTGATGTATCTTTGTCTCTGAAGCTGGGAGTTTGAGAATCTCCCATACTCTGGTGCTGTACACCCTGCGGTCACGGCCTCGGAATGCAAAGTGTATGAACTCATGTGCTGGATCAATCCATAGTGAGGCATAGAACTCCCTGACCCAAGTGCCACAGTACGCTCCTGTCCGTCCAAGAAAATCTGAAAAGCCTGGGAGAAAGGACAGGTGCGGACGAAGCTGCTCACCCACTACCTCAACAAGTGACTCAATACGACAGACCCTCTGTGGTCGAAAAGCGATCCCACTGTCAACATGTGCTCTGTAGAAATCCTCCTGTAGAGGTGTATAGAATCCCTCTGAAGCTCTGGAATCCCTCACAGGTGGGAACCATCGGCCGACCTCAACGAACCTCAGGGCCTGCACCTGACGTGCTGTAGCTCCCCTCAAGTCAAAGTGCTCAACTGGGGGCGAACCTCGAGCCCTGGGAGGTGGACGTCCTCCACGACGCTGGCCCTCTAGCCTAGGAGTCACCTGCACTCGCGTACGTGTAGAGCGACGACGCGGTGGAGTCTGGACTGGCTGCTCCTGTGTCTCCTCTGGAGCCTCTGCTGGTGGATCAACTGACATATCTTCAGTCCCCTCTGTGCCCTCTGTGGCCTCTGTACCGAGCTATCGACCTTCAAGATGAAAGCGACGCTCGCCAATGCGAATACCACTGCTCCTGCCTCCCCTCTCTGCCTGCTCTACTGCATCTGCTACTACCTGAGCGATCTCTGCATCTGTAAGGGTCTTCTTCTTCTTTCTGGCCATGGTCTTTATGCGCTTACCACGCGCAATCTCTGTCAGACGAGGAGGACTATCGTCCCCGTCACTAGGAGCACCCTCGGCGTTCTTGCAACGAACCATGCTGACAAACTATCGGGAACCTCTGAAAGATGGTGTACTGTCACTTTAGAGGCTTGGCCTCAATCCGTATCCGCAGGCTTGGCCTCGGATTCAAGCACAGAACTGCAGTCACCCCGACACACCGACAAACTCGCTGAAAAGACGGAATAGATGGATCTACTATAAGCAACATATATAATCTAAAAAGGTATGAAACCATAGAGATAGCAAGCATATAAGATAAGATGTGAATCGAAACGCGATGGCTACCTCGGATCGACGAGAAGACCGGTGAAGAGGTAAGATGACCTAGTTCGCGAGACTTCCCGAATACGCCGGACGAGCACTGAAAGGATTGAGTCAAGAAACGACGATGATAAGCGATGGAACGACAGTCAAGGTAAGCCCTAATCGAAGGAATTGAAAGATTGAAAACGTTAAACAACAAGGTTTCACCTCCGAATAGCGGGTTAGGGCAAACCCTAGGACGGAGAAGCTCGGCAGATGGACGATCGACGAGGCTAGGGTGCTCGGGAAGCCACGAGGTGATGCAAGCAGTGCCCGGAGGTGGCACAGGTGATGGCGGCACGGCTCAACGGCGGCAACACGGCACGGCGCGGTGGAGCGGCGGCGGCACGGCAGTAGGCGTGGCGGGTGCGGGCACGGGCGGCGCTGCGCGGGCAAGACAGGCGCGGCGAACAGCGCGGCAAGGGCACGCCGGAGGAGGAGGAGAGGGCAAGGCGCGGCGGTGAGCGGCGGTTCCGGCGACCTAGGGCACAAACTCGGCGAAAACGAGCAGCTAGGGCACGGGATTTGAGCGGCGGATTGAAGAGAAACCGAACGAAGACGAAGGGTTATATGAGGGGTTAGATCCGCTCGGCATGCACTGACCGGACGCGGTGGTCGAATGACCGGACGCGGCGGTGCAGCGTCCGGTCACACTCCAGTAAGCTCTTGGACGCGGACAGAGTCCGGTCGAGGGTTATTCGGGAAAGTCATCGCGAATGACCGGACGAGGTGGTGGTTATCGGGACCGGACGCGGTGGTCAACAGCGGCGCGTCCGGTGCAGTGTTCGGTCACTGGGTTAGGAGAAGGTCTTCTGGATGACCGGACGCGCTGGTGGTCGCTGGGACCGGATGCGGTGGTGAAGCATCACTGCGTTCGGTGCAGCGTCCGATCCAGCGTCCGGTCACTGTTTTTCGCCTTTCTTCATTCCGAACTTCGACGCGACTTCTCCCAATCAAGTTCCAATTCAAAGAGACACAAATAAACACCAATTGGAACCTGATATGAGTGACCTCACTCAAACCCTCAAGTTTTTCAAAATAGTTTGCCTTAGGCTAATATTATTTTTAGGAAAATAGGCAACAAACACCCGAGGAGCAACGTATGGCCATGCAATAGAGTTTTTTGAACCCTTAGGAGAGTCAAATGCTCTCTCTATCCATGGACGAACACAGAGGTCGCTCAAAGCCAAACCGAAAAGAAACGACAAAGCAACAACCATGCATATGCAATGCAATACAAGTAAGTAAAACTAGGTTGCTTGTCAAGTTTGATCCACGGTTAGGCTTCTTCACTCCTCCAAAGGAGGGTTATCGTAACCGTGTTAGACAAGCCCTAGATGCATTACGGGAAGTTAAACATGACATATAATACAATGCAATGCAAGGGACAACACAAGTTCACTTTTTAAAGTTACTAGAGTCAAGCACATTAAGTTCACTTCTCAACCTACAAAAGGTAGCCTCATCCAAAGGTTTAGTGAAGATATCCGCTAATTGATTTTCACTTCTTACACCTTCTAGTGATATATCATTTTTAGCAACATGATCTCTTAGAAAGTGGTGGCGGATATCAATGTGCTTGGTGCGAGAGTGTTGTACCGGATTATTAGCAATTTTAACGGCACTTTCATTATCACATAAAAGTGGCACCTTTTCAAGAACAATTCCATAGTATTTTGCACAAGATTTGTGCACAACAAGCCCCCGCGGCAATATATTCCGCCTCGGCGGTGGACAAAGCCACACTATTTTGCTTTTTAGATGACCAAGATACTAAAGACCTCCCAAGCAAATGGCACCCTCCGGATGTGCTTTTTCTATCAATTTTGCAACCGGCATAATCCGAATCGGAATAGCCAACTAGTTGGAATCTAGCTCCTTTGGGATACCAAAGACCAATGCTTGGGGTGTGCTTAAGATATCTTAAGATTCTTTTTATGGCACTTAAGTGAGGTTCTTTAGGGCACGCTTGAAAGCGAGCACACATGCACACACTAAACATGATATCGGGCCTAGATGCGGTAAGGTACAACAACCTACCAATCATAGAACGGTAGAGAGTTCGATCAACCTGTTTATCTCCCTCATCTAGGTTGAGATGTCCATTAGATGGCATTGGGGTCTTGATTGGTTTACATTCTTCCATCTTGAATCTCTTGAGAAGATCCTTGGTATACTTTTCTTGAGAGATGAAAATCCCTTCTCTCATTTGCTTGACTTGAAAACCAAGGAAGAATGTGAGCTCACCAATCATAGACATCTCGAACTCCTTCGACATCAATTCACCAAATTCCTTGCAATATTCTTCATTTGTTGACCCAAAGATGATATCATCAACATAAACTTGACAAATGAAGATCTCCCCATTAAGCTTCTTGGTGAATAGTGTGGTGTCGACCTTCCCAATGGTGAAGCCCTTCTCAATGAGGAAGTCCCGGAGGCGCTCATACCACGCTCTAGGGGCTTGCTTGAGCCCATATAGCGCCTTGGACAACCTATAAACATGATTAGGATATCTAGGGTCTTCAAACCCGGGAGGTTGATTAACATAGACTAGTTCATTTATGAAGCCATTTAAGAATGCACTTTTCACATCTATTTGATATAGTTTCATATCATGATGTGATGCATATGCAAGGAGGATACGAATGGCTTCAAGTCTTGCAACGGGTGCAAAGGTCTCTTCAAAATCAAGACCTTCAACTTGAGAGAACCCCTTTGCAACTAGTCTTGCCTTGTTCCTCACTACTATGCCTTGGTCATTTGCTTATTGCGGAACACCCACTTGGTTCCAATGACTCTTGCACCTTTAGGATGCTCTTCAAGTGTCCACACTTGATTGCGAGTGAAGTTGTTCAATTCTTCATGCATAGCATTCACCCAATCCGGATCTTGAAGAGCTTCTTCTACATTCTTAGGTTCAACACAAGAGACAAAAGAGTGATGTTCAACAAAAGAAGCAAGCTTTTGAGATCGAGTCATTACTCCCTTAGTAGGACTCCCTATGATGAGATCTTGTGGATGTGCTTGAAGTAGAGGTGAGTTTCTTCTATCAACCACTTGAGGAGGATGGGGAGCATCAACATCTTGAGCTTGTGCCTCGACTTGTTCATGAGAGACATGAGTGTCTTTATTTTCAACTCTCTCATCCTTGTCATCATCTTGAGGCACACGTGATGAAGATGATGGATCAACAATTTGTACATCGTCTTCATCATCTTTTGGCTTGATGTCTCCCACCGGCATGTTCTTCATTGCCTCCCTCAAGGGTTCATCACCTACATCATCACAATTCTCAATTGCTCCTTAGGAGCCATTAGATTCATCAAATTCCACATCATATGTTTCTTCAACCAAACCGGTGGCATGGTTAAATACTCTATATGCTTTGGACTTTGATGAGTAACCAACAAGAAAACCAATATCACAATGTCTTTGAAACTTCCCTAGGTGTTGACGCTTCTTGTAGATGTAGCATTTGCAACCAAACACCCGAAAGAATGAGACGTCCGGCTTCTTCCCATTAAGCAACTCATAGGGGGTCTTGCCAAGAAACTTTTGTAGGAAGAGGCGATTTGAAGCATAGCATGCGGTGTTGATTGCCTCGGCCCATAACTTCTCCAGAGTGTTGTACTCATCTAACATTGTTCTTGCAAGGGTGATCAAAGTCCGGTTCTTTCTCTCAACTACACCATTTTGTTGAGGAGTGTAGGTTGAAGAAACTTCATGCTTGATTCCAATTTCATCACAATAAGCTTCAATGTTTGTGTTGTCAAACTCTTTGCCATTGTCACTTCTAATCTTCTTTATCTTGACTTCAAATTCATTTTGAGCTCTCTTTGCAAACTTCTTGAAGCAATTTGCCACTTCGGATTTGTCATGAAGGAAGAAGGTCTATGTGTACCTTGAGTAGTCATCCACTATCACAAGACAATAGAGATTTCCACCCAAGCTCTTGTAGGTTGTAGGTCCAAACAAATCCATGTGTAGAAGTTCTAGCACTCTTGAAGTTGACATGAAAGCTTTGGTTGGATGAGTGTTTGCAACTTGTTTGCCCGCTTGACATGCACTACAAGGTTTGTCCTTTTCAAACTTTACATCCTTCAATCCTCTCACTAATTCTTTCTTCAATAGCTTGTTGAGAGTGTTCATTCCAACATGAGCAAGCCTCCTATGCAAAAGCCATCCAAGTGAGGTCTTGGTGAACAAACATGTCATCAAGTTTGCATCTTCGGAGGTGAAGTCAACAAGATAAAGATTATTGTATCTAAAGCCTTTGAATATCACTTGCTTGTCATCTATCTTTGAAACTACCACTTCATTAGGTGTGAACAAGCATTGGAAGCCAAGGTCACAAAGTTGCCCAACGGATAATAAGTTGAAACTCAATGAAGCAACATAAAGCACATTTGAGAGTGAGTGATCATTTGATATTGCAATCTTGCCTATACCCTTTACTTTGCTCTTTGAATTATCCCCAAATGTGATGTTCTCTTGACATATCCTTCAATGGAGGTGAACATACGAGGATCACCGGTCATATGTTGAGTGCAACCACTATCAATAACCCAATGAGATCCACCGGTCTTGTAGTTCACCTACACACAAAAGATCAAGCTTTTTGTTTAGGGACCCACACTTGAGAGGGACCCTTGACTTTCTCAACTAGTGACTTGGCAACCCATATTTTCTTAGGCCTATTCTTGTTTGGGGGACCCAAGAACATAACTTTCATCTTTCCATTTGAATCTTTTCTTAGCATATAATGAGCATTGAAGGCAAAGGGTCTAGCATGCTTGGGCAAGGGTTGTGGTGGTGGAGTTTTGCACTCATGAGCAAAATGGCCTTCTTGTCCACACTCAACACATCTCTTTGGCTTGGGCTTTGACTTGCCTTGTTGTTGTTGAGCTTTTGCCTTCTTCTCTTGATTTGCCAAGTACCCAATACCACTTCTATCCATCTTCATCACGATGTTCATGAGTAGCTCACTTTGCAAATATTGGCCTCTTGTGAACTTGCTTAGGCCGGTCTTGAGATGCTCTTTCTCTTGCTTGAGCTTTTTGTTTTCTTCAATAAGTGACTCATTTGTTGTTTGCTTCTCAAGAGCCATCAAACCTTTTAGCTTCTTGTTCTCATTTGCAAGCTTCTCATTTTCACTCTTGATCTTGGCATAATCATCATAGTTGCTTGACTCAACCACACTCTTGCCTTTGCTACTAGAACCTTGCTCAATGCTTTCAATGATCAAGTCATCACATGATGTAGCTATGTCACACTTAACAACTTTGTTAGTAGCATCATGTGTCTCAAGAGAAAGTTCATTAGCAACCAAAAGACTATCATAGTCAATTTTCAATGTTGTATATTTGTCTTTTAGAGAGTTATGCCTAGTGATGAGCTCATCATGCTTCTTCTCAAGTTTATCATGTTGATCTCTAAGCTCTTTGTTAGAAGTTTTGAGCTCCTTGAGAGTGGAAGACATAACTTCATTTTGATCTTTGAGCTCACCACTAGCCTTTTGAGCACTTTCAAGCTTGGATGAGAGTGATTCATTTTCATTTTGAAGTTCATCATTTTCATTTCTAGTCCTTCTTATGACTTTAGTGTACTTGTTCAACAATTTTACAAGTTCATCATAAGAAGGTGCGTCATATTCATCATCACTATCATTATCATCATCATCATCACTATCATGGTTTTGTACCTTTCGTTCACCCTTGGCCATAAGGCATAGGTGAGTAGTGGACGATGATGGTGAAGGAGGCGGTGAAGGTGGTGATGAAGATGTCGGTGAAGATGATGGCCCCATCACAAAAGCGGCAACCTTCTCTTTCTCATCATCGCTCTCATCTCCGGAGGACTCACAAGATGATTCAATGTCGGTGAGCCAATCACCAACAATGTATACCTTTTCTCCCTTCTTCTTCTTGTGGAACTCTTTCTTCTTGCCATCCTTCTTCTTGTATGGCTTGTTTTTCTTCCTCTCTTCTTCTTCATCACTTGAATCATTCTTCTTGCCCTTGTTCTTATTCTTGTACTTGTCTTTTGGAGGTCTAGGGCATTGATGAGCTAAGTGGCCAAGTTCACCACAATTGTAGCAATCCATCTCCGAGATTGGCTTCCTTTTGCTACTTGTGAAGAATTTCTTTTTCTTGCCATCGAACTTGATGCCACTCTTGTTGAGCTTCTTTAGCATTTTGGTGGTCTTCCTCACCATGAGTGCAAGTGATTCATCATCAATGTCACTTTCACTTGAGCTCTCTTGCACCATCATGGCTTGGCCCTTCTTCTTCTTCTTGTCATGGCTAGCTTTGAAGGCCAAGTCTTTCTTCTTAGAAGATGATGAGCCATCTTCCGGAGTGATGTGCATGTACATCTCATGTGCATTGATCTTCCCCAATACTTGTGTCGGTGTTGCGGTGGAAAGATCACTTTGGTGAAGCACGGTGACAATGTGACCATACTTCTCAATGGGAAGAACACTCAAGATCTTCCTTGCAACATCCGATTGGCTCATTTGAGTGAGCCCAAGAGCATTGAGGTCCTCTACAAGAATATTCAAATGAGTGTACATGTCATTAGCACTTTCTTTGGGAAGCATCTCAAAAGAATTGATTTTCTTTAAAGCAATATGATAGCGTTCCTCACGCTCACTCTTAGTTCCCTCATGGAGAGCACAAAGGTTTTCCCACAATTCATGAGCGTTCTTTGCATTACGCACACGATTGAAGATATCCTTGCCTAAGCCCCGGTAGAGTGCATTTTTGGCCTTTGCATTCCACCGGTCGTACTTCTCCTCGTCACCACTTGGGTTGGCGGGATCCTTGATAGCGGGAAGCCCTTGGGTAGCGGCTTTAAGACACCCAACATCTATGGCTTCGAGGTACGCCTCCATTTGGATTTTCCAATATGGAAAATCATCCCCCTCAAAGGTGGGAGGTGGTCCTTCCCCGTTAGACATCTTGCTCTAGACGGTAAAGCCTAAATTAGGAGCAACTCGGCTCTGATACCAATTGAAAGGATCAAGGTGCCCAAGAGGAGGAGTGAATTGGGCTTTTCTAAAAATTAATTGCAAGAATTAAATCCTACAAGCCGGAATTCACCCCTAGTGCCTACTTGTGTTCCTAGAGATTCAAACGGTAAAAGTTTTGCACCCTAATTTCCAATCCTAGTCTAGCATGGCAATTCTAGGAAAGTAAATCAAGCAATGAATGTAAATACGAGAAAGTAAATGCTTGAAAGTAAGGGCAAGGAACACGGCGATGTTTTTCCAAGGTATCGGAGAGTCGCCACTCCCCACTAGTCCTCGTTGGAGCACCCGCGCAAGGGTGTAGCTCCCCCTTGATCCGCGCAAGAATCAAGTGCTCTCTACGGGCTGATTCTTCGACACTCTGTCGCGGTGAATCGCCCAAAATCGCTCACAAGATGAGTTGGGTCATCCACAAGCTCCGCCGGATGATCACCAAACTCCCAATCACCACCAAGCCGTCTAGGTGATGGCGATCACCAAGAGTAACAACCTAGAACTCTCACTTGACCACAACGAGCCTAATGAGAAGGTGGATGCACACTTGCTACTCTCTAATCGCTAGTGAGGAACTCTCAAACTTTGATTCTCAAATCACAATCCTCACTAGAGCTCTTGCACTCCCTTGCACTCCAAAGATGTTTCTCAGCTGAACAAATGAGCAAGGGACCTCTAAAAGAGGTGGTGGGGATGTATTTATACACCCCACAGTCAAATCCAACCGTTACCTGCCAACTCAGCAAAATACGAGGTGACCGGACGCGCCGGTCGAAGTGACCGGACGCGCCGGTCGCTCGTAACGGTCGAAATTCTGAAACTTCGGCTTAGTGACCGGACGCGCCGGTCAGGGGTGAGCGGACGCGTCCGGTCGTGCAGGGAGCTTACTGTAACGTGACCGGACGCGCGACAGCGTCCGATCTGTGATGACCGGATGCGTCCGGTCGTCAGAGGATCTTACTGGAACGTGACTGGACGCGCCGATCAAACTCCAGTCGCGTCCGATTAGATGGTTTCTCTCAGGTGACACGTGTCAGCCTGACCACCGCGTCCGGTCCTCGCAAGGACCGCGTCCGGTCGTCAGCGCTGAAACACAGTTAGCGGTTAGGCCTGACCGGACGCGTCCGGTCAGGCCAGGCACCGCGTCCGGTCAAGGGAAAAACCCTCTAAATTCTCCGAAACGCGACGCAACTTGAACCAAGTTGCTTCCAACTGAACTTTGAGCTATTCTAGAGCTTCCTAGTGCTAAGTTTAACAAGTGTGCACCACACCTAAACATAAGACTCACCTAGGTCAAGCTACCCGCTCATGCCCCCCTTTATAGTACGGCCAAAAGAGAAAACGAAGATCCTAACGACTATTCTGAATGTAACTCAACACCTTGACATCCGGAACTAACCGTCCTTAATCTTGACGTCACTCCTTTAAAAACCGAAACGATTTCCATCAAGGGGCATGAATACCATAGTGCCCAAAGCAGTTATCAACTCCATGACCTAACTTACCAAGGTTTCTGCAAAACACACGTTAGTCATGGTAATAAAGCGTTGTCATCAATTGCCGAAACCAACTCTCGGGGCCTAGATGCTTTCGATGGAAAAATAGAACTTTATTAGACCGAAAAAAATACACACGAGAAAAGAAACAGGGAAAAGGACAGGAAACGTTGGATGGGAGAACGGGCGTTTATTAATTTGCACCGATGCCGAACGGATGCTTAACGAACATGGAAAAGAAGAGAGGGTTTCCGCGTTGGGCCGCCACACACCAGATTCACATCTTCGTGCTTATCTGTTCCAGTTTTCCCCATGCTACAGTGAAGCTTTTGCTATGCCTAATCCCCAGAGCTGTTCTTTGATCCCTTGGGAAGAAGAATAGATCGAGTTGCGTTGATTTAGGACATGGTGCCAACGAGATAGGTTGGGACTCAGGACTCCATGATTGTAAACGGGATGGGTTAGGACTCGGATAAAACAAACTGACTGAGCGGGCTGGCTGGATGGGGACGTAGCAAAAGCTGCAAAACGAAGAAACTCTTTAGCGATCGTGCGGACAAAACTTTTTAGGCATGAGTCTGGACCGGATCCATTATGTATTGCAATCAGATTCTGTATCAATCCTTGCTAGAAGAGATATATTCAAACTCGTATAAGCGCATGTCATATATGTCGGGAAAGAAGAGGGGAGGTAAAGATAGACGGATAAAAAATGGACGGACCAAAAAGTAGTTGGAGAGAAATTCTGCCTCTTTATTATTAACTAGCAAACTTGCCCGTGCGTTGCAACGGGAGAAAAAGTGAGCTACTATACTTAATGATTATGATGATCATGACAGAAGGCTGCTCTCGATTTTTCACATTATTCCATTGTCAGGGGTTGCACGGGTGCATACGTGGAGGTAGATTTATTTAGATTGATTTGGATAACAAACTACTCAAGATGTAGTTTGATAGTTTGATTTTTTGGATCATCGACAAAATCAGGTTATAATAATACAAGTTTTGCTTTTAATCAATATTGCATTAATAACTTGGTGGTGAAAATATTTATTTCTCCATCATAGTTCTAGAGTTCAAAGCCTATTTTTTTGTGTTGTTTATATTCTTTATTTTTTGTTACTATTCATCTACCTGTTTTATTTTCACGTTCGCATTCAGTTGTTGGTCGTGAAAATATTTTTTCTCCATCCAAGTTCTAGAGTTCAAAGCCTATTTTTTGTGTTTTTTATTCTTTATTTTTTGTTATTATTTATGTACATGTTTCTATTTTCACAATCGCATTTAGTTGAATGTGAAAATAACAGAATAAAAACAGGTTTAGTTGAACGTGAGAAAATAAAAAGAATAAAAGCGTACCTGAACCTAATCGGAGTTTGATGAGTTGTACCACGCCATTACGAGCTTATCGTCGTCATGGACTCTTACTGGACAAAAATTGTGTATTATATATTCACTTTCCAGGAAGCAACTGCAAAAAAAAAGAAATCAGATGTAACTGAACACGGTGGGAACTGGAATAAAAAATAGAAAGAAATAGAAAAAGAACATCGAAGCAGGGAAAGAAATTGAAAATCTCGTGGTAGACAGGACTTGGTTCTCCGGTCTTTATGCCCGTTCGTGACGTACATGGACTCTAGTTCTACGATAGGATTTATTTGATTAGGATTTGGTTTTTGTACCTGTCTAGGTTACCTTAAAAAGACCCACGTATGAGGGGGCTAGACCAAACCAAAATCAGGGAGTGAGAAATTTTGCCTCTTTATTATTATATTAGGTATAGATATAGATATAGATATAGATATAGATATAGATATAGATAAAGTATAGATTAGTCATTGCTGCTGCTCTGATGAACCATGGCATGCATGTTTGATTGTTTATCGTTGTTGCAGCAGCAGCAGTGGCATCGGTCATCTGCTATACTAAGACATTTGACCAGACATTGACCATGCATGAATCGAAGATTTTGAGATGAGGTGAGCGTGCTATTTCCAAAGCAACTACTAGTCGATCTCTACCCTCTGTTGCGTGCCCTGCATTTCAGCCTAGTGTCTAGCGCCACGTCTGTTTTTTAGGGCTTGTCTGGATCAAAGGAATTTCATAGAAAATTTATGGGAATCCATTCCTTTGGAAAGGTTTCTAGAAATGCTATTTGGAATGAAGGAAACTTTAACAGTAAAACAAAGGAAAGTTTCCTACCTCCATTCATTTCACGGGAAACAAAACATCTAGTCCAAACGAATGGATTCACGAAGACCGAGACAGCAAGAGAAGAGAAACAAAAAAATAATGTTACTTCCTGCATTTTTCCTGTGTTATGAATTCCTGCGTTCCAAACACCCCTTCTAGTTATTTCCCGCATTTTTCCTTTCCTCTGTTTTACCATTACACACTTACCCCATTCCTATGTTTTTTCCTATTCCTGTGTTTTTTTCTCGAATACGACTTCACGTATCTTTTCATTAAGAAGAAGGAGGCCGAAAGTACGGCGAATACAACACAACACAAGGAACCACGGAGGAGGTGGCCACCAACACACAGCGACAACAAAACAAAAGCAAGAATAGAAAGAAAGAATCCTCCACCAAGCCTAACAACGCAACTTTGCGAGGCAAGTTGCAACAACACCAAGGTACCAACTCAGGAGATGTCGCCACGGGGGTAAAGGAACCACCGAGAGACGACTCAGGTCGCCGGAGCCCACGCAGCAAAGCATCCGCGAGGGGGCATCACACGCTCGGCAGCGACTGCCCGAGGCAGAGCCAAACGTGACGTCAGTGGCCAAAGGTGGCCGAGCAACGACGTCGACGAACAACGATGGCAACACCAACATCCGAGCCGGAGGCACCAAAACAACGCGGAGCAGAGGCTCACGCGAGCACAACGATTCCTGTGTTTTCGATTCCTACATTCCAAACATGCCCTTACTCTCCCTCCACGCATGGTTATAATTTATAAATAAAAGCGAGTTAACTTTACCAAGACGCAGGTAGCAGTAGTAGTAATTTGTGGCAGAATCGCCCGATTTAATACACTTTCAAGGGCACTTGTCTTCCACTAGACACTAAGTGCCCTGAAAGTGAGCTAAACCAGACGATTTCGTCAAGCACACCTGACGGAAGAACTCGAACAATCCACATTTTACACCCGGGATCCAATAATGAGTACAAACTTACAATACTTAGTCCATTTCATACAACACAGAGTCTCAGAAATAGTTATTACAATACCAGAGGTTCAGAGTGCGAGAAATTAACAGCGGAAATAAAATAACACCTAGCGGAACGCAATGAGAATCCGTCTGTGCCCACCAGAAGAATCCTCCACACAAGGCCTATCTGCTCAAGGTGCACCTGCAACAAGGGTAAGATAAACCCTGAGTACACAATGTACTCGCAAGACTTACCCGACTGGGAATTATATTTCCCGACTCTCAAGGATTATGATAGGCTTTATGGCTTGTGGGTTTCTTGTTTGCGAAAGGCAGCACTAAGAGTGCGTCCTTAATTCTGTAACTTTTAGAAGCCGTATTTTATTCATTAACCAATATTCTATGTAAGCACCTATGCTATAATCAAGCAAGGGTTGAGCAAATCAGGACCATTTCTCCATCTTTCCAATGCCAATTCTTACTACGATGCCAGAGCGTAGTCAAGCCGTACCGTCACGCAGAAACGGTGATTCGCGAATCAATGTGCCCAGCTGGGTACCCCGAAAAATACACGCCTCGCTTGTACCCCAGGCACAAGCAAGACCAACCCGTTCCCCTCCTGTCACGGGTTTCCAGGTCTCCGTCCAAACTTAGACTCCTAGCTCCCGTACTTGAGGCCCGGCCTCAATACGGTGCTAAGACCTCCACCTATCCCTGCCTCCAATCAGTCGGTCCGGAAAGAGCCGGAGCCCATGACAAGAGAGTAACAAGTCTTTCTAGCCCCCATCCGCTAGTATATGCTCGGGATAATAAAACTGTGACTTGACTAGGGTCCATGCAACGAACGGTCCTTAATTGACGCGGACAGGGAAACAGTGCAACCCAATTATGCCCCGTGGCCGCGGGACACAACTTGTTACACCCATCAATACCAATACCACATCCCTGTCCGGTCGCCATTTCCTTTCCATCATTTTACCCAAAATGTAATAATAATAATATGAGTAACCTCCTATTGTGAGTAACGACAGGTCACTCTACCAATGAACCTAAGCAAAGCAGCTACACGATCCTGTACTAGTAAGACTCATGGGTAGATATATAGATGCATGTGGGTATCATAAAATTCCTGAAACGTAAATGCACAACATTGAAATATATATAACGATTTGCAAAATAGGGGTTATGCACCAGGGCTTGCCTTGGGCAGGCACAAAGTCAGAGGTGTCAGTCGCGGGCGGCCCCTGGAACTCCTCCGGTACAAAGATTTCCTCCTCGTACTCCTCGATGACTTCCTCGTAGTCCTGCTCCTCCGCGGCCACGTACTCAACCACCTCGGGCTCTACATGCATGCAATGATAATACGACATTTAATACGATGACAACAGTAGCTCTTATAATAACAACTATAAACTGGTTAGCTAACTCTAACTGCTAATATGCTAAGTTACCCATTGCATATATATCTCAACGATGATCATTTTTGCATCAATTTAATAGGCTTAAACCACTACAGATTTATATGAACGGATTTCACCAACTAATAGATCATGACTTAAGGGACTCAACTAAAGTGGTTTTGCAATTTTTGGACGCCTAGATAAATATATATTAATTCTCCAAAATCAGCCTCAACAACTAATTATAACATCACTTCAATTTCCCACTAATAGAAAAAGAAAACCCCACTTCGGCGCGGTCCACAAACTCGCAGGCGTGGCCCAAAGCTCGCCCCTCCCCCTCCGCGCAACGCGCGCGCCTACGGCCCGTAGACGCGGCCCACGCAGCCATTGGCCAGCCCGCGGCAAGAAAAAGCCCGCGCGTACAGGCGCACTTGCAGAAAAGACCTCGCGAAAAAACGATAGTCAGCGTTTTTGCATCAAGGCCCCAATACTAAACCGTCTTCTCAACGGGGAAGTCCCCGACGCCCCCGCGCTTGGCGGCGCTGCGCCGGCCGGCAACACGCGGCTACACCAGCTCACTAGGGCTCGTGGAGACCAAGCCCTTGAGCCGACCTCAGACCCGGACCCTAAGCCTTGCCCTAAGCGGCGGTGCGGAGCAACGGGGCGCACCAGAGCAAGCGGCTCACGGTAAGCGGCCAATCGAGATGGCGGCGCCGGCATTCCGGTGCCCCAGGGCGGCTGCAGGCCTAACAAACTAGCTCATGAGCACCAGGAGCCTACCTAATGCCTGGCCGAGGTGACGGTTGAAGGAAAAGTTGACGGAGTTGAGCTGGCCACGCACGACTGGGCGGTGCGGCGGCGCTCTGAGGTGGACACGACCGCGCCAGCTGCTACGCGAGGCGGTAGAGGCACAGTGGAGACACGCAGGGTGAAGAGGGATCCGAGACGAGCTAGGTGGTGCAGCCAATTGGCTCGAGATGGTCTGGGGAAGGACGGCCCACGGTGAGGGGCGGTTCGACGCTGATGCCACGGTGGCGGGGCAGCGCTCCTAAAATTGGGGCTCGGGGGGGCAAGGCTCGAGGTGGGGCGGGTCAGTCAGCTGGCAGCTCCACAGCAAAGCAGCGAACCGTGCGGAGCTGACGCAGACGGTCCCAGCATGCCGGAGGGGGATGGTGCGGGCCCGACGGCCATGGCGGCAGAGGAGGGAGGGGAGGTCAACCCTCGGGTCACCTCGCATGGGGGGAAATGGGGTCGACTGGGCAGGGCGACACACGCGCAGAGACCACGTCTAACGTACGCGCGTGATTTGGTAAACAAACAGCGCGCGAGCAGTGGACAGCCGGCCGGCAGTGGAGCAGGAGGCAGGGCATGGCGCGACGTCAAGGTCCTGGCATCGGCCGTGCCGCAGCGCGCGACGTGGGGGAAAGAAAGAGCAGCAGCCGCGCGGGGAAGCGAGGGACAGCGGCCGACCACGGACAGACCAGGCATGCTGGCCTGCTCAGCCCGACAGCGCGGCCAGGCTCTGGCACAGGGCGGCCCGGGGCGGTGACCGCGCACACAGGGCCAACAACAGAGACAAGGTTACGTGCACGGATTTTAAAGCACAAGAAAACCACTACCCCAGCTCGATTTCAGCTTAACCATCTGGACTACAGCCTAGAGGGCACCAAGGGCTGTCCCCAGAAGCCACAACACGACTAAACGGCTAGCATGCTTAAGCAAGGTAATTCCGCAAACACGAGGCTGTCAATCTGCTCAAAAGCTTACGGTTCTAAGCATAGTTAGGTTTTCAAAATCGATTTCCAAGCTACTCGGAAAACTAGCTAGCCAATTCACTTTACCACCGCAAGGGTTGCATTACACTCCTCGAAGATAGCACTTCAAAACTTGCTAAAGCGTTGTATACAAGTTCTATAACAGGTTTGTTAAATAAAATTCATTTTTGAACCTTAATCGACACAACACGGGTAATGCGGAAACTTCCAATTAACACTTTCATTAGCTAATTCAATTTAGTAAAATGATTCCACGAACTTTGGCACAAGCTAAAACACGTAAATAAACATGATTTGGTGCAAGTTACTTGCGGTAACACCGAGGGTGTTACATAATCTTTTCTTTGACAAGACGAATTTTGCATCATAAAAACTGGTAGTGGCATCTCTCATAATTGCCACGTCTATAGCTCCTTCGTCGGCCACGTACTGATCCGTTCTCTGGATAGCACCAGCGACCTGGCAGCTCAACAGGGCCCATCCCAAGGACACATCTTTAGCTCCTTCATTGGCCACGTACTAATCCATTTTTTACTATGTCTTTCCACGGAGCTTGACATTTTATCGTGTGATGTTCAAAAAACGCATTCTAGAGAACTCTTCTATCCATACGTAAGCATAATCGGAAGGAAGATTTTGTACCCTAATAGCTGAACCCACTACTATCGTCTATCGTCAAAAAACTTGAGGCATTCCTCACTCGGGTTCTACACACCCGTCACCCTTAATCTCCTTATCACCCGTAGAACAACGCCAAGGCACATTGTATCTTTGCTGCTGAACACCAACTGTAACAACGCAATAGGTCATCATCGCTGGTGAACACCAACATCAAAAATCAAACCGAGGTTCTTCATCACGAATCACAAGGTAATAACCTTTTTCTTCCATCATCTTTCAGTAAAGTTTGATCAAACAGCAATACACATGTCTTCACCAGCTAACAAAATACGATAAAACCAGCTAACGGCTCAAGAGTTATTATACAATGCTCGTAGCAAAAAAAATTTTGCGAGCTGATTAAACAAATAAAATTAGAAAATAATAATATAATTATACTCTGACGTCGAATCTTAATCCACCAAACAAACTATTTTCTCCATATTTATTTCTGTTTCATTCAGATTTACTAAAAGGCAAGCATTGCTCTTTCGTCAAATCCCGGTCAGCTCAGAGGTAGCATTGCTCCTTCATCAAATTCTAACACTCCTAGACCCCACACATAATCACTACTGGTCAGCTCAGAAACCCCAGGTTTTCTAGTGTAATCGATTATTATTGATTATTTTTTTTAGCCATATGCCACATGCTGGCTGACCGACTTGTCTGCTTTTATAGAGAGCAAATTGTTTGATACAAACGCACACCACACACGCACTGGGAAAACCAGCGTTTACATGAGAGCTTAACATCTAAATCAAACTGGACACAGCCAGCTAGCAACCAACCAGTAACCAAACAAACTAACCGACTTAACAGCTACAGAAGCAAAGAAAAGACCGAACTCCCAGAAACGCCGACTCCATCAGAGATCTTTGTGCAGAAAAAAAGGTCTCATCCAGGCACTAAGAGCAAACTCCTTGACCCCACCAAAAGTAGCTTCCAACAGCTCTCAAAGACAAACAAATTAACCATCGAAACCACCCTTCATCTTTCATTGAAGCAGTACAGAAAAAGCACCCATCTCTATACATCACAGTACTCCATCCACTTCCATCTGATTAGTTTGTTCCCAGAAGACCTTCAACCAGCTTTTCACTTGTCTTGACACGTCGACGCTGAACCGAACAAAAACCAAGTACTAGATTAAGCCAGCAAGAACCAAACACCCTGCTCAGAATGCAGATTACAAGATCAACCACTAAGACCTCTCGCCTGCAGACTTGTCTGTGTACAGAACATGTCAAATTTTGCACTTCTACAGTTACGGGATATATTTATCCGTGTTCTAATCTATACCTAAATACCATCAGCTTGTTTAACACTGGCTTGTTAGCAGGGCATGCCAATTGGGCACTTAAATACAGCTTATGAAGAAAAAAAAAAGAGCAAGGCTTCAACTTGCATAAACAAAATACAAAATATATTGGATCTCAACATTTGTCTTTAAGAACTGCTAACATGTTGGTGCTCTCATACAGTACGGTTCAACGGTTCATAACAAGAAGAAACACATAAATAAAGCATAAAAAAGTGCCTAAAGTGACCACTTGGTGTGCTAGTCCTTAGGTGCATATAACACCTTACGATTGTTCTTGCATCGGTAAAATTTCATGCACACTCCTGGCCTAGAGAAACTCTGAAATGTTTGGTACAGCTCCTTGGCCTTGACTTCAGAGACTGAATCACATAAATTTATTGTCATCTCTTTAAGCTTTGTCCCCCAATCAAACAGTCGTTTCACAAAAGCAGCTTCATGTTCAGTTCCTCTCCATACACCGATTTCTACTTCTTCAAGGTGATTCAACAAGAGTTCCTCTGTTTCCCACTCTACTTGCTGGACGCATTTGCAACTGGATGTGCATACAGTTTGGGCCTGACACCAGGAAGTATCAACTTAATAAAATTAAATGATGATTGAATGACAAAAATGAGAGAGTAAATTGTTAGATTCTTGAACACTTTTGAGGTGTGCCAATGTGTTGATATCAACAAGTAAAAAATAATTCGTCCTAGTAACTTGTTGCAGCAATACAATTTTCTACTAAGAGAAAAGATAGCACATAAGAGCATAATTTCTGTTTATAAAATCACATAGAATTCCATGTAATAACAAAAATGTGCTATTAACTGCCCAAAATTAAGGAGATTTTGAATCAATCTTAGTGCATATGCTTTGAATGGACCTACAGATCCATTTTATTTTCTTAGGCTAATTACTCCTTCAAGGCTTCAACTTTCTGTTCACTGCCATATTATTTTCTAATCTTATATACAATACCAAGGTTGATCTGCTTTAGTGCCATCCAACGACTCACCAGAAGTCCAGAACTGTATATTTCAAACAGGCTAACATAACTAGAAAGAGAACAACTATTTACAGTCCAAATAGTATACCAACAGTTAAATCTACAGAGTAAAGTGCTACCATTGGGATATCAAATAAACCATACATCCAACAAAAAAGATACAAATGCAGGTTTCTTCCCATTACTTCCCTGGCAAGTTAAACACTTACTCCAGTAACAAAATGAGTAGTGTTTTACCTAGGAACCATGTCTAACTAAATACAAACACATGTTTTTTTTCATAAAAACAGCATGCATCGATCTACCTTGAAAAATATTTTCATAATGCTTTAAATTAATTTTGCTTTCGATATATACTTCAACAAAAATTAATCGTCAAAAATGCCTTGTAGGGACCAAAACGCTACCTTTTTTTCTGAGTCAGGAGAGAGTATTAGGTAAACAAAGAATAGGTTTACCTCTGATCCAGTAGCAACAAAATGCAGATTCAACCTCCTTATACCAGTACACAATCTGAGAACATGGAATGCGCTGGCCTCAAAGGCATGTCCATTTGCCATTACCATTAAGCATAATAATGAAATGTCTGGGAGCACTGCCATGTTTTCCATCATGTAGTCATAGTTCTCTATACCCTGTGTTTTCATAGGAAGTAAAATAAAGGGGGTCACATGTGACAGTTAGAAGGGGAATGAAACCTAAAGCTGTTTCAGTGATGGTTGCTAGCTGACCATTGTTGTGAGCATAGACGAAACTGACGCTATTAGCTAACAAGTTCATTCTGGGTTCCTTACACAAAGCATGGCCATTGTGAGCTGCTTAAAAGACTGGACTACTTGTTCTCTAGAAAATACTTTGGCTCTCATGTTTCTTGAAGGTATAATGGAAGATAGTAATTAATCAGTGTGCTCAGCAATATTGGAGGGACCTGAGGTATCTAAGCAAACCAAAACATGCGATGACTTGTACCAATGGTGGTTTCCTGATATCACCATCATCGAGACAATTTGACAAAAAGTCAAAATAGTGGAATGAAACATTCTTTTAAGTAAGCCATTTGGTTCAATGCACAAGTCAACTTATTTTATCCTAAACAAAGACTCATAAGTAATATGCCTGAAGTACTTATTTACTTGTTTTTATATGTCTGTTCACACCTTAGGAGTTAAGCTTTTATTTACAAAAAAGGGCATGGAGCAAAACTTTAATTCTGTGGTAACGGAGGACCATTCTTAGTCAGCATGTCACATAGGAACCTTGGATTTGATACACTATCATGGTATGTAACTAGGATGGCATAGTTCCAGATAATAGAAGTGAGACTCACCTGCAGATACATCAGCGGTAGAAAAAGACTTTTGATGCCCTGGCAGCGCTGCAAGAGACTCAAACAAGACTGATTGTGCAGGAAACCACCATTTCCATAAACAAGATAAAAGCGAGTTCGCAGCCATTGAAGATGTGCCATCTTGCCAATGTGGACAGAGCTCGGATCATATTCATCACTCCACTCAAGTTTTGTCAGCAGAGGGGCCGAAATGTTGGCGACCTGTTCACTCTTGCGAAAACAAGATTCCACAGTTAACTCCTCGAGCGCCGGTGCCACAACGGTGAGCCGAGACAAGGCGCACAGGCCCCTGAGCTCCATCCGCAGCATAGACTCGGAATGTATGGCGAGATCCCTCAGCCCACGGGCGTACTCAATGGTGAGCCTCTGCAAGCACGGGCACCGCAGCGAGGACACGGCGTCGCCTAGCTCGCCTGAGCCGTGGAACCAGACGCGGCTCAGGTGGAGCCTGGTGAGGCGAGCGAAGACACCGGTGAGAGGCACGGCGAGGCCCTGAAAACCCAGGAAGAAGGAGATCTTGGTGGCCTGCTCGAAGCAGGGTAACTCAAAAGCGCCTCCCTGCGCGGCCTCCTCCTCGCCGCCGCCGTCGTCCCCCGCGCCTTCCACCGGAACCGGACCGTAGGTTTTAAGGGTCAGGCCGCCAGAGACGCGGCGCGCGGCGGCGGGGAGCCAGACCGCCAGAGACTCGGCGGTGGCGCCGTCGGCCCCGACGAGGAGGTCGCGGAGGAGCACCTTGTGGCGGTCGAGCGCGTCGCGCAACCGGTGGGGCTCGGGGAGCGAAGTGAATCTGAGCACCGGGAGGAGAGCCCAGATGCGGCGCCAGCGGTGGGAGAGGACGCTGGTCTGGGCGGCGGCGCGGGTGGTGAGCTTGAGGAGGATGAGGACAAGGACGTCGTCGGGGAGCGCGCTGAGCCGGTCCTCGCCTGCGGCGGCGGAGGCGGCGGCATCGGAGGAGGAGAGCCCCTGGCGCTTGGCGGCGCTCTCGCTGCCGTCGCCCAGCTCCATCGAGAGTGAGAACGGGATGGGATTTGGGGATTTAGGTCACGGACGCTCACATTTCGCGGTGGAATTTGGAGATTGGATTGCAGGATTGGGAAAGGGGAAAAAAACGAACTGTGGCGTCGGCGGACGCGGGCGCGGATGCGGAGCTCACTTGCGCGTCGTCGGAGAACGGCAAGGCTGGAGCCCGTAAGCTCGTCAACAGCAGCAGGTCGACAAGAAGACAACCCTCCTCACCAACACAGGAGCGAAGCGGCGCTCGTCTGGGGCCGCCAAAGCCGGAGATGGGAAATTGGAGGAGGAGCAGGGGCCTGGGAGCGGCGCGGCGCTCGGCTGCATGAGGACGACGCCCAACTGTGGGCGGTGCTTTGCTGCTTCTTCGAGCCGTCGATATGGACGGAGAAGACGAAAAGCTACGCGTCTAGGGAAGATCAGTAGCCGAGCGATAGTTTTGTTTTTATTATTTTTTTCTTATATATGTGGGTCCCACTGAATAACCAAACCCAAACCCATGTATATAAACCAAACATGGTAATAAAGGTCTCTCAAACCCACCTTGTCATATCCATCTACGGCCCCGTTCGGCTGTGCTGATAAGTCGGCTGAAAAATATTATTGACTGATTTGTTATGAGAGAAAAATATTGTTTCGGCTGAAAAAATAAGCTGAAAAAGAAGGATTATAAGCTGAATGAACGTATCCTTATCTCAAACCCAATAGCTATCCAAACGCCATCGCGGACGCTAGCATTTCACGGTGGAATTTGGAGATTGCACCGTAGGGTTGTTTTTGCACTTACTCCTATAAGGGCCTGTTTGGTTAGAGGTGTTAAAGTTTAACAAATACGGTAGCACTTTCGTCTTATTTGACAAAAAGTTTCTAATTTTGGACTAATTAGGCTTAATAGATTCGTCTCGTAAATTACTCCTAATCTGTGCCGACATGCATGCAATTAGTCTACATTTAGTACTCCATGCATTTACCGCAACATTGATGTGATGGGAGTTAAACTTTAACATATGGAAACCAAACAGGGCCTAAAGCAATGGACATAGTGTCGATTTTTTAAAAACGGTAGTGCTACCACCCGAACGTCGACATGGACGCCCGCGTTCGAACGCCCTCCTCCTCCCTCCCCGCCACTGCCTCCACTGCCACCCTGGCTGCCGGCTACCTTCCCGGTGATCTCACCGTCGACCATCCACCTTCCCCGCTCCTTCCCCGCCCTTCCTAATTCCAATCCCTGTGACTTGCCTCCTCCTCCCAGCCTACCGCCACTTTCACCGCCGCCCACCCCCGCCGCTCCTTCCCCACCCTTCCTAATCCCAGTCCCGGCTACTTGCCTCCTCCTCCATGCATGCCACCCCTAGCCGCCAGCTGCCCACCCCTGCCGTTCCTTCCCCGCCTTTCTCCCAATCCTGGTAACTTGCCTCCTTCTCCTCGCCCCCACCACCGGCACCCGCTGCACCGTCGCCACCGCCTATCCGGCCACCTCCCTCGGGGCCCCTCCCTTTTAAGGCTGCCAGGTATTGGCTAGTGGCGGCGGCGGCGCACGGAGGTGGAGTCCGAAGGGACGGATGCCCGAGTTACAGCATTATCGTCCTTAAAATTGTGATATAGCATATTTAGGGCATGTTTGGGACTACTCCACGAACTTTGCTCCATAAACTCCACCGTGGAGCACCTCTTTAGATGCTCTCATAACTCCATCTTTTTCAGGAGTAGAGCTACGTGGAGCTAGACCTGTTGGCTAAAAAAAACGTGAAGCCGAGCTCTAAAACATGGGATGGACCCCCTTAATTAGGGAATCACATACGAACACTGTCTCGCATGCCTGATGCATTAAACTTCGATCTAACCTTGTCAATGTCACACTGTTGTTCTTCAGGCACTGTGGCAGATGGTGCATGCTTCTGATTATTTACTTTCTCCGTCTCAAAATAAGTGTCGTTCTCACTTCTTGATAAGTAAAATGCTTTTAACTTTGACCAACTATATACAAAAAAATATTAATATTTATAGTATACATAATTAATATCATTTGATAGATTATTAAATTTATTTTCATAATAAATTAATTTGGAGATGTAAATGTTACTAATATTTTTTCTATAACCAAGTCAAACTTAACAAAGTTTAACCGGCACGAATACTGTAGCAACACTTATTTTGAAACAGAAAAAGTACATTAATTAGCCCTTGCTGCTGCTCTGATGAACAATGGCATGCATGTTTGATTGTTTATTGCTGTTTGCAGCAGCAGTGGCATCGGTCATATGCTATATATACTAGGGAACTGCTAGCACCAGGACGTCCGATCCGGGCGCTAGCGTCAGACGCTCACGCTGCTGCTCCTGGATGCCTGCCCGCCCACAACTAGCAACCTCGTCCCCATCGCCTGCAGCCAGCGCCCGCCCGCAACCAAGCCCACTTCCATCGGGGATGCCCCCGCGCACACCTGACACGCCTGCACATCGCGCCCCCGCACCTCGTCCCCATCTCCATCCCCATCCTCATCCCCATCCCCATCACCATCCCCCAACCCCATCCGTTTGCCTCGCCCCCGCAGGAGCACCCCCCCACCGCGTCGTGCGCCCGACAATGGCTCCGCTCCCCAACACGCTCCTTGTCCCCCTTCCCCACGCACCCCCTTCCCCAACTACAATATCGAAAAAATATATAGTGCAACATTGATAAACATACACTGCAACATCGAAAAATATCTACTGCAACATTGAAAAACATGCACTGCAACATCGAAAAAAATCTGCTGCAACAACAAAAAATATCTACTGCAATGTACTGCAACATTGAAAAACATGTACTGCAACATCGAAAAAACATATACTGTAACATCGAAAAAATATGTACTGCATCATCAAAAAATTACGCTGCAACATTCGAAAAAATGTACTGCATCTCAAGCAGTAGTACTGCAACCGCACAAAAATATCTGTTGCAACGACCCAAAAAAAATCCCATTGCAACATTCCAAATCATCTGTTGTAACATAAAAAAAAACCATTGCAACACGGCGAGATCTGACCCGAGAGCTCGCAGAACCCTAGCCACCGCCGCATCCCTTACATCCAGAGGAGGAGGAGGAGGAGGGCTCAGATCCAGATCCAGAGGAGGAGGAGCAGGTCTCAGATCTAGATCCCTTCGCGACCTACCTCGTCGGAGCCGCCGCCGTCGTCATCGTCTCCGATGGGGGTGCGAGAGCCGGGTCGCAAGGAGAGTGGGGGTGCATGGAGGTCGCGGAGGGGCGAGGGACAGAGGGAGGACGGGAGCACACGTGGGCGGGCGCACAGCGAGCTCGCGGGCGCGGCGCGCTGTGTCCCTGTCCCGGGGACGGCCCAGAGAGCCGGTAGGAAAGCGGGCGAAGGAGCGACGCAGGAGAGATCGAGTGTGGGGGAGCGAGCGGGAGTGCAGTGGAGGCAGCTGGCGGAGCGGGGGGGGAGGTGGGGGGTGGGGGGAGTGAAGTGCGAGTGCAGAGGAATGGTCTGTGGAATGGTGCGTTCGGACGCCTGGTCTATAGCATTATCGTATATACTATGACATTTGACCACACATTGACCATGCATGAATCGAAGATTTTTTAGATGAGGTACAGTATATATTTCCAAAGTAGAGTAGTGTCCAGCGCAACCTCTGTTTTTCTTACTCCTTTGTAAAAGGGAGTTAACTTTACCAAGACGCAAGTAGTGGTACTACTATAATCAAATCAACCTCTCATTTTCTTTTTCCTGCCCTACCTATACCAATAGAAAGTTCATTGACTGATGTGGACAAAATAAAATAAATCTAATTGAACTTTTTAAATTTTACTCCTTGTCAACCGATATGTGTGTTTGTTTGAACGGAGGGAGACAAGCGTGAGGGGTGAGCCCATGGCAATCAGACCATGACAGAGCATAGGCCCTGTTCTGCTGGTCATGTTTCGGCTTGTTTCAGCTTGTTTCAGCTTATTCTCTCTCACAGAATACTATTGAACCAGCCGAAACCAGCCGGCTTATCTACCAGCCGAACCAGCCCATAGCCGTGCGGCTGTGCGCCTGTGCCTATTGTGTTCCTGTGCGACTGGTGAGACAGACACTGAGACAGGGAAGAAGTACTGTACTCGTAGTCCGTAGTGATCACGGGTCCAAAACAGAGGAAATGTCCAGAATGGATTCCACTTCAAATTTCGAACTCCACCCCAACGCCAGCTGTCATCGTCCACCTGTATGTACCTGGAGTAAAGACGGCTTCAGATTATTCAGCATTGTTTTAAGGGCCTGTTTGGTCTGGACATGTTAAAGTTTAACTCCCATCATATCAATGTTGTGGCAAATGTATGGAGCACTAAATGTAGACTAATTGCATGTATATCGGCATAGATTAGGAGTAATTTACGAGACGAATCTATTAAGCCTAATTAGTCTAAAATTGAAAACTTTTTGTCAAATAAGACGAAAGTACTACAGTGTTTGTTAAACTTTAACACCCCAAACCAAACAAGCCCTTATTAGCATATCCAACATGTTCCTCCTTGGTTTTATACTATGCTAATCCGTTCATCAAGCATGTTCAGTTGTTTATTGAAGCGTTATCCCAGCAGCACCTTGACCAGCTACTGCTGCTGTATATATATATTTTTGAATGTCACCCAGGGGGTGTTTACTCCCCACCTGAATATATATTGATAGCCCAAAACAGCTCGTTTTATGATTTACAACATTTAGGAGGAAAAACAACAACAAAACGCCTCTGCACTTGGGCGAAGAGAGGCGGAAGCCTCAAATATACTAGTGCAATGCAAAGACTACCACAGCAAGGTACAAGAGCACTTTTGACGATGGCCCTGTTCGGCAGGCTGTTTTTTGGCTTATAAGCCGGCTGTGGCTGATTTGCTGTGAGAGAAAAACACTGTTCCACGGCTGATAAGCCGTGCTGATAAGCTCAGCAGAACAGGGGGATGCCTCCAGCGAGGTGAATGACGCCAAAACGTAATCATCGTCAGCCAAGCAGGAGCTTGGCAAGGTCTTCACCCGAGCCTTGTGCTGGAGGTAGCTGCATCACGGCGGAGGGGGGGTGCCGGTCGCCGCCACACCGCGCGGAGCCATAATCGGACTTGCCCGTGTCGGTGGGAGGCACGCACCGGCAAGCGTCCACGCCAAGACGCAGGGGTGGGGGTGCCGGCCGCCGCCACATCACACGGAGCCGCTCCCGGACTCGCCGGCGATGGTGGGAGGTGCGCACCGGCAAGCGTCCACGCCTGGACGGAGGAGGGTGCCGGTTGCCGCAACACCACGCGGAGCCGATCCCGGACTCGCCCGCGATGGTGGGAGACGCGCACCGGCAAGCAAGTGTCCACGCGCTGGACGGGGGTGGGGGGTTGCCGGCCGTCACCACACCGCGCGGAGCCGTTCCTGGACTCGCGCGCGCTGGTGGGAGGCGCGCACCGGCCAGCGTCCACGCCTGGACAGAGGGGGGGTTGCCGGCTGCCGCCACACCGCACGGAGCCGTTTTCGGACTCGCCCGTGCAGGTGGGAGGCGTGCACCGGCAAGCGTCCATGCCTGGACAGGGGGTGGGGGTGCCGTGTGGCAGAACCGCCTAATTTAACACCCTTCCGGAGTACTTGTCTTCCATTAGACACTAAGTACTTCGAAAGAGCGCTAAACTGAGCAGTTCCGTTGAGCACACCCAACGGGAGAACTCAAAGATCCACATTTTTACATCAGGATCGTGAATGAGGGAGTAAAGCTTATAAAGTCCTTAACCATTTCTTACATCACTTTTAGTACAACATCAGAGTAATTCATTACGTAATTATAACAGCGGAATCTAAAACATTATCAGAGTTCAGCGGAAATGAAACCATTTTAAACATTAACATGAAGAACGTTTAAATGCATGAAATGATAACAGATTAATAGTATTTTCCTTGTAAAACTTTTAGTGAGAGTTTTAATAAATAACTCTACTCCGCATCGCAAAGGAAATCCTCGCTGAGCCCACCAGGAGGTTTCCACACACAATTGTCAGCTCATCAGCATCCACCTGTCACCTGCAACAGGGGGAATAAAACCCTGAGTACTCAATTGTACTCAGCAAGACTTACCCGACAGGAGAAAATAAAAGACTCCAAGGATATGCAAGGCTTATCGGGCTTGCTGGTTTATTACATTGCAGGAAGCATTACTAACGGTGCATCCTTATATTTATTTTTATTAGCAGTCGTCATTAGTTCATTAGCTATCCATTCTAGGTAAGCACCTGTTCTACTTTCAAGCAAGTGGTAAGCAATCAGAACCATTTCATCTTCTCTTCCAACAACTTTCTTGTTCCAGTTCTTACTACGATGCCAGAGCGTAGTCAAGCCGTACCGTCACGCAGAAACGGCGATTCGCGAATCAATGTGCCCAGCTGGGTGCCCCGAAAACACACGCCTTGCTCGTACCCCGGGCACAAGCAAGACCAACCCGTTTCACTCCTGTCAAGGGGTCCAGGTCCCCGTCTAAGCTCGGACTCTAAGCCCCCATCACTGCAGGCCCGGCCTCAGTATGGTGCTTAGACCTCCTCAACCCAATATATATAACCACCCTAAAAAGCCGGTCCGGAAAGAGACGGAACCCATGACAGGAGAGAAACAAGTCTTCCCGCTCCCATAAGTAAGTATATGCTCGGGACAATAAATCTGTGACTTGACCAGGGTCCATGCAACGAACGGTCCTTAATTGACACAGGCGGAACAAATGCAACCAGAGCCCCGCTCTGTTGCCCAGCCAGATCCAAGTCCATCCAACCCGTTCCGCCCGGTCTCCAATTATCCATATACATTTATATACCATGAGATAGCAACATGATGATAGTAACAATAAGATATTCCTATCTCTCGCGAGTGACAGAAAATCACTCGACTTCTACCGAATTCCTGTAGCATAGCAATCTACACGATCCTGACATGCTAGTAAGACTCATGGGATCAAGATATTTATATGCAAGTGGGTTTCATTCAAATCCTTTAAACTTAATGCACAAGCATAAAATAAAGTGCAGAATAATAGGGGTTATGCACCGGGGCTTGCCTGGGTAAAAGATAACCAAAAGTTAGTATTCCATCTCCGGGACCTGTTCGCCATGGCACCATCTTTGATTAAACACCAAGTCATCTGGTTGATCCATCAACCCATCAACCATCATCGTTCCTATTATGATATGCAAAAATGCAATGCCTGCTTAAGCGGAATAAGCATAGCATAGATATTCTCATTGAAAGACAAACAACACATCGTCACTCCCACTCCGACTCTCATCCTTTCTAAAAGAGATTTATTCGTGAGTTGGTTATTATTAAGAAAACACAAATTAACAATACAACCGCATTGCAATTTAATAAAATTCATGTAAGGTAAAGCAACATACTAAGCATAGACCTATCACCATCAGAGATGCATAACATTCTGTTTAACCTACATGTGAAGCAAGCAACACGGACAACATATTTGAGATATAGGATCACTAATTACTGTATATAAAGGTATTATTACTGGTAAGCGTGGAATAAAAGGTGACAGTCCCAACATCTCCGTTGTACATGAAACTTTTATGAAAGGTACATCTTGACTAATTATAAATGTTGTACAAGTTTCATGATTTTCAGATAAGCACATTATTTACTAGCGATTAACAAAGATTTCATATCGATAAAAGCATGTGACAAAGATAAATTAATAACTCAGTAATTATACAAGATCTGGACCTCAAATTTTTATCCTAAATTAAGCATCACATGAATAACATGTCATAAAATTTTCATCTCATTTGAAGCATAGCATCTACCGGTATGAATTTCTCTATAATTAATCATAGGAAAAATATAGTGCAATATTTTTCTACTAAAACATGCAATATTATATATCTAATGCATAGAGATAAACGCAAGGGTTCCAAAACATCTTGATTTTCTATTTTACGAATTTTCTATGATTTACTATAAATTTCTAAAAGTTCAATACATTTAAGAAAAGACAAGAAGCTAATGACATAATTAACTAATCACATAATTTCAAATGAGCTCTAAAAATCATGAAATTAATATGGAAGATAGAGTTTGATTTTAGATGAATTTAGGAAGAAGAATTCATGGAATCCGAGTTGATATGATGGAGATATAAAATTCGCAAGATAGCTGTGCAGGTAAATAAACACGAACTTTTGAAAGAGACGTACGTGAAGCTGAGCTTCGTGCTCGCGAGGCACGTCCGCCATGGATGACCGCTCGAGCTAGTGGATGCAAGAATTGGAGGGAGGTGAGTGGCAGCTCGGAGCTCTGATCGACCCTAGCGGCCATGGCAGCGTCCGCGGCCGCGAGCAGCAGCACGAGCGAGATGCGGATGAGGAGGGCGAGGTGTTCCATTTAAGCACGGCAAGGCGAGGCAGAGCAAGGCCAGACAGCGACGCATCCCATCATCAGTGCGACCGGAGCCACGGTTACGTGCAGTGTGGCCATTCAAGACGACGTGATGGCACTGGCCATGTGCCACAGCAGCGGTCAGACAGGGACGCAGAGGAACACGACGTCGCGGCGACGGCTCAGCGCAGCAGGCAAGCGGGCGCCCAGCAGGGTACGCGACCAGCAGCAAGAGCAATAAAGCAAGCGGCCAGGCAACCAGGCGTCGAACGTGGCACCAGTAGCAGCGCGGGGCCAGAAGCAGGGCAGCAAACGTGCAGATGGCCAGGAGTGCGTCCTGTACGTGTGTGTGGCGTACGTATGCTTTGCCACTTTCTTTCTTTTCTTTTACCCAAACTGTACAAATATTTCTGTAGTTACAAGTATGTTATTATTTCTTTGTCACTAATATCCCTACACACATGCATGTATCTATTGTAGGTTTAAGCGTATACTTATCTATAGAGATACATTCGAGAAGAAATAAGTCTGTACACTACTTCAATTAATATAGCGACATGCTTATCAAAATGGAATACGTGAGTGCATATATAAACCTCTCTATATATTTTTATTTGTTCATTAAATTGTTTTTCGTGCCAATGATAAACACAACTTATTTTGTCCTTTTGTTAGGATTTTTCATTCACGCTTCCACGTGCTGAGTAAATTAACTTAGATGTTTATTTGATTTCTCTCAACCATAAACGTGAGTCGCATAATATTTGTTTATCAATTCATGTGACTTGTAAATCTAAATCCGAGTAACTCGTTGCAATAATTTTTGCTCAGTCCTTAACTCAGGTGCTAAGCAAGCTCGTAACACCAGGGGTGTTACATGCCGGTCGCCGCCTCACCACACGGAGCTATTCGCGGGCTCGCCCGCGACAGTGGGAGGCGCGCACCGGCAATCGTCTACGCCAGCAAAGCGGGGGAAGAGGAAACAAAGAGGACGCCTCCAAGGAGGGAGCGGCGTCCGTAGACGTCGCCGTCCGGTCTTTCACCATAGCCTCAACCAACCTGCCTGCTCGGGGACGCGACCGCGTCGGCTCGTGGTGCGCCGTGCTGGAGGGAGCTGCGCCAGCCGCCACACGGGGACGGCAAGGGGGTGTGACGTGACCACGGCGGGTCGCAGTGCACCACGCTGGGAGAAGAGGAGCCGGGCGCCGCCACACGAGGACGACAGGCCCAGGCCCAGGGCGAGGGAGGGGCGCCGGTCGTTAGGACGGCAGATCTGGTCCCAAGGAGCTCGACGACGAGGACGCGCTAGGCAGCACCACCCGCGCTGATCCCACGGCGTGCCAGCCGAAGCACGCAAGCAGGCCGCCGCTGACCCCCGGGGTTGCAGGCACCCCGGCTGCGGGCAGCCGTAGCCCCGACCGGCCCGGCCGTGGCCACCCCGTCCAGCCGCCGTCGAGGAGCCAGATCCAGCCAGTGGGGACCTGGATCCGACTAGTCAGCTGCCGACCGGTTGCCCCCTCCCATCAGGGCTGTGGCATCCGGTCGTTGCGCACCCACACCATGCGCAAGGGCAACCACACTTGACACGACGTCGATCCGACCGCGTGGAGCTCGGTAGCCGGCTGCCGTCGTGCGTAGCATGCCAGGGCCAGTAGATCCGGGGGCCAGGGGGCCCGGATCCACCAAGCCGCCGCTGTGAGGACGCCGTAGACGAAGGGGAGGGGGCACGGTGACCAAACCGTGTGAAGCTGGGCCGGCCATCGTCGCACCCAGCAGATCCGGGGCCAAGGGGCCCGGATCCACCTCGCCGTCGCCGGAAGCGCGCCGGAGACGAAGGGGAAGGGAAGGGGAGGCAGAGGATGCGTGGGGGAGGAGGCTCCAACTGTCGAGAGCCATCCCCGCACAGAGGTCTCGCAGCACACCTAGGAGAGGAAGGCCTCGCCGCTGCCATCCTAGAGAGCCGCGCGGGCCTCCCGGCGTACCCCTCCGGCAGCGGCGAGGGGAAGGGGAGGGGGCGGATGGCTGGCGGCGGCGGCTAGGGTTGGTCACCGCCCAAGTCGCCTGTGCGGGGCGACATGGGGGCTCTCTGTACTCCCCTTCTGGTCTCCCTCTACTGCTGCTGTATTGACCACGCGAGAATCCAAAGTTGCGCTGTTTCCTAGGGTTCCTTGCGTTGGAACAAGGGCGCACTGTTGCCATGCATGTCATCATAGCAGCACAGCTAGCGTTCATCTAAACGCATTTTTTTAAAAAGAAAAAACTTTAGGGCTAGTACCTCCAACATCCGTATCCCCTCAGTACCAAAAAGAATCTAATTATGCGTTTAAAATAAGTCAATTTTTTTAAAGTTTGATCACATTTATAAAAAAAATAATATCAATCTTTATATTCTCAAATAGCTTTACCATAAATATATTTTATAATTAATCTAATGGTACTTATTTGGTATCATAAACTCGGTACTTTCTTATATAGATTTGGTCAAACCTGAACTTGTTTGACCCTTAAAGGTGAGAATTGTATTTTTTTGGGATAGATGGAGAGCGCATATCCCCATATATTACAATTTAGTTTTCTTAACCACCTATACTAGATTATAAGAGAAAAAAATGAGATCGGGTGGAGTTGCTCTGATATAGATCAATTTTGTTTCTAAGATGGATCTATCATTAGAGAATCTGATGAGTAAATAATCATTTGTAATCGTACTTTGTTATTCCAGATCGTTGGTAATTATTTTTGCTAGCAAAACATGCCCGTGTGTTGCAACGGGACAAACATTTTATTACGCAGTGCCATACCACTGGTGATAACGAGTTAGTTATTTTTGTACAATTTGATAAATAAACTTTATCCAACCATAAATCAAATAAATCAAGCCTGCAATAAAAGATTAATCCTTATGAAAAATTGAAAATAAATTAGTTCAACTAAAATATGTGTTATTGTGTGTACCTATTGTGAGTTTGACAAATTAAAGGTTGAATTTGAGCCACAATCACATGTCCACACGCGTCTTGTGTGGGTTTGGACGTCAGGACATGACATACTCCCTCTGTCCTTATTTAAGTGTTGTTGTGGGATTCGTGTTAATTAAAATTTCTCAAGTTAAATAAATTTATTATAAAAATAGATTCAATGATCTATCTAATAATACTAATTATGTATTATAAATATTAATATTTTATTTGATATATTTAGTCAAAGTTAAGTATGTTTGACTTCTCGAAAAATGAAAACGACATATAAAAAGAGAAAGAGGGAGTAAGTGAATGACGTCAAAAAAACTCAAAAGAGAAGGGACAACCATTATTATTTCTAGTTTCCATTAAAAACAAATAGTTGCATGCCAAATTAATATTCATTGCTTCCGCTTACCCGTTTCATGCAAAAGCAACCAAAAACGTTGGTCCTCCAATAGGGGAACTATTAGGAAATCATCATGTACGTAAGTACATCGGAGAAGAAATAAAAGCAAAAAATGCTAAACAAATTGGAAACCATGTAAGTATGTTGGAGAAAAATAAAGGCAAAAAATTGCTAAACAAATCGGAAACCATGTACGTAAGTAAGTATACACCGGAGAAAAATAGTAAAATAATCGTGTAATACTAAAATTACTCTCATTATTGCTTTTTGTCATCTGTTTCATATAGAACCAAATGCATCTCCGGACACAACTTGGGATCTGAGAGATCTAATTGGATTATAATTCTATCTATCAATACTTAACTCTTATCCTTTTTTATTTATTATTAAGAGTTCTATTTAGAGTACTCAGGATCTGAGGAATCTATTTATGGTAGGATTCCTATTCCATATTGGTCTAGACGTGAGCTATTCTAACTCGTATGAGTACGGGTTATATATATAAGTCCAGACAAAATAAACTCTCCATTTATCGGTAGTTAGAGGAAGACGGGCCAAAAAAATAGATGGACGAAAAAAAGAGCCTGAAATTTTGTCTCTATTCTTCATAATATTTAATTTTTGCGGTTATTTATGTTTTACTCTTTGTGTAAAATTAAGACATGTAATTTATTTTATGATGAACATGACATCCATAATATAGGTTAATGTGTCAATAATATTGTTTGCAAAAAAAATGTGTCAATAATATGATAATGTATCAAATTAAAATACAAACTTGATATTTTTTGTCTTGTTGCAAAGCACATAAATATTTAGAATTGGATACATCATAACTGTATTTTTTTATTCTATTCATGTATTGCTTTGATTATATCGAGTTTCGTGATATTTGAGCACTCGAAAATCAATAGTTCTAATATATGATTAAAATCGACAAGAAGTTAGTTGCCGACATGTTAGAGATTGGTTTGTCTGATGATAATTATGACGGGAGACTTCTCTTAGATTTTTTACATACCAGCCCTCATCAGGGATTGCAAAAACACATTTATTTAAACCGAACAAAACCAATTAAAAATTTTAATTCATAGTTTGATTAGTTAGACCATTCGCGAATAATCTAGGTTTTAATAAGAACAAATTTTGTTTCTAATCAAAACTACATCAATAATTTGGTAGTGCTTGTCCGTGAGAAATGATCAATGTTTTAGAGACACGTAATATTGTATTTATTATTTATTTATATTTTACTATAAAAAATGAATAACTCATAGTGAGAAAACAGACGGAAAACAAGAAGGTGCAACCAAATAAACCAAAACAAAAAAACCACGGAGGAAAAGAACGAAAAAGTAAATCGAACATAAATGGAAACGGACGAAAGAAGGAAAAAAATCAAAATCAAAACCAGAAAAGTCGAACCGAAGCCAAGTATGGATGGTTTAATAAGGACCTACATTTATTATTTTTCTATTTCAATATTTATTTAATATGTGATATTTGGGCTATTTCTATATATATTTAATAGGAGATATTTGGAAAATAGAAAAAACAGTAAAAGGTCATGCGTGAGGAACACGCGGACTCAATCCAAAATTACTCTCATTATTGCTTTCGGTCATCTGTTTCATATAGGAAAAAAAACTACAAAACTAAACCAAATGCATCTCCAGACATAATTTGGGATCTGAGAGATCTAATTGGATTAGGATTCGCTCTATCAATACTTAACTCTTATCCTTTTTTATTTATTATTAAGAGTTTTATTTAGAGTCCTCAGGATCTGAGGAATCTATTTAGGTTAGGATTCATATTCCATATTGGTTTAGACGCGAGCTATTCTAACTCGTATGAGCACGGGTTATATATATGTATATGTCCAGACAAAAGAAACTCTCCATTGTTCGGTAGTTAGAGGAAGATGGAAAAAAAATGGATGGACGAAAAAAAAGAGTCTGAAATTTTGCCTCTTTATTATTAGGTATATAGATTGGGTTTTGCATTCAATTTAAATTTTCTAAATATACATATTTGTCTGACCGTTGTTGCCTTGTTGTTGGGTTCAGTTAGTTATGTTTGGAGATGGGTTCGTGATGCACTAATAAGAAGGAAAGTGAATTACATGTGCATAAGGCAAGCGAATTACTTGTGTATAGTGAACTGAATCTAAATAAAAGGAGTAATTCTAGCTAAGCTCCTGCATGCTATGTTATTAGAAATATGAGGTTAGATGTGCGCTCAACTACTTGCTAGTGTGTGCAGTAGTTAAATCTTCTTGTTGCTTTCCGTCATAAAATTGCGCATGATATTTCTCTTCTAGTTGTGCCCAAGAACCAATGGCACAAGATAAATAAATAAACCACGAAAACGCATAGAGACAAAGGAAAATTTTGCACATAGTGTAAATCAGTGCAAATCAACCTAGTCATTTTCTGAAACCTACTTAGCCGGTTTTGGACAAGGATGGCAACCACGCTCGCGGGTGCGGATGCAATATCGAACCGGCACTAGGCCCATGATGGTGTCCGGTCGTGCGCAGGTGTCATATTTCACCCACGTGTGACCTGTAGGACCAAAAACGTATATATTGGCCCTGTTCGGCAGGCTGTTTTTTTTGGCTTATAAGCCGGCTGTGGCTGATTTGCTGTGAGAGAAAAACACTGTTCCACGGCTGATAAGCCGTGCTGATAAGCTCAGCCGAACAGGGGGATTTTTTTTCCTCCAATTAGGCAGCGTTTAGTCGGGGAAATAATTTTTTTTGTTACATCGGATGTTTCGTGGGATGTCATAAGAGGTTTTCGGATACTAATAAAAAAAACTAATTACATAGCTCGCCTAGAAACTGCGAGACGAATTTATTAAACCTAATTAAGCCGTCATTAGCACATGTGGGTTACTGTAGCACTTAAGGCTATTTATGGACTAATTAGGCTTAAAAGATTCGTCTCGTGATTTCCCACCAAACTGTGCAATTAGTTTTTTCGTCTATATTTAGTACTCCATACATGTGTCAAACGTTCGATATTACTATAGAACCCAAATTTTTTTGGAAACTACACCAGGCCTTAACATAAAAACAAAACATTCGATTCTTATAAATCGATCCATATGCTCTAAATGGATAAGAGAGGTATGGATTTTCCGCTCAGCTCAAATTGTCTCCTTTTCCTTCTGTTTGGACAAGAAGAGATATGAAATATTTGACTAAGACTGGATTTCATTCCACTTTCCTATTTCTCAACAACAACTTCTCTCATCAGCTATTTCGCGTTTTCAAAGTAATTAATTGCCCCATACCCCTTTTATATTTAGATTGTATGGCGTAATGTACCTTATGCAAATAGAATTCTAGGGTTCCTTTATTTTCTTATGGAATAAGAAGAATTCTTCCATTCTCTTTTTATTTTGGTTTTCCCCGAAGAAAAACTTTTCGAGGGTGGTCTAGAACTTATATTTGGCGCGAGGCTATTATTGATTACTCTTTTTTAGCCATATATGCCACAGACGGGCCGACCGACTTATCTGTGTACAGAATATGTCAAATTTTGCACTTTTATTACAGTTACGCAATAAATTTATCCGTGTTCTAATCTATACCTAAATACATCAGCCTGTTTAACACTGGCTAGTAAGCAGGGCGTGCCTATTGGGCACTTAAATACAGCTTATGAAAAAAAAACAAGGCTTCAACTTTCATAAACAAAATACAAAATATTTTGGATCTCAACATTTATCTTCAAGAACTGCTAGCATGTTGATGCTCTCATACTTGGGTGTGCCAATGTGTTCAACAGTTCATAACAAGAAGAACCACATAAATAAAGCATAAAAAGGTGCCTAAAGTGACAACTTGGGTGTGCTAGTCCTTAGGTGCATATAACACCTTACTAGACTTCTCGTATCGGTAAAATTTCATGCATAGTCCTGGCCTAGAGAAACTCTGAAATATTTGGTACAGCTCCTTGGCCTTGACTTCAGAGATTAAACGACAGAAATTTACTGTCATCTCTTTAATCTTTGTCCCCCAATCAAAAAGTCGTTTCACAAAAGCAACTTCATGTTTAGTTCCTCTCCATCCACCAATTACTACTTCTTCAAGGTGATTCAACAAGAGTTCCTCTGTTTCCCACTCTACTAGCTGAAGGCATATGCAATCGGATGTGCATACAGTCTGGGCCTGAAACCAGGAAGTATCAGCTTAATAAAATTAATTGATGATTGAATGACAAAAATGAGAGTAAATTGTCAGATTCCTGAACACTTTCGAGGTGTGCCAATGTGTTGATATCAACTAAAAAAATAATTCAGCCTAGTAACCAGTTGCAGCAATGTAATTTTCTTCTAAGACAAAAGATAGCACATAAGAGCATAATTTCTGTTTATAAAATCACATAGAATTCCATGTAATAACAGAAATATGCTATTATTAACTGCCCAAAATTAAGGAGACTTTGAATCAATCTTAGTGCATAGGCTCTGCATGGACCTACATAACCTTTATATTTTTCGTTTAAAGGGCAGACCCAGTGCCAGAGGCTCCCACACGAGTGGGGTCTAGGGAAGGGAATAACCGAAGCAAAGTCTTACACCCGCAGAAATTCTGCAGAGAGACGGCTTCGAACCCAGGACCGTATATTTTTCGTTTAAAAAATAAAAATACTTAGGCTAATTACTACTTCAACTTTCTGTTCATTGCCATATTATTTTCTAACTCTTATATATATTCCAAGGTTGATCTGCTTTAGTGTCATTCAACGACTCACCAGAAGTCCAGAACCGTATATTTCAAACAGGCTACCAATAACTAGAAAGAGAGCAACTATTTACAGCCCAAATAGTATACCAACAGTTAAATCTACGGAGTAAAGTGTTATCATTGGGATATCAAATAAACCATACGAAAAGCAAACAGGGCAACCAATCAGGCTAACGCGGCAGGGCGACACGCGGCAGGGATGGAGCAGAGATCGACCCACCAACGCCCCGCACCCACCATGGCTGACGGCGTGGCCCCAACATGAGAAGGGGTCCGCGCATCAGCGGCGGAGGGAGTCTCCCTCCCCACAAGTCAGAGAGGGTCTGGGGCAGAGCCTGACCCGCCATGGGGCCGGGTCGGAGCGACTCGGGTGTGAGGTCCAGGAAGAGGAGGTAATCGAGGAATTCTTCGGTCAATTGTGGGCGTTTGACGCGCCACATCTGCCTGGAAAAGCTAGGGTTCCTCACCCAGCCGCCGCCCCCGACTCCACCACCACCACCATCTCTGCTGGTCATCTCTACTGGGTTCAGCGAGATTTGTTTGATGGGAAGTTGATTCGACCGGAGGATTGCTACCTTGCGAAGACCTCTGAGAGATTCAGGCAGCAGCCAGTGAGGATTAGCTTCGCGAGAGACATTTGGGACAGAGGAGGTGAAAAGGCGACTTACGCAGAGGTGCTCAAGGAGACGATGGCTGATAGAGGGTGTTGGGTTTGGCGACCGGAGCCGTGTCGCCAGCAGAGGCCGCCTCAACCGCCGAATCCGGGAAGAAATCAGGGATGGCAGGAACCTCGCTGGCAGGGAGCTCCCCGGCCACCCCCTCCACAGCGCCAACAGCAACCTCCCCCGCCTCCACGCCAGCAGCATCCCCCGCCAGTCGCCTCCTCGTCAGCAGCATCCGCTACCCCGTCAACAACAACCCCCACCTCCTCCTAAGAGGTGGGCTGCAAGCTCAGATCCAAGGTACCCTGATTCCTGAGAATCCCCCCTTCGTCATAGATCCGAGATACAGGAAGTTGACGTGCTACAACTGCGGGGAACCAGGTCACTTTGTGGGCAACTGTACGAGGCCAAAAATTTGTTTCATCTGTGCTGTCACGGGTCATCATATGAATGCTTGTCCTGCATGGAAGGAAGATCATCCAATTGCTGCATATGTGGGCAGTGCAAGTCTAGGCTTAGGTTTCTATCATGTTGAGGTACCCAGTGTTGAATCAACTCAATGGCTGAATATGACTAATTGTGGGGTAGTGAAAATCAAGACGGGGCACGTGACACTGGCTGAACTGGAGGCGGAGTTATCTGAAATTTATTGCAGAGAGTGGCCATGGCAGATCAGAGAGTTGGAACCTGAGAAGTTTCTGGTCAGATTTCCACCCAATAAGAAAGTTTCTGATATCAAAAACTATACCTCTTTCAACCTGAGGAAAGGAGTACAAGTTGAGGTGCTTGAATGGCTTGGTGACATCCAACCTTATGGGGAGTTACAAGAAGTCTGGATACAGATTGAAGGAATTCCTCCCAGATGGTGTCACTGGAGGGTTTTTGCCCAGGTAGCCGCAGGCTTTGGTCTTATGACTGAAGTGGACTGGTCCTATCTCTTTAAGACTTTCTATGAAACTGTGAGAATTAAGGTGGCATGCAAGGACAGCAGCAAAATCCCTCGGGACAGGCTCTTTGAAATGGATAAAAAACTTTTTGTGGTCTCATTCTTAGTTGAGGGGGTACAAGCTGATGATCAGGGAGCCAATGAAGGTAAAGGGGATGATGGTGATGATGGAAAGGGTGACGATGGAAAGGGGGATGATGGAAAGTTGGATGATCCTCCGGGTCCTGAAGATGATGGAGCCTTGTCTCCAGGTTCTGAACCTAGTCAGACCAAAGATAAAACGCCGAATGCTAAACCATCCAGTAACAACAGAGGGTACAAGACTAGTGCATTACCACTCTTGTCTGAGATGATGGATCAGGAGAAGCAGTTGCAAATCGAGATGGGAAAACCTGTGTCTCAGATACAGCTAATCCCAGAGGTGGCGGTAGGGACTCTGTTGACAGAGGATATGAGTGGGAGTGATGTAGAAAAGGATGTAATTACCAAAATGGTTCTTGAGAACCAGAAGATGAGTGGGCCGGTGTCAAGTCTGAAGTTAACTTCAGTTCTTGAGTCTAACAGAAAGAAGCAAGAGGAACGACAGAGTACAGAAGGGAGAGATGAGGATCGCAGGATGGATGATGTTTATACTCCTGCCTCACATGAATGTACAAAGGAAAGCTTAATGGCAGAGAAGTGGATAACGTCTGAAGCTAACCACAAGCAGTTATCTGATTGCCATATTGTCAGGAACAAGTTCTATAGCCTCATTAATGAGGAATCTCAACATACCAAGTGGGAAGAGTTTAGAAGGCTAGCCAAGATGGATGGGAACGAGGAATGTTCTACGCTGCTACAAAGAATGGAGTTGGAGGATTCGGATGAGGAATCTGATCTGCTCCATGATGGACAGGGCGTTTCTTTGGTTGATGCTGGTGTCCTCCCACAGATTGATGAATCAATGGCAGTGGAGGAAGCTGAGGAGGATGACAAGATAAACCAAAAAAGGAAGACAACTTGGGGGCCTGTGGAGAGGATTCCTAGGCCAAGAAGATATCAGGAGGATGGTAAAACCACTTTGCAAAGGGCGCAGGAGCTGAAAATGTACAAAAACTTGGAGAAAGGTAAACCTTACAGATCCTTTGCTTTTGAAAGCAATGTTTCTCTGCTAAATAAAGCTCAGTGTGTTAGTCTGGTAGTAGGATCTGATTCTTTAGAATCTGATGTAGTAATTAATAACCTGAAACAAAAAGAATTGTTGGATAGCGAAGCTTTTGTGGAAGCTAATCCTGAGGTTAACCTCCCTAGTGTTTTGAATATTGAGGCAACTTTTGAGGAGTTTCCTCCTCTGGTCAGTATTCAGAAAACCCCTTTAAAGGATACTGAGATAGATAATAGGGAATCTTGGGCTGAAGTTGTCTCTAAAGACAATTCACCCAACAAACACCTCAATGGTCAAAATGATAGGTTCATTTTGGAATGTTAGGGGCCTCAATAAGGAAGGCCGACTCCAGCATATTACTGATTTTGTGTCTGACAATAATCTAGACTTTGTCGGGTTCTTAGAGACCAAGAAAGAAACCTTTGTAGATTCTTTTCTGAATTATGTGCATAAAGATTTTGCTTGGCATGCTCTTCCCGCCAAGGGTACCGCTGGGGGCATCCTGGTTGGTTTCAATGAGAGAAAGTTCGAAGTTATTGCCTGTAAGATTGGGGTGTTTAGTGTGGCTATTATTGTTAAAAATTGCCAAGATAATTTTACGTGGCGTATTATTGTAGTTTATGGTTCCCCTTATGAAGAAGGTAAACTAGAGTTCCTTCTTGAGTTGGAGGGTCTCCTGGCTAACTGGGATGGCCCCACGGTTATAGGGGGTGACTTCAATATAGTGACCTATGTGAAGGAAAAAAGTAAGGGTAATATTAATCAGCGTTGGGCTGATGCTCTACTCGAGTTAATCAACAAATGGGGTCTAATTGAGCTTAAGAATTCTTCAAGGTCCTTTACTTGGACTAACAACCAAGAGCAACCGATTATGGCTGCTTTAGATATAAAAAAAAATTCACTACAGCTTTTGAACAACAATACCCACTTGCCTTTGTCTCAGCACGGCCGAGAGTGGGGAACGATCACGTTCCCTTAGTCTTGAATCTAGGTATTAAGGAGTGTAAAAAACCTACAGTTTTCAGATTCGAGAAATGGTGGCTTGAGCAACCAGATTTTAGGGAGTTAGTTTCAAAAATTTGGTGTACTCCATGTATCTTTACAGATGCTATGGAGATTTGGCAGTTTAAAATTAGAATGTTAAGAAAAAAGGTTAAAGGGTGGGCCATTAACATTAATGCTGCTATTAAAAAACGGAAGAAAGAGCTCCTTCAGGAGTTTGATTGTCTAGATAAGCTTCAAGAAGAAAGGGCGTTGAGCCCAGTTGAAAAGGAGAGACTCCAATCTATTAGTGCTAACTTAGAATCTATCTGGAAGATGGAGGAAATGAAGGCTAGACAGAGATCTAGAGAGAGGAATATTAAAGAGGGAGATAAAAATACGGCCTATTTTCAGGCTGTTGCTAATCAACGTAATAGGAAGAAGAGAATTTTTGGGCCTAGAAACCCCTGAGGGCTGGGTGGAAGATAACAATAAACTTCTAGAACATGCAATGGATTCTACAAGTCACTGTTTGGCAGAGAAGAAGTGCAGGGAGTTAAATTAGGTAACTCCTTTTGGGAAGAATCAGAGAAGGTCTCTAATGATGAGGACTTCTTGGAAGCTCCCTTCTCTGAAGAGGAGGTTAAGGTTGCGGTCTTCGGCTCTTATGCTGAGGGTGCGCCTGGACCGGATGGTTTTTCCTTCTTGTTCTATCAGACTTTTTGGGAGGTGATAAAGCATGATTTGATGAATTTGGTTAATAGCTTTGAAAAGGGAGATTTAAATCTGGATAAACTTAATTATGCTGTAATTACCCTTATCCCTAAGGAACAAGAGGCCAAGACTCTTAAGAAGTTCAGGCCAATTAGCTTAATTAATTGCAGCTTCAAGATTTTTGCAAAACTCTTGAACAATAGATTGGTGGTGGTAGCTGATAGGCTGATAGCCTCAAACCAAACAGCCTTCATAAAAGGCAGATACATTTTAGAAAGTGTTGTGGCTGCACATGAAATAATTCATGAAGTAAATAAAAATAAGGAAGCTGGAGTGATTCTTAAACTAGATTATGAAAGGCTTACGATAGGGTCAGTTGGAGCTTCCTTGAGGACATGCTCATATCGAGAGGCTTTGGAGTTAAGTGGATTCAGTGGATTAGGAAAGTGGTCCAGGGGGGATCGATTTGTATAAGGATTAATGATGAAAACAGTAGTTATTTCAAACCAGGAAAAGGGTTGAGACAGGGGAACCCTCTCTCCCCTATATTGTTCAACCTTGTGGCTGATGTCTTTTCTAGAATGCTTATGAAAGCAGCTAGGTCCAATTTAATTACTGGCCTTCTCCCCCAAGTTACTGAAGGTGGGATTATCAGTTTACAGTATGCTAACGATACTTTACTGTTTCTGGAGGATAATTTGGAGAAAGCAAGCACTTTAAAGTGGCTGCTTGTTTGCTTTGAACAGATGTCTGGGATGAAAATAAATTACGACAAAAATGATCTCATTACAATTGGTATTGATGAGGATAGGACTAACTGTTTTGCAAAACTCTTCTGTTGCAAGAAGAGTAATTTTCCTATCAAATACTTAGGAGTACCACTCCATCATTCGAAACTTAGGAAAATTGATCTACAACCTGTTATCGACAAAATAATAAAAAGAATTGCAGGATGGAGGGGTAGACTTTTATCTTATGCTGGTAGACTTACTCTCCTGAAGGCTTGTTTGGCAAGAATACCAATTTATCTCCTTTCTATTGTCAAGTTCCCCAAAGTGGGCTATTGCCATGATTAATTCCCACATGGGTCACTTTCTGTGGAATGACACTGAAAATCATCACAAGTATCATTTAGCCAATTGGCAGATTGTGTCCCAGAAGAAGGATGTTGGTGGCTTAGGGGTTCCTGACTTGAGGAGCCTCAATTTAGCACTGTTAAACTCCTGGATTTTCAGATACCAACTAAGTTCCAACTCTATTTGGAGAAAGATAATTGACTACAAATACAAAACTGAGAAACCTAATGTGTTATGTTGTCCTAATGTGGGTACATCTCCTTTTTGGAAGGGAGTGTTGTGGGCTATGCAAGCTGCCTTTATGGGCATCAAGTGGGTGGTTGGAAACGGCAAGAAGGTAAGATTTTGGGAGGATGTTTGGTTAGGTAACACCAGTTTAGCTTTAACCTACTGGCCTTTATATGTGATAAATGAACAGCAAGGAAAAACTGTTCAGGAAGTTTGGGATGGTGAAAATTTGATGCTTACCTTTAGGAGGAATGTTTCTAGCAATCTTATGAATATGTGGTAGGAATTATATGGTTTGATTGAAGGGATTTCGCTCTCTGAAGAGCAGGATCACTTGCTATGGAGTTTTACTTCCACTGGAAAATATTTTGTGCAGACTCTGTATGCTGTGATTAATCACAGGGGGGTTGTTCCTAGATTTGTAAGTGCAGTTTGGAAATTAGTGATACCTCCTAGGGTTCAATTCTTTCTCTGGTTACTATCTCATAATAGACTGTTAACAAGGGATAACTTGGCTAAGTGTCGAGAGATTAGTGACCGCTCGTGTATCTTCTGTGCGGAACATGAATCTATCTGTCATCTTTTCTTTGACTGTTGTATTGCTACTAACACCTGGAAAGTAGTCTCTGAGTTCTTTGGTATTGATGTAGGGTCGGATTTTGAATCAGTGGCTCGTTTTTGGCTTGCTCATAAGAGACATGTCCTGACGAATGCCATTTCTTCAGCTATATTGTGGTCGATATGGAAATTACGGAATGAAATTTACTTTCAGGGGGTAAGGTGGACAGGTCTGCCGTTGCTGTTCTTGAAGACTGTCAGAATGCTGCGGCGTTGGATCCCACTGTTCAAGCAGGAGATGGGAGCGCAAGTGGAGGACTTTGCAAGGCGTTTGGAGATTCACGCAAGCTCTCCGCCTCAACTACAATGGAAGACGGACATGGCGATATCATCATCAGGATTGGCACCATCGGATGCTCGGCGTTCGGTTACAAATGTGCATTTAGCGCAGAATGAAGTTGTTTTTTCTGGGAGACGTAATGTTGCAAGTAGCTCTTTCGTGTCTCTGGATGGCTATATGGCCTGATTTTGCTGGCGCTAAGCCAAAACTGTGCTGTGAACTGAATTGGCCTTTTGAGATATAAAAGCAGGGGAAACCTTTATGTCAAAAAAAAAATCAAATAAACCATACATCTGACCAAAAAAAAAATACAAATGCAGGTTTCTTCCCATTACTTCCATGGCAACTTAAATACTTACTCCAGTAAGAAAATGTGTTGTGTTTACCTAGGGACCATGTCTAACTAAATACAAACACATTTTTTTCATAAAAACAGCATGCATCGATCTACCTTGAAAAATAGTTTAATAATAATGCTTTAAATTAATTTGGCTTTCGATATATACTTTGACAGAAATTAATCATCAAAAATGCCTTTTAGGGACCAAAACGCTACCTTTTTTTCTGTGTCTAGAGAGATATTAGGTAAACAAAGAATAGGTTTACCTCTGACTCTGATCTAGTAGCAACGAACAGCAGCATCAACCTTGTTATACCAGTACACAATCTGAGAACATGGAATGCGCTGGCCTCAAAGGCATGTCCATTTGCCATTACCATCAGGGACAAAAATGTAATGTCTGGTAGCACTGCCATGCCTTCCATCATGTAGTCACAGTTCATAATAACCTGTGTTTTCATAGGAAGTAAAACAAAGGGAGTCATATGTGACAGTTAGAAGGGGAATGAAACCTAAAGCTGCTAGCTGACCATTGTGTGCACGAAACTGTCGCTATAAGCTAACAAGTTCATTCTGGGTTCCTTACACAAAGCATGGCCATTGTGAGCTTCTTAAAAGACTGGACTACTTGTTCTCTAGAAAATACTTTGGCTCTCATGTTTCTTGCATATATATAATGGAAAATAGTATTAGCAATGTTGGAGGGACCTGAGGTCCTAAGCAAACCAAAACATGCGATGACTTGTACCAATGATGGTTTCCTGATATCACCATCATCTAGAAAATTTGACAAAAAGTCAAAATAGTGGAAATGAAACATTCTTTAAGTAAGCCATTTGGTTCATTGCACAAGTCAACTTATTTTATCCTAAACAAAGACTCATAAGTACTATGCCTGAAGTAATTTATTTCCTTGCTTTTATATGTCTGCTCGAGCCTTAGGAGTTAAGTTTTTGTTTACAAAAAAAGGGCATTGTGCAAACTTTAGTTCTGTGGTAGCGGAGGACCATTCTTAATCAGCATGTCACATAGGAACCTTGGATTGATACACTAGCATGGTATGGTACTACGATGGCATAATGGCTCCAGATAATAGAAGTGAGAACTCACCCGTAGATACACCAGCGTTAGAAAAAGACTTTTGATGCCCTCAAAGCGCTGCAAGAGACTCAAACAAGACTGATTGTACAGGAAACCACCATTTCCATAAACAAGAAAATAGCGAGTTCCCAGCCATTGAAGATGTGCCATCTTGCCAAGGTGGACAGAGCTCGGGTCATATTCATCAATCCAATCAAGTTTCGTTAGCAGAGGCGCCGAAATGTCGGCGATCGGTGGACTCTTGAGAAAAGATTCCACAGTTAACTCTTCGAGTGCCGGCCCAACAACGGTGAGCTGAGACAAGGCTTGCAAGCCCCTGAGTTCCATCAACAGCATAGACTCTGAATGTATGGCGAGATCCCTCAGCCCACGGGCGTCCTCAACGGTGAGCCTCTGCAAGCACGGGCACCGTGGCGAGGACACGGCATCGCCTAGCTCGCCTGGGCCGTGGAACCAGACGCGGCTCAGGTGGAGCCCAGTGAGGCGAGCGAAGACACCGGTGAGAGGCACGGCGAGGCCCTGAAAACCCAGGAAGAAGGAGATCTTGCTGGCCTGCTCGAAGCAGGGGAACTCAAAAGCGCCTCTCTGCGCGGCCTCCTCCTCGCCGCCGCTGTCGTCCTCCCCCGCATCTTCCACCGGACCATAGGTTTTAAGGGTCAGGTCGCCGGAGACGCGGCGCGCGGCGGCGGGGAGCCAGACCGCTATAGACTCGGCGGTGGCGCCGTCGGCCGCGACGAGGAGGTCGCGGAGGAGCACCTTGTGGCCGTCGAGGGCGTCGCGCAACCAGTGCGGCTCGGGGGGCCAAGTGAATCTGAGCACCGGGAGGAGAGCCCAGATGCGGCGCCAGCGGTGGGAGAGGACGCTGGTCCGGGCGGCGGCGCGAGTGGTGAGCTCGAGGAGGATGAGGACGAGGACGTCGTCGGGGAGCGCGCTGAGCCGATCCTCGGCGGTGGCATCGGAGGAGGAGGGGAGCCCCTGGCGCTTGGCGGCGCTCTCGCCGCCGCCACCCAGCTCCATCGAGAGTGGGAACTGGCTGGGGGTTTAGGTCACGGACGGCAGCATTTCACGGTGGAATTTGGAGATTGGATTGCAGCGTTGTATACAACAGGATTTTTTTTATTTTAACCCTTTTTAATTAATATTGTAATAATAACCGCTTCCAAAAATAAATTTGCAGAACCGACTTTTTGGCGTGTCTCGCTCTATCGCCACCACGGTGATGTCAACCTTTGATCGGACCTTGGGCTGGTTCGGCTGGTAGATAAGCCGGCTGGTTTCGGCTGGTTCAATAGTATTCTGTGAGAGAGAATAAGCTGAAACAAGCTGAAACAAGCCGAAACATGACCAGCAGAACAGGGCCCTTGTCAAAAAAAAAAAAACCTTTGATCGGATCCTACATGTTGGAAGGCGGGTCCCACCCTATCGCGCCAGCGACTGGAGTGCTGTCGACAGCACTGTCACATCAGGCGGGCTAGCATGACAGAGGCATATATGGTCACGGCCCCCACCCCTTTCTCCCTTCTCTCTTCTCTGGCTTCCTTCCTTGTTTTTCTTGCGAACCAGAGCCTTCATACATTCATCAGGGAGTATGAGAATTACACTCTTCAGCTAACAGGTTTACAATACGGGCCGGAGCGATTTGCCACTCTCCCAGCCTAGTGTCACTTGTGACTTGCTTCGCTAGTATATGGGCTATGCGATTACAAGAGCCACTAGCATACACCAAAGTAAAATCAAGAAAATCTGAACTAAGCTCACCGATCTCCCTAAGAATTGGCGCCAAATAAGAATGTTGATAATCCCCTCTTGCCCAAAGCCCGACCAGCTCCTGATTGTCTATCTCCAATTGGAGCTTCACGACCGCCTTGGCAAAGAGCATTCCCATCACGGCAGGCCAAGGATTCCATCATTAAGGCGTCAAAGCCATACGGATACAAGCGTGCTCGGCCTTCTATAAAAAGACCTGCCGAATATCTGAGAAGGACCCCAGACGCTCCTTGCCCGACGCCCACCTGATAGGCTGCATCAGTGTTGCATTTAGTCCAGCCTTCTTCAGGTGGAGGCCGCCAAACTGGTCTATCGTTAGTCGTGACCAACTTCTCCTTCGACTTGAAAATCTGGTGCCTCCTATTCCTTTGCATCCACAGCGAATACATTCCAATGATGAAGATGCTTCTTTCGTTGTCTGAGCAGAAGTCAGGCATCAACATATCAGCTCCCCGAGCATGTGAATGCAGGTTTGGCAATTTGGCTCCGGTTATGGATTTGGTCTCCCGCCAAAACATCCTTGCTATTGTGCACTCAGTCAAGACATGCCGGATGGATTCACGTACTCTCAGCTTCACATATCTCACAGAATGCAGTTGGTTCAATATGCCGTCGGTTCAACACTGATTTCGCCGGCAAAAATTCGTGGAGAACTCTCCAGCAAGAGACTTTCACTTCCGGGGGTACATTCCATGTCTTCTTCCAAAACTCATCTCCGGACCTCTCCGGTGTTTGTAAATCGTCTTGCTGGTGTGCTGACGTAAGCTTCCAGTATGACGACTTTTTCAGCCGTCTTCGCTTGCCTTTTCAGCCAGAATACACAGTCCTGTCCGTCCTGCGCTCTCAGCGGGATACAGAGGATGACGTCTGCATCAACCGGGATGAAAACCTCCCGGATCCGTTCTTCATTCTAGTGCCCCGAATTGGTCATCAAATCGGACACCATAGTCACCTCCTGTCCATCCCTGGTTGTGAGTGTCTTAGCATCAAAGTGCATCGGTAGTTGGGTATCCACCTGTCCTGCCAGATGTTCGTCGAGGTGCCATTGCCGATCCGCTTGATCGCGCCCTGCTTCAGCACTTCTTTGCTAGCTAAAGATCGCACTCCATGTATGACTAGCATGCTTCTTCCTTGGACTCTCCATTGCATGAAGGTCGAATCATGGAAGTATCGACCCGCCTCTCTTTTCCTCACTCGTGAGCTCTTTGGACTTCGACGCGTAAGATCCGGGCCTCGTTTAGATGGGAGAATTGAGGAGAAAAATACTGTATCAGAATTCCTGTAGCATTTCGTTTGTATTTGGTAAAAATTATCCAAATTTTGACTAACTAGGCTTAAAATGTTCGTCTCGCAAAGTACAACAAAACTATGCAATTAGTTTTGATTTTATCAATATTTAGTACTCCATGCATTTGCCGATATTTTGATGTGACGGGGAATCTTCTTTTTGCATAGTGGAATTTGGGGGGAGAATTGGAGAACTAAACAAGGGCCCGGTTAAAAAGGCCGACGCCACCGTGTCGTGGCCCTTGTCACGTCAGCGTAGGTGGCACGACAGGGTAGTTTGCGAATTTATTTTTGGGAGCGATTATTATTAAAATATTAATTAAAAACCAAACACATGGTAAACTTCGATCCAACCGTATGTCTGTGTCACACTGGTGTTCTTTAGACTGAACTTTGCCGTGCACTGTAGCAGATGATGCTTCAGGGTTTTATTGTTAACTAGTGTTTGCTGTTGCCGGTCATCTGCAACTGCAAGGAGTAGGACATTTACCATGCATGCATGCATGACTCGAAGATTTTTAGATGATGTGATGTGAGTGCTATTTCTAAATTACAGTACTCTCTGTTGCGTGCTCTCTGCCCTGCCCCTGCATGTATTCATGGTTACAATAAAAAACAACCACCACTCCAAGTACATCATCGTTCATTTTCTTTTTCCTGCACTATCTATACCAATAGATAGAAAGTTCATTAATTAATTTGGACGAAATTAAATAAATGCAATGACAACAATGGAAAATAACTCACGTGAATGAAAGAAAGCAAATTCAGCTGAAACTGCATAAATATTGCAACTGCTGTACTTTATTTATTACTTGCTTTTATATGTCCGCTCATAAGTAAACTTATATATTTTATCTTAGGCAAAGACTCATAAGTAATGTGCCTTAAGTACTTTATTTGCTTGCTTTTTATATGTCTGCTCGACCCTCAGGAGCTAAGGTCCTGTTGTGTAGCACTACTTTAACAGTATTTTTTAGTAAACGAATAGTATTTTTTCTCACGACAAATCAGTATAAGCTAAATTTCAGCAAAATGTACCGGCCAAGTTTTTATTTACAAAAAGAGGGCATTGAGCAAACTTTAATTCTCGGGTAGCAGGTATGGTGTAGTATATATACTCTCTTGTAATAAGGGCTTGCTTAGTTCGTGAAATATTTTGTGAAATGTAACTGTAGCATTTTTCGTTGTTATTTGGTAATTAGTGTCCAATCATAGCTTAATTAGACATAAAAGATTTGTCTCGTCTATTTCATCTAAACTGTGTAATTAGTTTTATTTTTTATCTATACTTAATGCTCCATGTATATATCTAAAGATTCGATGTGACGAAAAATATACTGTTTTTTCGCGAAATATTTCGGAACTATACACAAGACCCGGGTACGACAGAACATAGCCGTGCGGCTGTGGCCCTGTGGCTATTGTGTTCCTGTGCGACTGCAAGTCTGTACCTCATCATGGTGAGACGGTGACTCAGGTACTATACTGTAGGTAGTACTGTACTCGTAGTTCGTAGAGTAGCGGTCAGTATTTAAGAACAGAGCGCCAACTGATGGCAGATGAGTCGGTTTGGTTACTCGTGGTGAAATCTGTCTATCCGGATTAAAGTTTTTGACTTAGTATGGGTGTTTAATTTTTCTAGATTTATTTCAGAATTTAACGGCGCTATGCTTTCAGTGGTAGGAGACGTCCCCATTAATAACGAGGCGTCATTGGTGACTTCGTGAATATCGAGATCTATCGGCTCAGTCCTTTAAAGGTGCTTATAGGTTAGGGTTTGCATATGTGTGTTCATATGGGTGCGTAATTCTCAAGAAAAATCCTTTAGAGGTGCTTATAAGGTAGAGTATGTTCATATAAGTGAGTGTGCATATATATTATGGTGCGTAATTCTCAAGAAAAAAAAGTGTTCAGAACAGAGGAAATGTCCTCAAAAGAATAGATTCCACTTCAAACCTTGAACTCCACCTGGACGCTGTCATCGCCCTGTACCCTATTGGTTTTCTCTTGAACTTTAGGATATGTTGCCAGAACTATTTTCGTATTATTTTTCAACGAACGAACAATATTTTTCTCTTATAATAAATCAGCATGAGCATCAGCATCAGCTAAATTTCAGCGAGCTAAACTTTAGTCATTTTGTATTTGGTTTGGATGACTAAAACAAACTAAAAGAGGCTTTTTAGTCTCTTTTAGTCAGGGTGTTTGACTTTAAAGTAACTAAAATGTGAGATTTAGTCCATTTTAACAATCCCCTGTTCGGCTGAGCTTATCAGCACGGCTTATCAGCCGTGGAACAGTGTTTTTCTCTCACAGCAAATCAGCCACAGCCGGCTTATAAGCCAAAAAACAGCCTGCCGAACAGGGCCAATATGTTGGTGACTAGTTCGCTAAAGATCATTTAGTCTCATTTAGTCATAGTATTTGGATGAAAAGTGACTAAGGCCTTGTTTAGATCCCCAAATTCCACCCCAAATTCCACTATGCAAAAAGAAGATTCTCCATCACATCAAAATATCGGCACATATATAGAATACTAAATGTAGATGAAATTAAAAACTAATTGCACAGTTTTGTTGTACTTTGCGAGACGAATATTTTAAGCCTAATTAATCAATATTTGGACAATTATTACCAAATAAAAATAAAATTGCTATAGTGTGACGGGACATTTACTATGCAAATTTTGCATCCCAAATTTGGGATCTAAACAAGGCCTAAAACATACTGATTTAGTTGACTAAACTTTAGGATATGCAAACTAAACAAGGCGTAAAGGCTTCGTGTCATTTAGCATTGTTTTAGGATATCCATCATGTTCCTCGTAATTATACTATTAGGTCAGTCTCAATGAGGGTTTTACTTTTCAACCCATCGTATTTTGAAAATAACACAAAAGATAGAGTTTCATCCCTATGAAATTTTCTCTACTCCCATAAAATTCTTATTATCGCTCTTCATTAATACGGTGTCATATCAATATATTCAATACCGATGAAACTATGATGAAATCACTTCTCAGACTGGCCTTATTACAACTTCTTATACCATGTTAATCCGTTCACGAAGCGTGTTTGTGTAAAGGGTTGTCTGAGCAGCAGCCTTGACCAGCTACTGCTGCTGTATTGACCACGCGAGAATCCAAGTTGCGCTGTTTCCTAGGGTTGGTTGCGTTGGAACAAGGGAGCACTGTTGCCATTCGTGCTCTCCAATAGCTCGTGCATCTAAACGTATTTTAAAAAAACTTCACAGGTCTTATTGGCAGGGATTCACCATCGTAAAAAAATGAATCCGGGTGCAGGATTCACCGTGGATCAGCTCCATCACATCACAGATCTGAGATTCATCATGTACGTATCTATCAGAAAACTGTTTAGCTAATGCAGGAGCTCTAGATCCACGGAAAGGTATTTTTGTTGAAATGACCAAAATTACCCTTGGAAACTAGTGCTCTCTTTATCTCATTGGGCCTGCACGTCAGCTCTTCTATTCTCATCCTATCAGAGCAGAGCACATCACAGGCACGCAGATCGACCTCACCGGAGCTCAAGGCCACGACGGCTGGGACGGCCTCGCCGGGCTCGGCCACGGCGAAGGTCGTGCGCACAAGCGGCCTCGCTGAGCGCGTCCACGACGGCCGGGCTCGGCCTCGCCAGAGCTCGCGGCCATGGCCTCGTGGGCGCGGAGGCGAAGATTGCGAGCAGGGAGGCATGCCTGGGCTCGCGGCCACAGCTCATGGCGGCGCGCGGCCAGCGGGGAAGCACGCGGCCAAGCCATGGGGCGCGGCTGGCGACCACTGCGCCAGCGGAGTGGGAGAGGGAGGCGCTGGGCGCTCGCGAACAGAGGCTTGCTGGATGTCACGCTCCCTGGCCATGGCGCGCGCGAACGGAGCTCCGGTGCTGCGGGCAGCGGGGCGGATGGTGTCAGGGCAGCGCTTGCGGCCGGAGGTTATCGCGTCGGTGCCTCGTCGACGGGGTGGGTCCGGAGCGCGTGGCCGGTGTCGCTGCGAAGGAGCTGCGCTACGAGAGAAAGGGCGACGCGAAGAGGGAAGAAGAGGGAAAAAATTAGAACGAACTGGTATCTTGTGTAACCATTGGCAGTGGAGGGTAATTTTTTCTAACTCCACTAAACTTGAGTTGGTGGAGCACCCCCTAAGGAGCTCCACCAATTTGGTGAATCTAGCTTCTAGATCTACCAATTTGGTAGATCTGGACTGTTTGGCAAAGTTTTGGTGGAGGAGCTGAAAATGGTGAATGTGGAGCTATTGAATCTCTGCCAAACAGGCTCTATGTCTCCTAGCGGACACCCAAATCTAGCTTACACTATTGCACAAATGATTTCGCGAAGCACTGCTCAATCATTAATGGAGACGGTCATAAAATTTATCTGTTTTCTAAAATAACTGATGAATTTCGGTGGCAGTAAAAAATTGCTCATCTCCTAAAATAGATTTACGGAGGCAATAAAAAAATGTTAGTCTCCTTAAATAGGTTTATGGAGATGGGCCTATTAACAGGTCCGCCTCTCCGAAAAGTGGCCCACCTCCATAAAGAGGTTCGATGCACAATAGGCCCAGGAGGCCCAATAAATATGGGTTCATAATGCATGGATTAAAACGGGATCCCGCGAAAATGGACAGAATATACCTTTTTTGTCCATTTTCATCCCTAGCTAGAGCGCATGGGCCATGCAACACGGCAGCCAATGATGACTCGCGAAAATCGGTCTTTCAACAGGGTGCGCCGTATAGTCCCAAGAGCACCTCTATGGAAGACAAGTAGGGGGTGTCGTAAGTTCGGCAAGGCCACCTAAGATGTCTACTAATGAATCTCGTCGAGAGAAGCGTAAATAACAAGTAATTGGGGTTAGAAGAGATTAGGGTGTGAAGGTGCAAAAGTAAAGGTAGATTTATTTTTTGAACAATTGGATACTTTAATCAGCAGTGAAGCTCTCATATATGCAGAAATGTGGTCTTATCCCACTAAAAAGTGAATCCCCAATGAAAATCTATCTATGTATTTCTTAGATCTCCCCTGGAACTGTAGGTCAAAACCAGCTGAGTCGGTTTTCATGGATAGGACCAACTAAAGCTACATAAATCAGCTAAGGGGGTGTTTGGCAAGGCTCCTCCTGAGGGGCTCCATCAGAGGAGCTGGAGCCATTTTGGAGGAGCCAAAATTTTCAAAACGGCTCCGGCTCCTCCGTTTTTGACTGAAAAATGGCTCGTACAAAACATATGATACGACTCTTTCCGAAGGAATCGGAGCCAGGAAGGAGCCTTATCAAATAGGCCATAAGCCACTTTTAGTTGGCTTAGTGTAAACTAGTGCAAATCGACGTAGTCGGTTTCTGAAACCAACTTACCCATTTTTTGTTAGGGATGACAATCACACTCGTGGGTGCGAGTGCCCACGGGTACCGCACCCATTAGGGTGTGGGTGCGGGTGCAACATCGGACTTGCGGCGCTGGGCTCGCGATGGTGCCTTGTTAGGTGCGGGTGTCATATTTCACCCGCGTGTGACCTGCGGAGCTTGAAACGTGTGTTTTTCTTCTTTTTTCTCTCCCTCCAATTAGGCGTGTAGAACTAATATTTGGTGTGAGGCTATGTAAAAACTAGGATGATTTGTGTGGACTATGCTGTCTACATAGTATGTGCTAGACTAGATCTAAGTTGGTGTAAATTTCTGATTCATTGGTGATGATAGACTGATAATTGTGTGTTATTTCCTCTCAAATTTTATTTTTTTTGGTTATATACATTAGCTTCTTATTAACGCACCCACACAGCCAGGCAGCCACAGCCACACAGCTAGCTACCACAGGGCCTGTTTTATTGGGTGTTAAAGTTTAACAAACACTGTAGCACTTTCGTTTTATTTGACAAAAAGATTCCAATTTTGGACTAATTATGCTTAATAAATTCGTATCGTAAATTACTCCTAATCTGTGCTGTCGGTACCAATAATATAGGGGTACCCACATTTAACGATAATAAAAACTAAAACGACTAAGCCACGACAAAACACAGCCTACTTCAGAACGCGCGACAGGTCCGCCTCGTACGAGGCTGGCTCGACAGAATGCCTCGACCGCATCTCGTCTCCGACTCGTACGAGGCCCCCTCGACGGGAGGCCTCGACCGCGCTCCGACCCGCACGAGGCTCGATCGCCCACCGGGAGCGCTCCGACTCGCGTGAGCCCAGGTCGAGGCGCTCGATCCCCTCTTTCTCCACCTACCACGGGACAAAAGTCATGCCATTTAAAACAACCACCAACTACCACCTACCAGCATGGCCGCAGCCTGGGTCGACGTGGGAACAATACCAGTGTCAGTCCTCACTGTTTTACCGCCCATCCCGTGATGGGAGGTGAAAAACGTCACTGTGCCCACCGTACCTCACCCTATGCATCACTATTAACCCTCGAGGGAGGATACGACAAAGCCCGTATGCCGCGATTCCAGGGATTCAGACTTATCCGATCAGCCTCGACCCGGCCTCGACCCGGCCTCGACGCCTAACACAACGCAACAGAGAAGGAAGGACGGTATGGCGCGGCGCTCCGAGTCATTTCGGTGTCTTGTCCTCTGCAACACCATGGCGTCCAGGGATGGCCTCCCATTTCTAGGGCACGTCGCTACAGTCACCTCGACAGTGATCGACAAAACATCATCTCAAGACATCCGTTGCCCCGGCCTCCTCTCGTCCTATAAAAGGATAGGCCAGGGCTCTGGAGAAGACAAGGGACGACAATCCAAGCACCAGATAGCGATCAACATCTCAAGCAATCGACTTGTATTCCTTTTTCCTCTTTTGAGACCTGGGCTCACCACCCTCTCTCGCAAGCTTGTAACCCCTACGCAGGCACCTCGGTGCAAGGAAATACAAATCTCTCCCCCCCGTTGGACGTAGGGCCTTCTCTTGCCCGAACCAGGATAAACCCTCGTGTGTTCTCCTTGCATCACCCTCCGGGAAAGGGACACGCAGCATTTACTCGTTGGTCTAGGACCCCCTCGGGTCCGAACACCGACAGTTGGCGCGCCAGGTAGGGGATCGCTGCGTGCCAACGTCGCTTTCCCGCCTTTTTCCTGGATGGCTGACCCCAATCGTCCTATCCCGTTGGCCACGGTGATCTGGTTCGGGAGTTTGGAGTTCATGTCACTTGGCTACGGCTACGACATGGTCCTACTCCCACCCAGGCACCCTACCGACGAGGATTACGAGCTCTCCCAGCCCGGGGGAGCAATCCGCCGGTACCGTCGCTCCAGGCAGGCGCAAGCCGCTCGACGGCGGCGAGCCCGGCGCAACCATCGTCTCCACCTCGCGGAGGGTGATGGGATTCCCCGTTCCGGCACCCCCAGCCAGGCGCCGGCCCAGATTTCCTCGTGGAAGGTCTGGGAAGGATAAGCTTGGCCGAGGACAACATGCCAACGGAGAATCCCGCCGCTCCCCCGTCCGGTGAGACACCGCTACCCGGAGCACCCGTTCCAGCGTGGACGGCCACGTTGAAAGTCCCTAGTTTGGTTTTGGCTAATTGATGAAACCTAGGACTAACCTTTGTATCTAAGTGGATGATTTAGATAAAGGTGGTCATTGAATATGAGACATGACATTGACTCATGTGACCAAGATGGTGAAGACCAAGATGAGGCTTGGCTCGATGGACCGGTTGTGAAGGTGAAGGGCAAGTCGAGGCTTCGAAGCGAAGGACCATGCGATGGTGAAGCTTGAGCAAGACTTGACGCCGATGGACCGATGCAACGGTGAAGAGCAAGTGAAGTCAAGGTCGATGGATCGAAACGGTCATGTGATGATATGAAGTGGATCATATCATTTGGAGAAACAAAATGGGCTCAAGGCAAAGGTATAACCATAGGGCCATTTTGTTTTACACTCAAGACACCATAGAGGGTGTGAGTGGTTTAGGATCGATAGCCGAACTATTAAGAGGGGAAATCTTATCGGTTATTCGACGCACGGGTGCCACTAGGTGAATTCATGAAGTGCATTGCATGTAGGGCCTAGTGAGCTAACTGGAAAACCTTTGAAAATGATTGAGAAAATGCTAACACACAAGCACATGGAGATGTACACTTGATGGTGTTGGCACATTTGCAAAGGTGGCGTTGGTCGCGCTGTGGTTTGCGAGTAGAGAGGGGTTTGGTTCCTTTCTCTCTCCCGCCGAGCGTGCGAGCGCGGGATTCAGGCGATTTCGGGGAAGTGAAATGCCTATTTTCCATTGCGCCGGAAGTCGGAAAAGAAACGGAGGCGAACGCGGTCACAGAGGTGACCGGACGCGGCACCGGACGCTGCACCGGACGCGGTCAGTTTCGACCGGCGCGTCCGGTCAGTACAGCGTCAGAGTCTGGCGCGCGAGCTAGGGTTTGACACCGGCGCGTCCGGTGACCCACGGGACCGGCGCGTCCGGTCTGGCGAACAGCGAGTCACGAAGTCTTCGGACGCGGTGCGCGTCCGGTCCCTCACCATCGGACGCGTCCGGTGGTCCAGGGAGCTTACTGGACTCGCACCGGACGCGGGTACTGTGGCGTCCGGTGGTTGCGAGGAGCGCGTCCGGTCTCGTCTTCGCGGGCGCGGGTGCTGTGCGCACCGGCGCGTCCGGTGGTTCGCAACAGCGCGTCCGGTCGCTCGTTTGACCGTTGGCGCGCAGTGACCGTTGGAGGATCTAACGGACGAATTTGAAATCTGAGGGACACCGGACGCGGTTGAGCGCGTCCGGTCTGTTACGACCGGCGCGTCCGGTGGTCCCGCGAAAAACGTGAGTGGAGTTGTAACGGCTCTATTTGGATGGGATGCTTATAAATACTTGTTGGCCGGCCCTTGGGGAGCTCTCTTGGCATTTCTAACATACTTGTGCATCCTTTGAGCTAAAACAACTCCTCCCACTCATCTCCCTTGCTTGATTGCAAATCAAAAGTGAGATTGAGTGATCCCAAAGTGCATTGCATAGCTTGAGGGCATCTAGTGGCACTTGTGGGTGGTTTAGCCGGTGGATTTCTTGTTACTCTTGGAGAGTACCGCTCCTAGCCGGCTTGGAGATTGTTGGAGGCGTTGGCAAGAGAAGGTGATTGTTCTTGGCCACCTCCGGTTGTTTGTGAGAGGTTCTTGTGCTTTCCTCGGCGGAGTGCCAAAAGCAACTCTATTACATTGCGCGTGTCATTGAGTTACCTCACTTGAGAGTGGTGTCTTGCGGTGCCTTGCGGGGCGTGCCTTGAGAGGCAAGTGACTTGAGGGTCACACCGGGGAACCATCTAAGTGTTGGTCGACACAACCGGTGACGTAGCTTGTCGGTGCACAAGTGAACACCGGGTGAACAAATTATTGTGTCTCTTGTCTCCCGGTGATTGGTCTTCACATTGTGTTGTTGTCAATATTGATTGTTTGTATATCATCTTGGTGATTGGCAACATCTTCACTCCACCGTCGGTATAAGGATCTTAATCCTCTCTTACATTTACATTCACTAGTTTCTCTTGTGTAGCTCTAGTAGTAGCTTTGCTAGTAGTGTTGTTAGCTTGTTCACTAGTGTAACTTTAGTGACATAGCTCTTGTGTGAACTAGAGATCATAATCTACTAGACTTGTGGATAGGAGGCTTGCATCACAACCTTTGGCTAAGCAAAACTCGCTTTACGCCGTTTGTTATTCTAACAAGTTTGCTTAGTGGTATTTGTAGAATTTTTAATAGGCTATTCACCCCCCCTCTAGCCATCTAGGACCTTACAAGTGGTATCGGAGCCGTGGTCACCGTTTTAATCAAGGCTTAACATCCTTCGGTGTGAAAAATGGCTCAAATTGTGTTCAATCATGTTGGGGGCAAGCCACCGTTCTTTGATGGTGTTAGTTCTTTTGCTCATTGGAAGAGAAAGATGACAATGTACCTTGGTTCTATTCATGAGAGAGTATTGCAAGTCACCGAGAATGATTTTGCTATCATTGATCCCGATCATCTCACCGATGAAGATAGAGCAAATAGAACATGCAATAGAATGGCTCTCAATACACTTTACAATGGTATTGACACAAAAGTATTTGAGGGCATCAAGGATTTAGATTTGGCAAATGAAGTGTGGACAAGGTTGAGTGAAACATATGAGGGCACTAAGGTTGTGAAGAGTGCCAAGCTATATGGGCTCAAGAGTGAGTTTGAGAACTTCAAGAAAAAGGATGATGAAACAATCATTGAAATGTTTCATAGATTGCAAGTGATAGTCAATGATCTCAAGAGCTTAGGGCACAAGACTCAAGATCAAGATTTTTGTCACAAGTTCTTATTGAGCTTACCTAGAAGATTCAAGATGTTGATCATGATGTTGCAAAGAGATGGGCTTGAAGCAATGAAGCCTAATGATTTGCTTGGTGAAGTATTGACCTATGACAAATATGATCAAGATGTTGATGACAAGGAGAAGGTGGAAGATGAGAAGAAGAAGAAGACCGTGGCATTCAAGGCCACCTCCTCCAAGGGCAAAGCTACCATCATTGAAGAAGAAGAAGACAACAATGAAGATGGGGAATTTGAAATTGATGATGAGGCACTTGCTCTTGTAGTCAAGAAGATGGGTCACATGTTCATCAAGAGAAGAGGCTTTAAGAAGAGAAATGACAACTTCAAAAGAAATGAGCAACAAAGAAAGTGCTTCAATTGTGATAGCACCGAGCATCTTCAAGCGGAATGTCCTTATGATAAGAAGAAGAACAAGAAGGACAAATTTGAGAAGAAGAAGAAGAGAGAGGCCAAGATGACATTCAAGAAAGGCAAGAATGGTGCCTATGTGATCACTTGGGAAAGTGAAGATAATGAAGAAGAAGAAGAAGAATCATCCAACAAGGCTTTTGCTTCCATTGCTATCAACAAGAAGCCATCATTATTTGATTCATCCTCTTCATGCTTCATGGCTAAAGAAGCTAAGGTATTATATGATGAGAGTGATGATGAAAGTGAAATGGAATATGCTCATGATAGTGATAATGATAATGATAATGAAAATGATGATGATGAACCAACTAAAGAACAACTATATGACTTGATGCAACAAACTAGAGACATAGCTATTGCCAAGGACAAAGAGTGTAAGAAGCTTTCAATGAAAGTAGCAATACTTGAGAAAGTCCTTAGTGAGCTTAAGACCACTCATGAGAGTCTAGTGGAAGACCATGAGGATCTTGATAAGGCTCATTCCAAGCTTGAAAAAGCTCACTCTTTGCTACTTGAGCAACAAGCTAAGAAGGAGGTTGTTGTATCATGTGATATAGGTGTTACATGTGATATAATTGATGAATCCATTAATGAACCTATCATCATGTCAAGTGCTAATCCTTCTTGTAGCTCTTCATCCACCACCACTAACTCTACCTCCACTACTAGTGACGGTTACACTTGTGATGCCTCACTAATGGTTGAGAATGAGACTCTCAAGAGAGAGGTGGATGAGCTCACTCACGCCCTAGGCAAAGCCTATGGTGGTGAGGCCCGCTTGCTTAAGTGCTTGGGTAGCCAAAGGTTCTCTCTTAACAAAGAGGGATTGGGCTACACCCCCAAGAAAGGCAAGTCGGCCTTTGCAACTCTAAAGCCTAGCTTTGTGAAGGGCAATGGTCGGTTTTGCAATAGATGCAAGCAAGTTGGGCACCTAGAGCATAATTGCAATAAAAGGAACCAAAGCAAGAACCTTGTTAATGCTATACCTTTTGATTCTTGCTATGTGCTTACCAAGGGTGTGAAGGGTGTGCAAGCTAAGTTTGTTGGTACACCAATTGTGGGCCCAAAGAAGAAGGCTATTTGGGTACCAAAGAGCTTAGTTACTAATCTACAAGGACCCAAGCAAAAATGGGTACCTAAACTTCATTGATTTGCTTGTAGGTCAATTACAAAGCCGGAGGAAGGCATTGGATTATTGATAGTGGGTGCACTCAACACATGACCGGTACATCAAGAATGTTTGATTCAATCAATGACAATGATAGTGGTGTTGATTCTATCACATTTGGCAATAACAAGAAAGGCAAGGTTATTGGTTTGGGCAAGATTGCAATATCAAATGACATGAGTATCTCCAATGTGTTACTAGTTGAAAGCTTGGATTTCAATCTTCTATCCGTGGCACAAATATGTGATCTAGGCTACAAATGCATCTTTGGGGTTGATGATGTGGAAGTTATTAGTGTGGATGGTTCAAATGTGGCATTCAAGGGTTTTAGATATGAGAATCTCTACCTAGTTGACTTCAATGCTAGAGAAACTTCTTTGACAACTTGCTTAGTCTCCAAATCAAGCATGGGTTGGCTTTGGCATAGAAGGCTTGGTCATGTTGGCATGAAACAATTGAAGAAGCTTACAACTCACAATCTTGTCAATGGTTTGAAAGATGTTGAATTTGAGAAGAATAAGCTTTGTAGTGCATGTCAAGCCGGGAAGCAAGTTGGAAGCTCACATCCAAAGAAGAGTACAATGAGCACATGCAAAGCATTTGAGTTGATGCATATGGATCTATTTGGACCAACAACATATACAAGCATAGGCGGCAACAAGTATGGCTTTGTCATAGTGGATGACTTCACAAGATTCACATGGGTATTCTTTCTTAGTGACAAGAGTGAAGTGTTTGACACGTTCAAGACATTTCTCACTAGAGTTCACAATGAGTTTGAGATTAGAATCAAGAAAGTGAGAAGTGACAATGGAAGTGAGTTTAAGAATACAAGAATTGAAGAACTTTGTGATCATTATGGTATTGGACATCAATTCTCGGCCAAGTACACTCCACAATCAAATGGTCTAGTTGAGAGGAAGAATAGAACATTACTTGATATGACTAGATCAATGCTTCATGAGTACAATGTGAGTCAATCTTTTTGGGATGAAGCAATCAATACCGCTTGCTACTACATCAATAGACTATATTGTCATCCATTGCTAGAGAAGACCCCATATGAGCTACTTCATGGAAGAAAGCCCAATATTTCTTACTTTAGAGTTTTTGGTTGCAAATGCTATATCTTGAAGAAAGGCACTAGATTGGGGAAGTTTGACAAGAGATGTGATGAGGGGTTCCTACTTGGTTATTCAACTACAAGCAAAGCTTATAGAGTTTGGAACAATTCAAGTGGCATTCTAGAAGAAGTCCATGATGTGCAATTTGATGAAACCAATGGGTCACAAGATGAAGAAGAAAATCTAGATGATATTGGTGGAACTCTATTAGTGGAAGCAATGAAGAACATGGACATTTGGGACATTAGAGCAAAGCAAGTAATTGATATTCAAGATGATGATAAAGATCAAGTGCTCAATTCACAATTCAAGCAAGTTAGTGACTCTCAAGTGCAAGATCAAGGTGCTAGCTCTTCTCATCAAGATACATCAAGTGATCAACCAAGCTCAAGCAATCAAGTGCAAGTACTCCAACCACAACATGTTGCAAGAGATCACCCAATTGATAGTGTTATTGGTGATATTAGAAGTGGTGTGCAAACAAGATCAAGATTGGCTATGTTTTGTGAGCATGCATCATTTGTGTCAACCATAGAACCAAAGAAGATAGAAGAAGCTTTGAGGGATGCCGATTGGATCATGGCTATGCAAGAAGAGATTAATAATTTCACAAGAAATGATGTTTGGGAGTTGGTAGAAAGGCCAAATGACTACAATGTGATTGGAACCAAGTGGGTGTTCAAAAACAAGCAAGATCAAGATGGCATTGTAGTGAGAAACAAAGCAAGGCTAGTTGCTCAAGGTTACACTCAAGTAGAAGGTCTTGACTATGATGAAACATATGCTCCCGTGGCAAGATTGGAGGCAATAAGGATTCTATTGGCTTATGCTTGTGCACACAACATCAAACTATATCAAATGGATGTCAAAAGTGCATTTCTCAATGGGATCATCAATGAGTTAGTCTTTGTTGAGCAACCGCCCGGTTTTGAAGATGACAAGAAACCCAACCATGTGTACAAGTTGAAGAAGGCTTTATATGGCTTAAAGCAAGCACCTAGAGCATGGTATGAGAGGCTAAGGGATTTCCTTCTCTCTAAGGGATTCAAGATGGGCAAGGTTGATACAACTCTATTCACCAAGAAGATTGGAAATGATCTATTCATAGTGCAAATATATGTTGATGACATCATCTTTGGATCAACCAATCAAGCTTATTGTGAAGAATTTGGTGCTATGATGGCCAAAGAGTTTGAAATGTCTATGATTGGTGAACTTAGCTACTTCCTTGGTCTTCAAGTAAAGCAATTGAAGAATGGGACATTTGTGAGTCAAGGGAAATACATAAGGGACATGTTGAAGAAGTTTGGAATGCAAGATGCAAAGCCAATTTCAACTCCAATGGGTACAAATGGAAATTTGGATAGTGATCTTGATGGCAATATGGTGAATCAAAAGGAATATCGGTCTTTGATTGGAAGTCTACTCTATGTCACCGCATCAAGGCCGGATGTCATGTTTAGTGTTTGCATGTGTGCTAGATATCAAGCCTCACCTAGAGAGAGTCATCTCACGGCCGCAAAGAGAATATTGAGGTACTTGAAGCAAACAAGAGATGTTGGACTATGGTATCCTAAGGGGTCAAAGTTTGAATTGATTGGATATTCGGACTCCGACTATGGGGGTTGCAAGATCAATAGAAAGAGCACAAGTGGCACATGTCAATTACTTGGAAGATCACTTGTGTCATGGTCCTCAAAGAAACAAAATAGTGTGGCAATCTCTACCGCCGAAGCCGAATATGTGAGTGCGGGGAGTTGTTGTGCACAATTGCTATGGATGAAATCAACTTTGAAGGATTATGGTCTCAACTTCAAGAATGTGCCATTGCTATGTGATAATGAGAGTGCAATCAAGATGGTACAAAACCCGGTTCAACATGGAAGAACAAAGCATATTGACATAAGGCATCATTTCATTAGAGATCATCAACAAAAGGGAGATATTGCCGTTGAGAGTGTTGGCACCGATGATCAACTTGCCGATATTCTCACTAAGCCACTTGATGAAAAGAGATTTTGCAAGCTAAGGAATGAATTGAACATTCTTGATTTCTCAAACATGAGTTGAATGCACCCCACTCACTTATTGACATGCCTCTCCTTCGACATTGCAAGGTAAAAGTTGATTGACATGTCATTCATCCTATGCTAAGGACTTGCTAGAGCATGTAGACATAATAAGTGGTATGCATGAGCATTCATGATAAAATCAAATGAATTTGATGGATATATGTTACCACTATTGCCTCTATGTTTGATTTGATCTAGTGGTGGCATATGACATGTTTGTGAGCTTGCAAACCTAGTGTTGAATCTAGAAGATTTGCTATAAGTGTTTAATTCAACATAGGCAAGATAACCCTTATTATGAGGTGTGAAGAAGCTTGTCTTTGGTTCAAATCGAATTAAATATCCTTGGCAAGTGTTCTAGGTTGAACCAAATTTGATAAATTTAACCTACTCCATCAAACTTTTTTCTTCTCTCCACAATTTGATCCCATTTTTGGGTAAGTTGTTGACAAAGGGGGAGAGAAAAAGATGATTCAACATGATGATTCAACATGATAAAGGGGTAAATAAAATTTTTTGATGCACACAAGAAGGGGGAGCAAGCTCATAAACAAAGTTGTTGCATTTGTTTGTGCATTTTCATATGACTTGCTCATTGCACATGTATTTAAATTCAATATACATGCTTGTGTGGTGCAATGCTAGTATAAAACTTGGATGATGAAATGATCTACTAGCATGCATAGGAATAGTTTTACATGTGGTATCTAGACTTGCCTAAAGCTTTACAAGTGGTCCAAGAACCTTTACATATAATGTTGTTCTCACGGGGTTCTTGAGTTTTGTTGGTTGTCTAGTTACTTCATGATGCTAAGGATGGTGTAAAAGGCAACTCCGATTGGTATCACGCTTCAAAGGTCCATTTCTTACACCTTAGCATCATTTTGGTAGAATTACTCTCCCAACACTTCTATCCATGCATATGTGCAAAGCTTTCAATCCAAACTCTATGCACATATGTAGGGGGAGCTAATGCTACCAAAACCGAGCTTGTGATAATTGTCCAAACTTTACTTATGAGCAAAATGATTGGACAAGTATGACAAGTTCAAAACTTTTATTATCAAAATCATCTTTGTGAGGGTTGTCATCAATTACCAAAAAGGGGGAGATTGAAAGTCCCTAGTTTGGTTTTGGCTAATTGATGAAACCTAGGACTAACCTTTGTATCTAAGTGGATGATTTAGATAAAGGTGGTCATTGAATATGAGACATGACATTGACTCATGTGACCAAGATGGTGAAGACCAAGATGAGGCTTGGCTCGATGGACCGGTTGTGAAGGTGAAGGGCAAGTCGAGGCTTCGAAGCGAAGGACCATGCGATGGTGAAGCTTGAGCAAGACTTGACGCCGATGGACCGATGCAACGGTGAAGAGCAAGTGAAGTCAAGGTCGATGGATCGAAACGGTCATGTGATGATATGAAGTGGATCATATCATTTGGAGAAACAAAATGGGCTCAAGGCAAAGGTATAACCATAGGGCCATTTTGTTTTACACTCAAGACACCATAGAGGGTGTGAGTGGTTTAGGATCGATAGCCGAACTATTAAGAGGGGAAATCTTATCGGTTATTCGACGCACGGGTGCCACTAGGTGAATTCATGAAGTGCATTGCATGTAGGGCCTAGTGAGCTAACTGGAAAACCTTTGAAAATGATTGAGAAAATGCTAACACACAAGCACATGGAGATGTACACTTGATGGTGTTGGCACATTTGCAAAGGTGGCGTTGGTCGCGCTGTGGTTTGCGAGTAGAGAGGGGTTTGGTTCCTTTCTCTCTCCCGCCGAGCGTGCGAGCGCGGGATTCAGGCGATTTCGGGGAAGTGAAATGCCTATTTTCCATTGCGCCGGAAGTCGGAAAAGAAACGGAGGCGAACGCGGTCACAGAGGTGACCGGACGCGACACCGGACGCTGCACCGGACGCGGTCAGTTTCGACCGGCGCGTCCGGTCAGTACAGCGTCAGAGTCTGGCGCGCGAGCTAGGGTTTGACACCGGCGCGTCCGGTGACCCACGGGACCGGCGCGTCCGGTCTGGCGAACAGCGAGTCACGAAGTCTTCGGACGCGGTGCGCGTCCGGTCCCTCACCATCGGACGCGTCCGGTGGTCCAGGGAGCTTACTGGACTCGCACCGGACGCGGGTACTGTGGCGTCCGGTGGTTGCGAGGAGCGCGTCCGGTCTCGTCTTCGCGGGCGCGGGTGCTGTGCGCACCGGCGCGTCCGGTGGTTCGCAACAGTGCGTCCGGTCGCTCGTTTGACCGTTGGCGCGCAGTGACCGTTGGAGGATCTAACGGACGAATTTGAAATCTGAGGGACACCGGACGCGGTTGAGCGCGTCCGGTCTGTTACGACCGGCGCGTCCGGTGGTCCCGCGAAAAACGTGAGTGGAGTTGTAACGGCTCTATTTGGATGGGATGCTTATAAATACTTGTTGGCCGGCCCTTGGGGAGCTCTCTTGGCATTTCTAACATACTTGTGCATCCTTTGAGCTAAAACAACTCCTCCCACTCATCTCCCTTGCTTGATTGCAAATCAAAAGTGAGATTGAGTGATCCCAAAGTGCATTGCATAGCTTGAGGGCATCTAGTGGCACTTGTGGGTGGTTTAGCCGGTGGATTTCTTGTTACTCTTGGAGAGTACCGCTCCTAGCCGGCTTGGAGATTGTTGGAGGCGTTGGCAAGAGAAGGTGATTGTTCTTGGCCACCTCCGGTTGTTTGTGAGAGGTTCTTGTGCTTTCCTCGGCGGAGTGCCAAAAGCAACTCTATTACATTGCGCGTGTCATTGAGTTACCTCACTTGAGAGTGGTGTCTTGCGGTGCCTTGCGGGGCGTGCCTTGAGGGGCAAGTGACTTGAGGGTCACACCGGGGAACCATCTAAGTGTTGGTCGACACAACCGGTGACGTAGCTTGTCGGTGCACAAGTGAACACCGGGTGAACAAATTATTGTGTCTCTTGTCTCCCGGTGATTGGTCTTCACATTATGTTGTTGTCAATATTGATTGTTTGTATATCATCTTGGTGATTGGCAACATCTTCACTCCACCGTCGGTATAAGGATCTTAATCCTCTCTTACATTTACATTCACTAGTTTCTCTTGTGTAGCTCTAGTAGTAGCTTTGCTAGTAGTGTTGTTAGCTTGTTCACTAGTGTAACTTTAGTGACATAGCTCTTGTGTGAACTAGAGATCATAATCTACTAGACTTGTGGATAGGAGGCTTGCATCACAACCTTTGGCTAAGCAAAACTCGCTTTACGCCGTTTGTTATTCTAACAAGTTTGCTTAGTGGTATTTGTAGAATTTTTAATAGGCTATTCACCCCCCCTCTAGCCATCTAGGACCTTACACACGTCTCCTTCACCGTTCCCGTTTGGGCTAGATTCGGCTGCCCAGGTGTACGCTTCTTCCGTGAGCACTTGCATGAGTGCTTATGAGGAACTCCCCGGGCACCATCTACACTCCACTCTAGACCTCGTCGCGTCCACACCGGCTTCTGATTATCTGGACTCTACGAAGGCACCAGAAACAGAACCCCGTGTGACCACTTCCCCACGCTGCAACCCCAGTGGCGACCCGCAATGGCCATGCATTCCCCCGTCACACTATTATTTCGGCGCCCCTGACTCCGACTCGGCTGACGACACCTACGATCCGACCCGTGAGTGTTTCAACGTCGACATTGAAAGCACGTCGGATTCGCAGGAAGAGCAGCCGGTCGGAGGAAGGCACACGCCCCCTCATGTCGAGCCCCCTGTCGAGCGGGACGAGGCTCAACTCATTGCAGATCAAGGAATGCAGCTCGAGCAAATCCGCGAGTTACAGGAAAGGCTCGACGAGGAACGAGAAAACCTGCATCTGCTTCAGCAAACCCTCGAGCGTGAGCGTGCGGAACGCGCACTTGGCGGGAGAGCTCACGAGAGAGCTCGCGACGTCAACCGTCGCATCGACGAGGACCGGGTGACCAACCCCCCGGTTTTCGCTCGAGCAAGCCAGAACGTCGTCGTCGCCGCCATGCTCCTCCGCAACATGCCCGAGCCGTCGAACCCCGATGCCCGCCGGGCTCGAGATGAGATCCGAGAACTCCTCGAGACCGCTGCCCTGCAGCAGGCCGAGAGCTCTGCCTCGAGGCGACGCGAGCCCGCCTCGGAGCGGCTCGCAGAGCCCTCTCGGCAAGAGAGAGAGGCCTCGGTTCATCTCGAACCTGCCCGACGGATCCGGATGGCTCCCGCCCCTAAGCCCGTCACTCACGACCATGGACCTCGAGACACCCGTGGCAACATCGTCGAGCGCCGCACGCGCAAGCACGGCGATGGTGTGGCTCGAGGTTACCATGTGCATAGGGGCGGGCGCTACGACAGCTCGGAGGACCATAGCCCTTCACCCGAGCCTCCGGGCCCTCGGGTCTTCAGTAAGGCTATCCGTGAAACGATACTCCCGGCACGGTTTCGCCCTCCCACGACTCTCGCCAAGTACAACGGCGAGACCAAACCCGAACTTTGGCTCGCTGATTTTCGCTTGGCATGTCAACTGGGCGGGGCCACCAACGACCGGGTCATCATCCGACAGCTCCCTCTGTTCCTCTCCGACACCGCTCGAGCCTGGCTCGAGGATCTCCCGCCTCAACAGATCCACGACTGGGATGACCTCGTGAGGGTGTTCGAGGGAAACTTCAAGGGAACTTACATGCGCCCCGGCAACTCGTGGGACCTCCGGAGTTGCAAGCAGAAACCAGGTGAATCCCTCCGGGATTACATCCGGCGCTTCTCCAGGCAACGCACCGAGCTCCCTAACGTCACCGACTCTGACGTGATCATGGCTTTCCTCTCGGGCACCACTTGCAAGGAGTTGGTCCGAGAGTTAGGCCGTCACACCCCGCTCACTGCCAACGGGTTGATGGACATCGTCACCAACTTCGCCGCCGGCGAGGAGGCAGTTGGTGCCATCTTCGGCGACGAGCAGGACACGGGGAAGCAGAAGACCGACGATCCCGCGAGCTCCACCCGGGGCTCCAAGAGGAACAACCACAAGAAGAAGAAAGGCCAGCAGGGCAAGCTCGAGGCCCCGGCCGACGAGCTTGTCGCCGCTACCGAACGCAAGAAGCCTCGAGGCCCCCCCGGCGGGGGCATCTTCGACAAAATGCTTAAAGAGCCATGCCCTTACCACAAGGGACCCACTAACCATAACCTCGAAGATTGTCATATGCTCCGCAGGTACTTCGAGGGCGCAGGCAACAAGAACACCGACAAGAAGGAAGACCCAAAAGGTGATGACAAGGATGAGGGGTTCCCCGAGATCCACGACTGCTTCATGATCTACGGAGGACCCTCGACCCGCCTCTCAGCGCGCCAGCGCAAGCGAGAGCGGCGAGAGGTTGTCTCCGTACAAACGGCGGTCCCTCGTTTCCTTGACTGGTCTGCGGTGGCCATCACTTTCGACGGTGATGATCATCCGGACTACATCCCCAATCCGGGGGTCTACCCTCTTGTTGTTGATCCCATCATCGCCAACACACGCCTCACCAAAGTACTCATGGACGGCGGAAGCAGCCTCAACATCATCTACTCCCAGACCCTCGACCTCCTAGGGGTCGAGAGAGCGCGCCTCCAGCCTAGCGTCGGGGGCTTCCACGGAGTTGTGCCAGGGAAGCGGGCGGAACCCCTCGGACGAGTCGATCTGTCCGTTTGTTTTGGCACACCGGCCAACTTCAGGAAGGAGACCCTCACCTTCGAGGTGGTCGGATTCCGTGGGACATACCACGCCATCCTCGGGCGCCCGTGCTACGCCAAGTTCATGGCTGTGTCGAACTACACCTATCTCAAGCTCAAGATGCTCGGCCCAAACGGCGTCATCACTATGGGGCCCTCGTATGAACATGCCTACGAGTGCGACGTCGAGTGCGTCGAACACGGCGAGGCGGTTTTGGAGTCGGCGACTTTGGCCGCAGACCTCGACGGTCTCGCCAGCGAGATTCCCGACCCAAAACGCCACGCCGGCAGCTTCGAGTCCGCGGAGGACGTCAAACTCGTGCCCCTCGACCCCGCTGATCCCAATGGGAAGGCGCTGAACGTCAGCGCCACCCTCGACCCGAAATAGGAAGCCGTGCTCATCGACTTTCTCCGCGCAAATGTCGACATTTTTGCGTGGAGTCCCTCGGATATGCCGGGCATACCCAGGGAAGTCGCCGAGCACGCCTTGGAGATCCGGGCCGGATCCAAACCAGTGAAGCAACGCCTGCGCCGCTTCGACGAGGAGAAGCGCAGGGTCATCGGCGAAGAGATCCACAAGCTACTGGAGGTCGGGTTCATCAAGGAAGTTCACCATCCCGAGTGGCTAGCTAATCCTGTATTAGTTAAGAAAAAGAGCGGGAAATGGAGGATGTGTGTAGACTATACTAGTTTGAATAAAGCATGTCCAAAGGTTCCCTTTCCTTTGCCACGCATTGATCAAATCATTGATTCAACTGCGGGATGTGAAACTCTTTCGTTCTTAGACGCTTACTCCGGTTACCATCAGATAAAAATGAAGGAGTCCGACCAGCTCGCGACTTCAGTCATTACCCCGTTCGGCATGTATTGCTACGTTACGATGCCCTTCGGTCTCCGGAACGCAAGGGCAACGTACCAGCGATGCATGCAGCACGTTTTCGGAGAACACATCGGACCAACCGTCGAAGCATACGTCGATGACATCGTAGTCAAGACCAGACAAGCCGATAATCTAGTGAACGACCTCGACGTTGCCTTCAAATGCCTCCAGGTAAAGAATATCAAGCTCAATCTAGAAAAATGTGTTTTTGGCGTCCCTCGAGGTATGCTTTTAGGGTTCATCGTGTCTAAGCGGGGCATCGAGGCCAATCCAGAAAAAATCTCTGCGATAACCAAGATGGGCCCCATCCGAGATCTGAAAGGCGTGCAGAGGGTCACGGGCTGCTTGGCGGCACTCAGCCGTTTCATTTCGCGCCTCGGCGAAAAAGCGCTCCCTCTGTACCGCCTCTTGAAGAAATCAGAGCATTTTTCCTGGACCCTCGAGGCCGAGGAAGCCCTCACAAAACTCAAGATCACGCTCTCTAACTCACCAATTCTCGTCCCTCCGACCCCAGGAGAACCGCTCCTACTTTATGTCGCTGCAACGTCACAAGTAGTCAGCGCGGTCCTGGTCGTCGAACGGGCCGAGGAGGCTCATACCTTGCTCGTCCAGAGGCCGGTCTATTTCATTAGCGAGGTGCTCTCGGAAACCAAGGTCCGGTACCCTCAAATCCAGAAACTGCTATATGCTGTCATCTTGACACGGCGCAAGCTCCGACACTACTTCGAGGGCCACCCGGTTACTGTGGTTTCTTCTTTCCCCCTGGGAGAGATAGCCCAGAACCGGGAAGCCTCGGGTAGGATTGCCAAGTGGGCGGTCGAGCTCATGGGCGAGACCTTATCTTATGCGCCACGCAAAGCTATAAAGTCACAGGTATTGGCAGACTTCCTGGCTGAATGGACCGACACCCAACTCCCTCCCGCACAGCTCCAGGCCGAGCTCTGGACCATGTACTTCGACGGGTCGTTGATGAAAACAGGAGCAGGCGCGGGTTTGCTCTTCATCTCACCCCTCGGGGTTCATATACGCTACGTCGTCCGGCTTCATTTTCCTACGTCAAACAACGTCACCGAGTACGAGGCACTCGTCACAGGGCTGAGAATCGCCATCGAGCTCGGGGTCCGACACCTTGATGTTCGAGGCGACTCCCAGCTCGTAATCGATCAGGTCATGAAGAGCTCGAGCTACCGTGACCCCAAGATGGAAGCCTACTGCCAAGAAGTACAGCGCCTCGAGGACAAGTTTCACGGCCTCGAGCTCAACCACATCGCACGCAGGTATAATGAGGCCGCCGATGAACTCGCAAAAATCGCGTCCAGTCGAACTACGGTTCCACCAGACGTTTTCACAAAAGATCTCCAGCGGCCATCCATCGACCTTGGGCCAGACGGAGGGGTCGATGGGACGTCACTCGACCCCCCACCTAAGACCGAAGCCCCCTCGACCGGGGCTGAGGCCATGCAGGTGGAAGGCTCGACCCTACCATCTGGCCTCGAGCCTGACTGGCGCGCTCCGTACCTCGACTACCTTATCCAAGGGGACCTCCCCTCGAGTAAGACCGAGGCTCGATGGATCGCTCGCCGGGCCAAAACCTTTGTGATCGTTGGCAACAGTAGGGAGCTGTACCGCCGCAGCCCTACAGGCATCCTCCAACGTTGCATCACAAACGAGGAAGGCAGGGACCTGCTCAGCGACCTGCACTCGGGGGCTTGCGGTCACCACGCTGCGCCTCGAACCCTCATCGGGAACGCCTTTCGACAAGGATTCTATTGGCCGACCGCGGTCTCCGACGCTGTCAAGCTAGTACGCTCCTGTAAAGGTTGTCAGTACTATGCGAGACAGACTCATCTCCCGGCACATGCTCTGCAAACCATTCCCATCACGTGGCCGTTTGCCATTTGGGGCCTCGACCTTGTCGGACCTCTAAAGAGGACAACTGGCGGCTTCACCCACTTGCTCGTCGCTATCGACAAATTCTCCAAGTGGATCGAAGCTCGCCCCATCACCAGTATTAGGTCCGAACAAGCTGTGCTTTTCTTCACCGACATCGTCCATCGTTTTGGAGTTCCAAACTGTATTATCACTGACAACGGCACCCAGTTCACTGGTAAAAAGTTTCTAGATTTCTGCGACCACCATCACATTCACGTGCTCTGGTCGGCCGTGGCTCATCCAAAAACAAACGGCCAAGTAGAACGTGACAATGGCATGCTCCTACAAGGCCTGAAACCCAGAATTTTCGATAAGCTAAACAAGCATGGCAAAAGATGGGCTGCCGAGCTGCCCTCGGTCCTGTGGAGCCTAAGAACAACGCCGAGTCAAGCCACGGGGTTCACTCCGTTCTTCTTAGTCTACGGTTCCGAGGCAGTCCTCCCAACCGATATTGAATACGGGTCCCCAAGACTAAAGGCCTACAACGAAAGAAATAACGACGCCACAAGACAAGACGCCCTCGACCAGCTCGAGGAAGCCCGAGATGTGGCTCTGTTACATTCTGCCAAGTACCAGCAGGGTCTCCGATGATACCACGACAGACACGTCCGCAAGCGTGACCTCAACGTCGGCGACTTGGTGCTACGGCGGAACCAGAACACCAAGGGGCGCCACAAGCTCACACCGCCATGGGAAGGACCGTACATCATCGCAGAAGTACTGAAGCCGGGCACCTACAAGCTATCCAACGAGAAGGGCGAAATCTTCACCAACGCTTGGAACATTGAACAGCTACGTCGCTTTTTTCCTTAGAAAGCCTCGAGGCTCTGTAATTTCTTTTTCATCAATAAAGAATACAGCAGTGTTAAAATTTTCATCTCACGATGAGGGAGGATCGACTCTGTACCACCAGAATCGACCCTCCCTCGGGAGCTACACAGGGGGAACCCCTCAGTCCCCGAAAAAACTTACACTCTTTTTTAAATTTTAAGAACCGCTTCTTAGATCAACGGCGCTGTAAGACCACTCTAAGGATCGAAAGGACCCTCGAGCTAGGAATATCACCTACGCCTCCGAGGCTATGGTGCCTCCACTCAGTCCTTACGCCTTCTAGAGGTGCAACTTCACGCTAGGGAGACCTAAATGACGGTTCCTAACTTTGAAAGAGATTACACTCCATGCCGCTTAGATCAGGTTCTCACACAATCCGCGAGGCCGCAAAAGCACCCTGAAACTCGAGGGCAGTCGAGCCGCGAGATCACTTACGCCTCCGAGGCTACGGTACCTCCACTCGCTCCCCTACGCCAAAGGGCGCGACTGCGTGTCAAGTAAATCGTACGAGAACACAATCCAAGCAATAAGGGAAGAAAAGCTCGAATGGAACTAAATTAACCACGAATTAATTTATGTTCCGAGTTTTCTAGGGCCTCCAAGGCCGCCACGACCAAAAGTTCAAAGTGACTAACTTATTACATGGGCCTCTGCGCCCAGATTTGGCTCACAGGCCTTCATCGTCAGCGGGCGGAACCACCTCAGGCTCAAAGAGCGAGGCCAGACGACTCCCAGGCCCCTCCGCGGCTTCGATCAACTCCAGGCAGGCATTTTCATTATCCTCATCCGTCCGCTCCGGGTCTGTGATGAAGCCGTCGGCAACAAGCTCCATGTCAAACACAAACCCCGAGCGGACGACGGCCAGCGCCCTCTTCACGCCATGATGGAGGCTGTCCCGAATCTTCTCCCGGGCATGGTGGCCTAGCGCCGCCACCCGACGGATGAAGGAGTTCCCTAGAGCGTCTTCTCCGGTGTCGGCATCGGGCTCGACCCCCAGACCGTCGCATACCGTGGTGATCGCGCCCTCGAGCAGCTGGGTCCTCCGGGTCTCGGCTTCGAGGAGGCTCAGCAGGGAATTGGCGGACGAGTGGGCCTCCCGGTTCTCACTCTCCAGCTCTGGAATACGACAAGCCAAAATTAGCACCTAATGCGAGGCCTCGACGGCATAACTACAACAGTCACACTTACCCTCGATATGGGTCTTCAAGCCCACAACCTCGTCACGGAGCCCCCCGCACGTCTGCTCGAGCCCCAGGAGGGCGCTGTCCTTGTCACGGACAGCCGCCTTCAACGCCTCAATCTCCTGACGGGCGGTCTGGAGCGCCGCGTCCCTCTCTTGGACGGCCCCGTTCAGCACCGTGACCTCGTCCTTCAGTGCGCTGAACCGGGCCGTCACCTGCGCGATTTGGACGTTGAGGAGGTCACGTTGACGGCCAACCTGGGAGACGTCCTCCTTGAGCTCCTTGACCCGCGCCGCCAGGGGCTCGAGGTCCCTGCGGGCCTGGGCAGCCTCTTCCCGGGCCTTGTCCACCTCGGTGCGCATTGAGGCTTCAGCCGCCCAAGCCTGGATCGCCTCCTCCTTCACCGTCGAGTAGGCGGTGCGCAGCTCCGCCATCTCAGCGGTCTGATCGGCGAGCCTCTTCTGGGTCTCCTCGACCAAGGCCCGTTGCCGGGACAGCGACGCCCACACGCCACTCTCACCTCGGATGAAGAGTGACTTGCGGCGGGAGCACTCCTTCAATTCCTAATTCAAAAGAGACCAAAAAAGATAATGAAACCAAGGAAAAAAGACACTGAGAGCCATGAAAGAAGCTAACAGATTAATCGTACCTCGGTGGCATCCCGTATACCCCGCGAGACGGCGTCGGTCGCCACGCGGAGTAGCCGATTGAGATGCTGGCGGACGCCCTCGAGATACTGCTAGCGATGCACCTCATCCCTGTCATTCAGAGTGAGGATAGGCTCGGCATCGGGGTTCGCGGCGTCCCTGAACTGAAGGGACGCCCCCCCCACCTCAGGATCTCCTCCTCAGCCCACGCTATCGCCAGCGCGGCGAAGTCAGGCCACGACGACGACGACGCGGCCGGGGCGTCTCCCGGCCCCACCGAAGGGCCGGCCTCGTTGGCCTCGCCCGCAGCTCCCGCGGCCCCAGCGGAGATCGAGGCGTCAGCTCGACTCGTGGCCTCGCCCCCCTCGACCCCCATTATTTGTTTTCCTCTGTCTAGAGGGGCGTCGTCGAGGGCAACGACCACGGGCACCCGCCCTTCGGCGGTGACCGGCCCCTCGGCTACCGGCACCTCTGGAGCTGCCGCCTCCACCGTCGACGCCTCCGGCGCCGGCACCGCGCCCGTTGGCGGCTCGGGAACTGGCGCTCCGACCAACGGCGCCCCCGCGACCGGCACCTCGACCTCCGGCGCCACCTCTTCCGGGGCGCCGGCAGGGAGCTCGACGACCTCGCCCTCCGCCGTGCCGATCGGTCGCGCCGGCAGGTCTTGCTGTGGCTGCGGCCCCTCCGCCGGTGCCACCTCTTGCTCCAGTGCCGGCGCAACCTCCTCCACGGTCGCACCGGCACCCGCCCTTTCTGCGCCACTAACGGGCGCTTTACCCGTCGCGGCCCCGACGGTCGCCTCGGCCGAGGGCAGCGCCCTAGGCTCCGCCTCGATCTGACCAGGCGCCACTGCCGTCGCAGGGTCAGTCCTTGCCGCGGCGGGGTCGGGGCCGGCGACGCGTCGAAGCGCCTGCAGCCTCCTGTTGCTGTCGACGGTGCTCCTTCGCGGCCTCGACCTCGCGGACCCAGGCCACATCCTATTCCGCTGACCGGTTGAGGACGGCGGCACTAGCCCGAAGGGACTTCACGGGGGGTGGGCCCCATGAGCTCCGCCTTCCGCTTCAGCCTGTAAAGTAAAAAATGAGGTCGGCCGACGAATTCGAAAAAAAAGAGACAAATCCCCTAAGCCCGAAAACTCACCCAGAGATCGGCACCAAAGGCCTCGACCCCGCACGGTCCGAGCTGCCCGAGGCGGCAGGTGGTGGCCTCGCGGCAGCCCCACCCGCAGACCGGGCGCTCCGTGGGGCCCTCGCTGGCGCACCACTGCGCGTCTTCTGCGCTTCCGAGGCCAGCTGGCCTCGGGTTCTCACGCCCGACGGTGGCGCCGCCACCGACGATGTCGGCGCCACCGCCTCGGTCCCCGCCCGAGCTTGCGGGGCCTGGGCTGGGGCAGGCGCCCCCGTCGACCCCACTTGCTGGGTCCGGGGCAAGGCAGCCCCTCCCGCCGAGGGGCCCGCCTCCTTCTTCTCTTCCTTCTTCTTCTTCTTCTTCTTCTTCTCTTCTTCCTCGTCGTCCTCCTCAACCTCCTCGACCACGACGACCGAGGAGGATGACCCTGCGATGGGCTCCAGCAGGGGGCGGATATCGGGGAGGCTCCCCAGCCCGGTCGCGGCCTCGTACCGCGACAAGGCATCATCATCCTCGCCGCTGCTGTCGTCGTCCTCCCCCGAGATGGTCTCGGAGGGCAACGGCTCCAAAGGAAGCCCGTCGAGGGCCTACTGGCGCCGGAGTTTCTTCCGCGCCTCCGCCTCCTTGGCCTTGCGGGTCGCCCGCTTCTTGGTCGACTCCTTGACCTCCTTCTGCTTCGAGGCGTGCTACCGTCGAGCCTCCCGGGTAGGCTGGTCCTCCGGTACCGGCGGTCACGTCTCCCGCAGCGCCGACAAGTCCTGCACACCGGCATCGACCGGGTTAAGGGGATCCAAGAAACGAACAAAACCAAAACGAGCGTACCAACTCAAAGAACTTACCACGGGCTCGAACCCCTCAGTGGGCCTCATGGGGAGCCGGTCAACTTCCTCCGCCTTGAAGGTCCCGACCATCCGGCGGGTTCGACGAAGTACCTCCTCGAGGGTGAGGGCCTCGTGGGACATCCGGCTCCCCTCCAGAGGCGCCTCCGGAGTCATCTGGTCGAGGCGCAGGCGACGCCGGCATAGCGGCATCACCCTGCGGCGATGGAACGCCGTCGCTACCACCGCCGCCGTCAAGCCTCGAGCGCGAAGCTGCTGCAGCGCCGCCAGCAACGGATCCAGGCGCGGCTTCTCGGCATCCGGCACTCCGTATGTCCAGCGGTCCTCCCAGGCGGTCAGCACGCGGCCGGTGTACTTCGGCAACTGGTTGTCATCGTTGTGGAGGTAGAACCAGCCCTCATGCCACCCGCTGTTCGAGGAGATGAGGCGAGCCGGGATGTACTGATCCGCCCGGCTCGACCTCAACTGCAGGACGCAGCTCCCTACCCGCGCCGCGTAGAGGACTCCCTTCTCCCCCGCTCTCTTCACGAAGAGTTCGCCCTTGAAGAGGTGAAGCCACAGGTTCCACTGCGGCTCCACCCCGAGGTACCCCTCACAGACCGCCGCGAAGATGGCGGCCTGTGCGACGGCGTTGGGGGCAAGGTGATGAAGCTCCACCCGGTAGTAGTGGAGGAGCGCGCGCATGAAGACCGACGAGGGAACGCCGAACCCCCGCTCGTGGAAGCACACGAAGCTCACCACGTATCCTTCCGGGGGCGCCGGCTCCCGGTGGGCCGGCGGCGACGCTATCCACTCCGGCCGCGACCGGTTCGTCCTCGGCCGTAGCAACCCGTCTTCGACCAGCTCCTCTAACTTCCTCTCCGTCACCGAGGAAGTAGCCCAGTCCTCGGCGGGGAGAATTTGGCTCTTTCCAGCCATTGACGCTGTCAGGAGGGGAATGAGCGAAGGAGGAGGCGACGGCGGCAGCAGCGGTGTGGGCGGAAGACGCGAGAAGGCTAGGGTTTCCTGAGGCTAAGGGATGGCAGGAGCGCAAAGAACCGGAGGGGAGCACAGACCCCTGGGTCTCGCCTTTATAGGCCAGGAGGAAGTCCAACGGCCGCGCGAAAAGGTAGGAACAGTTTCCTGCAATAAATGCGCTCACCTAACCGTCTCCCACGTCTTACAGGAGCAAGGCACGTGGCCGTCCCCCACGTTGTAACCAAACGCCACGTCGCCCACTACCGCGCCGATCTCGCCCTAAAAAGGCGCGCCTGGCTAACGGGCGGGGCGAGATCCACGGACGGATATTCCTAGATTCCTATAACGGGCTCCGAGCCTACTTTAAGTCTCAAGGGAACGAAAGCTGGCCCTCGACCCGGGTTCGACAGCTGCCCTCGAGCAACAGAGCAAGGGACGACCAAGGATGCGCTCGTACATGGCCAGGGCTCGAGCCACGCTCTCGAGGCATCCCAAGACGTATTCGAGGCCAAAGGACGAGGTCGAAGCAGGAATCCCCTCGGGGGAGGCATCGAGCCCTCGGATCCTGTCGCAGGGAACCGACATCCGCACGACCACTCCTTGGCAGCTTTGAAGAGCGCCTCCGGGCCACAAGCCGACTCCTAACGACTGGAGCACGGACTCTCACTCGAATCTCCCCGCTAGCAGCTCACCGGAGATCGCCGGACTCGCCCAAACGGGGTAGTACGACGTTCCCCACCCCTCCTCCTCCTCTCCGAAGGAAGAGCGTGAGGGCCGGACAACGAAAGACGGCAGGGACTCTGATCGACCTCGTGCGCGCGAGGCTCGGGGGCTCGGCCGCATCAACTACTCCCTGATAAACCACGAATAAGATCTCGGAGGAGATTTTCTCAATACTCCACCGAGGCCTCGGGGGCTACACCCGGCGGGTGCGCTCGCGCGCCCCCACCGGAGAAGTCCTGAGGGCGCTCGGACGCCCCTACTGGAAAAGCACACGACGCTATGACTCCAGTTCATCTCCAGTTCATCGGCAAAAAGCCTCTAGGAGAGTGAACATACACTCACCTAAAGGCTCGGGGCTACTGTCGGTACCAATAATATAGGGGTACCCACATTTAACGATAATAAAAACTAAAACGACTAAGCCACGACAAAACACAGCCTACTTCAGAACACGCGACAGGTCCGCCTCGTACGAGGCTGGCTCGACGGAATGCCTCGACCGCATCTCGTCTCCGACTCGTACGAGGCCCCCTCGACGGGAGGCCTCGACCGCGCTCCGACCCGCACGAGGCTCGATCGCCCACCGGGAGCGCTCCGACTCGCGTGAGCCCAGGTCGAGGCGCTCGATCCCCTCTTTCTCCACCTACCACGGGACAAAAGTCATGGCATTTAAAACAACCACCAACTACCACCTACCGGCATGGCCGCAGCCTGGGTCGACGTGAGAACAATACCAGTGTCAGTCCTCACTGTTTTACCGCCCATCCCGTGATGGGAGGTGAAAAACGTCACTGTGCCCACTGTACCTCACCCTATGCATCACTATTAACCCTCGAGGGAGGATACGACAAAGCCCGTACGCCGCGATTCCAGGGATTCGGACTTATCCGATCAGCCTCGACCCGGCCTCGACCCGGCCTCGACGCCTAACACAGCGCAACAGGGAAGGAAGGACGGTATGGCGCGGCGCTCCGAGTCATTTCGGCGTCTTGTCCTCTGCAACACCATGGCGTCCAGGGATGGCCTCCCATTTCTAGGGCACGTCGCTACAGTCACCTCGACAGTGATCGACAAAACATCATCTCAAGACATCCGTTGCCTCGGCCTCCTCTCGTCCTATAAAAGGGTAGGCCAGGGCTCTGGAGAAGACAAGGGACGACAATCCAAGCACCAGATAGCGATCAACATCTCAAGCAATCGACTTGTATTCCTTTTTCCTCTTTTGAGACCTGGGCTCACCACCCTCTCTCGCAAGCTTGTAACCCCTACGCAGGCACCTCGGTGCAAGGAAATACAAATCTCTCCCCCCCGCTGGACGTAGGGTCTTCTCTTGCCCGAACCAGGATAAATCCTCGTGTGTTCTCCTTACATCACCCTCCGGGAAAGGGACACGCAACATTTACTCGTTGGTCTAGGACCCCCTCGGGTCCGAACACCGACATGTGCCGACATGCATGCAATTAGTTTACATTTAGTACTCTATGCATTTGTCACAATATTGATGTGATAGAAGTTAAATTTTAACACTCTGGAAACGAAACATGGCCTTAAAATGTCAGCGTCAGTATTGCTGCTGTTAGCTCCAGCGTCTTGCATTGCCATGCATTGATTTTCACATCCATCGCTTTCATTCATTTCATCCGTGGATGCAGGCCTTTGCCTTTGCCTTTTGCCTGCATGGCTCCCTCGATTGGACGGCACAAGACACCTGCTCTGCACGACTACTGTTTTTCTTTCTCATTACACAGTTGTTTCGTCGGCTGATGCTATATTATGAAAGTCCTGTTTAGTTTCCAACTTCTTCGTTTCAAATTTTACTGTGGCTATGTTTAGATCGCTCGAAAAGCGCACTATGCAAAAAAAAAATTCTCCATCACATCAAACTTGCGATACATGTATGGAGTACTAAATGTGGATAAAATCAAAAACTAATTGTACAGTTTGATTATACTTTGCGAGACGAATGATTTGAGCCTAATTAGTCAATGGTTGGACAATTATTACCAAATACAAACGAAATACTACAGTATATTTTGGCACTCCAAAATTTAGATCTAAACACAGCCTGTATAAAAAGAAGATTCTCACAATAGACGCCGTGGGCTCTAGCTGGCCGTTTGTTCAATCTAGGGTGTGTTTAGATGGGAAAAGTTGGGGTAAAAAGTTACTGTAGCACTTTTCGTTGTTATTTGGTAAAATTTGTCCAACCATGGATTAATTAGACTCAAAAGATTCGTCTCGAACTTTACAGACAAACTATGTAATTAGTTTTATTTTTTACCTACATTTAATGTTTCATGCATGCGTTTAAAGATTTGATGTGATGGGTGGAAGAGGAAATATTTTGGGTTCCTGTAGTAAGTGAACAAGGCCCTAGCACACGCAGCACAAAACAAAATGACCATACCCATGCTGCATGCATGCAATGCGCCATGCCCATGCCACCCAGTGCGGAGGACGAGGCAGGCAGGCAGGCAAACCCATCGCACTGCACAGTGCACAGTGCCTGAGGAAAAACCCAAGAAACCTCGTGTCCCATCCCATTCCATCGCGCATCATCCCGTACAGTGCTAGCGAAAGGTGCGTGTGCTGTTCCCCCTTTCCCCATCAGGTCTCCCTCCCTCCGTTCACTCCCGACCACATCAGCCTCACTCCACTCGGCTCTCACGCACGCACTGCACCGCACCAGATTCGCCTCTGTTCCTGCTCTCTGTCTCATCATGCATGCCCTGCCGTTCGGTTTCGATTGGCCACAAAATTCGGCGCAAAACCTTTACCAGCAATTTTCTCCGGGGCCAGGTTTGGCCCGGTTGTTTCACTAAAAATCCAGGCTAAATTGTTTTGTTAGCTGATTTGTTGTGAGAGAAAAAAAACTAATAAGTCATCCTGATAAGTTCAAACAAACAGGTAAGCGCGTATCTATACCGCTTCTAGGCTCCGGCTCCTCGCAAAATATTGTAGCAGCACTATTGGGCACTGTAGCAAAACGTTTTGTTTCCTGAGATGAAAAAAGGAATTGGGAAGAGGAAGAGCCGGTGGAGGCATGATTTCTAGCTCTATTGAACAGTGCTAAGCCAAAGTTGGGAAGAGCTGTGTCAAACGGCCCCTTAATGTGACGATAGAACCAGTTCCTTCACACTGCGACGCAAACTCAAGGAAGGAGGATTTCCTATCTATGAAACCTGGCTCCAAGAAAAAAAATCATGCGCTCTCTCTCTCTCACCGTCTCTTTTCTTTCATGTAGTTGACACTCTTGCCGTTGAGAGGAAGTTGGACAAGCTATGGTGGATGTCAGGGGCAACGTGGACTTCGCCCTCCCCTTCCGTCGCACGCGCCAGTGGCACATGCCGCTCCCAACAAATCCAGCCATCTGTTGCCTCCATTGAGACGGATGTGTTGCCCTTCATAGAACCGACGTCGAATGAAATCGCAGACGGGGAGAAAGGGTAGGAGGAGGGGCGGTGGCGAGTTCAGGGCGGCGGTGACATCTCCATTAGATCCAACGAGTAGGGAGGACAAGGCACTAGGGAGGAGGAAGCGAATGAGGGTGCCTAGCCGTGCGAGGAGGGAGGCAGAGAGGTTCGTGCGGGGAGGAGGCTCTGGGAGAACGACGAGGGACGAGTGGTGGGAGACAGGGAAAAGAGGTGGTTGAATGAATTATTTTAATAGAGGCAGGATATTGTTCTTTACATTGTGGTAAATTTTGATCATTTTAATAGGTAAAGTCAAATCACTACATAGGAATAGGATGATTTTATACATTGGAGTTGCCCTTAGCCAAAAACTCGTTGAGATCCGGTTGCCCTATACACTTTTATACATTGGAGTTGCCCTTAGCCAAAAACTCGTTCAGATTCGGTTGCTCTATACACTGTTCAGTTTTCGCAAATCTACCAAGGTACCGAGGCCCCATTTGGTAGCACTCCTGAAGCCACTATGGAAGCATGGCTTCACCTACCAAACGGGGTAGGAAGCATTAGCTCCGCTCCCTTCCTTCCATGAATCTCTCATGAGTAGAAATTGTCAGAGGAAGCAAAAAAAAAAGGCTTCGTCCTGCTCCTCCATGGCACGAGCCCTCCATGAACTACCCTTCATTTAAGCGTCCGAGGCGTGGTGGTCAAGGCAAAGTCGTGCGCGAAGTCATGAGCAGGGTGAAGTTGCATCAGACCGAACCATCAGACCAGAGTCGAAGTCTCAATTGGTGACGGCGGACCACACCATCGGGGCGAGGTCGAAGTCTCGACGAAAGGGTGGTGGCACGAGTGGAGAGTGGAGTAGAGGATCTTTAGGGCAGAGTCGGAGAGAGTGGGTGTGGCAGCATTGGATTCAGAGAAACGGAGGATGAGCAGATGAAGAAGACAAGGGGAAATAGAGAAATAGGGAGAGAATAAATGAAATAAGGCTATGTTTGTTTCCCTCAGGTAAAAGTTTAGCCCTGTCACGTCGAATCTTTGATATCAATTAGAAGTATTAAACATAGGTTAATTACAAATTAAATAGATTGAGGCTAATTTAAGAGACAAATCTATTAAGTCTATTTAGTCCATGATTCAACAATATGGTGCTACAGTAAGCATTTACTAATTATGGATTAATTAAGGCTGAATAGATTCGTCTCGCTGATTAGTCTACTCATGTAAGGCTGAATAGATTCATCTCGCTAATTAGTCTACTCATGTACAATTAGTATTATAATTAAGCCAGCAAGCAAAGCTGGATGCAGCACACAGGCCCAAGGAGTGCCGCATGCCTGCATCCATGACAAGAGGCATGGGCAAAATAGGACACAGAGAGGTCCATCTCTGGCTCTCAAGGAGGTGATTCCACTTTTGGAGGTTCTCTCTTCTCTACCCGTGAGTGCTCTGTTCTCTGGTCCCAGCAAGCAGTACCCCCTTCTCACCTCATCACTTTTTCCTCCTGCTATTGTCTGGCTTTTGTCCACTCCTCTAGGAAGGAGAGTACAGTCAGTACCCCTCTATTTTGGATGTCTGTATGCAGCCACGTCACTTCACTACAACTGGCTGCCAGTAGAGTTTACATCATCTACTACGGTTTAATTACCAGTATCATCATAACAGTGAGATCCATGCCACAAACGAGCATACGACGAGATGGACCTTTCATCATCTCCTTGATACCGGTAGGAGCTACTAAACGACTAGTTCTACTATTATTTATGACTAGTACTTACTTAACTATCATATACTTATTATAGGCCTAGAGCTAAAACAACCTAGACTTGTTTCTTCTGTTGTTGCTGTTGCTGTTCCCTCCACTCTGAAGAAGACACACCTCCAAAGTATTTGTTAAAGCTTTTCTACGCTTTTCTACGCTTGCTTGATGGGGCCATCATAGTCCCTGCACACAATCCATGAATGAATAGACAATTATAACCATCAGGATTCAGGAGGTGGAGGTAATTTTATACTGTATGCATCATGATTGAGCAGCTGATTGTTACAGCACTCTCAAAAAGACAGACACAAAGAGCTGTTGATACTTACTCCCAGATTAGAGGAAAGGAGACCCCTTTTTGCTCTCTATTCACAGCCCAATGGCTTCATGCCCAGGAGAAAACCTGAAGAAGAAACAGATGTAAAACAATCTTTCTTACCACATGAACTGCAATAAGAAAACATCATGTTGTAACTTCTTTTAGATAATAAGTAACACCCCTGTGTAGAAAATCCTTTTCTAGCCCAAAGCTACATGAGGTGAGCCCATATATACATAGCAGCTCTATTACACATTTATAACTACTACCAATGTACTGGCACTAAACAGGTTTGCCCTACCTTATCTAGAGTTCTAGACTAGTAGTCTAATACCAATGTAGCACTAATTGGACCACAACAAAATACTTAAGGCACACAAGCCAAAACTACTACACACACCAATGAGCAAAGGTATGTACAAATGATCATGGTTTTCAAACTAGTAACTAGAAGTATGAAAGATTTAAGTTTTACTGAGAATGTTTACCTGGGCACCTGAAAAAAGCAGGAGCTGTATGGGGGCAGCTCAAGGGTGGATGCAGCTGGGAAAAGGGATGAAGCCACATGATGAGGGCTGCTGTTGCTGATGCTACCATTCTGAGCAGTTGCAGCAGTAATAGTATCAATGGAGGCCTTGGTGGGGGATGCAAAGGGGCTGTCAGGCAGAATGTGCTCCACCACGCCACTACCATTCAAACGAGCAAGAAACATATCAATCCTGGATGGAAAAGATCAAGACCAAACCCAAAAGAAAGGGGGACAACTTGCACCAAGATACTGCTTAACAATAGCCATTAGTTTGTGGTCGTAAGTATCTTTTCTCCTTTCCCCTACACCCTTTGACAGTGCATTTCTTTTCCCCTTTTGTTACTTTCAATCAAGATCACCTCTGATCAGCGCAGCCTACACACCCCCTCCTTTTACATTGCTTTTAGAGGCATATTAGCTCCATGCCAGAGAATAAACAGAGCACATAGACAAAAGGCATGCTTGATCCTATCACAGATTGGCACCCCCTCTTTGTCAAACTACATAACCATGCATAACAGAATAAGGTAAAGCAGCAATTTGTTCTATACTCCTACCATGCAATTCTTTTTAGTCCAGGTGTGGCAAAAGTGTAGCAGAAGCATTCATCCAAGCAAGAAACTGTGGCGTGCCCTTGCTAAGAAAACTATGGCTTGCCTATAGTTATATTTATCAGCCACAAGCCCACAAACATGCCCAAAGATAACAAAAGCCAAGGCACTCTGCTTTGTTTCTCTACTATGCTGCTTTTTTTTTCCCATCCCTTTCCCCCAAAAAAAAGAACTATCCTGTGACCTTAGTTAGTGGCCATTTTGTAAATATTTTACTCCACAACAACAATCTTACCTTTCTTGGAATCCACAAGCAGCATTGGGTGTTGCTGTCACAGGACCAGATTCCACCTTCTCCTCTTCCCCAGGGTTGACTGCCTGCTTGGGGCTGCCATCACCACCCTCTCCCTGCTGCTCCTCGTGCTTGCCTTCTGCATCAGTTGCAGAGGCAGCAGCAGGAGCACTCATTGCAAGGCTACTAGTACTGCTCATCTTCTTATCTGCAATCAGAAAGCATGGATTCAAAAGTCACAACCCTGCAATGCAATGCAAGAGGCAAAGAACTTGTCATGGTCAAGGAGTGGACCTTGGATGCCGGTGACATCCTCCAAATGGAAGGCATTGCCATTCCCGTTGTTGCCGCTGCCTTTGCCATCGGCTTGCCCCAGAGACATGGGCGAGCCTGAACCAACGGGGGAGCCGAGCCCGAGATGGTGACCCCTGCTCTTGAGGTCAAGGAGCTGCAGCCCCATGAAGCGGCGGCCCTCCAGCTCAATGGCTTGCTGCAGCTCGGCCGCCTGCTGCTGCTCCTCCAGCTTCCTCCTCAGGAACGCCTCATGGTTAGCTATGTTCCCGTACATCATCCTTGGTCCTAAACAACCCCAAAACCAGCATGTTAAATTAAATAAAACACCTGCAATGCAATCTGCAGCAACAGAATGGAATGCTGGAAGGCAAGTACACATGCAGGCAGTGCAGGTGCAGGTGTGCACCTTCAGTTACTACTCACCGATCTGGGGCTGCTGGAGATCGTAGGGGTCCCTGGAATCCAGCAATCCGGTGGGCGACGTGCAACCGGCGAACTCGGCGCCATGGTGCGCGTGCTGCAGCTTCCTGCAACCAAACAAAACGATAAATAAAGCGAGGAAAAAAAGTTTTTTTAAGGTAGGAACCGAACAAAAGCTGTTGAAACAAACAAGCAACCTGCGTGCAGTGCAATGCGAAGAGAAGGATGGATGAGGATGAGATGCAGTGGAGAAGGGACGGACCTGAACCTGTCGGGGACCTTGCCCTTCTCCTTGTAGGGCTTGACGAGCACGCGCGCGTCGCACACGAAATGCGGGTTGCCCTTGCTGAGGATGACCTTCACCGTCTCGGCGTAGACGAAGGTGACGAAGCCGAACATGCGCTTCTGCTGGTACGGGATGCGCACGTCCTGCACCGGCCCGAACATGCTGCTCGATCGATGGCAACCAGGACGATCAGTCGTTTTCGCTCGCCCATTATTGGACTGCTAGAGCCTAGAGGTACCGAGGTAGTGGAAACGAAACAGAACAGAGCGGAGCAGATGACAATAATGGCGGCCTGCTGTGCTTGGGTACCTGAAGTAGTTGGACACGTCCTCCTCGCTGAAGGTGGAGTCGGCAGGGAAGGTGAGGTAGATCTGCCGCGCGGCGGGGCTGGCGATGAGGTCGCCGCGGTCCATGCCCATGCGTGGGGAGCGCACCGGGAACCTGTGCATGTCGTCGCCGCCGAGCAGCATGCCAGCCGCCGCGGCCGCGGCCGCCCTGGAGCAGCAAACACGCAGAAAACGAAATGGGCATGAGACCGGAAACAAAATGTAACCTTTGTGGCGCGGCGCGGCGGGGTAAAAATGGCACCTTTGGGTCTCGCTCTGCTGCTGATGCTGCTGGAGCAGGAGGCTGAGGCTGACGCCTCCTTTGGGCGACGGCGAGAAGGGGTACGCGGACGCCATGAGCTGCGGCGGCGGCGCGGCGGCCAGGGCCTTGGCGCGCATGACGGCCATCTCCCGCTCCGCGGCGTCGTCCTCGGGCACGCCGTGGAGGAAGCGGCAGGAGGAGCCGTTCTTGCAGTACCCGCGCGCGTAGTACATGCAGGGCCTCCACGACGCGGCCGCCTCGGCGTCGCTCAGCGAGAAGCTCCGGCGGTGGGCGCCGGCGCCCGCGGGGGACCAGACGTCGTAGTCGTCGGCGTAGAACGCGTCGGCGCCGCCGTCGTACCCGAGCTGGTCAGCGACGAAGGGCGAGTGTTGGTGGTCGGCGGCTCCGGGGCTCGGGAGGCCCCAGGGCGGGCCGGTCTGCAGCGGGCCGAGCACGGGCGACGGCGGGGACGCGGGCTTGCCGGCGAGCTCGGCGCGCGCGGTGGCGACGAAGGCGTGGAGCAGGTGCTCCGGGCCGAAGGCGAGGCGGATGAGCTCCTTGTCGCTGTTGTCCTGGATGAGTAGCAGGCCCATCATCTTGGAGGCGTTCTCCGGGTCCAGCGCCCGCACCCGGTCGAACACCACCTTGGTGGCCTCCCAGGCGTCCATGGCGTGCGCGGATCGCAGGACAGGAGCGGAGCAGTCCGCTCTTATCAGGTGGGGGGGGGGGGGGGGGGGGGTCTGCTGCTCTCAAGGGGCAGCGGAGGGAGGAAGGGGAGGAGAGGTGAAAAGCGGCGGAGTTACAGAGAGGGAGGGAGGGGGAGGAGGAGCGGGGTGTGGGGGCACGCTTGTAAAAAAGCTCTGCACATCAGCACAGTGAATTAAATAGGCTGCTGGGTGTTGGCTGGGGTTTGGGTTGTAGTCAGGGTTAAAAAACCGGCCGGTTTAACCGCCCTAACCGGGCCGGTCCGGTTCCGGTCCGGTCCGGTTAGGGTTTCCCCAAATTCAAATTTAAAATTTGAAAAAAAATGCTGAAAAAATTCCTAAAAATAGTCCATGATTTATAGAAGCCAATGGTGTAAAATTTTTTCAAATTTGAGTTCGTTTAGTATTTATTTATACGAATAGAAGTTTGAAAAAAAAGAAAAAAAACAGTGCCGGCCCGTTAAGGCCCGTGAGGCCCATTAGGCCGTCACGGGCACAAAACCAGCCGGCAGTGAGGGGGGGGTCAAACGCGCCGACACTTCATTTCCTCTCCCCCACCGCGAGCGTCCGAGCGCAACCCTAGCCGTCCGCCCGCCGCCGCCGGCTTACCGCGCGCCCACCTCGGTTTACCGACCGGGTCGGGCGGTTTACCGAGGCCGCGACGCTCGTTCGGTTTACCGCTCGGTTAGCTCGGTTAACCGCTCGGTTAGCTCGGTTTACCGACCGGTTCCGCGGCTAACCGCGCAGGTAAGTTTTTTTTGTTTTTTTATTTAGAGTAGTTTTAGGATTTAGGTAGAATTTGTGTTAGGATTTAGGATTTATTTTAGGATGTTTTTTTTAGGATTTAGGATTAGAGGTAGGATTTGTGGTAGGATTTAGGATTTTAGGTATATATTGTGTGACTTTGTGTATATATTGTAACTTTGTGTATGTGAGGTATAGATTTTAGGTATATTTTAGGTATATATTATGGAGGATTTGTGGTAGGATTTAGGATACATTTTATTTAGGTGTGACTTTGTGTTGTCCGTTTATGCAGGTAGAGTAGACAATGTCAGGCAGAAACAGAGATGTTGTATGGGAGCATGGTGAAAATCTTGCTCCTGGATGGAGATGCAAATATTGTCATGTGACGAGAGCAGGCGGTGGTTGCACTAGATTTAAACAGCATTTGGCTGGGGACAGACGGTGGTGGTGGGAGTGGGGATGCTACTATTGGTGCTGGTGGTAGTAGTTATGTAGGTCTTCATTTCACAGGTATCCATTGCACCTACATATACACAATTGTTTCTGTCTATGCCTACTAATTATGGTTGATTGCAGGCGAGACCCAATTCACACATGCTACTCAAGACCGTGACCATGGACAACCGACATCGCAGAGGAGAGCATATGCACCGACGGACTACGACACTCCACAATACTCTTCTTCCTCCTACAGCGATACCTCACAGCCTACTTATAGCTATCCCATTCCTGACATGACCATGCAGACTCAGACTAGATGGGTCTATGAATGGGAAGACCCCAGTTTTTATAATATGTTAGTTCAAGAATGGGAGACAACAGCAGCATGGACAGGACAAACTTGGCAAGATTACAAGGCTGACCTGCTTAGACAGTAAGGTATCTCTCTTATGTCCACCGCCGAATATGAAATGTCGTGCCAACAAGGGGTCTTCCCATACATCCTACGTAGTTGACCATGCGAGCGGAAACTATATCTTTGTTTGTGTAAGTGACTATATATTGTATTTGTATGCTACTATATATTGTTGTTTTAGTGACTATATATTTAAACGAATATGTATTTGTACGCGACTATATATTGTTGCTTTAGTGACTTATATTATTTTTTACCACATTGTGTGGTTTTTTTACATTAATTTGTGCAAAGGAAGTACCAAAATTTCTTTTTTATTCATAAAAAAAACCGGTTTGGAGCGGTAAACCGGCCAAACCGGCCGGTTACCGCTCCAAACCGGCCGGTTTACCGGCCGGTTACCGAACCGAAGAAGGTTTGAATTCAAATTTGAATTCGCCCGGTTACCGACCGGTTACCGGTCAAACCGGCCGGTAAACCGCTACCGGCGGCCGGCGGTTACCGGAAACCGGTCGGTAAAAAAAAACCCTGGTTGTAGTAGACGAGTTGGACTGTTTTTTTTTTACAACAAGCGAGTTGGACTGTTGGAGACGATGCAGACGAAAAGTGGGCTCTCCTTCAGTTCCCTCCATCAACGTTTGGGGGAAAAAATAGAAAAAGTCTATTTAACCCCTGAACTATCAGCTAGTTTCTAACCTGCACCTCCAACTATAAAATCGTCTGTTTTATACTTTAAACTTTTCAAAACCATTCAAATTACGTCCAGGAGCGGTTTTGGACGGCGGTTTTGCTACAGTAACCATGATTTTGCTACAGTATCGTCGGTTTTGACTTTTTCTTTTTCTATTTATTTCCGCTGAATCTTTGAAAAATTATAGTAAATCACAGAAAAATCATAAAATAGAAAATCTAATTTTGTTGGACTTCAATGAGTAGATCTACACAATGAATATATAATATAGTATACTTTAGTACAAATTTTTTCTGTAGATTTAAATTAGTTAGAAAATCAAATTTTGTCTGTAATTAATTGGAATAATTCATAGCTACAACTTTTATGGTCCAATTGTGGTTAAATTTTTATAGTGAACTAATTATTGTATGCTTGAACTGTAGTAAAAAATTTCATACTGATTAGATCATGTATAATTTAGTTATAGATTTATTTATATTTAACAAGCATAAACCTAAACATAAACCTAAATCTGGGTGTAAAACAGACGGTTTTGAAAACCGCCGTCCAAAACCGTTCCAGTGTGTAATTTGAACGGTTTTGAAAAGTTCAGGGTGTAAAACAGACGATTTTACAGTTGAGAGTGTAGGTTAGACACTAGCTGATAGTTCAGGGGTTAAGTAGACTTTTTCAAAAAAAAAATTAGTGAGGAATTGGCGCTTGTTTTGCTTTTGCTTTGCTTGCGTGACAAGGAGTGCAGAACCAAGAGCCAAGAGAGAGACACCTCGGTTTCAATCTTGGGTTGAGTGATCATGGTGTGTTCAAAATTACTCGAGGTGTTAAAAGTTGGATATAGAGTACCAAGTTTTGGTATTGATCGATTTTTGAATTATCGAGTTTTGGTAATGGCCCTGTTCACTTTCCAGACTGGAAAACACTGTTCGCTGATTTGTTGTGAGATAAAAACACTATACCATGGTTGATAAGTTCAAAATATTGCTAGCAGTAGTATTGCTTACACAAAACACTCCGTGCGCGCATAAGAGTTTGAAATTGAAATCAGCGATGAAAAAACCAAGATGTGGTTCTTTCGATTGAAATCGGTGGGGTGTGGTTTTGTCTGGCAGTCGTAATTGCTCGGCGTTACCTGTCAATTTGGCGTATACGGCTTGAAATCGGCAACGAAAAAAAACCGAGATGTGGTTCTACAGATTGTAAAATACTCCGTATTAGGCCTTGTTTAGATGACATCAAAATTCCAAGTTTTTTCACTCTCTCTCCATCACATCAATTTTTAGCCGCTTGCATGGAGTATTAAATGTAGGTAAAAAAAATAACTAATTACATAGTTTAGTTGGAAATCACGAGATGAATCTTTTGAGCCTAGTTGGTCCATGATTGGATAATATTTATCAAATAAGACGAAAGTAATACTATTCATCAAGTTGAAATTTTTTCAGCATCTAAACGAGGCCTTAGTAGTAGTATTGTTTGACCCAACCCAGAACACTTCATCCGTGCTAAGAGCAGGAAATTTAAATCGGCCACGAAAAAGCGAGCTGTGGTTGTATCTGGCAGTCGTAATTGCTCGACATTAGCTGGGCCCTGTTTAGTTCCACTTCATTTTGCCAAATTTTTTAAAATTTTTCATCACATCGAATCTTTAACGTATACATGAAACATTAAATATAAATAAAAAATAAAACTAATTACACAATTTAGATGAAATGAACGAGATGAATCTTTTAAGTCTAATTAGACTATAATTGGACATTATTTATTAAATAACAACGAAAATTGCTACAGTACCATTTTACCAAAAATTTTCACAACTGAACCGGCCCTGAATACCTATCGATTTGGCATATACGACTTGAATTTGACTAGTCTCCTGCTTTTCGTGCATTGTCGTTACTGCAAGCTGGCATTTTTCCGTAGGAGTAGAAATGGTATCCCAAGAAAATGTGCAATAAATTAGAGAGTTGGCGAGAATTTAATCGCGAAATGGGATTCGAGGTAGGTGAAATATAGGCGGCTACGCCTCGTGATGTTAGGAGGTATTAGTACTCGCCTCATAATGTGAATAAAGACATTAGTGGTTACCAATTCTCGTATAATTGGAATTTGTATATGTAAGATTTTTGTGTATTGTTTTTCTTACCTCAGCCATATGGTAAACACTGGATAACCCAAAGTGTAAGGAGTTGGAGCCTTTTTTTCCACAGTTATATAATTTCCTTTGCCTAAAGTCATCCACAGGAAGCTCTTGCCAAGCCTCACATCTTTTCCCCATGGAAAATACATGATAATATGCATATGGCCTTATAATCATGTGTAGCCTTTTTAGTAGGAACCGCATGCTAACAAATACACTAAGAACTTATGCCACCTCCTTATATTCGACATCATGTTTACACTTATTTCGTGGTTTTAAACTAAGTAAACATTGCATGATTCACATTGTATGTGACCCATTATTAGAATTTGGAATCCCTTTTTCATGATTGAACGGTTGAATGTGAAAACATGCATGAGGCTACCACCTCATGGCTTACAACCATTTTCCTTATCCATGGGATCTATTTGCCAATGAACACTAGATGTTATGATGCCTCCTTTTGTTCAACAACATATTTACACATGTTTTCTGTACAGTGAGTTTAAGCAACTGAAGCATACTTTACATTCACCCTGTTTGGTAGGCTGTTTCTACGGCTTATAAGCCGGTTGTGGCTGTTTTGCTGTGAGAGAAAAATACTGTTCCACGGCTGATAAGCCGTGCTGATAAGCTCAGCCGAACAGGGTAATTATTTGCTACCATTTTTTGAATTCCGAATTCACATATAGTGCTAAATGTGGAAAAAAAAAGTTATGCTGCCACCCGCATCTACCATTACATACACAATGGCAGAGCACATGAATCCAACCCGCCATGTTGTTTACCGAGCGCCAGTATTCTTTGGACAACCATAGATGTTGCAATTAACTTGACAGTAAACAATTGTTGCTACCGATAAGTATTTTTGAATGCTTTCCCCACAATTATATATATACTGAAGTGGTGTTGAGTTGTTTCAACCGAAACCATGTAGAAAAATTCCATGTCAATCTTCCATAAAGAAAATTAGAGTTTAAATATTGTGCAGTCACTAATAGTAAATTTAACTAGAACAAAGCTACACCATTTGCATTCTAGGCACTCGTTGAACAGAATAACCTTGAGTGCAAGTAAGTGGAAAATCAGAGGCCAGAGAGGAGATATGGTGATTCAGAACTTGGGGGATCATACATGGCATTCAGTTTTTGGTATTAATATCAGCCTAACAATCAGTTTTGTGTCAACTAAGTTTTGCAAATCTGAAACCACGGGCATGGTGCTTCCGGTTTTTCTCTTTGGTATTTTGTAGTTATGATTTATTTTTTGGTGTTTAGTAGTTATATATATGATTACCTAACGGTTGCTCCAAGTTGCATATATGGCCTGGTTTTTAGTAGTCTACAACCTTTTCGTGCGTTATTCTAGTTAGTTGGTGTATGTATGTGACATGGCTAAGGCTCTCTTTGGACCGTAGGGAAAACAAAAGAAAAATGTAGAATTCTCATCTCTCTAGATTGAGTTACTATAGCATCCCTTGATTCACAAGAATTACCTATAGGAAAAACATAGTGCGTACGAGAAACCTTCCTTTGTATTTGGTTTCACAAGAAAACATGAGCGAAAAATACATCCACTCAAACCTTATGTTTCTTGTTTCCAGTGTTTTTTTCCCTACGGTTGATCTAAACGCTTATTCATACAAAAGATCCCATTTGGAACGTAGGAGAAAAATTGCATAAATATGAAAAACACATGAACAGGATAGGAATGCATATGCAAAACAGAGAAACAAAATACAAATGAATTTATAACGGAGAGAGTAGTTATGATTATTTCTTTTTTGTTTTTAGTAGTTATGCATGATTACCTAACGTTGCTATTAGTTGGCGTATATGGATTTGTTTTGAATAGTAGTGTACAGCCATTTTCGTGCGTTACTAATAGTTGGCGTAGGCATGTGGCATGGCTCATCAACGGTTCGATCAACCTACGGCCTTTTCATGCAAGTACAAATTAGCATATGGTCAGAAATGAAGTATTTGAATGGCCGCATTAGGAGCTACATGTTAAGAAACAATCTGCCTTTGGTGACGTCGGAAGTGTGTGGAATGCTTGTTCTTCTCTTCTCCTGAAACACACGAAAGTTCAGAACTTTAGATGCAGTTCAGTTGAGAAATCGTAAACCTAAAACCGAGCAGCAGAGCCACCATTTTCAGTTTTTCACCCTGGATGGTATTATTCAGGCCTTGTTTAGATCACCGATTTGGTGATCCCCGAATGCACTGTGCAGCACTGCGCTGTACTGTAGCAATTTTTTTTTTGTATTTAGTAATAATTGTCCAAACATTAATTAATTAGGCTCAAAACGTTCGTCTCGCCAAGTACAACAAAACCGTGTAATTAGTTTTTGATTTTATCTACATTTAGTACTCCATACATGTGCTGGTATTTTGATGTGATGGGGAATCTTCTTTTTGTATAGTGAAATTTGGGGGTGAATTTTGGTATCTAAACGAGGCCTCAGTTTAGCAGACTGGCCAAAAGTGTTTAGTTCAACTGAATGCAATTGAGTGGAAAAATGGGCCCGGGTAACTAAAGGTAGATTGTTTCTCCACGGTTTTTTCTCACTGGCCACTGCGCTTTGTGCCGTTGTGCGAAAGCAAGGATGCATGCATGCCATTGTCATCTTTCCTCTCTAGTACGTACTACACTAGCACTGGTGCCAAAGTACCAACCACAGCAATGGCTTTGAGCCCGTTTAGTTCTCAAAAAGAACCTAAAAAGTGATACAGTACCTGTCACATCAAATCTTACGGCACATGCATAGAGTACTAAATGTAGACGAAAGAAAAAACTAATTACACAGTTTAGTTGTAAATCACGAGACAAATCTTTTGAGCCTAATTAGTCCATGATTGGACACAAATTGCCAAATAAAACGAAAAGTGCTACAGTAGCCAAACTCAAACTTTTTCACCAACTAAACAAGCCCTTTTTGCTTGCTCCTATCCTACCATCAAAACCAGTACTAGGGCGTGTTTAGATGCCCCAATTCGGGCATGAATTCGGGGCCTGAACAGTGTCTAGATACACTATAGCAATTTTGTTTTTATTTGATAATAATTGTCTAAACATTGATTAATTAGGTTCGAAATGTTCATCTCGCAAAGTACAACAAAACTGTGCAATTAGTTTTTAATTTCATCTACATTTAGTACTTCATATATGTGTCGGCATTTTGATGTGACGGGAAATCTTTTTTTTCGTAGTGAAATTTGGAAGAAAATTTAGAAAGTAAACAAGGCCCTACTCCAGTAGTAGTATATACTAGTAGTACTGTACCATGGCATGCATCGAGTTCCCTTTCACCCGGGCCATACTACTATACGTACGTGTGCTTGGTGGGTCCCTCCTGCTCTGCCTGTTTGGATGTGTACATCCACATCAATGACCAGTGCAATACATGCCTCATCCTCTCTCCAATGAAGTCCAAGCATATATCGCTGTCGCTCGACAGATGGTCCATGTATAGAGTATAGTGAGAACTGGAGCCTTTACAATGCATCTACGGACACCTCCGGATCCATGCAGTCAACTGAACTTTTATTGGCATTTTGATCATCAGGGAACCAGAATAAAAAGCGCCTTCGTCCTGTCTCTCAACTCTGAACTTCTTGTGACCGGAGCGGTAGTAAGCTCTATGTTAAAGCTTGAAACTTCCCATTAGCAATCGCAACCGCAAGACCTCTGTTAAAACTTGAAGCTTGTTACAGCGAGGAACTGAGGATGGTCAGTGGTGGCTGGCAGTAGGTTCTTGCATTGCATCATTGCATGATGCTTTCAGTTCCGGGCTGGCTTGCAAAGAAACAAAACTGCCTTGCCCTCAACCTGGAGCTTCATGCCTGGATCGCTGGTGTGTGTGTGTCTTGGTCTTGGTCGAACGGATGCTAGCTCCAGCAGCAGCACGTCGCGAGCGAGCGAGAGGTGGATGCGTTGGGTGGATGCGTTGGGTGAGCTCACACGAAACGGAACTCGTGTGCGTTACTGCGCAGAGTCTTTAATTTGGGACCTGTATGCTGGTAGTGCGTGAGTCGCTGCGTGCCAAAACTCTGTTTCCAAAGCCGACAACAAACGGCTGCTTGCATCAAGCCATCATCAACACACTACTGCCGCCTGCCTCGCACGCACAACCTCCGTCCCACCCAAAATATGCGTTTCTGATTTTTAAACTTGTTGACCGTTTGTCGTATTCAACTTTTTTTTTTTCCATATTCAATTTTTTTTACAAATAATAAAATAAAGAAACCCTTCTCTAATGATAAAACAAGTCATAACAAAGTAAATAATATCTATAAAATAAATTTGAATAAAACGATAGGTCAAATAAGAAATCTAGAAATAAAAAAACGTTATTTATTTTGGAACGAAGTAGTATGCAGTACGTGTTTAATTTGTTGCTTGGCGTTGTGGTCCAAATAATCTCACGGCATCGTACTAGCTTCCAATAACACTCGTGGCTTTTGCACAAGCACAGTGATACTGTCTCTTTTGTTCACCTCCAATGCAAAGCATGCAAGACTTGCACCGGGGGTACCAAGTGTGGAATGCTATATGTTTTTCTTTACGTGACGAAATATTTTCAATACCAATTTTCTTTTCCGGCATACTCCGCTATGTTTACGTATGTAAGCATTTCTTGCCTAGGCCAACCCTCCTCCTCCCTCATCACTATTTAATTGATTGATGCATATATCGTCTCTTGCGGATCCGTAGTTACTTTTTTTTTCCAAAAATGTCGAACTTGTCACGATGTTGCTCATATTTGCTGAAGCCACTGCTGCCTGCTGCATAGAGACGGCAATAAGTACCCGGAACGGCGGAACCTGAAGACGCGAGACGCGTTTTACCCAGTGAAGGAACGGTACAGAAAGGTTTCCTCACCCATGCACAGGTACACTAATGGGCTGCCCAAAGGTATCCTGAACACACTCAAGGCCCAACCCAACTATCAGATATGACATATATCTAATAGATGTATGACATTATAGACCATTTGCAAAAAATTGACGGCATATGATTTTAATCATATGAATATATATTCTTTATTTGTCCCCTATAGTGGGATGCATTTAGGTATGTTTACCATCTGTTTTTTTTACTCGTGTGGGTATGGGTATGGATAAATTGTTTTATCCGTGTGTAGGTATGGGTATTTTGTCTGGTCGAATTGTGTTGATGGGTGTGGATATAGGATGGCACTACCTATCGAGTGTATCATTACTACGAAACACATCTAAAAATGGTTCCAGAGACAAACCGTCTCAAAATTGATTTCTAGAGACAGTCGTTGTTTCCAGCCACCATCATTTTTCTAGTCGTGTTTAAATAAAACGACATCTAAAAATAGTTCCAGAGACAGACCACCTCTAAAAAACCAATTTTAATTTCAGCCACCCCTAGAAACAAATGCCCTCCATTTTAGGTCTTTGTCACTGCCCGAGCATGCCAAGGCTAGATGTGACCGCGGCATGGCTCCCGATTAAGGTGTCCCCCAATATGCGCCTCTCCAAGCTGGCCGTCATCACCACCACAGTCCAGGCAACGCTACTGGGGCAGTGCAGCAAGCTAGTACCGCCCTTAGTTAATAGCAACGATGGCGTTGCATTCTCACTAGACTCCATCATCTGCCCTCGTCTCGGAGAATGACTCGGTGCCGATGGTAGGTGATTGAGCTTCCATAGCCACTGGAGGACGTGGGGCACCCGATCCATGGTGGAAGGCATCGAATCTACCCCCAAAAGGGCACGAATCAGACTCGTTGCCCTCCATCGCGAGCAAAAGCTTGGAGTAGCTACGAGGGGTGGGGGTGGGGGGGGGGGTTGCAGACACAGCTACCTTGTTAAGTGCCGCCGCGGGCTGTTACCACCGCTTGCCAGCAAGCATCAGCGACCGAGAGAGGCACTTGAGTGGGGAGCTTTCAGCGGTAGTTGTGATTTACCGTACCTCCCGAGTCGTCTCGAAGGAGACAACACGGAGGCTGCTTCTGGCCCAACACTGGCTACTTCTGTTTCTTCTCTTCTTCCTCTTCCTTCGATCTCTTTTGATGTCCCTCTTTTTTTTTCTCTCTTTTCTCGTGTTTATCGATGCCTAAAAATTGTTGGTTTATTTAGGTGGAAGGAGGGGTTGCGGAGGGCGTGCCGGAGCTCCATGCCTCCATTGTCTATCCCAAAATATTTACCGGACCTTTTTAAGGTATTGACAATACTAAGTCAAAGAGAATATGTCATAGTATACTTTTAAGTCATTGACATGTGGGGCCTAGTTTGCCAGCAAATAAAATCGTGGCACACGTATATATAGTGGCAACTAATCAGCTGTCAAAGGTAGTCAACTACTTGCATAAACTTAATTAGGGCCATGTTTAGTTCCCCAAATTTACTCTAAATTCTACTATGCAAAAAGAAGATTCCCATCACATCAAAATGCCGGCACATGCATGGAGTACGAAATGTAGATAAAATGAAAAACTAATTGCACAGTTTTGTTGTACTTTGCGAGACGAACGTTTTGAGCTTAATTAGTCAATGTTCGGACAATTATTACCAAATAAAAACAAAATGCTACAGTGAGCTACAGTAAATTCGGCTGGCGCCGATTCCGGCAAACTAAACTAGGCCCTTGTTTAGATGCCGAGTTGGGGGCATCCGAATTGCTACAGTGCGCATTAAATGCGCACTGTAGCAATTCGTTTGTATTTGGTAAAAATTGTCCAAACTTTGACTAATTATGCTTAAAATGTTCGTCTCGTAAAGTACAATAAAACTGTGCAATTAGTTTTTAATTTCATCTACATTTAGTACTCCATACATTTGCCGACATTTTGATGTGACGGGGAATCTTCTTTTTGCATAGTAGAATTTGGGTAGAAGTTGGGAACTAAACCAGGCCTAGGCCTAGGTGTAGCAAGTTGTGACTTGTGACAAATTATTACCATGTAGTATGGGCGTATTTAGTTCAGGGGTGGTAAAGTTTTTGATGGTACTGTAACACATGTATAACTATAGCAACTAGTATCCAATCATAGACTAATTATGTTTAAAAAATTCGTCTCGCAATATACATGTAAACTGTGCAATTAGTTATTTTTTTATCTATATTTAATGCTTCATCCATGTCTCCGAACATTAGATGGGATAGGATATAAAGCAACCAAAGTCCAAAGCCGAGGAAAAAGCCTAGTTTTTCGAACCGGTGGTTCGATCGCTAAAAGATCGAACCAGAGCCTACACCGGTCCGGTTCACTTAAAAGACCGGCCATGCAATCGGACCGGTAAAAACCGGTTGAACCGGCCGGTTTTTAACAAAACCGGTGAACCGGGGCGGTTTTTTTAAGTTATCAAAAAATGACCTCGGTGGGTTCAGGAGAAGCTGATCCACTCAAGGGTATTGTTGGAAAAATGTGAAAATGTACCATTTAGGGGCTTGTACACGTGAAGGAAAGGAATTGGCATCTCCTTTTTGGGGCGTATTTGCATCTGGCTTGGCCCCTTGGGCGGCGACGGCGCATGGCCTGGGCCGGCGGCGCATCGGGGCGAACGCCGAGCAGGGGGCTGCAGGCTTCTAGTGCTGCTCGGCGGGGGCTGCAGGCTTCTTTGGTTCTGCTCCGAGCGGGCAGGCTGCTGCTCTGGTGCTACCCTCCTACCCTGCTACTCTGCTCCACCTCCACTCAACGGCTACAAGAAAATGGCTACTAGAACTGGAACCGGTGAGCTACTGATCCTGTCATCCTGAGCTTTCAAGTTTTATTTTTTAGGTATTGTATTTGTATATTAGCCTGCATATCAATGTCGATTATTAATTAAATCATATATATATATACACCGGTTCAAAGTATTTGTGGCCGGTTCAATTCATCAGTCCAAAACTAACAAACCGACGGTTCAACCGGTTCTGAACGGTTGGACCATTGAACCACTGAACCGACAGCCTCTGTAGGTTCGATCACCGGTCCGGTTCGAAAAACTAGGGAAAAAGTCACGCTAGCTGATCGTGGAGCTCACACACAGACACAGGCTGACAGGCACAGCGCCTGCTAGTGCTGGGTGGCTGGCTGCCTGCTGGGTGCTGCCATGGATGATGGATGGCATGGCCCATCGATCGGCCATCGCGCCATGCATGCATGGGTCTGATTCTGACTCTGCCTTTAGTTCCCAAATTCAACCCTAAATTTCATTGTGAAAAAAAAGATTCTCATCATATCAAAATACCGGCAAGTACTAAATGTAGATGAAATTTAAAACTAATTGCACAGTTTTATTGGCCCTATTCGGCAGGCTGTTTTTTTGACTTATAAGTCGGCTATGGCTGATTTGCTGTGAGAGAAAAATATTGTTCCACGGTTGATAAGCCGTGCTGATAAGCTCAGCCGAACAGGGAGATTATACTTTACAAGACGAACATTTTAAATCTAATTAATCAAAATTTAAATAAATTTTACCAAATACAAACGAATCGCTACATCCAAATCGGTGCGGGTAGGGACGCGAGTACGTACTAGCATGTCAGTCCACTGCCCACCCACATGCACACACCTCCGGGCTACGGCTACGGGTGGGTGGGTAGGTGGGCCCAGCCCACGCTTGTGCACCGTGCACACACACCTCGAGTCCAGAACAAGCTGGCACAGTCACTGACAGGCCGGCCTCCGCAGAGGAATGGGTAGTGCTAGGAGTACGTACCATCGCTACCGTCCAAAAACACGGATGAGGCCCACAGAAAGCTACTACTGCCTTTGACAACTGACAAGTGGGCCCACGGTCACGGTCCGACTTGTCAACTGCTGACGCCCACCATCCCTGTCGACTGGTAATCTGGCACTGGCAGCATCCCATGCCACCGGCTGGGTCCCACCAGGCAGTGTCTGCAGTGGGCAGCGACGACAGGAGGTGCTGCTTCCTCCCTGTCGGGGAGCAGAGGTGTTTTGTCTCCGCCCCCCCCCCGTCGCATTCCATCGCCATTGTACGCATACCACTGATTGTACGAGCATGCGCCTCCTCTCCCTGAACAATCCCATGCTTGTCCAACATACCAACGTGCAACAAAGAGGAGAGCCCTTTGAAAGGAAGAAACTATGTAAAAAAAATTCAAAGAAATCAGTTCATTTTCATAGTAGTAGAAAGAAACTAGTATATATAAGGAAAAGGGCCTTCCTCTCCCTGAACAATCCTATGGTTGCCCAACAGACCAACGTGTCATAAGGAAAAGGGGCCTTTGAAACGAAGAAACTATATAAAAGTTTCATAGAAATTACTCCAAAAGCAACATGACATTCCAAAGAAGGCCTTTTAGGGTTAGCACAGCTCCATCTCTTAGCTCCGCCAGTAGGTTTCGTGGAGGAATTGGAGGAGCCACACAAAGCACCTTAGAAGGAGCTATTTTTTTTATGTATGTAAGAGCAAGGCTAATAATACAGTCCATTGCTGGCTGTACGAATCTTTACAGCCTACCTCTTAGCCCACTCGTATAGTAGTTACAGTCTTCACTATTAATACATGACTCACTTGTATGTCTCACAGAGTTTCTTGGTTCTTGTGTCCAAGCCGACTGTAAGCTTACAGTCCGCTGCTCTTCTCTCTCCTTTCCTCTCTCTTTCATCTCAGCATTTAACCTGCTTGTAGTCCTTTATTATACTTGCTCTAAAAGGAGCGGGAGTTTTTTTTGCGTACGGAGCAAAAGCTACAATTTCTGGCTCCGAAACACATGAAGAAGTTGTGCCAAATAGACTCTTATGTTTGAACTTTTGTTGGAGGCTCTCCCACAGTCCACGGGCAATGTTTACTATAGAGACTATACTCATTGGCTCATTGGTACAATTTAGTATTCCTTCCTTTTTTTTAAAAAACACGGTATATAGAAAAAAATCCAAAAAACAAGAGTATATGTGTTAAGTCAATGACTTGAAACTGAGTGGGTGGTGGGATCCTATCACGAGAAACCTAACCAGCAGCTGAGCTCGCTATCTATTGCGAGCTTATTAAAATCCAACCATTTACATTCTGACTCTTTGCACAAAGTAGCAATGCTACCCGTCTTTAATACAAAAATCCTAACGTATACGTATCTGAGTTTCAGATTTTACACAACAAGTAACAGGGGCCCATTATCTATCTAGCGTGTGTGCACTCACGCATTTAGGCACATGAAATAAGTTGGGGGGGGGGGAAGAGTTTAAATTTTAAACGGCAATGTTTACTATAGAGAATGTACTCATTGGTTCATTGGTACAATTTAGTATTCCTTCCTTTTTAGAAAACATAGTATATAGAAAAAAATCCAAAAAACAAGAGTTCATGTGTTAAGTCGATGACTTAAAACTGAGTGGGCGGTGGGATCATATCACGAGAAACCTAACCAGCTAAGAGCATCTCCAAGAATTTGCCAAAATTCACTTGGCAAATATCGTGATTTAGCAACTCGCTAAAATATATGGCAAGTGAAAAAATAGACTCTCCAAGAGTTTGCCATTTGGACTTGGTAAAATAAGAAGAGGCCCGCTAAGCGAACGAAGAGCCCCGTTAAGAAACGAAGAGCCCCGCTAAGAAACGAAGAGCCCCGCTTAAATTTGCACGTGAAGCCGGATGCGCGCTCGCGCTCAGCGCGCAAATATGCGCGTGGAGGAGGAAGATTTGCCAAGTTGCTAAAATTTGCCAAGTTAGATGTCAAACTGTTGGAGCATAATTTTTTCTGTTTTGCTAAAAATAGATGGATGCCAAGTTGATTTGGCAAACTCTTGGAGATGCTCTAAGCTCGCTATCTATTGCGAACTTAAAATCCAACCATTTACATTTTGACTCTTTGCACAAAGTAGCAATGCTACCCGTCTTTGATACAAAAATCCTAACGTATACGCAGCTGGTTTCAGATTTTACGCAGCAAGTAACAGGGGCCGGCGCCAACGGAAGCTAGACCGTTTAGTTGACGCTTCCTTTGGCACCCCTCAGGTCCTGAGTTCGATCCCCCTAGGAGGCGAATTTCAGGCTTGAGGGTAAAAAAGATCCCCCGTCTGTCCCACACCAAAGTACAGGTCTATGGCCGTCCCGTCTCACGAGGATGCAGTGCCACTGTATATGAGTGGGGCTAGGGTTCAGAGATTTTTTCGATCTGCATGAGGAGGTCTTCTTCTTAATGAAATACCCGACGTCGTCCTCCCGCGGATGGAGTTTTTTCTTTTAGTAACAGGGGCTGCTATCTATCTAGCTTGTGTGCACTCACGCATTTTAGGCACATGAAATAAGTTGGAGGAAAGAGTTTAAATTTAAAACGGAGATGAAGAACAAGCAATAGGTGCAACAGCCATGGTTGAGATCTAAATTCAGCACTACATCATTGCCCCAACTTATTTGTTTCGTACTACTAGGGATTCATATCCTCTGCCTATGGCTCTGTCCTACTCGTCCACTCCTAAATCAAGAGCTTAGGGCCCTATTTGTATGGCACGATTCAAAACAGTTCTGATTTCTTGTTATATTGTAGAGGAGCTAGAACCATGAATCCACTACTTATAATGTGAGAGATTAAAATAGATCCTTGCTATAATGCACGGAGGAGTTAGAGCAAAAATGAACATATTATAAAAATATATTTTATGATATATCTAATTATATCAATTTGGTTTCATAAATTTTGAATTTTTCTATAAATTCGATCATATTTTAAAAATAGAGTTGAGATAACTGCTACTTCCCTCACAAGTCACATGCATGCACCTCCAGATTCTACCGCTTGCTCCATCCAAAACGGATAAAGGCCCACAGAAAGGTGTATGGGCCCACCTGACAGTAGCAACAGTACTCACCACTGACAACTGGGCCCCCTAGGCTCGGTCCGTCTTGTGAACCGCAACCCTCCCGATGGGTCCCGCAAGGCAGCGTGTGATGTGAAACGAGCATGGACGAAAGGAGGTGTTGGTTCCTCCTGTTGGGGAGCAGACAAGCCGCTCCCTGTTGTCAACACCGTTCAGTTCAGAATGTTTAGGGACGCTTGGAATAGAGGAAAAGTGGAGGAATTGAATCCACAGAAAAGGTTTAGAGAACTCTTGTTTGGAATGGAGGAATGAGTCGCTACGTTTCAGAGGAAAGGAAAGCTCTCCTTCACAAAACGGAGGAAATAAAACATCTGGTGTGAGCTCTTGGTTTTGCGTATGCCCAAGGCAAGGACAGGCAGGAGCAACAATTAGCGGGCTTGACACTGCACGAGCGCCGGATGGGAGAGCAAAAGAAAAAAATAAAAACACTGCAACTCCAACTCACCACCGTCCTTGCTTTTTTTACGCGCTCAGCTACATGCGAAGCTCCCTGTGGCTTGAGTTCTCTATCTCATTCATACAGACTGACGCCTGATGCCACCAATGAATTAGCTCCAGACACAAATTAAATTAATTATGTTTAGTTAGATTCAGTAGATGATATTTACAAGTCATATTTCATCGTTCCTCCTTTGTTTTCCAATCCTCTGTTTTGCCATTTTTCTTCATACCCAATTCCTGTGTATCCTACCATTCCTTTATTTTCCAATCCTCCGTTCCAAAGTCCAAACAGTGTTGACTCCATCATGCGGCTTTTAAGGTCTGCTTGAACTGAACGATAATCCAACGATCCAACGCTTCTCCAACGTGTGTGTGTGTCCGTCGGAGCGCTGATTCTTATTTTGAGCCCAGGCTTTAGAATAGTCTCTCTATAGAGAGAGAGAAATGAAACAGCTCTTTCGTAACCCGGCCGCTTCGAATTTTATAAAATGCCTCGTGTTTGTTTCAGTTTCAAATGTGTACTCATCGGCCCCTCATATCGCTAGTAAAATTCAGCACAGCATCTTGCCTTTTGCAAGCTTAAAACACAACCATTCAGGTATGAACAAGCTCTCTGCCGAAAGCAGAGTAGCAAATACTACCACTAATTCGCCGGAAAAGCTGGCAACACAGATGAATTAAATGTTCATCGATTCTGTTTGGTGCACCAAGCAGTTTTTGGTTTACGTTTGCTCCTGTGCATCTGCATGCGAGTGGTTGCGTTGCGTGAGGAATTTGGATAGACAAGAGTGGAGTGAGCCCATATGAAACAGTAGTTAGTCTCTGACGAAATTGATCCAACTGAATGTTAGTGCGTTCAGGATCGAACTTGCTTGTAGTTGTAGCTTCCATTGTTTTCACTGCCTATAGTATCTCCCGAGCCAAACTTTCCAGCCTTCCCTTTGGATGCTCGTGGTATTAACAACGAGGTCAAGGTGCTACCACTACAACACACCACCCAATCAGTTGCCATTTCAAAATGAAGTTGCAACCAAAGTGAGCCTCCATGCATGTGCATGCATGCAATCTCTGGCCAGTTCGGTTGCAGTGATAAGTCGGCTGAAAAACACTGTTGGCTAATTTATTATGAGAGAAAAATACTGTTTCGGCTGAAAAAACAAACTGAAAAGTACGGATTATAAGCCGGATGAATAGGGCCTCTGTCTGAACATGTTGGGCTATATAATAACAATCATTCTACAGTAGTTATGTACTAAGTATTCAAGAAGATGTGACACCTTACAAGGCCACAATGTGTTGTCGCTGCCAGTGTAACGCGGGCTGGAGCCTGGAGCCTGATTGTATCATATCATGACAACGAATGATTAGGCTGTCCTTAATTATTTTGTTCCTGTTTGATATAGGCCTTGTTCGGCTGGCTGTTTTTTTAGCTTATAAGCCGGCTGTGGCTGATTTGCTGTGAAAGAAAAACACTGTTCCACGGCTGATAAGTCGTGCTGATAAGCTCAGCCGAACAGGGGATAAACTCCTCTATTTCCTGTTTGCCTGCCAGGGTATCTCTGGGCTTACTGTCGCTATCAGGTTAGCTGGACGGCGTTACTCACACTACAAACAGACGTTTATTTGTATAAGCTACTTTTATTTATCACTAGTAGTGCAGACTACTACAGGAAGCAATCATAGAAAAAGGATATACTGCATTAGTTCAATTTTCACATCTGATTTAACTAGCCGATGTTTGTTTTATGAACAGTTAAACTTTTCTTCAGGCAAACAGGGAGATTTAGGATATATATAGGCGCAATCAGAAAAGAAAGACTGCATGGTCAGCTTATATAATAATAATAGTAACCCAATAATGAATAAAGAGGAATCGTGTGCAGCAGCCATCAGGTGCTTAATTTCTCTTAAAAAGGACAAACGTGTATCATAAAACATGACCCTTTTTCTGGTGCAGATGGACGCAGACAACATATAAAACTCTTTATACTTCAGGCATACGGAGTATTGCGTTGCTGGTTGTGATTACAAAAAGAATGCTGTTGGGTGGATTGTAGTAAAAATTAAATAAGTTCTACTGTAATTCACTTTAACACATATGAATTGAAACAAATACATGTGCATTCAAATAAGGTAGCAAAGATTTGATACACACATGAAACAATGAATTTCACAATAAAACAGATTAAAATATACTACTAAACACAAAAAGCTAAAAATATCATATACTATTGTGAAATACTTGGATTGTATTAGCATTAATCATTCTTTTTTCGAATGGAAATAAAAGGTGGAAGAAACCCAAGAAGAGACGTAGGCAAGCTAACCCAATCAAACACACTTTTACTGGGCTGAAACATATACGTTATATGGGCTACGATTGGGCTAAAACATATTCGTTGTATGGGCTAATGTAGGACATAAAATGAAGGGACAACTGAACTGGTGCAGTGGAGAGAAAAATTGGAAAAAGTCTAATTGACCTCCCAAACTATAGGTGGTGGTCTAGTTTACCCCCGAACTATGAAATGGTCTAATTTACCCCCTGAACTTTGCAAAACCGGCTAAATCACCCCCTCGGGCGGTTTTGGGCGGTGGTTTTGCTACTATATTATATATTCACTGTGTAGATCTACTCATGTGGAGTCCAACAAAATTGGATTTTCTATTTTATGATTTTTCTGTGAGTTACTATGATTTTTCAAAGATTCAGACGAAATAAATAAAAAAGAAAAAGACAAAACCGCTGTTACTGTAGCAAAACCGCTGACACTGTAGCAAAACCACCGTCCAAAACCGCCCGAGGGGGTGATTTGGCCGGTTTTGCAAAGTTCAGGGGGTAAATTAGACCATTTCATAGTTCGGGGGTAAACTAGACCACCCCTTATAGTTTGGGGGTCATTTAGACTTTTTCGGAGAAAAATTGGGCCTACCAACCAGAAGCCCTACTAACTGGCGGGGCTAGATGGGCGAATCATACCTGAGCATCATAGGCTTGGTCAGCCCGGCCCATAGAGTTTTTTTTTATTGAAAGGGCCCATAACGTTTAGTGGAAAGGATCAGCAAAATACAACAAATCTAGAAATTTTCAGTCGGCTGGGTTTGAGCCCAGACAGAATATATAGGGCCGGCACGGCGCGTGGGATGGCCATGCGTACCATTTTTGGTCCTAAACGAATCGGATTTTTAAAGGGCTTGCCCAGTGTCTGAACGTCTGCACGCCCGCACCTGTACTGCTGCTGCACATGCTGCTGCTGTCTGCCCCGCCTGTTGAACGCGCCTGTATACATCTGCTGCTACGCACCTACATATGCTGGCACAGTCAAGTCACCGCGCTTTTAACATGCAACACCGAGCCAAATAAAACGGTTTGGCAATTGAACAGATACAGGAATAGTTGGCAGTACACATGCTGTTGCATGCCTCGCCTGCAGCATGCTACATGGGCCCACATGCGCCTGCTGCGCGCATATGTATGCATGCTTCCGCTACGCATATTGGTGCGCAGGCACGTGGGACCGCCTTCGGCTGCGTTTTCCATACTTGCTAATGAAAATACTTGAAATAGGAAGTACTTGCTGCAGCATACATCTGAAACATGTAAAATATTTGGAATATACTTGTGCAACATATGTGTATAGCCACTGCAATATATGCAACATCCAGATAAAACACTTACAACTTCTGAAACAGTTGAAACATTTGAAATATACACTTATAATTGCAACATATGTAACACCAAATCTACTTTTGCAATATCCAAATGAAACATATGCAACATACGGATGAAACACACACCTGAACCGCATGAAACATACGGAGCTCGATGCGGCCGCGTCAGAATAACCGGCCATGGTGCCCGAAAAATTGGGCCAGCACTCAGCTGTCCACGGTCACCCGTCACTGTACCAGCAAACAGCGCATGCAGATGCGGCCCACGCTCCTCTCATGAAATCCAAACGTCGGTCCTTCTCTCTGGTCACAGGCTCACAGCGCATGCACGACCCCACATGGTGCATGCACCCAAGGCGAGAGTGGCTGCACGCGCTCCCATACGCCGACCCACGCAAAAAAGGTGAGGGCCCGCTTGACTGCTGCTGTATGCCTTGCTTTTTTCTTGGTCATCGCGCGTGCGGCATGCGCTACAGCACGGGTCAGTCTGTCTAGATGGACGGACACCCGCAACGAAGCATTACCAATTTTTAAAACGTAAATGCTTTGATCCGAGCGTCCGACACTTTTCCAGATATGAAACGGACACATAAACATTAATTCTCATGTACTCCCTTTCAACGGCAGCCTGTTCATTCTTATCCACTCAATTCATCATATTGTGTGGGACCCGTATATCATCCTCTTAGCTCTCCATTCCCCTCGTCTTCTAGAGTACCAACACAAGAGCTTTCTCCTTCGTCTTCGAGAGCACGATCACAAATTCTATAGGTTGCTGCCCATGGTTGTCGCTGTTGCATGACTTATAAAAAAACAGTGCCACTCGCGTTCTCCATAACAGGGGCCGCTCGCCGTGGCGTTCTCCAACGTAGCGGCGCCACACTCGCACTGCTTTGCGCGCCGCACCTCCATGCAGCGTCACCCCCAGCATCCACCTCGCCCATCGTGGAAGGGGAGGCACTTTGCGCCTACACCTCATCCACCTTGTGTCATCGGCAAGAAGAGGTGGCTTGCGTCATCGCAATTCCCCACACGGTTATGGCCGCCGGCGACGCTATGTTTCAAATGTTTTTAGTTATGTTGTAAACTTATGTTTCAAGTGTTTTAGATGTATGCTTCGAGTGTTTCATACGAATATTGTAAAAGTAGATCGGGATGTTGCATATATTAAAATGGTTGCACATGTATGTTGCAAGTGTCTGTTGCCAATGTTTCAGCCGTTTTTCAGACATAGGTTGAAAGCGTGTTTATCTGGATGTTGTATATGTTTACAATTGTTTTAAATTGTTTTTCATGTGTTTTTGAAAGTATTTCAGACGTATGCTTCAAATGTTTCATTTGTCTTCTTTTATATGTTGCAAGTGCTACATCTGGATGTTTTAAAAATAGATCAGGTGTTACACATGGGATACGTGTGGGAAGCGAGAAGAGGCGTGAGCGGTCCTCGCGCGTGGTCGGGTGGCGCGAGCGAAGTCCGGGGCATCGCAGGCCCATTGCTAGGGCGCTTGGCTCGCAAGTCCGACACTACTGGGACGTTTGCTCGCTCATTGAGCACCGTCCGACGCTAGGAAGTCCGTTTTAAACAGAATGCTAAGGTCTACTGAGATTCGAGAAGACACAAAAATAAGGTCTATCGGATTCAACCACCCCAGCCTGAATCGAGAAGGGGCACGAGAAAATAATCAAATATAGTCCTGGTGGAAGACCCGATCGATCGCACAGGACAGAAGGCAATTGACGTGGGCCTCTAGGAGGCCATGGCACCTTTGTCGATCTGCTGTAGTCCTAAAAAGGATTCAATTGGCAAGTTGGGCTAACCGGTGAGGCTTGCTGTTGTTGGTTTTCCTGGCTCGCGGCTCTGCGCGTGTGGGCCGATGGGTGGTACCAGCCCAGTCCAATGGGCACCAGCCATAGCAGGTGGAATGATCGATCCATTGTATGTTACATATGATTGTCTTCGCCTTACTTGGAGGCCTTCTTTTTTTTTATTCCAACTTGGAGGGCTTCTTAAGGCTACTCCCGTCAAAATTTCTTTGCCAATGAGACGATATATCAGCAAAAATAATGACAAGACACATGAATTATGAAGAGAGAGTTGACTCACCTAGCGCGAATTATGAGGAGATGAGTCACCCAGCAGTCCAGCACGCACGGTTACTACTGTTGATAGCCAAAATCGCCAAAGGAGGCCGCACACAGCTACTGGGCTAAGCCAGTTTTTGGTATTTTGTCAGAATACATAATGGACCCCACCGTTGTGTATCTTTCGTCGAGACAATAGAAAAACGTATATAGGTCGTTCAATTTGGAGTTCAGACGAAGAAAGCGCAGCTCTGGGAAAGTTATCCACAGGAAACAGTCTTAGCTTGTTTTCCAAATAGGCTAAGATGGTTTTGTGAATTTCTTCAAATTGAAGAATAGACTTTGCCATTGTGTTCTCTTCGTCGAGATCGAAAAACATATATAGATCATCTAGTTTGGAATCAAGATGAAGATATTCTATATTGACAACAAATTTGAGTTGAAAGCAGCAAAACAAGCTTAGCTGGTTTTCGTAGTATGACTGGGCTTCCCCATGAAAACCAACTAAGCCGGTTTCCCCTGTCCAAGTCCAATTCGAACTAATTCGATGGGAACCTATCCAATCTCGTGAGAAACTTGCAGATTTCGTTTGGAGAAGGTTATCCCCTCTATATATTTTACAGGATCACAACCGACTGAGGTAATCTAACTACACAATCAACAAAAAACCAATCTACGTACACTTTTTCACCCCCTCTTTCTCATCTACTACTGCTCCTCGTTCTTCGTTGATGCTGCATGGACAATGGATCAACGACGAAGCTCTAGAGCGATAAGGCCGACTAGGGCAGCCCATAGCCGCCGCACGCCCTGACAGGGTCCCTCCCGGGCATGTGGGGTATTGTATTTCAAGAGACATCGTCGTCATGTTTTGCGTATTGTGCTCCTACAAGGTTTTCCTCCGGTGACTATGTTGCGTATCGCGCTCATCGCTGGACCACTTTGGCTAGGTCAGGCCCCTCTAAACGTATGTTCATGTTCTTACGACGTCCAACAATCAATTAAGGGATGAGCTATGTGCATCAAGCCGTCAAAAGCCCTGTGCTGCTTTGTTTTCTACACATATACCGGTGGGTTTATACATCGATTTTGGAGTTTTTTTTTAATTTAGCGTAGCAGCTTCCATTCAATTTTGTAAGTAATCTATATCTATATCTATATATCTTATATTGTCAAACTTCACATACTAGCAATTTATCTTGCCATACAAAGTGTCCACATTAGCATTCACTAGAACATCCCACAAGCACATACAACTATCTGTCATGCAAAGTGTCCACGTCAGTATCCACTAACACATCCAATTAACACATACCATTATGTCTTCATTCAAGATATTCACATTAGCAAATCACATTATTTACTAACATATATTTAGTTGTCCACACCGAAATACTAAAAACCATCCACTAACATGCATTATGATATTTATTCATTCATATTAGTAAATATAAATAATATAATTTCACCAGTAATTTCCGAAAAAACGCGCGGGGCTTTCTTCTAGTGATAGTAATGAAGCAAGTACAGCGATGCAATTTAGCAGTCTCATAAATATATATGCCCGTTCCGATGAAAAACTTCATTTTGTTGTTTCTAAAAAAAATGTCATGTCATTTCCAGTGGTTGAAGTGACGAGTGGAAGAATTGCACCAATGCATATTGTCTTTTCATTGTTCCATAAACTGTCTAGTTGCGACGCACAGATAAGATGCGTGGTGGGACAAAATGAATCTATCCAGTGCCAGCAGCTCTAGGAGGAACTCGATGTGTGGATAGCATATTACAGTATAGAGGAACTTAAAGTCGTGGTTTCCGATGACCGATCTCAGTGACTTGTGGTTGGTGCCCTGCCCTTGCGGCCCCGCGGCTGAAGGAGAAGGCAAGGAGAAAGATGTTAGATGTCATTTCAAAACAAGATAGCATCAGATTTAACAAAACTAACCTAACCTGCTTGAAAAAAGTGGCCAACCAGGTCCATTGTGGTGGAAATATATAGCCCATCAAATTCGAGGTCTAGACTATTTTTTTGGATTTATTTCAAAATTAACTACCCTATTTCTTAACAGCATGCGTTTGATTCCATTGGTCTCAAAATCTATCAATCTAGTCTTATTGTGTTCAGAAGGATAAAGGTGTTATATATATATATACACAAGTACGTATGTAAGTGTCGTGTAAACTTTAGTTTTTTTTTGTGGAACCTACTTATCCGGATTTAATGTTCTAGACTTAATGTGTGTGCTCATATTTTTATGAATTTATTTATTCTATAGAAAAATATATATATAAGTGTCGGTGTTTACTTTCGTTTTTTTTTCTTACTACTGGTCCAGTCGCGTGCTACACGAGTAGAGAGATTTAAATAACAAACTTCGTGAGTTTAAAAAAAAATTAACAAACCTGGGTTCCCGAGGTCAGATCGGAATCACAAAGCTATGCTCCTTGACTCGTGCATACATATAGCTGTCCACCCCAGCTCCAGAGGGCTCAGAGCTAGCTAGCTGAGACACGAGTGAAGTGTGACTGTGAGTGGTCACCTTCCCGCGTGCCCGGCCGGCTACTTTGCTAGTTAGCTTGAGAGAGGACATTGCAGCGGCAATGGCTCGCCTCGCCGGCCTTGCTGCCATGCTTCTCCTCTTGCTCCTTGCCACGGCTTTGCCTTACTCAACTGGCGCCGCCTCCGGCGGCAACGTCGCGCTTCTTGGCCGGAAGGGCCGCTATGCCGACGATGAGTCGGCTCCGGCAGTGAAGATTGAGAACAACGTCGTAGTAGCTCCAAGATCGGCGGGGAGGTACGCCGTGATCTTCGACGCCGGGAGCACGGGGAGCCGGGTGCACGTTTTCAAGTTCGACAAGAAGCTCGACCTTGTCAACATCGGCAATGACATCGAGTTCTTTGCCAAGGTATAAAAAGAGCTGGCAATGGCATTCAGATTTCCATTCCATCTTCAGCTTCAAAAGAACAAAAAACAAAAAAGAAGAGTCAAACAAGTGTGCATGATACCGTATACCAACGATTTTGTATGTATAAAGAGCCGTTCAGTACTTCACTTGTCTTGACACTTGAAACAAGAACGAAAAACAAGTGTGTGACTCCTTAGTTTACCTGTGGCTTCTTTCCCTATGCAATATATACATTTTTTGAACGCACCTATATATGCAATATATATAGGGCCCAAAAGCTCTACTTGCATAGATTAATAGCACAAGACTGACATCACTAGGTTTAGTATCTAAAATATTTCTTATAATAATTGTATAGGTCATTACATTTAATATAGTGTAATTTCATAGTTAATATAAAAAAATTCGCTTTAGGATAAACATACATATATAGAGGCTTTTATTTGTGATCCGGAGAGTATATACGGACTGTTACCCTTCTTTGTTTCTGAAGAGGATTTGGCCACGACCCACGAGAGGCAACCTTTAAGCATGCAGAGAACGAGAACCAAGATCCCATATGCTGCACGTCGTACTTCACAGAGACAGTTGCATACTCAATAAAGCTTTCAACAAAGAACGCATGGAAAATAAATCTTAGATGAGCTGTCTGTTTTTTACTCCTATATGGCTCTGTTTAGCAGAGCTCTAGTTCCAAGAAAAATCTTAGATCTCGAGCTGTTAGGTAGTTTATTTTATTTATGTAGTTTGGACTAGCTATAAATATTCAGATCCGTTTAATTTAATCTACAAATACAGATCCACCAATCTAGATTTCTGAGCAAGAGCTGTGCCAAACGAGTTTAATATGTAAAGAAAAAGTACCAATTGGATTATTGATAACCTTATATCCATACATATTTGCAATTTATTTGTTGATTCAGGTAAAACCCGGGCTGAGCTCATATGCTGGTCAACCTCAAGAGGCTGCAAGCTCCATACTCCCCCTTCTTGAGCAGGCTAAGAAGATTGTCCCTCTCCGGCTTCAGAAAAATACTCCGCTTGAACTTGGGGTAATTGTTTCCTTAATCTAAGTCATCCAGTATAGCAAAATCTCAATGCCCCTCCTCCATATAGATATGTACTTATTCACGTTTTATGTATGCTTATAAAGCACATAACAGTGTACAAAGCTAAATAATAAGCTAGCATATTGTTCCATTCCATTGAAAATCTTTGGGTTCTTCTCAAACTGAAGTGTTTCTTGCATATCAAAATTGCAGGCAACTGCTGGTCTGAGATTAATTGGAGACGAGAAGGCAGACGAAATTCTTGAAGCGGTAATTCATCTTCTCATACTATGGACCATATGTCTCATGTGTAATCTACATACACTACTACAGAAAAAATTAACCGGGGTGGGCTGGTTGCCTGCCTCCATTATTCAGTGGCCGGCAGCCTGCGTATAAACCGCCTCGGTTAATCATTAACGGAGGTGGGCAACCTAACGTGCCCGCCTCGGTTAATATATATTAACCGGGGCGGTCATCGTAAGGCAACCGGTAAATGATTTACTGAGGCGGGCATTATAACGCAACCACCTCGGTAAATCAGGCCCAGCCCGCTAGCCCACACCAGCCCACTATCATCTCCAATATATAAACGAAATCTTTAGAAACCCTAAAATCAGTCTCTCCCTCACCCCTCCCCTTACCGCACTCTCCCTCACCCCTCCCCTCAGCCGCACTCCCTCGCGCTCCTCCCCTCCCTCGTTCTCTCTACAATGCGGCGGACTCCCCTCCCCTCAGCCCAGATCCCTCCTCTCCCTCAGGCGTGAAGGGCGAGGCGTGCCGCGGTGGCCCTCCTCCCCCTTCTCTTCCTCATGCGTGGGGTGCGCGGCTGCCTTCTCCGGCAGGGCGCTCGCTGCCGCCTCTTCCTCCTCCGGCGTGGCTGCGCGGCCCCCTCCTCCGGCGGCGGCGCCTCTCCTCCCCTCTGCGCGCGGTGTCCCTCTCCCCTCCCTCTCTTTCTCAGGCCCCTCCGGGACCCTAGATCCGACGGCGAGGGCGAGGAGGAGCCCTGATCCGGCGGTGGGGAGGCCGGATCCGGTGGCGGGGAGGCCGGATCCAGGAGCGGGCAAGGTGACGGCAGCCTTCCTCCTTCACCTCTTCGTCAGCTCCAGCGCTGGGAGGCCGGATCCGGCAGCGGGAAGGCCTGGTCAGGCGAGCTAGGATGGTGTGAGGATGGGCTCAGTGGGCTCATGGATGGGCTTGCCGGGCCTATCCATGGATTTTTCTTTTTTTCTTTTTTAATTGATTAACCGAGGCGGGCAACTCAACCGCCTCGGGAACGATCCATTTACCGTGACCTTTCAACCGAGGCGGTTGCAATGCTCGCCTCGGTTAATCACTTTTGCCTGTCTCGGTTAATTTTTCTGTAGTAGTGATATACAAGCAAACATTGCTTGCTTAACTTTTTCTTAATACAGGTCCGAGATCTTGTTCACACCAAGAGCAAATTTGAGTACAATCCCAAATTGATCACCATTCTTGAGGGATCTCAAGAAGGGTCTTACCTATGGGTATGTACATAACTTTTGTGGTATCCACCTTTTTCCCTCAAAAGAAAAAAATTATATATCCCTTGTCCTCAGTTTACAAACAGTGTTGCATGTGCCATTTTGTTGTAGGTTGCTCTAAATTATCTATTAGGTAACTTGGGAAGGGAGTACTCGAAAACGGTTGGTGTGATCGATATGGGGGGTGGATCAGTGCAAATGGCATATGCCATTTCTAGGAATGCTGCTGCAAATGCCCCAGCTGTGCCCGATGGGAAGGATCCTTACATTACAAAGGAATATCTCAAGGGAAAAGACTATAATGTCTATGTTCATAGGTTAAGCAACATTATGTTTAAACTTAATTTACACTGCAATAACTTTGTCTAATCTTATCTTTGAAAGGATGAACCATATGGTAATTAGTCCTTGTTATATACATAAATACATATCTTACCGTTAACTTTTTTCATACAATAATAGTTGAACCTTGATGAGAGTTTGTCATGATAATTTCTCTTTGAAATCATGAACTAGTTATATGTACTTCTTGTGAATTGTGATTACTGAAAATAATGTTCCTTATTTGCCTCTGCAGTTACTTGTACTATGGCGGTTTAGCCGCTCGTGTGGAGGTCTTAAAGGCAAAGAATGGGCCATTTAGCCACTGCATTTTACGTGGGTTCAGTGGTATGTTGCAATGCTGACATGGACAACTAAGCAGCTTCGTCCTTGTTTGTTGCCTGATTATTTTTTCTTAAGATAAAATTTACATAAAACTATCCTAATTGGGTATTTCATTGTCATTACTTAAGGTAAGTACACCTATAATGGGAAGGAATATGATGCAACAGCCTCACCTGAAGGTGCAGTGTATGAAAAGTGCAGAGAAGAGGTAATCAAGGCACTAAACTTGAACGCACCCTGTGAAACCAAGAATTGCACCTTTAACGGAGTGTGGAACGGAGGTGGCGGAGCTGGCCAAGATGAGCTATACATCGCATCTTTCTTCTATGTCAAAGCTTCCGAGGTATGTAGCAAACTAACAATTCCTATAAAACATGCACAAACCAGGGAACTAGATCTCATTCACATTCTAAGAAAATAGATACATATGTTGTATGAAATGAGAGATCTAATAATCCTACAATTTTAATAAAACCATGTCACAGTTTGGCTTCATCGATAGAGAGGCACCCAGTGCAAAGTCCACACCCGCGGCATTCAAAGCTGCCGCAAACAAGGTTTGCTCACTGAGCGTCCAAGAAGCTAAAGCTGTGTACCCTAATGTTGTTGATGTGCCATACATATGCATGGATCTTGTATACCAATACACATTGCTAGTAGATGGCTTTGGTAAGTACTGAAGTACAATACAAAGTAATTTTTTTTTCCTAACAACATTTAGGCATTCTGAACAAACTTACTATGGTTTATACAGGTTTGGCTCCAACGAAGGAGATTACATTGGTGGCTAGGGTGAAGTATGGAGAATACTACATTGAGGCTGCATGGCCTTTGGGTACTGCCATTGAGGCTATTGCGCCCAAAAAGATGAGTCAGGATGCATAATTTGGACTACTTCCAAGGTCCTTAGTTGTCCCTAGTGAGGGTCTATGTTGTCTCGAACAAGGTCGCATATAGGCTGATTCATGGATTTTGCATTGATCCTATGTAATAACCGGTCTATGATGAGCATTGTTGCATGTAATCCTATTAATATCCATATTAGGTGCATTAAGTGCATGTTGGCTTAGCATAGATTCACGTGTGGACGAGAGACATGAATGGTCCAGACCGTGACTGCTAATTTAGGAAGCATCTTCCCACCATGAAGCGCTTGCCATGCATGTTGGACAGATGTCCAATAAAAGAATGGCGTACCATGTAGCTTGGGCATCCTGGTGTGGTGTAGGGCTCTCGTGTATGCATGTTTCCTATATAAGCATCAAACGAAGACAGAAAAGCTGCGGTTCTTGCAACGCCAAAACTCTCTCCATTTTTCGCGTGTGTCTGTGTGCGTGTGTGGTGTTCATGCTCTGTGTTCGCCTGTGTTCATTGCCAAGAAGATCAGGAGCTCGGTGGACACTACCGGTTCTAACAATTGGTATCAGAGCCGGTTAAGCGATGGCGACATGACATACAAAAGAAAATGGGTGATGATGCTACGACGAGCTCTAGCTCCAGCGGTGTCAGGGAGAGCTCGCTCATGTGACCGATGCTCACCCGTACCAACTACTTTGAGTGGGCGATGTTGATGCAAGTCAATTTCGAGACCATGGAGATTTGGGAGGTGATCAATCCCGGCACCAATGTGAAGCGCTCACAAGATCGCCAGGTGATGGGCTCGCTACTACGATATGTCCCCAAGGAGATGTGGACGACACTAGGGAGCAAGAAGACCGTCAAGGAGGCGTGGGAGGTGGTCATGACGATGCGACTCGGTGCCGATCGCGTCAAGGATGTCAACGCCTAGAAGCTATTGAAGGAGTTCGAGAACATTAGCTTCAAGGAGGGTGAGACAATCGACGACTTTGGCATGAGGATCACTAACCTTGTGGCCAACCTCAAGTCTCTCGGAGAGACGGTGGAAGATACCCATGTCGTGAAGAAGTTCCTCCGTGTGGTGCACTGGTGCCCCCTTGCTTCAATCAAGTGGTCGTCTCAATTGAGATGTTCTGTGACATGAAGACCTTGACCATCGAGGAGTTGGTGGGGAGGCTACATGTGGCAGAAGATTGGTTGGATGATAAGGTAGACCAAATTGTCGACAAGGCCGGACGTTTGTTAGTGGTGAAGGAGGACTGGCTTGTGAAGCACAAGCATCGCTTCTAATCTAGTTCATCGAAGGAAGGCAACATCACTAGCGGCAGTGGTGGTCAAGGCAAGAACAAGGGACCAAATCGATCCAGTGGTCGGGGATTCAGCAGGTTCGGCATCATCAAGCTCACGTCAGAGGGGACACCTCGGCGCAAGGGTCGGTACCAAAATTGTGGCATCTACGACCACTGGGCAGAAGATTGTAAACGTCCTAAGAAGGAGAAAAAAGACAAAAAGGAGGAGGCGAATGTTGCTATGGCGAACATTGATCAAGTGGCACTATTTCTGGCGTCGACATGTGGTGTTGTGCATACGCCATTTAAGACTGTCCACCTGGCAGAGAAGGATGTCTTCCCGATCGACTGTGCCAACAACATCTAGGTGCTAGACACCGGGCTAGCAATCATATGACGAGCACACAATCTGCCCTCACGCGGCTCAATGAGAAAGTCACTGGCATTGTCCGTTTTGGTGATGGATCATGCGTTGAGATCCAGGGTCTCGGCTCCATTGTGATGGAGGGTCGTCACCAAGAACACAAAGTACTCACCAATGTCTATTACATTCCTAAGTTAAAGAGCAATATCATCAGTCTAGGACAGCTCGAGGAAGGGGATGTGAAGTGAGACTAAAGAATGGGTATCTGAAAGTGTTCGATCGTGAAGGCAAACTGGTGATCAATGTACCACGAACCAACAATAGGCTGTACACGCTCAAACTCGATGTGGTGCCACCTGTCTGTTTGTAGATGAACATGGCCAATGAGGCATGGAGATGGCATGCTAGGTATGGCCATCTAAATTTCAGAGCTCTGCGTGATCTTGGCAGGAAGCAGATGGTGCAGGGTATGCCGATGGTAGACAGAGTGGAGCAGGTCTGTGATGGTTGCACTCTTGGCAAGCAACATCGCACACCCTTCCCTCAAGCATCATCATTCAGAGCTGAGAAGGGTCTGGATTTGATCCATGCAGATCTATGTGGCCAGATCAGTCCACCAACATCGGGTGGAAATTCATATTTTCTATTGGTTGTAGATGACTTTAGCAGATACATATGGGTGGAAATGCTAAAAACAAAAAATGAGGCATTGGCCTATCTGAAGAAGATTAAGACAAGGGCAGAAGTGGAGAATGGTAGCAAGGTAAAAGCATTGAGAACAAATCAAGGGGGAATTCAATTCCAGTCTGTTCACAGTATTCTGTAATGAGTCAGGGATCAAGCACTACACAACTTCTCCATACTCACCCTAGCAAAATGGAGTAGTTGAGCGTTGAAATCAAACTGTGGTGGAGATGGCTAGGTGCATGATGAAGAGCAAGTCAGTGCCAGCAAGGTTTTAGGGAGAAGCAGTTTCAACTACAGTTTATGTTCTGAATCATGCTCCAACAAAGAGTATGAAGGAAAAGACCCCATTTGAAGCATGGCATGGCAAGAAACCTCAAGTTGATCACCTGAGAACTTTTGGCTGCGTTTCTCATAACATAGGACCTGGAATAAACAAGTTGTCTAACAGATCAAAGAAGATGGTGTTTCTGGGTTATGAAGCAGGAACTAAGGGCTATCGGTTGTTGGATCCCTCTATAAATTGTCTACATGTTAGTCATGATGTGGTGTTTGAGGACCAGAGTTGGGATTGGAGTAATTCGAGCAGTGGCTCTAAAGTACCTAAGACTTTTACAGTCGAGTTTCAATCCTCTGTTCACAGTCCGACAATAGTTGGAGCTGAAGAAACTGCAGGAAATGAGGAAGCTCCAGTTGATCAAGCTCATGGCTGGTCACCACCTCATAGTCCTCAGCCCGCTGCCATGGCTGGTTCACCACAAACCCCATCAGCACCACAGGCACCTGAGATTCAGTGGGCTACACCACCCACAAATGCAGGTGTAGATTCAGAAGGTGTGGGTCTTAGGTTCAGAACACTGTCAGACCTGCTTGACAGCACAAGAAGTTCATGACTTCGAGTATAGTGGTATGTGCTTATTGGCAGCTGATGAACCATCAAGTGTTGATGAGGCACTTGAAGAAAAATGCTGGAGGGAAGCAATGCAAGCCGAGCTACAATCAATTCATGAGAACAAGACCTGGGTGCTATCTAATCTACCAAAGGGACAGAAAGCTATTGGGCTCAAGTGGGTTTTCATGGTAAAAAGAGGACCATCAGGCAACATTGTCAAGCACAAAGCAAGGTTGGTGGCTAAAGGGTATGCTCAGACACAAGGGCTGGATTTTGATGAGGTCTTTGCTCCTATAGCAAGACTGGAATCAGTAAGGCTGTTGCTAGCACTTGCAGCACATGGGAACTGGGAAGTACACCATATGGATGTCAAATCGGCATTCTTGAATGGAGATCTCTTGGAAGAAGTGTATGTCCACCAACCACCTAGATTATGTGATACAAAACATGAGGACAAGGTACTGAAACTGAACAAAGCTCTATATGGATTAAAACAGGCACCAAGGGCCTAGAATGCTAAGTTGGACCATGAGCTAAAAGGTCTGGGTTTCAGGAGAAGCAATGTTGAGCATGCTGTTTATAGGAGAAGTGAGGGTGACTCATTTCTATTAATTGGAGTTTATGTTGACGATCTCATCATCTGTGGGCCTGACAGTAGGATCATTGAAAGGTTTAAGCAACAGATGAAGGAATTGTTCAGCATGAGTGACCTTGGGCTACTGAGTTACTATTTGGGGATGGAGGTGAAGCAAAAACCTGGAGAAATCACACTATGCCAGAGTGCCTATGCATCCAAGATAGTTGAGCTTTGTGGCATGAAGGGTTGTAATGCTGTTGATACTCCAATGGAGCAGCATGTAAAACTGTTGGCAGGGACAACATGAAATGAGGTGGATGTAACTAGGTACAGAAGCATCATTGGTAGCTTAAGGTACCTAGTTAATACCAGACCAGACATAGCTTATTCTGTGGGTGTTGCAAGTCGCTTTATGGAAGCACCAACCAAAGAACATTGGGCAATGGTCAAGAGGATTGTTAGATACATCTCTGGAACAATTAACTATGGTTGCAAATATGTGAAGGGAGGAAATTCAGAGCTAGAACTGTTACGGTTCACTGACAGTAACATAGCTAGAGATCTTGTCCAACGTAAGCGCACCACAGGTATCGTGTTCTTCCTCGGGCCAAACCTAGTGACTTGGACATCTCAGAAACAAAGAGTGGTTGCATTGTCCTCATGTGAAGCTAAATACATAGCTGCAGCAGCAGGTGCTTGTCATGGTGTGTGGTTGAGCAGACTAGTCGCTAAATTGACTGGAAGAAAAGTTCAAAAATTCAGGCTACTGATAGATAACAAGTCTGCAATTGAGCTCAGTAAAAACCCTGTCTATCATGAGAGGAGTAAACATATTGACACACGGTTCCACTTCATCCGTGAGTGTGTCAGTGATGGAGTTGTTGATGTCGATCACATTAGCACTGATGGACAACTGGCTGATATACTGACCAAGGCGCTTGGCAGGGTCAGGTTTCTCGAGATAAGGCAGAAGCTAGGTGTCATCAAAGTTCAACAGGATTAAGGGGGTGATTTGTTGCATGTAATCCTGTTAATATCCATATTAGGTGCATTAAGTGCATGTTGGCTTAGCATAGATTCACGTGTGGACGAGAGACATGAATGGTCCAGACTGTGACTCCTAATTTAGGAAGCATCTTCCCACCATGAAGCGCTCGCCATGCATGTTGCACGGACATCCAATAAAATAATGGCGTACCATGTAGCTTGGGCGTCCTGGTGTGGTGTAGGGCTCTTGTGTATGCATGTTTCCTATCTAAGCATCAAACAAAGATAGAAAAGCTGCGGTTCTTGCAGCGCCAAAACTCTCCATTTTTCGTGTGTGTCTGTGTGCGTGTGTGGTGTTCGCGCTCTACGTTCGTGTGTGTTCGTTGCCAAGAAGATCAGGAGCTCGGTGGACACTACCGGTTCCAACAAGCACCACTCTAGATCAGTTTTCTCCTGTCGGCTGGGAGCACTCCCTATGGCTGTGCATCCTCCATCAGAGGCGCACAAGAATCCCCGACGTTGCTGCTAGACCATGCGGGAAAGTCTATCCCATCGGTGGCTACCGTCACGGAGAGATTTTCGGGACTTCTGCGTGCACAGTCTAGGCTTTTGCGTGCTCGTGTTTGCTTTTCGCATGCAGAAACGAAGTTGTTGCGCATTGCTGGCCCACCAAAAAGAGACCCGCGCCTAGAAGTATAGCGAATTATTTCCCTGCCGCGCTCTTGACCCAGTCCAATCGGCCTCAACCCCATCTCCTCAAAAAAAAATCTCCCATCCCTATCCACTCCACCTGGGCCTCCAGCTCCCGTCCGTCGTCCAGGCGCTCGCGAGCTGCGAGCATCCACCCGCCGCGGCACGCCTTGAGCCACAGCAGCCCCTCGCCGCAGCACGCCCCCAGCCACAGCAGCCGCCCGCCGCTCGCCGCACCTCCCGCTGCGACACGGCCGGCGCCCGACACGCCGCCGCCGCCAGCCACCGCTGCCGCCCACCGCGGCTCCGCTGGCCACCACCGCCGCCAACCACCAGAGCGGCGCCGCCAACCACCAGATCGAGCGCCGCCGGCTGCCATGCCTGCTCATAGTCACCACCAGCCCCTCCTGTTGTCCCGAGCTACCACGGTGTCTTCCCAATCGACTACGACGCTGCCGGCCATCCCTCAACATCCAAGGTCAAGGAATGTCGTTTTTTGGCTATCTTGTGTAGAAGTGGCTGCATACTGTCATGAGATAGCAGCTAGCTACCTGTAGTTGTGTTGGGATATAGATAGCACTTAGCTGTAAGTTACCACTTTTAACTTGTGCTCCCTGTTAGGTACCTAACTAGAAGGCTGACTAGGAGGCACCAATTAATATATATGTCTTTGTATTCATCAACAACTTGAATGATGTTCTAAGATTATTGAATGTAATATTTATTACTTCAGTGTGGATGAATGATTACATCAGTTGCTGTAATATTGTTTTATAATGGCTAATTACTTGCTGTGAACAGTGGTCTTATAATGGCCAAATAATCAGTGAAATTGGACAGCCAATTGACTAGAATTTTCCCTAACGGAGGCGAACCATCAGGAATTATCTCAGGCCTGACGGTTGGGCAACCGACGGGAAAGATTTTTCATGCCTGACGGTTAGGCAACCGACGAGAAAGTCGAACCTATCCCTGACGGTTTAGAAACCGATAGTTAAAGTGTGGAATTTCGTTGACGGTTCAACAACCGACAAGGAAGATAAAAACTATACCTGATGGTCTGGGCCGTCAGGAAAAATTACCTGACGGGAGGCTTAGGAACTGACGCTGTTGATCTTCCCTGACGGCAGTCAGGAAATGGCCTGTGACGGTTTTCCGTCAGGGAAACTTGACTTTCCGTGTCGCTTCTTTCCTGACGGCTTATCCCTGACATTAACCGTCACGGATGACCTTTCCTGATGGTTTTCGACACTTTTCCTGACGGAACTGGCCGTCTGGAAAAAATTTGGCTAGGGTGGTGGAGAAGCCACTTTGTAGTGATGATCGACGTTTCTAGTTCAACAACTTTATTTGGAGTTACTTTAATTTGTAGTGACTGATGATGAGGACAAGCACTAATTTGGGATAAATTATAGACCATTTAGTTTGCTCGCACAACAAACACATTTTAGTAAGTCACAAAAACAAAACAAAACAAACAAACACATTTTAGTGCGTTCAAGATCGAGCTTGCTTGTAGTTGTAGGCTCCATTGTTTTCACTGCCTAGCTTCTCGCCCAGCCAAACTTTCAGGCTTTCCCTCTAGATGTTCTTGATAGTATATTTAACGAGAGAAATTTTATAATGGTTGAAAAAAATATGGACCATCCATAGGATGAGATCGGCCAGTGCAAACATAAGAGATACCTATGTGAAAGTACTCAGTATTGCCAAAATGGTGGGGACGGTACCAAAAATCCAAAATAGGTAGAACCAGTACCAAAGTAGGTAGGACCAGTTCCAGAATTGTCGTTTTATTTTATTTTTTCGGTAAGTAAATATGTAGTTTCCATATGTTCTTGGAAGGGCAATCACCAGTTGTCCCATCGCTGGGAGGTCGCTCGGAGCTCCGGGTCCGCCGCCGCTGTGTCGACGGCCGCGCACAGCTGCCGCGACCGCTCCAGCCTCTCACGTTGTCCTTCCGTCCATAGGCTCGCCGTCCGTAACTTCACATCCACCTAGGCCCCGGATGGCTTCCACAACATCCGCCTCGCCACAACACCGACGCCCACACCGGCGATACCCCGGATGGCTACCCAACCCCCGACGCTCCCCGCTGCCAGAGCGTATGCAGTATGCTTCGACAGCCGCGCATGGTGGTGCGATGCAATGCCCGCTCCCGCCCCCCGCGCAACTGCAATGCTCCGCCTGCAGGAGCACCATTCTTCCCGGGTGTTGAGAGATGTCGTCAAATCGGTTTCCACCCTGCACCCGTCCATCCCTGGCAAGCTTGAATGCTTGATATGGCTCCTCTTCCAAGCACGGACACAGGAACCAGGCCTATCAGGCTATCAACTACCTGAATCAGCAACAAGCCCCGGCTAAGCACTCAACAACGCAAGTATGCAACAATACATGTTGCTGGGGCGAGCGGAATGAGGCAGCGGCGGCACCGCAGCGGCGTTTATGTCTGCGTCTAGCCTGAACGGAACAAGCCCCAAGACACCTGGTCCATAGCGTGAGAAGGCTAAAAGGTCAATTACCATTATGTCCTAAATAACAATAATTAATTTATATAAATGACCTTCCACAATTAAATGGCCAAAAAATAGGAAAAACAAAAGTACCTAGAGCTACCATGGAACTTTTCCAACTACCGTAGAAGACCTCGTTTAACAAACGACTAAAGTGCGCACTGGGCAGCGTCAAATCTTGTACTGTATTCCCGATAATCCTCTATCTTTTTTTTAGTAATGGAATAGTAGTAGATAAAATTAGTTTGTTGGCCATAAAAAAGTTGTGTTTCCTTTCTTGCCCCTGTGAGGGACCGTGACGTCTAAGCAGGGGGAGGGATTGAATTAGATAACTTAAAGTTCTACTTCTAACTAAGCCTCTAATTTTACCTAGTCAAAACCTATGCAAGAAAGTAATCTATCTCAATGTGCAACTACGGTTTTGCTAGGTATATTGCTATCTCTACCGCAAAAGAGTTATATAACCTAGGTTCCAATCCTATCGACTAGCCTATCAACTAAGCTAGGAAAGTAAAGCATACAACCAAGTTAGTAATATAAATGCGGAAGGTAGAGATGCAAACTCCCATCGATGACTCCGATATTTTTACTGAGGTATTGAGAAGCGCGTAAGCTTCCTCCAAGTCCTCATTGGAGCCCCTCGCAAGAAATCCCTCGCAAAGGCCAAGCTCTCGGTCGGGTAACTCCGTGATAGCCCCGGGCCTTCTCCACGCGCAAGTGGATCTTTGGTGTGCCTTCCGGCAAGCCTCTCCCGGACCACTCCCCGCCGTCTTCACTGTCAAGCTTCCGGCCAAAACGCCACGGGCCTTGTTTCCTCCGATACACGGTGATGGCCACACCACAAACGCAGTTGGTGTGGTCTCGCAAGACTACAAACCCCTCCGATGTACAATAATAGTGCGGGCAAACACCAAGAGATAAGAGGTGCGCAAACCTTACTAAACAATAGGCCTAACACCTAGAGCAAGCGCAAAGCGGTGGTCTAACTAACCTAAGCATTTCGCAAAGCACCTACGCTAATCACCTAATATTTTACTAAGCACTTTGGTGGCCAGAGCAACTAAAAATATATCTCAACTCATATGGCAATTCCTTGGCTATCACACCTTTGGTTTGGCCGGCCATGAAAGTATTTATAGGTGTTGTAAAACATAAGGACTCATCCTAGAAGGAAAGGAGAAGGAGGAATCCTAATCCTAGTCCGTTTGTATGTGGGCTCTTACCGAAACTCTTAGCCCTTGGCAGGACTATATATACGTGGGAGCTCTATGTTATAATTACCAATATTCAGAGGAATAAAAAAATAGTCTCCCTACATCTTATGTCCATGTGTTCTACTTTCATCTACTATGTTGATTATGAGAGACGGAGAGGGAAAGGTCCGAACCGCTGGCAACATGCTTTATAACACGTTATCAGCACGACAAGCTCTACGTCGATATCGCCGTTGAAGCCGCCGCCGATCTTCGACGCCGACGCTAGTGCCGGCATCCCTGCTGCGACTACTTCGACGACGTCGATATTCCGACGTTGTTAGCGGAACGGATCTGCTACCTCTACCTGCAACTAATCTACACTGCATCGACATATACCGTCGTCATCAAGCAGACAGATCTACGACAATGCCAAACACCCTACGCGGTATGTATCTATTAACCACTGCCCTACGCGGCATGTGAGGTAGATCAAATTGGCATCCTATATCAGGTATGAAAGAATTGCATCTTGCAGATTGTTTTTGTCCCCATTATTGAACGTGGCTAATATGTACATAAACATTAGCTGTACTCCAATCACATACGTACATGTTCTGGGGCTTGCATGCCATCCGAACTCGTAGTGCAAACTCGAAATCGTTCCTGCAGGAACTACCAGGAACCACGCCCACACGCTGTTGCACAGCAAAGCTGAGGCTACACGATCTGCAATCGGAGCCGTCTACTCGTATTTTGCATTGATTTTGTCTTTGACCTGTAAGTCATTGGATCCGGCATTAGTTGCAGATTTGGTTCTACGTGCATGCAAACTATCATCGATTAGTATGGCTTCTCCTGTCGGCCGAGATCTTGACCACGAAAGCAAAAATTGAATCGAGTTGAATTTGAATTGATCCACACCCAATTGTCACACACGAGTAGAAACAGGCAAGAAGCCAATATCGTGTTTTAATACGACTCCTAGCCCGCACACCGTGTCCTACCGTGGTCTGCGTCGGTGGCTTAGCCATGCGTGCCACGTGTGGCCCGCACGCCACCACGTGACAGCAGCTTGCATGCTGCTGCTCTCTCGCTCGGAGTCTCGGACAACATGGGTACCAAGCTGCCACCGCCGTGTCCTCTGTTGCCTGCATGCCACATGGCCAGTTAGGGCTCATACACAATCCGGCCTGAATGCCGCTTACTCGTCCATCCGTACATGGTTTGTTCCTCCTAGTCTTGAAGGGCTTTGCATTACAGAAAGCAACGACATGAAGTTGTACTGAGTACTAACTAGTAAATTGATCCCGTTGATCATATACAGTTGTTAGATCGGACAAACATTAGATTGATTTAGGAACCTGTAGTTTCCAGCATGCCAATCTACTATGTATTCTTGTCTTTGTATGGCTTTGGAAATTTTGTAACCTGCAGTTTCAACATGCATGACGAATTGTTAATTTGATGCTAGCATGCAGCTCATCATCGTGACTAATCAGCAAGATTGCAGGCAGCTACATGTACACAAGTTACTTGAATTTTCTGGAAGAAAATTATTTCGACAATAAATCCTTCTATTTGTATACATTTATAGTATCTTATTTATATTCGTGTATATGTATCTCGTGTTGATAATTTTTTAATGCTCTTTTGAATGCATCTATTTATCACACATTATGAATTATATACCATGTAATTGTAAGAATAAAATCTCGAATGATTACATTAGAAACATGGTATAACATATCTGGGCTCTCTAAATCCTGCAGACCTTAGACTTGTCACTTTTGAAAGGCTCATATTTGTTTTTTTCTAGCATATTGAATTTTGGATGAACAAATGCTTGGTATTAATTCTGAAAATTTGCATATACCATGATCCTCAAAAATACTATAATGCTTCTAAGAATATTTTGAATAACCGTCCACTACCTTTTTGCACCTTACTACTTGTGTTTTGTTTACATGTAGTAAACTTATTATATGCACATGGTCCAAGTTATGTTAATATGCACGTCTTAAAGGAAGAAGAAATATCCTGGAGTTACTCTAAATAGTTGAATTATTTGTTATGGTCATTATTAAATCCATGTAGGATATTTTGCTACCATTGAAGTGTAGTGAATTTAGGATATATATATATATATCTCCTGATTACTCTCTAAAATGAGTATATGGTCGAGAGAAATAACAAATGCATTGTGGGACTCACTGCATGAGAAAAATCTCAAATTATGACTATAAAATATCATATTGCATTGAAAGTGGAATTTTCAAGCTTGTATGCCTATGGATTGAGGTATAATGCTATTCTATAAATAATAGCTTAAATCTTTGTATTAAATGTCTAGAAGACAAGATGGTAAATAAGATTTTATTAATGAATGTTTTCAAAGAAATATCTCTTGTGTATAGAATATCAAAGAGCAATGCAATACATGAAGTATTTGAATTTATCATCAGAAAATACTCAAATAGAAATTGAGTTGGAATTTTTAGACAGCTTTATAAACCAGGATATTGTTAGCTTGTATATGTTACACCCCTTGAAGGCTTGTGACTGTATATCATAACTTTTAAATAAAGCATGAAGCTACCGCCTGTCATGCATAGAAGTAAAGACATGCAAGAATGGATATTATTTAGAATATTTAAGGGTTTTTCTTGAAGAACCTGAATCATGTGCTTATATATTTGTTGTCTTTGAAATTACTATCTTGAAGTATTAGTAGTAGCGGTGGTGCATTAAGTTTTAATTCTTGTTGATATGTGAATTTCATGCCATAACCAATGAATACTAGAAGTATGATTGGATTCTATAGAACATTAGAAATGACTATTCATAGATGATACATGAAGTATATTACTACTTGAAGTAATTATGGCACGAAAAGGAGGAGGAATTTCGGGTAAAAGCACAAGAAAATGTGGGTAATATATATTTAATAGGCATAACCTTTTCAAATCTATCTTTAAGTGAAGTGCATGTATAAGGACTTGGAGTTCTAGTCATGTCCTTTCCAGCAGAATTAACTTTCTCTACATTGCACTAATTGCAAGTAAGCTTACAGCTTTGCATTTTGTTGTTATCTATTACGTTGGATTGAATACCAACATTTCACATTACACTTGAATCTATATCACTATATTGTGCTCTCGACGAGCTGCAAGTATCTCCACTCCTGCATGAATATTAGCATAGAAGAAGCTATATTTGTAGCTAGTAGCTATCTTGCACTCTCCTCATAATTGGATTGGCTAGCTAGTACGCTATGTCTATATAGTTCCCGTTGAACTAAGAAATATTTTGCTTTCAATGCGTTGCATGCATAAGCAATATATTGGTCTATGGTCAAGTAGCCTAAGATCAGGGGGAGTTGCTTAAATTGAAATTGATTAAATGGAGAAGTGACCCACTTGAATGGGCTGAATTATAGTGGAAATTAATTTAATGGATAAAACACTTAATGATGATTTGGGATTTATGAAGAAAAGGCATTTGGTTAGAAAATTATAGAAGAAATTCCTTGTAAGTTTGAATGTTGCATATCTATACTTTTGAAGTATATGGTCCATTTTTATGTATGAGTAATTGGATCATTTTTTTGGCTAAACAATAAAGAAGCTAGATAAAGAAATAGTTTTTTGAACTATGATATGTGCAAATCAGCGGGAGAACACTCCATAGTTTACAGGAATGACGAACATTCTTTATTGCACTTCTAGCTCACTGCATATAATGTATAATAACCCTCATATTTAAATATATGCTTGAATATTTCTCATAAATTTTTATCATAGCATACATGAATGGGCCTCCACTTGTAGTTGGAGATACATGAATTTGATTATTTTAAGCCCATGATAGGGGATATCTTTTGAAGTATGCTATTAAAGATCTAATATTGGTATTAGGGGGAGACAAAGCCTATGTTGAATGCCAAATATTATTTTTATGGAAGAAAAATGATTTTAAGAGAAAATATTCCTTGAAGCTTGAAACAAGAATAGTATCACGCACTAAATCAAACAATAGTTTGACTAATGCTCTTGTGAAGCATGAAGTAGAGCATATGCCAGGTATTTTTGAAAATGAGAGGAGTAACTTTAAGTTATAAACCAGAAGTTGTGTTTACTAGTAGTAAACTAAATATTGTATACTATTAAGCTAAAATCTATGGGGACGCCTGTGGATTCTAGTTTAGTGTATACTTGTGAAATAAAATAAGAACAAACTCCTCCATTCTCATGAAGAGAACACCTCATGAAGAAGGTCAAGTACCTCGTGAAGAGAATCATCACGAAGATGAAATCCAACACACTAAGCGCGCGCATCATAGTGTTGGGTATGCAGAACAATAAATCATCTCTTGTCTAGGAAATAACAAAGAGACAGAATGATCTCATATTTTGAGAATATTGGGAGAAAATAATAGTTGTCGACAACGCTACCTCTATAATTGTAAATGTTTATCTTATGAGAACCCGGATCCGGAAAACAAAGTCCATGGCAAAGTCGTCTGTAGCGATTATATCGGGTCAATGAAGAAAACAATTGAGGTTGAATCTCCTACTAAGAAGAAATAAATGTTCTGCTATACCTCTGGCAAATGAATTGAATGAATATGGAATATGCAGTTAATAAGTGGATTATGAAAATCCATATAATTCTTGAAGAATATAAATCATAACATATGAAAATTAAATCTCATATAAGTATTAAGAAGTCTAAGGTAGAATATGTTCATGAATGAATATTTATGTCTCAAGAAGAGCATGTCCTAGAAGGAAGAGTCATCAAATGACTTTGTAGTGAATAACACTATCTCATTGTGTATATCACATAACAATCTCTCATATAGTAGAGAATATATCTCATAGAAGAGAAATGTTATTCACTAAGAATGAGAACACCCATGAAGGATTTAATCCATGAAGGACTTACCAGTCGATTCTTGAAGAAAAATGCCATTAATCCCTGAAGTGAATGTAGACCCGAGAGAAAGAAAATGAGGAATCATACAAACACTCAGAAAGTGTATATTGTAAAGCTAGCAATGAAGTGTTGATATCCTCTAAATACCATAAAAGGTATGACAATTGAATTATCCCCTAAATGCCAATACAAGACTGGATTTATTTAGTGGCATAATTTAAATCCTGAAGATTTATAGAGAATATAATTTGAAAATCCACTAATGAAGAATTATAAGTATTCAAACTCTAGTATAAGTTTGATGCACTATCTAGAAGATATTGAATATTATAACTTATTTATTCTCATAATACTCTAAAAGGATTTATTTCCCTGAAGAATAAAATTTATTTGTTTTGCACAACTAATAAGCGGTCATTATGCATGAAGCACATTGCTCTTGTTTGTATTCATATTATAATTCATTGAAGAATTATGAGCCAATTTTGAAAGATATAGTATTGTGGTACCATACCATTATTATGCACACATTTATGAAAAGTGTATTTTGAACAATGAAGTTCAAAGGATGGCTTTATGAGTGGGAGAAATTTGATTGAATATACCCTTGAAGGTAATTAAAACCACTAGAATTACAAAGATCAAGTAGATCATTTATGTTAAAACCCTAAAGTTTATGCATAGATCATGAAGATCAATATTTATTCATCAAGGATAGAATATTATGAAGAATACATGACCGAGAAGGTTAAATGTTGTACTCTTTTTTCCTATGTGAGTTTTTACTTGAAGATTTCTCACACAAGGTTTTTAATGAGACAACATGTGCAATGCAATTAACAAATGCGATGTACTCTTTTCTCCAAGAACTGTTTTTCCCACTGGGTTTTCGGATGGAGTTTTTAACGAGGCATATGCATATCGTGGTAATCGCCCAAGGGGGAGTGTTGTAAAACATAAGGACTCATCCTAGAAGGAAAGGAGAAGGAGAAATCCTAATCCTAGTCCGTTTGTATGTGGGCTCTTACCGAAACTCTTAGCCCTTGGCAGGACTATATATACGTGGGAGCTATATGTTGTAATTACCAATATTCAGAGGAATAAAAAATAGTCTCCCTACATCTTATGTCTATGTGTTCTACTTTCATCTACTATGTTGATTATGAAAGACAGAGAGGGAAAGATCCGAACCACTGGCAACATGCTTTATAACAATAGGCTCCCAAATAAATAGAGCTGTTGGTGGCCTTGCATATGCAAAATTGCATATCGTCGAACCCTGCGGCTTGGGACCGCCGGAGCTTACTGTAGCAGTCCGACGCCATCTGACATGTGACCGTTGAAGCCCACTGTTGCTGCACTGTGGTCAATGGCAGTTGGGCCAGACCGTCGGATGGTCCCACGCCTGTACTCCGGACTGGGTCTGACACCGTGCTTAGACTACCCGCAGTGGATATTCTAAAATGATACTCTACAGCTTTAGAGTATGAATATAGAGTAAAAACTGCTGCACTGGGTACTCTAAAACGATACTCTATCCTTTCTCTTACTCTATATTTAGAGTAGTACAGTGCTTACTCTATACTCTATAGTGGCGGGCCCACTAGCTAAACAAAGGGAAAAATGCTATAACTCACAAACTAAAAATCCAAATTAAATTTCGATTGCACCATTAAATTCGTCTCAATAAATCCTTCAAAACTAGATCACACATGGATATATTTAAATAAAGTGATAAGTGGGTCCTACAGTGGATAGAATGGATAGAGGATGATATAGAGGATGGATGGGTGCGGAAGAATTGAGTATAGAGGAGAGAATCTTGCTGACTAGAACACATAGAGGATGAATATAGAGGTCCATGAGTGCGGGTAGTCTGAGCTCTCGGTTCCTTGCTGGAACATGTTCAGGAACCGTCGGACTGTGGACCTGAAGGTCCGACGCCTACCCTGGAGGGTCCGACTCTCACAGCTTGGACGCGATGAACAGTGTCAGACAGTAGTCCAACGCCTTTTTTTTAGGCCTCTTATCTGAGTACCGCTGTGTAAGACACACGCACACCTCACACATGGGGTATATGAATAAACCTATAATTATACCTAGACATCAAATACAGCTGAGAACCTAGACATCGAATGCAGCTGAAAGATACTCGAAGATCACTAGACTTCGAATGTGGCAGACACGTCACTTGATCATTGTGATATATTTGCATGAGAGACAACTGAAATTATTAATGGCGAATAAATCTCCGAGGTAATGCTGTTGATTCTGGGAATCGAACACAGGACCGGCCACTCGAACCACAGCGAGCAAGCCAAACGAGCTACGGCTCGTCCTCAGTAGTCCGACGCCTCTGTTTAGAGTCCGACGCCCTGCTGTTGCTTCTCCGTCAGTGCTCTTTCAACCGTGGGACAGCTGCCATAGGTCCGACGCCTCCCATGGAGGGTCCCACTCTCACTGCCTGGGTACGCTGCTGCTGATGCACTGCTGCTTGCTTGTTTCTTTGAGCCGCAAGTGAGGATGCAAGGCAAGAACGGCAGCACGTGCACCTCTCTCCCCTGTGCATGCACGTTGTGCGTAGCTTTTTCCTCTCTCTCTCTTTTTATTTATTTATTGCTTTGCCATCTTGCGTCCACCTTGGCTCTAATTTGTGCCTTGGCTTTGCTTCTTCGTCCAAAGTTAGATTCGCAACCTATTAAGCTACAAAATAAATATTCATAAATGCATTAGTCCAATTTAGTTGTATTGATCATCAAACACCAAAATCTAATTTAAATGGGCTGAGGTCCATTTTTCTTACAGCCCCTTTTTGTTTTGAACTTTTGTATTTGGCCCCAAAACGAAATTTGTTTCCTTTCTGGGCTCTTCTGTTAGTTTGAGACTCTAACGGTGTTAACTTGTATATAAAATTACCCTTTTACTCTTAGCGCAACGGTACAACAGCCTTGTACGTCCTACTATCACCTTGCACTTGCACATAAACTGGAAGCAACAAAACTCATGCATTAACCTACTTCAGAGCAGTGTGCTCGATTTGTTCTTCGTTCGGTGGGTTTTGAGATGAACGAGCAGTTCACGATTCATCTCTGAAACTCAAGCAAAAATGTGAGCTGATACTGCAAACCTATACATGTGAACTCAACTGACCTGAAGCAGAGAAATGGACAACAAAATCATCAGGAGACAGAGGCGCCCCTAAGCCCAATTCATCGATTTGCTCGACATGCACCACTGGTTCGTCCTGCAATTCCCGGGGACGGAACGGAGCAGCCTCTAGTGCGCGTGCTCGTCGGCAGCAGCAACCTCATTGCGCTCACTGTCACCGTTGTCGTCGTCGTCCATCCAATCCCAGTAGTGGCGCTTCACGGTGACGGCATTGGCGCCAGAGTCCGCTGCGTCCCCGTCGTCCTCGCTCCGGTCTCCTCGATCTCGAACTCCCATCCTCGGGCAGGCCGTCCACCACCTAGGGATGAAAACGGATCGAATACGGATGAATATTACTGATATTACATTTGTTTTCATATTTCTGTCCGGATTTAGATTCGAATACGGATAGTATCAACCATGCCGGAAGAACATTATTGGATATCGACATCATAAATATGTGATTTGAGTATTCGGATACGGATATGGTATCGAACGTTGAATATCTAGAATCGGATATGGACAGATTTAAACTCCTCTAAACGGATTCGATCTCAAATACGGTCGGAAAATATCCGTACCATTTACATACCGGCGTTGACCGCGTGGAGCACGTAGCGGGTGGGGAGTCCCGCGTGGAGCCCAGCCTACAGAATATTAGTGGTCGGCCTACTTAGATCTGAGTTTGAGCCTAACCAGAAAATTTAGGGCCGACACGGTACGTGGGATTGCCATGCGTACGATTTTTGGGACCTAAACGAATCTATTTTTTCGAGAACAGGCTTTGCTAGTGTCCGGCCGTCGCATTCAGACGTCTACGCCTGCAATCCGTTTCCGGCACCATTTCGCGCACCAAGGCGGGGCCTGCGCCGCTCCGAACGTCGTCACCAGCATCAAGAAGAGAGAGGGATGGGGCAACAGATGCCCAGCCGATGCCACGAGGAGGAGGAGACACCAAGGCGAGGAGGGAGATACAACACCCAATCTACTTTTGAAACATCAATATGCAACACTTGCAACATACGTCTGAAGACACATGAAACATGCATTTAAAACACTTGTAAAAACACCTAAAAACAATTGAAACCATTGTAAAAACATATACAACGTCTAGATAAAACACTTGCAATATACATGTGAGACATATGCAACATTCAAATAAACACACCGCAACATACGTCTGGAAAAATAGATGAAACATTAAGACAGAAACTTGCTACGTACGTGTACAACCATTGCAACATATATAACATCACGATCTACTTTTGAAACATTCATATGAAACACTTGCAACATATCTTGGAACATTTGAAACATACATCCGAAACGCATTAAACATACATACATCTGAAATGCATTAAACATACAGGGCTCGACGTTAGTGCGGAGCTCGATGCCACGGAGCGGCGCGGAGGTTGCCGGTGTGAAGCTCATTGGCAGCATAAATGGATCCTGCCCGCGGCGCCACGCTTCGCTAGGCCCCGCCGGCCACCGCACCTGGCACTCAGCTCCTAGGGTACACCAGTCCAGACACTAGCCTCTAGCTAGGTCTAGGACGTGAGAATGAATGGGAAAGGAAAACGTACTAGGAGGGGCGTGAGCCGCTTGACGATGGGAGACAACGTCTGGTGTTGGGCTGCGGCAGCGGATTGCGATCCATGGGCGGTGCGGGTGAGGGCGCGGCGCGCAGAGCGGACGGGCGGCGTGTGTGGGTTGAGGTGCGTCCGTCCGTCCGGACGCCCTCAACCGAGCATTATCGTTCCAAGAATGCCCCTAGCTTAGGTCTATCGAGAAGACATGGTCGACCACCAGCCTGAATCAGGAAGGTGCAAGTGAAAAATAATCGTGGGCCTCCAGCTCATGGCGCCTCCTGCATCGATCTGCTTTTGCTGCAGTCCACAGAAGGAAAAGGATTCACCTGGGCTAATCGGTGAGGGTTGCTGCTGCTGTTTTCCTGGCTCGGTTTTCTCCGCGTGGGCCGATGGCAGTCCAATGGCACCTAAAATTTGAGCCATAGCAGATCATCTTCTCATTAGTTTGTCGGCTTCTTAAAAAGCTGGTTAAAAAAAAGGGAAATTTGCCACTGCAACGTTTTGTTGAAGCTCCAATTTTGATGCTTATTGTGTAGCTAAGGGCTATGTTAATTTTTTGGTAGGAAGATATGTTTTGTTTGTTTCGCCTCTAGATGGAGTCTGTACTTCTTATGCTGATATATAATGAAAGCTGACTGTTTTGCTAAAAAAAAAATACATGCAACGCATGGTCGCACATGTAACTAGCGATTTGGGTTTTTTTTGAGCAAACACACGATTGATACTTACCCAACCCTCCAAATTAAACATCCATCTATGTACACTGTAAAAGAGCAAAGTAATTGATAAATAGCCTGCACCTTGAATCCTTCTATCCACCTAAGTTTTTCACACTTAGATTTTACATCTAACACATCTATTTGGTTTCTATTCATATGATGGGTGGACCTAGCCCTTACAATGGTGAAACACTGATGTTTACTGAAAAAATGCAAGCCTAGAGCCTTTTCTTTTCACCAAGCTTTGTACCTGCCGACCAAGTTTTGGAATAATCCAACTTACTCCCACCTTATGCCTGGCCTTGAATGAAAAAACACCCACGACCGAGTTGTCGAGGCTAGCCTCTCCAGCAGGCCCTTTTTTTTTTAAAAAAACTCGATCTACGGTGACTAGACAGCTCCTGGATATTCCGGCTTAAGAACAAGATCTTCTTACGCAGATCGAGAAAACCCCCGAACCCCTGCCGCACCCATAAACAGCGGCACCGCAGCTCCATGAGATAAGCCGGCCACAGACCTGTGCTTTAGATGTGAGGTAGACGAGAGTTTTTTTCGAGTTTTTCCCCCCTTGATTGCTGCAGTCGAAGCTACAAAGTGAGTCCCTTAGGACTCGAACTCTGACCACCAAGAGGTGGTACTGATCTGAAGGTGAAGGCACAATAGCCGCCGCCTCACATCGTGCTGTGAGGTTGACATGGTGTAGCTTTGGTAGGGCCATAGGGTCTTCTCGGCACCTCCTCCTCTCGCGAGTTACCACTGCCGGCAGGGCGCGGCCTTGTTCACACGGCAACCTATTCTTTAGTCAGGCAGCATCAGCATATCGAAGATGAGCTCGCAAGTGAGATGCTCCCGCAGATGGGCAAGAAGACTTTATTTTAAGGACTCGTTTTTCAAAATAAGATACCAACATGGTGGAACTAGTCCATCAAATTGGAGTTGTAGACTACCGCTTGGACTCATTTAAAAAATTAACTATTCTGGTACTCTCTCCGTCTACAAGAGAATGCAATTATTAATTTTAAGGAGTAAAACGATTTGAAGTTTGACCAAAATTATTAAAAAATTACAAACATTTATGATAAAAAGATAAGTACAACTAATTAATTATAAAATATATTTTCATAGTAAACTTTGTTGTAGATATAAATGCTAATACAACTTACTATAAATTTGGTCAAAATTAAACTAGTTTAACTTGCACAAATTCTATAGTTAGGTCCTTTTACAAACGGAGGGAGTATTTCTCAGCTGATTGCTTAACAGCATGTAGTTGCTTTTGAAGGAAAATTTGATTATGACGATAGTTTTGAGGTAGAATATTTTTTCCCAAATCAAGGAGATGTGACGCCTACAAGGTGTTGTCGCTGCAACAGTAACTTGTGGTGGGCCTTGCATTGTAGTAGTAAGGGTCAGTGGTTCACTTTTTCTTTCTTTTTAATTAAAAAGACCCGCGTGTAACACGATTACACGAGGAGAAAGAAAAAACAACAAGCAATGTAGGGTTCGTCGTTTTCTCCCGACTCCCGAGGTGAGATCGGCATCGTCAGTCTGGCAATTTCACATGACTATAGCAGTATAGCACCACTTACCGCACATCTCTTTGTTTTGCAATAATAGACCATATCGCACGATACTTTATTTAGGTGCACAAACGTGGAATAAAGCTCCTCCACTCGACCACTCGTCTCCTACCTCGAATCTCCTCTGTATAGACGTCCAGTTTGACACTTGATCAAACACACCCTACACGAGAGTGAAGTCGGAGTGGCCAGTCGGCCGGGGAGCCGGCCACTTTGGCACAGAGGGCCGGCACTGCAGCGGCAAATGGCTCGTGTCGCCGCCGGCCTTGCTGCCCTGCTGCTTCTCCTCCTGCTCCTCGCCTCGGCCTCGTCTCTTGGTCGGAAAGGCGGCCATGCAGCCGACAACGACGGCGAGCTCAAGCCGGCAGCGAAGAACGAGAACAACCTCGCGGCTGCTGCCAGGTCGTCGTCAGCCGGGAGGTACGCGGTGATCTTCGACGCTGGGAGCACGGGTGCCGGGTGCACGTCTTCAAGTTCGACAAGAAGCTCGATCTCGTCCAGATCGGCGATGACATCGAGTTCTTCGCCAATGTATATGCTATGCAGTATTTCCATTAATTCTTTGTCACGAACCTCACTCAAATTTCACTCCATATCGAATGTATATAGTGTCTAGATAGTGTTTAGAGAGTTTAGAACAGAGATCAAGGGTACGATTACAAGATCGGGGCTCTCGCCGCCGCCGCCAACACCTCCGGACGCAACCGGCCTATCCTTCTCTGTTCTATTCGTAACCCTTCTCTATCGCTCTCCCCTGCTATAAGCCAACAGAAGGCAAATCTCTCACGCCATTGCCCAGGTTGGGCCGAGGTACTGCTTGTTGGGCTTCTTCTTGCGCCTGGCCTCGCTTCATCTCTTGGGCTTGGATCCTTGGATGTTTGATCAGTTGGCGCCTTCACTCTTCCCGCCTTTGCTCCACCTTCAGTGTCAGGCTTCGGCTTCTGATGCCCTTCCTCAGGACATTCTTCCCCCTTGAGAGATGGCTTGTCCCCAAGCCGGCGTAGCAGGAAACTATTGACGTAGTTCAGTTTCCAACTCCCAGGTGGCCATTGATGGAGGCCACGAAGACCACTGGATCAAAACCTCCGAAACAAGATGAGCTCCATGTGGCTTCAGTCGACGTTCCAATACTTTGATAGGATACCTAAAAGCATCAACTGTGAGAGTATTTGGGTGATTAGGAGTAACCTGAAGGGTTGGTGAGACTGCCTTCTTGAGTTGAGATACATGAAAAACTGGATGCACTGAAGTATTGTCAGGTCGTAAGAGCCGATAAGCCACTGTTTCCGCTTTGGCAATCACCGGATACGGGCCAAAATATTAGAATGAAAGTTTATGGGAAGCTTTGGTGGCTATGGAAGTCTGGAGATAAGGCTGGAGTTTGAGAGACACAGAATCTCTCACTTCAAATGACCTCTCTGTATGATTTTTGTCAGCCTGCAACTTCTGCCTTTGTTGTGCTCTCAGCAGTTGTTGCTGCAATAGTTGAACCATTGTATGCCTTTCTTTCAACCAAACCTGCAGATCATCAATGGCACAAGATTCCACCACATCGATACCAAGATTTCTAGGCGGCTGACCATACAGGATTTCAAATGGGGTAAAATTCAGAGAGGTATGATAACTGGTGTTGTACCAGAATTCAGCCAAGGCTAACCAATTCTTCCAATGAGTAGGGCATGCATGGACAAAACAACACAGATAAGCTTCTAAGCACTGGTTCACTCGCTCTATTTGGCCATCAGTTTGTGGATGGTAAGAGGTACTCATCTTGAGAGCAGTGTTAGTGAGCTTAAAAAGTTCTTGCCAAAGGGAGCTAGTGAATATTCGATCTCTATCTGAGACGATAGCTTCAGGGAGACCATGCAATTTAAAGATGTTGTCCATATAAGCCATGGCTACTCGAAGTGTAGTGAATGGATGCTTGAGGGGTATGAAATGTGCATACTTAGAAAATTTATCTACCACCACCAATATGCAATTAAAGTGATGGGAAGTAGGTAGACCTTCAACAAAATCCAGACAAACCATTTGCCAAGCAAATTTGGGTATGGGAAGAGGTTGAAGAAGACCTTCAACAAAATCCAGACTAACATGGTTGACGGAGTCACCATGTGAGCTCTTAAGCCTCTCCTCTTCTTACACACACATGGCAATGAGCTTCTCAATGTCTCATTTATCGGGCTGCATGTTATAATTAACAACAAAGGTTTCATATTCTTTGGGCAAAGAAGTAAAGACCAAATGAATCAGGAACTCATCCTTGAGCCCCAAATCCATTGGCTTGAGCTTGGATGCCGTGTTGGTCAACTTCAGTATATGCTCTCTTATACCTCCACCAGAGTATTTCTATAACATCTCGGGTGTTAAGCATGCATTAAGCATTTCAAATAATGAGCATGAGCATCATATTGCATTCATCTTCACCTAAAATATACGTGAAACATGGAATTGAAACATGCGAAACAGGACTTCGAAACATAAATGTTGCATGTGTTTGTTTAAATAAAATTTTGTCATGATTATGCTTGTTAGGCCATTTAAACATGTGTTGTTTGGTAGTGCAAATAATTTAGAAATATTTAGCATAAAATTTAGAGCAAGTTTTATTCAAAATTTCCTCAAATTTTGCTTTTAAAAATAACCTGAAAAAATGGAATTTTGATTCAAATGAACTTTGAATCTCTAATTCAAAATCTATTTGGAATTTCAAATTGTGCCCTTAAGCAATTTTCTAGAGAATTAAATTCTAAACAACTTTTGTTTTTGGGTCACCTTTTGAAAATGAATTTTTGTTGCTTAAAAATATAGATTTATGTGTTGTGCTTTGAAAAAAAGAAAAGGATTTTATTTTTCAAAACGGGCCGCCGTCCCGCTTTCGGCCCACCAGAGCAAGCCGGCCCACTGCAAGTGCAAGCTCGCGCCCGCGGGCGCCGCGCCTGCGCCCGACTGCGTCAGGCCACAACTGCCGTGTGGCGACCGTCCGCTGTCGAAGCCGGCCGGGTGGCGTCCGGTGCCCCCCGCGGCCCGCGCTCGCCTTCACCCGCGCCCCGGCTCACCCAGCCGCACTTCTCCTCCACTCCCTCCTCTCGCCAGCCGCTATAGCGCATGCGCGCCTGCCTTTGCCACCGCTACCATGCGCGCGCTCGCCGGAGTTGGCCGTTCCGGCCACCACAGCCCACCGCTAGAGCCTCCATCTTCCTCCGAGCACCGTCTTCTCGCCTTGGCTCACAGTGGTAATGCCCCTATCCGCGGTAATTGCTCACCGGAGTTCTGGGCGAGCTCACCAGAGAACACTGCTCCGTGGACTCCTACCCTCTGCTCCCCCTTTTCCTTTCTCCGTGTGCGCATCTCGTTTGCCTTGCTCTCACGAAGCTCGCGCACCATCTCTCGCACCTCGCCATGGTCGGTGTTGGCCGCCCGATGGTGAGCAGAGCCGCTGCTCCGCCATTCCCACCGGCGAGGTCCCTCTAGAGTTCCCGCGCCTCTGGGAGCTGGCGCACCAGATGCACCTCGGTGCGGGGAGCACACTAGTACCCTCCCCGCCACTGAAGGTCTCACCGGCGGCGAGCTTGTCGCCGGTCAGCGGCCACCCGGGCTCGGCTCACTGTCGTGTGGGCCCGGTCAACGCCTTAGGCCCGCGTGTCAGTCGCAGATGGCAAGCATGGGTACACTGCATCGGGTGTACCCAGCGTTTGTAGCAGTAGTTTTTAAAATGGATTTTAGAAATGGATTTTCAGAAATTATGTAAATGATTTGGAAAATCATAACTTCCTTAATATTGCTCCAAAAATGAAGAAACCAGTTTTGGTAGACTTCTTAGGAGTAGATCTACGTATAAAAAATAATGCATGTCAAATTTGTGATACTTTTGTATAGGGTTTTATTTAATTCTTATAATTGCTATTTTATTAGAAAATATATAGTAAATCATAGGAAGCTCAGAAAAATATGATTTCAGTTTTGTTAGTCTTCTTAGGTCATGCACCTTGTATGAAAAAAATATATGTCATGCAAGTTCTATAAAAAATTATTGATGTCTAGTTCAAGTGCTAATTATGGCTGATTTTTGTTATTTTTGCTAGAGAGGGAAATTTGTATAAAACATGCATATGATAAATTTTTTTACAGTGATTGTTTACTGTGTAGAATATAAGAAAAATATTAAATCTGTTGTTTGATACTTTTCATAGTACAAATTATTTTCATGCTCATATATATGCCATAGCTTGTTATTTTTGTGTAGGCTGTTTTACTTATTCAAATGCCATGAAAATTTTATGGTAGACTACTTAGAGTAGTACTATGCAACTGTAATTTTCATAGATTTTTCTATTCACTAAAAATATTGGTTTCTGTTGTAACCCTAGTTTAAATTGAATACAAAGTAATATTCTTTAGGTATAATTAGTTTAGTAATGAAGCGTTGGTGTATCTTTGAAGCATCAAATCACTTACTGATGTTACTTGACAAGTTAATGTGGTTGTGTTAATAAAGTGTAGTAGCACTTATGTTAGGGTTGTATGTTCGTTAGTGTAAAAGTAGCCAGAATTAGTTGTAGGAGAGAATACAGTAGATGACATGTATCCGTAGTGACTGATCTTTGTAGAAAGGTTTTACCCTTATACTACCAATAAGGTCTCAATGTGTTCATATGCATATTATGTCATCATGATCATCACATGCCATCGCATTCAATGCACCGTTTGCATATTTACTTATACACTTGCATCATATATGATCGCAGGAGGAAGCGCTAGTAGCAGTACAGGAGGAGCAGACCGGGTCTGATCCGTAAGAAATTCAGGCACAAAAGGTGCCCGAGGTAGATGAGTAAGAAGAGAATCTACCTAAGTGTGTGGACCATCAACCCAATTCCTTTGAATGAGGCAAGCCCTGGAGCATTCTAAGTCTCCTACTTTATAAAAGCAATTCTTTATATATATATATATATGAGTTTATATATATTGTTGCATTAAGTTATAGGAGTTGAGTGAAAGAGTTGATGCATTTATTTCTATCGTTGCCTACTTTATTACATTCTTACCCTATTAGGTTTAGGATCGAATACTGGTTAGCCCTGCTTAGACCAGTAGCGATCGGTGAATTCTGGTCACCCGCAATTATAAGTGATTACTGGAATGCTTTAGCTATGGAATGGGTGATATCCTGAAAATAACCATGCGTTGATGGATAACTGGAGACCGGACGGAAAAGTTAGAGGCAACCAGGCAGGGTTCCGGGGTGCTATTAGTTTTTCGTCTGTGTCGGTTAAGAACCGATCGTTGCTTGTCCCTCTTGTTATGTTGAACGCATGCCTCATATTTAGCTGGCCGAATAAAATACCTTTCAACCGTGAAGCTAGTGGGATTATTCGGGCCGGGATCTACACAGGTGCGCGTATTGGTGCTGCAGGGAGTATGACGAGCACGCGAAGAGTGAGTCCAAGGTGTGTCTTGGCTATCGGGCTGTCCCTAGGTACTGCGGCTCCAGTTTGTCCCGCGATGTTTACCTGGATAGTGTCATTGGTGATCTGTAGCGTACTTTAGCGGTAGAGTGTGGTTTGTGTAGGAAATAAATCACCAGCTAGTTAGGAATTGATTCGAATCGCCATCGCTCCTAGATAGTGAGCACTTGACTTGTGTTATGACATCATAGTAATGATGATGGAACACGGATGGTTATGAGGATAATGTAATGAAAGCTAAACCTGAAATGATAACTGAATGATATTGGTTACCCAAGTGATTCTATAGCATAGGTGCTTACCTAGCTTGATAGGTTATAATAAAGATGCTGCAAAGTACTTAAAATGGTTTATTCATGATATCTCATGCTTTTCACAAATGATTCAGCTAGCCCACTAGAAGAAAGCCTTACATACTCCTTGGTGTCACTTTATTTTGGTTTAAGACGGGTAAGTCTAGTTAAGTACTTTCTTGTACTCAGGGCATTATTCCCATTGTTGTTGCAGATGGTCAGATGTACTACGGCTATTGCATCAACTGCCTGTATTCGGCGATGGGTGACAACTAGGACCAAGGGCAATGGTCACTTCGTATGTATTACCTAATGCTTTTGTGGAAAGTGACTATCTCCGGGCACTGTATTTAAACTAACTGTGTGTGGTTTATAAAACTATTTACTTCCACTACTTTATTGTGAACTTGGTTTGTAATAACTTTAGGTTCTAAACTCCGATGTATTCAACTGTCATTGCGAACTTTATGTAATATGTGACTATGGTTGCTAAACTTGTACAATCTTGGTTTGTATGTTGGTTGGTTTAAAATCCTTCGTGGTTTCACGGACTACCGGGTTATATGGGCTTAAGTTTGCTAAATTATCTGCTTCGGTGGGTGATTTTCTTACTTAATTTCATATAATTGGTCGGTTTTGTTATAGCTTCTCATTGAATAACTTCTCAATCAGAGTACTAGGATAAGCCTTTGAAGAGCCAGTAAACAGACTCTCTACTTTCTTGAGATACTCAGTGGCGGTGTCGCAATCTTGGATGGATCCCCTTATTGCATTTGAAATAGTGGACTTGGCTACCATCAAGCACTTGCGGTTTGAAATGTCCCACTTCTCCTTTTCAAGATCATATTTCCTTCTCATTTCTGCATGATCTCGTTGCCGAGCAGTGAAATCAGCATCAGTTTCATTCTTTACCCTCACTGGGTCCACTGGCTCAGTAGGACATGGAGAGGTAAGTGCTAGGTCATTCTCGGACAGCGCAAGTGCCAATTCATACTTCTCTCGCCATACGCGATAGTTTCCCTCCTCAAGAGGCGGAATATGTGAGATGAACGCCATAGGGTTAAGTCCTGAAAACATCATCAGAGATAGTGAGAAAAAAATTATTTGATAGAATAATTGCATGCCTTAACTCAACGTTGGTCAAATTAAAACATACAACATTCTTCTACATTAATTCTACATCACCATTGGACAGAAATAGAATTATTGCATAAAAGCTTCATGAATAAAAATTATAATATTGTTATTATCAACGTTGGTTAGAAAATAACAATACCATAAAATAACTAAATATTATAACTACTCTCAAAATTAAATCCTCCCATTGGTTCGAATTTAATTAGGAGATAAAAGACCTCATTCTCGCAGCAGAAACTTAGAAAACATACTTCAAATGATATTATCTAGAAGCATCTTATTGTACTTAACTACTCTTTGCTCAGATTTTCATGTTGGTTAAAAAATGAGCAAGATTTATCATCAAATCTTAACAAAAAACATCCAAAAAATGCTTTTAGAAAATGAAAAAACAATTCTCAAAACTCTGATTTCAATTTGGCCCAAGGCCCAGTGCGCTCTAGGCTCTCCAGTGGCCCAGCGGCAAAAGCCTACCTGTGGCCGAGCCGCGCGCTGCGCTCTCCCCGCGCCTAGGCCACAACCTGGGTCTGGGCCGGGAATTCTTTCCCACACCCCTACCTGGGCTGCTTTCAACCCGACATTCCGCGGCCGTTCATCTGGATCGGACGGCTGTCCGGCCGTCTCGGCGGAACAAAACCCGCGGTAGTCGTCTCCCCGAAACCCTAGCTTCATTCTATCCCTCCCCTTCCCTCTCATCGCCTCAGCCGAGTGGAAGAGCGACGACGGCGGCCATAGATGGTGGCCGGAGGAGAGATGGCGGCGCCACCGCAGGCCCCCTCGCTGGCACGCACGTTCCCTAAGTGTGAGTGCGCCGCCATTGAGCGGCCTTGCGACGGTGCCCTAAGCCCGAGCCACTAAGGTGGCGCTCTGTGCTCGACGGTGCGTGGCTCAGCTCGTTCATCCGCGCGGCGGCGGTTCTTCTTCCCGCGTTACGGCGGTGTCGACGGCGACAGGTGTGCCCCAGGTAGGCCCCTGTCCCCTCCGTCCAATTTCTAGGGTTAGGGTTAGGGTTAGGGTTAGGGTTTGGGGAAATCGCAAATCGAATCAGTTTGAATCATCTCCTAAATTCTTCCCCTATCTAGATCTACACGCTAGTGTAGGCTCTACCGATACCAATGTTAAACTGTGTAGGATCAACTAGCAGCAGATCTAGTGGATTGAACTTGCATACTGGATAAACAACCCTAGAATATGAACTAGGAAGGAGGAACTAGAGGGAGAGAGGTAGGGGAAGTAGAGGTACAGACCATCGACGGGCTTGGAGAAGCTAGAGCCGTCCATGGCGTCACTGGTGAGGTTGATAATCGATGAAGTCCAGCGGCGAGGTGCGAGCGTCACGATCAAAGGAAGGTGAGGACATTAGGGTCGATGCAGTGGCGGCGGTGAGTCTTCCTATCGCTGGCAGCGCCCCCTCTCTGATCGGATTAGGGTCGGTGGGGAGTCTAGTGTCTCAGATGAACCTCGTATTGAGTGCCCTGGCCCCCACCTTCTTTTTATAGCGTTGCGTGATGGGGTCTACCAGCCATGGTTTGGGTTGGGCGCCCCCCAATCAGGGTGTGGATCAAAGGCCCAAGTTGGCCATTGGGCCAACTAGGTGGAGATCAATCTAATAATTTGTGCCACTAAATTTTATTTCCTTATCTGCCGTCCACTTGAACTTTTATTCCGTATCTACCACTACCATCCCATTGTCACAAATTGTTAGTGTTTCTCATCATTTGGGCCACTTGGATTGTTTGTGCCCAAGATATTTGACTGAAATGACCCTATGCAAGGATGACATGTCATTGACCCTCGTGAGCCCCATTGATGCCTTCTCAGTCTCCCCTCCCCATTTTCTCACTACACATGTACCTAAACCATAGAGCAAATCCATGGCGACCAAATCTGGTTCGATGGAGTCGACGTTCAGTGGATCTACTTCGCCTGGGCTTGAATTCATGGGTGGCAGCTGGTGTCAAGAATAGGCATCAATCCCGAGCGGAGGCGGTTGGTGGCTTATGCCATAGGGGGCACGCATGAAAATGAGTCTATGACGTGCCGGGTGCTAGGAAAGTGCGGCCGTAGTTGTGGCAGTGAACCAATGAAGACCAAATTGGCCCCTTAACAAAGCAGGAAAGGAAAATTTGCATTTTTGGCCCCACCACTGAATCGTGCATGTATCGATTGGAGGAACTAGCTGAAGTATTGTCCTAATCAATGAACTCTAAAAGGTAGTAGCAAATAATTCTTATAGTGATGCGTATGGTATTCTTCCCAAACAGATCTAGAATGCTAGATAGAGACTCCAACCTACCATGATAACAATGTCTGATCTTCCCTAGTCTGAGTCAATCAGGCATACATCTGCTATAGTGCCAATCAATCACTCTATCATAAACATATTTATATACTACTGAAAAGACAAGTGAAGCAGACTCATAGAATCACCTTGATCCATGTTATTTGCACGGATAACCTTGCTAGTTTTTGATAATTGAAACACATGCACCTAACCTAGGTCATTTTATAACCTCGATGGAGCATACGTGAAGCAGCAGATCACTTTGCAGTGTTTTGTTATACATATACTATCATTATTGTCAGGGACTTGAATTGCAATGCAAACCATACCCTGAGGTGCTGGTATGAATACTCCCATTGCATGTTCTTTCCGCTCCATAAAAACGACTCCTTTGCGTATGTGTTCTCCTGAATCTTCAGCACGCGCGGCCGCCGGCCTCTCCCCTGTCCTCCGCTGGCCAGCCCGTGTGCGACGACTTGTGCACGCCTCACAGGTTTGCCACTTGCCACTGCATTAGCAGGCAGCTGGCAGCAATGGCTCACTTCGTCGTCGGCATCGCGGCGCTGCTCCTCCTGCAGCTGATGTCCTCGTCGTCCTACCCCAGCAGCGCGGTCCTTGCAGCAGACTCCGTGCTCGGCCGGAAAGCTGGCATCGTCGTTGACGAGGCAGCGGCGCCCGAGAGTTCACAGCCGGGGGCGGGGAGGTACGCCGTGATCTTCGACGCTGGCAGCACGGGGACTCGTGTGCACGTCTTCAGGTTCGACAGGAAGCTGGAGCTCCTCGAGATCGGCGACGAAGGCATCGAGGTGTTCGCTAAGGTATGTGGTTCGACAGTACTTCACACTAGCTCTATAGTTTATATAGGATTAAGGCAAGGAGCAAACCTTTGTTTGTTGCTGCAGGTGAAGCCCGGGCTGAGCTCATACGCTGGACATCCCCAAGAGGCTGCAAATTCCATACTGCCTCTTCTTGACAAGGCCAAAAGTGTCGTCCCTAAACAGCTTATGAAAAGGACCCCGCTTAGACTTGGAGTACGTGAACAAATTCACTACAAATCTATAATAAGTGATGATCAACTTCCAATCCATCATGCATATAGGTCTGCAACTAGTTAGTTTTGCACTTACATCGAAATCCACACCTCCTAGTACACTCTACTTACGGGCGGTGACAGTCTAATCAGTTAAATTACATTGGAAATTCACGAGTTAGTTCGTTTAGTTTGATTCAAATTAATGTCTCCTTTCCAAATAGATCCAGCAAATTGTCTTGATTTAGCATATATATACCAATGAAATTTGCAGGCGACTGCTGGGTTGAGACTTATCGGAGAAGAGCAATCGAAGCAGATTCTTGAAGCAGTAATTTCGATTTGTCTCACTTACCCCAAGTTCTCGTCATCTGGTTTCAAATTACTAGTTTATAATATGCTAATTTGATATTAAATTTTTCTATAGGTCAGGAACCTTGTCCACACTAAGAGCAAATTTCAGTACAAGCCCGAGTGGATCAATGTTATTGAGGGATCTCAAGAAGGATCATACCTATGGGTACGAATTATCAAACAAAAAAAAACTTTACACAAAATGCTGTTTTTTTCACCTCATTTTAATATATACACAATCTGTCTAAGAATATGGGTTTGAGTTCTCTGGGTATGGGTTGTAGGTTGCTCTGAATTATCTGTTGGATAAATTGGGAGGGGACTACTCACAGACAGTAGCCGTGGTTGATATGGGCGGTGGATCAGTGCAAATGGCCTATGCCATTTCTGCAAATACTGCTGCAAATGCTCCGGTGTCGCCTCTTGGGGAAGACCCCTATGTTATAAGAGAGTATCTTAAAGGAAAAGATTACAACATCTATGCTCACAGGTTTCGGTCAACACATTATCTCATAGAAGAGAGTCCATATACTTTTAGTTTATTAATTACAGAGCCATGCATTTTGTTAAAGAAGAAAGATGATATATGTCATGACCTTCGATCTCCTTGCAGTTACTTGCACTATGGTGCTTTTGCATCACGAGCAGAGATTTTGAAGGCAAGGAATGGGCCATTCAGCAACTGCATGTTGCGTGGATTCAGTGGTACATACGTTGGCAACATACATATAGATAGATACTTTCACACTGGTTTTCTTTTTCAATAACCCCAAAATCCAAGTCTCTTTGTGTTCTTCATTTTCATTTTTTTATAGGTGAATACACCTACAATGAGGAGCAGTACGATGCAACTGCCGCACCAGAAGGAGCAGTCTACTGCAAGTGCAGAGAAGAGATAGGGAAAGCACTGAACCTGAACGCGCCATGTGAAACAAAGAACTGCACTTTCAATGGCATATGGAATGGTGGTGGCGGAGCAGGCCAAGACAATCTCTATGTTGCATCCAGCTTCTACTACGTGGCCACAGAGGTGTAGCAACGATTAGTTTCTAAATCTACTTATTATTAATAACCTGCATAGATTTAGTTTTTATGCATGCATAAAAATTGAAGATCTCTGAAGTTAAACCCATTTCTTCGCTCTGAAAAGGTCGGCATCATAGATGTCAATGCACCAAGCGGAAAAACTACCCCTGGCGCATTCGGAGCTTCCGCGGAGAAGGCTTGCCAGATGAGTGTTGAAGAAGCCAAAATTGAATACCCAAACGTCAACGATGTCGATGTGCCATACCTATGCATGGACCTTGCCTACCAGTATACGTTGCTAGCAGATGGCTTTGGTTAGTGTAAATGATCATCGATGCAATGGTTGTGTAGAATGCAATGATACTAATGTTATGTGGGGTTCACATAACAACTAATTTCAGACATATTCTGACTGAAGAAATTGCGTGCAATGCAGGTGTGGAGGAGACCAAGGAGATCACCGTGGTGGACAGGGTGAAGCATGGAGAGTACTACGTCGAAGCTGAGTGGCCTCTAGGCTCCGCTATTGAGGCTGTGTCAACCAAAAAATGGCGTCAAGATGCATGATCTATTGGTTCGATCTCATGCTAGCACTGTATGTGCATGTACAGTATTGGCACCATGTATGAAATAAATAAAAACGTCTGTGATCTGAGGCCAATACGATCACTCTCTGCATGGTCCGTCCTAAATCCGAATTACCTCTGAGGGTTAAGAATTTCTGAGGACCAAGAAATATATAGTTTCCTCGTCAGTGCTAGTCAACCTCCAAGAAAATGTATATGTTCCTTGGAGGGTTATATGCACCACCAAGGAAATGAATTTCCTTGGGTGTTGTTCTGAACCGCCAAGGAAAATTGTAATTTCCTTAGGGTAATATGCAATTTCCTTGCCAAGGAAATTTACAATATGAATGGACTTGTATAGTTCTTATTGATATATGAAGTCAATATCATGGTTGCAATCCATAATAAAATGTGTATATGCATGTCATCATGGGTCAATTGGGAGTGACTAGAATTTTAGAATTTATTGGTTATGGTAATTTTTTTAAAAAAAATGTTTGTAGTATGCATTTCATTGAGGGCTAGCCCCATGAAACTCACAATTCCTTGGCAGTTAATGATAATAAAGGAAAATCACAATTGCTTTGGAAGATAAGGGCAGACAAGGAAATAACTTTTACCTTGACAGTCTAGAATATTTCCTTGGTGGTTACTTGATTGCCTCCAAAGGAAAGTTATTTACTTGGTGGTTGAAGTGTTTGCTTGTCGCTTTGCAAATTTATTGTTGAATAATTTTCTTAAAGGCGAACCTCCAAAAAAATCATCCTTGAGGGACAAAACTTTCAAGAAAATATATTTCTCTTTATCCTCTATTCTTAACCGATTTTGCTTGACGTTTTGTGGTCAGTTTTCATTTTTTTGGTGGCTTTTGGCCATCAAGGTAGTTCTAGTTTCTCGTAGTGATAATTAACCCATCTGTTGCAAGAAATAAATAAAAAAAATCCATGATTGAATAAAGTTTCTCAAATTTGAGTGCAATTGCACGTAGTCATGTATGAAAAACATGCACAATCGTGTATCAAAGAAACTATAGCTGAGTGCTGAATGTTGTCCTAAGGAGCTCTGAAAAGTAGTAGTAACAAATAATATCCTTGGTGAAGCAGACTCATGGCATCTTCCCTAGTTGTCTCTGATGTTCTTCCAAATAACATGTGAGACTCCAGCACGCCATGATAATAATGCCTAATCTTCCCTAGTTGTCTCAATCAATCAGTCAATCAACCATATACTATACATTTGATCTCTGATGTTCTTCCAAATAACATGTGAGACTCCAGCACTCCATGATAATAATGCCTAATCTTCCCTAGTTGTCTCAATCAATCAGTCAATCAACCATATACTATACATTTGATCTAGTGCCAACTAACCATACTCCGAAAAGACAAGTGAAGCAGACTCATGGCATCTAATGGTTGTCCGGAATAATCTGACTTCACACGTGAAACATGTGATCACCTTCTGACACGATATATACCTACTTGCCCTTGCCTTTTTTTTAGTTATTAGTAGTTTCTATATATATCTGCCCACATATATACGTACACAAATGCAATGTCTTTTTTGTCCAATATTTTTATATTTTTCTCTATAATGTTTCAAGAGGGCACTGGGGTTCAAAAACAGGTTTAGGATGGCACTAGAAACAACGCGCGGCGTTGCCGCGTGACCTCATGGGATGGAACCAGTTGTGTAGGAGCTTAGATCAATTGTTGATTAATATTTTAGCGGGTATAGTGTCTAGCATTTTGAGCCAGTTTGGTTATGCGTTTATGTTACTACGGACCCTTTTTTATGAAGCAATGGTGTATAATTTGGAGATTTGGCTAGTGTAGGTTGTAGCGATTATTTATAGGCGTAATAGAATCGGCAGTAGGTGTCATGGAGTATTCATTTTTTTATAATTTGGAGATTTGGCTAGCGTAGGTTTTAGCGATTATTTATATGCGTAATAGAATCGGCAGTAGGTGTCATGGAGTATTTATTTTTTATGACAAAGAAGAGGTGAAAAATATTTAGATATGTTGTAGATTGGTTCTAGTTTATTTATGAATTTTCTGGAAATTTTGTGCAGAGAAAAGGGTCTACTTTGACATAAGGTGAACGATAGGAATTTAGTTTTTTTTTGTTGACGCTCAAGAAGAGGAAATATTTTTTTACAAAGAAAAATGGTCTATTTTGAGAAAAGGTGAACGATAGGATTTTTTTGACGACAAAGAAGAGGCAAAAAAAAAATTTAGGTATGTTTTAGATGGGTTCTAGTTTAGTTACGATTTTCTTGGAAATTTTTTTAGGAAGGCGAAGGGTCTAATTTGATATTCTGGGTACGTCTCTCGTGTGCGCATAGCAAAGATGTGTGAACAGTAAACAACAGTGCATGGATCTGGGTACGTTTGTCATGTGCGCGTAGCAAAGATGTGTGAACAGTGATGAACGGTACTCGTGAAAGCGATTTTTCATATGATTCGAGCTGTCCGATCGAGATCCGACGGCCTGCGATTTGGCGGCGACGTGGCGCGTTGTGGTGCCGGAGCTTGGCTCTGGTTTAAAGTTATAGAGATTATACTAATATGTCTGAACAAAGATATTTTTCTATGAGAGCCAATGACATGTTGGTCCCACATGTTATCCTCTGCAAGGATGGATTTGGGGGTCTATTTTAGGTAATGTTGCTAGCGTAAACCGCAAAATATAAGTAGTATAAAAATTGGTACCTAACTAAATAGAGAGGTAGGAGGTGTATTTTATGTAGCATTGCTAGAGATGCTCGGAGAACCTGAATCTTCCTGTGACTAACATGAATCTTGAAAGTCCTATGTTTGGTGTTGGTAATTAGTGACAATGCCTAAGTACTAATCCTATGCCTAAGTTGTATGTAGCATATGAGGATTAGTACATTCCAAGGTTGGTGGCAAGATGGACATGGTGATCATGATGGCCACACTTGGATTTGGATGCAACCCTACGTGATCAAGGCAAAGGTATATGCTTAAGGGTTGTGTTTTAGTAACCAAGACACCTAGTGGGTGTGGTTACATTATAGGATAGTTAGCCGTACTATAAAGAGGGGAATGACGCGGCTATTGAACTCCTAAGTGCCTCTAGGTGTGCATTTCATGATCATATGCATTTGGATAGAACTAATAACGCCTCGAAAAATGATTGTGAAAATGCTAACACACATGCACATGACATGATCACTTGGTGGTGTTAGCACATTTACGACGGCGTTGGAGTTTAAGCGGTAGAGAGGGTTTGGGGTCCTCTCTCCCTCCCGCCGAGCGTGCGAGCGCGGGATTCAGGCGATTTCGGGAAAATGAAATGCCTATTTTCCACTACGCCGGAAGTCGGAAATCAAACGGAAAAGAAACGGAAGCGAACGGAGGTCACAGTGGTGACCGGACGCAGCACCGGACGCTGCACCGGACGCTGCACCGGACGCGGTCACTGTGCGACCGGCGCGTCCGGTCAGTGTCCAGTGACTGCGCGTGATTCGGTTGCTCGGTCGGACGCGAGGCGCGTCCGGTCACAGGCCACCGGACGCGTCCGGTGGTCCAGGGAACTTACTGGACTCCCACCGGACGCGGTCACTGTGGCGTCCGGTCAGTTATTCAGCGCGTCCGGTCGTTAGTTCGGTTTGCGCGACTCAGTGTTCACCGGCGCGTCCGGTCAGTCACGGGACCGGCGCGTCCGGTCCTCACCAGCGCGTCCGGTCGGTCGGACCAGCGCGTCCGGTCAGTAGTTCGGAAACTAGCCGTTACGCGACCGGCGCGTCCGGTGGGTCGGACCAGCGCGTCCGGTCAACGCGTGTTCGGCTGATTTCAGTTTCTAACGGCTATATTCGAAGGGGTACGTCTATAAATACTCGTTGGCCGGCTCAAGGCTCCATCTCTTGGACATTTTGACATACTTGTGAGCACTTTGAGCCAAGCAACTCCCCTCCCACTCATCTCTCTTGCTTCTTTGCATATTCGAAGTGAGATTGAGTGATCCAAGTGCATTTGCATTGTGAGATAGCATCTAGTTGGCACTTGGTGGTTGATTTGCTGCGGGATTCTTGTTTCTCTTGGTGGTTGCCGCCACCTAGACGGCTTGGAGCAGCTTGGAGGCGTTGGCAAGAGTTGGTGATTGTTCTTGGCCACCTCCGGTGATTGTGAGGGGTTTGTGCCTACCTCGGCGGAGCGCCAAAGGCAACATTAGTGGATTGCTCGTGTCATTGCAACCTTTTGCCATTTGGTAGGTTCTTGTGGCGCCTTTTGAGAGGCTCGGTGTGAGACCGATTAGCCACCGAACCACGTGGTGAAGAGGGACACAACGGGGACTAGCGTGCCGGCAAGCACGTGAACCTCGGGATAAATCTTCGTGTCATCACTTTCATATTGTGATTGATTGATCCCGGTGTTCGGTTGTTTTGGTATTCATTGTTGATCATATTGGTTGGCTCAATACTTCGCCCCTCGGTGAAACCCTCCTAACTCAACTCCGCATTACTTTCTTAGTTATCTTTGCTAGCTAGTTTGCTTTGCTAGAGTAGCTCTTTTGTGTAGCTTGCTAGTTGTAGTTGTAGTTACCTTCTCGGTTTAACTTGTGCGGTTGAGTGCCATTATACTAGAATTGTGAATTGGATAGGTGGCTTGCAAACACCCCGTAGGCTAAGCAAAACTCGCATCTCGCTATTTGTTGTATTGATAAACTTGTTTAGCTTGTCTTTGTAGAATTTTTTAAAAGGCTATTCACCCCCCCTCTAGCCATCAAGACCTTTCAAGTGGTATCAGAGCCGTGGTCACCGTTTGCAAGGCTTAACAACCTCGGTGCAAGATGGCTCAAGTTATGTTCAATCATGTTAATGGCAAGCCTCCATTCTTTGATGGCGTCTCTTCCTTTGATCATTGGAAAAGAAAGATGAAGCAATATCTAGGCAATATACATGAGAAGGTTTGGGATGTGACCAATGAAGGATACATCATTCTTGATGAAGAAAATCTCACTCCAAATGACCGCATCAACAAACAATGCAACACGGCGGCACTTGACACAATCTATCGTGCCATTGATGACAAAGTATTTGAGCAAATTAAAGATCTTGAGAAGGCAAATGAGCTTTGGATAAGGCTTGAAGAAACATATGAAGGCACTTCAACGGTAAAAAGTGCCAAGCTATATATGCTCAAGGACAAGTTCTCCACTTTCAAGATGAAGGATGATGAATCCATCCCGGAGATGTTCTATAGGCTCCAAGTCATTGTCAATGATCTCAAGGGGCTTGGAGAGAAGGTTGAGGACAAGGACTTCTCACACAAGTTCTTGATGTGCTTACCCAAGAAGTTTGCCACCTTGAGAAGAATGATCTTTAGAGAGGGATTGGACAAGGTCAAACCAACCGATGTGCTTGGAGATATAATGACCGATGCCCAATACAATGATGATGAAGATGAGGTAGAAGAGAAGAAGGAGACCAAGGTCAAGCAAGAGAAGCCCGTCGCATTCAAGGCTTCATCTTCTAAGGGCAAGAGCAAGGTGGAGAGTGATGATGATGATCCATTCGATGATGAGACCATGGCCCTCCTAGTGCACAAGATGGGGAGGTTCATGAAGAAGAAAGGATATGGTGCAAGGAAGAGAAGGGACTTCATGAAGGCAAAGGAGGTGCTTTGCTACAATTGCAATAGCCCCGATCATATAGTGGCAAAGTGCCCCTATGAAGATAAAAGATATCATGATGGGGAATTGAAGTTGAAGAAGAACAAGAAGGACAAGAAGGAGAAGAAAGAGAAGAAGAGCTTCACTATCAACAAGAAGAAGAAGGGTGGTGGTTATGTGGTCACTTGGGATAGTGACAACTCCGATAGTGATGATGATGAAAGCTCTAGTGATGATGAGAGGACCACTCGGCGAGCCTTTGCAAGCATCGCCCTCTCCAACAAGCCATCCATCTTCGACACTACATCGACATGCCTTATGGCCAAGCCTACCAAGGTAAAATATGATGATAGTGATGATGATTCTTGTGCTAGTGATGGTTGTAGGAGTGATGATGAGGAGGATGAGGACTACTCCAAGGATGATCTATTGGGCATAATAGATCAAATGAGCAAGGGCTACAAGAGGACAACCAAGAAGTGCAAAATCTTGGAGCAAGAGCTCATTGCCAAGAGCAATGAAAATGATGCCTTGATGGAGGAGCTTGTTGCTCTCAAAAAGAGTAAGGAGTGCAAAGGAATTGAACAAGAGCTCAAAGCTCTTAGGAAATCCTTTGATGAGCTAGAGGCCTCTCGTGAGTGTCTAAAGGAAGACCATGAGGACCTTGAAGTTGCTCACACTAGGCTTAAGGAAGCCCACTCCTCTCTACTTGAGCTCATCAAGGAGAAGGACCTCAAGTTGGAGAAGCTCATGAAGGAAGCTAAGGAGGAGCAAGTGATTGTCACTTGTGATATTGGACTAACATGTGATATTATTGATGATTCTATATATGTTGGTCCTACTAATGCTTCATGTAGCTCATCATCATCCACCACGACCAACTCTACCTCTACTACTAGTGATTCATCACTTGTGGTTGAGAATGAGACTCTCAAGAGAGAGGTGGGTGATCTCACCCGCGCATTAGGCAATGCCTATGGTGGGGATGCCCGCTTGCTAAAATGCTTGGGTAGTCAAAGGTTCTCTCTTAACAAAGAGGGTTTGGGCTATACTCCCAAGAAGGGCAAGGCGGCCTTTGCTACTCCAAAGTCTCGCTTTGTGAAGAGCAATGGTCGTTATTGCAATAGATGCAAGCAAGTTGGGCATCTAGAGATTAATTGTAATAAAATGAACAAGAACAACAACAAGTTTCATGCTAAAATGGATTACATTCCTTTTGATTCTTGTTATGTGCTTACCAAGGGTGAGAAAGGTGTGCATGCTAGGTTTGTTGGTACACCAATTGTGGGTCCAAAGAAGAAGGCCATTTGGGTACCAAAGAGCCTAGTTACTAACCTCCAAGGACCCAAACAAGTATGGGTACCTAAGAAACACTAATTTATTTTGTAGGTAAATTACAAGGCCGGAGGAAGGCATTGGGTGCTTGATAGTGGGTGCTCTCAACATATGACCGGTGATTCAAGAATGTTCAACTCTCTCAAATCAAATGATAGTGGCATTGATAGTATCACATTTGGTGACAATAGCAAGGGTGATGTGAAGGCTCTTGGAAAGATTGCAATCTCAAATGATCATAGCATTTCCAATGTGCTCCTAGTTGAAAAGTTGAACTTCAATCTTCTCTCGGTTGCTCAATTGTGTGATCTCGGTTTCAAGTGCATATTTGGTGTTGATGATGTGGAGATAATTAGTGTTGATGGCTCTAATTTGATCTTCAAAGGCTTTAGATATGAGAATCTATACTTGGTTGATTTCAATGCTAGTGACACTCAACTCTCAACATGCTTGCTCACCAAATCAAGTATGGGTTGGTTATGGCATAGAAGACTTGGTCATGTTGGCATGAAGCAATTGAACAAGTTAGTGAAGCATGACTTAGTTAGAGGCTTGAAGGACGTCACATTTGAGAAAGATAAGCTATGTAGTGCATGTCAAGCCGGAAAGCAAGTAGGCAACACTCATCCATTGAAAAGCATCATGAGTACTTCCAAGGCTTTTGAGTTGTTGCACATGGATCTATTTGGGCCAACTACATACACAAGCATTGGTGGCAACAAGTATGGCTTTGTGATTGTGGATGATTTCACTAGATACACATGAGTATTCTTTCTTGTGGACAAGAGTGATGTATTTGACATATTCAAGAAGTTCATCAAGAGAGTGCAAAATGAGTTTGAGACCACAATCAAGAAAGTAAGAAGTGACAATGGAAGTGAGTTTAGAAACACAAGAGTTGATGAGCTATGTGAGGAGCTTGGAATCAAACATCAATTCTCGGCCAAGTATACACCTCAATCTAATGGTCTAGTTGAGAGGAAGAATAGAACTTTGATTGATATGGCAAGATCAATGTTAAATGAGTATAATGTGAGTCATTCATTTTGGGCCGAAGCAATCAACACGGCTTGCTTCTATAGCAACCGTCTCTATTGCCACAAGTTTCTAGAAAAGACACCATATGAGATCTTAAATGGAAGAAAGCCCAACATTGCATACTTTCGGGTTTTTGGTTGCAAATGCTACATCTTGAAGAAGGGCACTAGATTAAGCAAGTTTGAGAAGAAATGTGATGAAGGATTCTTACTTGGTTACTCCACTACTAGCAAAGCTTATAGAGTTTGGAATTTGGCTAGTGGTTTACTTGAGGAAGTTCATGATGTTGAGTTTGATGAAACAAATGGCTCTCAAGATGAGGAAAATAACTTGGATGATGTGAGAGGAACTCAATTGACCAATGCTATGAAAGAAATGGATATTGGTGATATTAGGCCAAAGCAAGTGATTGATGTGGATGACAACAAAGATCAAGTGCTCCAAAGTCCAATTACACAAGCTAGTGGTTCTCTAATGCAAAATCAAGCTAGTACATCATCTCAAGTGCAACAAGATCAACAAGTGGCTAGTTCATCATCTCCAACTCATGATCAACATCAACATCCAAGCAATCAAGCGCAAGTGCTTCAACCAACCAACATTGCTAGAGACCATCCATTAGATTCCATCATTGGTGACATACAAAGGGGAGTTCAAACTAGATCAAGATTGGCATCATTTTGTGCTCACTCTTCTTTTGTGTCAATGGAAGAACCCAAGGACATTGATAAAGCATTGAGAGATCCGGATTGGGTAAATGCAATGCATGAAGAGCTCAACAACTTCAAGAGAAATGAAGTATGGGAACTAGTTGAGAGACCTAAGGATCATAATGTCATTGGAACAAGATGGGTCTTTCGCAACAAGCAAGATCAAGATGGGATAGTAGTAAGGAACAAAGCAAGATTAGTGGCTCAAGGTTACACACAAATAGAGGGTCTTGACTTTGGTGAAACTTATGCCCCGGTTGCAAGATTGGAAGCAATTAGGATCTTACTTGCCTATGCTTGTGCTCATAATATCAAGCTATATCAAATGGATGTGAAGAGTGCATTTCTCAATGGGTACATTCAAGAGGAGGTGTATGTGGAGCAACCTCCCGGCTTTGAAGATGACAAGAAACCCAACCATGTATACAAGTTAAGGAAAGCTTTGTATGGATTGAAGCAAGCACCTAGAGCATGGTATGAAAGATTGAGGGACTTCTTGCTATCTAAAGGATTTGTCATGGGCAAAGTTGATACTACTCTCTTCACCAAGAAGATTGGGAAAGACTTGTTTGTATTGCAAATATATGTTGATGATATCATCTTCGGTTCAACCAATCAAGATTATTGTGATGAGTTTGGGAAAATGATGGCAAAGGAATTTGAAATGTCAATGATCGGTGAACTTAGTTTCTTTCTTGGACTTCAAATCAAACAAATGAAGGAAGGAACATTTGTGAGCCAAACCAAGTACATCAAAGATATGCTCAAAAAGTTTGGCATGGAAGATGCAAAGGGCATTACAACTCCAATGAGCACTAGTGGAAGTTTGGATAGTGACAAGAGTGGCAACATGGTGGATCAAAAGCTATATAGATCAATGATTGGTAGCCTACTCTATGTGACGGCATCAAGGCCCGATGTAATGTTTAGTGTATGCATGTGTGCAAGATTTCAAGCCTCACCAAGAGAAAGTCATTTGAAGGCAACAAAGAGAATATTGAGGTATTTGAAGCATACACAAGATGTTGGATTGTGGTATCCCAAAGGTGCAAGCTTTGAGCTAGTTGGATATTCGGATTCCGACTATGCCGGTGACAAAGTGGAGAGAAAGAGCACTTCCGGGACTTGTCAATTGTTGGGAAGATCACTTGTCTCATGGTCATCCAAGAAGCAAAATAGTATTGCACTATCTACCGCCGAAGCCGAATACATCGCCGCGGGTAGTTGTTGTGCACAAATCTTGTGGATGAAGGCAACATTGAAGGATTTTGGAATCAACTTCAAGAATGTGCCATTGCTATGTGACAATGAAAGTGCCGTGAAGCTAACCAATAATCCGGTTCAACATCAAAGAACAAAGCATATTGATGTTCGTCATCATTTCATTAGAGATCATCAACAAAAGGGTGACATTGCTATTGAGAGTGTGGGCACCGAAGATCAACTAGCCGATCTATTCACCAAGCCACTTGATGAGAAGAGATTTCACAAGCTAAAGAATGAGTTGAACATACTTGACTTCTCCAACATGAGTTGATGCACCCCAATGTTATGACATGCCTCTCCTTCGAGCCCCAAGGTATAATTGGTTGACATGTCATACATTCTATGCTAAGGACTTGGTTAGTGCATCTAGTCATAATTTACATGTTCTAGGCTCATTCATGAAAATCAAATGAATTTGAAGTTTATATGGTGCCACTATTGTTTCCATGACTTGTATGATCTAGTGGTAGCATATAACTTGTTTGAGTAGCTTGTGATCCTAAGTGTTTAATCTAGATCACTTGTCTAAATATTTGCTTCAACATGGTGCATGATAACCCTTCTAGTGAGGTGTGAAGAAGCTTGCCCTTGGATCAAACCGAAGCATTTTATTTATGCAAGCAATCTAGGTTGAATCACTAACTTGATCCTCACCCCATAATTCAACATGATATTCTATCTAAAATTGGTCCCTTGTAGTCATTGGTGCCAAAGGGGGAGAAAAAGTGTTCACAAAGATAGAACTCAAAGGGGGAGAAGCACAAAAGGGGAGAAAATGATAAAAGAAGGGGATCAACTAAAATTTTGAGCACACAAGTAGGGGGAGCAAGCTCTTAAACATGAATGTTGCATTTCCTTGTGCACTTCATATGTATGATGCATAGTTATGCATTTCTTTTTCTCCGATACTTTGCTTGTGTGGTGACTTGCTAGTATAATTTGAATGATGTATTGAAGTACTAGCATGAATAGGAAGTAGTTAGATTTTTCTTGCTTCATGTTTTTCAAAGTGGTACTAGAGCCTTGCTTTTAATGTTGATCTCACGAGGTTTCTAGTTTTGTTTATGCTTTTTCAAGTGATATCTAACTACACAAGGTGCTAAGATGGTGTTTATCGCTACTCCGATGGTATCACGCTTCAACGGTCTATAATCTAAAACACTTAGCACCTATTGATAGTCAATGCTCCTATATTTTCCTATCTAGCATGTATGCTTCCAAAATCCAAACATATAGCATACATGTAGGGGGAGCCATTGCTATCAATTTGAATTCATGATCACATGTCCATAATTCTTACACATGGTAATATACTTGGACAATGTGACATGGGTTCAATCAAAATTTTATCATAATATCTTTGTGAAAGGGTTGTCACCAATTACCAACAAGGGGGAGATTGAAAGTCCTATGTTTGGTGTTGGTAATTAGTGACAATGCCTAAGTACTAATCCTATGCCTAAGTTGTATGTAGCATATGAGGATTAGTACATTCCAAGGTTGGTGGCAAGATGGACATGGTGATCATGATGGCCACACTTGGATTTGGATGCAACCCTACGTGATCAAGGCAAAGGTATATGCTTAAGGGTTGTGTTTTAGTAACCAAGACACCTAGTGGGTGTGGTTACATTATAGGATAGTTAGCCGTACTATAAAGAGGGGAATGACGCGGCTATTGAACTCCTAAGTGCCTCTAGGTGTGCATTTCATGATCATATGCATTTGGATAGAACTAATAACGCCTCGAAAAATGATTGTGAAAATGCTAACACACATGCACATGACATGATCACTTGGTGGTGTTAGCACATTTACGACGGCGTTGGAGTTTAAGCGGTAGAGAGGGTTTGGGGTCCTCTCTCCCTCCCGCCGAGCGTGCGAGCGCGGGATTCAGGCGATTTCGGGAAAATGAAATGCCTATTTTCCACTACGCCGGAAGTCGGAAATCAAACGGAAAAGAAACGGAAGCGAACGGAGGTCACAGTGGTGACCGGACGCAGCACCGGACGCTGCACCGGACGCTGCACCGGACGCGGTCACTGTGCGACCGGCGCGTCCGGTCAGTGTCCAGTGACTGCGCGTGATTCGGTTGCTCGGTCGGACGCGAGGCGCGTCCGGTCACAGGCCACCGGACGCGTCCGGTGGTCCAGGGAACTTACTGGACTCCCACCGGACGCGGTCACTGTGGCGTCCGGTCAGTTATTCAGCGCGTCCGGTCGTTAGTTCGGTTTGCGCGACTCAGTGTTCACCGGCGCGTCCGGTCAGTCACGGGACCGGCGCGTCCGGTCCTCACCAGCGCGTCCGGTCGGTCGGACCAGCGCGTCCGGTCAGTAGTTCGGAAACTAGCCGTTACGCGACCGGCGCGTCCGGTGGGTCGGACCAGCGCGTCCGGTCAACGCGTGTTCGGCTGATTTCAGTTTCTAACGGCTATATTCGAAGGGGTACGTCTATAAATACTCGTTGGCCGGCTCAAGGCTCCATCTCTTGGACATTTTGACATACTTGTGAGCACTTTGAGCCAAGCAACTCCCCTCCCACTCATCTCTCTTGCTTCTTTGCATATTCGAAGTGAGATTGAGTGATCCAAGTGCATTTGCATTGTGAGATAGCATCTAGTTGGCACTTGGTGGTTGATTTGCTGCGGGATTCTTGTTTCTCTTGGTGGTTGCCGCCACCTAGACGGCTTGGAGCAGCTTGGAGGCGTTGGCAAGAGTTGGTGATTGTTCTTGGCCACCTCCGGTGATTGTGAGGGGTTTGTGCCTACCTCGGCGGAGCGCCAAAGGCAACATTAGTGGATTGCTCGTGTCATTGCAACCTTTTGCCATTTGGTAGGTTCTTGTGGCGCCTTTTGAGAGGCTCGGTGTGAGACCGATTAGCCACCGAACCACGTGGTGAAGAGGGACACAACGGGGACTAGCGTGCCGGCAAGCACGTGAACCTCGGGATAAATCTTCGTGTCATCACTTTCATATTGTGATTGATTGATCCCGGTGTTCGGTTGTTTTGGTATTCATTGTTGATCATATTGGTTGGCTCAATACTTCGCCCCTCGGTGAAACCCTCCTAACTCAACTCCGCATTACTTTCTTAGTTATCTTTGCTAGCTAGTTTGCTTTGCTAGAGTAGCTCTTTTGTGTAGCTTGCTAGTTGTAGTTGTAGTTACCTTCTCGGTTTAACTTGTGCGGTTGAGTGCCATTATACTAGAATTGTGAATTGGATAGGTGGCTTGCAAACACCCCGTAGGCTAAGCAAAACTCGCATCTCGCTATTTGTTGTATTGATAAACTTGTTTAGCTTGTCTTTGTAGAATTTTTTAAAAGGCTATTCACCCCCCCTCTAGCCATCAAGACCTTTCAAATCTTCTTGTGACTCATGAGAGAGGCACACACAAATCTGAGCGTGATAGGTAACGGAGGCATGCTTTGTTGGAAAGATCAAACAAGTGATAGCAGTTGCTTCCTCCATCCAAGAAGTTAACTTTACAAGTTTAGTCAAAATGAAACTGTTATAAGTTTGACTAATTTAATTTATAAAAATAATACCGATATTTATCATAATAAATCAGTACTATTCGAATTTGTCATGTGATATAGTTTTACAGTATACCTATTTGGTGAAATAAAACTAATATTTTTCTCTACAAATTTAGTGAAACTTATGACAATTTAAGTTTGACTAAATATATAAAGTTATTCTTTTTAGGACGAAAAGAGTACTCCCTCCGTCCATAAATATTTGCACGTTTAGGTTTCAAATTTTTTTCACAAATATGTGCACACATAGGCTGTCACATCATAGAAGTACCGGCCACCATCAGCGATTTTACCAGCACTAGGGACCAAAAAAAATAAAAAAAAAACAATTTGTCAAGAGAAAAAAATGAAAAAAAAAATCGACGGAGCCTCCAGAAGCTACCCGTTCGTTCAGTTCACGGATCCGTTTTCACCCTCCCGCCGGATGCCTGGTCTCTGCCAGCGCCGGCGTCATGTTTCTTTGATGTTTTTTTGGTGAAGCTTCCAGGACGATCAGGTTGAACTGAGAGGTGTCCATAGTTTATAGGGGCAAAAAGGTCATTTTCCATCTGTCTTGGTTTACGCGCCTAGATCTAGAAATGCAAATATTTGTGGACGGAGGGAGTAGAACATTTGCACAAGTCAGTATAATGCTGCAAAATGGGGTATGTCAGAAAAGAAATAGGTGGATCTCGAATCGTAAAAGTTCACAAGAATGAAGCATATGAACGTTGCACAAAATTTTTGATGTGCACTTGTAATGGCTGAGAGAGAGAGTAATCATTGATCGATGTACGTTGTGCCCCTAGCATTTGGCAAAGCATGCGTTTCCAGTAGTGGCTTGTATGAAATTAACAAAATGAAGGCCGAGAGTATGTGGGGGTACCAGATCGACCGCTTGTTACTGCACGGTAGACCAAATTAAGTTTCACGTCATTCGCTGGCTCCTATCCGCGCCCTGCGCTCCGCCTTCACCGTGTCGTCCGCCTTCCATACTCTACCTTCACCGTGCCGCCCGCATTCCCCACTCCGCACTCCACCATGCCGCTCGCCTGCACCATCGCATCCGCCCGCCGCAGCCTCCAACGCGTTGCCCGCTCGCTGCGGCCGCCTTCATCGAGCCAGCGAGCCTCCACGACAGAAGCAAGCGAGGGAAGGAGTTTCGTGTGATGCCATCCCGGCAACAAGTTGCTACGCCGCTGCTGCACCAGCGAGCTCCATGCGCCACCGCCAACCTCCGCGCTGGCATCGAGCTCTGCAACAACTTGCCTCCATTCATCCAAGCAGTAAGGAGACATTGCGCCGAAAGCATATGTTGCAAGTGTATGTTTCAAGTGTTTTTGATATTTCATTTGAATGTTGCATGTGTTTCATCTGGATGTTGCAAAAGTAGATCGAGATGTTGCATATGTTACAAGTGTTTCAAAGGCATGTTGCAAACATTTGTTAGAAATATTTCATCTATTTCAGTCTTACATTGTAGCAAGTGTTTTCATGTATATTGCAAGTGTCTTATCTGGATGTTACATATGTTTAATATATATGTTGCAAGTATATGTTTCAGACGTATATGTTGCATTCAAGTATTTTATATTGCTCGAAGAGTCATGGGGGCACAACCCCGTCTTAGGGGCAGGTAGGGGCAGCCAGTGCGACGGCTGGGGGCCATGCCGGTTGGGGGCCCATGAATATATGTATCTATAGTACATGTATTTCATTATTTGACCCATACGTTCACACGTTTAGGTCCATTCCGGTGTGTGCACGGCGATTCGACAGCTAGTCCGTGGCTCCGCGCATGGCTGTATGCAGCCCTTCCTATTCACGCGTTCGCTTCGTATTCGTGACTTTGTATGACAACGAGCAACTCCAAGAGATTCGGTAAAATTAGGTGCTAAATTGTGAGATATAGCCATTATGTAAAATAGAAAGCCCTTCTAAAATGTAGAGTTTTACAATAGCCTAGCCAAATTGGAAAAAACAGATAGCAAACATGACTCGCTAGGGAAATATGGCGAGCGAGAATAGTGGGATAGCCCGCTGGGAAAAATAAAAAACAATATAGAGAAGCTGTTGGAATGTTTTTTTTGAGCAAAATAGCTATAAATGGCTTCTCAAATACATTTACCTAATCTGTTGGAGCTGCTCTGAGCATCATCTGCTGTGGCTGTTTCCGTCCATATCTACTCAACAAGCGACGACTCTTATAATATAGTTATTTCACCGTTCTTTTAGTTTCTTTGTTTTAATGTCATTATCTTTTATGAATGAACTAAATATACGTTGCAAGTTAACTCTTATTAATAACACTATATAATTCAACCACCATATTAAAACATTAGGTTACTAGGCCCTTATTGTCTTGCTTATCCAAGGAGCCTAGAAATTGTTGAGACAGCCTTGCGGTGGCGGTGTGTGATGGGTGCACGACCTAGGCACCGGAGGATTGGGCGCAGCGAGCCAGGGGGCCGGCGAACGGTGTGTGCAGCGCAGCAGGTGCCTGCGTACTGGGCGCACTGAGGTTAGGGTGCCCGTGCGGGGCGAAGTGAGACAGACAGGGGCAGGCTGCACGGGTGTTCAAATGCTGGCCACGCCATAACCTATATCTATACCTCTATATACCTATACCTAATACTAAAGAGGCAAAATTTCTGGCACTAAATATTTTCATCCAGCCCAATCCAAAAGTGGTTCAGTCTGTGCTAATCACCCGATGCCGGCGTCTGCTCCTCCCAACCGAGATTAGGAGTGGGAAAGAGAATATAAAGAAATATGGGGTTCCAAATGTAAAAATGCTAGAGAAAGAAAAATATGGAAGGGCCTCCATAGATTTTGAAATAAATCGGAGTTCCTGATGCAAAATATCCATATCCGAGTGAGCCTCTCTTGGTGGGCTTCTTTTTCGACCTGAGCTGAATTCTTGCAATTCGGCCGGTTTCGTTGTGGGCTGGATCAAGCCCATGCAAGCCCTTTTCCTTGTTTTTTTATTTTTCTCTTTTTTTATATATATATACCTACATAATACAAAAGAGGCAAAAATTTCTAGCATTAAAATTTTTCGTCCAGCCTAATCCTAAGGTGGTTCGGTCTCCGCTAATCACCCGATACTGGCGTCTACTCTCCCAACCGAGATTAGGAGTGGGAAAGAGAATAGCAAGAAATATGGGGTTCCAGATGTAAAAATATCAAAGAGAAAGAAAAGGTGAAAGGACCTTCATAGATTTTGATGCAAAATATCTAGATCCGAGTGAGCCTCTCGTGGTGGGCTTCATTTTCGATCTGAGCTGAATTCTTGTAGTTGGGTCGGTTTCGTTGTGGGCTGGACCAAGCGCACGCAAGAATTTTTCTATTTTTCTATTTTTCTCTTTTTTTTTTATAAAAACAGAGATCTTTCAAAATTCTCCAAAAATCATAAAAATCATAAAAATTACAAACCAATTTTGTTAGCTTCATAAAAATGTGATCTATCCACAAATGTTACGAATTTTGATAGGTTATGCTTTGTCTATAGATGTGTTAAATCATTCTTGCATATGTTGCATGCATATAGTCTCGGCTACGCCAAGAACGCGCCAGAGGCAGACCTGAAATACGCGAAGGTGGCCAAGAAGTATGGGGAGGAGGTCCTCATCATCGCCGGTGTGCGAATAGGTCATACGTTTGATAGTTTTTTATTCCATCTCAACGCACAGGCATATTTGCTAGTAATACTATGGAGGATATACCCCGGATACCCTCATGGCTATACATGGGCCGCACCATACGAGGTGGTCTGGCCCACAAGATCAAGGTGTGCACCGCAAGGCTATAAGGTGTACTCGACATTGTAATAGTACTAAATCAGATACTTTACTTGTAACCCTCCTCCTCCAGAGTATATAAGGAGAGGAAGGGGTCCCCTAGAGGACAGGTCATACATCTCATAAAACTCCAGAGAGGAATTTATCTCATCCTCAATCAATACAAAATAACGGGACACGGGACGTAGGTATTACGCCACAGTGGCGGCCGAACCTGTATAAATCTTGTGTCTTGTGTCCTGTTATCATCCGGTTCGTGTCTTGCACACCTGTCTACCGACTAATCTACCATCACGGGCATACCCCTCGATGGACTACCGACCACATTTCGTCGACAGTGGCGCGCCAGGTAGGGGGTGTGCATACGGACTCCCATGCGAGCCAAATAGGATTCTCTACTAAAAACCGGGTGAGTCGTTCTATGTTGTTGATTGGATTAGTCTATTCTTCGAATATCTAATACAGATTGATTTTTCTACATATAACGACATCTCCCTCGTTCGCGGTCTACTTCGCTAACATCGCCCTGGAGGTCGCTAGGATTAATATCAAGAATTAACTCGACAACGATGGACTCGGCGGCTTCAGCGGCAGGAGAGCAGTTCCAACATGCTCCGACTACGACCACAGCCTCTTGCCCCGTCCACCTGCCACATCGCAATAATAATCACCGCAAGGAAAGGCGCTACGACAACTGCAACACCGTCGTCATGATGGATCAGAAAGCTTGAGGGCCGGATAATTTCATCATCACCGACCAAACAACGTCTTCACTGAAGCTAAGTACACTTCTAATTTTTATATTTCATACAATTTTCGCTATGATGTTTCTCCACAACGTCCTCATCATGTTTTCGCTACGACGTTTCTCCACAACGTCATCATCATGTTTTCGCTATGATGTTTCTCCACAACATCCTCGTCATGATTATTCTTCAAATAACGTTTGTCCATGTATGCCATCTTAAAGATGACATACATCTATGCTTAACGCAAATCCCTGACCAGTCACGTTGACGCTCGATGTCTCTAGAGACGGCCCTGTCTCCGGCTTCTCCCGACACGTGCACGAGCGTCTGCCCTCTGCGTTACGGGTGGTCGGCAGCGGCTCCTTAGCGACGCCACCCACACGCACACTGAAATCTTGAGTGGTCTATTATCTAGTCCAGTCTAAATAAATATATCTCTGCAATCTTCGATGAGGCTACCATGCATCAGTGGACAGGCTAATTCTTGACACGTCGACAACTAATTTCTTGTTAACTTTAATCAGAAATTAAAATATAGATTTTTATATGAGTCCTCAAAGGTCACAAGACTCGATATTTAACGATAACAACACATGGTAGAATGAAAATTAAAGTTATAACATATCCGACACATGATAGAATGATTACGCCTAAATATTTATGTGTTTTACAATTTCAGAAAAAGTCTATCAAGATTGTATTTTAATTAGATGCAGACTTTATAGTACACTCGATATATGCCCATGCGTTGCACCAGCATCACAAATTTTTGGATTGAACCTCAGTACTTGAATGCAGACGCGTGAGCTCCGAGGACTTCGTATCAAACGCGGACACGTGGACCGGATAGGATGGAGACGTACGGTTTTTGAGTGAAGGATGATTCGTATCAAACGTGGATATGTGAGCAGGATCAAGATTTGGTGTCACCGGGTAAATTATGACTTTACAGTCTCTTTATGTATGTATATATAATAAGAAAGATTGTCATATTGTTACCAACATTAACTTATATTATATATGCCATGGTGATAACAAAATAAATTATAACTTTAAATTTTTATAAATGGTGAGACAAATAATATGTACCATTTCTATCGTCGTTCTTCACGAATGCTTGATAGTTTTTTTCATCGCAGGGCATGTTTGCTGGTAGAAAATAAATCGGCTTCATGGCGTTTAGGCATTCCATTGGTAATGCCAAGGTCAATGCCTTGCGAAGACATAATTTTTTTTAGGCCTCTCATCTAAATGCAGCTGTAGTATTTGTTCGGATACAGACACATACCACCACACACACGCACACCTCACTCACACCAAGTATACAAACAAACCTACAACTATACTTAGACAACGAGCACAACTGAGAGGTGCTCGAAGATCACCAGACTCCGAGCGTGACGGGCACGTCACTTGACCACCGTGGCACATCTGCGTGAGAGGCAACTGAAATTATTAATTTTCACATAGACAAGATTCAAGAGGGCTGATCAGATTACTCAGGCTGGATGTACACCTAGAGCCACTAAGGGTCCTGTGGGCTGTGGCCCTCGGTGTGACCCAAAAAACCTCTTATACCCTCTTCTAATATTTTTGGCCCAATCTAGTGGCCCAGGCTCCTGTCCAAGCTCAAAGCCCACTGAGGCAAAAAGCCCAAGGCAAATAGCGCTTGCTTGCCTGGCTGACCATCCGGCCGTCTGCTTCTGCGACTCGCAAAGCCGCCGCAGCGCCGCCTCCTGTTGCTCTCTCAGTCTCTGGTTCTCCTTTCTCCGGGATATTTAACTATTTGCCATCCTTACGGAAGGCACCTCTTCAAAAGCCATTCTTATTTTGACAATTACATATTTGCCACTTTTACGAACGATCGTTTACACATTTGCCACTTTTACTGATTTGGCACGCTAATTCCTCACGCCACGCTGGATTAGGCACGCGAAAAGACAATGTTGCCCCCTGCCTTCCTCAAGTGAGCAGTTGCCAGCCCACTCTTCTACCACTGACGTGTGGGGCCCACACGTTAGGGTCACCCCCTACCTCCCACCATCTTCCTCCTCACTGCCTCCGTCGACAAAGCATAGTTCCCCAACGCGCCGCTGCACCGGGGAAAAATTCCAATTGCCCCCGCGCCGCTGCAATTGGCCGCTCCGGGCCATGCGCAGGGGAGGCTGAGCGGCCTGCAACCGCCTGCAGCTTTTTCCCTGGGTCCTCGTGCGCCGTGCGAGGGAGCGCTATGTGCCAGCACCGCCCGCTGCCGCGCTCGGGTGGGTAAGCAGCCACACACCTACTGCTTGGGGAGCTGCGCGTGAAGAGAGCGGGTTGCCTACCGCTGGTGCCCCACCGCACAGCAGCTGCGCTTTGGGCCACACGCGGGAGAGAAGCGCTGGGCGCCAACGCTCGGAAGGCCGAACCATGCTTCGTCGACGGAGGCAGTGAGGAAGAAGATGGGGGAGGTAGGGGATGACCCTGACATGTGGGCCCCACACGTCAGTGGCAGAAGAGTGGGCTGGCAACTGGTCAGTTGAGGAAGGCAGGGGCAATATTGTCTTTTCGCGTGTCTAATCTAGCGTGGCGTGAGGAGTTGGCGTGCCACGTCAGCAAAAGTGGTAAATGTGTAAACGACCGCTTATAAAAGTGGCAAATGTGTAATGGCCAAAATAAGGATGGCTTTTGAAGAGGTGCTTTCTGTAAGGATGGCAAATAGTTAAATATCCCCCTTTCTCCACCCGGCTCCTGGTCCGCTGGTCGTACTGCCTCGAACCATGCCGCCCTGCAGGCCGCCGGAGCGTCTGATAAAGAAGGGACGACCTGGCACTGGCAGTCGTCCCCTTGCCCACGGCAGCGCTACTGTTGGGCGTCAAGTTGGGGGTGGGCAGTGGAGCGCCTAGGCATGGCGTGGTGGCAGCGGCCGCCGGACCGGTCGGCACTCGGCACACGCACACAGAAGCAAGGTGCAGCTCGGCGGCCGCCTGCAGCCAGAATTCAATACGCGGCCAAGACAGGTCGACTTTAAGCCAGGCCCAACTCCAATCTCTAGCAAGGCAGCAACAGAAGGTAACAAATTTCCCAATCCCCATTATTCCAAATTCCCATTTTTATTTCAGTGTTGAATTTCTTAATCCTGGAATCCTCATGTCACTTGCCATTCGACAATTCTATTGAATGTACGTGTCTTTGTGAAATTTTTTTTAGTATATAGTAGAATTATACAACGAAGGGGACCATTATTATAACATTAAAATGGTATATGAGATGCGAGGGGCGAACCAAACCATCATTAATTGTGTTTTTTTCTTACCAATTTCATATTTTCATCAGGTATGTTGTGAATTTAAGCATGGAGTTGAGATATCATCTAATATAAACTATGAATTTATGTGTTTAGACCCGGTGCGAGTGCTATACATATTTTTATTATGGCCCTAGGCGTGAAAATTAACATGCTCTGGCACTCTTCTCCAAGACAATGCTGCAACCGTCCTCAAACTTTCTTCAATCTCACTGTCTAACTCAGTAAGATAGAATACGAATTTACCCCATGGTCTGAATGCAAAAGCATTCTTTTTTTTATTTTACAAAATAGTTCACAATTACAACAGCAACGAACAGAACATGAACATACAGAGATCCAAAGCAAACAAGTCATTAGAACAAAATACAAACAGATTGTCTCACGAAATACAAACATTTAATTAGAGATATAAAAACCAGGACACCATATCACTCTTCAGCTTTCTCACCTTGGTGCTGCTGTTCCATTTTGCTGGAGCTTGCTTCACCTTGCTGCTCCTGTTTCGCCGCACCTTGTTTGTATGAAAGCCGATAAACTGGTTGGAATGGCGTGCGGGAGCGGATAAAGCCTGCCTTTCTCAGTTCCTCTTGGATGTCTTCCGGCGCGTCGTTTGTCTTTGCCAGGCTGAGCTGAACAAGGTTTGGACGAACAAAGCAAAGATCATTGAGCGCATCAACAGCTGGCCATTGCACAGTGCCATCCAGCTCTACAGTCTGAAGATATCGAAGGCGCTGTCCAGTGAAGACACAAGAAGAGATCTCATCGCCTTTCAGCTTCAGGTGGCCAAGGAGATGCATCTGCCCGACGGCAGTGCTCAGCGCAGCACCGTGCCTAGCGTCAATGAATCCGTGCAGCTCCAGTGACCGGAGTTTGGTCATCTTGAGTAGTGGACAGTTATCTTGATCCCATTCTCCTTTGCTGGGCTTTACACCATGTAGCGTTTGCAGCTCGTGCAGTTCTTCGTTGATGGATGATGGAAGCGTGAGGTTCTTTGCAATCACATGCCGCAGCGTCTTTATCTTCCAGAAGGACGGGTGAATCTCCTCGACTTCAGTATCCCTTATATCCAGTGTCTGCAGGTTGAGCAGCCTCTGAATGCTGGACGGGAGCTCCTTGAGGTGCTCGCTGTTTACACGAAGGTACCGCAAGTGGATCTTGTTGCCAATCTCATTCGGCAACTCCTTGATCCTTAGTCCCCGTACGTCGATTACCCGAAGTAAATCTGAACCCTGCAGAAACTTGAGATCATGCCAATGCTCTTCGTCCACACCTCCGCTGCCACCACCATTGCTGCTTGGACGATGATCTTTCTCCTTGGCCCAGCATATGAAGGAACGCAACTTACAGAACTTGTTGGTGAACGTGGTATATCCACCTTGAAAACTCATGAAAGAGAGGCGGCGCACCGATGGTGGAACAAAGACATCATGCATGTCGTGGGCGTCAATGAAGCCTGCCTCACGAGCCTCTGAATGCAGGAACCCATGGAGCCTCCTGTGAACGATGACTTTCTTAATGCCGCCAGACTCGTTCATGGCTGAAACCTGAACAAGGCATCTCAAGGCCAGCTCTTTGAAATAGTCATGACCCAGCTCCTCGATGGTCTTGCCCTTCTGTGGCCTAATGAATCCCTCGGCCATCCACATCCGCACTATACTGTTGGTAGACAGAAAGGTGTCCTTGGGGAAAGCGGCCAAGTAGAGGAAGCATGACTTGAGGTCATTGGGAAGGTCTTCAAAGCTTGCCCAGAAGACCCTCTCAATCGACGTTCTTGTGGACAGGTTGGCTGCTTCTGTTGTAGGGGGGCTCATCTTCTCCTCAATACGATCCTCCTGGAACATTGCAGGTCCTGTTATCTGATTGCCTTCGCCATCTTGCTGATGTGCTTCTTCCATTGGTGGTCCGGACCTGAGCTGCTGCAGCACTGCCGTCCATTGCCCTGGCTTCTCCTTGAATCGTAGTAGTCCGGCCAAAACCACTATAGCCAGAGGGTAGCCCCAAGTTATATTGTACACAACTTCTCTGTACATGCTCATCATGCTGTTTCCCGTAGTTTCGTCTGATAGATTTGTCCTGACAGCCCTCGAACAGAACAACTTCACACTCTTTTCTTTATCCAAACGGCTCAAGTGGCGGATTCCGTCGCTGATACCCTTGTTCATGCCATTAGCGTGCCATGCTACTTCTTCATTCTCGATGTCCAATACGAGCACAACCCTACTTCCACTGTTGTCATCTGGTAGGCTTGCCCTCACACAGTTGAGCATGGTCTTGGAGGATATCCCAATGATAATCAGCAGATACTTCTTATTGGCTAGGAGGTGACGGAGCATGCCGGCGATATCATCGCAAGAGCCTTCTTGAACTGGTTGATCCCCTTGTGTTGGCGAAATGGCTTGGCGTGCTCTCTCGTAGATTGTTTGGAGGAGATGTTCTGTGGTGGAATCCGGCGGCATGTTGTACCAAACTCGAATCTCGAAATGGTTGTTATTCTTCATATCATGCAGGAGAATACGTGACAGTGTTTTCTTTCCCACACCGCTCTCCCCAAGTATGGAGATGAACATTAGCTGAGGGTGACCTTTATGAAGCAGCATTTCCTTAAGTGTCTCCACTTCTTTTTCAAGACCCACAGCGTTCTTATAACCATCCCGCCTGTTCATTGAGTACTGTTAGGCAATCTAAATAACATCTCAAAACAATTGTTGCAAACTAAGCCACTAAAAATCCATGTAGGTAAATCAGATACAAAGCATAAAAGCAAAACTTGCACACAAAAAACGTATATTGTAGGCAATCTAAGCAAATACTGAAAAGCAACCTAAGGCTAACTTCCTTTAGGGCAATACAGCAGGATATATAGTGCAATGTATTTTTTTTAGTCTATGAACAATTTAAAGCTCACCGCCCTTAAACATGTAATCCCATATTAACACCAAATTACAAGTCTTTAGCAGTATCTTTGATAACACAAAAGAGAAGTATGCGCCATTATTTCCACACATAGGCAAAGCAGTAATATATATGTGGAAAAGCAAACAAATTCTGTGTTTAGGTAAAATGGCAAATTAAACTTAGAACAAAAGCATGTGTTAAAACAAGGGAGAAGTCCATTTCTGTCCATCCAACTATTGTCAAGTTTGTTTCTGCATTGAAAAATAATAAAAATCTAGTTTAAACTCTAAAAATTCATAACTAATTCATTTATATTAGAAAAATGTGCACTAGTGCCAAAAACTTTCTAAAAATATAACCTATCTTTTGATGCTTATAGTCCTAGTGTTTTATTGCACATAGTCACACCTATTATTTATTTGAACTATCATTTTCCACTATATTAGACGCAGAGATCAGTTAAGAGGATCCAGCAGACCACAAGAGCAGCCTCCCAGTCTCTGTTTCAGAATAATTGACAACTATGGTTACTTTTGAATGTTTGACCGTTCATGTTTTTATGTAAATATTTGTACAAGTAGCCAGAAATACATGACATGCTTAGGCCTCGTTTGGATGTATGTGTATCCACTTCAACCCACATGTGATGGATTGGAATGGAATGGAATTTAGTTTAATTCCACTCCAATCTACTTCAACAAATGTGGATTGAGATGAATACATACGCATCCAAACAAGCCCTTAGAGTACTTCAGACACCAGGTTCAATGAGAGTTTCCTCACTTTACTTGACTAAATATCATCGACAAATATCATTAGTCAATGCTTGAACAGTAAACATCAAAGTCGTCTTAAGTATTTTGGAATGGAGGTTATAATTAAGAAAAGCAGTTCCTTGTATATTCTTTGAAAGTGCAACACTGGTAACTCATAATTACAGGAATGACATAGGAGGTCTTTCCCATACCATGCTGAAGTGGCTGTAGTGGAAGATGTCAGGGTCGCTAATGGTGTATGCTCGATCTTGTATTCCTTTTGGTTGTCTGAGATTTGATTGAGCCTGCTGTTAATTTTTTTGAGTCGACCAGACAATTCATATCGGAGAAGGATTTGGGTCCAGCAGCCAAGCAAGTATTCTTTGAGCCATTTGATCCAGCGTTGGTAACCCATGCTTTCCAGGTCAACCTGTTGCATTGTTCACCACAAATTCATGTAGATATTACAAAAAAAATACTGAAAGATCAAATTTTCATAACAATAAACGACCGGCTGTAATATAAGACGTAGCTAATTCTTGCACTCTAATATATATGCAGCTCAAAATTAGCAGTATGCAACGAGAAAAAGACCCAAACAACTTAAGTCTCTATTTTGATTTTTTTACTGTTTTACTTTTTTTCAGATCAGATAAATAAATGAATTAATGGTGTCATCGCGCGCGATGGTAGAAATTATTATGACAAGCAGCCAAGCAGGGGATGGAAAGGAAGGAACCTTGCGGAAGAACTCGTCGAGGGCGTCCTCTGCTTCGAAGGCGACGTCGCGCGTCTGACGCACCCACACGCAGGTCAACCGGTCGGCGCCAGTCCGGCGCTTGTGGTCGGCGTCGCGGAGGAAGGCCTGAAGCCACTCCAGCCGGTCCCGCAGCAGCGTCATGTCGTCTCCCACCTCCAGCAGCACCTTGGCCTCGCTCGCCGCGAGCCCTCCGAACTTCGAGAGCACCGCCGCGATCGCCGTCTCCGCCATTATTGCTCTCGCTCGTAGGTACGCCTCTCGATCTTGGCTCTGTTCGCTCAGTCACAAGCCCTGCTCGTGTTCTGCTGTTGTGTACGTGTAGGGGAAAGCATGTGATCGACCAGCTTGCATGCTGCGCAGCCATGGACCAACGCAGGGATAGCCACATGTTACTGACTTCACACACCACCGCGCATTCAGCCATTCACCCCATAAGGTACGATTGTACGAAGTTGCGGACAGTGGACAGCGGACAGCTGGACTGGACACCATGCCATGTGCTTGTGCAGCTCGCTCTCCAGGCCTGCCACTCGCCTGGTGACTCCTGTCTGCTCCGCTCGACAAGCTTCAGTAGCGCACTGGTCACTAAATATTAGTCCATCGAAATTGTCAAAGATATTTTCTTAATATTCTGTTTGTTAGATCTTAAACGCTGAAGAAATGGTGCATATAATTTTTTTGGACATCTTATGTTGAAGGATATGTTGGATATCTTTTGTCCAAGGATTTGATGGATATATTCCTTTGATTTTTAGCCATGTAAATATAAATATGGTGAGCTTTTTGTTGACGGACAAAATATGATCAGAGAGTTAAAGATGGATTGGAAAACACGTGCAAACAAGAAAATAGCAAAAAGATCAAATTTGGAGCAACAAACTTGTAAAATCAGCTCCAAATTTTGGATGGTAGTCCGACTGTCCGAGTCCAATTTTGTATTTTTTTTTTCTTTAGAAACTCATCTGATCTCGTGGAAAACTTGTAATAAAGTTTTTTTTTGAGAATCACCCACTTAAATAATTTACAACACGCTTGATGATTTGAGAAGAAGAAAAAAAAAACTGCCCGCCAATGCAAAGAAAACGCTTGGTTCGTAGAAAAATCAATAGGCCTGGGAAATGGACCTGACACCCGGCCTTATGGGCTCAGATTTGCGGCTGCGGGCGGCTTGGGTTTGGGCCAAGTTTCACTTGATGAAGACCCCTCTTTTAATCGCTTGGAGGAAAATCAGAGTTCACAGTTCATAGTCGCATGGAGAGAGAGAGAAAAGATCCGTCGCTTCGTGTTGATGGGAAACTTGGTGTGGACAGCAACAGCAAATGTCGCTTTCCCATCTAACGACTAACGTCATCTGTGATATCATTATTACGGGATTTGATCAATTTTGTTTAAACGCTCTAACCTTCTCATAAAGTATTCATTTTCAAACTGTTTGCACCGTGATGTTCCTTACGACGAGATCTACAAAATAAGATCTGTGCAGAACTGCAGATATGTTTGGAAACTAGTTATACAATTGTCAACTATATATTATGTGCATAGTAGCAACTTATATAAAAATCATGTAGCAACTCGTGTTGTATTTTAGCGGTAACAAATTGATCTGTCTTGTATTTTAGGTATTTAATTAGAATTTCACACGACGTAGGGTATTGTGATCCCTGATTAGCATGGTTGTTGTAACCTTAATTAGTATGGACGAGTATATGGGACTCGTGTTTGGTAATCCTAAAAACTAGCAACCCGAGCAAACGGCAGTGCAAACCAAATAATCCTAATCATTACGTTTAACCCAAAACTTGCCAATTGAAGCTAACCTTCACAGGAAACTAACCTTATTTAGTCACAACTACAAATGACATTCAAAACAAATACTTTGTGGTTCTTGTCACATGCAGGTTCGCCCTTGAATGACAGGTTTTGGTAGCCATCCAAAACTATAACCCTCTTACTTTGAGAGCACTATTATTCTGTCTAGACAAGTTTACCTTTTCACAAAGCACACCTATCATTCTTGCATGGCGCATAATATGTTTAACCCCTTTAATATTTTTATGCAAGCATTCATTTGCCTCATTTCATACATGCATACATTACATCCATAGCATAAATGCATTACTTTGCATGGCCCACGCCAAAACGAAGTGGGCTAAGGCTGAAAAAAACCTTGTAGTAAGTCCAAAAATACATGAGCACCAAGGTTGACTGAAAACCTACAAAAGTCTCGAAAAGACACAAGCACCTGGGCTTCACGAAAACCTAGAAAAACTCCCAAAGCTACACGGGCACCAGGACGCGAAGCTAAAGACTTTGCACTATATTCGCATATATTACATTGTTATATAAAATGATGTGTGTCCAAAGACTAACACTTGGTAGCAAGTAGAAAGCCAATGTCTTTTTTATTTCCGAAAAACTTGCTAGCACCTTGTGTATTCGACGAAGCAATAACACTCAACCTATGTCCCTGGAAAATGCACCTTCTTAACATAGGCACATTTTCACATGACTTCTCCACCCAATGGCTCGAGAAATTCACCGACATTTTTGGCATCTCAATCAATATCACCTCCGCCAACACTTCGGCATGAGGGGCTTCGTCGACATCTTCAGCATCAACGCCTACAATTCGACCCGGGATCTTCACGAACCCCTCATTGTCGACATCACCTCGCCAACAATTCGACCCAGGACCTTCGCCAACCCCTTTCGGTGTCCACACTAACATCGCCTCTGCCAACACCTTGGCATGAGGGCCGGGCTTCACCAACATCTTTAGCGACTACAACTACTCGCCTTCTCAACATCTTTGGCGAGAGGGGCTTCGCCATCTTCTTCGACCACTACAATGGCTTGAGAACCTTGTCGACACATTCGGCATCAATGCCTACAGTGACTTGCTTTCATCACACCAAGCTCGGCTCCAGGGGCTTCGTCAGTAGCTTCGGCATCAAGATCTACTTCACCTACATATACCACTTTGACTGAAACATCTACCTTCGCTACTTCAGCTACCACAACTCCATCGACTACATCAAGCACAACTGAAGATTCGGTCATGAGCGCCAGCCAAGAGGTGCTAGGGAAGCACACTAGAGGACCGGCCACTCCAGAGGGCGAAGTCTTTTGCTCAACACTATTTAAGTGTAAAATCCAACCCTATTAAGGAGCTAGCACTTATAAATAACCATTGTCTATATAAGTTACAATGGCACAAAAGGCAAGAGGGCTCTCTCTCCCACTCCTATTCACTTGCTCCTCCTAAACCCTAGTTCCAACAAACAGCTCCTTCAATCGATCGGTCTCTCTACCTTGGATTGTGTGTGATCATCGATCGATCTCATGCATGCGTCAGCATCACACACAGATACAGTCACACGCAGCCAAACCAAGTCATACGGACACGTTAGCACAGCACAGGTGGCACTGCAGATCGTCCGCGCTGTGGACAAAAAAGAAAAGAACAAGAAGAGCTATATGTGACGACTTACGCTATAGCTAGAGGCTAGAGCAAAGCTCTGTACGTAGCTTATCCGCACGCACGCATGCACTCTCTCCATCAACGCCACACATATATACATATCATCAGGCCATTCGTGCAACCTGCTGTTACCCTGTCCATGCATCCATTTATATGCTGTCCAAGCAATCCTAGGCAGCAGCCAGCCACACGTCTCCTGTCGATCTGAACTAGTATGTTGTTGTTGCGTTCCAACAAGCAAGTACGCGCGCGTCGCTTTCGCGAATTTCGTCACTCGGGGCGTCATCGTGTGGTACGAACGCGTCGACATTCTTGACCTCTTGCTATACTAGCTAGGAGTAGCTTCTGTTTCTAGCTCCTTCCCTCGCTGGAGCCACGCGCGCCACACGCGCCCCCGTTGCCACTATCTTCTATTTCAAATCGGATAGGTGTGTTTTGTTTTGTTAGCAGAGTGAGAGCTTGAAAAGCCAGTGACCAAGTAACAACTCTTAATGAAACACGTGTCAACGGACACATTCTAGATAAAAAGTAACAACTGATGACGGGGATCCAAAACTAATCTTGCTTTCCAATTGGAACCTACTCCGTTACTTTGCTTGCTAGATTCAAATTCAAAAGACAAGTTCACAGATAAATTTAATTAGGCCCACAAGTATTTCAAATTGCCTACTTTTGCGCTCTCCTCTCTCTCTCTTTATATATATATATATATATATATATATATATATATATATATATATATATATATATATATATATATATATATATATATATATATACACACACACGGTAGCGCTATTCTACACCCTAGGTGTAGAATATTATTCTATTCTACACCACAAGTTAAAACTGACCTGAAAAAATACTGAGTACTACTGAACCACGTTCAGTATCAGTCATTACTACACCCAGCACCTCAAAAATACTGAACAATACTGAAACACGAGTACTGAACAGTACTGAATTTTGTTCAGTATAACAGCTTGGTGTAGAATACTATTCTACACATAGGGTGTAGAATAGCGCGTATATATATATATATATATATATATATATATATATACACTCACATAGACACTTTGTCATTTTTATGAAGCTATGATATATTTTAATTAATTTACTCCCTCTACTACAAATTACGAATTGTATTGGCTTTTCTAGCCATACAACTTTTGCATTGCCATTCACCTAAATATACGCTATGTCTAAATCGTAGTAAAAGCTATACATACCTAGAAAATCCAAACGCCCTATAATTTGGAACAGAGGAAATACTCCCTCCACTACAAGAAATCCTCTAATCCGTGACGGATTCTCCGTGACGAATTTTGAGATCGTCACTATCATTGCACTATCACCAGCAATCCCGTGATCGAACCTGGTGGATATCCAGCCCATGGGCCGACACCAGCTCGTATATATAAACCAGCCTCAAAACCTAATCCCAGCTCCGCTCCCTCCTGTCACCAGCCGCCACCCCGAACATCTCACACGCCCATCCCACCCCGGCCGGTGGCCTCCACTCCCATCCGGCGGCGCCCCCGTCCATCCCGGTGGCCGGCCTCCAACACCACGACGACGGCGCGCCCCACATCCAAGATGCCGCACAGCAGAGGGCCGCGGGGTCTCGGCCCCAAGCGGCGGGGTGGCCGGAGAGGTTGCCGCAACCGCCCCACTAGAGCGCGCGCCGCCGTCCCCTAGAGCACCGACGGTGGGTGCATGACGGGGCTGCCTCGCGCAACGACGGCGACGGTCCCTCCCCTTCGTCCAATGGCGGCGTCCCTCCCCATCCGTCATGTCCCTGCGCAACCCCACCAATGGCTGCGACGGTGGGCACCCTCGCGGATCTGCACCAGCCCACCGGCGATGGCGATCTTTCCTCTCCCAGTCGCGACGGCAGCGCCCCCAGTCGTTGCTCTGATCCGTGCCCTTGTTGAGTCGCCGTTGAGGCCGGCCGATAAAGGAGGTGCGTGCGGCATCTGGGCATAGGCTGCTGATGAAGCTGTTGCCGACGCCAAGGTGAGTCAGATCCACGACGAATCAAAGGTTATTTCCGCATCTGGCCGCTCAGCCCCTCTCTCACACATAGTATCCATCTATGCAAGGAGGATCCCGCTACGGGGGCTAAGCAACCCAAATCCATCGTGGATGTCTCAGATCCACGTTATGAGGCACGCTTGTTGCAGATTTGTTTGTTGCAAGGAGGATCCACACTACGGGGGCTCAGGATCTGTGCAAGGAGAAAGAGGTGTATAGCACAGAGGCTAATTTACACCTATAGCATACTCTGTCCTGTACTACAGAAGAAATACTAGTAGTATTTTTTGCGACTTAGAAATACTAGCAGTCTGTGTGAATCTTTATTTGCACCTAATAGCATAATACTGTCTGTTGCTCATCATATTCTCTGTGATAATTAACAGTGAATTTAAGAGCAGTATTATATATGTATGTTCAGTCATTCATTCAGTCATACAAAAATAAAAACAACATTATAGTACCCCAGGTAGTAGATAATATGTACAACCATTCAGATCGAGGCAAAGTGGAATACATCTCCTAGGACTTGATTTCCAATTTTCATTGCTATAGCAATCAGTAGTACATATATATATAGTTCATTGTTAGTAGTACAACTCTAATTCTTGGACTTGTTAGTTCGGTGGAGAGAGAAAGGTGAAGGTGCCACTGTCTAATTCAGTAGTACATATATAGATAGTTCATTGTTAGTATTACAACTCTACTTCAGTAGTAGATATATAGATAGTTAATTGTTAGTAGTACTACAGGACTGTGGTACTTGTTAGAGCATGTCCTTCCATGGATACTTGATGCAAATTTCAGTGCTAATTTCTGTGCATGAATAAGTAGTCTCGCTCATATTGCCTGATGCATACAGTAGCTACTTTCAGCAATCATTTTCTGATGCAAACAACAGTAACAGTGACCATCCAGTATTGTCATACTATCAATCATAATTATTTTTTGCTTGCTTTACTCACATATGCCATGGATACTTGGTGGTATTTTCAGTGCTAATTTCTGTGCACAAAGAACCGGTGCTAATTTGAGCACAAATTGATGAACCTGATGACCAAATATTAATGCCTTGATCATTCGTGTTGCGTGATGCATCCAAGTGCTAGCCACGGCTCGCTGCCTCTAGGATCAGATGGCTGCACACATCCAGGGGGCTCCAGGTGATGCATCTTTTTTACATTCATTTCATATCAGACTTGGTTGTGGTACAGTAGTGAACTTCTTTTAGATAATTGCTGTGGCTGTTTAAAAATATCAAGTTCTTACTGCAGCTAATGGGGCAGAGTGTTGATTGATAGTTTGTATTAGTGCAGCAGTTCTGTGGCACCTGTGGCTACTTGTTTCTTTAATTTTTGTATCTGCTTGAATATATATCTACTTGTGTGAGCCTACAATTTCATTAACTACAGCAGAACAACAGCAGTTCTAATTTTTGTACCTTAAAACTTTCAACCTTTGTCTTATTTTCTTTTCATGAGTAAGTTAGCAGTCTGCTTGTAGCAGTCATTCTGTCCAGCTACTTATTTTCTTTTTTCTTTTGTTTATATGCAGGTTGCAGCTTTGCAACAAACAAGACAAGTGAGGGACATGGTAGCTTGGCCCTTCCTAACTGATTTTTTTTGCGAGGTGCAGTTCTGCTTTGTGAGTTTGGGTTGAAAATTAGGATGAGACTAGAAGAGATGGTGATTTTGATACCACTGATGACATCAATACCCTTCGTCCTTTGCTTTTTAATGGAGGAGGTCATTCCTTAACCGTAGTTACCTTCAAAATGATTCACATACCTGCATACTGATTCTTTCTGACTATATTGTTTATTAGTTATGACTTAACACAGAATAGAGTACTATAATATTCTGCTCATAAAGCAAACTATCACAGCTAGGCAGCCACCACTCTATTAAAATAAACAATAAACTGACCTGAATCTTGCTTTCATAAGGATGTGTATTTTTTAGCTGCAATTAGCACATCTGGGCAGTTAGCATACTTACTGTATTTACGAGGGAACAAAAGTCAATAACTAGCTATAACTCTATTCATTGTTTACTTGTGAAACATTTGATAGTTTTGTTCTAAAATTTCTGTTTACGGTAACAATGCAGGAAACTGAGCCTGCGGCTGACCTTTGGACATTCAGACATGTGAAAATGAGCCTGCGGGTGACCTTCGGACATTCAGACATGTTTACAGATCTCATATATCTTCTTGTATGTCATGGTTCATGTGTTGGAACCTGCATGTGATAGTTCATGTGTTGGAAATTATTAAAGATTGTTGCAGATGTCTTGTATAGGTAGTGCTATTAGGTGTAGGTGTTTTACATAGGAAGTTGTGTTGATAGAATATAATATACTTTAGTTTTGGTCATTACTGGAAAGTGACGATGTGTAATTATGTATTTGCTATGTTAATTTAATATATTGACATGGTCTTTAATATGGTGTTAAATGGGCTAAAACCATAATGTAAATGGGTTGAAAACAGATTAAATGGGCTAAAGCCAGATCGTAAATGGACTGAGAATACACTAAAAAATGGCCATCTTTGATATTGGCTTGTTAATAAATGTGCCAGGATGCATCACCCACATTATTATCCACGTCATCATCCATGTAAGCACTCATAGTGATGTGGCAACTCATCCGTGACGGTTATTTTTTGTCACCGAAAATGGACTTGGGCTAGGCTAACTAGGCTTCGGGCTCAACGGTGATGGTTTAAGATCGTCACTAATTTCGTTAATCTGTGACGGTTTTCGACAAATCGTCACGGAGGTCAATCTATGACGCTCAATCCATGACGATCTCTGAAACCGTCACAGATGCTGCATAGTGACGGTTTTTTGGTGATCTGTGACGGAAATTATTCGTCATGGATTAGCAGAATTCTTGTAGTGCTCCGTCCACAAAAGAATGCAATTATGGTATCTGTGCCGGTCAATTGAACTAAAGTTTGACCAAGTTTACAGTAAATAGTATTAGCATTTATGTCTCTAAATAGATTTATTATGAAAATGTATTCTATAACTAATCTAATAGTACTTATTTTGCATAAAAAATATTTGCACTTTTTTAAATATAAATTTCATCTGAGAATTGCATTCTTTTATGGACGGAGGTAGTACAAGCTAGTCCATCAACAAGTGTTATCACATAATAGAATCTCAGGAGACATAAGCAATTGGTGTTTATGTTTATATAACTGCAGCTAGTTAAAAAAATTACTTTATATTAATTTGCATGCTTTTTCTCATATAGGTACTCTACGCTATCCATTCGATCAATTATCAAATATATATTATTAAAAAATAATCTTAGTTGGTGAAATTTTTAATATGTTTTCTCAATAATACCAATGTGTTGTATCACACCTAGTGTCCTACTCCTCTAAAAGCTATAAATTAAAGGTGTTACTTTATATTATTTCTCATAGTGGAAGAGGCAGGTAATTTATATCGAAATTAGGGATTACTTTGCATTACCTTTCATTGTGCCAGATGTAGGTAGTTCAAATGCAATTTTAGGGTGTTAGTTTAAATTACCTTTCTTAATGACAAAGATGTGTAATTTAGATGCAAATTTATGGGTTATTTAAATTGTCTTTCATAATGACACATGGCGTAGTTTCCATGGCAGGTGTGGGTAATTTCAGTACAAATTTAGGGTGTTACTTTATGTATTTTTTATAATGGGTGGGTCGGTATTCTTTTTATGAAATATAATAGGTTCAATGGCTATTAATGGCGATGATGATTAGAGTTTACCAAACCAAAGGTTAGATATTACTGATTATTATAGAACTTTCTAGAATTTATCTCTTTTTTTCTAGCATCTCTTTTGAAGATTAACTTGGAGACTCCTTAATTTGAGCCTCCAACTAGAAATATGTAGCGTTTCTATTCACATCGGGGTTTATTAAAATCCACTCGACTCCAGTGGAACGAGAGAATTCGGAGCATTGGTGGCTCCTCAGCGTGCCAACACGCGTCTTCGTAGCTTTTGCAAAAAGACCCTTTGGGTTTTAGATAATCAACCCGTCGTCCAACATATCTTGCAAACCACACCCTGAAAGCATTGCAGAGAGCTAGCCCCCACAGCCAAACCCTACCACAACCATTCGTTCCCATCTGTTTCTCGGTCTCTCTTTCCTCTCTCCCTCCTTACCACCACCGCCGACTCCATGCCCTCTCCCCACCTTGCCTCTCCTTCACATGTCGCCTCCATGCTGGCACGAGACCTTTGCACGACAACTCGATGAGGGACGGGGGAAATCGGAAAGGAGGCATCCACGGATACCACGTGCGGAAGACTGGAGGAGGGTTCCCGCTCCGAAGACCCCCGCGCACTCTCCGGATCCGGGCGCCCACCGAACAAATCCGACCTCAACAACCTCGATCTGGCCAGCCTCCAGAAGCCTGTGGCGCGCGCACGGCGAGCTCCAGCAAGCAAGTGAGTCGGGGACTAAGCTCGAGCTCCTGAATTCAGCTTGCTTCTATCTCACGTTCTTTTTTCCCCTTGTCTCCTTCCTCTAGATCCCATTGAAATCTCCTTCTCCAGATCTGGCGTGGTGGTGATGACTGCTTCCGTTGCCATGAGGAGGTCTACGCCGTGTCCGTCTGCTGGTAAGCGTCACCCCTCCAGCGCGCCATGTGCCCCTCAGTCCATTCATCCATCCATCCCTCTTCATGTCAATCCCGATTCAGGCGCCTCAAATGTGCTGTGAAGTTGAAGGCATTGCATTCATCTCTGGTGGGCTGCCCCCAGCCGCATCAGCAGTAGAGGAGTTGTGCATGTGTACATGAGATTCTGAGAAACATTAGTACTAGATAATTTCCTGTAGTCAAAACTTTCTAGTGGATTGTGAGTTCCGCTACTCTATAGCATGGATATGCTGCTTTGAATGTCTACTACTGACTAGGTTATGCTTCTGAATTCATTTTGATCTTGCTGTTCCCAAGATGTATGTGCCTTTTACTGCATGTGTGTACAAAAGATTTGTCATCTTATCTGGTTATGTAAATTTATATGTTGCAGTTGTGTCTCATTGTCCAAGTTTTATAGATATCCCTTCCTTTTAGATTTATGTTTTATATGCATCAGGGATCTGTGCCAGCTAGATTTTGCCCTGCTGCTCACCTGTAGTTGCCAATATTCTTGTTACTTTCACTTGTAGGAAAGGAAGATATCTTTGTTGCATACTGTTGGGTGCTTCACGTTGTGGGTGACTTTGTTTGTTTGTGGCATTGTGCAACTGTAGGTTCAGTCCCATGTCTACTATAGGTGGGTGTTAGTTTTCCTTTTGTATATCTTTTGTTTTATTCCAGGTGCTACAGGTGTTTTGCACAACAGAAAAGACTTGCTTAAGTTCATCCTCATATTCAAGTTGGTGACATATGTGCTTGTTGTAGGCACTGTGACTGCATCTGCTATGGATCTTGAAATGTTGCCATAATATGAAAACAGCTAGAGCAACAATCTTCCTTCTTCCAAAGCTCTGCTATGGTTTTCCTTGTATCAAAGGTTTGTAACATCCTCTAGATTAGTTCTTTTCAAACCTTCCCGTTGTATTTCTGAATTTTTAATCCTTCTATTGTTTATGTGTGAAAGCTGATAAGTAGTCGCTCACTACAAATATAACTGAATTTGATTACGTGTGAAAGTTGATAAGTAGTCACTCACTACAAATATAACTGAATGTGTTGTCCAGGGAATTAGGATTGAAAAGGCTATCGAAAAACATTAAAAAAACAAAGTGCAACACGACAAAGAAAAAAACTTTGGTGGTTGGTCAGTTGATTAGTGGCACTCATCTTTTATGAAAAAACTTTAAATTAAGATTTCATATTTATTGACACAGTGTATCACTTTCGGTTACACGTAGGTAGTGGCTGACTTTTTATTCAGAATAAATTTTATTTTTGATCAATCTAATGCTCTAACTATATAAACATATTTTTGAAGGTGGTTCTATAAGATACGGTCATACGGTGTGTACGGTTAAATGAAATCATGATTTAACTGTCTAATTTTTTTGCCCTGTACAGTTGCTAGAAATATATACATTTTTTTGTATTCTGATTGCATATAGGCCACCTTGTCTATGGTATAGAACTTTAATTGATTTAGTGTGACATAGATGTTCATGGGTTTCAGTTATATCAGTACCAGCTTGGCATGTTAACGTTTTTTACTCAAATCAAATTGTATACATGACCCTTGTGGCTCCTGTTAGCTTCTCTAATTTTAACCATCATTTAAAACAGTAGGCAAACAGAGGAGTAGTATAGGGTTGTATGGAGCTATTTCCATTTCAGATTCGAAATGAGATGGGTTCAATCCAATACGTTACCTTTCTGCACATGAATATTTAAGGACATATAGACTATTTCAAAGTATCAAAATTCCACCTACATGATTTCTTCAGATTCAGATACCAAAGCAACATTCTTTTTCAGGGTATGCATTACATGGAACAGAATATGATGAAATACACATTTGGATACCAGTAATTTATTATATCAAGTTATATGTCCACCTACTTGCATCTTGAGCTATCTATTTAATACTCCATCCATCCTGTATAGTGTAGTCTAGAGAGTTTAGGACAACTACTTCATTGCCTAATCAGACACTCATCGGTGTGATTGATGGGAACTGTTTGATAAATGGTAAGTAACGATACAATACCTACCAAATTTGTGCTGACTATTTAATGCAAAATTGTTATTCTATCCCCTAAAATCCTTCTATTTAGATATAAACTTTTAATGCTTATAGGGAATAAAATCATGGATGTTTACCTCTACATTATGTTTGTGTCTTTATCTTATCTAATGGATTAATGCCTAATTGGATAACTGTACAAATGGTGTATTTGGATTATCTAATGGATCATTGCCTAATTAGATAGTTGTACAAATGCCAAATCTGCTTCAAGGCCGGTTACTAACCAATTTATCCGTTTACATGTCATACAGCGAAGATACTTATCCAAGCTATGCCTTTCAAATGCAAGTTACATTAAACTATTTTGTCCTTCAGGAACCTTCATGTGTACAAACCTCTATAAAGAATTAAAGATGGTAATGACATATGGCTGACATTAGCTTGACTTCTTACATTTCCTATGGTTTCTTTGTACGTTTTATGCTTTTCTTTAATTTTGCGCAAACTCCAAAATGCCAACTTTTGGGGCCACAAAAGCCATTGGATTAGGATGACAACGATGACAAGCAAAAGGTACACAAAGGAAGGGTGGAAGGCTGTCCAATAAGAAGCTGGAGTGCTGGATGAAGATTGGAAAACTCAAGCAGATATGAACAGGGTCAACGACATAGTGGTGCTTGTGATTTTATTTAGCAATTATGTGTGCTGTATTATATGGAATCAAGATTTTCTTCTAAAAGAATATGGAACCAAGATTAAGTTTTTTCATCTCATACTATGCAATATTTAGCCTTGGAGAATACGTGATAAACAAATTATGTTAATTGTGATTTTGTTATTAATGTTTAAAATAATATTTACCATTATGCTTCATTTCATTATCAATGCACGAAGCAATTCTTTAATCAACTTGCTCAAATTTAAGGTTGTAGAAAAAAGGTCATGATAGGGCGCCCAAAGGACGCCTGATGTTCTAGTATATAGCATTTCTTTGCTATTTGCATAACACCTCTATATGTGTTTAATATGTGATTAATTGAAAATTTTAGCTTGAGCTATGCGTTTAAGATGGGAATTGGGTAAATGTCCATCCTTTCTTATTAAAAAAAGTTTAAGCTTTCGAGGTAAATTGGGGAATTGTACAACACATGTAGCTAGATCGCCGCAAGAATATTTGACTTTTGGTGGTTAACTAGCGTAGGAGTAGGCGTGGCAAGTTGGTAGGTAGCCGGCCTTGCCTGTCGATGAAACCGATGGATAAGACCCAGGACCGGAGGCATATACATCTATGCAAATATACAAATTGCGCGCGTGCACATAGCTTCACCTTATCTTGCGTGTATCGGTGTATGAACAAGAACAAACAGTAGGCCGGCTTGGGTGATCAACTAGCTACTGAGCTTTAATGGATAATAAAAGAAATAAAGGAGTGTACTAGAAAAAGGTCATGTTCTGCTGGTTAGTTTTCGGCTTGTTTCAGCTTGATTCAGCTTATTCTCTCTCACAGAACACTATTGAATCAGCCGAAACCAGCCGGCTTTTTCACCTGCCGAACCAGCCCAAAGAACAAAAGAAAGATTCCCCCGCCTATATCGGCGTGCTTGCCAGATGGATATTGATGTACTATGTCCCAATATATATATATATACTTTCTCAAGACTAATTATATAAAATAGCTAATATCAATATTGTAATTTTAAACAAGTTTATTATAAAAAATACTTTACAGTTAATGTAATCATAATATTATATATCATAGATATTAGTATTCTTCTGTATATATTTTGATAAACTTAAAAATTAATTATTTTAGGTGTTCACTCATTTGGAATGGTGGGAGTACTGATTATTGACGCTTGACAGTCTGACACACAACAGTAGGGGTCGGCGTCCTAGATGTATACGTGGACCGCAGGAAGCACAGTTATATCATTGTCTGTCTTTTTGAAAGAAAATATCATTGTCTGTCTTGCTTGCCTTCTGTTCACATGTGAAATGCATGCATGCCTATCTTTCATATATAACGAGAGCTATAGTAATGTGGTAATTTGGATGTAGACTTATTAGGGTTTAGTTTGCATTACAGTTCATTTGGATGGAGGCGAGTAATTTAGTTACAAATTTATGGGTTATTTTAATTATCTTTTATAATGGAATAGGATGGCAGTTTGATGTAAATTTTGGGGCTTATTTTAACCATCTTTCACAATGACGGGGGTGGTCAATTTAGAAGTAAATTTAGAGAGTTACTTCATGTATTTTTCATAATAGTAGGGTGGACAATTTTTATAAAACATAATAAATATAGTGGCTACTGTTAGCGTCGATGATTAGACGATCCTACTATGAAAATGTCAGACTTTTTTTTAATGATTCTGATAGTCCCTAGGATTTTTTAGCACTTCTTATGATAATTAATATGGAGTCTCTAATTAGTAACTCTAGTCTAGTAATAAATAGATACTTATTATTGTCCTGCATCGTCATGGTATATGCTGCTAGCTGCTACTTGCTTAGATGATCTTCACATAGGTTCACATATATACCCTTGCTTCCTTATGCTCTATTCGGCTCGCTGTATATTTTTTCTTTTTTGCTGACGTTGATTTACTTTGAGAGAAAAACATTGTTTCATATCTGGTTCATTTTGGCTGAGCTCAAGCGAACATAGCCATATGTCGCATTGTCATGGTATATGCTGCTAGCTGCCACTTGCTTAGATGATCTTCACATAGGTTCACATATATACCCTTGCTTCCTTAGGCTCTGTTCGGCTGGCTGTATTTTTAGCTGATGCTGATTTTTAACTGCCTCAGGCGAACATAGCCATATGTTGATAGGCATGGATGTCAGTCTCTATCCTAGCAAAAGTGTGGACAATGAATGGCCAAACAATAATTGGGCCTGTTTAGATGCCCGAATTCGGGCCTGAATTCGGGCATGAACAGTGCCCCAGGTACTGTAGCAATTTGTTTTTTTATTTGGGCCGCGTTCACTTCCAACAGTATCCCAAAATATTTCCTCTTCCACCCATCACATCAAATCTTTAAACGCATGCATGAAACATTAAATGTAGGTAAAAAATAAAACTAATTGCATAGTTTGTCTGTAAAGTTCGAGACGAATCTTTTGAGTCTAATTAATCCATGGTTGGACAAATTTTACCAAATAACAACGAAAAATGCTACAGTAACTTTTCACCCCAACTTTTCCCATCTAAACACACCCTTGGTAATAATTGTCTAAACATTGATTAATTAGGCTCAAAATGTTCGTCTCGCAAAGTACAACAAAACTGTGCAATTAGTTTTTAATTTCATCTATATTTAGTACTCCATGCATGTGCCGATATTTTGATGTGACGGGAAATCTTCTTTTTGCATAGTAAAATTTGGGAGAAAATTTAGATCTAAACAGGGCCATTGGCTTCTTCTGCTGGTCTGTGACCATCATCAATATTGCTTGTCACACACGCATGCACGCACGACGAGAGGCACAGGTGGCACTGTATATCGGTGCGCCGAGAAGATCGGCCGTGTTTAGTTGCCGAATTCGGCGGCCAGATTTGGACAGTGCGCATTAAATGTACACCGTAGTAATTTGTTTGTATTTGATAAAAATTGTTTAAACTTTGACTAATTAGGCTCAAAATGTTCATCTCGCAAAGTACAACAAAACTGTGCAATTAGTTTTTAATTTCATCTATATTTAGTACTCCATATGCCAGCATTTTAATGTGATGAGAATCTTCTTTTTACATAGTAAAATTTAGGGTTAAAATTTAGCATCTAAACAAGGCCGATGAGGCGGGGCAACTCTAGAGCGAGGCTAGCTTGTCCACGCACGGCAACGGATCGATGCGACGGCGATGGCGACGCTAGCATTTTCCCTGGAAAGCTCCATCTATCGGCCCCGGTCACGGCGGGCTGATAAGCCATTCGTGCAAGATTCCAATACTGCTAGTATTGTACGTTCAAGCATTTGACATTGTCAACAAATATCAGCCTGTTCGTTTCGCTGGTTTACTGTGGCTGAAAGTACTATTCACTGATTTATTGTGAGAGAAAAACACTGCTGAATGGCTGCTGATTCTGCTAATAAGTCCAAACGAACAGGGTGTATATAATGCTAGAGCCCATGAACGAGTTGGCATTTATTGTGGTAAGCCACGCAATGCTTATGGTCTTGTAATGCCCCAGGCCTCGTACACGGCCCAAGTCCACTCTGCTGAGGCGTGAACCCCACCTACATAGCAACCCGCTTGCGCTTTCGTCTCGCTTCACATAAAACGGTTAACCGAAGCTTATTACGCGTTCTTGCCTGGCTATTTAAGTCGGCCTAGCATAGCGAATCCTCAGTTCTGGATGAACAGTGCTCCACAACTACAATAGCCTGCGTGTACAATACCCAAGCTGCAGTAACCCGGTTGTGACCCGGCCCAACAGTACTCACGTCTACAGCCCTGCAGCTACAGTGTCACAGCCCAGCACTATTCGATTTGGCCCAACTCGGCCCATTTAGACGGGGATGTTACGATCATCCCCTTAGGATTCGACGTCCCCGTCGAATACCGGACCGACTTTAACCTATTTGGGACACCGATCAGGAATCTTCTCTCTTGCCCACGTCCGTGTGTCCAGTGCCGGCACATGTGCCATGCCATGTCCTCGTTAGGCCTATGTGCAAGCGCGCCATGCCCACGCATCTGACCCGCCATGTGCCAGTAAAACTGCGAGAGTCGGCTCTGATACCAAATGTAATGCCCCCAGGCCCGGCACACAGCCCAGGCCCAACTCTGCCGAGGGGTGAGCCCCACCTACGTGGCAACCCGCTTGCGCTTTCATCCTCACTTCACATAAAACGGTTAACCGAAGGTTATTACGCGTCCTTGGCCTGACTATTTAAGTCGGTCCAGCGAATCCTCAGTTCCAGTATGGTATTAACCATCTGGATAAACAGTGCTCCATGCTACAGAAGCGCGCATGTACAGTACCTGAGCTGCATTACGACCTATCCCAACTCGTTGCTACAGTACCGTGGCCCATCACTATTTAATTTAGCCCAACTCGGCCCGTTTAGGCGGGGATGTTACATAGCTGCAACTTGAATGGATCAATAGAAAATAAAATACTGTCAACTCTATGTGTCAAGAGAGAAATTATTTCTTTATGCACACTATAGCCAAACCATAAGCTTATGGTGCACATTAGGGTATATAAACTTGTTTATGCGATAAATTTGTATTTTTTGAATGCACCGACTAACAGCACGTGGTTTTGTGGAATCTCTACTCAAAGGTCAACCACTTTCGCCAACTCGATCTTCCCTATTGGAAGTCATGTCAGGAACCATTCAATGCAGTGACTCAATACATTGAGGCACATGGTCGTCCTCTCTTGAGTTCTCTCCTGATGACGACTGAGTTACATACAAACGACGAAATTAAACAAGACGTGAACGGAAACCAAAATGTTAGTTTTTTCTCTTCAAAAAAAAAAGTTATACAAAACAGAGGAGGCCATGGTTTCCAGAAGGCGGGTCCCACCGCACCCCACCCCATGGCCCCCACAAAGGAAAGCCACGAGCTGCTACTCCCAGAGGCCAGAGCGACGCGGAGCGTACGCGTACGCGGTCACCGCGCGAAGCTGCCAAAGCCAGCCCATGGCGCGCGCACATATCATTGGCGGGCATCGCCGCTGGACACGTGGCCGCCGGGCGCCGGCCGGCGCGGTAGATGCCCTCCTCCTCCTCCGCCCGTCGTCGTCGTCGTCGTCTCCATCCTATACATCCCTGTCAATCCAAAAGAAAAAAAAACCAATTCTTTCGCCTTGGGTTATCCACGTTCTTCCCACACGGGTGTCTAGACTTACGTGGATCCACGCCGATAACCACGGGCCCAGGGGCAAACCAGTCACCCCATCTATCACCCCGTGTTTGACGCCGTATAATAATCGTATTCTGACGAAATAATTTAATTAAGTTACTGTGAACGCAGTACTTGATCCGCATTGTTTACGTGTGAACAACCGGTGCCGGTGCCGTACGAGGCTGGGCTATCGACGGCTGGTTGTCCGTTCTACCCCTGGCCCCCTGCACGGCCACCTGGTCATGCCAATCCACCGCACCTACCGCGCACAGCGCACTCTGCTGATCTACCCTATAAAACGAAGCCCCAGACCCTCCATCTCAAAAATTTCAAGACTCTTGCCAGTCTCTCATCTCCTTCCTTGAGAGCCCCTCTCTCCCTCCCTCTACAGTTGCAGTAGTCAACACACAGATCAGTGGGTGACCCTGACCCAGCATTGTTAATTGTTTCCATGGCCATGCCGAGCCCCAGCCCCAGCCGCAGCAGCGGTAGCTGCAGAGTGGCTCCAAACCTAAACCTCCCAGCCGGGTTCCGTTTCCACCCCACGGACGAGGAGCTCATCGTCCACTACCTCATGAACCAGGCCGCCTCCATCCCCTGCCCCGTCCCCATCATCGCCGAGGTCAACATCTACCAGTGCAACCCTTGGGATCTCCCCGGTAACCAACCAATCCATCCATCCATCCATCATGCATAGTTTATCCTAGCTACTAAGAGTAGTCCAGCACACACATAATCTGACGAGATTAACTATGTGTTTCAGCCAAGGCCGTGTTCGGCGAGAGCGAGTGGTACTTCTTCAGCCCGCGGGACCGCAAGTACCCCAACGGCGTGCGACCCAACCGCGCCGCCGGGACGGGCTACTGGAAGGCCACCGGCACCGACAAGGCTATCATGTCCACGCCCACCGGCCAGCATATCGGCGTCAAGAAGGCGCTCGTCTTCTACGGCGGCCGGCCGCCCAAGGGCGTCAAGACCGACTGGATCATGTACGAGTACCGCCTCGTCACCGCCGCCGACGGCAAGACGGCCGCGGCAGCCAAGCGCAGAGGAGGATCCATGAGGGTGCGTGCGTGTGTGAGACTCTGAATATTGCTTGGTTTGCAGTTACTTTCACGGCTAGCTGACATGTTCGTTTACGTGTGGCAGCTGGACGACTGGGTGCTGTGCAGGATCCACAAGAAAAGCAACGACTTCCAGTTGTCGTCAGATCATCAGGAGCAGGAGGGCTCGTCGACGGTGGAGCAAGAATCCCCAAAGCCCGAACCTCTTGAGCACGACCAGTTCCAGTTCCATCAGACGACGCTGACCAAGTCGTGCTCGCTCACCGACCTGCTCAACAACTTCGACTACTCGGCGCTGTCGCAGATCCTCGACGGCCCAGTTGATGGCAGCGAAGCCCTGCCGCAGCAGAACCCTCTAATCTACCCAACTACAACACATGAAACACACCAAGCACTCAACTATAACAACAACAACAACTTGAACAACAACAACCACCACGTAATAAGTCTGCCACACACAAACGCAACAGCATGTTCAGCTGATTCTATCGTTGCTAATAACTGCAACAACGGTTTGAACAAGAGGAAACGGATGACTACGGCCGCCATGAACGACGGCGTTGAGTCCTCCGATTATGGCAGCAACGCTTTCAGTAGGAAGCCGAAGGTGCTGCCAACTGATTCAAGGAACAGCAGCCATTTGGGCAGCACGTCTAGCAGCAGCTACTGCAACCAGCAGGTTGTGGACACGAGTGGGTTGTTTCAGTACAGCAGCCTCCTGAGCTACCCATTCGTTGCTAATAACGCAGGAACTTCATAAGAATCGTGCAGGAATTTCACAGCAGTTTAATTTTACATGAGAAACGCAGGAACATGATTTTTTTTTTCCGTGTTCGAAACTGAGAGATCTTGATATGAATTCATATACAAGTTTATTTCAACTGAAACTTCGCCGGGTGCAAGTGCAACACAAGAACAAACAGAGCCGAAGGGGTGAATCGATTTTGCCGCCATTTGAACGTCGTCACCGTCTGTGGAGAAGGACAACTGGAGATGAGGAGGTCCACAGAGAGGAAGAACTGGATTGTCGCTTGCTTGTGACCGGAACGCACAATTCAAATTGAGTTTCTCTTGAGTATTTTATTTCCATTTTTTTAGTGTAAAATATTTTATTGTAAATTAGGAGGTGTACGACTTAAAGCCACCTGTGGATCAATGAACGATGACCACGTTTCTTGTACTATATATATATATATTTAATTTATATAGGAGTATTTGTATTCAGCGTGCTGCTTAATTGGTATGCCTTATCCAGTTAGATGGATGAATGTGAACCCATAACTGCTGTTCTATTGGAATATACCTTTGTTGGTTGTTGCTACCTGCTCATCCCGTTGTGGCTACGGATGGATCAGAGTAAAACGTACGTGGTCACTAAATCGACCTTTTCCTAGCTTGTGCCGTCGAAGGTAGCGTATAGTATGGTAGTATCTAAATACTACTCTCGACGCTCCATCAACGTAATGGTAGAATAGTTTGTGTTGCACGCAGAGTAGATATTGACCTATTATATTCTTTCTTAAAACATATATTGTCAATTGTTATGAAATCAATGAACATCATGTTAAAAGTACTTTTTTTGGGTACAAATCAAATCTATTGTCCCAATTTTTATATATACAGTAAACATGCATGAATTTAGTTTCACTAATTTTTATACACTAAACATGCATATGCATGAATTTCATCGGAAACGTCTAGCCGATAACCGGTTGTTTTAGCCCCTTCCAACAACCAGATTTTTTGTCATGCACTTACACTGTCTTATAGCTATATTTGTACCACCTTATTACTATATTTACAATAACTTCTTCGGTGTAATTTATTGGATAGAGTGATGTAATTTGGGAATAACACAAACATATGCCAAATTTTTCAAAAAAAATACAAATTATTTTTATGGATTCCAAACATCAAAGAAATATATGTCAAATTGTTCACAAATATCATAAAATTGTTCACAAATTTTTCAGAAAAAATACAAATTACTAGAAAGATGATTGATGGGAGCAAGGGCCCCATGCGCGGCCACCACCCTCTCTCTCTACGATCTCCTACCCCCTCTCTCCTGTCACATGCAGGATGCAGCGGCAGCCAGCAGGCTCGCAGAGACGCACCCTTGCCTAGAAAGAGCAAGTCACATCGGACAGCGGAGAGAGTCACGCATGTCAGATCCTGCGGCTAGAAAACCGCACAACCACGGCCGCCAAAACAATTGAATGTTGTTTAGCAAATCCGATTTCATTTGCCAAATCTATTGGCTTCAGAGCGAGGGTGTATATCTATATAGTAATTCCACATCACAATGTCCTTGCCGATTAAGATTTGTCACTGATGAAACCAATGTCCAAGCAACAAATACTATGCTTCATGAGTCAGGACAAATGACCGGTTTAAATCCCGAGAGTCCACGATTACTTGCATAGCATGCATGTAGACTGGTCACACGCAAAGATCGGCATCCATGCGTGCATATGCTTACGGTAATGATACACTGCAGACGTCCGGACGGGATGGACGGACTCGACACGCGCGACCGACTCCACCCGACCAAGCCCGCTCCCTCCCCATCCTTATCCGCTCATCCGGCCTCCCCATCTTTCTCCTCGTTCACTCTGCCCCCACTTACAGTCGCGCGCCCGCTCTTCTGCTCGGCTCCATGGCACCAGAGTTGGTCGCGACGCCGGTGGGGAGGAGCACTCACCGGCACCCGGCAAGCCGCGCCTGCTCCCTCTCCCTCCTCCCTCCACTCCCTCCCCCTTTCCTTCCTCCTTTGCTTCCGCGTCCTCCATGCGACCGAGAGAGGGCGGCACATGGTGGATCCATGGAAGCTCTGCCCTCTCCGTGGAGGATCCATGGGAGGAGGCGCAAATCCAGTGGCGTGGTGGTCTCCTCCACCCTGGAGCGTCCTCCTCCACCTCAACGGCAGCATGGGGCCTCCCACTATGGCGGATCCATGGACCATCGGGGCTCCCCGTGGTGGATCCATGGGCTCCGACGAGGTAGGTGAGGAAGGACCCCCCACGCGCTCCTTCCTCTGGATCTGAGGCGCCCCTCCTCTTCCTCCCTCCCCTCCACCTCCTCCTCCTCCTCCTCTTCCTCCTCGCCCCCCTCTGGATCTAAGGTTTTGATGGCGGCTACGGTTTTTGTGGCGAGGCAGATCTAAGCTCCATGCAACAGATGATGTGAAAGCATGATTCTGTGATGTTGCAGTAGCTTCTTCTCAGTTTTGTGGCGAGACAGATGCAAGCTATATTCAATAGATGATGTGAAGCAACCATTTCTCTGATGTTGCAGTAGCTTCTTCTCCTTTGTTGCAGCAGCTTCTCTCTCGTTGTTGCAGTAGCTTTTTCCCCTTGTTGCAGTAGCTTATTCTCCTTTTTGGCGAGTCAGATCTAAGCTACATGGCAATAGATGATGTGAAGCATGTTTCTCTGATGTTGCAGTAGCTTCATCTCCTTTGTTGTATTAGCTTTTTCTTCTTGTTGCAACAGCTTCTTTTCTCCTTGTTGCAGTAGCTTCTTCTCTTTTGTTGTATTAGCTTTCTTCTTGTTGTTGCAGCAACTTCTTTCTCTTGTTGCAGTAGCTTCTTCTCCTTTTGTTTCAGTAGCTTCTTCTCTTTTGTTGCAGTAGCTTCTTATACTTTGGTGCAGCAGCAGCTTCTCCTTGTTGCAGCAGCTTCTTTTTTTTTTTGTTCATTTCACCGGTTTTTGTTTGTGTTTCATTAGTTGTTTTTCTAATGTTTCAATAGCTTTTTGCGTTTGTTTTCAACAACTTTTTTCGTTTGTTTCATTAAGGCCCCTTCGATGTTGCAATAGCTTTCCCCCTTGTTTGCAGTTGTGTGTGTGTGGGGGGGGGGCGGGATTTACGGTGGTGAGCTGGTGGGGGGGCGAGGTGCTAGGGTGGGCGAGGTTAGGGGCGAGATAGATCCGTGCGCGCAGGGGAGAGGGGGGCTTGGTGGTAAGTTGGCGGCGGGGCTCCGTGCGGGGGGCGGGCCGGGGGATTCCGATTCGTGGGTGCGGGAGCGGGGCGGGGGTCGCCTTTTCCTTTTTTCGTGGGTCGGGGGCGGGACGGGGCGGGACGGGGGGTCGCTCGCGTGGTTTTTGCAGCGTCCGGACGCAGCCCTGGAGCCGAGCGTCTGGGCGCTAGCAACGCCCATAAGCTTAAGTGGACCAATTGAATAGCGAAACGTCATCACCGGAGATACTGATATTCTAATGGCAGCAGGACACCAGAAAGACAACGACGGCGGCCGGCGGCGACGCACGTTGCTGGGAATACCACTTGTTGTTTATTTATATATCTAACATATAATATAACCATGCATGCATTGTTATTGATGGTCCACATAGATGACATGGTCCTCAGTATATATAGATAAGCCCTAGGCTGGTTGATCCTCCCCCATTTGGTTCAGAAAGTCTCCTCATTGGAGACAGCGATTTGTTTATGCTTAGCTTGTAGCTAGCTCTTTCATACTCACACAATCAATCAGGCGTCGGGTACCTGCAGTACAAGAAGATAATGCAAACAATGCAGCTGTATATTATTAATTACATTACTTTCCTAGACGATCGATCTACCTCTCTGCAAACCCAAACTTACAAGCAATCGCCAAGAAATTTTACTTATTTGCTGCAGTCGGCAGCATCACGTGGGGTTGTCAGATGCATTCTGAAGAACCTAACCATGCCTGTAAGATCTCCATGTCTCCAAACTGCTTCCCCTTCCTGATCAGATCTAGGTCATCTTATACACATCAGTGATGTGTTTGGATCGATATTCTGATGTCTCAGGCTACATATACCTTATGACATGTGCTAGTGTGAGTGTTGGTAGTAGCCGTCACATTCTTGTAATAATATAAGTTTAGTCTCCTTGAAAGAGGATATCTGAAATACTGAATTTGATCCATTATCATTTTTTAAAAAAAGTGCTTGACAAGGACGTATACAGCCTATTTGGCATAGCTCCAGCTCCGACAGATTTGATCAAAATTTCAAGACTAAACAGTGACTTAAATAGACTAAACTACAAATAGATTGATTCATTTGAACGTCGTCGATGTACCATTGGATCTAGAAACAAGATTTCTTGATTATACAAATACCAAACTCTGCCAAATAAGGTCATAGTCAGTCTAGAGCTTGAAAGAGATGATGGCCGATGAGAAAGTAGATAAGACAGGAGGAGGAGGGTAAGGTCCAAGCCCGGTGTTGCTGAAGTCATGCCCTAGAACATATCATAGATTATCTCGTTCTAAGCGTGCTCATGAAAAGCTAGCTAGTTTGCTAATGAAAGGTTCTGGAGCTTACTATGATCTCTTTGAATTGCACCTGCTATGTCAAACAGAGGTTGATTATTCCCTTTCTAGAATGAGCTAGCTAGCCACTAGCTAGCCATTAATTACTGGTTGCTTGCTGTGACGTGAACTCACGTAGCTGTTCTGATCCTGATTCAGCTTTGTGTAATCATGACGATAGGGTTCCTAATGTAATTGGTGCCCTGTTTTCAGACAGTCTTGCCTTGAACTCATGCTAAAATGGCGTCCTGGAGAGTAAGTAACCGGGCCTAACTTATATGGGCCATAATGCTCAGCGGCACAGCTCTATACCACAAATGGGCCATATGGACCCAAAATTTGCTCCCTGCTTAGAATTAGCCATCACTCGCTTGTCAACGTGTGGTCCTGTATACGCATGGGCAAATCTTATCGCATGCTCCCTTCGTAAAATATATATATATATACGCGGCGCTATTCTACACCTTAGGTGTAGAATATTATTCTACACCACAAGCCAAAATTGATCTAAAAAAATACTGAGTACTACTGAATCATGTTCAGTATCAGTCAGTACTACGTACAGTACCACGAAATACTGAATAATACTGAAAAGCGACTACTGAACATTACTGAATTTTGTTCAGTATAACAGCTCGGTGTAGAATAGTATTCTACACCTAGGGTGTAGAATAGCGCGTATATATATATATATATATATATATATATATATATATATATATATATATATATATATATATATATATATATATATATATATATATATATATATATATATATATATATATATATATATATATATATATATATTCAAGCTTTCTACCAAATTATTTATCTTAACTTTGATCGAATATATAAAAAATATATTGTTTATGATACAAAATAATTCTACTTAGATTTGTCATGAAATATGTTCTCATATAGCATACCTATTTAGAGTGGTAAATGTTAATAGTATTTTTAAAAGTTTCATCAAACTTGAGGAAATTTGACTTCATCCAAACCTAGACGTAAATATTAATAGTATTTTTTCTATAAATTTATTCATACTTAAGGAAATTTGTCTCGATTCAAACCCAAAATTACGTATTTTTAAGACTGAGGTAGTAAGTACTAGAAGTTCGTAGAATCTTACATAAGTATTACAGTTCATAGCCAGATTTTCTAACTAAAGTCGAATTGGTTTTTATCTTTGTACTATTTCTCTATTTATTTCCTAACAAAATACCAAAATAGATAGATTGACCAATTACTTTGTAAATATATTTTTCCTATATATTCATATTTGTTCTCTTTAATTTTCATGTGACAATTGTGTGTGTCTCATATTTGCTAGGTGAAACCAACTTGTATTAAGTTATATTAGCTCCTGTTGTACCTGGGATGACGTAGTGAGTCTAGATTCTCTTTCAAAGTTTGATCTTTGTAGTTGCAACGTTTTTTTCTATATTTTAATTTGAAACACTATTGCTTATTATATATTTTATTCAGAACTATAATTTAGAATGAGAGGAGTAGGATTTCCCCAAAAATGATACCTTATCGTTTCTTGTGCATCGCAGAAACTTAATTGTTCCAAAAAAAATCCAAAGAGAGAAAGAAACTAGATTTTTTTTCATTAATCTGATCATTGCATGCCTAGATTATTGGCACCCATGGGTTAGCAGAGAGCTGTTTGATTACAGTGTCTCAGCATAGCCTGTTGTAGCTTGATCAAGCGTCCTCTTTTGCCATGGAAGAGGCAACACAATGAAGATGTAGGTTAGATCTCTGCCCTCCAAATGGAATATGACAGTCCTGAGGATGCAGGGCACATGTGCATAACTCAATCTCATAGTTCTTCTCTAGCTACAAATATGCGCCATAACATGTAATTGGTGATCATGAGATGGTTTTACAATTTTTCTGTCAGCATATCTTTCTACTAGTCTCATACTTTGCCATTCGGTAACTTTTAGCTATGCAGCATTTTGCCATACCAAATTTCGCTACCTGCACTACATTTCAGTCTCAATGTAGTGTCATGTGCCGTCCTGTTCTTGTTTCAGTTTCAGCAGGTCAATGATGAAGTTCCATCATGTAAGTTACCCATGTCGTATTGCCGACAGATGGCAACTCATTGGAAATTAATCTCAGGGAGCACACGTTCATATTAGAGAGCACTACATATTCAGAGAGCATACATACCTGCAAGAAGACATTCTAGGATCAATTTGATATCTAGTAACATTCAGTTCAGATCAATTACAGTCTAGAAGAGAGCATACATACATGCCAGCGGCTGCAAACCCTCCACCAGTCTCAAATCTCATAATTACATTTTGGAGTGACATTCAGTTCGCAACAATTACAGTTTGGACTTAAACATTCAGACATTGAGGATACCATGGAGTAGTCTGCACCAAAGCGCTACTCTGCCGAATGCTCTGTTCTCTACTTGTCTGCACCAGCACCAAGGCGCTGATCTGCCGGTTGCTGAGCCTAGTGCCGGCCTTGCCGCTCTTGCAGTCTCCATGCCTCGGTTCTTTAATGTTTATATACATATATTGTATCAAGAACATCATATTTAAGTAGTGTTTACAATTCACTGGCTGACTCATTGTACTATTGTAGAAATGGTATGGAGGACTTGGGCAAGAAGGCCTGCTGTACGAATTGCAAGTGATAGAGCATTATCAGTCACGCTAGGCGATCTCAAATATTTATCTTAAAAAGTTTCAACCACTGTACTTTCTGAAACATCAACCACTGTACTGACAAACCTTCTCAGACTCTTTGTAGTCGTACTATATCCAATATAAACGTACTCGTCAATAGCATCTGCCGGAACTCCATAATTTAGCATACAGAATGCATGCCACAGCGACTTTCTTAAAGCAACTTAATCAAAGTGAATAACCTGTATTTCTCTTCTGCACAAAGTGACTATCATTATCTTCGACAGCATTGATAATGTATAAAAACTAGATTATACCCTGCATGTCGCTGCAGAGATTGTGAAAAAATTAAAATGAAATTAAGTGAAGATGATATGGATACTTGCAATTAAGATGATAGAAGTTAGTGGGATGACATGACTATTAATGGGAGATGATGTGGATAGTCAGTGGGGGATGGCATGGATGGCTTGCATGTTGAGATAAACTTGTAGCTCCGATTAGCTTTATAAAAGATATAGATAGATCCTGAGTCATTCTAAACCTACGCAAATAAAGAATAATCAGAATTCCAGTGGGATTGACTAAACCAAACAAAACATATATTTACAAACCCGCATCCAAAATTAGTAGGCAGGTAGGATCATCAGCCAAGTAATCCTGATACATTCCTGACTGCCCACCTTCTCTATCCTTATGAAGCACTACATATCCTGGAACAGAGTCGTCATGTTTTTTTTTTGGACATTGCAAAAAAGTTTGCACTATTTGTGTAGCACTATAAATGAATTTGTCATTATCGTCGGATGATGAATTATCCTATTACCTTTTGGAAAAATGAAGGATTGTGACTCATACCGTCATCCACACCATCTAGATGTCCTAGTCACGCCCTAGCCGCCCTTGCTCAACCATGGCAACCCTCTCGCCAACCCTAGCCACTCATGGTCAAGCTTGGGCACCCCTAGCCGGCTGGTGGTGGCTGGTCATCCACATCCAGTGCGGTTTTGACTGATTATTCTAGGTGGTATCACCGGTTTTGGTCTTGGAAGGAGGTTTTTTTTTCACTTTTCCTAAAAAGTAGGTGCCTGAAATCTGTCTTTTGTTCAGGCGACGACGTGGTCCTTTTGTCTTGCTTCAAGATTTGTGCATCTTTGGCTCACAGCCGTTGTCTGAACAAATGTTATTTTCAGACACCTCAAAAATAGCAAATCCCATTTTTTCTAAGACTTTTTTTTCCGACCTCAAAACCGGCCACGATTTTTGGATTTTTTAGTCAAAATGTTGAAGTTCCTCTCATGGCGAACATCACCCCCCTGCTTTAAGCAAGTTTAGCTGGACATGGCCTTTGCTCAACCATGGCAAAAATTATCCAATTACCTTTTGGAAAAACGAAGGATTGTGACTCATACCGTCATCCACACCATCTAGATGCCCTAGTCATGTCCTAGCAGCCCTTGCTCAACCATGGCAACGTAACCCTCCCGTCAACCCTAGCCACTCATGGCCAAGCTTGGCCACCACCCTTAGCCGGCTGGTGGTGGTATATCACCGGTTTTGGCTTCAAAAATAGGGCACTCTTGGATGGACACACTCTTTCTAAGGCTTTTTTCCTACCTCAAAACCAGGCTTTTTGGGGTTTTTAGTCAAATGCTGAAGTTGCTCTAATAATAATGGCAAACATCATCTCCCTGCTTTAAGCTAGCTTAGCTGGACATGGCGTACTGAACTAGCTAATCAACCATCAGGGTCGTACGTGGAGTGTCACCGTCACTCCATATCCTATCCTATATATGAACTCTTGCTTTGACCTACTGTATCACATCCTGTGGCCTCTTCTTGGTGTTGTGGGACACGAATCATGCTCACATAGTAGGCATTTAACATAAGGCAAAATTTGTTTGAAAGTGGCATCCCTTTGCTGGCGGACACAAAAAAATAGAGCAATTTGCTGGTGGATACTTTTTTGTTGTCAAATTTGCTAGAGACACAGAACGCATTAAAATATTCATTTCTAGCTCAGAATGTGAGAGAAGAGCGGTGAAATGTCCTTTTTGCCCCCCGCCTCTTTCTTCTTCCTCTGTCCCTGTTCTTCTCCCCCGTAGCTCACTGACGTTGGTCGGGACTTGCGCTTGGTGCAGCAAGGCCAAACAAGGGCGGTGGCAAGGAGCAGCAGAGCACAAGGGAGCACCTACACTCGGCGCAACGAGGCCAGACAAGGGCGGTGGCACGTGGGACCTAGCGTGAGCCAAGCGGAGCAGCGCAGGTGCGAGCCTCGATGCAGGTCTACGCGAGCGGCTACGCATAAACCCTAGTGCGGGTCTGCGTGAATGGTGGCGGGGCACGCGTGCGCAGATCGGCGTGCTCACACAAGCCCAGAGGACGGCGGTCCAAGCGGTGGCGCGGAGCGCAAGTCCAGCCGCGAGGAGCAACAAACCTCACCGGTAACGAGGTTTGTGTGGAGGAAGGCGTCTTGCGCGCTTGCCTCCTCTCGTGTCACCGGCGCCTGCGCTCCTTGCTCCCCCATCCATCTCCGCCTCTCGCCCTCGTCACCACTACTGCCGGCGGCGAGGAAGAAAAGAAAGGGAGAGAGGAGGAAGAAGAAAGGGGCAAAAATGACATTTCACCGCTCTTCTATCACCTCCTAAGCCGGGAATGAATATTTTAATGCATTTGGTGTCCTCCAGCAAATTTGGCAACAATAAAAGTGTCCACCAGAAAATCGCTCCCTTTTCGATGTCCGCTAGCAAATGGGTCACTTTCAGGGCCCAGGAGCAAATTTTAATAGGTTTTGTCCTGTATATATAGTCCAATAATTCTAATAGGTTTTTGTTATTCACTGGATTTTTTTTGTCCTAAAAGAAGAACAGTGTGATCTGCTCCCTTTCTATAGATATGTCACATCTTTTTGACACTAGCTAGGAGTAGTCAGCCAAAAAAAACTATACCAACAACTACTGCTACTACTTTCCACAGATGTACGGAGAGTAGCTAGCAAGCCTAGCTGGACGGGTCAAGATCGGCTTTGCCCTTCTTTAGATCCGGAATTGGAGCTCCCGTATTTGGTAAAAATTGTCTAAACTTTAATTAATTAGACTCAAAATATTCGTCTCGCAAAGTACGATAAAACTGTGCAATTAGTTTTTAATTTCATCTACATTTAGTATTTCATACATGTACCGATATTTTAATGTGATAGAAATCTTCTTTTTATATAGTGAAATTTAAGGTTGAAATTAGGAACTAAACAAGGGCTTTGAAGAACTCCGGCGCCGGCTGGCCAGCTAGATCATCCTGGCAGATGGACGGCGCGTGCGTACAAGCACTGTGCACTCTGGACCAAGCTACAGCATGCATCACGTGCCGTAGTAGAGAGGAGGTTCTGGAATCCCATGCTGACCGGTTTCAGCTCGGTTCTTTCATGGTGGCCTGTGTGAACAGCCGTCATTCCATCGTTCAGGCTATCTCTGACCACCGTCATAAGAGCGTCCGCAGTGGGCGGACCGTAGCCGGTTCTATACAATAAATGCAACGATAGTACCGACTTCTATACACTGTGAGCTCGAGTCGATGGAGAACCTGCTCCCATCTATCGAACCCGGCTCCTTGGAATAAAGAAATCATGCACTCTCTCACTCTCTCTTGTCTCTCTTGCCATTGCTGCTCCTATAGATCCAGAGTGGGTACGATACATCGTGACTTACTCCCTCTGTCCTATTGAAAATGTCGTTGGAAAAGCGTGCCTCCCTTACAAACACGTTTCCCGGGTGACATTTTCAATGGGACGGAAGGAGTATTTACTAGATGGAGTCACATCATACTTTAGGAATAGGGCCGGTTCGATACTCTGCGGGTAACAAGCGAAAAATCCCATCTGTCGTCACTCTGTCAGTCATGTAGTATTTGTCACTATCGTGCCAACTGATACCCCGGACTAACTTGAGCCCTAGTCACATCGGATATTTAGACACTAATTTAAAGTATTAAACATGGATTAATTATAAAACTAATTATACGGATGAAGACCAATTTGTGAGACAAATCTATTAAGGGGTGTTTAGTTCCCACCCAAAAACTTTACACCTCATCCCATCAAATGTTTGGAGACATACGTGGAGCATTAAATATAGATAAAAAATAACTAATTGCACAGTTTGCACGTATTTTGTGAGACGAATCTTTTAAGTCTAATTAGTCCATGATTGGACACTAATTGCTATAGTTACACATGTGCTACAGTACCCGAAAATTTTACAGCACCTGAACTAAACACGCCTTAAACCTAATTAGTCCATGATTTGACAATATGGTGCTACAGTAAACATGTACTAATGATGGATTAATTAAGCTTAATAGATTCGTCTCGCAAATTAATCTTCATATATGCAATTAGTTTTATAATTAACACATATTTAATCCTTCTAATTAGCATCCGAACATCTGATGTGACAGGGACTAAACTTTAGCCCCTCTATCAAACATCCTAGGGCACATGCACACTGGTTGATCGATCCAAGACCCAAAAAGTTACTGAAGTTTCATTTGCGGGGCTACGAATTGCATTGGGCACATGCACACTGGTTGATCGATCCAAGACCCAAAAAGAAAACATACACAGGAAATGAAGAGAAAATTGACGAGGCATAATATAAAACATATAAAATATTTAGGCGCCTCTTGGCAAAGAATGAATCCGGCCATGAATGCAGGCTGAGAGCGACAGCGACGCGCGCCCAGTTTTGTCAAAAGAGACGGCAATTACCAAGAAACTGAACCCCAGTTGCACAAACATCTAATTAATTAAAAATCAACATCATATCTCCTACCGGTATACTTGACTAAAAATATGTGTGAATGACCCGGACAAACTTCATCGATAAGGGAAGAAACGGGCTTAGGGCGCTAGAAACTATGCATGGTTTTCGTGGCGACCACGGCAGTAAAAACTATCTATAGAAACCTTTCTCCACAATGCAAGTGTCTTCAAGAGGAGAAGCGGTTTCCCTTAGAAGAAATCATTTTCTCAATTTTTTTCTCTTTCCTCATTAATTAGGTTGCCACATCAGCATTTTTCTTAGCTGACAAGTTATTTAATAGAGATAAAAATCATCATCAATATCTCATTATCTCATTGGGACTGCCCTTATTAGTCATCTGGGATTATGCGGCATTTATTTCTTTTTATGGATGCACAGTGATGATGACGGTTACCCTCTCAGATCACCCCCTCAAGTGGCAAATTAAATTAAATTTGTTGGCATTCACCCATAAAGATGTCAAATACTACCTCCATCTCGTAAAGACTATATGGTTTTGGTGTTTCCGTAAGTAAAAAAATTGTGCTCTTGAGCAAGTTTATAGAGAAAAGTATCAACATTTATGACACAAAAAGGATTTACTATGAAAACATATTTTGAGATAAATTTAATAATACTAATTTGGTATCCTAGATATTGGTATGTTTTCAAATAAATTTAGTTATACTTCAGATTATTTGACTTAGGAAAGTACCAGAATGACACTCTTTGCGGGACTAAAGTAGTAGTTAATTGTTTCATTAAATTTTGATAGTTTCTTATCCGTCCAATCTTCAGTCAACGGCTAGGAGCAATTTCATTTTGTACAAAGAGGTTTGCTCAAACCTAAGCCTATCATTTTTTATAGCCGCTGCCACCATTTTGTGTTCCAGCTCTGCACAACGACCCAACACCTTCCCGTTGGCTCACCATCATCATCCCCAACTCCATCTGGCGAGGCTCCGTCATCCAATGTCTTCATCTCAATGTTGTGTGTACCCGCTCTTGTCTGACCACAATCAACCTTAACTACCCACTCTAGAGTCACTGCCACCATGGCCATCCTCAATCCAAATTCCAATCAAACCTCGTGTCCATCCCCTACCAGCCCCACAACCATATTGTCCTACCCACATCTAACGCCAATCTAGCAACTTCCTCCAACACACTGGAGCGCTTAAACCTTAGGGCCCAGAAGGAACGCAACAATCCATACATCCTTAATCCAAACTAAAACCCCAACTCAAGACCACATAGAAATTCATGAAGTTAGGCGTCACCAAAGATGGAGCAATAGGACTATGTGGTACATATAGCGCCACTAGGTATTGTGATGTCAGGAATTCAATAAATTTTCCTTTACTTATTAGTCGATCAATAAATACTTCTAGCATGCAATCACTACCAGTGGCAATTTTTTCTGTGATGGAGAAACCATTAGGAAAAGGGCCACTGTTTTGTTTGACGTGATCGTCAGGGATGGCCCGTTACGGTCTGACTATTATTAGGGAAAGTCAGTCCTGATCAAAATCCATCACGGACTAAACCCTGACGGTTTCTACTATCACAGAAAACTTTTCCTGAATTTTTGCATGTATCGTCAGGAACTTCTTTCAAATCGGTTGGTGTACCATCAGGAAAAAAAATTGAACTTTCCATGTCAGCCTTTAAATCTTCAGGGAACCTCATTGCCTTCACCATCGGTGACATACCATGAGGGAAACCTTCTTGCCAGTGGCAGAGTGTGCCACCCGAGAGTAGTCTAGTCTGCGGGAAAAAAAAATTGTTTTGGGTAGTGAGTGTATGCATAATGATGTTTATGATTAAAATTAAAATTATGGGTCATGTGGCCTACTTTAGAAGCCTTTGTGACAATTACTCAGTTATGGGGTGTTTAGTTCCTAGGGTGAAAAATTTTGGACATTGGATGTTTCATGGAATGTCAGAAAGGAGTGTTCGGATACTAATAAAAAAACTAATTACATAACTCGTCTGGAAACCGAGAGACGAATTTATTAAGCCTAATTAATTTGTCATTAGCACTTGTTTATTGTAGCATGACATTGTCAAATCATTGATTAATTAGGCTTAAAAAATTCGTCTCGCAAATTTATCGCAATCTGTGTAATTAGTTATTTTTTTCGTCTACATTTAATACTCCATGCATGTGTTCAAACCTCTGATGTGACGGGGTGAAATTTTTTTGAGAGGAACTAAACACCCCCTTGGTACCCCCTACCCCCCACCCCAGCTATAAATAGCTGTCACACTCACAGCACTGTATAAAAAAGAAAAATCTGTAAAAGCTAAAATAAATCACCATATATACTATACGATTTTTTTTGCGACGAAAGAAGAAATATATTATATGATAGCTGGGTACATCAATATATTACAAGCACTCTGGATTACAAAATAGTACCTACGCTGTGAATAGCACAGCTCAAAACCTAACCTGTTAAATGCTTTGCAGTATGGATGACCGCACAGGCAAACACTCGGCAAATGGCCTGAGAACAAATGCCCAACGAACAACGGCCAACATTCCTGTAGGCGGAATTGAGGAACTTCTTCTTTCTGGTGTCTTCCTTCTTCTTCTTTCTGTCACCGAAGAGTGAAGAAGACTGATCTGAAAATTATTCTCCCTAGTCCTTCATCGTGGCCAGATCTAACCACAACAAAACGGAGAAGAGACCGGAGAAAATTATTCCATGACGGCGACATCATCTCCGCCTTGATGCCGTCGTCCGGAAACCAAAGTCTCTATGTCGTCATGTCAATGAAGATGCTGACGCCGATGTTGTCGTCCTCATCTTCAACGGAACCGCCATGGAGAAGACGATTCCACCCTTCTCCTTCACCGTCGACAGAGATGAGGAGAAGGAGGAGATAAAACTCCAGTACCAAGTAATTTGGCATGGAGAGACACTAACCCTAATGACTCGATCTACTGGGAAAAACTTATTAAAACAATGGATCCCCACTCCCTTCAGCCCCCGGCGAGATGCCGGAGGAGAAGGGAGGGGGACCAGCGGTGGTGGATGACGGGGGCGGCTGCGGCGGCGGCGGTGCTAGGGCTCCGCCCGGTCCTCCAGTCTTGGTGGTCTGGTCCCATATATACTATCCGATGAGTGATGACACATTGACACATCTGAATTATGATCCCATGGCCACGCATGATGGCTTAATTAACTAGACCTAGCCAATTGATACGCAGTTAACTAGACCTAGCTCACTAATAGTGTATTTATTTATTTGTCCTAATTAATCAAAACCGTGTGAAGACTTTCCTTCCTAGGCAAGCCATAGGAGGCTGGCCTCTTCCAGAGCAAGGATCAGGTCCACAGCACTATAAAACTTGGCTTCCTCCTCCCTCTCTTCCTTTCTATTGATTCCCTCCCCACCTTTCTTGTGCCCACAAGCTTCCTCCTCTAGAAAGCTTAGCTCTCTCTCTGCTGCTGCTGCTTTTTTCTCTGCTCTAGTCAAGCAGCAGTAGTGCTTCAAGCAATAGATCGGCCATGGTGGAGCGTAGTGTGAAATCAGAGCATGGAGTCGACCTGTTCCTGCCTCCTGGCTTCAGGTTTCATCCCACAGACGAAGAGGTCATCACCAGCTACCTCCTGCAGAAGTTCTTGAACCCTAGCTTCGCGCCGCACGCCATCGGGGAGGTGGACCTCAACAAGATCGAGCCATGGGATCTCCCAAGTAAGCTACACACACATATATACTGATTTCATTTGTTTTTTTATACATACATATATATGTAGATTTAAATAGATGATTTGAGCTCTATCCCATGCAAGTTTCTATGTTTTCCCCCCATTTAAACCATGTTGTTGATTGATACTTAGGCAAAGCGAAGATGGGGGAGAAGGAGTGGTACTTTTTCTGCCACAAGGACATGAAATACCCGACGGGCACGCGCACGAACCGCGCCACCAAGGAGGGCTACTGGAAGGCCACCGGCAAGGACCGGGAGATCTTCAAGCAGCCTGGCCGTGAGCTGGTGGGGATGAAGAAGACGCTGGTGTTCTACATGGGCAGGGCTCCGCGGGGCACCAAGACCAACTGGGTGATGCACGAGTTCCGCCTCGACGGCAAGTCCAGGCACACCAACGACTCCAACCTACGCTTCAATCCCAAGGTTGTAACGTGTGGTTCAGTTCTACTGCTACTTCAACAACACTGATTCATTCTTCTTGGTCGTGCTGAAAAATCGTGTCTTTTTTTTTCCTTTTGTTTTATGTTCAGGATGAATGGGTCGTGTGCAAGGTGCACCACAAAGGGGGCGAAGAGGCCAGCAGTAAGAAGACCGCCGCCGGCGAGGAGCAGCACTCCTCCGCCGCCGGAACGCCCAACGTCAGCTCCGTCGAGGTCGGCGAAGGCGGCGACGAGTTCCTCGTTGACTCCTTGCCGGATTACTCCAGCTACTTCAACTCCGCCGCGCCGCCGTACAACGCGGACTGCTGCTATCCTGTTCACACCACGGCCGCCACCGGAATGACTACAACTACACCGACGACTACTACGAGTAGTTGCTTCGTCGGCCTGCCAACAGACGCCAGCAACTCACAGCACGCGGCGGCCGTGGCCAACTCAGCAGCAGCTGCCGCAACGAACAACAACGACAGCTCCTCATGGAACATGCTTCGTCATGCGCCAGATCAACAAGCAATGGGGACGAACTACAGCTTGCAGCACCAGGCAATGGTGGCGAAAGCTCTAGGAGGCGGCGGCGTCGCCACTCCGAACTTCGGCGCTGGTTTGCCGGCGGGTTCCTCGGTGGCGGCGGCCGCCGGAATTGCGCAGCATAGTTCCCAGAATGTTATGCTGCAGCAGAGGCTTGCTGGATACTACGGGGGAAATTATGCTGGAGGTTACCATACAAGCAAGTAATGCTGCTGAAAATTTAGTGATCGGTTGTTTTAGTAGTTGCGTGGCAGTTTTGTTGGTTGCTTGATTTCATTAATTAGTCTGGTAGCGAGAGGACGATCCGTAATAGTGATTCCGTTTGTTGGCGAGGTTCCTTGTTATTAGTTGGTGCGGATATACATACTTTTATAAGTTACACATAGTTTGAAACTAGATTGCTATATATAGTTTTCGTATATCATCACCAGATACATATACATGTCTTTTGTACTAAACCAAAATATTATGGAAGAACACTACTTATATACCCTTTTTGGTGCCTCTGTGTGTATATATCAAAATCCTTGGTGTAATTTTGGTGCATCCTAGACAACCGAGATAAATGGAAAGATTTTAATTAATTTGATTCCTAGAGCCCGAAACAAAGCCATTTAAGGCCCCGTTTAGTACGGCCTCTGTCGGCTCCAAGCTCTCACACACTCTCTGTTCACTCGTCTTATAAGCCGTACTTTTTCAGTCAACGAACAGTGTTTTTCTTTCATAACAAATCAGCGAACAATATTTTTGGCTTTTCAGTCGAGTGAACAGGGCCTCGTGTAGCAAGGAATTGTTTATTAAAATGAACTAGGATCCAATAAAATTATTGGGATCTGGTGCCGCTTCCAAAAAAAATATAGCATGGAAAGAAACAACTCTGGCTCTTGCCTCAGTTAAAATGAACTACGAAACGGAGGAGCCATAGTGTTTTTTTTTGTGAATCATAGCTTCATTTCTCAAATAGAGTTATTATTATTACAATCGGACTACAAACATTGCAGCAAGAAGATGTGTGTTTGTAAGACTACCCGCACTCATGGACCTCTATATTCATCCTCTATATGTCCTAGTCAGCAAGATTCTCTCCTCTATACTCAATTCTCCCGCACTCATCCATCCTCTATATGCTCTATCCACTCTATCCACTGTGGGACCCACTTGTCACTTTATCTAAATATATTCATGTGTGATCTAGTTTTGAAGGATTTATTGAGACAAATTTAATGGTGCAATCGAAATTTAATTTGGATTATTGGTTTGTGAGTTATAGCATTTTTTCTCTTTGTTTAGCTAGTGGGGCCCGCCACTATAGAGTATAGAGTAAACACTGTACTACTCTAAATATAGAGTGAGAGAAAGGATAGAGTATCGTTTTAGAGTATCCAGTGCAGCAGTTTTTACTCTATATTCATACTCTAAAGCTTTAGAGTATAGTTTTAGAGTACCCACTGCGGGTAGTCTAACTTGGCGTACCTTTTTTTTGTGCTTATATGTCATATAAAAAATTAAAATCCAAGTTGTAATTCTGGTAAGATGGTTAAAAACATTTATTTTTTAAGTAAAACTAGGTGCAGAGAATCCTCACAAGACATGCATAAATTTAGTCGCTATCTAGTACAGCATGACAGAAGTATTATATATAAAAGCCATTTGATGAATCTGTCACTAACTAAAGACGAAGCCAAAGGCTTGCGTTGTAACCTTGGCGCACAAGTCAGGATGGAATGGGAGGCGACGTCCCTGCTGGATGCTGATGCGTGCTACACAGCTTGGTGCAAGCTAATCATGTCAGAAGATCACGTGCAGTGCATGCTGCAGCATCCACGCCGGTCCAAGTCGGTGCACAACATGCAGGCAGGCATGTTGGACGGCGCATCCAGCACCAGCATCCATCCCCAGTCCACCGTTGTGACGTCACACGCAACATCCAGTCATCAAACTGCTTGATGCTTCGTTAGCTTTATACATGAAAATATAATGGAGGGATCACCACAGAAAGCGCGTAGCTAGCTAGATACATATATAGATATATATATAATATATAAATATATATATGATAAAAGTGATGTGACAGCTGCTAGCCAATGCATGCCAGCGTACATCCATGGCTTGGCTTGGGATTGCACTGATGCTGTCATGCGTGCATGGATCAACTGTCATCATGCATGTGACTCGAGCATGCAGTCCTTGAGGACCTCATCATTTGCTAACTATGGTCTCCTTCTCCTATGTAGCTGCTCAATTGGGCTGGAGTACGTAATGAATTGGCTGGTTTGCTTGCCAACGTACAATATATAATTGCGGTCAAAAAAACGTACAATATATAATAATATACATTGTTTAGTACACAGATGCCGTGCACAAAACTGTGTTTACACCTATTGACCAAAAGTCGTGTGAGAGAAAACTGAAAACAACGAGGAGTCGCGAACGGGTCTCTAGCCTAGTGGTTGGAGCTAGCATTCCAGCAGACCAGGTTCGAATCTCCACAGGAACAAATTTCTGTGTTCGGTTAAAAAAAAAACCCCTCACTGGTTACTAGGGTTGGGGGGTTTTCGTGATCGGTTGATGGTTGCGTTTCCATCTGCTTCCTCTTAATGACAAACATTGGGTGCTTCACCGATCACGTTTTTTTTTAAACAGTGAGGTGTCATGCCATTTTCCACTAGGGTATTAACGTACTGAAATCAACTTTTCAAACCCCATCAGCTTGCATATATATGTATACGGCTGAAGAAAAGTGAACTACTTTGAACCGCCTTTATATTTGTATATACCTGGACTTGGGCATATTGTCTTTCCTGCATCAAAAGCCGGTGCAAGTAGTTATATGTCCTTCCACTATGAAACAGTTTACTTTTCAACCATCAACTATTAAAACCTTTCATTTTTTAACCTTATTTCAATGTTAAAGTGGTTTGTGGAGTGGCGGATGCAGGATGGGGATGGCGGGGGGGGGGGGGGGGGGGGGGGGGGGGGGGGGTTCTAAAACAATGGAGATGTTGATTTGCATTAAGATTTAATTGTGATTTAAGGCTTTTGCTATAGTGATTTAATGGTGATTAGCTGCTCCTATGGGTGCTGCAGCAACCCCCCCCCCCCCCCCCCCCAAGCCCCCCCTTTGGATCCGCCACTGTTTGTGGGTGACTTAGCATTGACATGGAAACATATGGTCAAAGCTAAAATAGTTATTATATTTATTGGTAGCATATCTTTAAAATATTTTCAATTTTTTCACTCGCAATATGGAGTATCTACAGCTTATCTATATTCCTACATATATTTGAAACTCAGCATAATTTGCATTTCTTTTGTTTGAAAAAGATAATTAAATAATCTACTGTGTCCAAATTGATTTTTAATTGAGAATGAATTTGTATATGATATTATATTATATATGTTTAAAATAAATATATGAATTGGCCAAAGTTTGTCATGGTTTCCATGATACTTTAACTTATATAAATGGCTTTTTTAGGAAATTACAATTATACTGGACATATATAGGATTATTCAAAACCTAAATAATATGATATGAACATAGTGAAAAGGATTTAATTTGGTTTTGGGCGCTGACTAGATTTGCACTACTACTATATTATTTATTTCACTTATAAAAAAGTGTTTGGGAAAGTTTCAAAATCGTAAAGTGCTTTATAAATTTGAAAATAAACAATCCATTGCTCATGTCGCTAAAATTCACTCTAATTTCAAGTCGACTTTCTTAAGGTGAATGGTTTCGTAGCTAATGGTTGAGAACAGGACTTAAGCTATATCTAAGAGTTGTAGAAATGGACTCTTCTCTAAAAATATGTTAGAGAAAGTTCAGGTTTTTAGCACACATCTGACTTCCCCATTGGAGACTGGACTATCTCTTTACTCTCACTACGTGTACTCCCTCCATCCAAAAAAAATTACAATTCTAGGACTTAGGGGAGAAACCAAGGTGATCAGCAAATGACGAAAATGCCCCTATATGATGCTATCTGACACTGCAGTTCTGCCATGGCAGCCCTGTGCGTAGCGTTCACGATTTGAAGGAAAGGAGTGGGTAACGGAAGTGTGCACAGATTTTTGTTAAATTTTTTACGGGCACTAGTCGCACATATCTGGCATGCAGCGGTACAAATGGGTCCCATCTTAGGCCTGCCTTCTTCTCAGTTCTCATGTTGTCTACTTTAGCGTTTTTTGTGGCACAAAATTCAAACGGCAGAATTACGTTATTTTTGGGACAAAGGGAATACTTGTGTACCTTCACAATAATTTCTATAAAACCTCCGTGTTAATCCGTCCAGTCCATATATATTTTTAGGATCGATTATATATTTTTTTTCTTCCATGGCCTTCCTTACAAGCAAGGTTTTGCAGGCGACTCGCCCGGCATGCTTCCTCAGAGCCTAACGCGCGCATGGTTCCTCAGAGCCTAACACGCGCTGATCTGGCAGCCTGCGTATGGCCAGCATGCATGTCGCGGTCGTCGTTAGCACCGACCATACGAAAATGCACATGCATAGCCTTGAACAATTTTGCTTTCGTCTGTGCGTCATTTTCAAACCCGTTTAATTTGTGTCAATCAGAGAGAGATTGCAAGCATGGGACGATGGGTCTATTGGCGTGTTCTAGTACCTACTGGATGAACAAGTGGCAAATGCAAACCGTAGCACTGGTACGTGAGGATCGATGATGTTGGTCAACAAATAAAACAGCAACGAAGAAAAAAAGTTGCACACAATTGGAAGGAAAAGAGCTACAAAAAGTTATAGCAGAAGAAGCAAGGAAGAATTTTTGTTTCTCTTGTGCTTCATCTACATGCAGGAGCCACATCTTATATGTGCAGTTGTCCCGGTTGCATTTACATCCATCAACAAGGAAAAAGATGTGCACATTTTCGCCTTTTCGTTTGTCTTATAAGCCGTACTTTTTTAACCAACGAACAGTATTTTTCTCTCACAGCAAATCAGCGAACAGTACTTTCAGCCATAATTTTTCAGCCAAGTAAACACTATGCAGGGGCCACATATTTCTTGGTGCTTTAGTGCTAAGCTAAGACAGGCGACGGACTTCGAGTCACGGCATAAAGGACAAATTGACCACAGGAAAGATTGGACTGGATCCTGTTTTGAGAAGCAGATAACTGATGCTGATGCTTGGCTCCTGACTTGTTCAAGTGATCACTTGCGCGGTAAGGCTGCCATGACAGTAACCGCACAAGTGAAAGCTACATAAGTGGCTTTTACTTTCTGTCCTAATCAGCAAAGTAGTTCGACTGAAATGGTCTGGTAATAGTTAAGGATGGCAACGGATCGGGTTCGGATCGGGTTGAGTCTCTGTGTACCCAAAACTGAAACCCGAAGTCGAAACCCAAACACCAATTCGGGTGGAAATCCATCACTAAAAACCAAACCCACGGATACCCAAAACCCGAATGGATACTCGAAACCTGAATGGATACCCGAAACCCGCAGATAAATATACACATATTCACATGTATAAATAAGAGGCAACAAATAATAAATATTTTCATGAGTCAATTTTAAATAGATTTAATAATCTAAGTAAACAAGTTATTATTAGCATATTATAAAACATGAGTTTTAATTCCAAATGATTTATTTCGGATATCCATCGGATATCCACGGGTGGAAAACCAAACCCGATATCAAACCCGAAACCGAACCCGAAAACCATAGGTGAGAAATCATCCCCAAACTCAAACCCACAGGACTCGAAACTCGCGGAAATCCGTCCCGAACCCGATTCACTGTCATCCTTAGCACTTGTTGATTCATTAGCAGGTAAAAGAAAAGAAACGGCATGTGCAGATGGGGCCCAGACATACACTGAACAGTAACGAGATAGAAACTGTAAGCAAACAGTTTCATCAGGTAAGGTAGAAGGATCAATGCCAATCAGCCTGCGCGTTACACACGCAGAGGATCAATGCATTGCCGCCAGTACCAGACGGCCTGTTCATGGATGTTGACAGCAGAGACCCCAACAGTCAGTTTTAAGTTGAGGCATGGCACAGGTTCAAGTACAGCAACATCTGATTCTGATCAAACAAATAGCAAGATTTCGTTTTATTTGATTTGATGCATAGTACCCATCTTATTGGTTACCTGAATTTCAGGTTATTCACAGAAAACACTGGTGGCAATGCTATGTCTAGTACAGCACAAGCCTCACAGTCACACATGCATTTGTTTGCAATGGCTCAGCTAGATGTCCGTAGACATGAAACGTAATATTACACAAAAAACTTGAGCACATTGTAAATAACAGTTGGCTCAGTAAAATACACAAGGCACTTTCAAAGGGCAAACTAAACAATATCCACAGTGCAGACCGACAAACATGGGTCCCTCCACTCTGTGCCTCGTCAAATCCCCAGATTCTGCTTCAAAGGGAGATCAAGATTCCTGGGGAGCCTCAAACCTCGAGGGAGTATCGATTCCCATCATACACATGAGTCCTGATATCAGGATGATAAGAAGCACTATTCCCTGCACATTGAAGACCAATGTCACAATATAACACAAGGGTACAAGGTACATTGACAACGCAAACATTAATTCTACATGGAAGCCCACACTCAGAATAGAACTACAAGTAATGAAACCAGAGTACAAGTAAAGAACTTACAACAAAAGTTCCCTCAAGAAGAGTTGATTTGACTAGGCACTCTCCGTCACATTTGCCCGGGCCAGTTTTTGTACCAGTAGTCTTCTCTGCAAGATACCTACCTAGTGGCAAGCTGGAAGGGTTCTCCAGTAAACCAGATGGTTGGGAAGCATAAAGAATCGTGTATTTAGCCCCAGACTGCTCCAGCAAGAGAACAAGCTGGGAAAGCAACTCTCCTGTGGTGTCATTGTAGAAATTTAGCTTTCAGCAGTACAATTGAAAGTGAAAGAACAATACTGGTAGTCTTTAACCTAACCTTCTGATTTTGGAGTGAAAAAATTCTCGAACCCACCGCTACAGAAGACGATTATATCAGTCTGTTCACTTGGGTTAATTCTCCTTGACCCTACCCCATACCGTACCAAGTCCTGCAAAATATGTTCAGTCAATACAGGGAGCAAACCAAATATAAAACAGAAGCAGAACAGGAAAATACATAGTAACTTACTTCGATAGCATCCATGTTGTGATATTTCTTCACATCTTGACCACTTACAGTACACGTGTCTGTGTAGGTGATACGGTTTCTTCCAAAACCACTGTTACAATTCTCAGCAAAGCTAGATAGCAATGAGTTCTCCAATTTCTCATCATCTGATGTGGAAACATAGGGGAATGCCATGGAAAACTCTGAATCTGTCAAGGAAAGCTGGTAGAAGCATAGTGATTATAAGCCATGGAAAATTTGATGCTTCAGTTAAACAGTATCTGACAGAAGAAAGAATGAGGGACAATGATTACCTTCAATGTGTCTGCTAAAGCTGGATCAACTTGCTTATCTTTAGATATGTCTGACGATTGTAGCTAAGTAAAAAAGAACAAATCAATGGTCAGTTACAACTGAAGCAATGGATTTCTCAGTAACAACTTCACCATATATAGATTAGAATGGTGAAGAATTTGCAAGTTTTATAGCCTCATGGAATCAATAAACAAAATATCATAAATATTGACTGCTGAATTTCAAATCTATGAGCAAGCACTGCTTCAGTTTAAAGGAAGTATTTCATTGAAACAATATTTGCACAAGCAGATTATTTCAAACCAGTAAATATTAGATGAGTATTAAGTACCTTTGAGCCAATAAAAACAATGGCAACATCAACACTCTTCTGAGTATCCTCCCTTGAACACTAAGAATAGAAACTCATGACATCAGGGAACTTATGAAACTTGTTTCGATGCAAGAGTTGATAATTTGGAAAAAAAAAAGTTGCATGAGAGCTTAAGTTTCACCAATGGGATACTTACCATAAAGTTTGACCAGCCACCTTCCTCGAGAACAGATTTAGCTAAGCTCTTTGGTGAGATTGTCTGATAATGGACTACCTCCTTAGCGTCATCAGAGCGGAATCTGGAGGACAAAGGTGGATGGAATGTAGGTCATTCTAGGAAAGTATAAGCTCAATATTCTCGCTTACAATAAATATTCGACATGAACTAGAAAATTCAACTATGGTTAACACTAAGCGAACTGAAAAGACACCAATATTGAACAGGGTAACACTGGGTCTAGTAAGCAAGTAACCTTATATCACTGATGAGTACTAAAGTTGTGTCATTGCATTGATGTCAAATTCTCTGATAAATAGTTTTTTAACTGAACTCATGGCTTCAAGTTCCATTGCAATTAGAGGCTACAGGTGACCCAGAAAAAGTAAAAGCCAAAAGTAATTCCAAGTTCATGCTGCAGGTAGCAAAAGAAGGGCATACAATATTTTTGAGCACTAGCTTATAGTAGGCCACAATGAGCACTATGCAACATCAATGATGAAAAATTTCCATTTTATTTTGTAAAGTTTCACAAGGGCCACCGAGTTTATGAATTCCCTAGGCCTAAAGTCAGAATCTTGAATTTTCAACAGTATGTTGGATGAACATGCATTTTAAATTGTAAACATAAAAGACATCTGATATAATGTGGTAATGCATAATCAAAGTTGCAGTGAACTGTTTGTTTCCTCCCAATAACATGTGCTACGCTCTTCTACAGGAAGCCCATGGACAAATTTTAAACACATTAATTGAGCCATCTTATCTTATATTAATTCAGCGACGTAATAGTGAACAAACTAAACAAAGAAACTATTTTGTAGACAACGCTCTGTACACGAAGTCACAATGGTCTGTACTTTCCTTTCTAAGGGCCTGTTTGGTGCGGCTCCCGCTCGCTGCCGCCGTGAACCCAAGCCACGCCCGCCCACCGCCCACGACTACTTCCTGAGGGGCAGTAGCAGCGATCCCAACACACCGGCTCCTCCACACCTCCACGGGCTCTGGCACCGGATCTAGCGGAGCCGCATCAAACACGGTGGCAGTGAGGAGCGCTTCTGCTCGTGAATGGGAGGAGCCGGAGCCCTTTTCACGGGAGAAGCCAGAGCCGGTGGTTCTAACACTGGAGCCACGCAGGCGGAGCCCTCCCAAACGCGCCCTAAGTGAAGCAGACCAACCTGAACCCCCAAGCCCAGCTTATCTAGCAAACATGGGATCTCATGCAACTTCAAAGATGCAAATTTGGTTTTGCCAATGTTCACAAGGGCCACCGAATTTATGAATTCCCTAGTCCTAAAGTCAAAAGCCTTGAACTTTCAACGCTATGTTGGATGGACATGCATTTAAAAAATTAAATGTCAAAAATCATCTGATATAATATGGTAAAGCACAAATGCCGCTGCAATGAAATGCTATTTCCTCCCAAATCCCAATAAGTTGTAATAGCTATTCGGTTTAAGAACATGGGTTAATTATCCTATTGATCGGGAAATCTTATACGTATATACTACTTATTATTTAACGAAGGCAGCAATGAGCAAACTGCAGGTAAAGAAACTACTCGTTGAACAAAGATTAGGAAATTCCATGTTTATGGCAAATATCTGTACACAAATTCACAATGGATTCTACTGTTTTGTCTACGTGAAGCAGAACAACCGGAACCCCCAACAGCAATATCACCCATCTTATCTTATCTAACAAACACGGGATCTCATGCTAGGGACGGAAAAGGTAAGCACAACGAGTTACCCACCCGTAGTTCTTTGGTGCCCAGAGGAACGCTGGCGCCGTGACTGGCGCCGCCGACGCCACCTGCGCCGCGACGAGCAACACCGCCAGCACCGCCCATGCCGCCGCCATCTCTGCTCGAATCGATCCCGGCTGGTCGGGGGAAGAGAGACCAAAAGAATTGAGGAAAACCGCTGGCGGAAATCGATGTGAGCTATCGAGCACGGAGATCTTGCAAAAATCTTACCTTTGGCGCAGCAGGGATCTGAGATTGGGGATTTGCGCTGCCGCGCTCGATCGGGTTCCTCTGCTCGGGGAGTCGCCGCAGCCGCGATCTGAATCCGTATCGCTACTTGTGGAGGAGCCGGGGCCACGGAGGGCAACTACCACGCTTACTGCTGAGAAGCTGACGTGTGGGCCAGGAGTTCACTTGCTACAGTAACCCGAAATATTTCCTCTTCCACCCATCACATCAAATCTTTAAACACATGCATGAAACATTAAATGTAGGTAAAAAAATAACTAATTGCATAGTTTGGCTGTAAAGTTCGAGACGAATCTTTTGAGTCTAATTAATCTATGGTTGGACAAATTTTACCAAATAACAACGAAAAATGCTACAGTAACTTTTCACCCTAACTTTTTCATCTAAACACACCCTTAGACTAACTGCACCGCATCCGGGATAGCCATCCTGTAAACACATGTAGCGTGAAAAAAGCCTGCAGCGGCATCCGCTATCCCATGCACTATCGTCCCGGAGCTGCGTTCATCCGCTAAATCAAGCGGACGCAGTGTCCGTCCGGTACAGTGCGGCCCCCACGCAGAGAGCATGCGCCCGTGAGGAGCCAGCGGCCACCGCACACAGAGCGAGAGCTAAATTAAATTCCGATTACACCATTAAATTCGTTTCAATAAATTCTTCAAAACTAGATCTCACATGGATATATTTAGATAAAGTGATAAGTGGGTCCCATAGTGGATAGAGGATGATATAGAGGATGGATGGGTGCAGAAGAATTGAGTATAGAGGAGATAATCTTGGTGACTAAGATGTATAGAGGATGAATTTAGAGTACCACGAGTGCAGATAGCCTTATGTGTCCGAGTTCGTGTTATGATACGTGGGCGTCACCGGATACAACTCCCAATTTGGCGACGTCGTAATAAATGTATACAAATACACATGGGCAGATTATTATTTTGAAAGAGTGTTATCGTACTTGTTCACGAGGATTTTACATTGGCGATAAAATATAGCAATTGGAAGCTAAGCTAAAGTCACACTTGAAAAGATAAATATGGTCATGTACTCATGTTTTGTAGCTTAAAAGTAGCTTGTTACGCCGGCTGCAGATGGCAGAGGCTAGAACTTTATTCCCTTATTAAAAAAAGTAGTTTATTATGAGTAAAATAAGCTAAAACTAGCATGCAAATGATGCAGTTTTATGTAGTTTTCCTTACCGTGTCTCTCACAACACCCGGTTGTAATACTCCCTGAATTCAAACAAATAGAAGTCTCACTTTTCAAAGAGCCAAACAATCCTAATTTTGACCAAATATATTAAAAGTAGTGATATTTATGATGCGTAATAAATATTACTAAATTAACCATAGAATATATTTTCATAATAAACTTATCAAAATACAAGTGTTGATACTATTTTTTATAAATATAGTTGTAATTAGGATTATTTGACTCTTCGAAAGCCGAGAGTTACATTTTTTTTGGATGGATGACTTCTCCATCCATAAAAGAATGTAATGCTAGCATAATACCAAGTTAAACTATTTTAAATTTGGCTAACTTATTAAGGCTAACAATATTTATAATATCAAACAAGTATTGTTAGATTCATCATGGGATATATTTTATATTATACTTATTTGATGACATAAATATCAATATTTTTAGTTACTAGATAAATGCCGCAAGGTGACAGATTTGATCATTTTAAAAAAATAATAATAAAAGGGTATAAACAATTTTGTATTGGAAACCCTAAACTAATTTTAAATCCATTTGGAATGGAATGACAGCCACAAACGCAACGCAGGTGGGGCCGGGTCGTCATCCAGCGCGGGGGAAGGAAGCTGCAGTCTTGGCGGTGGGAAGGAGGATCGCTGCGCGGGAAGAGCGGCCAGTGGCGCGGCGTGGTTCGAAGTGGGACCCAGGTGGGGCCAGCGTCTGCTGGTTTTTCATTGTTGTTTATGTAGCTTCTCATGGAAGTTCTTTTTACCGCTCTACCGATCGAACACATTTCACGGTGTATATGGTGCGTGACGCATGTATCACTCGCCAAATGGATCAGAACGGGTGATACCTCGTAAATAATAAATGTAAAAATGCACGGTGATAGATGAAAATGTTCTGGTCAAAGGAAATTTACAACAGCACGCTCGAGTAAAAGCAGGATGAAAGCAGTGATTCTTGTCATGCATTCCGTCACGCCAATGTTGACACTGGAAAATCACCTCTGATCGCAATCAGTCATAGCAAGGACATTCATTGACATGATTGCTGCTGTGTAACAAAGAGCACTTCCAGAGTTAAGACGAGTCGCACTGGGTACGCTAAACGCGTACTGCAGGTCCACATAGCGGACGGGGAGAGCTGCAGCGGCGTCCGCTATCCGGCACGCTACCGCCGCGGATCCGCTATTCCCAGCGGAGTAGCGGACGTCCGCTACTTGCCGCCGTGGCGCGGGGCCCACACGGCCCAAGCTCCGTCCGCGCCACGAGGGGGGAGCGAAGGAAGACGAGGAGCAGGGATGCCGCCGCTGCGCCGTCCTCCGTCGCCACGCCGAGCACCGCGCCACGCCGGAGCAGGGAGCAGGGAGGGGGCGGCCCGACATCCGCCGCCGTCGAGGAGATCCGCTGCCGACAGCCCCAGATCCGCCCGCCGCCGCCCTGGAGCACGAGGAGGGCGCCGTGCCCGTCCGCCTCCCTCCGGTGCCCGCTGCCCTTGAGCCCTTCGCCGTCGATGTCGAGGAGCCGGGGATGGGGCGCGTCGGAGGAGTGGAGGCCGCCCAGCTCCGAGCTCCGAGCTCCACCGCGCCGAGCGGGCCTCCACCACCGCTGAGCCGCCGGGCCTCCACCACAGCCGCGAGGGCGGAGTAGGAGGGAGGAAGGAGCAGGGAGTGGGGAGGGGCGGCTCGCCGCGCGCCGTCGAGAGAGGGAGAGAACGGGGAGGGAGGGATGGCGGCCGGGAGAGAGAGTGGGGAGGGAGGGAGGCCGCCCGGGAGGGAGAGAACGGGGAGGGAGGGATGGGGCGTGGGGGGGAGAGAGAGAGTGGGGGCCGGGAGGGGGGAGGGGGTTAAAAAAATAGGTGGTGGGTCCCACTGGAGATATAGAGGATGATATAGAGGATGGATGGATGCGAGAGAAAGTGGTATAGAGGAATGACTAGGATGGAATATTCCTTATAGAGGATGATATAGAGGATGGATGAGTGCGGATAGTCTAATACCCCATCGTACTTGGCACTCAGCAATCCCCATCAGGTTCGGCAGACAGCTTTCCTCCTCTTGGTCGTTTCCCTTTTCTTCTGATAACAATAACATATAGGCAGATAACAAATGAGGGCAAGTGCACTACAGGTGTTCCTGACAATATGTAGCCTGTGAGACACTATGCAATCTGATTTGACCGAGCCATGGTAGTGAACACAAGTTCAACGAGTTGATGGGCCATATAGCTTACTCCACACCCGTCCAAGCTAAAACTAATCAACTCAAAATGGACTTTTTCTCAGGAAAAAAAAGAGAGTGAGGAAAGTAGATAATAATTACCTAAAAATTTAAAAATGTTCTTTCCACCAAACATGCCCCTGGGTGAATATTTAGCACCTCTCATTCTCACCACCACTTGATCAGTCCCATCGAGTATCCATAACTAGTGACCTTGAATTGATTCCAGTGTATGTACACGCTAACTACCAGAGAGCAGGGAAGCAAAAGATGTTTGCATATGTAAGGATTCAAACAATGTGGGTTGCGGCGTCCCAAGGTCCAACCCATGTCCACAGTCCACAACAGCTGCAAAGGCAAAACAAGGACAAATGCGATGAACCCGCCAAACACATGCGGCGTCTGCTAAGCCTGGAAATAAAGGACTGCAGTCAACAATAACGAGTATAGATGTATTGATCCATCTCAGAGTCCTAAAATATCTAAAAAATATATATAGAACAAAAAAAACAAGAGAAAGGCATTACCAATCACAAATGTGTATTTCTTGATTACAGAAACGATACATTATTTTAAAATAAATACAATACAAAGCTAAACTTTGAGCTCCTATCAACCTTACTAAACAGTTTTGCGCCGTAAAATCAACTATGCCCCTAGCTATAGTATCAATCATAACTATATAACTAACCAGCCAGCAAAGCAATGATAAGCACCTTGACCTCCCGTTTGTACCTAACTGTAGTCTCAGAAGAAACCCAACCGTTCACAAAGTAGCAATGTAATCTCAACAAAATTGACGCAATATATCAGAAAGAAGCTTCATTGAGCAACAGTCTGTCCAGATGCTCTGAGAAATCAAGGTACCAAAGTAGATGATTAGTTTTCAAAATAAAGTAGTAGTTATCACTAGCTAGCTAGCGTATATTCACATCTCTAATTCAAAAAGGTTTCTAACAAAAACGTGAGATACATTCAAGTAGCTCAACTTGTCCAGGCAATTCATTAACCTAGCTGCTGTTCAATGTGAATCTTAACCTAACACTTTATTGAATATCAGCAGACCTCATTCATCACAATTCACTACAGAACTAGTGGTAGCACATGAAAAAAAGCAAACAAAACTTCTTGGTGCACATTTTCTGCAGAATTTAAGTTTTTTAGAAGAAGATGCCCTGATTCATTAATTCCTGGAAACAGAGACATTTGGATAATGGTGGTTAAGTTGCACAATGCTGCTACAGTGAACACAAACTAACAGTATCTCCAGACGACATTATTCAGAGACAGGCTAATCAAATATATTAGAAGTAGTGCGGGCTAATCAAATTATGGTGCCTTTTTTCGTCACTAACATTTACTAACTTCTGAGTTCATATAAATATCTGAAGTATTTCCAGCAAAGTAACATAAATCAGGAAAAAGAAGGTACTCCAATGAGAAAATGAATCTCGTGGTGGATAGAAGGTTGCACTTTAAAAAACTTACCGATTGTACAACAGGAACATGCTATCGTCTGTACCTTGATTGCCAATCAATGTATATGTCCCTAACATGAGAGATGAGATGCCAGTCTTCCCCCTTGCAGCGCCTCCCCAGATCAGGGCAGTCACAGATCCACAAATATCGTAGAGCTGTGAGGCCTCGTATCCCCTCAGGTAAGGATTTGATGCCCGGGCAATCACGGAGCCTGATATCCTCAAGGGAGGTGAGGTAGCACATAGATTGGGGAAGGGAAGTCAGGCGATGCAAACCTTGAAGGGAGAGTTTGCGCAAAGAGTGGAGCCCTCCTAGGCTTTCAGGCAACTGCTGAAGTGCATGGAGCTGCCATAGTGTGAGTGACTCGAGGGAGATCAGGCAACCCATAGATTGTGGAAGGCTAGTCAGGCCTCGCAATTCATGAATGCATAATACGCGTAGAGAGCGGAACTCTGCCAGGTATTCTGGCAATTGCTGAGGTGCATCGCAAGGACATACTTCAAGGCGATCTGGCGATTGAGGCTTCTGGTCACATCCTACTATTTTGAGCTCCTCTAGTGAGGTGAGTGGCCCCAGTGATTTGAGGCTGCCCCAGCAAGCATGGGCCCACAAATACTGGAGAGACCTGAGGTTCCCTAGCCATTCTGGGAGCTTAAGAGAAGTGCAGTTAGATATCTCCAGACGTCGGAGGGAGGTTAGCTGCTGCATCGATGTAGGAAGGCTGCTCAGGTTATCACAGCATTCGATGCTCAAGTGGTTCAAAGACCGGAGCCCCCCCAACCACTCAGGCAGCATGCGGAGAGCAGAGATTCCCCCAAGAAACAAGGTTTGGAGTGATGTGAGGCTTATGATGCTCTCTGGAAGCTCGATTAGGCCATCACAGTATCTAATCTCCAAGTACTTAAGTGCTGGCATGTGTTGAAGCAGCTCCCAGCAATACTGAGATCTGGATCTAGATGATGATGGTGGTGATTGCTTTTTCTCCAAAATAGGTGATGATGTTGTTGTTTTCTCCAATACAGGTGATGCTGTTGCTGCCACATGCCACAGTGTAAGACTAGCCAGATGGCTAAAAATAAGAGAAGAGGGGATTAAACATGCACCAATCAAGGACCCTTGGCCTTGGCCAGGCAAACGTAGCAGCTGCCCATTGGTCTGGTTCAAGCATAATACCTCTAGTGTTAATGGCAAGTGCAGCTTCACCTCCAATGCAGGACATCTTGCTATGGATAATTTTAACATGCAACTACCGATTTGCACTTGTCTTAAATTAGAGATGTGGTTGTTGCAGCTTCCTCGCTCCTCCATGCAAGTCAAGGTCCTCTCTGATACCATCCACACCTCTTTCAATTTGGGCAATTCAATCATTGCGAAATACACCAGTGAAGGAAATGGGCCCCCGCTTATGCTCTCAAGAGCAGGCATATTTACCAACCGAAGAACCTCCAAACAAGGCAACTCCACAAGCCCATCTAGATGTTTCAACTTTGGGAAATTACTTAGTATCATACTGGTCAAACACGCAAATTGAGAAGGCCCATGTACTCTCACTCCAACTTGCTTCTGCATCCACTCTGTGCACTTTTTACCTGGGTACCCTTTTATTTCTAGTCCTTTAATCTCTGATGGTGGTTCCAAGCAGTTAAATACCTCAAACTCCTTTTCAACATTCACCCTACAACGCCTCCCCCAAACTAGTGATAGCCATTGTAGGTTTGTCTTCTGTTTCAAGCATGCCATATGAGCATCACCAGGCTCTGTCACATGCTCAATACCGGTGACAGTCAGACCCCCGCCTATGTTACCTATGTTTGCAAGCTCCGAGAGCTCTGCACACTTTCTTCCCTTCCCTAACACAAATAAGCCCAACTTTTGTAGTTGAACAAGCTCGTGAATCCCTTTCGGCATGCTTCTCAATTTTAGACATCCTTCTAGGTTCAAAACTTTAAGCTTCCTCAAGTTCTCAATGCCTTCAGGTAACTCTACCAGAGAATTGGAATGGCAAAGATCCAAACACTCAAGATTTCCTAGTGTTGTGATACTTGACATTAACCTCACAATTCTGGTTTCACGTAGTCTCAAGACCCTTAGGTTTTTATTTCCACTGATAGAGTTTGGCAATGATGTAAGCCCAATACAGGAACTCAGGTCTAGGCTTGAAATCATGTGACAGTCACCAATAGAATCTGGTAAAGCTTTTAGTCTTGTACAGCATGACAAGTTTAGTGTCCTCAGCTTTTGGAGCTTACCAATGGATTGAGGTAATTCAAGAAGATGACTATATGGTAGATGAAGAGATTCCAGGCTCCAAATATCTGAAATAGCATTAGGAAGTGCCTTGCATGTCAGCCTTGAAATGTGAAGATACCTTAGATTTTTTATTTGCACTATGATGCTGGCTGCTCTTGTAGTACTGATAGATTCTACAGTGATACTACGCAAGTGTTTTGCATTCTTCAATGCCTTGTCACATGTGAAATAATTACCATTAGCAGCATAAATTATACGTGCTTTTCCATAAACATTTTTGGGTGGAAGCTTTGTTGACTGTTTGGTCAAAGAAAAGTATCTATAGAACTTTGTGAAATGGGTTTTCTCCTTTGGCACAAGTGAAATTTCATCACCCAAGATGGATCGAGCAAGATCATGGACCAAGTCATGCATCCTGCATCCTACTCTCCCATTGAATGTTTCATGCACATTTTGTAGGAAACACATATGCACTAGGGAATCAAAGCAATCACCACCATCTGCTGGAGTTATCACACAATGAGCGATCCACTGGTCAATCAGTTGTTCTTTATCAATGACATAACCTTTAGGAAACAATGAACACATTGTGAAGCACTGTTTCAAATGACATGGCATGTTCAAATAGCTCAACCTCAAACATGCAGATACTCGATGCTCTTTATCCTCAACTTCTAATAAATTACAGTCGCTCATAGCTTGCCAGTCTTCTATTCGTTTCTTGGCACGGAGGACACCTGCAAGGACTTTAATTGCAAGTGGCACGCCACCGCATTTGTTTACAATCTCTTTTCCAACATCAAGGAATTCAGACTCCAAGCTATTCACAGCCATTCCAAAGCTATGGATGAACACTTCCCAGCTATCAGCCTCAGACAAGAATGTCAAGTCAAATATTTCTGTAGATTCCACTGCTTCTGCAACTTCTCTACTGCGAGTAGTTAGGAGAATTGTGCTTCCAGGCGCGCCACTCTTCATATGAACCATGAATTGTTCCCAGTGAATTCGGTCCTTGGTCCAAACATCATCCAATACAATCAAGAATCTCTTTTTTGTCAACTTGTCTGATATTCTGCTGATCATATATTGCAGAGGATGATGTTCTGACTTGTTATTGGCAAATGTTTCAAACAATTTCTCAAGGAGATTTTGAACATTGAATTCTTGTGACACATGAATCCATAGTCTAACTTCAAAATGTTTCTTTATAATGTTACCATCATTGAAAACAAGGTTAGCCAAAGTAGTTTTCCCAGAGCCACCAAGTCCGATTACAGAAAATATCTTGACTTTCTGTTGCTCATTAGGCTCTACCAGTTTAGATATTATCCCACGCTTCTCTTGGTCTCTTCCAGTTACTGATGCCTCATCAATAATAGGCACTGATGGAATCTCTTCAACGGTCTTATTTGTATGATGGAAAGGGTGATGACCAGCTGGTAAACTATTTACTATTGCACTGAAGTCAGTTCTTTGCTTCACAATTTTAGCAAATTTCTTCTTGATTGCCTTAATCTTGTGCGCCACCTTGCATTGCAACAGTAAAGATTTTGTTTTCATGCGCAGGCATTTTGGCACTATATGCTTGCTATCTTCAACGTCAGCATCATATCTCTCAGTCTCCATCTGGAACTCATCCACAACATCATCAACATTGTAGGCAATTACTTTCAATTGTTTCAGCCAATTAAAAGATGGATCATTTCTCACAGCAGTATCTCCAACTGTTTCCAGCCAATTGTTGATTTCCTCAACTAGGCCATAGAGCTCATGGAGATCATTTGCCACACCCACTATAGAGCTATACTCTTTGATTAGCAGTGGAGCTAACTTATTGGTCACAATCTTCAACATTCCAGATAGTGCAGAAGATAGTAGAGCAGCTTCCACACTGCCCATTTCTTTTGAATCGTCTCTTTTCTCCCAAGGTTCCTATATAGAACATGGAAATAGATTGTTATGTTTATATATATATAGAAGAGGCACCAAAACAGGTTGAAATAAAGGCGTTGTGAACAATATTCAGAATGGTAGTTGATTGTATTGATATCTGACCTGGGAAAATAGGAACTTTAAGACTTTTGTTCCTTAGCTGCTGAATTGCTTCTTTGCAAACAATCTAGTCTTGTTCTTAACATCATATTGGATCCAAAAGAAGAAACATATACGCGAGGAATCAGGAAGTGCAGGCAATGAATATAGTACATGAGAATGAACTAGTTGATTAAATATAGGAAGATTAACATACCATAGCCTCTAGCACAGTAGCAATATTTACTGTGACAACGATTTATGAGTGATGAGTGTTGAGCCTTTAGGACCTGAGAATCAGCATAACAGATCAATTATTTGCTGAGGCAATATGTGACGAAGGCAGATTGTCTAGATATTGAAGAAAAACTGATAATATAATACGGCAAAGAAATAAATAAATAGGATGCTGTATTCTTGGTTGAAAACAAATTAAATACCTGAAGCTCCAATCTTCTGTGTTTGCTTGTTCCATCTCCTGCATCCCTCCTTTTCTCCTATGAGGTGTATTTGTGGGTAGAGAATGTAAACTCAACTCAGCGCCTATATAGACAGAGAATTGCATAGCTTCCGCTAGTGCTCACCCTTCCCTTCTAATAACTGAAGCAAGAAGTCTTGAGTTTGGGTGTTTCAGAACAAAGTCTTCTTTGATGGGACCTTTTCTGGCAGCTTGAAACGCGTACCAGGAGCACAATTATCTGGCTGATTGAAACGTACACCAGGAGCACATGGTTGTAAGCTGAATAGGAAGTTTGACCGTAGAAAAGTTAAGAGAAGCAGAAACAGTAATAAAAACAACGATGAGAACTAAACAATTTTAGAGTTTATGAGAACTGAACAATGTCTCACACATTTCGTCGAATGGTTGGTGCCCACTGCCAACTCTTGCTGCGATGCAGCTAGCACGCGCAGTTGCCACCGCGGTGCGCCTGCCCGCACGCTGACCATGACCGGCCGCACCACCCTGGCACGTTGCGGCACCGCGCGCAGACGGCGGTGCCGCACCAGCGCGAAGGACGCAAAGCAGCGCTTCCGCTGCCGCTGACCTGCAGCAAGGAGGGAGAGGGACTTGGGCCCGCCTGCTGCCATGCCCTGCCTCCGATGAGGGCAAGCCGTGGTACCTAGCTAGCCTTGCTCGAGTAGCATAGCAGTAGCGGAGACATGGTCCAGATGGAGACGTGAAAAGAAGTGGCGATTCGGGGCGAGGCGAGCTTTTACACCTCTCGTCTGGCTACAGCTACCTAGGATCTGTTCATAAAGTGGCTACAGTCATAGAACCGAAGACCGATTATTTAGAAAACGCTGTTCTCGGTGAGAAACGGCGACGTCAAATCCGGGTTCGAACACTGGTGGGTAGCATGCCCACTGGCCACCGCTACCAACTGATCTAAAGCTCGTTCAGAGTGCTGAAGCACATTTTGCACATGCAAGGTGGAAGTAGCAAGCAGCAAGTAAATAATGCACCTCTTCATGGCAAAAGGATGCCCCAAAGCTACCGTTTGGGTTGCTCCCTTGATAAATTAAACTTCTTAATTCATATTTGCAAGTGAGGATTAGCAGCGCCAAAAGATCGACACGAATTTGCTTACAGCATATAGACTCAAGATCTTCATCATTTTTTTTTGAAGGAACAGGGGCAACCCCTTACTGGTTGATCAATGCCTCCACAGAGAATAAACAGCGCAGCTTGCAAATTACTTTGACAAAAATAACTAGCTTACTGAATACGAAAAAAGGGGTTGCAACTACAGCAGCTAATGGCTTGCACAGAGCAGAAACAGCAGCTGATGGCTTATGAAACCAAATACGTTCTTCACAGGAGATTCAACATTAAACAAGTAATCAATTAAATTACAGCAAGGATTCAATAAATAATTCTAGCAAGATGACATTTCCTGATACTCTACCAGTCTACCTAAGGCCCAAATAATGCAGTCAATGTGGAGTATTAAATAGGTGAATTGTTGAATTTAAAATAGCACTTGAAGTACTTTGAGAAAGGTAAAATCACAAAGTTAAAAAAATAAGGGTAAAATCACCATTGAAGTCTGTGGTAGGGGTAGAAACACCAAATTCCCTTGATTTATATACCAAACAAGAATGTCCTCATACAAAATCAAAGATACAGAGCAATAGCGGACTATACATACTGACAATTAATTTGATTGTGAGGGGACAAAATGAAGCAAAAAATCGTAAAGGAGATAAGAATAAAACAAAACTTATATTCTTCTCTGTATATATGTTGTACGTAGGACCGTCCCTTCGACTAAACAATGCCATTATCCATCCTGTTTAGTTTGTCTTTATAATAGACCCAGCCCTTTAACTTGAGTGTTCACTTTTCATCTTGGCCTCGAGGTCCTTCACAACATTAGTAAGAGGTCTTGCATCCAGAGCCTTAGCCAGTTTACGATCTGCATCAAACTGCAGAAAGTAGAATGGACAGTCAGGTTCAGGTTAAAAAGTGGGAAGGGATTATCAGATCAACCTGTGCATCTAATTGCAGTAACATATTTTGTCACCAAATAAAATGGAACCTATTTTCTGACAAAAAAAAGCTAATGTTCATATTTATATCCTATCACGTAGCTCAGTTGGTTGAGTAGCATGAGCCATGGGCTCACCACCCGGGTTCGAATGCCCCAAACCACCGTATTTCCATGCATGTGCATGGAAATGTGGACACTGTGCCCCGGTAAAAAAAAAATTCCTATAATGAGCTGAAAAGACTGGCGATCAGACTGGCCTCCTGTTTGACTCATTTTTCACCACAGATACTGCATTTTGGAAGCAAATAGGAGGGCGGGTACTGAATCCAATTCAAAAGCACATATATATGTGTCAGCGCCCATCACCCAGGTGAAGCCCAAGAAGAGCCAAAGCCCAGACGAGGTAAACGAGCCCGCTCCAAGAGTTCAAGGATATTCGGCCCACAATGGGCGTGTAATCAGCTGTGCCTGTGTGCCAGCCAGGATAAGTAGTTTGGAGAGGTTAGAGCGGGCAAGCAAGCATTGTATTGAACCCAGTTATATTTCGTGACAATACTAATCCTGCCATCGTCGGCAGGAAGGACTCGTGAACACTCTCCTTCCTCCCGATCCAACCTCCTTCTTCCCGATCTCCGGCCGCCGCCGGCTGCCGGGGTCTAACACCTGGTATCAGAGCTACCGTTCCTCGGCGGGGAACTCTGGATCCGGCGTCGCATCCCCACTTCACGCGTCTCCAGAGATCCCAAGGGGTGATGGAACCAAACGTCAAAACCGCGTTCGAGCAGATCCTGCTCCGCCTCGACTCCATCGACGAGCGTTGCGGGCGAATCGAGAAGGGAGCCGCCGAGGGGGAGCGCGACCGCGTCGAGCGCGACGCCGCGATGGGGCTCCGCGTCGACCAGCTGGAGGAGGCCATGGCTGCTGGGGCGGCTTCGACGGCTTCGGCTGTTGCCCGAGCTCAGGCGCAGGACGAGCGTGACGCCGCCACCGATTCCCGCCTCGACGCGCTGGACCAGTTCGCCTCCACCCACTCCCAGGCCGCTGTCCTCGCCGACATCCGCGCGCAGGATTTCGAGCATCGCGTCGCGGAGTTGGAATTGAGGATTGGGGATCTCGAGCTCATCCGAATCCACGAGATCCGTGACGAGCGCGATGACAGGGTCTCGGCCCTGGAATCGGCGGTGGAGGCGTACGAAGAATGGCGCCCATACATCGAAGGATCGCTTGAGGATGCGCGCTGGGAACTTCGGCGTCTCAAGCAGAGCTGGAGTCGGCCTCTCCTGGAGTCCGAGCAGAAGCAACCAGGCGAGGTGAACTCCCATGCTCGGGCGTACATCGCCGCGCACCCAGATGTGCCGACCGCCGTGTTCATGCCGCCCGACGGGCACCGCGCTGCAACTGTGGCTCGGGAGCGGGGCTTTGGGTCTGTTACGACCCTGGTTCCGAGCCCGAACAATGGTAAGAACGATGAACCCCCACTCCAGTTCAATTCATATTCGCAGCCTGTCGTTTCCCATGAGCCGGCGCCTGATCCCCAACCTCCACCCATGCCACAATTCCCCTACCCGTTCCATCCTAATACCCACCCAGTTCATCAGTACCCTCCCAACTCTTACTATCACCCTCCCATATCCTACCCAATTCTCCAACACCAGCAAGTTCCTTACCCAGGCCCAACCCATCCCTATTCTTCCCCTTACCAGCCCTACCACCAACCCCACAATCCACCCATTACTTCCCAATTTCATCCTCCCTCTAATCATCCCCAATTCCATCACAACCCTCCCGAACTCAATCTGGGCCGCCTTCCTAAAATGAATTTTCCGCAGTTTGATGGTGACAATCCTCAGCTATGGATCACTCGCGCCCAAAACTACTTTGAAATGTACTCAGTTCCACCATCTGTTTGGATTCGCGTGTCCACACATCATTTTGTCAGCGCTGCGGCTCGTTGGCTACAGTCTGTGGACCGTTCCCTTCCTACTCTTGATTGGCCTGCCTTCTGTCGCTTGATCCATCAACGCTTTAGCCGTGACCAGCATGAACTCCTAATCCGCCAATTGTACCGCATCAAACAAACTTCCTCCGTTCAGGACTACATTGAGCGATTCACTGAACTGGTGGAACAGCTCAAAGCCTATACTACTCCTGACCCTCTTTACTATACCACCCGGTTCATCGACGGCTTGCGTTATGATATCCGTTCTATTATTATGGTGCAACGCCCCGTCGATTTGGATGCTGCTTGTACCCTCGCCTTGTTACAGGAGGAAGCGTTGGAGCCTGGTCACCGCCGTGACTTTAAGAAGTCTGATTCGTCCGTCTTCTCCAAGACGGCGACAATCAAGGGAGCATTACCCATGCCGCCTCCAGCTCCACGCCCTACTGATGACAAGAAACAAGGTGGCCGTGGCGCCTCGGTGGATGACAGACTTTCTGCATTGCGCAACTTCCGCAAAGCGCGCGGCCTATGCATCCGCTGCGGTGAGAAGTGGGCACCGGGACACAAGTGCCCCACGGAGCTCCAGCTACATGCTCTCCAGGAGGTGTGGAACCTGTGTCAGGAAGACTTTCAAGACGAAGAGCCCGAGCCTACGCCCCCAGACGAAACTGAGCATCAAGCCTTCATGTTGTTGTCTGCTGCGGCACTTTCTGGCTCAGCTAACCCTCGCACACTGCAGCTTCGGGGCTCATTGGCTGGCCATGAGGTCCTTATTTTGGTGGACTCCGGCAGCAGCCACTCATTTCTCAGCTCAGCGACTGCCAGCAAGATTCCGGGTTGTGTTCCTCTGCGGTCGCCAGTTACAGTCACAGTTGCTGATGGTGGGTTCCTCTCCTGTGACTCTGAGCTTCCTATGGCCGAGTGGACAGTACAGGGACACTCCTTCCATTCTGCTCTCAAGATTCTGCCGCTGAAAACATTTGATATGATAGTTGGAATGGACTGGTTAGACGCCTTTTCTCCTATGAAGGTTCACTGGCGCCACAAATGGATGGTTATTCCATACGGACCCACAACTGTTCAGTTACAAGGAATTTCTTCCGAGCCTGAGGATGCCACCCTGTTCCAGCTCTTCCAAGCTGATGCCTCGTCACTTTCAGCACATCCAGCTTTGGACAACTCCTTGGTACAGTCTGTGCTTGATGACTTTGCAGACTTGTTTGCCGAGCCGTCTGAGCTTCCCCCTCGTCGGGCATGTGACCACCGGATCCCATTACTTCCAGGCGCTCAGCCGGTTGCAGTTCGCTCTTACCGATACTCCCCTCAGTTGAAATCTGAAATTGAAGATCAAGTTTCTGAGATGCTCAAAACTGGCATGATTCAACCCAGTAACAGTGCCTTTTCCTCGCCAGTTCTTTTAGTCCGCAAGAAAGACGGTTCATGGCGATTTTGTGTGGACTACCGTATGTTGAACTCCTTGACAGTCAAGTCCAAATTTCCTATTCCTGTCATCGATGAATTGCTGGATGAGTTGGCTTCAGCCCAGTGGTTTTCCAGTTTGGATCTTCGGGCCGGCTTCAATCAGATCCGGTTAGCACCAGGCGAGGAACACAAGACTGCATTCCAAACACATTGGGGCCACTTCGAGTTCACTGTTATGGCCTTTGGTTTAACCGGTGCCCCAAATACTTTCCAAGGTGCCATGAATTGTACACTGCAACCTCTGCTCCGGAAGTGTGTCATCGTCTTCTTCGACGACATCCTTGTTTACAGTAAAAGTTTGGAGGCGCACCTCGAGCATCTGCGGCAAGTGTTCAGCCTGCTTGCCAAGGACAAATGGTTGATTAAGTTGTCCAAGTGTCAGTTCGCGCAGCAACGGATCTCCTATCTTGGCCATGTCGTCAGCGCTGCTGGTGTAGCAACCGACCCAGCAAAAATTCAGTCCATCCACTCTTGGCCATCACCATCTGATGCCAAACAGCTGCGCAGTTTTCTGGGTCTCGCCGGATATTATCGTAAATTCGTGAAACACTTTGCTATTATTGCCCGACCACTGAATGACTTGCTGAAGAAAGGGACACTATTCCTTTGGACCTCCATCCACGAAGAATCTTTCCAGGCCCTGAAAAATGCCTTGGTTACTGCTCCAGTCCTCTCATTGCCTGATTTTTCCAAGGTTTTCCAGCTGCAAACTGATGCCAGTGAATTGGGCGTCGGTGCCGTTCTTCTACAGGATGGTCACCCGCTGGCATTCATCAGTAAGGCTCTGGGTCCTCGCACCCGCGGACTGTCCACCTATGAGAAGGAATTCTTGGCAATTATTGTGGCCGTGGAGCAGTGGCGCTCGTATCTTCAGCATTCTGAGTTTGTCATATTTACTGATCACATCAGTTTGACTCATATCACCGACCAGCGCCTTCATACTCCATGGCAGTTGAAGATGTACACCAAGTTGGCTGGGCTGCAATACAGAGTGGTATACAAACCTGGGAATTCTAATGTCGCAGCAGATGCTTTGTCTCGCCATCCCTCTCCTCCAGTCCAGTTACAGTCCATCTCTCTTGCCACCCCAGAATGGTTGACTGCTGTGGTTGATGGATATTCACAGGATCCGGCAGCATTGTCCCTCCTCCAGGAGCTCTCCGTTTCTCCAGATTCCCACCACCCCTTTACTTTGCACAATGGGGTCATTCGGTACCAGGGCCGTATCTGGATCGGCGCCAATCCTGCTGTGCAGCTGCGTATCATGCAGGCGCTTCACTCTTCGCCTCTTGGAGGTCATTCAGGGTTCCCAGTCACCTACAGCAAAGTGCGCAAGCTGTTTGCATGGCGCGGGCTCAAATCTTCAGTGAAGGAATTCGTTTCCTCTTGCACAGTCTGTTTGCAAGCCAAGCCTGAACGCTGCCGTTATCCGGGTTTGCTGTCTCCCTTGCCCGTTCCTTCGGAGTCTTGGCAAGTGATCTCGATGGACTTCATCGAGGGCCTTCCGCGTTCCGGCTCAGCGAACTGTTTAATGGTAATCGTCGATAAATTCAGTAAGTTCGCCCATTTTGTTCCTCTCCTTCACCCATTTTCAGCCCAGCAAGTTGCCCAGCTTTTCCTTGATAACATTTACCGCTTGCATGGCCTTCCAACCCATATCATCTCGGACCGCGACCGCATTTTTACCAGCACCTTCTGGCGCGAGCTGTTCCGTCTAGCTCAAACCACTCTATCTATGAGCTCCGCTTACCATCCGCAGTCCGACGGCCAAACTGAACGCGTCAACCAATGCCTTGAAACTTTTCTTCGCTGTTTTGTGCATTCTTGCCCCAAACAGTGGTCCCGCTGGGTTTCCCTTGCAGAGTATTGGTATAATACTTCTCCACATTCCGCTCTTGGCCGTTCACCCTTTGAGGTTTTGTATGGCAACCCTCCGCGGCACTTTGGCCTCACTTCAAACTCTGCTACTGACTGTTCTGAAGTCGAATCCTTCATCTCTGAACGAGCCACTATGCTTGCTGCTGTTCGTCAACATCTTCTCCGTGCCCAGCAGCGTATGAAATCACAGGCGGACAAGAAGCGTTCAGACCGTTCATTTGCTGTCGGTGATCTGGTTTACTTGAAGCTTCAGCCGTATGTGCAAAGCTCCCTGGCTCCAAGGTCCAACCACAAACTCAGTTTCAAGTACTTCGGTCCATACAAGATTATCTCCAAGATTGGCGACGTAGCTTATAAACTGGAGTTGCCATCAAGCTCGGCAATCCATCCAGTTTTTCATGTCTCCCTGTTACGACCGGCTCCTTCCTCCAAGTATCAGGTATCCACCAACCTCCCTGAGTCTGATTTTGGCCTTCAGGTTCCAGAACAGATATTGCAGCGCCGCCTGCAGCCTCGCCAGGATGGTTCTGTGGCTCAAGTGCTGATCAAGTGGTCCGGTCTGGACCGTGAACTGGCTACTTGGGAAGACGCTGAGGCATTGTTCCAGCAATTTCCACATGCTCCGGCCTGGGGACATGCCGGTCCTCAAGGGGAGGGGGGTGTCAGCGCCCATCACCCAGGTGAAGCCCAAGAAGAGCCAAAGCCCAGACGAGGTAAACGAGCCCGCTCCAAGAGTTCAAGGATATTCGGCCCACAATGGGCGTGTAATCAGCTGTGCCTGTGTGCCAGCCAGGATAAGTAGTTTGGAGAGGTTAGAGCGGGCAAGCAAGCATTGTATTGAACCCAGTTATATTTCGTGACAATACTAATCCTGCCATCGTCGGCAGGAAGGACTCGTGAACACTCTCCTTCCTCCCGATCCAACCTCCTTCTTCCCGATCTCCGGCCGCCGCCGGCTGCCGGGGTCTAACAATATGTAATTCACAAAGGTCAGTGAAAAGGCAGGCAAACCTTTTCCAGCTTCTGAGCAAGCTCTTTGAGCTCTTCTTCGGAACGCCCTTTCTTATGAATCGCCTTAAGGACCTTAACCAAATGCGCCTGCAGAAACTCGGCGCAGTGCTTCTCAAGATCACGGTCAGGGAACGAGGAATCACAACCAAAGGGGCACTTCATGGGCCTCATGGGGCAGACAGTGACGCAGTGGCGATCCATATCCCGCCTCAGCAACTGCTTCTCGCATCCCTGCTCGCACTGAAGCACCTTGTACAAGCACGCGGCGTCATGGTCCTTCATACACCGGACCGAGACCTTTGCCCGGCAGCCGTCGTTGGGGCAGACCACGGGCCTGAAGCTGCACTGCTCCTTGTGGTCCGCCAACCGCTCCTCGTTCTCGTACTTCTCGGGGCAGTGGAACTTGGTCTTGAGGTCGACGTTCTTGAGCAGCACCTCGGCGATGGCCTCCCGGCGCTCCAGCGGCCAGAACTTGGTCATCTCCATCTCCTGCACGAAGTCGTCGATCTTGTCGTCGCGGCTGTCGCTGAGCAGCCACCCGGAGACGTGGCCGATGATGTTGCGCTTGGTGCTGCTGAAGTCGTCCATGAAGATGGAGACGATCTCGAACGGGTCGTCGGGCATCTCGGCTTCCGGCCCGTCCTGGTTCGCCTCCGACTCGATCAGCGCGTCCGCGATGAACGTGTCGCTCCGCTGCGTGATGTAGTCCACCATCTCCTTCCGCAGGTCGACGGCCACCACCGACGGGTTGCGGAACAGGTCCCCCGTCGTGCCGTCCACGCAGACGGCGGCGAGGCCGGGGAGGAGGATCTGGGCTAGCTTGTGCATCGCCTCGGAGTCGCAGTATGGGCACTGGATCAGCGGGCCTTCGCCTCGCTCCGTTCCGGGGTCCGCCACCGGGAGCTCCATCGCGTCTGCCTTGTGGTCAGGAACCTGCATATGGAAGGATTATCGTTCTGAATTTTTCAGATGAACATGTGAGTCTGGGGAGGTGAAGAGAATGCAGAGTTACGCAGCCGTGGCTCGATCTGTACAATTGATTTTTTTCAGATGAAACATTTTTTCGATTCTTGGTGGGGGAATTGAGGGCTTGCAACAAAGACATGGACAACATTGTAACAAACTGGCAAAGTGGAGTGGATCCAATCCCATTCCGAAAAAGGAAGCTTTGTGTTCGGATCGGGTCTGGCTGTTATTACCATCGAATTAAAGAAAGTCAAAGAGGCCGGCCGGGGGCTAGTCCGGAACGAACAGCAGCGCATTCATTCATGTGGAATGTTAGTTATCCATTATTAACCCTTTTTGGTTGGCGCGTTGTTCTACAGAGCATTGCATTGCCTGGTTGGATTGGAGACCGCCGTGACAGAGCACGCCGGGCGGCGCCGCGCATGGACATGGAGAGAGCCGCGCCGGCCACGCTAGCCGCGGACGAGGGGGAACGAAAGGAACGCGTCTGCTTGTCTGTCTGTCTATCAAGGAGAGGAATCCGCGGAGGAGAAGCGGAGAACACCCACCAGGCCACCAGCAGCACCAATGGATCGGAGGTCGGAGCAATGGAGGGCAGAGGAGGGGGTGGATTCCGTTTCCGTACGTACCTGAGGAAGGAGAGAAGGAATCAACCGGCGGCGGGGCGGGAGGGCGGCGTCCTGGAGCGGAGGGGAGGAGAGACGAGGACACCTTGGGCAGCCCGGATTGTGGCCGGCGTGTTGTTGGGCGCGGGGGAGAGAAGAAGGGAGGAGGCCGTGTCTCAGTCTTGTCTGAATGGAGGAGTCGTGGGAAGCAGAACAGGGCACCTCCCAGGCTTCCACCCCAAATACGGACACGGCCGGCGAGCGGTCAACCGAGCATGCAGCTGCCTCTCCGCCTACGTGGACGAGGAGGAAGCGTTGCTCTGTTTTTATTTTATTTTATTTATTTTTTTATACATTCAACTGAAAACCTGTGGGCCTCGAAAAAAAATCGTGAGCCTCTTCGAAACCAAAGCCAATTAGCCAAAGCCTTGCTTCATATCTGCACCAAGCCGACGTAGGTCAAGTTTTGGGGGTGTTTAGTTCCCAAAAATTTTCACCCTAAAATATCACATCGAATCTTGCAGCACATGCATGGAGCATTAAATGTAGACGAAACAAAAAACTAATTGCACAGTTCACCGTGAAATCGCGAGACGAATCTTTTAAGCTTAATTAGTCTATGATTGAACAGTAATTGCCAAATAAAACGAAAAAGCTACAGTACCCGAAACCAAAATTTTTCGCAAACTAAACACCCCCTTTGTAGCGCTTCTTCAACCGCTCAAAGCTCATTTGCGTGCGGTGCGGCCAAATGGGCCACTTCAAATCAAGCTTCGGCCGGCTCATGCTCCTAGGCCCACGCGCGCTACCATCCTCCTCCCTCATGAGCAGGAGGTTGGACACGAGGCGCTATCGCCCTCCTCCATCGCGCAGGAGCAATGGTCTTAGGCCGTGTTTAGATGCCCGAATTCGGGCCCGAATTCGGGGTTTCAACAGTGTTTGGGCCCCGAATCTGCATTTTGCATCTAAACGGAGTGGCCCGAATTTGGTCCCAATTCGGCCTTTCAGGAGGGCCCAAATTCGCGACGCATCTAAGCAGCGCAACCCTAGCCTCGTCTGCATCGCTCTCCAGAACCTCCTCCGCTCCTCTCGCCGCAGCCATTCAGGCGTCGCGCCGACTCCTTCTCCCCCTGCGCCGCTGTCCCCCTCCACCTCCGCTGTTCTCGCCGCCGCCTCCAGGACCGGATCCACGGCCTTGTCGGTCGAATCCAGCACCTCCGGTACCGCATCCACCATCCTTGACCTCGTCACTGGCTCCTTCCCCCTGCGCCGCTCTCCCCCTCCACGCCAGCTGCTCTCGCTGCCGCCTCCGGGACCGGATCCACGGCCTTGTCAGTCGGATCCAGCACCTCCGGTACCGCATCCACCGTCCTTGACCTCGTCACCGGCTCCTTCCCCTGCGCCGCTGTCCCCCTCCACCTCCGCTGCTCTCGCCGCCACCTCCGGGACCAGATCCACGGCCTTGTCGGTCGGATCCAGCACCTCCGGTACCGCATCCACCGTCCTTGACCTCGTCACCGGCTCCTTCCCCCCTGCGCCGCTCTCCCCCTCCACGCCAGCTGCTCTCACCGCCGCCTCCGGGACCGGACACACGGCCTTGTCGGTCGATCCAGCACCTCCGGTACCGCATCCACCGTCCTTGACCTCGTCACCGGCTCCTTCCCCCCTGCGCCGCTCTCCCCCTCCACGCCACCTGCTCTCGCCGCCACCTCCGGGACCGGATCCACGGCCTTGTCGGTCGGATCCAGCACCTTCGGTACCGCATCCACCGTCCTTGACCTCGTCACCGGCTCCTTCCCCCCTGCGCCGCTCTCCCCCTCCACGCCAGCTGCTCTCGCCGCCGCCTCCGGGACCGGATCCACGGCCTTGTCAGTCGGATCCAGCACCTCCGGTACCGCATCCACCGTCCTTGACCTCGTCACCGGCTCCTTCCCCCCTGCGCCGCTGTCCCCCTCCACCTCCGCTGCTCTCGCCGCCGCCTTCGGGACCGGATCCACGGCCTTGTCGGTCGGATCTAGCACCTCCGGTACCGCATCCATCGTCCTTGACCTCGTCACCGGCTCCTTCCCCCCTGCGCCGCTCTCCCCCTCCACGCCAGCTGCTCTCGCCGCCGCCTCCGGGACCGGATCCATGGCCTTGTCGGTCGGATCCAGCACCTCCGGTACCGCATCCACCGTCCTTGACCTCGTCACCGGTTCCTTCCCCCCTGCACCGCTCTCCCTCTCCACCTCCGCTACTCTCGCCACCGCCTGGGGTACCGGATCCACGGCCTCGTTGGTCGGATCCACCGCCTCTGCTACTGGATCCACGGTGCTTGACCTCGTCGCCGGCGATGGACGGCTACAACGACCAGGGGGACGGCTCGGAGTTCAACGCGGGCGGATCCGGCAACCCCCCGGGCTTCCACTTCGGCAACTTCTCCGACTACGACGACGACCATGGCACGAGGAACTTCTTCTCCCTGGCGCCACCGGGATCCGGATCCGGTGCGTACCAGCAGTACACCTCCCCGCCGCCGGGATCCGGATCCGGTGTGTACAACCCCTACGCCTCGGCGCCGCACCCGCACTCGTCCTCGACCCCAAGCCACCTCAGCCTGTCTGGCCTCAACATCAACGCAAGCTTTGGTTACCCGCACATCAACGAATATGAAGGCATCCTTCGTTCCAGCGACCAACAGGGAGGAGCTGGCAGCCGCCGGGGCGCCCCTCCTGTCGGTGTGCCTTCCGGCAGCGTTGGTGTGGACGCGTCTCCCTTGCCTCGTCAGAGCTAAAGACCATTGAGGGCGCGCGGTGCCCGCAGTGGCGCCGCTGCGGTCAAGCGGAGTCGCGCTCGCGGCGGGTCACGGACGGGCCGGACGTGCACGAGGAAGTCGCCTGCGCCGGCGCCGGCGCTGGATCTCAGGTTCGCCGCCGCCCTCCTCCCTCTTCCTCTCTCCTTCCTTTCCCTCTCCCTCTCCTACTCTCGACCGACGCAATGGGGATTAGGGGGAGTCTTTGGCGGGAGGTGTAGCAGGCGTGCAACTGCTGCTTCCCGCGCGCGCATTGCTCCGCTCTTTTCCCGCGCGAGCGCCGCTCTTTCCCGCACACTTTTCCGTCCTGCGGCGTCCGCCTGACCGAAATCGACGCCTAGGCGACGCTCTCTGCCGCGAGGCGACGCCATAGGCGAAGAAGTCGCGGCGACCCCGACGCCCGGTTTCAAATCTCACTCAGACGACGCCTTAAAAACTATGGTCAGTTACTTCTGAAGAGTTGTGAGGTTAGAATGCTCCCTTCTTGTTCATGAGCTCCGGGTAAGAGCCACGCTCCACCACTGTACCCTCTCCCAGGAAAGCAATCGAGTCTACATTCTTGATTGTGTTTAGTCGATGTGCCACCACAATTGTGGTCCTCCCTAACATTATTCGATCAAGAGCTTCCTGCACCACTTGCTCTGACTGCGCATCAAGCGCGCTTGTTGCTTCATCAAGTAGTAGTATTGCTGGATTCCGTATTATTGCCCTTGCAATTGCAATTCTTTGCTTCTGCCCCCCTGAGAGCTGTATACCATGCTCTCCACGATCAGTATCGTATCCATCCTCCAAGCATCTGAAAAATAGTCAACTTAGTTCCTTGTGTTATACAATGCAAGTTGAAATAAAAGACATGCTTGCAATATCTATATAATTTTGGAATAGAAACAAGTAAAAAGACTTACGAGATGAACTCATGTGCGTTTGCAGCTTTTGCAGCTTCCACAATCTCATCTTCATCGGCTTCTGGTTTACCAAAAGCAATGTTGTCCCTGACACTGCCTGAAAACATTGCAGGCTCCTGACTAACAAGAGCTGTAAATCGTCGGAACCAGAGAATATTCATCTCCCTCACATCCATACCATCAATTCTTACGGCCCCCCTATCAACATCATAGAACCTCTGGATCAAACCTATGATAGTTGATTTACCACAACCGCTTCTCCCAACCAGGCCAACACTCGTTCCTGCTTTCACGTCCAAGCTAAAATCTTGTAATAGAAGGCATTCTGGTCTTGTTGGATATGCAAAACCTACCTCCTTGAATTCTATTCTACCTTCTATTTTCTTCTTCTGATATTCCTTCTCCACCTGCAAAATAGATGTATATTATTCTCCCTCATAGCAAGACAGCATTGTAAAATCATTCTATATATACTTGCATAACTACTTTGCCGATATGTATTTTGTATGATGCTTACGAATGAGTTTGTTACCTTTGAATTTTTTGGAGAGATGGATTTCCTATCTAGCACCTCAAATACCGAAGCAACTGCATTTGCTCCCTTTGCCAGGTCAGATGTCATGCTACCAGCATCAGCAATCACCTTTCCTGTGCTCACCAGCATGAAAAAGGTTTTGAAAACATCACCCGCTGATATCTCCCCAGACTGTGCCAGCTTCCCACCATACCAGAAGGCCAGTGCCCATAACAAGAACGAGAGGCAAGGTGACAACCCTGTGGTGATCCCTGCTACCCATGATTTCTTCCTTGCTTTTTTCAAGGGTTCCTCTTGTGCATGCTCGAATAGCTGAAGAACCTTCGATGAGCATCCAAAGGAGGTTACCATCCTGTGGTTGTAAACAGCTTCTATGGCAATCTGGGTGCTTTGATGCTGAGCCTTTGCCAAGTCCCTTGACACATTTGAGAGAACCACTTTTTTGCATAGTAGCATATCATTGTAGATGGCTGTACAGCTATCATGACAAGAGCAAGTTTCCAAGCTACAATCAGGCCCATTGTCACCACAATTATAATTCCGGAAGCTGTTTGAAGCAGTAAGGATATTCTATCTGCAACAAGGGTTTTGACAAGAGAAGCCTCATTGCTTAGCTGGGAGCACAATGCACCGCTTGAATTAGTTTCTTCATCAAACCATGCTGCCTCAAAGGTTAAGATCTTCTCAAGTACTTGGGCCCGGATGCGCCTAACAAGATGCTCCCCCATGTATGCAAAATTGTAGTGTTGCAATAGATTCACAACAATGGATACCAAGGACAGTGAGCAGAAGATAAAGGCATAGCGTCTGATATTTGCATTCATCTCATTTTGGTCCTGAACAAAGAATACAGCAATCATTCCTCCGATGGTTATGGCAATGAACCATATACCAATGCAGACAAATTGCCTACGACTGCCTGCCTCCACTCAGGTGCGTTCATTGCAAGAATCCTGGAGAAAGATGGTGCAGGTGGAGGAACATCAGAATTTTTTTCCTTTAAGATAGCTGGTGTCAGTGGCATTGGACTTGCTCTGGACATGCTGTAACGGCTGGTACTTGTCCTGGCCACTGAGGAAGCCCTAAATTGTTCATTTTCTTGATCAATGTAGCTTACCATCTGCAATTTCACAAGTCTCGAGTACGGGCCACCCTTGCTGATCAGTTCATCATGTGTACGAATTTCAGCGATTGTACCCCCATCAACTACTGTGATCTGATCAGCGTTCTTCACAGTTGAGAGCTTATGGGCTACTACCTGACCATTGTTAATGAATAATCAGGGATTCAACGTCAAATGATTTTCTCTTCAAAAAGATGAAGTGCAAAGTAATTGAAGAAGTTCTGATATAAGGGTTATAAAGTATGAAGAGTGAGTTTCCTCAAAAAAAGTATGAAGAGTGGAAGCAGTGGCAATTTACCAGTGTTGTTCGTCCCATGGATGCTTGATCAAGTGCATGCTGTACCAAGTTTTCTGATTCTGAATCAAGTGCACTAGTGGCTTCATCGAGCAAGAGTATAGCAGGGTTCTTAATTATCGCCCTTGCAATGGCAATACGCTGCTTTTGGCCACCTGATAACAATGCTCCACGCTCACCAATCTGCAAGAATGGACCATAAAAAAAAAGAACGAGACATGGAATTAAGGTGGCTGAATGTTCCTTTTCACTTTTGATGCGCGTACCTTAGTCTCATACTCCTCTGGAAGCCCCCTTATGAAGTTGTGAGCATTTGCTGTCATAGCTGCTGCATAAACTTCATCCATGGTCGCATCTGGTTTGCCAAACAAGATGTTCTCTTTTATTGAAGTACCAAACAATGCATGATCTTGACTGACTAGCCCCATTTTGCTCCTGATCCATTTGAGCTGGAGCTCTTTAATGTCAAAACCAACAATTTTGACAGTTCCTTCACTGGCATCATAGAAGCGCTGCACTAAAGCTATTGCTGTTGACTTGCCGCTGCCACTGGACCCAACCAAAGCAATAGTTTGCCCAGCAGGAATCTGGAGGTTGAAGTTTTTGAGGACTAGCATATTTGGTCTTGATGGGTACACGAAACGGACAGATTCAAATTCGAGCTCTCCCTGAATTTGGTCCAAAATAAGGCCTTTTGGGTCATCAACATTAATCTGGGGAACACGGTTTATCCGATTATGGATTCTTGTGGCAGCAACAGATGCCTCAGTGAAATGTTTCAGCTCAGGGAGTGCCATTCCAAGGGATCTGCAACATTCAGTAAAGAACTGTTAGTTAAATTAAGCTTCTATTTCTACATGATCAGATGGAGTCATGAAGTCAGTGAGGCTTAAAAAGTACAAGAAACATACAGGCCACCCAAGACGAATGAAATCCCAGCAGCATATATCCTTCCACCACTTGCATGATGTAACATCACCAATCTGCCACCGTACCATGCAAGAAAAGCCCAAATGGCAAAAGAAAGGCAGGTGAACCCAACAGCAATACCCTTTGCAATGCCTTGTTTGATCCCCAGCTTGATCGTCTTGTCAAGGATTGCTGTGTATTTCTGGATGATCCTTTTCTCGGCTGTGAAGGAGTAAACAGTCTTGATAGAGCCCAGAGCTTGCTGGACCAGGGAATTCGCCTTGGCGTACTCATGGCGTGACTGGCGGGACAGGTAGAGAGGGTACTTGCCGTAGATGAGCCCCGGGATTATGAGAAGCAGGACCAGAGGAAAAGAAACCAGAGCCAGCCTCCAGCAGAAATAAGTGGCGAAGGCTAGTCCGGAGACGAAGACCCTAGAGTGCATCAGAAATAGAGGGACCTGTTCCAGATTTTATGAAAATCAACCAATCATGCTGTTATTTCTCCTTGATGAATGATGAAAAAAAAACTGAATTATATTACGTGGAGTTCTGCCTGCTCTTTTATTTTGACGCATTCATTTTTCTGGAAGATGGATAAATTATTTCAGTTTGTTTTTTTTTCAAGTATGGAAAGAATAAATAGTGTGGGTGTACTTCTATATCATCCAAGTAGTTTGGGTGTGTTTGGTTCATGTTTAAAACCTGGCTTGGCTAGCCAACTAAGCCTGGGCAGCTATAGCCTGGCTTCAACAATCCAAGATGCACTTGTTTGGTTGCATTGGCTAGCTTAGCCTGTATAAGAAATTCTGTGTTTGGCTGGTTACTTTGTCTCAGATACAATCACCACATCTGATTATCTGAACATGGTTAAGTTTACCCCCATAGAAGTATTTCGTCGAACAGGTTGTGGGCAGAGGATTTGAGCGGGCACCTTCGCCGTTGCCATCCTCCCTCTCCTCGCCGATAGAGAAGGGGCGTTGGCTGCTGCCGCCATCCTCCATCTCCTCGCTGATAGCAATGAGGCGCAGGCGCCCTGGCCGCTGCCGCGTCGTCCTCAGACCTCAGTCCACCCCTCCTCGCCATAGCGAAGGGGCGCAGAGACAGGGATCTGCCGGACCAAGAAGCTGTGGTGTGGAGGTAGGAACGCAGGGGGAGAAGAAGAGAGGGAGCTGGAGCCGCACCGTAGCACGGATGACGGCCTCCGCGTGCGCCCCATCGTCCTCCGTGTGCAGAGCGAGCGGCATCGACCTCCGCTACGCGTGCGCCCCATCGACCTTCGCCCCGTGTGGACGACAAGCACGTGTTTTTTATTTCTTTTATTTTAAAAAAATAAAACAATTTTCCTACCCAGCGATGCATCTTCAGCCAGGTGTTTATTCGTATTTTCTTTTAGATAATACCCCGACCACAACAAAGAGGAGCATACATAACCAAAAAAGAAAAAAAAACTATGACCTTGGCACATATCTGCTTCTCGACCTCCTCTTCTAAAACGGCGGCGAGATTCAGTGACTGAAAGTTGTCAAGTCGCCGCCGCTCCAAGTGTGCTATCGCTGCGAACCTCTGTTGGTACCATCTTCATCCGCTTCTGACGTCACGTGTCGTCGATTAGCCCACCTCCATCGGTTGTCATCCAGTCGAATCCGTTTCTGCTTCGCTAGATTCCAAGGCATCCACCACCCATAGGGCAATAACATCATTAGGATCATGATCGGCGCCTCTGCCGGAGTCCTCTATCACTGCCGCCAAGGATATCCTCTTTCGCTCGAACTCCCAGGCCACCGCTGCCAACGGGATCCGCCGCCTCCTCGCCAAGATCCTTGCACCAACGATCAGGTTGCCGTCACGGCGCCCCCCTAGGACACAGCTGCCTACGAACCCACCTCTGTTGGATCCGCCTTCTCCCTGCCGAGGACTGACCGTCGACACTTAGGTCACCACTGTCCCCCGCCACACCCACCGCTGCCCAAAGGGACAACGCCGTCGACGCCTCGCCGCTACCCTTCACCCTGCAGACCACCTCCATTGCTGGCACCACAGGGGCCCGCTGCTACCCTACCTTCGGATGTGAGCTCCGACGGTCGTGCTAGGGCTAGAGGCAGGATGGCTCGTTCGAGCACCACCATTAGTCACAACCTCTAGATCCGGGCACGACTCCTCTTCCTTCTTTAGAAGCACCGGTGGGTCGATCCCTAGGCGTGGAGCCACGGATAGGGGCACACAGGCACGATGTTGGGACCGGCCAGAGCAAGACAACGGTCGCACCACCACTCCGAGGAGCCCGGGACCACGCAAGCACTCCGCCACGCCAAGTAGGGTCAAGCACGTCACCAAGTCGGAGGGTCGTGCGCTGCCGCGCCTAGCAGGGGTGAGCGCAATGCCAGATCGGGCAAGGCCACGCGCCGCCATGCCTGCCAGGGGCGAGCACGCCATCGTGCCGCCTTATAACGACCACGACGATCACCGCTTAGTTCGGATCAGTGGTGGTGGACCCATCTAGGAGCTTGTGCGAGAGAGGAGTTGTGGGGCCACACCCGGCCCTGCATGTTTGGATATCAGACGAGGGAGTATATGGGCATGTTTGGTTGGGTGGCTAACCCCCAACCAGGCTTCAGGAAGCCACCTTCAGACTGTTTGGTTGCCTGTTTGAAGGCCAAAGCCAAGCTCCAAAGTGCCACCGACCACCCCTTAGCCAGGCTCTAGAAAAACGTAGGGACGGTCGTTCTTTGGGAGCCAGGCTTGGTTAAGCACCCGTATAGGTTCTCCTCACCGCCCATCGCACCCAACAGTGAACTCTCTTCCCCCTCACCGATGGTTTCGAGCTCTGCTCCCCCATCACCGATGGCGAGCTCTCCTCTTTCCCTCCATTCTCACTGGTGCGTCTAGAGTCCCTGTGCTGGGTTGGCACGAAGGTCGGTAGGGCTTCCTCCTGGAGCTCGCGCGGCAGGGGTGTCGTGCTCCTTCGCATCTGGGAGCTCAATGGAGGGGCCAAGGTGGAGCTCGCAAAATCGGTAGCAAAATCTCCTCTTTCGCGCGTGCATCTCCTCCGCGAGTTGGCCATGGAGCCACAAGTGGTCACCGACAATATGGGCAAGCGAGCGGGAGGCCATCACGCGAACTCCTAGATCTCCGGTGGCCACATTCGACCAAGCTCCCCGGCGTCCGCGCATTCTAGCTCCCCGTCGTTCCAGCTCCCCATGCGTTCTAGCTCATCAGCAGTGCCGGCCCTAAGGGGGGCAGGAGGAGCGACGACCGAGGGCCCTTGCGGGATGGGGGCCCAAGCCCAAGTATATAAGACCCCATACCCTTTAGCTATAGTCCATTAGGATTTAGGATTAATGAGAAGGTGCAGCGGCCCATCAGCAAAAGGAGTCGTCGGCCGCTTTCTTTTCAGGAGGCGCCGAGCTGCCATGCCAACGCCTGCACATGGCACATAGCGAGTCGCGACTTTCGGACTTCGGCACTTCACTTGGTGAGATGGCGAGACGCAGCACCGATCGACGATCACCACGCGACGCGATCACCAGCGCCGATCACCGATGCCTGAGTTCCAGAATCCAGACGATGGCGTTCCAGACGACGTCGGGCAGCGACAACCAGGCAGCTAAGGCAGGGCTCGACGAGGACGATGACATCTGATCTTGGTTATTGCCTTCTGCCCTTTTGTGGAAAAATTTTCTCATGATAACTCATCCGATGTTGAGATTAATGATTTTTTCAGAATTAAAGGTGTTGCAAGTGACTTTGCCAGATTCTTTGATGTCAGCGCCTGAAATTCTGAAGCTTGTTATGAATGTAGATTGCTACCCAAATGTTTCTGTTGCCTATCGAATTCTCTTAATACTTGTGACCGTAGCTTTGGCCGAAAGAAGTTTCTCAAAATTGAAGTTGTTGAAGAACTATTTGAGATCAACTATGTCACAAGAAAGATTAAATGGCTTGGCTATGTGCACCATCGAAAAAGATATCTTGGACACTATAGATCTCAATACCGTCCTCGATGATTTTGCATCAAGAAAATGTCCAAGAAGTATGTTTTTATAAGAAGCAATGAATATGATAGAGTTCTATTCTTCTTTAAGGTAATCATATTAGTTCCAGAAGTACATATATATTGCTTTTTTAGTCTATATTGTTTCTCGCTCTTGATAATTATCAGACATGTTAAATTAAAAATATATTATTGGATTTGCTTTCCATTTACAAGTAAAATTAGCCTATATATTATAAGATTTTTATGGTCTAGAGGGCCGTCGTGATGAGTTCGTCAGAGGGCCCTCAAAATCATAGAACCGGCGTTGCTCACCAGCATTCTCCTTCCAGCTCCCCAGCGTCTGCGCGCCGGTCAACCGCTTCCCCGGCCAGATCCTCACGTCCATGTGTTCCCCACCCGCGAGGAGCTCGTCTTCACCGGCCACTTCGACCTCATTGCCGTCGGCGCGTCCTCCACCACCACCGGTGAGATGCCCACCACCTGTTTGTGATAATGTGTCAAAGGGGGTAAAGTTCTCCAAGAACAGGTGATTATATACAAAGTAAACCGGGCAACCAAACACTCCATTTATTAGCCAAGCTTTGGATTGGCATGGTGCAGCGGGAGCAGACAGGCCAAGGTTGTCTAGGCTTAGATGGCATCGAGACTAGAAACAGACCAGAAAACCAAACACACCTTATTTATGGAGTACCTTACGCAATTTCATTGTGTGATTTATGCCGTATGTAAGCAGCACCCCGCAAGTTCCTTGTTACGGTCCTGCTCCTGCCTGTCTTCCAGGAATCCAGGTCCATGAGGACCATGACAAAATCAAATGAATATGGATCTAGCTTCTAGCGTTTCCATCGTTTGCCACATGGTGTACTAGCAGTAGTGATGATGCTTGACGGATAAAATAAGACGGCAGCCTAGATTGTACTAGACTCCAAGGCAGATGACGGTGCCGAGGCCAGAGGTCATGAGGATGATTCTGATCACATGGCCTGCCATTCCGGGTCAAAACTGTTTGATTTCCCACTGATAGGTCTGGTTTAGTTTCTCTCCCTAAAGTTTATTTTTCATCACATCGAATGTTTAATACATACATGAAGTATTAAATATAGACTTAAAAAATAATTAATTGTATAGATTGTGATTAATTTGCGAGACAAATTTTTTAAACCTAATTAGTCCATGGTTTGACAATGTGGTCCTACAGTAAACATGTGCTAATGACGGATTAATTAAGCTTAATAAATTCGTCTCACATATTACTAAAGACTTCTATAATTTATTTTATTATTACTATCTGAACATCTCGATGTAACATCTGATATGAAACTTTCCTTCCTGGATTCAAACACCACCTCAGTGACGCTCTATTGCTGTAGTAGGTCGCTTGCTCATCCTTGTGCGCTATAAGATTGTAGCAGGTAATGGCACGCACAACGGAGGCACACACCCATGTTAGCTTCACAATAAAGTAAACTCCACGTCTGCGAAAAAAAATTAAGACCACTACCTATCCATTCTTGGACCTTGTTTAGATACCTAAATTCACCCCTAAATTCTACTATGCAAAAAGAAGATTCCCCATCACATCAAAATGCCGGCATATATATGGAGTACTAAATGTAGATGAAATCAAAAACTAATTACACAGTTTTGTTGTACTTTGCGAGACGAACATTTTGAGCCTAATTAATCAATATTTGGACAATTATTAGCAAATAAAAATAAAAGTGCTACAGTGCTATAGTATATCACGGCGTCACCCGAATTGGATAACTAAACACGGCCTTGTTCTTCTCCTCACAGAAAAAATGCATGCACATCACAATTCTGTGTCAGCTTTTTTTTCTCTCTCTCATCTCTCAGCGAGTGCGTTTCAACTTTTCTTCTCTCTCAGGCTACTATTTTTATCTCACAGTGCATTCTTGGAAGTTGGCTTCCGCTTTTTGTCAGCCGAGGCCAATAGGTCTTCTGTAGGATCCCGACGTGATCTGCGAGACCACCAAAGGATATGATATGACACGGAGTCTTGATGCACGGTTAGAGGGTAGGACAGTACGCCAGCTTGAGCGTTGGGGAAGCCCTAAGCAAACAGGTTCTCACATGTCCTCGATCGTCCTAAGAAAAAAGGCTAGGTTTCCATTAGCCAACGAGGACGAAACCTGATAGGTGTTGCTGGAGGCTGGGTCAAGACAGTCATTGGAATACCATCAATGGAGGCTAACACTACTAGTGGTTCTAGTACAAATAAAGTGATTCACAAAGAATCGGAAATGTTAAAACTACTATTCACACAATGTAAACTATCACTACTTATGGTTTGCAAAGAAACTCTTTTCTTTCATCATACCTCACCTTTATTTTCTCTCCTTCTTCTTTTTTAGCATGGATCACTTTCTCTCTCCTCAAGCATATGTAGCTTTTGCAAGCCACTGTGATAAATATAGAGCACCTACTTTTTTATCCGATCCTAGATGGCACTTGGGGCTACTAATGAAAATGCAGCATTGAAGCCTAAGTAGTCATGTCTCACATGACTTTCCCTCCCTTAAACTTTAGCCATCACATCGAATATTTGGACACATGCATGGAGTATTAAATATAGACTAATTACGAAACTAAATACACAGATTTTGAGAATAATTTGCGAGACGAATTTTTTAAGCCTAATTAGTCCATGATTTGACAATGTGGTGCTACAGTAAACATATGCTCATGACGGATTAATTAGGCTTAATAAATTTGTCTCGCGGATTACTGCAGACTTTTGTAATTTGTTTTATTATTACTATCAAACATTAATGTGACATGTGACATTCAATGTGATACTCGTAAACTTTAGCCTTTATAGATTTAAACACCCCGATATATGCAGCGTACTCGTCATTTTTTTTTTGGTCTTTCTGACGTCTGACGAGTGACGAACTGAAGATTCTTTTTGTTGATTGAATTCTGACGATGACGAGTGAAGGAGCGAAGGAATGGGAATTGGGAAGGGTTGGGGTTGGTGGCGTGCCTGCAGTGCTGCACCTTCTCGCTGAGGACCTCCTGGATGTGGGAGGCGTCCTTGGAGATGCTGTTTATGATCTCCGAGGTGGTGGCCTCCTGCGAGTCGTAGAAGCCCGCCTCCTGCCGCAGGATGGCCTGCAGGTACAGGTACCGGATCCGCAGCACCTACCGCTCGCTCGTCCGGCTCCAGCAGTACCCTTCTGCATGCAACCAGGAGGAATTATATACACCAAACAGATGTGTGAGACGATATAGAGTGTAAGAAGAACTTGCAGAAAGTTACCCATGAACGCCACCGTACCGCCAGGATTACGAGCGCCAGGTAGACGAAATTCAGGCACGACTGTGAACAAATAATAAAGTTACTGAACAGACGATGTTGAGCACGGTTCGGAGCTGACGACACTTGTCGCCGGTACAGACAGGTAATGCACGGCGCACGACGAACCTTCTCCACCTCGTGCATGAACTGCGCGCTCTTGGCGCCGCCGGTGGTGGCGGTCTGGGCGCCCCCGTACCCGAGCGCGTTCATCACGTCGCTGGCCGCTGGCGAAGATGAGCAGCAGGTTGGTGGAGCAGCCGTCGCCGATGGCCCCCAGCGTGCCCAGGGCCATGAGCAGGACGTCCACCCGGTCCGCAAACCGGAACATGCCGCGGATGCTCATCGGCCGCTCGCCGGTGCCGGCGCCGGCGCCCGTTGGGGCACTCATCTCCTCCTCCTCCACGCCCCTCTATTGCAAGCTGGAGCTTGACAAGGAGATGGCCGCCGGCCGGAGCAAAGCAATGCTTGTGGACCAGGGCTTTATACAGCTGAGTTGAGTGTGTGCACCAACTCGCGCCGTGTGTCTCATCAGCAATTTCCTCCCTTTTATTATTTGGGGTTGCATCATAAGGGGGCATGCCGGCATGCACACATCATATTGCAACAGAGTAATGATCGAGTTGGAATTCAGCATGTGTGGTGTGGAGGACAAAAAAGTTGGCTGCAACTTACATGTCCATTGGCTCTTCCTTATTATCTTTTCTTAATTTGGTATAATAAATAAATAAATAAATTGTAGATGCTATTGGATCTTTGGTGATATGGTGGTAGACTGGCGGTTTAATATATACTAGCACAATACACGCGCTTCGCTGGGTGTGCCTGTTGTACACGTTTATTTTTTTTTTGGAGGGGAAGAATTTTCGTGAAAAGAAGAGAAAAAAGGAAAAAAATTCAGTGAAAAAAGGAACAAAAAAATAAATAAAAAAGGAATGAACAGTACCGCACAGTGGCCGACGCCCTCAAAGGCCAGAGATTTCTGGGCGCTTAAAGAGAGTAGTTAAGTTATTACAAGTGTTTTTTCCCTTTTCCTTTATATTTACAGCGCTGGGGTATGCTTTTAAATGCCTTTTTCAGGCCAATTGGACCAATATATAAATATAATGGTACTTCCTTCGATCACAAGGTTTTTCCAAGTCAAACTTTGTTAAATTTGCCCATCAATAGGATTTGAAAACATGACTGGTTTCACTAGCTAGATTTATTATGAGAATGGCTTCATAATATATACTCCATCTACTTTTATTTACATACCGTATTAGATTTGTACTAAGTCAAACATTTGTATCTTTGACCATAAATTAAAAAATGGTTCATAACATAAGATTTTTTTTATATTCACTATAAAAATACTTTTATAATATATAATTCATAGGTCTAAAAATATAGGGATTTTTTTTTTCGAAATGGATGGTTAAAAATAATAATGTTTAACTTAGGATAAACCTAATATGAATATAAAAGAGAACGGAGGTAGTAATTTTTATTTCTATAAACCGTCAAAACTCAAAAATCATGACTTACCATAAATCTAGCTGGACTGATAATTACGATCCGAGGAAGTATATGCATGTTTTTGGTCTGTGATGTGTGAATTAAAGCAGCAAAAGCAGGACAACATCTTTCTGTTGCTTACCAAGTGAAAATGCTTTTAAATTGAGTGGTCAAGTAAACAAAGACAATTAAAGGCGGGTTACAAGAGCCTTAGTAGCATCTAAGGTCCTAGGTTTGACTCCTCATAGGAGCGAAATTTTTAGGATTTTCTCATAGAGGTAGGGTCAGGTGCTGGTCAAAGTTTCTTAAATTTAACTAGTTTGTAAAAATAATATTAACATTTGTATCTCTAAATAAGTTTATTATAAAAATAGATTCAACGATCAACCTAATGATACTAATTATATACTATAAATATTAATTAATATTTTCTAGTACATATTGGACCAAGGTTGAGTATGTTTGACTTCTCGGGAAATGAAAACGACAGTTCAAATGGGATGAGGTCCTACGTCCAACTCCGCATGGGAGCAAAATTTTCATGAGTTTCTCATAGAGGTAGGGTTGAGTGCTGGTCAAAGTTTCTTAAATTTAACTAGGTTTGTAAAAATAATATTAACATTTGTATCTCCAAATAACTTTATTATAAAAATGGATTCAACGATCTACCTAATAATACTAATTATATACTATAAATATTAATTAATATTTTCTTGTACGTATTTGACCAAGGTTGAGTATGTTTGACTTCTCGGGAAGTGAGAACGATAATTCAAAGGTGACGGATGGAGTAGAGAACACATGAAAATTTTATTTCCAGCAAAAAAAGAGGGGCCTATCAAATACCAAAGGTAACTTGACAAAATAAGATCATACATTAACATTATCAGTCAAGCTGAGCAATTCGATTGGTCATATTCCTCATGGTGAAATCTATATTTATCCAGGTTAAAGTTCTTGAGGCATATCTGTAATAAAAAGGGTTAATTGAATTTATGCCATTGTAAATGTCATGATTTGGAGAAACACCATTATTATTCATCTATTTGAAACCATGCAACTATAATTCTTGGTCTACCAAAGATTTGCCATGCTATACGTTTTGGATGCAGTTTGACTAGTTTGACTCACTCTTCGGCTATGATATTTTGTATGGACAAAAATGCCCTTGCTAGTCCCATCCCTCTCCACTAGCTCACTGACACGTAGGTCCCATGTGACACTGTCATAGGTCCATTCATCACACTAGGGGGTGTTTGGTTGCAAGGACTAAAGTTTAGTTGATATTACATTGGACATTACATGGGGTGTCGCATGGGGTGTTCGGATACTCATAAAAAAACAAATTATAAATTCTGTCAGTAAACCGTGAGACGAATTTATTAAGCCTAATTAATTCGTCATTAGCGCATGTTTACTGTAGCACCACAGTGTCAAATCATAGACTAATTAGGCTTAAAAAATTCGTCTCGCAAATTAGTCGCAATCTGTATAATTAGTTATTTTTTATTCTATATTTAATACTTTATACATGTGTCAAACATCTAATGTAATAGGGACCAAACTTAAGTTGGAAAACCAAACACCCCCATATCTCATTCCCTCCTCGGTCCCCAACCCCCTGTCTCTTGCAAGCTCAGGCCCATCCACATGAGGCTGATGCGGGCCTTGTTTAGTTGCTTTTCAAATTCCAAATTTTTACACTCTCTTCATCACATCAATCTTTAGATGCATGCATGGAGCATTAAATGTAGGTAAAAAATAACTAATTACACAATTTGTCTGTAATTTGTGAGACGAATCTTTTAAGCCTAATTAGTCCATGATTGGACACTAATTGCTAAATACAAACGAAAGTGCTACAGTAGACCCGAATGCAAAAATTTGCCATCTAAGCGAGGCCACGGTCTCCAAGGCCGGGCAACTATCCACCACCTCCGCCCCTACTCTCGTAGAGGTTGACTAGCCACGCCTGAGCTCCACTTCCCACCGTTCCTGCCTCGGTACGGCTCTGTGGCCACGCCTGCTGACTTATCGTCCTAGCCAATAGTCGCTAGTGTCTATATCAACTTAGGTGAGGAGTGTGTGGACACCGTCGAGTATGCGGAAGGCCCAATACGACCCTGCTCAAGTAAATTGGAGGCACAAGAAGCATTATAGAGACACGAGGAAGCTTACCAAAGGGTGAAACAGGATGTATTATGTGTGTATAGTGGACTGCACATGAACTCATAGTCGTTGGAAGTATATATATGCAAAGTGACATATCACAGGTCCATAAATTATAATGGCATGGTTATAGTACGACGAATAATAAAGGTGTACCTTAGAAGCTTGACAGTTATAATGGCATATATTCAATTAACACTCGAAAATAGTATTTAGTAATAACATTGTCGTGCCCTTAGGACAAATAATCTTAGAAAGTGATGACCAATGCGCTTTTTTTAATGTCAATGGGAAGAGAGAGGTTCCCCCACCTGGGATTTCATGTATTTGATCTTAGAGCATCTCAAGACTACTCAAAACGGTCTCCCAATCTAAGATTTTTGGTAAAATTGGAAAAAAAAACTCATCTCCAACAATTCTCAATCCCAATACACGCGCACAAACACTAGGGGGAGGGAGGAGCATAGACACCTTTCAGCTGCTGGATTACCGACGGGTCTTCAGTTGGCTAACTGATTGCCGATTAGATCCTGCTCTATTTTTTTGCTTGCCACGTAGGTTGTCGGCCATCCAGTAGCCGATAGGTACCCCATCGGCCACAAGATAGCCGACACGATGCTAATTTTGCAATTTTATAAATACAACATCTAGATCTGCAATTATTTATTAAAATAATATTATCTCAAAAAATGGGTAAATGTTTATATGATATCTTGGCAGCAACTAAAGAATGTGTTGATCAGATAATGACACGTTTGAATCTGAAACACTTAGACTAGTCGAAGGAACTAAACTGCAGGTGGTTCAGTAAAACCAGGATAGACGCAGCCAAGAGTGCTTGACTGACTCTAAGTCCTGGTCAAGTGGCAAGACAAAGTGAAAAAGAAAAAGGAAGAGCGAGCTGAGAACACGTATCAAGTGCGGAGTAGTCACTGTGCACGCGGTGACGCGGAGGAGGGCTTGCCAGAATTTTCGCAGAGAGAGGCATGCCTCCAGTGGCGGATGCAGGATGAAAATCAAGGGGGGGCTAAAACCATGGAGATGTTGATTTGCACGAAGATTTAACGGTGATTTGAGATTTTTGCTACAGTGTTTTTAATGCTAAATCCAGTCATTAGGGGGGGCTGGAGCCCACCCAGCCTCCCCTGTAGATCCGCCGCTGCATGCCTCTATGATTCATCCCACGATTAAGATGGAGGGACCTGTTCAAAAATATCGAGTAAGATGCCCACGGAGTCGTGGCACACGTGCCGTGGCGACTGACAAACCAGTTCAAGTTCACACTTCACACAGCGATTTGTCTGACGACGTTGAAGCAGCAAAGGCTCCATCAGAAATGGGCGGTGGCGCATTTCGTCGAACGTGTTTGAGTGCTGCTCACACGAGCGGCCACCGCAGTCCGCAGGACAACGCTCGGGCGTCGGCATTGCACGGACTCCCCTCCAAGGCAGGCAGGCACAAGCAGGCTCGCGATTCCACGTGCGCGTGCAGAGGCCGCGCGCGCGGTGACCAAGGATGCAGTCACAGTCAGGCCCCGGTTCACTCCCAATCCATGCTCGTGCAGCCGCGCCCTGCTGCTGGCCAAGGCTGCCGTTTCTGCTTGTGTGGATGGACAGCCCCTGTGGATGGACAGAGGGAGGTTAAACGCGAGGAATCCCGTAGATGGCGACGACTCCATGAGGCTGCCGACAACTCAATTCCGAAAAAAGAAAAAAGAAAATACGAATCAGGAATTCCTATTCCAGCTTCAACTCGCAAACCACAGTCCACAGTATATATATCATACGATTTGCCATCTTGCTCTGCAACTATTATGACACCACACAACGAAATTGCATAGACACAGACGAGCGTGGCGTGGCAGGGCCGACCTGACTGAAATCAGGCTTCAATTAGGCCACCCAATACTACACATCTGGCGTACTGACGAGACGACAAGCAGGCCCATCATGTTAGCTGAACAACAGAGCACAAACGTTTGTTCTTCTTGATTCTGTAATTCCATACTCCTATACGACGAAGATCAAAGCTTTACACTACACAGGCACGTAGAGAATTCATATCATTTGAAGACTCCCAGCTCCCAGGTGCAGTGGGCCTGCAATGCATAACAGGCAAATCCATAAATGTCAAAACTACATCCTGGTCCAAAGAATTCAAGAAATCACACCACATTTTAATAAAAAAATAATAATTAGGAAATTGGCTCTCTAGTGAATGAATCTACTACACAAGGAAAACAGGGGGGCTGCTCGTAGATACAGGTAAAAATAGCACAACAAACTCACCCGATTAAGCAGTAGCATGCAGTCGCTGGTCGAATCCTCCCCACACGGCCACACCCCGTTCATTCGTCAAAGCCAAAAATGAAGACATCAGGGATGTGGGAGATGAGGTGCCAGTCCTCCCCTGTTCCTCTCTTGCAGCGCCTCTCCAGATCGGGGCAGAAATAGATCGTCAATCGCTTCAGAGCCGTGAGGTCCTTTATCCCCTCCGGCAAGGATTTGATGGCCGGGCAGGAGTAGATTATGAGCTCTTGAAGAGAGGTGGTAAGGCGGCAGATGGATTGTGGAAGGCAAGTCAGCTCCCTCAAATAATTAATCTCGAGTTTGCGTAGAGAGCAGAGTTCACCAAGGCAGTCGGGCAACTGGTGAACTGCATCGCACCATCCTACCTTCAACAACTGGAGGGATGTGAGCTGACCCATTGTTTGGGGGAGGCTGGTCAGGCTAGCGCAGGATTCGATGGTCAACTCTTGCAGAGACCGGAGTTCCCCTAGCGACTCGGGTAGCTCGCGGGTATTAGACCAGCCGTCCACTTCCAGGGACCGGAGGGATGTGAGGCTCCACAAGCTCTCAGGCACCTCGGTTTGCACTCCAGAGAAGAAACGAATCTCCAATGACTCAAGTGCCGCCATATGTTGCAGCAGCTCCCACCCATGCCCAGATCCTAATCCTGTCACACTCCATAGTTTAAGCTTCTTCAGTTTGATAAAACTGGGGGACGAAGAAGACCCCGGGCATTGGCCTGGTGACTGCAGCAGCTGCTCACTGCCCCACAACTTTAACTGCTGCAGCGATGGAGGAAGGTGCGGCATCATCTCCAACTTAGGACAATCACTAATCTCTAACTCTGTTAAGCAGCTACCAACTCGGACTTGTCCCAAGTGAGGTGTTAAATTGTTGTTGTAGCAGCCTCCCCCATCTTCTACATCGGTCATGGACCTCTCTGGTACCATCCACACCACTCCCAAACAAGGCAGGTCACGCATCCACAACTTCACCAGTGAAGGAAATGGGCCTCCACATATGCTCTCAAGAGAAGGCATCCTTAGCAGCCGAAGCTCCTCCAAACAAGGTAGCTCGACAAGCCCATCTAGATGCTTCAAGTTCGGCAAATCACATAGCGACATCACCCTCAAAAATGGGAAGGGAGCAGGGCCCTGTACTCCACCACCAACTTGATTCTGCATCCACCCTGCATATTGCCTACCTGAATACCCATTAATGTACAACCTTTTAATACCAGGTGGTGGTTCTAGGCCGTCAAGCACATCTTGCTGCAACTCAGTGTTTACCTCTTCCATTTTATTCGACATCCAACATAGGCCTAACCTCTGTAAGTTTGTCCTCTGTTTCAAGCATACCACGTGTGCATCATTCGTATCCATCACATGTTGAATACCTATGATTGTTAGTTCCTCACCCAACCTAGATACATTTGCAAGCTCTGACATTCCAGCAAACTTTTGTCCCTTACCAATAGCAAATAAGCCCAACTTTTGTAGTCGACTGAGCTGTCCAATGCCTACAGGCATTCCTCCCAATTTTGTACAATCTATTAGGTTCAAAACTTGAAGCTTATCCAAGTTGACAATGCCTTCAGGCAGCTCTACTAGCTCATGACAACAATGAAGGTCCAAACACTCCAGATTTTCCAGTTTTGTCATACTTGATGGTAGCCCCTCAACTTTGCTGGAACGTAGCATTTTGTTTCTGCCAATGGAATCTGGCAAGCATTTCAGCTTTGTACACCATGATAGGTTCAATGTTCGTAACTTCTGCAACTTACCAATAGAGTCTGGCAACACTGTAAGCATACTGCAACTGCAAAGACCAATACTTGAAATCATATGACAATCACCAATAGAATCTGGCAAACTCTTTAGCTTCATACAGTGCGACAAGTTTAGTGTTCTTAACATTTTCATCGTACAAATGGATTTGGGTATCTCGACAAGTGAATAGCTGTGTGTTACATGAAGTGCTTGTAGGCTCCAAACATCTGACATAGTCTCAGGAAGTTTTTCACAATCTAGTTCTGAAACGGCAAGATATTTCAGATACTTAACTTGAGATATGGTGTTAGCTCCTTCTGCATTGAGATATCCCACCAAAACACTGCGCAAGTGCTTTGCATGCTTCAATGCCATGGCATATATGTAACGTTCATAATTTGGCATATATACAGCACGTGCTTTTCTAAAAAGAAATTTAGGTGCCATATGTTCTGTCTGTTTAATCAAAGAAAAATATCTATAGCTCTTTGTGGTACTGCTGCTTGCCTCGTTTGGCATGTCAAGTGAAATTTCATCACCCAAGATGGACAAGGCAAGATCATGAACCAAATCATGCATCTCACATCTCACTCTCCCATGTATTTCGTAGACGTTTTGTAGGAAATACACTTGCAGAAGAGACTCAAAGTGGTTGTGGCCAACATGCTCCAAGTCCAAGCAATCAACACCATCCTCTACGGTGATCATATCATGAGCAATCCATAGGTCAATCAATTGTTCTTTATCAATCCAATGACCTTTAGGAAACAATGAACATATTTTAAAACACTGCTTGAGATTAAATGGCAGATGGGAATAGCTTAACCTTAAGCATGCAGCTACTCTATCTTCTTTACCATCAACATTCAATAAATTTTTGTCTCGCATATCCTGCCACTCTTCTATCCGCTCCTTCCCATGGAGAGCACCTGCAAGTACTTTAATTGCTAGTGGCACCCCACCACATTTGTCCACAATTGCTTTCCCAACCTCTTCAAAATCCCAACCAGTAGGATGTGTTACCAAGCTTTGTTGGAATAGTTTCCAGCTGTCATCTGGAGACAAGAATGGTAAGTAAAATTGGTTGGTGGATCCCACTATTACCGCAACTTCTCTGTTCCGAGTAGTAAGTAAAATCCTGCTTTTAGGTGCGCCTACCTTTAGACATACCATGAATTCTTCCCACTCATCTCGTGAGTTGGTCCAAACATCATCCAATACAAGAAGAAACCTTTTGCCCTTCAACTTGTCTGAGATAGTTTGGTTCATATAAGGCAAGGCATGGGTTCCTGGATTATTGTCAGAAAAAGCTTCAAACAATTTTTTGATGAGATCATTGACAACAAATTCTTTTGACACATGAACCCATAGTCTAACTTCAAATAAATGCCTCTCTATAATGTTACCATCATTGAAAACCAGTTTAGCCAAGGTAGTCTTCCCTGACCCACCAAGCCCGATGACAGAAACAATCTTAATTTTCTGTTGATCATCATTCTCTTCAAGCATGGATATTATTTTCTGCTTATCTTTATCTCTTCCAACTACTAATGTCTCGTCAACATTAGGCAATGATGTCACCTCCTTTGTTCTCATGTTCGTAAGTCGAACAGGAGGATCCACCGATAAACTATTTGTTATTGCAAGGTAGTCAGTTCTTTGCTTCACGATTGCAGCAAATCTCTTCTTGATTGCCTTGAGCTTGTTGGCTGCCTTGCATTGAAATACAAATAATTTTGGTATTGTAGATAGGTATCTGGTCACAATACCATCACCATCAGAGTCATATTTTTCATACTTCAGCTGGAACTCATCAACAACATCATCAACATCATAATAAATATCTTTCAACTTTTTGAGCGAAGCAAATGCTTGTCTACTTCCAATAGAGTTGTCTGTTGTTGTTTCTAGCCAAAAGTTGATATCCTCAACAAGACCACGGAACTCCTGGAGATCTTCCTTGACACCCACTATAGAGCTGTACTCTTTGATTAGCGATGGAGCTAATTTGTTGCCCACAACCTTCAAGGTTCCAGATACTAAAGCAGATATGGCAGCAGCTTCTACGCCGGTCATTTTTCTTATAGATTCTCCTGTGCCAGATATTAATTTCCTGCAAAAATGAATTCGCAGTGAGCTGCCAAACATGAGGCCAGAATTCAAAAATGGGCTGTACCAAATATGGCTCTACATGCATTAATGCATGATGTGAGTATTAGTTTTTTCTGCTGCATTAATGCATGAACAATACCAACAACAATGTCAGAGAAGATTTCATTCAAATAATAATCTGATAGAAGTGTACGAAACAGTAGCCGGTATATTTGAGATATCTTACGTGGGTAAACAGGTGCTCAAGTACGCATCCCGCCTTTCGGTCTTCGTGTTGCTGAAGTGCTCCTTTACAAACAATGTAGAATTCCTTCTAACATAACAGTGAACTCGACATAAGAAGTGTCATCTATGTCCAAAAATTAGAGAGCAGGATATAGGAGAGTACAAGATACAAAGTACATGAACATGAACTATTCAACGATGCCAACATTAACATACCACTGCCTCTAGAACTGACAAACAATAGCAGTCCTTTGCCCAGATTATGATCTATGACTGATGAGTGCTCCAGTATTAAGTACCTTTAGTATATAGATTTATGTGCTGGAAAAAGTACAGGCATCAGAGACGAAATAAACAGATACTTGACTGGAGCAAGCATGAAAATCAAATAGGATGTATATTATTTATCAGAAATAAACTAAATACCTGGAGCTAAGGGATTTGCTGCTGTTGCTGTGCCATCTCCAAATGTTCCTTTTCTCCTCTGCAACGTGCACACCAGAGTACCAGACCTCGGAATTTGTGTTGCACAGTGCGGGATGGAGCCTAGATCTTGACGGATAGTGATGAGAGTACTTGGGATCTTCTGCTGGCTTGTGATGCTTCGTAGCCAGCTAATCAACTGCTAGAAACAAAGACACAAGGAGTAGCGCAGAAAGCTTAAGGCAGGTATCAGAGATGAAATGAATGGATGTGCACGGAGCAAGAAACAAAATCAAATGGGATGCTACACATGCCTGGAGCTCAAAGATCAGCTACCTTTGCTATGTATCCACGCCAAAGCTTCCGGGATCGCCTCTGCTTAATTGTGAGTTGTAATTGTGGCAGCTTCCTTGTGAAGGTAAGCTATCAACTGCTGCCGACCATGGCCAGTTGTAACAATGAGATAAGCATAATGGATAGAATCATGGAGAGATCTATATGGCCAAATGGGCTCGAGGACCCACATGGACCACCGTCACAATAATTTAGAGGACCAACACCACTGAAAGGAGAAATTAGATTTTGCCCCTCCCTTTTAGAATCAATCAAAATATCCAACAAAATATTATGCTTTCAAACCTTGTCAATTTGTCAAGGATGGCTAAATACAGGCATTTGTGTTAGGAATGGAATACAGCAAAATCAGTGGGATGTGTTATTCTTCAAACAAATATCCTCATTATCTCTTCTCTCACACACATACACAGCTCAAGGCTATCACAGTTCATGCTGCATTAACAATCCAGTAGCTTTTAATAGTATCAAGCACCTCCTAACTAGCAAAACTCAATTTGCTTTTGACTTGCATCTTTTCAACTCATGCTTGCACCTAATTTCACTTCTTCGGACTTTGTTAGAAACTTCAAGGATCAACTAGTGTATGGCATCCACTAATCAATTTATTTTTTTCTCATCTCAAGAAAATAAATTAATTCCAACATTCTCCCCATTAATTTGTTTTCTTGAGATATCTTCTTCTTTTCAGCAATCATTTCTCTCAACAGAATCCCTGTGTGGCGGCCCTCCCTCCAACGTGGTGCATCATGACCTAACGCCCTGGGCCTGGATCAGTCGTCCTCGTGTGGCGGAGGCCGGCGCCTCTACCCCCAGCGTGGCGCATCGTGCCCCCCCCCCCCCGCGGTCACGTCACTAAGCCCCATTCTAGGCTTCCTGGGCTTGGATCTCCTCATGTGGCGACCAATGCACCTCCTCCAGCGTGGTGCACCGTGAGCCGACGCGGTCGCATCCCTGAGCCCCCCTTCTGAGCTTCCTGGTCATGGTCCGCCATCCCCGTGTGGTGGCAGTCGGTGCCACTAACCCCAGCGTCGCGCACCGTGACCTGCCACAGTCGCAATACTAAGCCCCTCTCTTCTAGGCTTCTCGGGCCTAGATACGCCACCCTCGTGTGGCCGCCGGCACCCCTCCCTCCCGTGGCGCACCGTGAGTCGACGCGGTCGTGTCCTAGAGCCCCCTTTCTGGATTTCCTAGACATATCTGCTGTCCTTGTGTGGCGGCAGCTGACGCCACTCCCCCAGTGCGGTGCACCACGTGCCAACGCCCCAGGCCTGGATCCATCGTCCCCATGTTGCGGCGGCCGACGCCACTCCCCCTACGCAGCGCACCATGACCCGCTGCGGTTGTGTCCGCAAGCCCCGATTTTTCCTTCCCCATGTGGCGGTGGTCGGCGCCCCCACCCCCTAGTGCACCTGACATACCGTGTGTGTCGGGGTCTAAGCGAAAGCCCAGCCTGGCTCTATGTTGGACCAACGATGACGATCGCCCCTCCAGCGGATTTCCTTCTTGAAGTCGTCGCTAAGGAACCTCTTGTGGCCTTCTCTCCTTGGTCAGCCAAGTCATTGTGTAGTTCTCCTCGGCACAAGACTTGGGCGAATTGAAAGCCTTGCTAAGCTCCTGCTTGGCCAATAAAGATTATGTTTTGGAGTCATTTACCTCACTAGAGGCATCGCCGAAGAGCTCATGTGCCTTGATGGTAGTGGTGTTGCTTTTCTCTTCTTCCTGGTATTTTTGTGTTTGTGCCACTATTCCCCTGGGGCAGGGGCATTTGTTGTTGTTCTTTTATTTTCCTTATTAGTGGGTATGCTACGACCTTGCCCTTGCACTAGGACTGTTGTATGGTTTTAGTCCAGTTTTTTCATAATTAACCGGATAAAAGGGTTTCGCTTCGTTCCCCAAAAACAAGGTTGTTAACAATATATCAATATTATTCAAGTGGGGATTGTTCCCCCAGGTGACACTTAAAAATCCACTTATATCATTATTAGAGAAACTAAAATTTCCCCTTAAATCTACAACTAAATCAAACCATCTATTATTATGAAAATAATTAAAAACCCATAAATTACATCTGTATATAATTCTAAATTACCCGCGCAAAGCAGAGATGAATGGATATCATGTACACTTGGACCATATAGTCACAATAATGTAGAGGACCCACACAACTGAAAGGAGAAATTAGATTTACCCCCCCCCCCCCTTTCTGGAACAAATCAAAATATCAAACAAAATGTTATGCTTTCAAACCTTGTCAATTTGTCAAGGATGGGTAAATACAGGCATTTGTGTTAGGAATTGAATATGGCAAAAGCAGTGGGATGTGTTATTCTTCAAACTAATATCTTCATTATCTCTTCTCTCACACACATACACAGCTCAAGGCTATCACAGTTCATGGTGCATGAACAATCCAGTAGCTTTTAGTAGTATCAAGCACCTCTTAACTAGCAAAACTCAATTTGCTTTTGACTTGCATCTTTTCAACTCATACTTGTGTCTAGTTTCACTTCTTCGGACTTTGTTAGAAACTTCAAGGATCAACTAGTGTATAGCATTCACTAATCATTTTTTTCTCATCTCAAGAAAAGAAATTAATTCCAACATTCTCCCCCTTAATTTGTTTTCTTGAGATATCTTCTTTTCAGCAATCATTTCTCTCAACAGAATCCCCGTGTGGTGGCGGCCCTCCTTCAGACATGGTGCGCTGCGACCCAACGCCCTAGGCCTAGATTGTTGTCCTCATGTGGCGGTTGCCGGCACCTCTACCCCCAGCGTGACGCACCGTGACCCCCACGGTCGCGTCACCGAGCCCCATTCTAGGCTTCCTAGGCCTGGATTTGCCATCCTCGTGTGGCAGTCGATGCACCTCCTCCAGCGTGGCGCACCGTGAGCCAACACGGTCGCGTCCCTGAGCCCCCCTTCTGAGCTTCCTGGTCATGGTTTGCCATCCCCGTGTGATGGCGGCCGGCGCCACTAACCCCAGCGTGGCTCACCACGACCCGCCATGGTTGGAATACTAAGCCCCCCTCTTCTAGGCTTCTCAGGCCTGGATACGCCGCCCTCGTGTGGCCATCGGCACCCCTCCCTCCCTCGGCGCACCGCGAGTCAACGCGGTCATGTCCCCGAGCCCCCCCAACTTTCTGGACTTCCTAGACATGGATCTGCTATCCTTGTGTGGCGGCGGCACCGAACCTTAATGAGAAAAGAGCCTATACTGACATGAGGAATAAACCCCCTTTACCCTCGGTAGACTTTTGTGTGAAAAAAGTAGGATTCCCCGATGCCACTCCCCCAGCGCGACGCACCATGTGCTGATGCCCCGGTCCTGGATCTGCCATCCCTGTTTTGCACCGGCAGACGCCGCTCTCACTTACGTGGCGCACCATGACTCGTCGTGGTTGTGTCCGCGAGCCCCAGTATTGCCGTCCCCATGTGGCGGCGGCCGGCGCCCCCGCCCCCAGCGCACCCGCCATACCATGCGTGTCGGGGTTCTAGGCGAAAGCCCAGCCTAGCTCTACGCTAGACCAACGACGATGATCGCCCTCTAGCGGATTTCCTTCTTGAAGTCATTGCTAAGGAACCTCTTGTGGCCTTCTCTCCTTGGTCAGCCAGGTCATCGTGTAGTTCTCCTCGGCACAAGACTTGGGCGAATTGAAAGCCTTGCTAAGCTCCTGCTTGGCCAATGAAGATTATGTTTTGGAGTCATTTACCTCACTAGAGGCATCGCCGAAGAGCTCATGTGCCTTGATGATAGTGGTGTTGCTTTTCTCTTCCTGGTATTTTTGTGTTTGTGCCACTATTCCCCTGGGGTAGGGGCATTTGTTGTTGTTCTTTTATTTACCTTATTAGTGGGTATGCTACAACCTCGCCCTTGCGCTAAGGCTGTTTTATGATTTTAGTCCAATTTTTTCATAATTAACCGGATAAAAGGGTTTCACTTCGTTCCCCAAAAATGAGGTTGTTGATAATATATAAATATTATTCAAGTCGGATTGTCCCCCCCCCCCCACCCCCATGACACTTAAAAACTCCACTTATGTCATTATTAGAGAAACTAAAATTTCCCCTTAAATCTACAACTAAATCAAACCATCTGTTATTATGAAAAATAATTAAAAACCCAAACTACATCTGTATATAATTCTAAATTACCCGCGCAAAGGAGAGATGAATGGATATCGTGTACAATTGGCAGAACCCAAGAAGCTTGAGAAAACCCAGAGGTTGTGTCAAAACAAGAGCCCTCAGAGCAGATCAAGTTTTAGTGCCTCTAAGCCAGGGAAGGTAGCCCTCCTCCCTTGAGTCGGTCGAATAGAAATAAGAAACATGAAAATCAGTGAACCATCATGGTAAGATGAACATACCACAGCGTAAAAAGTAGAGAAGAATCAATAGGACAGCATCCTTGTAGTTGCCATCATCTATGACTAGGGAGTGTTCGGCCTTCAGTACCTAGCTGAGACCAGTTAGAAGAAATAAAGCCCATGTTATTTACCCAAGAAATTACAGGTGCAAGCGCAGAAAATATATATAGCAGGCGAAGGAGTACAAGTGCAAGGAAATACGACGACGGAATGATCGAAGAGGTGGCAGATCGAGTAGTAGAGCAAAATACCTGGAGCTCAGATGTGGTGCCGTTGCTTGTGTGTAGAGCAAGACGGGAAGTTTGGGCGCCGGCCTTGGTTTGCACAACGCAGGCGCATCAACTTATCTCCTGAGACCTCCAGGGGCAGGGTTCTGCTTCTGCGCACTGCTATAGGTTCTGAAGGGAGGGAGGGCAGCAACTTATCTCTAGAAGCAAAAGCAGATGTGGACGGCTAAGTAAATTACCCGGCAGCATCGCATAGAGAATCTGCCCCCCCGCTCCCGTCGTTGTCAAGTCATATCACTGGAACACCTTTTTAGTAGATAATAAAAAGAAGTTTCTGGCTTTTATCCCTTTATATTAATGAGGAACGAACCAACTTTTTTTCTTTACAACCCAACACTTTAAGACAATCAAAGAAATTTAAGACAAAACAACTCAAGACCTGATTCTAATTATCGAAGGCCATCCAAAGGATGCAAAGAGAGTCAATGCCATGTTTCTAAAATTCAGTAAGCCCTCGCCATGAGCGCTTGTGCATCTTCACACGGTTGCAACTAGACCCCTCACCATGAGAGTTTGTAAACTATTATGTCATCTGAACGTAACATCAATCCAGGTACATGCCATGTACTGTGATTAGGAACATCTTTGATTAGGAAGCAAAGGTTTCATGTGTTTTAAGCTTATATACTTGTATAGATATCTCAGTGTCTAACTTTAAAACTTTTATGTAAGGGCCTAATAAGAGGCAGGATTTCTAATAAAGGTTACAGTATGTTGGAATAATTATTCCGTAATAAGGTGTTGTCAATGCAAAAGTTGACTCGCTGCACTGTTTACGGAACAAAGAGAGAAGCAGAGCCAAAGAGTGACTACAGTATGTAGGGTAGTATGTCGGAATTGATATAAGCAGTGTGAAAAAGATTTAAGCTTGTTATTACTAGCAGGAGAGTCTGCCCTCCTGTTGGCCCTTACGACTCACTAGAAATGATTGTGTTTTTTACAAGTGCAGTCCGAAAACATTTTTGCAAGTCTTATTCAGGGGAACACATTGGTTCTGGTTTTGAGGTTAGTTGCAGCAAAGTAAAGAAAACAAATAAAGCATTTACAAGGCTTATCAGGCACTGAAGACATCGGCCTTGCCTTTTTTTTTCGTCCTATGAATGGCCCGTTATGTCTAGGACTGCAAACTAAATTTCTGTCATTTTTGTGAGTCTACTTTAATCATGAGTGGGAGAACTTCTTTGTAATAATATGGTCTGATTCCTCACTTATGAGTGAGGATATGATGAAGCAGGATATTTCTTCCATTATGTAAAAAAAATATCGGAATAATTATTCCGTAATATGGTGTTGTCACTGCAAAAGTAGATGCACTGCACTGTTCTACGGAACAAAGAGAGAAGCAGAGCCAAGAGTGATGGGATGAGGAATCTTCTTACATTTAGTACTTCATACATGTGCCGACATTTCGATGTGATGGAGAATCTTCTTTTTACATAGTGAAATTTTGGGGAGAAGTTGGGAACTAAACAAGGGCAGGGTTGCCATGCAGAACTCGGAAAAAAAAAATGTGCATGAATGTTCATGCCACGGGATGGACATGGAGGGGCTAACATAACAAGCAAAGAGGACTGAAATCATGCAAGGGAAGAGAACGCATCGTGCATCACTCGTAGTAGTTCCAAACATGTTGACTGTACAGTAGAACAATTGAACAAAACGTTTGTCCTTCTGAAATCTGAATTTTTCAAATGTAAAGGAGACCAAACAAACGCTGCATGTTCTGACCAAAACGCTGAGTCTGTAAGACAAAGCAGAGTCGTGCGTTTGATACAACCGAAGCCTCCATGCGTCCATGGAGAATAAACGCTGCACTTCGCCAAAGGAAATTTGCCGCAGCTCTCTTGAGTACAGGCAAGATGATGGAAGTAGTGAGCAGTAAGTGGCTAATGCATTTTCTTCATGGCAGAGCAGAGCTCGAGGATGGCGCCATAGCTTTTTGGCTCGCTTACTTGATATATCAACTTCTTAATTAAAATCGTCTTCACAGGTATGGGGTTAGCAGAAGCCCTCCTTGGCTGCAGAAAACTATGACTCCAACAGATATGGACCTGCTGGTTCACCTGAAACGAGAGTTCAAATTAGCCAACTCATACATGCATCTGTCATAAGCTGGGCACCACTTGTACAAATGGTGAGTCGATCATTTTGTGTTGGAAAGAAAAAGGTAGAAGGAAACTAGAGAGTTACCTTGAAATATGTTTTGCTTACTGGCAACCAGTTGTTGTGCGGGCATAACAAGTAACAGCAATGGCCTTGGCAGAGTAGTTAGATAATTCCAATTGCAGATTTCCCATTACTAAGTGTGACACGTATGCAAATCGCTGAGCAGGCTGTATGAGCACTTGGGACTGGAACCAATTGCAATGAATAAAAAATAATTAGGAAATAGGCTCTCTAGTGAATCCACACAAGGAAAAAGGGGGACTGCTCATAGCTACAGGTAAAAGTAGTACACAACAAACTCACCTGATTAAAGTAGTAGCATGCAGTCGCTGCCCAAATCCTCCCCACACAGCCACACTCCGTTGCTTCATCTAACAAGGAATCTTGACATCAGGGATGTAGGAGATCAGGTGCCAGTCCTCCCCAGTTTCTCTCTCACAGCGCCTCTTCAGATCAGGGCAGGCACCGATCAGCAATTGATTCAAAGCCGTGAGGTCCTTGATCCCCTCTGGCAAGGATTTGATGCCTGGGCATGCATAGATATGGAGCTTTTGAAGAGAGGTGGTGAGGCGGCAGATGGATTGTGGAAGGCAAGTCAGCCCCTTCATAAGATCAATCTTGAGTTTACGTAGAGAGCAGAGTTCTCCCAGGCAATCGGGCAATTGGTGAAGTGCATTGCAGTCTTCAATTACGAGCTCCTGGAGGGATGTGAGGAGGCCCATTGATTGGGGAAGCATGCTCAGTCTATGACAGTATCTGATGGTCAACTCTTGCAGAGACTGGAGTTCCCCTAGAGACTCGGGTAGCTCGCGGATATCAGAGCAACTGATTACTGGAGGGATGTGAGGCTCCACAAGATCTTAGGCAGATTGGTATGCACTCCAGAGAAAACAGTAATCTCCAATGACTCGAGTGCTGTCATGTGTTGCAGCAGCTCCCACCCATGCCCAGATCTTAATCCTCTCACTTTCCATAGCCAAATCTTCTTCAGGTGGCTAAAATTGGGAGATGAAGAGGACCCCTGGCATCGGCCTGGTGACTGCAGTAGCTGCTCACTGTCCAACAAATGCAACTGCTGCAGCGACTGAGGAAGATGCGGCTTCACCTCCAACTTAGGACAATTATCTATTAATAACTTTGTTAGGCAATTACCAACTCGGACTTGTCTCAACTGAGGAGGAAGATGCAGCTTCACCTCCAACTTAGGACAATTATCTGTTATTAACTTTGTTAGGCAATTACCAAATCGGACTTGTCTCAACTGAGGTGTGAAATTGCAGCAGCCTCTCCCCTCATCTCCATCAGGCATAGTCCTCTCTGCTACAATCCACACCTCTCCCAAACAAGGCAGTTCACGCATCTTCAATTTCAGCAGAGAAGGAAATGGGCCTCCGCTTATGCTCTCAAGACAAGGCGTAAATTCCAGATTAAGCTCCTCCAAACAAGGCAGCTCCACAAGCCCATGTAAATACTTCAAGTTTGGGAAATCAATCAGTTCCATCACCCTCAAAAATTGGAAGGGAGCAGGTCCCTGTACTCCACCAACTTGATTCTTCATCCACCGTGCATATTGTCTACCTGAATAATTATGAATTTTCAGCTCTTTAATCCCAGGTGGATGTTCCAGATCATCAAGGACAGCCTGCTCCAACTTTTGTAGGTCCAGCCTACAAGAGTTCTTTAAAGCTAGTTGGTGGTTTCCTTCAAAAGAAATTGTAAAATCCATCCACCACTGTAGCTCCAGCCTCTGTAAGTTTGTTTTCTGTTTCAAGCATGCCATACGTGCATCATTCTGGTCCAACACATGTGAAAGATCAATGATTCTTAGTTCCTCACCAATTCTAGATACATTTTCAAGCTCTGAGATTCCTGCAAACTTTTCTCCCTTACCCACAGCAAATAAGCCTCCAAAGCCTACAGGCATGCCTCCAAGTTTTGCACAATCTTTTAGGTTCAAAACTTCAAGCTTCTCAAGTTGCCGATGCCTTCAGGCAACTCTACTAGCTTCGAACAATCCTGAAGGTCCAAACACTCAAGATTTCTCAGTTTTGTGATACTTGATGGTAGCCTCTTAATTTTGGTCTCATCTAGTCTCAAAAATCTTAGCTTCTCATTTCTACCAATAGAGTCTGGCAACATTGTAATCTTCACACATTTCGAAAGAATAAGGCTTGAAATCATTTTGCAATCACCAATAATGTCTGGTAAGCATTTCAGCTCGCTGCACCATGATAGGTTCAATGTTCTTAACTTCTGTAGCTTGCCGATAGAGTTTGGCAACACTATAAGCGCCCTGCAATTGCAAAGACCAATGCTTGAAATCATTTCAGTCACCAATAGATTCTGGTAAATGCTTTAGTTGTTCACAGCCTGACAAGTTTAGTGTCCTTAACTTCCTCAGCTTACCACTGGATTCTGGTATCTCGACAAGTGAATAGCTGTTTGTTACATGAAGTGCTTGCAGGCTCCAAACATCTGACATACCCTCAGGAAGTGTTTTACAGCTTTGTAATGACATGGAAAGATATTTGAGATATTTAACCTGAGATATGGTGTTGGCTTCTTCGGCATCAACATATCCCACCATGACACTACGCAAGTGCTTTGCATGCTTCAGTGCCATGAAATTTGTATTATCTCCATACCAAGGCATATATACAAATACAACACGTGCCTTGCTAAAAATATTTTTGAGTGCCAGCTTTTCTGTCCGTTTAATCAAAGAAAAATATCTATAGCTCTTTGTAGTTTTATTGGTTGCCTCGTTTGGCATGTCAAATGAAATTTCATCACCCACGATGGACAGGGCAAGATCATGAACTAAATCATGCATCCTGCATTTTACTCTTCCTTGCCGATCTTTAGTCACATCTTGAAGAAACGACATTTGCACAAGAGAATTAAAGTACTTGTGGCCAATATACTCCAAGTACTCAACACCAGCTTCTGGAATTATCATATCATGAGCAATCCATAGGTCAATCAGTTGTTCTTTATCTATCATGTAACCTTTAGGAAAAACTGAACATATTGTGAATCATTGTTTCATATGTGAAGGCAAATGGAAATAGCTCAACCTCAAGCATCGAGATACTGATACACTAGCTTCTTCACCCTCAACATCAAGTAAATTGCTGTATCTCATGGCCTGCCACTCTCCAATCAGTTCCTTTCCACTGAGGACACCTGCAATAACTTTGATTGCAAGTGGCACACCACCACATTTATTCACTATTTTTTCCAACCTCTACAAATTCAGACTCCAGATGTTTCACTCGCATTCCTAAGCTTTGTTGGAACAGTTGCCAACTGTCACCCAGAGATAAGAATGGCAAGCTAAATTGGTATGTTGATCCTACTGTTCCTGCTACATCACTATTGCGCATAGCGAGTAAAATTGCACTTCCAGGTGTGCCACTCTTCAGATGCACCATGAACTGTTCCCATATAATTTGGTCCTTAGTCCAAACATCATCTAATACAAGTAGATACCTCTTTCTGGTCAATTTGTCTGATATTTTTTTGCTAATTTCCTGCAAAGGATATTGTTCAGACTTCTCGCCAGTAATAGCTTCAAACAACTTCCCCACAAGCTTTGCAACATCAAACTCCTGTGATACATGAACCCATAATTTCACTTCAAAATGCCTGTCTATAATGTTGCCATCATTGAAAACCAGTTTAGCCAAGGTAGTTTTCCCTGAGCCACCAAGTCCAATGATTGAAACTATGTTGATTATTTGTTGGTCTTTCACTTCTACAAGTTTAGATATTAACTCATGCTTCACTTTGTCTATTCCAACTACAGATGCTGCATCAATGTTGGGCAATAATGGCATCTCTCCAACTGTGTTGTTCATATGAGGAACATGGTGACCAACTGGTAAACTATTTGTGCTAAAATCGTTTCTTTGTTTCACAATTCCAGCAAATTCCTTCTTGATTGCCTTGATCTTGCTAGAAGGCTTGCACTGAAATATAATTGATTTTGGTTTTGTGTATACATATTTGGACACGATACCACCACTAGCAGTAGCTTCATGTTTTTCAGCCTTTAGCTGGAATTCATCGACAATATCATCAACATCGTAAGCAATATTTTTCAATTGTTTGAGCCAAGAAAATGATGGATCATTCCCCACAGCTTTATCTCCTACACTTTCCAACCAACTGTTGATCTCCACAGCTTGACCATGGAGCTCTTGGAGATCTTTTTTCGCTCCCACTATGGAGCTGTACTCCTTCATTAGCAGTGGAGCTAACTTGTTGCCAACAATCTTCAATATTCCAGATGCTACAGCAGCTTCCATAGTGTAAGGCGGCTCTTTTGCCCAAACCCTATATAATGAAATTTACAATGACCCGTCAGAACAACAGAAACTGAAAAGTGGACCATGCAGAACAATAGTATATACATTTTTTTTATTAGATTCAAGGTAGCTACAAGTTTCAATTGCTTGGATCTATAATGTTTGCTTTTGCTGACCAGATTATTTGTTTCTTCTTTTTGCTGTCCTGAAGTATGACTAATTGAAACAGTTACATGTTAGCATGCATCGATTAATCAGTAGCCAGTAGTATTATCTACCTGTGGTAAACAGGTATTGTGGCTTTTTGCCGACGACCTCTGCTGCTTCTTTGCAGTTCGATTTAACCACACTTCTGGTTCCTAACATAATGAAGCAAAAGGAACAAATATATTTGTGAGGGAATCACGAACAGTATACGAAAAAATAGAAAATAAATATTGTTTTCCTTTAAATCCATGATAAGCCTCTGATTAAGCAAACTGTTTGTACTCGAAGTGCAGTAAAATGGAATAGATAACAAAACATGAAAGAGGACAAACTATGTAATCATGCTAAGGTTAGCATACCACAGGGTCAAGCACTAAAGTGAGTGTCTTTGTAGTTGTTATGTTCTGTGAGTTAGAAGTATGCAACCTTCAGTTCCTTAGAAAAAGGCCAAGTTATTGTCCAAAACTCCAAATGATTACCGTTCAGAGCAGAAAGCCTAGAAGACAGAATCCAAATGGATGAACATAGCAGCAGTAATGAACAAAACAATATATAATACATATTCTTGGTGTATGATGTAAATATGTTTTCACTCTACTTGGAGGGGTTCTTTGCATATGTACACTTGTATATTTGCTCCTTTGGGCCCTGGAATAGAGTTGGTTGGCCTCATTCTTACAGAAATCAGCATCTATGTTGTAAACCATGAAGTTTGCAAAAATGAACTGTGCCACAACAGATTTTTGACAAGTTGCAACTAATTGGCTCCTATAGTGCTTTCATGCCTCTTCGTGCACCATGCTATTAATATTACTAGTGCTAATAAAGACGTCACAGAAGCTCATGCAACAATGGTTGATCATATATATGGATATCTCACCTGAGAAAACAAGTGTATCCCTTAGCTTCTGTGTTGCTCAAGTGCTTTTTTCCAGGCACACCTTTACAGCCTTCCTTTTGGAAAGATTAAAATACCAGAGCTTGAATCACAGAAGAATACACGACTTGGTGTTGGTCCCTGAGTACGTGTCCATAGTTGGGAGAAAGACCAAGTTATTGCACAAGAAATTGCTAGTGAAAGCATGCAGATTGTGTACAAAGCGTAGCACAAATGGATGAACCTAGCAAGAGTAAAGAACAGAAGGAATAGGATGCTAGTATATATTCTTGGTTGGAAGTCACGTAAAATACCTGGAGCTCAGATATGCTGCTGCTTGTGCCATCTCCAGTTGCCCTCCTTTCCTCCTATGCAACGTATACAAAACAGAGGTTTCTAGAGCTCAGATATACTCCTTTTGCTTGTGTCATCTTCCTGTTGAACCGTCTTTTTCTGGGTTGCACAGTGCAGGTGGTAGCTTAGCTTGAGCCTAGATCTAGATGTCCAGAGATGAGAAAGCTTCAGTGCTTCTGCTAGCTTGTGACGCTCCGACCCAGGCCACCTAACAAGGACATGAGGATAATGGGAGTCTCCACAGAAATTACAGGTGCAAGCAGAAGTTGTAGTAGCAGGAGGCAGAGTACAAGGAAATGGACGATGGAACGAAGAGGATGCTATATTCTTGCATTGGTTAAAAGTAGAGTAATACCTGGAGCTCAGATGTGTTGATGTTTCTAGTGATCTCTCCGAATGCTGCCCTCTTTTTTTATCATAAGCGATCGATAGAGCAGTGTGTGCTAGTTGGAGGTTAGGGTCGCTCCTAGGGGACACAGCAAAGGAGGGTCGCTCCTAGAAGAAAAACTTAAACAAATGCATATGGGCGGCTAAATAAAGTAACGTCCCGCACAAAGCATAGATTCCCTTGCAGGAGGGGATTAGAATATGAATACGTGTTTGAATCTGTCATTGCAACAACGCCGTGTCTGTGATGGATCGGTGATACGCGCGTATTGCTACTTGTAAAAGCTTATCATTTATATATATAAATAAATGGGGGCAATACAGCATTTAGAGACTTTGTTAACTCTGGGCACTCAGCCATTTCCATTCTTTATCGAGTAATCCCTCCGTTATAATTTACGTCATTTTGTCTTTTCTAGATACAAAGATTTTATTATGTATTAAGAAATATCGTATATATATGTGCATAGCAAAATCTATGTACTTAAAAAAGCCAAAATGACCTATATATAATTTGGGACATGGGTGGTTTAATCCTTCACCAGCAACATGCCTTACTTCATTGAAAAGTATTGTGTGTATTTCGTGAGCCATGAGTGGTGAAGCCAAGGGCCTGTTTGGATTCACTTCAACTAAAATTTAGCTAGCTAATTATTAGAGGTAAAATTTAGCCAGCTAAAAATTAGCTAGCTAAACTTTAGCTAGGGATGTTTGGATCCTCTAGCTAATTGAAAACCTTGACTATGCTACCACTCATTAATTCCATTGTTTAGCTAGCTAAACTTTAGCTAGGTGTGTCTGAATCCTCTAGCTAAACTTTAGCTAGGGGTAGTTTGATCATTGAGACTTTTTAGCTGGTTTTGGCCTCGGTTTAGCTGTGGACTGTTTGGACCCACCACAGCTAAATTTGCCAGCTAAAGTTTAACCGGTGGATCCGAACAGGGCCTAAGAATGGTGTGGTCTTGGAATTTAGGTATTGGATGCTTATTGGTTGGAAAGGTGCACTAAGAACCTTAAATAATGTATGCTGAAGTGGAAGTGTGAGTCAGCGTTGATGGTTCAACCGTGCCGAAACTTTGGTTGCATACAAAATCCTGTATGATTTCAAAGCAGCCTCCTAAGTGAAAGATATAACCCCATGCCATGCCGTATCACTACACCAATTCCACGGTGTGGGGAAATTAAAATCCATATTCAACAGTGTTCAATGCTCATTGCTTGAACTTGGAGACGCGTAACTCATACGTATGTCTGTTTCGACATGCTTCCTACTACTACGCTTAACTACTACCACTACCCTAGTAGAATTGATATATGTTGGAATGGTTTTGCTATTCGAAAACTCAATCACGTGACGCGTCACTTGGAAGCACACGAGCACGTGATCCGCCGCATCGTCTTCTTTCTCCGTTCGAGACCTCTATGTCTGTCAGCCTTAGAAGGAAGAGGGGCCTCAGGAGGCGGTGGTGGTAGGTTGAGGGGCGGCGAGCAAGGTGAGGGGGCACTGCCAAGCGAGCAACAGGAGACAACCGGATGGCCAGAACTGGCGGCAGGAATGAGATGCTCAAGCTCTTCTCCTCCGGTTAGGGTTAGGGGTGGGTGGGATGGGGCGGCAGGGGAGGGCAGCTAGATGCAGGGAAGCCGCTAGCAGGGGTAGCGGTGGAGGCCAGAGGTAGGAGCAGCTGGTGCAGTTCAAGAAAGAAGAAGAACAGTCGCGCTCTTCGCAGACATGTGACTGGTCGCAGCATAACACACTCCTTTGCTATTGTCCGTGGTGCATTTGTTTCAGGCAAGTCAAAAAGAGGTCTACGTTGCATTTTTATATGAATGGGATTAATTTCGTGAGCCTTGCATTGTATGCTTGATAGAAAGGCGCACTAAACAAGCCAATAATAGAGCCAAATGCTTGGCTATAAGTCAAGTTATAAAAGCAAGTATAATAGCAAGTTGTAAGCTGCCTAAATGCTGGGTTGGAGGAGAGAGAGGAGAAGTGGGTTGTAAGCTTACAACCGGGTTAGGCACAAGAATTAAGAAATTATGTGAGAGAGACAAGTGGGCCATGTATTAATAGTGAAGATTTAACTAATATATGAGTGGGCTAAGAGAAGGGTGCAAAGAAATCTTATAGCTAGCAGCCGGTTGTATTATAAGTCTAGCTCTAAGAGCTAAGCTACATAATAGTTGTGTTCTATTTATGTACAAACCTTTTGCTATTATTATATGCCTCCATTCTCTTTCCTATCTCTTCTCACATACATTTCTATTATGACCTGCTACTGCCTATTGTTGCTTGCATGAGAGCTAAACTATCATCTATCTTCTCCTTTCTCTCCTCCACATCAGAAAAATACTGGAACTTGAAAAAGTGCAAGAAAGACACAGTTTGACAAGTGAAGAAATAGAATTCAAAAAACTGCGAAAGGCAAAATCAGTGGGGATGGCGGCGGTCTAGAAAGCTAAGGCTAGACAACACACCCGGCTAACTTGGATTAAAGATGGTGACTCCAACACTCGTCTTTTCCACATTTATGCAAATGCAAGAAGGAAAAAAAAGTTCATATGTGCATTGAATACTGAAGATGGGATTGCAACCAATCAGCAGGAGAAAATCAAAGTGGTCGTTGATTACTTCAGTAAAGCGGTTGGCTCGAGCATGATACGCTCTAGGCATATTAACTGGAATGCTTTAGGGTACACACCATTCAACCTAGAAGATTTGGATTTGCCGTTCACAATGGAAGAGTTGCTGGAAACTGTCAAAGCTTTACCGGCTGAAAAAGCACCAGGCCCAGACGGTTTCATAGGCATATTCTACAAAAAGAGTTGGGAGATCATTAAGCATGATCTGTATGAGGCACTGATGGGATTTTATAATCAGAACACTTTCAAGATGCAACTGTTCAATGAGGCAAACATAGTGCGGCTTCCTGAAAAAGAAGATGCCACACACATAACAGACTACCGACCGATAAGCCTAATCAATAGCCTCACAAAGATCATCACAAAAATCCTGTCCACAAGTTTGGCACCCCGCATGAATGAGCTGGTCCCACAAGCACAAAATGCGTTCATCAAGAAGAGATGTATCCATGATAATTTCCTCTATGTTCAAAGAGTGATCCCGGCACTACACAAGAAAAAGCAACCAGCCTATTTATTAAGTTGGACATTTCAAAAGCTTTTGACTCCATTGGTTGGCAATATTTGCTAGAAGTTCTCATGACCTTGGGTTTTAGTAGAAAATGGTGGAACTGGCACTACTACAGAAAGCTAATCACCGCCAGCTCTAGAACCCCCTTTACCGACGGTTTTGGCCCCCGTTGGTGTAAGTCGGCGGTGATCGGCGACCATTATCTCTACCTATAGAGAGCCAGCAGTGACGGTATTTTACCACCGTTGGTCCGGCGTACCATATGGCAGTGACGACCATCGCTGGCCCGGCGTACCATCCGGCAGTGATGATGTGTCCTTCGACACCGGTGCGGCATACCATCCGGCGGTGATGATGCGTCCTTCGACGCCAGCCCAGCGTACCATCTGGCGGTGATGATGCAAGAATCGATGCCAGCCCGACGTACCGTCCAGTGTTGATGATGCATCCATCAACACCGGTCCGGCGTACCATCCGGCGGTGATGATGCCTCCATCGACGCCGGACCGGCGTACCATCCGGCGGTGATAGTGCACCTATTATCGCCGGGCCAGCGTACCAACCGGCAGTGACTATGGACCTATCGACGCCGGTCCGGCGTACCATCCGACTGTGGTGACAAGAACACCAACACCGGTCGGGCGTACCATTCGGCTGTGATGCCAAGAGCATCAACGCCGGACCGGCATACCATCCGGCCATGATGACGAGAACATCAACGCCGGATCGGCGTACCATTTGGCGGTGATGACGAGAACATCAAAGCCAGACTGGCGTACCATCCGACGGTGATGTAGGTGCTAGCGCATGCAGTCGGTGCTCCGGCAGTAATGAGGGGCAGCGTCACCCCCGCCGTTGTGTTTGTTCCGACAGTAATGTTTTGTCCATTACCGTCGGTGTTACTGTGCATCATTATTGTTCACAATACATTATAACACCAACAATAATACAGAAATTTCATGGCTTACACATCGCCAACAACATATATAAACAGTGATAGTGTATTGTATCCAAACATACATCACACTGAGACACAAATATCCATACAAAACGACAGACAAACATAATTTTCAACCATAACAACATAACGTCTGGCATCCAACAACAACGAATATATAGTTTTCAGAACACTGGCACCTTGATTAGAGAAGGTGATGGACTCCCTTGGTGTTCACCACTTGGTCCATAATGAAACCGGAAAGATCTTCTTGGAACCCAGATATATGCAAATCGATCAGCTCCGGTGTAGATGACACTTCAGTCTGGAACACAAGAAAAAGGGTGAAACACAGTTAAGAAAAGCTTTGCTACACACTCTAAGTATGTCACGAGGTCGTCCAAATTTACTAAAGGGGTCGAGGGGCCAAACCTATGAGCCGGAGAGAGCATTGATGAGGCTGCACATGTAATGCATGACATAGAACCCGCAGAGATCATTGCCCGCAGGCTGCATTGGGATCGAACCGGCCGATACTACTTGAAACCCAAATCTGCCAAGCTCACAATGTTTCTTGGACTTTGACTTGTACTTCTCGTAGGCCCTGTGCGACAAGTTCATGACAACGACATAAGATGATCAATGCTATGTAACAAATAATCTTATCATTGCCAATGTAGTAGTAGTAGCTTGTCTTACTTGTTCAGTGCCTCAATGAAGGGATGGATGTCCTCTAGTTGGCTCCCTCGAGAGTCGTAAACATTGACAGTGGTCCTCTCTACGCTGATGTGAAGAAGGACATGATGGTCGTCGCTGCATTCACAACGCCACCACAGGTTCTAATTAGGTTCAACCCTCAAATATGTAATGGAGTAGAAAATTAGGCATTTACAACAAACTTACACGCAGTTGTAGGATAGAAGTATGCTGGAGGATTTGTTGAGATAGAAGCTCTTTGCCAATTCATCGATGGTGCTGGTGTACTTTAATGTCCCGTGATTGCATACCACTGGGTTCAAGAAGCCTATTTGAATCCGTTGCGCACTGTAGAAGTCTGCCTCCTTCCTACAAAACAATGTGCAGTTGTTAGAAACTCAACTCGGAGCTATAAAATGCATGGTGTACTAACTAGATTACATGGTCCACAAGCTCATGATATGAATGTCTAGGGCCAACTTTTGGTAAAATTGAGACAATGCCTTGAACTGAATAAACAATGAGTCATCTGTCCTCCTGTAAAACTGTTGATCCAAAATTCTTGCACCAAACCCAACACTACATTGACCTTTGTACCAATTACACACCTCCCGCCCTCTCGATCCTAATTTCAGGACTTCTCTGGGAGCCACCAGATCACCCCCAGCCTGAAACTACCATACAGGTGGCACCTCCTCTCTATCTCGTTGAAGCTCAGCATCTGCAAGTTCTTCCTCTGTCGTTGTGTTTTCTTGCAAGTTCTGAGATGGTTGACTTGTTTTTCCTAGTACATGGACCGGTCTTGCGAGTCTTGGGTCATAGTGGTTCCTCTGTCGATCTATTTTCTTGCAAGTTTTGAGATGGTTGAGCTGTAGTCCTAGTAGATGGACCGGTCTTGCAAGTCTTGGATCGTAGCGGTGATGAAATACTTGGTTCCCTGTATTGTTGTGAGTATTGTGAGTCTTCGTCATCCATATCATCGTCGGATTTGGAATCCGAGCCAAAGGATATGTAGCGCTTGTGCCAAAAAACTTGGCAACTCAAGTTCTGCCCCAGTGTCTTCCTATCCTCATCCTCTGGGTGATCTAACTCAATTGCACGGTACCTGGTCTTAATTATTGCATCAATGGTCACCTTGGAGTACCCTATAGGCAACATATGGTTCTCCAGCACATCCCCTGCTTTGCCACAAGGATAGGCAAGACCTTGCGCCACCTTGGTCTTCTAGAACTTCTACACGTATAGGTTGCAAGGTACTGACCCCGACCGCAGCATCCTCATCTGGTGCCAAAGGACGGTTCCTCATTCTCTCCTCAAGCTCTTGAAGAAAATGTCGATTGGTTTTTTTCATTTCATGTCTAACAGCCTCCATCAGACATTATGTAAGTGCATTCGTCCTTGATGTGGGTTTTGGCTAATTAATGACAATCAAATCAGGGACTAACATGTTTATCTAAGTGTATACGTAGGTGTTAGTCCGATGAAAGAATTTGAATGATCACATTTGGTGATGATAGCACCCTCAATTCCATTGATTGGAAAGCGCTTCTTCTCAAGTGGCTCGATTAGATTTCATGTTTTGGCTTGAGTTATAGGAAACGTCGCACTATCAAGAGGGATACAAATTAGGCTATCTAGATGGGGAATTAGTACTCAATTTGTGCTTTGTTTATGCGTTTGAGAGACACTTTTGCACTCACGAACACTTAGAGAGGTGTTTTATGCCCGAGAGCACCGGTAGTATCGGTAAACAACCGGTAGTACCGGTAGGCATAAATCCCGCCGGTGGTAGTGCTTAGTTCTGCGAGTTTATGTACTAGCGGTAGTACCGGTGGTAGATCGGTAGTACCGGTCGTGACCGGTGGTACCGGTGAAAGTCCGGTAGTACTGGTAGGTCAAATTCCCGCAGAACTCGTCTTCGCTGTAAACTATACTAGCAGTAGTACCGGTCTTGACCGGTGGTACCGGTGGAAGTCCGGTAATACCGGTAGGCTATTTTCTCACAATAACTCTAGTAGGTCGGCTGTGACGGTGGTAGACTGACGGTTTAATATATACTAGCACAATACACGCGCTTCGCTGGGTGTGCCTGTTGTACACGTTTATTTTTTTGGAGGGGAAGAATTTCCGTGAAAAGAAGAGAAAAAAGAAAAAAATTTCAGTGAAAAAAGGAACAAAAAATTAAAAAATAAAAAAGGAATGAACAATACCGCACAGTGCCGACTCCCTCGAAGGCCAGAGATTTCTGGGCGCTTAAAGAGAGTAGTTAAGTTATTACAAGTGTTTTTTCCCTTTTCCTTTTGATTTACAGTGCTGGGGTATGCTTTTAAATGCCTTTTTCAGGCCAATTGGACCAATATATAATTATAATGGTACTTCCTTCGATCACAAGGTTTTTCCAAGTCAAACTTTGTTAAATTTGCCAATCAATAGGATTTGAAAACATGACTGGTCTCACTAGCTAGATTTATTATGGAATGACTTCATAATATATACTCCATCTGCTTTTATTTACATACCGTATTAGGTTTGTACTAAGTCAAACATTTGAATCTTTGACCATAAATTAAAAAATGGTTCATGACATAAGATTTTTTTAGATTCACTATAAAAATACTTTTATAATATATAATTCATAGGTTCTAAAAATATAGGGATGTTTTTTTTCAAAATGGATGGTTAAAAATAATAATGTTTAACTTAGGATAAACCTAATATGAATATAAAAGAGAACGGATGTAGTAATTTTTGTTTCTATAAACAGTCAAAACTCAAAAATCATGACTTACCATAAATCTAGATAGACTGATAATTATGATCCGAGGAAGTATATGCATGGTTTTGGTCTGTGATGTGTGAATTAAAGCAGCAAAAGCAGGGCTGCATCTTTCCGTTGCTTACCCAAGTGAAAATGCTTTTAAATTGAGTGGTCAAGTAAACAAGACAATTAAAGGCGGGTTACAAGAGCCTCAGTAGCATATGAGGTCCTAGGTTCGACTCCTTGTGCGAGCAAAATTTTCAGGATTTTCTCATAGAGGTAGGGTCGGGTGCTGGTCAAAGTTTCTTAAATTTAACTAGTTTGTAAAAATAATATTATCATTTTGTGGCGGAATCGCCCAGTTTAGCACGCTTTCAGGGCGCTTGCCTTCCATTAGGCACTAAGTGCCCTGAAAGTGAGCTAAACCGTCGAGCACACTCGACGGGAGAACTCAAACATTTCACATTTTACACCCGGGATCCAATAATGAGTACAAACTTACAATACTTAGTCCATTTCATACAACACAGAGTCTCAGAAATAGTTATTACAATACCAGAGGTTCCGAGTGCAATAAATAACAACGGAAAATAAAATAACAGCTAGCGGAAAGCGATGAGAATCCATCTGTGCCCACCAGAAGAATCCTCCACACAAGACAAACCTGCTCAAGGTGCACCTGCAACAGGGGTAAAATAAACTCTGAGTACACAATGTACTCACAAGACTTATCCGACTAGAAAATATATTTCCCGACTCTCAAGGATTATGATAGGCTTTAAGGCTTGTGGGTTTTCTTGTTTGCGGAAAGCAGCACTAAGAGTGTGTCCTTGATTTTGTAACTTTTAATAGCCGCATTTTATTCATTAGCCAATAATCTATGTAAGCACCTATGCTATAACCAAGCAGAGTTGAGCAAAACAAGATCATTTCTCCCTCTTTCAATTTTCAATTCTTACTACGATGCCAGAGTGTAGTCAAACTGTACCGTCACGCAGAAACGGCAATTCGTGAATCAATGTGCCCAGCTGGGTACCCCGAAAAACACACGCCTCGTTTGTACCTCAGGCACAAGCAAGACCAACCCGTTCCCCTCCTATCACGGGTTTCCAGGTCCCCGTCCAAACTTGGACTCCTAGCTCTCGTACACGAGGCTTGTTGACGATCCTTAAGTATCAAATTTAATTGTCAACTAAACATGGAAAAGGATCAATATGCACTAGACATCTAGAATTAGGGTTTTATCTGACAGAATTCCACGAGTTTTGGTGTTTGTCTATTTCTGCAGGGGGTTATCAGAAAATACGAAGAGAAGGCCCACACGTCGGGTTTACATAGAGATATTAACATGTGCGCTAATTTTCTATCATCTAGAAGACTCCAGAAGACACGTGAACGAACGGGAGGCCGAACGGGGCCCAGCCCAGGGCGCCCGCCCTAGGGTTTGGGGCGGCCGCCCTACTCCCGTGGCCAATCAGCGTCAACTTCGTGGATTATGCTCCACCGACCTAAAGGATCAAGGAAAACCGTGCGATTAATGTTGGTTTGATCCGACGGCCCACGATCATTTGAGGGGGCTATATAAGCAGGGCCTCTCCACCCCAGGGGAGGAGGAGAAATCATTATCAGAGGAAGCCATCAAGTTTAGGGTTTAGAAACTCTCTCTCCCGCAGAGAATTAGATTTAGCTACTCCCAATTCTTTCAAGTTTTATAGGATTGATTAGATAGAATTAGAGAAGTAGGGCCTAGCGCTCTGGATTTCGGATCTTCGTCAATAAAGATTGGTATTATTTCATATCTTTCTCTACGACTTTATTCTAATTGCATTATGTCTTTATTTATTATGTTCCTAGTTTGCTCTAGTTCTATAAGTGATATAGTTATGATTGATGATGAGTTCATGCATGAGTTTGCAAAGCGCTTAGCTCTTTTCACGTGGGAGTTAAGTGGTAGATCACATGTAGGCGTGGTGCTTAGATGTTATTTACCTGCAAATGTATCCTATTGGCCGGGTCGTGTGGTAGTTCGCGATGGTGACAGCTTCGTTGATTCTTATATAGTCCACCCTCCGTTGATAGGACAGGCAGAATTTGTATTGCGGAGTAAGTCTTGCTATGTTCTGATTTACTTTAGCAATGTTCCTTATACATGAATGAAGAGTCTTTTGTGATATATATGATCTTGTAGATGCTTAGAGTAGATTATGACTTAGTAAATAGTAGATACTTAGAATCCATTCTCTTGCTAGTCCGACGTCACCTTACATTTATGTGGAGTAGTCTATTTCTAATCGCTGTGTTATTTACCCATGAGCTTATATTTCATTATCTTTATTATTATGGCTTACCCCCTGCCAAAGCAAGTGACTGTGTGACGAGTTTCTCAGTAGTAATCATGTTCTTGCAAGTTTATCTCTAGTCTAAGCCTTGATAGATTTTACCCCTGTTTTCGCTTTCGCCATTCTCTTAAGCAAAATTATAAATAACGATACCTGGAATACTTATCCTAGTGAAATGCTACAATGAGGTATTTTATCTATGCGCTTGCGGATAGAATAGATTATTTTCTAGAGAGCCCTTATGTTTATAAATACCTTAGTACGCTCTAGCACCATGCTAGGGATGACAACCTAGTATTCAAGTGGTGTTAGCTAGTGTCAACAAGGCCCGGCCTCAGTACGGTGCTAAGACCTCCACCTATCCCCGCCTCCAATCAGTCGGTCCGGAAAGAGCCGGAGCCCATGACAAGAGAGTAACAAGTCTTCCTAGCCCCCATCCGCTAGTATATGCTTGGGATAAGGAGATCTGTCACTTGACCAGGGTCCATGCAACGAACGGTCCTTAGTTGACACGAACAGGAAAACAGTGCAACCCAATTATGCCCCGTGGCCGCGGGACACAACTGGCTACACCCACCAATAACCATACCACATCCCTGCCCGATCGCCATTTTCTTTCCACCATTTTACCCAAAATGTAATAATCATTAGAGTAACTCCCTATTGTGAGTAACGACAGGTTACTCACTCTACCGATGATCCTAAGCGAAGCCACTATGCGATCCTGTACGAGTAAGACTCATGGGTAGATATATATATGCATGTGGGTATCATAGAAATTCTGTAACTTAAATGCACAACATTTAAATATATAGCAGACTTGCAAAAATAAGGGTTATGCACCGGGGCTTGCCTTGGGCAGGCGCACAGTCAGAGGTGTCAGTAGTGGGCGGCTCCTGGAACTCTTCAGGTACGAAGATTTCCTCCTCGTACTCCTCGATGACCTCCTCGTAGTCCGGCTCCTCCGCGGCCACGTACTCGACTCCCTCGTGATCTATAAGCATGAAATGATAACCCCACACTTAAAAAGATGACAACAGCAACCCTAATAGCTAATATGCTAAGCAAACCGTATTTCTACCAACAAGGTTAACTCGATGCAAACCAACTCTGGCAACTAGCAAGAGCACCACTTTCCGATTACCGATTTACTACAAACACTACTAGGGAAAATTAGCTACCTTAACAAACAAGCTATTTGATGGCCACAAGAATTTACAGCAAGCATCAACAATAAAACGCAGCTACTGTAAAAACCTTAGAGCTAGAGCTATCCTAGATTTGCCACGAAAATTCCTACAACACTGGTTGTATTAATAAACGTCGCTTTATGCATTGATTTAAACGGCCGAGCAACACTACAGCACTGCAAAAAAGGAACTTACTAACTGATAGAGCATAAATTTAGGAACTCAATAAAAGTGGTTTCATGATTTTTGGACATTTATACAAGTCACTAAAATTTGCCAAAGTTTGCTTCAAAAACTAAATTACAAAGTATTTCTAAAATCGCTAAAACAAGAAGAGCACCCACCCGGACGGCCCAACCGCGCGGCCCACCCCGCGCAGCGCACGCACCCACGCCAGCACCGCCCGACCCAAAACCCCGAGGCAGCCGACGCGGCAGGCCCAAACCGCGCGATGCGGCCCGCGGCCGAGGAGAGCCGACACAGCTGGCACACTTACAACCTAGCCCCCGAACTAACAGTCAATACCTCGACCAAGCTTGGCACTATTTCTACACTCTGGGACTTTGCAACAACACCCTCCCCAGAAGTCATCTTTACAACGGAGCAGTCCATGATGCAACCCCCCGCACGCCGGCGTGGGGATGGCCGGCACTGGTCGGCTACGCCGGCCAGTGGGGAGTCTCTACCGCGTACCTAAGGGGGAGACGCTCACCAGGGTGCAGACGCGAGGCGCGGGCAGCGATTCTGAGGCCGGAGGCGAGGTGGCGCGGCTTCCTCGTGATGGCGGCCGACCGACGAGGGCGGCGCCAGCGTTCCGGAGGACAGGGGCTCTGAGCCGAGCCGGCCATGTGCGCCCGGGGGGGTCAGGCGGCCCTCCGTGGCGACGCCGGTGCATCACCGACGAAACGGGGCGCAACAGCTTCAACAACGGTGAGCACCACGCACAGGGGACCAAGGAGGCTCTAGAAGTGCGACCGATTTGCCTGGGCGGTTAGTACTTGGTGGTCCAGGGAGAAAGGGAGGTCCGCCCTAGAAAAGGTGCGGTCGGACCTACGCTCTAAAATAGGCGGCCGTCGCGGCTTTGATGTCCCAGGCACGAGGTCAGGGAGGTAGACCCGGTCGCAGCGACCCTACGCCAACGACGAAATTGGCGTGAGGTGGCACGGTCAGGGTGGGGCTCGGACAGCAAGGGCGCCTAACCCGGGCAATGGCAGCTAGGCGGAGTTGGTAGAGTAAGGGCGGTGAGTTAACCCCAATGCGACAACATACGCTCGCTTGCTGCCCGCCTAGCCCGCACGGTACCGTGTCAACAACGCCGGGGCAGCCACCGACCACGCGACGACGCGACGGCGAGGCGAGGGCGGCACGGTGCGGGACCACCGCAAAGTGGCGCCAAGGCAAAAGGGGGGCCCGCAGTGCAGCGGTAGCGGCGGTGCAGGCCAGCCCGCAACGGCGTGGCCAAGCGCGCGGCCGAGCCGGGCAAGGCCACGGCGCGCACCCAAGGAAGGTGACCGCGAACAGGTGCCTTGCATGATTTTTAAAGCGCGCCCAACGGCCAAACTAGCTCGAAGCCGACTAAACCAACCTCACTACACCAAGGATCAACCTTCAACCCTCCTAACCGAGCTATAACCCAACCCCACTGCTCTACTAAAACTTTTGGAAAAACACCCGCGAACACGGCCTTGTCACAGCCATTAAGCGACTTGAGAAACACTAAGTCCAGGGTTGATTTACGTTGCGAGTTCGCGTTCTAGGTTATTAAAACAAAACTAGCTAGGGATGGAATTACTCGACAACACCAGTTGCACTAACAACTACGCCCTTAGCTCTTCATATTACGTTAAAGGTTCACTTATATGCTTTGTAGCAGTTCGCTTCTAAATAAAAAGTTTCCCACCTAAGTCGCTAACTTCCGGAAGAAACGTCAAACTTCCATTAACATTTTTATTAATTAAACTAAGATTACCAAAATGGTTCTAAGCACCACACAACATGCAAAACACACGAAAAAGATGCTCATGCCCTGCTTAGATGCATTGCTACACGCGGTAACACCAAGGGTGTTACACATTTGTATCTCCAAATAAGTTTATTATAAAAATAGATTCAACGATCTACCTAATAATACTAATTATATACTATAAATATTAATTAATATTTTCTAGTACATATTTGACCAAGGTTGAGTATGTTTGACTTCTCGGGAAATAAAAACGACAGTTCAAATGAGACGAGGTCCTAGGTTCGACTCCGCGTGGGAGCAAAATTTTCAGGATTTTCTCATAGAGGTAGGGTTGAGTGTTGGTCAAAGTTTCTTAAATTTAACTAGGTTTGTAAAAATAATATTAACATTTGTATCTCCAAATAACTTTATTATAAAAATAGATTCAACGATCTACCTAATATTACTAATATATACTATAAATATTAATTAATACTTTCTTGTACATAATTCACCAAGTATGTTTGACTTCTCTGGAAGTGAGAACGACAGTTCAAAGGTGACGGATGGAGTAGAGAACACATGGCAATTTTATTTCCAGCAAAAAAGAGGAGCCTATCAAATACCAAAGGTAACTTGACAAAATAAGATCATACATTCACATTATTAGTCAAGCTGAGCAATTCGATTGGTCATATTCCTCGTGGTGAAATCTATATTTATCCAGGTTAAAGTTCTTGAGGCACGTCTGTAATAAAAAGGGTTAATTGAATTTATGCCATTGTAAATGTCATGATTTGAACAAACACCATTATTATTCATCTATTTGAAACCATGCAACTATAATTCTTGGTCTACCAAAGATTTGCCATGCTGTACGTTTTGGATGCAGTTTGACTAGTTTGACTCACTCTTGGGCTACGATATTTTGTATGGACGAAAATGCCCTTGCTAGTCCCATCTCTTCACTAGCTCACTGACACGTAGGTCCCATGCGACACTGTCATAGCCCCATTCATCACATCTCATTCCCTCCTCGGTCCCCAACCCCTATCTCTTGCAAGCTCAGGCCCATCCACATGAGGCTGATGCGGTCTCCAATGCCGGGCAACTATCCCCCGCCTCCGCGCCCTACTCTTCGTGGAGGTTGACTAGCCACACCTGAGCTCCACCTCCCACCAGTCTTGCCTCGTATACGGCTCTGTGGCCACGCCTGCTGACTTATCATCCTAGCCGATAGTCGCTAGCATCCATATAAACTTAGATGTGGAGTGTGGACACCGTCGAGTATGCGGAAGGCCCAATACGACCCTGCTCAACTAAATTGGAGTCACAGGAAGCATCATAAAGACACGGGGAAGCTTACCAAAGGGTGAAACATGATGTATTATGCGTGTATAGTGGACAGCACATGAACTCATAGTCGTTGGAAGTATATATGCAAAGTGACATATCTCAGGTACATAAATTATAATGGCATGTTTACAGTATGACGAATAATAAAGGTACATATTAGAAGCTTGAAGTTATAATTGCATATATTCAGTTAACACTAGAAAAATAGAATTTAGTAATAACGTCATCGTGCCCTTAGGTCAAATACTCTTAGAAAGTGATGACCAATGCCTTTTTTTATGAATGTCAATGGGAGGAGAGAGGCTCCCCCACCTGGGATTTCATGTATTTGATCTCAGAGCATCTCAAGACTACTCAAAACGGTCTCCCAATCTAAGATTTTTGGTAAGATTGGAAAAAACTCATCTCCAACAATTCTCAATCCCAATACACGTGCACAAACACCAGGGGGAGGGAGGAGCACAGACACCTTTCAGCTGCTAGATTACCGATGGGTCTTTAGTCGGCTAACTGATTGCCGACTAGATCCTGCTCTATTTTTTTTGCTTGCCACGTAGGTGGTTGGCCATCCACTAGCTGATAGGTACCCCCATCGGGCACTAGATAGCCGACATGATGCTAGTTTTGCAATTTTATAAATACAACATCTAGATCTGCAATTATTTATTAACATAATATTATCTAAAAAAACGGTAATTGTTTATCTGATATCTTGGCAGCAACTAAAGAATGTGAGCCTTTTCGCTTGAGCTTTCAGACGCTTATTTTCAGCCAACTAACAATGTTTTTCTCTCACAACAAATCAGCCAACAGTACTTTCAGCCGTTTATTTTGAGCCCAAGCGAATAGGCTGGTGTTGATCAGATAATGACATGTTTGAATCTGAAACACTTAGACTGGTCGAAGGAACTAAACTGCAGGTGGTTCAGTAAAACCAGGATAGAAGCAGCCAAGAGTGCTTGACTGACTCTTAAGTCCTGGTCAAGTGCCAAGACCAAGTGAAAAAGAAAAAGGAAGAGAGAGCTGAGAACACGTATCAAGTGCGGAGTAGTCACTGTGCACGCGGTGACGCAGAGCAGGGCTTGCCAGAATTTTCGCAGAGAGAGGCATGCCTCCATGATTCATCCCACGATTAAGATGGAGGGACCTGTTCAAAAATATCGAGTAAGATGCCCGCGGAGTTGTGGCACACGTGCCGCGCCGACTGACAAACTAAGTTCAAGTTCACACTTCACGCGGCGATTTGTCTGACGACGTTGAAGCAGCAAAGGCTCCATCAGACATGGGCGGTGGCGCATTTCGTCGACTGGCCACCGCAGTCCGCAGGACAACGCTCGGGCATCGGCATTGCACGGACTCCCCTCCAAGGCAGGCAGGCACAAGCAGGCTCGCGATTCCACGTGCCTGGGACGGAACGAGAAGAAGAAGAGAAGCAGTGGCAGCCCCTGTGGATGGACAGAGGGAGGTTAAACGCGAGGAATCCCGTAGATGGCGACGACTCCATGAGGCTGCCGACAACTCAATTCCTAAAAAAGAAAATAGAAAATACGAATCAGGAATTCCTATTCCAGCTTCAAGCACACACACTCCCCCAGTATTCAGTATCCTCAAACCTCCCTCTTATGACACCACACAACGAAATTGCCATCTTTCTCTGCAACTGTTATGACACCACACAACGAAATTGCATAGACACAGACGAGCGTGGCGTGGCAGGGCCGACCTGACTGAAATCAGGGCTCAAATTAGGCCACCCAATACTACACATCTGGTGTACTGACGAGACGACAAGCAGGCCCATCATGTGAACTGAACAACAGAGCACAAACGTTTGTTCTTCTTGATTCTATAATTCCATACTCCTATGCGACGAAGATCAAAGCTTTACACTACACAGGCACGTAGAGAATTCATATCATTTCAAGCCAAGGACTCCCAGCTCCCAGGTGCAGTGGGCCTGCAATGCATAACAGGCAAATCCATAAATGTCAAAACTACATCCTCGTCCAAAGAATTCAAGAAATCACACCACATTTTAATAAAAAAAATTAGGAAATTGGCTCTCTAGTGAATGAATCTACTACACAAGGAAAACAGGGGTGCTGCTCATAGATACAGGTAAAAATAGCACACCAAACTCACCCGATTAAGCAGTAGCATGCAGTCGCTGGCCAAATCCGCCCCACACGGCCACACCCCGTCATCTGTAAAAACCACGAATGAAGACATCAGGGATGTGGGAGATGAGGTGCCAGTCCTCCCCTGTTCCTCTCTTGCAGCGCCTCTCCAGATCGGGGCAGGAACAGATCGTCAATCGCTTCAGAGCCGTGAGGTCCTTTATCCCCTCCGGCAAGGATTTGATGCCCGGGCAGCCGTCGATTCTGAGCTCTTGAAGAGAGGTGGTGAGGCGGCAGATGGATTGTGGAAGGCAAGTCAGCCCCCTCAAATCATTAATCTCGAGTTTGCGTAGAGAGCAGAGTTCACCAAGGCAGTCGGGCAACTGCTGAAGTGCCTGGCAGTAATTTATCTCGAGCAACTGGAGGGATGTGAGCTGACCCATTGATTGGGGGAGGCTGGTCAGGCTATCGCAGAATTCGATGGTCAACTCTTGCAGAGACCGGAGTTCTCCGAGAGACTCGGGTAGCTTGCGGAGGGACCAGCCGTCCACTTCCAGGGACCGGAGGGATGTGAGGCTCCACAAGCTCTCAGGCACATCGGTTTGCACTCCAGAGAAGAAAATAATCTCCAATGACTCGAGTGCCACCATATGTTGCAGCAGCTCCCACCCATGCCCGGATTCTAATCCTGTCACCCTCCATAGTTGAAGCTTCTTCAGTTTGATAAAACTGGGGGACGAAGAAGACCCCTGGCATTGGCCTGGTGACTGCAGCAGCTGCTCACTGCCCAAAAACTCTAACTGCTGCAGCGACGGAGGAAGGTGCGGCATCATCTCCAACTTAGGACAACGAATAATATTTAACTCTGTTAAGCAGCTACCAACTCGGACTTGTCCCAAGTGAGGTGTTAAATTGTTGTTGTAGCAGCCTCCCCCATCTTCTACATCGGGCATGGACCTCTCTGGTACCATCCACACCACTCCCAAACAAGGCAGGTCATACATCCACAACTTCACCAGTGAAGGAAATGGGCCTCCGCTTATGCTCTCAAGAGAAGGCATGCTTAGCAGAAAAAGCTCCTCCAAACAAGGTAGCTCGACAAGCCCATCTAGATGCTTCAAGTTCGGCAAATCACATAGCGACATCACCCTCAAAAATGGGAAGGGAGCAGGCCCCTGTACTCCACCACCAACTTGACTCTGCATCCACCCTGCATATTGCCTACCTGAATACCCACTAATGTTCAACCTTTTAATACCAGGTGGTGGTTCTAGGCCGTCAAGCACATCTTGCTGCAACTCAGTGTTTACCTCTTCCATGTTATTCGACATCCAATGTAGGCCCAACCTCTGTAAGTTTGTCTTCTGTTTCAAACATAACATGTGTGCATCATTCGTATCCATCACATGTTGAATACCTATGATTGTTAGTTCCTCACCAAACCTAGATACATTTGCAAGCTCTGACATTCCAGCAAACTTTTCTCCCTTACCAATAACAAATAAGCCCAACTTTTGTAGTCGACTGAGCTGTCCAATGCCAACAGGCATTCCTCCCAATTTTGTACAATCTGTTAGGTTCAAAACTTGAAGCTTATCCAAGTTGACGATGCCTTCAGGCAGCTCTACTAGCTCACGACAACCCTGAAGGTCCAAACACTCCAGATTTTCCAGTTTTGTCATACTTGATGGTAGCCTCTCAACTTTGCTGGAACATAGTCTCAACAATCTTAGCATTTTGTTTCTGCCAATGGAATCTGGCAAGCATTTCAGCTCTCTACACCATGATAGGTTCAATGTTCTTAACTTCTGCAACTTACCAATAGAGTCTGGCAACACTGTAAGCATACTGCAACTGCAAAGATCAATACTTGAAATCATATGACAATCACCAATAGAATCTGGCAAACTCTTTAGGTTTGTACAGTCTGACAAGTTAAGTATTCTTAACATTTTCAGCTTGCCAACGGATTCTGTTATCTCAACAAGTGAATAGCTGCGTGTTACATGAAGTGCTTGTAGGCTCCAAACATCTGACATAGTCTTAGGAAGTTTTTCACAATCTAGTTCTGAAACGGCAAGATATTTCAGATACTTAACTTGAGATATGGTGTTAGCTCCTTCTGCATTGAGATATCCCACCGTAACACTGCGCAGGTGCTTTGCATGCTTCAATGCCATGGCATATATGTCACCTTCATACTTAGGCATATATACAGCACGTGCTTTTCTGAAAATATTTTTAGGTGCCATATGTTCTGGCGGTTTAATCAAAGAAAAATATCTATAGCTCTTTGTGGTTGCCTCCTTTGGCATGTCAAGTGAAATTTCATCACCCAAGATGGACAAGGCAAGATCATGAACCAAATCATGCATCCCACATCTCACTCTCCCATCTATTTCGTAGACATTTTGTAGGAAATACACTTGCAGAAGAGACTCAAAGTGGTTGTGGCCAACATGCTCCAAGTCCAAGCAATCAACACCATCCTCAACGGTGATCATATCATGAGCAATCCATAGGTCAATCAATTGTTCTTTATCAATACTATGACCTTTAGGAAACAATGAACATATTTTAAAACACTGCTTGAGATTAAATGGCAGATGGGAATAGCTTAACCTTAAGCATGTAGCTACTCTATCTTCTTTACCATCAACATTCAATAAATTTTTGTCTCGCATATCCTGCCACTCTTCTATCCGCTCCTTCCCATGGAGAGCACCTGCAAGTACTTTAATTGCTAGTGGCACCCCACCACATTTGTCCACAATCGCTTTCCCAACCTCTTCAAAATCCCAACCAGTAGGAGGTGTTACCAAGCTTTGTTGGAATAGTTTCCAGCTGTCATCTGGAGACAAGAATGGTAAGTAAAATTGGTTGGTGGATCCCACTATTACCGCAACTTCTCTGTTCCGAGTAGTAAGTAAAATCCTGCTTTTAGGTGCGCCTACCTTTAGACATACCATGAATTCTTCCCACTCATCTCGTGAGTTGGTCCAAACATCATCCAATACAAGAAGAAACCTTTTGCCCTTCAACTTGTCCGAGATAGTTTGGTTCATATAAGGCAAGGCATGGGTTCCTGGATTATTGTCAGAAAAAGCTTCAAACAATTTTTTGATGAGATCATTGACAACAAATTCTTTTGACACATGAACCCATAGTCTAACTTCAAATAAATGCCTCTCTATAATGTTATCATCATTGAAAACCAGTTTAGCCAAGGTAGTCTTCCCTGACCCACCAAGCCCGATGACGGAAACTATCTTGATTTTCTGTTGATCATCATTCTCTTCAAGCATGGATATTATCTCCTGCTTATCTTTATCTCTTCCAACTACTAATGCCTCGTCAACATTAGGCAATGATGTCACCTCCTTTGTTCTCATGTTCGTAAGTCGAACAGGAGGATCCACACTATTTGTTATTGCTAGGTAGTCAGTTCTTTGCTTCACGATTGCAGCAAATCTCTTCTTGATTGCCTTGATCTTGTTGGCTGAGTTGCATTGAAAAACAAATGATTTTGGTATTGTGCACAGGTATTTGGACACAATACCACTGTCACCATTGGAGTCATGTTTTTCAGCCTTTAGCTGGAACTCATCAACAACATCATCAACATCATAAGAAATATCTTTCAACTTTTTGAGCCAAGCAAATGATTGTGTACTTCCAATAGAATTTTCTGCTGTTTTTTCCAGCCAAAAGTTGATCCCCTCAACAAGATCATGGAGCTCCTGGAGATCTTCCTTGACACCCACTATAGAGCTGTACTCTTTGATTAGTAGTGGAGCTAATTTGTTGCCCACAACCTTCAAGGTTCCAGATACTAAAGCAGATATGGCAGCAGCTTCTACCCCAGTCATTTTTCTTATAGATTCTCCTGTGTCAGATATTAATTTCTCCTGCAAAAATGAATTTGCAGTGAGCAGCCAAACATGAGGCCAGAATTCAAAAATGAGCTGCACCAAATATGGCTCTACATGCATGATGAAACTACATCATTCCTATTGTGCTTTGATGTGAGTATTAGTTTTTTCTGCTGCATTAATGCATGAACAGTACCAACAACAATGTCAGAGAAGATTTCATTCAAATAATAATCTGATAGAAGTGTATGAAACAGTTGCCGGTATATTTGAGATATCTTACCTAGGTAAACAGGTGCTCAAGTACGCATCCCGCCTTTCGGTCTTCGTGTTGCTGAAGTGCTCCTTTACAAACAATGTAGAATTCCTTCTAACATAACAGTGAACTCGACATAAGAAGCGTCATCTATGTCCGAAAATTAGAGTGCAGGATATAGGAGAGTACAAGATACAAAGTACATGAACATGAACTATTCAACGATGCCAACATTAACATACCACTGCCTCTAGAACTGACAAATAAATAGCAGTCCTTTGCCCAGATTATGATCTATGGCTGATGAGTGCTCCAGTATTAAGTACCTTTAGTATACAGATTTATGTGCTGGAAAAAGTACAGGCATCAGAGACGAAATAAACAAATTCTTGACTAGAGCAAGCATGAAAATCAAATAGGATGTATATTATTTATCAGAAATAAACTAAATACCTGGAGCTAAGGGATTTGCTGCTGTTGCTGTGCCATCTCCAAATGTGGTCTTCCTTTTTCTCCTCTGCAACGTGCGCACCAGAGTACTAGACCTCTGAATTTGTGTTGCACAGTGTGGGATGGAGCCTAGATCTTGACGGCCAGTGATGAGAGTACTTGGGATCTTCTGCTGGCTTGTGATGCTTCGTAGCGAGCTAATCAACTGCTAGAAACAAAGACACAAGGAGTAGCGCAGAAAGCTTAAGGAAGGTATCAGAGATGAAATGAATGGATGTGCACAGAGCAAGAAACAAAATCAAATGGGATGCTACACATACCTGGAGCTCAAGGATCAGCTGCCTTTGCTATGTATCCATGCCAAAGCTTCCGGGATCGCCTCTGCTTAATTGTGAGTTGTAATTGTGGCAGCTTCCCTGTGAAGGTAAGCTATCAACTGCTGCCGACCATGGCCAGTCGTAACAAGGAGATAAGCATGATGGATGGAATCATGGAGAGATCTATATGGCCAAATGGGCTCGAGGACCCACATGGACCATAGTCACAATAATTTAGAGGACCCGAATAACTGAAAGGAGAAATTAGATTTCACCCCTCCATTTTAGAACAAATCAAAATATCCAACAAAATATTATGCTTTCAAACCTTGTCAATTTGTCAAGGATGGTTAAATACAGGCATTTGTGTTAGGAATTGAATACGGCAAAATCAGTGGGATGTGTTATTCTTCAAACTAATATATTCATTATCTCTTCTCTCACACACATACACAGCTCAAGGCTATCCGAAGCTACACAACACTCTTTCTAGCTTTCTAACTAGCTTCAATATATACATATACATGCAGCTCAAGGCTATCTGAAGCTAGCAACTCTCACAATCTACTTTTACTAACTTACCTTCAAAGGAGTTCAGCATGTCCTTATATAGGCCATTTGGGTCGGTTTGTTACTGACATTGCTACAGTACCCGACCTTACATGTACAGCACATGCTACACAAAATACTAGCTAATAGTCAATTTCTATTTTACTACTTCTTCCTTTTGCTAAACTCCATAGATCTGTCCCTCAATTCACAGTTCATGGTGCATGAACAATCCGGTAGCTTTTAGTAGTATCAAGCACCTCTTAACTAGCAAAACTCAATTTGCTTTTGACTTGCATCTTTCCAACTCATACTTGAGTCTAGTTTCACTTCTTCGGATTGTGTTAGAAACTTCAAGGATCAACTAGTGTATAGCATCCACTAATCAATTTATTTTTTCTCATCTCCAGAAAATAAATTAATTCCAACATTCTCCCCCTTAATTTGTTTTCTTGAGATATCTTCTTCTTTTCAGCAATCATTTCTCTCAATAGAATCCCAGTGTGGCGATAGCTGGCGGCCCTCCCTCCAACGTGGTGCATCACGACCTGATGCCCTGGGCCCAGATCTGCCGCCCTCATGAGGCAGTGACCGGTGCCTCTACCCCCAGCGTGGCACATCGTGACCCCCCGCGGTTGCGTCATCGAGCCCTCCTTCTAGGCTTCCCGGGCCTGGATCTGCCAACCCCATGTGGTGGCCGGCGCACCTTCCTCCAGTGCGGCGCACCACGAGCCGACACGGTTGCGTCCCTGAGCCCCCCCTTTTGAGCTTCCCACTCACGGTCTGCCATCCCCGTATGGTAGCGGCCGACACCACTACCCCAGCGTGGCGCACCGCGACCCGCCACGGTCACAATACTGAGCCCCCTCTTCTAGGCTTCTTGGGCTTGGATATGCCATCCTCGTGTGGCCTCCAGCACCCCTCCCTCCCGTGGCGCATCGCGAGTCAACGCGGTCATGTCCCGAGCCCCCCCAACTTTTCTGGACTTCCTAGGCAAGAATCTGCTGTCCTTGTGTGGTGGCGGTGATGGCAGCCAGTGCCACTCTCCCAACGCGGCGCACCGCGTGCCGAGGCCCAGGGCTCGAGTCCGCCGTCCCCGTGTTGCGGCGGCTGACGCCACTCCCCCCTGCGCGGCGCACCACGACCCGCCGTGGTTGTGTCCACGAGCCCCTGCTTTGCTGTCCCCATCCGGCGGCGGCCGGCGCCCCCTCCCCCCAGTGCACCCACCATATCATGCGTGCTAGGGTTTTGGGCGAAAGCCCAGCCCAGCTCTATGTTGGACTAGCGACGACGATTGCCCTCGGGCGGATTTCCTTCTTGAAGTCGTCGCTGAGGAACCTCTTGCGGCCTCCTCTCCTCGGTCACTAGGTCAATGTAGTTCTCCTCGGCATAAGACTTGGACGAAAGCCTTGCTAAGCTCCTGCTTGGCCGACGATGATTACGTTTTGACGTCATTTACCTCACTGGAGGCATCACCGAAGAGCTCATGTGCCTTGGTGGTGGTGGTGTTGTTTTTTCTTCTTCCAGGTGTTTTTGTGTTCATGCCACCGTTCACCCTGGGGCAGGGGCGTTTGTTGTTGTTGTGTTTATTTTCCTTACTAGTGGATATGCCACAACCTCTCACCCTTGCGCTATGGCTGTTGTAGGGTTTTAGTCCGTTTTCCATAATTAACCGGACAAAAGGGTTTTGCCTTGTTCCCCAAATATGAGGTTGTTGACAATATATCAATACTATTCAAGTGGGGATTATCCCCCCGGTGACACTTAAAAAAATCCACTTATGCCATTATTAGAGAAACTAAAATTTCCCCTTAAATCTACAACTAAATTAAAACATCTGTTATTATGAAAAATAATTAAAAACCCATAAATTACATCTATATATAATTCTAAATTACCCGCGCAAAGCAGAGATGAATGGATATCATGTACACTTGGCAGAACCCGAGAAGCTTGAGAAAACCCAGAGGTTGTGTCAAAACAAGAGCCCTCAGAGCAGATCAAGTTTTAATGCCCCTAAGCCAAGGAAGGTAGCCCTCCTCCCTTAAGTTGGTCGAATAGAAATAAGAAACATGAAAACCAGTGAACCAGGGTAAGATGAACATACCACGGCGTAAAAAGTAGAGAAGAATCAGTAGGACAGCATCCTTGTAGTTGCCATGATCTATGACTAGGGAGTGTTCGGCCTTCAATTCAGTACCTAGCTAGCTGAGACCAGTTAGAAGAGAAATTAAGCCCATGTTATTTACCCAAGAAATTATAGGTGCAAGCAGAAAGTATATATAGCAGGCGAAGGAGTACAAGGAAATATATAATGGACGACGACGGAATGATCGAAGAGGTGGCAGATCGAGTAGTACAGCAAAATACCTGGAGCTCAGATGTGGTGCCGTTGCTTGTGTGTAGAGCAAGACGGGAAGTTTGGGCGCCGGCCTTGGTTTGCACAACGCAAGCGCATCAACTTATCTCCTGACCAAGAGTCGAGGGCAGGGTTCTGCTTCTGCACTGCTAGGTTCTGAAGGAGTAAGGGAGGGCAGCAACTGCTAAAGCAAGCTAGGGTGTCGTCTCTAGAAGCAAAAGCAGATGTGAACGGCTAAGTAAATTACCCGGCAGCATCGCATAGAGAATCTGCCACCCCCCCCCCCCCCCCCCCCCCCCCCGCTCCCGTCGTGGTCAAGTCATATCACTGGAACACCTTTTTAGCCCTTGTTTAGATTGAAGAAAATTTCAACCTGATGAATAGTACCACTTTCATCTTATTTGACAAATATTGTTCAATCATGGACCAACTAGGCTCAAAAGATTCATCTCGTGATTTCCAACTAAACTGTATAATTAGTTATTTTTTGTACCTACATTTAATACTCCATGCAAGCGGTTAAAAATTGATGTGATGGAGAGAGAGTGAAAAAACTTGGAACTTTGAGGCAAACTAAACAAGGCGTTAGTAGATAATACAAAGAAGTTTCTGGCTTTTATCCCCTTATATTAATGAGGAACGAACCAACTTTTTTTTTACAACCCAACACTTTAAGACAATCAAAGAAATTTAAGACAAAACAACTTAAGATCCAATTTTAATTATCGAAGGTCATCAAAGCATGCAAAGAGAGTCAACCCCGTCATTCTAAAGTTTAGCCATGAGTGCTTGTTAATCTTCACGCTGTTGTAATTGTACCTCTCATCATAAGAGTTTGTAAACTATTATGTGATCTGAACGTAACATCAATCCATGTAGGTGCGTGCCTCATGTCCTGTGACTGCCCTTTGATTAGGAAGCAAAGGTTTCATGTGTTTTAAGCTTATATACTTGTATAGATATCTGAGTGTCTGATTTTAAAACTTTTATGTAAGGGCCTAATAAGAGGCAGGATTTCTAATAATGGTTACAATACGTCAGAATTTGTATAGCAGAGTAGAAAAGATTTAAGGTTGTTATTACTAGCAGGGACAGCTGCCTTCTGTTGGTCATTATGGCTCACTAGAAATGATGGTGTTTTTGACAAGTGCAGTTTGAAAATATTTTTCTAGGTCTTATTCAGGGAACACATTGATTCTGGTTTTGAAGTCAGTTGCAGCAAAGTAAAGAAAAGAAAGAATACATCTATAGGGCTTGTCAGACCCGGACACATCGGCCTTAGCCTTTCTTTTCCTCCTATGGATGGCTCTTATGTCTAGGATAGATTGTGAATTGAATTTCTGTCATTTTTTGTGAGTCTACTTTTTTTGTAATTATGTAGTCTGAAATCCTCACTTATGAGCGAGGATGAAACCGAATATTTCTTCCATTATCTAAAAAAATATCGGAATAATTATTCTGTAATAAGGTGTTGTCATTACAAAAGTTGACGCGCTGCACTGTTCTACGGAACAAAGAGAGAAGCAGAGCCAAGAGTGATTGACCGACTCTGAGCCTTTGGTGAAGTGCCAAGATAGTGTGAAAAGAAGAAAAAAAAGAGGACTTTGAGCTGTAAACGCGTGCCTAGAAAGAGCATAGTAATCAGTGTGCAATTATGCAAGTGTGCATGCCGAGCAGGGGTTGCCGGAACTCGGAGAAAACTGTGTTCTTCCATGAATGGTTCATACCACAGGATGGAGGGGCCCAACAAAGGCAACAAGCAAAGAGGAACCATCCGGGAAGCTGACGTTGAGTTGTGATGCACGTACCAGCGAGCCAAGATTGCACACGCTTTGGCTTTGCTTTGTTGGATGTTAATTAAAGCAACACTGAAGGCCGCTGCTTTCGGTGATGACGAGATGCCGCACCTACCGTCCAACGGGTTGCGCGCACTGGCTACTGTCAGGTTGCTGTGCCGTCGCCATTGCCGCTGCATGCTCTCGCCGCCGGGTGGAGTGCTCGGCAAGGTCCGCGCGCACTTCCCTTGCCCACCGCGGCCGCGTCACCAGCGGCGGGGGCCACGCCATAGCCAGGCAGGCAGCGGTTCCCTCCCACTGCCATGGCGCTGGAATATTTCCATGGTGTCCACTAGCAGCTAGTGGCACAGTGCACACTTCAGTTTGACAAATGACAATGCAGAGAACCGTCATGCTGTGCACCTACAAACTACAGTCCTACGCACCAAAACACATAAAAACAAACGAGCCTGGTGGACCTGACCGAAATCATGAAAAAGGACAAGCCGAGTCAAACTCAAGATACAAGGCTGAAATCATGTAAGGAAGAGAAACGCATCGTGCGTGCATCACTCCGGTAGTTCCACCTCACTGGATTTTTTTTTTTTGCCAACACTGGAACTACTTTTGGCTGTCAATAGTTGTGTCTGACGGCAAGAACACCAATCATGTTAACTGCACAGTATATATAGAACAACGCGTTTGTCCTTCTGAAGTCTGAATTTTTCATATGTAAAGAATATCATCAAACAAAACGCTGCATGTTCTGATAGAAAACGCTGGGTCTGTCTGACAGAGCAGAGTTCGTGTGCTTAATACAACTGAACGCTCCATCCCCCCATGGTGAGAATTAAACAGTGCAGTTCACCAATTCAATTCTTCACATCAGGTAGCAAAGGAAATTTGCAGCAGCTCGCTGGAGTACAGGTACGATGGAAGTAGTGAGCAGCAAATAACTACTGCATTTCTACATAGCAAAACAGAGCTCAAGGATGCCCCCATTGCCTTTCGGGCTGCTTACAGCTTTACCTGATATATCGACTTCTTAAATCGTCCTCCACAGGTACAGATTAGAAGAGCTGAAAGACTGAAACAAATTTGATTACATCATATAGCTTCAAGATCTTCATCTAGTTCTATCTTGACTAAGGCGAATCAAGGACTGCCAACTGTGCCAAGTGCAGTGGACCTGCAATAATGGGCAAGTACTCAGAAGTCGAAAATACGCCATTCAAATTATTTCAAGAAATGGAGCAGTTCAAAAGTTTCTCTGTGTTTTTTACATCTCCATCAGCAGCAGCGAAATTACTAAACCAAACCAGTTTTTAACTTCTTGTGGTTCTTGCATACTGAATTACATAATACTGGTATTTTGCTAAAGAAGACGACTGCTCAGTATTCCTTTTCCTTTAGTGGCATCACAGCACACATTTATGTCAAGTTGGGGAGGGTGTTCAACTGAAAATTAATCAAATCACAGACTTTAACAACAGCACAAAAGCATGTGAGGCACAAAAGCACTAATGGTACCGTGCCCTCCACACCCAAATGATTAAATGAATGAAACAGGATCATGCAATACAAACAAGAACCCCTCCTTAGCTCTAGAAAACCATGAATCAACACAAATGGACGATGGACCTGGTCTACCTGAAACCAGAGTTCAAATTACCCAACTCATACATGCATCTGGCAAACTGTGCTAATGTACATGGAACACCACTACACTAGTAATAAATTTAGTTAGATAAATCAGGAAATAGGTTCAGTAGAGGATCTGCACAAGGATGAATCATGGGTAGAGGTTAGCAAACTCACCAGATGAAGCGCTAATAGGGAGGCCCCTGGTGCCCAATGTGTAGATGAGGGGGTTTGGGAGATGAGGTGCCTGTCCACACCCATTCCTCTCTGTTTTAGATAAAAGACCTCCCACGTTCCTATCGCAGCACATCTCCAGATCAGGACAGTAATAGATCACTTCATGCAGTGTATTAAGACCAATCTGGATCTCAAATAATATACAGATGAGGGATGTGGGAGATGAGGTGCCAGTCCTCCCCCGTTTCTCTCTCGCATCGCCTCTCCAGATCAGGGCAGTTGAAGATCCACAATTCCTTTAGAGCGGTGAGGCCTTTTATGCCCTCAAGTAAGGATTGTATTCCAGGGCAGTTCGAGATGATTAGCTCTCCAAGGGAGACGAGGCCTTTCATCCCCTGCAGCAATGATGTGAGGTCCGTACAGTTCTCGATTGAGAGCTTTTCAAGGGAGACGAGGCCTTCCATCCTCTGTGGCAAGGATGTGAGGCCCGGGCATTTAACGATTTTGAGCTCTTGAAGACAGGTGGCGAGGCGGCAGATGGATTGCGGAAGGCAAGTCAGTTCTCGAACCGAAGTCATCTTTCCGAATATCATCTTAGTAACTTGGAGTTTTTTAAAAAAAAATTCACAAAAAAAACATAGTTCAGTTTATACTCCTCAAATGGTACTCTCGAATCGCTCCATGATGTATGATTCCTCACCAAGGCATAGCATTGCTTTTGCCTTCTTTTCCTTCCACTGCTAAAAAGCTTATGTGAAGTTTAGGTAGGGATAAAATATGTAGCATACTTACCTTGCATATATTGTAAAGTTAAATCTCGAATCTAAGGAGGAAAATGTCATACTCTTAGATCAAGATGTGCATGTGTGTGGAATATTTGGTGGCTAACCTAATTCTACTATGCTCCTTGAAACATATCTCCCTTGTTGAAACTTGAAATATTTGCAAGAGCAGGGGCTCTCTCTCTCTTTTTATGGCGGGCATCTTTGTACCCATTATTTTCAATACTCCGGACATCTTTGTGTCCATTTTTTTCAACTTTTTTTCTTTCTTTTTTTTTCATTTTTTTTGCATAGCTCCATGTATCTTTTTTGCAACAAAACATTTCAAGACAGATATTCACAAGAACTTGGAGCATTTATTTGGCGGATAAACCTATCAAATATATTTTTGTGTTCACCCCCAGTATAGGAGTCAAACATTTTTTAGGTGGATGAAAAGCATGTTTTTGCATACTACCAGTGTAGAAGCAGCACATATATGTGGCGTGTACGTGATATTGATCTTGGGAGCATGAGAAATCTCTTAACAAGGGTCAACAAGACTTGACAAAACTCAACATAAAGCAAGCAACTCATGTGAAAGGTTTATATCCTACAAGTATGTATATGGCTCTGGTAGGAATTCATCACCACTGAGGAGTATGTGACACTATGGTTTTATAATATTTTTTATCAAAAATAAATTCTCCAAGCACATTGACTAGAACCGATAGGATTTCTAAGCCAGAACTACATCACACTCCACAACAACTTAGTCAATATGATTTTCCTATATGTTATTTTCCCACAAGAACTAAGTATATGTAAGGAATAAACATTATGCATGTCAATCTTAAAGAGCTATATTCATATTCACTTTCAAAATTTTAACTCGAAGTGTGAAACTTGATTCTTTTTAATTTGCATGTTGAAATAAGTGCAAAATAGGGAGTAAGCATATGAACTAGTAGAGAAGGATCAAACCGAATTCTAGAAGTTGTGTGCAGACTCTTTCACTAGTTCATGATGTGCTTCAATGCCTTTGTTCACAATGGGGGTTGGCACAACCCCCACACTTCTTTAAAACTATACCTGGCTTTTATTCATAGACAGAAACGGTGAAAACAAAAGGGAATCTTCTGGTGAGAGACACCAGAGAGTCAACATTTATTCAACTACAAAATCAAATGAAGACAAAATTTATTTTCCAAAATTTTACACTAAAGAAAGGTTCCAATTTTATAAGCAAGATTGAATGAGTTTTAACATGAGAATTCTACGAACTCAATCACATCAAGTTCATCAACCATGTTAATTTGTGGCTCAAAATAAATTTTCAAGCGTTGGCCATTTACCTTAAAAGTGTTACCTGTACCATCTTGGATAGTGATGGCTCCGTGAGTTGAAGAGTCGATGACTTTGTAAGGTTCATCCCACTTGCTTCATAGTTTACCATGTCCAAAAAGCTTTCCTTTTGAATTGAATAATAGAACCTTGTCTCCAGGCTTGAACTCTTTGCGCTTGATTCTCTTATCATGTCATCTCTTTATTCTTTCTTTATAAATCTTTGCGTTGTGATAAGCCTTTTCTCTTCATTCTTCAAGCTCAGATAGTTGCATTTGACGATTCTTGCTAGCTAGGTGGAGATCCATGTTCCATTTCTTCATTGCCCAGTGAGCCTTGAACTCCAATTCAATAGGCAAATGACATGCTTTTTCATATACAAGCTGATAAGGTGACATGCCTATGGGTGTCTTGTATGCAGTTTGATATGCCCAAAGTGCATCAGGGAGTTTGTCCTTCCATCCAGGTTCCTTTTAGTAATAACATTGTCGTGCCCTTAGGACAAATAATCTTAGAAAGTGATGACCAATGCGCTTTTTTTAATGTCAATGGGAGGAGCTTTTTTTTAATGTCAATGGGAGGAGAGAGGCTCCCCCACCTGGGATTTCATATATTTGATCTTAGAGCATCTCAAGACTACTCAAAACGGTCTCCCAATGTAAGATTTTTGGTAAGATTGGAAAAAACTCATCTCCAACAATTCTCAATCCCAATACACGTGCACAAACACCAGGGGGAGGGAGGAGCACAGACACCTTTCAGCTGCTGGATTACCGACGGGTCTTTAGTCAGCTAACTGATTGCCGACTAGATCCTGCTCTATTTTTTTGCTTGCCACGTAGGTGGTTGGCCATCCAGTAGCCGATAAGTACCCCCATCGGCCACTAGATAGCCGACATGATGCTAGTTTTGTAATTTTATAAATACAACATCTAGATCTGCAATTATTTATTATAATAATATTATCTAAAAACGGTAAATGTTTATCTGATATCTTGGCAGCAACTAAAGAATGTGAGCCTATTCGCTTGAGCTTTCAGTCGTTTATTTTCAGCCAACCAGCAGTGTTTTTTTCTCACAACAAATCAGCCAATAGTGCTTTCAGCCGTTTATTTTGAGCCCAAGCGAACATGCTAGTGTTGATCAGATAATGACACGTTTGAATCTGAAACACTTAGACTGGTCAAAGGAACTAAACTGCAGGTGGTTCAGTAAAACCAGGATAGAAGCAGCCAAGAGTGGTTGACTGACTCTAAGTCCTGGTCAAGTGCCAAGACAAAGTGAAAGAGAAAAAGGAAGAGCGAGCTGAGAACACGAATCAAGTGCGGAGTAGTCACTGTGCACGCAGTGACGCGGAGCAGGGCTTGCCAGAATTTTCGCAGAGAGAGGCATGCCTCCATGATTCATCCCACGATTAAGGGGTGTTTGGTTAGAGGAGTTAAAATTTAACAAACACTGTAACACTTTCGTCTTATTTGACAAAAACTTTCCAATCTTAGACTAATTAGGCTTAATAGATTCGTCTCGTAAATTACTCCTAATCTGTGCCGACATACATGCAATTAGTCTACATTTATTACTCCATGCATTTGAGAGAATATTGACGTAATGGGAGTTAAACTTTAACTCCTGGAAACCAAATAGGCCCTAAGATGGAGGGACCTGTTCAAAAATATCGAGTAAGATGCCCACACGTGCCGTGGCGACTGACAAACCCAGAGCTTGTTTAGTTTCAAAAAAGGAAACCAAAAAGTGCTACAGTACCTGTCACATCAACTTTTACGGCACATGCATGGAATACTAAATGTAGACGAAAGAAAAAACTAATTATACAATTTAGTTGTAAATCACGAGACAAATCTTTTGAACCTAATTAGTTAATGATTGGACACAAATTACCAAATAAAACGAAAAGTGCTTACAGTAGCCGAACCCAAAAATTTTCTCCAACTAAACAGACCCCCAGTTGAAGTTCACACTTCACGCGGCGATTTGTCTGACGACGTTGAAGCAGCAAAGGCTCCATCAGACATGGGCGGTGGCGCATTTCGTCGAACGGGCGGCGCGCACTGCAATCCAACTGTTTGAGTGCTGCTCACACGACCGGCCAGCGCAGGACAACGCTCGGGCGTCGTCGGCATTGCACGGACTCCCCTCCGAGGCAGGCAGGCAGCGATTCCACGTGCGTGTGCAGAGGCCGCGCGGTGAGCCGGTGACCAAGGATGCAGTCACAGTCAGGCCCCGGTTCACTCCCAATCCATGCTCGTGCAGCCGCGCCCTGCTGCTGGCCAAGGCTGCCGCTTCTGCTTCTGTGGATGGACAGCCCCTGTGGATGGACAGAGGGAGGTTAAACGCGAGGAATCCCGTAGATGGCGACGACTCCATGAGGCTGCCGACAACTCAATTCCTAAAAAAAGAAAAAGAAAATACGAATCAGGAATTCCTATTCCAGCTTCAAGCGCGCACACACACTCCCCCTGTATTCAGTATTCTGATTAGGACAGGCCATGCATGCAACTCGCAAACCACAGTCCACAGTACTACTCCGTCCCATAAAAAGAGTCGCCGTGGGAAGCGTGCTGGTCAAACTTTCTCAACTTTGACTACGTTTATAGAAAATGTGTGCAACATTTATATCTTTAAATAAGTTTATTATGAAAGTATATTCAAAGATCTACCTAATGATACTAATTATGTACCATAAATATTAATATTTTGTTAAATATATTTAGTCAAAGTTAAAAGCTGTTGACTTTTTGGGAAGCGAGAATGACTCTTTTTATGGGACAGATGGAGTATATATATATCATACGATTTGCCATCTTGCTCTGCAACTATTATGACACCACACAACGAAATTGCATAGACACAGACGAGCGTGGCGTGGCAGGGCCGACCTGACTGAAATCAGGGTTCAAATTAGGCCACCCAATACTACACATCTGGTGTACTGACGAGACGACAAGCAGGCCCATCATGTTAGCTGAACAACAGAGCACAAACGTTTGTTCTTCTTGATTCTGTAATTCCATACTCCTATGCGACGAAGATCAAAGCTTTACACTACACAGGCACGTAGAGAATTCATATCATTTGAAGACTCCCAGCTCCCAGGTGGAGTGGGCCTGCAATGCATAATAGCCAAATCCATAAATGTCAAAACTACATCCTCGTCCAAAGAATTCAAGAAATCACACCACATTTTAATAAAAAAATAATAATTAGGAAATTGGCTCTCTAGTGAATGAATCTACTACACAAGGAAAACAGGGGGGCTGCTCGTAGATACAGGTAAAAATAGCACAACAAACTCACCCGATTAAGCAGTAGCATGCAGTCGCTGGTCGAATCCTCCCCACACGGCCACACCCCGTTCATTCGTCAAAGCCAAAAATGAAGACATCAGGGATGTGGGAGATGAGGTGCCAGTCCTCCCCTGTTCCTCTCTTGCAGCGCCTCTCCAGATCGGGGCAGAAATAGATCGTCAATCGCTTCAGAGCCGTGAGGTCCTTTATCCCCTCCGGCAAGGATTTGATGGCCGGGCAGGAGTAGATTATGAGCTCTTGAAGAGAGGTGGTAAGGCGGCAGATGGATTGTGGAAGGCAAGTCAGCTCCCTCAAATAATTAATCTCGAGTTTGCGTAGAGAGCAGAGTTCACCAAGGCAGTATATTCCAGACCAGCTTAGGGATTATTTCTCCTAGACCAGCGGTACACTTCCAGGGACCGGAGGGATGTGAGGCTCCACAAGCTCTCAGGCACATCGGTTTGCACTCCAGAGAAGAAAATAATCTCCAATGACTCGAGTGCCACCATATGTTGCAGCAGCTCCCACCCATGCCCGGATCCTAATCCTGTCACACTCCATAGTTTAAGCTTCTTCAGTTTGATAAAACTGGGGGACGAAGAAGACCCCTGGCATTGGCCTGGTGACTGCAACACCTGCTCACTGCCATGCAAGATCAAGCATTGCAGCGATGGAGGAAGGCACGGCATCACCTCCAACTTAGGACAATCCCTAATCTCTAACTCTGTTAAGCAGCTACCAACTCGGACTTGTCCCAAGTGAGGTGTTAAATTGTTGTTGTAGCAGCCTCCCCCATCTTCTACATCGGGCATGGACCTCTCTGGTACCATCCACATTACTCCCAAACAAGGCAGGTCACACATCCGCAACTTCACCAGTGAAGGAAATGGGCCTCCACTTATGCTCTCAAGAGAAGGCATCCTTAGCAGAAAAAGCTCCTCCAAACAAGGTAGTTCGACAAGCCCATCCAGATGCTTCAAGTTCGGCAAATCACATAGCGACATCACCCTCAAAAATGGGAAGGGAGCAGGGCCCTGTACTCCACCACCAACTTGACTCTGCATCCACCCTGCATATTGCCTACCTGAATACCCATTAATGTTCAACCTTTTAATACCAGGTGGTGGTTCTAGGACATCAAGCACATCTTGCTGCAACTCAGTGTTTACCTCTTCCATGTTATTCGACATCCAATGTAAGCCCAACCCCTGTAAGTTTGTCTTCTGTTTCAAACATAACATGTGTGCATCATTCGTATCCATCACATGTTGAATACCTATGATTGTTAGTTCCTCACCCAACCTAGATACATTTGCAAGCTCTGACATTCCAGCAAACTTTTCTCCCTTACCAATAGCAAATAAGCCCAACTTTTGTAGTCGACTGAGCTGTCCAATGCCTACAGGTATTCCTCCCAATTTTGTACAATCTGTTAGGTTCAAAACTTGAAGCTTATCCAAGTTGACGATGCCTTCAGGCAGCTCTACTAGCTCACAACAACCCTGAAGGTCCAAACACTCCAGATTTTCCAGTTTTGTCATACTTGATGGTAGCCTCTCAACTTTGCTGGAACATAGTCTCAACAATCTTAGCATTTTGTTTCTGCCAATGGAATCTGGCAAGCATTTCAGCTCTCTACACCATGATAGGTTCAATGTTCTTAACTTCTGCAACTTACCAATAGAGTCTGGCAACACTGTAAGCAGACTGCAACTGCAAAGATCAATACTTGAAATCATATGACAATCACCAATAGAATCTGGCAAACTCTTTAGGTTTGTACAGTCTGACAAGTTAAGTGTTCTTAACATTTTCAGCTTGCCAACGGATTCTGTTATCTCAACAAGTGAAAAACTGTTTGTTACATGAAGTGCTTGCATGCTCCAAACATCTGAGATACCCTCAGGAAGTGTTTCACAACTTAGTTCTGAAATGGCAAGATATTTCAGATACTTAACTTGAGATATGGTGTTAGCTCCTTCTGCATTGAGATATCCCACCGTAACACTGCGCAGGTGCTTTGCATGCTTCAATGCCATGGCATATATGTCACCTTCATACTTAGGCATATATACAGCACGTGCTTTTCTGAAAATATTTTTAGGTGCCATATGTTCTGGCGGTTTAATCAAAGAAAAATATCTATAGCTCTTTGTGGTTGCCTCGTTTGGCATGTCAAGTGAAATTTCATCACCCAAGATGGACAAGGCAAGATCATGAACCAAATCATGCATTCCACATGTCACACTCCCATTTTTCTCTTCAACATTTTGTAGGAAAGACACCTCCAAAAGAGAATTGAAGTGCTTGTGGCCAACATACTCCAAGTTTAAGTAATCAAATGGATCCTCTACAGTGATCATATCATGAGCAATCCATAGGTCAATCAGTTGTTCTTTATCAATCTTATGACCTTTAGGAAATATTGAACACATTGTAAAGCACTGCTTGAGATTAGATGGCAAATGGAAGTAGCTTAACCTTAAGCATGCAGATACTATACACTCTTTACCCTCAACATCTAATACATTGCTATCCCTCACGGACTTCCATTCTTGTATTTGTTCCATGCCATGGAGGACACCTGCAAGAGCTTTAATTGCTAGAGGCACCCCACCGCATTTTTTCACTATCTCTTTTCCAACCTTTACAAATTCCGAATCCAAGCCTTCTTCAGGAATTACTAAGCTTTCCTGGAATAGTTGCCAGCTGTCATCTAGAGATAAGAATGGCAAATCAAATTGGTCTATGGATCGCACTATTTCAGCAACTCTTTTACTACGAGCAGTGAGTAAAATCCTGCTCCCAGGTGCACTACTCTTGAGATGCACCATAAATTTTTCCCACTGAATTAGGGACTCATTCCATACGTCATCCAGTACCAGCAAAAGCCTCTTTCCAGTCAACTTGTCTGAGATTGTTTTGGTCATATACGGCAGGGCATGCAGTCCGGGATTATTATCAGCAAAAGCTTCAAACAGTTTCTTGATGAGCTTGTCAACATCAAATTCTTGTGACACATGAACCCATAGTCTGACTTCAAAATGCTTCTCTACGATGCTACAATCATTGAAAACCAGTTTAGCTAATGTAGTTTTCCCAGAGCCACCAAGTCCGATGATGGAAATAGTCTTGATTATGTGTTTGTCATCTACTAGTTTAGATATTATTTGGTGCTTCTCTTGGTCTCTTCCGAGTACTGATGCCACATCCACAGTAGGCAATGTTGTCTGGTTAGCAGTAGTCTGACTCATATCACGAGCAGGATGACCAGCTAGTAAGCTATTTGCTATGGCATTAAATTCAGTTCTTTGCTTCACAATTGCATCAAATCTCTTTTTCACTGCCTTGAGCTTGCTGGCTGCCTTGCATTGAAGTATGAGAGATTTTGGTTTTTTGTACATGTATCTGGACATAACACCAGCAACACCATGGGCATCATGTTCCTCTGCCTTCAACTGGAACTCATCAACAATGTCATCAACATCATAAGCTATGTCTTTCAACTTTCTTAGCCAATTAAATGTTGGAGTATTTGGTGAAACTTGATCTCGTACTGCTTCCATCCAACAGTTGATCTCCTGAACTTGATCTTTTAGATCCAGGAGATGCTTCTGGACACCAACTATCAAGCTGTACTCCTTGATTAGCAGCGGAGCTAGCTTGTTGCTGACAGTCTTCAATATTCCAGATACTACAGCAGCTTCCATACCAGTCCTTTGTAAATGTATTTGTCAATCAAATTTCCTCTGCAAATAGAATTTTGAAATCAGCATCTATGTTGTAAACCATAAAGTTTGAAAAATGAAGTGTGCTAAGTTGCAACTAATTGGCTCCTGTAGTACTTTCATGGCTCTCTGTGCAACATGCCATCAGTATTACTAGTGCTATATGAAGACATCATAGAAGCTGATGCAACAATGGTTGATCATAGGATCTGACCTGCGAAAACAAGTGTATCCCTTTAGCTTCTTTGTTGCTCAAGTGCTTTCTTGCAGGCACACCCTTTACAGCCTTCTTGTTGCCTATAGAGACAAAATGAAACAACATAAATGTGAGGTTGTCATGGAGCTACAAGGGCATGGTATATTTCATTAAGTCAACTGATTTGCAGGAAACACAGCAAAATGGAGGGAAAAAAGTACGAAAGCAGGTGAACAATTAATGGTGGAAAGATTAAAATACCAGAGCTTGAATCACAAAAGAATAAATGGCGTCTTCCAGTTATAACGATTTATGGTTTGGCGTTGGTCTTGGTCCTTGAGTAGCTGTCCATACATAGTTGGGAGAATTAACAGGTTATTGCCCAAGAAATTGTTAGTGAAAGCATGCAGATTGTGTACAAAGCGGAGCACAAATGGATGAACCTAGCATGAGTAAAGAACAGAAGGAATAGGTATGGATATCTGACCTGAGAAAACTAGCAGCTGTAGACCTTCAGCCTCTGACGCTGCTTCTTTATTTATAGGGAGACACTTGGAACCTTGAGTTCTTGTCACAAAAGGAGAGATGAATCCCTGCAGGTATTTCAGAACGAGAGCCTTAGAGCAGATCGAATTTTTCCAACGCCATGGAAGAAGTTGATCAGTAGAAGGTACAGAAGACTAAAGGAAACAGAGCTCAAACATGATGCAACTTACGCAAACCAGAGCTTTCTAGGGAGCTCAGGTCTACTGCTTTTACTCATGCCATCTAAAACTTGAGGCCTTCCTTTTCTCCTTTGCTATGTAGAGTATGGACACCAGAGCAAGAAACAAATCTAAACATACAGGATATTAGATTATTTGTCAAAAATAAAGAATAGTTTTGGAGCTCCGTGATCTGCTAGGTACCTGCAGCTCTTGAATATAGGCACCTCCAAGCGTAGCCTAGCCCTCCTTCCTCCTTTGCAACGTGTGGTCTGGGTTGCTCAACTTGCCCAGAAATGAAAGGAGCAACAAGGGCAACAGCGCGTCGGCCGTCAGTGATTGATTAGCCAGCCAGAGGCAGGATTGGAGCAAAATGATGATGACTTGTCACGTCAAAATTATGAAGCCAGCTACCAAGGGCAACAAGGCACTCAGGCCCTGCTTCTTTGGTCTATAGTCTGCCTACACATGTATATTTGGCATCAGTACCTGAAAATAAGCAGCCAGAAAGAATACCAGTTTTATTCACATAAAAAAATGTGGCAAGAGCAGGAGTTTACGTGTCATAGAAGACATGGACGAGCATAGCAGGCTCAAGAAACAAAACAGAGGACTTGGATCTCGTTAGTTGACGAAGCAGAGTAAATACCTGGTTTTGCCTATGGCGTGTCAAAAGTAGCCCTCCTTTTCTCCTATACAGTGTATGAAAATCGGAGCTTACTTCTAGGGGTCTGGGCTGCAGAAGGCCACAGAGCTTTGGTGCTTCTGCTAAGCAGATGACGCTTCCTTGATTGAGAAATACTCCAACTGTGCTAAAGAAGGACAGCAAGGTTAATAATCTGCTTTCGTCATTGAAAAAGACAAATCTGGATGGGGATGGCAAACCTACCGAGAGAAGACTCAGAGAATCAAATGTTAGGATTTAGAGTTTGGTCCCTCCTATGAGGGCAATTTGAAAAGCCCGTCACTGATGAAACAGTAAATACTCCTATCTAACAAGGCAACATTCTTCACATAAACGTTGTCGTAAATAGTTAGTTACACACACTCACAAATTGAACAAGGACGGAGGAAGCTGAAAGCAGCAACTAGTAGGTGTGTCGAGTGGAGTGAGTAGCGCAAAATGATTTGCAATCTGGAAACATCTACTCCAGTCAAACACATTTTTTCACCCCAGGTAACGTGGTCTGTAATTGGTATAATTTCCTAGGCTTCTGCAAGAATAACTATATTATTGCATAGTAACGCGTCCTCCTTGCATCTGTTTTGCGCGTTGCACTGGCCAGTGGCCACTGGAGTAGAGTATTGTAGAGTTTTTTTTACGGCAAAAGAGCGGCAGTAGGCAGGGACCGCATGGTGTTGAGGTAATTGACCGACTCCGAGCGAGTCTTCGTCAACACAGGTTATATTACTTTCACACGGTTGCGTATGCTGAGCAGCAAGATTGACGGACGGTTGGTGAAGCTGTATATATATAATTAGTATATAAAACTAAAATGCTGGCAACTTCCCCGACGACTCTATCTTTCATGTCTCAGAAAAGCTCAAGAGTAACAGAAACGGCGAAAACGGATATGAGATGTGGAAACGTGTCTCACCGCCTACGCATTTCGTCAAACAGGTGGTGCCCACTCCGCCTCTTGCATGCGACTGCAACCACGGCTGCTATGCACAGCACAGCCATCACCAATTTAGGCTATATTTTAACTGATGCTGATTTGTTGTGAGAAAAAAATATTGTTCCATAGCTGGCTAAATTTGGCTGATAAGGTCTGACCAACATAGCGAACATAGGCCTTACCATCGCGCGGTCGCCGGCAATTCCCACCATAGACAATACCATACCATGGTCGGCCGAACTAGCCTTGCACGCGGAGACGCCGGGACCGCACGCGTCATGGTGGAGGAGGCAGCTTCCACGCGTCGCGTGCCCTAGGCTTGTCGCCACACCAGAGATGGGTATAGGAGTAATTGGGTAGTGCGGCGGAGACACTAGAATAGGGCTTTTGTCAGTGGCACATAGGTGGGGACAACCAGGAGAGAGTCAGGCGACAAGGGCTGTGTCAGTCAGAGTGCTGCAGCGACTCCACGAGACTGCCTTGAAACCCGGCAGGCCATATGGCGTTCGTTTCTCGGTTCGTTTTTAGTTGGGTTCCCTCGGTTGAAATTCGCTTTCCAGAAATTGGGAGCGGATCGGTTCCAAAAAAATTTTAGAAACTGGTTATTTTGGTTCGGTTTCGATTTTAACTAAACTAACCGAATTTTTTCAGAAGATCTCAAGACAACAACAAATATACGTGTTCTAAGAAAAATTTATGGAACACTATATTCATTTTTAATATTAATAATATATAAGAAAACAATAGCAATATAGTAACGTAAATATATAGCAATTCAAATATAAAACATTATACATAAACTAAATATAATCTTACAAAATACAAGAGAATTGTAATTCATGTAATTCGGTTCTTTCGGTTAATTCGTTTAACAAAGAGTAGGAACTAAATTTTCTTCGGTTATTTCGGTTCCTCAATATTAGGAACCAAATTTTTTGGTTCGGGTTCTTTCGGTTTCGGTTCCGGTTCTTTCGGTTCGGTTTTCGGTTCTCAGTTAAATTTGCCCAGGGCTAAGAGTACGGGTCTGAATGGCTGTATGATCCGTTGCCAAATATTGTCACGTGACATGTTAGTCATATTATAGTCTTTTTTTACGTTATTAGTCATATTATAGTCTTTTAGATAGTTACTATTTAGTTTACCCTTGCAGTTATAGTGTGTCATATTTTCTTAGCACCATGTCCCGCACGTTGAAGACCTATTTTCTCACTAAATCTATATACTCTTGTAAAGCTAAACTTCACTATATAATTTTTTTCTTCATGCAAGGTGTTTACATCATTCTTCACTAAGTGACCCCACTAGATGTTCTATCTCTTCATACAAGGTGTCCACCTCATTCTCCACTAAGTCCATATCATCCCTTATTAATTACAAATATACTCTTATTAATTACAAATATTCTTCACTACATTCATTAAGAACCAAAGATGAAAGCATTTGACAATCACCAATAGAATCTGGTATAGTCTTCAGGTTAGAACACCATGATAGGTTCAGTGTTCTTAACTTTTTCAGCTTCCCAATGGATCCAGGCAACTCGCGAAGATTGCTTGATTTTAAGTAAAGAGCTTGGAGGCACCAAACATTTGTAATAGCTTCAGGGAGTGCTTCACATTACAGTTTAGACATCTCAAGATATTTCAGATTTTTTACCTCAAATATGGCTGTAAGCACTGGTGTTAACAAAACAGAATTCTCAATAATGATACTGCGCAAGCGCTTTGCATTCTTCAGTGTGCTGCCAAATAACATATCATTGCCCTTGTCAACATATATAGCACGTGCATTTCCAAAAACCTTTTTGGGCAAAAGTTTTCTTGGTTCAGTTAGAGAAAAGAATCTGTAACCTTTTGTGGAACTGGTTGCATCCTCTGGCACAATAGTTGAAATTTCTTCACACAAGATGGATTGGGCAAGATCATGAATCAGATCATGCATCTTACATATCACTCTCCCATCAAAATCTTCATTCACGTCTTGTAAAAAAATACACTTGCACAAGTGAATTAAAGTACCTGAGGCTAATTTGCTCCAAATCATCAACACCAGGAGTCAAACTGATCATATCATGAGCAATCCATTGGTCAATCAACTGTTGTTTATCGATCAGATGACCTTTGGGAAACAATGAACACATTGTGAAACACTGCTTCAGATTGGATGGCAGATGAAAATAGCTCAACTTCAAGCATGCAGACACTGAGTCTTCACCCTCAACATCTAATAAAATGTCTCTCATGGCGTGCCATTCTCCTATTAGTTCCTTGCCACCAAGAGAACCTGCAAGAACTATAATTGCTAGTGGCAACCCACAACATGTTTCCACAATCTCTTTTCCAACCTTTATAAAGTCAGACTCCAAAAATTTTGCAGGCATCCTAAAGCTTTGTTGGAACAACTGCCAACTGTCATCTGGAGATAGGCGTTGCAAACAAAACTGGTATGTGGATCGCACTACTTCTGCAACATTTGCACTGCGAGTAGTGAGTAAAACCCCACTTCCAAGTGCACCAGTTTTTAGATACCCCATTATTTTGTCCCACTGATTTTGGGACTCTGTCCAAACGTCATCCATTACAATTAGAAACTTCTTCTGAGTCAACCCCTCTTGGATTCTTTTGCTCATATATGGCAAGGAAGGCTGTCCCAGATCTTTATCAGCAAAAGCCTCAAATAGTTTCTTAACGATCTTTTCAAAATCAAATTCTTGTGACACATGAACCCATAGTCTCACTTCAAAATGCTTCTCTATTGTTTTGCCATCATTGAAAACTAGTTTAGCTAGGGTAGTTTTGCCAGAGCCACCAAGTCCAACTATGGAAACTATCTTGATTTCCTGTTTGTTGTTAGCCTCCACCAGATTAGATATTATTTGGTGCATCTCTTCGTCTCTTCCAAGTATTGATGCCTCATCCCCAACAGGCAATGTTTGCATATTCACAGCTGACATGTTTATATGGCTAACAGGATCATGGCCAAATATTGCAGTCAAGTTGGTTCTTTGCTTCACAATCTGAGCAAATCTCTTATTGATTTTCTTGATCTTTTTGGCCGCCTTGAATTGAAATATAAATAATTCTGTTTTTGTGTGCAGGTACCTGGACACAAATCCACCACCACCATCAGCGTCATGTTTTTCCACCTTTAGCTGGAACTCATCCACAACGTCATCAACATCGAATGCCACTTCTTTCAACTTTTTGAGCCATGAAGCATCCCCTGTAGCTCTATCCCCTGCTGTTTCTAGGCGGCAATTGATCTCCTGAACCAGATCTTGGAGCTCCTGGAGGTCCTTTTCCACGCCTACTATATAGCTGTACTGCTTTATGACCAGTGGAACTAACTTGTTGCTTACAATATTCAGCATTCCAATTACTGCAGCAGACAGTACAGAGGCTTCCACACCCACCATGTTTTTCCTGTAAATTGAATTTTGAAATAAGCAGGTGTCTTTGGGCAAAAGATTTCAGAAAGAAAACTATTCCAGAATAGAAGGTTTACAAGTTGCTACTAGTTGGGCCTTATGATGCTAACAAGGATCTGACAGAAGTGCATAATACAGTGGTTGATGGTATGGATAATAGTGTAGATTTGGCCCTTCAGCCTCTGAGTTGCTGCTGCTTAGATAATGGACGGAGACGGACCTTAGAGCCTTAAGTTGGCATCATAAAGAACCATAAAAGGACAGATGAATGGAATTATCAAGTAAATTTGTTTGTGGCCAGATTAATTGTTTCTTCTTTTGCTGCCCTAAATTATGATTAATGCAGAAAATTATATGATGGAATTGTACTGAACAGTATCGAAGATATCTGACCTTCGAAAACAAGTATGCTAGCTGCTTCCCACGATTTCCACTTCTTTGTAGACAGCTTCGTCCAGTGTTCTCGTTCCTAGCATAATATAGGCTATTAATATGCAGCACATGAAAAAGGAAGCTAGTGCCTTTTCCTTCAAAAACAATGATAAGCCCCAGATTCCACTAAGCAAACTATTTGTATGCGAAGTGCAGTGAAATGGAATAGATAGCAAAGCCCAAAAGATATAATTAATGGTGCTAAGAATAGCCTACCACAGCATGAGACACTGAAGCATCCTTGTATTTGTTATGGCCTGTGACTTAGGAGTGTTCAGCCTTCAGTTGAGTAGCTGAGAGTAGTTTGAACAAAGGCCATTGTTATTTGCCCAAGAAAATAATAGGAACGAGGAAGGAACCTATCGAATTAGGCGTTGTATTCTTTTTTGTTTTAAGGTATGTAAAATACCTGGAGGTCATCAGATATGCTGCTTCAGCTTGTGCCATCTCCAAGCGTTCCCCTCCTTTCCTGCAGCATATGCACATCAGAGTTTTCTGGATGTGAGATCCACTACTGTTGTTTTTCTTGTGCCATCTCTATTTTATTATTAGAGATATTGTAATAATAATTTAATTATTTTATTATTTGCACAAAAAATTTAAATAAAACGAATGGTCAAATAAAAAGTTAAAAAGTCAAAAACGATGGCCTTGTTCGGCTGGCTGCCTTCCAGCCAGCCAGCAGTGCTTTTCTCTCACACCAATTCAGCACCAGCCAGCAGTTACCAGCCAGTCAACAGTATTTTTCTCTCACAATAAATCAGCACCAGCCATCAGCCACCAGCTAGCCGAACGAGGCGAATATTTACAATGGATGGAGGGAGCAGTAGTTTGTTGGCTGCTCGTTATCTAAAAAAAAAAGTTTGCTGGCTGCTCACTTGATGCGTCAAATCATTTGCTGACAAGCTAACGAATCAACTGACTCTTTTAGGCCTTCCGCAGCGTGAAGCAGAGCCAGAAAAATAAGTGGGTCCGGCTGCAGGAAAACAAGCATCCTTTCTCTGTGTTTAGTTTCATAAAAAGAGGTAAAAAAAGTATTGTAGCACGTTTTGGTTTTATTTAACAAATAGTGTCCAGCCGTTGACTAATTAGGTTCAAAACGTTCGTCTCGCAAAGTACAACCAAGCTGTACAATTAGTTTTTGATTTCATCTACATTTAGTACTTCATACATATATCACAAGTTTGATATGACGGAGAATTTTTTTAGATTGCAAATTTTTCTAACCTGATGAATAGTACCACTTTCGTCTTATTTGATAAATATTGTCCAATCGTAGACCAACTAGGCTCAAAAGATTCATCTCGTGATTTCTAACTAAACTGTGTAATTAGTTATTTTTTTTACCTACATTTAATACTCCATGCAAGCGGTTAAAAATTGATGTGATGGAGAGAGAGTGAAAAAATTCTAACTTTTTGTTGCATCTAAACAAGGCCATAGTATTTTTTTTGAGAACTGAACGCAGCCGTAGCTGCAGTGTATAAAAAAGTTAGCACCGATGCTATCTTCTGTCATGCGACGGTACGGGTGCTGCCTATTGGCTTTCATCTGACACCAACATATATTCTCCTCCCACAGAACGCAAGAAATATTGTTTTTAAGTCCTAAGGTAGCGCAGCCTCTGCTTGCTCCGCTCCAGAATCTTCGAAAGATGACACTGGTAGGTGCAGTGTACTCCCTCTGTGTCAAAAGGAGAGTCGCTATAAGAATCGTAGTGATCAAACTTTCTCAATTTTAATTAGATTTATAGAAAATATGTGTAATATTTATATCTTTAAATAAGTTTATTATGAAAGTATATTCAACGATCTAACTATTGATACTAATTATGTACCATAAATATTAATATTTTATTAAATATATTTAGTTAAAGTTAAAAGTTGCTGACTTTTTAGAAGCGAGAATGACTTTTTTTTTTTTTGACATGTCTGCAAGGGAGAGAGAATGTTTAGGCACCACTCTACGAGCACACTGGAGAGGGCCTTATAACCTCCAAATCTCCCTCCACTTTTTCACACATACAGGTCTTACATCTTGAATCGACTGACAGGCTCCCAAGTGCATTTGACCTGCAACAACAGGCAAGTACTTCAAAAAATAAATTCTCGTTCAAAATATTCCATAAACGAAGCAGTGCAGATGTTTCTATGTGTTTTTGACAAGCTAACGAACGTGGACGCGACGTGCTACCGGAGCATCGGTGGTTGCCTGCGCTACCTCACGCACACTCGGCTAGACATCGCGTTCGCGGTCGGTATGTCAGCCGATTCATGGAGGACCCACGCGAGGATCACTGGACGGCAGTGAAGAGACTGCTTTGCTACGTCAAGGGAATGCTCGATCAAGCGATCATCTTCCCCAAGCACGGTGGTAAGGGTGGGCTGCGCCTCACGGTTTTCAGTGAGGCATCCCAAAACAGTGGAAGGTGAGCTAGAGCTCATGGTCAGATATGGTGGGCGACATCGACGGATGAACGGAGCACCTCTGGTGTGCTCGTCTTCCTTGGAGCAGCCCCCATTGCTTGGCAGTCGCTGAAGCAAAAGATCGTGGTGTTGTCGACATGTGAGGCGGAGTATGTTGCAGTGGCCACAACGGTGTGCCAGGCGGTCTGGCTGCGTCGGCTGCTGAGTGAGCTGACCGGCGAGGAAGCTCATCTACTAGCTCTGATGGTGGACAATCAGCCTGCCATCGCCCTCACTAAGACCCTGTCCTACATGACCGGAGCAAGCACATTGAAATCAAGTTCCACTTCCTCCGGGACTGCGTCGATGGAGGGCAGAGCGTCATTGAGTTCGTCGAGACCGGTAGATAGCTCGCTGACATCCTCACCAAGTCACTCGGGCCCCTGTGGTTCATGGAGCTGAGGAAGATGATTGGCATGGATGAGGTCAAGGCTCAGGATTAGGGAAATAATTGTAAGACATAATCTGCTGCTGATCTCTCTCTCTTTCTCTGCAGCAGAGTTGGCATTTTGGTCAGCTCATTGCTGTCCTTGCCCTGTTCGTGTATGGCAATAGGCCATCACTTGTACCAGGTTGTACCCTAGGTAGTAGTGGCTTAGCTCAGCCATATCATAGTTGTTGAAGCTGATTTCAGCCATGTCCTAGAGGACATTGTAGTAGGTGTATGTACCTTAGGAGGTACTAGTAGTTTGTATATATTCTATGCCAAGGCAATGGAGCAGAGTAGTTCAGTTTTGCCACATTTAGAAGCAGAGCTTCAGCCAGGGCTGGTGTTTGTGCTGTGTGTGTTCTCCTGAGCTCAACCCCTTCTTCTACCTCTAGCCAAGTGAGTGTGTGGGTAAGCTATGCAGGGCAGCAAGGGACCAGCACAGAGTGCAGTGGACCTGCAATAATAAGCAAGTAGTACTCAAAAGTCGAAAATTGTTCAAGAAATGTACCAGTTCAAAAATTCATCTGTGTTTTTGTTTACATCTCCATCAGCAGCAGTGGAATTAGTAAAGCAAACCAATTTTTAACTTTTGCATATTGAACTACATAATATTTATTATTTTACGAAACATGACGACTGCTCATTATTCCCTTTCCCCTCTGCTTAGAATCAATTTCAATATCTAACAGAATATCACGCTTTCAAACCTTGCCAGTTTGTCAAGGATGGGGTAAAGACAGTGATTTGGACATTTTGTAAACTCTGTTTTCAAAACCTATCATATATCCAGATACGCATGCCTCATGTCCTATGTGTGGTCGCTGTTTGGGAATCACACGTTTCCTGTGTTTATGCTTGTTATTACACGTCTGAGGTTCTGACTGAATTAAGGGCCTAAGTATCAGGATTTCTAATGAAGGCTTAGGCTATCCGCACCGCACCCCTCTCTAAACGTATCTCTAAAGGAATATTCCGTCCTAGTCATCAAGAATTTTCACCTCTATATCAACTTCTTCCGCACCCATATTTACTCTATATCATACTCTATATCAACAATCATCTCATATCCTCTCTCCTCTCTCTCTTTCTCTCTCCTCCTCTTCTTTTACAGGCACGCACAAACGATCGGTACCTGTGACGTGTTCCTGTAGCAAACGTTACTGTAGCGTGTGGTATAGCGTAGCGCGGTGCAGCTGATTGATCGCTTTATTTAGCGTACAGTCGGGTTTACCGATCTGCGCTGCGGACAGCCTTACGGGGTCCTGCAATTCTTCCACAGTAACGTGTTGTCATTTCAAATGTTCACGCGCTGCACTGTGAACTGTTCTTCGAGACAAGAGCGGTTGACTGACTCAAAAGTCTCTGTCAAGTGTGTGGAGAGAGAAAGAGAGGTATTCCGAGCTGAGAACGCATACCAAAGAGCAGCCAAGGAAATATCTCCGGGAAGGTGCCGACATGCCGTGGAGTAGTGGCGCGTAGCATGGTGACTGGCGCACCTGCTGCTGTTTGGATGACGACCTGCCCCGCCCCTGCTCCAACTCCCCAGTCTCCGGTCTCCACCTGTGCCGCATTTTGTCGAACGAGCGGCGCGCACCACCTGCTGTTTGAGCGTTGCAGCGAGGGCCGGCAGCCGAGCATAACAGGACGCTCCCCCGTCGTCACTGGGTGCTGCCCGTCGTAGTCGTACCCGCGCCTCCCTTGCCTCTAAAAATACCACTAAAAATACTACATATACGAGAGACTTGAGAGTGTCAAAAAGAACGAAATCTCTGAGTTTTATTTAAAAAACTTATAAAACCTCTGGAGTAATGGTTGAACAAAAAAACTTGAGACACAGTGGTTGACTTGATCATTCTATCTTTCAATTGCTCAAGACTCAAGTTATAGCTAATAAGCCCCATTGAAGTTGAAGGTAATATGGGTAAGTTTGAAAGTTAGATCAGTTTATTTCAATTCAGAGGAGAATTTTTTTGTTGAATGCATGTGTACTTTTGAGGATTGAAAACATTATAGCAACTCCTGATCCTTTGATGAGCTTTGCTCTACTCGAGGTCAATCAAAGGGCAAGTGTGGGGGAGCTTGTTGACAGTCACTATCGTCAACATTTTGCTATAAAAATCCATCATATAAACATATAACGTGATCACTAAAGATGGAAATAGGGATTTCATCTAACAATTTCCATAAGTTTTGATGGTTTATTAATTACAGAGAGTAATTTCAGAAAACAGGGATAATTGGGCCAAATTCGCCTGATTACTGGGCCCTGCAATCCACTTCTACATCACAGGAATTACCCAAATGCCAAATGGATCGAAACGGAGAATATACGGGATCAAAATGGAGACGTGAGCCACCATGACGAAGGGCCTGACCTAGCCTAGTGCCGGGTCGGCTGGCCCCATCAATGGGTTGGCCAACCTATGGGCCCCACCACTCGGTCTCCCCTTTGTCCCGAAGCCTCCACCGCCTTTGAGGATTAATATAAATTGCACGTTGAAGGTCGGTTTGATCCTATGGATGACGAGGGAGATTGGCATGGATCGATAACGTAGCATTACTTGCTGGCTACTCCACCTCGGCCTATAAAAGAAGCCCCTCTCCACCCCCAGATGGCATGGAAGCCATTCAGTCAATCACCGAGAAATTCTAGGGTTTTAGCAATTGAGAGAAGGCTAGTTCCTTAGGGTTCTAGTCTTACCCACATGTAATAGTGAGATAGAGAGGGAGGAGTTCAGGAGTAAGCATCGGTCTTGTCGGTGCTACTTCTACAACTTGTACCCTGGCAGAACTAAGTTCTTCATGAACTTGCGATCAAGACAACTATGGTAATTGACTACTATTCTAAGTTCTGTGTTCTTTATGTTCATCAGGATCATGATTCATTTGAGTGCTTTAATCCTTGTCGCTCTTGGGTGAAAGTGATAATTGTTAGTGTAAGTGTGGTGCTTAGGCTACGTTTATCCATGGATGCACCTTGTAGGCCGGTAGGTGGTAGTCCATGTAGGTGACAGCTATGTTGGTCCTCTGAAGTCCATCGCCCATTTATAAGCCAAGTAGGACCCGTGTTGTGGGGGAGAAGTTATATTCCTGCTATGCTCTCCTCTGGTAATGTCCCTTGGTGAACACTAGAATACAAAGCTTGCTCAAGACAGAAGTCTACAACCTTAGAAGTACTCTCTATAATCCTGTTATCTTTAACCTCTTGGCTACCCTTGGTTAGTTAAGTTCTTAGCTAAACTCGCATGTTTTCCTATGGATACGATACTTGGAATACTCTAGGTGAAAACTGCTACAATACACATGCGCTTGCAGGGTGTCAACACTCATCGGGGATGATACCCTTGATCACCAACGCGTTGATGTCCTACTCGTTGCAGGTTGATGTGACCCACTCTCGATCATGGCTGATTTCCCTCCTCGCTGATTCCTTCGTTGATTTTTTGGGGCTTCTGCGGGTGCGCTTTTTTGCTCAGTCCATGGCTTAGATCTGGTTGGGGGTGGAAGCGGCGGTGCGGATTCTCCTTGCGAAGCTTAGCTCTAATGGCTGAGGTGTACGCACGGGGAAGGCGGAACAGCGGAATTGAGAGCGAGAGGAAGACGAAGCGATGAAAGTGGAAGTGAGTGGATTGCGGAATGAATGAAGCAAGTGGCGGAGTGCACCGGTGACGACGGTGTTTATAATGTTTCACCCACAGTGCTTCGCATTCCCTATGGTTTTTTGGCAATGGCACCGCGCGCATGACTCCGATTTCTCCATGCGCATATAATAGGCCCTTAAATGGGCCTTCAATTTCTCCTTAAAGGACCTCTTTAAAAGAGGGCGTTTTAATTATGATAATCGTTTATAGCACCAATAATTGGCCGGCCATCACAACAAACAAAATGTTATCCACACTTTTTGGTACTACTGGTAACTCTCACTTATTTTCTTTTGACCCTGCTACAAGATGTTTCACTATCTTTTAGCAGGCTTAGGGACTAAGTGTACACTTCACCTTATAGTGAGTGTACTTCTTTTTCCTTGTTATTTGTTCTCAGCTAGCTGGGGACTAGCTGTGTGGTTGGCTGGTGCTTGGGAATTATACATTTTTCTGACCATAACACTAGGAGAATTATTCACCTAATGTTAGGTTTGGGGACTAAGTGTGTACACTTCACCTTGCGGTGAGTGTATTCATTTGGTTTTTCCATATTATGTGGTCAACTAAGCTAGGGACTCCTTTGTGTGGTCGGTTGGCACTGGGGAGTTTTCTACTTTTTGGACTTAACATATTCTTATTGACTAAGTCATAGATGATAATCATCTAACGTCGCAAACGGAGCCTAAGTGTCTACACTTCACCTTAGGTGGAGAATTTTTAAATTTAATTTTGAGCTTGTTGCATCCTTCTGGTAAACCTTCCATTAACATGTTTGAGGTCAGTTGACCAGTTAAACTTGTCGGATGTCTACTTCTTACTAGTTGGCTTCAAGTTAAACTGCTCGGACAGGTTCAAGATGGCGTTGGATACAAGGTGCTTGGGACTAGCTGTGGGGGGTATAACCCTAGATACCCACAAGGACATACTTGGTCCACGCCAACCAGAGGAAGCCCAACCCACAAAATGAAGACACGCGGCACACGGTGGTGATTGGCATGTACCGTAAGGTTTTTGGAGGATATCCTAGAGATAGGATTGATTAGATTGGATATGCCTGATACTATATCCCATGAATATTACTTACCATGTAACCGAGTAGATTTATATCTAACCGACTTGTAACTCTACCCCCAGCCTATATAAGGCGGGTAGGGACCCCCTCAATTCATCCCATCTCACATCATTATTCAATACAATCCACCAGAACACAGCATGTATGGTATTACGTCGTACTGATGGACTGAACCTGTCTAAACCTCGTGTTCCTGCACCTGAGTTACCATCTGGTTCTTGATCATGCGCATCTCCACCATCCTAATCTACCATTGTGGGTATACTCCTCGATGGACTATCGACTAGATTTAGTCAACACATAGCTACTCCCTCAGCTGCTGCTACTTCATTCGGAGCCTGAACACCCACATCAGCCCCACCATTTCCTTGTCAACGAGACATGAACCATGTGTGTCGTCCCGTCATCCTTGTAAAATTCCAAATAAAACACAAAGTTGTGAAGCCGTTCAATTGAAAACATAGATTTCAATGACTTGATGCTAACTAGCAAGCTTGCACTGACTACATTCAAATATGGGTACACAAAACCAAATTAAGAACTTCATAGGTGACGATTTGAACCTTGCGATGAAGGTGCTCTACAAGCTGCTTTTCACCTGCGCAAATAAAGCAGCCTTGTTCAACTAGTACAAGTGGCAGAGACTCCCTTGAAGTAAAGGGGGTCCAAATTAGTGGTAATCAACGGCTACACAAATCAAGTACAATGCAAAGCTATTGTTTCTTGTACACTGAAACTGAATTGACTGCACTAAACAACTGACAAAACAATCAATTCCATTTTTTGTTCATATGATCCAAAATTATTTCCCAGTCACTGAAATTTTTAACAACACCTGTGCTACATCAAAGGGCCATAAATAATAAAGAATCAACATTACTGATGCGGTAAGAATCAACAGATGAGTATATATTTAATTTAATTGTGTGAAATCGTTAAAATATACTTAAAACTAAAACTTCGACAGATCTAACTGTATGAATCTATGGTTATTTTGGTTCAAGGGGTACAAATTCCAATAGTGGCCCTAGCCAATCCGTCGGTGATTGGGTCCTATGAATCTATTAACACCGTAACAACGAAGTATAATCCTGTGTTAACACCAAAGTACAATCCGGTGTTAACAAACAATGAGTACAAAGTGAACGTAGACCATGTACTTGGTTTGAAACAAAGCCAAAATAGCGTAGAACATGGATAAAACAGCCATTTAGACATTGAATTTGTGACAACCGGATCATACGACATTCAAAGCATTAGAATTCGCTGCACCATTAACGTGAGAAATTTAACAACCTAGTGGGTATGTAGTTCGCGATCTTACAAATAGATAAGTATAAAACAAAAGTTTTCAAACAATGCTCGACACACAAGTTCACAAAGTATTGTACCAATATATAGACTGCCATGCAACATAGTTCGAAGGCTAAGGTATCGTGTTGCTTGCATCTTGAATTATTGATTAGATAGTGCTTGCAGTTTAGTTGAAATTGCCTACATTTGCCATGCATATGTCAACTACTATTATGGTTGAGCCATTTTGGATATAACTAGCTGCTGTGTGTTATCTTGGGTGAACATTGCTGCATCTATTGACCTGATTGCTGTTAGTCCTTCCTCTATATACTAGGCGGTGGCCCTGCATGAACAGTGATCCAAAATGCCAAATTTTTTTCGCGCTTTCCCCTTCTGTGCAAGTTCGGCAGGGCCACCGCCTAGTACATAGAGGAAGGACTAACAGCAAATCTCCAACAAGTGACCCATATGGGCACCTAAACCCAAAATGGTCTCTGACAATACTGTATCAGTCTCCAATAAAGTACCTATACAGGAGACCCATTTTAGGTGTCAGAAGAGACATAACTCAAATATGAGTATCATCTCTCCTGAAGATCCATTTGCAGAAAGAATTCTCTTTTAGGTCTTGGTGTTGGAGAAGACTAAAAATGGGTATTGAACTCTTTATATGTAGCACTATCCAAACGTGAATTGGGTCTTTTATTTTGAGTGTTGTTGTTAGAGATAGTCTTAGGAACCGGAGGGAGTATGTAAATTCAACCAGATCCACCGATTCTAAGACAAAAAATAAGTCTTTTTAAATACCCAATTCAAAAAAAATATTGTTATCTTAGTGTTTGGCAAACAAAAGAAAGATTCACGTCCAATTAATCAAAAAAAGAAAAATAAAAATTATCCACCACTGTCATTATGATAGAAAATGACAGTAAATACCCCTACACCTAAACAAAAATAACTAACCACTCATTTTGGAAAATCAAATCTGAAATGCACTTTGGCTCTGTATAAACTACAAACATCTACCATTAGTTGAAAAATAAGAGTAATTTTTTTATTCAATTAGAATAGGAAGAAAATAAAAACAATTATATACATAATAGTAGTAAAGCTTAATAAAGGAAATAAATATTACCACAGAGATTTGAATTACTTTTATCAACAAGAAGGCATAGGTGTTACAATTAAAAAAAAGAGGGTGATCCATGGTTAGCAATATTATATGTTTAAAAAAGATACTAAGGATAGAACGATATATGAACATTTGTATTCTCCATATATACTAGCTATACAAATGCGTGGGCGATCACACTAGTTGCATTTATTTTTTTTAAGAAAAGTGCCGCCTCTGCCATTAAGACCAAAGGGATATGGCTGTCCTCATCAATGAAAATGAATAAAACCATTGCTGATTTGCCGCTATCTTCTAGTGTTGCATTCTTCCATTAGAATATGCCATAAACATGTATTAAATTAGTGTCAGGAAGAGATGGTTCAGCCACTACCCAACTACTACCACCGGTTTCCTAAAGCGAGTCGTTTTGAGATCGTCTTAAGTCAAACATTTTAAACTTTAACTATAAATAAATTCTTTTGTGTTCAGTTTGAAAATGTAAAAGAGATATAAGTAGATTGATCTTGAAATGTAGTTTCACAAAAGTATACTTTAACTATATTTTAAATATATTTAACATAAAAAAGTAGCGGTTAAAGTTTATTTCTCGATGACCGTGTCGATTTCAAAACGACTTTAGGGAAAACGGGGAGTAGGAGTTAATCCCTAGAACCGTGGAAGTAGGTTCTCGATATGGCAAACTTTGGCTTGTTAATGAGTTAAAAGGAAAATGAACAGAACTATCAGGACCTCTGCCTGATTTATTTGAGGTGTAAATAAAAACAATTTCACTGAATTTTTCATCAAAAAGGTTTTACTGGAATTCATCCCTCACAAATCTTTTGAGGCCAGAGGAACCCTGATTTCTTTATCTTTTCCTTTCGAACCAGAGGCACCATACGTGTGATTTCATTTATTCAAGCCTAGTTGATTGTTGACAGGGACATGTTCATCCATCCACCACATACCATACCACATCGATTATATATTAACGACGAGGAGTAGTAATGGACGGACATGCCAGCAACCGAAAATGACGGCATGTGAGTGCTCCGGCCATGATCTCCAACGAGCGAGCCTGCATCATCGTCATCATCGTCGTCACGACCTTAATTCTTCTTAGTGAACACCTTGACGTCTCTCCACTGCGACTCCATCCTGTGCGACGGCCGCGTCTGCGTGTACACCCCGAACTTGAAGGTGTGCACGTGGCCGCCGCGGCCGGCAACGCGCAGCCGCGGCTTGCCATCGACGAACACGGCGAGCTCCGCCGCGTCCACGTCGTGGACCACGTTGAGCTTGAACCAGCGGTCATAGATGCAGTCCTCCACCAGCTTCTGGTCGTAGTAGCGCAGCACGCCGCCGTAGACGTGGAGCATGAGCGTGGTGGCGTGCGGCGGCGTGGCGCCGAACACCTGCATCACGGACACCCCCGTCGTGCCGGAGGGCACGTAGCCGTAGCCCTCGAACTGCCACACGCCGGAGCTGTAGTTTTGCTGCAGATTATTGAAGATCCAAGAGAGAGATGTCAGTGAAGATTGACTGATTGGCATCTTCTCGTTCTACGGATTACTACTTACCTTGATGCCGATCTCGGTGCGGGGCTTGGTGTGGCTGGTGGGGGTGTGGGGTTTGTCGGTGCAGTACACCCACATCCGCCGGACGCCACCGCGGAACTCGAACCGCTCATGGAGTGGCACGTCGTAGGGCCTCTGCACCGGGAACTGTGCCTCCGTGAGCGGCACCTCGGTGAAGCCGACGGTCGTGTCCACGGCGGCGGCGCACATGGCCAACGGCAGCAGCAGGATGATGAGCAGCCAAGGAAGGAGGTTGCTGGCCCGAGGCATAGCTAGCTTAGCTTAGCTAGGACGTACGATGTAATCACACTACATACCGTCATTTATAATTAGGGAGTGGAAGTGTTAGTTATATGTAGACAGATTTTTGTATGGTCAAATCCTAATAGAAAGTTGTAGCACAAATCCTAAATCACAACAAAACGTATACAAATCTGACAGATTTGGTATCAAAGAAATTTGTCAATAGATAAATAGCAAAAGTTTCAAATTTGTCAACAGATAAATAGCAAAAGTCCTATAATTAAGTACATTTGTGATCTATCTGGCCGGCAGAGTAGAGAGGAAACTTTTTTTTTTTAAGAAAGACAGGAACCTACCTTTTGGACGTTCTGTGTGTTGGGCCCAAAGTGCCATGTGACCGGCCGGCCGTCTGTATGTCTGCATATATCGATCGAATGCGGCCTTACTATTTTTTAAGTGGCATGGCATGGAGTGCGGCCTTGGAAGCGCAGACTGTTGGGCCAGCGGCCCTGGATGCTACTGCGCCCGCCAAGGGATCGGATAGTGTCGACTAGAGATTTGTCAACATTAGATTTACTAGTGGACATGCATATGCGGCATGCACATGTCTTTCTAGAAAATTTCATTCATAAAGAAAAATATTTACATAAGAAATTTCATTCATAGAGGAATTCCAGTCAATCAAGGTTGCACTTCGGTCTTTCTGCTTTTTCTCCAAGTCTTCTAGTAGTTACTGGTAGGAATTATAGTCAATAAGAGTTTGCCTTCCATCCGCCTGTTTTATCTCCATGTTGCTTTCACGTAGTTAGTGGTTCCTCCAAGACCAGCAGCAATAAAATCATCAAATCCAATGGCAACATCAGTCCAAATTTTCTAATCTATGTAAAATTGAAGGAGACCAAATGAACAACTTAGTTATAAGTAACACATGTGTATAATCAATAAGGATTCCTAACAAACACTTCCCATTTTCTATAGGACCTTAGCAGCATGCATTTCTAGTGTTAATCAAAGTTCTGCAGCAACCAGTAACAATAGATAAATTTAGGGACTCACTTGGTTGACAATAATATTTAAACAAATGGCAAGGAGTAAATCCTTCATGGTGAAAACAAACTCTTAGTCTTTCTTTGAATGATGATGAAAACAAACACGGTTCTAAGTTTCTGACATCCTCTCTAATTGGCAATGTGAAGAGATCTATGTCACTCCCATTACTATATGCATCAATTGTTGGCTCTTCAAAATGTTCCTACCATTTGGGCTTATAATTATTCTTTTATAAAAGCCGATTCTAGTGGTGGCATTGTAATTAAAAGAAAAGGCTCCAAAAGGCTATCAAAAGTTCCACTTGACCATGATGTGCATTTGCTGAACCAAGGAGATTACTTTCTATAAAAATTACTTCACATTGGGCTGACAAAGTAATATTGTGAATGCAGACACAAGAAGAATAATCCAATCAGTTTACTCTTTAAAATCAGAATACTTATTCAGAAAGACAGAAGTCAAGAGTTCAACATGCACTCAGACGGACTGAATGACCATCTGCTCAACAGCACAAGCCTTGCAAACATTCAGAAGTGACATTGACATAACAGGAACTATAAAGAAGCGGGTAAAAGATGTCAGTTTCTGTTTGCAATACATCAACAAGCAATGGAATATTGAGGTCATGTTCATATCAACAAAAGCATACATAAACGATAATGGGAAAGGTATATGAAGCTAGACCTTAATGCAAAGACAAGAACCACAGGACCTGTCTCAAGTGCAGCAGCAGCATAATGTCCCTTGCCAATTGTTGCTAGCCTGCACAGAAGTAGTTGTTGCAATACGATCCAAAGATGGTCCAGTCGTAAAGTCAATAAAATTATAAATTCTTTCTAAAACGAAACCTAAACAATTTCAGATGTAGCAAGATTTTTGGATTAAAAAAAGAGTATGAAACTTTGCATAATGAAAGCTCCAAACAAGACATCAGTTTGATTCTGAGTACAAGCAAGCTGTTAAAATATAACACATTTCATGTATGCAGACAATGATGAAATAAATGCAAGCATCGTCTTGCTTCATGTATCTGTATGCAGGCAATGCATACAGATACAGAGTCCTTCATGTCATACAGTTCAGCAAAGCTGGCCAATCATTAAAAAGGCAGCAAACTTCTTTATATCCTCTGCATCTGATCTATTTCTCCTAAAATTATGATTCTTATCTCATCATAACATGCTCTGTGTTCCCAGAATTATTCCACTAACTAAAGCCTATAAATTTAATAGATGTTTTTTTTGCACAACTTTATTTATCTCAAAACAAGAGATGAATGGAAAATTGACTTCATAACAAGAAAAGGTAGCAAGAGGTAAAAGGCTGCACCATTTAGGATGAGCGATCTTTCTCACCTTCAGGGACATGTCATCGAGGGATCCAATAATTCCTCTCAATCATCATTGAATGTGACTTAACCAGCTGCCTGAGTCCATGAACCAAAAATTCAGGAAAAGATGCTATATTAGGCCAATCTCCGGCAAACTCAACATCACCATCTAAAAAAAATCAAAAAGTGAGGAGTAGAATAGCAGATGACCCCACAGTAGATTTTGAAATTCTTCCAAAGAAAGTACTATTAATGCTTCAATGCTCTTCATGAATCATGATACCAACACTAATATTTTTCTTATATAAATCATAAAGATTTTGAAATGAAACCTTATGTTAACTCTTGGAACAATGCATGGCATATTTAGCATTGCAGAACCTACTTCAAAACTCAATTCAGAAAATTTAATCATCTCATCATTATTAGAAAATTTAATTGTATTAGAAAAAGTAGCACGCTGTGCTTCACCCATGGCCAAATAGTCCACCAATGATGTGACCGTGCAGTTAACAATCTGATCAGATATCAAAGCTAAGACAGCAAAGTGTATACCATATCAATTTAGTTTAAACAGGCCATGGGACCATGAGTACAGAAATGAGAAATCTACTATTCCTGCTTGTATGATGGACACAAAGCAGAGAGATCCTATCCCGAATCCATAGCAACTTGTCATGGATGCAAATAACCTGTCATGACAAATTATAGAAAAAACAGAAACAGATTTGGCAGTCATCTAGTTTAGGATTGTTCAGGCTTGGCAGCTAACCATGCAGGAACATGATGATCTCGGCACCACATATCTCCACACATACACAGAAAGAGATCCAGGTATGATGATATCCATCCACAAGGACAAGTAATTAATATGAAACTAATAGCAGTAGGTAATCAGACAGGACTACACACACGCACGAACAACCAAAGAACCGAACCAATGGATTCAGGCACTTGTAGCCTTTAAATGTCAATAAATAGTTTAAATCCTAAACTAAAATGGGTAAACAAGATCTTATATGCAGGAAAGAAAAAAAGAACAGAGGAAGCTAGAGCATGATAATGCAGGAAAGGAAAAAAGTAATTAACAAATTATCAGTAGAACAGAGGAAGCTAGAGCATGATATCTTTTTTCTTTTGTACAGGGTAAACTTTCTAACATTGTGCATTGTGCTGCCACCTGAATTTGGAAATCTCTGCAGAGTTCAGATAAATAAAGGAAGAAAATAAAACTACATGTGATGCACAAGACAAGAAAAAAAATGATGGGTATGAAACCATCGCTCACCCCAAATGCGAGCAGTCACATCCCCTGATCCTCTTACATCCTGACCAAAAATAATCCACGATCAACACTACGCAGTGGAAGGTGCGAACCCAGCGGCGAGCTGTGGCTGTAGTCTGTAGAAGGAACCATAAACACAACAAGCAGCATTTCAGTAGGAACCTTGGCAAAGCCCTCGGCAGTGCTGGTCTGCGTGCTGAAGAAGACGGTAACCTCGTAAGTCGGCCTGCGTGACGCAGAGGTGTACTGGGCTGAGCCCATTACTGTTGAACAAAAGACTCGCTGTGTGGGAGGTTGGGAGGACAGTGAAATTATCGAACAAACTAAACCTATCTCTATTTCTCTCGTGCTCCTTGCTTGAGCTGGCGCCGCCGGGCTCGTCGCTGAGCGTGTACGCCGGCAAATCCTTCCGACGACCCTCAGGTTCGTCACATCTGGTACCAGAGCCATTTACCTCCTTCCTGCTGTAATCCGCGCCATCACCTGGCCGCTCCGTTTCGCCATCTCCTCGACCAGCCACCACCGCTACCCCGCCAACACATCCACCACTGCCTATCCCGCCACCACACCTACCACCGTCACCACCGCCGCCGCTGACGCTGACGCCATCCCACTCCCAACTCTCGCTGGCGCGCAAACCAAAGCCCCCAACCCTAACAGCCCGAATGGCAAGGCGGAGGAGAAATTGGATGCGTTAGCAGCGCAAATGAAGTCGATGTTGCTGCTCATGGAGACCTTCAATTGGTGGCGTCCCGAAGTGGACCACTTCTCCAACGAGCTCAGCAAGGACGTGAAGCACCTCACATTGGAAGCGCAATCTCCTACTGCTCCGCCTTCGGCCCCGCCGCGCGAGGAAGAGGGGCGGGCCAAGGGCCACGGCATGGACTCCACTACACAGGGGCTGGATCCGGGGACTCGCGTTCCCCAGCCACCCCTAGCCAATGGTCAGTATTCCGGACTCCCATCTCACCACATGACCATGGGTGATTCATCACAGTATTATTCCACACACAAGCCTTACCATCCTCGGAAGGAATTTAGGTTACCCAAAGCCGTGTTCCCTAAATTTGATGGATCCCACCCTAAGGTTTGGCGTGAAAAAGTTGAAAAATATTTTAACATGTATCACATCCCTATGCACCTGTGGTCTCAATTTGCCACCATACACTTTGGTTAGTGCTGAACTTTGGTTACAAACATATGAAGCACAACACTCTGATGCTGAGATTAGTTGGGCTGAACTCTGTGTTGCGGTGGAGTCCAAATTTGGTAGAGGCCTCTATCATAATGCTATGAATGATCTCCTCAACATCAAACAAACGAGTGATGTACAAGAGTATTATGATAGGTTTCAGAGTGCTATGCATAAAGTCCTAGTGCATAACAAGTCTTTAGATGATGTTTTCTTCGTCAGCAAGTTTCTGCAGGGTCTTAACTCTGACATTCAATCTGCCATCATCTTGCATAAGCCAAGAACGGTTGATGCTGCTTTATCTTTGGCCCTCATGCAGGCTTCTGTGCTGGAGAGTCAACCCAAACCAGTCTTCAAGAAGTATGGTCAAGATTTCAACCGCAATCACAACAAGCCACTAGTTAACACACAACCCGGTATATTGGGCACTCCGCCTCATGACGACGCTCGGAAACAAGGGGATGACAAACTGGCCACACTCCGAGCTCAATAGCGAGCCCAGGGCCCATGCATGAAGTGTGGAGAGAAATGGGGCAGAAAGCCAGAAACCACAAGTGTCCAGAAAAGGTGGCGTTGCATGTTTTAGAAGAAGTGATGGCAGCTGTCCAACCTGACACCATTGTGGAAGAAGTCTCAGATACCACTTCTGAAGACAGCAGTGATGGGGAACAAGTTTTTGCCTTGTCCAATTTTGCTGCAGCAGGGGTTCAAGGAAAAAAGACTATCAAGCTCATTGGGTTAGTCAACAATCAGCAAATACTCATACTCATAGATTCAGGCAGTTCATGCACATTCATCAGTGAGAAGGCAGTGGACACTCTTCGATTGGCTGTGACAAAAGTTCCATCAATTTCTGTAACTGTGGCAAATGGAGACACAATTTCTAGTGTGACACTCAAGTGTCTGAGTTCACCTGGTGGAGTCAAGGTCAAACTTTCACTAACTCTGCTAGAGTACTCAAGCTCTCCTACTTCGATATGGTTCTTGGCATGGATTGGTTGGAACAATTCAGTCCAATGTGGATCCACTGGAAATGCAAACCATTGCGGTTCACATGTCAAGGCAAGTAGATCACTCTCAAGGGCGTCAAGGACTGCATCAATAACTGCTCCAAAGTGAAAATCTAGAAGCTGCGGGGACTCATTCGCAAAGGCGGTGTTGCTCAGATGGTTCATCTCTGTCCAGTCATGCCAGACTCCCCTCCTATTGATATTCCGCCAGCCATACAGCAACTGTTGAGTAAGCATGAGCATCTCTTTAGGGAGCCGGACACACTACCACCATCCAGAGAGTGTGATCACCACATTCCCTTGACACCAGGAGTTAAACCGGTCAACGTGAAGCCGTATCGTTACTCGCCAACATAGAAAGACGAGATTGAACGTCAAGTGCATCAAATGTTGAGTAATGGACTCATCAAGCCAAGTCAGAGCCCATTTGCTTCACCGGTCATTTTGGTCAAGAAGAAGGACAGCTCTTGGCATTTTTGCGTCGATTATCGCCAGTTAAACAACATCACTGTCAAGAACAAGTTTCCACTACCAATTGTGGATGAACTGCTAGATGAGCTTCATGGAACCGCTTGGTTCACAAAGCTAAACATGCGGTCTGGTTATCATCAGATTAGGCTCATACCAGAGGATGAGGCCAAAACAGCATTTCACACTCATCATGGCCATTGGGAATTTTGGGTGATGCTTTTAGACTCATTAACGCCCTTGCGACTTTTCAATCTCTCATGAACACCATATTTCAACCTCTACTTCGGCAGTGTGTGCTGGTGTTTGTTGATGACATTCTTGTCTACAGCAAGTCACTTGAGGAACCTTCTCAGTCATCATCACTTACTAAAACGGTCCAAATGCACGTTTGCTCAGCAGTCGCTGGAGTATCTGCCCAAGGGGTAGCTACTGACCCAGTCAAAACTCAGGCAATAGCTAATTGGCCTATCCCAATAGATACTGGCCAGTTGCGAAGCTTTCTTGGCCTTGCAGGATATTACAGAAAGTTCATGAGGAACTATGGACTTATCAGCCGCCCTCTCACTGATTTGTTGAAAAAGAATACCCTATTTCACTGGACTCCACTACTGCAGACCTCTTTTGATACACTCAAACAAGCACTTGTGACAGCCCCAGTCCTGGCATTACCAGACTTCACCAAAGGGTTCACAGTCAAAACTGATGCATCTTCTCAGGGTATTGGTGCTGTCTTATCCCAGTGTGGACATCCTATCGCCTACATCAGTAAGGCTCTCTGCTCTAAAGCACAAGCCCTATCCACATATGAGAAAGAATGCATGGCGCTCATCTTAGCTGTCACAAAGTGGAAGCCTTACCTCCAACACAAAGAATTTGTTATTGCTACAGACAACAAAAATTTGATCCATTTGGGAGAGCAGAAACTTTTAGAAGGCATGCAGCACAAAGCCTTCATCAAACTGTTGGGGTTGCAATACAAGATAGTGTACAAGAAGGGACTGGAAAACAGGGCTGCAGATGCTCTATCTCGACAACCTGAATGTTCTGTCTTGATGGCGGTGTCCAGCAGTACACCAAAATGGCTCGAAATTATTATGGAGGGATATTATCAGGATGATCAGACCAAGAAGTTACTAGCAGAGCTTACTATTACTGGTACAAATGACAAGGGTTTTGAACTAGTTGATGGGATCATCAAGTACAAGGGCAGGATATGGCTGGGCAATCACAAAGCAGCTCATCAGGCTATTTTGTTGGCACTTCACTCCAGTGGATTAGGTGGCCACAGCGGCATCACTGCCACTTATCAGAAGGTAAAATCTTTGTTTGTCTGGCCTCATATGAAACAGGATGTCCGCGAGTATATCTCTGCTTGTGGAGTTTGTGCCCAGACCAAGACTGAACACAGTAAGTTACCCGGCCTACTTCAACCACTTCCTGTTCCCTTCCCCCATCTGCTTGGCACACCATTAGTATGGACTTTATTGAAGGCCTACCTAAATCCAAAAATTATGACACCATCCTGGTGGTCATTGATAAGCTAACCAAATATGCCCATTTCATTTGCCTCTCCCACCCTTACACTGCAACATCAGTAGCTCAAGCTTTTCTCACTCATGTCTATAAACTCCATGGTCTTCCATCTATTATCATTTCCGACCACGACCGCATTTTCACTAGTTCCTTTTGGCAAGAGTTATTCAAATTAACTGACACCACCCTCAATATGAGTTCCTCTTATCATCCCCAAACCGATGGCCAGCGCCTAAATCAATGCCTCGAAACTTATTTGCGTTGCATGGTACAGTCTTGCCCCAAACAATGGTCCCAGTGGCTTGCTCTTGCTGAATTCTGGTACAACTCAACTTATCATTTTGCTCATGGCACTAACCCCTTTGAAGCTTTGTATGGGCATCCTCCAAAACACTTTGGTATCACTCCTGCTCAAACTTGCACTATTCCAGATTTGGACACTTGGTTGCAGGCACGACAATCCATGCTTGAGCACATTAAGCACAACCTCGAACGTGCACAACAGCGGATGAAAGCCCAGGCAGATAAGCATTGTCAAGAGTGCACATTTGAAGTAGGAGACTGGGTGTATGTCAGACTTCACCCTATGTGCAGCAGTCTGTTCAGCGTCGCAGTAACAGTAAGCTCAGTTACAAGTTCTTTGGCCCATACTTGATCCTTCAGAAAGTTGGACAAGTGGCTTACAAACTGCAGTTACCTTCAACCAGTCAGATCCATCTGGTTATCCACGTCTCACAACTCAAGAGGGCATTACCGCCTAATACTACCATCTCGCACGATGATGATTTGCATCTGCTGACATTATTTGCTAGCTTACCTCCTGCCCAGGTACTGGAGACTCGTTTGCAGCTTGTGGGGGATCATGTGGTGCCCTCAGTGCTGGTGCAGCGTCAGTCCTGTTGAACAAAAGACTCGCTGTGTGGGAGGTTGGGAGGACAGCGAAATTATCAAACAAACTAAACCTATCTCTATTTCTCTCGTGCTCCTTGCTTGAGCCGGCGCCGCCGGGCTCGTCGCCGAGCGTGTACGCAGGCAAATCCTTCCAACGACCCTTAGGTTCATCACACCATCTACCTGTCGTCGCCGGGGTTCGGCTCGTCCTTGGGCTTCGCAGTGAGCGGGTGCCGCGGAGGAGCAGCGGCCGCACTGGCACCACCGCAGCCGACGAGCACAGCAAGCCTCTAAGAAGACATCGTTGGATCCACCGCCCTTGGTCGGATCGAGGTTAGTCGGCTCTCCTCCGCACAGCCCTTGGCCGAATCGAGGCCAGACGGCCCTTCTCCGCATCGACCATGGACGGATCGAGGACGGATCGAGACTGGGGTGGCTGGATTGAGGCCAGACGGTTGTCCTCCATGCTGCCCTTGGCCGGATCGAGGCTAGGTGGCCCTCCTCCGCGTCGATCTTGGACGGATCAAGGACGGATTGAGGCCGGGCTGGCCGGATCGAGGTCGGGCGGCCCTCCTCCTGGCCGAATCGAGGTTAGACGGCCCTTCTCCACCATCGACAGGGCCTCTGCTGAGTCCCCTCCGCCACGCCTCCCTGGGACATTGGTTCCATGCGACATGGCAGTGTGGGTACGCGGACCCTGCTGCGGTCGTGGCAGCGGCAGCGGCAGCGGGGAGGAGCACATGCGGGATTGCTGTGGCCTGCCAAAATAGGACGGAGTCAGACGGTGCAGCGGCGGCGTTTGGAGATGGGAAGGAAACCGCCATGGGAGAAGGAAGCGAAAGCAGTAACCGCCGCGGGTACACGCGGGCAGGTCGGCGGTCCCTCGGTGGAAAAAAACACGAGGGAGCGCGGCGCGCAAGAGAAGAGAAAAATTCACCGGCGGTTCCTCAACTTGCCAGCTGGTGTCATTTAGGTCCCTGAACTTTGAACAGTGTATTTCTGGGTTTTTAAATATGGCTTCAGGTGTCATCTAGGTTTCTGAATTTGGCTTTGGGTGTCACTTAGGTCTCCGAACTTTGAACAATATATTTCTGGGTCCCTGAACTTGGCTTTGGGTGTCATCTGGGTCCCTGAACTTGGCTTTGGGTGTCATCTAAGTCCCAATGCTGACGTGGCGCGGTCATACATGTGGGGCCCACATGTCAGTCGGTTATATATCTATTTCGGAGGTACTATAGCTATAATTTCTAAAATATTTCAAAAATTGTATCTTTTTCATATGATCTCGGATGAAGATGATTTTATATGAAAAATGTAGCTCTCGATGAGATCTATAACTTTCTAGTTTTGAGTTTTTTAATTTGAGATCATTAAAATGCTTAAAAAATTAAACAAATTTTCAGCAGTATATTAATCGCGTACACGCGCTTGTCATCTTAGAAAAATCATATCTTTTTTATATGCTGTCAAATGGAGATGATTTATATATGAAAGTTGTAGCTCTCGATGAGATCTGCGACTTTCTAGTTTTGAGTTTTTTAATTTGAGGTCGCTAAAATGCTCAAAAAAATTAAACAAATTTTCAACAGTATATTAATTCCTAAAAATTTGAGCATTTCAGCCGTATATGCTGTCAAATGAGTTTTTTTAGCATTTCAACAGTATATTATCTTTTTTTGAGCATTTCAACAATATATTAATTCCTGGAAATTTGTTTAATTTTTTTGAGTATTTTAGCGACCTCAAATTAAAAAACTCAAAACTAGAAAGTCGCAGATCTTATCGAGAGCTACAAATTTCATATAGGAATCATCACCATTTGACAGCATATAAAAATATATGATTTTTCCAAGACGACAAGCGCTGGTACGTGATTAATATACTGCTGAAAATTAGTTTAATTTTTTAAGAATTTTAATGATCTTAAATTAAAAAACTCAAAACTAAAAAGTTGTAGATCTCATCAAGAGCTACATTTTTCATATAAAAATCATCTTCATCCGAGATCATATGAAAAAGATACAATTTTTGGAATATTTTAGAAATTGTAGCTACAGTACCCCGAAATAGAAATATAACCGACTGACATGTGGGCCTCACATGTAGGACCGCGCCCGTCAGCATTGGGACCTAGATAATACCCGAAGCTAAGTTCGGGGAACCAGATGACACCCGAAGCCAAGTTCAAGAACCAAGAAATACACTGTTCAAAGTTCGGGGACCTAAGTAACACCCAAAACCAAGTTCAGGGACCTAGATGACATATGAAGGTAAGTTCAGGGACCCAAAAATACACAAAGTTTGGGGATCTAAATGACACCAGCTGCCAAGTTCAGAGACCGTCGGTGAATTTTTCTCGCAAGAGAAACACGGGTGTTCCATATGTTTCTGCCGTACTTCTATCGTGGACCACCTGTCAATCTAAGGTGGGTAAGAAGTTTTTCTGATAACAATAAAAATAGATTTTAATTTCTTCACTCCTTATAGATAATAGATTTTTATATAGAATAGATAGATTTAAATAGTAGGCTGTAGGCTATAGCTTCGTTTTGGACCGTAATAAAGCTATGCTAACTGTATGTACTAGGGCCATGTAGGGCCATGTTTAGATATCAAAATTTGCCCACCAAATTCACTATGTAGAATTCCAATTCCCCGTCACATCAAAATGTCGGCACATATATGGAGTACTAAATATAGATGAAATAAAAATCTAATTGTACAGTTTTATTGTACTTTGCGAGACGAACAGTTTAAGCCTAATTAATTAATATTTAGACAATTATTACCAAATAAAAATAAAATTGCTACAGTGTGACGCGACATTTACTATGCAAAGTTTGTCCAAACTTTGCTATCTAAACAAGGCCTAGAAATAGCGATCTATAGTGACGTTTTTAACGGTTTATTTAGATTAGAAGGGGCTGTCACATTTTGAAATTCCAAACAGATTTTGAATTAAAGATTTAAAGTCTATTTTTAAATAAAACATTTTTTCTAGAATATTTTAAAAGCAAAATTTGGGGAAATTTTGAATACCAAATTTGCTCCAAAAATCATGCTAAATAATTTTAGATGATTTACAATTATAGCCAAATATGTTTTACTAGCCTAGCAAGCATAATTAAGGCAAAAGTAAAATTAACAAGCATATGCAAAATGCACGTTTCAAAGTGATGTTTCACATGTTTTAACTCAACGTTACACTTACATTACATGTGATTATGAATGCAATTGATGCTCATGCTCTTGATTTAGAATGTTAATGCATGTTTAACACCCGAGGTGTTACATCATGACCAAGGAACTCGACGAGTTACTTCACATGGACACAGTTGGTCCAGCTCGGGTTCTGTTAGATGGTAGGAAGTGGTACGTTCTAGTGATCGTGGATGATTTTTCTCGCTACTCTTGGGTGTTTTTCATGGAGAGTAAGGATGAGGCATTTTCGTGATTTGATTCTTTGCTTACAAAATGAGTTCTCTAAGAATGCCATGAGAGTGATTCACAGTGACAATGTTACAAAATTTAAGAATACTCATTTTGAAACCTTTTGTGCTTCTTTGGGTCTCGAGTATCAGTTTTTCTCTCCTTATGTCCCTCAGCAAAATGGCATTGTTGAGCGCAAGAATCAGACTCTTGTGGAGATGGCTAGGACGATGCTCGATGAGCATAAGACTGAGATATTGGGCCAAAGCAATCAACACCGCGTGCCATGTTTCAAATCGTATTTTCCTTCGAGCTTTCATGAAGAAGACTTTTTATGAGTTGCGATTCGGACGACTACCCAAGGTAGGACACTTTAGAGTGTTTGGATGCAAGTGCTTTATTCTAAAACAAGGTAATTTGGATAAGTTCGAGTCTAGGTTTTCCGACGGTATTTTTCTTGGTTATGCTTCTCACTCTCATGCATATCATGTTCTTAACCTTGAAATTAACCGAGTTGTGGAGACCTATGTGGTCACTTTCGATGAGACCATGCCTTGTTCTGTTTCTGTCTTTGAAAGTGCAGGTTATCAGGAGATTGGTGAGAGCATTTTTGTTGAGGAGAATGAGGAAGATGCTGAATGGGGAGATGCCGAGCCGACCTCTTCGGTTGCTCTAGTCGAGTCTGTGATGACTACTTTGGCTCATGGTCTCGACCAGACTTCTTCCACTACTTGGGGTCCGCACGAGCCGCCTCCTCAGCCTACGCTGGCTGCACCTAAGGAGGCCCTAGTTGCTATTGAGGGGAGGCGACTTCTTCGAGAGAAGCACCTCAGCACATTCAACGTCACCACCCACCTCAAACCATGATCAGTGACATCGACCAGCGAGTCACGCGGTCCAAGTCATATCACATTTCACGCTTCACTCATTCTGCTTTTGTAGCGTCTTTTGAGCCTCGAGATATTAGACATGCTCTATCTAATGACGATTGGGTTAATACTATGCACGAGGAGTTAGAGAACTTTGAGTGAAACCAAGTATGGGTTTTAGTTCCACCTCCACCAGATTGCCACCCTATAGGTATAAAGTGGGTTTACATGAACAAACAGAGTGAGGATGGGGTGGTAGTGAGAAACAAGGTGAGATTGGTGGCTCAGGGTTTTTGCCAAAAAAAGGGAATAGACTATGAAGAAACCTTTGCTACCATTGCCTGTCTAGAAGCCATTAGGATCCTTCTAGCATTTACAGCTTCGAAAGGGTTCAAGTTGTATCAGATGGATGTGAAGAGTGCCTTCTTGAACGGGTACATAGAGGAAGAGATTTATGTGAGGCAACCCCTGACTTTGAAAATCCTAAGTTTCCCAACCATGTTTTTAAACTCTATAAAGCCTTGTATGGTTTGAAACAAGCCCCGAGAGCCTGGTATGAGCGCTTGAAAGCTTTCTTGCTTGAGAGGGGTTTTAAAATGGGTTCGGTTGATAAAACTTTATTCCTCCTCAAGCAGGCATTGACATCCTTTTGGTTTAGATATACGTGGATGATAAAATCTTCGGTGGCTCTTCTCATGCTCTTGTTGTCAGTTTTCAGATCCTATGAGCAGGGAATTTGAGATGAACATGATGGGCGAATTGACTTTCTTCCTCGGACTGCAAATCAAGCAAACTCGCGAGGGAACGTTTGTGCACCAAGGCAAGTACACCAAGGATGTGCTCAAGAAATTCGATATGGGTGAGGCCAAGCCTCTTTCGACACCCATGTCGACCACGATAGCCCTGGACAAAGATAAGGAAGGAGAAGCCATGGACCAGAAGGAATACTGAAGCATGATAGGGTCCTTGCTGTACCTGATGATAACGAGACCGGACATCTAGTTCGTGGTCTGCTTGTGCGTGCGCTTTCAGTCTTCACCGCGCACGTCTCATCGTCAAGCTGCAAGCGGATCCTCAGGTACCTTCGTTTCACACCCGAGTTTGGTCTTTGGTTTTCGGCTTCCTCCTTTCTTTCTCTTTGAGGGTATTTCGATGCGAATTATGCTGGGTGTCGTGTTGAGAGGAAGTCCACTTCGGGGACTTGTCAATTTCTTGGATCCTCTCTTGTGTCTTGGTCTTCTCGCAAGCAGTCTAGTGTCACCCAATTCACCACAGAAATTGAGTATGTTGCTGCTGCTGCTTGTTGTTCCTAGTTGCTTTGGATGATAGCTACTCTAAGAGACTTTGGGTTAGAGTTTAGGCGAGTGCCTTTGTTTTGTGATAGCACCATTGCCATAAGCATAGTCAAAAACCCATTCCTCCACTCAAAGACAAAGCACATAGAAATCCGCGTTCACTTCTTGCATGACCACTATGAGAAAGATGATATCGATCTGCACCATATCGATACCCAAAACCAGCTCGCAGATATCTTCACCAAACCACTTGACCAAGCCTAGTTTGCTCGCTTGCGAGGAGAGCTTGGAGTTTTTTCCCCTTTTTTAGAGGATGAGAACTTTGGTTGTTGTATTCTAGTTTTGCTTTTCTTTGTAGTTTAGCTTTTGCTTTGTCTTTTGTATCATATTGCATTTTGCATTTCATTTCATCATGTACTATAGTACATTTTGAGCTTCATGACTATAGTGATTAGATTGAAATTATGCTCTATTTGGGATGTTATGCTTGTACATGATGGTGCTTTTGGTTTAGGCTCCTTTTGATCAATTGATGCATGTTATGAGCTAAGCTTTTTTTTCAAACTACAAACTTGATTAAAACTTGTTGAAACATGAAAATTGTTCATCGCTGAGTTGGCACCTAGCATGTGTAGGACTTGTTGGGATCTCTAATGCTATCACTTATATGCTAGGTTGCTACGTCTCATGCTTTGAGTTACTCACTTACTTGGACAACTTAGAGATTCTTGTGCTAAAATTTAAAAATCAAGCTAAGTGATGAGAAAAGATCGAGATGGGTCTGTACTGTCCTACGTCAAGGTTTCGAGACTGCTTCCAGTTGCACATTTGGATGAACTTGAGCCTTGTAATAGATGCCGAAACCATTGCCTTAAGCTTCTAATTGGCTATGACATTGGCTTGGCATGGTTGCTAAGTTAGGCCTGACGGTATAGATAACCTCTCGCACACATATGTTTTGACTAATTCTTGTGTTACGCTATAAACTCTGATAAAATTAAAATTTGATGAAAACACAAGTCTTAGGTTCGTCTTTGACATGATGTGTGACCATTGTTTGGGGTAGTTCACCTTGTATACACTTGTTAGCACTAGGTTGATTTCCAGCTTATACCTGCTACGAGCTACTTTCAGTGGTGAGCCCCTTCTTGAAATTGCTCAAAATTGCTCAAAATTGATTCAATGCCATATTTCATTTCACTTGATCAGTTTGAACATTTGCTTGCCCTTGTACTTGATGCTACACACACATAACCGCACTAGCTAGAACATCTTTTCAATTTGTTTACTATACTCCTGAAGCTTTTGCATTTCTGCATTCTTTGCATTCATAGCATGTTTTAAGGGGGAGTTGCAGTCTTTGGGTTTTAGCTTGATAAGTGCACATGTCAACAAGGGGGAGAAATAGCACACGACTCCGAAAGAGAGAGAGAGAGAGAGAGAGAGAGAGAGATCACACTCCACGGGGGAGAGACACACAAAGGGGAGAGATACCAAACCTACCTCATGTTGAGTGCATGCATTCATCTAGGAGATTGCATTTGTTCAGGGGAAGTTGCATTTGAGTTGCTTCTGCTAGACATGTTGAGCCTTTTCCTCTTCTGAAGGGTCTAGCTGTTTTTCTGGCTTTTCGAGCTTTGCTAGTGGTGTTGAGTCTGTTGCCTCCTCTTGAGGGCTAGCTATGTTTTACTTGATTGTGTCGAGCTGTTGCCCATATCTTTGGGGACCAAGTTTTGCTCATTTCAAATGACCCCGTTTTGGCTTTTCATTGGTTTTTGGTCATTTGTGTGAGCTCTTTATTTTCTCTTCTTCTTTTTTTTGCTCAAGTTGTTCGTGTGTTGGTGTTGACAATGCACTCATCAAGGGACAGATTGCGAATACAAGGTTGATATGTGCCCTCGTGGTTCATTTTGTGATGAGTGATTGCCAACATGATCCATGACCTAGGTTGAGTTTATGACTAACCATGGCGTGAGTTGGCTTGTGCGACATGTCTCTTGGCTTGTGGTGTGCAGGTGTGGAACTCGGAGGTGGTGGTCGATGGCAAGGTGAAGGTCAAGTAGGGACGTGTCGTGCTGGTGGACAGGGAACAGTGAAGGACGAACGTGAGGCTTGGACCGAGGGACCAGGAGGCCTAGTGACCAACCATGGTGGCTGACATCTGGGACATCGACAAGTGCAAGTGTACATGGAAGTGACCGTGTTGACTGAGTCAAGACGACGGACGTGCAAGTCGAGCGGGGCTCAGGAGGACTTGGCGGACAACCAGTCGAGGACGACAGTGACACGCGTCAAGTTGCGGGGACATGTATGGAGTACGCTACTCGTGAGCGGTTTGATGGTTTGAGCCTCAAAACCATCATGTGGACGGGTTTACGGGTTTGGGCCTCAAAATCTAGGCAGAAGTTCTGAGGAGGAACGAACGGCACATGGCGGCATCGAGGAGTTCGCGTCGAGGCAAAGCTATCTCATGAAGGGCGTGGTGGCTGTTGGATGAAGATTACCTTAGGTTGGACCATAACGCCCTCGAGTCATGTGGTTTGACTTAAAATATCTAAGGGCAAAACTAGAATTATGTAATAGCCCTGATAAATAGGATGAGGGAGCCCCCATCTCCCTCATGTCAGGCCCCTACTTTAGAGTCCACTGTGCATCACGTATTAGTCCCTGGATCAGTAGCTGATACGCATAGAGCGAACAAGATTGATATCAAAAACCATACTTTTATTAATAATGGGGAAACATTACAAAGTTTATATTACATAGTTTGGGCTATTGACCTTATAATATACATCAGAGTTCTAATACAACGGTCCTATAACGTTGTGGTTCCATTCCTACAGTCAATTTGGAGTGTAGACGTAAACCTTTTCCTAAACTCTATCCTATATCTTTATCCTAGTGGTCCTCGAATAGCTCCTTTACGTAATTGTACATCTTCGTCCTCGTACGTACTCTTGTCTTCCCATCCTAGCGTAGCTTCAATAGCTCCATCCTCGTATGTACTCCTGCAGCTTAACTCCTAAAAACATAGAATGAAGTGGATTGAGCACATAAAGTACTCAGCAAGCCCTAAACTTTGGGTAGAGAAGGGGTGGAAAGGGAAGGCTATAAATGATGGAGGTTATGGTGGTTGAGGTAAAAGTGGTAGGGTGAAGTAGTTATAATTATAGGTTGGACCCTGGCAGAGTATTACCATTCTCACCAGTTTCCGAGGTTGATTATAATTTACCAAATTAGTAAAATACATCTTACCAAATTCTCACAGCGTAGAAGTCTAATCATAGTTGCTCTCATCCCAACATCTGCCCATTTCAAGGACGTGGCTATTCGAATAGATTCAATAAACTTTGCAGAAGTGTACAAATTTCCCCACATGATAGACACAGTTCCAAACCATGCGCGGTGGCAGGAACATGCCTAACGAGACCTTGTATCCAAAGGGACGCATCCTTAGATTTCCATATAACTCTACCGCGGCTTCTCAGGGGTTGGAAAACACGCTAATCTCGGGAGGATACCAAATCATCCCAACATAACAGTGCCGATGGTACCAAATCATCAAAATAATATGGGCTCGAATGCGGCCAAGTCAAGGGGCTTAACATGGAGGATCACATAGCAACCACGCCAACCAGACCATGGAAGATCACACAACATCCATGTCTGCTCCTGATATTCCGCTGCCAACACCGGCCTCCTTGTAGAGATTATACTTCTATCTGACAGGGTGTGAGATCAAATCTACCCATATAGACATGTGGCTATACGTAATATTGCACTAGGCGAGAGGGACTACGAACCGATCCTTATGTGACCGAGGCGAGTATCTCCCAATAGGAATCCTCACTAGGCGAACCTGCCAAGGTAACTTGTACCACACAAATTACCCCTCACTCACCCCGTGTCGGGGTTTAGTCCGGTTTTACCAGTTCAAGTTCTATAATCATTATCATCAGGTTCATAGATCTCATATCATATCATTACCTCATTATCATTAATCTCATTATCATAATTAATTTATAAGGGGTTACAAGTAATATTGGTTGAGTTTATTAATTGGTGGAGATGGATGGTGGAGGGTTTATGGTGGAGGCTAGTAAATATGGTGGTGGAGGAAGGGAGCGATTAGGAGATGGCATGAAATGTAGAGGGAGGGAATAGTTGGGTGTTAGGACTTGCCTTCATTCGCTGCCGATTATATCCTTGTCCAATTCCTGTGTCTCCTGCTCTTGCCTTCTGGACTCCATCAGGTTCTCTCCACATCTTCTATCCTATGCGGTCTAGCATCGACAAGCAAGAAAACACAAACAAGGAAAATAACAAGCAAGGCATGTAAAATAAGCATAAGCAATCAAAGTGGAAGAAATGATCCTAGATGGGTTGGTTCCAATAGGTGATGGGTTGCTATCTAAGGTTATCATTATTATGTTAATTTGAAGTAAGATTTGGATGAGGGGATTCCATCCATAGAGTAAGGCTTCTACGGGTTAGATTAGTGTGGGTGGTTGGTTTGGCGAAAAACCAGACCACATTATTTGGGTTCACTATTATGTGATCCCGAAAGAGAAAAGGTGACTTGGTCAGGCTTTCTACAGATCTACTGGGGTTAGTGGCACACACGCACATGTATATGTATGTGCCTCAGATTAGTCAGGTTATAGAAAGACGGGGATGAAGTTAGCCATACATAGGCATATACCCAGGTATCGGGCATATCCTTGTATGTATCGATATTCTATTATTTTATGTGGATATATTCGTGTATGTGTCATAGTATATATACATACGTGAATATATAGGGTTATCTACTATTACGGTGACGGGGTATTTCGGCAACAAATTACTACTATGGGTTATTAATTAATTAATGCAACTACGGATTAATATTTCGATAAAGAAAAGAAAAGAAATCATATCTAGAATTTAAATGGGCACCAAAATTAGAAAAATGCATTTTTAATATGTAGGGTTTCATTTTAGAGAAATTATGGTGCAAGAATTACGAGATTTAGAATTACGGCGATGAGTTATAAATTATTAAAGTCTACCAATTATACACGAATGGAAACAAGCATGGAAATTAATTCTACAATTTTTATTTATACAATATGAGTGGAAATTATATAAATATGATCTAGAGCTATTCTAGTTTATTTAGAAATTTTCCTAGAATTTTTATGTAATTAATAAGCTTACATTTTCATATATTGTGTACAAATCCCGGGTGCACATAGCAATTTCCCAGCTGGCTGACGCGTGGACCTGGTCAGCGTCGGGGCTGACCATCCCTGTACTGTGCTCATGAGCCCTGAGGCGATCGGTGGACTAGCTCCCTCTCTACCTCTGTTTCATGTGCTCTGTTTCATGTGGAACACGTCCACACAGTAAAGAAGGGAAGAAGATAGGCCACTTGTGGCTGACGGATTGGGTCCACCAGAGGCATGTCGTGCAGCCATCGGCCACCACGACGTGGCCTGGGGCTGATGGCCTTGGATGCCTCGGATGTCGTCGTGTGTCCGCTCGTCCTCATCCGCGTGGTCAACGAACGGAAAATCAGAGAAGGAGCGAGAGGGAGAGACAGAGAGGAGGGAGTGGGAACCGGGCAGGGCTCAGCCAACGACAGCACCTGGCACGGCTTCGGCGCGCGCAGTGTCAGCAGAGGCGAGCGGCTTCGGTAGGGCAGGGCGCTGGTGCTTGGCGTAGGCAGCGGCGTTCGGTGTTGCGGCTCCGGCGGTCGGGTACTGCGGCGGCTCTGGGCGGACAGGGGCGAGCGGGCGCGGCGGCGCTCGACCCCGGCGAGGGAGCTCTGACGGCTAGCTCCGGCGAGCACGGCGGTTGACCACGGCTACAACGAGCGGCTTCGGCGCGGCGAGCAGCGGCGAGGGCGGCGCGCTACAACGGCGGCGACCTCGGCTCCGACGAGCAGAGGCGAGCTCGACGACGCTCTGGTGGTGCCTGACTCCGGCGGCTAGGCGGCGGCAGTGCCGTCCATGGCTCTAGCGCGGCGGCCAGTGGTGGCTGGGCGGCGGCAGTGCCGTCCATGGCTCCAGTGTGGTGGCGGTAGCAGCGTCTCCAGCTCCGGCGACCTCGCCATTGGCCGTGCTCGGCGGCGGTGCGGGGAGCGATGGGCCGTGGTGGTGCTCCCAGACAGCAGTCGTATGTACCGAGGGGAAGGAAAGCTCCGGCCATTCCTTGCTTCCACGGGCGCGTGCCAGAGCTCTGATGTGTCCCCATGGTGAGCTTCGCCGGTTCTCTTATAGCTCCGCCCTGTCCACAGTAAGGCGGTTGGGAACCAGATCGTCTGCAGTGGAACCAGATCGTCTGCAGTTGCGTCGCTGGACTGTACTCTACAGTCGGTCATCTGCACCGTCCGTGACTGATCCAACGACATCTACGCCAAAGCGATAACAGGCCACACAAACTCAAGGCCCATCAAGGCCCAACTCCTGCCGAGAGGTCCGTACGGTGAAATCGCCGCTGCCGTCTTGCGCTCTCCGCCGTCGTGAGCGCCGCGCCGTCACCATCTCCATGTCGCGCCATCTCTGCTCTGACTCTGAACACCGCGGCGTCTCTGTCCTCGCGCTGAGGGTCATGTCGAGGGCCAAGCCGTCGCTGTACTGGGCACTGCCGGTATGCATTATTTCCGCCACGCCCACCTCCTTCATGCCTTCCCCTTGTGCAAAGCTCGATCTCATCCAGCTTCAGACATGGTTGCGTCGTGAAGGCTTCGAGCAGCAGAAACCACGCGGAGCCGTGCTAGGATCTCCCTATAATGCCTAGAGAGCAGCAACACTGGCACTTGAACATATTGATTAAGAATGTTGTATAGGCTGAACAATCGATTTGAGGATAAAATATATACAATCAATCTGTTTCAGATGCCGCTTTTGCCGCACAGGCCGTTGTCTTAGCCATCGCCACTTGGTGACCTTGTCGCGCAGTATCTCCTTGCTTGCCTGGATCCTGAGACCTGAACCGGCGGCGTAGTGCAGGGACAGCGACGCTAGGAGTGGTTGCTCCTTGCAGCGCCCTGAGATTGAGGACGAGAATCGCAGTTTACTGGAGTTGAGGTTGAGGACAAGGGTCGCTTCACCAACCTCCGCGACCGCCGCCGTTTCTCGTTCCCAAGCCGTGCGGTTCCTCCGTCATCGCCGGGCGCGTCATTGGAGCGCCGCGATGCTCCTCCCGTTGTCGTCAGGTGCGACACCGGATCGGCACTGCCGTCCTCGCCATGCGTGGCTTGCGCCCGTGCTGTTGGTGCTGGCGGTCGCTTCGTATGACGCCGTTGCAGGCACTAGATCAGCGCCACGGCTCCGTCCTCGCCAGGCGCATCACCGGAGCGGCGCGGCGCTCCTGTCCTCGTCGTGCGTGATATCGGACCGGCGGTGCCGCCCTTCCTAGGCGCGGCGCGCGGTGTTGGTGTCGGCGCTCCTCTCATCCCCGCCACCACGCACGAACCTCATCGCCGAGAAAGCTGCCGCGTCGTGTCCAATCTCGTCGACACAGTTGCTCACCACGACGCCGTTTACCTCCCGCCACCGCGACGCTCAGCGACGCCGAGCCTCTACATGAAGAGGCGCCGTGCTGATGTTGGGCCGAAGCCCAGCTAGGAGCGTGGGGCAGCGTACAATCCCGCTCACCGTTGGATGCCATTGAACGGACAGATATCCCGCGACTGCAGAGTCCAGTTGTTCTGCCCAACTGTAGAGGATCTCGTTCCGGCGGTTGGCAGCGGAGGATATTTCCCCGGCCGGAAAGATTTTTGCCGACACGAGCACATGCACGGCCGGGGCGGTGGCATTGAGCTGCCGCTCAGCTCGTCAATTTGTGCAGGAGCCAGGAGGTGGCGACGGGGATATTTTCTGGCATGGTAGGCAGGGCACAGTGCGGGCAACAGCGGAGCTTCGTCCACGCACGTACGGCCTGGGCTGGAGACTGGAGTGCCGTGTTGGCAACGAGATTCGCGGTTCCGTCGCGAGGAAGAAGACATGCACAACGGGTGCCCACGCGGTGCGTGTCCCAGCTGGGCCGTCGCAGTAAGGCTGTGTTTAGATCCAAATTTGGAGTGCTAAAATACATCGTAGCATTTTGTTTGTATTTGGTAATAATTGTTCAATCATTGACTAATTAGGCTTAAAACGTTCGTCTCGCAAAGTACAACCAAACTGTGTAATTAGTTTTTGATTTTATCCACATTTAATACTTCAGACATATATCGCAAGTTTGATGTGACGGGGAATTTTTTTTGCATAATGTACTTTTTAATGGATCTAAATACAACCTAAAAAAATATCTGGCCAGGAGCTATGGCCGACAGCCTTCTGGAGCAGCCGAGCAAGTACAGTTGCACAAGCGCAACGAAGGAATTTTTGGACATACGCAGGCCTAGTTTAGATCACCGATTCGGTGATCCTCATGCACTGTGCAGCACTGTATTGCACTGTAGCAATTTTGTTTTTATTTGGTAATAATTGTCCAAACATTGATTAATTAGGCTCAAAACGTTCGTCTCGCAAAGTACAATAAAACTGTGCAATTAGTTTTTGATTTCATCTACATTTAGTACTCCATGCATATGCCGGTATTAAGATGTGACGGTAAATTTTTTTTTTACATAGTGAAATTTAGGGGTAAATTTAGGTATCTAAGCAAGGCCACAGGAGGGTTTACTATTTCTATTTTTGTAAAAAGGCAAAGTACTACGTATATGCGTGTATATATATATATATATATATATATATATATATGCTTATATGTATTAATTCTTTTGTAAACAAGTATCGTGGCAGTGCATATATGCTTATATATATATATATAAGCATATATAGTAACTCCTACAATTGGCTATAAAATAACTTATTCTGTAACCACTTTGAGTTACAATAATTGCTATGTTAATTTACGAGATTATAGTAACTCCTTACTATGTGATTTACTATAACATTATGGTAAATATCCCCATGTGTTATAATAATTCAACTATCGTAAATATATACCGACATTGTCATAAATTAGTATATAAAATTATCGTAAATAGAGGTGGCTACAAAATAACTTATTTTGTAGCTAGCTATAGAGTAACCTTAGGTGTAGAATACTATTCTACACCGAGCTGTTATACTGAACAAAATTCAGTAATATTCAGTAGTCGCGTTTCAGTATTTCGTGGTACTGTGCATAGTACTGACTGATACTGAACACAGTTCAGTAGTACTCAATATTTTTTTTAGGTTAGTTTTGACTTGTGGTGTAAAATATAATTCTACACCTAGGGTGTAGAATAGCGTTGCCATATGAAGGGGTTTTTTTAGAGAACATTTTATTTAGAAAGGGTTTTGCAGAAAATAAATAGTCAATGTTTTAATTTGTTGTAAATTTTTTAAAATTTAATTTTTTAGTGGTTTTTAAGATGATGTAAAAGCACGGATGTTACATGTTACAAGAGCTGAAAGACTGAAACGAATTTATTTACATCATATAGCCTCTAGATCTTCATTTATTTTTTTTCACCCATGCAGATCTTTCACTTTGACTGAGGCTAATCAAGGACTGCCAAGTACAGTGGACCTGCAATAATATGAAAGTAGTTAAAAGTCAAAACTACATCCTCATTAAAATTATTCAAGAAACGAAGCAATGCAAAATTTTGTCTTTTTTTTTGTAGCATCTCCATCAGCTGCAGAGCCATTACTAAAGCAAACCAATCATAACTACATGTGGTGGTTACAGATTCGAACTGCTTTATATTATTTTTATCTAAACATGATAACTGCTCAATGTTCCTTTTTCTAAACATGAAAACTGCTCAATATTCCTTTTCTAAACATGACAACTAGAACAAACTGTGCCATGTAAATCCTCCAGAATATTTTTTTACAAAAGAAGATTGTGACACATTCACACATCACATCAGGAGTTAGGACCATCTCTGTGCATGTACTCTCACACATGCACCCGCTATAAGTTAGGACCATTTCTGTGCATGTACAAGGATGCTTTTGTATATTAAAAAAAAAGAAGAGAATGAAATTATGGAATGAGAAATGACCTGTTGTAAATGTGCTTTGCTTGCTGCAATCAGTTGACGCTATTGGTGTGCAGGTTTGACAAATAACAAACAACTAGGAGGATTCCCCGCGCGTTGCCATGGCTACGAAGACGGAATATAAATACGTTAGAATGTTAACTAATAAGAATTAGGAGATGTACATGTATGGTATTAGTAATGTAGGGACATGATATAATATATGTATAGATTTATTAGCATAATCGTGGAGATTGTATCCATAGTAGATGATGTGTCTCGCTGACATGGATATCATAATTCTTGTGCTAGTAAACTTTAATTGCAAATGACAGTGGATTGCTAAGGTGAACACCTTGCATGTCAAGAGAAATTGCTAGTGGCAAATGATAGTGGACTGCTGAGGTGGACACGATAGTGGACTGCTAAGATCGATGCCTTGCATGTCAAGAGAAATAGGTAGTGGAATTTTGCTTTATAAGAGTTATTGATGGATGTCTGTCTGTCTGTTGGCACCATGTAGTGAGCATGTCCTTGCCATCCTTGCCAAATATACATGAGCTTTGCTATTGTACACCCAACTGACTGTGGACCATTCGATTAATTAAATCAGAGGGTTACAATCACCTATTACCTCCTAAGAGATAATAATAGATTAAATATATATTTATTTAATTACTAATTTTGAAAAAAAAGATAAATAAAGGAATTTTTTATTTGAAATTATTTGAGGTCCTAAAAGTCTGGCTGAAGTTTTGATGTTTTGAAATTCAAATTTGTTAAATGACCTTGGATGTCGTGGTTTATGACTTTTCATCTGAAGCCATTTAGGGTTGTAAATATTCATTTTAAATCCTGCAAAAATAAATACTAGGAGAATGGATATGGTATATGGACACAAGTGACTTAGGATGGAGTGGTCAGAGGAGAGTGGTTCGATGAGCAAAAGACAAAGGTCTCAGGTTTGAATCCTAGCATTTAGTACCATGAAAAATAGCGTGGAGTTAGAGCTGAAGCAGCTTCCCGGTACCATGAAGTTGGAGCTAGGGAGGGGGGAGGGCTTCCTAGGATTGAAACAAAATTTAGTACCATGAAGTTGGAGCTAGTGGGGGGGGGCTTCCTAGGATTGAAACAAAATTTTTTTGCTATTTTTTGGACCGTTTTTAGGAATTTTGAAAATTCAAAAGCGTGGAGTTGGAGCTAGAGCAGCTTCCCGGTACTATGAAGCTGGAGCTAGTGGGTGAGTGGGGTGGGGGGGGGGCTTTCTAGGATTGAAACAAAATTTTTTACTATTTTTTACCTATTTTTGGGAATCTTACAAATCAAATCACCGCCGGCTGGTAATACGAACCGACTGTGATAAGCTATTTATCACCACTAGTTGCAAACCGTATGTGTTGAGAATGTCATCACCAATGATAGCTTACTGCCAAGAGCAAAAAGCACTAGTGATGGGCTTTATCAACTGCTTATGATAGGTCAGAATGTAGTAGTGGTTTATCTATAAGAAATTGAGCCAACTAATCTTAACAATGATTACGCGCTCACACATGAACACACGTAAAATTGATTCAAACCTACCAATCAACTCTCGGTACCAGTTGTAAAAGAGCGTTTGGTCTAGTGGTAAGGAGTGGTAGGACCACGTGTGAATTGTGTAAAAAAACTTTCGCGCCGACTAAGGCTGCGTTTAGTTCGTAAAATGAATTTTTTTTTGATGTCACATCGGATGTGCGGAGAATGTCGGGAGGGATTTTTGATACTAATAAAAAAACAAATTACAGAACCCGTCAGAAAACTGCGAGACGAATATAATGATACTAATTAATCTATCATTAGCACATGTTGGTTACTGTAGCACTTAAGACTTTTTATAGACTAATTATGCTTAAAAAATTCGTCTCACGATTTCCTTAAAAAACTGTGCAATTAGTTTTTTTTTCATCCACATTTATTACCTCGTGCATATGTCTAAACAATCGACGTAATAGGAATGTCCGGACGGAACCGTGCTCGTGCGTCAGTGTGGGCATTCGGTTCTTCGGTTCGGTTCGGTTCGGTTCCTCGGTTTCTGAAGAAATTCGGTTCTCAGAAAATAGGAACCGATCGGTTCCTAAAAAAATCTTGGAACCGACAATTTTGGTTCTCGGTTATTTCGGTTCGGTTTCGGTTCTAACCGAACTAACCGAAATTTTTCAGCATAGGTCAAGACAAGAATAAATATACATGTTCCAAGGCAAATTTATGCAACACTATATCCATTTTTATTAATAATAATTTATAAGGCAATAATAGCAATATACTAACATAAATATATAGCTTTTGAAATATAAAATATCACACATAAACCAAAAATAATCTTACAAAATATGAGTAGATGAAGTATGATACATGTAATTCGGTTCTTTCGGTTAGTTCGGTTAACCGAGAGTACGAACCGAATTTTCTTCGGTTATTTCGGTTCCTCAAAATTAGGAACCGAACAAGGAACCGAATTTTTCGGTTTCGGTTCTTTCGGTTTCGGTTCCGGTTCTTTCGGTTCGGTTCGGTTCCTCGGTTTCGGTTTTTTTTTTGTGCCCAGGCTTACTCGTGCGCGTACGCCCGCAGCGACGGCGTGAGCACGGGTCCTGGGTCCTCCGTCCTGCGGGAGTGCAGGCAGTAGGACCCACAACACGCACAGGCGCACCCACCCCAGTACCCCACTCCACTCCACTCCACTCTCTGTACTCCACTCAGGGCTTCTCCGTCGACCCGTCCGGCCGTCCCGTCCACCCATTGTCTATCCCCTCACCAACCGAGCCAGCGAGCACCTCGATTCCTCATCAAAGCGCTCGCTGCGATTCCTCAAAGCTCGCCTCGATTCCTCAAGCGCTCGGGTTCATCTCTCTTCAGATCTGGTATGGGGGGCTCTCCTCTTGTGGTACGATGATTCGGTCGCCGTTGCCGTTGCCGGATCCGTGATTCCTCCTTAGGAAGGGGCCGGCTCCCTCCCACCGTCCTGCTCGCCGTCGTTCTTTTTTCCTTTCAGGCCATCTTAGTCGCCACGGGGTCGTCACGCGTCTAAGGTTGGTGCTATCGAACATTCCTGCCATCCTGTGTTCTTCTGTACGTACCCCATACCCATGTTCTTCTGTAGCTGATTCTTGGGTCTTGCAGGTCGCCCGTCGGGTCGGGGGGCGTGCTAGCAAGCTGGTTCCGTCCGTCTTAGCTGCAGCAGCAACGCCGTGCCGCCGTCATATCTGCACCCGCTTGCTTTGCCCTCTCCTGCAGTGCCAACTTAGCCGGTGCTGCGATCTGTGCACGTTGGTAGCACATACTCAAATCCCAGCTAGCGACCATGCAGGCCGTGACAGGGGCGATGACAACCCTCCTGCCCAAGCTTGCCGACCTGCTCATAGGGGAGTACAATCTGCAGAAAAGCGTCAGGGGCGAGATCTTGTTCCTCAAAGCAGAGCTGGAGAGAATGGATGCAGCTCTCCTCCAACTTTCAGAGGCGCCCATTGATGAGCCACCAGATAAGCTAACCAAGCTTTGGCAGAGGGATGTCAGGGAGCTCTCCTATGACGTTGAGGACAGCATTGACAGATTCATCGTGCACATTGAAACAAGGAATCCAAGCAAGCCTCACAGCTTCATGGCCTTCATCGATAGAAGCCTCAGCCTGCTTACAAGGGCCAAGATCCGCCATAAGATAGGCACCAGTATCAAAGAAATCAAGATCCGAGTCAAGGAAATTAGTGAGCGGCATGACAGGTACAAGAATGAACGGGGTGTTGCAAAGCATGTTGGCACACCCATCAACAACATTCGCATATTGGCTCTGTACAAAAAGGAGACAGATCTCGTTGCCATTGAAGAGAGGAGCAATGACCTCAAAACAAGGCTATTCGAAGGTGATGAAGCATCCAAGCAACAGCTGAAGATAGTCTCTATTGCTGGTTTCGGGGGGGTAGGCAAGACAACAATTGCTAATGTGGTGTATCGGAAGCTTATAGGGGATTTTGATTGTGGAGCCTTTGTTTCTGTGTCCCTCAACCCTAACATTGCGATGATTTTCAAAGACATGCTGCATATGCTTGACAAGGAACAGTACAGAGGCATCTATGAACAAACTCTGGGCGTACAACAGCTAATGGACAAAATCAGAGAACACCTTCAGGATAGAAAGTATGGACTCTATCACTCTATTCCATTCCATATGCTTCAATTTTTTTCTTAATATTGATCACACGCAGTAGATAACCATGAATGAGCAATAGAGCGACATCTTTCCTTTTCCCCCTCATACTTTTATATCATTTTCTTGTTTTAAGGTTTATTGTGGCACCTTAAACACCACATGTTGCTTTTATATATCATTATAAGATAGGTGCAGTGTGACCTGGAAATTAAATGACCTCAAATTTGTCTCTACAACCGGAAACATGATTTTGCAATCTCTACCAGCAAATGACATCCACACATGTGATGTAATGGAGACTATTCTCCACTTTTAAGGAAGATACTCCTAGGTAAGTCTCTACTGATATGTGTTCTTACTCTTATTGCATCCTCTTTGTAGGTACTTCGTTGTTGTCGATGATATATGGAGTATTTCGGACTGGGAAATAATACAATGTGCATTGATACAGAATGCATGTGGAAGTAAAATAATCACAACAACTCGCAGTCTTGATGTTGCCAAACAAGTCGGCGGTGTTTATCGACTAGAACCTCTATCTCTCATTGACTCAAGAAAGTTGTTTTACCAAAGAATATTTGGCGACGAAGACAAATGTCCTAATCACTTGGCTAAGATATCCACAGATATTTTAAGGAAATGTGCAGGCGTACCATTAGCTATCATTACAATAGCTAGTGTTTTAACCAGTAGAAATGAGAAGGAAAATGCACAAAACTATTGGTCCAAGGTGTATCAATCTATGGGTTCTGGTCTGGCAGACAGTACTGAAGTACAGGACATGAGAAAGATATTGTCAGTTAGTTATTATGATCTGCCTCCACACCTGAAGACTTGTTTGTTATATTTTAGTTTGTTTCCAGAGGACTATAAGATTAGTACAAAAGACTTGATATGGAAATGGATTGGCGAAGGGTTTGTGAACAAACAACAAGGAAAGACATTGTATGAAGTAGGTGAGATTTATGTCGAACAGCTAGTTAACAGAAGTATGATACAAGCTGTAGATTTTGACCGTGATAGTAAGACAGTTTCTTGTAGCGTACATGACATGGTCTTCGATCTCATCAGTTCCTTGTCCAATGAGGAGCAATTTCTTACAAAATTAAGTCATCATCAATATCCAATGTCTCTGCCAAATAAGGTCCGCCGACTGTCCATCCAGGCTAGTCAGCAGGAAGATGTCGAGCAACTGGCAACCATGAGTTTCTCTTTCTCCCACGTGAGGTCACTTACTGTCTTTGGTTTGATGCCAACGCTTGCAACCTTTGTAGTTTTACGTGTGTTGGATTTAAGCTATTGTAAGGAAGTGAAGAATGAACACTGTAAAAATATTTGCAACATGTTTCACCTGAGATATTTGTCTCTCCGTGACACATCTATCACAAACATCCCAGCAGAGATAAGTAACCTAAAAGTTTTGCAAGTACTAGACATAAGTGAGAATTTCATACAAGAGATGCCTTCAACCATTATTCACTTGCAACAGCTGCTGCACCTTCATGTTGATCGCATAAGATTGCCAGATGGATTCGGACTTTTGAAGTCGTTACAGGAAGTTGAAGGTTCTGTAAATATTGACTCGCCAAGCATGCTTCATGATCTGGGAAAATTGACCGAACTGAATGGCACCTTGACACTTACATTTTTTGAGTGGGATGAGAGTTATGTGAAACCTTTCATACAGTGCCTATCAAACATGGTCAACCTCAAATCCCTGTATATAGAAGGTGAAATTAGCAGTCTCGATTCTGGGTGTGACAGTTTATCTCCAGGTCCACAACATCTTTGCTCCATTTATATGCCCAAAACTTGTGGGATCCGTGCAACGCCAAAATGGATGCCATCACTCTGCTTGCTCTCTTGCCTACATATCACATTATTTACTCTCACAGAACAAGATCTTCAAGTGCTTGGGATCATACCATCTCTTAGTTACCTTAGTGTAATAGTGATGCAAACCACACAAGACAGACTTGAAAGGTTGGTCGTTGGAAACAGTTGTCCATTTGAGCGTCTAATGGAGCTAGACCTGAAGTTCCGTGGCTCCATGGTGGTGGTTTTTGCATCAGGAGCTATGCAAAGGCTGAAAACCCTTCGTTTAAAACTTGGGGCGAAGGAGACAATGCATCAATTTGGTGATTTTGATGTGGGTATGGAACACCTCTCGTCGCTTGAGCTTTTAAATGTTCAATTTGATAGGGATGACCCCCATGAGGAGCGGGAAGCTGTCGGGGATGCAATTAGGAAATCCCTGGAAAGGAATCTCAACAAGCCCACACTAGAATTAGAGGTAACTATTGTATCACCCTTTGTACCCAAGAAAGCTGAGCGTAAAACATGTAACTATACACTGCACACTAGAATCGAGTCCTGCAGTGCAGCCACCCAATCTGCTCCTGCTCCCAACTACTCTGACCTGCAACTAAACATTGCTTATGCTATTGGTTTCTGACAGGGGATAGTGCTGCTCAAGATAAGGCTCCACTGTGACGGCTGTGCTGACCGCATTAAGCGACGCATCAGCAAAATCAAAGGTGACATTTTGTCTCTTTTTCTTCCTCTAGCAAGAAGTTCCATTCGACCCGGATTTGCACTGCGTTCTGCAGTTTCTAATTTGACAGTTTTGACTCTTGCACCAGGGGTGAAGGATGTTGCGTTTAACCTTGAGAAGGATGAAGTGCAGGTCATGGGTACAATGGACGTCCCCGCAATGCTTCCCGAACTTAGGGAGAAGCTGAACCGCGACGTGGAGTTGGCTGAGCCAGGGACGATTTATGAAGCCAACCAAACACCTTCGGCCGCCGTATCACTTACAGATCCCATCGGCCCCGGCGACGACAGGGAGGAGTCCTGTGACATAATATAATAAGCTGATAAAGTATAGTTGGTTGAGCGGATCGTTCATGACAGTGTAGTCATGGGACAGTTTAATATTCTCATGTGAGTGACGTGATGCGAACTAATTTGAGTCAAGTCATGGACTCATGCTTGTACGTGATTTTGTATTTATTCATTTGCAGATGTTGCTTGAGGCGTAACGTGGTTAGGGACAGACTAGAACTAGGTTAATGTAGAACCGAGGTTTTGGGACTAAGGTCTTATTGGTCAAGGACATCATGCTCTACTTTTGGGCTAGGGAATGTTGCATATGAAATTTACGGATGCGCGGGACTCGGTATCGGTGGATATTGTTAGTCCAACTACGACTGCTAGTAGTCAGATGGACGAGTGCTGCATGCATGGTGATTAGCGCGGTGTAGCGTGCATGTACAGTGATTAGTGTGCATAATATAGCTAAGGTCTCAATTTATTGTTCTCCGTTATTCTCATCCTCTTATTTGACTCTAAACGCAAAGTAGCCCACAAGCCAACCCACAGACCACACTTGATGGCCCATCCGGACTTTCACACTGCTCACGCGGCCACTCCCCAAGTTCCCCTCGCCCTTAGCATTTGACTTGGCACCAACAAGCGTATCTCGTCTGAGCCTCCGAGGAGCCAAACGCCGGAATCGGGAAACCCTAGGCAGCCAGCAGCGTTGCCGTTGCACCACCCCCGTCCTACGCCCCGCCTCCATCAGTCTCCAAAGAGCGCAAATGAGCCTTGAATGGCCTAGCCATCCACACCACGTGGGACATTTGAATAGAGTGTAATCATATAATCTTTCATAACGTTAATTCAACGGTCATCCAAGTCATGGGATCAATCAAAGATATTACAGGTCTACACATAAGGGCGTTTTGTTTACAACCTCCGTAGTGGTTGAGGTTAGTTTCCTTTTAGGGGGGGGGGGGGTGTGCGGTTTCCTCGCCCGGGGCTAGGACTTACGGTCTACTTCCACAAACTCCAATATGGAGTAGCTTCATAAAAAACCTAAATTTCTGGAGCACTCTTTATGTTCTCTCGATCAATTCCACATTTTCTTCTAGAATTAAGTTTGCGGAGGTGCACATGTTTGGCTAAAAACATGGAGGAAAGCTGAAAAACATAGAGCGGAGCAGTCCAAACAATGCCTCAGTTCTCGCGCGACAGAGTTCTTGTGCCCACTTTTTTTTGGCCTAGCGCTGATGTGTAAATTTTACTTTTTTCACTTAATTGAAAGGCAGAGCTCTGCCATTTGCATTAAGAAAAAGTTAATTCAGGTTGCCCTACTGATGAATTCATCTGCTTACAGAGGCTCCAAAAACTATCTATAGCTAGTACTGCACAACTCAATCATTCTCGATCACGAATTTTATATCACAAAGTTACCAAGCATTTTCGAATCACTGGCTGCTACCTGTACTTTTGGCTCTGAAGGAAACATGACTGACGACAGGAAAAGAGATCAAAACGCTTGACGTTCTGAAATGTGAATTTTCATATGTAGATGATATCAAACAAACACTCAATGTTCTGATAAAAATGTTGAGTAGGATACAAAGCAGGCAGTGCGCTTAATACAACTGAATGATCCATGCTCCCATGAAGAATAAACGGCGCAGTTCACCAATTTATTTACTACATGGCATCTGGTAGCAGAAGAAACTTGCAGCAGCTCTCTTGATGAGTCCAGTCAAGATGTTAGTAGTGAGCAGTAAGCTGCTAGCACATTTTCTTCGTGGCAGAGCAGAGCTCGAGGATGCCGTCGTAGCCTTTTGTGTTGCATACTTACTTGATATATCAACTTCATAATTAAAATCGTCTTCAGAGGTATGAGTTAGCGGAAGCCCTCCTTGGCTCTAGAAAAGTATGACTAGCAGATATGGACCTGGTGTACGTGAAACCAGAGTTCAAATTAGCCAACTCATACATGCATATGGCATAAGTTGGGCATCTGTCCAAGTGGTGAGTCGACCATTTTATAAGGCTTGCAGGATCCTGCAATTCTTCCGTAGTGATTGCAAAAGTTCACGGGCTGCACAGTTCCTCGGGAGAAAAGAGAAGCAGCTAGCTAAGAGTGGAGTGATTGACCAACTCTTGGTCTTGGTCGAGTGACAATGTGGCAAAGAAAAAGGTGAACCTGAGTTGGAAACGCGTACCATGTGCACGCGGAGCAGGGGATTGCCAAACGCATACCAGGATGAGAGATGGCAACGGGTACGTATCCGACGGGTAGTGCCCACCCGTACCTGTACCTGCAAAATTTTACTCGTCGGGTTACCCGTACCTGCATACGGGTAAAAAAATAGTTCCATACCCGTACCCGCCGGGTAATTCTCACCCGACGGGTAACCCGTACCCGATAGCATACCCGAAAATTACCTAAAAATATCAAATAGTCACATGCAAAAATAAATCATTCTAAGCTTCCAACAAGTTACAAACATGCTAACAAATATTATTAGCATCATTACAATAAAGGCAATCTACTAGAAATATAGTGGATGTCTCAATAGGCCAAATTCATGACTTATATGCGCTAAAATAACTGAGGTTGGCTAGTTATTTTTGCGGGTATGTCTTACCCGCGGTTATGCGGGTATGGGTAGTATACACCCGCACCCGTACCCGTCATACCCGATGGGTATAGAATTTTGCCCAATAACATACCTACGTGTAGAAAATTCATTCCATATCCACCTTTTTATCGGATAATACCCGTCGGGTACTCGAGTTTCGAGTACCCGTTGTCATCTCTAACCAGGATGCAGTCAGAAGCCATGCCCGTGCGGCCGTCCCCTGCTGCTGGCAGCTGCCGTTTCTGCCTCTTCCGCGCCTCATCATCTTAGGTCGCTCGCGCTTGGCACGCTGCCCGGCCGGCACGGATTGATCAACCATGGCCCCGCGCTGTGTGTAACGAGGACAAGCACTCTGCCTCGCTCGAGTAGTCGAGTGGCTGCGACGAAGACGAGACCAGAGGAGCGGTGGCAGTGCTGTGGACAGAGTGAGGTTAAACGAGAGGAATCCGTAGTCGGTGACGACTCAACGAGGCTGCCGACAACTCGCCCACACACATTCCTGTGGCAGTGCAGCGTCATGACCACGCAGGGAGCTGAGGTTCCAGCGCTCCATCATCTTGTTGTCTCGAAACCAGAACGTAGTCCCGAGATATGGAATTTCATCACAAGTGAAAATGAAAGAAACACGTATGTTTTGTTTGTTGTTCATACCAAAAAGTAAGAGAAATTTCAATATTTGATATATATACGCGCGTCTCAAACTTTTAAAATTTATTAATTTGCGCTCCTTTAGAAATTATTCGAGGGATTTCCTCTCTTTTCTTTTCTTTTCTTTTCTTTTCTTTTCTATTTTCACGAATCTCTTCTCTTTTCTCAAGCCACCAGAAATGACTGAACTGCCTTTTGCCTAAAAGAACAGAGACTTTCTAGCTCCTCCTGGGATGGTGCTGCCTAGTGCTGGCGTCGGAGGGCCAGCCTTAGACAGGGTCGGGGCGGACTCGGGCATAGGGTGGCATCGATGGAGGACTCGGGCGAATGGCGGTTTCCTATGACATACTTGGTGGATCACGACGCCATCGGGTGTTGGCTACCTGGAGGTGGTGACTAGGTGATGACCGACCGCTCCTATGCGACCCCACTCCAACACCCGCGTGTGCCCGCGCCCTACAGGATAGAAAATGATGATGACGGTGGTGGTTAGGGTTCCGGCGACGGTGACAACGACCTCCATCTTCGGCCTCTTCCCGTCTTGTTCTCAAACTCTAGCAGGCTTAGAAGGGATTTTGAGGACGGCAGGAGGGCGGTGAGACCCTACCGCTCTGTGGCGGGGCGATGGGCGGTGTGTGAGGAGAAAGATGAACGCTGCCGCGCAGGAAGGAAGAGGAGCGGAGGGGCCACCGGCGGTGGAGAGCGGGCAGGTGCAGTCACAGGGAGGAAGAAGGGCGTTGGGAAGAAGGGTCGATCACGGGGAGGAGGGCGTCCGGATGCAGGCGTCCGACGCTAGCCACGCCGTTTCAGTTTCAGATGGTCGCGGACAAGAAATCAAAATAAAGAAAATAAAAAGAAAGGAGAAGAAATCCCTTAAATCAAAAGAATTTGTAGCAACAGGGTTAAAATTTCTAAAAACATGTGAATCAAGTGTTATAAGTTATAAGACGCATATATTCGATGTCAAATATCAAAATTTCTCAAAAAATGCATTTGAATCTGATGACGCAGAGTCTCGTGTGCATTTTCTTGAACTAGCCAAAATATGTCAACGGACAATTACTTTTATTGCTGAAATTGTCCAAAATATAACATAGAACAATCAACGATGCATTCTATCATAGATTGAACAATCAAATATACTATAGAATATAACAAAATTTAATTATTGGAAGACAATGACTTTCCACTACAATAAAGATGCAAAATATACTACCTAGCAACCTTTTTATATCACTACTAAAACAATATAAAATACTCCCTAGATTATATTACTTTTTTAGCAAACGACATAATATAGTAAGAGCTTTTAATAGGCATTTATTCTGAACTTCTAAATTCAAAATGCCTAGTCCTTTTTATGTTGCATCTAGCAAGTCTGTATTTCTTTTTATGTTCATATATCTTTGCCAAAAAAAATCTAGAACCCATTGACAACAACTTGCCCTTCCAGATGTTGAGCTTGTTTTGGAACCTTTCCTCAATCAATTTCCAATTTTTATTCATAAACGATAATGCATTGGTATTCCTAAATACCTAAAAGAGAAATTAACCTGCCCTTCCAACAGCTCGCTTCAGTACAAGCAACGCATTTCTTCATGGCAAACCGAGCTCAAGGATGCCTCATGGCTTTTGGATTGTTCACTTGATGTAACAACCTGTTCATTTATCTTCTCTGCACATCCCAGAGGCCTGAGTTTTTGTTGTCGGAAAGATCAGAACAAATTTGATCGCATATGAGCCTCTAAGTTCATATCTCCTTATTCTCTCATATGGGTGTAGCTTCATCTTTGCTGGTGGCTGGTCAAGAAATTCCAATCCCAAGTCGGAGATGCTAGAGCCCAGACGTCCGGACATACACCCGCGCTGCACCCCATGTCGCGTGCATCTTCGTTTCCCGTGCCCGCATTGCCCGGATGCTTCACCCTGCCTGCACCACCCACTCGCACACAGGGACTGCACGCTTCCATTCCGCTTCCCGCTCTGTATCGCGCATGCAAGGACCGCCTACACCTACACCTACTCCGTATCGCGCTCGCACCCCTACCTGCCGATGTGCGCCGTGTGACTCTAGCCGCCCCATTCAACGCTTGAAACATGAAAACACTTGCAAAAACAAAAAAAACTTGCTTGCGCTGCAACATACGTCTGAACACTACTACAAAACATAGATATTGTAACACAACATTGTAACACATTCATCAATGTGATACAAAGAAGTTTCATAGTACAAAGCACTTGTTCAATAAAAATATGTTACAAACAACGATTATAGTAACACAAAATTTAGTGTTACAGGTAAAACGTTACAAAGATGGTACTATATTGTAACACATGAATGGAACATGTAAAAATGTGTGACAAATATGTACCCTATAGTAACACAAAATAATGTCACGACTAAAGTGTTACAAAGAAACATATGTACGTGGACCTTCTGAGTCATGGGCGGCAAGGATATATCACAAACTGGTTGTCGTTTTTGTTCATAGACAATCACACCATGGTCACCAAAGGAGTAACGAGTAGGTGACTGAAGGTCATGTAAATGCTGGAGCCCATCAATCAAGCAGTTAGTCGACTAGAGTTCATGACAATGTAAAGGGATTGTGTGATCACAAGAGGAACAAGTATGCTAAGGAAGAAAAACTAAAGAATATAAGAACTATATAACATTAAATGGGAGAATAGTAGATTTGCTAAGTTTATGATGTTGCTGGGTGGACCCTCTACTGGCCTTGACCATACAATTATATAGGATGATCTAGAATTTGATCTTTTCAGTTGATAAAAAAGTGATCAAATTACAATTCATTTTCACGTGATTTCACTTTATATACAAAAATTCTGAGTGAATGGTTCCTGGTCCTAAGTCAAACAGAAAAGCTGTGAAAAAACAAGTTCCCGAAGCTTCTTTTGGGCTATGAAAAACAATAAACAAAGCTTGTGTTTTTATCTTGGCCATAATCTCGTCTCCAACACTGCTTGTCTAATGGCAATCCTACCTAAAATTTTAAACGAAAGATGTTCTCCAACACATGCTTTTTTTATCCATCAGATCAACCCATCAAACCTGGTTATTAAAAACTGCAATAAGTAATCATGCAACAAAAAATGGATATAATATATAGGGAAATTATATATGCAAGCAGATGAAATGTTTTTTTTCAAATGCCTCAAAAAAAAAGGCCACAAAGGTGTTTTAGTACAACCTAACAACAATATTTGAGAATTTCAAAAATTCCTAAGCAAAATAACGAGATGATTTGGAAAAATGCCATCACAAATAATGCCTCATGGTGCTTTTGAGGTGATATACAGAATTGCATGAACCATAATTTAAATTCACTATCATAAGGATTGATATGGGTTCACAAACTGTTTTGACAATACAAACACCCATGTATGCTCTCAAACATTGAGACCATGCATCCATCATGCTTTAGAGCAGGCTAGGGATATGCCACTAAACATTAATGACTTGCAATGCCAGAAAAGATAAATATTGTAAGAATTTTGCTATATATATTTGGGCTGTCGTGCATGAGAATTAAAATTTATCACGTGCTGTTGCAAATTGTCCAATTTATCATTACAAGGATTTCTGCAACTAGGCACTTGAACTCATATAAATCAGGTAGTCTATTGTGTGCCCGTGAGGATCTATGTACCAAAATCTTAAACGATATCTAGTAGTCAGTTGTGTAATAAATCTATAAAAGAGGAACTTAGTAGTTGACCAACACAAAAGGTATCAAACATTTATAGTGTTAAAAGCATAAAATTAGTCAATAGTGATGGGATGAGCCACTGAAACTAAGAAGTCAGCACTTTAAAAAGAATCAAAACACACCTTGCACAAATGTTCAAAAACATCCAATGCTCAAACCATTCAAATGCTCGGATGTCGGTAGCTCCGTGATTGGAACTTCAAATTAAAAGGATGAGAAATCCTTTGTGTTCATGAAGCTCTTGCGGTTCATATACATGGAAAAAATGGTTGAATATTAAAATTTTATTAGTTCCTTCCATGGATGAATAAGTACCATGCTGAAGTAATGACTAACAAATTTAGTATAAGATGTATAAAGGAGGGATTTTTTTCAAGGCGCCAACTTGCACCACAAAGAATCCGCCAAGTCTACCAAGTCCACAAGTCCCAAAACACCTGACTAAGAGCATCTCCAAGGGTCCTAAAAACAATTGGTAAATCAATGAGTTTTCTAAGTCGCTAAAAAAAGTTAGGAACACATTTGTGGCATTCCTCCAACCGTTTCAAAATCTCACTTCTAAAAGATAAAAGGCAATTTTGCATCATGTATCTCAGACTATTTTCACATCAGCCCAACCATTTTTGTACATTCTTTCTCTTATATATTTGTACTGGAAACTCTGTCCTTACTCTTATTGCTCCCCATGTCTTTCCAACTCTAGATCGGCCGATTGATACGCACACCTAAATTTTTTATTGGGTCGATTTTCCTATGTGAGGAAAGATTAGAAGTTAAGCTACGAGTTGTTGTAGAGCTTTTTTTCAATCTTACCTAGAAACAATATTGAGAGTGTTTGGAAAACTCTGGGAGATGCTGCAACATCGTAGCCATACTTTTGAATCTATTAAAAAATACAGCCGTAGATATATGGCCGACCAGACCAGCGGTACTGTTGTGCTGTTTATATCAGATCGAGAATTCTGCATTTATTATTCAGATTTGTGTTTGTAGTAGAATGCAATAGCATCTGAAACTTGATGAATATGGTAGCATAATTTCAAAGATTCAAATTCGCTTCCCTGAATCATTCAGCCGTAGTAAGAACAAGAGGAATAAATATATAAATCTACATTTAAATTGTTGATACTCACGGGATATGAGTGCAGAACAGGAGAGACTGCAGGTGCTCTGGCCGATCTGCTGGGCTGCGTTCGGCCCTTGGCTACGGAGGACAGAGGAGCAGCGACAAGGCGTTGCAATCATCTGCATGTTAGCGTTGCCCTTCCCTATACCTGTACATCACCGAAGAAAATTATGGATCGAAGGATTACGGAAATCCAGAATAATGGAAGGGGATATAAATTTAGTACGTAGACTCCAAGACCTCCTATGCCGCACAACCATCAATAGGATGATTAAGGAGAAACCGGCAGTTGGAATTTGACGAGGAAAAGCAGGGAGGCAGAACGATTTGTGTAATCTTCTGGTGGGGCGGCCATTTGGGATAATGGTGGGTTGGACTTGTCACATGGCGGCAAGGGAAAAACTTATGATACCGCCTCCCGCCAATATCTCCTGACTCCCGCTTTGCTGGCAGGGGCAAAACTTCACGCGGTAACATGTATAAATAAAACAGGATATTTGGAGGCGCATGCTAATAATAAACTTTTATTACCTTATATATTATATTGATAATTGATAATCACTTAAAACAATACTTACATGATAGTTAGTTAGTCACGCTCTTTAAATTAAATGCAATGCCGCCTCCTTTTATTCTTCTGTTTTTACTTGTATTTGTAATTTAGATTTTGTTTTTAGAAGACAACAATATTTTTGGTGAAATCAGGCATAAACTATGTTCTGTAGGCAACGGGATGAGTTTGGCAAAATTTGTCTAGATTTCCGAAATATGTTTTTTATTGGGTGCAATTATTTTTTTACCGAACAAATTTTTTAACTAAATTTATCTTTCTGCCAAAAGTCATTTTTAGAGATAATTTATCCTTTTATCTCTAAATTACTATAGAATAATTGTAATTATATCTAAAAAATTGGTTACCCAGTGCCCACGGCCGTCTCGACCACTCTTACCCCCACCGTACGGTATACGGCCTGCCTCGACCATTCTCTTCTCTCGACTGTATGGTGTGCAGCCGCCTCAACCACCTCTAGACCCGACCCGCACTGTGCCGCCATAGCGCGCCGTACCCGCCACGACTTTCACTGTGCCACCATGGCACACCATGCCTTTGACGTGAAGAGCAAGAACCTCACGACCATACTCGGACGTGCAAATAGAAGCAGGGAATAGTCTTGGGGGCCCACTGTCCAAGCTCGCCAACTTCCCCCTCCTCTCAGGATCCTGACCACTCGGGTCAGGGGAACATGTCCCTCTCAATTGTCACCTGGCCCCCAAGACTATTTAAGGGGAGCCGTCCCTTCATTCGGGAGCATGGAATCTCCCAACCTTGAATCCCCCCGTTGAGTCTTTAGGGCACTTGAACCGAGGAACACAAACTCGAATCATTCTGAGACTAGACGTAGGGCTCCATCCCGAACCAGTATATATAATTCCCCATGTCTCAAGTGCTACCATCGACTTCCTTGAGCAGTGATGCACTAAATTTACTGGTAGGTCGACAAAACACCAACAGATGACGCGCTAGGTAGGGGGGAGTCGTGCACTCACGTTGGTGATTAGGAAATCGATGGCACCCTACATCTACATCGGACTTGCTCACAGTGTGGCCCCCAGCGGCCGCATCTGCTTCGAGAGCCTCGAGTTCATCGACATTGACAAGCCTATGCCCATCTCCAGTTTCCACCTCGGCCAGGCTCTCCACCTCGGGGACTTGGACTTCTTGGCTAACCACCTGGGTCAGCTGCACCTCTGTGAGATATATATATATCTATTTGTGTATAATCTTTCCATGAAATATTCAAATAATTTTAACAAAGCGGCATTATGCATTGTTCACAAATGGATACATTTCAGTTCGCACATAGTTATAAGAACGTGAGATATCTATTTGTGAACAATGTTTTGTCTCACTTTAATAAAATGATTTGAACTTTTTATGAAATGCTTATGGTCCTAAAATATGTTTCCGTGACAGTTTATAGAATTATCTGACAAAATTTAGATATTATAATAATATCTAAATTTGGATAGAAAATTTTACAAACTTGTGTGACAATATAAATGCAGAGTGTTACACATTTCTGTTGTGGCCCCTAGTCTAGTAACGCATTAGCCTCATTTGGCCTTTATTTTAGTTTTTTCTATGGTAAATTTGATAATTATGACACTTAGGCCTTCTTTAGTATTTTTAATTACTTGCTAGCCTACATATCTTAAAAAGAATTTGTGTAACCTTCTCTGGGGAGTATATCACATAAACCATCAGTGACCATCAGTGTCTGCAAATCTCTACAACTAAAACATAGCAATTGATTCCGTCCACCGGCGACGCAAAAACCAAACCTGCGATCGGTGTCTGCCCGGCAGAAAAAAAACCTGCATGCGGTACCTCGCCGTCAATCTCGCACGCGCAACGCCATGTCTCATGATTTTCTTTTCCGATCCCACGCCTTGCCATCTCTCCATTAAAAAAACAAATCTTCAAAAAATTGGAAACAATCACATTATCACGTGGAGATTCTTTCCTTTTCATCCATACGTGATTCCCTTTTTTTCCTAGCGAATAACCGCACGAAAGCGAGGCAGACCCCGTTCAGAAAGAAGCGGAAGAAAATCTCATAGCGACTGGGATTCTGGCGATGGCGCGCGCATCCATGGCGCAGAGCAGGCGGGGCGGCGGTAGCAGGTGACACCGAACCTGGCATGGGATCGGGAGGGCACGCCGCACGCGGGCACTCAACATTAGTATGCTGCGGCGACTCGACCCCGCCGTTGCGAACATCCTCATCACGGCCGCGCACGTCGTGATGGAGTGGGTATGCTGCTTTATCGAATCCGCTGATAAAGTTGGCCATCCTCCTCCGACGCACGCTGCAGTCGCCCTCACCCACCGGTCTCGCTCCTCGCTAGCTGCAGTTGGCCAGTTCTCCACCCTTGCTATCGCGCCAGCGCTATCGCCATCACCGTCACCGTCACCGTCGCGCGCGGCAGCCGCCCTCGCCCATCGCACCTGCTCTGTCGCCCTTGCCCGTCGCACGTGCTCTGTGATCCAGGTAAGTCTCCTTCCCTCGATTTTCGCCCACGACGTAGATCCGCGCACCCATGACGGCCGCCGCAAACTTAGTCCGTGGGAACAGCGCAACCGTGCTCCCTTGCCATGCCCGTCAGCGCCTCCACCCGCAGCGCGGCGCCGCGGCCAACTGCGATAGCGCATGCACGAGCGCAGAGCCATATTGTGGGAGCGGTGGGGGCAGGGTGTGACCGTGCGTGCACGAATGCAAATCCAAACTGATTAATTTGGCTTTGGTGCGATCTTTATTCCCCTGCTTACTGTATGCTGCGTGGAGTTACAGTCATGTTTGTTCCATCCATACATGGATCCCTGCATATAGCTAGAGATGATAGAATGTGCCTGTGAATGAAAGGGGAAATATAGCAGTATGATTGACAATCTTCGTTGAATTAGCACATGGACTCATTCTAAAATTTGTATATGCTTCTTTAAACACGTGACAAGAATTGTGATAAATGTATATGACTGAGGTGACATTGGTGCTTTGACAGGTTCAAAGTGATAGTAGAGGTCATATTTTCTGCAATTTTGGAACACGTTGCCTAAATCAGGTATGCATGTATCTATAACATGAAAAAGCTAATGTTCTGGAAAGTCGTCGAAATTCAGAAATAAGCATCCTTTCAATTATTTCAGATCCAATCTCAACCTATATTCAAGTTTGCAAAAAAGAAAATAGAGGTTTCATCTATTGATCGTTGATTCTTGCACGCACATGGGGAGAACAACACATATTTACATCTCACTATAGTTGAACTATGCTGCTCCATATTGCTACCTATGTGTGTTCAGATCTGCTTTAAAATCAGGTATTTTGAAGCTGGCATGTAGAAAGGTTGTTGCGAGGCAACAATAATTAAGCTATTATGGGAAAATATAATTGGTAGACACCGTTTGTTCTAATGGGATTTTAGTTTATTCTGCACACAATGTGCTTGTTGTTTTGTTTTATCTGAGTCTTCCTCCGATCCTTGTACATGAGACTGTAGTTTTTTTAAAAGAGGGTTTGCATTATTAATTTTGCTACCAATTTATGATCATGATCCAGCCAATGCACTTGCTGTGCTGAGCACCATAACTAAACCATATGAGTAGTGTATGTATACTGTTTTTGTTCAGTGTCATTCAGTGCTTGAATGTTTTCTGACAAGAAATCATGCTCAGGATTCTATAGAGATTTACCTGTACATACTTGCAAGTTAGTGGAAACATGACATACCTTTCTAGCTTTCTCTAGACTGTGTCTTACTGTTGCAGGAAATGAGAGAAGGTAGGAAATGTATATCAACTTTTCATTTGCCATCAGCACACTCATTGATTTATCAGACAGTGAATAATATGACTACAAATGTTTGAGCCAATATTGGTAGCATGTTGATCTTTGGTTAAACTTCCATGTGATTCCTTGATTTTTGGAATGGAGGTTTTACAACATGTCACTTGTCGATGCCAATTTTCATTTTTAGGATATTTCATGAGGTGGGCAGTAGTTAGTATAACCTATTTCCTAGGTTTACCTGTCACAGAAGTTATAACTTTTAGATGTAACATTACATGCTATGAACTATGATAACTAATAATATTTTGAAAGTTTATTTATACCTTTGTGCGGAATCTTATGATTCGTCCTTTTTTTTTGCAAAAGGAGTCTTATAATTACTCGGATCATATAGACACGTTTATACCTTTGGTGCCCTAATATTTGAGCTTCGGTACTGAAAGTGTGTTGTTCACTGAAATAGCGGCGTACTTGCATCAGTATTGATATTTCAGTTACCTCTATGTGATTTTTGGTATCAATACAACACACGTTTATACTTATTATTGGGGTATTATTATTTTTTCCCGTTGCAACGCACGGGCATTTACCTAGTGATATAATAATAATGAAAATATAACAAATTATCAATTTGTACTCAGGGACCAAAATAGTTCCCGCTACTCAAGGTGCGGTGGAACTGTTACCTCCAAAATATAATATAATTAATTGAGACATTAATACTCCTATATTTGGATAAAATGAATCAAACCATAACTACTCCAGTCTCCTACAAATCAGGAGATCAAATCTCCCAAATTCCAACAAAGTTCCCTCCCAAAATCACATCTCCAATTGTTTATCAGAAAAGAAGTGCAGTTCCCTATCTTGCGCAGATCCAATTGACCAGAAAAAAGAAGTCCAATTCCACGAGCTGCTTAACATGGCCAGATTCTTTGTCATAGTAGAGCCGCCTACCACGCAACAATTTTGACGGGATTGGTTGAGTACTATCTCTCCTCCTGCGGTCCTGCCCCCAACATCTCTTGAAGATCCTTCTCACCTCCGGTAAGTAACAGCTCTCGCCCCCTCCGATCTGATCCACGATCGTCATGCTTGTCTACCTATACTACTACTCTTGATCTGTGCTACACGTTCTGCATGCGTGTGCCTTCTCCAGTTCGCAGGAGAGGAGAAAGTTCTGCCCTAGACCAACACCATCATCACCATGGAAATACCATCTCATGCCCTTCACCTCGTTAAAATTCACTTCTATCGTTGTTTAGGTGACCATCTTAGTAGATGCTTTGTTGCCTGGATCATCTCTAGATATGAAATTCAGTGGGAAATTTTAGGTCCTCTGGCCATGGAATTTATTTAAGGTGTGAACTGCACATCCAGCATGTGCTATTGAATTTGGATGCCGTAGATCCGGACTTGAGATGTATGACTCATTTATTTAAGACCTAATAAAGCAAGATATATTTGAATTTTGAGCTGTTGCTCTCCGGCAACTTTCCCTTCTCTCCCCTGCGTGGGACGCTGGCAACGCCGCCCTGGCCAGGCGAGGCAAGGCCGCCGACCGTCGATGGCTGTCACGTCCTGGCCGGGCGAGCTGCTGCGACGTCCCTGGCTGGCCCTGTCGTTTGTCGTGCTCCTCCGCCTGCTGCACTTCCAGATCGAGCATGCACTACTTTGGTGAGTGGTTCCCCTATCAATTTTTTTTTTGTTTCAGAAGTTTTCATGTACTGACTTTTTGTTTACTTAACTAATGATTTTCTTATTATTTGTTTTCAAATATTTTAGAATCATACGTGATAATGTCATCTCACTCTATAATCTTCATTAAAAAAATTGTATCTTTCGTGTGGTTATACAAATTACAATTGTAACATATGTTCAGCTAATATGGACATCCTCATACATTTGAATGGATGATGTCCATCTACTCAGGCAGTATGAGTGCTTACCTCGGCGTGGTGCATACAAGCTAGCAGCGTTCTCCACCCTGGTCAGTGTGGACATCAGGCCAAGCCTATTCCTACAGACAAGCTTGCAAGGCCAAGGCGCCCTTTTTTAGCGCCTTTGGCGAGAACTTGCTCTACTAGGCCAAGGTGCTTCAGGTATCACACATATTCCTCCTACTTTAATTTGTTTGTTTGCTTTGTGCTCCGGACCTTGACATCCATGTATTTGCTACTGTTTCAATAAATTGAATTACTTCAAAGTGAAATTTCAGTATGTCATTTGCATACTATGAATAGCTCGCTTATTAAAGAGTACTTCATTCATGTATCTGATCTTTCTGATGTGTTTCATGCAGTTAGGTGTTTGCTGAAATGCCGAAGTAAATATGAAATATTTGAAACAACAAATTGGTATTGTGCATGATTCATTATGGCAAAAATCACAGGAGCTATACTCTCTTTCAAGTGATTTTTTTTCTAACATACATTTTGGATATATTTATCATGTGACATCTTCATGTGTTAGTTCGCTTCTAGCAGTTATGCTTTCTTTTACACGTTGAAAAAAAGGGCTCATGACACATCTTGGATTGCTTTAATTTTCTTCTATTTAAGCTACTACATAATTGTTTGCTTTCTTCTCTGTTACCTTTCTTTCTTTTGTTTAATCATTTTAATTTGTTCCGTGTTAAAGCAACTATTGATGATGACCTCCTTCCATTTTGCTATTATATGGTTGTCGATGCTACTATTTTTCTAATGTTAAGTGCATCAATCTGTGCAAATAGGAAATTAAATGCAAAGCATCTTTAACTCACAACATTCTATATCAGATTTTGTGGTACTTCATTTGTGCCATGCCTTTCTTTTGCACTTTCATTTTGTGACTGCACAGTTAGGAAGTCTCAAATACATTACCATCTTACTAATACAACTCATACCCATGTGTTCTTGTTTCTAAATTTTCCTTATGTGCTCAAATGCAATTCCCCATTGTTAACTTAACTTTTAATGCTAACCGAAGTATTTTTGAAAACAACAATGTTAACGGGTCAATGAGTTAAATTTCTACTCATCAACTGAGTGTTGCTAAAATATTGTTATAGCCTAGAGACTTAGTGTTGGCTACACCTTAGTAACATACTGTTGAAATTTGCTTATGCATATGTCATTATGTATTTTTCTTGAGCAGGAAGATACAGTTTGAGTGGAGCCCAGAGCCATGGCGTGGTCAAGTTAAGCAATTGTACAATGTCAAACAAGCAATTCCCAAGGCTACATAAGATAGATTACTTTTGTCATCGCTATGATAGCTACAAACTTCATAGTTCTAGTTTGGAGATACAAATAATAGTCTTGTATTACTTAGTCACTTTACATTATGATTGCAAATACTATTTTAGAGGATAATGGTTTAATTTGTTATATGTGATTATGATATTTCTTTTGCAAAGAATGTTTTATTAACCAGACATTGAATGCAAAAGGTGTTGCCACAATATCTTTCTGTTGCGATAAATGCAAATGCAACAGTTACAATTCTTGTCATAATCTATTGCTACAATACTCTTGCGTTGCGTTATCTTATTTCCATGTACATTGAGTGGTGTTATAAGATTTGGTTACAACCGCAACATTTCGTTGCGATAATATTTCTTGCCACAACACAATTTCCATAGCAATAAAACCTATTGCAATACACTATTATGTGTGGCAATTGTGGCTATACCCACAAAATGGTTTTCGTGGCAAGAAATCATATATATTGCAATGGAACAAACTACGTGGCAATTGGTTCTATTCATTGTAACACTAGACAAAGTGTTACTGGAGCTCAAAAAAGTGTTACAAACGATAGACTCTACCATAATATGGAAGTGTTACAAGAACTAAAAAAAGTGTTACGATAGATAACCATGGTAATACTAGACAAATGTTCCAATAGATATGTAAATGTGTTCTAATAGACGGCTCTATAGTAACACGGCCAATTGGAACACATAAAAAAATGTGTTACTAAGAGGGCTATTAACACTTTCTTGAGCCTATAGTAATACAATTTGGTGTTACTATATCCCTGTCATGTAGTAGTGGAAACAGATGAAACATTTGGAACAAACACGTGCAAATCTGTGTAAAACATATGCGACATCCATATAAAATACTTGCAACATGCGTCTGAATGGATGAAACATTTCAAACAAACGCTTGCAACATTTAGATAAAACCATTTGCAACATATGTCTGAAAAAGCAGATAAAACATTTTGATCAAACGCTTGCAACATACATATATAACCATTGTAACATTTGCAACGTCCCGATTTACTTTTGTAACATCCATATGCAACACTTACAACATACCTCTGAAACATCTGAAACACTTGAAACATACGCATGCAACATGTGTTTCTTCCTGTCGTGGTGTCTTTGACCAACCGCGGGAGACGATGTCCCGGCCAGCGACGACCTTCACCTAGTGGCATCAGGGTGGTGGGTGGCGCGGTGCACGCCATGGTCGCAATAGGCGAGCACGGAGTGGGGCTCGACAGTGGATGGCCATGGTGGCGAGGCAGAGTGGGATGCGTGGCGGTGGATGGCCGCAGCGACAAGTAGGCATGATGGGTGCACGCGCTTGGAAATGGCCACAACGGCGAGGAAGGGTGGCGTGACATGGCGTAGGATGGGGGCATGTGAGAGGAGATGGCCGTGGCGACAATGCGGATTGGGGCGAGCGGATGGATGCATGGTGCGGTGAAGCACGCGATGGGCGAGCGGAGCGGGGAGGAGAGAGATAAGGAGATGTAGAGAGCAAACAGGCCTCATGGGCCGGTAGCGGTAGCGCGTAGGCCCGTCAAGGATGGACCAACGCACATTAAATATTCTAGTACTATATGTATTTATTACATATAGCCCATGGGACTTTACAATGTGCCCCAGGTTTGCATTGGTCTTCCACCGCCATCACCTTCCTTCCACCCGGCAGGAAGCGCAAATGCCTCATCCCGTCAACAACTCCCGTGGATTCCGCAGCAAGGATTGGAGGAGGCAGTCAGGATTCGAAGATTCCTTTTTACGAGCCGAGCGAGCAGCCGCGCGTCTGAAACTGAGGCGGGTCGGCGTGGGCTACCCGCCGTTGCCCCCGGTCCGCCGAAGCTATACTGCTGAAGGAGCCTGACTTGACGCCGACGAGGGAGAAATGCCGGCGCATGGGAGGCGTGATCCTCTCGCTGCTCCGGCGGGGGCCTCGATCAATGGACTACCCAATCCTCGTCTCTCAAGGATGAAATTAAATGCAGCGGCCGCCGGCGTCTTCGACGGATGGAGGTATGTGACGCTGCAAAAGCACATTATCCCCACTTCCCCATCACACGCGAGGGCTCTCTTTGTTTTCTGAAATTTTGTTTAACAATTGATTGGAGCGATCTACCAGCAGAAAGAAAGGTGAGATGAATTGGTAGGTCTAATGATTGATTGAGCAAGCAAAGGAAATCTTCTAGATGCCTAATTTCCTAATCCTTTCTAAAAATTCGGGGACCAACCAACTCAACTCTCATAGTGAGATACTATTACTATGTAATGGCCAGGAATTTATAGCACACCAAGTTCGTGCAAAATATAGCATGCTTGATGTTCATGTAATGCTTCCAACCGTTATATTAGCTACCTTTGTTCTTTGTAGATCCCTGCCAGTGTGACATTAACACCGAAATGCCATAGAGAATACTTTTGAAGTTCCAATAACTTGATCAAGAATTCTTAAAGCACAAACAGCATCCAACATGCATCCATCCTTTATTCCCTTATAGGAAAACAGTCACTATGTTTCTAAATACACAACAAACAACGATGGGTGCACAAACCATGAACAGCAAGATTCGGACAACAACAAATTGAGAGCCCAAACAGTGGTCATTTTGTACACACTTTGCGAATTGTGTAAATCATTTCCTTCCTGCTGATGCAGTAAACATGTCAACGGGCTTCCTTTTGTATGCATTCATGTATATCATCAGCCACACTATCTGAGCTGAGATCCAGTGAATTTGCCAGTGTTCGCTACGAAAAGCAAAGTGATACGGTACTGTATGTACTAGTTATGGTAGATACTGAAGTACTGACTGAAGGTGCCTATGATCATGCATTTACCATAGTATGCACGCATACTAATTTATCAAGCTGCAAGGAGGTGTGCCTTCTTTTGCTAAACTCTCCCTTTGTGCTTGCTCTGTTGTATCTGTCCTAAAGTTGTTTGTCTTTGGCTCTTCAGAGGTCTTGGTCTCATCCACATTAGTTTGTTCCTCAACAAACTAAGTGTTTCTGGTTTCAGTACTTCCTACATGAGGTGCTTGAGTGTTGCTTTTGGATGCATTGTCCTCACGCCATATGCTACTCTTCTCGATGCCGCAGTGCCAAAGCAATGCCCAGAGCAGGGTTATGAACTCGCCTCCTGACTGAATCTTGGACTTGTGTGCTTCGGTATTCCAACTGGGGGCAATGTGCACAAGTAAACACACCCACACTTCGGCTAGGATGTCCCAACGGTTTTCCTCATCCTCATGCTTGATCAGCTCATTGGCTAACATAGCACCTTGCTTCACTATGTTAATGCCGAGCTTACCATCCTCACTATCTTGCGCTGCTTCCTCTGCTATTGCCATCAATTTGACGTACCTACACTGTGTTGAGTCACAATCTTTGAGTTCCTCACAAGCATATTGTAAGGTCTTCTCAAAGATCACTTTAGGTAACAAAAAGCTGTCTGGTAACAGCTCAGACTGAAAAGCCTGCAGATAAGCACAGTACCGTGACAAGCTGTTGGCAGTGCGGTAATTAGTCTTGAGACGGCCGTGCAGAAGGGTATTCTCATCAACAAGGAATGGCAGGGAAGAACATATGCTCAGCTTCTTCATAGATGACCAGGCAGAGCGCCTGGGCTTACTTAAGTCAATGTGATTGTCTTGCCCAAGCTTTATCTCACAAAGGCTGGTAGCAATGTGCCACACTAGAATGACTTGAGAACAAGTGTGCAGATTCAGTAAGGCCCATTCATACCGCGCAAACCTGTTGAGTGAGTCTCTGGGCAGGTGGTGGCCAGTGAGGTCAAGACGACCGAGTTCCTTTAGGACTGCTGCCTTTACACATTCAGGGATTTTGATGGCATCACCAGGTATCTTCCCATCAGATTTCTCTGGAATCACTCCCAAGGTAAGAGTGTGGGCCAGTTTCCAGAAGGTTGGCTTGTAAGTGCATGACTGCAAAAACTCATACTGATCGATGCATCCATGCCATGGGTTGGCAACTTTAGAGGTGAAGAATGAACTGGTCAGATTCTCCGTGAGACCTTCATTCCCTAGGCACCACCGTTGGTTCCGCACGTACTTGCACAAGAGTAGTAATCCTGTCCAGTTTGATAGCAGGTACGTGACCATCTCCCAAACCTCTTTGAAGATCATGAAGAACATGAACACCCATGTGATGATAACATCAATATTGTGTTCACCCACATGGAGCACAACATTATTATTAAGTAGCTTGTCGGTGACTCTGTAGACCTTGCAGATGTCAACAGCCAACCAGAAGGCGACACCAATGGTTGTGATGGATTGGAGAAGGCTCAAGGAGAGAGAGAAAAGCCCACGCCAGAAGACCATAGGGTAGAAGGTGTAGAAGTAGTCTTTGATGAATGCATGCTCCAACTCCAGGATTCGAAATGCCCGCTGTGCTGCTTCCATCTCTGGTTCAGCATGTTTACAAATGATCTCTGAGGTAATTAGATGCCGTGTCCTGCGGATACTTTCTGAGTGCAGTGCCACATCTTCAAGCCTGCAGCGAAGAAGCCTCGACAAGGAGAAGGCCAGGCTCATATCCTTGTATCTGCAGCTGTTGCTGGATCCATAGCTCGGTAATGACTCACTACTGGAGGTGGCGGCTTTGCCGAGGGCTCCAGGCTCTCGGCAAAGCCTCTCAGATCCTCGGCAAAGGCTTTGCCAAGAGCAGCTCTCGGCAAAGCTGCCTCGGCAAAAAACCGATTGGCAAAGCCTTCTTTGCCGAGAGCCGTTTATCGGGCTCTCGGCAAAGCCTTTGCCGAGAGCCAACGCGGCCCTCGGCAAAGAAAAGGCGCCGTTAACTGGCCCGCTTTCTTTGCCGAGAGCCCATTTGGCTGGCTCTCGGCAAAGAGTTTTATTTTTTTTTAAAAAAAATCTTTGCCGAGAGCCAGTGTGTCCAGGCTCTCGGCAAACATTTTTCTGTTTTTTTTTAAAAAATATTTGCCGAGAGCCTGGCCAGACCGGCTCTCGGCAAAGAGTTTTCCAAAAAAAAAAATTCTTTGCCGAGAGCCAGTCTGGCCAGGCTCTCGGCAAACATTTTTTTTTAAAAAAAAAGAAAAAAGTTTGCCGAGAGCCAGTATGGCCAGGCTCTCGGCAAAGCCTGTCCTTTGCCGAGTGCAACGGTCATTGCCCTCGACAAAGCTGGGAAATGTGTATTTTTGCAGCCATGTTTCCCAGCTTTGCCGAGTGCACTGACCATTGCACTCGGCAAAGGTAGCCTTTGCCGAGAGCAATCCTCGGCAAAGTGAAAAATTTTGGTTTTTTATTTTGATTTTCCACTTCATTACACATATAAATCGCATTCATCACGCAATAACACATTCATCACAAATAAATCACATTTATCACATATGAATCACATTCATCACGTATAAACACATACATCACATGTACATATCACATTCATCACATACACCACGCATATAGCACATTCATCACAATATTTGAACTAAACGAAAGTTAACCATTACAAGTTATCGAAACATAATAAGTTTTCATTCTAAAGTTCACAATCTACTAGAGACGACATTTTAAACACAGTCATGGCCAACCTTGCCCTGGCCACCCCGGAGAAGGAGTCCCGCCTTGACCCCCGGGCGTGTTCCATCCAGGCGCTTGCGGGTTGTTCGAACCCGCCGACGGAGGCTGCAAAAATTAGATGTCTATGTCAGACAAGCAAATGCAGAAACAAAACACTGAGGAATCGATACTCACAGGAGTAGAATCCGCGTTCTGAGACGGCGGTGGAGGAGCCATGAGCGCCGCGGGCACCTGCATGCCCTGGGAGGCCATGAACGTGATGAGATCTTGCATCTGCTTAGCTTGGGCCTCCAACCGGGCCTCCATCTGGGACCGCATCTGGGACTCGGCGAGCTTGCGCTCCTCCCTTTTTCTTTCCAGGCGGGCCTGCGATAATACAAAGGGAATGTTAGAACAATGCAAACATTTAAACATCAATGTACGACGAGTAAAACAAAAATAACCTCGAGCTCGGCGACCCGCGACTACGAAGGCGACGGGCGTGGGCGTATGGGGACGCTCCCACTCGTGGTCTGTGCTCGGAGCTGGGACAGAGTGGGAGTGGAGGACGAGTCGATGACGCCGTCGCCAAGCCAATACCGCCCGTGCTTCTTCCCTCCTCCGACCCTCATCACGAGGCTTCCGTCCAGGTCCTCGCTGGCCGGATCAAAGTCGGCCCCATGGACCTTCCTTGCCGCCTCTGTGTAGTCAGTGAGGCGGGTGTGGACGCTGGAGTTGGAGTATGCCTCGGGGGGGGGTCGTCGGGGTTGTAGGAGGTCTCCGGTGCGGTGGCCTTGCCCTTGTGGGACATGGCGTATGCCATGAACGTGGTGCAAGGCTGGCCACCGTGTGACGCCGTCTGCGAGGAAGACAACAAGATGATTAGTAATTAGGCAACATTTGAGCGTTACAATACATAAAGTGTTTCACGTACCCAAGCTTGTGCGTACTCGGCTAGGTTGCGGTTGCCCTGGTGGTGTGGTACACCTGGCATCTGCAGACGCGCCTCCCGGGCCTCGGCGTGCTGGGCGGTCCACTCTTCAGAGAGCCACCGGTCCACGATCATCTCCCAGCACTCGGGAAACGACTGGCACCATTGGGGGACCATCTGCACATCATCAAGTATTTCACATATAAGCGTCAGATGAAATGAGCATAGCTTAATCTCAAAAGGAATCACTTACCTGAATGTACTGCGCCCGGCTCAGCGTCATGCCTCTCGCCTCGACCTTCGAGACCCTCCGTCCTTCGACCGTGGCGTTGTAGTTGACGATGGCCTGAATTCTCGCCTCGTAGATGATGTCGGTGATGAGCTTCCTGCAGGACCTTGTACTCACCACCTCCGCCTCGGCCTCCTTCCCCTACTCACACCTATAGAAGTCCTGCATACAGATGCAATACAAACTCTAAGAAATTCAAGAAAAGTACGATGAATGCGATGTTGTGTGACAAAGACTTACCCACAGCTCCGCTCTGACCCTCGCCGCCTTGTTTGGGTAGTTCGGGTCTGGGACGACGGTGTAGTGGTCAAATGTATAGGCCGGCTCTCTCTTCCTGGCATACTGTACTATGCCGGGGTAGTGCTCGCGGCACAGGAGACCAGGATGCCATTGGGTTTGCGGCCGCGACCCTCCACAAACTCCCAATGCCTGCACAAGTGATACAGAAAGATTATTAGTTTCTATTTCAATTTTAAACATATCATATGAACGAGTAGTTAAAACATGTACCATTGTCCAACGGGGCGGATCACTGGACGTTGGTGAAGTGGTATCGGTCGGGCCGGGAGGCTGGCGGGACCTTGCAAGTAGGGTGTGGACCCCCCTGAGGCAGCCGAACCCTCGTTTGCCTCGGCCGACGGCTCACCCTCCTGCTCGGGGTCCTCCTGCCCCTCGTCCGCCTGAGCCTCGGCCTCGGGCGTGCCCGGCACCTCGTCCTCCGGTGGAGTCTGCTCCCTCCGGCGGCGACTCCTTTGCCGAGATGGCCCGTCGTCCTGCGAGGCCCGGTACAGGGAGCTCATCGACCTCTGACGTCCGCCTGGCATCTTGGCTCGACCTCCTGCATTTAAACAGAACAAACAATATTGTATTAGAAATAACATAATGAAATATATGCAAAATAAATAAAACCCTAGATCCTAAGAAAAAACATAACAGGAGTATAATGTAACATAATATTACGTGAATTAGAAATAATTTGCATCATCGGGATTAGCCGGAGCATAAGTGTCATCATCGCTGTCAACCATGTCTAAGTACTCCTCAGTATCCGAAGACGGGAGGTTGTTTTCATTTGCTTCGCCTAAAAGGAATCGTTCTAGCATTTGTATGTCCTTCTCATTTACCACCTCATCCCCAGCGTCCTCGTCATCATTCTCTACTTCCATTTCCATCGCTTCGGTTAAGTCTATCGTGAACGTCCCTTGTAGCCCAGCTTCTTGAAAGAACTCCCCATCATACGTGTTTGTGTTGAAGTTATAATCCTCATCGTTGGGGAGAGGTAGTTTAGCATGTGGTGATATCTTGTGCACAATATACCAACCCAAGATATGCTCTTTGCTTTTGCACGCATATGGTGTGTAATAAACCTGCGTGGCCTGTTGAGCCACAATATACACATCGGCTCCTGGATAGACAGAATCCTGTCGAATTTCAACTAGGCCAAGATTTGGTGTGAGCCTCGTTACTCCAGGGTCGAACCAATGGCATTTGAATATTACAGGATTCAGAGGCTTGTCACCGTGAAATGAAAGTTCATATATTTCTTCAATTCTTCCATAGTAGTCACGGTTGTCATTGCCTGGAGTACAAACTCCGCTGTTTGTGGTTTTCCGGTTGGGCCGACTCTGCTCGTATATCACTGTGTGGAAGCGATATCCATTCACGTCGTAACCGTTAAATGACTTGACCCTACGGTCAAAGCCGTTTGCAACCCGTCTCAGCTCTTGACTCATAGACACATCGGTCTGAGCCTGCAAGGTGAAGCAAGGTATAACGTTATTAAGTCCGAACGTAGGAGCAAGTTGGAATGTCGGACTAAGTATGACCTCGGTTGGACAGGACCTTCTGTCGGAACCAAGAAATGAAATTGGGCCTCCCTTGCCCCGCCCCGTTTGCAATTAGGGTTTCGGCTACCGGGTCAGAAGGAGGCCTTGGCCCATTCCAGAACTGATGAAGAAATTCCCTGTACGGAAGAAAAACAAGGGTGTTTGATGCAGAATAGTGTCGGCGAATTGAATGAACATAGTTGAGAACTTACCCCATGAACGGCTGCACCTCATCAAGGTTGGTAAGCACGTATAGCATGATCTTTCGCCACTCTTCATAGTTCAACTGCTTAACTGTGGATCCACTTGTCGCGCCTTGCTGGCCTCGGAAAAGGCTAAGACTCGATTCATTTTCTCCAGCATTGTAACGAGGGGGTGCATTATGCACGCTAGGAAGGTTCTCGGAGTAGTATTGTTCAGTGAAGTTTGACACCTCCTCTAGAATGAATGCCTCTGCAATGGAAGCCTCAATTTTGGCTTTGTTTCTACATTTCTTGCAAAGAGTATTAAGATTTCTCTCGACTGGATAGCACCAACGGCAATGCACAGGCCCTCCCATTCGAACCTCATTGGGGAGGTGTACGATCAAATGCAACATCGGAGTGAAGAAGCCTGGTGGAAAGATCTTCTCCAGCTTACAGATCAACACAGGTGCAGCTTTCTCCAAGTCAGCAATGATGGACCGAGATATCTCCTTGGCACAAAGTTGGCGGAACAAATAGCTCAACTCTGCCAGGACAACCCACATAGGCTCAGGAACATAGCCTCGAACCATCGCCGGAAGAAGGCGCTCGATCCATACGTGGAAGTCATGACTCTTCATTCCTAGGACTCGCAGACTAGATAAGTTGACTCCTCTCCTCAGATTCGCTGCATATCCATCAGGGAACGTCAATGTCTGGATCCATTGAAGTATTTCTTTCCTTTGTGGCCTGCTCAAGACGAAATCGGCCTTGGGCCGTGTCCATCTCCTGCCGGGTTGAGGAGACCGCATCTCTTGCTTTGGTCTATCGCACAAGAGTGCCAGGTCTAATCTAGCCTTAGGGTTGTCCTTGGACTTTTCAGTGTCCATGAGTGTTCCCCAAAGTGCCTCGGCGATGTTCTTTTTAGTGTGCATTACATCAATATTATGTGGCAGAAGAAGGTCATCGTAATAGGGGAGCCTTTCCAAGCCTGACTTATGAGTCCACATATGTTCCTTACCATACCCCGCAAAACGACCGTCTCTTTCATTGAACTTGAGAGCATCTATTTAAGCATGAACCTCGGCACCGGTCATCATCCGGGGTGGAGGATCTGTCACGACGACCCCTTTAGTGAAGTTCTTGGTGTCTTGTCTGAAAGGATGGTCAAGAGGCAGGAATTGTCGATGTTGGTCGAACGCCAAATACTTGCCACCCTTCTTCAACCAGATAAATCTCATAGCTGTCTTGCAAACTGGGCAAGAGAACTTGCCGTGGACACACCAGGCACAGAATATCCCATATGCCAGGTAGTCATGCAGTGAGTACTGGTACCAGATATGCATTGTGAAGTTTGACCTTGAAGCTCGGTCGTATGTCAATACCCCTTCGTTCCAAGCAGTTTCCAATTCATCAATCAGAGGCTCCATATACACACCCATGTTATTCCCCGGGTGTCCAGGAATTATCAACGACAAGAAGACAGTATGACGTTGAAATAGGACGCCGGGGGGAAGATTGAGGGGGATAACGAAGACGGGCCAACAGGTGTAGGGGGCAGCCATGAGTCCGTAGGGGTTGAAACCGTCTGTAGCAAACGCAACACGAACATTACGAGCCTCTCTAGCTTTGTCATGATGAATGCGATCAAAGTGGGGCCATGCTTCACCATCGGCGGGATGTACCATCTTCTCAGGACTGTATCGTGTACCCTGTTTGTGCCATCTCATCTGTTTCGCAGATTCCTCGGTCATGTAGAGACGTTGGATCCTCAGTGTAAACGGCAGGTAACGCAGGACTTTTCATGGGGATAGAAAGTTGTCTCTTCAGGCCTTTACCATCGTCTACCTCCATGTATCTCGACGCTTTACACTTCGGACAGTAACCTGCATCCTTGAGATCTTTTCTGAAGAGGATGCACCCATTTGGACATGCATGTATCTGCTCATACGGCATCTTCAGTGCACGAAGCAGTTTCTGTGACTCGTACAGGCTCTTTGGCAATATGTGGCCGTCCGGAAGCATGCTACCAAATAGGGCCAACATACCATCGAACGCTTCTCGACTCAGGTTGAACTGGGACTTGAACCCCATCACACGGCCAATGGCATCCAGTTGAGAAACCGTTGTCCGATCATGAAGGGGTTTCTGTGCTGAAGACATCATGTCGTAGAACGCCTTTGTGGTCTTCTCCATCTCCTCCTCCGTACGTCCTGCAGCGTACTGTGCTTGTTGGAAGTCATCTAACAGGTCTGCTACCCCAGCATCAGCATCAAAGTCCTGCAGACGTGGTCGCACCGCCTCCTCTCTCAAATGATGTACTTCACCATGGTAGATCCACCGGGTGTAGTCCGGCGTGAATCCATGGTTCAGAAGATGTTTACCCATGTTCTGCTTGTCTTGCCTTCGCCGGTTCCCACATCTGCTGCACGGGCACAATACTTTCATCTCTCCTCGCCGAGCCGGGCCAAATGCATGGTTCAAGAAAGCATCTGTCTTGTGCAACCATTCATCACTGAAATCACTCTTGCTTCTGCGGCCCGAGTACATCCACTGACGGTCATCCATCCTACTGTCATCCATCTGATTACTTACATCTACATCCAAGTACTTACATCCTATTGTCATCTAATAGGCGAGGATAGGTCCTAATCCCACCCGCGGATGCGTAGACGAGGCTAGTTCCCATTTTCTGCCCCAACCCAAGATAGAATTTCGGCATCACCTCCACACTGTTCTCCTGATACACGTCCCTGTAGGGAGAGTGTGTATCCAGAGAACAACAGGGAGGTGATGCCGAAACTCCATCTCGAATCAAGGCAGACCATGGGAACTAGTCTCATCTACGCATCCGCGGGCTGTCCAAGTAACGTGGACAATCCGAAACAGATACAGTTATCGACATGCAGAGATCTGCACACCTTCAACCGTATCTCTTTCGGACGGGAGACGCCTAATTGGGTTCATGACCTACGACCCTTATCCGGGAGAAGAGGTTATTTATACCTAGGGTGGCGGCGGAGTCAGGCTAGCGACGCAGTGACGAGTCGGTGCTGTGGCAAGGCGAAGCGGTGCAGGCAGACCCACAGTGGACGATCTTGCAACTATAGTTATCAACAGAAGGCTATTAGAAAACTCTAAAACAACTTAAGATGAGAAAGTGCACTATATTTTTGCTGATCTATAGAAGTACTATATTTATGAAAACGTAGTTCATCCAACCCTTTTAAATTTACAACTGTTTAAATTACTCTGAAGTGTGAACTGAATATAAAGTGGCAATAGTGCCTTTTGCAATTAAACCATAGTAATCAATCTGCCAAACTGGCTACTGGATAGAATATAACCAATTTTAGGCACCCAATGGACAATCAAAAAAGTATGATGGCCTCTGAATTAGTACATGATTAACTGGACCTGAATTTCCAAACTCCATTCCAATTTCACCTAAAAGTGTTACCTCAAAAAGGAAATTCTGCTGATCCAAAAGCATTGTAGTGACCATATCGCGACCTTTTCTTTACAAGGATATATGCTTAATCATTGTTGTTCTCTTAGTTTATGCATAGCTTTACTTTGCATCTTTTCTTCAATACGGTTAGCAGCTGGAAGCCATGATTACTATAGATAATTTATGTAGTGCTATGCTTGCAATCTTTTCAATGCTACTAGTTCTTAGGAGCCTTTTTTGCTTATTTGTTCCTACTCATCAGTCAGTCCTACTCCTACCTGCTAGGCTTCTACCAGTGCTACCTTTGTTCACACACCTAATTGCCTGTTCGGCTGGGACCCCTTACTTCCATGAACAAAAACAGATACATCCAGCTCCTAGCCTCAGGTTTCAGCACTGTGAACAATAAGTTCAAATACTATATATATTATTCTTTTAGAAGAATAAAATGCTTACCATTGATCTTTGTTGGAATAATGAAATGCTTAATTTCCTATGAAATATTCCAATGTAAAGCCATCTAATCTGAAAACCTTTAATAAAGGTATTCAGCCTTCTCCTAGAATGGCCAGTTGCTTTCAGCTGACTGTAAGGAATTCATTGATTTGACCTTGCAACAGATCCCTGCTACGCTGCCTTCCATGACCAAGAGTGGGGAGTTCCAGTACATGACGACAAGTATGCTCTAAACCTGATCAGATCAGCTAATCTTTTTTTTTCCTGAGATGTATGGTCAGCATGCAATGGATTGAAAAGTTACAATTTTTAGTGCTAAACTGCAGGAAACTGTTCGAAATGCTGACTCTGTCTGGTGCACTGGCTGAGATGGCATGGCCTGCAATTCTCAGCAAGAGGGACACCTTCAGGTAATTAAAGCACTCATCACACACATCACTCAAGATTTTAACTGCTCACCCAAACACCTCAGATGTCCTAAAACAAACTCACAAGCAATTGCACTCCACAGGGAAGTGTTCATGAACTTTGACCCTCAGTTGGTGGCAGAGCTGAACGAGAAGAAATTCTTGGCGCCAAGCAGCCCTGCTAGCTCCCTGCTATCGCAACACAGGCTGCGCATAATCATTGAGAATGCACGTGAGTTACTGAAGGTAAGGTGATCATGCATGCCATTCTATCCTATCTGCCCCGCAACTAAATTTTGATGAGCCGAAACATTATTAGCAGTAATTAATATCTGTTCATTCATCTGTAACACTTAATGATCGACCTCTGTTTTTTTTCCTGCAATTACATACGCTGCTGCTACTCACAGGTCATCGACGAGTTCGGATCGTTCGACAGCTACTGCTAGAGCTTCATGAGCAACAAGCCAATGGTTGGCGGATACCGGCACACGCGGGAGGTGCCGCTGCGGACAGCCAAGGCCGACACCATCAGCCAGGACCTGATGCGGCGGGGGTTCCTCGGCGTCGGGCCGACGGTGGTCTACGCCTTCATGCAGGCCGTCGGCATGGCCAACGACCACCTCGTTACCTGCTACCGCTTCGAGGAGTGCTGCGACATTATTGAATCTTCCGCGGCGTCTGATGGTGGTTACGACGGTGACAATGGCAAGAAGCCGCCGCCAGCGGCGGCGGCGGCGGCGAGCGACCAGGAGGTGAGCATGCTTTGTGGGCTGGTGCAGTGCGTCACCTTGGAGCCATCGAGAGCTGCCACCGCCACTGTGATCAGCATCTCATAGCAGGAAACTTCAGTTACCTGCTGGTGACTCTAACGAATGAGTAGGGAGTAGGAGAGTTGATTTGTGTGCTGCTGCTGCATGCATGTGTAGATATTGTTGGCCGTTTGATCGAGGTGTACATGCGGTTGTTGGTTTCTGGTTTGATAAATGAGTTTGCTTGAGTTGAGTTGAGTGTGTGTGGAAAAAGATGATGAGTATATAGGTAGGACAAGAGGTTTAATTTCAGAGGATGCGTTCACACATCACGCATTACGTGTTAAACTAAAAGAGTGGTGGAGCCCGTACAGATCTTGTAAAGTTGCAAAGATTGTTCTCTAACTGATATGTGTAAAACCAGAAAAGTTTCCTCAGATTTTGCTGGATTTCGGACGCGTGACAAGGTGGTGGAAAGAAGAGAGACTAGTGTATGTTATTAAACGACGTGATTAAAGCTAAGTCGTTGCGGTGTCATTCTCATGGCTTTAGATGACAAAGGGAAAGCATGGAAATTGAAAATGGGCATCAGGAGCAGGGTTAGGGCGCATTCTTCAACTCGAGTTGCACCAATCGGTTATGAAAGCAATGATGCTATACATCAATCATCATGAAAAGAACTGAGGAATAAACGCGGTCACCAAAGGATTCGTGAGCAATGTGGTTCAAGCAACAGGGAGGGGGGAGGGAGAGGGAGGAAGTACCTAAACGGCGGCGGCTCCCCTCCGTGGACGGCGGCGGCTCCCCTCCGTGGACGGCGGCGGCTCCCGTGGACGGCGGCGGCGCGAGGGCGGGGGCACGGCCTGGCGGGGGCGAGAGGCGCGGGTGAGGGGCGGGTGCGGGGGCGAGAGGCGCGGTTGTGAGGGGTGAGGGGCGCGGGTGGCGGTTTTTATTCAGATATCCTCTTTGCCGAGAGCTAGATCAGGCGGCTCTCGGCAAAGAGTTTTTCTTTTTTTTTTTGATTTTCTTTGCCGAGAGCCCGCAAACCCAGGCTCTCGGCAAAGAAAATAAAAAAAAATAAAAACTCTTTGCCGAGAGTCACCTGACCTAGCTCTCGGCAAAATATATATAAATTTTAAAAATTTCGTCCGGCGTTCTTTGCCGAGAGCCCCCAAGCCCAGGCTCTCTGCAAAGAGCCTCTTTGCCGAGAGCTTTAGGAGGCTCTCGGCAAAAAATATATATATTTTTGGATTTTTGCTCTCAATTTTTTCCTGCAGCCTTGATATAGTACTAGGTGGCCATGTTTGAAATTTGGTGTATTTTCCATTCTTCTTGCTATATTTCGCGCATTTTCTTTATTTTCTTGATTTTTTTCGCCAGACGCACATTTGAAGTGCAGGTGCATGAAATAATAAATCTCAGCGATTTAAAAAATGATATCATTCTTCCGAGAGTATTTCAACACCATATCTAGGGACAGACGCGGAAACTCGACCATCACGTGCACGAGACATAGCGACCAAGTTGTGTAGGATTTGATTTAAAAATATATAAAATGCGAACGGAGTCGGAAAATCATGAAAATAGACGGAAGGCCTTGACACGATACGTAGAGTTTATGGAAATAATTTGGGAATGTTTGGAGCAAGTTGTGACACAAGATGGTTGAAACCCTGAGATCTCCGCATGCGATATCTTGTTATCACATGTGGAGATCTCAGGATTTCAACCATCTTGCGGCACAACTTGCTTCAAACATTTTCAAAATTTTTTTATAGCTTCTACATGCGATGTCAAGGCCTTCCGTCCATTTTCATGATTTTCCGACTTCGTTCACATTTTATATATTTTTAAATCAAATCTCACGCAACTTGGTCGCCATGTCGCGTGCACGAGATGGTCGAGTTTCCGCATCTGTCCCTAGATACGGCATCGAAATACCGTCGGAAGAATGAATATAATTTTTTGAATCACTGAGATTCATTATTTCATGCACCTGCAGTACAAATGTGCGTCTTGCGGAAAAAATCAAGAAAATAAAAAAAATACACGAAATATAGCAAGAGGGATGGAAAATACACCAAATTTCAAATCTTGGCTTCTAGTACTGTAGCAAGGCTGCACAAAAAATTTGGGACCAAAAATCCAAAAAAAAATTATTTTGCCGAGAGCCTTGGTTGAGGCTCTCGGCAAAGAAAATATTTTGCCGAGAGCCTAACAGCAGGCTCTCGGCAAAGATGACGGCGTAAGGGTGCCGTTTGTGGGGTTACGGCTTTGCCGAGATTTTTTGTTTACCGAGAGTCGAGCTCTCGGCAAAGTTTAGCTTTGCCGAGAGCCAGTCTTTGCCGAGAGTCGAGCTCTCGGCAAAGCTTGTCTTTGCCGAGAGCCAATCTTTGCCGAGCGCAGGATCTCGGCAAAGGATTCTTTGCCGAGCGCCCGATATTTGACGCTCGGTAAAGCATATGACGCTCGGCAAAGATACTGTTTCCGGTAGTGACTTAGAGCATTTCCATATCTCGTCCAGTGTGATCAGTGTTGCATGGTCACTGTCATCAAGATGTAAAACATACTGAGGCCTCTTTATGTTGATTTTCCTGTTGGATTCTCCATAAACCAGGTACCTTTTACTGTTGTCATTGTCAAAGTCATTGCTCTGGTTATGGTGATCGTCATGACCCATGTGCAGGTACTCTGTAAAGAACTCTGAGCTTAGACCATGCCACAACGATTTGACAGCCCTGCGATGCGCGAAATATCTGTAGATGCTCCTCAATTGCAGGATGGCCCAGAGTGACCAGAGTGGACCTGCGAATTCCTTGCCAATCATGCCATTCAGGACAGCTGATCCGATGGAATTTATCACGTTTGACACGTCCTTGAGCCGCAGCTCACGGTCCATGATGCTGTACCTGGAGAGATAGCCAAGGCTGGAACCGAGACTAACCAACACAATGGCCCAGACTGGGAACATTGGATTCGTAAAACCTGAAGATTGCATGGCTCCCATGAGATATACCACTATGAGATCAGACAGGCCATCAACTGTCCGCATGATGGTGATTATGATCGAGCTGCGAGACTGGCAGCGGTAAATGTCCAATACAAACATCACTAGGAACATTGCTGTGACCACTGCCACTAAGAACTCAATGCGGATCAGAATATATATATCCTCTTTCAACATGATGAAGAAGGATGCAATTAATTTGCCAATATTCACCATGCTGATAGCTTCGCTGGTTTGCTGTCCTGCTAGTAAGTTCGAGGATGAGCAAAGCTTCAAGCATAAGAACAATAGAAGACTTTAGAATACAAACCTGCTGGCTACTATTGTAAGAGAAGATAGGAGAAAGAAAACTACGTGAGGTTAGCATAGGGAGCTTGAACGAACATAACATGCTATGCAATCATGATAATTTGCATCCCATTGATGAGACAAAGTGTATAGGCATTCTTTTAATTTTTACGGCGTTATAATGTACCATCTAATTCTTGTGTAGTAGTATGCTTTATAAGTGTCAGTTTATTGGGAATTTGGCAGTCAAGCTCAATAACTTCTTTTCTTGCATATTTTATATATTTCCTTATTAATAATGCTTTAGGAAGAAAATATTTTTTTTCTGATGACATCACAATATTTGTGTGAACCTCTATCAGGTGGTAAGAAAAAAGAGGCTTCTATTTATATGCCTTGCCGTGTGACATGTGGTGTATTCTTAAAAAGCTTATTGGCTTTAAATCTTTTTTAAAATTGACTATAGATGTATTCTTGAATATTTGGACCATATGCTAAGGCAGGCTTTGCATACATTCAACCACCAGAAGTCTGGTTGTAAAGCTAATTGATTGGGTTTAGGTTAAGTCCAATAGTGTTGAATTTGCAGCAGTCTATTAGGCCAATGGGCAAGAGCTTATTGACTTGGCTCACTATCAAGCAGGAACGATGCCAAGATGGACCCAAAGGGATGATCGGAGATAGCTGTGAAACTGGCCTCCCTTGCCAACGGGCCAAAGGACTTTCGTTCGATGATAAGAATCATGTCTCGGGAGATCAAGCGAAGCTATTTGCACGAAGATACGAACGAAGATGCTAGACGGTGTCGGGACTAATGGATCTTCGGCTGAGAGAAGAGACTTGGTCAAAGAATGAAGATAATAAGGAGTCACACAATTTGCGTGACCCCGATGTAATTACCATTGTAACCTTTTGACATGTTTGCCCAGGGGTCACGCCAAACATGCCTGCTTTTAGAGGGCATTTTGGGCACTAGAAATGACCCCTGGCCTCCCTATAAAAGGGGTTCCACCCCCACTGTACAAAGGGTTGAATTTTTGAGTAATTAGTGAATTCCAAGAGTTCTTGAGCTCTAGTCTTTACTATTGTCCTTACTTTTGACTTACTGCTTACTATTACCTTCGGGTTTAACATCAAGAGTTGGCGCCCATCATTTGTGCGTGCTTGAGAAAAGCCCACGATGGCACCGAAGAAGATCACCAAGAGGCCACTGGCCATCGAAACCGTCCCACAGCAGAGCGAAGCTGAGAACACCCACCACACCTAAGAAAACCAACACACCGACGACCCAGTCACCGATAGAGTCTTCGAGCCTGTCCAATCTGGAGAAGATACCATCACCCATATTGCGAAGCTGAGAAAGGTTGAAGCCAACCTTCGGGCCATCCACAAAGAGATACAAAGGGAGATCAAGGCTGCTCAGAAGAAGCTCAAGCAGGCCTTGGCAGAATTCAAAGAGCAGCAAGCGCAAGAGTGGTTGCTGAAAGGCCAAAAGCTTGTGGAGCTAAGGCAAGCCAAGGAGAAGCGAAGTGTGAGTGATGCCAACAACAGGGCAACTCAGATTCGGCAGCAGATCGAGCAAGCAAGAAGGCAAGTGCAAGAGCTCGAAGTCGAGCTCTATGAAACCCTTCCAACCACTATCCCCAACCACTCAAACCGCTGGTACACATCATGTGACGGCTTCAGGCTCAGGCCAGCAAATCTTACACACCAGGCACATCAATTACATTTACCCACTCTCAGAAGGGCTACAACTGGCCCAGTACCTGCCTACAAACCCACCACTCTTTCCTGATACAACAACCTCTTCGACCCCAAACAATTCCTCATGACCTATGAAGCTGCCATAACTTTGGCAGGTGGAGATGATGTAGTGCTGGACAAGTTTTAGATCATTGTGTGCGATGGTGCAGCACTCAATTGGTACACGAAGCTTCCAGGGTTGTCCATCAACAGTTGTCAAGACTTGGGAGAGAAGTTATCAAAAACTTCACTATCATGGAGAGCCAGGAGATGTCATATGGAGAGATGTCAATCATGCAATAGCCGAAGAAACCGTTGGAGAGCTACTTCTAAAGATTCTTAACACTGAGATCTTGGGCTCCACATATCTCAGAAGAGCTGACCAAGCATGCAGCAATTCAAGGGCTCCACCATGTTCCCTTCGTGCAGCACATTGCAAGAAAACCACCAGCAACACTTGGGGAGCTATATGAGCAGTTCAAGAAGTACTACAAAGCAGACAATGACAATCGTTTGAGGCTCGCTAGAGACGCTATCCAAAAACAGCAAAACCATACCACCCAAAAACCCCAGAACACCTTTCTACCCACAACACCGAGCTTAATATGTCATGCAAGTCGAAGTTGGAGCTTCAAACCAACTCAAACCCTCCTCATACCAACCCAATCCTTCAACAATTCCTTCCAAGAACCCAAAAACAAACCTAGCTAGAGTGGCAAGAACTCAACGCATGACACTAAGCAATGCCGTGACATCAAAAAGACAGTGGATAAAATGCGGTCTGAAAAGCTCGAGAGTGCCTCAAAGCCAGCAAGCCACAAAAACACACCCCCTATTCCTACACAACCATATTGTCCTATATTCCCAGCCCTAAATTCAAATGATGTACATGCTCATACATGCAGCCTTCGGCTGCATTCCAACATTACTTTCCCAACTCTATCCCCAATTCTTCCCAACCCTACCACTTACTACAACTTCCATCCAACCCAACTACTCACACCCAAGCCCAACCAATCAAGGTTGAGGAGCTACCCCACCCCTCAGCAAAATCCAAAACAAGAAAGCAGTGTGAGCACTAGACACCGTCTACCTAGCTTTGGGTACTTCATGCCCATCACCAGCGGATCCTTGCTTGACTTCGAGAATAAGAGGCACTGGGACTATTTCCGTTAGGTCAAACATAAGGGGTCAGTCAGGAAGACTCCATGATCGCATATGCTCATCACGTTCCACATAACGACGCCATGGCCATCGAAGCCAACATAGCAGGCTAGACAATGGCAAGATCCTGGTGGACACTGGCAACTCAGCAGACATCATCTTCGCTAGCACACTCAGAAGCATGACCAACATCGACCCAAACACCCTCGAACCTTCGGATACTCCACTCACTGGGTTTGGGGGCAAGAGAACCAAGGCCTTGGGAAAGATCACATTACCAGTATCATTCGGCATCACCCTCAATGCAAGAACTGAGCAAATCACCTTAATGTGGTGGAAATGAATTTTGATGACAATGTAATCTTCAGCAGAGGAGTCATTAACGCTATCGATGCTTTCATTCGCCAGTCCTTCCTCTCTGTATGAAGATACTAGCTCCCAAGGGAGTCATCACCATCTTCGGGGATCAGAGAGAGGCAAGAAATATTGAGAAGGCCTATATGCTAGGGCAACGTAATGTACACTTGCTCGAAGAGGGGGTCAAGTCAACAGGCTATGAGAAAGACCCAGAATATCCTGAGGACACTTTGCCAAGGGATAATGAGAAGAAAAGCATGATCAAACCTGCTCCCACCAAAAAAGTGCAACTCGAAGATGGTGTCTTCGATAGATTAGTTACCATCGGTGCGGATCTAGAACCGATGGTAGAAAGCAGACTCATGGAGTTTCTGCGTAACAACAAAGATATCTTTGCTTGGTCAGCCAACAATCTCAAAGGAGTGGACAGAGCCGTCATTGAGCATAGGCTCGATATAGACCCCAAAACAAAGCCAAAGAAGCAACGGCTCAGAAAGATGTCTGATGAGAAGTTGCAAGCAGTGAAAGCAGAGGTGCAAAGATTGCTAGGCGCACACGTAATCTATGAAGTGAAGTACCCGCAATGGCTGGCAAACATTGTTCTAGTACTCAAGAAGAATGGCCAGTGGAGGATGTGTAACTTCATTGATCTCCATAAGGCTTTCCTGAAAAATGACTACCCGCTTCCTTGGATTGACAAGTTTGTGGATCAGACAGCAGCCAATGAAATGATGTCTCTCCTGGATTGGTTTTTGGATACCACCAAATGTGGATGAAGAAGGAGGACGAGGAGAAAATGAGTTTCATCCCCTCAGTGGGCACATATTGCTTCGTTCGCATGCCCGAATGTCTCAGGAACGCGAGCACCACATTTTGCTATATGTCAAGTGAAATTTTCAAGGAAGAGTTATTCAAAACTGTCCTTGCATATGTGGACGACATCCTAATCAAGAACACAAAAAGGCAGGACCACATATCTAACCTCGCAGTTGCCTTCGCAAGAATGAGAGCGGCAGGTCTTAAGCTCAATCCTGAGAAATATGCTTCGGGATCACAAAGGGGAAGATCCTAGGTTGCTTGGTTTCCTCACACCAAATCGAAGCTAATCCTGACAAAATACAGAAAATACTTGACATGGAGCAGCCCAAGTGCATCAAGGATGTCCAAAAGCTAACTGGGAGGATAGCAGCTTTGAACAGATTCCTGGCAAAATCAGCCAAGCAAAGCTTACCTTTCTTCGCGGTACTGAAGAACGCGGGGAAGTTCAAATGGGGGCCAGAATAGCAGAAAGCGTTTTGAGAACTCAAGTTACACTTGATGAGCATGATGAAGCTAACCACTTCAGACCCAAAGGATCCCTTCCTACTATACATAGCAGCTTCACATTCAGCAGTCACTGTCGCGTTGACATCATCGATCAACCTTTGCAAGAGACATGTCTTTGTTGATCCGCAGGAACGATTCAAAGATGAACCCAAAGGGACGATCGAAGATTGCTATGAGATTGGCCTCCCTTGCCTACATGCCAGAAGACTTTCGTTCGATGATAAGACTCAAGTCTTGGGAGATCAAGCGAAGCTATTTGACATCTCTACCAAAGTCGAAACTGAAGGCCAACTCGAAGATACAAATGAAGATACTGGACAGCGTCGGGACGATCAGATCTTCGGCTGGGAGAAGAGACTTGGTCAAAGAATGAATATAATAAGGAGAATCACGCAATTTGCTTGACCCCAGTGTAATTACCATTGTAACCTTTTGACATTTTTGCCCAGGGTCACGCCAAACATGCCTGCTTTTAGAGGGCATTTAGGGCACTAGAAATGACCCCCTGTCCTCCCTATAAAAGGTGTTCCACCCCCACTATACAAAGGGTTGAATTTTTGGGTGATTAGTGAATTCCAGGAGTTCTTGAGCTCCGGCCTTTACTATTGTCCGTACTTTCGACTTACTGCTTGCTGTTACCTTCGGGGTTTATTAACAGCAAAGATGATTTGAAGGGTGGTTCTATACATTGTATCATTTACCAGAGTGATAATGAAATAATAAACAAGTTACACGGTTGATGTTAAAAAAGCAATTGACTTATGAGAGGATTTGTTGGCTCTTTCGACAGATGTTATTTTATCTAACAGGGACTCTCTCCGATGCCTTATGTGAATGCAGTGGTGTATATTGCCCACAGGGTCGAGATCAATATATGATGTTTTAAAAGGGGGCTACATAGTCGACAAGTTTTGTTTCTTATATTTAGATTAAGTAGTCACAATGCATTTAGCAATTTACAATATAATATTGTTTTGTGGAAAAAGAATATAGTTAAATTTTGTCAGGTTTAGTCTCCTATTGGTAATTGATGATGGAGGAGCACAATATATAAGGCGGGGACAGTCCTCACCTATCAGGCTAATCTTTTTGGTTGAGTTAGGCCCAAGGCTTTGATATGTTACAGGCTCTGGTGGACCTGGGCCTGAGGGGCGCAGGCTCGTAGTTATAGTGAGCCGGCCGGATTCCGCTGCACACTCTAATAAATAAGTTTCTCTTGGTTATATAATTAAAGAGTCTTTCTTTAATTAAAGAGACAGTTATTCTGGAATGCCTTTGATTAGATATTCTGTAGCTGCTGGAAAGAGACAGTTATTCTGGAATGCCTTTGATTAGACATTCTGTAGCTGGAATGTTGAAAGGGTTAAATAAATTGTTGAAGTTGTGCTTTCAAACTGCTGAAAAGGGAGTTAAATTGTTGAATCTGAAAAGGAGTTAGATTGTTGAAATCTGAAAAGGAACTTAGGCCTTTCTTTGTTAGTTCACAAATCTGAAAAGGTTAAATTGTTGAAAGTTAGCTCCACTATATACAACTTGGGGATTTTTTTTTTGGAAGGAGAAACATCACTACAGCAGGGGAGGCCTTTGCTCATGTCAGGGATTTCTAAGGCGTTTCAACCGTGAGTCAACATGGAGTTAACAAAACCATGGCAACTAATTTCTAAGCCCACGTTGCGACTCCATACACTACTGTTCAAATTTGGCTCTTATCATTTACACAAGTGTTTGCAGTGGTAAAATTTTGATTAGGTGTCTGACAAGGATGGTAGTGTGTGTGGACGAGTACATGTGTGCCGCCTTACGGTAAGATTCATCTTTGTATCATGAGAGAGAGTAGGGTTCTGATAATCGACCATCAGCCTGTATTAACATCTCGTGGATGCTTTTCTTTGCAGGGCTGACCTACCAGGTCGGCCCAGTCCAGATGTTCATGCGTGTGCCTGCTAATGTTTGGCAGCAGCTGAACTTCTGGAGTCTGGCCGAAAATAAAGGTGGGCATACAGGAGACGAATCACCGGCACACCTTGGTCGGTAAGTAGTGTAACTATTGTAGTGTTAGCTATAATTCCGCTCAAAAGAATGCCAACTGTAATAGTTACACAATACCTTGAAGAGGAGGAGCCGCTTGATCGAAGGAGGACGCGTTGGCAGCCGTGGCGTCGCAGCAGAGTTTGTAGAACGGGACGGGCACGCACAGATGGCGAAACCCTCCGTGGACAGAGCAGCAGATGGGTAGTCAGAACTGGACGCTTGCCGGCCGGCCACGAGCGTTTCCTGAAGTTGCCCGACCCGGAGGCAGCGCCTGGGCAGCCGACACCGTGAATTATTGTGGCGCAGGCGGCCTGCTGCTGCTGCTCGGACGGAGAGGCAGCGCCGGCGAGTCGATCGACTGGGGTGCTTGCTAGCTGCGAAGGTGTAAGTTGGTAGTGTAGTGGTGCAGCCGCGCAGAAGTTTGTCGTGTCACATACACTACGGGCAAGCAAGTAGGTTCAGGTGGTAAGAAAGTTATAGATTCGCATTGTGTTTAGAGTTACAGGGTAATAAAGTTAATTTTCAGTCACCTGAAAGTTCACTGTCTCGCAGAAGAACGAAACTACAGATACCAACTTTGGATTACTACGTGAGTTGTGAATATATAATGGGTACAAAGTGATAAAAGAACCTTGAAGTTCAGTCGCTCCAAACTTAGTCACTCTCTCAAGGGTTTGCAATTCTATACAACTATTTAAGTTCTCTGTTAACATGTCAGGGACTCGGGAGGTGACGATTGGAAATGTTTTCAGAATAGTCGTTCTGACATGTTTCGTATTCTTCTGTTTTCGTGTCGAATCTGTGTCGTATTTGGAAAGTGGGAAACTGTAGGAACAATCCCAAAGGAAAGCGTCGACACTTTTAATTTGCAGGATAAATTCCAAGGGAAGCAGGAGGGGGCATGTCATACTTTCCACAGGTCAATTTGGCAACCTTGGCCCGCCTTGCTGCTTGGCTCGTCCCGCCACCACACATAGCTAGGCCAATAAAATGATGGAGAAAGACAGTTGAGCACATGAATGGATAAAGATGGAGAGACCTGTTTCGTTCAATCATTGTGCTCAATCATTGGGTTATATATACATCTTCTCTAGTAGGTAAATAAATTGTACCTGCGCGAATAAGTTTTCTGTAGATATTTTATCTAGCTGTAGCATGCATGTTCATTTGAATTTCGGTTGATGTGGAATTCTCCCATCAGCAGAGGACGCTTTTCCATTTTTATTTATTTATTTATTTATTTGCTATTGCTAAAACATAAGTTTCATCGACAAAATAACTGCTGCTAGTAAGGATAAATGGAGTGTCTACTATCTTTAGCCAACGAGTTCGATTGGCAGATAATTTGATCATTAATTTTCCAAGAGACTTAAGTGCAGTCTACCCAAAGATGACTGTCACTAAAAGCGTGCCTTGGTCTAGTAGAGAAATCCAAAGGACTGCAATTTAGAAATTTAAGTAAGTTCCTCTTGCCAAAAACAAACCGACCTATAGATAGTTCCCGTAGGCCAAAAACAAAATTTCAGCGCCTCGATGGCTCGATCACTTGACCAGTGTCCGTGGGTGCACTAGAGAAGTAAGCTTGTATTATGTCTCGAGACTGTATGCTGAAATCAAACAAAACGCTTCCATGTTCACTACATGCCAAATGCTGAAATAAATAGATCATTTAGGTCTCTTCTGGATCCTATCAAGTGTCACTCACACGGTCCATTTCGCTGCCCCCTCTTTATTAGTAGCTGTTATCAATCAGTGAATCAGACTAAGGCTTTCAGAGCCGATCAATGAAATGAAATCCAGTTGGGGTATTCTCTTCCCTCCTGTCAACTTATCAAAAGAAAAAGTAGCAGCTATCAAACGGCATGGATCAGACAAGATGTACATACCGTCTCCACCTCAAAGCGACTACGCATGGAAAGGGCCAGAAAAGACAGATGACTCAGCATACCATGCACGTGCCAAGTAATAATGCAAGAAAAAGAATCTCCAATGCTCCTTGATTGTTGACGCCTTGAAAAGAATCTCCAATGTTCCTTGATTGTTGATGCCTTGTGTTAGGATCCAAAGCACACGTTGTTGCGTGAGAACGATGGAATTGTACCGCTGTGGGTGGCAGAAAATTAGGTAGGTCCTGGAAGCTTCATGGGCTCCAGAGAAGATTAGATGCATATTACGAGATATAATAATCAACAAAGGGAGGTGAAAGGAGAAGACGTACATGCGCTGATGTCCCTGTACTTCCTCTGTTAGAAAATATATGTTCATTTAGATTTGTCCTTGTTGCTATTTTTTTTTGAGATCTGATTATCAATATTTATAAATAAAGCAGACTAACATGGCATCCAATACATACATAAAACAGATGTACATTACAGGCATGGCATATTTTTTTTAGATAAAGAATGTTTTTATTCTGGCCTCTGCATCAGTTGTGCACTTAACCATCCATTATTAGAATTTACAACCACCGACGGCCAGCAAAGATGATAACAAATAGCAAACAACTCTTTAAACATAAAAAACAAAGTGTATGGCATTGAGCATATTATGTAGACATCCACCCATGGCAGGCGAAGCTTTACATGACCGTTGTTTCCAAAGTGTATATACTGATACCATATTTATATCAAGTTGATAAACAAAATCAGCCGAGTACATGCAGTATATATTTTATATTGGTGCTATCAATTAATCAGCTACCCATTAATATATGTATCTTCTATCACTGTACGAAAATGACGGAAATGTTCTGCAGTGGCCGCTGATTAGACTGCCCCAACATACTATATATGTGACCCAATGAATAGTACATTTGAATGACAATTAATCAAAGAACATACTCCTTCCGTCCCTTTATATCTGTAGTCGTTGATGTACGTGTCACAAGTATGATTCGATTTATAGAAAATACGAACAATATTTATATCTCTAAATAAATTTATTAAAAAACTAGATTCAAAGATCTTTCTAATAATACTAATTATGTATTATAAATATTAATATTTTTTAATATATATTTAATTAAAGTTGTTTCTCGAAAAGCGCAAACAACATTTAAGGACAGAGAGTATAATGATTGATTAAAAAAAATGAGGTGACCCTTCTGTCACGTGACTCGACGTGGCTAAAAAAAGGTGAAAGGTATAATTCTTATAGAAATTTAAAATATCGTCCGACGTTTAATGTCTTTTTTAATGTAAAGCTGCTAGACTGTCAGGCTTTATCACTACTACAGATTTTTTATTACTCAGAGCAACTCCAATAGTTTTGCATTGTTTGTTTGGCAAAAGATGGAGTTTGCCAACTCTCAAATCAATATGGGGAGGAGAAAAAAAAAGTTATCTCCAACGGTTTGGCAAAATTGACTTGCCAAAATCTAAAAAAGGAAACCTGGCGGCGCGGGAGGGAAGAGCGCACGCGGGAGTAGTGCGTGAGACGGAATGCTAAGCCGATCGCGAGCTTGCATATATGCCAATCAATCCCAGGATTTTGCCAAGTTAACAAAAATGCAAAGCCCATTTGCCAAACCGTTGGATAGAAGTTTTGTAGACTTTTTTGTAAAAAAAGGAATGTAAAGCTTATTTGCAAAACCGTTGGAGTTGCTCTCAGGCCCGTTCACTTTCTAAAATATTTCATCTGTCACCCGTTACATCGAATCTTTGAACGCATGCATGAAATATTAAATGTAGATAAAAAATAACTAATTGTATAGTTTGTCTGTAAAGTTCGAGATGAATCTTTTAAACCTAATTAATTCATGGTTGGATAAATTTTGCCAAATAACAATAAAAGTGCTACAGGAATATTTTCCCCAAATATTTCAGAAGTGAACACAGCCTCATGCTTCGTAACCTCCATCACCGACGGTTCTGAGGAGCGACGGTGAAAGGACGACACTGGAAATAATGATTTTCATTCACCGTCGATTTGCAAACCGTCGGTGAAAATCATTTTCACCGCCGGTTTGTGGCTTAAATGGTGGGTGAAAATAATTTAAAAAACCTGAAAGGAATGATAGGAAAAAATTATACTCGAATTATGAACAATGTATAGTCTAATTTTCCTAAAATATGTTGATTTTTTTATGAGAAGGTAATATACCTGTAAAATGACTCCATGCCAACTTTCGTAATTTTCGGATGTAGTCCTTTTATATTAACCTTTTTTCTTACAAATATGTTGAACCTTCTTGAATTTCTAGGGGCGAGACCATAAGTCCGATGGGACTGAAATTTATAATGATCGCCCCTTACATGCTACTAGTTCAAGAAAAATATTAGAAAAATAAAAAGTTAGTGTGCAAACCGATGGTGAAAATGAGATTATCATCGGCAGTTCGTGTTACATGCCGGCGGTGAAAATGATTTTCACCGTTCTGTTCTAGCCGCAAACCATTGGTGAAAAATGAATATTCACAGCCAGCCCACTTTGGAGAAAATGCTCCCTAAGTGTTTTGGCACTCGTCCCGCCGTCACACATAGCTAGGCGAATAAGCCCTTGTTTAGTTCTCAAAATATTTTGCAAAATATTTCAGATTCCCGTCACATCAAATCTTTAGACACATGTATGAAGTTTGAAATATAGATAAAAAAATAAAACTAATTACATAGTTTAGTTGTAAATCACGAGACGAATCTTTTAAGCCTAATTAGTCCATTATCGGACAATAATTGTCAAATAACAACGAAAGTGCTACAGTGACGCTACAGTTATATTTTACAAAATATTTTGGGAACTAAAAGGGCTAAGATGATGGAGAAAGAGAGTCGAGCACATGAATGGATAAAGATGGAGAGACCTGTTTCCTTCAATCATTGTGCTCAATCATTGGGTTATATATACATCTTCTCTAGTGAATAAATTGTAACTGCGTGAATAAGGTTTCATTTCTGTAGATATTTTATGTAGCTGTAGCATGTTCATTTGAATTTCGGTTATTGTGGAATTCTGCCATCAGCATAGGGCGCTTTTCCAAGATTTTCTGCTTTTCTTTTCTTTCTTTTCTTTTTTTTTTGGCTAAAACATAAGTTTCATCGACAAAATAACTGCTGCTACTAAGTAAGGGCACTCCCAACGCAGTACCAAGGTAGTTTCCATAGGTATTAAATGAACCTGCCACATAATTAAAAATCTGATATGGCAACTGATTTAACGAGGAAAGAGATGAAAATAAGAAGAAACGGTTTCTAAAGAAGAGACTACGTCTTCGCTAGAATCGAGAGCGGACGACAGAAATCGCATTGGGGGAGGGCACCTTTGGTTTCTATCCCCTTCCTCCAGATCTGGTGCGCCCAGGCCTTGCCCCGGCTGTGCATGCAAGCCAAGTTCATCCGCGTAGACGCGTGCCCCGGCGGCTGCTCCGTCCGCAATCCTCGCCAGCAGGCAGCAGCGTCATGGCTTTGTTGGTGAGCTCGTCTCGGTCGACGAACACGAGGCCCATGCTGCCGGCCTTGAAGAGCGCCGCGCTGGCTCCACCAGTGCTTCATCACTACTACAAATTTGTTATTACTGATGCTTCGTAATCCTCCGTCACCGATAGTTTGGAGGAGCAAAAGTGAAAGGTCGACAGTGGAAATAATGATTTTCACCGCTGGTTTGCAAACCGTCAGTGAAAATATTCATCACCGGTTTGTGGCTTGAATGGTGGGTGAAAATAATTTCAAAAATCCGTAAAAAAACGAAATGACAGGAAAAAATATATTCAAATTATGAACAATGTATAGTCTAATTTTCTGAAAATATGTTGAATGTTTTATGAGAAGGTTATACGCCTATAAAATGACTCCATGCCAATTTTCTTAACTTTCTGATGCAGTCCTTTTATATTAACCTTTTTTCTTACGAATATGTTGAACCATCTTTAATTTCTATACGCCAGGTCACAAGTCCGATCGGACTGAAATTTATAATGATCGCCCCTTACATGCTACTAGTTCAAAGAAAAATATATCAGAAAAATAAAAAAATTGGTGTGTAAACCGGTGGTGAAAACAAGATTATCACCTGCGGTTCGTGTGTTACAAACCGACAGTGAAAACAAGATTATCACCAGCGGTTCGTGTGTTACAAACCGACAGTGAAAACAAGATTATCACCTGCGGTTCGTGTGTTACAAACCGGCAATAAAAATGATTTTTACCGACGGTTGTAGCCACAAACCTTCACCGCCGGTCCACACTACTGGAAACCAGGACTTTGCCGAGTGTTATTACACTCGGCAAAGAGCCTTTTGCACTGGCAAAGGCTTTGCCAAGTGTGGCACTCGGCAAAGTCCACTTGGCAACATATTTGTCGGCAAAGGGACTTTGTCGAGTACTTTTTATCGGGGCCCGACCAGTACTTGGCAAATTTTTTTTATTTTTTTACTTTGCCGAGCGCCCCAAGCCCGACACTCGGCAAAGTTTTTTTTCTGGCCCGGCACTCGGCATAGTTTTTTTTCTTTTTTTTATAAAAATACTTTGCCGAGTGCCTCTGGCTCGGCACTCGGCAAAGGTTTTTTTCTTTTTTTTATTAAAAACACTTTGCTGAGTGCCTCTGGCCCAACACTCGGCAAAGTTTCTTCTTTTTTAAAAAAAACATTACTTTGTCGAGTGCCCCCTGCCCAAGCACTCGGCAAAGACCCTGAGAATGCAAATTTCTTTTAATTTTTTTTTACATTCCGCTGTTATATATATATATATATATATATATATATATATATATATATATATATATAACCAACATGCATTATATAAATCAAATATGACATCGATATAACCTTAAAAGCACACGCATAATTTCATAAATCCATCGAAAATACATCACAAATCCTCCAAAGTTCAACATTACAAGTTTATTATTACAGGTTCAACATCACAAAGTTCAACATCCCTACTGCGGCGGCGGAGAGTGCAACTGTGGTCTCTCGGACTGCGGTGACGGACCGGACTGCGGTGTAGGGTTGACGGGATCAGCCCTCGGTGACAAGACAGTGGGGTTGTTTGAACCCGCCGACGGAGGCTGCACAAAAGAGATTGCATGTGTTAGACTCAAAATTGAAAATTTCGGCAGCACCTCCCTTGCACGGGGAGGATTCCAACCTGCAAGAAACAACGGCACGTAGGCCGACAAAACAACAGCACGAAGGCCAACATTCTCAACGGCACGAAGGCCGAAAATCACAACGGCACGAAGGCCGACAATCCCAGCGGCACGAAGGCATACTCGTAGGTGTGAACTGTCGAACCGGAACTGGAGCTGACATCTGCACTTGGACACCCGATGCTTGCCCGATGGTTTGCCTGATCGGGAACATCTCCCCATCTGCTTCTGCGTGGCCTCCAGCTGAGCGGTCAGGAGCGCTTGCGCATCCTTTGTCTCTGCCAGCTCGGCCTGCAGTGTTTCAATCACATGTTTCAGTATTGCAAATCTGATCAATGTGTATAAAGTTGAATGTACGACGAGTGAAACCGAAATTACGTGAAGTTCGTCGACCCGCGACAGTGTTGGAGTAGGCCGTGCACGTATGGGAAGGCTTCTTGACGTGCTCTGTGCCCTCACGTCGGAGAGAGAGGGTGCAGAGCTCGAGGAGTCGGCGGCGTCTGCAATCCACAACCGCCCGTGCTTCCTGCCTTGCCCCAGCCTCATGATCACCTCTGTCTCAAGGGGTTCAGTGCTCATATTGTGCTCTGAGCCACGGAGCGCCCGAACTGCCTCTGTGTAGTCTTGGACCTTAGCGTGGACCATGGGGTTAGAGTAAGCCTCGGCAGGGGCATCCGGGTTGAAGACGACACCGGATTTCACCCGGTCCATGTGGGACACGGCCCATGCCGTAAACTCCGACACCGGCTGGTCCAGGTGTACCACCTCCTGCGAGAAAGACGAGCAAGATGATTAAGGACCATAGTCCTTTGATCGGTGCTCCAGTGGTGTTTCTGGCCGGCATCCGACCACCATCCCCTGATTTTGGTGTAGTTCTCGTCCAATTGCTTCTCGGCTGGACGTGTGGCGCTACCCACGCAAAAACTTTGTCCCAGACTAGTAGGCTAAAGCGACATTGTGTGAGGAGATGTAGCAGCGTCTCATCATGTGTGTGACAGAGTGGACAGATACGCTGGTTGGGCCATCTCTCCTAGTGATTAGTTGGTCTGCTGTCCATGGGCGGTTCTGATAAGGTGTGGTGGAATTGCAAACACAACATGTACTGCTGGCCATAGAAACTAGCATATGCACATTTGAAAAAAGTCTCGCAAAGTCGTTTAGTTTATCTCCCACTAAAGTCTAAAGATATTATCTTCGAAAAGAAATATTTAAAAGAATTGAACTAAAAACACTTTTGCCACTATAGCTTATCTTTTACGGACAATGTTACATATGTATATTGAGATCTCAAAGACTCGTTACCCAACCATATGTACTCCGAGAACCTTATTGGTGCCAGATGGGCCAAAAACACTTTTTATAAAATTTGGTGATATACTTTTTCTATATCAGCATCACCACATATAACTCCTTCGTCCTGCTTGAGTTGGAAAATCCTCATTTTCGTATACATGCTTCCTGGCGCCCAGACGTCCGAACGGATGGGGCGTCCAAATACCCACACCGGTAGACCGTTTCCCGCGCCCACGCAGGGCCCGCGCTGTCCGGAACGTCACCAGCATCGACAAAAAGGGGAGGGGCATGGCGGATGCCTAGCCGGCGCCAGGAGGAGGAGCAGGAGACACCGAAACACTTGAAATATGCATCCGAAACACTTGCAAAAACACCTGAAAAACACTTAAAAATCATTGTAAAACATACGCAACATCCAGATAAAACACTTGCAACATATATTAGAAACATAAGTAACATCCAAATAAGCACACTTGCAACTATACGTCTAGAAAAACAAATGAAACATTTGAAACACACGCTTGCAACATATGTGTATAACCATTGCAGTATATGCAACATCCAGATCTAGTTTTGCAACATCTGCGTGAAACACTTGTAACATACCACTTAACACCTTAAACACTTAAAACATACACTTGTAACAAGCGTTTTCAAGTGCAACATCTACTTGTTGCTTGGACAAATGAAGGCTCGTCGATGCGGAGCTCGACGTCACGGAGTGGCGCAGTGGGAGGATGCCAGCGGGTAGGCGGCTGCGCGGCTCTCGGTGACAGGGTGGGCGGGTATGGTCCCCCGCAGTGGAGGCCGCTCCTGGTTGCGGTTCGTGGTCTCCCGGCGCAGGGTCAATGCATCACCGCGAAGCAGGCCACCGCGATTAGCCCCCTCCACCTCGCCCCCAAATCTACAACCGCTCCTCCTCTTCCTCCTCCTTCCGCCGCCCAATGCCCCACCATATGCTCGCCGCCCACCCAGAACTTGAAGGACCCCGGGACCCCACAGCAGCCGGTAGTAGTAGCAGCAAGCGGCACGGGAGAGTGACAGGTGCTCGGTGCCACCGGCGATTGGGGAAGGGCACGACACGGCAGCTCGACGAGCGCGCGGTGGGGGAAGGGGGTGGATGGATGAGTGGTCGCGCTGCTTCGAGCGCCGAGTAGATGAGGGAGTAGGGATTTTTTTTTGTTTCTGATGAGAGAGATGAGACCTGCTCCTACGGAGCTGCGTCCGGATGATAGTCACGGGACGGATGTCCGTGACGGATCATTATCGATTTTGTATTCATGTCACCTTCTAATAGACTTCTAGTTTTTGGTATTTGGTACTTCCTCTATCTCAAATTATAAGATGTTTTGATATTTATAGATTTATAACATTTGCTATATATCTAAACATAACATATATCTAGGTGCTTAGCAAAAGCTATGAATCTAGAAAAGTTAAAACGTCTTGCAATTTGGAACGGAGGGAGGAGTACCATTTTATTTCCTTCTCTTAAAAGCTCTGCCTACCTTACCTCCTGGGGTGTTTAACATTATTGTTTTAGAATTTTTTGTCTAGCTCATCCAATTTATCAACGAGCTGCTTTTACGAGTGAAGAGATCTTGCTACGTATATTCACCTGTTGTAAAAATTTTGAAGCTAACAAATTTTTACTGGCATATTGGAGATCAAGTTCATAATAAATGTACAAAATATCATACATCTACGAGTGAGGGGAGAGTAATAATACAGATGATAACTAGTTAACTACGCATATCAATCCTAGACATGGCATGGTATGTTGTTGCCAAGCAAATACTTTAATTTGCTAATAATGATCTCAGGCGTCGTTGAGGTCGTCCGGGTCTAGCAGTTGCTCGCCATGCCTGGTGCTGCCGAGGAAGCCGGCGTGCGACAGGAGCACCCAGAGGTGGGTGGTGAGCTCCCCACGCCCCTGCAGGTGTATCCTGTGCTTGGCCGCCCTCGTCGACGCCGACAGGTGCAGCAGGAACCCCGCCCAGAACCTGCCCAGCCGCTCCCACAGCTCGTCGCTTCCGTACAGGGACAGGATCTTCTCCGACAGCCGAGCGCCCATCCCGACGATGGTGGCGTCGCCGTCGCCTTTACCCGCGAGCCTGATGAGCCTTTCGCGGATCTCCGCGAGATTGGCAGCGCCGCACCCGCGCAGGGCGTCGCGGGCCTCGCCGCGCACGGCGTCGAACACCTTGTTGGCCACCAGGCCGTTGTCCGGCACCAGCGCCTGCGTGGCCAGGTACGCGCAGTAGTTGGACAGGCTCACCGCGGCCGCGTAATGCCGCGGCCACGGCACGGCAGCCGGCCGCTTGCCCTCGTCGCCGGAGGCAGTTGGCGTTGGCGGCAGGGAGTACAGGTCGGCGCCGCGGCCAGCTCCTTGTGCGGCTTCGTTCAGCAGATTGATCTGGCAGAGGCTGGTAGCGACGTGCCAGACCAGGATGTTGTGGGTGTCGCCCTCAAGCTTGCCGGCGGTATCCTCCACGGCGGACCACCCATGGTCATCGGCGAAGGCGTTCCGGAAGTAGGACATCAACAGAGCGTTCGTCTGTTCGGCCCAAGACGCATCTGATGGGCACTGATGATCGGGAACGCTCATGATCATGGCCTTGAGCGACCCGAACACCACCCTCTTCACCTCCCTCTGCAGCTTGACCTTTTTGACGACGAGTGGCCTACTTATTGGGAACTTGGTTTGCGCCGACATGAGCAGGTTGTACTGGCGAATCCGCTGGTCCCATGGGCCCCGCCAGATGGCAGCGAACATGATCCTCGCCGCCTTCTCCGCCGCCAGCCGCCGCAGCGTCGCGACGCGCCCATGCCCTTGCCGCCGCTTCAGCTTGACGTAGTGGCAGATGATCCAGACCTTGGTCCACTGCGACAGCACGTAGACGCCGACCTCCATGAGCTCCCTGCAGACGACGATGGCGATGATGCAGCGGGTGACGAGCACGCCGTGGCTGATCCAGACGACATGCTTCTCTTCGTTCTCGGCAGCGCCCTCGCTGGGCATCTTGCGCACGGCGTAGAAGAGGTACAAGGTGGCCGCGGTCATGAGCAGCGACAGCAGCAGGCGCACGTAAGGGAAGCCGGCGGCGAACACCACCGCATGCTTGCTGTAGATAGAGTCGCGGAGGAAACACAGCTCCGCCTCGGTGACGCGGAGGGCGCGCTCGTAGCCGTCGGGCCCCTCCTCCAGGACAGCACCGGCGACGAGCCGCCGCGTCGTCGGGTGCGCCGCCTCCGCGATGGGGAAGTCGTGGAAGCGGCGGCTCTGAAGCTTGTACAGCGCGAAGGAGAGGCAGACGTCCTTGAACCGGCTGTCGCGGTCCGCGGCCTCGCCCAGCAGCCGGTCGCCGCCGCCGGCCTGCTCCCACACCTCCTCGACGGTGACAATCCGGGCGTCTGCCGACCGCGACGGTAGGACGACCATCTCGGGCGTGAACGCGGGCGGCGCAACGTCCATCCTCAGCTCTTCTTCCCCAACGACGAGGTACCTGTACCCTTTCATGGTGCGTGGGCAGGCGGCGGCGGCGGCGTGCTGCATTGTAGTAGCCATGTAGTCGCTGAGAACCTTGACGCCCTTCATGGCGGCGCTCGCGGTGCGGTGGGAGGAGACGTAGTACCAGATGATGCGCGCGGCGTTTGTGGACCAGATGATCCAGAGCGCCACCTCGAGCTGGGGCGGCGTGCCCTTCGCCGCCTCGAGCTCGTTGGCGGACCAGAGGGCGGTGAGGAGGTCGACGAGGCTCATCTCCTTGGGCCGGTAGGGGCGGCCGATGTTGCCGCTCTGCTGCATGGTGACGATGAGCACTGCCCAGACCTGGAAGAAGAAGCAGGAGGAGGTGGACGGCTTCATGAGGCCGAGGGTGTAGGTGACGGCGTAGTAGTTGAGAATCTGCAGCAGGCGGACGGCGGGAGCGACGAGCCGCCGCGAGGAGAAGCGGAGCCCGAGAGAGCCGACGGTGAACTTGGCCAGCAGCAGCAGCGTCGTCAGCACCACCCACAGCTCCCCGCTTCTGGCAGTGACGATGCCCATCTTTTGGTGCTGGTTCTGCTTGTGCTTAGCTTTGGTTGCGCGATCGAGCTCGACGAGATTAGGTGCAGAATTGGCTCAGAACAAGAGGATAAGCACGATTTTTTGGAGTGGGCCAGGGAAGAAAACTGATCAGTGACAGTAATGCTAAATGACACTCAGAGTGTTTCTCTGCCTCCGAACACTGATTCATCTTCCTCTCATTCTTCTCCATCTCCGGTCTCTCCCCCTTCTTCTTCCCCAACTCCAGCGAGCTTAGAAGGGGCTTGGAGGGAGGCAGTCTATCTAGACGGATGGGACGGCAGGAGAGCGGCGTTAGGTTTCCAGCGGCGGTGGAGGCGGCCGGGCCAGGTTGGGGGTGGGGGTGCTTATTGCCATGATGGCAGCAGGGGGAGAGGGGGGATGGAGGCTGCCGCAGGCACGATAGAGTCTCGCCGACTGTGGTCGTGGAGCTCCGACGAGACCTTACCACGCTGCGACGGGACAGTGAGTGATGGACAGAGGCGGGGGTGGCGCAAAGAAGTACGAAGAAAAAAATCGGGTGTTGGGAGAGCCCAAAACATCCAAGTGTTGTATAGATAGATTCAATTATAGATTTACTTGACGGCAGTTGCCTGCTATCCTACAAATCCATCAGGCACCTCCCTCCTCCATCTGATTTTTTCCTCCTCTTGGGTATTCGCTGTCCATCCATCCGTCCATTCTGATCGTCGGTCTTCTTCCTTGGCTTCTCCCTCCAATCCCCATTGTCCACCTGCCTTCGTGTTCGCTGGCTGTCTGGCTAGCTAGCTAGCTGGGCTTTGGTTCACGCCATTGCCGAGGAGGCCTGGCTGGCGACCAAGTTCGTTGTGATATGTGAAGCGAAGGGGGAGGGAGCGAGCAGGAGGTGGTGAACAAGCTGGGGGTGAATCCCAAGAGTAGAAAGGGCGAATCCCAAGAATCTGGGGTCGACGAAGGAGGCGCCGGCGACTATGGCCGCAGCTGGCAGCGGAGGAGGGAATGGCGGCGAGGTGCCGGTGGAGGAGGTATGGGCGGTGCGACCCGGGGGGATGCTCGTGCAGAAGAGGGGCGGTGGCGGGGGGGGGGGGGGGGGGGGGGTAATGACGTCGCCCAATATGAAGCCGGTGCCCACCATCCAGGTCAAGGTCAAGCACGCCGGCGTCACACACAAAATCTACATCAGCTCACCCACTCGCCTTGTTTGTCCTGTCCACTCGTCCGATGGGGAGGAGTGGTGACTGATGGATAAAGTTTTCATCGGTCACCTGCTGAGGAGATATACCCATTCAATTAATGCTCCCTAAGTGTTTGGGTGCTCGTTAACACTCTTCTTTTTTATTTTGGAAAACATCAATTTTATTATTGCGAACAATCCACATTGTCCACTCAAAAGCGTCCCTAACAAAAGTTTGGCTCAATTGACTTCCCTGGTCCAACCTACCCCTGATAAAATTTCTCCTTTTGTGTTTCTCCACACATAGGTTGAATCTTAAGTTCAAAATTTGTGGAGTGGCATAAGACATCATAACTTATATGTTAGTTTCCAAATGAGAGAGAGATGATCTATTGCACAGGGCTAAAGCGTTCCCAATGATGCCAAGTTTGCCAACACCCGCAATTGTGTTATTGGAAGAGAGAGAACATGAACAACTCATGTTATGAGATACTATTTTCGTCCCATGAAAATTGCAATTCTGGGAGGTGCAATCTTGGGTTTGGAAAGTTCGAAAGTGCAACCTTGTTTTAAACCATGCGCACCCTCATCCTTATTAGTTACTGGCCCTCTCCTCTCATCCGTCGCCGGCCCGCCCCTCTCCTAGTCTCTGCTTAATCTATGATGGTGGCTAACTTACTATCTCTGCTGGACACGTTTCCTTTGTTGGTTTCTGGCGTAGTGATTGTATGCCCCGCCCTTGCTCTCCGCCACCCTTTTCCTTTCCACATTCTCGCCTCATCGTGGCCCTCGGAGGCAACGGCGACCGTAGGACTGGTGGATACGCCGTACTCTGCTCGAGTGAACTCAATTTGCGCCCAGCTTCACAGTAATAGGAGCAGTGGAGATCCGCGAGCACGCCCACAGCTTCCCACTCTAGGGAGGATGGAGCACTAGCCATCTGCACATCGACTTGGATGGTGATCTGTACAATGCCAATACAAAGGATCAAGGCGCCTGCTTGGACCCGTTCTACTTCATCGAATCAGAGGTGCAACCCGTGGACAGAGACACGGCAGCCGAGGCTGAGTAGGGAGCTATGACACAGCAGCCGAGGCTGAGCAGGGAGCTATAGTGGAGGAACAAGTTATGGATGGTCAGTCGCAGGGCGGGTTGCTGGATCATGAATCCATGAACTGCCATGATGTCTAGATGTGGGAACCAAACTGTTAGTGCACCAGTAACAGAAAAAAGGTCATTGGGTCTAAATAGAAGGAACCAGACAGTTAGGGCCAATATCATTTTCCAACTATATTAATATGTCTGAAAAACTATGATTTCACTTTTCATGAGATGGAGGGAGTAGCTTATAGAAGAAAATATGGGAATAATTAACACCATGTTTCCATATGTATGCAATCATTATAACAACAAGTGATTAATTATATTGAGTGATATTGTTGGAACGTGGGTTGCTACGGAGGTGATAGGAGTGGGAGGTGGAGGGACCAGGCTTGAACGCCTGGCGGCGCCGTGCTCGGCGCCAAGGCTAGGGCTGTGGACGAGAGTGAGAGCGCTAGGGCGCCAGGGAGCAAGAGAGATTAATCTCAATCTCTGGCTAATCCTCATTAATGAGTAGTGTTCCACACTTATAACCAAAAGGTAACAAACCTCTCCTCACTTCTAGGGAATAAACAAACTCCTAAACAGACTCCTATTCTCTCTGAAAGATAACAAACTAAATGAAACAAACTTGATGGCTTGGCTGCCGCGAACTAGCTGCGACGCCGCAACATGGTGACCGCGCGCTGGTGCGCTCCCACCGCGGTCCACCTTCAGCCACTGGCTTTGTTGCGGCGTTGGTAATCTTGCCGACCATAACATCACTCCCCCCCCCCCACGATGAACAGCTCGTCCTCGACTTGGAAGGAGGGGACCTCGGTGTGAAGATCTTCAAGCGGTTCCCAAGTGGCGTTGGCTTCAAGGAGGCCTGTCCATTTGACAAGGACATGCCAGGCGCCGCGATGAAGCTGAGCACGCAAGGCACGTTCCGGCTACTGTAGGTGACGACCGTGGTGGAGCGGGGGCAATGTCGGGGTGCGTGGTTGGTGGAGTGCTCTGGAATGGCTTGAGGACGCCAACATGGAAGACGTCATGAATGCGTGCGCCCTCTGGAAGCGGCAGCCAGTAGGCGACGTTGCCGATCCACTCAGTGATCTGGAATGGCCCGGCGAACCACGGGCTTAGCTTGCCCCGCGGTCCAGGCAGCAGTGACTGGATTGGGCGGTGAAGGACGCGTAGCCACACCCAATCGCCGACCGCGAACTCCAGTGGGTGATGGTGGCCATCGTAGTAGCGCTTCGCATACTCTTGAGCCTAAAGGAGACGCTCCCGGACGTCGGCGATGAACGCATCCCGGTCCTGGAGCAAGGCGTCCACGGTGTCTGTGCGAGCTAAACCTGCAGTGTAGGGAATCAAGGCCAGCAGAGGCCAGTCGTATACCACCTGGAACGGAGTGGTGCGCAGGGCGGAGTGGTATGATGTGTTGTAACAATACTCCGCCCAGGGCAGCCACTCAAGCCATGTGCGGGGCAATCACCGGTAATGTAGCAGAGGTACATGGCGATGGTTTTGTTCACCGCCTCCGACTTGTTGTCCATCTGGGAATGGAAGGCTATGCTGAGGCGGAGCTTGACACCCGCGAGCTTGAAGAGATCGCGCCACACGTTGCCGGTGAACATGGGGTCCTGGTTGCTGACGATGGAGTTCGGGAACCCGTGCAGGCGAACGATGGCTCAGCACAATGAAGTGGGCATGCTTGGAGAAGGAAGGCACGGGTGATGGTGAAGGAGGGAAGTTGATGTGGGTAATGGGCACGCCCATAGAGTGCTGCTGGCTAGGTGGACATAGCCGCGGATCCCGGCAGTGATGGCGCAGCCGCAGGAATGGAGGGCATGATCGGCGGCGTGGCAGACAGCTCCAAGATGACAGGGCCGGTGGCCGGGAGTTAGGGAATGCCCCCATAGCCCGGGAGGCTGTACTGCATGAACGGCGGCGAAGAGGACGTGGGACGACCCTCGAGGGCCGCCATGCGCATGGTGGGGTCACCCATCTGCCACTGCATCCCGTAGATGGTGGCGGTCAGCGCATTGAGGGCGTCCGTGGGAATGGCGGTGAGCGGTGGCTGCGAGACGGGCAGTGGTGCGGAGGGAACAATGGCGGTGCTGCTGCCTGTGGGTGGTGGCATGGTGGTGATGGGTGCGGTGGTGGAACAGTGGCGGCGGCAATGGAAGCTCCAAAACCGGACATGGCTAATACCAGGTTGTTGAAACGTGGGTTGCTACAGAGGTGATATGAGTGGGCGGTGGAGGGACGAGGCTTGAACGCCCGGCGGCGAGGCGGTGGTGCCGTGCTCGGCGCCGAGGCTAGGGCTGTGGATGAGAGTGAGAACGCTAGGGCGCCGGGGAGCAAGAGAGATTAATCTCAATCTCTGGCTCATCCTCATTAATAAATAGTGTTCCACACTTATAACCAAAAGGTAACAAACCTCTCCTCACTTCTAGGGAATAAACAAACTCCTAAACAGACTCCTATTCTCTCTGAAAGATAACAAACTAAATGAAACAAACTTGATGGCTTGGCTGCCGCGAACTAGCTGCGACGCCGCAACATGGTGACCACGTGCTGGTGCGCTCCCGCCGTGGTCCACCTTCAGCCACTGGCTTTGTTGCGGCCAGTGCCAGCCCTGAGGGGGGGGGGGGGCAAGGCCCTCAACCCCAATGGGCCCCCAGTGTATGTACGTTAATATATACGTAGTAGTAGTATTATTAGGATATTTAGATTAGTATATACACGTTAGTATGTAGTAGTAGTAGGATATTACTTGTCCCAGGACAGAGAAAGCCAGCACGTTAGTCTTTAGGCCTAGAGCCCAGGAGGCCGCATGTCATCCTCATGTAGCCCAGCGAGGCAACGGCCGACGCCGCTTCGGCTTCAGTAGGCAGCGGTTGCGTGTGTCGGTGTGTGCGTGCGTATACGTTCGGCGATTCACTTGCAAGTTACATGTGTGCGTACTACTCATTAGTCATTGTTATTGAGCTATGGCTATGAGGCACCAACGGCCACACATGCTTTTCGAAAAAAAATGACTGTTGAGTGACAAAAAAAATTATATATACATGTAAAGTATTTTTTTATCATGCTTATAAAGGGTCCTGAATTTAAGTTCGGTTCTAGGTCCTGAACAATTCAGGACCGGCACTGGTTGCGGCGTTGGTATACCTTGCCGACCACAACAGATACCTTTTGGCAACACGAAGGGTGTCTGACAGAAGAAGAATTAACCAAAACCATTTACGCTCGAAGAGGTTGAAAAAGCGCTAAAGTATATGGAATTGTGGATGCAAGCTCTGCCTTGGGTCCGGATGGGTTCTTAGTTAGTGGGGTTTGATAGAGAGATTTGGGAGTAAATCAAGGGTCGGTAGTATGCTAAAAATGTTCTAGAAATTTCACAAAGTAGAGCTCTGCTTATCAAGAATAAGCTATGGGATTGTCTCATTGATCCCCCAAGCTGAAAGAGGCAAACAACATTAATCAATATAGACTAATCTGCGTTTTCAATGTTGACTATATATGGTTCACTAAGGTACTGACCATACATGAGGGGTTCACCAATCGCGAGCAGTATAACAAGTGACACACAAACAACATTTATTCCAGACAGATATCTTACATGGAGTGGTGATTTTACATTAAATTCTGGATGAAATCAGGACAAGGAGGCAGAGGGGTGTTGTTCTGAAGCTAAAGATAACTTAGCCAAAATAAACCGGCATGAGGATCTAACATGTTATTTTTTGGTTCTAATAAAACTATACGACATATGTTCTTCAAATACAATTATGCTAAATTTATCTGTGGTATAGTTCATATTTCAATTGGGTTAGGACCACAGTATTTTTTTAAATTTTTAATCATTTTTATTCAATATTTTAATAATAACCGCTCCAAAAAAAATTACAGATATGACCCTTTTGGTCGCGACAGTCACGTTGGCGCGACCAAATAACAACACTGTCGCACCAACGCATGTGGCGCGGCAAGATTTGCCACGTTGAATGGCGTTTTCGACGTGGAAAAGCTTCTCATGCCATTCCTGTTGGCGTGATAGTATTGTTTTGTCGTACCACTTTTGAAAAATCATAACTCTTTAATACGACGTCAGATGAAGATGATTTTTATACAAAAATTGTAGATCTCGATGAGATCTATAACTTTCTAGTTTTGAGTTTTTTCGTTTGAAGACGTTAAGATGCTCAAATAAATAATATAAAATTTCAGAACCATGACAATCGCGTACCCGCGCTTGCCGCATTTGAAAAAAAATCTCTTTTTTTGTATGGAGTCAAATGAAGCTACCTTTTATACCAAAGTTGTGGGTGTCAATGATATCTACAACTTTGTAGTTTTAAGTTTTTAAATTTGAGATCGTTAAGATGCTCGAGAAAATAATATAAAGCTTCAACAGCATATTAATCTTGCACAAGTGCTTGTCTCCTCACGAAAATTATATTTTTCTTGACAGGTGTCAAATAAGGATATCTTTTATATCAAAGTTGTAGCTATCGGCAAGATCTATAAGTTTTTAGTTTTGAAATTTTTCATTTGAGATCGTTAAGATTCTCAAGAAAATAATATAAAATTTAAAGGGTATACTAATCGTGTACCAGAGCTTACTTTTTTAGAAAAAAATTATATATTTCCATTTAATGTTGAATAAATACGCTTTTTATATGAAAGGTGTAGCCCTCGATAAGATCTATATATTTCATTCGAAAATCATTTTTATGCGACATCAAATAAAAAATATATGGTTTTTTTCTAAAAAGTTATGCTTTGGTACGTAATTAATATGTTTCTTAGATTTTGTATTATTTTAACATCTTAACGATCTCAAATGAGGACTTCAAAACTAAGAAGATGTTGACCTAACCGATAGCTATAACTTTGATATAAAAAGTATCTTAATTTGACACTTTTGAAGAAAAATATAATTTTCGTGAGGTGACAAGTCCGGGTGCACGATTAATATCTGCTGAAATTTTATATTGTTTTCTCGAGCATCTTAATGACCTAAATGTAGAAACTTAAAACTACAAAGTTGTATATCTCATTGAGAGCTACAATTTTGATATAAAAAGTATCTTCATTTGACTAAAAAAACTCAAAATTATAAAGTTGTAGATCTCGACGAGGTCTATAATTTTTATATAAAAATCATCTTTATCCGACTTCTATCGAAGAGTTATGATTTTTTGAAAGTCCAGTCTTGTCTGCTACTTCCAGTGGCGCGACAAAACAATACTGTCACGCCAATGGGAGTGGCGTGACAAGCTTTTTCATGTTGGAAACGTCATCCAACGTGGCAAATTTTACCACGCCACCTGCGTTGGCATGACAACGTTATTTGGTCACGCTAGCGGGAGCGGGACTGGCGCGACCAAAAGAGTCAGATCTACAAAAATTTTCTACATGATGTTATTATTAAAACATTGAATAAAAAAAGGATTAAAAATAAAAAAATCCTAGGACCACCAACTCTTGTCCACGATATGTTTGATACGTAATTACATGGTTTTGGTACTACCCTTAGAAAACAAATATTGGTTGCAGCCATGTGTATGCCGCAACATGACACCCTTTTAGCTGGTTGGTGTTATCAATCGGGACTAAAGATGTCATTTTAGTCCTGAATTCTTAGTCTCAGTCAGAAAACATGGAGTAAAAGGGGTTTCCCAACGGGAACTGCATTCCCTTTCTCTATAGTGGGACAAGGGGATTGCCATAGAATCTCACTAGAGCATCCTTGTTCCCGAGGGCATGCTGCATCTGTGTCAAATCCACATGGTGTTGGATTAGCTACTGGGAAAAGAAGAGCATGAAAACCAAGCAATGGGCCAGTGGCCGTAAAAAATGCTCGCATGTGTAAGGACCATGAAAAGATAAGTGGGCCCATAGTTGTAGTAACCATCTTGTAGGATCCAAGAAGGCCTGTTCTTAGGTCCTATCATCCTGGGCCGCCTGATGTATGGGCCATGGGCCATGCCAACGCTGTGGTCAAGGGCTACAAGAAAAAAAAGAAGGAGCAGCAACCGAGAAGATTCAGAACCGAAGAACCATGTGTTCCCTCTACCGTTCTTCCTCCTCTAGTTCTCTCTCCTGTACCCAGTCCTAAGCTTCCTGTATCTTCTAGAACCTTCTAGTATCTTCCTCCTACCTTCGAATCCCCGTGCCTGCTGCCTTCTTGAATTCTATATCTCACTCGTACTTGTATCAGCTACTACTGTATCAGACTATCGTACTTGCCTATAGTAGGCTTAGAGACTAGCGCGGCTCGGCCAATATTCAACAAAGCAGCGGCGGCGGAGACCTGGTAATCGAAAGTGAAATAAGATACAAAGAAACATGAAAATATAGGTGCTGCAGGCTAACTATCTATACAGCACAGTACTACGTACAAACCAAATAAAAAGACCGCAAGTAAGGTTTAGAACAAACCAGGGCAGGATAGGGCAGTAGCGTAACTACCGTTGACCGTGCAATTTAATTAGCGTGTAATCATATAGAACTCATACATACTACAATGCAAGATATAGCACGGAATTCATATCACTGTTCGTTGCATTATATTGGGTGACCGGTGAAGATCATCATCAGTACCAAACGACGATAGCAGCGGCCGCAACAAGGGCGCGCAGCACCGGCGGCGGCACCAAATGGAAACGGGCCGCGCCAGACCGAACGGATCCACCAGCGGCGCCGCTGGAGGAGTAGGGACGACTAGAACCAGCGCTGCCACCCTTCCCGCCACTACTGCCGCCCCCACCGGATCCTTCGGCGCCGGCGCCCCCGCCTGATCCTCCTTCTCCACCGGCTTCTTCACCCCCACCACCGCCTTCGATGCCGCCGCTGGCTTCAACATAGCAAGCGCCCTGGAGACGTGCGGACAGGCAGAGGAGCAGCAGCGCCGCGCAGAGCAGCAGTCTCGTCCTGCTGCCTCCCATGCCGGGCAGCGTCATCGTCTGGTGATCGGACCGTACCTACTACGTCTCGCCGGTGTATGTTGGCTCTTGGCTGCCTCGGCTGGCTGGATGCCTGGCTGGTCCGCGATTTATAGTTACGTTTACACAGACAGACAAGGAGATTATCTAAAAAAACAGACAGACAAGGAAGAGCTAGCTAGCATGCAAGGGCGGCAGACTTTACTTTGTTGTCTAGTCTGGTATATAACACGCTTCTTCCTTTGATAAACAAAATAAAGTCGATGTGAACGACGATGTTACTGTTTTTTTACGCACTTTTCCTAAACGTCAGGTGCCTCAAAATTAGACTTACATCATGGGACGTGTTGGACATGTGGCATAACTTGTATTTGTCCTCTTATCATTTGTGTATGATTTGTTAATTGTTCTTGTATTATAGTATATTAACTTTTTGTCCTTGTCTAACTATAGAAAAATTTACAAAACATTGATTGTCTTTGTGCCAAAATATATTAGATTGTGTTAGGTTTGTGGTTTTGTCTAACAAATTTTTATTCTTAGATCTGAAAATTGCAGATTATAACTACATAAATTATAATAAACTAAAACTGCAAGTTTAATATAAAATATATACAATAATAGTCATCTAAAAAATAAGCTAAAATTCAGGCACCTAAATTTTAGCAACTCTCTTTCTTGCGAATTTACTTAGCCCTGAAGTACGTACTAGTTTTGTTTTTGTAAATAAAAAGGAAAAAATTTGTGCCGACGCCGACAGACAGCAGTGAGAACGTCAACGAAGGACACGGTGATGCGTCGCGTCGCGTGGTCGGCCGCCGTTACCAACCACCATTGGTCGGATCGGATGATCATCTCTCATCTCAGTGCATTGACGTGGAACCAGCCGAGCGAAACGTGAAGAAATCCAACTCAAATTTCTTATGCAAAACAAACACGGCATGACTAGCGCCCGGATTTCCGGACGGACATGCACGTCCGGATGCCCACGCAGCCTACCCCATCCGCTAATCCATCCCGTCCTGCAGGCGTACCTTGCTCCCACCGTTGTCCTCGCGTGTCCGAACGACTCACCTCGCATGCGCAGTCCGCCCCATCCGCTTCGATTGGACCCACCCCCATCCGCCTAGTCATTCGCCCCGCCCCGCCCACGCACCCCGCCCCGCACACACACCCTGCCCCGTTGCACCCTGACTGCCGGCCACCAGCGCGTCGTGCGCCTCGTCCGCTAGCCCCCGGCTCGCCGCACCCCGTTCCCCGACGCCTGTGCCACCATCACTCCCAGCACCCCCTAACTCTCCGAACAACATGAAAACACGTGTGACATGAAACACTTGAATGTCACATACGTGTGAAATAGAAAAAAACATCTATAACATACACTTGCAACATATGAGTGAAACTTATGCAACATCTAAATAAAATACTTGCAACTTGCAACATGAAAACTCTTATTGCAACATAAGACTAAAACAGATGAAACATATGAAACATACTCTTGCAAAATATGTGTGAAACATATGCAACATCTAGATTAAAACGCTTGCAACATACGTCTAGAACAGATGAAACATTTTGAACAAACGCTTGCAACGTGCGTCTGAAACACTTGTAACATATGCAACATGTGCAATATTCCCGATTTACTTTTGCAATGTCCATATGCAATTGCTATATACCTCTAAAACACTTAAACATCCATTTGCAACATAGGGGAGGGGAGGCCTGGGCAGGTCGATTATTCCAACCATTGGGGTGGGAGCCGGTGGCGAGCGGCGACGCACGAGCACCACTAGCATCCGGCCGTGCTCGTGGGTGCCCTTGGCTTGGCCAAGCACGGCCCAAGGCGCCCTGGCACATGCGCCCAGCGGCCATCACCAGGGGCGGCTGTGACGAGGCATCCCTACGGTGTTGGGGGTTGGGGAAGAGGCCGTGGAGGCGCTCTACTGTCAGCCGACACGAGATAGAGAGCGAGAGATGGGGAGAGCAGAGGCAGCGTGCAGGATGGGGGTGCGGCGAGGGACGGTCGAGGCGGGCGGGCCAGGCATGCGACGGGTGGGGCAAGTGACGTGAGAGAGCAAGTGTCATGGACGAGGCGCGCGTCACAAGCGGGAGCGAGCAGCACGGGTGGAAGCGGCGAGACAGAGTGTGGTGCGTGGAAATTCATTGGACAGGACAAAGCAGAGTACGTCGTGCGCTTGACAAAATTTAATGGTCCACATATATATATATGCTTCCATGATGAAAAAACAGTGCAGTTACTGCATAAAAAACAGTGCAGTTTACCAAACAAATTACTTAATGGCCTCAGCTAGCAAATAAAGGAAATTTGCAGCTCACGTGAGCACAGGCAAGATGGTAGCTGTACAAGCAGTAAGTAAACTAGTGCATTTCTTCATGGCAAAGCAGTAAGTAAACCAATGCATTTCTTCAGGTTGCTCACTTCATAAATCAGCTTCTTAACTGGATCGTGTCCACACTCCACGGACCACAGGTACAGATTACCCGCACCAAAAGACCAAAATGGGGATTTGTTTACAGATAGCCTCAAGTTCTTCAAATATATATTTTTCACTTTCACATATACAAGCAGGTTTTTCATTTTGACTGACCGAAAATAATAAAGGACTCCCAGTTCCCCAGATGCAGTCGACCTGCAATAATAGGCAGTTGCTTAAAAGTCAAAAATACATCCTCATTCAGAATGTCCAACAATGAAGTTTCTCTGCCTTTTTTTAACATCTCCATCAGCAGCAGTGCGATTACCAGTGCAAACCAATTATAACTACTTGTGGTGCTTGCAGAGTTCAATTACGAAATATTCTGTTTCTAAACGTTGACAACCACTTAATATTCATTATCTAAACATGACAACTAGCACAACAATGGATCATGTGGAAGTGTTCTCCACTAAAAAGTTTACAGCAAAAATCGTCACACATTCTCACAACATATTAGGAGATAGGATCATCTATGTGCATGTACCTTACATCAATTGAAATGGCCTTGGAGATGAAAATCAGTAGCTTGTGAGATACCGTCCAATATGATCCGACGACCAACCCATGTACTTTACGCAAGCAGAATGGTCTTAAGCCATTTTACTGCACACCTCCACACCGAAATGAATCAAAACAAGTGGTCTTAGAGTTCAGTTTAGCCTACTTGCACATACATCCAACATAAGTTGTACATTTCCCAGGTGGTTCATGGATGCATTTGCGTTTGTAAGAAAAGGAGACAGAAGGAAATGAGAGAATGAGAATCACCTGACTGAAATGTGCTCTGCTTGCTGCAATCAATTGACACAATGCCACAATGGGCATGCAGGCTTGACAAAAAACAGCGGCGGTTGTTCTGCACTTCTACAGTTGGCACCAATTAAGTGCCAAGTAGTGAGCATGTGATGTCCCCTAAGAGAGTCCTTGCCAAGTAGTGAGCAAGCCCGCCCGGCGCCTGCGCTCAGAGCAAATTGCATATGACACAACCTGAACACTAGGAACGAGTATCAGGAAATAGGTTGGCTAGTGAATCTGCACAAGGATGAGTTGTGGATAGAGGTTAAGGAGCTCACCACATGAATCGCTACCAGGCAGGCCACTAGTCATATGGCTGCCCAATCTGTAGATTAGGGATGTGGGAGATGAGGTGCCAATCCTCCCCCATCCCTCTCTCGCAGCGCCTCTCCAGATCGGGGCAGAAAATGATCTCCAATCGCTGCAGAGCAGTGAGGCTCTTTATCCACTCCGGCAATGATTTGAGGCCCGAGCAATCCCAGATCTTAAGCTCTTTAAGGGAGGTTGCAAGGCGGCATAAGGATTGGGGAAGACAAGTCAAGGGGTCGTTCAAACCCAAAACACTGAGCTTGCGTAGGCTGTGGAGCTCACCCAAGCATTCGGGCAGCTCGGCAAGCGCATCGCACCATCCTATCTCGAGCTCCTGAAGGGACGTGAGACCGCACAAGGACTGAGGAAGGCAAGTCAAGCCCGGCAAGCACAGAATGTTGAACTTGCACTACCAGAAACAGTATCTTTGCCGAGTGTCACATGCTTTGCCGAGGGCTACATATCGGGCGCTCGGCAAAGAATCCTTTGCCGAGAGCCTACCCTCGGCAAATATTGGCGCTCGGCAAATCCAAGATTTGCTGAGAGCTCGACGCTCGGCAAACATTGACTCTCGGCAAAGCCAAGCTTTGCCGAGAGCTCGACTCTCGGTAAACAAAAAATCTCGGCAAAGCCTCACCCCCACAAACGGCACCCTTACGCCGTCATCTTTGCCGAGAGCCTGCTGTTAGGCTCTCGGCAAAATATTTTCTTTGCCGAGAGCCTCAACCAAGGCTCTCGGCAAACTATTTTTTTTTTTGGATTTTTGGTCCCAAATTTTTTGTGCAGCCTTGCTACAGCCAAGATTTGAAATTTGGTGTATTTTCCATCCCTCTTGCTATATTTCGTGTATTTTTTTTATTTTCTTGATTTTTTCCGCAAGACGCACATTTGTACTGCAGGTGCATGAAATAATGAATCTCAGCGATTCAAAAAATTATATTCATTCTTCCGACGGTATTTCGATGCCGTATCTAGGGACAGACGCGGAAACTCGACCATCTCGTGCACGCGACATGGCGACCAAGTTGCGTGAGATTTGATTTAAAAATATATAAAATGTGAACGAAGTCGGAAAATCATGAAAATGGACGGAAGGCCTTGACATCGCATGTAGAAGCTATAAAAAAATTTTGAAAATGTTTGAAGCAAGTTGTGCCGCAAGATGGTTGAAATCCTGAGATCTCCACATGTGATAACAAGATATCGCATGCGGAGATCTCAGGGTTTCAACCATCTTGTGTCACAACTTGCTCCAAACATTTCCAAATTATTTTCATAAACTCTACGTATCGTGTCAAGGCCTTCCGTCTATTTTCATGATTTTCCGACTCCGTTCGCATTTTATATATTTTTAAATCAAATCCTACACAACTTGGTCGCTATGTCTCGTGCACGAGATGGTCGAGTTTCCGCGTCTGTCCCTAGATATGGTGTTGAAATACTCTCGGAAGAATGATATCATTTTTTAAATCGCTGAGATTTATTATTTCATGCACCTGCACTTCAAATGTGCGTCTTGCGAAAAAATCAAAAAAATAAAGAAAATGCGCGAAATATAGCAAGAAGAATGGAAAATACACCAAATTTCAAACATGGCCACCTAGTACTATATCAAGGCTGCAGGAAAAAATTGAGAGCAAAAATCCAAAAATATATATATATTTTGCCGAGAGCCTCCTAAAGCTCTCGGCAAAGAGGCTCTTTGCCGAGAGCCTGGGCTTGGGGGCTCTCGGCAAAGAACGCCGGACGAAATTTTTAAAAATTATATATATTTTGCCGAGAGCTAGGTCAGGTGGCTCTCGGCAAAGAGTTTTTATTTTTTTTTATTTTCTTTGCCGAGAGCCTGGGTTTGCGGGCTCTCGGCAAAGAAAATCAAAAAAAAAGAAAAACTCTTTGCCGAGAGCCGCCTGATCTAGCTCTCGGCAAAGATGATATCTGAATAAAAACCGCCACCCACGCCCCTCACCCCTCACAACCGCGCCTCTCGCCCCCGCACCCGCCGCTCACCCGCGCCTCTCGCCCCCGCCAGGCCGTGCCCCCGCCCTCGCGCCGCCGCCGTCCACGGGAGCCGCCGCCGTCCACGGGAGCCGCCGTCCACGGGAGCCGCCGTCCACGGGAGCCGCCGCCGTCCACGGGAGCCGCCGTCCACGGGAGCCGCCGTCCACTGGAGCCGCCGCCGTCCACGGAGGGGAGCCGCCGCCGTTTAGGTACTTCCTCCCTCTCCCTCCGCATTTGATGTAGACATACATTTAGATATTCATTAGCAACGGAGGGGAGCCGCCGCCGTCTAGCATAGGATCTGGCTCACTGTCTCTTTTTCATGTCAAGCTCTGTCAGACTCGTGATGTGATATGTTCAATTGTTCATGAATGAAGCTAAGGAATCTTCACTGTCTCGATGGTGCCTAATATCTGTTAAAACAATAATTGCCTCTCAGGGTGATTTTTATTTTCCGCCCGTGACCGTCCAAACCAGCCAAGTTATTTTATTTGATACTAGTTATCCAAGCAGTGTTTCAGAATTACAAATGGAAAGTTAGTCTGGGCTGTATTTTACAAGGGTATTCACCTAATACTTGCCTTCTGATCATACCCTAAAGATTTTGACGATGCGTTCCGGTGAGAAGACTTTGGAGCTGTTGAACGAGTAACTGAACAACTCTGTATATATATATAACCCTGCTCCTGATGCCCATTTTCAATTTCCATGCTTTCCCTTTGTCATCTAAAGCCATGAGAATGACACCGCAACGACTTAGCTTTAATCACGTCGTTTAATAACCACCGTCGGCCCGACGCCGAGGAACCCCCGCCGCATCAGGTCCTGGCTGATGGCGTCGGCCTTGGCTGTCCGCAGCGGCACCTCCCGCGTGTGCCGGTATCCGCCAACCATTGGCTTGTTGCTCATGAAGCTCCAGCAGTAGCTGTCGAACGATCCGAACTCGTCGATGACCTGTGAGTAGCAGCAGCGTATGTAATTGCAGGAAAAAAAACAGAGGTCGATCATTAAGTGTTACAGATGAATGAACAGATATTAATTACTGCTAATAATGTTTCGGCTCATCAAAATTTAGTTGCGGGGCAGATGGATAGGATAGAATGGCAGTTAAAATCTTGAGTGATGTGTGTGATGAGTGCTTTAATTACCTGAAGGTGTCCCTCTTGCTGAGAATTGCAGGCCATGCCATCTCAGCCAGTGCACCAGACAGAGTCAGCATTTCGAACAGTTTCCTGCAGTTTAGCACTAAAAATTGTAACTTTTCAATCCAGTGCATGCTGACCATACATCTCAGGAAAAAAAAAGATTAGCTGATCTGATCAGGTTTAGAGCATACTTGTCGTCATGTACTGGAACTCCCCACTCTTGGTCATGGAAGGCAGCGTAGCAGGGATCTGTTGCAAGGTCAAATCAATGAAATCCTTACAGTCAGCTGAAAGCAACTGGCCATTCTAGGAGAAGGCTGAATACCTTTATTAAAGGTTTTCAGATTAGATGGCTTTACATTGGAATGTATCTGTTTTTGTTCACAGTGCTGAAACCTGAGGCTAGGAGCTGGATGTATCTGTTTTTGTTCATGGAAGTAAGGGGTCCCAGCCGAACAGGCAATTAGGTGTGTGAACAAAGGTAGCACTGGTAGAAGCCTAGCAGGTAGGAGTAGGACTGACTGATGAGTAGGAACAAATAAGCAAAAAAGGCTCCTAAGAACTAGTAGCATTGAAAAGATTGCAAGCATAGCACTACATAAATTATCTATAGTAATCATGGCTTCCAGCTGCTAACCGTATTGAAGAAAAGATGCAAAGTAAAGCTATGCATAAACTAAGAGAACAACAATGATTAAGCATATATCCTTGTAAAGAAAAGGTCGCGATATGGTCACTACAATGCTTTTGGATCAGCAGAATTTCCTTTTTGAGGTAACACTTTTAGGTGAAATTGGAATGGAGTTTGGAAATTCAGGTCCAGTTAATCATGTACTAATTCAGAGGCCATCATACTTTTTTGATTGTCCATTGGGTGCCTAAAATTGGTTATATTCTGTCCAGTAGCCAGTTTGGCAGATTGATTACTATGGTTTAATTGCAAAAGGCACTATTGCCACTTTATATTCAGTTCACACATCAGAGTAATTTAAACAGTTGTAAATTTAAAAGGGTTGGATGAACTACGTTTTCATAAATATAGTACTTCTATAGATCAGCAAAAATATAGTGCACTTTCTCATCTTAAGTTGTTTTAGAGTTTTCTAATAGCCTTCTGTTGATAACTATAGTTGCAGGATCGTCCACTGTGGGTCTGCCTGCACCGCTTCGCCTTGCCACAGCACCGACTCGTCACTGCGTCGCTAGCCTGACTCCGCCGCCACCCTAGGTATAAATAACCTCTTCTCCCGGATAAGGGTCGTAGGTCATGAACCCAATTAGGCGTCTCCCGTCCGAAAGAGATACGGTTGAAGGTATGCAGATCTCTGCATGTCGATAACTGTATCTGTTTCGGATTGTCCACGTTACTTGGACAGCCCGCGGATGCGTAGATGAGACTAGTTCCCATGGTCTGCCTTGATTCGAGATGGAGTTTCGGCATCACCTCCCTGTTGTTCTCTGGATACACACTCTCCCTACAGGGACGTGTATCGGGAGAACAGCGGGGAGGTGATGCCGAAATTCTATCTTGGGTTGGGGCAGAAAATGGGAACTAGCCTCGTCTACGCATCCGCGGGTGGGATTAGGACCTATCCTCGCCTATTAGATGACAATAGGATGTAAGTACTTGGATGTAGATGTAAGTAATCGGATGGATGACAGTAGGATGGATGACCGTCAGTGGATGTACTCGGGCCGCAGAAGCAAGAGTGATTTCAGTGATGAATGGTTGCACAAGACAGATGCTTTCTTGAACCATGCATTTGGCCCGGCTCGGCGAGGAGAGATGAAAGTATTGTGCCCGTGCAGCAGATGTGGGAACCGGCGAAGGCAAGACAAGGAGAACATGGGTAAACATCTTCTGAACCATGGATTCACGCCGGACTACACCCGGTGGATCTACCATGGTGAAGTACATCATTTGAGAGAGGAGGCGGTGCGACCACGTCTTGAGGACTTCGATGCTGATGCTGGGGTAGCAGACCTGTTAGATGACTTCCAACAAGCACAGTACGCTGCAGGACGTACGGAGGAGGAGATGGAGAAGACCGCAAAGGCGTTCTACGACATGATGTCTTCGGCACAGAAACCCCTTCATGATCGGACAACGGTTTCTCAACTGGATGCCATTGGCCGTGTGATGGGGTTCAAGTCTCAGTTCAACCTGAGTCGAGAAGCGTTCGATGGTATGTTGGCCCTATTTGGTAGCATGCTTCCGGACGGCCACATATTGCCAAAGAGCCTGTACGAGTCACAGAAACTGCTTCGTGCACTGAAGATGCCGTATGAGCAGATACATGCATGTCCAAATGGGTGCGTCCTCTTCAGAAAAGATCTCAAGGATGCAGGTTACTGTCCGAAGTGTAAAGCGTCGAGATACATGGAGGTAGACGATGGTAAAGGCCTGAAGAGACAACTTTCTATCCCCATGAAAGTCCTGCGTTACCTGCCGTTCACACCGAGGATCCAACGTCTCTACATGACCGAGGAATCTGCGAAACAGATGAGATGGCACAAACAGGGTACACGATACAGTCCTGAGAAGATGGTACATCCCGCCGATGGTGAAGCATGGGCCCACTTTGATCGCATTCATCATGACAAAGCTAGAGAGGCTCGTAATGTTCGTGTTGCGTTTGCTACAGACGGTTTCAACCCCTATGGACTCATGGCTGCCCCCTACACCTGTTGGCCCGTCTTCGTTATCCCCCTCAATCTTCCCCCCGGCGTTCTATTTCAACGTCATACTGTCTTCTTGTCGTTGATAATTCCTGGACACCCGGGGAATAACATGGGTGTGTACATGGAGCCTCTGATTGATGAATTAGAAACTGCTTGGAACGAAGGGGTATTGACATACGACCGAGCTTCAAGGTCAAACTTCACAATGCATATCTGGTACCAGTACTCACTACATGACTACCTGGCATATGGGATATTCTGTGCCTGGTGTGTTCACGGCAAGTTCTCATGCCCGGTTTGCAAGACAGCTATGAGATTTATCTGGTTGAAGAAGGGTGGCAAGTATTCGGCGTTCGACCAACATCGACAATTCCTGCCTCTTGACCATCCTTTCAGACAAGACACCAAGAACTTCACTAAAGGGGTCGTGGTGACAGATCCTCCACCCCGGATGCTGACCGGTGCCGAGGTTCATGCTCAAATAGATGCTCTCAAGTTTAATAAAAGAGACTGGTGCCGAGGCATATGGGATATTCTCAACTATGTTCATTCAATTCGCCGACACTATTCTGCATCAAACACCCTTGTTTTTCTTCCGTACAGGGAATTTCTTCATCAATTCTGGAATGGGCCAAGGCCTCCTTCTGACACGATAGCCGAAACCCTAATTGCAAACGGGGCGGGGCAAGGGAGGCCCGATTTCATTTCTTGGTTCCGACAGAAGGTCCTGTCCAACCGAGGTCATACTTAGTTCGATATTCCAACTGGCTCCTACGTTCGGACTTAATAACGTTATACCTTGCTTCACCTTGCAGGCTCAGACCGATGCGTCTATGAGTCAACAGCTGAGACAGGTTGCAAACGGCTTTGACCGTAGGGTCAAGTCATTTAACGGTTACGACGTGAATGGATATCGCTTCCACACAGCGATATACGAGCAGAGTCGGCCCAATCGGAAAACCACAAACAGCGGAGTTTGTACTCTAGGCAATGACAACCGTGACTACTATGGAAGAATTGAAGAAATATATGAACTTTCATTTTACGGTGACAAGCCTCTGAATCCTGTAATATTCAAATGCCATTGGTTCGACCCTGGAGTAACGAGGCTCACACCAAATCTTGGGCTAGTTGAAATTCGACAGGATTCTGTCTATCCAGGAGCCGATGTGTATATTGTGGCTCAACAGGCCACGTAGGTTTATTACACACCATATGCGTGCAAAAGCAAAGAGCATATCTTGGGTTGGTATATTGTGCACAAGATATCGCCACATGCTAAACTACCTCTCCCCAACGATGAGGATTATAACTTCAACACAAACACGTATGATGGGGAGTTCTTTCAAGAAGCTGGGCTACAAGGGACGTTCACGATAGACTTAACCGAAGCGATGGAAATGGAAGTAGAGAATGATGACGAGGACGCTGGGGATGAGGTGGTAAATGAGAAGGACATACAAATGCTAGAACGATTCCTTTTAGGCGAAGCAAATGAAAACAACCTCCCGTCTTCGGATACTGAGGAGTGCTTAGACATGGTTGACAGCGATGATGACACTTATGCTCCGGCTAATCCCGATGATGCAGATTATTTCTAATTCACGTAATATTATGTTATATTCTACTCCTGTTATCTTTTTTCTTAGGATCTAGGGTTTTATTTATTTTGCATATATTTCATTATGTTATTTCTAATACAATATTGTTTGTTCTGTTTAAATGCAGGAGGTCGAGCCAAGATGCCAGGCGGACGTCAGAGGTCGATGAGCTCCCTGTACCGGGCCTCGCAGGACGACGGGCCATCTCGGCAAAGGAGGAGTCGCCGCCGGAGGGAGCAGACTCCACCGGAGGACGAGGTGCCGGCCACGCCCGAGGCCGAGGCAGACGAGGGGCAGGAGGACCCCGAGCAGGAGGGTGAGCCGTCGGCCGAGGCAAACGAGGGTTCGGCTGCCTCAGGGGGGTCCACACCCTACTTGCGAGGTCCCGCCAGCCTCCCGGCTCGACCGATACCACTTCACCAACGTCCAGTGATCCGCCCCGTTGGACAAAGGTACATGTTTTAACTACTCGTTCATATGATATGTTTAAAATTGAAATAGAAACTAATAATCTTTCTGTATCACTTGTGCAGGCATTGGGAGTTTGTGGAGGGTCGCGGCCGCAAACCCAATGGCATCCTGGGTCTCCTGTGCCGCGAGCACTACCCCGGCATAGTACAGTATGCCGGGAAGAGAGAGCCGGCCTATACATTTGACCACTACACCGTCGTCCCAGACCCAAACTACCCAAACAAGGCGGCGAGGGTCAGAGCGGAGCTGTGGGTAAGTCTTTGTCACACAACATCGCATTCATCGTACTTTTCTTGAATTTCTTAGAGTTTGTATTGCATCTGTATGCAGGACTTCTATAGGTGTGAGCAGGGGAAGGAGGCCGAGGCGGAGGTGGTGAGTACAAGGTCCTGCAGGAAGCTCGTCACCGACATCATCTACGAGGCGAGAATTTAGGCCATCGTCAACTACAACGCCACGGTCGAAGGACGGAGGGTCTCGAAGGTCGAGGCGAGAGGCATGACGCTGAGCCGGGCGCAGTACATTCAGGTAAGTGATTCCTTTTGAGATTAAGCTATGCTCATTTCATCTGACGCTTATATGTGAAATACTTGATGATGTGCAGATGGTCCCCCAATGGTGCCAGTCGTTTCCCGAGTGCTGGGAGATGATCGTGGACTGGTGGCTCTCTGAAGAGTGGACCGCCCAGCACGCCGAGGCCCGGGAGGCGCGTCTGCAGATGCCAGGTGTACCACACCACCAGGGCAACCGCAACCTAGCCGAGTACGCACAAGCTTGGGTACGTGAAACACTTTATGTATTGTAACGCTCAAATGTTGCCTAATTACTAATCATCTTGTTGTCTTCCTCGCAGACGGCGTCACACGGTGGCCAGCCTTGCACCACGTTCATGGCATACGCCATGTCCCACAAGGGCAAGGCCACCGCACCGGAGACCTCCTACAACCCCGACGACCCCCCCGAGGCATACTCCAACTCCAGCGTCCACACCCGCCTCACTGACTACACAGAGGCGGCAAGGAAGGTCCATGGGGCCGACTTTGATCCGACCAGCGAGGACCTGGACGGAAGCCTCGTGATGAGGGTCGGAGGAGGGAAGAAGCACGGGCAGTATTGGCTTGGCGACGGCGTCATCGACTCGTCCTCCACTCCCACTCTGTCCCAGCTCCGAGCACAGACCACGAGCGGGAGCGTCCCCATACGCCCACGCCCGTCGCCTTCGCAGTCGCGGGTCGCCGAGCTCGAGGTTATTTTTGTTTTACTCGTCGTACATTGATGTTTAAATGTTTGCATTGTTCTAACATTCCCTTTGTATTATCGCAGGCCCGCCTGGAAAGAGAAAGAGAGGAGCGCAAGCTCGCCGAGTCCCAGATGCGGTCCCAGATGGAGGCCCGGTTGGAGGCCCAAGCTAAGCAGATGCAAGATCTCATCACGTTCATGGCCTCCCAGGGCATGCAGGTGCCCGCGGCGCTCATGGCTCCTCCACCGCCGTCTCAGAACGCGGATTCTACTCCTGTGAGTATCGATTCCTCAGTGTTTTGTTTCTGCATTTGCTTGTCTGACATAGACATCTAATTTTTGCAGCCTCCGTCGGCGGGTTCGAACAACCCGCAAGCGCCTGGATGGAACACGCCCGGGGGTCAAGGCGGGACTCCTTCTCCGGGGTGGCCAGGGCAAGGTTGGCCATGACTGTGTTTAAAATGTCGTCTCTAGTAGATTGTGAACTTTAGAATGAAAACTTATTATGTTTCGATGATAACTTGTAATGGTTAACTTTCGTTTAGTTCAAATATTGTGATGAATGTGCTATATGCGTGGTATATGTGATGAATGTGATATGTACATGTGATGTATGTGTTTATACGTGATGAATGTGATTCATATGTGATAAATGTGATTTATTTGTGATGAATGTGTTATTGCGTGATGAATGCGATTTATATGTGTAATGAAGTGGAAAATCAAAATAAAAAACCAAAATTTTTCACTTTGCCTAGGGTTGCTCTCGGCAAAGGCTACCTTTGCCGAGTGCAATGGTCAGTGCACTCGGCAAAGCTGGGAAACATGGCTGCAAAAATACACATTTCCCAGCTTTGCCGAGGGCAATGGCCGTTGCACTCGGCAAAGGACAGGGTTTGCCGAGAGCCTGGCCATACTGGCTCTCGGCAAACATTTTTCTTTTTTTTTTAAAAAAATGTTTGCCGAGAGCCTGGCCAGACTGGCTCTCGGCAAAGATTTTTTTTTGGAAAACTCTGCCGAGAGCCGGTCTGGCCAGGCTCTCGGCAAATATTTTTTTAAAAAAAAAACAGAAAAATGTTTGCCGAGAGCCTGGACACACTGGCTCTCGGCAAAGATTTTTTTTTTAAAAAAAATAAAACTCTTTGCCGAGAGCCAGCCAAATGGGCTCTCGGCAAAGAAAGCGGACCCGTTAACGGCCCCTTTTCTTCGCCGAGGGCCGCGTTGGCTCTCGGCAAAGGCTTTGCCGACAGCCCGATAAACGGCTCTCGGCAAAGAAGGCTTTGCCGATTGGTTTTTTGCCGGGGCAGCTTTGCCGAAAGCTGCTCTCGGCAAAGCCTTTGCCGAGGGTCTGAGAGGCTTTGCCGAGAGCCTGGAGCCCTCGGCAAAGCCGCCACCTCCAGTAGTGTTGCTTAGAGAGCAGAGCCCTCCCAGACCTTCGGGCAACTGAACAAGCGCTTTGCAATTGTCTATCCTGAACTCCTTGAGGGATGTAAGGTGGCACAAGGACTGTGGAAGGCAAGTCAAGACTCCCAAATCGTAAATCGCGAACACACGTAGAGAGCAGAGCTCTCCCAGACTTTCTGGAAACTGGACAAATGCAGGGCACCAGTTTATTCTGAGCTCCTGTAGAGAGGTGAGCTGGCCTGTAGATTGGGGAAGGCCACTTAAGCGATCGCACTTCTCGATGGTCATCCTTTTCAGGGAATAGAGATTCCCTATGTACTCGGGCAGCTCAATTAGATCATTGCAGAGGGAAATGTCCAAGGACTCAAGTGCCTGGAGTAGATTCAATCTAAATCCAGATCTTAATCCAGGTGATGGTGGTGGTGATAAATGTAACCATGCTTCATATAAACATACTTTAAGCACCTTCAGGTGGATAAAAGAGGCTGCAGATTCTTGGCCTTGGCCTTGGCCTTGGCATGGAGATTGCAGCAGGTTGCCATTGCTACTCTGCAGCCACAATTCCCATAGCAGCTCAAGTGAAACCGGCAAGTGTGGCTTCACCACCAATTTAGGACAACCTTTTATATCTAAATATGTAAGACGACTACCAACTTGAAGTTGTCCTGATTGATGATGACTGTGGTTGCTGCAGCCTTCTCCCTCCTTGCCAAATAGGGTGCTATTGGTTACAATCCACACCTGTCCCAGACTAGGTAGTCTCTGGAATTTTACCTTGGCAAGCGAAGGAAATGGGCCTCCGCTTATGCTCTCAAGAGCAAGCATTTCCACCAGATGAAGCTCCTCCAAACAGGGCAACTGGATAAGCCCATCCAGATTCTTCAAGTATGGGAAATAATTTAGGCTCATCTTGGTCAAAAAAGGGAATTGGCAAAGCCCCTGTACTCCACCACTGGATTGCTTCAGCATCCATGAAGTGAATCGTCCACCTTCATACCTATTTATTCTTATTTCTTTAATCCCTAATGGAGGTTCCAAACCATCAAGTGCAACCACCTCATCTTCACGATTCTTCCTGTAACTGTAATCTCGAGACCCCCATGAAAGTTCCAACTCTTGTAACTTTTCCTTTTGTTTCAAGCATGCTTGGTGTGCCTCACTCTGGTCTGTCAACTCTCCGAGAAAATGGATACTTAGTTTTCCAGTTATCCTTGATAGAGTTGCCAGCTCTGAGATTCGTGCAGACCTTTTGTCAGTTTGCACAGGAAACCTATTCAATTTTTCTAATTGAGTGAGCTTACCAATACCTGGCGGCAATCTGTCCAAGTAACCTAGGTCCAATTCTTTAAGCTTTGTTAGGTTCCCAATGCCTTCAGGCAATGTTACCCATCTAGGAATACCTTTTGAGTCCCTAGTGCTCAAATACTCACAGATTTTCTAGAGTTGTGATACTTGATGGTAGCCTATGAATTCTAGTCATCATTAGTCTCAACACTCTTAGCCTTTTATTCCTACCGATAGAGTTTGGCAGGTCAGCAAATGCTTTGCATCCTTCAAGATCCAAAGTTGAAAGCATTTGACAATCACCAATCGAATCTGGTATACTCTTCAGCATAGAACACCATGATAGGTTTAGTGTTCTTAACTTTTTTAGCTTCCCAATGGATTCAGGCAACTTGAGAAGATTGCATGCTTTTAAGTAAAGAACTTGTAGGCTCCAAACATCTGTAATAGCTTCAGGGAGTGCTTCACACTGCAATTTAGGCATCCCAATATATCTCAGATTTTTTACTTGACATATGGCCGTGAGCACTGGTGTTGACAAAATAGAATTCTCAATAATGATACTGTGCAAGCGCTTTGCATTCTTCAGTGTGTTGCCAAATATTATATCATTGCCCTTATCAACATATATAACACGTGCATTTTCGAAAACCTTTTTGGGAGAAAATTTTCTTGGTTCAATTAGAGAAAAGTATCTGTAACCTTTTGTGGAACTGGTTGCATCCTCTGGCACAATTGTTGAAATTTCTTCACACAAGATCGATCGGGCAAGATCATGAATCAGATCGTGCATCTTACATGTCACTGTCCCATTATTATATTCTTTCACATCTTGTAGAAAATACAATTGCACAAGTGAATTAAAGTATCTGAGGCCAATAAGCTCCAAATCATCAATACCAGGAGTCAAACAAATCATATCATGAGCAATCCATTGGTCAATCAACTGTTGTTTATCGATCCAATGACCTTTAGGAAACAATGAACACATTGTGAAACACTGCTTCAGATTGGATGGCAGATGAAAGTAGCTCAACTTCAAGCATGCAGACACTGAGTCTTCACCCTCAGCATCCAGTAAAATGTCACTCATGGCCTGCCATTCTCCTATTAATTCCTTGCCACCATGAAGTATGCTCACCCCTTCTCTTCCCTTTATGGTGTACCAATTTGTATTCGGATCTGATCTAATTAATTAGTGGTACTAACTATGATCCCTTACAAATATTATCTTCCGTATATGTGCATACCCATAATCCTCCAGTGGATCCGTATCTACAGTTCGGTGTGCTTTGATCTGCTTTGATTTGAATTTTGGGTGACCTTGTCCTCGTCCTATTCTCTTCCCTTTGGGCTGTGTGAAATCGTGGAGATGGAGATGGGCCTGAAACTGTGAATGTAGTGCTGATGAACATTTTCTGAAATGCATGTCATTCAGCAGTCGACAGCAGCTGCAAGCATCTAATTGGCCTAACCCTCTACCCTCCTGGAGCCTATTTATTCTCTGCTTATTTTATATTTTGAGCAATCAGCGAACACTAACAGATATACACCATACAGATGAACAACTAACGTTTCTCGGACTATGTCGATTGGCTAACTAAATTTGTTGCAGAGGCATGTATTCTGTTTGATATAAAACAGCACGTTTCTTTGGGATGTGTTCGACATGAAGGATTCTCCAACTTATTTATCCAGTGAAGGAATATAACTGATGCATTTTGTCTTTGGATAGAAAATAAAAGGCTAATGGCTTTGATGTGCAGGTCAGGTAACTCCTGTTGGTAGCCTCTCCGCCACCAGCAGCAGAGGGAATCCACCCCTGTCCCACCATGTTCCTCAACACCGTCAATCTCTACAACATCGTAAGTATTGCCACTACCGAAATTGCTCCAATCAGTTAGCATCACCGCACAATCTTTATTTGTCGGTGAAGCTCTTCAAACTAATCACCTTCAGCAAAATAATCCATCTGATCGGAAATTTGTTGATGCAGCCATGTCTTGTGTTGTTTCAATCTGTTGCAAAATTTTCTTGTGCTCGATTAGTGGGTAAGGAAAGGAACAAGTAAAGCCAATAAAAGGAAAAAATTAAAAACCAGTCCACAAATCTTCATGTCGGCATACAATGTGAAGTCAAGCTTGGCGGTCTTCTTTTTTGCATATATTCTAAGCTCACTCCCCAGGAGGATGATTCTCTTCTTTTCATTGGGATAAGTGAAGGTGCAGCCGTGCTTAATCTACAGTAAGGTTCCTGTCAGCAAAAGTCTAGCCTCTGGACTGGTCAAGCACTCAGCTCGGATGATTGCTGCTTGTGTGAATTTCATTGCTGCGGGTCCCGCGTGTGCTCAAGTAAGATTGTTTTAGGATTCTATTTAGTTGAATTTATTGACTCCGCGGTGCTGGTTATCGAGTTTATGGTGCCGCCGACCCTCCAAAACCCATAAAGTAAAATTGTATCTGACCATTCATTTTGGAGTCAATGAATAAAACTATCCTACTCTTCCAAAAGCATGACGTTTCCCATTTTATTTGCAGTTAGGAGGGTGCTCTGAATGTGCAAGGAGTTTGTCAAACTACTGTGACACATTGAACACTCTTACTGCATACTACAGTCAACATGTCACCGAGTGGAATATAATGTTGAATTATTGATGTTGAGTCTCTTCCTCTAGCTATTTCAAGGACTTCATTTTATAAATTTTTTAAGCACCCATTTAACTCTAAGTGAGGTTATTTTTCAAGGACTTCTTAAATTTGCCTTGAAGTTTTTAAGTCAAAATTGCTTAGAAAGCTGTCAAATGTTTGTTGTGGAGGGGAAGGCATTATTAGCATAAAAGATAAAACCAGGTGTACGTCCTTTTGTTGCTACTGAAATAGTTACATTCTTCCTTAGTTTTCTCTAAGCCGAAAGGCCTTGTCTCATGTGTAAGCTTGGTTTTGAGTCCAACGCTACTAACAAAAAAGATTGATTTCAATTGGAATCCCATACTGAAGTTTTTGGAGGTTTTATGCAGTCCCATGTGAATCTGGATTATGTGACAAAGTCACCGAACAGTCCCAGTTTGAAAGCATTCTTGAAGACGTTTTCCCTGCAACAAGCCGTGAGTATGCACCATTTGTTGAGGAACTGTGGAAAGATAATGGTATTCAAGCTACATATAGAAGAATACACTAGCATCCGTTGCTATGGCGGTGTTTGTAATATCATGTGGCCTATTTTATATCACTCCTAAATGAGGTAGAATGAAATTTATTCGTTACAGTAGAATTTGATGATATTGTAATCTTATTATAGGCACACATTCTCTCTTTTTATATATTTTTGAAAAGTATGATTTGATACATAGTAAAATGTGTTTGATTTGATTTAAAATTACATGTGATGTGTTCCCTTATAAAACCTAATAGGCGTGAGTGCCATAGGTCCACATGTTCTATTTAAAGCTCAAAGGAATGAAAAGAAAAACACAAATTGTTTGTTTGTGTGTGTCAATAAATCACTTATTTTTAAATCACTATTAAGTAGAAAATTATTTTGTCAACTAAAGTATTTAATTATACTTTTTCTAATGGATATTAGGTGATTAACATAAATGAGGTTTAACATTTCCCTATCATGTGCGTCTAAAAAATGATGATATAATTTATGAAAAGAATGATATATGTGTCCTGTACTGCCTTGTTGAGCTGCTATACAATGTTGCCTAAAACAAACAGTGACGATATGTCATTAAAAATAAATGTTTATAAATCAAAACTTTAAATATCCTATATTATATGAATTTTTCTAAAAAAATAAAATGTTACCTATTACAACCATGAACACGTGCGTGTCGCACGTGCCCGGCCACTAGGGTGTGTGTGTGTGTCTATATATATATATATATATATATATATATATATATATATATATATATATATATATATAGGGAGAGTATACTCTATAGCTAGCTACAAAATAAGTTATTTTGTAGCCACCTCTATTTACGATAATTTTATATACTAATTTACGACAATGTCAGTATATATTTACGATAGTTGAATTACTATAGCACATGAAAATATTTACCATAATATTATAGTAAAATCACATAGTAAGGAGTTACTATAATCTCGTAAATTAGCATAGCAATTATCGTAACTCAAAGTGGCTACAGAATAAGTTATTTTGTAGCCAGCTGTATATATATATATATATATATATATATATATATATATATATATATATATATATATATATATATATATATATATATATATATATATATATATATATATATATATATATAGAACTGCTAGTCTATAGCTAGTTACAAGATAAATTATTTTGTAGCCGGACCAAAACTGCCGAGCCCAGCGCACCGTGGTCACCCAAGCCCCGCGCGTGCGCCCGGTCCATTCATCACTGCAGGTCTGCAGATCACGCCCGTGTTACCTTTGTGGTTCCGTGCATGCATGCATTTCAATGCCGTGATATTTTCCCTTCCTTCTACCGGCCACGAGAGCACCTGCAAGATCATTTCCTTTTCTCTCTCTCTCATCCCATGCGAACCAGAGGGCAGCCGCGGTGGCTTCCTCGCCCACGGCGTGGATTTGCATCAAGCAACCACGCAGCCGCGTCCTCACCAACCGCCGGCAGCGGAGGCGCACCCTCCCCGACTCGCGGAGTGGCCTGTCCCGCGTGGACGTCTCCCGGCGGTGGTTCCTCCATCCCTGGCGGGGAAACGCCTGGATCACGGCGGGGCCCTTCGTCCGCCACTGGCCACAACGGCCTCTTCCCTCCCAGTGGTGGCAGCAGCTATCCTCCCGACCACCAACGTGAGGTTTTTCTGCTCTAGGTCACGCAGTTCGCGTGCGGCTCCTTCGTCGTGGGCACCGCCGTGCAGCATGCGTCGGCGACGGCGTCGCCTTGCGCAGCTTCGCGGACGCCTGGGGCCAGGCCTCGCGCGGCACTGCCATCGGCATCTGGACGTCCCAACCTTCCACAGCGGCCTGGGACGTCCGCGTTGAGCGATGACATCGCGCACATGACTACATGCGCGGGCACGGCGGCCGTCGGCTGTGACGCACGGGCACGACGGCCCCGGCGGTGGCGCAGCGAGACCAGCCGTGGGGCAACCCTCCATCTCGCGCTGCCATGGAGCTGCCCCTTCCTCACCGGCAACAACGGTGGCTGCCTTCCTATGGCCGCGGCGGCCGCCAGGCACATCTCGAGAAGTCGCCTGCAGTCCTGCACATCCAGCAGCAGCCGATGGTGTACAGCCTTGTAGCGGCGGGTCCTCATCGGCCACCAGGCGGTGCTACTCCTGTTCTTTTATTCCGGCGGCGCTGCTTCGTGGACTAGCCCGTCTGCACATTCACCGGTGAACCCTTGATGTCGGGCTCAAGCAGTGGCTGGTGCTCTGATGGCTGACCTAGGCAGTGGCACTGTTGCCCCATCCAAGCCAACGACCACGACGTCCTGTTTCTTTCTCGTGAAATTGGAGCACGCATATCCAATCTCTCTCGAGTAGCAATTCCCAGTAAATATTATTAGCGCAAATTCTTGTAAATATTATTAGTATTATCATAAATAAAATTTTCGTAAATATGCACTATTATAGTAACTTGTTCATGAAATTATGGTAAACCTTTTCTAACGCTAATTTTGTCCGTGACAAATTGTTCTCGTCACTGTGCTGAGATTCTCGTAACACATGAACAACATTAGTATTCTCGTAACCTTACCATGTTTGTGTTCTCGTAACCCTTTCCTATTTACTATTTTTGCGGACAATAGTACCCTCGTTGTATATATTGGTGACCGACAAGGGCGCGCGGCACCAAATGGAAACGGGCCGCGTCAGATGGAACGGATCCACCTGCAGTGCCGCTGGAGGAGCCGCCCTTCCCGCCACTACTGCCGCCCCCACTTTCGGATCCTCCTCCGCCACCGGCTTCACCCCCGCCACCACCTTCGACGCCGCCGCCGGCTTCAGCACAGCAAGCACCCTGGAGACGTGCGGACAGGCAGAGAAGGAGCAGCGCCGCGCAGAGCAGCAGTCTCGTCCTGCTGTCTCCCATGCCGGCCAGTGTCATCATCGGATCGGACTGTAGGTACGTCTCGCCGGTGTATGTTCGCTCTTCGCTGCCTCGGCTGGCAGCTCCAACCTCAAAGCGTATTAGCCCTCGTTTCCTCCTATATATGTGCAACGCGTGTGGAGATCAGAGTTTTATGCAAACAAGATCATCCCAATGGAAAGCGGATTAAGCTCTGGGTTGCTGCACTGCAGAACGAAAGAAGGCAAGAGCTAGATTTAACTCTTTCTTGGCAAGTTGTTGCGTTGACCAACTTGGTTCACTCACATATAGCCCAGAAATGAAATAAAGGACCAAATTTACTTCGTACAATGACAAGGGCTGGCAACGACGCGTCGGCCTCGGCCGTTAGTAATTGATTAGTCAAGTGTTAGCAGCAAATTGGGGAAGGAACAGAGGAATCGGATCTAGGCAGGGAAGCACAACAAAGGGTAGGAACAGACTACGAGTTCTTAGTAGTAGTAGATGGTTTGTTCATTACAATAGCTGATGACCCCTTCCACAAGAAGATACTAGGCTATATAGTAAGACGCGCACACACGCTTCTTCGGCGATGGTTCACTTGTTCACCCAGGCTTGGCCGTAGTAGCGAGGATTCACCAATCTGGGCCTTGGCGGATGGCTCAACAGTAGCCCATCCGAGCCGAGCCTCTTTGTTGCTGGACGGCCGTCAGGTAACGGAGCCAAGCTGGACGCAGAGTCAGGGTCAGTAGGTGGAGTGCTGACATTCCCCCCCCCCCCCCCCCCCACACCCCCCGCGCGCCTTGTTGCTTCCACAAGCTGGCACGAGGAAACTACTACTGTAGGAATTCCAGGTCCTCCCAAGTAGCCAAAGAAACTGGAAGATTAGTTCACTGAATAAGCCCTTGCTGAATGAACTTCTTACCGCGTGGCACCTGATGATGATTGAGACGCCGGTGGCAGGGTGGAAGTAAACCGTGTGGCGAGCACCCACCGCCTTCTTGAGCTGTGACACATGGAATATGGGATGCACCGAGGAAGAAGACGGAAGCTCAAGCCGGTATGCCACAAAGCCAACACGCTCTAGCACCTTGCAGGGCCCAAAAAATTTGAAGGCAAGCTTCTGGCTACTTCTGTCAGCAACTGATGACTGCATATAAGGCTGCAATTTCAAGAACACCCAATCATTGACCTGGAACTGATGCTCAGAGCGATGACCATCTGCATAACGCTGCATGCGTTGCTTGGCGCGAAGCAAATGTTGCCGGATGACTTCAGACATCAGTTCACGTTCTTGTAACCAACTGGCAATATCTGTGACCGGCTGCTCATCTGCAGGGCTAATGCCAAAATGGGAGGGAGCATAGCCATAAAGTACTTCAAAAGGTGAGCGGCCCAGCGCTGAATGCCAACTGGCGTTATACAAGAATTTTGCCAAATCCAACCACTGGTGCCACTGCCATGGGCAAGCATAAACAAAGCAGCGCAAGAAAGTTTCGAGGCATTGGTTGACACGCTCGGTCTATCCATCGGATTGAGAATGGTAAGCAGTGCTCATATGTAGTTCCACCTTGGCCAACTTGAACAACTCCCACCACAGTGCACTAGTGAAGATCTTATCACGATCTGAAACCAAGGCTGTGGGCATACCATGAAGACGATAAACATGAGAGAGAAATAGCTTGGCCACTACAGCTACAGTGAAAGGATGGTGAAGGGTCAAAAAGTGTGCATACTTTGTGAAGAGATCCACTACCACCAAAATGCAATTATACCCTTCAGACAGCGGCAAGCCCTCGACAAAATCCAAGGATACCACCTTCTAGGCACTGGCAGCGGTTGAAGAAGACTGGGTAACTTACTGCGATCCGGTTTGGCCTGCTGGCACAATTGACATTCAGAAACAAAAGCATGAATCACAAACTTCATACCTGGCCAAGCAAAATGCTTTTTAGCATGGCGGTAAGTAAGTGGAATTCCACTATGACCGCCGATGGTGCTGGAATGCATAGCAGTGAGCAGACGTTTGTGTAGTTCAGTATCATTCCCAATCCACGGTCGGTCCTTATACCGAATGAGCTCATCTCTCAGGGTATAGTGAGGAGTACCAGTAGAATCAACATGAAGTTTGGTCAATAAATCCTGAGCCACTAGATCTAGCTCATAAGAGTGCAGAACCTCGGACAACCATTGTGGCTGACATACCGTCAAGGCGTCACACTGCACTACTGGAACTCGTGACAATGCATCCCACTACTACATAAATCTTTACAGAGGCGGGCGTTTTGGATTTTACGAAGCCGGCAAAAAAATGCATCCGATCGAAGGTCACAGTAAATCAGCCATTAACCGAGGCGGTTTGCCCTGCCTGCCTCGGTTAATAAACTAAAAAAACAAAAAAAACCCAGAGCCCACTAGTGAGCCCATTTCTGAGCCCACTGACGAGCCCGGTTCCAGCCCTACCGCCAGCCATCGGCGAGCCCGGATCCGCCACCGGAGCGCACCTCACCGCCGGATCTGCCGCCTGAGCGCTCCTTCGAGGCCAGATCCGCCACCGGTGGGCTCCTCCCTGCCGGATCTGCACCGTAGTGGAGCCGTGGAGGGAGGGGAGGAGGGTCACGGTGCCTGCAGCTGAGGTGGATCCATCTCCTCCACTCCAGATCAGGGGGGCTGCCGGCTGATCCACCGCCAGAGGGCCACGCTGCCACCGCATCCGCCGCGCGCAAGCTCTAGGAGAGAGGGCGCGGCCACGCCGGAGGAGGAGGTAGCTGCACACCAGTGGAGGAGCTCGGGGGAGGAGAGCACCTCCGCCGTGCCTGCATGGCCGCAGCCCGCCTCGCCACGCTCGAGGCACCCGTTGCGCCAACACCTGCGCCGCGGCATGCCTCGACTGCTGCGCCAGAGGGAGAGGAGAGGCGCCGCCGCGGGGAGGCCGGATCCAGCCACCATGCCACTGGATCCAGCCTCCATCGCCTGTGCCTACTGGATCCACAAGGGGAAGGGCGCCGCCAGGATCTGGAGAGGGGAGGGGCGCCGCCGACCACTGGGTTGGAGAGGGGAGGGGGTGCCGCGCGGGATCTGGATGGGGAGAGGATGGGGCGCCGCACCATGGGATGGTTTAGGAGAGGACCGCCATGGGAGGAAGACGCATTTGGGAGAGGACCACTCGATCTATTCGTGTCAGGGGGAGGGGGCCACCGCACGACTGAGGGAGAGGGAGGGGAGGAGTGGAGTTAGGGTTTGGGGCTCGCGGTATATATATTAGGAGCCCATTACCGGGCCTAGATGGGCTGTCTGGGCCTAGTGTTTACCGAGGTGGGCCTTATAACGTAACCGCCTCGGTTAATGTATTTACCGAGGTGGTTGCATTACAACAACCGCCTCGGTTAATCGATATTAACCGAGATGGGCATTTTATATGTGCCCTGCCTCGGTTAATCAATTTTGTGAGGCGGTTGTTATAACTACCTCGCTTAATAGAAAATGAATGCCTCGGTTAATGGTAGGCATTAACCGAGGCGGTTGGAAAAGCTGCCCGTCCAAGGTTGTTTTGGAAAGGTCACGGAAAATATTTTATGTAGTAGTGTCCGCAACCCCATTATCAGCTCCCTTGCGATAGATGATTCTGTACTACAGTCCCAACAGCCAGGTGAAAACCTTTTGTTGCCATGGAGTATGGAGATGCTGCTCCACCAATTGCACCAGGCTCTTGTGATCGGTCAAAATCTGAAACTCAGCCAACTGCAAATAGCTACTCCATTGCTCAATTGCCATCAATATTGCTAGGTACTCTTTTTCGTGTGTGGACAGACCTTGCAAACGAGGGCTCATAGACTTGCTCAAGAATGCTAACGGATGACCTTGCTGCATCAGTACTGCACCAACACCCGTGCGACTAGCATCTGTTTCAAGGATGAAGGGCTTGAAGAAATCAGGTAGCGCCAACACAGGAGACGATGTCAGAGCTGTCTTAAGTGCAGTCAAAGATTGTTCCTGAACCGAAGTCCACACAAACATTGCACCTTTCTTAAGGAGGTCTATGAGAGGTTTGGAAATCATACCGAAGTGATGCACAAAGCGACGGTAATAGCCCGCCAAACCCAAAAAGCTGCGCAACTCCTTAATAGATGTGGCTGTTGGCCAATTCAACACGGCCTGAACCTTCTCGGGATCAGTGGCCACACCTTGCTCGGAAATTACATGCCCCAGATAACGCAACTTGCGCTGAGCAAAGACACACTTTGATAATTTGACTTGCCATTGGTCACGTTGGAGCAGCTGAAGCACCAGTCTCACATGTTCGATATGTTCTTCCAATGTGCAACTGAAGATCAACATGTCATCAAAGAAGGCGAGTACACACTTGCGCAACAAGGGACCCAATGTAATGTTCATCGCCTTCATGAAGGTAGCCGGTGCCCCTGTCAACCCAAACGCCATGACACGAAATTCATATTGACCTGTGTGCGTCTAAAACGCAGTCTTAGGCTCTTCACTGTGTTTCAATCGAATCTGGTGATATCCTGCAGTTAAAATCCAAACAGGAGAACCAAGACACCCCATGCAGTTCATCCAGCAATTCCTCTATGACGGGCACAGGGTATTTAGCTTTGACAGTAATCGCATTCAGATGACGAAAAACCACACAAAACCGATATGTTCCATCCTTCTTTTTAACTAGTAGGACCGAGGAGGAAAAAGGACTGTGGCTGGGCTGCACAATGCCAGAGTTGAGCATTTTAGAGATTTGACGCTTAATTTCATCTTTGATGGCCGGTGGATAGCGGTAAGGCCACACATTGACTAGGGCAGCACCTGGAACCAATGGAATTTCGTGAGCAAAAGCGCGCTCTGGAGGATACCCTGGAGGTGGCTCAAACACTGACCGGTACTCCTGCAAGAGCTGCAAAATGGCCGGTATCTGGGAAGGAGGGTCAGTGCTATTTGTGTCAACTGCGAGAGCAGTGACTTGAACAACTGTACCCGGAGGAAGAGTGATCAATTCTCCGTGCAATGCTCGCGAAGCTCCCTCATAGGGAATGACCAACCACTTCTGAGCCCAATCAACCTGCATCGGACTATGCTGAACCAACCAATCCATACCCACGATGAGGTCATAATGAGCTAATGGCAATATCTTAGCGTCTGAATGGAAATAACACCCCTGAACAGACCACTCAAGCTGAGGGAACTGACTAGAGCAATCCAGTATCTGGCCGTCAGCAATCTTGACACGCAGTGGTACAGGCAAATGAGATTGACCGGACAACTTAGAGCTGAAGTCAATACTGACGAATGTATGGGAACTTCCTGAATCCAACAAAATCCTGGCCGGTACGTCCTGTACTGTCCCGTGGAACTGCATGGTACTCACTGTCGTGTGGCCATGCAGTGCGGCACGAGATACAGCCAAGCAAACTTGTGCATCAGTAGGTTCCTCCTCATGATGTTCTTCATCAGAACACTACTCATTGTGACAAATGTCCCAAAACTCCTGAAGTACATGCAACTGAATGTTTTCTGAACAGCGATGATCCCTTGACCACTTCTCTCCACAGTGAATACAGAGGCCACGATAAGAGCGTAGAGTATTGAGCTGGTCTTCGACTCCTCGTCCACGCCACTCAGGACCCGGCGTCGTCACAGGCTTGTCAGTCTTGTCAGTATTGGGTAGTGCAGGTAATGGTCTGTTGCCCAGAAACTTGGAAGTGGTGTAAAGGTCTGGGTGACGCCCCTCCTTGCGGCGGCCCGAATCCAACAATTCTTCCTGCAGAAGTGCTAAAACACAGGCATCATCAAGAGAAGTGGGTCGCTGCATATGAACTGCACTTCGTATGTCCTCATGGAGACCATCCATGAAATGCATGGCAAAGAACAGTGGATCTGTATTGCGGGTATAAGCCAACAACTGATCAACCAATTCAGCAAACCGATCAATATAATCCTGCACAGTAGAAGTATGGCGAATCCTGAACAGCTGACAGATCAAAGCTTCATACTGACCCTTGCTGAAGCGATCCAGCACCAACTTACAAAATTGCTCCCAACTGTACCGGCGCCCACGATGATCCAGGGACTGTACCCACCGAGCTGCTGCATCAGACAAGTTCATAGTTGCCGCCTTGATCCACATGTGAGGTTCCACAGAATAGAGCTCAAAATAGTCTTCACAATTGGTAACCCACAGCTTGGGGTTCTCTCCTGTGAACACCAAGAAGTTGAACTTGGGCAGCTTGCTGCTGGAATACTGAGTACCCAACTGTGTATGCCGATCATGAACTCCCTCGATGGCACCAGCAAACAAATGACCATCAGTATCAATATGTGGACTCGAAAGAGAACGATGCAAATGGGGAATGGGTTTGGGAATTGGGTGGGATTTGAAATTGAGCATACCCTTGACTGGGAGTGGAGTTAGGGACTCAAACTCCCGGTGATGTGTTTCGACGTGGTGCCCGACAACAGGGCCTGTGTTTGGGTGCCTAGCGGATGAAGTCGCCGTGGTCACCATCGGTTGCACCAGGATACCGACGAGCATGGCTGGTGTAGCGTCGAGCACCACACGGCTGACTGACTTGCGCAACACTGTCATCTCCTCACGCATCTTCTCGATCGCACCCTCTTGCTTGTGCAGGGCACCGATCTCAGACCAAAGCTCGTCCACGGATGCGTCGACAGTAGGCTTCCAATCATCGAACACCTTGACGGCATCCTCCACTCATCCGAACCGATTGAAGATGGAGTGGTCCATGGCGGAGATCCGGCTGCCCAAGGACATCTCGACGGCGCTGACACGACTCTCAACACTGTTCACAGCAGTCTTCATGGACTTGATCTCATCGAGCAGGAGTTGAAAGTTGTGATCCATGGCGCCCAATTGCTTGCGGAAGCGAGTGAAATGCTCGTGATCGATTTGGTGTGGCTCCGGGGTGGATCACTGTGTCGTAATCCGTCAATCACACCAACCTCGGCGCGGACCTACGGGACCTCACGATTGACACCGCAAGGGCGAAGAATAGAGATCAACCTGCCGTCGGGGATTACGGTGCCAGGTCAAAACAGAAGCAATGAGGAGAATCGCAGGTGGGTGAGATGGGAAATTGCGGGTGGATGGGAATGGTTGGCTGAGGAATTCTTAGGCTCTGGATACCAATTTTGTTAGCAGCAAATTGGGAAAGGAACAGAGGAATCGGATCTAGGCAGGGAAGCACAGCAAAGGGCAGAAACAGATGACGAGTTCTTAGTAGTAGTAGTAGATGGTTTGTTCATTACAATAGCTGATGACCCCTTCCACAAGAAGATACTAGGCTATATAGTAAGACACGCACACACGCTTCTTCGGTGATGGTTATAATACAACTCTCTAATTATAACCTGTAGTTATAATACAACTCTCTAGTTCAATTGTAACCGGACTATACATATATTCACATAGTATATATCTAAGATAAGAATATACCACCGAGGTCACATAAGGGAGCACAAGCGCCAATGGGAGGTCCATCATGGTCCTAACGACAATGCCCTCGGAGTCGCCCAGCCCCCTCGTTCCATTATAATTCTCAAAGAATGTATCGTATTGTCTTTTTAAGAAAAAATTAGGAGTGTTTTAGTTTGGACAGCTAAAATTGTCTTATATTTCAGGAAGAACTAGGTGCCGCATTTTATTTTCTCCTATAAAAACACCTCTTTTGATACTTTTTGTCTTTTTTAGTTAATAATTATCTGTTTTCACACCACAATGCATATCAGACGCATAATATATTGTTCAGTCATGTGTTTTACACTCTTTCGTCGCAGACGGAGTGATGGATCCTCAAACGCCTCGTGATGGAGCACATTAAAAGTAAAATTAATGTAGTGACAATAATTATGTTGCCATGTAAAAATATATAAGCACTCGGCTGGACAGTGTCATGGTCGGATCGGATCACTTACGTTTTTTTTTTGTCTTATGTCTCGCGGAGTAGAGTATGTTCGCTGCCTCTCTCTCTGCCTCGGCTGGATGCATGGCTGCTCCGCGTTTTATAGCTAGTTATTAGAAGGAAGAGGCGAAGAGCTAGCATGCAATGGCGAGACTTCACTTTGTAGCCTGGTCTGGACTCTGGCACACTCTGCTATATACAGTAACACGCTAGCTTCTTTGACAAACAAAGTCGATGTGAACTACGACGTTGCTGTTTTTTACGAGTTTACTTGGCCCAGAAGTACGTAGTGCGTGGTATAGTAATTAAAAGGGAAAATTTTGTGCCGACATATATACAGTATATAGTGAGAACGAAGGACACCGCGATGTATGCGTCGTGTGGTCGGCCGCCGCCGCCGTTAGCCGTTATTGCGTGGTCGGCCGTTAACAACCACCACCTGTGGTCGGATACGATGATCTCAGTGCACTGACGAGGGATCGGAAGACGCTGCGTACGTGCGTTTGCCTCCTTGCTAGTCGTGGATGATGACGCGACTTGTACGAGGATATATATGATAACTCCACCTCCACTCCACATCAGGCCCACACACCAGCCGACTGGCACGATCATGGTCTGCCATAAATTGTGGCTAACCACCAAATGACAAAGGTCAATCCATATGCTTCCATGGAGAATAAACAGTGCAGCTCACCAAACAAATTACTTATTACTCAGTAATGGCATCAGGTAGCAATGGATATTAGTTTGCAGCGCACTTGAGCACAGGCAACATGGTAATAGTATAAGCAGTAAGTAAACTAATGCATCTCTTCATGGCAAAGTAGAGCTCGACGATCCTTCATAGCCCTATGGGTTGCTCACTTTTTTTTCGCGATCGGGTAATATAACCCGTTTTTTATTAAGAGGAGTGAATTACATGATGCACCTACGAGAGAACCCTCGTAGCATGAATCCCAAACCACCAAGATAGTGGTTAGTCACCTGAAACACAACAAAGGATAGCAAAAAGATGGAAAGAAAGAGCGACTGCCCTCAATACCCTAAACCTACAAATTGTGCCTGCAAGAAAGGATACAGCAACGCGATGGTTGCCTACAAGCTAGACAATGCCCTGGTGACAAAGTATCCAACCAGCGAAGAGCAACGGCGGCAAAGCATCCGCCAATGATCCAGCAACAACGGCGGCAAAGCATCCACAGGGGAACGGCCATGACGCACTCGACAGCAAAGCATCTGCCAGAGGGAGGCCAAAGACGACCGATAGTGGCAAAGCATCCGCTAAGAAAGCCCAGCGTAGATAGCGGCAAAGCATCTACAATGTCAGCCAAGCGACGACGGCAAGGTCAAATGTTGCAGGACAAACCATGGCGAGTAGAACAAAGGCACACATTGGCACATTGAGGGACTCCACCAAAAGCCGACGGAAGGGATGAGCCACGGATCTTGGTGACCGCAAGGGGGACAAGCAACGAGCCAAATATTCTTCAGCGACGCCTTCAGGAAGGTGTTGACGCCTAGGAGTACCACCATGGACGCCATCATCGCTGGCCTTACAGCTTGTAAGGCGGGGCTTTCGCCAAGAATCTAACATCGTCATCGGGGAGCATGGGTTTAACAACGACGCCCCCAAGGAGGAAAGTGGTGCCCGAGGCATCACCATTGCCTGCCTGGCCAAAACCGAGCTGAGCTTTCGCCCAAAACCCCAAGCTCGGCATAGCGTGACACCAGTAGGGGCAGTAGCAGAAACGTGAACTGGCCACCTGCCGTCACTGGCACGAGCCCGTGGTCGCTGGCCACCGAAAGCGCAGGGCAGCCATCCACCACCGGTAGCTGGGCACAGGAAGCACACACAGCTGGCTGAATCCGCCCGACCCTGGGCGCCGGAGGCAAGCCACCACACCATAAACGCGGATCCAGGGGCGTGCGGGGCTGCTGGCGTCGCCAGCTCCAGCCAAAGCCGGCCAAATCCACCGGTCACTGGACAGAGGGGGCCAGCCGGTGCACGCGTCCAGGAAGCGCCAAATCTACCCGGCCCCGTGCACGGCTGCTAGCGTCGCAGACACCGGCAAAGCCGGCCATCCCCAGATAGAGGAGGCCCGCAGCTGGCCGAGCACATGCGGAATGCGGTCGCCAGGCCACCCGACTGCAGATCCGGCCACCACAGAGGTGGATCCGGCACCCAGGATCTCCGATTCCCATGAGTGCCGCCGGGAGGACGAGAGGAGAGAGGAGGCCAGAGGGAGAGGAAGGCGCACCAAAAAACTCCCATGGGTTGCTCACTTCATATAACAACTTCTTGATTAAATCGTCTTTGGACTCCACAGACCACGGGTACAGATTAGCCGCACCAAAAGACCAAAATTGGGATTTGTTTCCATATGGCTCAAGATCTTCATATATATTTTTGTCACCCATGCATGGAGGTTTTTCATCTTGACTGGCTGAAAAAAATAAAGGACTCCCAGTCTCCCAGATGCGGTGGACCTACAATAATAGGCAATTACTTAAAAGTCAAAAACACATCATCATTCACAATGTCCAACAATATAAATGAAGCAGTACAAGTTTCTCTGCATTTTTTACATCTCCATCACAAATATGTGTTTGGGTCATTCCAATGTCAGCTTTGTGTCTTTTGTAAGGCAGAAAACAGAAGAATTATTTCCAAGGCTTTGTATCAACTCGATTTATTGCACTTAGAAATTTTAATAAATCTTCCTTCATGAAAAGAAATCAGCAGCAGCGCATTTACCAGAGCAAAACAGGTATAACTACTTGTGGTGCTTGCAGCGGTCAACCACGTAATATTTCTGTTTCTAAACATGATAACCACTTAATATTCATTTTCTAAATAGTGACAAGTAGCACAGCACTGGATCATGTGAAGTGTTCTCCACTATAAATTTTACAACAAAAATTTTTCACACATTCTCACAACATATTAGGAGATAGGATTATGTATGTGCATGTACCTTACATCAATTCAAATGGCCCTGGAGCTGAAACTCAATAGCTTTTGAGACACCGTGTAATATGGTCAGACGACCAACCCATGTACTTCACGCAAGAAGAATGGTCTTGACCCATTTTACTTCACAGTTGCACCTCCACACCTAAATGAATCAAAACAAGTGGTCCTAGTGTGCCTGAAAACAGAGTTCAATTTAGCCTATTCGCACATGTATCCGACATAAGTTGTACATTTCTCAGGTGGTTCATTTCATGGATGCTTTTGTGTTTGTAAAAAAGGAGAGAGAGAGAGAGAGAGAGGAGGAGGAGGAGGAGGAAATGAGAGAATAATGAGAATCACCTCACTGACATGTACACAATGGACATGCAGACTTGTCAAATTCCTCAGGAAATTGCTTCAAAATTCTCCACACTCCCACCCAGAGCAAACTGCTTGAACACCAGCAATGAATATCAGGAAATAAGCTCACTAGTGAATCTGCACAGGGACTACCCAATCCATAGATTAGGGATGTGGGAGATGAGGTGCCAGTCCTCCCCATTTCCTCTCTCACAGCGCCTCTCCAGATCGGGGCAGTCATGGATCACCAGTCACTGCAGAGCGGTGAGGCCTTTTATCCCCTCCGGCAAGGATTTGATGCCTTTGCAATCCTAGATATCAAGCTCTTTAAGGGACGTCGTGAGGTGGCATAAGGATTGGGGAAGGCAAGTCATGTCATCCAATCTGCGAATCTCTAACTTGCGTAGCCTGTGGAGCTCACCCAGACATTCGGGCAGCACGGCAAGCGCTTCACAGCCTCCTATATGGAGCTCCTCTAGAGACATGAGGCGGCACAAGGACTGAGGAAGGCAAGTCAGGCCTGGCAAGCACGAAATGTCGAGCTTGCTTAGAGAGCAGAGCTCTCCCAGACCTTCGGGCAATTGAACAAGCGCATCGCAGTATACTATGCTGAGCTCCTTGAGGGATGTGAGGTGCCACAAAGGCACTTCAAGACTGGCAAATCGAAAATCTTGAAGCTACTTAGAGAGCGGAGCCCTCCCAAACTTTCTGGAAACTAGACAAATGCATTGCACCGTTTTATTATGAGCTCCTTGAGAGAGGTGAGGTGGCCTGTTGATTGTGGAAGGCTGCTTAAGAGATCGCAGCTTACTATCCGCATCCGTTGTAGGGAACAGAGATTCCCTAGGTACTCGGGCAGCTTAGTTAGGTCACTGCAGAGGTAAATTACCAAGGACTCAAGTGCTGACATGTGATGGAGCAGCTCCAATCTTAACCCAGGTGACAGTGGTCGTGATAAAGGTAACGATGCTTCCATATTCCATAGTCGAAGCACCTTCAGGTGGCTAAAAGAGGGTGGAGAATTGGAGGACCAAGAGGACCCTTGGCCTTGCCAGTTGTTATTGCATTTGTGCAACTGCAAGTGCCGGAGTGAAATCGCGAAGTGTGGCTTAACCACCAATTTAGGACAATCATTTATATCCAAATCTGTAAGATGACTACCAATTTGCAGTTGTCCTGGTTGATGACGATTGTGATTGCTGCAACCTTCTCCCTCCTTGCCAAATAGTCCTATCCGTTACAATCCACACCTCTCCTAGACTATGTAGTCTATATATTTTAAATTTCACAAGCGAAGGAAATGGGCCTCCACTTATGCTCTCAACAGCAGGCATGTCCAACAGATCAAGCTCCTCCAAACAGGGCAATTGCACAAGCCCATCTAGGTGCTTCAAGTTTGGGAAATCATCTAGGCTCATCTTGATCAAAAAAGGGAATTTACCATGGCCCTGAACTCCTTCACTAGCTTGCTTCTGCATCCATGAAGCAAATTGTCCACCTGCATATGTGTTTATTTCTAACCGTTTAATCCCTAATGGAGGTTCCAAACCATCAAGTGCAACCACCTCATGTTCAGAATTCTCCCTGTCATGTAGAGGACCCCATGAAAGTTCCAGCTCATGTAAGTTATCCTTTTGTTTCAAGCATGCTTGGTGTGCCTCACTCTGGTCTGTCAAGTCTCTGAGAAAATAGATACTTAGATTCCCACTTATCCTAGATAGATTGCTAGCTCTGAGATTTGTGCATATTTTTTTTCCAGTTTCCACACAAAAGATATCCAGTTTTTCTAATTGGGTGAGCTGCCCAATACCTGGAGGCATTCGTTCAGTCATCTAAGTCCAATTCTTTGAGATTAGTCAGGTTCCCAATGCCTTCAGGCAACCCTACCAGCTTATAGCTCTGCTTGATTCTCAAATACTCTAGATTTTCTAGAGTTGTGATACCTGATGGTAGTCTACGGATTCTAGTCGAAACTAGTCTCAACACACTTAGGCTTTTATTCCTACCAATAGAGTTTGGCAGGTCCTCAAATGCTCTGCAATGATTAAGATCTAAAGTTGAAAGCATTTGACAATCACCAATAGAATCTGGTAAAGTCTTCAGCTGAGAAAACGATGATAGCTTCAGTGTTCTTAACTTTTTCAGCTTCCCAATGGATTCAGGTAACTCAAGAAGATTGCTTGATTTCAAGTAACGAGCTTGCAGACTCCAAACATCTGTAATTGCTTCAGGGAGTGCTTCACATTGCAAATCAGACATCTCAAGATATTTCATATTTTTTTACCTCAAATATGGCAATGAGCATTGGTGTTGACAAAACAGAATTCTCAACAATGATACTGCACAAGCGCTTTGCATTCTTCAATGTGCTGCCAAAAAATATGTCATTGCCCTTATCAATATATATAGCACGTGCATTTTCAAAAACCTTTTTGGGCAAAGGTTTTCTTGGTTCAATTAGAGAAAAGAATCTATAGCCTCTTGTGGAACTGGTTGCATCCACTGGCACAATAGTTGAAATTTCTTCACACAAGATGGATAGGGCAAGATCATGAATCAGATCATGCATCTTACATGCCTCTCTCCCATCAAAATCTTCATTCACATCTTGTAAAAAATGCACTTGCACAAGTGAATTAAAGTACCTGAGGCCAATATGCTCCAAATTATCAACACCAGGAGACAAACGAATCATATTATGAGCAATCCATTGGTCAATCAGCTGTTGTTTATCGATCTGATAACCTTTAGGAAACAATGAACACATAGTGAAACACTGCTTTAGATTGGATGGCAGATGAAAATAGCTCAACTTCAAGCATGCAGACATTGAGTCTTCAACCTTAACATCTAATAAAATATCTCTCATGGCCTGCCATTCTCCTACGAGTTCCTTGCCACCAAGAGAACCTGCAAGAACTTTAATTGCTAATGGCAACCCACAACATGTTTCCACAATCTTTGTTCCAACCTTTATAAAGTCAGACTCCAAAACTTTTGCAGGCATCCTAAAGCTTTGTTGGAACAACCACCAACTGTCATCTCGAGATAGGCGTTGCAAACAAAACTTGCATGTGGATCGCACTACTTCTGCAACATTTGCACTGTGAGTAGTGAGTAACCCCACTTCCAGGTGCACCATCTTTGAGATATTCCATTGTTTTGTCCCACTGATTTTGGGACTCTGTCCAAACGTCATCCATTACAATTAGAAACTTCTTCCGACTCAATCCCACTTGGATTCTTTTGCTCATGTACGTCAAGGAAGGCTGTCCGGGATTTCTATCAGCAAAAGCCTCAAATAGTTTCTTGATGAGCTTTTAAATATCAAATTCCTGTGACACATGAACCCATAGTCTTACATCAAAATGCTTCGCTATAGTTCTATCATCATTGAAAACCAGTTTAGACAGAGTAGTTTTGCCAGAGCCACCAAGTCCAACTATGGAAATTATCTTGATTTCCTGTTTGTCGTTAGTCTCTACCAGATTAGATATTATTCAGTGCTTCTCTTGGTCTCTTCCAAGTACTGATGCCACATCACAGATGGGCAATGTTTCCATATTCATAGCTGTCTTGTTTTTGTGGCTAACAGGATCATGGCCAAATATTGCTGTCAAGTCGTTTCTTTTCTTCACAATCTTAGCAAATCTTCTCTTGATTTTTTTGATGTTGTTGGCTGCCCTGCATTGCAATACAAGTGACTCTGCTGTTTTTGTGAGCAGGCATTTCGACACAATCCACCATCATCATCAGTTTCATGTTTTTCAGCCTTTAGCTGGAACTCATCCACAATATCATCAATATTGTAAACAACTTCTTTCAACTTTTTGAGTCATGGAGCATCCTTCGGGGCTCTATCTCCTGCACTTTCCAGGTTACAATTGATCTCCTGAACTTTTTGAGCCATGGAGCAGATCGAATTTTTTTCCCCCCGACGACAAGGGAGAAGTTGATCAGTGGAAGTAGACAGACGAAAATCAGGGCTCAAACATGATGCTACTTACGCAAACTAGAGCCTTTTCTCCTTTGGTATGTAGACCGTAAAGTATGCACACCAGAGCAAGAAACAAAAATTAAACATACAGGATGTTGATTATTCATCAAAAATAAAGTAACTCCAGGAGCTCCAGGATCTGCAAGGTAGGGGCTCTTGAATATGCCAGCTCCAAGCGTAGCTTGTTAGGTTTTTGATCTCCCACTATTAGGCCCAACGGCCTTTTGGGCCATGTTCTCACGCCCTGATCGGGGGCGCCCAACCCTACTTGGTTGGTGGGCCCCCGTCACACTGCGCTATATATAGAGGTGGGGGCCGGCCGGCTCAAGGCACGAGGTTCACCTCAGCCGCCACCCCCCACCGACATTCCCGATCCCGATCTGAGAGGGGCGCAACCAATGACGGGAAGCCGCCACCGTCTCCACTGCGCCACCACTTCACTGCACTGACTTCTCTCTCTCCACCGAACGTCATTGCCGAACCGAAGATAGCCTCCACGAACGAGACTCCGACTGCTCCGACCACTACGGCTTTTGATGGTTTGCGATCCTACTCCACCTCAACCTTTTCCCCTCTCTGACTCGCGGTAGAAGATGTTCTAGGGTTTTGTTGTATGTACTATGAATCAAGAAATCGCATTTCTACTGTAATGAACCCCGATCTGATGAACCCTAAGAACTACGAAACTCTACAATGGTACCAGAGCCACGGTTCACTGAGTAGAAACCTAGATCGGGATACAAAGAAACGAGGAAGACCTAGAACTCGATTCGTTTTTTCAGATCGGGAAGATATAGAACATGAAACCCTAACCCTAACTGAGTAACCCCATCGTGGTAAAAGAAAGAAAGGTCGGAGGTTGAAGGGACTTACCCGGACCCGTCGTCCTCACCGCCATGAACTAGAACCGTCGCTCGGCACGCGTACGCGCTCAGGGTGCCACTGTCCAAACCGCTCGACGGCGGCGAGCTCAGCCTAGGGCGAGCTCGCACACCGGCGAGGGGTTAGGCAGTGGCGCCGTCGCCTCCCTCCGCCACCCACCATGGATGGCAGCTACTCTACCGAGCGGCGCAAGAGGGAGGAAGAAGAAATGGCGGGCAGGAAGAAGTGGCTGGGTGGCCGGGTACCATGCTCCGGCGGGTGTCCTCCTCCTTGCCGGTGGTGGTCGGTCGCCATGGGCGCCGCCACCGCTGTGCCACAGAGAGACTGGGGGAAGGGGGAAATGAAATGGCGTTTAGGGATTGAAGGGGTGCCGGCCTCGTCCGGTTTTGATGAGCCGAAAAGCAAGGAGGACCATCGATCTCGATCCAATGAACGGTAGCGCTCGGGCCTCTTTAGGCCCAGGCGGAAGGGGACTTTCCTGGCCCAGGCCCAGGTTGTGGTCTGGGCGCGGGAGCGCGCATGCACGGCTGGGTCGCGGGCCGCTCTTCTTTGTTGGGCCGTGGCAGATCCATTCGCGTGATGGCCATTGGGCCGCAAAGAAAATGAACAGAAGCGCCCCTTGTGTGAGATGGGCCTTCGGGCCGAAATAGAAGAAGAAGATGAATTTATTTTATTTTTCTCAGGAGCAGTTTTGGCACATTTTGATCAATTTGAATTGAATTTGATATGAATTTTCTGTGCAATTTTGTCCAACGACATTTTGCTCAAAAAATAGTGAAATTTTTTTAGTGCTTCTGGAAAATAATAATATGAAAGATTATTAACATTTCCACTGTGCATGATAATTATTGTTCTCTTTTGATTAAATTTGAACCAACGGGATAATTTAATTTTAAGAGAAGTGATGAATTTCTGATAATTTTGATGAATTATAGTGTTGTTATTTTTTGACCAACGTTATTAATAACAATATTATAATTTTTGATCCATGAGGAAATTATGCATTAATTTTACTTCTGCCCAACGGTGATGTAAAATGTTTGCATAAATGAATTATATGTTTTCATTTGACCAACGTTGAGTTAAAGCATGTAATTTTATGTATAAAAGTTTCTCACTTACTCTGGTGTGGTTTCAGGAGGCAAATGCATTGTGAACATCGCGAACATCCCGACACTCAACGGGAGCAATTACCGTGTGTGACGGAAGAAATATGAACTGGAACTTGCATTGGGAGAGGTCGATTTTGCCATCATCTCACCGTGTCCTACTGAACCAGAGGACCCGGTGAGAGACGAAAATGAATCTGACGCTGATTTCGCTGCTCGAAAGCGTGATCATGCTGAGATAAGAATGATATATGATCTTGAACATAGGCAATGGACTCTCTCCAACTGCAAGTGCCTGTTGGTAGCCCAAGGCCACCATAGAACATATAAGGGGCTCAATCCCTGAATGTACTACTGCCATAGAATATCTTGATAAAATCAAGAGTCAGTTTACTGGGTCTACCAAGGCCACTGCAAGTTCATTGATTAAGAAGCTTGTGAATGAGAAATACACTGGTGGTAGCATAAGAGAGCACATTTTGAAGATAAACACTACGGCATCTAAGCTAAAGGAAATGAATTTGAAGGAAGATGATTTCCTGATTCATTTGATTTTTGCTTCTTTATCAAAAGAATATGACACTTTTATTGTGAACTATAATATGCAGCCTGAAAGATGAGGCATAGAAAGACTTATTTCAATGTATGCTTAAGAAGAGGAGAGGATAAAGTTCTTATAGGGTGAATCCACTCACTTTGTGAAGGATAACAAAAGAAAGAACTTTAATGGCAAGAATTTTAAACCACAAGGAAAACCCAAGTGGGATAAGGCCTCTTCCTCAAATTTACAGGGAAAGAAACCCTAGAACTCTGAGAATCAGTAGAACAACTCTTATGGTGGAGCTGAAAAAGATCAATGCAAGCACTGCTTCAAGAAGGGACACTACAAGAGGGACTGTCCAGACTTCCTGAAATCTCTACTAAAGAGAGGTGATGAATTTATTACATTTGTAGATGAATCCCTGTATTTTATGTTATGCTAAATCTACTTGGTGGGTTGATTCAGGAGCAACTACTCGGTTTGCAAATTCTTTACAGGGGTTAAGTGGGACGAGAACCTTGCAAAGAGAAGAAAGAACGATTAAAGTTGTAAATAGAGTGCAAGCCAATGTTGAAGCCATTGGAGATTTATCTTTAGAATTGAATAATGGTTTTGTACTTAGACTTAAAGAAGTACTTTATGTTCCCTCTTTGCGTAGAAATTTGATAAGTGTTTCGAAACTTGATGATGATGGAATTGATTGCCATTTAGTAATGGCAGATGTAAGATACTTGTTAACAATGAATGTGCTGGTCTTCCCTTCCGACAAGCTTTATTTATTATCTCTTGATGAAAATGCGAACAATGTATGCGATGAGAATATAAATGATTCCCCATCTGTGAATGTAACTAAGAAGCGGAAGCGAATTGATGATGCCTCTTCGAAATTATGGCACTGTCGCTTGGGCCATATTTCGAGGGGGAGAATAGAACGGCTGATTAAAGAATCAATTCTTCCGCACTTAGAATTTTCAGATTTAGAACAATGCGTTGATTGCATCAAAGGAAAGTATGTCAAGAAAATTAAGAAAAATGCCAAACAAAGCGCAGGAACTTTAGAAATAATCCACACTGATATATGTGGTCCATTTCCTGTGAAAAGTGTGGATGGTTATGATTCGTTGATAACATTCACAAACAACTACTCTTGTTATGGCTATATTTATCCAATTAAAGAAAGATCGGAAGCATTGGATAAATTCAAAATATTTAAAGCTGAGGTTGAAAATCAGCATAATAAGAAAATAAAGATAGTATGATTAGACCGAGGTGGAGAGTACTATGGGCGACATACCCCATATGGCCAAATTTCTAGACCGTTTGTAAAGTTTCTACAGGAAAATGGCATAGTCGCTCAGTACTCCACACCGGGGGAGCCTCAACAGAATGGAATGGCTGAAAGACGTAACCGTACCTTAATGGATATGGTAAGAAGCATGATAAGTTACTCCACATTACCGATTAATTTATGGATGGAGGCACTGAAAACCGCCATTCACATACTTAATCGAGTACCAAGCAAATCGGTGCCTAAAACACCGTATAAATTATGGACTAGAAGGGAACCCTCACTTAACCACTTGCGTGTGTGGGGTTGTCCGACTAAGACAAAAGTGTTTAACCCAAACATAGGAAAGTTAGACTCCAAGACAGTCAGCTGCCATTTTATTGGCTATCCAGAAAGATCGAAAGGATATCGCTTTTATTGTCCTGACAGACATACGAAGATTGTAGAAACAAGACACGCTGTGTTCTTGGAGGATAACATGATCAGGGAGAGCATGGTAGCATGAGAAATAAGCCTACAGGAGAAGCAGGTATATGTACCCACTCCGATGGTTGAAGAACCATTCTTTACGCTACATATTGCTGTTGAGACGACAGTGCAGGACACTATAGTGCCAACACCTGTTGCAAGTTCTCCCGTGGTGACAATGAATGAACATGAGGAACCTGTCTTTGAAGAGTCCGTCTTTGAGGAACCTATAGAACTAAAAGTCGCACATGAGGAAGAACAACAATAGCCCAATGTGGAACAAGTGCCAGAGGCCCCTAGAAGGTCTCAAAGAACAAGAAGGTCAGCTATTTCTAATGACTATGAAGTTTATGAAACAGAAGAATTTCAGATGGGGGATGATCCCACCTCATTTGAAGAAGCCATGAGAAACGACCACTCATCAAAGTGGCTTAAGGACATGGAAGATGAAATGAAATCAATGAGTACCAACAAAGTTTGGGACTTGGAAATTATTCCTAAGGGAGCCAAAACAGTAGGTTGTAAATGGATCTACAAAACAAAATATGACTCCCAAGGAATATAGAAAGATTTAAAGCACGACTTGTGGCGAAAGGTTTTACGCAAAGAGAAGGGATTGATTACAATAAGACATTTTCTCCAGTCACATATAAAGATTCCTTCAGAATTATAATGGCACTTGTAGCCCACTATGATTTGGAGTTACATCAAATGGATGTAAGGACGGCGTTCCTTAACGGGATTTGGAAGAAAATGTTTATATGGCACAACCGAAAGGTTTTGTTATAAAAGGAAAAGAAAACATGGGATGCCACCTCAAGAAATCAATCTACGGATTGAAGTAAGCCTCAAGACAGTGGTATTTGAAATTTGATAGAACAATAAAAGGTTTTGGGTTTAAGGAAAACATTGAGGACAATTGCGTTTACGCAAAATTCAAGAATGGAAAGTACATATTCCTGATTTTGTATGTGGATGATATCCTGTGTAACACCTCAGGTGTTTGGCTTCCATAATTGCATTGCATTTCATAAGCATGAGCATCAATCATCTCATTCATGTCTTAATTTTGTTTGCAACATGAGTATGCAACATACCCTAATGTGCTTGTTTCACAATTTACTTGCTTATGAAATGTGAGTGGTGCAACTTGTAGATACAACATGGGATCTCATACTTTGAAACATGACAATGTTGTTAGTACACCATGGTAGGCTCAATGGATGCAATAAAGTCTTGAAACATGTGCAACATGATATTGCAATATTTTGGTGGAATTATTGTTTTGCTTGTTTCAACTTATGTGGCACTAGTAATTTTGTGCAACCAAGATGTAGAGTGGCTAATTATATCTTATAACACCTTAATTTCATTTAGGGTAATTAGTGGAACAAAGTTCATGTTGACCAAAATGACTAAAATACCCTCCTAAGTGCTGTTGACCAACCCTTGACCTCTGGAATGCTTTGGTTTGACCAATTAAAAAGTCCAGCTTAGAGGTCTTGCATGGAGGAGCAACCTTAAGCAAAGTTGTAGATAATTTCCTAAGGAACAAAAGTTCCAATATGGCCATCTCATGAAAATGACCAGAACATGCTCTAAAATGGCCCACAAGTCAGTTGAAGGACTGCCCAACACTTAGAAAAATTCTAAGTCTAAAAATCTGACATTTCAGTTTCAATGTGCCTCACTTTGACACCATATAACTCACAAACCAGGCCGAACCAGTCCATGAGCCAATTGACAAAGTTGTAGTCCTCATGTGGCTCTACAATTTTGCTGTTAACATCTACCGCTAACTCGTGCTGGATTAGGAGTTAATCATCGACCAAGTTGCCCTGTCAGTCACCATTGCCAGCCTCGTTCAGACATTCAGAGCGCGGGGTGGCCGACAGTTGCAGGCCATCGCCGCCGCGTGTCCTCCATGCGCCGCGTGCAACCTGGCGCCTTGGCCAGCTGCTCAACACGTAGAAGGTGTCCCAGCTGCCTTCCCGACCTTGCCCTGCCATTTCCCTCCCTCCCCGCTCGCACCTAAGGCGGAAAAACGCCACCTCCCTCACTGCCATGACCTCCGACGAGCTCGTCCGGCCGTGTCGTCATGACATTGCCCAATCCCCTCCGTTCGGAGCTTCAACACACTGCCCGCTATCTCCTCCACCCTTTTGTCTAGCGAACCGAGCCGTGGTAAGGGCCTATTGGCCGATTCCGCCATTGCCGCCATGGGTGACACCTCGCCGGAGTTGGGGCGCTTCGTGGCCGGGGTGGATAGAGCTTTTCTCGACCTCCCTTTTCTACCTCATTAGATCCGCCTCGGTGTGGGGAAGCTCATACCGAGCTCTGGTGTGGCAGTGCGGCCTCGCCGTTGGCGGCGCACTGTCACCGGACCCCCACCGTCCGCCATTCGCGATGGCGAGTCCCTTCTGCTCCAATCCAAGCCACCCTACCTACACGAATCGATGCATGGCTTGACGGAGATCACGAGGGTGGGCTCGGTTTCTCGGGAGAGCTCCCCTCCGACGAGCTTGAGCTCGTCGGAGCGCGCGGTTCGCCACTCCCCTACCTTTCTCTCTCTGACTGCGGGTCCCGCCTGGTAGATGCCCGCACGGGCGGGACGACCTTAGCGGGCCGCGCTGGCGGGTCGAGCCGGCCCAGTAGCCTTTTTTATTTCAAAAAGTGTGATTTTCTTTATTTATTTCACAGTTTTGAAAGTTGTTTGTGATTTCCATATCTAGGGTTTGACTTGTCCAAAAATTATGATTTAAATTTTGTTAGACTCTGTGTGAAGTATAGTATTTAGGAGAAATATCAAATACATATGTGATGTTTATTTTCTGGAAGAATTAATTAGGGCTTTGAAATGTGTTTTAAATTGAATGTAAACTTGTTAAATGGATAACTTGAGTTGTAGGGTTCCAAAAATTATGAAAATTGGTGAGTATGTTATTTCATGTCCATACTAGCTCTGGTAAAAATTTGGTTACTAGTACTTGAGTATTTTTCAAGTTATACTGCTATCATGTTATACTAGAAGATACTTAAATGAATTTTAGTAATGTTTCTATATGTGCAATGCTCATAAAATTTTATGAAGAGTGTCCTGGTACCCTAAGGTTGCTAAGAAAAATATGGTTTCTGTTGTTTGATACATTTCAATGTGATTGGTTAATTATGCAAAAATCAGCCTTTTTGGCTTGTGAATTTTGTGTAGGGAGTTTCTATAAATAACTTTAGTTTAAATTTTGACAGTATCCTCCTTGTAGGACAGAGAGTCTCCTGTAATTTTTGTAGAATTTTCTAAGCAGCTTGAATATAAGTTTAATTTCTCACTTAATTAATTAAGTAAATTAAGAAAGGGGGTCAAAATAAATGTTTGGGTTGGCACACCTTGCTTTCTGGTGTTTTCATGACATGTGTGAACTAGTAGTGTTATTGGTTTGGTCATAGAGGAAGTTTGACACATGAATAAATATTTAATTTTCACATTTCTAGGTTCTCTGGACAGCTGGTAGCATTTTTGGATTTGATCCTTGATAAATGTGTTTTTTGGGAAACTTGTGAATACCAAACTGGTAGTAAACTTGATAAACTAGCTTGTGTCAAAATTTGGTGTCATTTGGCCTAGTAATCTAGGAGTTATAGCTATTTAAAGTGGCTGTCCAGAAATGGCTGCTCTCTGTTTGGAGAGGACAGATTTCTGGAACTTTAGAAATTCGACTAGGTAAACTTGGTAATTAAGTGGTGAGGTCTGAAAGTGAATTGTAGAGCCTTTTATAAGATTTCTAGATTGTCTTGTATCATGCCTTTTAGAATTTTAAATCTACGGTTGTGATGAAAATACTTAGCTGCTGTTCAGAATCTATTGTTGTGATATTTGTGTTTGGTTGGTGATAACCTAAGTAAGGTTGTTCTTGTGATTGTTAGGTGTTAGGGACTTAACTGAGGAGGAATATCTATACATTAGGTTGTGTAGATTAGGTAAGTACTTCTCTACCGGAGAAGAGATTTGCACTTATTATTAAAGTGATTTGAATAGAGCATTAGGAATTATTGTAATGCATTTCATCCCGAGCATGTTGCATTCCTTCTTATGCATCCATAAAATTTATTGTGCATTCATGCAATAGGTGTTCCGGAGGGAGTGACTCTCCTCGAGTTCGAGGAGGCTATTCCGGAGGAGGATCAGGAGCAGCCGAGGGAGCCCGAGGACCCAGCCGGCGAAGGAGTTCCCGTAGAAGATCTACCTGAGTGTCCGGATCATCGTCCATCCTCATTCCTGAAAGACAAGCCCCGGTGCATGCTGACCTAATTGTTTATATATATCAATCTTGAGTACTTTTACTTGTTTACTGCATTAAGTTGTAGGAGTTATGTGAAAACACTTGTTGCATTATACCTGTCCTTGTCCAGATATCGTACTTAAATCCTAAATTAGGTTTAGGCACGTGTCGATGCTTAGCCCTGCTTAGTCCGGTAGAAGTCGGGTGATTTCCGGTCATCCGCGAGATGTAGGAATGGGTCACGAGTGGCTATGTTGGCTATCATGGATGGAACCATGCCTTAAAATGAAATTGAGACCGGGCGGGAGTTCGATAGTGCAGCCGCAAGACACTTCACGTCTTGGGTGCGGAGCTATGCCCATCTGAGTCGTTTAAGGACCGATTCGATGTACGTCCTTGAGTCATGTTGAACGCAGTCTAACACTTAGTTGGCCGGATAAGTCGTTCCGATCGCGAAGCCGAGTAATATGGTTCAGGCCGGGAATCGAATGGTAGGTCACATCTTGGAGGTAGTAAGGATGTGCTTGGAGACATTGGCGTGAGACCAAGGGAGGTTAGAGTCCCTATCACCTGGCAGAGTGTCACCCTTGGGGATGCGGCATCATTCGAACCCGCGACTCCTGAATTGTACGAAAGGTGGCTTGTGCGACCCTGGCAGGGGCCTGCGCGGTGAGTGTTAGAAATACCCCTCCAGCTGGATAGGAATTCGATTTGAATCGTCGTCGCTCCCGGTTAGTGAGCACTTGACTTGAGCAGCGGCAACGTAGATCTCATTAAATTGAACAGATGGTTAAGTGAACGATATAATATTGCCGCAATTTATACCTGCTATGGATATAATGATATTATTGTTTGATTATAATCAAGTGGATGTTTAGTACAGGTGCTAAGATAGATGACAGGTTAATGCTAAAAATAATTGCTAGTATAGGTTAAAAGAGTTTCAATTACTTATGCTTTTTCGCAAATGTGATGTCAGCTAGCTCCACTTATGAAAGCCTTGCATAATCCTTGGTGTCATCTTATTTCTGGTTTTTGGCGGGTAAGTCTAGCTAAGTACATTCCAGTACTCAGGGTTTATTCCCTCCTGTTGCAGATGACATGCTCTATCAGGGCTTCTGCAAGAACTGCCTCCACCCCGCATGTGATGAGGACTAGATCACTCGGGTGTGATCGTTTGTTAGTACTTTCCTTAATGCTTTTTGTGGGATGTTGATCTGTAAGACTGGCAGTAGTATTTGAACAGTGTGCGTGTGTTATGCTTCCGCTACTTTATGAACTCGATTTGTAATAATTTGCGACTCCGTGTGTTGTAAGTGGATTTCCGAACTACTTGTGAAATGTAACGTGTGATGTGTTATATTGAATGATGCGATCTTGGTTGTAAACAAGTTGGTTTGAAATCCTTCGTGGTTTCGATTGACTACCAGGATTATATGGGCTCAAGTTCGAAAATTTGAGCGCTTCGGCGCTTGTTTTTTGTACTTGTGCTCTTATAATTTGGTCGGTTCTGTTACATCCTGCTTGCTAGTAGTGATGTCAATCTACTAATGAAAATGAAGAAATTCTTGTCCTCAAACTTCGATATGAAAGATCTCGGTGAGGCCTCATTCATTTTGGGAATAGAGATTCACCGAGACAGAAGAAAGGGGTTCTAGGATTATCGCAAAAGGTATACATAGAAAAGGTTCTGAAGAAATTTAGTATGCATGCATGCAGTCCTTCACCTGCTCCTATTGTCAAGGGCGATAGATTTAGGGAACATCAATGTCCCAAGAATGAATATGAGATTAATCAAATGAAAGCGGTACCGTATGCTTCAGCAGTTGGAAGTTTACAATATGCTCAAGTGTGTACACACCCTGACTTAACTTTTGTTACCGGGTTATTTGGCAGATATCAAAAGAATCCAGAAATAGAACATTGGAAATTAGTGAAGAAAATCCTGCGTTATTTGCAGGGTACGAAAGGCCTCATGCTAACATATAGAAGATCTGATTCCCTGCAGATAGAGGGGTATTCAGATTCTGATTATGCAGGAGAAGAAAGAAGATCCATGTCAGGATATATATTTACTCTCGCAGGAGGGGCTATATCATGGAAAAGCTCCAAACAAACCGTAACTACATCCTCAACAATGTATGCCGAGTTTGTATCATGCTATGAGGCAACGGGGCAGGTGAATTGGCTAAAGAAATTCATACCTAGATTAAAAGTGATTGATAATATCAATGAACCACTGAGGTTGTATTGTGATAACAACCCAGCGGTACAGTATGTTTACAACAATAGGTCAAGTGGTGCTGCCAAACACATTGACACAAAGTACTATGTTGTGAAAGATAAAGTTCGGGATCATATAATAAATCTTGAGCATATAAGTACAGAGAAAATGCTTGCGGATCCGCTCACAAAGGGCTTACCACCCAACGTGTTCAGAGAACACGTAGCCGGCAAGGGTTTAAGGGAAAGCCTATGATTCCCGAATATATGAAGGGCCCAGAAGAAAGTTTCATTCCAAAACGGAGAAATGTGTTATGGCTGTTAGTCTAACGGCACTAATTGTTGTGACGATAAAACAGTTCAATGCACTAATCTGCAATGGAATAGGATAGAAGCAAGAAAAATATGAATCAAAAGTGTTGAGTATGAAATTAAAGAACGAAGAAAATGATGAGAGATCAAGGGGGAGAATGTTAGGTTTTTTTATCTCCCACCATTAGGCCCAACGGCCTTTTGGGCCTTGTTCTCGCGCCCTGATCGGGGGTGCCCAACCCTACATGGTTGGTGGGCACCCGTCACACTGCGCTATATATAGAGGTGGGGGCCGGCCGGCTCAAGGCACGAGATTCACCTCAGCCGCCACCCCCCACCGACATTTCCGATCCCGATCTGAGAGGGGCGCAGCCAGTGACGGAAAGCTGCCACCGTCTCCACTGCGCCACCACTTCACTGCACCGACTTCTCTCTCCACCGAACGTCATTGCTGGACCGAAGATGGCCTCCACGAATGAGACTCTGACTGCTCCGACCACTACGGCCTTTGATGGTTTGCGATCCTACTCCACCTCAACCTTTTCCCCTCTCTGACTCGCGGTAGAAGATGTACTAGGGTTTTGTTGTATGTACTGTGAATCAAGAACTTGTATTCCTAATGTCTAGTACCTGATCCGATGAACCCTAAGAACTAAGAATCCCAACATAGCTTAGCCCTTCCTCCTTTGCAACGTATGTGTGATCTGGGTTGATCAACTTACCGAGAACTGGAAGGAGCAACAAGGCAACGACGCGTCGGTCGGCCGTCAGTGATTGATTAGTCAAACAATCCACCCAGTCTCAAGAAACAAAACAGAGGACATCAGAAGCAGAGTTTACATGTCCGAGAAGACATGGACGAGCGTAGCAGGCTCGAGAAACAAAACACAGGACTCGGATCTCGTTGGTTGACGAAGCAGAGAAAAATACCTGGTTTTGCCTGTGCCTTCTCAAAACTAGCCCTCCTTTTCTCCTATAGAGTGTATGAAAATCGGAGCTTAACTCTAGGGGTCTAGGCTGCTCAAGACCAGAGAAATTTAGTGCTTCTGCTAAGCCGATGACTCTTCCTTGATTGAGAAGTACTCCAACTGTGCTAAAGAAGGACAGCAAGGTTATTAATGGCTTCGGAGGGTCATTATCTGCTTTTGTCATAAAAAAAAGACAAATTTGGATGGAAAACCTACTGAGAGAATAGAGAATCAAAGTGTTAACTAATGTAACAGTAATACTCCTATCTAACAAGGCAATATAAACGTTGTCGTAGATAGTTAGTTACACACACCCACGAAGTGAACAAGGACGGAGGTGCGTTGTGTGGAATGAGTAGCACACGATGATGTGCAATCTGGAAACGTCTACTCCAGTCAAACACAATTTTGTTTTTTCTTACGCTGTCTAATAAAAATATCGGCAAAACTCTTGCTGCCTTTCTAAAAAATCATGGTGTGTAATTGGTAGGATTTCCTAAGGCTTCTTGCAATTACAGAGTATATTGTTTCATAATAGCACGCCCCCTCGTTGCATGTGTTTTGCGCGTTGCTCTGGCCACTGGCCACTGGAGTATGCAGCCATGCCGGGGTGTTTGTTTCCCTCAGGCTGAAGTTTAGCCCTGTCCTATCGAATCTTTGATATCAATTAGGAATATTAAACATAGGCTAAATACAAAACTAATTACATAGATGGAGGTAAATTTACGAGACGAATCTATTAAGTTTAATTAGTCCATGATTTGACAATGTGGTGCTACAGTAAACATTTGCTAATGATGGATTCATTAGGCTTAATAGATTCATCTTGCAAATTAGCCCAGGCCTTCTGTAATTAGTTTTATAATTAGCTCATGTCTAGCCCTCTTAATTAGCCTCTAAACATTCGATGTGATAAGAACTAAACTTTAGCCCAAAGATCCAAACATAGGCACGCAGGTCAGGGCGAATGATTAATTCCAATAGTCTTTGCCAACTCAGGTTACTTCCACACGGTTTGTGTATGCTGAGTAGCAAGATTGAAATGACTGCTTCCCTCAATTGCTTGGATCTTCGATGTTTTTTTTGGCCCTGTTCTGCAGTACTACTTTAGTAGTACTTTTGAGCGAACGAACAGTGTTTTGTTCTCATAACAAATCAGCATAAGTCAAATTTCAAGGTATTTGCAAGATTGACACGAACATATTTTATATGCGCTGTATAGGAAAAGAATAAAAAATAAATATTGTTTTCCTTCAAATCCATGATAAGCCTCTGATTAAGCAAAAACTCTTTGTACTTGAAGTGCAGCAAAATGGAATAGATAACAAAACATGAAAGGAGACAAACTATGTAATGATGTTAAGGTTAGTGTACCACAGAGTCAAGCACTAAAGCGAGCGTCTTTGTAGTTCTTATGATCTATGACTTAAGAGCATTGAACCTTCAGCTCCTGAGAAGGCAAAGGCCAAGTTATTGTCCAAAACTCCAAATGATTACCGTTCAGAGCAGAAAGCGTAGAAGACAATCTAAATGGACGAATGTAGCAGGAGCAATGAACAAAACAATATAATACCATATTCTTGGTAAAGGAAACAACATACAATACCTGGACCTCGGACAAATAAAGTATTCTTCAGTTTGGATCAGATCTTTCTGGAGCTCACATCTACTGCTTTTACTCGTGCCATCTCCAAATACAGCCTTCTTTTTCTCTTCTGCAATATATGCACACCAAAGCTTGAGCCTAGATCTACATAGCCAGGGATGAAAGCACTTGGGGTTGGGAGCTTCTCCTAGCTTGTAACGAGGCTCTCTCCAACAGGAGACCTATTGCGGAACCCAAACCCAAAATGAATCTCCAACATAATACCTATAGCCTCCAACAGAGTACCTATATAAAAGACCCATTTTAGATGCCAGGAGACGCATAACTCAAATCTGAGTATCCTCTCTCCTAGAAACCCATTTGCAGAAAGGGTTATCTTTTGGGTCTTGTTGTTGGAGAAGACTAAAAATAGGTATTAAATCCTTTGCCTGTAGCGCTACCCAAAGGACGAATGGGTCTTGTATTTTGGGTTGCGGTTGTTGGAGACAGTCTGAGTTGTGACCTTCCTGGTGAGCTATCAACTGCTGCAGGCCAAGGGAAGCAACAAGGACACAAGGAGTAATGCAAATCTGTTTGGCCAACTGTCCGAGGAGCCCCATGTGCCACAGTCATAATTTAGGGGCTGTTTAGTTCCAAGAAATTTTACAAAAATTTTCAGATTTTCCGTCACATCGAATCTTTAGACACATGCATGAAATATTAAATATAGATAAAAAAATAAAACTAATTACACAGTTTAGACGAAATGGACGAGACGAATCTTTTAAGCCTAATTAGACTATGATTGGACAATATTTATCAAATAACAACGAAAACGCTACAGTAGCGTTTTGCCAAAAATTTTGGCATCCAAACGGTGGCCCAGGAGCCCAGGGGAGAGGACAGTGCGGTGAATGGAGCAATTTTTAAGTTGGCCCCTCATGTTAGAATCAATTCAAGTATGTTACATAATATTATTATTCTTTCAAGCACTCTGAGTGATTTGGACCTTTCACATCTATGTGATCGCAACCTATCTTTTACGTAGATACAGTGTTTGTCATGGATAGGTAGATACAGTGTTTTGGACCTTTTACGTCTATGTGATCTCAACCAATCATTTTGTACAGATACACATGGCTCATCTCTTCCGATTAGAAAGCAAGATTTACTGTGTTTAAGCTTGTATGAACATGTGTGACCTTACAGCTTGTATTTAAGGGCCTAGGATTTGTAAGGCTTCTAGGATGTTGCAATTCTTCAATAGTGATGTGTTGTCATTGCAAAAGTTGACGTACTGCACGGCTGCACATGAACATGCACTGGACAGGAGAGGAGGTACCAAGGTCATTGACCGACTCTGAGTCTTTTCAAGCGTGGATACAATACAAGGGGTTAAAAGCTGCTGTTGGAATCTTTTCAAAAAGAAAAAAAAAGGAGGCTGCTGGAAATGCGTATCTGGATATCGGCGAGTAGCATTGAAATGTTTAGTCTTAGCATCTAAAGAATGTGTCGTTGATCAGATATAATGACCGAGTCCGAATCCAAAACACTCAGATTGGTGGAAGGAACTAGTACTAAACAGGGCTTGCAGCTTCTTGCTTCAGTAAAACTGTAAAACCAGGATAGGAGCAGCAGCAGGCCAGCAGCAATGTTGGTTCATTCATGTCACTGAAATTTCGCACAAGTTTTTTTTTTTTTTTTTTTTTTTGAAGGTCACCGGGGGGGAGAGGATCCCCACCTGAATTTTATTGATCATAACCCGCCTTTAAGGCGTTGGATTTGACAAATTACACCGTTTTCTTGTAAAGTAGATAAGGGTTGATTACATTGCACTTCGAAAGACACCAAGCCAAATTTGTGCAATAGCTACATCCTTCTTTGGTAGACGTGCTTTCCAGAGCTCGACGTCTCGCACGCATGTCGCCAATGTCTGTCGAATCGTTGCATTCTCCGCTCTGAAAACCACTCCATTCCTACGCTTCCAAAGTTGCCAGCAGCAGAGCGCAATGAGGGTGCTGAAATGCTTAGCTGGGATTGCTGGCGGCCGTGGAAATGAGCTGAGGTCATTTAGCAGCGAACTGGAGTCCGATGGCAGTTGGAAGCCAAGATGCGCCCAAAAGTCTTTTGCAAAATGGCAGCCGAAGACCACATGATCAGCAGTCTCATCATGGTCCGCACAGATTTCACATACTGCAGAATCCACAACCTTTTTTCGGAGCAGGTTCACTCTGCATTGTATTCTTCGCTGTGAGAGCAGCCACAATTTCGCACAAGTTCGCGCGCTGCACTGCTCCTTCGAGACAAGAGAGAAGCAGCCAGAGCCCAAGAGTGATTGACCACCTCTGAGTCTTGGTCGATTGACACGGCACATCGTTTGACGTTGAAGCAGCAAGGCTCCACCAGTGGGCGGTGGCACATTTCGACAAACGGGCAGGGCGCACTGCAACGGTTTGAGTGCTCAACGCTCGGGCGTTGGCATAGCATGTACTCCCCACCAAAGCCAGGTAGGCAGGCTCGCGATGCCACGTTCGTGCGCAGGGGCCGCGCGTGACCAAGGATGCAGCCAGGCAGCGGTTCACTCCCAATCCATGCCCGTGCGGTGCGGGCGTGCCCTGCTGCTGGCGGCTGCTGCTTCTGCATCTTCCACCCCTCATCATCCTAGATCTCTCGCGCTCGGCACGCGGCCTTGCTTCGACTCTCCGGCACGGGTTGATCAACCATGGCTCCACGGTCTCTGTATTGACTACTGAGGACAAGCAGTCTGCCTCGCTTGAGTGGCTGCGACGAAGACGATAACAGAGGAACGAGCGGTGGCAGCGGTTAAACGCGAGGAGTCCCGTAGTCGGCGACGACTCAACGAGACTGCAGGTTAAAAAGAATCTATCCAATAACATAGCTTTACAGATCCACGCAGGTAACACTTCTATCTGGTCAGCCCCTTGGTGTCCTAGAAGAACATTCATGATCATTTGATTTTACCTGTGACACATTTGCCGTTACCGGCCAGAGTCTCCCAACTGTGGCATACTGGCAATCACAGCGATGCCTATGGTGCCCAGTGCTGAAAATGATATTCTCAGATGGGCTCCATCCAAGGATGGCAAGTGCTCCATTAAAAACATTTATAGGCACCTAAGTCGACAGGAACTCGTACAACTCCCACTATAGGGATCCAGAAGTATTAGTCACCATGCTAATCTTATTTTGCAGAAAGCCTGGAGAAGTACGAACCTGCAACCACTAATCAAAACCTTCACATGGCATTTGATCGGAAGAGCTCTGGCACCTGGTGAACGAGCAGCCAGGTACAGTGTGCATATCAATGAACATTGCTCTGTTTGCGGTGCAATCGAAGATGATGCACATCTATTCTTTCATTGTCAACTTCCTCGAGCTGTTTGGCTGTCCACTGATCCTCCCAGGAGAGTTGATCAGCTCCCCAGGAACACGATGGAGTGCAATTTATTCTTTAGTCTCTCTTGCCTGCTTCCACCCCTAACGATTTATTTAACAAAATCCTAATCACTTTGTGGTATCTCTAGAAGATCAGGAATGATCACAGATTCAACAGGAAAACTTGGACTCCTTGGCAGGTACACCACGTAGTGCAAGCACATCTGTCCAGCCATCCATTGGCTACACAGGACCAAGCACATACCATTGCAGGCTCTCAACAAGAAGGTATGACCTCTCAATCTCACCAGGCAGACCAGTTGAATCAAGAACAACCCACTGGACGACAAACTCAGCAACCTACACACCACCAGGGTCACCACACTATGGAGAATCAGGCACTAGGACTCTTACCTGATTACCTTTCCTATCTTATTGGAAGGAGTCAGATGCTATTCTGATGCATCTTTATCCCCTGATACTCTCCACTAATATAAGAAATGCAGGTCTAGGAGTGCTCATAGTTAATACCAACTTCCAGCCGGTGCAGACAATATATGTCAAGGTGACTCTGAGTGCTATAATCTCAGTTCTTATGGCTGAAGCAGCCACCCTGGCACTGACAGCAATCATCACTGATAAACTTGGTATTTAGCAGGTTACCTTCCTATTAGCACTACTAGAAAACCCCCCCTGTAGCTACGCTTTTTTAGACAATAGACACGTTTTATTTCATCTCTATAGGGATGTAGGCACGCTTTACGAAAACGTATTAGAAACGTCTTCGTATGGACCGTGTCAGGCTTCGTAGAGACAATTTTCATAAGCGTATCTATTAGATGAATGGACGTTTCATAGACACGTTAGATGCATGTCTAAACACATTGATACGCTTTTATAGACGCATATATAACATGTGTCTATTAGTGTAGTTATGTCGTATAGTAACATTTCATTACGTGTGAAAAAAATTTAGAGACAATATTGTAGATACATTCACAATTCGTGTCTACTACTATAGTCACGTTTTGTAGTGACGCATTATTGCGCATTAAGGAGTGAAGAGACGATGTAGTAGGTGACGTGGAAAGGTGACGTGGCAGCTGACGTGGCAAGTGACGTGGCAGATGACACGTTTTATAGTAACGCCTAAACACATGTTAACAAAAATAGAAATAATACTATAGTCACGTTTTTATTGTATATCTACATATATCAATACGTTGTATAGTAACGTTATAGTGTGTATTAAGACTTGTAGAAACGATTTTGTACATACAACTATATTTTGTGTGTAGTAGTATAGACACGTTATATTGTAACGCTTTAATACGTCCCAAGATGAATGTAGAAATTGAAATCAGATAATTTTTTTCTATTTTCTATGATTAATAATGGGAAGTAAACCATCAATTATATTCCATTCAGCCATGACAAAACATCAAGAATCTGTAACTCGATAGCCAACAAGTCCATTACTCAAACAATTGTGTTCACTAAGAAGCATAAACAAACCGGCGATATCTTACAAATATTACTTAAATATTTTTTGTAACAACTAAAACCTATCTTGTTCACTTTGAAATTTGTAATTCGCTTCCCATCTAGCTTTGTCCACGTGTTGCGGGTACCAACTTGTTGCGGATTCGAGATGAACTTTTAGCTTTCTTCACCTACAATGACACATGTGTTAGATGAATAGCTCAATGAAGATGCTACGGACACATGTACTATTTCAAATGAAAAAAGTCAAACTTACATGTGTAGTTGGCCAAGGAATAACATAGCCAATAGCATCGATTATTGTACGAATCTGATCAAATGGTCTAGGTATCTCCTCATCTCCCTTATTGCCCTGTTCAATATTTTCAAGGCCTTCAACATAAACCCCCGAGTATTCTGTTCCAAGCTTTGTTCCTAAAATCTCTCTCCGGCTATCGGCAGTCACTAACTTCCCTTTGGCCACAACTCTGCCTTTGTTAATCAATGAAATAAGATAGACTTCCTCTTGTCTCTACAAATTACAAAACATGAATATAAGATCTTTGAAATGGTAACTAACATGATTTGAAAATAAATAAGACAAACAAAAGCACGTACTGATTCTGGTATGCTCATGCTAGAGGCTTTAACCCTTCGAGTTCTCTATAAGTATAATTTAAAACATCAAAACATAGCATCGCCTGATCAATTTGAGCCATAATATTTCAAGTGAAACAATATTGCAATATCAACTTGGACTTACCATGTTGTGCAATATGGGATCACGTGATAAACTTCTGACCACATTGCCATCAGGTTGTGCCTCCTGCAGGCATTGTTTAGCTCAATTAATAGGGAAAAAGAAAAATATAAAGATGAGTGAGAATAGAATATTGCGCATATAAACTTGTAAAATTAAAGTAGCAGGAACAACTAATACATGTGTAGTTGGCTGGTTTGTAAAAAAAAGTTGCAATTGTATGAATCAAGGAGTGATATGAATGTACTGTGACAGAGGTACAAGAACAACAGGCACTACTAGTATATTTATCTCACATGAATATCCTTTAACAAATTCAGAGGTAGTAACAGAATACAAGATAGGGAAAGCTATGTAAGAGCAACTCCAACAGATATGTTATCCTTGTTGTGTAGGCTATATTTAGATTTTTAGAGCAAAAATTAAACTCCAACAGATGTGCTATTTGGTTTTCTAAAATAGCAAGTGTGCTATCCCTGAAATCTCGCTAGCCATAGAAAGCAGACAACAAGCTAGCTCAACCAGTGGTAGAACATGGCGTGGCTTGCTGCCTGCTGAACGAAGGAGATAGAGAGCAAGAGAGGAATCGAAGAAGACCAGGGAGCAGCAGGTTGTAGTAGCTTGCTGCCAGCTCAGTCGGCTGCAGAACGCTGTGGCCCTGTCACTTGGAGTTGCTCTAAGGGACCCAAAATAACTATAGCTTCATGTTATTGATAACAAATTAGCTATGTTTCTAGTTTTTTGACATGTGCATCGATATTCGAGTAGGCCTTTGTAACATACCTTTGAAGTTATTTGCTCACATGGTGTAGATGTATGGACTTCACTTCTTCTAGGAATTCTATATACAGATTGCTGCTGCTGCTCGGCTTGAACCATGTTCTACAAGCCATTAGCAACAACTTGAATATTATTATATTAAGCTAATGATATTTAAAATTTAAGTAGGTATACCCGCACTTCATTTGCTGGAGAGTTCACATCAACATCTGAGTCTTCAGAGATGTCATCATCAGTACACTCATGGTCAGAACTGTCAGCTGCCTGAAAAATATGAACCAACGCAAGGTAGAAAAAATAAGCTCTTATTTCAGAGAGATAGAGAAAGAGGAGGGCATGGTTCAATGTAAGCTTACGTCTTCTTGTAAAGCTGCTTCCATTTCCTTTACAAGATCATCTTCTGGATACCTTTTTGACATAAAAGTAACCATGTACTTTATGAAATCACTCATGCATTCCATCTTATTTTCCATTGCATTTACTTTCTCTTGGTACAGTCTTTCTTCCTCAGTTTGAGTAACAAAAGGTAAACCTTGAGAAACTTGTACTTGACTCCAGTACTTATCATCATAGTACCCCCGTGCTTTGAAATCCAACAATATCATTGAACACTTCATTGTAATCTTTAGATGAAAGACAATTACCATCGTTGTTCCCTTTCCTTTTTTTTAATTCCTCATAAGATGCAGCCTATTCAAATGAGTATATAGGAATGTTACAGAATTGTAAACTGATACACAGATCAAGCATAATTCATTCTAGAAAATATACGTACCATCAATGTCTCCACTTTTTCTGTAGTGAATCTGCCATTCTTTTTTTTATGAGCTGCCTCCCATACTTCTATCCTATGAACCTTTCTTTTATTTCTAGATTCCTGCACAATAGAGTTATTTGGGTGTCATTTCAAATCTAAAATAGATAATAGTGGAATTTAACAAATATCAGCAGATGAATATTTATCACCATCTCCTTTTTGAGTCTAGCATGGCTTTTTTCTCCCAGTTGTGTGTGCAGTCTTCTGTTCTTTTGCAACACGAGAGTTTGTGGCACATAATTTCTGCAAAGACAAGCAATGATTAAGCAATGTTACATTCCTTGATTAAAAATTGAAATAAATGTTGAGTAAATAGACGGCACCTTATGTTGTTCTTGGCACCAAATTCCAACAAGAGATCTCCATTGATGTTCATTAGCCGTTAGTGGCTTCTCTCTTATGATTTCTTCGAGAGTTCTCTCATCACGATTGAAGTATTGTTTCTTCAGCTTAGATTTGTAGGCTCGCCACCTATTATTAACTGTCCTTAGGATCCAGTCCCTTGTAAGATGTATCGTTTGCCTTGGGAAGGAAAACTTTAGCTATAGAGGGGAAGGTAAATGTTAGTACTTAGATGAAGCATGGAGGTACTTGCTTGCACTGATAATAAAAAAATTACCTTGACATCCTTGATTATTTGTTCCTTATGTGAATCAAACCTGCGATTGTCAAATCTTGGGATGTCTAAAGGAGCTAAGGTTGGGCTTTCTGCTAAATGGCCAAGGTGCTGCCCAAGAATGGAGGCGGACCTTTCATTTGGAACACCGTTTTCATCTGTCCCTACAATTACCTTTCCTCCTTGTAATGCCAGTAAATTTGTAAGTGTGAATTCCCCTATAATCTGTCTAACCTCTCCATTTGGCCCTGCATATATGAAAATGTAAGATTTCACATTGTATCTAGATATGCAAGGACAAACATGAAACTTACACATTATCTTAATTGGACTTCGAGGTTGGTGTGGCAGGCGGGCTAATAAACCGTCAATATCAGGAGGGGACTGCAAACTTTCATTGTTCTCATTATCTGTTGTATGTTCGTCCTCCTCATGAACTGGTTCTGCACCATGTCCATCAATGTTCAAATTCCTCAATCTTCGAAGTCCTCTTGTCATGATTTATTCTGCATAAATATGGGAGATCAGGAAAATATAAGATGAACATGTTAGTTGCATTGTCATATTGCATTCTCAGTTAAGAGCTAAGAAATTTAGGAATTTCATTCTACAAATTTCAGGGATGAAACAAATAGTTGATACTTCAATTTTCAAAAAAAAAATTAGGCAAATGCATATCAGACTATGTACAAGTTCAATACAGCCTTTTAAAACAGGCAGACGTTGCAGGTGGCAGTAGCAAAACACATGGACAGCCAAGCACATAGCAAACAGGTAATTATTTAGAAATGGTATGTTCATTATCAGTTGCAGAAAAGATGTTACCCTACGTATGCAACTTCTGTATCAGTCGCAAATAACATTTCAATGGAAGATATTCCACAAGTTCTTCTAAAGAAGAAACTTAAGAAGTGGATTTCGAAATTCAGATATGAAGTGCAGTCTGTACACGAGCGCACGGCCTGTGCAGCTGCCGGCCTAGCACAGATGCACAGGCGCCGGAGGGAGAGAGGCCGAGGCCGGACCCAGAAATTTCTTAAAGCCTGGGCAAACATAACAATATGCTTCTATGATCTTTCAAGTACAGACATACTACAGATTTCCTACTAATATATAGTTTTCCAGTTCGAGCATGTTTTTTTTATTAAAAATATAGTGGAAGCAGTGCCAACAACTGTATAGAAAGTTCAATCATGTTTGCTTATATTATGTAAAAGCTCATTTGTGTTAGGACTTGCTATAATGATCTCCAGTAGAGGGGTTCAGGCCTTCCGACATTATCAATCTAACTTTTCTTGGATTATTAACAGGAATGTATAAAGGCCTGATCATATTTTATCTTGAACAACTTGCAAATCCCATATTTCTTTAGAACTGCACTAACTATGAAAGAAAACTGGTCGGTTGCAGACAGGCTCAGTACATCTGATAAACCTAAATATATGAAATGTGAAACACAACTAAAAATGTCATATCTGTATTATCTAATTTAATTTCAGTAAGCCAGTGCACCCAGTCTGGCACGAACAAGGTTCCCCCTTAGATTTGCTTATCTTTCTGCACTGCTATACTATTCCTTTATGAGACTCAATTGTTGATAATTGATATGATGGATTTAGGAATGAACCATGTAATGCTGCTCTTCTGACATTCCTAATTACAACACCCACCAAATTCGCGCACTTACATTCAAAAGGAAGGCAAATAAACTTATTCAGGGACATGTAATTGCATCAGAACAGAATAAATTACCCAAAACTCGCACAACCCGGAACCTCCAATACTTCGTATCAGATTAACGGGCCACTACCCGCATCAGTGGAACATCTAAAGAATACGGACAGATTTCAACAAGATCAGTAGTAAAATTATTGCCTCCTCCACCCTACAATTCCCTATTAGAATACGAAACCCCCAAAACCAAACGAAAGTTCTACAACCAATCCGAGATTACGAGACCTACCAGGCAGCCGTAGCTATCTCGCTGGGTCGTAACCACGGAGAGCCCGGGCAGGTGCCCTGGGTCGCCGGGCCCTTGTCTGCCCATGGAGAGGCCGAGGGGGCGAGCCGCGAGGGCCGAAGGGCATAGGCGGAGGCAAGGGCGGGAGCGTGTGACCGTCGGCCCAAGACGCCGGACACGGGGCCATGGAGCGGTGGAGGACGCAGGGCGGAGGCCGGCGGGGCGCTCCGACGCGAGTGGAGGGGGCTGTCGCGAGCGCTCACTGGGGCAAGCCATGGGAGGAAGATCGTAGATGGCAGCATACCTTGCGCAGACCGTGGATGATGGCTCGTGGATGGCGGCGTCGTGTCCCGGCACCCTCCCGCGGAGCAGCCGGCGTCAGGCGGCGCGGATGATGGCTTGTGGATGGCGGCGTCGTGTCCTGGCACCCTCCCGCCCAGCAGCCGGCGTCAGGCAGCCAGGATTGCCCCAGCACCCCACGGGATGGCGAGATGGATGAGGAAAGGGGAAAGTGCGGACGTGGTGGGGAGGTTAAGCGATGCGATTTGTTCGCTAATCGCAATAAGCGCGGGCTACTGGGCGGCAAATTTTCGGCGGCAAGCAAAAATCTCTAAGCGTGGGCGGCAATTTTTTTTAGCTTTATATTATTTTCTAATAAAAATGATCAAGTCATTTTTAAGCTCGTAATGTAAAATCTGTGTTGAGTTTTATATTATTTCTTTCTTAAATAGCAAAAAAAAAGATTTTAATTAGGGAGAGGACCCCACCGCCCGCCCGTCGAAGTCGCAAGTCGCGCAATTTTTCGCGCGCTACGCGCTCCGGGTGGGATTCGAACCCACGACCTCGGCCTCGCGCGGAGGCTCCTCTACCACTGCACCACACACTCACATGTGTCCATGTACCCTTTCGGTTCCCCACATATTATACAAATCCGTATGTATTTTGCTTGTTTGAGGTCCTAAACGATTTCAAATCAAAAAGTTGTCAACTACAAAGTTTCATAACTTTTCGAGACGAACAACTTTCGTATTGGTCATTTTTCCATCCGAGGTCGTTTACAAAATTTGAATTTAAAATTTGAGACCATTCAAACGTAGTTTTCGTTGACAAGATGATTTCAAATTAAAAAGTTATAATTTACAAAGTTTCATAACTTTTCAAGACGAACAACTTTTATTCTGGGTGTTTTCTCATCCGAGATTGTTTGAAAAAATCAAATTTTAAAAAACACGGGTATTTGTAGTGGCGGATTTCTTAACGAACCGCCTGTACAAATGGATTTCTACAGGCGGTTTGTTAAGACAACCGCCTGTAGAAATGTCTTATTTTCACAGGCGGTTGTCTTAACAAACCACCTGTAGAAATCCATTTCTACAGGCGGTTTTGGTCTTAGGGTCCACCGTTTCATTTCTACTGGCGCGTGATAACTAAAACCGCCAGTAAAAAAAAAGCAGGCACTGGGAAAAATCATCTTTCTACCGGTGAAAGTTGAAACTGATGGAATATTTACCTAGTATATATAGCATACATCTTCACCGCTCGCACTGATATATATAAGGAAAACAAAGAGCAGTGCAGAAGATGAAAACATTCTCTCACTGGTCCTTTGCTTAGATCGAACACTGTCGAGGTAGGGAAAGGCCGAAGCAACCTTGTTCCAAAGCATAATCGTCGGCATCGCCTCATCAATTACACTAGAAACCAAATCCTACGAAAACAGAGAACAAACCTGACACATTTATTGCATGTTCAAGGCCGACATGCAATGTGTCGAGGAGGTCATCTCCAAGCAACCAAACAGGTAAAAATTGGCTCCAGGGAATGGAGGCGGACCTTTGCCTCCCAACCAAACACACTCTATATGGCTTATCAATAAATGTGTCAGGTCCCCACTCCTACTTGGTAACAACATGGAAATTGAAAGAGTGATGGCAGGCATGCCTTGGATCTTGTAATCGAGTTGCTCGTACTCTAGGCAAGCACATGCCTTGGATCTTGTAATCGAGTTGCTCGTACTCTAGGCAAGCAGGTCTCACGGGGACATTAGGATGGGCAAGTGGTTGTTTGCCCCATCTTGTGTCGATGACCTGGTGACTGTCCTTTCTTCTGTTTGTACTTCTTTGTTGCTATCTTTGTCCTGCTTGATGTCGTCTAGAGCTTACCAAACCTCTTTATCAACTCGACTCTTCATCTTCTCGCATATTGATCGATTGAATCTTTGGCATTGTTCTTAGTCAGCTCAATTCTCCATTTCACTTCGTCCATGTCTTTAGGATCATCTCAGAAAGCTCATCATTATCATTAGTATAGAAATCATATGAGCAGAATCATCTTCTTCGTCATTGTCATCAGGAACCTTCAATAAAAAAATATATTGATTGACCAAACATAGCACTTAGACAAACATATATTAGAAAAAAATCTATAAGTATAATAACATAGAAATAAAATATATAAAAGTGGTTTCATGTATTTTTTTACTTGTACCGGAAACCTTTCAAAATTAGTTTCACTCTTTTTAATAACTAGTAAAAATATCCGTGCGTTGCAACGGGTTTAGAATCCCATTAGAGCATGTATACGTACATGAGCCGAACTCCCGTGGGAAATCCGTTCTGGTGGCCGGATTTCCTTCCGTACGGCCAGTTTTCTATTTTACCTGATGTCGGACTAAGACTTGGCAATGGTGGGAGGAGGATATGGGCTGGTGATCAAACGTGAATTGTTCTGTAGTATTTGTAGTGTACTTCAGATTTTATTTTGGTAGGGAAAATGTGGTATATGATGTAATCTTGATGTCACGCTAACATCAGGCTTCAAGAGTAAGACGTCTATGGACGGACGGTGCAGGATAGGAAGGTCATCATCGAACGGCCCAAGTAAATTTGGATAGTTCCCAACTTGCCTTCCAGCTCCTCCCGCAGCGCACAGGCAGTCAGGCACGCCGCCCACCACGCACGCACTCCGCCTGGCGACCGCCGCTGCTCCCAAGCCGCTGTTGACGACCGTGAAGTCAGGCCGCTGCCGCACCCTGGTGCCGCCGCCGCTGTTGACGACCGTGAAGTCATCGCTCCTCCTGTGGGTCTTGGAGCCTCCAACTGCGAATCCCCATTGCTGTACCTGCGCTCTAATCTGAATCCGAGTGCCTGCGTCACACGACCCTCCTTCGACTTCCAGTACCCATCGCCGCACTTCCTTGCTGGACCTCCTCAACTCTCAGCACGTCCTCAGGATTACAGGTATTGATTTGTACCCCTCTTTCCTCTTGTTAGTTCGTTGCTAATGATTTCATGGATATGCAAATTTGGATACACTAGAAACCCTTTTGTTGGTTTATGTGGACATCCTACCTGTAGATATTATGAGCTGAGCTCGTGACCATATATCATGTTCTTTTGCTCTTAGTTAATCTATTTTTAAAGTGCCTAATTTAGATCGTAAACATAATTAAGTAGCATTGTTATGTTGGCAGTAGATTGATCTAGGACAAAGTGCTCTGGTTCTCGGTTACTTCTTTTGTTGCAGACCTGCTTGTGAGTTTTCTGGAGGCAACATGGATGATTTTGAAACCTGGGTTCTTCATCTTCACATACTTTCTGAAACATCTTGTATGCCGATTGATCCTGAGATGTTCCAGGCCTTATATCATGCTAAATTACAGGAACTCAAGTTTAGAATTTCAGATTATGACATAGCAAAGTTTACAAACAGAGGCTCGGAGTTTGACTGATACATCTCACATAAAAGAATGTCAAACTGATATTGACACTGAACGAAAGGCTATAGAGTATTGCACCTTATGAATTTCCAAATCAAGAAATAGCCATTAAGCTCCATACTATTTTCTGGCTGCAAGGACAACTGTGAAATTGAAAACTGGTTTTCCAAGTTGGTATTTTAGGTTTTTGTCTGTTCGTACAGTAGAATTGTAGAATAATAAATTGTTAATTATCTGGCAGCTTCAATTAATCTAATTGGATAGATCTAATAGGATCTATCTGATAGGGAGTTGGGTGTGCAGATTGTTGTGCCATATTCTATTGACTTTGTGGTGCCTAACTTAGGAATTAGGATGCGGACATGTGGATGTTTATGCTTAAATTAATCTAATATTCAGTACATCGCAAAGTGGGTTTGTTATATTCGTGGTAGCAGCAGGTCCTGTTGCTTCGTTCTTGTTAGTAATTCATCAATCTCTAATGGCTTAGGATTAAATTTCTGTTGATATTTGGATCTCACCTTCATTCAATATTCATCTATGTGACAAACGTGTATTACAATAAGCTTACTGGTTTTATTCAACTTTAATAGGTCATCATATAAAGATTGATGGATCGAAGTTGGATGAAAGAATCAAGATTGGAGACAGCATATAAAAATGGTGTTGAGCAGTTTTTAGCTTTTGCTTACTGGGACCTTCCACAAGACAGCGAGATACTTTGTCCATGCATAAACTGCAAGAATAGATACAACCACAGTTGTGATGAGGTCAGGACGCATCTGAGATGTGATGGTATTATTAAAGGTTATACTACCTGGGTTCATCATGGTGAAAAATATGACAGGCCATCAATTGCACTTGCTGATGTACCTAATATCGCTGGGAATTTGACTACTTCGGGTCCAATACAAGACCGCCAAGATGGAGGATCGGATGGCATGCAAGAACTCTTGCATGCTGCATTTGGAAGGGTTGCAAGTATGTGTGGTGTCGAATCAGATGATATTCAGTCTGGATCTGTAGATGTGGAACATAATGCCACTGAGGATAATGTGAATCCAACAGAAGGTGATGCTTTGGGGAGGCAACAGAATATATATGCAAGCTTGTTGAAGGATGCAAATGCAGGGTTATTTTCTGGGTGTAAATATTCTAGGCTGTCATTTTTGGTCCACTTATATCACGTGAAGTGCTTATATGGCTGGTCACAAGAATCATTTACAACACTACTGCAAATATTATCTTCTCTTCCTGGAGTTAATCTACCCAAGACATACTATGAAGCAAAGAAAATCATCGGTGACTTAGGTCTTGATTATGTGAGAATCCATGCTTGCCCCAAAGATTGCATTCTTTTTCGAGGTCAATTTGCCAAACAAGATTTTTGTCATGTGTGTGAGAGCTCTCGTTGGAAAGTTGATAAGAAGGATACAAATGCTTTTGTAGGTAAACCTAAGGGGAAAAGGAAACCAGCGAATAGTCCGTAGTTGGATGGTTCCATATCACTAATTTTGCCAAATTGCTTGTCGTACAAGCCCCATAACTCAAACCTGTTTCAGAACCAAAAAAAGAAAAATAGAACACTGTCGAGAATTAGCATAGCTGCATACATATATTAACCTAAAACACTACAGGGTATCAGAGAAATGGATTTACCAGTATGACAAAAAAAAAATAGAACACTGTCGAGAATTAGCATAGCTGCATACATATATTAACCTAAAACACTACAGGGTTTTATTACCCTCGATTTGGAGCTTGAGCAACTATTTGTAGAAATAGAACCATTTGATAAAGTATAGAACCAGGCTGACAACAGTCTCAAACATGTAAGTTTTACATTTCATTTTATTCACATGGTGCTGATGTTGAACACAAAAAAGCAATTAGTATTCTGGATATAATACTGATTAAGATATATGATAGAAACTTAGCACTGATCCATTAGGGCAGAAAATGGTTGCTTCAACATTTTGTCAAGATTTACCAAGATTTTACTTTTAACTACTACTTTTTTGAAAAGTACAAACTGATACTTTACTCATTGTTGTAGAGAATTCTTGGATGAGGAGAAAAGCAAATTGTGTCCCTCAACTAATCTGACACCTTCTTGCATTCAGAATTTGATGGATCAACACTTTCCTGACTGGTTGGAGCAAAAGGTTTGTACATCTAAATTGCTGCAAATTTGGCATGGAATTAATAGAAGCAATGTACATAAGTTTTTTCCTTATATACAGGTTATCTTAGGCAATGGAACAGGCATCACGACAAAGGTCCGAGCTTTGGCTGCAAAACCAAATAGATGTGGCGTGACATACAGTGGTTACATTATTAATGGTTTCAGGTTCCACACTTTGAGTCGTGAGGCTGCACGGTTCACACAAAACAGCGGTGTGGTCAACATTGCTGAGGATGGGGTTAATTATTTTGGCAGATTATCAGATATAGTTGAATTGTCATACACAAACTACAAGGTAGTGCTTTTCAAATGTGAATGGTATGATGTTCATCATAAAGCTGGGTTGCAACAAGATGAGTTTGGAACCACTCATGTGAATTTTTCTCGGAAAATACACACCGGTGATAAATTAGAGGATGATCCTTTTGTATTTTCATCACAAGTTCAGCAAGTGTTTTATGTCCAGAACCCAAAAGGTGAACCATGGAACACTGTGGTGAGAGTTAGCCCACGAGATAATTTTGACATGGGTGTAAAACTCTTAGCAGATGAAGAAAGTTAGACAAGGCTTGGTTTTTTCAGTCATCTGATGCTACAGATGAACATTGTGGGTTTTTTCTTGCTCTGAATGAGAATAAACTAATTTGTGTTACTTTATGTAGAGGTGCCAATTTATTGGGTTACTGCCATTTAGTGTATAAAATTTCCTATTTGATTAAATAGTTTAATCCATGAGACCAGTAACATGGCTTATTTAATTGTTCCTTGCTCTGATGTTTTCTGGTTATGAATTATTTCAGACAGTTCAGTGCAACGGTTAGGCTTGACCTTGTGTAATCATTGCTTACATATGTGCCTGATTATTTCAGCTTATTAGCTTTGGTTGCTTGCTTGCGTTGGCCAATGAGCAGCACTAGTATATAAGTATCGGCTCTAGACCTCTACTCTATTTTCACTTTTAAGGTTCGCAAAGTGTGTTCAGCAGCTGCTAGCTTTCATTAGGTCGCATGTTCATCAATACTCCCGGTTCTTATAGCAGCAGTGTCTTGTTCTATGCACTTCTGTCATATTTTTATTGTGTTGCGTGCAATTGTTAGTAACCATTGAAGTGGCAATATCGAACCCTTATGATGGAATTTGATAAATCCCAGCATGCTATTGTGGAAAAGCCTATCTACTTCAAGTCGCCTCTTTTCTTTTTCTTACGAGGCTCCTACGAATCTTGCCGGGCTATTGTGGAAAAGCTAAGCGTATAATAAATAAATAAAAGAATTAACCCTATTGTACAAAGCTAAACGATTGGTGCGATGGTAAGGCACGCTGGTCCCAATCCTTTAGTGCTTGGTTTAAGGTTCAAAGTCTACAGTCTAGTATTTTTTTCCTATTATAATTATTATTGTTATAAGTGTGTCCAAATCTGGCACTTTTTCTTTTTATAATTATCAAGTGAGTGACCATATTTTTTTTCCTATTTCAAGTGTGTGACCATATTTTTTCCTATTTATTATTATTATTATTAGTATGCTCTATGAGACATGTACGATAAACATTAGCAATTTCTTTGTACTAGTATTTTTAATTGAAAGAATCCGAAACACAATTAATGTTGATACTATTTTAGCCTCGAATAATATATGACACGTCAGCTCCGGTGGAAGATACGCCACGTCAACTTGGGTGAATAATATGCCATGTCAGCTTAAAGCTCCCACTCGGTAGGTTACACGTTTTCAGTTTCGCACCAAAAACGTCTCTACATGGTTAAGGACAACTTTCTAATACACATTAAAACGTCTCTACCGGCTAGTAATGTTAAAAGCGTATCTAATTTCATGTCAACTAGAGATATTTTGGTATTGCATATAAAAACATCTCTATACGCATAAGGACGGTTATTTGAGACGCTTTACAACGTGTCTTCATGCTACTCACGTTGAAAGCATGTCTAATTATGTGTCAACTTTATTCATTTTTAATTGCATGTTAAAAAGCATTTTTAGGTGCCTATTGACGATTTTGAGATGCGTTTTACAACGTGTGTAGAGGTTATTGATGGTTCAAAGCGTGGCTAATTTCGTGTCATTTTAATACAATGTTAACAGCATGTTAAAAAATGTGTCTAGATATCTCTTGACATTGAAAGTGTGTCAAATATCGTGACACTTAGATACGTTTTTGAAATCGTGTCAAATAACGTCATTACGTGCCAACGTAGAGACGCTTTTGATGGCGTTACAAATACAACGTAGCTATAGGAGGGTTTTCTAGTAGTGTAGACAACCAACAGTTGGTGAACTTTCTAAATAATCAGGATCAAACCAATCCCCAAAATATGGAGAATCAAATACTATACTCAAACCTTCTGTAATTCCACAGCTCCAAGAAACACAAGAACTCGCAGGATTCACAGGACACAAAACCAGATTATTGATGCTCTTGCCAGGCAGGTTCTGGTTGAATCACAGATACCTAGCTCTCTAGAGTTCATTTGTACCTGCACTAGTGCAGCTCATGATGAATGCACTCTTCAAGAGGCACTTTATTCTGTAACCCTGAACTCTGTAAGGTTGTTAACGGCTTCTTGCTGTTGATAATGAAATCGTTTGTTGTCAAACGAAAAAAAAGAGACTGCGGACAACTCGATTCCTAAAAAAACACTAAGGCATCATCATTGAGAGCGCAGGAGGCGCCATCATCATGTTGTTCATCACACGGAACGTCGCATCTTTCGTACTGAGCTCAATTGAAAATGAAAGAAACACGCATGTATTGTTTGTTCTCTGGAGTTTAATCTACCCAAAAAAGCGTTTCAATCTGATTATGCAGACTCTCGTGTGCTTCATGTATTGCAGACCTGGTGTTGGGCACTTTTTTCTCTTTGCAATTCTAGTTTTTGAGATGGGATCGACAACATGGAATGCGTCATGCCTCACGCGATGAGACACAAAGTTAGGAAGGCAGGCCTTTGATCGGTTGACAGGAAGAAGTTTTTTTTTTACAACAATTGACAGGAAGAACTTGTTGCTCGTACAACAAAGAGAAACATACTGTATATATACCACTCAAGGAACAACGAAATATGATGTGGAACCACAAATTTCGACATTGGAGCAATCTAAAAATATACCAATGAAAAATGATTATCTACTAATAGAAAAAAGTCAAAATATATACTTATTAGAGAGCAACAATTAACGATACATTTTTTTTGAACAATCAAATATACCATAGAATATATAAATTTTTACTGTTGGAAAACAATGGCTTTCCACTACAATAACGATGCAAAATACATGTATAGCACTTTTTTACATCACTACTAAAACAATCTAAAATACTCTCATCGTGTCACAATGTAATCATATTTCAAACAAGGAAAAGTCAACTTATACAAACTTTGACCAACTATTATTCTGATTATATACAAGTTCAGATCATGAAACTTGTATCAATGGATTTGTATTTAAAGTGCCTATGAGATTATAATGGATTTGTATTCAAAGTGCCTTTGTGTTTATACTAACTTTTTAGCAAATGATGATATCTAGCAAGAGCTTTTAATAGGCATTTATTCTAAATTTGTAATTTAAAATGCCTAAACCTTTTTATGTTCCATCTATAGCAAGTCTGTACTTTTTTTATGTTTATATCTTTACCAAAAAAAATCTAGATATAGAATAATCTAGCTTTTTATGGATTCCTTTAGTAATATTCAAAAACGAGACCATGAACATTGGGAGGCTCAATAAAATTGAATTGATCAACACCAATGGGTTTTTATTGTACTTGAATTGATCATGAACATTGGGAGGCTCAATAATATTCAAGTACTATATATATATTATCATTTAATTTAAATCGTTCTGTACAGAGAGAAACCAATGGATCAGGGATCAATTATCCTACGAGATACATGCATGTGCTGTAAACTGGACATTTGCCATGCCGTGAGTGCGTTATTCTATTTCAGACAAAAGGAAACTAGATAATTACCTTGAAATGTTGCAGTTTCCAGTGGACCATATATTCAGAAAACATGCCAACGAAAACCCATCATGTTAACTGAACAGCATACGAAAACGTTTCTTCTTCTGAACACAGAAATTTCATATGTAAAAGGGCTGAAACAAACACTGACTATTCTGACAAATACACTGGTCCCAACTCCCAATGGCACATCTCTGCGTAAGTACAGATGTATAGTCCACCGTACCTCAATTATTAGCACAATACGTATCTATACTATAAAGGAGCGAAGGAATTAGAAAATACTTGTTACCAGAAGAGTCCTACCCACCTAAGATCTCTGCCGTTGGATTTGTTTAGATTTTCCATCCAACGCTTGATATAGATCTGATAGGTGGACCCCAAGACGAGGAGAACGATACTTACGTGACGAAACACGCTTTTCCTCTATTCCTCGTCACGCAAGCGTGAAATTTTTCACCCACACCACACCTTACCCGCCGCCTGTACCCGCTCCTCTACTGATTCAGTTCATCAATCCCCCTACGGCCCTCTCGCATCCCTCGCGGTTTTTTTTCACCGAGGCTTACCCACCCACGGCGGTTATCTTCTCCACGAATCGCGCTTCCTTCGCCCACGGTGGTTTCCTCTGCGTGAAACCGCCCTCCGCCACCCCGCTCGCAATCCCGGCCTCTGCAGCATCGCGCCCGGCCGCCCGTCGCCGCACACCCCATCTCCCACCGGCCCGTGCCTTCTCCGTGAAGCCGCCCTCGGCCACCCCGCTCGCGCTCCAAGCCTCCACGGCATCACGCCCGTCGCCGCGCGCCTCATCTCCCATCGGCCTGCGTCTACGTCCGCCCTCCTCCTCCGGCCCCCACGCGCCTCCCCGGCCTCGCTACCCCCGTGCGACGATGTTCCCAATGGGAACTCCTCGCGCCTCCTCACCGTCCCTGTCTCCATGGACCCCGCCACCGCCACTGCCAAAGACGCCCCCGTTGCCAAGCATGTCAGGCGACTGCCGAGCCCGCCGCAGCTGCCGGCCTCCCGTCTAGGTTTCCCGCGCGGGATGGCATGGTGGCCTGGCGGGGACGGCTACGGCCCGACGCGGCCCAGCGCGGCCGGGGACCGCATGCCCATGGAAACGGCGCCGGTGTTCTCCAGGTGCGACTACAAGCACTCTCATCGTGATGGCCAAGCCCGGCGGGGAGGGCCCCTCCAAGTAGCAGATGATCGAATGCTACATCTAGACCCTCACCAAGGTCCTCGGAAGGTACTTGCGGCGTTTTCTCTGACAACCCGCCGCGGCACCAATCGTCCCTTGATACGATTGCCGTAGTTCGCCTTTCGAAGCCGAGGAGAGGGTTGGTTCTGGAAAAGGAAATCTGACATTTTCTTTCTGTGATGCAGCAAGGAGGAGGCGAAGAAGAAGATCTACAATGTCTCATGCGAGCGCTATTTCGGGTTTGGGCACGAGATCGATGAGGAGACATCTACAAGCTCGAGGGTTCGTGCAATCTATGCTCTGTGATGTCATTATTCATTTGCTGTCCTTTTTGCTAGATTTGATCTGATGCCGTTTTGTTTATGTTATTCTACAGATTCCCTGGTGTTTTCTTTGTGCTCCCAGATTCGTATGTTGATCCTGAGTACAATGACTATTTCGGTATCACTGTATGATTGCTCATATCTAACTTCGGGATGTCATGTCGTTGCTTCTACTAAAATTTGGTCTGGATGGGTCATTGAATTGGTTTGAGACATGATTCCATTTCAATGCTGTCTCGTCAGGCCAAATCCTATGCTGTTCATATTTTAGTCCACTAGGCAAAGCTATGAAGATTTCCTTCTTTCAATGGCTATGGATTGATATATCGACATTCTTTTTTAGCCTTACCCAAATGAAACAGAAAATTGGGTTCATTATCAAATTGGTTTGAGACATGATTCCATTTCATTGCTGTCTCGTTGGACAAGTTAAAACAACTTGCAATTAGTAAAGCAATTGTTAAGTGGTGTCATATAAGCAACTTCTATCACGTGCTTACTCCCTCTGTTATGTAAATATAGTGTATTTAAAAAAAATTAAGACAACTTAATCATGAATTGTTGTAACTATAAGAAGTTTCTCCTCAAATCATGGTTCCCTTTTTAACAAATTTTAAATCTAGACATAGTTATTACAAATGCATTATATTCCATATAACTTTTATGTCACAATGTCCTATATTTCACAACGGAGGAAATATAAATGTTAAAAGTTATACCTCCAGGAAGAAATTAAAAGAGAAAAGGACATAATTTATGTTTATCTTTTCGTCCTTTGAGATATTTGTTGAATTGCATTGTAGCTATGAGATCTAAAAAGTCACAATCACAAAACAAAAAAGGCATGTCAGCTTCTCATGTTTCAACAATATATATCACAGATTGCAGACTTGAAGTTGCACTCACGTCTACTAAATTCAGTGGTTGTTGCTATCGCTCACTCTCCTGGCTAAGTCTGCAGGCGCGAGTCCTTAGAGTTGGAGGAGTGCTCTGAAATACTTCAGTTTGTTCAAGGTAGCCAACATGAGGCTGAGAAGTGGCGGTAGAAAATTCAGCACGATTTTCCTCTTTGCACCAAGTAACTGAACATACAACCAGACACTTTTGCAAGTATTCCCAGACCACCTGCAGTACTGTTGGGCATTCTTAACGTCATTACCAAAAGTAGACTTAGTTTTCTAATTCTGATAACGGCGCCAAAAATGCCGAACCTATCCCTCACGCCACTTAAGCCAAGTTGTCATCCCCAGCATGACATGAGAGACGCGGTATTGAAATATGCAACTGCTCTTCTAAATAAATAATAAATAAGATCTGCAAGCGCACAGATTAATACCGATGTAGCATTTTAACCGGAAAGTATTCCAGGTATCGTTATTTATATTTTTACCACTGGGAAGGGATTACTAACATCAATGTTGATTATGGAATGGAATATAGGAATGAGTATCAATCATTGCATGTATAAGTGAGAGCATTCATCTATCTCTTGCATACAGAGGTAAGTGTCACATAAAATATAGATAAAGTATGAATGGTGACAAAGATAAATAATCTGATCAGCTAGCCACATATAATAATGATAAGCACCTCAACAGATATTCTAGCAAGTCATTAGCATGGTATTAGGACGAACTACAAGGATATTTCCTAAGTTATTCTTAACTATAAAGTCTAGCATATCATAATTAGTGCAAGTACACTTGGCAATCATTGTGAAAAAGGACTACGCCCATGCATAGTGATATTATCAAGGAAGATGAGAAACATAGCAATCACTCCCCCGTAATAATGTTGCTCTGCCTGCCTTACACACGGGAGGGGGACTATATAAGAACCAACGAAGCTGTCACCATCGCGGACCACCCCACGATCCGGTATATAAGGTGCAATCGCAGATAAATATGGTCTAAGCACCACGCCTACACAATATTTATCATTTACCCATGGATCCGATGGATAAACGCTATACGATCCTAAACATGTATATAATTCCAATCTAACTAAGCCAAGCGTATAACTACGATAAACTAAGAACAATATAATCGCAAATATAAACAAGTAGAGCATAGTCATAATCAATATATTGAAATAGAACAAAGTTGTATTCATAATATTGAAGAACAAAGATGAACAATGAAGAACAGTAAAGGAATTACCAAGAATCCTCTTGACAGATCCGGAAACCAATCGAAGATTGACTCCTTCTAGTTCTAATCCTATGTAGCTATGCTATACTAGAGATCTAGTTGATGTGGTGGCTCTAGGGCTTGATCAGAGACTCTCCTCCTGAGATTAGGGTTTGAAGAATTGAGAATGAGGGAGTGCCTCCTCCAGGGGCCAGGGGTCCTGCTTATATAGCCCCCTCAAGTGAACGTGGGCCGTCGGATCAAACCGACATTAATCGCACGGTTTTCCTTGATCCCTTAGGTCGGTGGAGCATAATCCGCAAGACGGAGCCTGATTGGCTCTCAGGCGAGGGCGGGCGCCCTAGGGAGCAGGGCGGGCACCCTGCCTCCGGGCCCGTTCAGCCTCCCGTTCGATCTCGTGGCTTCTGGAGTCTTCTAGATGATAGAAAATCGGTGAACACGTTATTATCTCTATGCAAACCCGACGTGTGGGCCTTTCCTCCGTATTTTCTGATAACCCCTGCAGAAATAGACAAACACCAAAACTCGTGGAATTCTGTCAGATAAAACCCTAAGTCTAGGTGTTGGTTGCATTTGGATCCTTTTCTTTATTTATTTGATAACTATATTTGGTACTTAAGGACCGTCAACAAGTACCCATTGGTTTGGAGGCAACAGCACTGCCAACAATAGCAGAAAGGTTTGGTGTAATGTATCCCATCCTGCCATCTACAAAATCGAGCACTTTCTTCTTTGCCGCATCAGGGGTAAGGGCTATGTCACACGCTTCAATGTTATTTTTCCAAATTGTCTTCAGAAGAGGCTGTCGCTGAGACAACCATTATAATTGCAGAAGGTGAAAGCACTTCCAGATCTACAGCAGCAGCTGGGAGTGCAAGTGTGCAACCAGGACTCGTCGCTATCCATCGCGGCAATGCAGCACCTCATTGACACCGTACACTCTTTATAAGTCACATAAATCTTTACGAAGATAACTGAAATAATTTCTTATGTATATTGTGATGATCTGGGCAGTCGTAAGCATTGTTACTTTTCACGTTTGGATTTTTTTAGGTCTTGCTTCAGGAAACTCGTGTAGTTAAGAAGCTGTTCGGCAGTGTACGTATCATGATACTATTCACACTTGATACAACTGCAAAATTTAGTGCTCTAGCTTTTCCCCCTACTCCTGCAACACTTTTAAGTATTACATTTTTTTTGTTTGTATTTGATCTTCCTTCAGGAAGATGACAAGGAATCCAAAGTCGAAGCTATAGAAAGATAACATTCTCTATTTATAGGTATGAGCTTATGTGGATACTGATGCTTATATTGTGAAATTATTAAGTGTGTTCCCTTGGTGTTGAAGTCTTGATGTTTTAAACTGCTTTTGGGTTCTTGCTGAATGAAAGGATGAGTCTAAGATCAGAAGAGAATTTTTGTGGTTCCCTCACCTTTGTCTTGGTTGAGTTCAGTCATTATATAAATTAAAAACATGCCTTAATGCCTCTAATTTAAACCTAATTATTTTTGTGTGTTAGATTGGTAGAATATAAATTTTCTTGCCGACATTCACAAACGAAATACAGGTGACCTGTTTTTTTATTTGTTATTGATGGTAAATGTTAAACCTATGCATTTTTCAATATAAGGATCCACATTTCTTGTAAATGGTTCGTCTAATAAATTTGTGTCTTGCAGGAGCTGGTTACCGATGGAATGGTATGTTAGTAGTCCGTGTGAATAATATAAAAGCATAACTTTCAAGTCTTTAAGAACAGCATGATCAATGTGAGAGAAGATAAGGACTTTATTTCAAGAATTCGTATTTCAAGAATTCGTTGTTGGGGCGAGAACCGGGATAGAATAAAATAAAGGCATCCAGTCTGCATTGTCGCCTTGATGTGAATACTATATAACTAAATAGTGTATCATTAGTGAATCCTTGTTTATTTTTCACTATCGTTATTCAAATTATCCATGGCAACAGTTGTACACAATCAAAGCATACAAGAATCATGAGCTTCTGTGTGATGAGTTGTGCCTATTGGTAATCTGCTTGGCTTAGCTTGCAGTTCTCTTCGCACTAAAGAAATCAAATTAGCTATTTTTTATGTTAGACAATAGAATGGTAACCATCCACGAGAAGAAAATGTAGGGATGATTCAGATATCTCCAAGACATATTAATACAGTAAAAAAGAGAGAAAGTTTCAGTTTCTACAAACTCACAAAGGTCGAAGTAAACTCGTTCTTCAATTTCTACAAACTCATAGAGATCGAAGTAAACTCATTCTAAGTTGTAACTATATATTACAGAAAAAAGAGAGCAAATTTTAGTATCTACAAACTCACAAAGATCAAAGTAAACTCAAGGTAATTACAACTAGCAACTAGATGATTTTACTGTTATTCCTCCTTTCAAAGAGCTTTTTTTGACACGTGCGTGGCGCACGTGCATTTCCACTAGTATATATGAAAGCTCTCAGCACAAGCCCAGGAAGTAATCGAATTGTAGAGTGAGCCATTGACAAGCTCACAGAGGCTTTAACAACAGCACACAACTGTGAACCATATGCTACATAAAGACATAAAGTATTCTCTGTAGATTCACAAATGGCACTGTACTCTTCCTCTTCACACCTATATGATTATGAATGATGAATCAAACAGGACCGTGCAATACAAACAAGAAGCCCTCCTTGCCTCTACAAAAGCATGAATCAACAGAAATGGACAAACAACCAGACTGGCTGCTAACCCAGTTTACATATGATTTTTTTATCCCTTTTCTGCAAGGGATCATAATTCATAGTGATACGGAAACATTACATTTCCATTTTTTTCCATATAAGAAATAAATACAAAAAGGCAAATATACTAAATACGGTCGTGGTCGTTTGTAGCTGCTCTCTTCCACCTATTCCACCTCCAGTTCAAGGTAAAGGAAGGGCAGCTTGGGTGCAATTCCACACTGTTCCTTAACGCACGTTCTGCATCACTGCAAAAATTTGGTGGTGGAGGGTAGCTTCCGTCCCATGTCTCCTGATGGTCCTGGAACTCCACATAGATGTGTCGGAGGCTCAAGAGGTGCTCCATGCCAACTGGTGTGGCTCTCCCCCACTCCCGGTAATCGAATTGTAGAGTGAGCCTTTGAAGCCTGGGCATAACTCCTTCCTGGAACTGGAATCCCATGTGCGAGGTTGCATTTGCATCAAAAAAGTAAAAACTGAGGCTCTCCAGAGAAAGGAATCCTGTGCTGAACACGATGGCTTCGACAGCAGGAGGGCCGCTCTCCAATTCCAAGCTGAAGTGCATGAGCGAGGGAAGCTCTCCAAGAACATCAACCTCATCTGTTGACATCCTCGAAACAAGAAGCTCCAGACGGCGTAGCCTATTCAGAGTGCCCACTCTAATCCACCGGGGAATTCTGGAGAACAGGAATCCCTTCAGTTTGAGAATCTCAATTCCAGGAGGAGGGTCAGATAGTGAGCCGAGACAATCATCATCATCAATCAAGACAACACGCCTAGGACGGACCTCCAAGTATCTGAGGGCACGGAGTTTTCCAATGGAAGAGTAGAAAGAATCAATCCCCTTGGCCGCTGATACATCCACGCCAGAAGTACCGCAGCAAAGTCGTCGCTCCTTCACCTGGAGATTGCGCATGCCTTGCCATCCACAGCACAACCTCATATCCCTTAGATTTGTGAGTTCACCAAGGGCCTTGGTGTCCAAACGGAGCAGATCAAAGCCTGCAAGAGTGCGTAGAGACTTCATCTTGCCTAGCCCATAAGGCATCATTTCACCCCAATGCACGACCAGGCGGGACAAGCGAGGCAAATCAACAATTTGTGATGGCATGTTCGAGTTCCCCAGTATTTCCAGTGTCTCCAAATGCCCAAGCCTGCTAATCTTAGAAGGGATCTTTATATACCATGAACAACTGTCAAGCTTCAAATATCTTAGTTGTAACAATTGGCAAATGATAGTGAGGTCAACTTGCTTGCCATTCCACCACGAGAACATCAGTTCATCATTACGTCTATACTGTGTGAGATGCATCTGGAGATCCAACATTCGGAGATACTTATGAAATGGAAACAATGGAAGTCTCGACATGCGACTTCCAATCACTGAGAGCGATCGAACTTTTGACAGGCTAGTATTAGGAGAAATGGGCCCCAATACTATGCCATCATCTGATGCACTAGTTTCAGCATTAAAATGCAGGGACAGTCGACGGATGTTGTATTTGTGTTCTCTTGTCAGGTCTCCAGAACTGTATGCCACACTCATAAAATTATCTTCCGTGCATCTCTTCAGGATTAAATCAAGCATCATATCGTGTACTCTGCAGGACAATACCTCCCCACAGTCACTTCTTTCTGGCTGAATCAAGCTTCTATTCACAAGCTCATTGAAATAACTCTTAGCAACATCCTCCTCATCGCCTTGCCATTGACACAAACTAACAAAGCCTTCAGCCATCCATTGTCTAACTACATCATCCCTCTTGATCTCATAGTCCTCCGGATATTTACCGAGATATAGAAAGCATGTCCTGAGATGATGAGGAAGATTCTTGTAGCTAAGGTCTAGAATCTGTCTCATCCCTTCCAAGGTGGAATTTGTGTCAAGCAGAGTACCCAGAGAGTTTCGTATGCTTTCCCATTCATTCATTAGTCTTTCTGGTCGGCTAGCTAACAAGCTAGCTATGGTGATAACCGCAAGTGGTAAACCACTGCACTTCTTTAAAATTTGAGCAGAAACTTCTTTATAATGAGATGGGCAGCCATCTTCAGAACCAAATATCCTATTAAGGAATAACCTTCTTGCGTCTTGGTCGTTGAGGGGCTTCATTTTATAGATGCACTGGTGATTAGAACTTGCCCTACTAGCCACATCTTCCAGTCGTGTAGTTACAATTACTCTGCTGCCCTTATTGTTATCTGGAAAAGCACACAAAATAATTTCCCATTCCCGTATGTCCCACAAGTCATCAACTACAATCAAGTACCTGTTATTTTTTTTGCACATGTTACATAGACAACACATTGTCTCTATAAAATAAATAGAAGTATCAGAAAATATCAAAGAAAAGTAAATCTAATTAAAGCAAGTTAGAGAATAAGAAAAAAGACACTAAGAACTAGCCTTTGCCTTAGGAAGGCATTTGTGAAAAGTTAAAGATTTGTTTTAAATTCGTAGAATTAAATGCATATCAGATTGACATGAGACAAACTTGATTAAACCCATAATGCTATTCTCTACATGGTAAAATATATGGACTCATAAAATCTTTGATGCTATGAAAGGCAACACCCTATCTAACAAGCATGCAACGAAATGATATTATTAGTTTAAGGGCCCTAGAAGCACATGCAATCTGGTGAACTGGGCGACCAACAATATGCAAGTTCTTCACATACATGGCTCACCACCAAAATCAACTTTTGATCATCAAACAACAATTGGCCATGTGAAATGGCAAATCAGGTGTCCTGCCCCCATTGTCTCATTGCTGACTAGCGGTCAGTGCACTTGCTCATGCATTGTTTCTATGGCTAGATGGGGAAGAAATTGTACAATTATTTAAATCCAACATAATATGTCAGGTAAAGGCAAGAATTAACTAGCTTGATCAGAGGTAGTTACCTTTTATGATTGAGATGGACAACAAGGCTGTCGAGGATGTCTTGCGCATCATAAGAAGAAGAGCCAATTCCAAGTTTTGATTGTATGTCCTTGAGAAGCTTTTTCAAATCAGGTCTTTGAGAAACTGAGACAAATGCCTTACAATCGAATTGCTCTCCTATCATTTGATACACCTCTTTAGCAAGTGTAGTTTTACCCAGACCTCCAAATCCCACAATGGAAATCACCTTCAATTTTTGCTCTGTGTTTAACAACCACCTGACTAGCTCTTCCATTGGCCCATCAATACCTACAATAAGAGCAATGGTATTCTTACTATTTTTCAAAAGAATATACTAGCACTAATGACTTGTGGAATATCACACGTGCAAGTTATATTAAATGTATGTAGGTAAATGCTCGTAAAATTTTCCATACCCACTAGAGAGGCTGACACCTTGTAGAGTGTCGTCACTCGAGGATCAATAGGCACAGTGCTAGAACTAGATTGTGAGTCACTAATCTTGCAAACATACTGCAAGTCATCAGTCTTAAGTTTGTATCTCTTGTATCGTTCACTTTCCTCCACAACACGACGCCGGAGCTCCTCAAATTGGCTGCCAATTTGACTATATTCCTTCAATCTCTTTAAATAGTGACGCATCTTTTCCATAAACCCAATGCTGGCACTAGAATTATGGCACATGATCAGGTTATCAATGGAATCTTCGATGTCATATGCCATGTCCCTCACACGATCTCTCCAACCGTTGATCTGTGGGTCCAACTGATCATAATGCGCCAGCTTCTCAAGGAAATCGCCCATGGCGCTGAGCTCGTCCTTGAAGAAGGGCACCTGTTTCCTCACCTCTGTGAGCTTCTTGTACTTATCACCCATTAGTATAGTGAGCTTGGCAAGAATGGGTGTCATCACCCCTGCTGCAGTGCTCACCACCACCGTTTCCATCTCCTGTCAGCTACCGCTCTGACTTAAAACCTCCTTAAAGTTTGAGCACTGCAATGAGACATAGCTTTGTCTATGTTTTTTTTTTAAAAAAAAACTAGCTTATATCTAGGTGCATAGAAAAAGGGTATGTACCAAGAAAAGCAAAAATGATTTACGATTTGGAATGTAGGGAGTAGATTTTACGTCCTCGACTAAACTCGATCTTAGTTACTTTAATGTCATAAACTATTGTTTCAGCGTGTACCATGGCAGTTAACATGTATTTGTTATATCGAAGAACTATATGTGTACTAGTACTGTTTTAAAAAAAACATTGAGAACTTAAAACTAAATTGCTAGTATTGATATGACATAATGTTTTAGTCAAGATGTATAAACTTATCTAAAATAACAACTTACAAAATTTATTGTCATAGAGTGAACTTTTTACTGTATATTAGCTGCTACACTAAAAAATGCATAATAAATGACTTGTTTCTTTTGGTTTTCTAGAACTATCTTATCTTACTATTACTCAGAAAAGAGTCATTTTGTACCTTACACTCAAGCGACATGCTAGCAAAAAGAGTAATCCTAGAAATTTCGAAGAAAGTCAGCATTGTTTCTGCCATAAACTAGTTCAGATAGTATGATAATGAAGTTGCCATAAGAAGTGATATGTATATTAGGAAAACATGAGCAGGCTATAGGAAAATATGCGATATAATATACATGAAAGCAACATAGTTCATGATGCGAAGATAAATATATCACGGCTTCTAGTGCTGAAAAAGCAATGTGATAGAGATCTCGTACCGTGATTATGATTTATAGCTGGTGAGTGTTCTTGTCCTTGTTCTCATACCTGAGTATATACAGAGCAGAGGCAATTTATTTGCTAAGAATCTGTGGCAAAAGCAGAAAGTGTAGGTGTCAGAAAATAGATGATCGAGAGGAGCAAGTCAAAATAAACAGAATGTTGCATTCTTGGTTAGAAATAAACTAAAGTAAATACCTCGAGCTCAGATCTGCTATGTTTGCTTTTGCTCCTATTAGCCTCAGCAATGTATGCAAACAAGAGCTTCCAGGATCTGGGTTGCACAATTCAGGTGTGAATTTTGCTTCTTGAGCCTAGATCAGATGCACAGCAAGGGACTTTAAGAGCTTCTGGTAGTTGTGAAGGCAAGGATAAGAGAGAGCAGCTAAGGGTGATTGACCAACTCTGAGTCTTGCCCAAGCGTCAAGAAAAGGGGAAAAAAAACTACAACTTGTGCTAATTGTTAAGACAAGGCATGGGCTCATTGGGCAGATTAAGCGAGCTAGGTTCAGAGCCTCTGTCAACAGGCTTCCTGGATAGCTTTTAAAAAAAATCTAGAAAGGGATGGCGCAATTTTATGTATATTTGAGAATAAATGATCAAACTACTGTCAACAACTTCCATGGCCTCATTGCCTCTCTAATGGAGTTGCCAACAAGCCAACAACCCCCATTAAGCACCAGCAGCTGGACCTGCTACAACAACTGATGTAGCGAGTAGCGACGAATGGCGTTGCTGCCACTCATCTACTGTACTGTAACTAATGGGAGGTGGTTGGTGGGCTGTGAGCTGAAATGTCGAGGAAGATGCCGCAGTCTAGCACATGTCGTGTGCTGCCATGCCTTGAGGTTGCTTCTTCTTCAACACCTCGAGGATCGATTCCCTCAAGGGTCCGGGCAGGATAGAATAAAATATTTTCAGATAGAATAAAATATTTTCAACTCTGGCTGTCGCCATTACCAAATTGAACTCCTCTGATCATGACTCATGTGCGCATCACCATTCACGGGTGAGTGCCAGCAATTAAAGATGGTTGCCAGGCGAACAAGAATCCAAGAATGAACTATGCATTCAGCAAGCTCTAACGTAAGCTCACCAGCGGAAGTGGTACAAAGGCTAACCTGACATACAATTACATATGCTTCGGCTTTGCGGACAAGGACGGAGGCAGCCGGAAGCAGAGACATACAAGAAGCAGAAAAATTGAAAAGAAACAGAGACAGTCAAAACCAAAGATGATAGATTGGAACGAAGCCTCACCGGCTACACATTTCGTCGAACGGGTAGATGTGAGATGTGCGTGTGCTGCGTGCCCAACGGCCAGTCGCTGCGGCGACCACCTGCTCTATTCCCCAGTCCCCACTGCAGCCGACGCGGCGCTGGCCACATCCGGCTGACCAAAATCAATCGGCCCTCCCGCAGCCACTAGCCGGCCCAAGGCTCCATCGTCATCTTCCATGGAGCCCACTCCGGGACTCCGGGGCTAGGGTCATGGACTCATGGGCTCAGGGGAAGGACGGCGTAGAGGGTGGAGCGTGGAGCTGGGGGAAGAGCTAGGCTGCTGGCCGCGGAGCAAGCGGCGACGGCGAGGCTCCTCAGCATCGCACTGTGTCAGTGCCCGAGAAGAAAGACGCCCTGTGAATATCCAAAAGGGGATTTTTCTCGAGAGAGATACTTCCCTCCGTCCATAAAAATATACAATTATCGGTTCCGTGCCGTCAAACTAACTTAAATTTAACTAAATTTATTTAAATTAGTATTAGTATTTATGTTTCTAAATAAATTATTATAAAAATATTTTTTAAACTAATTTAATGATATTTATTTTGTATTTATATAACTTTAGTTAAAATTAAAACTGTTTAACTTATTGAAACACGATAATTATATTCTTACGTGAACAGAGAGTTACTATATCATGGACGACGAGGCCCGACATGCATCACCGGGGCAGTCCATCAATCCTGGGCTTTGTATGGGCCATGGCCCACGTCCGCACTGAAGAACAGAGCTTCTTTGCGTTTGTAATGGTCCATGAATCCTCAGCACTATTTTGATTACAAATTCTGGACCATCAAACTCTACCTGTAAATTGCAGTATGGTTCTGGCAGCTAGCAATTTGGTTCCACTAAAAAAAAAGCTAAAAATTTGGTAATCACTGTTTCACGGAAAAATAGCATTTGTTACTGGAACTGACAACTGACAACGAAAACATGATTTATGCATGTCCGACAAAGCGCCGTATGCACCGCCTTATTCTCACCCGAAACTTTGCGTCGTCGGATGTTTATATATGCATAAAGTATTAAATATAGATTAAAAAATAACTAATTACATAGATTGTATGTATTTTGTGAGACGAATCTTTTAAACCTAATTAGTCAAGATTTGACAATAAAGTGTTACATTAACACATGTGCTAATGACGGATTAATTAGGCTTAATAAATTCGTCTCGTGGTTTACAGATAGATTCTGTAATTTGTTTTTTATTAATATTTGAATACCCCATAGAACATCCTCATGTGACACCCGAGGTGACATCCTAAAATTTTACACCCTGAAACTAAACAAGACCGGAGAGCCGTTTTCAGCCTTGTCAAATGTCAATTAAGTGAGCATCTGGAGTTACCAGTAGACCATCATGTTCAGAAAACACGCCAACCAAAACCCATCATGTTAGGACCTCTTTGGTTCCGGAAGATAAATTTTAATTCCCGTCACATCAAATGTTTAGACACATACATAGAGTAGTAAATATAGACTATTTACGAAACTAAAAATATAGGGTGAGGATAATTTGCGAAACGATTTTTTAAAGACTAATTAGTCCATTATTAGCACTAATTACTACAGTAACAAAATGTGCTAATGATGGAATAATTAGGCTTAATAAATTCATCTCGTGGATTATCCACCAAATATGTAATTTATTTTTTAATTAGTATCTGAAAACCCCATGGTCAAACCCGATCAACATCTGATGTGACACGGACTAAACTTTAACAGCCTGAACCAAACAGGACCTTAACTAAACAGCGTACCAGAACGTTTCTTCTGAAATCTGAAATGTAAAAGGGCTAAAACAAACACCGACTCTTCTAACAAATACTCCCTCCATTTCAAATTATAAGTCATTCTAAAAATCTTGAAAAGTCAAAGTATCTTAAGTTTGACTAAAATTATAGAGAAAATTATAAAGATTTTTGACATTAAATATGTATACTATGAAAATATAATTAATGAAGAATTTAATAATACTTAGTTAGCATCATAAATATTATTATCTTATCATATAAATTTAGTTAAATTTGAGATGTTTTGACTCTCCAAAATTCTTAAAATGACTTATAATTATAATTTAGGATTGATGGAGTAGGCCCGATGGTCGTAAGTGCAGATGTATATATCGTCCATCCATCATACCTCAATTATTAATACAATATGAAACTCAACACAAACTCAGGAAGTAAAGGACACGTCACACCATCCAAGAAAGCAAGTTGGATGGACAGGGGATGCAGGCAGTTGGTGGTTTCGTTGGTTCCGATACTTCGAGGCACACTTGATTCAATCACGAGACACACAGTTGCCATGTCTGGACGCATTTGGTGTTGCTGCGAGTGTGCGCAGTACCTCCCTCCCGCGCTGACCTGGCCTTGATTTGAGCCACCACCGTTGCACGGCACGCTCGCTTGCTCATGGCGAGTAAGGCCTCGTCCGATCTTCAAGCTCCATGGGAGAGTACCGGCCGGTAAGCTCCTTCCACTGCTAGCCAACTGATCTTTCGTCGATTGTTTAAAATATCTTTAGTCTCGATGATTTCAGCGCCCGGGACTAAATAGGGCTTTAGTTCCGGTTGATGGTCTGTAACACCCTAAATTTTTGAATATTTTTAAATAGGGAATTTGATTTACTTACGTAATTTTGTGAGCATTTTAACCTAGTGAAATGATATTTTGTTAAAAATAAAATCAAATATAAGGTTAAATGAGTGTTTGTGCATACATGCCGTTGCATATTTTTAATTGTTTTGATTGGGTTTATTTCCAGAAGAAAATTATTTCAAAGAAAATCATTTGGAAAAAAATGTATTTGAAGTATTAGAAAAAGAAAAGGAAAAGGAAATGATTTCTCAGTTCGGGCCGAAACCAGCTCTTTTTCTCTCTCTTTTCGGCCCAGCCGCATCCCCTTCCCTCCTGGCCGTGGGCCGCGAAGGTGGGCCGGCCCAGCCAGCAGCTGCCCGTCGCGCCTCCCTCCCTTTCCTCTAACTGACCTCCCGGGCCCGCTTGTCAGCGGTATTGTCTCCTACCTCCCGCTCGTGTTCGAGCCGGACTCCGGCAATGGAGGCCGAGGCCGTCCCGACTCCCCTCCGCCTTGCCCCGCACGTCAGCTAGCCTCTTAAATAGCAGCCCTGCCTGCACCGCCCCTCCACAACCCTAACCGCGAGCCTCGAGACGAGCAAGCCACCGCATCCTAGCAGCCGCCGCTCAAGCTTGGAAGCAAAACGAAGAACTCGTTGATTCGGCCACCTCCGTAAGCTACCGAGGGTTCGGGTTGCTGTTTGAAAGTTGCCGAGCCCATCTTCTTTTTCTTTTTTCGATTTGTTTCACTAATTGGCTCGGTCATCGTGAGTAGGGCTCCGCCGCTCGCCATTGGAAGCCGCCCGCCTTCCTCGGTCGGTTTCGGTCGCCGGAGAGCATCTAGGTGAGTTCGCGGCTCCCTCATACTCCTTCCTGTGCAATCGGTGTATTGAATAGCGTGTCCTGCTGTCGGATTGCTCAATTCCGGTGAGCAATTGCTCGCCGCCGGCCAAACCGCCGCCGTCGGGCCACTGTTGGTGGCCGGCGTTCTCTTCTCCCCCTCCTATCTTCTAATCTCCACCGTTCTCTTTTGATCCGGTGGCTCAGATCGAGTCATACCGATTCGGCTGCCTCTTTTGCATAAGAGCCCTTAGGTTTCTTTGTTTTTAAACCCGCAATCCATGGCGCCTTTGCTGGTTTACGCTTTGTTGTTTTGAAAACGTAATTTTCGTCGGTTTAAATGAAAATACGCTTTCAGCTATTTACAGAATTGCCACTAGATCTATTTAGGTCATAAAATCTCCGTTTTAACTCTGATTTGATCCGTTCAAGTTGCGTTAGGTTCATAATTTCATATTCTATCTATTAGTACTGCTGTATAGTAGATTTTACACTTTTAAAATTCGAGGTTAGATTTAATCTATTACTTTAATAAAGTAAATCTTGTTTAAATCATAACTTTTCCGTTTTAGCTCCGATTTGCGTGAATTTCGCGTCTGTGTGATCCTAGAGCGATGTAGATTTGTTTTAAAAACTTTTCATCTTATTTTACTGCTGTTGGTGTACTGTTCTAATTGTAGCTTTGTTTGCTTTGCATGATTGCCCTTGGATGATTGTTGTTGACGTGTTAATCGAGAATAGACGGTGATCAGTTCGTTGGTGATCAAGAGTACTATTACGAGTCGGATCAACAGGATCAGCTAGATCAAGGCAAGTGTTGATATTTGGTAACGCAATTAGGAAATAGGATCCGCAAGCGCACGGATATCGGTGAGCACTTCACCCGAGATGTTATCCTGGGTATCGTATTTATATTTTTACCTTTAGGAGAAAGAGTGCATCTGACTAACCAAATCTATTACTACTAACCTTTAGGCTACAACCACTATGATTCGATGTGAGTGATGTATAGAGAAGACTACAACCGCACTCTTCTTCTAACCTTGGTAAGGATGATCTACTGTTCTATTGGGGAGGTTTATGGAATCTAGACACCACAAAGGATGTTCAACCCGCACCTATAAACCCTATCGATCCTGCTAACGGGATATGGAATACAAAGGTAACTCGGAATTGTCACGTTCCTCGCTACTACCACGGTCCGGCTAGACGAGGGGATATCTATGAGTATCCTAGCTTAAACACCACGTTTACGCTAGAGATGATTACTCTAAACTCTACGCGAAGAGATCAAAGTAAACTCATAAACCAAAGAACAATAAAACAAAGAACTTACTAGAATTTAGAAGTCGAAATACTGAAGAATCCTGAGAACAAGCCTCGGGTTAGAAGAACTTGCTCCCGCAGGTACAACCTCGAAGTAGACACCGACAGGCCGGCTTCCTCCGATCTACACCTCCACTCTATCTCTCTCAATCTAGTAGAACTAATTCTACTTTCACATTGGATGCTAAGCCCTAAGAGGTGGGAACCCTAGAGGGAACCTCTCTCTCTAAACCCTAACTAGAGATATGCAACTGAATAATGAATTGGGGTCTTCTCCACCAGGGGTCAGGGGCCTTGCTTATATAGCCCTTTTGGATGAATCTGGACCGTCGGATCAAACCGACCTTCATCCTACGGTTTTCCTTGATCCTCAAAGGCGGTGGAGCATAATCCGCGAGACTCGACCTGATTGGTCCCGGGGGCAGGGCGGGCGCCCTAGGGCATAGGGCGGGCGCCCTGTGTCCTGGCCCGTTACGGCTCCCGTTCGTTCCCGTGGCTTCTGGAATCTTCTAGATGTAAGATAATTACGTGTTCGGTTAATATCCCGTCATTAATCCGACATGTGGGCCTTTCTTCCGTATTTCCTGATAACCCCCTGCAGAAATAGATAAACAGCAAAACTCGTGGAATTCTGTTAGATCAAACCCTAATTCTAGGTGTTGCTTGCATATAGGTCCTTTTCTTTATTTATTTGATGGTTATAATTGATACTTAAGAACCGTCAACAAACACCCCCATACTTAGGCTTTTACTCATCCTCGAGAAAAGGTTGGTTAATAAAACATCTGGGGTTGAAACATTCTTTCATACCTACAGGGTGTTGTAAAAATCCACTGTGCACTTATAGTCAGGGAAATATATGGTCAGAGTAAAGAGCCTTTCTTCTTCTTATTCCCTATCACTTGGAGTTTTTATATATTTTTGAAAAGAAAAACTTAGCATACCTTTATCCTCATAGGTGCTCTCAGAGTCACTCATTATCTTTTATATTTCTCTCTGAGGCTGTTTTGATTTTGCAAAAATAATTCTTTAAGCATACACACCTTGCATTTATTGTATGGTCAAAACCGGATCCGAGGAGAAGAATGCCATACTCTTAGATTAAAGATCTTGAAAATTAAAAACTTGTCACTCTTACTGGCATATTGCTTATTAGAGGGACCATGGGCTATCATTTTCTTTCCATCATATTTTTATCATATCTCATTTTTTTTTCATTTTGGGTGGATACCGAGGTACCCCTAATTCTACTGCCGGACACTTGTCCATTTTTTCTACGAGGTTATCGAGCACTTGCTCCTTTTTATTTCCTCGATATATTCATAATTTTGCATAGCCCATGCCTCTAACGCAATAATACTTCGGAAGAGTGAATCTTTCTGAATAAAAATGTCTTGATCTTAGGAGTATGATAAATCTCTCAACAAGGGTCTAACTTGTTTTGAACAAACTCAATACAAAGCAGATAGCTTTAATTAATATTTTTATGTTTAGCAGGCATATAAAACTTGAGGATGGTAGCTATAATTTTGAGATTTTTAAAACAAATTCTCCAAGCAATAAAGATACTAAGAATAAGGTACTCATACCCTTACCATCTCTTATTCCACAATGACTTTTAGCAATACAGGGTTTTGAAATAATTTTAATAATTGCAGGTTTCCAGGAAATATCACAGAGTGAGATTGATCATGATTATAAGCATTTTTATCCTTTTAATTTATCATGTTTAGAGAGATAAAATTCTGCACAAACTAAGGTGAGTGTGTAAGTGTGTAATAAAAGTGTGCAGAGTGTGTACCTGGTTCATGGAGTGGTGCGATCGAAGTGTGTGTGATATGTCAGGGAATCTCTCCCATACTTGTTTTCTGCTTTCTTACACAAAAGTAAAGTAGAGACACACAAGACATACTAATAATAATCTTTATTAATCTTGAGGCATTTATTACAACCGAATAATAATAATAACCGAATATAATAGATCTAAACTGATTATAAGCGAACCTAATCGAATCTAATAATAACTAAGACATATATAGCCCCAAGATCTAATCTAGATAGCTCAGCGACGCTCACGCCTCCTAAGACTATGCTCTAACTCATCGATCCTCTTGTTGGCGTCGGCAAGGTCATCCCGTAGCTTTAGGATCGTAGTGTTATGGTTGAAGGTCCTCCGATCCATAGAGATATTGGAGTTCTGAATTTCTATAATGCTGTTCTTGATCACCCGTAGTTCCTCATCCACATCTGCAATGGTCCTGCGGCGCTTGGGAGGTGTCTCGAAAGCATTAAGAGCATGCTTGGGTGCTTCCTTCGGAGGAACGAAGCGGACCTTAGCTGCCCTAACACCCTCGAAGTAAGGTCTCTCCTCCGTGGTATAGCGGACACTAGAGATCTCGCCGCTCCGGTTGGTCTTCACTCTGATGATCCGCTCATTGGGTTTTGGCGGCAGGATCTTTGTTCCGGCTGGTACCTTGATGATCTCCTTCCCTTTCGACGATGATGGCGAGCCTTCGAGCAATAGGGGCTGCGTAGGTGCGGTAAGAACTGGGCGAGCAAAGTAGGATTGGGCAGAGCTGCATTGACGTGGTGGCATGGCTTCTAGCTGTCGCTCTGTGTTGGCCGGGACGAGAGCGTAGGCGTCAGGATCCTCCTTGGGCTTCTTGTTGAGGTCGTAGGGGACGACTTCCCAATCGACGTGGAACTTCTCGGCCATTGGAGCAGCTAGGAACTAAGCAAGATCTAATTTGAGGAAGGAGAGAAGGCTTGAATGAATTGGTGCTAAAAGCTGACGTTGGGGGTCTGTTTATATAGGGGGTAAAAACTGCTCTCGTGCATGGTCGGGACTCTTTCCGCCGTCATGTTTGCGAAACAAACCGAGGACGGAATTTTCTAGATAGCAACGGGCGAGGTTATCACGTGGGAGAAGTCTGGGGCCGAGGGGATACAGGGGCAGGGCGCCCGCCCTCATCCTCAGGGCGCCCGCCCTGTGTCCGGCTCCTCTACAAGCCTGCTTTCTCGAGCGTGTTTCTCACCGTGTTTTTATCCCGAAAAATATATACTTGGCCCAAAAACGTCAAATTAAAAGCGTCGGGCTTTAATTTTTAATTGGAAGGTAAAAATTAATCACGTCTATTTCTTCTAATTCTTTATTGGGCTCTAAAAATAATTTAAGACGTTGACCATTTACCTTGAATAACGTACCTTCGTCATTTTGAAGTGTGATAGCTCCGTGGGATGATGAATGAATTACCTTGAATGGTCCTTCCCATTTGCTCCGGAGCTTTCCATGCCCAAAAAGCTTTACCCTGGAATTAAAAAGTAATACCTTATCTCCAGGTGAGAACTCCTTCTTCTTGATCCTCTTGTCATGCCATCTCTTGACTCTTTCTTTGTAGATCTTTGAATTGTGATATGCTTTCTCCCGCCATTCTTCTAACTCCGATAATTGCATTCTTCTATGTTTTCCAGTGATATCTAGGTCCATATTCCATCTTTTTATGGCCCAGTGTGCCTTGAACTCAAGTTCAACAGGTAGGTGACAAGTCTTTCCGTACACCAATTGGTATGGAGACATTCCAATTGGGGTCTTGTATGCTGTCCGGTAAGCCCAGAGTGCATCGGGTAACTTGTCCTTCCATGCCGTTCCCATCTCGTTCATCGTCTTCTGAAGAATGTTCTTGATTTGCTTGTTAGAAGTCTCTGCTTGGCCACTTGTCTGAGGATGATAGGGAGTAGCGACGTTGTGACGGATTCCATGTCTTGATAGATAGTGCTCGAAGCGCTTGTCAATGAAGTGTGATCCTCCATCACTTATCACTATCCTGGGGACTTCAAATCTTGGAAATATGATTTCCTCAAACATCCTCTTCGAACTGATATTGTCGGCATGTTTGCAAGGTAGTGCCTCTACCCACTTGGAGACGTAATCAACCGCCACCAAGATGAACTCACACTTCTTAGATGGGGGAAATGGACCCATGTAGTCTATTCCCCAGACATCAAAGAGTTCAATCTGAAGGTTGTTGGTGAGTGGCATGGCATCCCTTGTATTTATGTTTCCGTGCCTTTGACATGGCCCACATCTTCTGATATATTGCTTCATGTCATCGTACATCGTAGGCCAGTAGAATCCACATTGCTAGATCTTTGAATGTGTACGGAATGCTCCATAGTGTCCTCCGTATGGTGATGAGTGACATCTGTCGATGATCTTCAATCCTTCCTCAGTGGTCACACATCTTCTAAGTAGGCCATCAGCGCATACTCGGAAGAGATATGGCTCATCCCATATATGTGAACGACTTTCCTGAATAAGCTTCTTCTTGTTTGCTCCGGGTGGTACATAACCTGAAACCATAAAATTAACAATATCTGCATACCAGGGGTCAGATCTGTTAATCCCGTAAAGCATGTCGTCCCGGAGTGAGTCATTAATGGGGGGTTCCTGTGAATTCTTAAAGTACATTCTAGACAAGTGATCAGCAACAGAATTTTCTACTCCCTTTTTATCTTTTATTTCTAAGTCAAATTCTTGGAGTAATAAAATCCATCTGATTAAGCGAGGTTTAGCATCTTTCTTAGTGAGCAAATATTTTAGTGCAGCATGATCAGTGTAAACAATTATCTTAGCTCCAACTAAATAAGATCTAAATTTATCAATGGCAAAAACAACAGCCAGAAGCTCTTTTTCAGTGGTTGCATAATTAAGTTGAGCTCCTGTCAAAGTTTTACTTGCATAAGCAATTGCATGATGCTTTTTATCTTTAGTTTGTCCCAAAACTGCCCCCACAGCATAATCACTAGCATCACACATAATTTCAAAAGGCAACGACCAATCAGGGGGTTGAATGATTGGTGCAGAGATGAGTGCTTGCTTTAATAAATTGAAAGAATTTAGACATGCATCATCAAATTCGAAAGGAGCATCCTTGGCTAGCAAAAGAGTAAGTGGTCTCGCAATAAATGAAAAGTCTTTTATAAATCTACGATAAAAACCAGCATGGCCAAGAAAACTTCGAATTCCTTTTATATTCACAGGTGGAGGTAGTTGTTCAATTACTTCAATTTTAGCTCTATCTACCTCAATACCTCTTTCAGACACTAGGTGTCCTAGCACTATTCCTTCTCTAACCATAAAATGACATTTTTCCCAATTAAGGATTAAGTGCTTTTCTTCACATCTTTGCAAAACCTTATCTAAGTTCTCAAGACAACTATCAAAAGTTTTTTCATAAACTGAGAAATCATCCATGAAAACTTCCATAATCTCTTCAATCATATCAGAAAATATAGACATCATACATCTTTGAAAAGAAGCTGGTGCATTACATAACCCAAAAGACATTCTACGATAAGCATACGTTCCATATGGGCATGTAAAAGTGGTTTTGCTTTGATCATCAGGATGGATAGGGATCTGGTGATACCCTGAATATCCATCTAGAAAACAGAAAAACGAGTGTTTTGCTAACCGCTCAAGCATCTCATCTATAAAAGGCAAAGGAAAATGATCCTTTTTCGTGGCTTTATTAAGTTTTCTATAGTCTATGCACATCCGCCACCCAGTGACGGTGCGTTGCGGAATTAGCTCATTCTTATCATTAGTAACAACAGTCATGCCTCCCTTTTTAGGCACAACTTGAACAGGGCTTACCCACTCACTATGCGGCACAGGATATATAATCCCTGCATGCAGCAACTTTATAACTTCTTTTTTAACTACCTCTCTCATCGCGTTGTTAAGTCTACGTTGAGGCTCTCGAGAGGGTGAAACAGAAGGATCTGTCGGAATACGATGGGTACAAATCATAGGACTGATTCCTGTGAGATCTTGAAGTGAGTAGCCGAAAACAGAGTGGTGTTTTTCAAGAATGGTCATTAATCGCAGAGTTTGCTCCTGAGTGAGTTTATTACTAACGATCACAGGAAACTCTGGATTATTGTTTAGGAAAGCATAGGTAAGACCGGGTGGTAAAGTTTTAAGCTCTATAGGAGGTCTGGGTGTTTCTGCAAACTCATCTAAGGGTTCAGGTTCAGAAGGTTCGGCCTCTTCTTCAGTGAAGAAGGGGGCTTCCTCTTCTAAGTCTGGATCATCTAAAAGTTCTAGAGATGCAGCCTTTACCTCCTCCATAGAATCAGGCAAAAGATATGGCTCGGTCTTATTATTCAAGGAGTGAGAAATTGTCATAGGGAATTTAAAATCCTTTCCAAAAGAAATGTGGAGCTTTCCAGTTTGACCTTCATAAAGGAGTCTTCTAAAAGGTTGTCCAATCAGTAGGTCGAAACCCCATATATCAAAGATATAAAAGTTCAAATGAACCATGGAGCCTTCTACCATAAAGGGTAGGACATTAATAATTCCAAGACTGGGGACTAATCGTCCCAAAGATTCCTTTATGACCTTTGTTGTGGGGGTTAAAATAAGTTTCCCAAATAAATTAAGTGCAAAAGCTTCGGACATAATATTGATCCCCACAATAGGATTATAGAGAGCGTTAAATTGATCAGAATTATAAGCACAGCGTATAGTTATAGAGGGTGTGTCCACTCGGATTACTTCAGAGGAAAGCTCTGACTCCTCTAACCATTCGCTACTCATAACCGAGATAAGCTCTCTCAATTGACGTTCACTTGGTAAACAAATGCTAAATTGGCCGTTTTGGGGTCGGTCTATAGAATGGTAGTTTGAAATGTTTCCAAAATCGGCAAAGAGATCGGATTCTATGTCTAGCATGAAATCAGATGGTAGAATTTCTTCCTTTTGTGGCTCAGAACCTGGGATAGCTAAAGTAGATGAAAAATTTGGCAGAGTGTCTACTTCGGCTTCGTAGGTTTTATCATGGAGGGCATTATCCATCTCAGCTTCTAGGATTCTATTCAAGATCCCCTTAGCTTCATCAGTAGGGATACGAAAGAAAGAACCTCTAGCCATAGTATGCAGCATTTGTTTATTATCTTTCTGAAGACCTCGAAAAAAGTGAAATAAAAGAACAGTGTCTTCAAGCAAAAGTTTTGGACCAGATTCTAAAAGATCAGAAAAACGTTTCCAGGATTTCCCCAAAGTTTCATTATCTTTTTGTTTAAAAGATAGGACTTCGAGTCTAAGGTCACCAGTACGGTCAAGGGAATAAAAATCTAGACAAAAGTTGGCTCTTAAAACTCCCCATTCACCTTGCTGTTGACTTACCTTCTGACTATACCATCGTCTAGCTTCTCCTCTTAAAGAAAAAGGAAAAAGCTTACAACGTAAAGTCTTATCAGAGATGCCATCAATGCGAAGACAATCGCATGTCTGCTCAAAATCTCTAATATGAAGGTAAGGGTTTTCGTCTTCCTTTCCCGAAAAAGATAAATTTTGAATCATCGCAATCAACCGTGAACTTAACTTATACTGGGATGTTTGGATAGGCTGTGATGACTCCCATGGTAAAAGGTCAGTTGCTGAAGGTGTTGCGGCATCAAAGATAGATATAGAACCTTGGTTTTCCATTTTTGGTAAAAAGAAAAAGAAAGAATGAAAAAGATAAGAAAATAAAAAGTATGAATACAAGCTAGTAGTAAGACTCAAGGTTATCTCAGCAAACCGTCTTTCTCCCCGGCAACGGCGCCAGAAATGCTTGTTGATATTTGGTAACGCAATTAGGAAATAGGATCCGCAAGCGCACGGATATCGGTGCTTCACCCGAGATGTTATCCTGGGTATCGTATTTATATTTTTACCTTTAGGAGAAAGAGTGCATCTGACTAACCAAATCTATTACTACTAACCTTTAGGCTACAACCACTATGATTCGATGTGAGTGATGTATAGAGAAGACTACAACCGCACTCTTCTTCTAACCTTGGTAAGGATGATCTACTGTTCTATTGGGGAGGTTTACGGAATCTAGACACCACAAAGGATGTTCAACCCGCACCTATAAACCCTATCGATCCTGCTAACGGGATATGGAATACAAAGGTAACTCGGAATTGTCACGTTCCTCGCTACTACCACGGTCCGGCTAGACGAGGGGATATCTATGAGTATCCTAGCTTAAACACCACGTTTACGCTAGAGATGATTACTCTAAACTCTACGCGAAGAGATCAAAGTAAACTCATAAACCAAAGAACAATAAAACAAAGAACTTACTAGAATTTAGAAGTCGAAATACTAAAGAATCCTGAGAACAAGCCTCGGGTTAGAAGAACTTGCTCCCGCAGGTACAACCTCGAAGTAGACACCGATAGGCCGGCTTCCTCCGATCTACACCTCCACTCTATCTCTCTCAATCTAGTAGAACTAATTCTACTTTCACATTGGATGCTAAGCCCTAAGAGGTGGGAACCCTAGAGGGAACCTCTCTCTCTAAACCCTAACTAGAGATATGCAACTGAATAATGAATTGGGGTCTTCTCCACCAGGGGTCAGGGGCCTTGCTTATATAGCCCTTTTGGATGAATCTGGACCGTCGGATCAAACCGACCTTCATCCTACGGTTTTCCTTGATCCTCAAAGGCGGTGGAGCATAATCCGCGAGACTCGACCTGATTGGTCCCGGGGGCAGGGCGGGCGCCCTAGGGCATAGGGCGGGCGCCCTGTGTCCTGGCCCGTTACGGCTCCCGTTCGTTCCCGTGGCTTCTGGAATCTTCTAGATGTAAGATAATTACGTGTTCGGTTAATATCCCGTCATTAATCCGACATGTGGGCCTTTCTTCCGTATTTCCTGATAACCCCCTGCAGAAATAGATAAACAGCAAAACTCGTGGAATTCTGTTAGATCAAACCCTAATTCTAGGTGTTGCTTGCATATAGGTCCTTTTCTTTATTTATTTGATGGTTATAATTGATACTTAAGAACCGTCAATAGCAAGTATAGCATGGGATTATCCTTGTTACCTATTCACTTTAATTCACTTAATTCATGCTGCATGTGTCTCTTTGTTAAGGATGCCTTAGTATTGATCTTGTTCCTTGAATCCTATGGCTATTGGCATTGGGTAGTGGCTAGTGCTCACATAAACTATGATCTTGTAATTTGACTAATGATATATGCAATAACTCTAAAAGATGATTTTTAGCAACATGGAACAAGAGGGCTAGAGTTATCTCTAGATTCCTCTCCGTAAGGACTTATCTGTAAGCGAACATCCGGGACTTACAGTACAGCTGTGAGGGCTACATGGCTCTGGCTTTAGTCATATAAGAGGACCTTTTCTAGCTTGTTAGTGGTTACCTTTGTGGCGCAAAAGGGGTTGTGTTCCGGGTTGGGTGTAGTGCGGCTCCTGTCCCTATGAGTATAGGCTGCGTGTCATTGTGCCATATGGAAGGGGGGCTCTACATTTGCAGGCCACAGAAACCTAGCGGCCCTAACTTGTTAGACGAACCTTGGAAAGACTTCATAGTGAAACTTGATTGTCCAATGGGGAGTCATGACCTCGGGCTTTTGGGGATCATGACTCACAGTGAAAAGTGTACAACCTCTGCAGAGTGTAAAACTGGTATATCAACCGTGCTCACGGACACGAGTGGCCTTGGACCCTTACGGAATAGAGATCACTATTAATTTACTTGTTTTGCTATTCATTATTCTCTTTACATGATCATATGTTTATTTCGGGAATATTACCTATTTGATGCTACTCAATTGCTTAAAACATGATCAACTAAAAGCTACATGCAGTTGAACCAGTGTCTATCCTACTTGAGCTACATGAACCCCATGTTACACTTGTTGAGTAGTTTTGTGCTCACCCTTGCATTCCCCCATCACAGGATGGAATCCCGAAAGTGCAAATAGTGACTACTACTACTACTTTCCTAAAGATTACTAGACTTGTGGTCAACCAGTTGACGTGCCTGTGCTATGGAGCTAGCTACCACAATATTTATACTATGTTTCCGCTCATTTACGTAAAGACTCTGTGATTCTATTCGTTATGTAATAAATATTTGTGATGATACTATTTATATTTGTCATCTTATGTGTGATTGATCTCTGGGCACACATAAGAACATGCACTCCATTTGTTCCTTAAAAATGGGTGTGACAGATTGGTATCGGAGCTATGTTGACTGTAGGACGCAAGCCTAGTTAGTAATGGTCGTTTTAGTTCTCTTTTCTTCACTTGTTTCATGCTTATCACTCTACTCTTGATAATTGCTAAATTATTATGCTTCTTTCGCCTCATTCTATTATGAAAATATTGCCTCTAACTTCAACTTACCCTTGGACTAAAATCTGTAGATGCCTCGTGCCCGCAAGACTGCCCGTATCACCACTGGAGGGTACTATCCACCCCGTTCCTTGGAGAAACCAGAAGAGCTTCAGGAGGAACCCGAAGAGCTTCATGAGGAACCCGAAGAGTTTTAGGAGGAATTAGAAGACACTACACCAACCCCGCCATCAACACCAGAACAGGCGCCAGAACCAGTTTTGCCTCAAGAGGAAATTGAACCTAAGGAGGAGGTTATCTATTTGAGTGACGATGAAGATGTTGAGCTTGCTAATAATGGAGGACAGCCCCCTTCGCCTCCACAAGGTGGTTCTGCTGAAATTGGTGTGCCGTCCCTTCCTATGGGCTGGATTACAAGGATCCATCACAAATCAAGCCATGACACTCCGTCACACCACCGACTGGGTGACATACTTAATGCCTACTTCACAGATTGGGATCCTGCAATTGAGTATGTCTGCTGGGAGCATAAGCACCCTTTGGAAGCTACTTATTGGAAGTGCAGTGTGCGTATCTTCGTTAAGAACAATGAGTTGGGCACCTTTTTGCTGGATCGGTGTTTTTCCCATAGCGGACGTCGTGCCACTATAGAAGATGGCATAGAAGATGCAGCCTTTGAAGCCTGCTTGGGACTTCTCACCTTCGTTATGAGATTATGCAAGATGATCAATATCGCTACTTTCCCCGTGGAGACCCAGAGTATGGATGGGTAATGACGGACCCTGGGAATTTGGATTTAGTTCCTCGGGTCATGGTGGATTTTGGTCATGATATGATGGTGACAAATCGTCGGTTGGTAGCCCTGGTTAAAGCTTTGGGAAAAGACGTCAAGAGGTATCAAGAAGTGATAGATGGCTTAAGGATTGACCAAGGCATGGAACCGATCTATGATCATCATGAACATCAAGCCCGTCCTTAGGAGTTGGAATACCATTTATGTAATAATACGATAGTTCGAGTAGTGTCAAGTTAAGTTGAGTTTGTGGTGTCGTGTGAACTTTGTGTGGTTAGTTGAGTTATTATTGTGCTTATGTGTGAGTTGGATTTTCCATGTAATGAGTGCTGGAGCTTTGTGGGCTTGTCTACAAAAGTTCCAAATTATATAATATTAAGTTTTAGTGTGATAAATAAATAATTTAGTTGGGTTAACTTTTCTCTCTGTTCTGTCTTTTCTGGAGCGATCTGTCTTTCCTTTTATGCTTACAATTAACTGATCAGCGAAAAATTCTGAAATTTTTATGAGAGAATCTAGACTCACGTACCTTTCCAATGCCTCTAGAATCAACTTTTTATATATTCTGGATCATGAGTTATAATCGTTACAAGATGAAGTTACTGTGCAGTCTGGAAGTCAGAAACAGTTTCTGTTGTGTTCCGTTTTTGGGTAACTTCGTGACAGAATCTGGAAGTATGAGTTAAACAAAAGTTGTAGATAATTTCATAAGCTTTCCAACCATATAAAGAACACCTCTACTGGATATCTGTAACTCGATATAGGTTTGTTATATCGAACAGCTGAAATTGGGATGTGTCCAGAAAATTTTCAGATTCTAATCTCTATCTCTAGAATTGTCTATTATGTGGTAATCTCTAAGATTTGATATTATATTGGATAACAGATGTCTGGAAGAGGACGGGGTAGAGGCCGTGGTCGTGGAGTTGGACCAACACCTACTATTCATGAGCTTTTGGCCATACAGACACAGCTAATGGAAGCTCTGGTGAACAATCAGCAAAATCAGCCAGTTGGAGGAGCGCCTGCGCGAGATAAGCGTGGGGAATTTTTGAAGGGTCATCCCCCGGTGTTTACACATGCCTCAGATCCTTTGGAAGCTGATGATTGGCTTCGTGCAATAGAGAAGCAGCTCAACATTGCTCAGTGTAATGATCAGCAGAAGGTGTTGTTTGCTTCGGGACAACTTCAAGGAGCAGCTCAAGATTGGTGGGATTCATATCAGTATGGCCGTCCTGCCAATGCCCCCGCCATTACTTGGCAGGAGTTTACCGAGAGTTTTAGGTCCTACCATATACCAGAGGGGGTGATAGCATTGAAGGCAGAAGAATTCCGCAATTTGACACAGGGATCTATGCCTGTGGCAGAGTATAGAGACAAGTTTGCTCAGTTGTCACGTTATGCGCCAAATGAGGTGGCTAATGATGCTGATAAGCAGCGACTTTTCTTGAAGGGTCTACATGATGGTCTTCAACTGCAGCTAATGTCTAATGCTTACCCAGATTATCAAACTCTAGTGAATCGCGCTATTGTGGTGGATAATAAGCGCAAGGAGATGGATGCTAAAAGAAAGAGACTTCAGGGACAGATATCTGGGAATAACACTCGTCAACGTACTGGTTATCAACAAGGTTTTCAGCAGAGGTATCCGCCCAACCAATGGAATCGTAGTCAACTTCCTCCACGTAATCAGTTTCTGCAACGTCCTCCTTATCAGTCGCAGAATGGCAATCAACGCTCTCAACAGCAGAATGGGAACCAGAATCAGCGACAGAGTACCCCTAACAACACCCCAATGAAGACTAGTGCTCCTAATACTCCAACCAAGTGCTTCCATTGTGGAAAGGAGGGTCACTTGTCTTATAACTGTCCTGAGAAGGCCAACCAGCAACCTCCTTAGAAGCAGAACAGTAATCAGAAGCCACCATACTACGGGAAGGTGACTCACTTGTCGGAGGAGACTGCAATGTCGGAACCTGAAGTTATGCTCGGTACGTTCGATGTCCACTCCATCCCTGCCACTGTTCTTTTTGATTCTGGAGCTTCGCATTCATTCATATCTCAAATATTTGTTAAGACAAATAGCATTCCTTTGTGTGCCATGAAAAACCCTATACTAGTCAACTCGCCTGGGGGTAGTATGCAAGCTTCCTATCGATGCCTCCCTATTAGTTTAAATTTAAGAGGGGTAGAGTTCAAAGTGAGTCCTATAGTGTTGAGAACAGCTGGGATTGATCTTATTCTGGGATTAGACTGGATGAAGCAAAATCAGGCAGTGATTCAGTGTAAGGAAAAGGCAGTAGCCCTGACAACACCGAAGGGAGATCGCATTAGTGTGGAGATCGTAGTGCAGAAGCCGCAGACAGCTACAGTAAATCGACTTGATGATAATGCTAATCAAGAGGATCCAGTTGTGGATGAATTCCCGGATGTGTTCCCCGACGACTTGCCAGGTATGCCACCCGACCGCGACATTGAGTTTATTATTGAATTATTGCCTGGAACTGCACCTATAGCTAAGCGTCCATATAGGATGGGGGTTAACGAATTAGAAGAACTTAAGAAACAAATAAAAGAATTGCAAGAGAAAGGTTTTATTCGTCCTAGCTCATCCCCATGGGGAGCTCCTGTGATCTTTGTGGATAAGAAGGATGGTTCTCAACGGATGTGTGTTGATTATCGGTCACTCAACGAGGTAACTATCAAGAATAAGTATCTGCTGCCAAGGATTGATGACTTGTTTGATCAGTTGAGAGGTGCTTGTGTGTTTTCTAAGATTGATCTTCGCTCTAGCTATCATCAGTTGAAAATTCGGGCCACGGATATACCAAAGACAGCATTCACCACCCGATATGGTTTGTATGAGTATACAGTAATGTCCTTTGGTTTGACTAATGCTCCTGCATACTTTATGTACTTGATGAATAAGGTATTTATAGAGTATCTTGATAAGTTTGTAGTAGTGTTCATCGATGATATCCTGGTATACTCTAAGACTAAGGAAGAACATGTGGAACATTTGAGGTTGGTCCTGCAGAAGCTCAGAGAGCATAAGCTCTATGCTAAGCGTAGCAAATGCGAGTTTTGGTTAAAGGAAGTTGCTTTTCTGGGTCATGTGGTCTCTAATGGTGGAATATCAGTGGATCCTAGCAAGGTAAAAGATGTGTTGAATTGGAAACCACCAACGGATGTGGGAGAAATTCGTAGTTTCTTGGGATTGGCTGGATATTATAGAAGGTTTATTGAAGGGTTTTCTAAGCTTGCTAAGCCAATGACGGCGCTGTTGGAAAAGAATGCCAAATTTGTGTGGTCTGATAAGTGTCAGGTTAATTTTGAGGAGCTGAAGAAACGATTGACAACAGCCCCGGTGTTAGTTTTGCCAGATTTGAATAAGAGCTTCTCTATTTATTGTGATGCATCCCGTTTGGGTCTTGGTTGTGTGCTTATGCAGGAAGGCAAAGTAGTAGCATATGCATCTCGACAGTTGAGGAAGCATGAGTTAAATTATCCTACTCATGACTTGGAGTTAGCAGCAGTGGTGCATGCCTTGAAAATATGGAGGCATTATTTGATTGGACATAAAAGTGATATTTACACTGATCATAAGAGTTTGAAGTACATTTTCACTCAATCAGATCTGAACTTGAGACAACGTCGCTGGTTAGAGTTGATTAAGGATTATGATTTGGAGGTACACTATCATCCGGGTAAATCTAATGTGGTTGCTGATGCCCTTAGCAGAAAGAGCTATGCTAACGAGGTACAAGTAATGCCGATGTCAAATGAGTTATGTGCTGAGTTTGAGCATCTAAACTTGGGTATTGCTGTTAATGCAGTGGAATTAGTAGTAGAGCCTATGTTAGAGCAACAAATACGCGAGGGTCAGTTGACGGATGATAAGATAAAGGAGATAGTGAGGAATATACCGAAAGGTAAAGCACCTGGATTCCGGATGGATGACAAGGGAACCCTATGGTTTGGAGAACGATTATGTGTGCCTGAGGACAAAGCTATAAGAGGAGCAATCCTATGGGAGGCTCATGAGTCTGCTTACTCTATTCATCCTGGAAGTACTAAGATGTATATGGATTTATGAGAAAGGTATTGGTGGCATGGTTTGAAAAGAGATGTTGCAGAGTATGTTGCACTATGTGACACGTGTCAGAGGGTTAAAGCTGAACATCAAAGACCTGCAGGATTGTTGCAACCGATGCAGATACCTGAGTGGAAGTGGGAAGTAGTTGGTATGGACTTCATAGTAGGATTACCACGCACTCAAAGGGGTTTTGATTCAATATGGGTTATAGTGGATCGTTTGACTAAAGTTGCTCATTTTATACCAGTTAGAACTACGTATTCCAGTGCAAAGTTGGCAGAGCTGTATTTGGAAAGAATAGTAAGTTTGCATGGAGTTCCAAAGAAGATAGTGTCTGATCGAGGTACCCAGTTTACATCGTATTACTGGCAGAAAGTACAAGAGTCATTAGGGACTAAGCTGAATTTTAGCACAGCGTATCATCCTCAGACGGATGGGCAAACAGAAAGGATTAATCAGATATTGGAGGATATGTTGAGAGCTTGCGCTTTGCAGTATGGTACAAGTTGGGACAAAAGTTTGCCGTATGCAGAGTTTTCCTATAATGACAGTTATCAGAAAAGTTTACAGATGGCACCCTTTGAAGCTTTGTATGGTAGGAAGTGTAGAACTCCATTGTTTTGGAATCAGACGGGAGAGAGTCAAGTATTTGGTCCTGATGTGCTTAAGAATGCTGAGAAACAAGTAAGAATGATTCGAAATAATTTGAAAGCAGCTCAGTCTCGACAGAAAAGTTATGCTGATACTCGACGGAGAGAGTTGACTTTTGAAGTGGGAGATTATGTTTATCTGAAGGTGTCACCTATGAGAGGTGTGAAAAGGTTTAATCGGAAAGGAAAGTTAGCACCGAGGTATGTCGGTCCTTTTAAGATCTTAGAGAGACGTGGTGAAGTGGCATATTAGTTGGAATTGCCTGAGAGTTTAGCAGGTGTGCATGATGTGTTCCATGTGTCTCAGTTAAGGAAATGTCTGCGTGTACCGGAAGAACAAATACCGTTAGAAGAACTCACTGTTAAGGAAAATCTTACTTATGAGGAGTATCCTGTGAAAATTTTGGAGACAGCGGAAAGAGTTACCCGAAGCCGAGTTATAAAGATGTGTAAAGTTCAGTGGAGTCGGTATTCGGAAGCAGAGGCTACGTGGGAAAGAGAGGAAGATTTAAGAAAAGCATACCCACAGTTGTTTGTGTAAGCATTGTCCGAATCTCGGGACGAGATTCATTTTAAGGGGGGTAGAATTGTAACACCCTAAATTTTTGAATATTTTTAAATAGGGAATTTGATTTACTTACGCAATTTTGTGAGCATTTTAACCTAGTGAAATGATATTTTGTTAAAAATAAAATCAAATATAAGGTTAAATGAGTGTTTGTGCATACATGCCGTTGCATATTTTTAATTGTTTTGATTGGGTTTATTTCCAGAAGAAAATTATTTCAAAGAAAATCATTTGGAAAAAAATGTATTTGAAGTATTAGAAAAAGAAAAGGAAAAGGAAATGATTTCTCAGTTCGGGCCGAAACCAGCTCTTTTTCTCTCTCTTTTCGGCCCAGCCGCATCCCCTTCCCTCCTGGCCGTGGGCCGCGAAGGTGGGCCGGCCCAGCCAGTAGCTGCCCGTCGCGCCTCCCTCCCTTTCCTCTGACTGACCTCCCAGGCCCGCTTGTCACCGGTATTGTCTCCTACCTCCCGCTCGTGTTCGAGCCGGACTCCGGCAATGGAGGCCGAGGCCGTCCCGACTCCCCTCCGCCTTGCCCCGCACGTCAGCTAGCCTCTTAAATAGCAGCCCCGCCTGCACCGCCCCTCCACAACCCTAACCGCGAGCCTCGAGACGAGCAAGCCACCGCATCCTAGCAGCCGCCGCTCAAGCTTGGAAGCAAAACGAAGAACTCGTTGATTCGGCCACCTCCGTAAGCTACCGAGGGTTCGGGTTGCTGTTTGAAAGTTGCCGAGCCCATCTTCTTTTTCTTTTTTCGATTTGTTTCACTAATTGGCTCGGTCATCGTGAGTAGGGCTCCGCCGCTCGCCATTGGAAGCCGCCCGCCTTCCTCGGTCGGTTTCGGTCACCGGAGAGCATCTAGGTGAGTTCGCGGCTCCCTCCTACTCCTTCCTGTGCAATCGGTGTATTGAATAGCGTGTCCTGCTGTCGGATTGCTCAATTCCGGTGAGCAATTGCTCGCCGCCGGCCAAACCACCGCCGTCGGGCCACTGTTGGTGGCCGGCGTTCTCTTCTCCCCCTCCTATCTTCTAATCTCCACCGTTCTCTTTTGATCCGGTGGCTCAGATCGAGTCATACCGATTCGGCTGCCTCTTTTGCATAAGAGCCCTTAGGTTTCTTTGTTTTTAAACCCGCAATCCATGGCGCCTTTGCTGGTTTACGCTTTGTTGTTTTGAAAACGTAATTTTCGTCGGTTTAAATGAAAATACGCTTTCAGCTATTTACAGAATTGCCACTAGATCTATTTAGGTCATAAAATCTCCGTTTTAACTCCGATTTGATCCGTTCAAGTTGCGTTAGGTTCATAATTTCATATTCTATCTATTAGTACTGCTGTATAGTAGATTTTACACTTTTAAAATTCGAGGTTAGATTTAATCTATTACTTTAATAAAGTAAATCTTGTTTAAATCATAACTTTTCCGTTTTAGCTCCGATTTGCGTGAATTTCGCGTCTGTGTGATCCTAGAGCGATGTAGATTTGTTTTAAAAACTTTTCATCTTATTTTACTGCTGTTGGTGTACTGTTCTAATTGTAGCTTTGTTTGCTTTGCATGATTGCCCTTGGATGATTGTTGTTGACGTGTTAATCGAGAATAGACGGTGATCAGTTCGTTGGTGATCAAGAGTACTATTACGAGTCGGATCAACAGGATCAGCTAGATCAAGGCAAGTATAGCATGGGATTATCCTTGTTACCTATTCACTTTAATTCACTTAATTCATGCTGCATGTGTCTCTTTGTTAAGGATGCCTTAGTATTGATCTTGTTCCTTGAATCCTATGGCTATTGGCATTGGGTAGTGGCTAGTGCTCACATAAACTATGATCTTGTAATTTGACTAATGATATATGCAATAACTCTAAAAGATGATTTTTAGCAACATGGAACAAGAGGGCTAGAGTTATCTCTAGATTCCTCTCCGTAAGGACTTATCTGTAAGCGAACATCCGGGACTTACAGTACAGCTATGAGGGCTACATGGCTCTGGCTTTAGTCATATAAGAGGACCTTTTCTAGCTTGTTAGTGGTTACCTTTATGGCATAAAAGGGGTTGTGTTCCGGGTTGGGTGTAGTGCGGCTCCTGTCCCTATGAGTATAGGCTGCGTGTCATTGTGCCATATGGAAGGGGGGCTCTACATTTGCAGGCCACAGAAACCTAGCGGCCCTAACTTGTTAGACGAACCTTGGAAAGACTTCATAGTGAAACTTGATTGTCCAATGGGGAGTCATGACCTCGGGCTTTTGGGGATCACGACTCACAGTGAAAGTGTACAACCTCTGCAGAGTGTAAAACTGGTATATCAGCCGTGCTCATGGACACGAGCGGCCTTGGACCCTTATGGAATAGAGATCACTATTAATTTACTTGTTTTGCTATTCATTATTCTCTTTACATGATCATATGTTTATTTCGGGAATATTACCTATTTGATGCTACTCAATTGCTTAAAACATGATCAACTAAAAGCTACATGCAGTTGAACCAGTGTCTATCCTACTTGAGCTACATGAACCCCATGTTACACTTGTTGAGTACTTTTGTGCTCACCCTTGCATTCCCCCATCACAGGATGGAATCCCAAAAGTGCAAATAGTGACTACTACTACTACTTTCCTGAAGATTACTAGACTTGTGGTCAACCAGTTGACGTGCCTGTGCTATGGAGCTAGCTACCATAATATTTATACTATGTTTCCGCTCATTTACGTAAAGACTCTGTGATTCTATTCGTTATGTAATAAACATTTGTGATGATACTATTTATATTTGTCATCTTATGTGTGATTGATCTCTGGGCGCACATAAGAACATGCACTCCATTTGTTCCTTAAAAATGGGTGTGACATGGTCCCTCGCCAATGGCTCTGTTGTTAGACGCTGTCGGGAGGGACCTTTAGTCCCGGTTGGTGCCACCGACCGGGACTACAGTTTTTGTCCCGGTCCGTGGCACCGACCGGGACTATAGGACTAGCTTTAGTCCTGGTCGGTGTTATCAACCGGGATTAAAACCTCCACCTATAAATTGAACCTCCCTCTTCTTCCTCCCTGTCCGAGCCCAAGCTTCCTTGTTTATGTTCTTGTTGCTTGTTCTTCCATTGTTCTTGCTTGTTTCATCTCCGGCGATCAATCCACTTCAAACGCTTCTACGCCGTCGTTGATTTGTTTGAAAGGTTGCTAGCTTCATCCTCCTATGTTTTAGCAGCACCATATGTAAATCCATGTTGTATATGGCTATTTTATTTCATATTGCTAGCTCCAATCACTTTTCATGTTTGAATTTTTATGAACGATGCTAATTATAGTACCTAGAAAGTAGTATACACATATAATGTTTAGTTCTATTATAGACTTTTTAGGATACTTTTTACTTTAATTTGTTCATGTTCTCATTTTAAAATATTAAATAATGTTGATTCTTTATAATTTTGAAACAAATTAATTTTAACTTTAAAAATTCTTCAAATTAATTTTATTTAGAGATAAAATTACACCTTTTAATAAAAAATACAAATTTTATGATTTTGATATCTTTTTATTAACGTCCACAAATTAATTTTATGAAATAATGAACCACTTATTAAATTTTGAACTCAATTAGATAAAATGATGAACCACTTATAAAATCACGGCGGCAAGGGCCAGTACCAACTAGGAGATTTGTGTTGAGATCCTAGACACGACAAGAGTCAGAATCAAGAATAACAGACAACCATGATTAGTGAGCTGGCCAGCAGAAATAAGTTGCATGGCCAAATCAGGAACATAAGACACATGTGGAACATGAAATGAAGAAGATGAAAGAGTGCCACGACCAACAACCGAAAGAGGTGAGCCACCAGCGGTTTGAACAATAAGAGGAATAGAAGGAGAGCAAATAGAAGAAAAATAGTTACTATCAGGTGTCATGTGAAAAGAAGCACCAGAGTCAAGAATCCATATCAAGATACCTAAAGCGGATGGTGGTCTCTCGATAGAAGACTGAGAAGTAGCAGCAGAGAGTGTTGGGGCAGGAGTGACAGAACCAACAGCTCTAGTAGAGACAGAACTAGTAGCTCCAGTAGTGATAGAACTAGTAGCTCTAGTAGGTTCGGCAGGTGCAGCGACAGCAAGACGAAGTAACTTGAGCATCTCCTGTTGTGTATCAGTATGCTAAGACTGAGCCTGTGAGGGACGCCCACCTTGGCGAGACTAAGCCATTCGCTTCATGTAACAATGATCCTTGTCATGAACTACGAGTCCCAGAGCCACCAGAGGCTACTAAAGTAGGCACTTTGGGAGAAGAACCAAGAACTCCAGACCAAGCAGCCAAAACTGAGGAGGATGTCGACTGAAGTTGACCAGCAAAACGGAGGCGAGTCTCCTCGTTACGAACAGCAACAAGGGCCTCCATCAAGGACACACATGGCTCACGAGCAAGTAACTGAGCACGAAGAGGCTCAAACTCGGCACGCAGATGAGTCAGGAAGTCATAGGTGCGACGAAGTTCAAGGTGGTTCTGTTGCTTCCACCAGGAATCGCAAGTGTTCAGAGACAACTGAGGACTAAGAGTGTCAAGCTCATGCCATACTACAGATAGCTATCGAAAGAAGTCCTCAACTGAACTGTCACCCTGCTGTAACAACCGCTCTTGACGTAAGGCGGCAATATAAGTGGACTAACTAGAGGGCTCATAGCACTGACAAAGAAAGGTCAACATCTGAGCTGCATGATCAAGCTGAATAACCTCTCTAGCTAGATGCTTTTCCATACTAGCGACAAGGACAGCCCCAACACGAGCATCTTCATCCAACCAAGTCCGATAAGCCCGAAAATGAGACATATAAGAGAACATATCATCATCATAAGCTTCGCACAACTTCTTTTGTTCATCTTCAGATGTTCCTGGAGGAATCACCGGCTACACTGGACGATCAGGCAAGGCTAGACAAGGTAGCTCACCACTAAGAAACTCCCAAAGCCGAAGACCACGCATATGCCATCGCATATGTGGGACCCCGTCATGATAATTGGTGCCGTCGGAAATCACTGGACACCATGGGATTTGAGCACCACCAGGAGGAGGAATGGAAGAAGATGCCATCCTCTTTTTTTAAGCCAATCTCAGAAGTGAAAACAAAGCACGCAAGAGAAGCGTGCGGAGTGGACATCTGCAGAAAAAGCGATAGCCATGGCCAGAGGAGGAGTGCACCGGTGGCAAAGCAGCACCCAACAGCAGGGCGTGCGGAAGTGGAGCCATGCCCACAGACGGGGCACACAGCTGCGGGGCCGAGCCCAGCGATAGGGCCGTGCCCGGCGATGAGGCACGCAGCGGCTGGGTGAAGCCCAGCGACGGGGCTCGCGGCAGTGAGTCATACAGTGACGGAGCGCCTGGACAGGTTGCGCCCAACAGCGACTCGACAACTGTAGGGGACGAGTGTGATGGTGGCCACGACGGATGAGCGCGGCGGCGGGGAAGCAGTAGAAGAGCGCGACGGATGAGGGCGCAAGGAAAGGGAAGAGAGCTGAAAGGTCTTGATGGCTAGAGGGGGGTGAATAGCCTTTTAAAATTTTCTACAAAGATAAGCTAAACAAGTTTATTAAGACAACAAATAGCGAGATGCGAGTTTTGCTTAGCCTACGGGGTGTTTGCAAGCCACCTATCCAATACATAATTCTAGTATATTCGCACTCAACCGCACAAGTCAAACCGAGAAGGTAACTACAACTACAACTAGCAAGCTACACAAAAGAGCGACTCTAGCAAAGCTAATTAGCTAGCAAAGATAACTAAGAAGGTAATGCGGAGTTGAGTTAGGAGAGTTTCACTGAGGGGCGAAGAATTGAGCCAACCAATTAATATGATCAAGAGATGATAATCAAGATAGCCAATCCACCGAGATAAATCAATCACAATCAAAGAAGTGAAGACACGAAGATTTATCCTGAGGTTCACGTGCTCGCCGGCTCGCTAGTCCCCGTTGTGTCCCTCTTCACCACGTGGTTCGGTGGCTAATCGGTCACACACTGAGCCTCTCAAAAGGCGCCACAAGAACCTACCAAATGACAAGAGGTTGCAATGACACGAGCAATTTACTAACGTTGCCTTTGGCGCTTCACCGAGGTAGGCACAAACCCCTCACAATCACCGGAGGTGGCCAAGAACAATCACCAACTCTTGCCAACGCCTCCAAGCTGCTCCAAGCCGTCTAGGTGGCGGCAACCACCAAGAGAAACAAAAATCCCGCCGCAAATCAACCACCAAGTGCCAACTAAATGCAATCTCACAATGCAAATGCACTTAGATCACTCAATCTCACTTCGAATATGCAAAGAAGCAAGAGAGATGAGTGGGAGGGGAGTTGCTTAGCTCAAAGTGCTCATAAGTATGTCAAAGAGTGCAAGAGGTGGAGCCTTGAGCCGGCCAACGAGAATTTATAGACGTATCCCTTCGAATATAGCCGTTACGCACTTGAAACAGCCGAAGTCGCGCTGACCGGACGCGCCGATCGCACAACAGCTACTTTCGCGAAGCACCGACTGGACGCGCTCCACGCAACGACCGGACGTGCGAAACTCGACCAAACACGCTAGTCTCGTAACTGACCGGACGCGCTGGTCAAGCCATGGCAGCACTCCAACGAAACAGTGACCGGACGCGCTGCAGAACTGACCGGACGCCACAATACCAACGTCCAGTTGGAGTCTAGTAAGCTCCCTCAACAACCGGACGCGTCTGGTCGACTGTGACCGGACGCGCCACCGCGTCCGATCAACAAACCGAAACACGCGAAGACGCTGAACGCTGACCGGACGCGTCCGGTCAAACAGAGACCGCGTCCGGTCCAGCGTCTGGTCACCACTGTGACCTCCATTCGCTTCCGTTTGATTTTCGACTTCCGGCGTAGTGAAAAAAAGACATTTCAACTCCTCGAAAACACCTGAAACTCCAATGCCATCGCAAATGTGCTAACACCACCAAGTGATCACGTCATGTGCGAGTGTGTTAGCATTTTCACAATCATTTTTAGAGGCGTTATTAGTTCTATCCAAATTCATATGATTATGAAATGCACATCTAGAGGCACTTAGGAGTTCAATAGCCGTGTCATTCCCCTCTTTATAGTACGGCTATCTATCCTATAATGTAACCACACCCACTAGGTGTCTTGGTTACTAAAACACAACCCTTAAGCATATACCTTTGCCTTGATCACGTAGGGTTGCGTCCAAATCCAAGTGTGGCCATCATGATCACTATGTCCATCTTGCCACCAACCTTGGAATGTACTAATCCTCATATGCTACATACAACTTAGGCATAGGATTAGTACTTAGGCATTGTCACTAATTACCAACACCAAACATAGGACTTTCAATCTCCCCCTTGTTGGTAATTGGTGACAACCCTTTCACAAAGATATTATGATAAAATTTTGATTGAACCCATATCACATTGTCCAAGTATGTTACCATGTGTAAGAAGTATGGACATGTGATCATGAATTCAAATTGATAGCAATGGCTCCCCCTACATGTATGCTATATGTTTGGATTTAGGAAGCATACACGCTTAGGTAGGAAAATATAGGAGCATTGACTATCAATAGGTGCTAAGTGTTTTAGATTATAGACCTTTGAAGCGTGATACCATCGGAGTAGCGATAAACACCATCTTAACACCTTGTGTAGTTAGATACCACTTGGAAAAGCACAAACATAACTAGAAACCTCGTGAGATCAACATTATAAGCAAGGCTCTAGTACCACTTTGAAAAACATGAAGCAAGAAAAAAATCTAACTACTTCCTATTCATGCTAGTACCTCAATCACCATTCAATTGTATACTAGCAAAACATCACACAAGTAATGTATCAGAGAAAAAAAAATGCATAACAATGCATCATACATATGAAGTGCACATGGAAATGCAACATTCATGTTTAAGAACTTGCTCCCCCTACTTGTGTGCTCAAAATTTTAGTTGATCCCCTTCTTTTATCAATTCTCCCCTTTGAGGTTTTCTCCCCTTTTAGAATCTATCTTTGTGAACAACATTTTCTCCCCCTTTGGCACCAATGACCACAAGGAGCAAATTTTAGATAGATTATCATGTTGAATTATGGGGTGAGGATCAAGTTTGTGATTCAACCTAGATTGCTTGCATAAATAAAATGCTTCGGTTTGATCCAAGGGTAAGCTTCTTCACACCTCACTAGAAGGGTTATCATGCACCATGTTGAAGCAAATATTTAGACAAGCTTTCTAGATTAAACACTTAGGATCACAAGCTACTCAAACAAGTTATATGCTACCACTAGATCATACAAGTCATGGAAGCAATAGTGGCATGATATAAACTTCAAATTCATTTGATTTTCATGAATGAGCCTAGAACATGTAAATTATGACTAGATGCACTAACCAAGTCCTTAGCATAGAATGTATGACATATCAACCAATTGTACCTCGGGGCTCGAAGGAGAGGCATGTCATATCATGGAGGTGCATCAACTCATGTTGGAGAAGTCAATTATGTTCAACTCATTCTTTAGCTTGTGAAATCTCTTCTCATCAAGTGGCTTGGTGAATAGATCGGCTAATTGATCTTCGGTGCCCACACTTTCAATAGCAATGTCACCCTTTTGTTGATGATCTCTAATAAAGTGATGGCGGACATCAATATGCTTTGTTCTTTGATGTTGAACCGGATTATTGGTTAGCTTCACGGCACTTTTATTGTCACATAGTAATGGCACATTCTTGAAATTGATTCCAAAATCCTTCAATGTTGCCTTCATCCACAAGATTTGTGCACAACAACTACCCGCGACGATGTATTCAGCTTCGACGGTAGATAGTGCAATACTATTTTATTTCTTGGATGACCATGAGACAAGTGATCTTCCCAATAATTGACAAGTCCTGAAAGTGCTCTTTCTCTCCACTTTTTCACCGGCATAGTCGGAATCTGAATATCCAACTAGCTCAAAGCTTGCGCCTTTGGGATACCATAATCCAACATCTTGTGTATGCTTTAAGTACCTCAATATTCTCTTTGTTGCCTTCAAATGACTTTCTCTTGGTGAGGCTTGAAATCTTGCACACATGCATACACTAAACATTACATCGGGCCTTGATGTCGTCACATAGAGTAGGCTACCAATCATTGATCTATATAGCTTTTGATCCACCATGTTGCCACTCTTATCACTATCTAAGCTTCCACTAGTGCTCATTGGAGTAGTGATTCCTTTTGCATCTTCCATACCAAACTTTTTGAGCATATCTTTGATGTACTTAGTTTGGCTCACAAATGTTCCTTCTTTCATTTGTTTGATTTGAAGTCCAAGAGAGAAACTAAGTTCACAAATCATTGACATTTCAAATTCCTTTGCCATCATTTTCCCAAACTCATCATAATAATCTTGATTGGTTGAACCAAATATGATATCATCAATATATATTTACAACACAAACAAGTCTTTCCCAATCTTCTTGGTGAAGAGAGTAGTATCCACTTTGCCCATGACAAATCCTTTGGATAACAAGAAGTCCCTCAATCTTTCATACCATGCTCTAGGTGCTTGCTTCAATCCATACAAAGCTTTTCTCAATTTGTAGACATGATTGGGTTGCTTGTCATCTTCAAAACCGGGAGGTTGCTCCACATATACCTCCTCTTGAATATACCCATTGAGAAATACACTCTTCACATCCATTTGATATAGCTTGATATTGTGAGCACAAGCATAGGCAAGTAAGATCCTAATTGCTTCCAATCTTACAACCGGGGCATAAGTTTCACCAAAGTCAAGACCCTCTATTTGTGTGTAACCTTGAGCCACTAGTCTTGCTTTGTTCCTTACTACTATCCCATATTGATCTTGCTTGTTGCGAAAGACCCATCTTGTTCCAATGACATTGTGATCCTTAGGCCTCTCAACTAGTTCCCATACTTCATTTCTCTTGAAGTTGTTGAGCTCTTCATGCATTGCATTTACTCAATCCGAATCTCTCAATGCTTTATCAATGTCCTTGGGTTCTTCCATTGACACAAAAGAAGAGTGAGCACAAAAAGATGCCAATTTTGATCTAGTTTGAACTCCCCTTTGTATGTCACCAATGATGGAATCCAATGGATGGTCTCTAGCAATGTTGGTTGGTTGAAGCACTTGCACTTGATTGCTTGGATGTTGATGTTGATCATAAGTTGGAGATGATGAACTAGCCACTTGTTAATCTTGTTGCACTTGAGATGATGTACTAGCTTGATTTTGTATATTAGAACCACTAGCTTGTGTAATTGAACTTTGGAGCACTTGATCTTTGTTGTCATCCACATCAATCACTTGCTTTGGCCTAATATCACCAATATCCATTTCTTTCATAGCATTGGTCAATTGAATTCCTCTCACATCATCCAAGTTATCTTCCTCATCTTGAGAGCCATTTGTTTCATCAAACTCAACATCATGAACTTCCTTAAGTAAACCACTAGCCAAATTCCAAACTCTATATACTTTGCTAGTAGTGGAGTAACCAAGTAAGAATCCTTCATCACATTTCTTCTCAAACTTACTCAATCTAGTGCCCTTCTTCAAGATGTAGCATTTGCAACCAAATACCTGAAAGTATGCAATGTTGGGCTTTCTTCCATTTAAGATCTCATATGGTGTCTTCTCTAGAAACTTGTGGCAATAGAGACGGTTGCTATAGAAGCAAGCCGTGTTGATTGCTTCGGCCCAAAATGAATGACTCACATTATACTCATTCAACATTGATCTTGCCATATCAATCAAAGTTCTATTCTTCCTCTCGACTAGGCCATTGGATTGAGGTGTATACTTGGCCGAAAATTGATGCTTGATTCCAAGCTTCTCACATAGCTCATCAACTCTTGTGTTTTTAAACTCACTTCCATTGTCACTTCTCACTTTCTTGATTGTGGTCTCAAACTTATTTTGTACCCTCTTGATGAACTTCTTGAATATATCAAATACATCACTCTTGTCCACAAGAAAGAATACTGTTGACGGTCCTTAAGTATCAATTATAACTATCAAATAAATAGAGAAAAGGATCCAAATGAAACCAACACCTAGACTTAGGGTTTTATCTGACAGAATTCCACGAGTTTTGCTGTTTATCTATTTCTGCAGGGGGTTATCAGGAAATACGGAAGAAAGGCCCACATGTCGGATTAATGACGGGATATTAACCGAACACGTAATTATCTTACATCTAGAAGAGTCCAGAAGCCACGAGAACGAACGGGAGGCGTAACAGAGCCGGGGACAGGGCGCCCGCCCTAGTCCCTAGGGCGCCCGCCCTGGCCCTGGAGCCAATCAGGCTCCGCCTCGAGGATTATGCTCCACCGACCTAGAGGATCAAGGAAAATCGTCCGTTCAATGTCGGTTTGATCCAACGGCCCAGATTCATCCGAAAGGGCTATATAAGCAAGGCCCCTGCCCCTGGAGGAGAGGCCCTCGTCTCATACTTCAAACCCTAATTCAGGAGGAGAGCCTCTGATCAAGCCCTAGAGCCACCACATCAACTAGATCTCTAGTTAGCATAGCTACATAGGATTAGAACTAGAAGGAGTCAATCTTCGATTGGTTCCCGGATCTGTCAAGAGGATTCTTGGTAATTCCTCTCTTGTTCTTCAATTGTTCATCATTGTTCTTCAATATTATGAATATGACTTTGTTCTATTTCAATATATTGGTTATGACTTTGCTCTACTTGAATATATTTGCAATTATATTATTCTTAGTTTATCATAGTTATATGCTTGGCTTAGTTAGATTGGAATTATATACATGCCTAGGATCGTATAGCGTTTATCCATGTGTACAGTGGGTGAATGATAACTATTGTGTAGACGTGGTGTCTATACCGTATTTATCTGCGATTGCACCCTATATGCCGGATTGTGGGGTAGTTCGCGATAGTGACAGCTTCGTTGATTCTTATATAGTCCCCCTCTCGTGTATAGGGCAGGCAGAGCAACACTATTACAGGGGAGTGATTGCTATGTTCTTCATCTTCCTTGCTAATATTCACTATGCATGGATATAGTCTTTTCTCACCATGATTGCCAAGTATAATTGCACTAACTATGATATGCTAGACTTTATAGTTAATAATAACTTAGGGAATATCTTTGTAGTTCATCCTAATTCCATGCTAATGACTTGCTAGAATATCTGTTGAGGTGCTTATCATTATTATATGTGGCTAGCTGATCAGATTAATTATCTTTGTCACCATTATCACTTTACCTTTACTTAATGTGACATTTATACCTGTATAAAGAGATTGATAAATACTCTCGGTTATACATGCAATGATGTGTACTCAGTTCCATATTCTCATTCCATTATCAACCATGATACTTAGAAATCCCTTCCCAGTGGTAAAAATATAAATAACGATACCTGGAATACTTCCCGGTTAAAATGCTACATCGGTATTAATCTGTGCGCTTGCAGATCCCTTTTATTATTTATCTTGATGAGCAAATGCATATTTCAATACCGCGTCTCTCATGTCATGCTGGGGATGACAACTTGGCTTAAGTGGCATGAGGGATAGGTTTGACATTTTTGGCGCCGTTATCAGAATTAGAAAACTAAGTCTACTTTTGGTAGTGACGTTAAGAATGCCCAACAAGCATTTTTGGCGCCGTTGCCGGGGAAGGTTGATTACTAAGTAGGAATGAATATGGAACTTTGAGTCATCATTTGCATCACTAATCTGATCGAGCTTATCAATTCTCTTATACAGTTTTACCCCTGTATTTTCCATTTTGATTATTTATTGCAGGGTGATGCATGAATAGAAGACATCTTCCAGACAACTTTGTTGATGATCCCGAAGCCTTATTCAGAAGAACAAGAGCCAAGCTCAAGAAGACATCGTCAACACTTCAGCACAAAGCTTCATCCAAATCCGAAGACCGCCGAAGTTTCATCCGGAATTTGTCGACTGAATTCGAAGCCATGGCGAACAAGTCGATCCGCGAGTTCTCAGCTCCCACTACGGACAACATCCGCACTGGACCTGCTGCGGCCATCGACAAGAACTTTGAGCTCAAGCCAGGGCTCATCAACATGGTGCAAGCTAACCAGTTCTGTGGAAAGCCACACGAAGACGCTAGTGCTCATCTTCAACACTTCCTGGAGATCTGCAGCACTTTCACCATGGCTGATGTCCCCAGAGACGCCATACTACTTCGCCTTTTCCCATTCTCACTGTTGGGGAGAGCGAAGCAGTGGTTCTATGCTACAAAGGAGAAGAACACTACGTGGGCACTCTGCTCCATGAACTTTCTGGCTAAGTTCTTTCCCATGGGCAAGACCAATGCTCTCCGTGGGAAGATTACAAGTTTTCAGCAACAACATGATGAATCCGTTCCAGAAGCATGGGAGCGCTTCCAAGACTACATCCTAGAATGTCCCCATCATGGAATGGAAAGCTGGCTACTGATGCAGACATTTTATCATGGGCTCATTAATAGTGCCCATGAAACCATGGATGCTGCAGCTGGAGGAGCATTCCTATCACTCACCATACCTCAAGCCACAGCTCTTGTGGAGACACTCTGTGACTTTGGCTCCAGCGTCAACATCATGCCCAGGGTACTCTATGAAAAACTCTTTTTACAACCATTATTAGAAACAACCATGTGTTTGCAGCTTACAGATAGGACACTGAGTTTCCCGAGAGGAATATTGAAGAACATCTGTGTCCGAGTTGGTTCCTCGTACGCTCCAGCAGACTTCGTAGTGATAGAGACCGGTTCTGATGAGAGGGCTCCCGTCATCCTAGGGAGACCATTCCTGAACACCGCGGGAGCTGTCATCTATGCTAGTGCTGCCAAGATCAGTTTCTACATCAAGGGGAGGAAGGAAACGTTTTCCTTCAAGAACAAGACCGCACAAATCCCAGAGCAACCCCAATATGAACCAAGGAAGAGGACCAACAGGAGGAACAAGAGCAAGAAGCAAGTATGGACCGAGACAGCTAAGATGGTCACTATCGTGCACAAAGGTCAAGATCGCCAACTCAAGTCACCGTTCTTGCCTAAGAAGGACGACCCAGGTATGCCAAGCATTTATTGCTCCATTAATGGGTCCCACTTCTACAAGACACTTTGCGACACTGGGTCGGGCGTCAACATAATGGCCAAGGTCACCTATGAACTTCTGTTCGGAACCATGCCCTTAAACCCAACATATATTCAGCTCCAGATGGCAGATCAGACATTCCGACAGGTCGAAGGTACAGTAACTGACGTCCCTGTCAAGATAGACGATCACTTTGTCCATACAGACTTTCAGGTTATTGACATGGGAGAAGATGAATACGATCCACCCATCATCCTTGGAAGACCATTCCTTAGTACTGTCAAAGCAATCATGTACATTGGAACTGGAGAAGTCCACATGCACTTCCCCTCTGAGAAGGTACGTCTTTACTGACCCTAACTATGTATTTGAAGAATCCAAGCAGGTCAGGACAAGAAGAAGGCGGCGTAACCACAATCAGAAGCAACAGGTCATCAAGGACGGATGGGCAGATTATGAAGGAGAAGTGGTAAGATCTGAAGACATACCACTCAACCAACACTGTCCTAAGGAGACCAAAGCACCGAGACAGGTATGGAAAGAAAAGACAGTGTACATGAAGAGGAGGCGCCGCCGGAACCACCGACTACGCCATCCACCAAGTCCCAGGACGACTGAACGAATAAGAGTCCCGTTCGGAGGACTTAAAAACACCGAACGCCTTGCCAAGAGGTAACTTGGTAGTTATCCTTTCCTTTTAAGTATTTACTTTATTTTAAATAGTTTGCGTAGTTAATCATATTCATACTATCTTAAAAAGAAAATAAAAATGTTAAAAACCCTAAAGCCCCATGTGAGTATGCGAGTGGCAACCCATAAGTACATTCACTGTGGTGGCATAAAAAATATATATATATATAATAAATACATAAATATTTTCTTCTGCTTTATAAAAGAAAAAAAACAACATAAAAAAATCAAGGAGGCTCAGCATGATAAAGGCTAGATATTTATGCTAACACTTAATCAGTTCCACAAAGCTTTGTTGTCTATTTGAGCTTCACAGAATTCAAGGAGACTAGCAGACAGAGGACATTCTAATCGCTGTCAGGGTGCTGCCGACTTTCAAATACATCTCCGCCATCTGCTAGCTACATCAGAAGAGATTATGTCAAGATCCAGCTTGGGGGAGAGTACCCCCATTATCTTGCTAAGTATTTCTATCTTTATCTTTATATTTATATATACTTCTACCCTATAAAAATAAAAATATACATAACTATGAAAAAAACCAAATAAAGATTTTGTGCTTATATATATATACCTATATCTTTTGCTTAGTGTGTTTTAATAAATAAATAAAGTGGCTATGCTAAACTGAATCTAAATAATAATAAAACTCTAGCATGGATATGATGAATAGTTGGTTTGCCTAACTTTCAAATTTGAAGTTCTCTCTAAGTTTACATAACTGTTATCATTTAAAGCTTACTCTAAACCTGAACTTGTGGGAAGAGAACTTGATCTAAAGTCTAAGTTGTTAACGGATATGATATGGGAAGGTTGAGCTGCTGTTTATCTATTCCTAGAGATGCTAGAATTCTGGAGAATTTTATCTTTGAAAATCTTAAAATACTACATGATGAGTTCCTGTATGATGAGAGTTTAAGTTCCTACCACAGCCATACATACATGCTTGCTAGACTTTAAGCCATACCTTTACTTTTTACTGCTTATGAGCATTGAGTGTAGTCAAGCTGTGTAGACCCTTAGGAGCTTGTCATGCGGTTAAAATCAAGATTCACTTGCACGATCACTCATACATGCTGCTTCTACTCCGGAAGTACGCATCCACATATATCCACTCATTCTCATCTCCAGATCCACATAAAATTATTCTACTCCTAATCCGGGAGAGAATAGCCAAAAATATTTTCCCATTCTTGTTATCCCCTGTGAAATAAATGCTCAAGCTATTTTGGTTACTACCACTTGCTATATTGTTCTAAGGAGATGAGTGCTCTATACGAGGAAATAAAAAGGGGCAAGTGCCCGGAACCTCGAAAAGAAAAAGATACGAGGAAATAAAAAGGAGCAAGTGCTCGGAACCTCGATGAAAAAAAAGAAAAAGTGTGAGAAGAGAGGTAAAAATGGACAAGTGTCCGACAGTAGAATTAGGGGTACAAGATACCCACCTGAGAGGAAAAAAAAGAAAAAAAAAGAAAATATAGAGCACCTCATTCTCCTCAAGAGCTTTAAAAGCAAGAAAGGTACGTATCCCCTCAAAAAGAGCAAAAGTAGAATTAGACTTTCATCATTGTTATCATCACTACCACCATACACCATTTACTCGCCACACATGCACATCTTGATTTGACTTATTGGCTTGTTTCTCTGGATCTATGGTTTGACTATGCAATAAATGTCTTGTAAGTATGTATACTTTATCTCCCACCGATGAGCTCCAGATATCAAAAGCCTTATTAGAATAGGATGAGAGAGAAGGCAATGTCACTCTGCCTTATACCACAAATTCTACATACTTTGCTTTGAGAGAAGGCAGACATCATTACTGCCTTGGTGAGGATCCAGAAATACCACAAAAGAGAGACCTGAGAGAGTCATACAAGGAATCTCTGAGTTTTATTTGAAAATCTGCAAAAAACTCCAGAGCTATAGCTGATCAAGAATAAGAGACATGGCGCTTGACTAGACTGTTCTATCTTTTAACCGCTCAAGACAAAGGTGACGGTTGCAAGCCCCATGGTGAGAGGTATAATGAGTAAGTTTTAAGTCTTGACAGTTTACTTTAACTCAGAGATGAGACTCTATTTGAAAGCATGTGTACCGTCAAAATTCAAAGGCATTTCTGCAACTACTGAGTCTCTCCTTGCTCAGGGACGAGCAAGAGGTAAGCTTGGGGGAGTTTGTTGACGGTCCTTAAGTATCAATTATAACTATCAAATAAATAGAGAAAAGGATCCAAATGAAACCAACACCTAGACTTAGGGTTTTATCTGACAGAATTCCACGAGTTTTGCTGTTTATCTATTTCTGCAGGGGGTTATCAGGAAATACGGAAGAAAGGCCCACATGTCGGATTAATGACGGGATATTAACCGAACACGTAATTATCTTACATCTAGAAGAGTCCAGAAGCCACGAGAACGAACGGGAGGTGTAACAGAGCCGGGGACAGGGCGCCCGCCCTAGTCCCTAGGGCGCCCGCCCTGGCCCTGGAGCCAATCAGGCTCCGCCTCGAGGATTATGCTCCACCGACCTAGAGGATCAAGGAAAATCGTCCGTTCAATGTCGGTTTGATCCAACGGCCCAGATTCATCCGAAAGGGCTATATAAGCAAGGCCCCTGCCCCTGGAGGAGAGGCCCTCGTCTCATACTTCAAACCCTAATTCAGGAGGAGAGCCTCTGATCAAGCCCTAGAGCCACCACATCAACTAGATCTCTAGTTAGCATAGCTACATAGGATTAGAACTAGAAGGAGTCAATCTTCGATTGGTTCCCGGATCTGTCAAGAGGATTCTTGGTAATTCCTCTCTTGTTCTTCAATTGTTCATCATTGTTCTTCAATATTATGAATATGACTTTGTTCTATTTCAATATATTGGTTATGACTTTGCTCTACTTGAATATATTTGCAATTATATTATTCTTAGTTTATCATAGTTATATGCTTGGCTTAGTTAGATTGGAATTATATACATGCCTAGGATCGTATAGCGTTTATCCATGTGTACAGTGGGTGAATGATAACTATTGTGTAGACGTGGTGTCTATACCGTATTTATCTGCGATTGCACCCTATATGCCGGATTGTGGGGTAGTTCGCGATAGTGACAGCTTCGTTGATTCTTATATAGTCCCCCTCTCGTGTATAGGGCAGGCAGAGCAACACTATTACAGGGGAGTGATTGCTATGTTCTTCATCTTCCTTGCTAATATTCACTATGCATGGATATAGTCTTTTCTCACCATGATTGCCAAGTATAATTGCACTAACTATGATATGCTAGACTTTATAGTTAATAATAACTTAGGGAATATCTTTGTAGTTCATCCTAATTCCATGCTAATGACTTGCTAGAATATCTGTTGAGGTGCTTATCATTATTATATGTGGCTAGCTGATCAGATTAATTATCTTTGTCACCATTATCACTTTACCTTTACTTAATGTGACATTTATACCTGTATAAAGAGATTGATAAATACTCTCGGTTATACATGCAATGATGTGTACTCAGTTCCATATTCTCATTCCATTATCAACCATGATACTTAGAAATCCCTTCCCAGTGGTAAAAATATAAATAACGATACCTGGAATACTTCCTGGTTAAAATGCTACATCGGTATTAATCTGTGCGCTTGTAGATCCCTTTTATTATTTATCTTGATGAGCAAATGCATATTTCAATACCGCGTCTCTCATGTCATGCTGGGGATGACAACTTGGCTTAAGTGGCATGAGGGATAGGTTTGGCATTTTTGGCGCCGTTATCAGAATTAGAAAACTAAGTCTACTTTTGGTAGTGACGTTAAGAATGCCCAACAAATACCCATGTGTATCTAGTGAAATCATCCACAGTCACAAACCCATACTTGTTGCCACCAATGCTTGTGTATGTAGTTGGCCCAAATAGATCCATGTGCAACAACTCAAATGCCTTGAAAGTACTCATGATGTTTTTCAATGGATGAGTGTTGCCCACTTGCTTTCCGGCTTGACATGCACTACATAGCTTATCCTTCTCAAATGTGACATCCTTCAAGCCTCTAACTAAGTCATGCTTCACTAACTTGTTCAATTGCTTCATGCCAACATGACCAAGTCTTCTATGCCATAACCAACCCATACTTGATTTGGTGAGCAAGCATGTTGAAAGTTGAGTGTCACTAGCATTGAAATCAACCAAGTATAGATTCTTATATCTAAAGCCTTTGAAGATCAAGTTGGAGCCATCAACACTATCTCCACATCATCAACACCAAATATGCACTTGAAACTAAGATCACACAATTGAGCAACCGAGAGAAGATTGAAATTTAACTTTTCAACTAAGAGCATATTGGAAATGCTATGATCATTTGAGATTGCAATCCTTCCAAGAGCCTTTACATCACCCTTACTATTGTCACCAAATGTGATGCTATCAATGCCATTATCATTTGATTTGAGAGAGTTGAATATTCTTGAATCACCAGTCATATGTTGAGAGCACCCACTATCAAGCACCCAATGCCTACATCCGACCTTGTAATTTACCTACAAAATAAATTAATATTTCTTAGGTACCCATACTTGCTTGGGTCCTTGGAGGTTAGTCACTAAGCTCTTTGGTACCCAAATGGCCTTCTTCTTTGACCCACAATTGGTGTACCAACAAACTTAGCATGCACAACTTTCTCACCCTTAGTAAGCACATAACAAGAATCAAAAGGAATGTAATCCATTTTAGCATGAAACTTGTTGTTGTTCTTGTTCATTTTTGTAACACCCAAATTTTAGAGATAACAAATTTTGAATAATTTAGATAATAAATAATGGCCAATTTAAAATAATAATAAAATAAATTTGGTGTTGCATTCATGCTGTTGCATATATTTTTTATTGTGTGGTGTGGATTTGTTTTATTTTATTTTGGATTAGAAAATTTAATTGAGATATTTTTGAAAGCAAGTAAAAAAAAGAGAAAGAGTTTACCTGCTGTTGGCGGCCTGGAAAGCCACCTGGACCGGCCTGTTTTATTTTTTTTTCTTTTCCGCGCTGTGGGCCGAACCAGCCGAGCCGCCCTTCCCCGCGCTTGTGTTGGTGGGCCGGCAAAGCAGCTTCGCGCGGCCCAAGTCGGCCCAGCACCATAGCCGCTCCTTCCTTTCTCCTCTTTGAGCCGCTGACCGGTGGGGTCGAGATGTCAGTCGTCTTCAACCTCCCGTAATCGAACCGGACTCCGAACCGAAGAACAGCCGCCGCCCCTTCTTCGTGATTCCCGGGATTTCCTAACCGTATACGGCTAGTAGATGCTATAAATAGGTCGCATAGGTTCTCTAGTTTCCGTTTTTCAACTAAAAAGCTAGGGTTGCCACGGGATTTAGAGCTCTAGGGCTTGGGAGGCGTCGGCGGTTTCGGTCGTGCGAGGGAGAAGCTTTCGGGTGCTTCGGTGGTCGATTTTTCCGATTGAGTGAGTTTGCCATCTTCTCCTCTCTCTCTTCATGTCTTTCTTTTGAGTTTTCGAGCTATATTGTGCGGTATTGAAGATCACCGACGAGTCGGCCATGGCGCCGCCGCCCTCCTCTCGTCGCGGATCATGTTCAATTCACCGTAGCTAGCTTGTACCGCATAGATGGATTCGCATTGAGCTCCTCGTCCGATTGGAGTTGGTTTCGGGGAAAACGGTGGCCGGAAAGAGGAAAACCGGTTGTTTCCGGCGAGCCTTGGGTGGCCGGCCATGGAGGCCACCGGCCGGAGGCACTGTAGCAGGCCAGTTATTCTCTTTCCTTTGATTTGGATCAACGTCAGCCGTCCGTTCTCAGATGGACGCACGAGATTAGAACTTACCCCTTCGCGGGGTAAAATTCATAAAGAGTCCCTGGGTTTTTGGAGTATATAACCCGCGGTCCTTGGCGTATTCCGGGAAATGCGTTTTCGCGTTTTGAAAGCGTATTCTCTTCCGGTTAAATCAAAAATACGTTTTCAGGTATTTACAGTTTTGCCACTAGGATTGTTTTAGTCATAAAATCTTCGTTTTAACTCCGATTTGATCCGTTCAAGTTGCGTTAGGTTCGTATTTGCGAACTCTACATGTTAGTGTAGTTGTACAGTTAGTTTTGATAATTTATTTTTCGAGTTTATAATTAAGTATTTATTTATCTATAGGAAATCTTGGAAAATTCATAACTTTCACGTTTTAACTCCGAATTTGGTGATCTTTGCGTCTGTGTGATCGTAGAAACGTGTAGAAGAGTTTTATAAACTTTTATTACTGTTTTTTTACTGTTGGTGTACTGTTCTAATTATATCTCTTTGTTTGCTTCGTGTATGTTTGATTGGATGCATGTATGTTGTTGATTGATGATCGAGTATAGAAGGTGAGCAGTATTTGGACGATTCGGAGTATTAGTTTGAGCCAAGTCAGCAGTATTATTTGGAGAGCTTTGATCAAGGCAAGTATAACACAGGACTATCCTTGCTACCTATTCATCGAATTATTATACATATGCATATGCTTACCTTGACAACCTTAGAGATTATAACTTAGTGATTGTTATCTTGGTTCCTTGTCAACCTTGGGAATGCATATGGGTAGCTATGGCTAGTGCTTAAACTAAGAACAATGATCTTGCAATATGAATAATGGATCAAGCAATCAATCATTAAGATGGTTTAATTTTTGTTAAAAGGGGGCTAGAGCATGTGTATTATTTTTGGTGCTCTAGTTACTCTCCGTAAGGACTTATCTGTACGTGATCATCCGGGATATACAGTACAGCTATGAGGGCTATATGGCTCTGGCTTTAGTTGTTCAAGAGACCTTTTCTAGCTTGTTAGTGGTTACCTTAAATGGCGTAAGAATGGCTTGCCACGTTGGGTGTAGTGCGAGCCCCTGGCCTAGTGTGTATAGGCTGCGGTTGTTGTGCCACAGGGAAGGGGGGTTCTACATCTGCCTGCCGAGTGAATCTAATGGCCCTAACTTGTTAGACGAACTCTTGAGTGGCTTTATATGGTTCTCTAGTGTTTGGGCTTGATCTCCCCACTCATTTGGAAATCATGACTCACAGTGAAAGTGTACACCTCTGCGCAGAGTTAAAAACTGGTATACTAGCCGCGCTCACGGATACGAGCGGCCTTGGAACATTTACAGATAGACGATCACCATTGCTATATTATGTTTAATTATTGTTGATTATTATTATGCTATTGTTAATGTTATTCGTTATCACTATTGCAATTGATCATTGATTCTTTAATGGGAAGTGGTCTATCTTGAAGCTATTTAATTGTCAAAATATATGATTAAAAGCTAACCGCAGTTAAACAGTGTCTAGCCATTTGAGCCTCATGAACCCTGTGTTATATTTGTTGAGTTCGACATGGACTCACTCTTGCTATTTCCACCATAACAGATGAAGATTATGAGGAAGATTATCGTAATGAGTACTAGTCTTGGTGTCAACCAGTCAACCGTGTCCCTGTGTGGAGTTTCCGCTGGAGATTGTTACTAGTTATTATTATTTATCGTTCAAGACTATGTCTTAAATATTTATTCGCTATGTAATAAGCACTATGATGATACTATGTAATTTGTCTGCTTATGTGTGCGATCATGACCTGGGGCGCACATGAGTACTTTATGCATCCTATTTTTGTCCTTAAAAATGGGTGTGACAGATTAGTATCAGAGCCGTGTTGACTGTAGGACGCAAGCCTAGTTAGAATGGTCGTTGATAGCATCCTTATTTCACTTAATTCATGCTTCCTCTTTTCACCTTGTTAATTACTAAAGTTTTATGCTTCCTCTACTTTATTCTATTGCGAAAATACATTGATTCTATCTAATCTATGTCTAAATCTTGTAGATGCCTCCTCATCCCCGTCTGTCAGCTGCACAGTATGTTGCCCGTTTCAAACCCCAGGAGCCAAATGAAGAGGGTGATCAAGAGCTATCCGATGCTGAATCAAGAGTTGGTGATACACCTATGGAGGATGTAGTTATGGGGTGGACTACGAAGTTTCATATCGTGGTTCCTAAGGCTGATGCTTTCTTCCATGATATGTTGACAAGAACCTTGGACAACTACTACTACGACTGGGAAGCTACTTTGGAGTATCGCAGTGCAGAGTATAGTCATCCATGGATGGATTCCTATTGGGAGACGGAGTTATGGGTCAAGAAAAGGGATCCTACCACTAAGGAGCCTAAGGTGGAGTCAAAGTTCATTACCAGAGTGAGCCGGGCAACCGTGGAGACAAGCATGGAGGATGTCGCTTTCAATGCATTTGTTTACTACCATGGTCTACGCCCGGACAAGATGCTAAAGGGTGCACTCCGGCATTTTCCTTGCTTCTTACATGACAAGGGTATTTGGACCGTGCCACTTGCAGATGATTCCTCTTTGACTTTACAAGCTACGGTGGGACTAGCTCGTGAATTGGCTCTCCATGAGATGGATTTGAAGGATGAGTTGCTGAAGGAAAAAGAACTTAAGGAGCAAGCTTATAAAGAGATTGACCAATTAAGGGCGGAGTTAGGTCGTCCTAAGATTTATGAGAAGCTTAATTAGGAAATAGGAAAAATCCCTATGTAATAAGAACGATAGTAGTTGCGAGTTAAATTTTAAGTTTGGATTGTTTAAGAGTCAGTTTGTGGTGTGAACAATTGTGTGATTGATGGATTGTTATTATGATAATGTGTGATTTGGATCTTTGTAATGTGTGCTGGAGTTTTGTAGACATGCCTACAAGTTCCATGGTTGAGAATATTAAGTTTGATCAATATATATTAGTTGAATATGGGGTTAACTTAGTTCTGTCCTTTGCTGATTTTAGGATCAGTCTGGGATGTTTTAGAAATAACTTAAAATCCGTTCATGGGAAATTTAAGAAATTTTACTGGGAATAATTAGACTTCTATATCTTTCCAATCCCACAAGAATCACCTTAATATCTATTATGAATTAAGAGATATACCTGTTCCAAGTTGGAGTTACTGCACAGTCTGGAATCCTGAAACAGTTTCGGTTAAGTTCAGTTTTTGACCAATTTATTGACAGAATCAAAAAAAGTGTTGTGAATAAAAGTTGTAGATAATTTTATAAGCTTTCCAACCATGTAAATATCATCTGAATTGGACGTCTGTAGCTCGAGATATGACAGTTTTACTGAGTTGCTGAATTTGGAGTTCGCCCAGAAAAATCAGATTTTGTTTATCTATTGAATACATCATCTCGGATCGTACTGAATTTCATCTTTTGTGTTTTGGAAACAGATGTCAGGCAGAGGTCGTGGCAGAGGTCGTGGGGGTGCTAATCCACCCGTTACTATGGAGGAACTCATGCAAACTCAGAATCAGCTGATGCAGATGTTTATGCAGCATATGCAGAACAATCCCCCTGTAGGAGGACCACCACCTGTTCAAGTAAGGGATAAGCGTGGAGAATTTTTGAAGGGACGCACTCCAGTGTTTTCTCATGCTGCTGATCCTTTAGAAGCAGATGATTGGGTGAGGGCAGTGGAGAAACAGCTGAACATAGCCCAATGCAATGATATGAAAAAGGTGTTATATGCATCTGGTCAGTTACAAGGGACAACTCAGACTTGGTGGGAGTCTTACCAGGCTGCACGCCCTGACAATGCCCCTCCTATCACTTGGAATGAGTTTGTTAGAGATTTTCGAGCTCGTCATATTCCTGAAGGTATAATTGAGCTGAAGCAGGAAGAATTCAGAAACCTTAGGATGGGACAGATGAGCGTGAGTGAATATCATGACAGGTTCACCCAGTTGGCTCGCTATGCTCCCAATGAAGTTAGGGAAGATGCAGACAGGCAGCGTCTTTTCTTGAAAGGAATCTATTATGATCTTCGCTTGCAACTGAAGGGGAATAACTATGCTAGTTTTCAAGAGCTGGTGAACAAAGCTATTGTGCTTGATAATGAGCGTAGGGAGATGGACAGAAAGAGGAAGATGAAGGTGCAAGGCTCAGGAAGCAACAACCGTCAACGCACAAATTCTCAGCATGGCTTTCATCAGAAGTTTCAAGGACCGGTTAGTCAGTGGAATCGCAATTTGAATCAGAGGTGGTCCCAAAATTGGCAAAACAATCAGTTGCAGCAGCGTTCATCATATCCACAGCGTCAACAGTATCAGCAGACTGGGCAACAGACTCCTCGCACCGGAAATCCCAATGTTACCCCCATGAAGAATAGTACTCCCAGCACTCCTATTAGATGCTTTGTCTGTGGTAAAGAGGGCCATTTGTCTTATAATTGTCCTGAGAAGCAGAACCAACAGACTCCTCAGAGCCAGAAGAGCAACCAAAGGCAATCCGGTACTGGAAGGGTGAATCACGTGTCTTCTGATACAGCTCATGATGCACCAGAAGTTATGATTGGTACGTTTAATGTACACTCCACTCCCGTAACTGTTCTTTTTGACTCTGGAGCATCTCATACATTCATATCCAACATTTTTGTTAAAATGCATAGTATACCCATGCTAGCTATGAAAGAACCTCTCTTAGTAAATTCACCTGGAGGTACCATGCAAACCAGTAATCGTTGTCTTCCAATTAGTATGGTATTAAGGGGGGTAGAGTTTAAGATAACTCCTATAGTGTTGCGAACATCTGGTATTGATGTGATATTGGGTATGGACTGGATGAAGCAAAATCAGGCAGAGATTCAGTGTCAGCAGAAAGTGGTAGTTGTGACTGCGCCTAATGGAGATAAAATCAATGTGGATGTAGCAATGCAGAAGCAACCAACCGCGGTGGTGAATCAGCTTGAAGATACTATTAAGGAGAATTCAGTGATTGAGGAATTTCCGGATGTCTTCCCTGATGAATTGCCAGGTATGCCACCTGACCGAGACATTGAATTTCTTATTGAATTATTACCTGGAACTGCACCTATAGCCAAACGACCATATAAGATGGGAGTAGATGAATTAGAAGAACTTAAGAAACAAATTAAAGAATTACAAGATAAAGGTTTTATTCGACCTAGTTCATCACCTTGGGGAGCACCAGTTATTTTTGTTGATAAGAAAGATGGTGGTCAGAGGATGTGTGTTGATTATCGGTCACTAAATGAAGTAACTATCAAGAATAAGTATCCTTTGCCTCGGATTGATGACTTGTTTGATCAGTTGAGAGGTGCTTGTGTGTTCTCTAAGATTGATTTACGTTCTGGTTATCATCAGTTGAAGATTCGTGCCTCTGATATTCCAAAGACAGCTTTTACTACAAGGTATGGATTGTATGAGTATACTGTTATGTCGTTTGGATTGACCAATGCACCTGCCTACTTTATGTACATGATGAATAAGGTGTTCATGGAATATTTGGATAAGTTTGTGGTGGTGTTTATTGATGATATATTGGTATTTTCCAAGACAGAGGTAGAGCATGCTGAACATTTGAGGTTGGTATTGCAGAAGCTTAGAGAGCATAAATTGTATGCGAAGCGAAGTAAATGTGAGTTTTGGTTGAAGGAAGTTTCTTTCCTTGGTCATATTGTTTCTAATGGAGGGATATCAGTGGATCCAGGTAAAGTAAAGGATGTATTGAATTGGAAACCACCTACCGATGTTAGTGAGATTCGTAGTTTCTTGGGTTTAGCTGGATATTACAGACGATTCATTGAAGGGTTTTCTAAACTTGCTAAACCTATGACATCTCTGTTAGAAAAGAATGCCAAATTTGTGTGGTCTGATAAATGTCAAGCTAGTTTTGAGGAATTGAAGAAGAGGTTGACTACAGCGCCTGTTTTGGTTTTACCAGATTTGAGTAAGAAGTTTTCCATTTATTGTGATGCTTCTCGTCAAGGTTTGGGATGTGTTCTTATGCAAGAAGGCAGAGTTGTGGCTTATGCATCTAGACAGTTGAGAAAGCATGAGTTGAATTATCTTACACATGATTTGGAGTTAGCAGCTGTAGTTCATGCATTAAAGATTTGGAGACATTATTTGATTGGACATAAGAGTGACATATACACTGATCATAAGAGTTTGAAGTATATTTTCACTCAGTCAGATCTGAATTTGAGGCAACGCAGATGGTTAGAGTTGATTAAGGATTATGATATTGAGATACACTATCATCCTGGTAAGGCTAATGTAGTAGCTGATGCTCTTAGTAGGAAGAGTTATGCCAATGAGATAAGAACATTGTCTTTGACTAGGGAGTTATGTGCTGAATTTGAATATTTGAATTTGGGAATTGTTACTAATACAATAGAATTGGTGATAGAGCCTACTTTAGAACAAGAGATTTACAAGGGTCAGTTGAAGGATGAGAAACTAAAGAAGATAGCGGAGGATATAGTGATTGGTAAGTCACCAGGCTTTCGAATGGATGATAATGGGATTTTGTGGTTTGGAAAGAGGCTGTGTGTACCTGAGGATCAAGCTGTTAGACAGGCAATTCTTCGTGAAGCTCATGAGTCAGCTTATTCTATTCATCCTGGTAGTACTAAGATGTATTTGGATCTTAAACAGAAATATTGGTGGGTTGGATTAAAGCGAGATGTGGCTGAGTATGTGGCATTGTGTGATACTTGTCAGAGGGTGAAAGCAGAGCATCAGAGACCTGCTGGATTGTTGCAACCAATGAAAATCCCTGAATGGAAGTGGGAGGAAGTTGGTATGGACTTTATAGTGGGGTTACCGCGTACTCAGAGGGGTTATGATTCTATTTGGGTGATAGTGGATAGGTTGACTAAAGTTGCTCATTTTATACCAGTCAAGACTAATTACACGGGAGTACAATTAGCTACCTTGTATATGGAAAGAATAGTATGTTTGCATGGAGTACCAAAGAAGATTGTGTCTGATCGAGGTACGCAGTTTACGTCGCATTTTTGGAAAGCTGTGCATGAATCTTTAGGAACTAAGTTGAATTTTAGTACAGCCTATCATCCACAGACAGATGGACAGACTGAAAGGACCAACCAGGTATTAGAGGATATGTTGAGAGCCTGTGCATTGCAATATGGAACTAGTTGGGATAAGAGTTTGCCTTATGCAGAATTTTCTTACAATAATAGTTATCAACAGAGTCTTAAGATGGCACCGTTTGAAGCTTTGTATGGACGTAAGTGTAGAACTCCATTGTTTTGGGATTAGACAGGTGAATCTCAGGTGTTTGGTATAGATGTTCTTAGAAACGCAGAAGACCAAGTGCGAGTGATTCGTGAGAATTTGAGAGTGGCACAGTCTCGTCAGAAGAGTTATGCTGATAATAGGAGAAGAGATCTAGTTTTTGAAGTAGGTGATTATGTCTATTTGAAGGTGTCACCTATGAGAAGTGTGAAGAGATTTAACATGAAAGGTAAACTAGCACCAAGGTATGTTGGACCATTTAAAGTTATTGCTAGACGTGGGGAAGTTGCTTACCAATTAGAGTTGCCTGAGAATTTATCTGGGGTGCATGATGTGTTTCATGTTTCACAACTTAAGAAGTGTTTGCGGGTGCCTGAGGAGCAGATACCTTTGGAAGAATTGACTGTTAAGGAGGATCTTACATATGAAGAGTTTCCAATTAAGATTTTAGAGACTGCTGAGAGGGTTACTCGAAGTCGGATTATTAAGATGTGTAAAGTACAGTGGAATCGATATTCAGAGGCAGAGGCAACTTGGGAAAGAGAGGATGAATTGAGGAAATCATATCCGCAGTTATTTGAGTAAGCAGTCCAATCTCGAGGACGAGATTCTTTTAAGGGGGGTAGAATTTGTAACACCTAAATTTTAGAGATAACAAATTTTGAATAATTTAGATAATAAATAATGGCCAATTTAAAATAATAATAAAATAAATTTGGTGTTGCATTCATGCTGTTGCATATATTTTTTATTGTGTGGTGTGGATTTGTTTTATTTTATTTTGGATTAGAAAATTTAATTGAGATATTTTTGAAAGCATGTAAAAAAAAGAGAAAGAGTTTACCTGCTGTTGGCGGCCTGGAAAGCCACCTGGACCGGCCTATATATTTTTTTTCTTTTCCGCGCTGTGGGCCGAACCAGCCGAGCTGCCCTTCCCCGCGCTTGTGTTGGTGGGCCGGCCAAGCAGCTTCGCGCGGCCCAAGTCGGCCCAGCACCGTAGCCGCTCCTTCCTTTCTCCTCTTTGAGCCGCTGACCGGTGGGGTCGAGATGTCAGTCATCTTCAACCTTCCGTAATCGAACCGGACTCCGAACCGAAGAACAGCCGCCGCCCCTTCTTGGTGATTCCCGGAATTTCCTAACCGTATACGGCTAGTAGATGCTATAAATAGGTCGCATAGGTTCTCTAGTTTCCGTTTTTCAACTAAAAAGCTAGGGTTGCCACGGGATTTAGAGCTCTAGGGCTTGGGAGGCGTCGGCGGTTTCGGTCGTGCGAGGGAGAAGCTTTCGGGTGCTTTCGGTGGTCGATTTTTCCGATTGAGTGAGTTTGCCATCTTCTCCTCTCTCTCTTCATGTCTTTCTTTTGAGTTTTCGAGCTATATTGTGCGGTATTGAAGATCACCGACGAGTCGGCCATGGCGCCGCCGCCCTCCTCTCGTCGCGGATCATGTTCAATTCACCGTAGCTAGCTTGTACCGCATAGATGGATTCGCATTGAGCTCCTCGTCCGATTGGAGTTGGTTTCGGGGAAAACGGTGGCCGGAAAGAGGAAAACCGGTTGTTTCCGGCGAGCCTTGGGTGGCCGGCCATGGAGGCCACCGGCCGGAGGCACTGTAGCAGGCCAGTTATTCTCTTTCCTTTGATTTGGATCAACGTCAGCCGTCCGTTCTCAGATGGACGCACGAGATTAGAACTTACCCCTTCGCGGGGTAAAATTCATAAAGAGTCCCTGGGTTTTTGGAGTATATAACCCGCGGTCCTTGGCGTATTCCGGGAAATGCATTTTCGCGTTTTGAAAGCGTATTCTCTTCCGGTTAAATCAAAAATACGTTTTCAGGTATTTACAGTTTTGCCACTAGGATTGTTTTAGTCATAAAATCTTCGTTTTAACTCCGATTTGATCCGTTCAAGTTGCGTTAGGTTCGTATTTGCGAACTCTACATGTTAGTGTAGTTGTACAGTTAGTTTTGATAATTTATTTTTCGAGTTTATAATTAAGTATTTATTTATCTATAGGAAATCTTGGAAAATTCATAACTTTCACGTTTTAACTCCGAATTTGGTGATCTTTGCGTCTGTGTGATCGTAGAAACGTGTAGAAGAGTTTTATAAACTTTTATTACTGTTTTTTACTGTTGGTGTACTGTTCTAATTATATCTCTTTGTTTGCTTCGTGTATGTTTGATTGGATGCATGTATGTTGTTGATTGATGATCGAGTATAGAAGGTGAGCAGTATTTGGACGATTCGGAGTATTAGTTTGAGCCAAGTCAGCAGTATTATTTGGAGAGCTTTGATCAAGGCAAGTATAACACAGGACTATCCTTGCTACCTATTCATCGAATTATTATACATATGCATATGCTTACCTTGACAACCTTAGAGATTATAACTTAGTGATTGTTATCTTGGTTCCTTGTCAACCTTGGGAATGCATATGGGTAGCTATGGCTAGTGCTTAAACTAAGAACAATGATCTTGCAATATGAATAATGGATCAAGCAATCAATCATTAAGATGGTTTAATTTTTGTTAAAAGGGGGCTAGAGCATGTGTATTATTTTTGGTGCTCTAGTTACTCTCCGTAAGGACTTATCTGTACGTGATCATCCGGGATATACAGTACAGCTATGAGGGCTATATGGCTCTGGCTTTAGTTGTTCAAGAGACCTTTTCTAGCTTGTTAGTGGTTACCTTAAATGGCGTAAGAATGGCTTGCCACGTTGGGTGTAGTGCGAGCCCCTGGCCTAGTGTGTATAGGCTGCGGTTGTTGTGCCACAGGGAAGGGGGGTTCTACATCTGCCTGCCGAGTGAATCTAATGGCCCTAACTTGTTAGACGAACTCTTGAGTGGCTTTATATGGTTCTCTAGTGTTTGGGCTTGATCTCCCCACTCATTTGGAAATCATGACTCACAGTGAAAGTGTACACCTCTGCGCAGAGTTAAAAACTGGTATACTAGCCGCGCTCACGGATACGAGCGGCCTTGGAACATTTACAGATAGACGATCACCATTGCTATATTATGTTTAATTATTGTTGATTATTATTATGCTATTGTTAATGTTATTCGTTATCACTATTGCAATTGATCATTGATTCTTTAATGGGAAGTGGTCTATCTTGAAGCTATTTAATTGTCAAAATATATGATTAAAAGCTAACCGCAGTTAAACAGTGTCTAGCCATTTGAGCCTCATGAACCCTGTGTTATATTTGTTGAGTTCGACATGGACTCACTCTTGCTATTTCCACCATAACAGATGAAGATTATGAGGAAGATTATCGTAATGAGTACTAGTCTTGGTGTCAACCAGTCAACCGTGTCCCTGTGTGGAGTTTCCGCTGGAGATTGTTACTAGTTATTATTATTTATCGTTCAAGACTATGTCTTAAATATTTATTCGCTATGTAATAAGCACTGTGATGATACTATGTAATTTGTCTGCTTATGTGTGCGATCATGACCTGGGGCGCACATGAGTACTTTATGCATCCTATTTTTGTCCTTAAAAATGGGTGTGACAATTTTATTACAATTAATCTCTAGATGCCCAACTTGCTTGCATCTATTGCAATAACGACCATTGCCCTTCACAAAGCGAGGCTTTGGAGTAGCAAAGGCCGCCTTGCCCTTCTTGGGAGTATAGCCCAAACCCTCTTTGTTAAGAGAGAACCTTTGGCTACCCAAGCATTTTAGCAAGCGGGCATCCCCACCATAGGCATTGCCTAATGCGCAGGTGAGATCATCCACCTCTCTCTTGAGAGTCTTATTCTCAACCACAAGTGATGAATCACTAGTAGTAGAGATAGAGTTGGTTGTGGTGGATAATGATGAGCTACATGAAGCATTAGTAGGACCAACACATAAAGAATCATCAATAATATCACATGTTAGTCCAATATCACAAGTGACAATCACTCGCTCCTCCTTAGCTTCCTTCATGAACTTCTTCAACTTGAGGTCCTTTTCCTTGATGGGCTCAAGTAGAGTGGAGTGGGCTTCCTTAAGCCTAGTGTGAGCAACTTTAAGGTCCTCGTGGTCTTCCTTTAGACACTCATGAGAGGCCTCTAGCTCATCAAAGGATTTCCTAAGAGCTTTGAGCTCTTGTTCAGTTCCTTTGCACTCCTTACTCTTTTTGAGAGCAACAAGATCCTCTATCAAGGCATCATTTTCATTGCTCTTGGTAATGAGCTCTTGTTCTAAGATTTTGTATTTCTTGGTGGTCCTCTTGTAGCCTTTGTTCATTTGATATATTATGCCCAATAGATCATCCTTGGAGTAGTCCTCATCCTCCTCATCATCACTCCTACAACCATCACTAGCACAAGAATCATCATCACTATCATCATATTTTACCTTGGTAGGCTTGGCCATAAGGTATGTCGATGTAGTGTCGAAGATGGATAGCTTGTTGGAGAGGGCGATGCTTGCAATGGCTCACCGAGTGGTTCTCTCATCATCACTAGAGCTATCATCATCACTATCGGAGTTATCACTATACCAAGTGACCACATAGCCACCACCCTTCTTTTTCTTGTTGATAGTGAAGCTCTTCTTCTCTTTCTTCTCCTTCTTGTCCTTCTTGTTCTTCTTCAACTTCAACGTTGATAAGATCCTTCCATTTAGTAGCACCTTAGGATGGCATAGCCTTAACGTTAATGGCGAGGTTCAAAAGAGGAAAGGCTTGCGGTGGATACCTAGGCTCCCCATCATGATATCTTTTGTCTTCATAGGGGCACTTTGCCACTACATGATCGGGGCTATTGCAATTATAGCAAAGCACCTCTTTTGCCTTTATGAAGTCCCTTCTCTTTCTTGCACCATATCCTTTCTTCTTCATGAACCCATCTTGTGCACTAGGAGGGCTATGGTCTCATCATCGAATGGATCATCATCATCGCTCTCCACCTTATTCTTGCCCTTAGAAGATGAAGCCTTGAATGCAATGGGTTTCTCTTACTTGACTTTGGTCTTCTTCTTCTCATCTTCATCTTCATCATCATCATATTGAGCATCAGTCATGACATCCCCAAGCACTTGGTTTGGAGTCACCATGTCCAAACCCTCTCTTTGAATCATCTTCCTCAAGATAGCAAACTTCTTAGGTAAGTTCATCAAGAACTTGTGTGAGAAATCCTTGTCCTTGACATTCTCTCCTAGGCTCTTGAGATCGTTGACTATGACTTGAAGCCTATAGAACATCTCCGGTATGGACTCATTATCCTTCATCTTGAAGCTTGCAAACTTGTCCTTGAGCATATAGAGCTTAGCACTCTTTACCGTTGAAGTGCCCTCATATGTTTCCTCTAATCTTGTCCACACTTCACTTGTGTAAGGTCCCAATGGCTAGAGGGGGGTGAATAGCCTATTTAAAATTCTACAAGCTTCACTAAACAACCACGTTAGTATAAAAGATGGCTAAGCTAATTCTAGCACTAGCTCAACTACACTATGCAAGCCACCTATACAATACTAGTGAAGCAAGGCTATGATCTCTAATACACACCAACAAGACTAAGTCACTAAGCTACTTACTCCTAAGTGATAAAGGCTACACTGAGCAAACTACACAAGGACTAGTACAAGAAAGTAAAGAGCAAGTGACTTGATTCTTATACCAACGATGTAGAGAAGTAATGCACTTGAAGAATCAATCACAATAATCAACCATAAGAGAAATCCTCGGCAAAGAGATGACACAAGATTTTTACCGAGGTTCACTTGCTTCCCGGCAAGCTACTCCTCGTTGTGGCGATGCACCCACTTGTCAGTTCGCGAGCTAATCGACTATCAAGAGCCAAGCCCTCGGCGGGCGCCGCATAACCGCACACAAGATGGGGATCCTCCAAGCCACGAGCTCCACTAGAGTATCCAATTTGCAAACTCCCGCGGGGAAGGATCAAGAACCCCTTACAACACTTGGTGAGGGCTCCAACAATCTCCAATTGCGAGCTCAATCACCTCCACTGCTCCAAGCCGTCTACCGTGTCGGGAAACACAGAAGAGTAACAAGAAATCCGCAGCAACTCGAAGATCAAGTGCCTCTAGAATGCAACTCTCAAGCAATGCACTTGAATCTCACTCAATCTCACTCAAGATGTGCAACCAAGCAAAGAGATGAGTGGAGGGGTTGTTCTCTAGCTTAAAGGATGTCTCTAGGTCTCAAAATGTGCAAGAGTTGCCCTCAAACCCCGGACAACATCTATTTATAGTGAAGGGGTACGCAGCTAGCCGTTACGGACGACACAGTTAAAATCGCGCTGACCGGACGCTCCGGTCAGGGTGACCAGACGCGTCCGATCACTACAGGACAAGCGTGAACAGTGCGTGTCAGAACTAGCCATTGCCGTGACCGAACGCGACAGTGCTAGCGTCCGGTCGCGTTCCAGTAAGCTCCCGTCGAGACCGGACGTGTCCGATTGCACGTGACCGGACGCGCCGCGCGTCCGATCAGCACTCCGCTGCACTCTGCTCCTCTGGACGCCTGACCGGACGCTCCGGTTCCGTGAGGGACCGGACGCGCCGGTCGTGCGCTCCACTTCTGCGCTCAGGTGAACTGACCGGACGCGCTGGTCAGGCCAGACCAGCGTCCGGTCATAAACCCTAGTGCCCGCGCCACGTTGAACTGACCGGACGCGTCTGGTCAAACCGTGACCGCGTCCAGTGCAGCGTCTGATCGCCATTTTTCAGTGAAAAACAATTTGGACTTTCGCTACCTTTTCTAGACTCCGGCGCAATAGAAAATAGGCATTTCATTTCCTCGAAAACGCCTGAATCCCGCGCTCGCATGCTCGGCGGGAGGGAGAGCGAACCCCAAACCCCTTACTACCGCTCAAACACCACCGCCTTCGCAAATGTGCTAACACCACCAAGTGTACACCACAATGTGCATGTGTGTTAGCATTTCACAAACATTTTCAAAGGCGTTATGTTAGCTCTCAACTAGATCCTAATGCATATGCTCAAGACATTGATATCCTAAACCTGGTTAATCACTTCTCTACTCAACTTAGACCGGCAAAAGGAAAACCCTATAGTTATACCTTTGCCTTGCACTCTGTTGATATTTGGTAACGCAATTAGGAAATAGGATCCGCAAGCGCACGGATATCGGTGAGCACTTCACCCGAGATGTTATCCTGGGTATCGTATTTATATTTTTACCTTTAGGAGAAAGAGTGCATCTGACTAACCAAATCTATTACTACTAACCTTTAGGCTACAACCACTATGATTCGATGTGAGTGATGTATAGAGAAGACTACAACCGCACTCTTCTTCTAACCTTGGTAAGGATGATCTACTGTTCTATTGGGGAGGTTTACGGAATCTAGACACCACAAAGGATGTTCAACCCGCACCTATAAACCCTATCGATCCTGCTAATGGGATATGGAATACAAAGGTAACTCGGAATTGTCACGTTCCTCGCTACTACCACGGTCCGGCTAGACGAGAGGATATCTATGAGTATCCTAGCTTAAACACCACGTTTACGCTAGAGATGATTACTCTAAACTCTACGCGAAGAGATCAAAGTAAACTCATAAACCAAAGAACAATAAAACAAAGAACTTACTAGAATTTAGAAGTCGAAATACTGAAGAATCCTGAGAACAAGCCTCGGGTTAGAAGAACTTGCTCCCGCAGGTACAACCTCGGAGTAGACACCGACAGGCCGGCTTCCTCCGATCTACACCTCCACTCTATCTCTCTCAATCTAGTAGAACTAATTCTACTTTCACATTGGATGCTAAGCCCTAAGAGGTGGGAACCCTAGAGGGAACTTCTCTCTCTAAACCCTAACTAGAGATATGCAACTGAATAATGAATTGGGGTCTTCTCCACCAGGGGTCAGGGGCCTTGCTTATATAGCCCTTTTGGATGAATCTGGACCGTCGGATCAAACCGACCTTCATCCTACGGTTTTCCTTGATCCTCAAAGGCGGTGGAGCATAATCCGCGAGACTCGACCTGATTGGTCCCGGGGGCAGGGCGGGCGCCCTAGGGCACAGGGCGGGCGCCCTGTGTCTGGCCCCGTTACGGCTCCCGTTTGTTCCCGTGGCTTCTGGAATCTTCTAGATGTAAGATAATTACGTGTTCGGTTAATATCCCGTCATTAATCCGACATGTGGGCCTTTCTTCCGTATTTCCTGATAACCCCCTGCAGAAATAGATAAACAGCAAAACTCGTGGAATTCTGTTAGATCAAACCCTAATTCTAGGTGTTGCTTGCATATAGGTCCTTTTCTTTATTTATTTGATGGTTATAATTGATACTAAAGAACCGTCAACAAACACCCCCATACTTAGGCTTTTACTCGTCCTCGAGAAAAGGTTGGTTAATAAAACATCTAGGGTTGAAACATTCTTTCATACCTGCAGGGTATTGTAAAAATCCACTGTGCAATTATAGTCAGGGAAATATATGGTCAGAGTAAAGAGCCTTTCTTCTTCTTAATCCCTATCACTTGGAGTTTTTACATATTTTTGAAAAGAAAAACTTAGCATACCTTTATCCTCATAGGTGCTCTCAGAGTCACTCATTATCTTTTATATTTCTCTCTGAGGCTGTTTTGATTTTGCAAAAATAATTCTTTAAGCATACACACCTTGCATTTATTGTATGGTCAAAACCGGATCCGAGGAGAAGAATGCCATACTCTTAGATCAAAGATTTTGAAAATTAAAAACTTGTCACTCTTACTGGCATATTGCTTATTAGAGGGACCATGGGCTATCATTTTCTTTCCATCATATTTTTATCATATCTCATTTTTTTTCATTTTGGGTGGATACCGAGGTACCCCTAATTCTACTGCCGGACACTTGTCCATTTTTTTCCACGAGGTTATCGAGCACTTGCTCCTTTTTATTTCCTCGATATATTCATAATTTTGCATAGCCCATGCCTCTAACGCAATAATACTTCGGAAGAGTGAATCTTTCTGAATAAAAATGTCTTGATCTTAGGAGTATGATAAATCTCTCAACAAGGGTCTAACTTGTTTTGAACAAACTCAATACAAAGCAGATAGCTTTAATTAATATTTTCATGGTTAGCAGGCATATAAAACTTGAGGATGGTAGCTATAATTTTGAGATTTTTAAAACAAATTCTCCAAGCAATAAAAATACTAAGAATAAGGTACTCATACCCTTACCATCTCTTATTCCACAATGACTTTTAGCAACACAGGGTTTTGAAATAATTTTAATAATTGCAGGTTTCCAGGAAATATCACAGAGTGAGATTGATCATGATTATAAGCATTTTTATCCTTTTAATTTATCATGTTTAGAGAGATAAAATTCTGTACAAACTAAGGTGAGTGTGTAAGTGTGTAATAAAAGTGTGCAGAGTGTGTACCTGGTTCATGGAGTGGTGCGATCGAAGTGTGTGTGACATGTCAGGGAATCTTCCCCATACTTGTTTTCTGCTTTCTTGCACAAAAGTAAAGTAGAGACACACAAGACATACTAATAATAATCTTTATTAATCTTGAGGCATTTATTACAACCGAATAATAATAATAACCGAATATAATAGATCTAAACTGATTATAAGCAAACCTAATCGAATCTAATAATAACTAAGACATATATAGCCCCAAGATCTAATCTAGATAGCTCAGCGACGCTCACGCCTCCTAAGACTATGCTCTAACTCATCGATCCTCTTGTTGGCGTCGGGCTTTAATTTTTAATTGGAAGGTAAAAATTGATCACGTCTATTTCTTCTAATTCTTTATTGGGCTCTAAAAATAATTTAAGACGTTGACCATTTACCTTGAATAACGTACCTTCGTCATTTTGAAGTGTGATAGCTCCGTGGGATGATGAATGAATTACCTTGAATGGTCCTTCCCATTTGCTCCGGAGCTTTCCATGCCCGAAAAGCTTTACCCTGGAATTAAAAAGTAATACCTTATCTCCGGGTGAGAACTCCTTCTTCTTGATCCTCTTGTCATGCCATCTCTTGACTCTTTCTTTGTAGATCTTTGAATTGTGATATGCTTTCTCCCGCCATTCTTCTAACTCCGATAATTGCATTCTTCTATGTTTTCCGGCGATATCTAGGTCCATATTCCATCTTTTTATGGCCCAGTGTGCCTTGAACTCAAGTTCAACAGGTAGGTGACAGGTCTTTCCGTATACCAATTGGTATGGAGACATTCCAATTGGGGTCTTGTATGCTGTCCGGTAAGCCCAGAGTGCATCGGGTAACTTGTCCTTCCATGCCGTTTCCATCTCGTTCACCGTCTTCTGAAGAATGTTCTTGATTTGCTTGTTAGAAGTCTCTGCTTGGCCACTTGTCTGAGGATGATAGGGAGTAGCGACGTTGTGACGGATTCCATGTCTTGATAGATAGTGCTCGAAGCGCTTGTCAATGAAGTGTGATCCTCCATCACTTATCACTATCCTGGGGACTCCAAATCTTGGAAATATGATTTTCTCAAACATCCTCTTCGAACTGATATTGTCGGCATGTTTGCAAGGTAGTGCCTCTATCCACTTGGAGACGTAATCAACCGCCACCAAGATGAACTCACACTTCTTAGATGGGGGAAATGGACCCATGTAGTCTATTCCCCAGACATCAAAGAGTTCAATCTGAAGGTTGTTGGTGAGTGGCATGACATCCCTAGTATTTATGTTTCCGTGCCTTTGACATGGCCCACATCTTCTGATATATTGCTTCGTGTCATCGTACATCGTAGGCCAGTAGAATCCACATTGCCAGATCTTTGAATGTGTACGGAATGCTCCATAGTGTCCTCCGTATGGTGATGAGTGACATCTGTCGATGATCTTCAATCCTTCCTCAGTGGTCACACATCTTCTAAGTAGGCCATCAGCGCATACTCGGAAGAGATATGTCTCATCCCATATATGTGAACGACTTTCCTGAATAAGCTTCTTCTTGTTTGCTCCGGGTGGTACATAACCTGAAACCATAAAATTAACAATATCTGCATACCAGGGGTCAGATCTGTTAATCCCGTAAAGCATGTCGTCCCGGAGTGAGTCATTAATGGGGGGTTCCTGTGAATTCTTAAAGTACATTCTAGACAAGTGATCAGCAACAGAATTTTCTACTCCCTTTTTATCTTTTATTTCTAAGTCAAATTCTTGGAGTAATAAAATCCATCTGATTAAGCGGGGTTTCGCATCTTTCTTAGTGAGCAAATATTTTAGTGCAGCATGATCAGTGTAAACAATTATCTTAGCTCCAACTAAATAAGATCTAAATTTATCAATGGCAAAAACAACAGCCAGAAGCTCTTTTTCAGTGGTTGCATAATTAAGTTAAGCTCCTGTCAAAGTTTTACTTGCATAAGCAATTGCATGATGCTTTTTATCTTTAGTTTGTCCCAAAACTGCCCCCACAGCATAATCACTAGCATCACACATAATTTCAAAAGGCAACGACCAATCAGGGGGTTGAATGATTGGTGCAGAGATGAGTGCTTGCTTTAATAAATTGAAAGAATTTAGACATGCATCATCAAATTCGAAAGGAGCATCCTTGGCTAGCAAAAGAGTAAGTGGTCTCGCAATAAATGAAAAGTCTTTTATAAATCTGCGATAAAAACCAGCATGGCCAAGAAAACTTCGAATTCCTTTTATATTCACAGGTGGAGGTAGTTGTTCAATTACTTCAATTTTAGCTCTATCTACCTCAATACCTCTTTCAGACACTAGGTGTCCTAGCACTATTCCTTCTCTAACCATAAAATGACATTTTTCCCAATTAAGGATTAAGTGCTTTTCTTCACATCTTTGCAAAACCTTATCTAAGTTCTCAAGACAACTATCAAAAGTTTTTCCATAAACTGAGAAATCATCCATGAAAACTTCCATAATCTCTTCAATCATATCAGAAAATATAGACATCATACATCTTTGAAAAGAAGCTGGTGCATTACATAACCCAAAAGACATTCTACGATAAGCATACGTTCCATATGGGCATGTAAAAGTGGTTTTGCTTTGATCATCAGGATGGATAGGGATCTGGTGATACCCTGAATATCCATCTAGAAAACAGAAAAACGAGTGTTTTGCTAACCGCTCAAGCATCTCATCTATAAAAGGCAAAGGAAAATGATCATTTTTCGTGGCTTTATTAAGTCTTCTATAGTCTATGCACATCCGCCACCCAGTGACGGTGCGTTGCGGAATTAGCTCATTCTTATCATTAGTAACAACAGTCATGCCTCCCTTTTTAGGCACAACTTGAACAGGGCTTACCCACTCACTATGCGGCACCGGATATATAATCCCTGCATGCAGCAACTTTATAACTTCTTTTTTAACTACCTCTCTCATCGCGTTGTTAAGTCTACGTTGAGGCTCTCGAGAGGGTGTAACAAAAGGATCTGTCGGAATACGATGGGTACAAATCATAGGACTGATTCCTGTGAGATCTTGAAGTGAGTAGCCGAAAACAGAGTGGTGTTTTTCAAGAATGGTCATTAATCGCAGAGTTTGCTCCTGAGTGAGTTTATTACTAACGATCACAGGACACTCTGGATTATTGTTTAGGAAAGCATAGGTAAGACCGGGTGGTAAAGTTTTGAGTTCTATGGGGGGTCTAGGTGTTTCTGCAAACTCATCTAAGGGTTCAGGTTCAGAAGGTTCGGCCTCTTCTTCAGTGAAGAAGGGGGCTTCCTCTTCTAAGTCTGGATCATCTAAAAGTTCTAGAGATGCAGCCTTTACCTCCTCCATAGGATCGGGCAAAAGATATGGCTCGGTCTTATTATTCAAGGAGTGAGTTATTGTAATTGGAAGTTTAAAATCCTTTCCCAAGGAAATGTGGAGCTTTCCAGTTTGACCTTCATAAAGGAGTCTTCTAAAAGGTTGTCCAATCAATAGGTCGAAACCCCATATATCAAAGATATAAAAGTTCAAATGAACCATGGAGCCTTCTACCATAAAGGGTAGGACATTAATAATTCCAAGACTGGGGACTAATCGTTCCGAAGATTCCTTTATGACCTTTGTTGTGGGGGTTAAAACAAGTTTCCCAAATAAATTAAGTGCAAAAGCTTCGGACATAATATTGATCCCCACAACAGGATTATAGAGAGCGTTAAATTGATCAGAATTATAAGCACAGCGTATAGTTATAGAGGGTGTGTCCACTCGGATTACTTCAGAGGAAAGCTCTGACTCCTCTAACCATTCGCTACTCATAACCGAGATAAGCTCTCTCAATTGACGTTCACTTGGTAAACAAATGCTAAATTGGCCGTTTTGGGGTCGGTCTATAGAATGGTAGTTTGAAATGTTTCCAAAATCGGCAAAGAGATCGGATTCTATGTCTAGCATGAAATTAGATGGTAGAATTTCTTCCTTTTGTGGCTCAGAACCTGGGATAGCTAAAGTAGATGAAAATTTTGGCAGAGTGTCTACTTCGGCTTCGTAGGTTTTATCATGGAGGGCATTATCCATCTCAGCTTCTAGGATTCTATTCAAGATCCCCATAGCTTCATCAGTAGGGATACGAAAGAAAGAACCTCTAGACATTGTATGTAGCATTTGTTTATTATCTTTCTGAAGACCTCGAAAAAAGTGAAATAAAAAACAGTGTCTTCAAGCAAAAGTTTTGGACCAGATTCTAAAAGATCAGAAAAACGTTTCTAGTATTTCCCCAAAGTTTCATTATCTTTTTGTTTAAAAGATAGGACTTCGAGTCTAAGGTCACCAGTACGGTCAAGGGAATAAAAATCTAGACAAAAGTTGGCTCTTAAAACTCCCCATTCACCTTGCTGTTGACTTACCTTCTGACTATACCATCGTCTAGCTTCTCCTCTTAAAGAAAAAGGAAAAAGCTTCCAACGTAAAGTCTTAGCAGAGATGCCATCAATGCGAAGACAATTGCATGTCTGCTCAAAATCTCTAATATGAAGGTAAGGGTTTTCGTCTTCCTTTCCCGAAAAAGATAAATTTTGAATCATCGCAATCAACCTTGAACTTAACTTATACTGGGATGTTTGGATAGGCTGTGATGACTCCCATGGTAAAAGGTCAGTTGCTGAAGGTGTTGCGGCATCAAAGATAGATATAGAACCTTGGTTTTCCATTTTTGGTAAAAAGAAAAAGAAAGAATGAAAAAGATAAGAAAATAAAAAGTATGAATACAAGCTAGTAGTAAGACTCAAGGTTATCTCAGCAAACCGTCTTTTTCCCCGGCAACGGCGCCAGAAATGCTTGTTGATATTTGGTAACGCAATTAGGAAATAGGATCCGCAAGCGCACGGATATCGGTGAGCACTTCACCCGAGATGTTATCCTGGGTATCGTATTTATATTTTTACCTTTAGGAGAAAGAGTGCATCTGACTAACCAAATCTATTACTACTAACCTTTAGGCTACAACCACTATGATTCGATGTGAGTGATGTATAGAGAAGACTACAACCGCACTCTTCTTCTAACCTTGGTAAGGATGATCTACTGTTCTATTGGGGAGGTTTACGGAATCTAGACACCATAAAGGATGTTCAACCCGCACCTATAAACCCTATCGATCCTGCTAACGGGATATGGAATACAAAGGTAACTCGGAATTGTCACGTTCCTCGCTACTACCACGGTCCGGCTAGACGAGGGGATATCTATGAGTATCCTAGCTTAAACACCACGTTTACGCTAGAGATGATTACTCTAAACTCTACGCGAAGAGATCAAAGTAAACTCATAAACCAAAGAACAATAAAACAAAGAACTTACTAGAATTTAGAAGTCGAAATACTGAAGAATCCTGAGAACAAGCCTCGGGTTAGAAGAACTTGCTCCCGCAGGTACAACCTCGGAGTAGACACCGACAGGCCGGCTTCCTCCGATCTACACCTCCACTCTATCTCTCTCAATCTAGTAGAACTAATTCTACTTTCACATTGGATGCTAAGCCCTAAGAGGTGGGAACCCTAGAGGGAACTTCTCTCTCTAAACCCTAACTAGAGATATGCAACTGAATAATGAATTGTGGTCTTCTCCACCAGGGGTCAGGGGCCTTGCTTATATAGCCCTTTTGGATGAATCTGGACCGTCGGATCAAACCGACCTTCATCCTACGGTTTTCCTTGATCCTCAAAGGCGGTGGAGCATAATCCGCGAGACTCGACCTGATTGGTCCCGGGGGCAGGGCGGGCGCCCTAGGGCACAGGGCGGGCGCCCTGTGTCTGGCCCCGTTACGGCTCCCGTTTGTTCCCGTGGCTTCTGGAATCTTCTAGATGTAAGATAATTACGTGTTCGGTTAATATCCCGTCATTAATCCGACATGTGGGCCTTTCTTCCGTATTTCCTGATAACCCCCTGCAGAAATAGATAAACAGCAAAACTCGTGGAATTCTGTTAGATCAAACCCTAATTCTAGGTGTTGCTTGCATATAGGTCCTTTTCTTTATTTATTTGATGGTTATAATTGATACTTAAGAACCGTCAACACACTCTTAGATCATTCTCTTCCACTTGATCATCATGTCCATCATATTATGTGCATTTCTTCATGATCTTGCTCATCATTTCATGTCCATGCACCATTTCTTTGTGATCTTGTGGCCACCACTCCTTGCCACGTACACCTTCATCACATGTGATGCTTATGCCTAACTCAAAACACTTAACACATGGCATAAGCAACTTGGTGTCATTAATTACCAAAACCAAACTTGGGCTTTCAATCTCTCCCTTTTTGGTAATTGATGACAACCATCACAAAGATATGAAATGAAATCAATTTTCAATTTCGATAGTATTAGCTCCCCCTACATATGTGCTTCCATGAGTTTGGTTCAATTGTGCACATATGTATGGATTTGAATTTTGGGAGAGTTACTACTATCAAATTGATGCTAAGGTATATAGAATGGACCTTTGAAGCGTGATACCAATCGGAGTTGCCTTTATATACCATCCTTAGCATCGATGTAGCTAGACACCACTTGTAATACATCACTTGTAAAGATCACAAACACTAAAGTACCCCGTGAGATCAACATTATAAGCAAAAGGTGTCTAGATACCACTCGTAAAGCTACTCTCAACAAATCATCATTCAAGTTCTATTTCTAGCATACACCATACAAACATGACTATGAATTTAAGCTTTGCAATGCAACAATTCATCATGTTAATGCACATACAAATGCAACAAAATAATTTATGAGCTTGCTCCCCCTACTTGTGTGCTCAATTTTAATTGATCCCTTTCCAATGTCATTCTCTCCCCCTTTGCAACTTAATTTTTTATCTTTGTGACTTTTCTATCTTTGTGACTTTTCTCTCCCCCTTTGTCAACAATCACCAAAAAGGTGCCAATTTTAATGAGAGTTAAGTCAATTAATATGAGGAAGTCCAAATTATGGTTCAATCTAGATCACTTGCCTAGAATATGTAATTCGATTTGATCTAAGGACAAGCTTCTTCACACCTCATAAAGTATAAGGGTTATCTTGACCATGTTGAATTACACATCATGAGCTCATTTTCTAGATTCAACACTAGGTTTGCAAGCCCACAAACATGTCATATGCTACCACTAGATCAATCAAACATAGAAGCAATAGTGGTACCATATATACATTAAACTCATTTGATTTTCATGAATGAGCCTATTTGTCATGCAAACATGTCTATATGTACTAAACATGTCCTTATCAAAGTATGAATGATATGCCAAACAACTTTACCTTGCTATGTCGCAGGAGAGGCATGTCATATAAGAATATGGGGGGTGCACTCATTTCAAGTTGGAGAAGTCAAGTATGTTCAATTCATTCTTCAACTTGTAAAATCTCTTTTCATCAAGTGGCTTTGTGAATATGTCAGCTAATTGATCCTCGGTGCCAATGCTTTCAATGCTAATATCACCCTTTTGTTGATGGTCTCTTATGAAGTGATGCCTTATGTCAATGTGCTTCGTTCTTGAATGTTGAACCGGATTTTGTGTCATCTTGATTGCACTTTTATTGTCACAAAACAACGGAACATTCTTAAATTTTATTCCAAAGTCATTCAAAGTGGCCTTCATCCAAAGCAATTGTGCACAACAACTACCGGCACTAATGTATTCGGCCTCGGCGGTAGATAGTGCAACACTATTTTGTTTCTTTGATGACCATGAAACAAGAGACCTTCCAAGCAATTGACAAGTGCCACTTGTGCTCATTCTATCAATCTTGCATCCACCATAGTCGGAGTCCGAATATCCAATCAACTCAAAATTAGACCCCTTTGGAAACCATAATCCAACATCATGAGTGCCCTTAAGATATCTCAATATCCTCTTGGTTGCTTTCAAGTGACTTTCTCTAGGTGAAGCTTGATATCTTGCACACTTGCACACACTAAACATCACATCCGGCCTCGAAGCGGTGACATAGAGCAAACTTTCAATCATAGACCGGTATTGCTTTTGATCTACCATGTTGCCACTAGCATCAACACCCCATTGATCATTTGTGCCCATTGGTGTACTCATTTGCTTAGCATCTTGCAATCCAAACTTCTTGATCATGTCCTTGATGTACTTCCCTTGACTTACAAAAGTGTCATTCTTCATTTGCTTGATTTGAAGTCCAAGAAAGTAACTAAGCTCTCCAATCATAGACATCTCAAACTCTTTTGCCATCATATTTCCAAACTCTTCACAAAAATCTTGATTGGTTGATCCAAATATAATGTCATCCACATAGATTTGCAACACAAACAAGTCATTTCCAAGCTTCTTGGTGAAGAGAGTGGTGTCAACCTTTCCCATCTTGAACCCTTTAGAGAGAAGAAAGTCCCTCAACCTCTCATACCATGCTCTAGGTGCTTGCTTCAAACCATACAATGCCTTCTTTAGCTTGAAAACATGGTTGGGCTTCTTGTCATCTTTAAAACCAGGAGGTTGCTCAACATAAACTTCTTCATTGATGTAGCCATTGAGAAATGCACTTTTAACATCCATTTGATAGAGTTTGATGTTGTGTGCACAAGAATATGCTAATAAGATTCTAATAGCCTCTAATCTTGCAACCGGTGCATATGTCTCTCCAAAATCAAGACCCTCAACTTGAGTGTATCCTTGTGCTACCAATCTTGCTTTGTTTCTTACAACCATGCCATCTTGATCTTGCTTGTTTCTAAAGACCCACTTAGTACCAATCACATTGTAGTTCTTTGGCCTTTCAACAAGTTCCCAAACTTGATTTCTAGTGAAGTTGTTTAGCTCCTCATGCATGGCATTTACCCAATCGGAATCTTTCAATGCATCTTCTATTTTCTTAGGTTCTTCAAGTGACACAAATGAGTAGTGCTCACAAAAAGATGTTAGCCTTGATCTAGTTTGAACACCACTTTGAATTCCACCAATGATTTGGTCCAATGGATGATCTCTTGCAATACTAGTAGGTTGGAGTATTGGGAGTTGATTGCTTCCACTTGTTTGACCTTGAACTTGAGCTTCATCATGAGTACCACTAGAGCTTGCTTGATTTGTATCAATTTGCACATTTTAGTTGATCACATGAATATCATCATCATCAACTTGCCTTGGCCTAATGTCACCAATGTCCATACACTTCATTGCATTTGACAATTGATCTCCTCTCACATCATCAAGATTTTGAGCTTCATTTTACGATCCTTGGGTTTCATCAAACTCAACATCATGAACTTCTTCGAAGGTGCCATTAGTGAGATTCCAAACTCTATATGCCTTGCTTGTGGTAGAATAACCAAGTAAGAACCCTTCATCACATTTCTTTTCAAACTTGCTCAATCTAGTGCCTTTCTTGAGAATATAGCATTTGCAACCAAACACTCTAAAGTATGCAATGTTGGGCTTTCTTCCATTCAATAGCTCATATGGTGTCTTCCCAAGCTTCCCATGGCAATAAAGACGGTTGCTACAATAGCAAGCCGTGTTGATAGCTTCACTCCAAAATGAATGACTCACATTGTATTCACTAAGCATTGATCTAGCCATGTCAATCAAAGTTCTATTCTTCCTTTCAACTACACCATTTGATTGAGGAGTGTATGTTGGTGAGAATTGATGTCCAATACCGAGATCATCACATAAATCTTCAATTCTTGTGTTCTTGAACTCACTACCATTGTCACTTCTAATCTTCTTGATGGTGATTTCAAACTCATTTTGCACTCTTTTGACAAAAGACTTGAATAGATCATAAACATCACTCTTGTCATAGAGAAAGAACACCCAAGTGTATCTAGTGTAGTCATCAACAATCACAAAACCATACTTGTTGCCACCAATGCTAGTGTATGTAGTTGGCCCAAACAAGTCCATGTGCAATAGTTCAAATGCCTTTGATGTACTCATTTCACTCTTACTAGGATGTGTATTTCCAACTTGTTTGCCGGCTTGACAAGCACTACAAGGTTTATCCTTCTCAAAGGTGACATCCTTCAAGCCTCTAACTAAGTCATGCCTCAAAAGTTTGTTCAATTGTTTCATTCCAACATGACCAAGCCTTCTATGCCACAACCATCCCATACTAGATTTGCTAAGCAAGCATGATGTCAATTGTGTCTCACTATCATTGAAGTCAACCAAGTATAAACTACCATGTCTAAATCCTTTGAATATCAAATTTGATCCATCAACACTTATGACTTCAACATCATCACTACCAAATATGCACTTGAAGCTAAGATCACAAAGTTGTGCCACCGACAAAAGATTGAAGTCCAAGCTCTCAACTAGCAATACATTAGATATGCTCATATCATTTGAGATAGCAATTTTACCAAGCCCCTTGACTTTGCCTTTCTTGTTGTTGCCGAAAGTGATAGCATCAAAACCACCATTTTGACTTGTATCAATTGATTTGAACATACAAGAGTCCCCGGTCATATGTTGAGTGCACCCACTATCAAGCACCCAATGCCTTCCTCTGGCTTTGTAATTGACCTACAAGACAAGATCAATTCTTTTTAGGTACCCAAATTTGTTTGGGTCCTCCAAGGTTAGTGACCAAGCTCTTTGGTACCCAAATGGCTTTCTTCTTTGAGCTCATCCATGGTGCACCAATGAACTTAGCATGAACACCATTTGTACCCTTGGTAAGTATATAGAAAGAGTCAAACTTAATTGAGGATACATTAGCATTGGATTTCTTGTTCATGCAATGTCGCTCTATGTGACCAACTTGCTTGCAACTTTTACAATAGCTACCATTGTTCTTCACAAAATGAGTCTTGTGAGGAGCAAAAGCGGCTTTGCCTTTCTTGGGGTTATAGCACAATCCCTCTTTGTAGAGAGAAGCTCTTTGGCTACCCAAGCACATAAGCAAGCGGTCCTCACCACCATAAGCCTTAGCTAAGGTGTGATTGAGCTCTTTTACCTCCTTGAGATTTTCATTCTCAACTATAAGTGTGGAATCACAAGTGAAACCGTCACTACTAGATGAGGATGATGTAGATGCGCTACATGAAGGGTTAGTGGGAGCAACAACAATAGGCTTATGACAAGATTCATCAATTATATCACAAGATATGCCTATGTTGTAAGTTTTAGCTTTCTCAACATTAGTTGGCATGTTTTCACATTTTTCAACTAGAGAGGAATGAGCTTCTTCAAGCTTAGTGTGAGACTTTTGAAGCTTCTTATGGTCTACCTTTAAACTCTCATAAGATGCCCTAAGCTCATCAAGTTCTTGCATAAGGTTTTTCTTTTCCTTAAGCAAGCACTTGTACTCCTTTCTAGATTCTTTAAAATATTGAGTGCAATCTTCTAGCATAGTGATTAGTTCATCTTTAGTGAATTCTTCTTCATCACTATCACTATCACTAGCATTATCATGATCACTCTCATCGTCGGATGATACCTTAGCGGCCTTAGCCATGAAACACGATGGAGTGTCAAAGAGGGAGACCTTCTCTTGGATGGCAATGCTAGCATGTCCCTTCTTCTTGCTCTTGTTGTCATCCTCACTTGAGGAATCATCACTATCCCATGTAGCAACATGAGAATCATTCTTCTTCTTATGAGAACTCTCCTTCTTTTCTTGCTTCTTCTTTTGCTTCTTCCTCTCCTTCTTGATAGCATCTTCATCATCACTATCATAAGGACACTTTGCAATGAGATGGTCCTTGCTATGGCATCTAAAACATCTCATGGTATGCTCATTCTTCTTGGATGAGTTCTTCCTCCTTGTACGAAAGCCCTTCTTCTTCATGAATTTTCCAAATTGCTTGACAAAAAGAGCCATTTTCTCATCAATGTCATCACTATCACAAGAGCTTGAGTCTTCTTCACTTGATGATTCAATCTTGGACTTGCCCTTGGATGTGGTGGCTTTGAATGCCACACTCTTCTTCTTTTCATCATCCTTTTTCTCACTCTCCTTTTTCTTCTTCTTGACCAACTCCTTCTCATCATCTTCTCAATATGAGTCATCGGTCATCACTTCTTGGAATACTTGTTGAGGTGTTGAATCTTTTAAGGTTGTCCTCACAAGCACGGTGATCAATGTGTCAAACCTCTTGGGCAAGCTTCTTAAGAACTTCATAGAGAATTGGTTGTCCTTGACCTCCTCACCAAGTGCCTTGAGCTCATTGACAATGACTTGCAACCGATGAAACATTTCTGGTACACTCTCATCATCTTGCATCTTGAAACTTAAAAATTTTTCTTGCAAGATATATGCTTTAGCGGTCTTTGTGCCTTCGGTGCCCTCAAATGTTTCTTCTAGCTTGGCCCAAGCATCATGAGCAATTTCAATGTTCTTCACTTGCTCAAATGTCTTGTCATCTAATGCCTCATGAAGAGCACTAATGGCAATGTCATTGCATTGGAGCTTCTTCTCTTCCACCGGTGTAGGTGCTTCCGGATTAGCAACCTCAAATTTTGTTTCGGTGACCTTCCACACTTCTCTATTGATTGACTTGAGGTGTGCCGTCATCTTAACCTTCCAATATGCATAATTTGTGCCATCAAAGTGAGGTGCCTTCTTGGTGTTGTTGATGTGCAAGCTTAATTGAGCCATTTCTTTTTCACCGTAGGTTGTTAAGCCTCAAATAAACGATGCCTCGGCTCCGATACCACTTGTAAGGTCCAAATGGCTAGAGGGGGGTGAATAGCCTATTTAAAATTCTACAAGCTTCACTAAACAACCACGTTAGTATAAAAGATGGCTAAGCTAATTCTAGCACTAGCTCAACTACACTATGCAAGCCACCTATACAATACTAGTGAAGCAAGGCTATGATCTCTAATACACACCAACAAGACTAAGTCACTAAGCTACTTACTCCTAAGTGATAAAGGCTACACTGAGCAAACTACACAAGGACTAGTACAAGAAAGTAAAGAGCAAGTGACTTGATTCTTATACCAACGATGTAGAGAAGTAATGCACTTGAAGAATCAATCACAATAATCAACCATAAGAGAAATCCTCGGCAAAGAGATGACACAAGATTTTTACCGAGGTTCACTTGCTTCCTGGCAAGCTACTCCTCGTTGTGGCGATGCACCCACTTGTCAGTTCGCAAGCTAATCGACTATCAAGAGTCAAGCCCTCGGCGGGCGCCGCACAACCGCACACAAGATGGGGATCCTCCAAGCCACGAGCTCCATTAGAGTATCCAATTTGCAAACTCCCACGGGGAAGGATCAAGAACCCCTTACAACACTTGGTGAGGGCTCCAACAATCTCCAATTGCGAGCTCAATCACCTCCGCTGCTCCAAGCCGTCTACCGTGTCGGAAAACACGGAAGAGTAACAAGAAATCCGCAGCAACTCGAAGATCAAGTACCTCTAGAATGCAACTCTCAAGCAATGCACTTGAATCTCACTCAATCTCACTCAAGATGTGCAACTGTGACACCCTAAATTTTCATATTATTTAAAAATAGATAAATTTGAGTTAAATATGAATTTGTTGTGCATTCAAATTTAGGGAATAATAAATTTTTGGGAAATTAAAATCAATCATAAGGTTAGAAAATGTTCATGCATGCATGCTGTTGCACAAGTATTTTTGTGATGAGTGGTTTTGATAAATTTTTGAAAGGATTTGAAAATCATTTGGAAATGTGATTTGAAAATCAAATTTGAAAAAGGAAAATAAATTCTTTCCCGCTTTCTTTCTTTTCCTCGGTTTCGGCCTGTTAGCTGATTCCCGGCTAGCCCAACAATTTCTCCCCGCGCCTTTCCTCTTGGGCCGCGGCCCAGCCCAACCGGGCCAGACGGCCGTTGCCGCGCCCCCTCTCCTCTCCCGCGGTCGCTGACCGTCCGGGCCCACCTGTCGGCGCCCTCATCTCCAACCTCCAGCCGCTCGCCCCTCGGTCACGGCAACCGCCATGACCGCCCGCGCCCACTACCGCATACGTGGGAGCGCCCTTCTCCCCCCCACGCCCGGCCTTAAAAGGGAGCCGCAACCCCCTTCGCCCCTCCCCCGGCTGCATTCCCGCTCCAATCCCCCATCCTTTTGAGCTCGCGAAGTCCCGCAGCGGCGCGCCACCGGAGCACGCTCGGCCACCTCGTCGGTCTTCGCCCCGAGCCGTCCCTGTCCCGTTTGAAGCCGTGGTGAGACTCCCCGTGCTCCCCTCCCTCTCCCTACACCTTCAATTCATTGATTTGTGGCCTCTAGGGCCGGTTTATGTGAGCTCCGACGAGCCTTGCTATGCCTGGCCATGGCGGGCGCCCCTCGGGCTTTTCCCCGGCCGCACTTGTGACGAAAACGGAATCCCTATCCCCTCCGCATTCTCCCTATGAATTTTGTTTGGAGAATGGGGCTCTGTAGCGCCCGGCCGAGCAGCGCCGGTGAGCTCCACGCCGCGGCCATGGCGGCGCCGCCGTCATCACTCCCAGTTCCGGCGGCCGGCTCTCTCTCTTCCCCCCTTTTTCTTTCTTAGCCGTGCATCTCAAGATCAACGGCCCTGGTTGGCCGATACCCCTTCGGGGTTCATTTTGCTAAAGAGACCCCGTTCTTTTCAATATTTAAACCCATAGTCCTCGGCCATTTGATTAAATCCGAATTTTGATTTATTTTAAATTCGAAAATAGTTTGATCTATTTACAAAATTGCCACTGCAGTAAAACGTGTATAAAATCGTTGTTTTAGCTCCGATTCGACCCGTTCAACTTGCGTTAGGTTCGTAATTTCGTAATCTACGCATTAGTGCTACTGTTAGACCTGTTAGAAGCTTTTGAATTTCTTGTTTAAGTCTAGTTTAATAGCTAGCTTTTGGAACCTTAAATAGTTCGTAACTTTTGCGTTGTAGCTCCGTTTTTCGTGAACTTCGCGTCGATGTGATCGTAGCGAGACGTAGAATATTTTCATAAACTTTTTATCTTGTTTTTATACTGCTGGTGTACTGTTCTAATTATAGGTTTGTTTGCTATGCATGAATGCTCCTGAAATGTGTATGTTGCCGGGTTGGTCGAGTTCAGACGGTGAGGAGTACGTTGGGAACCAGGAGAACTTCGAAGACCAGCAGGACCAGCAGCAGTTCGTGAACCAAGGCAACTATAGCATGGGCCTACCTTGTTGTCCTATTCATTATATAACATACTCATTATGCATGTGTCTAATATTGCTCGACTATAAGGACTTCCTAGCAACTTGATGACCTGTACCTTGATTCCTATGGGGATTATTTGCATATGGGTAGAATGCTAGTGCTCTAATTAAACATGATCTACACTATGATTAATGTAATCAACGGTTAAACATAATGAAAATGGTGGTGCTATAGGGTGATGGAGCAAATGATGTTAATCATGTTGCCCTAAACCCTCCGTAAGGACTTATCTGTAGGGCAAAAGCTAGGACTTACAGTGCAACCGTGGGAGTTAAATGGCTCTGACTTTAGCTCAGTAGTAGGATCTTTTCTAACTTGTTAGAGGTTACCCGAAAGGACGCAAGAGGGGCTTGCCACGTTGGGTATAGAACTGCCTCTGTTCGGATGTGTATAGCCTGCGGGAATTGTGCCATCGAAAGGGGGGTTCTCTATATCTGCCTGCCGAGGAAACCTAGCGGCCCTAACTGGTTAGAAGAGGCCTATGGAAGGCTTCATAGTGTACCCTGCCTGCTCACCTTGGAAGTGTTAGGGGGTCGACGGGCCCCGGGCATACGGGTAACACGACTCACGGGTAAAGATGCGCAACCTCTGCAGAGTGTTAAAACTATTATAACAGCCGTGCTCACGGTCACGAGCGGCCCGAAAAACTCACAGAATAAATGGTTACTTGATACGTGATGAACTATGATGATGAGATCACACTGATGCTTTCTCTTCTTAATTCTAGTAGTGGATCATGTGGGATAAATGGGAGCTTGAGCATCACTTAATAATGATTAATAATGAATTATTGAACTACTAGAAATGCTAACTGCAGTCAACCGTGTCTAACCTTTTTGAGCCTCATGAATCCTCATACTATACTTGCGGAGTACAAATGTACTCACACTTGTTGCTATATTGTTTTTGGGTAAAATCCCGGATGGGTAACCGATGACAGTTTCTACGAGGACTTCCCGGAAGATTTCTAGGTTTGGGTCAACCAGTCGTCCTTCCCTGTGGATCAGACACTACGCCTGAGAGATTGCAATTTACTTTTCCGCTTGTTATGTAAGAACTACGTGTTGTAATAACGTTATGTATGTACTCAGTGATGATACTCCTGTTAATTTGTCGGCTTATGTGTGCGACTATTCCTGGGCGCACATAAGATGTATGCACTCTATATTGTCCTTTAATTGGAGTGTGACAGCAACCAAGCAAAGAGATGAGTGGAGGGGTTGTTCTCTAGCTTAAAGGATGTCTCTAGGTCTCAAAATGTGTAAGAGTTGCCCTCAAACCCCGGACAACATCTATTTATAGCGAAGGGGTACGCAGCTAGCCGTTACGGACGACACAGTTGAAATCGCGCTGACCGGACGCTCCGGTCAGGGTGACCGGACGCGTCCGGTCACTACAGGACAAGCGTGAACAGTGCGTGTCAGAACTAGCCATTGTCGTGACCGGACGCGCTCAACCGTTTGACCGGACGTGACAGTGCCAGCGTCCGGTCACGTTCCAGTAAGCTCCCGTCGAGACCGGACGCGTCCGATCGCACGTGACCGGACGCGCCGCGCGTCCGATCAGCACTCCGCTGCAATCTGCTCCTCTGGACGCCTGACCGGACGCTCCGGTTCCGTGAGGGACCGGACGCGCCGGTCGCGCGCTCCACTTCTGCGCTCAGGTGAACTGACCGGATGAGCTGGTCAGGCCAGACCAGCGTCCGGTCACAAACCCTAGTGTCCGCGCCACGTTGAACTGACCGGACGCGTCCGGTCAAACCGTGACCGCGTCCGGTGCAGCGTCTGATCGCCATTTTTTAGTGAAAAACAATTTGGACTTTCGCCACCTTTTCTAGACTCCGGCGCAATAGAAAATAGGCATTTCATTTCCTCGAAAACGCCTGAATCCCGCGCTCGTACGCTCGGCGGGAGGGAGAGCGAACCCCAAATCCCTTACTACCGCTCAAACACCACCGCCTTCGCAAATGTGCTAACACCACCAAGTGTACACCACAATGTGCATGTGTGTTAGCATTTCACAAATATTTTCAAAGGCGTTATGTTAGCTCTCAACTAGATCCTAATGCATATGCTCAAGACATTGATCTAGTGGCACTTGATTCCCGAGCTAACCGTGATTGCCCCTCTTAATAGTCGGCTATGTATCCTAAACCCGGTCAATCACTTCTCTACTCAACTTAGACCGGCAAAAGGAAAACCCTATAGTTATACCTTTGCCTTGTGCTCTTAGATCATTCTCTTCCACTTGATCATCATGTCCATCATATTATCTGCATTTCTTCATGATCTTGCTCATCATTTCATGTCCATGCACCATTTCTTTGTGATCTTGTGGCCACCACTCCTTGCCACGTACGCCTTCATCACATGTGATGCTTATGCCTAACTCAAAACACTTAACACATGGCATAAGCAACTTGGTGTCATTAATTACCAAAACCAGACTTGGGCTTTCAACTTGCCATCTCAAAATCCTTGATTTGCTCAAAAACCTTTGCATCAATCCCATTGTAGAGAGTGTTAAGAGCCATAGTGTTGCATTGGTTATTGATACGATCATTGTTGGTGAGGTTGTCGGGATCAATAATAGCATAATCATGATGTGTCACCTCCCAAACCTTCTCATTGATAGAGCCAAGATATTGCTTCATCTTTCTTTTCCAATGATCAAAAGATGAGACACCATCAAAGAATGAAGGCTTGCCCCCGACATGGTTGAACACAACTTGAGCCATCTTACACCGAGGTTGTTAAGCCTTGCAAACGGTGACCACCGCTCCGATACCACTTGAAAGGTCTTGATGGCTAGAGAGGGGGTGAATAGCCTTTTAAAATTTTCTACAAAGATAAGCTAAACAAGTTTATCAAGGCAACAAATAGCGAGATGCGAGCTTTGTTTAGCCTACGGGGTGTTTGCAAGCCACCTATCCAATACACAATTCTAGTATATTCGCACTCAACCGCACAAGTCAAACCGAGAAGGTAACTACAACTACAACTAGCAAGCTACACAAAAGAGCTACTCTAGCAAAGCTAATTAGCTAGCAAAGATAACTAAGAAAGTAATGCGGAGTTGAGTTAGGAGAGTTTCACCGAGGGGCGAAGAATTGAGCTAACCAATCAATATGATCAAGAGATGATAATCAAGATAGCCAATCCACCGAGATAAATCAATCACAATCAAAGAAGTGAAGACACGAAGATTTATCCCAAGGTTCACGTGCTTGCTGGCTCGCTAGTTCCCGTTGTGTCCCTCTTCACCACGTGGTTCGGTGGCTAATCGGTCACACACTGAGCCTCTCAAAAGGCGCCACAAGAACCTACCAAATGGCAAAAGGTTGCAATGACACGAACAATTTACTAATGTTGCCTTTGGCGCTTCGCCGAGGTAGACACAAACCCCTCACAATCACCGGAGGTGGCCAAGAACAATCACCAACTTTTGCCAACGCCTCCAAGCTGCTCCAAGCCGTCTAGGTGGCGGCAACCACCAAGAGAAACAAGAATCCCACAGCAAATCAACCACCAAGTGCCAACTAGATGCAATCTTATAATGCAAATGCACTTGGATCACTCAATCTCACTTCGAATATGCAAAGAAGCAAGAGAGATGAGTGAGAGGGGAGTTGCTTAGCTCAAAGTGCTCACAAGTATGTCAAAGAGTGCAAGAGGTGGAGCCTTGAGCCGGCCAACGAGTATTTATAGACGTACCCCTTCGAATATAGCCGTTACGCACTTGAAACAGCCGAAGTCGCGCTGACCGGACGTGCTGACCGGACGCGCCGATCGCACAACGGCTACTTCCGCGAAGCACCGACCGGACGCGCTCCACGTAACGACCGGACGCGCGAAACTCGACCGGACGCGCTAGTCCCATAACTGACTGGACGCGCTGGTCAAGCCATTTCAGCACTCCAACGAAACAGTGACCGGACGCGCTGCAGAACTGACCGGACGCCACAATACCAGCGTCCGGTTGGAGTCCAGTAAGCTCCCTCAACAACCGGACGCGCCACCGCGTCCGATCTACAAACCGAAACACGCGAAGATGCTGAACGCTGACCGGACGCGTCCGGTCAAACAGAGACCGCGTCCGGTCCAGCGTCCAGTCACCACTGTGACCTCTGTTCGCTTCCGTTTGATTTCCGACTTCCGGCGTAGTGAAAAAAAAGACATTTCAACTCCTCGAAAACGCCTGAATCCCGCCTCGCAAGCTCGGCGGGAGGGAGAGAGGACCTCAAACCCTCTCTACCGCTCAAACTCCAACGCCATCGCAAATGTGCTAACACCACCAGGTGATCACGTCATGTGCGAGTGTGTTAGCATTTTCATAATCATTTTTAGAGGCGTTATTAGTTCTATCCAAATGTATATGATTATGAAATGCACATCTAGAGGCACTTAGGAGTTCAATAGCCGCGTCATTCCCCTCTTTATAGTACGGCTATCTATCCTATAATGTAACCACACCCACTAGGTGTCTTGATTACTAAAACACAACCCTTAAGCATATACCTTTGCCTTGATCACGTAGGGTTGCGTCCAAATCAAAGTGTGGCCATCATGATCACCATGTCCATCTTGCCACCAACCTTGGAATGTACTAATCCTCATATGCTACATACAACTTAGGAATATGATTAGTACTTAGGCATTGTCACTAATTATCAACACCAAACATAGGACTTTCAAGAGCGAGGTAAACTCTAACCCTAGAACCTAGGATCTGATATCATGTTAGGAGAAATGAGCTCTATGTATTCCAGGGGGCAATAACATGTACATGAGCTGGGTATATATGCATCTAAGCCCTTACACAAAGAGGAAATCATGCTATACAACATATATATCTAACAATTGGGAGTACCATAGCAAAGTACGATATGTAGTCATGAAAGTGAACTCTGCAAGTAGTTATTCTTTTGATGGAGCAGACAGCTGGTTAGTGACTAGGCAATTAGCAATACCATAGCGTGTTCTCAGAAAAATCCACCTGTATTGTAGTTATGATATATTATTTCTGCGGTTTCAGCCTTGAGTACCTAAAAATAAGCAGAAAAGACATCAATTTTGTTCACTGAAAAAATGTATCAAAATCAGAAACTTTAGACGTCAGGGAAGACATGGACGAGCATAGCAGGCTCAAGAAACAAAACAGAGGACTTCAATCTCCTTGGTTAAAACAGAGTAAATACCTGGAGCTCAGATCTGTTAGTTTTCCCTATTCCATCTTCAAAAGTAGCCCTCCATTTCTTTTGTCCACTGTATGGAAATCGGAGCTTAAGGGGTCAGGGTTGCAGAATGCAAGAGAACTTTGGTGCTTCTGCTAGTTGGTGACGCTTCCTAGAGAAGTACTACAACTAGGCTAAATAAGGCCAGCAACGACTTATGGGAGGGTCATATCTGCTTCGGTGATAGGAAAAAAAAACAAATTTAGACAGCAAACCTACCAAGAGAGCAGAAAGTCAAACGATAGAAATTAGAGTTTGGTCCCTCCTGTTAAGGCATTTTGGAAACTCCAGTCACTCCTTATTACACAAAAAATAATTTAAACACACATAGCACTACTCGATCAGAGAGTAATATGTAGGGCGATATATTTACAAACCTTGCATTGGATGGGTAAATACAGTGATTCAAAACATTTGGTAACTCCAAACCCTCAAACTTATTTGTCCAAAAATAAAAAAGCATGCCGTGTGTGCCCTCTGATCACTGATTAGGAAGCGTTTCCCGTGTTTACCTGCTTGCTTCCTTCTACAGTTTGTACCCAAGGTTTATACTTAATTTCTAAGGCTACTAGCTTCCGTATTTCTCTAAGAGTAATGTGTCCTCAGTGCAAATGTTTTGTGTGTTGCAGCGTATTTGGTGAGTCATGGTCAAGCTAAAAGGAGAAAGGTCAGTTGCAGTTTAGATACTGATTGCTGAGTTGGAAACGCGTTCTAAGAGCATACTAATATGCCCTATTTGTAACCTAAATATGCAGGCTAAGCTGGAACATCATTGTCGATACTGTAGTTTGGTATATTTAATCTTGCAAGACTTGTTCTCCTGGGCTTGGACATGGTTGACTATATAGATAATTAGAATTAGAATGGTGAAGTTGACTTTATCGTAGCAGTGATGGTAGCTATTGGCCCCCCACCTCCACGAATGCTTCACCGTGCAGGGTCTACTATTCCACCTGCTCCTTGTCCTTGATGAGAGGAATCAGTGAAAATTTGCAGAAATCCAAGAGCAACACAAGCCAAAATCTGTTGAAAAAGACAAGACAAGAAGAAATTAACCGAGACTCGTGTGGCATATTTGGTCGAACAGTTGGTGTACGTGCTCCGCCCACCTACCACGACCAGCTTCGACGCTTGTCATCACTCATCACCATCAAACGTAGCTCGCCATGGCCGCATCATTGTTACCGGCTTGCCGCTGCGGCACCACGTGCAGGCGCTAGTGGAGCCGCCGCGTGTGGCAGCGAGGCTGTCAGCGGTTTGGCTCGTATGCCGCGCTGGGGCGTATTCATGGACGAGACGCATTAAGCGAAAACAGAGGAATTAGCTGATATTGGCACATACTATACTATGCCGTCCCTAGTCTAGTCTCACCTGCATGGATCGATTAGCAGCCATGCTCTTGTTGCCGCCTGTGCACAGGCAGCAACAGGAGGCGAAGCCAGTTTATTTGGCCCTGCCGCCTGCGCCGGCGTTGCAACGATGAGGACAAGCCGTGCGACGTTGCATTGCATCTGGTGATTGAACCGTTGGAGGGACGAGATGGCTAGAGAAGCTGAGGTGGTGGAGGAGGAGGACGGCAACATGGGCAGCGACGGTGGAGACGTCACTCGACGGCGAGGATAAGAGCGGCGGCGTTCTGTCGGACTGGAGGAGGCCACATCCAAAAGGGGGATTTTTCTCAAGAAAGATACTGTATCAAGGACGACGAGGCCCGACAAGTATCACCGGGCGGTCCATCAAGTCCGGGCTTCCTATGGGCCATGGCCCACGTCCGCACTACAGAACAGAGCATGCTTCTTTGCATTGTAATGGCCCATGAATCCTCAGCACTATTTTATTGATTACATTCTGGACCATCAGACTCTACCTATAAATCTATACCCCTATATAAATCACCAGTTAAAACTTTTCTATGTCCACCCCCATCCTCTGTCCCCGCTGAGATGCCTTTTCTACGTCCACACCGATTTATACACCCAGAAATTCAACTCCCTGAAAACGAACCGTCCAGATCTTCTGCTAATCATTCTCTCTCCTTACTCAACCACATCTAACGGTCCTGCTTCAGTGTGTCTGCACCATGCCGCCCAGCTTCACCCCGCGCCTCCCTCGCTCCCTCGTCCTCACGAACCGAAACGACCGCCACTCCTCCGCCTCCCCCACGACTACGACTCCTCGGATTCCCAATCCCATGAGAGACGGCGGCGCCCCTTCCCCTCGGCACGCAAGACGGCGACCGGGCGGGCCTAGCGCGCTCGTGCCCGTCCCTGCGGTGGTAGCAGCCGCGACCGGCTGGGTCGCCCCACGCTCGGCCGATGGCCCGTGGCCAGCCGGAGTGGCGGCGGCCAGGTGGGCAGCCAGTGCCGGAGCCTGGGCACCTCGCGCGCTCGCCCAGCGGCCCGACGTCCTTGGTTCGCGGGCTGGACCTATCGCGGGCGCGCGTGGCACCCCGGCACGCGGTCCCAGCAGCGGCTGCGGCGGTGCATCAACGCGGAGGCGGCATGGCTCGACCTCGACCACGGCGGCGCTGGTAGAACTCAAGGGCAACGCGGCGGCAGCACCCGTCCCTATCGGTAAGCTGTCTAGCTGCTTGGGACACTACATGGTAAGCCACCGATTTCTGCTCTACTTCCGTGGCTTCGTGCAACCAGCTTCCCTCTCTTTGCTTGATTGTAGCGGCAGCACCACTAGGAAGGGAGGGGAAAAAGCAAGGAAGGAGGGGGATCTGTGCTGAAAATGTGTTATTTGGCAATTCATTAGTTATGAGTTGGGGATTTTCTTAGCTCTTTCTAGGAGGTCCGTAGATCTTACCTTTTACCTGTCTACTTATTTTTGGAACTGACTCATGGTTTGGATTAATACATTAGTGAATCATGGTTTTCTGATTTGGGTTAAAACTTCGTGTAGATGTCCCTTCGAATCCATTGCCTCTTATAGTCAGTTAATGGACGGCTCAACTACCACTTCAACTGATTTGAGCATCCTTTGAATCATAATCCTTGCTTGAAGTATTATCTGAAGATTCATTTTCCTTGCAGATTAAAGGAATGCTACTGAAGTAGAGTATATAAGCTGCTGATGGAAACGTAGCCTTGGTCCGAAAGGTAATACAATTTTAGTGTTTTTAAAATGCATGCCTGTAGCTGACAAACACACCAGTAGCTGTGATTAATTTTTTCTGAACCAAATTTTTTATTTCTGTTTATCGACGTTATGGATTCTGTAAAGCGATCATTTGGCCTACATTTGTCCTCTCTTTTCTCTGAAACACATATTGCAGGCAATGGTTGGGCAGAAGGTGAATGCAAGGGCAAAGCAGGATGGTTTCCATGATATCCTAAACCTGAGTTCCTTTCCGATAAGTATTTTTTCTAATCAGATAACACAATCTATGCAGTGCTCGATGTTATGAAAAAATTTGAAAAATGTTTGAAGTAGTATCTCGATGGTGGCTAATCAACAGTTGGTAGAGATGGATATGGGGTTGAAGTGAAGGAAGGTTTTAGGAGTAGAGGTTCACCGCTCCAGATTCTGGACAGATCTATTTGCTCTCTGAATTCTTGCTTGCTTTGTGCTTTGGATGGAATTGATTTACATCTGATTTTCAGTTTTGTACGGTCCACACGAAATTCTAACTTCCTTATATCAATGAAATAATCCAACAAACAAGATCTGCAACTTTGTATTATTAATCGACATGCCTTTTATAAGTTGTCCAGTATAGTCAATTAGCTTTGGACTTAATGTAGCCCATAGCGTTAGCACGGGCAATATACTATTTTTAATAATCTTTCTAATATATATGCATAATATGCAGGTAATGAGGAAGAGCAAAGAAGGGTTGAAAATGATAAGTGTGAATGCATGATCTGTTCAAAAGTGTTCCCTACAATACTTATGAATTTGTTATTATCTGTTAACATTATCATGCCTACCAGTTTATTGTGTTTCCCCCTCTACCAAAGATTGCTCTACTACATGAGGTTTTGGGTATTGATGAGTTGACCAGTGAAGAGTATTTTTTTATTCAGTTTATTTCTTTATCAGGTCATCAGGAAATATACTAAACAACTTTTGCTTGGACTGGAATATTTGCATCGCAATGGAATCATGCACAGGGATATAAAGGCAAGAAAATTTCTCCTATTATACGAATCGTGTCCGCAAATGCTTTTGATGATGTGGCTTCTTGTTATTTTGTCATATCCCAGGGCGCAAATATACTTAGGTACAGAACTGATGCTATCCTCCATCCAGGTACCAATTACTGGCCATCTAATTTATCTATATCTGAGTTGTAATTTTTTCACTTGCCTGCAGGAACTGATGTGGTGAAGCAGACTTGCTTTCATGGTGGCAAACACCAGTCGTTTCCCCATGCTTATCTTGAAAATATGGCATGTTCTCTTGTCAGCTTCTTTGGCATGTCCCTAATAAACTACTAGGTTATTATTGGCATAGGTTGCCCTAATGAGACTTAAACAAATCTCAATAGACAGATTTATGCTAGCTAGCTCCTTGTATTACATTATCAGGGAATTATACATACATGTGTGTGTCTGACATATGCCTGGGATTATTGATTCTCTCTTGACCAGTGATGCTCCTCTCTAACTCCTACAGGTGAGGTAATCTAGGCTGGCCCTTCATTGGAAGGCAACAGCTACAGCCGCTGACTGGCCCTTCAGGTGAGGTAATCTAGGCTAGGCTGGTGTCTCTCTTTTGGTATCCTGCAGCTAACTCTGTTTCTGCATTTACTTGATTGGTCTCTGTGTGCAAGAATGACTACTCCCTCCGTCCCAAAATAAGTCGTTTTGGGTTTTCGTGTCGCAAGTTTGATTAGATTTATAGAAAATACGTACAACATTTGTATCTCCAAATAAATTTGTTAAAAAACTAGATTCAAAGATCTTTCCGATGATATTAATTATGTACCATAAATATTAATATTTTTTAATATATATTTAGTCAAAGTTGTTTCTCGGGAACCGAGAACGATAGTTATTTTGGGACGGAGGGAGTACACATGATTTGCTTGAATGTTTGTGTCTTTGTTTGCTTCAAGGGCGGCGAGACGAGGGCGGTCCAGGATGACACATGGCTTCGGGTCAGCGGAGTTGGTGTGGATCGGCGACGACCTCGGTGTGGCATGAGGTGGACGTTGTGGCATGGCACGGCTACCTACACCGTCGATGGGCCAGCGGCCGGGAGTCTGGGGCGTGCAAGACGCTCACGCCCTCAGGGAGGCGAGACAAAGAAGGTTTTAAGCAGATTGTAAATTAGATGGTTGAGGCGAGACAACTTTATTATGACTTGCTATGTATAAGTGTTTTCCATATTATATACCTGATATACAATTGTTTGAAACTTGAACTATGGAAAATATCGTTACTTGGTTGTTTTCATGTGTATCCTGAGATGAAGCCGTAGCGTTAGCACGGGCACTATACTAGTTACAGTATGGTTCTCGCAGCTAGAAATTTGATAATCATAGTTTTGCAGAAAAAACAGCATTTATTACTAGAACTGACAACGGAGAACGAAAACGTGATTTCTCCATGTCCGACAGAGCGTAGTTTGCAGCAGGTTCTGAAACTGAACTAAAACAGAGAGCCGTCTGCAGCATTGTCAGTTAACTGAGCATGCTCATGTAGTTACCATTCCCATCATGTACAGAAAGCACGACAATGAAAACCCATCATGTTAACCGAGCAGCATACCAAAACGTATCTTCTCCTGAAATCTGAAATTTGATATATATGTGAAAGCGCTAAAACATCACCCTGTTCGCTGGATGGTTTCTGGCTGACTGATGTTGATTTGTTGTGAGAGAAAAACACTAGTCAATGGCTGGCTGATTCTGACTGATAAGAATAAGCGAACAGGCTGGGACTGTTCTGACAAATACATCAGGCCCAATGGTCCTAAGTGCAGATGTATCGTCCATCCATCGTACCCCAATTATTTGCACAATATGAAACTCAACACGAGCTCAGTAAGGCAGCGTTTGGTTGCAAGAAATTTTGCAAAAGAACAGTAGATTCTCCGTCACATCGAATTTTTAGACGCAAGTATGAAGCATTAAATATAGATAAAAAATAAAACTAATTACACAGTTTAGACGAAATGGATGAGACGAATCTTTTAAGCCTAATTAGACCATGATTGGATACTAATTACCAAATAACAACGAAAATGCTACAGTTGCATTTTACCAAAAATTTTGCCAACTAAACAACCCCTAAGTTCTGTAAAGGACATCACACCGTCCAAGAAAGCAAGTTGGATGGACTGGGCATGCAGGCAGTTGGCGGTTTCGTTGGTTCCGATACTTCGAGGCACACTTGATTCAGTTGCTTTTCACCATCGATTCAATCACGAGACACACAGTTGCCGTGTCTGGACTGGACGCATTGTGCCCAAACATCCTTGGTGTTGCTGCAAGCGTGCACAGTACCACCCTCCAGCGCTGACCTGACCTTCATCTTCATCTGAGCCGCCACCGTTGCACGGCACGCTCACTCGCTCATGGCGACTCAGGCCTCGTCCAGCGTCCAGGGGAGAGTACCGCCCGGAAAGCATTTCAAGATCATCACATCTGTGCACCTGCGCCTCCTTACTCCCAGTACGTACAAACAGGCCATGATCATCACATCTGTGCACCTGCGCCTCCTTACTCCCAGTACGTACAAACAGGCCATGACGCTGAGAATCTCTCTCCACTTTGTGACACTCACTCGTACCTGTGTTCTGATTAGGCCATCCAACTCGCAAACCAGAGTCCACAGTATCGTAAGATTTGCCATCTTGCTGTGCAGCTACTATATACACAACGAAATGCATAAACACAGACGAGCCTGGCGGGGCAGGGCGGACCAGACTGAAATCAGCGTTCAAATTGGCCCAATCAATACTTACTCGTGCATACATACATTTGGTGTACTCCTAAGGCCTTGATTGGATGCACATGTATTTATCTCAATCCACGTGTATTGAAGTGGATTGGAGTGGAATTAACTAAATTTCATTTCATTCTACTCCAATACATGTGGACGAAAGTGAATACACATGCATCCAAACAAAGCTTAAGTTGGAACATATGTGCCAAGATACAAATACATGACAGCGACTCTGCGGTTGCATCCGCATATTTCCATCACATTACCACTGCCACAGAAGAAAAACTCATCATGCATCATCACAAGACGGGATATTTCCATTCCACCTCACTAGCTACTACCTGAACTTTTGTCTGTCAAGAACTGTGACTGACGACAAGCAGATCCATCATGGTGTATAACCTATGTGATGGAGAATTTCATACTCCTATGTGATGGAGATCAAAGCATTACATGACAAACAAGTGCGTGGAGGATTCATTTGAAGCCGAGGACTCCCAACTCCCTGGTGATGTGGGCCTGCAACAATAGGCAAACCCTTAAGAGTCAACATCCTGGTTCAAAGTATTATAGAAATCAAGCAGTAGACAAGTGTCACTACGTTTCTTTTACATCTGGGCCAGCATCAGTACATGTGCGTTTACTAAAGCAAACCAATTCTAACTACTCGTGCTGCTTGCACGTTTGGACTGCGTGATATTACTTTGCTAAACACGACAAATGCTCAGTGTTCCTTTTCCCTTGAGTTGAGTGGCATCAAAGCATATGCACATCTGTATGCTAATTTTGGGTGTGTTGAACTGAAAAAGAAAATAATCAGCTCACAGAGGCTTTAACAACAGCACACAACTGGATTATATAAAGTATTCTCTGCAGGTTATGAGACAGAAAAGCACAAATGGTACTGTGCTCTCCATGACAAGATGATTAAATGAATCAAACAGGACAGTACAATACACACAAGAAGCCCTCCTTGGCTCTACAAAAGCATGAATCAACAAATGCAGCTGGTCTACCTGAACCAGAGTTCAAATTAGCCAACCCATACATGCTTGTGGCATATGCTGGGCATTTCTCCAGTGGTGAGATGTACAAGGAAACTAGAGAATTACCTAGAAATATGATTTGCTTACTGGCAACCAGATGATGTTGTTATGCAGGCATAACAAGTAAAAGCCGCCTTGGGAACAAATACGCTGAGCAGGCTGTATGAGCACTTGGACCTGGAACCAAAAAAAAATAGTAAAATGAATAAAGAATAATTAGGAAATAGGCTCTCTAGTGAATCTACACAAGGAAAAAGGGGACTACTGATAGCTACAGCCTACATGTACAATTTTTTTTTTGAATTTAAAACGGGGGGAGAGCTTCCCCACCTATTCATTCAAATCAAGGTCACTGACCCAGAAGTCCAGGTCAGGACACAGATGTAGCAGTACAGTCGATGAGAAATTTGCGCCAAGCATCAAGACTACCGACAAGATTGTCCGGTAGGCGCTTGCGCCAAATAAGCAAATCGTTACAAACGCTAGCAAGAATTGACATATGGTTGGACCTCTTGCTTCGAAAAACTTCACCATTCCTGCTGTCCCAGATCCTCCAGAGCATGGTTAGGAGAACAAAAGGCCACAGCGTCGGGTTGAGCCCCGCTGGAGAGGCTGAACTCCATATTTCGTCGTCAGACAGGAGACCAACATGCCCAAGCTTTGTTACCCTCCAGAGAGCCGAGTTGCTGCGGCACTCGAAGAAGATGTGGCGCCTTGTCTCGACTGCGCCATTACACCGCAGACATTGTTCGTTGTCGATAACATGTTTAGCGTGAAGGTTGACTCTCGAGCTTAGGCGGTCCTTGAAGTATAGCCAGGCGAAGATCTTAACTTTGTTAGGCAGTCGAGTGCTCCAGATCCTGCAGCCGTGCCTGTCATCGACGTCACCGGCATTGTCCAGAGCAGCGTAGGCAGCTCGCGGGGAGTAGGGCTTCCCAGTCAGCTTCATTAATCTTGTATCAGCTCCATCGCCAAGTGTGATTCCCTGCAAACATGCCTACATGTACAAATAGTACAACAAATTCACCTGATCTGGCAAAATCCTCCCCACATGGCCTGTTGGCCACACCACCCCATTGATCCATCTAAAACAAAATCTGTAGATCTGGGATATGGGAGAAGAGGTGCCAGTCCTCCCCTGTTCCTCTCTTGCAGTGCCTCTCCAGATCGGGGCATCCCCATACCCACAACCTCTTTAAAGCCGTGAGGTCCTTTATCCCCTCCGGACGTATAGCGCTTCAAGGGAGATGAGGCCTTTCATCCCCTGCAGCCAGCATGTGAGGCCCGGATAGAAAGAGATTGAGAGCTTTTCAAGGGAGACGAGGCCTTTTATCCCCTGCGGCAATGAAGTGAGGCCCGTGCAATCATGGATTTCGAGCTCTTGAAGAGAGGTGGTGAGACGGCAGATGGATTCTGGAAGGCAAGTCAGCCCTGGCAAGTCTGTAATCTGGAGTTTGCGTAGAGAGCAGAGTTCTCCCAGGCAATCGGGCAATTGGTTAAGTGCATCGCATGATTCTATTACGAGCTCCTGGAGGCATGTGAGGTGGCCCATTGATTGGGGGAGGCTGGTCAGGCTATCGCAGTCTTCGATGGTCAACTCTTGCAAAGACTGGAGTGTTAGAGCTAGATCGACTCCTCGACACTGTGCACGCCGCTGGAACGGATGGTGAACGCGGCGACTTAAACCCTAGGAAGCATACAACTTAAGATCACGAGAAAATATGATGCTGCAACCAACTGCAGCTTAGATGGCCTTGTGTTCCTTGTATTTATAGATATGCTCGAGACTTACAGACTCCAAGTCCCCCACGCCATGTCCCGTAAAGATCGCAACACCGTTTCACCGCGGCGTGCGCTACGCGCGCTCTACAAGACATGGCGTAATGCTGACGAACACAACCGAGTACACCGTGATCCCGCACGCCTACGATCACGGTTACCCCTACCTGACTATTACAGACTCTTCATGACTAGGATTACTTAATGACCGTGCAACAATTTAGCTAACAATACACCCCCTAAACTTGATGCACTTCGACGACACCTAAAGCACTTCGTTGCTCCACGAACTTGACTCGTCCCAGTGCCTTGGTGAAGAGATCGGCAAGCTGCTCTTCAGTGCCAACATGATCAACTTCCACCATGCCTTCTTCTATGCACTGCCCCAGAAAATGATACCTTGTATCAATGTGTTTACTGCGGTCGTGATGAACGGGATTCTTACTGAGTGCTATCGCGAACTGATTATCCATAAGTAGCTTCACTGTCAACTCCTTAGTCCCCAACATGTCTGCAATTAGTCGGTTCAGCCATATGCCTTGACATGCTGCTGCTGCCGCTGCCACATATTTAGCCTCACATGAAGACAAGGCAACAATCCTTTGCTTCTGTGATGCCCAAGTAAGACTACTTCCAAGAAAATAGCCAATGCCGGTCGTGCTCTTCCTGTCTTCCACATCTCCTGCGAAGTCACTATCACTGTATCCAACCAGAATTGGTTTCAGTTCAACACCTTTATCATACTTGCAGCCATATCTGATGGTACCCTTGAGGTATCTTAGAATGTGTTTGACAGCAGCCCAATGCTTCTTCCCAAGTGCCTCCATGTACCTGCTCACAACACCTACGGCATAAGCCAAGTCAGGCCTAGTGTTGATGATGTACCTTAGGCTCCCAATTATACTTCTATACTCAGTTGGTTTCATAGGATCTTCTCCTTTCAGTTTTCTGAGCTTCAGTCGACACTCCATAGGAGTTTCACATGAGTTGCAATCTTTCATGCCGGCAACTTCAAGTATCTTGACAGCATAGGAGCTTTGACATAAAGTGATGCCACGTGCATCTTGCTTTACTTCAATTCCCAGATAATAACTTAACAGCCCCAAATCACTCATGCTAAATTTTTCTTTCATCTCATTCTTGAAGACATTGATGTCCCTCACATCTGGTCCAGAGATGATTAAATCATCGACATAAACTCCAACAAGTAGAAAAGAGTTCCTGTTGCTTCTTCTATAGACAGCATGATCCATCTTGCTCCTGACAAAACCAAGAGTAATCAACTCTCTGTCCAACTTTGCATTCCACGCCCTCGGTGCCTGCTTCAACCCATACAGTGCCTTCCTGAGCCTGAGGACTTTATCTCCTTTGCCAACAACAAAACCTGGAGGCTGTTGCACAAACACGGTTTCTGACAGATCACCATTTAAAAATGCAGATTTGACGTCCATATGGTGAACTTCCCATCCTCCCTGTGCTGCAAGTGCCAACAACACTCGTACAGTCTCGATCCTTGCAACTGGAGCAAACACCTCATCGAAATCAACACCGAATTGTTGAGCATAACCCTTGGCAACTAAACGAGCTTTGTGCTTGATGATATTGTCATCAGGATCCTTCTTGATCTTGAACACCCACTTCAGCCCAATGGCCTTGTGTTTTGGTGGCAACTCACTGACATCCCATGTCTGATTTGCTTCTATCTCCTGCATCTCTGTCGGCATGGCTTGCCTCCAACATTGCTCGGTCAGCGCTTCTTCTACAGACCTCGGTTCTTTAGCAGCAACAAGGCACAAGCCACAGTATTCGAAAATCCTGAAGTTCATCAGTAGTATCAAGTAGGTTGGGGATGGTTCTGTACCTCAGCGGTGCGCCTTCAGAATCAACAGACTGTCCGGTGGGTGGCGTGGCCCACTGGATCATCGGCGCGTCAGGGATGGAGTTTGGAGTAAGTGGAGGGGAGTTCGATGCATCCCCTGACGATGGAATTGACGCAGCAGGCGACCCGGGCTCGGCAGCAACATTATCTGAATTTTCAGGTACTGCTCCGTCTATTGTCGGATGAGGAACAGTGTCCTCCCACTCAACCTGAAACACATCAGGCACATTCAGCGCGTCAGTCGCACCTGTACCTGTACCGACGGCTCTGCTGTACCTTCCTCCCCAATTCCATTGTTTTGCTTCATCAAACACAACATCCCTTGTCACCATAAGGTTATCTTTCACTGGATCATAGATCCGATAGCCCTTGGTTCCCGGTTCATAACCGAGAAAAACTCCAGTAACAGCCTTGTCTGTTAGCTTGCTCACCCCGGGGCCTGTCAACTTAGCATAAGCAACACACCCAAACGTCCTCAGGTGCTTGACCCCTGGCTTCCTCCCGAACCATGCTTCAAAAGGTGTCTTCCCTCGCAAGCTCTTTGTCGGAGATCGATTCAGAATATATAGTGTCGTTCTAACAGCCTCACCCTAGTATTTGGATTGCACATGCATACTCTTTAGCAGACAACGCGTCATCTCCACCACTGTCTGGTTTCTGCGCTCCACAACCCCGTTTTGTTGTGGAGTATACGGGGTAGTAGTATTATGCTTGATCCCATGCTCATTGCAAAATACCACAAAAGCTCCTGAATTGAATTCTCCTCCTCGGTCTGTTCTAAGTGCTTTCAGGCGACAGCCTGACTCCAATTCTGCAATTGCTCTGAACTTCTTGAAACAGGCCAATGCCTCACTCTTGGTGCTCAACAGCTCAACCCACATATATCGGGAATGATCATCAACAATGAGCATGAAGTAATTTTTGCCTCCTGGTGTGGGCGGTGTGATTTGCCCACACAGATCTGTATGCACCAATTCGAGACCTTGAAATGCACGCCACGCCGAGGCCTGAGGGAAGGGAGTCCAGTGTTGTTTGCCAAGTGCACAACCATCACACACTTGCTCCACCTTCCTAATCAGAGGCAACCCTTCCACCATCTCCTTAGTTCCAAGGTCACGAAGCGCCCTAAAATTTAGATGCCCAAACCGAGCATGCCAACGCCATGCTTCTTCCTCCATCTTGGTTAGCAGACACACAGGTGAAGTCAAGTTAACTTTCATGACATACAGGTGATTCCTTCGTTCTGCTCAGATCACGACAGAACGAGCAACCCCGGTCTGTCCCTGCTCGAACACTTCCAGCACGCCCTTGTCGATTTCAACCCGACACCCTGCCTCCTCCAATTGTCCAAGACTAACAATATTGCATCTAAGAGAGGGGATATAGTAAACCTCAGTGAGTACACGATGCTCTTGATTCTTGCCGGCCATCGTCACTGCGCCGACGCCACAAATTTCTACAGTCGAGCCATCACCGAACCTCACTGCTCCTCGCACGGACTCATCCAAATCAGCCATCGAAGTTCGGCTCCCTGTCATATGATTGGTAGCCCATGTGTCCAGCACCCACGCTCCCTCGTCATACTTTGAAGGGAACACACATTCCTGATTCAGGAATAGGCCTTGACGCCCGGTGCTCGGCGTATGCATATTGCACACCTGAGCAACCAAAAGTGCTGGATTCTTGTCGGTATCACCATTGACATGGTGAGCAGCATCTTCATGATCTTCTTTTGCCGGCTTCTTATTTAGGCATTCTCTCGCCCAATGTCCGAAGACTCCACACTTCTTACATCTCCCATTGCGTCGGGGTGTTCCTGATGATGGATGACAGCCGGGATCGCGCTTGTCGCGGTCGTTCTTGCTGCCACCAGTGCGTGCTCCAGCCTTGTTCATCTTTGCATAGTGGCTCCCACCTTTGCCGCCCGAGGAGGACGACTCTGAGCCCACCATGCGACTCTTGTTCTTCGCCATCCACTCCTCCTCCGTAAGAAGAAGCGAGGGCTTGGTCTTGTCGGTGCCTTGATCTCCTGAGGGTTCAAACCTGTCTTCGGCTGCCCTGAGACGACCGACAAGCTCTTCAACTGACAATGTTTTCAGATCACAAAACATCTCTATCGTCACCGCCACCTGATTGTAGCGTGGAGGCACAACTTTGAGAAACTTCTTCACAACCCTTGTGTCAGTCACACTCTCCTCACCAAGGCCCTTTAGATCGGTAGCCAGCTTTGCAATCCGGACCGCGAAGTCATCGATCGTCTCTCCAGGTTTGAACGAGATCGACTCAAACTCCGCGAGCAGCTTCTGTGCATTGACCTCCTTAACTCGTTCTGCCCCCAGACGCATCGATTCGATTGCCTCCCATGCCTCCTTTGCTGACTTCTTGTTTAGCAACATGGAGTGCATCTCAGGTGGCACGCCACGGATCATGGCACCAAGCGCAAGCCGATCACGTTGCTGTTCGCCCTTGTTGCTCTCGATTGCATCCCACAGATACATCGCCTCAAGATTGCATTGCACATGCGCAGACCACTCCTGATAATTTGTGCAAGATAACATTGGCCAGACTAGATTGCCTGACGCTTGATTCCACGCACGCTCCATGGTCTCCTTCTGGCCGTTGGAACCCATGTCAACGGTTGTCGATGTTCACGTCTCCAAGATCTTGATCTCGATGGATTCCTCCACCCAGCACCTTCCTCAACGTCTCTCCGCCGCCAAACGTCGCCTAAGTGGCTCCGATACCAGTTGTTAGAGCTAGATCGACTCCTCGACGCTGTGCGCGCCGCTGGAACGGATGGTGAACGCGGCAACTTAAACCCTAGGAAGCATACAACTTAAGATCACGAGAAAATATGATGCTGCAACCAACCGCAGCTTAGATGGCCTTGTGTTCCTTGTATTTATAGATATGCTCGAGACTTACAGACTCCAAGTCCCCCATGCCATGTCCCGTAAAGATCGCAACACCTTTTCACCGCGGCGTGCGCTACGCGCGCTCTACAAGACATGGCGTAATGCTGACGGACACAACCGAGTACATCGTGATCCCGCATGCCTACGATCATGGTTACCCCTACCTGACTATTACAGACTCTTCATGACTAGGATTACTTAATGACCGTGCAACAATTTAGCTAACATGGAGTTCCCCTAGCGACTCAGGTAGCTCACGGATATTAGACCAGCGGCTCAATTCCAGGAATAGGAGGGATGTGAGGCTCCACAAGCTCTTAGGCAGCTCCGTTTGCACTCCAGACAAGAGATTAATCTCCAACGATTCGAGTGCTGTCAAGTGTTGGAGCAGCTCGCACCCATGCCCGGATCCTAATCCTGTCATATTCCATAGTTGTACCTTCTTCAGGTGGCTAAAACTTGGGGACGAAGAGCCCTAGCATTGGCCTGGTGACTGTAGTAGCTGCTCACTTGCGACAACCGGAGTGCTGCAACGATGGAGGAAGGTATGGCTTGACCTCCAACTTAGGACAATCACTAATCTCTAACTCTGTGAGGTAATTACCAACTCGAAATTGTCCCAACTGAGGTGTGAAATTGCAGCAGCGTCCCCCCTATTCTCCGTTGGGCATGGTCCTCTCTGCTACCATCCAAACGTCTCCCAAACATGGCATTCCACACATCTTCAACTTCAGCAGAGAAGGAAATGGGCCTCCACTTATGCTATCAAGAGAAGGCACCTTTTGAAGCTCAAACTCCTCCAAAGAAGGCAGCTCCACAATCCCATGTAGATTCTTCAAGTTTGGGAAATCATATAGCCTCAGCACCCTCAAAAATGGGAAGGGAGCAGGCCCTGAACTCCACCACCAACTTGATTATTCTGCATCCACTGTGCATATTGCCTACCTGAATACATATGAATTTCTAGTCCTTTAATCCTAGGTGGTGGTTCTAGGCCATCAAGCACGTCCTGCTCCAATTTAGTATTCACCTCTTCCGCACCATTCAACATCCAATTTGATATATTTTATCCAATTTAGGTTCAACCTCTGCAAGTTTGTCTTCTGTTTCAAGCATGCCATGTGTGCATCATTCAGGTCCATCACATATGAAATACCTCTGATTCTTAGTTCCTCACCAATCCTAGATACATCTGCAAGCTCTGAGATTCCTGTAAACTTTTCTCCCATACCCACAACAAATAAGCACAACTTTTGTAGTCGACTGAGCTGTCCAATGCCTACAGGCATTCCTCCCAATTTTTCACAATATTTTAGGTTCAAAACTTGAAGCTTATCCAAGTTGCCGATGCCTTCAGGCAACTCTACTAGCTCACCACAGCCCTGAAGGTCTAAATACTCCAGATTTCTTTGTTTTGATACTTGATGGGAGCCTCTCAATTTTGGTGAAACTTAGTCTCAAAACTCTTAGCTTCTCATTTCTACCAATAGAGTCTGGCAACACTGTAAGTTCCTCACAATTGCAAAGATCAATGCTTGAAATCATTTGACAATCACCAATAGTGTCTGGTAAGCATTTCAGCTCTCTGCACCTTGATAGGTTCAATGTTCTTATCTTCTGTAGCTTACCAATAGAGTCTGGCAACACTATAAGCTTCTCACAATTGCAAAGATCAATGCTTGAAATCATTTGACAATCACCAATAGATTCTGGTAAGCTCTTTAGGTATTCACAGCCTGACAAGTTTAGTGCTCTCAACTTTTTCAGCTTACCAATGGATTATGGTAGCTCCCAAGTGAATAGCTATATCTTAGATGAAGTGCTTGCAGGCTCCAAACATCTAAGATAGTCTCAGGAAGTGTTTCACACCTTAGTCCTGAAACGGAAAGATACTTCAGATACTTAACCTGAGATATGGTGTTAGCTCCTTCTGCATTGAGATACCTAATTGCGACACTGCACAAGTGCTTTGCATGCTTCAATGCCATGCCATATAAGTAATCTTCATACTCAGGCATATATATAGCACGTGCTTTTCTAAAAATATTTTTGGGCACCAGATTTTTTGTCCCTTCAATCAATGAAAAATATCTATAGCCCTTTGTCAAATTGGTTGCCTTGTTTGGCATGTCAAGTGAAATTTCATCACCCAAGATGGACAAGGCAAGATCATGAACCAAATCATGCATCCTACATGTCACTCTCCCATCTTCTTCTTCAACGTTTTGCAGGAAATACACTTGCAGAAGAGACTGTGCTTGTGGCCAACATGCTCCAAGTCCAAGCAATCAACACCATCCTCTATGGTGATCATATCTGTTAAGTGAAGGCCCGTCTACTACTGGCCCATATGTGTGCCTATATATACCTCTCCACTAATGGAGTGATTGATTATCTTCTGAAATCCCCAAGGTTAGTAACATGGTACCAAAGCCATGGACTAGGGTTAGGGTTATACTAATCTAATCCACCTATGATCCATTTTTTTCCCCTTGGGATCTCCTCTGTTTGGTCAGTGTGGCCATCGTCGCCCCGTCCGCCTATCTCCGGTGAAGCCCGTTGCTGCATCGACAATCTCCTCTATTAGGTTGGGCTGCATCGTCTGCGCCCATCCACACTCTTCTGCGCCTTTCATCTACGCGCCATCCAAGCCGTGCCCTTTTGTTGTGGTTCATCCCATCCACGCCGTCCGCGTGGCCTGTCGTCGGGTTCGTCCGCGCTATCCGCCCGTCTCTTCTCTGTGCCATCCACGTGGCTTTTCTCCACGCTGTCCATGGCTCCTCTGCGTGCTGCACGAATGGCTCTTCCCCGCGTGGTCTTTGTCGTGCCAGTGGCTCTTCCCTGCATAGCACGTGCAATCGTCATCGCGTAATCTGTGTGTCCGTTCATCGTCAGCCTCCGCACCCATGCTGCTTGTCCGTGGACTGCCTTGCTCGTCCATCAGAGGTGCTACTGCTCTATTTTGGTTTCCTCTGCTGCTGTTGGTGATCTGCTCTATTCTTCTAGTCAGTGGTGCTTGTTATCTGCTCTGCTGCATTCTACTGCTTGCCTTGCACAATGTCGCAGTCAAATCTCATTGTTTTTCCTTTGAAACTTGATGGTCCTTCTAATTATCGAGAGTGGGCTTTCTCGGTCAAAACTGTACTACGGGGATATGGTCTTGCATCTCATTTGACAGATGCTCCTCCAGCTGACAAGTCGAAGGATGGTTCTGGTGCTGCTGCCGTCACGATTTGGACTAATGATGATGGCCGAATCATAAGTGCCATTGTCACCAGCATGAAGCCCTCCTTAATAATGAGCCTTGAGCTCCATCAATCTGCTAAGGAGATGTGGGACTACTTGCAGGAGAGATATGTTTAGAACAGTGGTGCACTTTTGCTTACTCTAATGCAAGGACTTCATGAGCTTCAGTAGAATGAGATGTCTATAGAGGAGTACTATACTGCTTTTGATCATTTGATGGGACCTTTTCTTTTCATGGTTCCTAAGTGTGAGGCAGGGTGTTTAGGCTGCTGTGCTAAGAAGAATAAGTTCATTGAAAAGTTCCTTATATATCAGTTTTGTCAAGGTTTGTGACCTGATTTTGAGTCCATTCATAAGCAGTTGCTGAATGCTCCCACTACTCCGTCCATTTCTGATGTGTTGTCTGCTTTGATTGCTGAAGAGACGCAGTTTAGTTCTCTGTCTCCTTTTGTCTCAGTACTTCACAGTGTTCTGGCAACCTCTCACAAGACCAACACAACGAAGGACAGCTCTTTTGCGCCTTGTGCTCATTGCAAGAAGACTACTTAACGTTCAAAAATTGTTTTGTTTGGTATTCTAAGAAGCTAGCTGCTTATCATTCACGCCATGTAGCTCATGGTCATGGCTTAGGTTCCACCCCTATAGGCTCTGTGTTTGCCCCTACAGGCTCTGTGTCTGTTGCTGCTGCATCACCTGTTAGTGCTCCTTCATCTTGGGTGCTTGATTTAGGAGCCTCTTTTCATGTGTCATCAGTTCAGTCCTATCTTGTTGCCTGCAAGCCAATTGCTGATGGTGCCTCTATTCAGACAATAGATGGTACATCCTGTCACATTACTCATCAGGGTTCTCTTTGCACCTCTAATTTTTCTGTACCTAATGTCTCATTTGTACCTCAGTTGTCCATGAATCTTCTTTCAGTTGGTCAACTAACCGATCACAATTATTTTGTTGGATTTGATGACTCATCTTGTTTTATTTAGGATCATCGCACTGGGACTGTACTTGGGACTGGCCATCGCCGTAGAGGGTCTCATAGCCTCTATGTTCTCGACACCTTGCGCCTTCCTCACTCTACCGCCCATGTGTCATCTGCCGCTGCATCATCATCCATTGCATCGACTTTGTCCTTCGCCAAGTGGCATCATTGTCTTGGTCATTTATGCGGGTCTCGTTTGTCCACCTTAATAACCAAGGGTTGTTTAGGTCCTACATCCATTGAGTCTAGTTTTCAGTGTAAGGGTTGCAAGCTTGGAAAACAGCTGTAGCTCCCATATTCCACTAGTATTTCTCATTCAACTACACCTTTTGATCTTATTCACTCTGATGTATGGGGTTTTGCACCTTTTGCTTCCAAAGGTGGTCATAAATACTATATTATTTTTTGTTGATGATCATTCTTGATATACTTGGATTTATTTTATGAAACATCGATCTCAATTGTGCTCTATTTATCAAAATTCTGCTCGCATGGTGCACACACAATTTTCTACCCCCATTCGAGTTTTTTGTTCTGATTCTAGTGGAGAGTATTTATCTCACACCTTTTGCCAGTTTTTAACCTCTGAGGGAACTCTTGCTCAGCTCTCTTGTCCTGGTGCCCATGCTCAAAATGGGGTTGCTGAACAAAAACACCGCCATATCATAGAGACTGCCCGCACACTTCTTATTGCATCTTTTGTTCCTTCTCATTTCCGGGGAGAAGCTGTTTCCACTTCTATTTATCTCATCAACCGACAACCATCATCAAAATTGTCTGGTCAGTGTCCTGGTGAGGTTCTTTTTGGTACTCCTCCTAACTATGACCATCTTCGTGTTTTTGGCTACACATGCTATGTCTTACTTGCACCTCGTGAGTGGACTAAGCTGACTGCTTAGTCAGTTGAGTGTGTTTTTCTGGGTATAGTCCTGAGCATAAGGGTTATCGTTGTTATGACCCCTCTTCTCGTCGTATTCATATATCTCATGATGTCACTTTCATTGAAGATCGTCCTTTCTTTTATAATCCTTCTACTCAGCCATCCCATCATTGTACTGAGTCAACATCTTTTATGTGTCTTCCATCTATACTCAGTGATGTTGCCACTCCTACACCACCCATGTTTTCTAGCCCACCCAACACTCTTGTGTCTCCTCCTGATACTGCTGAAACTACTCCACCTACTCATGTCGACCCTCCACCTTCTAGTGTCGACCCTCCACCATTAGATCTTTCTGAACCTCCATCTTGTCAACCACCTGTCCTCAAATACTACACTCGTCGTCCCCGAGTCCCCAAACCCAGTTCCTTGGCCAGTCCTGATCCTCCCAATGTTGATATTTCTGTTAATACTGATGAGTCATGTGCTTTTTCTGATGAGTCACAGGGTGGTCTGAGATATAATCTACGAGATTGTGCTACTACTGGGCCTGCTGACAAGTATGGTTTCCCTCGTGTCAATGCTATTGTGGAGGAGCCCACCACTTATCGAGAGGCCTCTAGCATTCTAGAATGGCAACTTGCTATGTGTGAGGAACTTGCTGCACTTGATTGTACAGACACTTGGGATTTTGTTCCATTACATCGCATGCTGTGTCTATTACATCCAAGTGGGTCTTCAAAATCAAAACCAAGTCATATGGTTTTTTGAGAGATATAAGGCTTGTCTAGTTGCTAGAGGTTTTTAGCAAACTTAGGGCAGAGATTATGATGAGACATTTGCACCTGTTGCTCACATGACTACTGTTCGTACTTTAATTGTAGTGGCTGCTTCTTCTTGGACAATCTCTTAGATGGATGTTAAGAATGCCTTTCTTCATGGTGATTTAAATGAAGAAGTTTACATGCAACCACCCCTAGGTGTTAATGGCCCTCCAGGTTATGTTTGTCGCCTTCGTCGGGCTTTATATGGTCTTAAACAGGCTCCTCGTGCTTTGTTTGAGCACTTTGTCTCTGTCATTCGGGCTACTGTTTTTTCACCTAGTGATCATCACCCTGCTTTATTTGTCCACCTCTCCTCACGTGGACGTACTTTGCTTCTTCTATATGTTGATGATATCTTGATTACGGGTGATGATGCAGACCACATTTCTTATGTCAAGCAGCAGCTTGGTGCACAAATTCAAATGTCTGACTTAGGTCATCTCAGCAATTTCTTAGCCATTGAGGTTAAACAGTCTGCAAAGGGTTGCTATCTTTCTCAGTCCAAGTACATACAAGACCTTATTGCTCGTTCAGGCATCACTGACCATCGGACAGCTACGACACCTATGGATCTTCACTTGCAGCTTCGTCCTACTGATGGTACTCCTCTTGAGGATCCATCTAGATATCAGCATATTGGGGGCAGCCTTGTTTATCTCAATGTTACTGGACGTGATATTGCTCATGCCGTCCATATTTTGAGTCAGTTTGTGAGTGTGCCTACGTCTATTCATTTTGGCCATTTACTTTGTGTCTTGCGGTACTTGAGGGGGGCATCATCTCGTAACTTATTCTATGCTCGTGATAGTTCACTTCAGCTTCATGCTTACTCGGACTCTACTTGGACGAGTGATCCAACAGATCGTCGTTCCATCACAGGGTACTATATTCTTCTTGGGTCCTCTCCTATTGCAAGGAAGTCCAAGAAACAAGCCGCTATTTCTCGTTCTAGTACAAAGGCAGAACTTCGATCACTTGCCACCACTACTGCACAAATCGTATGGCTTCGATGGTTGTTGGCTGATTTTGGGATTTCTTGTGATGCTGCCACACCTCTTCTATGCAATAATACATGAGCTATACAGATTGCCAATGATCTTGTGAAGCATGAACTTACCAAGCATATTGGTGTCGATGCTTTCTTTACTCGGTCTCACTGTAATCAGCATACCATTGCTCTTTAGTATGTGCCATCCGAGCTGCAATTGGCAGACTTCTTCACCAAAGCGCAAACTAGAGAGCAACATCGGCTTTACTTGCTCAAACTCAATGCTTCAGATCCTCCACTTCCACCTTGGGTTTGAAGGGGGTGTTAAATGAAGGCCCGTCTACTACTGGCCCATATGGCCCATATGTGTGCCTATATATATACCTCTCCACTAATGGAGTGATTGATTATCTTCTGAAATCCCCAAGGTTAGGAACAATATCATGAGCAATCCATAGGTCAATCAATTGTTCTTTATCAATCCTATGACCTTTAGGAAACGCTGAACATATTGTAAAACACTGCTTGAGATTAAATGGCAGATGGAAATAGCTTAACCTCAAGCATGCAGCTACTCTATCTTCTTTACCATCAACATTCAATAAATTTTTGTCTCTCACATCCTGCCACTCTTCTATCTGCTCCTTCCCATGGAGAGCACCTGCAAGTACTTTAATTGCTAGTGTCACCCCACCACATTTGTCCACAATCGCTTTCCCAACTTCTTCAAATTTGAAACCCCAACCTGTAGGACGTGTTACCAAGCTTTGTTGGAATAGTTGCGAGCTGTCATCTGGAGACAAGAATGGTAAGTGAAATTGGTTGGTGGATCCCACTATTACCGCAACTTCTCTTTTCCGAGTAGTAAGTAAAATCCTGCTTTTAGGTGCGCCAACCTTTAGACATACCATGAATTCTTCCCACTCATCTCGTGAGTTGGTCCAAACATCATCCAATACAAGAAAAAACCTTTTGCCCTTTGGTCCAAACATCATCCAATACAAGAAGAAACCTTTTGCCCTTCAACTTGTCCGAGATTGTTTTGTTCATATAAGGCAAGGCATGGGCTCCAGGATTATTGTCAGAAAAAGCTTCAAACAATTTTTTGATGAGATCATTGACAACAAATTCTTTTGACACATGAACCCATAGTCTAACTTCAAATAAATGCCTCTCTATAATGTTACCATCATTGAAAACCAGTTTAGCCAAGGTAGTCTTCCTTGACCCGCCAAGCCCGATGACAGAAACTATCTTAATTTTCTGTTGATCATCATTCTCTTCAAGCATGGATATTATCTTCTGCTTATCTTTATCTCTGCCAACTACTAATGCCTCGTCAACATTAGGCAATGCTGGGACCTCCACAGTTATGGTTATAGGCTGAACATGAGGACCTACTGATAAACTCTTTGTTATTGCAAGGTAGTCAGTTCTTTGCTTCACAATTGCAGCAAATCTTTTCTTGATTGCCTTGATCTTGTTGGCTGCCTTCCATTGAAATACAAATGACTTTGGTATTGTGCATAGGTATTTGGACACAATACCGCCATCACCATCAGAGCCATGTTTTTCAGCCTTTAGCTGGAACTCATCAACAACATCATCTACATCATAAGAAATATCTTTCAACTTTTGGAGCCAAGCAAATGGTACTCTACTTGCATTAGCATTGCCTGCTATTGTTTCCAGCCAATCGTCGATCTCCAAAATAAAACCATGGAGCTCCTCGAGATCTTCCTTGTCACCCACTATAGAGCTGTACGTTCTGATTAGCAGTGGAGCTAATTTGTTACCCACATTCTTCAAGGTTACAGATACTATAGCAGATATTGCAGCAGCTTCTACACTGGTCATTTTTCTTAAAGCGTCTCTTGCGCTCGAGATTTCCTGCAAAATGAGTTGGTCGCAGTGAGCTGCCACCCATAGAGCCAGAACATAAAAAATAAGCTGTATCAAAATTGATACGGATTTTGGCTCGGCTAAAACATGTGCAGTATTTTACCTTAATAAAATATAAATAATATCGGCCAAATTCCATATGAATATGAAATGAATAGATAAGCAAATTAAATAATATTTATTAAAAGCTAGATATGGCAAGATATTGGCTATGCAATTTAGTACTACACCCAAATGGCCAAATGTGTATGAACGACGATGCTCTGCTTGCAAATACGCCGTACTAGTGTGTTAATACACAGCCCGCAGCCGGCCGGCGGCTGTACGTCCGAATATTAAGTAAACCATAATAAAGTTTGCAAAATGAACTGTGCTCACTTGCAACTAATTGGCTCCTATAGTGCTTTCATGGCTCTCTGTGCAGCATGCTATCAGTAATTCAGTATTACTAGTGCTATATAAACACTTCACCGCAGCTCATGCTACAATGGTTGATTATATGGATCTTACCTGCGAAAACAAGTGTATCCCTTTAGCTTCTTTGTTGCTCAAGTGCTTCTTTGCAGGCACACCCTTACAGCCTTCTTGTTGCCTATAGAGACAAAATGAAACAACATATATGTTTTTTAGATAAAGGATAAAAAAACAATATCCGGCCTCTACATCCTTGGATGTACACAGCCAAGTAATACAAAGTTGTGGATCACAAAAGAAAGAAAGCCAGAGTCTTAAACATAGACCAGGAACTAAAGCAAACGGTATAAATGCTTCCACCCTCTATTTGAAATTTCTAAAGCAATCATCTCTAATTTCTTGCTCATCATCGAGAGGGCGTCCGTGGCTTGCTCTTCACGCTGCAGCTGAGCCCAGAAGCGTAACCAATATGCTCCCCTGAAAATAACCTGCATGATAGAGTTAGTTTTCATTTTGTTAAAAATAACATCATTCCGGCATCTCCAGATAGCCCAGCAAAAGGCAGCTACCCCAACCCAGATCAAGCTTTTGACCTTGTTATGCTGATTCATAAGCCAGGTACCAAACATATGGCTGATAGATCTCAGTTGGTTCAAACCAGTAGCAAAGAAGATAATCCTCCACATCATTTTTGCACCAGGGCAATCAAGGAACAAGTGTTGGATGGTCTCATTCCTATTGCAGTAAATACATTTCTGGCTCCCTCTCCAGTTTTTCCTAGTGAGGTTGTCTTTAGTTAGAGTGACACCCCTTTGTAGAAACCAAAGAAAGATTTTAATTTTTAGAGGAATTTTTATCTTCCAAATCTTCTTATGATGAAAAGGTGGTTGTGAATCAATGAGGTGGAGATACATTGATCGAACAAAAAATAACCCAGATTTGGTTAAGCTCCATTTAAAGTAATCTGAACCTTCCACCAATTCAACATTTGATATCCTTGCTACTAGATTAAGCCACTCTATAAGTTTATTATCCACCAAAGCTCTCCTAAAAGAGATGTTAAGAGGGCTTGTGGCCATCACTTTCGATACAGTTGCGTGAGGATCACGCACTATATTGTATAATGAAGGATATTTAACTTTTAGCGGCTTATTTCCTACCCATGTATCATCCCAGAACCTCGTACTGGTCCCATCTTTGATATGGAAGGAACCATTAGCCAACACCTCATCTTTGATATGCATGAGGCCTCTCCAAAAATGGGAGTCATTAGGTTTGGCTATCACTTGAGTAAGTGATTTTGATCTTAGGTATTTATTCCTTAACAACGACTGCCACATGCCATCTGTGTTGAGTAAATTAACCAACCATTTGGCCAGTAGGCATTTGTTTTGTAATTTTAAATCTAGGATACCTAGACCCCCTTGGTCCTTAGGACGACATAAGATGTCCCATCTGGCAAGTCCATATTTATGTTTAGCTGAAGATCCTTGCCAAAAGAACCTTGACCTGAAATGATCAAGGTTTTTTAGGACTCCCTTAGGAATCTCAAAGAAGGACATCATAAACATAGGTAAACTGCTTAAAACATAATTAAGCAGGATTAGTCTTCCCTCATAGGATAAGTACTTTGCATTCCCGCAAGAGAGTTTTTGTTGAAAATGTTCTTCAACCTTTCTCCATTCAGAATTCAGGAGTTGTCTGTGGTGCATTGGAATCCCTAAATATGTGAAGGGATATTCACCAGCATTACAACCAAAGAGAGTAGTATAAAAAGATTCCATCTCTTTAGCTGCACCATAGCAGAAGATTTCGCTCTTGTGGAAATTGATCTTAAGCCCAGACAATTGTTCAAAAGCACAGAGCAAAAGTTTTAGATTCTTTGCTTGCTCCGGGTTGTGATCAATAAAGATAATGGTGTCGTCTGCATATTGTAAAATTGACAGACCATCATCAATTAGACGAGGGACGACTCCACTTATTTGACCATCGTTCTTTGCTCTATTAATAAGAAGAGCTAGCATATCCGCAACGATGTTAAATAAAATGGGTGACATAGGGTCTCCCTGCCTTAGTCCACGCTTGGTTTGGAAGTAGGGGCTGACATCATCGTTAACTTTAATCCCCACACTTCCTCCCGTGACCATACTTTCGACCCACCTACACCATTTGGAAGAGAATCCTTTCATACGTAAGCTTTGCTGTATGAAAGACCACTTAACCTTATCATAGGCCTTTTCAAAATCAATTTTGAAAATGATGCCATCTCTTTTTTTGGTATGCAACTCATGGATGGTTTCATGTAGGATAACAACTCCTTCCATGATATTCCTGCCCGGCATAAATGTGGTTTGCATTGGACTCACCATTGTCTTAGCTACCTTATTCAGCCTATTTGTGCCCACTTTTGTGAATATTTTAAAACTTACATTAAGAACACAAATTGGTCTATAATGCTGAATTTTGGTGGCATTTTGAAATTTTGGAATTAGAGTTATAATTCTAAAATTCAGACTGTATAAGTCAAGAGCCTCTCTATGTAAATCAGTAAATAGAGGTAGGAGATCATCCTCGATTACCCCCCAAAAGACTTGATAGAATTCCGCCGGGAATCCATCAGGACCTGGAGCTTTATTATGCTCCATTTGGAATACAGCTTCCTTCACCTCAGATTCAGTGAAAGGACTGATGAGGATATCATTTTCCTCCGGGGATACTTGTGGAATATCTAAATTTTGATCTTCCACAAGAGTGACCTCCAAAATTTCTGGTGGCCCAAAAAGATCTTTATAATAATTAGTAATGTGGCTTTTGAGACGATCATCGCCAACAACAACACCTTGATCATCTTCAAGTTTATAAATATGTTGCTTGCGATGTTTTCCATTAGCCACCAGATGAAAGAACCTGGTGTTAGCATCACCCTCCAATAGGGTTTTGATTTTGGCTCTCTCATACCATTTTAGTTCCTCTTCTCTCAAAAGACAAACTAAACGTTCTTTTAGATAATGTTTAAGATTAATTTCTTGATCAGATAAAGAGGAACTCTCAGCTTTCTTATCAAGATTCTCTAAAAGAGCTAATAGAGTCTTCTTCTCTTTTCTGTAAGACCCTGCTGTGTGTTTGGCCCAGCCTCTTAGGTGTTGTCTGAGTCTACGGATCTTAGACTGCCACCGTTCAAGAGGGGTCGACCCTGACGTTTGTGATTGCCAGATATTTGCAACCATGTCATAAAAGCCTTCCCGTATAAGCCAACCCCTTTCAAATTTGAAAGGTCGGTTTTGGGACTAGTGGGTCGACGCTCCTGTGCTAAGCACAAGGGGTGTGTGGTCAGATATGTTCCTATCTCTAGGTTCGACCGTTGTCAATGGGAATTGATCTTCCCATTCCGTACTGACGAGAACTCTATCTAGCTTCTTGAAAGTTGGATTGTCACCCGACCCCGCCCAAGTAAATTGGCGGCCAGCCATCACTATCTCCTTTAGATCCAGAGACTCGATGACATCATTAAAGAGATTTGGCCATTTAGGGTCGAAATCCCCTGAGCTTTTTATCCTCTGGATTCCTCATTATGTTGAAGTCCCCTCCTATCATATACGGAAGGGATTCTTTAGAGCAGGTGTTAAACAACATATATGTGACGTTTTGACGGAGCAATAGCCATGGTAGATTTCATTAAGTCAACTATTTTGCAGGAAACACAGCGAAATGGAGAAAAAAAAAGTATGAAAGCAGGAGAACAATTGATGATGGAAAGATTAAAAATACCAGAGCTTGGATCATACATATTTCAGCTATAATGATTTATGACTTAGTGTTGGTTGGTCCTTGAGTACTGCCCATAGTTGCAAAAAAGACCAGGTTATTGCCCAAGAAATTGGTAATGAAAGGATGCAGATTGTACAAAGCAGAGCACAAAATGGATGAACCTAGCAAAAGCCAAGAGCAAAGAACAGAAGGAATAGGATGATTCTATATTATTGGTTGAAAGCAACGTAAAATACCTGGAGCTCAGACTCAGATATGCTGCTGCTTGTGCCATCTACTCCTTTTGCATGCTTGTACACATCTCCAAATGTTGCCCTCCTTTCCTCCTATGCTGCAACAAGAAAGGTCCAGTATGGTTAGTCAACAGCAAGGATCTAACAGAAGTGCATAATATAAGGAAGTGATTGAAGGTATGGATTATATCTGACCTGAGAAAACTAGCTATCTAGTAGGTGTAGCTCTTCAGTTTCACCCTCTGAGTCGCTGCTTCTCAATTTACAGCAAGACACTTGCAGCCTTAAGTTCCTGTCACTAGCAGCATCATAGTTTGTGAAGCTCTGCTGCTAAAGGAGAGAGAAATGCCTGCGGGTATTTCATCACTAGCATCATAGTTTGTGAAGCTCTGTTGCTAAAGTTGCCTCCCAGCAAAGAATGCATTCCCTTGTACTTGGTAAATAAAACTGAAAATATGATTGATACCTGGAGCTCAGACATGACGGTCCTGCTTATGCTTGTGCCCCCCTTTGCTCCTTTGCATTAGCAACCTCCTCTAATATGCTCTATCTTCTGTCATTGCGAAGGAGGCCTCAGCTCTTGTGTTGGGCACTCGGCAGGCACTGCCTTGCATCATCTCTGCAGCAAGCATCGATTAGCCTTGCCCTGCTAACCTGCAGAGGCTGGAGGCCTGCAGCAACGAGAGCACAGAGACCTGACCGGACCCTGTGTGCTGCCTGTCACTTCTCTCCCTCCCTCCAATGACACGCCGTGCTATGCAACGGTACCTAGCCAGCCTTGGAGCTTGGTCGTCGAGATCGATGGGGACGAGAATCAGGAATCAGGAGTTCCTATTCCGGCTTCATGCTCCAGAGGAGTGTACCGGGAACGGAAAGTTCCCTAGCTAGTCCCTACTCACCGGAGACTGCATCGAATTTATTTATTTATTTTTAGGTGCCCAACTCAACTCATGTGACTTCTGTACGTGGCATTAAAACATGCATTCGATCCACCATAGGCCATAGCAGCAAGTAAGATGCAGTGCACAACACCATCATGATAAGCGTCTTCCATTACAAGAAAGTTTACGGTTTCAAACTGTCACAAAAGCATTTCAAAATCATCCCATCTGTGCATCTGCCTGCTTTATTATTAAGCCCAGTACAAACGGCCATGGCGCTGAAACTCTCTCTCTAGTCTCTACCTTGTGGTGAGTCTCACACACGCACCTATATTCTGATTAGGACAGGCCATGCAACTCGCAAACCACAGAATATATCATACAATTTGCCATCTTGCTCTGCAACTACCATTACGACACAACGAAATTGCATAGACACAGACGAACCAGACTGAAATCAGGGTTCAAATTAGCCCACCCAATACTTATTCGCGCATACACATCTGGTGTACTAGCTCCTACAGTAAGTTGCAACAAACATTTCTAGGTTTCATCAGCATATTTCCATCACATTTGCACTGATAGTGCCACAGAAGAAAATACTCATCATCGTACATCGCAATATATATAGTTAATAGTTCCACCTCACTGGTTGCGTGCTACCTGAACTTTTGGCAGCCAAGAATTGTGACCGACGAGACGACAAGCAGGCCCATCATTCTAACTGAACAACAGAGCACAAACGTTCTATTCTTCTAGAATCTGAAATTCCATACTACTCCTATGTGACGAAGATCAAAGCATTACACAACACAGGTGCGTAGCGAATTCATATCATTTGAAGCCAAGGACTTCCAGCTCCCAGGTGCAGTGGGCCTGCAATGCAATAATAGGCAAATCTATAAATGTCAAAACTACGTCCAAAGTATTAAGAAACCAAACCACATTATAAAAACATAATTAGGAAATTGGCTTTCTAGTGAATGTAAACATGAAAACAGGGGACAGCTCATAGGTACAGGTAAAAATAGCACAACAAACTCACTCGATTAAGCGTTCCCAAAGAAAAAAAAACTCACCCGATAAAGCCAGTTGCTGGGCAAATCCTCCCCACACGGCCACAGCATTCATCTGTCTAAAACCCAAACATAAGGGATGTGGGAGATGAGGTGCCAGTCCTGCCCCTTTCTCTCTTGCAGTGCCTCCCCAGATCAGGGCAGCGCCGGATCCGCAATTCCTTCAGAGCGGTGAGGATCTTTATCCCCTGCGGGAAGGATTTGATGCCCGGGCATTCATCGATTTTGAGCTGTTGAAGAAAGATGGTGAGGAGGCAGATGGATTGTGGAAGGCAAGTCAGCTCTGGCATAATCTCGAGTCTGCGTAGAGAGCAGAGTTCTCCCAGGCAATCGGGCAACTGCTGAAGTGCTTTGCATGCATCTATTACAAGCTCCTGGAGGGATGTGAGTTGACCCATTGATTGGGGGAGGCTGCTCAGGCTACTACAGGATTTGATGGTCAACTCTTGCAGAGACCCGGGTTCAGCTATCGACTCAGGCATCATGTGGATAGAATAGCATGAGTAAACTTTTAGATAACGGAGGGATGTGAGGCTCCACAAGCTCTCAGGCAGCTCGGTTTCCACTCCAAAGAAGCAAATAATCTCCAATGACTCGAGTGCCGTCATGTGTTGGAGCAGTTCCCACCCATGCTCAGATCCTAATCCTGTCACATTGCCTAGCTCAAGCTGGGGTATGAAGAAGACCCCTGGCATTGGCCTGGTGACTCCAGCAGCTGCTCACTGAAGTTCAACCAGAAGTGCCGCAGCGATGGAGGTAGGTGCGGCTTGACCTCCAACTTAGGGCAACCAGTAATCGTTAACTTTGTTAGGCAATTACCAACTTGGACTTGTCCCAACTGAGATGTGAAACTGCAGCAGCCTTCCCCCTCTTCTCCATTAGGCATAGTCCTCTCGGCTACAATCCACACCTCTCCCAAACAAGGCAGATCATTCATCTCCAACTTCACCAGCGAAGGAAATGGGCCTCCACTTATGCTCTCAAGAGAAAGCATCGATTGCAGCTCAAGCTCCTCCAAACAAGCCAGCTCCACAAGCCCATATAGATGCTTCAATTTTGGGAAAAGATGTAGCTTCATCACCCTCAAAAATGGAAAGGGAGCAGGGCCCTGTACTCCACCACGAACTTGACTCATCATCCACCATGCGTATTTCCTACCTGAATACCCACGAATTATCAGCTCTTTAATCCCATGTGGTGGTTCTAGGCCATCAAGCACATCCTGTTGCAACTCAGTGTTTACCTTTTCCATATTCTTTGGCATCCAATCTAGGTCCAACCTCTGTAAATTTGTCTTCCGTTTCAAGCATGCCATGTGTGCATCAATTGGGTCCATCACATGTGAAATACCTCTTATCGTTAGTTCCTCACCAATCCTAGATACATCTGAAAGCTTTGAGATTCCTGCAAACTTTTCTCCCATACCCACAACAAATAAGCCCAACTTTTGTAGTCGACTGAGCTGTCCAATGCCAATAGGCATTCCTTCCAATTTCTCACAATCTTTTAGGTTCAAAACTTGAAGCTTCTCATTTCTACCAATTGATTCTGGCAACACTGTAAGCTTTTTACAATTGCAAAGATCAATGCTTGAAATCATTTGACAATCACCAATGGAATCTGGTAAGCATTTTAGCTCTTGACACTGTGATAGGTTCAATATTCTTAACTCTTGCAGTTTACCAATAGAGTCTGGCAACACTGTAAGCCCACTGCAGCTGCAAAGATCAATGCTTGAAATCATTTGACAATCACCAATAGAATATGGCAAACTCTTTAGTGCTCCACAGCCTGACAAGTTTAGTGTTCTTAACATTTTGAGCTTACAAATGGATTCGGGTATCTTGACAAGTGAATAGCTTTGTGTTACATGAAGTGATTGCAGGCTCCAAACATTTGAGATACTCTCAGGAAGCGTTTCACAACTTTGTAATGACATGGCAAGATATTTTAGATGTTTAACCTGTGATATGGTGTTGACTTCTTCTGCATTGAGATATCCCACCATGACACTGCGCAAGTGCTTTGCATGCTTCAGTGCCATGCCATGTGTGTACCCTCCATACCAAGGCATATATACAGCACGTGCCTTTCTAAAAATTTTTTTGGGTGCCAGATTTTTTGGCTGTTTAATCAAAGAAAAATATCTATAGCTCTTTGTGGTACTGGTTGCCTCGTTTGGCACGTCAAATGATATTTCATCACCCATGATGGACAAGGCAAGATCATGAACCAAATCATGCATCCCACAGGTCACTCTCCCATATTTTTCTTCAACATTCTGTAGGAAAGATACTTGCATAAGTGAATTAAAGTGCTTGTGGCCAACATACAAGCAATCAACACCATCTTCTAGAGTGATCATATCATGAGCAATCCATAGGTCAATCAGTTGTTCTTTGTCAATCTTATGACCTTTAGGAAACACTGAACATATTGTAAAACACCGCTTGAGATTAGATGGCAAATTGAAATAGCTTAACCTTAAGCACGCAGCTACCCTATGTTCTTCTCCCTCAACATGTAATAAATTGTTGTCTCTTATGGCTTGCCACTCTTCTATTCGTTCGCTGCCACGGAGGACACCTGCAAGGCTTTTGATTGCTAGTGGCACCCCACCACATTTTTTCACAATCTCTTTTCCCACCTCATGGAAATCAGAGCTCAATCTTTTCACACCTGCTCCAAAGCTGTGACAGAACAGCTGCCAGCTGTCATCCAAAGACAAGAATGGCAGGTCAAATATGAGTATTGATTCCACGGCTTCGGCAACCCTTCTGCTGCGAGTAGTGAGTAAAATCTTGCTTCCTGGCGCGCCACTCTTTAGATGTACCATAAATTGCTCCCATTGAATTCGGTTCTCTGTCCAAACGTCATCCAGTACAAGCAGAAACTTCTTTCCATTCAGTCCTTTTGATATTTCTACAATTATATGCTGTAAGGGATATTTATCAGATTTCTCAACAGCAATAGCTTCAAACATTTTCTCGACAAGCTTGATAATGTTAAATTCTTGTGACACATGAACCCATAGTGTAAGTTCGAAATGCTTCTTTATAGTCTCACCATCACTGAAAATAAGTTTAGCCAAGGTAGATTTTCCAGAGTCACCAAGCCCAATGATTGAAACTATCTCTATTTCCTGATGGACATTAGACTTTACTAGTTCAGTTATTATCAAATCCTTTTCTTGGTCTCTTCCCAGTACTGATGTCGCATCCACATTGTGCAATGATTGCATATCAAAAGTTGTCTTGTTCATGTGGTGAGCAGGATGACCAAATGGTAAACTATTTGCTATTGTAATTGAGTCAGCTCTTTGCTTCACAATGGCAGCAAGTCTCTTCCTGATTTTCTTAATCTTGCTGGCTACCTTGTATTCTAAAATAAACGATTTTGGTTTTGTGAACACATATTTGGACATAAGACCACCAGCAGCAGCAGCAGCTTCATGTTTCTCAGCCTTCAGCTGGAACTCATCAACAATATCATCAACATCATAAGCAGCATCTTTCATCCTCTTGAGCCAGTTAAATGATGGGTCATTCCACATAGCTTCATGTCTTGTCTCCAACCAACAGTTGATCTCCACAACTTGATCCATGAGCTCATGAAGATGTGTTTTCACACCTACAATGTTGTTGTACTCTTTGATTAGCAGTGGAGCTAATTTATTGCCCACAACCTTCAGCGTCATAGATACCACAGCAGATACTGCAGCAGCTTCCATAATGAGTGTAGTTCTGGAAACGTCTTTTTCACCAAAATTTCCTACAAATTACATTGCCAAATTAACTGCTACTCTTGAGAAAGTAAAAAGAAAAAAAGATCTATGCTAAAATATGGGCTTTACAGCATGCAGTTAATTTGATTATGTCTCTTTTTTTGTCCGCTGACATCATTTATGGCTGATGCAGATAATGATTTTATAGTCATGTATGAAACAGTGGTTGATGGTACTGATATCTGACCTAGGAAAACAGGCGCATTTGCAGTAGCTCTTTATACTTTGGCCTTTTGATCGCAGCAGCGCTTCTTTGCAAACAAACTCTACTTGTCTTCTTGCTCCTTACATCATAAGCAGCAAAAATACCATAGCGTCTAGCTCAGGAGAACCGACAGCAATCACGTATTGTACTATTGATGTATGACTTCTGAGATTCCAGCCTTCAGTACCTGACCAAGGGCAGAACAATCACCAATTTTGTTTTCTGAAAATAATTGCATTGAAAGCAGAAATTGAAGAGGTACGTTGTTGAAGAAGAATGGATAAAAGTAGACGGAGCAGAAGAAAAAGGAAAACAGAAAAGAAAAAGGACCAGACGACCTGGAGCTCAGATCTCCTGTTATGATTCATGGCTTAAGAGGATTCAGCCCTAAGTTCAGTAAACCTCATAAGTCAAAAGGCCAAGTTATTGTCCAAAGAGATTACCGTTTAAGGCAGACCAAGGAAGCCAGAGTACAAATGGATGAACTTAGCAGGAGCAACGAACAAAACAATAAGGTACAATATTCTTATTTAAAAAATAATGTGCAATACCTGGAGCTCAACATGCTCGTACCCCTTGTGCCAACCTTTGCTGTAATGCAACGTGTGCAAATCAGAGCTTTCTGGACCTCAGATGTACTGCTTTTAATCGTCCAGGCCAAATGCTAGCTTTGTGGCTCTTCCTAGTGAACTAATCAACTTTAGACAAAGGGAAGCAACAAGGACGCAAGGAGTAATGGAGGAAGCGCGTCAGTGACGAAATGGATAAACGTGGCTACTCGAGCATCAAACACAACTGAACAGGATGCTATATTATTTATGAGAAATGAAGTAAATACCTGGAGCTCGTGGATCTGCTGCCTTTGCTCGTGCTGTCACCAGTTGCTGCTTTTCTTTCCCCGCTAGCAGAAAGTGTAGTAGGCGGCAGAGTACATGGAAATTAATGAAGAGAATGCTATATTCTTGCAATGGTTAAAAGTAGAGTAATATCTGGAGCTCAGATTGGCTGATGTTGCATGTGATCTCTCCAAATGGTGCCCTGCTTATTTTTATCCTAAGCGAGCAGTGTGTGCTAGTTGGAGGTTTGGGTCGTCCCTCGATTTGGACAAAGGCATTCATCAGGAGCAACTTAGCTTATTACTTGAGCATCTTTTAGACCTAGAGGACAGCAAAGGCTAAGAGAAAACAAATGTGGGCGGCTAAAAGTATTGTCCCCAGCAAAGCATAGATTCCCTTTCAGGAGGGCATTAGGATATGCCCCCCACCCCTCGTGTTTGAAACTTTGAGTCGTCACTGGCACAGCCTGTCTGTGATGATTGATGAAGCGGCGATATGTGTACTACTTCTAAAAGCTTAGGCCAGTCTCAGTGGAAGTGTCATGAGAGTTTCATTTGTATTAAATAGGCTGCCACATAGGCATATTTGATGACATGGCAATGTATTTAAGAAGAGAGAGAAGAAATGAGTTTCATCTAGATGAAACTCTCTTGGCACGATTACCAACTCTCTTTGAGTCATGAAATTAAATGCCTATGAAACTAGAGAATGAAACTCTCTATTGTGGACGTGTGTTTCATATGAGTTTCATTTCATTTCGTGTGATGTGGCAGTCTTGGAAACAACGCCGTGAAACTCGCCACTGAGACTGGCCTTAGGGACTTTGTTAACTCTGGGTACTCAACCATTTACATTCTCCATCAGGGAGCTTAATTGCAAAGTATTGTGTGTGTGTCTGTATTTCGTGAGCCTTTGCAGGGAGAAAGCAATAAGAATGGGGTCGTCTTGGAGTTTAGGTATTGCATTGGATGCTTGTTTGGCAAGGCGCACTAGGAATATGTCATTTTCGACTTAAATAATGCATGGTGAACTGGAAGTGTCAGGGTTGATGATGGTTCAACCCAAACTTTGGGACCAAGCGCTGGAGCTCATTGTATTTAATTGGTTGCATACAAAATCCTGTGAGATTTCAAAGTAGACTTCAAAGTGCAAACATATATAACCTATGACATGTCGTATCACTATGCCAATTCCACGGTGTGTGGAAATTAAAATCCATATTTACCATTGCTCACTGCTTGCCTTAAGTTGGAGACGCGTAACTTACAGGAAGGTCAGTTTCTTGTATTCTAGGTAGTTTGCACAAGTTCGACATGCTCCCCACTACTACACCTAGCCAACTACTACCACTACCCCAGTAGTATTGTATTGGTGTCTGTTGCAAAGGTTTTGCTGTTGTGCGCGTTGCAGTTGTATATTCAGGCGAGTCAAAAGAGGTCTACGTTTAACACTTTCGCTTTTTATGAAGTGCTTGCTGAGTAGGAAATGCGTACTGGATAAGATATTAAATCCACTACTTGCAACTTAAATAATGACAACAGTGCATGCTGGATTTCTCGGGAACTGTTGGTTGGAGATGTCGGTCGGCTGCCTGGGCACGCAGCTAGTGTAGCCATTTTGGACCGCCCTTGGACCAAGATCGTTGGCAAGCGCGAGCACAGTGATAGTGTTGTTGCTGCATGTTCACACGGGTATTGTGTACTCCCTCCGTCCCTAAATACTTGTCGCTTTACGCTTCCCGAGAAACAACTTTAATTAAATATATATTAAAAAATATTAATATTTATGGTATATAATTAGTATCATTGGAAAGGTCTTTGAGTCTAGTTTTTTAATAAATTTATTTGGAGATACAAATGTTGCACGCATTTTATATAAATCGAGTCAAACTTGTGGGCACAGAAACCGGAAACGACATATAATAAGGGACAGAGGGAGTATAAGACAACCCGTATTGGGTACTTTAAAACGATACTCTAAAGCTTTATCTCACTCTATATTTAGAGTGGTACAATGCTTACTCTATACTCTATAGTAGCGGACCCCACTAGCTAAACAAAAGAAAAAATGTTATAACTAACAAACCAAAAATTCAAATTAAATTTCGATTGCACCATTAAATTCGTCTCAATAAATCCTTCAAAACTAGATCACACATGGATATATTTAAATAAAGTGACAAGTGGGTCCCACAGTGGATAGAGGATGATATAGAGGATGGATGGGTGCGGGAGAATTGAGTATAGAAGAGAGAATCTTGCTGACCAGGATGTATAGAGGATGAATATAGAGGTTCATGAGTGCGGGTAGTCTAAATATTAGGTAGGCTAGGCTGAAAAGGCCAAAAAGGCAGGTACACCGCGTAAGCTGCGGGACCATCAACCTATTCATCTCTCTCCTACAACGCCAGCCCATGCATCTTCATTGCAGCTTCCAGTGTCGCACCCACCACTGAGGTCTCACCGCTCCGTGCGAGCAGTGAGTTCAAATGGCATTGGTGTTAGTACTAGGATAACGTTCATTCCAGCAAGATCATTGTTGAAGGAAAGTTAATTTTGAATTCCAAACCATATATATGGTCCCTCCACTTCCACTCCACGGATGCAAATGCAATGGAAAACTCAAAAGATAAGCAGAACTCAAGGCAGTTGAATGAAAACGAAGGGATTTAGAAAGCTTTGCTACCTGTGGAACGTTTTGCCAAACAGGTGGTGAGCAGGGCCGCGACGTGTTGCTGCCAGTGAGCGGTGGTGCGCCGCAGCCTCCATCGCTGCAACGCCACTGTTGCACATTAGCGCGCCGCTGCCATGGCCGTGGTCCCACACTCTCGCTACCATGTGCAGTGCAGGCACTGGGGCTGTCCCATGGCCATGGGAGCCAGGCAGTTGGTTGGCTGCTTCTTGTTCTCGCCACTGCGTTGCTTCCATTTCCATGAAGCATCGAGTAAGGACACCTGAGCCTGCCTGAGACGAGAAGAGAGACAGGGCTTGCATAGGAGCATGACAGCATCATGCCCTTCATTCTCTAAGTTAATTCAGGGGTGCCTAACTGATGAATTCATCTGCTTACAGAGGCTCCAACAACATGCTACTAGTCCACAGCTTAATCATTCTCCATCACGAACTTTGTATCACAAAGTTACAAAGCATTTTCAAATCACTCGCTGCTACCTGTACTTTATTTTTCGGCTCCGAAGGATACGTGACTGACGACAGGCACGTCCATCATGTTAATTCGACACCACAACAAAACGCTTGACGTCTGAAGCAATGAAATGCGAATTTTCGTATGTACTGTAGATGAGGTCAAATAAACACTGCATGTTCTGATGGAAACGCTGGGTCTGTCAGACAAAGCAGAGCTGTGCGCTTAATAATATTACTGAATACGCTTAATAATATTACTAAATGGCGGACGAGGAGCGCCATGGCCGTCGAGGTGGGGGAAGCTTGGTCGTCGGGGGTGAGAGATGGCCCTGCCAGCGGTGGGGAGGGCGCCACGCCGGGGTGGAGGAGAGCCGCACACTCCCTGCAACACTACCACGCCACCTCCATAGATCTCGCTCTTGCTCCATGGATCTCGCCGGGGTTGGGGAGAGGGCTGCCGGGTCTATGGGCGTTGGGGGCTCCTAGTGGGAGACGACGTGTTGCACTGAGGTAGGGGATGAGGAGCGCGGAAGGGGTAAGGGCAGGAGTGGAGCAGAGCGGAGCGAAGCATGCGGGATTTGATTTTGTTAGGCCAGGCGTGTTTTTTAGGCAAACAGCGCATGCGGCAGTGAGTGGAGTGAGGCGTCCGGCCTTCCGAACGTCTTAATGGTAGCATTACCGAAAGGAAAAACGAGATGGACAAACCAGGGTTCCAAGGACGAAAGTGTGGGACCTGACCACATGGTGCAGGACATGAAACAGCAGCGATTCAGAAGAGAAGAGAGACTGGCGCTCCGTCATACTCCATCTGTCCGAAGAGGTTCTCACTTTTCGAGAAGTCAACTCTTTTTAAGTTTGACCAAATTGTACACAAAAGAATATTAATAATTACAAGACATAATTAGTATCATTAGATAGATCGTTGAATATACTTTCATAATAAACTTATTTGGAGATATAAATGTTGCAAGTATTTTCTACAAATATAGTTAAAATTAAGAAAGTTTGACTTGCATGTATCCTATAACGTCTTTCTTTCTAGGACGGAGGGAGTACTCAGGCAGCATTTTCGCGCTCTCAGAGATGGAAGATGCGATACTTCCACCTGATCTGAGTGACATTTTAGCTGTGATGTGATTCACGAATTCTGACTAACCACATGATAACTGATGACAAGCATGCCTATCACGTTAACTGAACAGCAGAACAAAACTTTTTTCTTTTCCCTTCTGAAATCGATCTGAATGTTCATATGTAAAACATACTCTGCTTCGTCTGACAAATACGTTGGCTTTCACAAAGCAGAGGAGTTTGCAATAAAACTGAATGGTCCATGCATCCGTGGAGAATAAATAGTGCAGTTCAGCAAATCACTTCGTTGCATCAGGTTCCAAACGAAATTAGCAGTACTCCATGGGCAAGCAGTAACTAATGAATGCACTTCTCCATGGCAAAACAGAGTTCTTGATCCTCCGTAGCCTTTTGGGGATGCTCCGCTCACGTGATATATCAACTTCTTAATTCGTCTCCACAGGTATAGAATAGTAGCAGCGCTGAGTGATCAAAAGGAAACTGTTTACATTACATTACATAGCCTCAATATCTCCATGCAAAGCAGAGGTCTCTGGAGCTCAGATCTACTCCTTTTGCATTCTTGTACATCTCCAAATGTTGCCCTCCTCCTTTCCTCCTATGCTGCAACAAGAAAGGTCCAGTATGGTTAGTCAACAGCAAGGATCTAACAGAAGTGCATAATATAAGGAAGTGATTGAAGGTATGGATTATATCTGACCTGAGAAAACTAGCTATCTAGTAGGTGTAGCTCTTCAGTTTCAGCCTCTGAGTCGTTGCTTCTCAATTTACAGCAAGACACTTGCAGCCTTAAGTTCCTGTCAGTAGCAGCATCATATACAACTGAGCCACAAACTAAAGGAAGAGAGATAAATGCCGGCGTGTATTTCGTCACTAGCATCATAGTTTGTGAAGCTCTGCTGCTAAAGTTGCTCCCACCAAAGCATGCATTCCCTCGTGCTCGTAAATAAAGCAGGAAATAGGATTGATACCTGGAGCTCAGACATGACGTTCCTGCTTGTGCTTGTGCCCCCCTTTTGTTCCTTTGCATTTGCAACGTGTGGAGATCACAGATCAGAGTAATTGGATGGAAATGATCGAGATCCCAATGGAACTAAAGCAGAGCTAGCAGGTACAGGTCGCGTCTGGCAATCTGGGTGGACACACGCTTTCTTTGACAAGCTGATCAACTTGCTTCACACAGAAATGAAAGGAGAAGGCAACGACACGTCGGCCGCTAGTGATTAGTCGTCAAGCCTCTTCCTCCCAGTCCTAGTCGTCGTCCCAGCCCCATCCACAGCCACCGGATGAAATTAGAGCAAAAATGACGACGACTACATTATTGAACGAAACTAATGAATCCAAGGCACGATGTCACGTCGAAATTATTGAACGGGGGAAATATATAACAGATTTAATAAAACAAATGATTGAAATAAAACAAAGGATTTTCATACAGGGTGTAGTTAGAACGATTATATCTAGAAATTACACCAAAATAATCTCTGCAACTTTAGTATAAATATACCCCGCAGAAAAAACTTTAGTATAAGTATAGTGTATATCTAGTATAAATTGATAATAACTATAGCTTTTCTACAATTATTTTATATCAAAGTTTAGGAAGAAGACAGGGAAAGGAAAGAAAAAAATCCCTGTCGTGTTCATTGTTGTCAGTATTGACATGTAGAATAGGACTCTCTCTTTATGCTCGTCCAATTAAAGATCTCAAAAATAATGAATTGAAGGATTTGATTGCTCAATATTCGATTGGAATAGATTCACAATAATTCTTAAAGAAATTGTGAATTTTCTATTTCATAATCATCCCTAATTTCATTCTAAACATAAGGATCGGGTCAGCTTTGATGCGGGTGGAGTAAAAACCCACACTCGAAGACGCCCACGATATTTGCCTATGCCCACCCTTAACGAGACCCATGGGTGCAATGTCGCACCCATGTCCGCACCCGAGGGTAACCTGTGGATTTTAGGTCACCTGCAGGTGTGTTAATAAGAGGCTAACATATAAAAAAATATAAAATTTGAGAGAAAAACACATACTTATCAATTTATCATCACCAACGAGTCAAAAGTTCACAACAACTTAAATCTAGTCTAGTTCCTTCAGCAGGCCTCCCCGCCTAAACCCTCAGCCATTTACGAACCTTGACCATCCCTACCATCGCCGCTATGCCACATGTCAACGGAGGTTTTACCCCGCCTGACACATGTCCATGAGCGGCCCTCCTTCGCTCTGGTGATTGCAGGTGAGAAGGAAAAGATGAAGGTCACAGGAAGCACGAGGGGACCAGAAGGGCGCAAACCCTAGAGAACCCTCGACGTTCTTTCTGAGAGGCTGAAGAAGAGGCGCCCACAAGACAGAAGCAGGTGGCGCCTAGGTCAAGGTAGTCGGCACGGGAGGAAGAAGTTACCACCATGCCCCCAGCCACTTGTACAGTGCTGCCAAGGATTGCTCAGCCCTTTTGTATAATTTCACCCCCAGCCCCAGTATGCCTTATAAATACCCGGTGGGTGGAACCGTTCCGGACAAGATTTTTTGGCAATTTAATGGGCATTTATTCCGTGATTTATTCCACTTCACGTGTTGCTGAACCCGTCCCTTTCTTCTCCCCTTCCTCTTCCTGTGGGAAACCCTCATCCTCCCCCCCACCCCCACTAGCATCTAGCGAGCGAGGGTGGGAGGCCAGGAGCGACCCCACACTGCTTCGTAAAGCAGGAAGGGTTCAACTGATGAAACCTGATCTTGAACCTCTTCAACACGCCCGAAACCAGTGGATGGACCGGAAACCTCAACCCAACCAAGAAAAACTCATGGAAAACAATACCCTCATCCTCTCGAGGCTTCGGAACAACCTCCCCCTCGGGAACCTTCACAACTTCACGCACAAACCACTTGCACTTCGCAAAATAATCCAAGTCCTTTTCCAGTAACCTTGCTAGGACCAAACTCAAAACTCACTGCATCAGATTCACCAGCATCAAAAGCATCCGCATCTTCAATAAGGTTCACTGTTCTCTTTACACAAGCCATCACCCTTCCTCCAACAAAGGAAACGCAAAAAACCAAAGACAACCAACAGACTAACAACAACCCTCGCCAAAAGCGCAACCCTCGCTCAAACTTTCCGCCAGCAGCAGGTTGATAGAGGAAATCAGATGAGAAAACAAGCACACCAACCCTTGCTATTTATAAGCTTAGGCTAATGACCCGAATCCCGAGAATACAGGAAACCACAACTGAGACTCATGGGAGGACATTAACTAACAAAACATGAAATAGCAAATACCTCAAAAGACGTGCCAAAACAGAAGAAAACAGTAACCAGCTCCAAGACTAGTCGGGGCATCGCTGAGCCCGAAAGTAGGCAGCCTCGAGCATCCCTCGCCTCGCCTCACCTACCCCCATTCTTCTCTCTACGCTGCTCTGGCCCATCGCGCTAAGCCAAACCCTCAAGGGGCTACTGTTGGGGGGAGGTTCCTTCAGCAGGCCACCCCGCCTAACCCTCAGCCGTTTACGAACCTTCATCGTCCCCTCCGCCGCCGCTATGCCCCACGTCAATGGAGGTTTCGCTCACAAGGGGACCAGAAGGGCGCAACCCTAGAGAACTGTCGACGTTCTTTCCGAGAGGCTGAAGAAGAGGCGCCCACGGGGCAGAAGCTGGCGGCGCCTAGGTAAAGGCAGTCGGCGCGGGAGGAAGAAGTTACCACCATGCCCCCAGCTGCTTGTACAGCATTGACAAGGATCGCTCAACCCTTTTGTAATTTCACCCCACCCCTGGGTATGCCTTATAAATACCCGGTGGGCGGAATTGTTCCGGACAAGATTTTTGGCAATTTAATGGGCATTTATTTATTCCACTTCATGTGTTGCTTGAACCCATCCCTTTCTTCTCCACTTCCTCTTCCTGTGGGAAACCCTCGTCCTCCCCCCCCACTTGCCTCTAGCGAAGGGGGAAGGTTAGGAGCGACCCCACAAGTATGTACTATATAGACAACATAATTCATACAAATCATACTAAGTTTTACACATGCTTATGCCAAATATTAGTTCCAGACCTCCAATTAGAGAAGGAAAAATAGAAAAACATATGTTTTGGGCACAAGCGTAGTTCTTTTAAAAAATGCAGGAGAACTACGCTTCATTATATTTAGAAGAAAAAAGGGGAGAGATCCAATTACAACACACACCACACTACCCCAAAAGGTTAAAAATACATGTGCACCTGTGTAAACAAAGAGGCGACCGCTCATCGGACAGACTGTGGCTCTCGCTCCCCCTCATCGGACACGAGAGGCCAACGAACTGCATGGGTGAGGAATAGCTTTCCTGAAAAAGTACCAGGAAATAGGTTACCCGGTGAATCTAAGCAAGGAAAAGGGGTCTCATGGTATCGGGAGATGAACAACAACTCTAGCAGGTTGCCCCATCCATACTTGCCAAGCTGGGGCTACAGTTAGACTACTTTCAGGGTCCTGTACGTTCTGTCGTTCTCAACAACAAACTCTAGTGAGGGTCGCCAAATCTCAGACCCTGGCCCTCGGAGCAGAGGCATGGGGCCATGGGGGTGCCTTGGGGACCTCTACCTTGACTCTGTGAAATGTGGTAGGGTCTGTGTTGGTCGAGCGCTTGCCTCTCAGAAGTACGGAAGCTTCTATGCAACTGGCAAGATAAGGGATGTGGTAGATGAGATGCCAGTCCTCCCCCTTTCCACTCTTGCAGCGCCTCTCCAACTCAGGGCAGCCACGGATCCACATTTTCTGCAGATCGGTGAGGTCCTTTATGCCCTCCGGCAAGGATTTGATTCCCGGGCATGATTCTATTTTGAGCTCCCGGAGGGATGTCAGATGACCAATAGACTGGGGGAGACCGCAAAGGCTCTTGCACTCCTTGATGGTCAGCTCTCGGAGAGATGTGATGTCCCCTAGATACTCGGGCAGCATGCTAATAGCGGGGCATCTCTGCACATTGAGAGACTGTAGGGACATGAGGCTCCGCAAGCTCTCTGGCTGCAGTAGCTGCTCGCTGCTTCCATGCAACACTAGTTGTTGCATTGACGAAGGCAGGTATCGCTTGACTTCCAACTTAGGACAATCAGATATATGAAAATGTGATATGCGGTTACCAACTCGTAGTTCATCATCATGGTCCCCTCTGCTACCATCCACACCTCTCCCAAACTAGGAAGGTTCTCCATTCTTAACTTCATCAGCGAAGGAAATGGGCCTCCGCTAATGCTCTCTAGAGAGATGGCATATGTCCCAGCTTAAGCTCTTCCAGACAAGGGAGCTGCACGAGCCCATGTAGATGCTTCATGTTTGTCAAATAATTTAGCTTCACCACCTTCAGAAATGGGAAGTGAGCAAGCCCTTGTACCCTGTCACCGACCTGATTCTGCATCCATCGTGCACATTGCCTACCTGGATGCCCACGAATTTCTCGCTCTCTAATCCCAGGTGGTGGTTCCAAACTATCAAGTACAGCCCGCACCAACTCATTGTTCACCTCATCACCCACATCATGTGCCTTCCACCATAGTCTCTAACTCTGAATGTTTGTATTTTGTGTAACACCCTAGGTGTTTGTCTTGCATTTGTGCATCATTTGAGCATGATCATAGCATGGCATTACCATAAGCATCATCATTTCATGTGCATCTTTGCTTGAAACATGACATTGCAACAATTTCGACTTTCATGTTACACTAATGCTACACATGTGTGCTATGTTGGTTAACCTTAAGATCATGTTTAGGTACCTTGCTTATATATGTGCTAGGCTTGTAATGCTTGGAAACACATGCAACATTGCCTTGAAACACATGCCACACACACGTCACTTGATGTTTCATTAGTTTTAATGATAGTATTTCATTGCACCCTTATGTAGCTTTCATGTACATAGGATGCTAGGGTGTGGTTAAGTCCTTGATAATGTTTGTAACGTGTTAGTGGTGCAAAATGACCTAGGGTGTATGTTCATGGTTTGCCTAATTTCCTCATGTACCCTACCTTGACTTTGTTGACCTAAAGACCTTTCTGGTTTAACTTAACCAAAAGTGCAACCTAGAGCCCTTGCATGTAGATGCCACCTTAACAAAGTTTGTGCATAATTTTGTGTAGAACAAAAGTTGTTCTTGTGCAAAGTCATGAAAATGGCTCTAGCATGCTCTAACATGGTCACAAGTCAGCTAGGGGTACTGATTTCAACACTTTGCCAGTTTGGCTAAGTCCTGGCTGCACAACAGTTTCATGTGTCCCCCTTTTAAGCCTTGTACTTTGCAAACTAAGCCAAACCAGGTCTGGAGCTAGTAGACTTGTATCAAGCCTTCACTTAGCCCTACCCAAAAGCCTCTTGCAACATCTCCTAGTTCTAACTGGTTTGTAAGTTACGATCTGATGAAAACTGGCTGTCAGTCATCTTTGGACTGAGCAGTTTCCATGTACCTCACTTTGGGGCATCGTAACTCGCAAACCGTGTCGTTTTAGCTCGAGCTCCAATTGTTTTGTAACTAGATCTCACCTAGCTCTATCTAATCCTTTCTTGCGGCATCCCCTATTTCCTGCTCGTTTGTGAGTTATGGAGCCTCTAAGTAGCTCTATCAGGCGAGCTCGTAGCTGAATCCATCCTCCGTTTCAGTTTTGAGTTCAGAAACTGAACTTCGGCCGTGGCCGACCGAGCTAAAAAACCTGGCGCCGCATGGCCTCCACATGTCGGTGCTGCACCGAGCTCGCACTCACGAAGACGCCACACACCGCGGCCTCCCTCCCTCGCTGCTCATTCTCTCTGCCCTCCCTGTTTCTTCTCCACCGAGCGAGCGGCAACCGGAGGAGAACCAGCGGCCACCACCAAGAAATCCACCGCATCCAAGCACCATCGTCCGATTCCTCGTAGCAATAGCCACACCTTGAGCTCCTCTACGTCCCTGACCTCCCCGTGCAACCCCATTGACTCAGGTAGAGCTCACTGAGCCTTCAGCTTCGCCGCGGTCACCATTGTTGCCGCCAAGCCGAGCTCGCATGTGGCCGTGCTTCTCGGGGTCCCTACCGCCTCTCCTCTCCAGTGCTCTGTGTCCACCTTGATCTGCTGATGCTCACGGGGTAGGCCATTAGGGCCGAGCCGCCGTTAGCTCACCGGAGCCAGCAAGCCCGCGGCCGTGGGCTGCTATTGTCGCCGCCACCCCCTAGCCACAGTGTAATAGTGTCAAGTAGCTACACTACTAGATGGGCACAGTCGAGGTGAGCACGCCGGTGCCCTTGGGCTCGCCGGAGTCGTCACCGGCGGCGAGCTCTCGCCGTCGTCCCCTCCTCCTCTGCCTCTGTCTCGCTGCCGCGTGGGGCCCAAGCGTCAGTGGCGTCGGGTGGGCGGGATCTGTTCGTGGGCCGAGCGATGCCATCGGGCTGGCCCAGGAGTGGGATTTCATTTTTGTTTTTGTTTTTGTTTTTCTTTTTCTTTTCATTATTTACAGATTTGTATACAAGCTTGTAAAATGCATATCTTGAGTTCTAGGGATCCAAATGTGTTGGTTCAAATTTTGTGATACTCCTTGTGCAGTCTAGTTCTTATTAAAAATATAAAATATAGCATGTTAGTTTATATTTTCTGCAGTTGGTAATTACTTTTGTTAAGCACTTTATTTAATTAAGTGATTTAGATAATTTTGTATCTTACTTTATATTGATCCTTTTGCTATGAAAATTTTGTGAGATGCTAAGCATGCTATGATGTTACTCAAGTTAAATTTTCATGAATTTTGGAGGTCACATGCTTCATTTATAAATTCCTTTTTTTGTATATACTTTATATTGCTTATACATTTTATGATATCTCTAATTCTATTTGTCAAATTGAGATGAAATTTTTATGGTAGCCTCCTGGTACCATGTATGTGCCTCTGTAATTTTATTAGAATTTTCTAGGCATATTTTATAAGTAATGTTATTTATGCCTATGTATTTAAATAAATAGAAAAGTCCAATTAAATAAATGTTTACATAAGTAACATGACTTGATCTGGTGGTCTTTAGGCATGTCCTAAATGATGGTCAAGTTGGTTTGGCCATTTGCAATGTTTTTAGATTATGTTATTATATAATTTTTTAATTCATTGATTTCTGGATAGTCTTGAAAGGATTATATTTTGAGTAAGGCTAGGATGGTTTTCATGCTCCATGTTGTATATAAAAGTTGTAGCAAACTTTATGATGTAGTAACTGTTCAAATTTGGTGGCATTTGGCCCCTAGTTTAGGAGTGTCTTAAGCAGTGTCCTGTCGCAGTTTGCTCCTTGTTGCCCAGAACGGATTCTGGGGATGTTCAAATTTGACCTGGTAAACTTGTGAATCATGCTATGGTATCTGAAGATGAAATGTAGGTAATTTTATAGGCTTTCCAGAATATCCTCATGCATATCCATTGGAGTTATAGAACTCCAGTTATGAATTTTATAAGTTGCTGCTGTCAACATGTCAATGTGCTGAAATTTCTAGGAACTGGTTTAACTGTGCTAAGCTTGAATCTTGTGGTACTTGGTGGTTACTTATGGATGTTTAAACATGTTAATACCAGAGAGGAGATTTGCACCTAATCTTAAAGTGATTTGAATAGAGCACCATGTAACTTGACTTTTAGTGCTTAGATTGTGCATTGCTCATCACGTTCATCATTCATACATGCTCATAAATTCATCATGTCACATCTGTGCATCCGTGGAATTCATTGATGCATATACATGCAATAAGTATGCCGAGGATCGTGCTGCGAGTGAAGTCCCGCAAGGCATGAACCCTGAAGTGGGAGTTCGTTTGGAAGCCGGAGGTCCAGTCCGACGAAACCGGAGGAGACGTGGGAGCCGTTCGTGAAGTCGAGCCCAAAATCTTCCTCGTTTGTTTAAGGCAAGCCTCGGAGCATTATAAGCCTCCTACTTTCAAAGCAATTAATTATATCTATATTATATGTATTGTTGCATTAAGTGGTAGGAGTTGATTGGAAACCTTTACTGCATCATATCATTTCTTGTCCAGATATACGAATCCCTGAATCCTATGTAGACAGGATCGTCTATATGCTTAGCCCTGCTTAATTAGAACGGTAATGTCAAGTGATCTCCTATCACCTGCAAAGTAGGAAGTATTGGTCATGGTTGGCTATATTCGCTATCGTGGAAAAGAACCAAGTGTTAATAATTAACTTAGACTAGGCAGGATGTCGATATTGAAGCAATAAGGTATGGAGGTCTTGGGTGTGAAACTATCCCCGTCTTTGCCAGTTAAGGACCGATCCGTTGTACTTCCTTTGTCATTTTAAATGCAACCTAACACTTAGCTGGCCGGCCTGAGGTTGCCGACCGCGAAGCCGAGTAGTTCAACTCAGGCTGCGAAGCCGAAAAGTGTAAGTCGCCTCGGAGGGGAGCCAAGTGGGACCAAGGGCAGGTGAGTTAAAAGTTCTAAGCTTCCTAGCCACTGGAATCCCTGAGAATGCACCGCTGTTCAGACCCATCCTGAGTTGTACCAAAGGTGACTGTTGACGACTCTTGCAAAGTATGCCCGGTTGGTGTTAGGAATACCCTCTTAGCTGAGTTGGAATTGATTCGAATCGCCGTCTCTCTCGGATAGTAAGAAACTTGACAGAGCAGAGGTAACATAGATTTCACTAAATAACTTGATGGTTCAGGAATGATGATGATAATATGATGGCCTTATTATACCGGCTATGGTTAATATTGTTTGCTCCTAATAAAGTGATTGCTATAATACAGGTGCTAATCTAGTTGACAGGTCAATAATGACTAACTGGACATTTAAAGCAATTATGATTACTTATCTATACATAAGCTTTTATGCAAATAAGTCAAGCTAGCTGTTGACGGTAGTTAACTATCATTTTTAACCGTCAACTTACATAAAAGAATGTTATAAAGTCAATTACCACCATAGACTAGATGTTTAACTGACAGAATTCCACGAGTTTTGGTGAATATCTATTTCTACAGGGTGTCAGCTGAAAATAATCAAAGATGGCCCACATGTAGGTTTACATAGAGAGAAAGGGCCACGTATGGAAAAAGTATAATCTAGAAGGTTCAAGAAGCCAAACCCTAGGAGGTGGGACCCACCTATCACTGTGACAGGGGCGGGCGCCCAGCCCTAGGGGCGGCCGCCCAGCCCTGGCAGCCAATCGCCTTCCACCTCGCGGATCCTGCCTCCACCGCCTTTGAGGATAAATAAAAATCGTTGATCAAGGTCGGTTTGATCTGAGGGCTGTGGTGCTTCCTAAATGGCTATATATGCAAGGCCCTGTTGACGGTCCTTAAGTACCAAATATAGTTATCAAATAAATAAAGAAAAGGATCCAAATGCAACCAACACCTAGACTTAGGGTTTTATCTGACAGAATTCCATGAGTTTTGGTGTTTGTCTGTTTCTGCAGGGGGTTATCAGAAAATACGGAGGAAAGGCCCACACGTCGGGTTTACATGGAGATAATAACGTGTTCACCGATTTTCTATCATCTAGAAGACTCCAGAAGCCACGAGATCGAACGGGAGGCCGAACGGGCCCGGAGGCAGGGCGCCCGCCCTGCTCCCTAGGGCGCCCGCCCTGGCCTGAGAGCCAATCAGGCTCCGTCTCGCGGATTATGCTCCACCGACCTAAGGGATCAAGGAAAACCGTGCGATTAATGTCGGTTTGATCCGACGGCCCACGTTCACTTGAGGGGGCTATATAAGCAGGACCCCTAGCCCCTGGAGGAGGCACTCCCTCATTCTCAATTCCTCAAACCCTAATCTCAGGAGGAGAGTCTCTGATCAAGCCCTAGAGCCACCACATCAACTAGATCTCTAGTATAGCATAGCTACATAGGATTAGAACTAGAAGGAGTCAATCTTTGATTGGTTTCCGGATCTGTCAAGAGGATTCTTGGTAATTCCTTTACTGTTCTTCATTGTTCATCTTTGTTCTTCAATATTATGAATACAACTTTGTTCTATTTCAATATATTGATTATGACTATGCTCTACTTGTTTATGTTTGCGATTATATTGTTCTTAGTTTATCGTAGTTATACGCTTGGCTTAGTTAGATTGGAATTATATACATGTTTAGGATCGTATAGCGTTTATCCATCGGATCCATGGGTAAATGATAAATATTGTGTAGGCGTGGTGCTTAGACCATATTTATCTGCGATTGCACCTTATATGCCGGATCGTGGGGTGGTCCGCGATGGTGACAGCTTCGTTGGTTCTTATATAGTCCCCCTCCCGTGTGTAAGGCAGGCAGAGCAACATTATTACGGGGGAGTGATTGCTATGTTTCTCATCTTCCTTGATAATATCACTATGCATGGGCGTAGTCCTTTCTCGCAATGATTGCCAAGTGTACTTGCACTAACTATGATATGCTAGACTGTATAGTTAAGAATAACTTAGGAAATATCCTTGTAGTTCGTCCTAATACCATGCTAATGACTTGCTAGAATATCTGTTGAGGTACTTATCATTATTATATGTGGCTAGCTGATCAGATTAATTATCTTTGTCACCATTCATACTTTATCTATATTTTATGTGACACTTACCCCTGTATGCAAGAGATAGATGAATGCTCTCACTTATACATGCAATGATTGATACTCATTCCTATATTCCATTCCATAATCAACATTGATGTTAGTAATCCCTTCCCAGTGGTAAAAATATAAATAACGATACCTGGAATACTTCCCGGTTAAAATGCTACATCGGTATTAATCTGTGCGCTTGCAGATCTTATTTATTATTTATTTAGAAGAGCAGTTGCATATTTCAATACCGCATCTCTCATGTCATGCTGGGGATGACAACTTGGCTTAAGTGGCATGAGGGATAGGTTCGGCATTTTTGGCGCCGTTATCAGAATTAGAAAACTAAGTCTACTTTTGGTAATGACGTTAAGAATGCCCAACAAGCATTTTTGGCGCCGTTGCCGGGGAAGGTTGATTTACTAACAAGGAATGAATACGGAATTTGAGTCATCATTCGCATCATTAAGTGATTGAGATCATCAATTCTCCCATACAGATTTACCCCTGTATTTTTCCATTCTTATTGTTTTGCAGGGTGATGTATGAATAGAGGACATCTTCCAGAAAATTTTGTTGACAACCCCGAAGCATTAATCAGAGGGGCAAGAGCCAAGCTCAAGAAGTCAACACTTCGACGCAACACTTCATCCAATCCAGAAGACCGCCGAAGTTTCATCCGGAATTTGTCAACAGAGTTCGCAGCCATGGCGAACAAGACGATCCGCGAGTTCTCAGCTTCCACTACGGACAACATCTGCACTGGACCTGCCGCGGCCATCGACAAGAACTTTGAGCTCAAGCCAGGGCTCATCAACATGGTACAAGCCAACCAGTTTTGTCGGAAGCCGCACGAAGATGCAAGTGCTCATCTCCAACACTTCCTAGAGATTCGCAGCACATTCACTTTATTAGATGTTCCCAGAGACGCCATACTACTTCGCCTTTTCCCATTCTCACTATTGGGGAGAGCGAAGCAGTGGTTCTACGCGACGAAGGATAAGAACACTACGTGGGCACTCTGCTCTATGAACTTTCTGGCTAAGTTCTTTCCCATGGGCAAGACCAATGCTCTCCGTGGGAAGATTACAAGTTTTCAGCAACAACATGATGAATCCGTTCCAGAAGCATGGGAGCGCTTTCAAGATTACATCCTAGAATGTCCCCATCATGGAATGGAAAGCTGGCTACTTATGCAGACTTTCTATCATGGGCTCATCACTAGTGCTCGTGAGACCATGGATGCTGCAGCTGGAGGCGCATTTCTATCACTCACCATACCACAAGCTACAGCCCTTGTGGAGAAGATGGTGTCCAACCAAGGTTGGAACGAAGAGAGGACTCAAACTTGCAAGAAGGGTGGAGGTATGCACCAGCTCAAGGAGGTAGACATGCTGTCTGCAAAGTTAGACCTACTCATGAAAAAGCTCGATGACAAAGCTGGAGACAAAAGAGAAGTCATGAACGTCTACGACTCTCACATGACTTATGAGGAATGTGGAGACACTGGACACTCAGGCAATCACTGCCCTGAGATGCTTGAGGATGAAAGGTACATCAACAACAACAACAACTACAACCGTCCTCAACAAAATCAAGGTTGGAATCAACAGAGGCCTAACTACTCAGGTAACTACTCAGGTAATTATCAAGGTAATAACTCTTACAACAACAATAATAATTTTCCACCCCTGAGAGAGTTAGTGTCTAATCAAGGAAAGCTAATGGATAACTTGTCTAAGAAATTGGCATCCAATGATAAAATACTAGAAAACATAAATAATAGAATGGATAATTTCTCTACTGCCATCAAAAACCAAATTAGCTTTAATAAAATGATTGAATCTCAGTTAAATCAAATAGCTGCTGCTGTTCCTGCTACTAACCTCGGTATACCATCACAACCGGAAGGATTAGAATCTGCAAATCTTGTAGACATGTTTGATGCAGGTAACTATTGGAGTAATCCCGCTGTCGGAGTACATAATGACCTTCTGCCAGTCAAGAGAGGCGATCCAGGACGCCCCGTCATCCCGATCTCCATCGGCATGGTGGACTTCCCAGAAGCACTCTGCGACTTTAGCTCCAGCGTCAACATTATGCCCAGGGTACTCTATGAAAAATTCTTTACATATCCTTTATCAGAAACAACTATGTGTTTGCAGCTTGCAGATCGGACACTAAGCTTTCCTAAAGGAATATTAAAGAACATGTGTGTCCGAGTTGGTACCTCGTATGCTCCAGCTGACTTCGTGGTGATAGAGACCGGGTCCGATGAGAGGTCACCAGTTATTCTGGGAAGGCCATTCCTGAACACCTCGGGAGCTGTCATCTACGCCAACGCTGCGAAGATCAACTTCAACATCAAGGGGAGGAAGGAGACGTTTTCCTTCAAGAACAAGATTACACAAATCCTAGAGCAACCCCAACATGAACCAAGAAAGAGGACCAACAGGAGGAACAAGCAGAACAAGAACAACCAAGGATGGACCGAATCAGCTAAGATGGTTACTGCAGTTCAAGGAGGTCAAGACCGACGACCCAAGTCGTCGTTCCTAATCAAGAAGGACGACCCAGGCATGCCAAGCATTGAGTGCTCAATCAATGGATACTCCTTTCAGAAGGCGCTCTGCGACACTGGATCAGGCGTCAACATAATGGCCACAGTCACCTATCAGCTCTTGTACGGAACCATGCCCTTAAAACCAACATACACTCAGCTCCAGATGGCAGATCAGACATCCCGAAAGGTCGAAGATATAGTAACCGATGTTCCTATTAAAATTAACGATCATTTTGTCCATACAGACTTTCAGGTCATTGACATGGGAGACGACGAGTACGATCCACCCATCATCCTAGGAAGACCGTTCCTAGGCACCGTCAAAGCAATCATCTACATTGGAACCGGAGAAGTCCATATGCATTTCCCCTCTGAGAAGGTACGCCGCTACTTTAATGACCCTAACTATATAGTTGAAGATTCTAAGCAGGTCAGGACAAGAAGAAGGCGACGTAACCGTAACCAAAGGAGGCAAACCATCAAGGACGTATGGGCAGACTATGAAGGAGAGGTCATAAGGCCCGAGGATACACAACAGGAGACCGAAGCACCAAGTCGGGTATGGAAAGTGAAGACAGTTACACAAGAAGAGGAGGCGCTGCCGGAACCACCGTCTACGCCACCCAAATCGCAGGACAACTAAGAAGAAAAGAAGTCCTGTTCGGAGGACTTAAAAACATCGAACGCCGTGCCAAGAGATAAACTTGGTAGTTATCATTTTTCCTTTAATTATTGCTCAGTTAATCATGTTCATTCTGTCTAAAAAAAATGTTGAAAACAGTAAGCCCCATGTGAGTATGCGAGTGGCATAAAACCCATAAGTACATTCACTGTGGTGGCATAAAAAAAATAATATATATTTTTTTTGTTCTATAAAAATAAAAATAAAAATAGAGAGTGACATTTATCAAGGAAGCTCAAACATGATAAAGGCTAGATATTTATGCTAACGCTTAATCAAGTTCCACGAAGCTTTGTTGTCTATTTGAGCTCCACAGAATTCAGGAAGACTAGCAGATGGAGGACATCCTAATCGTTGTCAAGGTGCTGCCGACATTCAAATACACCTCTGCACCTGCTAGCTATATCAGAAGAAATTACGTCAAGATCCAGCTTGGGGGAGAGCACCCCCATTTATCCCGATAAGTATTTTTATCCACATTTATACCTATGCTTTATTAAAATAAAAAGATGCATAATCATGAAAACTCAAATAAATATTTTGTGTTTATATATATTTGCTTAGTTTAATAAATAAATAAAGTAGCTATGCTAAACTGAATCTTGAAAATAAAACTCTAGCATGGATATGATGAATAGTTGCTCTGCCTAATTTTCAAATTTGTTCTCTCTCTAGTTTAGACATAACTGTTATAATTTAAAACTGGCTCTAAACCTGAACTAGTGGGAAGAGAACTTGATCTGAAGTCTAAGTTGTTAACGGATATGATATGGGAAGGTTGAGCTGCTGTTTATCTGTTCCTAGAGATGCTAGAATTCTGGAGAATTATATCTTTAAAAAAAATCTTTAAAATGTTTCATGATGAGTTCCTATATGATGAGAGTTTAAATTCCTACCACAGCCATATATACTTGCTTGTTAGAATAAGAGCCGCACTTTTACTACTTACTGCTTATGGGCATTGAGTGTGGTCAAGCTGTGTAGACCCTTAGGAACTTGTCATGTGGTTAAAATCAAGATTCACTTGCACGTTCACTCATACATGCTGCTTCTACTCCGGAAGTACGCATCCACATATATCCACTCATTTCCATCTCCAGATTCACCCAAAATTATTCTACTCCTGACCCGGGAGAGAATAGCCAAAAACATTATCCTATTCCTGTTATTCCCTGTGAAGTTAATGCTCGAGTTATTTTATCTACTACCACTTGCTATATTTTCAAGAGGGAGATTGCTCATACATGCTGCTTCTACTCCGGAAGTACGCATCCACATATATCCACTCATTTCCATCTCCAGATTCACCCAAAATTATTCTACTCCTGACCCGGGAGAGAATAGCCAAAAACATTATCCCATTCCTGTTATTCCCTGTGAAGTTAATGCTCGAGTTATTTTATCTACTACCACTTGCTATATTTTCAAGAGGGAGATTGCTCTAAAAAAATGAGGAAATAAAAAGGAGCAAGTGCTCGGAACCTCGAAGAAAGAAAAAGTGAGACGAGAGGTAAAAATGGACAAGTGTCCGACAGTAGAATTAGGGGTACAAGATACCCACCTGAGAGAAAAAAAAGAGAAAAAATAGAGCATCTCATTCCCCTCAAAAGTTTTAAAAAGCAAGAAAGGTATGTATTCCCTCAAAAAGAGCATTAGACTTTTGTTATCACCATCATCACCATACACCACTCATTCACCACACATGCACATCTTGATTTGACTTATTGACTTGTTTCTCTGGATCCATGGTTTAACTATGCAATAAATGTTCTATGAGTATGTATACTGTATCTCCCACCTATGAGCTCCAGATATCAAAACCTTATTAGAGTAGGGTGAGAGAGAAGGCAATGTCACTACGCCTTATACCATAAATACCACATACTTTGAGAGAGAAGGCATATACCATTACTGCCTTGGTAAGGATCCAGAAATACCACAAAAGAGAGACCCGAGAAAGTCATACAAGGAATCTCTGAGTTTTATTTGAAAAATTTGCAAAAACTCCAGAGCTATAGCTGATCAAGAATAAGAGACATGGCGTTTGACTAGACCGTTCTATCTTTTAACGACTCAAGATGCAGATGACGGTTGCAAGCCCCATGGTGAAAGGTAAAATGAGTAAGTTTTAAGTTTTGACAGTTTACTCTAACTCAGGGATGAGACCTTATTTGAAAGCATATGTACCGTCAACGTTCAAAGGCGTTGCAGCAACTTCTGCTCCATAATGAGTCTATCCTTGCTCAGGGACGAGCAAGAGGTAAGCTTGGGGGAGTTTGTTGATGGTCCTTAAGTACCAAATATAGTTATCAAATAAATAAAGAAAAGGATCCAAATGCAACCAACACCTAGACTTAGGGTTTTATCTGACAGAATTCCACGAGTTTTGGTGTTTGTCTGTTTCTGCAGGGGGTTATCAGAAAATACGGAGGAAAGGCCCATACGTCGGGTTTACATAGAGATAATAACATGTTCACCGATTTTCTATCATCTAGAAGACTCCAGAAGCCACGAGATCGAACGGGAGGCCGAACGGGCCCGGAGGCAGGGCGCCCACCCTGCTCCCTAGGGCGCCCGCCCTGGCCTGAGAGCCAATCAGGCTCCGTCTCGCGGATTATGCTCCACCGACCTAAGGGATCAAGGAAAACCGTGCGATTAATGTCGGTTTGATCCGACGACCCACGTTCACTTGAGGGGGCTATATAAGCAGGACCCCTGGCCCCTGGAGGAGGCACTCCCTCATTCTCAATTCCTCAAACCCTAATCTCAGGAGGAGAGTCTCTGATCAAGCCCTAGAGCCACCACATCAACTAGATCTCTAGTATAGCATAGCTACATAGGATTAGAACTAGAAGGAGTCAATCTTTGATTGGTTTTCGGATCTGTCAAGAGGATTCTTGGTAATTCCTTTACTGTTCTTCATTGTTCATCTTTGTTCTTCAATATTATGAATACAACTTTGTTCTATTTCAATATATTGATTATGACTATGCTCTACTTGTTTATGTTTGTGATTATATTGTTCTTAGTTTATCGTAGTTGCTGAGCATGGTGAGCTGACGCTTGTCGTTGTCACCAATAAAAATCCTGGATGGGTACCAGATGGTGATTCCAGTGAAGAGTTTTCTGAAGGTTTCCATGATTATTAGGCGAGTGTTTCCCCCAGTCAACCGTCCCTGTGGAGTATGGAGTCCCGAAGAGAAGATATAGAATAGTTTCCGCTACGCTTTGTAATAGTTGTAAGTTTTGATGTAACTATGTTTGATATATATAAAGCATTGTTCTTGATATTCTCCATATTTGTCGCTATATGTGTCGTGTGGACATCCTGGCCATACATATAGTTAGCGCTTGGTATTCTTCGGAAAACCGGGTGTGACAAAGTGGTATCGGAGCAGTGTTGACTGTAGGACGCTTTGCCTAGTTAGCAATGGTCGTATTTACAAACTTATTTTGATAAAAACTACGTTAACTTCCTCCCCCTTGATCGTTTGTGAAAAAAATGCTCTTTACCGGAAGCCCCTTGATTCTCCATTATCCATGAAGATGTACGTGAAATTGAAGATCCAATGTCAACAAGAAGAATTGTCACACCAAACTAAGAAGACAGAAGATTTCAAGATCATTCTATCCTATGCCCTATATAAGTAGGTTTTTACCCGAGCGCTTTCTACGTTAGCAACGATGCTAAGGTATGTGCTAGTATGTTCCCGGTCAAGGATAACTCATGTTAGTGTGCTCTTACACGACTGAATGTTTTGTTATGATGTCCATGTATGATTTGGTCCTTTGTAATGAGTGCCTCTTCAGTGAATCTCGGGACGAGATTCCTGTTAAGGGGGGTAGTTTGTCACACCCCAAAATTTTTATTTTGGGATGTGAATAGAAAACACTAAAAAAATAAAAGGTTTCAGGAATTTTCTAAAAATTTTCAAGATTTAATTATGTTGTTTATAATTTAAACAATGAAAAATGTGATTTCTCAAACTTTTGTAATTTAATATGTTTGATGCATTCATGCTGAGAGCATTAATTTTATTATGTGAAAAAAATAGTTTATTAAAAATCCTGGTTAAGCTACGAAAATGTTTTATTCTATTTCCAAAATAAAATATAAGTTTTGTTTGAATTAAAAAAAGGTCCTTAAACCTTGTTTTCTAGCAAATATTCTTTATATCTCAATGCAAATATACCCTTATTCTAATCTTTATCCATCTCATCACGTTGACACCTTTGGACTTACCTTTCCATTAATAATTCCAACCACAATATCCTTTCTTCCTTTCCTTCTTGCCAATTTCTTTTGCACGTGTTCATTCTCAAGCATTCAACATCACTCATGAATCATCAGGCCACTAGCATTCATCACGTAACTAGCCTAACACTGCCATTGTGGCATATGGCCCCTTTTCCCACAGACATCTGTCCTGAACCTTGCCGCATTCTCAATTCAAGCATGCATGCATGCTGGCTCTAGTACGTAATGTGGTGCATTAACATCAATTGCCCTGCAAAACTGGCCTTCCACTCCAGTGTATTTTAATTTCCACCATCAACTACGATCGTCAACTGCAGTGGCAATAATTCTAAATTCCACTAGTAGCATCTCACTGCGCCTGACCTCTCAGCTCCCTTGCCGTTGCCGCACCTATTAATCAAGTGCCCTGTTGCCTCTCAATCTCACGCTACTGCTCCCAAGAGCCCCCCATCGCACTTCTAACTTCTATCAATTGGCAAGTGCATCATCATGTTCGAGTTCCAGTGAAGACTTTCGCCGTTGTTCATCTGACATCTGAGTTCTGTCGAGTTGCCGTTCACTTGACTGCTTGCAAGTAATAAGGTGAGGCCAGGTTTCCTCTAATGTTCGTATCATATTCGATCACAGAAAATTGGTTATCTGTTCCCTTTTGATCATATTTTATCTCTACTACCATTCCCTAGTGTTAACAAAAGATCAACGCATTGCAGCAGTGTTCTTCCCTTGAGGCTACTTATATCGATTCACTGCAAATTCAAGACTCAAGGTGAGAAGCTTATCTGCTTCGCAGCCTTTTCGTTTTGCATCCTGTATCGCATCCTGCTGTGTGCACCACCTCTGTTGGCATGACCATTTTCCTTGCTAGCTTCTTTCTTCTTAGCCTAGTTCGTGGATTCCGATACAACAACACATGTGCATGCATATGAAATCCTGTACGCACATGGACATGATCTGTACAGTACCTTGATGATTACAGTACAACATGCTAATGTCATATATACCTTGTACGATCTTTTATCTTCAAAAGGAATTCCAATCTAGTTATTCCATCAATCTTATTTTCATAATTTATGAACCATCGCTGTTCAAAAGTTCATGTTCTGCTACACAAATCTACGCCTATACATGATGTACGTACCTGATTCTACATGGCTCATGTAGGCATTACATCATGTTGATGCCGTATACGCCTTCTTTGTCTTCATAATTACATTCCCATTATATCTATAAATACCGTAGCCCATGGATGTCCCTTTATTTCTTGTACGTCACTGTCATCTTGCTCACTAGTCCTTGACATCCAAATCACAATTCTGTTTTTATGTAACTTAAATTTATTTCTAGAAAAATATTTACTTTAATCCAAATGTCAATTTCAGATTTAAGACCGTAAAACTTCAAAATCTCATATAATCTTAAAAGTGGCTTTGTTTTTGTAGTTTTGCGCTCACGCAACCGCAGGATCACACCCTTTGTGTCAGAATCGTTTTAACTTGTTTTTGTAATGTTTGGTGTACTGTTTCTAGGGTTATTTCTAGGTGCTTCGTGCTGGTTGTTGCTATCGATAGAGAGAAGTTGACCGAGGAAGATCCAGGAGGAAAGTTGGAGAAGTCATAGCAAGTATTCGGAGGCAAGTGTAACATGAGTTTCCTTGTTACCTAATAACCTTATAATCACTTTCATATGCATGTGTTTAATATGATGCTAAGGACTTTACCTAGTACTTTTGATACCCTGTACTCCTTGCTTACCCTGGGTTCATGCATATGGGTAGTTTTGCTTAGCTTGCAATCACCAAAATTTTATAATGTTAATGTTGATTAATGACTTATGGAATCAATGGTTAAAATGATGCTTCTGGCAACATGGACAGAAGGGGGCTAGAGCATTGGGCCTTGTTGGGTGCTCTAGTCTGCCCTCCGTAAGGACTGAATCTTAAAGCGGCAACCCAGGACATCCGTACAGCCTTGAGAATCAAAGTGGGCACGATCTTAGTCGTATAGCTAGTTTTCTCTAGCTTGTTAGTAGTTACCGAAAGTTTTCGGCGCAAGAGGGGGGACTAGGTTGCAGAATGGCTTCTTGCCTGTCAAGGTGAGTACTGGGCTGCGGTCATGGTGTGCCACTCTTGAAGGGGGGCTCCATTCGCCTAGACGCTGAAACCTCGCGGCTACTAACTTGTTAGGGTAATTAGTGAAAGGCTTCGTAGTGAGACCCTGCCATGCCTCCTAGGAAGAGGTATTGTGGGCTTTGCAAACCCCGGCACATGGGAATCATGACTCAAGGTGAAAGTGTACACACTCTGCAGAGTTTGATCAAACTGATATATCAGCCGTGCTCACGGACACGAGCGGCCTGGATCCTTTTCGAGATAGATGGTTCTATGGATGGTTTGGGATATGATAAATCTTGATGGTGATAACTAATTATATTCACATGGGAGCCTTAAGCATAACTTAGAAACATAGACATAATAAATAAAATATGACCAACTAAAAATGCTAACCGCAGTACAACTGAGTCAAACCTTCTTGAGCCTTGCATAACCTCATGGTATACTTGCTGAGCATGGTGAGCTGACGCTTGTCGTTGTCACCAATAAAAATCCTGGATGGGTACCAGATGGTGATTCCAGTGAAGAGTTTTCTGAAGGTTTCCATGAGTATTAGGCGAGTGTTTCCCCCAGTCAACCGTCCCTGTGGAGTATGGAGTCCCGAAGAGAAGATATAGAATAGTTTCCGCTACGCTTTGTAATAGTTGTAAGTTTTGATGTAACTATGTTCGATATATATAAAGCATTGTTCTTGATATTCTCCATATTTGTCGCTATATGTGTCGTGTGGACATCCTGGGCACACATATAGTTAGCGCTTGGTATTCTTCGGAAAACCGGGTGTGACAGATGGTGACAGCTTCGTTGGTTCTTATATAGTCCCCCTCCCGTGTGTAAGGCAGGCAGAGCAACATTATTAGGGGGAGTGATTGCTATGTTTCTCATCTTCCTTGATAATATCACTATGCATGGGCGTAGTCCTTTCTCGCAATGATTGCCAAGTGTACTTGCACTAACTATGGTATGCTAGACTGTATAGTTAAGAATAACTTAGGAAATATCCTTGTAGTTCGTCCTAATACCATGCTAATGACTTGCTAGAATATCTGTTGAGGTGCTTATCATTATTATATGTGGCTAGCTGATCAGATTAATTATCTTTGTCACCATTCATACTTTATCTATATTTTATGTGACACTTACCCCTGTATGCAAGAGATAGATGAATGCTCTCACTTATACATGCAATGATTGATACTCATTCCTATATTCCATTCCATAATCAACATTGATGTTAGTAATCCCTTCCCAGTGGTAAAAATATAAATAACGATACCTGGAATACTTCCCGGTTAAAATGCTACATCGGTATTAATCTGTGCGCTTGCAGATCTTATTTATTATTTATTTAGAAGAGCAGTTGCATATTTCAATACCGCGTCTCTCATGTCATGCTGGGGATGACAACTTGGCTTAAGTGGCATGAGGGATAGGTTCGACATTTTTGGCGCCGTTATCAGAATTAGAAAACTAAGTCTACTTTTGGTAATGACGTTAAGAATGCCCAACAGGCCCCTCGCCCCTAGAGGAGAGAGTTCAGAAACCCTAATTCATATTTTCCAGAGAGAATTCTCCTGAGAGGGGTCCCTTGAATGGATCTGTCTCTAGGGCACATACAAGAGAGTTTAGCTTTGTAGTCTCTATGTGAGATTAGAGTTATTCTTCTAGATTGAGAGAGTTAGAGTGGAGGTAGAAGATTGGAGGAAGTCCGGCCTGTCGGTGTCTCCTCTCCAAGCTTGTATCTACGGGGTCAAGTCTTCTAACCCGAGGCTTGGTTCTAGGATTCTTCGGCAATTCAACTTCTAATACTAAGTAAGTACGTTGTTATTATTGTTCTTTGGTTTACGAGTTTACTTTATTCGCTTCGCGTAGGGAATAGAGTAATCATTCGTAGCATAAGCGTGGTGCTTGGGCTAGGAATACTCGTATTTATCCCCTATCTGACTGGATTAGTGAGTAGTAGCGTGGGACGTGACAATCCCATTGTTACCTTTGGAGTCTCCTCCCGTCAGAAGGTTTGGTAGGATTAAGTACCCTGGTTAAGCATCCTTTGTGGTGTCTCTTTTCCATCGGTATTTCCCCTAAGAGCAATAGTATCATAGCTTGCCATAGGTTGGAACCAGACTGTCATCGTAGTTCTCTCTAATCGCTTATATCTTCACTACCTTGTAGTGTGGCCCAGGGATAATAGTAAAGACTAGGTTAGTCATCGCACGCTTTCTCCTTACGGATAAAACAAATATGATACTCTGGACTTATCTCCCGAGTGAAGTGTTCACCGATATCCGTGCGCTTCGGATTATTTCTCTTAAATTCCTTTGTGTGCGTATCTAATGCCAACCCTAGCCCACTTATTTACAGCCTTGCATACTCCTTGGTGTCACATTATTTTTAGTTTTTTGACGGGTAAGTCTAGCTGAGTACATTCTTGTACTTAGGGTTTACTCCCACCTTGTTGTAGGTAGTAGATTCTTACTGGTTACCTGTAACACCCCTGGTGTTACGAGCTTGCTTAACACCCCAATTAGGATCAAAAGAAAATAAGTAAACGAGTTCTCAGGTTTTAAAATTTTTTGCCTCACGTAAATGATAAACGGATAATGTCGGTTAATTGGTTTTATGTGAAAACATGCTAACGAGACCCTAATTAGAAAATGGAACGGTCGGTCGTTTTAATTGTTGGCGTGAAAAACAAATTTATAAACGAAAATAAAAAGGTAACTTGAGCATGGCGCGTAAGTAAAAATTTTATGCACAAGTTACGTAGATGGAAGTGCAACTTTCATGTTTGGGGATAAATATTGTTAGCTAGTATTTTGCAAGCTCCGAAAATTGATTTCAAAATTCAATTCTACCTAAACCCTAGATCTCGTCTATGATTGAGAGAAGTAATGGCAATGCCCTTTCGATGTTTAATTTCCAACAAAAATGCCTAAGCACTAACATCAAGTTTTTCCATAGTTCGTTGCTTCTAAGTATGTACTTGGACTTGGTGTGAGTTGCAGTTAAGTTGGACGTCGCGTTGCTCTCTTAAGAAATTCCCAAGTTTGGTTGAACGCACTGTGAACCCTGGAGCTGACATTCTGTTCGTGAACTGGCAATGGTAGTGACGAGCGTACGTTGATGTTGTGATCTCCTCCCCATTTGTTGCTCTCTGATCTTGGCAATCGATCCTATGGTTAGCTTCTAGCACCGATTGTTGAGCATGGGAAAGTGTTTGAACCTTAGTTGCGTCGTTCGTCGACTTTCGCCTTGCTTTAAAGTTGGTGCACGTCACCACGTACGCTTGTTCGGCTTGTGTTCCGCGGTTGCCGCGCATGGGTCCCGAGTTGCGCATCTGGCGCACTCGGCATGCCGCGCTGCGGAACTGCCGCTGCCCTACACCTCTGGGTCACCTTGGCTGTTTCCACGCGGGACCGCAACTGCCTGCCTCCTCACATCGTGTTTCGCTGGTTAGCTACCGGTCACGTCGTGCGCGCACCTGGGCGGTGCTGTGGCGGCCGTCGAGGGGACGGTGTGGCGCCTACCTCTGCCACCCGAACAAGCTACCCACCAGGCTTGCGGACAGGAATCACTGCCTTGCAACAGGTCGTTGACTCGGCCACAGTTGGGATAGAGATGTCCCCTGCCTCGCTGCCCCCTTGCCTTGCTCTGCTTCAGGCCGGCATCGCCGTCCCGCTCGGTCGGGCCACCCTACCGTGCACGTCACACCACGCCTCCCCGCCTCGTCAATGGCACAACATGTTGCTCTGCCACCAACCGGAGCCACCCACCTTAACTGCCCGTGCCTGTCCGTGTGTCCACTCTCCATGGCATGGCCGCGGCAAGCACCCTCCGCGTTCTATCATAGAACCACCTGTGATTTCCCATTTCGCACAGCTTGGGCAAGGGCAGTCCAATTCCATGCACCTGTGGCTCGTCAGGAGAGTTGCCCAGCCACACCCCTCACATTGGGCCATAGTCGTGCACCACAAGTGACGTAATTGGAGTTCTCCCGTCACCGGCCATCTTGCCGCCATGGGTAATAAGGCACAAATTGGTTCGATTGCTTCCGACCTCGAGCTCGTCTTGACTTCACCTATGCGGTGCTCGCCTTAGCTTCACTTGGGATGCAGCTAGTGGTGAGATGACGCATCGGTGCCCGCGGAGGAGCGTCGCCAACCGTGCCGTGTGCACATGGCCAGGTGTTGATGGTAGATTAGTGTCAATTTTAACCATCAACGAAACATGAAAAGGGGCCTAAACATAATAACCACTTAGATATAGGGGGTTTACTGATAGAATTCCATGAGTTTTGGTGAATGTTTGTTTCTATAGGGTGTCAGCTGAAAAGAACCAAGGAAGGCCCACATGTTAGGTTTACATAGAGACAAAAGGGGTACAAACAACTTTTCTGAAATCTGAAAGGTATGAGATGACTCTGAAAACAAATGGGAGGCGAAACGGGCCTAGAATTGGGGCGCCTGACCCCCTCCTTGGGCGCCCACCACAGTGGCTCAGCCAATCAGGCTTCGTCTCGCAGATCCTGCCTCCACCGCCTTTAAGGATTAATAAAAAGTCGTTGATTGATGTCGGTTTGATCCGATGGCTGTGGTGCTTCCTAGAGGGCTATATAAGCAAGGCCCCTGGCCCCTGGAGGAGACATTCCCCCAAAACCCTAATTCATTATCTCCCAGCCGGGATCAGGTTAGAGGTGTCCCATGAAAGGATGACCTCTCTAGGGGATTAGATCTAGCTTCTTCAATGTAGTAGATTAGTATCTTGGGAGAGAGGGTCGAGTTGAGATCTTGCTCAAGGTTCCAAATCTAGTCATGGAGGCTTGGTAAAGCCTTGTATCTTCACTTCAACATTCTGTAAGACTTATAGTTATTCTCTTATTTACATGGCTATGCTTACTTTGAATATATCTTGCTAGTTGAGTTTATCATTCCTTTTGTGTGCTAGTTCATAGACCGCTTAGCCTTCTAGTTTGTCGACTAGGCTAGGTAGCCGAGCCTTGTGTAAGCATGGTGCTTACACGATGCTCTGCCTATGAGTACACCCTGCTCCCTAGCTGTATGATAGTTACAGGAGGTGACAGCACTGTCCATATCTATCGAGCAGGTTCTTAAATTGTAGGACCGTAGTCACGTCAGTAGAGGTATCCTTTGTGGTGCTCTCTCCTGTCTAGTGGCGTCCCGAAGTGCACAAGAGTGTGGTAAGTCTTAGCATAGTTGGGTATACCTTTACCATGTGATAAGAATATCATAGGAATCTACCTCACCCGTTGACCTCCTAAGTTAACTAGTTGCATATCTTTAGTGACCTATCCCATGTGTTTCATATTACATAAATCCTATCATTTCATATATCATTTACCCCTGCTATAGTCTAGTTGGTTTACTAGGTTAGTAGATACATGATGGTGAATTATCAGATTCTTTAACCCTTGCTTCCCTGTGGTAAAATATAAATAACGATACCTGGTTTACTCCCGGTAAAATGCTACAATGGTATGTTATGTGCGCTTACGGAATCCTTCATATTTTAGTTGCTCTTAATTTATACCAACAAGCATTTTTGGCACCGTTACCGGGGAAGCAATTGGCATAAAGATTTTGATAATAATCTTGATGTCTACTAATTTAGTGTATCACTAGCTTTAGTAGGATTACCCTTGTTTTGTTGAGTGTGGAATAGACAGGACAAAAGATGTCGTTTCGACCTTTAGACAAGCTTCCACAAGAAATTGAAGAGCCCAGGGTCCCTCAACATTCAACATTCAACAACACTGGAACCCTGCCACCTCACAGGTTTGTGTATACATATATATTATTTCTAACCATGTGTAGATTGAAGAAAAGGACTTCGTCACAAGAATTCAACTCACATCTCAAGTGACGAAATTAGAAGCTGCACCACTCACAAATTCTATCATGTGAGTCATGGTAAGTATGATCAATAAAAGGTGAGATAGTCTTGCTCATGGACTTTAAATTTATGAGTAGTTATCTTTTAATTCTTGCATCCCACTACAAGTTTACTTTTAACAATTCATGCATTCACTCCATTTAGTTTAAATTTTCTAATATCAAATTCATTGCATCTTTAGTTTCCTACATGCATCCATGTCATCTAAAAAGAAAAAATATTCCTCACCATGATCATGCTCCTTCGTCTCTAATTGAGTAAATCGCTATAGTGCTTTCATGCTACCTTTGTCTACTAGAGTATGCTTTGGTTTGGAAGTGCTTCGAGGGTCCTTCCAAAGGCTTTTTAAATTAAGCATGGTGCTTAGGTTAAATTATCTTCCTTAACCCAATTAAGACATGAAAATGTGCTTTAGTAGATACTAGTTATTTTGTTAGACTAACCCCTGCAGAAAACTCTCAAATCCAATTTGGGTAAGTTAAGAGATGAACTCACTTCGAAGATGAAGCAAGGCATATGATGAACTCCAATAACTTTGCACAAAAGATACAGCTCATTCATCATCCAAGGAAGAATTATAAGTATCAAATATCATTCACATTATCTTTTGCTGCAAGTTACCTGTAACACCCAAAAATTTCTTAGATAATAATAAATGGGCAATTAGGATTTAAAATTTTTAGGAAGAATATTTGGTGATGCATTCATGCTGTTGCATTTACTTTATTTTGTGGTGTGGAATTTATTTTAATTGATTTGGTTTAGAAATTCTATTTGAAAAAGGTTTTGAAAAACAAAATAGAAAAAAAAAGAGAAAGGGATGTTTACCTGCTGAAGGCCCAGTTAACCAGCCGACCTATTTCCTTCCCTCCCCGCGCTGGGCCGCGTCGGTGGGCCGCTGCCGCGCTCTTCAATCGCATCGGTGGGCCGGCCCAGGAAGCCAAGCCGCGCATCTCATCCTTTTTAGCCGCTGACAAGTGGGCCCCGGTGGCAGCTGTATCTCCTACCTCCGGTCGTAACCGGGATGGACTCGAGCACCGATTTCAACCGAATCGAATCTCCAATCCTTGATTTCCTAACCGTAATCGATGAAGTGAACCTATAAAAGGATAGCCGAGTATCTCCCTATTCTGTTTTTCAACTAAAACGCTAGGCTAGCTACGTGAAATCAAGTTCTAGGGTTGGAGCTTGGCCAGCGGTTTCGGTTGGCGCGTGGGAGAGGTTTTCGGGTGGATTTGAGGTCGAGTTCTTCGTGTTGGTGAGTCCGCACTCTTCTCCTCTACCTTCTCATGCTTTTCTTTTGGGTGGAGAGGCTTCGAATCGCGCTTTTGAAGATCACCGACAAGTCGGCAATGGCGCCGCCGCCCTCCTCTCGTCGCGTATCGTGTTCAATTCACCGTAGCTAGCTTGTACCGCATAGATGGATTCGCATTGAGCTCCTCGTCCGATTGGAGTTGGTTGCGGGGAAAACGGTGGCCGAAAACAGGAAAACCGGTTGATTCCGGCGAGCCTTGGGTGGCCGGCCATGGAGGCCGCCGGCCGGATTGGGAGGAGATGACCGACTCCCTCTCCATGTCTCTCTCTGATGAATGGTAGCCGTCCATTTGACGATCTACGCATGAGATTAGATGATACCTCTTCGCGAGCAGTTTTGTTAAAGAGTCCCTGCGTTTTTAGGAAATAAAACCCGCGGTCCTTGGCGCATTCCAGGAAATACGTATTCATGTTTTGAATGCGTATTTTTCTTCCGGTTTATTCAAAAATGCGTTTTCACGTTTTGAAAGCGTATTCTCTTCCGGTTAAATCAAAAATACGTTTTCAGGAAATTACAGATTTGCCACTAGAACTGTTTTAGCCATAAAAACTTCGTTTTAACTCCGATTTGATCCGTTCAAGTTGCGTTAGGTTCGTATTTGCGAACTCTATATGTTAGTGTAGTTGTACAGTTAGTTTTGATAATTTATTTTTCGAGTTTATAATTAAGTATTTATTTATCTATAGGAAATCTTAGAAAATTCATAACTTTCACGTTTTAACTCCGAATTTGGTGATCTTTGCGTCTATGTGATCGTAGAAACGTGTAGAAGAGTTTTATAAACTTTTATTACTGTTTTGTTACTGTTGGTGTACTGTTCTAATTATATCTCTTTGTTTGCTTCGTGTATGTTTGATTGGATGCATGTATGTTGTTGATTGATGATCGAGTATAGAAGGTGAGCAGTATTTGGACGATTCGGAGTATTACTTTGAGCCAAGTCAGCAGTATTATTTGGAGAGCTTTGATCAAGGCAAGTATAACACAGGACTATCCTTGTTACCTATTCATCAAATTATCATACATATGCATATGCTTACCTTGACAACCTTAGAGATTATAACTTAGTGCTTGTTGTCTTGATTCCTTGTCAACCTTGGGAATGCATATGGGTAGCTATGGCTAGAGCTTAAACTAAGGACAATGATCTTGCAATAAGATTAATGGATCAAGAAATCAATCATTAAGATGATTTAATTTTTGTTAAAAGGGGGCTAGAGCATGTGTATTATTTTTGGTGCTCTAGTTACTCTCCGTAAGGACTTATCTGTACGTGATCATCTGGGATATACAGTACAGCTGTGAGGGCTATATGGCTCTGGCTTTAGTTGTTCAAGAGACCTTTTCTAGCTTGTTAGTGGTTACCTTAAATGGCGTAAGAATGGCTTGCCACGTTGGGTGTAGTGCGAGCCCCTGGCCTAGTGTGTATAGGCTGCGGTTGTTGTGCCACAGGGAAGGGGGGTTCTACATCTGCCTGCCGAGTGAATCTAATGGCCCTAACTTGTTAGACGAACTCTTGAGTGGCTTTATGTGTTTCTCTAGTGTTTGGGCTTGATCTCCCCACTCATTTGGAAATCATGACTCACAGTGAAAGTGTACACCTCTGCGCAGAGTTAAAAACTGGTATACTAGCCGTGCTCACGGATACGAGCGGCCTTGGAACATTTACAGATAGATGGTCACCATTGCTAAATTATGTTTAATTATTGTTGATTATTATTATGCTCATGTTAATGTTATTCGTTATCATTATTGCAATTGATCATTGGTTCATTAATGGGAAGTGGTTTATCTTGAAGCTATTCAATTGTCGAATATATGATTAAAAGCTAACCGCAGTTAAACAGTGTCTAGCCATTTGAGCCTCATGAACCCTGTGTTATATTTGTTGAGTTTGACATGGACTCACTCTTGCTATTTCCACCATAACAGATGAAGATTATGAGGAGGATTATCGTAATGAGTACTAGTCTTGGTGTCAACCAGTCAACCGTGTCCCTGTGTGGAGTTTCCGCTGGAGTTTGTTATTAGTTATTATTATTTATCGTTCAGGACTATGTCTTAAATATTTATTCGCTATGTAATAAGCACTGTGATGATACTATGTAATTTGTCTGCTTGTGTGTGCGATCATGACCTGGGGCGCACATGAGTACTTTATGCATCCTATTTTTGTCCTTAAAAATGGGTGTGACAGATTGGTATCAGAGCCGTGTTGACTGTAGGACGCAAGCCTAGTTAGAATGGTTGTTGATAGCATCCATACTTCACTTAATTCATGCTTCCTCTTTTCACCTTGTTAATTACTAAAGTTTTATGCTTCCTTCATTCTATTGCGAAAATACATTGATTCTATCTAATCTATGTCTAAATCTTGTAGATGCCTCCTCATCCCCGTCTGTCAGCTGCACAGTATGTTGCCCGTTTTAAACCCCAGGAGCCATATGAAGAGGGTGATCTAGAGCTATCCGATGCTGAATCAAGAGTTGGTGATACACCTATGGAGGACGTAGTTATGGGGTGGACTACGAAGTTTCATATCATGGTTCCTAAGGCCAATGCTTTCTTCCATGATATGTTGACAAGAACTTTGGACAACTACTACTACGACTGGGAAGCTACTTTGGAGTATCGCAGTGCAGAGTATAGTCATCCATGGATGGATTCCTATTGGGAGACGGAGTTATGGGTCAAGAAAAGGGATCCTACCACTAAGGAGCCTAAGGTGGAGTCAAAGTTCATTACCCGAGTGAGCCGGGCAACCGTGGAGACAAGCATGGAGGATGTCGCTTTCAATGCATTTGTTTACTACCATGGTCTACGCTCGGACAAGACGCTAAAGGGTGCACTCCGGCATTTTCCTTGTTTCTTACATGACAAGGGTATTTGGACCGTGCCACTTGCAGATGATTCCTCCTTGACTTTACAAGCTACGGTGGGATTAGCTCGTGAATTGGCTCTCCATGAGGTGGATTTGAAGGATGAGTTGCTGAAGGAAAAAGAACTTAAGGAGCAAGCTTATAAGGAGATTGACCAATTAAGGGCGGAGTTAGGTCGTCCTAAGATTTATGAGAAGCTTAATTAGGAAATAGGAAAAACCCCTATGTAATAAGAACGATAGTAGTTGCGAGTTAATTTTAAGTTTGGATTGTTTTAAGAGTCAGTTTGTGGTGTGAACAATTGTGTGATTGATGGATTGTTATTATGATAATGTGTGATTTGGATCTTTGTAATGTGTGCTAGAGTTTTGTAGACATGCCTACAAGTTCCATGGTTAAGAATATTAAGTTTGATCAAGATATATTAGTTGAATATGAGGTTAACTTAGTTCTGTCCTTTGCTGATTTTTGGATCAGTCTGGGATGTTTTAGAAATAACTTAAAATCCGTTCATGGGAAATTTAAGAAATTTTACTGGGAATAATTAGACTTCTATAACTTTCCAATCCCACAAGAATCACCTTAATATCTATTATGAGTTAAGAGATATACCTGTTCCAAGTTGGAGTTACTGCACAGTCTGGAATTCTGAAACAGTTTCGGTTAAGTTCAGTTTTTGACCAATTTATTGACAGAATCAGAAAAAGTATTGTAAATAAAAGTTGTAGATAATTTTATAAGCTTTCCAACCATGTAAAGATCATCTGAATTGGACGTCTGTAGCTCGAGATATGACAGTTTTACTGAGTTGCTGAAATTGGAGTTCGCCCAGAAAAATCAGATTTTGTTTATCTATTGTATACATCATCTCGGATTGTACTGAATTTCATCTTCTGTGTTTTGGAAACAGATGTCAGGCAGAGGTCATGGCAGAGGTCGTGGGGGGGTGCTAATCCACCTGTTACTATGGAGGAACTCATGCAAACTCAGAATCAGCTCATGCAGATGTTTATGCAGCATATGCAGAACAATCCCCCTGTTGGAGGACCACCACCTGTTCAAGTAAGGGATAAGCGTGGAGAATTTTTGAAGGGACGCCCTCCAGTGTTTTCTCATGCTGCTGATCCTTTAGAAGCAGATGATTGGGTGAGGGCAGTGGAGAAACAGCTGAACATAGCCCAATGCAATGATATGGAAAAGGTGTTATATGCATCTGGTCAGTTACAAGGGACAGCTCAGACTTGGTGGGAGTCGTACCAGGCTGCACGCCCTGACAATGCTCCTCCTATCACTTGGAATGAGTTTGTTAGAGATTTTCGAGCTCGTCGTATTCCTGAAGGTATAATTGAGCTGAAGCAGGAAGAATTCAGAAACCTTAGGATGGGACAGATGAGCGTGAGTGAATATCATAACAGGTTCACCCAGTTGGCTCGCTATGCTCCCAATGAAGTTAGGGAAGATGCAGACAGGCAGCGTCTTTTCTTGAAGGGAATTTATTATGATCTTCGCTTGCAATTGAAGGGGAATAACTATGCTAGTTTTCAAGAGCTGGTAAACAAAGCTATTGTGCTTGATAATGAGCATAGGGAGATGGACAGAAAAAGGAAGATGAAGGTGCAAGGCTCAGGAAGCAACAACCGTCAACGCACAAATTCTCAGCATGGCTTTCATCAGAAGTTTCAGGGACCGGTTAGTCAGTGGAATCGCAATTCGAATCAGAGGTGGTCCCAAAATTGGCAAAGTAATCAGTCGCAACAGCGTTCATCATATCCACAGCGTCAACAGTATCAGCAGACTGGGCAACAGACTCCTCGCACCGGAAATTCCAATGTTACCCCCATGAAGAATAGTACTCCCAGCACTCCTATTAGATGTTTTGTCTGTGGTAAAGAGGGCCATTTGTCTTATAATTGTCCTGAGAAGCAGAACCAACAGACTCCTCAGAGCCAGAAGAGCAACCAGAGGCAATCCGGTACTGGAAGAGTGAATCACGTGTCTTCTGATACAGCTCATGATGCACCAGAAGTTATGATTGGTACGTTCAATGTACATTCCACTCCCGCAACTGTTCTTTTTGACTCTGGAGCATCTCATACATTCATATCCAATATTTTTGTTAAAATGCATAGTATACCCATGCTAGCTATGAAAGAACCTCTCTTAGTAAATTCACCTGGAGGTACCATGCAAACCAGTAATCGTTGTCTTCCAATTAGTATGGTATTAAGGGGGGTAGAGTTTAAGATAACTCCTATAGTGTTGCGAACATCTGGGATTGATGTGATATTGGGTATGGACTGGATGAAGCAAAATCAGGCAGAGATTCAGTGTCAGCAGAAAGTGGTAGTTGTGACTGCGCCTAATGGAGATAAAATCAATGTGGATGTAGCAATGCAGAAGCAACCAACCGCGGTGGTGAATCAGCTTGAAGATACTATTAAGGAGAATTCAGTGATTGAGGAATTTCCGGATGTCTTCCCTGATGAATTGCCAGGTATGCCGCCTGACCGAGACATTGAATTTCTTATTGAATTATTACCTGGAACTGCACCTATAGCCAAACGACCATATAGGATGGGAGTAGATGAATTAGAAGAACTTAAGAAACAAATTAAAGAATTACAAGATAAAGGTTTTATTCGACCTAGTTCATCACCTTGGGGAGCACCAGTTATTTTTGTTGATAAGAAAGATGGTGGTCAGAGGATGTGTGTTGATTATCGGTCACTAAATGAAGTAACTATCAAGAATAAGTATCCTTTGCCCAGGATTGATGACTTGTTTAATCAGTTGAGAGGTGCTTGTGTGTTCTCTAAGATTGATTTACGTTCTGGTTATCATCAGTTGAAGATTCGTGCCTCTGATATTCCAAAGACAGCTTTTACTACAAGGTATGGATTGTATGAGTATACTGTTATGTCGTTTGGATTGACCAATGCACCTGCATACTTTATGTACATGATGAATAAGGTGTTCATGGAATATTTGGATAAGTTTGTGGTAGTGTTTATTGATGATATACTGGTATTTTCCAAGACAGAGGTAGAGCATGCTGAACATTTGAGGTTGTTATTGCAGAAGCTTAGAGAGCATAAACTGTATGCGAAGCGAAGTAAATGTGAGTTTTGGTTGAAGGAAGTTTCTTTCCTTGGTCATATTGTTTCTAATGGAGGGATATCAGTGGATCCAGGTAAAGTAAAGGATGTATTGAATTGGAAACCACCTACCGATGTTAGCGAGATTCGCAGTTTCTTAGGTTTAGCTAGATATTACAGACGGTTCATTGAAGGGTTTTCTAAACTTGCTAAACCTATGACATCGCTATTAGAAAAGAATGCCAAGTTTGTGTGGTCTGATAAATGTCAAGCTAGTTTTGAGGAGTTGAAGAAGAGGTTGACTACAGCGCCTGTTTTGGTTTTACCAGATTTGAGTAAGAAGTTTTCTATTTATTGTGATGCTTCTCGTCAAGGTTTGAGATGTGTTCTTATGCAAGAAGGCAGAGTTGTGGCTTATGCATCTAGACAATTGAGAAAGCATGAGTTGAATTATCCTACACATGATTTGGAGTTAGCAGCTATTGTTCATGCTTTAAAGATTTGGAGACATTATTTGATTGGACATAAGAGTGATATATACACTGATCATAAGAGTTTGAAGTATATTTTCACTCAGTCAGATCTGAATTTGAGGCAACGCAGATGGTTAGAGTTGATTAAGGATTATGATATTGAGATACACTATCATCCTGGTAAGGCTAATGTAGTAGCTGATGCTCTTAGTAGGAAGAGTTATGCCAATGAGATAAGAACATTGTCTATGACTAGGGAGTTATGTGCTGAATTTAAATATTTGAATTTGGGAATTGTTACTAATACAATAGAATTAGTGATAGAGCCTACTTTAGAGCAAGAGATCTATAAGGGTCAGTTGAAGGATGAGAAACTAAAGAAGATAGCGGAGGATATAGTGATTGGTAAGTCACCAGGCTTTCAAATGGATGATAATGGGATTTTGTGGTTTGGAAAGAGGCTGTGTGTACCTGAGGATCAAGCTGTTAGACAGGCAATTCTTCGTGAAGCTCATGAGTCAGCTTATTCTATTCATCCTGGTAGTACTAAGATGTATTTGGATCTTAAACAGAAATATTGGTGGGTTGGATTAAAACGGGATGTGGCTGAGTATGTGGCCTTGTGTGATACCTGTCAGAGGGTGAAAGCAGAGCATCAGAGACCTGCTGGATTGTTGCAACCAATGAAAATTCCTGAATGGAAGTGGGAGGAAGTTGGTATGGACTTTATAGTGGGGTTACCGCGTACTCAGAGAGGTTATGATTCTATTTGGGTGATAGTGGATAGGTTGACTAAAGTTGCTCATTTTATACCAGTCAAGACTAATTACACGGGAGTACAATTAGCTACCTTGTATATGGAAAGAATAGTCTGTTTGCATGGAGTACCAAAGAAGATTGTGTCTGATCGAGGTACGCAGTTTACGTCGCACTTTTGGAAAGCTGTGCATGAATCTTTAGGAACTAAGTTGAATTTTAGTACAGCCTATCATCCACAGACAAATGGACAGACTGAAAGGACCAACCAGGTATTAGAGGATATGTTGAGAGCCTGTGCATTGCAATATGGAACTAGTTGGGATAAGAGTTTGCCTTATGCAGAATTTTCTTACAATAATAGTTATCAACAGAGTCTTAAGATGGCACCGTTTGAAGCTTTGTATGGACGTAAGTGTAGAACTCCATTGTTTTGGGATCAGACAGGTGAATCTCAGGTGTTTGGTACAGATGTTCTTAGAAATGCAGAAGACCAAGTGCGAGTGATTCGTGAGAATTTGAGAGTGGCACAGTCTCGTCAGAAGAGTTATGCTGATAATAGGAGAAGAGATCTAGTTTTGAAGTAGGTGATTATGTCTATTTGAAGGTGTCACCTATGAGAAGTGTGAAGAGATTTAACATGAAAGGTAAACTAGCACCAAGGTATGTTGGACCATTTAAAGTTATTGCTAGACGTGGGGAAGTTGCTTACCAATTAGAGTTACCTGAGAATTTATCTGGGGTGCATGATGTGTTTCATGTTTCACAACTTAAGAAGTGTTTGCGGGTACCTGAGGAGCAGATACCTTTGGAAGAATTGACTGTTAAGGAGGATCTTACATATGAAGAGTTTCCGATTAAGATTTTAGAGACTGCTGAGAGGGTTACTCGGAGTCGGATTATTAAGATGTGTAAAGTACAGTGGAATCGATATTCGGAGGCAGAGGCAACTTGGGAAAGAGAGGATGAATTGAGGAAATCATATCCGCAGTTATTTGAGTAAGCAGTCCAATCTCGAGGACGAGATTCTTTTAAGGGGGTAGAATTTGTAACACCCAAAAATTTCTTAGATAATAATAAATGGGCAATTAGGATTTAAAATTTTTAGGAAGAATATTTGGTGATGCATTCATGCTGTTGCATTTATTTTATTTTGTGGTGTGGAATTTATTTTAATTGATTTGGTTTAGAAATTCTATTTGAAAAAGGTTTTGAAAAACAAAATAGAAAAAAAGACAAAGGGATGTTTACCTGCTGAAGGCCCAGTTAACCGGCCGACCTATTTCCTTCCCTCCCCGCGCTGGGCCACGTCGGTGGGCCGCTGCCGCGCTCTTCAATCGCATCGGTGGGCCGGCCCAGGAAGCCAAGCCGCGCATCTCATCCTTTTTAGCCGCTGACAAGTGGGCCCCGGTGGCAGCTGTATCTCCTACCTCCGGTCGTAACCGGGATGGACTCGAGCACCGATTTCAACCGAATCGAATCTCTAATCCTTGATTTCCTAACCGTAATCGATGAAGTGAACCTATAAAAGGATAGCCGGGTATCTCCCTATTCCGTTTTTCAACTAAAACGCTAGGCTAGCTACGTGAAATCAAGTTCTAGGGTTGGAGCTTGGCCGGCGGTTTCGGTTGGCGCGTGGGAGAGGTTTTCGGGTGGATTTGAGGTCGAGTTCTTCGCGTTGGTGAGTCCGCACTCTTCTCCTCTACCTTCTCATGCTTTTCTTTTGGGTGGAGAGGCTTCGAATCGCGCTTTTGAAGATCACCGACAAGTCGGCAATGGCGCCGCCGCCCTCCTCTCGTCGCGTATCGTGTTCAATTCACCGTAGCTAGCTTGTACCGCATAGATGGATTCGCATTGAGCTCCTCGTCCGATTGGAGTTGGTTGCGGGGAAAACGGTGGCCGGAAACAGGAAAACCGGTTGATTCCGGCGAGCCTTGGGTGGCCGGCCATGGAGGCCGCCGGCCGAATTGGGAGGAGATGACCGACTCCCTCTCCATGTCTCTCTCTGATGAATGGTAGCCGTCCATTTGACGATCTACGCATGAGATTAGATGATACCTCTTCGCGAGCAGTTTTGTTAAAGAGTCCCTGCGTTTTTAGGAAATAAAACCCGCGGTCCTTGGCGCATTCCAGGAAATACGTATTCATGTTTTGAACGCGTATTTTTCTTCCGGTTTATTCAAAAATGCGTTTTCACGTTTTGAAAGCGTATTCTCTTCCGGTTAAATCAAAAATACGTTTTCAGGAAATTACAGATTTGCCACTAGAACTGTTTTAGCCATAAAAACTTCGTTTTAACTCCGATTTGATCCGTTCAAGTTGCGTTAGGTTCGTATTTGCGAACTCTATATGTTAGTGTAGTTGTACAGTTAGTTTTGATAATTTATTTTTCGAGTTTATAATTAAGTATTTATTTATCTATAGGAAATCTTAGAAAATTCATAACTTTCACGTTTTAACTCCGAATTTGGTGATCTTTGCGTCTGTGTGATCGTAGAAACGTGTAGAAGAGTTTTATAAACTTTTATTACTGTGTTACTATTGGTGTACTGTTCTAATTATATCTCTTTGTTTGCTTCGTGTATGTTTGATTGGATGCATGTATGTTGTTGATTGATGATCGAGTATAGAAGGTGAGCAGTATTTGGACGATTCGGAGTATTACTTTGAGCCAAGTCAGCAGTATTATTTGGAGAGCTTTGATCAAGGCAAGTATAACACAGGACTATCCTTGTTACCTATTCATTGAATTATCATACATATGCATATGCTTACCTTGACAACCTTAGAGATTATAACTTAGTGCTTGTTGTCTTGATTCCTTGTCAACCTTGGGAATGCATATGGGTAGCTATGGCTAGAGCTTAAACTAAGGACAATGATCTTGCAATAAGATTAATGGATCAAGAAATCAATCATTAAGATAATTTAATTTTTGTTAAAAGGGGGCTAGAGCATGTGTATTATTTTTGGTGCTCTAGTTACTCTCCGTAAGGACTTATCTGTACGTGATCATCCGGGATATACAGTACAGCTGTGAGGGCTATATGGCTCTGGCTTTAGTTGTTCAAGAGACCTTTTCTAGCTTGTTAGTGGTTACCTTAAATGGCGTAAGAATGGCTTGCCACGTTGGGTGTAGTGCGAGCCCCTGGCCTAGTGTGTATAGGCTGCGGTTGTTGTGCCACAGGGAAGGGGGGTTCTACATCTGCCTGCCGAGTGAATCTAATGGCCCTAACTTGTTAGACGAACTCTTGAGTGGCTTTATGTGTTTCTCTAGTGTTTGGGCTTGATCTCCCCACTCATTTGGAAATCATGACTCACAGTGAAAGTGTACACCTCTGCGCAGAGTTAAAAACTGGTATACTAGCCGTGCTCACGGATACGAGCGGCCTTGGAACATTTACAGATAGATGGTCACCATTGCTAAATTATGTTTAATTATTGTTGATTATTATTATGCTCATGTTAATGTTATTCGTTATCATTATTGCAATTGATCATTGGTTCATTAATGGGAAGTGGTTTATCTTGAAGCTATTCAATTGTCGAATATATGATTAAAAGCTAACCGCAGTTAAACAGTGTCTAGCCATTTGAGCCTCATGAACCCTGTGTTATATTTGTTGAGTTCGACATGGACTCACTCTTGCTATTTCCACCATAACAGATGAAGATTATGAGGAGGATTATCGTAATGAGTACTAGTCTTGGTGTCAACCAGTCAACCGTGTCCCTGTGTGGAGTTTCCGCTGGAGTTTGTTATTAGTTATTATTATTTATCGTTCAGGACTATGTCTTAAATATTTATTCGCTATGTAATAAGCACTGTGATGATACTATGTAATTTGCCTGCTTGTGTGTGCGATCATGACCTGGGGCGCACATGAGTACTTTATGCATCCTATTTTTGTCCTTAAAAATGGGTGTGACATTACCTTTGCCTTGAACCATGTTAAAGTGCCAAAAAAGGGGTTGTTAGAAAACATGATAAATAAATCTTATGCTAGAGTAACTCAAAAATGTAACACCCTAAATTTTGAATTTTATAATTTCTAAAATTTGTTAGAAATAAATTTAGAATTAAGACCAAATAATAGTTGGAGGAAAATGATAATTTACAAACAAAACCTGAAGTTGACATAGGCTTTAAATTTTTGTTGCATTCATGTCGCTTGCATTAATTTTATTGGTTGGAAATATTTTATTAAAGTATCGGTTAAGCCGCTAAAACATTTTTACTCTATTTATCAAAAACAAGGTTTGAAAGTTTTATTATGTATAAATTGTTTTGATTCAAAGTTAAATCTCTCACATCCAATACTTATCGATCTCTCATGATCACATCATGTCTCTCTAGCTGTCAACAGTTTCCAGTCATTTCTTTTCTCCTTGTTTCTCCTTTTCCTTTGAGCCTTATTTTCCTTTGCACGTGATCCACACTTTGAGCCAGAAAATCTAATTTTTCTATTCCTTCTTCATTCATTATTGCATAAATTCTGATTTATCTATCTCTTAATTGACCCGTCCTTTATCTGCACTAATGCTGCTAAATCAAACATCAAGTCTTACGTTTCCAGGCTGCCATGCATGGTCGCTCAGCAGAGCATGTGCATGTGCACTAATGGAATCGTTACCTGCATGTTCATCAATTCCCACCTGCAGCCATGCAAACCGCTGCCTAGTTATGGCATTTGGCAAAAACTGAAGCTCCATTTCTACCGTGTATAATTCTGCATGCAGATTGCAGACCTCTCCGCTTCCTCCTCATATCTATAAAAGCACTCCAACCTTTCCATCGCACAAGTTTATACACCAGCTCATTCTCTCCACCCATCTCTTCTCATTTGTTTTTCTGAAGAACCGAAGTCTTTTCCTTAGCCTGGTGAGAAGCAACTTGCTGCAGCCATCCCTTCTCTGCCGTCCGACGTCTTCCATCGCTATCATTTGCCTCCTCCGTCACTCGATATTTCGTGCGCATGAGATTATAGCGCGCAGGTGAGAAATATTTTGTCTCGCTGCCCTGTGTACTATTTTGACATCTTAGGCAGTATATGCTGCAAGCTATTTATAAGCATGTCACCTGTGTTCCCAGATCAGAAGTTCTAGACAATTAGTTTAATTCATCCAAGTAATTCTCTGAATCATGGCTGTGCCCTGCTCCATTCCTGTCAACACATGTTGTAACTGCTATCAAGTGTTCTTCCCAAAAATATTTAGAACCATCTCTGTGTACCAGTATATCTCGGTAATCAAATATCAAAAGTTCGCACACAATAGCATGCATCTGATAGCGTGCCTCTGCTCTCTGTCAGTGGAAGCTAGAATCTGGTGTGGTACACAGTACGTATACACCATGGTGTTTGCTTTCGGCCGTTCATTTATAATATCACATACACATGTGTTTTTCCCACTCCAGAAATATTATCCAATAATTATTAGTTTATTCAACAATATAAAATATGTCGTCTCTTTTTAGCTATCCAGTGATGACATGCTCCTGTTTTTTTTAGTGTAAAAACAATTTCCAAAGAAAAGGTCTCTTTTGCATTTTTGACACTAAAATTTCAAAAGCCCATAACTATTTAATCGTATCTCCGTTTTAAGTGATTCTTGCGCTCACAAGTTCATAGCGGCGAGTAGTACACGTTAGTAAACAATATAGTGTGTTTTTCCAATGTTTGGTGTCCTGTTCTTATTTATTTTGTGGGCCATGTTTGTTGTATGTCTGCAGAAAGTGCTGAGTTTGAGAACTTTCAAGATCAGGAGTTTGATATCCCGGAACAAACCCAGATCGAAGGCAAGTGCCCTTGACCATACTTGTACCTATATTTATTTTATTTTGAATTAGAGTAGTTAGACCATTAGCTGCATGCTGAGTCTAAATTTGAATCCCATTTTAGGTTTACTAGAACTTGTTACGTCATCCTTGAAACCCAGTTTGGATGGGTAGTTGTCATGCTTAGTTTGGGGTCTTGGGATGGGAAGGTTATAATTTAATATTGACTAATGATCTATGCAACATGTGGGTTGGTAACCTTTTTAGCAACATGGTGACTAGGAATCTAGCAGGATGGGAAGTTTGGCTGAGGTTGGTTTGCGCCATGGTATGGTGGTTAATGATGGATGTATTCAGACCTGGTGGTTGGTGGTTTGGGCTTGTGCTCGTTCCTGTTGGATTCTAAGGACCGGTTCTCAAAGTCTGTAACCCTGCTTAACAGCGCTACCACAAGGTTTATATGGTACGACCTGGCTAATTAATTAGCTGCCCATTTCTGTGCATTATGGAGAGTTTGGTGGCACAAGAGGGGGCCTAAATCAGCGAATCCTTAGTGAATGCACAGGGGTGGGAACCACAGCTTTGTAAAGGCCTTGTAGTGTGACCCCGCTAAGCACCTAGGTAGTGTGAAGCGTGATGGGGAAAACACGACTTGTGGGTAAAGATGTGCAACCTTTGCAGAGTGTAAAACTGATATATCAGCCGTGCTCACGGTCAAGAGCGGCTTGGACTTCTTTGGGATTAGATGGCTTTGGTTTGGAAGGGTGGTTCCCTTGGTAAGGGAATGGCTAGTTGGTTTGGATGGGATCCGAGTGTTGGTTCAGTTGGTTCTTGAGGAGAAGGCAAATTTCACCTAATAATTAGGTGCTAAGGATTTAAGGAAAATTAGGATATATCGCTTAAGCGCGTGTGTCAAACCTTGTAAGCCTTTCCTTATGTTGGCCTTCATGTCATACTTTCCTACACTTGCGGAGTACATTTCGATGTACTCACCCTTCCTCTTTGTCCCCTTGCTACCCCACCCAGACATTGGTGACGACAAGGAGGAGTACGTTGAAGATGGTGCCTTCGACCCTGACGACGTATTCTAGGCTGGTGCTACCCCGGTCAACCTTCCTGTGAAGATGGAGTCCTTTTCCGCTGGAGTTAAATAAAGTCTATGTAATTTTCTTTTAGACCTACGGGTCATTTTGTAATGATGTTATCGTTAAAGTAAGAACAATGCTATGATACTGTAATAAAGTCGACATATGTATGAATAAATTGATCCTGGCATACATATGTTGTGCATTCGATTTTGTCCTTAAAATCGGGTGTGACAAAAAACCATCTCTTTATTAGTATAGATGAAATTCAAATAAATAGTGGATAATAGCCCATAGTTTAAAATCGTTGTAATCCTTCGGGTATGTGTCCACTAATATTTTGCAGGAAAGAAAGATATTATGATGTGCCTATTCATGGTTTGGTTTGACAAGCCACCACTTTAGTGATGAACAAAGAAGAGACGAGTGCCATATGAAGAATCTACAACAAAAGCACTCACTTAATGGAAGTGGATGAATAAAGCAACATGTCATAAGCAGTGTTGAAGACAATCTAGCATTGAGCCTTCACAAAACTCAAGCTAGGATGCCAATGAGTAGGGCACAACTCACCTCATTTTAGCAACAAAAGACCTGCTCTCATTGTTCTTGAAGACACCATCTTGCACGTCGGTGGCAAGGACAAGGATGGCATGATAGCATGCATCCTTGTGTCAACCAATCACCAATCAAGGACTGACTACCAACCAAGCCTTGAAAGACCATGATTATGGTTGCAAGACGATGTCCCTAAGCCATTGGAGATGAAGCATGCATGCAAATATTAATGAAGCTCCTTCCTTGATCATCAAGACGGATGGCGTATCATTAACTGAACAACTCTTTGCCATGCTGCTAGAAGACAAAGACCATCAAGGAAGAACTCGAGTCTACATCTCCAATGAACATCAATTCATCAACCAAGACTCAACAAAAATCAAGAATGGTTGATGAAAGAAGATCATACAACTATCTGTATCCTCATCTCCTAGATTAGACAGTCCAAAGAAATGTAGAATGCAAAGGAGAGATCTTTGCTCAATGGATCTAGAATCAAGAGCCTTCTCCGATAGATTTAAGAATAGATGACGAACAGTGTCTAAGGACATGGAGTTACAACACACTTTGAGGGTTGATTCAACACTCACACTTGGCTTCATGTGACGAGCGATAGCAAGGCTCAAGCTTAGGGGAGGAAGACCGCCGACTCCTCTAATGATGATCTAGCAATGCTCTTCCTCTTCTCAAGCCCCTGTTGCTCTAGCACGCTGGTTTGCAATCCCTCCACTCATAATTACTTTCTCTCTATAGGTTTGAATGTTTCTATAAATATCATATACACAAATCAAACTTAAGACAAAGTAAAATCAATCCTTAAGAGAAGAAGTAATGGTGAGTAAATATTCTATGCTAATTAAAATATTCAAGCTAACTTTTCTGTAGCATAGAAAATGACCTTTTAGCTCTATGAACAACGCTACCCTTTTCATTGTTTGTATATTCCTTCGGGTATGTGTTGTCCACTAATCCTCTGCAGAGAAGAAACAATGAGTGGATCAAAAGGTCTAGACACAATGAAAAAAAGAGAAGAGGAAGGAAAAAGAAGGAGTGCAATTCTAGAAGACAAGATGCTTGTGAACAAGTCAAGGAGAGAGGTGAATCGAGCAAGGCAAACTCCTAGAAGAAGGAAAGGACCACTAGAAGCATCTACTCTTCATCACAGGGTCCTGCAGTGATAAAGCTTCCACAATTAAAGTTTCATATCAAACTGTTGGACAAGCAAAGAACTTGGGTGACACCTTCCTCAGAGTTACCATCTCAAGAGGTGCAAGGTTTGTACCTTCAGGATAAGAGGATGCACCTAAGGAGTGAACATGACAAGAAGTCCTGTTTGGAGGACTTGAATCGCCAAACCCTCACCACGGAGGTAAACTTGGTAGTTATCCATATTTCTTTTTCAACATTGCATAAGTTTTTTCCTTTAGCATATTTACTTATCCACATTAGCATAATCAATTCTTGTTGCATATTTTACTTTGTTACATCTGCATTAGAAAAAAAATGTCTTGCATTGCATCTCAAAACTGCTACGCCCCATGTGAATAAATTTGTGGCACAAAACTCATAAGTCTATTTGCTGTGGTGACATAAAAATAAAATAAATATGCATTCATCATTCTTTATAATTTCTTGCATAGTGTAAAAGTATAAAAATATTGCCAAAGAGATCTTGCTAGAAAGATACATTTTTCAAGAGGTTCTAGATGCCTAAGGTTTAGAGGTTTATCACTAACACTTAGTCAGTTCCACAAGCTTTGTTGTCTATTTGAGCTTCACAGAATTCAAAGGATCAAACAGATAGAAGGACAATCTGTCACCTATAGGAGTGCTATCTCAACCGTCATAAACACTCTGACAGAGGAAGAACATCTCCACTGCCTGTCAACTTCATCAAGCAAGACTACGTCAACATCCAGCTTGGGGGAGAGCATCCCCCATGTATCCAGCTAAGTATTTTCGTACCTATCTATTTACTTATATATTTCTTCTTTGATATATGAGACAAATAAAAAGATGCATAACCTTTAGAAAGACAAATAAATGTTTCCCTTTCTATATATTTATGTATGATCTTTAAGTTTGCTAAATAAATATAGGAGAGTGTGCAAAGTTTTACCTTGCTAAAGTGAACCCCTAGAATGATCTCTTACATGGAAATGATGAATAGTTGCTCTGTCGTAATTCCTTTTAAGTACCTAGTTTTCGACCTCGAACTCTCCCAAGTTTTGGAACACAATTTTTTTGATCTAAGATTTGCTCTAAACCTAAAACTTGTGGGTAGTGAATGCTTGATCTAAGTCTAGGTAGTTGGCGGATATGATATGGAAAGATTTTAGTTGTTGTTTATCTTGTTCCTAGAGATACTAGAGTTCTGGAGAATTTATCTTTTGAAAACTAAAAATATCTGCATGATGAGTTCCTATATGATGAGAGTTTAATTCCTACCACAGCCATATATACATGCTTACTAGATTAGGAAAGATTTTCACTTGTTAGCTTAGCTGCTTGTAAGCGTTGAGTGTGGTCAGTCTGTGTTGACCCTAGGGGATTAGTCATGCGGTTAAAATCAAGATTCACGTGCACTCCACCTACTTATGCTACTTCTACCCTAGAAGCACGCATCTAAATATTTTCCATTAGACACAACCCAACAAGTTGTTCTGCTCCTACACTAGGAGGGAACAGAACCTTCCATCTATTGCTAGCCCCTTTTATTTTAAGCTCCAGTATTTCCATTGCCACCTCTTATCTATGTTTCCAAAAAGATACTTGGAAATTATTCCATCGTATTTAGTTCCTTTAAAATAAAAAAGAAAAAATGAGAAAGAAAAATAAAAAGAGAATAAAAGGACAAGGGTCCTAATTATGAAGATTTTCAGCAACCCAAGTTCTCTTCAAGTTCTTCAAAGTTCAAGAGAGGTATAAATTTCCTTCAAGGAGCAAAAGTAGAATTAGACGTTCACCATTATTCCTCTACCCCCTTATTTCCATTTACATCTTACATCCTCCATCATTTCCACTACATATCCACTCAGCCCTGTTGACACCGTTTTTAGCACGTGTCAAGATAATCAGGAAGGGTTAATCAACAGAGGAAAGATTACCGTGTAGATTGATAGCCAAGGAGAATAAGTTTGTTTTTGAGTGGTGGTAGCATATGGATTTAATTTGAAGTGTTGCCGATAAGGTTAAGGGTATTATTGCCGATGCCGATGAAAGAGGGTTTGGAGACTGCTACCGATGAGACATTGGATGTACCGATGAAGGAAGGTATGAAGACTGCAGCCGATGAAACAGGAAATGTACCGATGGAAGGAGCTCGAAGGCTGCTGCCGATGGAACAGGGACTGTGCTGTTGAAAAGGAGGTCGATGAGAATACCATCGTGATTGAGGCGGACTATGGAGTAAAATAGGAGTTAATTTCCTTGTGTACGTTTAGTAGAGTCTGAGTTGTATCAAAGTCATGTTTTTTCCTTAGATTTGGATTTAGTGTCCTAATCGTATTTGGTTATGTTTCTATAGATCAGGATATAAATATAGAGTGAAGGGCAATGTAATAAGGGATCAATCAATACATCAAAAAACAGCTTTTACTCTTATTTACATTTACTTTCGGCGACTTCGTCAATTTGCATTTTTTTCTTTTTATGAGTTCTCATCGATTCGGCGAGTTGCATTGCTCTAAGTGTAATCTTCGACGATCCTCGAGTTCCGCGTGAGTACCTCTTGGCCGTGACTTCCGGGCATATCGCTGTTGTCAGGACCAAAGTGCTCGTATCTTCGTCCTTGTCGATTAACAGGTCAAATCGACTGGCACGCTTTGGATATCGACTTTGGGTATTAGCCCTTTGTGTTTGCAGATTTACTTTTGCATCAACATATCTTTTGGCACGCCTAGTGGGACAGATCTAGTCAAGATGCTTAATCCTGAGATCGATGCTGAGAATATCATCGTAGTAACAGAAGAAGATCTTAAGGACGATCAGAAGCAGGCTATGGAGAGGGTTATTGAAGAATACAGACAGCTTTGCTTGAAGTCATTCAGCTTGAACAAAAGTGGACAAGTCATCCAGAAGCAGGACTTGCCGTTGTCTCGGCAGGTTACCTTTGATCCTAATCCGGGTAAACTTCAGGAGATGGTTAATTCTGCGGTGAATCATGCTTTAATTAATCACTCCAATGTGCTGTCCAATACTGTTCATAATGCTGTGATTCGAACTTTCAAAGAAGGGCAAGTGTCACCTCGTTACGTTGGGCCTGCTTATCATCAACCAGAAGCAGCATCTGCTGTTGCTCCATCGGCTCCCCCAGCCGTTGCGGGTATAGAGATTTCTTCTCCTCCAGTATCAGCAGGTTTATCTAACGTACAGTCTACTCCGGTGCGTCCGGATTCAGCATTATCAGGACGAGTTCAGCTTGGTACGGATCTATCAGCATCGGCTCTATCAGGTCCAGTACCACAGAATAATCAAACTCCTGCTAATTGGTGGGGATATGGTATGCCTCCAGAGCCATCTGCTTTCAATCATGGATTATCTCAAGTGTTTGATGCAGCGGGAAAAACCCCTATGCCATCGGCTGGTTTGCCGATAGCTCAAGCGCCTCAATATACTACAACTACTGTACAACCAAATCTAGGAGGTTTTCAGGTGTCTTTGGGTCAAACATCTAGTTCAAATCCATCGGCAAATTTGTTACCGATGCAGCAGAAGGCTCCTATCACCAGTCAACCTGGAGTCCAGCTTATGCCTCAAGTTGGATGTAATTACCCAGCAATGCCAACAAGCTGCCAGCCATCGGCAAACTTTGTGCCGATGAATACTAATAATTGGTCAGGACAGTTTCCCACTCAACATACAGTTCAGCCAAATTGGCAAGCCACAGGTGTTCATCAAGGTCATATGCATGCTGGTTTTCAGAATCAAACATCGTCAGCTCAGCCGATGAACCCTTTTTAGCAGGTAAATGGACCACAGATAGTAGCAAATGTGCCAATTGCTGGAGATCGCGGGCCACAAAGGTATGCAGAAGGGTATCAGCAGATACCTCCAGTGGAGATTCAACAATATCGTCAGCAAGATGTTGATGCTTTTTGGGCCGATAAGATAGCAGAAATTATGAAGGATCAGTTTGGGATCAAGCCCAAAGTTAATACTTATTCTTATCGGACTCCGTATCCTCCGGCATATGATTTAATTCCTCTCCCAAATCGTTACAAGGTGCCAGACTTCACTAAGTTTTCCGGGCAAGATGATACATCAACCATGGAGCATGTTAATCGTTTTATTATTCAATGTGGAGAGGCAGCTTGTAGAGATGAATTGAGAGTTCGTCTATTCTCATCATCTCTATCCGGATCAGCATTTACATGGTTTATTTCACTACTGCCAAATTCTATTATCACTTGGGCTGATCTGGAAAAGCAATTTCATAAGTATTTCTTTGCTGGAGTTCATGAAAAGAAGCTTACCGATTTGGTAAAGATGAAACAGCGCAATGATGAATCGGTAGAAGGCTTTGTGCAAAGGCTACGAGATGTGAAGAACAAATGTTATAGTCTGGTATTGGATGATCGGCAGCTTGCCGATTTAGCCTTTCAGGGATTGTTACCACACCTTAAGGACAGATATGCTTCTCAGGAGTTCGAAAGCCTAAGTCATTTAGTGCAAAGGATTTCTGATCAAGACACTAGGGTTTTTTAACCTAAAAGAAATTGAAACAAGAAAGTTTCATTTGTTGAAGAGGCGGAAGATTCTGATTCAGATAATGAACCAGTTATCGGTTTGGCAGAGTGGGTTAAGAATAAGAAGCCGATATCTTGTTCCTTTGGTCACAAAGAGCCAGAAAAGTTTACTTTTGACGTCACCAAAGCCGATAAAATATTTGATCTTTTGCTTCAGGAGGGTCAGATTAAATTGTCACCTAATCATGTGATCCCATCGGCAGAAGAGTTGAAGCATATGCTGTATTGCAAGTGGCACAATGCAACTTCACACAGTACCAATGAGTGCAAAGTATTTAGACAGCAATTGCAGTTAGCTATTGAGTCTGGCAGAATAAAATTTGGCAATTCTAAGATTCAAAAGCCAATGAAAATTGATCAACATCCTTTTCCAACAAATATGTTGGATGCTGAAGGGAAAATTAAGGTGTTGACATTAGAAGCTGCTGAAAAGAATGCATCAGTAGATCCCCAACATCGGATAACTACCGATGATGCAAAAGGCAAGGGGCTATTGACGGAAAGTGGCGGTTCTGGGAGGCCTCCTCGATCTGGCATCGTGATCACTCATCGAAGACAACAAGAAAGCTGGCGTCAGCGAAGGGACCGGTATTGACGACAACAAGAGGAAAGGCGTCAAGAAGAGTGGAATCAGCATAAGGATCATTGGAATTGTCCGTTTTTTATTCATTGTTGGGAGGAAGGTATTAAGTTACCTACTGTTGAAGATTGTCCAGAGTGCAATGGTTATTATGGAGTTAATCATCCTGTAAGAAGGTTTCAATCTGGTAATCAAGGTTTGCTCATTAATGAGCCGATCAGAGGGAGAGCATCAGTACATGATCGGCTGGGGGGCAGGCTTAGTGTGTATGAAAGGCTTGGTAAACGCGTTGCATATTTTTCAAGAAACCAAGAGGAACTTGAAGAGATGGCAAATGCAAGAGTTCCTGATGAAGAAATATTTTACAGGGATCCTAATATACGTCGTGTGGAGACAACTAGGACTTATCAGCCAGTATGGAAAACTAAGCTTCCTCAATGGTGTCCAAAGGGTTTGACAAAGACACAGAAGAGAAAAATGCAGCGAGAGCGTCAAAAAGATTTATATCAAAAAGAAAGTCCCTCCAATGAGAGATCTGGTAACCAGCAGTGGCAGATAAGGCACAAAAATAAAGGTCCATCGGCAGAGTTCAATATGGTGTTTATGTTGCCGATGGAATTTTTGGCTCTGTCTGATAGCGAAGAAGAGGTTGTTTTCTCTGACCAAATAGCTCAATTAACGCTAGATCCAATGATGGCTGTTTTTGAGAAGCCTGCCGATGATGAGAGACAACACCTCAAGGCTTTGTTTGTAAAAGGCAGAGTTGATGGGCAGCCTGTATCTAAGATACTTATTGATGGAGGAGCTGCAATTAATATTATGCCTTATGTGATGTATCGGAAGCTTGGTAAGGGAGATCAAGACTTAACTAAGACCGATATGATGCTAAAGGATTTTGAAGGCAATGTATCACCAGCTAAAGGGGCAGTATGTGTTGAGTTGACCATCGGCAGTAAAACCTTACCGACAACTTTCTTTGTTATTAATGGCAAGGGTGCATATAATCTGCTCTTGGGAAGGGATTGGATTCATGCTAATTGCTGTGTTCCTTCTACAATGCATCAATGTCTGGTACAATGGATTGGAGATAAGATTGAAGTTGTTCCTGGTGACTCTTCTTATATCATCGCATCGGCAGAATCAGACACTTATGAGCGAACCAAGTGCATATCGAGAGAAGCCTGGGAAAAAGAGTTCCTCAAGATTGCCGATTACGAAATTCTACCGATCCAAGCAGTCGGTTCTGAAGAAGAGTTTTAATGGATAGATTTGCCGATGATGGAAAATTAGGTCAAGGATTTACATCGGCAGATGATTTAATAGAAGTAGATATTGGTGAAGGCGATAGGCCAAGGCCCACTTTTATTAGCTCTAAGTTAAATTCCAAGTGTAAACAGCAACTAGTTGATTTGTTAAAGGAATATAAAGATTGTTTTGCTTGGGATTATACTGAAATGCCTGGATTAGACCGATCTATAGTCGAACATCGGTTGCCTATTAAATCTGGATTTCGGCCACATCAGCAGCCGGCTCGCCGATGCAATCCTAATATACTTCCTGATATTAAGGCCGAAATAACCAAATTAATTGAGGCAAAGTTTATTCGGCAGTGTCGATATGCAGAGTGGATTTCTAATGTGGTTCCTGTATATAAGAAAAATGGGAAACTCCGTGTTTGTATTGATTTCAGGAATCTCAATAAGGCCACACCGATGGATGGTTACCCAATGCCGATTGCTGATTTGTTGATTGATGCTGCAGCAGGGCATCAGATTATTAGTTTCATGGATGGTAATGTGGGTTATAACCAAATATTCATGGTTGAAGAAGATATTTCCAAGACTGCTTTTAGATGTCCAGGTCATGTGGGATTATTTGAGTGGATAGTTATGACATTTGGTTTGAAAAATACCGGTGCTACTTATCAAAGAGCTATGAACTTTATTTTCCATGAATATATCGGCACATTGGTAGAAATCTACATTGATGACATAGTGATTAAGTCTGGAGACATCACAAAGCATCTAACCGATCTACGGAAAATACTGGAGTGTACAAGAAAACATGGATTAAAGATGAATCCCAATAAATGTGCATTTGGTGTATCGGTAGGATAATTCCTGGGTTTTATGGTGCATCAACGGGGCATTGAAATTAGTAGAAAATCTATTGAGGCAATCAACAAGGTTGTTGCTCCTGCCGATAAAACTGAATTACAGTCCTTGATCGGTAAGATTAATTTCATCAGAAGATTCATATCCAATCTGTCAGGTAAGATCAAGGCTTTCAGTCCATTATTGAAATTGAAAGCCGATCAGGAATTTAAATGGGGAGATGAACAGCAATTAGCCTTAGATCAGATTAAAAGTTATTTAACGAATCCTCCAGTGCTAGTTCCACCCCAACATGGAAAACCTTTCAGATTGTATTTATCAACTGAAGATACTGTTATCGGTTCAGCTCTTATTCAAGAATTTGAAGGGAAGGAGCGTGTTATCTATTATTTGAGCAGGCGGTTAATAGATGCTAAAACCAGGTATTCGGCTATTGAGAAATTATGTTTATGTTTATACTTCTCTTGTATTAAGCTGAGACATTATTTACTATCGGCTGAATGTACTGTCATATGCAAAGATGATGTGGTCAAATATATGCTATCTATGCCGATATTGAATGGTAGGATTGGTAAATGGATTTTAGCGTTATCAGAGTTTGACCTACGTTATGAATCGGCTAAGGCAGTTAAAGGACAGGTTATGGCCGATTTTGTTACTCAGCATTGCAACACGGTAGATTCTCTAGAAGTTGCTCCGTGGACACTTTTCTTTGATGGGTCTACTTGTGGTGAAGGGGCAGGCATCAGTATCGTGTTAATTTCCCCTCAGGGGAAGAAGTATGAGTTCTCATTGCCGATTGTTGCTACATCGACAAACAATCAAGCTGAGTACCAAGCTCTGATAAAAGGGTTAGAATTACTTAAAGAAGTACAGGCTGATGCTGTTGAAGTCTTTGGTGATTCTATGCTAGTTATAAATCAGTTGATTGGGGTTTATGAATGCCGAAGTGAAATTCTAATTTCATATCATGAAAAGTGTTTGGAATTGTTAAAAGGGTTTAGGAGTTTTCATCTGAGCATATTTCCCGGATGCATAATGAAGAGGCTAATCGTTTGGCTCAGCATGCTTCAGGATATCAACCTATTCAAGAAGCATTGATATCAGTGGCTGATACCGATGACTGGAGAAAGGAAATCATTGATTATTTAAAGAATCCATCTAAAAAGGTTGAAAGACGTATAAGGTTCCAAGCTACCAAGTATGTACTCCTCGATGATGAATTGTATTACCGTACTGTAGATGGAGTTTTACTCAGGTGTGTTAGCATAGATGAATCAAAAAGCCTGATGAGTGAGATTCATGAGGGAGTATGTGGGGCTCATCAGTCAGCTTTTAAGATGAAATGGATGATCAGAAGAAACGGATATTATTGGCCGACTATTCTTGAGGATTGTTTTAAATATTTTAAAGGATGTCAGGAATGTCAAAAATTTGGTAATATTCAAAGGACACCCGCATCGGCTATGAACCCCATAATTAAGCCTTGGCCGTTTCGGGGTTGGGCTATTGATCTCATCGGTCAGATTTATCCACCATCGAGTAAAGGACATAAGTTTATTCTGGTTGCTACCGATTATTTCACAAAGTGGGTCGAGGCAATTCCTTTAAAAAAGGTGACATCGGCTAATATGATTGATTTTGTGAAGGAACATATTGTCTACCGATTTGGCATCCCTCAAACCATCACTACCGATCAGGGCACTATGTTTACATCGGGTGAATTTGATGAGTTTGCTATAGGTTTGGGAATTAAAATTTTGAATTCTTCACCGTATTATGCCCAAGCTAATGGCCAGGCTGAAGCATCTAATAAAGGAATTATCAAACTCATTAAGTGCAAGATTAAAGAGTATCCTAAGAAGTGGCATACAATATTAAATGAAGCTTTATGGTCATATCGGATGGCATGTCATGGTGCAACCAAGGTAACACCTTATCAATTGGTGTATGGACACGATGCAGTATTACCCTCAGAAATTAAAATTGGTTCTAGGCGGATACGTTTTTAGGATCAACTGACAGCCGATGATTATGATATTCTTATGAAAGATGAATTGGAAGATGTAGCAGGTCATCGGTTAAAAGCTTTACTTAGCATCGAAGAGAATAAGAAAAGGGTAGCTAGATGGTATGACAAGAAAGTGAAGGTAAATGAATTTGTCGATGGTGAATTGGTATGGAAGTTGATTTTACCGATTGGGACTAAAAGCTCTAAGTTTGGCAAATGGTCACCTAATTGGGAAGGTCCATATTGGATAAATCAATCTATTCCTGGTAATGCATATATTCTTGAAACTCTCGAAGGAGTTGTGTTTCCTAGAGCATTAAATGGAAAATATTTAAAGAAATATTACCCTAGTATCTGGATAGATGCATAAAAGTATAATTGCCGATAACAATCCTATCGGCTGGAGATAAAATAAAGTATCAGTTGTTGTCGATGCGCTAATTTAACAAAGCCTGGATGGCTGATATCGCACGCAGGCGAATTTCATCGGCTTCTTTTAATTCCTTGGCGTCTTCATCGGCACTACCTTCCACAGGCTTGAGTTTCTTTTTCAGGACCAAGGCCTTGCGAGCTTGAGCATCTCGTTCCTGTTGAAGGGCCTTGATAGCGTCGGGAAGCTGGTCTTCTTCTTGTTTAGCTTGAGTCAGAGCTGTCTCAACCTTTTCCAGTTCAGCTAGCAGGGCTGCTTTCTTTGCTGATAAATCTAAGATTTTCTGCCTAAGATCGGCACTGGAGGCTTGCAAGTTGTTGATATTCTTGTGTTTCTCGTCGGCAGTTTGCTTCAGCTGCAGCATTTCTTCTTTAAGTTGAGCCTGAGCTGCTCTGTCAGCAATACGATGAACGGCCCTTTGATATTGAAGTTGTCTGCTCTCTAGATGGACTGCTGGAAAGATGGTTTCTTCAACATTGGCAGGGACTTGGCCGCGGATCGTTTTGAAGATAGTCCTCGCAGGGTCTGAGTCGATCACCAATTGGGCAGTGTCTTGCTGCAGCAGATTTAGGAGGGCTTCTAGCTTGCCATAGGTGTCTGACGATATTGTTCCCAACGCTAGGGAAGAACTCACCTCTTCTCCGTCATCATCAGAGACATCGATAGCAAAAGAGAATAAGCTATCGGGAGAATCTTGTTCTTGTGAAATAAAGAGAATTAGAAATCCTATCTGTGATATCTGGGATATTATAAACCAAACAGTTAATTGGTTTACCTGCTTCAGGACGATTTCTTGAGCTTGGCTTGAGGGAGCGACTTGTAGAGGATCATGCGAAGGATCGGCAGAGGATGCCGATGGAATGTCTTCTATGATCACATCGGTAGTCGGCCCTTGGGGTATAATTGCCGATGATGTATCTTGGGCAGAAGGAGCAGCTTGTTCAGTTACATCGGTGGGCTGGCTGACGGGTGTTGGAGCAGATGCAGGGGCTGGTGTAGATTTCTGTCGTTTTTGTTGAGCTTCAGCATCGGTCAAGGCTTTACGCTTTGTTTGTGCTTCAACGACAATTGGCTGGGGGGCATCGACATTTGTTGGTTGGGGAGCCTGCATGCTTGGCGTGCTTGCCGATGTTCCCGTTTGTTGCTGCAAAAACGGGTATAAGATTGGATATTTAACAAGGAAAAATGTAAAAATAAGGGGATACCTCTGAAGGAGGGGTAGAGGTTGTGGTGCTTGGTAAAGTTGCCGATGACGATCCAGCTGCAGCTTGCACACCCTGATAGTTGTGTGTTAATATAGAATGTATCGGCAGAAAACAGAGTAAGCAAGGTTATTACCTTAAAAGCCTTGATTAGGCTTGAAGCAGCAGCCTTTGGAGAAGCCCTGGATGTTCCCAGTCTTGGTCTGGAAGTGATGTTTTTGGCGCGAGTCCTCTGGAAGGTCAAGGCCTCTAAGGTGGGGGCGTTGTAGCCGATTACCGAGACTGGAGAGGCTGGATGGAGGTTGAAGGGTTTTCCACTTTTGCTTATTGGTGGAACTGGATCATCGGCCTGTTTCAAGGAAGGTTAGCTACCAATATGCATATAAAAGGAAGGAAAGAGATAGAAGTTAAAAGGAACTTACTGCATTGTCAGGAATGGCATAATCGGGATCGATCATATGCCGATATGTGTGAACAGATGTTGAAAACAGCTGTTCTTTCCACTCTTGCCACCATTGCTTATATGATTCTGTTATGAAAGATGCTGGTGACCAGGCGGAGAGATTGACATTTGAGATATCGGCATCGGGAGCAAGTCTTACTATCCTGCTCCATTCAGTTCCAGTGGTAATGATTTCTCTGGGTTTGATCACATCGGCATAACATAGCTTGATTGGTAGTTGCCCAAAGGCCAGCTGGCGGGATACTGCCGATGGATTGTAGAATTCATAAGTAATATGGGAAGCTTTCTCGCTACCAAATGTGTTGACTGGGATTGCTCTAGGGGTGATAATGGCCATCATAAGATCATTGTCTTGGTTCAGATCACTATCGGCGAAATTGAAGAGGAGAGGGAACTTGTTATCCTCATCAATGTAAGGTACCCAAGCCCTAAGGTCACGAGGGAGGCCATGGTAGAAAGTCTAAAAAAATCTGCCGATTTGGTCTTCATTAGCTTCTGTTCCGGGAAGGACAATTATGGCTTCACCGAAGTTGAGAGGAGGGCGTGTTGCCGGTTCATCGTCTCTAAGGACGTAATCTTCGGGAATTTCTCGTGGGAATTCTTGAGCAAAGAGATCCCACTGTAAACGCTTGTGCATGTGAGCGTTTAACCACATATTGACAAACCACCATGGGCCTCCCAGATTGCCGATGGGTTCACCAAGTATAAGCTTCTGAGATACTTGGTGGAGAAGGTGGTAGGTTGAGCTCAGGAGATATCGGCCAAGTGGGAATCTGACACCGTTGGCTAAGAGTTCTGCTGCTGGGAGGAAAGCATTGGTTGGTCCTACCGATCGGCCGCAGAAAATAAACTTCTCCAACCACATGTTCAGGAATGTGGCGTGTTCCCTTTGATTGACAGTACCAGTCTTTTGGTACTCTTGGATGTATCCCGTCTAGCCACCGATGTTGCGTGTATTTACTCTGTATTCAGCTTTTCTGCCAAAAATATGGCCTTCATCGACAGTTGAGATGTCCAAGCCTGTGAGCATATATACATCGGCAAGAGTAGGGGCACATGGGCTGTGACCAAACATGAAGGTGTTGGTGGTATCCGACCAAAATTGAGCGGCAGCTATCATCATGGATTCATTCTTTTGTATATCGGCAATGGATAGCCTGATACACTGATCTATCTTCCGTTCTGCCCAGAACACTTGCATTGATCTGTTGACCCTCAAGAACCAGTTTTTCCACCCTTTGGTGGGTTTGGGCCAAGAACGGAACGTGTCTTTCCACAGATTCAAAGAGAAATTTTGAGATTTGAAGGGAATACGATTTGCCTCTGCGTTAATCAGGTCAGTTGGATCTGGGTCGCCCATTGGACCTAGGCAATGGAGGGGAGGTTGATGGGTTGGAATCACCAATGTGTTGCATAGTTCCTGAGTTTGAAGGACCAAGAAAATGGAAGAGAAAGGAAAATGTCGACTGTAAAAACTCGCAGGGAACCAAAAGGATTAAAGTAAAAGTAATAAGAGGAAGAATGAACCGCAGGGACGTCGAAGTTAACAGCCATTGCTTCGAACGGATGAGGGCACGAGCTGGAAACTTGAAGATGACGATGGCTCTGGTGAGTCGAGGATGCGCGGTTGTTGGTTAGGGTTGCCGCCGGAGTGAGAATGCCAAAGGATGGAGTTTGAAGGTAGAAGATGAGCAGCCCGGAGAAATCTATTTATAGACCATTTGGGGTAGGGGTATTCTTGACTTATCTCTATGCCGTATGCGGATGAATCGAGGTGGTTCAGTTGAATATGGTAACTGTTCACACGACAATCAAGGGATGGTACAGGAGATTTGACGGCAAGTAATCATGACTTGAAGGATATCTCAATACAGGATTTTTCAGTTCTGAAAAAATGATGCGTTGTGGTAAGATCTTGCTGATGGATTGTTATTTTGGTATCTCAACTGTAATTAAGGCAAAGAAGGTTGGAAAATGTGCGATATTTATTGAGATACATGGATTAGATCTAGATTTGATTAAATCTAGTAACAAATCATGTTATGCTTGGAGAATGGGTTGAAGAAATAGGAAATAGCAAGCATCAGCTGGAGTAAATTTCGGAGCATCAGTATCTTATACTCCGAAATTGGGGGGGCATGTGTTGACACCGTTTTTAGCACGTGTCAAGATAATCAGGAAGGGTTAATCAACAGAGGAAAGATTACCGTGTAGATTGATAGCCAAGGAGAATAAGTTTGTTTTTGAGTGGTGGCAGCATATGGATTTAATTTGAAGTGTTGCCGATAAGGTTAAGGGTATTATTGCCGATGCCGATGAAAGAGGGTTTGGAGACTGCTGCCGATGAGACAGGGGATGTACCGATGAAGGAAGGTATGAAGACTGCAGCCGATGAAACAGGAAATGTACCGATGGAAGGAGCTCGAAGGCTGCTGCCGATGGAACAGGGACTGTGCCGTTGAAAAGGAGGTCGATGAGAATACCATCGTGATTGAGGCGGACTATGGAGTAAAATAGGAGTTAATTTCCTTGTGTACGTTTAGTAGAGTCTGAGTTGTATCAAAGTCATGTTTTTTTCCTTAGATTTGGATTTAGTGTCCAAGTCGTATTTGGTTATGTTTCTATAGATCAGGATATAAATATAGAGTGAAGGGCAATGTAATAAGGGATCAATCAATACATCAAAAAACAGCTTTTACTCTTATTTACATTTACTTTCGGCGACTTCGTCAATTTGCATATTTTTCTTTTTACGAGTTCTCATCGATTCGGCGAGTTGTATTGCTCTAAGTGTAATCTTTGACGATCCTCGAGTTCCGCGTGAGTACCTCTTGGCCGTGACTTCCGGGCGTATCGCTATTGTCAGGACCAAAGTGCTCGTATCTTCGTCCTTGTCGATTAACAGGTCAAATCGACTGGCACGCTTTGGATATCGACTTCGGGTATTAGCCCTTTGTGTTTGCAGATTTACTTTTGCATCAACAAGCCCATATTTGGGACCGCACACATGCACATCTTGATTTGATTGTATGGCCAGACTTGTCCCTCTGGATCCATGGTCTGACTATGCAATAAATGTTCACAAGTATGAATTCCTTCTCCCCACCTATGAGCTCCATATAAGCCTATTAGAAGTAGGGTGAGAGAGAGAAGGCATAATGTTACTATGCCTAATGCCAAAAATACAACATATCTTGAGAGAAGAGAGAAGGCACACACCATAAATGCCTTGGTAAGGATCCAAAAATACCATAGGGGAGAGACATGAGAGGGTCATACACATGAATCTCTGAGTTTTATTTTAAAAATCTTGCAAAAACTCTAGAATAATAGTTGATCAAAGAGCTTGAGACATAGCGCTTGACTTGACCGTTCTGTCTTTCAACTGCTCAAGACCCAAGTGATGGCTACAAGCCCCATGGTGGAAGGTAATATGGGTAAGTTTGAAAGTTAGAATAGTTCACTCTGAACCGGAGGAGAGTTCTTGTTTGAACGCATGTGTAATTTTGAGGAGTGAAAGCATTATAGCAACTCCTGATCCATCACTGAGTTTATCTTTACTCAGGGACGAGCAAAGGGTAAGCTTGGGGGAGTTGTTGATGGTAGATAAGTGTCAATTTTAACCGTCAATGAAACATGAAATGGGGCCTAAACATAATTACCACATAGATATAGGGGGTTTACTAACAGAATTTCATGAGTTTTGGTGAATGTTTGTTTCTACAGGGTGTCAGCTGAAAAGAACCAAGGAAGGCCCACATATCAGGTTTACATAGAGACAAAAGGGGTACGAATAACTTTTCTAAAATCTAGAAGGTACGAAAAGACTCTGAAAACAAACGGGAGGTGAAACGGGCCTGGAAGTGGGGCGCTTGCCCCCCTCCTTGGGCGCCTGCCCCAGTGGCTCAGCCAATCAGGCTCCATCTCGTGGATCCTACCTCTACCGCCTTTGAGGATTAATAAAAAGTCATTGATTGAGGTCGGTTTGATCCGATGGCTGTGGTGCTTCCTAGAGGGCTATATAAGCAAGGCCCCTAGCCCCTGGAGGAGGCATTCCCCCAAAACCCTAATTCATTATCTCCCAGCCGGGATAGGTTAGAGGTGTCCCATGAAAGGATGACCCCTCTAGGGGATTAGGTCTAGCTTCTTCAATGTAGTAGATTAGTATCTTGGGAGAAAGGGTCGAGTTGAGATCTTGCTCAAGATTTCAGATCTAGTCATGGAGGCTTGGTAAAGCCTTGTATCTTCACTTTAACATTTTGTAAGACTTATACTTATTCTCTTATTTACATGGCTATGCTTACTTTGAATATAACTTGCTAGTTCAGTTTATCATTCCTTTTGTGTGCTAGTTCATAGAGCGCTTAGCCTTCTAGTTTGTCGACTAGGCTAGGTAGCCGAGCCTTGTGTAAGCATGGTGCTTACACAATGCTCTGCCTATAAGTACACCCTGCTCCCTAGCTGTATGGTAGTTACGGGAGGTGACAGCCCCGTCCATATCTATCGAGCAGGTTCTTAAATTGTAGGACCATAGTCACGTCAGTAGAGGTATCCTTTGTGGTGCTCTCTCCTGTGTAGTGGCGTCCCGAAGTGCACAAGAGTGTGGTAAGTCTTAGCATAGTTGGGTATACCTTTACCATGTGATAAGAATATCATAGGAATATATCTCACATGTTGACCTCCCAAGTTAACTAGTTGCATATCTTTAGTGACCTATCCCATGTGTGTCATATTACATAAATTCTATCATTTCATATATCATTTACCCCTGCTATAGTCTAGTTGGTTTACTAGGTTAGTAGATACATGATGGTGAATTATCAGATTCTTTAACCCTTGCTTCCTTGTGGTAAAATATAAATAACGATACCTGGTTTACTCCCGGTAAAATGCTACAATGGTATGTTCTGTGCGCTTGCGGAATCCTTCATATTTTAGTTGCACTTAATTTATACCAACACCAGGCCACCACGGTGACCCTCCACCCCAACCGTCACCACGGTTGTACTCCTGCTATGACGCTGGTGCTCACGCACCACTCCCTTTCTCCCTCCGCCATCCTCGCTTGATAGAATGGCCGCGCCACCACCGCGGACCGTCGTCTACCGCTGCAGCGCAACATAGGGTGCCTCCAAGTAGTTCACCGCTACTCATCGTCATCGCCTGAACTGTAGGTAGTGGTTGGCCCTTTGGCACGATCCGGATGGGTCCCGTTTGCTCAGGCTAGCCACGGCTTGCCACCGGCTGCCGTGTCGACGCGCACAGGCACGTCGAGGATCTGGTCATTGTGAAGAAGAGTTAGTTGGGGGTGCTCGGTGCAAAGACTGTCTTTGTTGGAACAGTGATTGAAGGAGCAGTGTAATATCTTGTTTGTCCAGGTACCTTTCTGCTTAAGTGCAAGCGCACGCGTGGGCTTCCTGATCTCGGGCCGTAGCTGGGCCGCGGCACCGGGTGCGGTCGTGTTTCTGCGCGGGCCACCTGGGGTGGCTGGGCTGAATCTGTATCGCCAGCCCTTTTCCGTTTTATAAAGTAATTTCTAATTTAGCTTCTAAGCAAACTTGCAAAATCAAAATAGGATTTTGTAGGAGTCCAAAAATTGTGGAACCAATTGCGTTAGAGTTCTAAAATCATAATATATCTAAGGGTGTAATTGGTTAATGCAGTTTCATAATATTTCTAGGCTTGCTCTAATTATTGTGAGACGCTTAAAATTGTTAAATGTGAACTTGTAGTAATTTTTGTGGCAATACAATGATAGTGTTAGCCTCAAAAAATTTTACAGTAGCTTTATAATATTATTACCTACTCATTGTAGTTTCGGTAGCTCCATAATAATAGGTTTATTAGGGTAGCCGGTAAACCCTAATTTGAATACATGTGTTTAAGCGGTAAAATGCTAAAGCAACAACTGGGGCTTCATAACTATAATGTTTGTCAAAAAATAGTGCGTTGCTAGTAGCAAGGATATGTGGCTTAGTATGTTAGTCTCTACGCTAATTCGTTAGCTTGAGAGACGAAATCGTATTCTCAATTGCGACTGTCGTGTTTATTTACGTCTCTGCATTGCATCCACGATTTGCATAATGGGAGCGTTGATGGATTGCGGAGTCATCTAGAACAGCAGAAAAGATGGTGCCTTGAGGATCATGTCATCGTGATGGAATGCTAACTTGGTTGTTTTCTACCCGGGGCTTTGCATAACCCCTATTATTCTGCACTTTAATTTATGCTTGTGCAATAAGTTTAAAGGAGTTGAATGAAACCCACTTGCATATATATATATATATCCTTACCCTATGAGTCTTACTAGTATGATAGGATCGTGTAGTGTGCTATGCTATAGGATTTCGATAGAAGTCGAGTGATTACCTATCACTCGCGAGAGATAGGAAGTACAGTATTGTTACTATTATCATGTTACTATCACATGGATTAAATATGTATAATAATTGGAGACCGGGCGAAACGGGCTTGGATGGACTTGGACCTGGTTGGGCAACAGAGCAGGGCTCTGGCTGCTTTTGTTCCGCCTGTCTCGATTAAGGACCGTTCGTTGCAATGGATTCGATTTTCAGGTCACCGACCTACTTCTCCCGAGCATATACTTGCTTATGGGGGTGGGAAGACTTGTTTCTCTCCAGTCATGACTTCTGGCTCTTTCCGGACCGACTTTCTAGGTGGTTATATATATTAGGTTGAGGAGGTCTAAGCACCACACTGAGCCCGGGCCTGTAGTGTTGGGGGCTTAGAGTCCGAGCTTGGACGGGGACCTGGACCCCTTGACAGGAGTGGAACGGGTTGATCTTGCTTGTGTCCGAGGTTCAAGCAAGGCGTGTGTTTTCGGGGCTCCCAGCTAGGCACATTGATTCATGAATCGCTGTCAACTTGACGGTCCGACATGACTATAATCTGGCATCGTAGCAAGAACTATGGAAGATGGTAAAATAGCTCTGATTGCTTATCACCTGCTTGAAAGTAGCTTTGGTGCTTACATAGAATGGTTAGTCAATGAAATGATGATGGCAGCTAATAAAAGAAATATAAGGATCCACCTTTAGTAATGCTTCTCGCAGTTGCAATAAACCCACAAGCCAAAAAGCCTTGCATAATCCTTGGAGTCTTTTTCTTTCTTCCTGACGGGTAAGTCTTGCAGAGTACAATTGAGTACTCAGGGTTTGTCTACCCTGTTGCAGGTGATAGGTGCTGATAAGCTGAGACTTGTGTGTGGAAGCCTCCTGGTGGGCTCAGCAAGGATTTCCATTATGATATGGAGTAGAGTTTATTTATTCAAACTCTCACCAAAAGCTTTACAAAGAACGTACTGGCAACTTGTTATCATTTCATGGTTATAAAAGTTCATTATGTTCATGTTTAACTTATCATTAAATGGTTTCATTTTTGTTGAACTCTGATAACATTTTAAATTTCGCTGTTATAATCCAATAATGAATTACTCTGATGTTGTACTAAAAGTGATGTAAGAATTGTCAAGGATGTTGTAAGCTTTACTCTCTCATTTGTGATCCTAATGTAAAAATGTGGATCTTCGGGTTCTCCCTTACGGTGTGCTTGACGGAATCACTTAGTTTAGTGTTATCCCTTGGGTACTTAGGGTCTAATGGAAGACGAATATTCTTGGGAGGGCATTAGATTAGGCGGTTCTGCCACAGGTGGTATCAGAGCATAAATGAGACAATAAAGCTTCGCGATCCTTCCTAAATTAAAATTTGATAACCAAACCTTTTCAAATAGTTAGGACGTTTGCATGCGACACATTATATAAGTAGCCCTATTACTATGGTTATGTATCCAGGATAGATGGCACTCTACTGACTTAGTTAGGCTTAATCAACTTTTCTATAGGTACCCTAACCCGGGCCTAGTTCCATAGCATCGACTAGCTACAGGGAGAGCACGACATGCCAAAATCTGAGAACGGTTACCCTATATGTCGGTAACAGCGTGAGGACGGATAGGACGTGCAGTCATGCGTACTCTGTGTGTAATTGTTGTTTAGGTTGACCAGTCTTGGTCCGTGTAGCCACGATGGTACTGTGGCCCCGTGCGTCGCGCATGCTTGTTGGTTCACGCCTGCCTGGCCCATACGTTGTCATACCCCCTTCTGCGCTCTTGTTGAACCTCTGCCCTACAGTCGTACGAACCCTTTATGACCTCGGACACCGCTCGTCGCGTGCGTGTAAGATCTTGTTGTTCACTTTTACTGGCCCCTGTGCATGGCTCAAGGGTGGACTGCGACAGGACCACTAGCTGCTCTGCCTTTATATGAGGGCAGGCCTAGCCGCTTGGAACCATCATTCGGTGCATCCCAGCTCACTCAGCCCTTTTCCCTTGAGCCAACTTCTCTTCAAGCCTTCCTTGCAACCACCACCCACCAAGGATGGCAAGAGTCTGGGTTAGCAGCTACTGCCTAAACATCGAGGGTTTTCCCAAAATCCTGTATGCCACCCTACAAAAGCTCAAAGGCAAGGATCGTCCCAAGTATGAGGGCCGTGAGTACATGAAGCATGGCACCAAGCGATGCAAGGTCACCGTCTACATTGGCAAGAGTGAGGAGTTTCCCGACATCACTGAAGCCTAGAATGTGACCGCAACCGGGTTTCGCTTTGGCGACACCTACCAAGTTGCGGCCCGCAAAGCCTTGTGGCATCTTTGCCAAATCTATGAAGGGCCCATTGCTAGTACCCCCATGCAGTTCTTTCCACCTTGGGACAAGAATCGGCGGGTATGGAGGGCTCGCATGGAGGCCTTGCTGGGTCAGGACATGCAAGAGGGCAACCCAACCATGGTGCACCTGACCACGTACTTGCTTGCTCTAGATGAGCAGTACAACCGGCAGGCCTCGGAGCTGAGGGAGGGTCTCCGCCATGCTGAGGAAGCCGAGATCTTCTCCCAGATGCTCGAAGTGCAGCTTGCTGAAGCCCATGCCATCTGGTAGCTGCCGAGAGTCGAGAGGCTGTCATGGGAGGAAGCCATCAAGGTGGACCAAGACCGACATGACTAGGAGTTGGAGGACGCCTATCTTGCCACTAGGGCCAAGCGTAGGATGCTCGCCACAGAAAGGCAGGAACCCTTGATCTTGGAGGGAATCCCTGTCCATCCGCTGGAGAGAAGGAGGGATGGTGTTATTGTACCGCTAGCACCTCCACCCATGGAAGCCTCAGAGATAGAGCCTTTCCTTCCCCTCACCCAGCCTCTACCAAGGGAATAAGTGGATCCACAGCCTAGTGCAGCAGAAGAGCCCCAAGGGCCTAGGAATGAAGTCGTTCGGCCCGACGAAGTGGATTAGTCGTCCTAGGGGAGATGTGACCGTAGTTGGTAGCATTTTTCATCACTGTCCTCCCGTGTTGTAATCTTTCTGTTGTATTTCATCCATAGTTGTTGAGACCATAGGTTGTAGGATGCAAGCGATGTGTCGAGTAAGAGAGAGTGAGTGCCTGTATGTTGCACCCGTGTAAGGCCGTTTGGAATGTGTAATTGCTTTATCTATCGTGTTTGTTACTTCAATTTTCCCTTAGGCCTTGTAGTTGTGCTTTTTGGTTCTTGAGATGACCACAAGCAGGTTACAAGAGGATAGTTTTTGGATGCAGCAGATCAGCCGTGATTGGATGACAGAGGACACTGTATCAACTAATTGTGGATGTCCTAGTAGAACACTTGAACTTCCTTGATTTAAATCCGCCTTGGGAGTTAATTTTCTTGTTCCTTGCTTTGAAAGGGACCCTTGTTGCCTAATTCTTCCCTTGCAATCCTTTTCTAATTCTATGGTCTATGATCCCACTGCTTTACTACATGTAAGTTGGTAATAGTTACCTGGTTAATAGCTTATGGTGCCACGACGGAACCGAGGGCCACCTGTGGATCGTGACCACATGGTTGTGCCACTCGGCGTGTGCTGGTATCGAGGTTGTTGACCAAGCACTTTTACTAAGTTACACCGCAGTACCACTCTTGCTACAGATATTCTCCTTGGTAAAAACATTCTAGTGTTCTAACGGGAAATCCACAACAGGTTGATGGAGTAGTGCTCTCATAAATGACTGATAGCGAATTTTGGAAGAAGCACGTATGTCCTAATCACAGTCTATACGAAAGGCTAGTGCAAGTTGGATTCAAATGGAAAAAGAAGAGAGAGAAGAGCGACAAGGGAAAAGGTTAGCCACGAGTGGTTGGGGTAATTAGAACATCCGACTTGACGTTGTCCCTGTGATCGGGTTGACCAAGCTAGGCACACTGGATTGCTGTCGCTGCGTGTCCTGTGGAAGCCGTCGGTGGCGGGGCCCACGTGTACCGTGCTCGCATGGCCGTGGCATGGCGCCGCACTCGCCTTGTCCCCTTGCACTGTACGCCCCCTCTTTCCCTAGCACGCTTGTCGGCTCTCGATTTTTCGCCCACGTCCCCGTGCTGGACCCCCTCTCATTTCTTTTCTCGCCGGCACCGTCGCTCGCACGCCTCCTTGCCGAGCGAACCCCATCCCCTCCTTCTCTTCCCCCCCGCTAAGCTCGCACAGGAAGCGCACCTTGGTAGACACTCTCCCCACCTCGTGACCCCCCTAGTGATTCCCCTCCACGCCGCCTCCATTTCAGGTGCGCTGCACCACCACCTCCGCCCACCAGGCTATAAATGCTACCTTGCTTGCCTCTCCTCCATCACACCCCAGATCCAAAGTAGAGAACCTAGGATCGGTCCCCTCCATTAGCGCTCAGGAGGGAGAAGCTCAGGAGCAGTTGGGAAGGAAGTGGTTGGAGGCAGAGCTATGAGATCTAGCCGTTGCTCGCAAATCTAGGGTCGCCAGCCTGAGGTGATGGTGTAACTTGAGTAGAAGGGATCTGGTTTCCTTTGAAGGAGTTCAAGATCATCTCGGGTTAGTTAGGTTCTAAGGTCCGCGATGATCTATTTATCTGTCTCTTGTTTCTGGATCTGCTGGGCATACGCCATGTTCTAGATAATCATTTTCCTGTTACTCTTCCACTGTCCCCGTCTTCGTCGATTTCTAGAGAGGTTATGAGTGTATTAGATTGTTCTTAGCCATGTGTCTCTAGATCCCAGAGTGATTCGGTTGTCGAAGTCGTGTAATCTCCTATGTAATTTTAGATTTAGAAGCGAAATCGAGTTTTCCCCTTTTCTGATTCTTGCTCTGAATCTCGGGATGAGATTCTTTTTAAGGGGGGTTGATTGTAACACCCCTAGTGTTACGAGTTTGCTTAGCACCCCGATTAGGATCAAAAGAAAATAAGTAAACGAGTTCTCGGGTTTTAAAATCTTTTGCCTCACGTAAATGATAAATGGATAATGTCGGTAAATTGGTTTTATGTGAAAACATGCTAACAAGACCCTAATTAGAAAATGGAACGATAGGTCATTTTAATTGTTGGTGTGAAAAACAAATTTATAAATGAAAATAAAAAGGTAACTTGAGCATGGCGCATAAGTAAAAATTTTATGCGCAAGTTACGTAGATGGAAGTGCAACTTTCATGTTTGGGGATAAATATTGTTAGCTAGTATTTTGCAAGCTCCAAAAATCAATTTCAAAATTCAATTCTACCTAAACCCTAGATCTCGTCTATGGTTGAGGGAAGTAATGGCAATGCCGTTTCGACGATTAATTTGCAACAAAAATGCTTAAGCACTAACATCTAGTTTTTCCATAGTTGGTTGCTTCTAAGTATGTACTTGGACTTGGTTGAGTTGCAGTTAAGTTGGACATCGTGTTGCTCTCTTAAGAAATTCCTAAGTTTGCTTGAATGCGCTGTGAACCTCGGAGCTGATGTTCTGTTCGTGAACCGGCAATGGCAGTGACGAGCGTACGTTGATGTTGTGATCTCCTCCCCATTAGTTGCTCTCTGATCTTGGCAATCAATCCTATGGTTAGATTCTAGCACCGACTGTTGAGCATGGGAAAGTGTTTGAACCTTAGTTGAGTCGTTCGTCGACTTTCACCTTGCTTTAAAGTTGGTGCACTTCACCACGTACGCTTGTTCGGCTTGTGTCCGCGGTCACCGCGCATGGGTCCCGAGCTGCGCGTTTGGCGCGCTCGGCATGTCGCGCTGCCGGCCTGCCACTGCCCTGCACCTCTGGGTCGCCTTGGTTGTTTCCACGCGGGACCGCAGCTGCCTGCCTCCTCACATCGTGTTTCGCTGCTTAGCTGTCGGTCACGTCGTGCGCGCGCCTGGGCGGTGCTGCGGCGGCTGTCGAGGGGACGGTGTGGCGCCTGCCTCTGCCACCCGAACAAGCTACCCGCCAGGCTTGCGGACAAGAATCACTGCCTTGCAACAGGTCATTGACTCGGCCACTGTCGGGATAGAGACGTCCCCTACCTCGCTACCCCCCTTGCCCTGTTCTGCTTTAGGCCGGTATCGGCGTCCCGCTCAGTCAGGCCACCCTACCATGCGCGTCACGCCGTGCCTCCCTGCCTCATCAATGGCACATGTTGCTCTGCCACCAACCGGAGCCACCCACCTTAACTGCTCGTGCCTGTCTGTGTGTCCACTCTCCACGGCATGGCCACAGCAAGCACCCTCCGCGTTCTATCATAGAACCACCTGTGATTTCCCATTTCGCACAGCTCGGGCAAGGGCAGTCCAATTCCTTGCACCTGCGGCTCGTCAGGAGAGTTGCCTAGCCACACCCCTCACATCGGGCCACAGTCGTGCACCACAAGTGACGTAGTTGGAGTTCTCCCGTCGTCGGTCATCTCACCGCCATGGGTAACGTGGATTGGGGTAAGGCACAAATTGGTTCGATTGCTTTCGATCTCGAGCTCGTCTTGACTTCGCCTATGCGGTGCTCGCCTTAGCTTCGCTTGTGATGCAGTCGGTGGTGAGCTGACGCGTCGGTGCCCGCGGAGGAGCGCCGCCAACCGTGCCGCGTGCACATGGCCAAGCCACCTTGGCGACCCTCCACCCCAACCGTCACCACGGCTGTACTACTGGTATGACGTTGGTGCTCACGCACCACTCCCTTTCTCCCTCCGCCCTCCTCGCTTGATAGAACGGCCACGCCACCACCGCGGACCGTCGTCTGTCGCTGCAGCGCAGCATAGGGCGCCTCCAAGTAGTTCATCGCTACTCATCGTCGTCGCCTGGACTGTAGGTAGTGGTCGGCCCTTTGGCGCGATCCGGATGGGTCCTGTTTGCTCAGGCCAGCCACGGCTGGCCGCAGGCTGCCGCGCCGACGCGCACGGGCACGTCGAGGATCCGGTCATTGTGAAGAAGAGTTAGTTGGGGGTGCTCGGTGCAAAGACTGCCTCTGTTGGAATAGTGATTGAAGGAGCGGTGTAATATCATGTTTGTCTGGGTACCTTTCTGCTTAATTGTAGGCGCGCAAGGGCTTCCTGATCTCGGGCCGTAGCTGGGCCACGGCGCCGGGTGCGGTCGTGTTTCCGCGCGGGCCACCTAGGGTGGCTTGGCTGAATCTATATCGCCAGCCCTTTTCCGTTTTATAAAGTAATTTCTAATTTAGCTTGTAAGCAAACTTGCAAAATCAAAATAGGATTTTGTAGGAGTCCAAAAATTATGGAACCAGTTGGGTTAGAGTTCTAAAATCATAATATATCTAAGGGTGTAATTGGTTAATGCAGTTTCATAATATTTCTAGGCTTGTTCTAATTATTGTGAGATGCTTAAAATTATTAAATGTGAACTTATAGTAATTTTTGTGGCAATACAATGATAGTGTTAGCCTAAAAAATTTTACATTAGCTTTATAATATTATTACCTACTCACTGTAGTTTCGATAGCTCCATAATAATAGGTTTATGAGGGTAGCCGGTAAACCCTAATTTGAATACATGTGTTTAAGCGGTAAAATGCTAAAGCAACAACTGGGGCTTCATAACTAAAATGTTTGTCGAAAAATAGTGCGTTGCTAGTAGCAAGAATACGTGGCTTAGTATGTTAGTCTCTACGTTAGTACGTTAGCTTGAGAGACGAAATCGTATTCTCAATTGCGACTATCGTGTCTATTTACGTCTCTGCATTGCATCCACGATTGTCATAATGGGAGCGTTGATGGATTGCGCAGTCATCTGGAATAGCAGAAAAGATGGCGCCTTGAGGATCGTGTCATCGTGATGGAATGCTAACTTGGTTATTTTCTACCCAGGCAAGCCCCGGTGCATAACCCCTATTATTTTGCACTTTAATTTATGCTTGTGCATTAAGTTTAAAGGAGTTGAATGAAACCAACATGCATATATATATCCTTACCCTATGAGTCTTACTAGTATGATAGGATCGTGTAGGGTGCTATGCTATAGGATTTCGGTAGAAGTCGAGTGATTACCTGTCACTCGTGAGAGATAGGAAGTATAGTATTGTTACAGTTATCATGTTACTATCACATGGATTAAATATGTATAGTAATTGGAGACTGGGCGGAACGGGCTTGGATGGGCTTGGACCTAGTTGGGCAACAGAGCAGAGCTCTGGTTGCTTTTGTTCTGCCTGTGTCGATTAGGGACCGTTTGTTGCAATGGATTCGATAGTCAGGTCATAGACCTACTTGTCCCGAGCATATACTTGCTTATGGGGGCAGGAAGAATTGTTTCTCTCCTGTCATGGCTTCCGGCTCTTTTCAGACCGGTTTTCTAGGTGGTTATATATATTGGGTTGAGAAGGTCTAAGCACCACACTGAGGCCGGGCCTATAATGTTGGGGGCTTAGAGTCCGAGCTTGGACTGGGACCTAGACCCCTTGACAGGAGTGGAACGGGTTGGCCTTACTTGTGCCCGGGGTAGAAGCAAGGCGTGTGTTTTCGAAGCACCCAGCTAGACACATTGATTCACGAATCGCCGTCAACTTGATGGTCCGACATGACTATGATCTGGCATCATAGCAAGAACTATGGAAGATGGTAAAATGGCTCTGATTGCTTATCACCTGCTTGAAAGTAGCTTTGGTGCTTACATAGAATGGTTAGTCAATGAAATGATGATGGCTGCTAATAAAAGAAATATAAGGATCTACCTTTAGTAATGCTTCTCGCAGTTGCAATAAACCCACAAGCCAAAAAGCCTTGCATAATCCTTGGAGTCTTTTTCTTTCCTCCTGACGGGTAAGTCTTGCGGAGTACAATTGAGTACTCAGGGTTTGTCTACCCTATTGTAGGTAACAGATGCTGATAAGCTGAGACTTGTGTGTGTAAATCTCCTAGTGGGCTCAGCAAGGATTTCCTTTACAATACGGAGTAAAGTTTATTTATTCAAACTCTCACCAGAAGCTTTACAAAGAACATACTGGAAACTTGTTATCATTTCATGGTTATAAAAGTTCATTATGTTCATGTTTAGCTTATCATTAAATGATTTTATTTCCGCTGAACTTTGATAATATTTTAAATTTTGCTGTTATAATCCAATAATGAATTACTTTGATGTTGTACTAAAAGTGATGTAAGAATTGTCAATGATGTTGTAAGCTTTACTCTCTCATTTGTGATCCTGCTGTAAAAATGTGGATCTTCGGGTTCTCCCTTGCGGTGTGCCCGACGGAATCACTTAGTTTAGTGTTCTCCCTTAGTCCGCTGGGTACTTAGGGTCTAATGGAAGACGGGTACTCTTGGGAGGGCATTAGATTAGGCGGTTCTGTCACATTACCTGAAGTACTGTCTTCGCTGTTGGGTGTGAAGACTAGACCATTGGGCATGGTCTCTATAGTATTCTCTTCTTATATGCTTTTGCAGGATGTGACTAGCACTGACAGTACTTGAACTAAATGTGGTTTCAAAACTATATTGCTTCCGCTACTCCTAATTTGGTTTGTAATAACTTATTCGTACTCCGATGTATGAGAACTATTTATGAACGGTTGTAACAGGTGGTGTGTTGTGTTGAATCACTACGATCTTGGTCTGTTCTCGGTTTAGTTTGAAATCCCTCGTGATTTCGTGAACTACCGGAGTTATATGGGCTCAAGTTTGAGAATTTGATTGCTTCGGTGATTGTTTTTGGACTGCTCTTATAATTTGGACGGTTCCATGACAACTTGTTTCAAGCATGTCCTGTGTGTGTCATCTGGCACATATGTATGCCCAAAAGATAGATCTGTGTCGTCTTCATCGCTAGTTGTTGTATTCGTAAGCTCTGACATTAGTGCAGATTTTTCGCCCTGCCATACCACAAATATGTTCAGATTGTGCACTTGACCAAGCTGTCCTTTTAAAACCAGCCAGGATCTAAAATTTGCACAACCTTCTAGGTTCAAAACTTCAAGCTTCTTCAACTTCCATATGCCTTCAGGCAGTTCTACTAGCTCAGGACACCTTCTGAGGTCCAAGCACTCCAAATTTTCCAATGTAGTGATACTTGGTAGCCTCCTAAATCTGGTACAACCTAGCCTGAACACTCTCAGCTCTTTATTGTTGCCAACAGAGTTTGGCAGAACTGTAAGGTCCTTGCAGTTACAAAGATCAATATTTGAAATCATGTGACAATCACCAATAGAATCCGGTAATCTATTTAGGTATTCACAGCCTGACAAATTTAGTATTCTCAACTTCTTGAGCTGACCAATGGATTCAGGAAGCCCAAGAAGATATAGACTATCTGTTATATGAAGTGCTTGTAGGCTCCAAAAATCTGAAATAGCGTCAGGAAGTGCTTCACAATTTAGTCTTGACATGGCAAGATATTTCAGATTGCTAATCTCAAATATGGTATTGGGTAGTGCCGTTACATAGGGAGATCCAACTGTCACACTTCACAAGTGCTTTGCGTTCTTCATTGCCATACCAAAAATGTAATCATAACACTTTGTAATATATATGGCACGTGCCTTTCCAAAAATATTTTTGGGAACAATATCTTCTGGTTGTTCTCTCAAAGAAAAGTATCTATAATTTTTTTTCTTCCTTTGGCACGACAAGTGAAATTTCATCACCCAGCATGAGCTGAGCAAGATCATGAACCAAATCATGCATTCTACATATCACTCTCCCATTTTCTTCTTCCACATTTTGCAGGAAAGAGATTTGCACAAGAGAATTGAAGTTCTTGTTGCCAACATAATCCATAGAGATCATATCATGAGCGATCCATAGGTCAATCAGTTGTTCTTTATCTATCTTATGACCTTTGGGAAACACTGAACATATTGTAAAACACTGTTTGATATTATATTGCAGATGGGAATAGCTCAGCCTCAAGCATGCAGCTACTCTATGTACTTCTCCCTGGACATCTAATAGATTGTTGTCTGTCATGGCTTGCCAGTCTTCTATTGTTCGTTCCATGCCATGGAGGACACCTGCAAGACTTTTGATTGCTAGTGGCACCCCACCACATTTTTTCACAACCTCTTTTCCCACCTCTTGGAAATCAGAGCTCAATCTTTTCGCACCTGCTCCAAAGCTGTGTTGGAACAGCTGCCAGCTGTCATCGAAAGACAAGAATGGCAGGTCAAATATGTATATTGATTCCATAGCTTCCACAACCCTTGTACAGCGAGTAGTGAGTAAAATCTTGCTTTCTGGTGCGCCATTCTTTAGATGTACCATAAATTGCTCCCATTGAATTTGGTCATCTGTCCAAACGTCATCCAGTACAAGTAGAAACTTCTTTCCATTCAGTCCTTTTGATATTTCTGCACTTATATGCTGTAAGGGATATTTATCAGATTTCTCTTCAACAATAGCTTCAAACATTTTCTCGACAAGCTTGATAATGTTAAATTCTTGTGACACATGAACCCATAGTGTAAATTCAAAATGCTTCTTTATAGTCTCACCATCACTGAAAATCAGTTTAGCCAAGGTAGATTTTCCAGAGCCACCAAGCCCAATGATTGAAACTATCTCTATTTCCTGATGGACATTAGACTTTACTAGTTCAGTTATTATCTAATCCTTGTCTTGGACTCTTCCCAGTACTGATGTCACATCCACAATGGGCAATATGATTGCATCTCAAAAGTTGTCTTGTTCATATGGTGAACTGGATTACCAAATGGTAAACTATTTGCTATTGTAATGAAGTCAGCTCTTCACTTCACAATGTCAGCAAATCTGTTCCTGATTGTCTTAATCTTCCTGGCTACCTTGCATTCTAAAATAAATGATTTTGGCTTTGTGAACATATATCTGGACATAAGATCACCACCAGCAGCAGCTTCATGTTTCTCAGCCTTCAGCTGGAACTCATCATCAACATCATAAGCAACATCTTTCAACCTCTTGAGCCAGTTAAATGATGGGTCATTCCACATAGCTTCATGTCTTGTCTCCAACCAACTGTTGATCTCCTCAACTTGATCCCTGAGCTCATGAAGATCTGTTTTCACACCCACAATGTTGCTGTACTCTTTGACTAGCAGTGGAGCTAATTTATTGCCCACAACCTTCAATGTCATAGATACCACAGCAGATACTGCAGCAGCTTCCATAACCGAGTGTAGTTCTGGAAATGTCTTTTTCACCAAAATTTCCTACAAATTACATTGTCAAATTAGCTGCTACTCTTGACAAAGTAAAAAGAAAAATAAAAGAAGAAGAAGAAGAAGAGCTATGATAAAATATGGGCTTTACAGCATGAGTTCATTCGATTATGTTTCTTTCTTTGTCCGCTGACATCATTTATGGCTGATGCAGATAATGATTTTATAGCCTTGTATGAAACAGTGGTTGATGGTATTGATATCTGACCTATGAAAACAGGCGTACTTGCAGTAGCTCTTTATACTTTGGTCTACCTGTCTTCTTGCTCCCTACATCATAAGCAGCGAAAATACCATAGTGTCTAGCTCAGGAGAATCGACAGCTATCACGTATGACTTCTGAGTTTCTGGCCTTCAGTACCTGACCATAGGCAGATGCAGAACAATCACCAATTTTATTTTCTGAAAATATTTGCATTGATAGAAGAAATTCTAGAGATACTTTGTTGAAGAAGAAATAGATAAAAGTAGCCCGAGCAGAAGAAAAAGGAAAATAGAACAGAAAAAGGAACAGACGACCTGGAGCTCAGATCTTCTGTTATGAATTATGATTCATGGCTTAAGAGGATTCAGCCCTCAGTTCAGTAAACCTCAGAAGTCAAAAGGCTAAGTTATAGTCCAAAGAGATTACCGTTCAAAGCAGACAAAAGAAGCCAGAGTACAAATGGACGAATTTAACAGGAGCAACGTACAAAACAATAAGGTACAGTATTCTTAGTTAAAAATAATGTGCAATACCTGGAGCCCAACATGCCCGTTGTCCTTGTGCCAACCCTTGCTCTAATGCAACATGTGCTCGTAGTACTGCTTTTGATCGTCCCAGAATCACATACGGCCTCCCTTTTCTCCTCTGCAGTGTATGGAGACCAGAGCTTCCGGAATCTGGGTTGTACAACGCTGGCTTCAGCTAGATCAAGACGGCCAGGAATGAGAGAACTTGGGAGCTCCAGCTAGCTTTAGCTTGATGCTTTGGTCGACCAGCACCACTGAATGGAGATATTCGAATTCGGTTCCACCTGTTACCTTCAGGATAAGGCTATCCGCACTCATAGTCCTCTATATTCATCCTCTATACGTCCTAGTCAGCAAGATTCTCTCCTCTATACTCAATTCTCCCGCACCCATCCATCCTCTATATCATCCTCTATCCACTCTATCTACTATGGGACCCACTTGTCACTTTATCTAAATATATCCATGAGTGATCTAGTTTTGAAGGATTTATTGAGACGAATTTAATGGTGCAATCGAAATTTAATTTGGATTTTTGGTTTGTGAGTTATAGCATTTTTTTCTTGGTTTAGCTAGTAGGGCCCGCCACTGTACACTATAGAGTAAACACTGTACTACTCTAAATATAGAGTAAGAGAAAGAATAGAGTATCGTTTTAGAGTATACAGTGCAGCAGTTTTTACTCTATATTCATACTCTAAAGCTTTAGAGTATCATTTAGAGTATGCCACTACGGACAATCTAAGAGTGGTTGACTGCCTCAAAGTCATCGTCGTGGAGAGACGAGAGAGTACGCGTACCAAAGAGCAGTGAAGGAAATATCTCGGGGAAGATGCCGACATGCCGTGGAGTAGTGGTGCATAGCGTGGTGACCGGCGAGCCGCGAGCCTGCTGTTCTTTGGATGACGACCTGCCTCCGCTCCAACTCCTCAGTCTCCAGTCTCCACCTGTGCCGCATTTTGTCGAACGAGTGGCGTGCACTGCCTACTGTTTGAGCATTGCAGCGAGGGCCAGCAGCATGGCAGGACGCTCCGCCGTCGCCATGGTCGCTGTCGTACTCGTACCCGACAAGGCTCCCGCACCTCCCTTGCCCGCTGCTCCACCATCCTAGGCCGGCCGGTCGGCACCATGCCCCCACGCTCTCTGCAGTGAGGCGACACGGAGACGGCCTCGCTTGAGTGGCAGGGTCAACACGGCACGGACCACGGTACGATTCAGAGAAGAGAAGCGGCACGATGATGGAGCACGTATCGTCAGACAAACGCACTGCCAGGGAAGAAAAACGCATCGTGCATCACTCGCAATGGATACACCTCAACTGGCTGCTGCAACCTGTACTTTTGGTGGTGAAGAACTGTGACTGACGACAACCAGGCCCATAATGTTAACTGAGGCCGTGTTTAGATTCCAGAATTCACCCCTAAATTTCACTATGCAAAAAGAAGATTCCCTATCACATCAAAATGCCGGCATATATATGGAGTACTAAATGTAGATGAAATCAAAAACTAATTACACAGTTTTGTTGTACTTTACGAGACGAACATTTTAAGCCTAATTAATCAAAATTTGAACAATTATTATAAAAAAAAAACAAAAGTGCTACGGTGCTCGGGGGTGGCACTGTGCTGAATCGGCCACCCCCGAGTCAGGTAACTAAACAAGGCCTGAACAGCAGAACAAAACATCTGTCGCTCTGAAATCTGAGACTTCATATGCAAAGGAGATGAAACAAACGCTGCATGTTCTGATCAAAACGCTGGGTGTGTCTGGCAAAGCAGAGTAAGCAGTTAATACAGCAGAATGCTCTATGCCTCCATGGAGAATAAACAGTTCAGTTCAACAATTTACTTCATAACATCTGGTAGCAAAGGAAATCCATTCGCAGTAGCAAGCTTGAGTACAGGCAAGATGGAAATTGTGACCAGTAAGTAAACTGATGCATTTCTTCATGGCAAAGCAGAGGTAACATAGCCTTCACTGTTGCTTACTCGACATATATAGTCATCTCTCTGCCTTTCGAATCCCGGGTCCAAGCTCGGGCACCCGGTAGCGCCACGTCACCCGCTAACCTAGTAACCGTTCGATCCGGCAGGGAAACAACTTCGTCCGTCCGATGCTAGAGCGGTTCGGGTCTTTGCTCACTTCTACTCCTATCTGATGGTTCGCTAAGTTTCTCGGGCTAGGAGAGCGGGCAGCAGCATCGCCCGTGCCATCGGCAATCCTCCCATGCTCGGCGCTCCTCTCCTCGCCCCTAGGCCGCATTGTCGCTGGTGCAGCGGTGCCGCCCTGCCTACGCCCTCCAGTGGCGGCGCGACATGGCCTCGCACTAGCTCCGCGGAAAACCACGCGCCGATGCCTGCTCCCTCCGCCGGCCGAGCGCTCCCGCACCACGCAACCGCCGCCGGGCCACGGCCCTGCACAAGACAGCTTCCAACGCTCCAGCCGCCTCCATCGGGTGCGACGCCACCATCGCTAGAGCGGCGCTGCAATGCCGCTGGGGCGTGGTGATGAGATATACATTATACTCATTTAACATTGATCTTGCCATATCAATCAAAGTTCTATTCTTTCTCTCAACTAGGCCATTAGATTGAGGTGTATACTTGGCCGAAAATTGATGCTTGATTCCAAGCTCCTCACATAGCTCATCAACTCTTGTATTTCTAAACTCACTTCCATTGTCACTTCTCACTTTCTTGATTGTGGTTTCAAACTCATTTTGTACCCTCTTGATAAACTTCTTGAATATGTCAAATACATCACTCTTGTCCACAAGAAAGAATACCCATGTGTATCTAGTGAAATCATCCACAATCACAAAGCCATACTTGTTGCCACCAATGCTTGTGTATGTAGTTGGCCCAAATAGATCCATGTGCAACAACTCAAATGCCTTAGATGTACTCATAATGCTCTTTAATGGATGAGTGTTGCCCACTTGCTTTCCGGCTTGACATGCACTACATAGCTTATCTTTCTCAAATGTGACATCCTTCAAGCCTCTAACTAAGTCATGCTTCACTAACTTATTCAATTGCTTCATGCCAACATGACCAAGTCTTCTATGCCATAACCAACCCATACTTGATTTGGTAAGCAAGCATGTTGAAAGTTGAGTGTCACTAGCATCGAAATCAATCAAGTATAGATTCTCATATCTAAAACCCTTGAAGATCAAATTAGAGCCATCAACACTAATTATCTCCACATCATCAACACCAAATATGCACTTGAAATCTAGATCACACAATTGAGCAACCGAGAGAAGATTGAAGTTCAACTTTTCAACTAGGAGCACATTGGAAATGCTATGATCATTTGAGATTGCAATCCTTCCAAGAGCCTTTACATCACCCTTGCTATTGTCACCAAATGTGATGCTATCAATGCCACTATCATTTGATCTGAGAGAGTTGAACATTCTTGAATCACTGGTCATATGTTGAGAGCACCCACTATCAAGCACCCAATGCCTTCCTCCGGCCTTGTAATTTACCTACAAAATAAATTAATGTTTCTTAGGTACCCATACTTGTTTGGGTCCTTGGAGGTTAGTAACTAAGCTCTTTGGTACCCAAATGGCCTTCTTCTTTGGACCCACAATTGGTGTACCAACAAACCTAGCATGCACATCTTTCTCACCCTTGGTAAGCACATAACAAGAATCAAAAGGAATGTAATCCATTTTAGCATGAAACTTGTTGTTGTTCTTGTTCATTTTATTACAATTAATCTCTAGATACCCAACTTGCTTGCATCTATTGCAATAACGACCATTGCTCTTCACAAAGCAAGACTTTGGAGTAGCAAAGGCCGCCTTGCCCTTCTTGGGAGTATAGCCCAAACCCTCTTTGTTAAGAGAGAACCTTTGGCTACCCAAGCATTTTAGCAAGCGGACATCCCCACCATAGGCATTGCCTAATGCGCGGGTGAGATCATCCACCTCTCTCTTGAGAGTCTCAATCTCAACCACAAGCGATGCATCACTAGTAGTAGATGTAGAGTTGGTTGTGGTGGATGATGATGAGCTACATGAAGCATTAGTAGGACCAACAAATAAAGAATCATCAATAATATCACATGTTAGTCCAATATCACATGTGACAATCACTTGCTCCTCCTTAGCTTCCTTCATGAGCTTCTCCAACTTGAGGTCCTTCTCCTTGATGAGTTCAAGTAGAGAGGAGTGGGCTTCCTTAAGCCTAGTGTGAGCAACTTCAAGGTCCTCGTGGTCTTCCTTTAGACACTCACGAGAGGCCTCTAGCTCATCAAAGGATTTCCTAAGAGCTTTAAGCTCTTGTTCAATTCCTTTGCACTCCTTACTCTTTTTGAGAGCAACAAGCTCTTCCATCAAGGCATCATTTTCATTGCTCTTGGCAATGAGCTCTTGCTCCAAGATTTTGTACTTCTTGGTTGTCCTCTTGTAGCCCTTGCTCATTTGATCTATTATGCCTAATAGATCATCCTTGGAGTAGTCCTCATCCTCCTCATCATCACTCCTACAACCATCACTAGCACAAGAATCATCATCACTATCATCATATTTTACCTTGGTGGGCTTGGCCATAAGGCATGTCGATGTAGTGTCGAAGATGGATGGCTTGTTGGAGAGGGCGATGCTTGCAATGGCTCACCGAGTGGTCCTCTCATCATCACTAGAGCTATCATCATCATCACTATCGGAGTTGTCACTACCCCAAGTGACCACATAACCACCACCCTTCTTCTTCTTGTTGATAGTGAAGCTCTTCTTCTCTTTCTTCTCCTTCTTGTCCTTCTTGTTCTTCTTCAACTTCAACTCCCCATCATGATATCTTTTGTCTTCATAGGGGCACTTTGCCACTACATGATCAGGGCTATTGCAATTGTAGCAAAGCACCTCCTTTGCCTTCATGAAGTCCCTTCTCTTCCTTGCCCCATATCCTTTCTTCTTCATGAACCTCCCCATCTTGTGCACTAGGAGGGCCATGGTCTCATCATCGAATGGATCATCATCATCACTCTCCACCTTGCTCTTGCCCTTAGAAGATGAAGCCTTGAATGCAATGGGCTTCTCTTGCTTGACCTTGGTCTCCTTCTTCCCTTCTACCTCATCTTCATCATCATTGTATTGGGCATCGGTCATTATATCTCCAAGCACATCGGTTGGTTTGACCTTGTCCAATCCCTCTCTAAAGATCATTCTTCTCAAGGTGGCAAACTTCTTGGGTAAGCACATCAAGAACTTGTGTGAGAAGTCCTTGTCCTCAACCTTCTCTCCAAGCCCCTTAAGATCATTGACAATGACTTGGAGCCTATAGAACATCTCCGGGATGGATTCATCATCCTTCATCTTGAAAGTGGAAAACTTGTCCTTGAGCATATATAGCTTGGCACTTTTTACCATTGAAGTGCCTTCATATGTTTCTTCAAGCCTTATCCAAAGCTCATTTGCCTTTTCAAGATCTTTGATTTGCTCAAATACTTTGTCATCAATGGCACGGTAGATTATGTCAAGTGCCGCCGTGTTGCATTGTTTGTTGATGCGGTCATTTGGAGTGAGATTTTCTTCATCAAGAATGATGTATCCTTCTTTGGTCACATCCCAAACCTTCTCATGTATATTGCCTAGATATTGCTTCATCTTCCTTTTCCAATGATCAATGGAAGAGATGCCATCAAAGAATGGAGGTTTGCCATTAACATGATTGAACATAACTTGAGCCATCTTGCACCGAGATTGTTAAGCCTTGCAAACGGTGACCACGGCTCTGATACCACTTGAAAGGTCTTGATGGCTAGAGGGGGGGTGAATAGCCTTTTAAAAATTTCTACATAGACAAGCTAAACAAGTTTATCAATACAACAAATAGCGAGATGCGAGTTTTGCTTAGCCTACGGGGTGTTTGCAAGCCACCTATTCAATTCACAATTCTAGTATTGGCACTCAACCGCACAAGTTAAATCGAGAAGGTAACTACAACTACAACTAGCAAGCTACACAAAAGAGCTACTCTAGCAAAGCAAACTAGCTAGCAAAGATAACTAAGAAAGTAATGCGGAGTTGAGTTAGGAGGGTTTCACCGAGGGGCGAAGTATTGAGCCAACCAATATGATCAACAATGAATACTAAAACAACCGAACACCGGGATCAATCAATCACAATATGAAAGTGATGACACGAAGATTTATCCCGAGGTTCACGTGCTTGCTGGCACGCTAGTCCCCGTTGTGTCCCTCTTCACCACGTGGTTTGGTGGCTAATCGGTCTCACACCGAGCCTCTCAAAAGGCGCCACAAGAACCTACCAAATGGCAAAAGGTTGCAATGACACGAGCAATTTACTAATGTTGCCTTTGGCGCTTCACTGAGGTAGGCACAAACCCCTCACAATCACCGGAGGTGGCCAAGAACAATCACCAACTCTTGCCAACGCCTCCAAGCTGCTCCAAGCCGTCTAGGTGGCGGCAACCACCAAGAGAAACAAGAATCCCGCAGCAAATCAACCACCAAGTGCCAACTAGATGCAATCTCACAATGCAAATGCACTTGGATCACTCAATCTCACTTCGAATATGCAAAGAAGCAAGAGAGATGAGTGGGAGGGGAGTTGCTTAGCTCAAAGTGCTCACAAGTATGTCAAAAGTCCAAGAGAGAGAGCCTTGAGCCGGCCAACGAGTATTTGTAGACGTACTCCTTCGAATATAGCCGTTACACACTTGAAACAGCCGAAGTCGCGCTGACCGGACGCGCTGGTCGCGCAGACCGGACGCGCCGGTCACACAACGGCTCTTTTGCGAAACACCGACCGGACGCGCTGGTCGCAATGACCGGACGCGCTGGGCTCGACCGGACGCGCTGGTCCCGTAACTGACCGGACGCGCTGGTCAACCCAGAGCAGTGCACAACGAAACAGCGACCGGACGCGCTGAAGAACTGACCGGACGCCACAGTGCCAACGTTCGGTTAGAGTCCAGTAAGCTCCCTGATCGACCGGACGCGTCCGGTCGACAGTGAACGGACGCGCTGCGCGTCCGATCAAAACGCTGAGACACATGCAAACGCTGAACACTGACCGGACGCGTCCGGTCAAATAGAGACCGCGTCCGGTCCAGCGTCCGGTCACCACTGTGACCTCCGTTCGCCTCCATTTCTTTTCCGTCTTTCGGCGTAGTAGAAATAGGCGTTTCAATCCCTCGAAAACGCCTGAATCCCACCTCGCAAGCTCGGCGGGAGGGAGAGAGGACCCCAAACCCTCTCTACCACTCAAACTCCACCGCCTTCGCAAACGTGCTAACACCACCAAGTGATCACGTCATGTGCGAGTGTGTTAGCATTTTCACAATCATTTTTCGAGGCGTTATTAGTTCTATCCAAATGCATATGATTATGAAATGCACACCTAGAGGCACTTAGGAGTTAAATAACCGCGTCATTCCCCTCTTTATAGTACGGCTATCTATCCTATAATGTAACCACACCCACTAGGTGTCTGATGAGATACAGGCCCGATCTTCCGAGAGGTAACCGGTAAGTTCGACTTGTGGAGATCTCGACGTTGGCGATCCGGCTTCAAATCAGACACGATTCGAACCCTGCAACCGTTACACCACTGCTCCGTTGGTTATCAACCAAGCACAACTTGATTGACCTCGCCAAGAAGGCTTTTCCTGTAAGCGAATCAAAGAACACAAGCAAGAAGGTAAAAACACGCAATCTGAAATTGCAAATATGAATTATGCGAATATCAATATAGGGTTCAAGACCTCAGTTCCAAAGGACTAATCGACACAGTAGAGGAGATCAAGAACAGGGGCCCTAGATCACTGTAAAAGGATTTGTCACCACAGTTACAATGAACGATTCAGTTTCTCGATGGAAAACTAAACTCTAAACAAAACCCAATTGTCTAGCAATGGCGGTGGCTGTTTTTATAGTCTAAGACTCGACCTAGGGTTGAGGACGGCCAGGGGTTGGGCGCCCACAACTTGGGCTTAAGGCCCGACATGATACATGGCCAAGTTGGCCCAAATAGGTGACGCAGCACCTTGCCGTGGTCACACAGAATGATCCACGGATCTTCTGGAGCTAGGACCAGATCTAAAACTACAGCGTCGTCGTCCCCTTTCCAACGCATCCAAGAACGCCCCATTTCGATGTCGTATGAGAGAGTTATGACCGAAACAGTGACGACATGTCTGCTGAATCCGAGGGTGATGTGGCAGATGAGTTGGAGACGAATTGCAACTTAGGGAAGACCATAGCGTCGGTGTGTCCAGCGTGGCGATGTCCTCATCATCCTCCCCTTCTTGAGTTAGAGTCGTCCTCGACTCCATCTTGGCGATGTCCTCATCAGTGTCTTGGTTACTAAAACACAACCCTTAAGCATATACCTTTGCCTTGATTACGTAGGGTTGCGTCCAAATCCAAGTGTGGCCATCATGATCACCATGTCAATCTTGCCACCAACCTTGGAATGTACTAATCCTCGTATGCTACATACAACTTAGGCATAGGATTAGTACTTAGGCATTGTCACTAATTACCAACACCAAACATAGGACTTTCAGCTCTGCTCATTTTCCTGGCACAACTCCATGGAAACCCCCGACGCTGGGTTGGAGGCGCGTCCTCGTGATCCCCAGGAGGTCGAGGGTCTAGGCGTAGATGATGTTTAGGCTGCTGCCACCATCCATGAGTACCTTGGTGAGGCGTGTGTTGGCGATGACGGGATCAACAACAAGTGGGTAGACCCTTGGATTGGGGACGTAGTTGAGGTGGTCATCACGGTTGAAAGTGATGGCCACCTCAGACCATTCAAGGAAGTGGGGGGTCGCCGGCTGCATGGAGAAGACCTCTCGCCGCTCTCGCTTGCGCTGGCGCATCGAGAGGCGGGTCGAGGGCCCTCCGTAGATGATGAAGCAGCCGTGGATTTCGGGGAACCCCCCGTCCTTGTCGTCGCCCTTGGGATCTTCTTTCTTGTCGTCCTTCTTGATGCCTATGCCCTCAAAGTACCTTCGGAGCATGTGGCAGTCTTTGAGGTTGTGGTTCGTGAGCCCCTTGTGGTAGGGACACGGCTCTTTGAGCATTTTGTTGAAGACGCCCCCGCCGGGGGGCCCTCGAGGTTTCTTGCGTTCAGTGGCAGCGACAAGCTTGTCGGTCGGGGTCTCAAGCTTGCCCTGCTGGTTCTTCTTCTTCTTCCTATTGTTCCTCTTGGAGCCCCGGTTGGAGTTCATAGGATCGTCAACCTTGTGCTTCCCCTTGTCCTGATCGCCGCCAAAGATGGCACCAACTGCCTCCTCGCCGGCGGCGAAGTTGGTGATGATGTCCATCAAACCGTTGGCGGTGATGGGGGGTGTTACGGCCCAGCTCTCGGACCAACTCTTTGCAGGTGGTGCTAGAGAGGAAGGCCATAATCACGTCAGAGTCGGTGATGTTGGGGAGCTTGGTACGTTGCCTGGAGAAAAGCCAGATGTAATCCTAGAGGGATTCACCTGGCTTCTGCTTGCAGCTCCGGAGGTGCCACGAGTTGCTGGGGCGCATGTAGGTCCCCTTGAAGTTTCCCTTGAACACCCTCACGAGGTCGTCCCAGTCGTGGATCTATCGAGGTGGGAGGTCCTCGAGCCAGGCTCGAGCGGTGTCGGACAGGAACAGGGGGAGTTGCCGGATGATGACCCAGTCGTCGCTGGCCCCACCCAACTTACACGCCAAGCGGAAATCAGCGAGCCAAAGTTTGGGTTTGGTCTCGCCGTTGTACTTGGTGAGAGTCGTGGGAGGGTGAAACCGAGCCAGGAGTATCGTTTCATGAATGGCCTTACTAAAGACCCGAGGACCCGGTGGCTCGGGTGAAGGGCTTCGATCTTCTAAGCTGTCGTAGCATTTGCCCCTGTGCACGTGGTAGCCTCAAGCCGCACCGTCACCGTGTTTGCGCATCTAGCGCTTGATGATGTTGCCTCGGGTATCTCTGTAACATAACCGTCCAAATTATAAGAGCACAAGTACAAAAACAATCATCGAAGTGATCAAATTCTCGCACTTGAGCCCATATAACTCCGGTAGTCCAATGAAATCGTGAGGGATTTCAAACCAACCAACATACAAGCCAAGATCGTAGTGATTCAACATAACAAGTCACATGTTACATCCATTTCACAAGTAATTCAATATACATCGGAGCTCAATAAAGTTATTACAACTTGCATTGGAAAGTAGCGGAAGCAAAGTAATTTGAAACTAACAACACTATTATTTAAAATACATGCCAAGACGAAGGTCGACTTCCCACAAAAGCATGAGAGAGAAGATAACTCAGAAGGATCATGCCCGTGATCACATTCCGCCTCTACGGCAGGAGCCAACCAACTCTTGCAGTCGCCAAGATACAGCACAACCTGCAACAAGTGGGGATAAAACCCTGAGTACGACAATGTACTCAGCTAGACTTACCCGTCATAAACCAGAAATAAAGTGACACCAAGGATCATGCAAGACTGATATAAAGTGGGCTAGCTTGACATCATTTTGCATAAAAGCTTATTATGGATAAGTAATCATTAATGCTTAAGCATCAAGTTAATTATCATTAACCTGTCCTCTATATTAGAACCTGTACTAGAGCACTCACTTTATTAGGAGCAAACAATATTAACCATAGCAGGTATAAATTGAGGCAACCTTTCCATCGTTATCCAATTAACCATCCGTTCAATTTAATGGAATCTACGTTGCCGCTTCTCAAGTCAAGTGCTCACTAACCGGGAGCGACGACGATTCGAATCGAATTCCTATCCAACTGGAGGGGTATTTCTAACACTCACCGCGCAGGCCCCTGCCAGGGTCGCACAAGCCACCTTTCGTACGATTCAGGAATCGCGGGTCCGAATGATGTCGCAACCCCAAGGGTGACACTCTGTCAGGTGATAGGGACTCTAACCCCCCTTGGTCTCACGCCAATGTCCCCAAGCACATCCTTTCTCTCCTCCAAGAAGTAACCTACCATTCGATTCCCGACCTGAACCATATTACTCGGCTTCACTGTGGCAGAACCGCCCGGTTTAGCCCGCTTTCGGAGGTACTTGTCTACCACTAGACACTAAGTACCCCGAAAGGAAGCTAAATCGAACAGTTCCGTCGAGCACACCCAACGGGAGAACTCGAAACAATCCACGTTTTACATCTAGGATCCAATAATGAGTACAAGCTTACAATACTTAGTCCATTTCATACAACAAAGTATCTCAGAAGTTCTTTATTACATAACCAAAGTTCAGAGTGCGATAATTAAACAGCGGAAATAAAATAAACATCTAGCGGAGCGATATAAGGATCCGTCTGTGCCCACCAGAAGAATCCTTCACACAAAGGTTAGCTTCTCAAGGTGCACCTGCAACAAGGGTAAATAAACCCTGAGTACACAATGTACTCGCAAGACTTACCCGGCTGGGAATATATATTTCCCGACTCTCAAGGAATATGATAGGCTTTATGGCTTGTGGGTTTCTTGTTTGCGAAAAGCAATACTAAGAGTGTGTCCTTATTTCATTAGATTCTTAGCAGTCATATTTAATTACTTTTTCAACATCCTATGTAAGCACTTGTTCTAATTCCAAGCAACAGTTGAGCAATCAGAACTATTTTATCATCTTTCTTATGCCAATTCTTACTACGGTGCCAGAGTGCAGTCAAGCCATACCGTCACGCAGAAACGGCGATTCGCGAATCAATATGCCCAGCTGGGTGCCCCGAAAACACACGCCTCACTTGCACCCCAGGTACAAGCAAGACCAACTCATTCCACTCCTGTCAAGGGGTCCAGGTCCCCGTCCAAACTGGGACTCCAAGCCCCCAACACTGCAGGCCCGGCCTCAGTGCGGTGCTTAGACCTCCACCTAAAACCCACCCCTAACAGTCGGTCCGGAAAGAGCCGGAACCCATGACAAGAGAGTAACAAGTCTTCCCGCTCCCATAAGCATGTATGTGCTCAGGACTATATATCTGTGACTTGACCGGGAGTCCAGTGCAACGATCGGTCCTTAATCGACACGGACAGGAAAACAATGTAACCAAGCTAAGCCCCGTGGCCGCGGGACATAACCTGTTACACCCACCAGAACCCAACCACATCCCTGCTCGGTCACCATTTCCTTACTATCATTTTACCATGAGTGTAAATTTCACCTACTTGTGAGTAACAGCAGGTTACCCACGCTACCGATAAACCTAAGCATAGCAGCTACACGATCCTGTACTAGTATGACTCATAGGTAGATATATATATATATATATATATATATATATATATATATATATATATATATATATATATATATATATATATATATATATATATATATATATATATATATATATGCATGTGGGTTCCATAAAATTCCTGTAACGTAAATGCACAACAACTATATATATAGTGATTTGTAAAATAAGGGTTATGCACCGGGGCTTGCCTTGGGCAGGTGGTGCAGCAGCAAAGTCAGTGGTCAGTGGCTCTGGGACTCCCTCCTGTATGAGAACCTCCTCCTCGTACTCCTCCACGATCTCCTCGTAGTCCTGTTCCTCCGCGGCCACGTAGTCAACTATCTCGTGATCTACATGCATGAATTGATGACATGACTTAATGCAAAGACAACAACAGCTCTTAAAAATACACAACTACTAAGCTAATTAACTAACTCTAATGGTTAACATGCTAAGCTATCCATTACTTCTACTAAGCAAGAACTAGCTAGCCTAATATTTCCTACTAACTAAAATACATTTCATGATAAATAGATAAATTTAGTTGAGCTCTAGAGACGAAGAAAATGACATGGACAGACAATTCTTGATTTTCAATGAATTTAGGAAGAAGAATCAACGGAATTGGAGTTCGTATGGTGGAGATATTGGTTGCGCAAAGTAGCTGTTAATAATCTCTAAAAAACCAAAGGAACTTAATTAGCTCATGGCTTTCTTCTGTGACTTGCTCATGAATGAGGTCTTTAATCAAAGGAATAATGAAGATGGATGGCGCTGCTAGGGAGAAACAGAGGAAGTACAAGAGGGACTCACGGGATACTTACTGCAGTCTACTGATGCTTCGATAGACGCAGCTTATACGGCAAGAACAGAGAAACTTGATTAGAGAGGAAGAGATGGACAACAAGTCTGGCGAGCTCGCGATCGCGAGACGTCTCCTTTTAAGGACGAGGGACGCTCGCGCTGGAAAAGAGATCGACGTGCGCGACGCAGCATACGGACTTTTGCTCTGGCGAGCAGCGACTTCCACGTGCACAGTAAGTCTCTGCACTGCTACATTACATTTCTGCGATGCTACAGGGATCTCTGCGCCGCTACAGTGCATTCTGCGATGCTACAATGACCTCTGTGCTGCTACAGTGCATTCTGTGACGCTACAGTGATCTCTGCGCTACTACAGTGCATTCTGCGACGCTACAGTGATCTCTGCGCTGCTACAGTACCCCTGCAGTGACATTGCGTGCTCTCTGGTTTCCTTTCGCAGAGGCAGCGCGCCGTGTGGGCTGGGCAACATTGATTTTTGCAAAGCACGGTGGCTAATTAAGTATTAACTAACACGTCAGTTGTGCGTGGAGTCCGCTGCTGCCGCGGTCGGTTGTCGCCGTGAGCGTGCTGCGCGGGCATGCCTTGCGAGTGTGCTGTGAGCACGATCAGGGAATTTTAGAAAGAAAATAAATTGCTAGCGCTAGAGTTGGATCAGAATGACAATAGTTAGTTAAACTGTGCTGAGGAATATTTGGACAAGGAATTAAATTAGAGCTCAAATTGAGAATTAGTGCAACAAAATTTAATTTCTCATTTTGCCATAAACAATAATACATAAACATGATGCTCATGACATGGTTTAGTGATTTGTTAACGCGGTAACACCGAGGGTGCTACATTCACGGTCGGAACGACTTATCCGGCCAACTAAGTGTTAGACTGCGTTCAACATGACTCAAGGACGTACAGCGAATCGGTCCTTAAACGACTCAGACGGGGAAAGATCCACACCCAAGACCTCCATGCCTTGTTGCTTCACTATCGTCATCCCACCCGGTCTCATTTCATTTTATTAACACATGGTTCCATTCCATGATAGCAATATAGCCAACCGTGCCATATATGAATATCCCTACATCTCGCAGATGATAGGAAATCACCTGACTTCTACCGCTTAAAGCATGGCTAAGCATCTATTCGTTCCTAGTCTATGTAGGATTCAAGGATTCATATAACTGGACAAGGAATGATATAATGCAGCAAGGTTTTCAACCAACTCCTATCACTTAATGCAACAATACTTATAACATATATATGATTAATTGCTTTGAAGGTAGGAGGCTTATAATGCTCCGGGGCTTGCCTGGGATCCGACTCAAGTTAGAGTATGTCAGATGAATTCGCTTGGCGAGCATCTCCCAAACTATCACTTGTCCGGTCTTTCTATCTTCGGGATAGATCCACCAACTCCATCTTCGGGTTTGGCTCCACATCAGGTCCTTAACGTGCTTCAGCTAGCGTACCTAAATGAGGTGCAATAATGCATAGAAGTGCAATAAACAAAGTAATCATGTAAACATACCAAAGTTCACATAAACACCTAGAGCTAATTAACTTAATCCTCATTAAGACATAACATAGAAGAGGGCAAGCACATCAATCAAGAAACAAGTCTCACAAGATTATAGGGTACCACCCAAGTATCATCAAAGATATGAGTCACACTTCAATACCCAAGCATGACAAAGTTAATCAAAGTACTAGAACTAGAAATTGCTACCTTCTGGACATCAGACCAACAGCTGAGTAATTTAATCATAACTGGAGATCTACAACTCCAAATGACTTGCAAGAAGACATTATGGAAAGCTTATGAAATTGTCCACATTTCATTTATAAACATCTAAACCTGATTCTAAAATTTACAAGGTCAAAATACAAAAGGTACAGAATATGTCCTGGAAGGACAGAGAGCAACATAAATCTGAACCCAACTTAGAACAGCTGTAGTTTCTAAACCATATGGCCAAATGCCACCAAAATTTAACAGCAGCTAGATCATGAAATTCACAACAACTTTGTTATAGCACACAAGACATGAAAACATCATTTGCATAGGGTAATTAACAAATCTGTTCAGAAACCTCATTTGCAAGAAATAATTATTAACTTATGTTGCAAACATATAATTGGATAAAACCAACTTTACCAACATTTCATACATGACTAATGAACCCAGAAAACATAGTGTCAATTACTAAATAAATTATTTTAATACATTTTCTTAATTTATTTAGATAATTAGGTGGAATTATGAACACCTACCAAAAATGCTCAATAAATTCTACCAAAATTAAAATGGCCTACACATGCTCCCAAAAGTCTACTGTCCAAATTTGAAACCATTTGGACATGTATATCAACCTCTATGAAAAAGACAAATTGCTATTGCAATAAATCATGTGAGAGCAAGTTAAACCTAAAACTCAATATTTTCTGTGAACACATGGCCATAGAATGAACCAACATCATAGAGCAACATCATAATAAGGTGATGGGACAACATTTTCTATTTTATTACTTATATATTATTTATAAGCCATTTATCAAGCCATAAACAAGTTAACTCAATAACTTGAGCATACAGTAAGCAATGGCCATGAAATTTGTACCACAGTACATCCATAGCATGACAAGCCTACCATAAAAATTTCACATTAATTGGAGCAACACAACTCAAGATATAAAAATAACAAGCAATATAATGTAGATTTCCTTATTTATCAAGGTCCAATCAAAACCCTAAGAAAACAGTGAACAACTAGTGTGTTTAATATTTTTCCTAGTAAGTACATGTCATCACAAAATTAACAAAATAAGAATCACTATTTTTGGAGTTCTAAAACTCCAGATCTTGCTCTGGTCAAGTTTAGAGACATTTTTAGAACACTTTTAAAACTTAAATAACGACATCAGAAAACATCTACAAACATGTAACATTTTATGACTCAATTACATAGATCTCTTCTTAAGGTTTCCAAAAAGTCCACTTTTACTATTTTTGGAGTCTCCTAGCATGAGATATGAATATTTGAAGATTTACATGAAATCTGAAATTCAAAATCGGAATTACTCAAACCCTGTTGAAATCGCTAGGCGCACCCGAACCGATACCCAACCGCGCCACTCATAACTCTGACTTGCGGGACCCGCTGCACTTTTGGGCCCGCTTGCCAGTCAAAGAGACACGTACACAGACTTCCCCTTTCTTCTTCCTTGTCTCATCGGCCGAAAGCAGGGGAGGGAACAGGGCCGGCCCGGCCCCGGCGAGGGGGTCGCCGGTGGCGGTGGCCAAGGACGGCACGGGCAGCCAGGGGCCCTTGCACACCCGCGGAGCTACTCGGCTCTGCTCGAGGCAGTCCCCAGCGTCGTGGCCACAGGAGCGGGCGGCGGCGACGGCGGCGGTCCGATGGCGACATTGCTACGGCGGCGAGCGGCCTCAGGAGAGGGTGCGGGAGGTGCGGCACGAGGTGACAGAGGTGCTGATGTGGTTCGTTTGGGTGGATGGAGACCCGAGACAAGGAATCACGGTGGCGCCCGGAGCTCAGCCATGGCAGCCATGGTGATGGCGGCGCTCGGTGAGCAACAGCCAGATGAAGGCAGCGGCAACGGCTCCTATCGAGCGTGTACATGGCGTAGGGGGAGTTTCCAGGGCCGGTGACCGCTTGGCTTGGCTGCAACGCGTGAAGCCGTGGGGGTGCCGAACGGCTCTGCCCGCGGTGGCCATGGCTGCAGCGCTTGCTCTCGCGAACCCAGAGCAGAGAAGAGGCGAGAGAGAAGTGGAGAGGCACTCGGTTGCAGCTCAGGCTTCACCAACATGAGAGGGGACGAGGACGCGTGGCAATGCAGTGGGGACGCGGCACGGGCATGGCCGCCACGCCACGGAGCACGCGTCGGCCGTCTTGGCATTCTGCCGAACACGTGTCGGGTTACAACGTGGGCCGGTTGGATGACGATTTGGGCTAGATACTGACCGAACTGGACCTTGGGCCAAATACAAAGTTTGAAGCCCACTCGATGCTCTACAAATTCTATTTAGGGTTTATGACCATTAGTGCTCTGGTTTAGGAGGTAATTAGCCCCAAAGTTGACAATGTCAGTGATTTGAAAGCAACGACAATAATCCAATTTGAGGGTCAAAATGAATTGCAATTGGTGCCATCTTCTTGTATGCACTTCCCCATCATATAAGCTCCAACTTTCGTATTTGGACCCATTTAAGTTGCTTAGCAAAAACTCGAGAACGCGGGATGTCAATGTCAAAGACACTGAAATCGGGGTTTTAAAATTGCTAAGTGTCGGAAGCAATTCCAAATTCTGACTTGAGGGCCCTGTTTGAGCATGTTACACACATTTTTATGACTTGACTCTTAAACAAAGTTTGTTCCTTATAAAATTATCTATGACTTTGTCAAAGGGTGCACAGTCATGCAAAGCTTCTAGGCCACATTTTTGAAATGGTCAAACAAAAGTGTTTCCGGGTCCATACATGGTCAACTATCACTTAGAAGCACATTTAAGCAAAATGATCAACATGAACATTGTTCCATTAAGTGCCCTAAGTGTCGTTAAGGTGTTGTAGAGTTCATCTAGAGTCATTTGGACAGTTTGTAAGGTTTGGTTGATGTTCTATAGTTCCATTAACTTAATGGGGCAAATTCCAATAGGAATGGAACTTATCATTTCATGTGACTTTTTGATTCCAAACTTCATGAAACTTTTCCAGGGGTCAATATAGATAGTTATTGAGGTGAGACATGTGAAGATACTTTGATAGCAACACCTAAGCATATATCTTTAGAATGACCTATATGTAAGCAAGGGTGCAATATCCAAGTTTAGGTTAGGGTTTATTTCCATAGGTTTGACTTTGGCATCGTCATCTCCACTAATCTATCGTGTTTGAGCTTAAACCCACTACTTAATTGGTGATAAACACCTGGGGTGTTACAGCCCTCCCCCTTAAAAGAATCACGTCCCGAGATTCGGAATGGAAGACCTTTTAAGGAAGAGAGACACGTTATCTAGTTCACAACATCTGCTATAGCATTCAGGTATAAAGCTTCAACATCGGTGAACAATTTGGTCAAAGGCACTTTCTGATACTTACTCTTTATGGTAAAATTTGTCTGAAGAATTTCCTTCATTGACTTCCATGAAGCATTGTTACTTTGGGAGGAATCCAAGTTAGCACGTACTGCATTCTCAGTTTACGGAGATCATTTGGCCCATGAGTGAACCACTCACAAGTATCTGACTCTCTAATGAGCACAACATAGGTCATATGAACTTGACACTAGACCAAAATTTTTAGAAGTATACTCGTTGAAATGACTCTATGTTCACAAAGTTTGAAAAGCAGTCCTCTACCAAAGTGGCTTGAGCACAACCTTCCAAAAGGGTGATATCATAGACAACAAATATACTCTGAGGCTATAAGATACTGACTAACCAATAGACAGGGTCTATGTTGGTCGTGAATGTTCCTTCATTTAGACACCAACTAATGGAAAACTACTTTAGGTTCCAAGTGTGCAGTTCTCTTTCTCTGATGACAACACTGTATTATCTGAGTCTGTCGATGGGTTAGTGAATGTGATAGCTAACTTTGTCGGCTTCGTATTTCTGCCAAATGTTACCAAAGGAGATTCTTTTATCCAAAGACAACAGTCATCTGGGTTGAATCAGATGCAACCTCTTGGGTAAAAACATTTATAAGGTACCAAAGTACGTCATCATTGGAAAATTATTGCCAAAGAAAGATGTAGCGAGGCCTTAAGGACAACAAAAGTAGTAATATTTACTAAACCGCGGGGAGCAGTCTACCACCAAGGGATTGAGTAAAATTTTCCTTTGTGACTTAGTTGCACTGTAAGTTGAGTTGACTTGCAATGTAGCAACTTTGTCAGGCCAACTTTCACCTTGAGGCTTCCTTTTTAGGATCAAACAACAGCTCTAAGATGGGAAATCTGTTGTTTGACACCTTTCAAATTGCTTTTGATTTGCAAATTTACTCCTAGAACCCTTGATTGTCCCAATAATTATTGATGAGAGAACATAAAAGCAAAGCGAAAGGGTGTCCAACAGGATCCTTAAGACCACTTAAGAGATCGTCCAATAGAGTGATGAACAAACCATTTGTGGCACCTAAGGGCACATGGATACTAATTTGAAACGAGGTCATGCTTTCTCTAATTCTTCGCTTTAGCTGATAGAACACCTCGCACTATCTGTGTGATTGTCAAGATGGAATTGACTTGATCACAATGGCTCTAGAAGATAGAATATCACTCAAGTTGTTGGCTAGTTGATTACTTCTTGTTGGTTATTGCTCTATAAGACATAGCCTTCGTAGCTACCAAAGAGTCGTTACCTAGCTGGAGATTAACCTTCCTATTGGTAACTAATTAGTTGTCTCTCAACACTAAAAAGTTCCAATTCTTCACTCTTGACCACACAACTGTGGTTGATGCAGAACAGATGGTTGCCATCGAAGTTAGCAAATACGAAGTTATTCTAGAGATGGTTGATTTCGATTGTATGGTCATTATGCATACAAAGGTTAAAACTTGCATAATGTGACGATCGAGTCTTATCCAACAGATGACTTGTCCAACAGTAAGTGTGGTGTCTCCTTTTTATCCAATAGAGATGAGATACTTGCTTACTAGATGACGTTCGTCAATACGGGGACAACCAAGTAGAGTCACTTGTCTACCACCTATTGCAGTCTATTAATGTTTATGTTGGTGACCTGTTCTTCAAAGATTATCCTTTATATAACTTCAAATGGAAGTTCTACTACTTTCGGTCTGAGATATGGGTCTTACGATAAGATATGGGAAGACAACTGTTGATGCAAAAGTAGATCTGCAAACACAAAGGGTTAATACCCGAAATCGATATCCAAAGCGTGCCAGTCGATTTGACCTGTTAATCGACAAGGATGAAGATACGAGCACTTTGGTCCTGACAACAGTGATACGCCCGGAAGTCACGGCCAAGAGGTACTCACGCAGAACTCGAGGATCGTCGAAGATTGCACTAGAGCAATGCAACTCGCCGAATCGATGAGAACTCGTAAAAAGGAAAAATATGCAAATTGACGAAGTCACCGAAAGTAGATGTAAATAAGAGTAAAAGCTGTTTTTGATATATTGATTGATTGATTCTTACATTGCCCTTCACCCTATATTTATATCCTGATCTACAGAAACATAACCAAATACGACTAGGATACTAAATCCAAACCTAAGGAAACACACGACTTTGATACAACTCAAACTCTAATAAACGTATACAAGGAAATTAACTCCTTTTTATTCCATAGTCCGCTTCAATCACGATGGTACTCTCATCGACCTTTTCCATTGGCACACTCCTTGTTCTATCAGCAGCAACCTTCAAATCTTTTCCATCGGCACACTCCCTGTTTCATCGGCAGCGGTCTTTAAGCCTCTTCCATCGGCATCGGCAATAATACTCTTAACCTTATCGGCAACAATTCATTTCGAGTCCACATGTCACCACCACCATTCACAAGCAGCCTTCTTTACCAACTTTTAATCGGCTATCAATCTACTCAGTAATCTTTCCTCCGCCGATTAGCCCTTCCTGACCATCTTGACACGTGCTAAAAATGATGTCAACACATGCCCCCAATTTCGGAGTATAAGATATACTCTGAAATTTACTCCAGATAATACTTGCTGTTACCTATTTTTTTCAACCCATTCTCCAAGCATAACACGATCTGTTACTAAATTTAATCAAATCTAGTTCTAATATCACACAATTTCCAACTGTTTTTGCTTCAATCCTGATTGAGATACCAAAATAACAAACCACCAGCAAGATCTTATCATAGCCACATCATCATTTTAAAAACTGAAAGATCCTGTGTCAAGATATCTTCCAAGTCATGATTACTTGCCATCAAATCTTCCGCACAATCCCTTGATTGTCGTGCAAATAGTTACCATATCCATCTGAACCACCTCGATCCACCCGCATACGGCATAGAGATAAGTCAAGAATACCCCTGCCCCGAATGGCCTATAAATATATTTCCCCCAGACTGCTCATCTTCTACCTTCAAACTTTAACCTTTGGCATTCTCTCTCCGGCGGCAACCCTAACCAACAACTGTGTGTTCTTCAACCCACCAAAGCTCCTTCCGACGCCAACTTCAAATCTCCAGCTCGTGCCCTCATCCTTCTCGAAGCAATGGCGGTCAACTTCAACGTCCCTGCGGTTCATTCTTCTCTTATTACCTTTACTTTGATCCTTCTGGTTCCTTGCGAGTTCTTACAGTTGGTATTTTTTCTACTCCTTCCATTCTCTTGATCTTCTAAATTCAAGAACTACGCAACACACTGGTTATTCCAACCAACCAACCTTCCCTCCATTGCCTAGGTCCAATGGGCGACCGAGATCCAACCGACTTGATCAATGCAGAGGTTAACCGTATTCCCTTCAAAGCTCAAAATTTCTCTTTGAATCTGTGGAAGGATACATTCCGATCTTGGCCCAAACCCACCAAAGGGTGGAAAAATTGGTACTTGAGGGTCAACAGATCGATGCAAGTATTCTGGGCAGAACGGAAGATAGACCAATGTATCAGACTATCCATTACCGATATACAAAAGAATGAATCTATGATGATAGCCGCTGCTCACTTCTGGTCAGATACCACAAACACCTTTATGTTCGGTCATGGCCCATGTGCCCCCACTCTTGCCGATGTATATATGCTCACCGGCTTGGATATCTCAACTGTCGATGAAGGCCACATTTTTGGTAGAAAGGCTGAGTATAGAGTAAATACACGCAACATCGACGGTTGGACAGGATACATCCAAGAGTACCAAAAGACTGGTATTGTCAATCAAAGGGAACACGCCATATTCCTAAACATGTGGCTGGAGAAGTTTATCTTCTGTGGTCGATCGGTAGGACCAACCAACGCTTTCCTTCCAGCAGCGAAACTCTTGTCCAATGGTGTCAGATTCCCACTTGGCCGATACCTCCTGAGCTCGACTTATCACCTTCTCCACCAAGTGTCTCAGAAGCTTCTACTTGGTGAACCCATCGGCAATTTGGGAGGCCCGTGGTGGTTCATCAATATGTGGTTAAACGCTCACATGCATAAGCATCTACAGTGGGATTTCTTTGCCCAAGAATTCCCACGAGAGATCGCCGAAGATTACGTCCTTGGAGACGATGAATCGGCAACACGCCCTCCTCTCAACTTCGGCGAAGCCATAATTGTCCTCCCTGGAACAGAGGCTAATGAAGATCAAATTGGCAGGTTTTTTTAGAATTTCTACCATGGTCTCCCTCGTGATCTCAGGGCTTGGGTACCCTATATTGATGAGGATAACAAGTTCCCTCTTCTTTTCAATTTTGCCGATAGTGATCTGAACCAAGATAATGATCTTATGATGGCTATTATCACCCCCAGAGCAATCCCGGTAAACACATTTGGTAGCGGGAAGAATTCCAATATCACTTATGAATTCTACAATCCATCGGCAGTGTCTCGCCAACTGGCCTTTGGGCAACTGCCAATCAAGCTATGCTTTGCCGATGTGATCAAGCCCAGAGAAATTATTACCGCTGGAACTGAATGGAGTAGGGTAGTAAGACTTGCTCCCGATGTCGACATCTCAAATGTTGATCTCTCCGCCTGGTCACCAGCGTCTTTCATCACAGAGTCATATAAGCAATGGTGGCAAGAGTGGAAAGAACAGCTGTTTTCAACATCCGTTCACACATATCGGCACATGATCGATCCCGACTATGCCATACCTGACGATGCAGTAAGTTCCTTTTAACTTTTGTCTCTTTTCCCCCTTCTATATATATCGGTAGCTAATCTTTCCTGTAAAAGGCTGATGATCTAGTCCCATCAATAAGCAAGAGTGGAAGACCCTTCAACCTCCACCCAATTTCTCCAGTCTCAATAATTGGCTACAACGCCCCTACCTTAGACGCCTTAACCTTTCAGAGGACTCGTGCCAAAACTATCACTTCCAGACCAAGACTGGCAACATCCAGGGCCACTCCAATGGCTGCTGCTACAAGCCTAATTAAAGCTTTTAAGGTAATAACCTTGCTTACTTTGTTTCCTGCCGATACACACTATATTAACATATAACTATCAGGGTGTAAGAGCTGCAGCTGGATCGTCATCGGCAACTCCTCCAACTTCAGGCACCACGACCTCTACCCAGCCTTCAGAGGTATTCCTTTATCCTTACATTTTTCCTGTTAAACATCCGATCTTACACCTATTTTTGTAGCAACAAATGGGTACATCGGTAAGCACACCAAGCATGCAAGCTCCCCAATCACCAAACACCGATGCCCCCTAGCCAACTGTCGCTGAGACCCAAACAAAGCGCAAAAGCGACAGAAGTCTACACCAGCCCCTGCGTCCGCTCCAACACCAACCGATATAACTGAACAAACTGCTCCTCCTGCACAAGATATACCATCGGCCATTATACCCCAAGGGCCTACTACTGATGAAGTCATAGAAGACATTCCATCGGCATCCTCTGCCGATCCTTTGCATGATCCTCTTCAAGCTGCTCCCTCAAGCCAGGCTCAAGAAATTGCCTTAAAGCAGGTAAACCGATTAACTGCTTGGTTTATAATATCCCCAGATACCACAGATAGGATTTCTAACTCTCTTTTCTTCACAGGAACAAGATTCTCCTGATAGCTTGTTTTCTTTTTCTATCGACGTCTCTGATGATGACGGAGAAGAGGCGAGTTCTTCCCTGGCATTGGGAACAATATCGGCAGATACCTATGGCCAACTAGAAGCTCTTCTGAATCTGCTGCAACAAGATACTGCTCAACTGGTGATCGATTCAGACCCTGCAAAAACTATCTTCAAAACAATCCGCGGCCAAGTCCCTGCCGATGTTAAAGAAATCATTTTCCCAGCAGTTCACCTAGAGAGTAGACAACTTCAATATCAAAGGGTTGTTCATCGTATTGCCGACAGAGCAGCTCAGGCTCAACTTAAGGAAGAAATGCTGCAGCTAAAGCAAACTGCCGATGAGAAGCACAAAAGCATCAGCAACTTGCAAGCCTCCGGCACTGAACTTAAGCAGAAAATCCTAGATTTATCAGCAAAAAGAGCAGCTCTGCTAGCTGAACTGGAAAAGGTTGAAGCAGCCCTGACTCAAGCCAAGCAAGAAGAAGACCAGCTTCCCGACGCTATCAAGGCCCTCCAGCAGGAACGAGATGCCCAAGCTCGCAAGGCCTTGGCCTTCAAAAAGAAACTCAAACCTGTGAAAAGAACTGCCGATGAAGATGCCAGAGAATTGAAAGAAGCCGATGAAATTCACCTGCGTGCGATATCGGCTATCCAAACTTTGTTAAATTAGCGCATCGGCAACAATGCATTGATACCTTGTTTCAACTCTAGCCGATAGGATTGTTATTGGTAATTACACTTTTATGCATCTATCCAGATACTAGGGTAATATTTCTTTAAGTATTTTCCATTTAATGCTCTGGGAAATGCAACTCCTTCGAGAGTTTCGAGAATATATGCATTACCAGGAATAGATTGATTTATCCGATATGGACCTTCCCAATTAGGTGACCATTTGCCAAACTTAGAACTTTTAGTCCCAATTGGTAAAATCAACTTCCAAACCAACTCTCCATCGACAAATTCTTTTACCTTCACCTTCTTGTCATACCATCTAGCTACCCTTTTCTTACTCTCCTCAATGCTAACTAAAGCTTTTAACCGATGACCTGCTACATCTTCCAACTCATCTTTCATAAGGATATTATAATCATCGGCTGTCAATTGATCTTGAAAGCATATTCGCCTAGAACCAGTTTTAACCTCCCAAGGTAATACTGCATCGTGTCCATACACCAACTGATAAGGTGTTACCTTGGTTGCACCATGACACGCCATCCGATATGACCACAAAGCTTCATTTAATACTGTATGCCACTTCTTAGGATACTCTTTAATCCATGCTTTCTTGTGCACTCCAATATCTTCCGTAGATCGGTTAAATGCTTTGTGATGTCTCTAGACTTAATCACTATGTCATCAATATAAATTTCTACCAACGTGCCGATATATTCATGGAAAATAAAGTTCATAGCTCTTTGATAAGTAGCACCGGCATTTTTCAAACCAAATGTCATAACTATCCACTCAAATAACCCCACATGACCTGGACATCTAAAAGCAGTCTTGGAAATATCTTCTTCAGCCATGAATATTTGATTATAACCCGCATTACCGTCCATGAAGCTGATAATCTGATGCCCTGCTGCAACATCAATCAACAAATCAGCAATCGGTATTGGATAGCCATCCATCGGTGTGGCTTTATTGAGATTCCTGAAATCAATACAAACACGAAGTTTCCCATTTTTCTTGTATACAGGAACCACATTAGAAATCCACTCTGCATATCGACACTGCCGAATAAACTTTGCCTCAATTAATTTAGTTATTTCGGCCTTAATATCAGGAAGTATATTAGGATTGCACCGGCGTGCCGGCTGCTGATGTGGCCAAAATCCAAACTTAATAGGCAACCGATGTTCAACTATAGATCGGTCTAATCCAGGCATTTCAGTATAATCCCAAGCAAAACAATCTTTATATTCCTTTAACAAATCAACTAGTTGCTGTTTACACTTGGAATTTAACTTAGAACTAATAAAAGTAGACCTTGGCCTATCGCCTTCACCAATATCTACTTCTATTAAATCATCTGCCGATGTAAATCCTTGACCTAATTTTCCATCATCGGCAAACCTATCCATTAAAACTCTTCTTCAGAACCGACTGCTTGGATCGGTAGAATTTCGTAATCGGCAACCTTGAGGAACTCTTTTTCCCAAGCTTCTCCTGATATGCACCTGGTTCGCTCATAAGTGTCTGATTCTGCCGATGCGATGATATAAGAAGAATCACCAGGAACAACTTCAATTTTATCTCCAATCCATTGTACAAGACACTGATGCATTGTAGAAGGAACACAACAATTAGCATGAATCCAATCCCTTCCTAAAACCAGATTGTATGCACCCTTGCCATTAATAACAAAAAAAGTTGTTGGTAAGGTTTTACTGCCGATGGTCAATTCAACACATACTGCCCCTTTAGCTGGTGATACATTGCCTTCAAAATCCTTTAGCATCATATCAGTCTTAGTTAAGTCTTGATCTCCCTTACCAAGCTTCCGATACATCACATAAGGCATAATATTAATTGCAGCTCCTCCATCAATAAGTATCTTAGATATAGGCTGCCCATCAACTCTGCCTTTTACAAACAAAGCCTTAAGATGTTGTCTCTCATCATCGGCAGGCTTCTCAAAAACAGCCATCATTGGATCTAGCGTTAATTGAGCTATTTGGTCAGAGAAAACAGCTTCTTCTTTGCTATCAGAGAGAGCCAAAAATTCCATCGGCAACATAAACACCATATTGACATCTGCTGATGGGCCTTTATTTTTGTGCCTTATTTGCCACTGCTGATTGCCAGATCTCTCATTGGAGGAACTTTCTTCTTGGTATAAGTCTTTTTGACGCTCTTGCTGCATTTTCCTCTTCTGTGTCTTTGTCAAACCCTCTGGACACCATTGAGGAAGTTTAGTTTTCCACACTGGCTGATAAATCATGGTTGTCTCCACACGACGTATATTAGGATCCTTGTAAAATATTTCTTCATCAGGAACTCTTGCATTTGCCATCTCTTCAAGTTCCTCTTGGTTTCTCGGAAAATATGCAACACGTTTACCAAGCCTTTCATGTACACTGAGCCTGCCCCCCAGCCGATCATATACTGATGCTTTCCTTCTGATCGGCTCATTAATGGACAAACCTTGATTACTAGATTGAAACCTCCTTACAGGACGATTAACTCCATAATAACCATTGCACTCTGGGCAATCTTCAACAGTAGGTAACTTAATACCTTCTTCCCAACAATGAATAAAAAACGGACACCTCCAATGATCCTTATGCCGATTCGACTCCTCTTGACGTCTTTCCTCTTGCTGTTGTCGATATCGGTCCCTTCGCTAACGCCAGCCTTCCTGTTGTCTTTGATGAGTAATCACAATGCCAGATCGAGGAGGCTTTCCAGAACTGCCACTTTCTGTCAATAGCCCCTTGCCTTTTGCATCATCGGTAGTTATCCGATGTTGGGGATCTACTGATGCATTCTTTCAGCAGCTTCCGATGTCAACACTTTAATTTTACCTTCAGCATCCAACATATTTGCTGGAAAAAGGATGTTGATCAATTTTCATCGGCTTCTGAATCTTGGAATTGCCAAATTTTATTCTCCCAGACTCAATAGCTAACTGTAACTGTTGTCTAAATACCTTGCACTCATTTGTACTGTGTGAAGTTGCATTATGCCATTTGCAATACAACATTTTCTTCAACTCTTCTGCCGATGGGATCACATGATTAGGTGACAACTTAATCTGGCCCTCCTGAAGCAAAAGATCAAATATTTTATCAGCTTTGGTGACGTCAAAAGTAAACTTTTCTGGCTCTTTGTGACCAACGGGACAAGATATCGGCTTTTTATTCTTAACCCACTCAGCCAAACCGATAACTGGTTCTTCATCCAAATCAGAATCTTCTACTTCTTCGACAAATGAAAATTTCTTGTTCTAATTCCTTTTAGGTTCAAAAGCCCTAGTGTCTTGATCAGAAATCCTTTGCACTAGATGACTTAGGCTTTCGAACTCCTGAGAAGCATATCTGTCCTTAAGGTGTGGCAACAATCCCTGAAAGGCCAAATCAGCAAGCTGCCGATCATCCAACACCAGGCTATAACATTTGTTTTTTACATCTCGTAGCCTTTGCACAAAGCCTTCCACCGATTCATCATTGCGCTGTCTCATCTTTATCAAATCGGTAAGCTTCTTTTCATGAACTCCAGCAAAGAAATATTTATGAAATTGCTTTTCCAGATCAGCCCAAGTAATAATAGAATTTGATGGTAATGAAATAAACCATGTAAATGTTGATCCAGATAAAGATGATGAAAACAAACGAACTCTTAACTCATCTCTACTAGCTGCCTCTCCACATTGAATAATAAAATGATTAACATGCTCCATGGTTGATGTATCATCTTGCCCAGAGAACTTAGTGAAATCTGGCACCTTGTACCGATTTGGGAGAGGAATTAAATCATATGCCAGAGGATACGGAGTCTGATAAGAATAGGTATTAACTTTGGGTTTGATCCCAAACTGATCCTTCATAATTTCTGCTATTTTATCGGCCTAAAAAGCATCAACCTCTTGTTGACGACATGGTTGAATTTCTACCGGAGGTATTTGCTGATACCCTTCTGCATATCTTTGTGGCCCACGATCTCCAGCAATTGACATATTTGCCACTATTTGTGGTCCATTAATCTGCTAAAAAGGGTTCATCGGCTGAGCTGCCGATGCTTGATTCTGAAAACCAGCATGCATATGACCTTGATGAATACCTGCAACTTGCTGATTTGGCTGAACTGTATGTTGAGCGGTAAACTACCCTGACCAATTATTAGCGTTCATCGGTACAAAATTTGCCGATGGCTGGTAACTTGTTGGCATTGCTGGATAATTACAACCAACTTGAGGTATAACCTGGACTCCAGGTTAACTTGTGATAGGAGCCTTCTGTTGCATCGGTAACAAATTTGCCGATGGACTTGAATTAGATATTTGACCCAAAGACACCTGGAAACCTCCTAGAGTTGGTTGCCTAGTAGTTGCTGTAGTATATTGAGGTACTTGAGCTATCGGCGAACCGGCCAATGGCATAGGAGCTTTTCCCGCTGCATCAAACACTTGAGGTGATCCATGGTTGAAAACAGATGGCTCTGGAGGCATACCATATCCCCACCAATTAGCAGGAGTCTGATTATTTTGTGGTACAGGACCCGATAAAGCCGATGCTGATAGATCTGTATTAAGCTGAACTCGTCCTGATAATGCTGAATCTGGCCGCATCGGTGTGGACTGTACGTTAGATAAACCTGCTGATACTGGAGGAGAAGAAATCTCTGTACTCACAACGGCTGGGGGGGCCGATGGAGCAATAGCAGATGCTGATTCTGGTTGATGATAAGCAGGCCCAACGTAACGAGGTGACGCTTGCCCTTCTTTGAAAGTTCGAATCACAGCATTATGAACAGTATTGGATAGCACATTGGAGTGATTAATTAAAGCATGATTTACTGTAGAATTAACCATCTCTTGAAGTTTACCCGGATTAGAATCAAAGGTAACTTGCCGAGGCAACGGCAAGTCTTGCTTCTGGATGACTTGTCTACTTTTGTTCAAGCTGAATGACTTCAAGCAGAGCTGTCTGTATTCTTCTATAGCCCTCTCCATAGCCTGCTTCTGATCTTCCTTAAGATCTTCTTCTGTTACCGCGATGATGTTCCCCGCATCAATCTCATGATTAAGCATGTTGACTAGATATGTCCCACCAGGCGTGCCAAAAGATGTGTTGATGCAAAAGTAGATCTGCAAACACAAAGGGCTAATACCCGAAATCGATATCCAAAGCGTGCCAGTCGATTTGACCTGTTAATCGACAAGGATGAAGATACGAGCACTTTGGTCCTGACAACAGCGATACGCCCGGAAGTCACGGCCAAGCGGTACTCACGCAGAACTCGAGGATCGTCGAAGATTGCACTGGAGCAATGCAACTCGCCGAATCGATGAGAACTCGTAAAAAGGAAAAATATGAAAATTGATGAAGTCACCGAAAGTAGATGTAAATAAGACTAAAAGTTGTTTTTGATATATTGATTGATTGATTCTTACATTGCCCTTCACCCTATATTTATATCCTGATCTACAGAAACATAACCAAATACGACTAGGAAACTAAATCCAAACCTAAGGAAACACACGACTTTGATACAACTCAAACTCTAATAAACGTTGTAAGGTCCTAGATGGCTAGAGGGGGGTGAATAGCCTATAAAAAATATACAAATACCACTAAGCAAATTTGTTAGAACAACAAACGGCGTAAAGCGAGTTTTGCTTAGCCAAAGGTTGTGATGCAAGCCTCCTATCCACAAGTCTAGTAGATTATGATCTCTAGTTCACTCAAGAGCTATGTCACTAAAGTTACACTAGAAAACAAGCTAACAACACTACTAGCAAAGCTACTACTGGGGCTACACAAGATAAACTAGTGAAAGTAAATGCAAGAGAGAGGATTGTGATTCTTATACCGACGGTGGAGTGAAGATGTTGCCAATCACCAAGATGATATACAATCAATCAATATCGACAACAACATAATATGAAGACCAATCATCGGGAGACAAGAGACACAATATTTTTGTTCATCCGGTGTTCACTTGTGCACCGACAAGCTACGTCACCGGTTGTGTCGACCAACACTTAGATGGTTCCTCGGTGTGACCCTCAAGTCACTTGCCCCTCAAGGCACGCCCCGCAAGGCACCGCAAGACACCACTCTCAAGTGAGGTAACTCAATGACACGCGGATTCCACTAGAGTTGCTTTTGGCGTCCCACCGAGGAAAGCACAAGAACCTCTCACAATCAACCGGAGGTGGCCAAGAACAATCACCTTCTCTTGCCAACGCCTCCAACAATCTCCAAGCCGGCTAGGAGCGGTACTCTCCAAGAGTAACAAGAAATCCATCGGCTAAACCACCCACAAGTGCCACTAGATGCCCTCAAGCTATGCAATGCACTTTGGGATCACTCAATCTCACTTTTGATTTGCAATCAAGCAAGAGAGATGAGTGGGAGGAGTAGCTCTAGCTCAAAGGATGCACAAGAGTGTTAGAAATGCCAAGAGACCTGCCCAAGGGCTGGCCAACAAGTATTTATAAGCATCCCAAACAAATAGAGCCGTTGCAACTCCACTGACCGTTTTTTTGGGATGACCGGACGCGCCGGTCGAAACTGACCGGACGCGCTCAACCGCGTCCGGTCGCCCTGCGCCATCCACGTGTCCACCGATTTCAAACGCGACCGTTAGATCCTCCAACGGTCACTGCACGCAAACGGTCAAATGTGATGACCGGACGTGCCCCTCAACCGACCGGACGCGCCGGTCGCACAGTACCGCGCGCCCGTGAAACAACGACCGGACGCGCTCCAGAGAATGACCGGACGCGACAGTGCCAGCGTCCGGTCGGAGTCCAGTAAGCACCCTTGACGACCGGACACGTCTGATCGTGTGTGACCGGACGCGCACCGCGTCCGATCAAGCTTGTGAACTACAGTTCCCTCAGGGCGCCTGACCGGACGCACCGGTCCCGCGAGTGACCGAACGCGCCGGTTGCAAACCCTAGCCCGCGCGCCTGACTCCTGCGCTGTACTGACCGGACGCGTCCGGTCACACCGTGACCGCGTCCGGTGCAGCGTCCGGTCACCTCTGTGACCTCCGTTCGCCTCCGTTTCTTTTCCGACTTCCGGCGTAGTGGAAAATAGGCATTTCATTTCCCCGAAATCGCCTGAATCCCGCGCTCGCACGCTCGGCGGGAGGGATAGAGGAACCCAAACCCCTCTCTACCCGCAAAACACAGCGCGACCAACGCCACCTTTGCAAATGTGCCAACACCAACAAGTGTACATCTCCATGTGCTTGTGTGTTAGCTTTTTCTCAAACATTTTCAAAGGTTTTCCAGTTAGCTCACTAGGCCCTACATGCAATGCACTTCATGAATTCACCTAGTGGCACCCATGCGTCGAATAACCGATAAGACTTCCCCTCTTAATAGTTCGGCTATCGATCCTAAACCACTCACACCCTCTATGGTGTCTTGAGTGTAAAACAAAATGGCCCTATGGTTATACCTTTGCCTTGAGCCCATTTTGTTTCTCCAAATGATATGATCCACTTCATATCATCACATGACCGTCTCGATCCATCGACCTTGACTTCACTTGCTCTTCACCGTTGCATCAGTCCATCGGCGCCAAGTCTTGCTCGAGCTTCACCATCGCATGGTCCTTCGCTTCGAAGCCTCGACTAGCCCTTCACCTTCACAACCGGTCCATCGAGCCAAGCCTCATCTTGGTCTTCACCATCTTGGTCATATGAGTCAATGTCATGTCTCATATTCAATGACCACCTTTATCTAAATCATCCACTTAGATACAAAGGTTAGTCCTAGGTTTCATCAATTAGCCAAAACCAAACTAGGGACTTTCAATCTCCCCCTTTTTGGTAATTGATGACAACCCTCACAAAGATGATTTTGATAATAAAAGTTTTGAACTTGTCATACTTTGTCCAATCATTTTGCTCATAAGTAAAGTTTGGACAGTTATCACAAGCTTGGTTTTGATAGCATTAGCTCCCCCTTCATATGTGCATAGAGTTTGGATTGAAAGCTTTGCACATATGCATGGATAGAAGTGTTGGGAGAGTAATTCTACCAAAATGATGCTAAGGTGTAAGAAATGGACCTTTGAAGCGTGATACCAATCGGAGTTGCCTTTTACACCATCCTTAGCATCACGAAGTAACTAGACATCCAACAAAACTCAAGAACCCCGTGAGATCAACATTATAAGTAAGGGTTCTTTGACCACTTGTAAAAACTTTAGGGATGTCTAGATACCACATGTAAACTAATCTTATGCATGCTAGTAGATCATTTCATCATCCAAGTTCTATACTAGCATTGCACCACACAAGCATGTATATTGAATTTAAATACATGTGCAATGAGCAAGTCATATGAAAATGCACAAACAAATGCAACAACTTTGTTTATGAGCTTGCTCCCCCTACTTGTGTGCATCAAAAATTTTATTTACCCCTTTATCATGTTGAATCATCTTTTTCTCTCCCCCTTTGTCAACAACTTACCCAAAAATGGGATCAAATTGTGGAGAGAAGAAAAAAGTTTGATGGAGTAGGTTAAAATTTATCAAATTTGGTTCAACCTAGAACACTTGCCAAAGATATTTTAATTCGATTTGAACCAAAGACAAGCTTCTTCACACCTCCTAATAAGGGTTATCTTGCCTATGTTGAATTAAACACTTATAGCAAATCTTCTAGATTCAACACTAGGTGTGCAAGCTCACAAACATGTCATATGCCACCACTAGATCAAATCAAACAAAGAGGCAATAGTGGTAACATATATCCATCAAATTCATTTGATTTATCATGAATGCTCATGCACACTACTTATTATGTTTACATGCTCTAGCAAGTCCTTAGCATAGGATGAATGACATGTCAATCAACTTTACCTTGCAAAGTCGAAGGAGAGGCATGTCAATAAGTGGGTGGGGTGCATTCAACTCATGTTTGAGAAATCAAGAATGTTCAATTCATTCCTTAGCTTGCAAAACCTCTTTTCATCAAGTGGCTTAGTGAGAATATCGGCAAGTTGATCATCGGTGCCAACACTTTCAATGGCAATATCTCCCTTTTGTTGATGATCTCTAATGAAATGATGCCTTATGTCAATATGCTTTGTTCTTCCATGTTGAACCAGGTTTTGTGTCATCTTGATTGCACTTTCATTATCACATAGCAATGGCACATTCTTGAAGTTGAGGCCATAATCCTTCAAAGTTGATTTCATCCATAGTAATTGTGCACAACAACTCCCCGCACTCACATATTCGGCTTCGGCGGTAGAGATTGCCACACTATTTTGTTTCTTTGAGGACCATGACACAAGTGATCTTCCAAGTAATTGACATGTGCCACTTGTGCTCTTTCTATTGATCTTGCAACCCCCATAGTCGGAGTCCGAATATCCAATCAATTCAAACTTTGACCCCTTGGGATACCATAGTCCAACATCTCTTGTTTGCTTCAAGTACCTCAATATTCTCTTTGTGGCCGTGAGATGACTTTCTCTAGGTGAGGCTTGATATCTAGCACACATGCAAACACTAAACATGACATCCGGCCTTGATGCGGTGACATAGAGTAGACTTCCAATCAAGGACCGATATTCCTTTTGATTCACCATTTTGCCATCAAGATCACTATCCAAATTTCCATTTGTACCCATTGGAGTTGAAATTGGCTTTGCATCTTGCATTCCAAACTTCTTCAACATGTCTCTTATGTATTTCCCTTGACTCACAAATGTCCCATTCTTCAATTGCTTTACTTGGAGACCAAGGAAGTAGCTAAGTTCACCAATCATAGACATTTCAAACTCTTTGGCCATCATAGCACCAAATTCTTCACAATAAGCTTGATCAGTTGATCCAAAGATGATGTCATCAACATATATTTGCACTATGAATAGATCATTCCTAATCTTCTTGGTGAATAGAGTTGTATCAACCTTGCCCATCTTGAATCCCTTAGAGAGAAGGAAATCCCTTAGCCTCTCATACCATGCTCTAGGTGCTTGCTTTAATCCATATAAAGCCTTCTTCAACTTGTACACATGGTTGGGTTTCTTGTCATCGTCAAATCCGGGCGGTTGCTCAACGAAGACTAACTCATTGATAATTCCATTGAGAAATGCACTTTTGACATCCATTTGATATAGTTTGATGTTGTGTGCACAAGCATAAGCCAATAGAATCCTTATTGCCTCCAATCTTGCCACGGGAGCATATGTCTCATCATAGTCAAGACCTTCAACTTGAGTGTAACCTTGAGCAACTAGTCTTGCTTTGTTTCTCACTACAATGCCATCTTGATCTTGCTTGTTTTTGAACACCCACTTGGTTCCAATCACATTGTAGTCATTTGGCCTTTCTACCAACTCCCAAACATCATTTCTTGTGAAATTGTTAAGCTCTTATTGCATAGCCATGATCCAATCGGCATCCCTCAAAGCTTCTTCTATCTTCTTTGGTTCTATGGTTGACACAAATGATGCATGCTCACAAAACATAGCCAATCTTGATCTTGTTTGCACACCACTTCTAATATCACCAATAACATTATCAATGGGGTGATCTCTTGCAACATGTTGTGGTTGGAGTACTTGCACTTGATTGCTTGAGCTTGGTTGATCACTTGATGTATCTCGATGAGAAGAACTAGCACCATGATCTTGCACTTGAGAGTCACTAACTAGCTTGAATGGTGAATTGAGCACTTGATCTTTATCATCATCTTGAATATCACTTACTTGCTTTGCTCTAATGTCTCCAATGTCCATGTTCTTCATTGCTTCCACTAATAGAGTTCCACCAATATCATCTAGATTTTCTTCTTCATCTTGTGACCCATTGGTTTCATCAAATTGCACATCATGGACTTCTTCTAGAATGCCACTTGAGTTGTTCCAAACTCTATAAGCTTTGCTTGTAGTTGAATAACCAAGTAGGAACCCCTCATCACATCTTTTGTCAAACTTTCCCAATCTAGTGCCTTTCTTCAAGATATAGCATTTGCAACCAAAAACCCTAAAATAAGAAATATTGGGCTTTCTTCCATGAAGTAGCTCATATGGGGTCTTCTCTAGCAATGGATGACAATATAGTCTATTGATGTAGTAGCAAGCGGTATTGATTGCTTCATCCCAAAATGATTGACTCACATTATACTCATGAAGCATTGATCTAGCCATATCAAGCAATGTTCTATTCTTCCTCTCAACTAGGCCATTTGATTGTGGAGTGTACTTGGCCGAGAATTGATGTCCAATACCATAGTGATCACAAAGTTCTTCAATTCTTGTATTCTTGAACTCACTTCCATTGTCACTTCTCACTTTCTTGATTCTAATCTCAAACTCATTGTGAACTCTAGTGAGAAATGTCTTGAAGGTGTCAAACACTTCACTTTTGTCACTAAGAAAGAATACCCATGTGAATCTTGTGAAGTCATCCACTATGATAAAGCCATACTTGTTGCCGCCTATGCTTGTATATGTTGTTGGTCCAAATAGATCCATGTGCATCAACTCAAATGCTTTGCATGTGCTCATTGTACTCTTCTTTGGATGTGAGCTTCCAACTTGCTTCCCGGCTTGACATGCACTACAAAGCTTATTCTTCTCAAATTCAACATCTTTCAAACCATTGACAAGATTGTGAGTTGTAAGCTTCTTCAATTGTTTCATGCCAACATGACCAAGCCTTCTATGCCAAAGCCAACCCATGCTTGATTTGGAGACTAAGCAAGTTGTCAAAGAAGTTTCTCTAGCATTGAAGTCAACTAGGTAGAGATTCTCATATCTAAAGCCCTTGAATGCCACATTTGAACCATCCATACTAATAACTTCCACATCATCAACCCCAAAGATGCATTTGTAGCCTAGATCACATATTTGTGCCACGGATAGAAGATTGAAATCCAAGCTTTCAACTAGCAACACATTAGAGATACTCATGTCATTTGATATTGCAATCTTGCCCAAGCCAATAACCTTGCCTTTCTTGTTATTGCCAAATGTGATAGAATCAACACCACTATCATTGTCATTGATTGAGTCAAACATTCTTGATGTACCGGTCATGTGTTGAGTGCACCCACTATCAATAATCCAATGCCTTCCTCCGGCTTTGTAATTGACCTACAAGCAAGTCAATGAAGCTTAGGTACCCACTTTTGTTTGGGTCCTTGTAGGTTAGTAACTAAGCTCTTTGGTACCCAAATAGCCTTCTTCTTTGGGCCCACAATTGGTGTACCAATAAACTTAGCTTGCACACCCTTCACACCCTTGGTAAGCACATAGCAAGAATCAAAAGGTATAGCATTAACAAGGTTCTTGCTTTGGTTCTTTTTATTGCAATTATGCTCTAGGTGCCCAACTTGCTTGCATCTATTGCAAAACCGACCATTGCCCTTCACAAAGCTAGGCTTTGGAGTTGCAAAGGCCGACTTGCCTTTCTTGGGAGTGTAGCCCAATCCCTCTTTGTTAAGAGAGAACCTTTGGCTACCCAAGCACTTAAGCAAGCGGGCCTCACCACCATAGGCCTTGCCTAGGGCGTGAGTGAGCTCATCCACCTCTCTCTTGAGAGTCTCATTCTCAACCATTAGTGAGGCATCACAAGTGAAACCATCACTAGTAGTGGAGGTAGAGTTAGTGGTGGTGGATGAAGAGCTACAAGAAGGGTTAGCATTAGACATGATGATAGGTTCATTAAAGGATTCATCAATTATATCACATGTAACACCTATATCACATGATACAACAACCTCCTTCTTTGCTTGTTGCTCAAGTAGCAATGAGTGAGCTTTTTCAAGCTTGGAATGAGCCTTATCAAGATCCTCATGGTCTTCCACTAGACTCTCATGAGTGGTCTTAAGCTCACTAAGGACTTTCTCAAGTATTGCTACTTTCATTGAAAGCTTCTTACACTCTTTGTCCTTGGCAATGGCTATGTCTCTAGTTTGTTGCATCAAGTCATATAGTTGTTCTTTAGTTGGTTCATCATCATCATTTTCATTATCATTATCATTATCACTATCATGAGCATATTCCATTTCACTTTCATCATCACTCTCATCATATAATACCTTAGCTTCTTTAGCCATGAAGCATGAAGAGGATGAATCAAATAGTGATGGCTTCTTGTTGATAGCAATGGAAGCAAAAGCCTTGTTGGATGATTCTTCTTCTTCTTCATTATCTTCACTTTCCCAAGTGATCACATAGGCACCATTTTTGCCTTTCTTGAATGTCATCTTGGCCTCTCTCTTCTTCTTCTTCTCAAACTTGTCCTTTTTGTTCTTCTTCTTATCATAAGGACATTCCGCTTGAAGGTGCTCGGTGCTATCACAATTGAAGCACTTTCTTTGTTGCTCATTTCTTTTGAAGTTGTCATTTCTCTTCTTAAAGCCTCTTCTCTTGATGAACATGTGACCCATCTTCTTGACTACAAGAGCAAGTGCCTCATCATCAATTTCAAATTCCCCATCTTCATTGTTGTCTTCTTCTTCTTCAATGATGATGGCTTTGCCCTTGGAGGAGGTGGCATTAAATGCTATGGTCTTCTTTTTCTTCTCATCTTCCACCTTCTCCTTGTCATCAACATCTTGATCATATTTGTCATAGGTCAATACTTCACCAAGCAAATCATTTGGCTTCATTGCTTCAAGCCCATCTCTTTGCAACATCATGATCAACATCTTGAATCTTCTAGGTAAACTCAATAAGAACTTGTGACAAAAATCTTGATCTTGAGTCTTGTGCCCTAAGCTCTTGAGATCATTGACTATCACTTGCAATCTATGAAACATTTCAATGATTGTTTCATCATCCTTTTTCTTGAAGTTCTCAAACTCACTCTTGAGCCCATATAGCTTGGCACTCTTCACAACCTTAGTGCCTTCATATGTCTCACTCAACCTTGTCCATACTTCACTAGCCAATTCCAAATCCTTGATGCCCTCAAATACTTTTGTGTCAATACCATTGTAAAGTGTATTGAGAGCCATTCTATTGCATGTTCTATTTGCTCTATCTTCATCAGTGAGATGATTGGGATCCATGATAGCAAAATCATTCTCGGTGACTTGCAATACTCTCTCATGAATAGAACCAAGGTACATTGTCATTTTTCTCTTCCAATGAGCAAAAGAACTAACACCATCAAAGAACGGTGGCTTGCCCCCAACATGATTGAATACAATTTGAGCCATTTTTCACACCGAAGGATGTTAAGCCTTGATTGAAACGGTGACCACGGCTCCGATACCACTTGTAAGGTCCTAGATGGCTAGAGGGGGGTGAATAGCCTATAAAAAAAATCTACAAATACCACTAAGCAAATTTGTTAGAACAACAAACGGCGTAAAGCGAGTTTTGCTTAGCCAAAGGTTGTGATGCAAGCCTCCTATCCACAAGTCTAGTAGATTATGATCTCTAGTTCACTCAAGAGCTATGTCACTAAAGTTACACTAGAAAACAAGCTAACAACACTACTAGCAAAGCTACTACTAGAGTTACACAAGATAAACTAGTGAAAGTAAATGCAAGAGAGAGGATTGTGATTCTTATACCGACGGTGGAGTGAAGATGTTGCCAATCACCAAGATGATATACAATCAATCAATATCGACAACAACACAATATGAAGACCAATCACTGGGAGACAAGAGACACAATATTTTTGTTCACCCGGTGTTCACTTGTGCACCGACAAGCTACGTCACCGGTTGTGTCGACCAACACTTAGATGGTTCCTCGGTGTGACCCTCAAGTCACTTGCCCCTCAAGGCATGCCCCGCAAGGCACCGCAAGACACCACTCTCAAGTGAGGTAACTCAATGACACGCGGATTCCATTAGAGTTGCTTTTGGCGTCCCGCCGAGGAAAGCACAAGAACCTCTCACAATCAACCAGAGGTGGCCAAGAACAATCACCTTCTCTTGCCAACGCCTCCAACAATCTCCAAGCCGGCTAGGAGCGGTACTCTCCAAGAGTAACAAGAAATCCACCGGCTAAACCACCCACAAGTGCCACTAGATGCCCTCAAGCTATGCAATGCACTTTGGGATCACTCAATCTCACTTTTGATTTGCAATCAAGCAAGAGAGATGAGTGGGAGGAGTAGCTCTAGCTCAAAGGATGCACAAGAGTGTTAGAAATGCCAAGAGACCTCCCCAAGGGCCGGCCAACAAGTATTTATAAGCATCCCAAACAAATAGAGCCGTTGCAACTCCACTGACCGTTTTTTCAGGATGACCGGACACGCCGGTCGAAACTGACCGGACGCGCTCAACCGCGTCCGGTCGCCCTGCGCCACCCACGTGTCCACCGATTTCAAACGCGACCGTTAGATCCTCCAACGGTCACTGCACGCTAACGGTCAAACGTGATGACCGGACGCGCCCCTCAACCGACCGGACGCGCCGGTCGCACAGTACCGCGCGCCCGCGAAACAACGACCGGACGCGCTCCAGAGAATGATCGGACGCGACAGTGCCAGCGTCCGGTCGGAGTCCAGTAAGCACCCTTGACGACTGGACGCGTCCGATCGTGTGTGACCGGACGCGCACCGCGTCCGATCAAGCTTGTGAACTACAGTTCCCTCAGGGCGCCGACCGGACGCGCTCCTCCCGCGAGTGACCGGACGCGCCGGTTGCAAACCCTAGCCCGCGCGCCTGACTCCTGCGCTGTACTGACCGGACGCGTCCGGTCACACCGTGACCGCGTCCGGTGCAGCGTCCGGTCACCTCTGTGACCTCCGTTCGCCTCCGTTTCTTTTCCAACTTCTGGCGTAGTGGAAAATAGGCATTTCATTTCCCCGAAATCGCCTGAATCCAAACCCCTCTCTTCCCGCAAAACACAGCGCGACCAACGCCACCTTTGCAAATGTGCCAACACCAACAAGTGTACATCTCCATGTGCTTGTGTGTTAGCTTTTTCTCAAACATTTTCAAAGGTTTTCCAGTTAGCTCACTAGGCCCTACATGCAATGCACTTCATGAATTCACCTAGTGGCACCCATGCGTCGAATAACCGATAAGACTTCCCCTCTTAATAGTTCGGCTATCGATCCTAAACCACTCACACCCTCTATGGTGTCTTGAGTGTAAAACAAAATGGCCCTATGGTTATACCTTTGCCTTGAGCCCATTTTGTTTCTCCAAATGATATGATCCACTTCATATCATCACATGACCGTCTCGATCCATCGACCTTGACTTCACTTGCTCTTCACCGTTGCATCGGTCCATCGGCGCCAAGTCTTGCTCGAGCTTCACCATCGCATGGTCCTTCGCTTCGAAGCCTCGACTAGCCCTTCACCTTCACAACCGGTCCATCGAGCCAAGCCTCATCTTGGTCTTCACCATCTTGGTCATATGAGTCAATGTCATGTCTCATATTCAATGACCACCTTTATCTAAATCATCCACTTAGATACAAAGGTTAGTCCTAGGTTTCATCAATTAGCCAAAACCAAACTAGGGACTTTCAAACGTATACAAGGAAATTAACTCCTTTTTATTCCATAGTCCGCTTCAATCACGATGGTACTCTCATCAACCTTTTCCATCGGCACACTCCCTGTTCTATCGGCAGCAACCTTCGAATCTTTTCCATCGGCACACTCCCTGTTTCATCGGCAGCGGTCTTTAAGCCTCTTCCATCGGCATCGGCAATAATACTCTTAACCTTATCGGCAACAATTCATTTCGAGTCCACATGTCACCACCACCATTCACAAGCAGCCTTCTTTACCAACTTTTAATCGGCTATCAATCTACTCAGTAATCTTTCCTCCGCCGATTAGCCCTTCCTGACCATCTTGACACGTGCTAAAAATGATGTCAACAACAACCAAGGAATAAGGTCACGTGAAAATCACATCAGTGTTGTTCTGCAATGGATTATGATTAGAAACCATGATACCAGCGCGTGCCGAGCAGCACAACCTTGTGTGTGCACCCATAGGAGGCTCTCGGTTTCGTCGCGGCACCATTAGTTGCTACTCATAACACCATTACTGATCACACCACCAAGGTGAAATTTTTAAGTGACATAATTTAGACTGTAAAAACAAGCATTATACAAGGGAGGGATAGCAAGCAAAGGTATTCACAAGGTTTGGAATTAACAAGGAGGCGATCCAAAAATCAACACATAGCACAAGAGAACATAGCTCAATTGCGAAAGACAACTGAGCAAGGGACTCTTGCTTAAATTCTACGTATGACTTGCGTCCACCAAGGTGATGACAAGATGAAAGATTACCATGAGACTGGGTCGTGGTGGACAATCAACATGAGATCAAGACTGGTAAACATCCCGAGACTTGGGAAGGGTGAGGATGGATTAAGCAAACTTCAAGGGCGAAAACCGATATGTAGTCAAAGATTGAGTTGATAAGATAGATGCACGAATTTGCAAGCATACGATTTTGAGGCCACAAGAAAGAGACATTGTGTCACACTAGCTAACTTTTGGGAGAGGTAACGGGAGGTCCAACATGGATTTGGGTACGGTCTCGACAACTAGCAATGTACAAACCCTGGTCAAAGGCTAGCATTGATGAGAGTTAACTTGGTTGGTCAGTCGACAAGGGTCTTCACAAAGAGGGTTGCAAAACATCCACGGCTTATGCAAACATATAGGAGAACTAAACTTTGAGCTTTCGGTCAAGCAAAGGCATGGATACAAACATTCAAGGGCTAACCACCAAGTCTACAGGCTCAGGCTCCTAAGAGAGAAAACCTAATTGAAGACAACAACCATACAATTACGTAACATGAATGTTGTTCTAGGATAAAGCTATGTGACCCTCGTGTGCTCACCGAGGACAAACGAGGTGACAACTAGGGCACTACCTAGATAACAAGCATACATACAACATCACAATCAAGCAGTCATTTGAGAAAATTCAAATGAATGGGCTTAAGCAACCAATACAAGGCACAAGGCTTCACCCAAAATAAGCATTTATCTCAAGCATGAACTAACTACAAGTTTAGCTCAAAACAATGCTAGCTAAGGAAGCCAACTTAGCATGTGCCCAGAATTTGGACAGCAACGCAGTAGTTACTTGTTTCAACCATAACTGAGGTTGCAGATCTCCCATAAATGTGATCCTAGACTTTCTGGAAAGCTTAGGAAGTTTTCCATGTGTTTGTTATTCATACCAAAAGCTAAATCATAGGTTAGCATGGTCAAACATGCTGATGTTTCAGATCTGTACCAATATGGACAGAAAACTGCCAAGAACTTCAAAAATGCATAACTGGAGTTCTAGGGACACAACAAGGCTGAGCCTTTACTTTATGTAAAGCTTATATAACTTTATTATTATCATATTAAGATGATTCTACAGCTAACAAGGCCAAACATGATAAAGAAGACATCTCTGCCCAGATTTGGACAGATTCTGTCATTCCCCTTTGCAAGCTCATAACTAGAGATTTAGACCACCACAATTAGTGCTATAGGACATTTTGGAAAGCTTAGAAAAAGTACTACACTTCTTCTAGTATCTCCAAGACATGATTTCATGTGCACATAGATCGAACAATCCAGACATTCAGATCTGCTTAGAGAATAAGCAAAATCTGATAGCAAACTTCTAAAATTCGTAACTCCCAAACGATAAGGCCTAGTGTCACGAAATTTTAGGAAAAGCTAAATAAGTAAGTTAGCTACAACTTTGGTATTCTCCAGAACTACAGAAAACACCATTATGACTACGAAAGCATCACTACAACAGAAACCATTCTAGCAGCCCACGTGCAACAAACAAAACAAAGCTTGTCTTTGTTCTACTTAACAAGAGAGCACACAAACATGTTATTCTAGTAGCTCTAAACATTGTTACCTTAGACCAACACTAATTTAATTCATTCATGAGAATCCATAATTACTGAAATAAGGTCTAAAGCATTTACAATTGCTTATATGAACAACACATCCATCCCTTGGCTAAACTAGAGGACATCTATAGGTTCAAGCAGATAACCACACTTATTTCTAGCAAAACTAAGCACATACTATCTTCAAACACTCCCTATTCAAACAACATGGAATAAGGCATTCATGTCTAACTCCACACAAGAAGGATAATACAATATATTGATCCCAAGTTACTTATCATTTGAACAAGGGTGAGAGGAGCATAGTTATGCATAAAGCAACAATCATGAAGATGCATGCTTCGTCCTATTCATCCTCACAAGATTGCCAACCTAAGGTGACAATCACGTTCTATGTCGGTGGCATAACACGCACTCTCTCGATATATAGCTAGTCGACAGCTACATTCGACTTACGCATTCATGGTTAGCGTACCTGCAGAAAATTTTCATTGCAGCCCAACATTTCCCAATATAGCATACAATGAAAGCAGAGAAGTAAAATTCTAAGTACTCCCATGTACATATACCCCCATATATATACATGTAGCACCAAAACTACCCGAATCATCAATCTCCCATAATTAAGTACCTTCATATATACATGTGTGTAACATGTAAATAATCCAGTAACCAAAACTAACTCTCCCCTAGACCGCAGTTTGTACGGTCATGCTCTCACAACTCACACTTACCTAAGCATAGGTGCGACGTTGCATAAAAGTAAACTAGCAACATATATGGCTATTTCATATATGAAGGCTACCTCTAATCTAACACACCGGTAGCATAGTGTGGGAGAGTCATCACACATACATACCTTGGCCTAGGCGTAGATGCAAAATTAAAAACCCCCAAGTTAGTACTTATATAAGCCACCTAATAATCCTTATATGGGCATAAGGAAATTGACCACTGGCATACTTAGGTTTAGAATTCAGATTTCACAAACCTATATATAGCTATAAGTTGATAAAACTTATTTTATAAAACAAAACCTTTGTTTTAAATACACATACGACAAGTTTAATGTTGAATCTTGCTTCGATACCAGCTGTAACAGAACCGTCCAAATTATAAGAGCACAAGTACAAAAACAATCACCGAAGTGATCAAATTCTCACACTTGAGCCCATATAACTCCGGTAGTCCAATGAAATCGTGAGGGATTTCAAACCAACCAACATACAAGCCAAGATCGTAGTGATTCAACATAACAAGTCACATGTTACATCCATTTCACAAGTAATTCAATATACATCGAAGCTCAATAAAGTTATTACAACTTGCATTGGAAAGTAGCGGAAGCAAAGTAATTTGAAACTAACAACACTATTATTTAAAATACATGCCAGGACGAAGGTCGACTTTCCACAAAAGCATGAGAGAGAAGATAACTCAGAAGGATCATGCCTGTGATCACACTCCGCCTCTACGGCAGGAGCCAACCAACTCTTGCAGTCGCCAAGATACAACACAACCTGTAACAAGTGGGGATAAAACCCTGAGTACGACAATGTACTCAGCTAGACTTATCCGTCATAAACCAGAAATAAAGTGACACCAAGGATCATGCAAGACTGATATAAAGTGGGCTAGCTTGACATCATTTTGCATAAAAGCTTATTATGGATAAGTAATCATTAATGCTTAAGCATCAAGTTAATTATCATTAACCTGTCCTCTATATTAGAACCTGTACTAGAGCACTCACTTTATTAGGAGTAAACAATATTAACCATAGCAGGTATAAATTGAGGCAACCTTTCTATCGTTATCCAATTAACCATCCGTTCAATTTAATGGAATCTACGTTGCCGCTGCTCAAGTCAAGTGCTCACTAACCGGGAGCGACGATGATTTGAATCGAATTCCTATCCAGCTGGAGGGGTATTTCTAACACTCACCGCGCAGGCCCCTGCCAGGGTCGCACAAGCCACCTTTCGTACGATTCAGGAATCACGGATCCGAATGATGTCGCAACCTCAAGGGCGACACTCTGCCAGGTGATAGGGACTCTAACCCCCTTGGTCTCACGCCAATGTCCCCAAGCACATCCTTTCTCTCCTCCAAGAAGCAACCTACCATTCGATTCCTGGCATGAACCATATTACTCGGCTTCACGGTCGGAACGACTTATCCGGCCAACTAAGTGTTAGACTGCGTTCAACATGACTCAAGGACATACAGCGAATCGGTCCTTAAACGACTCAGACGGGGAAAGATCCACACCCAAGACCTCCATGCCTTGTTGCTTCACTATCGTCATCCCACCCGGTCTCATTTCATTTTATTAACACATGGTTCCATTCCACGATAGCAATATAGCCAACCGTGCCATATATGAATATCCCTACATCTCGCAGGTGACAGGAAATCACCTGACTTCTACCGCTTAAAGCATGGCTAAGCATCTATTCGTTCCTAGTCTATGTAGGATTCAAGGATTCATATAACTGGACAAGGAATGATATAATGCAGCAAGGTTTTCAACCAACTCCTACCACTTAATGCAACAATACTTATAACATATATATGATTAATTGCTTTGAAGGTAGGAGGCTTATAATGCTCCGGGGCTTACCTGGGATCCGACTCAAGTTAGAGTATGTCAGATGAATTCGCTTGGCGAGCATCTCCCAAACTATCACTTGTCCGGTCTTTCTATCTTCGGGATAGATCCACCAACTCCATCTTCGGGTTTGGCTCCACATCAGGTCCTTAACGTGCTTCAGCTAGCGTACCTAAATGAGGTGCAATAATGCATATGTATGAATGCATAGAAGTGCAATAAACAAAGTAATCATGTAAACATACCAAAGTTCACATAAACACCTAGAGCTAATTAACTTAATCCTCATTAAGACATAACATAGAAGAGGGCAAGCACATCAATCAAGAAACAAGTCTCACAAGATTATAGGGTACCACCCAAGTATCATCAAAGATATGAGTCACACTTCAATACCCAAGCATGACAAAGTTAATCAAAGTACTAGAACTATAAATTGCTACCTTCTGGACATCAGACCAACAGCTAAGTAATTTAATCATAACTGGAGATCTACAACTCCAAATGACTTGCAAGAAGACATTATGGAAAGCTTATGAAATTGTCCACATTTCATTTATAAACATCTAAACCTGATTCTAACATTTACAAGGTCGAAATACAAAAGGTACAGAATATGTCCTGGAAGGACAGAGAGCAACATAAATCTGAACCCAACTTAGAACAGCTGTAGTTTTCTAAACCATATGGCCAAATGCCACCAAAAATTAACAGCAGCTAGATCATGAAATTCACAACAACTTTGTTATAGCACACAAGACATGAAAACATCATTTGCATAGGGTAATTAACAATATTCTCAAATCTGTTCAGAAACCTCATTTGCAAGAAATAATTATTAACTTATGTTGCAAACATATAATTGGATAAAACCAACTTTACCAACATTTCATACATGACTAATGAACCCAGAAAACATAGTGTCAATTACTAAATAAATTATTTTAATACATTTTCTTAATTTATTTATATAATTAGGTGGAATTATGAACACCTACCAAAAATGCTCAATAAATTCTACCAAAATTACAATGGCCTACACATGCTCCCAAAAGTCTACTGTCCAAATTTGAAACCATTTGGACATGTATATCAACCTCTATGAAAAAGACAAATTGCTATTGCAATAAATCATGTGAGAGCAAGTTAAACCTAAAACTCAATATTTTCTGTGAACACATGGCCATAGAATGAACCAACATCATAGAGCAACATCATAATAAGGTGATGGGACAACATTTTCTATTTTATCACTTATATATTATTTATAAGCCATTTATCAAGCCATAAACAAGTTAACTCAATAACTTGAGCATACAGTAAGCAATGGCCATGAAATTTATACCACAGTACATCCATAGCATGACAAGCCTACCATAAAATTTCACATCAATTGGAGCAACACAACTCAAGATATAAAAATAACAAGCAATATAATGTAGATTTCCTTATTTATCAAGGTCCAATCAAAACCCTAAGAAAACAGTGAACAACTAGTGTGTTTAATATTTTTCCTAGTAAGTACATGTCATCACAAAATTAACAAAACAAGAATCACTATTTTTGGAGTTCTAAAACTCCAGAACTTGCTCTGGTCAAGTTTAGAGGCATTTTTAGAGCACTTTTAAAACTTAAATAACGACATCAGAAAACATCTACAAACATGTAACATTTTATGACTCAATTACATAGATCTCTTCTTAAGCTTTCCAAAAAGTCCACTTTTACTATTTTTGGAGTCTCCTAGCATGAGATATGAATATTTGAAGATTTACATGAAATCTGAAATTCAAAATCGGAATTACTCAAACTCTGTTGAAATCGCTAGGCGCACCCGAACCGATACCCAACCGCGCCACTCATAACTCTGACTTGCGGGACCCGCTGCACTTTTGGGCCCGCTTGCCAGTCAAAGAGACACGTACACAGACTTCCCCTTTCTTCTTCCTTGTCTCATCGGCCGAAAGCAGGGGAGGGAACAGGGCCGGCCCGGCCCCGGCGAGGGGGTCGCTGGCGGCGGTGGCCAAGGACGGCACGGGCAGCCAGGGGCCCTTGCGCACCCGCGGAGCTACTCGGCTCTGCTCGAGGCGGTCCCCAGCGTCGTGGCCACAGGAGCGGGCGGCGGCGACGGCGGCGGTCCGATGGCGACATTGCTACGGCGGCGAGCGGCCTCAGGAGAGGGTGCGGGAGGTGCGGCGCGAGGTGACGGAGGTGCTGATGTGGTTCGTTTGGGCGGATGGAGACCCGAGACAAGGAATCACGGTGGCGCCCGGAGCTCGGCCATGGCAGCCATGGCGATGGCGGCGCTCGGTGAGCAACAGCCAGATGAAGGCAGCGGCAACGGATCCTATCGAGCGTGTACATGGCGTAGGGGGAGTTTCCAGGGCCGATGATGGCTTGGCTTGGCTACAACGCGTGAAGCCGTGGGGGTGCCGAATGGCTCTGCCCGCGGTGGCCATGGCTGCAGCGCTTGCTCTCGCGAACCCAGAGCAGAGAAGAGGCGAGAGAGAAGTGGAGAGGCGCTCGGTTGCAGCTCAGGCTTCACCAACATGAGAGGCGATGAGGACGTGTGGCAATGCAGTGGGGACGCGGCACGGGCATGGCCGCCACACCACGGAGCACGCGTCGGCCGTCTTGGCATTCTGCCGAACACGTGTCGGGTTACAACGTGGGCCGGTTGGACGACGATTTGGGCTAGATACTGGCCGAACTAGACCTTGGGCCAAATACAAAGTTTGAAGCCCACTCGATGCTCTACAAATTCTATTTAGGGTTTATGACCATTAGTGCTCTGGTTTAGGAGGTAATTAGCCCCAAAGTTGACAATGTCAGTGATTTGAAAGCAACGACAATAATCCAATTTGAGGGTCAAAATGAATTGCAATTGGTGCCATCTTCTTGTATGCTCTTCCCCATCATATAAGCTCCAACTTTCGTATTTGGACCCATTTAAGTTGCTTAGCAAAAACTCGAGAACGCGGGATGTCAATATCGAAGACACTGAAATCGGGGTTTTAAAATTGCTAAGTGTCGGAAGTAGTTCCAAATTCTGACTTGAGGGCCCTGTTTGAGCATGTTACACACATTTTTATGACTTGACTCTTAAACAAAGTTTGTTCCTTATAAAATTATCTAAGACTTTGTCAAAGGGTGCACAGTCATGCAAAGCTTCTAGGTCACACTTTTGAAATGGTCAAACAAAAGTGTTCCCGGGTCCATACATGGTCAACTATCACTTAGAAGCACATTTAAGCAAAAATGATCAACATGAACATTGTTCCATTAAGTTCCCTAAGTGTCGTTAAGGTGTTGTAGAGTTCATCTAGAGTCATTTGGACAGTTTGCAAGATTTGGTTGATGTTCTATAGTTCCATTAACTTAATGGGGCAAATTCCAATAGGAATGGAACTTATCATTTCATGTGACTTTTTGATTCCAAACTTCATGAAACTTTTCCAGGGGTCAATATAGATAGTTATTGAGGTGAGACATGTGAAGATACTTTGATAGCAACACCTAAGCATATATCTTTAGAATGACCTATATGTAAGCAAGGGTGCAATATCCAAGTTTAGGTTAGGGTTTATTTCCATAGGTTTGACTTTGGCATCGTCATCTCCACTAATCTATCATGTTTGAGCTTAAACCCACTACTTAATTAGTGATAAACACCTGGGGTGTTACAATCTCGAGGTTCACGGTTGTTGACGATGTGTTCAGGGACGGGGGCCGCCTGGTTCCGTTGGGCGTGCTCGGGATGAACCGAGGCCTCTCTCTCTCCTATCGGGAGGGCTCGGCAGGCTGCTCCGAGGCAGGCCCGCGTCGCCTCGAGGCGGAACTCTCAGCCGGCTGCATGGCAGCGGTCTCGAGAAGTCCTCGGATTTCATCTCAGGCTTGTCGGGCGTTAGGGTTCGATGCCTCGGGCATGTTACGAAGGAGCATGGCGGCGGCGACCATGTTCTGGCTGGCTCGACCGAAAACCGGGGGTCGACCGCCCAATCCTCGGCGATGCGACGATTGACATCGCGAGCTCTTTCTCGAGCTCCACCGCCATGTGCGTGTGCCGCGCGTTCTTGCTCGAGGGTTCGCTGTAGTAGATGCAAGTTTTCTCATTCCTCGTCGAGCCTGTCCTGCAACTCATGGATTTGCTCGAGCTGCATTCCTTGATCCGCAAGAAATTGAGCCTCGTCCCACTCGGCAGGGAGCTCGACATGAGGTGGCGTGTTCCTTCCTTCGACGGGTGCCTCGTCCTCCGAATCCGACGTGCTTACCCCATCGATGTTGAAGCACTCGCGGGTTGGATCATAGGTGTCATCGGCAGAGTCGGAGTCAGGAGCGCCGAAGTAGTAGTATGATGGTTGCATGTGAGGTCGTCGCCAACTGTCTCTGGGGTCGTAGCGTTGAGGAGCAGTCACACGGGGCTCTGTTTCTAGGGTCTCCGTAGAGTCCAAGTACTCAGAAGCCGGCGTGGATGCAACAAGGTCCAGAGTGGAGCGTAGATGGTATCCGGGGAGTTCCTCATAAGCGCTCATGCTAGTGCTCACAGAGGAAGCGTACGCCTGGGCAACCAATTCTAGCCCAAATGGGAATGCTGATGGGGGCGTCGTTCCTTGTGCCAGTGTAGTTGGACCGGGTGGTGGTGGCGTCACACTGAGCGGTAGAGCGATGGAACTCCCTGTCGGCATCTTACCCTCAGCCAAGCTCATCCTACACATATCCTCAGTGAGGAAATCTGTGTTGCCGTCTGGCTGAGAGGCGCCGGATCGGGGAATCCCACCGTCCTCCGCAAGGTGATGACGGTGGTTACGCCGGGCTCATCGTCGTTGTAACAGAACTGCCCAATTATACGAGATTAAGTAGGAAAATCATCCAACGAGAGGACAATTTAACAAACTTAAGCCCGTATAACCCGGTAGTTCGTGAAATCTCGACGGATTTCAAACCATTCACATAACAGCCAAGATCGTACTAAGTTTAGCGGTCACCGTCATAAGTTACATAAAAGTTTGCGGCACAAAATACATCGGAGTTTAAACATAGTTATTACAAACCAGGTTTGAATAAAAGTAGTGGAAGCTGTAGTTCAAATCATGCACACACACAGCGTTTTAAACTAAAGTGCCAGCTTGTGATCATCTCTAGCAAAAGCATCAGACGAGAAGTAGCGAATGACCATTGCCCATGGTCCTAAGCTTCGCCCATCGCAGGAAAGAGGCAGTTGATACAGTAGCCGTAATACATCTGCCCATTTGCAACAAGTGGGAACAAAGCCCTGAGTACGAGAAGGTACTCAGCTAGACTTACCCGGCAGAACCAAAATAAAATGATACCAAGGATCATGATAGGCTTTCTGGTGGGGTAGCTGACTCATTTGCAAGAAAAGCATTTTTAACTTAACAGTTCTTTTATGAAGGCATGCAGTATTTTAATCTTTATTACCCTGTCAACTATGATTGCACTTGTGCTAGAGTAACAATGTGATTAAGCAAGTAAGGATTACCATTGATCATTAACAATAGTTATCATGTCATCTTCCACATAACTATCCAAGTGTTTCATCAATATTACTACGATGAAGTAGCTCAAGTCAAGTGTTCACTATCCAGTGAACGATGGCGATTCAAATCGATTATTAACCAGCTGGTAATTTATTCCTCACACAAACCTCACTCACCCGCTAAAGTGAGGTATTGGTCACCGAGTCAACTATTCAGGTAAAGTCGCGAGCTTGCCAGGAACCACATGTACCCGGGGGCCGCCTGACTGCTCTTTGGCCTTATCATCGCGCCCCCGTATCCTGCCACTACTGCTCCGGTACAGTGCGTTGCGGGCAATCCACTCGGCCCGAATAATCTCCCAGCTTCGCGGTCGAAAGGTACATTATTCGGCCAGCTAAATGTGAGGCATGCGTTCAACATGACTCGAGGCCCAACAACGGTCGGTCCTTAATCGACTCAGACGGAAAACACTACAGTCCGAAACCCTGGAAGTCTCCGTCCGGTCTCAGATTCATTTCGACACTTAGTTATTCTCATATGACATACTTTCACATAGATTCAAGTAATCCCCTATAACTCGCGGATGACAGGCAATCACCCGACTTCTACCGGTCTAAGCAAACTAAGCAATTCTTGACCGTGGACACCAGGGTAACAAGGATCGGGTAAAGCAAGTTGAAACAAGGTATAATGCAGCAACGTTTGCAAACAACTCCTAAACGTAATGCATCAATTAAGTAAAGTTAATAATAAATTATTTACAAACCGGGAGAGAAATGCTCCGGGGCTTGCCTCTCTCAAAAGAGCTCGGACGGTGGTCGAGGCACTCTGGAAGATCTTCACCGACCTCCTCTTCGGCTTCGGTCACCTCCTGCTCCTGCACTTCGAGCTGCTCTTCCGGGTCCTCGGGAACTGCTACCGGGTTCGCTTCCTGCGATCCTGTATGATGCAAAATTATAAGTGTTCATGCCTAGGTGCATTGCAGGGATAACATGAGCTGATGATGATGAATGCATGAGATGTAAATGAGCATGTTACTTTATTTGGATTACGTGGAACTTACGACTCTTCTACAAGGTAGTCTACGTCATCCAAGAACATGTACTCGAAAACTACCACCACTATTCTCTACCATACAAAGGCACCTCGACACTCAAGATGCTTCAAAGATACACCAAAGCATAGTTTTCTAACAAATCTTGCATTAAAGATTGAATGTAAACCCTAGTTAGCCCTATGCTTGAACAGCAACACAAAGTTTGGTAGCACAGAAAAATCCCAGAAAATTACAGTGGGTTACCAACATCAATACTAGCCTGCCACAAAATTTTTATTGCAATTGGATTACTAGAACTGTATATACAAAAATAACAAGCTAAGGCTTAAAAATAAGTATGAAAATACTTTGCATTATGAAAAGTATCAAACAACAGATTTAGAAATTTTCCTATTTTCTACACAGTAAACAATCACTGTAGAAAAATTATTGCTTGCATGTTTTATTCAAATTTATTTAATTAACAAAAATAGCAAATACTAGTGATAGAAAGCATTTGAACTACACCTACACATTTTTCTATAGAACAAACATGATATATAATTTTCCTAGCAAGTACATGGCACAAAAAGATTAACAAACTTGGAATCACATTTTTCTGATTTTTCTATGATTTATTAAGCATTTATCAAGAAAACAGCCCTTTCAATAATTAAATAAAAACTCTACAGAAAAGTATTCCAAACTTGACATGCAATATTTTTACATCATAGATCTGGTTTCAATGGATCCATAGAAATTAGTTTCACAATTTTTGGAGCTGAAATGACTACAAAAACATTTTCCAAAGTATTTTTCATCATGAATAATAAAAGAAAACAGAAATTGATTTTTCAATATTGGTACTGGGCCGGCCCGTGGGAGTCAACCGGCCCGTGGCCGTTCTTGGCCTGGTTCGCGCGTGCGGGGAAAAGGGTGAGCTGGCCCGCTCGGAGGCGCGGCCCACAGGGCAGTCAGCCCAGTGAAGACCGAACGGGGGGTGCGAACCGAGCGGACTCACCGGCATCCGTGACCTCGACGGCGCGGCGGTGGCCGACGGCCAACGGCCAACTCCGGCCACGTCACGACCCGCGATCGCGCGCACAACGTTTGCAAGGGAATAGCGAACTCGAGTGGGAGGCTCGGGAGGATGGAGAGGGAGCGAGTGAGGCGGTGCGCGGGGCGCGAGCTTGGTGGTCCCAACGCGGTGGCGCGCCGGGGCGAGAGAAATGGAGCCCTACCAGAGCAAATGAGGAGATGGCGGCGCCCGTTCGGAGGAGGGGAGAAGGGGGCGGAGCTTTGTGCATGACCAATCGGACGTTGGAGGTCTACCGGCGTCAGAACACGACGGTGAAGGCGGGGGCGTGCGGTGGCGAGCGGCGTTCCCGCTCGGTTTCTCCGGAGGGAGGGAGAAAGGGAGCGAGTGAGTGGAGAGCGGGATGGAGACCAGGTGCTCATGGCGATTTGAAGTGGAGCGCGCGCGTGGGGTCCACGGCGGCCACGCGGGGGAGTCGCCGGCATGCGGCCGCCACGCGGCGGGCGTGTTCTGCCGCGACGCCAGCGAGACGCGTGCACGGGCGGGAAGAGGAGGGGGAGGCTGGCTTGGGCCGGGCCGAGGCGGGGAGCAGACGCGGGCGCGCGCGCGTGCGGAGGCGGGCCGTATCCGGCTACGGGCCGAACCCGAGGCGGCGGCCTGCTAGGTTAGTTTTGATGTTTTTTTTTCAAATTTCTAATTCCAAACCAAATTCAAATACAGTATTCAAACCCCATTTTGAACAGGAAAAAGACCTTTTCTGGAAATGACCCAAAAATAAAAGTTGCTTAGAATTTAATTCTCTACAACTTTGATTAAGGGGCCAACTAAAAATTCTCCACAGATTTTGAATTGGAGAATAAAAGCTAAAATAGAGAGTATTTTTGAATATTTTTAAATAATATTTTTGAAACAAGTTTTTGACAAAACTTTGAGTAATTTAGTGGCTCCAAAAATTTGACCTATAATTCTAAGTGATATAAAATTTGTAATTGCACAATTTTGAAGAAAAGTAATTAGCACATTAACATATTACTTCACGAGTACCAGTTTCCAAGCTTTTATTTCACTCAAGTTATAATATTAACATATATGATTATGGATGATATGAAATGTCATGCTTATGATTGCAATGAGAATGCTCGCGTAACACCAGAGTGTTACAGTCGTCTGGCGGCTCATGCCTGATGAGAGCGACGGTACCGACACAGCACCCCCTAGGTTGGGAGAGCTCGTGGTCCTCATCGGTTGGGTGCCTGGGCGAGAGGAGGACCATGTCGTAGCCGTGGCCAAGCGACATGAACTCCAAACTCCCAAACCAGATCACCGTGGCCAACAGGAGCGGGCGTTCGAGGTCAGCTATCTAAGAAAATGGCAGGAAAACGATGTTGGCACACAGCTTCCCCTACCTGGCGCGCCAACTGTCGGTGTCCGGTCCCATGGGGGTCCTAAGCCAACGAGTGAGTGTTGCGTGTCCCTAATCTGGATGGTGATGCAAGGAGAATACACGGGGGTTTATCCTGGTTCGGGCAAAAGAAGGCCCTATGTCCAACAGGGAGGGGAGAGTATTGTATTTCCTTGCACCGAGGTGCTTGCATAGGGGTTACAAGCTATGAGAGAGGGAACCGGGCCCAAGTCTCAAAGGAAATGAAAGAGTACAAGGGTGATTGCTTGAGATGTTGATCCGTGGGTTGTGTGCCTTTGCTTACCAACACTTGGCTTCTAGCTTGACATCTTTCCTCCCCATTGTAGAGCCCTTTCCTGCCCTTTTATAGGGTAAGAGGAGACCGGGATGCCGGGGTGTCTTGAGGTGAAGTTTTGTCGATCCCTGTGGAGGTGGCTGTAGCGACGTGCCTCAGGAATGGCTGGCCATCCCCGGACACGGTGGTGACGTTGGGGATGAGACGGCGAAAATACCCTGAGTCCTATGCCATGTCGGCCTTTCTTCCCTGCTGACCGGTGGTGGGTCGAGGCCGGGTCAAGGCTGGGCAGATGAGGCCGAATCCCCGAGATCGTGGGATACGGACCTTGTCGTATCCTCCCTCGAGGGTGATCAGTGGCAAAACAATGCGCGGTAAGATGTGCATAGTGACAGGTTTTCACCTCCCATCCCGGGATGGGCAGTAAAAAGTGAACTGACACTGGCATTGCTCCCACGTCAGTCACGGCTGTAGCCATGATGGTAGAAGGTAGTAGGTAGTCGTATTAAATGCTCTGACTTTTGCCTCAGAGTAGGTGGGTAAGATAGGTCGAGCGATTCAACCCGGGGTCGTGCGAGTCAGAGTTTGCCGATAGTTGAGACGCTTTATCGAACGGGCCTCGTATGAGTTGTGACGCGGTCAAGGAGTCCCGTCAAGGGTGCCTCATATGAGTCGGAGTCGGAGCACGGTCGAGGTGTCCCGTCGAGCCAGCCTCGTGCAAGTCGGAACGTAGTCGAGGCGCATCGTATGCTGTTTTTTGGCTTCGCTGTGTTTGTGCATTAGTGTTTCGTTCGTCTTAATCATTGATTGTGGGTACCCCCATACTATTGGTACTGACAGCAGCCATCAACCATGGAAGCACAATCTGCTCTAGGTGCTAACCTGCTATCCCAAGCATTTCGATCGGTAGCTGTTAACCCCTCATCGGCTACTCCCCCCAAAGAGCCGATTACAACTGAATTGACTGAAGCCTCTGACAGACTCAGGGTAGAAGATGAGGAGCTTTCTAATCCACAACCTAATGTCACTAAGGTTTTCCTCTTAATCTTTTAGCTTTGTGTGACTTTCATCTTCTCTGATCACTTTCTTTCATCAGACACCTCCTAGAGAAGCATCTACACAAGAACAAGGATATGCCAATACTTTGGCTGAAGATGATCCCGCTAAGACCCAAACTGTTAACTCTCCAATTCAGCAAACAATCGATGGTAAAAATCCCATATGCTCTTCTCATCTTTTCACTACAATCTGAAAACTCTCTTAATGCCTGCAGACACCGGCGACAAGAGCCCAGAGCTAATTCAACCAAGTGTTGAAAAAGATATTGGTACATCATCGGCTGTCGCTTCTCCTCAACCAGAACTTCATTCAGAGATGGTACTATGTTCCTTCTAATCATTTACCCTGAATCCATCCTCAATTCATTTGTTGTTCTCTAAGAAAATTCCTCCTATTTGTGCGTGTAGGTACTCAATTCTCTAGCTTTGAGCTACTCTTTCAATTTTGAAGAATATATGCATGAAAGTGAAATAAGCTCATTAGCTATCTCTCCTCAACAAATTTTATCAGACATGACCAAGAATCGGCTAAAAGAGATGCTGCCAATGCTCAAGAAGAATATAGCTGACCTGGTTCAGGATGTACAGCCAATCATGAGAATCTTTTTGGCCATTAAGGACAATTTGACACCAAGCCTTGCTGAAACCTTAATGCCTATGTCCAACATTGAAGATCAAGCTCCTAAGGTGAAGAAGGCTCAAAGAAATCTGAAAAATCATGAAGCTCTGATGGTCAAGAAGAATTCCTATAAACAAGAGGCCAAAGAGTTAGCATAGCTGATAGACAACCTGAAGAATTCTTCTTCCAGAATTGAGCCAGAACTTAGTTAGCTAAGCGCTAGGCGTGATGAGCTTGAGCAAGAATTGGAAAATGTGAAAGTCGCCATTGATCGTCATGAGTCCAACTTGATTCAGATCCCTGATGCCATTAAATAGAAGAAACAAGAGATGCTGGCCAAGGTCAAAGAAGGCAAAGCTATTTGCAGCAGTCTTGAGAGCATTCCTAGATCAGCCGAAGAAGATGAACAACAAATAGCAGAAGTTGATGCCATTCGGCTAAATGCACTAAAAGCAATCCATGACGTCCTTGTTTTGTAATCCACACTCTGGTAGTTTGTGCAATACTTTGTGTGAGCTTGATGATAACAGTACTTCCCTGTCAGTCTTGTACACAAATAGACTGTATTTCTAAGTTCAGCTAGTATAGTCGATTCAAATTAGCCGATCTCGATTTTGATTTAACTGACTGATCCGAATCCGAAAAATGGCTTTCACAACAAAAACTTTTTGAATTCTTCGTCAGTCATCAACACCACATTTCCCTTGGTATTAGTGAAGCGACGCTTCTCCTTCCACTTAATTAGGATCGCTTTCAGACAACCCAAGATATCTGCCTCATGCCCCTGTTGCTATAAATACTAACCGAGGGCTCTGACTCCAATCACATCTGCAACTGCTCTTTATTTTCTTGCAGCCTCAAGAACCCTGCAGCAGTTCTTCTTCCTCTTTTTAGATCCAAATCAACACCCATGGCCGGAGAGGGGAGTCGGAGCAAGCGCATGGCAAAAGAGATCTCGGAGGAGGAAATGCCGATGAGCTAATGCCTCCACCACATGAGGTAAGATCGAATACCTTCTGTTCATGGCAACCAATCATTTTCTAACTTCATAGGTTCATCTTGAATGACAGCCTTCACCCCCTACCTCTCATGGCCAAGGGGCCCTCTAATGCCGCAAACGTCGCTTCCTCGGTGCCAGACTCATCGGTTGACTCCTACAACGGTGATGAAGCCCGCCGCTACCTCCGGGAATGGAGGATGGCCAAGGACCGCTATTCTGAGGTGACTTGGGAAAAAGGCCAGCTTGAGACCCACCTCAGGGTCACCGAGACTGCCCTCCACACCACTGAGAAGGAGACTAGTGCCACTTGGGCCAGGTTGGCAGAGGCCGACGCCATGGTGGCAGGTGAGTTCCATTGTTCTAGAGAAAACCCTTGTTCTTGCTTCTTGAATCCTTCTCTTGACAACCTCTTGACTTCTTTGTTTGCTAGCCCTAAGGTTCAATCAGAGAACCTTCAAGTGGTGGCCAATGTAGCTATGGCAGCCATCAATGCCCCGGGGCCCTTGCTCATTAACTATCTCCACAACATCTCGGTGCATGCCTAGGAGATCGCTCTCTACTGCGTTCATCGTGGTGTAGCGGTGGCTCTAGCCGCGGCGCAAATGTAGGCCGGGCATGACCTCCTCTCCATGGACCCTGACTTCCCGATGGCCGACTATCCTGATATGCACGAGGACCTCATCGAAGATTTTAGTGACGCGGCGGCTGAGATTGTGAACATCATTCCAGCTCAGGACGTTGTGAATAGGGTCTTCGATTAGTTTGTATTTAGGGACAAACTAATGAATGAATCTAAGTTATTCTCTCTATCTTATGAGTTTGTTCCCTAAAAATGTTGTTCTATGAATCATGATTGTTTTGTGTTTGTTTTTGCACTAAAGGTGACACATATCGTATCGGCTATTGCCCCCTAGGGCCATTTTTGTGCTAATGGTGATACCTGCGGTATCGGCTATTATAGCCGACGTCTCAACAAATCAGCTTTCAAGCATTAATTCAGATGCTAGGATAATATTCCTTTAGAAATTTCCATTGATCACTCTGTCAAATTCTTCTTCTCCTTCTAACATCTCTAAGATATAAGCGTTGCCAGGCACACAATGTTTGACGTGATAAGGACCATACCAATTGGGTGACCATTTCCCGAATTTACTGTCCTTAGATCCGATCGGTAGTTTTACTTTCCAAACTAGTTCTCCTTCAAAAAACTCTTTACTCTTGACCTTCTTATTGTAATGGCTTGCAACTCTCATTTTATTTGCCTTAATATTCTCAAGAGCTCGTAGCCGATGACAATTCAGATCTTCCAAATCATCCATCATAAGGTTCTTGTAAACATCGGCTATCAAATCATTTTGCAACGTAACACGCTGTGGGGGTATAAACCCCTATACCCTTACGGCTAGACATGGGCAGGCCCAGACCAGACGGTCCAGCCCATTACATGATGACGTGCGATCCAGATCATCGGGATGGCATCTCGCGCAAGGCATCAAACCTAACTTGGGAATCAAGCAAGGTCTTGGTCGGTTAGATTAGGAATCCTTATCCGGCTCTATATGGCAATTGTAACCGGCTAAGATTAGTTTCTAGATCTGTAACCCTACCTCCCGGACTATATAAGGAGGGCAGGGGACCCCCCTCAAAAACATCGAAACATACTCTAGGGCAATCTAGCTTGTAATACATTGTTCAAGACAGCAATAACAAAGCAGAGCAGGACGTAAGGTATTACGTCCACACGGCAGCCTGAACCTGGGTAAACCCGCGTGTTGTTCTGCATCACCATCTCGTTCGTGGCTTGCACACCTGTCTGTCGACAATCTACTACCTTGGGCATACCCCTCGGTAGACTGCCGACCAGGTTTTGTCGACAGTGGCGCGCTAGGTAGGAGGTGTGTGTACTGCTTTTCAGGCGTGCGAGATGGTCATCTTCCTCGACTCCATGGCCACGGCGGCAGGCCTCACGTTCATGATCGGTCAGATCACCTGGACCACCAGCTCCAACGACTTTGTCACCGTAGCCATGGAGGAGGTGCAGATCTGATATACATCAACTACTTCCCCGAAATCGGCGTCGACTATGACTATGCTGGCTCCAGCTTCGCTTGCACCAGCGCCCTCATCGACCACGCCGGCAACTCATCGACTCCTTCCTCACTACCAGGGGAGGAAACTCGACTCCGCTGACTTGATGACTCCATCGACCAGCTCGGTGGAAAACTCTCGCTTATCCTGTCTCTGGTCGATTCGCTCCAAGAGCAGTTTACTAGACAGAACTCAAACAACTACAACAGATCTACTCGACCCGCTCGAGCCACCCGTTTTCAACGGTTGGGTACAGATCTAGTGGTCACTTCAACTCCTGAAGGACGCTCTTCTCGGCCTTGACCTCGACAACTCAACTTCGTCAATATGGTGGGCTCTGATCAAGTTTTGATTCATACCACCTAGACAGATAGTCGTTTGAGCCCCAGATTGAGCACAGCGTCCGACGGTAATACTCAAACCATGGTATTACACCATGTGAGTAGCAGTGATGAAGGGATGCTACATCCTCCAGGCTTTCCCCGAATCCCGACTTTCCCTCAAGGCGTGGCGCCATGATCAACATGGTTAGCCAAGATGAAGACCCACCTACCGGGGGCGAGACCGATCAACAACGACAAGAGCGACAACAGCGCAATGCTGACCGAGCTCAATGTCGCATAGATGAAGACGCGCGCCTAGCACAATAGCAAGCAGACCACGACCAGCAAGAGGCTGACGCTGCAGCTAGGCGTAACCAGTTGCAAGGGCGCAACCTCAATGATGCTTTCGACATGGTGGGGAAGAGACTAGTATTCAAAACCCCAAGCTCCAACGTGGCTGTTGCCATTGAGAGCCTAAAGCGGTTACCAGATACCCCAGAAATCCAAAACATCCGGGAGGATCTGCAGGCTTATCTCTAGGCGGCTATGGTTCAGACCAATGAACATGCCATAGGCCCATCGGCGTCTGGCACGACTAGCAGGAGCCGCCAGCACTCTAGTTGACCCTTCAGGTCTGGTCAACGTGGCTTACGAGCACCCGTCGGCCTAGACCACCATGTAGGCAACGATGATCACATGGCTCCTAGCGTCAATCTAGGGGCTGACGGGGGCAATGACGGCAATCATGGGAACCCTCCCCGCAATGATAATCGCCAGCTCGACCACCACCACAATAACAATGATGACGACCGACGCAACGATAACCGACATAAGACCACCGGGACCACCGTCGTCGGGGGCAACAACACGGTGACAAACGAGATCGCCATGATGGCAATCATGATCTCCGTCATGACCTCAACAACCGTGACCTACGTCCTCGCATTGAACAAAGAGCTCGGGACCGTGCATCCCATGAAACCAATCAGCGCATGGAGTACGATATGGTTCACGGCCCCCCGGGTCCCAAGCAGTTCACCAACCACCTACGACAAGTCATCTGGCCCAGAGGTTTTAAGCTCGAAAAGCATAACCATTACGACAGCAAGGTTAATCCCGAGCTATGGGTCCAACTTTACGAGACCGCTTGCAGATCTGCTATGGGTGACAAGCATGTCATGGCCAATTACTTTCCCGTGGTGGTCGGCCCGGTGGGGCACCAATGGTTTGTCAGTCTCCCTGAGAACCAATTCGACTCCTGGTATGCTTTGCATCAGGCTTTCATCGAAAACTTCATTGCCACCTGTGAACAGCCAGACAACAAGTATGATCTGCAGCGCATCCATGATGCCAGGGATGAACCATTGCGCGAATACATCTGACGATTCTCGGATATGCGCATCAGGATTCCTAGGATCACCGACAACGAGGCCATTGAAGCCTTCATTACTGGTCTGCGCTACCACAATGATCTCAGGGATAAGCTCCTTCGTAAACAGCCTATAATGGTGGTCGACCTCCTTACCACCGCTAAGAAGTATGCGGATGTCGATGACACCAAGAAGCTGCTAAACGAGGGCATCGGCAAAGCACCATACTCTCCACGACGCGACGACTACCGTGACAACCGTCGCCGTGATGACTTTAGAGGTCACAGCGACATCAGGGACCGCCTCAATAACAATCATGATTGGCACGACAACAGAAACTAGCATGGCGATCGCCGTGACAACTTCTATTGGGAGTATGCCCTAGAGGTTATCATAGAGATGATTATATTGAGTTGTATCCATGACATATAATGACTCCATTGAATATCCATTAAAGACAACTTGTATCGATTAGCAATTATGTGAATTGTTTGTGAAACTCTTTTACTTGTATGGTTATTCTAGAATGGTCCCTGATCGGAGTTCATGTTAGGACGCACATGAATATTAGATCAGCACATTATTAGTTGATGACTATGTTTCACAAGTCATAGACATAGAAATGTCAAACTAATAATGTGGGCACATGTGTGACATGTAGGCTGGACTGACCCAACACGAGATGTTGTTATTGTCTCGATTCACATCATGTACGTTATGTCCTCAGACCTGAGATTGTTGTATGTACTCAAGATGTGAAATGACCTACTTAGAGATTATCAAACGCTACTCCGTAACTGGGTAGTTATAAAGGTGGTCTTCGGGTTTGTCAAGAAACATGCTGTGAGACATAGACAATCAAGATGGAATTTGCCCCTCTCTATGTGAGAGAGATATCATTGGAACACTCTAATGATTGGATCAATAAATGCATGGCCGTGCTTAGGTTAAGTGTTAACCTATGAGTTGGACCAAATATCATGTGGCAAAAGGAATGACATGTATATGGTTTGTGGTGGTTCGTCTGATATGATCTTTGTGTACACATAGGAGTTGACACGTCTTGCTAGAGACCGCTATCAACTAATGGCCGAGTAGGAGTCCTCGGGCCACATCTATTTGTACATGAACCCATAGGGTCGCACGCTTAAGGGGTTGGAAGCCCATTTTGGGTTGGACCCGAATTTGACTAGGCTTAGGGTTTTCTAATTGGGCCTCCAGTTTGGGGCTGATTAGAGGCGCCTATGTAAGAGAGGGAGGGGGCGCGGCCAAGTATCACGCCATTGAGCAGCCGCCGCCGTCACCCTCCCCACGCTCACGCCTACTGTTCCTCGCAAACCTAGCAGTCCGGAGGCGCAACGCTTCCTCCCTGTACGTGTGGGATACCTTGGAGGTGCTGCATCTGGAGCACAAGGACGAACCGCACGAGAGGGACGATCCACGAGTGGAGGGTGGACGTGACGGACGACCACACAACTACATGGCACTGCTACGACGCGTTCGACTACATCGAGTCGCTTCCGCTGCACCTGCGCGTCTAGTGGTAATCCCGTAACCTATAACTAGCAGTAGTTCCTAGTTTATGGGGTCGAAAAATTTTGTTTTCCAGCTAGCGTAGCATCCCCATATCCCTATAGTTGTATCGGAGCCATAGCTGCTTTGTTATAGGTTTGGTTGTTTGCATATGGAGATATGCATGGTTGTAGATGAGTCTCTGATCATGGTTCGTGATCTTGCTGCGTTGGTCTTGTAACGATCTACTCGTACCGGTCGGAATTCCGCCATCCGAGTTAAGTGATACATGTAAACCCAGCCATGGCGAGATGGAGATCAATCAGATTGATTGAATCGAACCTAGTTCAAGTGCCGAGCGCATATGATACGCGGCGGCGGTAGATTGGATCTACTCCTGGGCGTCGGGGTGCAAGAAAAGTGTTGTTCGGTAAAACAGCCATAACTTTTGCATACGACCTTGGATTGAGACAAATTTTATATCAAAATTGATCTACAGAAAATTTTACATCCGATTCTCCCCCACTTCACCGGGTTCGCCGAAATTAGATTTGCGAAAAAGGCCAGGAAGATGGTGTTCTGGACGTTTTAAGGTTAGACGTCAGAATCGGTTAACTCTGTTTTGCAGGAATTCATGACTGGTATAGCCCTTATGTGTATGTGATGCATGTATGTAATTAATTCATGGCTTGCATGTCATGAGAATGACAATATGGCTAGAGCCACATAGATATTGTCAACTTGATGTAATGGCCTGCGTGCCAAACTGTGATGATCCTATCTGCGACTGTGTAATATTACTTCGTTGCCTTGCGTTAGTGATAGATAGTCTTGGTGGATTCATCACTGATGGACGGCGTACATGGGTCATGGAGATGGAGATCATCATGATGTACAGATTAATGGAGATGGAGATCCCCAAAGTGACAATGGGCTATACCAAGTCATATATGTGATAATGCCATTCTTATTATTATGTTCTACTTTCACGTGATAATGTTTTTGTCGACATATGCGATAGTGAAATAGAACGATCCCTCAGTAATGTTTAAGTTATATGCTTCCCCAAACCTTGCACTGTCATGTGTCTTGTACAATCGGTGGTGGGTCTATGAAATTAGGGTGCCACTGGTTTTCCTTGACTAGGCAGGTTCGTATCGGATACTTACTGCATAAGGGTTGGTTACTTGAACAAGGTCATCCTAATGGTTAGGGACCTTGGAGCATAAGGAGTTGGGCACCACAGCATAGAGATGCTACCCAACAACAAGAGTCATATGTGATATGATTAGCAAAGAGTTGCTTACCGATCTACCATGTCTTCTAGCGGTGATGCTAAAGCTCACTAGTAGACTTGTTAGTTGTGGGTCTTGAATCACTAAGTTTCAATTGAGGGATATTGATTTTAGTGGGAGTATATTCTATTAAGATTTTAATATGATTTACTCTGTCTTGGATACTTTGTCTTAGTATTTTGCATTACTTTTGTTGTAGATAAATGGCGCCTAGCAATCAACCATTTACTTTGCGTTCAATTCTTGAGAAAGATAAGTTGAATGGAACAAACTATGCGGATTGGATCCGCAACCTGAGAATTGTTCTCAGGGCTGAGAAAAAGGAAGAAATTCTAGACACCCCATTACCTGAAGAGCCTGCTGACAATGCACCTGCTGCTGAGAAAAACGCTTATAAGAGAGCATGTGATGCTGATCTTGAAGTGAGTTGCCTTATGCTTGCTTGTATGGAACCAGATCTGCAGATGCAGTTCGACAACAACCATGCAGCGTACGATATGATCGTGGCGCTCAATGATATGTTCCAGACTCAAGCTAGGACTAAAAGGTTCAATGTCTCAAAGGCTTTTGCTGAAACAAAGCTAGCAGAGGGCGCAGCAGTTGGGCCACATGTGATCAAAATGGTTGGTTACACTCAAAGGTTGGAGAAGCTAGGCTTCCCAATTGGCCAAGAGTTGGATACTGATTTCATTCTCGCGTCTCTTCCGCCCAGCTATGGAAACTTCGTTTCGAACTACCATATGCATGGGGCGGAGAAGGGCTTGAATGAATTGTGTGGCATGCTCAAAATAGCAGAGGCTGACATCAAGAAAGGTGCTAGCACTAGCCATGTGATGGCGGTCCAAAACAAGCCTAACTTTAAGAAGAAGGACAATGCTTGGAGGAAGCAAAAGGGCAAGGGCAAGGCCAAAGGTGAGACCTCTAAGCCAAACCCACCTGCGCCCAAGACTGGACCATCCGCTGATGAAGAGTGCTTTCATTGTAAGGGTGAAGGTCACTGGAAGAGGAACTGCAAGCTGTATTTGGAGTCCTTAAAGAAGGATGGTGGTAAAGGTACTACCGTTGCTCATACACTTGTTGTTTACATTACGGACATTTTCCTTGCTAACTCTTATATTAATTCTTGGGTATTTGATACCGGATCAGTTGCTCATATTTGCAATACGATGCAGGGAATGATAAGAAGTAGAAGCGTGGGAAAAGGAGAAGTTGATCTCCGCGTGGGCAATAATGCAAGAGTTGCTGCGTTGAACGTCGGGATGATGCAACTCCACCTACCGTCAGGATTTATTTTGGAATTAAATAATTGTTATTATGTTCCTAGTATAAGTCGAAACATTGTGTCACCTTCATGTTTGATGAAGGATGGTTATTCATTTGCGAGTAAAGACAATGGTTGTGTGATCTCTAAGAATGACATGTTTGTGGCTTTTGCATCCATTGTGAATGGGATATTTATTTTAAATCTTGATGATGCACCTGTCTGTAATGTTAATGCTAAAAGGCCTCGGCTTAATGAGTTAAGTCCTACTTATATGTGGCATTGTCGTTTAGGTCATATAAGTGAGAATCGCATGAAGAGGCTCCATTCTGATGGGCTTCTAACTTCGTTTGATTTTGAATCATACGAGACGTGTGAGGCTTGCTTAATGGGAAAGATGACCAAGGCGCCTTTCACAAGTTTTCCTGAGAGGGCGGCAGACTTGTTGGAACTTGTACATACTGATGTATGTGGACCAATGAGCACGACAACTAGAGGTGGATTTCAATACTTCATTACCTTCACTGATGATTTTAGTAGATATGGCTATGTCTACTTAATGAAACATAAGTCTGAGACTTTTGAAAAGTTCAAAGAATTTCAGAATGAAGTAGAGAATCAATGTGGCAAGAAAATTAAGGCCTTGCGATCTGATCGTGGAGGTGAATATTTGAGCCACGAGTTTAGCAATCATCTAAAGAGTTGCGGAATTGTTCCACAGCTTATGCCACCTGGAACGCCTCAGAGAAACGGCATGTCCGAGCGACGTAATCGAACTTTGTTGGACATGGTTCGGTCTATGATGAGCCAGTCGGACCTTCCTTTATCGTTTTGGGGATACGCTCTAGAAACAGCCGCTTTCACACTGAATAGGGTACAGTCTAAGTCCATAGTTAAGACACCATATGAGATGTGGACTGGTAAGAGTCCCAGTTTGTCTTTTCTAAAAATTTGGGGCTGTGAAGTTTATGTCAAACGACTTATATCAGATAAACTAACACCCAAGTCGGACAAGTGCTTTTTCATGGGATATCCGAAGGAAACTTTAGGGTATTATTTCTACAACCGATCAGAGGGCAAAGTATTTGTTGCTCGAAACGGTGTTTTCTTAGAGAAAGAGTTTCTCAAAAGAGAGAAAAGTGGACAGAAGGTGTATCTTGAAGAATTCCAGGATGAGCCAATAGGGAATGATTCCACGAGTGATGCTAATGTAGCAGAACATGTTGACATACCTATGGCAATAGAGACACCGCCACAACCACGAAGGTCAGCTAGAATCCGTGCATTACGTGGCAATTTGTTATTGTTAGACGATGACGAACCTGTGACATACGCGGAAGCAATGATGGACCTAGATTCTGAGAAATGGCAAAGTGCCATGAGATCCGAGATAGATTCCATGAGTGAAAATCAAGTTTGGAACTTGGTTGATCTGCCTGATGGGGTTAGACCCATAGAGAGCAAATGGATCTATAAAAAGAAAATGGATATGGATGGAAACGTTCACGTCTATAAAGCTCAACTTGTTGCAAAGGGTTTTTGGCAAGTTCAAGGAATTGACTACGACGAGACTTTCTCGCCGGTAGCGATGCTTAAATCTATCCGGATCATTCTAGCAATAGCTGCTTATTTCGATTATGAGATTTGGCAGATGGATGTTAAAACAGCCTTTCTAAATGGAAATTTGGAAGAGGACGTGTATATGATACAACCTGAAGGTTTTGTTGATCCTAACAATGCTGGAAAAATATGCAAGCTTAAGAAATCTATTTATGGGTTAAAGCAAGCATCTCGGAGTTGGAATATTCGTTTTGATGAGGCAGTCAAAGGGTTTGGCTTCCGTCAGAATGATGAAGAACCTTGTGTTTACAAGAAGGAAAGTGGGAGCGCTGTAGTATTTTTAATCTTGTATGTGGATGACATACTATTGATTGGAAATGACATTCCTATGTTGCAATCTGTAAAGACTTCACTGAATAATACTTTTTCTATGAAGGATTTAGGAGAAGCAACATACATTTTGGGCATAAAAATCTATAGAGATAGATCAAAGAGGCTTTTAGGTTTAAGCCAAGATACGTACATTGACAAGGTGTTGAAACGGTTCAACATGGAGCAGTCCAAGAAAGGGTTCTTGCCTATGTCACATGGTATGCGCTTCAGCGAAAAACAGTGTCCTTCGACAGCTGAAGAGTGGGAGTGCATGAGTAAGGTTCCATATGCCTCGGCTATTGGTTCTATAATGTATGCCATGATATGTACTCGCCCAGATGTCTCATATGCTCTAAGTGTTGCGAGCAGGTACCAAGCTGATCCAGGTGAGAGTCACTGGACACTTGTTAAAAACATCCTTAAGTACTTGAGAAGGACTAAAGATGTGTTCCTAGTCTATGGAGGTGAGGAGGAGCTCGTTGTAAATGGTTACACCGATGCTAGCTTCCAAACTGACACGGATGATTCACAATCTCAATCAGGTTTTATGTTCACGATAAATGGTGGTGCTGTAAGTTGGAAAAGTTCCAAGCAGGAGACGGTGACCGATTCTACAGCAGAAGCCAAGTACATTGCAGCCTCTGGAGCTGCAAAGGAAGGTGTTTGGATGAGGAGGTTCCTCATTGAGCTTGATGTGTTTCCTGATGCGTCTAGCCCATTGAATCTACATTGTGATAATAATGGGGCGATAGCGCAGGCTAAAGAGCCAAGGAATCACCAAAAGAACAAACATGTACTGCGGAAATTTCATCTCATTCGAGAGTTTATTAGACGAGATGAGATCAAGATGTGCAAGATACACACAGATTCAAATGTTGCAGATCCTTTGACAAAGGCTCTTCCACAGCCTAAGCATGAGGCGCACATGAGAGCTATGGGTATTAGATATCTTCGAGATTAACTCTAGTGCAAGTGGGAGATTGTTGGGAGTATGCCCTAGAGGTTATCATAGAGATGATTATATTGCCTTGTATCCATGACATATAATGAGTCCATTGAATATCCATTAAAGACAACTTGTATCGATTAGCAATTATGTGAATTGTTTGTGAAACTCTTTTACTTGTATGGTTATTCTAGAATGGTCCCTGATCGGAGTTCATGTTAGGACGCACATGAATATTAGATCAACACATTATTAGTTGATGACTATGTTTCACAAGTCATAGACATACAGATGTCAAACTAATAATGTGGGCACATGTGTGACATGTAGGCTGGACTGACCCAACACGAGATGTTGTTATTGTCTCGATTCACATCATGTACGTTATGTCCTCAAACCTGAGATTGTTGTATGTACTCAAGATGTGAAATGACCTACTTAGAGATTATCAAACGCTACTCCGTAACTGGGTAGTTATAAAGGTGGTCTTCGGGTTTGTCAAGAAACATGCTGTGAGACATAGACAATCAAGATGGAATTTGCCCCTCTCTATGTGAGAGAGATATTAATGGAACACTCTAATGATTGGATCAATAAATGCATGGCCGTGCTTAGGTTAAGTGTTAACCTATGAGTTGGACCAAATATCGTGTGGCAAAAGGAATGACATGTATATGGTTTGTGGTGGTTCGTCTGATATGATCTTTGTGTACACATAGGAGTTGACACGTCTTGCTAGAGACCGCTATCAACTAATGGCCGAGTAGGAGTCCTCGGGCCACGTCTATTTGTACATGAACCCATAGGGTCGCACGCTTAAGGGGTTGGAAGCCCAATTCGGGTTGGACCCGAATTTGACTAGGCTTAGGGTTTTCTAATTGGGCCTCCAGTTTGGGGCTGATTAGAGGCGCCTATATAAGAGAGGGAGGGGGCGCGGCCAAGTATCACACCATTGAGCAGCCGCCGCCGTCACCCTCCCCACGCTCATGCCTACTGTTCCTCGCGGACCTAGCAGTTTGGAGGCGCAACGCTTCCTCCCTGTACATGTGGGATACCTTGGAGGTGCTGCATCTGGAGCACAAGGACGAACCGCACGAGAGGGGCGATCCACGAGCGGAGGGTGGACGTGACGGACGACCACGCAACTGCACGGCACTGCTACGACGCGTTCGACTACATCGAGTCGCTTCCGCTGCACCTGCGCGTCTAGTGGTAATCCCGTAACCTGTAACTAGCAGTAGTTCCTAGTTTATGGGGTCGAAAAATTTTGTTTTCCAGCTAGCGTAGCATCCCCATATCCCTACAACTTCAAGGGCAAGCGTGCTCGCGATGACGACGGCGAGGTCAACGCTGTGAAGAAATTTGGGGGGCGTCACAATTATGAAGAAGACTATGCTAAAGCCTTGAAGGAGCCTTGCCCAGCCCATCGTAAGTCCAACCACATGTTGGAAAATTGCAAGGTCCTCAAGGAAATCTACCATCGCAAACAGGCTTCAGAAAATGCCAACAAGCCTAACGACACGATAGACCAGCGTAACCGCAAGGACGATGACGAGGACGATCCTGACAAGAACCCCAAACACTAGTATCAGGAACCTATGAGGCATGTCGCAACCATTGTCAGGGGAAAGGTGTCTGTTGAAAGTAAACGCTAGCGGAAGCTGCTCGCCTGCGCTTGCTTGAACATGGCCAAGGTAGACGACCACATCGTGGATCCAAGACTACCCCCTGGTCACACCACGAAATCAACTTCAGCAGGGCGGATCAATGGGCCACCATCCCTGAACCAGGTCGTTTCGCTCTTGTCCTCAACCCTTGTATCAATAAAGTGCAATTTGACAGTGTGCTCATTGACGGCGGCAGTTCCATCGACATCCTGTTCAAAAACAACCTTTCAGCATTGAACATATCTGAAGTTGACTTGAAGCCATACAACGCATAGTTCTGGGGGGTCCTGCCTGGACAGAGCTCCACGCCTCTCGGGCAGATTACCCTACCTATGCAGTTTGGCACGGCAGACCACTTCCGTACCGACTATGTCAACTTTGTGGTCGCTGACTTCGAGGGTACTTACCATGCTATCCTTGGTCGTCCCGTGATCACCAAATTCATGGCCATACCTCATTACAGGTACTTGGTACTTAAGATGCCAACGGAAAAGGGAGTCCTCACTCTTAGAGGCAATGTATTCATTGTCTATACCTATGAAGAGGACAGTTTTCGCGTAGCCGAAGCCCACGACCTCTCCCTACGCATGGCAGCAATGATGATGGAGGCCAAGAAGACTCCTCCAAACCAGCTGGATATTCCAGAGCTCGAAGCACCATGAAAGTCTATCAAGTCCAAGGAGTACAAGGAGATCTAGCTGGTTGAGGGTGACCCCAGCAAGACAGCACTGATTGGGTCAAACCTTGACCCCAAATAGGAAGACGCGCTCATCCGGTTCTTGAGAGAGAACGTAAGCGTGTTCGCTTGGAAACTATCGGACATGCCCGGTGTATCTCGAGACTGGATCGAGCACTCCTTGAACGTCGACCCCAAGGCAAAACCCAACAAGCAGAAGCTGCGGTGGTTTAGGAAGGACAAAAAGGAGGCTATTAGGGTAGAAGTTACACGGCTTCTTGCAGCCGGGTTTATCAAAGAGGTGTATCATCCGGATTGATTAGCCAATCCGGTTCTTGTACGCAAAAAGAATAATGAATGGAGAATGTGCGTTGACTACACTGATCTCAACAAGCACTGCCCTGAAGACCCCTTTGGCCTACCTCGCATTGACGAAGTCGTGGACTCCACGGCCGGCTACGAGCTACTATCTTTTCTCGACTGTTACTCTGGTTATCACCAGATTGCTCTAAACAAGGATGATCAGATCAAAACGTCCTTTATTACACCTTTCGGCGCTTATTGCTACACGACCATGTCATTTGGCCTAAAAAATGTCGGAGCTACTTATCAGCGTGCAATACAAGAATGCCTCGAAAAGGAGATACAAGATGAACTGGTCGAGGCCTATGTAGACGACGTAGTTGTCAAAACCAAGGAATCTCACTCCTTGATTGATGACCTGACACGTACTTTTGCAGCGCTTAATCAATATCAATGGAAGATGAACCCTAAAAAGTGCATCTTTGGCGTTCCCTCTGGTATATTACTAGGCAATGTCGTCAGTCATGATGGCATACGCCCTAACCCAGAAAAGGTGCAAGCTGTCCTTAATATGAAGCAACCAGCAAATGTCAAGGATGTCTAGAAGCTTATAGGGTGTATGGCCGCCCTAAGCCGATTTTTATCTCGATTTGGTGATAAGGGCTTACCTTTTTTCAAGTTACTCAAGGTAGGTGAGAAGTTTGAGTGGTCGGAGGAAGCAGATATTGCCTTTACCCAGTTGAAGCAGTACCTTGCATCACCTCCGGTCCTTACCGCCCCCAAGTCAGGAGAAGTCCTTCAACTCTACATTGCCGCAACTGATCGAGTCGTCTCTACTATCCTCGTGGTCGAGCGCGAGGAGCCCGACCACGCTTATGGTGTTCAGCACCCAATCTATTTCATCAGTGAGGTGCTCAACGAGTCCAAAACTAGGTACACTCAGATTCAAAAATTGATCTATGCCATACTCATTACAACCCGAAAGTTGAAGCATTACTTTGACGGGTTCCACGTGGTGATCAAAACTGAGTTTCCCCTTGGTACTATTATACGCAACAAAGATGCAAACGGGCGCATCGCCAAGTGGGCAATGGAGCTATGTCCTTTCGATCTGGAGTTTACATGCCATGATACTATTAAATCACAAGCATTGGCCGATTTCATGGTCGAGTGGACGGACTTAAGCATCCCAACCTCTCAAGGACACTTAAGCATTTTGATGGCTCACTGACCATTGATGGTGTGGGAGCGAGCATATTATTCATATCACCGACCAATGAGCAATTGCGCTACGTCCTTAGGATTCACTTCTCGGCATCTAACAATGCCGCAGAATACGAGGCATGTTTTCATGGTTTGCGCATTGCAGTTGACCTCAGTATCAAGCGCCTTTACATTCACGGCGACTCGGCCCTAGTTATTAACCAGCTCAACAAGGACTGGGATACAACTATCGAGAAGATGGATGCATACTGCAAGGAAATTAGGAAGCTTGAAGGAAAATTCTACGACATTGAAATTCCCATGTGGTCCGAGACAAAAACCAAGCAGCCGATGCGCTGTCAAAGTTAGGATCATCCAGAGCTCAAGTACCGCATGGAGTTTTTGTTCAAGACCTTTTAAAACCATCAATTAAGCAAGAAGGTGACCCCGTGGTCGAGAAGCCCCCGGACGAGCCTCTGGTGCTATGGCTTTATCACCGACCACTATGGCATTATCTACCACACCCGCAGGATCATCTCAGACCTTGACTAAGATATCGAACTGGCGTGTTCCATTTATTCAGTGTCTAACAGATGGCACCGGGTATTATGATCGAACTGAGAATGAATGCCTTATACATCACAACAAACAGTATCTGGTGGTCGAGGGTAAGCTATGGTGCAAAAATGCGAAAGCTGAAGTTTTGATGAAGTGCATTGAGTAAGAAGACGGTATTAAACTCTTGGAAGAAATACATTCTGGCACCTATGGTAACCATGCCACATCTCGGACACTCGTCGGTAAAGCGTTCCATGCAGGCTTTTACTAGCCATCCGCCGTAGCGGATGCAGAGAAGCTTGTTCGACATTGTGCCAATTGTTAGTTTTTCTCAAAAAGAGTTCACGTGCCAGCCCATGAGATCCAGACCATACCAGCCTCTTGGCCCTTTGCGTGCTAGGGACTGGATATGATTGGACCCTTCAAACCAGCACTAGGTAACTTCAAGTTCATATTCATACTGATTGATAAATTTTCCAAATGGATAGAGTACATGCCCTTGGTCAAGGCATTTTCTGAAAAAGCAGTCAAGTTCCTTGACCAGGAGATCCACCGCTTTGGTATTCCCAATAGTATCATTACAGACCTGGGGACTTAGTTTACCAAGAACACGTTTTGGGACTTCTGTGATGAACGGAGCATTGTAGTAAAATACGTCTCGGTGGCACATCCCAAAGCTAATGGACAAGTCAAGCAGGCTAATGGAATGATCCTGGATGCATTAAAGAAAAGGATGTACAGAGAGAATGATAAGGCCCCTGGACGGTGGATTAAGGAGTTACCAGCCGTGGTCTGGGGACTTCGGACACAGCTTAGTCGCAATACTGGTGTCTCTCCATATTTCATGGTTTACGGCGCCGAGGCTATGCTCCCAGCAGACATTGAATTCCGGTCACCTCGGGTCGAGAACTATAATGAAGATCAAGTTATAGAACAACGTGAGCTCGAGGTGAATAGTGCAGAGGAACGGCGCCTTGACTCCTGTATACGCACTGCCAATTACTTAGCTGTGTTACGAAGGTACTACAACAAAAATGTTTAGGAACGTTTCTTTGTGGTCGGTTACTTGGTATTTAAATGGAAGACTAGCCAAGATGGTGTCCACAAGTTGGCAACTCCATGGGAAGGGCCATACATCGTCAAGGCAGTTACACGACCTACCTCGTACAGACTTGCAAGACTTGACGGCACTGACGTGCCTAACTCCGTTCATATCGACAAGCTTAGGCGTTTTTACCCCTAATTCTCAATTACAGATATGTATCTTTTTTGTACTTTAAATTATAATATATATATATATATATTCAAATTCAGTTGACTACACTTGTTTACATTATTGATCCTGCAACTACAACACCTTTTTGAAACAACAGTACACCAATCACCAATCCCTTCAGGTTCTCAGAGCAGCTCTGTCCTCGACCTTACTCATAGCGTGCATGAGATCCGTCCTCTGCATTTTGAGTGGTCGATAGACGCCCTTTGGCCAGACCAGTTGCACTCTTACATATATACAGGCTATGACAGCCTTACACTCGGATCACTGGCCTCTCCAAAGCCGTACATACCTACAGGATTGAAACGATCTCGATTTTCCTCGAAGGGAAAATCCACAGATACGATTTATAATGCAGTAGATCACGAGAGCAATCCATCACATTATCAATTATTAGCTGATATCATAGTCATACATCGTAGATTTACAAGTTACAAGGCTTTACAACACTGGTTAACACACCTATTATGTCGATTAATCTAGCGGAAGCACACACGCACATCTTCATCAGAGTCGTTGTAGCGCATCGGCGGGTGAAGGCTCCTCCTTCACGGTAGTCATCAGAGTTGGTGTAGAATGTCAGCGGGCGTAGACTCCATCTTCTCAACCACACTTGAGCGTAGGCACGAGACCATCTACTCCTAATCCAACTCCTCGTGGTCATCGTAGATTCCATCCAAACCTGTCCAAAATCTATCAGTACGATTTGTACTGGCCACTGTCTCCCACCCTATGCTTTTTGCGTATGCTTTGTGGTAAGTGGAATGCAAGGGTAGAAGAAAAGGCCTATATATGGCTGTAGGTTTCCTATGCAAGTTCAACAAGATTTTATAATAATAGCTCATCAAGTTTTAACCCATCTCAATCACACGTTCTCCCATCCCATCACACACATCTCACCACACTCACACTCTCTAGGCGGCGAGGACGACTCCCGCTCGTACCTTGCCTCAACGGCCAAAGCCGGATCCAATACCAAAACCAGGGGAAAGGTAGAAAGGACTCCTCTCTCTAGCCAAGTGAAGCGTAGGTCATAGGAATGTCCATATCCGTGGACGCGGCTATACGTATAGATCGATCAACTCTGCAGAGCGTGTACACCTAGAAATCCACAAGATCACCATCATCGGCGGTGCCCCGCCTAGGCTGATGCCGACTGCCTCCCAACCGGTACGGTACCACCCTACCACTCAGCCCTGGGCCACCCCGGAGTCCACCGAAACGCTGAGACTGTGAGACGTAGTACCGGGCCCCCAAGGTCACTACGCTGTCTTAGGAGGGTGTGGGTCCCCATGCCCGTACCTCCCTACACTATCACCTTCCAACCTAGTAGTAGTGGCACCGCCCTAGTCAGTCGGGTAATTGTCTCCCGCCCATCGGGAGCGAGTGGTGTGCACGAAGGGTCCTATGATTCCGGTTCTCAAGACATACCAGTCCTTAGGGGGACCGGACAGGATATCTTCTCAAGGGGATAACCAGCACCCCGTGCCTCGACGGCACCTCCACCGGGGATAACCAACACCCTGTCTGCTCACACATGCACCCGCCACAGGTACCCCTCTTGAGGGATGCCCAGGTCACACCCCTTCGGCATGACTTGCCCCAAAGACTCGTCGTAGAATCCTGTCCGATCGACTCAACCCTCACCACACACCCAAGACGCACGCCAAGATCTCCCCAAGTTCATTATCTAGTTTTACCAAGTTATCGGCACCATGTGCCTTACCCACTCACGTTATCCCTTCACCAAGCATCACATCACAGATATAATGCGTAGTGAAAGTAAAGCAGTAAGTAGTATGCGAGCGTCTAGCCTAACAGCGGGTGTGCAGGGGAATAGGTTGCGACAAGGTAATGGCTTACAAGCAATCTACCATGCAACCTGTCACAGTTCAATTGCAAGAAAGTAAAGCACTAGCATCTATATGTAGCATGTCTAATAGGTTCTACGAGGTTGGGTGGGACGTGGAACACCTGTTAAATGTCATATCCAAGATCATCGGTGCACTTGTAGTCGTACTCCTCCATGGTCCTTCCTTCATTCGCATGTCCTTCCTCCAATGGTCCCGATCCGATCATCGCTAACCTCAACGCAATCTACCTCGATACAGCGACAAGAAAAAGAGCAATCAAACCACTAGACCTAGAAAGACTGCGGAAGGAGAGGCAACAAGGCACAGAAAGATAACTACATCAAAAAACACAAAAAAAGAGAATGACATAGCCCTCTCGGTGGATGTCCGATCTCTAGGCCAAAGGACGCAAGTGGTGATTTGCTAAGCACAAACTTAGGTCTTAGCCTAGCCAGTACTTCCCGGGTCGACCGTGTCGACCTGTACGGCTTAAATAAAATGGCATAGACTCTAGTTCGTCCTAAGCAAACACCACAGCTCACGACTTTCGATCCGAGCATCATGGAGACTGACGGGAACCGAACAGACTACAAGCAGGAGATGTTCCGTTCTCTCTCAATCACGACGCCATTGGAATTGACGGGAACTAAGAGAGGGTGGAACGAGGAGCGAAGAGAAGGGAGAAGAGAGGCGGTCTGCTTCTTCCAACACACATGCCGCAGCAAAAGACAAGTCATCAGAAAGGAGCGACACACAAAAGAACACAAGCGCCCAAACAACTTGTAGGGTACCAAGACCTAGGTGCACAAAATGCACTAAGACATTCCTAGGGTTCTTAGCGGTGCGGTTGTCACTGCAAGAACCAAAGAGACGCTATGGTCTAGAAGGTACAAGCATACAAGGGCTCGAGCACGGAAGAGCCAAAAGACGGCAGGAGACACGAGGTTCATCTTCCTTTAATCCACTCGCCATTGTAACGACGGGAATCGGAGGAATGGAATCAAGAGAGCAACAAACACCAAACTAGCGGAGAGCTCAATCCACACCTTACTGGATCGACGGGGATTGAGAACAAAAGAGGAAGAAAGAATGGAACCCGCACTCCTTCGTCCAACACGTCATGGGACGGACGAAGATTGGAAGAAAGAGATACGATTCCATGATCCAGACCCACCCGTAGGGCACCATGACCGTGCAACTAAATGGCACAAGGTTATTCCTTTGGGTCATAGTGATGCGGTTGTCACCGCTAGTTCCGAAGAAATGCCTGGGTAGAAGTGGTGCAATCATACAAGTCGGTCAGGAAAGGAATGGGAGAAAAGGGCGGTAAAACCCGATGGCCATGGCGAGGTGACTCGCGACCATGAGCTTTAACCAACACGAGCGGGCTCCATAGTCCCGCGATTGTTGTTACCCAATTCACCTCTACTAGACCAGCCGCGGAGGCCTCGTCGGGTGCGGATGAGAGCCGCATTGTTGCCGAGTCCATAGTGGCTAAGTCCGAGAGCCAAACCGGGTTACCAATGATCGTGGACGAACAGAGACAACTAAACACGGGGAAACGAGTTAGGCTCGACATTGCGGCCACGACGGGACGAACCCACGACCGAATGGACAAGCTAACATCGAATTCCTCGACCGGCTCGAAGGCACAGTCCACAGAAAGCAACATGGACACGCACGAGGGAACCACAGCGCACAACGAACAACCACACACGCGACACAACACTCGACGGGGTAGCACTTGTCCATAGCACAAGAGATAGACAAGATAGATAGACCAGCACAAGGCACGGCACATGCATTGGTATAGATATCGATTAGGCAACAAGATGATGACATTGATAGATAAGGTAACAAGTATGGAAAATTATAGAAATAAAAAGAAATGGAAGTAAGAGCTTGTCGACGTCAAGGGTGGCGTCGATGGGTTCAAAAGCTCGACCTTGCTGCGAGGGAGGTGAGGCTCGCTGCAGTGGTACGTTCCGGAAAGCTGTGGCTGGCCGGGCGTGGTAGCGAACGTCCGAGAGACGGCTTTAGCAAGCTGGCACAACCGAACCGAGTCCGCGAGGGTCGGCGGTGCCACAACTCCCCTGCAAGCAACTTCACGGCTCGATGGCCGGACACAGAGGTGGACAGTGAGGGGGCGCTGCTGTCCGTCCCGGTGAGGGTGGAGGGGGCGATGGCCATGACTCCAATAGCGGCTTCTCTGCTGTGGTGGAAACCATGGCACAAGGCCAGGCTCAGTGAATCAGCGTCAAGATGAAGGAAAAGAAGGGCTTCTGCCCTGGTGGCTCACCATTGGCAGCGGACCCGGCGAGGTGGACGGCTCTGTGCGGCTCCTACTTGATGCGATCGCAGAGGACGACTTCACGGGAGGCGACGTGCAGGGCGTGGTTGGAGGCACGCTGGGGTCAACCAAGGTCTGTTCGTGGACGTCGCGGCCATGGCGAAGGAGGTGGCACGGACGTGACCCTGTTGGTGGAGCATGGCCGCAGCACGACGTCGAGCAGGAGCAACGTCAAAGCGGGCTTGGTGGAGCGGCTTGGAGCAGTGACCCGTGGCGGGGAGGAAGACGTGGCTCGAAGTCGAGGGAGAAGTGGTTGTCACTAGCGTGTCCTCGGCCTGTCATCGTGGCGAGGTCATGATGTGACGCCGGGGTGGTGACCGCGGCGAGCTCGGGCGACACGGACGACGGCAGCTCGAGGTGGTCACTGCGGATGTGCTCACGGAGGGCGCAACGCACGCGGTCGACGTCGTGGCACGGCGTGGTCACGGATGCATGGTGGTGGCGTGCGGCTCCAGGATGCAGCTCGGTTGGTGGTGATGGTGGAGCACGACTCCGGTGTGGCAGGCGAGGCCAAGATGGATGGCTTGTGAGGGTGGCTCGGCGTCCACGGAGGGCAGCAGGCGGCGGTGCTCTCTACTGGAAGCAATGAGGGCCAGAGGAGGAGGAAGGGAGTGGCGGCGGTCGGTGGAAATGGAGCAAGGAGTGGCGGCTGGTGCTTTTATAGCGCGAGTAGCTAGGGTTAGGGGCTCCCTGCGACCCATAGCGGATGGCGGCGATCCTCGGTGGTCGTGCCCAGGGCGCGTGGCGCGCATCCAGTGGAGGAGCGTGGGGCACGAGGGCGCGGCTCCGCATCAGGCAGCGGCGGCGGCGTCTGGGAGCCAAGTCGCTCGGTTCCTAGGTTTTCTCGGCTCAGGAAGGCAGCGGTTAGGCTAACGGGCTCGAGCGCGGGATGGGCCTGCGGGTCATGGCGAAGCTGGTCCAAGAGAGAAGGCGAGTGGGCCCTTTGTGTCTGCTCGGCTGCCAAGCCATGGTGGTGAGCTGGGCTGAGGGAGGAAGGCCGGTTGGGTTGGCGGGTGACCGAGCTGGGCCGACAGTAGGAAGAGGCCGGTTGGGCCAAGAGGAGGAAGGAGCTAGCTTCGGCCGACGGGATGAGGAGAAGGAGAGGGAGCTCAACTGGGCCAGGGGGCCGGCTGATTTGGGAGGAGAGGAAAAATGCAATTTTTCCCCTTTTTGTGATCTTTGGTGTTTTGTGATAAAACCAAAAGAGATTTGAATGAAATTCGAGGGGGGAGTCTGAGATGGGAATTCCCAAAGGGAGTTGGGGAAATGTTCGCGAAAAGATAGGGAAGAGTTTTAAAGGGATTGGAGAAGGGAAATTCACGGAAACTTGAGACCGGTTCAAACGCTATTTGAGACGCGTTCAACGGTGAGCCTGAGAGAGAATCTCGAAAGGAGTTGAGAGAGGATTTTTGAAGCGGATTTGAGAAGAGGTTTGTATGAGGTTGGAGACAAACTTGAAAAGGGTTCAGAGTGAGAATCGAAAAGGGATTTGGAAAGGATATTTCAAGCACGACTCCGAAAAGGTTTGAGCTCCGGAGGAGGATGATTTTCCCATTATATCCCCAGAAGTTGAGATGGAACAAAAGGGATTTGAGATGACTTTCAAAGAAGATTGGAGACGGAAATCTCCAGGAGGAATTCTTGGAAAGGACTCAATTGAGAGTTGGAAGAATTTCGGATGGGGATCCGAGAAGGGATTTGCTAGGGATTTGTGCACTCCTACACAAAACCCTAACCAACTAAAGAACTCCTGGCACGCTCCTACAAACAATTCTATATGCGTGCAACATTTTGTTAGTAGGTTAGACTCGGGTTGACCTAGAAACTACATGTTTCACACATTAGCAAGAAAAATTTTAAAAAGTTCGTATTTTTGTTTGCTCGAAAAACCGGGATGTTACAAGGATGACGTCGATTACGCTTGCACAACTAAAAACAAAACATTTCGCTGTTCTAACTTAGTTCTCGTTGACTACGCTTGCACAACTAAAAACAGAACATTTCACTGTTCTAACTTAGTTCTCGTCGACTACGCTTGAACAACTAAAACAGAACATTTCGCTGTTCTAACTTAGTTCTCGTCGATTACGCCAGAACAACTAAAACAGAACACCCTACTATTCTAACTTAGTTAAATTTGCACGCAATACAGAGCTTTAACGTTTTTTCACACAAAAACATAAACAACTTTACATTGTACTATTCATTACCTTATTACAAGCTCGCCTCTTTACAGGCATGAGTTTACAATAAGTTTATGAAACTTAACTAATCCTATGAACTATTCATAGGTTCCTCCTACTATGGACCCTTTGGTAGTTCTGCCACCTTTGGCGTGGTCGAGGATGGAGCTTGATGTGCTTCGCTGGAAGCCAAAGATGGTGGCACGGGTATTTGACCCACGTATAATTGAATTGTCCCTCCGGTCGATGGGGCTGTAGCTAGGCACAGGATGATGTCCTTTGTAATCGCGGTAGCATGCTTCATCTCCTCTGACCACAGCTCGTCAGCTTGCTCCACCCTGACCTCCCTGGGATAACCGGCTTCTAGGTGAGCAATTTCCAACAAAGGGTAGTGGGCACGTACCAAGCTAAGTACATGTGCACCCACATACTCCTTGATGTCCTTTGTCCATTGTTGGAGCCATCCCCAGGCTTTTTGGGGTTTCTCGACCAGGCCTATTTTTGGTGTCTCCGCTCCAGCTTCGGTGGAGTCGGGGCCAATGATGTCGAGCACTGGTGTGATCCCTTTCGCCATTTCTGTGCAGGCATGCTTCCAAGTCTCTCGCTCTTTGATGAGAGTCTTGCATTTGCCGTTAAGGGCTTCTTGCTCTGTCATAAGCTTGCTGCACTTCTAGGACCATGCCTCGATCTTTTTTGCACCATCCTGGTTTTGAAGCTCCAGGTTGTCGCAATCTTTCTTTATCTTCTCAAGGTGCATTTTGGCATTTTTCTTCACAACTACAAGGTGTTATGTTGATAAGAATTTAACACCACAAAATTCAACGAATTCTACGACAACGTTGAGGAATACTTACTCTCTAGATCTTTGGCTAGTTTAGCCTTCTCTTCCTTCATGGCCTACTATGTTTGCAGCCATTTGGTCTTTTCTTTAGCCAGCCGGTCACGCTCAGTAGCTAGCTTAGCATTTTCTTCACGAAGCCGGCTGACTTCGATGTCCAGACCTATAGCAATCCTTTGATTATGTACAATACAGTAATACAGCACCCTACAGAGTTTGAGTATCTAACAACAGAAGGAACCCTTACCCGATTTTTGTTTCTCGACCGCTTCTAGCCGTTGGAGAATAGTGCGCATCTTTTCTTCATGATCACTATTTTGCTTCGCGTAACTCTCTAACTGCTGCTATAGCTTCTTCTGTTCTGCACTCAGCTGTTTGTTCTTTTCGGCCACAGTCTGTAGCATACAGGATCATAAAAAGCAGTTCTTATGGATTGTACAATAACAGCTTATACAGTTATGTGAGGCTTACCTTAACCTCCTCCAGGAATATTTTGCCAACTACTTCTACAGCCCCGACCTCGTCTCCTACTGGAATCTCCACAGTGTAGGAGCGGGTGCCACAAAATCTGCTTTTTTCTTCATAATGCCCGAGGATTTCTTCTATGGCTGGGGTGAAGGCTTGGCTTCTCCTTCTGGTTTTGCACTTCTAGTTGGCTCCTCGGTGGTCCACCAACTTCTGAAGATTTTGGGACTTGTTTCTCAAGGGTCGGCTGAGGCTGTTTTGGGTCTTCTAGGGCTGTTTGTGGACCAGGATCGGCAGTTGAAGGAGCTTGCGGATTGGGGACTACTCTATTGCCTCTGGTATGCTCTAGGACCCGTTGCTCGGTGCTGGCAGTATCAGTTGGTGACGGTGTTGCACTGCCAGAAAGTTCTTCTGGCCTTTAGGTCGATGCAGAGCTATACAAATCAATAACAAGTTACAAAGGTGGTGATATTGACCAATTATGTCATACTTAAATGAGTTTTTGATGACTTACAGGTCTGTAGCACGGAAAATGGTGGCAAACCGAGATTTCTTTGTCTTCTCAGGCCCGGCACCCTTCTCTGCTACTGCTCCGGTGGTCGGGACCGCCTTAGCCATGTCACTCCTAACAGCAACAGCTGGCTTTGGGATCCCTGCGGCCTGCACCTGTGGTTGCGGTGGACGAGGTGGTGGTTCAGTTGTTTGCAAAGGCGGCGTCAGCTCCTGTCTTCTAGCAAGTTGCTCCCTTCGACTGCTTGCTATGATACCGGAGACCTCCTCGACCTCTGTTGGGCATTCTTAACGTCATTACCAAAAGTAGACTTAGTTTTCTAATTCTGATAACGGCGCCAAAAATGCCGAACCTATCCCTCATGCCACTTAAGCCAAGTTGTCATCCCCAGCATGACATGAGAGATGCGGTATTGAAAAATGCAACTGCTCTTCTAAATAAATAATAAATAAGATCTGCAAGCGCACAGATTAATACCGATGTAGCATTTTAACCGGGAAGTATTCCAGGTATCGTTATTTATATTTTTACCACTGGGAAGGGATTACTAACATCAATGTTGATTATGGAATGGAATATAGGAATGAGTATCAATCATTGCATGTATAAGTGAGAGCATTCATCTATCTCTTGCATACAGGGGTAAGTGTCACATAAAATATAGATAAAGTATGAATGGTGACAAAGATAATTAATCTGATCAGCTAGCCACATATAATAATGATAAGCACCTCAACAGATATTCTAGCAAGTCATTAGCATGGTATTAGGACGAACTACAAGGATATTTCCTAAGTTATTCTTAACTATAAAGTCTAGCATATCATAGTTAGTGCAAGTACACTTGGCAATCATTGCGAGAAAGGACTACGCCCATGCATAGTGATATTATCAAGGAAGATGAGAAACATAGCAATCACTCCCCCGTAATAATGTTGCTCTGCCTGCCTTACACATGGGAGGGGGACTATATAAGAACCAACGAAGCTGTCACCATCGCGGACCACCCCACGATCCGGCATATAAGGTGCAATCGCAGATAAATATGGTCTAAGCACCACGCCTACACAATATTTATCATTTACCCATGGATCCGATGGATAAACGCTATACGATCCTAAACATGTATATAATTCCAATCTAACTAAGCCAAGCGTATAACTACGATAAACTAAGAACAATATAATCGCAAATAATAACAAGTAGAGCATAGTCATAATCAATATATTGAAATAGAACAAAGTTGTATTCATAATATTGAAGAACAAAGATGAACAATGAAGAACAGTAAAGGAATTACCAAGAATCCTCTTGACAGATCCGGAAACCAATCGAAGATTGACTCCTTCTAGTTCTAATCCTATGTAGCTATGCTATACTAGAGATCTAGTTGATGTGGTGGCTCTAGGGCTTGATCAGAGACTCTCCTCCTGAGACTAGGGTTTGAGGAATTGAGAATGAGGGAGTGCCTCCTCCAGGGGCCAGGGGTCCTGCTTATATAGCCCCCTCAAGTGAACGTGGGCCGTCGGATCAAACCGACATTAATCGCACGGTTTTCCTTGATCCCTTAGGTCGGTGGAGCATAATCCACGAGACAGAGCCTGATTGGCTCTCAGGCGAGGGCGGGCGCCCTAGGGAGCAGGGCGGGTGCCCTGCCTCCGGGCCCGTTCGGCCTCCCGTTCGATCTCGTGGCTTCTGGAGTCTTCTAGATGATAGAAAATCGGTGAACACGTTATTATCTCTATGTAAACCCGACGTGTGGGCCTTTCCTCCGTATTTTCTGATAACCCCCTGCAGAAACAGACAAACACCAAAACTCGTGGAATTCTGTCAGATAAAACCCTAAGTCTAGGTGTTGGTTGCATTTGGATCCTTTTCTTTATTTATTTGATAACTATATTTGGTACTTAAGGACCGTCAACAAACTCCCCCAAGCTTACCTCTTGCTCGTCCCTGAGCAAGGATAGACTCATTATGGATCAGAAGTTGCTGCAACGCTTTTGAACGTTGACGGTACATATGCTTTCAAATAAAGTCTCATACCTGAGTTAGAGTAAACTGTCAAGACTTAAAACTTACTCATTTTACCTTTCACCATGGGGCTTGCAACCGTCACCTGCATCTTGAGTGGTTAAAAGATAGAACGGTCTAGTCAAACGCCATGTCTCTTATTCTTGATCAGCTATAGCTCTGGAGTTTTTTTGCAGATTTTCAAATAAAACTCAGAGATTCCTTGTATGACTTTCTCGGGTCTCTGTTTTGTGGTATTTCTGGATCCTTACCAAGGCAGTAATGGTATATGCCTTCTCTCTCAAAGTATGTGGTATTTATGGTATAAGGCGTAGTGACATTGCCTTCTCTCTCACCCTACTCTAATAAGGCTTTGATATCTGGAGCTCATAGGTGGGAGATACAGTATACATACTCATAGAACATTTATTGCATAGTCAAACCATGGATCCAGAGAAACAAGTCAATAAATTAAATCAAGATGTGCATGTGTGGTGAATGAGTGGTGTATGGTGATAACAAAAGTCTAATGCTCTTTTTGAGGGAATACATACCTTTCTTGCTTTTTAAAACTTTTGAGGGGAATGAGATGCTCTATTTTTTTCTCTCAGGTGGGTATCTTGTACCCCTAATTCTACTGTCGGACACTTGTCTATTTTTACCTCTCGTCTCACTTTTTCTTTCTTCGAGGTTCCGAGCACTTGCTCCTTTTTATTTCCTCATTTTTTTAGAGCAATCTCCCTCTTTTGAAAATATAGCAAGTGGTAGTAGAAATGACTTGAGCATTAACTTCACAGGGAATAACAGGAATGGGATAATGTTTTTGGCTATTCTCTCCCGGGTCAGGAGTAGAATAATTTTGGGTGAATCTGGAGATGGAAATGAGTGGATATATGTGGATGCGTACTTCCGGAGTAGAAGCAGCATGTATGAGTGAACGTGCAAGTGAATCTTGATTTTAACCACATGACAAGTTCCTAAGGGTCTACACAGCTTGACCACACTCAATACCCATAAGCAGTAAGTAGTAAAAGTGCGGCTCCTAATCTAACAAGCATGTATATATGGTTGTGGTAGGAATTTAAACTCTCATCATACAGGAACTCATCATGCAACATTTTAAAGATTTTCAAAGATAAAATTCTCCAGAATTCTAGCATCTCTAGGAACAGATAAACAGCAGCTCAACCTTCCCATATCATATCCGCTAACAACTTAGACTTCAGATCAAGTTCTCTTCCCACTAGTTCAGGTTTAGAGCCAGTTTTAAATTATAACAGTTATGTCTAAACTAGAGAGAGAACAAATTTGAAAATTAGGCAGAGCAACTATTCATCATATCCATGCTAGAGTTTTATTTTCAAGATTCAGTTTAGCATAGCTACTTTATTTATTTATTAAACTAAACAAATATATATAAACACAAAATATTTATTTGGGTTTTCATGATTATGCATCTTTTATTTTAATAAAGCATAGGTATAAATGTAGATAAAAATACTTATCGGGATAAATGGGGGTGCTCTTCCCCAAGCTGGATCTTGATGTAATTTCTTCTGATGTAGCTAGCAGGTGCAGAGGTGTATTTGAATGTCGGCAGCACCCTGACAACGATTAGGATATCCTCCGTCTGCTAGTCTCCCTGAATTCTGTGGAGCTCAAATAGACAACAAAGCTTCGTGGAACTTGATTAAGCGTTAGCATAAATATCTAGCCTTTATCATGTTTGAGCTTCCTTGGTAAATGTCACTCTCTATTTTTATTTTCATTTTTATAGAACAGCAAAAATATATATTATTATTTTTTTTTATGCCACCACAGTGAATGTACTTATGGGTTTTATGCCACTCGCATACTCACATGGGGCTTACTGTTTTTAACATTTTTTTAGACAGAATGAACATGATTAACTGAGCAATAATTAAAGGGAAAATGATAACTACCAAGTTTACCTCTTGGCACGACGTTCGGTGTTTTTAAGTCCTCCGAACAGGACTTCTTTTCTTCTTAGTTGTCCTGGGATTTGGGTGGCGTAGACGGTGGTTCCAGCAGCGCCTCCTCTTCTTGTGTAACTGTCTTCACTTTCCATACCCGACTTGGTGCTTCGGTCTCCTGTTGTGTATCCTCGGGCCTTATGACCTCTCCTTCATAGTCTGCCCATACGTCCTTGATGGTTTGCCTCCTTTGGTTACGGTTACGTCGCCTTCTTCTTGTCCTGACCTGCTTAGAATCTTCAACTATATAGTTAGGGTCATTAAAGTAGCGGCGTACCTTCTCAGAGGGGAAATGCATATGGACTTCTCCGGTTCCAATGTAGATGATTGCTTTGACGGTGCCTAGGAACGGTCTTCCTAGGATGATGGGTGGATCGTACTCGTCGTCTCCCATGTCAATGACCTGAAAGTCTGTATGGACAAAATGATCGTTAATTTTAACAGGGATATCGGTTACTATACCTTCGACCTTTCGGGATGTCTGATCTGCCATCTGGAGCTGAGTGTATGTTGGTTTTAAGGGCATGGTTCCGTACAAGAGCTGATAGGTGACTGTGGCCATTATGTTGACGCCTGATCCAGTGTCGCAGAGCGCCTTCTGAAAGGAGTATCCATTAATTGAGCACTCAATGCTTGGCATACCTGGGTCGTCCTTCTTGTTCAGGAAGGGCGACTTGAGTTGACCATCTTGACCTCCTTGAACTACAGTGACCATCTTAGCTGATTCGGTCCATCCTTGGTTGTTCTTGTTCTGCTTGTTCCTCCTGTTGGTCCTCTTCCTTGGTTCATGTTGGGGTTGCTCTGGGATTTGTGTAATCTTGTTCTTGAAGGAAAACATCTCCTTCCTCCCCTTGATGTTGAAGTTGATCTTCGTAGCGCTGGCGTAGATGACAGCTCCAGAGGTGTTCAGGAATGGCCTTCCCAGAATAACTGGTGACCTCTCATCGGACCCGGTCTCTATCACCACAAAGTCAGCTGGAGCATACGAGGTACCAACTCGGACACACATGTTCTTTAATATTCCTTTAGGAAAGCTTAGTGTCCGATCTGCAAGCTGCAAACACATAGTTGTTTCTGATAAAGGATATGTAAAGAATTTTTCATAGAGTACCCTGGGCATAATGTTGACGCTGGAGCCAAAGTCGCAGAGTGCTTCTGGGAAGTCCACCATGCCGATGGAGATCGGGATGACGGGGCGTCCTGGATCGCCTCTCTTGACTGGCAGAAGGTCATTATGTACTCTGACAGCGGGATTACTCCAATAGTTACCTGCATCAAACATGTCTACAAGATTTGCAGATTCTAATCCTTCCGGTTGTGATGGTATACCGGGGTTAGTAGCAGGAACAGCAGCAGCTATTTGATTTAACTGAGATTCAATCATTTTATTAAAGCTAATTTGGGTTTTGATGGCAGTAGAGAAATTATCCATTCTATTATTTATGTTTTCTAGTATTTTATCATTGGATGCCAATTTCTTAGACAAGTTATCCATTAGCTTTCCTTGATTAGACACTAACTCTCTTAGGGGTGGAAAATTATTATTGTTGTTGTAAGAGTTATTACCTTGATAATCACCTGAGTAGTTACCTGAGTAGTTAGGCCTCTGTTGATTCCAACCTTGATTTTATTGAGGACGGTTGTAGTAGTTGTTGTTGTTGATGTACCTTGCATCCTTAAGCATCTCAGGGCAGTGATTGCCTGAGTGTCCAGTGTCTCCACATTCCTCACAAGTCATGTGAGAGTCGTAGACGTTCATGACTTATCTTTTGTCTCCAGCTTTGTCATCGAGCTTTTTCATGAGTAGGTCTAACTTTGCAGACAGCATGTCTACCTCCTTGAGCTGGTGCATACCTCCACCCTTCTTGCGTGTTTGAGTCCTCTCTTCGTTCCAACCTTGGTTGGACGCCATCTTCTCCACAAGGGCTGTAGCTTGTGGTATGGTGAGTGATAGAAATGCGCCTCCAGCTGCAGCATCCATGGTCTCACGAGCACTAGTGATGAGCCCATGATAGAAAATCTGCATAAGTAGCCAGCTTTCCATTCCATGATGGGGATATTCTAGGATGTAATCTTGAAAGCGCTCCCATGCTTCTGGAACGGATTCATCATGTTGTTGCTGAAAACTTGTAATCTTCCCACGGAGAGCATTGGTCTTGCCCATGGGAAAGAACTTAGCCAGAAAGTTCGTAGAGCAGAGTGCCCACGTAGTGTTCTTATCCTTCGTCGCGTAGAACCACTGCTTCGCTCTCCCCAATAGTGAGAATGGGAAAAGGCGAAGTAGTATGGCGTCTCTGGGAACATCTAATATAGTGAATGTGCTACAAATCTCTAGGAAGTGTTGGAGATGAGCACTTGCATCTTCGTGCGGCTTCCCACAAAACTGGTTGGCTTGTACCATGTTGATGAGCCCTGGCTTGAGCTCAAAGTTCTTGTCGATGGCCGCGGCAGGTCCAGTGCGGATGTTGTCCGTAGTGGGAGCTGAGAACTCGCGAATCGTCTTGTTCGCCATGGCTGCGAACTCTGTTGACAAATTCCGGATGAAACTTCGGCGGTCTTCTGAATTGGATGAAGTGTTGCGTCGAAGTGTTGACTTCTTGAGCTTGGCTCTTGCCCCTCTGATTAATGCTTCGGGGTTGTCAACAAAATTTTCTGGAAGATGTCCTCTATTCATACATCACCCTGCAAAATAATAAGAATGGAAAAATACAGGGGTAAATCTGTATGGGAGAATTGATGATCTCAATCACTTAATGATGCAAATGATGACTCAAATTCCGTATTCATTCCTTGTTAGTAAATCAACCTTCCCCGGCAACGGCGCCAAAAATGCTTGTTGGGCATTCTTAACGTCATTACCAAAAGTAGACTTAGTTTTCTAATTCTGATAACGGCGCCAAAAATGCCGAACCTATCCCTCATGCCACTTAAGCCAAGTTGTCATCCCCAGCATGACATGAGAGACGCGGTATTAAAATATGCAACTGCTCTTCTAAATAAATAATAAATAAGATCTGCAAGCGCACAGATTAATACCGATGTAGCATTTTAACCGGGAAGTATTCCAGGTACCGTTATTTATATTTTTACCACTGGGAAGGGATTACTAACATCAATGTTGATTATGGAATGGAATATAGGAATGAGTATCAATCATTGCATGTATAAGTGAGAGCATTCATCTATCTCTTGCATACAGGGGCAAGTGTCACATAAAATATAGATAAAGTATGAATGGTGACAAAGATAATTAATCTGATCAGCTAGCCACATATAATAATGATAAGCACCTCAACAGATATTCTAGCAAGTCATTAGCATGGTATTAGAACGAACTACAAGGATATTTCCTAAGTTATTCTTAACTATAAAGTCTAGCATATCATAGTTAGTGCAAGTACACTTGGCAATCATTGCGAGAAAGGACTACGCCCATGCATAGTGATATTATCAAGGAAGATGAGAAACATAGCAATCACTCCCCCGTAATAATGTTGCTCTGCCTGCCTTACACACGGGAGGGGGACTATATAAGAACCAACGAAGCTGTCACCATCGCGGACCACCCCACGATCCGGCATATAAGGTGCAATCGCAGATAAATATGGTCTAAGCACCACGCCTACACAATATTTATCATTTACCCATGGATCCGATGGATAAATGCTATACGATCCTAAACATGTATATAATTCCAATCTAACTAAGCCAAGCATATAACTACGATAAACTAAGAACAATATAATCGCAAATAATAACAAGTAGAGCATAGTCATAATCAATATATTGAAATAGAACAAAGTTGTATTCATAATATTGAAGAACAAAGATGAACAATGAAGAACAGTAAAGGAATTACCAAGATTCCTCTTGACAGATTCGGAAACCAATCGAAGATTGACTCCTTCTAGTTCTAATCCTATGTAGCTATGCTATACTAGAGATCTAGTTGATGTGGTGGCTCTAGGGCTTGATCAGAGACTCTCCTTCTGAGACTAGGGTTTGAGGAATTGAGAATGAGGGAGTGCCTCCTCCAGGGGCCAGGGGTCCTGCTTATATAGCCCCCTCAAGTGAACGTGAGCCGTCGGATCAAACCGACATTAATCGCACGGTTTTCCTTGATCCCTTAGGTCGGTGGAGCATAATCCGCGAGACGGAGCCTGATTGGCTCTCAGGCGAGGGCGGGCGCCCTAGGGAGCAGGGCGGGCGCCCTGTCTTCGGGCCCGTTCGGCCTCCCGTTTGATCTCGTGGCTTCTGGAGTCTTCTAGATGATAGAAAATCGGTGAACATGTTATTATCTCTATGTAAACCCGACGTGTGGGCCTTTCCTCCATATTTTCTGATAACCCCCTGCAGAAACAGACAAACACCAAAACTCGTGGAATTCTATCAGATAAAACCCTAAGTCTAGGTGTTGGTTGCATTTGGATCCTTTTCTTTATTTATTTGATAACTATATTTGGTACTTAAGGTCCGTCAACAACCTCCTCGTCTTCATCTTCTGGCCAATCTGCAATAACGCGTCGACATTTACATGCTGGGTCCTCTGCTTCCTTCAACTCAATTATCTCTTTTGGTTTTTCACTTGCAGAGGTTCCTAGTGAGGTCTGGCCCCTTTTCTTCGTTGGGGCGGCCACTGGTTTCTTCCCTGCAAGTCGGCTGGCTTGCTCTGATTCATCCTCAATTTCAAGCCAATCAACTTCAGAAGGATCATCGTCCACGAGCAGCAGTTGTGCATCCTAGGCCCGTGGCATGACCTCTGGCCATTCCCTACCTGGAGGGCAAGAGATGAATGCCTGCGCTCTCTCCTATCCATTAAACTGGGCAACAAACAGCAACATGAATTTCAGAATGACAGTACACCAACTACATAGTTGTTATGCAGCATTTTAATCTCAAGGATAAACTATCAGACAACATTTGACTTACCAGTGGTGGTGGACAAGTAAGCTTGAACGCTGGCTCAATGACTGTCAGCATCTTGAAGTTGGGATCTTTCAGGTTAAACAGATCTCGGACCCTCATCTTCACTTCTTTCGGCTCGAGGTCTTCGTTCCTCATCCTGGTCGGGTCCATGCGACCTTGGTATTCATATGCCACGTGTATTCTGGCCTGGCATGGCTGGATTCGATGACTGATAAAATTACTGACTACACTTGGTCCATCCAGCCTCGACCAAGGTAGCAGTTCCATAATTGCTTCGATCTATATTGTGTTCTACGGCAGCTCTTTCCAACTGTCAGTCTTCTCTGGGACCAAAGATACGTCGTAGTATGAGGCCTGGCTTGGTTCTTCACGGATGTAAAACCAGTGCCTGTACTAGTCCTCTAATGTGGTTTTCCAAGGGCAGTGTAGGTACTCTGCCCTGATCCCTTCCTGCATGTTCAGATAGCAGCCACCAGCAACATTGGAACCGCCTCGACCTCCTTTCTTCTTCAACCAAAACAGGTGACGAAAATAGTCGAAGTGGGGATGGAAACCCCCGTATGCTTCGTAGAGATGGATAAAGCAAGCAACAAGCAACACAGAATTTGGATGCAGATTGCAGATGCTGATCTCAAAGTAGTTACAGAGCCCTTGCAAGAATGGATGTACGGGAACACCAAATCCATGAGTAAAGTATTCTTCAAACACAACAATTTCACCTCCTTTAGGATCTAGGAATGGCTCCAGATCAGGTGCACGCCATCCTACCAGTTCTTGGGCATGCAGCACACCAATCCGCACCAGTTGCTCCAGACTGAGTGGGGTGCACTTCGACATACTCCACTCCTTCTTCATGATTTCCTTTCGAACTTCAGCCTCCGTCTTCGTCTTCTTCGCGGCCATTCTCTGACTCTTTGGACTCTTTCTTTCAACGGATGAAAAGGAGGGCGCCGCTCTTAGTAGTGGCTAGGGTTTGGTGGCGGCGATTCAAGCGGCGGTGGTGCATGAGGAAATTGGGGTGACTTCGACGGTGCCTACGGCGGTGATTTTGGATTACACTATGGTGGTGGCACTGGGGCTCGAATAGGGCTCTGTGATGACAATGGCGCGGCGGTGGTGGTAGCAAGAAGAAGATTGATTGTGGATCTGTGAGTGTGAGTAAACTGAATCATTCCCTCCCCCGGTCTTTAAGAGGCAGGGTCAATTCAGTTTTCGAAAGAATGGCGCACGTGCGGCGATAATTTCGGCAACTGACAGATTTCCTCCGTAAAAATTGCGTCCCTTCGATTTTGGCGGCGTTTCATACGCGACCCAAACGTGTCTTGTTACAAATACTAGGTCACTATTTACAGTATGCGCCAGAAAGGAACTACGGCATTGCCCACATCATCATCGTGTCCAATTGGACTAGTCAAAAGAAAAAAAGAAAAAAAAGGAGGCTCTACCGAGATAGCGTGGTGATGGATTAGCTAAGACTAGTGTGCTCTCAAACCGTTTGCCAAAGCTCTGAGCTCTGGGCCCTGCAGCCAGACCTCTGAGCTCTGGGAGCTACCGCCAGATCTCTGAGCTCTGGCACCTGTAGCCAGAGCTCTGAGCTCTGGCACCTATAGCCAGAGCTCTGAGCTCTGGGACCTGCAGCCAGACCTCTGAGCTCTGGGTTCTGTAGCCAGAGCTCTGAGCTCTAGAACCTGCAGCCAGACCTCTAAGCTCGGGGAATCATCACTAGACTAGTGTGCTCTGGAACTTACAGCCAGACCTCCGAGCACGGGGACTCGTCGCCAGACCTCCGAGCTCGGGAACTCATTGCCAGACCTCTGAGCTCGGGGATTCGTCGCCAGATCTCCGAGCTCGGGGACTCATCGTTAGACCTTCGAGCTCGAGGACTTGTTACACCACTTCCTGCCGCAGGATTCGTCTCACTCGACTACATGTACTATGCTTGCATACAGTCGATGGACGCTTGATATTCTTAGACCTTGCTACAAGGCTCGTCTTTTGCCTTTCAGCAAGCTCGGGGACTACATCATATATGATGCACCTGATGGTGCATAATGTTCATTGGTTCTTAAGAATTCTTTTTTAGACACTGGCACCACGTGCCTATGTCACCTACTACCAGGCTCGGGGACTAAGTGGGTACACTTCACATGACGGTGAATTGTTTCTATTTTTTGACCCCTACGCTCTAGAATTTTTTGTACGTTACTTCCATCAAGTACGCAAACTTACATTTCTTTTCAAAAATACAAGTGGGTACACTTCACCAGGAAAGAAAATTATTCTTTTTGGACCACTATGCAATCTTCACCGACAACTGCAGTCTTCATCAACAATCCCGGTTTACTGATTCCTGATCCAGATGGAACACTAGCGCATGCTCGGCTAACATTTCAAGGTGATGTGAAGATGAACCTCGCAAGTTGAAGAAGACTAAGACAGTATGTCGATATAGAATACATAGTGCTCGGGGACTAGCTGTGGGGGTATAAACCCCTATACCCTTATGGCTAGACATGGGCAGGCTCAGACCAAACGGTCCAGCCCATTACATGACGACGGGCGATCCAGTTCATCGGGATGGCGTCTCGTGCAAGGCATCAAACCTAACATGGGAATCAAGCAAGGTCTTGGTCAGTTAGATTAGGAATCCTTATCCGGCTCTATATGGTAATTGTAACCGGCTAAGATTAGTTTCTAGATCTATAACCCTGCCTCCTGGACTATATAAGGAGGGCAGGGGACCCCCCTCAAAAACATCAAAACATACTCTAGGGCAATCTAGCTTGTAATACATTGTTCAAGACAGTAATAACAAAGCAGAGTAGGACGTAAGGTATTACGCCCACACGACGGCCTGAACCTGGGTAAACCCGCGTGTTGTTCTGCATCACCATCTCATTCGTGGCTTGCACACCTGTCTGCCGACAATCTACTACCTTGGGCATACCCCTCGGTAGACTGCCGACCAGGTTTTATCGACACACGCCTTGAACCAGTCTGAATTTCCCAAGGAAGGATAGCATTATGCCCATACACTAACTCATAAGGCGATGATTTAGACGATCCATGACAAGCCATCCTATATGCCCATAATGCTTCGTTGAGTGTCATGTACCACTTCCTCGGTTGCGCCTCAATCTTCTTCTTAATCAATTTGATCAGGATTTGATTGGATGCTTCTGCCCGGCCATTTGCTTGAGCATAATAAGGAGAAGAATTTAAAAGCTTAATTCCCATACTGGCAGCAAAATCTCTAAACTCTTCTAATGTAAACATCATTCCCTAATCAGTAGTAATGGTCTGAGAAATCCCAAAGCAATAGATGATATGCTCCTTAACAAAGTCAACCATGTTCTTTGAAGTTACTATTCTCAAAGGAATTGCGTTAACCCATTTGTAAAATAATCCATTACTACCAATATGAACTTATGTTCTTTCCTTGAAGGTAGAAAATTTTGGCCGATCAAGTCAATCCCCCAACCTCAAAATGGCTACGGCTTGATTATCGAGTTCATAGCTGATGCAGGTGATCTCTGGACATTGCCAAATCATTGACAATCCTAACACCCCTTGTAATATTCAAAACAATCTTTTAATATTGTCGGCCAAAAACATCTAGACCTGTAAATAATCCATTTCATCTTATAAGCCAATTGATGAGCCCCACAAATTCCTTTATGCACTTCTCCCATCAATACTTTTGCTTCCTCTTGATTCAGGCACTTGAGTAGAACTCCATCGACTATTTTGTAATATAACTGATCATCCAGCAAAACATACTTAGTTGATTTATACCTCAGCTTCCATGTAACCTTCTGTGATGGATTCCTGAGATAATCGGCTATTTTAACCTCCAGTCATCGACCAAAGTTTCACTGCTGAGAACCTCTTGGAACACTCGATAGCCTAATGCACTCTAAGCTAGTCGATTGGCTTCTTGATTCTGTGCTCTTGGAATATGTTGGAGAGAAGTAAGAAGGAATTCCTCAAGTAACTTCCAACATTCATCATAATATCCCTTCAAAATATCATCTTTGCACTCATATATGTCGATCAATTGGTTAATTACTAGCTGTGAATCTCCAAATACCTTGATTGACTCAGCCTTTACTTCTTGAAGAAGTTGAAGTCCCTTAAGAATAGCTTCATACTCCACTTGGTTATTAGTAGTCATTGGCTTGACCTGAAAAGCAAACTCAAAACTTTCCCCAGGGCAAAATAATGGCAATACCAATGCCACCTCCCTTTTTACATGATAATCCATCAAAGAATAACGTTCAAGGCATTGGCTCCAAATAGACGATGCTTGGTTTATGATGTTGAGTAATAAAATCGGCCATCACCTGACCTTTGACTACTTTAGCCGATACAAATCTCAAGTCAAATTCTAATAATGCAAGAACCCATTTTCCAATCCTCCCATTTAATATCGACATTGACAACATGTGCTTGATCACATCAGCCTTAGATACTACTGTACACTCAGCCGATATCAAATAATGTCATAATTTAGTGCAAGAAAAATATAAGCAAAAGCATAACTTTTTAATAGGAGAATATCTTGTTTCTAGATCCAAAAGTCTTCTGCTCAAATAAAAAATGACTCTTTATTTTTCTTCAAATTCTTGTATTAAGGCCAATCCAATCGTTTGGTTATCGGCCGACATGTACAACTTAAAAGGTTTACCTTGCTGAGGAGGAACTAGCACAGGTGGAGACTTCATATATTCTTTTATTTCCTCAAATGCTCTTTGTTGTACGTCACCCCATTTAAATTCTTGTTTATTCTTCAATTTCAAAAGAGGAGAAAATGGCAGAACCCTCTCTGACAGATTTGAAATAAATCTTCTGATAAAATTGATCTTGCCAAGCAGAGATTGCAATTATGTTTTATTAGATGGAGGCACTGCCTCATCTATTGCCTTCATGCTTTTCTGACCAACTTCAATTCCTCTTTTATGAACCATAAAACTCAAAAACTATCTAGCTGATACTCCAAAAGCACACTTGTTAGGATTCATCTTCAAACCATGTTTTTTGTGCACTCCAAAGTCTCCCGCGGATCAGCCAGATGCTCTTTGTATCCTTTGGATTTCACCACCACATCATCAATATAGATTTTAACTATTCTACCAATCAACTTATGAAAAATGTAGTTCATTGCTCTCTGATAAGTCGCACCGGCATTCTTTAGCCCAAAAGTCATCACAACCCATTCAAATAAGTCGATTGCACTGGGACACCTGAAAGCTGTCTTAGCTATATCTTCTATAGCCACAAAGATTTGATTATAACCCACATTGCCATCCATAAAACTGATAAACTTGTGTCCAGCTGCTGCATCTACCAATATATCAGCTATTGGCATCGGATAACCTTCCATCAGTGTGGCCTTGTTCAAATCCCTAAAATTGATACAAACTCTCAGTTTTCCACTCTTCTTATATACAGGGACTACATTCGATTATTGGCATGGTCAAATGAACTTTGCTTCCAGTAATCTTTTAGTCTCCTTCTTAATATCACCGAGAATGTTTGGATTGAATCTCCTTGGAGACTGTTTAAACGGTCGATACCCAGACTTGATTGGCAACCAATGTTCAACAACTGATCGATCTAAACCAGGCATCACATGATATTCCCAAGCAAAACAATCCTTAAATTCCCTTAACAATTCTATTAACTCTCGTTTGTACTCAGGATCCAACTTAGCACTTACATATGTGTCGACAAAACCTGGTCGGCAGTCTACCGAGGGGTATACCCAAGGTAGTAGATTGTCAGCAGACAGGTGTGCAAGCCATGAATGAGATGGTGATACAAAACAACATGTGAGTTTACCCAGCTTCAGGCCGCCGTGTGGGCATAATACCTTACGTCCTGCTCTGCTTTGTTATTGTTGTCTCAAACAATGTATTACAAGCTAGATTGCCCTAGAGTATGTTTTGATGTTTTTTAAGGGGGTCCCCTGCCCTCCTTATATAGTCCAGGAGGCAGGGTTACAGATCTAGAAACTAATCTTAGCCGGTTACAATTTCCATATGGAGCCGGATAAGGATTCCTAACCTAACCGACCAAGACCTTGCTTGATCCCTAAGTCTGGTTTGATGTCTTGCGTGAGACTCCATCTCGATGAACTGGATCGCGCGTCATCATGTAATGGGCTGGACCATCTGGTCTGGGCTTGCCCATGTCTAGCCATAAGGGTATAGGGGTTTATACCCCCACAGCTAGTCCCCCGAGCACTATGTATTCTGTATTGACACACTATCTTAGTCTTCTTCAACTTGCGAGGTTCGTCTTCACATCACCTTGAAATGTTAGCCGAGCATGCACTAGTGTTCCGTGTGGATCAGGAATCAGTAAATCGTGATTGTTGATGAAGATTGCAGTTGTTGGTGAAGATTGCATAGTGGTCCAAAAAGAAAAATTCTCTTTCCTAGTGAAGTGTACCCACTTGTATTTTTGAAAAGAAATGTAAGTGTGCGTACTTGATGGAAGTAACTTATAAAAAATTCTAGAGCATAGGGGTCGAAAAATAGAAATAATTCACCATTAGGTGAAGTGTACCCACTTAGTCCCCGAGCCTGGTAGTAGGTGACGTAGGCACGTGATGCCAGGGTCTAAAAAAGAATTCTCAAGAACCAATGAACATTATGCACCGTCAGGTGCATCATATATGATGTAGTCCCCGAGCTTGCTGGAAGGCAAAAAACGAGCCTTGTAGCAAGGTCTAAGAATATCAAGTGTCCATTGACTGTATGCAAGCATAGTACATGTAGTCAAGCAAGACGAATCCTACGACAGGAAGTGGTGTAACAAGTCCCCGAGCTCGAAGGTCTAACGACAAGTCCCCGAGCTCAGAGTTCTGGTGACGAGTCCTTGAGCTCAGAGGTCTAGCGATGAGTCCCCGAGCTCAGAGGTCTAGCGACGAGTCCCCAAGCTCGGAGGTCTGGTTGTAGGTTCTAGAGCTCAGAGCTCTGGCTACAGGTTCCAGAGCACGCTGGTCTAGCGAGTCCCTGAGCTTGGAGGTCTGGCTTTAGGTCCAGAGCTCAGAGCTCTGGCTACAGGTTCCCGAGCACGCTGGTCTAGCGAGTCTCCGAGCTTAGAGGTCTGGCTACAGGTTCCAGAGCTCAGAGCTCTGGCTATAGGTTCCAGAGCATGCAGGCTAGCGAGTCCATCACCACACTGTCTCTGTATCACTCTTTGCTTTTTTTTCATGTTTAACTGGTCCAGCCTGACGCACTAATGACGTGGGTGGGGCCGCAGTTGCTTTCTATCGCATCGTTTGAACAATGACCTAGTGCCTGTAACAAGACACGTTTGGGTCGCGGACCAAACGACGCCAAAATCGAAGGGACGTAATTAATGCGGAAGAAATCTGCCAGTTACCACAAATCTTGCGCCACGTGCCCCATTCTTTCAGAAACTGAATCGAGGTTGCCTCTTAATGATCGGGCAGGGGAATGATTCCAATCTACTCACACTCACATATTCGCAATCAACCATCTTCTTGCTCCCACTGTCGCGCCATTGTCGTCACAGAGCCCTCTCAAGGCCCAATGCCACCACCGTAGTTCAAACCACAATCGCCGCCATAGGCATCAACGAAGTTGCCTCAAGTTCCTCACGCGCCACCGCCGCTTGAATCGCCGCCACCAAACCCCAGCCACTTGGAAGAGCGGCACCCTCCTTTTCCTCCGTAGAAAGGAGGAGTCAAAAGAGTCAGGGAATGGCCGCGAGAAAGACAAAGACGGAGGCCAAAGTGCGCAAGGAGATCATGAAGAAGGAGTGGAATATGTCAAAGTGCACCCCACTCAGCCTCAAGCGACTGGTGTGGATAGGTGTGCTTCATGCCCAAGAGTTGGCGGGATGGCGTGCACCCGATCTGGAGCCATACCCGGATCCCAAAGGAGGTGAAATTGTTGTTTTTGAAGAATACTTCACTCATGGATTTGGTGTTCCTATACATCCATTCTTGCAAGGTCTCTGCAATTATTATGAAATCAGTATTTGCAATATGCATCCGAATTCTGTGTTGCTTGTTGCTTGCTTCATCCATCTCTGTGAAGCATACGGTGGCTTCCAACCCTACTTCGACTATTTTTGCCACTTGTTTTGGTTGAAGAAGAAAGGAGGTCGAGGCGGCTCCAATGTAGCTGGTGGGTGCTATCTAAACATGTGGGAAGGGATCAGGTCGGGATATCTACACTGCCCTTGGAAGAACACATTAGAGGACTGGTACAGGCATTGGTTTTACATTCGTGAAGAACCAAGCCAGGCCTCATACTGCGATGTATCCTTGGTCCTAGAAAAAAATGACAATTGGAAAGAGCTGCCGCAGAACACACTCCAGATTGAGGTAATCATGCAGCTGCTACCTTGGTCGAGGCTGGATGGACCAAGTCTAGTCGGTAATTTTATTAGTCATCGGATCCAACCATGTCAAGCCAGAGTGCACTGGTGTATGAATACCAGGGTCACATGGACCCGACTAGGATGAGGAATGAAGATCTCGATCCAAAAGAAGTGAAGAGCAGGGTCCAAGACCTGTTCAATCTGAAGGATCCCAATTTCAAGAAGCTGACAGTCATCGAGCCAGCGTTCAAGCTTACTCGCCCACCACCACTGGTAAGTCAATTGTTGTCTGCTAGTTGATCCTTTTGATTGAAACTCTGCATAATAACCGCTTTTTTGTTGTGTTGTCTCTTTGATATTCATGTTGCTCTCTGTTGCCCAGTTTAATGGATAGGAGAGAGCGCAAACATTCATATCTTGTCCTCTAGGCGTGGAGTGGCCTGAGGTCGTACCACAGGCCCATGATGCACAACCGCCGCCCGTGGACGACGATCCTTCTGAAGTTGATTGGTTTGCAATTGAAGATGAATCAGAGCAAGCCAGCCGACTTGCAGGCAAGAAACCAATTGTTGCCCCAATGAAGAAAAGGGGGCCAGACCTCACAAGGAACCTCCTTGGATGAAAGTCCAGAAGGGGTAATTGACCTGAAAGAAACAGAGGACCCAGCAAGCAAGCGTCGATGCCTTATTGCTGACCGGCCAGAAGAGGAAGATGAGGAGGTCGAGGAGGTCTTCGGTATCGTAGCACACAGCCAAACGGAGCGGCTAGCTAGAGAGCAGGAGAAGGGTGTCGGGCCCAAGAAGGTGAAGAAATCTCGGTTCGCCACCGTATTCCACTACACAAACATGTAAGTCATCGTGAACTTGTATGAGTATAAAATAATTGGTTAATATCATCACCTTTGTTACTTGTTATGGATTTGTATAGCTCTGCATCGACCCAAAGGCTAGAAGAGCTGTCTGGCGGTGCAACACTGCCACCACCAAATACTGCCAACGCCGAGCAGCAAGTCCTGAAGCAGACCATAGCAGAGAGGGTAGTCCCCGAGTTGCAAGCACTGTCAGCATCTGCTCCTGGTCCGCAAACTAAAGTTTTGGGGCAGGCAGGAGATGATGGGGCCCCAGAGCTGCCGGAACAACCATGGGAGGCCCCAGGACCAGAAGGACAGCACCAGCCAGCCCCAGAAAACCAAGAACAGCCCCAGCCAGCCTCAGAAAACCAAGAACAACCCCAGCCGGCCTCAGAGCAGCAATTCCCAAAATCTGCAGAGGTTGATGGGACCACCAAGGAGCCAACTGGAAGTGCTAGACCACAGGAAAAAATCGAGTCTTCAGCCCCAGCCATGGAAGAAATCCTCGGGCATTATGAAGAAGAAAGCAGGTTTTGTGGTACCTGCTCCTATACTGTGGAAATCCCAATAGGAGATGAGGTCGAGGCCGTGGAAGCAGTTGGTAAAATATTTCTAGAGGAAGTGAAGGTAAGCCTCTAGCAACTGTATAACCTGTTATTGTATAATCCATAAGAAATGCTTTGTAATCTTGTGTACTACTGACTGTGGCCGAGAAAAACAAACAGCTTAGTGCAGAACAGAAGAAACTGCAGCAGCAGCTAGAGGGTTATGCGAGGAAAAACATTGAGCATGAAGAAAAAGTGTGCATGGTACTTCAACAGCTGGAAGTGGTCGAGAAACAAAGATCGGGTAAGAAACCCTTCTGTTGTTAGGCACTCGAGCTTTGTAGGATGCTATAATACTATATTGTTCATAATCGGAGTATTGACACAGGTCTGGACATCGAAGTCAGTCGGCTTCACGAAGAAAATGCTCAGGTAGCTGTTGAGCGTGACCGGATGACCGAAGAGAAGAACAAATGGCTGCAAACACAGCAGGCCATGAAGGAGGAGAATGCTAAATTAGCAAAGGATCTGGAGAATAAGTATTCCTCATCATTGTCGTAGTTTTCATTGAAGTTTGTGGCAGTGAATTCTTATCGACGTGACGCCTTGCAGTTGTAAAGAAAAATGCCAAAGTGCACCTTGAGAAGATGAAGAAAGATCGCGACGACCTGGAGCTTCAAAACCAGGCTGGTGCAAAAAAGATCGAGGCATGCTCCCAGAAGTGCAACAAGCTCATGAAGGAGCAAGAAGCCCTTAATGGCAAATGCAAGATACTCATCAAGGAGCGGGAGACTTGGAAGCATGCCTGCGCTAAGATGGCAAAGGGGATCGCACCAGTGCTCGACGTCATTGGTGCCGACTTCACCGAAGCTGGAGTGGAGGCACCAAAAATAGGCCTGGCCGAGAAATCCCAAAAAGCCTGGGGATGGCTCCAACAATGGACGAATGATATCGGGGAGTATGTGGGTGCACATGTACTTAGCTTGGTACGTGCCCACTACCCCTTGATGGATATTGCTCGCCTAGAAGCCAGTTATCCCAGGGAGGTCGGGGTGGAGCGAGCTGACGAGCTGTGGTCAGAGGAGATGAAGCATGCTGCCACGATCACCAAGGATATCATCTTATGCTCGGCTGCAGCCCCACCAACTGGAGGGACGATTTAGTTGTACATGGGTCAGATACTAGTGCCACCATCTCTGGCTACCAGTGAAGCTCGATCAACGCCATCCTCGACCATGCCAAAGGTCTCTGAGCCCCAAAAAGTCAGCATGTTGGGTGAAGCCAACAGTAGTAGTAACCTATAAATAGTTCATAGGAAAAGCTGATTTTCATAAGCTTATTGTAAACTTGTGCCTTCAAAGAGGCGAGTTTGTAATAAGGTGATGAGTAGTACAATGTAAAGCTGTTTATGTTTTTGTATGAAAAAAAACGTGGAAGCTTTGTATTGCGTGCAGATTTAACTAAGTTAGAATAGCAGAATGTTCTATTTTAGTTGTTTCAGCGTAATCGATGAGAACTAAGTTAGAATAGCGGAATGTTCTATTTTTAGTTGTTCCAGCGTAATCGATGTCATCCTATAGGTTTGTATGGCTTTGGAGAGGCCAGTGATCCGAGTGTAAGGCTGTCAGAGCCTGTATACACGTAAGAGTATAACTGGTTTGGCCAAAGGGCATCTGCCGACCACCCAAAATGCAGAGGGCGGATCTCGTGCACGCTATGAGTGAGGTCGAGGACAGAGCTGCTCTGAGAACCCGAGAGGATTGGTGATCGATGTACTGGTTTATCAAAAAGTTGTTGTAGTTGTAGAATCAACAATGTAAACAAGTGTAGTCAACTATAGTCGAGTATATATATATCATAAATCAAAGTACAAAAGTAGTACAGAAAAAGGTACATATCTGTATTTGAGAATTAGGAGTAAAAATGCCTAAGCTTGTCGATGTGGACGGAGTTGGGCACGTCAGTGCCGTCAAGTCTTGCAAGCCTATATGAAGTGGGTCATGTAACAGCCTTGACGATGTATGGTCCTTCCCATGGAGTTGCCAACTTGTGGACACCATCTTGGCTAGTCTTCCATTTCAATACCATGTTGTAATACCCAAGAATGCTCCGTAAATATGGCTTTTTCTTAATAAATGGATTAAGTCATTTATCTAGCAATGGATGGCTAGCTTTGGAGAGAGAAAAAAATTATCGATTTGATCCATTCCTCTGATGGATGAGCAGAGAACACCGTTGCGTAGAGTTCGTCGATTGCTTTTCATTCGTCTACTCATACATTTTATTTGGAGTTCGGATCATAGGATTTTAGCTATGGAAAGACAGTACAAGGAAAGGAAAAGAAACTTTATTATGCCGCTACAGTAACCGCGTAGCTACGGTAACCGAACCTATCTGGAGTCCGACTCTAGTCCATACTGGGTCGGCAGCGTGGTTTTTTTCCCCTTTCTTTTCCCCACTGTGAAGCCTAGCCAGCCCAAGAGTCACCTCCTCTATGTGTCCACGCTCAGAAAGAGAAAGAGAATAGAAGGGAGAAGGAGAGGAAGAGGAGAACTAGGGCTGCCGCTATCGACGTGCTGTCCTTTTCCAAAATTCCATCGGAACGACGATCCCATCGTAGCGATGGGGATAGGTAGAGGCTTGTCATCATGCTCTTTGCGATTGACCTAAGTGAGATTTCAGATCCTAATCCCCTTCTTTGTAGCAATTTTCATGCATCCAATCATCTATTTAGGAGGTGTTTAGTTGGAATAATGCCCGAGGTTAATCTTCCCCACATTCTGAAACCCTATCAGATTATGCAGTTTCTGTTCATCGCTGTTTTAGGGCAACTTAGTGGACTCAATTATTTTTGGCACTGTGAACAAAGTTGTAGGAGACTTCGTCATCTTTCTTTTGACGCTAAGAGCACCCTCATAGCCTCTGTATTCAGGAAGATACAGTCGTTTGAAATAGACAGTTTTTTTGTGACGAGTTGTTAAACAGTTTTAGATCTAACGAGTTTTTGGTCAGCTTAGTGGACGAATCTGAACTTGTGTTCTAAAGAAAAGTTGTAGAATATTTCTTAATCTTTCCGTATTGTTTTAGAACATGATTTTTGGACAAGTATATCTCCAGTTATGAATTTTATGATCTTGCTGTCCTGATATGACTGTCAGAATGTTCAGTTAACTTAAGGGGATAATTATGCTATTTTCAAGACCTTTTATGCTAAATCTTATAATACCAAAGTTGTAGATAATGGACTTTTCTCTCATCTGATAGTTTTTGAGAATTTTTGAATGGATGGTTTATTTGCCTATGGAAAAGAGAAGGAACAGTGCTTCTATCACGATTGGTAGCAAGACGGTAGATGCTTAAACGACGGGATTTGGACGCTTTATTGTGTAATTTGTTGTTTGTTTTGTTTGTATGATGTTGCTGGTGCTGAGTTTTGCTTATGATCAGGTGGTGCACCTACAGATCGTGCTTAGCTCTCAACTTTGATCTTCGGTGAAGGCAAGTAAATGTGGCGCTGTGGTCCACAAGCTTTAGTTGTTTTGTTTGAATTGCCTCCACTAAGTTTCAATCGCTCACAATACCCACTTAATTTGAATTGAGTAATTTATTTACTTTGAAGTGTGCTATTTTCATAGCTTGTGGTATAGCTCTTTAATGTAAGAATTATGAAGTATATGAATTGAAGTGCATACATTGCAACATTCGTATTTTTGCACTCTTTCCGTTGATATGCATTTGAAGAAACCGTAGCCAAATTGGTGCGGTAAGTACTGGTACAGCAACGCACATTGATGAGCATTGTGGTTGCAGCCCTCACTCCCTCTTGTTGGGACGTGTGGGTAGAAGAGAAGTCATTCATTGCATTGCATCATCCTCATTTGCATTGCATCATTTGCATTTGCACTTTTAATATATTAATGTTTCCTAAAGCAATTGATGTATCTACCTTTATATTAATTAAATATGATATTTAATCAACTGTGATTTGAATAACTCGATTAAGGCAATTTACTTGCTGAGGTTTTCCATAAACCTCACCCGTTGTTTTTCCCCCTCAGGTGTTTGAGCTTGGAAGATGCATGCTTGGGATGGGAGTAGCAGCACGTGTGCACGTCACCTTTGAGTCATATATATCTTGGGACATATGTGTTGTAATAATAATAATTTTAACCATGGTTTAGTTGATTGTCCCATATGCTATTATGATGGATCATGTCTGTCTTGGTTGAGTTACGATTGACTGATGAATAATAAAGACCTTATCTTTAATCTTTGCGATTATTGTTGCTTCCGCGTACTCCGTTGGCATTGTTTTTCTCTTGTGCTGAAGTGTGGTAATTCTCTAGAAGACATTGTTTTCTTTTATTCTAGGGTGTTACAGTTGGTAATCGGAGCCTAGGTTATAGGTTCTAGGTTTAAACTGTTGTGATAAAATTTTGACTCACTAAAACCCGACACACTTGCACTTGTAGGATGGGGACAGTTTTCTTTATTGCGTTTGTTTTGTGCTTTTTTTCTCTTGGCTGTTGTTGCTTATTGATGTGCTATTGTTGTGTGGGTTGTAGATGGCTCAAGGCCATGGGCGTGGTCGTGGTCATGGTCGTGGTGGCCGCGGTGGTCGTGGCCGTGGTGAGAATGAGCCTACTCCCGAGGCTCCTCAGGATATGGCAGCAATTTTAGCAGAGATGCAAGCAATGTGTGCTGAGTTGAATGCTCTGCGTTAGGCTCCTCCTAATGGAGGTGGTGGTACTAGTGACCCTCCTCCTAACACTTCTGGTGGTGGTGATCCTCCGGCTAGATGGAATGTTCAGTGTCCGTTGGAGTTGAGACAATGGTGTGCTATGCATCTGGAGCTTTTTGCTGGTACTGGTGCTCCAGTTGAGAATGCAGATTGGCTTTCTGCTGTTATTGACAAATTGGAGGCTTTTCAGATTCCTCCTCCAGATTGGGTTCGCTATGCTGGACAATTGCTGAAGGGTGAGGCTCTTGTGCGGTGGAGGAATGTGATATCTTCTCGCAATGCTAGTTCTGGTCCTGTTACTTGGCAGGAGTTTGTTGGTCAGTTTGAGAGAAGGTTCTACCCTATTGCTTTCATGGACAAGATGAAGACTCAGCTTGAGAGGTGCCATCAGGGCAAAGGGACTGTGGCAGAATATGAGGTTGCTTTCAACAAGATTGTGCGCTTTGTTCCACATGTGGCGCATGATGAGTATGAGAAGGCAAGGATTTTCAGGCAAGGCTTGAAGGCATCTATTCGACGTGTTCTTGGTGCTTTTCCTATAGTGGACTTCTGCTCGGTTGTTGAGCGTGCTTTGGGAGTGGAGGTACAAGATTAATTTACTGAAGAGCTTAGAGCTGGAGGCGGAGGTAGAAATCAGTCTTATGGTCAAAGGGAACAAAAGGGGCAAACTAGCCAGACTAGAGGTCCTAGTTAGAGGAAAGACAAGCATCATCGTCACCAGCCTTATGGTGGTAGCTCTTCTCAGACTCGTGGTTCAGGTGGTGCATCTGGTGGTAGCTCTATTCGATACCGAGCTATTGTGAAGCCAGGCATGGGCTTGGTGTGTTTTCGGTGTGGTGATGCTCATAGGTGTGCAGATTGCCGCTGGACTGGCCGGTGCTCTAGGTGTGGCAAGGAGGACCACAAGAAGGTGGTGTGTAGGATGAATCCTAATAGCAAGGTCAGATGGGAGCAAGTTTTCTCTTCACCTAGTCAGCATGGTTCTGCTCACATGATGGCTAATAGTTTGCTAGCACATCAATTTCTTACTCCACCAGCGCAGTAGTTCTTACCTGCGCCCCCTGCGCAATAGTTTTTACCAACTCCCCCATCAACTTCCATGGTTGGTCATCCATTGGTACCAAGTTCTGGTGGTGCATACTGGTTTTCTCGAGCTCCTACATCTTCTGCTCCTCCTGCACAGGGGACACTTGGTTTCTCTGGACCTTCTACTTCGACTAGTGTTCAGGGGGCTTATACTATGCCCTCAGGTAACGGTCGTGACCATGGGGATGTGGTGACAGGTATTATCTCCATTGATTCTTTTGATGCATATGTCCTTTTTTATTCTAGAGCTAGTTTCTCTTTTGTCTCAGAGGGTTTTGTAGTTCATTCTGGTATCTCAGTTCAGCAGATTAGTCAAGCAATTACAATTAATTCTGCTAAGGGGCCTCTATCTAGTACTTTTATTTGTCCTGGTTGTCACATTAGCATAACAGATGAGGATTTTGTGGCTAATCTAGTGATTATACCATTGGATTTGTTCGATGTTATACTTGGGATGGACTGGCTTTCTCAGTACCAGGCTGTTATCTCTTGTTTCTGGAAGATAGTCTCTCTACAAGCACCTTTGGGGCATGAGGTAGTCTTCCAGGGAAGTGCTTTGAAGTATTCCCTTGCTTTGCTTTGTTGCCTTTTCCCTGATCGCTGGTCGAGGAAGTCAGGTTTTTTGTGGGCTATGCATGAGGTCAAAGATTCTATCTCGTGCATACAGGATATTCAAGTGGTGTGTCGGTATCTAGATGTTTTTCTAGATGATCTATCAGGTTTGCCTCCCAAAAGGGAGCCTCTCTTTGAGATTAAGTTGATTCCTGGAACTCAACTCATCTTTAAGTCTCCATATAGGATGGCACCCGTGGAGCAAGTGGAATTGAAGAAGCAGATTGATGATCTTCTAGCGAAGGGATTTATTAGACCAAGTGTCTCACCCTGGGCTGCTCCTGTGATATTTGTGGAGAAGGATGGGACCAAAAGGCTTTGTGTGGATTATAGAGGGCTTAATCAGGTGACAATCAAGAACATGTACCCATTACCGCGTATTGATGCATTGTTTGATCAATTGAAGGGTGCCAAGGTTTTCTCCAAAATTGATTTGCAATCTGGTTATCACCAGTTGAGGATTAAGGAGGAAGACATTGAGAAGACGGCTTTTAGCACAAGGTATGGGCATTTTGAGTATGTAGTTATGTCCTTTGGACTAACCAATGCTCCTGCTGTTTTCATGGAGGCCATGAACATGATGTTGCACCCATATTTGGATGTTTTTGTTGTGGTATTCATTGATGATATCTTGGTTTATTCAAAAACAAAGGAAGAGCATGAGGTGCATCTGAGTCTAGTGCTGGATAAACTAAGGGAATACAAATATTTTGCCAAGCTAAAGAAGTGTGCTTTCTGGCTTTCTGAGGTTTCTTTTCTTGGTCATGTTATTAATCAGGATGGAATCACTGTTGATCCCAAGAATATTGCTTCTGTGGTCGAGTGGGAGAGACCGGCTACTGTCACGGAGGTTCGCAGTTTCCTTGGACTTGCTGGATACTATCGTCGATTTGTTCAGGATTTCTCTACTATTGCAAAGCCTATGACAAAGTTAACTATGAAAGGTGCTCCTTTTGTTTGGACTACTGAGTGTGAGGCAAGCTTTCAAACACTAAAGGAGAAATTGGTGAATGCTCCTATTTTGGTTTTGCCTGAGAGTGGCAAGCGTTTTACTGTATATACAGATGCCTCTCGTATTGGTCTTGGTTGTGTGCTCATGCAGGAAGGTAGGGTGATTGCTTATGCTTCTAGACAGTTGAGGAGGCATGAGGTGAATTATCCTACACATGATTTGGAGTTAGCAGCTGTGGTCTTCGCATTGAAGATTTGGAGGCATTATCTTTATGGTGAGTCTTGTGATATCTTTACAGACCATCAAAGTCTCAAGTATATATTTACTCAGAAGGAGCTAAACTTGAGACAGAGGAGGTGGCTAGAGTTAATTAAGGATTATAATTTGACCATTCAATATCATCCAGGAAAGGCAAATGTCATTGCAGATGCTCTTAGTAGGACTGGTGTTCCTAAAGCATGCATGACATTGATTGATGATTTGGACCGCATGGGTATTTCTCTTTGCTATGCTAGTGTTGCACGTGAGGAGACCCAATTATTGATTCAGTCGTCATTGCGTGAGAAGGTGAGAATGGCTCAGTTGCAAGATCATCTACTCCAGGCTGTTCGCAAGCGCATCAAGGCCGGTAAACCCTGTGATTTTACTATGGACGTCGATGGTACTATTTATTTCAGAGGTCGTTTATGTGTGCCACAGAAAGCTGAGGTGAAGATGGATATTTTGAGGGAAGCTCGTCACACTCCATATACAGTACATCCAGGTGAGACAAAGATGTATCGAGATTTGAAGCAGAGTTTTTGGTGGAAGCGGATGAAAGTAGATATTGCCAAGTATGTAGCTTCATGTGGAATTTGCCAGAAGGTGAAGGCTGAGCATCAAAGGCCTGCTAGGCTACTAAAGCCATTGGAGATCCCTGAGTGGAAATGGGAGAATATTACAATGGACTTTGTAGTTGGTTTGCCTCGCTCGCCTAGAGGCAAGGATGCTATTTGGGTTGTCATTGATAGGCTTACCAAAGTGGCTCACTTCATTCCAATGAATACAAAAAATTCAGCAGTGGATTTGGTTCCATTGTATATCAAGGAGATTGTGAGGTTGCATGGTGTGCCCAAGTCTATTGTGTCAGATCAGGACTCTAAGTTTGTCTCTAATTTCTAGAAAAGTTTGCAGAGCGCTTTGGGAACTAAACTTGAGATGAGTACTGCTTTCCATCCCCAGACAGATGGTCAGTCTGAGCGTACTATCCAAACCTTGGAGGATATGTTGCGTGCCTGTGTGCTTTCATGGAAGGGAAGTTGGGAAGATCATCTGCCTTTGGTGGAGTTTGCTTACAATAACAGTTATCAGGCGAGTATTCAGATGGCTCCATACAAAGTGTTATATGGGCGTAGATGTATTTCTCCACTTTGCTGGGATGTGGTTGGTGAGCGTTCCTTAGTTGGTCCAGATTGGGTACGCCAGACTCATGATAAAGTCCGTGAAATTCGACAAAACTTGTTGGCTGCTCAGAGTCGGCAGAAGAGCTATGCAGATGTTAGACGGAGGGCTTTGGAGTTTGCCATGGGAGATGAGGTCTTCCTGAAGGTTTCACCAACAAGAGGCATTGTTCGTTTTGGCACTAAAGGGAAGCTTAGCCCGAGGTACATTGGACCATATGTGATTATCGCTCGTGTCGGTGCATTAGCATATCGGTTGCAGTTGCCAGAGTCTATGGCTGGAGTGCACCTGGTGTTTCATGTTTCTATGTTGAGGAAATACTTGAAAGAACCAGAGCAGACAAAGGAAGCTGAGTCAACGAATATAGAGCAAGACTTGACAGTTAAATACCACCCGGTGCAAATATTAGAGTTCTCTGAGCGGGTGATGCGCAACCGGACCATCAAATATCTCAAGGTCTTATGGACGAATCAGACCGAACAGGAAGCTACATGGGAGTTGGAGGATTATATGCGCAAGGAGTATCCAGAGCTCTTCGAATCTGGTGAGTAGTGTTTTTTTAGCATGTGGTTCCATTCTCTTTTGGTTAGTAGTTCTGCTTGATGAATTCAGGGACGAATTCTCTAAAGGGGGGAGAATGTAATACCCAAGAATGCTCGGTAAATATGGCTTTTTTTAATAAATGGATTAAGTCATTTATCTAGCAATGGATTGCTAGCTTTGGAGAGAGAAAAAAATTATCGATTTGATCCATTCCTCTGATGGATGAGCAGAGAACACCGTTGCGTAGAGTTCGTCGATTGCTTTTCATTCGTCTACTCATACATTTTATTTGGAGTTCGGATCATAGGATTTTAGCTATGGAAAGACAGTACAAGGAAAGGAAAAGAAACTTTATTACGCCGCTACAGTAAACGCGTAGCTACAGTAACCAAACCTATCTGGAGTCCGACTCTAGCCCTTACTGGGTCGGCAGCGTGGTTTTTTTCCCCTTTCTTTTCCCCACTGTGAAGCCTAGCCAGCCCAAGAGTCACCTCCTCTATGTGTCCACGCTCAGAAAGAGAAAGAGAATAGAAGGGAGAAGGAGAGGAAGAGGAGAACTAGGGCTGCCGCTATCGACGTGCTGTCCTTCTCCAAAATTCCATCCGAACGACGATCCCATCGTAGCGACGGGGATAGGTAGAGGCTTGTCATCATGCTCTTTGTGATTGACCTAGGTGAGATTTCAGATCCTAATCCCCTTCTTTGTAGCAATTTTCATGGATCCAATCATCTATTTAGGAGGTGTTTAGTTGGAATAATGCCCGAGGTTAATCTTCCCCACGTTCTGAAACCCTATCAGATTATGCAGTTTCTGTTCATCGCTGTTTTAGGGAAACTTAGTGGCCTCAATTATTTTTGGCACGGTGAACAAAGTTGTAGGAGACTTCGTCATCTTTCTTTTGACGCTAAGAGCACCCTCATAGCCTCTGTATTCAGGAAGATACAGTCGTCTGAAATAGACAGTTTTTTTGTGACGAGTTGTTAAACAGTTTTAGATCTAACGAGTTTTTGGTCAGCTTAGTGGACGAATCTGAACTTGTGTTCTAAAGAAAAGTTGTAGAATATTTCTTAATCTTTCCGTATTGTTTTAGAACATGATTTTTGGACAAGTATATCTCCAGTTATGAATTTTATGATCTTGCTGTTCTAATATGACTGTCAGAATGTTCAGTTAACTTAAGGGGATAATTATGCTATTTTCGAGACCTTTTATGCTAAATCTTATAATACCAAAGTTGTATATAATGGAATTTTCTCTCATCTGATAGTTTTTGAGAATTTTTGAATGGATGGTTATTTGCCTATGAAAAAGAGAAGGAACAGTGCTGCTGTCACGATCGGTAGCAAGACGGTAGATGCTTAAACGACGGGATTCGGACGCTTTATTGTGTAATTTGTTGTTTGTTTTGTTTGTATGATGTTGCTGGTGCTGAGTTTTGCTTATGATCAGGTGGTGCACCTACAGATCGCGCTTAGCTCTCAACTTTGATCTTCGGTGAAGGCAAGTAAATGTGGCGCTGTGGTCCACAAGCTTTAGCTGTTTTGTTTGAATTGCCTCCACTAAGTTTCAGTCGCTCACAATACCCACTTAATTTGAATTGAGTAATTTATTTAATTTGAACTGTGCTATTTTCATAGCTTATGGTATAGCTCTTTAATGTAAGAATTATGAAGTATATGAATTGAAGTGCATACATTGCAACATTCGTATTTTTGCACTCTTTCCGTTGATATGCATTTGAAGAAACCGTAGCCAAATTGGTGCGGTAAGTACCGGTACAGCAACGCACATTGATGAGCATTGTGGTTGCAGCCCTCACTCCCTCTTGTTGGGACGTATGGGTAGAAGAGAAGTCATGCATTGCATTGCATCATTCGTAATTGCATTGCATCATCCTCATTTGCATTGCATCATTTGCATTTGCACTTTTAATATATTCATGTTTCCTAAAGCAATTGATGTATCTACCTTTATATTAATTAAATATGATATTTAATCAACTGTGATTTGAATAACTCAGTTAAGGCAATTTACTTGCTGAGGTTTTCCATAAACCTCACCCGTTGTTTTTCCCCCTCAGGTGTTTGAGCTTGGAAGATGCATGCTTGGGATGGGAGTAGCAGCACGTGTGCACGTCACCTTTGAGTCATATATATCTTGGGACATATGTGTTGTAATAATAATAATTTTAACCATGGTTTAGTCGATTGTCCCATATGCTATTATGATGGATCATGTCTGTCTTGGTTGAGTTACGATTGACTGATGAATAATAAAGACTTTATCTTTAATCTTTGCGATTATTGTTGCTTCCGCGTACTCCGTTGGCATTGTTTTTCTCTTGTGCTGAAGTGTGGTAATTCTCTAGAAGGCATTGTTGTCTTTTATTCTAGGGTGTTACACATGTCGTCGACCACAAAGAAACGTTCCTGAACATTTTTGTTGTAGTACCTTCGTAACACGGCGAGGTACTTGGCCGTGCATATACAGGAGTCAAGGCGTCGTTCCTCTGCATTATTCACCTCGAGCTCTCGTTGTTTAGTAGCTTGGTCTTCGTTGTAGTTTTGAACCCGAGGTGACTAGAATTCAATGTCTGCTGGGAGCACAGCCCCGGCGTCGTAAACCATGAAATATGGTGAGACACCAGTATTGCGACTAGGTTGTGTCCGAAGTCCCCAGACCACGGCTGGTAACTCCTTAATCCACTAGCCAGGGGCTTTGTTGTTCTCTCTGTACATCCTTTTCTTCAATGCATCCAAAATCATTCCATTAGCCCGCTTGACCTATCAATTAGCTCTGGGGTGTGCCACCGAGACGTATTTCACTACAATGCTCCGTTCATCACAGAAGTCCCAAAACGTGTTCCCGGTAAACTGAGTCCCTAGGTCTGTAATGATGTTGTTGGGTATACCGAAGCGGTGGATGACCTGGTCGAGGAACTCGACTACTTTTTCAGAAGATGCCTTGACTAAGGGCATGTACTCTATCCATTTGGAAAATTTATCAATCAGCACGAATACGAACTTCAAGTTACCTGGTGCTGGTTTGAAGGGTCCGATCATATCTAAGCCCTAGCACGCAAAAGGCTAGGAAGCTGGTATGGTCTGGATCTCATGGGCTGGCACATGAATTCTTTTGGAGAAAAACTGATAGTTGGCGCAGTGTCTAACAAGCTTCTCTGCATCAGCTACTGCAGATGGCTAGTAAAAACCTGCGCGGAACGCTTTACCAACCAGTGTCCGAGATGCAGCATGATTACCACAGGTGCCAGAATGTATTTCTTCCAGGAGTTTAATACCGTCTTCTTGCTTGATGCACTTCATCAATACTTCTACTTTAGCATTTTTGCGCCACAGCTTACCCTCGACCATCAGGTATTGTCTGTTGTGGCGTATAAGGCATTCATTTTCATTTCGATCAGAGTACCCAGTGCCATCTGTTAGGTACTTAATGAATGGAACACGCCAGTCCACTATCTTAGTCGGGGTCTGAGATGGTCCCGCGGTGGTGGGAGATGGTTCCCTAGTGGTCGATAATGGAACCATAGCTACTAGAGGCTAGTCCGGGGGCTTCTCGACCATGGGGTCGCCTTCTTGCTTAATTGATGGTTTTAAAAGGTCTTGAACAAAAACGCCATGCGGTACTTGAGCTCTAGATGATCCTAACTTTGATAGTGCATTTGCTGCTTGATTTTTGTCTCGGACCACATGGGAATATTCAATGCCGTAAAATTTGCCTTCAAGCTTCCTAATTTCTTTGCAATATGCATCCATCTTCTCGCTAGTTGTATCCCAGTCCTTGTTGAGCTGGTTAATAACTAGGGTCGAGTCGCCGTGGACGTAAAGGCGTTTGATACCAAGGTCGACTGCAATGCGCAAACCATGAAAGCATGCCTCATATTCTGCAGCATTGTTAGATGCCGGGAAGTGAATCATGAGGTTGGTGATATGAATAATATGCCCGCTCCCGCACCATCAATAGTCAGGGAGCCGTCAAAATACATTTTCCAGTAGTCACGGGTCCTTGAGAGGTCGGAATACTTAAGTCTGTCCACTTGACCATGAAGTCAGCAAGTGTTTGGGATTTGATAGTATCGCAGCACGCAAACTCCAGGTCAAAAGGACATAACTCCATTGCCCATTTGGCGATGCGCCCATTTGCATCTTTGGTGCGTATAATGGTACCAAGAGGAAACTCAGTTTTGATCACCACGTGGAACCCATCAAAGTAATGTTTCAACTTTTGGGTTGTAATGAGTATGGCGTAGATCAATTTTTGAATCTGAGTGTACCTAGTTTTGGACTCGTTGAGCACCTCACTGATGAAATAGATTGGGTGCTGAACACCATAAGCGTGGCTAGGCTCCTCGCGCTCGACCGCAAGGACAGTGGAGACGACTCGATCAGTCGCAGCAATGTAGAGTTGAAGGACTTCTCCTGACTTGGGGGCAATAAGGACCGGAGGTGATGCAAGGTACTGCTTTAGCTGTGTAAAGGCAATATCTGCTTCCTCCGACCACTCAAACTTCTCGCCTGCCTTGAGTAACTTGAAAAAAGGTAAGCCCTTGTCACCAAATCGAGATAGAAATCGGCTTAGGGCGGCCATACACCCTGTAAGTTTCTGGACATCCTTGACATTTGTTGGTCGCTTCATATTGAGGACAGCTTGCACCTTCTCTGGATTAGGACGTATGTCGTCACAACTGATGACATTGCCTAGTAATATACCAGAGGGAACGCCAAAGATGCACTTTTTGGGATTCAACTTCCATTGATATTGATTGAGCGCTGCAAAAGTACATGTCAAATCGTCAATCAAGGAGTGGGATTCCTTGGTTTTGACAACTACGTCATCTACATAGGCTTCGACCAGGTCATCTTGTATCTCCTTTTTGAGGCACTCTTGTATTGCACGTTGATAAGTAGCTCCGGCGTTTTTGAGCCCAAATGACATGGTCGTGTAGCAATAAGTGCCAAAGGGTGTAATAATGACGTCTTAATCTGATCGTCCTTGTTGAGAGCGATCTGGTGATAACTAGAGTAACAGTCGAGAAAAGATAGCAGCTCGTAGCCAGCCGTGGAATCCATGACTTCGTCAATGCGAGGTAAACCGAAGGGGTCTTTAGGGCAGTGTTTGTTGAGATCAGTGTAGTCAACGCACATTCTCCATTCATTACTCTTTTTGCGTACAAGAACTGGATTGGCTAACCAGCTTGGGTGATACACCTCTTTGATAAAACCGGTTGCAAGAAGCCGTGTAACTTCTACCCTAATAGCCTCCTTTTTGTCCTTCCCGAACCGCCGCAACTTTTGCTTGACGGGCTTTGCCTTGGGGTTGACGTTCAAGGAGTGCTCGATCTGGTCTCGAGATACACCAGGCATGTCTGATGGTTTCCAAGTGAACATGCTTACGTTCTCTCTCAAGAACCGGACAAGCGTGTCTTCCTATTTGGGATCAAGGTTTGACCCGATCAGTGTCGTCTTGCTGGAGTCACCCTCGACCAGCTGGATCTCCTTGTACTCCTTGGACTTGATAGACTTGCGTGGTGCTTCAAGCTCTGGAATTTCTAGCTGGTTGGGAGGAGTCTTCTTTGCCTCCATCGTCGTTGCCGCCATGCGCAGGGAGAGGTCGTGGGCTTCAGCTACGCGAAAGCTGTCCTCTTCAAAGGTATAGGCAACAAATACATTGCCTCTGGGAGTGAGGACTCCCTTTTCCGTTGGCATCTTAAGCACCAAGTACCTGTAATGAGGTACGGCCATGAATTTGGTGATCGCGAGGCGACCAAGAATAGCATGGTAGGTGCCTTCGAAGTCAGCGACTACAAAGTTGACGTAGTCGGTACGGAAGTGGTATGCCGTGCCAAACTGCACAGGTAGGGTAATTTTCCCGAGAGGCATAGAGCTCTATCCAGGCAGGACCCCCCAGAACTGTGTGTCATATGGCTTCAAGTCAGCTTCAGATATGTTCAATGCTGACAGGCTATTCTTGAACAGGATGTCGATGGAGCTACCACCGTTGATGAGCACCCTGTCAAATTACACTTTATTGATACAGGGACTGAGGACGAGAGCGAAACGACCTGGTTCGAGGATGGTGGCCCATTGATCCGCCCTGTTGAAGTTGATTTCTCGGTGTGACCAGGGAGGTAGTCTTGGATCTGCAATGAGGTTGTCTGTCTTGGCCACGTTCAGGCAGGCGCGGGTGAGCAGCTTCCACTCGCGTTTTCTTTCAACAGACACCTTGCTCCCGATGATGGTTGCAACATGTCTCACCGGTTCCTAATATTGGTGCTTGGGGTTCTTGCAAGGATCGTCCTCATCATCGTCCCTGCGGTTACGCTGGTCTGTCGCGTCATCAGGCTTGTCGGCATTTTCTAAAGCCAGTTTGCAACGGTAGATCTCCTTGAGGACCTTGCAGTTTTCCAACGTATGGTTGGACTTGGGTTGAGCTGGGCAAGGCCCTTTCAAGGCTTTAGCATAGTCTTCCTCATAATTGCGGCGCCCACCAAATTTTTTCACGGCGTTGACCTCGTCGTCGTCATCGCGAGCATGCTTGCCCTTGAAGTTGTCACAGCGATCGCCATGCTGATTTTGGTTGTCGCGCCAATCACGATTGTCGTTGCGGCGGTCCCTGATGTCGCTACAACCTCTAAAGTCATCATGGCACCGGTTGTTGCGGTAGTCATCGTGTCGTGGAGAGTACGGTGCTTTACCGGTGCCCTCGTTCAGTAGCTTCTTGGCATCGTCGGCGTCCTCATACTTCTTGGCGGTGGTGAGGAGGTCAACCACTGTTATAGGCCGTTTACGAAGAATCTTGTCCCTGAGGTCATTGCAGTAGCGCAGACCTGTGATGAAGGCTTCAATAGCCTCGTTGTTGGTGATCCTGGGAATCCTGATGCGCATATCCTAGAAACGTCGGATGTACTCGCGCAATGGTTCATCCCTGGCGTCACGGATGCGCTGAAGGTTGTACTTGTTGTCCGGTTGTTCACAGGTAGCAATGAAGTTTTCGACAAAGGCTCGATGCAAAGCATACCAGGAGTCGAATTGGTTCTCTGGGAGACTGACAAGCCATTGGTGCCCCACCGGGCCGACTACCACGGGAAAGTAGTTGGCCATGACATGCTCGTCGCCCATAGCGGATCTCAAGCGGTCTCGTAAAGTTGGACCCATAGCTCGGGATTGACCTTGCCGTTTTCAAGCTTAAAACCTCTAGGCCAAATGACCTGTCGTAGGTGGTTGGTGAATTGCTTGGGGCCCGGGGGACTGTGGACCATATCATACTCCATGCGATGACTAGTTTCATGGGACGCACGGTCCCGAGCTCTCTGTTCAATGCGAGGACGTAGGTCACGGTTGTTGAGGTCATGACGGAGATCGTAATTGTCATCATGGCGATCTCGTTCGTCACCGTATTGTTGTCCTTGATGCGGTGGTCCCGGTGGTCATTACGCCGGTTGTCACTGCGTCGGTCATCGTCGTTGTTATTATTGCGGCGGTGGCCGAGGTGGCGGTTACCATCGCGGGGAGGGTTTCCGCGATTGCCGTCGTTGCCTCTGTCAGCTCCTAGATTGACACCAGGAGCTATGTTGTCCATAACGCGGTTGTCTGTGCCAGCGGGTGCGCGTAAGCCACGTTGACCATGGCCGCCTAACACGGACGGCCCACGGCTCATTCATTGGTCTGAACCATGGCCGCCTGGAGATAAGCCTGTAAATCGGATGTTTTGGATTTTTGGGATATCCGGTAACCGCTTTAGGCTTTCAATGGCGACGGCCACGTTGGCGCTTGGGGTTTTGAATACTGGTCTGTTCCCCACCATGTCGAAAGCATTATTGAGGTTGCGCCCTTGCAATCGATTATGCCTAACTGCAGCGTCAACTTCTTGCTGGTCGTGGTCTGCTTGCTGTTGTGCTAGGCGTGCATCTTCATCTATGCGACGTTGAGCTCGGTCGGCATTGCGCTGTAGTCGCCCTTGTCGCTGTTGATCGATCTCGCCCCCAGCAGGTGGATCTTCATCTTGGCTAACCACGTTGATCATGGCGTCACGCCTTGGAGGGAAGGCCGAGATTCGAGGAAAGCCTGGAGGATATAGCCTCTCCTCGTCACCGTTACTCACATGGTGTAATACCATGGTTTGAGTAGTCTCGTCGGACGTCGTGCTCGATCTGAAGCTCAAATGGCTATCTGTCTGGGTGGTATGGATCAAAACTTGATCAGAGCCCACCACATTGACGAAGTTGCGTGGTCGAGGTCGAGGTCGAGCAGAGCGCCCTTCAGGAGTTGAAGTGACCACTAGATCTGTACCCAACCGTTGAAAATGGGTGGCTCGAGCAGGTCGAGTAGATCTATTGTAGCCATTCGAGTTCTGCTTGGTAAACTGCTCTTGGAGCAAATCGACCAGAGCTAGGGTAAATGAGAGTTTGCCACCAAGCCGGTCAATGGAGTCGATTAGGTCGGTGTTGTCGAGTTTCCTCCCCTGGTAGCGAGGAAGAAGTCGATGAGTTGCCAGCGTGGTCGGTGACGGTGCTGGTGCAGGCGGAGCCGGAGCCAGTGTAGTCATAGTCGATGCCGGTGTCGGGGAAGTAGTCGATGTAGATCGGATCTGCACCTCCTCCATGGTTGTGATGACGAAGTCATTAGAGCCAGTGGTCCAGGTGATCTGGACGATCGTGAATGTGAGGCCCGCCACCATGGCCATGGAATCGGGGAAGATGACCATCTCGCACGCCTAAAAAGCAGTACACACACCCCCTACCTAGCGCGCCACTATCGACAAAACCTAGTCGGCAGTCTACCGGGGGTATGCCCAAGGTAGTAGATTGTCGGCAGACAGGAGTGCAAGCCACGAATGAGATGATGATGCAGAGCAACACGCGAGTTTACCCAGGTTCAGGCCGCCGTGTGGGCATAATACCTTACATCCTGCTCTGCTTTGTTATTGTTGTCTCAAACAATGTATTACAAGATAGATTGCCCTAGAGTATGTTTCGATGTTTTTTAAGGGGGGTCCCCTACCCTCCTTATATAGTCTGGGAGGCAGGGTTACAGATCTGGAAACTAATCTTAGCAGGTTACAATTGCCATATGGAGCCGGATAAGGATTCCTAACCTAACCGACCAAGACCTTGCTTGATCCCCAAGTCTGGTTTGATGTCTTGCGCGAGACTCCATCTCGATGATCTGGATGACGCGTCGTCATGTAATGGGCTGGACCGTCTGGTCTGGGCTTACCCATGTCTAGCCGTAAGGGTATAGGGGTTTATACCCCCATAATATGTCGGCCTAGGTCGATCTCCAGGACCAATGTCTACTTCTAATTCATCGGTCGATGTAAATTTACCATCGGTACCATCTATTGGGTTGTCCATTAAAAGAAACTTTCAGAGCTGACTGCTCGGATCGGCTGTTGACCTTGTCTACTTCTTCTAATTCATCGACCGACATAAAGCCATGTCCTAATTTACAACCGGTACCATCTATTGGGTTGTCCATTAAAAGAAACCTTCAGATCTAACTGCTCAGATCAGCTGTTGACCTTCATTATTGATTCTAATGAAGCCTCCTTCCCATAGTTTGACAGATAAACACTCGAAATCTTCTAGCTCCCAAAACAATGGATCAGCTGTCCCTATACTCACGGAGTCATCAGCATAAACCAACTCAACATTGTCTCCATGCCACTGAATCAAGCATTGATGCATAGTCCATGGCACACAGCAATTAGCAAGAATCCAATCACGACCAAGGAGCAAGCTGTATGAACCTTTTCCGTTAATGACAAAGAAAGTAGTAAGCAGAGTTTTACTTCCAATTGTCAACTCCACGTTTATTGCCCCTTGGTCTTGGACGTATTACCTCCAAAGTCTTTAAGCAACATGTTAGTATCGATCAAATCTTCTAGTCCCTTACCAAGCATGCGAAAAGTAGTATAAGGCATCAGATTAATAGAAGCACCACCATCAACTAACATCTTGCTCATCAGCTTCCCATCAACTAACCCTTTAACATGAAGAGCTTTTAAGTTCTGATGCTTGTCTGGTTTATTGAATATAGCCTGCGGTGTCAACGTCAACTTGGCTACCATCTCTTCATACTCTAACTCATCAAAATTGAAATATACTTCCTGATCTGCTAGAGCCCTGAATTCTGATGGTAGAAGAAAAGCCATCTAAATATCAACCGATGGTTTACCCTTATCAGTTGTTTGCTTAGCATGCCAAACTTGAGGTTTACCAGACATCTGAGCTTGTTCTAGTTCTCTGCTCCTCAAGCATTGTACTCTTCTCTTCTGGCTTCTAGTCAAACCTCCTAGACACCATTGCCCTTCTTGCCAAACATACTCATTTTCTCCATAATCTTCCTCTTCATAATTGGCCCAATTTTGGTCAACAATTCGCTTACCAGCCGATCATGAACACTTTCATTTTTTATGCGCCGATCCACATCACTATGTTGATACTCAATTCGATCACGAATAGACCGGCAGTTGGCCTGAGATTGCCAAAACTCCCAATATTGTTCACTGCATTCTGGGCAATTGTTTCTGGTAGGCAATTTCAGACCTTCATTCTATCAATGTCAGAAGAAAGGACAATTTCAATGTGACTTAGCTTGCTCTCTCTCATACCTATCTTCTTTCTGTCGACATTGGCATTCTTCTTCTTCTAACCAACGCTGATAATCCTTTTCCTTCTGCGGTTGCCATTTGTTCAACAGGATATGAGATGTACTATGTGGCATTATGATATTTATAGAACTTCTTATTCTTCAGTTGCTCGGGAGGTAACATAACATGATTGGCAAGCAACTTGATCTATCCTTTCTCAAGCAAGAAATCAAAGAGTTTGTCTGCCTTTGTAACATCGAAATCATAACTTTCTGCACCTCCTTTTCTCCAAGGATTGGGAACCACTACTATCTTTTGACCCCAATTCCATTCAGCTGCAGCAACTTCCTCCTTGTCATTATCCTCATCACCTTCATCGACCAAGCAAGGACCAAAAGCATCAACAATTGCAGCATTCTTCTGAAATCGGGTATCTCTACGTATGCTCTAAAATTGGCTATTAAGTGTTGTCACCCGTTGAGCCAACTGACCTAAATTATCAAATTCTTGTCCAAGCAGCTTCTCCCTCCAAGTTGGCAACATTCCTTGAATGACCAATACAGCCAACTGGTCATCAATCAAATTCAACGAAAAGCACAAATTCCTTGTTTCTCAAAACCTCTAAAGGAACTCAACACCGGATTCATTAGCTTTTTGCCTTATAGCTGTTAAATCTGTGATCTTTCTCTCTCCTATCTCAGTATAGAAATATGTATGAAATTTTTTCTCAAGATCGCTCCAATTGGCAATAGAACCAACTTGTAATGATGAAAACCAAGTGAAAGCTGGTCCAGACAGGGACAAAGCAAAGAAACAAACTCGATGTGCTTCTTCAAGAGAGGCTTCACCTAACTGAGTAAGATAACGGCTGACATGCTCTATGGTACTTGTACTATCTTGGCCAGTAAACTTAGTAAATTCTGGAAGTCTATAATTTGAACAAAAGAGAACCTGGTCATACCATTCTGGATATGGACACTTGTACAAAAAGACCTATCCCTTCGGTTTTAGGCCGAACTGACTTTGCATCACCTCGGTCACTCTAAGCAACAACTCATCAGCCTTTGCATTTGGATTTCTTTGTGGTTGCTGACCTAACTGTGGATTGAAATTCTGAGTGCCTTGATATCTTGGATTCGGAATCATGTTTCAGGTATTATGATCTGAACCATAATGATATCCTGGTGGAATATCTGCTTGTCAGGTTCCCTACTGATTTGCTGCTTGTAACCTCTGATTGAAAACGTTGAGATCAATATCCCTACGAATCCTTGGAACTGATGGTGCTATTTTTTGAGTCGACTGCGGTATTTGGCCTGATGTGCCAAAATTAACTATCTGATTTTGAACTTGCCCAGTGGGCTATTGCACATGTTGTGCTGACGACCTAGGATTGTATTGCATTTGATTTGTAGTAGTGCCTTGAATTTGTTCAAAAGGATTTTGAACTACCTGGACATCATCATCTCCAACTTTTGCTACTCTTTGATGGCTAGTACCGGCATAATTCGTCCCCTGAGTTAATAGATGTGGAATATTATAATAAGTCGGTCCAACCTGATCAAGTGGAAATCCATAAAACAACTCCTTCATAGTATTATGGAATGTATTCAAGAAGGTTGTGTTATGATTCAGCATTGCATCATGAACATATTTGTTGACAGCGTCCACAAAGAATTTCCTATCATCGGCCTCATCTGTATCTAACTGTCCACGCATCAAGACTCTTGGCAGTGGATATTTCTGAATAACTTTATTGGCACGTGTTTTGGCATATGACATCAAGCACTTATTCTAAAACTCCTCAATAGCCTTGCCTATGACTTCTTTATCCTCATCAGGCAAATCTTCATAAGGCACCATCAAAATATCCTTGTTGTTGTGAACCTCCATGATGATTGTGGTTCCACTGGGCATGCCAAAAAGCATGTCAACGCAAAAATATGGCAATGCGAGCAACACGCAACAAGCTGGAAGACCTGAGTGGAATGAACTCTGAAGATCTGCTTGGCTTCAACGTCGAGCTAGTTGGATCTGAGAGAAAACCCGAAGACGTGCCAGTAAATTTAACCTGCAATTGACAAGGAAAAGAAAGCTTATCAGTAACACAAGGTGGAACGTGCCGGTTTTGCTCCAGATGGTTCCATATATGTGGCTTTGAAAGCCAGCGAGTGAGGCCATCGACTAAATAGTCGATATCCGAGAATTATTATGAAAGAAAAATCTTTGTAACAAAAGAAATCAGCCAAATTTGATGTAGAACATGATAAACAGTTTTTGGACCATGGTGTATTTATAACAGCAGTATGATTTAAGATTATAACAAGCACAATACATCCAAATACGGAGAATCAGAGATTTTTACTTTTAAAGATCCAATTTTCAATTAAACAGCCGAATTCGTGGTAAATAAGGTCATAGTGTATATCAATCGACTATTAGACATAAATGGGCTTATAAATGAATCAAATCTAATCTATCATAATCAACAGTGAAGTTCGAGCGGATCGATGCAGCTATGATGATTATAACAAACTTCGAGATAACAGGTTCACAAGTCTACTCATATCTGATAGCTTCATGGTACGAACTATGTATATGAAAGCACATGCGATCGGATAAAATAGCCGATTTCAGACATGGAAAACAAACAAGACGCATAACTCACCCATGGTTGAGCTCGTTAATCAACGAGATTCGATCTAAAGCTCTACCAATGAGGTTCGAGCGGATCGATGCAGCTATAATAGTAACCATAGATCAAAGCTCGCTAGTTATTGAATCCTTCCATAAACGATTCATGACCGCGAATGCGTTCCATGCGAGGTTAAGATTGGTATAAAACAGCCGATCTAGCAAGATTAATCATCATATTTAAGACTTGGTCGTAATGCGAATGAACGACGATTAATTAGGATGATATGATGCCGATCTATTCCAATCTTAACTGGGTAAGTGATTTTACTGTGAATAATAAAGCATTGGTTACAACAAAATCGATAACTGGTGGATCAACCAAAAGCAGCAAGAAAAATCTTACTAATCTTAGCAGATTCGATAACTAGTGATGTTGTATTAAATAACGGATTATTTAATACAAGATTGATAACTGTGATTAATATCAAATACTCACAAGAGATCAATCGGCTGATGTAGCCTTGCGATTTTAAGATACAATCGATAACTAATTTATACTACAATTGCAAGAGATCAATCGGCTGATATAGCCTCACAATGTAACATAAATCGTGACGGTACTTACTAATAAGCTAGAGGTCAATCAGTCGATGCAGCCTAACTCGTTGAAGAACTCGTCGAGATCTACAGTACTCCTACTCCTAGGGTTTTGGTGTGATGCCGAAAGTTGTATTGACTGATGTGTTCGTGTCCTTGTATAATAACCAGGGCTTAGTATTTATACCCGGAGCCCAAACATGAATCCTACTCGAGTACGACCTATTACAATCCTTACAATAAAAGAAAACTTCCTAATTTTAATGATAACTTGGACCCTAATCTTTCCTTTCTTGTAGAGCCCGACACATCTTTCTTTGATGCTGCGCAACCTGCTGACATCATCCACAAAAATAGCCGATTCCGACCCGTCCTTAAAATCAGCTGTTACAGATCCTTGCCTGATGGATTTCTCGACGATGCAACTTTTGGAAGTTTTGAGTTCCCGCGTTCTTGTTCCTAAATTTTGGTGTAAACAGTTGTACCCTATAGTATGCACTAAGGTAGCATATTGTCATAAATTAAGAAATTGGTCATGCATCCTGAATTCCTGATGTTTGGTCATCCTCATCCGTTGGTGAGCAGTGGCCACCAAACTGTTTCAGTTCCATTTCTATTCCTAGTTAACAATAACAATTACATAACATATGAACCTCATTAACGGCGTAGGTATGTTGATCTTACTTCGCTGCTACCACAGTAGTCTATCTCAACATAGCGTAACTCAGTCTTTCTTTGCAAGAAGGCATTTCTCAGCTAGTAGTAGGTAGATATGTGATGGTGATGACCTGGTGCCTCTTTTCTTAAGCAGTGGCCTCCCCTCTTATTTGCACTGGTGTCTGGTGGTAGTGGGGTGCTGTTGCTAGTCATGGTTCCCTCTGTTAATTATCTGGCTGCAGTATTATTATCATTGGCCCTGTTCAATTAATGGCTTAGTATGCAGTTGGGATGCTATGAGAATTAAGGTTGTGCTTTTGAGATATTGCTGCTTGATGGATCTGGAATGACAGTGGTGCCTTTTCTATCAGCTTGGTTCAGTGGCGTTCTAATTGTGATTTTTGCATTGCTTTTTGGAAAGTTCATTGCTATTTATAGGAGTACATGGCATTTTTGGCATACAGATCATGTATTTACTAGTTAACTTCCTTGATTCGTTGTGAAATTTTGGTATACTTTCAAATGTTAAATTTCTGGAGATGGTCAGTGTTTGCCTGCTTGTCATTTCATTTGCACCTGTAGCTTTGTAACTTAGGTACTTCTAATCTTATTAGTTACTGATGATTGTGCAGTATGTAATAGTTATTAGTTACTGATGATTGTGTTTAACTCTAGCTGCTGATGATTGTGCAGTAGTTATTAATTACCGATGATTGTGTTTAACCCAGTTGTTGGCTATTGTTGGACAGGCCTCTTGTTAGTTACTGATGATGGATGCCCTGCCGGACGGCGTCCTTGAGCACATCCTCAGCTTCCTGATAGCTCCAGAGGCCGTGCGGATGTGCTTTCTCGCTCGATGCTGGCGCCAGCTCTGGAGATTCACCATGTGCCTGCGTGTCGGATGCCGCCATGAGGATGAAGTGGCACTGGTGAAAGAGCACCGCGAGTTTTTGGACCATCTACTGCTCCTCCACGGAGGTTCACCTCTTGACGTTATGTGAATTCGGATTTACTGGATTCCTGGATGATGATGTGCCATGGGTGAATCTCTGGTTCCGCCATGCCATGATGTGCAGGGTTCGAGCGCTCAAGCTCCATATGTTTTCCATGTATCTTGTGCTAGATGACTTGCCTCTCGTTTCTTAGCACCTGACGAGACTGGACCTCCGTGGTGTACAACTCCACAGCAGTTTGCTCAACATCTAGAGTTGGTTGAGTGTGGTTTCTCGACTGCCAACAAGATCTTGTCCAAGTCCCTAAAGCATCTGAGCTCGACTCATTGCTATTTTGATGATGTTTCTCGTGTTTGCATTTATACCCCCAAGCCTGGTCTCACTATGTCTAGATGACCCCCGGGAGATGACTCCCATACTTGACAGCATGTCATCATTAGTGAAGGCATTTTGTTAGACTACTATAATTAGGCATGTAATTGTGGCTGTAATTGCGCCTTAGTGGTAGGCTTGCATGCCACCCATGGCTGCTATATATGTACTCCTGTAAACATACTTGGAATATATCAATCTTCCCACACTTTCATGGTATCAGAGCACCGTTCTGGTCCCCTTGTGCCCGCCATGCCGGATGACGATGATGCCGCCGCTGCCGCCGCGGCTGTTGCGGCCAAGGCCGTCGACGAGCGTCGCCTCGCTGAGGAGGCCGCCCGTACCAAGCAGGCACGCAAGGATGAGGAAGCCCGTCTCCGCAACGACGCCCTCGACAAATTTGAAGCCACCCACGAGGCCATCTGGGCTCAGGCCACCGCCGTCGTCAACGTGAAGGCACTCATCCCCATCATCCTCGACAAGGCCACGAACACCTACACCAAGTGGCGTGGGATGTTCCTCACCGTCCTCGGCAAGTACGCACTGACCCATCACATCCTCAAGGATGAGACACTTCCCGAGCGCCCTGCCTGGTTCCAGGCGGACTGCGTCGTGCTGACATGGATCTACAGCACCGTCTCCGGCGACTTGCAGCAGTCGCTCATGATCCGACAGCGCCCAGCGCGGGAGGCGTGGTGCTATCTCGAGGATGAGTTTCTTGGGCAGAAGGAGTCTCGTGCCCTCCTCCTCAAGACGCAATTCCGCAACCTCCGTCAAGACTCCCTGTCGATCACCGACTTCTGTCATCGCCTTGAGACAATGGTGGCGTCTCTCGCCGAGTTCGGCAATCCTATCGGCGATCGTCAGATGGTCCTCACCCTGCTCCGTGGCCTGAGCGGAAAATTCCGACACATGGTGTCGATCCTCAAGATGCACCGCCCCTTCCCGATATTTGCTGAGGCACGTACCCATCTCCTGCTGGAGGAGCTGGAGATCGACGCCCGGCCTCCTTCACCAACTGCGGCCCTCGTCACGACGCCGCAGCAGCCGGCCACGTCCGGCCCACCCACACTCTCCAACGCGCCACGCCAGGGGAACCAGATGGCTCCACAACGTCCCCCTGGGGCGCCCAGTGGCAACGGCGGGCAGCGCTCCAACGGTCGTCGCCGTGGTCATGGCGGCCGCGGCTGGCAGCAACTTCCTGGCGGTGTTGCGCCGTCCAGTGCCCAGGGTCACGCACCACCAGGGGCGCACCCTTCCTTCAGTCAGCCCTGGACTGGCTCCCTGCAAATGTGGCCATATGGCCGCCCACCACCGCCACATCAAGCCTTCACCGCCTTTCCTCAGTATGGCGGCCCATTTGGCGGCGTTCCGACGGATACGGCTATACTGCACCATCCACGTACGGCTACGGGGGAGCTGCGCCCTCAACACCGACGTTCTAGGGGTACCCAGCGCACTATCAAGTGCCTGCACCGGCGCCCTGGAATCCCACTCATGGCGGTGCATGGAACCAGGACTCGTTGGTGCAGTCCTTCAACACGATGTCGCTCACCCCGCCACCACCATCCGAATGGTATGCTGACTCGGATGCTGGCTCTCACATGATTGCGGATGCTGGTACACTCTCCTTCGTTTCATCCCCTTCATCACTTACACCTTCATCTATCGTTGTTGGGAATGGTGCACTCCTTCCCGTCACTGCCACTGGATCACACACTTTTTCCTTTCCGCATCGTAATCTTGTTCTTAATGATGTTTTAGTTTCCCCACATATAATTAAGAACCTGATTTCCATTCGCCGTTTTACCACCGATAACAAATGTTCCATTGAATTTGATCCGTTTGGCCTTTCTGTGAAGGACCTACACACCAGGAACGTGATCGCCAGGTGCAATAGCTCTGGCGACCTCTACCCGTTCTTCCCACCCACCACCAGCACCACCGCCTTCATCGCAGCACCTACCTCACTTTGGCATCGGCGTCTCGGCCATCTTGGGCGTGAAGCAATGTTCAAACTCATTAGCTCCAATGTTATCTCCTGCAATAAAGATTATCTCCACCACATATGTCATGCGTGCCAGCTCGGTCGGCACACACGGCTTCCGTTTGGGACCTCTAGCTCTCGAGCTTTTAATAATTTTGATTTGATACACTGTGATCTCTGGACATCTCCTATTGTCAGTGTGTCTAGGTACAAATATTATCTTATTATTTTGGATGATTGTTCCCATTACATTTGGACTTTTCCCCTCCATAAAAAATCTAAGACGTTTTCCACTCTTTCCAATTTTTTCGCATATGTTCACACTCAGTTCGGCACCACCATCAAGAGCGTCCAGTGCGACAATGGCCGCGAATTTGACAATTCTGCAGCCCGCACATTCTTTCTCTCCCACGGTGTTGCACTTCGCATGTCGTGTCCATACACTTCCCAGCAAAATGGAAAGGCCGAACGCTCTCTCCGCACACTTAATAATATTCTACGTTCTCTTCTTTTTCAGGCAAGCCTTCCTCCGGTCTACTGGGTCGAGGCACTTCACACTGCCACCTACCTAGTTAACTGGCTCCCCACCAAAACTCTCGCTTTCTCGACTCCCTACACCCACCTCTATTCCACCCAACCCTCCTACGACCATCTCAAAGTTTTTGGGTGTGCTTGTTACCCTAACATATCCGCCACAGCACCTTACAAACTTGCACCCCGCTCCTCTCTATGTGTGTTCCTCGGTTACTCCTCTGAACACAAAGGCTACCGGTGTCTGGAGCTTCAGTCGAGCCGCATTCTTATTTCTCGCCATGTCATTTTTGACGAATCCTCCTTCCCCTTCGCCAATATGTCTACCACGCCCATGGCATCCTCCGCCTTGGACTTCCTTCTCGATGAGAATGATCTTACCGCTCCGATTCCTGGAGCTTCGTTTGTGCATGTAGGTACACCAGCCAGCCCGGCATCACATCGTGAGCTGTCCCCTGTGCTGGTGCCCTCCTCCCCCACTTGGACGGGCACTGGACCGGCGACGCCCGGCGCATCGCCTGGCCCCAGCGGCGCTGCTGCCACTGTGTCACCCGCACAGGCTGCTGCCAGTAGCACCTAGCCTGCCTCGCCACCTGGGAGCCCCGGTGCTGCTGCCCCCGTGCATCCTACGCGGGCCGCTGCCAGCAGCACCACCGCCACCGGCCGCACGGTGGCCACTCGGCCAGTCTCCATCGCCCCCGTTGACAATGCACATCCCATGCGCACGCGCGGCAAAGCCGGCATCGCCCAGCCTGTGGATCGCCTGAATCTCCACGTTGTGGCCTTGTCACCACTGCCTCGCTCCGTCCGTGATGCCCTGTCTAATCCACATTGGCGCGCTGCTATGCAAGCTGAGTTCGATGCATTGATCACCAATGACACCTGGAGTCTTGTGCCATGACCTCCTGGTGTTAATATGGTTACGGGCAAGTGGATTTTTAGTCACAAACTGCACGCAGATGGTTCTCTTGATCGCTACAAGGCTCGCTGGGTTCTTAGGGGTTTCACACAGCAGCATGGTATTGATTATGATGAGACTTTCAGTCCGGTGGTCAAGCCCGCGACAGTCCGTGTGGTTCTCTCTCTGGCTCTTTCTCAGGACTGGCATATTCACCAACTGGATGTGAAGAATGCGTTCTTGCATGGTACTCTCACAGAGAAAGTCTACTGCGTTCAGCCGATAGGTTTTGTGGATTCCTCTCGTCCTGAATTTGTTTGCCGCCTCAACAAATCACTGTATGGCCTGAAGCAGGCACCGCGTGCTTGGCATCAACGGTTTGCTTCTCATCTTATTTCACTTGGGTTTGTTGAAGCAAAGTCAGACACCTCACTCTTCATATATCGTCGAGGAGCCGATACTGCCCTGTTGTTGCTCTATGTGGATGATATTGTTCTCACTGCTTCCTCTGCTGGTCTTCTACAGCATGTTATTGGGGCCCTTCAGCGTGAGTTTGCTATGACAGATATGGGTCAACTTCACCATTTTCTAGGTATTTCAGTGGCACGCTCTGCTAGTGGGTTATTTCTATCTCTCAGCGACAGTACACACAAGATATTTTGGAGCGAGCCGGATGAGTGAGTGCAAGCCATGCAGCACCCCTGTTGATCTACACTTCAAATTATCTGCAGTGGGATCTCATGTCGCTGATTTCACACAGTACCGCAGCCTAGCCGGCGCCTTACAGTATCTGACTTTTACCCGTCTAGACATTGCTTTTGCTGTTCAGCAAGTATGCCTCTATATGCATGACCCCAGGGAGCCTCACCTCACGGCTCTCAAGCGAATTCTACGATATCTGCAAGGTACTCTTTCACTTGGCTTGACTATGTGTTGATGCAAAAGTGAATCTGCAAACACAAAGGGCTAATACCCGAAGTCGATATCCAAAGCGTGCCAGTCGATTTGACCTGTTAATCGACAAGGATGAAGATACGAGCACTTTGGTCCTGACAACAGCGATACGCCCGGAAGTCACGGCCAAGAGGTACTCACGCGGAACTCGAAGATCGACGAAAATTGCACTTAGAGCAATGCAACTCGCCGAATCGATGAGAACTCGTAAAAAAGGAAAAATATGCAAATTGACGAAGTCGCCGAAAAGTAGATGTAAATAAGAGTAAAAGCTGTTTTTTTTATGTATATTGATTGATTCCTATTACATTGCCCTTCACTCTATATTTATATCCTGATTTATAGAAACATAATCGAATACGACTAGGATACTAAACTCAAGTCTAAGAATATGACTTTTACACAACTCAGACTCTACTAATCGTAAACAAGGAAATCAATTCCTATTTTATTCCATGATCCGCCTTAATCACGATGGTATTCTTATCGGTCTCCTTTCCACCAGCACATCCCCTTTTCCATCGGCAGCAACCCTCGATCTCCTTCCATCGGCACATTCCCTATTTCATCGGCTGCAGTCTTCACACCTTCCTTCATCGATACATTCCCTTATCGGCAACAGTCTCCAAACCTTCTTCCATCGGCATCGGCAATAACACCTTTGACTTCATCGGCAACATTCCCAATCAAATTCATACACTGCCACCGCTTAAAACAAACTTGTTCTCCTTGGCCATCAATTCACACGGCAATCTCTCCCTTGCTAATCAACCTTTCCTGATCATTTTGACACGTACTAAAAACGGTGTCAACACATGCCCCCCAATTTCGGAGTATAAGATATCGATGCTCCGAAATTTACTCCAACTGATGCTTGCTATTATCCATTCCTTTGACCCATTCTCCAAGCATAACATGATTTGTTACCAAACTTAATCAAATCTAGATCCAATCCATGTATCTCAATATATATATATATTGCATTTTTCTAACCTTCTTTGCCTTAACTATGGTTGAGATACCAAAATAACACATTTTCAACAATATCTCACCGCAACGCATCATTTTTAGAACTGAAAAATCTTGTATCAAGATATCCTTCAAGCTATGATTACTTGCTGTCAAATCTTCTGTACCATTCCTTGATTGTCGTGCGCACAGTTACCATATCCAACTGAACCACCTCGATTTATCCGCATACGGCATAGAGATAAGTCAAGAATACCCCTACTCCAGGTAACCTATAAATAGATTCCCCCGGGCTGTTCATCTTCTACCTTCAAACTCCACCTTTTGGCATTCTCACTCCGGCGGCAACCCTAACCAACAACCGCGCGTCTTCAACTCATCTGAATCATCATCTTCAAGTTCCCAACTCGTGCCCTCATCCTCCTGAAGCAATGGCTGTCAACTTCGACGTCCCTGCGGTTTGTTCTTTATTACTTTTACTTTAATCCTTTTGGTTCCCTGCGAATTCTTACAGTCGACATTTTCTTTTTCTTTCATTTTTTCGGTCTTCCAAACCTAGGAACTCCGCAACGCATTGGTGATTCCAACCCATCAACCTCCTCTTCACTGCTTAGGTCCGATGGGCAACCCAGACCCAACTGATCTGATTAATGCAGAAGCCAATCGTATTCCTTTCAAATCTCAGAATTTCTCCTTGAATTTGTGGAAAGATACATTCCGTTCTTGGCCTAAACCCACCAAAGGGTGGAAAAATTGGTTTCTGAGGGTCAACAGGTCAATGCAAGTATTCTGGGCAGAGCGAAAAATAGATCAATGTATCAGGCTATCCATTGCCGATATGCAGAAAAACGAATCTATGATGATAGCTGCTGCTCAATTTTGGTCTGACACCACCAACACCTTCATGTTTGGTCATGGTCCATGTGCCCCCACCCTTGCCGATGTGTATATGCTCACAGGCCTAGACATTTCAACTGTCGATGAAGGCCATATTTTCGACAGAAAAGCTGAGTACAGAATAACCACACGCAACATCGGCGGCTGGACGGGATATATCCAGGAGTACCAGAAGACTGGTACTGTCAACCAAAGGGAGCATGCCACATTCCTGAACATGTGGCTAGAAAAATTTATTTTCTGCGGACGATCGGTAGGACCAACTAATGCTTTCCTCCCAGCAGCAGAACTCTTGGCCAACGGTGTCAGATTTCCACTTGGCCGATATCTTCTGAGTTCAACCTACCATCTCCTCCACCAAGTATCCCAAAAGCTTATACTTGGCGAACCCATCGGCAATCTGGGAGGCCCATGGTGGTTTATTAATATGTGGTTAAACGCCCATATGCACAAGCGTTTACAATGGGATTTCTTTGCTCAGGAATTCCCACGAGAGATTCCCGAAGAACACGTCATTAGGGATGATGAATCGGCAACACGCCCCCCTCTCAACTTTGGTGAAGCAATTATCGTCCTTCCCGGAACAGAAGCCAATGAGGATCAAATCGGCAGATTCTTTCATACTTTCTACCATGGCCTCCCTCGTGATCACAGGGCTTGGGTGCCTTATATTGACGAGGATAATAAATTTCCCCTCCTCTTCAATTTTGCCGATGGTGATCTGAACCAAGATAATGATCTGATGATGGCCATCATCACCCCCAGAGCAATTCCAGTCAATACATTTGGCAGTGGGAAAGCCTCCCACATTACTTATGAATTTTACAATCCATCGGCAGTATCTCGCCAGCTGGCTTTTGGGCAATTGCCCATTAAACTGTGCTATGCCGATGTAATTAAACCCAGGGAAATCATCACCTCTGGAACTGAATGGAGCAGGATAGTAAGACTTGCTCCTGATGCCGATATTTCCAATGTCGATCTCTCCGCCTGGTCACCAGCTTCTTTCATAACAGAATCATATAAGCAATGGTGGCAGGAATGGAAAGAACAGCTATTTTCAACATCTGTTCATACATATCGGCACCAGATTGACCCTGATTATGCTATTCCTGATAATGCAGTAAGTTCCTTTCAACTTTTGCCCCTTCCCTTTTCTTTTATTATATGTATCGGTAACTAACCCCCTTTGAAACAGGCTGACGATCCAGTTCCACCGATAAGCAAAAGCGGAAAACCCTTCAATCTCTATCCGGCCTCTCCGATTTCAGCAATCGGCTACAATGCCCCCACCCTGGAAGCCTTGACTTTCCAAAGAACTCGTACCAAAATTGGCGCTTCTAGACCAAGATTGGGAACATCTAGGGCTTCTCCAAAGGCTGCTGCTTCAAGCCTGATCAAGGCTTTTAAGGTAATAATCTTGTTTACTATTTTCTCTGCCGATACACTTTATATTAACATACAACTATCAGGGTGTACAAGCTGCAGCTGGATCATCATCGGCAACTTTACCGAGCACCACAACTTCTACTCCTTCCTCAGAGGTATTCTTTCATTATTTTTATTTTTCCCATTAAACATCCAATCTTATACCTGTTTTTTCAGCAACAAATGGATACATCGGTAAGCACACCGATCATACAAGCTCCTCAACCAACAGATGTTGATGCCCCCAGCCAGTTGTTGTCGAAGCACAACAGAAACGTAAAGCTTTGACCGATGCTGAGGCTCAACAGAAACGACAAAAACCTACACCGGCCCCTACATCTGCTCCAACATCCGTCGATCAGCCTTCTGAACAAACTGCTCCTGCTCAAGATACATCATCAGCAATTGTACCTCAAGGGCCGACTACCGATGTGGTCATTGAAGACATTCCATCGGCATCTTCTGCCGATCCTTCACAGGACCCTTTACAAGCCGCTCCTTCAAGTCAAGCTCAAGAGATAGCCTTGAAGCAGGTAAACCAATCAATTACCTGATTTATTATATCTTCAAAATATTATAAACAAGATTTCTAATTCTCTTTATCCCATAGGAACAAGATTCTCCCGATAGCTTATTTTCTTTTGCTATCGATATTTCTGATGATGATGGAGAAGAGGCGAGCTCCTCCCTGGCGTTGGGAACAATATCATCAGACACATATGGCAAGCTGGAAACCCTCTTAAACCTGCTTCAGCAAGAAACTGCCCAATTGGTAATCGATTCGGATCCTGCGAAGTCTATCTTCAAGGCAATCCGCGGCCAAGTCCCCTCCAATGTTGAAGAAATCATCTTTCCAGCAGTCCATCTGGAAAGCAGACAGCTTCAATACCAAAGGGCCGTTCATCATATTGCTGACAGAGCAGCCCAATCTCAACTTAAAGAAGAGATGCTACAGCTGAAGCAGACTGCCGACGAGAAGCACAAGAACATCAATAATTTGCAAGCCTCCAGTGCCGATATTAGACAGAAGATCTCAGATCTATCGGCAAAGAAAGCAGCCCTGCTAGCTGAACTGGAACAAGTTGAGACAGCTCTGACCCAGGCCAAACAAGAAGAAGACCAGCTTCCCGACGCCATTAAAGCCCTTCAACAGGAACGGGATGCTCAAGCTCGCAAGGCCTTGGCATTGAAAAAGAAAATCAAACCTGTGGAAGGAAATGCCGATGAAGATGCCAAGGAACTAAAAGAAGCCGATGAAATTCGCCTGCGTGCGATATCAGCCATTCAGGCTTTGTTAAATTCGGCATAATTGATACTTTGTTTTAACTCCAGCCGATAGGATTGTTATCGGCAACTATACTCTTTATGCATCTACCCAAACACTAGGGTAATATTTCTTTAAATATTTTCCATTTAACGCTCTGGGAAATACCACTCCTTCGAGAGTTTCAAGAATATACGCATTACCAGGAACAAACTGACTTATCCGATATGGACCTTCCCAATTAGGGGACCATTTGCCAAACTTAGAATTTTTAGTCCCAATCGGTAAAATCAACTTCCAGACTAATTCACCATCGGCAAATTCCTTTACCTTCACTTTCTTATCATACCACCTGGCTACTCTCTTCTTGTTTTCCTCGATGTTAATCAAAGCTTTTAACCGATGACCTGCTACATCCTCCAACTCATCTTTTATAAGGATATCATAATCATCGGCTGTCAGTTGATCCTGAAAACGCATCCGCCTAGATCCAATCTTAATCTCCCAAGGTAATACTGCATCGTGCCCATACACCAATTGATAAGGCGACACCTTGGTTGCACCATGACATGCCATCCGATATGACCACAAAGCTTCATTTAATATTGTATGCCACTTTTTAGGATATTCTCTGATCTTGCGTTTAATAAGTTTGATAATCCCCTTATTAGATGCTTCAGCTTGGCCATTTGCTTGGGCATAATATGGTGAAGAATTCAAAACTTTAATTCCCATACTCAAAGCAAACTCATCAAATTCACCTGATGTAAACATAGTGCCCTGATCGGTAGTGATAGTTTGAGGGATACCAAATCGGTAAACAATATGCTCCTTCACAAAATCAACCATGTTAGCCGATGTCACCTTTTTCAAAGGAATTGCTTCAACCCACTTTGTGAAATAATCGGTAGCAACCAGAATAAATTTATGCCCTTTACTCGATGGTGGATAAATTTGACCGATGAGATCAATAGCCCAACCCCTAAACGGCCATGGTTTAATTATAGGATTCATAGCCGATGCGGGTGCTCTTTGAATATTACCAAACTTTTGACATTCCTGACATCCTTTAAAATATTTAAAACAATCTTCAAGAATAGCTGGCCAATAATATCCATTTCTTCTGATCATCCACTTCATCTTGAATGCTGACTGATGAGCCCCACATACTCCTTCATGAATTTCACTCATCAGGCTTTTTGATTCCTCTATGCTAACACACCTGAGTAAAACTCCATCTATGGTACGATAATATAATTCATCATCGAGGAGTACATACTTTGTCGCTTGGAATCTTACACGTCTCTCAACCTTTTTAGATGGATTCTTTAAATAATCAATGATTTCCTTTCTCCAGTCATCGGCATCAACCACCAATGTCAATGCTTCTTGAACAGGTTGATATCCTGAAGCATGCTGAGCCAATCGGTTAGCCTCTTCATTATGCATCCGGGAAACATGCTCCAGATGAAAACTCCTAAACCCTTTTAACAATTCCAAACATTTCTCATGATATGAAATCAGGATTTCACTTCGACATTCATAAATCCCAATCAATTGATTTATAACTAGCATAGAATCACCAAAGACTTCAACAGCATCAGCCTATATTTCTTTAAGCAACTCCAACCCTTTTATCAATGCTTGGTATTCAGCTTGATTGTTTGTTGATGTGGCAACGATCGGCAATGAGAATTCATACTTCTTCCCTTGAGGAGAAATCAACACGATGCCGATGCCTGCCCCTTCATTACAAGTGGATCCATCAAAGAACAATGTCCATGGAGCAACTTCCAAAGAATCTACTGTATTGCAATGTTGAGTAACAAAATCGGCCATAACTTGTCCTTTAACTGCCTTAGCCGATTCATAACGTAAGTCAAATTCTGATAACGCTAAAATCCATTTACCAATCCTACCATTTAATATCGGCATAGATAGCATATATTTGACTACATCATCTTTGCATACAACAGTACATTCAGCCGATAGTAAATAATGCCTTAACTTACTACAGGAGAAATATAGACATAAGCATAATTTCTCAATAGCCGAATACCTGGTTTCAGCATCTATTAATCGTCTGCTCAAATAATAGATAACACGCTCTTTTCCTTCAAATTCTTGAATAAGAGCTGAACCGATAACAGTATCTTCAGTTGATAAATATAATCTGAAAGGTTTTCCATGCTGGGGTGGAACTAACACTGGAGGATTTGTTAAATAACTCTTAATCTGATCTAGAGCCAACTGCTGTTCATACCCCCATTTAAACTCCTGATCGGCTTTCAATTTTAATAACGGACTGAAAGCCTTGATCTTACCTGACAGATTAGATATAAACCTTCTAATGAAATTAATCTTACCGATCAAAGATTGCAACTCAGTCCTATCGGCAGGAGCAACCACCTTGTTGATTGCCTCAATAGATTTTCTACTAATTTCAATGCCCCTCTGATGCACCATAAAACCCAAGAATTGGCCTGCCGATACACCAAATGCACATTTATTGGGATTCATCTTTAATCCATGTTTTCTTGTGCACTCCAATATCTTTCGCAGATCGGTTAGATGCTTTGTGATGTCTCCAGACTTAATCACTATATCATCAATGTAGATTTCCACCAATGTGCCGATATATTCATGGAAAATAAAGTTCATAGCTCTCTGGTAAGTAGCACCGGCATTTTTCAAACCAAACGTCATAACTATCCATTCAAATAATCCCACATGACCTGGACATCTAAAAGCAGTTTTGGAAATATCTTCTTCAGCCATGAATATTTGGTTATAACCCGCATTTCCATCCATGAAACTAATAATCTGATGCCCTGCTGCAGCATCAATCAACAAATCGGCAATCGGCATTGGATAACCATCCATCGGTGTGGCCTTATTAAGATTCCTGAAATCAATACAAACACGGAGTTTTCCATTTTTCTTATATACAGGAACCACATTAGAAATCCACTCTGCATACCGACACTGCCGAATAAACTTTGCCTCAATTAACTTGGTTATTTCGGCCTTAATATCGGGGAGTATATTAGGATTGCATCGGCGAGCCGGCTGCTGATGTGGCCGAAATCCAGATTTAATCGGCAACCGATGTTCAACTATAGATCGGTCTAATCCAGGCATTTCAGTGTAATCCCAAGCAAAACAATCTTTATATTCCTTTAACAAATCAACTAATTGCTGTTTACACTTGGAATCTAATTTAGAGCTAATAAAAGTGGGCCTTGGCCTATCGCCTTCACCAATATCTACTTCTATTAAATCATCTGCCGATGTAAATCCTTGCCCTAATTTTCCATCATCGGCAAATCTATCCATTAAAACTCTTCTTCAGAACCGACTGCTTGGATCGGTAGAATTTCATAATCAGCAACCTTGAGGAACTCTTTTTCCCAAGCTTCTCCCGATATGCACCTGGTTCGTTCATAAGTATCCGATTCTGCCGATGCAATGATATAAGAAGAATCTCCAGGAACAACTTCAATCTTATCTCCGATCCATTGTACCAAACATTGATGCATTGTAGAAGGAACACAACAATTAGCATGAATCCAATCCCTTCCCAGAAGTAAATTATATGCACCCTTGCCATTAATAACAAAGAAAGTTGTCGGCAAAGTTTTACTACCGATGGTCAACTCAACACATACTGCTCCTTTAGCTGGTGACACATTGCCTTCAAAATCCTTTAGCATCATATCGGTTTTAGTTAAGTCTTGATCTCCCTTACCAAGCTTCCGATACATCACATAAGGCATAATATTAATCGCAGCTCCTCCATCAATAAGTATCTTAGATACGGGCTGCCCATCAACTCTGCCTTTTACAAACAAAGCCTTGAGGTGTTGTCTTTCATCATCAGCCGGCTTCTCAAAAACAGCCATCATTGGATCTAACATTAATTGAGCTATCTGATCAGAGGAAACAGCCTCTTCTTCATTGTCAGACAAAGCCAAAAATTCCATCGGCAACATAAATACCATATTGATATCTGCCGATGGACCTTTATCCTTGTGCCTTATCTGCCACTGCTGGTTACCAGATTTCTCATTGGAGGAACTTTCTTCTTGATATAAATCTTTCTGACGATCCCGCTGCATTTTTCTCTTTTGTGTCTTTGTCAAACCTTCTGGACACCATTGAGGAAGCTTAGTTTTCCAAACTGGCTGATAAATTCTAGTTGTCTCCACATGACGTATATTAGGGTCCCTGTAGAATATTTCTTCATCAGGGACTCTTGCATTTGCCATCTCTTCGAGTTCCTCTTGATTCCTTGGAAAATATGCAACACGTTTACCAAGCCTTTCATGCACACTAAGCCTGCCCCCCAGCCGATCATGTACTAATGCTCTCCTTCTGATCGGCTCATTAATGGGCAAACCTTGATTACCAGATTGAAATCGTCTTGCAGGATAATTAACTCCATAATAGCCATTACACTCTGGATAATTTTCAACAGTAGGTAACTTAATACCTTCTTCCCAACAATGAATAAAAAATGGACAATTCCAATGATCCTTATGCCGATTCCACTCTTCTTGACGCCTTTCCTCTTGTTGTCGTCTATACCGGTCCCTTCGCTGACGCCATCCTTCGTGTTGTCTTTGATGGGTAATCACGATGCCAGATCGAGGAGGCCTCCCAGAACCGCCACCCTCTGTCAATAGCCCCTTGCCTTTTGCATCATCGGTAGTTATCCGATGTTGGGGATCTACCGATGCATTCTTTTCAGCAGCTTCCGACGTCAACACCTTAACTTTTCCTTCAGCGTCCAACATATTTGTTGGAAAAGGATGTTGATCAATTTTCATTGGCTTTTGAATCTTGGAATTGCCAAATTTTATCCTGCCAGACTCAATAGCTGACTGTAATTGCTGTCTAAACACCTTGCAATCATTGGTACTGTGTGAAGTTGCATTGTGCCACTTGCAATACAGCATATGCTTCAACTCTTCTGCTGATGGGATCACATGATTGGGTGATAATTTAATCTGGCCCTCCTGAAGCAAAAGATCAAATATTTTATCGGCTTTGGTGACATCAAAAGTAAACTTTTCTGGCTCTTTGTGACCAAAGGGACAAGATATCGGCTTCTTATTCTTAACCCACTCTGCCAAACCGATAACTGGTTCATTATCTGAATCAGAATCTTCCGCTTCTTCAACAAATGAAATTTTCTTGTTCCAATTTCTCTTAGGTTCAAAAACTCTAGTATCTTGATCAGAAATCCTTTGTACTAAATGACTGAGGCTTTCGAACTCCTAAGAAGCATATCTGTCCTTTAGGTGTGGCAATAATCCCTGAAAGGCTAAATCGGCAAGCTGCCGATCATCCAATACCAGACTGTAACATTTATTCTTTACATCTCGTAGCCTTTGCACGAAGCCTTCTACCGATTCATCATTGCGCTGTTTCATCTTTACCAAATCGGTAAGCTTCTTCTCATGAATTCCAGCAAAGAAGTACTTATGAAATTGCTTTTCCAGATCAGCCCAAGTGATAATAGAATTTGGTGGTAGTGAAATAAACCACGTAAATGCTGATCCAGATAGAGATGACGAGAACAGACGAACTCTCAATTCATCTCTACAAGCTGCCTCTCCGCATTGAATAATAAAACGATTAACATGCTCCATGGTTGATGTATCGTCTTGCCCAGAGAATTTAGTGAAATCTGGCACTTTGTAACGATTTGGGAGAGGAATTAAATCATATGCTGGAGGATACGGAGTCCGATAAGAATAAGTATTAACCTTGGGCTTGATCCCAAATTGATCTCTCATAATTTCTGCTATCTTATCGGGCCAAAAAACGTCGACATCTTGCTGACGATATGGTTGAATTTCTGCTGGAGGCATCTGTTGATATCCTTCTGCATACCTTTGTTGCCCACGATCTCCAGCAATTGGCATATTTGCTACTAACTGTGGTCCATTAATCTGCTGAAAAGGATTCATCGGTTGAGCTGCCGATGCTTGATTCTGAAAACCAGCATGCATGTGACTTTGATGAACTCCTGTGACCTGCTGATTTGGCTGAACTGTATGTTGAGTAGAAAACTGCCCTGACCAATTACTAGTATTCATCGGCACAGAATTTGCCGATGGCTGGTAGCTTGTTGGCATTGCTGGATAATTATATCCAACTTGAGGTATAACCTGTACTCCAGGTTGACTGATTACAGGAGCCTTCTGCTGCATCGGTAACAAACTTGCCGATGGACTTGAACCAGATGTTTGACCTAGAGACGCCTGAAAACCTCCCAGACTTGGTTGTGCAGTGGTTGTAATATATTGAGGCGCTTGGGCTATCGACAAACCAGCCGATGTTATAGGAGTTTTTCCCGCTGCGTCAAACACTTGAGATAATCCGTGATTGACAGTAGATGGCTCCGGAGGCATACCATATCCCCACCAATTAGCAGGAGTTTGATTACTCTGTAGTACAGGACCTGATAAAGCTGATGCTGATAGATCTGTACCAAGCTGAACTCGTCCTGATAATGCTGAATCTGGACGAATCGGAGTAGACTGTGCATTAGATAATCCTGCTGATACTGGAGGAGAAGAAATCTCTATACCCGCAACGGCTGGAGGAGCCGATGGAGCAACAGCAGATGCTGCTTCTGGTTGATGATAAGCAGGCCCGACGTAATGATGTGACGCTGGCCCTTCTTTGAAAGTTCGAATCACAGCATTATGAACAGTATTGGACAGCACATTGGAGTGATTAATTAAAGCATGATTCACTGCAGAATTAACCATCTCTTGAAGTTTACCAGGATTAGGACAAAGGTAACCTGCCGAGGCAACGGCAAGTCCTGCTTCTGGATGACTTGTCCACTTTTGTTCACGCTGAATGATTTTAAGCAAAGCTGTCTATATTCTTCAATAGCCCTGTCCATAGCCTGCTTCTGATCATCCTTAAGATCTTCTTCTGTTACTGCGATGATATTCCCAGCATCTATCTCATGATTAGGCATCTTGATTAGATCTGTCCCACCGAGCGTGCTAAAAGATGTGTTGATGCAAAAGTGAATCTGCAAACACAAAGGGCTAATACCCGAAGTCGATATCCAAAGCGTGCCAGTCGATTTGACCTGTTAATCGACAAGGATGAAGATACGAGCACTTTGGTCCTGACAACAGCGATACGCCCGGAAGTCACGGCCAAGAGGTACTCACGCGGAACTCGAAGATCGACGAAAATTGCACTTAGAGCAATGCAACTCGCCGAATCGATGAGAACTCGTAAAAAAGGAAAAATATGCAAATTGGCGAAGTCGCCGAAAAGTAGATGTAAATAAGAGTAAAAGCTGTTTTTTTATGTATATTGATTGATTCCTATTACATTGCCCTTCACTCTATATTTATATCCTGATCTATAGAAACATAATCGAATACGACTAGGATACTAAACTCAAGTCTAAGAATATGACTTTTACACAACTCAGACTCTACTAATCGTAAACAAGGAAATCAATTCCTATTTTATTCCATGATCCGCCTTAATCACGATGGTATTCTTATCGGTCTCCTTTCCACCAGCACATCCCCTTTTCCATCGGCAGCAACCCTCGATCTCCTTCCATCGGCACATTCCCTATTTCATCGGCTGCAGTCTTCACACCTTCCTTCATCGATACATTCCCTTATCGGCAACAGTCTCCAAACCTTCTTCCATCGGCATCGGCAATAACACCTTTGACTTCATCGGCAACATTCCCAATCAAATTCATACACTGCCACCGCTTAAAACAAACTTGTTCTCCTTGGCCATCAATTCACACGGCAATCTCTCCCTTGCTAATCAACCTTTCCTGATCATTTTGACACGTACTAAAAACGGTGTCAACACTATGCGCCGCTCGTCACCTACAGATCTCGTCGTGTACACGGATGCAGACTGGGCTGGCTGTCCGGATACCCGTCGCTCCACCTCCGGCTATGCAGTGTTCCTAGGTGACAACCTGGTGTCCTGGTCTTCCAAGCGCCAGCACACCGTCTCACGGTCCAGTGCCGAGGCTGAATACCGAGCTGTGGCAAATGGTGTTGCTGAAGCTACCTGGCTGCGACAGCTGTTGATTGAACTTCACCATCCTCCCCGCCAAGCCACCGTGGTCTATTGTGATAACGTCAGTGCCGTATATCTCTCCAGCAACCCAGTGCAACATCAGCGAACAAAACATGTTGAGATTGATCTCCACTTTGTTTGAGAGAAAGTTGCCCTCGGTCATGCTCGAGTTCTTCATGTACCTACGACATCAAAGTACGCAGACGTCTTCACCAAGGGTCTTCCTACCTCGCTCTTCCAGGAGTTTCGGTCCAGTCTGACCGTTAGCGATGCTCCCGATTAGACTGCGGGGGAGTGTTAGACTACTATAATTAGGCATGTAATTGTGGCTGTAATTGCGCCTTGGTGGTAGGCTTGCATGCCACCCATGGCTGCTATATATGTACTCCTGTAAACATACTTGGAATATATCAATCTTCCCACACTTTCACATTTGTCCGGATAACCGAGGAATGTGTGGATGTCTGTGCAAAACTGTTAGACCCAGAAATTTTGGATTGTATCAGCCAATTGTGTAGCAGTTCTGAGAACACTGATGGCAGCAGTAATTCTGTGCTCCTAAGAGGTTTATCACAAGCTAAGAGCTTGGTGTTGATTTCTGAACTAGAGCAGGTAAACTTACACTTTGCCTCAGTTACATTATTAATAGCCTCTATATGCCATTCCCTTGTTTATGCTACATTGTCTACATTATTGCATCTTTTTTGTCCAGATTATTTTCAAGAGTGATTTCAGATGGTGCCCTGTCTTTAACAATCTGAAGGCTTTATTTCTCAATGACTACTGGTGTACACCTGTTGACTTCAACGCATTAATCTGTATTCTTGAACACACCGGTTCTTGAGAAGCTTACACTTGAACTGTTTTGTGAGGTATGTTCTTTATATATAATGAGCAATTGCTGCAAATGAGAATAGTTACACTGCTGAGTGATCCTGGGAAAAATGATTTATTTCACTGCAGGGACCTAAGTATAAAGTTGAAATGAAAGGAAGCTTCAATCTGATGGAGCGATCAGCTAAAATTTCAGAACACCTTAACATTGTTGAAGTCAAGTGTCAAGAGGTTGACGAGAGAGTTCTCAAAGTTTTGAAGTTCCTTTCTACCTTTAACATATGTAGTGCTTCTATCTGAAAGTTCACTACAAAATTATTGACAAACAAACAACCTGTACTGTGTAGACGTACATTTAGCTGGCAGATAAAATCACAATAGTCTGAACCTCCACTTGCAGTTAGTAAACTACATGTCAAACAATTAGTAGACTTTTTAGTCTAATTCGAAGTTGAGATTGTTGTAGTGTCATAATTAGTAAACTACATGTCAAACAGTTAGTAGTTTTTTTTCATTCACTGTCAGGTTAATTGAACATATGACAGTTAATTGGATTAGCCAGCAGTTGTTCATGCAGTTTTAAGATTCTGTCAAGTTACTGATTTTTCTATTCCTATAGATAACAGTTAATTCTGGAGTTATTAAGATTTTCATTTTTGTACAGGTTTTGGTGTCTTAGTCGAGGCGATATAAAATTCGGGCTGTCAAGGGATCTACTACCTTTCACTGTCACAAAATGTAAGGTCAAAGTTGGCTGCAATAAGGTTGTTGTTGATGCAAAAGTAGATCTACAAACACAAAGGGCTAATACCCAAAATCGATATCCAAAGCGTGCCAGTCGATTTGACCTGTTAATCGACAAGGATGAAGATACGAGCACTTTGGTCCTGACAACAGCGATACGCCCGGAAGTCACGGCCAAGAGGTACTCACGCGGAACTCGAGGATCGTCGAAGATTGCACTGGAGCAATGCAACTCGCCGAATCGATGAGAACTCGTAAAAAGAAAAATATGCAAATTGACGAAGTCACCGAAAGTAGATGTAAATAAGAGTAAAAGCTGTTTTTGATATATTGATTGATTGATTCTTACATTGCCCTTCACCCTATATTTATATCCTGATCTACAGAAACATAACCAAATACGACTAGGATACTAAATCCAAACCTAAGGAAACACACGACTTTGATACAACTCAAACTCTAATAAACGTATACAAGGAAATTAACTCCTTTTTATTCCATAGTCCGCTTTAATCACGATGGTACTCTCATCGACCTTTTCCATCGGCACACTCCCTGTTCTATCGGCAGCAACCTTCAAATCTTTTCCATCGGCACACTCCCTGTTTCATCGGCAGCGGTCTTTAATCCTCTTCCATCGGCATCGGCAATAATACTCTTAACCTTATCGGCAACAATTCATTTCGAGTCCACATGTCACCACCACCATTCACAAGCAGCCTTCTTTACCAACTTTTAATCGGCTATCAATCTACTCAGTAATCTTTCCTCCGCCAATTAGCCCTTCCTGACCATCTTGACACGTGCTAAAAAACGATGTCAACACATGGCCCCCAATTTCGGAGTATAAGATATACTCTGAAATTTACTCCAGATAATACTTGTTGTTACCTATTTTTCTCAACTCATTCTCCAAGCATAACACGATCTGTTACTAAATTTAATCAAATCTAGTTCTAATATCGCACAATTTCCAACTGTTTTTGCTTCAATCCTGATTGAGATACCAAAATAACAAACCACCAGCAAGATCTTATCATAGCCACATCATCATTTTAAAAACTGAAAGATCCTGTGTCAAGATATCTTCCAAGTCATGATTACTTGCCATCAAATCTTCTGCACAATCCCTTGATTGTCGTGCAAATAGTTACCATATCCATCTGAACCACCTCGATCCACCCGCGTACGGCATAGAGATAAGTCAAGAATACCCCTGCCCCGAATGGCCTATAAATATATTTCCCCCAGACTGCTCATCTTCTACCTTCAAACTTTAACCTTTGGCATTCTCTCTCCGGCGGCAACCCTAACCAACAACTGCGTGTTCTTCAACCCACCAAAGCTCCTTCCGACGTCAACTTAAAATCTCCAGCTCGTGCCCTCATCCTTCTCGAAGCAATGGCGGTCAACTTCAACGTCCCTGCGGTTCGTTCTTCTCTTATTACCTTTACTTTGATCCTTCTGGTTCCTTGCGAGTTCTTACAGTTGGTATTTTTTTCCTACTCCTTCCATTCTCTTGATCTTCTAAATTCAGGAACTACGCAACACACTGGTTATTCCAACCAACCAACCTCCCCTCCATTGCCTAGGTCCAATGGGCGACCCAGATCCAACCGACTTGATCAATGCAGAGGCTAACCGTATTCCCTTCAAAGCTCAAAATTTCTCTTTGAATCTGTGGAAGGATACATTCCGATCTTGGCCCAAACCCACCAAAGGGTGGAAAAATTGGTACTTGAGGGTCAACAGATCGATGCAAGTATTCTGGGCAGAACGGAAGATAGACCAATGTATCAGACTATCCATTGCCGATATACAAAAGAATGAATCCATGATGATAGCCGCTGCTCACTTCTGGTCAGATACCACAAACACCTTTATGTTCGGTCATGGCCCATGCGCCCCTACTCTTGCCGATGTATATATACTCACCGGCTTGGATATCTCAACTGTCGATGAAGGCCACATTTTTGGCAAAAAGGCTGAGTATAGAGTAAATACACGCAACATCGGCGGTTGGACAGGATACATCCAAGAGTACTAAAAGACTGGTACTGTCAATCAAAGGGAACACGCCATATTCCTGAACATGTGGCTGGAGAAGTTTATCTTCTGTGGTCGATCGGTAGGACCAACCAACGCCTTCCTTCCAGCAGCGGAACTCTTGGCCAATGGTGTCAGATTCCCACTTGGCCGATACCTCCTGAGCTCGACTTACCACCTTCTTCATCAAGTGTCTCAGAAGCTTCTACTTGGTGAACTCATCGGCAATTTGGGAGGCCCGTGGTGGTTCATCAATATGTGGTTAAACGCTCACATGCATAAGCGTCTATAGTGGGTTTTCTTTGCCCAAGAATTCCCCCGAGAGATCGCCGAAGATTACGTCCTTAGAGACGATGAATCGGCAACACGCCCTCCTCTCAACTTCGGCGAAGCCATAATTGTCCTCCCTGGAACAGAGGCTAATGAAGATCAAATCGGCAAGTTTTTTCAAAATTTCTACCATGGTCTCCCTCGTGATCTCAGGGCTTGGGTACCCTATATTGATGAGGATAACAAGTTCCCTCTTCTTTTCAATTTTGCCGATAGTGATCTGAACCAAGATAATGATCTTATGATGGCTATTATCACCCCCAGAGCAATCCCGGTAAACACATTTGGTAGCGGGAAGAATTCCAATATCACTTATGAATTCTACAATCCATCGGCAGTGTCTCGCCAACTGGCCTTTGGGCAACTGCCAATCAAGCTATGCTTTGCCGATGTGATCAAGCCCAGAGAAATTATTACTTCTGGAACTGAATGGAGTAGGGTAGTAAGACTTGCTCCCGATGCCGATATCTCAAATGTTGATCTCTCCGCCTGGTCACCAGCGTCTTTCATCACAGAGTCGTATAAGCAATGGTGGCAAGAGTGGAAAGAACAGTTGTTTTCAACATCCGTTCACACATATCGGCACATGATCGATCCCGACTATGCCATACCTGACGATGCAGTAAGTTCCTTTTAACTTTTGTCTCTCTCCCCCCTTTTATATGTATATATCGGCAGCTAATCTTTCCTGTAACAGGCCGATGATCCAGTCCCATCAATAAGCAAGAGTGGAAGACCCTTCAACCTCCACCTAATTTCTCCAGTCTCAATAATTGGCTACAACGCCCCTACCTTAGACGCCTTAACCTTTCAGAGGACTCGTACCAAAACTATCACCTCCAGACCAAGACTGGCAACATCCAGGGCCACTCCAATGGCTGCTGCTACAAGCCTAATTAAAGCTTTTAAGGTAATAACCTTGCTTACTTTGTTTCCTGCCGATACACACTATATTAACATATAACTATCAGGGTATAAGAGCTGCAGCTGGATCATCATCGGCAACTCCTCCAACTTCAGGCACCACGACTTCTACCCAGCCTTCAGAGGTATTCCTTTATCCTTACATTTTTCCTGTTAAACATCCGATCTTACACCTATTTTTGTAGCAACAAATGGGTACATCGGCAAGCACACCAAGCACGCAAGCTCCCCAATCACCAAACACCGATGCCCCCCAGCCAACTGTCGCTGAGACCCAAACAAAGCGCAAAGCTTTAACCGATGCCGAAGCTCAACAAAAGCGATAGAAGTCTACACCAGCCCCTGCGTCCGCTCCAACACCAACCGATATAACTGAACAAGCTGCTCCTCCTGCAAAAAATATACCATCGGCCATTATACCCCAAGGGCCTACTACTGATGAAGTCGTAGAAGACATTCCATCGGCATCCTTTGCCGATCCTTTGCATGATCCTCTTCAAGCTGCTCCCTCAAGCTAGGCTCAAGAAATTGCCTTAAAGCAGGTAAACCGATTAACTGCTTGGTTTATAAAATCTCCAGATACCACAGATAGGATTTCTAACTCTCTTTTCTTCACAGGAACAAGATTCTCCTGATAGCTTGTTTTCTTTTGCTATCGACGTCTCTGATGATGACAGAGAAGAGGCGAGTTCTTCCCTGGCATTGGGAACAATATCGGCAGATACCTATGGCCAACTAGAAGCTCTTCTGAATCTGCTGCAACAAGATACTACTCAACTGGTGATCGATTCAGACCCTGCAAAAACTATCTTCAAAACAATCCGCGGCCAAGTCCCTGCCGATGTTGAAGAAATCATTTTCCCAGCAGTTCACGTAGAGAGTAGACAACTTCAATATCAAAGGGCTGTTCATCGTATTGCCGACAGAGCAGCTCAGGCTCAACTTAAGGATGAAATGCTGCAGCTGAAGCAAACTACCGATGAGAAGCACAAAAGCATCAGCAACTTGCAAGCCTCCGGCACTGAACTTAAGCAGAAAATCCTAGATTTATCGGCAAAAAGAGCAGCTCTGCTAGCTGAACTGGAAAAGGTTGAAGCAGCCCTGACTCAAGCCAAGCAAGAAGAAGACCAGCTTCCCAACGCTATCAAGGCCCTCCAGCAGGAACGAGATGCCCAAGCTCGCAAGACCTTGGCCTTCAAAAAGAAACTCAAACCTGTGGAAGGAACTGCCGATGAAGATGCCAGAGAATTGAAAGAAGCCGATGAAATTCGCCTGCGTGCGATATCGGCTATCCAAACTTTGTTAAATTAGCGCATCGGCAACAATGCATTGATACCTTGTTTTAACTCTAGCCGATAGGATTGTTATCGGCAATTACACTTTTATGCATCTATCCAGATACTAGGGTAATATTTCTTTAAGTATTTTCCATTTAATGCTCTGGGAAATGCAACTCCTTCGAGAGTTTTGAGAATATATGCATTACCAGGAATAGATTGATTTATCCGATATGGACCTTCCCAATTAGGTGACCATTTGCCAAACTTAGAACTTTTAGTCCCAATTGGTAAAATCAACTTCCAAACCAACTCTCCATTGACAAATTCTTTTACCTTCACCTTCTTATCATACCATCTAGCTACCCTTTTCTTATTCTCCTCAATGCTAACTAAAGCTTTTAACTGATGACCTGCTACATCTTCCAACTCATCTTTTATAAGGATATCATAATCATCGGCTGTCAATTGATCTTGAAAGCGTATTCGCCTAGAACCAGTTTTAACCTCCCAAGGTAATACTGCATCGTGTCCATACACCAACTGATAAGGTGTTACCTTGGTTGCACCATGACACGCCATCCGATATGACCACAAAGCTTCATTTAATACTGTATGCCACTTCTTAGGATACTCTTTAATCTTGCGTTTAATGAGCTTGATAATTCCTTTATTAGATGCCTCAGCCTGACCATTAGCCTAGGCATAATACGGTGAAGAATTCAAAACTTTAATCCCCATACCTATAGCAAACTCATCAAATTCACCCGATGTAAACATAGTACCCTGATCGGTAGTGATGGTTTGAGGAATGTCAAATCGATAGACAATATGTTCCTTCACAAAATCAATCATATTAACCGATGTCACCTTTTTCAAAGGAATTGCTTCAACCCACTTTGTGAAATAATCGGTAGCAACCAGAATAAATTTATGCCCTTTACTCAATGGTGGATAAATCTGACCGATGAGATCAATAGCCCAACCCCAGAACGGCCAAGGCTTAATTATGGGGTTCATAGTCGATGCGGGTGCCCTCTGAATATTACCAAATTTCTGACATTCCTAACATCCTTTAAAATATTTAAAACAATCCTCAAGAATAGTCGGCCAATAATATCCATTCCTTCTGATCATCCATTTCATCTTGAAAGCTGACTGATGAGCCCCACATACTCCTTCATGAATTTCACCCATCAGGCCTTTTGATTCCTCTATGCTAACACACCTGAGTAAAACTCCATCTATGGTACGGTAATACAATTCATCATCAAGGAGCACATACTTGGTAGCTTGGAACCTTATACGTCTTTCAACCTTTTTAGATGGATTCTTTAAATAATCAATAATTTCCTTTCTCTAGTCATCGGTATCAACTGCTGATATTAATACTTCTTGAACAGGCTGATATCCTGAAGCATGCTGAGCCAATCGGTTAGCCTCTTCATTATGCATCTGAGAAACATGTTCTAGATGAAAATTCCTGAACCCTTTTAACAACTCCAAACACTTCTCATGATATGAAATTAGAATTTCACTTCGGCATTCATAAATCCCAGTCAACTGATTTATAACTAGCATTGAATCACCAAAGATTTCAACAGCATCAGCATGTACTTCCTTAAACAACTCTAACCCTTTTATTAGGGCTTGGTACTCAGCTTGATTATTTGTTGATGTAGCAACAATCGGCAATGAGAACTCATACTTCTTCCCCTGAGGGGAAATTAACACAATGTCGATGCCTGCCCCTTCACCACAAGTAGACCCATCAAAGAAAAGTGTCTAAGGAGCAATTTCCAGAGAATCCACTGTGTTGCAATGTTGAGTAACAAAATCGGCCATAACCTGTCCTTTAACTGCCTTAGCCGATTCATAACGTAGGTCAAATTCTGATAATGCTAAAATCCATTTACCAATTCTACCATTCAGTATCGGCATTGACAGCATATACTTGACCACGTCATCTTTGCATATGACAGTACATTCAGCCAATAGTAAATAATGCCTCAGCTTAATACAAGAAAAGTATAAACATAGACATAATTTCTCAATGGCCGAATACCTGGTTTTAGCATCTATTAACCGTCTGCTCAAATAATAGATAACACGTTCCTTCCCTTTAAATTCTTGAATAAGAGTTGAACCGATAACAGCATCCTCAGTTGATAAATACAATCTGAAAGGTTTTCTATGTTGAGGTGGAACTAGCACTGGAGGATTTGTTAAGTAACTCTTAATTTCATCTAGGGCTAATTGCTGTTCATCTCCCCATTTAAATTTCTGATCAGCTTTCAATTTTAATAATGGACTGAAAGCCTTGATCTTGCCCAACAGATTAGATATGAATCTTCTGATGAAATTGATTTTACCGATCAAGGATTGTAATTCAGTTTTATCGGTAGGAGCAACAACCTTGTTGATTGCCTCAATAGATTTCCTACTAATTTCAATGCCCCGCTGATGCACCATAAAACCCAAAAATTGTCCTACCGATACACCAAATGCACATTTATTAGGATTCATCTTTAATCCATGCTTTCTTATGCACTCCAATATCTTCCGTAGATCGGTTAAATGCTTTGTGATGTCTCCAGACTTAATCACTATGTCATCAATATAAATTTCTACCAACGTGTCGATATATTCATGGAAAATAAAGTTCATAGCTCTTTGATAAGTAGCACCGGCATTTTTCAAACCAAATGTCATGACTATCCACTCAAATAACCCCACATGACCTGGACATCTAAAAGCAGTCTTGGAAATATCTTCTTCAGCCATGAATATCTGATTATAACCCGCATTACCATCCATGAAGCTGATAATCTGATGCCCTGCTGCAGCATCAATCAACAAATCAGCAATCGGCATTGGATAGCCATCCATCGGTGTGGCTTTATTGAGATTTCTGAAATCAATACAAACACGAAGTTTCCCATTTTTCTTGTATACAGGAACCACATTAGAAATCCACTCTTCATATCGACACTGCTGAATAAACTTTGCCTCAATTAATTTAGTTATTTCGGCCTTAATATCAGGAAGTATATTAGGATTGCACCGGCGTGCCGGCTGCTGATGTAGCCGAAATCCAGACTTAATAGGCAACCGATGTTCAACTATAGATCAGTCTAATCCAGGCATTTCAGTATAATCCCAAGCAAAACAATCCTTATATTCTTTTAACAAATCAACTAGTTGTTGTTTACACTTGGAATTTAACTTAGAACTAATAAAAGTAGGCCTTGGCCTATCGCCTTCACCAATATCTACTTCTATTAAATCATCTGCCGATGTAAATCCTTGACCTAATTTTCCATCATTGGCAAACCTATCCATTAAAACTCTTCTTCGGAACCGACTGCTTGGATCGGTAGAATTTCGTAATCGGTAACCTTGAGGAACTCTTTTTCCCAAGCTTCTCCTGATATGCACCTGGTTCGCTCATAAGTGTCTGATTCTGCCGATGCGATGATATAAAAAGAATCACCAGGAACAACTTCAATTTTATCTCCAATCCATTGTACATGCATTGTAGAAGGAACACAACAATTAGCATGAATCCAATCCCTTCCTAAAAGCAGATTATATGCACCTTTGCCATTAATAACAAAGAAAGTTGTCGGCAAGGTTTTATTGTCGATGGTCAACTCAACACACACTGCCCCTTTAGCTGGTGACACATTGCCTTCAAAATCCTTTAGCATCATATCAGTCTTAGTTAAGTCTTGATCCCCCTTACCAAGCTTCCGATACATCACATAAGGCATAATATTAATTGCAGCTCCTCCATCAATAAGTATCTTAGATACAGGCTGCCCATCAACTCTGTCTTTTACAAACAAAGCCTTGAGATGTTGTCTCTCATCATCGGCAGGCTTCTCAAAAACAGCCATCATTGGATCTAGCGTTAATTGAGCTATTTGGTCAGAGAAAACAGCTTCTTCTTCGCTATCAGAGAGAGCCAAAAATTCCATCGGCAACATAAACACCATATTGACATCTGCTGATGGGCCTTTATTTTTGTGCCTTATCTGCCACTGCTGATTGCCAGATCTCTCATTGGAGGAACTTTCTTCTTGGTATAAGTCTTTTTGACGCTCTCACTGCATTTTTCTCTTCTGTGTCTTTGTCAAACCCTCTGGACACCATTGAGGAAGTTTAGTTTTCCACACTGGCTGATAAGTCCTGGTTGTCTCCACACGACGTATATTAGGATCCCTGTAAAATATTTCTTCATCAGGAACTCTTGCATTTGCCATCTCTTCAAGTTCCTCTTGGTTTCTCGGAAAATATGCAACGCGTTTACCAAGCCTTTCATGTACACTGAGCCTGCCCCCCAGCCGATCATATACTGATGCTTTCCTTCTGATCGGCTCATTAATGGACAAACCTTGATTACTAGATTGAAACCTCCTTACAGGACGATTAACTCCATAATAACCATTGCACTCTAGGCAATCTTCAACAGTAGGCAACTTAATACCTTCTTCCCAACAATGAATAAAAAACGGACACCTCCAATGATCCTTATGCCGATTCCACTCTTCTTGACGTCTTTCCTCTTACTGCTGTCGATACTGGTCCCTTCGCTGACGCCAGCCTTCCTGTTGTCTTTGATGAGTAATCACAATGCCAGATCGAGGAGGCTTTACAGAACTGCCACTTTCTATCAATAGCCCCTTGCCTTTTGCATCATCGGTAGTTATCCGATGTTGGGGATCTACTGATGCATTCTTTTCAGCAGCTTCCGATGTCAACACTTTAATTTTACCTTCAGCATCCAACATATTTGCTGGAAAAGGATGTTGATCAATTTTCATCGGCTTCTGAATCTTGGAATTGCCAAATTTTATTCTCCTAGACTCAATAGCTAACTGCAACTGTTGTCTAAATACTTTGCACTCATTTGTACTGTGTGAAGTTGCATTATGCCATTTGCAAAACAATATTTTCTTCAACTCTTCTGCCGATGGGATCACATGATTAGGTGACAACTTAATCTGGCCCTCCTGAAGCAAAAGATCAAATATCTTATCAGCTTTGGTGACATCAAAAGTAAACTTTTCTGGCTCTTTGTGACCAAAAGGACAAGATATCGGCTTTTTATTCTTAACCCACTCAGCCAAACCGATAACTGATTCTTCATCCGAATCCGAATCTTCTACTTCTTCGACAAATGAAACTTTCTTGTTCCAATTGCTTTTAGGTTCAAAAGCCCTAGTGTCTTGATCAGAAATCCTTTGCACTAGATGACTTAAACTTTCGAACTCCTGAGAAGCATATCTGTCCTTAAGGTGTGGCAACAATCCCTGAAAGGCCAAATCGGCAAGTTGCCGATCATCCAACACCAGGCTATAACATTTGTTTTTTACATCTCGTAGCCTTTGCACAAAGTCTTCCACCGATTCATCATTGCGCTGTCTCATCTTTACCAAATCAGTAAGCTTCTTTTCATGAACTCCAGCAAAGAAATATTTATGAAATTGCTTTTCCAGATCAGTCCAAGTAATAATAGAATTTGACGGTAATGAAATAAACCATGTAAATGCTGATCCAGATAAAGATGATGAAAACAAACGAACTCTTAACTCATCTCTACTAGCTGCCTCTCCACATTGAATAATAAAACGATTAACATGCTCCATGGTTGATGTATCATCTTGCCCAGAGAACTTAGTGAAATCTGGCACCTTGTACCGATTTGGGAGAGGAATTAAATCATATGCCGGAGGATACGGAGTCCGATAAGAATAGGTATTAACTTTGGGCTTGATCCCAAACTGATCCTTCATAATTTCTGCTATTTTATCGACCCAAAAAGCATCAACCTCTTGTTGACGACATGGTTGAATTTCCACCAGAGGTATTTGCTGATACCCTTCTGCATATCTTTGTGGCCCACGGTCTCCAGCAATTGGCATATTTGCCACTATTTGTGGTCCATTAACCTGCTGAAAAGGGTTCATCAGCTGAGCTGCCGATGCTTGATTCTGAAAACCAGCATGCATATGACCTTGATGAATACCTGCAACTTACTGATTTGGCTGAACTGTATGTTGAGCGGAAAACTGCCCTGACCAATTATTAGCGTTCATCAGTACAAAATTTGACGATGGCTGGTAAGTTGTTGGCATTGCTGGATAATTACAACCAACTTGAGGTATAAACTGAACTCCAAGTTGACTTACGACGGGAGCCTTCTGTTGCATCGGTAACAAATTTGCCGATGGACTTGAATTAGATGTTTGACCCAAAGACACCTAGAAACCTCCTAGAGTTGGTTGCACAGTAGTTGCTGTAGTATATTGAGGTACTTGAGCTATCGGCGAACCAGCCGATGGCATAGGAGCTTTTCCCGCTGCATCAAACACTTGAGGTGATCTATGGTTAAAAACAGATGGCTCTGGAGGCATACCATATCCCCACCAATTAGCAGGAGTCTGATTATTCTGTGGTACAGGACCTGATAAAGCTGATGCTGATAGATCTGTATTAAGCTGAACTCGTCCTGATAATGCTGAATCTGGCCGCATCGGTGTGGACTGTACGTTAGATAAACCTGCTGATACTGGAGGAGAAGAAATCTCTGTACTCACAACGGCTGGGGGAACCGATGGAGCAATAGCAGATGCTGATTCTGGTTGATGATAAGCAGGCCCAACGTAACGAGGTGACGCTTGCCCTTCTTTGAAAGTTCGAATCACAGCATTATGAACAGTATTGGATAGCACATTGGAGTGATTAATTAAAGCATGATTTACCGTAGAATTAACCATCTCTTGAAGTTTACCCGGATTAGAATCATAGGTAACTTGCCAAGGCAGCGGCAAGTCTTGCTTCTGGGTGACTTATCCACTTTTGTTCAAGCTGAATGACTTCAAGCAGAGCTGTCTGTATTCTTCTATAGCCCTCTCCATAGCCTGCTTCTGATCTTCCTTAAGATCTTCTTCTGTTACCGCGATGATGTTCCCCGCATCAATCTCAGGATTAAGCATATTGACTAGATCTGTCCCACCGAGCGTGCCAAAAGATGTGTTGATGCAAAAGTAGATCTGCAAACATAAAGGGCTAATACCCGAAATCGATATCCAAAGCGTGCTAGTCGATTTGACCTGTTAATCGACAAGGATGAAGATACGAGCACTTTGGTCCTGACAACAGCGATACGCCCGGAAGTCACGGCCAAGAGGTACTCATGCGGAACTCGAGGATCGTCGAAGATTGCACTGGAGGAATGCAACTCGCCGAATCGATGAGAACTCGTAAAAAGAAAAATATGCAAATTGACGAAGTCGCCGAAAGTAGATGTAAATAAGAGTAAAAGCTGTTTCTATATTGATTGATTGATTCTTACATTGCCCTTCACCCTATATTTAAATCCTGATCTACAGAAACATAACCAAATACGACTAGGATACTAAATCCAAACCTAAGGAAACACACGACTTTGATACAACTCAAACTCTAATAAACGTATACAAGGAAATTAACTCCTTTTTATTCCATAGTCCGCTTCAATCACGATGGTACTCTCATCGACCTTTTCCATCGGCACACCCCCTGTTCTATCGGCAGCAACCTTTAAATCTTTTCCATCGGCACACTCCCTGTTTCATCGGCAGCGGTCTTTAAGCCTCTTCCATCGGCATCGGCAATAATACTCTTAACCTTATCGGCAACAATTCATTTCGAGTCCACATGTCACCACCACCATTCACAAGCAGCCTTCTTTACCAACTTTTAATCGGCTATCAATCTACTCAGTAATCTTTCCTCCGCCGATTAGCCCTTCCTGACCATCTTGACACGTGCTAAAAAACGATGTCAACAGTTGTCAACCCTATGACTCTATATACGGGCGATTGGGTGTGTTATGTCAGCTATAAACCTGTAGTTATATGAATGTCTAACTAATGGCAGCATAAATTGTCCAGAACTTTAAATATCAGTAGTTGGATCAGGCACATCATCTCGCTGTGATTTCTTTCGCACAGAGATCATGAGTGTTTGTTCGACAATTCTGGACCAAGTAAATTAATGTGCCTTTAGTATGTATATATACTTTGATGCAGAGTTGAGCTGGTAACGTGACATTGCGAACACAAGGTTGACAAGTACCCTTGTGTGTTCGTTTTGTGATGAGTGATTATTAATGTGATCCACGAAGTAGGTTGAGTGGTGACTAACCCTACCATGGCGAAAGCTATGTGTGCATGTCTCTTGGCTCAAGGTGTGCAGGTGTGGAGCACGGAGGCGATAGTCGACGGCGAGGTGAAGGTCAAGGAGGATGTGTCGTGCCGATGGACCGGGAGTGGTAAAGGGCGGACGTGAGGCTTGGACCGAGGACCAAGAGGCCGGGTGACTAGCCGTGGTGGCTGACACTTGGGACATCGACGAGTGCAAGTGTACATGGTGATGAAGACGACGTCGGCCAAGTCAAGATGGAGACGATGGCGTCATGGCACTTGGTGGAGCCCGGTGGGCCGAGTCAAGGAGGAAGGCGAAGGCGTCATGCTTGGTGGGAGGTCGGACACGCGTCAAAATTGGGGGTTTGCTGGTTTCATCCTCAAAACCATCGGCGGGGGACACGTATAGAGTATGCTACTCGCGAGCGGTTTGGTGGTTTGGGCCTCAAAACTATCGGTGGCGGATTTACGGGTTTGGGCCTCAAAACCCGGGCGGAGGTTCTGAGGAGGAACAGACAGCACGTGGCCACATCAGGAAGTTCGCATCGAGGCGAAGCTACCGGTGAAGAGGCACGGTGGTCGTCGGATGAAGATGACACTGGGCTGGACCTTTACGCCCTTGGGCTAAATGGTTTGGCTCATTTGTATCCAGGGGCAAAACTGGGACTGTGTAATAGCCCTGTTAAATAGGATGAGGGAGCCCCCATCTCCCTCACCTCCTCCATTTTTCATTTTCTCCTTTAGGGCATCTTCCTCTAGGTGCTTGTGTGAGAGAGAGGTCCACTAATCCACCTATTAGTGTAAGAACCATGAATCTTTGAGGGAAGGAGGTCCCGAATCCTTCGGTGTCCTCCGTGTTCGGCGGATGAAGCAATTTGTGTGTTTTTGATGTGTTCTTCGCGAGCTCCTCCTTCCTCCCTCTAGTTCTTCCTTAGATTCATCGTTTCTAACTCGTTTTGATTCGTTTTTGTTGCATAGCTTTGATCAATGACGTGAGTTGAGACTTTCCACCGAAGGATTTGCATCAATTCCTCACGAGATCATAGATCGGGGCGAATCAAGAGCTAGGGTTCGTTTTTGGGGATTTTCGTGTTCCTTTGATTCCCCATGGTTTTGCTCTAAATTGGGCGATGACCTCTTAGAGGTAGCTCCCCTGCTACCTTGTGACCATGCTTGCAAAATTTGGTGGTAGTTGGTGTTGATTTGAGAGCATATAGGTCGAATCTTTGGAGAGGGCAATTTTCACGTCGCCTCTGTTCTTCAGTCTGCGCGACTCACGGACAGTCCGCCCCTTGGTTGCGGATAGTCCGGGGGTCAGGGTTCGTCCCTAGCAGAACACGGTTTCGCCCTGTCATTTCTCGCTTTTGACCGGCGGACATTCTGGGGTCCATTCGCGGACAGTCCGACCCTCGGGAGCAGTTTCTGGCGAGTTTCTGGAGTTGCTAATTTTTGTACTGCAGACAGTCCGCACCCAGACCCTAGACAGTCCGCAGTTCATTTTCGAACCGTGTCCAGAACTGGTTCCGATCAGTGTGGTTTCTGTTTTTGACCTGCGGACAGTCCGGGCCTAGACCACGGACAGTCCGTAGTTCATCGCTGAAAGTGTGTCTAGAAGCTTGTTTGCTCAGTGTGTTTTCCTGGAAGTTACCTGCGGACAGTCCGCCGCTATGGTCAAGTTCCAGCGTAGTTTCTATTGTTTGTCCAGCTGTTGCCGCCAGACAGTCCGAGGGGTGACCAAAGATAGTCCGAGGACTGACTTGCGGACAATCTGCCACCCAAGCCCAGATAGTCCGGTATTGTGCAGAGAAAGCATTTCTTGCCCGTTCCTTTGAGGGTTTGTTTCCAATGTCTCTCGAAGGTGTTCCGGTGTGCCTAATACTTTGCGTGGGATATCTTGCTACCGGTTAGCACGTGTATCACTCACTTCTTGTGTGAGTTTGCTTTTAGGGTTGTGGATCGAGCCGAGGACCAAAGTTATTGAAAGAAATTTGAGGCTCCCATTCACCCCCTCTGGTCGTCATTTCCGGTCATTTAGACATCTTCTCTTGTTGCATAATCTGTTCATATCACTCTGTGTTGTCACTCTGCGTTCAAATGCATGCCTTAGCAAACTGAAACCGTAAAAGCCTAGCTGCAAGTGCGCATGAACCTGGAAGCACATGGTGAACAGCTGTTGCAGAGACCGAAGTTCCCCTACCCAGTCGGCCAGTCGTGCAGCATGAGCATAGCAGAGCATGCGAACACAGTCAGTCAGAATAGCAGAGCATGAGAATAGCTCGGGAGGATTTCATCTCCAATGACTCGAGTGTTGTCATGTCGCAGCAGCTCCACCCACGTCCAAATCCTAACACTGAGTTTGCCGCGATCGCCTGCAAAGCCTAACCGTCGTCGCTGTTGCACGCTCCCAGGCCATTTGCCAAGGACGCAGTCAGGCAAGCGCTTGGGCCGCGTCATGGGCTCATGGCCAGGGAGGCAGCACCTTCTGTCCCATGCCCAGCTGGCTGGTTGGTTCCTCTCTGCTCGTGCTTGGCACTGCCTTGCTTGCTTCGTCTCTGGAGCAAGCAAAGGATCCAACTCCCATGTTCCTTCCCGACTCTTTGCAGCAGTGTACACCAAGACGATCTCAGCACCAAAAAATACTCAAGATTTGCAGCATCAAATGTAAAGCAGTACATACACTGGTAAGCAGTAACACAGGCGTCAGAGTGAAAAGCAATAGTTTCAAGTCGCTGCATCGTGGAAAGAGAGAAAGATAAGCAGTGTTTTCCTTCTCTTCTGAAACATGGAATTTCACAAGTACCAAAATAAATTTACACACAGCTTGTTCTGACTTCTGAGGAGTTGACATATAACAAGATGTGTCAAATATACAGGTAAACGGTCCAACATGCCCTGGTGGAGTATAACGGGTGCAGTTCAGTAAACTCCTTCACGGTATCATATTGCTTGAATACAAGATAGACGAAACTAGTGAGTAGTGACTGAGCCATTCCATTCCTGATTTCTTCATGGCAAAGCAGAGCTCGGGGATGCTTCATAGCTTTTGCGTTGGTCACTTGGTGGTATATCATCGGCTGGATTTATCTCCACAGGTACATGTTAATCAGCGTCAAAATATCCCAACACCAACAGATTTGCTTATTACGCCGCATGACAATCAAGTTCTTCATCTACCTTTTCAAACATGCATTTCAATCCTGACATTATGGTAATCGAAGACTGGCATCAGACCTGCAATAATATGCAAGCATTTTTTTTCAACACGGGGAGGTTCCCCATTCCCATTCGATTAAGAACGGAAATACAGGCAGAGTTTAGAGTTTCGAAGAAGGAAACATAACAGACTGCGCTTGACCTTCAGCGCAAGAGGATACCCAAGACTATCATTCAACCAAGCTAACCGAAAGACTATTGAAACACTAAGACCTTCTTAGCCTAAGCAAAAGCGAACCGCACACATCACCAAACTACGAAACAGTCTAGACCTCCGAAACCAAGCCAAGCTAGGAGTAACAGAACAGCCATTATTAGAGAACTGAAAACATCACAGCAGAGGGATGCCTAAATATTCAGCAAAACGAGACTTCATCTCCAGACGACGTTCTCCTACTCAGACAACCAGAAGCCAGCGAACAGAGGTCATGCAGGAGCATCATCGTCACCTGTCATCTGATCATCAGTGGCTCGGGATGACCTGCTGCGCTTGGATGCCAACAGACCTACCACAATCTTCACCATCGTATTAATGCCTTCCTCCAAAGTCTCCCTGTCCATCGCTGCAAACAACCCTGTCCAGAATTTCATTAAGGCCCCGGCGTGACAGATGATTTCTACTGGATTTTTAATCAGTTTTTTTATCAAAACAAGCTTTGTTCCTAGCTTTCCAAATCGCCCAGCAGATGGCCACCACCCCCCAGACATGAACCTTCCTGCCTTGGGGAAGCCACCTGTCTAACCATAACCAGCAGTGCTTAATATCCTTAGGAATGTCATTTGCCCCTAAACATTTTGCCACACAAGCCCATACAATTCTAGCCACAGAACAGGAAAAGAACAGATGATTGATGGATTCATTATGGTTACAAAAATAACATTCAGGACTACCCTTCCAGTTTCTTTTTATCATATTGTCTTTAGTCAGCAGCGCATCATTTTCCAACAACCACATAAAGAATTCCAGTTTGGCGGGGATCTTCCCCTTCCAAATGTGCTTAAAATGCCTTCCAGACTCAACTTCGGTCAAGGCCTCATACACAGAATTCACAGAAAAGGTTCCCTTTTTGCTGAATCTCCATCTAATTTTGTCTGGAATATCAGATAATTGGAACTCCTGAACCTTGGTCCAGATCATATCCCAAATGGTTTGCAAATCTGCATGTAACCATCTTCTAAAAGTGATCATGGACCTCCCAGATTTTACATCAGCCACACTAACTCCTTTCTGCTCACATAGAGTGTAAAGCACTGGAATTAAGGTGCAAAGAGGATTATCAGACAACCAAGCATCTTCCCAGAACCTAACAAGAGCTCCATCCTCAATCTTAACACATCAGCCCTGTAGGTAAATGGGCTTAACTTTTAACAAATCTGTTCAGATAGGTGAATCACCTTACTTGTGGGAAACAGTATGAATATCATATCTAGAGAGGTACTTGTATTTAACTATATCCTGCCATAAACCCTCTTCATGTTCTAGTTTCCACAACCACTTACTCAACAGAATGATGTTCATCTTTTCAATGTTTTTAATGCCAACCCCTCCTTTCTTTTTACTTTTACACAGCTTAATTCATCTCACTAAATGATACTCCCTCCTTTCAAATATCTAGAGCGTATTAGGCTTGGACACGATGACCAATGAGCATGGAAACATGCAGCCACGAGCGCCGCTTTTCATTTAATCGCCGCGTTCGTCTTAATGCCCGGTGTCCCTTCGTTTGCCCAGGTAAACACCGCTGAAAACGCCGTTAGCGCGCTCAAGATCGCGCGCCCGTGTTCACGTACGCAACCCCGCTCTCCCGCGCTCACGGAAACCCGCTCGATCACCATCAGATTCTGAAAATTTTGGCTGCCAAAATTGAAACCTAATCGCTCCTTCCTAATCGCGCCCTCGAACACCATCAGATTCCGAAAATTTTGGCTGCCAAAATTGAAACCTAATCGCTCCTTCCTAATCGCGCTCCTTTCATTGGCGCCACTGCCCAGTTCGAATTTCAATTTTCCGTGGCCTATATAAGTTGCCGACAATGGAAACAACCAGCCAACTCTTCTGTTCTCTCCACCTGACTCCCTCTTCTTTCTCCACCTCTGATTCACGCTGGATTAGATGCCTCCATTTGACGTTGATTTGAATGATCAGCCACCTGAATCCGGCTACCTGTATCCCATAGATTGGGATGACATCGGTGAGTATGACGGGCTGGCACACCAACTTGATTACGACATGGTCTGGGACGATGGAACACAAGGTAAATCTACCAAAATCTTTGTTTTGCCTTCTGTTAGTTCCGTCCATGAATTTATTTCGGTGTTGCAGCATTTGGCAATCAAGGAGCTGAAGTTGATGCTGATGGAGTGCAGCTACCAGCTGCCCAAGCTGATGGTGTGCAAGCTGCATCAACAAATGGAGGTGCCCACGATGGTGTGCAAGCTCCAGGTATGGTGTGCTGTCGGACTGTCTACAGTACCCGTTCTAGTCTCTTTTGCATTTTGATATTCATTCATCTGTGTTGTTTCAGTAAATGGCGCTGGATATGGTGATCATGTGGCTTCAGGGGCTACTGATGAAAATGAAGGATCAGGTAATGCCCTACATCATTCAGTAGATGCAATAGAGTACCTGAATTTTTGAATGGCTTGTATTTCAGTTTTAGTTACTGTTTTCCTACAACTTCTAGGTTCCAATGTCAAAAAGAGGAAGCACTATCCAGATGATCTAAAGATCTCCATATACTTTGACTTGTTGGCAAAAACTGATCCACCTATTCTTCGTCGTGGAGTTTCAAAATCAGTTTCTGAAAAATATGGTGTCCCTTTAAGAGTTGTACAGACCATTTGGAAAAATGGTCAGGATGGTGGAATTCAAAAAATTGTCAACAAGTATTCTAAGAATTGTGGTAGGAAAAGAATAGAAATTGATATGGAAGCCATAAAAAACATCCCTCTTAGGCAGTGCTCTACCTTTCAAGACCTAGCTGATGCTTTAGGAGTGAAGAGAACAACTCTTTATAATCGTTTCAAAGAAGGCTATTTTCGTCGTCACACTAATGACCTTAAGTTTAGTTAGACTGATGAGAACAAGAAAGCTCGGGTAAAATATTGTTTGTCCATGATGAATGGCTTGTCTTTCAAACCACTGTACAATGTTGTGTACATTGATGAAAAGTGGTTCTACAGGACACGTAAGAACCAGAAATATTATCTGGCCAATGATGAGGAAAGACCACAGCGTACTGTTAAAAGTAAGAATTTCATAGAAAAGGTGATGTTTCTTGCTGTGGTTACAAGGCCTAGATATGATGCAAATGGAAACTGTACATTTGATGGCAAAATAGGGATTTTTCCCTTTACCACGGTGGAACCAGCAAAAAGATGGAGTCCAAACAGGGACAGAGGTAAGTCATTTGTGTTTCTTATGCTTAACATAAGTTTTTCTTGGTGCCTAACGTATGTTTATTTACACCTGTAGGTGAACTAGTAACAAAGGCTATGACGTCGGTAACAAAAGAAGTTAGCCGAGACTTTCTTGTGAACAAAGTTCTACCAGCTTTGAAGGCAAAGTGGCCAGCCGAAGAAAGAGGGATGTCAATCTTCATTCAGCAAGACAATGCAAGGACCCACATCGCCATGGATGATCCAGCGTTCGTGAAAGCCGCCCAAGCAGGTGGTTGGGACATCAGGCTGACATGCCAGCCTCCCAACTCACCTGATCTGAATGTCTTGGATCTTGGATTTTTTGCAGCTATCCAAGCATTGTTTGAGAAAGGAACCCCGAACAACATCAAAGACATTGTCAAAAAGGTAAATGAGGCATATCAGAACTACCCGGTGGACAGATCGAATCAAAATTTTCTAACCCAGCAGGGCTGCATGATGGACATCATGAAGCATAACGGCGGCCAGCACTACAACATCCCTCACATGAGAAAGAAGACCCTTGAGCGCCAAGGACGTCTTCCTATCACTCTGAAGTGCCCTTTGCAGCTTCACAATCAAGCCATGGAATTCGTCGCAACTTAGAATTAGGATGGAGTTGCATTGTAGGATCAAGTTGAGGAATTAGTCTTCTTCCTCGTAATGTCGGCAAAGACTTTGCATTGATATGTTAGTCTCAGTTTAATCTTGAACTTGTTTGCACTACTACGATTGAAGTACTGAAATTGCAAATGAAATTAAAAATTCAGATTACATCCAGAACTCATGTTCAACTTGTCTGCACTGACCAGATTACATCCAACTAATAGAGGCATCCTATCCTAGCACTAGATGCCTTGATACATCCAAGGAAAAAAAAATCTTATAAAAAGACCTTTTCACTTCCTCTATCTTCTCATCTTCAGGTGTTTCAACTGCTTCCATTGCTGATCCAAAGCCATGAATAAACCCACGGCCAATCCAAAAAAGAGTTAGTGCAGCATCGCGCACGTCCTCATCATGGGAACCATACATGCTAGGTAGATAAACGGGCAGCAGCAAGGAGGTGGCTTCATCAATCTCTTTGTCATGAAGTTCCTTGCTAACATCTTCGGAGTCCGGCGCCCGGTTCACGCCACGCACGAGACGTTGATGGCCGGCGTCTCCTTCCTGGTCCATTGCAGTCGAGTTCTTCGTGGAGGCTAACACATCGACAGATGGAGTAGTACTTGGAGGCGACGGGGAGTATTTGAAGCAACGGAAAGGCTTTGCATTCTAACGGGAGGGAACGGAGGGGCCAGTCGAAGCGACGGGCAACGGCGCAGCAGTGAATGCGCACGCGTACAAGGAAGCGCGCGGGCGCCTGGGAACGATGCGAGGGCGTGGTCCCGGACTTAAACGACGGAGACTTTTGAAAACAAAAAATTTGCTACTACGCTCTAGATATTTGAAAGGAGGGAGTATTTCCTCTTGGTTCCACCCCCTTGCCAAAAAAAAGTCCTTCTAAGCTTATCAATCTCTTTAAGTATGGTTTTAGGTAACAAGAAAACAGACATTTGATAAATAGGAGAGTTATTAAGACTGGAACATATAAGAGTGGTCGTGGTCCTCCCAACCATAGTCATGTTTCCCCCTTTCCATACATCAAGTCTCTTATTACATTTTTCAATCAAAGGTAACCAATCCACCAAATGTAATCTACTAGGGCTCACTGGGACTCCCAGGTATTTGACAGGAAAAATGCCCAGTTGACAGTTAAAAATCTCAGGATACTGCTTGCCCCATTCTTCCTCATCATTAATCATCAAGATCTAACTTTTATTAAAGTTGATTTTCAGGCCAGAAAGCATTTCAAACAAATATAATTGCATTTTCATATTCCTAGCCCCATCAAGATCATGTCTGAGGCATATTATGGTGTCATCTGCATATTGCAGAATAGCCACACCCCTGGGAATAATGTTATCGACTAAACCAGCAAAGATATTATTTCCCTGAGCTCTAATGACCATTCTGGTAAGGCAATCAGCTACAAAATTGAACAAAATAGGGGACAAAGGGTCACCCTGTCTTACTCCTTTAAAGCTCTTAATATATGGCCCAACAGAATCATTCAATTTTACACAAACTGTCCCACCAGAGACCACCTGTTTAATCCAGCCACACCATTTGCTATCAAAGCCCCTTAAACTTAAACACTCAAACAGAAGCTTCCAACTTACCTTGTCATATGCCTTCTCGAAATCAATTTTAAACACTATTCCAATTTGTTTGCTCTTTTTTATTTCATGAAGAATTTCATGCAAACACATGATTCTAGATGTGATGTTTCTACCCTTCATGAAGGCAGTTTGAGTTCTGTGAATTAGTTTATCAGCAAAAGGTTCTAGTCTCAGAGTAAGTTTTGGTGATAAGCTTGTAAAGGCAGTTTAACAAACAAATGGGTCTGAACTGTTGGATTTTCGAAGCCTCCTTGACTTTGGGTAAAAGTGTTATAATTCCATAATTAAGCCTACTGATGCCAACCCTATTATGATGAAAATCATGAAACAATTCCATTATATCATTCTTCACAATGTCCCAGCAGTACTGATAAAATTCAATTGGGATCTTGTCTGGACTAGGGGCCTTATTTTTTTCCATTTGAAACAAAGCTACCTTAATTTCAGATTCAGAGAAGGGCTTGCATAAGATTTCATTATCACAATCTTCCAATCTCTCAGTATGATCCCAAAGTGAAGGGTCCAAGCTGATATCATATTGAGTTTCAGGGCCAAAAGGCTCTCTGTAATATTCAGTGGCATGTTCCATTAACTGTTCATCACCCTCAATTACTACACCTTCTTTCTCTAAGGTAATAATAGTGTTCTTCCTTTTCTTGCCACTCGCACATTTGTGCAAAAATTTAGTATTTATGTCTCCCTTAAGAAGCCAATTTTCATGACTCCTATTATACCAATAAAGCTCTTCCTGCTCCAGCAGGTCAAGATTTTCTCTTCGAAGCTCAATCTTTCTAAAAAATTGTTGAGGTAAAAGGTCTCCTTTTTCCTCTTACTCTTATAGCTCACATAGCTCCTCTTGAATTAACTTTCTTCTTTTTCTCAGCTCACCCTGAAGATTAAATCCCCAGCCTTTAAAGAATTGTTTAAACAATTTAAGTTTTTGTTGAATTCTATCAAGAGCATTTTTAGCATAACATGGTTTATTCCAGATTCTGTTCACTTCTTGTTTGAACTCAGGATTGTCCAACCAATTGAGCTCAAACCTGAATTGGATGCTAGAAGGCCTCTTCATGATGCCACAAGAGATAATCAAAGGGTTATGGTCAAAGACTTCCCTTGGAAGTTTTCTGACCATGACTTGAGGATAGAGATCTTCCCATCCACTTGTAACAAGGATAATATCAAGATTTTCCATAGTGGGTGGGTCCTGATTATTGGACCAGGTGAACATTCCACCAGTCATTGAGATTTCTCTAAGCTCATGAAAGTTAATCAGAGCATTAAATAAACCAGAATGTCTGTGCACCCCAGTATTTGTGCTCCTCTCCCCCCAGACCTGCCTCTGGATGGATTCCATAACCAGAGGTAATCATTTTGAGGATCAAATCTCCTAATGAGCGAATCATCACAATTTTCAATCATAGTTTCTTGCAATCCAATGAAACGGAATTGATGTTGTTGAATAAGAGTTTTTAAGAAAGTAGAGGTCCCTTTTTTCTTGAGGCCCCTACAATTCCAAACTACCCTTGCAGATTCATGACTTATGTTTCTTTTTGCCAATTCTTTTTCCCAAGTCAGGAACTTCCTGAACTTGTTTGCCCCTAACCTTTAGGGGAGTAATCCTGTTTGCTTTTCTGGTGCCTTTCTTTTTTTCCTAGATTGAGCAAAAAAGGATTCATCTAGCTCAGATGATTGCTTGAATCCAATCAAGTGGTAAATTTGGTTCTTCAGGTTCATCAACTACTTCTTCAATAATCGTGTTAGAATTGTTTTGTTGTTGTTTGATAAATAAATTGGATCTAGCAATAACTCTTTCAGGATATCAAAAGAATTGTTATTATCACCCTTCATCCTAATTCCCATATGCAAGCATTTAAAACTATGCCATAATTCAAATTGTTTGAAAAATGGAGAAAAATAGAGGTTCCATTTCTTTTTTCCATTCTGCCATCTCTATTAGCAGCAGTGTAATTACTAAAGCAATTCAATTTCAGATTAGAACTTCTTAATACCTTTTTTCCCCCTAAACATGATAACTCCTCAAATACTTTTTAATTATGTAGTAGTGGCAACACAGCAAGCTGTTTATCCAAGTTAATTTTAGGTGCTCAGAATTTCCTCTGGCTCGCAATAAATAGCGCATAATTGAATCATGTGAAGCACAGAAGTGCTCTCCAGCAGAAATTTTCCGAAAGAAAATTACAAAGCGTTCTTGCATTACTGTAGTTGTGTCATCTGTGTACATGTACCTTACATCAGTAGAGACGGGCATCACGACGAAACTCTGTAGCTTGTGAGACACCTTGCAATATAATCTGACCAAGTCAATGATAAGCCATGATAGCTCACCAAATAGCAGTGAGCAGATGAGCCATCCTGCTGCGCACCTCCATTCCTTCCAAAGTGAAACATCACGTATGGGCCTGCCCTACCTGAAATCAGAATTCAAGTTAGCACACTCACACGTACATAAGTTGCACATTTTTCAGGTGGTGAGTGGGTCATTGCCTTATGATAAAGAAAAAGACAAAGTAAATTACAGGATTACCTTGAGGCATGCTTTGCTCACTGGCAACCAGTTGACGATTTGGAAATGTGTGCTTGACAACAATTGTGCTGGCAACATGTAGTGAGCATGTCCCTTGATGAATGTACAGTACGAATTTTGTCAACAACAGGTAAGACTGTACACAAGTGCAGAAGCCAAGGGCAAACTGTACAAGAAGAACTACAAGGGAGCATGCACCTGAAACATTTGCAAAGAATCAAAATGAATCAGTAAATAAGTCCTGTGAATTTATCACCAAAGGGAAAGGGGGCTCATGGCTGGAGATAACTATATAGCCAATAAAACTCACCAGATGAGATGCCAGTCCTCCCTCATGTAACCCAATCTGTATATTTTTCTGTAGACGAGAAATGTGTTCGATGAGATGCCAGTCCTCCCCCTTTTCTCTCTCGCAGCGCCTTTCCAGATCAGGGCACCCTGTGATCTTCAATTTCTGTAGATTGCGGAGGCCTCGTATCCACTCTGGCAAAGACGTGAGGCCCAGGCAGTCTGAGATCTCAAGCTCTTCAAGGGAGCGGCACATGGACATGGGAAGGCAATTGAGGCCCTGTAAACTGGCAATGTCAAACTTGCGTAGAGAGCGGAGTTCCCCCAGGCATTCTGGCAATTGGTGAAGTTCATCACAGCGTTCTATTCGGAGCTCCAGAAGGGAAGCCAAGTGACCAATTGATTGAAGGTCGCTCAGGCTATGGCAGCTCTGGATGGTCATCTCTTGCAGGGAACGGAGTTCCCCTAACCACTCAGGCAGCATGCAGATAGCAGAGCAGAAGTTGATAAAAAGAGACCGGAGGGAGGTGAGGCTCCTTATGCTGTCTGGCAGCTCAGTTAGGCCACCACACTGGCAAATCTTCAAGGACTCAAGTGCTGTCATGTGTTGTAATAGCTCCCATGCATGTTTAGATCCTGATCCAGGTGCTGCTGGTGGTGACGATGACGAAGCTGCCATACCCCATAGCTCAAGCTCCTTCAATTGGCTGAAACTGCAAGAGGGTGGCAAACTGGAGGATGAAGAGGGCCCTTCGCCTTGGCCCTGTCCTGGCAATAGTAGCAACTGATCATTGCTTCTCTTCAACACCAAATGTTCTATCGAAAACGGGAACCACCTCTTCAGCATCAATTTAGGACATTCCTCAATATGTAGATCTGACAGGCGTTCACCAATTTTTATTCTTCTCCCATCCCCATCAGCCAAGGTCCCGTCTGCCATCCGTACATCTCCCAAACTACGCAGTCCCTCCATTCTTAGCTTCACCAGTGAAGGAAATGGGCCTCCGCTTATGCTTCTAAGCAAAGGCATCCATTGCAGCTTAAGCTCCTCCAAGCAAGGCAACTCCATGAGCCCTTCCAGTTTGTTCAAGGTTTGGAAGCCATACAGCGTCATCACAGTCAAAAATGGAAACTGAGGATGCCCCTGTACTCCGCCACCAACTTGATTCAGCATCCATGGTGCGCATCGCTCACCTGCATACTCACTAATGTAAAGCTCGTTTATCCCTGATGGTGGTTGCAGAGCATCAAATATAGCTTCTACGTTCCTCTCCTTGTGTGCGTCATTTCTCCCCCAATGTAGCTGTAACCTCTGCAAGTTTGTCTTCTCTTTCAAGCATGCATTGTGTGCATCATTCAGGTCCATCACACATGCAATACCTTTGATAGTTAGTTCCCCACTGATCTTACTAATATTCCCAAGCTCTGATAGTCTTGCAGATTTTTCATCCTCTCCCACAACAAATGTACTCAGATTTTGTATTCGGTTGAGCTTCCCGATGCCTGTTGGCATTATTCTCAACTTATTACATCCTTCTAGGTTCAATACTCGAAGTTCCTCCAGGTTCTCAATACCTTCAGGCAACTCCACTAGCTCACGACACCACTGAAGGTCCAAACACTCTAGATTTCCTAGTGATGTGATATTTGATGGCAGCCTCTCAATTTTGGTATGACTTACTCTCAGCACTCTTAACCTTTTATTTGTACCAATGAAGTCTGGCAACACTTCAAATTCAACGCAACCACTAAGGTCCATGTTTGAAATCATGAGGCAACTGCTAACAGAACCTGGTAAACTCTTAAGCCGCTTACACCATGATAGGTTTAGCTTTCTTAACTTCTTGAGGTTACCAATGGATTTAGGCAAATTGAGAATATCACAGTTTGTCACTTGAAGAGCTTCAAGGCTCCAAATAGCTGAGATAGCTTCAGGGAGCATTTCACATTTTAAACCAGAAATCTCGAGATACTTCAGATTTTTTGCCTGAAATATGGTTGTGGGTACTGATTCTGCATGTCTCACAGTGATACTACGCAAGTGCTTTGCATTTTGCATAGCCCTTCCAAACTTGAAATAATCACCTTCTGCAACATACACTGCGCGAGCTTCTTCAAAAAGATTCTCAGACACAAGATTTCGTGGATGTTCAGTTATAGAAAAGTATCTGTAGCTCTTGGTGGAACTGGTTGCTACCCTTGGCACAAGAGTTAAAATTTTCTCATCCATGATGGCCAGGGCAAGATCATGAATCAGATCATGCATGGTGCATGTCACTCTTCCATACCTGTCTTCAGCCACATCTTGAAGAAATGACATTTGCACAAGAGAATTAAAGTACTTGTGACCAAAACACTCCAAGTACTCAGCACCAATCTCTGGAATGATCATATCATGAGCAATCCATAGGTCAATCAATTTTTCTCTATCAATTCTGTAACCTTTAGGAAACACTGAACATATTGTGAAACACTGCTTCAAATGAGAAGGCATAGTGAAATAGCTCAAAATCAAACTTTCGAATATAATATGTCTTCTGTCCTCATCATCTAAAAGGTTGCCATCTCTTATGGCATGCCACTTTTCTATCTGTTCCTTGCCATGGAGGACACCTGCAAGGGCTTTAATTGCAAGTGGAACTCCACCACATTTTTTCACTATCTCTTTTCCAACTTCTTCTAATTCAGAGCTCAAACTTTGCAGAGTCGTTCCTAAGGTTTCTCGGAATAATATCCAGCTGTCATCCAGTGATAAGGGTGCTAAATTAAACACACATGTGGAATCCACTGCTTTTACAACTCCCATATTGCGAGTAGTGAGTAAAATCCTGCTTCCAGGTGCACAGTTCTTCAAATGTACCGTGAATTCTTCCCAGATAATTCTGTCCTCACTCCAGATGTCATCCAATACAATTAGACACCTTTTCCCCATCAACATACTTGATATTGTATTTCCCATATGCTGCAATGGATAGTCTCCAGATCTTTCACCAGTAATTCCTTCAAACAGTTTCACCAGGACCTTTACAAGATCAAATTCTAGCGACACATGAATCCATAGTCTAACTTCAAAATGCTTCAATATAATGTCATCATTGAAAACCATTTTAGCCAACGTAGTTTTGCCCGAGCCTCCAAGTCCAATGATAGAAACTATTATTATATTATGTTGGTCATTACTCTCTACAAGCTTAGACATTATATAGTCCCTGTCTTTGTCTCTTCCAACTATAGACATCTCGTCCACAATATAAACTGTTGTTCTCTCTCCAATTATCTGATTTATGTGGCGCACAGGTTGACCAGCCAGTGAACTATTTGTTAGTGTATTGAAGTCAGTTCTTTGCCTTATGATCGCAGCAATTTCTTTCTTGATTGCCTTCACCTTGGTTTGAAATATAAATGATCTTGGTATTTTGCACATATATTTGGACATAATACCAGATGCGTCATGTTTCTGAGCCTTAAGTTGGAGCTCGTCAACAAAACTATCAGCAGCATAAGCAACATCTTTCAACTTTGTAAGCCAACTCCCCGGAGCTTTATCTCCAGCAATTTCCAGCCAATTGTTGATCTTCTCAACAAGATCATGAAGTTCGTGGAGATCACTCGTTGCACCCACTATAGAGCTGTATTGACTAACCAGCAGTGGAGCTAACTTGTTCCCCACAAACTTCAATATTCCTGACACTACGGCAGCTTCCATGAGGCCCTTTTTTAGAGCTTCTGTATCACCAGCCCCTAAAAATCAATTTGAAAAAAAGATGTTACTTGAGTAACAAAAAGAGAAAAAATGAGCAAGCGCTAAAATATGGATATTGTGTCACAGGATGCAAATGGTCGAGTCCTGTAGTGTTTTTGCACGTCATTATTGCATCCTTCTTATGCTGATCTCAGGTATGAATAATTCAGACCACGATCTGGTAGGAGTGCATGAAACAGAGGTCGATATCTGACCTGGGAAAAATGGGTATGCTTGCCCCTAGGTGTTCCCGTCTGGCTTTTTGGATTTTCCACTGCGTCTTTGCAAACAAAATCTCTGTAGCATTCCTGTTGACAAAATCATCAGGAACCAATATAAGCAACATATATGGGAGGCAATCAGGTACATGAAAGAATCAAAGCACTAGTTAATAACGAGAGGGTTAGTATACCACAGCCTTTAGCACAGAATAATCAATAGTGATGTTCTATGCGATTATAATCCATGACTTATGAGCATTCGGGGTCGGGGGCACAGTACCTGAAAAAGTGGGGAAAAGGGTCATTATGGAATGACTTATCTGCCAAAGCCAAAATTGTTGATGTCGGAGAACAAATGGACTAACTACCAGGAAAAGAAACGAAACAGAAGCCTTTTAGATTGTCCTCAGTTGAAAAGAGTAAAATACCTAGAGCTCAGATCTGTTCTTTTGAGTGTGCCATCTCCATTCACCAAACGAGTTCCTCCTTTTCTCCTATGCAGTGTAGGCAAATCAGAGCTCTGGGGTCTGCAGAAGGCAGGGGAAACTTATTTTGAGCCTAGATCTAGTTTAGCTTGATGGTCAACCAGGGAACTGCTGTGCCCTTCTGGAGTTCTGGTAGCTACAGCTATGATGACCATGATGGGGAGCACCAAGGAGGCAAAGAGCCAAATACATATTTAGAGGACTACTTGCGTAGCATGGACAAATTTGAATTTGGTCCTTCCGGTGGCCGGTCAGAAATATTTGGATAACCCGGCACTGATGAGAATGTACTCCATCTGTGACATAAAGAACGTCGTTCTCAGATATTTTTAATTTTAACTAAATATATATATAGTAAACTATCAATAGCTATAGTGCATAATTAGTATCATTAGATTAGATCAGATGAATTGTTGATTGTATTTTTATAAATAAACTTATTTAGATATACAAACAGTGTTTTTAAATAATAGATGGCTAAGCTATTTAACTATCGATGTCCCAAAACGGGCTATAGCAGCAGCTAAGAGCTAAATTGATGGAAAAAACTTTGATAAATCCATCTCAAACAGTTATAGCCAAAAATTTAAAACCTTAAATACAAATGATACTAATATTTTTTTATAAATTAAGTCAAACTACGATTTGGGTTGGGGCGTATTCCGTCCAAATTGTTACTCCTATGGCCCATGTTCAAAGTTCAAAGGAGAAGAAAACTTCGGAGGGGTTTTATGCGCTTTTGGAGAGGGAGAGACTTCGGAGGGGTTTTTTGAAATTTAACGATTACCTTGACTGATTCCAAGTCTACGCCTGTCGAACCAAAACCAGCGATCAAAACAAAAAAAAAAAAAACCATCGAAAGCTGAAAGGGACAACCATCATCGCTCCGTACCTTCCACCGTCCTGCCCCGCTCCGGCGCCGGCGACCACCACCATCAGATGCCTGGATCTGGATCCTTCGTTGCACGGGTGCGTCCCTAGCTCTTCATCCGCTCTCTTCTCTCGTCTTGTGCCGATCTAGCAGCTTATTGTTTCGCTTGCTGTGAGTCTGTGACCCGCTGAAAAATGTTATTTTCTTGAGCTTGATTATTTTTTTCATTATGTTTCATTTTTTCATTCCATGGTCAATCCTGATTTCGTGGAACCAACTAGCTCAGTGAATCGTAAAATATGTATACTATGTTGAAAGTAGATCTAATTTGATTAGTCATGAACTAATTAGTAGCAATCTCTATATTATTGGTATAACAACGAAGAAGACTACTGAAAGGAAGCCCATACTATTCACCTATGCATTTTCTAGTTCAGATTCAGAATGTTGGTTTTAGCTACCTGTGGCTGTGAGTGACTCAAATGTTAGCAGTATGTAGGAGAGTTAGTGCTTGCTACATTTGCGCTGGTTCTGTGATCTGGACAGGATATGGGAATATCTAGGGACTATAATTTCCGTGATGAGATTGTGGGAGAGTACAACATACTCCACTGATAGATTCAGTGATGCAAATGATATTGTTTTTGAATCGAGGCTTTCCTTCTTTCCGTTAACAGAGTAAAGCAGATGATTTATTAATCACAATTATAATTTTGAGTACGTATATGGTATATCCATCAGTGTATAAAATTCCAGTGTTAGGATAGTAGTGCTTTGCATTGCTACATCTTCATAGATTCCGGATAAGAGACAATTTGTTGTCTGTAACAATTTATCTGGGTATGTTGCTCAATTTGAGTTCATATTGATCTGTTCATACTGGTCTGGTTATTTGCATGTTTTTTTTTAATTCATTCAATGTGTACTGTGACCAGAAAATGGACCTGAAGTCCTGAACCGTTGACTGCTCTGCGCTTGATCTGAACGGCCACTCTCTGCTCGGTCTGAACTACCAGTCAATTCATACTTTCCTGCACTTGCAACTGTACCATATCTTTGCTCCAGAGAGATATTGTTGTGGTGAAGAACATAGAGAAGATGGAGTTGGTGGTGGGTGCTTCACAAGCCACCATGAAGTCTCTACTGGGCAAGCTGGGCGGCCTTCTCGCCCAGGAGTATACTTTAATCAGAGGGGTTCGTGGTGACATCCAGTACATCAACGATGAGCTTGCCAGCATGCAGGCATTCCTTCGCGACCTCAGCGACCCAGATGATCAAGACAACCGGACAAAGGACTGGATGAAGCAGATCCGTGACATTGCCTATGATGTTGAAGATTGCATTGATGATTTTGCCCACCGCCTCCCAAATGATTCCATCAGCGATGTCAAATGCTCCTTCATAGTCATGAGACTCTACGAACTCCGGACATGGTGGCCACGCCGTCAAATTGCTACAAATATTTCTGCACTCAAGGTCCGGGCACAACAGATTGCAGACCGACGCAGCAGATATGGAGTTGAAAATCCAAGCAAAGGAAACAGAAATAGATCTGGAATCCGATCCACTATGTACAGCGACATTGCTGAGCATCAGATTGCAGACCACCAGCTCATCAATATTAAGGAGCCTGTGGGAATGAAGACTAACATAAAGGAGCTTCAGGAATGGGTAACCAAACCTCATCAGGAGCAAACTGTTTTGTCCATTATTGGATTTGGGGGTGTGGGTAAGACCACCATTGCCACTGCATTGTACCAGAAAGTCAGTAATGAATTTGACTGCCGGGCTTTAGTCACTGTGTCTCAGAACTATGATGAAGATGCAGTGCTCAGGAGTATTCTGAATCAAGTCATGCCACAAGACAGAAATCAGGAGCAACTTGGGAGTGAGGCAGCAAGCTTTGAGAAGAACCTTGTGACATGCATTGGAAGCAAACTGAAGCGAGCTGTGTCACTGAACCAAGGTGACAGACAAGGCAATCATGTGAGTTCTGGTACAAAGCAGATCAAGATAAAAACAACAGGCCGCGGTCAACTTGTCAATGACCTAAAACAACACCTGGATGAAAAGAGGTATACATTAAAATTATTGCATTGTTTTTTGTTAATCCATTATAAGATCCATTCCAAACACAACGATCATTTCCTTCTCAATATGGTTTGGTACTGTTAGATTTGTGTTAGATGTGTATACTCACTGGGGTTTTCTGTATATGTACCTTGTACATCTAGCCCCATTGGCAATGGAATAGATTGAAGTTGCTCACTTCTAACAGGTATTCTGTTCACTCTTGTGATCTGGCCACTGGCTTCGTGTCAGCAAGAGGGGATGGACATACATGATACAATCATTGTCATTCTTTATCATCTGGACAAGGCAACCTTGCATGTCTTGTCATTGTTTTCCAAACTAAACCTCTTGAGGAATGCTTGAAAGTGACGCAACTTGTGTGCACACGTGATACAAAGAAATAATATAAGGTCTCAAACTTGCACTCTAGCTCATGGGTCATAACACATTAGCGTCATAAACAGAAGCACAATCGCTGGCACTGCACTATGCAACACCCTTCCAGAACATCGCATTCAAGGGGGGCAGTCTTCCCAATGTTTCCTTTCAGCAGCAGGAGTGCTGACATGGCAGCTCCAAACCTTTTCAGTGTTTAATAAGCACACATATATATGATATGGGAAGTTGAACCATCTTAAAAATGATGAACAACCTAAGACAAGCTAAGAAGCTTCATAATCATCTTTCTTTATTATCCTTGAAAAGGTATCAAGAGAGACTAAAAATTAAACATGGATCTGCTAACTAAAGTTCCAAAAATTGGTACCTCCTAGTTATCAAAGATCTAGGACTTAAACTTGGGTTGCCTGAATGTAAATCCACACCCCCAAGGCCCCCAAGCCAGGATTAGTTCCTTATATTTGGATTTCATAAGCTCAGCAGAAGAAGAACCTCACCTAATAATAAACCATGTCTTGGACAGAAGATAACCTTGTATCTCATGCTATTTCTTTTTGTTTTCTTGCTAGGTATCTCCTCCTAATTGATGACATATGGTCTGCAAAAACATGGGAGAGTATCAGAAACTGCTTGCCAGATAATAAGAAACGCAGTAGAATTATAGTGACAACAAGATTTCAAGCTGTTGGTGCCGCATGCTCCCGGCGAGAAAGAATTGATGTTCTGCATAGAATTGATTTTCTCAAAGAGGATGAGTCCAAGAGCTTATTTGATCAAAGTGTTTCTGAATCCATAAGCAGCAAACACAGCGAGAAAGTTCAGGAAGACAGACACAGAGTTCAGGATAAAGACAAACACAGCGAGAAAGTTCAGGATCAAGACAAGCACAGCGAGAAAGTTCAGGATCAAGACAAACACAGCGAGAGAGTTCAGGATCAAGACAAGGAGATTTGGAAAATATGCGGGGGCCTGCCGTTGGCCATAGTCACCATTGCTGGCCTTGTTGCCTGCAATCCAAACGGGGGTGAAGTTTGTAGGTCACTATTTCCAAAGTCAGTAGATCGTCTTACTCTGGATGAGGTCACAAGGATACTCGATTGTTGCTATAATGATTTGCCTGGATATCTCAAAACCTGCTCACTGTACATGAGCATATTTCCAAAAGGTTGGAAAATTAGCAGGAAGCGTTTGACTAGGTGATGGATAGCTGAAGGTTTTGTTAGCGAGGGGCAAGGTTTGACAGAGGAGGAAGTTGCAGAAACTTACTTTAATCAGCTCATGAAAAGGAAGTTAATACGCCCTTTGGAGCACAGCAGCAATGGAAAGGTAAAAACCTTTCAAGTTCATGACATGGTTCTTGAATATATCGTATCCAAGTCAAGCGAAGAGAATTTTATTACTGTGGTTGGTGGCCACTGGATGGTGGCAGCGCCTAGCAATAAAGTCCGTCGGCTTTCCATGCAGAGTAGTGGATCCAAGCCTGGAGATTCAACAAAAGGCATGAACTTGTCTCAAGTGCGATCACTGACGGTTTTCGGGAGTCTGAATCAACTGCCTTTCCATTCATTCAATAACGGAATAATACAAGTGTTGGATCTTGAGGGATGGAAGGGTTTGAAAGAGAAACATCTGGATGACATATGTAAAATGCTTGTACTGAAGTATTTGAGCCTACGGCGAACAGAAATTGCCAAAATTCCTTCAAAGATTGGGAAACTCGTATACTTGGAAACACTTGACATAAGGGAGACAAATGTAGGGGAGCTGCCTAAATCGGTAGGCCAGCTAAAACGGATCAGTAGCATACTTGGTGGGAATAAAAACCCACGGAAGGGGGTGAGATGGCCTCAGGAAACAAGAAAAGGTGCGTCTCTGCAAGAGAAACATAAGGACGCACTGAAATCACTCCGTATATTGTCAGGGATTGAGATTGTTGGGGAATCAACAGCTGTAGAAGGCCTTCATCAGTTGACGGGGCTAAGGAAGCTTGTCATTTACAAGCTTAGCATACAGAAGGATGGTCAGGCCTTCACAGAACTACAATCTGCCATTGAGTACCTTGGCAGCTGCGGTTTGCAGACCCTGGCAATCAATGATGAGGGTTCTGATTTTATCAACTCATTGGACTCCATGTCTGCACCTCCAATATACCTCGTTGCCCTTGAGTTGTCTGGCAAGTTGGAAAGACCCCCACGGTGGATCACTAAACTCCATAGTCTTAATAAGCTATCCCTATCCATGACAGTTCTCCAGACAGATACTCTCGAGCTCCTCCGCTCACTTCCTTCACTATTTTCTCTCACCTTTTCACTGATTGGAGCAAAGGCGGACCAGGACATAGAGGACATTCTTGAGAAGAACAAGACGTCATCTGACGGAGAGGTCTTTGTTACTGCTGGATTCGAGAAACTCAAGCTGCTTCGCTTCTTTGCACCTGTTGTGCCAAAGCTGGTCTTTTCAGACAATGCGATGCCAGAACTCGAGATGATTGAGATGCGGTTTGAAGCCTTCCATGGTATATTTGGCACCGGCACCCTCAATAAACTCCAAGAGGTGCATATCAGAGTTAATGATCATGCTGATGGAATGACCAGGATCTTTATAGATGATTTGAAGAACAATGAGAGAATGAGGGTAATCGTTGATTACATTGTCACTGCTTGAAATGGCAGGATATTGCTTCCACCCAGATCACTTAGCTGTCTTCTGGCACTGCACTGGGATGGACTAGCTCTACTATTGCTTGTTTTTCCTTTCTGCTACCGTCATGTTTGATCACAGTTTGTACTGAAGAGAGGATCCTGTAAGAACTATTGCAGTCCTTTTCCTGTTGTATGTTCATGTTTTGGTCTGTCACTCTCTTGTAATTTTACTTTAAAAACTCGTAATCATGTGGTGTTTTGGTCTGACAGTTTTGAAAAATTATGCTAAACTGTTCTAAGCTTGTCATGTTACCCTCCAAACAGATCTAAATAACTCTCTGAAGGCTCAAGCTAGTGTCATTACTTGCCGTTGTTCTAAGCTTGTTTATGGGTTACACTCCATAGATTCTAATCCCGAAAAGCCATGGTTAGACTCTTCTTACTCCTTTTGTTCTCATTACCAGCCAAACGTACCATGAGAGTGGGGCCACCATATAAAAACTTGTTTATGGGCAATCGTTGCAGCTCTCATTCCACCTTATACAAGCTTCAACCTACAAACTGCCTATGCGAGTAGGACTCAAAAGAGTGTCAAATACTTGTGTGTTTGGTATGGATTCAGATTCTTGTTGAAAAATTTCGGATTCAGATTCTCTTAAGGATTGTTGATGATAAATAGAATCACTTTGCAGATCGTTTGGCTGATAGGCTAGATTTTGATTCACAAGATATTATTTTTTTTAGAAAAAATGTATAAATGAAAATTTTCTTTAAAAAAATTCAGAACCTCTTGTGGGCAACCAACAACTTAAATACCTTTTTAACTTATACTCTCTCCGTCCAACAAAAGATACAATTATGGGATGCGTGCCAGTCAAACTGACTCAAGTTTGACCAAGTTTATAGTAAATAGTATTAATATTTATATCTCTAAATAAATTTATTATAAAAATATATTCTATAACTAATCTAATGATACTTATTTTGTATCATAAATATTACTATTATTTTATATAAATTTAGTCAAAGTTCAAACTGTTTGACTTCTCGAAAAACGAGAATTGCATGTTTTTGTAGACGGAGAGAGTAGCACTTTAAAAAGATTAACTAAAAATTATGGTTGCTAATAAAGAGGACCCACAAGCTGTTTCCATCCTTTAAACTTCCCACAATACCGTTTGGAAGTGTTTCAACTTATTCTAGCGCCACAATACCGTTTGGAAGTGTTTCAACTGATTCTAGAGAGGAACAGGTCAGATTCTAGTATCCAAACAGCCCCTTAGTTGATGTAATTGGAATCACATCCCCATCCTGTTTATCATATGAGCATGTTTGAATACAACCCTGGATAAGTTGCCTCGGCTTTTCACGTGCCTGTAAGCTGCCTGTTGTTGATTGTTGATAGAAAAAATGACTGACCAGGCAGACGATGTATTCATGGATCATGGTTGCGTTTGGTCAAAGACCTGGAAACCAAACCGTGTGGACAGAAGAACCAGGCAGCGTTCTGTTCGTGAATTGCCTTTTAAGTTTAAACAAAGTACTCCTACATATCGTCGTACAAGAAAAACACCAGCAAGCAGTGAGGTGGGAAAATTGACTCTCGTTTATTACAGAAAAACAGTCATTATAATAATATAATATATTATTACATCCTGGCAGAAGGGCCGAGGAGCACAGGCGACCGAATTGCAGGCAACTAACGCAGAAATTTCAGAGTTGCACCCGCAGATTCTCTACAGGCAGAAGTTTTTCAGGGTTGCAACTAGCAACCAAATGACGGCCTATCCAAACACACCCTATGTCAATAGACGAGCCACCTTGCGTTGCCAGCAAAAGGAAATCAGAATGCAGCAGTAGGATTCTGCAATGCCAAAATGGATGAACGGAGGTATGCTATACATTTTAGTGTGTATACGTGACATTTCCTACGACACATGGTATTACCTCCACCAGTCCCAGGAATCTGGATGCATCAAATCATAGTGCATCTCATATGTAAATACATACACATCAGAACCATAACATTTCATAAACTGAAAAAGGAACTAAACTCGTTCTCGGATAAGTTACAAAAAGGTCAGTATGCTAACACTACCTACAGAAACACGATGTCAAATCCTTCAACCATACGGAAGAAGCAAAGCAACTGAGATCCTAAAGCTAACCTTGAGTATAAGAACACATGTAGAGGTAACAGTCACAGCACACACCAGTTGCAACCAAAATACCAAATTCTCTGTTTTCCCACAGAATAAGTGAATAACAAACTGTCACTGTAGAAGAGAAAAGCATAGCACCACATCTCTAATAATACTACTATGACACATCATAAATAACGCACCTCAAACAGTACAATCCATATACTAAAAATAACTATTCCACTGAAAACAACCATATCAAACACATCACACCATGGCTGTCAAGATTATATCATACTACAATTTTATGACTATATATGATCTGAATTAATGGATTAATTCTACATTTTTCATCAATAGAATATATGTTTTTGCAAATTTCATGTTAAGATCCTATGATTGTGATCGTACTTCAAAAAACCTCTGGTATGTTTTAGAATCAGTGATTTTAGGAACGTTGCATCACCAACTTTGCTACATTCATAAAAAAAGGAACTTTGATAATCATGAAAGCAACTAAGCTTTGGTAAAAAAAACACAGAGCATATGTGCAGAACATCTTTTCAAGACAGATCCATCGATAAATTGTTGAGAAATGTTGACTTACCACTCAATTGTCACATCTAGTTAGATAATCTAGAGCTAATGAGTCAAATCATTCAAAATTGATGTTGTATATTTGCCTTCACATGGACTTGTAGAGTTTAAACACACATTTCCTACCAATTCCCTAGTGCATCAGATGAACATGTGAAGTCAAGTAAAATCATTTAGGAGGTACGAATACCACAATGGTTACTTTAACTACTACCAATAATGCGATTACTATCTCATCATAGTGGGATTACTATTACTATCTCTCCATAGTCGAGCAATTCATTCAACTGACATAAACAGAATGATACTAGCACAGGTGACCATAAACAGAGAACAGATACACAAGGAAAATTTTAAGGCAGCTGTTACACAGCATAACTATTAGGGGACGTTATCACAATTCTCAATACTGAGAACAAGCAAACCATAATAGAGGGACTAGCCAATAGTCTTCAAAATCTCCTCACATTAATTTCACATTGCAACAAGTTTGACTAGGCTTTAAAGTCTAAACATTAATGAAAAGCACCAGCTAGATGTAGAACCAGATAAGCAGCTCCATTGACAGGAAATGAAGCCAAGAACACCCATGACTTCATGCAATCCATTCAGCTAAGCATTAACAGACAAACTAGCACAAGTGAACTAAACACAAAATGGATACTGATAAAAATTGAAAGGCAAATCATGTGCTGGATATAAGATAACAAGCAAAACATACTTCAGAGGCTAACTAACAGGCGATCATATCATAATTACTCGACAGAGATAATAAGAAAAACATACTTCAGAGACTAATTAATAGTCTTCAAAATCTCCTCACATTTGATACCACAATGCCAGTCTAAAACATTAAGGTAGGTAAAATAGAAGCTAGATATAGATAAGCAGCTCCACGGACAGGAAATGAAGCCACGAACAACCAGAACGACCTTGCAAATTTGCGATCCGGCAAGCAATCGCTCAACGGTACGACTTCTGGAACCTGGCGCGGGCACCACGACCACCGAACTTCTTGGGCTCGCAGCGCCTGGGGTCGGCGACGAGGAGGGTGCGGTCGTAGCGGGCGAAGATGTCCTTGACCTCCTTCTTGGCGGCCTCGTCGACGTACTTCTGGTAGTAGGCGACGAGCCCCTTGGCGACGGCCTGGCGGATGGCGTAGATCTGCGACGTCTTCCCGCCGCCGCGGACGCGGATCCGCATGTCGATGTCCTTGAACCTGGACCGCCCCGCCAGCAGGATGGGCTCGAAGGCCTTGAGGCGGAGCATCTCCGGGCGGATCAGCTCGATCGGGACGCCGTTCACCTTGATCAGCCCGCGCCCCGGCTTCGTGTACGCCACGGCCACGGCGGTCTTCTTCCGCCCGAAGCACTGGACCGTGCCCGGGGTAGGGCGGCTCAGCACGGACATGGTTGCGGTGGTGGCTGCTGGGTTCGCAGCGGCGGCGCTAGGGTTTTGGCGGCTTGGGGGAGGGGGCGGCGGAGAGAGGGGAGCGGCTGGAGAGAGTGGTTTTTATAGCCTCCAAGCGTTAGGGTTTTGTGTGGTCGCCTCCGCGGCTCTGAGAATGGCATGTGGGCCCGTGGAGTTTTGAGATATATGGGCCGGACTGGTACTTGGAGGCCCATGTTGTAGTTAGACGAGACATTTATTGGGATGGGCCTTTAGAGGCCCATCTTTTACTAGACGAAATCTGCACCAGCAACTCTAGCCTAATATTTTGCCACGTCAGATAGCGTGAGGTGTGGCCGTACCCGTAAGGTTATCCGCACTCGTGGTACTCTAAATTTATCCTCTATACATCCTAGTCATCAAGATTCTCTCCTCTATATCCAATTCTTTCGCAGCCATCCATCCTCTATATCATCCTCTATCAACTGTGAGACCCACTTATCACTTTATCTAAATATATCCATGTGAGATCTAGTTTGAAAGGATTTATTGAAACGAATTTAATGGTGCAATCGAAATTTAATTTGGTGTTTTGGTTTGTGAGTTATAAGATTTTTTGTTACATAAAAAAGTGGGGCCCACGCTCTCTCTTCTCTTCTCCCTCACTCCCGCTCGCTGGCTGCCTGCCACTCCGTGCGCGCGCTACCCCTGCGACCACGCGGTTTAGCGGACGTTCGGACAAGCGCCAGAAATAGCGGACGAGCTTCGTATGCAGTATGTTTTAGCGTACCCGGTGCACCTCTTCTGTCCTCTATATGTTCCTCCGGTAAAATTTTACAGTACGCGGTGCGGACAACCTCAGTTCCTCTCGCTCTCGCCCCGTCTCAAATTCTCCTCCCTTTTCTCCATCGGCCTCACCCATCCCCGCCTGCAGTCACGCCGCCGCCTCTCCCTTCGGCACTTCCTGCCGGTCCACCATGCTCTGCCCGTGAATCGGCCCCCGTCCTCCACCCTCGGCCATCGACCGCTCCTCCCCATCCCCCTCCCCAACTCGACCCCCTCGCTCCCTCCCATCGCTTCACTCTCGAGCTTGGCGCGGGCGCCTCCGCGGCCTCCGCGACGGCATGTCCCTCCACGAACACGAAACACCGGTTGCCCTTCTCTGCGCACGGTCTCGGGTCTCCTGCGGCCCCGTGCGCCTGACAAGACTCTGCATCACCCCTTTGCTCCAGCTGCAACCACTACCTCCATCAGCCCTCCGGCAAACTGCATCTCTGCGGCGGTTGTGGCTGCTCGTGGCTGCCTTGGAAGGGGATGTTAGGTGCCAGCCTGCAGATCCGTGGGGAGGCAAGCATTCTCGGAGCAAGCAGCCATGGCGCACAGCCACTGCCCTGGAAGCAGAGCTAAAGGGACCAGCCAAGCCTCTCTGCGTGCTTTTTTATGAAACAGGTGAATGGTACAAGTTAGATAATTTAATTATCCATGTAAGAACTCATCAAATCCAAACTCCTTTTGAAAAAAAAAACCTGAGATTCTACACATATAGATAAAAAATGTTGTATTTAATTGTAATTTCTTAACATGAACTCGCCGCTATTCCAACTGCACCATTGCAAAAACTGAACTCTTTGTACTCTACAGCTTTCGTTCAGTGTTAAGGCCAATTTGGGATTCTTTTATCATTATATATCAGTCAAACTTTGAGCTTCTGTTTCTAAACTTTGCCATGCCATAATCTCAAATTATGAACTTGCATGTGTGTAATCTAACATGATATAACGACTGGAACATCTCATGATCAACAGGTATACAAGATGTATCAGAGAGTATGTGAAGATGAAGAACCCAGATTTCAGAATCATCTATGTTGAGCCTCCAGAAAACTCACAAGCAGGCAACTGCAGCAAAAGAAGTAACCGAAAACCAATGGACTATTTCTCCTTTATCAATCTATTGCCTACATAACAATGCTACTTAATTACAATTAGGATCTAAATTAGACACTTCAAAAGTAGATTAACTAAGAGCATAAGAACATGATATACAAGTTTTAGTGTACAGACAAAGACAAGCCAATAAAAGGGTGGCGCAGCAACGCCGAGCCCATGTCTTTTCTAGCGGCTTGTGATAAAAGGCCATGGGGGAAGCACGCGAAGAGGCTAGAGGGTTTCAGCCCTCTCGAACACTTGATCTTATCTGAGCGAGCTGTCTGGCGGCGCCGCGGCGGCGGACGCTCCAAGGGTTTAGTGGGAAGGTGGCGCGGTTGGTGGTGAAAGGGGCGGCTGCGGCGGCATCCGCGGTTGCTGCCGGCGGCGAGTGATGACGACTGCCCGCGGTCGGAGCGCGTGCGAGGATGGCCGCGCAGGTTCACCCCCAAAACGTAAACAATTGGCGAGATTTCTGTTTTTTTTTTCTTGAGCAAAGCATGATTTCTGCTTTCGCTCGTCTTCCGTTCGGGTGAATTTTGAAATTTGAGCTTTTGTGTAACTGTTGTTTTGGTTAGTTGGTTCTAGCTTTTGGTGTAACTGTTGTTGAACTTTTCTGTTGCTTTCTAGTCTTATTTGACAAATTGATTAGGTTCCAGAATGATGCATGGTTAAATTTACAGCACTAGTCGCTACATTGTGTAGGATATTTCACCGGAGCTATCTCTCTCTCTCTCTCTCTCTCTCAATCGAGTGTTTTTTTTTGTTAACTGCTAAGTTTTTTCCAATTATACCAGTTGTATAAGGTAAAATGATGGATTTAAACTGCTTCTACCCTTGTCCACATGAGCAAAGATGTAAATCCTCTGCATATAAAAATGCACTCCATATCATCGTATCAGTAGTTATCTGCATCCTTAAATGGTCATTAAGCTTTTTATTATCATTGCATCGGCATATCCACATGCTAAAACATTCAAAACATGCTCATGGTTGTGTTATGCTTATTGTGTTTTGGCTCATTGGCATATCAGATGTTTGTTTGCTCATATCAGGTGCTGCCTGATGATACAGTTAAAAAGGATGCAGCAAGTGGCAATTCTGTGTGGAACTATATGTTTTGTGGCCTGGAGGATATGACAAATCCCCTGTTAGTCTAGTGCTTTCACCTAATAGCAGAAAAATCTGGATTTGATCCTCCTTGCTGTCCAATTACAAAGCCGCCTTTTATAAGCTATCTGTTTGGTGTTGGAGCTCCCGGTTCATCTGACAGCGGCAATGTGCATCTGGCAGCCGAGAAGAGAATTGCTACGTGTACACGATAAACGTACCCAGAAGATTAAAGTAAGCTCTTTTCCTTTCTAGAAAATTTTTAAATAAACTAGAACCACTCTAGAGCCTACCCAAATATTTTACACTCCTTTGACATAAAAAAACAAAAATAATTTACAAATTTCTCTCATTCGTGTTTCGCTTATAAACTTAGATCTCATCCATCGTAGCTCCGAGTCCCGTAATTCTTCCACTAAAAATCTTCTAAAATAAAACCCTACATGTCCTTTTGAACGATTCTATTTGCGGCCTAATCTGCACATACCAAGAATTTCTCTCTTTTTCAGAGAATTTCAACATCTATACTCAGTTATGAGGAAATTTTAAATGTATGAGTAGCCATCTCCTCTTCAATTATAACATAGTATGACGTGGACCCACATTAATATGATTACGATCCTCCTCTATTTTTTTAAAAAAAAATCAATAACACTGCTGCTGGGTTCTGATGTTACACACATTCAACTGATTTATGTACCAATGCGTTCCTCTTCTACTAACACTACCGGAATCCGCTTCTTTGCCGAGTGTTTTTTTACACTCGGCAAAAAAACTTCTTTGCCGAGTGTGTGCCAAAGTAAAACACTCGGCAAAGAAGGTCTTTACTGAGTGTTTTTTTACACTCGGCAAAGAAATTTTTCAAACCACGTTTTGGTGCCCTAAATGAATTCAAATAAAAATATTTTCAACTACAAAGTTTCATAACTTTTCAAGATCTACAAACTTTATATTGGTCATTTCTTCATTCAACAAAGTGATAATTACGTTGTTCACAAAATCTACGTCTCTCATGTAGTTTTATAAACCTATAAGACAGATATATAAGATTTGTGAACAATGTTAGCACCACAATTTCAGATGGAAAAACTTCCTAAATGAAGTTTGTAGATCTCGAAAGGTTGAAACATTGTAGTTGACCACTTTTTAATTTGAATTCATCTTGTCATGTAAAACTATGTTTGAAATTCAAAATTTTAAAATTTGAATTTTTCAAAAGACCTCGGATGGAAAAACTTCCTAAATGAAGTTTGTAGATCTCGAAAAGTTATGAAACATTGTAGTCGACCACTTTTTCATTTGAATTCATCTTGTCATGCAAAACTACGTTTGAAATTCAAAATTTTAAAATTCGAATTTTTCAAACGGCCTCGGATGGAGAAACTTTTTATATGAAAAATGTAGAGCTCGAAAAGTTATGAAACTTTATAGTTGACAACCTTTTGATTTGAATTCATTTAGGGCCTCAAACAATTAATTTTCACTTGGTTTAGTATAATATTTGAGTAACCGAAACGGCATATAGACACATGTGAGTGTGTCGTGCAGGTGGTAGAGGAGGTATCACGCGAGAGAGGGGTCACAAGTTCAAATCCCGCCAACCGCGTAGCCATGAATTTTTTTTCGGGTTTTTTTTCGCATTTTTTCGTTTCGCGCTTTGCTGAGTGTCGAGCACTCGGCAAAGACGGCTTTGCGACAGGTTTTTAGCCGAGTGCTCTGTGCCGAGTGTTACACTCGGCAAAGGCTTTACCAAGTGTAACAGGCACTCGGCAAAGCGACGAGCTCCTGTAGTGTAACACAATAAAATATTAAAAAGGATAAACATTTTTACAATAAAAACAATACGAAAAAATTCTTATATTATGCATTATATTCAACTGTAACATATGTGATATTTGTTTTACTATAATATACAATATATAACGTCGTAGAATGGCAACCTCACGGTAGGCGCGGCAACGCCACGCCCTGATTTTCTAGTAATTTTGGAGTCTGACAACAGAACATGTATAAACAGCCTAATTTCAGGAGCAGTGGATCGATCCAGCTTAGCATCATTTATCCAGGATGTGAAGGAGCACATGACAGCAGTTGATCAATTGAAACTAATTCATGTAATCACTCGATCTAGTGTTTCTGGACTGGCGAGCTTGCGCTGGACATAAATATGTGAATAGTATCAGTGCCAGGGGCACATGCATGCAACTAGAGGTTCTTCAAGACTAACAAATAAGCATCGTCATCGTAAAGGATTAAGGCCCTGTTTGGATCTCATAATCGTCTAATGTTTAGTTAGCTAAAGTTAAGTGCTAAACTTTAGACGACTTTAGCTCACTTCACTACAAACACACACACACACACACATACACATATATATATATATATATATATATATATATATATATATATATATATATATATATATATATATATATATATATAGTGGCCAGCAATACAATCCGCCTCTGAAATTGGATTTATACAAGCGGCTACAAAATCCGTTGCCTCTATAAATGCATCTTTAGAGGTGGCTGAAAATCACATTATTTTCAAAGGCAACTGATAATAACAACCACCTCTAAACATATATTTGTAGAGGCAGCTGAAACATCAACTGTCTTGGGACGCAATAAAGCCTTAGCATGTGTGGTAGGACCTACCACTACACGGACCATTGATTCAAAACGGACTGTTCTAAAAAAACGGACTGTTGATTCAAAAAGAGCTGAACATGGGTGGGGCCCTCCACTACATGCCCCGTGAAGAATTATCTCTTCTTCATTCTTAGGGGTGTCAGATCCGGTGATTAGGAGGTGTCACGTGGTACGTCGCATAGGGTTTTCGGATACTAATAAAAAATAAATTACAGAATCCGTCAGTAATCCGCGAGATGAATTTATTAAGCCTAATAATCTATCATTAGCACATGTTAACTGTAACACCCTATTGTCAAATCATGGACTAATTAGGCTTAAAAAATTCGTCTCACAAAATAGTCTCAATCTGTGCATTTAGTTTTGTAATTAGTCTATATTTAATACTCCATGCATGTGTCCAAATATGCGATGGGACAGCAACTAAAGTTTAGAAGGTGAATCCAAACACCCCCTTATCCATCTCACCGTTCTCCTCTCCCATTCCTTATCTCTTCCTTCTCTTCTCAAGTTGAGCAGCCAGTTAGCCCATGGTGGAGGCACAAAAGCGCGGCAGCCTGACAAGTGTTGCAGTAGCCCGCAGGCATGCCGGTGGCGCATGACGGTGAGCATGGCAGCAGCCCCGGCGTACGGTGGTCGTCCTCGACGAGCAGTGTTGCGTGTGGTGCACTACTGCAAAAACGATTGTTGGCAATAGGACCATTTTACTATAGAGGCGGCTCCTGATTGAGCCGTCTTTATAGTGCCCTGTGAATCAAGCCGCCTCTGTATACATCTCGAGAGGTGGCTCGCTGTCTTGCTGCCTCTACCATTGACTGTATTGAGGCAGCTGGAGTTACCTTGGTAATTCCAGGCACCTCTATAGAGCCAATTATAGAGGTTGTGGCTTTGCAGCCGCCTCTGGTTATTCTAAAATTAAATGAACCCCCTTGCATATTCTACCTCTTCCTCTCTCAAACCCTAGCCTCCTCTACCAGACCCTATCGACGCCTCCTCCTCTCCCAAACCATCGCCGTCACCTCCTCCATCGCCCGTCAGTGACGCGTGACGATGATGGTTCGGGCGGTGGTGCAGAAGCGGCAGTGCGTGGGCCAACCTGGCCGAGTGGTAGTCGCAGGTGTTGTAGTGCGTGGTCCCACTTTTTTGTTTTTTTTTCCATATTTTAGATGCGGTTCAATTTCTAATCGCCTCTATAAATTAATATTCAGAGGCGTGTTAATTTTTGATCGCCTCTAGAAATTAATTTATAGAGACGGTTGGAGATCCGCCTCTATAAATCATGAATTTCTAGAGACATATAAGCAGAGGTAGGTTCTATTGCCACAGCTTTTTTTTTTAGGAAACCTGTACAGATCCTTTTTTGAACCGCCTGTACAGAGCGTAATTGTAGTAGTGCTTGTGTGGTCTAATGAACTAACAGCTTTTTTGTGAGGTCGACTAAATTTTAGATACAACTTTAATTAGACTACCAGTTTAGAGTCTCAAGAGCCAAAGTGCTCTAAAATTTAGTGGCAGGACTTTAGGCCATGGGATCAAATAAGGCCCTAATTAAGTACCTCAACTTCATATCTTGTGTTGGGTGGTGTGGACCCCGGAATCTCCGAAGCTATGTGAATGTACTATAATATACGCCTTGGGGAAAGACAAGGTTTTTAGAGTTATAATATAATGACCTGCATGCCGTATAGTTCCTCTGTCCGGCAAATAAAGACTTGCAGGTTTTTTTTTATCACAAATTAAGGATCAAGCAATGGTATAAGGTTTTTCTTTCACGGGACGGAGGAAGATACTACTACTGTATGTTACAAAACATTGTAGGTCCTTTTGAAACCGTTTTTACGAGAAGTTTTCTGAAACAGAAGTGTTTTTGGCAAGTACTCCCTCCATTCCACATTGTAAGTCTCTAAGTCTTTCTGAACATTTTTCTAGTTACATTATTTTACAAAACAGTGTAAGTCCGTAGGTAATATAATTGCGAGTGTATATACTGAACCTATTTTGCCTTCTCTTCTGTGTTCGTTTTGGTCTATGTACATGCTTCTTCCTGCTGCTATTGTTGTGCGATGCATTGTATTAGCGCGTGCGCGTCAGAGATGATACTAACAATTCAGTGATTTTTGGCAAATGCTGAACTGAAACAATTGCAGAGCGGGGAGTGCAGCTCGCCGACGGCTGACGCGTCGCAGGAAGGTGTGCCTCGGTGCTGCACAGTGTCTCTGCGTGCCGCTTACGTCAACGCCTGCTGCGACTGCGATGACCGGAAGACCAACAAAAGAAGGCCCGATAATAATTTTTTTTTTAAAAAAAACACCAAAGGAAGGCCCCAGTGCCCTTGAGTCGTTTAGGTCCAGGCTATCGAACGTATCTTTAGCCCAGCCCACTTTTTCCAACTGGGAGTGAGGGAATAACTTTAGTTGGTTAGTGGAAAGGAAAAAGATTATTTTGTCTATCTCAACTATCGCAAAAGTAAACATTTTCTCCATCAACAACAAAACTGGACACAAAATTCCTTTAGGGACATGCTAGCGCCCGGACGTCCGCACAAAAGCGTATGTCCAGACGTCTGTGCCTCCTCCGTCACGCGTGCTACGGACAACACCGCACCCGCCGCTCCTTACCCCCTAACCCCTCCTCTCTCTCTCTCCACGAGTCTGGACGACCGTGCCTCCTCCGTCACGCGCACCTACGAGAAACGCCATGCCCGCCGCTCCTTCCCCCTGACACCCTCCTCTCATTACGCGGGAGGGACCCAAGAGCCGGGATGAGGACAAACACGCCACGTCCGCAGGACCCCAGGTGCACCGCGTGCCTCGACTGCCGGCCCCAACGCACCCCATCCACCGTCCCCCGGCTCGCCGCATCCCATCCCGGACGCCCGGGCCATGCCCCCACGACTCTCTACCTCTGAAACATGAAACACTTGCAACATAAAACACTTAGATGCAACATACGTCTAAAACAGATGAAACATTTGAAATATACACTTGCAACATGTGTATAAAAAATATGCAACATTCAAATAAAACACTTGCAACTTGCAACATGAAAACACTTGTTGCAACATAAGACTAAAATAGTTGAAACATTTCGAACATATTCTTGCAACATATGTGTGTGAAACATATGTAACATCCCAAATTTTGAATAAACGCTTGCAACATGCCTCTGAAACACTTGCAACATGCCTATGAAACACTTGTAACATATGTAACATCCCGATCCACTTTTGCAACATCCATATGAAACACTTGCAACATACCTCTAAAACATCTGAAATACTTGAAACATACATTTATAACATAGGGGAGGGGAGGTCGAGGCCGGTTGATTCCGGCCTAGTGGTGGGAGTCGGCGGCGAGCGGTGCCACGCAAGCACTACCAGCATGGGCCGTGCTTGTGGGTGCCCCTGGCTCAGCCAGGACCAACCTGAGGCACACGACAGCAGTACTAGCACCACAAGCAGAGGTGGGCGGCATGCCCGACGGCACGGGTGGGCACGCGACGGGAAGAGCGAGGAGCGAGCGGTGCATGCTAGACGCGCGCGGTGGGGGAAGAGGCTGCTGCAGCGAGCCAAAGTGGGCACACGGTCTCCTCGTCTGGACGCCTATGTGGGACCATTCCCAAATCCAGGCATGTGAACCCCCTTGGCTTACTTCTACTCCTACTCCTACTCCTACTCCTACTCGTGTGCATCGATCGACACCGATGTCAGCTCCATCTTTAGAGACAGCAAAGTTGTTAGCCGTGTACATACACGCACTACGAACTACGCTCTATGCACGTATAGTAGTACTAGGTACTAGTACTACATCGGCAGGTTGTGAAGTCTGATGGTTTTTCGATCGTCTCTTCAGTCCAGAGAATCCATACTGCTGTGCTGCCTGCTCTTCTTCGATCGTTCCATCTCACGTTCATACCAGTCAGAGGAGATCGAACAGTAGCAACAGCTAGCTCTAGCAATATCAGCAATCAGCATTCGAACGTTTTTCTACCCAGCCGAACAGGGCCATGATCGATCCTTTATGGTTTTTTCCAGCAAGTCAGTGTCCAACCATGTCTGCGGCGCTTGCAGCCATGCGAGCTGGCCGAGCGACAGCAAGAGGGCCGGGGCTTCAATTGCATAACTCCTTCACATGCAAAAAAGCCAAAAAGGGTGTCGGCCTCACCAGCCAGCCAGCCAGCCAGCCAATTCAACCGATGGATGCGCCAACCACTGTTGTGTTTCGATCCGCCACACGGCCACATGAATGTTAAATGGAGCATGCATGCCATTCAGCAATCGCATACAGCAACCACAGTGGTAGGGGACCTTCACTTCACCTTTGCAGCTAGCTTCCCTGCCTGACAAACAGTTCCATTATATTTGTTTCATTTCATTGTTTGGTTCGATCGAGCAACTGAAACACTGTACGTGCGCGTGGTCTTCCATGCCAGTGACTGTGGCTGGGGAAGTAACAGACATTCTGATGCCCAGACCATCAGGAGATCAGAGCAGAGCGAAATGCATGCATGTAAAGATGGCAGCGGATTGGGTTCGGTGCGAATATCCGCATGTTTTGGGTCCACGGGTTTCGGTTTTGGTGTCTGGTTTTCGCCCACGGATTTTCGGTTTCGCATACCCGAAATACTGCAGTTTTGGGGTGGATCCTAAATTTCTCCCGTGGAGCTCCATCGGACACCGAAAGATTGAGCCAACTAAAAGCCCAACTAGCAGCCCAAAGTATATAAGCCTAGAATCCTCGTTCCAATCCCTTAGCTCTCATCCGCATCTTAGGCCGCACCCACCCAACGGGCGATGGCAGCTCGTCCGCTTCCCCGCTCCCCGTTCACGTCCACGCCGGCTCACACCAGTCCCGCACTCCGCTAGTTGGCAGCCGGCACGGGCGCTTGAATGGTCACAGCTCTTCTGCTTCCCTGCACCTCGCTTGCGACCTTGCTGGCTCGCCCTTCTCTATCACTTGCTCGTCTCACCTTCCTGCTTTGGACGCTGCAGATCAATGGAGGAAGAGGAATAGAGGAGGCGGGATGCTGCAGGCCAGCGCAGGCGGCTGCTCCTCGCCGCGGCCCGCACAGGTGGCCGCACGGCTCGAGAGCGAGCGTAAAGATGGCAGCGGATCGGGTTCGGTGCGGATATCCACGGGTTTTTGGTCTACGGGTTTCGGTTTTGGTCACTACTACAAAAAAGATTTACCGCGATCTTTTGAAAACACCCTCCGAGGCGGGCAGAAATTTCAACCGCCTCGGTTAATGCCTAAAAGAAATTAACAAACCAAGTTTTCGGGTTTAAAAATTCAAGCTCGCATGAGATGATAATCAAGGTGTATGTCTCATCTTTTTGGAGAAGAGGAATCAAGCAATATTGTGAGTTAATTTATTTAATGTGTAAACACGCTTGCGAAATCCTAATATGCAAAGTAGAATAAATTATTTAATTGTTTGGCATGAAAAAAATTTCTATAACCAAAGGTGCAATATAGTTTAGAATTAAAAAGTACCATTTTGGGAGAATTAAATTCTGTAAAATACTTAATAGTGCGCATTATGCTTGTTGGTTGGAGTTAATTAGGGTTTGGACCTTTCAAAAATTGTGACAAAAGTATTACGAGATGTTAATTCTAGTCGAACCATTGATATCCCTAAGTCCGAGGTAGCGTTAGACAATGTCATTTTAGTAATTAAATTCAAACAAAAATAATTAAACACTAGCTTCATGTTTTTGTCCCATTAATTGCCTCTAAGTAGGTACTTGAGTGTGGTGTAGATCGTAGTTCGTTTGGATGACATGTTGCTTCCCCGAAAATTGCCCAAACTTGGCTTGAATGCACGGCCGAGCACATTCGGCACTCTATTCGTGAACCGGCGTCTAGTGTGACGAACCCATCTTGGCACTTCCTTACCTCCCTCTCTAGTCACTCTTTGGCCTCGACGGTTGCGTCGCTTGATAGCTGGTGATGCGCACCTTAGGTTTGTGAAGCTGGTTGAACCTCAACCGAGCTGGGTTCGCGTATTTGCTCGCTTCAAATTCGTGCAAGTACTACGTTCGGCCGTTTGGTTCCGTGTTCACGGTCACCATGCGTGCTGGCGCTGCTGGCACCGGCCGCAGGCCGTGGCCGCGCTATGCTGCGGGCCAGCTCGCGCGGCGGTCGGGGCCGCACAGTGCCTTAGCCTCGCGTTGTCCTGGCCCCGCTGTTGCGTGCACTGCTGGCCGTTGGGCCGTGCTCAGGGTTATGCCAAGGCTGCGGCTGCCGTGGCATGGCCATCGTGGCGCTCGCTCCACCACTCGATCCACTACCGCGTAGTGTCTTTGGATGCTTGCCACTGCCACCATGCTTGGCCATTGACATGATCATAGTGGCGATGGGACGCCGCCCTGCCTCGCCCTGTCCCCGCAAGCGGACGCCGGTGAGCCCCACTCGGGCCTGGCCACGCCAAGTCGAGCGTGTCCAGCCAAGCCCTCCCCATCTCGTCAACTGCACCACATGCTCGCCTTGCCACCAACCGGAGCTACCCACCTTAACTGCTCGGCTCGCTCGTAGGCCACTCCATAGCCTCACCGTGCGTTGAGACGCCATCCTTTCTCCCTCTCCCCATTGCCAAGCTATAGCTTCGCAGCGCAATTCCTCACTTCTGTGGGAAGCTTAGAAGGTTAGCTAAGCACCTTGTTCTTCTCTGGTCCGTCGGTGTGCTGTGGTCCACCAATTTGGCGTTTCGTCGCCGCCGGTCAGCTCACCGCTAGAGCAGAGCGCGAATTGTGGGTAAGGCCCGCTTGGCTGGTTGCAGTTCGATTTCTCGTACCCGTGGATTCGCCTTTGACTCCCTCTACTCGATGCTCACCCTATCTTAGGTTTAAAATAACTTACATCAGCAAAAATAAATTAAAGTGTTAAAATAATTTACAACAACAAATATATTAGGTTTAAACTAAAACAGAAAAATACTAAAATTAATTTAATATTTATGTATCATTAATAGTATTAAAATAATATTAAAATTCATATAGCATTAAAAGTTTTCTCTATTAAAACCTAGTTCTAATTTTAGTATTATTTTGAAAGTTTTAATAGTGATATTATAGAAGTAACTTTTCTCTTTTATTAATACTATAATACTATACTACTTTTAATAGTAGTATTATAGTATTAGAACTTTTAATAATAATTTTATAGTATTAATAACAGATAAAAGTTACTTATATAATACTACTATTAAAACTTTTAAAATAATATTAAAATTAGAAGTAACTTTTAATTGAGAAAACTTTTCATACTATAGGTATCTTTTAATATTATTATATTTGGACAGAGATAACACCGCTTGCTAAATTTAGGGAACTGCGGTGATCACCTTGAAAGTTCAGGACCAGGATGACACCAGCGGCCAAGTTTAGGGACCTGGATGTCTGCCAAGTTTAGGGACTCACAGATGTCACTTTAGAAGTTCAGGGACCTAGACGATACCGCCGGCTAAGTTGAGGGATCGGCGGTGAATTTTGCTCTTTTTTTTTAGACAAATTCAAGTTTACAGTTACAACGCTGTGATAACGAGATGACAAGCAATGGCATTTTCCTACCTGAAATATGATCCCTTCTTCCACTTTTACTGGGGAAGTTGTCAAGCAGAGTAGGAATACGTACATGCCCTTTTTTCGCCAGTACAGGCGTACAGCAGCAGTGATGTGCGTGATCATGCGAATATATTCCCACAACGCTCTTCTTTCTTTCCTTTCCTTTTTCTTTTTGACAAAAACATGAACACTGTTTGGATCCACCACGCAGAAGACAAATTTGGCTACTGAAAACGACCATTCTGTATCTTTGTCGCTACTGTTGGAGTCTACTCTACTGGTGGCCTAGTTGATTCTACCACAGTACTGTGAATCCTTTCTCCTGTTCCCTGAAGAGATCACTCGACCTTGACAGGCAGATATGGATGGTATCTTCCATAGTTCCATGCAAAAAAGCCAAAAAGGGTGTCGGCCTCACCAGCCAGCCAGCCAGCCAGCCAATTCAACCGATGGATGCGCCAACCACTGTTGTGTTTCGATCCGCCACACGGCCACATGAATGTTAAATGGAGCATGCATGCCATTCAGCAATCGCATACAGCAACCACAGTGGTAGGGGACCTTCACTTCACCTTTGCAGCTAGCTTCCCTGCCTGACAAACAGTTCCATTATATTTGTTTCATTTCATTGTTTGGTTCGATCGAGCAACTGAAACACTGTACGTGCGCGTGGTCTTCCATGCCAGTGACTGTGGCTGGGGAAGTAACAGACATTCTGATGCCCAGACCATCAGGAGATCAGAGCAGAGCGAAATGCATGCATGTAAAGATGGCAGCGGATTGGGTTCGGTGCGAATATCCGCAGGTTTTGGGTCCACGGGTTTCGGTTTTGGTGTCTGGTTTTCGTCCACGGATTTTCGGTTTCGCATACCCGAAATACTGCAGTTTTGGGGTGGATCCTAAATTTCTCCCGTGGAGCTCCATCGGACACCGAAAGATTGAGCCAACTAAAAGCCCAACTAGCAGCCCAAAGTATATAAGCCTAGAATCCTCGTTCCAATCCCTTAGCTCTCATCCGCATCTTAGGCCGCACCCACCCAACGGGCGATGGCAGCTCGTCCGCTTCCCCGCTCCCCGTTCACGTCCACGCCGGCTCACACCAGTCCCGCACTCCGCTAGTTGGCAGCCGGCACGGGCGCTTGAATGGTCACAGCTCTTCTGCTTCCCTGCACCTCGCTTGCGACCTTGCTGGCTCGCCCTTCTCTATCACTTGCTCGTCTCACCTTCCTGCTTTGGACGCTGCAGATCAATGGAGGAAGAGGAATAGAGGAGGCGGGATGCTGCAGGCCAGCGCAGGCGGCTGCTCCTCGCCGCGGCCCGCATAGGTGGCCGCACGGCTCGAGAGCGAGCGTAAAGATGGCAGCGGATCGGGTTCGGTGCGGATATCCACGGGTTTTTGGTCTACGGGTTTCGGTTTTGGTCACTACTACAAAAAAGATTTACCGCGATCTTTTGAAAACACCCTCCGAGGCGGGCAGAAATTTCAACCGCCTCGGTTAATGCCTAAAAGAAATTAACAAACCAAGTTTTCGGGTTTAAAAATTCAAGCTCGCATGAGATGATAATCAAGGTGTATGTCTCATCTTTTTGGAGAAGAGGAATCAAGCAATATTGTGAGTTAATTTATTTAATGTGTAAACACGCTTGCGAAATCCTAATATGCAAAGTAGAATAAATTATTTAATTGTTTGGCATGAAAAAAATTTCTATAACCAAAGGTGCAATATAGTTTAGAATTAAAAAGTACCATTTTGGGAGAATTAAATTCTGTAAAATACTTAATAGTGCGCATTATGCTTGTTGGTTGGAGTTAATTAGGGTTTGGACCTTTCAAAAATTGTGACAAAAGTATTACGAGATGTTAATTCTAGTCGAACCATTGATATCCCTAAGTCCGAGGTAGCGTTAGACAATGTCATTTTAGTAATTAAATTCAAACAAAAATAATTAAACACTAGCTTCATGTTTTTGTCCCATTAATTGCCTCTAAGTAGGTACTTGAGTGTGGTGTAGATCGTAGTTCGTTTGGATGACATGTTGCTTCCCCGAAAATTGCCCAAACTTGGCTTGAATGCACGGCCGAGCACATTCGGCACTCTATTCGTGAACCGGCGTCTAGTGTGACGAACCCATCTTGGCACTTCCTTACCTCCCTCTCTAGTCACTCTTTGGCCTCGACGGTTGCGTCGCTTGATAGCTGGTGATGCGCACCTTAGGTTTGTGAAGCTGGTTGAACCTCAACCGAGCTGGGTTCGCGTATTTGCTCGCTTCAAATTCGTGCAAGTACTACGTTTGGCCGTTTGGTTCCGTGTTCACGGTCACCATGCGTGCTGGCGCTGCTGGCACCGGCCGCAGGCCGTGGCCGCGCTATGCTGCGGGCCAGCTCGCGCGGCGGTCGGGGCCGCACAGTGCCTTAGCCTCGCGTTGTCCTGGCCCCGCTGTTGCGTGCACTGCTGGCCGTTGGGCCGTGCTCAGGGTTATGCCAAGGCTGCGGCTGCCGTGGCATGGCCATCGTGGCGCTCGCTCCACCACTCGATCCACTACCGCGTAGTGTCTTTGGATGCTTGCCACTGCCACCATGCTTGGCCATTGACATGATCATAGTGGCGATGGGACGCCGCCCTGCCTCGCCCTGTCCCCGCAAGCGGACGCCGGTGAGCCCCGCTCGGGCCTGGCCACGCCAAGTCGAGCGTGTCCAGCCAAGCCCTCCCCATCTCGTCAACTGCACCACATGCTCGCCTTGCCACCAACCGGAGCTACCCACCTTAACTGCTCGGCTCGCTCGTAGGCCACTCCATAGCCTCACCGTGCGTTGAGACGCCATCCTTTCTCCCTCTCCCCATTGCCAAGCTATAGCTTCGCAGCGCAATTCCTCACTTCTGTGGGAAGCTTAGAAGGTTAGCTAAGCACCTTGTTCTTCTCTGGTCCGTCGGTGTGCTGTGGTCCACCAATTTGGCGTTTCGTCGCCGCCGGTCAGCTCACCGCTAGAGCAGAGCGCGAATTGTGGGTAAGGCCCGCTTGGCTGGTTGCAGTTCGATTTCTCGTACCCGTGGATTCGCCTTTGACTCCCTCTACTCGATGCTCACCCTATCTTAGGTTTAAAATAACTTACATCAGCAAAAATAAATTAAAGTGTTAAAATAATTTACAACAACAAATATATTAGGTTTAAACTAAAACAGAAAAATACTAAAATTAATTTAATATTTATGTATCATTAATAGTATTAAAATAATATTAAAATTCATATAGCATTAAAAGTTTTCTCTATTAAAACCTAGTTCTAATTTTAGTATTATTTTGAAAGTTTTAATAGTGATATTATAGAAGTAACTTTTCTCTTTTATTAATACTATAATACTATACTACTTTTAATAGTAGTATTATAGTATTAGAACTTTTAATAATAATTTTATAGTATTAATAACAGATAAAAGTTACTTATATAATACTACTATTAAAACTTTTAAAATAATATTAAAATTAGAAGTAACTTTTAATTGAGAAAACTTTTCATACTATAGGTATCTTTTAATATTATTATATTTGGACAGAGATAACACCGCTTGCTAAATTTAGGGAACTGCGGTGATCACCTTGAAAGTTCAGGACCAGGATGACACCAGCGGCCAAGTTTAGGGACCTGGATGTCTGCCAAGTTTAGGGACTCACAGATGTCACTTTAGAAGTTCAGGGACCTAGACGATACCGCCGGCTAAGTTGAGGGATCGGCGGTGAATTTTGCTCTTTTTTTTTTAGACAAATTCAAGTTTACAGTTACAACGCTGTGATAACGAGATGACAAGCAATGGCATTTTCCTACCTGAAATATGATCCCTTCTTCCACTTTTACTGGGGAAGTTGTCAAGCAGAGTAGGAATACGTACATGCCCTTTTTTCGCCAGTACAGGCGTACAGCAGCAGTGATGTGCGTGATCATGCGAATATATTCCCACAACGCTCTTCTTTCTTTCCTTTCCTTTTTCTTTTTGACAAAAACATGAACACTGTTTGGATCCACCACGCAGAAGACAAATTTGGCTACTGAAAACGACCATTCTGTATCTTTGTCGCTACTGTTGGAGTCTACTCTACTGGTGGCCTAGTTGATTCTACCACAGTACTGTGAATCCTTTCTCCTGTTCCCTGAAGAGATCACTCGACCTTGACAGGCAGATATGGATGGTATCTTCCATAGTTCCATGCATGTATCCAGCCAGCATCTATCAATCTGAGATATGACCACCACGGCACCAGTATATATGGAGGATTCAAAACTACATTGCGTTTGGTACATCTTACATTTGCCCACCAGTATATATGGAAGATTCTTCCTAGCTACTTTGGCTTAAGTTTTGATAAAACCTGACACTCATATCATAGGTTCAAATGTGGCCAAATAGGTACAAGATCTGAACTCTGAAGTAATTAATATTAATGGTGCCTTACCCGCAAGGCACTAATGCAGTGGCTACCTCCAGGAAATGCTCTGGTTTATTGCATTTAAGTAAGCTGTTCATATCACACATGCAGCTAGACCTATACAAACATCGTTCACCAATAAGGGTGACCTGATGAATAAGAGCACATGATTCATTGTTCAGACAGCTAGATGTCTATCAGAACGAAGGAAAGAAAAAAACAGAGGGAAAGTGGCAGAAGCAAGTTCCACACATCAGGACGAAGAGTCAATTGGAGAGGAGTGCTTCTCTGTCCAACCTCAGACCCTACATGTATCCAAAGAATAAGCTCCTTTTCATGCCTAATTTCCTTCTTCTACTCCGTGTTCCTAGTTGGTACACAAGTCGCTGGAACTCCCAAAAATCTGAGCCAATTGGGTGTGCATTTTCCCCCTTTCAGTTCATGGTTCTCTGTCAAGATGTCAGTGTCGGAAAACAAACGAAAATCTTTCTCGGCTTATAAGTCCCAATCCAAACTGAGACCCATTAGATGTTTTGTCAAGTCAATTCAGATCTAATCTTGTCCACAAATGGACCTACTACTACTAAAAATGTTGGGTTAGTTGGTCATGCTTGTCTTTGACAAATAATAATACTAGTCACCTTTAGTGGCTCTCTGGTAGCAACACCACAAGATAGGATGTGGCCTTTTGTTAGTTGAAATGAATTAGCACTGCCAACAGAAACAACGACCAGACTAGTTCATGATAATAATGTGCTAACGTACTCCCCTCACTCATCAGAAACATTAATTCAAAATAAATAGACAGGCATAATAATGAATATTGTAAGAATGAAGTGTAAGACAAGTATGCACTAATGCTGTGAAAAAACAAATAGTCTCACTAATATAAACTACTGCACTAACATGTGACTCATAAATTAGTATATTGGATTACAACCTCTGATCAGAATCCATCTGAAAAAAATGAAATAAATAAAGAGTTCATGTTTACTAATTTGTAAACAAATATCCGTGCCACGACATGGTAAAGAATTGCCGTAGTGTGGTGATTCCAAGAGTAGTATCCAATCATGCTTCATGAGGCATGGTCCACTTGAAAACTAAAATTCTTGTAAATTAAATATGGCTAAATCACACAAATTGCTATATCAATAAGCATGCAAAGAAACAATATAATACATCAATGCAAGTTTCAGATTGTTTCTAAGAATAAAACCCAAGACTAAGATGAGTATGCATTGTGGAAATGGTCTCACTATACTATAAAAATGTGATTCATGAAGTAGTATTGGATTACTACTTGACTGATCATGATCCACCTAAAAAAGGTATAGTAAAATAAGCTCATGCATTGCTAACAATTTTGGAAATGACCATGCCAAGACGAGGTAATCAAAGAATTGTCGTAGTGCGGTGATTCATAAAAGTCGTATCCGATCATGCTTCATGACTCATGGTCCACTTGGAAAGTAAAATTCTCATAAATGAAAGATGACTAAAAAAATACATCACCATAACATGAAACATGAACCACCACTAGGATAGCAAACTATATGTCAGCCATGTTCGTGAAGAAACAAACCACCGTCCAACACGCGATTCTTAGGAGTCATATTGGATTGCTATATGACTCACTATACATATCTTTCTTTGATAAAGAGAAAGAAATTACGTGTAAATTAGCGCGATACCTGAAACGACAAAATGACAGACAAGTGGATACACATACACATTGGCATTTGGGTATTTTGCCAAACAGAAAACCGCAGCAAGGGCAGCCGGTTGCTCTAGCGAACTAGCTAAGGTTGGTTCTCAACCCGTGATCCCCATATAAAAAAAGCCGTCCACCCTCCTCCAAAGCCGTGATAGATAGCAATAGAGCCTTTCGTTCCCACTAGTCCTTCCATCTCTCAAGTCTCCACACCAGGCCATCTTCTCCATCGCATAGCTAGCTAGCATCAAGAACCAGAAGGAGGGGACCGGAGGTACGTACGCATCGCCAGCGTTCATCAGTTCCCTATGGGGCCTCAGCAAGACCCATCGTCGTCCATGGCCAACGGCACGGCGGCGGCGAGGAGCAAGGAGGCGAAGGTGGTGCACTACCGGGAGTGCCAGCGCAACCACGCGGCGTCCATCGGCGGGCACGCCGTGGACGGGTGCCGGGAGTTCATGGCGTCGGGCGCGGTGGGCACGGCTGCGGCGCTGGCGTGCGCGGCCTGCGGGTGCCACCGCAGCTTCCACAGGCGCGAGGTGGAGGCCGGCGACGACCGCGACTGCTCCTCCACCTCCACCTCCACCACCTCCGGTTGATGAGCCGTCAGCAGCAGCTAGCAGATAGGTGTCGTCATGGCTCGTGGGGGCATTATATTCAGCCGTATATATATATGGACCAATATTTCTTTTAATTTCTTCCTTTTTTTTCCTTTTCGGGTCCTTCTCTTGTTCCTGGATGATATTCAGTGAAATTTATGTGTCATGTAACATATGTTTTGATCGTTGGTATATGGTGCTTGTAACTGATGTGTACATGTTTTCCCTGTTATTTACTTATGAAACAGGCATCTTACATATTTGGTAGATATGTATACATGTGCTTCTTTGTTTGGAATTTGTGTGTTTGTTCTTGATGCTTTTTTTCTCCTCAACTCTGGCATCTCTGATCTTAATGGAGAACGATCCATCAGTTGTGTTTTGTTTAAGTGAAAATAGGATCGATTCTCCATTACACAGTAAGTATATGTTGTCCTCCTACTCAGGATGATGCATGGTTCATCATGTTCATCGCCTTCAATGATAAAAAAAAAACGTATTTGTTATAAAAATGTTTTATTCAAGACTCTCTAGCCCATGGTTTAGTCATCTGTCAACACATTGCTGCTATATATGATGAGTAACCTTAAGTCAGAAATTTACCGTGCATTAATTCAGATATCCAGATTCAAGAAATGCAATCCTACATGACGTGGCAAAATTTAAACTATTTTTTAGTGGAAAAGTTAAAGTTAGAAACGTAGCTCAATTGGTAGAGCATTAATGTAAACTTGGTAGGAAAGGGTTCAGTTCCTTGCATCAACACAAAAATATTTTTTAATTTGTTCCCTTCAATGAAAAAAACTACAATTTGGGATGTAGCTCATTTGATAGAAACATTATTGTCCCGTTTTTTCTCTTCATTGTTAAAAAACTATAAATTAGTTTGTAGTCCAAAGTAAACTAAAGTTGGGGATATGTAGCTAAACTAGTAGATAATTAATTAATCTATATGCATGATAAAGGCATGTGATTCGATTCCTTTCATCTCCATAATAAATATTTTTTGTTTTATTTCTCATTAATATCAAAAGTTATAAATTATTTTTAGTGCAAAAAAAATTAAATTTAGGGATGTAGCTCAATTGGTTGATTGTTAGTCTAAGTATGATAAAGTTAGAGGGTTTGATTCCTTGGGTCTCCAAAATATTCTTTTTTATTTTGTTTTCCTTTGATGAAAAAACAAATTAATTTTCGTAGTGCAAAAATATACCACAGTTGGGCATGTAGCTGAATTTACCAACCAGCAGCATTGTTCGTGCACAAACTTTACTATCATCATCTTAGCAGAGAACAAAAGAAGGTAGATCTTCTGCGGGCAATGTAATTGCGAATGTATACTGAACCTATTTTGACTTCTTGTGTGTTCGGTTTGGTCTCTGTACAAGCAGGGTAACAATGGTGGCAAGGGAAACCTCGCAAGCCCTCACGTAAGCCATGCTACTATTCTTCCTGTTATTGTTGTACGAGATGCATTGTATTAGCGCGTCAGAGATAATACTACAAACAGTTCAGTTATTTTTGGCAAATGCTGAACTGAAACAATTGCAGAGTGCGGTGCATGCTGCATGGGGAGCGCAGCTCGCCGACGTAGCAGATCATTATATTATATTATTATCCATAATGATATCTCACGGGCGTCCGTCCCATGACTCTCGTCCGGACGTCATCCTCATCCACAGACACATCCTTATCCACTCAAACGCAAACCTCACCCGCGTCGCACGCTCGCTCTGCGCTACGCGCCCCCGCTCGCGGGACAGACTCCACTCTCCTGCGCCGCCTCCGCCCGCAAGATGGACTCCGCCAGCGCCGCCCCTGCCCGCACCACCCGCCAGCTGTCCGGACTCGCGCCTCCCGTTGTGGCCTCAATCCATTCGCCTGTCACGGCCATTGCCGAGGTTCGTGCCGCCAACGAGCCCTGCACCGACGATCTCCGCATCGAGCTCTGTGCCGGAGTCGATCTCCACAAGGACGAGCTCCGATCCATTCGTCTAAGCAAAGTGACATTGCGTTGAAAGCATACGATGCAAATGCATGTTTCAAGTGTTTCAGTTGTTTCACAGGTATGTTGTAGGGTTTCATATGGATGGTGCAAAAGTAGATCGGGATGTTGCATATGTTGCAATCATTATACACTTATGTTGCAAACATCTGTCCCTAATGTTTCATCTGTTTTTTCAGACATATGTTGCAAGTGTGTTTTATCCGAATATTGCATATGTTTCACACATATGTTGCAAGTGTTTTATTTGGATGTTGTGTATATTTTACAATGGCTACACACGTCTTTTTCCTAGTGTTTCATACATATATGTTGCAAGTTCAATTGTTTCGGACGTATGTTGCAAATATTTCATCCAAAAGATGCAAAAGTAGATCTGGTGTTGCACATGTTGTAGTGGGAACTATCTGCAGTAGCCACCTTGTTGGGCCCGTCTGCATACGCGTCGGTGTGGATGGGCGCCATGGTGCCGGTGCAGGACACGGTGCGGTTGCAGGACACGATGCGGCGCGAGCTCCAACATGAAGTAGGCGCGGGCGTCCGGACGTCCTGGAGCTTGACGTTCAGTATTATTATCGAATCAGATATCGATAGTATATTACTAGCAGTTTAGGTGTAGGTTATCGTGTATTGGGCCCACTTATTTTCCAATTGGGCCTGTAGGAATAATTTGGTTGGTTAGTGCTTGAATTGGGCCGTCTCTCGGTGGCTGGATAGGTTTGGGCCAATCAATACGTTCTCGAATTTTAGAAGTCGCAGAGAGCCAGAGACGTGTTGCTCAAAAAAAAAAGAAGTCACAGAGACATTAATTAACCTCGATTAATGGAAGTATTTTTCCTTACATTTTTTGTTTGGGGGGATGTAGCTCAATTAGTAGATCCTTAATCTAAGCATGCTAAAGGTACATTGTTCACTTCATTGCATCTCCAACAATATTTTTTATTTTGTTTCTGTTCATACATAAACTAATTTGTATTACAGCAAAAAGTTGGGGGTGCAACTAGGTTGGTAGGGTTTTAATATAAGAAGTACATTTGTTCAATTCCTCATGTCTCCAATATTTTTTATTTTGTTTTTCTTTGATGAAAAAGAATAAATTATTTTATAGCTCAATTAATAGAGTGTTAATCTATGCATGATGCATGATAAAGGTCCGTGTTTGATTCCTTGCATCTCCAAAAGAATTCTTTTTTATTTTTTGTTATACTTCAATGAAAAAAGAAAACAACAATTTGTAGTGCAAAAATATTCCACAGGTGGGGATGTAGCTCAATTAGTAGATGGTTAATCTGTGCATGATAAGGCGTGGATGTTCAATTCCTCAGATCTCTAATAAATATTTTCTCTGGTATCTTTCAGTGACAAAAGTTATACTTTTTAGTGCAAAAAAAATGAGCTCCTTAAAACAACTCCTTAAGTGTCTTGTTTAAAGAAGAAAAAAAATTCTTCTGATAATTTATATCTAAAGTGTCCCTATAAATAAGCATTTGATAAATCTTCCTCTCAACTCATAAATATGTGTGTGCATTATTTTTCATTTTGAGGTGTCAACAGGAGAGCCCCCTACTTAATTTTTTTTATTATATATGAACTGTACAAGGGCTTGCAAAGCCCAAAAGAGAAAAGGAAGCTTTATAAAAGACTATCTCTGCACAAAATAAGGGGAACACTAATAGAATGCTTAGCCTTGGTACAAGCCAAGCCAAGCTCTCTCTTAAAATCTTCTAGCCAATAACCTAAGCTAAAAGAAGCATTATCGAGAATAACTCTATTTCTTGTAGTCCGGAGGATCCAATATGATGTAATGATCACTTCTCTACAAAAGGGGATTCCAAAAGACATTGTAGCATCAATTACCATATCCAACGGCTCCAGGTTCAGATTCTAGTTGATGGAGAGTGTCTGCCAACATGAAGCACTGAAGGGGCACTCAAAGAAAAGGTGGAAACACGTTTCCTCAGTCGAACCATTGCAGAAAACACAACTGTAGTCATCAAGGTGCTTGTTTTTCCTCTTAGCATGTTTCTGGTATTCAGTCTGTCCCTAATGACCAACCAAAAGAAGAATTCATGTTTACCAAGGTTGTCTGCAGCCCAGAGCCAAGAGAAAAGAGGGGAGGCATGTGTGTGCATTATGTTCTTGCTATACGTTCAGGTGTCCTCCCCAACAATTTTTGCACTATTTTCTCTCTCTCTCTCCCACCTAGTTTTTGAGTTTTAGAAAAGATCACTATTAGAGAAAGGCAAAAATAGAGCTCCATATTCAATTTATTCACTTAGCATGATTAAGGAGTTTTTTTTGTGAATCATGATTAAGGAGCTTTTGTAGATGCCCTAAGCAAAATAAAGGCATGGGTTTGATTCCTCGCATCTCCTAAAAGTTTTTTATTTTGTTTTCCTTCAATGACAAAAGTAACAAATTAATATGTAGTACACAAATAAACTAAAGTGGGGAATGCAGCTCAATCGGTAGAGTGTTATCCATAGCATATTAAAGGTATGGGGTCAATCCTTGAATCTCCAAATAATATAAACATCCTTTGTTATTTTGTTTCTCTTTATTAGTACAAAAATAGAATAAAGCAAGTGGATGTAGCTTAGTTGGTGCAGCGTTAATCTAAGCATGATAAAGGTACATCAATTCCTCACGTCTCGAATAAGTATTCTTTTTAATTTTGCTTTACTTCAATGACAAAAGAATAAATTACTTTATAGTGTAAAATAAGCAAAAATTGGAGATTTAGCTCAATTGATAGAGCATTAATCTATGCTTGAATAAATAGTTTTTAATTTCACTTTACTTCAATGACAAAAGAATAAATTACTTTATAGTGTCAAATAAGCAAAAATTGGAGATTTAGCTCAATTGATAGAGCATAAATCTATGCAGATAAAGGTATGGGTTTAACTCCTGGCATATACAATAAATATTCTTTTTAATTTTGTTATTATTCTCTTCCATGACAAAAGAATAAATTACTTGCTTGCTACATGATTGACCGGTCAACGCATCTGCTTAAAATTACATGCACAAATCATGCGGTTAATAAATCTATCAATTACATGTACAAATCCAGTCCCACAAAACACTTGAAACATGCACTTGAAACATATGTGTATAGCAATAGCAACATATGCAACACTAGATCTACTTTTGAAACATCCACATGAAATATTTGTAACATACGTCTGAAACACCTGAAACACTTGAAATATAGGCTTGCAACATGCGTATTTTGTCATTACAACATGTGCAACATCCCGATCTACTTTTGCAACATCGATACAAAACACTTACAACATACCTCTGAAACACCTAAAACACTTGAAACATATGGTTGCAATATGCTCTTTTAGCACATCTCCTTGCTGTGCACAAATAGAGGCTAATTGGCGCATAGAGGTTACCTGCGTGCTCGCCGGTGGCGTGGAGCTCGCCGACAACACGGAGCTGGGTGGCAGCACACAAAAGGCGGGTGTGGGGGCAGCACGGGCAGCAATGCACGCAAAGGGTGGGTAGGTGGCACGTGGAGGTCACTGGTGATCTCGCCGACGATGCGGAGCTCGGTGGCGCAAAGGCCGGGCGGGGTGGGGACGATGCGTTGAAGCCGCGACGGACGAGGCGATGTTGGGAGTCGCGGGGTGCAGACTCGTCCATACGTACGGACGCCTTCCATGGGAGGAAATGGAGGTTGGTGGGGATCACCTAGGAGCAAAGCACGGCTGCGAGGAAGACATGTAGGTGGATGCAGCGGCGCAGCGAACGAGGAGGGGAAGCGGGAAGGTGGGTGCGCATGGCGACGCAGGGATGCTCCAGCGACACAGGGAGTCTATTCGGTCCGTAGCGTTAAGAGTGGATGCGGTGTCCGACGGAAAGTGAGCCGTCCGAATGCCCTAATCCCATCCCAAAACAAGTGTCACTATGAGTTCGTATGAGTGAAACTTTTTTTAAGTTTGATTAGGTTTTAAATTTTTTTGCAACATCTATATCTCTAAGTAAGTTTATTATAAATCATCCATTCATCTAATAATATTAATTAATACTAATATTATATATATATTTAGTTCAAGTTAAAAATGTTCGATTTTTACTTTACGTGGGGGAGAGAGATAGAGTACTACTGTTCGCCTAATCTTTATTCCTACTTTCCCAGACGAGTCGCTTTCTCGTAGTCATTTGCTTTCCTAGACACTTGTCGCTTTCTCGTAGTCATTTAATAAAAAAGTAAACACCCGTTCGGTAGGACTCATCTCAAAGCCGTGCACACCATCATAATCAGTGATCGATCGATCGAGCGCTACCACCGATCAGGACTACATGATGAACGAACGAAATCAGGAACGATCAGATGCCATGCTGACATAATGCCAATGCAAGAACGTAGCTCCATGTGCAGACCGGGCAGGCACTCGCCTTCTGTCCTTCATGGAGTACAACGTACTCCCTCCGTACCTGAAAAGCTAGTCGTTCTAGGCGTTGCGAGCGTTTTCTCAAAGCTTGTCGTTCTACGCTCGGTGGGGAGGACTTGGACGCGTTTGCCCCTTCCCTGCGTTTCGGCTGCCGTTCCGTCCGCAGTAATCGCGCACACGCTCGCCACCGCATTAATCGCGCCTCTCCATTTCACTCGCCACCCGTTCGGCGCTCGTACCCGTTCGGTGCTCGCACTGCCTCGCCGCACCAGGCCGAAAAAATCGAGCGCATGCAACGAAATACCACAGCGCCATGCAGCCGCCTCCACGCGCCAGGCTGAAAAAATCGAAAACTACCGCATGCAGCGAGCCTCAGCGGCTCAGCGCGCGTGCCATGCAAAATGCGCCGCGAGCCAACAAAAAATTGCGTCTGCCAAGTATCGATCTCGGCACCTCAGGACTCAGGTCTCGCTGCACTAGCCATTTCATCTGGGGTAACTTCTCGTATGGAATATATCCGCAACCATATTTAATAGGGGCAGACAGGGAAAACTCTACCCTAATTAACTCCTTGGTATTCACAATCATGTCCTAAACGACTTGCTTTACAGGTATGGAGGGAGTACAACTATACTCCCTCCTGGGTCCAAAATAGCAGATATAGGTTTAGTCATCACTACAAGTTCAAGTACTACTACTGTAGCGTGTTAACAGCCTTACATAATGATTCAATCGGTCTCATTGACATCGACGTACATGAAATCCTCTTCTACTGCACACATGCGCTCGACAGCGAAGTTGTTCTTGCAGATAAGCCACGAATTGCTCAGAGAATGTTCTCCGCAGATCACCTTCTCAAACTCTTCGCCTCCACCATGGAATTCCATCGAAGTTGGATGCACAACCCTTGCTCCTGCAGCTTCACAGTACAGGCACCGGACATGCTCTGCTGTCATACAAAGATGATTAGAAATATGAAATGATAAGAATAATATGGTAAGCAGGACAGATATGCGGATGGACTGGGACCCCGACCCCGACCCGCTCCTCCCCTTCCTCATCCCCGCACCGCCGCCGCCAAGATCCACGCCAGCCATTGCCTCATCCTCCAACCCGGCACCAGATCAGAAACCGCCGTCACCAGATCTACAGCCTGAGGGGTCTCACGTCGAAGCGCACTCAGCCGAGGGTGAGGTCCAAGCTGCCCAAGATCAGGTCCATGGGCTGCCGCTGCCGGCGCCTCCGCCGGTCTCGTCACCGCCAACTACTGAAGCGCCATCAATCCAGCAACCTACGCCTGCTCAAGTTCCTCCCCAGCCAGCCAGCCCCACTCTGATCGACCCTGATCTGTGCGAAAGGGGCTGGGCGTTGCTCCCAGATTTGGCAAAAGATTTGAACAGACTGAAGGAGCAACGGGCGGGAATTGAAGATGGAGAGCGCAGCACCACCATCAATCCAACGGATCCGCCAGAGATTGCTTGCAATAAATCCACCAGCCAGAGCCATTCAAAGGTGCAAGCTCCCGAAGAGGGTATGGTCAAGGAGGCTACAATCCTCCGCTCCAGGTTTCCAGCAAGTCAGAAGGGGAAAGAAATTCAAGAAGGGAGCGCCATTCATGGTGAGCAGCGGTTATCCAGCCCTACAGAGGCTCTGCACCCATCCTCAGCAGCGCCGGAGAAGACGGCCTCTGCCTCCCTCCATGGAGCGTCGAGCTCGCGTCAGAAGGTGCATCAAATGACCCCTGCCACCAACAAAGGGGGATGGGAACCGGCCAAGGCATCTCACAAGCACAGAGGAGCTGACATTGTTGGGAGAGGAATTCAATTCCACAACCCATCAAGATTCAAATCACCAGGCTACGAGTTCTTCAGAAACAAGATGGAGGGGAGGTGCTTTAACTGTTTTTCCACAGACCATATTGCACGCCTCTGTCGCTCATCACATAGGTGCTGGAAATGCTTCCATTTTGGGCACAGGGCCAACGATTGCAGCTCCAGGCCTCCTCCTCGCACCCTTAAAGCCAAGACTCCCCAACAGCTCAAGACACCCTCCCACAAACCCATCTCACCTCCATCCTCAACCGTGATAGACAGACGCTCCTACGCAGAGGTGGTTCGAGGGGAAGAACCCATGGCGGCGAGGTACCCTGGCGACCCGCGAGCCAGGCCGGCGCGCGCCAGCTGCGCCGTGACGGCAACTGGCGCCATCAAGCGTCGTCGCGACGACCTCGTCAACTGGGCGGCGGTCTGCTGGCTCAACACCAACAGCCACGACACCGAGACCCATCACCTCAGCGACGCCCTCCTCAACAAGCTCCATCTGCGCCATGGTGAGTTCCAGGTAGTCAAGCACTACCCGGAACAGTTCCTGGTCATCTTCTCCGACCAGGAGATCAGGCAGCGCGTCCTGGATCGGGGGGGTGTCTCCAACAGAGGACGTGACTTCCACTTCGCCCCCTGGTCTGAGCGCCTCCACGCCACCAACACCAGCTGGGACTTCCGCGTCAAGGTCCGCATCGAGGGCATCCCGATCCACTGCTGGGCGGAGGACGTGGCGGCTCAGGCATTGGGAAGGAGTTGTGCGGTGCACTATCTGGAGGAGAAGACACGCCGCCGTGAGCGCACCAGGACATTTGATCTGTGGGCGTGGTGCTGTGACCCCTGTGACATCCCCAAGGAGGTGGTGCTCACGGTCACCGAGCCGGACAGGGAACCGCCACACCACGACACCCCGGCCGACATCAAGCGCGCCCAAGTCTTCCTCCTGCGCAACCACCTGGAGTTCGTGGAGGACCTGACGTTCTTGCAGGGGCGTGGTTGGCTGGGCGGCCCTCGGAACCGCAAGCCTCGCCGCGAGCTGGTCTGGTCCTACGGGGAGCTAGACTCCGTGGGTGAGCGCCTCCCTGGCGGACGGGGACAGGATCGCGGCGGGGACATCGGGCGCCACCACAGGCGGGACGACGACGACTACGACTACACACGCCGCAACCAGGGCATTCGTCGACACCGCAGCGTCTCCAGCTGGGTGAGGAACCCGCGCTGCAGGAGTGGAGTGGAGGACTGCATCAGCACCACTAGGTGGCGCGGAGGCCGGAGCAGGGTCGCCTCAGCTACTCACCAGGTGCCTCAGATGGCCTGGAAGGTGAAGGACGCCAAGGGGGGAAAGAAGCAGCATAAGAAAGTCTCCTTCGCTACACCGATTGCAACTGAGCTCAAGATGCCCAAGCGCACGCAGCCAGACGACAGCATTATGCTCATCAAGGGTAACATCCTAAATCGGTCCCTGTCGTCTCATGTGCTTGATGTTGAGAACACCCTTGTGGAGGAAAACATGTCATCATCTGAACTGATTGCACATGCAGCTATGGAAGGAGGCAGCGAGAGCCAAATCGACACCGGCATGATGCTCATGGAGGACAGCAGCAGGGGGACAGTGAGGATGCAGCAGGCGCTGGCTGCGACACTCAGGATGATGGAGAGGACCATTGCCACAGCAGGAGAGAATCTGGTATGCCCCCACACATCACAACATTGTTCTGTAGTAGAGGAACCAGCTACCTTAGTAATCATAGACAACTCTGCTCAACCACTTTCTAGCGCTGCTGCTCCAACAAGTAGTCCAGCGATTGAAGTAGTGGAGCAGCAAGGTAGCCAAGACATAGAAGTGATAGATCAGCTAGTAGTAGATCAGGTTGAGTTTCCAGTGGTGAGACACACTCCAGCTCCCACTGAGCAAAATAAGGTGCAGGGCGTTTTATGTAATACATCTCAAGAGGTTATCAGCCCAGCCAGACCAACCTATAACAATACTGCTACTCAGGATCACATTACCAACCCTGTCCCTGTTCCAACCAGTACCACCACCCATCAAGAGGAAACCACAGTAGATGTTGATCCTGGTACTAGTAGCGCAACTGCAGCACAGCCTCAGACAGTAGAGGATTTCCTTGCGTCAGTCTCCCTACCCCTCCAACAGCCTTTAATTCCTGAAGGCTACCTCACCCCTCAAGTCCAAAACAAGAGTAAGAGTAGAAGCCACCATTTTGACACCGAACTCCCCTCACAAAGAAAGAGCACGAGACTAGCAAAAAAGGCAGAGATGAATGTGGGCAAAGATACTTTACAAGTTGCCCAGGACCTCTTGATTAAAAAGCTAGGTGATTTAGCGGGCGAGGAGCCTGCTGCCGATGAACAGGAACCTGACTTCGATTTTTATGCACAGCACTTCCAGAGGCCGATCGAGAAGAACAAGATGGAGGCCATTCGGGTGCTGATCGAGGAGGGAAGCAAGAAGATGAAGATGGGCAGCATCACAAGGAAGATGACTGCTCAGGTGGGTCTGGACGCCTAGATGGGCTTCCAGCACCGGTAGATCAAGTTACCAATGTTAGCCCCTCTGCTATCGGAGGGCGGGGCTATATGCCCGTTGTATCAGGGATGGCCATTAGGGCCCATGTCGCTAGCTGAACTCGTTGATGAATCTGTAGCTGTTGCCTGCTGGCCCAAGAGCCTTCGGCAAGTGATCTGTAATCCTAAGAACTGGATGGGAGTTGGTGCCTGCTGGCCATCGAGCCTTCGGCAAGTGGTGTATGAACCTGAGAACTGGATCGGTTTGGGCCTGCTGCCTATGAGTAATCAATTAGTTAAGTATCTTCTGTGGTATGCTCCGCTTGTTGATGTTACAGTGAGGAGGATTGTAGGCTGCTCTGCCTCCCCTCTGTTTTCTGTCGAAGTTATCTCTGTCCAAGTAGACCTTTTGTGGATAAATGTCAGTTAAAGATTGCAACATTATGTGCTGGAACGTTAGAGGACTTAATGATGGCGCAAAAAGAGCGAGTGTACGTAACCAAATTTACTCCTCTGGGGCGACGGTGGTCTGCCTTCAGGAGACCAAGATCACATCATGGACTTACAGTCTACTGGTGGAGACAGTAGGAACAGACATGGCACAGAATTTCGTCGCCCTTCCATCAATTGGTGCCTCTAGAGGGATTCTAATTGCAGTCTCTGCAAGGTTTTTTTGTTTGGACGATCCACACCTGACAACCAACACAGTTTCAGCAAGCTTAAGGATGTTGGCCGATAACACTAAATGGTCGATTTCCGGCGTCTATGGACCACAATCGGACCAGGATAAAGTCCTATTTATGCAGGAAATAAGTGGACTCAAGCAACTTATGCTCCCGGAATGGCTACTATTAGGGGATTTCAATCTCATTTACCGGGCGCAGGATAAAAATAATGGCCGGCTAAATCTACCACTACTCAATGCCTTCAAATCTGCAATCGACAACCTACTACTTGTCCCAATTGAACTGCAGGGGAAAAAATACACCTGGAGCAATGATCAACAGTCTCCCACGATGACAAAGATCGACCACGTCTTTGCATCTTCTGAGTGGCTGGTTATTTTCCCACGGACGTATCTACAGGCCCTGGCATCACTAGGATCCGATCATTGTCCATTATACTTGCAGGGTGATGTCAACATGGATTTTTATAGGGGATTCAGGTTTGAATCTCACTGGCCAAGCTGGCCAGGTTTCCTGGAGACGGTCAAAGAGGTTTGGGACAAGCCGGTGAATACCCAGGATGCTATACTCCGGGTTCATGTTAAACTGTTGCGAACTGCAAAGGCTTTGAAACTATGGAGAAGAAAAAACTTCAATGACTGGAAAGTGCGCTGGGCCATCCTCAACATTACTCTAGCAAATTTGGAAAGGGCACAAGAATCAAGAACTCTAACACAGGATGAATTGGTTTTCAAACAGTACCTGAAAAACAAGGCACTAGGGTTAGCATCAATCCAAAAAACAAGGGCGAGACAACATTCACGTCTAACGTGGATGAGGAAAGGGGATTCAAACACAAATTTTTTTCACCTGCACGCTAATGCAAGAAGGAAGAAAGTTTACATCCCATCCCTTGCTGGTCACGCGGGGACAGTGGTACTGCAAGAGGAGAAGGCCAGTCTGATACACACGCATTTCTCTCAGATTATGGGGACACCAGACTCAAGAACTAAGGCTATTAATTGGGACGAGCTAGGGTACGTACACCATAACCTGGATGAATTAGATGCCCCATTCACACAAGAGGAGATTGCGATGGTCATCAAAGAGATGCCTGCTGAAAAATCGCCAGGGCCGGATGGTTTTATAGGCCTATTCTACAAGAAATGTTGGACGATCATAGAGGATGACCTAACACAAGCGATCTTAAGTTTTTACTCACATCGGACGGCAAAACTGAGCCTTGTCAACGAGGCAAACATTGTGCTCCTGCCCAAGAACCAGATGGCAGCCACCATTTCGGATTATAGGCCGATCAGCCTTATCAACAGTGTGGCTAAGATCATCACCAAAATCCTTGCAAATAGGCTTGCCCCGCGTATGAACGAGCTGGTGTCATGTGCACAAAATGCATTCATCAAGAAAAGATGTATTCATGACAACTTTATTTATGCGCAGAGAGCTATCCAACTCCTCCATCGAAACAAAAAGTCGGCCCTCTTCATAAAGCTTGACATCTCCAAAGCATTTGATTCCATTGGTTGGTCGTTTCTATTAGAAGTCATGCAAGCGCTGGGGTTTAGCGCCAAGTGGAGAGACTGGATTGCAGCTTTACTGGGCTCGGCTTCATCAAGAGTCCTAGTAAATGGGCAACCGACAAGGGGGATAAAACATGCAAGAGGATTAAGGCAGGGCGATCCCTTATCACCGCTGCTGTTCATTTTGGCCATCGACCCTCTTCAGCGCATTATCGAAATGGCGGCAGAGAAAGGTGTTCTTAAACCCATTTTACCAAAGGCGGCCAGGCTGAGGTGCTCACTATATGCAGATGATGCAGCCATTTTTGCAGAGCCATCGTCGATCGAACTAGATCGACTACTAAAGATATTGACGTTCTTCGGAGAGTGCTCGGGACTCAAAATAAATATCTCGAAGACGGAAATTTTTCCAATTCAGCTAGACACCACGGCGGTTTCACAGCTTCTACATAACTTCCCGGGCAAGATTTGCAAATTCCCAGGGAAATATTTAGGGCTCCCTCTTCACATTCGAAAGCTGAGAAGAATTGAGGTGCAACCATTAATTGACAGAATAGGAGCTCGTTTGCCGGGATGGAAAGGCAAATTTCTCTCTACGGCAGGAAGAGAGACGTTAGTAAAGACTGTCCTTTCATCACAGCCTATTTACCACATGACAGCCTTCCCAGAACATAAATGGCTGATACGTAAAATTGACCGTTTAAGAAGGAGCTTCCTATGGAGAGGGGAAACACCGGACAAGGTCTACGGTGGCCATTCACTAGTAAACTGGCCAACAGTCTGTCGCCCAAAAATAAAAGGAGGGCTAGGAGTGTTAGACTTGGAGCGTTTTGCGAGGGCGTTGAGACTAAGATGGTTTTGGTTCCAGTGGAAACACAAGGAAAGGGCATGGTGCGAACTTGATCTTCCATGTGATGGACGCGACCGCGAGCTTTTTGCGGCATCAACGATAGTAACAATAGGCGATGGGAAGACCGCCAGCTTCTGGTCATCCTCCTGGATCGATGGGAAAACACCTAAATCCATGGCCCCAAGTCTTTTTAAGAAATCAAGGAGGAAGAAACTAACAGTGCATGACGCAATACAGAGGAATAGATGGATTGCAAACATCTTGCCGTTACAAACAACCCAGGAGATACATGAATACGTTGCACTTTGGGAAGCTGTAAAAGAGGTGCATTTAGAGGAAAATAGAGAAGATACAATCCAATGGCGATGGACTTCAAGTGGAGAATACACAACCAAGAGTGCTTATCTTATTCAGTTTGAGGGGAGTTTTACTAGGTTAAAGTTAACGCCAATTTGGAGAGCGAGGGCTGAACCTAAATGCCGCTTCTTTGCTTGACGTTACTCCACAAGAAGATCCTTACCGCCAACAATTTGGCCAAGCGTAACTGGCCCAGCGATCCGACCTGCAAACTATGTACCATTGAGCCGGAAACTCCAAATCATTTATGCAAGGATTGCCCATTCTCACAGCAGGTATGGGCCTGCCTAAAACGATGGTTAAACCTTGCGGTGATCGACTCTGTGAGCACGTCGGGTTCGATCCATGGTTACTGGCGTAGATGTCGGGCCAAATTCGACAAAACAGAAAGGAGGAGAGTAGATGGAATCATGTTATATTTTTGGTGGAATATCTGGAAGGAACGCAATCGGAGGACATTCCAACATAAGTCGCTTTCTCCAAACCAAGTAGCGCAACTTTGCAAGGATGATATCCTACAATACCATATGGCCACATCTCCAACAAGAAGCGATCAGTAGCGGTTCCGGTTCAGTTGAGATTTGGAGTCTTCTCAGTTTCTTGGTTCAGTATGCTGGCCTGCGTGCCATGGTTGTGTTAGTAGCGTTAGTACTTTTCATAGTTGTGGTCAAAGTAGAGTGGTCGGAACCAGTTTAATTGTTGTTGTTTTTCGTTCTTTACTCGTCTAATAAAAAAACGGCAAAGCTCTTGCCGCCTTTCTAAAAAAAAGAATAATATGGTAAGTAGCCATTCAGTTAAAATTTGTTCACAGTAACATATAACGAGCGATATTAGTTACAAGCAACTCAAAGGCTAGGTGCTACTTGGAAGGAAAAAAAAATCTGCCCAACTGTTTTCTTAAGCCTTAGCTATCTCTTCTTATCCCCAAACACAGGGCAACAACTGTTTTCTTAAACCTTAGCTATCTCTTCTCATCCCCAAACACAGGGCCACCTTCACAGGCCAAACAACCTACAATGCTCCCCTGTGGTATGAATACAATTGGTTCCCCCTTGTTGTGTATATGCTGACAGATTTCCTAGTACTAGTTCAACAATAAGACCCTGCACATAACCACATCCTTCTATGGCCAGCAAGAAAGAACAGAAGAGATCACTAGTTCTCAGCAACGGATTTTATTGAGTTCTTTAGCCCCAGCTAGATTTTATAAAACAATTTTTTTACTATAAGAGAAGATGCAGATTTTCAGTAGTATACAATGAATTGCCACCTACTTGTGTCGCCACAAGGTAGATGTAAGTACTACTGATTCGCCAATGTGCATTGTTTGTAAGGGCAGTTTGGGCCAAAGCTGTAGGGTCACCTTGTTTATTTATTCTTGGCGTTCAGTTCTTAGTATGGCTATGATGAATTCCTATTTTTGAAATTATTTCTTGCACTGTTATAATGTTATGTTTCGCTATGTTTAGACCTCAGCAATCTAAAAATTAATTCTACTATATGATCCCCCACTCTATTTATTTTAATTTCTTTGTATGCTATTGCCAAGGCTGTAACACTAAACATGTTTGTTCAAAGAAAGCTTGATGTTAGTAGCTGCCAAAGTGAAAACTGACATGGAGAAGTCATGTGGAAAGAATGCATGTATACGTACCTGCAAAAGCTATAGGTTCATGCACAGGGAAGCACACGAGGGGTGCCCCATCCTTCTTTTTATTATCAAATTCAGCAAAGAAGAGTGTCGGATAGGAGGTACTGGACAGAGAATCCTTCCGAGTGGCCAAGAAGTTGACATGAGTGTAAAGGTAGCGACAGGGAGCAAAAGACAGGCAATCCTCAGCAATCTCCTCGCAATACTCGGGGCCACCTACATTCTCATTCACACAGGAGATGATATGAAGATCATATGCAGGTTTCTACAAAACAAAACAGGATCAATTAGCAAAACTTTTTATTGTACGCAACATCAATAACACAAACAAAATCATTAGTTCAATGAAGATCAGATGTACTCAACCAACCCCATCCTGCAGTAGGTGCTTGCGCAATGCAGCTTTCACCTTTCTGGATACCCTTCTCTGCTGAGCCTCAGAGCGCATCTTTCCAGCTACGACAGGATAGCCGGACTTGCATACTCGTTCAGGAATTGGTGGCTGTTGTGGAGACATTAACTCAGACCAACAGTGCACATCTTCAGATGTGAGCTGGTTCATAGCCACCGGATCTCCCTTCCAAGAAGCAAGGAATGTAGCTTGCTTGTCAGGGTTGGGATGCCATGCTGCGATGGCTGCAGCCATGTAAGCCTCTTGGACGCCAGCACATGGACTTTGCTGCTCCACATTTCTGATGATTTCATCATAGTGGTTGCACATGCAGTGACAGAGATGATGACTGTCTGAGCGGCGTTGGTGATGATGCTGTTCCACCTTAGCCTGCTCTGCTGTAGACATGAGCTTAGGATCAGCGAGGGACAGCTGACCACAGGCAGCGATCAGACACTGCACGGCCTGGTGCTCAGACAGATGATGGTAGCGAGTCTGGATGAAGGAGACAAGCCCATAGAAGGAGCGGCTTTCTAGGCGGGTGAGGCTGTCTGGGCCGATAACATCAAGCACCGGGGTGACTGCTGCCGGGAAGTTGGCATGGTACCAGATGGTGTTGTAGATGATGTTTGAGACAGGGTCCATGGGTCCGTAGCAGTGACCAGCCCTGAGCAGGCTGCGGTGGAGGTGAGAGCGTAGCTCGCCGCGCGGTAGCCTGGCCAGCGCCTGCAGGTAGAATCCGTGGATCGTGTCGAGGAGCACCATTCGCAGAGATCGGGTGTGCTGATATGGCATCTTGGCAATGGCGTTGATGTATGGAGGCCGCGAAGCAGCAAGATGCCAGGGTATGTTCAGGTTCGCAGCCGCGGGGTCATCGAGCATCGTTTTCAGGCGCTCGAGTTCCCGTTCCCGGAGCGGAGAGTGGGAGTCCACCTCCGAGAGGAGGGAGAAGGCTTGGTGCAGACGGGACGACAGCAGCATCCAGACACGGACGAGGTGGTTGGGTTCGGGGTGCTTGGCGACCTGCGCAGCCAACGCGAGCGCCGCCTCGACGGCGGGGGCGGACGCAGGGGAGTTGACGGAGAAGCGCAGCAACATGCCCCGGTCGGCGACGATGGTGCGGGCGGCGCAGAGCAGGTCGGCGTCGGCGAGGAGCAGGTAGCGTATGGCCTCCCACTCGGCGAGGTAGGGGAATAAGTAGACTAGGAAGGCGATGAGGCCCTGCATCGAGAGGCGGCCCATCTCGGCCAGCTTCTCATCGTCATCGACGACGGAGCCGCTGGCCAAGACCTTTTCTTGGAGGTCTGGCCAGCGGTCGGAGGTGCAGATGGCGTTAACCATGATGTTGGATACGGGGTCGAGGAGGCCGATGCAGACGCCGGCGTCGAGGAAGCGCGAGAGCGTGACGGGCCTCCCCCGCACGGCGAGACGGTGCTGCGCCTCCGTGTAGGAAGACTCGATCTTGGAGAGGAGGCCATCCCGTGCTTCGCAGTGCTCCTTTGAGGAAGGCATGTACCGATGCCGCGGAGGCCGAGCCACGCGAAGGGTGCTGCATCGTCCCGCGCCATCATCGGCCATGGCCGCCTCGTTCCTGCGACGGCGATGGCCGATGGGGTTAGGGTTAGGGTTTGGGAGGGAAACGAGAAGAGCGAGCACGTCGAGAGAAGGGAGACACGATGACGTCGACGCTTGGAGCGAGCATGTCGGTCAGCCCAACAAAGAAAAAAGCCTATAAAATCAGGACCGTGTGCTGGGGGCCCAGACAGCAGAATCCGCCTCTGTTTTGGGATGGCGTATGGCCCGTTTCAGCCGTGCAATGCAGGTGTGTCATACCGCGCTCCACGGCCCATCAACACGAGTGATTTCTATTCTATCTGATGAGCACGGGTTGATGGAGAGTATTGGCAAGCATGTATGAATCCTATGGAATTTAAATGCAAGCGTGCAGATCGAGCATGCATGAACCAGTAGAGCAAATTAATAAAAGTCTGCGTGCCGGTATGTTATTCATGGTTTGTCAATGTTCTTCCCTACAAGTTCAAAAATTGGCAAACCATGAAGAACTTACCATTGTTATACCTGGAGTGTAGAAGCTCATGTAGGTAAGAATATTGAAGACACCATTTTCATCATTGTTAAGTACTTTTTCACCTCGTCAAATTTTATATCAATGGTAAATAATCCAACATCTCCATGTACGAATAAGACTCCAATACCATGGGTGAAAGCAATACAACTACAAGAGATGGGCAAGGCGTTGACTGGGAGCAGCTTCTCAAGCTCAATGACTCTGATTTGTGCCCACCCTATGTCTCCATTGGATCTTGTCTCCATCGACCAGAGGGAGATGAGTCTGCCCCTCTCTGGTATTGCGACTCCCAGTGCACCATCCTCCATCGTCATGAGCGTAGTATAAGTAGCCACAGCGGAGGCAAATCACTGGCCATCTAGGCGGCCCTCGCGCAGGTCGCCAATCACCCCCAACCAACCACCTCTTCCATGATTGGATGCTGCTATCCTCCCGTCTGCACCAAGCCTTCTCCCTAATTTCGGAGGTGGACTCACACTCTCCGTCTCCGCTCGGCGACCTCGATCGCCGGACGAAAGCGATGCTCGATGACCCCGTGGCTCCGAACCTGGCCATGTCCTGGGATCTTGCTGCTTCGCGGCCTCCATGCAGCGATGCGAGGAACGACAACACCATCTTCACCAACGCAATTCAGATAGTCATCATCTCTGTCACTCCATGTGCAACCACTATGATGAAGTCATCAGAAATGTGGAGCAGCAAAGCCCATGTGCATCCAAGAGGCTTACATGGCTGCAGCCACCGCGGCATGCATGGCATCCCAACCCTGGTGAGCAAGCTGCACTCCTTGCTTCTTGGAAGGGAGATCCTGTGGCTATGAACCAGCTCACCTCTGAAGATGTGCACCGTTGGTCGCAGTTTATGTCTCCATGAAAGTGTTACACAGGAGGAGGGCGAACTGCCGCGCTACGCATACAAGGACTAAGCCTAGCCATTGCCTATATTTACATTGTGCTAACACATTAGTCTAACACTCTCCCGCAGTCTAATCGGAGCACTGCTAACGGTCAGACTGGACCGGAACTCCTGGAACAGTGAGGTAGGAAGACCCTTGGTGAAGACGTCGGCGTACTGCGATGTTGTGGGAACATGAAGGACCCGAGCATGGCCGAGGGCATATTTCTCTCGAACAAAGTGGAGATCGATCTCTACATGCTTTGTTCGCTGATGCTGCACTGGATTGCTGGACAGGTACACTGCACTGACGTTATCACAATAGACCAGGGTGGCTCGGCGAGGTGGGTGGTGAAGCTCGAATAGTAGCTGTCGTAGCCAGGTAGCTTCAGCAACGCCATTCGCCACAGCGCGGTATTCGGCCTCAGCACTGGACCTAGAAACACTGCATAGCCAGATGTGGAGCGACGAGTATCTGGACATCCAGCCCAGTCTGCATCCATGTACACGACGAGGTCTGTAGGTGATGAGCGACGCATAGTCAATCCAAGTGAAAGAGTGCCTTGCAGATATCGCAGCATCCGTTTGAGAGCTATGAGGTGGGGCTCCCTAGGGTCATGCATAAAGAGGCACACTTGCTGAACTGCAAAAGCAATATCCGGACGGGTAAATGTCAAGTACTGCAGGGCACCAGCTAGACTGCGGTACTGGATGTCATCAGCAACATGTGGTCCATCTGCGAATAATTTGGAGTGCAGATCAACAGGGGTGCTGCATGGCTTGCACTCACTCATCCCGGCTTGCTCCAAAATGTCCTGAGTGTACTGTCGCTGAGAGAGAAATAACCCATTAGCAGAGCGTGCCACTGAGAAAGTGGGAATAACTGAATTGATTGATCTGTGTTGATGTGTTTACATGTATATACAAAGAGAGCACAGAGTGCATGCATGCAATTACACAGGAGGAGGGCGGACTGCCGCGCTACGCGTACAAGGACTAAGCCTAGCCATTACCTATATTTACATTGTGCTAACACATTAGTCTAACACTCCAGAACAGCCACCAACTCCTGAACGAGTACGCAAGTCCGGCTATCCTGTCAGAGCTGGGAAGATGTGCTCCGAGGCTCAGCAGAGAAGGGTACCCAGAAAGGTGAAAGCTGCATTGGCCAAACACCTGCTGCAGGATGGGGTCGGTTGATGAGTACATCTGATCTTCATTGAACTGATTATTTTGTTTCTGTTATTTGTTGCTGCGTACAATAAAAAGTTTTGCTAATTATTTATCCTGTTTTGTTTTGTAGAAACCTGCATATGATCTTCAAACCTGCATAGAATATAGGTGGCCCGGAGTATTGCGGTGATATTGCTGTCTTTTGCCCCCTGTCGCTACCTTTACACTCATGTCAACTTCTAGGCCACTCGGAAGGATTCTCTGTCCAGTGCCTCCTATCCGACACTCTTCTTTGCTGAATTTGATAATGAAAAGAAGGATGGGGCACCCCTTTTGTGCTGCTCTGTGCATCAGCCAATAGCTTTTGCCGGTAAGTACAAGCATTCTTCTTTCCACATGACTTCTCCATGTCAGTTTTCACTTTGGCAGCTACTAACATCAAGCTGCCTTTGAACAAACATGTTTGGTGTCACAGCCTTGGTAATATCATACAAATAAATTAAAATAAATAGAGTGGAGGATCATAGTAGAATTAATTTTTAGATTGCTGAGGTCTAGGCATAGCGAAAGGTAACAGTATAACAGTGCAAGGAATAATTTCAAACATAGGAATTCATCATAGCCATACTAAGAACTGAAAGCCTTCTGCTATTGCTGATGTATTTCATTTTCTGTAAAAAACTGCAAGTTTCATTTAATTTAATCTCCAGTAGGGGCTCCTTGCCCCTCCTGTTCTTTCAAAAAAAAACCTGAAAGCCAACAAAAAATAAAGTCACCCTACAGCTTTGGCCCAAACTGTCCTTACAAACAATGCACATTGGAGAATCAGTATTGTTTACAACAACCTTGTGGCGACACAAGTAGGAGGTAATTCCTTGTATATACTACTGAAAATTTGCTGCCTCATGTAATGACAAAAAATTGTCTCGACTATAGTTTCTACAAAAATCTAGCAGGGGCTAAAGAAGAATCCGATGCTGACAATTAGTGATCTCTTCTCTCCTTTCTTGCTGGGCATATAAGTATGTAATTATGTGCAAGGTCTTATTGTTGAACTTCTACTATAAAATCTTTCAGCATAAATACAAGGGGGAACCAATTTCATTCATACCACAGTTTGTCCAATTTCATTCATACCACAGTTTGCCCGGCACTCGGCAAAGGACAATTTTTGCCGAAGGCTGGACTTTGCCGAGTGTCCGGCACTCGGCAAAGGCTGGTTTGCCGGGTGTATTTCTTTGCCGGGTGCCGTGGGGTCTGGCACTCGGCAAATAATGCCTTTGCTGGGTGCCCGATAAAAAGCACCCGGCAAATCGTCCGTTTCCTGTAGTGCGTATCTGAGGGATGAGAAGAGACAGCTAAGGCTTAAGACAAAGTTGGGCAGTTCTTTTCTTCTTCCAAGTAGCACCTACCCCTTTTGAGTTGCTTGTAATATCGCTCATTTTATGACACTGTGTTGAAGCAAAAGTGAATCTGCAAACACAAAGGGCTAATACCCGAAATCGATATCCAAAGCGTGCCAGTCGATTTGACCTGTTAATCGACAAGGATGAAGATACGAGCACTTTGGTCCTGACAACAGCGATACGCCCGGAAGTCACGGCCAAGAGGTACTCACGCGGAACTCGAGGATCAACGAAGATTGCACTTAGAGCAATGCAACTCGTCGAATCGATGAGAACTCGTAAAAAAGAAAAATATGCAAATTGACGAAGTCGCCGAAAAGTAGATGTAAATAAGAGTAAAAGCTGTTTTTTGATGTATTGATTGATCCTTTATTACATTGCCCTTCACTCTATATTTATACCCTGATCTATAGAAACGTAACCAAATACGACTAGGACACTAAATCCAAATCTAAGGAAAAAATATGACTTTGATACAACTCAGACTTTACTAATCGTAAACAAGGAAATTAACTCCTATTTTACTCCATAGTCCGCCTTAATCACGATGGTATTCTCATCGACCTCCTTTTCAACAGCACAGCCCCTGTTCCATCGGCAGCAGCCTTCGAGCTCCTTCCATCGGTACATTCCCTGTTTCATCGGCTGTAGTCTTCATACCTTCCTTCATCGGTACATCCCCTATCTCATCGGCAGCAGTCTCCAAACCCTCTTTCATCGGCATCGGCAATAATACCCTTAACCTCATCGGCAACATTTCAAATTAAATCCATACACTGCCACCACTCAAAAACAAATTTATTCTCCTTGGCTATCATTTTACACGGTAATCTTTCCTCTGTTGATTAGCCCTTCCTGATCATCTTGACACGTGCTAAAAACGATGTCAACACATGCCCCCCAATTTCGGAGTATAAGATACTGATGCTCCGAAATTTACTCCAACTGATGCTTGCTATCACCTATTTCTTCAACCCATTCTCCAAGCATAACATGATTTATTACCAGATTCAATCAAATCTAGATCCAATCCATGTATCTCAATAAATATCGCACATTTTCCAACCTTCTTTGCCTTAATTACGGTTGAGATACCAAAATAACAATCCATCAGCAAGATCTTACCACAACGCATCATTTTTTAGAACTGAAAAATCCTGTATCGAGATATCCTTCAAGTCATGATTACTTGCCGTCAAATCTTCTGTACCATCCCTTGATTGTCGTGTGAACAGTTACCATATCCAACTGAACCACCTCGATCCATCCGCATACGGCGTAGAGATAAGTCAAGAATACCCCTACTCCAAATAACCTATAAATAGATTTCGTCGGGCTGTTCATCTTCTACCTTCAAACTCCATCCCTTGGCATTCTCACTCCGGCGGCAACCCTAACCAACGACCGCGCATCCTCAACTCACCAGAGCCATCGTCATCTTCAAGTTCCCAGCTCGTGCCCTCATCCGCTTGAAGCAATGGCTGTTAACTTCGACGTCCCTGCGGTTCGTTCTTCCTCTTATTACTTTTACTTTAATCCTTTCAGTTCCCTGCGAGTTCTTACAGTCGACATTTTTCTTTCTCTTTCATTTTCTTGGTCCTCCAAACTTAGGAACTTCGCAACGCACTGGTGATTCCAACCCATCAACCTCCCCTCCATTGCCTAGGTCCAATGGGCGACCCAGATCCAACTGACCTGATTAATGCAGAGGCAAATCGTATTCCCTTCAAATCTCAAAATTTCTCTTTGAATCTGTGGAAAGACACGTTCCGTTCTTGGCCCAAACCCACCAAAGGGTGGAAAAACTGGTTCTTGAGGGTCAACAGATCAATGCAAGTGTTCTGGGCAGAACGGAAGATAGATCAGTGTATCAGGCTATTCATTGCCGATATACAAAAGAATGAATCCATGATGATAGCTGCCGCTCAGTTTTGGTCCGACACCACCAACACCTTCATGTTCGGTCATGGCCCATGTGCCCCTATTCTTGCCGATGTATACATGCTCACGGGCTTGGACATCTCAACTGTCGATGAAGGCCATATTTTCGGCAGAAAAGCTGAATACAGAGTGAATACACGCAACATCGGCGGCTGGACAGGATACATTCAAGAGTACCAAAAGACCGGTACCGTCAGTCAAAGGGAACACGCCACATTCCTGAACATGTGGCCGGAGAAATTTATTTTCTGTGGCCGATTGGTAGGACCAACCAACGCTTTCCTCCCAGCAGCAGAACTCTTAGCCAACGGTGTTAGATTCCCTCTTGGCCGATATCTCCTGAGCTCAACCTACCACCTTCTCCACCAAGTATCCCAGAAGCTTATACTTGGCGAACCCATCGGCAATCTGGGAGGTCCATGGTGGTTCATCAATATGTGGTTAAACGCTCACATGCACAAGCGTTTACAGTGGGATCTCTTTGCTCAGGAATTCCCACGAGAGATTCCCGAAGAGTACGTCCTTGGAGATGATGAATCGGCAACACGCCCCCCTCTCAACTTCGACGAAGCAATAATCGTCCTTCCCGGAACAGAAGCCAATGAGGATCAAATCGGCAGATTTTTTCAAACTTTCTACCATGGCCTCCCTCGTGACCTCAGGGCTTGGGTACCTTACATTGATGAGGATAACAAGTTCCCTCTCCTCTTCAATTTCGCCGATAGTGATCTGAACCAAGACAATGATCTCATGATGGCCATTATCACCCCCAGAGCAATCCCAGTCAACAATTTGGTAGCGGGAAAGCTTCCCATACTACTTATGAATTCTACAATCCATCGGCAGTATCTCGCCAGCTGGCCTTTGGGCAACTGCCCATCAAACTATGCTATGCCGATGTGATCAAGCCCAGAGAAATCATTACTGCTAGAACTGAATGGAGCAGGATAGTAAGACTTGCTCCTGATGCCGATATTTCAAATGTCGATCTCTCCGCCTGGTCACCAGCATCTTTCATAACAGAGTCATATAAGCAATGGTGGCAAGAGTGGAAAGAACAGCTGTTTTCAACGTCTGTTCACACATATCGGCACCTGATCGACCCTGATTATGCTATTCCTGATAATGCAGTAAGTTCCTTTTAACTTTTGTCTCTTTCCTGCCTTTTATTATGTATATCGGTAACTAACCTTCCTTGAAACAGGCCGATGATCCAGTTCCACCAACAAGCAAAAGTGGAAAACCCTTCAACCTTCATCCAGCCTCTCCAATCTCAGCAATCGGCTACAACGCCCCCACCTTAGAAGCCTTGACCTTCCAAAGGGCTCGCACCAAAACCATCACTTCCAGACCAAGACTGGAAACATCCAGGGCTTCTCCAAAGGCTGCTGCTTCAAGCCTAATCAAGGCTTTTAAGGTAATAATCTTGCTTACTCTGTTTTCTGCCGATACACTCCATATTAACACACAACTATCAGGGTGTGCAAGCTGCAGCTGGATCGTCATCGGCAACTTTACCAAGCACCGCAACCTCTACCCCTCCTTCAGAGGTATTCTCTTATTTTTACATTTTTCTCTATTAAATATCCAATCTTATACCTATTTTTGCAGCAACAAACGGGCACATCGGTAAGCACACCAAGCATGCAGGCTCCCCAACCAACAGATGTTGATGCCCCCCAGCCAGTTGTTGTTGAAGCACAAACAAAGCGTAAAGCTTTGACCGATGCTGAGGTTCAACAGAAACGACAGAAATCTACACCAGCCCCTGTGTTTGCTCCAACATCCGTCAGTCAATCCACTGAACAAACTGCTCCTTCTGCCCAAGATACATCATCGGCAATTATACCTCAAGGGCCATCTACCGATGTGATCATAGAAGACATTCCATCGGCATCTTCTGCCGATCCTTCGTATGATCCTTTACAAGCCGCTCCCTCAAGTTAAGCTCAAGAAATCGCCCTGAAGCAGGTAAACTAATTAATTACTTGGTTTATTATATCCCCAAATATCATAAACAGGATTTCTAATTCTCTTTATTTCACAGGAACAAGATTCTTCCGATAGCTTATTCTCTTTTGCTATCGATGTCTCTGATGACGACGGAGAAGAGGTGAGTTCCTCCCTGGCGTTGGGAACAATATCGTCGGACACCTATGGCAAGCTAGAAACCCTCCTAAATCTGCTGCAGCAAGACACTGCCCAATTGGTGATCGACTCGGATCCTGCGAGGTCTATCTTCAAAACGATCCGCGGCCAAGTCCCTGCTAATGTTGAAGAAATCATCTTTCCAGCAGTCCATCTGGAGAGCAGACAACTTCAATATCAAAGGGCCGTTCATCGTATTGCTGACAGAGCAGCTCAGTCTCAACTTAAAGAAGAAATGCTGCAGTTGAAGCAGACTGCCGACGATAAGCACAAGAATATCAACAATTTGCAAGCCTCCAGTGCTGATATTAGACAGAAAATCTTAGATCTATCGGCAAAGAAAGCAGCCCTGCTAGCTGAACTGGAAAAAGTTGAGACAGCTCTGACTCAAGCTAAACAAGAAGAAGACCAGCTTCCCGACGCCATCAAGGCCCTTCAACAGGAACGAGATGCTCAAGCTCGCAAGGCCTTGGTCTTGAAAAAGAAACTCAAGCCTGTGGAAGGAAGTGCCGATGAAGACGCCAAGGAATTAAAAGAAGCCGATGAAATTCGCCTGCGTGCGATATCAGCCATCCAGGCTTTGTTAAATTAGCGCATCGGCAACAATTGATACTTTGTTTTAACTCCAGCCGATAGGATTGTTATCGGCAACTATATTCTTATGCATCTATCCAGATACTAGGGTAATATTTCTTTAAATATTTTCCATTTAATGCTCTGGGAAATACAACTCCTTCGAGAGTTTCAAGAATATACGCATTACCAGGAACAGATTGATTTATCCGATATGGACCTTCCCAATTAGGTGACCATTTGCCAAACTTAGAACTTTTAGTCCCAATCGGTAAAATCAATTTCCAAACCAATTCACCATCGACAAATTCCTTTACCTTCACTTTCTTGTCATACCATCTAGCTACCCTTTTCTTATTTTCCTCGATGCTAACTAAAGCTTTTAACCGATGACCTGCTACATCTTCCAATTCATCTTTCATAAAAATATCATAATCATCGGCTGTCAGTTGATCCTGAAAGCGCATTCGCCTAGAGCCAATCTTAATCTCCCAAGGTAATACCGCATCGTGTCCATACACCAATTGATAAGGTGATACCTTGGTTGCACCATGACATGCCATCCGATATGACCACAAAGCTTCATTTAATATTGTATGCCACTTTTTAGGATATTCTTTAATCTTGCGCTTAATAAGTTTAATAATTCCTTTATTAGATGCTTCAGCCTGGCCATTAGCTTGGGCATAATACGGTGAAGAATTCAAAACTTTAATTCCCATACTTATAGCAAACTCATCAAATTCACCCGATGTAAACATAGTGCCCTGATCGGTAGTGATGGTTTGTGGGATGTCAAATCGGTAAACAATATGCTCCTTCACAAAATCAACCATGTTAGCCGATGTCACCTTTTTCAAAGGAATTGCTTCAACCTACTTTGTGAAATAATCGGTAGCAACAAGAATAAACTTATGCCCTTTACTCGATGGTGGATAAATCTGACCGATGAGATCAATAGCCCAACCCCGAAACGGCCAAGGTTTAATTATGGGGTTCATAGCCGATGCGGGTGCTCTTTGAATATTACCGAATTTTTGACATTCCTGACATCCTTTAAAATATTTAAAACAATCCTCAAGAATAGCCGGCCAATAATATCCATTTCTTCTGATCATCCATTTCATCTTGAACGCTGACTGATGAGCCCCACATACTCCTTCATGAATTTCACTCATCAGGCTTTTTGATTTCTCTATGCTAACACACCTGAGTAAAACTCAATCTATGGTACGGTAATACAATTCATCATCGAGGAGTACATACTTTGTCGCTTGGAACCTTATGCGTCTTTCAACCTTTTTAGATGGATTCTTTAAATAATCAATAATTTCCTTTCTCCAGTCATCGGTATCAGCTACTGATGTCAATGCTTCTTGAATAGGTTGATATCCTGAAGCATGCTGAGCCAATCGGTTAGCCTCTTCATTATGCATCCGGGAAATATGCTCCAGATGAAAACTCCTAAACCCTTTTAACAATTCCAAACACTTTTCATGATATGAAATTAGAATTTCACTTCGGCATTCATAAACTCCAATCAACTGATTTATAACTAGCATAGAATCACCAAAGACTTCAACAGCATCAGCATGTACTTCTTTAAGCAATTCTAACCCTTTTATCAGGGCTTGGTACTCAGCTTGATTGTTTGTCGATGTGGCAACGATCGGCAATGAGAACTCATACTTCTTCCCCTGAGGAGAAATCAACACGATGCCGATGCCTGCCCCTTCACCACAAGTAGACCCATCAAAGAAAAGTGTCCACGGAGCAACTTCCAGAGAATCCACCGTGTTGCAATGTTGAGTAACAAAATCGGCCATAACCTGTCCTTTAACTGTCTTAGCCGATTCATAACGTAGGTCAAACTCTGATAACGCTAAAATCCATTTACCAATCCTACCATTTAGTATTGGCATAGATAGCATATATTTGACCACATCATCTTTGCATATGACAGTATATTCAGCCGATAGTAAATAATGCCTCAACTTAATACAGGAGAAGTATAAACATAAGCATAATTTCTCAATGGCCGAATACCTGGTTTCAGCATCTATTAACCGCCTGCTCAAATAATAGATAACACGCTCCTTCTCTTCAAATTCTTGAATAAGAGCTGAACCGATAACAGTATCTTCAGTTGATAAATACAATCTGAAAGGTTTTCCATGCTGGGGTGGAACTAACACTGGAGGATTTGTTAAATAACTCTTAATCTGATCTAAGGCTAATTGCTGTTCATCCCCCCATTTAAACTCCTGATCGGCTTTCAATTTCAATAATGGACTGAAAGCCTTGATCTTACCTAACAGATTAGATATAAACCTTCTGATGAAATTAATCTTACCGATCAAGGACTGTAATTCAGTTTTATCGGCAGGAGCAACAACCTTGTTGATTGCCTCGATAGATTTTCTACTAATTTCAATGCCCCACTGATGCACCATAAAACCCAAGAATTGTCCTGCCGATACACCAAATGCACATTTATTGGGATTCATCTTTAATCCATGTTTTCTTGTGCACTCCAATATCTTTCGTAGATCGGTTAGATGCTTTGTGATGTCTCCAGACTTAATCACTATGTCATCAATGTAGATTTCTACCAACGTGCCGATATATTCATGGAAAATAAAGTTCATAGCTCTTTGATAAGTAGCACCGGCATTTTTTAAACCAAATGTCATAACTATCCACTCAAATAATCCCACATGACCTGGACACCTAAAAGCAGTCTTGGAAATATCTTCTTCAGCTATGAATATTTGGTTATAACCTGCATAACCATCCATGAAACTAATAATCTGATGCCCTGCTGCAGCATCAATCAACAAATCAGCAATCGGCATTGGGTAACCATCCATCGGTGTGGCCTTATTAAGATTCCTGAAATCAATACAAACACGGAGTTTTTCATTTTTCTTATATATAGGAACCACATTAGAAATCCACTCTGCATATCAACACTGCCGAATAAACTTTGCCTCAATTAATTTGGTTATTTCGGCCTTAATATCAGGGAGTATATTAGGATTGCATCGGCGAGCCGGCTGCTGATGTGGCCGAAATCCAGATTTAATAGGCAACCGATGTTCAACTATAGATCGGTCTAATCCAGGCATTTCAGTATAATCCCAAGTAAAACAATCTTTATATTCCTTTAACAAATCAACTAGTTGCTGTTTACACTTGGAATTTAACTTAGAGCTAACAAAAGTGGGCCTTGGCCTATTGTCTTCACCAATATCTACTTCTATTAAATCATCTGCCGATGTAAATCCTTGACCTAACTTTCCATCATCGGCAAATCTATCCATTAAAACTCTTCTTCAGAACCGACTGCTTGGATCGGTAGAATTTCATAATCGGCAATCTTGAGGAATTCTTTTTCCCAGGCTTCTCCCGATATGCACTTGGTTCGCTCATAAGTATCTGATTCTGCCGATGCAATGATATAAGAAGAGTCACCAGGAACAACTTCAATCTTATCTCCAATCCATTGTACCAGACATTGATGCATTGTAGAAGGAACACAACAATTAGCATGAATCCAATCCCTTCCCAAAAGCAGATTGTATGCACCCTTGCCATTAATAACAAAGAAAGTTGTCGGTAAGGTTTTACTGCCGATGGTCAACTCAACACATACTGCCCCTTTAGCTGGTGATACATTGCCTTCAAAATCCTTTAGCATCATATCGGTCTTAGTTAAGTCTTGATCTCCCTTACCAAGCTTCCGATACATCACATAAGGCATAATATTAATTGCAGCTCCTCCATCAATAAGTATCTTAGATACAGGCTGCTCATCAACTCTCCCTTTTACAAACAAAGCCTTGAGGTGTTGTCTCTCATTATCAGCAGGCTTCTCAAAAATAACCATCATTGGATCTAACATTAATTGAGCTATTTGATCAGAGGAAACAGCCTCTTCTTCGCTATCAGACAGAGCCAAAAATTCCATCGGCAACATAAACACTATATTGATATCTGCCGATGGACCTTTATTTTTGTGCCTTATCTGCCACTGCTGGTTACCAGATTTCTCATTGGAGGGACTTTCTTCTTGATATAAATCTTTTTGACGCTCTCGCTGCATTTTTCTCTTCTGTGTCTTTGTCAAACCCTCTGGACACCATTGAGGAAGCTTAGTTTTCCATACTGGCAGATAAGTCCTAGTTGTCTCCACACGACGTATATTAGGATCCCTGTAAAATATTTCTTCATCAGGAACTCTTGCATTTGCCATCTCTTCAAGTTCCTCTTGGTTTCTTGGAAAATATGCAACGCGTTTACCAAGTCTTTCATGCACACTAAGCCTGCCCCCCAACCGATCATGTGCTGATGCTCTCCCTCTGATCGGCTCATTAATGAGCAAACCTTGATTACCAGATTGAAACCTTCTTGCAGGATGATTAATTCCATAATAACCATTGCATTCTGGACAATCTTCAACAGTAGGTAACTTAATACCTTTCTCCCAACAATGAATAAAAAACGGACAATTCCAATGATCCTTATGCCGATTCCACTCTTCTTGACACATTTCCTCTTGTTGTCGTCGATACCGGTCTCTTCGCTGACGCCAACCTTCTTGTTGTCTTCGATGAGTAATCACGATGCTAGATCGAGGAGGCCTCCCAGAACCACCACTTTCCGTCAATAGCCCCTTGCCTTTTGCATCATCGGTAGTTATCCGATGTTGGGGATCTACTGATGCATTCTTTTCAGCAGCTACCGATGTCAACACCTTAATTTTCCCTTCAGCATCCAACATATTTGCTGGAAAAGGATGTTGATCAATTTTCATTGGCTTTTGAATCTTAGAATTGCCAAATTTTATCCTGCCAGACTCAATAGCTAACTGCAATTGTTGTCTAAACACCTTGCACTCATTGGTACTGTGTGAAGTTGCATTGTGTCACTTGCAATACAGCATATGCTTTAACTCTTCTGCCGATGGGATCACATGATTAGGTGACAATTTAATCTGACCCTCCTGAAGCAAAAGATCGAATATTTTATCGGCTTTGGTGACATCAAAAGTAAACTTCTCTGGCTCTTTGTGACCAAAGGGACAAGATATCGGCTTCTTATTCTTAACCCACTCTGCCAAACCGATAACTGGTTCATTATCTAAATCAGAATCTTCCGCCTCTTCAACAAATGAAACTTTCTTGTTCTAATTTTTTTTAGGTTCAAAAACCCTAGTGTCTTGATCAGAAATCCTTTGCACTAAATGACTTAGGCTTTCGAACTCCTGAGAAGCATATCTGTCCTTAAGGTGTGGTAATAATCCCTGAAAGGCTAAATCGGCAAGATGCCGATCATCCAATACCAGACTATAACATTTGTTCTTTACATCTCGTAACCTTTGCACAAAGTCTTCTACCGATTCATCATTGCGCTGTTTCATCTTTACCAAATCGGTGAGCTTCTTTTCATGAATTCCAGCAAAGAAATACTTATGAAATTGCTTTTCCAGATCAGCCCAGGTGATAATAGAATTTGGCAGTAGTAAAATAAACCACGTAAATGCTGATCCGGATAGAGATGATGAGAACAGACGAACTCTCAATTCATCTCTACAAGCTGCCTCTCCACATTGAATAATAAAACGATTAACATGCTCCATGGTTGATATATCGTCTTGCCCAGAGAATTTAGTGAAATATGGCACCTTATAACGATTTGGGAGAGGAATTAAATCATATGCCGGAGGATACAGAGTCCGATAAGAATAGGTATTAACCTTGGGCTTGATCCCAAACTGATCCCTCATAATTTCTGCTATCTTATCGGCCCAAAAAACATCGACATCTTGCTGACGATATGGTTGAATCTCTGCTGGAGGTATCTGTTGATACCCTTCTGCATACCTTTGTTGCCCACGATCTCCAGCAATTGGCATATTTGCTACTATCTGTGGTCCGTTAACCTGCTGAAAAGGGTTCATCGGCTGAGCTACCTATGCTTGATTCTGAAAACCAGCATGCATGTGACCTTGATGAATTCCTGTGGCTTGCTGATTTGGCTGAACTGTATGTTAAGTGGGAAATTGCCCTGACCAATTATTAGTATTCATCGGCACAAAGTTTGCCGATGGCTGGTAGCTTGTTGGCATTGCTGGATAATTACATCCAACTTGAGGCATAACCTGGACTCCAGATTGACTGGTGATAGGAGCCTTCTGCTGCATCGGTAACAAATTTGCTGATGGACTTGAACTAGATGTTTGACCCAGAGATGCCTGAAAACCTCCTAGACTCGGTTGTACAGTAGTTGTAGTATATTGAGGTGCTTGAGCTATCGGCAAACCAGCCGATGGCATAGGAGTTTTTCCCGCTGCATCAAACACTTGAGATAATCCATGATTGAAAGCAGACGGCTCCGAAGGCATACCATATCCCCACTAATTAGCAGGAGTTTGATTATTCTGTGGTACAGGACCTGATAAAGCTGATGCTGATAGATCTGTACCAAGCTGAACTCGTCCTGATAATGCTGAATCCGGACGCACCGGAGTAGACTGTACGTTAGATAAACCTGCTGATACTGGAGGAGAAGAAATCTCTATACCCGCAACGGCTGGAGGAGCCGATGGAACAACAGCAGATGCTGCTTCTGGTTGATGATAAGCAGGCCCAACGTAACGAGGTGATGCTTGCCCTTCTTTAAAAGTTCGAATCACAGCATTATGAACAGTATTGGACAGCACATTGGAGTGATTAATTAAAGCATGATTCACCGCAGAATTAACCATCTCCTGAAGTTTACCTGGATTAGGATCAAAGGTAACCTACCGAGGCAACGGCAAATCCTGCTTCTGGATGACTTGTCCACTTTTGTTCAAGCTGAATGACTTTAAGCAAAGCTGTCTGTATTCTTTAATAGCCCTCTCCATAGCCTGCTTCTGATCGTCCTTAAGATCTTCTTCTGTTACTGCGATGATATTCCCAGCATCGATCTCATGATTAGGTATCTTGACTAGATCTGTCCCACCGGGCGTGCCAAAAGATGTGTTGATACAAAAGTGAATCTGCAAACACAAAGGGCTAATACCCGAAATCGATATCCAAAGTGTGCCAGTCGATTTGACCTGTTAATCGACAATGATGAAGATACGAGCACTTTGGTCCTGACAACAGCGATACGCCCGGAAGTCACGGCCAAGAGGTACTCACGCGGAACTCGAGGATCAACGAAGATTGCACTTAGAGCAATGCAACTCGTCGAATCGATGAGAACTCGTAAAAAGGAAAAATATGCAAATTGACGAAGTCGCCGAAAAGTAGATGTAAATAAGAGTAAAAGCTGTTTTTTGATGTATTGATTGATCCTTTATTACATTGCCCTTCACTCTATATTTATACCCTGATCTATAGAAACGTAGCTAAATACGACTAGGACACTAAATCCAAATCTAAGGAAAAAACATGACTTTGATACAACTCAGACTTTACTAATCGTAAACAAGGAAATTAACTCATATTTTACTCCATAGTCCGCCTTAATCACGATGGTATTCTCATCGACCTCCTTTTCAACAGCACAGCCCCTGTTCCATCGGCAGCAGCCTTCGAGCTCCTTCCATCGGTACATTCCCTGTTTCATCGGCTGCAATCTTCATACCTTCCTTCATCGGTATATCCCCTATCTCATCGGCAGCAGTCTCTAAACCCTCTTTCATCGGCATCGGCAATAATACCCTTAACCTCATCGGCAACATTTCAATTAAATCCATACACTGCCACCACTCAAAAACAAACTTATTCTCCTTGGCTATCATTTTACACGGTAATCTTTCCTCTATTGATTAGCCCTTCCTAATCATCTTAACACGTGCTAAAAACGATGTCAACACACTGTGACAACAAATTTTAACTGAATGGCTGTAATATTTACCATACTATTCTTATCATTTCACATTTCTTATCATCTTTGTATGACAGCAGAGCAAGTCCGATGCCTGTACTGTGAGGCTGCAGGAGCAAGGGTTGTGTACCCAACTTCGACGGAATTCCATGGTGGAGGCGACAAGTTTGAGAAGATGAGATCCGCGGAGAACATTCTCTGACCAATGCGTGGCTTATCTGCAAGAACAATTTTGCCGTCGAGCGCATGTGTGCAGTAGAAGAGGATTTCATGTATGTCGATGTCAATTAGGCGATTGAATCGTCATGTAAAGCTGTTAACACGTTACAGTAGTAGTACACTACTTAAGTGTCAACTTGGATATCAATGCCTAATTGTTATCTAGCTAAGCCAAAATTTGTGGCACAATGCATATAAATAGTGTCATTTATTTATCGGAACTGAATTTTGGTTACTCCCAGTCCCAGAGTTAGGCCTTAGAGAAATCTTCCATCATTAACTGAAACGATCGTAACAAAATAGAGAACACAATTTTAAATATGATGCCACATGAAGACAACACTGAGGAATAAAACATGAGGAATAGACGCTTGCAACATACACGTACAACCACGACAACATATGCAACATCCCGATCTACTTTTGCAACATCCATATGAAACACTTGAAACATAAATCTGAAAATAACTGAAACACTTGAAACATAGGCTTACAACATGTCTGAAAATACTTGAAATACTTGAAAACACAATGTCGCCGCCGGCCATGGCCTACATGGTAGGGAACTGCGGTGGCGCAGGCCTCCCCTTCCTACCGACGATTCGAGGTGGATGAGGCTGTAGGCGCAGCCATAGGCCACCCTAGGCGTAGGTTTAGGCATAGGCCTCCCCAGGCGCAGGCGTAGGCCTCCCTGCCCCCTCCCCCTTCCGCGACGAGCAAGGTGGATGGTGGCGTGGCGCGGGCGCGCGGAGCAGCGCGAGAAGGGGCCGAGTGCCTCGCGGGAAGGAGCGGCGTGGGAAGGGGCCGACCACGCGGGAGAGATGTTGGAGCAGGCGCTTCATGCTGGGGAGGGAGCGGGGAAGAGAGAGCATCCCGGTGCGACCTTGCGGCGGCGGGGTTGTCTAGAGGTGTGGTGCGGGGAGGGGCGGTGCCTGGAGTAGGAACAAGTGGACAAGAGTATAGGACTAGACGGGAGGATTTTTTTTTGAGAAACTCCCGAGCGGATGGGAGGGGACAGTTGGGCGGGCATAAGACCGGTAACCCTTTATGGTTTGGGTTACATTGCAAACGAATCGTATCTCATTTGCTAAAAATGATGCAAAAGCCTTAGACTAGTATTGAATTCTTCTATTTACATAAGATCGTATCTCATTTGTGATTTATGCATGTTTCGAACTTATTTGTTGAAGTTTAAGGTATTATGAGACCATTTAGATATATTATCATTTATTATGCAGTCAACAATCAACTACCAACGGTTTAATCAATCTCAGCCATCCAAAGGAACCATCGGACGGCTCAACGAGACGCTAGCACCAATGAACCCGCACACGCACCACCACCACCTGCGTCAGCTCCAAGCCGTGCTCCTCCGCCGCGGCCACCCCATCCCCACGCCGCCGGCGAGCCTCCCGGACCCCGATCGGGCCTACCTCGCCACCATCCGCGCTGCCGCCTCCACCCCACGCCTTGTGCTCGCTGCCTGCGCCCGCCTCCGCCGCGCCGGCCTGCCCCCACCGGGCCGCCGAGCGCTTCCGGCCCTGCTCCGCTCCGCTGCTCGCTGCGAGGGTGCTGGCGCGTACGTCGGGGGCACGCACGCGCTGGCGCTCAGGGTTGGATCACTCGACGATGGGTTCGTTGGAACCGCGCTGGTTGGAGCATATGCAGCGTGCAGATGTGTGGGGGACGCGCGGAAAGTGTTTGACGGAATGGCCGTGCGGGACGTCGTCTCCTGGGGCGTCATGCTTGATAGGTATACTCGCTTGAGCCAACATGTTTGTTTCTGCAATTGTTTGTCAAAATTGGAACAAGTTGATGTTGCGTGCCAAGTTAATTAGGTTCACATCCAATCAGATAATTCAGATCTGCTCTGCCCAGTATGTGAAGTATCGTAACTCTGTTTTCGAATCTGGAAATATTGTAGCCAGAACTTGACTTGCCATTTAGTATTATCTCAAACTTTTAGAAAAACTATGTTTCTGCCAGATTTCTCCATTTTTTAAACATAACTCGGTAATTTGCATGGTGATGCAATCACGGGACCTTCAAGAAGGTAGAACATACTCTGTGCATTATCCATGATTCATATACTTGACAAATGGCATATTGATACCCAATATTTAGTTTTTCCAAAGATCTCTGTTTATCACGCAGAAGGTCAATGGATAGCAAAATTCTGTCTAATGCAACCATCTTTACAAATAATTTAGAAAAATATTTCATTTGCTGCTAGTCCGTATTCTCCACTCTGCATGCTACTTGGCAGTTGCATTTTTCACTACAAACTGTTATAGACCTCTTTGATATCAATTGGCAGTTATTGTCAGACTCGGAACTACAAAGAAGCTTTGCTTCTATTTGCTAAGATGAAGAATTCTGGAGTTCTTCCAGACCAATTGATCCTTGCTACTGTTCTATCAGCCTGTGGGCATATAAGGCATTTGAGAACTGGGAGAGCCATCCACTCATACATGTTGGTGTCAGACATTCTTATCAGCACTCACCTCAGCAGTGCTCTCATAAATTTGTATGCTAGTTGTGCGAACATGGAGATGGCAGAAAAGCTATATAATGGGATGCCAAGGAAGGACTTGGTATCATCAACTGCCATGGTTTTTGGGTACGCCAGGAACAGAAAAGTTGAGATTGCTCGCTCTATATTTGATGGAATGCCAGAGAAGGATGTGGTATCTTGGAGTGCTATGATATCTGGATATGCTGATAGTAACCAGCCTAACGAAGCATTGAGTCTGTTCAATGATATGCAAGGGTGTGTTATCAGGCCTGATGAAGTTACCATGTTAAGTGTCATATCTGCATGTGCTAATTTAGGTTCCCTCGATAAAGCCAAATGGATCCATGCCTACATTAAGAATAATGGGTTCAATAAGATATTGCACATTTGCAATGCTCTTATTGATATGTTCGCCAAATGTGGGGGTGTTAACCTTGCATTTAATATCTTCAATGAAATGCCTAAGAAGAATGTCATCACCTGGACGAGTATGATTACTGCTCTTGCTATGCATGGCGATGGAAAATCTGCCTTATGTCTGTTTGAGCAGATGAAAAATGAAGGCGTTGAACCCAATGAAGTGACATTTCTTAATTTACTTTATGCTTGCTGTCATGCTGGTCTAGTTCATGAAGGCCGTTCATTGTTTAGCTCTATGGTTCAGCAATACGGGATTGAACCCAAGCATGAGCACTATGGTTGTATGGTGGATCTTCTAGGAAGGGCTAAACTTATGCAAGAAGCAGTTAATCTCATAGAGTCAATGCACTTAGAGCCCAATGCGCCTATCTGGGGATCTCTTTTAGCAGCATGCTGGATGCATGGTGATCTCAAGCTCGGCACATTTGCTGCCAAGAAAATTTTGCAGTTGGATCCTAATCATGATGGAGCATCTGTGCTTTTATCGAAGATATACATGAAATCTGATAACTTGAATGATGCTCAGGAGGTGAGGGAAGTAATGAAACTCCACAGGGTCTCAAAAGAAACAGGCTTGAGTTGGATGGAGTTGAATGAGCCTTTTCATGAGTTTGCAGCTGGAGGTGAAAAATATTCAGAAAGTGACAAGATATTTCTTCAAAAAGTTGTGAACTAAAGATGCTCAGCTGCCCTGGATGTTGAGATTGTTCAAGTAGACTTGTGAAACGAGGATATCTGAGAATCTGTTCTGCTGCATAGTGGGAAACTTCTTATTTTTTCTGCCTAGTGATTTAAGGTAGGGAATACCACATCTTGCCAAAGAGTGGCCAGCTTTTTTGAGAATTGCCACTCATTTCTGGATTGCATAGTGTGAATGCAGCTCTTTCTTATCAGTTCTTATTCATTTTGCTCTCCACTTAACAGAGCTTTCTTTGATTAGTATATATTTTATAACTTGTTTGCTGCAATAGGATGACCCTCATTTATCAGTTTAGAAATTGTTTGGCAATTGTTTTGACTAACACATGATTGCTCATCTGATAAACTTGTTGGCTTGTAGCAAAGTTCTTTTGCCCTGCTATATAACTCTGAGCCACATCTCAGTGACATAATATCAGTGGCAAAACAATTTGGAGATTTGACCTCGGAATTGTCTGGTTTTCTTTAGAAATAGAAACAAGAAGTTTATTAGATTGCTTACTGTGATGAACTTTGAGAAAATAAAAACCAATGGCTTTTGGTGCCTTGTGACAATAAAGAGACCAAGTTAATGGTGATTTTCATGTGAGAGAAAATTTCAATCAACAAAATCAGTATGGTGTACAGCTTTACTCAAATAGCCAAATAACTTTGACCATTCCTGTATGTCTCCAATTGACAATTATACTTCACATGTTATGTTTATATATGTGTTTTGAACCTGCCATGCTAAGTTTACCTTGTGAGCAATGCTTTATGATTTTTTTGGAATGCTAAGTTTTCCTTGAGAGTGATCATGCTATTTATCTTTTGACACTAGATCTTTAGGAGAGAACCAGTAGAGAAGATCTGGTTATTCAAGCTTACACTGAACTGTACTTTCATTTATCCTTTTAGTCCATAGTTCATTTTTTTTATTGGTTCCATTTGTGCTCTGTTTCTGACCTAGGCTGCTTTTATAAAAAAAAAAATTTGCACTTGCCTGCTCATGTCGAGAGACATATGTAGATAGCACAGAATATTGCACTTGTATTGCAAGGTCATCATGAACTGCCTGTCATCTTATTCTCCATGATCATCAACAGATTAGAAAATGAACATCTTGGTGTCTGTCATCTTATTTGCAAAACATCTCTTGTGCAGTACATGGATTGACAATATCTCTTGCATGATCAGAGACTATGGAAGGCAATGGTTATTTTTCAATCTGATAAGCGAGTGATTCAACCCACTGCTTGACCTTGAACTGAATACCAATCCTTAAGACTTAAGAGCAACTGTCAGAGTCTGGGAGCAGCACCCAGAGAGACCAAATCAGAAAAGCTCAAAGAAGTTCAGCAAAAGATAAAAGAATTTCAGCGGGCAGGAAGATGCACTATTGGTGTTAGCATGACTCAATCAATGTCAGTATGGATCTTGTCAAAGAACCAACCAAACTAGGAGCAACTATTGGGAACGAATTTGATTACTTCCATTCCAACGAGGATTTCTCCTCAACCTGCAACCAAAATTTTCTGATGCATCATTGGGGCACAATGTAAGAGAATGTCAACTAGTTAGTTGGATGTAGACACAAATTAATGGTAGAGGGGAAAGTGGTATGATAATACAAGACAGGTATGGATTCCATATATTCTGTAATTTCATTGTGCATATTTATGCATGCAATTCATGCTTTACTAACTTTAATTTGGGTGTCGATGTCTTGTACAGATTGTGGAATCTCTTGCGCACACAGCCAAGTTGGAAACAGAGCACGAGCGCATGCCTGTGTGGGCGGCCGTGCGGTGAGCCACTCCACTACCACCAATGTGCAGGTGGTGTCAACACGCCCCCGTCACCCTCCTTGGTTTAGCTGTCCATGGATTAGTTCATGTGCCTGATGTACGACGAATTGTTCCGTGAGGGTGTGACTGGATATGGCTCTGCAGCAAGTGCTCTGCCCACATCCCAAGTTGAAGTGCAGCTGCCACTTACCCAACGTTTTGTAGCTATGGACATGGACAACAGGAAATGAACAAGGATAGGGTGGATTCGTAGTCAGGTTACAGAGGTTTATATCTGTGTATCTGGAGGCATAGTGACAAAGTGTCCCCCCCCCCCCCCCCCCCCCCCAACTGAATCTTAGGGCAAGAACGCCTATGTAAAACTATGTGCACCCATGAAGGGAGTTGTTAAGAGCATGATGAAGGCGTTGCAATCTTCATGTGCAATATTTGCTTCAGCTGGGAGGATGGGCGTTTCACAAGGTTTTGGTGCCTGATGACGTTCGGTTCCAAGCTTGCGGCTGATAGTCTGTACCGTATCCATGTGAAATTTTATGCTAGAAACCAAAATGAGTACTGTAGAAGTATCCACATGGGACGTGCTGACGCCTGGACGCCTGACAGGATAGGATTCCATCAGACGGCCGTTTCCCGCGCGCGCCTCCATAGCCTACCCCCGTCCGCTAATTTGCCCTACTCGCATGCTCATCGTGCCGTCATCGCATCCATACGACTCGCTCGCAATCCGCCTCATTCACCTCGATTCGACTCACCCCCATCCGTTCGCCCGCCCCGTAGGCGCACCCCGCCCGTCATGCCCCCTACTACTGGCCCCAAGTGCGCCATGTCCGCCGGCCATTGACTCGCCGAGCCCCATTCCCCGGCGCCCATTCCGTCTCACCATCACTCCCTCGCGCCCCCTGACTCTCCAAACAGCATGAAACACGTGCAACATGAAACAATTGAATACAACGTACGTCTGAAACAGATGAAACATTTAGACCACACTTGTAACTTGCAATATAAAACACTTGCTGCAACGGAATACTGGAACGGATGAAACATTTGGAACATACTGCTGCAACATATGTGTGAAACATATGCAACATCCCGATCAAAACACTTGCAACATACGTCTGAAACAGATGAAACATTTTAAATAAACTCTTGCAACATATCTGTGAAAACTTGCAACATATGCAACGTCTCAGATCTACTTTTACAATATCCATATGAAACAACTGCAACGTACCTCTGAAACGATTGAAACATATATTTGCAACATAGGGAAGGGGGAGCGCATGTGCCGGTCAATTCTGATCGTCGGGGTGGGAGCCGACGGCGAGTAGCGGTGCATGAGCACCACTAGCATCCAGCACCAGCGGCGCGCGCGAGCACCACCGTCACCAGCACCAGCGCGCAACGGGAGGGGGCGAGAGACGTGCGCGATGTGGCGCGCGGCAGCAGTGAGGGGAGTGCGTGTCCGTGTCTAGGACAGGGCAGGCGCAAGGCGCTATGACAGGGGAGGAGGAAGCGGAAGAGATAAGGATGTGTGATTTTTTTTAATAAACTCGCGGGCAGAGCAAGCAGTGGGGTAAAAGCGCAAGCAACAAGGCGCTGAGCCTGTGCGAGTGTCCAACGATTTGCTCGCGTAGCATTACCATATCCAAATTTTACCACAATTTTATGCAATTGCTGGTAGTGACATAAACTTTTTTTTTTGAGGGGGCAGTGACATAATCTTTCCAAGCCCATTTGTTCTGTTCAGTTTGAACCTGTACTGGTTTTTAGGCGATAAAGTTAGCTGGCTCGGGGTGAATTATTTTGGTGAGCTAGGTTTTTTTTTTGAACGGAAAAACATCTCTGCTTTTCAGAAAGCTATTACGGGTGGCAAGTAGCTTTTTTTTAAAAAAAAAGTAAGGATCGGGTGGCAACTGGCAATTAGATTGTTAATAAAGCTAGGGCCTAGGGAGCAAGTGAGCAACTTTGTGGTCGGATGGGCCAAACTATTCAGTGGACTTTTTTACTCTGCTTCGCCCCAAATCGTAAAAGGCTACAACCTTCAGGCCCAGATTCAAAAGACCCTCAGTATCCCGGTGGAGGCGAAAGGGAATTTCGTACGAGGAATCAGACAACTAGACTGGTGTCAGTGTCACCAGATTTTGGAGGATTTACTGAGCGTAATATAGTACCATGACGATATTGATATATAAGATCAGACAGGACCACATACTGGTTGTACTATTTCATTCACCGAAGGCAGATCTCCGAAGCATTAAAAAAGTACATATATTACAACTCAAACTACGACCATATATAGTGTTCCAGGTAAAACAAAGATGTTATCCATGGGTCCCATCCTTGCTCCAATCCTTGCTTGGTTATGGCATTGCATCGTCCCGCATCTGCAATCACGATAACATTGCAATTGCCAGGAACAGTAGGGAAATGGCGAAATGCATTCGTTCTGTCGTTAAAATGTACTTTTACTGATCAACAAAGAAACAATAAGAAATTAAATAAATGTTTCTTCGTTCTTCCATATACCAGACAACAAACATGACTAGTATGGGCCGAGGTGTATTTCTCTTATAATATATAATCTATAGAAACAAAAGTTCGACCATTAGAAAGTATTTCAAAATAGAAATCTAATGCGACTACTTTCGTAGTATAAACTTTTCATATGATTAGGCTAATTGTTAATCAAAGATATCAAAGTTTAAATTTTAAAATACGTGTAGGCCTTATTTTAGGACGGAGATAGTATAATAACGAATGTCCAGAAATAAAAATAAAAACGCTGAAAAAAGATCATGTAGTAGTCACAGCTATGGTATGAACACTATATATGTGCGCCTATCGCCATGAAGAATAAACATAAGTATTTTCCACTAACCTTTGAAGAAGGAACGGAAGACTCATGCAATATGCTTGTCATAACATTCAAGGCTTTGTACCGGATCAAGCAGCACTCCTCGAGCCCCTGAGGCTCGGACAAGCTCAAGGTAACAAGCTTGTTCTCTCTCTTCATCCAATCACATAATTTTTGCCTCATTTGCCATACCCTTGACATTCATCATTTTGCAACCAGCAGTGCCAACATGAGTAGGTAATTTACAGAACAGAAATGGATCGATACTTGTTAAAATTCAGCACGTATTGATAGGAGGCACTAACCATCATTGCAGCGGCAGAAGCAATAGATTGGTGTCCTTTGAGGTTCACAAGGCCCAAGGCACACATGCGGACTGCTCAGCTGGATGTATTGATAAGAAGGCTTAGCACAGCAGCTCACACATCAGTTCAGCCTCCCTGGTAATACACTTGAAACCAATGCTAGGCGTTAGTCCAAAAAAAAACACACCCTGATTATTAAAAGTTGCACCAGTTTGTGCAGCGGCCAAATCCAAACACTATCCAGGTAGTATTTCAAGATTACATGAAAGAGACAAGATGATTGCACTTAATATGTGATAACGAGCAGCACAACAGGACAGTGAGACAAAGTTTTTTCATTTTCCTGCCCTCCAAGCATGATTTCCATCCCCCAGCTCCTCATTTTAGTGATTTTTTTTCCTTAACAGCAGCACAAATTCAGTCACTAGGACTCAGAAAAGAATAGCAATACAGTGGTACAATACAAAAAAACATGTTTTGTTTGGTCTGTTCAGGCAAGGTAGGGTTCATAATACGCCTCAAGATATCTCCTATAGTCAGACCACTTAACAGAACTGTCTGGTGGCATCACCAGCCTTTCCCAACACCATATTTTACCCAAAAGATCTTCTGAAAACAACACCATAACAACATTACATAGGAAGTGTAACGCAAGGGAATTAAGAAAGCTCATAGGAATCATAAGTTTTGTGATTAGCTTATTTCTTACCTTCCGTCCTCTTCCTCTTATTTCTCTTCTCACCACCTCTCTTATACTGAGAATCCCCATCACCACCAGGACCACTTCTACTAGCAGGTTCTTCCTTAACAGTCATGTGCTCGGCAGCAGAAGTCCTTTCTAGTATGTTGATCATAAAATTCAGGGTAGCACACTGGACATTGCGGCTCTCTCAGATAGAGGCGGAACCACCACTAGGGCGAGCAAGGGCGGCCGCCCTAGTTCCCTGTGGCCGGGCACCACTTCTCCACCCCTCGGAGGCAGTTGAAGCCGAGAAGGCAAGGAACCGAGGTTGAAGACGATTGCGGCGCTGCTCCCATACCAGAGATAGAGGGCTTCATGGGCCTGGCCGCGACTCACCAGATAACAAACGCGGACGCGCCGCCACGGCCTCCACGCAGGTGCTCGCCCTTGCCATGCTGGCGCCCGCGGATTCAGCGCCGCCGTCCGCCGCGCTAGCTCACTCACCTCCCTGCCTCGGCGCCTCCCCCCGGCGGCCCGGCACTGCTGCCATGGGGCCCGCCACCTTGGTTGCTCGGAGTTCTCGCTGGTCGCCCTGTGGCTTGGCCTTTGGCGCCTCGGCGGCCGCCGGCCGGCCCAACTCCCGCTCTAGCCTCTAGCACAGACACTCCCTGCCTGCAGCTAGCAGCTGCACTGCTATAGCCTGCACATGTGTGTTCTTTTTGCTTTATCTATCTCATTCACTGTTTTGTTTATTTAGACACCCAAATTTTGTACAAGACCCAATTACAAATATATGCTCAAAAGTGAGGCAAGCAGGTACCTTCGTATCGACGCATTCAGGAAGGTCCTTCTTATGCACTTCTATTCCAGTCAGTAGTAACCATATAGATGGGCAAACATTTGAGAGCCCACAATACTATCATGCAAGGAGGGAGGCTGAAGCTGCCACCGCAAAAGTTGCTTTGGAGTCCTTACCTCAAGAAGCAATCCCACCACAACAATCGTGGGTTAGTCCATTTCTTTTCTTTCCTTTTTTCACTTATGGAACATTAGGTACTTTGGAACTCACTTGTTTACGATTACTGGCACACACTTTGGTCTAGTAAACCAATTTTTAAATGCCCTGTACATCTAGCATCAATGACACTTTGGTCTATAGTGATAAAGTGACTCTTAATTTAAAATCATTTACATGAAAGCACATTTTTAGTATCAAATGTTCTAGTAGTTCATCTAAATTTGCAAACGTATTTAACCGCATGCCATTTCATGCCCTATTGCCAAATAGGTGATATAGTTGTCAAAATAAAGTTGTTGCTAGTTCCTATATATTTTTAGCTAAAGGTATTAGTTATGCTAAAACCCAAAGAAGTTGCTTCTACTCCATTTCTTCCATTTCGCTTGCTAATAGAGTATAGAATTTGTTACTACTTTATATTATTGTTATTGTTTCTGGATCATGTGGCTCTTGTTGGGTTTCATGCTACCCTATCCAACTTCTCTAAGGCTAAACTTGTTGCTTTTGTTATTTTTTTTTTGCCAAACTATGGTCCATTTATCATGTTAAAAGGATGCTTCCACATTCCTGAACCAACGTTCATCTTTTTTGACAAAATGTGAAAGTAACAGTAGCTTAGAAAAACCAGATAACAGTTTGCGAACATATTTGGGCATATGCATTAACTTATTTGAGCTGTTTGAAAAATTTATAGATCCATGCCATAATGTATCTTCCATGGATCAAATATGCAAAATAATAATGTCGCACAAAGTTATGCAGTTAAAAATTATTATTGCAAGGTATTTACTAAATTTTAATGACAATCTGTTGAACTTTTCTACCTTTTTCATATTTCATCATTGTCTTATAAGAATCTTCTACAAGAAATGACTCAGGCATTCCCTTTGCCTGTCTACAGAACGACTCTAGATGTCTCAAATTATTCAGCTACCTTTAAATTAACTGTGGAAATCAAAGGGACAACTTTTGAGGGAGAGCCAAGGAACAATAGGAATCAAGTAGAAATGAATGCTACTAAGGTTGCTAATCAACATTTTGAAGGAAGTAAGTGATTAAATTTCTGAAATAATTACCTCACGTCAAGAACAAACTTGCCCACCAGAGCAATAAATTTGCACGTATAGGTTCTATTCATTACCTTGGTATAGCGATGTCATTTATGTTTAAAAACTTTATTCTTAATATAATTCAACTTTTGTTATGCAATTAAACTCCAAGCCCTCGACACACCTTCTGACTGTTATAGCAGAACCACTATGTATTAAAAACTGGTCTTACTCCGATAGGCTGATGAAAACCGAAACTACTTGACTCTTAGTATTATCTATCTGACGAAAACGGAAACTACTTTGACTTTTAGTATTATCTATCCACTATTTTTTATATTGTAATGTGCCATATCATATATCAGTGTGCCCTAGGTTACAAAGTTCATATATGTATTGTGCCATATTGTGAATGACTTTATCCCTTTGTTTACCTTTCAGGGAGGGAATGCTCTGTTTCTTCTGTTGCTTGATGTTTGACAAATGGTCCCTTGCAAAGCCAAGCACAGAGGTTGAAACGATGAGCTTATCTCAGGAGCTGACAGATGCGGTTGCTACGTGTTACAGAATCCAAGTGTACCCACACCACAATAACATGGTAATCCTAGAAGACGTGACCATACTTCCATTCATGGACGATGAGTGGGTGGCCATCAGTATGGCTGTTACCAACCATGGAGACAAAGAGGAGCTAGCGCTTCTCATCCCTAAGTAGATAACAGATCTCTAGAAATCTATTCAGGGTAAAGTAGATAACAGATCTCTAGAAATCTATTCAGGGTAATAAAACTATTACCCTGAATAGATTTCTAGAGATCTGTTATCTACTTAGAGATGGAAAACACTAGCTCCTCCTCTTCGTCTCCATAGTTGGTGACCCGGATATACTGACAACCACCCACTCATCATCGTTGAATGGAAGTATGGTCGCGTCTTCTGGGATTACCATGTCCGTGCAGTGTGGGTAGACTTGGATTCTGTTGGTTAACACATAGCAACCGCGTATGTCAACTTCTGAGATAAGCTCATCGCTTCAACCTCTGTGTTTGGCTCTGCAAGGGACAATTTGTCAAACATCAAGCAGCAGACGAAACAGAGCGTTCCCCCTGAAAGGTAAACAAAGGGATAAAGTCATTCACAATATGGCACATTACATATATGAACTTTGTAACCTAGGGCGCACTGATATATGATATGTCACATTACATTATAAAAAATAGTGGATAGATAATACTAAGAGTCAAGTAGTTCCTGTTTTCGTCAGCACATGTGCACATACTGAGGATTTATCTGTATATAATTCGTATATGTCAGTCTATCGGAGCAAGAGCGGTTCTTAATACATAATGCTTTTGCTATAACAGTCAGAAGGTGTATCGAGGGCTTGTAATCTAATTGACAGAACAAAAGTTGAACTATGTTAAGAATAAAGTTTCTAAACATAAATGACATCGCTATACCAAAGTAATGAATAGAAACTATATGTGCAAATTTATTGCTCTGGTGGGCAAGTTTGTTCTTGATGTGAAGGTAATTATTTTAGAAACTTAATCACTTACTTCCTTCGAAATGTTGATAACACTAGTACAGGATTTCTTTTGCATGGCGTTGGGGTTTTTTGATTGGAGGCGTGCACACTTTCTGCCCGCCTCCATTGTTCCCAGCCAAGCCAGCCATGACCGGTCCCCAAATAGCCCGCCTTGGTTAAATGTTAATGGAGGCAGTCACCTTAAAAAGGCCGCCTCCATTAATCCATATTAACGGAGGCAGTCGTCTTAAGGCGCTCGCCCCCATAAATCAATTAACAGAGGTGGGCGCACTATAAAGCCCACCTCCTAAAATGCTGGAGCCCGGCCAGAGCCCATTTGGCCCAATACCGAGCACGCATATAAATACAAGAGCCTTAGGGTTTTAGCCTCAACTCCCTCCCTTCCTCAGCTGCACTCCCTCCCAGCGCCCCCTCCCGGCCCGCCCCGACAGCGCCCCTCTCCCTCCCTTAGCCCCTCCCGACAGTGAGCCGCACCTCCTCCGCTCCTCGGCTCCCCTTCCCGGCGGCGAGCCGCGCCCCTCCTCCACGGCGAGCATGGTGGCCGGATCCGCGGCGCCCCACCCCTTCCTCACTTCCCGACGGTGAGCCGCACCCCTACCCGCGGAGCATGGTGGCCGGATCCCCTTCCTTACTTCCCGGCGGCGAGCATGCTGGCCGAATCCGCGGCGCCCCACCCCTTCCTCACTTCCCGATGGCGAGCCGTGCCCCTACCCGCGAAGCATGGTGGCCGGATCCCCTTCCTCACTTCCCGGCGGTGAGCATGGTGGCTGGATCCGGGGTGCCCCACCCCTTCCTCACTTCCTGGCGGCGAGCGTGGTGGCTGGATCCGCGGCGCCCCACCCCTTCCTCACTTCCCGTCGGCAAGCCGCGCCCCTACCCGTGGTGCCCCTCTCCTTCCCCGAGCCGCACCTCCTTCCCGATGCGCTGTCGGCAAATCCCTGCTCCTCCCCGTGACCATGGTGGCCGGATCCGCAGTGGCCAGATATGGCAGTGGGAGGTGTTGGTGCGACGGCCCTACTTCGGCGAAGATGTGGTGGCCAGATCCGGCGATGGCGGATGCGCACGTGGCGGATCGAGCACCCCTGGTGGTGGATCGAGCAACCCAGGCTGCTCCCAGCGGCGGCGGCACGCAGGGGCGGTGACGTGAGGTCTGGGCTACGGCTAGGTCTGGGCCTCCATGGTCACCGCATTAACCGAGGCCTTCCATTGGAGGCGGTTGCCCCTGCCCGCCTCCATTAAACAAAAACGACCGCCTCTATTAAGATTTGTGTACTAGTGTAAGCAACCTTAGCAGCATTCATTTCTGCTTGCTTCCTATTGTTCCTTGGCTCTCCCTCAATAGTTGTACCTTTGATTTCCACGGTTGATTTTAAAGGCAGCTGATCGAATAATTTGAGACATCTAGAGTTGTACTGTAGACCGTTTCTGAGTCATTTCTTGCAGAAGATTCTTATAAGAAAATGATGGAAAAAAGGTTGAGAAGTTCACCAGATTGATATCATTAAAATTTAGTAAATACCTTGTAAAAATAATTTTTAACTGGATAACTTTTTGTGACATTATTATTTTGCATATTTTTTATCCATGTTAGATACATCATGGCATGATCAATAAATTTTTCAAACTGATCAAAGAAGTTAATGCATATGACCAAATTTGTTTGCAAACTGTTATCTCTGAGCTACTGTAACTTTCACATTTTGCCAAAAAAGGTGAACGTTTGTACAGGAATAGAAGGATCCTTTTAACACGATAAATGGACCATAGTTTGTTTGACAAAAAAAATTAGCACAAACAGTAGGAGAAAACGCCTATTACGCTCACCATTCACCAAAACACTAGTATTATCTCTGTGGCCCTCTTAAAACTCAGGCTTACTTTCTTGGCACTGAAAATTTTCAACTTACCTATTTGGCCTCCAATCCAACTTTCGATTCTTTATCTGACCTTTCCGTCAATTTGACCTTGTAACGGTGTTAGATGGGAGATGAAAAATCGATTTTACCCCTGGATGCAAAAGCATCGTTTTTCAAAGTTCAAAATTCGGTTTTTGATATTTTATAATTCAAATTGTGTATTGTACATCTATCTATAAAGATCTTTAATTTTGGCGAAGTAGCTACAGTACCCACCTTAATGGGTTTCCGCAGACACATGTTACTGTTCATCCACGTCCGTTACTGTCCATCCGCACCCGTTACTGTACCACCTCTTTTTTTTTTTTGCCAAAAACCTTTGCCCGTGCGATTGTAAATTGCATGTTTCATTTTTGAGCATTATTTTCACTTGTTGCACATAATTTTAGAGCACATCATAATTGAACAGCATACGCACGCATTTTTTTTCTAGACATGGAGAAAATTACAAGCATCTATAAAATGTACATACACAATTTGAATTGTAAAATATCAAAAACCGAATTTTGAACTATGAAAAACGATGCTTTTGCGTCCAGGGGTAAAATCGACTTTTCGTCTCTCATCTAACACCGTTACAAGGTCAAATTGACGGAAAGGCCACATAAGGGATCGAAAATTGAATTGGAGGTCAAATAAGTAAGTTGGAAATTTTCAGGGCCAAAAAAATAAGCCTGAGTTTTAAGAGGGCCATAGAGGTAATTCTCTCTTGCAACTTTGAATTGCGGTTCCATTCTCATGGAACGACAGCAACAAGTTTAGCCTTAGGCAAGTTGGATAGGGTAGCATGAAACCCAACAAGAGCCACATGATCCATAAACAATAACAATAATATAAAATTGCAACAAGTCCTATACTTTATTAGCAAGCAGAATGGAAGAAATGGAGTGGAAGCAACTTCTTTGGGAGAATGGAAGAAATGGAGTGGAAGCAACTTCTTTGGGTTTTAGCATAACTAATACCTTCAGCTAAAAATATACAGGAACTAGCAGTGGCTTTATTTTGACAACTATATCACTTATTTGCCAATAGGGCATGAAATGGCATGTGACTAAATACATTTGAAAATTCAGATGAACTACTAGAACATTTGATACTAAAGAATGTCCTTCCATATAAGTGATTTTCAATTAAAAGGCACTTTATCACTATAGACCAAACTGTCATTGATGCGAGATGTACGGGGCATTTAAAAGTTGGTTTACTGGATCTTAAGTGAAAATACACACAATATTGAAGTGTGTCAGTAATCTTAAACAGGTGAGTTCCAGATTACCTAAATGCTCCGTAAGTAAAAAAAAGGAAAGAAAAGAAATGGACTAATCGACGATTGCTGTGGTGGGATTGCTTCTTGATGTAAAGACTCCAGAGCAACTTTTGTGGCAGTTTCAGCCTCCCTCATTGCATGACAATATTGTGGGCTCTCAAATGTTTGCCCATCTATGGTTACTACTGACTTGAATAGAGGTGCATGAGAAGGACCTTCCTGAATGTGTCGATACGAAGGCAGATGATTGACTCGCTTCTGAGCATATATTTGTAATTGGTTTTTGTACGAAAATCTAGGTCCTAAATAAACAAAATAGTGAATGAGATAGATAAAGCAAAAAAACAAACATATGCAGGCTATAGTAGTGGAGCTGCTAGCAGGCAGGGAGCACCTGCGTTAGAGGCTAGAGCGGGAGTTGGGCCGGCCGACGGTCGCCAAGGCGCCAAAGGCCGAGCCGTGGGGCGGCCGGCGACAACTCCGAGAGACTGAGGTGGCAGGGCCCGCGGCAGCAGTGCTGGGCCGCCGGGGGGAGGCGCCAAGGAAGGGAGGTGGGCGAGCCACCGGTGGCTGGCGCGGCGGACAGCGGCGCCAAATCCGCGGGCGGCGGGATGGCAAGGGCGAGCGCCTGCGTGGAGGCCATGGCAGCGCGTGCGCATTGGTTGTCGGGTGAGTCACGTCGCAAAGGAGCTAGAGCGGGCGACAGTGTCGCCTGCCCTAAGGCCGCCTCGCCTGGGTTGGGTGCCTATTGGGCTGCGGCCCACTCTCAGGCGCCCAGGCCCATGAAGCTCTTTGTTTCCACCTGGTATGGGAGCAGTGCCGCGATCGTCTTCAACCTTGGTTCCTCGCCTCCTCGGCTTTGGCTGCCTCCGAGGGGTGGAGAAGGGGCGCTCGGCCACAGGGGCCTAGGGCGACCGCCCTAGCTCGCCCTAGTGGTGGCTCTGCCTCTGCTCCCAGATCTCATTAGGTAAGGGATCAACATAGAAATCAACAAGCTTGTTATTTATATGCATCCACGAACACATCATTTCAGCCTCATTCGCCATACCCTTAAATTGAAGCCACCCGTCAGTATATACAATTAGTGCCGATATATAAGCTAGTAGTAAAAAAATTACAATTAGTGCCGGTATATAAGCTAGTAGTAAAAAAAATTGTGCAAAGTGCAGTGCAATTCATAAGGCTCAAGAATGGATGGATGCATGATATTATGAAGTTTGCATTGGCAGATGGCCCATAAGGCTCATAGGTGATGATCATCGGTTTGACAGATGGATGGATGATAATATTAGGTGGGTTTTTTAAGACAGGCACGTACCAACATAACAGCGGATGCAGAAACAGAATTGTCCCTAGCGCAGTTCATAAGGCTCAAGGCACACATGCGTATCGTTGTGCCCTGGCTGATTAACTCATCATCAGCGGGATGAGCATCACGCCTCAGCAACTCACGTGTCAGGTCAGCCTCCTTAGCAATACACTTGAAACCATGGTTTTGCATTAGTACAATATGACCATAAAAAATTCTAGCAAAATAATCCATAATACAAACCATCCAACTCATCAAGGCGAATTTAGGTGCTAATTTATTCTTACAAAGAAAAGGAAGCCACCAATTTCTTCCAGGTTGGCCTACATTTGTATAATGTACCTAAATATTTCAGCTATTTTACCTACGGTATATACACCAAGTTGGATAGTGCTAGACTGCCAGGTTGTCCTACATTTCTATAATGTACCTAAATATTTCAGCTGTTTTACTTAAGGTATATGCACTAAGTTGGATAGTGCTAGACTGCCAGTTCAAGCTACCCATATGGATAACAAATAAACGTTAAAAATTGAAGAACCAGGACAGATTTACTACCTTGCATCTACTCTGTACTCCCACAGGGTACACACACTAAACAAATGCTTTAGCAATGTTTGACTAAAATAAAACCAAAGGTCGGAGAGGAGACACCAGTAGGTTAGTTTCAATAAAAGAAAACCGTGTAGCCAAAAAAAAAAAGGAAACTCAATCCATGCAATGTGCAGGTCATATTGAGGTTGTTGGTGATTACAATATCAATCACGTTGTAGTTTGTTTACAACTGCCCAAAGTATTTGCCTGGTGGTTTCTTGAAGATCCAGATAAGAAGGCATGGCTATTGGACCTATACATATATATAGTCATGTAACAATAAGTAGAACTAGTTTTCCAGGAGACAATGACAACCTGACATTGATGAAAATGGTTCAGTTATAGTTGGGACAACATATTTATTTTTCAGCTAATTGTCCAGGCCGGATGTAGAGAAACTATTACATAACATATTTTCATGGTCAAATATACATACAAGAGAAATGTTTGGTGTGTTACAGTCAGGCCAGGATCGGAGAAGAATAAACATACCAACAAAGCCGCACCAGAAACACCAGAAAAGCTGCAACCTGCTGTGTGGACGACTGAACGTGCACGCTCCTGGATCAGGCAACTCAGAATGATTGATCTCCGTATCGGCACGACAGTGTCACACAATAAGTTAGAAAAAAAAACAAAAAAAACAAGACAACCGAAATAAATAAAAATTAAACAGGAGTACGATATAAAAACGTTCGGGTGGTTTAACTGATAAAGTGGCACGCGGCACAGAAGGTTTACTCAGAGTCTCAGCAAGCTATGTGCTATAGACAGACAACGACACGGAAGTCCCCTTTTGAAGCAGCATGTCCCATCTCCATAATTTCTCCAAGAGATGTTTTGAAACAAGTAAAAAATGCAGAAGAGGCGAGAAGAAATCATCATCAGAATAGATATGGCGGCATGCGTGCTCGATCTTATTCATGTTTGTCCAACAAAAATTAATCTATACAGTAGATAAGCAAGGAAAACGGCCCGCTCTTTTGACAAATTTTGGAATAAACGAACAAAGGAATGATAACAAGCTAAGGATCGGTAGAGGCTGCTGGAAATTTTGTTCCATTATTAAAAAAACAAAGGATGCTAAACTCGGATTTTTTTTATATTTTAATCCTTTTTTATTCAATATTTCAACCCTTTTGGTCGCGCCAACCAAATAACGTTGTCGCGCCACATGCATTGGCACGGCAAAGTCCGCCATGTAAGACGGCGTTTCCGACGTGAAAAACGCTGTCACGCCACTCCCGCTGTCGTGATAGTATTGTTCTGTCGCGCCACCGGAAGTGGAATGACAAGATAAAACGTTCGAAAAATCATAACTCCTTCATATGATATTGGATGAAGATGAACTTTATATGAAAATTGTAGCCCTCGATGAGATCTACAACTTTGTAGTTTTGAGTTTTTTCATTTGAGGACATTAAGATACTCAAAAAAGTTAATAATAAAATTTCAGGACCATAATAACCGCGTACAAGTGCTTGTCGCATTAGAAAAATAATAGCGTTTTTGTATGGCATCAAATAAAGATACATACTTTCTACATGAAAGTTGTAGCCCTCAATGAGATCTACAACTTTGTAGTTTTGAGTTTTTGTATTTGAGATAGTTAAAATGCACGAAAAAATATTATAAAATTTCAGCAGTAGAATAACCGTTTATTAGCGTTTGTCACATTAGAAAAATGATATCGTTTTTATATGATGTCAAATAAAAATATATTTTATATTAAAGTTGTAGCCCCTAGTGGGAGTTACAACTTTATACTTTTGAGTTTTCATATTTGAGGTCGTTAACATGCTCAAAAGGTAATATAAAGTTCTAGCAGCATAATATGCTACTGAAATTTTAGATTATTTTTTTCGCATCTTAACCATTCCAAATGGGAGAACTCAAAACTATAAATTTGTAGACCTCTCTAAGGGCTGCAACTTTGGTATAAAATATATTTTTAATTGACAACATATAAAAACGATATCATTTTCTAATGCGACAAACGGTAATACACAATTATTATGCTGCTGAAATTTTATATTATTTTTTGGTGCATTTTATCTATTTCAAATGCAAAAACTCAAAACTACAAAGTTATAGATTCCATTGAGAGCTACAACTTTCATGTAGAAAGTATCTTTATTTGATGCCATACAAAAACGCTAGTACTTTTATAATATGACAAGCACTTGTACGTAGTTATTATGGTCCTGAAATTTATTATTAATTTTTTGAGCATCTTAACGTCCTTAAATGAAAAAACTCAAAACTACAAAGTTGTAGATTTCACCGAGGGCTACAATTTTTATATAAATTTTATCTTCATTCGACATCGTATGAAGGAGTTATGATTTTTCAAACGTTTTGTCTTATCACGCCACTCCCGGTGACGCGACAGAACAATACTGTCACGCCAGCGGGAGTGGCGTGACAGCATTTTTCACATTGGAAACGCCGTCTAATGTGGCGAACTTTGCCGCACTAATGCATGTGGCGCGACAACGTTATTTGGTCACGCCAGTGCCGCTGGCGTGATCAAAAGGGTTAGATCTGAAAATATTTTTTAGGTGAGATTATTTTTAAAATATTAAATAAAAATGATTAAAATATAAAAATCATCCGCTAAACTCAGGCCGGGTCCTGAGTTCTTTTAGACCTGGAACGAAGCTAAAATTTGGGCCTTTTATATAAATATGATAATACTACTGGTACTACTCATTGCTAGTATATATACACAAATATACGAAACGTAGTTAACCGAATGCAAAAGCAATGTGCATATGAAATTAAAATTTAGAAATTTAGAAAAACAAATAGTAAAAAATTAAACAATTATATATACAAAGAGAAAAATCAGAAATATTAAACAATTGTACACTACCTTAGTGCCTAGCAGATTGAATATTTGAATACTCAATTAAACCGCAATTTGCAAATCCCAATTCGCAAATGATGTCCGTCCGAGTCTCTGAGATTTGAATCACTTATTAACCCTCGGTAGGTTGTACATGATTAGGGAATAGGGAATTAGGGATCGATCATAATATAAGAGATAAGAATAGGACAGAGATTGATTCGTACCTATGCGGATCAGTGGATCACGTTCAGCTTCAGAGTCCAGTCGTATGCAGATGATCTGCCGCCTGCCTGATCTGCAGATCACGTCACCGTGCGAACAGGGAGAGTGGTGTGGCGGAGCGCTCGGACTGCCCGGCCGGCGACTCGCTTCCCTGGGTCGCGTACAAGGATTGAAGGAAAGGAGTCCAACCGTCAAACTCGAAGGAAAGGAAGCGGCGCGACGGCGCGACTCACGCCGCGGAGGCTGAATGCGTATCACCGGTGCTGTGGATTCGTCTGGACTCTGCTCTGGCGTATGTTTGCCATCTATATGATGATTGATTTGTGATTTGACACCTACATACAAAATACCAAATGTACAGACCCGCGCTCCAAACGAAAAAAAGGAAATCACAAATCGGAAATTGCGAAAAAAAGGAAAGGTCAGCCAGGCGTAGTAGACCCGCGCTCCAAACGAAAAAAACGCCTCCGACGCGTCGCACCGGCCGCATGCAAAACCATGCCATGCATAACGGAACGGCCGGGCTGGCAGTCTGGCACGCGTCGTCAGAGCATGCATATTAGTCATTGATAGTACCTAATTAAGCTACTAGGCCCATCACGCATGCATGCGCGTGGCTTCTCTGTTTAGTGAGGTAGAGTGGTTACGTTGCTGGTAGCTCTTTTAGGACTATACTACCAACTATGGAGTTCAATATTATAAAAAAATATGGAGTTCAACGGAAGGTTTGGGTTGCGGCGTCCTGTGCAAGTAGACAGTGGTGTGGCAAGCTTCTCCTGGGGGCAACCCTTCAGTGGTCGGTATCTATTCGGTTGGCTGCGATCCATATTGACTGATGCAGTTATGATTGGCCACGAATGCCGGTGGTCGGCTCATTGCCGCTGCGACAATCAGCGGATGGCGGCTCGTTGAAGACGATAGCTCGTGTGGGAATGCGTGTGGCATCTCTAGAAGCTTGAGGGACGACTACGTGCAACAAAGTCAGCGACAGCCTTTGCATGGTGCAGGAACAAGATGTGACTTCCCACAGTGGTTGGTGCTTTGTTGGATGGAGACAACCCTTGTAGGCTGGCGTGGCGGCGATAGGTCACGTGTGCATGTGACCTCATCGGTACCACAATGATCTCCTACTAGCGGCGGTTTGCCATGGTTCTTGGATACACCAAGTCATAGTGTGGCTGGTTTGGGGCTTGGGCATAGGGGGTTTTCGGGCGAAGGCCCTGTCAAGCCCTTGATCGTGACCGACAGTGGTGCTGCCTTTGGTGTCACATCCCTCATTTGAGGCATTGTTGTGAGGCCCTTTTACCCTCTAACAAAAACAAAAACATGCAAAGTGTAGTTCATAATTAAGGCTCAAGAATTGATGGACGATATTATATTAGGCGGGTTTTGAAGGCAGGCACGTACCAACATAACAGCAGAGGCAGAAACAGAATTGTCAGAAGTGCAATTCATGAGGCTCAAGGCACACATGCGCATCGCTGTGCCCTGGTTGATTAAATAATCATCAACGGGATGAGCGTCACGCCTCAGCAACTCACATATCATGTCAGCCTCCTTGGCAATACACTTGAGAAACCATAGTTTTGCATTAGTACAATGGCCATAAAAAGGTGGAGCAAAAAAATCCATATACCATCCAACTCATCAAGGTGAAATTGGGTGCTAATTTATCCTTTATAAAAAAAGAAAGCCACCAATTTCCTCCTAGGTTGGCCTACATATTTCTATAATGTAACCAAATATTTCAGATATATTTTACTTAAGGTGTAGGCACCAAGTTGGATAGTGCCATATTGCCAGTACAAGGTACCCACATGGATAACAGACGAAACTACAAAAATTGAAGACAGATTTACTACTACCCTGCAGCTACTCCCTACTCCCACAGGATACACACAGTAAACAAATGTTATTAATTCGGATCAGGCAACTCAGAATGATTGACTTCCTCGCCTGCAAGAGCGTCTCCTCTTCGGGTTTCACCCGGATCTTGAACTCAGATACAAGTTCCTTTCATTCGTGAGGCAATGCTCGATTGAAACCATCAGATCGACAGATAGTCCCGCATCCAATCGATCGATCATCAAAATTTAAGTAAGTTAGCACAAAAAAACAAGACAATAGAAATAGATAAAAATTAAAGAGGAGCAGGATATAAAAATTGGTGGTTTACTTCAGTCTCAGCGAGAGCAGCTATGCTGCTATCCTTAGTAACTGCATGCGCATTGTGACTAGCCCTCTGCATATGGGTGGGTTAACAAGGGTTTGGATCAAAATTTTGGATCCACCCATCTATGGACTAGTTTAAATGGATTGGGTTGGATTGGGTTGGGTGGGTTACCCTGTTCCATGGGTATACAAACGCAAGCAGCAGCATGTAGATCCCTCAATCAGGCCCTGTTTGGTTGGACTTTTGACCCTGCTTTAGCTTTTGCAAAAGCCAAAAGTCACAGCTATTTTTATCCAAAAGCAACTTTTGCTCTAGTACAAAATTGAAAGCAGGTCTCCTCCTGCTTTCAGTTGCTTTTGGGTTAAATGTCTTCTCCTGCTTTCAGTTGCTTTTGGGTTAAATATTTACCCACCTGCCACTGGTTATGATGGGTACCGGTTCATTTTTCCTTCTTCTTTTCCCGTCCGCGTCGCGAGCTTCTTTTCCCATCCGCATCGCGAGGAAGCCAGGGCGCCGCAGCGCATCTCTAGACGGCGCTCCACTCCGGCCGTCGTGGCACTCCATCGCCGGTGGAGCTCCATCACCAGCGTGGCGCTCCTCTGTCGGGCGGACGCGCGGCGCGAGCTCCCCTCCGACGAGCGCCCCTTCTCTAGCTTTGCCAGATCTCGCCGGTCCTTCCCTCCTCCATGGTTGGCCGCGGACGCGAGCTCCCCTCTGGCGGGCAAGCCCTAGTCTCCGGCGACACCTTGGGCCAGGTCTCCGGAGACGGCGAGCCTCCACACCGGCCGCGGCGCGCGGGTGCGACCCCAACCTCTATGCGCAGGGAGCACGAGGCGACTAGGCGAGCGCGGCTAGCTGCCGTACTCGATAGGAGAAGCCCACGGCGGCGGATAAGCGTGGCCCCTACAGCGGCGGCGGGCGCTCCTTGCTCCGGCGAGCGCAACTCCAACATCCAGACCTGCTGCGCTCATTTGCTCCGTTTGTAGATTCAAGAAGAAGGTAGGATTGGAAACTTTTGCAGGTTCCAGATGCAAAATCCATGACCCAAATGAACAGTGTTGCACAGTAACTCTAGGCTATGGGTTGATTTGTGAAATCTCTATGGTTCTGAGTGCAAGTGTGTTTTCCTTTTCTAGTATCTTTTTCTTTTATATATGCATTTACATGTTGAAAACTTCTAAAATATGAAGAAAATTATAGAAAAATCATAAAACTTCGAAAATTTATTTTTTTATTTCTAAGATAGTCATTTACATGTGAATTAGCGAACATATTATTTTGTTACGAGCAATTTGCAAATAAACAGACCCCGGGCCTTCAGGGGCATTACAGGTATTTCTTACATAGCCGATAGTTTCACAGTTGCTCTAACCAAACGGTCTTCTACTTTTCCCACAGCTGCTTTCTCACTGCTGCTTTTTTACAGCCTACAGCTCACAACAGCCTTTCTAAAAGACACAGCCCAACCAAACAGGGCCTCATCATAGTGTGTTGTTCGTCCCAAGATCTGTTGCTACTGCGAGGGAAATCGGCTAATTGTTGTTCGACGTTGACTATGTCAGGCACCCACGTTTCAGGAGGTTCTTGGAGCCCTATCGCCGCCGGCAGCGGCGGTGGAGGGACGGCAGCACCTTAGGTGGGATGTCATCAATATAGAGGATACGCGTGAGTTTCGTGGAGACCGGGAACCCAGTGTAGAGCACACCCGGTGCCGGTCATGGCGCTCGGCGTCGCACCCGGTGGTGCCCGCGCACGACGCGCAGAGGGAGGCCCAGTGGACGGCGCAACGTGCAGCAGCCCTCGCAGAAGCGGGGCATGTTCATGGGCACGCGCGGTGGCGGCGTGCATGGCGACGTCGTAGGGTTGTTTCTATCATTGTTAAAGTTCAGTGTAGAATACTTACCTCATTGATGACCGGCAGGAGGAAGATCTTGTTAGCGTTTTTATCACAAGTAGAAGCATTCTGCCTGAGGCATTCCATAAATGCTTTGTGAATGTTCATGGCACTTCCACCTACCTCTTCTAAGGATTGTTTAAGATCATTCCCAGTCATTTGTATATCTCCACCTGCAATATGACTTGTCCCTCACTTTTTTCTAATGGAAAACATGATATCAGTCAATATAGAAAGTTGTGCAAGTCAACTTTAAGTATATTAATCATATAAGCCTCAACAAACTTACTGCCCCAATACTAGTTGGTAGAACTGTTGAGCCTCAGATTTAGACAAACATGTATCTACTACCATATTCTCTTCACGGCAAACACCAAGATCAGGTTTGGCTTGTTCAAGGCGCCTCTTTGCACCAGACTCCTTGATGTTAGCCATGTCCGTTTCTTTTCCGCCTCTTTTTGGTTTTGGGGGTGGAGCTCGGCTTTGGCTTTCATTGCATGATGCATTCTCGGTTTCATCCTCCCCATGAGTCTTAGATTTTGTTCCAGCAATATGGCTGCTTTCATCCTCGCTCTCAGTTTCAGTTTCAACAGCATTGTTGACCTCCTCAAAGTCATAGCTGTAATTGCATATTGCAGTCAATCATGTACATATCATCCTCGCCATGCATGTCCTGATCACCGTCCATATTTTCCCTTTTTTTATTATGACAGTTGTTAATTAGTTCCGTTGCAAGTCTTTTCCGGAACATATTTACCATTTCCTGGAATTTTAAGCCATAAGAAATTTTATACAATTTGAAAATAGGAATAGAGTTATAGTTTTTGAAAGGCCATTTACCTTGTTAGTGCCTGTTATGTTTTCATTTGGAAATCCTTTTATGTATAACAAGACATGGAAACCACAGTCAAATCTACAAAAATCAACCACAAAATTTGAGGAAGCAACAACAACGAAGAACTAATAATATTAGTTTTTGTACATAAAAGGATTTTGAAATGAAAATAACAAGGTAAATGGCCTTTCAATAACTATAACTCTATTCCTATTTGCAAATCCTAGAAAATTACTTATGCCTTAAAAATGCAAAAAAATTGTTGATTTGTTCCGAAAAACTCTTGCAACAAAATAACAGTCATAACAGAAAAAACAGGGAAAATGTGAATGGTGATCGGGACATGCATGGTGAGGATGATATGTACATGATTGACGACAGTTACAGGTTTCACTTCAAGGAGGTCAACGACGCTGTTGAAACTGAAACTGAGGGCAAGGATGAAAGCAGCCGTACTGCTAGAACTGAATCTAAGACTCACGGGGAGGATGAAACCAAGAATGCATCATCCAATGAAATCCAAAGCACAGCTGCACCCCCGAAACCAAAAAGAGGTAGAAAAGAAATGGACATGGCCAACGTCAAGGCTTCTGGTGTAAAGAGGCACCTTAAACAAGCCAGACCTCATCCTGGTGTTCACAGTGATAAGAATATGACAGTAGAGACTTGTTTGCCTGAATCTGAGGTTCAACAGTTCTACCAACTAGTATTGAGGCAGTAAATTTCTTGAGATTTATACGATTATATATACTTAGTAAGTTTCTAGAGACCTGTACAACTTTCTATACTGACTGATATCATGTTTTCAATTGGAAAAAAAGTGAGGACAAGTCATATTGCGAGTGGGGGGTATACAAATGACTTGGAGTGAACTTCAACAAACCTTACAAGAGGGAGGCGAAAGTGTCATGAACATTCTCAATACATTCATTGAATGCCTCAAGCTGGATGCTTCTACTTCTGATAAAAATGCTGGCAAGATCTTCCTCCCGCCAGTCATCATTGAGGTAAGTATTCTGCACTTAACTTTAACAATAATAGCAATAACTTGTACTTATTGTTTTTGTCCCAAGTGTAGGATGACATATATAATGAACAAACTCTAAAAATGATGCAAGATGCAATTAAATCCAATGCTGTTTTAGAAGGTTTCACTAAGAAAAAAAGGCCAAACGAAAAAGTGGAGATTGATGTAAGTTGCGCAGCATTCTAGTACATGTTTGTTTTAGGGTTCAGGATAGGGATACTAGATGTGTTACATGTTTGTTTTTGCAGGTACTCGTCCCACTGTTCAAATCTGAACGGTGTGGGTTTTATTTTGAATTTGGAGCAAATCCCTAGGTGAAAGTATTGCGCAACAAAAATAACACAAAGGACATCTTCAAAAAATTACCTCAGCTGGGATGCCGAATGGCAACACAAATAATCAAAGCCTTAGATGATGCTGGACTCAAAAACTTAACATCAAAGGGCCTAAAGCGAGCGGCACTAATTGAGTTTGCGGCGCGAGGTCCCATTTTAATGCATCCTTCTGCATCCCCTTCACGCCGCCACCTTGTGCGCCCACGAGCTTGCCCCGCTTTATGAGGGCTGCTGCGCGCTGCACTGTCCACTGGGCCTCCCTCTGCGCGTCGTGCGCGTGTGCCGCCGGGTGCGATGCCGAGCGCCACGCCTAGCGCTTGGCAAGCTCTACACCGGGTTCCCGGTCTCCGCGGACCTCGCACGTATCCTCTATATTGACGACGTCCCACCCGAGGTGCCACCGCCCTGACCGACGTCGCCGGCAGCAGCGGCAGGGCTGCAGGAACCTCTTTGACACGTGGGTGCCCGATTTAGTCAACGTCAAACTGCAGTTAGCCGATTTGCCCGGCAGCAGCAATAGATCTTGAGATGAACAACACATTATGATGAATGATTTTGCTTGCATTTGTACACCCATGGAACCGAGTAACCCATCCAAACCAACGCAACCCAACCCAGTCCATTTAAACTAGTGATCCAAAATTGATCCAAACCCATGTTAAGTTGTTAACCCACCCATGCGCGGTAGTCAGACCACGACACTGAAGTCCCCTTCGGTACAAGTTTGTCCCATATCCCCATATTTTCTCCACGAAATCTTAATTTGGAAACAAGTAGATAAAATCAAATTTACACAAAAAAAGAGACGACAAGAAATCATCAAGCAGAAATCTAGCACACACCGGCACGCAAAACCCAAGTAATAATTAAGGTTCCCCTTCGGTAATAACGAATGAAGAAAGGAATGACATAGCAAGCTATATATGGATAGATGGTAGAGGAATTTTACCTTCTTCTTCGCGAGGTTGTCGTCGCAACGCTCCGCTGAAGGGGAGCCGTTGCGCTCCATGATTGTGCTTGTTGCCGCCTTTGCCGGCTGGGTCCAAATTTGTGGCAGCGCCCGGATGCAAAGGCGTACGACGACCCCGATCTGATCTGGGGTTTCCTGGTTCCTACGTCTACATGCAGAAATGGAAGGACGGAGAAGGTTTTTTTTCTTCACTACCTGAATTGGGGTCAAGTAGGGGTTCTGCTAAAGTTGCTCTTACCCAAGTAACTTTGCCTAGTCAAAAACCAATATACGCACGCCCTCGAATTCAAGTGTTTGATGGCCTAGATTTGTTGTTTGGCACACATTTACCTTGCTTGCTAGGATAGCAACAACCAAGAAGGCCCTCTCGAAGTCGGCCATATCGCAATCTTTATTCAGCGCACATGCCCTACTTCATGTTCCTAACGCACTATTTCTAACTATGACTTCTACAACTGATTAGTTTCCTTGCATAGCTGATAGAACTTTCCTCTCTTATAAACATATCTTCTTTCTTTGCACGTCAGGTTGTTTAATCTCTCTCTTTCCTTACACGGATATCCATAAACATCTCTGATTTTTTTGGGTTACATAAATATCTCTGATTAGATTATTCTCTTAATCCATACTTGCTACCAAAAGAGTGAAAGGCCCCTCTCCAAGCTGGCCACGCGCGTCCAACCGGCAACGGCAGCTAACTCGTGAGTGCATGGACCTAGCGGGCCAAAAAGCCAAAGGGACTGCAGCCCAAGTTTACTTGGCCCAACTCGGCGGCTGTGCTGTGGGGATGAGTGAGAGTTGGATTTGGATGGAGGAAGACGAACTCTCGCTCGCTCGCGAAAAGTGGCTTCCGTCCCTCCCAAACCCGAAACAAATTTCAGATTCCAATTTCCAGAAAAAGTCTAATTGACTCCCCCAACTATTGGGGTGGTCTACTTTACACTCAAACTATAAAACGGTCTAATTTACTCCCTGAACTTTGCAAAACCGGCCAAATCATCCCCTCGAGCGGTTTTGGGCGGTGGTTTTGCTACAGTAACGGCGGTTTTGTCTTTTCTTTTTTTATTTATTTCGTCTGAATCTTTGAAAAATCATAGTAAATCACAGATAAATCATAAAATGGAAAATCCAGTTTTGTTGGACTTCACATGAGTAGATCTACATAGTAAACTTATAATATAGTATGTTTTAGTACAAAGTTTTTGTTGTATGAATTATTCAAATTAATTACAGAAAAAAAATAGATCAAAATTTACAGCAAAACTTTGTACTAAAGCATGCTATATTATAAGTTCACTGTGTAAATCTACTCATGTGGAGTCCAACAAAATTGGATTTTCCATTTTATGATTTTTCTGTGATTTACTATGTTTTTTCAAAGATTCAGACGAAATAAATAAAAAAGGAAAAAGACAAAACAACTGTTACTGTAGCAAAACCACTGTTATTGTAGCAAAACAACCATCCAAAACCGCTCGAGGGGGTGATTTGGCCGGTTTTGTAAAGTTTAGGAAATAAATTAGACCATTTCATAGTTTGAGGTAAAGTAGACACCCCAATAGTTAGGGGTCCTTTTTCCAATTTCCAAATCAATCCCCGCTGCCGCGCGCTCCAACTCCACCCAAATCCAAACCCTTCGGAGCCCGCGCATCTCCATCTGTGAGCCAAGATCTCTCTCCACCTCCATTCCCTGATCACCTTTCCCCACTCCCGACCTCGGTTGGTTGACGCGGCGGCGATGGTGCGCGAGCTACGCGTCGACGCCTTCTACGCGCGCCTCATGCTGCTGCGGGAGTGGAGCCTCTTCGACTCCATGCTCTGCTCCTCCTACGTCGCCACCAGGCTCAGGACGTGGACCGACAACGGCCTCAAGAAGCTCAAGCTGCTGCTCGCCAGGATGGGGTTCAGAAGAGCTTCCAGTACATGAGCATGGAGGTCAAGCGCAAGATGCGGGACGAGTTTGACCGCTTGCTGCCTGAGTACGGCCTCACCGAATTCTACTACCGGAGCTTCTTGAGGGTACACGGGTACAGGTCCAAGGTTTCGGCTGCAGACGTTGTGTATGGTGTCACGGCGTTGCTTGAATCGCTGAATGCCGAGTCCAAGGGCTCAAAGGAGTCTTCTGCATACTCAGCATTGTCAGTCACTGACCAATGTTGATCAGTTGCAGAAAGGGATGCAGTCTGCAATTGAGATTCAGAGGGCGATTTTGAGGCAAGGAAGCTCGGCCATTACTAAGACAGGGTTTATACGGAGTGCCAAGAAGTTCCGGTGGGTCAAGCTTGATGACCCTGTGGACACTATCAAGCTTTGCCACCCACAGGCTCTTACCAAGTTCTGCTTCTTTCTGATGGATGCGCTGAAGGAAAGGTGCGTGCTTAGCAAAGGAGCCTGAGGAAGGTACTGGTTGTTGGGGTATGTGGAAAACCAAGACTTGGGGCTGCTCAGGGTAATGCATTTGGTAAAGCATTCAGATCAGCGGCAGAGGAGATCGGTGCAGACTATTTCCATGACATGTTTGAGTCACCATGGATTGTTCTGGATGTTGTTGCTGTCAGTTCTTTCATGATTCGGTTAACGGACAAGCTGTAAACTGTAATCAGACGGAGTGATCTTGTATTACGTGAATGATTCTTTCAGGTCTCAAGATGGGAGATTCAGCACCATTCTCTCAGAATAAAGTTGCTTGAGGCCAGGTGGTGCATGACATGTAGTTTCCTAAGTACCGTTCCACCTCCCATTTCACTAATGTAGGGAAAGCAGCCTGGCAAGCATCCTGCTTTGCTAAGTTTGAGCTGCCTAGGGATCGTGACTTCAAAAATTGAGAAGAGGGTTTTCCTCTGTTTTAACTCCAGCAAATGATAGATCTGTAGATTCAAATGCAAACCTGGTTCTAGCGTAGAGGGGGCAAGGTATATTTCTTTACTTTCTTTTTATCTGATACAATGGATGTTTGTATCTGTATCTGCATAAACATGATTGAGAACATTTGTTATATCCATCAAGTGTCTTGAAACTCTATAAGTTTATAACAAGTGCCTTTATAGTATGTGAACCCGCTCATATTTGTATAACCATAAAGCCATCTTAAGAGCGGATTGTTCTTTTCTGTTACAAGTAATGTTGAAGCAAGGAAACAGTCATTTTATTTTTGTCAATGTTGAAGGCTGTAAACCTGTGACATGCTGTTCGATGTTCATGAACTTTTCTGTGCATTAACAAAGTTAGATAGTTGATCTTTTTTACAAAGAAATATCAGGTATGTTCCTGGCCCAGATAGTTCAGGTACCTTAGCTGCTCTAGAGTTTTAATTCCTCAATGCACTGGAAAAGTGCTCTTGAGCACTGTATATGTTTTGTGCAGACAATATAGTGCTGTTTTATAACAAGGTCCTATGGATTGTTGTGTTCATCCACTAGGCTACAAACCAACCTTTCAATCTTGAAACAGTGCTGTATCCTGATATTTGACAGTACAACCTGTATGATGTAGTTTTAGACTTCTGGTGATAAGAACTTGAATTTCTTAACCAGTCTTCACAATTCATGTTTCTTTGAGCATATTTCCATTTCATATTGTTAACTGAAATTTTTTAACCAGTTAACACCAATTGATGATCTGTGGCAGTTATGATAAAAACTGGAGCATACTTTATTCATTTAATTGGAATGCTAATGCCATCCTTTTTATCTGAAAGAAATGGTGATCATCTGAATTTGATTGTAAACATTGAAAGTTATATACAACAGTAAATGGATTTCTTATTTGAAATTTCTGTTGCATTCTATGACAAGCAGTGTATGCAAACTGGTGAGGTTTGTCTCTTGCAAAACTGAACGCTTTCCAACTGAATTAACTGATAATTTCACACAACTGGTAACAACTGAAAAACTCCCTTTTTTTTCTCCTTCCTCATTCCATATTATATGCATGCAGTTTCCTAAATTAGTTCTATTGCACGTTGACATGTAAAACTACAAGAGACTTAAATTATATCTTTTTATATTGAGGATGGTTGATATACTTTCGTTCTGTTGCCTGCTGAACATTGTTGAGAGGAAAAAGTCCATATTACTCCCTCCAAGTTTGGCCTATGTCCAAATAACCCCCCAAACTAATATTTGGTTCAATTTACTTCCTCCAACTATTAAGTTGGTCCAACTAACACCTTAAAGAGATTTTTCTTTTTTTTGTTTCTTTATGTACAAATTATATTTTAGTTTCAAATTTTGTGAAGTGATAGAGGACATTGTATTTTGTATTAGAAAAATGCACTATGAATTTTTCATCATTATGTTTTATACGATATTGTACCTCCAGTGTTAATTTATTATTAAATTTTCTAAGCTATCAAAATAGTGGCAAAAAGTTAAGGTATTTTTTTCTAACATAACTTATGATGTTCTCTATCATATCACAAAAGTTGATATTAAGACTCAACTAATATGTGGAAGAACAAAAATAACAAACCATGTTAAGGGGTAAACTAGACGAACTGAAATAGTTGGAGGGAGTAAATTAAACCAAATGTAAGTTTAGGAGGTAATCTAGACATATGTCAAACTTGAGGGTAGTAATTTGGACTTTTTCCTTGTTGAGATAATAAACTGACAAGTCCAAAAACTTTGAAATGATTGCAGTAGCACCACACCCTTATGACATGTTAAGTTGAGTTTTTTTTAGAAAAGGATGTTAAGTTGAGTTTCCCTCTTGTTTGCTTGTAAGTTGAAAGCTTTTGCTTAGTTGCAGCAATTTCCAGACCCTGCTGGGTGCTGGCTACCGCAAGTATTTCTAAAGTGATGATCTAGTAGTATTTTTTTTTTTTGGGATCGGGTTGTAACAATCAGCTGTGTGCTTCATAGTTTATGGCCCTAATTTGGAATCCAAATGGGCCTAAGAACTGTTTGGGCCTTAAACAATGACTGAAGGATAGCCAAATAGGCCTTTTTTTTTCTTTTTCTTTTCCTCCTGCTAATTTCTGGCGATCTGAATCACTAAAAACTGAATTCATCCACATATTTCACAGTTTGAGACAGTGATGGTCCTTGGTCCTCTGCAGCTACAGGCATGTCTGGGTTGTCAAGTAGCATGTTGTCAGCCTCTGCGATGTTTGTTTTGTGAGTCCCCTCATTTCTGGACACCTGCTTGATTTTTGTTTCACTCCAATAAGACTCACTTTCATTTTGTTGTCATTAGTCATCGTTATGCATCACTAGCTAAATATTACAGTTTACTGGGCATTTAATCTACTGAAAGTAACTCTGGCAATTGGCTTGTCTTTAATGATTCACGTTCACATCAGTCAATCATTTTAAGTTCTTCCCAACAAAACACTGCCCAAATGGTTTCCCCCTAACAACTAGCAAGTCCAATTTTCCACAGCCTAACTTGTGTTTTACTGTGTTTAGGTCTAACGATGATGCCCAATCCAATGTTGATCAAGATTGATGGTTGCTGGCTAACTGTTTAACTATTTATGAACAATTGAATATTTGATGATGACTTGGCATCCACTATATACTTTGACCTGTTGCTCTGTCCTGCCCTCTTTTGGAGTTTTGGTTGATTTTCTTGTCAGAAAGGGTCTTATTTGTTGTTCCTATCAAATATCTTCAGCTGAGAGCTTTGTCTCTACAGTTTTGTTTACATCAATCAGAAAGGCTGCTTTCTACTACACAATCCACATCACTACATGTAATTTGTTGCGTAGGCGCTAGGCCTTAGGATTTTTAATATTCTTTAGGTTAAATTGGTCGTTCTTAATCATGGAAATTGCAAATCCATTGTCCAATCTGATGATACTTTTAGTCCAGTACGTATTGCAAACAATTAGTGGTCCTATGCTAATTCCTTACAGCAGGAATAATTTGGTGCCATGCCCCCCTTTAGAACTTTGGTTGATACTTGATAGGCACATAAAGCTACTGAAAAGTGTCATGTTTTTTTTAAAAAAAAATCATCCTGCAACATGCCTTGTTTACCATGCTTTCTATATGAAGTTAAATAGATATCGATGCCTTGATAGTGTAAAATGCCTCTCTCGAAGATTGTACATCTTTAACTGTCCTCAGTTCGTTACAAGCCAAGGAAACATCTACTCTAGTTTGTCTTGACTCTGTAGAAACCTGAGTGCTTCCAGTCAACTTTTATGGCCCTTGCCACTATCAGTTGGCAGTCATCCACTATAGTTATTTTCCTTATCTGAAAAAACGCATAATCAATTGGTGAACCTGTGATGATAAATTCATATAAACTTTTGCCGACCCGCAGATAGTGCTATCTGCTAATCTTTAATTGAATTTACATACTGCACTAAGTGATAGCTATAACTCTTGTCCTTATCTACCTAGGATACTTATCTAGAGTAGTTGATGGCTGTGTCAGCTCTTATCTTTATCCCTAGCATCTACTTTAACTTTCAAGAATATGTTTTAACTTTCTTAAGTTGCAAACAAGTTATCCTATATGTGTCCCTAACCTGCCATAGTTGTGGTAAGGCTAATGAAACCGAAATTCTAGCCCAAAAACATGTGCTTTGGTTCTAACAAATGGTATCTAGAGCCTAATGTTCTTACCTGGGGTTTTTCTTCCCCATCCCAATCTTCAGCCATGTCTGTTCGTTCCTACTCCTCTTCTTTCTCCAATCGGTTGACTACCTCCAATGCTCGGCGCAGGCAAGCAGCAGCAGCGGCAGAGTTGTTCGCGGCGGAGCAGCGCGTGGCTGCGGCTGCTCAGGCGCAGCTGCTGGCGGCTGCCGAGCTCGCTGCAGCACAAGCCGCCGAGGAGGTCGCGGCCGTGGCTGCTACTGCTCAAGAGGCGACAGTGGAAGCCGCTGCCCTGCGGGCCGAAGTAGGCGGACGCGACAGACGCGCAGAGGCGGACGCGGATGGTCGAGTCGGTCGCGGTGTGGGCGGCTTCAACATGGACGCGAGCGAGGAGGAGGCGAACGTGGGCGAGCTGGAGGCCGGGCGCGACGGACGCGACCCCGACGGGATTCCCGACCAGTAGCGGCATGGCGTGGGAGCAGCTAGCGGACGGGCTGGTGCGGACCGTGCGGGAGGACGTGAAGCAAAGGCGGGCAGACGCGCTCGTGACTTCGACGCCCCGCGCGGTCGTGACTTCGACGCCCTGGGCGGACGCGGCCGGGATGCAGACGCACGTGGGGAACGCGAGCGAACCGACGTGGACTCTGGCGCATGGGCTTGGCGTGATCTGCGAGTCGACAGCGAGATGGAGGCACAGCGGCAGTGCGAGCGGGTGGAGCTAGAGCGGGCTCTCTGGGACTTCGATGTGCGCAACCTCGGCAAACATGAGCGGGGTGGACGGGACGCTGGCGCGCGGAGCCCTCACAGGCAGCGCGCCTACCCTTCCCCGGACCGGCGCCATGGTCGCCATGGCCGGCCTGGCTCTCCTCCCGTCGTGCAGACCCTCGTTAAGGACGTCGGCGGTGGATGGCCCATGCTCACCAAGACCAACTACGCCAAGTGGTCCATGGTGATTGTGGCAGAACCACCCGAAATAACTCACTTCCGGAGACACTTGTCTACCACTAGACACTAAGTACCCCAAAAGTGAACTAAGTCGAACAGTTCCTTTGAGCCCACCCAACGGGATAACTCGAAACAATCCACAATTTACATCCATAATCCAATAATTAGTACGAGCTTACAATACTTAGTCCATTTCATACAACATGAGTCTTGTAAATTATTTATTACAATACCAGAGTTCAGAGTACGATAATTAAGCAGCGGAATTAACATAAACATCTAGCGGAAAGATACAAGGATCTGTTTGTGCCCACCAGAAGAATCCTCCACACAAGAGCAACTCCTCAAGCTCCACCTACAACAAGGGTGAATAAACCCTCAGTACACAATGTACTTACAAGACTTACCTGACTAGTGGGAATATATTTCGCAACTCTCAAGGGACATGATAGGTAGTATAGCTTGTGGGATATTTTGTTTTGTGGAAAGCATTACTAGCATTTCGTCCTTAAGATAAAGTTTTATTAGTAGTCATAATTAGTTCATTATCCAACCGATCTATGTAAGTACTTGTTCTACTTCCAAGCAAGAGTTGAGCAATCAAAATCATTTTATCATCTTTCATATTCTAATTCTTACTATAATGCTAGACTATAGCCAAGTCATACCGTCACGTAGAAACAGCGTGTAAGGTCTAAATGGCTAGAGGGGGGTGAATAGCCTATTTAAAATTCTACAAGCTTCACTAAACAAACACGTTAGTATAAAAGATGGCTAAGCTAATTCTAGCACTAGCTCAACTACACTATGCAAGCCACCTATGCAATTCTAGTGAAGCAAGGCTATGATCTCTAATACAGACCAACAAGACTAAGTCACTAAGCTACTTACTCCTATGTGATAAAAGCTACACTAAGCAACCTATACTAGAATTAGTACAAGAAAGTAAAAAGCAAGTGACTTGATTCTTATATCAACGGTGTAGAGAAGTAATGTACTCGAAGAATCAATCACAATGATCAACCACAAGAGAAATCCTCGGCAAAGGGATGACACAAGATTTTTTACCAAGGTTCACTTGCTTCCCGGCAAGCTACTCCTCATTGTGGTGATGCACCCACTTGTCGGTTCGCGAGCTAATCGACTATCAAGAGTCGAGCCCTCAGCGGGCGCCGCACAACCGCACACAAGATGGGGATCCTCCAAGCCACGAGCTCCACTAGAGTATCCAATTTGCAAACTCCCGCAGGGAAGGATCAAGAACCCCTTACAACACTTGGTGAGGGCTCCAACAATCTCCAATTGCGAGCTCAATCACCTCCACTGCTCCAAGCCGTCTACCGTGTCGGGAAACACGGAAGAGTAACAAGAAATCCACAGCAACTCGAAGATCAAGTGCCTCTAGAATGCAACTCTCAAGCAATGCACTTGAATCTCACTCAATCTCACTCAAGATGTGCAACCAAGCAAAGAGATGAGTGGAGGGGTTGTTCTCTAGCTCAAAGGATGTCTCTAGGTCTCAAAATGTGCAAGAGTTACCCTCAAACCCCGGACAACATCTATTTATAGCGAAGGGGTACGCAGCTAGTCGTTACTGGACGACACAGTTAAAATCGCGCTGACCGGACGCATCGGTCAGGGTGACCGGACGCGTCCGGTCACTACAGGACAAGCGTGAACAGTGCGCGTCAGAACTAGCCGTTGCCGTGACCGGACGCGCTCTACCGTTTGACCGGACGCGACAGTGTCAGCGTCCGGTCGCGGTCCAGTAAGCTCCCGTCTAGACCGGACGCGTCCGATCATAGTCCAGTAACGATCCACTCATGACCGGACGCGTCCGGTCGAACGTGACCGGACGCGCCACCGCGTCCGATCGCATCTGCCCTCCGTGCTGAACTCCTGGGTGCGTGACTGGACGCGCCGGTTCCACGAGGGACCGGACGCGCCGGTCCACGACCCTTCTCACACGCGCGTCTGTCTGTGGTTTGAACTGACCGGACGCGTCAGCCGCGTCCGGTCAATTCGACCACAGCGTCCGGTCACTGTATTTGCAGTGATAATCAATTCGGACTTTCGCCACCTTTTCTCGCCTCCGGCGCAATAGAAAATAGGCATTTCATTTCCTCGAACCCTAAACCCCTTACTACCGCTCAAACACCACCGCCTTCGCAAATGTGCCAACACCATCATGTGAAAAACACCATGTGCATGTGTGTTGGCATTTTCACAAACATTTTCAAGGCGTTATGTTAGCTCTCTACTAGATCCTAATGCATATGCTCAAGACATTGATCTAGTGGCACTTGATTCCCGAGCTAACCGTGATTACCCCTCTTGATAGTCGGCTATGTATCCTAAACCCGGTCAATCACTTCTCTACTCAACTTAGACCGGCAAAAGGAAAACCCTATGGTTATACCTTTGTCTTGCGCTCTTAGATCCTTCTCTTCCACTTGATCATCATGTCCATCATATAATGTGCATCTCCACCATGATTGTCATCTCATGTCCATGCACCATCTCTTTGTGATCTTGTGGCCACCACTCCTTGCCACATACACCTTCATCACATGTGTTGCTTATGCCTAACTCAAAACACTTAGCACATGGCATTAGCAACTTGGTGTCATTAATTACCAAAACCAAACTTGGGCTTTCACAGCGATTCGCGAATCAATGTAGCCTAGCTGGGTACCCCAAAAACACATGCCTCATTTATACCCAGGCACAAACAAGACCAACCCATTCCAATCCTGTCGAAGGGTCCAGGTCCCCGTCCAAACTAGGACTCCAAGCCCCCACACTTGAGACCCGGTCTCAGTGCGATGCTTAGACCTCCACCTTTCCCCGCCTCCGATCAGTAGGTCCGGAAAGAGCCGGAACCCACGACAAGAGAGTAACGAGCATTCCCACTCCCATAAGCAAGTATGTGCTCGGGATAATAAATCTGTAACCTGACTACCATCCACAGCAACGGACGGTTCGCAATCGACACAGACAGGGAAACAGCTGTCACAGAACCTTCTAATTATGATGGCCCACAAATACACGTCATTGCCATAATGACCTATAACAGTCGTACTTATGTTCACCATAACTTAAAAGGCCTGCTTTCCTCTGAACAGGATCCAATCACAGGAGTATTGCAATATTACAACAGTTCATTCAAAATATTCAACAGAGTAAAGTAGCGGAAGTCTTACAATAACATAGGTTTACAAACCAGTTTTCAAACTTCAAACCTTAAGTAACATTATTACAAACCAGTAATAGAGAAGTATCGTAGTAACTTTATTACAACACCCAAACGAGATGCCTTGCCCAAAGGCCACAAAGTCTACTCATCGTCGCTTTCTTCAACCACGACGGTCATGCAACAAGGCTCGAAGCAGACTTGTTCATGAACCGCACCTGCAACAAGGGGTTCAACAAACCCTGAGTACGAGAGTACTCAACAAGACTTACCCGACTAAGACAATGACTCCAAGGGCATGCTAGCTTTAGGGAATCAAGGTACAGGTAATCTAGAATCAAGATTTTCTTTTGCAGAAAAGCTTACTAAGGTAAGTCCTTATCTTCAACATTTTACTTTTACCATTGATGGTTCATTAACCAAATCTAGGTGATCCTAATCTAGATCAAAGTAATTATCATCAAATCCTTTCTCATTCTTTCTTTCATTCCAGTTCTTAACTACGATGCAAGTCAGGTGATCAAGTCTCCATAACCGAGGAGCAACGACGATTCGAACCGATTATACCCAGCTGGGGATCTCTAACATCACGACATATGTAGAACCGAATCTGCATATATCAACCCTCATTTAGATCTCCCAAAACCAGAACGTGTCCATCGCCACCCGAGAGTATAGTACTCCTCGAACCTGGCCCGATTCTAGCCCCGAGGGTACACGCTACTCCCGCCATCTCTCCACTCCCAGTGCGAGGTTAGACGTTCTCGTAATGGAATCACTAACATTTTGGGCTTACCCAAGGCATGAGGCTAGTTGCAAAGTCTCGAACACAACAGGCTTACAACAAACGGACCTTAACTGACAAGGCGGAAACACTACATTGAGACTCCTTTCCCAATGCATGTTAGCAGTGGCCAAACCACCCGCCCGATCTTTCAAGTTCATTCTCATACTTCAATATTCATTCAACATGCCGTCATGGCTATGTAAACATTGCATTTAAAAGCCTAACTTCTAAGCATAGTGAAGCATACTACGCCTTTCTCGTAAAATAGGTATCAAGGTTGATATCGCAATAATCAAGGATGATAATGCAACAATTGGGTTATCACTCAACTCCTAATTACTTAATGCAATAAACCATAATATAAATAATAAAACATTTATAAAATTCAAGGTAGGGTTTAAATGCACCGGGGCTTGCCTTGCTCTGACACGACGACTGACTCAGACTCGAGAACTCCACCGTCTGGTCCGGAACCCACTGACGATCGCTCCTCTCCGGAAGCTTGCTCGACGACTTCGGCTTCCTCGAAAGTGGAGACTACACGAATACATAACATGCTTTAACATGATGCTCAATGATAAACATGATGCTTGATGATAAACATGCTATGAGTTACGACTCGAGTACAACTTCCCTTCACGGTACAGTCGTAAACAGAAAACCTACTAACTAGTAGCGACGAGTCTAGCGATACCAGCTTTTAACCTAAACAAGTTACTAACAAGCTCAAACATGTAATTAAGGTGCCAAAGATCACAAAAGGGTAGTGACCTAAGGACATCACTCAATCAAAAGGGCACACAACACTTAAAGTTCTCAAATTAACATTTATTTACTATTTAAATAATTAGGGCATAATTAGAAGTTGATCAAACTTTATCTAAACAAGCTCAAACTTTTTCTATGGGTTAAGAATGATTTATAACAGTGCCATAATAAATTTCATAATTTTTGGATAAATAAATTAATTATTAAAATTCCTGGAAGTTGCATTTAATCATTATTGGAACCAATTAATTCTACTGCCCAAAGTATTCAAATTCATGATTTAATATTTTTCCTAGATAGTTTATACATTGATAAGCTTACACAAAAATTTTCATGAATTTTGGAACTCTATACAATTTTTAATGAAATAAACAAATAACTACACTATTCATTTATTTGAAAAAGAAAAACAAAAACGAAATCGGGCCGATTCTCTTTTTCTCCCGTGGTCCGGCCCAGCCAGACGGCTCGCTCACACGCGCTCGCGCCCGCACGCGCGCTCGGCCCAGCCACGCGGCCCAGCAGCGGCCTGCCTCCGCCTGCGCTCTCTCTCCCTCCCCTCTCTTTCGCTGACAGGGGGCCCTGCCCGTTAGCCTGGGTCAACCCCGGCTGCAGCGGCGCTGACCACCGGCGTGCTCGCCGACGGTGAGCTCCCCGACGACACAGTCTACACCAACAGATGCGCCTCCCTCTCCCGAACACGATGGTACCCTTCTACCCCACTCTAACCATTCGGAGTACCAACGTCGACGACGACGACGGCGACCACGACTCCGGCGATGGCGGACGCACTCGACGACGGCCCCTGCTATGGTAGCGACTAAATTGAGGAGAGCACCATGCTCAGGAGCTCACCCAACACGTGCTGATGCACTTTGCCGAGGCAGAGAAGCGGTGGAAATGGAGAATCCGCAGCGGCGGCGCTCCGGTGAGGTGAGCCGGTGGCGGTGAGGGCGTTACGACGTGACTGGAGCAGGAGAGTACAAATTAGTAGGCTCACCAGCACCACGGCACCGAGGCGGTTCTAAGCGTGAAGACGCTACTAGGTGAAGCTCACCAGAGAAGGCTGTCGACGACGAGGTGGATGCGGCGGAGCTTCGACCGGAGCTGGGGAAGACGCAGCCTCGGAGGCCGTTAGGGATGGCGAAATGGAGTGATGGTGGGCTCAGACGGAGCGGAAGGTTATGGCGAAGCTGGCTGCAAGAGGGAGTGGCTGGCGGTGCAGTGACGGTGGTGAATTTCGCCGGCGAAAACCAACGGCGGCGACGGCTAAACGGAGGAGAAAAAGGAAGAACACGGTGACCTCGTCGTATATATAGGTCTAGGCACTGTGATTGGCTCTGGAAGACGCTCGTCATCGCGCTGGAGTTCCTGGCGCACGCGAAGGCCGTGGAAGTGGCCACGGCGGCGATCGGCCGGCACCCATACCGGCCGGTGGCCGTCGGTGATTGGCGTAGCCCTGTAGCTCCCCCCCCCAAACTCTGAAATTCAAACTGCTTTTTCAAATTACTTTCAAATTTGTATAGCAACTTGAAAAACTTCCAATGTATGAAATCTTCAGAATTTCAAGCTCTACAAGTTTTGTATTGAACACTTTCTCAAATTCTTACTAGATTTTGAAATTTGATTTTAAATTCAAAAAGGGACACATTTTTCAGATTTGGTAATTTAGAAATTACTTTTGATTTTATATTGAAACTTCAAAATCTCCAAACATCAAAGTTGTATATCTTGACCAGACCTACAACTTTGCTGTTCAAAACTTTTTCAAATTCTGCTTCCATTTTGAAATCCTAGTTTGGGGACAAAAATGAGTTAAATCTGAAATTTGTTTATTTTCAAAATTGCTCCACATTTTACACTAAAACTTTGAAAACTCAAAACACCAAAGTTGTAGCCCTTGAAAAGTTCTACAAACTTGGTTTTTAACGTTTTCCCAAATTTTGCTTAGATTTTGAATTATTTCAAAAGGGGTAAAATAGGGTTTTGAAATTTAGGGTTTTCGGAGGAATTTTAAATTGGAATTTGTTGCTACTTTGATTTATGATTACTTAGTGATCAAAACCTCACCCAAGGGCATCATTTGGACCAACATGATATGGTTGACCAAATGCCACTCTTGGTTGACCAATTTAGCTTTTGAAATTCTTTTACATTTCTCCCCAGATTTGAATTTGAATTCGAATCGGAAAACTCGTGACAAGTTTTGGGACTCCAATTCAAACTCAAATTTGGAGCTTCATTTTAGAGGTTGTACTTGAGCTCATACCCTACACTTGACACTAGTGTGCAACACAGTCGCGCACCTCAAATTACGCAGGGCATGGACTAAGCATTTGCGGTGGCATTCGAAATTAGGGTTTTCGGGTTCGGATCACACCAGAGAGAAACACATCCAATCTAGATAAGTAAACTTGTTTTAGTTGATGCATAACAATGTTAACCTAACAGGGATGCTTTGCAATGCATTATGATGACATGGCAGATTAATTAGCACTATAACACCCGGGGTGTTACAACAGTACAACCAAGCTATGCCCCATGGCCGTAGGACACAACCTGTTACACCTACCAATATCCATACTATATCTCTGCCCAGTCACCATTTTCTTTTCCATCATTTTATCAATATGAGAGTCAAGTCAATCAATATGAGAGAGTCCAAATTATGGTTCAATCTAGATCACTTGCCTAGAATATGTAATTCGGTTTGATCCAAGGACAAGCTTCTTCACACCTCATAAAGTATAAGGGTTATCTTGACCATGTTGAATTACACATCATGAGCTCATTTTCTAGATTCAACACTAGGTTTGCAAGCCCACAAACATGTCATATGCTACCACTAGATCAATCAAAACATAGAAGCAATAGTGGTACCATATATACATTAAACTCATTTGATTTTCATGAATGAGCCTATTTGACATGCAAATATGTCTATATGTTCTAAACATGTCCTTAGCAAAGTATGGATGATATGCCAAACAACTTTACCTTGCTATGTCGGAGGAGAGGCATGTCATATAAGAATGTGGGGGTGCACTCATTTCAAGTTGGAGAAGTCAAGTATGTTCAATTCATTCTTCAACTTGTAAAATCTTTTCTCATCAAGTGGCTTTGTGAATATGTCGGCTAGTTGATCTTCAGTGTCAATGCTTTCAATGCTAATATCACCCTTTTGTTGATGGTCTCTTATGAAGTGATGCCTTATGTCAATGTGCTTGGTTCTTGAATGTTGAACCGGATTTTGAGTCATCTTGATAGCACTTTCATTGTCACAAAACAATGGCACATTCTTGAATTTGATTCCAAAGTCATTCAAAGTGGCCTTCATCCAAAGCAATTGTGCACAACAACTACCGGCACTAATATATTCGGCCTCAGCGGTAGATAGTGCAACACTATTTTATTTCTTTGATGACCATGAAATAAGAGACCTTCCAAGCAATTGACAAGTGCCACTTGTGCTCATTCTATCAATCTTGCATCCACCATAGTCGGAGTCCGAATATCCAATCAACTCAAAATTAGACCCCTTTGGAAACCATAATCCAACATCATGAGTGCCCTTAAGATATCTCAATATCCTCTTGGTTGCTTTCAAGTGACTTTCTCTAGGTGAAGCTTGATATCTTGCATACTTGCACACACTAAACATCACATCCGGCCTAGAAGCGGTGACATATAGCAAACTTCCAATCATAGGCCGGTATTGCTTTTGATCTACCATGTTGCCACTAGCATCAATACCCAATTGATCATTTGTGCCCATTGGTGTACTCATTGGCTTAGCATCTTACAATCCAAACTTCTTGATCATGTCCTTGATGTACTTGCCTTGACTTACAAAAGTGCCATTCTTCATTTGCTTGATTTGAAGTCCAAGAAAGTAACTAAGCTCTCCGATCATAAATATCTCAAACTCATTTGCCATCATTTTTCCAAATTCTTCACAAAAGTCTTGATTTGTTGATCCAAAAATGATATCATCAACATAGATTTGTAACACAAACAAGTCATTTCCAAGCTTCTTGGTGAAGAGAGTGGTGTCAACATTTCCCATCTTGAACCCTTTAGAGAGAAGAAAGTCCCTCAATCTCTCATACCATGCTCTAGGTGCTTGCTTCAAACCATACAATGCCTTCTTTAGCTTGAAAACATGGTCGGGCTTCTTATCATCTTCAAAACTGGGAGGTTGCTCAACATAAACTTCTTCATTGATGTAGCCATTGAGAAATGCACTCTTGACATCCATTTGATAGAGCTTGATGTTGTGTGCACAAGCATATGCTAATAAGATTCTAATTGCTTCCAATCTTGCAACCGGCGCATATGTTTCTCCGAAGTCAAGACCCTCAACTTGAGTGTATCCTTGTGCTACTAATCTTACTTTGTTCCTTACAACCATGCCATCTTGATCTTGTTTGTTTCTAAAGACCCACTTAGTACCAATCACATTGTAGTTCTTCGGCCTTTCAACAAGTTCCCAAACTTGATTTCTAGCAAAGTTGTTTAGTTCTTCATGCATGGCATTTACCCAATCGGAATCCTTCAAAGCATCTTCTATTTTCTTAGGTTCTTCAAGTGACACAAATGAGTAATGCTCACAAAAGGATGCTAGCCTTGATCTAGTTTGAACACCACTTTGAATTCCACCAATGATTTGATCCAATGGATGATCTCTTGCAATACTAGTAGGTTGGAATATTGGGAGTTGATTGCTTCCACTTGTTTGACCTTGAACTTGAGCTTCATCATGAGTACCACTAGAGCTTGCTTGATTTGTATCAATTTGCACACTTTGGTTGATCACATGCATATCATCATCATCAACTTGCCTTGGCCTAACATCACCAATGTCCATGTTCTTCATTGCATTTGACAACTGATCTCCTCTCACATCATCAAGGTTTTGATCTTCATTTTGAGATCCTTGGGTTTCATCAAACTCAACATCATGAACTTCTTCTAAGGTGCCATTAGTGAGATTTCAAACTCTATATGCCTTGCTTGTGGTAGAATAACCAAGTAAGAATCCTTCATCACATTTCTTTTCAAACTTGCTTAATCTAGTGCCTTTCTTGAGAATATAGCATTTGCAACCAAACACTCTAAAGTATGAAATATTGGGCTTTCTTCCATTCAATAGCTCATATAGTGTCTTCCCAAGCTTCCCATGGCAATAGAGACGGTTGCTACAATAACAAGTCGTGTTGATGGCTTCGCTCCAAAATGAATGACTCACATTGTATTCACTAAGCATTGATCTAGCCATGTCAATCAAAGTTCTATTCTTTCTTTCAACTACACCATTGGATTGAGTGTAGGTTGGAGAGAATTGATGTCCAATACCAAGATCATCACACAATTCCTCAATTCTTGTGTTCTTGAACTCACTACCATTGTCACTTCTAATCTTCTTGATGGTAGTCTCAAACTCATTTTGCACTCTCTTGACAAAAGACTTGAATAGATTATAAACATCACTCTTGTCATAGAGAAAGAACACCCAAGTGTATCTAGCGTAGTCATCAACAATCACAAAACCATACTTGTTACCACCAATGCTAGTATATGTTGTTGGCCCAAACAAGTCCATGTGTAACAACTCAAATGTCTTTGATGTGCTCATTTCACTCTTGCTACGATGTGCATTTCCAACTTGTTTACCGGCTTGACAAGCACTACAAGGTTTATCCTTTTCAAAAGTCACATCTTTCAAGCCTCTAACTAAGGCATGCCTCAAAAGTTTGTTCAATTGTTTCATTCCAACATGGCCAAGCCTTCTATGCCATAACCAACCCATACTAGATTTGCTAAGCAAGCATGATGTCAATTGTGTCACACTATCATTGAAGTCAACCAAGTACAAGCTACCATGTCTAAATCCTTTGAATATCAAATTTGATCCATCAACACTAATGACTTCAACATCATCACTACCAAATATGCACTTGAAGCCAAGATCACAAAGTTGTGCCACCGACAAAAGATTGAAATCCAAGCTCTCAACTAGCAATACATTATATATGCTCATGTCATTTGAGATAGCAATTTTACCAAGCCCCTTGACCTTGCCTTTCTTGTTGCCAAAAGTGATAGCATCAAAACCACCATTTTGACTTGTATCAATTGATTTGAACATACAAGAATCCCCGGTCATATGTTGAGTGCACCCACTATCAAGCACCCAATGCCTTCCTTCGGCTTTATAATTGACCTACAAGACAAGATCAATTCCTTTTAGGTACCCAAACTTGTTTGGGTCCTCCAAGGTTAGTGACCAAGCTCTTTGGTACCCAAATGACTTTCTTCTTTGAGCCCATCCATGGTGTACCAATAAACTTAGCATGAACACCATTTGTACCCTTGGTAAGTATATAGAAAGAATCAAACTTAATTGAGGATACATTAGCATTAGATTTCTTGTTCATGTAATGTTGCTCTATGTGACCAACTTGCTTGCAACTTTTACAATAGCTACCATTGTTCTTCACAAAACGAGTCTTGTGAGGAGCAAAAGCGGCCTTGCCTTTCTTGGGGTTATAGCCCAATCCCTCTTTATAGAGAGATGCCCTTTGGCTACCCAAGCACATAAGCAAGCGGTCCTCACCACCATAAGCCTTAGCTAAGGTGTGATTGAGCTCATTTACCTCCTTCTTGAGATTTTTATTCTCAACTATAAGTGTGGAATCACAAGTGAAACCTTCACTATTAAATGTGGATGATGTAGATGCGCTACATGAAGGGTTAGTGGGAGCAACAACAATAGGCTTATGAAAAGATTCATCAATTATATCACATGATATGCCTATGTTGCAAGTTTTAGCTTTCTCAACATTAGTTGGCATGTTTTCACATTTTTCAACTAGAGAGGAATGAGCTTATTCAAGATTAGTGTGAGACTTTTGAAGCTTCTTATGGTCTACCTTTAGACTCTCATAAGATGCCCTAAGCTCATCAAGTTCTTGCATAAGGTTTTTCTTTTCCTTAAGCAAGCTCTTGCACTCCTTTCTAGATTCTTTGAAATGTTGAGTGCAATCTTCTAGCATAGTGATTAGTTCATCTTTAGTGAATTCTTCTTCATCACTATCACTATCACTAGCATTATCATGATCACTCTCATCGTCAGATGATACCTTAGCGGCCTTAGCTATGAAGCATGATGGAGTGTCGAAGAGGGAGACCTTCTCTTGGATGGCAATGCTAGCATGTCCCTTCTTCTTGCTCTTGTTGTCATCCTCATCATCACTTGAGGAATCATCACTATCCCATGTAGCAACATGAGAGTCATTCTTCTTTTTATGAGAGCTCTCCTTCTTTTCTTGCTTCTTCTTTTGCTTCTTCCTCTCCTTCTTGATAGCATCTTCATCATCACTATCATAAGGACACTTTGCAATGAGATGGTCCTTGCTATGACATCCAAAACATCTCATGGTATGCTCATTCTTCTTGAATGAGTTCTTCCTCCTTCTTGCACGAAAGCCCTTCTTCTTCATGAATTTCCTAAATTGCTTGACAAAAAGGGCTATCTTCTCATCAATGTCATCACTATCACAAGAGCTTAAGTCTTCATCATTTGATGATTCAATCTTGGATTTGCCCTTGGATGTGGTGGCTTTGAATGCCACACTCTTCTTCTTTTCATCATCTTTCTTCTCATTTTCCTTCTTCTTCTTCTTGACCAACTCATCCTTCTCATCATCTTCTCTATATGAATCATCGGTCATCACCTCTTGAAATATTTGTTGAGGAGTTGAATCCTTCAATGTAGTCCTTACTAGCACGGTGATCAATGTATAAAATCTCTTGGGCAAGCTTCTCAAGAACTTCATAGAGAATTGGTTGTCCTTGACCTCCTCACCAAGTGCCTTGAGCCCATTGACAATGACTTGCAATCTATGAAACATTTCTGGTACACTTTCATCTTCTTGCATCTTGAAGCTAGAAAACTTTTCTTGCAAGATATATGCTTTAGCGGTCTTTGTGCCTTCGGTGCCCTCAAATGTTTCTTCTAGCTTGGCCCAAGCGTCATGTGCAACCTCTATGTTCTTCACTTGCTCAAATGTCTTGTCATCTAATGCCTCATGAAGAGCACTAATGGCAATGTCATTGCATTGGAGCTTCTTCTCTTCCACCGGTGTAGGTGCTTCCGGATTAGCAACCTAAAATTTTGTTTTGGTGACCTTCCACACTTCTCTATTGATTGACTTGAGGTGAGCGGTCATCTTAACCTTCCAATATGCATAATTTGTGCCATCAAAATGAGGTGTCTTCTTGGTGTTGTTGATGTGTAAGCTTAATTGAGCCATTTTTTTCATCGTAGGTTGTTAAGCCTCAAATAAACGGTGCCTCGGCTCCGATACCACTTGTAAGGTCCAAATGGCTAGAGGGGGGTGAATAGCCTATTTAAAATTCTACAAGCTTCACTAAACAAACACGTTAGTATAAAAGATGGCTAAGCTAATTCTAGCACTAGCTCAACTACACTATGCAAGCCACCTATGCAATTCTAGTGAAGCAAGGCTATGATCTCTAATACACACCAACAAGACTAACTCACTAAGCTACTTACTCCTATGTGATAAAAGCTACACTAAGCAACCTATACTAGAATTAGTACAAGAAAGTAAAAAGCAAGTGACTTGATTCTTATACCAACGGTGTAGAGAAGTAATGTACTCGAAGAATCAATCACAATGATCAACCACAAGAGAAATCCTCGGCAAAGGGATGACACAAGATTTTTTACCGAGGTTCACTTGCTTCCCAGCAAGCTACTCCTCATTGTGGTGATGCACCCACTTGTCGGTTCGCGAGCTAATCGACTATCAAGAGTCGAGCCCTCAGCGGGCGCCGCACAACCGCACACAAGATGGGGATCCTCCAAGCCACGAGCTCCACTAGAGTATCCAATTTGCAAACTCCCGCAGGGAAGGATCAAGAACCCCTTACAACACTTGGTGAGGGCTCCAACAATCTCCAATTGCGAGCTCAATCACCTCCACTGCTCCAAGCCGTCTACCGTGTCGGGAAACACGGAAGAGTAACAAGAAATCCGCAGCAACTCGAAGATCAAGTGCCTCTAGAATGCAACTCTCAAGCAATGCACTTGAATCTCACTCAATCTCACTTAAGATGTGCAACCAAGCAAAGAGATGAGTGGAGGGGTTGTTCTCTAGCTCAAAGGATGTCTCTAGGTCTCAAAATGTGCAAGAGTTACCCTCAAACCCCGGACAACATCTATTTATAGCGAAGGGGTACGCAGCTAGTCGTTACTGGACGACACAGTTAAAATCGCGCTGATCGGACGCATCGGTCAGGGTGACCGGACGCGTCCGGTCACTACAGGACAAGCGTGAACAGTGCGCGCCAGAACTAGCCGTTGTCGTGACCGGACGCGCTCTACCGTTTGACCGGACGTGACAGTGTCAGCGTCCGGTCGCGGTCCAGTAAGCTCTCGTCGAAACCAGACGCGTCCGATCGCACGTGACTGGACGCGCCAGCCGCGTCCGATCATAGTCCAGTAACGATCCACTCATGACCGGACGCGTCCGATCGCATCTGCCCTCCGTGCTGAACTCCTGGGTGCGTGACCGGATGCGCCGGTTCCACGAGGGACCAGACGCGCCGGTCCACGACCCTTCTCACACGCGCGTCTGTCTGTGGTTTGAACTGACCGGACACGCCAGCCGCGTCCGGTCAATTCGACCACAACGTCCGGTCACTGTATTTTCAGTGATAATCAATTCGGACTTTCGCCACCTTTTCTCGCCTCCGGCGCAATAGAAAATAGGCATTTCATTTCCTCGAAAACGCCTGAATCTTCACCACTCCTTGCCACATACACCTTCATCACATGTGTTGCTTATGCCTAACTCAAAACACTTAACGCATGGCATTAGCAACTTGGTGTCATTAATTACCAAAACCAAACTTGGGCTTTCACAGCGATTCGCGAATCAATATAGCCTAGCTGGGTACCCCAAAAACACATGCCTCATTTATACCCAGGCATAAACAAGACCAACCCATTCCAATCCTGTCGAAGGGTCCAGGTCCCCGTCCAAACTAGGACTCCAAGCCCCCACACTTGAGACCCGGTCTCAGTGCGATGCTTAGACCTCCACCTTTCCCCGCCTCCGATCAGTAGGTCCGGAAAGAGCCGGAACCCACGACAAGAGAGTAACGAGCATTCCCACTCCCATAAGCAAGTATGTGCTCGGGATAATACATCTGTAACCTGACTACCATCCACAGCAACGGACGGTCCGCAATCGACACGGACAGGGAAACAGTACAACCAAGCTATGCCCCATGGCCGCAGGACACAACCTGTTACACCTACCAATATCCATACTATATCTCTGCCCAGTCACCATTTTCTTTTCCATCATTTTATCATGAGAGTAATAATTATCACCTATTATGAGTAACGGTAGGCTACTCACGCTACCGATAACCTAAGCATGGCAACTATTCAAACCTGCACTATATATATATATATAAATAACCGTACAGCTGGCTATAAAATAACTTATTCTGTAGTCACTTTGAGTTACGATAATTATTATACTAATTTACGAGATTATAGTAACTCCTTACTATGTGATTTACTATAACTTCATGGTAAATATCCCCATGTGCTATAGTAATTCAACTATCGTAAATATATACTGACACTGTCGTAAATTAATATATAAAATTATCGTAAATAAAGGTGGCTACAAAATAACTTATTTTGTAGCTAGCTATAGTATATATATAATCTCTTTGTGTGTGGGGTTTCCATAACATTTCCTGCAACGTAAATGCACAACAAATATATTTAAACGGTGATTAACAAAATAAGAGTTATGCATCGGGGCTTGCCTTGGGCAAGCGCGGTGTCAGTTGTGTCAGGACTCCCTCCTTTACGAGGATCACCTCCTCATACTCCTCCATCACCTCCTCATACTCTTGCTCCCCGGTGGTTGCGAACTCCACCAACTCGTTCTCTACATGCATACGATGATGATGCAATAATTTAGTATTCAAGCAACAGCAACTCTTAAAACAAGAACACAAACTACATTAACAAGCTAGCTCTAAAGGCTAAGATGCTAAACTAACTATCATCTTCACCAAACCAGATATTAAGCTCACCCTAACAAATACCAAATTTTTATTAATCAATAGCATGCTCTTATTCTTATTAGTTTTAACAGATATCTAGCTACCATATTAAACAGTCTATTCTAGTGCTACAAAATTTTATAGCAAGCACATGATAATACAACAAAGCTAACATAAAAGATCTCATGATCAACATTATTACCAATTTGCCACAAAAATTCCTACAAATATTATCATAATAATAGTAAGCATTTCCAAAGGATTTAACAGTCCTTAGCATCAACACAGACATGTATAACTAACCATACTATCAGCTAGACAACCTTTTTAGGAACTCAACAAAATTTATTTCACAATTTTTGGACACCTAAATGAATTTATATTAATTATCAAAAATCAGCTCAGAATTGAAAATAAAAAGCTATTTCTATTTCTTTATGAAAAAGAAAAGGCAAACTGGCCCAGCGTGGCCCACGACGGGCGCGGCCCACGCGCGAGACAGCCCATGGCGGGGGAGCCCGCACGCGCTGGCGTATTTGCAGAAAAGTCCCCGGCTTTTGGACAAAACATCCCACGGCCCACGCTACTATTTCTCTAGACAGTGATTGTGCAATAAGGCCCTCTCAAATTCTCTCCTTCACATACAGGAGGTCCCCGACGCAGGAAGAGCGGCGGCGCGGCGAGCACGAGCACTGGCCGGCTAGGGTCCGCACCGGCCCAGCTAGCAGGCTGACCTCCATCTATGGCCCTAGAGCCTATGCTAGGCGGAGGTATGGGAGCAGTGGAGCTCGCAGAAATGGTGGCCACAGCGAGCCCCTACCCGTGCCGGTGGTGCGGCTATTTAGGCCACACCTAGACCCCCGCACAGCTACCAAGCCAGTGCATGAGCATCCTTAGCTTACCCTGGACTCGGCTGCAGTGACGGTTGGGGAAGCGAAGAGCGGAGGAGGGCTGGCTGCGTGCGCATGACGGCTCACCGGCGAACACGGTCGAGGCAGCGGCGCCGAGGAAGGCATAGGGGTTCCGCTGGCGAGTGCTGGGCAGAGAGGGGAATGAGGCGGGTCTGGTGGCGTAACAGATTTGGCTCAGGGTGGTTGGTGGGAGGCTACCATCGGCAATGGCTGACTTGGCCTTATCGGCACAGTGGCAGGCAAAGCTCCAAAATTAGAGTTTGGCCGGACACCACTCAAGGTGGGGTGGGGTCACGCAACTGGGGCGACTTGACTACGAAGCCATAGGCCTAATGAATTGAGCCAAAGCGACTCCACCCTGTCGAATTGATGGCGCGGGTCTGGCGACCATGGTGGTAGAGAGAGAGGTAGGTGGGCTAGCTTGACCATGCTAGGCGAGTGCGGCCGACGTGGCAGGGGAGACACGTGCACAGGCGCTACGAATAAACACGCTCATCCGCGACTAAACCGGCTGTGCGGCCGTAGTGCCATAATTGGCAAGGAGACGACCACGGCAGTGGGACGAGGCGCAGGCGGACGCGACGTCGAGGCGACGACGCGGTCAAAAGGGGCAAGCCCTTGTGCATGCTGTGGTGAGGTGAGCAGCAGCATAGCACGGTGCCCACGGCGAGAGCAGCTTGCATGGCCGCGAAGGCAGCGAGGTGGGGCAGAGCGGCAGGGCACCACGGCCAGCTGTTGGCCGGCAGGTGGCCATTGACTCACTGTGGCCGGCCACTGCCAAGCCAGGGCGGGCCCGGCCAGCCCAGCATGGCGTGCAGGACACGGCCAGGTGCGCGACACCGAATGGCTGCACGGGGTGACCGCGCGCGCAGAGCCAGTCGGTCAGTGACTGTGTGCCTGCATTTTTAAAGCGTTCGTAAAAACTAAACGATGAAACTTGGAACCAAACCACCTTCACTACAGCAAAGAGTGCACATAGGACTATCGACCAGAGCTAAAACATGACACCACCCTTCAACTAGATTTCACATAAATAATTCACAAACATAGCATTGTCGCACTGTTTTTCAAAGTTGGAAATTAGCTAAGTCTTTAGCTGAATTCTATTTCAAGTTCCATTTCTAGACTTATTGAAAACACCAGCTACTATATTATTTTTCTATGACCAAAGTTGCATTATCATCTACAAAGTGTGTACTTCCAATTTTATTAATGGAATGTGTCACATATATGTTCTATAGCATTTTTGTTCATGAAAATTTGGTTTTGAACCTTACTTGGCATAACATGAGCTATTGAATCAATTTTTATTTAACATTTTTATTAGTTATTTTAGGTTACAAGAATTGTTCTACACACTTCATCACATAGACATGATGCTCATGACACGGTTTAGTGATTTGTTTTTGCACGTAACACCGAGGGTGTTACAGTGATGAAGGTGAAGATGCAGGCGCGGCGCATGTGGGACGTGGTATCGTACGGCGATGCTGACTTCGACGAGGATCAGTGGGCGCTGGAGGCGCTTCTTACTGTTGTTCCGATGGAGATGCACTCCTCCCTCGCGAACAAGCGGACAACCAAGGACGCCTGGGACACCATCGCCGCGGCATGCATCGGTAGCGACCGTGCCTGTAGGTCCACGCTTCAGAAGCTACGTCACGAGTGGGAGAACCTGGCTTCCAAGCCAGGTGAGGACGTCGACGACTTCGCTCTCTGTCTCAACACCCTAATGCAGCAGTTGGCTTGGTACAGAGACAACGACATCGATGAGGAGAGAGCTGTCGAGAAGTTCCTCTGTGTCGTCCCTAAGAAGTACTCACAGGTTGCCATCGCGATTGAGATGTTGCTGGACTTCTCCGAGCTATCGATTGAGGAGGTGATGGGTCACCTCAAGGCCGTCGACAACTGTGAGCAGCTGCCTCCCTCAGAGCCAATCACCATCGGTGGCAAGCTTCTCTTCACCGAGGAGCAGTGGCTCGCCCGCCAGTGAGAGCAGAAGAAGGAGGAGGCCTCAGGCTCTTCGGCTTTGGTTCGTCGAGTAGACGCAAGCGTCGGCCGCGCAAGTGGGACAAGGCGCGTGGTGGTGCTCCTGGCGGCACTGACGGCGAGTGCAAGGCTACCTGTGATGACACCTACAAGAACTACGGGAGGATCGGCCACTGGGCCAAGGAATGCCGGCAGGCGAAGCGCGGTGGTTAGGCACACGTCGCACAAGCGCAGGAGGGTGACGAGCCGGCTCTGTTCCTCAAACACGGGAGCATCGAGCTGCACTCCTCTCCCGTGCCGGCCGCCGTCGTGCTCCTCCACCTCGACGAGCCATGGGCCCACATCTTCCTCGGCAACGGGTCCGGCGGTGACAACATCGACGGGTGGTACCTCGACACTGGTGCCACCCACCACATGATCGGGTGGATGGAGTTCTTCTCTGAGTTTGACTCTAGCGTTTGAGGCTCCATCAAGTTCCGAGACGCCTCCACCGTGGAGTTCAAGGGTGTCGGCTCCATCGTCTTCACTGCCAAGATCGGCGAGCACCAGCTGCTCATCGGTGTCTACTACATCCCCGCCCTGAGGAACTCCATCATCAGCTTGGGATAGCTGGATGAGAACGGCTCGCATATGGAGATCGAGCACGGGGTCCTGTGTATCTAGGATCGCCATCATCACCTTCTCGCCAAGGTAAATAGAGGCGCCAACCACCTCTACGTCCTCCACATGCAGGTGGCACAGCCCAAGTGTGCCTTGTAGCCCGTCGCAACGATGATGCCTGGCAGTGGCACAAGTGCTTTGGGCACCTCAACTTTGCGGCCCTGAAGCAGCTCGGCAACAAGGAGATGTGCAGGGCATGCCACGAGTCGAGCACGTGGAGCAGTTCTGCGACTTGCGTCCTCACCAAGCAGTGGTGGCTCCCTTTCCTCTACTAGGTGAGCTTCCGTGCCAAGGCGAAGCTAGAGCTCATGCACGGTGACCTTTGCGGCCCCATGACACCGGCCACACCTAGAGGCCGGCACTTCTTCCTACTCCTCGTCAATGATGTGTTCCGCTACATGTGGGCGGTCCTACTCGACACCAAGACGGCGGCTGTGGACGCCATCAAGTGCCATCAAGCTATCACAGAGAAGGAGTGCGACCACAAGCATCGGATGCTACGCATCGACAACGGCGGCAAGTTCACGGCGGCTGAGTTCACAGTGTACTGCACCAACAAAGGGATCCAGCGCCACTTCTCTGCCCCGTACACCCCATAGCAGAACGACGTCGTTGAGCACAACCACCAGACCATGGTGGCCACTGCCCGCACCCTCCTCAAGCAGACAAGGATGCCAACACTCTACTAGGGGGCAGTGATGACTGCCGTCCATCTCCTCAACCACTCGCCCACCAAGGCCCTTGATGGCAAGATGCCGTACAAGGCCTGGCACGGGTGGAAGCCAGTGGTGAGCCACCTCCACATCTTTGGCTGTCTCACCTTCGCCAAGGAGCTCAACCATGTTGGCAAGCTCAACGACCGGAGCACGCCGGGGGTCTTCATCGGTTACGTGGAGGGCGTCAAGGCCTACCGCATCCTTGACCCTGTGACACAGCGCGTCCGCATCTCCTGGGACATCGTGTTCGATGAAGGACGAGGCTGGGCTTGGGACAAGGCGGTGGATGACGGCTCGACTTTGACTCTCAGAGACTTCGTCGTCGACTACGTTCACTTCGAGGGAGCCGGGAAAGCTAGCAGCTCATCTTCATCGAGCTCGTCCACCTCGGCACCCGGCTCGCCATCAGCTCCGGTCCGCCTACGCCACCAGCGAGTCCTCTACCACTGGCAGTGCCCCACTCTCCTACACCGGCGGCGCCCCACTCTCCTACACTGGCTTCTCACTCTCCCGCATCGGCGCCCACGTCTTCAAGATCGGCACCAGCAGCGCACGGTGGAGTTCGCCACTTCGCTGTCTGACGATGAGGATCATGTCGATGCCTACCACGAGGACGAGCCTCTGTGCTACCGCACCTTAGACAACATCTTCGGTGATCAGCCCATCCCTAGACTGGCGATGCATGACTTCAAGGCAAAGCTGCACCTGGCGCACGAGGATGGCGAGCCCCGCTCCTTCTCTGAGGTGGAGGGAGACGCGGCATGGCGCGCCGTGATGCAGCAGGAGATGGACGCGGTCAAGCGGAACTGGACATGGGAGCTGGCGGATCTTCCTGCCGACCATCGCGCCATCACCCTTAAGTGGGTATACAAGCTCAAGAAGGATGAGGCCGGGGCAGTGATCAAGCATAAGGCGTGTCTGGTGGCACGTGGGTTCATCCAGCAGTAGGGAGTCGACTTTGACGACGTCTTCACGCCCATCGTGCGGATGGAGTCCGTTCATCTCTATAACACCCTAGGTGTTTGGCTCCCACAAAATTGCATTTCATTCATACACATGCGCATCATCTATCTCATCATGCCATTGTTACTGAAACATGTGTATGCAACATTCTCAATTATGTTTGTTTCATACTTGATTGTTTGTGAATGGTAGTTAGTGCAACATGTGAATGCAACATGAGTTTCTCATACCTTGAAACATGGCAACATGGTAGTGTAACATCACAAGTTTAAAATTGCAACAAAGTCATGAAACATGTGAAACATGGGTTTGCAACATTAGGGTAATTTTAGTGTTTTGTTGTTTCATCACATGTGATACTTAGAAGTTGGTTTAGCACTTGTGTAGAGTGGTTAATTATGGTCTAATACCCCTTAACTATACTTACGGTGATTGATGGAACATTGTTCATGTGGACCAAAATGACTAATTTGCCCTCTAGGGGGAGGTTTGACTTTGGGATGACCTATAGAATGACTCTATTTGACTGATTAAAAAGTCTAACCTAGAGACGTTGCATGGATGTGCACCTTTTGCCAAAGTTATAGTCAATTTATCAAGGAACAAAAGTCTCAATATGACCATCTCATGAAAATAGCTAGAACATGCTCAAACAGGGCCCACAAGTCAGGTTTCCATGCCGATTTCAGACTTAGAAAAATTTTTCAGTCAAGTCCTGACTTACAGTTTCATGAGCCCCTCTTTGAGACCTTATATCTCCCAATCCAGACCGAATTAGTCCAAGCCCCAATTGATAATGTTGTAGTACTACTGTAGCTCTACAAATTTGCTGCTACCACCTACCGCTAACTCGGGCTAGATTACGAGCTATGAGGCGATGAAATGGCACTGTCAGTCGCTCCCTTTGGATGCCGATTCATTCAATTCAGCAACGCTTAGTGAACGTCGTGGTCGACCGGCGCAGAGCCAAGCCACCGCATGGCATGCATGCCCAGCTAGCACCTCCACGTCGCGCGCCCGTGCTCCAGGTGAAAGCCAACGCCTCGCTTACTCCCTCTTCCTCTCGCCATTTCCCTCTCTGTCGTCCTCCTCCACGCGAGCGCGGTGACCGGGAAGACCGTGACCGCCGCCTAGCCAAATCACCCAAACCGAGTGCCATTGTCTGATTCCCCTGAACCACAGCACCACCATGAGCCCCTCCACGTCCTCGACCTCACTGAACCATCGTTCTCGCCTCAGGTAGGGCTCACCGTGAAGGCGGCTCCACCGGGTCGCCATGTCCGCCGCCGCCGAGCTCACACGTGGCCGTGCCACTCGAGCCCCTTACTGCCCCCTCTCTTCCTTTCTTTAGGTCCAGTTAGTGATGCTAATGCTCGTAGAGTAGGCCATTAGGGTTGTGATGCCGTCGGCTCGCCGGAGCTGGCCAACCTGCGGCCGTGTGCCGCCATGGCCGCCGCCATTCCCCCTAGCCACCGCAATTGCTGCAATTAATGGTCCCCCTAGGTGCGCACGGTTGAGGTGAAAATGCCAGTACCCGTGGCCTCACTGGAGCTGCCACCAGCGGTGAGCTACCTCCGTCGCTCTTCTTTCCTCCCCTGTTCTCTCTCTGACTAGCGGGGCCCACTTGTCAGCAACCGCGCGCGGGCGGGAACCGACCACGGCCGCGCGTGTGAGCGGGCCGCGCCGTGTTCTCGGCCGCGCTGGCATGTGCGGGTGCGCGCGTCGTGGGCCACAGTGGTTTTCCGGGCCGGCCCAGTAGAGATTAGGATTCCAAATTTTGTTTTCTTTTATTCTTTTTCACAGTTTTGTGCATAGATTCAAAAATGCATATCTCTTGATTGGTAGATCCAAATGATGTGATTCCAATTTTGTTGAGTTCCTGGTAATGTCTAGTTTATATTAAAAATATAATATGTGTCATGTTCTGTTATGCAAAATAAGGTTACTAATTATCTCCTTTATTCATGTGGGAAATAGGGGTAATTATATCTTTTTATGTGTAGCTCCAAATGGTATGAAATTTTTATGGTGGACTACGCATGTCATGAATAGCTTGTAGTTAAATTTTCATACATTTTGGACATTGTATGTGAGAGTTATGTATTTCTCTTGTTTGTATGGATGGATCTTGTGTGAATTTTCATAATTTTTCTATAGATCCAGTAAATGTAAAATTTGGTGAGTATTGTTCTTATACTAGTATGATACTAGAAAAAATATGAAATCTATTGTTTGACACCTTTCAATAGGGTTTCCTATTTATGCTAGAACTAGACTTGCCATTTGTTATTTTTGATGCAGCAAGTTCTACTTGTCCAATTGCTTTGAAATTTTTAGGGTGATCTATGTGAAGAATGAGATAGCTACTGTAATTTTTTCAGATTTTTTTATATAGTTTTACTATATATTGATTTAATCACCTAATTAACTAAATAAATTAGAAAATGGCATTAAATAATTTATTTATAAGTTGGCACTATACTTTCTGATGTTCCTCTAGTGTGCACTACAAGTTGGTACACTTGGTTTGGTCCAATTATGATTTTGCATCATCACTAAATAGTTAATTTGGTAAATCTGTCACTTCTGGACAGATTCTATGTTTACATGAATCCGACTTGGTTAACGTAAGAATAATGCTTTGATGTTTATAAATAATTTGTAGAGAATTTCATAAGCTTTCCAGAATATCCTCTTTCAAGTCATTTGAATTTGTAGAACTCCTGTTGTGATTAATTAAGGAACTGCTCTTTTGCATATGAAACCTGAGCTTTTGATTTAAGTATGCCTTTATTCTTCCTAAGCGTGTGATAATGTTTCTAGCTTTTAGGCCTTTAACTGAAGATGAGCATCTTTATCTTAGGTTATGCAAGTTAGGTAAGTTGATCTTGTTCTTCGAGTTAAGTTAGATACATGTTTTAAAGTGATTTGAATAGAGCTATTCTTAATCGGTAAATGAGTGTCCAGTGATGTTTTCGTTAAATACTTACTGTTATCCATTCATCATGAGCATCATGTCATTCCTTATGCATCCATGATATTTATCTTGTGCATATGCATGCAATAGGTGTACCAGAAGGAGTGACACTACTAGAATTCGAGGAACCGAGCAGGGAGCAGCAGCAGCCAACACTGGAGGTTCAGAGGTGCAGCCTTCAGGAGAAGTACCAAACGAGGAGGTCACCGTTGATTGCCCGGACCATCGTCCGTGCAACTTTGTGAAAGGCAAGCCCCGGAGCATATTAAGCCTCCTAATTTCTGAAATGCAATTAAAGTATTATTGTTACATATATATTGTTGCATTAAGTTTAGGTGTTGGATGAAAACACTTGTTGCATTGGTTATCCAATCCTTGTCCATATATTGATACCCTGAATCCTATGTAGCTCAGGCTCGTGTAGTGCTTAGCCCTGCTTAAATGCAGTAGAAGTCAGGTGATTTCCTGTCATCTGCGAGCTATAGGGATATACATATGGCACGGTTGACTATATTTGCTATCATAGAAAAAAATCTGTCTTAATTTGAATTGAAGACTGGGCGGAGGCTTGCCGGTTTGCAGTGACTCCGACTGTGTCGCTTAAGGACCAAATCTTGGAGCCTTTCCTGTTCATGTTGAACGCATGCATCTCTCTTAGTTGGTCGGGTCTGGAGACCGACCACGAAGCCGAGTAGCTCAACTCAGGCCAGGAGTCGATAAGTATAAAATACGCCTCGGAAGGGAGCCGTAGGCGTGAGCCCAAGGGCAGGGTGATTTAAAAGTCCTGATCGTCCTGGCAGAAGGGTAATCCCTGAGAGTGCTGGCGTTGATCGAACCCGCGAATTTGGTTTCTGAGTTGTACCAAAGGTGACCCATGGCTACCCTTGCAAAGTATGCCTGGGTGAGAGTTAGGAATACCCCCTCAGCTGAGTTGTAATTCGATTCGAGTCGCTGTCTCTCACCGGTTAGTGAGAACTTGATGGGCTTATCTCCAAAGTAGATACACTAAATAACATGATGGTTTAGGAATGATGATATGATGATGACAGCCTTATTATACCTGCTATGGTTAATATTGTTTGCTCCTAATAAGTGAGTGCTCTAGTACAGGTGCCAATCTAGTGGACAGGTAAATGATGATAAACTTGATGCTAAGTTTAAATTGGTCACTATATTCATAAGCTCTTTTATGCAATTGTGTCAAGCTAGCCCACCTCATAAGTCTTGCATGATCCTTGATGTCCTTTATTTATGATTTTGACGGGTAAGTCTAGCTGAGTACCTTCTCATACTCAGAGTTTATTTTCCACCTGTTGCAGATGACCAGTTCTACTTTGGACACTGCAAGTATTGCCTTCTCCCGGCCGGGGATGAAGACTAGACCGTTGGGCGCGGTCTCTACTAGTTTTCGTACCTGAAGATGCTTTTGTGGGACATGACCGTTATTCTGGCAATGTATTTGAAACTATGAAATTATATACTAAACTATGTTGCTTCCGCGAAACGAACTTGGTTTGTAATATTTTATTTTAAACTCCGATGGATGTAATCCGCATACCACTTGTGAAATGTTGTAATGAATGATGTGTTATGTTGAATCACTACGATATTGGTTTGTATGTCGAAAGTTGTTTGAAATCCTTTGAGATTTCCGGACTACCAGGATTATAGGAACTTAAGTACAGGAATTTGATCACTTCGGTGATTATTTTTGTATTTACGTTCTTATAATTTGGTTGGTTCTGTTACAGTCTCCTCGCGCTGGCGGCCCAGGAGGGATGGTGTGTGCACCACATGGACATCAAGTCCGCCTTCCTCAACGGTGACCTGAAGGAAGAGGTCTACGTCCATCGACCGCCACGATTCGTCATCCCCAGCAAGGAGAACAAGGTTCTCCGCCTGTGCAAAGCCCTCTATGGCTTGCAGTAGGCGCCACGAGCTTGGAACGCCAAGCTGGACTCCACTCTCAAGCAAATGGGGGTTCGAGCAGAGTCCTCACGAGGCTGCTGTCTACCGACGAGGCAAGGATGTCAATGCCCTGTTGGTAGGCGTCTACGTCGATGACTTGGTGATCACCGGCACCAAGGAGGCCGAGGTGGAGGTGTTCAAGGAGGAGATGAAGGCCACCTTCCAGATGAGCGACTTGGGCCTTCTCTCCTTCTACCTGGGGATCAAGGTCCACCAGGACGGCTCCGACATCTTCCTTTGCCAAACCGCCTACGCCAAGCGCATCGTCGAGTTGGGCGGGCTCACCGGCTGCAACCCAGCCTACACTCCCATAGAGGAGAGGCTAAAGCTGAGCTATGATAGCACGGCCAAGGAGGTCAATGCCACGCAGTACTAGCGCATTGTGGGCAGCCTTCGCTACCTTATCCACATGCGGCCGGACCTAGCGTTCGCTGTCGGCTACGTCAGTCGGTTCATGCAGCGACCGACGACGGAGCATCAGCAGGCTGTCAAGAGGATCCTTCGCTATGTCAAGGGCACCACCGACTACGACTTGCACTACTCGAGGTGTCCTGGTGTGGAGCACTTCATCGGGTACAATGACAGCGACCTCGCCGGCGACATCGACACAAGCAAGAGCACTAGCGGGACGCTATTCTTTCTCGGCAAGTGCCTGATCAGCTGACAGTCGGTCAAGCAGCAAGTGATGGCTCTGTCCAGTTGCGAGGCAGAGTACATCGCTGCCACAATCGCTTCAACTCAAGCTCTATAGTTGGCTCGGCTGCTAGGCGATCTCCTGGGCAGAGACGCAGAAGCAGTGGAGCTCAGGGTAGACAGCAAGTCCGCCTTGGCCTTGGCGAAGAACCCCGTCTTCCATGAGCGTAGCAAGTATATCCGCATCAAGTACCACTTCATCAGGAGCTGCTTGGATGAGGGGAACATCAAGGCCAGCTACATCAACACTCAGGATTAGACCTTCACACCAAGTCCCTTGGGCAGGTCAAGTTCCAGGAGCTTCGCGTCAGGATTGGGATGGTTCAAATTCCCCGAAGGCGCCACACAGGACTTAGGGGAAGAATAACAGCTATAAGTCTTGTTCTGTATCCCCAACCTGCCATAGTTGTGGTAAGGCTAATGAAACTAAAATTATAGCCCCAAAACCTGTGCTTTGGTTCTAACACTAAGCTGTGCCAAATGGATCAACATCTTAGTCTTAGTTGAGCTCTTGAGTTGGAGCTTGAGTATTTTGAAGATTGCATGGAACACATAACAGGCAATGTGGCACGTTTCATACCTTTCAATGCCACATCAAGCCTATTTATTTTGCTCTGGTGTAGATAGTCTACAATTAATAATGGGTTATGGAATGGTCTCATAAATATGCCTTTGGCTTGTGTCGAATAGAGAAGGATTATGCGGATGATTAAGCTGTATGACTTCTTTGTTGCATAAATACTATACATCAGTGGTTTACCTATATATGCTTCTTAAACGGAAGCATCCTGCTTTGGGCAAGTTACACAATTCGAATAGATGTAGTGAGCAGGTTTATTGCAGTGGTTTAAAAGTTGCCTAACCAACCAGTGCTGAAAGCTCTCACACAAGGTGAGGGCGAGCAGTGGGGGTGGGGTTGGGGTGGGGACGCTTTGTCTGGGAAAGTAACGTAACCTAGTAGTTAAGTAGTTTCCAATACAGACATTACTTCACAACAGATGCTGGATTCTGATAATACCAACCTTCGTCTTGTTTGTATACCCCCTTCTCTATTGTGGTCCATTGTAGATGTGATATATAGCAACTCCAGGAGTACTTATTTACTTCCATAAGAGCTACACTCTGTAACTAGCAGCCCTAAAAGACTAGTAGAACAGTAACAGATCCTTTTTAGTGCCAAGCAAGTTGGGGTAGGCTAAGTAACAGCTCTACAAGGTAAAAAAAATACTATTGTGTGATATGACAGAGATTCTAGCTTTTTCTACATGTCAAGACATTTTCTGAAACTTACAAAATTTTGATGAGGTTGTTATACGTAATGTTCTCATGACAAAAGTTGGTTGTGATAGGACTAGTAAGTCCTTTTTGAAGGCAATGGATGTGTGGTGTTCTTACACAACGACAGAAGGATTGGCTGGTTGAGCCGCTGAGGTGGTCCTTGCCTCCTTGGTACTAGTCTGGTTAGTACTTAGTAGTTGGAATGTGGCTACTAACTCTGTTCCATGACTATGCTGTAAAATTGCAATTTCATCTGAACTAAGAAAATAAGATACGGACAAGTCAAAGCTTGTCCAAAAGTTGTGTTTCTGAGACATTCTTCTGAATCAATAGTGCAACAAGCTGCAAGGTGTTCTCTTGTATTGTATGCCATGTCCTACACTATTATAGTGTTTTTTCCTGCTGCTTCTGTTTCTCTTATGGTGGCAAATTTCTGTAACAGTTCTTTTATCTTGACTTAACTTTGTTAATTAAAGGTTCCATTATGTGCTTTTGCAATGTTCCATCTTTATAGATCACCTTTAATTATAGGTAGAGCCAGGCCTGCTGAGTACCTAGAACACTATTCTAGTACTCGTGGTGGAGATATTGTGACTTTGACTTCTTAAACTCACAGCATCTTCAGCAGAAATAGTTGATTCTTGAGTAAATAAGCATGTCACCGTAATTTCTTGAGCATCTGTGATGTTTTTCCGCTGGCAGACAAAGGGGCAGTTTTTTGGACATATGACTTCCAGAAACTGGAATGCTATTGCCAATTCATTGTGATGATATTCTAGTGAGGGATGGGGCCAATGCCAGATCACTGGTTCTCTCATGAACATGTTGTGACACAGACATATATGATATATATGTGTAAGACATGTCTTTGCACATAAAGATACTCATGCAGCCAATAGGTAAAAAAATTGTGCTTGATTGACAAAACAAAAAGAAAAAAATAGAAATATGATTCTTTATAGAATACACTCAGTTAAAGTAGTTTTGAAGTATTTGTTACATAGAGCTACTTATAGCTACTAAAATCCATTTTGGTCAAAGGTATTTTGAAGCTTACACCTGTTTTGATCAGACTGTAAACTAGCGCAATAAAACCTGTAGTAGTTCTACAAATATGGACTAGAAATTGTTTTTGAGTTAACTAAAATCCTTATTCATGCATAACATTGTTCAGGTCGTCAAATCTTTGTTTCTTTTTGGTTACATCATCTGCCTCTTAAATAGCAATTAAATAACTGATGATGACACTGTCCTTATGCTATTGAACATGTCACTTTCAGATGCATTGTATTCTTACGAGTACTCCTGAGGGCTGAGGGTATCATCTATTTAGGGCAAACTGGTGTCAATAATGTTGCATTGCCTTTGCACAGAAATAAAAGAGATGGCAACTCATGTCTGCCAAAGTGCCAATTGACGACTTGGTACGGAATGTGCATCGATCTGCACATATGACCAATGCATGCAGTCTTCAGATAACAAGGACCCATCCTCCCTCGGTCTCCATGAAGAGAGCAGTTGAAGCCTAGCTCTGTACAGAAAGACTTGTTTTTCTGCTGGTATTGATGAGCTGTGAGGTACTAAGCTTTGCACAAGAGACTTCAGAATTGTTTAGAAATTATTAGAACCGTCCATAAGCTTTGCACAAGAGACTTCAGAATTGTTTAGAAATTATTAGAACCGTCCATCAGTGGTCAGACTCACTGAACTGCCTTGTCAGCATGTGCTGCAAAATTCTGAGGAATGGTTGTTTTTGCTCCAGTTCGATAACCGAAGACTGATTTTGCCTGTTATCAGAACAGATATGTAAAACGCTATTCGACAGCGAAACTGACACCCAACCTATTGCTATTGCTATTGCTATGCTGCAAGAAGTTTCCTGAGAGGCAGTGGGGCTTGTCTCTGTTGTCCACAGGTAACATAAATATAATTGAACTTACATATATATATACTTAAATCCTACTTGCGGGTTGGTTATGCTGGCACATTCCATTGTAATTAAACATGAGCAAGAGCAATAATGCCATATGGTCCTGCCTTGCATATGGTCCCCCTCATGTGAACTAAAGGCTATACCGAGGATGAGATGTATGCCTCTGAACTCTGATCGATGCTTATTATGCTCTGTAGAATAGTAGTTACTTGCCAGATTCTTTGAATAGATGAGTTGACCATGCAGTCCTTACAGTTACTTGCCTCTGAAGGTTGATCAAGTTCAACTGGCCAGCGTTTGTTTCATATATATTTCGCAGTTTGAATCGCCGCATAGTGTGCATGGATTATTGTTTTTTCTGGCTTGATGCAGACGGCCCTCAGTCGCCTATTTTTGTCCTCGCATAAGGTAGGCATCCTCCTTTCATTTGGTTGAATATTTAATGATATGAGTTACTTAGACTATGACTGGACTTAAACATTTTAGACTATGACCGATGGACATGCATGCCGATTTTGTGTTCTTTTCTTTTTTGTTTCTCCTTGCACAGGATTTTGTTCCACCTCAAATTTTGCATGAACATAGATACCTGCATCATCTATCCATCCGTGTTTTTTGCTGAATTGTTCATGCACATTTTGATGTGAAGTTTTGTATTGGGAGCACAGGAGAACCTAAGACACTGGGGGGCACTGACTGGATATGCACGTTCTCGTGGTTGATACAGGACAAAGTTTGAACAGTGTATGCTGTTATGATCTCTGGTCCAGCTCTACCTGATCTGAGGCATGCATATATCTAAACCAATGAAGTTTCAGTACGTTCTGTACTTAGGTGTGCAACATCAGGATTCCAGCGACAGACTAGTCGTTGTAAAGGCAGAACAATCAAAGCTTGAACCGTCATCGGCCTGTACACTTTGCTCTGAGGTTTTTGCCCTCATCTAAAGGTCTAATATACCATTTGGACTGTTCATTTTTCAAAAGAAAAAGAAATATACTTGAATGACTTGTGAAGTTCGCGCGCTACCCTTTGTCGTATTTCTGCCTATATCATGTTGTCGTTTTTCTGTCAGTAGTACTGTGCATTGCATTATAGGTCGCTTAAAACTCTTTCTCCTTTATATGGAAAAATACGGGCACAAGTTCTCAGAAAGAAAAACAGATGTAGAGGTTTCTGTATTCTGTAAATGACATAAAAGGGACATGTACGAGAGAAGGACACGTCTCGGATAATGTCTCAATCATGGAATAGTAATGTTTCCCTGTGTATTGATGTCAGCGCTCTTAGTTGTACCGTGTACCTTGGGATTTATTTAGTTTGGCATCTGACTATAGCAATTGCATTTCCACTTATGTTGATGCCTTTGGCTGTGGTTAGATCCATTAAAAAGTGCACTGTGCAAAAAAAAATTTTCCGTCACATCAAACTTGCGATACATATATGGAGTACTAAATATGGATAAAATCAAAAACTAATTGCACAGTTTAGTTGTACTTTGTGAGACGAACGTTTTGAGCCTAATTAGTCAATGGTTGGACAATTATTACCAAATACAAATGAAATGCTACAGTGTATTTTGGCACTCCAAAATTTGGATCTAAACACAGCCTTTGTTCAAATATGAGTTATTTTCCATTGAAAGCTGTACCGCATAAATGCTCTGACACTCGTTCAATTTTCCATGGAAGCATTAAAGCGCTGGAAAAAAAAAGAAAAGAAAAGAAATGATTTGTGTTAAATGGATGGGATGGGGATAGGAGGCACATATATAAGAAAATGAGTTTTCTTTCTGCGCTGAATGTGATCAGGGACCATCTGCTTGCCGATAGAGACTTGCCATTACATCAGGGACCACTGCACCTCTCTGCAGCTATTCTATCTAGCCATTCATTCATTCATTCACGTTATTCTTGAGACCTGCTGTTCATATTTCAGAGTGTACAGAAAGTACAGCAAGGCCTCGTTTAGATGCTGAAAAAATTTCAACCCGATGAATAGTACCACTTTCGTTTTATTTGATAAATATTGTTTAATCGTGGACCAACTAGACTCAAAAGATTCATCTCGTGATTTCCAACTAAACTGTGTAATTAGTTATTATTTTTACGTACATTTACTACTTCATGCATGGATCCAAAAATTAATGTGACGGAAAGAATGAAAAAATTCTAACTTTTCATGTGCATCTAAACAAGGCGCGAGAAGTCATGGCAGAGTCCACACCACTGCTGGCTTAGAAACTTTCTTCACTGCTCCTGACAAACTTAAGTGGTCACACATTTGTTCCTTTTTAAAAAGGGGAAAAATTGTAGTAAGTACTTACTTCACTATGGATGGACAAATAGATACTAAAAGTTCAATATGCAGAGCAGTATATATATTTATATTGAAAAAAAACAATATGAAATACAGTGACTATAATTACATCATGCTGACATGCTTACTACATGTCATTGGGTCACTCTTATTCCTAGCCTGTTGCTATCTCTTATTCTTCTGACTTTTGATTGGCAGTGTCAAATCTACCACAAGTAGTAACGTCTGTATGTACACCTAATATAGGTGGGTAAGTAAGATGGCCTTCACACTTCACAGGGGTGTTTGACTTTAACCAGTATATATGTGTATGTATATATCTTGTCTTGTCTCATGCATGCATGCATGCATGCATGCATCCATATATGATATATGTAGCAACATATATATGTAAGTATATAACTAAAAAAAGTAACTTGCAGCAACAAATTATAACCTAGTAACTAATAACTGATGTGTATATTGGGCTGTCATATAATATATTATTGATCTCTTCTCTTTGTTTTTGATCTAAAACATCATCGGAACTGATGAGCAGCAGTCTTCGGACAGATCCATGAGGTCGCCGACCTGCTCGGCTGCGGCCTCTTCGAACAGCCACGTCTCTATCGGAGACAGCGGGGACGGCTGCCTGGGGTCGTCGTAGCCGCCGTGCCCCATCAGCGCCGCCTGCTGCGCATGCGGCGGCGACGGCATCATGTCGTTGAAGCAGGCTGCTGCAGGTGGCGTGCTCCCGGTGCCGGCGGACATGTGATGGAACGACGACGACGACAGCAGAGCATGGTTGTTGTTGACTTGGGCGGCCGAGGGCTTGATGTCGGCAGCTGCAGCGTCGGGGGACGGGGAGCTCTGCTGCTGCTTCATGAAGCCGGTGAGCAGCTTGGATATGTTGTCCATGCTGGAGGCGTAGGACAAGGAGGAGGTGTCGCCGCCGTCGGCGGTGAAAGGAGAGCGCCGGGCGATGAGCTGGGCGACCTCGGCTGGGTTGCTGCAGCAGCCTCCTCCTGGGCGCGCGTAGTAGCTGGGATTGGTGCTGAGCATGTCACGGTGGTGGTGGTGGTCGATGACATGGCTGCCGCCGACGGTGGTGGTGGGCATGACGATGGACGAGGACGAGGAGCAGTCGGAGGCCGGAGGCGGCGGCGCGAAGATGGCGCCGATGGCCTGGTGCTTCTTGAGCTTCTTCTTGAGGTGGGTGTTCCAGTAGTTCTTGATGTCGTTGTCGGTTCTCTGCGGGAGGTAAGAAGCAATGGCGGCCCACCTGTTGCCGAGCAAGGACTGGAGGTGGACGATGATGCCTTCCTCGTGCGGGGTGAAGTTGCCGCGCCGGATGCCGGGGCGGAGGTAGTTGGTCCAGCGGAGGCGGCAGCTCTTGCTGCAGCGCATGAGGCCCGTGTTGATGGGCACGGAGCGCCAGTTGCCCGGGCCGTGCTCCTGGATGTAGGACACCAGGATGATGTCCTCCTCCGGCGTCCATGGCCCCTTCTTGATCCCCTCCTTGTCGCAGCACGGCGGCCTGCCCATGGCTGCTCCCTCTGCCTCCTGCCTAGCTACCTGTGGCTATGTAGCTCTGCTCCCATGAAGCGTACGTGCAGTGTGTGGCCGGTTGGTTATATATAGGACGAGGGGTCAATGTGAGTGAGTTCCTTTTCACTTGCTATCATGCATCTAACTAACTAACCAGCCTACTAAGTTTGCTACAGCAACAACTACCTCAGCTGAGCTACCTAGCTTAGCTAGCTGATGGGTTTAGTTTTCACTCGTGGTCTTGTGTGTGTGTAGCTTGTGCATGCTTTCCCTTTCTGTCAACGACATCACATGGACGGAAGATGGAAACTGACCCGGCCGGGCCCACTTTAAAGCAAGGGTTACCTGGTGGAAGTGTCGGCTGCTACTGTGTGAAACTTACAGCGATTAGGCTGGCTGCCTGGACTTTGCATGCATGCTCACTCAAGACTCGAGAGTCAAGGCATTTTGTTCTGCTAATGAGAGTGGTACATATGAAGGGTTGCCCCATACTTTGGGTGACTATCAGCATGATGAACCTAAACTATATCCCCTGTTCAGCTGAGCTTATCAGCACGGCTTATCAGCCGTAGAACAGTATTTTTCTCTCACAGCAAATCAGTCACAGCCGACTTATAAGAAAAAAAAAAAAACAGCCTGCCGAACAGGACCATCGTCTTTCATCTAAATATCTCTAAAAATGGATTTGACCCAACTTAACCCAATTGATCGATCTCAAGAATAAAACATACGTTTAAAATACGTGCATGCCCTCCTGCCTGTATTTTAAGACAGAGGGCGTGTGTACCACTATATAGGGCCGGTTTAGACGCAAAATTTTTTGCAAAATGATACTGTAGCAAATTTCGTTGTTATTTGGCAATTAGTGTCCAATCATGATCTAATTAGGCTTAAAAGATTTGTCTCGTCTATTTCGTCTAAACTGTGTAATTAATTTTATTTTTTATCTATATTTAATGCTTCATACATACGTCAAAGATTCAATGTTACAAGAAATGTTAAAAAAGTTTACAAAATTTCTTGCAACTAAACAGGGCCATAAGCTCCCGCCAACCGGACAGCAGTACTCGTGCAGAGGCGGTAGCCAATAGCCATGGCCATCCACAGTACTTGTGCACTGCTGGTACCCAATACCCATGCCCTGCCCTGACATCCACGATATATGGTGTACCACACGGCAGTGTGCTTTTAATTTGTGGGAGGCCGGGGCTCCACGTCGTCACTCACGCGTTATTAATGAGTTCCCCTGATTGCCCAGCCCGTCCCTAGCTTCTCTCCCGGCAGTATTTATTACGCTGAACTCACCGTACTCCCACGTGCCTGTTTAATAGGCGTTTACTATTGTGAAAGGCCTTCTTCATGCGGCGTGATGCACGCACGCCTCCTGATCCGAGCTCCGATCCGGCCGTGTACCTACGTCCCTCCCCGTCTTCTTCACACACTATAGCTAAGTACAGGCAAGTCTTGTTTATACTCCCTCTATTCTGTATTATGAGACGTTTTGATTTCGTAGAGGTTTAGAGTTGTTCTGCTCCCACTAATTAGCCATGTATGTTTCTCCGGTTGTCGGAGCCGGGAATTGTTTTCTTTTCTTTCATAATAAGCTAGTAGCAAAACTTTTGCCGTTCTTTTTAAAAAAAAGAAAACAGCTGCTCATATTTGTAGTTTTATGGGAACTTTTTTTTTGAACTGAGGAGCTTTGCTTCTCGTTCCCATGCAATTGCACGGAAATACGGTGGGCGCCGGGTTTTGAACCTAGGGTGGCCGAGTGCACGGCTCTTTGAGCCTGTGCTACTGACCAAGCGAGCACTTGCTCGTTCCCAGCTTTGTGGGAACTTGATAATAGATTCACAATGAGCATCCACAAGGGATGTATATTTTCATCCATTTGCGTATTGGATTGACACACAACTTCTTTATTTGGTACTCCATCCGTCCCAAAATACAAGATATTTTGGGATTCAAAATTTGTCTCACAATTATTGACATTATAGCCCAGCATACGGGTCTGACCACTACCAACGTACCATCAAACTGTCACTTCGTGTCATCTACTCATCTGTAAAACCAAATAAAAAAAGGAGATTCAAAACTGTTGATGTCTTTAGACTGTCTCCAACAGGCATAAGGGCACCCAAACGTAAAATAGGTCTCCGACAGTACTGATCGGCCTCCAACAGAGTACGTATATAGGAGACCCATTTTGGGTGTTAAGAGAGACACAACCTAAATCTGAGTATCTTCTCTTATAGAGACCCATTTGCAGAAAGGATTCTCTTTTGAGTATGTCTTGTTGTTGGAGAAAACCAAAAATGAGTATTGAAACATTTGTCTGTAGCGCTATTCAAACATGAAATGGGTCTTGTATTTTGGGTTCCTATTGTTGGTTACGGTGTGGAGAGTTTAGTCACTACTACAGAAACAGTCAACAGTGCCGGCCACATCACTGCCGAAATTAGGACAACCGGCAGTGATGACCCTTCACTGCCGGTTCTAAGCTCTGACAACCAGAAAATAATTGGGGGGTGCGAGAACCGGCAGTGATGACAACTATCACTGCCGGTTTGTGCCTCCCGCCGGCAGTGATGACAACTCCACTTATCACTGCCGGTTCAAGCCACGAACCGACAGTGATTTGATTCTATCACTATCGGTTCTAGGATAGAACCGACAGTGATGAGCCTGACAGCACAAAAAGGTGGTAGCCGTCATCTTCTTCCTCCACTCTTTTATCCCGAGAACAGAGGCGCGCGTTTGGGCCACTCCCTCCAATGTTGCGGTCGCCCAAATCCGTGAAGCTACCACTTGGATTTGGAAGAATGGCTTGATCTTTTTGCTTTAAGGTTAGTAACCAGCCTCCATTCCTTCGATTTTGTTGCTTAATTAGCTTTGTTTTGATGGCTATAATGCTTGATTCTCATTCTTATTTCTCCATTCTTCTACAGAGCACTTTTCTAATTCATGGCTATAATGCATTGTTAGTATGTGATGTTATAATTGGTTCTTAGGAGTAGAGTAGATTCTTTTACAATGTTGATGAGCAAATTAACCCTTGTGTCACCAAACAATGCATTGTTTGAGCAGTAGTGGCGGATCTAAGGGGGGGTGGGTGGGCTCCAGCCCCCTAATGACTTGATTTACTACTAGAAACAATGCATTGTTCATGATAATGTCTCCAATTTTAGTATTTATTTAAATTAATGTCTCTATTTTTATGTGGCATGGAGTAGAATAATTGTTCTACAATATTGTGCAATAATTAATTTTTATGGGGCTGCGATTTTTAATTTATATGGGCATTGTTTGGAGCTACATTGTTATTCATGATCATGTCTCCAAATTTAGTCTTTTTTTAAATTAGTGTCTCCATTTTTATGTTGCATGGAGTAGAATAATTGTTCTTCAATATTGTGCAATAATTGTTTCTTATTAAAACTTTCCTATGTTTCCTCTGCCCGGCCCATTTTACCTGTGCAGACATGGATCGAGGGTGGATGTACGATCTGTCATGTACAGACCAACGGTACTTGACGGGCATCGACGATTTCATCAAGCTCGCTAGAGCCAATGCTGGGGACTCACAGCCTGTATTCTGTCCATACAAAGATTGCAAGAATACGAGAAAATGGGGCGACGTGAAGCATATACGATTGCACTTGATTACCAGGGGGTTCATGAGAGACTACACGATTTGGACTTTGCATGGGGAGGTTGGTCAAAATGTTGCACAAGAAAACAATGATGATGTGCCTATTGATGATGACCAATGCCTAGACGCATTTCTACCTATTGATGATGACCAATGCTACACAGTACCTGTGCCTACCAACGATAATGTGTTTAGGAATACATTAGTGGACGACACAGAGGAAAATGATGGCATTTCACAGTTTCTTCATGATGTGCATGGCGGATTCCTTAGTGCTACACAGTTGAAAAAACTAGAGATCATGAGAAAGGATGCAAAAACACCATTGTATCCGACCTGCCCAATAAGCAAACTGGAAGCCAACATCATGCTATTAGAGTTCAAATCAACGAATGGATTGAGTGATAAAGGCTTCGATAGCTTGTTAGGTATACTGCATAAACTGCTCCCGAAGGGTACCGAGTTACCAGAAAAGACTTACCTGGCCAAGCAAATGATTTGCCCAATCGGCCTCGAGGTTGAGAAAATACACGCGTGTTCCAACGATTGCATATTGTACCGTGGAGAAAAATACAAAGACTTGGATGCGTGTCCCAAGTGTAAAGCTCCCCGATACAAGCAAGGGCCGTCAAATCAGGGAAGCAAGACCAGAGGAGGGCCCATAAAGGTCGTATGGTATTTTCCTATAGCTCCACGAGTGCATAGGTTGTTTGCAAATGCAAAGTCAGCCAAACTGTTGCGTTGGCACGGTGAAGAGCGTAAGAAAGATACAATGTTGAGGCACCCCGCCGACGGGTCGGACTGGAGGACTATCAACACTATGTTCTATAAGAACATTGGTGGAGAGGTAAGGCATCTTTGGATAGGTTTGAGCACAGATGGGATGAATCCGTTTGACCAGGTTAGAAGCAATCATAGCACTTGGCCAGTGACGCTATGTATATACAACCTTCCACCCTGGCTTTGTATGAAACGGTCATACATCCAGATGCCACTACTAATCCAAAGGCCAAAACAACCTGGTAATGATATCGATGTGCTTCTACAACCAGTGATCGATGAACTACTACAGATGTGGGAGACGGGTGTAAAGGATGTTTGGGATGAGTATAAAAAAGAACATGTCACGATAAAGGTTATACTTATCGCTACAATCACTGACCTGCCAGGGCGAGGTTGCTTGTCTGGAGAGAAGACAAAAGGATACACTGGGTGTGTCGAGTGCTTGGACGAGACTGATGCTATACATCTACCAGAAAACAAGAAGATGGTCTATATGGGACACCGTAGGTTCCTACGAAGGGATCACCCTTACCGCAAGAATAGAAAAGATTTTAATGGGACTACTGAGAAACGTGGCCCTCCAAAGTATCGAGACGGGAAACAGATACTTAAACAAGTAAGCAAACTCACAGATGTTGTCCTTGGGAAGGGGGAAGGTGCAGTACCAGCGCCAGCCGGTAGTATCTAGAAGAAAAAATCAATCTTTTGGGAACTACCTTATTGGCCATTTTTGAGTGTACGTCACTGTCTTGATCCAATGCACATAACTAAAAACGTGTGCGGTAACACACTTAACATGTTGATGAACACCGGGGGAACAACAAAGGATTCTCTCGCGACACGCTTGGACATGCAACACCTGGGCCTCAGGAAGGAGTTGCACCCAATAACTCTTGAGGATGGCCACTTGAAACTTCCGGTGGCATCATGGACACTGAAAAAGGAAGAAAAGGCCATGCTTATTTCTTTCTTTAATGATCTCAAAGTGCCAACTGGCTACTGTGCGAACCCGAAGAGGCTAGTTAACATGAGAGAACTTAAGTTTAACTATGGTTGTATGAAGGCCCATGACTGTCATGTCATTATGACTCAGCTGCTCCCAGTTGCCCTACGAGGTATCCTCCCTGACAAGGTTCGTGCCCCAATCATAAAGTTGTGTTCATTCTTCAACGCGATCTCTGAAAAGGTCATTGAAGGGGCCAAGCTAGACCAGCTGAAGCAGGAGATAACCGAGATTCTATGCAGGCTTGAGATGCATTTCCCACCGACTTACTTCGACATATCAGTGCATCTACTTGTTCATCTTGTGGACCAAATTAAAGCCCTTGGCCCAATGTATCTACACCAGATGTTTACTTTCGAGAGGTTGATGAAAGTTTTCAGGCGGTATGTTAGGAATAGATTCAGACCAGAAGGGAGCATGGTAGAAGGATGGACAACGGAGGAGGCCATTGAGTTCTGCACATATTATATGGACATCAATCGGGTCGGAGTTCCAGTATCTCGTCACGATGGAAGACTAGGGGGCAAAGGAACGATAGGTGAGAAAGCAGTCAAAATAGTCGAAGTGGTTTCCTTCAGACAGGCACACTTCGCTGTTCTCCAACAGGCCGACGGTGTGATGGCATACATTAATGAGCACAAGCAGTTACTGCAAAGTAAGCACATCGGTAGGTCACAGGCTTGGCTTGAGAAAAAACATAAGGAGGAATTCGGTGACTGGTTTCGACGCCGCAGGCTAGGAATGGTGTCGGGATGTCAGCTAGATCTCTTAGCTCCCGGACCTTCGACTACGGTGATGATGTACCAAGGTTATGATATAAATGGTTTTACATTTTACACAAAAAAACAGGATGGAAAGAGCACCAACCAAAATAGTGCTGTTCATTTCGACGCCCACGATGAATACGGCATGGTGGAGGCAACATACTATGGTTTCATAGATGAGATATGGGAGCTAGACTATGGACGACAGTTGAAGGTCGCTCTTTTCCGTTGCCAGTGGGTCCGGCTAGATGAAATCAACACCGACAATGATGGGTTCACTACCGTTGATCTATCCAAGACCGCATACAGAGATGACCCCTTCGTCCTTGCAAAGGATGTTTTGCAAATCTTCTATGCAAGGGATAACAATACAAAGGGAAGACTACAAGTAGTCATGCAAGGCAAAAGGAAGATTATCGGTGTTGAAGGAGTGACGGACGAAGAAGAGTACAAAGGTTATCAAGAAATGGCTCCTTTTGGGGCAGACATTACCCTACCTATCCTTGAAGAGGGTGACGAACCTGCTTACCTCCGGAGTGATCACGATGAGGCCATCATAGTTAGAATATCATAAACTATGTAATCCTTAATGAAATGTTGTAGATCTTCATTAGTTGAACAACTTTGGTATTCATCACTTTCTGAGCTGAAATCATTTAGGGGCTCAAATTCTGGTTTGAACTAGTGAAACATGACAATGAAACATGTGCAACATCTCAAATTCCCGATGTAAGTTTTGTGAACAATGTGTACTAAGAATTTGTCAAATGTGAACAACTTTTTCATTTGAAAGGAATTGGGGTTCTAAAATTTGGTTTGAACTTGTCGTTTTTCAAATTTTTTTAAAAAAGACAACTTGAAACATGATTTTGAAACCCCAAATGGTTTCAACTAGAAAAGTGATGTAAAGAAAGTTGTACAACTCATCAAGGTCTACAACTTTTATATTGGTCATTTCTTCATCCGACAAAGTGGTAATAACATTGTTCATAAATATTACACATCTCTCATAAGATTTCATAAACCATATGAGACACGTGTAGGTTTTGTGAACAATGTATATTAACAATTTCTCAAATGAAGAAATGACCTATACAAAAGTTGTAGATCTTGATAAGTTGAACAACTTTGGTATTCATCAAGTTTTATGTTCAAATCATTTTGGGTTTTAAATTTTGGACTGGACGTTCCATTTTTCAAAATTTCAAATTTGAAATGTTCAATTTTTTTCAAATGAAGAAATGACCTATATCAAAGTTGTAGATCTTCATGAGTTGAATAAATTTGGTAGTCCTCACTTTTTCATTTGAAATAATTTGGGGTTCTAAAATTTGGTTTGAACTTGTTGTTTTTAATTTTTTTTAAAAAAGTAAAACTAAACCGGTTCTAATGACCAACCGGCAGTGATATCCCACATCACTGCCGGTTGGTCATTAGAACCGGCAGTGATGTGGGACATCACTGCCGGTTTTTAACCAGCAGTGATGTTGGCTATCACTGCCGGTTTTTTATTAGAACCGGCAGTGATGTGGGACATCACTGCCGGTTCTAACGACCAACCGGCAGTGATGGCCAACATCACTGCCGGTTGTAATATCCAACCGGCAATGATGCTGGGGTTATAAAAGAGGCTGGCGCTCCCGCCAGCCCCTTTTGCTCGACAAAAAACCAAACTCCCGCCAGGCGCCAGTGCACGCCGCCGCCGCCCGACTCGCCGTCCACGACGCCGCAGCCCGACCGCGCCGTTCGACGCCGCAGCCCGACGCCGGAGCACGACGCCGCCATCCTCGACGCCCCCAGGAGCTTCTCCCTTTGCTGATTCGCGGCACCCCTGCAGTTTGGGTGAGTGCCCATAAGGTGTTCGGTGAAATGCCTCTACCATTTTCTTTCTTTCTTTCTTTCTTCCTCAAACTGTTGTTGTAATGTACATGTATCGGTATCACACATGAAACAAAGAAGCACAAATTCTTCATGATGCAATGCTCCTGAGCACAAAGTTACTGAGCTCAAATACTTAATTGACCACTAGTGTTCTTTAGAGCATAAACTGCAAAGACTAAAGCTAAAGGTGTATGGGCCTCCGTGCAATGAACTAGTAGAAAGCATGGAGACTGGAGACTGAAAGGTTTGTGCCTGATTTCCTAGTCCTAGTACAAATAGAAAAGGATAGAGAAATAAACACGTGGTAGCTTATTCGGCCCCCAAAGAGCCAAAAACTAATCTTGTTATAGTTGTTACACACTATCATATAATTCAGGTGCAAATTGCACCATCAGCATCAATAGCACACTTGTTCATCAGTTAGTTCTGCTTTGACGCAATTTGCTCCATGCTTCTTATCCTCTGACGGGGTTTCTGCTCTGAATCTCGGATCATGTGCCTTTTCGCGCACTGTCAGAATCCCATTTCTTTCACTTGCTCGCTTGCTTTGCTTTCCTCCGATCCTTGGATCCCTGAGAAGAACTGAGCTCAATGGTGAGGCTGAGGCGGCTGAGTGCCGAGCAGAGCAGGGAGCGGCAGGGCAGACACGTCGCATGCAGGCAAGTGAGGCAATCAGGCAAGGCAAGGCAACGCAAGAGACCCGATACCATTCCCCCCTCGGCCACCACCATTCCATTCTTGGCAACCCCTGCCAGGCACTCCCACCGAGCCCGGCCGAGCAAGCAACCGGCCACCACCTCGCCGGCGAGCGAGCGTGCGCGCGGGGGACAAGTACTAATTAAACCGCGCGCGGGATCCATCCATGGCCGTGCCGCCGCCGTGCCCCGCGCAAAGTCACAGGATAATCTCTTGAAATGTGAGATAGTATGGACTTTCTCATGATGATCTCCATTGTCAAGTTTCCAGTCCTTTGAGCCATCATGCTTTTGTGCTTCTTGATAAAAAACTTCTAATAACTTCTTGTCTAAACCTAGGGGTATTCTTGAAATGCTTAATAGCCCTATATAAATTGAAGAAAAACTTCTTGAATTCATCTCTTGTGCCCCTTTGGTTGTTATACGGGGTCGAGTCGGTAACTTGATCAAGAGTTGGAGTGAAGAGTGTTTTGACGCATATATGAGATTTACCCTAAGAAAGTTGATGCCTTTGATTGCATGTCCAGAAACATGACTCGTCATCGCCAATTCACCACCCGTCGCCGAGCTACTGATACCCCACAAGCAGAGAGCACTGCGACAGGAGCGTCGCAGGATCCAACTAATGGTGGTGGTAATCAGGACGATTGGAGCCCTAGCCATTATCTACAGCTAGACCAAGGAAACGAGGTAATAACTTAGGTCAAACCTAATAACGTGATAGTAAGAAATCACGCTAGATAAGTTTGATGGGGACTTATTTATGAATTTTGAAGCAGGTTCCGCCGCAAGAGCCAAGTGGTGAGGGTACCAGCAAGACTAAGCGTGGTGCAACAAAGCTTCCTCAAACAAGTAAACATTGGCACATCTCTGAGTTCGACCAAGTAGGGGAGCCGGTGGAGCCTCTTACAGCATTAGGCCCATACAAGAGTGTCATCGGGGCACTTGTAAGAGACTTTATCCCGATCAAATATAGGAAATGGACTGGTCGTGAGGATGACCCATGGAGGGTTCCAGAAAGTGAGAAGGAGCTAGTTTGGAACAAGTTGAAAGGGTTTTTCAGTTTTCCTAATGACTATGACGAGGCGACAGTCAAGAAGAAGGCCAAGGAAATCATGGGTCGCTCGTTCAAGACTTTCAAGGGAACCTTGTACAAGTTAATCAAGGAGGACAGAGAACCAAATTTTGAGGGAGGTCAATACACCAAGCAGAGAGACTTCTGGGAGGAGTTCAAGGCTTACAAGCTATCCGAAGAGGCCAAGGCATCAAGCGAAAGAAATAGAGCAAACTCACTTAAGGCAAAGGATCCTCATCGCCTAGGATCGCGTGGCTATGTACGAAAGATTCCGGAATGGGAAATGGAAGTCCAGAAACTAGAGCAGCGCGGCGTTAGGCCTCAGACAAGCGATTGGCAGCCCAGATCAGTAAACTACCTACTTGCAAGGGGGGCACGATACAATAGTGACGGGAGCCTTAATGCCAGTAGTGAACCCGTCAGCGATCTCCTCCAGAGGATTTCAACCTTAACTGAGGAAGTGAATAGAGGTAACCGCAAGTCAGATAGAGAAAATGACGTGCTCACACAAGCACTTGGAAACAAGGAGCACCCCGGTCGCACTAGAGGAGCCGGGAATGTACCTTGGGTGAAAGCATTCGAAGGTGAATCTTCATCCTATAGGAGCCGGGCGAGGGCTAGAACACAAAGAGAAGAAGAGCTCCAAAGGTTTCGAAAGGAAATCGAAGATAGCATGGAAGCACGGATAGCTGCTCAAGTTGAGGCACGAGTTATGTCAGCTATGCAATCCATGTGTTCGTCACAACCGCAGCCTATCCTGACTTTGAATAGCCCAGTGCCCAAGGGTCGCAGTAGCTGCGGCTCAACCCCTATGCTTGACGAAGAAGAGGTCAATGCTCCTCATCCGGTGGACAACATCACTGGACCAATTAATGTCAGGTTATACATCCGTCAGCAGTGGACAAAAGACAAGGTGGCGGTCGGACAAGCATTTCCAAGAGGAGACGGCATCATTCATGGCAAGCCAATGCCACCCGGGTATGCCAGGGTCAGCATTGATAAGATCTTGGATAAGAAGTACAATAAGATACACATTGATTTCCCAGTGGAGGAAGATAGGCCGCGTCTTGTTCACAACTTGGGCACTCATGTGGCTTGGCGCAAATGCTTCATCAAGCTGGATGAGCAGCCATCTTCGGATGATGAGGATGGCAGTGAATCATCGGCATCGCCGCCGCCAAGAGGTTTCTCTCCTCTGCAAGATCCTCATTCTCCCTCTCCTGCCTCGAAAGAGAAGACACCTCCTCCACCGCCAAAGGAGAAAACACCTCCTCTACCTCCTCAACCGCTAAAGGAGAAAACACCTCCTCTACCTCCTCCACCGCCAAAGGAGAAAACACCTCCTCCACCTCCTCCACCTCCTCCACAGCCAAAAGAGAAGACACCTCCTCCTCCTCCGCGAAAATCCAAAGTGCGATCAGGTTCGACCTCGCAACACAAGAGGTCATCAGTTTCGGTTGGTAATGCTCCCCAGACAAGTAAAAAGAAGGTGGATGCTAGCATTACGAGTAAGATGAAGGACCCGATTGTGGAGCCTCCAAGCAAGAAAGCCGCCATTGCCTTCTTTAATCGAATAGCCAGTCTACCTAAGTGGAGACAACAAACCGAATTTGAAAGGCAATACAACAAAGAGAGTAATCAAATCAGAGCTAGAGAAATACACACCAAAGAATTGCTAGAGATACAGAACTTGGCCAACAACATGGGCATATCCATGGAGAGGGCCACGGAGTTGTATTACAGAACGAGAGATTTTGAAAAAGCCACGGTCGCATACAAGTATTCAAGAGGCAAACCTTTGGTCGCCACCGAACAAGAGTATAAAGAGTTGCCAACATACATGCGACAGTTGCATGATTATTACTCCGTGGATACTGCCAACGGAGACTGTATCGGTTTTGAAGTTTGCATCCCTCCCGGAATGGTTTTTAATCATCCTGAAGAAACGGTGCATACTATTTATTATGAACACCTCTTTCAGCTCTTCCAACGGCGCTCGCTCGATACGCAGATTTTGATGATATGGTCTATGTAAGTACCCTACCCTCACAACGTTATAATAAACTACGTGATTTGCATTTGAATATATCATATGTTTATTATGCAGGTGTATGGCAAAATGGTGCCTAAAGAAGAAATTGAGCAATATAGACTTCTTGGATCCCATATTTGTAAATGAGACAACATGCACCGCCCCTGGTGATGATGACTATGTACCAACAAGTTTGAAGATTGAGTTTGAAAGTATGTTCAGAAACAACAAAACAAACGTACTCCTACCCTACAACTGCGAGTATGTGTTCTCGACCCTTATTTTAGTGTTTCTTTTCTTGATATGTCATTCAATAACATGGACTTTGTGATTGCAGCAACCATTTCATCCTCGTAGATATCTATCTTCAAGATTCACATATCGAGGTGTGGGACTCAAAGAAAAAGCCACTTTCTCTTATCGACCCCCTAGTCAAAGTGCTGAATAAGTAAGTGAACCCAATATCACAACACTTTCTAATCACATAGGATATTGTAATGTCCTCGGTCTTCACACTTCATTTACAATGTAACATAGAATGAAGGCATTACCGAATTGGAGAAATCTCGATAGCAAGATGCAAAAGCAATGGAGGGCCCCATTCAGTGTAAAGTATATGGAGGATCTCAAGACCCTAGATCAACCGATGGGGAACAACGAATGCGGGTTCTATGTGATGTGGGCAATGCTAAAATACTTTGGCGCAAAAACAAATACTGGAGATGACATGGTACGTAGGCATCCCATTTCTATTGTTTTGTCTTACGTTTGTGCATCTCAATATCATCTTGCTTCAATTACAGCGCAAAGCAAACAATCACAACCAGTTGCTAGATTTTGAGATGAGAGGAATTCAAGAGGAGGTAGCAAGGTTTGTATTGGACGAGATATTGACCAAGACAGGATCATTCTCCATTGCGAGGACTAAGAAGTACAAGGCGCAGTACGGAAGAGACCACATTGATAGGCTATTGTAATGCGACTCTTAATTCGATACTTAGAGTTTTTTTTGAAACTTTTGTAATATAAATGTTGATGGGTTTGTATTGTCTTCATTCACATCGATATCAAATTGATCGATAGCAACCACCTCCACCTCCACCTCCCCGACCTCCCACCCCACCACCTCCCCTCGAAATGAAAATAAAACAATTATTAAAATGCAAATTGTGAATACTATATCACTACCGGTTCAAAGATAACCGGCAGTGATAATATAATCTACACAACCGGTTGGTTAAAACAACCGGCAGTGATGGCTCAAGTATCACTGCCGGTTTGTAACACGAACCGGCAGTGATACATGAGCTATCACTGCCGGTTTGGCATAACCGGCAGTGATGTGATCAGCTCATCACTGCCGAGTTGGTTATGGCGGTTCAAAATCCGCCAGTGAAGGGGGGTTTTGAACCGCCAGTGATGTCCTTCTCTGCTGTAGTGAGTAAAATATTATTTCCCAGCCGGAGCGTTGCTCCAAAGCTCAACGTCGCCGTCAGCTGCGAGATGCCGGTGTAGGGGTGTCAGGGTCTTTTCGCTTCATGTTGGTCTCTGTGAGAACTTCTACAATGTCAACTAATTCGGGACAGAGAGGGAGTAAGGGGTACATCAAGAATATTTAGGTGAGTCGCTACATATGTTTCTAATTTAGACATAACTTAGATATCTAAATCAAATACATGCACACTTGGAGCTGGAGGTCGCCCAAACGGCACCTACACATTAGATGTACAAGTCGTTTCCATAATTTCTGTCACACCTTAATTTTTAATTTATCCGTTTCAAATGGTAAGATGTTTTGGTTTTTTTAGATTAATTATTATATATCTTGGTGTATATATAAGTGTATAGCAAAAAATTATATATGTAGAAAAGCCAAAAATTTCTTATAAGAGAGTACTTCAATAGTTCGTCAAGTACTTCCTCCGTATTCTTTTGTTAGGCGTGAAGGGGTTTAACTAACTCAGATACCAAGATGCCATCACGGTGAATTAATTATCCATCAGATGCAGTGCTCTATTGGTTGTATATATTTTCCTGGCCCGATTCTCGGCACGCTTGATTGGGTATGAGTAGTACTACATCGTATATGAGTTTCATGAGATTTTCATTCGTATTTAATAGCCTTGCACATAGCATTTTTAATGACATGACAATGTTTTAATAAAAAGAGAAGAAATGAGTTTTATGGGTACTTGATACGATTACCAACTCTTTATGAGTCATATAATTAAATGTCTATAAAACCATGGAATGGAAATTTATATTGAGAGTGAGTGTTTTATCCAAGTTTTATTTCACTCTATATTATATGGCAGTCTTGGATAAAACGCAATGAAACTCTTCATTGAGACTGGTCTAACTGTAATGGTCTATTTTGGTACTAATGCAACATCCTATATTAGAGCAAAAATAGAAATAAAAATAAAAATGATGATACACCTTACAAAAGAATATGGAGGGAGTACTAATTGCCTGGTAGAACATGTAAAACAATAATGCCCTAAACAACTACAATTCGGATCGGAGTACCTAGCATGACCTCTAGATGATGAGCTTTACTATATTCGTGCATGCAGTGACCAATAGCTCAATCATGTTTTGAGCCCAAAATCTGGAAATAAATGAGAGAAATTGTTGTGCAATGAGCCAATGACCGTGTACTTCCAGGTCGTTAGCTCTTTCCCACGCCGACTTGTCGTCACAGACACAGTGATTAGTCGTGATCTTGGGTGTCAATGCGTGCTTAATCGTTGTGCATCAATTCCGTGGACCAATGCGACCGAAAAGGACTCGCGCGCGGCTTAATTGCAAAATGCAAACGGACAAATACCCCTATATACGGGATCTAAGGGCTGTGTGGTTCTTTAGTCATCCCTCTGAAGTTTAGTGACCTTCTGTTTGATCCATGTGCTAAAGGTAGGCTAAAAATGAAAGGAGAAGAGAGAGAAAGAGAGTAAAGTCAACTGAGACCACTTTTAGTCACTTTTAGCTACCCCTTGATGACTAAAGCCACTAAACTTTAGTAACCCCTTTTAGTCAGGGCGTTTGGCATTTTAGCAACTAAATGTGACTAAAATTTAGTCACTAAACTTTAATGACCTCTAACCAAACCAAACAGGCCCTAAGTTTGATCTAAGTGAAGAATGAGCTTCCAACTTTGACCATGAATATTTATGATTTGCGTGGATTAAAATAATGGTACTTTCATGATATATTTAGCCTTCTTATTTAAAATAATTTATTTTGAATAAGCATTCTTATTTAAAGTTTAAATAGTTTGACTTAATACTATGCTTCACTACTAGAAAGCGGAATTACACAATCAAATTTGCATCTACCACTTAACCTAAAGAAATGATTTATCTCTTGCCATGCTATCTTTTCTATGTCAGTATTTAGCTTACCCATAGAAAAATTATGGAGAAACATCATAGCAATGCCAAAATCTTTCTCTGGGCGGAGCGTGAGCGCCAAACAAAAGCCCCAAAACCCACCAATGCGGGAATAAAAAAATAGAACTCAATCTCCCCCTACACATATCCCACAAAGTGTGTCTTCCTCCTCCCGCACAAACGCCCTCGCGCATAGATGACCTTCCGCACAAACATCATCCCACATCCAAGGCGGTGACACCGAAGCCTGACCTCCGCTCCCACCCCACCTGAGGTGCTAGCCCTCACCACTAATCTCTACTCTTCCCATTCGAGGTCGATGCCCTAATCCACCAGCAGTACACAACCATATCGTCGGTGCCCCCCCTCTCTTCCCAACCCATCTCGACGTCCCTAAGATCCACAATCGAATGAACCCATGATGAATGAGTCCTAGGTAGGGATGAAAACGGTACGGATATTTTCCGACCGTATTCGAGACCGAATTCGTTTATAGGGTTTTTAATCCGTCCGTATCCGAGTCCGGATATTTAACATCCGATACTGTATTCGTATCCGAATATTTAAATCACATATTTATGATGTCGATATCCAATCGTATTCTATCCGACATTTTTTATATTATCCGTATTCGAATCCGAATCCGGACATAAATATGAAAACAAATACGATATCAGTGATATCCGTCCGTATCCGATCTGTTTTCATCCCTAGTCCTAGGACAGGGAGCACACGACGAAGGAACCGGAGTAGCCAGCAACGAAGAAGCCCTTAAGCATAGACTCTGAAGTAGCTTACCTAACAATGCTGACCGATACTACCACTTCCACTCCAATTCAAAGGGTACCTTGTTTCTTTTCTCCATGTGTTGTGGTTGCATACTCGAATAAATTCTATATTATTCTCCTGTCGGATGGAGGACAACAGGAAATTTTACCTTTTGCTTTGATGGTGACCGGCCAACAAAACAATAACATTATTTTCTGAAAGTGGGCTCATTGTTAGGGAATATATTTGTTTAACAGTTCAAGCATGATAGGGAAACTCATTTACTTGACGGTCAAAATGTGTGTTCATGTCGTCTTCATAAAATATATAATAGAATTCTGGACCTGACGGTCGAGAATTTCCATAGGTTAAAAAGACACTTTCATAATATATATAGCTTTTTATAAGATAATTTATTGTGAGTAAATAATCTTAACTGAAGTTAAAATGGTCTGAGTTAAGACTAATATGTTATTACGTGTACAGAGAGTACAGTACGTATAGTATATCATGCCACAGTGTTACGTACTCCATAATTAGGAGTTGTGTGTGGAGGGGGGCAGACTATTAAATGAAGAAAAAGGAGTCTCATACTTGGCATTTAAGCCTGTGTTGTCGACTGTCGACCCATACTCCATCAGCGATAAGTCCATATACAATCGAGACTTGACTCATAAGTCATGTCTAAGCTTGCTCATACATCCACCTCTCTATGTGTGTTGAGGTGGATTATTAGACTTTGTTTGGACGTAGTTGGATTCACATCAATCCACATGTATTGGGATGGATTGGAACTTGAACTAAGCTCCATCCCAACACATGTAGATTGAGGTGAATTCGACAACATCCAAACAAGGCCTAATGTGAAAAATTTTCATGTGTGTTGAGGTGGGTTGACAGTGAATTTAGTTTAAATTCCACAACAATCCATCCCAACACACATAGATTGTGGTGCGTATATGGGCATCAAACAAGCACTAAACATGTGTAACTTCATCATTTAAGTAGACATGACTGGGTGCCAAAAACCCTAAACTCTCTCGGCTAGCAACACTATAGTTGTCTCTCATTGAAGCGGCTGGCTGGATCGATCAATTTCGATCATGTTTATTTCATTATTTGTTCTTGTAGAGTAGTTTTTCTAGTGGGTTGAGATCGTTTTGGGAACCACTTTACAAAAACAACCCTAGTGGTAGCTTTGTTATAAATTATGCCAACTTTATAAGGAAAGTTCAGGAGAAACCATGTTTTTACAGCTCCGGCTCCTCAAGTAAAAAACGACTAAGTCTCCTCCAAACTCTTTCGTCCAAGCCATTTCAGCACCTATTTGATATGGCTTCGCGACAGGAACAGCAAGGGGCCGGGAGGTAGAGCTGGCGACCAAATGCCCTTAGAATTTGCCGATGAATAAGATTTTGTTTTGTTTTCTGTGAACGGATTATTATTTTTCATTGAGCTTTATATGTATATATAATAGTATAGTATAGTAAGTTCCTGATTGATTGAGGCACTAAAAGGGGATAATCAAAGTCGTGATGTGGTCGGCCGGCCACAAATTGGCATGTGTACCCGTGCAGCGGTCCTTCTGAGTTCACGGCGGTGAACTAGGGATGGATTAAGGAAGACGGCGACGGTGGGTCAATGGTCCCCTGCTACTGCTAGTGCTAGCTGCAGCCCGTCAACAGGTCTCTGCTAATAAAAACCATAGGTCCATTCCTGATCTGATAGTGATAGGATCACTCCACAGTCCACACACACTCCACCACGCCACCGGCATTTGATATCTTTCTCTTTCTTCTCCTTATACTGCCTAGCAACTTGCTCATAATAGCTCTCTCTACATATATGGACCACTCCACCAGCACCAGCAGCTTGATCCCTCACACACATGTAGGATACTATTGATATTTGATCATAGCACAATATCAAGAGGGGCTAGCTAGGAACCATAACAAGCCCGGCAGTAGGGGTGGGCAAAATATCCGATACTCAATCCCCAAACCCAAAGTACCAAAACCTGAAATACTCAATTATAATTTCGGATGGTAACTGTAAAAACCCGAATTTAATTCGGGTAATGTTCCCCGGTACCTGGATTACCCGAAATATCTCAAATATTTGCTCTTCTATTTCAAATATGATGACATTATTTTCACAAAAAAAAATATGATGACATTAAGTGGTTCAGTGCAGTGTAAATCTACTATTTGGTATGGCTCAATATAGATCTACTATATATGATAGCTTGATAATTGATTTCTTGTTAATTGATGTGAAGTTTTTAAGTGGTTTGAAATATTGTTGTTTATTGCATAAAAATGCGGATGGAATTCTATCAAAATTTTTGGTTTGTCAATTTCAGGTATATCGAGTAAAACCCGAACAGAAATTATCGGTACCTAAAATTTCATGTAGTACTTTTTTGGGCCAAAATCGGATAGCAATTTCTAATACCCAAATTACCCATGCCGAAATTTTCGGGTTAACCGAATGCCCGCCCCTACCCAACAGTCATCTCCCCCTCTAGGGCTGTCTCTAGCCCTCACCACATTGACGATATGGCAGCTTGTCCCGCCGATCCCATATCTAGATGCAGACCGACACCTGCATGCAGAACTGGCTATATGGCTGTGTCGCCAACGACAATCTTGACCTCGCCATGGAACCGGATCAAGATTCCTTCATGCTTTGGGTGGCCATCGAGGACCTTTTTTGAAATGCATCACGTGATTACCATATTTGAAATTTCTTGATGAAACCTTTTAGAGTATGTCAAGAGTATTTGGATAGTGTTAAATTTCAAGAAACCAGAAAGTGACCAAGAAACTAAAGTGTAAAGTATATAAACATTTTTTTCTTCCGAATTGGCATGTGGTATTGAAGCAGGTCCCTCCCTGGGCTTGTGCGCGCCGTGCGACCGCACAGGGCCTCCAATTTTTCATATGTACAATCCAATAGTATATAGGCCTGGTCTATATTTTTTTTGGCCCAAATTCTATGTATGCATAGCCCAGAATGATGTTTGCATCTGTTGGACCTCCTGGAACCATCGACTCCTCCCCGTCCTCATGGTGTGTCTTCGTTCTTACGGGGCGTTAGTGGGCTGGTATGGGCCCCTTGTTGGGCTGAGGGCTGAGGCCTAAATAGGGAGGGAATTGGGTTCCTTCTCGGAGAAAATACGCCCTGAAAATAGAGATTTTTTTATTTTTAACCTTTTTTAAAAACAAAATCCAAATCAAACATGGTTGCTTTTTTATTTTCAAATCTAACATGTTTGGCCGTATCTAAGTCCGTGGCGCGGCCAAAACACGCTGTCGCGCCACATGCATCGGCGCGGCACGATCTGCCACATCGGACAACGATTTGCACGTGGAAATTCTTGGCGCGCCACTCCCGTTGGCCCAGCAGCACTGTAGCGTCACGCTAACCAGACTGGCGTGGTAAGGTGCAATCTTAGAAAAATTATATCCTTTTCATATGATCTCGGATGAAAATGATTTTTATATAAAAATTGTAGCTCTCGACAAGAGCTATAATTTTCTAGTTTTGAGTTTTTTAATTTGAGGTCATTAAAAAAATTAAACAAAGTTTCAGCAGTATATTAATAGCGTACAAGTTCTTATCACCTTGGAAAAACTGTATCTCTCATGTATGGTGTCGAATGAAGATACTTTTTATATGTAAATTGTACCCTTCGATGACATCTACAACTTTCTAGTTTTGAATTTTTTTAATTTGAGGTCATTAAGATGCTTAAAAAACTTAAACAAAGTTTTAATAGTATATTAATCGCGTACAAGTGTTTATCGTTTTGGAAAAATTGTATCTCTCATATATGGTGTCAAAGTAATGTACTTTCTATATGAAAATTATAGCTCTCGAGAGATCTACGATTCTCAAGTTTAGAGTTATTTAATTTAAGGTCATTAAGATGCTCAAAAAAATTAAACAAAGTTTCAGCAGTATATTAATCGTGTGCAAGTGTTTGTTGCCTTAGAAAAATTGTATCTTTCTTATATGGTGTCAAATGGTGATACTTTATATATGAATGTTGTAGTTTTTGATGGGATCTACAACTTTATACCAGGGATAGAGATGCGGCATTTCCCACGTACGTGCAGACGCACGTGAAATGAAGATGGCGGCTCGGGACAAGCGTGCGTCCAAACGTTCAGGCTCTAGTATCTCCGAAATAAAATTCCATGCTAGCCACTTCCACAAAAACAAAGCCAGCAGCAGGTGGAAGTAGCATCAGATATCGATGAAACCTTTTAGAAATTCAACTAACCTATTTAATTTATTAATGAATTTCTTTCTTAGTGGAAGTTGCGCTCGCCTAAAGTGTGGCGCTCAAATTCCCCTCCATACATTTGGCTAGCTTTGGCACAAATACACTAGAGCATGCTTTGTTTTCCTTGGCACGTCGCAAGTAGGGCAGGAGCCAAACGTGTTGTGGCATGCTGCAGCTGCGTTGTAGCAACGAGCACAGGCCCTAGATACGAGATAGGAGCAAAAAGATTTGAAGTTTATTAGACCTTGCCAAATTTACAATTAACGATGGTTACTGTTAGTAACTTTTACCATCTTTGGATTAACCTTTTATACAAAGTGAGGATAAAATTGTAAGTAAGATAATAATAGCGTGTGTTAGGGGAGAGCACCTTTGGCAAGCCGTCCCGGCGAACCCTCAACTGTCAAGAGGGACCTAGCGACTCTCAACGGAAGACCCTGGATAAGTAACAATCGTGGCGAAGGTTCTCCGTCTAAGGTTGACTCTATCCTATGCAACTGCAGGTCCATTGCCAGTCGTTGAGAGAAACCCCCATTGGAGACAAGATCCTCGCAATGGTTGTGGTTGCTACCCTGGCGGAAGTTAAATGGAAAAACTTAATTCAACCCTGTACAAAAAAGATATGATTTTTCGAAGACAAAAAAAAGCTTGTACGTGATGCTGCTGAAATTTTATATTATTTTTTTGAATATCTTAATGATCTCAAATGAAAAAACTCAAAACTATAAATTTGTAGATACCATCGAGAGCTATAACTTTCATATAAAAAATATCTCCATTTAAAACCATATAAGAAGGATATGATTTTTCTAAGACGACAAGCACTTTACACGATTAATATATTGCTGAAACTTTGTTTAATTTTTTTAGCATCTTAATGATCTCAAACTAAAAAATTCAATACTAGAAATTTGTAGATCTCATCGGGAGCTAAAATTTTCATATAAAAAGTATCTTCATTTGAGACATCATATACGGGATATACAATTTTTCCAAGGCGATAAGCACTTGTACGCGATTAATATACTGTTAAAACTTTATTTAATTTGTTTGAGCATCTTAATGACCTCGGATTAAAAAACTTAAAACTAGAAAGTTATATGTCTCGTCGAGTGCTACAACGTTCATATAGAAAGTATTTTCATTTGACACCATATAAGAGAGATACGGTTTTTCCAAGGCGATAAGCACTTGTACACGATTAATATACTGCTGAAATTTTATTTAATTTTTTTGAGTATCTTAATGACCTCAAATTAAAAAACTTAAAACTAGAAAGTTTTAGATCTCGTCGATAGCTACAATTTTTATATAAAAATCATCTTCATCCAAGATCGTATGAAAAATAATCACCTTGCCGCGTCAGTCTGGTTAGCGTGGTGCTACAGTGCTACCGCGCCAACGAGAGTGGCGCGGCAAGGATTTTCACGTGAAAATCGTTGTCCGACATGGCAGATCGTGCCGCGCTGATGCATATGACGCGGCAGCGTGTTTTGGCCGCGCCACGGACTTAGGCGTGGCCAAACGTGTTAGATTTGAAAATAAAAAAGTACGGTGTTAGATTTGAAATTTGTTTTTTAAAAAGATTAAAAAAAGTTCAAAATAGATACCAAATGGAATTTCGGCCTAGGTGGATGAATTTTCGGCCCAGAGTGGAAATCCAATGAAGGACTGTTGGGTTTGCTTGATTCAAATTGGAACGGAGTTTCAAGACTCCGAGTTTGGATGTGATTTAGCGGAACAATTTAAAGAGCACATACAAATGCGGCATGCATGTTTGGTGTTTCCCTTTATAAATATAAAGTTATTTATGCTACAACTATATAATACCTCTGTTCACTAGTGATCAGTGTATTTTAATTAAGGAAAAAGTCAAACAAAATATATGTTAACCTCAATTTCTCTTCTAATACATTGTCAATTGCTAAAAAAATCTCTGTTCCAAATTTTTAGTCGTTTTGATTTTTTTTGTACATATATTTTGATATGTATCTAGATATAACGAATGTCTAGATATATAATATTTTTTATGTCACCACACCCGGAATCAGGAGAAACTTATCCTAATGGGCATAAGAATCCCATGAGACATTATGAGGTCTTTTGGATGGTCAGAACCGATCCGTTTCTCAGGAGAATCTCAAGAATTGATGCCAAACAGAACTTTCATCATCCGTAGCCGGAACGTTTCACAGTTTCTTCACTCTGGATTTTACGTCCCTAGAACAGGACTTCTCCATCGGGTTCATTGTTCAGGTGTCTCGGTCGGTCCCGGAGATGGAGACATGGGTGGTGGCACCACCTTCTTCCGCTAAATCCGTTTGGGTTTTGGGTTTGATTCTGGTTCGACGGGTTCGTTCTTCTCGGCCTGTTCGCCATTTCTTGACTTGTTCATCGAGTCCGAGATGGCTGTAGGCTGATTTCTCCTGATTCGGTTTCATTCTAGTCCCTCTTTCTACAGTAGTGATCGTACTTTTTTTAGTTAGTCTTTTTTAAGTGCAACGAGTTAAAATGACTTGTATTTAAGTTGGTCTTCGCCTAAAAAAATCCTGACATTTTTTGAAGAATATTTTAATTTATATAATTTTTATGAAATATTTTTAGAAATTTGAATCCAGTCTACCAGCCAAACGATCTGATAAAGTAATTCAAATTCATCATCAGAAACATTTTTTGAAAGAATTTAGATATGAAATGTTTCTATAAAAATCTGAATCTCTACCGAACGCATCTTACAACAAGCCTCCTCACATGTCAAATACGCACACTAAACTATGTCTTGTAAGTTTTAGTTTCCATCCATATTTGTTCGTTTCTATATTCACACGTATTCCACTTGCATCTCCGTTTCCAGCTATCCTTTGTCCCATTCTCATTTTTGACATATTCTAGTATATGTCGTTTTCATTCCCATTTTGAACTATACGGGTCCCGTTCTTTATTTACGGTGATTAAATATGGAAATAGAATTAATTAATAAGTCTTGTTTTGCTAGTTTTGTGTCAGCTTTTATCCCTAGCTGGCAAACAGGTTGCCGAACTGCACGAGGGACGCCAACACCACGTAGCCTCACTGCCACGTGGCCTGTGCGCGATGTCAATCCCATCCGTCTGTTCTTAGAGTATCAGCTCGCTAAAATAGTTTTTAGGGCTGGTTTGGCCTGGCTTCTCTGGAGGAGCCTTATCAAACAATTTTTTAGAGAAGTTATTTTTAGTAAAAAGTAGAGGAGCTAAAGCTGTTTCGTGGATCCTTCGAAATGGTTCTGGCTCCTCCGAAGAAGCCTCTCAGGATGAGCTGTGCCAAACACCACTTTAGTTGTGGTTTTTCCCCAGAAGCAACTCTTTTTAGCTCTTGAATAAAAAAGAAACTCTTTGTGGCTATATTTTTTAAAAAATATTTAGTAAAAGAGCTTCTCGTAGTTATAAAAAAATAGTAAAATATCTATAATACCATTTTCTATTCCTTTATTCTTATTTCTTTTTATTTGTCTTCTGTGTCCACCTTATCTGCTCGCCTCCTCCACCTCCGAGCCGGTCTCAACTTGCCTCACCTCGCTTTACCTCTGCCAACGTTGTCCACCTCCCACTCCGCCTCCATCTTGCGCCGCACCAGCCTCCTCCTACCCCACTACGCCTTCATCCCTCGTCTCATGTTGTCCCCGCTCTGCCTCGCTCCGCATCTGCCCTGCCCGTCCCATTTCGCCACTGTCGTGCCCCTCCTCTCCCCTCCTTTCTTCACGCCTTGCCACCGTCCACCCCGCCTCAGCTCCTCTCCCACACCTATCGTGGGTAAATTAGAGCAACGTTGCACGTTGGGTCCACGAGAGCGAGAGGGAGCCGGGTGAGAGCTCTCACTTTGTTTCAGCTCCCATTCCCTTTCCGCAAATCCTTTCAACACGGAGCTTCATTTGTAGTTCAACGCGAGTCAAATTGAGTTAACTAGAGGAATCAGGCCTCTCCCGGCTCTAAGGGCTTCCCCAACGCTATTTTTTTTTTTGCTTGTAGCACCAAGTGCTATGTAGGATTAGATAAAAAAATAGATGCTCTACACTTGTCATAGTGGCTTGCAGAAGCTACATATGCTTAGAGAGAGAAGGTGGTCCATGCTAAAAAAAGAGGGAGATGAAATAAAGGTGAGGTATGATGAAAGTAAAAAGTTCCTTTACAAACCATAGGTAGTGATAGTTTGTATTGTGTGAATAGTAGTCTCAACATTTTCTAGTCTATGTGCATCACTTTATTTGTACTAAAACCACTAGGAGTGTTAGGTGGTGCCCTTAAAATACAACTGAATTCTGGCGGGGAGCTGGTGAGAATCACTTTTTCATTTACACTACGAGCTAGGAACTAAAAAACCCGCTCTCCATCGCTTCCTACTGCTCCCCATTCATTTACTACAGGAATTACTTTAGAACTGATTCTCACCTCCTCCCACCTTGCTTGTCGCTAGAATCACTCCTTTGGAGAACCAGAAGCTCAAGAATCAAGAAGTAAAACTCTACTAAAATGGGCCTACAATAGTGACCACACTTTTTTAGTTAGTCTTTTTTAAGTACAACAAGTTAAAATAAGTTGTATTTAAGTTAGTCTTCGCCTAAAAAATCCTAATATTTTTTGAAGAAAAATTTTCATTTATATATTTTTTATGAAACAATATTTTTTTAGAAATCTTAATCCAGTCTATAAGCCAAACAATTTTATAAAGTGATTATGCCCCCTGTTCGGCTGAGCTTATCAGCACGGCTTATCAGCCGTGGAACAGTGTTTTTCTCTCACAGCAAATCAGCCACAGCCGGCTTATAAGCCAAAAAACAGCCTGCTGAACAGGGCCATGATCTATCATTATAAACATTTCTTGAGACAGTCTGGATCTAAAATGTTTCTACAAGAATATGGATCTCTACTAAACGCACCCTGAAACAAAGCTCCTCACATGTCAAGTAGGCACACTAAACTATGTCACGTAAGTTTTCGGTTTCCATCCATATTTATGCGTTTCCATATTCACAGGTTGCCGAATTGCACGAGGAATGCCAACACAACGTAGCCTCACTGCGATGTGCCGTGTGCGGACGTCAATCCGCCTGTCTGGTAGAGTTTCGACGCGCAAAGGTAGTTTATAGCTGTGGCCTTTTCGAAGAAGCAACTCTTTTAGCTCATGTGTAAAAACAAAGAAACTTCTTTTGGTAATTTTTTAAAAACATATTTGGTAAAAGAGCTTCAAATAGTTATGAAAAATAGTGAGATAATCTATAATATCTTTTTTCTTCCTTTATTCTTATTTCTTTGTATTTCTCTTCTATGTCCACCTTATCCGTCCGCCTCCTCCGCCTATGAGCCCGTCTCAACTTGCCTCACCTCATTTTGCCTCGCCGACGCTGTCCGATCCACCTCCCACTCGCCTTTGTCTTGCGCCGCACCAGCCTCCTCCTACCCCACTACGTCTTCATCCTTCATCCCGTGCCATCCCCGCCTTGCCTCGCTCCGCGTCCACCCTTTCCATCCCATGTCGCCATCGTCTTGCCCCTCCTCCCCCTTCTTCGCGCCTTACCACCAATTCGCCCCACCCTAGCTCCTCTCCCGCACCTATTGTGGGCAAAGTAGAGCAACGTTGCACGTTGGGTCCACGAGAGCGAGAGGGAGACGGGTGAGAGCTCTCTCTGTTTTGAGCTCCTATTCCCTCTCCGCAATCCTTTGAACACATTTTTAGAGCTTCAGTCGTAGTTCGACAGAGGAACGTTTAATTTCCGGAGCCGCAAAACTGCTCATGGAGCTATGCCAAACGCGAGCCAAATTGAGTTATACACAATTCCATTAAGCGCTAGAACAAAGCAAAATCGTCAAAACAAGAGTTTACTTACAAACTCAGGGGCTTGGCTCATAAACACAGAACACATGCTCCGAGAGTGGCCAAACAATCTGCCACCAAAGTTGTATTTTTCTATTATTAAAGGTTGAGACTATACATGAAGTAAATTCAGATGGCTTAAAGGTCTCTAATCTATCTAGTTAAGCATACAGTTGAACTCCAATCGATCTACGGAGTACACAAATTTCGGTACTGACGCTAGGACCGCTACATCCGTTTCAGATCGAGGCCCTTTTCAGGATGATTTCCAGTGGCAGGCGTTATATTATTACTGGGACCACGTGTCGGGCACACACAGTCCACGCGGGCCCACGTGTCCGATCTACTACTCCGCACTTGGTAGGCGCTTCTCTTTCGTCCCTTCCCCGTACGATACGACACGTGAGCACATGATGAGTGAGGGGGAGGGCCCACCCCGCGATAACAAGAAGCAATCGCACTACCACCATTCCCTTCCAGGCTTCTTCCTGCGGGATTCGGCACGGAGTGGAGCGCGGAGCCCAGCGCCACCTCCCCCTCACGTCGTCGCCACCACCGCAGATCCGGCCAACGGCCCCCGCCCCCGCCCCGACCGATCGATCGATCCCCTTCCCCCTCGGCGCGGCGCAGGTGAGGCGATGATCCGCCCCTCCGGCTCTCCCCTCCCCTCCCTCCCGGCTTCCCCACCTCTGTGCTGATCTGATCCCACATCTGCCTGCAGAGCCGAGTCGGACAACACAGCCGCGACCACGAGGCGTCGTCGCGGAGCAGTCGGAGCCATTTTCGCTGCTCCCCCACCCCACCCCTCCCGGTAAGGGATCCCGCGGCCTTTTTGCTCGTCCTGTTCCGCGGCGTCTTCTGCTTTGGTAGTTTCTACCCAGCCCCAACCCCCTCCGTGGAAGTGAGTGAGAGAGAGAGGCCCCGTCTGATTCCGTCGTCCCCAGCAAGCGGGAGCGGCCTCACCGCACTAACCCAACCTCTTCACGCTCTTCCGGGACCGGGGCCGGCAGGGTCCTCTGCTGCTGTCTCCAATCCCCTCCGATTTGGTAGTTTCTTAATTAATACGTAATATACTTTTTTCCTCTTATATTATGGTGGCGTTGGCGTGCTTCCCTGCTGCCGCGCATCACACACTTCAGCACCAGCAAGTGCCACGCCTCCGCGGCCTACTCACATGCCCCTGCTCGGTTATCTATCAACCCGCGCCATGCTCCGCCACTGGAGTCCCCATCCGCCGGCCGCATGCAGTTAAATTAAATTGCATGTTCCCTGGGAGAAATCCATGCCGGAGGTCACGACTGTTCGTTTCATTTAAATGCCTCTTGTTTTACTTACTTACTACTACTACTACTATACGAGTAAAGCAAGCCCCGATTTTTCTAACGCCGTCCTGTCATGCACATCAGCGTCTGGCTGATTCTACACGCCAGCCCACCTTCCTTGCACTTGGTCTAAGTCGTCTGACTATTATTATTATTATCTTATAACTGACCTTTCAAAGGTTCTTGCTTTGGCGTAGCGCTAAGTCTAAGCCATCGCTGCTCATATTCTGAGCAGATTGATCCCACCCGTATTGAACATTTCTTAAAAATTTTGGCACTACTAGTGGTTACAAAAACACATTTTACCAATCCATTATGCTGCCTAGTGGCGTCGTTCTGGTACCCCCACGGTAGTAGTTCCCCATCATGGGTCATCATCCATGTTGCACTCACTCAATGTTGTTTTGTACGAATTCAAGTGCATCAGAGCTGTTACCTTTATAACGTGCCACCCTGTGGTTACTTTTTAGTATGCGGTAAATTTTGTCAAGTTACTGTTGATGCTCCAGATATAGCAGAAAACCATGGGAAGAAAAAGTCACTGATGATAATTCAGAGTTCAGACGTGTCAATTCTAAAAAGAAATGCTACAAGCGACTTACCGCTGTTGAAACCTGAAACGATTTCTGATTCTGTTAAAAATTAGGTCTATTGATGTGACAAAGTGCCTCTAGTCTCACTGCTATCGTTGCCATCAAAACCATGGTACTTGTGTCGTCGTGACTCCCTGACTCCCTGTCCATCATGATGCCCTGGGCAGCTTCATTGCTTCACCTAAAGTAAAGCAAGCTGCAATTTTCTAGCATCATTTTGCTCTGTCCTGTTCGTCATGCGCATCATACCTTTATATTACTGAGCTTTGGAAGGTTCTTGCTTCGGCATAGAGCTAAATCTGAATCCGGTGCCGCTCAGATGCTGAGCTCGTTGATACCACCCCAATGTTGTTAATTTCTGTACTAGTTAGAATAAAGCCTTTTTCCTTTCCATTATGCTGCCTAGTGGTGTGGTACCCACGGTAATATTCCCCCATCATGGATCATCACCCATGTTGCACTCACTCAATGTTGTTATGTACAAATTCAAGTGCATCAGAGTTTTTACTTTTATAACATGCCAACATGCATAACCCTGTGGTTACTTCTATGCAGCCAAATTTGTCAAGTTACTGTCGATGCTCCAGATATAGTAGAAAACCATGGGAGAAGTTGGTGATGATAATTCCGACATGTCCTTTCTAAAAAGAATCGCTACAAGTGATGTACCACTGCTGAAAGAGTATGGTGTGAATGGAATTGTCGTCGCCCTGCTTCTGGCTGTAGTTACTCCTGTCTTGCTTTCCATGATGTTTGGCAAGAAGACAAAGCAAAGGGCGGTGCGAGCTGACGTGGGTGGAGAGGAGGGATTTGCCATGCGGAACAGTAGGTTTTCCTCCTTAGTTGAAGTCCCATGGGAGGGCGCCACCACAATGTCAGCTCTGTTCGAGATGGCCAGCAAAAAGTACTCTCAACGGAGGTGTCTTGGCACGAGGAAGCTAATTAAGAGAGAATTTATCGAATCTTCTGATGGTAGGAAGTTTGAGAAACTGCACCTCGGTGAATATGAATGGGATACCTACGCTGAGGCATTTAACCGCGCATGTAATTTTGCTTCTGGACTTATCAAGATGGGCCATGACCTAGATAGTCATGCTGCTATATTCTCTGATACAAGAGCTGAGTGGATCATTGCTGCTCAGGTAATGATATCATGCATGCCATTGTATCAGGACATTTATTTGAACTTGTGAAACTCTCTGACTGTAGTATCATTTTTTTCTTTTCAGGGATGCTTCCTACAAAATTTAACTGTTGTAACAATATATGCATCTCTTGGTGAGGATGCATTGGTGCATTCACTAAACGAGGTACTGTGGATTTGGTGCACACTGTGTTTTTTTTTTTGGAGGGGGGATTTTTCCTTTGTCTCTATACAGTTAACTATGCAATTACGTTTGTCTATGCTCTTCATTTAACTTGATACCTGTAGCAAAAAAACCTGTATGTCAGCTGTTTACAAGTTCTTGATGCCTGTATATGAAAGTGCTTACCAGTATACATTATTTGGTGCCCAAGTGTTAGTATTGAAGGAATTCAATGAACGGCAATTCATTTGGTCACACATCTTAAATACTCTTCTGTTGGATTTCAGACACAGGTTTCAACTCTGATATGTGATTCGAAGCAACTTAAGAAGATACCTGCAATCAGCTCTAAATTGCAGAGTCTTAAGCATATTATCTATATTGAGGATGAACCTGTTGAGGCTGAGACACTGAATCAAGTGAAGCATCTGACAACATTGTCTTTCACTGAAGTAGAGGAGCTAGGCAAGACATCTCATGTTGATCCAAGGTTACCTTCAAGCTCTGATACTGCAGTTATCATGTATACAAGCGGAAGTACTGGTCTTCCCAAGGTATACTGTTGATCAATGATTTTGCAATTTTTTATGCATTCATAATCTTGTAATTTGCATGAACATGAATAAAAAAATATAAAAGGCGACTGGTGCTCAATAAAAAAAAATCAGAACCTACAGTTGGTCCCAATATTTGCTTGGATATGTATGAGTGTCCTTACTTGATACAGAATCTACAGTGGCAGGACCAATTGGGCCATTAAGAGTGATGTGGGACAAATGAGCCACATCTTAATGTTCATTGCAGCAATTTTTTTTTGTCTAATGCATAGATAATAACTGACACTGCAAATTTATAGTGGATAAAGCTTTCACTTGACATTGCTTCTAAAATATGCATAGATATCAAACTCTGGTGCAAATGCACTAAAACGCGTAAGATCTAAAAGAGTAGTTTTCTGGAGTTTATCATGCCACATCGACTAGTTATATTGTAGCATGTTAGGGGTTTGGTTTATTCCTATGATTTTTATTGCTGAAATCATTGATTTACCAGGTGTTTTTCTCTCATGTAATTTAGTTACTCATTTTGATGTAGGGTGTAATGATCACACATGGCAACATGGTTGCCACAACTGCAGCAGTCATGACAATAGTCCCAAACCTTGGCATGAATGATGTTTATCTGGCTTACCTTCCATTGGCTCATGTCTTTGAACTAGCAGCAGAGGTGATATATATTATAATTCATATACATGTAGTTTTACAAGAGTTGTCGCTATCTTTAATGATATGATGTTGTCAATACAGACTGTCATGTTAGCTTCTGGTACTGCCATTGGATATGGTTCAGCATTGACTATGACTGATACATCGAACAAGATTAAGAAGGGCACAAAAGGAGATGTTTCTGTACTGAATCCTACTCTTATGATTTCAGTTCCTGCAATTTTGGATCGTATCAGAGATGCAGTGTTTAAGAAAGTGAGTTTATTTCCTGAATTTTATATTTGCACCAAATGTCATTGATTAGCATTGTTACTGTTAGAATATTCTAGTATATGGTAATTATAACCTAGTGTAGAGTGCTTTGTGTACACGTTCCTTTGTATAGGCATCCCCTTGTGCTCAGCTCTTTGTGATACAACTATGCTCAGTTGATAAGAGTGGCACACAACTTGAGCAAGCTTTAGATTTTGAGTACCTCCCTCTTGTGGCTTATCTTGTGACACATTTAATTTTGTGGCTAGAACATGAGGTCACTGTTAAGTTCCTTTGTTTCATGTGGTAGGGTTTCCAGGCCAGTTATACAAGGTCGAATACCATACAGACCACTATGCTTCTTTGAATTAGATTTGCATAATGATTTTCAATAACACATAATTAACTGCCTTCAATGGCATTAATCACATGGGATCAAGAGTAAGCAATCAACTATTTTTCATTATGAAAATTAACGTTTTTATTTCTCCTTCCAGGTTGGTGAGAAGGGTGGCCTGACAAAAAAGCTGTTTGATTTTGCATATAAGCGAAATCTTGCAGCAATTGAGGGGAGTTGGTTTGGATCTTGGGCACCAGAGAGGATGATATGGGATAAAATTATTTATAAACCAATACGGGCAATGCTTGGAGGACGTGTAAGATTTGTTCTTTGCGGTGGTGCACCTCTATCAAGTGACACACAAAGATTTATGAATATATGTCTAGGGTAATGTCTTCCGCCTGGCTTATCTCAAATTACAATTTATTGTCTCAGCTGATCGAATGGATGGTATAATGTGATTTTTAGTTATGGAACAGTATATCCTATATGCTGCTAGGCTCAGAATCTTCAACTAGTTGCTATACAGGAAACTCTTAAGCATAGTTACTGAGTGATCTTGGTTCGTAGCAGCTGTAAATTTATTCCCATGCATTTGACTAGGGATTGTTAGACTCTGAATTTGCAATCATAGTTTGCTTATAAAAGCTCTTGACCAGTGTTCTCATTGAATGTACACAAATGACCAATTTTATGTGACATGCTCATATTGGGTCCAGGTTCATGTTATCCTGATTCTTCGGTCATTATCAGTCGGATTAGTTCATTCTTAAATATCTGAGTTGTTATTCTGAATATCCTTGCCAATTGAAAGCTGTAGACTGAAGAATAATAATCAGTGAAACTTTCTATATTCAATTGCATATGTAGCCCATGAACTTTCCTGGTAAGGTAAGGTGTTTCCTATGTTTCTTGTCCTTATATGCTACTTAATTGTTGCTGCAGTGTCCCAGTGGGTCAAGGCTATGGATTGACTGAAACTTGTGCTGGAGCAGCTTTCACTGAATGGGATGACACAAGTGTGGGTCGTGTTGGTCCACCGCTTCCTTGCTGCTATGTCAAGGTTTGTGTTCACAAATTTGATGTTTGCTGGATAGTAGTTAACAAATACACTTGATATTCATGTGGCAGATGTTAGCAGATGAAACCTGCATTAAGGATGAGTGATAGTAGATTTAAGCTTGTCTGGGAGTGTCATGATTGGCACCTTCTTTCTGGATCGAATTTTAATCTTTTTCAGTGACATGCGCAAACTCTCCTGTTAAATACTTGCCCCCAACCATTCATCTGATGTTGATTCCCTAATGAGTCCACTAAACACTTCCATTTTCCTGAAAGACTTTCTGTTCTTAACAGCATGTCCAGGTCTTAATTATCTGTAACATGTCTCTCTCTCTTTTTTTTTTCTGTCGAACCAATGTAGCTTGTTTCGTGGGAAGAAGGTGGTTATAAGATTTCTGATTCTCCAATGCCTAGAGGAGAGGTCGTGGTTGGTGGACACAGCATAACAAAAGGTTATTTCAACAATGAAGCAAAGACGAATGAAGTATACAAGGTAAGACTCTACTAGAAGTCCAGAACATTGTAGCCTTAAGTTTTCACTTTATTTCTATTTCATGTGACTTACAGGTTGATGAGAGAGGCATACGCTGGTTCTACACTGGTGATATTGGTCAGTTCCATCCTGATGGGTGCCTTGAGATTATTGACAGGAAAAAAGATATAGTAAAGCTTCAGCATGGAGAATATGTGTCTCTTGGCAAGGTTTGTTTTTTTTTTAAAAAAAATAAGGCCACCTACTGTGAATACTTCCCTCCATCCTAAATTATAAGGCATTCCAAGAATCTTGGAGAGTCAAAGAATCTCAAGTTTGACCAAATTTATATGATAAAATAATAATATTTATGACACCAATTAAGTATCATTAGATTCTTCATTAATTATATTTTCATAGTATACCTATTTGATGTTATAAATTTTTGTAATTTTCTCTATAATTTTGGTCAAACTTAAGATGCTTTGACTCTCTAAGATTTTTGGAATGCCTTATAATTTGGAATGGAGGGAGTATTTTGTTGAAGAGTGATTTACCGTCTCTCTTTGCAGGTTGAATCGGCTCTAGCAACAAGCAATTATGTGGAGAACATCATGGTCTATGCTGATCCATTTCATAATTATTGTGTTGCCCTGGTTGTTCCAGCACACCAGGCCTTGGAGAAGTGGGCTCAAAATTCTGGGATAAACCATAAAGGCTTTGAAGAGCTTTGCCAAAATGATCAAGCAGTTAAGGAGGTTCAGCAATCACTATCAAAGGTTAGACATAACTGATGACGTCTTACATACATGACTCAAAATTATACAGAGTTGCTGCGTGAGTACCTCTTTGGTTTACAGAGGCACAATTTTGCATTTCAGAGGTTGCAGTGTGTTTTGGTTTTTACCTTTTCTAGTACCAGTAGCAAGCTAGCAACAATCATGTGCCTTGAAATCTTTTTAGGAAAAAGTCTACTTGAAACCCCCCCACCCCCCCCAACTATTGGGGGTGTCTACTTTACCTCCCAAACTATGAAACGGTCTAATTTACCCCTGAACTTTGCAAAACCGGCCAAATCACCCCCTCGAGCGGTTTTGGGCGGTGGTTCTGCTACAGTAACAGCGGTTTGCTACAGTAACAGTTGTTTTTGTCTTTTTCCCTTTTTATTTATTTCGTCTGAATCTTTGAAAAAACATAGTAAATCACAGAAAAATCATAAAATGGAAAATTCAATTTTGTTGGACTCCACATGAGTAGATCTACACAGTGAACTTATAATATAGCATGCTTTAGTACAAAGTTTTTGTTGTAAATTTTGATCTATTTTTTTCTGTAATTAATTTGAATAATTCATACAACAAAAACTTTTGTACTAAACCATACTATATTATAAGTTCACTGTGATAGATCTACTCATGTGGAGTCCAATAAAACTGGATTTTCCATTTTATGATTTTTCTGTGATTTACTATGATTTTTCAAAGATTCAGACGAAATAAATAAAAAGAAAAAGATAAAACCGCTGTTACTGTAGCAAACCACTGTTACTGTAGCAAAACCTCCGTCCAAAACCGCTCGAGGGGGTGATTTGACCGGTTTTGCAAAGTTCAGGGGGTAAATTAGACCGTTTCATAGTTTGGGAGGTAAAGTAGACCACCCCCAGTAGTTGAGGGGGTCAATTAGACTTTTTCCGTTCTTTTTACCATGGTGGGAGCATAGTGAAACCACATGTTACTTGCATGCATTATCTATCTGCATCCAATTGTATAGTTCATTGTTAGCCTCGAGCTGGCTATCATGCTAGGTTTATGTGCACTGTCGCAGCGGTGCATTAAAAGAAAAATCAGGCATGACTCTCATTAATAGGTTTATGTTCAATGTTGCAACAGTGCGTTAGAGCCTATGTGGTCCATTTTTGTACATAGTTTTAGAAATGTGTCATGTAAGGTGACATGATCCAACTGTGCAGGCCGCGAAAGCAGCAAGGCTTGAGAAATTCGAGGTGCCAGCGAAGATCGTGCTGTTGCCTGAACCGTGGACGCCGGAGTCTGGGCTGGTGACGGCAGCGCTTAAACTGAAGAGGGAGCAGATAAAGACCAAATTCAAAGACGATTTGGACAAGCTCTACCACTGAAGAAGCGACAGAGGACGGCTTGCACCTACGCGTCCAGAAGCTTGCGTTGCCAAAAGCTGCCTCGATGAAACTTACTGACCTGCACGAGTGGTGTGCGTGCGTGTATCCTTGCCGATACACAGGAGCTTGTTCTTCTGTGAGAAAAATAAGCCCAGTGTTGGAACACGATCTTGATTTGTATAGCTTCACGTCGTGGGAGTTAGTTTTGTTCTAGCCATCAACATAGAGGATGCTCAATTTCACGTCCGTTTACGGCCAGTGTTCCTTATCCCTTATGAGTCATGACGCTAAGTATATTGTAAATGATGTTTATTTCTGGACCGTTGTTGCTTGGTAATCTGTCTTCTGTATGTATACAAAATAAATGGGCCCTGGACACATCACCAAAGTTTAACAGATGTAATGCTATGATTAGAGAGTCCGGACGCCATGAGTCCCTCCGAACCCAACGCTAGGTGGTCACACCTACTGTATTACTTTCCCCTCAAGTGGCTATTCACACTTATCTTCTCCCCTTCCATCTCGTCTCTTGTTCATGTCTCTTTAAAATCACAGCACCTCTCTAGCCTGTTCCCAAACCCTAGCGCTGACACAGCACCTCTCTAGCCTGTTCCCAAACCCCAGCGCTGACAGGATGTCTCGCCGCTATGGGGTGCTGCCGCCGCCCCTACCGATGGCGACTCATGTCGTCCCTGGCCGAGCCAAGGGAACCCACGAGCACGATCGGTGTTGGTGGTTCCCGCGTGCCGCCGCTCACCGCTGGCTTTCACCCGACAGCCGGAATCGATCGGCCCGACCTCTCCCTCTCCTATGTTGCAAATGTAAGTTTTAAGTGTTTCAGACGTTTAAGTAGTGTATTTCAAATTTTTATATGGATGTTGCAAAAGTAGATCGGGATGTTGCACATGTTGCAAGTGTTTCAGATGCAATGTTTTCAGAGGTATGTTGCAAGTATTTGTTGAAAAATGTTTCATCTGTTTTCAGTCTTATGTTGCAGCAAGTGTTTTCATATTGCAACTTGCAAGTGTTTTATGTGGATGTTGCATAAGTTTCACACTTATATTGTAAATGTATGTTCTAAATGTTTCATCTGCTTTAGACGTATATTGCATTCAAGTATTTCATATATTGTAAGTGTTTGATATTGTTCGGAGTCATGGGGTGCTGTAAGTGATGGGCGCACGGATGGGGCAGAGTGCATGTGCGGGGCGACGAACGGGGCAGGCTGCTCGGAAGCCTCATTGCTTCTTACGTGTGCGACAGCAGTTCGATGCTAACGCCCTGAAACGGACGTCCGGGCTCTAGCAAGCCCCGCGTCGCCCTGTTCTCCCCCATCTCGATCAGATCGACGTACACAAGTGGAACCAAACAAATTTGTCCTGTCACAAAGGAAAGAAGTCCAGAAGATGAGGCCTGGCCCAGATAAGAGTATCCCGCTCGACCAAGCCAACGTAAGAGCTCATTTGGGCCAATACGTACATGGGCCTGAAAGCATCACTCTGTCCTGAATTGATAATTAAATTTTCTACAGGAAAAAGTCAAATATTAACAAATAATTATTTAAAGTACATGAAAAATTTAATAATAGATTTTTATTTAAAGTGCCTCTGAGGTGGTATCAATTCTTCTTTTTTCTTGAGTACACAAAACATTTATGCATCATTGTATTAAGGTAGAAGAGTTTACAAAATCAACACAACGTGTTTGCCAAAGCAAGCGCTCCCGACCACTTTCTCTGGAGAAATGGAGAAACATACTACCGGCTTAAGCGGTCTAGGAAGAGACAACGACACTAACACTATGGTTTAGGTTTTATTATTACTCGCTAAACAGGCAACCTAGATTGACCATGCATGCCAACATGTCTTGTGTTCCGTTCCTTCCAAATCTCTCGTAGAGGAATAATTTAATGGTCAAAATATATTTTGTATGACTTTTTTTTTTGCTGATGATGAAAATACGTACGTTTATCCCACAACACTCTACTTATTGCTGAAATAACAAAGTTCTCATTTTGTTTGGTACGAGCGTGAACAAGGTCTTTTGATGATTCGGGGTATATATATACATGCATGCATGTTTCATGCGCGCCTGCTTGCTTATTAGTACCACTGCCGAATAATATAAGCTGATGATACTCTATATCGTCATCTATTGATTTTGTATCAGACGGCCGAGATTAGTTTAAGACATCCGCAGGACCGATCCAGCATCCATTGACCGCAAATAATTAATGATCCTTGCATTGCATTGGCCGCCGTACGATGGCATGGACCATGACCCATCAGATTCAGATATGATGAGCGAGTTTGATTCATGGTAGTGGTCTTGTGGTCCAACATGAGCCGATGGCGCGAGGGAACGACACACATCGTCGGAGAAGCATTAGGGTGGTCGTCGCGATGGGTGGACATATTTAAGGTCAAATACTAGTGGTGGTGCTGAGAGCAGCAGAGCAGCTGCTGCAGGCTGCAGCGCATTTCCGTATTGCCGTGCACGAAGCAGAAGCCGTTGCGGCCGCAGCAGGGGACAGGGTGACGACAGGAGCTCAGGATCCGATCCAAGCGAGCGCGCGGGACCCACGCAGCTGGTTTCGTCGAGTTGACCAAGGCAGTAGGGAATAGCAACCAGGGTTTTTTTTTACCGACCGGTCACCTCAAACCGCCGGCCTCCGGTTCCGGTTTACCGGTCCGGTTTACCGGTAACCGGTCGGTAACCGGTCGAATTTGAATTTGAATTCAAACGCGCCTTCGGTTCGGTTTGTGACCGGTTTACCGGACGGTTTGAGCGGTTTACCGGACGGTTTGAGAGGTAACCGCTGCAAACCGTTTGGAATTTTCTTTTTTCTTTGCCCGTGGCGGTTTGTGGCGGTTTGTAGCGGTTTGTGCCCGGCTTACCGAGCGGTTTGTAGCGGTTACCGCGTTTTGTGCCCGTGGCGGCCTAATGGGCCTCATGGGCCTTAACGGGCCAGGACCGGGATTTTTCTTTTTCTTTTTTTTTCAAACTTCTATACGTATAAATAAATACTAAACGAACTCGAATTTGAAAAAAATTTACACCATTGGCTTCTATAAATCATGAACTATTTTTAGGAATGTTTTCAGTATTTTTTTTAAAATTTTAAATTTGAATTTAGGGAATACCTAACCGGACCGGACCGGAACCGGTCCGGCCCGGTTAGCCCGATAACCGCGGTAAACCGCGGTTTACCTATCGGTTTTTTTAACCCTGATAGCAACCACACCCACGCCCACGCTCGTCCCCGGCCGTCACCAACCAACCACGCGACGACGCCACACCACACCACACCGACCCGGCCGGCGGTTTCCAAACCACCACCACGCGCCTTTTTTTACTAGATTGTTTAGATCACCACCACCACGACCTAAGTGGCTAAAACCTCCTCTTTCCTTGGTTCTTAGAGTAACCACCTGCTTGTTTCCCTTTCGTTCAACTCTCAAACGGCCCGTTTCCCTTCCTAATCCTTCCTTTGTTTCTCTATCTCTGCTCGCGGTTGCGTCTCCCCATCTCTCTCCATTTGGCAGGCTGGCAGGCTGGCAGCCACGCGCACGCACGCACGACGGCACGCCAACCGACCGCCGGCGGCCAGCTCCTCGATCTCCCCGGCCGGCCATCATCGGGCGCCGCGGCGGCGGCGGCGGCTATCATTGTCGTCATCCAGTCTGCACGAGCAGGTAACCATTCGTCTCATCATTCCGTTCTTTTCTACCCATCCATATCTTCTGCTGCCTGTTAATTAGTTCCTTCCATCGGCTCTTCTCTATTCTTCCCTCATATCTTTGATCTTGTAGTAGGGTACTATGTGAGCATACATACATGCATCACATCGATCCTTGCTTATTCGTGCTCTCACTTTCATGTTCCACGAGAGTTGCTGCTTTTGCATTGCATGCATCTTTATGGATTTTGGCCGCCTCCTCGCATTATTCATTCCAAGAGGAGTAGTCTTTACCTACAAAAGGAGTCCCCCTCCCCCCTTCTTCTCTTTTTCATTACTCACAACACAATCATTATTGCAACTTTTCTCTCTATGTTATCTTCGCCCCTTGCCTGTTCCCAACTTAGTACCAGTTATGTAATAGTATAATACTAATGTAATGACCATGCTCATTCCGATGAAGTTCATCCATTCATTCTTGCCAACTCCAATTAATTCCAGAAGAAGGAAACAACAACTCATCTTTTCTCGGAGCCTCAGCCTCAGCCTCAGCGTCTGCATCCCTTTGATTTGATTTGATTTTATTTTATTTGTTTTTGGACGCTTCCAAGCCCAAAAACGGCTGCCTCGGTTTCCGTGTACGATCGCCCATTACTACACACATTTGTCTCACTAATTACTTGTACAGTACTATTTATTAACTTATTATTACGATGAAGACATCAAAGCATGTTGTTCAGCTTTTGGCCTCTTCCTCCTGTCTGCATCTGATACTGTTTTGGAGGTTTCTGCCTGCACTACTCGCTAGCTGTTCCATTCCAGCCTTCATTCAAACAACAAGCTGTTTCAAATAAAGCCTTTTATTAATTTCCAGCCATTTCATTAATTCCTAGCTTACCTTACCTTAGCTCCCGGTGGTGGTTCCTAGAGCAACCATTGCCCCTCTCTTTTGGATTGAGGAGTTTGTTAATACAGCACGATGCACACTTGTTGACAGCTAGGCTTATATATATAGCTAGGGTAGTTAGTTTATTCAGTTCTTGGCAACTTTCCTTGCTTCCTTGCATAGTGGAGAGTGGAGACAGCCCATCAAACCCCAATTTTTCTGAAGCGTCTTTTGCTCCCCTTCCTCCAGCTATTCATCCCTTCTCATGCCTCCCACCAGCTAGCTGCTCCCCATCATGTAAGATCTCCAGACTCTCCCTTTCTAAGCTGCCTTCCCTTCCCTGTTCTAAAGTTCCATTGTTCATGATTCGTCTTTTTTCTTTTGATCGATTGATTGTATCGAAAACAAAATGGTGTGCGTTCTGCGCAAGGGCCATTTGGATCTACCAAGGAATTAGGATATAACCTATTACTCGAATATTCCTGTGGTTGTGCAGACATACGCAAATCGCCATCGTATTGTCTCTTGTCCACTGATTTGAGGAGCTTTTTCTGTGGGTTGTTTCATTTTCACCAGCATGTTAAAAAAGAAATGTTTCTCAAGATTCAGAATTTCTTAATGACATGTTGATGGCACCAGCGGCAGCAGTTGTGCCTGTATCCCCCATTTGGAACTTCCCATAGCTGTTTTAAACCTGTCTTGGTCAACTGCTACTGTTCCATTGGACCGGATCACCGCTACAATTGGATGAGATGTCCAACATGTTGCATATTTTTCCTTTGAGGATGGACCATACATGCTTCGTCATCATCCATGCCGCATTTTTGGTAAAAAAGTTTTTGAAAAAGTCATGACGTATTATTTTGTGGCAAAAAAAAATCCTTTTGTAGAGATGTTTTTAGTTCAACTAGTTCTTTTGCTGTCAGCTGCTCGGTTGAATTTTTCCACTCTGTTTCTTCTATTCTGTGAGGTGTCTTGCAGAAGACAAACACTGTTCCGTTTGGTGATCTGCTGAGATTCTTATGTCCAGTTAGGTTCATATTACTGTTCGAAGTAATGTTTCCAAATGAGCTGCTGGTGCCTTTTCACTTTCTCGTTGAGCCTTTGAATTTCGTTTGGCTCCAGTCTTTGTCCAGAAGAACAAGTCTTTGAAATCCTTGTGGCTACCTTCGATTTCCTATTTTCATCACTAGACTCTTCTGCGTGGCTTCGTGTAAAGCTGAAACTTCTACCTACTTACCTACCTGACTTGCTCTGAAAACCTTCTGCAGGCGTTGTCTTTGTTTTATGAGCTGCTCGTTTGAAGCTGGCTGCAGAAATTAAACTGAGTTCAGACATGGACAAGAGTACCAGCAGAAGGAAGAAGAAGGTAGCGTCTTTTGTATTCCCTCCGGCCAAAACTTCAAAAATTAGTCAGTTTACCTTTTGAGAGTTTTTCTTATCCTTTTTGTCTCTCCATTCCAGTTTCTCTTTCCAAAGCTTCATGGAACAAAAGGTGGGAATGCCTCACCAAGACATAGCACCACAGAGTACTGCATTGACACCACAGGTTTTTACCAAATTCTTTCTAACAGCGAAGCAACAATTTTTTTCTCCTCTCGAGCAATCCATGAGGATAAGAAAAATTATATTGCCTACATCCCAAATATTATGTATCGAAAGTACTGTAGTGTATAAATTGCTGTTATGATTTCAGTCAAATTCAGACAATACTGTTGGTTTTTCAGTTGATTTGAAAGAATCACCAGAACGGTCGGCAGTGGCTTCCCCGTCAGCATCATCCTCATCCTTCTTCAAAAGTCTTTCGGGTACGTATTTATCCCATTCTGCTCCATTAATTCTACTCCTCTACATTGAGTCATTGATTAGCTTTTATCTTTCCATGTCTTAACTCTTTTGACCTTGAAGTCTAAGCGAGGTTTCCCTTTCCATTTTCTAACTTCATCTTGTTCCAAATAGAAAGTAGAAGTCTAAAATTCGGCGGTTTCGGTTCTCCTGCAACAACCAGTACTACTCATATGGAAGCTTTCAGGTAAGCATAGTCGTCAGTCAAGTCATAAGTTTCCAATGGCTCTACTTTTCTTTTACATGATTCAGATCTCTTTATTTCATTAGCTCAAATTGAGATATTTTACTCTGGCTTGCGTTGCTCTTATCATAGGGTATTTGCAGCCACGTGGAACGTCGCTGGAAAAACCCCGGACAGGGGTCTCAATCTGAATGATTTCCTGCCTTCTGATGACTACTCAGACATTTACGTGCTAGGGTATGCTCAAATTTAAGCATCGCAAAACTGCATTATTGCCATTGTCTTATCCGATTGAGATTTCAGTGTTTTCTACACTGCATATCTTCAGGCATCACATCTTCAGACATCACAGTCTCTGACACGTATGCTTGCTTTTCGGCTTAAATCGTTGTCATTTTCATGTCTCCAGAACCACGAGAGATTTCAGCACATTTAATGTGTTCTGCTCTTGATCTTCATTCCTATCATGCAAACCAATTACGATTTTTCCTTGTGGATGTTATCCTGCATTTCAAGTTCTTATTCCAACGAGTCACTGACAGTTACCTTGCAACTACTAGCACTGGCAGCTGTCTACTCATTAAACTAATAATTTCATCAGACTGGAAAATCAGTTACTGTAGTATAACTCGATCCACATATTGATCTAACATTCCATAAAAAAATCAGTTACAATTTTAGTTTCATACAGTAATGTAACGAGGAAAAAACTGCAATTTTAATCCATAGGCACTAATAAGTACCATCAACCACAGTTTTAACTTGGTAGGAAGTATGATCCTTTTTCCCGCCATAATTGGAACCAATACGATGCAGGTTCCAAGAAGTGGTCCCCCTGAACGCCGGCAACGTCCTGGTGATCGAGGACAACGAGCCGGCGTCGAGATGGCTGGCGCTCATCAACCAGGCGCTGAACCGGCCATCGCCGCCTTCCGACGCCTCCGCCGTGTCGGAAGCTTCAGCCAGCTTCAGCCGGTCCCTGGACACGGCGGCGGCGGCTGCGTCTCCGGCGGCGGCGGCGTCGGCTCTCCAGACGCCGAGCTCCAGCCCGCTGGACCCGTCCCGGTTCCACAAGTGCTCGAACAGGGAGATCCGGCGCGCCGGCATCACCCGCGGGCGGCGGCTCAAGGCGTGCACCTGCCCGTCGTCGGACCACCTCCACCGGCCACCGCGGAGGAGGCCGCCGTATTGCAGGGCGCCGTGCCTGATGGGCTGCGGCGGCGGCAGGAGCGCAAGCGCCGCCGGCGTCGAGGGCGACTCGACGACGTCGGACGACGACGACGAGGAGGACGAGGAGGTCCGGGCTAGCAGCTTTGCGGCGTCCGACGTGATGACCAAGAGCCCCGCCGCCGCCGCCGCGGCGGTCGCGGGGGCGGTGGCGGTGGCGAGCCGGCGCGAGAGCTACTGCCTGGTGGCGTGCAAGCAGATGGTGGGGCTGTTCGCGACGGTGTGGGTGAGGCGCGGGCTGGTGCCCCACGTCGGCCATGTCCGCTTCTCCTGCGTCGGCCGCGGCATCATGGGGTACCTCGGCAACAAGGTATTGGCATTGCCACGCCGCCGTCGTCGTCGTCGCCGTCGTCTAAGATCAAGTGATGCGACGATGTGTTTTTCTTGTACAACTGCAGGGGTGCATCTCGGTGAGCATGTCGCTGCACCAGACGAGCCTGTGCTTCGTGTGCAGCCACCTGGCGTCGGGGGAGAAGGAAGGCGACGAGCTGAGGCGGAACTCCGACGTGGTGGAGATCCTCAAGAACACGCAGTTCCGCCGCCTCTGCAAGCGCTCCGGCCGCCGGATCCCCGAGCGAATCCTCGACCACGAGTAAGTAGCTACCCTGCTCTTCCACTTGGATCGATCGATCGATCGGATAAGTAAGCTGACTGACGACGGGCGCAGTCGTGTGATCTGGCTAGGCGATCTCAACTACCGGATTGCTCTGAGCTACACGGAGGCCAAGAAGCTCGTCCAGGCCAACGACTGGGGCGCTCTCTTCGAGAAGGATCAGGTGACCAACTAACCAACCAACCAACCCAAGTTCATACGATTTTTGCACAAACTCTGTCAGAGCTCTGCATGCAATGAAGACATGAAGTGTGTCATCTGGCATTCTGATGAAATCCCAACGGGGCTGAGCAGCTCAAGACTGAAAGGGAGAGCGGGGTCTTCAGAGGGTGGAACGAGGGCAAGATCTTCTTCGCTCCAACCTACAAGTACTCGTGGAACTCCGACACCTACGCCGGCGAGGACGTGGCGTCCAAGAAGAAGAGGAGGACGCCGGCATGGTGAGTCAGCCTTTGCCTTCAGTTCCGACAACAGAAACCCCTCCATCCCTGCAGATCATCATGTGTGGTTTCAGAAAATGTTCAGTGCATCCCTGAAGATCAAACCCAACAAAAATTCTGCCTGCAGGTGCGACCGGATCCTCTGGCACGGCGAAGGGATAGTGCAGCTGTGCTACATCCGCGGCGAGTCCAAGTTCTCGGACCACCGTCCGGTCTGCGGCGTGTTCATCGTCGAGGCCGCGGTTCCCGACAACAACAGGCTTGTCAAGTTCGCGTCAGGCCCCAACATGAAAGTTGGCGCGGAGGAGCTCCTGCTCGCCTCCAAGTAGCAGCGGACATGCAGCAAGTGCAGGCCTGCAGGGAATGCAGCAAGCATTTTGCTCAAGCTCAGTTACATCATACAAGTAATGCAATACTTGTTCCAAGTACTTGAAACACTGTGGGCACTGCTGAAGTGCTGAGATCAGGAGATATGCATGCAGGGGAGGGAACTGGAAGCATGTCCTGAAGAGAGCTTGGTAATGAATGACTAGCTAGGTGGTGGGTGTTGTTGACTATAGTGTACTGCAAACCAGTCTAGAGACTCAATTAGGCTAACTGAAAATGATCCACACATCACACATCGTTTGTTCATTGTTATTTCAAGAATTTTTTTTCTAGAACGTGCATAGCACGTGTTTCATTAAGAAGAAGTTAGAAGTTTTACACGCCAACATCACATCATGGTGAGGTGCCACGAGTGATGGGGTTGAACACGAACACAAGGCACCGCTAGGCGGTGGAATGCACACTGTTGTAACTAACTAAGAAACTAACTGTGCGACCAAAGAGCTTGCGACGTTGAGCGAACCCTTGCTCAAGACGTCTACGCCGCCGCCCGCCTCCCGCGATCCCCAGCCATGGGGAATAGCTCCTGCATTGCCGCGCGCTTGGACGACGACAACGGCTTCAAGATTGTTCATGATTGATGCCATATCTTGATTCTATGGGCTTGTGATTCATGTGATTTAATTTGTGTCAAGGTTGAGGAAACAAGTAGCAGTCATAATAACTTCACCGATGTTTCTCCATTTCAAAAGAAATAAAAATGCAGTCGTATGCATCTCTGTACTCTGTCCACACATGAGTGTCAGCATGTAAATAAATCTATAGAAGCATGAAAGGCTTTCATTTGGTACCAGATCATTGAGCTCTTCAGTGTTCACCAATTGCTGCTACTGTAATGCTCAAATACTACATATCTGTTGGTTTGTTATATTCCATGTTGCGAAACTCATGCTAACTCAAGAAACACATCAATTGTAATTTCATTTAACATAAAACTGCCAATTTCATTTCACAAGGTCGACATAGTCCATAAATAGTTGCATAAACAGCTATATGTGGAGTATGATATTGTACTTTCTTTGACACATTCAAATCGTTTAATTGTTGATATCGATGAACAATTTTAGGACTGACGGTTCCTTCGAGCGTGGTCGATCCTCATTCCTTTTTCTCGGCATTCAGTACTGCAGAAAGCGCTTTCCCCCCTGCAGCATCACGTAATCAAACAAAGGAAGGAGCAAAATCTCCAACTCCAAGGCTGAGGAAAAATAGAAGTACCCCCTCCGTTGTCAAACTTCTCTAGCTTTAACCAAGTTTATAGAGAAATATACAAATATTTACTACATCAGACTAGTTTTGTTAGATACACCATGAAATATATCCTGATAATACTTTTATTTGATATTGTAGATGTTAATATATTTTCTATAAACTTGGTCAAAGTTAGACAAATTTGATTAGGACAAACCTAAAATGACTTACAATTTCAAATGGATTGATACCTAAGTGGAGTAGCATTTCTTACGAAGAGTGGTAGAAGTAGAAGATTGAAAAATGTATAAAATGAATAGAATTCTTTCTTATGAAAAGTAACCTGAATAAACCTCCTTGCATGAATAGAACATGGCAAAATCTAAGAACCAATACATGTTCTGATGAAAAGTAACTTGATTAAATCTTATTGCATGAATAGACATCACAGAAATCTAAGAACCAACATGTAACAATTGCAGATCAAAATTTAACTTGATTAAGAGTTCAAAACTGAGCATAACAACTAGAAATTACGAAAAACAAAGTTATAACTTTATCGATAAAATATATAGCTAGGTACCAAGCAAAGCCAAGAAACATACTTGTAAATGTAGATGTCAACCTCTGGGCCAAGTGTAAGGTTGCATGAAGCACAATACTGAAGAAAGCGCAAGGGTAGCATCTGCATGCCTGTAGATGGCACTGAACGAACACATATGCCAGTCTCAATGTGGTGACCGTGTGTTTCATCCCTACCTATTTCTGCCGTCTGAGCAAGATTCTGCGACACTGAGGGTGTGGTGCTCATTGCGAGTGAGCGGTTTAAGCTTTCTAATGGAATAACCTAGTAATGCTTTATTTATAATTTATTAGTTTGCGTGGTTCTCTCTGTTTCTCTAGCTATGTCCTTCTTGTCAGGTTGCCTGTCTCACTGTTTTCAGTATAGGAAGTGAGAGAATGATATGTCCGTGCAGTGCTAGTGAATTAGTGATCCATATGAGTCGGCAAGCACACTTTTATTCCTTTTTAAGGGAAAGAGGACATGGTAGGTGCCATTTCTACAGGTTGATCGATGACACTGACATGATGGGGCACTAGTCTTCTTCTTGGTAAGCATGGTCATGTTAGCATTGCAGTAACGCACACCATGGTAACAGTCAGTAATCAGTTAAACTGCTTTATTTTGCAACACTCAAGTACGATTTTGAAATGTTTGAAGATTAACTGAAGCGTATGTCTGAAACTGTGTAAAAAAACATATGTCTGAAACAGCATGATGATACGTATCAGTGGGAATGCAGAATGACACGTCTTGCAGCAAACAGTCCTAGTCGGCACAGGCATTTGGAGGCCATTATAGCCTTGAGGTAGGTTGTATAGTTGAAGAGCTGTACTTTCTGGATCATCTCCCTTCATCAAATTTTCATGGGGTTGGGGTGACAACTGACAGAATTTGCCTACATAAACATCACTATGCCTGGGCCAACACACTGTAGTTGATGCGTTGTTTCTTGAAGAGAAGTTATTTGATTTTGTAACTTTGTTGGAAATGACTATTCATTCTAACTTTAGTTGGTTGGTATCACTCTGATAATTGAGAAACCGCAAGTTCTTTTCAATAGGGAGAGAGAGATAGAATCTCGCTGTCAACACATTAACATCATCATCGATGGCCCTTTTCAGATGTTACTTCACTGTTTTGATTTCGTTTTCCTTGTCTTTATCCTACGACAAAACGACAAGGCACTGAGGTCCCGATTCCTCGACACCACCTCCGTCTCACTGAAAGTGTCGTTTTGGACTCTGTGTCATCTTGTTTGACCGTTCGTCTTATTCAAAATTTTTATACAAATATTATTTATTTTATTATGACTTATTTTATCATTAGAGATACTTTAATAATGATTTAATTATTTTATTATTTGTAATTTTTTTGAATAAAACGAACGGTCAAACAAGAAGTTCAAAAGTAAAAAACGACACTTTCAAAGGGACGGAGGGAGTATGTACTACATACAACGCTGATTGTCCATGTCCTCCCATTCAGCATTCGCCAAAGTCAGGAGTTGCAAACAATGAAACAACTGACCATGTTGGTTGAAGATTTATGATCCTAGAAATTGTTGGTTGCAGTTGATTTGATTGTTTGTTCCAAGATCATTATTTCAAATTCAAGTTCACAAATTTGGGCAATTTGTTATCACAAAAGGCGAAAATCTTAAACAATTTGTAAACGTTGGGTCAAAAACGTGCGGTTGAGATGAGACTCACACCAGGTAACACTCCTGAGCTCCAGTGAAATCCCTTCCAGACCGCAGGTCCATTGCAGATCGGATGGCGACCGCCGGCGGCGGCGGCGGGGCCACCGGCCAATGTAGCAACCTCGCCGCGTATGCCGCTGTCACGTTCCTCCACCGTCAGGGGCAATCCCTCGTCCTGTAATCCGCAGGCCCCAACGGCCAGTAGCAGCAGCCGGGGTGCATCGTGCTCACCCTCCCCGGCGACGCCTACGAGAGGCTGGACGGCGCGACGCTGTCATGGGCGGAGCCCGAGTCCGACGCCATCGCCCCGGTGGTGACGAGCCCGGCAGTCAACGGGGTCGAAGAGACGCTGGCGGGGCTGCGCTTGGCGAGGGAGGAGGGCAGGGCACGCCGGCGCCTCGTGGAGAGGATATCTTCATTCTCCGATCTTTTTGAAGGAAGCCGAACAGCTGTTCTTCCATGGCCTGTTTAACTTGTACATGTGATACTGTCTGTGACTTATCTGATGGCAAATTGGCAATTAGTATTATCAAAGATAATCTCTCATGTTTTTCTATCTCAACATCTGCAAGATTTTCAATTTCCGTGCGAAGTTGAACTGTTGCTTCATCAGTAATCACGCTAAAACATTATAACGTATTATAAAGTACCAATTCTCCAAACGAAGGCATACGACTATCAAAATCAGCAGGTACATGCGCAATCCACAAAAGCACTAGCATATCAAACATCAGAGAGGCTGAACAGCACACCAACGCTTGCTAAAAGTTTTATAAAATAGTACAACTCTCAGCATTTCAGCCAATGACAGCAATACATGACACCACACCAGCGATCAATTGGTTGGTGCTAATGAGGTTGGGATGCTAACCATTCCCTTCTTTGGATGGATAAGACCATGCCGATCAATTTGTACCAATAACAGGTCCAGGCTCCTGCAGCAGCACAATCGTTGCCAGTTTCTTCGCCCTGAATCACCCATGTAGCGAGCTCTCCTGACATAGAAACATCAGGTGCATATCTCCCCCTGCACCAAGAGAACCAATGAATTTGTAGATTTTTCGAGTCGGTGACAAGCAAAATCAGGTTGGGAGGGATCTGGAGACACAAGTGAGAAGCATTTTTCAAGCAGATCAAAACTCAGGGCATCAGTAGATTCATGTGAAGCTAATGTCCATTTCCGAGCCCCCACTACGATAAATGTTAATTGACAGCACAGTCACCAACTGAACGTCATCTTTATGTTTGGATTTCCCACTGACAAAACAATATTTTCTAGGTTTGCAGTAGTAATGGACATGAATTGTAAACATTCCAACAAAAACTTAAGAAAATGCTCACCTGCATATTTCACAAGGGAAAAGTGAAAAGGTAAGGGGGAAAATGCATGAGTTATTCAGTTCCCTCTAATATTAGAAGTCCAGTGGCATTCCAAACATGTCATTGATCTCTGCCATGACGTCACGGGTGGTGATTGTGGGCTCAAATAGACCATCCACAGCATCAAATTTGCAAGAAGTCTTCTGATCGGCTTTGCTGGTAGCATCTTTTAGGTCATCATCAGCTAATATGGAGAAACCAGAAGCTGGAGCTGTTTTTCTATCTGATAGTGCATTGGCTTTCCGCTTTGTTCTGTCACCCTTGAAGTTCAGTGGTCTCCCAAACATATTATTTATATCATCCATAGCCTCCTTTAGATTGACAGTTGGATCGACTAACCCATGGTGGCATGCATTTTCCACCTTAGGCTCATCATCAATAGTGGATCCAACAAATCTATGAATGACAGTGTCTTCTCCACGCCCAGAACTCACAGGATGAGAACCTTCATGATATCTTGTTCCTGAATCATCTTGAACTGGACAGAGCAAAGTATTATTATCATTAGTAGGCTGCACAGTTCTAGAATTCATCTTCATACTGTCATCACTTTTCTCACATTGTTCTTCTTCATCATCTGGCAGTATTGCAAATCCTCCAACAAATGGCTTCTGGAAGTCACATTCGCCTCGATTCTTAGATGAATCACATAATGGTCTTGGAGGAGACCTATTCTTCCTGTGGCATGTGGCATTCTGGACATTGCCATTGGCCTCATTTTCATCAACAAAGATTTCAAACGCACTTGTTTCCTGATTCAACTTCACGTTTTCCTTATTAGAGTTCTTGTTTTGCCTCACATTTTGGTCGTTGCCATCAGGACTATCCTCATCAACAAAGATCGCAAACCCTCCTGTTTGCTGACTGAATTTCGGATGTTCTTGCTTCGTGCTGTTGTTGTGAAGCACATTTGGATTACCTTTAGGTTCATCTTCATCAACAAAGATACCAAATGCACTTGCCTGCTGATCATAATTTGGTTTCTTAGGTTTTGATCGTCTCTTGAGCATTGTCTCAGGTTCCACTGGCTCCAAAAACATGCTATTGATGGCATCCATAGCCTCCTTAGTGTTTATAGTTGGTTCAACTAAGCCATGATGGCAGGCATCTTCAGTTTCTGACTTCCCAACCAATGCAGAGCCTACAAACCGTACAACTACAGTATCATCACTATTACAACGGGGCAAAATTTTTTTAGCTCCTGAGTTGCCTCTGCATAGCATACCCACTTTAGCAGGCCCTAATGGAGGATAACAACCTACTGAGGGATTGGAACTGCTTCTTGACTTTTGCATTGTATTGGATTTCAGTTCTTTACAGTTTCTGCTTTCACCTGCAACATATTTGAAAGTAAGTACAGTAACACGGAACAGATCAACATCTATATTTATGCTTCAATTAAATTAGAAAATGTTTTGAGAAAAGAAAGGTTTGAGATAAGGAACCACAAGAAGGATTTTGTTTCTTCATTTTGTGCAAGATTGAATAATAAGCTTTTAATAGAGAGAAAAGTGACAAAGACAATATATGGTTACACCAGGAAATGATTTGTATACCCTTTTTCACAGGCCTACCTTCAACTTGGTTCATCAGTGTAGCACTTGACTCAGCTTTCCTAGGCATTCTTTCCTGCAGCTAAAGTGCACAAATAAAAAAGGAGGTCAACAAACCCAACACTGACCATGATATAAACTGTTGTAATAGATAATTGAGAAGTATACTTTATCTTTCCTCCTCTTGTATGATTCTATGCGAAGAAGAAACTGTTCATGTGCCTTTTGCAACTCTCCAATAGGCTCTGCAAAGCTATTAATCGCTTGAGTAAGTAACCAGCTTGACTCTTAAAGGCACTATGTACTGAGATCTATTTTTTAACATGGAGCATTAACAATCCTTCTGCCATAATTTTTCTCAATTGTTAGGTGTTGTATAACCATGTGCGACTGTTTCTTAATAGAGTCATTCAGGTTGGCCATGAGGCTACATAGTATATCTCAGAAAAAATGGTAATATCCAGGGAAAGAGACTAAGTTATTTTTTTTAACTAACTACTAACTTATTCACGGTAGGTGCGTCTGAGATATGCCCAGTTCCAGATGATGAAAGTACATGCAAGATTCAGCTAATGTGAGTTTAGCTCACACAATAACATAACAATTGTACTAGAAGAAGATGGTATCAGAAAAACAAAATGAGGGTAAAAGGCTTACTTCTGGATTCCCAAACGATACATCTTCTCCGCGTCATTGAACCTCTTGTGCTTCTCATAATACAGAGCATAAGCCATATAAAATGAAGCTCTCTTGAGGCCTATTCCATTCCGCTCCATCTTCTTGAGCAATGGCTTCGCATCCGTCACATAGTCCATCTACATGGTTAAGGAATTAAACCCAGTAAGATCATGTCTTATAACAAGAGCTTCAAAGCCAAATGGAGAACGGTATATATGCTTGAGCCATTTCCTCAAGAGCACATGTCTTGTTCCACTACGGAGTATGATGCAATGTACAGAAAAGGTTGCAGTGAGCCTACTGCAGTATTGCCAAGCGTTTTGACGAAAGCATTCCCGGCGTGATAATGACGCAATGTACACTATGTGCAAACAAAAAGTTGTGCTGTGAAAGCCGTACATCAGACAGAAAGAAATGCTAACCCAAAGCGTAAACTGAACTGCAGATTAAGGAGGCCACTCTGAAGTCTGAAGTCTGAACACACACACTGACACACCCCCAAAACGTCATCTGAACCAGTGCAGACTCAGGAGGCGACTCTGAAGAGGGATCCCCCAAAAATGTCAACTGAAGTACTAGACAACTAGTGCAGATTCAGGAGGCCAGGCCACTCTGATCTGAAATGAAAAGTGAAAAATCCCAAAGCCCTGAACCGATGACCCACAATGAAGCGCATGGACAGAGAGAGAGCATTGACCAGCTGGATCCAGACGCGGAGGTATCGCGGGTCGTCGCGGTAGCGCGCGTCGGCCTGGAACTCCTGCGCGCACTTCTGCAGGAACCTGGGCAGCTTCTCCCGCAGCGTGGCCGGCGGCAGCGCCCGCTCCATCTTCCGCATCCCCCTAAGCAAGCAAAGCAACGGCGGCGGAAGAGGGGTCATCAGTCGATCCGTCATCGGCGCGCAAAACACAGGAACGAAACTGCAGGGATACGGAGAGCACGGAACGGTTGGGAGGGAGGGAGGGAGCGGCGGGTGGGGGCAGGGGTGCCGTACCGGAGCCACGGGCGGAGCGGGTCGGACCCGCAGTAGGAGCGGATGTCGTCAACTACCGACGAGAGGAGCTCCTTCTCCTTCTCCTGCTCCGCGGCGGCGGCGGCGGCGGCGGCCATGGCTCCACTCTGATTGGTGGTGGACTCGAGCGGCGGATGTTGCCTGGCTCTGGCTGTACCGCCGCCTCCCCCTCCCCAATTCAAATGGATGGAGCCCTCCGTCTCTCTCCGGTCTCCACGGCCCACGGCCCACGGGCAACGGCCATGGGATGGGCGGGCCCACCGGTCAGGCCTTCACGGTTGGCTAGCCCAGCACAGTAACAAGCTCGCTTGGCTCTCTGGCGTGCGGGCCCGACCTGTCATTCACCCAGCGCTGGAACCAGGGAGTGTTCCAGCGTCCAGCGAGAATTTTTTTATTTTTAGCCTAAATTTGAAACAAATTTTAAATTTAACCGTATTTGAAAATATTTTTAAATCTAACCCGTTTGGCCCCGCCACCATGCATGGCGGGTTTCAGTGCATTTACCCCGCCATGCATGGTGGCGGGGTACAGTTCCCGCGTGACAAGCTGACGTGGCAGCCACCCGGACGTACCCCGCCATGATCGGTGGCGGGGTAGGCCAAACCCGCCACCCATCATGGCGGGGTGTACCCCGCCACCCATCATGGCGGGGCGCGGCGTAAATAAAAGCCGCGCCCCGCCACGCCCGCTCGGCCTCGTCGCTCACTCCACTCGTCGCCCGCGCCGTGCCGCCGCCGTAGCCGCCGCCGGAGCCGCCGCGCTCGCCTCGGAGCTCCTCCCCCGCGCCCTGGCCGCCCCCCGCCGCGCCCCGCAGCGCCCGGCCGCTCCCCGCCGCGCCCCGCCGCGACGCCGCGCCCCGCCGTGACGCCGCGCCCCGCTGCGCCCCCGCCGCCGCGCCGTCGCTTAGCCGCCGCCGCGGCCGCCGCGCTGCCGCAGCCGCCGTCCGCGCCGCCGCGCCGTCTCCCGCGCCCCCGGCGCCGCGGCCCCGGCGACCGCGCCCTCGGCCGCGTCTCCGGCAGCCGTTCCCGCGCCGCCACCCCGGCCGTGGACCGTTGCACCCCACCGCCCGGGCAACCTCGTCGCGCCGCCGCAACCCGATTTACGGTAATTTTTTTTACTTTGTCGATTCAATTATTTATTTGTAGTAAATATTATTAAGTTTTTATTATTTATTTAGTTAATTATTTATTATTCATTGTATTAAACGATTATTTAGTTATTGAATTATTTATTTAGTTAATTATTTATTATTGAACAATAGTTATTTAGTTAGTTATTGAATTATTTAGTTAGTTATTTAGTTATTTAGTTAGTTAACGATGATTTGTTATTAACGATATTATTGATAGTTAATATTGGTTTGTAGTTAATGAGTTCGTATTAGTTATTTAGTTATTAGTTAATTAGTTAACGATTATTAGTTATTCGGATTTTATTAGGTAATATTAGTTATTTAGTTACGTAGCTATTAGTTATTTAGTTATTAGGTAATATTAGTTATTTAGTTATTTAGTTAGTTAACAATGATTTGTTATTGACGATATTATTGATAGTTAGTTAATATTGGTTTGTAGTTAATGGGTTCGTATTAGTTATTTAGTTATTAGTTAATTAGTTAACGATTATTAGTTATTCGGATTTTATTATGTAATATTAGTTATTTAGTTAGTTATGTAGTAATTAGTGGTACCATAATGGTCAGTTGATAATCAGATGTCAAATCGTTTTGTAGATGGATTACGGTGTAAGAGTTTTTTACAGAGGAAGTGTTAGGAGAGAGGATTGCCAGTTTGAGGATATATATGAAGAATTGGAATGGTTTGATGGCACCCCTAGTTTCCGCGATCTATGTGACCGTTTGAGTTTGAAGTTTGGCGAGACTTTCACACTAAAGGGTAGGTTCGATGTTGGAAAGAATAGGGCACACTATGTGATGATGGACTTGTGCAACCAAGCAGAGTGGTCCCGATACAATAGGGTCATCCAAGGTTCGAATGTCGGCATGGCTGAGTTGGTGCTGGAGAATGTTGAGAATGAGGAGCCGTCCTTGGACAGTGATACTCTAGGAGATTGTGGTGTGCAAATGCAACAAACTATGGAGAGTATGGACTTGGATGGTAATTTGACGCAGGAGCGGGTTCATTCTCCTCCAGTTGGTCATATAAGCAATGATTTTGATGTAGACGAGTTTGAACAGGAGGAGGAGGCGGCGGCAGCGGAGGAAATGATTGGTGATGATGTTAGCACTGATTCTGACGATTCAGGAAATGAGGAAGGAGGTCCACATGCCATGCGAGCATCGGTTGAAGCCATGCCCTCTGGAGGTGTACCTGCCATGTGTACACCAGTTCGTGGCATGCCCTCAGGAGTACCGCTTGAGGTACTTCATGGCATGCAGAGTCACGGCACATTAGCCACCGGTTATCCAGATGATGGAGTGAAATATGAAGGATGGAGCAGGGTTAGGGAGCCACAACAATACGTTGCACCACCCTCTTATACATCGGCAGAGCTTACACAGCTGAGGGAGGCTGGCTTGCCTTTTACCGGTGTGCCAAATTATAACGATGTAAGTATGTCACATATGGCAGTTTGTGACACGGGTTTGCATATGTGTAAGGAATCATTGTACAACCATAAAAATTTAATACTGAGGAAGGGAATGCTTTTCAATACGATGTCGGAGATGAAGTTGTTCCTTCAGGACTATGCTGTGTATCATCATAGGCCTTACACGGTTCGACATTCTGACAAGGAGGTAAAATTCCACATATTATGTAAGGCTGGATTCCCGTGCTCGTGGAAGTTGAATGCACGAAAGAGGCAGAGTGATAGTAAGTGGAAGGTAACTTTGGTGGAATAGCCGCACAGATGCCAGACTAATGAGGGTAAAAGGTACCATCCCCAGTTGACGGCTCGGTATCTAGCCCGTCGTATATTGGGTCTTGTAGATAAGGATAACGACGTATCAATGTCTTTCTTGCAGGAGACCATAGTCACATTTGTTGGGTATGAGGTCACGTATGGAAAGGCTTGGCGGGCAAAGCAAATTGCCCTGGCAATTCGTTGGGGTAGCTGGGAGGAAGCCTATAACAGGGTTCCACGCATTTTGTGTGCGATGCAACACTTCAACCCTGGCATGAGATCGTTCATATACACAGGAGGGTTCTATCTTCAGAACCCGTTGAGGCATATTCTGTACCGTGTGTTCTGGTATTTCGATCAGTGCAAACATGCATTTCAGTATTGTAGGCCAGTTGTTCTTGTTGATGGCACGTTCCTCACCGGCAAATACAGGGGCACATTGATGATGGCTGCTGCTGTAGACCCAGAGAACCAGATAGTGCCAATGGCGTTTGCTTTGGCGGAGGGGGAAAACAATGATTCATGGTCATGGTTTATACGTCTGCTCCGTGTTCATGTGCTTGGCCCTTCTCGCACCATTTGTCTGATTTCAGACCGTCACATTGGAATTCTAAATGCAGCCGATGAACACATTGATGGTCACCCACCCCTAGTGCACCGTTGGTGTATGCGACATTTTACCGCCAATTTCTGGCGGCGTCAACGCAAGAAGGATGTGGCTGACAAGTTAAAGGAGCTTTGTAATAAACGTACGGAACGCGAGTTCAACGAGACTATGGTAGAACTAGAGAAGATGCTCAACCAAGCTGGCAAGGCATGGTTAGACCAGCAGATGGAAAATAAAGCCAAGTGGGCATTAGCATTTGATGAGGGCGGCTTCCGGTACGGCATCATGACAACAAACTCCTCTGAGTCTTTCAATCGTGTGTTCAAAGGCGTTCGATCTCTTCCAGTGTCTGGTATTGTCGAGTTCTCTTTTAGGAAGTGCAATGAGTATTTTGTTAAGCGGTATGGCCTAGCCCTGAGGAATGAAGAGGAGCTTGGAAGATGGGGGAAGGCGGCACACGAATATTTGAAGGAGGCTGAGGAATTGGCCAAACAACAGGTTGCCGAGGCTTATGGACGGAACATGCTTGTTTTCTGCGTATGAGCTAGAGGGGGCACAAACCTGGGCGGCGAACGATTTGGTGGCCGAACGTACCGTGTCGATCTTGATAAAGTAGAATGCAGTTGCAACGTCCCTTAGATCATGCATGCCCCTTGCTCACACATGATCACGTCTTGTTGGTTTAGAGGTTTTGACCACACAGTTACACCATACATGTCACCCTTGTATCTCCGTGCCAACACCCTCAAAGTTTGGGAGAAGAGTTTCGAGCCATACCTTGACGAGTCACAGTGGCCTCCAACTATGGTGAGGACTACGCGCCTTATCCGGACCTGAAGAAGGTAGGGAAGGGAAGGAGGAAGAAGAAGCGATTGAAAGGCGATATGGACAATATGAAAGGTTACGGCGCCGACATGTATGGTGGCGGGGACTTTGACGAAGAACGTGCGCAGAACCTTTGCTCCATTTGCAAGAATCCTGATCATAACGCTAGATTTCATAGGCGGACGAGACAAGAGGTGGTCTATATTGTAAACATGCATTTATGATATTATAATTTTCAAATTTACTTGTCTTTGTTTTTTTATAGTGTTATTAATTGTTCTAATGTTATTAATGTTTTCTTTGTTTTTTTCAAACAGGCAGGTTCAGGGTTGCAAGATGGAGGCGCGGGCTCCTCATCCGTGCTTTAGCCTCATTGAGGTTGACTACGACAAGGACCACCGGGCCCAGGCCTTGTCGGAGCAGCAGAGGCCGTTGCGTCCGCTTCGTGTTCGCACGCACCGCGTACATAGCTGGGACGAGCGATACGCGCCCTACATACAGCGGGCAGGCTTCCTTGAGATCGTTCGGGTGTACAACAGTACACTCCCCACACTAGACCCTGCACTTCTTACTGCCTTTGTTGATAGGTAACATTGCTTTTTTTCATTTATTGTCTTTGTTTTGTAAAATTGGGCCGTCAACTTGCCTATAACCAGAAACTTGTAATGATGCAGGTGGAGACCGGAGACGCACACCTTCCACACACCATGTGGGGAAATGACTGTCACGATGCAGGATGTGAAGATGATATTGTGTCTCAGTTTGGCTGGTCATCCGGTGACTGGGGTCGTCGACGAGTCTAATTGGGTACACTTGGTGGAGCAGTTCTGTGGTAGGAGGCCATCAGAGGCTGAAGTTAAAGGCACAAAGTAAGTTCATATTTGCGCCCCATTGAAATCACTGATACAACCATTTCAGCTACATCTATTTTTGTACAATAATACTTCAATTGTAATTGCAGGAAGACCTCAGGAGTGTCGACGTCATGGATAACCCAGCACTTTGGTGCAGGGCCTCCGGTCGGTGCTCCAGATCACGAGGTCGAGGTGTATGCAAAGGTGTGGTTGTGGCACTTCTTGGGCGCTTTCTTGTTCTCCGACTCCTCAGGCGACAGCATCAGCTGGATTTTCTTGAGGATCCTAATCCAGCCACTTGAGAATATTGCAACCTATAGCTGGGGTACCGCGGTCCTTGCTTGGACATACCGTCAGCTTTGTACCGCCTGTCGTTGCCAGTCGAACAATGCTAACCTAGGTGGCTGCTCATACCTACTTCAAGTATGGATTTGGGAGCGGTTTCCGGTTGGGAGGCCTACTAAACCTCCGCATTTGCCTGTGAGTACATTGACTACTTTGATATCTTCATACGACTAAAGAGATTTGTGACACCGTGTTTGTGTAAACTTGCAGGAATGGCAGCATCAAGACGTTCGACCCACCGCCCTTTTCATCTGGAAAGACGCTAAGGTAGTGAGGGGCGAGTTGGAAAGGAGGTACAAGCAGTACACGGATGCGATAGACGTGTTGACGCACAACTACGTAAGTTATATCCATATTTCCTACTAAAGGCACTATCAATGAGATTGATACTAAATTAAGTTTCTTTACTTTGCAGGTAACATGGACACCGTGGTCTAGGTGGGAGCTAGAGGACTACCTTAGTCCGCGCTGCGAGGAGGAAGGGGACGAGTGGCTTTATGAAGGGCCACTTATCTTCTTCCATGTCGTCGAGATGCACTACCCTTTCAGGGTTTACAGACAGTTCGGGAGGTTGCAAGGAATTCCACCATTGTACTCCACCAACGCTCAGCTGCATGGGTACGATGCCAATATGTTTATTCTACTTAAGCACCTCATTTCTAATGCAATATGGCAATGCAGGATCGATCGGAGGCTTCGGACCACGCAAAAGGATTGGGCGGTGACGCACGAACCACATTTGAACAGTTGGTATAACAGGCATCGTCGCCACATCAACGAAATTCCGCCACACCACCCGGCAAGATGGATGGAGTAGCTGCAATGGCTGCAGTGAAGTACGAGGACTCATCTCATGGTCCCGTACACCAACATGCCTGCAGATGCGGCCGATGAGGATGACATCGCCGATGCGTTCGACGATGCGCAAAGGGTGCAAACACAACTTCTTAGGGCCCCTCTTAATAGATACGTGGTAAGTACTTTGCACTTACATTCTCAAACGAGGTAAGGGTTTTAAAATTCAATTGAAATGATCGAGTTAACGTTGTGTGATGTTGTAGGCACAACAGTTGTCGAACTACTCCGAGGAAGCTTCCAGGCAACTTTTTCGGACTAGGGACGACAAGACCAACCCTCTTCGCGCCTTTGTCAAGGTACTTTTGATAGTAACATTTGTGACTACAACTCAGTTACCTTTAAAATTCACGCTTAATAATGCTTGTTGTCATCTAAACCTGTAGAGAATGAAAAAAGGCTGCAAAAAGTTGACTCAAAAGCTGAGCTGTGCGGATACGACTTTGGACGTACCGTACAACCCCACGTGGTCTAGGAGCCAGACGATGTCCACCACAGCTGCTTCTGCTAGCGACACCAGGGCTGCGTCCTCATCTATTCGTACTCCGCAGGATAGAGGGAAGGGTCCAGCGGCTCCGGACGATTTGGATGAGGCACTTCAGTATGACACGACGAGTGGCGACGACGACGACGACGAGGACGTTCCCCAGTGGGATTACACCGGTCACGAGGAGATGGGTGCCTCACAGCTGTACGGTGCTCCTTTTGGTACACAGGGGGTCGACTACACACAGTAGGAGAACTACACACCAGCCGAGCAACAGGTCCCTATGCTTTGCTTTCTCTTTAATTCTACTGTTCTTAGCTCAACATTTAGAGTAGCTCATCAGGTTGCTTGCTTGCAGGGGCCGTCATCGACGCAGCAGTTCGATCGTGGACATAGGCGGCAACGCGAGAGGCAGCAACGGGACCGCACAGACGTTGGCTGGAGAAGCAACGTGGTCCCTATGAATCCGAGGAGGCGACGGAGACCGCGAGACCCCTACACCCCTGGCGATTAGTAGAGTAGTCATATTTAGCAGGCGCCGGACACATGTTATCATAGTTATGTAGTGCTAGAACAATTAAATTATGTGTAGGTGTAGCAGCAGTACTCTACTTGGTTATTTCGATTCGACTAATGTAGTTGGTAACACTCGTTTAATCTTTGCCGTAAACGCAATTATTTCTGCCATAGCTTCCGTAAACTTGCTGCAAATGACTCAACATGGCATGTCTGCATTTGTGACGATCAGTTGACGCAAAACGAAGGCATAGTTCCTGCGCGGCCGCAGTTTCAGGGCCACCCCGCCATGGGTGGGGGCGGGTTAGGGGTACCCGGGTACCCCTAACCAGCCCCCACCCATGGCGGGGTGGCCCTAAAACTACGACCGCGCAGGAACTGCACTAAGAAACTGTATTTATAAACTGCACGGATAAACCACACAACAATCTTAGTGAGTGGACCAACAAATGAAACGAATGAAGATGTGATAATGAAAATTATTACAATGACATGTTTCAAAGTACAACACTGACAAACTACACGACACAAAGTTTCTAAGCCACTACAAACGACAAACACTAACAACGACAACGTGAAGACGTGACAATGCAAATTATTACAATGACACTTGTACGTCAATCAAATTGCGTGCACCACTGCGTAAGCAACTCGTCTTCGGACTCTGAATCCTCCACTACCACCTCCTTACCCTTGCTGGCCTCGACTGCTGTTGATATTTGGTAACGCAATTAGGAAATAGGATCCGCAAGCGCACGGATATCGGTGAGCACTTCACCCGAGATGTTATCCTGGGTATCGTATTTATATTTTTACCACTAGGAGAAAGAGTGCATCTGACTAACCAAATCTATTACTACTAACCTTTAGGCTACAACCACTATGATTCGATGTGAGTGATGTATAGAGAAGACTACAACCGCACTCTTCTTCTAACCTTGGTAAGGATGATCTACTGTTCTATTGGGGAGGTTCACGGAATCTAGACACCACAAAGGATGTTCAACCCGCACCTATAAACCCTATCGATCCTGCTAACGGGATATGGAATACAAAGGTAACTCGGAATTGTCACGTTCCTCGCTACTACCACGGTCCGGCTAGACGAGGGGATATCTATGAGTATCCTAGCTTAAACACCACGTTTACGCTAGAGATGATTACTCTAAACTCTACGCGAAGAGATCAAAGTAAACTCATAAACCAAAGAACAATAAAACAAAGAACTTACTAGAATTTAGAAGTCGAAATACTGAAGAATCCTGAGAACAAGCCTCGGGTTAGGAGAACTTGATCCCGCAGGTACAACCTCGGAGTAGACACCGACAGGCCGGCTTCCTCCGATCTACACCTCCACTCTATCTCTCTCAATCTAGTAGAACTAATTCTACTTTCACATTGGATGCTAAGCCCTAAGAGGTGGGAACCCTAGAGGGAACCTCTCTCTCTAAACCCTAACTAGAGATATGCAACTGAATAATGAATTGGGGTCTTCTCCACCAGGGGTCAGGGGCCTTGCTTATATAGCCCTTTTGGATGAATCTGGACCGTCGGATCAAACCGACCTTCATCCTACGGTTTTCCTTGATCCTCAAAGGCGGTGGAGCATAATTCGCGAGACTCGACCTGATTGGTCCCGGGGGCAGGGCGGGCGCCCTGTGTCCTGGCCCGTTACGGCTCCCGTTCGTTCCCGTGGCTTCTGGAATCTTCTAGATGTAAGATAATTACGTGTTCGGTTAATATCCCGTCATTAATCCGACATGTGGGCCTTTCTTCCGTATTTCCTGATAACCCCCTGCAGAAATAGATAAACAGCAAAACTCGTGGAATTCTGTTAGATCAAACCCTAATTCTAGGTGTTGCTTGCATATATGTCCTTTTCTTTATTTGTTTGATGGTTATAATTGATACTTAAGAACCGTCAACAAACACCTCCATACTTAGGCTTTTACTCGTCCTCGAGAAAAGGTTGGTTAATAAAACATCTGGGGTTGAAACATTCTTTCATACCTGCAGGGTGTTGTAAAAATCCACTGTGCACTTATAGTCAGGGAAATATATGGTCAGAGTAAAGAGCCTTTCTTCTTCTTAATCCCTATCACTTGGAGTTTTTACATATTTTTGAAAAGAAAAACTTAGCATACCTTTGTCCTCATAGGTACCCTCAGAATCACTCATTATCTTTTATATTTCTCTCTGAGGCTGTTTTGATTTTGCAAAAATAATTCTTTAAGCATACATACCTTGCATTTATTGTATGGTCAAAACCGGATCCGAGGAGAAGAATGCCATACTCTTAGATCAAAGATTTTGAAAATTAAAAACTTGTCACTCTTACTGGCATATTGCTTATTAGAGGGACCATGGGCTATCATTTTCTTTCCATCATATTTTTATCATATCTCATTTTTTTTCATTTTAGGTGGATACCGAGGTACCCCTAATTCTACTGCCGGACACTTGTCCATTTTTCCATGAGGTTATCGAGCACTTGCTCCTTTTTATTTCCTCGATATATTCATAATTTTGCATAGCCCATGCCTCTAACGCAATAATACTTCGGAAGAGTGAATCTTTCTGAATAAAAATGTCTTGATCTTAGGAGTATGATAAATCTCTCAACAAGGGTCTAACTTGTTTTGAACAAACTCAATACAAAGCAGATAGCTTTAATTAATATTTTCATGTTTAGCAGGCATATAAAACTTGAGGATGGTAGCTATAATTTTGAGATTTTTAAAACAAATTCTCCAAGCAATAAAGATACTAAGAATAAGGTACTCATACCCTTACCATCTCTTATTCCACAATGACTTTTAGCAACACAGGGTTTTGAAATAATTTTAATAATTACAGGTTTCCAGGAAATATCACAGAGTGAGATTGATCATGATTATAAGCATTTTTATCCTTTTAATTTATCATGTTTAGAGAGATAAAATTCTGCACAAACTAAGGTGAGTGTGTAAGTGTGTAATAAAAGTGTGCAGAGTGTGTACCTGGTTCATGGAGTGGTGCGATCGAAGTGTGTGTGACATGTCAGGGAATCTCCCCCATACTTGTTTTCTGCTTTCTTGCACAAAAGTAAAGTAGAGACACACAAGACATACTAATAATAATCTTTATTAATCTTGAGGCATTTATTACAACCGAATAATAATAATAACCGAATATAATAGATCTAAACTGATTATAAGCGAACCTAATCGAATCTAATAATAACTAAGACATATATAGCCCCAAGATCTAATCTAGATAGCTCAGCGACGCTCACGCCTCCTAAGACTATGCTCTAACTCATCGATCCTCTTGTTGGCGTTGGGCTTTAATTTTTAATTGGAAGGTAAAAATTGATCACGTCTATTTCTTCTAATTCTTTATTGGGCTCTAAAAATAATTTAAGACGTTGACCATTTACCTTGAATAACGTACCTTCGTCATTTTGAAGTGTGATAGCTCCGTGGGATGATGAATGAATTACCTTGAATGGTCCTTCCCATTTGCTCCGGAGCTTTCCATGCCCGAAAAGCTTCACCCTGGAATTAAAAAGTAATACCTTATCTCCGGGTGAGAACTCCTTCTTCTTGATCCTCTTGTCATGCCATCTCTTGACTCTTTCTTTGTAGATCTTTGAATTGTGATATGCTTTCTCCCGCCATTCTTCTAACTCCGATAATTGCATTCTTCTATGTTTTCCGGCGATATCTAGGTCCATATTCCATCTTTTTATGGCCCAGTGTGCCTTGAACTCAAGTTCAACAGGTAGGTGACAGGTCTTTCCGTATACCAATTGGTATGGAGACATTCCAATTGGGGTCTTGTATGCTGTCCGGTAAGCCCAGAGTGCATCGGGTAACTTGTCCTTCCATGCCGTTCCCATCTCGTTCACCGTCTTCTGAAGAATGTTCTTGATTTGCTTGTTAGAAGTCTCTGCTTGGCCACTTGTCTAAGGATGATAGGGAGTAGCGACGTTGTGACGGATTCCATGTCTTGATAGATAGTGCTCGAAGCGCTTGTCAATGAAGTGTGATCCTCCATCACTTATCACTATCCTGGGGACTCCAAATCTTGGAAATATGATTTCCTCAAACATCCTCTTCGAACTGATATTGTCGGCATGCTTGCAAGGTAGTGCCTCTACCCACTTGGAGACGTAATCAACCGCCACCAAGATGAACTCACACTTCTTAGATGGGGGAAATGGACCCATGTAGTCTATTCCCCAGACATCAAAGAGTTCAATCTGAAGGTTGTTGGTGAGTGGCATGGCATCCCTTATATTTATGTTTCCGTGCCTTTGACATGGCCCACATCTTCTGATATATTGCTTCGTGTCATCGTACATCGTAGGCCAGTAGAATCCACATTGCCAGATCTTTGAATGTGTACGGAATGCTCCATAGTGACCTCCGTATGGTGATGAGTGACATCTGTCGATGATCTTCAATCCTTCCTCAGTGGTCACACATCTTCTAAGTAGGCCATCAGCGCATACTCGGAAGAGATATGGCTCATCCTATATATGTGAACGACTTTCCTGAATAAGCTTCTTCTTGTTTGCTCCGGGTGGTACATAACCTGAAACCATAAAATTAACAATATCTGCATACCAGGGGTCAGATCTGTTAATCCCGTAAAGCATGTCATCCCAGAGTGAGTCATTAATGGGGGGTTCCTGTGAATTCTTAAAGTACATTCTAGACAAGTGATCAGCAACAGAATTTTCTACTCCCTTTTTATCTTTTATTTCTAAGTCAAATTCTTGGAGTAATAAAATCCATCTGATTAAGCGAGGTTTAGCATCTTTCTTAGTGAGCAAATATTTTAGTGCAGCATGATCAGTGTAAACAATTATCTTAGCTCCAACTAAATAAGATCTAAATTTATCAATGGCAAAAACAACAGCCAGAAGCTCTTTTTCAGTGGTTGCATAATTAAGTTGAGCTCCTGTCAAAGTTTTACTTGCATAAGCAATTGCATGATGCTTTTTATCTTTAGTTTGTCCCAAAACTGCCCCCACAGCATAATCACTAGCATCACACATAATTTCAAAAGGCAACGACCAATCAGGGGGTTGAATGATTGGTGCAGAGATGAGTGCTTGCTTTAATAAATTGAAAGAATTTAGACATGCATCATCAAATTCGAAAGGAGCATCCTTGGCTAGCAAAAGAGTGAGTGGTCTCGCAATAAATGAAAAGTCTTTTATAAATCTACGATAAAAACCAGCATGGCCAAGAAAACTTCGAATTCCTTTTATATTCACAGGTGGAGGTAGTTGTTCAATTACTTCAATTTTAGCTCTATCTACCTTAATACCTCTTTCAGACACTAGGTGTCCTAGCACTATTCCTTCTCTAACCATAAAATGACATTTTTCCCAATTAAGGATTAAGTGCTTTTCTTCACATCTTTGCAAAACCTTATCTAAGTTCTCAAGACAACTATCAAAAGTTTTTCCATAAACTGAGAAATCATCCATGAAAACTTCCATAATCTCTTCAATCATATCAGAAAATATAGACATCATACATCTTTGAAAAGAAGCTGGTGCATTACATAACCCAAAAGACATTCTACGATAAGCATATGTTCCATATGGGCATGTAAAAGTGGTTTTGCTTTGATCATCAGAATGGATAGGGATCTGGTGGTACCCTGAATATCCATCTAAGAAACAGAAGAACGAATGGTTCGCTAACCGCTCTAACATCTCATCTATAAAAGGTAAAGGAAAGTGATCCTTTTTCGTGGCTTTATTCAGTTTTCTATAGTCTATGCACATCTGCCACCCAGTGACGGTGCGTTGCGGAATTAGCTCATTCTTATCATTAGTAACAACAGTCATGCCTCCCTTTTTAGGCACAACTTGAACAGGGCTTACCCACTCACTATGCGGCACAGGATATATAATCCCTGCATGCAGCAACTTTATAACTTCTTTTTTAACTACCTCTCTCATCGCGTTGTTAAGTCTACGTTGAGGCTCTCGAGAGGGTGTAACAGAAGGATCTGTCGGAATACGATGGGTACAAATCATAGGACTGATTCCTGTGAGATCTTGAAGTGAGTAGCCGAAAACAGAGTGGTGTTTTTCAAGAATGATCATTAATCGCAGAGTTTGCTCCTGAGTGAGTTTATTACTAACGATCACAGGAAACTCTGGATTATTGTTTAGGAAAGCATAGGTAAGACCGGGTGGTAAAGTTTTGAGTTCTATGGGGGGTCTAGGTGTTTCTGCAAACTCATCTAAGGGTTCAGGTTCAGAAGGTTCGGCCTCTTCTTCAGTGAAGAAGGGGGCTTCCTCTTCTAAGTCTGGATCATCTAAAAGTTCTAGAGATGCAGCCTTTACCTCCTCCATAGGATCAGGCAAAAGATATGGCTCGGTCTTATTATTCAAGGAGTGAGTTATTGTAATTGGAAGTTTAAAATCCTTTCCCAAGGAAATGTGGAGCTTTCCAGTTTGACCTTCATAAAGGAGTCTTCTAAAAGGTTGTCCAATCAGTAGGTCGAAACCCCATATATCAAAGATATAAAAGTTCAAATGAACCATGGAGCCTTCTACCATAAAGGGTAGGACATTAATAATTCCAAGACTGGGGACTAATCGTCCCGAAGATTCCTTTATGACCTTTGTTGTGGGGGTTAAAACAAGTTTCCCAAATAAATTAAGTGCAAAAGCTTCGGACATAATATTGATCCCCACAACAGGATTATAGAGAGCGTTAAATTGATCAGAATTATAAGCACAGCGTATAGTTATAGAGGGTGTGTCCACTCAGATTACTTCAGAGGAAAGCTCTGACTCCTCTAACCATTCGCTACTCATAACCGAGATAAGCTCTCTCAATTGACGTTCACTTGGTAAACAAATGCTAAATTGGCCGTTTTGGGGTCGGTCTATAGAATGGTAGTTTGAAATGTTTCCAAAATCGGCAAAGAGATCGGATTCTATGTCTAGCATGAAATCAGATGGTAGAATTTCTTCCTTTTGTGGCTCAGAACCTGGGATAGCTAAAGTAGATGAAAAATTTGGCAGAGTGTCTACTTCGGCTTCGTAGGTTTTATCATGGAGGGCATTATCCATCTCAGCTTCTAGGATTCTATTCAAGATCCCCTTAGCTTCATCAGTAGGGATACGAAAGAAAGAACCTCTAGCCATAGTATGCAGCATTTGTTTATTATCTTTCTGAAGACCTCGAAAAAAGTGAAATAAAAGAACAGTGTCTTCAAGCAAAAGTTTTGGACCAGATTCTAAAAGATCAGAAAAACGTTTCCAAGATTTCCCCAAAGTTTCATTATCTTTTTGTTTAAAAGATAGGACTTCGAGTCTAAGGTCACCAGTACGGTCAAGAGAATAAAAATCTAGACAAAAGTTGGCTCTTAAAACTCCCCATTCACCTTGCTGTTGACTTACCTTCTGACTATACCATCGTCTAGCTTCTCCTCTTAAAGAAAAAGGAAAAAGCTTCCAACATAAAGTCTTATCAGAGATGCCATCAATGCGAAGACAATCGCATGTCTGCTCAAAATCTCTAATATGAAGGTAAGGGTTTTCGTCTTCCTTTCCCGAAAAAGATAAATTTTGAATCATCGCAATCAACCTTGAACTTAACTTATACTGGGATGTTTGGATAGGCTGTGATGACTCCCATGGTAAAAGGTCAGTTGCTGAAGGTGTTGCGGCATCAAAGATAGATATAGAACCTTGGTTTTCCATTTTTGGTAAAAAGAAAAAGAAAGAATGAAAAAGATAAGAAAATAAAAAGTATGAATACAAGCTAGTAGTAAGACTCAAGGTTATCTCAGCAAACCGTCTTTCTCCCCGGCAACGGCGCCAGAAATGCTTGTTGATATTTGGTAACGCAATTAGGAAATAGGATCCGCAAGCGCACGGATATCGGTGAGCACTTCACCCGAGATGTTATCCTGGGTATCGTATTTATATTTTTACCACTAGGAGAAAGAGTGCATCTGACTAACCAAATCTATTACTACTAACCTTTAGGCTACAACCACTATGATTCGATGTGAGTGATGTATAGAGAAGACTACAACCGCACTCTTCTTCTAACCTTGGTAAGGATGATCTACTGTTCTATTGGGGAGGTTCACGGAATCTAGACACCACAAAGGATGTTCAACCCGCACCTATAAACCCTATCGATCCTGTTAACGGGATATGGAATACAAAGGTAACTCGGAATTGTCACATTCCTCGCTACTACCATGGTCTGGCTAGACGAGGGGATATCTATGAGTATCCTAGCTTAAACACCACGTTTACGCTAGAGATGATTACTCTAAACTCTACGCGAAGAGATCAAAGTAAACTCATAAACCAAAGAACAATAAAACAAAGAACTTACTAGAATTTAGAAGTCGAAATACTGAAGAATCCTGAGAACAAGCCTCGGGTTAGGAGAACTTGATCCCGCAGGTACAACCTCGGAGTAGACACCGACAGGCCGGCTTCCTCCGATCTACACCTCCACTCTATCTCTCTCAATCTAGTAGAACTAATTCTACTTTCACATTGGATGCTAAGCCCTAAGAGGTGGGAACCCTAGAGGGAACCTCTCTCTCTAAACCCTAACTAGAGATATGCAACTGAATAATGAATTGGGGTCTTCTCCACCAGGGGTCAGGGGCCTTGCTTATATAGCCCTTTTGGATGAATCTGGACCGTCGGATCAAACTGACCTTCATCCTACGGTTTTCCTTGATCCTCAAAGGCGGTGGAGCATAATCCACGAGACTCGACCTGATTGGTCCCGGGGGCAGGGCGGGCGCCCTAGGGCACAGGGCGGGCGCCCTGTGTCCTGGCCCGTTACCGCTCCCGTTCGTTCCCGTGGCTTCTGGAATCTTCTAGATATAAGATAATTACGTGTTCGGTTAATATCCCATCATTAATCCGACATGTGGGCCTTTCTTCCGTATTTCCTGATAACCCCCTGTAGAAATAGATAAATAGCAAAACTCGTGGAATTCTGTTAGATCAAACCCTAATTCTAGGTGTTGCTTGCATATAGGTCCTTTTCTTTATTTATTTGATGGTTATAATTGATACTTAAGAACCGTCAACAACTGCATTGGCTTGGGAGGCCTCACGCCGGTAGTAAGCCGCCTCCGCCTCGTCCGCGGCCTGAGAGTACAACTCGGCCTCTTCTTCGGTCATGTCTGTTGGCCCCCATGCGTCGAACAGCGGTGTCTTATGGCTGTGGTACGCTGCCTGACCCTCCTCTACTTCAACGTCCTGAGGGTACCCCAATTCTTCGGCTAGACTAATGAGCTCGCCTATCCTCCCGGTGTCGTCGTCTTCCTCCGGCTCGGCCTCCTCTTCAACCACAATCGGACGGCTTGCGGTGGCACCAACTCCTGCGTCCCGCTTTACTGTCCTATTATCCGTGTACCTAGCACGAGCCATATCTGCTTGCCAGCCGCCGGTGCATCCAATCTCTGCAAGTACAAAATGCAAACAATTAACAGGATCTTTGCAATGACTTTATTGATAGTCAAACAAAGAAGATTGAATTTCCAAAAACGCAATGACTCACTCGCACATAATGAGTCAATAGTATCGTTCAAGCCTTGCATCTCTGCTCTCGCAGCCTTCCTTTCATCCTCTTCAGCCTTCCGTGCCTGGTACTCCTCTACATCCTTCTTCTTTTGCTCGTACCACTTCTTCCACGCAATACTCTCCGGGTTACGAACACGTAGGTCTTGGGCCCGTCGTAGCATTTTCTTCTTATGGTTCTTAACGAAATCAGTGACGTAGCTTGCAGGATATCCTCTGGTATTGCGAAGTGCTACCTTTGTCTTATACTCATTCTTGAAATTATACACATCATCATATGATTCCCAGTTGCATTTCTGAGTGCTCTGTTGCAACAAATAGATGAATACAAAGTTAGCGTACCAAAGTAAACAAAATAAAACATTAGCACTAAGTGTCAACAGTCCTAGCAAACCTCGTCATAATCGATCATGTGGCCACAGAAGTGCCCAATACCAAGGCCTGAAGGGACAAGGCCGTAGCTAGCTTCAACACCACATTTGCACATCACAGGAGGCGCAATAGACCTCCTCTTCTTCTTCCAGTCTGGCACCTCCTCATTCTTCTCTGGCTCCGGCCAATGGCTCTTTGGACCATAGATCCATTCCTTGAAACGGCACTTTGGAAAATCATGATCCTACAAAATCAAAACAGTAAAACACACATATAGGACATGACATTCCAAGGTTCACTCAAACCTTACCTCATGTCGTAGAGGACAAATGAACTCTTGTTCATTGCGTGGGTTTATCACGGCTTGCTCTCCGCAAAGGCACTTTGGAGGATCCTCGAGCCGCCGTGCCGATGCTACGGCCTTCTCTTCCTCCGTCATAGGAGGAGGGTTTGGAGGGGGCAGAACCCAGCGAGTAAACACCTCACGCTTGCAATGATCAATGCCGGGGTAGAAAAGGAGAATCCTTGGATCAAACTTGTCTGGGCCGTCGATCCATTGGAAGAAAAAGCACCGGAAGTAGGGCTATACAAAAGTTTCAATTATCTCATCGCGAATACAACATCAGAAACCAATAAGAACAACAAAGGGCACAATTACTTACGCTACAACTATAACATGTATAGAAGCAACGAGCCGCAGTATCCGGATGTCTCGACTGGCCCACGTGTGTCGGATGACCACAGTCACAGTTAGGTATAGGTTCCTTGGGAGGAACGGGCGCATCCTTGCAAGACACGTCGGGGTACATCTCTCTAGGACGACCCTTTTTCCTCCAAATCGACTCACGATACGAGTCCTCCATCTAATAACACGAAACGATTTCAACACAAAACACTTTACTAACTACATTAACCAAACATACTGCAACGATGCACGCAGAGAAGGGGTGGCCGGAACAAGGTCCGACGATGGGCCGATACCTGACGGGGAGGAGCCCTAGGAGGGAGGGACGCCGGAGAAGGCCGCTGAGGGGAGGAGAGCTCGGTCCTGGGGTGGAGAGGGACGCTGCGGGAAATGGAATGGATGAATGGCCAAAAACAAGAAGTGCCTGGGCTTTTAAATGGCCGGGGTTGTACCCCGCCATGCATCATGGCGGGTTAGGGCTACCCCGCCATGCATCATGGCGGGGTACACCCCTGCCACGCTAGCGAGGCGCGCTGCCACCCCTGCCACGTGGGCCATGCACCCCGCCACCATGCATGGCGGGGTTCAGTGCATTTGCCCCGCCATGCATTGTGGCGGGGCCAAACGGGTTAGATTTAAAAATATTTTCAAACACGGGTTAAATTTAAAATTTGTTTCAAATTTGGGCTAAAAATAAAAAAAATTCTCCAGCGATGGCGTCAGTTTCAGAGGCGCGGAGTTGGAGATCGACGATCCGCAGAGCCCTAGACGGACAGACACCGGCGGCCAAGCCTCGATCTGCAGCCAAGCCGCGGGTGGAATCGAGGAGGGGAGAGCAGAGGCGGCGCTCCGGCGAAGCGGATGCCAACCTGTAGGCCACGCCACCATGACGGCTGACTGGAGCCGCCCGCCCATCATTCACCTACAGAGTCGCAGTCCACCTCGGTAGGCTCGGTTCGTCCCCTCCCCCCTCTCATGTCCTCCGATCCCGCATTCGATTTTGCTTGCTCATCCTGCCTCGGGTTGAATCGCGCACTTGCTAGTTCCGCAACTACGCAGGAAATCGATCCGGTTTCGCTCCAAAACAACACTCGAGTTCCCAGATTGCAAAGCACAGTAGCTATAACAATTAGGATTGCAAAGCACTTGTAGGAAGCGTAGTCAACCTAGAAGGAATGTCACAAAAGAAGGACCAGCAGAACCTAGCACTCCACGGAGGCCAACTAGGGATGAAATCCTACGAGATAGTCCAGGAAAGGTCACTAGAAGGTAATTGTTCTATACATCTAATTGCCGATCGTATTTATTATACATAATAATTATTCTATACATCTAATTACCGATTGTATTTATGTGCAGCAAGCTAGCCATGTTGTTTGAAGAGAGCACATCTTCACAAACTGACAACGCTAGCCCCGTGAGGATCCCTACCCCGGTGTCACCAAAGAAGATGACTCCAAAAAGGAGGAAGCTAAATATTGGATGATGGAGCATTTTAGTTGTGATGAGTTGTGAACTCATTTTAGTTGTGATGAGATGTAAAAACTGGTTGCTAAATTCTTGCTGTTATTTTCGTTTGGAGATGAACTTGTTTTTCGTTTGGAACTGCTGTATCTTCTTTTGAGATGAACTTGTGTATGCTACAAACATATTTTATGAGATGAACTAGTTGCTAAATTCTTGATGTTATATTTTATTTGTAATTGTATATGAATCAATTATTGTTGTTATATACTACTTGTAACTGTGCATGGAGGCAATGGCCACGCTGTAGCTAGCCATGGCGGCAAGCCAGCCAGCCAAGGCCACAGGACGCTAGCACAGGCAGGCCACGAGCACAGGCATATGCAGCAGCTACAAACATAATGAGGGGTAAAAAGGTCACTTTAAGAACAAATACATGTATTTAGAGTCCAAAAGAGATTAAAAAGGACCAAAATCCTATTATAGCTTAGTGTAATTGTTTGGAGTCCTATTTAAACGAAACCAATGTTTGGAGTCCTATTATAGCGAAACCAAACGATTGGAGTCCTATAATAACCATTTTCTTTCCTTAAACAGTAGAATTAGATAAACAAGACAGGGAGACCTCAACGAGACACACACCACCACTAGATGCCCAGATGATTATTTGTGTGCAACACACCCCTCAGATGATTATTTATTTGTATGCAACACATGCCCAGATGATTATTTGTTTGCAAACGTACAGAAGCAAATCTGTTACAAATTACATCCCCCAACACACCACAACCGCTGCTCTGATGACGAGGACATTACCATACTGCCCAAACCTGAGCCAAACTCTGCACTAACCCAACTGAGGCTGCACGCAAATCCGCCATGCCGCCGCCAAACAATAGTGTCTTTTCTGCTGCTGCTGACAACCACTTCCGTTGCTCGGACTCAGCTTGAGGAGCGATCCTGGATAGGCTAACTAAGAGCTCCCTCATTCCGTTCTTGTGAGTGAGACAGTGAATGGAAAAAATTAGAGATACGTGTTTCTGCCCAAAGGGTCTCGGATGCCGAGCAGATACTTTTAACGGCCTGCAGAGATGGAGCTGAGGCTGGCCTGAGGGCCGGTTTAAGAGTTTCCCCTTAACCCCTGAAGTCTTCTGTTCTCTTCCATGTACCATCTCTTCAGTCTCTCTTGAGCAACCGCCACCTGCAGATAAGGTGGGTTGTTAGAGGTGATTCAACATGTTGTGTACCTTTTAATTAGCTATTGTTTGAAGGCTGCAGATAACATTGTTAGTTACTTAGTTGCAATACTGAGGAAACAGTGAGTCAAGGTAAACCTGTTTATCCCAGTCGGTCTTTAATGTTATGAACAGAAGCACGATAGTTTGGACTAGTGTTCCGAGCAGCATGCCAATCCAAATGCCCTACGATGAACAACCAAGGAGAGTAAGGACTTAAAGCCAACATTTTTCTAGAGTGCCCCAATGGTAAACACCGAACTCTGTATATCACCTTCACTTGAAATCCCACCACATAGCCCAGGACTGCTCCAAGAGGGATGCCAATCAGGTAGTACGAAGTGACGTTGACATAGGCGACTACGCTTTGCCAGCCTGCGCCGACGGCGACGCCTATAGATTTGATGATGGCAGTGGTTATTTTAGTGTCAATAAAACAAGGTGGTGGTAGCACATTGTAGCGATCTCTATCATTCAGCAGGTCTTAGAAGGATACCTGATAGCACTGGCTGAACACTGTTCAGCAATATGGAGAAGGCTAGCAGAGGCGAAAGGTCGGCAACTGCCTCAGCTACTGCTTGACTATCAGTGAATATGTAGGCAAGGCCTCCACGGAAGAAAAGGAAGAGCACGAACAACACAACTCCGATCGAGAAAGATGTGATGACCACATTGTAAATGGCAAACTTTGCCCTTCTTGCGCTTCCAGCTCCAAGCTCATTTGCCACTCGCACTCTGAAGACATATTGCATTCATATAAAAAACATTGAAAGTAGATATTATATTACTGAATAAAAAAATGGTAAAGATAAAGTTATTTACCCTGTTGCAGCCAAAAAACCGAAAGAAATCATCATCTCCCAACCGTTGATGTTGAGGCTGCACATTTCACAAATAGTTATCACACTGTTTAGGGCCTGTTGGATCCACACTGGGTTTCTACTTGCGAAGGCCTTTGGCCTGTGGAATTCTAAAATCTGGAGCAGGAGCACGAGCTGGTCCCGTTCGGATCAGCTAGAGCTTTCAACAGGCACAAGCTGAGAGAGCCAGCTTATAGATGGTAAAGACTAGAACAAAAGATGAATTGTTTGGATCCCAAACTGAATTATGGAAGCTATATTCCAAGATCTGGTGAGATGATTCCAAGATCTAGTGAGACGAGATCCAAACAGGATGGAGTAGCATGGCAGACAATTATGAGTGGAAGGACAAAAGTAAGTGTGAAGAGCAAATTACTAAAAAGTGAAGTGTAGAGTAATGCATATCATTACCATATTGAAAGGGCGTCGAGTGCAACCTCTGCGTCCTTCATGTACCCTGTGAGCAGCACCAATATGGTGTTGTACCACAATTCCAAACTGTAAAGGCAAAGCAGAGCAATGAATATGAATGACAGGTGTATCAAAACCTTGACAAGATCGATAAAGAAAGCTATGATACACTGTTAGTATCCCTTCAAAATGTACGTGCCGCTTACCAGAGCATGACACCAGAAGACAGCGAGAGCTTGATGATGGCACCGAGATCAGCAAACGCAGCCGAGGAGAACCCGGTCCACGTGTGAGGGCAGCCGCCGAAGAAGACGAAGGCAAGCTGCCCGAACACGGGGATCCACATGGCGATGACCATGGACCCCATGACTCCCGCCAGGCCGAGCTGGAACTTGACGGTCATGAGCCAGGACAGGAGGAGGTGGAGGCCGAGGTTGAGCAATGCCAAGTAGGTGATGATGATGTTCTTGCTCTGCGCCTGCAGGTACATCTGGAGCGTGAAGGACCAGACGTAGGAGAACATGACGGGGATGTACCAGAGCGAGATGGTCCCGGCCACCGCGGAGATGTCCGGGTCCTGGCCCAGCGCGACGAGCAGCGGCGCCGTGAAGAGGTAGATCGGGAGCATGACGATGGCGCAGGCGAAGAGGATGATCCAGGACCGCTGCAGGTAGATGCCCAGCATGTGGTACTGCTTTGCGCCGTAGGACTGACCGCACAGCGTCTCCAGCGCACTCGCCATGCCCAGCTGCAGTCCATCACAGCGCCACAGTGGTAAGATCCATGAAAAAACGCTCTGTCGATTAATTAAGCTTCTAGTCTAGAGTGGTAATTGTATTGGTTGGCATATACAGATAGATATCCTGTTGAGGTCATGCCGTTTTCATTCATCTGTTGATGTACAATGTTTTCATATTTTCTTTTTTTCTTGTTAGCAATGATCAATGATGCCATGGTGATGCGCTGCACACCGCACACCAGAGGAGATTGTTCATCTTGGGTACGTAGGATAGGAAAAGGAAGCAGTGTTTGAGGCGGCAAGAACGGAAGTCAGATCACGCAAGTAAAAGCCATTGGAGACGAGGACGTCCATGCCTTTTCCACCATGACTTTGGCGAGATGGACGACGATGGCTTGGCAATCACCGATGACGACGATTACGGGTACGCACCTGACTCAGTCAACCCCTCGCCATTTTCTTTGCCGACGCCGCCGAGAGAAGAGCGGGTTCAGCGTACGTCCCTCTACTGCATTGCACGTGCGAATAGAAAGAAATTCCTCACGGAGGTTTGGGTGACATCCATGAGGTCCCCAGGAACTGATGCAGCAATGTTTGTTTCCCAGCATGTGGCACGGCCGGGTTAGTTGGTGCCAAACTCGGGTTGAATTTTACACCCTGTGGTCCCGAAATATGGTTCAAAGGGGCCTGTTGGTTTGGCTGAAAAGCAATAGCTGAAAGTACTGTTCCTGATTTATTGTGAAAGAAAAACACTGGCCCCCGTTTGGCTGGAATTATAAGCCGGCTGAAAAACGTTGTTGGCTGATTTTTTGTGAGAGAAAAATACTGTTCCGGCTGAAAAACAAGCCGAATAAGACGAATTATAAGTCAGATGAACAGGGCCAATTTGTTAGTTGAAAAAGTAAGTCGACCGTGGACCAGAGCACAGTACAGTTCGTTCGAGTCATGAATGCCACCCGTACGATCGACGCACATGAGAAGAGAAAACAGTAGCGTTCGTTGTTGAATTGAAGGTTAGACACGAGCATGATCATGCTCTTCCTCTGTATGTCTGTGTGTGTCACGTTACTCTCGTTTGAGCTACTTTTCAGTCACAAATTTCAGCATAAGCCAACTGGGTCGTTGTGGCCAGAAAAGTGAAAAGATGTGCTTGGTGCTGTGGTCCTTGTCCCATGCACTGTTAGTATGAATGCAAAATGCAGGCCAGAAGATTACTGGAAACAGGAGTGCCCTAGACGACTCCAGACTTGCGTGCTTCAAGTCGCTTTGCACCTCGCAGAATATTAATAATAATAAAAGTCGTTGTTTAATTTTCTCCCTCCTATATTTATACATTTGCCCCTAGAAAAAATGGCATATACATACATGTGCTTGAAATCAGATGAGAATTTAATTATATATGTATGTTGATGCACGCTGAGATTGTTTTGGCAGGAGAAGAAATCATGTACTGTATACGTATGACGGACGCATGGAATCTTGGTTTGCAGATGTAGCTAGCTTGTCGTGTGGCGGTGGCGCTACTACTGCTACAGTGCTACTGCTAAGCTGCACTCAACTGACAGTCGTCCTGTGTGGAGACCAAGAGTAACCCAATATATACTCCTTGAGCATGGCAATGGAGATTGGGGGGAGAGAGAGAGACATGGCATGGCATGGAATCATGGATGGATCGGAGGCGAGGCGAGACAAGAACGTACCAGGATGCCGTTGCTGAAGCGCATGAGGACGGTGGAGACGAGCGCGTAGGCGGCGAGCTCGGTGGCGCCGATGTGGCCGATGAAGGCCTGGCTGATGACGGTGACGCCGAAGGAGGCGAAGCGCGCGCAGATGGAGGGCCCCGCCACCACCCACAGCCGCTTGTTCTCCTCCCACGCCCGCCGCCGCAGCGGCTGCGCCGACCACTCCGCCTCCTCCCGCCGCTGCTCCGCCTCCTCCGCCTTGCCGACCCCGCCTCCTCCTGCCCCGGCCCCGTTGTGGTGGTGCTCCAGCAGAGGCACCTTCGCTGCCTCGCCACCGCCGCTGCTCTGCTCATCCATGCCGTACCGTCGGCTCGCCGCCGGGGCCTGCGTGCACGAGCTTTAGCCGGAGGAGGAGGAGGAGGAGGAGGAGGACAGGAGGAGAGGAGATGATGCTCCGTAACACGGGCGCGTGCGTGCGACAAGCTCTAATGAGCTCTGAGAAGAAGATTAGCCGCGATGGTGAGCCGAGCGTTGGTTATTATTATATACTCGCTCGTGCAGTTTAAGCAAGAAGAAGGGGGCAAGGACGAGAGTGGCCTCGCAGCTGCGTTGGGAGGGAGGGGTACGACGGGCACATGCTCGTGTCGTGTGGTAGTGGTAGGTACACGCTACGGCTGCGCTGCACTCGTCGCGCTACATGCATGGCTCCACAATCATCCTGTGGCCTCCACGACGCCACGCACGCACGCACGTACCATCCTGTGGCGAGCAGTAATGCAGCGGTGGGGGCACTGAACAGCGGTGGCGAGCAGTAATGGAGCGGTGGTGATCAGCCCGGCCAACTCGTCTCTCCATGTGCATGCTCAGGCGTCCCATTCAAAGTGTCATTTTTTTACTTTTAGATGACAGTTCGTATTATTCAAAATTTTTATGGTAGGAGTAGCTATTAGTAGCTTTTATGGCCATGCTGCTGTCCTGCTGTCTAAGCCTCCTAGACAAAATTAACCGAATCGAAAGAATGAGAACTAAAAAATTCGGTTCCTAATATTTAGGAACCAAAATAACCGAAACAATCGGTTTCTACTCTTGGTTAACCGAATTAACCAAAAGAACCGAATTATATCAATTACACTTCACTTACTTGCAATTTGTAAGATTATATTTGGTTTATGTGTGATATTTCATATTTGAACTATTATATATTTGTGTTACTATATTAGTATTGTTCACTTATGAATTATTATTATCTAAAATGTATATAGTGTTGCATAAATTTACTTGAAAACATGCATATTTATCATTGTCTTAGCCTCTCTTGAAAAAGTTCGGTTAGTTTGGTTAGAACCGGAACCAAACCAAAATCCGAAATGGTCGGTTCCGAGAATTTTTGAGAACCGATCGGTTCCTATTTTCTAAAAACCGAATTGTTTCAAAAACCGAGGAACCGAATCGAAACCGAACCGAGAACCGAATGCCCAGGCCTTCTGTTGTCCTGCTGTTGCTGCTGCCACAGCGCGGCCTTGTTTAGTTTCCACCCCAAAATTTTACGTTCTATCATATCGGATGTTTGGACACATGCATAGAGTATTAAATATAGACTAAAAAATAACTAATTACACAGATTTCGTATAATTTGCGAGATAAATCTTTTAAGCCTAATTAGTCCATAACTTTATAATAAGTGCTACAGTACACACATGTGCTAATGATAGATTAATTATACTTAATAAATTTATCTCATAATTTTTTTATTAGTAATCGAACACCTCATGCAACATCTGCGTATACCATATAGCACTCCAAAACTTTACGCCATGTGGCTCAACAAGGCCTAGCCCACGATGCAACGGACGACGGACGGTCGGACAGGACCGAATTCATCAATGTGCAAATATAAATGCGGCCGGCCGGCGGCCCGCGTGGAACTCGCCGGCGGCCGGGGAGAATTATTCCTCCCGCTAGATCTAAACCCTGCAGGCTGCAGCTACCACGCACATGGAGATAGAGATAGATGAGCCCTTGTCGTCTCTTCTCTGAGTTCTCGCTCACCAGTCACCTTATCCCCGGGCCTACGGAGTAGACGTGACACACACTTAATTATTTGTCCGTGCCTGTAAATGCGTCTTCATATTATTCTAACATCGACAGATCCTCATTTCAAAAAAGAAAAAAAAACATTCGACAAAAAAAATTACACCAAAAGCAGCCAGCGGATCCATCCACAAGCTCACGAGCTCGCCCCATTCGTTGATGGCCTAGAAGTTCAATCTAAGGCGGAAAAAATGAGTATAAACTTGAAAATCAACTTTTAGAATTGATGAACCTAGCTAAAACCCACTTATAAGCTAGTGGACCTCTAAGTACATTTAACTCTTGTATGTATTAAAGAGATCTGACGTGGATAGATGATTATATATTTGTTTAAAAAAATGAAATGGTTCTTACGATCCACTCGTATATAACGTACGAGTATGGCCTTGCCTGCTCAGACTAGCCGCAGTGGGTACTCTAAAACGATATTCTAAAGCTTTAGAGTATGAATATAGAGTAAAAACTGATGCACTGGATACTCTAAAACGATACTTTATCTTTTCTCTCACTCTATATTTAGAGTGGTACAGTGCTTACTCTATACTCTATAGTGGCGGGCTCCACTAACTAAACAAAGGAAAAAAATATTATAACTCATAAATAAAAAATCCAAATTAAATTTCGATTGCACCATTAAATTCGTCTCAATAAATCCTTCAAAACTAGATCACACATGGATATATTTAGATAAAGTGATAAGTGGGTCCCACAGTGGATAGAGTGGATAGATGATGATATAGAGAATGAATGGGTGCGGAAGAATTAAGTATAGAGGAGAGAATCTGGCTGACTAGGACATATAAAAGATGAATATAGAGGTTCATGAGTGCGGGTAGTCTGACAAGGGAACAGGCGAACAGCACGCAACAATACAAGTGGCTGCCCCGTCTGGCCCGGCATCCGATGGCTGCATCCGTGTAACACGACACGACACACGATGACGACAACCGTACGTCGCCGTCGGTCACGCTTTGGCTTGTTGCGTGCTGGATGCTGTACTGGAGCACGTGGAGATGCCGAGAGTAGTATTATTGGATCGATAGGAGTCTCTCGATTCTTAATTAGGCTGGGTTTAGTTTCCAAATTTATAATGTTAAAATTTACTATAGCGATACTGTAGTATTTCATTTGTATTTGGTAATAATTGTCTAACCGTTGACTAATTAGACTCAAAACGTTCGTCTCGCAAAGTACAATCAAACTGTACAATTAGTTTTTGATTTTATCCATATTTAGTACTCCATGCATGTATCGTAAGTTTGATGTGACGGAGAATCTTTTTTTTGTATAGTACACTTTTCAATGCAACTAAACATAGCCTTAGTATTATTACTTTATCGATATATCTCTACCAAAAAAATGATCTATTTATAATTATTGAGAGCCTTATTTAGCTTTACATGAACCATATATAGGCCTCGTTTAGATGAGAGAATTGGGGAGAAAAACACTGTATCATAATTCATGTAGCATTTTGTTTGTATTTGATAAAAATTATCTAAATTTTGACTAACTAGGCTTAAAATGTTCGTCTCGCAAAGTACAATAAAACTGTGCAATTAGTTTTTGATTTCATCAACATTTAATACTTCATGCATTTGCCAATATTTTGATGTAACGGAGAATCTTTTTTTTGCATAGTAAAATTTGGGGAGAATTGGGGAACTAAACGTGGCCATATTATGGATACTCTATCGTACCCAGCAGTGGTGCTCATCATACATCACCTTATTTATTTCATTTCAGGCCGTACAGTTCTCTCCCCGGCTCTCTGACGACTAGCACATGGACGCCGCCGGTACGGAATTACGGATACACGATGGCGTACGTGATACTCCGCATGACTGTGGTTGGCGGCCGCGATAACGAGGGACCAATAATAATCAAAGGCAGTGTTTAGTTCATTCAAAATTTCAAAAATTTTACAAGATTCTCCGTCACATCAAATCTTTAGACGCATATATGAAGTATTACATGTAGGTAAAAAATAACTAATTACACAGTTTGCTGTAAATGTCGAGACAAATCTTTTGAGCCTAGTTAGCCTATGATTGGATAAATTTTATCAAATAACAACAAAAAGTGCTACAAAAACTTTACACCAACTTTTACACCATCTAAACACTACCAAACTCCATCTACCATCCGATCCACTGACGTTCAACCAAGACCAGTCTCAATAGATTTTTCGTAAGTTTTATGAATATTAAATAAACTAACATGGTATATTAATATTATAAATGAAGACAGAGATAAAAAAAAGTTTGATGAGATGAAACAAGTTTTTTTTCTGCCAGACACATAGACACATACACGAGCGCACACTCACCCCTATGAACACACGCACACTACCCCTATAAGCACATCCGAATAACTGAGTTGGACCGGCAAATCTCGAGATTGACGAAGTCACCACAGGCGCCTCACTATCGACGGCATGTCGCCTGCCACTGAAAAACCGCCGTTAAATATAATCCTAGAGCAAAACAGGAAAATGCGAGCACTTGTTAGGATAAAACTTGTTTATACTGTTTCCAACACCAGAGAGTCTTGAAAATAGGGACATGAAACTTCCATTAAGACCAACCTAATGATCGATGGATCGACGACTTGTTTTGTCAGCATCACGGGCAACAAAGACCTTTAATTTGTCCTGATTTCATAGAAAAAAAGAAAAACAAAAGGATCTGTTAGGATTACCAGCTTATTACAGAACTCAGAACAAACTGTGAAGTGCCTTCAAAACCTCAGAGTTAAATGCAGGAACAATCTCTAAACAATGTCTTTTATAGCGACCAGAGGCATCAGTCAATCTAACGTTTTTTGTGACCGACTATCCATCTCTATAGTGAGTTTTAGCGACTCAAATACAGTCGCTGCTTTAGGGCTGTGGTGTAATGCTCGTCAAGGGAAGCTATTTAGGTCCTCCACGAACTTTTAAACGTATTCTAGTTCTCTAAACTTGTCAAGTGATGTATTGCGCATCTCTAAACTCGTGAAATGATGCACCGTTGGTCTATTTCTCTGTAGTGCACCACTTAACGGGCTTAGGGACCCTACCGTGCGATGCATCACAAATTTTCTTTCGCAGCTAGCTAACCAATACTAGTACAGCACGTATGGTCGTGTGCCGTGCCGTGTGTGCACATTATCACTTTACCTCCATAGCCGCCGTCTCGTCACACATGCATGCATCCTTACTTGCAACACAAAGTGACAGCACCTCTTTTCACAAAAAAGAAAAAAGTGACAGCACCTGCATGCTGGTGGCTGTTATACCTTTAGGATCTTATAGCAGTAGAACAGTGGGGTAGCATCTATGTATTTCATGTATAGACATCGAGTTCCTAGTACATGATCTAACGGATCTTAGAGAGAGAGAGAAAGGGAGAGATCGAGGTAGTGCAAACCATCGGAAGGAAGGGTGGTGGTGTTGGAGCTCGAGCCGGTCGCCATCACGGACGTTGATGGTGGCTGCGCACGGGCAGCGACGTTCGGGGTAGGAAAGTCGACGCAGTGGAGATCCGGCGGCGCAGTGCAGTGGCGGCGACGGCGTGGAGGCGTTTCCCGTCGCTGGCTGCGCCCCTCTCTGGAGATCGGGATTAGGGTTGTAGGTGGGGAAACTGGCGGCTCAGGTGAACCTCGTACCAAGTGCCCCGGCCCCCACCTCTCTATTTATATGCGCAGTGCGACGGGGGCCCTCCAGCCATAGATGGGCTGGGCGCCCCCGATCAGGGCGCGAGACAAGGCCCAAAGAAGCCGTTGGGCTTCCTCGGACAGGAGATCAATCTAACATTCTCCCCCTTGATCTCAACATATACTTAAACCTTTAAACTTTGACTTTAATATCTTTCACTTTACTCGTTCCATCACAGATAAGTGTATAGAGCATATTTCATCGTCACGGTCAACTGCCGATGGATTTGACAGCTACAATACACATATCTGATCTGAAACAGTTACTTTAACTTTGGGCCCTTTATTATAGTCCAGGAGTCATAGGCTTTCCCTTAAACCCATGCCGGCTACATGTTCTCTGAACACGTTGGGTGGTAAGCCTTTTGTAAGCGGATCCGCGAGCATCTTTTCAGTGCTTATATGCTCAAGACTTATAATTTGATCCCGGACTTTATCCTTCACAACATAATACTTTATGTCAATGTGTTTGGCAGCACCACTTGACCTATTGTTGTGAGCGTACTGTACTGCTGGATCATTATCGCAGTATAACTTTAGTGGCTTGTGTATGCTGTCGACCACATTCAAACCGGGTATGAACTTCTTTAGCCAGTTCACCTGCCCCGTTGCCTCATAACATGCTACAAACTCGGCATACATTGTGGACGATGTAGTGACGGTTTGTTTCGAGCTTTTCCATGAAATTGCTCCTCCTGCGAGAGTGAATACATATCCTGACGTGGATTTTCTATCATCTCCCGCATAATCAGAATCCGAATACCCCACTATCTGGAGAGAATCTGATTTTCTGTACGTCAACATGAGGCCTTTCGTACCTTGCAAATATCGCAAGACTTTCTTTACCAATTTCCAGTGTTCAATTCCTGGATTACTTTGAAATCTGCCAAGCAACCCGGTAACAAAAGCTAAGTCAGGGCGCGTGCATACTTGAGCATATTGCAGGCTTCCGACAGCAGAAGCATATGGAACCACTTTCATTTGATCGAGCTCGTATTGGTTCCTAGGGCATTGAAAATCCCCATATCTGTCGCCCTTGACCATAGGTGCAGGTGAGGCACTACATTTATGCATACTGAATTTCTTTAAAACTTTTTCAACGTATGCCTTTTGTGATAGTCCTAATACCCATTTATTTCTATCTCGGTGAATCTCTATGCCCAAAACAAATGAAGCTTCACCAAGATCTTTCATATCAAATTTTGAAGATAAAAACTTCTTTGTCTCCAGTAGTAGACTGACATCACTACTAGCGAGTAAGATATCATCTACATACAGGATTAGGAAGATATACCTTCCATTCTTAAACTTTGTATAAACGCAATTATCCTCAATATTTTCTTTAAACCCAAAATTCTTTATTGTTCTGTCAAACTTCAAGTACCACTGTCTCGAAGCTTGCTTTAACCCATAAATCGATTTCTTTAAACGGCATCCCATTCGTTCTTTTCCTTCTACGACAAAACCTTTCGGTTGTGCCATATAAACATTTTCCTCCAGATCCCCATTCAGGAATGCCGTTTTTACATCCATCTGATGTAATTCTAAATCATAGTGTGCCACTAACGCCATTATAATTCTGAAGGAATCCTTACATGAGACTGGAGAAAACGTCTCATTGTAATCAATCCCTTCTCTTTGCGTAAAACCTTTTGCCACAAGTCGCGCTTTAAATCTTTCAATATTCCCTTGGGAGTCACGTTTTGTCTTGTAGACCCATTTGCAGCCTACTGTCTTGGCTCCTTTAGGAATAGGCTCTAAGTCCCAAACTTTGTTGGTACTCATTGACTTTATTTCATCTTCCATGGCCTCAAGCCACTTGGATGAATTATCGCTTCTCATGGCTTCTTCAAATGAAGTGGGATCACCCTCCATTTGAAAATCTTCAGTGTTATACACCTCATAATCATTGGGTATAGCTGATCTTCTGACTCTTTGGGACCTTCTAGGGGCCTCCACATTTGGCACATCTTCTGTTTGGGGGTGTTGTTGCTCCCCCTCATCTGTGGCATCAATTTGTATAGGTTCCTGAAGAACAGGTTCCTCATCATTGTTTATTGTTACCACAGGAGAACTGACAACAGGTGTTGGCACTACAGTATCTGGCACTGTTGGTGCAACAAGAACAGGTAGTTCAAAGAATGGTTCCTGAATCATCGGATTGGGCACACATACCCGCTTCTCCTCAAGAACAATTTCTCGAGCCACCATGCTCCCCCTCATCATTTCATCCTCTAAGATAACAGCGTGTCTCGTTTCTACAAATTTTGTGTATCTGTCTGAACAGTAGAAACGAAAACCTTTTGACTTTTCAGGATAGCCAATGAAATGGCAGCTAACTGTTTTGGGATCTAACTTCCCAATATTTGGGTTAAACACTTTTGTCTCAGCAGGACTCCCCCACACACGTAAGTGTTTTAGTGAGGGTTCTCTTCCTGTCCACAATTCGTATGGTGTTTTGGGCACCGCTTTACTTGGTACTCTATTTAGAATATGAATGGCGGTTTTTAACGCCTCCATCCATAGACTCAATGGCAAATCAGAGTAACTCATCATGCTACGCACCATATCCATTAAGGTACGGTTGCGCCTTTCAGCTACTCCATTCTGCTGAGGTTCGCCCGGTGTAGAATACTGGGCTACTATGCCATTCTCCTGTAGAAACCTTGCAAAAGGTCCAGGAACTTGGCCATACGGGGTATGCCGACCGTAGTACTCCCCACCACGATCAGACCGGACCACTTTAATCTTTAAATCATGCTGATTTTCGACTTCAGCCTTAAATATTTTAAATTTATCCAACGCTTCATTTCTTTCTTTAATTGGATAAATGTAACCATAACGGGAGTAATCATCTGTGAATGTGATGAACGAGTCAAAACCATCCACACTTTTCACAGGAAAAGGACCACAGATGTCTGTGTGAATTATCTGTAGAATTCCTGTGCTTCGTTTAGCATCCTTTTTAATTTGCTTTGTGTATTTTCCTTTAATACATTCTTTACACTGTTCAAAGTCTGAGAACTCTAATGGAGGAAGAATATCATTCTTAACTAGTCTCTCTATTCTCCCCCTCGAAATATGGCCTAAACGACAGTGCCATAATTTCGACGACGCATCTTGAGTTCTCTTTCGTTTTCTGTTTGCGTTCACTAACGAGAATACGTTATCATTCGCATCACATACGGAATTCACATTTTCACGAAGTGATAACAAATAAAGATCTTGCTTTTGAAAAGCAAGGCCAACACATTCATTATTACATAAAATTTCACATTTGCCATCTCCAAAATGGCAATCGAATCCATCATTGTCCAAACATGACACACTAATCAAGTTTCTTTGTAATGACGGGACAAATAAAACATCTTTCAACAAAAGAATGAATCCATCGGCAAGCTCTAAGGAGACATCGCCAACAGCTTCGACGTCTGCTTGGACTCCATTTGCGACTTTAATGTGCCTTTCGCTTCTTTGCGTAGTTCTCGTCGAACGGAATCCCTGTAAAGAATTTGCAACATGAACAGTTGCTCCTGAGTCAATCCACCAAGTAGATTTCGAATACTGTACATACAGGGATTCATTTATAAACGTAATCATGTTCTCACCTTGCTTTGCCATGATCATCTTTAGGAAATCGGGACAATCTTTCTTGTAATGTCCCGTCTTCTTGCAGTGAAGACACTGATCTTTGCTGACTGTAAACTTGTTCTGCTGAGGCTGATGCTGCATGGGAGCTTTGCCCTTTGGCTTTGAGGGAGAGTTGGCATTGGCATTGAAATTCTTTCTTTTGTTGTCTTTAACAAAATTGAGGGTACCACCATTGGCGGCTTTTATCCTCTCTTCTTCTTGTGCACACATCGCCATACAACGTTCTAAATCCCATTTTTCGGGCTGAATGTTGTAGTTGACAACAAAGGTGTCAAACTCTTTTGGTAACGAAGCAAAAATCAGATGAACAAGAAACTCTTCTGTAAGAGCCAGGTCCATTGATTTTAACTTGTTATTCAAATGATTCATCTTTGATATGTGCTCTCTAATGCCATTGCCTCCACCTCCAGTGTATTTTTCTGTCACCAGCTGCTTTATCAGCTGAGTAGCATATGTCTTTGAAGAGCCATAGAACTGACTCTTTATCCTTTCCAAGTACTCTGTGACAGTGTCACATTCTTGGATTGAGCCCATTATGGTAGGCTCAATTGTGTTCTTTATGACAGCAACACACTTTTTGTTGGCATTGACCCACTTTTGCTTTTGTAGGTCATATGCCATCTGTACTGGAGCATGGTCCCTCTCTTTTTTCTGCCATTCAGCATCAGACTCATTAGCCTCCCTCACCGGTGCCACAGGTTCACTGGGGCATGGTGTGGTGACCACCCAGTCTACCTCAGCCAAAACAAAGGCGAGGTCTATTTTCTTTTTCCATTCATTGTAGTTGTCACCTTTGAGGGGTGGGATATCTTTGATAAACCCCATCAAAGAGTAACCTCCTGAAAATATAAGTCATATAAAGTGAGAACTTAATTATAACATGAATAATTGCATGTTTTAGTTCCAACGTTGGTCAAAATTAAAACATACAAAAACATTCTTTTTACACTAATTCTAGATCACCGTTGGGCAGAAATAGAATTAATGCATGAGAAAATCATAATAACATCATAATACTGCTATTAATCAACGTTGGTCAGAATAATAACAACATTATAATCAGTTCAAAATTTATCTATTTTTCAAAATTAAATTCTCCCGTTGGTTCGAATTTAATAATGAAATAACATCTTTAAGTACGCAGCGGAAACACTTTTAACATAAATATTCTCATAATTATTTTTCCAGAAACATGAAAAATACTGTACTGTTCTCCAAAAAATTTATCGTTGGACAAAATTTATTCGGAGATATAACATCAAAATTCAAATCAAAACATTCAAATATGCATTAACATAGTTTCTGGAAAAACAAAAAAGGAAATCAATTTCTGTTTCTTTTGGGCCCAGCCGCGGTCGCTGTTCACTTGCGGCCCATCCGGGTTTTTTTTTTTTTCTCTGTTCAGCCGAATAGACGCGGCCGAAAACAATAGCGGGCCTCGGCCCAGTACTGTGCGTGGCCCACGGCCGTTCCCACAGGCAGAGCCGCGCCCAGGCCGCAACCTGGGCCTGGGCCGGCATTTCGGCCCACCGGCGCCTGCCCGCCTGGGCTGATTGTGGCCCAACTGCCCGAGACAAGATCTGAACCGTTGATCCTAGGGTTAGTCCATCCGACGGCCACGAGTCATTTTCGGAGGATCAAAACCCCTGGAGCCGCACGTTCTAACCCTAATTTCATTCATTCGACACCAGCAGCCGCAGCTGACCGGCGAGAGGCGGTCGGGCGCGCAGGGAGGCGCCGTGCCGGGCCTCGGCGTCCGCGCCGGCCGAGCCGGCAAGCGATTCGCTCGCGCGTGCGCGGCGACCTCCCTTCCCTTCTTCTGCTTTTCTCTCATCCTTTTCTTCCTTCATTCACCGACGGCCCCGAGAAGCAAACATCGGCGGCGGCCATTGGAGGGAGGAGGCGAGACGGCGCCGCCGTCGGGCCCCTGGGAGGTGCGCGCGTCCGCCTGATGGGCGCGCTGCCGTCCAGCGGCCTAACGGCGGTGCTCAGCTTGTCTGTGCCCACGCGCGCGCGACGGAACGAGGCGCCGTCGAGCGGTGACCGGTTACCTTTCCGCGTTCCGGCGGTGATGACGGCGTGAAGAAGACCCAGGTAGGTTCTTCACCTCCGCCGTCCTTTCTTTCTTTGACCCTTTTAGGGTTTCACTGTTAGGGTTAGATTCGGATATTGTACTAAGCCGATTAAAAATCGGTTTTTCGTTTCTTTCTTTCCCCAAACAGCTAGATCTACTTGCTATATAGGCCTCCGATACCATTGTTATACCTTTAGGATCTTATAGCAGTAGAACAGTGGGGTAGCATCTATGTATTTCATGTATAGACATCGAGTTCCTAGTACATGATCTAACGGATCTTAGAGAGAGAGAGAGAAAGGGAGAGATCAAGGTAGTGCAAACCATCGGAAGGAAGGGTGGTGGTGTTGGAGCTCGAGCCGGTCGCCATCACGGACGTTGATGGTGGCTGCGCACGGGCAGCGACGTTCGGGGTAGGAAAGTCGACGCAGTGGAGATCCGGCGGCGCAGTGCAGTGGCGGCGACGGCGTGGAGGCGTTTCCCGTCGCTGGCTGCGCCCCTCTCTGGAGATCGGGATTAGGGTTGTAGGTGGGGAAACTGGCGGCTCAGGTGAACCTCGTACCAAGTGCCCCGGCCCCCACCTCTCTATTTATATGCGCAGTGCGACGGGGGCCCTCCAGCCATAGATGGGCTGGGCGCCCCCGATCAGGGCGCGAGACAAGGCCCAAAGAAGCCGTTGGGCTTCCTCGGACAGGAGATCAATCTAATAGATTTCATACTAATAGATTAGAAACTGCATAGGACTTTTCAGATAGGATGCCATTCCGCTAACGGTTTAAATCGTCTTTTGGCTTTCAGTTAAAAAAGACAAGGATTCTGCCATAAAATTCTAAAAAGAAACTGCACAGTACTACAGAACAGTTAAGATTTCTGAATCACAGGAGTATAGAACAGTTAAGATTTCTGCAATGACATCACATAAGAACTGTTGTATTCCCAGCCTGTTCACTTGAGTTTTCAGCCGCTTATTTTTAGCCCAACAGTATTTTCAGCCGCTTCTTTTTTTAGAAAGGCGGCAAAAGCTTTGCCGGATTTTTATTAGACGAAGAAAAAAAAGTTACAAAAAGGTTTTTTTTTGGAGACGAAGCTCCAAACCACCAAGGTGCACGGAGCAGGCACCGGAAAGCTACTGAAAGAACTAACAACTCAAAACTACTAAACTAAAGAAACAAAACAAGAGACATCGCTAACTTCTAAGGGACAAACATCCTTCAACAAAGAAGACTACTCTTCATTGGTGATCGGTCTTGTTGCAAGCTGGTATTGTTGGATATCATCTTTGCATAGAAGGGCTACTTGGCATGGTTGTAGGGATTTTTGTTGGAAGGTTCTTCTATTTCTTTCTTTCCAAACATTCCACCAGAAGTATATCATGATTCCATCTATTCTTTTTCTATCTTTTCTCTCAAATCTGTTACGGCATTTTCGCCAATAACCATGTAGCGATCCAGTCATATCCACTGAGTCTACTGCCGAAAGTTGGAGCCATTGCTTTAAATGTGTCCAAACCTGCTTTGAAAATGGGCAATCTTTACACAAGTGAGTTGGAGTTTCAGGTTCAGCTCCACAAAGTTTACAGATAGGATCGGCTGCCCAGTTTCGTTTGAGTAAGTTGTTGGCCGTTAAAATCTTCTTATGAAGAAGGGTTCAGGCAAAGAATCGACATTTTGGTTCTGCCCCTGCTCTCCAAAGTGGTGTCAATTTTAGTTTGCTGAAAGTGCCTTCAAATTGGATTTGGTAAGCATTCTTGGATGAATATTCTCCGTCTGCTGTCCATCTCCAGCGAATACAGTCTTCTGTGTTTTCCTGGAGCCTAGTTCCTTGTAGATGTTCCCATAGATCAACGTACTCTTGTATTTCTTGTGGAGTATGAATTGGTAGAATATGAGAGATCCACCGATTTTCATACAGAGCCTTTTGAACTGTAATCTTCTTTCTCTTTGCCTTTTGGAAAAGAGTTGGTGCAAGAGTCTTTGGCGAAGTCCCCTGGAGCCATGATGATGACCAAAACAACGCCGTCTTTCCGTCACCTATTGTTACTATTGTTGAAGCATCGAAAAGATCACGGTCACGCCTATCACACGGTAGGTCCAGTCCATTCCAAGGCCGTTCCTTATGTTTCCATTTGAACCATAGCCATCTCAATCTTAAGGCACGAGCGAAACGCTCTAGGTCCAGTATACCTAGCCCTCCTTTTTCTTTTGGCCGGCATGCGGTTGGCCAATTCACCAGCGAGTGACCTCCGTAGACTTTGTCAGGTGTTTCCCCCCTCCATAAGAAGCTCCTTCGAAAGCGGTCAATCTTATGTATTAGCCATTTTAGTTCCGGGAAGACCGTCATATGATAGATTGGTTGTGATGATAGGACTGTCTTGACCAAGGTTTCCCTGCCAGCCGTGGATAGCAATCTCCCTTTCCATCCGGGCAATCTCGCTCCTATCTTGTCGATCAAAGGTTGCACTTCTATTTTGCGTAATTTTCGGATGTGTAGTGGCAATCCAAGATACTTTCCAGGAAATTTGCAAGTTTTTCCAGGAAAGTTTTGAAGCAGTTGTGTTATGGTATTGTCATCAACTCTGATGGGGAAAACTTCAGTTTTGGAAAGGTTGATTTTCAGGCCTGAACATTCTCCAAAGAAGTGCAGAATTCTGAGAAGACGGTCCAGTTCTAATGCCGTCGGTTCTGCAAAAATGGCAGCATCATCAGAATATAGTGAGCAGCGTAGGTTGGCCATCTTTGGGAGGATAGGCTTGAGAATTTCTTTCTTGGCAGCCGCTTCTATAATTCGCTGAAGAGGATCAATGGCTAGAACGAACAACAGCGGGGAGAGGGGGTCTCCCTGTCTCAGTCCCCGTGCATGTGTGATCCCCTTGGTCGGTTGGCCATTTATCAGCACTTTTGATGTTGCGGTTCCTAGAAGAGATGCAATCCAATCTCTTCAGCCGCTTCTTTATTCTTTGTTTAAGCAAATGTTGGTAACAGATTAGTTTCTGACCATCGAAAAAGGCTGCATCCCTTTCAGAGTTTGCAGCAATTGCTTCAGCTCCCCTACTACGCACAAACAGGGCATCCTAGATACTTATATACAGTACTATATATATTGATCGATGAGGATAGTTTCAAAGTCAATTCAAACTATGTGATGTTCTAAACCATGCCTTATTCCAGCAGTTTCAAAGGGGAGAAAAAAAGGAAAAGTTTTCATGACGAAAGTACGCCTTTCGTGGCTAGTAGGACCTTCTGAGGAAAATGTTCTGTATGTTCCAAAAACATAGATGATTGTTGGCCAGCAAGAAACCACATGCAGCATTCTAAAATCGGCTACAGTTCTGCACAGCATACTGCCATTGTGCATCATGAGCATTGGGACTTGAGAGCATGCTACAGAGTAATCTAGAAGGCTATAATAGCTTAAGTGTAGAACACAATAGTTTGTGTCGCTATTCGTTTTAACACATTATTGATATTGATTGATACTCAGTCTCAGAAATAAGAGAAGGAATAACGTAAAGATTAGACGTTTATTACCGTACGTGGCGGGATTGGAGATGATCTCCATCATCCCCTTGTACACGTCGCAGAACACAACGTCGGCGCCGGCCAGCAGCGGCCGCAGGTCGTCCAGCCTCGCCGCGAGCCTGCCGTTGTACGCTTCGATCAGCTCGTTCGCCTCCTCCACGCAGCCGCCGTCGCGGGCGGGGATCCGCTCCCACATGACGCGCGGCGCGCACCCCAGCGGCGGCACCCCCATCACCGCCACCCTCCGCACGCCGGCCTCGTACAGCTCCTGCACCCACACGACGACGACGACGACGACCGGCCGCGCCACATGACGCGCGTCAAAACTCAAAACCGAGTACCGCGTGCAGCCGCGAAGGAGAAGACCGTACGCACCGAGACGGCGCGCGCGACGCGGTCGGCGAGGAGGCGGGCGAACCCGCGGCGGCCGTGCTTGGGCGCGGCGGCGTCGGCCTCGGCGGGCCCGCGCGCGAGCAGGCGCGCGTAGGCGTCGGCGCCGAACGACAGGACGAACACGGCGGCGGCCGCGGCCGCGGCCGGGGCGGACTCCCACTCCCCCGGCGCGGCGGCCTCGAGCTGCAGCAGCTGCAGCGTCTCGGAGGCGAGGCGGACCTGCTGCCCGACGGCGCCCAAGCGGAACACCGACGACGGTGACGACCCGCGCTCGCCGCCGCCGTAGTAGAACAGCTGCCCACCGCCGCCGCCGCCGAAGTTGACGCCCCGCGCGGCTTCGGACGCGGTGCCGTTGAGCGCGGAGATCGGGGGCGGCGAAGGGAGGCCCATCCTGGCCGCGAGGAGGTCCGGGAGGCGGCGCCGTGCCGCGGGGAAGAAGAGGCACGGCCCGCCGGAGAGCGAGGACGGCAGCGCGGTGGTGGCGGTGGTCAAGTTCAGCGGCAGAATGCCGCTCGCCGTCGCCGCGCAGCCGACCGTGGAGTCGCCCAGGACGAAGAGCGCGGTGGCCGGGGAGCGAGCTGGTTCGGCGCCCGCGCCCGCGCCGGCGGCGAAGTGGAGTAGCACGAGGACGAGGAGGAGGAGCGCCATGCGTGCGGCGTTGTGGCGCGAACCGGTAGCTGGCGTTCGCGGCGAGGTCGAAATGGAATGGTGCTGCCAACTGACAAGTGGGTCCTCGTCGAAGGCTCGAAGCCAAAAGTCCTTTTCCAGGTGGGCCCGTAGTGGTAGCGTGTCTCGCAACATATTTGCACGAACACCCCTGAGTAAAAGGAAAATACCGTCTGTGCAGCAGATGCCGTGCCGTGCAGGACTGCAGGTGCGGGATCTCTGAATCTCTGACGCCCAAGCAGGTTCGTCTCCTCGGACCTCGCCACCTCGCGGAGGGAGGGGAAGAGGAAGCGCGGAGACTGGAATCGGGGCCCATTCGGGCGGCGAACGCCCCGCTTCGGTCTCCCGATCGGCAAGGTAAGCGAATCGCGACCTGCTGCAATGCCGTTGCTTGCGCCTCTTTCCTTTCTTTTCTTGGAGGAATTTCATGCGGACTGGGTTGGATATGTTGGTGGATGCGACCTTTCCCAAGATTCCTCCCGCAGAAACAGAAACTACCTTCCATATGAAGAAAACCGCCTGAATTTTGGATTTTGTTTCCATGTAGGCTGTGAGCTCGTTGGGGTTGGGCAAGTGGCTGCGAGTCAGTGAAAATTGCTTCCAGCGTTTTGATTAGTTGGGCGTAGATTCAGTTGCGTTTTGTGTGTTCCAGTTTGTGCAGCACGCTGGGTTAATTTTGCTGATATTGACTTGCTTCACTGTATTTCACTTAGGAGATTTCTCTACGTATTTTGTTTATTCGATTTGTCCTTTACTGGGAACCGTCCAGTTTTGTATGTCATCATTCTCTGTGGGCTTTGATTCGTGTTTGAACTTCTAAAGCTATTCCTGGAATCGTTGTGGACCAAGAGCATATTCGGTAGTTAGTTTAGTCGTGTTCTTTATCTATTGGTCACCTGTTTTCAGTGTATATTCTTTTAGTGAGACTTTGTGATATCTTCCTCTCACAGCAGGCATGAATCATACAGCCGGCTAGTATGGCCTCAAAAGCTATAAAAAGAAGGCCTTGCAGCACTGAGACTGATAAAACAGCTGAAAAAGATATGGATACAACACTGTCAGATCCTATAACAGAACCTCTTCTAGGAAATACTCCTCAGGAAGAGAAATCCAAGGTTCGTAGCTTCTCCTGAAAAGCTAGGGTCGTTGACCAACTTTTGGTTCATGCCTTCTAAACAAGCACTTTCTTTTATTTGTTTGTAGATATATGAGCCTATTACACGGTCAGGTTTCTTGGATGGGACGAGACAGGAGTGTCTTCGTTGGGTGCATCTTCTAGCAACTTTTGTTGCTCAATCTGCAAGAAACATAGGTGCTTTTCATGAAACCTTAATCCACGAAGAGCTAGATGCTATGTTGTTTTCCTATGTAAATCAAATAACCTACTCCTACAGTCCTAGTTGATTAATTCGTCATTTTTGGCCAACTATTTATGGGTTATCATTTGGGTGTTGCTGATAATTCTGTTTCTAGAAACATCTACTTGTCTCACATTTTTTTCTTTAGTCATTTGGACATCATCTTACAGGATAGGTATTGATAAGAAAATGTATGTTGGATTCTGTATAGAAAATCCATTACAACATTTATGTATTGTTTGTGTTAAATTCACCTCTGTCATTCTTTTCTGAGTTATACGCTGCAGCTGCGCTTACTACTGTTATCACTGCCATTCTGATGTTCCAGTGTTCTAAAAAAGGCCCCACTTTTCACTTGCAGTAAATGTTCTTTCTGAATTTGAATCTTGGCTAGCAAGACTCTTTGGTTGTTCTGCTTCCAAAAGTTCACAAAATGGACAGACAGTTCCAGTTAATCTCAGTCCATTACAGGTACGGTGGTTCTTGCAAAAGTCCTAGTTTCATTTGAATTACTATACAGCAATAAGGGAAGGGAGTTGTTTCATTAGAAGCATGAGTTTCTTATCATTGAGATTTTGTTCTTAGTGTTAGTAGAAATGTGATATTAGTATAAGACTAAATTATCATATTCCCCTTATAGCCTATATAAGCTTAAGATCTTGGATTGGTTGATTGGTGCTTAAAGTAAACACCTTTGGTTACCTCTGCATCTGCATGTCTCTTTTTAGATGTGTGCAGAAACAGATGTTCATGTTTGTTTACCTCAGCCGTGAAGACAACTGTCGGTTTATCCACGTCGCGTGTTGTTAATTTCTTTTCAGTTGATTTCCTCCTTGCTGACATGCGTGTTTATAAAGGAAATCGAATGAATCCTTCTTCCCTTAGTTTAACCTTTCTGGAGAGCAGCTTTATATATTCTTGGTTTCCTTCTGGGTTGCCAAAGTTCTGTTTACATTGCGCAACTTTGTTATGAGACTGCGTTCTAGTGTCTGACACTTGACAGTTTCACTTTATAGGAAGAAAGGTTAAGATTGTTGAGACAAAGGATAGATGTGCCATATGACTGTTCCTCTGTCAAGCATCAGGTTCTCATTCTATATATAGTTTACCTTTATGGCATCCCTTTTCTTATAATTGAATGCCAATTTTATCCCTGGGAAGAATGGGACAAATGTAATTGAATTTAGTATGTGATATTCGTAACCGATAAAGGCATTGTGACTCAGAAGAAATAATATCCTTTTCTGTTACAGGATGCCCTGAAAGAACTTTGGAGGTTGGCTTACCCTAACAGACAACTTCCTCCTCTGAAGTCAGATCTCTGGAAGGAGATGGGCTGGCAGAACTCGGATCCATCAACAGATTTTAGGTGCAGTTCCTCAGTGATGATGTTTCTTGAAAAATTATCATGCATTATGTTGACATGACTTGAGCCGTATGATTTGTATTTTAAACTATCCTATGTTTGCAGGGCAGCTGGGTTCATGTCCTTGGAGAATCTAATGTACTTTGCCAGAAATTACCCAGTATGTTTCTATTCATCCTGGGCACTTACTCTATAAATCGTCCATCAGTGGGTGAGTCAGTTGTGTTTAATGCTCTGTAGTTGATTTTACATGCAGGATTCCTTTCACAGGCTACTGCATAAGTCGGATGGTAAGAGAGCTGAATGGGAGTATCCTTTTGCAGTAGGCGGCGTAAACATATCCTATATGTTAGTTCAAATGCTGGATTTACAGTCAGGTGATTGAATACAATAACTACTAAAATATTTCAGTATCATTCAGATTCATTTTCCCTTCGCACTGCCTTCAGATTTTGGTTCATAAGCAGACAATCTATGGAGAATGAAGTCTTATTTTTTATACCTCTTTGTAGGAAAAATGAGAACAAAAGCTGGTGTTCACTTTGTTCAACTACTCGAAGATGACGATGTGGCTTTCGATAACCTTTTCTGTGTAGCATTTCAGGTGCTTGATTCTCAATGGCTTGCAAGGCGAGCTAGTTATATGGAATTCAATGTGAGCATTCTTTACTAGGACAACAATATATGCATGCTAATGGTTTCCCATGTCATCATCCAGTTTGAGTTGATTATCTCTATGTCCATATTATCAGGAGGTTCTGAAGTCTACACGGGTTCAGTTAGAGCAAGAGCTTACTATCGGAGGTATTTCTCGCATTCAAGACATGCCATCATTCAGAATGCTGAAAAGCTAGCCCTGTTTATACTTGACAGGAAAAGAGATACATTTTAGATGTCAATAGGTTGTTTAAATATGTTGTCCATTCTTTCACTGTATGTTGAAGATGTGATGTTGTGTATGTTCATGTATGATGCCTTGAAACGAAACGACTTCTCTGCAACTCCTGACATCAAGACGTGATGCTCCGGTTGAAAACAAACTACGACTTTCAGATATCATTTTATTCTCTGGGCAACAGGTGACAGATTATTTCCGAGTGTCTCATGGTAAATTGTCTGCTTCTGCTTCTGAAAGCATGTCATATGTATGGAGAAAAATTACACGTTTTTTTTTCCGAAGACTAAATATAGAAGGGAAAAAAGTGTTCCTTAATCTGGAGCTACTAGGGTCACAGCCTTGTAAACTGTTCAAACGAACAAATTTATGCTGCACTGGCAGCATTGCCATGGTCATGCCATGTAAAACTTTGATACTGCACAACTACTTCAGATTCAGGATGTGATTAGTTGAATCTAGGCTAAGCGAGACAATGACAAACCTTAAGGTTAGTCAAGCAGCCTAGAACACATTCAAAGAATTAAGGAACATCAACACACTTGTCTAATGCCAAGCTGCCATGGGCTTTCTACAAGAAAGTTCAGCTGCTTTGCAGCAGTGGCTCTGTGGCATTGGACAAATCAAGTATACCCAAGACAGGACACCTGAAAAGTGAAAACCTCCTTGGATATCTCACATAGGCACGCACGCCACGCATAGGTTTCAGAATCAATTGCACACACTGATCATTGTTGGAGGTTGTATTCCCTCTTCCATATCTGAAAGAACATCCTTCATCTGACCATCACCTGCTTCAAACAGACTGAAATCTGCCAGACCTACACCATCCTTGCTGCCTTCACCAACTGCAGGACACCCATCGAACAGGCATCCAATGTTGCTGTCGAAGTCTGCATCAGTGAACCACTCGCTCAGATTGATTGAGCTGCCAAAGTTAGATCTTGACATGGTGTCTAGCTCATAATCCATGCAAGGGCTCCATAAGCTCTCTTCGATGCCATCGTCGACTGTGATTAGGGGCTCCGCGATGTCATCAGGCTCTGCATTCTCATCAGGTTCGGCATTGTCATCGGGTGTCTTCGCTTCGCTTGACACAGACTCTTGGGCTGTAGTTTCAGTTTCACTCTGATCAGGTTGAGCTTCTTGGTTGAGTGCTGGCACCACCTGTGGTTCCTGTTGGAGCTGCGCCAGGAACAGTGGGTGGTCCAGGTAGCAGCTAATGTCGAAGTTGGTTACAGCATTGACACCTCGGTATTCAATGGCCGCAAGATCATAGGCCTTGGCTGCCTCTTCTTGAGTGTCTGCGGAAACAGAACGAATAGTAAGTTTGTCTGAATGAGTGGATAAAAACGGAAATTTAGACATGATGCTTTGCTAATATCTTTGAGAGGCTCGCGCTTCACAAACGACTGTGAACTTCGGTCAGGCGCAAGCGCAATGGCCTCCAGGACGACGATGCATGCGCTCTATGTGGCCAGGAGCCTGAGACGGTGGAACACCTCCTACTGGGCTGTGCGTTCGCCAAACAGGTGTGGTTCACGCTACTTCAGCCATTGCAGCTCGACACTCTAATGCCGGAGCACGACGTCGACGTCGCATCGTGGTGGCTGCGCCAGCGCTCTAGGGTCGACTCGTCGGGCAGGCCGCTGTTCGACTCCTTGCTGCTGCTTGTCGCTTGGTCCCTGTGGAAGCAGAGGAACGGAAGGGTGTTTGGCAGACCTGCTTCAAACGTGCTCGCCGTCGTCCGCGCTGTGCTGCATGAAGGGGAGGAGTGGGCTCTTGGAGGTTTCAGACCGTTTGTAGCCTTGACCGAGCTCTGGTCGCAACATCTAGGAACAATGTAATAACTCTTAGCGTATCCAGCAGCTTAGGGCCCGTCTGCTCGGTTCTGGGTAGCTTCTCGCCGCCTGAGCCGACTGTTGTTGTATTTTAAACTCCTTCCCTCTTAATGAAATACGGGTGTAATCCCGCTCGCGAAAAAAGCTAATATCTTGAGACACTCCACAATGCAAAATTTGTTCAAGTGACATTGTTCTTAGAGTACACAGTGCCTCTAGAAAGTAACACAAAATATTTGGTGACAGATTCTGGTAAATATATGTTTTTGTTGGTTTAGAGAAAACAACATGCACATAGATTATGCTTAATGGGAGATATACTGAATTGCAGACAATGGCTGTTCACTAATCTGAATGGACGGTGGTGGCTGCTTACTTGCACATGTGCCCATCACTGGACATGTCCAATCTCAGTGCAACTAGTTAACCTTTGCGTTTTCCTCTGTCACTAGCCTTTTATGATGGTAATAGAGGTGAAAGCAAATCTGTGGTCTGGATCTTGAATCTTGATCTAGTTTTGACACAGGGCATGCTTGATGCACGTGAAGAGATCACTGGCTGCTAATGCTGAGTCACGCAGACAAGTGAAAAAGAAAAAGAGAGAAAAGGTCGGCAGTGCTGAGGAATTGAAGATCCCTAGGCACCATCTTATTATCACAGCCACTAGCAGTGGATGGCAGGTGAGTGGCGACTACTCCCATCACGTGCTTATCACATGAGCTTGGAGGGTCATGGAGTTTTGGGTGGTAATTAGCCAACAGTTTGCCTGTTTTATGCCACTAATTTTTAGGGCAAGTTGGACTGTTGAGGATCAGTCATCTGGGGATTGCTCACAGGACAGTAGTATCTTGGTCTCATGGTCTTGATCTTGACAGTCAAGAAAGGGACAATATTTTTGGGAAGGAAAGGTGCATCAGTATTATGCTCCTGTAGTATGATCTGATTTGATGGATGATCAGATCCAGTGTTTTTCTTTGTTTTTTTTAAATATAAAAGAGGCATAGCAGTTAGGATCTCCATGTCTGAATAGGGACAATATAGTAAGGGAATTGCCAAGCCTGCATTGAATACGAGCCATTCAATTGTGTAGGAGTTAGGTTGATCAACCTTCATAAAAACTGGTTAAAGTTAGGTGGTCCTTGCAGTAAGTAGGACAATTCCACAACAAACAAGAGTTGCACTTAAATGCTGGAATAAACTAATTTGTCAAAAGAAGTGCAAAGAGCATGAAACTATAGATATATCATTGAGGAACATAGTACACTGCTTGTCCATCCTTACCAAATGTTCCCAGGTAGAGGTACTTGTTCCCAAAGACTCGCCCAATCCGTGCCTCCCATCTCCCGTTATGGTGATGCCTAGAACATCATTGAAAACACCAAGAACATCAAAAAATTCATTCTTTTAGCTTATATAAACCGAAGGAATTCAAGGCATGCATCTCTGAAGAAAATAAGTAGTCTGTGATGCATGCAGTTCAGAGCTGGCATTTTTCTAGGTGCACAACACAATGCTTGACGAGTGATGAGTCATGCATGCATACATGCATGACATGGCTGGCGTGTGTGACGTGTCACAGGCCCAGGTGATGCATGGCTCTGACGTTACAGGTGGACCTCATCTTGTGCCGGGTCACCCAACTAGAGAATACCAACGTGAGTCAGTCAGTGTGCAACCTGGACCCCATTTCACAATCAGTGCCATCCATTTTTGGCACTTGAAGCTCCACAGCTTCTTGCCAGGTGTGTTTCATGGTCAGTGCATGTGCTAACTGAGCTAGCAGAGTACTACATTAGTACATTCTACATGAATGATAGATCCTACTAGCAACTACTCCTACGTCCCAAAAACAAAATGATGTTATGGAATTAGTGTCGGTCAAACTTTCATAAGTTTGATTAGGTTTATAAATGATATTTTTATTTATAAAAAAGTTTATTATGAACATATATTAAGTGATCTATCTAATGATACTTATTATGTACCATAAATAAGATTTTCTTATATATACTTGGTCAGAGTTCATAATGTTCGATTTCTCGGGAAGCGATAATGATATTTTTTATGGGACAGGGATAGTGACTAGTGAGAGGGTTTAAACTAACAATAGGTGATCAGGACGGGGGAGTAGTGACTAGTGAGAAGGTTTAAACTAACAATAGTTGATCAAGTCACGATGTAGGTGTTCAAATCAAGATTAGTACTATAATGCAGTAGATTAATACTAGGGAGTAAAAAGCACCTGGCGACGCCTCTGTACTTGGAGACGCCCCTGGAGAAGCCGCTGCTCCTGCGGCGGAGGGAGGCTAGGTACTCCTCCCGGGACACGCCCTCCATCTCCGGCATCTCGCTGGAGTAATCCTCCACCTGCACCAGTCAGTCAGTCAAATCATCATGCTTAATTAGCCGACTGATTTTTCATCTAATATACTAGTACTACTCCTACTGTTAACACGCATAGGAACCGCAAACAAACTTTGACGGCCAGTTACTACTCCAGCTCTGCTTGTTACGACCACATATTAATGGAGGCTGGTCTTGTCCGCGTTTTCATTACTATATAATGCCATGTTTCCTACTACTAGTAGGAGTAGTTGCAACAAGCCGACAGGGGTTGTGAGCTCATTGCTCAGTGTCACCTCCATTTGTTACTACTAGCAGCTGCCTGTCTCGTTCATAAACATTTCAGCAATTTTGTTTTTAAAAAAATCCATTTCTCCTTCAGTCCCTTCCTCTGGGTTCTTTGGCCATGCACAATGCTTTTGTTGCCATGCATGAACAGGAACAGGGTACACAACATCCTGGCTGGCTCTTGCTAACTAAATGGGGAACAGAACACAAACTTATTTTTTTTGGTGCAAACACTGCCGATTCTTGCCTTTTATGTAAGGCCTTGTTTAGGGTGTGTTTAGTTCGCAAAATTTTTTGGATTTAGCTACTGTATCACTTTCGTTTGTATTTGTCAATTAGTGTCCAATCCTGAACTAATTATGCTCAAAAGATTTGTCTCGTGGTTTTCTACATAACTGTGTAATTAGTTTTTTTTCCATCTATATTTAATGCTTCATTCATGTGTCTAAACATTTGATGTGACGGGGAATCTTGAAAATTTTTTGGAACTAAACATGATCTAGGGAGAAAATTTTTGGCTGTCACATCGGATATGTCGGAAGAATGTCGGGAGGGGTTTTCGGATACTAATAAAAAAATAAATTAGAGAACCCCTCAGGAAACTACAAGACGAATCTAATGATACTAATTAATTTGTCATTAGCACATGTGGACTGCGAGATGAATCTAATGATACTGATTAATCTGTCATTAGCACATGTGGCTTACTATAGCACTTAAGCCTTTCATCGACTAATTAGGCTTAAAAGATTCGTCTCGTGATTTTCCCGAGAACTGTGCAATTAGTTTTTTTTTCTACATTTAGTACTCCATGCATATGTTCAACATACTCTTTTACTGTAGAAGACAAATTTTTGAAAACTAAACCAGACCTAAATATAAGGAACAGACAATTTTTTCAGAGACAGTACAAGCAAGCGTGGCCGACAGTTTTGTGTTCCTAGTATAAGGCCCTGTTTGGTTACGTTTTGTTAAAGTTTAACACCCATCACATCAATATTCCTTCGAATGCATAGAGTACTAAATGTAGACTAATTACATGCATGTCGGCACAGATTAAGAGTAATTTACGAGACGAATCTATTAAGCCTAATTAATCTAAAATTGGAAACTTTTTGTCAAATAAAATGAAAGTGCTACAGTGTTTGTTAAACTTTAACACCCTAAACCAAACACCCCCAAGAGCAGACGAGCAGCAGTGCAGAGGAACTTACAGGGAAGTTGAGCAGGGTCTCAGGACCCCAGTACTTGAGAGCTGCAAGGTCATAGGCACGAGCAGCTGCCTCCTCGCTATCATACGCCCCTGCAGATCATGTATAATTGACCAAATTAATCCCAGTTCCGCCCGCATTAAGACAAGGACGTAGATCACAGCACGATCTGGCGACAAGTAACATGAAATGAAATCTGGCAAGCATGACCAAGAGTCCAAGCATGACGTATCTATATTTAGGAGGGAGGAGGTGGGCTTGTTGTGGGACTTACCCAGATAGACTATTGAGGGATGCAGCCAGCAGCAATAGATCACAGGCACATGCAGATCACCGGCGCAACGCAAAGGGGACCCCCACAAAGATGGCAGAAGAAAAAAAAGGGAGATAAACAAAGCCTGATCAGATTGTCAGCCTTAAGAAATTCGGTGCACTTTTGAAAAAACGGATCGCTATGCATCAGCATCCTTGCACAGGACAAAGGACCTCAGTTGGGTTCCTAGTATTGGTTTTGTTATGGTAGTACTAGCAGTACCACCACCATTCCTACTGCTTAATCCTCGTATTAAGATTGATTCTGTTCCTATTTTGAGAAAATACTGAATAAACAAGATGAAAAAGGAGCAATTTTTCATCAGGAAGAAAACAGTATTTCCATGCTCCTTCAAGTAATAGAACAATTGTGGATGAATTCTGCAACGAAGTACACACACCTTGCCTGCCTTTCTTCTTGTTGTGGAGCGCGGCGAGGCAGTGCTTGTCCCAGAGATGTGCCTCGAACCTGCCCGTCCACCTGTGCCTGTGTTGACATGCAGCGCGACGCGTATGAATGAATGTTGGTGAGCAGCAGAGGCATTTAAAATTTCCATTTTTTTTTCTTCATATTTACGGCGCTCGCCCAACAAGATGGATGGCAGCAATGCAGATGAACCAACTTTTCCTACTCTACTCGGTACTAGCGAATAGCGACCAGAAAACGACTTCTTTTCGTCCTCTGACTTACTGAAAGCGACGCGTGGAAATGGAGCCGGCGGGAGCAGCAGCGACGAAAGAGACGGCATGGGCTGGGCTGCGCAGACAGGGAGCACGGCAGAGGAGCCGCCAGCCGCGGCATGTTCGATCGACGAGCGGTGGAACGAGCAGGGACTGGCGGCGGCGGCGGATGTGACATGCATGTGTGCAGCTGAAGGTTTCGCGCTCCAAGGCGATCGCAGGGTGGAGGAAGGAAAGGAGGGAGGGAGGGAGCAATCTGGCGGCGGGTGGTGGTGGGGAAGCTCCGCCGCCGGCGCACCTGCTGCAGAGCGGGGCTGGAGTGGAGATGGATCGAACTCCGGTGGCTGTGAGTGAAGTGCGGTGGAAAGAAAGAAAGAAGCGAACTTTGCGGCAATGCAGGATCCGCGGGCGGCGGGTGTGGGGTGGCTGGGATCGGGAGGAGGGAGCCGTGGGCCGCGGGCGGCCGGAATCGAAGCGGTGGGAAGGGAAGGGAAGGCATGCAGGCGAGTAGCGACAGACGCGTACCTGGTGACTCCCCTGTAGACGGAGCTCCTCTTCCCGGCGGCGGCGGTGGCGGGAGGAGGAGGATCAGCCGCGGCGGGGTCCTTGCGAGCCCTCTTAGGCTTGGCGCCGGTCTTGGCCGTCGTCTTGGCCGTCGCCGCCGCCCTCCGCCTCTTTCCCGGAGGGACGAGGACGGTGTCCGCGGAGACGGAGGACGAGGAGGACGACGGCGACGGCGGCGGCGGCTGCTGCTGCTGCTGCTGAGATCTCTCCATGTCCATGGCGGCCTCCGTCCCGTCCCTCTCCTCGATGAACGGTGGTGGTGGCGCGGTGCAGGGGAGAGACGGCAGTGAATCTGGCGGCGAGACGACGGGGCCACGGGAAAGGAGGGTTTTTATAGAGCGGTGGCTGTGGGGCGGGCGGGGGGTTTTGCTCTGCCAACTGCCATTGCTGCTGTTGCGTGGCGCGTGCGTGCGTGCTTCCCGTCCGTCCGGCTGGCCCGGGACGGCCTCCCGTTGTGCTGGCTGCTCATGCTCGCGTGGCACAGGTGCACAGGTGACAGGTGGACGGACACGGACGCTCCTCCACCTGCCAACCTCTACCTCCGGGAGTAGTGTTGCAATGGCATGGCAGTGTGGGTGCGTCAGCGGCGAACACATGTTGGACGCGTCGTGTCCTGATGGCGGCGCCGGGCTTGCAGTCCCAAGGCAGGCAGAGGCTCTGCTCTCTCCGACGCCGCCGGCGACACCTGTCGAATCAGAGTAGAGGAGAGCAGAGTACAGGAGTGCTGGTATGGGACTGCAAGCCACAAGTCGCCAAGATCAAATCATCAACATTTTTTTTGATAGAAACTCAATCATCAACATTGAATCACCCCGTCCTGTTGGCTTTCACGGTTTCACCGGAGGGAGACTGAATGGACCATGGCTGCTTGCCTGGTAAACGATAAAGCACTGATTGGAAACACGATTTTTGTCTTATGCTCGAGTCTTTCTTATAAAACTAAACTGACTTATTTGAAATTCCTACGATGCGAACAAACCTAGAATTATTTAGCGTTCTCGTGTGAAATTCCTGAGCTCCAAACAAACCTTATAACGTCTTTGAAGCGTTGATCGATGTACTTGTTTGTACTCAGCAGTGTGTTGTGTCACTCGGCTTAAACTTGGAAACTAAGGTTACGTTTGGATTCATAGAGCTAATAATTAGCTATTAGTAATTACCTTGTTAGACGGGTCTAAATGGATCCAGCTAATAGTCTAACTAATTATTAGCTAAATACTTAACTAACAATTATTATACTAGTTGGACCAAACCAGCTAAGAGCAGGTACAATAATGGGCTTATAGCCAAGCTAATGCTGATGTGGAGGAGAGAAGGGAGGAGAGAGATGAGAGCTTGGCTCTTATGCAAGCACCAAGCTGGGCACGGAAGCATAGGTATTAGTGGGCCCAAATAGCAAGTGTTGTGAGGAGAAATAGGAGAGAGAAACTTTTTAAAGACAAATAGGAGACACTTATTGTATAACTTGGCTCTTATAGCTTGTCTTATAGCCAAGTAACTTGGCTGTATTATTGTCCTTGCTCTAATAGCAGTTAATCCTAATACCTAGCTAGCTAATATTAGCTATGAGCTAGTATTAACTACGTAGCTATTCACAGCTAATTGATCCAAACATGAGCACGCACGCGCCTTCTTAGCAAGCGTACAGTTCATCAGTTCCAAGTTCACATCTCCCATTTTGGATTCATTGTTTGTTTGCTCCAAGGCTTTTTTGTCCGGTGAGCAGAGAGCGTCTCACGGTGTCCGATTTCGAACATCTGAGGCTCAGATCCTTGCCCATTATGCCTGAACAAAGCCCGCCATGCGAGCGGTGAGGTCAGAAAGCAGTCCGGAAAGAAGCCGTCGCCGTCGCCAGGAAGCTCCTCCGGGCAGGCGGCGGGGGTGCAGCCTGCGTCATTTACCTTCTTATAGGCGTCGTCGAAGCTTCTGTTAGTCCAAGCAGGCTGGGGTCCAAAGTCCTACTCGTGTGCTTCTACCAGCGTTATTGGCATCTGCGGATGTCAATATCCTCCCTGAAGACATCATTGGAGCACTGCTACAGCCCTTCTCCCGCTGTCCTCAGCGAGGTTACTACTTGTCGTGTTCTGCCTGTGTGTGCTTCAAGCTCATCTTCACAAGGGTTTGTCCAGCTGCTTGGTGTTGCTACCGTCGTTTGGTTCTTTGAAGCGGATGCTTTGCCGCTGTCACTCTCTGACGGATGCTTTGCCATCATCTTTACTCGGGCGGATACTTTGCCGCCAACGTCGCTTAGGGCTTCGCCGTGTGCGTGATGCCCCCTGTCTTGCGTATGCTTTGACGCATCTCTGGCGGATGCTTTGCCACCGTGGTTCTTGCTGGGGTGGATACTTTGCGTCGTAGCTTCGTCTTCTCTCGGTGGATGTTTTGCCACCATGGCTTCATTCGCTATGTCAACAGCCTTGTGATTTTGTATTTTGTTTGCAGTCCACTCAGTTAGGTTTGGTTTTGGGGGGGGGGGGGGGGGGGAGGGCTTGTCGTTTGGGTTACTTACCACTTTATCCATGGTTTTGTACCCGCACTATGAGATCTCCCCAGATCACAAAGCTGCGTTGTGTAAGCCATTTTTTCGGTCTCCTTCTTATGGCCTATTTGGAGGGGCTTCGGCTTCCGGTACTATAGCAGTATTGTGGAGGAGCCGCTGGAGCCACAATTCCCTGTGGCTTCTCTGCCTCCTGCTGTTTGCATGTTGTTTTTGCTGGAGGCTCCTCCCGCTTGGCTCCTTGCGACTGGACAGCACATGGCTATATAGGGCTGCAGCGCACGGAGCCGGAGCCCCAAGAGTGGTGCCAAACACTGCCTTAATGATATACATGTGAAGTTGCGGTCGCGAAAAAAATGCGTGCGAGAAAGAGAGCGAGGCATGGGCGAAAGAAATTCATCTCGAATTTATAGGAGTTTAACTTATGACGACTAAAACAACCTAAAATTAATCTTGAACGATAAGTACTAAATAAAACAACCTAAGACTAAAGCGAGGGGGATGCATAATGTGTGGCCGCTGGACCGAATTCACCACGAATTAATCAACGCAGCTGTGATTTGTGGAGGCTTTACAGCCACCCAAGGTCGGCAACCGGCACAAAACGTGTTCCGCCGAATTCAGAAAACTGACAGCCACTAGGTTGACGGCCTCGGATGAATTATCATGTGGACCATATGACCGCGCACGCATGGCATGGGAATGGGGGAAGTAAAAGATTCTCCAAACCGAAGGCGGCTAGCTCTCCGACCCCGTGAAAATCACCATGACGCCGACCGGGCGCACGCAGCAGACGCTCGCTGCTGACTCCTGTGCAGCAGCAGCAGCTTGATGGAGTTGGCTCTGAATTCAGACAAGCTGCAGGCTCTAATCACATCGCGTTGCTTGTAAAAACATGCAAGCGAGTGCGTATGTTTGGTTTAGTAGCTAACCGTAATGCCGGGTTTCCCAGCTACTTTAGTTTCCTTCTGCTGGATCCATCGATCGTCGTTTGCTTGATGGAGTTGGTCAAGTGAAAACTAAACGTGCGGTGTGATTAGGTCGCCGGATTCTGCAGCCACGACAAGGAAATTCCAAACCTTTCTATCTAATAACCTAACCTCTCTAGTCTCTCCACCGTCATAGTATATGAATATGCAGCAACATGTGTGCACTGCTTCTGCTTCTGCTTGCTTGCAAGTTACCACACAACTGCGGCATGGAGGGTGTACTAATTAAATTATTAAAAGAATTTTGTCACCATGCACCAATGGTTCCATTACCCTGCTACCTTCTGACGATGGAAGTGGTAATCAATGATATATAGTATAGCATATGTAGCATCGGATGCCACAAGTCAAGCCTGCTGCAATTTTTGTAAGGATTGGCATATGGAGCACGTACTCATCAGTCATCACTCAATGACTCACTGTTTCTACACTTGAATAAGCAGAGAGAGGGGTAGGAACATGAAATGTTCCTCTGAAAATTTGATCCTCTCGGTAATATGTACCAGCATATATTTATATATATATGTACCGTTTCAGTTGCAGTGTCGACAGCACCAGGACGTGTGCTGGAAATCCAACCCCACGTCGCTATCATGCGTTGAAATTTGAATAGTGCTCTGATGTACCGAGAGCTTCCCCGATTACTAATTTTAGTTTTGCACTCTCACTAGTTTTACAATTATTGTTTAGTTAATCTTACAGGATTTAGCAAATACACGTGGAAAAAGGAAAATGTTTATTTGGAGATACGAGAATCAAACACCTTACCTTGTATAATAACTAGGAGAATACCCCGCGCGTTGCTGCGGGGATTCCAGATAATTTTAAAAAAATAGACTATTTATATTTATAGTTATATGAATAAAACTATCTTAAATTAGTTTTGGTGAATAGAGATGCATTGATGTGGACAGCTAAATGCATGTTAGTGGATAAAGAGATAACTATCATAATTATATGTGCTAGTTGACTATAATTGCAAGTTCTAGTGGATTGTTGATGTGGATAGCTGGCATATTGAGAGAAATCTCTAGTAGGGTTTAGCTTTGTAAAAGTATAGGATGCGTTACCAACTGAGCTACTGCATGCCAAGTTTTACTAGTTTTGCACTACAATTGATTTTTTTATACAACTATTTTTTAGATAACATTTTATACAACTATTTATTTTCAGCAAAGACACGCACAAGAGAACAGAATATTATTTGAAGATGCAATGCAAGGAATATAACCATGCATGTGCCTCTATTCTATCTATATTTTAGTCATTACTGGGAGATGCGAGAGGAATTAAAAACCGTACCGTATTTCTATATAGTACTAGTAGATAGGATAGTGCTCTGGTACCAATTAAACTACATCTCCAGTTTTATTCAATTTTGTACTATAAATAACTCTATATAATAGATAGAATGTGCTCTACTACCAATTAAACTATATCAAAACCGGTACCTCTATAATCCAATAAAATAGTGTACTGCACTAATATAATTGAGCTTACGTCCCAATTTTGCCATGGCACCCTAATCAATAATTTTTTTTTTGAGATGCGAGGAGTTGAACCCTGTTCCTGTACTCATGCATTGAATAGTGCTCTACCAAATGAGCTACATCCCCACATTATATTCAATTTTGCACTATATAATCGATTAATAATTAACTACCTTCTTTGTTAACTCGCACAAGAAGCCCTCCCTAGTTGCCACACACACCAGCATACAGCTATCGTCGTGGATCTCCCTATCATTGTCGCGGAGAAAGTGGCTATATACTGTACCTTTGTTTATGCGATAAAATTTGAAATGCTATAACATCTAGATTTAGAAAAATACTTGTGGAGGTTGTTCCTATGGAGCAGCTGTGGACACTTGCCACGGATTGATGGCACGTGTCCATACATAATCATGCAATGGATAAGAGAGATTTGACTTATGCTGATTTGTTGTGAGAGGAAAATACTGTTCGTTCGCTGAAAAGTACTATTGAAGTAGTTCAAGCGAACAGGGTCGTAGTTTTTTTTTCAATGAATTCTCTGCAACCATCTCTCATGCATTTGTTGATTGAGCATAGAAACACATCGTCAATCCGATGGCCACATTAGTTCATATGACTAACTCTAGAGTAGGATGATGCCCGTGCGTTGCGACGAGAGAAAACAATGCCACGAGAATGCCATGAGTTGTCGACAGTTGGAGGACGTGGGCGTGGCAGGGCAGGACGATGAGGCCGGTGTGGTGTCGTGGCGCTCGACGACATGGGCGGGGTGGTTCGTTGGGTATTTCCACAACCAGGAGTTTTTTTATCGAGGGGTTGGGTCTCCCGGATGCAGGAATAAGGGTGTTTTCACGGCCGGAAGATTTTTTCTTATCAAGAAGGGAATGGATCTGCCTCATGAACGATTGCTTTTGGCACTTTTTAATTGTAGAGGTAGAGATACATTAACTAGCTCGTGGAAGATGGCCGAGCTAGGATTCCTTAGTGCAAGAAAAACTAGAGAAAATGAGAAATAATGCAAAACCATCGCTATATATCCATGATATAGAACATCAAGTTCTCGTAACAACAAGAAGTATGTTGAAACTTCAGTTATCATGTTGTTATTTTCTATTCCCGTTGCCATGCATGAGCATAATCCTAATCGTGGAATATAAAGACAAAACATCACTTTGACTTCGCCTGCTTATTGCAGACCAAACTAAGCACACATGATATGGGGCATGGCACATCGTTTCTTCCCATTATTATTACGTGAAAGGCTCACACGTTGGTATATTATTTTCGATTCACCAGATCATCAGCCTCTGGTCGATCTGATCATCGTGGTGCACGACCCGCACTAAGAACGACGACCAAACAGAGAGGCACACGGCGTTTCACACTAATAAATTAAAACTTAAAACTCAGCTCCATGTCCTTGCATTGATACGATGATTTGGGAGATGCATGGTCCTTTATTTAAAACTTAAAACTCAAAGCACACACCCTTTCACGTTGGTACAGGATCTGAATAAGGAATAATGAACAATTTGCAGCAAGGGCAACTCAATCAGGGATTGTTTGATAAATCAAATCATGTACGTATGTATATATAGCTGCTGGAGTAAACCCAAAAGTTGATATATATCATAGATAATCGCAATGCGCAAGGCACGAGCCATTAATGAGCCATTAATCTAATCTCCTTGCAGTCCCGTACTCTGATCCCTGCCTGTGATAATTCTAATATTCTATTTTACCCTCATAAAAAAGATGCATCACGATCGACCTACCGTGAGGCATAAACCCACACAGATGAAGCTAGGAAAATTGTTTTCTTGGCGAACATTCATGTTGGCTCTCCATGAAAATTACACCATCACCAGGTTTGCATTGGCCAAAGGGTGTTTGGGAGAGCTCTTGGGGAGTTGGTCAAAATTCTCCACCACTGCCATTTGTTACACAAGATGCCGGTTCAATTTCTTTTTTTTTTCTTCCACTGTTTACTCCTGTCACCGCGCGCTTATGCCGCCGTGCCTAGCCCGCCGCGTGCTGCCACCCCGCCATCGTGCGCTGCCCGCCTCCAGCCCTGCAGCCCGAGCAGCCGCGCCACCGGCCCCTCCCCCGCGGTCGCGGCCCTGCAGCCGGTGCTGCACCGCCGCTGGCCCCTCCCCAGCACCCCTCCCCTGCCGGTCGCGGCCCTATAGCCTGCACAGCCCCATTGCTGGTCCCTCCCCTGCAGTCGCGGCCCTGCAACTGGTGTTGCACCGTCGCCAGCCTCTCCCCTCGACCGCGGCCTTGCAGCCGGCTCTGCGCCACCGCTAGCCTCTCCCCAGAGCCCCTCCCGTGCTGGTCACGGCACTAAAAAAAAACCCGCACAGCTCCGCCGCCAGCCCCTCCCCTGCGAGCATGGCCTTGCAGCCGGTGCTCCCAACGCGAGAGCACGACCCAGCTCCGAGGCCCGCCATAGTTGGGCCTGCCCTGGCGCTGGCACGGGGCTTGCCACCTAGGTCCGGCCCCTCCATCGGTCTGCCACGTGCTGCGCGTCCCGCAACGCCATGGCCAGACGCAGGAGGAAAAGAGATGTGTTTTTTTGTCATTTTAGCCTCTGTTTATATTTCAAAAGTTACATGAGTCTATCTCATAGTTGAAGCTCTATCAAACGGTTTGGTGGAAGCTCAGCTCCACCGTGGAGCTGCTTCATGGTGGGACACACTTACTCTGAGCTGTGTTCAGAGTTGAAGTCCTACCAAATAGGCCCCATACGAAGGGCAGCACAACTGGAACACGTACCTGTACTCATTCTCATTCAGTCATTCAGACAACTGAGACACACCAATGTTAACGGCCAGTCAGGCCTTCCAATGCAAGGCTCCATCGATCATGTGAAACGTGGCTGCTGCACGCATGAGAAAGTCTCCACGGAATAATGGCTCCGACAGCGAAGGCAAATTCCGTTTGAATGAACCACAATTTCCTCAAAGGATCGGACTTGTTCCTTTTATTGTTCTCGTCTTTGCCTTAGATCCTCGTAAACATGCGTGTTGCTTGTAGTGCATGGAGTGTTTGGTTTAGTAGTTAACCTCATCTCTCATCTATCTTTGCCTGCCAAATTTGAGTTACAAAAAATCCGTCCTTCCCGAACCAAGACAGCAGGATTCGAAACACGCCAATCTAATCATAAATCATGCATCGTAACCCCAAAATAAGAAATTGAACCAGTTCGAAACACAGTTTATTACAGAAAATGGTGAGAAACTTTTTTTTCGCGAACGTGTCCCTGTGACACGTGTTTCGTTAAGCAGAAGTAGAATGTGAATATGATGAGAAGAAACTTAAGCGTGGCAACCTGGAGTACGACAAGAATCAACGCACATCATCAAACCACAAAGGACAGAGTTTGTTGTGCGTCATAGTTACCAAGCTTATCATAATAATAACGACTAGCAACTCCGACTACTATTCATAACGGATAGAAATCAAGCAAGGCCACAAACACACTGCCGTCTACACACAGCTTACAACAATTCAACACACCTAGGATCGGAGTAGACTACAGCACATGATGGTTACTACTAAGCTTCACCGCACCCACAACGAGTAGATCTGATTTCACCGCTACAAGCTAAAACCATAATTAAGTGACAGCGGCGTGTGCCATAAAGCAGGCAGCAACACTAGCTAGGCTCACGTGGCACTAGGATTTACACATAAATTTTAAAATTCAATTTTTATATATAATAGTACTATATTGACCCCCTAAACAAGAAAAAATTGAGTTTCCTGATTCGCCATTGCTTGTGGCTGCACAATTCCGTTGATCTTCCTGTGCTTCAGGTGCCTGAAAATGCCTGAAAGTGGCTTCAGGTGCGAACAGCAGACAAGCAAAGGGAGGGAAAGAATATATCTACCGTTGATTTTCCATCAGACACGTCACATGCGTAGCCTGAGATGAGCCTTAATTTCAAGCACCTGATTAATAGCATGTCCCATATCTGGCAACGAGGCCGAGTGCGGGCAGGAGGGATGCATACAAGGGGACGGCGGTGCTATACATACATGGTTGTTCAAAGAAAATAGAGATAGGAGATAAGTTTTATACTTTTTTTTTTCAATCAAACAGCTAATACTTTTTTCACAGCCCATAACTTGCAGTTACCCCGTAGCTTTTCCACAGCAGCTTAAGGGCCAACGCATAGCAAGGCAAGTTTTGTCCGAACTTCAGATCATCAATCATAAATTAAGACAAACTTAAACATAAGATAAGAAAACTCGGATGACCCCACCAAAAAATGTGAATGGAGATGCGAGAAACTAAACCCCGTACCTTTACCATGCATGCTTAGATTAACGCGCTACCAATTGAGCTACATCCCCAATTTATGTTTACTTTTGCATTATAATCATTTTTTTTTGGAGACGCCAGGAGTCGAACCCCGCCGTGCCCGTGCCTTTAAAACTATATCATACATAGATAAATGTTCTAACAAATAAGCTAATCCCCCAACTCTTATTTATTTTTGCACTATATAACTATACTTAATTGTCAATGTAAATAGAAGAATATTGCACATGCAAGCAATTGAACCAGTCAGCAAGGCAATTATTCTACTCAAAATCATAAGCACGTTGCTTGTAGTGCAGTTAATTAGGGGAATGCATGTTTGGTTTAGTAGTTATTAGTTAACATCGTTTCTCATCTACTTTTGGCCTACCATTGAGTTGACAAAGTAAAAAAGCTGTAATGTTGCCACGTCCCAACCAACCAAGGCAATGGAACTCCAAACCCGTCCATCTAGTCTTTCTACCGTTAATAATGGCTTAATGCAGCGGCCTGCAAGTAGTGTGTAATTTGTGACGATGGATCGCATGTGTTAGTGTGTATTGAAATTAATTTGAGAGCTCAAATGTAGAGGTTGGTCAAAACTAGGGATTTAACAAGTAGAGGAAGCGTGCCCGTGTTTCATTAAGAGAGGAAGCCCTAAACCTAAGTAGAGGCAAATATAGCCCAGTCTTACTCCATGGCCCAACACAGCAATACGTCCGTAACTTTAGTTTATTTTTGCACCATAAAATTTATTGTTTATGTGTTGATTGGAATAGAGAGAACAATTTTATGAGCGAAGAATTAAACCTGTACCTTTATCATGTTTAGATTGCCAATTGAGTTACACACCCAAATTTTGTTTAGTTTTGTACTATAAATTATTTTATAGTTTTATCTACCAATATGATAAAAGATTTTTTTTGGAGATACGAGCCCATACATTTATCATGTTTAGATTAGCGCTCTAAAGGTTGAGCTACATCCCCAACTTTTGTTTAGTTTTGTACAAGTTATTTATAGTTTATAGTCTAATCAAAATGATAAAAAATAGTTTATTTGAAACATGAAGGAATCAACCCCATAACTACATCCCCAACTTTTTTTTACTATAATTTTTTTAGTTTTATCTATCAATAAAACAAAATGATATATTTTTTTGGAGATGCGAGGAATTGAACCCAACTTTTCTTTAGTTTCTACTATAAAATATTTCTAGTTTTATCTATCATTATCATTATGATAAAAGAGAATGATTTTTTTTGGAGATGCGAGGAGTTATCTATCATTATGATAAAAGAAAATGATATTTTTTTTGGTGATGTGAGGAACATGTCATGCTTAGATTAATGCTCTACCAATTGAGCTACATCCCCAAATCTTATCTTATATAGTTCTATACAATTAATATTTTATTAGTTTCATTTTTGGTCAATAGGAATAGAAATATAATTTATACGCGAGGAATTGAACCTGTAATTTCATCCCAAACTTTTATCTTGTTTGTACAATTATTATTTGAATTATTTGATAATATTCCATATGTCCTCTTCTTGAACGTCATGTATATCAATGAGTAATGACCAAACAAGAAAGGTCGAAGTAATACAGATTACTAGGAAGATTATTGTACTGCATGATTTTTTTTTATCTAATCAAAATGATGTGCCGACGAGGTTCTTTCTTCAATAATGAAACACCGGAACAGACAGAAGCTGCTCGCACCTTGCATCTGCAACTTCACCTTTTCTATTTCCCTCCACATCGTTTATTGGCCAGAACACAATTCTAGAATTGACATTGGAAATCGACTCGATGCTACTCCTATATGAAGTCTACACCTCAATAGACAACGTGGCATGTCCGCACTGAAGAAAGTGATACCATGGTACATGCAATCACTTTTTTTCTCGAACAAGTAGAAGAGTTATGTATCATTATATTAAGAAGAAAAAAAGGTAAAACCCCTTACAGCGTACAAACCAACACTCTAGTACAGGAAAAGATCACCTATTAAGAACATAGAAAGGAAAAACAAAAAGCCTACCCTAGGCTTCCTTCAATATTTCAGTCCATAGATGTGCTCAGGCCTTTTTCTCCATAGCTATGAGGACAGAAGTGGGTAACGGGGCTTCAACTCTGCTCTGGTTGGACAGATGGTTGCATGGCCAGAGTATTGCAGAATTAGCACAAGTCTTTGCAGTAGTATCCAACAGAAGAGCCAAGGAAAGAACTGCTCAGGAGGCACTCACTAATAATGCGTGGGCGAGATATATCTGGGGGGCTCTGGCTAGGAAAGCCTCGTTCACTTGAGCTACTTTTCAGCCATAGAATAGTGTTTTTCTCTCACAATATTTTAGCATAAGCCAAATTTACTCTTTGAAGTGGGCCTGCAGCCAGAGATTGATGCTGCTCATATTTGGAGCTTCTCTAGTGATGGTTAATACTCAGCAAACTCAACTTACGAAAACCAGTTTCATGGAATGGTGGTCTTTAGCTAATGGGAGAGGATCAGGAAGACTTAGGCGTCTAGCAAGTGCCGGTTCTTCATGTGGTTGGTAATCAGAGATAGGTGTTGGACAGCCGATCGCTTAGCAAGGAGGAATGTACCTCATCCTACAAGCTGCCCACACTGTGATCAAGCTCCTGAAAACATGAATCACCTTTTACTAGAGTGCGTCTTTGCCAGGGAGTTTTGGTTCAACATTCTACCAAGGGTTGGGCTGCAATCTCTCACCCCCAGCCAGAGGCAAATTCTTTTGAGGAATGGTGGGATCTTTGTTGCAGCAGTGTTCCCGATCTCATTCGAAAAGGGCTGATTCTCTGATCGTCCTGGGTGCTTGGACGCTGTGGCCTGTGGAACCATCGTAACCGATGTGTGTTTGATGGGGACTCTCCCAGTGTCGCACCCAGTGTCGCTAGAGCTTTGCTGGCTAGTGATGAAAGTTTTCCCTGGGGTCTGGCTGGAGCTCGAGGACTCGATCACCTCCCCGCTTTAGTGCCAGATGGGGATTAGTGAGGCTTGATCTGTGGTCATTTTTTTCCTTTGTATGTTCTTAATGGGTGGTACATGCTATCAGCCTATCACTAGAGACAAAACATCGGTAATAGCACGTAATGACTCGCAATGTTGATAACAATTAACAAACACTAGCGACAGAGATTTAATAAACAAAAAAAAGTGGCATTCTCGTCCCTGAACAATTCTTGCATCAACTGCTCAAACATCATGATCAATTCTTCGTCCTATAGCGGTACATGGCATAAATTATTCCCACAAAAAAAAACATGCAGGATCAGTACAGAAACATGATAAAAGGTTATATCAGTCAGCAAAAAAAATCACATTTGCCAAGAAAAAAAGAAACAGATGGACTATGCCCACTACACAAATAACTGCACAATGCTAGTCTCTTTATAATTACATCATGATATACTTTCTTCTTTGGACGGCTCTGTTCAGAATGTTCTAATGTTACATATAACGAGCCCTCCATATTCTATTCGATTCTGAAAGGTCACCATATCCTCTAGTAAGTCCGGATTAACTTTCTGTGAGGCATAGTCATCAGCAAAATAACTTGACCTTGTCTCTTTTAGCTCTCTACTATTGTTTCCCCTTCCAAAATTCCCAAGGTATTGCCGAACATCACAGTTTTCAACCTTTTTTACTGGCTCATTGGTGAAAGAGAAACAAGAACTTCTGCTCCGTGGAGTGTCAAAGCCATCAGGATCATCACTGGAGATGCTCCTAATTTTCAAACCAGCACCGTTTGTGTGACTAAAGATAACACTGTCAGACACATCAGATCCAGTTGCGCTAATTGAGCACTGAGTTTGCTTGTCAGATTCCTGGGAGAAGAGGAAGGGGGAAATCAAAAATGCATTCTAACAAGATGCCAAGGATGATTCCAGGTGGCGGTATCCTATAAATCTATACATCATACAGAAAGAACTAATATAGATAACCCTACAACATGAGAACAAGAGAAGGGTGACAGTTATGAAGGATGATATTTTAATTTATGACAACCAATCGATATATAACATAGTATATTAGTATATATGGTTTTCAGGATGATCCTCAGCTCAGGTACTATTTGTATCTCATGGGACCACTATAAGCTAGGTAAGAAACAGCATGTTTATATCCAAAATCGACTAAAGAGGTGTTTACATTTCCTTTTTTTTCCCAAAAAAAGGAGAAAATATATAGAACTTCTGAATATAATATTGAGATTTTGCGGCGCTCCCCATGATCCAGAACACTTAATTTGCAGGAGATCATATCAAGAAATAAGGATGCACAACATATCCCCAAGAATACTTCTGAGTCTCGGTACAGGGTCATACTACTGTGCATAAACATCAATCCAGACTCCAGAGCATATTAAAAGGACCTCAATGAGCAGACTTGAACTACAAAACTCCAAACACACAGAAAAATCAATTCACTAACCTCATGATGGCCATGTTGATCAGCCAGAGTGTGGGGTTCTTGAAAGATTGATCTCCCTTTGTGGAAAAATCTACTATTGCTCTTTGGTGGCACATTCACAACTGAATTTGGTTGAGGGTCCTCAGGTGATGAGAAATCAGTGCTATCCATTGTTGAAATTGAAACACATTCCTCAAAATAATTCATTGCCTCTTCAGCTAAATGCCTTGACACTTTCAGTCTTTCTATGCTACTCTGTAATAATCCCAAAGCAGACATAACAGGTCAGCTCAAGATTGAATATTATCAACACAAATCAATCTCTAGATGGAACATATAAATGGGTTCTATTGCTGTCTGGAATAGTAGATCTATTACCTTTCTTCTTGGCCGTTTTTTATGTGTCTCAGTAAAGTTTGGAACTGTTACTATGCCCTTCAGCATTCTGCTCAGTTCTTGTTCCCGCTGTTCTTCAACTGCCAGATCTGCCCTTAGCTTTCGAGCACGTTCATGTGACTGCAATCCAGCAGTAAAAGGTTATAATTGATGACTAAATTTAACTAAAGGCATGACACAGTTGGCACAACAGTTATCAGACCTGTTTGAGTTTTAATGTATATTCTGTTATGTCAGGAACCAGCTCAGAGGTGTCAGGATCAAACTCAAGAGGAGCTTCCAATTCCCCCCGTTGCTGGTTTGCTCCATGGTGCCATATGTCTGAAACCAGCTCAGAAGCATCTGTATCAAACTCAAGAGAAATTTCCATTTGCTCCCAGTGCTGTTTTGCTGCACTGTTCCTGGACTCAGAAACCAGCTCAGCAGCATCTGTGTCAAAATCAATAGGAATTTCCAGAACATCTTTCTTTCCATATTCTGTCACATAATCACTTATGTCAGAGATAAACTCAGCAGAATCTGGATCGAACTCAGGAGGAATTTCCAGAACTGGGTCCACTGGGACAGTTGTATGGTTCTGCTGCCAAATGGTCTAATGGTCAAAGAAGAATAGTAGCATCACTAACAACTTAGCATAAGGGAATAAAATATGAATGAAAGGTCAAGACAGAATATAGTATATAAAAATAGCAAAGTTTTTTTTTTCCGAAAGATCAAAAAACAGTAAAGTAAAATTCAAAGCAAAAGCTGGAAATAAAGGCAACCTTTCTCCTTTAGAAAGAGAAAGCAGGACTAGCCCAATATTTCTAAAAAAACACATTTTCAACCTGACAATATTTTAATGAAAGAGATCATGCTGTGAACTCAGACAAACGAGTGGCCATCCTGATGGCATATGCATTGTAATAACACTCGAAAAGTTGCATATGCGCAACATAAATGTTCAAAAGTAATCATTTTCTCAAGTTGATAGCTTCACCAATGAATTGCAACGAACAATAGCTTAACATGAGAGATTCACTAGCTCTTACATGGTTGACATGGCCAGGTGAAGAAACAACAGTGCTAGATTCTGAATGGGTAGTTTCATCCATTTGCCGGCACCCCTGTGTACAATAAACACTAGTAGTCACACACATATTCATGCTGCCAGTAAATCCCACGGCATGCATCAGCTGAAGAAAGCATCAAACTATATGCTTGCCCTGTGAGGTGTGTAAATTTATGAGAATACAAGTTCCTTTTAAGCGCATATAGTTATCTCACACAGCATACATACACACAAACCATCTAACATTCAAAACCAGAGTAGAGATACCTCTGGAACTGAATGCCGGCTCCTCCATGACTGCAATTTCCTTGCCACATCCCTGGTTTCTGCATCGGTCTGTCAGATGTAGCAAGACAAAAACTTCAGATTAATTGGCATTCCCAGATGTGATGTCAGTCAGGAGGTAGTGCAGACTGAGTGTCAGATTAGTCGGCATATCCACACGTTATACTGCTTTGACCATAAACAGAAAGGGGAAGACATGGAAAGTTTCCGAGCCCAAGATAGGAAAAGCGGGGAGCTTTTCTTGACACGCAATTTCCGGGTGAAACGTGAAGCATAGAGTAGACTGACCTCAGAGCCCCGGTAGGTGCGTGCGTCGTCGGCCACCGACCGCGGCCGCGAACCCCTCCTCCCGCCAACACTGCCAGCAGAGTCCGCCACCGACGGAAGCGAGGCGGTGCGCCGCCGCTGCGGCGGCGCGACGGAGGCCGACCGCGCCCTCCCTCCGCCGCCCTTGAGCCTCGGCTCACGCCCTCTCTCCCGCCCCGCCGCATCCCCGCGGGCGGAGCTAGCACCAGTACCTGCAGCAGCCGCTGCGGGGAGCGGAGACGGGGATGGCGAGGCGGACGGGGAGGCCGCGGAGTCGAAGAGCGGGTTGGTGCGCGTGTTGGCGTAGTCCTCGTGGGCGGCGCGGGGCCGGGGCGCCGCGCTGACGGAGCGCGAGCGGCTGCGGCGCGGGCACGGGGCGGGTCGGAGCGGGGGGTGGTGGTAGAGGTGGCGTGGAGGGCGCGGCGCGTGGTGGACTTGAACGCCGCCGACGCCATCCGCGCGCGCTGGCGCTTGCCCGAATCGGTGCAGCGGGAGGCGGGGGGCTCCAGGGGTGGGTGCCGTGTCGTGTGCCTGGCTGAGGATGACCTGTGGGCCCGGTGACCGATGGCGGAGGGGGAGAGGAAGGGCAAAAATGGAAAAGAAATCGATGACAAGGAACAAAAAAACCAGAGAATTGGAGATGCGGGGGATCGAACCCCGTGCCTCTCGCATGCAAAGCGAGCGCTCTACCATTTGAGCTACATCCCCGTGTTGTTTCGTTTTCGTAATCAACATCCTTATCACAGGATAAGAAAAAGTATTAAATTTAGTCATGGAATAGAGATGGACAGACCTCATACACCTTCATCGTGAATAGATCGATTATAATCTACAAGTTGAGCTACATACGTCCCTGATTTTCGTTCACTTTTTCCATTATAAATTATTTGATACTTTTATTTGCCCTCGAAGAGAAATAAAAGAAACTAGTTTTATTGGGGTTGCCAACAAATTGAGAAATATATACTTCCCCAACTATACCCCTGTTCGCTTGAACTTATCAGCTTGGCTTATCAACCATAGTACAGTGTTTTTCTCTCACAATAAAACAACATCAGCCGGCTTATCAGCCGCAGAAACCATCAACCGAATAGGACGATAGTTTAACTTCTGCAGAGTAAACTATTATAAAGTTTTATTTTTGATGGAAGAGAAATAAAAGAAATTAGGTCTTCACTGGAGACGTAGAATCTAAACCTATATCTTAATTGTACATAAATGAAAGAATCAAAGACGAGGCGAGGCTATGGATCTTGGCAGGAGTGAAGCATTTCTCTACATTCATCCAACAACTACTTCCCTAGTTTTTGATCGGACTCCTTTTGGAGGTGTCCCTCTCGTTTTATTAGTTGTAGAGTACTTGGTTTGTCATGTTGTGGATGTACAGAGCCATTTTGGCTGGGGTTGTACAGTGCCTGTTTGGGCGATCTCTTCTTTTTAATATAGCGGGTAGCTCAAAAAAAAGAATCGAAAATGTTGTACATAAATTAAGTCCTGCCAACTGAACTACACCCATAATTTCTTTCTGGTATCTCGCTATAAACTACATCATAATATTATTTGCCACAAAAGGGAAGAGGATAAAAATAGTTTTCATTGGAGATGAGAGAATCAAACCTCATACATTTACCATGCATATATGAGGGTAGCCCTTGTTTAGGAATGGATAAAACCGAAAACCAATCTAGATAGAATCGTCAACAATGGTAGACGTGTATGTGTGCTACATGCATGGGGGGCTCATCATCTTACTCCTCTTTCTTCTTCTTCATTCTTCTTCCTCTTCTTTATCCATGTTAAAAAAATTGTGGTGTGTGTGTGAGTAGATAAATTATTTTGTAGTTTATTTATTGATAGAAATAAAGAAAAAAGTCATTGGAGATGTGAGGAATATTAAACCTTGTACCTTTATCATGCTTAGATTAATGCTCTACCAATTGAGCTACATCCCCAACTTTTGATTGATTTTGTGCTATATAAAAATTATTTTATAGTGTATTTCTTGATAGAAATAAAATAAAAAAACATTAGACATGCGTGGAATTGAAACTTTAACCTTTTATCATACTTAGATTAATGCTCTACTAATTAAGCCATATCCCCCAACTTTTAGTCATTTTTTACTACTAATACAAATTATTTTATAGTCTTATCTGTCGATATAAATAAAAGAAGATAGTTTTATTTGAGAGCCCCAACTTTTGTTTAGTTTTGCCCTATAAATTACTTTATAGTTAATTTGTTGAAACAAATAATAAAATAAAATAGAATATTGTTGTTGGAGTTGCAATGAATTGAACAATAACCTTAACACAGTCTACTAGACTACTACCCGCCAATTGAGCTGCGTACCCATCTTTTGTTCTGCAGTTCCTTATAAATTATTTTACTTTATAAGGGAACTGAAATAAGAATAAAAGTTTTCTATTAAAGATCAGAGCAGCCGAACCCTGTATATATACAATGCGTTGATTAAGAAACTGCCAGTTGAACTATATCTCAAAACTAAAAGACGTCCCAGCTCTTGTTAGTTTTGTACTGCAATAATAAATTTATTTCATGTTCGTGTTGCACTGCACTAATAAATCATAGAATTTATCGTTGTCGTTGAGAACTACTAAGGCATAAGAGTCCAGGGACCATCACATGTTTCCAGTTGCTTTATATCATTGATTTCTCCGACAACAACAACAATAGTAGTATATCCATGTAGAACAAGATGAAAATGCCGTCGATATATATATAATATCTACTCGAATCTGCTGGAGTAGTGTGTTTATGGGGACGGATACTTTTGCCAAGTTTAATTTGTTTCACAAAAAAAAACATATGTGATGGATGTTATGTGTAGCTTAAAGTAGGGTGAGCTTAGCTTAACCGACTTGACAAATCAAGGATTAGTTGTTTTGAAACTTTTTATTACTATCAAAACGACCATACTGTTGGACGATATAGCAATCAAGGGAACGCTACAAATCTATTTTTGAGAATCGACTTTTTCACCACCTTCATCTTTGGAAGCTAAAAATTGAACGAATCTATTTTGAGAATCGATTTTTTCACCACCTTCATCTTTGGACTCTGAAAATTGAAACTGGTTGAGTTATAGGTCACTTGGTTCTTGTTTATTTTACCTTTTTAGTAAGATGAGAGAAAAGCACCGGTATGATTGGTTGTTTGCATTATTGGTCTTAGCATGTATTAAATACTATGCACCTAAGGTAGCATTAACATATGCAACATCTTTATATTTGGGTGCATATAGTCATCTCTATGTCAATAGAGGTCTTACGCTAGTAAAGGTAGAAAAGATAAGGAAATTCCATTTTTATATATCGTGTAAATCTGCATTACGGTCAAATACTAGTTATTCGTTGTGGAAATATACCTCATTACTACATAAAACATTTCTGACAACAACCCTTTTCACTGTCAATTTTATAAAAACCATTGATAAAAATAGGGGCACTCTCGCCGTCGGTTTGTAACATGAATTACGAACCGACGGTGAAAGGGTTTCTTCGATGATGAAAAAAATACCAATTTTCCACATGTACTTCCTCAGGGTGGTAGGTGGGACCACTGGCCCATGTATCACCCCACGATTGGTGCCTAAGCGGGGGTACGGTCAATGGAGACATCATATGATTATTTTCTCCCATCGCCACAATCTCTCTATCTCTCTCCCTCTTCCACTTTACTCGAGTTTAATATCTCTCTCACGATACGTATAAATCCACACGAATCATGATGTTGACATGCCTCGTTTCAAAATTGATGTCAACATGACCTTGAGGTTGAGGAGTGGCGGACCTAGCTAGTTCTCTGGGTATGTATATGTGAAGCGTGAGCCACGAGGTACTTGGGAGAGGCAAATGGCTAACAACCTTTTTTTCAGAAAATGAATAGTTTTAGACTAACTTATTGTACTCTTTTTCCTTTAAGAAAAACGGTATAAATGTAGACGCTTATATGTTTATACACGCGCATATGCACATCTTATCCTTATTCATAAGATTAACGTACCATTTTGTTTGGGTCCATCGCATGAGCACATCGCCTGTACAACTTAAAGAATAAAAGTAGCCATGGGGAATATCTTGGCGTATTAGTGTTGGATGTGCTCGCAGCAGTGAGCCAGTGACGGAGAATTGCCACTAGCTAGTTTCTAATGGGCCTCGGATTTGCAGCGTAGGCCGACGTTTCAGTGGGCCGGTTCTGATAACACGAATGCTAGCCTATGCACTATTAATTCTACCAGTTGAGCTACATCCAATTTCTAAAAAAAAAAAAGTTGAGCTACATCCCATTTCGTTTAATTTGGCACTATTTAATTATTTTATAATTGATTTTTTCATGGATTAGAGATTGATTTTTTTTTGGAATAGAGATTAATATAAAAAATAATAATTGGAGATGCGAGGAGTTGAACCCCGTACCTTTATCATGCATAGATTAACGCTCTACCAGATGAGCTACATCCCCAATGTTGATTAATTTGGCACTGTAGTTATTTTTGTAATTATTTTTTCTTTGAATGGTGATTAATAATAGAAAAAAAATAATTGGAGATCAAGGGGGTGGTCCTCGTACCTTTATCATGCATTACCAGTTGAGCTACATTCCTGTTTGTTTAATTTGGCACTATTAATAATTCTTTTATAACTGATTTTTTGTTGTAGAATAGAGATCTGGTCTTATCTTATCTTATACTCTTATAAAGCTAAACCGTGCTAGATGTTTTTTTCTTCATGTAAGATGTCCATATCATTTCTTACTAAGTGTCTCACTAACTCGCAATCCTTTCATGCAAGCTATCCATATCATTCTTTATTAATTACAAAAAATATCCACATCATCTCAATTATGTGCAATACTTTTAATCTTTAATTAACGTAAAGTCCTCTACATATGCTATTTGTTTCATCACCTATCTTCTATAATGCAATCAAATATTCTATTATTTTTTCTTCTACTAGCTTACCGATTTTTTACCAGATCTGATATAATAAAATAATATGCAAGTCAAATTCATATATATACATAGTATACAGAATACCATATAGTAATAACATATATGAAAAATTAAAAATATTAACCGGAGATGCGAGGAGTTGAACCCTGTACCTTTATCATGCATAAATTAACACTCTACCAAATGAGCTACATCCTCAATTTTATTTATTTTTGTAATTGTTTTTTCTTTGAATGGTGATTAATAATAGAATAGAAAAAGAATAAGAGGAGATGCGAGGAGTTGAACCCCATACCTTTATCATGCATAGATTAGCTCTACAAGTTAAGCTACATCCCCTTTTCGGTTACTAGCACTACTAAATCTTTTATAATAACTTATTTTTTTGGAATAGAAATTAATAAAAATTAATAATTGGAGATGCGTGGAGTTAAACCCTGTACCTTTATAATGCATATACTAACGCTCTACCAGTTGAGCTACATCCCTAATTTTATTTGACTTTGCAGTATGGTTATTTTTGTAGTTGTTTTTTTCTTTGAATGGTGATTAATAATAGAATAGAAAAAGAATAAGTTGTGATGAATTTTATTTGATTTTGCAGTATAGTTATTTTTGTAATTGTTTTTTCTTTGAATGGTGATTAATAATAGAATAGAAAACATAATACTCAGAGATGCGAGGGGTTGAACCTTGTACCTTTGTCATGCATAGATCAACACTCTGCCAGTTGAGCTACATCTCTTTTTGTTTATTTAAGCACTGTTAATTCTTTTATAATAATTTATTTTTTGGAATAGAGATTAATAAAAATTAATAATTGGAGATGAACCCCGTACCTTTATCATACTCCCTCTATATCATATTTAGAAGTCATTTAGGACAGCGACACGGTCTCCAAAATACAACTTTGATCTCTTGTTTTTATAAAAAATATTTATGAAAAAGTGATATATGTATACTTTTATGAAAGTATTTTTCAAAACAAATCAATTCATATAATTTTTACATTTGCAAACTCAACAACTTAAAAATTATTGATGATTTATATTCCCAATGTTTGACCCAAACCTTGTCCAAAACGACTTCTAAATCCGATACAGATATTATTACATAAGGACTTCTAAATCCGATACTATCATACATAAGGATAAGAAAATTACATTGTTGTCTTTGTCTCCTACGGATATTATTAAACATGCTAATGAGATTAAAAATAAACCTCCAACAGACATTGCTAAAAATAATGGGATAAGTTAAAAGGAGGTGCTTTTCTTACTACAACTTCTGCTACTGCTGAGTTATGTGATAATTCTGATGCACCATGTTATACTATATTTTGTCAACCTATTATATCTGGTGCATTGCTTGCTGTCACTAATCTTTTGCAGGAGTTCGCTGATGATAGGATGAAGTCGAGGATGGCTCAAATTCTAGAAGGAGGGGATGATGAGGACATCGCCAAGATGGAGTCGAGGACGACTCAAATTCAAGAAGGGGAGGATGATGAGGACATCGCCACGCTGGACACATCGACGTCATGGTCTTCCCCAAGTTGCAATTCGTCCCCAACTCAGCTGCCATGTCGCCCTCGGATTCAGCAGACACGTCGTCACTATTTCAGTCATAACTTTCTCATACGACCTCAAAACTGGGCGTTCTTTGATGCGTTGGAAAGGGGACGACGACACCATCGTTTTGGATCTAGTCCCAACTCCAGAAGGTCTATGGATCATTCTGTGTGACCACGGCAAGGTGCTGCATCACCTATTTGGGCCAACTTGGCCATGTATCGTGTCGGGCCTTAAGCCCAAGTTGTGGACGCCCAACCCCTGGCCGTCCCCAACCCTAGGTCGAGTCTTAGACTATAAACACAGCCGCCGCTACTGCTAGACAATTGGGTTTTGTTTAGATTTTAGTTTTTCATCAAAAAACTAAATCGTTCATTGTAACTGTGGTGACAAATCCTTTTATAGTGATCCAGGGTCCCTGTTCTTGATCTTCTCCACTGTGTCAATTGGTCTTTTAGAACCGAGTTCTCGAACCCTCTATTGATATTCGCGTCATTCATATTTACAATTTCAGATTGCGTGTTTTACCTTCTTGCTTGTGCTCTTCGATTCGCTTGTAGGAAAAGCATTCTTGGCGAGGTCAATCAAGTTATGCTTGGTTGATAACCAATGGCGTAGTGGTGTAACGGTTGCAGGGTTCGAATCGGGTCGGATTTGAAGCCGGATCGCTAACGTCGAGATCTCCACAAATCAAACTTACCGGCTACCTCTCGGAAGATCAGGCCTATACTCATCAGAGTCCTTAGTCAAGATTAGGAAAGTAGACAAGTTGTAGCCTTCATTCATTTTAGAAGTTCTTTACCCCGGTGTAACATCCTACACACCCAAGTATGAGTTCCCTTCTCATATTTGACTTGTACCATGGTCTAAGCAAATAAGCAATTAACCATTACCAAAATCATTGATTAAAAGAAGGCTCTAATCAATTAATGAGTAGTTTTAGCTTAGTGAAGCGTCATTAAGTTAATTAACCAAATCTACATGAAATGCATAACTCATAATGAAACACAATAAGTATCCAAAATAGGGTTTATAATAGTGGGGTGTCTGCCTGGTTTGCCGCTCGAACGAATTCGAAGCTGTAGACGATAACTCAAACAAGTCCTCACACTACTCGGTTCCTGAAAGAAGACGAAGATCGGGATTGAGGGTAACCGACGGGACTAGGGATAAAGATCAGCTTAGGACATGGGAAGAGACATCTAACTGTGGCTCTACTGTTGCCCTATTCAAACTAAGCTTATCCTAGTATTTTTGACCTCTTGGGTAAGCTATCTAGACAACTTCACTCTTATTGTTAACTTGACGAATGCTCCTACCCATGTGGCGGACACTCCGTCGGATTGGGCTTTGAGGTGAATTAGGTCTGGTTGGACTCTATTCGGGTTGATGGACGATCCATCAGAGGTGATGGACGCTCCAAGGATTCAGGACTTAGGCGTTCCAAGGGTTTACGTCATCCGTCGGATAGTCCGTGCCAAGTGCCGAACACTCCGGTAGAACTAGGAGGTCTCAGGTTTTCTAGGTTGCTAAGTCTATAAATCAGTGGACACTCCATGAGAGGTCTCAGACTCTCCGCTGAGAACTCGGTGCTCTCTGGTTTCTAGGTTATCCACTCTTATAAATCAACGGACACTTTGGTAAAGTCGCGGATGCTCCGTTGACTCATGTTGACAGCAAATGAGGCTCTGTTGGGTGGTTTTTCTAGAGTTGGCGGACACTCCATCGGATTGACGGACACTCCGTCAGGTTGTTGACAGAACCTATGTTCTTGGGCTATCTTGGTTTTCAACCTTAGATGTGCTCAGCTATGATCTATGCATGTGCAAGACATCTTTAGGGTAGCTTAGGTGGCTTACTAGGCTTAAGATAGCTAGGTTTGGAGCTTGGTTTGCTAAGTGTAGCTATAGGTTTAGGATCAAACTTAGAGATATGAGGATATGAGGATAAACCTTGAGATGGAGATGAAATCCTTAGCTCTGAGTTTGAGAGCTTCCGTAGCCAAAAACTTGAAGATCCAAGCCTTCTTAACTCTTGCTTCTCCATCCAAGAGATGGGTTGTTCATGAACTTCCTCTTGCAACATACCAAAAAGATGAATCAAAGGGCATTCCATGAGATGCTTGAGTGATTGAGCTAGGTGAAGGTTTCTTGAACTTACTCTACATATGATGGAACCACCACCAGCAAGAAATCCTTCAACCTTTCACCAAAAACCACAAATTAGTTCTTGGGAAGAAAATCCAAGAAATGAGAGCTACTTCTCTTGAGCTCACCAAGAACAAGATTGAAGATGTTGATGGTGTTCATGGAATGGTGCTGGTGCTTCCTTTCTCTTTCTCTTCTTCTTTTTCGATCTTCCTTCCAATCCTTTCTCTCTCTAGTTCTAGGGTTCATCCTTGTTCTTGGGGTGTAGAGAGAGAAGGTGGCAAATGAATGGGTGAGTGAGACATTGGGTGAGAGGGTGTGGCTTCAGCTAATGAAATGTCTCAACTCGTGCTGACATGTGGGTCCCACTCTCTTAAGTGGCAAACAACTCATTTCCCACTCACTGCTGTTGATCTGAGTTCAATCAGATAGTCCGGTAGAGCTAGCGGACTGTCCGATATATCACTGTCTTTGCTGAATTGATCCTATCATCGGTTGGCTTATTGGAAACTAAGTTGTCATATCTTAAGGTGTTCTCTGGCTATCTGAAGATGATTGCCGGTTATTTTCGGCGGGTTCTCAATGGCCATTCGTGTTTAGAGCACCAGGGATCTCCACAGAAATTTGGGTGATTGTTTCTCTCGATGGTCAAAAATGACTGCCTATGATGTAACGAACTCGTGTCGTTACAGCGGACATGGTGGCCTTGTATTAAAAAAAGAGTTTTTAATATAGTTGTATTAAAAAGTGAGTTTTAAATTGGGAGGTGTGACAGTTCAAATCTCGTACCTGCGTCAAGTCGAGTATTTCATCATGGCTGGAAGGGTACACAAGTCCACAACCCAACCAGCAAAGCTATGCTCAGTTTGCAACTTTGTTTGATTTACATTATGAATTATTTCATATTCCTTAATTTTTCATAGAACATTTTTGCGCTTACACTAGCTCACAAGTCATACGGATCCACAATGGAACAAGTGGCATCAGATTTTTGTCCATTACTAGTCGATGAAAAGATCGATGCGGTCAACACATGAAAAGGAGGCGGCGGTTGTGGTGATTTGCACTATATATCATTGCAAACTGAAACCGGCAACCACTCCGATCCCTTTAATCTGTTCAGAGAAAGAATAGGACCCTAGCGTGTTCAGATTAAGCAGCCATAGATGACATATATCCTAGTTAAAGACGGGAACGTATAGCCATGGCATGCATAGTGCTTGACTAGAGTTGCTGCCCTCATATATCATCAGTCCTTCACTGGAAATCCTCATCTCCTTTGCAGATGCATGCAGCCGTCCAGCAGGTCCAATTCCAATGCAAACAGCATGTGGCAGCAGCATACATAGCATTGCAAATGTAACTATGTACGCAGCTCTACTCCAACCAAGTTCATTCATCCCCCATGTTACTTGTTGCTAATACCATATGCCATCTACCGCTGTGGTCCAAGAGCAAAACGGCCAAGAATGAACTGACAACGTCTCAATGATTGGGATTGCAGAGGAGGTAGCTAGGTAACAAAGAAGAAGGAGCTCGGCAATGCAATTAGCCGACGATTAATTGGATCGATATAAAGCCGGCCGCGGCTGGTCAAAGCTGTGTGGACTAAGAGACAGATGGTCCTTGGCCAACTCCTCTTCCATGTGGAGACGCATGCACTTGTAGCAGTTCATTAGTTGGCGATGCTTATTTGTTTACTACGTACTCTAAATAAACTGTATCGATCAAGGCATTTTCACAAGCAGGTTATACATGTATATATATGTTGTGTAAGTGTAACAAGGTTCAAGTTCATGCGAGGCCAGTCATCGATCAGCTCATCACAGAGAGCTGAAGAATTTGGCGAGCTACTGAATTTATTTTGGATATGCTGTGTACAGTGTCCAAAAGGAAGGAGCATTCTATCTGCGTGTGATCCCTCTGTGACCTACTGGCCGTACATCGGCCACGCCCCCACGGCACGGATCTGAATCTGAAGCTTGTTGGTGCCATTATTGTTGTTCGATCGCGCCACTAACCAAATATAAGATTCGTTCTCAAGCTAGTCCAAGAAACGAATGTGTGATTTGATCACATGCATGACACCGCGCGGCTAGCTAAACGGAGAGACTGAATTGAAAGACATTCCTCCGGCCGCTCCATATATATACGCATACGCGGCGCCGGATATGTACAAATAGTGGTCAAATTGAGATGAACTTCACATGGTCGGCGTTTAGGGACTCCGTCTGTACTGATGACCACACTAAACAATATAACCAGATAGACCTGATCTGACGGCAATATTGTGTGATTTCAGAATTCAGAGAGGAGAGAACGAATGAAGGACAGAAATGGTACGCGGATACCTGAATTCTCCAACATTTATAGGAGTCTAACTAATCCGACCAGCACAGTCAAAGGGAACCAAAGACTCTAGTGTTTTTTTTTTCTTTTTTAAATTTGCATCTGCAAGAAAGAACCACGATGAAGTGATGCAGTGATCCCAGGGCAACATGTCCACACAGCTCGGCCATATGCTCCGCTCCACCCAGGACATGGAGGAGAGAGAGTACGTAGCATCCATGTTCCCTGCATGTTCCAACTCGTGGAAGTGGAAGTAGCGTGCTTCGTCTTCCACTCGCAGCCATGTTAGTACTAGTACGTAATATACTGCAGGGCACCAGGGCCACGATATATATATACACAACCCGCGGTTACTTACACTAGCAAGCTCTGCAAGTCCAAGATCAACTCCTTCAACTCCGTCCAACACACCTAGACCCAGCAGCTAGCAGTCCTCCTGCGCCTGCTCTGCTAGCAACTGGAAGTCACACACACAGCTCAAGGCTCTGCAGATGAAGCAGGCTGCAGCATGCCGCTGCAGCGCGGCCATGAGCGCCGTGATCTTGCTCCACCACCTCCTCCTCCTGAGCAGCAGTACGACGGCCGCAGTAGCAGCGTCGTCAGCGACGACGGCCCTGCGTCCGGGCGGCAGCGACGGCGACAGCAATGCTGCGGCGTCATCGTCACCGCAAAGCTGGGCGGCTGCCACGACCGCCAGGAGGCTGCTGCGCCCGGCGGCGGCCGCCGCCATGGCCACCAACACCTTCGATGTCAAGGACCATCGGACAGCGACGCCGACGACGAAGATGGCGAAGCCGAACGTGGAGTTCAACGCCAGCACGAAGAGCGCGCCGACGAGCAGATGCAACCCCAGGCAGAATTAGTGGTCCCGACTCCCGATGAACCGGAAACTGCTGCTACAGCTTAGTATCACTTGATGCTGTTCCTTAACTCTCTGATTCGATTCGTTCTCTCTTGTAGTTGTACTCCCTCCATCCCAAATTATAAGACGTTTGACTTTTTTGACACAAGTTTGACTACTCGTCTTATTTAAAAATTTTTGCAAAACATCACTTCTTTTGCTGTGGCTTGCTTTATTAATAACAGTTCTTTAAGAATGACTTAAATTTGCTTATATTTGCTTAAATTTTTTGAATAAGACGAATGGTCAAATTTGAGGTCAAAAAAGTCAAACGTCTTATAATTTGGGATGGAGTAGCAACTACTAGTCTGTAGTCAGCTTTGTGTAGTTGTGTCTCTCTTCATCTTGTGTAGAGGGGAATAAAAAAAAAACTAACCTGATAGCTTTGCTTGCTGTCAGCAGGCATTTCCTAGCTAGATCAACACTATGATCTGCAGCTTCAATCTGCTTGCTATTGGCAGATTGAGATCAATTTGTGCACGGTATTCATTTTTCATCACTGGGCAGTGGGCACCCAACTTTTAAGACAAAGGAAGTATACTTCCAGCTCCAGAGTCATTAAACTCAGAAACAGAAAAACATAAAATCTGAATAGATGGTGTGTGGAGTCATGCACAGACGCCAAATTGATTCATCTCAACTTGTCTAAATCACCATTCGTTGTCCAAACTAGTCCTTGTGTAAGAACCAAGTGAAGGAAACCAGCAATTTTAGACCCAAACAAGAAGGTATAATAATAAGAATAAAATAAGAATCAACAATTTTAAACAGCATGGAAAATATTTGCAGTTCAGATCATATCCATGAGACTATGACCAGTAAGCTCTACAACTGTTTTAGCCCTAAAACTGTTCTACCAGTTGGCAACTCTTAAGCACCCGTTTTCCAAAGTCACTTTCTTCTGCCTTGGGGGATCAATGCAGACGAAAAAAAAAGTAACTACTCCACATAACTAGGAAAAGTGAAAACTCCTCAGACAAAAGAAGGAATAGTTATACATCACAAAAGACGCATGCCTATTCTACAATCTTCTAATTCGTTGCCATTGGCCCTGCCTCGCTTGCAGGACCAGCCACGCTTAAGCTCGATACTCGGTGAATACCGTTTAATGTACAAAAAGTTAACACAAGGTGCGGCCTTTATAAGCCCATGAATGCCATAGCCACGGAATCACTGTCGTTGGGCAGACGGTGATTGCTGCACCTGCACAGGCGGGAAGAACCCCATGCCTGATGATTGAAAGAATCCAGCTGATGTTGGTGATTGCTGTGGCGCCTGAGGAGACTGCTGCTGCTGGGGCTGACTCTGAGCTGGTGGAAGTGGCGGTGGAGGAGGTGGCCCACTTGGTCCTGGAAAACCTGCCGGCAGAATGTTCGTCAATGGAGGCGGAAGTGGCATAGAGCCAGCCATCATCCCGTAAGGTCCTCCCATCCCAATCATTCCTCCAGTATTTTGACCAAATTGTTGCAGGTGCGGTGGCAATAGAGAAGGCAATGGCGGTGGAGGTGGTGGGAATGGGCCTGGAGTTGGTGGATGCGTGCCTCCAAGAGAAGTAGGCACTGCTCCAATCTGTTGTTGCACCTGTGGCGCTTGCCCAAAAAAGGGAGGTGCACCTATGTCAGCAGCCTGCCCTGTTTTCTCAAGCCTAGGCCTCTTATCAATCTGGAAACCTGGTGGTCCTCCAGAGAATTCTCCAGAAGGCGATCCGCCATTTATGGAAGCAGCTTGCTCAGCAGCAAAAGATGACAAAATGGAGGTCAGCACCTGCACAGGGGCTGACAAAGATGCAAGCTTATCTGCCATAGCTGCTGCCGTTCTCTTGGACTCATCACCCACTGCACTGACTGTAGGGGGAAGTGAAGTTGCAGGATTCAGTGGTTGTGACTGGGGAGGTGTCGATCTTACTCCTGAACCCTGCATTATAGCCGAAGTTTGCTCTGGTGGAGTAATCATGAGCGGACTAGAAGTAGATTGTGTAACGCTCGTGACAAGGGCACGGCCCAGTTGTTCTCTAAGTTGGATGACACGTTGAGCCTCTGTTTGAGCAACCTGTTTTGATAATTAGATCAGAGATTACCAAGACAACATGTTACAATCATAAAATGGCTAAAGCATGACTACAGTTGCATAAAAGTCAATATAAAAAAACAGTGATATCTACCAATATTAAAGAAAGTTAATTGTGACCTCACAGATAAATTTCAACAAGTTAATTGAGGAGCCAGCAACAGGCAATAAGGCTGTTTATATCAAACTCATGTTGTTGAACATTTTCATGCTATAGGCACAACAAATTTTCAGTGAATGCTAAGGCTGTTTATATGAAATATATAAATGAAAGGAGCTTCATGAGACTACAAAAAAGAAACATGGCAAAAAGGAGGGGGATCAGGGAAAACACAAAACCACTTGAACATATATAATAAGAATCTTTGCCCTCCAAAGCAGCCACAATGAATCAGACGAGAACCCCTGTGGCAAATCATGCAGACAACGAGCTGCACAACTGAGAGGACGCATGCCAGCTCTGATTTCCACGTGGGAGCGGACAAGCAACAAGTTGTGCGACAGCAAATTCGACGAAGAATGACAGCAGTGGTCACATGGGGTGAAAACAAAATCATCTAGGGTAGATCGAGAGGAAACCTAACCCTAGTTTGGCTCTGTAGTCTGTACCATGACATGAATAGAACCTGTATTCATTATGATTTATGAGAGCTCTAGGCCCAAATATATGTAGGTACATGTATTAGCAAATATGCACAAAACTCCCTAATACAATGAGGTACAAAGAGTTAGAATACATCTAACATTCAGCATACTTGGCTCACGTTCACACCATAGATTTCTAGATCAATTAGAACACATCAGACATGATTAAATACTATAGAGGATCTTTGCGGAGACTGGAGGGACTAAATGCACAAGCAGGCTCCATGAATATGAAGAAAATGAATGACGTCTAAAAGTACTTGGAATTTCAACCTTGTGTTGACACCATAAATTTTCATAGCTCAAATGACATTTGTGGGAGATAATCCTGAACTGCTTTGTGCTGGCTGGACCAACCGCACAGGTGGGCGCACTTGCAACGCGGGGACTATGGACAATAGTAAAGTTTATTCTCTAGTTGTAGGTCTACCCATATCCACTAGTAGTACCTGCAACTGTGGCTATGCATGGATAGGTAAGATTTTGATGTAATTAGGTTCCCCACACCCCAACAAAACCGAAAACATCTGAGTGCGCAGGATAGTTCAGACCCAAATGCATGTAACAGCACACACAAAAAAAAACTGTCTTTAACATAAGGCACACTAAGTTGTCATGAATTATGATCATGGACATATATGTGCAACAGCCACATACCCAGCAACCACAATTGGTCAGCCTTCCATTGCAAAGGAAAATTATGCTAGAGTGGTAGAGTATTTAATCATGCTAGAGCTTCCCTGTAACCTGTGCATGTTCTGCCTCTATTTCTAATTATTTTATCACACAACTCATCCTCAACATGTGGGTGCATTCATCAATATGATGCCATAGTTTTATAATTATGTCCACATCACGGGACATCTTAGGCAGTACCAAGATAAAAGAATGGTATCCACTCTCCACTGTCCAGAACTCTAAAATAGATTAAAAGAGTAAATGGGACAAGATAGATAAGCATCATAGTGAGGATGTGATTTTGCAAGGAATAACAACAGATGAAAAGGACAACATGCAATAAGATATAAAGAAGAATTCTTACTTGCAATTGACCGCGAAGAACTACTGACTTCGACTCCTGTTATAAAGAAGAAAAAACATATAGTTCTGAACAGCACAAGGTAATTGAGATGGAACGTTGGGAAGATAATGAAAAGGCTCAAAACCTGTTCGCTGAGAGCTTGTTTCAATTGATTGATCAGGGATACCCTTGCCATATCTACACTTTCGAGTTGTTCGATGCACTGTTTTAGGGTCATTTCCTGTTCTTGCAGGTCAGAGATCAATGACGATGCTGGCTGATTACCTTATGAAGAAACAGGATTAAAATAGCAGAACACGTCAGAATGTAGTCAAACTTTCTTCAACAGCAGATCACAACTTTGAATAACTAGTGAGCAAGCAAAATCCTTACCATTGATGCTAGCATCGTTAATATCTTTATTTATCCTCTCCAAAAGGCCCACAGTAGTCTTACATTTGTTTAAAGCTGTGTCTTCATCAAAATGTTGATCAAGCACTGATTGGTATGCAGACACAATTTTTTCAGGCATCCCGCCAACAGTGAGTTTCTACAGTAAAAGTCAACAATAAGGTGGTGCTCTCATATCCAATTCAATATGTCAGAAGTCAGATCCACCCAAGATAATAAGCAACTTACTTTTACAATTGTACCAGAATCCTTCCGTGCAGCTTTGGAATTTGAAGTGGGATCAGAGCCGCTATTCCCATTGTTATCCAATATAGGAGGGTTGTCACCAAGAATGTCATTTTTCATACTTTCAATACGGGTCCCAAAAACTTTACGATCATCCCAGATTAATATCTGTAGTTCCAAAAAAGAATAACAAGATAGAAACATTTAGCTTACTTATTTTGGACTTGCAATAAAAGATGACGTAAAAATTCCATCAGTTATTCAACAATTAATCTAGTCACACTATGACTAGGAATTTTCCGTACAGAGTATTGATGAAGATATAAGCAAAATATGACTATGATCATGTCTTAAAAAAACATCAAAGCAAACAAATACCTGGAATTAAGATAAGTGTACTGGGGGAGTAGTAAGGATAGTTGCATAACTAAAGCAGCAAAAGCATATGAATCCAATAGATTGCTATAAAAAAATAAACTAAGGATGGTCATTGATCCATGGTGGTACTATAGTAGCATGATGGTACAGATATAAAGCAGCAAAAGCATATGGCTCCAATAATTTATTATAACAAATAAACTTAGGATGGTCACTGATCCAATGGTACTATAGTAGCATGATGGTACAGATCCTCCTGCATTATTAGACAAGGTTCTGGGACAACTCTAGAATGAAGGTGCTTCTCAAATGCGAAGAATTAATCACGTAACAGTGAAAAAAGATTAAACTTACCAATCTCGCCACCTGCTTCTTCCCTTCTTCTCCCCCGTTTTCATAGACATGCTTCAGTGATTTAGGTAAAACCCTCCAGAATTCATCGACATAGTCTGCTCCCTTACGTTTGCTGTTTTGCAGGATATCATTTGATAGATATAGAAATGATATTTTCTTATCCTCCCTTGCAACAGTAAACTGCTTTTCCCAGGTGTCTACAACCCTTTTGGCCCTCTTGCGGTGAAAAATGCACCATTGTGAAAGTGCTGCATAAGAATTAAGGAACATAAAAAGAAGAACCACGAATGCAATCTCTAGATGCAAACTTACATATAAAAAAAAAGACAAAATTCTGATAAAAAATTAACATCATTAACAGACAGGAAGTGTGGAAATAAATAGACAAGGACTAAATCAAACTATATAGTAGAAAGACATACTTAAAGCACACAAGATATATAAACCACAAAATTGAGACCACCACCATTAAGAAAAAGGGGAACACAGTTCCTAGGTCAATACAGGTTCCATCTTTGTAAAATGAAAAGTTCCTACCCCGCAGGCTCCCACTAAAAAGCGGTCAACAGTTTCAGTCATCTCTTCCTGATTTGATAGTGTACTTATATTACATCTCTAGAAACAGAATATGTCTTGAGGCCAAAAAAAAAAAGAGCACCATTGCTCAATAAACCTACAGGTTTAGACATTTAGTAGTGGACATCAAATCAAGCTGAGTGTAAGCATGGAAAGTTAACGAGGGGTGAGATCATTTGGTTCTATACGGTAGGAATGGTTAGTATGTCATACAGCAATATATGCAGACACAGTATATCTCACAGTAACTTGAGTAGAGATGGAGTTGTATATAACAACATACAGCACGGATTCCTCACACAGATGCAAGCACAATGATATTAAAATAATCATATGATTCTCCTTTTTTATCAATTAATAGAGAGTGACATGCGACATGCCTTACTTCAAACTCCAAAAGTAGGGTTTGCAGGATTTGTTTATATAAATTAATAAGGAGTTAAGGGTGTAGGACATGTCTTCACTTCACTGGTTAGTTGGCTCAAAATGAAGATATCTGGCCATGATGTAGAAGGTGAAGTAGCACTGGCAATACCTTTTCATCAGTGCAATAATATGCTAGCACAATTTAGTTTGAACATGGAACAGGTAACTGTTATCTCGTGCTCCGGCACCGGCCGCCGCGAGGACGTCTCCGCTGGTCGCTATCGCGACTAATTCCTGGTGGCTATACCCGTGCACCCCTCTCGTTCCGGTGGGCTCCATGGGATCCAGGTGGCTACACACGTGCGGTTCATCACGCGGAGGGTGTCTGTCATATCTTCAGGAGTCAAAAATAAAGAGTCGTAGTTTATTTCAGGTCAATAAAATAAGTCGAGATGTAAAAGGCTTATTTTTAAGTGATAGGTTTGTGTCGAGTCGAGTTAGGTTGCAGCTCGAGGACGAGCTGCATGTCCAGGTGGGGTGTAGTGTTAGAAGAGTCAAAGGCCTATTGGGCCTTAGCCCGTTAGGGTTAATTAGTCGCTTGCTTAGGGGTCAAGTAAGTCTTGCTTGTAAGTCAAGAAATCCTCTCTATATAAGGAGAGCAGATGTATCAATCTAATCAAGCAAGAGATTAGAAGGAAAAACCTTCTCTCTTGCCGGCCGTGGGCGAAGCCCCGCGGCCGGCGTTCCCAGCGCATCTCACAGCCCTAGCCGCCTGCCCCTCGGCCTCTCTCGCCGGCGTGAACAGTACCCGCGGTACTGTAGCGGCACGTGTACTGTAGCACGTTCGTTGCCGTCGCTCTCCTCGACTCTCTCCTTATATAGAGAGGATTTCTTGACTTACAAGCAAGACTTACTTGACCCCTAAGCAAGCGACTAATTAACCCTAACGGGCTAAGGCCCAATAGGCCTTTGACTCTTCTAACAGTAACAAACTACAAAAGAACATCAGAATACCATAAAGTGCAAGCAGCAAACCAAAAGCAAAAACAGGCTTACTAGTTACTACCATATGAGTGCATAAATAACAGCAAGAGACATCTCTTGCTTGTTGAGACATATATTTCTGTTATCCTGTCTAGTTTACCATATTCAATGTTTTAAAAAACGCAATTAAACTTCGTTTAATCTCGATTAAACGCTAAACGGAGGCCCAACGTCTCGTTTAGGGCCTAGGCGCCCAATTAAACTTTGGGCGTGCCAAGATGCTGCGTCTACGCGCTAGGCGGCGTGTAGGCAGCGCGGACGCGTGAAAAATTGGCGCTAGGCGTCGCTGGTCGGGTGGGCGGCGGCCGCGCGCGCGTGGAGAACGCGAGCGGGAGAAGGCACGCTCGCGTGGGAAAAAAGCGCGGGCGGGCTGCACGCGGAAACAGAGCGGGCGGGAGGGATCAGATAGGTATGGAAATTACTCCTTTCCTTTCCTCACGCACGCGAGGCCGTGACCCGCCGCCACTCTTGCCGCTGGTAGCGAGCGGAGCCCCTGCTCGAGAAATCGCATAGCCTGGAGGGGGATCGAGGCAGCACATCCAGGTGTTATTACTTAGTACTTACTACTAATCTTGCTCCCAGCAAGAGGTACGATCACTGTTATTACTTCTAGTTATGTTATTAGTACTGATTTTGCTCTCAGCATCACAAAAATAAAAAAAAACAAAAACGTTTAATCAGGTTTAATCTACGTTTAAACTTCCTAAACTCTAAACCTTAGGCTAGCGCACGCCTAGCGTCTAGCGTTTTTTAAAACATTGACCATATTAAGTGAGCAGAACAATTATATGCTACATCCTTCACTAGGAGCTAAAGTTTAGCCATGGCGTTCTTACTTGTAAACTAGTTTGCAATTATACTCTAGTGACTGCTAATAGATACAATGTGTAGTCTTAGGAATTCATGTTATCATTTTCCATTTCACAAAGGGAACAGCCTCAAAAGACAATGAAATTTAGGAATTCATGTTATCATTTTCCATTTCACAAAGGGGACAGCCTCAAAAGACAATGAAATTCATCTTTATAGAGAAATGCAAACCAAGCATTGGCAGTAAAGACAACAAAAACAAAGTCATTTTGTCCCCAGAAAGTTGGGGCAGGCCAGAGTTGAAACCCAACAAGAGCCACCAATAAAGAGGATAAAGAAGTAAAAAGAAAAAGGGCATTAATGACGATAGTAACAGTAACTGTACTAATCACAAGAGGAGATGGTAGCCTATGTCATCTTTCCAGTGGTGCAGTGCTGGTTTCTACGCACTTATGTCCAAGGACAGAAACGCATATATTCAAGTGCAGCACAAAGCTGATTCGAAATCCAAAACTTGTACCGTGGTTGATTTGCATTTACAATAGGAGAACTATCTTATTCAAATAAACTGCACGAGAAAGACTCTCGAATCAAGAGAACTGTCAGGACGTAGAGTAATACAAATCATACTGTAATACTGATACACTACACAAGCGGATTTGCAATTCCTATATATGTGCACCTCCAAACTAACAACACGATAAGCACTATGCGGAACAGAACAAGACGGTTATACTTAAGGACGTAGAGTAATACAAATCATACTGTAATACTGATACACTACACAAGCGGATTTGCAATTCCTATATATGTGCACCTCCAAACTAACAACACGATAAGCACTATGCGGAACAGAACAAGACGGTTATACTTAAGGCCCCGTTCGGCTGTGCGCCTGTGCTGATAAACCACTGTTGACTGATTTGAGGCGAGAGAAAAGCACTGTTCCAACTGAAAAAACAAGCAGAAAAGTACGGATTATAATCTCCTGGCCAGTTCTACTCACAGACATTGCAATTTACTAGTACAAGTTAGGGCTTTACTTAATCAAGAGAATATGAAACAGACAGCAAAAACCAGGCTACCAAATTTGCTAGCGTGCAGTAAAGTAAACACGGAAGAAAGGATACTTTGAATGCTAGTGGCTGAGTTGTTGAGCCTGTTGAGCTTATCAATCAGCCTCTGCTCGCTGAAGGAGCCGCCGCTGCCGCCACCGCCGGCCCCGGCCCCGCCGCCGTCTCCCGTTTCCGCGTCTACATCCGCCTTCGCGCCCGCCATCACGAAGCCTCTCTAACTAATCCGGCTCCCTCGCGGATACGCCACCAAATCCCTAGAGAAATCTGCACTCCTGCGAAAGCAAGATCGAGCTAATTTTGCGCATAAAAATTCAGAAAAAAAACATCCAGAAAACCCAGAAATCTCGGGATTGTTTTTTTTTTAAAGCAAACCGGGGGGGAGAGATTCCCCTCGAAATCTCGGGATTGTGGTGGGAGATTGGAGCTCGGAGTTCTAGGGGGGGAGATGCGTACCTCGGTAGCGAGTTCCCGAGCTTGAGCTTGCCGCCGCGGACGAGGCGGAGGGGGAAGTGGAAGGAGAAGGACCGAAAGAGGGGGAGACGAAGAGCCAAATCCAATCCTTATTCGACGCGCGTGCGCCGGCACTGCTAGGTACGCACGGCGCGACGCCTTCCGCGGCGAGGATAGGGAAGGGCGGCGGGCGCACGGGGCGGATGGGAGAGGGCGCAGCGGCGGCGCGGCGTGCTGGTGGTTTTGGTGGGGTGGCTGTTTTTTCTCTCTGCTCGTTTTCCCCCTTTTGCGTATTTTGCGCGTGAGACTGAGAAAAAGGGGCGTCGCAAAAAAAAACTGAGAAAAGGGTAAAATTAAATAAATAAATATAATATATATGTATAATTATTTTGGCAGGCCTTCTTTATTTTGTGGATTATCTGTTGCTGGAGGATTGACTGTACTGACTGTATGCTGTTCGACTGAGTTTATCAGCACGGCTTATCAGCCGTGGTATAGTGTTTTTCTCTCACAATAAAATGGCCACAGTCGGCTTATAAACCGCAGAAACAGCCTGCCGAACGGGGTGAACATATATCATTAACTAATCGTTGTTTTCCTCGAACAAGCAGAAGAGTTGTATCTTTATTTCGAGAAAGTCAAAATATCTTAATATTTATGATACATAACAGATATCATAACTAATCATTGTTTTTTCTCGAACACGCACATAAGCCTCCTGTTCGGCTGAGCTTATCAGCCGTGGAATAGTGTTTTTCTCTCATAGCAAATCAGCCATAGCCGGCTTATAAACAAAAAAACAGCCTGCCGAACAGGGCCAGGGATCGTTGTTATCGTAAACTCATTTGAACAGATATTACTAACTGTTTGCACAAATCTATAAAACCCTAGGCTACTTTTTTTTTTAGGATGGAGGAGTATAGCATAACTTATTTATATTTAGTTGCTTGATTGAAGAGACCTATATGCAGTCTAATGCATTATTCGTTCTTCTGCCTGCATCCCCTAAAACACTGCTCCCTCCGTCCCAGAATAGATGACGTTATGGAAAACACGTAGGTCAAACTTTCTCAACTTTAACTAGGTTTATAGGAAATACGTGCTTTATTTAGATCTCTAAATAAAACGATCTATCTAATGATACTAATTATGTATTATAAATATAAATATTCTTTTATGTATAATTGGTCAAAGTTGAAAAAAAATTGACTTCTCGAAAAGAAGAACGTCTTCTATTTTGAGACGGAGGAAGTTGGATTGAATTTTCCTGCTTTGTGCACCATTTGCCTATGCAACTGCGATGGGCCGCCATTTCCCATCATCCTGTCTGTGTTTTTTTTCCTTTGCTTGCTCTCATATCTCCCCTTCCTGTCCACGGTGCATCTAATTGTCAAGGATGATGTCTTTACTTATAGATATATAAAAAGAAAATAATATGGAGGCATATAGGAGTGATAGAGCTTGTTTACAATTTTAGAGCATCTCCAAGAGACTCTGTATTCTTCCTAAATGTTAGGAATAAAGGTTTTGGTGAAAAATTACCCTCCAACAGCTTTTTTAAATAGTCATCCATGGTACACGGTGGTCGCCTGTAGCAGCTGCACCGGGCTAGGAGGCTCCGCGGTGGCCTATGATCGACGCGGGTGTTAACAAATTTGGTGATGTTGGGCCTTCAAACCCAGCATAGTCCCTGATTTTCACAGGCTCCAGCTCAAATCTCTTGATAATGCCAAATGGCATGGCAACAAGGGGCACACTGTGATAACTAACATTTACATCCTATAATTTTTGTCTTGAAATAAATCAATTCATAGAATTCCTTTAAGTCAAACTATTTTAAAGTTGACTAACTTTATAGAGAAGAGTACATGACTCGAATTATGTAGACTAATCTATCTATACTATAAAAGAGCGAAGGAATTGAAAAATATCTGTTGAAAAATATCTGTTACTCGGCAATTCCTACTCACCTTATGTTTTAGCCCTTAGATCATAGATCCAACGCATCTAATCTCCCGTCCTAACCTGACAAACGGACCCGGCCGGAAAACTTTTAATTCTTTACACGTGTTTATGTTGTGTTTCCTCATATCGCTATTTTTTTCACACCAAAAAGAATACCCAGCCCACCTATACGTTTCTATATACTATAAAAGAGCGAAGGAATTGAAAATATCTGTTACTCGGCAATTCCTACCCACCCTATGTTTTAGCCCTTAGATCATAGATCCAACGCATCTAATCTCCCGTCCTAACCTGACAAACGGACCCGGTCGGAAAACTTTTAATTCTTTACGCGTGTTTATGTTGTGTTTCCTCATATCGCTATTTTTTTCACACCAAAAAGAATACCCGGGCGTTGGATCTATGATCTAAGGGCTAACGACCAATATCGATTCATTAGTGTCATATGCACACACACGTATAACCTTCCTCAAATTGGATTGGATCGTTGGTCCAGAACTCTCGATGCCAAATCGACAAAGGAGATGCGGCTTGTCTCATGGAGGCCGAGCTAGGGCCGGTGACGGGGCAGCGTGGCACACCGGCACCGCTACTCCCGATCTATGTATGATGCGCGGATACTCCATGGAGTCCTGTATCGGATATGGAGGATGCGTGTATCTGATACGGATGAACTGAATTGGATCCGGCCCAACAAACAAAAATAGCCTTACAGGCCCAACCAACTTGCAACCTGTGTGTAATGGTACTGCTGCCTTGCCTCTCCGTCCAGGTGCCCGACACACTCTTGCCCTGGCGTGCCGGCGGCAGCGAAGCAATTGGTCAGCGCTGCTTCGCTCCCCGCGCATCCCTGGACAAGGAGAATTTTTATTTTTAATCATTTTTATTTAATATCTATCTATCTATCCTACTGTAAAAGAGCGAGTTTTTTTAGATCTCCCTGTGTAATAACCGTTCGATCTGGACTTCGTGCTATATGAGCCCTTCATCATACGAGATCTTACATCTTACATATAAGACTCCTCCTCAATCAAGATTTCTCTAGAAAAAGGAAAATAACATGTAACATTTCATGACTCCAAAACGTGTCAAAAAGGACTCCGACGCCTATATGTATGAAAATATTAGTGCAAAACGTGATTTTTTTTCATCTGGAGAGGTTATCTTCACGTGGTAATAATCCAAACCCGATGGACTTCATGTGCAGGCCCAATCATTCACTGGGTCGGACCGGTCGATGGACAAAAACGTACTCTGTACACCGCTTCACCTATAAACAGTAATATATAATACGTACAAGATCCAGATTAAACTCCCTGGTATACACAGACACTATGCATGGACGTACATGCAAGCTTATGTGAATATGCAAGCGCATCAGTACAAGCTGACAATTTGCTAGCTTATATATTTTATTCTCATACATAATTAGCACACGTGAACATATATGCACAAAAATTGCTTGTTGTTTATTTATCTTCTCAACGAGTACGTAAAATATGTAATATTTCTTGATAGCACATATTAATATATACGCAGGCAGCCTAATAAAGCACTGGTCCTTCAACACCCTGTATTACTTATTGTACTATATTGTGAATGAACAGCAACTGCAATGTAGAGGTAGAAATAAAACTAAGGTACGCAAAACAACACAATTCACACGTGAAGGATAGAAAATTCCCTAAATCCAAATAATAAATACAGAAAAGGTTTGTAAGAAATAATGGGAAAAATATCATATACATGTACTTTATACTCTACTTTGTGGCAAAAAAGGAAAAAACATAAAGTTATGTTGTTTATGCGGGCAAAAAAAAAGCAAAAACATTAAGTTACGTTTAGATGGAAATGCTAAATAAATTAATGCTACATTATTGAAGTTATTATTTTGCATCTAAAGATGCTTGTTTATTCATATTATTCATTTAGACACAATCTTATTACATCATTAATAAAGTCATAATCCTTCCCATTGTTTGAACGTGCCTACAATAGACGTTAGGTAGCCAAGCATGGAAAGGATAACTGCTAAAAATATATAAGCAGTAAGCTCACTCGAGTGCTCTCTTCTCCAATATCTCTACAGCCTCCGGAGACTACAAAAGTTCTCTACCCATACGAGGACAGATTGACAGAACTATGGAAATAGGATAAGATAAGGGCAACATGAACTAAGTCAAAGTGCAGTGATATATGTAACTGAGGCATCCTAACAAACAAGCGATTTGAACCCTGTTCTACACGACCGATCAAATCGATCGAGCACTTGCCATCTACCTTTATCGTACACCGACAATTCAAATAACATTTTTATTGCATTTAAAATAGTTTTTAAAAACACGTGCGTGTCGCACATGCATATTTGCTAGTACTATAAAAGAGCGAAGGAATTGAAAAATACCTGTTACTTCCTACCCACCCTATGTTTTAGTCCTTAGATCATAGATCCAACGCATCTAATCTTCCGTCCTCAGGGCCGTCGACAAGGGTGTGCGAGCTGTTCGATCGAACAGGGCCCCCTAAACAAGTGGGCCCCCAAGTTGCAGGTTTTTGGAGCCTCGTTAGTTGTGTCCGTGAGATTGCCAATTGTGTAGTACTAGTATAAGGCGCGCGCCATCGCGCGCGTGGGCAGGCAATATGGAAGATTTCGAATATGGAGAATATATAGACTGAAATGTATAATCTTTACGGGGGCAAATACATATTTATATATTTATATGCATAATAGCTGTCGTATCGTACAACTGTACAATATAGTAAACCTAAAGTAGAAGATGTACCTAGTGGCGATACATCAATAGATGAGGCCATGAAATGAAGCCATAAACCAAGCAGATGACCATAATTTGATTCAGTGGCATGTCACTTGAGCTCACGGCATGGCTGTGAGTTACTGCTGCAGTTTATCCAGGCCGTTTCTTCCCGGTGAGTCCATAGAACCTATGGAAGGCGGAAGGAAGTGAGAGTATATATAATCATGTCTCAGAAATGTAGCAGCATTGCATTGCAAGTATTCAGTGTCAATGTTTCCATGTCCTGAACATGATGTGTATCCATTTGAAATGAGTATATATAATCATGTCTTAGAAATGCAGCAGCATTGCAAGTATTTGGTCTCCACAAAACAGAGTAAATTAAGGAGACAGAGCACAGATCTGATAAAAAATAATTGTTCCTACAATATAAATTGCAGCCTTGTAACATGTTTCATGAGAGGAAGTCAGCCTATAACAAAAGTAAAAATTATATGCTAACAGCGGTAGATAATGGAGTTAAGTAAGCGTATAGAGTTAAGTAAGAGCATAGAGTATAAGTCCTATAACTGCGAGGAAATTGGCCGCACACTATAGAAAATAAGTGCCATTAGTCCCTTTTTTCTGCTGCAGACCTCAATGCAGACCTGAATCAGAAAATCGATGCAGACCTTTGCCTAGGCAATATCATAGAAACATGGTGTGGTACAGTATAAGCAAGAGGCCAAACATGGACCAGGACCAGTACATCCTTGCAAAACAAAAAAGGAGATGAGGACATGTAATGGGAATTGAAGCGAACGAACCAAAGTAAGGAAGGAAAGTTAGAATACCGGGACGTTGCTACAGCAGCAATAGGTGAAATGGCAGCGCAGATGCTGGTCTCTGCTTTTCTGGCATGTGGTCGAGCGACTACATATCTGACAGCAACCTATGGAACTTGGGAGAAAACAAAGAGGCAAAGGAATATCGCATCATCCATAAATGCATTAAAAATTTCTAACCGAATGGAAGGGGCAGATGGCAGACTGACAGGGCAAGCATGTTTAAGCCTTCATAGAGCATCCCAGAGGACTGTATGCTTGAGCCTTCACAGACCATCTCAATGCATAAATGATCTAGTATCAGAAGCACCCCATGGTCAGGTCAGGTAATCAGCAAAGAGAGATTTTAGCTGCAGCTTGATACAGCGGCCAATCTAGCCCCAGGGAACAGCTAGACAAAAACTGATTTCTTCCCCAAAAGCAGTACAAAGGAAATGTTGGGGAGGAAACAGAAGAAAATAATTAACTGAATGTTTAGTTTGGCATAATACAGAAATGGTGCCGGTTGACACGGACACTGATTTCACTGTCACCCAGAAAAATTTCAGTATTTTACAAAACTACCCAGTTGCTAAGCCTGGGAATGTGTTCGACCAGAATGAGCATGATCCTGAAAAGATGATTAGCTAGAGGAAGAAGAAAGCAGTCATCACATAGAAGTGCGCAGGCACATTGAAAAGCGGGAAATGTAGAAACGGAGAGAATACACCCAAAACAACACCAATTCCATTCTAGGTGAAGCTCTTGGTAGTAGTATGTGTCATTACACAGACAATAAGATAGATAATACAAACACAGTAATAGAAACCAACTAAGAAGAGACTGCAACTCACACTACGAAGGAAAAAGTAACAACAAAGCACAATTAGGGAGAAATGTTGCACAAAAGTAACACCAAAGCACAGGGATAGTTGGTAATGGTACCAACATGCTAATGGGCTGCCAATCATAATCATAACCCTGCCATTGGAAGGCACATAATTTTTTTTTTTGAAATGAAGAAAGACACATCATTATCACACAACCAACAATTTCTAGAATTAAGCAGCGATGAAGTATGGTAAATCCCATTTCAAAAGCAGAGGGAATAAAGCAAATATGTAGGTCTGCAAAATGAACTTTGGATAAAATAAAATCAAGTTTTAAGTGAGCTTTATACAGCACCGACCTACATAGATAGAACGAGAGTTGGTAGAGTGGAAAACATGCATGTGCCTATGTTCGCTCGCCCATCTTGTGTGCCCACAACAATGGCCTCTGTGCAGAGAGTGTCAAATGAACTATATTAATAAGAGAGAAAAGCAACGGGAACCCAAATCTAAATACATCCGAAGAGAAACAGAAAAATCTAGATATTCTAGATAGAAGGGGAGGAGATGCTGCGGGGAAATGTTGGGTACGACAACATGTTAGAAGAGTTCTTTCATGGAGATAGGTTTCATCAATTTAAGGTGGCAGCAACAGAAATATGTTGGCACACATATTGTTATGAAGTCACAGGTTGAGACGTGTGGTCCTGTGTTAGAAAGTGTACTAATTTCCTATAGAGAGAAAATTCACTTAGAACTTAACATGAGAGCTCATGTCAGGTAGGGGCTTCCTCTGCAAACAAATGGGCAACACATTGTCCTGCTAGGTCCAGCGATGACCAGAGTGAATAGTACACCAAAGCAGGTAGCAAAACAGCATAGGTTTATAGGCAGGAGCCTTTTTTTAGGAAAGATTAAATGACATTTTTTGTGGCTGGAAGTTTATTGAAACCAGAATTTCTGAATAAGCAATCTTAGCACAGTGTTCATATTATCGCAAACTATCATAACCAGGAAATCATAAGGCATTAGCATATCTCCCAAAAATTTAGCTGAACACATGACGTGATATATAATAAAATAAATAAATTTGGAGGGATACGAACACATCATGCAGACTTGAGATTTTTCTGAGTGTTCAGGGTAAGGCATTGATGGACCTTCCTTCTTTTAGTAACATGTACCCTGCAAAATAGACGTAATAAGCATGCAGCGAGAGCTTTTACGAAAACCAAATCTCTCACCACACGACTGTACCCGAACCGTAGATCGGGCGGCACAAGGAACACCGGTACCTGTAGCAGGCAGTGACGGGGTGGCAGCGCTGGCGCGGCTCCGGCAGGGCCCGGATGTCCGATGCGGTAGGTGGAGATGGAGGGTGGTGCCCGGCGAGGAGGACGCCGAGACACCGCGGCCGCCGCCGCTGCCGACAAAAGGCAGCTAGGGTTTCATGGAGCACCAGGAGGAGGCAGCACCGGGGGAAGCCGTGCCAGCGGTCGCTGGCCGAGACCACGGGCGCCGCCGCAGCAGAGGCCTAGGGCGCCATGACCCCGCTACGCCGCGCGGCCATCCGCCGGACTGGGCACCATCGAGAGGGAGAGGGAGCGAGAGAGGGAAGCGGAGGCAGACGCAGCGTGGCGACGTGTACGGGAGGAGTCGAGATATTTTTAGAAGCGTGGGGAAGAAGAAGCAGGAGCTGATTATTTATTTGGTTGTCCGGATTCTGACGAGAAGCCGAATTACAAACTATTGTTCGAGGAACAGTAGAATATTTGCACCTGAATTATGATCACCACGAATATGATGCCTGACTGGTCCTGCACCCAATGAGAGAAACAGGCAAAACACTTAGTTTTGTTTGCTTGGAACACTCTACTGTAAAATGAGAGGCATGGTAGAAAGTAGTCACTGAAGCTAAACAGAATAAACTAAAGATTACTGAACCTCTAAAAACTGTACAAATTAGACAGAGAAGTGTTTCAGGTACTACTGAAACCTATTGCATGTTCATTTCGTTTGTAGTTGCTCGGTGAATTAATCAAGTGAGTTATGTGTTTAGGTATTCCAATGGGAAAAAAGCAAAACAACTAATTTTCTTTGCCTCTAATGCTTCTGTAAGATCAGAGCCATGGTTAGAAAGCAGAGACCTTTTCCTTACAAAGCACAAGGCCTGCACTATGTACGATACCTGATAAAGTAAGTTTAGACCATCCATTCCAAAGTGAAGTGCACGAAGAATTCCAAATCCCATGCTCTCAGGCCCTGTAATGTAAACAGTGACACGAAGAACATGCGACGTAGTTAACCAAATTAAAAAAAAATTGCAAACCAGCCCTGCTATCATGCATAAACAACACAATAGAAACCTGTAGGAACTCAGTAAGTTAATGTGAGAAGGCCTATGACAGCAATGATGTCTTTGACAATGTATGGAACCAAGATGATCTAGGCTGCAAGTTGTAAAATGAGATGGTTAGCTGTATGAGAGTGAACTAATCTATACAAATGAGAAACCGTAAAAAATATATTAGCAAGCATGCATCGGTATGGAATTGATAATTTCCCATTTATCATCGGCATTTGTTTAGACAGTTTGAGCACGTAGGACGGATCGAAGAAGAGGCAACAATCAATGTCCTCAAATTAAACAGGGCCAAATCAATAACTAAGGTCTGTAGTTGGAACTATCCCATCAAGACTGGAATTACCAAAATTAAACATATAGTAGTAGTTTCTTTAAACTATGCAACAGATAAGAGTAGTTTAAGCTAACTAATCTTTAACGCTTACAATGGCACGGTAACTTAGTAAGGGAAAGCTAATTACCTCTGCCTAAATTGACAAAAATATTACAGGGAGAACTGGAAACACATGTAATAACTCACATTTGCAAGAGAGGAAGGAGAAGGGGGAGGAGGGAAGGGAGAGCAACATAAAGATGCATTCCTGAAACATGATCTCTAGGCTGTTCACTGAGATAGCCTAAATGGCAACTGTACATAAGTAAAAGATGTTAACGCATACATGTGGCATCAGCACCATGGAAACACTAACTCGAGTGCCGTCCTCCAAAAGTCATGTCCTTAGTGACCATGCATTCTAATTTCATTCGAGCAAAACATACAGGTCAGAAAAAGGACTCATTTTTTTTGAGCTCCCACCAAGGATCAATCACTGGCAGGGAAAAAATGCTAATGACAGATCATAATAAAAAATTTGTAGAGGAATGGTTTTTTTTTTTTTTTTGACAACATTTGTAGAGGAATGGTTGGTTTCAGGCTATTATCTATAGAGAAGCGATAAAAAGAAGGAAAGAGGAATGTTATTTTGCAGTAACTGCTGCACTGGGTACATAAGTCTTATTCATTTTTTTCTTTATAGAATAGTGAGGGTAAATTAAATCTAAAACAAATTATGGATAGGCAGCAATTGTTCATCTAACTGGAACAATATAAGGGACTTACCGGCCACTGCATCATTTAACTGGAAGTTACATAGAACATAAGGGACTTATCGGGTACTACATGTAAGAACCTAGCATAGAAATTTACCCCTCTATGGCTCTAGTTCATGATATTACCCAAAGGCTGACCAACCAAGGCAGTGGTAATTGGGAATGGAAAATTGAAGACTGGTAGCTCTGTATAGTAGGGTTGCGAAAACTTCGAAGTGCAAACGAGCAAGCATAGGAGTAAAAAAAAAGACCAAATGCTATCTCTGAAATTAGTTGAACCGCTCTCCTTTTATCGGCAACCCAGGAACCAAGACCTGCAAGGGGACAATAAATAACTGAAATGATGATGCTATCTCAAAATTCACTTATGGAATGGTGATGTTGTATCTCGAACCAAAATTGGCGCAGAAGAATAGCAGTTATTCTGAGAAACCTAGGCAAGCATTAACCAAAACAATTTAGGTACAAACTCGATGGAAGCAACTGTACAGTTGAGCAGCGAACTCCTATTTATATTCTCATATGGATACTATTTTGTATTTTGACATCCTCAATTATCAAGGAGAACACACATCTAATCGGTCTTATATGGGAAAAAATAACCAAATTTAGATTTGGTCGATGCACTGAGATAAAGGAAACTGAACTAAACAAATTAAATGAAGAGCCTTTTTTTACCTTCACATGTGCTGAGATGTTGAGGTGAGGCAAATCGTGAGATCCCGCCACCGCCGCCAGCAATGAAGAGGGCAGGCGCCGCTGCACAGTCACCTAGGGTTTCATCGAGCAGAGGAGCAGAAGCTCCCGTTGGGGAGGAGGCAAGTCCGTGGAGACGACGGGGAGAGGGAGGGGGCCGCCAGGGCCACCTTGGCCGGAGCGCCACCCGCTGGGTGGCCCACCCTCGCCGGAGCGCCGCCCGCCTGGGGCGCCGTCGCCTCGCCGCGCCTGCCGCCACCTCGGGAGGGAATGAGAGGGAGGGAGAGGAAGGGGAGGGAGGGAGGGAGGGCGGAGGAGGAGGAGGAGGGCGCGCGCCGCCGCCGCCACTCCGGTCGCCCCCGGCTCCGTCGCCCGTAACGTCGGGAGTAGGAGGAGAAGAGAACGAAGAAAGAGATGGGAAAGAAGGTAGAATGAGAAGCTGAATCTTCTGTATATATTTGCCTGGGTAGATTCAGAAGAGAAGCCGAAGAAGCTGAGAAGAAGGGAGAGAAGCTAATCAGAATCAGGAGAAGCGCTTGCAGACGAGAATCGGCTTCGAACGATCTGGGCCGTTGAACGCGACATCGGACGGCGGGGAGGATTCCGGGCGACGTGGACGGCGCTCCTGGCCGAGGAGCAACTCGCCCTTGTCTGGGTTAATTGCTTCGCGTGTGTTTCGGACTATTGACGCCGTCATGATTCATCTGCTGCGCTGCCTATGCCTGGCGGCCGTAGTAGCGGAGTATCAAACTGCACTGTGGCTCTCTCTCGTTTGTCATTTCACTCGTTCGTACAACTACTGTCAACGTTAGGTACTCTTTTGCTTTTTCGTATCATTAATTAGAAATTGAATTAATTGATTCTTTTTTTTTTGACCTTTGATAAGTTCAAAGATATAATTGAAGATTTTATTTTGTGAAGTGCTAGAGAATGATACTTTTTCAGTAGAGCTTGATGCCAGTACTATCTTTACTCACTTAAAATTACTAGCTATTTGATATATTTCTAAGCATTACACATAATAGCACAGATTGAATTAAATTTATACAATTGAGTGAGAGCATGTCTTTTTTTCTATTAGAAATTTTTTAATTAGAGAGCCACAATTTATATTTTGCTCCGGGGCCCCAAATTCCTGGAGACGGTCCTGCCCGTCCTAACCTGACAAACGGACCCGGTCGGAAAACTTTTAATTTTTTACGCGTGTTTATGTTGTGTTTCCTCAGATCGCTATTTTTTTCACACCAAAAAGAATACCCAGCCCACCTATACGTTACGAACAATATAGATTCATTAGTGTCATATGCACACATGTATAACCTCGTGGTGCGAGACGGGAGCAGCGGCGGCATCCCATGGCAGTCGTTCGACCACCCGACGAACACGCTGGTACCGGGCGTGAAGATCGGCCGCAACCTGTGGACGGATATGGAGTGGTACCTCCAGTCCTGGAAGGCGGCCAACGACTCGTCGCCGAGGACCTTACGGTACATGGTTGTCACGAGGGCCGAGCCGCCAGAGATCGCGATGGTGGACTCAAGCGGCGCCACCAGGTTCCGCACGGTAGTGTGGAACGGGCTATAGTTCAGCGACATCCCGGAGATGGCGTCGTATGCCGACGAGTTCGCGCACCTCACCCAAAAACTACTTGCAACACATCACATTTTCATATCCCTTACCGACTAACTATCCAAATGCCATCTGAATTATCAAAAAAATGTTAGATTAAAAAAATACAAAAATAAAAGGATAATAAAATAATAACAATTTAAGCTAAAAAATGAAAAATTAACACGATATCTTCTACGCACGTGCATGTTGACTAGTACATTTAAATGACACTATTTTGATGTCATAAATATTGGTATTATTTTGTATAAATTCAGCTAAATTTAAGATAGATTGACTTTAGATAACTCTAGTAGTTGATTTGTTTTGAATAAATCCAGTAAAATTTAAGATAGCTTGACTTTAGATAACTCTAGTATTTGATTTATTTTAGGACCACATGAGTACTTGGTTTGGCTGGATCATTAATTTACTATGACGAGAGCCCTTATGAGACAAATTCAAAATGTTAAAATGATCTCCTTTGTGGGATGAAGGGAATTACAATATAATCCGGCTAAATTTAGGGAGTATCTACTAGTAGGTCGGGTGTTTCAGGGACAAAGGACACTCGAGTGTCAGACCCCCTAAAATCACTCGGTTGCATCAAACAAACAAATCGAGTGACAGATCCCCAACAAACACTCGATTTCTGTAGCCACTCGTCAAATAAAATATATCAAATAAATGTAAAAATCAAATAATAAAATAACAAAAAATACCAGACAATTACTGTGAAGTGCAAATTGGAAGAAATTTAAAGAAAAGGCAAATAAAACATACAAGCAACAAATAAGAAATACATAAAAATAACATATAGAATATATAAAGTAAAAATTACCCAAATTATTTCTATGAAAGCCAAATTAGAAGATTTCAAAGGGGAACCAAATAAAACATACAGACAAAAAAAAGAGCCAAAAAATGATTAGATAACTGTTCAAATAATTTTGCGAGCTATCTACCTGGTGCTCGGGACGAGTGTTTCTGTCCCAAATAAAACTTGATTGATGTGGAGCATAAGAAAGCTTGCTCTAGCTTTCTGCATGATGGCACTCGCAAGGCGCATGGGCCCTGCTGGCTGACAGCGTGCTGGACTGCACCGATATCATCTCCTGCGTTGACGGCGCCTGATCTGACGGATGAAAAATCGAGCAAGCAATGGCCAATTTTCACCCGAGTGACACATAGATTTAGCGAAAATTTAAGATCCAATGATCCATAGAATTTTGCAGCCAACTGGACCTCATCTTTCCTGTGAGAATCACACCCGGACATCAAACATTTATGGGATGAAGGGGATTTTGCAGCCAACAACTGGACCTCTCATCTTTCAATGTACATACGAATTTTACGTACTAGCAGCTTACTGTACGAATTGGCTATGACACTGATGTCCCAATGCCTGTCATGGTGTCCATTCTGTTTTATTTTTTTACGAATTGCTATTACCATGTTAATTAAAAAAATCAACAACTCCACAACCTGTGGAATTTCTATAGAATATCATGCACAGGATGAATGCATTTTATTGGACTGGACTGGTTCCCTCCAAATTAGTGAAAGAACTAGAAACATAGCGCGGCTTTGCCGCGCTTTTCATGGTGTTGACCAGTGTATCATGCTGATATTGGACATGTATATGTCCTGTCATCTCGCTCCTCATAACTCGTCAGATTGGAGGTCTATGTATTAATCAGTGTAGATCCCAAACAGGGTGCATATTTAAGCTGTCTAACAATAAATAGGCAATTTGCTCATCCAAGGTAGTTAATAATATAATAAATAATAGTTATTAACAGCAGGAACAATGTTGCAGCGCTTATAGACCTTGCCTACGAAAGCGTCCATAACAAACAAGTACTAAAATATTTCTGTATTGACAAGGTAAAGATATATCTGACTATCTGTTATGATTTGCCAATTAAATGAGAGCTAACGTGCCAATCAAATGAAATCTAGTACTATAGCAGAGTAGCTGCTCCTTCCGTCCAAGCTGGTAACTATTTTGGAAGTGGTCTGATAAAGCTGAAAATGAAAAAATCATGGCAGAAATCACAACCTTAGGGGAATGAAAGAGGTACTACAACACCATCCAGTGGTATCTCTATTGTAGTGCCAAATCTAGCGTTCGCACAAATAGGAATGATGGTTTGAATTACCAAAATGCAAGGAATCAAATAATGGTGTATTCCACATATCTGAACCTTGAAACTTCTTCACTTTTTTTCAGGTTACTGTGGGGTGATACGAAGATGAAGATACATATGCAACGCAAAAAACGTAAAAGGAACTGTTTAACATAGGAGTAGCTAGTTTCAGAATAGTTGAATCAGATATCATCAGCATAAACACCTCGTGCTTTGTGAAGAGTGTGCCTACGTGAAACCAACCCCAAAAGCATACCTGATAGCTGTCTGTTCAATAAGAATATACAAAATTTCAGTCACATTTAGGCACACTTAATTATACATGGCCGTATATGGGAAGCAAAAAATAATATGAATTTTACGAAAGATTCAGAATGCAGAAATGACAAATTTGGGATGCCTAATTGGCTAAATAAACCCGGTTCGATCTGTTATGGAAAACATATTATGGTAAAACACTTTTTATTGCCCATAACAACGAGATTGAACTTACCTACGAGAATTCTCTTTCATGCTACAGATCTGAGAGAGAGGGAATGTACGCACCAGCAGCCGTAGGGACAGCCCATGGCGTGGAGGTCGTGGGCTCGTGGCCGGTGGGGATCTTCGCAATGGTGCCAAAGCCGCAATGTTGACCTCGCGCCGCATGATAGTTGCTTAACTTTTGCATCGTGCTGCTGCAAAACGAACACATAAGGGTACTTATGAACCTTGTGTTCGTAAAAGCAATGAGGATCCTAGGAGGCAATCAGGCACGAGAGGTCAGAAAAGAAATCAGCAAAACCTGAAGCTATTCTCAAAACAAGTACTCCTGATTAAAAAAAGTCATTCTTCTACTATTTTAATGCTGCTGGTAGATCCCAAAAGACGATTCCATGCAAGTGACAACTTCTCCAGATTGAAAGATTTTGATGCAACAATAGTTTCAGACAGAGAAAAAAATGCATGAATGGTAGAGCAAAACAGCACTATTTATTTAATATTGAAACAACATTGAGAAGGCTCAGTTTTGCCTTTGCTTGATCATACAAACAAAGCCTTCTCATATCTTGCTACACGATTTACTCATTTTGATGTAACTTGAACTGCACTGGTTATTGCCTTTCTAAATGATCATCCTGGGCACATAAGTACAGAATCATAATACTCATCAGAACTTCATTTTTCAAATTTTCATAGATATGGCCATTTGGGTCTGTTTGCACATCATAATAATATAATATAAGCGCCCTGCGCCCCAGGTACATATGCACATTTCACATTTCACTTAGCTAGTGGTTTGGACCAGTGTAAACTTTGTGTTTGCCTCTGAAAGGATTGTGACGGAACATTTATTGTTCTTCTTCATAGAGGAGGGCAATAGCATTTTTTGCTAGTTTAATGCATGAAAGCAAGAAATGTGATATTATATCAAATTTAGTAGTAGTTTATTATATATACATTTGATACGAGGACAAATCTGAAAATATGAGGTATTTACGAAAGATATACATCTTATATGTTAGAGTTAGGGTTAGTAGTATTAGATCTGTGGAAAGGATTTATGTGAAATCGTTTTTCTAACATGATTACAGGATAGCATCACTATGAAACTTAGTCTGTTTTGAAACTGAAAACACAAAACCCATGCCATTTGTTCATTCGGTCAAGAAGGGTCGGGGAGTGTACTGAGAGGAGGCGTCCATTGCTGCTCTGTCCTCTTTGGTGCTTGCAAAGTGGAGAAGACAAGGCGCCATGGTTCAGCCCCTGTTGTTTCTCCGCGCTCACCAATGCGCCGTTGCCGCCTCGCCGCTCAGCAACCACGACGAACAAAGAGAGTGAGGGCAGGGGAGCTCAGCAGAGAGGGCGTGAGGACGAGCCAGGAGCCATGCGCAGGCTCGCCTCCTTCTTAAGCGCGGCGCAGGGGCAGGGCACGGCCAGCACGGCGGCATGGGCGCCTTGGCGAGCCATGTGCGCGCCTGGTCCTGTGTCTGCGCCCACACCGCTGGCGGCAAAGCGCAAGAGAGAGGAAAAGGCAGTTTACCTCGCCATGCACACAAGATCAGATCACAGACTGGGGAGGTGCTCGCTCGCGCGGCTTCGTTCCGACGGCCGAGAGATCCGCACTCGCACAGGTCGCCTCGTGCCAGGGACGACGATGGGGCAGCACGGGGTCAGGCACGACGGCGGGCCAACCCTAGGTCATGCCGAAGAGGCAAAGAGGCAGCGCGGAGCAGGCTAGGCCGTATGGCATGGCGGGGCGGCGGCGCAGCTACTTGGGCGCCAAAGGAAGCAGCGGAGGTGGAAGCGATGCCGTGGCAGAGGTGAGCGGCTTTGCTGGCGTCAGGAGTCCGTCATCGCAGGTGCAGCAGGCGGAGGGCCGAGGAAACCATAACCTGGTGAGGGCGGCGAGGAAGACGGCGAGGCGAGCTGCGCCGGCGGCCGGCGACGATTTCTCCTTCTCCTAGCGAGCGGCGGAGAGAGCGGAGGCCGTACGACGGCGGCTTTGCGAGGTTGGGGATAAGGATCTTGACTGGTTCGCGACCATTCGCGGGTGTCCGAGTTCGTGGGCTGCGGATCCGCTATCACCCGCATCGGACGGTTCACGTTAAGAGATGGCTCGATCCGACGGTTATCGGGTTAGCGGGCGACGTGGCCATATCGGGCGCCCGCGGTTCGTCCTGCAGATTCGTTATTAGAAGATGGCTTTATGGGTTACACACACATATGGATACTGACATAGCAAATGATTAATCACAGAACCAAAGTCTGAATTATTGCACTAAACTGTATGTGGAAACTGAGTCTAAATTCTGGAACATCATTCTTCTCGTAGCAAATTCACAAGTTTGAGCAAGTTCGCATGAGAGGATCCTCCCTCTCTGATGCTTGCACATGCCATGTTCTTCCACATAACTGCCCTCGCCTTGATATCCTCATCTCTCAGTAGTTGCACAACCTTTTCCTTGACCTCCTCCCTTGTGACAACCCCTTGCTCATTGGAACAAAGCTTAAGGCCTGTCTTCCACACATGGCACACGTAGCTCTGGTTGCAGAACTGGTCAGCAAAGTAGGGGCAGCACAAGAACGGGACACCATGCAGCACAGCTTCCATCGTCGAGTTCCACCCACAGTGCGTCATGAAGCAAGCGACTGAGGGGTGTGACAGTACCCTTTGCTGGGGAGCCCAAGTAACGATGAGTCCCTTCCCATTGACACTTTGCTTGAATTGGTTGAACCAGTCCTCATCGATTTCTTTGGTGAAGTTTGGCCGAACCACCCATACGAACGGCCAGCCCGATAACACAAGTCCATTGGCGAGTTCATGGAATCTTGTCGTGTCAAAGACAGTAGAGCTCCCAAATGCCACGTATATGACGGAGCTGGGGGCTTGCTTGTCGAGCCAGGTGAGGCAAGTCAGATCTTCAGACAAAAAATGACCAGTTGGCTTCGACATCGGCACTACCAGTGGACCTATGGGTAATGCATTGGGGAGGAGAGCCAACGCTTCAGGTTCTATTTCTCTGAATGTGTTGCAGATGATGGCCTCAGCAAGCACTATCAATCTGTTAGACCTAATCACGTTCTGTATGTTCACTCTGCGTCTTTCTGGGGTGCTGCCCAGGCTGACCCAGGGGATCTCAGTTGAATCAATAGGTGGCATCAGTTGGATCATCTCATGCACTTTCACATTCCCTGCATTAAATTCAATGTTCTTGCATTGGTCACTAAGACATAGGATGTAAAGAGGAACATGACAGTATGGAATAATTTATGCTAAAGATGATTTGATTCTTTCTTACCGCTTTCATCAATAACACCATCCTCGATCAATTTGGGCAGTTTCATCCTTAGTGCAAACACAGATGCTGAGTAAGTTGAGAACAAAGCAATACGTACTCCCACTGTGTTGGTCAGTTCTAGCGCCCAGCTCATAGACACATCTGCTATCACCCATTTTATCTTCTTGCTTCTGATCATCTCCTCAAGGCGGCTGAGCATGGCAGCCGATAAGCCCCCGACCATCTTGCCAATGTCTGTGTGATCATCATCAGGGTCCATACCATCTGGAATTGAGAGCATGTGTAAACCCTCAGGGATTGCTTCTTTGTTTTGCATGGACTTGAAGATACGATCATGGTTGAACTCGGTGTTTATGAAGTCAATCTTGAATCCGTAGTCAACTAGCCTATGGGACAACTCCATGAGTGGAATGACATGACCTTGTGCAGGGAAGGGTAGCACCATGACATGAGGTTTAGGAGCAGCAAAAGCCATGAAGGTTGTTTCTGTTGTGGCTACAAACAGTTTGTGGGATCAATGCTTGCTGCTCCTTGTGGGCAGGTATAACCAGATTGGTCCATCGGGTGTGCATATAAAGGGTGCCAAAATCATGGTTGTTGCATCAGACCATACATCAGCAAATTTGTAGCCTGCTGAATATAGGTCTACCTTTTCCAAAGAAAAGGTTATCTTCACAATCATTGAGTCCATAGTTGACCACTTTGTTTTCTCTATCTTGCTGGGCAAGCAAAATAACCGCCATATATTCACTTGTATGCACGTGGCTGAGATGCCTGCTGCTGATCTCTTCTACTCCCTCTATCCCAAATTATAAGACGTTTGACTTTTTTGACATCAAGTTTGACCACTCGTCTTATTCAAAAAAAAATGTGCAAAATATCAATTTTTTATCGTAGCTTGGTATATTAATAAAAGTTCTTTAAGAATGACTTAAATTTGACTATATTTGTACAAATTTTTTGAATAAGACGAGTGGTCAAACTTGAAGTAAAAAAAGTCAAACGTCTTATAATTTGGGATGGAGGGAGTACTAGTTTTGGTTGTGCCTATCCATTATATGCATAAAATGTTTCACTAGATTCCAATGGGTTCAAAGATATTGGCCCTCTGTAAAAGGAAAATTACAATTCTTCCTTGGAATTTCACCAACAAAGGTGATGACATGGTAAATTTTTAGAACAACCAAACGACGATCGGGCATCATTTATTTGGCAGAACTCGACGCCACCGAGAGTTCAGATGTTCATGTGGCTTCTTGCTCAGCGGCGCATCCAATGCCGCACCGTGCTACAAAGGAAGCAGGTGTTGCTGTTGTGATTCAACGTTCATGGATTCGTTAGATCGGGCGGATTCGGAGTAAGCAGTAGTCAAAACATATTTACAGTAGGTTCACGAGACCTAAAACAACAACTACTACTACAACTGCTAGTAAGAGAAAAAAGGGAACAGTGTAATGCGCAAACCGTCGCTAGGAGCAGCAGCAGCCGATCCAGAGGAAGCGCCGGTGTTGGGGTCGTTCGCCGGCGCCATGGGTTCGGTGGTGCTTCCCGTCGCTGGCAGCGCCCCTCTCACGATCGGGATTAGGGTTAGGAATGTCGGTGGGGAACTGGCTGCTGAGGACGACCTCGTACCTTGAGCCCCGGCCCCCACCTCCTATATATATAGCGCTGTGTGATGGGGGCCCACCAACCATATTGGGTTGGGCGCCCCCGATCAGGGCGCGAGAACAAGGCCCAAAAGGCCGTTGGGCCTAATGGCGGGAGATCAAAACCTAACATTCTCCCCCTTGATCTCTCATCATTTTCTTTGTTCTTCAATTTCATACTCAAACTTTCGATTCATATTTTTTCTTGTTTCTATCCTATTCCATTGCAGATTAGTGCATTGAACTGTCTCATCGTCACAACAATTAGTACCGTTAGACTAACAGCCACAACACATTTCTCTGTTTGGAATGAAGTTTCTTCTGGGCCCTTCGTATGTTTGGGAATCGTAGGCTTTCCCTTAAACCCATGCCGGCTACGTATTCTCTGAACACGTTGGGTGGTAAGCCCTTTGTGAGCGGATCCGCGAGCATTTTCTCTGTACTTATATGCTCAAGATTTATAATATGATCCCGAACTTTATCTTTTACAACATAGTACTTTATGTCAATGTGTTTGGCAGCACCACTTGACCTATTGTTGTAAGCATATTGTACCGCTAGGTTGTTATCACAATACAACCTCATCGGTTCATTTATTTCATCAATCACTTTCAATCCGGGTATGAATTTCTTTAGCCAATTCACCTGCCCCGTTGCCTCATAGCATGCTACAAACTCGGCATACATTGTCGAGGATGTAGTTACGGTTTGTTTGGAGCTTTTCCACGATATAGCCCCTCCTGCGAGAGTAAATATATATCCTGACGTGGATTTTCTTTCTTCTCCCGCATAATCGGAATCTGAATACCCCTCTATCTGCAGGGAATCAGATCTTCTATACGTTAGCATGAGGCCTTTCGTACCCTGCAAATAACGCAGGACTTTCTTCACCAATTTCCAATGTTCTATTCCTGAATTCTTTTGATATCTGCCAAGTAACCCGGTGACAAAAGCCAAGTCAGGGCGTGTACACACTTGAGCATATTGTAAACTTCCAACTGCTGAAGCATACGGTACCACTTTCATTCGGTTAATCTCATATTCATTCTTGGGACATTGATGTTCCCCATATCCATCGCCCTTAACAATAGGAGCAGGTGAAGAACTGCACGCATGCATACTAAATTTCTTCAAAATCTTTTCTATGTATGCCTTTTGCGACAGTCCTAGTACCCCCTTTCTTCTATCTCGGTGAATCTCTATTCCCAAAACAAACGAGGCCTCACCGAGATCTTTCATATCGAAGTTTGAGGACAAGAATTTATTCGTTTCCATTAGCAGACTGACATCACTGCTAGCAAGCAGGATATCATCCACATACAAGATTAGGAATATATACTTTCCATTCTTGAATTTTGCGTAAACGCAATTGTCCTCAACATTCTCCTTAAACCCAAAACCTTTTATCGTTCTATCAAATTTCAAATACCACTGTCTTGAGGCTTGCTTCAATCCGTAGATTGATTTCTTTAGGCGGCATCCCATATTTTCTTTTCCTTTTACAACAAAACCTTTCGGTTGTGCCATATAAACATTTTCTTCCAAATCCCCGTTAAGGAACGCCGTTCTTACATCCATTTGATGTAACTCCAAATCATAGTGGGCCACAAGTGCCATTATAATTCTGAAGGAATCTTTACATGAGACTGGAGAAAACGTCTCATTGTAATCAATCCCTTCTCTTTGCGTAAAGCCTTTCGCCACAAGTCGCGCTTTAAATCTTTCTATATTCCCTTGGGAGTCATATTTTGTTTTGTAGATCCATTTACAACCTACTGTTTTGGCTCCCTTAGGAATAATTTCTAAGTCCTAAACTTTGTTGATACTCATTGATTTCATTTCATCTTCCATGGCCTTAAGCCACTTCGATGAGTGGTCGCTTCTCATGGCATCTTCAAATGAGGTGGGATCATCCCCCATCTGAAATTCTTCTATTTCATAAACTTCATAGTCATTAGAAATAGCTGACCTTCTTGTTCTTTGAAACCTTCTAGGGGCCTCTGGCACTTGTTCCACATTGGGTTGTTGTTGTTCTTCCTCATGTGCGACGTTTGGTTCTATGGGGTTCTCAAGGACAGCCTCCTCAAGGACAGGTTCCTCATGTTCATTTATTGTCGCCACGGGAGAACTTGCAACAGGTGTTGGCTCCACAGTGTCCTACACTGTCGGCTCAACAACAACAGGTAGCGTAAAAAATGGTTCTTCAACCATCGGAGTGGGTACATGTACCCGTTTCTCTTGTAGGCTTATTTCTCGTACTACCATGCTCCCCCTGATCATGTTATCCTCCAAGAACACAGCGTGTCTTGTTTCTACAATCTTCGTATGTCTGTCAGGACAATAAAATCGATATCCTTTGGATCTTTCTGGATAGCCAATAAAATGGCAGCTGACTGTCTTAGAGTCTAACTTTCCTATGTTTGGGTTAAACACTTTTGCCTCAGCTGGACAGCCCTACACACGCAAATGGTTAAGTGAGGGTTCCCTTCCTGTCCATAATTCATACGGTGTTTTAGGCACCGATTTACTTGGTACTCGATTAAGTATGTGAATGGCGGTTTTCAGTGCCTCCATCCATAAACTAATCGGTAAAGTGGAGTAACTTATCATGCTTCTTACCATATCCATTAAGGTACGGTTACATCTTTCAGCCACTCCATTCTGCTGAGGCTCTCCGGTGTGGAGTACTGAGCGACTATGCCATTTTCCTGTAGAAACTTTGCAAACGGTCCAGGAATTTGGCCATAAGGGGTATGTCGCCCATAGTACTCTCCACCTCGGTCAGATCGTACTATCTTTATTTTCTTATCATGCTGATTTTCAACCTCAGCTTTAAATATTTTGAATTTATCCAATGCTTCCGATCTTTCTTTGATTGGATAAATATAGCCATAACGAGAGTAGTCGTCTGTGAATGTTATAAACGAATCATAACCATCCACGCTTTTCACAGGAAACGGACCACATATATCAGTGTGGATAATTTCTAAAGTTCATGTGCTTCATTTGGTATTTTTCTTAATTTTCTTGACATACTTTCCTTTGATGCAATCAACGCATTGTTCTAAATCTGAAAATTCTAAGTGCGGAAGAATTGATTCTTTAATTAGCCGTTCCATTCTTCCCCTCGAAATATGGCCCAAGCGACAGTGCCATAATTTCGAAGAGGCATCATCAATTCGCTTCCGCTTCTTAATTACATTCGCAGATGGGGAATCATTCACATTCTCATCGCATACATTGTTCGTATTTTCATCAAGAGATAATAAATAAAGTTTGTCTTGTCGGAAGGCAAGACCAACACATTCATTATTAACAAGTATCTTACATTTGCCATCACCAAAATGGCAATCAATTCTGTCATCATCGAGTTTCGAAACACTTATCAAATTTCTACGCAAAGAGGGAACATAAAGTACTTCTTTAAATCTAAGTACAAAGCCGTTGTTCAATTCTAAAGATAAATCTCCAATCGCTTCAACATCGGCTTGTACTCCATTCGCAACTTTAATCGTTCTTTCTCTTTGCAAGGTTCTCGTCCCACTTAACCCCTGTAAGGAATTTGCAACATGAGTAGTTGCTCCTGAATCAACCCACCAAGTGGATTTAGCATAACATAAATATAGGGATTCATCTACAAATGTAATAAATTCATCACCTCTTTTCAGTAGAGATTTCAGGAAGTCTGGACAGTCTCTCTTGTAGTGTCCCTTCTTGAAGCAGTGCTTGCATTGGTCCTTTTCAGCTCCACCATAGGAGTTGCTCTGCTGATTCTCAGGTTCCTGGGGTTTCTTTCCCTGTGAGGAAGAGGCCTTGTCTCACTTGGGTTTCCCTTGTGGTTTAGAATTCTTATTATTAAAGTTCTTCCTTTTATTATCCTTCACAAAATGAGCGGACTCACTCTGTGAGGATTTTATCCTCTCCTCTTCTTGAGCACACATTGAGATAAGTCTTTCTATGCCCCATCTTTCAGGCTGCATATTGTAGTTCACAATGAAAGTATCATATTCTTTTGGCAGGGAAGCAAAAATCAAATGAATCAGGAAATCATCTTCCTTCAAATTCATCTCTTTTAGCTTAGATGCCGTGGTGTTCATCTTCAAAATGTGCTCTCTGATGCTACCACCAGTATATTTTTCATTCACAAGTTTCTTTATCAGTGAACTTGCTGTGGCCTTGGTAGACCCAATAAACTGACTCTTGATTTTATCAAGATATTCTATGGCAGTAGCACATTCAGGGATTGAGCCCCTTATCTGTTCTTCTATGGTGGCCTTAGCTACCAATAAGCACTTGCGATTAGAGAGGGTCCATTGCCTGTGTTCAAGATCATATTTCATTCTTATGTCAGCATGACCACGCTTTCGAGCAGTGAAATCAGCGTCAGATTCATTGTCTTCTCTCACCGGATCCACAGGTTCAGTGGGACACGGTGAGATGATGGCATAATCGACCTCTCCCAATGCAAGTTCAAGTTCATATTTCTTCTGCCACACACGGTAATTTGTTCCGTTGAGTGTCGGGATGTTCGAGATGTTCACAATGCATTTGCCTCCTGAAACCACATCAGAGTAAGTGAGAAATATTTATACATGAAATTATATGCTTTAACTTAACGTTGGTCAAATTGAAACATATAATTCATCTATGCAATAATTTTACATCACCGTTGGGCAGAAATAAAATTAATGCACAATTTTCATGAATCAAAATTATAATATTGTTATTAACAACGTTGGTCAGAAAATAACAATACCACAATTCATCTTCAATTATTGCTCATTTTTCAAAACCAAATTCTCCCGTTGGTTCGAATTTGATAATGAAAATAATTACATCAAGTACGCAGCGGAAACAATAATAAAATTTTCATAATATTATTTTCCAGAAGCACTAAAAATTTTTTCATTATTTCTGAGCAAAATGTCGTTGGACAAATTTGCACGAAAATTCTTATCAAAATTTCATTAAATTTATTTAAATATTCATCGAATTCATGTCACGGTATTACTTCTGGGAAAAAATAAAACGAAATTCGTTTTCTTCAGATTTTGGCCCGAAGGCCCTTGTCTCAGGCGCGCGGCCCAGCCAGCACAGCCGGCCCACGCGCGGCTCGGCCTGGCCAGTGGCGCGCGGCCCGTCAGGGTTCACCCGATCTAGGGTTCTTCATTCATGAAACCTGCTTTGATACCATTGTTGTGATTCAACGTTCATGGATTCGTTAGATCGGACGGATTCGGAGTAAGCAGTAGTCAAAACATATTTACAGTAGGTTCACGAGACCTAAAACAACTACTACTACAACTGCTAGTAAGAGAAAAAAGGGAACAGTGTAATGCGCAAACAGTCGCTAGGAGCAGCAGCAGTCGATCCGGAGGAAGCGCCGGTGTTGGGGTCGTTCGCCGGCGCCATGGGTTCGGTGGTGCTTCCCGTCGCTGGCAGCGCCCCTCTCACGATCAGGATTAGGGTTAGGAATGTCGGTGGGGAACTGGCTGCTGAGGACAACCTCGTACCTTGAGCCCCGGCCTCCACCTCCTATATATATAGCGCTGTGCGACGGAGGCCCACCAACCATATTGGGTTAGGCGCCCCCGATCAGGGCGCGAGAACAAGGCTCAAAAGGCCGTTGGGCCTAATGGCGGGAGATCAAAACCTAACAGTTGCATGATTGCACATGTGAGATCTGTCATGAGGAAGATGAGACACCTGAGCACATAATCAGTGGCTGTAAGCTTGGAAATGAATTCTGGCGAAGGCTCAACATGACCTCCATGCTTGGGACAAGCGCGGACAGCTTTCATACTCTGTCACCGCAAGGAGGGGCTCCAAGGGAAGAATTCTCAGCCTTCATCGCCCTGGCATGCTGGCACCTCTGGAAGGCTAGGAATGCGGTGGTTTTCAGAAACGAAACACTCACACTCACACAAGTGTTTGCAGCCTGCAAGGCAACGGCGGAGCAATGGCGCTTCAGATTTTCCAAAAAGAAGAAGCACATTGCTGATACATGGTGTCAGATTTTCGAGATGGCAAGACAAGGGCAAGGATAGATACACTGACACAAATAGTGGTTCTCCTATCTTCTTGTTCAACATCACCTTCTTGGTGGCTTTGTAACAACAATGTACTCCTAATATCATAAGGGGCCGTTTGGGGCCAATATAAATATATCAGGTGGGGAACGCCTCCCCCATATTGACCTTCAAAAAAAAAAGAACAGCTATTCTTAGATATTGGATATAAATTCAAATGTCTAAAACCCCAATATGTCCAAAAGGTAATCACGATCATGGTTAACATATTACATTCTGTTTGGAACCTTTTTCTTGTTTTTGATGTTTAGTGTTCATCTACTTGTGGAGAAAGCTCACGCTGATTTGCATACTCCGCTGAAATAGTAACAGAGTCAGATTGTGTCTTGGAAATAACTTTAATGTCATGGCCTAGTCTCATGGGACATCTCCCTTATTTTTTGGTAAGCCTGCATCTATTCGGCTGTGTAATTCTTTACCTAATAATTAGTTATTAGTTATTTGAGATAGTGACTCTGAATCAGGAACATTCCTGGGACCCTGGTGAACTCTGCACTTACTTCTAGTTGTAGTGCTCTGCTGGCTCAGTTTTAGTGGCTCGGCAGCAGGCATTCAGCATTCCTCTGCTTAATTTAGTAATCTCTTATACTTTGCAACTTCCATAGGCACTTTGCACCCTAGAGATTGTTTTAAAAACTTTCCAGATTGATATACACAAAAGGCAATACCTTAAGATGTGACATTGTGACAATGCACCATTTGCTAGTAAAACCGATGTCGGATCTTTTCCTCCATGTCTATCCAACTTTGAATGCGACTCTGCAGACAATATTTATATAACCAAATGACCTCTGAATGACTGAAAAAATCCTGACAAGCTAAAGATTATTGTTCTCTCAGCAGGTTTACAAACTTGAGCAGATCCTGTTGCGAGGACCCGTCATCTGAGATACTCTCGCACGCTGCTCTCTTCAAAGACAGTGCCCTCGCTCTGATCCCATCATCACCGAGCAGCTGGTCCACCTTGTCCCTGATCTCCTCCTTGGTGAAGATGCCCCGCTCGTCGGCGTCAATCCTCAAGCCCGTGCCCCACACGTCGCAGATGTAGTTCTGGTTCAAGAACTGGTCGGCAAAGTATGGCCAACACAGGAACGGGACGCCGTGACGCACCCCTTCCATGGTGGAGTTCCATCCACAGTGGGAGATGAAGCATGCCACCGAAGGGTGCGAGAGCACGCGCTGCTGGGGAGCCCAGCCGACGACTAGCCCCTTGTCTCCAACGCGGCATCTGAACTGGTCCAGCCAGCCTTCATCGACGCCGTTGGCGAAGTTCGGCCGGACCACCCACAGAAACGGGCGTCCGGTGAGCGCCAGCCCGTCGGCGAGCTCCTGGAGCCTTGCAGTGTCGAAGACTGTAAAGCTCCCGAACGCCACATAGACAACTGATCCGGGTGCCTGGGCGTCGAGCCAGGTGAGGCAGGCCGGGTCTTCAGGCCAGAGCTGGCTGGCTGAGTTTGACGTCGGCGCCTCGAGGGGGCCGATGGCTAGTGCCGCCTTGGGGAGGAGGGCCAGCGCCTCGGACTCGATAGCATGGAACGTGTTGCAGACAATGGTGTCAGCGAGCGCGAATGTTGGGTTGCTCTTGGCTATGCCCTTTATCAAGAATCTTCGTGTCTCGGGGCTGTTTCCAAACCTAACCCAGGGGAGGTCGGCGGCGTCGATGGCTGGCGTGTTGGGGCTCAGCTTGATCCTCTCATTCCTCTTCACAACCGCTGCACACGGAAACACCATGTCCAGCATGAATATATTCTGATCTGGAGAGTACAGATGTCAAAGAAATCGGGTTTGGTTTGCTCTTACCACTTTCGTCAATGATGCCATCCTCTACCATCTTGGGAACACGCATCCTCAGCACGAAGATGGCAGCCGAGAAGGTCGAGAACAAGGCGACGCGCACGCCCGCCGTGCCGGCCAGGTCCAGCACCCAGTTCATGGAGACATCAGCCACCACCCAGCGAGTCTTGTGAGCTCTGACCAGCTCTTCAACGCGGCCGAACATCACCGCCGGCAAGCCCTGAGCCAGCCTAACGATGTCTGCGCGGTCGCCGTCGGGGTCCATGCCGTCCGGGAAAGAGACCAAGTGGATCCCGGTGTGGACAGCTGCCCCTGTGTCTCCTCCTGCCGCCAAGGCCGTGAGGATGCGGGCGTGGTTGAAGTCCGTGTTCACGAAGTCGACCTCGAAACCATGGTCGACGAGGCGGTGGGACAGCCCCATGAGCGGCATGATATGACCCTGGGCAGGGAAGGGCAGCACCATGACACGAGGCCGGGGAGCATCCGCGGTCATGGCCATGGCCATGGAGGCTGTTAGCAACTAGCGTGTGTGCGCTGCCGCGCTGGTGTGGTATACTGTCAGAGCTCAGAGTCTGATGTTGGCTGCTTGCTGCTCCTGTGATACAGAAAAACTAAATAGCGCTAGGTTGTTTTATATGTTTTCTAGCAGTCCAAATGATTTTAGCATATTCTAAAAAGCCACATCGCCCTGTAGTGCCGAGCTGTCTTCAATTTAGTGTGACCGCTGTTCGGCACATGGTTTTTGTGGTTGATACTGACGCCGTTTTGCTGTGAGAGAAAAACAATGTACGATGGCTGATAAGTCTGGTCAATTGATGACCCTGTGCTTTCTTGCGTCATTGTGTTCTGGCATGCTGCCACTGCATGCTTGCGGTGTGCTCGGGATACTGCTGCCGCCTGGATGTAGAAACAAGTAAATTGTCGGGCACGGAGCACCAGACCTCGCAAGTCGCAACGACAAAGTTAGGCGATGATGTGTACAATACTCCCTCCGTTTAAAAAAGAAGAATGCAATTCGGCACGGATCTTATAATTGCATTCTTTCCTAATGGAAGGAGTATACCTAGGTGCACAACATCCTTAGTGAGACGAATACGAACAGCAGCAGTAGGTACCATGATTTGAACGAACGTGTTTTTTTTTTTTTGCATGTGCTGAGATGAGAAGCGAAGGAACTGAGCAGCAGCCTCAAAGGCCAGGGCCAGCAACTAGCGCACTGCGCACGGGCTGACGCTGGCCGTCGGAAGCTGCCTCGCAGCAGCCGCGGCTCCGAGCCGGCGATCCGGGCACGGCACTATACCGCATCGATCGGCACGTCCTGAAGCCTCCAACCCACCGACTGCCCGATCGACGGTGCCGGCGGGAGGCATGGCGCTGGAGTTTGGCACGTACAGGGAAGGTTCCAGAACTGGCACCAAAATTTAGTAAGCTGACTATGAAAAACAAGAGATCGGCTGATTTCCTAAATAAGGGATATTTCATGGTCGAGATAGTTGATCTGTTGCAGAATGCAGCTTTGGCACACGCACAGGATCAATTCAGAAATCAGATGCAATTGCCAATACTCAACAAGGAAATATGTTGCCACGTATGCACGAGGCATAGTTCAGCTAATAGTCGAATATTTGCATGCATGCAAGGCACAACGTTCCTGAGCAAGTTGATTTGGATTCTGCGAAGTACATGCCGTGCTTACCAGAGAGGCAAAGATGGAAGGTCAGCTTACGAAAGAGGACTTTGCTACGGAAAGCACGCACACGAGATCTTGGCCTGTACTGCATGTTCCATTGGGACGGCAGCTTCGGAGGCAAAGAGAAAAAGGATTTGCGTCCAAATGATATACGTGCTATCAAAGTCAAATATGGTTTGATATATTTGGATCAAAAGGCATGAAGACCAGGTGCTTCTCACTTGAATAAGGGAAAAGCAAGGGGAGCCAGATAGACCAAGATTGATCACAGGCATGATGAGACGTCACGGCATAAGGTGGTGTTTAGTTCCTGGCCTAAAAAATTTGGGGTGTGGATGTTTTATGAGATGTCGGAAAGGGTGTTCGAAAATTAATAAAAAAAACTAATTACATAACTCACCTGGAAACCGCGAGATGAATTTATTAAGCCTAATTAATCTATCATTAGCACATGTTTACTGTAGCATAACATTGTCAAATCATAGATTAATTAGGTTTAAAAAATTTGTCTCACAAATTTATCGCAATATATGCAATTAGTTATTTTTTGTTTACATTTAATACTCCATATATATGTCAAACATCTGATGTGATGGGGTAAAATTTTTTTAGAGAGGAACTAAACACCCCCCTAGGAGTATTACTCCAAATGCATCACGTTTGCTTGCTAGGATATATGTGTGAAGATAAAAGAAAGATGTCGTGCACGGCAATTAATTTTGGGAAGAGCTGATTTGGTCAGCAACGTGAGGTTGGAATCCCTTGTTTAGCGCGGCCTAAAGAGAAATATAAAATAAGGGAAGGAAACTTGCATATGGCCAGAAGGAAGATACGCATGCAGACTACTAGTGCAGGGGGCACGCCATCGCGCGCACAGGCAAAATTTTGAACACGGAGAAAATATGCGGAGTGATAAGGTATATTGAGGTGTGTATATTACATATGTTGTTCAAGTCTGAAAACAGCCAAGGATGATGCATAGGTATATATTACATGTGCTCGCAGGCATTTTATAATCTTGTATTTGTGATCTGGAAAAATGAGAAAAGGAACACTTAACATGTCGTTCCCCGCCATTGAATTGGATCATACCGGGGAATACGCCAGCAAAACTATCCGCTTTCTCAATTAAATCGTGAACAGGTAAAGCAGCAATAGACTTATCCTTGCTCTGTTCCAGCAAAGCAGAGGAAGGGTACATGTGAGTACCCATGCCTAAGCGACGTCCTGTTTCCTTGGCAATTGTTAGCTGATTATCTGGCAACAGGAAAATAAGTTAGATGTACATCAGCTGATTATATTTACCGTGGCTCATTAGAGCGCTAGAATTCCCTATTCACAGCATAACTAACAGAGAGAAATGTTATACACATAGTATCAGCTTGTAAGAGCATGGTTATGGAGTTAAGAAAATTATTCAGTGCCAACCACCTCTTTGGTGGAATTGTGGAGGAAAAAAACTGACAGAAATCTAAAAGTTCTATATCACATATTACAGAATTTCTACGTGCTCGTGCAACTACAGATGTGATTTTTCTTTTTAGAACTTTTAGAAGATATAATAAATCGTTTTAATTTATAATCTAATAAATTAGTAAGTGTGCAAACAGTATTTAAATATAATTTAGTAAATCAGTAAGTGTATATGTAGTTTAAATTTATAATTTGATAAATCAGCAAGGTTGCAGTACAGTACATGGACCACTTTATTAAGCACAACTGATGGAGATTGGAGAACTGTGGTCTTTTCATAAATCACCAAGCTTGCAGGGTAGGTAGGATTAAGTTAAGTATAGCATATATATGTTTTCACGCTGGTAGAGAGACAAATCATATACCAAAATAATCATAAGGCTAACTCTTTTTTTTCACGTTGGTAGAGAGCAGGAGGTAGGTTGCAATGACTTCATCGTCATCTCCATTTTATGTTTTGAAAAGGCTAGCAGTATATTGTAGTAAGCATGAGGAGAAGAAAAATTAGCATTGCTATTATGCATAAATTGAAGGGGGAGGGGGGGTTAGCGATAAAGCTGACCTTTAAGAGTAGAACCATCATTGTTATATGTACTGACAGCACTTACCTATGCATAGGGAAAAAATGTAAAGTCAAGTGAGCAGGTATAGGTAGGAAATCAACATGAAAGGAGAGAAGGTTCAGATTTTGTCTAATATGGTCAGGCATCATCGAGTATTAACTATCATCAGCCCCTACAAAAAGCAACATACATAATTCTTCATTGTAGGCAAGCTATACTAAATCTGTAAGAAAATAATATATATTAGGTATAGAAACTACAGTAGGAGCCGAATATTTAAGTTGCAGGGTAAACTACATATTAGCTATAGAAATTACAGTACAAACTCCTGAAATGGCAAGAGCAGACCATGGAACATATCAATCTGGTTGCTTTTGGAATTTAATATCTATGTAGTGACTGAGCGTTCACAGGTTATAGAGGATAGGAATTGTTTAGACATAGTTTCTGGTAATATGACTCTTTAATTATCAATAAATTGCATGCTCTATCTATTTAATTAAGTATGCATATATTATTCAAGATAAGTAGGAAATAGACATATGCAGGCAGGTTGCTAGTATTCGTACAAGGCATGGAACACAGATATTATGATAGTAAATGGATAGAAGTAGGCAGTCAGGAAGTGTAGCAATTTTATTAGAACGTAAGCTTCAGCTGGCCTTGTTAGAAGATAGTTGTAGAGTTGACCGACAACCTCGAGCATCCAGGTAAGGGATCACCATTGGAACAATTGTAGGCCTATGAGCTCATTAAAAAACATTATGAGGATACAAATTTTCTAGATAAGTACCTATAGCTTTGACGGTCTTTTAAAAAGTGCTGCAGACAGGTAGAATTAACTTAAGTATAGCATATATATGTTTTCACGCCGGTAGAGAGACAAATCATATGCCAAAATAATCATAAGGCTAACTCTTTTTTTTCACGTTGGTAGAGAGCAGGAGGTAGGTTGCAATGACTTCATCGTCATCTCCATTTTATGTTTTGAAAAGGCTAGCAGTATATTGTAGTAAGCATGAGGAGAAGAAAAATTAGCATTGCTATTATGCAGAAATTGAAGGGGGAGGGGGGTTAGCGATAAAGCTGACCTTTAAGAGTAGAACCATCATTGTTATATGTACTGACAGCACTTACCTATGCATAGGGGGAAAAATGTAAAGTCAAGTAAGCAGGTATAGGTAGGAAATCAACATGAAAGGAGAGAAGGTTCAAATTTTGTCTAATATGGCCAGGCATCATCAAGTATTAACTATCATCAGCCCCTACAAAAAGCAACATACATAATTCTTCATTGTAGGCAAGCTATACTAAATCTGTAAGAAAATCATGTATATTAGGTATAGAAACTACAGTAGGAGACGAATATTTAAGTTGCAGGGTAAACTACACATTAGCTATAGAAATTACAGTACAAACTCCTGAAATAGCAAGAGCAGACCATGGAACATATCAATCTGGTTGCTTTTGGAATTTAATATCTATGTAGTGACTGAGCGTTCACAGGTTATAGAGAATAGGAATTGTTTAGCCATAGTTTCTGGTAATATGGCTCTTTAATTATCAATAAATTGCATGCTCTATCTATTTAATTAAGTATGCATATATTATTCAAGATAAGTAGGAAATGGACATAAGCAGGCAGGTTGCTAGTATTCATATAAGGCATGGAACACAGATATTATGATAGTAAATGGATAGAAGTAGGCAGTCAGGAAGTGTAGCAATTTTATTAGAACGTAAGCTTCAGCCGGCCTTGTTAGAAGATAGCTGCAGAGTTGACCGGCAACCTCAAGCATCCAGCTAACGGATCACCATTGGAACAATTGTAGGCCTATGAGCTCATTAAAAAACATTATGAGGATACAAATTTTCTAGATAAGTACCTGCAGCTTTGACGGTCTTTTAAAAAGTGCTGCAGACAATGTGAAGGATGGATTTTTCTGTAAAATACGAAGGGGATTGTTTGAAATGACAATGGGAATAAAAAAATCACAAAGATCACATGAACGTAGAAGTCGCAGGATTCGTCATATAGATTGGTACCATTACATTATTTTTCATGGATCATGCATCACCTTTTGTTTTGTCTCAGGAGGCTATGCTAAACATTCATTATTGCCAAACCATGAAGACTGTGGTTCCTGACAAAAACAGGTGACAAAAACAGGGGGGCTTCAGTGTTAGTAAATGCGAGTGCAACATCCAAAAAAAAACGCGTGATAACTTTGCAACTTTATTTGACAAATGAAAAAATCTTAACATACACATGCCAAAGAATGGATATGTCTCATATTAGGTGACATCACATTATAGTGATAGAACACTGCTCTCAAACATTTAGGGTCCAATGGGCAGAAAAGAATAATGATCTATTGGCTATTTCTATGTGCAATCTAAGCTCAATCGTTTACAGAAAAACGAGATAGCAACCCAGAGCTGACACAGGGTTTGTTCATAGACCATCAAAAAAATGGAGGACTTACAGAGTTATACCGAGCATCTGCGGGAAGTCGCACGGAGAGGGGAGGGGGACCAAATCGGATATCGAACGGCACGAGGAACACCGGTACCTGTAGCAGGCAGCGATGGCAGCCCGCCGCCGCCGAGGGCCGCCGCGCCAAGATCGGCCACCCCTGGGGTGCCACTGCCGGGGAGACACCGTGGGGATGGCCTGCAACTTCGCCGCAGTGGTGCGCGGCCGTGGGGTCGAGCGCCACCGGAGGGGCCAAACCCTAGGATGCCGGTGACGCTGGTGCGATCCGCTGCCTTGCGTCGCGAGGAGGAAGGGGCTTGGTAGAGGAGCAGGAGGAGGAGGAGATGGGGCGACGCCGCCGGAGGGCAGGGGTAGCGGAGGCGCTGGCGCAGGCGTACGGCCTCGCCATAGCCGCGCCTGGGCTCTTCCCGCTGCGCCGCGGAGACGGAGAGAGCGAGAGAGAGAAGCGTTTTTTATCGAGATGGAGAGAGAAAATGGTAGATATTTGTGGATAACGTGGGACGAACCACGACCATTGATCTTGAAATCCAACGGTGAATAGAGTTTGGAGTGACGTGGCCGGGCTGCCCATCCGGGAGCCAACTGCGGCTTAAAGAGGTTAATGAGCACACCCATGGAGACATCAAATGTCTGTTATTCTTTTAACTTTGCAGCCAACTGGACCTCATGAGGATAATCGTACAACACAGCTTAGCATGTTTTGATATGGCCCGTTGGCAAAATCTAAAATAGCGCTGCTATTTAAACGCTAAAGTTATGTAATTTAGCGGAGTTATAGCCTTAAAAGACGGTCAAAGTTGACATAGCGGCACAAATACCAATAACTTAGCGTGGAGTCTCTCCAACAGCTATAGTGCCCTTATAGTCCGCTATTTTAAACCATGATTTGTTCACATGCCAGCTACGTATATTCGTACGCACACTGAAGCGCTGCCAGATGTTGCTCCGTGGCACGCAGCGTTGGAAGCTTCACTCTCTGAGGGTGATGAGCTCCTTGTGGAGCGCCATCGCCCTTAGGTACAGAGAACAGTATGCTGGAACAAGCTCCGTCTTCCTCAGCTTCCAATTCCAGCCGGTAGAGTTGCTGGCCGGCGGCGAAGTTGCCGAGCAGCTGGTACGAGCTCGCCGAGCCGTCCATGGTTAAGCACATCTCATCGGTGCCTGAGTTAATGAAATAAACAGCCTTATTTATTTATGCAAATCGGATTCAGCTTTAGCACACGTCGACGATCGAGATGAAGTGACGATGGACGTACATGCGGCGAGCTCCTTCTGGGTGCGGTAGAGGAACTGCAGCACGGCGGCAACCTCGTCCCGGAACCGGGAGAAAGGGCCGCCGCCATCGCCGTCTAGCTGCAGCTTGCGGAGCTTGCAGAGGCCCTCGCCGAGCTCCATCATCGCGCCGCGGTGGTTCTGCACAGGCCGAGATCGTCACATCGGGATCGACCAGCGCAATTGGATCGTCGTTGCACACTTGCACTGACGATGTCAAATTCAGAAGAATTCAAGAAGGAACCTGGTTGAAGAGGTGGTGGAAGCCGACGGCGCACTGGAGGACGCCGTGGAGGAGCGTCCGAGCGGGGTCCTCGGCGCCGTACCACAGCTCCTCCACCACGTCGTGGCACGCGTGGTACTCCCCGCGGTTGAACAGCGCCACCGCCGCGTCGAACGACCCGCCACCAGCCGCCTGCTCCTCGTGGTTGTCCTCCTCCTCGTCGGGGGACGGGCGCTCGCCTCGCGCCGTGAGGAGCCGGCGGCGGCAGCGGATGTCGGAGCTGGCACGGCCGTGGCGGAGGTGGAGCGGCTGCCGTGGCGGCGGTAGTCGTCGCTGGTGGCTGAGCAAGAACGCCGCCACGGTCGCGGTGCCAGTCGTACTGATGGTACACGCGCGGCGGGGCGGCGGCGGGCCGGCGCGCACGCATGCGGAGGCGGATGCCGGCACCGCCATGGAGGTGATGGAGGCGCGCGTGCCACGTACGACTTGCCTTGGGATGTGGTGTCCGTGCCGTGCCTTTTTTTTTTTTTTTTTGCCGTGCCGTGCCGTGTCCGTGTGTGGCTGGCCACCGCGACGGCACCAATCATTGGCTCCCCACTGCACGTGTGGACTGCATACAGCGCACCGCAAACGAAAATATCCTTTCCAAAATATCTTTCTACTGCTAATGCTTACACATGGACGTCCAGCCTACTCGACGCTTAGCCCTGTTCGCTTCAACTTGTCTCCTGTACTGTTTTAGTAAAATAATAGTATTTTTCTCTTATAATAAATTAATATCAGCATTAGCATCAGCCCTTTTTTCTACCAACCAAATAGGGCCAGGTTAGCGTGGCTGCGACACTTCGAACGGCCCAACAACTTTTTCCCTACGCTCGTTTTCGTGTTTCTTTCGTTCGGCTTCTGTCAACCACCATAACATCGCAGCGTGGTTCACTGTGACCGCTTCGCCGTGACGTTCTCCACCACGCCCACCCAACAAGCAACCTCCATCCTCCATCTCCACCGTTTTCAGGCATCCCCGGTCGCCTTCCTCTCTCTCCACCATGCTCACCGACCACCGCGCAGGCACTAGGTGGTCAGGAGAGGGGGTCGTCGTTAGCCGGGCCCATGCAAGGCGCAGGCACAGCTGGCCACTGCAAGGCCACGCCACCATCTTGGGTCCCCGGCTGACCGGAACCAGCCGTTCCCCGCTATGCTCTGCGTCGTCCCAAAGAGGAAGGGCGAAAAACGCATGTTGCAAGCATATGTTTAAGTGTTTAAGTTTTTTCGTAGGTATGTTGTAAGTATTTTATATGGATGTTGCAAAGGTAAATCAAAATATTGCATATGTTGCTATGGTTGTACACGTATGTTGCAAGTTTTTGTTTCCAATGTTTTATTTTTTTTCAGATATATGTCGCAAGTATGTTTATCTAGATGTTGCATGTGTCACATATGTTTCAAGTATTTTTGTTTGGATGTATGTTTGCAATGGTTTCGAGTGTTTTTCGGGTGTTTTGTAAATGTTTCAGACGCATGTTTTGAGTGTTTCATCTGTCTTCAGACGTATGTTGCAAGTGTACATCCAAATGTTTCAAAAGTAGATCGGGTGTTGCATCTCTCTCCTCACCTTCTGATGCCTCGCCTCGGTATCTCCTCCTTCTGGCGCCGGCCGGGTATCCAATACGATGCCGCTACAGGCACACCGTGGGTCCTTCCGAAATCCGAACTAGAGGCACAAGCGGGCACCGCCTTCTCCCCTCTTCTTGATGCTGGTGACGTTCGGACGGCGCAGCTTCTGCCATGAGCCGGGTGAAACAGATTGCAGGCCCGGGAGTTCGAGCGTCCGTCTGGTCGTCTGGTCCGGACGTCCGGGCACTTCGCTACTAGTTTGGTGGGAAACTTCTGGCCCATGAAAAAGACCCAGCCCATTACTCTGGCCCGTTAAGTACCCTCGGTTATGCGGCCCAGCCCATGTGAGCACACGGCCCAGACCTGCATCCTCTTCTGAAAAAAAAGACATTTCCCTGGTTGCTTCCTTCCTCCAGCTCCCGCGCTTCTTCTTTCGCTCTTCCCGCGAAAACCCAATTCCACCGCCCGAAACCCCCTCAAAAATCGATTCCGCTTCCGCACCCACCTCCTCTCCTCATCCCTCCCTCCCTCCCTCCCTCCGACCTCTCGTCTCCCATCCCGCGGCGGAGTAGGTTAGGTCCTCGATTCGCATTCCCGTTGCGGACCCCGACGCCGGTTGCTGAGCGAGCGAGAGGGCCATGGCGCCGCTGTCGTGGCGGCACCACACCCTGCTGCAGGCGCTGCTCACCCGGGGCCCGCTCTCCGACCGCGACTTCCGCGCCGTCTTCGCCGCCATCTCCGGCAAGAACCCCGGTACGACGTCCGCCTAACCACCTTATTATTATCTCCACTTGCGGCGGCCCAGCTGCTCGACGAAATGCTCCTCTAGCAGATTAACCGGACTGCTGTGCCGCTACTGCTTTTCCTTTGGAATGTGGTCGTATGCATCTTTAGGTGCCTAATTGATCGGTTTGATGGAATCTGAATACAAGCGTGGTTGGCGCTGTATGCTGTATCCTAGTTTTGTGGCGCCATGCTGCCTGTTGTTCATGACTCCGACCCTGCTGTTATTGTTCTTGATTACTGCCTTTTTTAGTACTGATGTGCTTGGATACTCTAGAATCTGGTATTACAATGGATACTGATCTTTGCTTCCAGGCTTTGCTGTTTCTGATGATCAAACAATAAGCATATCATAAATTCAAAATCATTGCATACTTGCATCGTATCGTCTGGCTGTCTTTAACAATAACCTTACCCGACTGTGAACCCAACTTTATTTTGGCCTAGATAGAAGAAGAGTTCCAGTTATCTGTATTTTGGCTGAGGTCTGGTTGATTGGCCAAACCATGTACATGTATGTGTCTAGGACAAGTTATGGAAGACTGGTTAAGTGAGGATTTGGCCGAGGGGGATCAAACTTATCTCTACTTGCCACAAAAATTACTCGGAGAAATGCTCCTCTACCAACCCAACCTGCTCTGTCGCTAGTGCTTTTTCTCCAGAATGTGGTATATGCATCTGGTGGGTTCTGATGAAATCTAAATAAAAGCATAATTGGTTGCATCCTAGTTTCGTTATGCGATGCTGTGTGGTCTTTACAAGTCTGATCCTGCTGTTATTATTCCTAGTTGCTGTAAAAACTCACCATTTGAGTATTGCCATGCGTGTAGCCTCTAGTATTAAAAGTGGACACTGCTTTTGGCTTCCAGACTTTACTGTTTCATGGATGGTCAAACAATAAGCCTGTCACAACATACTCGCATCATCTGTCATCTGATTATCAAATGATAACTTCAGATGACATGGACCCAAAGTTATTTTGCCCTGAAAAGATAATTCTCATCCAGAGTTATTTTGCATTTTGGACGAGTTCTGGTATTCTGGTTGATTGGCTGAACCGTATATATGTAGGACAGGTTATGCAAGTGTGCTTTACTGAGTTTTAGGGGATTAAACCTAACTGAATTCAGTTTTGCCCAAGCTTCTTTTCTACAGTCACTTATATCACGTCCCATGGCTTGCAGCTACTCATCAGCAGCTGTTCAACGATACACTTCTCAAGCTCAACAAGGAGTTAGCATACCTGCAGTTTGAGTTGCGAGCATGCATGAACCAGTATGATGGAATGGTGTACTATGGAGTAGTGAATAACATCGCCGATGAAGAATCGAAGCTCGGAACAAAGTATTCTGTGCCACAAGTTGCATACTACAAGGGGCTGGTATGTGATAGCTTGCTTTGTATAGTTCAATCTGACGCTATGTATGCTGTGTCAACTTTCTTATATGCTCATGTAAAACTGTACCATCAATGGTTCATTGGTTCTTGAGGCAGTTAGAAGCAGTTCTTCAGGAAGCTGGAAATGATGGGACCATAACCAGTATTGATGCTCTCAATGTGCGGCTTGACAACCAGGTTTGTTGTACAATCATTCTGGGCACATGATTCATAGGTTTTCATGTATTTATTCACCACACATGGTCTTATATCTGCCTGTGCTAAGTGGTCATGTGCTTGGAGTACCTTGAAATAATTATGCTTCACAAGCAATTAGCTAAGGCTACAATAGTTTCACATAATTGCAGCATGTCATGCACTTGTTGGTGCCCTTTGTGGCATGGTATGGGAGCACTATGCCTACTGACTGCCAATCTTGATTGTGAATTGTGATGTGGTATCATGAGTTGTTGACTGCTCTGTTCCCAGGTCATAATTTTAGATGGGGGTTCACAGAACAGCCAATCTCGCCTTCCATCTTGCATTACGGACTTCAAACTGAGCCAGAAAGAGAAAACTATTGATGAACTGGTAAGGGATCGTTGGCTATCATACACCTCCACAGGCAAGATTGGTCTGGGCATCAGATCATTTCTTGATCTTCGAAGCTGGTTCCGTGGGAATGATATCCCATTGTGCGTTGTCTGCAATGAAGCTTGTATCAAGGTACTGATATGCAATGTTATGTGGTTTTCACTAGCCTCATTCCTGTTTCTAATTCACTTTATAATCTTTTTCATGTTGCTTGATTATTGTCTATGTTCATAACAGGCTTCAAGTTGCCCTAATGAGGGATGCAACATAAGAATTCATGAGTACTGTTTGAAGAAGAAATTCTCACAGCGGAAGGTAGGTGCCTAGTGTCCACTTGGTTACTCATGTTTCATTTTGAAGCCAAGGTTTGCTATGTTGCTCGCATATGTAGGCTCCAAGAGCCTGTCCTGGCTGTGGCACTGAATGGCCCCGTCAGGAAGGCGAAGTCGATGGTGATGATGATGCAAACGAGCCTGGTGAAGATGGAGCAGCACCAGCCAACCGTTCTTCGAGGAAGAGACGCAAGGGAGTGAAAGCTGAACTGGTGGAAGATTGTTCTTCGAGGAAGAGACGCAAGGGAGTGAAAGCTGAACTGGTGGAAGATAATCACAATGCTGGACCATTAACGGCGGGAGTTCCTAGGAGGGCGAGGTCCTTGAGAAGAGCGAAAGCTGAAGCAGTCGAAGCTGCTCAAGAGGTGTCGTCTGCAGGGCCTTCCAAGGCGGCGAGAGCTTCCAAAGGAAGGAAGAAGTGAATGGTGCGGGCTCATGGATGATAGGTAGTGAGATTGCAGGCTCTCTTTTGTCGTGTACATACGGTGGATGGTGGCACCTGGTGGTAGTAGATGGTCCTTTTGGGTGTGGTGAGGGAAGGCTGCTGCGACTTCTAGTTGTGGCGTAATATGTATAGCCTCTACAAACTCGTAGAGTTTATTTTCTGTCCTGTGACAGTATCTGATCAACCTACACTGGTAGTAGATGGTCCTTGTGCTGGTACTCGTTTGGAATTAGTGAACGTATTAGAGCACTGAAAAGCTTGAACAAGGGATTATCTTGTCGCTTGTTAGTTCCGGATTCAGGCATGCTGTTTTGATCTTTGTTGCTTGCTCTGTTCGTCAGAGACAAGGTTAGAAGCTGTGTGACAACACCTGCCATCTTTTTTCGTCGGTGCAGTTGTAGAAAGTCAATTAATAGAAAACGCGAGCAAAACTAAATCAACATGACACGACTCGGCGACAAGTTGCTGGAAAACGAAAGCTAAAGACGAGTATTACACCTACGAAGCTGAATGACATCAGGAGACGGTACTAGTACACATTTTAACAGCTACCTACATCGTCAATGGTGACTTTTTAACTGAAATTTTTCTCCGGTATCAGATTCGCAGAAGCTCTAGTAACACTGCCACTGACTATTTACTTTACTTTTGTACGTAGTATATAATAGCATAAAAATATTATGCTCAAAATATTAACATTGTTATATTCTCATATGAAAACTTTTTTTTTTGAAAATGATACTCCCTGTTCCAAATTATAAGATATTTTGACTTTTTTCGATATATAATTTTTGTTACGCACTTAGATAGTACACATTGTGTCTAGATACATACTAGTTATCTAGAAAAAAACCAAAATGTCTTATAATTTGGAACAGAAGGAGTGTATTCTTTCTAGATGTTGCTAGTCAGAATTAAAACGTTTGGTTTAAGTTAAGGTTAGATGGACTTATGCTTTTTACGAGGAAGTCTATGTGAAGCTAGCCAATCCTAGGTACTCTTCTTTGGCAGCTGAGAACATGTTTAAGTAAAGAAAAAAAGGAGCTCGAGCAAGGAATCAGAGCATGTTGCTTGTTGACGTCGTATTCAAGTATCATAAATCATCACTGGCTTTCAGAACATGTTGCTTGTTACGTGTTGATCTTTTTTCACTCGTTTGCTTTTGCTTCGTTGTTACTCTTCCTAGCTTTCAGAAATTACTGGCTTCTCAACTCCCTGATCAAGGCCAGACATGTCTAGCTCAACAATGGCTGAATCAGATTTTTTTCTCGAATACTCATGAAAGTTGTGTATCATTATATTAAAAGAAAAAAAGAGACAAGCCTTTACAAAACATCACATACACCAAAAAATTGAACTTATGAATCACCTTTTGCGCCAAGAAAAGAAAAGGATACGATAGCAACCTAAAAATGACACTCTACTTTGACGTTTGAGCGAAAAGGTAAGAAGTACTTGTATCCCCAGACGAAACCCACAACTGAATTTCCTCGCTAGTGAGCAATAAGGCTATAGCCAAAAAAGAGGTACATTATAAAGAAACACATCTACTTTCAGCCGCTTTTGCTAGATGCTTGTCTATTTTATCTGGGTCGATACTTAGCCACCACGGCCTTGTTTATTTTGCAGGTAACCACTGTGTTGATGTATCATATTTTTACAAGCTCAGTTGGTAGGTTTTGGGTGTTTAGGACAGTCACTATTTCTTTTCTTTCTTTTTCTTGTTCTTATGTTTATTCTAGATCACTGATCATTAGCTTGGTGGTTTGTAACCTGTGCTATGATGATTTTCTTGTAGCTGTGTTGTGTAATTCTCTTTCTCTTAATGAAAAACGGGCTATATTCTCCAATCACGAAAAAAAATAAAAAACACATCTATTCGGGTGATTTGAAATGGTTCAAGCCCGGGTCAGAATAAAGACATTATTTGGAGAACTTAAAGAAATCACGCCGAGTAGTTACGCCTGATGCCAATAAATTAAATAGGCCATATATGACATCCTCGGCCCTTACCATCTTCCCAATGGACTAAACAGAACATATATAACGAATCGATCATTTAACGTCTCAAAATATAAAAACTGTTGGTGCATTGTCACTGTGCTTCAAATCAAATGGACCTCTCTTCCAGATTGGTATGAATAATCACTCCAGGCCTGAATAATGGCGTCTGACTTGGTTATTTATGAAATGAATGGAGAACAGCTGCTTAATTTGTTGATCCCTGGAGTTACTTGCTTGACATGCTCTGCTTATATTAATTTGCTGATGCAATGCAACTAAAGCTAGCTAGAGCCAGCTAGCACCGCGACAGGTTCCTTTTTTTTGAAAAAAAATCAGTGATATGCCTGCCCTCAAATCTTGTTTTGTTTCTTAATCCTCCGTTCACAATAAAACTGCCTATTTCATTACGCTGTTTTAGGATATGATTTTTACAGACAATTACTCCCTTTTCTGCGGCAGAACAGACAATATAATCCTCCATTAATGTCATTTATGTGATATAAAATCATAATCATTATAAATAAGTAATTTTGAATACAATTCTAATAGAGAAAATAAAATTGCATCATTCACGTGTTGCACTATTTTTTTCTTTGTCAGACAGGTTTAACAATCCCAGATGACGACGCAGTGCTGAGACGGTAGCAAAAGTCCAGTTTAGGCTAAAAAATCAGTAGGTGACGTGAGGGTAATGGTACATGTATGAAAACGCTCCTTTTGTTGAATGGTTCATCGCTCACGTCGCGCCAGCTGATTTTTGAGCCTTAAGTGCTAAGATACAGGCTGACATTTCCTAAATAAATAAAGAAAAAAGGATAAAGTTTAGAGAGTTTGGAGGAAGTAAGATACAAACTAACATTTCCTAAAAAGCCCTTGTTTAGTTCCAAATTCAACCCCCAAATTCCACTATGCAAAAAGAAGATTCCCATCACATCAAAATACCGGCATATGTATGAAGTACTAAATATAGTTGAAATTAAAAACTAATTGCACAGTTTTGTTGTACTTTACGAGACGAACATTTTGAGTCTAATTAGTCAAAATTTGGACAATTTTTACCAAATACAAACGAAAGTGCTACATTGCTACAGTACCTTACTGTACCGAATTGGCATCACCCGATTCGGTAACTAAACACGGCCAAAGTTGTAACTAAAAGATAGATAGAGAGAGAGAGGAAAAACTAAAAATCTCACCTTAGAATTTTAGAGCAAACTAGCACCTAGATTTCGGTTCATTTTATTATGTTGAGCATAGGAGGCCAGGAAAACTCATGTGCTTTACAGCCTCATAACATTTCTTTTGCTTATAGACCTTAGTTGTTAGAAATATATATTTTGGAATATGGAGAGAGAGAGAGTAATCACTGGTCAAAATTTACCAACATTTGAATCTTTTTTCCCAAATCTTAATAATACGCCATAAATTTTGGAACATGAGGGGTACTCCATCCATCTAAGTTGTTAGTGGTTATGACTTTTCTATATACACTCTTTCCGTCTCAAAACAAATCAAGTTCTAGATATGCCTTAAGTCAAACTTTTTAAAGTTTCACCGAATTTATAGAAATGACACTAATATTTATGGCACCAAATTAGTATCATTATATTAGATACAACATGATTTTTTTTCATACCATGCTTACGGTAAATTTTTGGGTTCTTTTCTATAAATTTGGCCAAACCTAAAAGTTTGACTTAAAAGACAACTCTAAGAGTTATTACTGTAGTTGTGGCCAGGGAGAGTAGTTTTTTCTTTGCATATGTGTATATATATACACATAACGCATATCTAGGTGGATAGAAAAAAGATCATGTATAAAAACCCTAAAATGGTGAAAAGTTTAGAACGGAAGGGAGTAACATTTAGTTCTAGTGCGAAATCCATCTGTGACACGAGAATTGAAGCAACAGTTTGCTGCCTATGCGAGTATGCGACACCCCAGCACAGGGCCGTGGAGACATGGACAAACAGCCACTCGGCCACTATTCGTAGCAAAATCCTTTGCACCCAACTTGAAATTTATAAAACGCCAAGCTCATACATACAAAAGATAGATTTTTCCTTTTGAAAACACAGAATAAAACGCCAAGCAAGACGCGACTTGGTAATAAGTTGGTGACAGCACAAGCAAGACAAGAACTACACTGCGAGTACACGAGCTGACTGACTTTGGCCGCCACAGACTATGTACAGGCTGCAGAAATGCACCGCCGGTTCCGCACTACGGTTCAACACCCAGTTACGGCCATGTTTAGATACGGCCACCAAATTCACTATACAGAATTCCTATTCCCCGTTATATCGAGATGCTGGCATATATATGGAGTACTAAATATAGATGAAATAAAAACCTAATTGCGCAGTTTTGTTATACTTTGCGAGATGAACATTTTAAGTCTAATTAATCAATGTTTGGATAATTATTATCAAATAAAAACAAAATTACTACAATGTGACGTGATATTTACTATGCAAAATTTGCCTCTTGACATCTAAACGAGGCCTACATCAACGGTGACCGAACTGAAATTTTCTCCATCTTCACATTGATTCACACCAGCAGCCCTCAGCTCAGGACACAGCGAAATGCATGCTGCGGTTATTTATTTCCTCCTCCTTTGTACAATATAATACAGCAAAAAAAAATATAGAGAGGAAGTTATTACAGTATAATACTACTGAATTACTGTCTGCATTAACATGAAACCCACGCCCAAAAAAAATCCCTATAAATCAATTTATCTTCACAGGCAGGTAACTACAGTAGTAGTAAATACTCTAGCAGTAACCAGTAACAACCGTTGCTGCCAGTAAGTGCAGCAGAAGCAGTAACTGATCACTAGCCGTTGGATCGGGTCCAGCCGGCGTCGTCAGCCTCAACCAAGTGTCCACGACAGCCGGTGAGCGGCGGCGCGGCGGCGACGATCAAGCAAGTCACCAAAATCACCACCACCACCAGAGCGGCCTGACCTTGACCCTGCACCCTCTATTAACCGCGACGGCGTCGCCGTCGAGCCTATCAACGGCCACATCACACCGCGCCCTGACGTCAATGGTCCACGTCCGGAGCACGCCGCCGAAGCGGAGCCTCACGTGCACGGTGGCCTCCACCTGCAGCGGCACGGCGCCGGCGGCCTGCTCGGTGGCGATCTGCTTCGCCTGCTCCTCCGTGAGCCGCACGCCCTCGCCTGCCATGGCGACCGCGAACGCCGTCACGTTCCTCGGCGGCTGCCGGAACGCCGGCCACGGGCCCTCAGCGAGCCGCGCACTCCCGCCGGAGTCGTAGGACACCGCGACCTCCCCGCCGCCGCGGTACTCGATGCCGACCTTCCCATTGCGCGCGTTGTCCGCGCGCACGACGGCGTCGAGCCGCGGGGAGAGGGTGGAGGAGGCGGCGAGGGTGGTGGCGTTGAGGCCGTGGATGGAGAGGGAGGCGACGGAGAAGGCCGGCGCGCGCGGGCGGTAGATGAGGTAGACTGCGCCCACGAAGGCCGCGGCGAGGGCGATGAGCAGGAGGACGGCCGCGCAGGTGCAGCAGCAGGCGCGGCGCAGCGCGCGGCGCCGCGCCGGGCGGGTGGAGAGCTTCTTGTACCGCCGCGCGCGGTCTGGGGGTGGTACGCGGAGCACCTGGTCCTTGGGTACCTGCACGATGTAGGTGCCCGGTGGCGGCGCCGCCGGGCGCGCGAAGGACGGGTGCTGCTGCAGTGGGGTTGTGTCCGTCGGCGGGGGCACCGCGCCGGTGGCACCGGCAGCGGCGGCGGCGTGTGGCTGATGGGGCGGGGAGGAGGAGAGCGGCGGTGGCGGCGGCGGAGGGGCCGGGTGGACGCGGTCGGCCATGGCACGGTGGTGGAACTGGAGGAAGGGAGGGTGACGGTGAAGCTGGAGCTGGAGCAGGGTGGTTGTGAGCTCTCGGTGAGACGCTGACTGAACCGGGGGCAGCCGAGGCGTGGGAGTGAACGTTGCGCTCGTCGTTTTATGGAGGGCGGAGGCCGCGCCGCGTCCGACGACGACGAACAATAGGAGAAGAAAAGGTGCCGCGAAGGAGAGGGACACGAGGGAAACGGTCATCTCACGCTCTTTCATACTTCACGGCTTTAAATTAAATTAAATTAAATTAAATATGCATATAATTCGTGAGACCAGGTGCTATGGTATTATTTTCTTTATCAATTTTCTATGCAGGGAGCTGTTGTGATTTGATCATGACAGTTTTTTATTAGAATAACGAAGTTGGTAGCTCGAGGACAAAAACAATGGAAGCCAGCAGGTTTGGTAAAAAGCCAGAGAAGAGAAGGTTCCACAGTGCCGCTCCTCCTCATCCATTTTTTTTTCTTTCATATATATATAAAAATAAAAATACAGTAGACCTTGCTGTTTCTCTGTTGTGATTTGTGAAACGTGCATGCCTATGTACCCTCTTGTCTCCTCCTAACACTCTTCTTTATATATATATATATATATATATATATATATATATATATATATATATATATATATATATATATATATTCTAGTATATTTTTGTCTCCTCCTAACACTCTTCTTTTTATAAAGAAAATATATATTCTAGTATATTTTATCCCGGACTAGTGCGTGCCAGAGGCAGACTGCATGTCAAGTTTAGGACGTTTGCTAACTAATGCGTGTGACAGTGTGCAAATAGGTCCGTCCGTGACAGTGGCCGTTTTTGGTCGTCTGAGACGGCCGGTCTATCTGCGTACGCGTGCGGGCTTTCCTTCCTTCAATTCGGGTGGCATCTTTTCTATTCACACCCACCAGATGAGAACGAAAGATTTAGAGAAACAATTCGGCATTCAGCAAACTACTCCCATCAGTTTATTTAGTAGTATTAGTCCATCCAGTCATCCAGAGCTGATAATGTGTAACAATTAACCATGCATCAGTGTCATTTGTTAAGTGATGACGGCATGACACCCATTTTTAATGAACTGAATGGAATGGAAAATTCCGGATTGATGTTGCTCTTGTTGTTGCAACTTCATCAGAGTTCAGACTCTGGACGAGGAGGAGGAGGCTAGTACGTTTCCAAACACTTTTTTCTGGACAATAAAGTATTACGTTTTCAAACATGGCCTGCTGAAAAATAAATAAAAGAGAGAGGAAACCATATAAGAATCTAAGGTTCAGATCAGAGGTCAGAAACAGAGTGCACATTAGCATCCTCCAGTAGTCAGAAACAGAGTACAGATCAGCATCCTAGGATATAGTACTACACCTAACCGGCCGTTAACCACCTTGTTAATCCTACCTAATCCATTATATGTATTCCGAGTATATCCTCTTCCCTGTCTGTTATGCTTGTCCAGGTCCAGGCAATGTAAATTTGCAGTGCCAGCCGTGCTCTAGGTGCTATCCACCGTTTCCCTTTCAGCCATATGTGCTTGTGTGTAGTCCATTTGGTGGCTACCAACCTGTTTGTCTCCTTGAGCCAGCTCCAGTTTTAGTTTCATCTGATTGCCTGCTCACCGGCCTTCCTGCCCACGGCCATTTTCCTTTCTCTTTTTGTGCAGTGCCGGCCGGTGAAGTCTGTAGCGCACGATTGGGCCCAATCCCAAGCTTCATATCATAACCTCAAGAAGCGTGCACAAAAATAAAACAAAGCAGCAGAAGCGCGAAAACGCGTCGATGATGTACACATATATGTGCACGCATCACATGCTTGTACACTAATATACTACTCTTCTATACACTTGCAGTAGTCTCTCTGTATGCAAATGCATTCTTCATTCTTACAGGCATGTTTCAACTACCCAGAGCTGTCGGTTACATGGGCCTACTTACCAAACCTTCAGAGTTCAGAGTTGAGACAGTCAGACACTGCACGCGGTTAGCTTGTATTTGGAGGAGCTAAAACCTTTCCAAACCCATCATCCAACGCGCAGACGAGCTACCCTCTCTAGTCTTTTTCTTCATTCATCTTCTTCCAACAACTCCTGCAGTTACCAGTTGTCTTCTCCTTCTGGATCAGGAACAACCTCACCACTCAAACTAGGGGTGCGTGTGACGTTCCCAGATTTATTTACCGGCGCAGTAACAGTAACTATTGAGCTTAGTACATAGTTAGTACTATGCATCAGTAAACACATGAAACCAAAACAAACGAAGAGAATCCATGTATAAATAAATACCCCGCACTCGGCACTCGGCACATGAAACAACCAGCGATCCATGCTACTACCAAACTGCATCACCCTATTTTGTCCATCATCCAAGGAGAAAAAAAAATAGAAAAGGAAGAAGTATGAACAAACGAATTAAACAAAAAAAACATATCAACATAGACATGCGCACTCCATTCTCTCCACAGATCAAAAATATACATCTGAGAAGACGATGATGTCTCCCATCCACCACCTTCAGGATATAGGTAGGCTACCTGCACTGCACCCTGTGATCAAACATCACTCCCACATATCTCTCTTCAGCTGCTTGACTGCGCTTCGGTAAGAGTAGATTAAGCGCTTTCAAGTGATTCTTTGACCTCAAATACTTTGGTGTCATCGGATCCAGATGTGCCAGCATCCGAGTTTAGCTTAGCTGAATTATCCACGATTACTTCACCATCTTCAGGAATCTTTATCTTGTCACCGCCGCCGATGCTTAACTGCACATAAGTAGGATTGGTATCATCCCAGGCCGGCTTTGCATCAGGAGCTAGCACACCACAATCATCAGTCTCTGTCTCTCCAGTGTGCTGACCAACAGACATATGCTCTGACTCTAAGCTACCAGCACGCATCAGTGCTGGCCCTGCTGCTGCTTCTTCCAAGTGCCTGAACAGTGAGCTCATCTCCTCAACCGAGCTTGCTTTTAGAACAGGAAGCCCACCATCTTCAGGTAGCAGCTCCTTCGGTCCACCTTCACCTTCAACGACCTTCACAGCCACTGGACTGTCGTCAAGCGAGCGGTCTGAAGAATGGCCATCTTCAGTATCCCCATTTTCCACGGGCAATGCTTCACTGGGGATAGAAGCAGAGAGTGCTAATAATGCTTCTCCTTTGAGCTGAGCAAACTGTGAATTCAGATCTTCTACTGATCTTGCTTCAATCAAAGGTATTCCAGGTTCGGCGTGTAAGAAATTATCACTAAGCTCATGCTCAAGTTTAACCGTCAAGGGTTGGCCTATGCCGGACTCTGAAATGGACTGCACTAGCACTTCCTCCATGCGGCACTTGAATAACGAGTTAACTTCACTCATGGAGTCTTCCTCTTCAACTTCAACCGTATGTTCCTCAGTATTGTGTTCTTCAGATAGAGAACACAATACCGATTGCTCATTACCTGCATGTTATCAGCCCTACTTGAGTAAACATTGCAAATACATAATTTGCGTAGCTATAATCTGAAAAATGACCCATATTACCTGCAGAAATTGAATCGTTCACATCTGACGTGCTGGACATTGATTTTTGGACATAAAAGGAATTTGTGCCGTTGATGGAATCAGTGCTGCCCTCATTAATTCCATGATTTGCTTCAAGCACACAAACATCTGAAATTGCCGCGCTTAGTACTTTGATCTCATCACCAATATGTGGTTCGAGTGAGCCAAATAACTTGCCATTGTTGTCAAGTGGTTCCTCAGAATCGCTTTCTGAGTGATTGTCAACAGCATCTTTTTCACTAAATTCAGACTTCTCTGGTTTTATGCCGTTGTGATGTTGCGGATAAGGAGACGGCCTTACATACAAGCTGTCACGTTTCCTACCCTGTGCTGATGAAAAGCCTGAGCGAGGAGTCCAAGTTTCCTGCAAACGGCTGTCGCGGTCCACAGTTTGGTCAAATGGAACATCAAATGGTTTCCTCCAGGGAAGCAGAACAGATGGTGCTGAATCAGGAATCTGTGGCAACTCTACTGTATCCTCTGAATCATTTGAAGGATCTGGCCTCGGTGTAGAAATGGAGGGCACCTGAACGCGGAAGCGTGACGCCTCCTCCATTTTCTGAATTGCATCGGCGGCCTGCATGTCCATTAACCTCCTGTCAAGTTCAAACTTCAGAACATTCTTTGCTCTTCGCCGCGCCATCAGACTCTCCAAGTTCCCATCCTTTTCAGCATCCAAAGAGTTTGGATCCACAAAGCCCTTCCAGCTATTTCCATCGTCTTTCTTCTCTTCTTCTTCTCCTTCTGCATCTTCATCTGAGCTAAGGTTGTTATCCTCCTCCTCCGAGTCATCTTCATCTTCATCTTCATCTTCATCTAATGAGCCAGCGTTCAGGTTGTCTTTGAAGGCCGAGGAAGGGTGACTGGTCCCCAAGTCTACATGTGGGTTCAGTTCATCGAGCATCGGTATAATGTCAGTGATCGATGCATCAGAAGAGCTTTCAGTAAGATCAGACTCAGAATCAGAACACGGATCCTGTCGCGTAACAGGTTGCCAACATGAGCTCATGAGTTCACCGAACTGATACTGACTGTTCACTTCATACTCATAGTGACACCTTTCTGTAACGGTGCTCTCAGACTGTTGCGGCGGCGCAACCTGCTTGCAGATTTCCTTAACATGCTCCTCTTCCTCTCTTTCAGCAATGATGCCATTCTTGCCAAACCCGGAAGATTCAGCACTAAGAACACTGTCAGTGGACATAGATGTCACATTTCCTTGATCACATTGAGTATCAATTAGCAAAACACCTTCAGAAGTTTTGTCCCCAGTGTACATAACTGGACACTTGAATCTCGTCCCCACATTAACCTTGACGGCAACATTCTCAGCCTCTTCAATCGCAACACCTTCAGCAGCGCTGCTATGAAATTGCTGCAGCTCAACCTTGTCGCAGATTTCCTTCACATGCTCCTCTCTTTCCACAATAACTTCATTCTTGGCAAGTTCAGAAGCTTCTGCACAGCAAACGGTATCAGCAGACACAGATGTGACAATACTGTCCTCATCACGGTGGGTATCATGGAAGACGTTATCAGAAGATGTTTCCTCAATGCAGACAACTGGGCTCTCAAAACTCCTTGACATGTGGGTGACGGCGACATTCTGAACCTCCTCAACCACTGAACATTCAGTGATGGATATTTTGGATATAGGGGACGATTTTTTCTGGCCCTCCAGTGCTTCCTCTCTGATCAATGGAGCACTTGGCTCCCCATAACTCAACAACGCTCCAAGAAGAAGTGCAGTTAGCAGGAAGACCGGGGACGAAGACAGGAAGAAAGCAAACAGAGAAGGGCAGAGTCTGTGTAGAAACAGCAGCAGCATGCCAATGCCGAGTGCCACAGGATAGTCAGAAGCAGATTGGTAGGCAAGCCTGACAGAAGAACGCAATATCCTCTTGATGTGCATCAGAATGTTGTTTGCATCAAGTGCCATCTTTGCCACCCTTGGAATTCAGCCCCTTGGATTGCAGATCTAAACTGGGAACAGAAAAAGGAGGCAGATCAATATTGAATTACTGTCCAAGTCCAATGACATTGAAACTAGGTTGGGTAACAATGTGCAGGAAGGAAGAAAGTTGAAAGGATGGGCATATCACTGATACTACGTATGTAAGAAAATAAACTAAGTTGATGCAGAGGCAGGATTGTCATTTCTTTATCTAAAAAAAAGAAAATAAACTAAGTTTTTTTTTTCGAAAGGACGGCAAAAGCTTTGCCGTGGTTTCTATTAGACGAATAAAGGAAAAGGCAAGTGCCAGCCCAATTTTTTTGACTGGAAAACCAGGCCAGAAAAAACCCATACAATTGGAGGGTACCCTACTCCTCCTGCACACCTAGGTACCAAGACACAACTCGCGCTACAACTAGCGCCCACTCAACTCCTTGCTTGGTCGGATTGGGACATCGACACAAGCCTCAACCCCTCGGTCGGATTGGGTCATCGACGCGAGCAACCACTTGACACCACTAAACTCGGTCGGATTAGGTCATCGACACGAGCCTCTACACCACTCCACTAGAGCTCACCAACTAAAGACTAACCAAAGAAAGAAAAAACGACTAAAAACAAACTACGCCTACACCACCACTGCCGCCAACCGCGCAACAAAACAGCGAGAACGACGAACCAGCCCTGCCCGAGATACCCCGACCGAGCCGAAATCCACAACGACGCCTTCAAGAAGGTCACGACGCCCAAGCGCCGCCGTCGCTCGTCCAAGATAGGACAAGGCTTTCGCCCGTGGAGTGTGCTATGGAAAGAAGACGCCCTCAACAAGGGAACGGCACCCGCAGGTGTCGCCGTCGCCAGGCATACGCCCAAAGAACCCATAGCACGGACGTCGGTCAAGATGTCGGGACCCCGCCAGACACCGAGTCGTCGCTGCCAGCCCTCTAGAAGAAGCCTCACCGGGGTCGACGCGCCGGCCACGCAAGCAGCCGCAGAGCTGCTCCCGCACCCCGCCGGACCATCTGCTGAACACTAGCCTCCCGCCACCATGTACGTCCACCATCCACCCGCCGTAGCCGTAGCCGCCGCCGGCCACCGCCGCTGACCGAGCTCCCGTCGCTAGAACCACTGCCACCCCGAAGGTACTAGGTCTGGAACAGAGCCCCGGACTAGCACCTCCGCGGACGCCAAGGCCTCCGTCCTCATAACGACCGCCCCACGACGACATACGGGGACATGGGGGAGGGACGGCATAGTCGAAGACCGCCCCCCAACGCCAGCACAACCCCGACCACCGCCGCAAAACGGCCACCATGAAGAAGAAAACAAGGGGCGAGCAGAGAGGGGGGGAACCCCGCCGCTACCCCCTGCGCCCGATGGGCAATAGCCACACCGGACCGCTGACGAGACCCAAGCGGAGAAGAGCGGCCCCCTCCCGGACCAGGCACCGCTAGTAGCACCACCATGGCACCACCGGCGTGCTGAATCCGCGACCGGCCATGCCACCACGACATCGCTGAAGAAACCGCTCCCGATCTCTGGAGATGGGTTCGCCACCGGGCCGAGCCCAGGAGCTCCCGCAGCAGCGCCGCGGCCCTCGGCGCACGCCACCAGCAGCTGCACGAGCCGCAACCCGTCCGCGCCGCCTCCACTCCCTACTACTCCGCCGGGTCAGGCCGCACGCCGCGCCTCGCTCGCCCGCCTCTGCGCGAGATCCAGCACATGGGTACCGGATCCGGTCACCCCCTTGCCGGATCTGCGCGAGGACCCGCCGCCGGGCCACGCCGAGCGCCAGAGCAGGCGTCGCCGCAGCACCCGCACGACGCCGCGCAGCACGAGCCACGCCAAGCAGCGCCCACCCCGGCCGCACCCCACCACGGCCACCACCGCCGCAGGGCCGCCAAGGTCGCGGAGCACCGACCCGCGCTCCTCCACCGCCGCCATGGCCGCCTTCGAGCCCTTCCCCGCACGGAGCGCCCGCCTCGCCGAGAGAGGCCTCACCACCACCATCCCAGGAGGCCGCGCGGGCCTCCCGGCTGCCTCCTCCGGTGGTGGCGAGGGGGAGGAACGAGGGAGGAAGGAAGTTTGGCGGCGGCGCTAGGGTTTCGCCCCCGTGCCGCCCGTGCGGGAGCGGCGCGGGGGAAGGGATTCCGTCGATGAATTTGACGTGTCCAGAGAGTGTAAATAAACTAAGTTGATCGGATTATATTTTGCCAATCATTCACTAACCTTATGTAAACAAACTAAGTTCACTGATTTCCAAACAAAACTGGCTACTAATAGCACCGCTATGTAAAGTAATTTGTAAGTACATGCGTAGAACAAGATCAGGCCAAATGAAATGAGGGGAAAGGAAAGTAGCAGTAAGATGATGGCACTACCAGTAACAGGTAAAAGAACCGACCGCGACGGGGATTTGCAGATCAAGTAGTGTCTATGATAAGGAAATGAAGAACTAGGACTAGGAGGACATGAAGCATGAGGCTTCGTCTGCAGAAGGATCCAACAATGGATATTGACTATGGAAAAAAAAAAGGAGCAGCACAGACAGCGCAAGAAAAACAATCGGCTGGAACCAAGAAACGGCAGGCGCACCTCAGCAACGAAGCGGCAGGCGAAGAACTCGTTCTTGGCGGAACCTGTTCTTGGCTTCTTGCCCTCAGAAATGCCTCGGACGAACGCAGCAACAGGCGATGGGTTTGGCGGATGGGGAAAGCAAGACGGGATGGGGATGGACTATGGAGTGACAGGGGAGCTGGTGCTGGAACAAGGAAGGGGAATAAAGCGAAGCAAACAACACGAAGCTGCAGTGCAGTGTCTCTCCTTTTTCCTCTACTAGGATTCTTTGCTTTGGAGGCAGAGGCAGCACGCCACCACCGGCAGAAATGCTTTGGCCGGCCGGCACGGAAAGGCAGCGAGCGGCGACCTGGTGCCGGCGATGCCTGCGGGCGGGCGGCCTGCACAGCAGTAGTAGGGGGGAAAGGGAAAGTTGCGCAGGGCCGCAATCATGGCATCAGCCAGCCAGCCATTGAACTGATCCACCCTCTCCCTCCAAGTCGTAGCTGTCTGTCGTGCTCGCCTCGTTGGCTGCCTCATTTCATTTCTTCCTCCCAATAATCTATGGCTGTGTTTAGATCACTTGAAAAGTGTACTATGCAAAAAAAGATTCTTCGTCACATTAAACTTATGATACATGCATAGAGCACTAAATGTGGATAAAATCAAAAACTAATTGTACAGTTTGGTTGTACTTTACGAGACGAATGTTTTGAGCCTAATTAGTCAATGGTTAGACAATTATTACCAAATACAAACAAAATGCTACAGTGTATTTTGACACTCCAAAATTCGGATCTAAACACAGCCTATTCTGACCTGGTTCCTGCATTTACAAGAGTTGGGACCATACCATACCGTACAGTACAGCCTTGAGAACTGTGCAGAACTGCTCACTGAAAATAATGGCAGCCATCAACCTCAACCCAGATCATTTACCTTCATCAAGAAAAACATTTCTTTACATAGGAGTACAGGGGTAAAAAGGAAAAAGAAAAGTAAAAAAGAAAAAGAAAAAGAAATTTCAACCAGTTCACAGATGGCCGTAGTAGTACAATATGATGGTGCAGCATGCGGTCAGCTTCTCTTTTCTTGTGGGGTAGGGAGGGTATGGTGGGGCGTGCAGGCGCAGCAATGAAATGGATGAACATGTCTGCCCTGTCTCGTACCGTTTAGATGCCAAAAATTTTATCAAATTTTTCAGATTCTCCGTCACATCGAATCTTTGGACGTATGCATGAAACATTAAATATAGATAAAAAATAAAACTAATTACACAGTTTAGACAAAATGGACGAGACAAATCTTTTAAGTCTAATTAGACTATGATTGGACACTAATTACCAAATAACAACGAAACTACTACAGTTGCATTTCGCCAAAAATTTTGCCAACTAAACAAGGTCTAAACTGATTTACTCATTTTTTTACGAATTAATTACAATGGGCGACAGAAACATTGACCGAGGGTGTGTTTAGTTGGTAAAAAGTAGGTGAAAAGTTCCTGTAGCACTTTTTGTTGTTATTTGACAAATATTATCTAACCATGAAGTAACTAGGCTTAAAAGATTCATCTCGACATTTACAGATAAACTGTGCAATTAGTTATTTTTTTACCTACATTTAATACTCTATGCATACATCTAAATCTTTGATGTGATGGGTGAAAGAGAAAATATTTTAGGTTTGTATGGGAAGTGAACGCACCCGACTCATACTGTATGTGTCAGAATCAAAAGGAGGGTTAAGAAAAAGGTAGCACCAACGGCATCCAAACTAAACTCACTGAGAACTCCACGAGTGTATGTATCTGGGTCAAACTAATCAACAGAAGAATTGTTGTCGGCCCGTTCGCTTGTTCCAGAAAAACAAGCTGTTTTCAACTGATTTGTGTGAGAGAAAAATACTATTTTGATTAAAAAAATAAGCAGAAAAGTACGGATTATAATCCGGCTGAACAAAGCCAACACAGGACGGCCGTTGTCAGCTGCTCCAGGTTAGCCAGTAGAGTAGTAGTACACTAGTACTACATGTTTTGGTAGGAAGCTTTTAGCGCCAATGTAATTCAGAAGTTCTTATATATCCTGCCCGGAAAATACTACAGGGAGAGCTCAACAAATGTTTCAAAAAATTGATGTGGGAAAAAGGGAAGGAATATGAAAGCACACTTGTACGACTTTCAGTAACCGCATATTTTGAGGTGATTACAGTAACCAAATGTCCTTTCTTTGTTGGCTTTTTTATTTGTTGAAACATGACGTCTTATGACACTCTTGGTACTTCCAATCCACAATGTTCTGTGAAATTTAGTGAACGGTGAACACAGTTTCCATTTGGTAATGATTATTTGATCGAACCAGATTTCTGAAACTCTGCCTTGTCATTGTCACTAAAATAGCCGGTAACTTCGGTTGTAGATTTTTAAGGGAAGGCACCCACGGCCATTTTCCTCTGACAGCAATTTATTAGCTTCCTATATGTAAACAGAAAAGTAAAAATATTCTGGTGTATTAAGATTAGTTGAACAGAACAGCTTGCTGTATCTCAGTCTGAAAGCATAGAGAAAATCAATCTCTGTTTCCTAGAATAGAATCAATATTTTCTGAACCCAAATGCACCAAGCATCACATTAAGGATAATTAAGTGCCTCCGACATAACAAACTGATGATTGCTTGCATAACTACGTTTGTTTGTACTCAGAAGCCTGCCAGGCAAACTACCTTCTGTAGAACCCTGCCTATTTCAGTATTTCTGCAGTTGGTGCTGACAGTATTCTTCCACCTCCAATGGGAAACAAATCAACGTAAAACGTTGGATACCTCCAGATTACCGTGCCCCACGCCAAGAGTTTTGCTTGTTCTGATGCTAACGCCAAGCTGTTTCATCAGATTACTGTTCCCTTCGATCCTCAACATCCTCCGATAATTTCTTCGTGGTGCGTATCTGGAAATCCCCAAGAATCAGATGATCTGCACTAGACGTGGGAATGGATGGATGTCCAAATCCAAACATGGGAATCCAGCTGAAGAGCAAGGCTCCTATCAGGCCCAATCCTCATAACTAGTAGATCCATCCAATCCAACTTCACCAAAATCCAAATCCATCCAACTAGCTACCTGTTTGACACAAACGCCCGCACAGCCTAGCAGAGCTTAGCAATCCAAATACTAATATGAGGCATCTTATTTTTGCTGAAAACTGTAACAAAAAAATCCAACAGGGAATGTTCTAGTGTGGTTCTCTGATCTCCTAAGAACATTACTGTTACCTAGGTTGGTTGCTAACATCAACCAGTATGAAGAAAAAGACCCTTAGAAAAGTAAAAATAAAACCTGGCAAATGCAGAAACAAATCTTTGCACTAAAACATATCAGGCGTTCATCACATGTGTGCTCGCCTGCTCACAATATGCAAACAAATACAGCCAAACAACTGCAGAGTAATCGGCATATCATTTTTAACTTAATAACTGAAGCTAAAGCTGTATATGCTAATCAACACATCTTTTTGAATTGAAGCAGAGTAGCCATAGTATCCTTAGGACCTAAACAGAAGAATTTAAGCTCTAGATGCTAATTTGTATGAGCTTGTTCGCTTGGGCTGAAATCTGGCTGATCTGACTGGTTATTTGTGAGAGAAAAACACTGCTGAATGGCTGACTGATCTGGCTGATAATCTCAAGCGAACAGGCTATATGTCTTTTGAACTGAAAGGTATGCAACTAATAGAAGCTAGAAAGCCACTGAAGTCATAAAGTGGTACAACCTCCCAAATAATTCTACAAATTAAGCAGTTTGCTATTCTTGTCGTCACCTTCAGTTGACCTGTTCAACAGTGAGAAACTCGAGCAGTAGTCACTTCAGTCACAGTTCCTGCACACACACAAAAAAAGATGTGTTCATAAGCATTCCCAAAAGTATAGTGCTACGATCTGAAGTATAATAGTTGGAAGCTAACAAAAAATCTGTTTCTGGTCACAGAGAGCATACAGGGTGCTGTAAGAAAATAAAACATGAACATATTATTCAGAGTGGAAGAGGTCTGCAGCTTGTCCCTGCTATGAACACATTTATTTTAACAGCAGTAACGAGACAAAATAAACATGAAAAATATATCAAATCATAGAAAGGGATCATAACTAAGCATATCATCAAATGTTAATTGCATAGCTGAAAAAATGTTTTACCATCATCGTCTTCTTCATCAGAGAGGTACTCTTTGAGCCAATCTTTTGCACATATGAGTGCTTCTACCGTTTCTGAACTTAGAGAATTGCGACATTTGTCAATTATTATGCCAGCAGTGTTGAATGTCGATTCGGAGGCCACAGTTGACAATGGAATGGCCAAAAAGTCGCGAGCCATCTTAGCTAGTACAGGATATTGATCTTGGTTTCTTTTCCACCACCCAATCACATCAAATTCTTGACCCTCCCTTGAAGGAACCAATGGATCATCTAGGTAAGTGTCAACTTCTGGCCTTATTGAGCACTGTGGCCTTCTTTGGTGCCTAAACAATGCAAATTCCAGCCCCAGCTTGCGTTTTCCAGATAAGAAAGAAAGCGGACTTGCTGAACCACCCACTTCGGGTGATGAAGAAATATTACTCTGATAACTCCTTTGAGGCATGCTTTCATAACGAGAATAATATGCTTTAAACCAAATAAGAGCAGCATTTGCTTTACTATCGGCCACTTCCTCTCCATAAACTTTCATGAGGCAATACTTCAAAAAGACTAACTTGTACCGCGGGTCTAACAACGATGCAACCAAAAGGATTTTGTTAGGTTCATCCCAATATTTGTCAAACTTTGACTTCATGTCATCACACAAGACCTTCAAGAATTTATCACTTATGTTTTTTTCATCAAGGAGTAGTTCCCTTATCCCCCAAACCTCTTCAACATACCTATGAGAACTTGGAAAATTATACAGTGAGAAGACTTTGGTTGCATCAGCAAAATTTTTCAAAATTTGCACACTCTATCTGCCAAGTTCCATTGCTCAAGGTTGGGTCCTTGAATGTTCTGCAGATTTGCATAGTGGGTCAAGGCATCCTTATACTCAAGAGCTTCTTCAAGCATGTCATAAGTAGAGTTCCACCTCGTAGGAACATCTAGGGTGAATCCCCTCTTAGGCTGAAGATTAAATTGGTGTGGAATGGTATTGAAAATCTGCAGCCGAGAGTTAGATGATGAAATATGCTTAATGACATTCCTAACAGGCTCAATGATATTCTGTATGATTTCCATTCCATCTTGGACAATCAAGTTCACAATGTGAGTTGTACACCTCACATGAAGATCGCTACCTTGAAAGGGCATATGTCTCCAAAGAGTATCTTTTAGCTTTTGTACGCCTCCATCATTTGATGTGGCATTATCTAGAGTAAAAGCAAAAACTCTGTTGGACAGATCCCACTCATGAAGGCAATCCATGATAGTACTATGAATCGCATCAGCATTATGAGGATGAGGAACTTGTTTAAAATTGATGAGATGCTTGTGCAGATTGAACTCTTCGTCTATAAAATGTGCAGTCAAACATATGTATCCAAGATTCTGGGCTGACATCCACATATGTGAAGTGAAGCTAACACAAGAATCTATATTGGAAAAACCATCACCAATCTTTTTCTTCTCTTCTCAATACACTGACATGCAGTCGCTCTTGAGCGTCTGTCGATCATGAACTTCAAGGCTTGGGTGGGCTAATTTCATCATCCTCTTAAACACTGTTCGCCTAAACGGCCGTTTAGTCCGTTTAAACACCGTTTAAACGGTAAACAGAAGTCAGCCGTGTTGTTTAGGCCCTAAACAGTGAATTAAACGGTCGGGCCGTTTAAACCCGTTTAAACCGTTTAATCCCGTCTAAACGGTCTAAACAAAATCAGATTAAACATGATTAAATGAGCTAAGCAACCATTTAATCCATAATTAAGTGAATTAAAGGACTATGTCTATCACAATCAACATGAAACTAATTAACATTGTAATTATATGAAGTGTTGTGGGATTTAGATTTCTTCTAACAAGATTATTTTATAGAATATTTGATTTTTACATGTGTAAATATGTATGGGTTCTAGCAAATTTTATTTTTATCTACAGAAATATGTATATTTTATTGTTATTGTACAAAACTGTTTAGGCCGTTTAACTCCGTTTAAACACCGTTTAAACGGTCTAAACGCTAAACGAAGGGTGACCGACTGTTTAGCGTTTAGCGTTTAGGAAAACATTGCTCTTAAAAAACCCATTTTCAATCTTTTTGAAGGAAATATTTGCTGTGATCCAAAATTTAGTCATGAAATCCCTGACTAGCTTTGGATCCAATACAGAACTGCGAACATCTAGACTAGACACACCCTTTGGAAAAATCGAACTACGATCAATATCTGGAGGAAGTTCTTTGCAGGCAGTTGTAATATGGTTCCTTAGATGTGATATTCCAAGACCTTGATGATAAGCCAATTTTGATCTGCAATGGATGCACATTGCTTTTCCTTCATTTGGCAACTCTTCAAAATAGTTCCATACTGGGGATCTTCTCCTGCTTCTGCGGCCTGAATTCTGTACGACTTCATCAGCTCCCTCATTAAGTAATGCCAAACTTCCGCTATTAGGCATCCTTTCAGTTGACCTGTTCATAGAAAAGTGTGTGATTAGATCGCAGAGTCACAAACATTCCCAAAACAATAGTGCTATGGTATGCAGGATTACAGTTGGAAGCTAACAATGAAATCTGCACACATATTATTCAGAGGTTTCATCTATTTCTGGTGACAGAGAGTAGACAGGGACCGTAAGAAAATAAACACAAACATTTTTTTGCTCAAGCCAGTACTGGTTACTTGCTCCTGCAATTGACCATAATAATAATAATATGCCAAACTAGCTACATCAAGTAATCATTGTTGGACACATCCACTAAGAATCCCTATTGCATATATAACGCTAGAAATTTTATGAAACAAAAAAATAGTTGCCCAAATAGCACCTCACTTATCTGCTATTTTCTTGCTTTAATGTCAAACGAAACCAACACAATCTCTTTGCTTGGGATGAGAATTTTCTGCAGAAAAAAATGGCTACAGATCAAGATTTTGGAGAAGTTGGGATGAGACACGGCAAGCCACCTCCTGCAGCCACATGCATGCTAAAACGGTGTGCAAGTGTGGCTTCCGAAAGACGCGAGGGGATTGTATTTGTTTGTCTGCTTGGCTGAAAATAAGCGGCTGAAAGTACTGTTGGCTGGTTTGTTGTGAGAGAAAAATACTGCTGGCTGGCTAAAAATAAGCGGCTGAAAGCTCAAGCGAACAGGCCTTGAATAGGTACAGTTTACCTGGCATGCAACTCACTGTCTACTCTGCAGGTTTTTCTGGTGCATGCCAACTTCCAAACAAACTAAAACTGAATGTATTCAGAGGAAATGGATTGCTCAGGTGTTTCAATCTCTCTCTCTCTGCATCACATAGCTAAAACTGAACGTATTCAGAGGAGGTGTTTCAATCTCTTCGCATCACCACATCTCTGAGATGGATTGGCACTAGAATCCAATCCAATCCAATCCACAAGAAGTCAACACTGGAGATTGGTACTACTACTACGATTGACAAGAACTATAAATGGCGTTGGACCTGGGCGGCCATGCTAACAAGGTGTATGATACGGGGGTACTTGAGGGCAGCAAGCATACGGACGTGGACCTTCAAATCGAGATGGAGGATGCCGAGAAGAGGGGTACGAATTGAACGCAGACGATCTACACTTGCTTCACCGGCACAAGCGCCCGCCCCGGTCAACCGCGGCAAGAGCCGATGGGTGGAACTATGGAAGGCGCTCGCCCTGACAGCCTCGGTAGGCCCTTGCCTACCTGGAGAGCGAGCAGCTGGGGGACGTGCTGGCGGAGGAGAAGACCACGGCGCGAGACTGACGGAACCGGCTGCGAGAGCGGCCGCCGCCGCCACCGCCGCCGCGGGTTGGCCGGCTGCCGAACGGATGTCCAGTAGAATTTGGATTATCCAATTTTTTTGGATCCAAACAACAGAGTCTAACTCAGTCCAAATCCGATGAAGTCCAAGTGAAAGCCAAACTAGATTTTTGGTCCAAGTCCAATCCAGGTCTAATCTACACCTTTGCTAGTACGGACGCATGCACTGGGGAATAGGAATTGGCCCACGGTCCATTTTCATTTTGGGCCGGAGATCATGCTGGATCGAGCTGAATCCTCTCTGTTTACTTGTCGTACGTGTCGTCGTCGCTTTTGTTTTGTTTTATTTGACCAGCAAAGCAAAGTTTCCTAATAATAATCTCAAGGTCAAGAGCTGACTGGGTAGGCCAACAGAAACAAGAATCCAACACCTTAGAAGGAGCGGTGTCTCCTTGGCTGCCCTTGCGTCGTTCAGTCAAACATTTGAAGAAGACCCCGTATCAGTAATACAATTTAGGCCCCGTTTAGTTAAGTTGTGGCTTTTAGAAAAGTAGCTGTGGGCTGTGGCTTTTGGAAAAGCTACTGTGAAATGTGGGTTGTGGCTTTTAGAAAAGCCTGTTTGGTTGAATAGCTTTGGCTTTTTGGAAAAGCTGGTCTCACTTACAAGCCGGCCCTACATGTCATGCACACAATGGATCTTCTTCTTCTTCTCGCCACCAGAGGATGCCCGAGCTCGCCGCTATCGCCGGGCGGGGCTAGCCGCGCCCGCTAGGGCAGGTCACGCCGCGGCGGAGCTGCTCCTTCCGTGACCTGCGAGGCCGCGCCGGCACCAGGGCAGGGGCCGAAGCATGCACATGTATTCATCTCAATTCACATGGGTTGAAGTGGATTGGAGTAGAATTAAACTAAGTTCCATTACAATCCACACCAACACATATGGATTGAAGTTGATACACATACATCCAAACAAACCCTTAGTTGGATTACCGCCGAGAAATGCAAGCAGGTTCATGTCACGATGAAAATAAAGGAGATAGCAGCAACTGAAGAAAGGATCAAAATATGCTCATGGAAGAAAATAAAGAGAGAGAGAAGAAAAACAGTGTTCACCATAATATGCTTCCTCCGTTCCAAAAACACTACTCCCTCCCTTCCTAATTATAAGTTGGTCTGACTTTTCTTACATCTATTTTATCTAGATACATAGTAAAATGGATGAACCAATAAAGTTAAAGCGACTTATAATTTGGAACGTATGGAGTACAATTTTAGATATGAATCTAGATAAACATTTGTCTAAATTAACATTTCTAGAATTATATTATTTTTAGGACTTAGAGAATCTCCAGCAATACTACCTAAACACCCCCTACTTCTCAGTTTAGGTAGCTATCCATTTTTATACTATCCATATTTTGTTGTTTACTCCAGCAGCACTACCTAAAACTGACCCCCCCCCTCAAATCCATCCTTGCAGAGGACCCACATGTCATCCACTTCTTCTTCCTTGCACACGCACGAGCAAAGCCAGCGGGTGAGGAGGGGCCGCCTGGTGAGGAGCTGCGTTGCCGGGGAAGTGCTTGCCACCACATCGGGGATAGGCGCCATGCCGGGGACGAAGCCACGACAGAGGGTAGTCCAGAGTAGGGGCCAACAGAAGTAGAGGGTGGGAGGGAGAAAATAGGAGGCCAGCCACAAATCTGGAAGGTGTAGTAGAGGTTTGTTGGAGCTTGTTTTTTTTTACCTCCCCTACCTAAATTGGAAGTAGGGTCTAAGTAGGGGATGTTGCTGACTATTGGTGCCATGAGTAAGCTGAATCAGTCCAAAAGCGGGCTCCACTTTGAAGGGTCGAGATGGCGGACTAGAGGGGGGGTGAATAGTCCTTTCTAAAACTTAAACGCGTTGGCTAACCGAAACAAATGCGGAATTAAACTTATCGGTCTAGCCGAGACTACACCCCTCTATCTAAGTTTTCTAGCACCTTGCAAAGATCCTAATTAAGCAACTAAGGTGCTAAGCTTACCAAGAGCTCACCTTAATCAATTCTAGAGCAAGGTCACACAAACCTATGCACTAGTACTTTGCCAACCGAGGGAGCTCCTACACAACTAGCAAAGCAAAAGCACAAAGCTCCTAAGCTCACTAGCAATACTCAATAACAAGGCAACCAATGCCAAATTAGAGAGCGCAAATAACTTAGCTACACAAACTAAGCAATGTGACTAACAAGGTTACACAAACCGAATTAGCCACGCAAAGGGGATACTTCTAGCTACACAAGCAAGAAGATATCTAGCTAGCTACACAAGCACAACTAGAACAAGAGCAACTACACAAGCAAGATATATATATATATATATATATATATATATATATATATATATATATATATATATATATATATATATATATATATGAAAGTAAATACAAGCTTGTGTTGCACGAAGGCAAACCACCGAGAAGAGTAGACAATGTTGACACGGTGATTTTCTCCCGAGGTTCACTTGGTTGCCACCAAGCTACGTCCTCGTTGTGTCGACCAACACTTCGTGGTTCGGCGGCTAATCGGTCACACACCGAGCCTCTCAAAAGGCACCGCAAGAACCCACCATCAAGTGTGGTAGCTCAATGACACGCTCAACTAGAGTTGCTCTTCGCGATCCCCGCGGGGTGAGCACAATCCCCCTCACAAAGCTTCTCCGGAGCCTCGCACAATCTTCTTGCGAGCTTCGACGGAGCCACAAGCCACCAAGCCGTCTAGGAGGTGGCAACCTCCAAGAGTAACAAGCACCACCGGCTTGCAACACGAACACCTAGTGCCACTCAAGCAATCCTCACGATGCAATCGCACTAGAATCACTCACTCGCTTATTGATTCGCAATCTAGCAAGCACAAGTGAGTTAGAGGCTCTCCTAGCACTCCCAAAGCGTGGACACTAAGTCCCAAGGGTGCCAAGCTGCGGCCAAGGCCGGCCACCACTTCTATTTATAGCTCCACAACGAAATAGAGCCGTTACCCCTTCACTGGGCGAATTTCGGGACGACCGGACGCGGTGGTCGAAACCGACCGGACGCGGTGGTCAGTAGCGTGCTCCAACGGCTAATTTTCGCGCGTATAAACTTGTATTGACCGGACGCGGTGGTCACTAACGGGACCGGACGCGGTGGTCGCAGCGAAACAGCGAACAGAGAGGTTCCAGCAAGCTCCCGAAGTGACCGGACGCGTCCGGTCATCACTGATCGGACGCGGTGGTCACTTTCGCCCACGAAAAACACTGACCGGACGCGGTGACCGGACGCGTAGGTGCTGACCGGACGCGTCCGGTCTCGAGTCCGGTCACAGACCACTCTTCGGTAAAACGGCGATATCTCTTAGCTCCGAACTCCGATTTCGATGATCTTGGACATTTTGGAAAGCTTACTCAGAGGGCTACACAACCCACTAAAGCACTTGATCCAGTTCACAATGGATCAAAGCAGTATTCCACTCCAAGAGCCATCCTAGTGTCCGGAGAACACCGAAAAAACTTTCTCTCTTCTCCAAGTTGATCAATACCAACTCCAACACCTTCTCCTTTGCAAATGTGCCAACACCACCATGTGTAAAACACCATGTGCATGTGTGTTAGCATTTTCATAAACATTTTCAAAGGGTTAGGCACTCCACTTGCCTCGCCACTCGATCCTAGCACGTATGCAAAGTTAGATCGCTCAAGTGGCACTAGATGACCGATATGCAAACAAGTTTGCCCCTCTTGATAGTACGGCCATCTATCCTAAACCCGGTCATCAACTTCTCTACACACCTATGACCGGTGAAATGGAAATGCTCTAGGTTATACCTTTGCCTTGCGCATTCCACTCCATCTCCTCCGACATTGATGCAACACATGCACCAACCATATCACAAATGATATGATCCACTTCATATCATCATGTGACCTTGGTCCATCGATCTTGACCTCACTTGCTCTTCACCATTGCGTCGGTCCATCGGCGCCAAGTCTTGCTCAAGCTTCACCGCCTCACGGTCCATCGCTCTAAAGCCTCTGACTTGCCCTTCACACTTGCAACCGGTCCGTCGAGCCAAGCCTCATCTTGATCTTTGCCACCTTGGTCACATGACTCCATGTCATGTCTCATATGCAATGAGACCCTTCATGACACCATTACCTGTGGACTAATCCCTGTGTATCTCACATTAAACACAATTAGTCCACCTAAGGTTGTCACTCAATTACCAAAACCAAACAAGGACCTTTCAATCTCCCCCTTTTTGGTAATTGATGACAACTCTACAAAGATATGGAAATTAAGTTCTTTTGGACTTTATGCCACTTATCCAACATTTAAGCTCTATGTTAGGATTTGGATAAGCACCATAAAATCCGACTTGGTAGTGATAACTCCCCCTACATATGTGCTCAAATGGTTTGGTTTCAAGCTCACACATATGCATGAATATGAAAATTATGGGAGGGTTAGCACTACTAAGTGATGCTAAGGTGTATAGAATAAACCTTTGTAGTTCGATACCATTTGATAGCTTGATACCATTTGAAAATCACAAGTTTGCCATCATCCTTAGCATCATGAGTAGCTAGACATCAAAAACACTAGAAACCCCGTGAGATCAACATTATAAGCATGGTTCTAGTTTTTGCATGATAATCACAAGTCTAGCTAACATCCTATGCATGCTAGTTATCAAATCATCATTCAAGTTCTATAACTAGCATACACCACACAAGCATGCATATTGAATTTAAGAACTTTATGCAATGCAAGCAAGCACATGAATATGCACATATCAAATGCAACCAATCAATGTTCATGAGCTTGCTCCCCCTACTTGCGTGCTTTCTTTGTCCAAGAATTTTGATTGCTCCCTCTTTGTCCATATCCATGTCCTTTGTCCATATCCATGTCCAATATCATCTATCTCTCCCCAAATCTATCTCTCTTGGTGCATTGACATATCTTTGTTCCAACTTCTCCCCCTTTGTCATCAATTTCCATAAAGGGTGTGCTTCTCATTGATGCAAAGACTAGCATTGGGGTAGATGGTTGAGACTTGAATCTTGCATTTTTGATGGACATTACCATATATGTTGGAATGACAAACTTTATGGTTGCTCTTGAGATACCACATAGGATCTTTGACCTTGATACCAATCGGTGGGGCTCCTCCCCCTATGTCATAGCATGTGTCATTCACTTGAGATACCACTTGAAGATGAGGGTAGCATTTCTTGATTTGATCAATTAAAGTTGAGGATCACTTGTGAAACCATCGTCTTGCATGAATGATACCACGTGAAGATACCATAAGTAGGAATGTGATACCATTTGAAAGAATTTTCTAGTATAGATCCACTTTGAAGGATTTGGCAATAATATTCACTTCTTAAACATTTGCTATCTTCATAAGTACCATTTGTAAGATATCACTTGTAAGTTGATCTAGACACCACTTGTGAATACCATGTGAAAAATCAAAGGAGTCTAGATAACACTTGAAAAACTAGATATCCGATTGCATTGTTGTTTTTTTTGTACTCTTATCATTATCATGAGCTTCTAGTATGACTTGAACTAAGTTGATTTGCCTAAGATCCCAAGTCCGGTTTGATCCAATGACAAGCTTCTTCACACCTCATGCTAAGGGTTATCTTGCCAATGTTGTACTTGTCACTTGTTAGCAATCCAAACTAGATCAAGTACTTGGGTTCACTAGCTCATGAACAAATTCATACTCATACCACTAGATCATTTAAACAATCAAGCAATAGTGGTAGGCTATGAATCTAAAATTTTCATTTGTTATGCATGATCCTAATAAGCATGTATTATATGCACTAATCACATACTAGTAAGGGATGAAAATGATCATGCACATTTCAATGATACCTTTGCTATGTTGGAGTAGAGGATAGTCACATAGATTCCAATTCATTACTCCAATAGCAATGTGAAGTCCAATTTATAAGCTTGGTGAAGACCAATCATCATAGATAAATCCATTCTTCACCCATATGAAAGGAAAACCACTTATGATCAAGTGCACTATCTCTTGAGTTGTGGTTGGCTTGCTTCATCTTTTTGATCAATGCTTGCATGAGAGAACTACTTAGAATATCATTTAAAATACATGACTAGCTCTCTTTTGGGTGTTGCTTGCTTTTCTTGGTCAACCCTTTTGATTGCTTCAACTAAGCATCACAAGTTTCTTGGATCACCACTTCCATGTTAGCCTTCCAAGTCCCAAACTTGGTTTCACCTACACACGGCGGCAAGCCCCTCACTAGGGAGAAGTGACCTTTCTCCAAAGAACCACTCTTGATACTCACTTGAAATGATATAGTTTGATTGATCCAAATGATGAACTCAATTTTGATGAATAATCCTTGAATCTACATTCGAGTCCAACTCTTCCTACATGTTTAAGTCCTTTTCTTTCTACCAAATGATCTCTAATCATCACTAGAACTTAAACTTCATCTTCATCTTAAGTTTGATCTTGATCTTTAAATTTGAGTACTGAACATGTACACCAAATACATTCCACAATCAAATGTTCTTGTACTCATTGCTCTTCATGCTTCTAGATCAATCCAAAACCAAACTTAGGTACCTCAACCACTTACAAACATGTTTCCAACTTGAGGACCTTTCAATCAAAGTGACTCTAGATTAATCCAATGATTGTCACTTTTCTGTCAGATTCTGTACCCTTCAAAAAATAATTCATATCTCCCAATGTACAGATCCAAATGCCATAAAATTTGGTGGAGATGTGCTTAACTAAGTCATCTAGAAGCTGTAAAAATTTGAGATTCATTTGACATCTAGATTGCTACCAGATTTCAAATCTTTCACCACTGCTACATGTTGAAAACTGCTGCACTATAGCTGACAAGATCCACTCCAAAACCGAAGCATCTCTTATCCAATTCTTATGAAATTTGTACAGCATATCATATCATAAGCCTAGAGCACTTATACCAAATTTCAAGCCAATCCAAATAGATTTGATCACTCAAACATGGCTAAGATCACAGCTAGCTCAGATTTTCAACTTTGGACAGATTTCAATACATGAGCTATTCTTCATCAAATGTGAATCAAACTTGAGATTAACTTGTTTGAACACTCTCACAAGACATATATCCATTCAATCCACTTACTAAATGTCATCTCATGAATTTATCCAGCACAAATCAATTCAAACTTGATTGCTAAGCATTTAATCCATTCAATCATCTCATAGCAAACAACATTGCATATATATCCAATTCAATCAACTCATATGCACCCAAATGAAATGATCAACAAGAGATATACCTTGGTTAGTTCATGATCATCCAATAGCAAGCTTTCAACTTGAATATTTGCAAGCCATCAAGTATATCCAATAAATTACCACAATCTTTGACATTGCACTTGTATGTTGTAGCACTTGGACTTCACTTATTTTGACTTGGCATTGGGATTAGATATGCATTGAGCTTCATAACTTGACTCAATATATGATGAACAAAATGAAACCAATTGAATCAAGCCTCCAATGCCGATGGTACCTACAAACAATCATCCACTCTTTGATGGTACCCAAACAAGTTTGGGTCCTCTCAAGTTAGGTGCAACATACTTAGGCATTGCCTTAGTATGAATAGCGGGATGTTTTGCAATTGCAATCATAGAGGTACCATTGCCATCCTTTCTAAGCACATTAGTATCAACAATTGAAATGAGCTTAGAATTTTTACCTAGGGGACATGAATGAGCCATGTGTCCCCTTTCCCGGCATGAGTAGCACATTCTCTTTGCTTGAGCCTTTTCTTCCTTGCTCATGTTGTGCTTCCCATTGCCTAGCCTCTTATGAGTTGCTTGATCCCTCTTTTCAAGCTTGGTAGGACACCCCGAGGCAAAATGTCCTATGTCTCTACACTTGAAGCACTTGATGTGAGTCAAATTTCTTTTCTCATTTTGATTCTTGCTCATCATCTTGGCATCTTGAATTTGCATTGGATGCCTTGCTCTACCACCCCTTCTTGATTTCTTTTTCTTCTTCTTCATCAAGTCACCATCATTTCCATGGTTGATCTTGATTTGCTCTTGGGGTGTCTTATCTTGCTCAACTAGTGGCTTTGGTTGAGGCTTTACTTGTTGCTTCACCAATTGCTTGGTTGGGCACATTGAGGTGAGATGACCCCAAGTGCGGCACTTGAAGCACTTGACATGCTTGAGCCTCTCTTCTTCCTTCATCTTCTTTAACTTCTCAATGTTTGGGCAACCATTAGCAAGATGTCCCGCTTCATGGCATTGATAGCACATGGAATGCGAGAGCTTCTTTTGGAGTAGCCTCTTTATCCTCTTTTCTTGCTTTCTTTCACCCTTTGTCATTTTCTTCTTGAAGCCAAGGCCACTTTTGTCACCAATGTTTCTTTGAGTCTTCATCATATGCTCAAAGGTGACTTTTGAGTTGTAGCACCTCTCTAACTTGTTGCTCAAATTCTTCACTTCATTTTTGAGCTCATTGTTCTCCTTTAAAAGATTAGTATCACACGACATAGAAGTAGAACAAGCATTTAATTGTGAAGAACATGGCATATATAATAAATCATCACAAGAGGTGGATACATGCTTCTTGCCTACATCACAAGGGTTAGTAATATGTGATTGATCATTTGACCCAAATAATGAGCTCTCACTAGTTTTGGTTTCTTCATTAGAAAGTTTCTTAGTGAGTAAAGCATGTTCTTGTGCCAAGTTATCATGAGCAACACTAAGTTCCTCATGAGCCAATTTTAGCTCCTCATGTGAACAAGTAGTAACATAAAGTAGATGCTTTTGTTGTTCACATGTGGTTTTTAGAAATGAGTTTTCATTTTTCAATTTACTTGTTTTTGCCATCTCATTTCTTAAGGCCTTTGAGAGTTTATATAGAAGCTCAAAATTTGGACCATCACAATCAACAACAAAACCACCAATAGATACCTTAGTGTCACCATGTGATGATATTGATGAGCTTGTTGAGGCATCACTCTCATAGCCATCATCTTCACCATCAAGTGTGCATGGAGTAGAATCATTGCTTGCATCACTTGTGACATTATCATCATTCTTGTCAAGTGATCTTGTGGCATGATTATCATCATCATCATCACTTGACATTGAGGTGGAGCAATCCTCCACAACCACCTCGTTGTGGTCATGCTCAACATCCTCATGTACCTCCATCACTATGTGATCATCCTTCTTGAATTTTCCATCATCCCAAATTGAGGAGCCACAATAGTGATGCTTGAGCGCCGTCCACATGCTATGTGCACTTGAGAAACCCCTCACCTTGTCAAAAATCTCATCATTCAAAGCTTTGATTAGATAAAACTTAGCTTGTGCATCAAGTGTTCGGCAATCCTTTTGAGCTTGGGTATGGTTACCACATCCATCCAAGTCATGAGAAAAGCCAACAACTATTATCCACCAAAACTTAGGGCCAAGAGCACGAAAATGATCAAGCATGTGATTTTTCCACCGTGCATAGTGAGTGCCATCAAAAATGTGTTCCACACAATCATCTAGCCCATAAGCCGCCATCCTCTCGGGTCGGTGAAGACCACAAATGAGAGACCCGGCTCCGATATCACTTGAAGGGTCGAGATGGCGGACTAGAGGGGGGTGAATAGTCCTTTCTAAAACTTAAACGCGTTGGCTAACCGAAACAAATGCGGAATTAAACTTATCGGTCTAGCCGAGACTACACCCCTCTATCTAAGTTTTCTAGCACCTTGCAAAGATCCTAATTAAGCAACTAAGGTGCTAAGCTTACCAAGAGCTCACCTTAATCAATTCTAGAGCAAGGTCGCACAAACCTATGCACTAGTACTTTGCCAACCGAGGGAGCTCCTACACAACTAGCAAAGCAAAAGCACAAAGCTCCTAAGCTCACTAGCAATGCTCAATAACAAGGCAACCAATGCCAAATTAGAGAGCGCAAATAACTTAGCTACACAAACTAAGCAATGTGACTAACAAGGTTACACAAACCGAATTAGCCACGCAAAGGGGATACTTCTAGCTACACAAGCAAGAAGATATCTAGCTAGCTACACAAGCACAACTAGAACAAGAGCAACTACACAAGCAATATATATATATATATATATATATATATATATATATATATATATATATATATATATATATATATATATATATGAAAGTAAATACAAGCTTGTGTTGCACGAAGGCAAACCACCGAGAAGAGTAGACAATGTTGACACGGTGATTTTCTCCCGAGGTTCACTTGGTTGCCACCAAGCTACGTCCCCGTTGTGTCGACCAACACTTCGTGGTTCGGCGGCTAATCGGTCACACACCGAGCCTCTCAAAAGGCACCGCAAGAACCCACCATCAAGTGTGGTAGCTCAATGACACGCTCAACTAGAGTTGCTCTTCGCGATCCCCGCGGGGTGAGCACAATCCCCCTCACAAAGCTTCTCCGGAGCCTCGCACAATCTTCTTGCGAGCTTCGACGGAGCCACAAGCCACCAAGCCGTCTAGGAGGTGGCAACCTCCAAGAGTAACAAGCACCACCGGCTTGCAACACGAACACCTAGTGCCACTCAAGCAATCCTCACGATGCAATCGCACTAGAATCACTCACTCGCTTATTGATTCGCAATCTAGCAAGCACAAGTGAGTTAGAGGCTCTCCTAGCACTCCCAAAGCGTGGACACTAAGTCCCAAGGGTGCCAAGCTGCGGCCAAGGCCGGCCACCACTTCTATTTATAGCTCCACAACGAAATAGAGCCGTTACCCCTTCACTGGGCGAATTTCGGGACGACCGGACGCGGTGGTCGAAACCGACCGGACGCGGTGGTCAGTAGCGTGCTCCAACGGCTAATTTTCGCGCGTATAAACTTGTATTGACCGGACGCGGTGGTCACTAACGGGACCGGACGCGGTGGTCGCAGCGAAACAGCGAACAGAGAGGTTCCAGCAAGCTCCCGAAGTGACCGGACGCGTCCGGTCATCACTGATCGGACGCGGTGGTCACTTTCGCCCACGAAAAACACTGACCGGACGCGGTGACCGGACGCGTAGGTGCTGACCGGACGCGTCCGGTCTCGAGTCCGGTCACAGACCACTCTTCGGTAAAACGGCGATATCTCTTAGCTCCGAACTCCGATTTCGATGATCTTGGACATTTTGGAAAGCTTACTCAGAGGGCTACACAACCCACTAAAGCACTTGATCCAGTTCACAATGGATCAAAGCAGTATTCCACTCCAAGAGCCATCCTAGTGTCCGGAGAACACCGAAAAAACTTTCTCTCTTCTCCAAGTTGATCAATACCAACTCCAACACCTTCTCCTTTGCAAATGTGCCAACACCACCATGTGTAAAACACCATGTGCATGTGTGTTAGCATTTTCATAAACATTTTCAAAGGGTTAGGCACTCCACTTGCCTCGCCACTCGATCCTAGCACGTATGCAAAGTTAGATCGCTCAAGTGGCACTAGATGACCGATATGCAAACAAGTTTGTCCCTCTTGATAGTACGGCCATCTATCCTAAATCCGGTCATCAACTTCTCTACACACCTATGACCGGTGAAATGGAAATGCTCTAGGTTATACCTTTGCCTTGCGCATTCCACTCTATCTCCTCCGACATTGATGCAACACATGCACCAACCATATCATAAATGATATGATCCACTTCATATCATCATGTGACCTTGGTCCATCGATCTTGACCTCACTTGCTCTTCACCATTGCGTCGGTCCATCGGCGCCAAGTCTTGCTCAAGCTTCACCGCCTCACGGTCCATCGCTCTAAAGCCTCTGACTTGCCCTTCACACTTGCAACCGGTCCGTCGAGCCAAGCCTCATCTTGATCTTTGCCACCTTGGTCACATGACTCCATGTCATGTCTCATATGCAATGAGATCCTTCATGACACCATTACCTGTGGACTAATCCCTGTGTATCTCACATTAAACACAATTAGTCCACCTAAGGTTGTCACTCAATTACCAAAACCAAACAAGGACCTTTCACACTTCCACCCAACAAATAAAGACGAACAAAACAACCTAAGCGTCACATTCTTGCCTCCTTTGCTGACGAGAGCAATCAAGGACTCTTCTCCCCTATGGGCCGGGTCCAGTGCAGTCCCCCGATGCTTTTCATGAAGAAGGATGCTTGCCGTCTCACCTCAGCTCAGCTTTTTTTGAGTGGTTGAACTGAGCTTAAATCCTTGGTAATTAATGTGATAGGGGTGATTGATTTGCTAGCTACTATATTAGTATCATTCGTATGGATGCACTTATAAGATCAGTCGTAGTCGTAGTATCAGCCCTAGTCGTCTTCGCCACGTCAAGGCCATACATATCTTTGAAATGCTGAGTCCTAAACCACTAATTTAGAGCGCCGGAACTTCCCTAGATACAACATGAGGAAAATATAGGAATCTAGGTATATAGAGAGGTGCAAGAAAAAAAGGGACGTTACATATCATGTTAGATTTTGTCCAAATTGTTTTGTGGCTTCAGCCATACAGCCCATTCTAAAGAAACTTTATATGATTTTACAACATACCATCCTCAGCCCCAAATCATAGGTCAATTTAGGTTTGCTACATACATAGCTTTTGGCAAAATTTATGTATTTAAAAAAGTCAAAACGGCCTATAAATTAGAATAGAGATAGTATATTCCTTTATTAAAAAAAGGCATATATAGGAAATGCACTAATCCTTTATTCCAATATAATGGCAGGGTGCGTGTGATCTTGGATACAAGCAATCATGTTAATTTAATCGATAAATCAGCTGAAAATAAAGGGGAAAAAGACGAACCAACAGAAAGAAAGAACGCGGAAATCGACTAGAAAGAAAACAAAACAAGGGAGCACGCTTAGTCAATACTCAAAGCAAAAATGAAAAAGAAATGTATGAGAAAGTGAAAAGACGACAGTCCAAAAGATCTTACCGACGGCCAGTACTACGTAGAAGTACATAATCAGGTCGTCTCTTGTGCTTGAAGATGGTGGGTAGCTACAGTCAATGCACTAGTCAGAGTCCCTAGTGGCAGTGCGTGGATAGTACTCACAGCACTCTGACATGGTCAAGCAAGCCGCAAAATCCATTGACACCGACCCAAACTGTCAAGTGGTAGCAAACCATTTTCACACACGCTAATAAATCTTGGAGTAGCTCTCAAAGCAAGGGGCCGGGATCAATCAATGTACTAATAATAATAACGTGTGGGCCAGTTTCAGTGGGAGTTTCACGTGAGTTTCATTTACATTAAATGGGTTGCCACATAGGCACTTTTGATGACATGGCAGTGTATTTAAGAAGAGAGAGAAGAAATGGGTTTCATCTAGATGAAACTCTCTTGACACGATTACCAACTCTCTATGAGTCTTGGAATTAAATGCCTATGAAACCACAGAATGAAACTCTCCATTGAGAGTAGGTGTTTCATCCGAGTTTCATTTCATTTCAAATGACATGGCAGTCTTGGAAACAACGTAATGAAACTCGCCATTGAGACTGGCCTAATACCCGCGCGCCAGCTAAATAAATTAAGTTGACTCACTTCGGTAATTGATTTACGGATTTTTTTTTTCAGAAAAAACTGACGACACTATAGATATAGCATTTGAAGGAATAGTCAGAAACTATTTAAAGCGGGTCATGTTATAGTCCATCTCTAAAAATTGATTGGTAGAGTATCCAGGTAGTCCGTAGCACTAACCACCTCTGGAAATAGAAGGCATTTCAAAAGACGTCTAAGAATATCAACCACCACTAGAAATTAATTTCTAGAGACGGCCGTCTGAGATGGTTCATGATAGAGCACCTCTGAAAAAAAAGAGGGTACACCTCTCATTCTGTACTAGTAATATATATCGATTGTTGTGCAAATAGTAATTTTTTAGGAATGTGCAAATAGTAAATGCGATACACTTTTAGTATCACCTTTAGATGAAAAAATAGTAACTACACAAAAAAACATGTTATTTTATCTCTATATAAGTAAAGCTATTTTAAGTCTAGCCAACTTTATAGAGAAGATTGTCAATATTTATGATATCAAACAAGTAAATATGCTATGAGAATACATGTTCCCTAACAATTTTGTCCCAAATTATAGATCGTTTTGACTAGAATTCTAGGTATATAGCTTTTGACATGCACTTAGATATATAACATGTTTAGATGTATAGTAAATTTTGTATATCTAGAAAAAGTCAAAAACGAACGGTACTTTTCAGCCTGATTTTTCAGCGAAGCCAACAGAGCTATATAAATAAATTGGATCAGAGGGAGAGTATTTATTTGGCAATATAAATAGGGTATAGTATATGTTATAGACCGTGCGTGACGATGCAGAAAGCGCTGCGAGTGTGTAACCAAGATCTATCAAATCTAGCTAGCAGATTAATTAGTAGCAATAAATGCAAGTGGAACGAAGCAGTTTACTTTTGGGAGTGGATGGTGCTCTTGTTTCCTAGTGTTTGACTACTCGGAGTAGTACAACCAGTGAAAGCGCTAGTTGCATAGGGTGTGTTTAGATGGTGAAAAAGTTTATGTTCGGCTACTGTAGCACTTTTTGTTGTTATTTGGCAAAATTTATCCAATCATAGACTAACTAGACTCAAAAGATTCGTCTCGACATTTACAGACAAACTGTGTAATTAGTTTTTTCTTTCGTCTACATTTAGTACTCCATGCATGTGTCGCAAGATTTGATGTGACAGGTACTGTAGCACTTTTTGGGTTTGCTTTTTGGGTGGGAGCTCCAACTAAACAGGCTCATAGTACTCCCTCTGTATCGTAATTAGATAACGTTTAGGACATGAGTGTGATTACTAAGGAGTATATGCATAGTTTTTGTTGCAGAAGTAACTGCGAGTAGCTTTTTCATTGATCATTGATAGTTACTATATACACAGGAGGAGAGGAGGTTCAGGCTCAGTGTGGGCATTCGGTTCTTCGGTTCGGTTCGGTTCGGTTCGATTCCTCGGTTCCTGAAGAAATTTGGTTCTCAAAAAATAGGAACCGATCGGTTCCCAAAAAATCTTGGAACCGACAATTTCGGTTCTCGGTTATTTCGGTTCGGTTTCGGTTCTAACCGAACTAACCGAAATTTTTCAGCATAGGTCAAGACAAGAATAAATATACATGTTACAAGGCAAATTTATGCAACACTATATCCATTTTTATTAATAATAATTTATAAGGCAATAATAGCAATATACTAACACAAATATATAGCTTTTGAAATATAAAATATCACACATAAACCAAAAATAATCTTACAAAATATGAGTAGATGAAGTATGGCACATGTAATTCGGTTCTTTCGGTTAGTTCGGTTAACCGAGAGTAGGAACCGAATTTTCTTCGGTTATTTCGGTTCCTTAAAATTAGGAACCGAATTTTTCGGTTTCGGTTCTTTCGGTTTCGGTTCTAATTCTTTCGGTTCGGTTCCTCGGTTTCGGTTTTTTGTGCCCAGGCTTAGTTCAGGCCATGGGAAGTTCCCGTGCATGCCCCATGCAGGTGGAACTCCCGCGGCTTTGTTTAGATACGTATATATTTATCTCAATTTGTATGTGTTGAAGTGGATTGAAGTGAAATTAAACTAAATTTTATTTCATTTCACTTTAATATATGTGGATTGAGATAGATACACATGCAACTAAATAAAGCTGTACACGGATGTGCGGATGTGGCTTGATCATACGGGAGTTCCCAACTCTAAAATCAACTCCAGATATGCACTAGGGATGAGATCATCCCGATATAAAATATTTGTAACAGTTTTGGCGCTAGTGTATATATGCGCAACCGTACTTTTAGTTTGACAGTTTGACTCCGATCAGGGTCAAGGGCCACGAAATCAAATACACTACTACTAGTAGTATTATATTGAAGCAATATAATACTGTGGCGTGTCATCGTTCACAATTTGGAAGCAATATAATACTGTGGCTACCAAATAAAATACACTACTACTACTACTACTATCAAAGCAAGTTGGCACGCAATTTTTCATTCCTCTACGACGACGGAAGAAAGCAGGGGGCGTCAAATGTTCAAAATGCATGCACGCACGCGTTCAACTCTGTACAAGTCATCGCAATTTTTCATTCCTCTCCCAAGGACATTATCATATAGTTTCGTTTATATCTTATATTGTTCGGAGTACATACGTGACTTTCAATTATTTGGGTGGCCAATAGTTTGTTTTCGTGCGTGCATGGTTTTGCAGGCCATGTTGTGCGTGTGTATATGAATGCGCGCGCAAGAATTGCATGTGGTCTCCGATCACATTATTTGACCAATCGAGCAGAGTTGATCATTCCCGTATCGATTAGATTCGATCTGCTAATAATTTAGTTTGGCCTTATGCACTTGTGACGTAGTATCAAACATTTGAGAAAAAAGGCCATATCCCCAAAGCTGTCACAGGTCGCTTATTGCTTGCCTCCAGACAAGTACCTCTCTGATATTTATTTTGTACTAGCAAACAGTACTAAAAACATTTTAAAACAAACTAAGGAAGTACAGTAACATCTAATTTGTACTGTGTATGACTATTTTTTATATAGAAATGTATCTACCATTCATTATTCTAGGAGGATGGAGAGCCATGGAGGAGATATATGTGATGCAAATACAAGCAAGTTTATTTAAGAGCACGTAGTAGCATGGACGCTTTAGTTTGGCAACGTACTGCATGCATGCGTGTCTAATCAATGCAATCAGTTTAATTTGCTGCCACATCGATGAAACAAGCAACGAGATCGTTTGTTGTGTGCCCGGCTTCCCAAGCTCCCAGGCCGGTGCTGCCCATAATAACCATGGGTCCAACTGCGTCCACCGACACCCAACCTACCTTGTGCCGCAACATTGTTTGTTGAAATTTGTACCAATTTCAAAGTCGATTTTAAAGTAAAAGTCAGAGATAGAGTAGGTGATTTTGATTAACCATAGATACTTAGGGGGTGTTTAGATGTAAAAAATTTGGAATTTTGCTAATAGCACTTTCGTTTGTATTTGGCAATTAGTGTCCAATCATGGACTAATTAGGCTCAAAAGATTTATCTCGTGATTTACAACCAAACTGTGTAATTAGTTATTTCTTTTACCTATATTAAGTGCTCCATACATGTGTCTAAAGATTGATGTGATGGAGAGAGAATGTAAAAATTTGGAATTTGGAGGTGAAGTAAACCAGGCTCAGCATCTGCTCCAAGTCCAGGAGACTAGTACGGGTTGATAAAAAGTTGTGTCTGAAGAAATTGAGTGACACTTCCTCTCCAGAAAGAAATAGAGCTTGCTAAGCTCTCTCCGAGTTTCAAGGTCAAGCTCTCTGTCACTGTCCTCGTGGGACCGCTTGGTAAGCTACAGTACGTGTGCTCAGGGCTCTTGTGGGCCCCACCTCCACCTCCGCCTCCAGTCCATATAAACCGCCGCACAGCGCGGCCCTTCCTCCCATCCCACTCGCCTGCTCTACTCTGTTCATCTCCCTCCACGGCTCGGCTCCGCTGCGATCCCGCAGGATGCTCATGGCCGCCGCCGCCGCCGCCGCCATGCACATGGAGTCCACCTACCCGTCCTCCGCAGGGTCCATCATATCGCCGCCGCCATGGCACGCAGCCGTACCCGTACCCGTGCCCGTGCCCACCCACCACCAGCAGCACGGCCTTTCCGCGCCGTCCCCGTCCCCTTCCCCTTCCCCGCCGCCGCCGCGCAACAACAACCACCTCCGCCCCGCGGCGGCCCGCCGAGCGTCCAGCAGGCGCCGCCCGCGGCCGTCGCGGAAGGTGCCTACCACGTACATCACCGCGGACCCCGCCAGCTTCCGGCGCATGGTGCACCAGGTGACGGGCGCCGACGACCTGCTGCCGCCGCCTCTGGCGCCCCAGCACGAGGCGACCACCCTCTGCCGCCCGGTGCCCTACCGCGCCGCGACTGCTGGCGCGCTGCCGACGCTGGACACGTCCGCGCTCCTTCTCGGCATCGGCGGGTCCGGGTCCGCCCGGAGGACGACGGGGCCGGCTCCGTCGGCGCGTCCGGCACCGGCGGAGTCGGAAGTGGACTTGGGGGCCGGTGGCGGCGGTGTTGGTGTGGCACTCGGAGGATCGGGCTACGGCGGCAGCGATTGCGGCGGCGACGGCGGTGGCTTCCCGACCTTGGAGTCGTGGGACGCTCTCTTGTACTAGCTCCTCGCCTCCATGAACACGAACATGATCCACGATATATAATTATAATCCATCTCATACGTAAGATGGATTAGTTGATCCGTTGATAGATGATGACAGTGTCTGTCCATGGATGGATGCATCAACAAGCATATCGATTTTCGTTCGGTGCATTAAGAATCGATCAGTAATTTAACTCCCTGGTGGTGAACGTACTGGTGATCCATCCATTCTCATTATTGATGACCATTGATCGCCCGGTGCTGCAACAGTGCCATTCATTCAGCTAATCAGCTAATAGGCCAATCCATCCAAGATAGCACCAATTAAAACGAATGGATCGTTATCGAACATTATAATGATGTTTATTATTAGCTTAGACCCTACTCCCTCCGTCCCTAAATACTTGTCGCTTTACGCTTCCCGAGAAACAACTTTAATTAAATATATATTAAAAAATATTAATATTTATGGTATATAATTAGTATCATTGGAAAGGTCTTTGAGTCTAGTTTTTTAATAAATTTATTTGGAGATACAAATGTTGCACGTATTTTATATAAATCGAGTCAAACTTGTGGGCACAAAAACCGAAAACGACATCTAATAAGGACAGAGGGAGTACGATACGTCGAGATGAAGGCAGGCAGGCCGCAGGCCAGCCAAAGTAAATAAAACAGCGACGGAGCATGAGTCGGCAGCACGTCCTTTAATTTCCTTCCCGTACCATAAAGAATGAGAACTAACTTTCATCTTCAAATAATTAATCTTATTTCACTAGGTTTATAAAAAATACATTAATCTTTTATCTTTAAATATGTTTATTACGAAATTCATATAAAGTTAAATTCGGAATTGTTTGACTCGTCAAAAAACGAGATTTATATTCCATTCTGGAATACAGGCGGTAATCCCTAGATGGACGGCCCCATTCGCTTGTCTCATGAGCTATACTTTTTCAGTGAACGAATAGTGTTTTTTTCTCCCAACAAATCAGCGAATAGTGCTTTCAGTCATGACTTTTCAGCGAAGCGATCCATTATCGAGCGACTAGCACTGACTACCCTGCCTTATTATCTCTCATGACTCACCCCAATATATAATTGGTTGCCTGTACATCTTGTTATCGGAGGCACTTGTAGTAGAAAGGGCAATTGTTGGTTCGCTACACATCTCCTTATACATGCAAGCACTCTCCTCAAAAAAGCACCTCTTGTTTGCACAACTGGTACGCTCAAAATTGGGTCGTATCCCCTATACAATATTGGCTTATGCATACCTCGACAAGTTGTGCACCTTGTTTCTTTTTCTCGTGCACATGAGGCTCCCCGGCCCTCGTTGTCGGTCTCCATGAACTCCGTCAGCTTGCCTCCAACACGAAGTTAGAGCCCACCACAGCTCGGATTATCGTGGTTGCTTGAGCGGCCGATATGGCTTCGGCAAGTCACCCAGGCCCTACAGGCGTCACCGTGGCTTCGTCCATCCCGAGCAGGACCAACACTAGAGATGGCAACGGAGACTCGATCTCGGATTTTCCGTGGGGAATTCGCGGGTGTTTGGTTGCCGGCCTTTACCTGCCACGCCACACTGAGCCGTCGCCACAACTTTTTTGGACAGCGTTTGGTTGGTGATTAGAGTTAGGCAGCCACTTTTCTCCGCCACGGAGTGTGGTTTGCCACATCTGTGTGGTGGCCAGCTATGGCGGAAATCCAAACAGCCTCTTCATCCATTAGGCCTTATTTGGCGCACTCATATCCACCTCAATCCATGTGTATTGGAGTGGATTGGGGTGGAAAATAGTTAAAGTTCCACCTCGATCCAATCCAACACATGTGAATTGAGGTCGGTACGACTACATCCAAACAAGCCCTTAAGGAATGATGGTCCATGGGGGATGAAAACGAAAAAAAATGTTGTTCCCGTCGGGTATAGCAGGGATAGGGATGGGGACTCTGCGCCATCATGTTCCCAACCCCGTTTAGTTAACACATGAAGTGGTCTTGTTCGGCTGATGATTTCTGCGGCTGCTGCTGATGCTGATTTGTTGTGAGAGAAAAATACTGCTGAATGACTGACTGATTCTATCTGATAAACTTGAGCGAACATAGACCCACTAGAATACGGGTTGGATTGATTGAAACTCAAATGACTGAAAGCCCTCTGCCGAACAAAGAGTTGGTTAAAAAAAAGTCCCAACCCAACCAACGAATGACGGTGCGGATTGCAGGCAGATGGAGTGAGCATCGCAGTCAAAATAGCGGCCGGACAGCTCACAGTCGTGGCAATGGCACGGGGCTCTACTACTCACAGGCCGTGTTTGGTTGCCCTAAATTGGCAGGACCAAAATCTGTATAGTAAAAGATTTTTCATTGTAGTATTTTGTTTGTATTTGTGAATTTTTATTCAAACATTGACTAATTAGGCTTAAAAGATTCGTCTCGCAAAGTACAACTAAACTGTGCAATTAGTTTTTTATTTCATCTATATTTAGTACTTCATACATGTGTCGATATTTTGATGTGATGTGAAATCTTTTTTTACATAGTAGAATTTGAGGAAAAAATTAGCATCTAAACAAGGCCACAGTCAGAAAGAACGGAGTAGTGTACTGACAGAGATGACAGAGGAGGATGGGAGATTTGGGAGCACGGCCTCCAGTGAGACAAGACTCGACCGAGTCCGTGCCGACGACCAACTAGCAGACCCAGACCACACGAACGCACACGCCCGTCATCGCCTGCTCGGCCCGGCCCCGTCAGAATTTCGGCCGGGTCCACCACGTCCACGGCAAAAGACGACGACGATCGATGCCTGGTCCAATCCATCGGACTCACTGGGCCCCTCACCCAACACATGCTTCCTCGCGGCCAACCAGCCGCCCCGCACCCCGCGCACACGTCATCATCGCGGCATGCCTACGCCATCAACTTCGTATCTCATGCGGCTAATTCTCACGGGACACACACCTAAAAAAAAGATAAACTCTACTGGTTCCCCAAAAGAAATGAAAATGAAACAAATTATGAATAACCGACCGTCTATGGCATTGGCAAAAACAGTCATGATCTAAATTCCGCCTTGTAGAAAATGATACTCTAAGGGCATGTTTGACAAGGGGCTCTAGCTCTGAAAACACAACTCTAGAAGTGGTGCTCCACCATAGAGCAACTCTAGAAGTGGTGCTCCACCATAGAGCAACTCTACCGTGTAGCTAATTTTCCACTAAACCATTTGGCAGAGCTCCAACTTTGAGATGGACTTATATGTAATATAAAAACATATTTAGGGGCCAAAATGAAAAAAAAACGCTTTCTTCCTCTTGAGCGCGTCGGTGCGTCCGACGGCGGTGGAGGTGGATGTGGGGGCCAGTGGTGGTGTTGGTGTGGCACTCGGAGGATCGGGCTACGGCGGCAGCGATTGCGGCGCCGGTGGCAGCGGCTTCCCGACCTTGGAGTCGTGGGACGCTCTCTTGTACTAGCTCGCATCCATGAACACAAACATGAGCCACGGTATTATACAATAGAGGGAACTATAGGGAGTTTTATCAGTGCTTAGCTGAGCATGATCTGGCTTTAGCCAAGGCATTAACAGTTGATGCTGCAGACAATAGTCTTTTGGTGTCTTCCGACATACAAAAAGACATCATTAAATGTTTTGCAGATGAGATTTTGCATTCCATCCTTGAAGACATAGGGCAAGATGTATTCTGCTTGCTAGTTGATGAGTCTAGAGATGTCTCTTGCAAGGAGCAAATGGGCGTGGTGCTGAGATATGTTGATAGTTGTGGAGTTGTGAAGGAGAGCTTTGTTGGGCTTGTTCATGTGAAGGATACTACTTCTGCAAACCTCAAGTCATCTATTGATTCTCTATTTGCAAGGTTCAAGCTGAGCATAAAGCAAGTGAGAGGCCAAGGATATGATGGTGCTAGCAATATGCGAGGTGAGTTCAATGGCTTAAAATCATTGATCATGAGAGAAAATAGTAGTGCATATTATGTCCATTGCTTTGCTCATCAACTTCAACTAGTGGTTGTAGCTGTTGCTAGAAAGCATACAGGCATTGCATAATTTTTTAGCAAGATTTCTACCTTGTTGAATGTGGTGGGTGGATCTTCAAAGAGAAGGGACATGATTAGAGACATCAATCTCAAAGAAGTTAGTAAGGCCTTAGGTTGTGGGTTACTTGAAACTGGGACATGATTGAATCAAGAACAATGTCTTCAAAGACCTGGAGATACTCGCTGGAGTTCTCACTATAAATCTCTTAGAAGTCTAGTTAACTTGTTCCAAACAATTATCAAAGTGTTGGAATTTGTGGAAAATGATGACAAGGATGGAAAGGCAAGGGGCGTTCTTGTGTACTTCCAGTCTTTTGAATTTGTCTTTTATTTGCATCTCATGTTGAACATTTTGACTATCACAAATGTCTTGTCAAATGCATAGCAATGGAAAGATCAAGATATTGTGAATACTATTACTTGTGTGAGGTCTACTAGAAGCCATTTGGATAAGGTTAGAAGAGATGGATGGGAGCAAACACTTGGAGAAGTGTATGCATTTTGTGATGAACATGATATTTCCAAGCTAGAAACGGATGAGCCTTACATTGATCCAGCTAGGCCAAGAAAAAAAATCTGGAATTACCAACAAGCATCATTTTCAAGTTGATTGTTTTAATGAAGTCTTTGATTGGTTGCTACAAGAGCTTGATAGTCGCTTCAATGAGACTACCTCTCAATTGCTAGTATGTTCAGCTGCATTCAATCCAAGATATTCATTTCATGATTTCAATGTGGATAGTTTGATAAGCCTAGCTAAGCTATACCCAAGTGACTTTGATTCCGTGCAATTGAGAGATCTGAATTTTGAACTTTTCCTTTTATATTGGTGATGTGCGAGAGGATGATAGATTTCGTAACATACAAACCATTGCTGAGCTTTCCAAAAAAATGGTGGACACAAAGAAACATCTTACCTATCCTTTGGTTTACCGACTATTGAAGCTAGTACTTGTATTGCCCGACGCCACAACAACAATTGAGAGGGTCTTTCAGGCATGAAGATAGTGAAAACATCTTTGCGCAACCGTATGGGTGATCAGTACATGAGTAATAGTCTCATTTGTTATGTGGAGAAAGAGAAAATGTTGAAAGTTACCAATGCTGCTGTAGTGGATCGCTTCAAGAAAATGAGAGATCACAAATACTAGAGGTGATGCATTACTTTCATATTTTATCGTTTTTCAGTTCTCAATCCGTCTTTTCTCGACATATTTAGTCATCTAACTAGTACTTCTGTTATAGGTAATTGACTCATCGAGGACTTCGGCTTAATATGTATTTTGTCATGCAGACCATGTAAAGTTTGGGTGTTTATCTAAATTAACTATTAATATCTCAGATCCATCATTTTGGTAAGAATTTCTGCAATTCTACTGTTTATTTACCGTCACTGTACAGAGGTCATCACTATATGCTTATGAAGTGTGCACTCGGGTCCTTGATGCTCTAGCTTCGCCACTGACGGTATATAAGCCATCTCATACATAAGATGGATTAGCTGATCCGTTGATAGATGATGACAGTGTCTGTCCATGGATGCATGCATGAACAAGCATCTTGCTTGCATTGCATCGGTGGTTAGTAGCTTGTTTATCCTCGTTGCTCCTAGACTGTCTCGTACATACGACTCGATTTTCGTTCGGTGCATTAAGAAACTAGGACAAGAATCGATCAATAATTTAACTGCCTGGTGGTGAACTGGTGATCCATCCATTCTCATTATTGATGACCATTGATCGCCCGACGCCCGGTGCTGCAACAGTGCCATTCAGCTAATCAGCTAATAGGCCAATCCATCCAAGATAGCACCAATTAAAACGAATGGATCGTTATCAAACATTATAATGATTTTATTGTTAGCTTAGACCCTACGATACGTCGAGATGAAGGAAGGCAGGCCGCAGCCCAGCCAAACTGAATAAAACAGCGACAGAGCATGAGTCAGCACTCAGCAGCACGTCCTTTCCTTCCCCGCCCAAAAGAAGAATGAGAACTAATTTTCATGTTCAAATAATCCTGTTTGACTAGGAAAAATACATTTTATAATTCATGTAGCAATACTAACTATGAATGTACCTGTTTTTTTATACATTTAATTAAATTTAAAATTATTTGACTCGTCGAAAAGCGAGATTTATATTCTATTTTGGGACAGAGGCGGTAATTACAAGATGGAGATATCATCCATCATCTAGCGACTAGCAATGACTACCCTGCCTTGTTATCTCTCATGACTCACCAATATATAATATGAGTCTAGTTGGTTTACCTATATATTCCCTCTATCCAGAAAAACATGCAACTATGTGTTATGTGCTAGGTAAAGTTGTTCACATTTGACCAAGTTTTTAGTGAATAATATTAATATTTATGGCTCAAAATTAATTTATTTTGAAAATATATTTCATAACAATCTAATGATGTTTATTTGATGTTATAAATATTTATAGTTTTCTTATCTATAATTGATCAAACATAATATACTAAAACATGGTACTATGCTAGAATTGCATGTTTTCCTGGACGGAGGGAGTATCTTCTTATCAGAGGAACATACTGTAGTACAAAGGATGACTGTTTGGTTTCCTAAACATCTCTTTACATGTGCAAGCACTCTCCTCAAAAGCACCCGCTTGTTGCACAACTCATACGCTAAAAAAATGACCACTATTATTCCCCGTCCCATTCCCAGCCCAGTTTAGATAACGATAATGATACATACCAGAGGACCGGACGGACGGACGCCTCCGTCGGCTCATTTCGGCACCCGCTCATTCCTCCAACGCCCCTTCCCTCACTGTGGCATCTCCGCACCCGCCGCACCCACGCCGCAATGCTCCTTTGCCGAGCCGCGCTCCCGCCCCTCGCCCCCATGCGCGTCGCACGAGCCGCGCGCCTGCTGCCTCCCTCTCCCTCCTCTTGCTTCGGTGCGGCGACGTCCCCGACTCGAGCACGAGCTCTGATCTAGGCGGCCATCCCCGGCGACCCCTTCATCTTCTCCGGTCGGCCACCCCCGGCCTCAACTCTGGTGCGGGGACGGGCGCGAACCCGGCAGCGGCCCTGCTCCGGCACTGGACGCACAGCTCCGGCACGGGCGACTGACGCAGCCTCCCCCTCTCCTATGTTCCTCGACCCCAGCGGCTCCTTCCCTCACCCTGGCGGTGCCCCTCCCCCCACACCGGTGTCCTCCCCCACCGGGAGCCCCCAATGCCCGCAGATTCGGCGGCTATGGCACTCCCTGCACCAGTCTCTCTCTCTCTCCCCCCTATGTTTCAATTGGAAAGGTTTGTGTTCTTGCAAGGTGAGGCTTGGCATTGGTTAACCGCATAATAGCTCTTGGTAGTAATGAATGGGATGACAACAAGGTGCATCTGTGTTTTGCATATGTTCCGCACATATGTTACATGTGTTTTATTTGGATGTTGCGTATGGTTGTAATAGTTTTCAAGTGTTTCATAAGCATGTTTCAAGTGTTTTAACTGCCTTCAGACGTATGTTGCAACCGTTGTGTTTGGATGTTTTAAAAGTAGATCGGGTGTTGTATCTCTCCTCCTCCCACCTTCTGCTTACTCATCTCTCCTAGAGCCGGTAGGGCATCCACACGAACGAAGGGTGGGCGATGGGCGCGGGATGAGGGAGCTACGTGCGTCGGGCGCAAGTGAGGGAGCTCCGTACGGACGGACGCTGCCTCCGGAGCGGGATGGACGCTGGGCGGAGGGGGCTGCTTACATCGCGGTTTGAGAGCAGGGGCGCATGCGCGTGGTGACGTGGGCACGGTGGGTGGGCGCTCTCTTGTTGTGCGGGCGTGGCCTACGTGAAGGGGCGCGGTGGGTGCGTCGAATGGGAGCCGTGTCCGGATGTCCGAGCGTTAGGCTTGCCGTTTAGATAACACCGGAGGTCTATAGCTGTATCCATCCACTTGGAATACGGGTCGAATTGACTCCGAAACTCATCAGATGACTTAAAACCGATTTGAAACAACGCTTGTTTTAAAATTTGGTTGCTTGTCTTGAGTAGGCATTTTTTTTTTGTTAATGTTAAAAAGGCCCCCAACCCAAAGAACGAATGATGCTGCGGATTGCAGGCAGATGGAGTGAGCACGGCAGTCAAAAATAGCGGCTCGCCACAGCGCCACACTCCACAGGCTGCCCAAGTCGTGGCAGTGGCAGTGGCAGTGGCAGGGGGCTCTGCCTCTGCTACTCACAGTCAGAACAGAGTACTGTGTGAGAGGCAAAAGAGTCGGTGCCGACAACCAAGCTTGCAGACCCATGGCCACTGAGAGCAGGAAAGGGAGCACCGTACCGAACACGAGAAGACGACGACGACGACGATCGATGCCCTTTGTCCGTCCGTCCGGGCCGGGTCAATGGGACTCGCTGGACCCCTCGCCCAACACATGCTTCCTCGCGGCCAACCAGCCGCCCCGCAGTCGCCCACACGTCATCACCGCCGCATGCATACGCCATCAACTTCTTATTCGATAGCTACTATCTCATGCCTCCCACTCTCCCAGGGTCGTCACGACCATCCACGATCCACCGAGACCATAGATGCTGCCCATGTGGAGGCTTCGATCCGGTACATTTATTATCTACACCATCAGCCTTACTATTACTAATCACAGGACCACGTTTAGATTTCTATATTTCGAAAATTCTCACGGGACACACACTTACGAAAAAAGATAAACTTTAGGTAGTGTTTAAATGGTGTAAAAGTTGGTGTAAAATTTCTGTAGCACTTTTCGTTGTTATTTGGTAAAATTTATCCCATCATGGACTAACTAGGCTTAAAAGATTCGTCTCGACATTACAAACAAACTGTGCAATTAATTATTTTTTTATCTACATTTAATACTCCATGCATGCGTCTAAAGATTCGATGTGACGAGAAATCTTGTAAAATTTTTGTAAGTTTGAAGAGATCTAAACACTGCCTTACTGATTCTTTCTACAAAAAAGATAAACTATGAAGAATCCGCCGTCCATGGCATATATAGTCAATAATAGTCGTTCCATCTGAATTCCGCTTTCTAGAAAATTGCCTATATCCGATACTCCAAGAGCAACTTCAAAAAACTTTTCATATATCCTTCCTAATCTATAGAAATATATTTTAGTAAAAAAAACCTTATAGACACGTGGACGGAGCCCAGTTTACCCGAAGCAAAATTTTAAAGGCCCACAAAGCAATCAGTATGATGACGACCGCTAACTAACTAGCCCACCAAGCAACCAGCATACTCCTTTCTATCAACAAGCCAACATAGCCGTCCAATAAACATAGCGTGCATGAGTCCACTAAGGAGCTCTCCTACGGCCCTCTTCAGTTGGCCGGTGACCGCTAATAACGTTTCAGGCTTTCATTCATTAAAAAAACTAGATTCTCAAAAAAAAATTATTAAAAAACTAATTATTGTAGCATTAGTATAATTACAATTAACATTGGGCAAATTAGCCCCCTCTATATTTTAGTTCGCCCTGCACGTTGTATAGACATCCTCTATTACCTATTTCTTGCTAGCCAAAGATCGACATATTGAGGATGATTCTCTAGAGTGCGCACAAGATATAGGAAAACTATTGGAGGGTGCAAAGATAAAGAAAAATACTTTTACTCAAATGACTCTCAAAATGATGATTTAGAGAATGAGTTTTAGAAAGGCTTGAGATGCTCTAAGGTAATCACAAAATCCACATCTGCAAATTACCAACATCTACTATTACGAAAAACATCCCAAAATAATCCCCTTATTTTTATCTAAGTGACCCACCTTAGAAATTATACAAACTACTAATCCCCAACGTCGTATCTTAATTGGACATCACCTTTGCTATTCAAAGTGGGCCACCTATGCGATTATGAAAAATAATATAATGTAACTCATGAATTTGAATCTAAATTATCCGCCGCTGTTATGATTAAAATTAAAATAACATGAAAATATTAGTTGAGGCATTGTAGAAAATATATGAAACTACTTATGCATATTACATTCTAAATAACTATCCTGTTCTGCCATTGTTAATAGAGAAAAAAAGTTCACTTAAGGTATACTTGCATCATATGTGTGTCACCATTATTCACACCACATATTGAAGTTACATATATGAAGGAGTAATCATATCTCTTTCTATGTCAAACAAACATGGACCTTTCAATCAATCCTAGCATCCACATTTGTAATCTCCTCAGACCATTGGTCATCTGTCATGTCACACGAAACATACTCCTTTGCTGCATAAATGCTTTCTAGTGTCATTTCCACTTGTCTCATTGTCGGCCGGTCCTTGCTTTTGTGCTTCACACATATTGCTGCCAATAGAGCAATGTCAACAACTTCTCCATCTCCCTCCTTGACAACTTGTGGATCCAGTATCCGAAATAAGCTGCCTTTCGACACGAGAGTGACAAAATGATACACAAGGCCATGACCTTCTATGGATCTATATGAAACAGGCTTATTTCTAGTAAGTAGTTCTATCAATAGCACACCAAAGTTGTAGACATCACTCTTTTCCGTAAGGTGCCCTGTGCTATGGTACATAGGATCCAAGTACCCATACGTTCCTTGCACAGTAGTAATTAGCCCACTTTGATCAATAGGAATGTACCTTGAAGCTCCAAAGTCTGACAACTTCACAGTTAAATTGTCATCCAGAAGTATATTTGGAGACTTGACATCCCTATGGATTATTGGCGTTGAAGTGAGTGAGTGAAGATATGCAAGAGCCCTGGCGGTTTCAACTGCAATCCTTAATCTATCTCTCCATGGTAGTGATGTTGAATTTCTAACATGAAGGTGGTTGTAAAGGGTGCCATTGGAAATGAACTCATAAACAAGTAGAGGAACTTCCGTCTCAAGACAACACCCCTGAAGCTTCACAATATTTCTATGATTTATCTGGGAAAGGATAACAACCTCGTTTATGAACTCATCAATTTCTCTTTGTATCACTATTTTTGACTTTTTAATTGCCACAACATGTAGACTTGATAAGATTCCCTTGTACACTGTTCCGTGCCCTCCACCACCAAGTTCACGAGCTTTGTCAAAGTTGTTAGTTGCTTTCTCTAGTTCTTCCAAAGTAATAACAATCATTCTTTTGGTTATGCCTGCCCTTTGAGGTAACAGTTGTTGCAGCAATTGACCATGGTTTTGGTTAAAGAATCTTTGTCTCATCTTTTCCTTCCTTTGTGTCTTGATTTTATGGATTATTAATGTCGTGACCATGACAAGAAAGATAAGCATTGCACCACTTCCAATGCTTAGACCAATGATTAGTCCTGTGGGTGACACACAAATTGTCAATTTACTCTTAGAGTAAATTCCGAAAACTTACACCCGTGCTTGGGTCGTCTAAGGCACATAGGGATCTTTTGTAGAAACTGGGTATATGGATAAGCAGTGTCACTCTTTCAGTGGTAGGTGATATGCTCATTAACAACGATATAATGCATCTATGGTGACTTTGTTAATGTCAACATTCGCTGGCTTAGTTTTTTTGAAGATGCTTATAGCGCAGGGTATATGTATGTGTGTTCATAGAGAATAAGTGTACACCTATGTTTGTAGTGTGTTTAGCATATGTTACCTGTGCTTGGATCAGGTGGACTTATGCAACCGTTTTGAATTTTTGGGTTACCGCTGGTTCCCTTCGGACACTGGCACAAATAGCTTCCATGCAAATTTGTGCAATTGACGATGGCCCGGCAGGCGGGGAAGCACTGAGCGGGCTCATCACTGGCAGCACCACGGAGGTGTGTTGTGTGTAAGGACTCCATCGCAGGGCTCCGCATCGTCAACCGGCCCATTATCACCGACCTCGACCGGCGGCGGCATCGGCTTCCTGCCCATCGTCGAGATCTTCCGCGCCAAGGTCTGCAGGCCGACTGCTTCCTCTTCGGCGCAACAAGGACAACTACTCCATTGCCGGTACGTTCTTCTCCGGTTCACAACCCCTCCCTCCTGGCTTTCACGCACAAACTGGTATTGTGTTCTATTACTGGATTTGGATGGTGTTGGTGCGTGATGCAGCTGACGGCGGATAGGATGGAGTGACGCAGGCGCTGATTGTTGTTGACCTGGAGAGGGAGGCCGAAGGCGGGGCTCAGGCACTCAGCAACAAGTAACTCATGCTGTAAATTGACATCTCGCAGCAGATTTCCACGAGTTGATTTGATTATTGTTGATGATGATTGCCATGGTCGACATTTTGGTGCTTCTTGTCTCCTGCAGGTTTTGTTATCTACTTCAACAAGATTTGTGCCAGGTAACTAATAATCTGTTCAGTTGCATCCAAAATTTATTTATCTACTATTATATTATTATTGTTGTTGAACTTTGTTTAATGCTATATGTGGAGTAGTTGTCCACATATAAGAGACCGACTTCTTTCTAGTTAACAACTCAATAAGAATAACGCCAAAACTATAGACATCACTCCTCTCAGTAAGATGCCCTGTGCTACGGTATGTAGGGTCTAAATACCCAAATGTTCCTTGCACAGTTGTATCCAACCCGGTTTGATCAATGGAAATGTACCTTGAAGCACCAAAATCTGACAATTTCACAGTCAAATTGTCATCAAGAAGTATATTAGGAGACTTGACATCCATGTGGATTATTGGCATCGAAGTGAGCGAGTGAAGATACGCGAGAGCCCTAGCAATTTCGACCGCAATCCTCACTCTGTCTTTCCATGATAGTGATACTAAAGCTTCGACATGAAGATGATTGTAAAGGGTGCCATTAGAAATGAACTCATAAACAAGTAGAGGAACTTCTGTCTCAAGGCAACACCCATGAAGCTTCACAATATTTCTATGGTTTATCTGAGAAAGGATAACAAGCTCATTTATGAATTCATCAATTTCTCTCTGTATCACAATCTTTGCCTTCTTAATTGCCACAACATGAAGCGTCGCTAAAATTCCCTTGTAAACTGTACCATGCCCTCCACCACCTAGCTCACGAGCATTGTCAAAGTTGTTTGCGGCTTTCTCTAGTTCATCTAAAGTAAGGATCATTCTCTCACTTATGTCTGCCCTTTGACATACTAATTGTTGTAGCAATTGACCACGATTTTGCTTGAAGAATCTTTGTCTCATTCTTTTCTTCCGTGTCATGATTCTATGGATCAGAAATGTGGTGCTTAGCACTAAAAAGAGAAGAATTGCACCACTTCCAACTCCTAGGCCAATGATTAATCCTAAGAGTGATATACAAAATTCACAAGTTTAGATGCATAAATGAGGAATACATACAATCATGTGTTGCAGAATGTAAAGCTAAACATATTTCTTAGTAGTAGCAAACCATTTTGTCTACCATTGGAAGATTTATTAGAGGGCTTTTGTTTATCTACCATTGGAGCCAAACAAACATAAGTAGTAATATAGACCTGGTAACATGACCAGAATGAATACATAATTTCTTTTTGTTTCTCTTTGTATACATGCGAACAGGTTACAGCATGCATGGTGTCGGCAGCGGGTTTGCTAGTACGTATTTTTAGGCCAGTCTCAACAGAGTTTCACGAGAGTTTCATGAACATTAAATAAGTTTCATGAGAGTTTTATGTGGCATAGTATTAATGAATAGAGATACGATAAAAGTTTCATGAAATGAAATGAATGTCATGGAGATGAAACTTGTCTACACTGTTTCCAACATATGGGAGTCGGAAACAGTGACATTAAACTCTCCAGCTACACCCTGTTCGCTGGATGGTTTCTGTGGCCGATAAGCTGGCTGATGCTATTTTGTTGTGAGAAAAAAATACTATACCATGCCTGATAAGCCGGACTGATAAGTTCAAGCAAACAGGGTGAATTGAAGATCTTATTGGAACTGTTACCTGTTTTTGAATCACGCGGTTTGACGCAGCCATTCGGGGTGTATGGGTCGCCGATTGTTCCCTCGGGGCACTGACATAAATACTTGCTGCCGGGAAATTTTGTACAATTGCCAAAGCATTTTTCCGGGAAACTGCAACCATCGACATCTGGTGTAAAAATAATCAGGCAACAAGGCAGGCAGATCGAGTGTGTCATCATCACTAGTAGAGCATCATCGTACGGACATCTTTTGCAAATACTCCGTATTAAATAAAAACAACAATACACACACACACACACACACACACACACACACACACACACACACACACACACACACACACACACACACACACTATAAGACGTCGTGAGTGTACCTTGGCATCCGTCACTGAGGTAAGCGTTGCCTTGATAGCCATCGTCGCACCTGCACGTGTAGCCGGTGGTGGTATACGTAGGGCCCTCGGCCGAGGAGGTGATGGCTTGGCAGGTGCTGTGCGTGCTGTGGCACGCGGTGGTGCCCAGATCCTTGGGGCATGTCGCGTTCCCGGCGCGCGTTTCGTTCGGCTCTTGCAGCATCCAGTGATACCGTGGCTGATCCTCGGAGAAGAAGCTGCCCGGGGGCGTGCTGTGCTGCTCCGCCTTGTCGTCGTCGTCGATCAACTGCTTTGACGAGGGCGCCTGTCCGTTCTCCCCGCCATGCGACGAGGCAGAGCACCGTGGAGTCGTCGAGGGAGATCTCCGTGACCCTGGCCGCGTCATGGATGAACAGCTGCGGCGGCGTGTAGCTCGCGTCGCAGGTGAGGTTGAAGCCATTGAGGGAGCACCCGGGCTCACGTTGCCGCAGATGGTCGTGCAGCCGGGCAGCCCGATCGATATCACCTGGACGGCGGCCGCCGCGGCGACAGTCACCAGCCGGAAGATGAGCTGCGACCACACGAGCGCCGCCGACGGCGCATTGTTCTTCCAACACTGATAGGTGCGCATTGCCTCAACTGTCTTAGTAGTTAATTCCTCCACTCTCTCTTTCGGTGGCCTAGATACTTATAATGCCACCAGCATCAGTGGCTAGGTAGGTACGCCAATTCACGTCCGACGACGGACGGAGACACGTATGTTCCATCTTCCAACTAACTGATGGGCAAATCCAAAGCACGGCCTGCTAAACAAAAACAAAACCGTTCCATTGATGCTGCTGCTGATCCTCCAAAACAACACAGCCATTATTCCAAAATCCAAACCGCTGGCGAGTACCACGAGTACGTGCAAATTATATGCTTCACTGCTGATGTAAAAATAACAATTGAACAAGTCTTAAGGAAGCGCACCACCCATGCGTAGCCCTCATTGATAACCCATCACAACACAAACACTAACACACATCACACATGGGTCGTGTTCATTGCGGCAGCAAACCACAACGGCACCCCTGTCCTAATATGCCAGGAGGGTCATTCATGATCCTCCACCAGATTACACAACCATGTCGTCGTCGACTCTGATCAGAATGACACGCTCCAACATGATGCTAATGTACAGACCCTACAACTATCAAATGCACTAGATGGATGGATATCCTGGCCAGGAGTCAACTGTTCAATGAATAACGCTCCTCATCACCAGCTTGAAATTTGCAGAAACCTAGACAATTCCAAAGAAAAACAAGTTCAGATCCACAGAGCGTGGCAATGCTTGCAGCCATGCCAAAAATATAACCCAGAAGAACAATGTATATTTTAACCAGACTTTAGAGACCTTGTTAAAAAAAACAAAAGTACCTTTGGCATCAATAAGGGTCATGTTAAACTGCAAAAGGTGGAAGCTGACAGGTATGACTTTAGGTTACAACCAGGAGTCACAAGTCATTCGAAGGGCTAATTTGGAAGCAAGGGGGAAGCTTCCCCATGGATTTCCCACCCTGGAAAAAGTCGGGGATCCCAAGGGGATTTGAGTTTCCAAATTAGCCCGAAGTGTGGGCTGTGTGGCTCCCTGGGATGGCAGAAAAATAAGCATACAGATACAGACCAAGCCGACTTGTGGGCTTCCCAGGAAAAGAAAAAGGAGGTAGGGTACCTCAGAGGCATACACAAACCTACTGCCGCCAAAGATCAATGGGTAAACCAAATCAACTAGTATATATTATGGTGATAATCAGCATTCATTGCAGTGACTATGATCTTCTACTTCGAAATACAGCATGGGCAGCCAAGGCAAAAGCAAAATAGTTTTCCTTGCCTGAAGCCAGGCTCCAACAAAGTGAAGCTCCGACCTGCCACAACTACGATTACTGAAAGCCGAAAAGGCAGTTATAAGGACAATAATGTAACTCAGGTTTAAGTAGCAAATGAGATTGGGTTACTACAAGTGACCGATGAATGGTGAGACATTTACACATCACCATAGTTTACTACTTACTACAAGTGAACTATGAGTGGTGAGACATTTAAGCATCACCCTAGTATCGACGTCAAATTCGCAATGTGCAACACAATTTATAATAATGGTAGTCCAAATTATGCAAAGCCAAGGAAACAACATTTTGGCCAGATGCTTCTGGTTAGATTCTAAGCTCAGTCACGTGATGCAAAAGAACAAAGAACATCACTAGTGTCAATCAACATCATGTTGAATTGCAAAGGTATAGTGAGTTATTAAGGTCTGTAAAAATTCTGGAACAGGTCCACAAGGTTGCTTTAAGGGGTGGCAGAAAAGATAAGGTAAGGCTAGGAGCAGTAGCCATTGGACAAGCAGGTTAGTATGAGAATCTTATCTCCCTATAAACAGTTCAACATGGGACAAGCAGTAGCCAGTTGAAAAAAAAGTTGAACTAAAACTTGATATAAACTGTTGCAGTTCAAACACATCGACAGCAAACCCTCAACCTACAAAACATTTTGACTGCTGGTCCACTATCATAACTACTTCCATGATGTGTAGCATCATATAATGCACATCAGTTTCAATATGTCTGTGAGAGAAAACACCTGACGTATTTAGTTTCATTGACCTATGAGAATACATGTCATGCGTGGCCGTGTGGGTTTGACAAAGTCAATTGCAACATATATGCCTCATCAGTCAAACATCATAAATCATAAATTCGTAACATCTGTACATGACATCAGTAGTGGAAATAGAGGTACAGAAGATTTCGTTATTATGTACTCCATTAATGGAACATGAAACTCAATGCACAGCCTACCATAAAGTAATCAAGAAAGGGAGATGTGTGCCTGCACTATCGCAGATATACTGTTCTACTTCCATGAAATTTCTCACACGACAACCATCAGCTGGAACAGGAAATGATCAATAACCACATTCATAGACCTATTTTCTTCTTTACTACTCTCTTTGTTATAAACAATCAGTAAACAATGTGATTATCACTTGAATAAAACAATCAGAGAGGCTAGAGTTGGGCTTATAAGGCAGGCCAGCTAATAGTACCTATTTCGCGATAACTTCCTTGTGAGCTTTAAATGACAAAATCACATTCCATGCAAGGGATACAAAATTAGCAGCAAGGACCTGGAAAACAAATGGTAGTAAGTTGGCAAGGGCAACACACGCAGCATGCTAGTATAACAACTTTTGAAAAGGAGCGTCTTTGAAGACCTGAAACTTCTGAGGGACGAAGTAAAAATTGAAAAACTGAAATGGTATCCATAATTGCCAATTTGCCAACACTGATGGTAACCACTCCTGTAGATGTCAGAAACGAAAATTAAAAGCCAAGAAAAGAGCAAATGCATGTCATAGCAGGGAGTGAAAGAGTACAGAAGGGTTCATCTCACCTGCTTAAGCTTTGGCACTGCAATAGAGGGTTTTCCCTCCAAGGTGACCAGTAAGCTCATAAAAACGCCGATGAAAATGGGAGCAAAAATAAACTGAGAAGATAAAAAAAATAGTCAAAACAAAAAAAATATGACAATTGTAGACACAAAGAAAGTGCAGGACATGGAAGCAAAATTCAAGTCCTTGGAGTTGCAAGGGAGAGAAAGAAAATGCAAACCTGATCAAGTATAAGGCGAGCAATGGCACCTGATGCTCCACTGATTGTCACTAATTTACTCAAATACAAGTACCTGCATATGGACACTAATTATCAAACAAACAGCAGTGGCGGAAAAAGTTAGCTACACTACATGGTACTGATAATTACTCTTGAAGCTCAGAAGAGATTACCAGACATGTAAAGTTGGCCCCACAAGGGCAAGGCCCAAAAATGTGAATACAAATGTTCTCCTCAAATCAAGCTCTGGAACTCGATCAATAAGAAGCTGGAACAGAAAGAGAATTAAAGTTAGGACTACACATGCAGGTGTTTAAGTAGCAAGCAGCAGCAATAGCCATAAATATAGGACCAAAACACTTCAATGAGCCAGCAAGGCCAGTTATCAACATAAGAAGAAAAAATATTAAGCACGTTTTCAAATCACTATTGCAATCCTCTATGCAGTCAATGGATTGAACTTCTTAGGTTATTTTTTGTTTGTGTGCTTGTTTATGCATTTATCTTCCATTTTTGGCATGCATACATAAAATTCACTAAGTTGGTAACAACATCATTGTTATTATTACATAGTAGATTAAGAGTCTATAATACTTTGTTTCTCTGAGTCTGAGAATTCATCAAAGGCCAGCGATAGCGATGTAGTACTATTGTTACCAAAAAATAACTTTACATACTTCAGGGCATGTCATGCCTGCGAACAAATCAATTTCAGTGCCAACTCAGATTTATTTAGGATTGACACAACTGATTTGCACTGGAAAATAAATCTGAGCTAATTAGGTTGAACAAAGCGTTTGGATTCCAGTCCTTCAATCAAATGAACCATAAACTTCGACAATAGTTTCATGGTCTACAAACCAAACAGTAACATAGTAGTTCTAGGCTGCCTGAAAGCCATTACTGACTACGAAATCCTTGCGGCATTGCATAAAGACTGAAGCCAAACGCTGCAAGTATACCTGGCAGATGAGGTCCCCGGCCAGAGTTAGGACGGCAGACGTGACCGCCTTAGTCGCAATCGGGTTCTTATCCAGAGCCACCAGGTACCTGTCCCAATGCACAAGCGCAAATTGAACATTCGCACACTTGGATTCTGAATTGCGTGTCGGGGAGCAGCACCCACGGGCCACGGCAGAGCAGAAGCACCGAGCGCGGAATCGAATTACCATGCCAGGAAGGCGCGCCAGTCCTTGGCGCCTCCTCCGGTGGGTCCTGCGGCCGGAGCGGGACCGCTGCAGAAGGAGGCGGCGCGGAGCGGATGGACGCGCGCGGCCTCGCGCGGCCGCACGGCGGATGCGGCGGAGAGGGCGGCGGGTCGCGGGGGAGAAGGAGGAAGACGAAGCGCGAGGCGTCGAGAGAGGAGATGACGCGCGGCCCGCCCCGCGGAGGCGGACGCGGAGGTGGAGATAGAGACGGCGCGCGGCGCGAGGAGGGAGAGCCGGAGCGCGGACGCCATAGCCATGGTTCCTCCTGCTGGCTGCTGCAATGGAGGATGACGGTGACAGGGTTGGGAACCTGGGGTTTTTGCGGAGGCGTTTCCTCGCTAGGTTTAGCTTTCGTTTACGTTTCACCTGTAGCGAAAGCGGAAACCTGAAACCGGGGAGGCGTAATAGGAGTGGTAGTAGTTCAATGGGCTCATTTGAGCACTTCTTCCTTTGCGGCCCATTTGTGGGCACTTCTTCCTCGGAGACTGGGCAGTCTGCAGTGCTGATTCCGATTTAGTGCGGTCTTTCTTTTTTTTGAAAAAGTCTAAATTACTCCTCTCAAGCTTGGCATATGTTCAGATTACCGCCTAAATTTACACTTGGTTCAATTTACTCTCTCTAACTATTTCAGTTGGTCTAATTTACTCCTTAACATGATTTGTTATTTTTGTTTTTCCACGTATTAGTTGGGTCATAATATCAACTTTTGTGATATGATAGAAAACAGAATAAGTTATGTTAGAAAATATATCTTAACTTTTTGCCACTATTTTGATTATAGAATATATTATTTACTATAATATATTTGCCACTATCATGTTAGAATATATTATTTACTATAGTTATGTTAGAATATATCATTTGATTATAGAATATATTTTTTACTATAGTTATGTTAGAATATATTATTTGCCACTATCATGATATAAAATAAGTACCATCAGATTAATTATAGAATATATTTTCATAATAAATTTTGTTTGGATATATAAATGCTAATATTATTTACTATAAACTCGGTCAAACTTAAGTTACTTTGATTGGCACGGATCCCATAATTGCATTTTTTTCTGGACGGAGGGAGTAATAGGGAAAGATCTTTGACTCCTATGACTAGACGGATTGAGAGAAGACATGAAACTTTTCTTGCTCCGCTGATTTTCAATGACACATTCATCATATATATATATATATATATATATATATATATATATATATATATATATATATATATACGCGCTATTCTACACCTTAGGTGTAGAATACTATTCTACACCAAGCTGTTATACTGAACAAAATTCAGTATTGTTCAGTACTCATGTTTCAGTATTGTTCAGTATTTTCGAGGTGCTGGGTATAGTACTGACTGATACTGAACATGATTCAGGAGTACTCAGTATTTTTTCAGGTCAGTTTTGGCTTGTGGTGTAGAATAATATTCTACACCTAGGGTGTAGAATAGCGCTGCCGTATATATTACCTTACAGCTGGCTACAAAATAACTTATTCTGTAGTCACTTTGAGTTACGATAATTGCTATGCTAATTTATGAGATTATAGTAACTCCTTACTATGTGATTTACTATAACATTATGGTAAATATCCTCATGTGTTATAGTAATTCAATTATCGTAAATATATATTGACATTGTCGTAAATTAGTATATAAAATTATCGTAAATAGAGGTGGCTACAGAATAACTTATTTTGTAGCTAGCTATAGAGTATACTATCCCTATATATATATATATATATATATATATATATATATATATATATATATATATATATATATATATATATATATATATACATATATATATATATATATACACAGAGAGAGAGAGAGAACTAAGGGATAGAATCATTCTCATTTTCTCAAACAGTTGTGAAGAATGTACAAGTGGTGAAAAGTTCAAACGTCAATTAGCCTTTTTTTAAAAAAGTTTTTTTTGTTTCTTTAATTATGCAGAAAACAATATGTTAATTACTTTAATTTCACAAGGTATATTAACTGCGTTTTGTGATCGACAATGATTAACCACTTCTTAAACAATTGGAAATCAGCCTAAAAAGAAAAAAAAATACGTTTCACAAATAAGAAACAAGTCAAATACATGGTCCAACATTAAATTCTTTCAGCCCAGGATCGATAAAATGCGTTCAAATCGTCGGCAACTGTCTAGGCGCTCACTTTCACCCTTTTTTAGAAAAAAAAGGTATCTTATCTCATTCTGTTTTCCTGAGGACATCTTATGTTTTTGAGAAAAATTTAAAACCTCACAAATTCATTTATTGTGTGACGGATGAAGTATATATGACGCTATGGTCACATGTGTCGATTATTCAAATAATAATTCACGATCAATAAATCAATCTAATGTCAATTATTCCAAAGACATGCATCGGCCTTCTCCTCTGAAATCACCACACCTCACATGCATGGATGCGATGGAGGTGAAGAAAACCTTGTCAAATTCTATTGCATGTAGTATTTTTTTATTATTTTTGGTATGTATTTCTTTTACTAGTTTTGTACAAAATGCTCTAGGACCGTCTTTTGGCAAAAACTGAAATGGCATCGATTCTTTGCTTCAGATCTTTCTTTTATCTTTTCCACTCTTTCTTTTTCTTTTCCTTTTCTTTATATTGCTTTATTTGTCGGTTATAATAAGGGCGCTGCTAGCGCCCGGACGTCCGGATCCGGGCGCTAGCGTCCGGACGCACCACAGGAGAAAGGATCACCGACCCCCCGCTTCCACCCCGCACCACGCTAATGAAAACCGACGAACCCGTGATTCAAAAAAAAAAACGGCCACCCGCACCGTCCCCACGCGCGTGGGGGAGCAGATCGAACGCATCCCCGGGCCCGCACGCGGGATCCGATCCCACCTCTCCAAACTCCGTTTGCCCCCCGAAGCAACCTTCGCCTCCCTCCCCACCGTGCAACACCGCGCCCCCCGCAGCTCGGCAAACAATTGAAACAACACACGCGAGTTGCTGCAAAATCATCATGAAAAACAGCTATGCAACAAACAAAGAAACGCTTGCTGCACCAAAGCATGAAAAATACCGCAACAACGACCAAACACCTACTGAAACAACAAACAAACACCTACTGCAACATGCAGAAACTGATCTACTACACCAAACCATGGAAACTACTGCAACAGCAACCAAACACCTACTGAAACAACGGCCAAACATCTACTGCAACATGCAGAAAAAAAATGAAGCTTCAACATGCAAGGAACACCTACTGCACCAAAAGCATAAAAACTACTGCAACAACAACAAAAACACATACTGAAACATATCTTTCGAGAAACTGAAACAAACATATAGAAGCTACTGAAACAGGGGGAGAAAGGGGGAAAAAGCCGCTGGATCTGCATCGCCCTCCATGGATCCACCACGGGGGGGCCGCTGCTACATGGATCCACCACCGGGGGAGGCCCCATGCCGCCATCGAGGTGGAGGAGGCGAGCCGGGGTGAAGAACGCCACCTACGCAGCTGGATCTGCACCGTCCCCCATGGATCAACCATGAGGAGCCCGGTGCTCCCGTGGATCCACCACGAAGGAAGAACCCCATGCCACCGTCGAGGTGGAGGATGCTCCAGGGTGGAGGAGACCCCACGCCGCTGGATCTGCAACGACTCCTATGGATCCACCATGGGGAGGTCCGCGCTCCATGGATCCACCGGAGGAACGCCAGGAGCCCGCGACCGCCGTCAACTTCGAGGAAGCGACGGAGGAAGGAGAGGGACACAGCAGGGGGGGCGTCACCGGGAGAGAGGAAGAGAGGGAGTGGCGACGAGCCGCCGGCGCGACGTGCAGGGGAGGAGCTCGCGGCACGCGGAGGAGAGAATGAGGCGAGACGAAGAGAGCGGAGCGAGCGAGTGGGGAGGGGGAAGAGCTGAGCGAGCGACGGACGAATGGATAAGGGAGCCACGCGCGGTCGAGCTGGTGGAGTCGCGCGTGAGCGGGTTCGGGTCGCGCGGCGCGTCCGTCCCGTCCGGACGTCTACAGTGTATCATTACCGTTATAATAAGGATGCAGTGCTGAGAGGGACAACCGGACAAGCAAGTAGCAAGTCCCTTGCCTAGCCTCTTGTGTGGCTGATGAGTAAACTAGCCAGTCGTAACCCATTATATTGGCCCTTGCCTCTGCACCTGCTGTATTTGAGGAAAAGAATATTGAGTGCGTAAGGTTACTGGATCATCTCTTGCCGTCCATACACGTACCATATTCTGCAGCCAGGTATCCTCTTCTAGTTGTTTCTTATACCAATATTGATACACTTCATCATGGCTAGAATACTCCATTTGATTATGATCGAATATGTATGTATATGCATTATTACGAGAATGCATGGGGAAACATTCACAGTTGATATATGGAGCAACTTTTCTTTTGCCAAATTGAGTAATGGTTTTAAGCGTATTTACCATACAAATATATATCAGTATTTAATAGGTATGCATTACTATTGTCTTTTGAGTGCATTGAATCGTCGTGCCAATGGCATTGCCAAAAATCGTTGGAAGACACTTGAAAACTTGACTTGATATTATAGTGTGCGTGCGTGGTTACGATAAGAGTACTAGGACAGTTCCGACCCTCTTCCAACTAGGAAAGCTTTCATGGCATTAAATATACTGGCATGTAAGCAATTTTTTTTTGTTGACGGGAAGGAGGCCTCCGGGCCCGAATGACCGAATCAGCTGCTCCCTTGCTCCTCTGATCTCCGCTGCTGAGCCCTGCGCGTAGGGATTAAGGAGTTTGGATCTGCGTCCTAATTTTTTTACAATTTGATCCATTTTAAGAAAAATTTACATTTAGCCCCCTGAGCAACGTAAACTCATCTTTGGACCCTAGGGGTCGGCGCCAGAACTCATGGCTCCGAGGTAATACGTCTCGGCGCTACAGATCTTGGCTCCGAGGTGCCTGGCTGAGCACAACAGGGCATCCTAGGTGGCGTTGACGTGGTCGGTACCTCGGAGCCATAAATCTTGACGTCGAGTTCGGAGCCAAGATCTGTGGCACCGACCTCTATTGTACTGTAGCTGTCTGCTGCGTCACAGCAGGCTCACAGTAGGGCCTATTTAGTTCTCAAAATTTACGCTAGAGTGCCAGCACACACGGTGACCGCGGACGCGGAGCCAAACGGCCGAAAGTAACACTCGCACGAATTTTAAAGCGACGCAAAGACCGTCTAACAGTGCGATTAAGGTTCAACCCAAAACAGCTATAAGAATGCCCAAGACACGGCCAGAGATCAACTGGGGAAGAAGATATAAGAATGCCAACACGAGCTCACCACGTGGAACGTCAGTTCATGCACCAAGCCCGAATCGTGGTCCACAGCGCGTTCTAAGAAGGTTTGGGCAATTTTTACGAAAGCAACGTGACACCCAACACGACTTCCACCTGCCCCATGCTCACATGCTCACCTTGATGCAACCAATGGCGCAAAAATATAAAGCTAGTGTTTGAGAAATTTCATTAGAATTTAAATGCGAAAACAGCATTGTCTATTATTATTTCAGACTTAAGAGTTTCAAGGTTTCAGTTGAGACCCACCTTCTTTAGCACTTTTCATTTAATTTTTAAATGGTCTACACCTCAACGATTTCACCCAACTAGCATCCCATGCACTATTCCACACTTTATACTAAGCCATGGGGTCAAATTAATAGAGCACTATTTAATTATATTGCTCACCAAAATTGACACTTTTAATTATAGGCCATTTTACACCTTTATTTCTAGAGATTGTTTTTCGTGCCAACGATTAAACTATTTATTCTACTACCCCTATAGGACCTCACTAGCATGTTCTCACATACAACGAATTAACTCACAATATTCATTTAGTTTTTCTTAATCGCAGAAGGTAGTCATTTAGGATTCGTGCATCATTTCATGCGAGTTTGAAATCTTAAACCCGAAAACTTTGGTTTGTAAAATTCTTTTAGGCCCTAACCAATGTGCTAAGCAAGGTCGTAACACCAGAGGTGTTACACCGTCGGGGCAAGGATGTCGCCGGATTGCCCTAGGCGGCCAACAAGCCTAGGACACCATCCTCGGTCGTCGAATCAAGTGATGAACAACAACATGCAAGTTGGAAGAGGTTAGGAGAAAAGGGGGTAATAATAAATAAAAAAGATTGATTGGACGTTGGATTTCTCAATCGGTCATGATCCTCTAATACATAGAGGGATGGTCTTATCCCAGTAAAAAATTAAAACCTTTCAAGGTCGTAGTCTTCAAGTTTCCCACGAATCTGGGGCAATTCGGATTGGAATCCAGAAGGCTAGATCCGAACAAGGAACATCGGAAGTTCCGATGGCTGTCGAGAGTTTTGATTATCGGAACTTCTGCTATATGTCAAAACTTCCAATGTGGGAGGAACCTCAGAACACAATAGGGTTTAAATAGATCAGAACTTCCGATGTTGGAGCATCTTTCAGGGACGTAATTTCTTCATCTAGACTCCAACATTCCATATATGTTTTTTTTACCATCTCAACGAGAGGAACGCAATGTTGAAGTCCATTCTATACTTTAATAACTATATAAATCAAACAATTTTTGTTGTCAACACAAACAATAGGAAACAATATATATAACCCTAATATATCGAAGGTTAAACATACAACCCATTCAACTATAAAACCCAATATTCTACCCATTGAAGTATCAAATACCTTTCATATGACCTCTAAGATAGTTTTGTAGGGCTATTTTGCCACTGTAACTAGTTTTGTAGGGCTATTTTGCCACTGTAACCCGCCACACTAGCCTAATTATCCATATTCCACTCAAAAAAATATCCATACTTGCACATGGGCTTATTTGTAAGTGGCCACACACATTCTCTTTCTTTATTACTATGCATTCTAACAACTCTTGCTCGCATTCCTCCCTTCCATCTTTCCATCCTACCCACCTCCCATGAGCCGTCTGCGACCTCTTATCGCCTCCTCTACCCTCTAAACGCTCGTCAATGGCATCAACTTCATGCACCATGTATATGTCAACACCATCCCCTCCCACATCATATCTCCCTCTTGCTTTCTCCTCCCATGGCCATTGCAGTAACTAGTTTCCTTCCCTCCTAGCCCAAGTCCACTTTAGCAATATGCCAAGCTTGCTCATCTTACACATAGGGTCTATGTTCCAACATGGGTAATTAGACTTGCGAGGCAATCCTAGAAAACTATCTCAAAATCATTGAGCATTAATTAATAGATAATTAGGGGCTACAATACTAGGTTTGAGGGTGTTATATAGTCAACCCTCTGTAGTAGGGGTTACGTAGATTTGTATTGTATATCTATGTCAGCGTCCACGTAATACAACACGTCACCAAAACCGTCTTTTATTTTTTAAAACCATGACAAAGGGTTATTTTCAATACTTAGGCCTTGTTTGGATGCACATGTATCTACATCAATCCACATGTATTGAGGTGGATTGGAGTGAAAATTAGTTTAAGTTCCACTCCAATCCACTTCAACACATGTGGATTGAAATAGATTTACATACATCAAACAAGGCCTTAGGCAATAAAATACCTGGCTTTCTAGGCGAGGTGAAATAGATGAACGCTGATAGCTGCGGGCAGACTTTTTCCTTGTACTCATCATCTAGTAGTATCTTGGTGGCACAGGAAGCCATAGTTGCACTGACACACTGAGGCAGCAGCAGCACACACATTAGTCAGTTGAATTAAATTAAACACCCAAAAATGCTATGCTCGCATCCTGCAAATTCCAAGCCCAGCCCATTACAACACAGATTCAGGACGATCCAAGCCCATGTTGCGAGCGGCACAGCCCTGACCTTTCCGGCCCCCAAAACACAAAATTTCTATACTTTCAGATGCAAAAGTGCATTTTCTAAGATTCAAATTATATTCATATCAGCGAATCCAGTCCTATATTTTGATTAATCTCTTACTGCAATTCAAAACTCCCCACGAAATACAGAAGAGTATGTTCCTCAAACAACTGCACTATATATTCGATAGAAACTGTCTTGAAGCCTCGTAAACCATGTTGTATTTCTCCTCACTGCAAATGATTCAGAGCGCCAAAAAAAATGAAGCTTTACAGTATACCTGTAACTATAACAATCCTGAGTTTCTAGATGGGACGAGTTTGTCTTCTGCGTCAAACACAAGGCAGAGTTCCCAATCTGCGATACTTACGTCACCTCACCAGAAATTTAACCTCGGAACGAAAAATTCCCCATCTAAGTTGCAGTCAGATAATAGCAAGACTATTTCTCGGCACCGGCCTTTTCTTCTGAACTTCCCTTGAGACTTGCAGACCTCACCGGTAGGATGCTGCGCCGCTCTTTGCCACCTGGTTTAGCAGATGCGTTTCCGTACCATATCATTCCAAGAACGGCCAGAACCATCCCAAGGACTACCTGAAGATTCAGGCCCTCCTTGCCAAAGAAAAGGAACCCAAGGGACAGAACAAGTACGGTCTTCATGTGGCCTAGGACTTGGAAGGATACAGCAGAGAACCGCCCAATGCAGATGAATTGGCTCAGATTAACACCAATGGCGATGAAGCATGAGAGTGCCAGGAAAAACTGCAGAATTAGGGACATGATATGGTAAGTAAGGACACTATGAGTTACTAAGTTATGGTTGCTAAGTTATTGCTAACAGGTCAATAAGTAAAATGGAGGAATTTCAGCAACAAGAACAAACGAAATCAATGAAAAATTGTGGATGTTTTTTGCATAACATTCACGAGACTGTGGTGATCTTATAAATCATCACAGTATTGTGAATTCTCGACCAGATAAAATGCCAGCTAATCACCATTTTTGCTCTAATAAGCAAACAGATATACAAATTATATACAGAACCAGAAGCATAAACTGTCATGATCACAGAGATAGAAACATTGTTATAGACTGTCCTTACCAAAGCAAGCGATGAGAAACTGAAGTGATCCACCCTTTTGCCTGTCAACAAGTAATCTACAAATGGTCCCACTAGCAGGAGTGACCCAGCTTGGGCTGGAGCAGTGTGGCCCAGGAGGTTGAATGAGTTCAGAGAGTACTTGCGTTGGAGAAAATGGACATACTGCAGAAGGAGCAGAAATAAGAATGAGTCAACTGTATCCCGTTTATTGGGTACAGGACAAGGCCAAAGTCCAAATAGAACGATTTCTGAAAATGTGGGGTACCAAGAGCAATAGAATAGTAGTAAAAAGCCAAAGTTGTGGAATCAAATGATATCACATGTTCAACATTTGGGAAATGGAGTTATAACTTGTGTAAAGAACAATATATCAGTGGCATCATGATTCATGAGCACATTTATCAAGTCTGACAGTCCAAATATGGAAAATACCAAGTATGGCCATGGTGAGTGGCAATTCATAATCTCTAGAAAAAAGGAGCTATATCCTAAAGCAGCAGCAACACCAATGAATAATTTGACAACTGCTAGTTATTGATAATTTTGCAGAATAAAAAAATATCATTGTCACTACAGTGCCATAATGTCCTTTGAAAAGGCTCAAAGTGTGCGGTAACAGACTTGCAGCCAATTGCAAACAGAAGGGGGTAGCAAGCAATCTTAGAGGTTGGGTGATGTATAAGAAATCAGCATACAAAGGTGCTAAAACTTACGTATTGTTGCAAAGCTGTGCTCCAAACAGCTATAACAGCCGCAATTAGACCTCTTGCATTCACACTGACATCAGTAACCGTGCAGACTGCAACTCCTATAAGCACGACCATTATGCTCAGCTTTGTGTCCCGGGAATAATGTACATGATCAAAGACAACCTCCAGAAGACATGATGCAGGTATCATGCACAGCTTTGCTATCTGAGCAAGGGAATAGAATGAATTTAGTTGTTAACAATTTAAGGTTGCATAGTATAGTAGCTACTAAAAATTTCACCAACCTGATAAAAGCCCACAGAGTTCCACATCAAGCTCACATTCATCCCAACAATTGACAAGTTCGAAAATATCACAAATTTAACAAGATCTGCTAGGGGTAAGTGGGACGGCTGGCTCAGGCCAAACCATCGAAATACGATAGTCATCAAGGTAGTAGTCACAAAATGAAGCCCAGTTAACGTCGTGGCTGAAAAAAAACGAAAAGGTAATTAATAACATGACAGGAGATATATCCATGTTCTCATCCATGCACAGATTGTTGAGAATGTGCAGAAATATGATAGAATCTGCAACCACCTAACATACAGTAAGAAATTACATATGTGCATATTTCAATTGCTTCCACTAATGCCATGAAGGTTCAATTAGCAGATACACTACCAGTTTTGCCAAGGAAGTGTACAAGACGGTAGCCAGGTAGGTTTTAGTTTCTGCAGAAACCTCAAATAGCAAGAGCACTTTATAACTCCACAATTATTCTTCGGCATTAACAAAGCAAATCTGGTTATTACTTTGGTATTTGCAATAAAAATTTTGTTCACAGAAGAGCATACATCATTTCAAATCGAGGTACGAACCCCTTTCATTTATTTAAACAAATTTTGGTAGGAAATTTGCGTTAGCAACATTAAAACCGCTTAAAATCCATAAGATGTCTCTGTCAAAGTGTCAGTTCTCCAAATGTACACTGCATAAGAAAAATGGATGTGGCTTCCAAAATTAAAATTAAATAGACCAACCATCACCACGCTCAGCAAAAATCCACCATGATAATACTGATGAAAATATGCTTACAACAGTCCAGAATCTGGCAATCACATAATAACAGAATACAGCACGACATAATAGCACTCAGTAGCCAGGAACACAAGAACTAGAGACCAAAGGTGATAGTCAAATGTACTGTTTTAAGCAAATTTTGGCAGGAAAATTGCATTAGAACACCATTAAAACCACTTAAAATCCATACGATGTCTGTCAGTTCTCCAAATGTACTGTACGTATATAAGAAAAATGCATGAAGTGGATAGCACAATTAAATAAGATCAACCATCACAATGCTCAGCAAAAATCCATCAGTATAGTACTGGTTGATGCAGATATGCCTACAACACTCAGTCTGGAATCTGGAAATCACATAATAACAGAATACAGCACAACATAATAGCACCTCAATAGCCAGAAGCACAAGAACTAGAAACCAAAGGTGAAAATCAGAAGTATGGTAAATAATAAAACCCCAGGTGACAAGAGCACAGGCATACCAAAACTGAACCCATACGTAGCCATCAACGCCTTGTTGACCATGATGATTCCAACCGATGTGGTGACATTGAAACTCCACGCTGCGAAGTCGAGGGCAGCTTTCTTGTCGGATTTCTTCAGAGTACTCATCTCCACTTGCACGGCTTCAACTCAACGCTCGCTGGATTAGAGTCTCCAAGAGACCGATGGTACAGGATCCAGGAATCCAAGCTTGAACTGCAGATAGCGAAGTGATTAATCATAAGTGAAGTGAGATGCTACCGGTGAAGTTCACCCAGCAGGCATAAACATCAGTGTGGGGAGCAATATGGACATCGCAAGTTTTGTTATGCCTGAGTCTTAGATTTGCAGCAAAGGTCAAGCAACTACACAATCAGAGGACTGTACACAATGATGGATTTTCCACGCCCTCCATCCAAGTGGAGGATCCAGGACCAAAATCTAGGACGGGCGGAGTGGAACGACCAATTCCGACTGCGCTGCCGAATCGGCACACGTCTGCAATCGAGACGTGCACTTACTTCCTACTGGGGCGTCGTATCGAACCACCGCCAGGCGGGGCAGGCACACGGAGGCGCACGCCACCACGGCCGAGCAGAGCAGCACGGGATCTGGGCCAGAAGGAGGAGAGGGGTTGCGGTTACCTGCGCCTGCGCTGGCTGGCGGGCCTCTCCGCGCCCGCGGTTGCTGCTCCGGCGATGCGGAACGGCGCTGCTCCTCCTCCGGCGTCCCGATCTGTGTGATGGCGCCCGCTCCGAGCCGGCGGGTGGGGAGGGGTGGTGCCTGCCGTCCCGTCCCGTCGTCCCGTGTCGGAGGGGAGCGCTGCGCTGCGGTGTGGTGTGAGATGTCAGGGGAAGAAGTGTTGTTTGCTCCCCACCCCTCCCCCTCTAGAGCTTTGCGGTATTTATTATTTATTAATTTATTTTTGCTGCAAGTTGCAACGGGCCCACACACAGCTCCCAGATCTCTGCGGTGGGACCCTGCTTCTGTTTGGTTTATTTATATTCGTCTCCTGCAATTTTTTTATTTTTTGAAACGAAATATTCTTCTCCTGCAATTCATTCCATTCAACTGAAACTGACCGACTTCTCGGCTGATTGAGATCGGTTCGCCATGATTTCAGCATTTCGCTCTCACGTAAAAGTGAGTGACGCAAACCGAAGTGCTTGCCCATCACACGTACCATGCTGATCTCTCTGTCCAAAATAGAAAACGATTGCAATGCTAGATTTGAATCAGATCAGACTTTTTTTTCTAACTTTAAGAAATTAATACCAGCAAGCATTCTTGTGGCCTACTATATGTCTTGTTTAAGTTGAAACGGAATAGCCTCTGTGACTTGAGGGTATCATCTGTAGTACACAGGACATCGGTCTAGTCTAATTTGTTGGCACCTTCGTTTGAGCATATCAGCAAAATCAGCAGTCATCCAGCAGTGTTTTTCTCTCGCAACAAACCAGCGAACAGTACTTTCAGCCACAACAATCTAGCGAAATGAACAGGCTAGGTCTTTGCACTTTTGTTTCGATACTTACGGCAGCAAAGGCAAGTACATTGCTAGACGCCAATGATTTCATACTCCGTCTTATACGATGTTGAAAGGATCAAGATGCCCAAGAGGGGGGGTGAATTGGGCTTTTCTAAAAATTAATTGCAAGAATTAAATCCTACAAGCCGGAATTCACCCCTAGTGCCTACTTGTGTTCCTAGAGAGTCTACCGTTAAAAAGTTTTGCACCCTAGTTTCCAATCCTAGTCTAGCATGGCAATTCTAGGAATGTAAAACAAGCAATGAAAGTAAATACGAGAAAGTAATTGCTTGAATGTAAAGGGGCAAGGAACACGGCGATGTTTTTCCGAGGTATCGGAGAGTCGCCACTCCCCACTAGTCCTCGTTGGAGCACCCGCGCAAGGGTGTCGCTCCCCCTTGATCCGCGCAAGGATCAAGTGCTCTCTACGGGTTGATTCTTCGACACTCCGTCGCGGCGAATCACCCAAAACCGCTCACAACTTGAGTTGGGTCATCCACAAGCTCCGTCGGATGATCACCAAACTCCCAATCACCACCAAGCCGTCTAGGTGATGGCGATCACCAAGAGTAACAAGCTAGAACTCTCACTTGACCACAACGAGCCCAAATGAGGAGATGGATGCACACTTGCTACTCTCTAATCACTAGTGAGGAATCTCAAACTTTGATTCTCAAATCTCTATCCTCACTAGAGCTCTTGCACTCCCTTGCACTCTAAAGGGTTTTCTCAGATGTTTGAATGAGCAAGAGACCTCTAAAAGAGGTGGGGGGTTGTATTTATACACCCCTCAAAGAAAACGAACCGTTACTTTCTGACACGGGGTCACCGGACGCGCCGGTGCAACTCACCGGACGCGTCGGTCGCCTGTAACGGTCAAAACGCGATTTTGAAAACGAACCACCGGACGCGCCGGTCAGGGGTGACCGGACGCGTCCGACGTGCAAGGGTGCTTACTGTACTCGCACCGGACGCGAGGCCGCGTCCGATGCCTGAAGACCGGACGCGTCCGGTCCTCTCTGGACCTTACTGGACTCGCACCGGACGCGCCGATCAAGTCCAGGTCGCGTCCGACGGGCGTTCTCACTGAGTGACACGTGTCAGCCACTGACCACCGCGTCCGGTCCTCGCGAGGACCGCGTCCGGTGGTCAAGGCCGAAACCCTAGCGCGGTAGCGTACTGACCGGACGCGTCCGGTGCTCCCGAAGACCGCGTCCGGTGACTGGAAAACTGCCCGAAACTTCTCGAAACGCGTCGCAACTTCAACCAAGTTGCTTCCAACTGAACTTTGAGCTATTCTAGGGTTGCCTAGCGCCAAGTTTAACAAGTGTGCACCACACCTAAACATAGGACTCGCCTAGGTCAAGCTACCCATTCATGCCCCCCTTTATAGTACGGCCAAAAGAGAAAAACGAAGATCCTAACGACTATTCCGAATGTGTCTCAACACCTCGACATCCGGAACTAACCATCCTTAATCTTGACGTCACTCTTTTGAAAACCGAAACGATTTCCATCAAGGGACACGAATACCACAGTGCTCAAAGCAGTTATCACCTCCATGACCTAACTTACCAAGTTTCTGCAAAACACACGTTAGTCATGGTAATAAAGTGTTGTCATTAATTACCGAAACCAAACCTTGGGGCCTAGATGCTTTCAATCTCCCCCTTTTTGGTGATTGATGACAACACTAAGTATCAATGGATTAGAGTGAAGGTTTTCGAGCATGCTTGGTTCACATAAGCAAAAGACAATAAGCATAGAGGGTTAGGAATTGCTTATGTGCTCCAAGCCAAAAGAGTGTACTTCATAAGATAAGACAAAAAAACGTTAGTACACATAAAGATATAGCTCATAAGTAATCGGAGTAAGGTACGGAAGCACAACCTTAGAGCTATAGCTAAAACGGTGACATATATTAATCACTGAGACGAATAACACATTAAGACTCAAGGTTTACGACTCGACGACAATGTCACATGAATGCAATGCTAAAAATAAACATGATATGCATGAATGTAGCACACGAAAAACGAAAACCCACTAACAAACTCCCCCTGAAACTACTCTCTCTCCCCCTTTGGCGTCAAGCGCCAAAAAACTAATCTAATCTGACGGGGGGACAGACGGAGTCGTGTCGGGTGCCGAGGTGCGCGGAGTAATCACGAAGTGAAGCGAATCCTCGGAGTCTGAGCTATCTGGCTGACCCTCTGAAGAAGCACGTGGCTGTGAAGCGGTCTGGGTCTGAGCAGGAGCAGGTACTGACTGTGTAGCAACAAGTGGATCTGTCTGAGTAACCTGAGCCTGAAGTGCGCCAGTAGCTGGGGGATCTGTCGAGGCAACTGAAGAAGGGAGGGTCTCTGTAATCCCGGTCCCTGTCACTGGTGGAACGACTGCCTCGGAAGCTGACAACCCTGACGAAGTGTGAAACGTAGTCGTGTGCGAGGGTGTCGGCTGACCAGTCAACTCGCTGTAGGTGGCACTGAAATCACCAATAGGTGTGCCTGTCAGGAGATGCGGGCGAGGCTGATCTGACGGTGTGAACCCCATATGGATAGGAGTGAAGCTTGGGGACTGAAAAGACTGGGGAACCTGCTGCTGTGGAGATGTAAACTGAAAGCTCGGCTGTCCCTGACTCGATGGACCACTGGAATGCAAAGCCGGAGCCATGATAGATGCAGGCGGAGGAACCCCAACTGTGATGAGATGCCGCAGAAGATCCATGTACTGTTGCTGACTCTGTCTCTGCATCTCAACCTGCTGCCTCTAGATCTCTAGCTGCTGTCGCTGAAACTCGTCCTGGCGAGCCTGAATCTGTGCTAGTGCTGCAGCTGTATCCTGTGCCTGGCGCTGTATCTGCTGCTGCTGCTCCTGAGCCTGGGTCAACCTCTCAAGAATAGCCACCATGACTGGGTCTGAGCGGGAGGCTGAGCCAGATCCACCGGCCTCGTGGTCGTGAGACCGAGGAGACCGGTACCTGGGGATGGGCTGGTAGTCCTCATCAGTGCTGTCAGAAGTGACATCCTCAGGTATCTCAGCAGTCTGAGTCTCAAGGTCTGCGAGCTCTGCCTCGGCAAGCTCGTCAACTCTGGCGTCCTGCTCAGCTGCTGTCTCAGGAACATCTGGGCGCTCACGATGTCCTGGTGCTGGGGCCTAATCTCTAGTAACTGAAGCCCAAAGCTGTCTGATATCATAATCAGGGAATGCTGTAGTGGTGTTAGCAATCTCAGCCCTGATCTCAGGTGGCATCTGGATAGCAGATCTGATGATGAAACAAATCCAGTGGGCATAGGGAAGCTGACGGTTACCCTTGAAGCCCTCAGCAATGGTGTCCTCCATCTCACTGAGAATAAGATCCCAGATGTCAAACTGTCGCTGTGAAAGGAGGTGGTAAACTACCCAAAGCTGCATCCTCGTCAGTCCCTCTCTGTAGCCAAGTCTGGGCAGTAAAGTGCGTCTGAGTATAGCATCTAGAACTCGGGCAAGTGGTGTCAGGCTGGCAGGAGTACGACGTGACCCTTCGCCAAAAGGCTCGCGAAAGCAGGGTCGAACCAGGTTGGTGGGTGGCACTGAACCGCCGTGAGGGCGTCTGGGAGGTGGAGTCTGGCCATAGCACAACTGATGGATCCTCGTGTCAGAAGCAGGTAGTCTGAGGATCTCTCGGGCTCTCGAGCTGTAGAGTCTGTGATCGCGGCCTCTGAATGCAAAATGAATGAACTCATGGGCAGGATCAATCCATAGTGAAGCATAGAACTCCCTGACCCATGTGCCGCAGTAAGCACCTGTCCGTCCAAGAAGATCTGATAAGCCAGGCAGATAGGACAGGTGCAGACGGAGCTGCTCTCCCACAACATCAACCAATGCCTCTAGTCGACATACCCTCTGAGGTCTGAAAGCAATGCCACTGTCAACTAGGGCCCTGTAGAAGTCCTCCTGTAGTGGGGTATAGAAACCCTCTGAAGCTCTGGCATCTCTGACAGGTGGAAACCATCGGCTGACCTCCACAAACCTCAAGCTCTTCACCTGACGTGCTGAAGCACCCCTCAGGTCTAAGTGCTCGACCGGGGGTGACCCTCTAACTCTGGGAGGAGGTCGTGCTCCACGACGCTGGCCCTCTGGCCTAGGTGTCACCTGTGTACGCGCACGTGTGGAGCGGCGACGTGGTGGAGACTGTGCTGCCTGCTCCTCTGTATCCTCAGTGGCCTGTGGAGCCTCAGTGGCCTGGGTAGACTCAGTAGCGGGTGTAGTCTCTGTAGCCTGTGTCTGCTCTGAGGGTGGATCAACTGACATCTGCTCTGAAGGTGCAGTAGCCTCGGTGCCCTCAGTGGCCTCAGTGCCGAGCTGTCGACCTTCAAGATGAAAGCAACGCTCGCCTATGTGCAAGCCACTGCGTCTGCCACCTCTCTCTGCCTGCTCTGCGGCGTCTGCCATGGCCTGAGCGACCTCTGCATCTGAAAGTGTCCTCCTCTTCTTCCTGGCTGCAATCTTGATGCGCTTGCCACGCGCAATCTCATCACGACGGGGAGGACTGTTGTCCCCGTCACCAGGAGCACCACCGGCGTTCTTGCAACGCACCATACTGATTGACTGCCTGAAAACCTCTGTGAGATGATGAACTGACACTCGAGAGGCTTGGCCTCAATCCGTATCCGCAGGCTTGGCCTCGGATTTAGCGAACAGATCTGACCCGACACACCGACTGACTCGCTGCACGTATGGAATAGAGAGATATACTATAAGCACATATATAGCTAAAGATACGAAACCCTAGATAACAAGCACGTGAGATACGAAGTGAAACGACGCGAAGCTACCTCGGAGCGACGAGACGACGGTGAAAGGATACGGTGACCTAGTTCGCGAGAACCCCCGAGATCGGCGATCGAGCACTGAAACGACCAATCGAGATAAGCAAAGGAGGGTTATGGTCAACGGCAAGTGCTAGCGATGAAATTTGAAAGGACTCGAAAGAAATCGAACGAGCCGTTACCTCAAGCTAGGGTTGATGGAAACCCTAAGCTAGGGTTTAGGGGAAAACCCTAGATGGAAAACCGCGGCCAAAAGAATGGAATCGAGGTGCCCGGGCGCACGGGGGAGTAGATGCGGCGCTGGAGAGGTTCTTGGCAGGGGCTGGCTCGCCGGCGGCGAGGGTGGACGCGTGGGCGCGGTGGTGGCGCGGCGAGGATGACTCGCGGCGGTGGCGCGTAGCTGGCAGAGGCGCGGGCGCGTGCGAGGGCAGCGAAGTGCGGCAAGGGCGCGGAGGAGTCGTCGGAGAGGAGGAGGAAGGCAAGGACGCGGCGGCTCCGGCGAAACGGCAGCTTAAGGGCACGGCGGGACGGCGAGAACAGGCGAGCGGCGGCGGATGAGGAAAAGGACAGAAAACGAATCGGTTTTTATGAGGGCGCAGATCCGCTCGATACTCTATCACCGGACGCGGTGGTCAAAATCACCGGACGCGGTGGTGCAGCGTCCGGTGACACTCCAGTAAGCGCCTGGAGTGACCGGACGTGTCCGGTGTGGACTGACCGGACGCGGTCAGAGTCCGGTCGCTGAGTGCTCGGAAATTCATCGCGGAGCACCGGACGCGGTGGTGGTAGCCGGGACCGGACGCGGTGGTCGTCAGAGGCGCGTCCGGTGCAGCGTCCGATGCCTAGGTCTGGACTTTGTCTTCTGGATGACCGAACGCGCTGGTGGACGCCGGGACCGGACGCGGTGGTGAAGCAACACTGCGTCCGGTGCAGCGTCTGGTCGCTGTTCTTCGCCATTCTTCATTCCGAACTTTGACGCGACTTCTCCCAATCAAGTTCCAATTCAAAGAGACTCAAATAAACACCAATTGGAACCTGATATGAGTGACCTCACTCAAACCCTCAAAATTTTAAAATATTTTGCCTTAGGCTAGTATTATTTTTATGAAAATAGGCAATAAACACCCGAGGAGCAACGTATGGCCATGCAATAGAGTTTTTGGACCTTTAGGAGCGTCAAATGCTCTCTCTATTCATGGACGAACACAGAGGTTGCTCAAAGCTAAACCGAAAAGAAACGACAAGCGAACAACCATGCATATGCAATGCAATACAAGAAAGTAAAGCTAGGTTGCTTGTCAAGTTTGATCCACGGTTAGGCTTCTTCACTCCTCCGAAGGAGGGTTATCGTAACCGTGTTAGCCAAGCCCTAAATGCATTGCAATAAAGTAAACGTGACACATGATACAATGCAATGCAAGGGACAACACGCGCTCATTTTTTAAAGTTACTTGAATCAAGCACATTTAGTTCACTTCTTAGTCTACAAAAGGTAGCCTCGTCCAAAGGTTTAGTGAAGATATCCGCTAATTGATTTTCACTTCGTACACCTTCTAGTGATATGTTATTTTTAGCAACGTGATCTCTTAGAAAGTGATGGCGGATATCAATGTGCTTGGTGCGAGAGTGTTGTACCGGATTGTTAGCAATTTTAACGGCACTTTCATTGTCACATAAAAGTGGCACCTTTTCAAGAACAACTCCATAGTCTAGGAGGGTTTGTTTCATATATAAGATTTGTGCACAACAAGCCCCCGCGGCAATGTATTCCGCCTCGGCGGTGGACAAAGCCACACTATTTTGCTTTTTAGATGACCAAGATACTAAGGATCTCCCAAGCAAATGGCACCCTCCGGATGTGCTTTTTCTATCAATTTTGCAACCGGCATAATCCGAATCGGAATAGCCAACTAGTTGGAATCTAGCTCCTTTGGGATACCATAGACCAATGCTTGGGGTGTACTTAAGATATCTTAGGATTCTTTTTACGGCACTTAAGTGAGGTTCTTTAGGGCACGCTTGAAAGCGAGCACACATGCACACACTAAACATGATATCGGGCCTAGATGCGGTAAGGTACAACAAGCTACCAATCATAGAACGGTAGAGAGTTTGATCAACCGGTTTACCTCCCTCATCTAGGTCGAGATGTCCATTTGATGGCATTGGGGTCTTGATTGGCTTGCATTCTTCCATCTTGAATCTTTTGAGAAGATCCTTGGTATACTTTTCTTGAGAGATGAAAATCCCTTCTCTCATTTGCTTGACTTGAAAACCAAGGAAGAATGTGAGCTCACCAATCATTGACATCTCGAACTCCTTCGACATCAATTCACCAAACTCCTTGCAATAATCTTCATTTGTTGACCCGAAGATGATATCATCAACATACACTTGACAAATGAAGATCTCCCCATTAAGCTTCTTGGTGAATAGTGTGGTGTCGACCTTCCCGATGGTGAAGCCCTTCTCAATGAGGAAGTCCCGGAGGCGCTCATACCACGCTCTAGGGGCTTGCTTGAGCCCATATAGCGCCTTGGACAACCTATAAACATGATTAGGATATCTAGGGTCTTCAAACCCGGGAGGTTGATTGACATAGACTAGTTCATTTGAATGGCTTCAAGTCTTGCAACGGGTGCAAAGGTCTCTCCAAAATCAAGGCCTTCAACTTGAGAGAACCCATTTGCAACTAGTCTTGCCTTGTTCCTCACTACTATGCCTTGGTCATCTTGCTTGTTTCGGAACACCCACTTGGTTCCAATGACTCTTGCACCTTTAGGATGCTCTTCAAGTGTCCATACTTGGTTGCGGGTGAAGTTGTTCAATTCTTCATGCATGGCATTCACCCAATCCGGATCTTGAAGAGCTTCTTCTACATTCTTAGGTTCAACACAAGAGACAAAAGAGTGATGTTCAACGAAAGAAGCTAGCTTTTGAGATCGAGTCATTACTCCCTTTGTAGGACTCCCTATGATGAGTTCTTGTGGATGAGCTTGAAGTAGAGGTGAGTTTCTTCTATCAATCACTTGAGGAGGTGGATTGGGAGCATCTACATCTTGTGCTTGTGCCTCGGCTTGTTCATGAGAGACATAGGTATCTTCATTTTCAACTCTCTCATTCTTGTCATCATCTTGAGGCACACGTGATGAAGATGGTGGATCAATGATTTGCACATCGTCTTCATCATCTTTTGGCTTGATGTCTCCCACGGGCATGTTCTTTATGGCCTCCCTCAAGGGTTCATCACCTATATCATCACAATTCTCAATTGCTCCTTGGGAGCCGTTAGATTCATCAAATTCCACATCATATGTTTCTTCAACCAAACCGGTGGTATGGTTAAATACTCTATATGCTTTGGACTTTGATGAGTAACCAACAAGAAAACCAATATCACAACGTCTTTGAAACTTCCCTAGGTGTTGACGCTTCTTGTAGATGTAGCATTTGCAACCAAACACCCGAAAGAATGAGACGTCCGGCTTCTTCCCATTAAGCAACTCATAGGGGGTCTTGCCAAGAAACTTTTGGAGGAAGAGGCGATTTGAAGCATAGCATGCGGTGTTGATTGCCTTGGCCCAAAACTTTTTCGGAGTATTGTACTCATCTAACATTGTTCTTGCAAGAGTGATCAAAGTCCGGTTCTTTCTCTCAACTACACCATTTTGTTGAGGAGTGTAAGTTGAAGAAACTTCATGCTTGATTCCAATTTCATCACAATAAGCTTCAATGTTGGTGTTGTCAAACTCTTTCCCATTGTCACTTCTAATCTTCTTTATCTTGACTTCAAATTCATTTTGAACTCTCTTTGCAAACTTCTTGAAGCAACTTGCCACTTCGGATTTGTCATGAAGGAAGAAGGTCCATGTATATCTTGAGTAGTCATCCACTATCACAAGACAATAGAGATTACCACCCAAGCTCTTGTATGTTGTAGGCCCAAACAAATCCATGTGTAGAAGTTCTAGCACTCTTGAAGTTGACATGAAAGCCTTGGTGGGATGAGTGTTTGCAACTTGTTTGCCCGCTTGACATGCACTACAAGGTTTGTCCTTTTCAAACTTCACATCCTTCAATCCTCTTACTAGTTCTTTCTTCAAAAGCTTGTTGAGAGTGCTCATTCCAACATGTGCAAGCCTCCTATGCCAAAGCCAACCAAGTGAGGTCTTGGTGAACAAACATGTCATCAAATTTGCATCTTCGGAGATGAAGTCAACAAGATAAAGATTGTTATATCTAAAGCCTTTGAATATCACTTGCTTGTCATCTATCTTTGAGACTTCAACTTCATTTGGTGTGAACAAGCATTGGAAGCCAAGGTCACAAAGTTGCCCAACGGATAACAAATTGAAACTCAATGAAGCAACATAGAGCACATTTGAGAGTGAGTGATCATTTGATATTGCAATCTTGCCTATACCCTTGACTTTGCTCTTTGAATTATCCCCAAATGTGATCTTCTCTTGACATATCCCATTCTCTTCAATGGAGGTGAACATACGAGGATCACCGGTCATATGTTGAGTGCAACCACTATCAATAACCCAATGAGATCCACCGGTCTTGTAGTTCATCTACACACAAGAGATCAAGCTTTTTGTTTAGGGACCCAAACTTGAGAGGGGCCCTTGACTTTCTCAACTAGTGACTTGGCAACCCATATTTTCTTTGGCCTATTCTTGTTTGGGGGACCCAAAAACATGACTTTCATCTTTCCATTTGAATCTTTTCTTAGCATGTAATGAGCATTGAAGGCAAAAGGTCTAGCATGCTTGGGCAAGGGTTGTGGTGGTGGAGTTTTGCATTCATGAGCAAAGTGACCTTCTTGACCACACTCAACACATCTCTTTGGCTTGGGCTTTGACTTGCTTTGTTGTTGAGCTTTTGCTTTCTTCTCTTGATTTGCCAAGTACCCAATACCACTTCTATCCATCTTCATTACGGTGTTCATGAGGAGCTCACTTTGCAAATATTGACCTCTTGTGAACTTGCTTAGGCCGGTCTTGAGATGCTCTTTTTCTTGCTTGAGCTTCTTGTTCTCTTCAATGAGTGACTCATTTGTTGTTTGCTTCTCAAGAGTCATCAAACCTTTGAGCTTCTTGTTCTCATTTGCAAGCTTCTCATTCTCACACTTGATCTTGGCATAATCATCATGGTTGCATGACTCAACCACACTCTTGCCTTTGCTACTAGAACCTTGCTCAATGCTTTCAATGATCAAATCATCACATGATGTAGCTATATCACACTTAACAACATTGTTAGTAGCATCATGTGTCTCAAGAGCAAGTTCATTAGCAACCACAAGACTATCATAGTCAATTTTTAATGTGGTGTATTTGTCTTTTAGAGAGCTATGTCTAGTGATGAGCTCATCATGCTTCTTCTCAAGTTTATCATGTTGATCTTTAAGCTCTTTATTAGAGTTTTTGAGCTCTTTGAGAGTAGAAGACATAATTTTATTTTGATCTCTAAGCTCACCACTAGTCTTTTGAGCATTTTCAAGCTTAGATGAGAGTGATTCATTTTCATTTTGAAGATCATCATTTTCACTTCTAGTCCTTCTTATGATTTTAGTGTATTTGTTTAGCAATTTTACAAGTTCATCATAAGAAGGTGCATCAAATTCATCATCACTATCACTATCATCATCATCATCACTATCATGGTTTTGTACCTTTCGTTCACCCTTGGCCATAAGGCATAAGTGAGTAGTGGACGATGATGGTGAAGAAGGCGGTGAAGGTGGTGGTGAAGATGTCGGTGAAGATGATGGCCCCATCACAAATGCGGCAACCTTCTCTTTCTCATCATCGCTCTCATCTTCGGAGGAGCCACGAGATGATTCAATGTCGGTGAGCCAATCACCAACAATATAAGCCTTTCCACCCTTCTTCTTCTTGTAGAACTCCTTCTTCTTGCCATCCTTCTTCTTGTATGGCTTGTTCTTCTTCTTCTCATCTTCTTCATCACTTGAATCATTTTTCTTGCCCTTGTTCTTGTTCTTGAACTTGTCTTTTGGTGGTCTAGGGCATTGATGAGCTAGGTGGCCAAGTTCACCACAATTGTAGCAATCCATCTCCGAGATGGGCTTTCTCTTGCTACTTGTGAAGAATTTCTTTTTCTTGCCATCGAACTTGATGCCACTCTTGTTGAGCTTCTTTAGCATCTTGGTGGTCTTCCTCACCATGAGTGCAAGTGATTCATCATCGATATCACTTTCACTTGAGCTTTCTTGCACGATCATGGCTTGGCCCTTCTTCTTCTTCTTGTCATGGCTAGCTTTGAAGGCCAAGTCTTTCTTCTTGGAAGATGATGAGCCCTCTTCCGGAGTGATGTGCATGTACATCTCATGAGCATTGATCTTCCCCAATACTTGAGTCGGTGTTGCGGTGGAGAGATCACTTTGATGAAGCACGGTGACAATGTGACCATACTTCTCAACGGGAAGCACACTCAAGATTCTCCTTGCAACATCCGATTGACTCATTTGAGTGAGCCCAAGAGCATTGAGGTCCTCTACAAGAACATTCAAGCGAGTGTACATGTCATTAGCACTTTCCTTAGGAAGCATCTCAAAAGAATTAATTTTCTTTAAAGCAATATGATAGCGTTCCTCACGCTCACTCTTAGTTCCCTCATGGAGAGCACAAAGATTTTGCCACAAATCATGAGCGTTCTTTGCATTACGCACACGATTGAAGATATCTTTGCCTAAGCCCCGGTAGAGTGCATTTTTGGCCTTTGCATTCCACCGGTCGTACTTCTCGTCACCAATGGGGTTTGCGGGATCCTTGATAGCGGGAAGCCCTTGGGTTGCGGCTCTAAGGCACCCGGCATCTATGGCTTCGAGGTACGCCTCCATGCGGATTTTCCAATATGGAAAATCATCCCCCTCAAAGGTGGGAGGTGGTCCTTCCCCGTTAGACATCTTGCTCTAGGCGGTAAAGCCTAAATTAGGAGTAACATGGCTCTGATACCAATTAAAAGGATCAAGATGCCCAAGAGGGGGGGTGAATTGGGCTTTTCTAAAAATTAATTGCAAGAATTAAATCCTACAAGCCGGAATTCACCCCTAGTGCCTACTTGTGTTCCTAGAGAGTCTACCGTTAAAAAGTTTTGCACCCTAATTTCCAATCCTAGTCTAGCATGGCAATTCTAGGAATGTAAAACAAGCAATGAAAGTAAATACGAGAAAGTAATTGCTTGAATGTAAAGGGGCAAGGAACACGGCGATGTTTTTCCGAGGTATCGGAGAGTCGCCACTCCCCACTAGTCCTCGTTGGAGCACCCGCGCAAGGGTGTCGCTCCCCCTTGATCCGCGCAAGGATCAAGTGCTCTCTACGGGTTAATTCTTCGACACTCCGTCGCGGCGAATCACCCAAAACCGCTCACAACTTGAGTTGGGTCATCCACAAGCTCCGTCGGATGATCACCAAACTCCCAATCACCACCAAGCCGTCTAGGTGATGGCGATCACCAAGAGTAACAAGCTAGAACTCTCACTTGACCACAACGAGCCCAAATGAGGAGATGGATGCACACTTGCTACTCTCTAATCACTAGTGAGGAATCTCAAACTTTGATTCTCAAATCTCTATCCTCACTAGAGCTCTTGCACTCCCTTGCACTCTAAAGGGTTTTCTCAGATGTTTGAATGAGCAAGAGACCTCTAAAAGAGGTGGGGGGTTGTATTTATACACCCCTCAAAGAAAACAAACCGTTACTTTCTGACACGGGGTCACCGGACGCGCCGGTGCAACTCACCGGACGCGCCGGTCGCCCGTAACGGTCAAAACGCGATTTTGAAAACGAACCACCGGACGCACCGGTCAGGGGTGACCGGACGCGTCCGACGTGCAAGGGTGCTTACTGTACTCGCACCGGACGCGAGGCCGCGTCCGATGCCTGAAGACCGGACGCGTCCGGTCCTCTCTGGACCTTACTGGACTCGCACCGGACGCGCCGATCAAGTCCAGGTCGCGTCCGACGGGCGTTCTCACTGAGTGACACGTGTCAGCCACTGACCACCGCGTCCGGTCCTCGCGAGGACCGCGTCCGGTGGTCAAGGCCGAAACCCTAGCGCGGTAGCGTACTGACCGGACGCGTCCGGTGCTCCCGAAGACCGCGTCCGGTGACTGGAAAACTGCCCGAAACTTCTCGAAACGCGTCGCAACTTCAACCAAGTTGCTTCCAACTGAACTTTGAGCTATTCTAGGGTTGCCTAGCGCCAAGTTTAACAAGTGTGCACCACACCTAAACATAGGACTCGCCTAGGTCAAGCTACCCATTCATGCCCCCCTTTATAGTACGGCCAAAAGAGAAAAACGAAGATCCTAACGACTATTCCGAATGTGTCTCAACACCTCGACATCCGGAACTAACCGTCCTTAATCTTGACGTCACTCTTTTGAAAACCGAAACGATTTCCATCAAGGGACACGAATACCACAGTGCTCAAAGCAGTTATCACCTCCATGACCTAACTTACCAAGTTTCTGCAAAACACACGTTAGTCATGGTAATAAAGTGTTGTCATTAATTACCGAAACCAAACCTTGGGGCCTAGATGCTTTCAGATGTCATTTAGGATTTTTTTTAATAATGTGAAGAGAGGGAAGAGAGAAGAGATCGTTGTTTCATGGAACAACCATCTCATGAACTGAAATTTAAGACTACGAGACAAACTGATGTATCATTTGTATAAGTTATTATTGTCATACAACTCACAACTTTGCTTTTATTTTTCTATATATATAAATTAGAAAATTATGAGTTATTGTGAGACAACTTAAAAGACAATCATTATATGTTATCTATTAAGTTAAGTCGTACTAAAATTATGTGGCACTATATGAGAATGCCTACGAGACAACACTAATATACTTGTCATAAGCCTAGCTTTTAATTAAGTCATCATAGTAGTCAACAAAATCATTTGTAGTGTATTGCGAATATATAGGACGAAAATGACGACAATTCCAACATCGTCAATAAAACAAACTGGACTTTTGCCCGGAAAAGATAATAATAACAAACAAACGGACTGGAAAACTATACGTGAAAAAGGATTGTGACTTTGCCAAGGAACGTCGTCAACAAACGAACAGACTTTGCCAAAAAAAAAAGAAATATATATAATTTTGCCTGTCAATTAGGACACGCAGTTTGGACATATATATCTCGAATTAGAATGCACGCCGAGTCGATGCCAGTCTATAGGCTATACACACATGGTCCTACATACCACTGCAATAATATATATATTATTATACTGTGTGCATATGATGATCTTAATGCAGGGGCAACCGGGCAGCCTCTCCTTCATACCACAAGTTACCCATCTCAATCAACTGAACATGATGCTAGCTACTTTCTGATATACTGTATCACTCAACATGCATGTTGTCGAGGTACAACAATAATAATCAATCACATTTTTAGCTTGTGGCCTTCCAACAACGTTGCTTCTGAGTTGTAGCACAATTTATTATGTACGTACGCGTTCTCTCTCCTTGTTCCTTAATTAAACTATATGATCATTACAGAATCTCTTTGGCATCTGCGTGACTAATTTATTTATTATATTATAAGCAGTGGCAACGTTCTAGCTAGTGTGTCGGTGCAGTGCAGGTACCTTCGTCGAATATGTCGTTGTGATGGTTGCTTACTTACAGGTTATAACGGGACGGCACATGATGAGATGATCACTAAACTAAATAAAAGCATTTGTGTGTGTGTTTTCTTTTTTCTTTTTTTTTAATTGAGGAAACTGCAACCGCACTTCGGCACGGGGGCCTTGGACCCGCCCACCGAGGAAGAAGGCTGTAAATGGGCCGCTGCCTCACCCTCCAAACGGGCCCAAACCCAGATGAGCCCACGCGCCGCGCCATGGGGCAAGGCCGCGCCAGCACGGCACCACCCGTTGGCTACTCACCCAGGCAACCAAACGCCGAGCTTCTCTACTCAGCCATGCTGCACTCACCCAGGCAACCAAACGCCGAGCAATTGCATAGCAGCAGCCTGCCCATAGAGGGCCTGTCTCGGCCTGTACGATACAGGTTGGGACATGCAGGCAACCAAATGGCCCCTAAAAATACTCGGCGACGCAGCTATCGTGATGGAAGAGGTTACTTTTTTGGAAAAATTGATGGAAGAGGTTACTTGAGTTCTGCTTTTTTTTACACCTCTCATCTGGATACAGACGTAGCATCTGTTCGTATACGAACACGTACCGACACCACACATGCGCACACCACACTCACACCACTCGTACATAACCAGACCTCAACTATATACATAGATCCGAAGACGCGTCCCTAAAGAGATCACCAGAGAAGCTTTGTAGACGACGGGCACGTTAAGAGGCTGCATCTGATTTTTAGGGAAAAAAACCCGGTGAGCATGTACGCCGAGCGAGGCTCAAACGCGGGTGGACATCGTCCCGCACACTGCGAACTTGCCAACTGCACTACGCGTGGTCCTCGGGTTACTTGTAGCCTGTTTGGTTGCCCGCTTTTGGATGAGCCAGGCTCCCGTGATGCAGCTTCGGATTGTTTGGATGCCAGCACCATCGCCAGGGCCATGCTCCCGAGAAGCAAGCGCACGCAGCTGGCCAGGCTCCCGGGAAACGGAAATGAGATTCGTTTCTCCGGGGCCAGGCTCACGGGGTGCAAGTTCTGCTGCTGCTCGTTCCAGTGTGTAGGACATCATAAACGCTGCAACCAAGGCCTTGTTTAGATACACCTCAAAAGTTAAAATTTTTTCACTCTCTCCATCACATCAATCTTTGGATCCATGCATGAAGTAGTAAATGTAGGTAAAAAAATAACTAATTACACAGTTTAGTTGGAAATCACGAGATGAATCTTTTGAGCCTAGTTGGTCCACGATCGGACAATATTTACCAAATAAGACGAAAGTGGTATTATTCATCAGATTGAAATTTTTTTCAATCTAAACGACCCAAACAGCTTCTCTGCACATCCATGCACTACAGACACAAGCAACCAAACGGAGGCGTGTTGCACGGAAGGCGCCTGGCCAGCGGCAGCCTGGTTCTCTGATGCGGTGCAGGCCGAGAGGAGAAGGAAACCAAAACAGGCTATTGAGTTCTGCTGTAATCATTACGGATTAAAAAAACTTTGTGTACTGAATCGTACCATTTCGTACATCCATCCAAACGAGCAGTTCGTACCATTCTGTACAAGTAATCAAACAATCAACATATATGATTCCATTCAGAATTATCCCATCCATCATCCATCTATTTAGGACGAGAACGATCTTTCTCATTCACCTTTGTACACCAAACCAAAGTACCAAACACTACCTAAGAGGAGGTGGCTTGGTGCCTAGAGCATCCCAACAGTTTTCTATATTTTTACTAGTAAATTATTCTAAATTTAATTAAATTTATTAAAAATAGGGTTAACAATTATGATCCCAAATAAATATATTATAAAAAAATATATTTCATGATAAAGTTAATGGTACTTATTTAATTATTCAATATCATCAATATTTATTTATATAGTATATGTAAAAGTTTTGAGCAAACTGAGTATTGCTTAATTTAGCATTGTAACTAGAAGTATACTTTTTCTTATGCCGGGGAGAGAAGACAAGTGGGTGTCGAGTGTCAACTTGCTCGGAGGTCGGAGCCTTAGCGCCTGATGCTTATTCCAGTTTAAAAATTGGCTAATCTTATGATAAAGGCTTAAACATAGACTACAGTTAACCCAGTGGCTATTACTACTAGTCAATGATTAATAATCCGTATTAATTTCTTTTATTTATAACATCTAGATTTAATTTTCGGTAATGATATACAGAGGACGTCCGACTCGCGCCGGACGCTCCGTATCCACTCGCTCGCCCGCATCCACTCGCTCGTCTCCTCCTCCATCTTATCCTCTCGCTCGCGCTCGCATGCCTCCTCCTACGAGCTGCTCCGCCGCTCCAACGCGCGCCGCACCCGCACGCCTCCTCCCCCATACCGGCGAGCTGCCCCTCCCTTCCTTCCTCCCTCCCCCCTCTCCCTTCCTCCCCCGCTGCGATCTCCAGCTCCTCTATGCCGCCGGAGCCGTGGGTGATGGCGGCAGCTTCCGGCGAGCCGCGAGCCGCGCGCGTCCCCTCCCTCCCTGCTCTCTCTCTTGCTCTCTTACCTCCATGTTTCCAGATACGAGGACGATGGTGCGGTTCCGACGAGGTAGGTGGAGAGGGATCTCGATCTGAGGCCTCCCTCCTCCTCCTTCCTCCCTCTAGATCTCGATCTGGTCCCTCCTCTTCCTACCCCTCCTCCTCCTTCTTCTCCCCCTCCTCTGGATCTAATGGTTTGGTGGTGGCTAGGGTTCCGGCGAGCGGGTTCAGATCTCGCCGTTGTTGCAACGGTTCTCTGTGGATGTTGCAGTAGTTTTGAGTCGATGTTGCAGTAGGTGTTTGGTGTTGTTGTAGTAATATGTTTCACTGTGTTTTAGCAGCTGCAGCAAAATGTTTCAGTTGTCTTTCTTATGTTGTTTCAATAACATGTTCAAGGTGTTTCGACTCCATCGTCCCAGTGTTGGATCTTTTTTTGTCTTTTTTGTTGTTGTAATTCATACGTTCATGGTGTTTCAACTGCTTGAATCTATTGTTGTAGTAGTTCGTCGGGCATTGTTGCAACACCACGTTTATGGTGTTTCAGCGTCTTCACCATTATGTTGCAGCGGGCATGCGGGAGGGCGAGCTGAGGGGGGGAGTTGTGGTGGCGAGTTGGCAGTGGGCGGATCCCATGCGCTTAGAGCGTGGCGTCTTCCGAGCGCAGCGAGTGGAGGAAGGACGGGGCGGGTTCCCTTCACTCTCGCTGTGGTTTCCTTTTTTTCCTTTCGTGCGGGGCGAAACAGGCGGGGGTACGGGCGGAGTTGGGGGAGCGTCCGAACACGCCCCGGAGCCGGGCGTCTGGGCGCTAGCAGTGCCCTTTAATTTTTAGCCCGGTATACACCCTCGTTCTGACGCGTGCGCGCTAGGGATCCGTCTCGGTCAACGAGTAAGTCAACGTTAGTAGCCAGTGCGGACCCCACACGTCAGCTGAGGGACAGCCCGTCGGCTGCGGACATCTCCGTCCCCGAGCGTCGCACCACGCCCGAGCCGGGCGGCCGGGACGGCGCCCCCGCTCGCCGCGCGCCGGGCCGCAGCCACGAGCCCGCGCTCTTCTCCGTCCTCGTGCGCATCCGCACCCGCTGCTCACCTTTCTGGGTACAGACTACAGAGGAATGAACGCTGCGGACATCTTTGGCCCCGTCTCCGGCGGCGTCCGTTGAGCTCGGCGGCGCGGGAGGACGTCGAGCACCTGCTCTGGGCCACCTCCTGCATGCATCCCCATCCCCATCCGAGTAAGCTAGTTTCTTTTTTTTTTTCCCCTTATCGTGCAAAGGCTGCGCGGCTTCGTGTGGTACTGTGGCTGGGGCCAACAAGTGAGATTGTACAGTAGGATCTTGTTCATTCATTTCTTTTTTTTTCAAGAAACGGGAGGGGTAACGGCCCCTACTTGTTAACTTGTTTATTCATCTGACTGTCCTGGTATTTTGCTTCTGTACAGTTCTTTTTTGTTCATGTCTCAGTGCAAGTGAGGAACTTGTACTCTGCAATCTTTTTCTCTGAGTAAGGATTAAGGAAGGAACTACTCCTGGGATTTAGTTCTCCCAGCAATTCTGTTCCTTTAATGACCGAAAATGATGCTAGTTTTGATTAGACCAGTGTTGCTTCACTGCATTGTTCAGTAGGATTAGTTGAAGCAAGGACTTGCCAAATTTTGTTTGATAATATAATATAAGAGCATCTCCAAGAGTTTGGCAATTTTCATTTGGCAAATCTTGTGTTTTGCCAAGTTGTAAAAAGATATGCCAAGTAAAAAAACAGTCTCTCTCCAAGAGTTTGGTATAATTCACTTGCCAAACCCAGATCTAACTTACATCAGGAACCCTGAGAGAGAAACAAAATTATGTTTATGCCCTTCCACCTCTTAAAAACTTACATCAGGAACCCTGAGAGAGAAACAAAATTATTTTTGTGCCCTTCCACCTCTCTCGTACATACGGATGCCAAGTCCGCTCCGCGCGCGCATATTTGCGCGTGCGAGGCCGGTGGATGGCAAGTTGCCAAGAATGCCAACCTCATTTGCCAAGCTGTTGGAACCTAAATTTTCTTATTTTGCCAAAATTGAAAGGATGCCAATCTCATTTGGCAAACTCTTGGAGATGCTCTAATATAACTAATGCGGCCTTCTGTGAATCAGATTGGAAGTTAGTTGCGATATTATTAAGAAACAAGGGTGATTGGGATTGCGCTGAGAAACAGGGCGCGGAATCTGGATATTAGTGGGTGCTATTTGTGACAATAGGGTGGGGGCCTGCCGGGTAAGTTGGATTATCCATCCTTTGCCGGACAGGAAAAGGTCTATCATGACGACACATTGAACCCACTAGATACCTAAGAATAAGACAAAAATGGTTAGACCTGTATTTTGGCCTCCCTTGTTTGAAAAATGATCTTTAGATGACCCATATGCTTCATCAGAAAGACAAAAAAGATGAGTTTCAGATTTCATCAAGGTATTGAAGCATTGTTGGGACATCAAGCCTATGTTGAGTTCTTTTAACCAAGATGGTTATAGCATGGACCAAAATAGTAAGTAAAATGAATGGCATGGGATCTCCTTACCCAAGCCACAGCAAATTTGTAAATAAAACACTGTGTCGCTTTTCTTTCCTTTGTTCCAGTTCATGGACTCTTTTGTAAGAGTGTCAGTGTGTCACACTGTCAGTGCCTTTTATAAAAGGCAGTCTGAATGGCATCGAAGCTTTGTAAAAAGTCTCTCATTCCTAATCACAAAAAACTTTCATGTCGTTAACCTGATAGCTGCAGACTGCTGACTGTGGGGGAGATGGGGAAAGCTTACAGGGGAAGTAAATGGTAGGTAGCCTCAAAATATCAATCTGTGCATCATTCTGACCTTTAGAAAACTCCATTGCTAGCTCCTCATCCTCTTCTCGCTTCACCTGCTGCCCTCTCCTCCCTCAATTGTTGCAGCTGCCATGGGAATACCTTCTTTCTACAAGTGGGTAGTCAACAAGTACCCAAGCGTCATCTCTCCTGCGAAGGAGGAACCAGAGGAGTGCCCTGATGGCATCTACGACAACCTCTACCTCGACATGAATTACATCATCCATTGTTGCTTCCACCCACAGGACCTGATGCATGCAGACATAGATGTATCTACACATCTCAATCCATGTGAATCTGGCCGGTATTAATGTGTGTGTTCACACACCGCTGCAGGTGTGCCCTCCGATGACGGTCAGCGAGGTGTTCGAGTCCATGTTTGAGTACATGGACCGCTTGTTCCGCATCGTCAGGCCAACAAGGCTCCTCTACTTGGCAGTAGGTTTGTGCATAGATCGTTAGATATCAAATCAAATTGAATTCTTTAGACGCCTCCTCTTACCGCAGTGTGCATTAACAACAAGCAAGAGTACTTTCAAGTGTTAAGGATGATGTTGGTTACTTCAATTATTTGAGCAATTTAGTTATACATGCACTTTCTGATTTGTTTCATGTGCAGATGGCGTTGCTCCTTGCGCCAAAATGAACCGTGTGCGAAGGGGACGTTTCCACTCTGCCAGGCTGGCAAGAAGTGAGGTCAATGCTTGCATATAATTTTCTACATTGACAGTGTGATACATGCATGATGTCTGCTAGTTGCTGAAACAATCGAGAAATGCGTCCATGCTTTGATTTGCAGGAGATTGAAGATTATGAAATGCGGAAGGAATTAAGAGCTCAAGGGAAGGAGGAGCCACCGCGTGAGATTTCTGAGGTTTCTGACCCCAATGTCATCGCCCCAGGTACCGAGTTCATGGAGAAGCTATCACAAGCCCTTGAGTACTACATCCGTGCCAGACTTAATAGTGACCCCTGGTGGAGAGACATCATGGTTTGCTCTTGTGCTTTAGTAAATTCAATTTATGTTCTTTTTTTTCTCTTCTTGAAGGAAAGTTCATGTTCATTTCAACTTCAACCATTTGACATGCATGCTGAAAGTATTGACAAACATTTACTTGCTATTCAACTTGACCAAATGGGTGTTGCTGATAAGTTTAATACATCTGTTCTGAAGGTAATACTCTCTGATGCGAATGTTCCTGGAGAAGGAGAGCACAAGATCATGTCTTTCGTCCGTGCACAACGCAGCATGGAAGGCTATGATCCCAACACTCGACACTGCTTGTTTGGGCATGTAGGGAATATATATATCAATCGTTTTTCTTGATGATCTCATCATTTCTAATGTTGTGTATCACTGATCCAGTTTGCATCCTGTCTAGCTATTTGTACTGGGGGTTAACTGTGAAGAATCATTGCAGGATGCAGATCTGATAATGCTTGCTTTGGCATCTCACGAAGTCCACTTCTCTATTTTGCGTGAGGTCTGTTTATCCCTCATCAATGCTAATTTCATGCTTAAACATATTGCATCACATGCTTAATAAAGCACATATATGTAATATATAGAAGGCAAATTTAAGTTTTTTTTTAGCAATCATGTCTCACACGTATTTCATTAAGAGGAAGGAGTTTGAGTTTACAAGAGGCAAGCCACGGCTTGCCCAAACAAGTTATTATACTATTTACTAGGCTAGGATCTGTGTAAAGTTTTAACTGTCAAAGTAACTAGTCCAGCACTTTATAATGGTATGCACTGCTCTTCTGTTTAACTTCAACAGGATGTGCTCCTCCCAAATCAGGCAGAAAAAGAAGGGAATCCGAAGAAACCATTTCTGGTCCTTGTCACCTCCCAGCCCCAGATAATGCCACTCATTTACTCATTTTGATACACGAATAACACCATCTTCTTTCAGTTTTTGAACATATGGGTTCTGAGAGAGTACTTGGAGATTGAATTCAAGATACTGGACCCAGTCTGCGAGCTTGATATTGAGAGGCTAATAGATGACTTCATCTTTATTTGTTTCCTGATGGGAAACGATTTCATCCCACATATTCCATCACTTGAGACGCATGAGGTATCTGTGGCATGTAACCTTTAGATTATGGTAATAGCTTAACAGAAAGTTTTACTTTGTTATCACTATATATGTCCTTTCATTCTGTTCTTTACCCTGAAAAAAAATATAGATGTTTCTCTCATCTTTTCCATCTAACAGGGTGCAGTTGATCTTCTCATCGAAGTGTACAAAACAACTTTCAACAAAATGGGAGGGTATATTATCAACACAGACAAAGTACCTGAAGAATTCCAGCTCCAGCCTCTTATTTCATCAATGATTATCCATTGAATATGCGGTGACCTAGGTTCGTTGATACTGAAAACAGGTCAAAGATAAAAATGGTGCATATCTGGAAGTCTCAAGGTTGGAAATATTTTTTCATGAACTCTCCATGTATGAAGAGAAAATTTTCCTCAAAAGATATGAACTGGAACAGGTATGTTGACGCTCTAGTCAATAGTGTATTGTGGTGCAAGGTGGAATTTATTGTCATTCTTGATATGTTCGTTTTGGCCTTTAGGATTTGTTGCTGAAGACATATCACGAAATGTTGCGTGAAGCTTCAGAAAGTGAAAGACCAGAACTGAGACAAAAATTAGATGATCTCCTTTTTAATGAAGAACGCCCGTATGACAGTGTTAGTGATGCCCTTTTGGATAAATATTTCTCCTGTGACCTGTAGTCCTGCTACAATTTTTAAATGTCTATTGCAGATAAGACTAGGATTACCAGGATGGAAGTCCCGGTTCTTCAGGGAGTATTTCGGTGCCAAAACTTCTAATGAAATTGGAAAGCTGCAGAACGACATGGTTATGTTTTTCCTTGTTTATTTATTTGTCCTAATGGAATCCCTTTTCCTAGGCAAGCTGACATTTTATATTTGTTATAATCTGCCCTCCTTTCTTCCCCTCTCCTCCCTTTGAATTCAGGCTCAAAAGTATTTAGAAGGACTTTGTTGGGTGCTTCAATGCTATTCTGCAGACGTTCCATCATGGAGCTGGTAAAATAAAATCTTCAAATATACTGAACAATAGCTTATTAGCTTATTTCATTGTTATGGATTCTATCTACCTCATTCTCATGCACAAATGCTTCCATTTTTTTCTTTTTTAAACAAATGCTTCCATTCTACCGCATCTTATCTTACAACCTTTTGCAGGTACTACCCATTCTATGTTGCTCCTTTCGTATCTGATCTCAAAGGTCTATCTAGGGTCGAGATATCTTTCATATTGGACAAACCATTACGACCATTTGATCAGCTTATGGCCGTTTTACCAATGCGAAGGCACATTCATTGTCCTTACTTCTGCCATGCATGTTACTTATTAGGATTTTATGAAGTAAGAGTTGATAATTTCAAACACCCCCCCCCCTCTTTTGCAGCTGGTGTGCTCTCCCAAAATGTTACAAGGAAATAATGGCCCGCAAAGAATTTGACTACCCGAGGTTGGAGCATGACACGAATGGGAAACATTTCTTGTGGAAAGTGAGCTACTATTTCATATGTGCAATAATGGATCGATGAACTGAATCAACTAATTCTTTCAATCTATAGTGATCAAGCAGCGATGCACTAGGGCAATCAGCCATACTGATTTTCAAATTGTTTCAGGGTATCTCTGAGGAACTGCTGCTTTCAGTCACCAAAGCGGTAGATAAAGAGCTCATGGTAAAACAACCGCTTGTCATCTGTGCTCATGTTACACTAAATTTTACTGCTGTTGCATAAACCATACATAGTCATATTTAGTTTTCCCGTTGGCTTGTTACTGAATTAGACCCATGAATCGAGACGGAATACCGCTAGGCAAGAGAAGATCTTTCTGCACAGGGACTCAAGCTCTTTGCCACACAATGAAGTTACTGAACAAACATCGCACTGTTCAGTGCAGAAGCTTCTGATAGATTCAGCTACGAGGTGCACAAAGTCTGAATTGAGATAATGTAAATTAGTACCAGCACATTTTTAAGTTGAAATTTTGATTTTGTTCAGTTCAGTGGTCTCAATTTGTTTTAAAAAAATTTGCACAGTGGAATTGGAGGATGGATAGTGCCTGCTGACAATGATGGCTTCAGCGACCGTTTCTTCCACTCGCCCACTACAAACCTGCAGGACATTACGAGTGATCAGACAATGTACGTTTCCTCTCTAGCATTACTGTCTTGAGGCGACAACATGGAATGTCAGTTACGTTTTGGGTGTTCATGTCTCAGATCAGGTACGTTCTTCAACCCTGAGGCAGCGAATCCAGTTCCAAGACTACTTGTCAATGTCAGAGTACCTGACAAGGTGCATTCATGAATACTACAGTACATATTAAGTTGCTTATTATTCCAATCTACATTGGAGCTGTTTTCGTCAAACGATCAATCATGGTCTTTGGAACTCACGAACTATCAATTATGCAGACTGTTACTGGAGCCGACATCTCGAAGCGGCCACTCTGGCACACGTACCCGGGCTCAAGGCCGCCGCGCATGTAAACTGAAATTCTTGTGAATTGTGACGGATCGATTCATTCATCTTCTGTATATATTGCCTGAGCCTGACCACATGTCGTTCTCGTTTCTGACGAGGGACGTACTACTTGCAGCATTCAGAGGCCGGACACCATCTGGAAGCCGAGCACGCCGGCGTCGCCACGGGAAGAGCACAAGAACGCTGGCACAGGTTGGATCGGGCGGGGGAGAGGAAACGCCCTTGCCGCCACCACCGCCGCCGCCGAGACGCAGCTAACAAGGAGCAGCAGCTACAGGAGAGGGGGTGGTTTCTATCGGGTGGGCATGGCACAAAGCCGAGGAAGCAGCAGCAGCAGGTTCGACGACGACGGTGCGTACAGTTTCCGGCCGCTTGGAAGTGTGCCGTGGACCGCCGGAGATAGCGGCCGAAGCGGAGGCGCCGGCCATGGCGGGACTGCGCAGCCACGTGGTTGGTAGGAAACTAGCTCGAGGAATCAAAAATGTTTGGTGATCTCATTTCACCGACTGGATATATATCTACGTTTCTTCTCTACGGATGTAGTGCTCGATATGTACGTTGATTAAGCTAGTATTGATGTGTCTTTAAATCTTTGCTATGGTAGCTAAATGACTGCGGACAGATGATCTAGATGTTAATTATCACATATTACCTCATAGGAGGTAATATAAAAAAATATATAATAAATAAGGAATATCTTTCTATTAAATCTATCTAATATAAATGAATGATCTAACTTTCCTACTTGATGAAGCCTGACAAGTAAATAGGACTCAGTGTGTGTTCTTACTATTTCAGTACTGTCTAGTACATCCCATATAGGAGTTGCATTGTACTGCCTCTATTCCATGTTATAAATCGTTGTGGCTTTTTTGGTACATCGATTTTGATATGTATCTTGATGTAACGTATGTCTAGATACATAGCAAAAATAAATGTACCAAAAAAGTCGAAACGACTTATAATTTAGAATGAAGAGAGTAGTAATGATGATATGATCGATAATTAGCTGGGAATAATGAAGTGTAAGCTACAGATACGTCACGTATGAAGCCATTCAATCATGAACTAGTCAATTAATTGACCATTATCATGGCTACGGTCTTCCTAACAACTTTCCAACGTGCATAAATGGCTGTTACACGTCACATTGTCACGTATGTGTTTTCCAACTGGTAGTGGCCTCTGCTCGCTGCTTCGCTAGGCACGGCGCAGATCGGGGTCAGTCAGATACCAGGCAAATAAGACAGAGAAAGGAGGGCAATGATCACGGGGATGCCCGAGATAGCTGGATGGTATTTTTGTTACTCGATTACTTTATAATCATTTATAATTGGTCTGTATATTTAAAAATCAAAGGGTTCGAGCTCTTACGTACTAGAGAGTATCGGGAGCATCGTACCAATACCCCACCTGAGCATCCGTAGGCCGTAGCATACTAGTATTTCCACCCTATACGTGTAAATATTGTGACAGAAACCTTAAGGCCATGCCCAACACTACAACATGGCTTGTAGTCTTAGAGTACACATCGACATTATACGTCCAGATTAGTTTAAGCAGTATCTCCGCAGGTTGTTAGATTATCCCGCAGAGGAAGCAACGGCTTCATCTGACATAAGCCGGAGCTATTACTCGGGCACGCGTTGTAAACTTGTGGCCAATCAGAGTCCTGCGCTTTTGTAGACACGAAAGATTCTCCGTCACAAAAAGAGAGAGGGGACCATAAAGAGTAGAGAGAGTGATGAGACTCTTTGAATAAAATAGATGTTTTCACTTGTGTTGAAAGCTTAATAGCCTCAAGCTTTCTTCACCTACGTGGACATCAACTTTTTAATGAGGCATACGATATGGTATGCACTCGTTGATCGTGCCCTAACTAGAGGACAATGATGCAACCAACCAACGACCATGGTGTCTAGAATGCAACAAGGTTACACAGATGAGATATGCACAACAGGTAGGTTGGGCACGTCAAGTCACGCATGGTCAGGCGAACCGCGGTGACCATGCATAGCCCAAAGCCTGAGTCTATCTAGTGTAAAGCTTAATTAGTTGCTACTTTGTGGCTTAGTTGGTTTGGTTAGGGACTCCCCCCTGCCTCTCCTATCTCGCGCTCGCACCTACCATCCCTAGCGACGTCGTCGTGCAGGCAAGAACTCAAGCTAGTGCTAGATCAAGAGCTCAGGTAGTTGCTAGGCCATTGTCACCCACCACCACTATCAACCTCTCACACTGCACTGCTATTTTGGGTGCTTGTTGTAGCTGCAGCTGCAACTTTTTTGGTTGCTTCTACAGTGAGGGGAAGAGCTACAGCTACAAATAAGCGCAGCACAACCGAGCAAGCTTATTAAGGTAAAAGACCTCAACCAACCAACCAACGACCATGATGTCTAGTATTCGATGAAGCTGCACAGATGAAGCATGACAAGGTAGCGGTTAGGTGCGCCAGGTTGCACACATCGGGCGAACCGTGGTGACCACGCATGGCCCATAGCCTGAGTCGATCTATATATCTAGAGTCAAGCTTAGTTAGTTGCTATTATGTGGCTTAGTCAGTTTGGTTAGGGACTTTCCCTCATGCCTCTCTTGTCTCGCACTCGCACCTGCCATTGGACACCGTGTGGGCAAGAGCTCAAGCTAGCGCTAGGTTAAGAGCTCAGGCCGTTGTTAGGCCATTGTCGCCCACCACTGCACCACTGCTATCAACTGCTCCCGGTGCATTGTTGTTAAGGTAAAAGACATCAACCAACCGATGAACATGGTATCTACTATTCGACGAGGCTGCACATGCGAGGCATGACATGGTAGAGGTTTGGTGCGCCAGATCGTACACATCAGGCGAATCACGTTGATCACGCATGGCCCATAGCCCAAGTCTATTTAGAGTCAAGCTTAGTTAGTTGCTATATTACGTGGCTTAGTTGGTTTGGCCAGGGACTCTCCCTCGTGCCTCTCCTATCTCGTGCTCGCACCTGCCATCGCTGGTGACACCGTGCAGGCAAGAGCTCATGTCGGTGCTAGGCTGTGCATTGCTATTAAAGTAGAAGACCTCAAGCGAGAAACTCCTCGAACCTTGACATTGTAGACTCTATAATGCCGCACCATAACTTTTGGTTGCCCACAAGAGAGGCTTTTTTAATAACGGCTCCGAAATTTGTACCCGTGGGGAAATCGAACCTATGTGTTGGAGGTGCCACTCAGGGCATCCTCAATGAGCAAGACCAAATCGCCGGCTCAGTGGAAATACAAAAAGGAAAAAGCTGTCAGCAGCGCGATAGAGAGGGAAGTGGGGTCATGCAGCAGGGATGGTAGAATCCTCGGGAACCGAGCGAGCTAGGTGACGAATTGAGCGCTAGCGACGAAGATTTTCGAATGTTCTCTCTCCTTCGTGTAATCAAATAGCTAGCTAGGAAGGGATTGTTGGGGCCACCCTCGGAAGTCACAACCACCATGCCATGAACCGGGCGATTCAACCAACCAATGATCATCGTGTCCAGAATGCGACGAGGCTGCGCAGTGACATAATGAAGCAACATTCATGGGGAACTATTAGAAACGACCAGTGCTGACCAAGATGATCTCACTATGAAAGTTAGAAACCTGAATAATCATACAGTTACCACAGAAAATGCATGTACGAAACATGAGTCACTCAAAAAGATCGTTATTGACCAGAGATGTGACTCTTGAATCTTGATTTGATTGATATTTACAGAAACTGAGTTCTTAACCAACTAATGAATAAATCGAAGCCAAGAATTTACAAAAATCTTGCATGGCCTAGTAGCTAACATCATCCATGGATCCATGGATGATTGATCAATACACACTAGTTGGTACTACACTACTACTACTAGCATCATCTCTAAGAAACGAAACCAAAGAATCACACCTAAACCTAATAGTGGCCTAGCTACAATTAAACCTGCACGGGGTGTCACTGTCACAAGCCTGCTGCTGATATGTACGCGCACACATCCATGAACCCATCATCATCTTTCTCCGTACGATCATCTTCCATCGGCTGTTGTTCCGACGGTTTCTCCTCCGTCGCCGCCTTCATCTGCTGCTCCCTGAGCTTCATCACCTTCCGGTGGCGATTGGAGTGCTGCCCGCTCCGGAAGCTAGGAGCAGTCGACGGCCGGTACTCCGGCAGCAGCCTGTTCGCCGCGTAGCGTATCCCACACGCGTTGCACAGCGTGCCCGGCCCGTCCGGGCCCGCGCGCCACTGCGGCGTCTCCGGCGAGTGGCAGTGGCTGCATACCCTCTGCGCTTGCCTGTTCCTCTGGCGTGGCGCGGGGCGGCGCCGGCGGATACCCCCGCCACCGGCAATGTCGTCACCGCTGGTGTTGCCCGGAGGAGGAGGAACGACAGGCACCAAGGCGGCGTACCGGTTCTTGGCATCGTCGTCGTCACCGCCGGCGCCGGGATTGGCCGGAGGAGGAAGAGCGACCGGCGGCAAGGCGTGGAGCGGGAAGTCGAGCAGCCAGGGCCGCTTGCGGCGGTTGACTGATGGTGCGCTCCGCTGCTTCCTCGGCACAACCCAGGCACGATGGGGTTGCAAGAACTCGGGCTCCGATGTTGTTGATGATGACGGGCAGCGGCCCGAACCTGAAGACGTGCGGGACGGTGGCGACGACGATGGCGTGGCTGACGGAGGGGCGTGCGCCGGCGCGTTGGTGCTGGAATAAACGCCGGCCAACACGGCGTTCGGGTGGAGAGCACGTGCTGGCATGGTGGGCGCCATCAGTGGCGGCGGCGGCGCAGGCGCGCCGTTAGAGACAATGCCGCGCAACGCGCCGCACGCGTGAAGACCAGCAGCTGGCGGCATGGGCGCGGGAGCAGCTAGCATGGGAACCGGCAATGCAGGCGCGCCGTTAGAGGCAATGCCGCGCAACGCGCTGCACGCGTGAAGACCAGCAGCAGGCGGCATGGGCGCGGGAGCAGCTGGCATGATGAGCGCCGGCAATGGCGGCGTGCTGTTGTTGGTGACAAAGACGGGTGGAGTGCTGTTGTTGGTGACAAAGACGTGGGGCGCACCACCCGCTGGCATGGGCGCCGCCGCCGGTGCCGGCGGCAACGCGTTGTTGGAAACGGCGCCATCGAACGCACGGCACGCGTCGTACGCTTGGAAGGGGAAAGCGCCAGCTGGCATGGGCGCGGGCAGCGGCAACGCGTGATTGGGGACGACAGCGCCGCCCAACGAGCCGCGCGTGTGAACGGGAGCGGGACCAGCAGCAGCAGCTGACATGTGCGCCGGCGGCTTGGGCTTGGCTTCCGTCAGGTCGCAGAGCAAGTTGCCTTCGCTGGCCTCCCCGCCGTTGCCGCCGTCCGGCGCGTCGTCAGCAAAGAACATGTCGACATCAATTTCCTCGAGGCCGCAGAGTCCTCCCTCAAGAGCGAAGCTGGACAAGCCCCGAGAATCCCACCCGCCGCCGATGCCGCCGCCGCCATACGCGCTCTCCGCCAGCGGCTTCGGCGACTCCGGCTCCTGCTTAACCCGACGGGGCGGCTCGCCGGCGGCGCCGCCTATCCCGAGCGCCGCCAGCGACGACGGCGGCGCTCGGTCCGCGGGGAAGAGCTGGAGGACGAGGTCGAGCGGGTCGTCGGGGCAGCACAGCCCGCGGCCGGGGAAGCAGGCGCCGGCCGTCCCGTCGCGGTCCGGGAGGTCGCTGGGGACGACATCGCGCTGCGAGGCGTGAGGTTGTTGCGTGCGCATGCGGGGCGGCGGCGGGGCGGACCAGGCCCAGAAGCATCGGCTGTGCCTGCCTCTTGATTCTTGATTCTTGATTCTTGCTCGCTTGGTTGTCAAACCGAGCGGCGCATGTCTAGGGCTTGCGTCGGCGGCTGAGAGGAGATATTCGGGGGCGGGATGCGGGCGGGCGAGAGAGAGAGAGAGAGAGAGAGAGAGAGAGAGAGAGAGAGGAAGGAAACGAATAATCGATGTTTCGGTTGGACGGGGGAGACGAGATAGGGACGATGGTTCGGTTGGTCGGTTGGATGCGGGAGACGAGGAATCAGGGGCCTGGGCCGGGCCGTGTTACGCTTCCGCCTACTTCATCTGATTGTTACAGCCTTTCTGTGGGGTTTTCGCTCTGTCAAAAAAAAAAACCCCTACAATTCTAGTTTTAAACCGGGACATGGCGCGTGTGTAGGTTTCTAGAATTGTGTTTTTTTTACGGAGGAAGTACATATAAGTGGATAAGTCTCCTATATTCAGTTTCACACGGAAAATCCTATGTGACGCGAGCATGTAAATAACCAGCCAGCCTATGGCATGCACGGCACCTAACTTTTAGGCGGCTACAATACCCGCTTTGTTTTTGCCTGGTGCATTTTGGGCGCTTTTTTCGTGAAAAATTGAAATTATGGTGCACATGTCCTATGTATCCTAAAACTCAGGATAAATTTGTTTTTAAAACAATGTTGGCGTGAACATATATGTGGATATTCGTGCAAACTCAGCTAGACCAAGATAACGTTTCTTTTTTTTTTTGAAAGTGGCCAAGATAATGTTTCGGTTCGACGGGGGAGAGGATTTGTTGCGAAGAAGCTTCCACGGATACATACCCCAAGTATATATGATAAGTCACATTTTCTATTTCACACGATGAAATCGTGTAGATGAGGTTTTCACTAAATCCTCTTTCCATGGACTGCATGCACCACCAAGCACGTGTGTGCCCACATAAATTGAATTAGCAAGGTACTTCTCTGAAGGCTTATTCGATTAGATTTCAATCAAGGAATTGGAGGGAGGGAATTGGAGGGGATCAAGGGGGGATTCAGAATCTCCCTTATTCCCCTCCAATTGACTGATGGAGATAAAGCCAAACGTAGGATTCTCAACTTTAAGATACAACACCACCTCGAAAGGAGGTCTAGAGATGATGGCCACAATAAGTGCTCCTTGAATATCTGAAATAATCCAGTTTATAATATACATAATGACCTCAACAATGTCCTTTTCTTTGAATGCCTCTTGGAAAATATGGCGAATAAATGAGGGGCGGGCATAAGCTACACTATGTCCATCGCAACAGTCTAGAACAATACATTTTTCCGATTCACAACCCTCTGAAATAATGCCATAGAAAAGAAAGCCCCAACCAAAACAAGGAGATGAATAGGAAATGCTTGCCCATGGCCGGTCAGACTCTATTATCTACAACTAGAGCCATCACATTCTAAAGGCCAACTCAAAATTACTATACTTAAATAAGAGACCTCAACTAGCAAACTTCTCTGCAATTTCGTAAAGCCATGGCAACAATCTTCTTACCATCTATCAAAGAGCAATGTCCACTGCTCACATTTTTTCTCCCTTTCCAAAGGAACCTCTTAGAATCTTTTTTTTCTCGATCGGGGTTTTAGCCCTTTTTTCATTAAGAGAAAACGAGTTCTTTTTTTGAAAAGATTACAAAGACGATCTACGACGGTGGCAAGAGGCCATCGAAGGCGATACACCGAGCCCTAGCTACTAAAGTTACGCATGTCTATTACATATGATCCGAATTTTGCGATCAGACAACGCATGGTAGAGCTATCATCCTACTAGGCGGCGCGAACGACCCTAATGGCCTGCTGCTTCCTGCCTGGGAAAAGCACCTCCATTCCTCCCGCGTCGAAGATGTGAGCGGTAGAGTGAAGGCTGCCTGGAATTTCTGGAACGATGCTTCATCAGGTAATTGCGTCTCTACCTCAATGCCCAGGCGCTTGATCATGACCTTCCTTGTCTGCAGTTCCATCTTTGGCTCCCAGAACCTACTCTTTGCAGCAAGACGAGCGCTCTGCTTGGGGATGAGCTCCTCATCGTCGCGCTCCCTCGCCGCCCAGGTGATCCTGAGTCGTGGCGGGGATGAGAGAATGGGCTGCGACTGAGGCTTCCTGAAGGTGTTGAGGAAGTCATCGATCGGCATCGGCGCCACCGTTGCCGCTGTCTTAGAATCTTATTAATGGCCATGAATGTCCAGGGTGGCAAGTCTAAGGCCATAACCAAGTAGAGCAATCTGAACAAGAATTCTCCTCCTAGACACAAACACTTAACCTTGTATATGCCATATATTTTTACGTTTTAGACAAGTTTAAAGTGTAATGTATATACACATTAAGTTTAAGTTTAAAGATGTTAAGTATTATAAGTGGAACAAGTCAAATGAATGACAATTCGGTTTATGCTAATTAATTAGACGTTTCTCATTGCAGGGTCTAAGCCCAAAACATCAGGGGTGTGGCGCTGGCTACATGGGCTTCCCTCGTGGTGATGGGCTGGGAATGGAATTTGTAGGATGCGAGCCCAGTATTTTGGCCGTCAAGGCAACTATGGCTTCACGTGCCACCCAATTACGCTAACAGAATCGATATTGTATGGCTGTGTTCATTTAGCATGCGAACCCAAAATATTTCCTGTTCTACCCATCACATCGAATCTTTGAACGTATGTATGAAGCATTAAATATAGGTAAAAAAAACTAATTGTATAGTTTGTCTGTAAAGTTCGAGACGAATCTTTTGAGTCTAATTAATCCATGGTTAGACAAATTTTACCAAATAACAACGAAAAGTACTACAGTAACTTATTCATCCAATTTTTCTCAACTAAATACACCCTATGTTTTAAAGATTCTGGAGAGGCCGGGGCTCCTACAGTAAAAAGGATATTATTCTATATTGATACTTAAGATGACGATGATAATAATAATTGGCTGTAGGAACCCTACCCTGAACATTGGCTGTGTTTGTTTGATGTTTGAGTTAGTGAGAAGCTGAAAGAAAATGAGAAAGTTCATTTTTAAGAAACTATTTTTTCAAAAAAAAAGTTTGCTTTTTTAAGCAAATACTCCCTAACTTTTGAACTTGCTTCTCAGAAAAAGTTTTTTTAATCCATACACACACATTGGACTAAAAAACGGAGTACGCTCTTCCGTACGTGTCATGTGAATGTGATGAAAAAAAAGAAAAAAAGAAACAGTGGAGTACAAGACAGCCAGAGTAAGGCCTTGTTTAGATAGCAAATTTTGGAGGCAAAGTTTGCATAGTAAGTGTCTCGTCACACTGTAGCAATTTTGTTTTTATTTGGTAATAATTGTCCAAATATTGATTAATTAGACTTAAAATGTTCATCTCGCAAAGTACAACAAAACTGTATAATTAGTTTTTGATTTCATCTATATTTAGTACTCCATATATATGTCGGCATTTTGATGTGACGGAGAATAGGAATTCTGCATAGTGAATTTGGGAGGCAAACTTTGGAATCTAAACAAGGCCTAAGCAGCAATTGAGGCCATCGTTGCCCAACCCGCCCACCAGCACCTGCGCCCGGCGCCCCACCCGCGCATCCCCACACCGCCGCCGCCACCGCCGTGTTCCAGCTCTACGCTCACACACTCACATCCCCTACGTCACAGTACTCGTGGCCGGCGGCTCCGCCCACCTCATGTAATCTGCTCTGCTTCACCGATCCGGAGGCGGACGCAGCGCCGCCGTTCGTGCCTCTCCGCGCCGGGCCAGTTGCCGCGCACGTGGGCCCTTCGTCGGCATGTCCCGCGGCGCGAGCGCCGTCAGCGACCGGTGCTTGGAGCTGGAGCGCATCATCGCGGGCCGAGCCAGGTCGGGGAGCCTTGACCTCAACGACGCGCTCAAGCTGTTTGATGAATTGCTGCCCCACGCCAGGCCTGCCTCGGTTCGTGCTTTCAACCACCTGCTTAACGTTGTCGCTCGGTCCCGATGCTCTTCAACCTCCGAGCTCGCCGTCTCGCTTTTCAACCGGATGTCGCGTGCCTGCTCCAACAAGGTGCGTCCAGACCAGTGCACATACAGCATCCTAATTGGCTGTTTTTGTCGCATGGGTCGCATAGACCATGGCTTCGCCGCCTTTGGCCCCATCCTTAAGACGGGTTGTAGGGTGAATGAAATAGTCATCAATCAACTGCTCAAGGGCCTCTGTGATGCCAAAAGGGTTGACGAGGCCATGGACATATTGTTCCGAAGAATGCCTGAGTTTGGCTGCACGGCGAATGTAGTTTCCTGCAACACGCTTCTCAAGGGTTTCTGCAATGAAAAGAGAGCTGAGGAGGCACTTGAGCTGCTGCACATGATGGCTGATGATGGAGATGGAAGCTGCACACCAGATGTGGTGTCCTACAGCACCATTATCAACGGTTTGTTTAGCGAGGGTCAGGTGGAAAAAGCGTACAACCTGTTTCTTGAAATGCTGGATTTGGGGATTTCGCCGAATGTTGTGACATACAACACGATCATTGATGGCCTGTGCAAAGCTCAAGCAGTTAACAGGGCCGAGGGTGTCCTTCAGCAGATGATTGATAAAGGTGTTAAGCCAAATATCCGGACATATACCTGTCTGATCCATGGGTACCTATCTGCAGGACAGTGGAAAGAGGTGGTTCGAAGGCTCGAAGAAATGTACACACGTGGTCTTGATCCAGATGTTGTTACTTATGGTTTGCTGCTGGACTATCTATGCAAGAACGGAAAATGCAGAGAAGCCAGGAAGATTTTTGATTCTATGATTAGGAAGGGCATAAAACCTAATGTAACTATCTACAACATTCTTCTTCACGGGTATGCTTCTAAAGGAGCCCTTGCTGATTTGCCTGATCTCCTAGATTTGATGGTAGAAAATGGTATTTCACCTAATCATTACACCTTCAACACTGTGTTCTGTGCATACGCTAAAAAGGCAATGATAGATGAGGCAATGCATATACTTAGCAAAATGAGGCAGCAAGGATTGAGTACTGATTTAGTCACTTATGGAACATTAATAGATGCACTTTGTAAGTTGGGAAGAGTGGATGAAGCTGTGCTTAAATTCAATCAGATGATCAACGAAGGGGTGACTCCTGACATTGTTGTTTTTACCTCCCTAGTTTATGGTCTCTGCACCGTTGACAGATGGGAGAAGGCCGAGGAATTATTTCTTGAAATGTTGGATCAAGGAATCCGTCCTGACGTCGTGTTCTTCAACACAATAATGTGTAACTTATGCAAAGAAGGACGGGTAATGGAAGCCCAGAATGTCATTGACTTGATGGAACGTGTAGGCGTGAGGCCTGATGTTATCTCGTATAATATATTAATAGATGGCCATTGCTTAGCTGGTAGAATTGATGAAGCGGCAAAGTTACTTGATGTTATGGTCTCAGTTGGCTTGAAACCTAACTTGGTCTCCTATAGTACATTGCTTCATGGCTACTGTAAAGCTGGCAGGATAGACAATGCATATTGTCTTTTCCGAGAAATGTTGAGGAAGGGTGTTACTCCTGGAGCTGTGACATACAGTAATATACTACAAGGTTTATTTCAGACTGGGAGATTTTCTGAAGCAAAGGAACTCTACCTCAATATGATTAAAAGTGGAAAACAGTGGGGCATTTGCACATATACCATAATTCTAAATGGGCTTTGCAAAAATAATTGTGTTGATGAAGCATTCAAAATGTTCCAGACTCTTTGTTCTAAGGATGTTCGACCTGACATTATTGCTTTCAATACCATGATCGGTTCGTTGCTAAAAAATGGCAGTAAGAAAGATGCCATGGATTTGTTCGCTGCTATCCCTACCCATGGTTTAGTTCCAAATGTGTTTACCTATCACTTAATGATTGAAAATCTCATACAAGAAGGGCTGCTAGATGAGTTTGACAATCTGTTTTTAGCAATGGAAAAGAGTGGATGCACTCCAAACTCATGCATGCTAAATGCTATAGTTAGGAGGCTGTTGGGTAGTGGTGAGATAATGAGGGCTGGGGCTTACCTCTCCAAAATTGATGAAATGAACTTCTCACTTGAGGCTTCCACTACTTCCTTGCTAATATCACTTTGCTCGACGGAGGAATATAAGAACCATGCAATGTCCCTACCTGAAAAGTACCGTTTTCTTGTGGAGGTCAACTAATGGTGATTATGACAAACAAATCCTCTGGTCAGTGGTAATGTCCACATCATGCTCTAATTTGTTGGCCATGTTGTGTTGTCACATTAATTTGATGAAATTTTCTCTAGGGAAGTGTTGTACTGTTAGTGCATGTCAGCATCCAGTTTATGTCCTATAAAGTTATCTTGTCTTCAGTCCTAGTTCTCTTTACAGCGGGAATCAATTTTCAAACTATTGGGAGCACATAAGTTTCTTCCTTTTGTTGCTTAGTTTGTAAGATATTCTTCACAGCCAGGAATAAAGTCAATCATCTTGACTGCTTGATGGATTTCTATACACTAAGCTTCGTGTTTTTCCCCCACTGTTAGAAGTATACCCCCTCTCCCCCCTGAGTATCTATTGTTAGCAGTGCCTTTTTTCACACTAATATCTGCTGTTAGCAGTGTGTGTTGTTCCTGTTTGTAGTTCCATGGATCAGGTAAATCCAATATATACTAGTGTTTTCTGATGCTTTTGTGGTCTATTTCCCATGACTTGTTTTCTTTGTTCTCTACAATCTCCTGTTCCTATGCCTTCACTTTTTATTAGAGGGAGTCCATGCTGAACTACCTCAAACTCTGCTTAACTTTTGTGTTAGACCATCCTCCTTTGGCTTGCTCTTTCCTGACATCCATGTCATTGATTCCTTGCAGCTCCATGTCTATAAGGAGAGGTCGAGCATTGGAAGTCCCATCATGACCTTCTTCTATGGTGCCAATATTTCTAACCATCCTGGTTATCTGAACTGGAGCAGTTTGGTTTCATGATGGCATCTGGAGGCTGGAGCAGGGTTTTTAGGACTTTAGCAAAGACCTAAGTGTTTGACATTATTTTTGTGCATGGTCTTCAAATACAAGCATACCAAGCCATCTTCAAACTCTCAGATCATTGCTTAATAGAACTCCAGTGCGCCATATTCGAGCAGCTGCTGTTGCTCTTGTAGCAGCATGAATAAGAGAGTGAAATCTAGAGTCTAAATGATATATGTAGTACTTTGTCGAAAGTACTCTGCTTTCTCTCATAAGGCTTCCTGAAACTTAGTTGAAAGTACCCTGTATGAAGTATGAACTATGGCTCCAAGGTTGAAAATCGCAACATTGTTATTTTCTAACAACAATATACATGCAGGCAACCAGATGGTGTTTCTGCTCCTGAATCTGTTAGAGGCCATCGGGATCGTACTCACCCTTCAAGCCTTTTCTTGTGGTTCCGAGCAGTACAAACAATGAAAGGATGCATAGGCTTGGGTGGATCACAGAGGGAGGAGAGCCTGACCTGCTTGGTGGATCACAAAGGAAGGCTGGGGTGCATGTTAACTGATAAGGCTTGACGTGGTGATCCTACTTGGCTTGTTCTTGCAGGTTTGCAGCTAGGCTCTGATTATATCTTAGTCCACTGAGCAGATATTAAGTTAGCTTGTCATGTTTTCATGCATTTCCATTGGTGGCTGGTCACTTGGTATTAGTCAATCTTCATTGTGCCTTTCTAGTAGAATCTACCAGCGCTATGAATATGTGGATTCTGATGGTTGCTCTTGACCAAGGCAATGCCTCTGGTGTGATCAAGTCCCATGACTGTTCGTCGCTATTTACTAGAAAGTGGTAGATTCATTGAGCTGGATGACTAAACACTTGTCTACTATGTGCATATTTTGCCCATTTTTCTACTAGGCCGAAACTTGTTGGCTATGAAACCCTATAACTTAGCAAACTGAGCAGTTTTTTTCTATGATCACATCAAAGATTTCTTTGCAATTTAGAACTCCTGTGTTTGTACTGAGACTAAAACCAGTGCTTACAATGTGAACTGAATTTTTCCTTTGCACTAGGTTGGTGCTGAACTACAATTTCCGTGCTTGCCATGTCCAGAGTCCTGACCATCAGATGGAATGGCTTGCTTGGATAACTCACCAAGGTACAATTTAAGGGACAATTATGGTTCTTAACATCTGGCTTTACTATAGCAAATGTCTGTTTCTATCTTCATTTTTAGAGACAGATTATTTTACATGTCAATTTAATTGGACTATTAGCTTCAATCCATATTTGCTTAGAACTGGACTTTCTGTTCTGTATGCAACTTTGCTTATTTGCTCTCGTGCCACTGTGCTTAGGGGCAGAGCTTCGAATGGGACAAGGAGGGTGCTTAATAATGAAATATTATATGTAAACCATACTTTTTGGCATGTTAATCTTGGTTATACACTTTAATCAAGGTACTGTGCATATAGGGCTAAAAAAGGGTAACATGGGCAACGGATGGGGTGGGTTGGAGGGGTGGGTGGGGGTTTTCCAGTCCTGGCAGCACCTGTCTTGGATACTGTCCTTGGTTGTGCTGCTGACATTCCCTGTTACGTTTGCATGCTTAATGATTTAATTTGTACTTTTTTTTGTAAAGCCTCTTATCTCTAAGATGGATTCATAATTCGTTTGTTTAACTTTATTTTTCATCTCTTCGCCAACTGTTGGAAGAAAATGCCTTATTCTTGTTTGTTTAATGCTCCATAGAAGGGGCAACAAATTACTTTTTTTTTCTATAGTTCTTTTTTCATTATGTGTTCATTTGAAATAATTTTGGGCTTTATATTTTTGCTTCAGGAACATCATCGGTTGAGATGGTTTGGACATGTCCAACGGAGGCCTCCTGAGGCGCCGGTGCGTAGTGGAGTTCTAAAGCAGGCCGATAATGTAAAGAGCGGTAGAGGTCGACCTAAACTAACGTGGGACGAGTCCGTTAAGAGAGATCTTAAGGAGTGGAATATCCCCAAGGATTTAGCTATGGATAGGAGCGCTTGGAGATTGGCAATCAACGTGCCTGAACCGTGACCCCTTTTTTGTCTTGTGCCTTTTTTGTCCCTTTATGTGTCTCCCTGTTTTCTCGTCTCTTTTGGGTTTCATCTCTAGCCTACCCTAACTTGCTTGGGACAAAAAGGCTATGTTGTTGTTGTTGTTGTTGTTGTGAACATTTTGGTAATTCTGCATCTTATCTGTTAGATGACCTGACCTCCGGTTCAATGGTAAATGAGACTTGACACTTGGGTGAACGACAGTTTGGACTGAGCAGAGTTCATAGTGGTGGTGGTATGGCAAACTACTCTGCATTTGGCATGGGTTCTCTTTGGATAGATATGGATTCAGACAATGCTGAATATCACAGAAATATCCAAAATTGCTTCATGTCAAACATAGAAACGATGAATGCTTTTGGCAATAGGGATCTTAATGCTTCCTACATGTCTGATTCTGATCTTTCAGATGCTTTATCTGGGTTGAGGCTGTAATAATCCAGTAATGGATCAAAGGAATCATGGGGAAGAGCTACCAGATGAACTACTAAAACTCTTCTTCATTCCATTCAGTATGTTTTGTGCTCCAGTTCCCACCTAATTCTGCTCTATTTCCGGGCTGAAGAAAGCTGCAGCTTCCTCGTCATTGTCTAACCCTGCGGCTGCCTCTGGTCCGGCTAAGGTGAGGGAGAAATCACTGACCCTATTCTTTTTTTTTCTTAATTAATCCTCACGTCACGCATCCGAACTAGTTGTGCTTCCTCATAAAGTTATGCCTAGTTGAATTGCCTTTTCTGCATTTGTTCCTTTTCCCAATTTGTTAGTTACCTCTTTAGTGCCGTTTTAGGTCTGGCAACCGGGTGTGGATGCACTGGAAGATGGAGAGGAGCTCCAGTTTGATCCTGAGGCATACAATTATATCCGAGGGTTCGGCATTGGCTGGTCTTGCTTGAGGTAAAATTTGTCTGCACAATTCATTACCTCTGTATCCTAACTTCAGGCCAATACATTGTCCATTCTCAATGAATAACCCTTCCGTCACAGTTTTGATGTTGTGCGCGATCAACTTGGAGTTGTCCGATCAGAGTTCCCCACACATTCTATGGTATTGCAGGAACGCAGGTTGCAATATTCTTCACACCTTCAAAAACAGGAATATTAATTTTAGTTTCTGAATTACAGGAACATTGATTTTGTACTGTTGTTCCTGTTAAGTTGTTTTCAATTGAAAACGTGTGCCTGTGGCTGATTCTATTCTCAGAAAAACCATGCCAGAAACTTATTGTGATTGATTGCTTGCACTTATATCTTGATTGTTGCTAGAAGTTGTGATGGGGCTGTTAAGACAGTAAGATAATCATAAATTCAACTACTTTCTTGATTGGATTCAGCTTAATTGCTTAAATGATGGCATAAGACTGGTGGAGTTATAAATAATCATTTCATGATAATGTACTTAAGTTTATCTCTACGAGTTAAGAGCTAAACTCTAATTCCATGATTGAGGTAAACTCTTATTTAATGATGGAGCTTACGCTGGACAGGCTGATCGAGAAGGCTTCAAAGAATTATATTCCTGTTTTACACATTCTCTTGAAGGGGGCTGCAGCAAAGTCCAAGGTCCAAAGGCAAATGTGTCCTTAGGACCTTAGCTTGCATCCACAAGGCAAGCAACAAATGAACGATGACAACCCGCGTATTCAATTCAATGAACACAGGTGATCACGAAGCCTATTTATAAATTGTAACGGAGGCAGTCAGGCAGAGATCGATATCTCATCTCTCACTGAAACACGCACCAGAGGTAGAGCTAGAGTTAGAAGAAGACAGCACAGCAATGGAGGCGGGGAAGAAGAAGAAGCTGGCCACCCTGGTGGGGTGCAACAACTACGCCGGCACGCAGTCCGAGCTGCAGGGCTGCATCAACGACGAGTCGACGACGTCCACGCCATGCGCGCCGTCGTCCTGGCGTTCAGCGGGGCGCTGCAGGCCGTGCTGGCGGCGCACCCGGCGCGGCGACGCCGATGAGCAACCGGGAGGTGGTGCCCCGCGCCAGGGAGGTGCTTGGCAAGCAGGTTCCAGCAGCACCCCTGCCCCTCTACTGCAGCGACGCCAACGCCGGCGCGCCGTTCCTCGGGCAGCAGGAGACCAGGGCCAAGAGCAACTGAGCAAGGAGCAGAGGCAGCCGGAATGCCCACGCTCCCATGGTTCCTGATTCACCATCCCTGCGATTTGTGGGTGTGGCATGTGCATATGCCAAAATTTTAATGGGAGTATGTAGTATATATGTATCTGCATGCAACTCGATCTTCATGCTAATTGCTAAACCAAATGAATAACATTTCTTCTTAGTGGCCGTGTTTGTTTGAGCTTCGGTGAGAACTGAGAAGCTGAAAGAAGAAAAAAATCTGGCAAAAGCTATGAATATGATCATTTTTAAGAAACTATTTTTTTTTCAAAAAGTGTTTGCTTTTTAAGCAAATATACTCCTAACTTTTGAACGTGCTTCTCAGACAAGTTATGTGCATGTCTGCCTGCATGCGTGTCCATCCACCTGTCAGGGTGTCACCGCGCGCATCTCTTCCCATTCACGTGCATGCGCTTCCTGATCAGATTATAATGCTGTAAGCAGACGATGCAGCAGCTAGCCGGTATGGACATGGTGATTAGCACAGAAATGTACCAATGTTCAGGTCTCTGATTTAGTCTTGTGGGGTACAGACAGGGGTTCCACCGTTGAAGCGTGTAGTATTCTTTTCTTTTTGGAAAACCACATGCACACATCGTTTGTTGAGGTCCACTCACATGCGTATATATTTCTCTACTCTAATATGACTGAAAAGAACGGCTCGTCAGAACGTCTGGGTGGTGTAGTTGGTTATTAAAGGTCCCCAGTTTGAACCGGGGCTCAGACAAATTTTCGAGAGGAAGAGCTTACACAACTAACGGTAATGCTCCTCTCGCGGCGTCTGTCTGAACGGATGGCGCAGCGCTTCACAGTCAGCGCCGCTCGTTCCAGTTCGTCGCGCGCCTCGTCCGCGACGTGAGCTCCCGTCTGCGCCCACGACAATCGCTCCTGTCCGCGCCCGCGACGCTTGCTCCCGCACTACACCCGCCCACCCACCGCACCTCCCCCCATTTCACATTGGCGTCGATCTCCGCGCCGGCATCGAGCTATGCGTACCGATGAGTCTCCATTCGTCCAAGCAGCTAAGCAGCTAGGTGACATTACACTAAAAGCGTACGTTGCAAGCGTATGTTTAAGGTGTTTTGGAGGTATATTGCAATTGTTTTGTATTGATATTGCAAAAGTAGATCAGGATGTTACACATATTGCAATGGCTACACACTTATGTTTTAAGCATATGTTCCAAATGTTTCATCTATTTAAGACGTATGTTACAAGTGTTTTATTTGGATGTTGCAAAAGTAAATCTGGATGTTGCATATATATGTAAGCATTTTTATGTGTTTTCATATGTATGTTGCAAGTGTTTTAACTGGATGTTCGGATATGTTTGCAATGGCTACACACATGTTTTCAAGGTTTTTTTTTGTGTTTTGCAAGTGTTTTAGACGTACGTTGCAGGTGTTTCAACTATTTTGGACGTACGTTGCAAGTGTTTCATCTTGATGTTGCAAAAGTAAATCAGGTGTTGCAATGGAACCCACCTGCCACAGCCACCTGCAGCTGTTGGGGAGCACCATGGGTTGCCGTGCGGGCGCCTGAGGGTGGAAGATGCGCACGATGGTAGGGCGGTACATAGCATGGGGTCCACGTGGTGGGGCGCATGAAAAGAGGTGGCATAGGTTTTTTCATGTGCGGTGCAGCTTCCTGCATGATGGACCGAAGGCGGCTGATATTTCGGGGGCTCTGGGCGCTAGTAACGCCCCATCTAATCACAATGTATTTTTTCAGCTGGAAGAGCTAACATAACTAACCACAATAGTGGTCTATTTTTCCTCCTGCTGGAGAGCTAACATAACTAATCACAATGCATTTTGTTCTTTTGCTGGAAGAGCTAACACATAACTAATCACAGTAGTGATCTAGAATGTAAAAGTACTCTGGCATTTTTTTTTGTATTTTGTTCTTCTTCAATGACTCCAAACCTTGGGTTGGCATGAACATCCGACGCCATAGATCACATGGTTTTCAACTAATCCACCATAGTCACTGTGGATAATGGAAAAAAGGTCAATTTTTGGCGCAACAGGTGGCTCCAAGGAATGACTCCAATAACGCTAGACCAGTTGGTCTGGCTGCTTTGCATCCTACCAGTCAGAGTTCGAATCCTCTTGGAGGCAGATTTGTTAGCCCGAGGAGGCGTAGTTTATCTGCGCGTTGAAAAAAATCCCCTCGTCTGCCCCACACCAAAGCACAGGTCTAAGGCCAGCCCAGTCTCACGGGAGCTACGGTGCCGCTGTGTATTGGTGTGGTAGAGATTTGGGGGTTTCTCCACATGCATGAGAAGGTTTTCTTCTTAAGCATAATACCCGGGGCTGCCTTGCCCCCGTGGGTCAAGTTTTTTTTAAGTTAAGTGCAAGAAGAAATCTATCGCCCAAGAGCTACATAACAATGCGTGGATCAGATGCTCAGCTCGAGGAATTCATCTTCCTGTGGATTCGGCTCCAAGATGTGTGCACATACAGCCAAAAGTAGAGGACTCCGTTAACTGGAAATGGACTCCGAATGAAAAATATACCGCAAAGTTGGCATACCAAATACAATTTGTAGGATCGTTTGAACAATTCCGCAACAACTTGATTGGGAAAGCAGAGGCAGAAAACAAATGCAAGCTCTTCGCTTGGACCCTAATCCTGACGACCAACAATCTAGCAAAAGAGGATGGCCACATCAAACCTCTTTGTGCATTTTGTCATGGTCAACAGGAAACGGGTCTTCACTTATGTTTAAGTTGCCTTTCGCTGCAGAAGTTTGGAGGCAGGTGCTAGTGTGGCAGGGATTCTCTCAACCTCCACATCTCCATGTTGCTGGTCATACCTCCATTAACTGGTGGGAAGTTGCTAGTCATGGCCTATGCATCTACGTCATGTAGTGGAATTTGTGAAAAGAACAAAACCGTAGGATTTTCCAAAATGATAGCATAACGCCTCTAATGGTGGTGCTATGATGAACAAAAGAAGACATGGAGCAGCGGAGCAGGCCTTTCAAAACTTGGAAATGAAGTAATTTTATTTTATTTTATTTTATTTTGATCTTTGAATTGTTTGTTTGCCCACTCCTCTTGGGGATGATGTGCAGCTCTATGGGGGCGAAACTGGTCTGGTTTCTTCCTCTACTTTAATGCAAGACAGAGCTCTTGCCATTTTTCTTCAAAAAAAAACATGTTAGCTCCAAACTCAGTCCCACATGTGATTCATCCAGGTGCAAATAAAAAGGCGTTGTAGGGTTCAAATGTTCATCAAGTACTAAAGTTCAGTACTAAGCAGTAAGCATTCAAAAAATTGCTATCAAGGATAACCCAGCTTCTATCCCTAATGTTGAGAAGCAATATCATATTATATTGTTAAAACGAGCACAGTGATGATTGCCTCGCATTATTAGAGAAACAACTTATACAATACAATTGAAACAAGAGGGCACAACGATGAAGAGCTTAGTATATATAACATATTCTTTTGGTTTTGGGAAGACTCATAGATCTCTTGTACGGTGACATGTTGCTTGCAAATGCATACAAAGAACATCAATGTTAGAAAAAGTTTGATCATCTACTACAGCTGAGAATACACATCCACATCCACATCCTATTAAGCATATAACCACAAAAAAACCCCGCTAATGCTTGCGCCTTCGCTAGGCCTATGGACTAGGTCTGACCAGTCCAACTCCCTTACGGTTTCTCCATATTATTAAAAAAATCTGGACGTTTCTCTTTCCTATTCGCCAATGCTCTCTACCAAGCGTCTATCCGGTCGGATGCGCGGCTTTGCTAGACCTGCGGACCAGGTCTGACCGGCCTAACTCCCCTCACGGCTTCTCCATTTTACTAAAAAAATTTGGACGCTTCTCTTTCCTATTAGCCCATTGCGGTCGATTCCACCGAGACGGACCCGCCTCACGCTAGACCCGCCTATCGCCGCTTGCCCTTGCACCTCATACCTCGCGCCGGACCCGTCTTGTGCCGTGCACCCCGCCCGTGTCTCGTGCCTTGCGCCCCCGCTCGCGCTTCGTGCAATGCGTCGCCTGCGCCACGTCAACGAGCCTTCATTGGGCGGCAGCAAGTAGATGAGCATATGTTGCAACCTTATGTTTCATGCGTTTCATATGTATTTCACTGGATGTTGCCAAAAAACATTGGGCGGCAGCCTAGGACGGTGGCACTGCCACCCCCTGCAACGTGCCCAAGAACAGCAGCACCCTTTCATATTTTGGGCATAACTTTTAGCTCCAAACTCTAATTTCGATGATCTAGGACTTTTTGGAAATGAAATGCTGAAGTGGTGGTTTTTAGGTTTGAGCAAAAGTGGCACCGCCATGGTCACCGGACTGTTCGGTGCCAGGCACCGCCATATGTTTCCAGAGAGCACCGGTTTGGGGGGTTTTGGCTTGGGTGGTCACCGCCACCCCGGGCGGTGCACCACCACCTTATGTCCGGTGCCCAGTTGTCCAATGGCTAATTTGAAATAGCTGTTGCAATTCGACTATTGGAGCATCGCCACCCCTTCTCCGGTGCCTGCACGTTGTTGTCCGTGACCGCGCAGAAATGTGTTCCAAGGCTCCAACGGTTCTATTTGGCTTGGGGGCTATAAATAGAGGTGAAGCTAGGGCTTGGCTGAGGCTGAGCACCTTGGGAATGTGTTGCCCTTGTGTGTGCTTGGTTTGAGAAGTCTCTAACTCACTTGTGCTTGCGAGAAGTGTGAATCCATTGCAAGTGAGTGTTTCTAGTGCGATTGCATTATGAGATTGCATCGACTGACACTAGGTGATCGAGTTGCAAGTCGGTGATGCTTGTTACTCTTGGAGGTTGCCACCTCCTAGATGACTTGGTGGTGGTCTCCGTTGAAGCCCGTGAGAAGATTGTGTGGTGCTCCGGAGAAGTGATTGTGAGGGGTGTTATGCTTGTCCCGCGGAAGCCACGAAGAGCAACTCTAGTAGAGCGAGACGCGAAAGGTGACAAGTGGTCCGACCGTGTCAAGTGTTAAAGCTTGTGGTAAGCACTCCACGTGGGAGAGTGTGACTTGCAGGTCACCACTAGCAAGAGGACCGGCGACAACCTTGGAGCGTGTCTCAACGGGGACTAGTGTGTTGGCAAGCACGTGAATCTCGGGATAAAAATCACCATGTCAACTATAAATGTCCATTCAACCCAAGGCATGGCGACCTGACACAAAGCCTGTAATTTTGTCCTGGCCTAAGCACGGCACGACCCGATAGTCAGCGGGCCCAGGCTGGCCTAGCCTGAGGGAGTAGGTCATGCCTAGGCCGCTGCTCAGGCCCATAGGTTGGCACGGCATGGCTCAGCCTTCAACGGTCGGCCCGCCAGTGGCCCGGCCTCCCCCTCGCCCCTAGTCCCCTACTCCTCTTCCCCAAAGCCCAGCGCGAAGTGGCCCAGCCCCAACAGCTCCCCGCCTCCCCCCTCATATATAAGTGGCACGCCGTGACACCCTCTCCCTCACCCTGAACCCTAGTTCATTTCACCCACCGCGCCACTCTCGTCTCGCCTCATGCCCTCGCCCTCGCCATCTCGACTCCGTCGTTGTAAGTGCAATCAAGCCCTAATGTGGGTTTTGGTGTTGATGACCACTTAATTAGAGAACTAATGAGATTTATCAAGATTACAAGCAAGGAAATTTATGATCGAGGATGTTACATGAGATGGAGGAGCCCCTAATTACGAATGAAGACAGCATCACGCTTATTGGAGTTTTGAATTCTTTTATATTTCGAATTTGAGTTTAGAAAAAGCCATACTATCAAGGGGGACTCAATAAACTTGCTAAAGTGTGCAACCAAGTGCTCAATCTTTTGTCTTTACATCCTCATATCTTAGCGAAGATAGCCATGCTCTCACTCTACCACCTTTGCTATCCTGGCTAGTGCGGCAGTGCCACACTTAATTGACCGTTGGGACCAAGGGGGTATGGTACCTCTCTCTCTCACCTCCCCAATGGTGCTCTCTTCTTCCACCTTGGTTCAGACCGATGAAAATAGACAAGTGCTCATCTCTCTCTCCTCCATTGGTGCCCTTCAAGCTCTCAAGCATCCCTTGTGATTCCACCATCTAAATTTGAGAGAAAAGGCTCCAAAACTCGATTAGAGAGCAGATTCACTGATTTCCAAAGTCTAAGAGCACTTGGTTCGTGTTTTAGCCGGTGGCTTTGAAAGTCCCTAGTTTGGTTTTGGCTAATTGATGAAACCTAGAACTAACCTTTGTATCTAAGTGGATGATTTAGATAAAGGTGGTCATTGAATATGAGACATGACATTGACTCATATGACCAAAATGGTGAAGACCAAGATGAGGCCTGGCTCGATGGACCAGTTGTGAAGGTGAAGGGCAAGTCGAGGCTTCGAAGCGAAGGACCATGCGATGGTGAAGCTTGAGCAAGACTTGGCGCCGATGGACCGATGCAATGGTGAAGAGCAAGTGAAGTCAAGGTCGATGGATCGAGACGGTCATGTGATGATATGAAGTGGATCATATTGTCGGTGTTCGGACCCGAGGGGGTCCTAAACCAACGAGTAAATGCTGCGTGTCCCTTTCCTGAACGGTGATGCAAGGAGAACACACGGGGGTTTATCCTGGTTCAGGCAAGAGAAGGCCCTACGTCCAGCAGGGGGGGAGAGATTTGTATTTCCTTGCACCGAGGTGCTCATGTAGGGGTTACAAGCTTGCGAGAGAGGGTGGTGAGCCCAGGTCTCAAAAGGAGAAAAAGAAGTACAAGATGATTGCTTGAGATGTTGATCTCTATCTTGTATATGGCTTGTCGTCTGTTGTCCTCCGTCTTGTAGAGCCCCGGCCTGCCCTTTTATAGGACGAGAGGAGGCCAAGACGACGGGGAGCCTTGAAACGATGTTTTGTCGATCCCTGTTGAGATGGCTGTAGCGACGTGCCCTGGAATGGAAGACCATCCCTGAGCACCGTGGTGACGTAGAGGGCGAGACGCTGAAATGACCCGGAGCGCCGTGCCATACCGTCCTTCCTTCCCTGTTGAGTCGTGCTGGGCGTCGAGGCCGGGTCGAGGCTGGGTCGAGGGCGAATGGATAAGTCTGAATCCCTGGGATCACGGTGTACGGGCTTTGTCGTATCCTCCCTCGAAGGTAACTAGTGACGTACAGTGACCGGTAAGGTGGGTACAGTGACAGTTTTCACCTCCCATCACGGAATGGGCGGTAAAACAGTGAAGACTGATACTGGCATTGTTCCCACGTCGACCGTACTCGCAGCCATACTGGTAGGTGGTAGCAGGTAGTCGCATTAAATGCCAAGGCTTTTGTCCCGGGGTAGGTAAAGAGAGGAGGTCGAGCGCCTCGACCCGGGCTTTCACGAGTCAGAGTGTGGTCGAGGCGTTTCGTCGTGCGGGACGGGGCGCGGTCGAGGCCTCCCGTCGAGGGGGCCTCGTACGAGTCGGAGACGGGATGCGGTCGAGGCATTCCGTCGAGCCGGCCTCATACGAGGCGGACCTGACGCGCGTTTTGAAGTGGGCTGTGTTTTGCCGTGGCTTAGTCGTTTTGATTTTTATTATTGATGAAATGTGGGTACCCCTATACTGTTGGTACCGACAGTAGCCCCCGAGCCTTTTGGTGAGTGTGTGATCACTCTCCTAGAGGCTTTTTGCTGATGAACTAGAGTCGTAGCACCGTGGTCTTTCCGGTGGGGGCGCGCGAGCGCACCCGCCGGGTGTAGCCCCCGAGGCCTTGGTGGAGTGTTGAAAAACTCCTCCGAGGTCTTTTTTGTGTTTTATCAGGGAGTAGTTTGATGCGGTCGAGCCCCCGAGCCTCGTGCGCACGAGGTCGATCGGAGTCCCAGCCGTCTTTTTTGTTATGCGACCCTCACGCTCCTCTTGCGGAGAGGAGGAGGGGTGGGGAACGCCGTACTACCCCGTTTGGGCGAGTTCCGACGATCTCCGGTGAGCTGCTAGCGGGGAGATTCGAGTGAGAGTCCGTGCTCCAGTCGTTAGGAGTCGGCTCGTGGCCCGGAGGCGTTCTCAAAAAATGCCAAGGAGTGGTCGTGTGGATGTCGGTTCCCTGTGATAGGATCCGAGGGCTCGATGCCTCCCTCGATGTGATTCCTACGTCGACCTCCTCTTTTGGCCTCGAATACGTCTTGGGGTGCCTCAAGAGCGTGGCTCGAGCCCTGGCCATGTACGGGCGCACCCCTGGTCATCCCTAACTCTGTTGCTCGAGGGCGGCTGTCGAACCCGGGTCGAGGGCCAGCTCCCGTTCCCTCGAGACTTAAGACGGGCTCGGGGCCCGTTTGGCATCTAGGAATATCCGTCCGTGGATCTCGCCCTGCCCGTTAACGAGGTGCGCCTTTTTAGGGCGAAACCGGCGCGGTAGTGGGCGACGTGGCGTTCGGTTACGGCGTGGGGGACGGCCACGTGCCCTGCTCCTGCGAGACGTGGGGGGAACGGTTAGGTGAGCGCATTTAATGCGGGAAACTGTTCCTACCTTTTCGCACGGCCGTTGGGCTTCCTCTGGGCATATAAAAGCAAAAACCTGGGGGTCCGAGTCCCCCACTGGTTCCTTGTGCCCCTGCCATCTCCTTGCCGCAGACAGCCCTTGCCTTCTTGCGTTCTCCATCCACATCACCATCGCCGCCGCATCCTCTCCGCCCGCCCTTCTTCCCACTACACCTGATGGCTGGAAAGAGCCAGATCCTCCCTGCCAACGACTGGGCAGCCTCCTCGGTGACGGAGAGGAGGTTGGAAGAGCTGGTTGAGGACGGGCTGCTGCGGCCGAGGATGAGTCGGTCGCAGCCGGAGTGGATCGCGCCGCCGCCTGCCCACCGGGAGCCGGCGCCCCCTGAAGGGTACGTGGTGAGCTTCGTCTGCTTCCACGAGCGGGGGTTTGGCGTCCCCACGTCCGTCTTCATGCGTGCGCTCCTCCACTACTACCGGGTGGAGCTTCACCACCTCGCCCCTAATGCCGTCACGCAGGCCGCCATCTTCGCGGCGGTCTGCGAGGGCTACCTTGGGGTGGAGCCACAGTGGAACCTGTGGCTTCACCTCTTCAAGGCCGAGCTTTTCGCCAGGAGGGCGGGGGAGAAGGGGGTCCTGGCCGCGGCTCGAGTAGGGAGCTGCGTCCTGCAGGTGAGGTCGAGCCGGGTGGATCAGTACATCCCGGCTCGCCTCATCTCCTTGAACAGCGGGTGGCACGAGGGTTGGTTCTATCTCCGCAACGATGAAAATCAGTTGCCGAGGTACACCGGCCGCGTGCTGACCGCTCGAGAGGACTGCTGGACGTACGGCGTGCCGAAGGCCGAGAAGCCGCGCCTGGACCCGCTGCTGGCGGCGCTGCAGCAGCTTCGCCTTCGGGGCTTGACGGCAGCGGCGGTGGCTACGGCCTTCCACCGCCGCAGGGTGATGCCGCTGTGCCGGCGTCGTCTTCGCCTTGACCAGATGACTCCGGAGGCACCTCTGGAGGGGACCCGGATGTCCCATGAGTCCCTCGCCCTCGAGGAGGTCCTCCGGCGAGCGCGTCGGATGGTCGGGACCTTCAAGGTGGAGGAGGTCGACCGGATCCCCATGAGGCCTACCCAGGGGTTCGAGCCCGTGGTAAGTATCTTTGGGTTGATACGTTCGCCAGTTTTGTTCGTTTTTGGATTCCCCTAACCCGGTCGAGGCCGGCGCGTAGGATTTGTCGGCGCTGCGGGAGACGCGTCCGCCTGTCCCAGAGGATCGGCCCGCGCGGGAGGCTCGACGCCTACATGCCTCCAAGAAGAAGAAGACCAAGGAGACAGCCAAGAAGCGGGCGGCCCGCAAGGCCAGGGAGGCGGAGGCGTTGAAGAAACTCCGGCGCCAGCAGACCATCGAGGGGGTCCCCCTGGCGCCGTCGCCCTCCGAGACGATCTCAGGGGATGATGACGACAGCAGTGGCGAGGACGACGACGCCCTATCGCGGTATGAGGCCGCGACGGGACTGGGGGACCTCCCCAACATTTGCCCTCTGCTGGAGCCCATCGGGGGGTCCTCCTCCTCGGTCATCGTGGTCGAGGAGACCGAGGAGGAGGAAGAGGAAGAGGAGAAGGAGAAGAAGAAGGAGAAGGAAGAGGCGGGCCCCTCGACGGGAGGGGCCGCTTTGCCCCGGACCCGGCAAGAGGGGTCGACGGGGATGCCCGTACCGGCCCAGGCCCCGCAAACTCAGGCGGGGGCCGGGATGGTGGTGCTGGCGTCGTCATCGGCGGCGCCGCCGGCAGGCGTAAGAACCCGAGGCCAGCCGGCCTCGGAGGCACACAAAGCGCAGGGCAGTGCACCGGCGAGGGCCCCACGGAGTGCCCGGCCCGCTGGCGGGGCCGCCGCGAGGCCGCCGCCTGCCGCCTCGGGAGGCTCGGACCGCGCGGGGTCGAGGCCCTTGGTGCCAATTTCCGGGTGAGTATTCGTGCTTAGTGGTTATTACGTCTTTCTTTGGATCCATGGGCCAACCTTGTTTCTTATTTGACAGGTTGAAGCGGAAGGCGGAGCCAATGGGGCCTACCCCGGTGAAGTCGCTGTGGGCGAGCGCCGCCGTTCTCAACCGGACAGCGGAGCAGGACGTGGCCTGGGTTCGCCAGGTCGAGGCCGCAAAGGCGCATCTGCGGCAGCAGCAGGAGGCGACAGCTACAACGGGGGTCACTGGCCCGGATCCTGCCGCGGAGGGGTCCGAACCGGCGCGGGCGGCGGCGCCCAGTTCGGTTGAGGCGGAGCCCAGGCCGTTACCGAGGTTACCGTCGAGGCCGTGACGGGCGAAGCATCCGCCCGCGGCGCGGAGCGGGCGGGTGCTGACGTGACCATGGAGGAGGTCGCGTCGGCGCCGGGGCAGGAGGCGGCACCGACGAGGGGGCCGCAGCCGCAGCCAGACCTGCCGGCGCGACCGGCGGGCGCGGTGGAGGGCGAGGCCGTCGAGCCCCCCACCGGAGCCCCAGAAGAAGGGGCGCCGGAGGTCGAGGCGCCGACGCTGGGAGCGCCGTCGGTCGAGGCGCCGGTATCTGAGCGCCGACAGCCGAGGCGCCGGCTCTGGAGGCGTCGACGGTCGAGGTGCCGGCTCCGGCGGTGCCGGCGACTGAGGGGCCGATGTCCTCAGACGGGCGGGCGCCCGTGGACCTTACCCTCGACGACATCCCCCTGGACAAGGGGAAACAAGTGATGGGGGTCGAGGGGGGTGAGACCACGGACCAGGCCGGTGCCTCGGCGGCCGCTAGAGCCGCGGGAGCTGCGGACGAGGCCGGCCCTTCCGTGGGGCCGGGAGAGGCCCCGGTCGGATCGTCGTCGTCATGGCCCGACATCGCCGCGCTGGTGATAGCACGGGCCGAGGCGGAGATACCGAGGTGGGGGGGACCGGCCCTCCAGTTTAGGGACGCCGCGAACCCCGACGCCGAGCCCATCTTCACCCTGAATGACAGGGATGAGGTGCACCGCTGGGAGTATCTCGAGGGTGTCCGACGGCACCTCGATCGGGTGCTCAACGTGGCGTCCGATGCCGTCTCGCGAAGCATACGGGATGCCACCGAGGTATGATCGACCCGTCGGCTTTCTTCGTGGTTGTTAATGTCCTTTTTCCTCGGTTTCTTTATCTTCTTGGTTTCTTCGAATCGTGATTAGGAGCTGAAGGAGTACTCCCGCCGCAAGTCGCTCTTCATCTGGGATGAGAGTGGCGTGTGGGCCACGCTGGCGAAGCAACGAGCCCTGGTCGAGGAGGCCCAGAAAAGGCTTTCCGATCGGAACGCCGAAATGGCTGAGCTGCGTACCGCCTACTCGACGGTGAAGGAGGAGGCGATACAGGCTTGGGCGGCCGAAGCCGTGATGCGCACCGAGATGGACAAGGCCCGAGAAGAGGCTGCCCAGGCTCGCAGGGACCTCGAGCCCCTGTCGGCACGGGTGAAGGAGCTCGAGGAGGACGTCTCCCAGGTCAACCGTCAACGCGACCTCCTCAACGTCCAAATCGGGCAGGTCACGGCCCGTTTCAGCGCGATGAAGGACGAGATCACAGCGCTGAACGGGGCCGTCCAAGAGAAGGACGCGGCACTCCAGACCGCCCGTCAGGAGATCGAGGCGCTGAAGGCGACCGTCCGTGACAAGGACAGCACCCTCCTGGGGCTCGAGCAGTCGTGCGGGGGGCTCCGTGACGAGGTTGTGGGCTTGAAGACCCATATCGAGGGTAAGTATAACTGTTATAGCCATGACGTCGAGGCCTCGTGTTAGGTACTAATTTGTTTTGTCGTGTTTCAGAGCTGGAGAGTGAGAATCGGGAGGCCCACTCGTCCGCCAATTCCCTCCAGAGCCTTCTCGAAGCCGAGACCCGGAGGACCCAACTGCTCGAGGGCGCGATCACCACCGTGTGTGACGGTCTGAGGGTCGAGCCCGACGCCGACACCGGGGAAGATGTTCTGGGGAACTCCTTCATTCGTCGGATGGCGGCGCTGGGCCACCTTGCCCGGGAGAAGATACGGGACAGCCTCCACCACGGCGTGAAGAGGGCGCTGGCCGTCATCCGCTCAAGGTTTGTGTTCGACATGGAGCTCGTCGCCGACGGCTTCATCACAGACCCGGATCAGACGGACGAGGACAATGAAAACGCCTGCCTGGAGCTGATTGAAGCCGCGGAGGGGCCTGGGAGTCGTCTGGCCTCGCTTTTTGACGCCGAGGTGGTCCCGCCTGCTAATGATGAAGGCCTGTGAGCCAGATCTGGGCGTAAAGGCCCGTGTAATAAGTTAGTACTTTAGATTTTGGTCGTGGTGGCCTCGGAGGCCCTAAAAACTTGAAGCACAAACCGATTTGTGGTTAAATTAGTTTCATTCGAGCCTTTCTTCCCTTTATTGCTTGGATTGTGTTCTCGTGTGATTTACTTAGCGCGCAGTTGCGTCCTTTGGCGTAAGGGTGCGAGTGGAGGTACCGTGGCCTCGGAGGCGTAAGTAATCTCGCGGCTCGACTGCCCTCGAGCTTCAGGATGCTCTTGCGGCCTCGCAGACCATGTAAGAACCTGATCTAAGCGACAGGGGGTGTATTCTTTTTCAAAGTTATGAACCGCCCTTGGGTCTACTTAACGTGCGGTCGTGCCCCTAGGCGTGAGGGGTGAGCGGAGGTACCATAGCCTCGGAGGCGTAAGTAATCTCGCGGCTCGAAAGTCCTTTTGAGCCCCAGGGCGTTTTCGCAGCGTTGTTGACTTAAGAGGTAGTTCTTTCATTTTGAAAAAGAGTACAGGTTTTTTCGGGGACTGGGGGTTCCCCCCTAGCAGCCCCCGAGGGAGGGTCGATTCTAGGAGAACAGAGTCGATCCTTCCTCATTGTTTGTAAAATGAAAGTTTGAACATCGCTGTATTCTTTTATTGATGAGATTGGAAAAGAAAATACAGAGCCTCGAGGCTTTTCTAAGGAAAAAAGCGACGTAGCTGTTCAATGTTCCAAGCGTTGGTGAAGATTTCGCCCTTCTCGTTGGATAGCTTGTAGGTGCCCGGTTTTAGCACTTCTGCGATGACGTACGGTCCTTCCCATGGTGGCGTGAGCTTGTGCCGTCCCTTGGTGTTCTGGTTCCGCCGTAGCACCAAATCACCGACGTTGAGGTCACGTTTGCGGACGTGTCTGTCGTGGTAGCGTCGGAGACCCTGCTGGTACCTGGCAGAATGCAACAGAGCTACATCCCGGGCCTCCTCGAGCTAGTCGAGGGCGTCCTCTCTTGCGGCGTCGTTGTTTCTTTCGCTGTAGGCCTTCAACCTTGGGGATCCGTATTCTATATCGGTCGGGAGCATTGCCTCGGACCCGTAGACTAAGAAGAACGGAGTGAACCCCGTGGCTCGACTCGGCGTTGTTCTTAAGCTCCACAGGACCGAGGGCAGCTCGGCAGCCCATCTTTTGCCATGTTTGTTTAGCTTGTCAAAGATTCTGGGTTTTAGACCTTGTAGGACCATGCCATTGGCACGTTCCACTTGGCCGTTTGTTTTTAGATGAGCCACGGCTGACCAGAGCACGCGGATGTGATGGCGGTCGCAGAAATCCAGAAACTTTTTACCAGTGAACTGGGTGCCATTGTCTGTGATGATACAGTTGGGGACCCCAAAGCGATGAATGATGTCGGTAAAGAAGAGCACAGCTTGCTCGGACCTGATGCTGGTGATAGGGCGGGCCTCGATCCACTTGGAGAATTTGTCGACTGCGACGAGCAAGTGGGTGAAGCTGCCAGTTGTCCTTCTCAAAGGTCCAACAAGGTCGAGCCCCCAGACAGCAAACGGCCATGTGATGGGTATAGTTTGCAGGGCGTGTGCCGGAAGATGGGTCTGTCTCGCATAGTACTGACAACCTTTACAGGAGCGTACTAGCTTGACAGCGTCGGAGACCGCGGTCGGCCAATAGAATCCTTGTCGAAAGGCATTCCCGACGAGGGTTCGAGGCGCTGCGTGGTGACCGCAAGCCCCCGAGTGCAGGTCGCTGAGCAGGTCCCTGCCTTGCTCATTCGTGATACAGCGTTGGAGGATGCCAGTAGGGCTGCGGCGGTACAGCTCCCTACTGTCGCCAATGATCACAAAGGTTTTGGCCCGGCGAGCGATCCGTCGAGCCTCGGTCTTATCCGGGGGGAGGTCCCCTCGGATGAGGTAGTCAAGGTACGAGACGCGCCAGTCAGGCTCGAGGTCAGATGGTGGGGTCGAGCCTTTCACCTGCATGGCCTCAGCCCCGGTCGAGGGGGCTTCGGTCTTAGGTGGGGGGTCGAGTGACGTCCCGTCGACCCCTCCGTCTGGCCCAAGGTTGACGGATGGCTGCTGGAGATCTTTTGCGAAAACGTCTGGTGGAACCGTAGTTCGACTGGACGCAATTTTTGCCAGTTCATCGGCAGCCTCATTATACCTGCGCGCGATGTGGTTGAGCTCGAGGCCGTGAAACTTGTCCTCGAGGCGCCATACTTCTTGGCAGTAGGCTTCCATCTTGGGGCCATGGCAGCTCGAGCTCTTCATGACCTGATCGATCACGAGCTGGGAGTCGCCTCGAACGTCAAGGTGTCGGACCCCGAGCTCGATGGCGATTCTCAGCCTCGTGACGAGTGCCTCGTACTCGGCGACGTTGTTTGACGCAGGAAAATGAAGCCGGACGACGTAGCGCATGTGAACCCCGAGGGGTGAGATGAAGAGCAAACCCGTGCCTGCTCCTGTTTTCATTAACGACCCATCGAAGTACATGGTCCACAGCTCAGCCTGGAGCTGTGCGGGGGGGAGTTGGGTGTCGGTCCACTCAGCCAGGAAGTCTGCTAATATCTGTGACTTTATAGCTTTACGCGGCGCATAAGATAAGGTCTCGCCCATGAGCTCGACTGCCCACTTGACAATCCTACCCGAGGCTTCCCGGTTCTGGGCTATCTCTCCCAGGGGGAAAGAAGAAACCACAGTAACCGGATGGCCCTCGAAGTAGTGTCGGAGTTTGCGTCGCGTCAGGACGATGGCATATAGCAGCTTCTGGATTTGTGGGTATCGGACTTTAGTTTCTGAGAGTACTTCACTGATGAAGTAGACCGGCCTCTGGACGAGCAAGGCGCGCCCCTCCTCGGCCCGTTCGACAACCAAGACCGCACTGACTACTTGTGACGTTGCAGCGACATAAAGTAGGAGCGATTCCCCTGGGGTCGGAGGGACGAGGATCGGTGAGTTAGAGAGTGTGGCCTTGAGTTTTTTGAGAGCATCCTCAGCCTCGAGGGTCCAGGAAAAATGCTCCGATTTCTTCAAGAGGCGGTACAGAGGGAGCGCTTTTTCGCCGAGGCGCGAAATGAAACGGCTGAGTGCCGCCAAGCAGCCCGTGACCCTCTGCACGCCCTTCAGATCTCGGATGGGGCCCATCTTGGTTATCGCAGAAATTTTTTCTGGATTGGCCTCGATGCCACGCTTAGACACGATGAACCCTAAAAGCATACCTCGAGGGACGCCAAAGACGCACTTTTCTAGATTGAGCTTGATATTCTTTGCCCGGAGGCACTTGAACGCAACGTGGAGGTCGCTTACCAGATTATCGGCTTGTCTGGTCTTGACAACGATGTCATCGACGTATGCCTCGACGGTTGGTCCGATGTGTTCCCCGAAGACGTGCTGCATGCATCGTTGGTACGTTGCCCCTGCGTTCCGGAGACCGAAGGGCATCGTAACGTAACAATACATGCCGAATGGGGTGATGAATGAAGTCGCGAGCTGGTCGGGCATGTTGCGGAGGAGCATGGCGGCGGCGACGACGTTCTGGCTGGTGTTGATATTTGGTAACGCAATTAGGAAATGATCCGCAAGCGCACGGATATCGGTGAGCACTTCACCCGGGATGTTATCCAGAGTATCGTATTTATTTTTTTACCACTAGGAGAAAGCGTGCATCTGACTAACCAAATCTATTACTACTAACCTTTAGGCTACAACCACTGTGATTTGATGTGAGCGATGTATAGAGAAGACTGCAACTGCACTCTCGTTCTAACCTTGGTAAGGATGATCTACTGCTCTATTGGGGAGGCTCACGGAATCTAGACACCTCAAAGGATGTTCGACCCGCACCTATAAACCCTATCGATCCTGCTAACGGGATATGGAATACAAAGGTAGCTACGGAAATGTCACGTTCCTCGCTACTACCACGGTCCGGCTAGACAGGGGATATCTATGAGTATCCTAGCCCAAACACCTCGTTTACGCTAGAGATGATTACTCTAAACTCTACGCGAAGAGATTAAAGTAAACTCATAAACCAAAGAACAATAAAACAAAGAACTTACTAGAATTTAGAAGTCGAAATACTGAAGAATCCTAGGAGCAAGCCTCGGGTTAGGAGAACTTGATCCTGCAGGTACAACCTCGAAGTAGTCACCGACAGGCCGGGCTTCCTTCGATCTATACCTCCACTCTATCTCTCTCAATCTAGAAGAACTAAGTCTAATCTCACGTTGGATGCTAAGCCCTAATGAGGTGGGAACCCTAAGGGAACCTCTCTCTCTGAATCCTCTCTAGAAAATATGAAAATAATGGACTTGGATTCTCCTCTCCAGGGGCCAGGGGTCCTGCTTATATAGTCCCTTCAAGTGAACCTGGGCCGTCGGATCAAACCGACATTAATCGCACGGTTTTCCTTGATCCTTTAGGTCGGTGGGGCATAATCCACGAGACTCATCCTGATTGGTTGCAGACCTAGGGCGGGCGCCCCAGGGTCCAGGGCGGGCGCCCTGGTCCCGGGCCCGTTCGGCCTCCCGTTCGATCCCGTGGCTTCTGGAGTCTTCTAGATGATAGAAAATCGGTGAACACGTTAATATCTCTATGTAATTTCGACGTGTGGGCCTTTCCTTTGTATTTCCTGATAACCCCCTGCAGAAACAGATAAACAACAAAACTCGTGGAATTCTGTCAGATCAAACCCTAATTCTAGGTGTTGCTTGCATATAGGTCCTTTTCCTTATTTATTGGATAATTAAAATTGATACTTAAGAACCGTCAACAAACACCCCCATACTTAGGCTTTTACTCGTCCTCGAGAAAAGGATGGTTCAGAAAAATAACTGGGGTTGAAACATTGTAAAGCATTCTTTTTATACCTGCAGGGTGTTGTGAATGTCCACTGTGCACTGTAGTCAGGGAAATATATGGTTGAAGTAGAGATCCTTTCTTCTTCTCAACCCTGTCACTTGGAGTTTTTTATATATTTTTGAATAGAAAACTTAGCATACCTTTATCCTCATAGGGGCTCTCAGATCACTCATTTATCTTTTGTATATCTCACTGAGGCTGTTTTAATTTGTAGAAATTCTCAAGCATACTTACTTTGCATATATTGCCTGGGTCAAAACGGGATCCGAGGAGAGGAATGCCATACTCTTAGATCAAAGACTTTGAAAATTAAAACTTGTCAACTCTTACTGGCATATTTCTTATTAGAGGGACCATGGGCTATCATTTTCTTTTTACCATATATATATTTTTATCATCTCATTTTTTTTCAGGTGGATACTGAGGTACCCCTAATTCTACTTCCGGACACTTGTCCATTTTTCTGCGAGGTTGTCGAGCACTTGCTCCTTTTTATTTCCTCGAAATATATTTTTGCAAAGCCCATGCCTCTAATGCAATAATACTTCGGAAGAGTGAATCTTTCTGAATAAAAATGTCTTGATCTTGGGAGCATGATAAATCTCTCAACAAGGGTCTAACTCGTTTTGCACAAACTCAATACAAAGCAAATTAATATTTTTAGGTTTATCAGGCATATAAAATATTGAGGATGGTAGCTATATTTTTGAAGTTTTTGAAAAGAAAATCTCCAAGCGACAAAGATTTCAAGAATAAGATACTCATATTCTACCATCTCACATTCCACAATGACTTGAGTAACACATGGTTTTTAAAATGATTTTCAATAAATGCAGGTTTTCAGAAATATCACAGAGTGAGATTGATCATGATTAAAAATATTTTTGTCTTTTTAAATTATCATGTTAGGAACAATATTCTACACAGCCCAATATGTATTTGTATATATGTAAATAAAGCGTGCAGAGTATGTACCTGAATCGTGGAGTGGTGCAATCGAAGTGCATTTACCATGTCGGGGGGATTCCCCCATACTTGTTTCCTGCTTTCTTGCATAAAAATAAAGTGGAGATACACGAGGCATAATAATAATAATAATAATCTTTATTTGTCTTGAGGCATTTATTACACTGACTAATGAAGCGAACTAATCTAAACTGAATTGAATCTAATTGAATCTAATGATGAAGACTAAGACACACTGCCTCAAGGTCTAATCTAGATAGCTCAGTGTTGCTCTAAATCCCTGATCCTAGCAAGGGCATCAGAAAGGTCACGTTTAAGCGCGAGCACAGTAGTGTTTAGGTTGGAGACCTGCCTACTAAGGGAGCTAACTATGGACTGAAGTTCCATAATATGTCTATTTGCTGTCCTGATGTCCTCATCCTCATCTGCTATGGTCCTGCGGCGCTTCGGTGGTGTCTCAAACGAATTGAGAGCGTGCTTAGGAGCTTCCTTTGGTGGGATGAAGCGAACTTTTGCTATCCTAACTCCTTCGAAGCGGGGCCTCTCCTTCTCCGTAGTGTAGTGGACGCTGCTGATCTCGCCGCTCCGGTTGGTCTTGACGCCTATAACCCGCTCATTGGGTTTAGGTGGCAGGATCTTCGTGCCGGCTGGTACCTTGACGATGGCTTCTTGCTTGGACGACGGTCCCTTGAGAAGAAGGGGCTGCGGTGGTGCAGTAAGAACTGGTTGGGCATAGTAGGATGAGATTGAGCTGCGCTGGTTTGATGGTGGGGCTGCTAGCTGTCGCTCTGTGTTGGCCGGGACGTAGGCGTCGGGGTCATCCTTGGGCTTGCGGTTGAGGTCGTAAGGGACGATCTCCCAGTTGCGGTGGGTCTTGTCGGCCATTGGAGAAGCAAGGAACTAGACAAGCTCTAATTGAGGAGGAGAGAAGGATTGAATGAATTGGTGTTGAAAGCTGACGTCAGGGGTCTGTTTATATAGGGGTCAAAAAGTGCCTCTAGGGTTTCCATAGATCCATCCCGCTGCCGGGCGTGCGTAACAACCCATTCGCGGAATTTTCTGGATAACCATAGATGAGGAAAGCACGTCGGAAGAGGCCGGGGCCGAGGGGACACCAGGGCAGGGTGCCCGCCCTCATCCTCAGGGCGCCCGCCCTGGGCCTGCCTCCTCTGCGGGCCCGCTTGCTCGAGCGTGTTTCTAGAAGTATTTTTATCCCAAAAAATATATACGTGGCCCAAAAACGTCAGATTAAAAAGGTCGGGCTTTAATTCTCCATCGGAAGGTAAAAATGGATCACGTCTATTTCTTCTAATTCTTTATTGGGTTCTAAAAATAATTTAAGACGTTGACCATTTACCTTGAATAACGTACCTTCGTCGTTTTGAAGTGTAATAGCTCCGTGGGATGATGAATTGACTACCTTGTATGGTCCTTCCCATTTACTCCGGAGTTTTCCATGTCCGAAAAGCTTCACCCTAGAATTAAAAAGTAATACCTTATCTCCGGGTGAGAACTCCTTCTTCTTGATCCTCTTGTCATGCCATCTTTTGACTCTTTCTTTGTAGATCTTCGAATTGTGATATGCTTTCTCTCACCATTCTTCCAATTCTGATAGTTGCATTCTTCTATGATCTCCAGCAACATCTAGGTCCATATTCCATCTTTTTATGGCCCAGTGTGCTTTGAACTCTAGTTTAACAGGCAAGTGGCAAGTCTTCCCGTACACCAATTGGTATGGGGTCATTCCAATTGGGGTCTTGTATGCTGTCCGGTATGCCCAGAGTGCATCGGGTAACTTTTCCTTCCATGCTGTTCCCATCCCATTTACTGTTTTCTGAAGAATGTTCTTGATTTGCTTGTTGGAAGTCTCTGCTTGGCCACTTGTCTGAGGATGATATGGGGTAGCAACGTTGTGACGGATTCCATGTTTTGCTAGATAATGCTCAAAGCATTTGTCAATGAAGTGTGATCCCCCATCACTTATCACCACCCTAGGGACTCCAAATCTTGGAAATATAATCTCTTCAAACATCCTCTTTGAATTAATATTGTCGGCACGCTTGCAAGGTAGTGCTTCTACCCACTTGGAGACGTAGTCAACTGCCACCAAGATGAATTCACACTTCTTTGATGGAGGAAATGGACCCATGTAGTCTATTCCCCAAACATCAAAGAGCTCAATCTGAAGGTTGTTGGTGAGTGGCATAGCATCTCTTGTATTTATGTTTCCGTGCCTTTGACATGGCCCACATCTTCTGATATATTGCCTTGCGTCTTCATACATTGTAGGCCAATAGAATCCACATTGCCAGATCTTTGAATGTGTACGGAATGCTCCATAATGACCTCCGTATGGTGATGAATGGCATCTGTCGATGATCTTCCACCCTTCCTCAGTGGTCACACACCTTCTGAGTAAGCCATCAGCACATACTCGGAAGAGGTATGGCTCATCCCATATGTGTGAACGACTTTCTTGAATAAGCTTCTTCTTGTTCGCTCCTGGTGGTACATACCCTGAAACCATAAAATTAACAATATCTGCATACCAAGGGTCAGACCTGTTGATTCCATAGAGCATGTCGTCCCGGAGTGAATCATTAATGGGTGTTTCCTGTGGATCCTTAAAGTGCATTCTAGACAAGTGATCAGCAACAGAATTTTCTACTCCCTTTTTATCTTTTATTTCTAAGTCAAATTCTTGGAGTAACAAGATCCATCTAATTAGGCGAGGTTTAGCATCTTTTTTAGTGAGCAAATATTTTAGTGCAGCATGATCAGTGTAAACAATTATTTTAGCTCCTACTAAGTAAGATCTAAATTTATCAATGGCAAAGACAACAGCCAGAAGCTCTTTTTCAGTGGTTGCATAATTAAGTTGAGCTCCTGTCAAAGTTTTACTAGCGTAAGCAATTGCATGATGCTTCTTGTCTTTTGTTTGCCCCAAAACTGCCCCCACAGCATAATCACTAGCATCACACATAATTTCAAAAGGCAACGACCAATCAGGGGGTTGAATGATTGGTGCAGAGATGAGTGCATTCTTTAATAATTCAAAAGCTTTTAAACATGCATCATCAAATTCGAAAGGAGCATCCTTGGCTAGCAAAAGAGTGAGTGGTCTAGCAATAAATGAAAAATCTTTTATGAATCTGCGATAAAAACCAGCATGGCCAAGAAAGCTTCGAATTCCTTTTATATTCACAGGTGGAGGTAGTTGTTCTATTACTTCAATTTTAGCTTTATCTACCTCAATACCTCTTTCAGACACTAGGTGTCCTAGCACTATTCCTTCCCTAACCATAAAATGACATTTTTCCCAGTTAAGGACTAAGTGCTTTTCTTTGCATCTTTGCAAAACCTTGTCTAAGTTTTCAAGACAATTATCAAAAGTTTTTCCATAAACAGAAAAATCATCCATGAAAACTTCTATAATCTCTTCAATCATATCAGAAAATATAGACATCATGCATCTTTGAAAAGAAGCTGGTGCATTACATAGCCCAAAAGACATTCTACGATAAGCATAAGTTCCGTATGGACAGGTAAAAGTGGTTTTGCTTTGATCATCAGGATGGATCGGGATCTGGTGGTACCCTGAATATCCATCTAAGAAACAGAAGAACGAATGGTTCGCTAACCGCTCTAACATCTCATCTATAAAAGGTAAAGGAAAGTGATCCTTTTTCGTGGCTTTATTCAGTTTTCTATAGTCAATGCACATCCGCCACCCTGTGACGGTGCGTTGCGGAATTAGCTCGTTCTTCTCATTTGTAACAACAGTCATGCCTCCCTTTTTAGGCACAACTTGAACAGGGCTCACCCACTCACTATGCGGCACAGGATATATAATCCCTGCATGCAGCAACTTTATAACTTCCTTTTTAACTACTTCTCTCATCGCGTTGTTGAGTCTACGTTGGGGTTCCCGAGAAGGTGAAACAGAAGGATCTGTCGGAATGCGATGGGTGCAAATCATAGGACTGATTCCTGTAAGATCTTGGAGTGAGTAGCCAAAGACTGAGTGATGTTTTTCTAAACGGTCATTAATTGCAGAGTTTGTTCCTGAGTGAGTTTATTACTAATGATCACAGGAAACTCTGGATTATTGTTTAGGAAAGCATAGATAAGACCGGGTGGTAAAGTTTTAAGCTCTATAGGAGGTCTGGGTGTTTCTGCAAACTCATCTAAAGGTTCAGGTTCAGAAGGTTCAGCTTCCTCTTCTATGAAGAAAGGGGCTTCTTCTTCTAAGTCTGATTCATTTAAAAGCTCTAGAGACGCAGCTTTTACCTCTTCCATAGGATCAGGCAAAAGAGATGACTCGATCTTATTATTCAAGGAGTGAGAAATTGTCATAGGGAATTTAAAATCCTTTCCAAAAGAAATGTGTAGCTTTCCAGTTTGACCTTCATAAAGGAGTCTTCTAAATGGTTGTCCTATCAACAGGTCGAAGTCCCATGTATCAAAGATATAAAAGTTCAAATGAATCATGGAGCCTTCTACCATAAAGGGTAGGACATTCACAATTCCAAGACTGGGGACCAATCGTCCCGAAGATTCCTTCATGAGCTTTGTTGTGGGGGTTAAAATTAATTTTCCAAATAATTTAAGTGCAAAAGCTTCAGACATGATATTGATCCCCACAACAGGATTATAGAGAGCATCAAATTGATCAGAATCATAAGCACATCGTATAGTGATAGGAGGTGTATCCAAATGGATCACTTCAGAGGAAAGCTCTAACTCCTCCAACCATTCGCTACTCATGACTGAGATAAGCTCTCTCAATTGATATTCACTTGGTAAACAAATGCTATAATGGCCGCTTTGGGGTTTGTCTATAGAATGGTAGTTTGAAATGTTTCCAAAATCGGCAAAAAGATCGGATTCTATATCCAGCATGAAATCAAGTGGTGGAATTTCTTCCTTTTGTGGCTCAAAACTTGGGATAGCTGAAGTAGGTGAAGAATTCGGCAGAGTGTCTACTTCGGCTTCGTAGGTTTCATCATGGAGGGTATTATCCATCTCAGCTTCTAGGATTTTATCTAGGATCGCTCTAGCTTCATCAGTAGGGATACGAAAGAAAGAACCTCTAGACATTATATGTAGCATTTGTTTATGATCTTTCTGAAGACCTCGAAAGAAATGAAAAAGGAGAATAGGGTCTTCAATATTGAGTTTTGGACCAGATTCTAAAAGATTAGAAAAACATTTCCAGGATTTTCCCAAAGTTTCATTTTCTTTTTGTTTAAAAGATAGAACTTCGAGTCTAAGGTCGGCGATACGATCGAGGGAATAAAAATCTAAACAGAAGTTGGCTCATAAGACTCCGCATTCACCTCGTTGTTGACTTACCTTCTGACTATACCATCGTCTAGCTTCTCCTCTTAAGGAAAAAGGAAAAAGCTTCCAACGTAAAGTCTTATCAGAAATGCCTTCAATGCGAAGACAATCGCATGTTTGCTCAAAATCTCTAATATGAAGGTAAGGATTTTCGTCTTCCTTTCCCGAAAAGGATAGGTTCTCAATCATGGCAATTAACCTTGAACTTAACCTCTACTGGGATGTTTGGATAGGCTGTGATGACTCCCATGGTAAAAGGTCAGTTTCCGAAGGTGTTGCAAATTGATCGATTGATTTAGAATCTTGGTTCTCCATAAGGTAAGAATAAAGAAAAGATAAGGAATAAAAAAGATAAAGAAAGATAAAAGTATAGGTACAAGCTAGTAGTAAGATTCAAGGTTATCTCAGCAAACCGTCTTTCTCCCCGGCAGCGGCGCCAGAAATGATTGTTGATATTTGGTTACGCAATTAGGAAATGATCCGCAAGCGCACGGATATCGGTGAGCACTTCACCCGAGATGTTATCCAGAGTATCATATTTATTTTTTTACCACTAGGAGAAAGCGTGCATCTGACTAACCAAATCTATTACTACTAACCTTTAGGCTACAACCACTGTGATTTGATGTGAGCGATGTATAGAGAAGACTGCAACTGCACTCTCGTTCTAACCTTGGTAAGGATGATCTACTGCTCTATTGGGGAGGCTCACGGAATCTAGACACCTCAAAGGATGTTCGACCCGCACCTATAAACCCTATCGATCCTGCTAACGGGATATGGAATACAAAGGTAGCTACGGAAATGTCACGTTCCTCGCTACTACCACGGTCCGGCTAGACAGGGGATATCTATGAGTATCCTAGCCCAAACACCTCGTTTACGCTAGAGATGATTACTCTAAACTCTACGCAAAGAGATTAAAGTAAACTCATAAACCAAAGAACAATAAAACAAAGAACTTACTAGAATTTAGAAGTTGAAATACTGAAGAATCCTAGGAGCAAGCCTCGGGTTAGGAGAACTTGATCCTGCAGGTACAACCTCGAAGTAGTCACCGACAGGCCGGGCTTCCTTCGATCTATACCTCCACTCTATCTCTCTCAATCTAGAAGAACTAAGTCTAATCTCACATTGGATGCTAAGCCCTAATGAGGTGGGAACCCTAAGGGAACCTCTCTCTCTGAATCCTCTCTGGAAAATATGAAAATAATGGACTTGGATTCTCCTCTCCAGGGGCCAGGGGTCCTGCTTATATAGTCCCTTCAAGTGAACCTGGGCCGTCGGATCAAACCGACATTAATCGCACGGTTTTTCTTGATCCTTTAGGTTGGTGGGGCATAATCCGCGAGACTCATCCTGATTGGTTGCAGACCTAGGGCGGGCGCCCCAGGGTCCAGGGCGGGCGCCCTGGTCCCGGGCCCGTTCGGCCTCCCGTTCGATCTCGTGGCTTCTGGAGTCTTCTAGATGATAGAAAATCGGTGAACACGTTAATATCTCTATGTAATTCCGACGTGTGGGCCTTTCCTTTGTATTTCCTGATAACCCCCTGCAGAAACAGATAAACAACAAAACTCGTGGAATTCTGTCAGATCAAACCCTAATTCTAGGTGTTGCTTGCATATAGGTCCTTTTCCTTATTTATTAGATAATTAAAATTGATACTTAAGAACCGTCAAGAGCTGGCTCGAGCGAAAACCGGGGGGTCGGCCACCCTGTCCTCGTCGATGCGACGGTTGACGTCGCGAGCTCTCTCGCGAGCTCTCCCGCCAAGTGCGCGTTCCGCGCGCTCACGCTCGAGGGTTTGTTGAAGTAGATGCAAGTTCTCTCGTTCCTCGTCGAGCCTTTCCTGCAACTCGTGGATTTGCTCGAGCTGCATTCCTTGATCAGCAAGGAATTGAGCCTCGTCCCGCTCGGCAGGGAGCTCGACATGAGGTGGCGTGTGCCTTCCTTCGACCAGCTCTTCTTCCTCTGATTCTGACGTGCTTTCAACGTCGACGTTGAAGCACTCGCGGGTCGGATCGTAGGTGTCATCAGCCGAGTCGGAGTCAGGAGCGCCAAAGTAGTAGTATGACGGGGGAATGTGTGGCCGTTGCAAATCATCACTGGGGTTGCAACGTTGGGAAGCAGTCACACGGGGTTCTGTTTCCGGTGTCTCCGTAGAGTCCAGATAATCAGAAGCCAGAGTGGACGCAACGAGGTCCAGAGTGGAGCGTAGATGGTGCTCGGGGAGTTCCTCATAAGCACTCATGCAAGTGCTCACGGAAGAAGCATACACCCGGGCAGCCGAGTCTAGCCCAAACGGGAACGGTGAAGGAGATGTCGCTGCCCGTGCCAAAATGGTTGGTCCGGGCAGCGGTGGTGTTTCACCGGATGGGGGAGCGGCGGAATCCTCCGTTGGCAGCTCACCCTTAGCCAAGCGCATCCTATCCAGGCCCTCGACGAGGAAACCCGGGTTGGCGTCTGACTGAGAGGCACCGGATCGGGGGATCCCACCACCCTCCATCAGGTGGAGACGGTGGTTGCGCCGGGCTCGTCGTCGTCTGGCAGCTCGTGCCTGCCGAGAGCGACGATACCGGCGGAGCGCTCCCCCCGGCTGGGAGAGCTCATAATCCTCATCGGTTGGGTGCCTGGGCGAGAGGAGGACCATATCGTAGCCATAGCCAAGCGACATGAACTCCAAACTCCCGAACCAGATCACCGTGGCCAACGGGATAGGGCGTTCGGGGTCAGCCATCCAGGAAAAAAGGCGGGAAAGCGACGTTGGCACGCAGCGATCCCCTACCTGGCGCGCCAACTGTCGGTGTTCGGACCTGAGGGGGTCCTAAACCAATGAGTAAATACTGCGTGTCCCTTTCCTGGACGGTGATGCAAGGAGAACACACGGGGGTTTATCCTGGTTCGGGCAAGAGAAGGCCCTACGTCCAGCGGGGGGGAGAGATTTGTATTTCCTTGCACCGAGGTGCTCGTGTAGGGGTTACAAGCTTGCGAGAGAGGGTGGTGAGCCCTGGTCTCAAAAGGAGAAAAAGAAGTACAAGATGATTGCTTGAGATGTTGATCTCTATCTTGTATATGGCTTGTCGTCTGTTGTCCTCCGTCTTGTAGAGCCCCGGCCTGCCCTTTTATAGGACGAGAGGAGGCCAAGACGATGGGGAGCCTTGAAACGATGTTTTGTCGATCCCTGTTGAGATGGCTGTAGCGACGTGCCCTGGAATGGAAGACCATCCCTGAGCACCGTGGTGACGTAGAGGGTGAGACGCTGAAATGACCCGGAGCGCCGTGCCATACCGTCCTTCCTTCCCTGTTGAGTCGCGCTGGGCGTCGAGGCCGGGTCGAGGCTGGGTCGAGGGTGAACGGATAAGTCTGAATCCCTGGGATCGCGGTGTACGGGCTTTGTCGTATCCTCCCTCGAAGGTAACTAGTGACGTACAGTGACCGGTAAGGTGGGTACAGTGACAGTTTTCACCTCCCATCACGGAATGGGCGGTAAAACAGTGAAGACTGATACTGGCATTGTTCCCACGTCGACCGTACTCGCAGCCATACCGGTAGGTGGTAGCAGGTAGTCGCATTAAATGCCAAGGCTTTTGTCCCGGGGTAGGTAAAGAGAGGAGGTCGAGCGCCTCGACCCGGGCTTTCGCAAGTCGGAGTGCGGTCGAGGCGTTTCGTCGTGCGGGACGGGGCGCGGTCGAGGCCTCCCGTCGAGGGGGCCTCGTACGAGTCGGAGACGGGATGCGGTCGAGGCATTCCGTCGAGCTGGCCTCATACGAGGCGGACCTGACGCACATTTTGAAGTGGGCTGTGTTTTGCCGTGGCTTAGTCGTTTTGATTTTTATTATTGATGAAATGTGGGTACCCCTATACTGTTGGTACCGACACATATCATTTGGAAAAACAAAATGGGCTCAAGGCAAAGGTATAACCATAGGGCCATTTTGTTTTACACTCAAGACACCATAGAGGGTGTGAGTGGTTTAGGGTCGATAGCCGAACTATTAAGAGGGGAAGTCTTATCGGTTATTCGACGCACGGGTGCCACTAGGTGAATTCATGAAGTGCATTGCATGTAGGACCTAGTGAGCTAATTGGAAAACCTTTGAAAATGATTGAGGAAAAGCTAACACACAAGCACATGGAGATGTACACTTGATGGTGTTGTCACATTTGCAAAGGTGGCGTTGGTCATGCTGTGGTTTGCGGGTAGAGAGGGGTTTGGGTTCCTCTCTCCCTCCCGCTGAGCTTGCGAGCGCGGGATTCAGGCAATTTCGGGGAACTGAAATGCCTATTTTCCACTATGCCGGAAGTCAAAAAGGAAACGGAGGCGAACGGAGATCACCAGGGTGATCGGACGCTGCACCGGACGCGGTCACGGTTTGACCGAACGCGTCCGGTCAGTACAGCGCAGCAGTCAGGCGCGCGGGCTAGGATTTGCAACTGGCGCGTCCGGTCACTCGCGGGACCAGAGCGTCCGGTCGGGCACCCAGAGGAACAGTGCGTGGCGAAGGGCTGAGCGGACGCGCGGCGCATCCGGTCACACGCGATCAGACGCGTCCGGTCGCGAAGGGTGCTTACTGGAGTCTGATCGGACACTGGCTCTGTCGCGTCTGGTCATTGCGTGGAGCGCGTCCGGTCAATGCGTCGCGGGTGCGCGACATTGTGCGTTCGGCGCATCCGATCGTTTGAGTGGCGCATCCGGTCGTCGCGTTTGACCGTTGATGCGCAGTGACCGTTGGAGTTCTGACAGCCGCAGTTGAATCTGGGTGGACACGTGGACGGCACAGGGCGACCGAACGCGGGGCAGCACGTCCGGTCAGTTTTGACCGGCGTGTCCGGTCGCTCACGAAAAACGCTCAGTGGAGTAGCAACGGCTCTATTTGTATGGGATGCTTATAAATACTCGTTGGCCGGCCCTTGGGGAGGCTACTTGGCATTTCTAACACTCTTGTGCATCCTTTGAGCTAAAGCTTCTCCTCCCACTCATCTCTCTTGCTTGATTGCAAATCAAAAGTGAGATTGAGTGATCCCAAAGTGCATTGCATAGCTTGAGGGCATCTAGTGGCACTTGTGGGTGGTTTAGCCGGTGGATTTCTTGTTACTCTTGGAGAGTACCGCTCCTAGCCGGCTTGGAGATTGTTGGAGGCGTTGGCAAGAGAAGGTGATTGTTCTTGGCCACCTCCGGTTGATTGTGAGAGGTTCTTGTGCTTTCCTCGGCGGGACGCCAAAAGTAACTCTAGTGGAATCCGCGTGTCATTGAGTTACCTCACTTGAGAGTGGTGTCTTGCGGTGCCTTGCGGGGCGTGCCTTGAAGGGCAAGTGACTTGAGGGTCACACCGGGAAACCATCTAAGTGTTGGTCGACACAACCGGTGACGTAGCTTGTCGGTGCACAAGTGAACACCGGATGAACAAAAATATTGTGTCTCTTGTCTCCCGGTGATTGGTCTTCATATTGTGTTGTTGTCAATATTGATTGTTTGTATATCATCTTGGTGATTGGCAACATCTTCACTCCACCGTCGGTATAAGAATCACAATCCTCTCTCTTGTATTTACATTTACTAGTTTATCTTGTGTAGCTCTAGTGGTAGCTTTGCTAGTAGTGTTGTTAGCTTGCTCTCTAGTGTAAAATTAGTGACATAGCACTTGTGTGAACTAGAGATCATAATCTACTAGACTTGTGGATAGGAGGGTTGCATCACAACCTTTGGCTAAGCAAAACTCGCTTTACGCCGTTTCTTATTCTAACAAGTTTGCTTAGTGGTATTTGTAGAATTTTTTATAGGCTATTTACCCCCCTCTAGCCATCTAGGACCTTACAGGCTTGCATTCTTTACTCTTGGAGCTTTGCTCCTAGATGGCTAGAGCGTCACCCGGTGATCTTGCCAATCTTGTGGCAGCCCCGGGAGGTTTGTAACCATCTCTTGCAGCTAGTAAACTCACCCCTCATCTCAAGAGTTGAGTCTCTTGACTTGAGAACGAGGAAGGGCTGCAAAGCCCTAAGCCTTAGTGGCTAGCCTCAACAACATGGACTTAGAAAAGCCTTGGTGGTGAGCTGAACCACAGGATAAATCATTGTGTCACCGTGTGCTTGTTTTACTGTACTTGTTGTTCATATTGCTGTTGAGGTGATTTCTAGGGTTTGAGGCCGATCTACTCGTATACTCTTGTGCTACTGCTTTCAGCTGTTGATCTGTGAACTACTACACTACAGGAAGCTAAGAAATTTGCCCAATTTAAATTTCCATTGGTAGATTTTGAACCGTGACCAAATCTTTCCTATAGGTGCGGCAGTGCTGCTATCCCAGAGCAGCAGTGCCGTGGGTGAATCTAACGTTTGCTCGAGTTGATTTTTAATAGGCCTATTCTCCCCCCTCTAGGCTTACCAGTGATCCTATAGTCCTTCTCGACTCTGGTGAGGTGACCTCGATGATCCACCTGCCGCTGGCGAGTAGCTCCCTACTCCTCCTACCTGATCCCCTCCCTCTTCACCTATCCCTTCTCACTGTCCCTATCTCCCCTCTAGCTCTCGGCGATTATATGAGTTCATGTCCCCGTCTGTCCCTCCTCCGCTGCTTGCCGTCTCTCCCTAACCAGTGTGTCGTCTTCTCTGGGTGGCCCTTGTCTTCTCCGGCACCGGGCTCCGGTTGCGTAGGTACAACCCTAACCCTAACCCCCTCTTCTTCCATTGATGATTGATCTATTTTGATCTGTTCTTTTCCTCCTCCATCTCTTTGCGCAGGTCGGTAGCCGATGTGTCGTCCTCTAGCTATGGCATAGAGCGACCAAGGTGGCCTCGCGCACCGTTGAGGAACGGTGATGGAGAGCCCTCCGTGGTCGAGGGCGCCATGACTGGTGCTGATGATGAGATCTTCTGGCCGCTCACCGGCAACGATGATCTGATCATGGCAGGCCTAGCCCCTAAGGACGAGGACGACACCCATGAGGACACTGCTGCCTTGTTTGGTATCGATGTCAGTAGTGGCTCTGCTGCTCCGATCGATTTGGACGGCAGCAGTGGTGAAGGGGCGACAGCGACTGGGACCCTGGTCTACTCCAACGGCTTAACTCCATCTGTTGCTAGTACTGATACGTCTTCTGGACCTAGCGTTGGTAAGCGTAAATCAGCTATGTGCTTTGATTTTGATGAGATCTATCAGACTGTGAATGGTAGGAAAATCAGCACTAAAGCTACCTGTAAAATGTGTAAGCATACTTTGTATGCTAGATCTAATGCTGGCACTGGGCGCTTGAAGAGGTACCAAAAATCTTGTAGACAGAAAACTGATCAAGCTGCTAGGGTTCAGTCTAGGCTTGCTAACAATCCTGATGGTTTTGTGCATAACTAGGACTATAAATCTGATGTTGCTAGATCTGAATTATGTCGCTTGTTTGCTAGGCTTGATTTGCTGTTAGGTATTGGTGAGATAGAGACTTGGGAGGATTATATTGTTCATGCTCATAACCCTAGGTTTGTTAAAGTATCTAGACAGACCACCACTAGAGATCTGAGTAAACTATTTACTGAACGTCGTAATATGCTTAAGAATTCTGTGTTGTCTGTTGCTTCCTCTGTTGCTCTGACATCAGACATTTGGTCTGGTAATGCTAAGGAGGATTACATTAGTGTTGTTGCTTATTTTGTGAGTGCTGACTGGGAGTTACAGAAAAGGGTTATTGGGCTTAGGTTGATTGAGGTAAAACATACTGGTGAAAATATTGCTGAAAGAGTTGCTTTTGTGGTTGAGGAGTTTGGTCTGATTGATAAGGTTTTCTCTGTAACTCTAGACAATGCTTCTTCTAATGTTAAGGCTATGGAAACTTTGACACCTATGTTTGCTGGTTGTTTGGGTCCTGATCCTATACCCGAGCTTGTTGATCCTTCTAAGCGTAAGTACAGTCTTGTGCATGAACGTTGTGCTTGTTATATCATTAATTTGATTGTAAAATCTAGTTTAAAGAGGTTCAAACCTCACATAGAAGATTTTAGAATTGCTATTAACTTCTTAAATTTCTCTAATCAAAGAATTGCTATGTTTAAGAACTACTGTACTGCTAAGGGTGTTAGACCTAGAAAGTTTGGCTTAGATATGGATGTTAGATGAAATGCTACATATCTTATGCTTAAACACTTGGTTTCATATAAGTATGTTTTTTCTGTGTTCATTAATTCCAATTATGGCACTGAATTGTTGTCTACAAGGCATTGGTATATAGCTAAAAAGATATTAGAGTTTCTAGAACTATTTTATGATTGCACTGTTGTTCTTTCTAGTGTTTACTATCCAACTACTCCACTTATCCTGTACCATCTGCTAGAAATTGCTTCTCATTTACATGCAAGTGAAAAAGATCAAAATCTAATTGATGTTGTATCCTATGAAGTTTAAATTTCTTAAATACTGGCAGCATATACCTCTGTTATATTCATTTGCATTCATTCTTGATCTTAGAGCTAAGATGAGAGGTTTATTTAGAGTCCTGGAATTACTTAAAGAGAGCACTAGTTGTGATTATACTTCATATTATGCTGATGTAAAACTGAAATTTATAAGTTATTTAACAAGGCTATGTATCTGGTGCAAACCAACCTCTCCGTGTAAACTTCTAATTTGGGCCACATGATGTTGATCCAAGGGGTGCATGGGGATTGGGTAATTTTGCGCTTAACCGCCCACTCCTAATCACACTTTTGCAAATCCCCCCTCCCACTCCCCCCTGCGCTCCCTTGGATAACATCATGTGGTCCAGATTAGAAGTTTACACAGTTACACAGAGAGGTTGGTTTGCACTAGATACGTTGCCATTTAACAAATATGAGAGAAAGTTTGATGCAGCTAGGACTCAAAGGGCTGCACAGCCTGCAAGCCATACAGGTAAGAAAAAACAGGCATGTGGAAGAATCTTTGGAGGCCCTGGATCTGTTGTTGGTCCTTCCCCTGCCTGTGTCCCTACTTTATCTTCATCTGGTTCTACTGCTAGTGAGCTCTCAGTTTATCTGGACAGTCTGCATATGAGAATGATTTTGATTTACTTCTTTGGTGGCGTGACCACAAACTAACCTATCCAATCCTATCTATAATGGCTAGAGATATTACATGTTTCTACTATCTCTTCAGAATCATGTTTTAGCTTGACACGCCGCTGCCTGTTGCCTGAAATTGTGGAGATGTTGGCCTGCATAAAGGATTGGGAGTTGGGAGAAAGAAGATTACATCATGCCATTAACAACCAAGAGCTGGAGGACTCCTTCAAGAATCTGTACCTTGATGAAGATGCATATGGGGCTGCTGGTACTGTTGGTTCATCTGGGGCTGGTACATCTAGGGCTGCTTTTAATTTGTGTTGAGAGAGGAGAGAGGAGAGAGTTCTCTATTAATCTGTTATCTCCGTTTTGTATCTATCATCTGTTATCTCCTAAGCTTGTATTTACTTTCATATACATTGTACTTGTGTAGTTGCTCTTGTAATTAGTTGGCTTGTGTAGCTTGCTAGTTACCTTATTGCTTGTGTAGCGTAGAAGTAGCTCTCTTACGTGACTAATTTTGCTTGTGTAGCCTTGTTATTGAGCATTGCTAGTGAGTTTAGGAGCTTTGTGCTTTTGCTTACTAGATCATGTAGGAGCTCCCCCGGTTGGCAAAGTACTAGTTGCATAGGTTTGTGTGACCTTACTTTTAGAATTGATTAGGTGAGCTCTAGCTAGCCTGGCAGCTTTGTTGCCTAATTAGGATCTTTATAAGGTGCTAGTGAACTTAGATAGAGGGGTGTAGTCTTAACTAGACGGATAGTTTTAGTTCCGCATTTGTCTTAGTTAGCCAGCGCGTTTAATTTTAGAAGGGACTATTCACCCCCTCTAGTCTGCCATCTCGACCCTAGGTGGCCCACACGAGCATGCGCAGCAGGAGCATGCTTACCGCAGCAGCAGGCGGGGCTAGGCCGACATGCGCGGTAGTAGCAGCGCGTGGGTAGGTGTAGCAACGGGCGGGCGGGTAGGCTGGCGGACAGGAGCTGAATGCCCTGTTCTTTGTTCTCCATTTGATCAAACGGTCAAACTCAAACCTCACTAGCCTTTTCTAATTGATTTCAGGCAGCGTGAGGGCGGGCAACAAGCCCGGGCGTCCGGACGGATGTCCTTGGCGCTAGTCTCTTCAAAAAAAAAATAGGGGAGACAGAAAGTTCTCTTTCAATATGTTTGTGCCCTTCTCTCTGAATCCATGGCTGCTACTACTAATTGGCTTTTTTTTGTCCCTACTGATCGGTACGAATGCATGAGCCAACAAGCCAACGTTTCCACCTAGAAAATTGGATAGTGGTTGCTTTATCATGCAACTAATAGTAGAACGTTCACCATAGGTAAACTTTTATCTTGGATCCGCTATTACATCGCATCTTCTCTTTCAGGTGTGCTTTCTGAGCAGATGAGATGTAGCTAGCCATGTAGTACACATGGGCGGATCTATATTCATGTAGTAAAAATGAAATAACAGTGGTTAGAGCCAAATTTCACTATGTATATGCACCCCACGTCAAGTATTTACCGTACCCACACGGCAAGCACACTCACCTTGGATTTGTTCTAACTCTACCTCTGTATGGGCATGGTGATTCACAACGAATACCCAAATGTTCAGGTCTCTGATTCAGTCTCGTGGGATACATGGGTTCAAGCAAGCATGAAGTTTCCTTTTCTTTTGAAAAATCATATATAGTACACATAATTGATAGAGGTGGAGGTTCAGTTGAAAAGTTCTTATAAAGACCAATCTATCAGAATGTCTGGGTGGTGTAGTTGGTTATCACGTTAGTCTCACACACTAAAGGTCCCCAGTTCGAACCTGGGCTCAGACAAGTTGTTTTTATTTTATCTTTGTATTTTTCTCTTCTGCTGGAAAAGCTAACATAACTAACTTTTGCAACTTTCTTCTACAATTTATTCTTTTGTATTTTCTTTCTTCTGCTGCAAGAGCTAGAGAACATGTACCTACTCTGGCAACAGTGGTCCCCAGTTCGAACCTGGGCTCAGACAAGTTGTTTTTATATTTTTTTTGTATTTTTCTCTTCTGCTGGAAAAGCTAACATAACTAACTTTTGCAACTTTCTTCTACAATTTATTCTTTTGTATTTTCTTTCTTCTGCTGCAAGAGCTAGAGAACATGTACCTACTCTGGCAACAGTGGTCCCCAGTTCGAACCTGGGCTCAGACAAGTTGTTTTTATTTATTTTTTTTGTATTTTTCTCTTCTGCTGGAAAAGCTAACATAACTAACTTTTGCAACTTTCTTCTACAATTTATTCTTTTGTATTTTCTTTCTTCTGCTGCAAGAGCTAGAGAACATGTACCTACTCTGGCAACAGTGTTTTTTTTGTATTTTTTCTTCTGCTGGAAAAGCTAACATAACTAACTTTTGCAACTTTCTTCTATTTTTCTTCTGCTGGAAAAGCTAACATAACTAACTTTTGTAACTTTCTTCTACAGTTTATTCTTTTTTTGTGAAAAAGTTTATTCTTTTGTATTGTTTTTCTTCTGCTGGAAGAGCTAGAGAAACATGTACCTACTCTGGCAACAGTGTAGCAGTGTACCATCCAAAAAAAAACTGAAAAAGGCCATGCATGTGTCATGTGTGACATAGAACACCCCACTACCACCTGTCCCCCGTTGCCAGGAGCACCCAAAATGCGAAACTAATGACTCCCTTGCATACCACTTCACCGCTTATTTCAAAAGCACAAGTACAAATCTACAACCTAAAATTAGCCAAATTGGGCTTTTGTAAGGACTAACTGCTACTCAATTCATCACAATTAGTCAATTACCAACATTGACAAATGCAAGAGCGGCATAACATGTTAGCTCCAAACTCAGTCCCATAGGGGAGATTCTTTATGGTGCAAACAAAAGGCTTTGGGGGTTCAAATGTGCATGTACTAGTTCAAATGTTCACCAAGTACTAAAGTTTAGTACTAAGCAATATCCACTCAAAAAATGCTATCAAGGATAAATTAGCTTCTCATCTCATATACATAGGAGGTTCATTCAGTTGTGTAAGTAACGTGCTGATAGTGCTGAACTGTATCGGAAGCCATAACATTAAACATGTTGAGGAGCGCAAGACTGCCTGAACATTTTGCACTTATGACAATAGGAAGTTTTTTTTAAAAAAAACTGAGTTGTGATATTAGCACTTGCTTTTCAAAGTATGTAGTTGCTACTTACCTCCATTCATTTGAACAAGCATCTAGACCTCCGTCCATAAAAACATGCAATTCTTGTTATTTGAGAAGTCAAACAGTTTAAACTTTGACGAAATTTATATAAAAATACTAATATTTATGATACAAAATAAGTATCATTAGATTAGTTATAGAATATATTTTTATAATAAATTTATTTAGAGATATAAATGTTAATATTATTTACTATAAACTTAGTCAAACTTGAGTCAGTTTGACTGACACGCATCCCATAATTGCATCTTTTGTTGGACGGAGGGAGTATAACCCTACTAAATGTATCTTACTAAAGATACCTGAAACATGAAACTATTCATATATAGCTTTTACACACTAATTTGACTAATCGTTGATTAAAATGTATGAAGTTTATCCTTTTAAAATTCTAACGCACCTATTAAAATGAATGAAGGAATATGTTTCATAAATATTTTTTATAACAAAAGGTACTAGTCGTCAAAAGTTGTATGTTTGGAACCTCACTACATATACATACAATTAAGATTAATGAGGCAGGCAGAGACATGCAATCGTCTACAGCATTATTTTTGGAATAATATAAATAATTCATATATACAACATTATTACCGCCAATAGCCCATAGGTACATTATGTACTTGAAGGGTCGAGATGACGGACTAGAGGGGGGTGAATAGTCCTTTCTAAAAAAATCGCGTCAGCAAACCGAAACAAATGCGGAATTAAATCTATCGGTCTAGCCAAGACTACACCCCTCTATCTAAGTTCACAAGCACCTCACAAAGATCCTAATTATGTAACTAAGGTGCTTTCCTTAGCAAGAGCTCTCCTAAACAATTCTAGAGTAAGGTCACACAAACCTATGCACTAGTACTTTAGCAAAGCCGGGGAGCTCCTACACAATTCTAGTAAGCAAAAGCATGAAGCCACCTATGCTCACTAGCAATGCTCAATAGCAAGGCAACTAATGCCAAACTAGAGAGCGCAAATTACTTAGCTACACAAACTAAGCAATATGACTAATAGGGTTACACAAACCAAATTAGCCACACAACGGGAGCTACTTCTATGCTACACAAGCAAGAAGGTAACTAGCAAACTACACAAGCAAACTAGTTACAAGAGCAACTACACAAGCACAAGTATATGAATGTAAATACGAGCTTATGAATCGAAAGCAAACCACTGAGAAGATGTACACAATGTTGACACGGCGGTTTTTCACCGAGGTTCACTTGGTTGCCACCAAGCTAGTCCCCGTTGTGGCGATACACCCACTTGATGGATCACGAGCTAATTGACTATCAAGAGTCAAACCCTCAGCGGGTGCCGCACATCCACTCTTAAGATGGGGATCCTCCAAGCCACGAGCTTTACTAGAGTTGCTCTTCGCGATCCCCGCGGGGTGAGCACAATCCCCCTCACAAATTCTCTCCGGAGCCTCGCACAATCTTTTTGCGAGCTTCGACGGAGCCACAAGCCACCAAGCCGTCTAGGAGGTGGCAACCTCCAAGAGTAACAAGCACCACCGGCTTGCAACACGAACACCTAGTGCCACTCAAGCAATCCTCACGATGCAATCGTACTAGAATCACTCACTCGCTTATTGATTCGCAATCTAGCAAGCACAAGTGAGTTAGAGGCTCTCCTAGCACTCCCAAAGCATGGACACTAAGTCCCAAGGGTGCCAAGCTACAGCCAAGGTCGACCGCTGTAACAGAACCGACCAAATTATAAGAGCACAAGTACGAAAACAAGCACCGAAGCGCTCAAATTTTCAAACTTGAGCCCATATAATCCCGGTAGTCAATCGAAATCACGAAGGATTTCAAACCAAACTGCTTACAACCAGGATCGCATCATTCAACATACACATCATACGTTACATTTCACAAGTAGTTCCGAAATAAGTTAACACCACAGAGTAGCGATTATTACAAACCGAGTTTGAAAGTAGCGGAAGCATAACACACACTTTAGTTACTTAATTACTGCCAGTTTGGATGATCGACATCCCGCAAAAGCACGAGGAAAGTACATAAAGATGATCACGCCCGTGTGATCTAGTCATCATCACCCGCAGGGTGGAGACATGTCTTGCAGAAGCCCTGGTAAAGCATGTCATCTGCAACAGGAGGGAATAAACCCTGAGTACTGGAATGTACTCAGCTAGACTTACCCGTCAAAAACCAGAAATAAATATGACACCAAGGATTATGCAAGGCTTACTCAAGAGGCTAGCTGACACCACATTTTGCATAAAGGCATAAGTAGTTGAAACTCTTATAACCTGTACTAGCAGTTATTTTTAGCATTTACCTGTCATCTATCTTAGCACCTGTACTAAACATGCACTTGATTATCATCAAACAATTATTCATATTAATTCCATAGCAGGTATAAATTGTGGCAACATTGTATCATTCACTTAACCATCTGTTCAATTAATGAGATCTACGTTGCCGCTGCTCAAGTCAAGTGCTCACTAACCGGGAGCGACGGCGATTCGAATCGAATTCCTATCCAGCTGGAGGGGTATTTCTAACACTCACCGAGACGCGCCTGGCGAGGGCTGCTCAGGTCATCTTTCGTACAGTTCAGGAATCGCGGGTCCGAATGATGTCGCGACCCCAAGGGCGACACTCTGCCAGGTGATAGGGACTCTAACCCCCCCTTGGTCTCACGCCAATGTCCCCAAGCACATCCTTTCTCTCCTCCAAGAAGTAACCTACCATTCGATTCCCGGCCTGAACCATACTACTCGACTTCGCGGTCGGAACGACTTATCCGGCCAACTAAGTGTTAGACTGCGTTCAACATGACTCAAGGACGTACAGCGAATCGGTCCTTAAACGACTCAGACGGGCATGGCTCCACACCCAAGACGTGAAGTGTCTTGCGGATGTACCATCGAACTCCCGCCCGGTCTTAATTTCATTTTTAAGCATGGTTCCATCGCGATAGCCATAAGCCACTCGTGACCCAATCCTATCTCTCGCGGATGACCGGAAATCACCCGACTTCTACCGTACTAAGCAGGGCTAAGCATTGACACGTGCCTACACCTAATATAGGATTAGGGCACAATATCTGGACAAGGACAGGTGTAATGCAACAGTTGTTTTCATACAACTCCTACTACTTAATGCAGTAAACAATTAAAAGTACTCAAGATATCTTTATCAAATAATGGGTTCAGCATGCACCGGGGCTTGCCTTTGAGGAAGGTGGAAGGCCTGTGATCCGGGCACTCCGGTAGATCTTCAACGGCGTCTCCTTCGCCGATTGGCTCCGTCTGCTCCTCCGGTTGACTCAGTACTTCCTCTGGAATCGTTTGTTCGAACTCGAGGAGTGTCACCCCCTCCGGTACACCTATTGCATGAGTGCATAATAAATCCCATGAATGCATAATGAAAGATGCAATATGCTCGGAATGAATATGCATTACAACAATTTAGCGCTCTAATCAAATCACTTCAACAGAGTAGGTGCAAATTTCCTCTCCGGTAGAGAAGTACTCACCTAATCTACTTAACCTAAGATAGAGCTGCTCATCCTCAGTTAAGGCCCTAACACCTAACAATTACAAAAGTAACACGCCTTAGGATACCACACCATATCAATTAGCAAAATACCACACTAAGCAAATTCTGGACAGCAGCTACTTGTTTTTATCACAACTGGAGATTTACACTTCCAAAAGATATGATCTAGGACAATCTGGAAAGCCTAAGAAATGCTCTACAAGTCATTTTCAGACCTCAACCCCAAACTCATAAGTTTTCCACGTCAAACTTTACAAGTTCCAGAATCTGTCCTCTCAAAACAGAGAGTAGCAGATTCTGAACTGCCACTTAAAACAACAGTAACTCTCAAACTACAAAGCCAAATGCTCCCAAATTTTGACACAAACTAGTTCATCAAGTTTACTGTGACTTTGGTATTCACAAGTTTTCCAGCAACCAATTTTATCAAGGGTCAAACTTAGAAATACTACCAGCTGTCCAGAAACCTAAAATTACAAAGGTTAAATATTTGTTGATGTGCCCAAAGTCCCCTAAAACCAAACTAATGTTACTAACAGTTCACATTAGGTATAAAAACACCAGAAAGTAAGGTGGAACCAACTAGAATATTTATTTAACCCCATTTCTTAATTTACTTAATTATTTAGGTGGAATTTTAAACATATATGTAAACTGCTCCTAAAATTCTACAAAAATTACAGGGGACTCTTTGACCTCAAAATAGACCACAGTAAAAATTTGAACAAATTTTATTCACAGAAACTCTCTATACAAAATTCACAAGCCCAAAAGGCTGATTTCTGCATAATTCATAAATCACATTGAAAAGTATCAAACAACAGATTTCATATTTTTCTTAGATACTATAGGGTACCAAGACATTCTCCAAAAAGTTACAAAAACATTGCACATATAGAAAAATTATAAAAATTCCTTCAATTATTTCCTAGAATAAAATGATAGCCTTATAACTTGAAAATTACTTAAGCACTGATGCCCAAATTTTTACCAGGGCTAGGGCTAGCATAGATTAACCTACCCACCAAATTTCATGATTTATGGAACACTACAGCTCAAGTTATAAATTAAACAAATTTGCATGCATTCCAAAACACATTTAAAGGATCTAATAAATTCTTACAGAATTTAAACATCCCATGCCAGATCCATATTTTTTCTAAAATACTACACATCCAGTAGATTCTAACAAAATTTATCTCATGATTTTTGGATCATTAAAACCCTAGATCCCTATTTTTCCAACTTGTACAAAAATCAGTGACAAAATAATAAAAATAAATTTCACTTCGGACGACTGGGCCGGCCCGGAAACGAAACTCGGCCCACAACGCACACGCCCGCGCGCTCGGCCCGCTCAGCGCTCCCGCCCGTGCGCGACGCTGACGGGTGGACCCCCGCGGTCAGCGACCGAAGGCAGGGGAGCCGGCGTCCCGCAAGCTCCGGTGAGCTCGAGCTCGCCGGAGAAAGGCTCGCGCGGCCAACCGAATGCGGTCTCGTGCTCTCCGTCACCCGGCGCATTGATTGGTGCCCGTAGGATGGATGGGGATGGGGTGGAGAGGGCTTGCCACCGTGCGCAGCGGCCGGTGACATCCGGTGGCGGCGCACCGTCGCCGGTGAAGAAGCACGGTGCGGTCTGGGCTCGGTACGAGCTTCACCGAGGCTAGGCGGTTCCGTTTTACTAGTAAGGGAAGATGGAGAGGGACCCGAAGCACCCCGACCACGGTGAGGTCCCATGGCAGGCTCCGGCGACCCCTCGGAGGCGGAGAAGAAGGCAATGCAGCTCACCTTGGGTCAAATCGCGGGGTTCGGTAGGGCCAGGGGGTGGAGGGTGTTGAGGCGGAGGAAATGGCGAGATCAGGCGGCCGGTGGTGCGGCGTAGCTCACGCTCGAGCTCGCCGGAGGAAAAGGGGAATGGCGGCTCGGTTTTTCCCCTTTGCAGACGAGAGAGGGAAGGAGGAGGGAATGGATGGGTGAGGTCGGAGCGACAGCAGAGGTGCCCTTCTATGTGCTCGGCAGCTGGCCAAGGCGCCAGGTCGCGCGTGGCGCGTGGAGGACACGCGGCGGAGGCCGCCTGCCCCCGGTCGGACACTAACCGAGTTCAGTTTTCTGAACTTCAGAATCGAGGTTTCAGTCAAGCCGAGCCTGACAGCGTGACTTTGGCAACCTATAACTCCCAATCTAGGCCGATCTAGTACAATCCGTAGTTAGTAAAGTTGTAGAGGTACATGACGTCTACAAGATTGTCCACTAGAGCTCGAGCTGATTCGGTCTATAATGGAAACTACATGGCCTCAAAGTAGTGCTCGGTGAAACTGAAACCGAGTTCAGCTAATGATACCGACTGACAGCTCATGTTCATGGCCCGATATCTCTTGAACCAATGAGAATCAGGCTTGGGTAATGTTGACAAAGTTGTAGGGCTACATGTGATCTACAAGTTTGTCAATAGGAGTGAAAGCTGGTTTGGCTTGGTTTACAAACTACAAGCTCCTAAAGTAGACACCAGTGAAACTATAGGGTCAGATTCCAGACTTAGAAAAATTCTAAGTCCTGGAATTACACCACTAGCTGACTTGTGGGCCACTTTTGAGCATGTTGTGGTCACTTTCATGAGATGGTCATATTGAGACTTTTGTTCCTCATGAATTTCTTTACAACTTTGCTTAAGGGTGCTCTTCCATGCAAGGTCTCTAAATTAGACTTTCTAATTGGTCAAACTAGAGCCTTCTATGGTCAAATGGGGGTCAAACTTGTCTTGGAGGGCAATTTTGTAATTTTGGTCAACATGAACCTTGATCCAAATGTTACCCTAAGTATAGCTAAGGTGTGGTAGGTCATGATTGACTACTTTACCTTTTTGTTACACCAACCCTCAAGTATTTTATGAAATCAATCAAACAAACCCTAAACAAACACATGAATTGCATTACATGAAATACTAAACATGGATTATGCATGTCATGCTTATGCAAATGCAATGAAATTAAGGACTAAACACTTGAGGTGTTACAGCCCTCCCCCCTTATAAAAATCTCGTCCCGAGATTTGGAAAGCGTACCATTTTTCATAGAATTCCTTATAACCATCCCGCAAATAATCCTCCCGTTCCCACGTAGCATCACTCTCACTTCCCTGATTACTCCACATCACTTTGTACCACTTAACCACTTTACTTCTAGTTACTCATTCCTGAGTATCGATCACTCGGACTGGTTTTTCTTCATAGGTTAAGTCGGATTCCAGCCTGATATCACCTAACGGAACTTGTTCCTCAGGAACTCGAAGACACTTTTTAAGCTGAGATACATGGAAAACGTTGAATATGGCTCTCATCTCAGGAGGCAACTGGATTTTGTACGCAACAGCTCCACTCTTGCCTATGATCTGGAAAGGACCCACGTATCTTGGTGCAAGCTTCCGCTTAACACCAAAACGTTGGACGCTCTTCATTGGAGAAACTTTCAAATAAACGAAGTCTCCAACTTCAAATTCGAGTGGTTTTCTGCGACGATCAGCATAGCTTTTCTGTCTCGCTTGGGCTGCAGCCATGTGTTTCTGGATAGTACGGACTTGTTCCTCGGCTTCCTGGACAAAATCAATGCCATAATACCTTCTTTCCCCAGCTTCTACCCAGTTTAGTGGAGTTCGGCACTTACGACCGTACAAAGCTTCGAATGGGGCCATCTTAATACTCTCTTGATAACTGTTATTGTACGAGAATTCGGCTAAAGGTAGCCATTTTCCCAAGAACCCTTGGATGAAATGACGCATGCCCGCAACAGATCTTCCAAGATTTGGTTAACTCGTTCCGTCTGACCAGATGTCTGGGGGTGATAAGCAGAGCTTCTCACTAACTTGGTTCCCAGAAGGTGATGCAAATGCTCCCAAAAGCGAGCAGTGAATTGGGGACCACGGTCAGAAACGATCGTACGAGGTATCCCATGAAGCCGGACTATCTGATTGAAGTACAACTCAGCATAGTCAGTAGGACGATAGTCCACTCTCACGGGGATGAAATGAGCTGATTTGGTTAAACGATCAACAATTACCCAGATAGAGTTATGATTTTTGACGGTGGGAGGAAGTCCGACAATGAAATCCATACTTATTTCTTCCCATTTCCAGCCTGGAATGGAAAGTGGCTGAAGCAACCCAGCTTTCATGTGCACAGCTTTCACTCTGCAACAGGTGTCACATCTAGCAACATATGTAGCTATCTCTTTCCGCATCTTGGTCCACCAATAAAGTGGCTTCAAATCATAATACATCTTATTACTACCAGGGTGGATGGACAACTTAGAAGAATGTGCTTCGGACAGGATCTGATCTCTAAGCTCTCGGTCCTTAGGTACCACTAACCTATCCTTAAACCACAGCACACCTTCGTCATCTAACCTGAAATGCTTAGTTTCTTCCTCTTTTATCTTCCGTTTTATGTGAAATATACCCGGATCAGTCTTTTGGAGCTCAATGATTCTATTTCTGAGAGTACCACTGACAGTGATGTTGTACAAGACTGCCGGATGTAACAGGCGGGATCGGTGAAAATCAGTTTCAACTAAGGAATGGCAATGAGACTTACGGCTCAAAGCGTCCGCAACCACGTTTGCCTTGCCTGGGTGATAGTGCACTTGAAGATTATAATCTTTAATCAACTCGAGCCATCTTCTCTGACGCATATTTAACTCGGGTTGGGTGAAGATGTATTTGAGGCTCTTATGGTCTGTATAGATATTGCAGACATTGCCCAGCAGATAATGCCGCCATACCTTCAAAGCATGAACAACTGCGGCCAGTTCTAAGTCATGCGTCGGATAATTCACCTCATGTTTCCGAAGTTGCCGTGAAGTATATGCAATTACTCGGCCTTCCTGCATCAAAACACCTCCCAAACCTATGCCTGAGGCATCACAGTAAACATCAAAAGGTTTCTCGATATCCGGTTGTGCCAAAACCGGAGCCGAGGTTAGGAGGGTTCGCAGTTGGTGAAAAGCCGCATCACACTCAGGAGTCCAGACAAACCTGGTGTCTTTTTGCAGCAACCGAGTCATGGGTTTGGCTATTTTTGAGAAATCCGGGATGAAGCGACGATAATAGCCAGCCAACCCAAGAAAACTCCGGACCTCATGAACCGAAGTAGGTGCCTTCCAATTCAATACTTCTTCTACCTTGGTGGGATCCACCATAATACCTCCATCGGACAACACATGCCCAAGAAAAGGTACTTCCCGCAGCCAGAATTCACATTTACTGAACTTCGCATACAGTTTATGCTCACGCAGTCTGCTGAGGACAATACGCAAGTGTTCAGCGTGGTCTTCCTCATTTTCAGAATACACTAAGATGTCATCAATGAACACCACCACAAACTTGTCCAATTCGGGCATAAACACCGAATTCATCAAGCACATGAAGTGCGCTGGGGCATTGGTCAGGCCGAAGGACATAACAAGATACTCGTAAAGGCCGTATCTTGTCGAGAAGGCTGTTTTTGGAACATCTTCAGGACGGATCTTAATCTGATGGTACCCAGACCTCAGATCAATCTTGGAAAAGACTTTAGCTTTGGACAATTGATCGAACAAGATGTCGATACGCGGTAGAGGATACTTATTTTTGACAGTAACTGCATTCAGAGGTCTATAGTCCACGCACATCCGCAAGGTTTGATCCTTCTTCTTTACAAAGATAGCAGGGCAACCCCACGGAGATGAGCTAGGACGGATCAACCCCTTCTTCAAAAGTTCATTCAATTGTACCTTAAGCTCAGCTAACTCATTTGGAGGCATTCTATAAGGTCTCCTAGAGATGGGTGCGGTACCAGGCAGCAACTCGATTTTAAACTCCACATCCCGATCCGGAGGAAGTCCCGGCAAATCATCGGGAAAAACGTCCGGAAATTCATTTACTACGGGAATTTCAGCCAACGCCTTTGCTTGCACGGCATGAATTTCCCCCGACAATTCAACTTTTCTGGGAAGTTGTACTAGAAAACCCTTTTGATCTGTAGGATCTCTGAGCATAACTACCCGAGCGGATGTGTCAATGAGTACCCCATTCTGGCTCATCCAATTCATGCCCAATATCACATCTATGTCTAACCCAGGTAAAACCAATAGAGCAAGCGAATAACTTCGCCCTTCTATCTCAAACTTAAGGTTCCCCACTACTTTGTTTGTGGAAATATTCCCACTTGCAGCACTAATGCAATAACCCACACCTTCAACAGTATGCAACTTGTGTGCAAAGTTGGATGCAAACTTAGGACTGATAAAGGAATGCGAAGCACCTGAATCAAAAAGTACCACTGCGGGGTGTTGGTCAACTAGGAACTTACCAGCCGTGACCACCTCACCAGATGGAATTTCTTCAATGCTGTTATAATGAGCGTGTCCCTGACGACCACCTTGATTGACATTTTTCTTAGGGTACGGGCAGTTCCGGGCCCAATGGCCTGGCTTGTTGCAATTCCAGCAAGGCATATTGCTAGGAGGAACACTAGAGCTGCTCTGTCCAGAAGTCCCCTTTGGCAGAGCGACAGTATAAGCTTTACGGAACCCAGTTTTTGCAGCAGGCTTTTTCTGTGGCGGACGGAACTTCGTATTTTGAGTAGGCAGGCGTGGAGAAGACCTTGGTGCAGCTGAGGCCCTTGACTGAGAAGCACTTGCCTCAAGGGCCCTTTTACGGCTCTTAGAAGCAGAATAAATAGCATTGTTGTTCTCCTGTGTCAAAGCATCGCTGATGAAATCATTGAAAGTGGTACACTTGCTAGTGCCCATAGTCTTCATTAGCTTCGGGCCGAGGCCCCTTTTGAAACTGGCAATCTTTTTGGCATCAGTATCCACAAACTCCGTGGCATACCTTGCCAAGTTGTTGAAAGACTGCAAGTACTCAGTCAAGCTCTTGTTTCCCTGCGACAGCCTCATAAACTCTGTATGCTTGATTGCCATAAGACCTGGAGGGATGTAGTTTCCCCGGAAGGCCGCCTTGAACTGATCCCAAGCAACCGGAACATTGGCAGGCAGTGTGGAACGATAGTGACTCCACCAGATGCCCGCTGGACCATGCAACTGATGGGAAGCATACTCAGTTTTCAGCTCATCAGTCAGGCGTAGCAGACGAAACTTTTATTCAATGGTATTCAACCACTCATCAGCCTGCAGTGGTTCTTCCGCTTCCTTAAAAAGCGGGGGCTTTGTATCCAGGAAGTCCTTGAAATCGCTGTACTGGTTTGGCTCTGGGCCCTGACGACCATGCCGAGCCTCTCGATTAGCCAGTTGGCGCATGGCGTCGGCCAACATACGCTGCCCCTCAACCACTGATTGCATTAACTCGGCCGGAGTAGGTGGTGGCGAAGGGGGCGGCTGGTCCTCCTCCTCATTTCCACGACCCCGACGTAGATTGTACGACATCTGCAAAATGCATAGCCAATGAGCACTGACGATGTGGGAAATTTGTAGATGAATTATTGCGAAATGTCAAACTGTCTTCAAGAATAGAATTCTCATAATAATTAAGGCACAATAATTCATCACAACCGCACAATCCATTCAAGCGCATCAATTGCCGAACTCGTACTTGGTAATTCAACAAGACGTTCTTTGATAAAGGCTCACTCACAGGGAGCACAACGGTTATCGGATCGTTTACGTTGCTATCTACGTGATTTTTGACCTTTCGCACGGTACTTGGATTCGACCTCAAGATTTCCAGTTGACTGTGAAAGACTACTTCAGACTGACCACAAGGAAACTTCTCAATGAAGAGTTCCATGGTGGATCATGACTAGCCACCTCGACACCTGCGCGTGCCAAGCAGCACAACCTTATGTCGCGCGCCATAGGAGGCCCTCGGTTTCGTCGCGGCACCGAAGGGTGCTAATCGTGACACCATCACCGAACACAACACAATTAGACATCTCATTGCGATCGAAATTAACAGGTTCAAACTACATTTAGGAAACATACGGTTCAGCCTTACATCCCAGAGTCAAGTTATTACAAGGCCTCACTCCTTCACAGGGAGGGCACAAAAGACGATCCTAGCATTAAAGGTACGTGATGACTACTCTAAGCATCATCCTCCGAGTCCGTGTCAAGGATCTCCCCGCCGTCCTCATCACTGACAGGCTCTAACTCTTCGTCTTCTTCTTCTTCTGGCTCTTCCTCTGGTGCTCCTGCAGGTGGAGCATCTTGTGGTCCATCGACCTCCACTTCATCATCATCCTCAGCCATGAAGATTCTGGAACCCATCTCCTCATCTACATTGTTGTTCCTAGGTAGCAGAGGATTAAGCTGGTTGTTCAGGTGGTGCACTTCTTCATGAAGGTTGTCATTGTATTCTTCAGCATTCTCTAACTGTTGTTCGAGCTCAAACTGACGAGCCCTCAGAACGTTCTCCTCGTGCCAGGCTTCATCCCTCTGTTCCATCACACGGACCAACATACGTTGACAGTTGTGATTTGCCACTGTCAACCTCTGGACTGCAAGCGTTTCTTGATCTCGATCATGAATCACTTGCTCCAGTTGTTGCCGTGCTGCATCCCTAGCAGCAGTCACCTCTGCCAGCTCAGCCCGTAACCTATCCACCTCGGAGGGCTCAGGACGGGGCTCGCGTGGAGCTAACTGGTGGCGAGGGACCCTTCCACCAGTTGACTTACGGGCTGTCATCCTGGTACGTGCCATCTGTATCAACAAGATGTGACTTAAAGTGAGAATCATTTAGGGGATACGAAATTTAATTTAGTCGGGACTAGTTAAATTTTTAAGGAGGGAGTAAATGACATGTATGATATAATTAAACATGATGCATGCACATTCCGTACGTCCTCTCACCTTAGCAGAAAACTAAAGTGCTAACGTTCCATACGTTCTCTCATATAAGCGACACTATCGGTCTACACGTTACGCTGTTAGTGTACCTGCAGAAAAATTTCATTGCAGCCCAACAATTCCCAAAATAACATACAAGGAAGCAGTAAACTAAATACTTTCCATATACACATCCCCGGATGTATATATTTCAGTATCAAAGCTACCCGATGGATAGATGCCCACAATTAAGTGCTTTTACATAGTTACATGGTTTGAACATGTAAGTATGCAAGTCACCAAAACTACTCTCCCCTAGATCGCCGGTTGGACGATCATGCTCTCACAACTCACACTTACCAGAGCGTCGAGGTAATTGATCCATACATTACCACCCAAAAGGATGGCACCCATACAATATCACGCCGTATGGACGACGAAACAAAAACAAACAAGGCCCCCAAGTTAGTCTTTATAATAAGCCACCTAAGAGTCCTTATTTGGGCTAAGGGATGTGATCACTGGCATACTTATAAAAATACTTTTTAAAGTTTAACCCTTTTCGCAAACAAATACTTTTGTTTTTAATTACTCGTAAGATGTGTTTAATGTTGAATTATGCTCCGGTACCAGCTGTAACAGAACCGACCAAATTATAAGAGCACAAGTATGAAAACAAGCACCGAAGCGCTCAAATTTTCAAACTTGAGCCCATATAATCCCGGTAGTCAATCGAAATCACGAAGGATTTCAAACCAAACTGCTTACAACCAGGATCGCATCATTCAACATACACATCATACGTTACATTTCACAAGTAGTTCCGAAATAAGTTAACACCACGGAGTAGCGATTATTACAAACCGAGTTTGAAAGTAGCGGAAGCATAACACACACTTTAGTTACTTAATTACTGCCAGTTTGGATGATCGACATCCCGCAAAAGCACGAGGAAAGTACATAAAGATGATCACGCCCGTGTGATCTAGTCATCATCACCCGCAGGGTGGAGACATGTCTTGCAGAAGCCCTGGTAAAGCATGTCATCTGCAACAGGAGAGAATAAACCCTGAGTACTGGAATGTACTCAGCTAGACTTACCCGTCAAAAACCAGAAATAAATATGACACCAAGGATTATGCAAGGCTTACTCAAGAGGCTAGCTGACACCACATTTTGCATAAAGGCATAAGTAGTTGAAACTCTTATAACCTGTACTAGCAGTTATTTTTAGCATTTACCTGTCATCTATCTTAGCACCTGTACTAAACATGCACTTGATTATCATCAAACAATTATTAATATTAATTCCATAGCAGGTATAAATTGTGGCAACATTGTATCATTCACTTAACCATCTGTTCAATTAATGAGATCTACGTTGCCGCTGCTCAAGTCAAGTGCTCACTAACCGGGAGCGACGGCGATTCGAATCGAATTCCTATCCAGCTGGAGGGGTATTTCTAACACTCACCGAGACGAGCCTGGCGAGGGCTGCTCAGGTCATCTTTCGTACAGTTCAGGAATCGCGGGTCCGAATGATGTCGCGACCCCAAGGGCGACACTCTGTCAGGTGATAGGGACTCTAACCCCCCTTGGTCTCACGCCAATGTCCCCAAGCACATCCTTTCTCTCCTCCAAGAAGCAACCTACCATTCGATTCCCGGCCTGAACCATACTACTCGACTTCGCGGTCGGAACGACTTATCCGGCCAACTAAGTGTTAGACTGCGTTCAACATGACTCAAGGACGTACAACGAATCGGTCCTTAAACGACTCAGACGGGCATGGCTCCACACCCAAGACGTGAAGTGTCTTGCGGATGTACCATCGAACTCCCGCCCGGTCTCAATTTCATTTTTAAGCATGGTTCCATCGCGATAGCCATAAGCCACTCGTGACCCAATCCTATCTCTCGCGGATGACCGGAAATCACCCGACTTCTACCGTACTAAGCAGGGCTAAGCATTGACACGTGCCTACACCTAATATAGGATTAGGGCACAATATCTGGACAAGGACAGGTGTAATGCAACAGTTGTTTTCATACAACTCCTACTACTTAATGCAGTAAACAATTAAAAGTACTCAAGATATCTTTATCAAATAATGGGTTCAGCATGCACCGGGGCTTGCCTTTGAGGAAGGTGGAAGGCCTGTGATCCGGGCACTCCGGTAGATCTTCAACGGCGTCTCCTTCGCCGATTGGCTCCGTCTGCTCCTCCGGTTGACTCAGTACTTCCTCTGGAATCGTTTGTTCGAACTCGAGGAGTGTCACCCCCTCCGGTACACCTATTGCATGAGTGCATAATAAATCCCATGAATGCATAATGAAAGATGCAATATGCTCGGAATGAATATGCATTACAACAATTTAGCGCTCTAATCAAATCACTTCAACAGAGTAGGTGCAAATTTCCTCTCCGGTAGAGAAGTACTCACCTAATCTACTTAACCTAAGATAGAGCTGCTCATCCTCAGTTAAGGCCCTAACACCGACAGCAGCTACTTGTTTTTATCACAACTGGAGATTTACACTTCCAAAAGATATGATCTAGGACAATCTGGAAAGCCTAAGAAATGCTCTACAAGTCATTTTCAGACCTCAACCCCAAACTCATAAGTTTTCCACGTCAAACTTTACAAGTTCCAGAATCTGTCCTCTCAAAACAGAGAGTAGCAGATTCTGAACTGCCACTTAAAACAACAGTAACTCTCAAACTACAAAGCCAAATGCTCCCAAATTTTGACACAAACTAGTTCATCAAGTTTACTGTGACTTTGGTATTCACAAGTTTTCCAGCAACCAATTTTATCAAGGGTCAAACTTAGAAATACTACCAGCTGTCCAGAAACCTAAAATTACAAAGGTTAAATATTTGTTGATGTGCCCAAAGTCCCCTAAAACCAAACTAATGTTACTAATAGTTCACATTAGGTATAAAAACACCAGAAAGTAAGGTGGAACCAACTAGAATATTTATTTAACCCCATTTCTTAATTTACTTAATTATTTAGGTGGAATTTTAAACATATATTTAAACTGCTCCTAAAATTCTACAAAAATTACAGGGGACTCTTTGACCTCAAAATAGACCACAGTAAAAATTTGAACAAATTTTATTCACAGAAACTCTCTATACAAAATTCACAAGCCCAAAAGGCTGATTTCTGCATAATTCATAAATCACATTGAAAAGTATCAAACAACAGATTTCATATTTTTTTTAGACACTCTAGGGTACCAAGACATTCTCCAAAAAGTTACAAAAACATTGCACATGTAGAAAAATTATAAAAATTCCTTCAATTATTTCCTAGAATAAAATGATAGCCTTATAACTTGAAAATTACTTAAGCACTGATGCCCAAATTTTTACCAGGGCTAGGGCTAGCATAGATTAACCTACCCACCAAATTTCATGATTTATGGAACACTACAGCTCAAGTTATAAATTAAACAAATTTGCATGCATTCCAAAACACATTTAAAGGATCTAATAAATTCTTACAGAATTTAAACATCCCATGCCAGATCCATATTTTTTTCTAAAATACTACACATCCAGTAGATTCTAACAAAATTTATCTCATGATTTTTGGATCATTAAAACCCTAGATCCCTATTTTTCCAACTTGTACAAAAATCAGTGACAAAATAATAAAAATAAATTTCACTTCGGACGACTGGGCCGGCCCGGAAACGAAACTCGGCCCACAACGCACACGCCCGCGCGCTCGGCCCGCTCAGCGCTCCCGCCCGTGCGCGACGCTGACGGGTGGACCCCCGCGGTCAGCGACCGAAGGCAGGGGAGCCGGCGTCCCGCAAGCTCCGGTGAGCTCGAGCTCGCCGGAGAAAGGCTCGCGCGGCCAACCGAATGCGGTCTCGTGCTCTCCGTCACCCGGCGCATTGATTGGTGCCCGTAGGATGGATGGGGATGGGGTGGAGAGGGCCTGCCACCGTGCGCGGCGGCCGGTGACATCCGGTGGCGGCGCACCGTCGCCGGTGAAGAAGCACGGTGCGGTCTGGGCTCGGTACGAGCTTCACCGAGGCTAGGCGGTTCCGTTTTACTAGTAAGGGAAGATGGAGAGGGACCCGAAGCACCCCGACCACGGTGAGGTCCCATGGCGGGCTCCGGCGACCCCTCGGAGGCGGAGAAGAAGGCAATGCAGCTCACCTTGGGTCAAATCGCGGGGTTCGGTAGGGCCAGGGGGTGGAGGGTGTTGAGGCGGAGGAAATGGCGAGATCAGGCGGCCGGTGGTGCGGCGTAGCTCACGCTCGAGCTCGCCGGAGGAAAAGGGGAATGGCGGCTCAGTTTTTCCCCTTTGCAGACGAGAGAGGGAAGGAGGAGGGAATGGATGGGTGAGGTCGGAGCGACAGCAGAGGTGCCCTTCTATGTGCTCGGCAGCTGGCCAAGGCGCCAGGTCGCGCGTGGCGCGTGGAGGACACGCGGCGGAGGCCGCCTGCCCCCGGTCGGACACGCACCGAGTTCAGTTTTCTGAACTTCAGAATCGAGGTTTCAGTCAAGCCGAGCCTGACAGCGTGACTTTGGCAACCTATAACTCCCAATCTAGGCCGATCTAGTACAATCCGTAGTTAGTAAAGTTGTAGAGGTACATGACGTCTACAAGATTGTCCACTAGAGCTCGAGCTGATTTGGTCTATAATGGAAACTACATGGCCTCAAAGTAGTGCTCGGTGAAACTGAAACCGAGTTCAGCTAATGATACCGACTGACAGCTCATGTTCATGGCCCGATATCTCTTGAACCAATGAGAATCAGGCTTGGGTAATGTTGACAAAGTTGTAGGGCTACATGTGATCTACAAGTTTGTCAATAGGAGTGAAAGCTGGTTTGGCTTGGTTTACAAACTACAAGCTCCTAAAGTAGACACCAGTGAAACTGTAGGGTCAGATTCCAGACTTAGAAAAATTCTAAGTCCTGGAATTACACCACTAGCTGACTTGTGGGCCACTTTTGAGCATGTTGTGGTCACTTTCATGAGATGGTCATATTGAGACTTTTGTTCCTCATGAATTTCTTTACAACTTTGCTTAAGGGTGCTCTTCCATGCAAGGTCTCTAAATTAGACTTTCTAATTGGTCAAACTAGAGCCTTCTATGGTCAAATGGGGGTCAAACTTGTCTTGGAGGGCAATTTTGTAATTTTGGTCAACATGAACCTTGATCCAAATGTTACCCTAAGTATAGCTAAGGTGTGGTAGGTCATGATTGACTACTTTACCTTTTTGTTACACCAACCCTCAAGTATTTTATGAAATCAATCAAACAAACCCTAAACAAACACATGAATTGCATTACATGAAATACTAAACATGGATTATGCATGTCATGCTTATGCAAATGCAATGCAATTAAGGACTAAACACTTGAGGTGTTACAACCACCACTTCTATTTATAGCTCCACAATGAAATAGAGTCGTTACCCCTTCACTGGGCGAATTTTCGGGTCGACCGGACGCGCCGGTCGAACGGACCGGACGCGCAGGTCAGTAGCATGCTCCAACGGCTAGTTTTTGTGCGTATAAACTTGTATTGACCGGACGCGGTGGTCACTAACGGGACCGGACGCGCAGGTCGCAGCGAAACAGCGAACAGAGAGGTTTCAGCAAGCTCCCGACGCGACCGGACGCGTCCGGTCATCACTGACCGGACTCACTGCAGCATCCGGTCAGTTTCGCCCATGAAAAACACTGACCGGACGCGCTGACCGGACGCGCTGACCGGACGCGTCCGGTCACGAGTCCGGTCACAGACCACTCTTCGGTAAAACGGCGATAACTCTTAGCTCCGAACTCCGATTTCGATGATCTTGGACATTTTGGAAAGCTTACTCAGAGGGCTACACAACCCACTAAAGCACTTGATCCAATTAACAATAGATCAAAGCAGTATTCCACTCCAAGAGCCATCCTAGTGTCCGGAGAACACCGAAAAATATTTCTCTCTTCTCCAAGTTGATCAACACCAACTCCAACACCTTCTCCTTTGCAAAAGTGCCAACACCACCATGTGTAAAACACCATGTGCATGTGTGTTAGCATTTTCACAAACATTTTCAAAGGGTTAGGCACTCCACTTGCCTCGCCACTCGATCCTAGCACGTATGCAAAGTTAGATCGCTCAAGTGGCACTAGATGACCGATATGCAAACAAGTTTGCCCCTCTTGATAGTACGGCCATCTATCCTAAACCCGGTCATCAACTTCTCTACACACCTATGACCGGTGAAATGGAAATGCCCTAGGTTATACCTTTGTCTTGCGCATTCCACTCCATCTCCTCCGACGTTGATGCAACACATGCACCAACCATATCACAAATGATATGATCCATTTCAAATCATCATGTGACCTTGGTCCATCGATCTTGACCTCACTTGCTCTTCACCGTTGCGTCGGTTCATCGGTGCCAAGTCTTGCTCAAGCTTCACCGCCTCACGGTCCATTGCTCCAAAGCCTCCGACTTGTCCTTCACACTTGCAACCGGTCCGTCGAGCCAAGCCTCATCTTGATCTTTGCCACCTTGGTCACATGACTCCATGTCATGTCTCATATGCAATGAGCTCCTTCATGACACCATTACCTGTGGACTAATCCTTGTGTATCTCACATTAAACACAATTAGTCCACCTAAGTGTAACAACCCAGAAATTTACAACAAACCAAAAATCACAACCACAAAAAAAATTAAAAAAAATAACCAATGTATGGTGAGTGACATATAGGAAACCAACCCTAGCTGCACAAGTAGCACCTAGTCTAGTTAATTACATGTTGCATTTAATTATATACTTATGAGTTGGTATTTATGTTCTTAAATTTGTTAAATAAAATCAACCACCTTTATTTAAATAAGATCCAAATTCAATAAAGGTACTAATACAATCTTGTGATCTGGTATAAATCCTAAAATACATCCTGAGGGCCCCATTGTGGTAATCAAGTGGAGGCAATATATATGTGTGTAATATACAAAAGCCTTGGCTTATTTGGAATAAAGAAAATACAAATTGGAAAACTCAAATAAGTAAAAGAAAATAGAAAAGGGCCTCTTTAGCACAGCCGACCGCAGCGGCCCAGCCCAAACCGCGACTGCGCGCTCCCCTTCACTCCTACGCGCGCGCGCCCGCCGCATGGGCCGGCCCAACTTGCCGCGGGCCCCGGCCTGCGTTGCCAGCCCGCTAAGCCAAGGACGCACGCCCTCTTCTCTTCCGTGGTCGCTGACGAGAGGGCCCCACGGCGTCATCCCCTACCTCCAGCCTTTCCCCGTTTCACCGATCGAAAAGCAGAGCAACCGAAGGGGACACGGTCACGCTTTTGGCGAGGGGAGATTCCCCCTGTTCCCTGCCGGCCGCCTTGCGCACCAAGACACCAAGCCGGCCCCGCTCTCCAGCCGCACACCCTCCCCCCTTGCCCCACCGTCATACCGCCCGCGCGCATGGCACCGCCATGGCCCACGGCCGCAACCGCCTCTGACACCAAGCCAGGCCAGTGGCAGCACGAAGCCGAGGCTGCCACGGCATCCGCGTGAGCACCACGCCACCCCAACAACCACTGCGACCCTTTGGATGAGCGCCACGTAGATCCCCTTGCCCCATCACCGTCCGCCTCGCCATGGATGACCTCGGGGTATAAAATCCCCCGAGCCGAGCCCTACCTCTCTCTCTGTTTCGCCACCACCCTGGTGGTCACCATCTCACGCCACAACCGAGAGAAGTAGAGGGGAGAAGGAAGGAGAGGGCGGCTACCGGAGCCGCCAGTTGCCGGAGCCGGAGCGTCGACCGAACGGCTACACCGACGTTGCTGCTCTTCCTGCACGGCACCGCCTCGTCACCGCCTAGAACCACCGCTGCACCGCCATCCTCCTACCACGAGCCCAAGGTGAGCCGCACCGACCGCAACCCCCTCTGCTCATCATCGTAGACATGGCTGGCATCACCAAGGTCGATTCCATGCCGAGATCAGCCAAGACTGGTGTCGGATCGTCGTTTGCACATACACACACCCACGCGATCACGTTTGCACCTTCCCACGGCCTTACCGAGCCGTACCGGCTCGGGAACGCCACCACCGTGGCGACGCTCAGAGCGTGCCCGCCATGGCCAGAGCACGGCCATGGCGAGACCGCTTCTTGTTGGCTCGAGACGTTAGAGGTAATAGAAGGAGATCCGACCGGTTCACCTCGGCAGGGGACACATCGTGCGCACCGTTAGGGAGGGAGAGACCCCCGGTAGCAGGCCGACGGCGTTTTCCCCGGTCGGAAGCGTCGAGCCGCCACCACCGTGGAGAGTTCGGCTAGAGCTCGCTTGCATCTTTTTCGACCCCATCTTCACGCTCCACACGCGGACGCGAATCGATAGAAGGCCTTACCACCGAGCCAAGACACCGGGAAGGTCTTGCCGCCGTTCACCAACACCGGCCGAGCCGCCACCGCCGTAGACTCCCCCTCTAAGCGCCGTAATCCACATCGAAGACCCCTCCATCAAGTTCCAAGGGATCACGCGATGCTGTAGAGCCTACTAGCTCCGCCTGTGGGACTCCAAATCACGAGACCAGCTGCTCGCCGCCGGTGAGAGCGCGGTCGAGGAGGAGAAAGCAAGCAGAGGAGAAGGGGGAGCGGCTGGGTGCACCCGGAGCACCGTAGGCCATGAGAGAGAAAAGGACGGTGGACGCGGTTCACCGTGAACCCTGTGACCTCCCATGCACCGCACTCACAAGTCCACCGTGAGCCACACCCCGTGGACCTAAGCCCGTCTTCAAAATCTGGAGCGCGACGTGGCAGCGCCTGGGTTCGCCACGTGGCGGCCCAGCCCGGCCCAGTTCGGCCCATATCCGGCCCAGCCCAGGCCCACCGAGGCCCGGTCCCGGCCCGGTCAGCGTTGACCGTTGACCAGTCAAACGGGCCCACCTGTCAGAGACTCAATCTGTTCCGGCCAATCAGCGCGTGACACGTGTCGCTGCCTGGTTTTTCCTTTTCTTTTTCTTTTTCAGAAAACCATTTAATCTTCGAAAAATCATAACTAACTCATTTTAACTCAGAAAAATACCAAACTAGTTTCTAAATTTTTCTAAAAATGAGCTCTATATCTTAGGCTTGTGTTTGAGTGCATTTGGATCTTTTGAATTTCTGTTGCTTCTTTGTGCACCTCTATAGGAGTCGTTAATACGACTCTACGATACGTTTAACAGAGCCGGAGGACCTGCCGACTGAGGAGTACGACCCCGACTACAGCGAGGACGTGGGAGACGACCTGCCAGGTGCCACGCCCCACCCAACTCCGTAGAACCTATTACGCATGCAAATATAGAATTGCTAGCGCTTTACTTTTTATAAATATATGCTGATAGACTGCATGATAGATGCTTTACTTTGAGCCTTTTCCTTGTTGCAACCGTACTCCTGCTCACCCTGATGTTAGGCTAGATGCTCGCATGTTACATATTACTGCTTTTACTCTTACTCGCATTATATCTGTGATGTGATGCCGGTGAGTGAGAGACGTATATGTATAAGGCACGTAGTGCCGAGAACTTGGGAAACCTGATAAATGAACTGGGGAGATCTTGGCGTGCGTCTTGGGTGAGTGGTGAGGGTTGAGTCGATCGGACAGGATCCTATGACAAGTCTTTGGGGCAAGTCTTGCTGGAGGGGTGCGACCTGGGCATCCCTCACGAGAGTTACCTGTGGCGGGTATGTGGTGAGGTGAACTGGGGTGTTGGTTATCCCTGGTGGAGGTGCTGTCGTGGCACGGGGAAGACGTTGTTTCCCCTTTGAGGAGATATCCTGTCTGGTCCTCCTAAGGACTGGTATGTCTTGAGAACCGGAACCATGGGACTTTCGTGCACACCACTCATTCCCGATGGGCGGGAGATGATTACCCGACTGACTAGGGCAGTACCACTACTACTGGGATGGAAGGTGATAGTGTAGGGAGGTACGGATACGGGAACCCACACCCTCCTAAGACAGCGTAGTGACCTTGGGGGCCCGGTACTACGTCTCACAGTCTCAGCGTTTCGGTGGATACCGGGGTGGCCCAGTGCTAAGTGGTAGGGTGGTACTGTACCGGTTGGGAGGCAGTCGGAATCAGCCTAGACGAGCCGGATCGTCGAGGATGGCGATCTTGTGGATTACCAGGTGTACACACTCTGCAGAGTTGATTGATCTATACGTATAGCCGCGTCCGCGGATATGGACATTCCCATGACCTACGCTTCACTTGATTAGAGAGATGAGTCCTTTCTACCTTTCCCCCGGGTTTTGTGTTGGATTCCAGTTTCGGCCGTTGAGACGAGATCTGAGCGGGAGTCAATCTCGTCGCCTAGAGAGAGTGAGACGAGAGGTGTTGTGATGGGATGGGAAGAATGTGTGGATAAGATGGGTTAAAAACTGATGAATGTCTTATTAATAAAATGTTAACGACTTGCATAGGAAACCCACAGCCTAAATAGGCCTATTTCTACTTTTCCCGATGCATTCCACTTTCCACAAAGCATTGCAAGCATAGGGTGGGCGATGCGTGGCCAATACCAAGAGTACTGATAGATTTTTGACAGGTTCGGAGCCCGAGTTCGACTACGAGAGCGACGATTGGGAGGACTAGAGGGTCTGTTCTACGCTCCAGCTGGTTCCTGAAGATCGTTTTCCGCTGCTATCTACGCCGAATACTGTTCCGGATGCTTGTGTGTGTTCCGCCCTGCGAGGCGATGATAATAAGTTATGTAAAACTCTCTATTGTACTCTGATATTCGTGCATGACTTTATGTATCACTGAGATTTGGGTAAATTGACGGGATGTTTCATCATTTTACACTTCGTTTCTGTGGATTTCCCTTCGTAGAAATCAAGAACGTTTCACTAAGATTGTCACTTAATTACCAAAACCAAACAAGGACGTTTCAGTACTGCCTCGGCCCACGACGATATACGTGCATACGACGAGACTAGGCCACTTGGGCCGCAAGAAAAAAAACACTTCCAATATCGGATCATAAACATAGGTAATAGTCAGATTTTAATCTAAAAAAAGTAGATATTAGTTTTGGGGCTCTGCTGACCCATTGATTTCTACTATGCGCGCCCACAACGTATATTCTGGCACATTGTACCCGTGGACTGTACATTGCCATTTGGATACTATATATAGAGAGATTATCTATTTGACACTAAAACAAATAAGTCTTCCTCATTTAGAACTAAAAAATTTGAACTTTTTTATCTGGCACAAAGTTAAAATTCCCTTCCTTAGATGGCACTACCGTCCATTTAAGCCGGTAATGGTGTCAAGTGGCTGGCAAAATAACATAAATGCCCTTGTTTCAAGAGAAGCATGTGGTGCCAAATAGGGAAAAAAATAAATGGACACGATGTCAAATAAGAAAATCATAAATATCACAAATATATTTGTGAACTAAAAAATAGGATTTGATAATCTAAGACTGCAAATAAATAATGCACACACTGATACAGCTGACATTGGCACTAAAATTTCTTATGTAAATTAAAGAGGTTAGCAATGACAGTTTACTAACTCACGTAAAATAAAGAGTTTAATTAGAGTAGTAAATCTCAGGATACTGTACCATCTAACCATATATCTTGCTAGATTGAATAGATAGTTATGAAAAAATATTGTTCGGGCACTGGGCAGTGGGCACTCCCCTGCCAAGAAAATATAGGGCAGTTACACCAACATCTAAAAAAAGAAAAGACTAATATTGACTGCACAAATATATAGTGGGATTTTTAATTGATAATAATCAAGGATATTCTTATGGTGCAATATATTTCTTTTTTTACGCCTTTCATCTAGCTAGGTACAACTAAACTATTTGTTTGTGTACGAACATTTCAACACACCTCTCACACACCCCACTTGTACACAAATAAACCTATAACTACACCTATATTTGAAGACCATATCCTTATAGAGAATCACCGGACGGGCACGTTGTGTTCCTTTTGTGGCTCCACACGTGAGAGGTTACACGAAATTATTTAGAGGACTCGCGATGGTTGCATACGCACCTGGCACGCGCTCGGTTCTCTAGTGCAATATATATTAGGCGTGCATGGTAAACAAAAGTGTGTCCGCTTGTATTGTTATGTTGGGTGCTGTTGTTTACCCAACTGTAAGCTAGTACTTACCATACTACCATCACAACTTTTGGCGACCATTGCATTTAATTTCACAGCTGAATATTGAACCTGAGTATTAGTTCTCAGGGGAATGAGAGTACGGATTAACAGAATCATTCCTTTTGCTTGCTTCATCTACTTTGGGTGAGGTTTTATTTGTGGTGCAGTATTATACTATATAAATGATATAGAAATCATATTAAGCACAAATATCAAAGTGGCGCAGCGGAAGCGTGGTGGGCCCATAACCACAGGTCCCAGGATCGAAACCTGGCTTTGATATGGTTTTGTTTTTTTTTCTGTTTTTTTTTCCATATATCGCGCAAGTTTTTTTATTTTATCTCCACTCTCGATCAAGATCGAAGGGTACTGTGGCTTCCGAATTTTTAATATCTTATTACTACTATCAGCCATCAGTCGTGTTATTAAGGTTAAGGTTTGTCGTCTAGTAATGGACCAGCTCTGGCTTTCTGGAACAGGTCGGTAAAAAAAAATAGCTGTCTATCAAACCCTCATTAATTATGGGGTAAAAAAGAGTTACACTTACACACATCTTTTATTTCTAGAATATTGTAGAGGCTTTATCCTACTCTTATCCTATATTAGTAGACATGTTCGTACTTCGTACATGCGACGAAACATTTAACTTTTACCTTATTTGTTCCAATACCTTTTGGAACTGAAAAAATTCCTTATCCTACCACTAAGGGCCTGTTTGGAATAAAGGAACGAAAAATACAGGAATGAGAGAAAACAGAGGAATAGGAAAGGAATGGAGGTGTAAAACAGAGGATTGAAAAACATAGGAATTTTATAGGAATAGGTGTTTGGAACACAGGAACATAACTAGTATAGGAATTTTAGAGTTAGCTGGAAACTCAATGCTTTAAATTAAAATTAATAGTAAATACTTTTCCTTTTTACAAATCTGGTACGTACATATCAAATAAAGCATAGAAGAGGGCCCCACAAGTAGCATATGATGAACTGTAGCTCTGAATGACAATTCTACGAGCTTGATTAGTGCTCGGACACGCAACCACACACGCGCTAGCGCTGCAGGAAAATTTCCATTAGCTGAGAGTGGATTCTTTCATTCCTCCAAAAGTACAGGCTTCGTCGCCGTTCCGGAGGAAAGTTTGGTGCTCGTTCCCGTATTCCAAACGCTGCTACAGTGAGAAAAACTATAGGAACTGCATTCCTCTGTTTTTCCTACGTTCTTCCTGTGAACCAAACGGGGCCTAAAAGTTTTCTTGCTTCCCTATCTACCGTTAACTTTTTTTCACTCCTCTATCTGTCATCCACTTTAACTTTCTTGTCCTATTTGCCACTTCCGTCAAGTTTTTGATGTTAAATGGGACTGAAGATGACCATTTTACCCCATGTCCTTCCTCTTAATTATAAAATCTTATATGGGTTCATTGCTTACCACTCAGATCAACATTATAGTCTGTTATATAAAAAAATGATAATTTGTGACTTCGTCGTGATATATTATATTTTTAGAGTAAAGCGGACATTAGTATAGTTTATTTAGAAAAATTGGTTTGCAAACACAAACTCGCATAATGCAGTATTAGAGGAGCTATATGCACGTCTCTCTACGTTAAGTTAATAATCTTCTGCAACTCTGCTACTTTAAGAAAATAGCCAATTAGAGGTGTTTGGGCTTATGGTCCCAGGTCATCACGCTGTCCCTCCATTCAGGTGCGTGAGTTTTTTTTTTTTTTTTTTTTTTTTTTTGCGACGTTCAGGTGCGTGAGTTAAAGTGTTTCGACTTGTCATATGAAGCCACCCGCCCTGTCATGTGGGCCCAAAGTAGACGGAAGTGGCGGATAGGGCAAAAAAAAAAAGTTAAGGTGGATGGCAGGTAGGACGTTCAAAAGGTTTTAGTGGTAGATAGCGTACCAAGAAATTTTTAGTGGCAGATGAGATGAGGAAAAACTTTCCTTGAATTATACTTTGTGCCATGACTGGACGAGCGTCGTTATTCTTATTCCTATAAACGTTGTGGTAATGCTTCACCGCGGACGTCAGTTCCTTGTCTGGATGACCAACGCTACATCAAGATGGTAAAGGGTACGTACCCGACGGGTAGTGTCCACCCGTACCCGTACCCATACCTGCAAAATTTTACCTGTCGGGTTACCCGTATCCGCATGTGGGTAAAAAAATAGTTCCATACCTGTGCCCGCCGGGTAATTCTCACCCGACGGGTAACCCGTACCCGATAGCATACCCAAAAATTACCTAAAAATATCAAATAGTCACATGCAAAAATAAATCATTCTAAGCTTCCAACAAGTTACAAACATGCTAACAAACATTATTAGTATCAGTACAATAAAGACAATCTACTAGAAATATAGTGGATGTCTCAATGGGCCAAATTCATGACTTATATGCGCTAAAATAACTGAGGTTGACTAGTTATTTTTGCGGGTATGTCTTACCCGCAGGTATGCGGGTATGGGTAGTATACACCCGTACCCGTACCCGCCATACCCGATGGGTATAGAATTTTGCCTAATAACATACCCATGGGTAGAAAATTCATCCCATACCCGTCTTTTTATCGGGTAATACCCGTCGGGTACTCGGGTTTCGGGTACTCGTTGCCATCTCTAATGCTACGTGGTCTCAGGTGGTTCACGTATTTTTTTCATTGTTATTCTTACTCCCATAAACGTTGTGGGTCATAACGTTATAGATCGGAGTAAACCAACCGGTAATGCTCCACCGTGGATGCTCGTCCTATGCCTGAACGACCGACGCTACGTGGCCTCACATGGTCCACATATTTTTTTCACCACATAAAGATCTACTCCCGTAAGGTTGGCCAAACTTATCCTCTCCTGTTTCATTTCATCTCTCTCTTCTCTCTCTCCATTCAAAGCAACAGGAGGGAAAAGATGTTGTGGAGCCTGTGCATCTCCGCTCGGTCTCAAACTCGGTCACGGCCATACCCCACCTGATCTCTGCGCACCGCCAGCAAGCTCCACATGTGCTGCTGCCGGAGAGCCCCATGTTGCCGGCGAGCTCCACGCCGCCAGCAAGCTCCACACTGCCGACATCGATCATCGCATCATCGCAAAGCTCTGCATGTGTTGCCGCCGGCGAGCTCTGCGCCGCCGATGAGCTTCGCAATGGCAACCTATGTGGCATCGAGCTTCGCATTGACGAGCCTCGATTCGCCCAAATAGCAAGAAGGTGTTATGCTGAAAGCGCATATTGCAAACGTATGTTTCAAGTGTTTCAGGTGTTTCATATGCATGTTGCAAGTGTTTCACGTGGATATTGCATATATTGTCATGGCTATACACGTATGTTAGAAGTATATTGTTCCAAATGTTTCAGCTTTTTCGAACATATGTTGCAAGTGTTTTATCTGAATGTTGCATATGTTTCATACATATGTTGTAAGTGTTTCATCTGGATGTTGCATTGTTTCACACATATGTTGCAAGTATTTCATCTGGATGTCATTGCATATGTTTTGCAATGGCTACACGCGTGTTTTCCCTGATGTTTCAAGCGTATGTTGCAAGTGTTTCAACTATTCTGGACGTATGTTGCAAGGTTTCAGCTAGATGTTGCAAAAGTAGATCTGGTGTTCCACATATTGCGGTGAGACCCATCTGTCGCCGCCGCCTGCTGCAGCTGCTGGCCCCCGCGCATGCGCGTGGGTGTAGAGGGGGCCCGAGCGGCAGGCGCACGGAATGGTGCAGACGTAGATCGAGACGCGGCCCTCGCATGGGTGCATGTAGGCGCGTGAAAGGATCAAAATGCCCAAGAGGGGGGGGTGAATTGGGCTTTTCTAAAAATTAATTGCAAGAATTAAATCCTACAAGCCGGAATTCACCCCTAGTGCCTACTTGTGTTCCTAGAGAGTCTACCGTTAAAAAGTTTTGCACCCTAGTTTCCAATCCTAGTCTAGCATGGCAATTCTAGGAATGTAAAACAAGCAATGAAAGTAAATACGAGAAAGTAATTGCTTGAATGTAAAGGGGCAAGGAACACGGCGATGTTTTTCCGAGGTATCGGAGAGTCGCCACTCCCCACTAGTCCTCGTTGGAACACCCGCGCAAGGGTGTCGCTCCCCCTTGATCCGCGCAAGGATCAAGTGCTCTCTACGGGTTGATTCTTCGACACTCCGTCGCGGCGAATCACCCAAAACCGCTCACAACTTGAGTTGGGTCATCCACAAGCTCCGCCGGATGATCACCAAACTCCCAATCACCACCAAGCCGTCTAGGTGATGGCGATCACCAAGAGTAACAAGCTAGAACTCTCACTTGACCACAACGAGCCCAAATGAGGAGATGGATGCACACTTGCTACTCTCTAATCACTAGTGAGGAATCTCAAACTTTGATTCTCAAATCTCTATCCTCACTAGAGCTCTTGCACTCCCTTGCACTCTAAAGGGTTTTCTCAGATGTTTGAATGAGCAAGAGACCTCTAAAAGAGGTGGAGGGGTTGTATTTATACACCCCTCAAAGAAAACGAACCGTTACTTTCTGACACGGGGTCACCGGACGCGCCGGTGCAACTCACCGGACGCGCCGGTCCCCCGTAACGGTCAAAATGCGATTTTGAAAACGAACCACCGGACGCGCTGGTGCAACTCACCGGACGCGTCCGACGTGCAAGGGTGCTTACTGTACTCACACCGGACGCGAGGCCGCGTCCGATGCCTGAAGACCGGACGCGTCCGGTCCTCTCTGGACCTTATTGGACTCGCACCGGACTCGCCGATCAAGTCCAGGTCGCGTCCGACGGGCGTTCTCCCTGGAGGACACGTGTCAGCCACTGACCACCGCGTCCGGTCCTCGCGAGGTCCGCGTCCGGTGATCAGGGCCGAACCCTAGTCGCGGTGACGTACACACCGGACGCGTCCGGTGCTCCCGAAGACCGCGTCCGGTGCCTAGAAAACAGCCCGAAACGCGTCGCCACTTCAATCAAGTTGCTTCTAACTGAACTTTGAGCTATTCTAGGGTTGCCTAGCGCCAAGTTTAACAAGTGTGCACCACACCTAAACATAGGACTCGCCTAGGTCAAGCTACCCATTCATGCCCCCCTTTATAGTACGGCCAAAAGAGAAAAACGAAGATCCTAACGACTATTCCGAATGTGTCTCAACACCTCGTCATCCGGAACTAACCGTCCTTAATCTTGACGTTACTCTTTTGAAAACCGAAACGATTTCCATCAAGGGACACGAATACCACAGTGCTCAAAGCAGTTATCACCTCCATGACCTAACTTACCAAGTTTCTGCAAAACACACGTTAGTCATGGTAATAAAGTGTTGTCATTAATTACCGAAACCAAACCTTGGGGCCTAGATGCTTTCAATCTCCCCCTTTTTGGTGATTGATGACAACACTAAGTTTCAATGGATTAGAGTGAAGGTTTTCGAGCATGCTTGGTTCACATAAGCAAAAGACAATAAGCATAAAAGGTTAGGAATTGCTTATGTGCTCCAAGCCAAAAGAGTGTACTTCATAAGATAAGACAAAAACGCGTTAGTACACAAAAAGATATAGCTCATAAGTAATCGGAGTAAGGCACGGAAGCACAACCTTAGAGCTATAGCTAAAACGGTGACATATATTAATCACTGAGACGAATAACACATTAAGACTCAAAGTTTACGACTCGACGACAATGTCACACGAATGCAGTGCTGAAAAGTAAACATGACATGCATGAATGTAGCACACGAAAAAACGAAAACCCACTAACAAACTCCCCCTGAAACTACTCTCTCTCCCCCTTTGGCATCAAGCGCCAAAAAACTAATCTAATCTGACGGGGGGACAGACGGAGTCGTGTCGGGTGCCGAGGTGCGCGGAGTGATCACGAAGTGAAGTGAATCGCCCTCGGAGTCTGAGCTATCTGGCTGACCCTCTGAAGAAGCACGTGGCTGCGAAGCGGTCTGGGTCTAAGCAGGAACAGGCACTGACTGTGTAGCAACAAGTGGATCTGTCTGAGTAACCTGAGCCTGAAGTGCGCCAGTAGCTGGGGGATCTGTCGAGGCAACTGAAGAAGGGAGGGTCTCTGTAGTCCCGGTCCCTGTCACTGGTGGAACGACTGCCTCGGGAGCTGACAACCCTGACGAAGTGTGAAACGTAGTCGTATGCGAGGGTGTCGGCTGACCAGTCAACTCGCTGTAGGTGGCACTGAAATCACCAATGGGTGTGCCTATCAGGAGATGCGGGCGAGTCTGGTCTGACGGTGTAAACCCCGTATGGATAGGAGTGAAGCTCGGGGACTGAAAAGACTGGGGAACCTGCTGCTGTGGAGATGTAAACTGAAAGCTCGGCTGTCCCTGACTCGATGGACCGCTGGAATGCAAAGCCGGAGCCATGATAGATGCAGGCGGAGGAACCCCAACTGTGATGAGATGCCGCAGAAGATCCATGTACTGCTGCTGACTCTGTCTCTGCATCTCAACCTGCTGCCTCTGGATCTCTAGCTGCTGTCGCTGAAACTCGTCCTGGCGAGCCTGAATCTGTGCTAGTGCTGCAGCTGTATCCTGTGCCTGGCGCTGTATCTGATGCTGCTGCTGCTCCTGAGCCTGGGTCAACCTCTCAAGGATAGCCACCATGGCTGGGTCTGAGCGGGAGGCTGAGCCAGATCCACCGGCCTCGTGGTCGTGAGACCGAGGAGACCGGTACCTGGGGATGGGCTGGTAATCCTCATCAGTGCTGTCAGAAGTGACATCCTCAGGTATCTCAGCAGTCTGAGTCTCAAGGTCCGCGAGCTCTGCCTCGGCAAGCTCGTCAACTCTAGCGTCCTGCTCAGCTGCTGTCTCAGGAACGTCTGGGCGCTCACGCTGTCCTGGCGCTGGAGCCTGCTCTCTAGTAACTGAAGCCCAAAGCTGTCTGATGTCATAATCAAGGAAAGCAGTAGTGGTGTTAGCAATCTCTGCCCTGATCTCTGGTGGCATCTGGATAGCAGATCTGATGATGAAACAAATCCAGTGGGCATAGGGAAGCTGACGGTTGCCCTTGAAGCCCTCAGCAATGGTATCCTCCATCTCACTCAGGATAAGATCCTAGATATCAAACTATCGCTGTGAAAGGAGGTGGTATACAACCCAAAGCTGCATCCTCGTCAGGCCCTCTCTGTAGCCAAGTCTGGGCAGTAAAGTGCGTCTGAGTATAGCATCCAGAACTCTGGCAAGTGGTGTCAGGCTGGCAGGAGTACGACGTGACCCTTCGCCAAAAGGCTCGCGAAAACAGGGTCGAACCAGGTCGGTGGGTGGCACTGAACCGCCGTGAGGGCGTCTGGGAGGTGGAGTCTGGCCATAGCACAACTGATGGATCCTCGTGTCAGAAGCAGGTAGTCTGAGGATCTCTCGGGCTCTGGAGCTGTAGAGTCTGTGATCGCGGCCTCTGAATGCAAAGTGAATAAACTCATGGGCAGGATCAATCCACAGTGAAGCATAGAACTCTCTGACCCATGTGCCGCAGTATGCACCTATCCGTCCAAGAAGATCTGATAAGCCAGGCAGATAGGACAGGTGCGGACGGAGCTGCTCTCCCACAACATCAACCAATGCCTCTAGTCGACATACCCTCTGAGGTCTGAAAGCAATGCCACTGTCAACTAGGGCCCTGTAGAAATCCTCCTAAAGTGGGGTATAGAAACCCTCTGAAGCTCTGGCATCTCTGACAGGTGGAAACCATCGGCTGACCTCCACAAACCTCAAGCTCTTCACCTGACGTGAAGAAGCACCCCTCAGGTCTAAGTGCTCGACCGGGGGTGACCCTCTAACTCTGGGAGGAGGTCGTGCTCCACGACGCTGGCCCTCTGGCCTGGGTGTCACCTGTGTACGGGCACGTGTGGAGCGGCGACGTGGTGGAGACTGAGCTGCCTGCTCCTCTGTATCCTCAGTGGCCTGTGGAGCCTCAGTGGTCTGGGTAGCCTCAGTAGCGGGTGTAGTCTCTGTAGCCTGTGTCTGCTCTGAGGGTGGATCAACTGACATCTGCTCTGAAGGTGCAGTAGCCTCGGTGCCCTCCGTGGCCTCAGTGCCGAGCTGTCGACCTTCAAGATGAAAGCGACGCTCGCCTATGTGTAAACCACTGCGTCTGCCACCTCTCTCTGCCTGCTCTGCGGCGTCTGCCACGGCCTGAGCAATCTCTGCATCTGACGGTGCCTTCCTCTTCTTTTTGGCTGCAATCTTGATGCGCTTACCACGCGCAATCTCATCACGACGGGGAGGACTGTTGTCCCCATCACCAGGAGCACCACCGGCGTTCTTGCAACGCACCATGCTGACTGACTGCCTGAAAACCTCTGTGAGATGATGAACTGACACTCGAGAGGCTTGGCCTCAATCCGTATCCGCAGGCTTGGCCTCGGATTTAGCGAACAGATCTGACCCGACACACCGACTGACTCGCTGCACGTATTGAATAGAGAGATATACTATAAGCACATATATATCTAAAGATACGAAACCCTAGATAGCAAGCACGTGAGATATGAAGTGAAACGTGACGCGAAGCTACCTCGGATCGACGAGACGACGGTGAAGGGACGAGGTGACCTAGTTCGCGAGAACCCCCGAGATCGGCGATCGAGCACTGAAACGACCAATCGAGATAGCAATTGAGTGTTATGGTCAACGGCAAGCCTTATCGACGAAAAGGAATTGACGAGAATGAAAGAGGTCGAACAAGGCAATACCTCGAGCGAGGGTTATCAAACCCTAGAAACCCTAGGTTAGGGTTTGGAGAAAACGAAGAAATCTCAGGCACGGATGGAGAACGTGGAGCTCGGGCGCACGAGGGAGCAGATGCGGCGCTCGAGGAGACCCTTGGTAGGGGCGGGCTCGCCGGCGGTGAGAGCAGGCGGCGATTTTTGGCGGCGGCGCGGTGAATGGCGAGCAGCGGGCACGGACGCGGGCACAGCGGGGCTGGGCAGCGCGGGCAGTGCGAGAGGGCGGCAAAGCTCGCCGGAGAGCAAGGGTGCGGCGCGGTGGAGGTTCGCCGGCGGGAGGAAAATGCGCGGGAGCAGTGAAACGGCGAGAGAGCACGGCGGCGGCGGATTCGAGCGGTGAAGGAAAGAAAACACGAAGACGAAACGGTTTTATGAGGGCTGAGATCCGCTCGATACGGTAGCACCGGACGCGGTGGTCAAAATCACCGGACGCGGTGGTGCAGCGTCCGGTGACACTCCAGTAAGCACCTGGAGTGACCGGACGCGTCCGGTGTGGACTGACCGGACGCGGTCAGAGTCCGGTGGCTGAGTGCTCGGGAATTCATCGCGGAGCACCGGACGCGGTGGTGGTAGCCGGGACCGGACGCGGTGGTCGTCAGAGGCGCGTCCGGTGCAGCGTCCGGTGCCTAGGTCTGGACTTTGTCTTCTGGAAAACCGGACGCGCTGGTGGACGCCGGGACCGGACGCGGTGGTGAAGCAACACTGCATCCGGTGCAGCGTCCGGTCGCTGTTTTTCGCCATTCTTCGTTCCGAACTTCGACGCGACTTCTCCCAATCAAGTTCCAATTCAAAGAGACACAAATAAACACCAATTGGAACCTGATATGAGTGACCTCACTCAAACCCTCAAATTTTTCAAAAAGTTTGCCTTAGGCTAGTATAATTTTTACGAAAATAGGCAATAAACACCCGAGGAGCAACGTATGGCCATGCAATAGAGTTTTTGGACCTTTAGGAGCGTCAAATGCTCTCTCTATTCATGGACGAACACAGAGGTTGCTCAAAGCTAAACCGAAAAGAAACGACAAACAAACAACCATGCAAATGCAATGCAATACAAGAAAGTAAAGCTAGGTTGCTTGTCAAGTTTGATCCACGGTTAGGCTTCTTCACTCCTCCAAAGGAGGGTTATCGTAACCGTGTTAGCCAAGCCCTAAATGCATTGCGATAAAATAAACGTGACATATGATACAATGCAATGCAAGGGACAACACGCGCTCATTTTTTAAAGTTACTTGAATCAAGCACATTAAGTTCACTTCTTAGTCTACAAAAGGTAGCCTCGTCCAAAGGTTTAGTGAAGATATCCGCTAATTGATTTTCACTTCGTACACCTTCTAGTGATATGTCATTTTTAGCAACGTGATCTCTTAGAAAGTGATGGCGGATATCAATGTGCTTGGTGCGAGAGTGTTGTACCGGATTGTTAGCAATTTTAACGGCACTTTCATTGTCACATAAAAGTGGCACCTTTTCAAGGACAACTCCATAGTCTAGGAGGGTTTGTTTCATATATAAGATTTGTGCACAACAAGCCCCCGCGGCAATGTATTCCGCCTCGGCGGTGGACAAAGCCACACTATTTTGCTTTTTAGATGACCAAGATACTAGTGATCTCCCAAGCAAATGGCACCCTCCGGATGTGCTTTTTCTATCAATTTTGCAACCGGCATAATCCGAATCGGAATAGCCAACTAGTTAGAATCTAGCTCCTTTGGGATACCATAGACCAATGCTTGGGTGTGCTTAAGATATCTTAGGATTCTTTTTACGGCACTTAAGTGAGGTTCTTTAGGGTACGCTTGAAAGCGAGCACACATGCACACACTAAACATGATATCGGGCCTAGATGCGGTAAGGTACAACAAGCTACCAATCATAGAACGGTAGAGAGTTTGATCAACCGGTTTACCTCCCTCATCTAGGTCGAGATGTCCATTTGATGGCATTGGGGTCTTGATTGGCTTGCATTCTTCCATCTTGAATCTTTTGAGAAGATCCTTGGTATACTTTTCTTGAGAGATGAAAATCCCTTCTCTCATTTGCTTGACTTGAAAACCAAGGAAGAATGTGAGCTCACCAATCATTGACATCTCGAACTCCTTTGACATCAATTCACCAAACTCCTTGCAATAATCTTCATTTGTTGACCCGAAGATGATATCATCAACATACACTTGACAAATGAAGATCTCCCCATTAAGCTTCTTGGTGAATAGTGTGGTGTCGACCTTCCCGATGGTGAAGCCCTTCTCAATGAGGAAGTCCCGGAGGCGCTCATACCACGCTCTAGGGGCTTGCTTGAGCCCATATAGCGCCTTGGACAACCTATAAACATGATTAGGATATCTAGGGTCTTCAAACCCGGGAGGTTGATTGACATAGACTAGTTCATTTATAAAGCCATTTAAGAATGCACTTTTCACATCCATTTGATATAATTTCATATCATGATGTGATGCATATGCAAGGAGGATACGAATGGCTTCAAGTCTTGCAACGGGTGCAAAGGTCTCTCCAAAATCAAGGCCTTCAACTTGAGAGAACCCCTTTGCAACTAGTCTTGCCTTGTTCCTCACTACTATGCCTTGGTCATCTTGCTTGTTTCGGAACACCCACTTGGTTCCAATGACTCTTGCACCTTTAGGATGCTCTTCAAGTGTCCATACTTGGTTGCGGGTGAAGTTGTTCAATTCTTCATGCATGGCATTCACCCAATCCGGATCTTGAAGAGCTTCTTCTACATTCTTAGGTTCAACACAAGAGACAAAAGAGTGATGTTCAACAAAAGAAGCTAGCTTTTGAGATCGAGTCATTACTCCATTTGTAGGACTCCCTATGATGAGTTCTTGGGGATGAGCTTGAAGTAGAGGTGAGTTTCTTCTATCAACCACTTGAGGAGGTGGATGGGGAGCATCAACATCTTGTGCTTGTGCCTCGGCTTGTTCATGAGAGACATAAGTATCTTCATTTTCAACTCTCTCATTTTTGTCATCATCTTGAGGCACACGTGATGAAGATGGTGGATCAATGATTTGCACATCGTCTTCATCATCCTTTGGCTTGATGTCTCCCACGGGCATGTTCTTCATGGCCTCCCTCAAGGGTTCATCACCTACATCATCACAATTCTCAATTGCTCCTTGGGAGCCGTTAGATTCATCAAATTCCACATCATATGTTTCTTCAACCAAACCGGTGGTATGGTTAAATACTCTATATGCTTTGGACTTTGATGAGTAACCAACAAGAAAACCAATATCACAACGTCTTTGAAACTTCCCTAGGTGTTGACGCTTCTTGTAGATGTAGCATTTGCAACCAAACACCCGGAAGAATGAGACGTCCGGCTTCTTCCCATTTAGCAACTCATAGGGGGTCTTGCCAAGAAACTTTTGGAGGAAGAGGCGATTTGAAGCATAGCATGCGGTGTTGATTGCCTCGGCCCAAAACTTTTCCGGAGTGTTGTACTCATCTAACATTGTTCTTGCAAGGGTGATCAAAGTCCGGTTCTTTCTCTCAACTACACCATTTTGTTGAGGAGTGTAGGTTGAAGAAACCTCATGCTTGATTCCAATTTCATCACAATAAGCTTCAATGTTGGTGTTGTCAAACTCTTTGCCATTGTCACTTCTAATCTTCTTTATCTTGACTTCAAATTCATTTTGAGCTCTCTTTGCAAACTTCTTGAAGCAACTTGCCACTTCGGATTTGTCATGAAGGAAGAAGGTCCATGTATATCTTGAGTAGTCATCCACTATCACAAGACAATAGAGATTACCACCCAAGCTCTTGTATGTTGTAGGCCCAAACAAATCCATGTGTAGAAGTTCTAGCACTCTTGAGGTTGACATGAAAGCCTTGGTGGGATGAGTGTTTGCAACTTGTTTGCCCGCTTGACATGCACTACAAGGTTTGTCCTTTTCAAACTTCACATCCTTCAATCCTCTTACTAGTTCTTTCTTCAATAGCTTGTTGAGAGTGCTCATTCCAACATGTGCAAGCCTCCTATGCCAAAGCCAACCAAGTGAGGTCTTGGTGAACAAACATGTCATCAAATTTGCATCTTCGGAGGTGAAGTCAACAAGATAAAGATTGTTATATCTAAAGCCTTTGAATATCACTTGCTTGTCATCTATCTTTGAAACTTCAACTTCATTTGGTGTGAACAAGCATTGGAAGCCAAGGTCACAAAGTTGCCCAACGGATAACAAGTTGAAACTCAATGAAGCAACATAGAGCACATTTGAGAGTGAGTGATCATTTGATATTGCAATCTTGCCTATACCCTTGACTTTGCTCTTTGAATTATCCCCAAATGTGATCTTCTCTTGGCACATCCCATTCTCTTCAATGGAGGTGAACATACGAGGATCACCGGTCATATGTTGAGTGCAACCACTATCAATAACCCAATGAGATCCACCGGTCTTGTAGTTCACCTACACACAAGAGATCAAGCTTTTTGTTTAGGGACCCAAACTTGAGAGGGGCCCTTGACTTTCTCAACTAGTGACTTGGCAACCCATATTTTCTTTGGCCTATTCTTGTTTGGGGGACCCAAAAACATGACTTTCATCTTTCCATTTGAATCTTTTCTTAGCATGTAATGAGCATTGAAGGCAAAGGGTCTAGCATGCTTGGGCAAGGGTTGTGGTGGTGGAGTTTTGCACTCATGAGCAAAGTGACCTTCTTGACCACACTCAACACATCTCTTTGGCTTGGGCTTTGACTTGCTTTGTTGTTGAGCTTTTGCTTTCTTCTCTTGATTTGCCAAGTATCCAATACCACTTCTATCCATCTTCATTACGGTGTTCATGAGGAGCTCACTTTGCAAATATTGGCCTCTTGTGAACTTGCTTAGACCGGTCTTGAGATGCTCTTTCTCTTGCTTGAGCTTCTTGTTCTCTTCAATGAGTGACTCATTTGTTGTTTGCTTCTCAAGAGCCATCAAACCTTTAAGCTTCTTGTTCTCATTAGCAAGCTTCTCATTCTCACACTTGATCTTGGCATAATCATCATGGTTGCATGACTCAACCACACTCTTGCCTTTGCTACTAGAACCTTGCTCAATGCTTTCAATGATCAAGTCATCACATGATGTAGCTATATCACACTTAACAACATTGTTAGTAGCATCATGTGTCTCAAGAGCAAGTTCATTAGCAACCACAAGACTATCATAGTCAATTTTTAATGTGGTGTATTTGTCTTTTAGAGAGCTATGTCTAGTGATGAGCTCATCATGCTTTCTCTCAAGTTTATCATGTTGATCTTTAAGCTCTTTGTTAGAGGTTTTGAGCTCCTTGAGAGTGGAAGACATAACTTCATTTTGATCTCTAAGCTCACCACTAGTCTTTTGAGCATTTTCAAGCTTAGATGAGAGTGATTCATTTTCATTTTGAAGATCATCATTTTCACTTCTAGTCCTTCTTATGATTTTAGTGTATTTGTTTAGCAATTTTACAAGTTCATCATAAGAAGGTGCATCAAATTCATCATCACTATCACTATCATCATCATCATCACTATCATGGTTTTGTACCTTTCGTTCACCCTTGGCCATAAGGCATAGGTGAGTAGTGGACGATGATGGTGAAGAAGGCGGTGAAGGTGGTGGTGAAGATGTCGGTGAAAATGATGGCCCCATCACAAATGCGGCAACCTTCTCTTTCTCATCATCGCTCTCATCTTCGGAGGAGCCACAAGATGATTCAATGTCGGTGAGCCAATCACCAACAATATAAGCCTTTCCACCCTTCTTCTTCTTGTAGAACTCCTTCTTCTTGCCATCCTTCTTCTTGTATGGCTTGTTCTTCTTCTTCTCATCTTCTTTATCACTTGAATCATTTCTCTTGCCCTTGTTCTTGTTCTTGAACTTGTCTTTTGGTGGTCTAGGGCATTGATGAGCTAGGTGGCCAAGTTCACCACAATTGTAGCAATCCATCTCCGAGATGGGCTTTCTCTTGCTACTTGTGAAGAATTTCTTTTTCTTGCCATCGAACTTGATGCCACTCTTGTTGAGCTTCTTTAGCATCTTGGTGGTCTTCCTCACCATGAGTGCAAGTGATTCATCATCGATATCACTTTCACTTGAGCTTTCTTGCACGATCATGGCTTGGCCCTTCTTCTTTTTCTTGTCATGGCTAGCTTTGAAGGCCAAGTCTTTCTTCTTGGAAGATGATGAGCCCTCTTCCGGAGTGATGTGCATGTACATCTCATGAGCATTGATCTTCCCCAATACTTGAGTCGGTGTTGCGGTGGAGAGATCACTTTGATGAAGCACGGTGACTATGTGACCATACTTCTCAACGGGAAGCACACTCAAGATCCGCCTTGCAACATCCGATTGACTCATTTGAGTGAGTCCAAGAGCATTGAGGTCCTCTACAAGAACATTCAAGCGAGTGTACATGTCATTTGCACTTTCTTTAGGAAGCATCTCAAAAGAATTAATTTTCTTTAAAGCAATATGATAGCGTTCCTCACGCTCACTCTTAGTTCCCTCATGGAGAGCACAAAGATTTTGCCACAAGTCATGAGCGTTCTTTGCATTACGCACACGATTGAAGATATCTTTGCCTAAGCCCCGGTAGAGTGCATTTTTGGCCTTTGCATTCCACCGGTCGTACTTCTCCTCGTCACCCGTGGGGTTTGCGGGATCCTTGATAGCGGGAAGCCCTTCGGTTGCGGCTCTAAGGCACCCGACATCTATGGCTTCGAGATGCGCCTCCATGCGGATTTTCCAATATGGAAAATCATCACCATCAAAGGTGGGAGGTGGTCCTTCCCCGTTAGACATCTTGCTCTAGGCGGTAAAGCCTAAATTAGGAGCAACACGGCTCCGATACCAATTGAAAGGATCAAGATGCCCAAGAGGGGGGGTGAATTGGGCTTTTCTAAAAATTAATTGCAAGAATTAAATCCTACAAGCCGGAATTCACCCCTAGTGCCTACTTGTGTTCCTAGAGAGTCTACCGTTAAAAAGTTTTGCACCCTAGTTTCCAATCCTAGTCTAGCATGGCAATTCTAGGAATGTAAAACAAGCAATGAAAGTAAATACGAGAAAGTAATTGCTTGAATGTAAAGGGGCAAGGAACACGGCGATGTTTTTCCGAGGTATCGGAGAGTCGCCACTCCCCACTAGTCCTCGTTGGAGCACCCGCGCAAGGGTGTCGCTCCCCCTTGATCCGCGCAAGGATCAAGTGCTCTCTACGGGTTGATTCTTCGACACTCCGTCGCGGCGAATCACCCAAAACCGCTCACAACTTGAGTTGGGTCATCCACAAGCTCCGCCGGATGATCACCAAACTCCCAATCACCACCAAGCCGTCTAGGTGATGGCGATCACCAAGAGTAACAAGCTAGAACTCTCACTTAACCACAACGAGCCCAAATGAGGAGATGGATGCACACTTGCTACTCTCTAATCACTAGTGAGGAATCTCAAACTTTGATTCTCAAATCTCTATCCTCACTAGAGCTCTTGCACTCCCTTGCACTCTAAAGGGTTTTCTCAGATGTTTGAATGAGCAAGAGACCTCTAAAAGAGGTGGAGGGGTTGTATTTATACACCCCTCAAAGAAAACGAACCGTTACTTTCTGACACGGGGTCACCGGACGCGCCGGTGCAACTCACCGGACGCGCCGGTCCCCCGTAACGGTCAAAACGCGATTTTGAAAACGAACCACCGGACGCGCTGGTGCAACTCACCGGACGCGTCCGACGTGCAAGGGTGCTTACTGTACTCACACCGGACGCGAGGCCGCGTCCGATGCCTGAAGACCGGACGCGTCCGGTCCTCTCTGGACCTTACTGGACTCGCACCGGACTCGCCAATCAAGTCCAGGTCGCGTCCGACGGGCGTTCTCCCTGGAGGACACGTGTCAGCCACTGACCACCGCGTCCGGTCCTCGCGAGGTCCGCGTCCGGTGATCAGGGCCGAACCCTAGTCGCGGTGACGTACACACCGGACGCGTCCGGTGCCTAGAAAACAGCCCGAAACGCGTCGCCACTTCAACCAAGTTGCTTCTAACTGAACTTTGAGCTATTCTAGGGTTGCCTAGCGCCAAGTTTAACATGTGTGCACCACACCTAAACATAGGACTCGCCTAGGTCAAGCTACCCATTCATGCCCCCTTTATAGTACGGCCAAAAGAGAAAAACGAAGATCCTAACGACTATTCCGAATGTGTCTCAACACCTCGTCATCCGAAACTAACCGTCCTTAATCTTGACGTTACTCTTTTAAAAACCGAAACGATTTCCATCAAGGGACACGAATACCACAGTGCTCAAAGCAGTTATCACCTCCATGACCTAACTTACCAAGTTTCTGCAAAACACACGTTAGTCATGGTAATAAAGTGTTGTCATTAATTACCGAAACCAAACCTTGGGGCCTAGATGCTTTCAGCGCGGAAAACAGAGCGACGCGCAAGTTGGTATCCATCACCGAGCGACACAGTACGTGTCGGATCGCTATGATTGCGATGCGTAGCGCTCGATCAAGGATCGGAAATGACATCGCGCGGCGTCCAATTAAGGCTGTATTTAGTTTCCACCTAAAATTTTTTTACCCCATCACATCGAATGTTTAGACACATGTATGGAGTACTAAATGTAGATGAAAAAAATTAATTGCACAGTTTGGTTGGAAACCACGAGATGAATCTTTTAAGCCTAATTAGTCTATGATTAGCCTTAAGTGCTACAGTAACATACATGTGCTAATGATGGCTTAATTGAGCTTAATAAATTCATCTCACGGTTTTCACGCGAGTTATGTAATTAGTTTTTTAATTAGCATCCGAAAACCTCTTCCAACGTAACATGAAACATCCGATGTAATACCCAGACATTTTTCTTTCTTGAACTAAACAAGGCTTAACGCTACCCTGCTGCTGCTGGATCGGAGTATGCAGTGGTTGAACGATAAGATCGATTGACGACTGACGTTGCTCGCATTATTACATTGCGTATGTTTGGAGCTAAAGCAACAACAAGCAAGCTCATCGCGTCACGCATTCGCATATGTACACATGTAGTCGTGTGATGAGGCTATGAGCAGGGCGATCGAGAGATGGATATGACGGACAGCAAAACGCCGAGAGAATCCCCTCATCCACGCTCACTCGTCGGAGTGCACGCATGCCTGCTGCTCCTGAATCCATGCATGTCCGTCCTACACTGACGACGCTATACTCTATCTTATGTGTCGCATCCATGTATGATATGCTGCCGTCTAATTAAAGGTTGCCTGCGACTGGGAATGATGATGGTGCATGTGGTCGATGTAGCAAGTATATATTTTAGTGGTAGGATGCCGGCCGATATGTCGTGCGTGTCGTCGATTATTCCAAGACAGTCGTCAGACAGAGCAAGACAGAATCTCTTGTGTTGAGTGCTTTGCTTCACCAAGTTATGCTAGATGACGTAACCAGATGGAGGAGACGCTTAACTGATGAGCAAGCCGATTAAATAGACGATTCAATTCATGCTCTGGACTCTGGTATAGGTAATAGTGATTTTCTTTATTATTAATTAATTCATCCTGCACGTATCCATTTTTTTAAAAAAAATATAGTGCAAATTAAGTAAACACTAATCCTACCTTTACGGACAATTGTGAATATAAGCACAGACGATTATACAAATTTAGATTGAGGTGATGCATCGTCACCTCATCATGATACATTTATAATTGGGGTATTCATTTCACCACCTTTGAGGAATTAATTGACTCCTCGTGATACATATTATCTCATCTAAAATGAGGCTTCCCTCCTCAAACCAAACATAGAACCACTCACTCGTATATAGAGTCGATAAAAACTTGTGATGTGCAGTGTTTCCTTTTTTCACCATTTCCTTGTTTCCATATTGCATTTCAATATTCAGTTCTTGCAATTTGTGTGAGGTACATGTACTATTGAATAGGACGTAAAGTGCCATTGCTTTTGGCTAGATTCCTATTGGATCTAATCTAGGATATATAAAGTGCTCTTGTGTTTTTTTCCTAGATTATTAAAACATCCATGTGTGAGATGCAAAATAAAAAAAGGTAACGTGGGAGAGATGGGAAATGATGATAGTTTTGTTGACACTTTCTTACCTTTTGGCTAGCAAGTACAACCCCACTCACTACTAGCGATGTGCCACTTATTTAATTGGCACTGACTATTAATCTGAGTCAGTTTAGATTTTGTATAAACTAATACTTCCTTCATTCATTCCAAATTAAATCAATTTATAAAATTATCCTAAATTAAACTCTTTGAAAGTTTGATCAAATTTATATAAAAGAACAACAATACTTATAGCATCAAATTAATATCACTATATATATCATGAAATATATTTATTTGGTGTCATAGATGTTGTTACATTTTTCTATAAAAATTGGTCAAACTTAAGCTAATTGAACTTAGAGTGATTCTAGGAACATGGTAGGCAAATGAATTGATGTTAGCTAGCTAATTTTAATTGGGAAGTAACTCCATATTAGCTAGCTAATTATTACTAACTACTTTAACCGGGAACTAACTTCATATTAGCTAGCTAATTATTACTAGCTACTTTAACCGGGAACTAACTTCATATTAGCTAGCTTATTATTATTTCTTCTCCCTTCATTCCAAAATGTTTTATAATTTAGAATGGATGGAGTAGCTGCTAATAGATTGAAACAGCACGAAGTCCTCGGCAGAACGATGACTCTTTTCAATATCACTAAATTATAAGTACGCGCTTCACTATCAAGCAAATCTCACTATTTTCAATCTCTACATCTAAATTATTGCACGTGTCATACTCTATCAGTAAGTGTCAGGTCATCCTCTAATAAATACTGTCATCTTCCTTTTTCCACTAAGTACAGTTACTGTTTTTAGCTTATTACTTCCTTCGTCCCTAAATAAGTGTTGTTATGGTATTCGAACCGGTCAAACTTTCTTAAGTTTAGCTAGGTTTATAAAAATATTAGCAACATTTGGATCTCTAAATAAGTTTATTATGAAATTATGTACTATAAACATTAATATTTTCTTAATATTTGTTTAAAATTTAAAATATTTGACACATCGGAAAGCAAGAACGATATTTATTTAGGGGCGAAAAAGAGGGCAAACAACGGAAAGGCTGGCGCCCGGATGTCCGAACCGAGGCTAGCGTCCAAACGCCCGCACCTGCTTCACGTAGGTATGTTGCTGCGACCGCCCGCACGCCTGTGCCTGCTTCACGTGGGGGCCCGCGCTCGTACCATGTTCCATGCTGCTCCGTGTCCCACACCGCTCCATCTTGATCTGCGCCCGTACGGTTTCCCAAGCTTGCCGCTCGCGCCTCGTCACACCCACGTGCATGCAAGCAGGGCTAGCAGCGGCTGCAGATGGGTCTCATTGCAACATGTGCAACATCATATCTACTTTTGAAACATCTTGAGGAAACATTTGTAACATACGTTTGAAACACTTGCAAACATATGTCTGAAACACGAGAAAAACACATGTGTAGCCATTACAAAACATATGCAACATCTAGATGAAATACTTGCAATATATGTGTGAAACATATGCAATATCCCGATGAAACACTAACATAAGTGTGAAACATATGCAACACCTAGATAAAACACGACAACATACATCTGAAAAAGATGAAACATTTGGAACAAACGCTTGCAACATATGTGTGTAGCGATTGCAACATATACAACATCCCGATCTAGTTTTGCAACAAACACCTGAAACACTTGAAACATAAGCTTGCTACATGCGCTTTTCAGCGCAACATCTTCTTGCAACTTGGGCGAATTGAGGCTCATCAACGCGGACCTCGACGCCGGCACGAAGCTCGATGTCACGGAGGCGCCAGTGTGGAGCTCATCGGCGGTGCGGATCTCGGTGGTGCAGAGCTCGCTAGCAGCACGCCGCTCGCCGACAGCAGTGTGCGCGAGCTCAATAATGACACGTAGATGCCGGCGGCGCGGAGCTCAGCGGGGCGGTTGAGGCCTGCAAAGAGGTGCGCGAGCTGTGGCACGGGGTGAGGAAGGCGATGGGGTGGGCGGTTTGGACAGAGGTTGCACGGAGAAGGGCGCTCGGAGGCATGGAAGCTAGCGACAACCATAGAAGCTGGGCGGGCGGCCATGGCGCTCGATGCCTGTGCTCTCGACAGAGCAAGACGAAGAGGAGAAAGGGCAAGCAAATGGGATAGGGAGAGAGGGCGTGGGCTGGGTCTCCACACTTGCGCGAACCCGAGGCGACGAGTGGGGGCACGAAAGGAGCATGGCGACCATGCGTTGGGCATATTCTGTCCGGACATCTTCCTCTCCCTGTTGTTTTGAATGGAGTGACGGAGACAGAGAGAGACGAGATGGAATCAGAAAGGATATTTATGTGGTGGGTAAAATACGTGGACACAATAAGGCCACGTAGCTCGATGCGGGACAGACGCCCGCAGTGGAGCATTATCATACAAACAAAGCATCCATGTTATACTATTTGTCAGGCCATCACATTCGCCTATAGTTTGATCTAATATTGTATATGATTTTTTGCTTATCCAGTTTTGGTAGCATATCTCGTACATCCAGTTGCGATCAGAAACCCTTCTCCACGACGACGATTCGCTTAGATGATGATTAGACTATCTCCAACAACAATATTCAAAATATAAGACTTATTCGACGTTTGGGTAGCATTACAGACAAAGAGTTCAATACTCATTCGACATCTTCTCCAACAACAGGACCCAAAAGATAATCCTCTCTGTAAATGAGTTTTCAGGAGAGATGATGCTCATATTTAGGTTGCCGTGCAAGACAATCTAAAATAGGTCTCCCATATAAGTACTCTGTTGGAGGCTGATCTTAGATCTCCTGGTATCCATTTTGAGTTTAGGTGCCCGCATGGGTCACCTTTTGGAGAGTCTTATTAATGTAATAAATAGAGGTAGTATCATTAACGCTTGTGAACAAATTATAGTACACTCCGTCAAACAGCATGGGTCACACTCACACGCGGGGCGGGGGTGGGCCCCACGTGTCCGTGGCGCGGGCGGGCGACAGGACAGCCACCGCCGCCCGAAATGGCCCGCTCCGGCAAGCAACTGCGGCCGCGCCGCGCCGCGACCTGGGCGCTGGCCGTCCCCGTCCGTCGCCGCGGCGTGACCCGATCAGAATCCGACGCGCGCCCGCACACACGGCTTGCGTGGCTTCCGTAGCCCGCAGCCGCAGGCACACTTCCCTGCCTTCAAAGCCACTGCTAAGTGCTAACCACCTCCTCTGCCCTTCTCTACTTAAGCGCGAGCGAGCACGCCTCCCGGGCTCTCCTCCTATGCCCTGCCCTGCACTCGCAGCCGGGGAGCTCGCATCTTCGGATGGTGGATGCATGGTGAGCAACCCTCTGAAGACCCCGTCTTTCGTGTTCCTTCCTGTTCTTTGTATCGGATTTCGGGCTCATGACTTGTTTGATGGAATGCCCAGCTCAGGAGAATTTCGCTAAATGCTTAATCTTTGCGTAGTTGTGCTTTGTCTGGTGAAATAATTACACCGTTTTAAATAAAGGCAGCTCTTCTTTTTCTATTCCAAGTGCCTGCACAGCTCTTGCATGACGAAACAACAAGCACCATTTTAAATTTCAGTCGCACTGATGACGAGTGCTGGTGTAGCTCGGACTACTTCACCCTCAACTATGAAACGGTTCATTCTACCCCTGAACTTTCTAAAACCGATCAAATTACCTTAAGCGGGTTTAAACTGTGGTTTTTCTAGAGTATAACTGTGGTTTTGTCTTTTTCTTTTTTATTTATTTCGGCTGAATCTTTAAAAAATCATAATAAATCACAGAAAAATCATAAAATGGAAAATCTAATTTTGTTATACTCCACGTGAGTAGATCTACAGAGTGAACATATAATATGGTATGCTAGTACAAAATTTTTGCTGTAAATTTTGATCTTTTTTTTCACCACAATTGGACCACCATAGATCAAAATCTACAGCAAAAACTTTGTACTAAAACATACCATATTATATGTTTACTGTGTAGATCTACTCATGTGGAGTCCAAAAAAATTAGATTTTTCATTTTATGATTTTTCTGTGATTTACTATGATTTTTCAAAGATTCAGCCGAAATAAATAAAAAAGGAAAAGACAAAATCGATGTCAACGTGGCAAAACTTCTGTTGCTGTAGCAACCCGCCGTTACTGTAGCAACCATCGTTGGGGTAATTTGACCAGTTTTGAAAAGTTCAGGAGTAGAATAGACTGTTTTATAGTTGGGGGTGAAGTAGTCCAATCCTATAGTTGGGGGGTGAAGTAGACTTTTTCCAAACGTATAATGTTCGAGCATCTATCTAGTTGTTATTGCATATGTGCGTAATATATAGTGGTGCTGCGGTTTTCTAATCTAATGAAAGCGTCAATACTCAGGTTGTCATCGTAGCTTGTGCTTATCAGTTTCCACCTAACTCTAATGTCTTATGATTATATCTGCCTTCTTCTCTCATGTGTTCGGTAGACACGCCGGCTCAACTAGAGTTGACAAGTGCAAGCGTATGGGTACCAGCAAGGACGCAGCCCCTTGTGCCATCCTCCTCTGCTTCTTGTTTCTGCTCTGCTTAGGCTGCAAATGCCTGGCATCAGAATTAGAGGCCACCCAGATGGCGACCCTCACGGTCGATGCCTCGCCGCAGCTTGCTCGGAAGTAAGGATGAAAACGGTCGGAAACGGTCGAAAACGGACTTACGATATAGAAAAACGAAAACGGTCGGTTCGGGATATTTCTACATTTAGCAATTAAAGAGTACAAAAAATGATTGAAAATGGTTGTGAAACCAATTGAAACTGACAATTTTTCATGTTAAAAAACGGTTCATAATATAGAAAACGAAAACGGTCAATTCGGAATATTTCTGTTCCGTTTTCATCCCTACTCGGAAGATCCCTGATACACTATTTGGGATCTTCTTTGAGGTGAGACAGTGATCTCTTGGTACACGCCTTATTGATCTTGTAAAGATTTATCACATGTAACTGGAAGAATCCAAATGCACTACACGTTCCATTGTTGTGTTCTCAGATAACCATGTTGCTTTATACTGTAGGAGATCAATCATGCAGGAGCTGGTGGCATATGGGCTGAACTTGTTAGCAACAGAGGTAATTGAGCCATGCCTGATTTTACATGTCCTTGTTTTGAGCGTAAGCTCTAAAAGATTCTGAAAACGATACAACAACAACAACAACATAGCCTTTTGTCCCAAGCAAGTTGGGGTAGGCTAGAGATGAAACCCAAAAGAGACGAGAAACAGGGAGACACAAAAAAGACATAAAGGGAGACAAAAAGAGGTCACGGTTCCGGCACGTTGATTGCCAATCTCCAAGCGCTCCTATCCATAGCTAAATCCTTGGAGATATTCCACTCCTTAAGATCTCTCTTAACGGACTCGTCCCAAGTTAGTTTAGGTCGACCTCTACCGCTCTTTATATTATCGGCCCGCTTTAGAACTCCACTACGCACCGGCGCCTCAGGAGGCCTCCGTTGGACATGACCAAACCATCTCAACCGATGTTGAATCAATTTCTCCTCAATTGGTGCCACTCCAACCCTATCCCGAATATCATCGTTCCGGACTCTATCCCTCCTTGTGTGCCCACAACACCAACGCAACATACGCATCTCTGCTACACTCAATTGCTGGATATGTCGCCTTTTTGTAGGCCAACACTCAGCACCGTATAATTATTCTGAAAACGATAAATACAAAAATTATTCTGAGGACAAGCTTGAATTGATCATAATAGGCCTTTTCCCTTCAGAAGCTTCTGCCAAATATCGAGCCTGGATTTATGCATAAACAGCGTCTGCATTTATGCTGCAGGGTTTGAAGCTGGAGGCCTCCATATTCCATCAAACATTGACCCATGGTCCATCATTGGAGATGACTCTTCTATATATGTGGAGACTGATCGGACATCATGTTTCAGTCGAAACATCATTGCTCTGAGGATGGAGGTCCTTTGCGATAACTGTCCTACTGGTGGTGTTGGTATTTACAACCCAGGGTTCTGGGGCATGGTATGACTTTTATCATATGTTGCTTGTTCGTATCAGTATGAGAAATGGATAATTTCGTGAAAACTATTTAGTGTCAATAATCTGTATGGTATTTGTTATTGCGCAATGCAATGATGCTGCGGGATTTGGTTTTGTCATAACTTCATAAGTAACTAGCAATGCCAATTTTCAAAAGCAGAGTAGCAACATAGCTGTAGAAGCAGAGTTAGGAATTACAATAGTCAGAGCTCCACGGTTTTGTTTGGATTGTTCTGGTAGTGTTACTTTTCAGGTTCTGATATTAGACAGATCTGCAGTACAAGTTCTTTTTTTCCTACCTTTTCCACTTTTATCTTTTCTATAATGTTACCTTTTTCAACTTACAGAACATAGAAGATGGAAAGGCCTACAATCTTGTTATGTATGTTAGGTCACCAGAAACAACCGACTTGACAGTTTCACTAACAAGCTCTGATGGGTTGCAAAATCTGGCTTCAGCTACAATAACGTTAGTACCTTTTTCTCGGTATCAGGACAAGTGTCAATATTTGGTTGCTCATGATATCTGAAAGGATTGCACTGCTGCAGAGTTTCTGGCGAATCAAATTGGACAAAAGTGGAGCAAAATTTGGTTGCTAAAGGAACCAATAGAACCTCAAGGCTTCAAATAACAACTAACAAGAAAGGAGTTGTCTGGTTTGATCAAGTATCACTCATGCCTGAAGACACATACAAGGTATATTACATTATTGTTCTTGATTTTGATAGTGGAAGACACAAATAAGGACAATATAACACCTGTATGAAATATTAAAACAATTATTGATTTTTAGAAATCCAATAATTATGTCACATTTCCATGAAATCTTGGGCTGGTCACCTCGATCATGTGCAAGTGGCAGCCACTTGGCAACAATATTTTAAGAGCAGGAATAGTATAGATCCTGCTCACTGCTTTGGTTTGGTTGATGAATCTAATCACCAATAAATGTTTCGGATCAATACCATGTTTTGCTGAATTTATATGTTGGTTCTTCTGTTTAGTTTACTCAATGTTTGCCATGCAAGGGTTGACCTGAGTATTTAACAACAATGCTTCTCTGCATACACACAGGGACATGGCTTTCGCACAGAACTTATATCCATGATTCTGGATTTAAAACCACGATTCTTGAGATTTCCTGGTATGCTCTGTGTTTTCTTATTTTAGATAGAATCAGGTTCTTGATGCTAAGACATATATGATACATTGCAATATCTTAATACGTTTAGAGATAATGGACTAGATTGCATGATACTATTGTAGGAGGCTGCTTTGTAGAAGGTGAGTGGTTAAGAAATGCCTTTAGGTGGAGAGAATCTATTGGTCCATGGGAAGAGAGACCTGGACACTTCGGGGATGTTTGGCATTACTGGACTGATGATGGCCTTGGATACTATGAATTTCTTCAGGTGCCAGTTTAAACTGCTTCCATTCGACCTTTCCTTCCCTGTTGTTGCCCTCACTAACAACAATTAACTTTGAAAAATACATCAAAGCTTGCGGAGGACCTGGATGCTGAGCCAATCTGGGTATTCAACAATGGTAATTGTTTTCAGGTTTATTAATTTTTGTTTATCACTGTTGGCTTCTTAATTGACAGAAAGTTCCCTCTTGTAACTCAGGAGTCAGCCACAATGATGAAGTTGATACTGCTGCTATTGCTCCTTTTGTAAAGGTATGTTTTGACTCCGTAGTTATTTCTCTAGCATACTAAACATTTTTTGATATAGAGGCAGAAGAGTCTTCACAAATTTAAAGCATCATACTTTCTCAACAATGGGTGCAAATTACCATTGTATGTCAGAACATTAGATGTTATAATAGCATTTCATTTTTTTTTGTGAGTAAGTAAGCATATCTCAAGATTAAAAACTTTATTGTCCATGATGAGAACAGTTACATATTATTAGTTTTGAATAATTATAAAGTTATTTCTTTTTCAAGAATGCTGAAAACTATATGATGGTGGACTTGATCCTTTACTTTCTAATTCAGGTAGTTCACAACTTCACATGCAGAGATGATGCTTGGCTTGAGTTTTACATTCGCTTTTACCAAGATTATTTCTGTTTATATGAATAGATGAATAGCACCAAACTCAATAAGATATCTTAGATATCTTTCATAGACTTAGGTAGTTTTTATACTCATAATTCTAGCTTCTTCTTTATGGAACTGCTTGTCTTTCTACAGGATGTTTTGGACAGTATAGAATTTGCAAGGGGGAGTGCAAATTCAACATGGGGCTCTGTTAGGGCTGCAATGGGGCACCCTGAACCATTCCCAGTGAAATACGTTGCGATTGGAAATGAAGATTGTGGGAAAAAATTTTACCGTGGTAAATTTACCAACTATATTTTTGTACATCCTATGGCAGTTTCTAACCAACCTCTTTTCACTAGCAAAGAAACTTAATTAAATTGAACATATCTCCCAGTGGTAGTTGACATGGAAAATACTTCAGCTACAATCTGTTGCAACCTACTTTTAGTTTCATGGCATGATATTCTCTATTTCTGTTGAACAGGTAACTACCTGAAGTTCTACAATCCTATAAGACAGGCCTACCCAGACATTCAAATGATTTCAAATTGTGATGGTTCATCTACACCACTTGATCATCCTGCTGATTTATATGACTTCCATGTAAAGTTCTTTCTGCAAGTCTATTTGTCTCAGTTTTCTGTCTTCATCCTGCGGCTCTGTTTAATTATTCATTGCCAGCCTTCTCTTAAATTTCTGTGGTGCTTCTCTTTTCTAGGTCTATACTGATTCTAAGACTTTGTTCAACATGAAGAGCACATTTGACAGAACATCTCGTAGTGGACCCAAGGTGAGTTTTGATTCACAAGGAAGATTCTTGTGAAAAGCAGCTCTCTTTCATGAGTAACATTTACATTGTATTTGGGATTTCTTGACATTTCTCTTGGGATGTTCTTAGGGCAATATGAAATGAGTCCTCTGTTTCTTGTAGAATATTTATGCACAACTCTTGAGAGGGTAGAGGATACAATTCTTCTAGGTGTTGTGAGTTGTGACTCTAAATGACAAGGAGGAACACATATATGTGGGGCCAATGTGATCTGTGATGTTATTTCCATGTTCTGGGGACTCTCAAGAACTTCATTGATTTTTTTGCTTAGTTACAACATCATACATGTCTATTGACGTCACCATATTCTGTTTTGACAGTAAATATCTTCTGGATATGATTCAAATGCAGGCTTTTGTGAGTGAGTATGCTGTTTGGAGAGGTGATGCAGGTAGAGGAAGTCTTCTTGCTTCATTGGCAGAAGCTGCTTTCCTTACTGGACTGGAGAAGAATAGGTGATCTCTCCTTTTTTGAAATTGTTAGTTGTAGGTTGTCTGATGATCAAACCCGAGTCTTTGCAGATGAATTTTAGATGTTATATTTGCTCGTTGAGTCACATGACCTGACAGAATCCTGCCTGCTCTAGTCTCTTTACGAAGATAACCTTTACAGTGAGTTGATGACCTTTGTTTTTCTTCTTTGCAGTGACATTGTTTACATGGCAAGTTACGCGCCACTGTTTGTAAACAACAATGACCAAACGTTAGTACATATGGCCTTACAGTTTTCCCACTGTTTCTCGTTGTGTTCTTGTCAATCCAACATTGTGATAATTCTGTTGGGACAAATCAATCAGGTGGAACCCAGATGCTATCGTCTTCAACTCCTGGCAACACTACGGCACTCCCAGTTACTGGATGCAGACGCTTTTCCGCGAGTCTAGCGGTGCAATGTTACATCCAACTACAATCAGCTCCAGCTACTCTGGTTCGCTCGCAGCATCTGCGATTACTTGGCAGGACTCGGAGAACAGCTTCCTAAGAGTAAAGGCAAGTAAAACAATTTCCTTGCATACATCCTGCATATGAAGGAACTACAAACTTGTATTGATTTCAGAAAGCTCCTGTGCAGGTTATAAACTTTGGGTCAGATGCTGTGACCCTGACAATCTCCACTAGTGGACTCCAGGCCAGTATCAACGCTCTGGGATCAATCGCCACTGTTCTGACATCAGCAGATGTGATGGATGAAAATTCCTTCAGTAACCCAACCAAGGTAAATTTGTCCCCCTTGTTTGTGCTTATTAGTTATTACCTGTCACCTGTGTGTGCCAGAATGATCATGTCTCTCAACACATTGTTTGCGCTCTGTTTTTGGTTTTCGGTCTCGTGTCCTCAGAGATCCTATCCTACCTGAATCTGAATGCGAAACCTGATGATAGTGAACAATTGCGCTGCAGGTTGTGCCGGTGAAGAGCGACCTAAGCAATGGTGCAGAGCAGATGCAGGTCACGCTGGCTCCTCACTCCTTCAGCTCGTTCGATCTCGCCCTGGCTCAGTCCAAACTTGTCGCCGAGATGTGAACTAGACTGGTGGCAGGTACACTAGGAGTATATATATACATATAAAAGGTGTGATACGCAAATGCCAGCAGCCACAGGTGTGAACACAGTGCTTTGTATTGTGTAATAACATGATGCAGTAAATAAAAAGCACATCAGGTTTGCTTTGCTTTGCTTTGCATGATACAGTGATAAGATCGTCACGCCTTTTTCAATTTGTTTTTTTACTCATTTTATTATTATTATGATTTTCCAAAAAAAAAGGCAGTCCCAGATGACCAGTACAGCAACATTTTCTCCCTATATACTACGAAGAAGCCCTATTCATTTATTAGTATAGACCTCGCCGAGCAGCGCGACGGCGAGCTTGGCGAGCATGAACGCGTTCTGGTTCTCCGCCGTCACCGGCGACGCCGCCTTGCTGCTCCGGAACCCGTCCTCGCACTGCTTGGCCGCCACTGCGGCTTCCTCCAGGCACCTGGTGGCCTCGCCCTTCCTGACGCCACGGACGGCGGCCACGCAGCCGGGCTGCCTCCGCACCGTGCCGCCGTACAGAGCCTGGCACGACCGGAGGCAGCGCGTCGTGGCCTCGTCGACGCCACCATTGCCGCCGCCGCCGCCGCTGGCGCTCTCCCTGAGCAGGCCGTCGATCTTGGCCGCCGTGGCGGTGACGTTGGCCGCGAGGAGGTCGGTGGCGATGACGGAGTAGGCCTGGTAGTCCATGCAGTGGCTGATGCTCCGGCCGTCGGAGCCGAGTGCCGCCAGGCAAAACTGCACGTCGAAGAACTGGCTCCCGCCGCCCACCGTCTTGCACGCGGGGAGCGCGCATGGGATCTCGGCAGGCTCGGCGTGAGCTCCGGCGAAGAAGAGAGCAAAGAGCAAAATGCTAGCAGTCGCTGTGGCTGCTGCCATGGCCATTTTCAAGGTGGATTCTTTTGTTCTCAGGTCCTACACTCCTATCCTATGTATGTGAGATGGGGATGGGTGGCAGAAGGATTTTATACAGGAGACTAGCTTCAACTTGTGTCAACTGTCAACTAGAATTAATGATGCAATTCATTAGTTGCCCATTTATGAGCACACATTTTTACAGGCATTGATATCTGAAACCAGAAATCACGATAGGTGGCAGATGGTGCTGACCACTTGGTTAGCACGCAACGAGGGGAACGGCCACCTGTAGTACCATGTGCCTTACTAGTCACGGTTGAGTCCTGGTCCGTATTTTTTCAGGTCAGTTTTGGCTTGCGGCGTAGAATAACACCTAGGGTGTAGAATAACGTTATTTATTGTGATAAAAAAATGTGTACTACTCTACTTATCACATTCTATGTTAGGCTATACTACTCTCTATCCCAAAGAAATCAACTCTTATAGTTGTTATAAGTGGAAACTTTTATGTTTAACCAAATTTATGTGAGATGGGGATGGGTGGTGGGTGGAGCATCAGGATTTTATACAGAAAGAAAGGCTGGCTTGAACTTTGTGTCAACTGGAATTTGTGATGCAACAAAGTATTAGTTACTACTAGTTTATGTGCACACTTTTTCTAAGCATTGAATATTTGTGACCAGAAATCACAATAGGTGGCACAACGTGTTGACCACTTGGCTAGCAAGCAATGAGGGGAATGGCCACATGTAGTGCCTAGCCTTACTAGTCTATCACAAATTTAGTAGGAGTCTTTAGTGTGATATAAAAAAATACTTACCCCATTCTATTTTACACTACTCCCTCAATATCAAATAAATGAACTTCTATACTTTTCATAAGTCAAACTATTTTAAAAAAATTTGAGCAAATTTATAAAAATGAGCATAAATATTTATGGCATCAAAATATACCATGACATATATTTATTTAATGTTTGTTTACTGTCATAAATATTGATACTCTTTTCTAAGTTAAACTTAACAAGATTGACTTAAGATAACTCTGGAAGTTGATTTATTTGGGAATGGATAGAATATCTTAGTGTAGGGTTATTTTTTTTTTACCAAAAATGTCTCTAAAAATTTGTCCTAGAATAATTTGAATTATGGCATGTGCTAGTTAAAAATAGCATAATGAACATCTTATCTTTGACTTAAACGATTACAAATAGTTCAGGCTTTTTCTGCGAATAGAAAGCCTAGAGTTTGTGGAGCACCCCTTTAGGTGTTCTCACAACTCCACCTTTTTTCTCGAGCAGAGTGCGTGGAGCTGAATCTGTTTGGCTAAAAAATGTGGAGTGGAGCAGTTTCAAACACCCCCTTAAGCCTTCAACTTGGCGGAACATTTTTCCTTTAAAATAAACTTGTTTTAACCACGATGGAACATTTTTCAAGGCGGTGGATAATTGTTTTATTCTAGTATAGAAGAAAAATAATATTTGCAAAGAGGAAACCATTTCTAGCAAAAGAAAAAATAGATTTCGAAATCAGTGGTGTGACTACTACCAGTCGCATATACAATGTATAATACTCCATTTTCAATAAAAAAAAGTCTAACCTCTACTCATAGACGACCTTATACTTGTATTTTTTTCCTTTGGTATAATGAACACATTTCTATCGCGGTTAGACTTTTTTTATTGAAAATAAACCATGTGTGCTAGAATAATAAAAGAGCGAAGAACGTTCTTTAAAAAAAACAATTTCAGTAGCTGGCGCCAGTGTCGTTACGTGATTATTTAATAAATATTCACGCACGATCGAACACACACAATACAAAAAGAAATCACGGAAAATGAAAAAAGAAAAGAGAAAACGTACATGGGCCATATTACATGGGCCGGCCTCAGTCCTCACACCATATTACATTTTGCCCCAATCCGCCACTCAGTCCTCACAGCCATGGCCGACTCTCCACCGCCGCCGCCGCCGCCGCCGCCCGCTGCCACCACCATAACCGCTCTAGGTGATGACATCCTCCGTGAAATCTTCCTGCGCCTCCCCGCCGTCACGAGCCTTGCCCGCGTGGCTTTTACCTGCCGCGCATTTCTCCGCGCCGTCCGCTCCTCCCCCGCCTTCCGGCGCCGCTTCCGTGAGCTCCACGCACCGCCGCTCCTCGCCCTCTTCGTGCCGTCAGACGTGTGCGCCATCGTCCCTGCAGCTGCAGGCAAGGGCAGCGACATCGCCGCCGCCTTCGCCGGTCTACTCCAAGACTCCGACGCCTCCGGGTGGCGGAGCAACCACTACTACGACTGGTACGCCAGCTTCATCAACCAGGCCACCCACCAATGCGCCAGCTACAGCCCGCACTTGCAGGCTCTGAACATCTTCCCCAAGAACATCCGCGACAGGGACTCTTTCCTTGAGTTCCACACGCTCTCCCCGGACGGTGAGGAGAAGCCGCCGTCCCGCGTGGTCTGCGTCCACCGGGAACGCGCCTGGGCGTGGGCCCGCGTGGCCGTCTTCTCGTCGGACACCATGGAGTGGCAGGTCGTCTTACCGGACATGGAGTGGCAGGTCGTCTTACCATGGAGCGACAGACACGCCACTGGCATGGTTGTCAATGGCTTCGTCTGCTGGGTACACCATGGGGCGGGATGCATCCTCGCGCTCAACACTGCGACATTTCAATTCTCTCGGATGTATCTGCCGCCGCTCTGGAAAGTGCCGTCCTCAATGTATCAGCTTGGTCACACCAACGATGGGAAGTTCTGTGTCGTCAATGTACTGCAATGCATGCTTTCTGTTTGGCTCTGGGCAGCCGATGGTGATGGTGTCGGGAGATTTATGCTGCACAAGACGTTCTTATTGCGCGCAAATGTCAGTGAGATCACCGAGTGTTCAGAAGAGGCTGATGTTAGGATGCGGCCTATGGTGGTTATCAATGGCTTTGTGTACCTATCTCTAATTACTGACTACTATGGGGACCCTCCCTCTCCTGAGTGGTTCCTGTCCTTCTGCCTAGGAACAGCTGAGGTGAATTTGCTCCATAAGGAAAGCCACCCTATCTGGTGCTCAGTTGATCCCTACATCATGGTTAGCTGGCCGTCTTCTTTGATACATGGCAAGGTGAGCCTATGCCTATGTCTTTGATACATCATACAATATGTTCTGTCCCTTAATTGTAGGCAATTTGGATCACATGAGATGAGATATTGCTGTAGAATTCTGCCATCGGCTTTGAGGTTTAGATGAAGTAACATGAATAAACTTTAACTTGTAGCAAGGGAGATAATTCGTTGTCCACTTACTCTATAATGCTAACAATATGAGGTGGCAGCGCTGTAGTCAAGGGTATTCTTATTTTAAGTTTCATTGCTTTTGTTAAAGCTAAATAAATTGATCTGTATCATTAGAATCTATTGCCCTGCCGCAATTTTTTCCTATGCAAAGGCTTAGTACTTGTAGTATGAGTTTTCTTTATGTTACAGCAGGATGTGGAAACTGAAGTTACAGGAAACATTTCTGAAGATGATGATCCTATGAACACAGAAGAAGCTTCCCCTGTCCTTTTAACTGCGTTACAATTATTCAAAGAAAAATTGATTGATGATGGCAACTTGAATTTCGCGGAGATAGAGTTCTTTGTACCTGATGATGAGAGGAACTCTCTTCTGAGCAGACTTGCTACTTTTGAGTCAGGATTAGCAGCTGCAAGAGATCGTGTCTTGAGAATAGGTACTGAACCCAATAGCGTGAATGGGATGGAACTCGTTACTTCAGAGTCAGAATTAGCAGCTGCAAGAGACAGTGTCTTGAGAATAGGTACTGAATCTGATAGCATGGAAGGGATGGAAAGAGTGGGCTGCTGACAAATGTGCATGGGAATGTTGGGTAGAGCTTGTTTCCGATTCTTTACTGGGTGACCCTGGTCCTGGTGTCTCGTCATAATTTGGGCCTTTGTTGAGACGTATTGTGAGGGAAGGATGGAGACATTATGTGCTAGTAGTTTGGTTTCATGTTCCAGGTATGTTTAGTGTAACTATGAGTACTTATGTCTAGCTGGCAAGAAACTAATCTGCTTTATATGCAGTAATATTAAGTGCCATCGTCAGTAGGTCTGTTGAGTGTAACTATAAGTACCTATGTCTAGTTGGCAAGAAACTTATCTGTTTTATATGCAGTAATATCCAGTGCCATCGTTAGTATATGTTTGGTGTCTTTGCTCTGCATTGTTGAATTTGCTTCAGTGGTTGTTCATTTTGGATCCGTTATGTTTATCTCCAGATAGAATTCCTTGCTGCTTGGTTTTACACTGGTGTTTTTTAGTGCTCACTGTTTAGCCCCTCTGCGTACAAGAGAGCTGAGCATTTCATGAGAACAGAAACAGAGCAAGGTTACTAAACGTTGCAAGAAAGCAGAGCATAAATCTTTATGACACCCATTAGTATCATTAGATGTACCATGAAATATATTTTCATAATGTGTTTATTTGGTTCGTAAATATAGATGCTTTTGACTTGAGAAGACGACTCAATTTATTTGGAAAAAGATCTGAGTATCTTATAGCGTGTTTGGCTACCCTAATCCAAAGCATTAGTACGCTTAACAGTAGCCATTAATAATAAAAGATTAATATATTATTAAGTGGATTCCAGCTTCAATTTCTGGTATTAGAATATGGTCTGCTTGTTTTCTTTTATTCTGCATTGTAGTTGCCTCCATAGTTAGGCTTGAGATCAATTTGGTTTAGATAATATGTGAATGATTGAAGTTCTTGTAGCTCACAACAATTTACCAGTAGTTAGGAACTTAGGATGAGCATTTCTATTGGTTGATCCTTTCATCATGTTACCGTTGTTCATGCTTGAGTGACTGGTGTGGTGTTTAGTTAGCCAGTGAGTACTAGTGATCAGCAGCTGCAGCTAGTGATCTGATATGCCCTGCGTGGTTGTTATTAACATCCCTGTAACTGAAATAATCTAGTTGTCAAAGACAAGTTTAACAAAGCACTTGTTTGTTTGCTTCGTTGTTTGTGCATATGTGTGACAAACTTGGTCAAAGACAGGTTTAACAAAGTTGTAAATACAATAAGGATTATTAGTAGTCTCCCTTGTGCTGGTAATTAGTACGCAATATGTTCCTAGCATATTCAGGTTAGCAAATGCTTATTCAGTAATCAGGGCAATAATCAGGTTAGCACAAGGTTCGAAAAAACGCAATTAAACTTCGTTTAATCGAGATTAAACGCTAAACAGAGGCCCAACGTCTCGTTTAGAGCCTAGGCGCCCAATTAAACGCTGGGCGCGCCTAGACGCTGCCTCTATGCGCTAGGCACCGTGTAGGCAGCGCGGACACGTGAAAAATCGGCGTTAGGTGTCGTTGGGTGGGTGGCCGGTGGCTGTGCGCGCAAAGAAAACGTGAGCGGGAGAGGGCGCGCTCGCGTGGGAAAAAAAAGCACAGGCTGCGGGTGGGCTGCGCGCGAAAACAGAGCGGGCGGGAGGGATTAGATACGTATGGAAGTTACTCTGCTACTTAACTTTCCTCACACACGCGAGGCCATGACCCGCCGCCGCTCTTGCCGCTGGTAGTGAGTGGAGCCCCTGCTCGAGAAATCACACAGCTTGGAGGGGAATCCAGGGAGCTGCTCAAGAAATCGGCATATCCTGGAGGGGAATCGAGTGCAGGAGCAGCTGGTGCAGGTCGTGGCGTTCTCCTGCGGTCTAGCCCCTTCCGTTGTTGCTAGCAAATCTCTGCGCCCTGCTGCACACCCGCATCCCTCCTCAGCTCCTCGACATAGCTGCCTGTGTTATTACGTAGTACTTACTAGTAATCTTGCTCCCAGCAAGAGGTATGGTCACTACTATTACTTCTAGTTGTGTTATTACTATTGATTTTCTCTCAGCATCACAAAAATAAAAAACAAAAATGTTTAATCACGTTTAATCTAAGTTTAAACTTCCTAAACTCTAAATCATAGGTCAGCGTTCGCCTAGCGTCTAGCGTTTTTTTTTAACATTGGGTTAGCATATTCAGTAGTCAGCCAGTGAATACTGGTGATCAGCAGCTGTACAGCGTGTTTCACTGCATATTCTGAAATTGCACAGCATATTCTGAAATTGATTAGCAGATGTACAGTGTGTTTCATTGCATATTCTAAATACTAGTGATCCGCTCTCGATCAGCAGCCACTGAATATGAAATTGACTTCTCTGAATCAGCCATGCTTCACTGCATTTTCTTTGAAATTGACTACTTTGCATCCAGCTCATGGCCTCGTTCGGCTGGCTGGTGGCTGGTGCTGATTTGGTGTGAGAGAAAAATACTGCTGGTTGGCTGGTGGCTGGTGCTAAAATGATGTGAGAGAAAAGCACTGCTGGTTGGCTGGTAGTCAGCCAGCCGAACAAGGCCATGTTTGCCCCTTATGATGGGAGTTGTTTAAATGTTTCTTTGCATTTTTTAATTTGAAATAAGATTTTCAATGTAGCAGTTTTTCAGGTTCACCGGATTTAAGGATAAAATTGTTTCAGAAGACGATTGGTTATCCTACAAGATGCAAATGCAACTAGTTGTCCTATGAGGACTAGTCTGATGGAAACATTATTGCTCAGAAATTGTGACATATGTCATGGAAAGAAAGACAGTAGACATTTGCATGGGAATATTTCTTTTTTTTCTTGAATTAAGGCAATTTGCATAGACAAATGTAGCATTTGGATGGAGTGCTGGTAATTTGAATTAAGTCAAGCTTGTGCTGGTACACTTCACTTGCTTGTGAGAGCCCTCTGATCCTATCTTAGGATCTGGCCCGCAGATTCGAAATGGCAAAACGGATAAGATGATGTCAATTGATTGGACTGGGCTGAGCTGAAACAAATCAGTAAGGGTTAAGACTGGGGCTTGTTTAGTTCCCCTCAAAATTCCAAGTTTTTTTACTCTCTCTCCATCACATCAATTTTTAGCCGCTTGCATGAAGTATTAAATGTAGGTAAAAAATAATTAATTACACAGTTTAGTTGGAAATCACGAGATGAATCTTTTGAGCCTAGTTGGTCCACGATTGGACAATATTTGTCAAATAAGACGAAAGTGGTACTATTTATCAGTTTGAAATTTTTTTCAATCTAAACAAGGCCTGGGTTGGATCTAGTGGTGCTATGTTCCATCCAATGACAATCATCTCCGGCTACTCTGGTTCGCTCGCAGCTGCGATTACTTGGCAGGACTCAGAGAACAATATCCTAAGAGCAAAGGCAAGTAAAAAAAATTTTCCTTGCATACATCCTAGCCTGAACTGCATCTGAGGGAACTACAAACGGGCGTGGATTCTCTGACTTGCTGCTCCACGCCCGAATCAATTGTAGCGCAGAAGGAGATCCTTCTCCGACCGGAGCTGCTACTAGAGCAGGAAGAACTCTCCTGGGTCCAAAGAGCTAAACTGCCTTAAACACGGTGACATGGTGCAACAGCCCCAAAATGGGTCTGGGTCAAATTCGCGGAATGGGCCGATGGTACTGTAGCGGGGCAGCGGGCTGGTATTGTAGACGGGTCACTGCACATCCGTATTCTGGTACTGTAGCGACTCAATACTGTAGCTGGAACTGTAGTAGTCCGTACTGTTCACCAAATTGGGCTGGGCCAGATTCGGAGTACTGTTCGCCCGGTGGTTTAGTGCCGTATCGTGAATCCTGAGTGAGTTCAGCCGACTTAAATATCAGAGCCAGAGACGTAACCTTCGGTTAACTGTTTTGAATGAAGCGATGACGAAATCTCAAGCGGGTTGCTATGCAGGTGGGACCACTCCTCGGTAGAGTGAGTCTGAGCCGTGTACGCCGGGACTAGATGTTAATGACATGTTTCTCTTTGCAATGCGGTGTACAAGGTAATTTCAAAGATGCTGTCAAATAGAAGATAATGCAACTTCTAGGTAGAATCGAGCGAAAGAAGTATGGAGATCGCTTGGAATTTGGGAGAACATAATGCAACTTCTAGGTACCAATCAATCATGCTTTATAATCCGGGAAGAAGTGATCAGGATAGGTGGACGAGTCCGTTCACTTTTGATGTAGGACTGACAGAGCTAATACTTGCTAGCTAGGGGCTGGTATATTTGTTGGTAGCGTCGGCAGCATGTCCATGGAGACAGCATCCAACGACCTTCAAGGTCGGCCATGTCCATCACGGCTCTAACTAGAAATTACAAGCTAGCAACAAAGAAGGAAGCTAAGATACGACAGGGATGCCAGAAACCTCCTGAACGAAAAGTGATGGTAAATGTTGATGCATCCTTTGATGAAAATGTGGCAGTGGAAGCGTGGGCGCAATTATAAGAGATTGCTCAAGGTAAGTTGTTGCAGCTGCTCACAGGTGTCACAGCTTCGTGTCTCATTTGGTGGATGTGCCCATGGTAGAGGCATACGCATTGAAGGAAGGTTTGATGCTAGCACAACACAAAGGATGTAACCGGCAATTGGGATTGTATGGAGGTGGTAGAAACAATGAATGGAGGATTCTCGGCAAATTCAGTGGATGCCTTGTATGACGAATGCAACACCATATAGAGCGGGTTCTAGGATATATCAATTGAGCACTGCAGGAGGGATGCAAACCAGTTGGCACAGTACTTGGAACGATGAGCCCCCTATCTTTGTTCTTGAATTTCTGATAAATGATGTAGCTATTCTCAATCAATAAATCTCGTTGTATGATTGAGGGGGGGGGTGAGTGAGGCTTCCGTGACTTAGGGGCATTTTGGGCAGTACACATGATAGAAGAGGGTAAAATAGATTAAATGTTTTGGTAAATCATCCAAATGGAATTGCAAATAGTTTCACAATATCTCCCGGACGAATCCTAATGTGGTGATATTCTAACAAAGACCATATTTGGTAATGATAAATTAGAAATTTCTCATCGGTACAAAGGAGAGGGCAAGCTTGAGTCTAAAATAAGGGCAAAGAAAATACGGCATCTAAGTGGGACTCCTGTTTAGGAATTCTGCAAGGGTCATACCACCTTCTTGATTGACTATATTTGAGTCTTTGGGGTACTTTGAGATTATATTCTGCACCGAAGATTTGTGCTTGTGGGCTAAGGTGAATATAGCGGACCAGCGGATCTGGTAGTTGACAATCGTTCGGACTTGGTAAAGGTTGTCGTAGCACATGTAGTAGGACAGAGGACTTAATGCAACGCCCGCGGACCAATTTACTATGGGCCTGTTTGGTTGGGTGGCTAACCCCAACCCGGCTCCAGAAAGCCACCTTTAGCCTGTTTGGTTGCCTATTTAGAGGCTGAAGCCGGGCTTCAGGAAGCCACCCACCACCCTTTAGGCTGGTTCTAGAAAAACACAGGGGTTTGCCATTTTTTGGAAGCCAGGCTTGGCTAAGCCCCCGTCTCAAGTCTTGTCACCGCCGGGTCTGTCGCGCTTTCCTTCTCCTCTCACCTTCTTCCGTCGCTGCAGCTGTTAGGCATCGTGGCCGGCGTGGTGGTGGAGTGTGCCCGCAACCGCGAAAAAGCAGAGGTCCTAGTGGCTGGGGACGGCGTGGAGGAGCGGCGACATCTGTTCCCATCTCTTTGGCCTCTGTCTCAATCTCGCCCGGTCATCCCATCTACACCACCATATCCATCCTCCTCCACCACCGACGATGGCCCTCCACATGCAAACCCTGACCCTAGCCTGCCCCCTCGTCCCCCTCCACCACAGCTGCATCCGCCTCGCCCCCCTTCACCACAGTCGTTCGAGGTTGTCGGGATCCGGCGCCTGGAAGAGGCCATCAATGGCGTCATGGTGCAGCGTGCTGCACCCAACTGGCTCCCCTTTGTGCCGAGAGGGTCCTTCTAGGTGCCCTCGTTGTGACACCCCCATGGGGTCATGGAGCTTGTGGGCGCTATCGCAGCTGCCAGGGGCACCGAGAGGGTCGCCAGGGCCGTTGGCGACACGGTCGTCTCACATGGTGAGGGGCGTGGAGGAGGAGCTTCGTGATGGTCCAGCTGGGGGCATGAGGTGCGACAACGAGGTCTCCAGTAGGATGCACGCGGAGGTGCTCTCCGGCTCACCAAGGTCACCGAGGCCCTCGCTGCTGCTTCCCTGCTGCCCACCATGTTCGACAAAATGCCACAAAGGGGGTAAAATTACCCACTTGAAGAAGAGGTGACTCTATGCAACGCAAATCGGGTAACCAAACACACCCTATGCTACCATGCTTAAACAACACAGACAACCAAACAACCATGCATGGATTGGCTTAGTGGGAGCAGACTAAGGCTAACCAAGCTGCAATCGTAGCCCTCAGTTTGCTCTTTTTTTTCGGAGACAAGCTCATGTATATAACATAATATTCTCTAGGTAGGATAACTTTATCTCACCAGTCCAAGAAACACTATGAAAACACACTATGAAAACACAGAGTCGTTTCTTTAATTAAACATCGCCTAAATAAACACATTTCGGTTGTAGCTTGAACTTTTTCTCGACTGAAAATAAACCATGTGTGCTAGGATAAGGAAAGAGGGAGGAACGTTCTTAAAAAAAACAATTTCGAGGTATGTCATTTATTTATACCTAATATTCACGATCGAACACACACAAGAAAAAGAAATTATGCAAAAAAAGAGGGAAAAGAAAAAGAAAAACGTACGATTCAGTACTACATGGGCCGGCCGGCCTGTTCCCCACTCGGCCGCAAGTTCCTCACAGGCTCACAGCCATGGCCGACTCCCCGCCGCCGCCGCCGCCGCCGCCGCCGCCACCCGTTCCCACCACCATAACTGCGCTTAGTGATGACATTCTCCGCGAAATCTTCCTGCGCCTCCCCGACATCACGAGCCTCGCCCGCGCGGCTTTCGCCTGCCGCGCATTTCTCCGTGCCGTCCGCTCCTCCCCCGCCTTCCGGCGCCGCTTCCGTGAATTCCGCGCACCGCCGCTCCTCGCGCTCTTCCTGGCGCCCGACATGCGCGCCATCGTCCCTGCAGCTGCAGGCAAGGGCAGCGACATTGCCGCCGCATTCGCCGATCTACTCCAAGACTCCGACGCCTCCGAGTGGCTCCAGAGATCCCCTACTGCGACGGCTACGCCGACTTCGTCAACCGAGCCACCGACCAAGGCGCCTGCTACAGCCCGCACTCGCAGGCTCTGAACATATACCCCAAGAACCTCCGCTACGGCGAAGACAACGACGCCTTCCTTGAGTTCCACACGCTCTCCCCCGACGGCGAGGAGCAACGGCCGTCCCGCGTGGTCTGCGTTCACCACGACCGCGCGTGGGCGTGGGCGCGTGTGGCCGTCTTCTCATCTCACACCATGGACTGGCAGGTCGTCTTGCCGGAGATGGATACCGGGACGCTGCTGCCTGACAGAGACAGATACGCCACTGTCACGGTAGTCGGTGGTTTCGTCTGTTGGGTGCACAAGGGGGAGGGATGCATCCTCGCGCTCAACACTACGACATTTCAGTTCTCTCGCATGGATCTGCCACGGTTGATCGGACTAAGATTTCAGCTTGGTCAGACCAAAGACGGGGGGCTCTGTCTCGTGGGTCTACTGAAATGCACGCTTTCTGTTTGGCTCTGGGCAGCCAACGATGATGGTGTCGGGAGATTCATGCTGCACAAGATGTTCTCATTGCATGCAAATGTCAGCAAGGTCACCAAGCGTTCAGAAGAGGCTGATGTTGGGATACAGCCTATGTCGGTTATCAATGGCTTTGTGTACTTATCTGTTGCCTACCAAAGGGATCCTCAGTTTCCTGAGTGGTTCCTCTCCTTCTGCCTGGAAACAGACGAGATGAATTTTCTCCATAAGGAAAGCCAGCTTTTACCCTGCGTAGTTGATCCCTACATCATGGTCAGCTGGCCGTCTTCTTTGATAAATGACAAGGTGAGCCTATACGTATGTCTTTGATACACATGCGATGTAGGTAAAATATGTTTTGTCCCTCAGGTGTCCGCAGTTTTCATCACATGAGAGTACTGGGTTATCATATTGTTGTGGAATTCTGCCATCGACTTTCATGTTTAGATGAAGTACATGGATAAACTTTAACTCGTAGCAGGGGAGCTCAATTGCTGGTTGTATATAATAGCGTGAGGGATGTGTATGTTATATGATACCATAAGGATGTGAAATGCTGTATTCATGGTATTTGAGGCTGGAATTCTTTGTCCACTTACTCTATAATGCTAACCAATATGAGATGGCAGTACTGTATTCATGTGTATCTTATTTCAGTTTCATTGCTTCTGTAAAAGCTAAATACATTAATCTGTATCATTAGAATATATTGCCCTGCCGCAATTTTTTTCTATGCAAAATCTTAGTACTTATATGAGTTCTCTTTATGTTATAGGAGGATTCAGAAATCGGAGTATAGGGAACATTTCTGAAGATGATGGTCACATAGGCACAGAAGAAGCTTCCCCTGTTCTTTTCAGCGCATTGCAATCATTCAAAGAAAAATTGATTGATGATGGCAACTTGAATTTCGCAGACATAGATTCCTTTTTACTTGATGATGAGATGAACTCTCTTCTAAACAGAATCACTACTTTAGAGTCAGGATTAGCAGCTGCAAGGGACCGTGTCTTGAGAATTCGTACTGAACCAAATAGCATGAATGTGATGGAACTCGTTACTTCAGAGTCAGAATTAACAGCTGCAAGAGACCCCGTCTTGAGAATAGGTACTGAATCTGATAGCATGGAAGGGATGGAAAGAGTGAGCTGCTGGCAAATGTGCAAGGGAATGTTGGGTAGAGCCGGTTCCCGATTCTTTACTGGGTGACCCTGCTCCTGGTGTCTCCCTTGTCATAAGATGGGCTTTTGTTGAGACGTGTTGTGAGAGAAGGATGAAGACATTATGTGCTTAGTAGTTTGGTTTCATGTTCCAGGTTGGTTGACTGTAACTATGAGTAGCGAGTTCCATGTCTAGTTGGCAAGAAACTAATCTGCTTTATATGCAGTAGTATTAAGTGTCCATCGTCAGTAGGTCTATTGAGTGTAACTACCACTACCTATGTGACTATGTCTAGTCGGCAAGAAACTTTTCTGCCGTATATGCAGCAATATTCAGTGTCACCGTCAATATATGTTTGGTGCCTTTGATCTGCATTGTATTGTTGAATTTGCTTGAGTGGCCGTTGGCTTTGAAGCTTGGATCCATTGTGTTAATCTCCAGATTGGCATTAGCATTATTAATTCCTTGTTGCTTTGGTTTTACTCCTACGTTGGTGCTTTTTACACTACTCACTTAGTCGCAAATAAATCAACTTCTATACTTGTCATAAGTCAAACTTTTGTAAGTTTGACAAAAATTATATAAAAAAGAGCATAAATATTTATGGCACAAACTAGTATTATTATATATCATGACATATATTTTCATAATATATTTATTTGATGTCATAAATGTTGATGCTATTTTCTACAAATCTAGTCAAACTTAACAAGTTTGACTTTAGACAATTCTAGGTGATTTATTTGGAAACAGATACAATATCTTAGTGCAGGAGTTTTTTTTACCAAAAGTATCTTTAATATGTCTTGCAATAATTAAAATCACATGTGCTAGTTAAAAAGAATGGCATAATGGCCATCTTATCTTTGTCTTAAGTGATAAAAATCAGAAAAGCTACTTCGTGACGGGCCGCGAGAAGTTGCAACCGCGCGACTCTGCTCCCTGGCTCGCGCCCGCGGCCCGCGCGATGCCCCCACAATCTCACTGACGTGCCTCCTCTCTCTCCCTCCCTTCCTCCCTCCCCGGTGGCGGTGGCGGCGCCGCCAGCGAGGTAGGCCAGTTCCTCCTCCTCCTCTTCCTGGATCTGAACTCACTAGAGACAGCGGTGGCTAGGGTTTTAGCGAGGAGAAGGTCCCCGGAGAGGGAGAAGAAGACATCTCCGGCGGGCTATAGAAGGGCCCGGTCGATCGGGGGAGGCAGACCGGCTCGGCGGTGGGGAAGGAGGACGGGCGGTTTAGGGGCCCTGGCGGCGCCCGTGGCAGCCGAGCCAGGGAGGGGCGGGGGTGCCATGGTCGGATGGGGGAGGGAAAGAAGGCGGCCGCCACGGGCGCTAGGGTTCGCCGGAGCTTCGCCCGAGGAGGAGCAGGAACGGCGGTGAGGACGAAGTCGAGGTCGAGGAGGAGGGAGGGCTCGATGGCGAGGGAGGTGGCAGCAGAGAGGAGGCGCACGGGGAGGAGGAGGCATGAGGAGGAAGATGGGGTCACGACTCGTCGCGCGTTAGCGGCCTCCGATAAAAATAGTTAAGCCTTTTTTGGAATAAAATACTTTAGCATTTAACCATGGTTTATGAGTTGTCGCCTTAGGCGACAAGGCATGATAGATGCACTGGGCATGGGGGGTTCCACGATCTGCACTCGTATGGCGTATGCCTTATTCAATTAGGCATCACCTACGGGCAGATGCCTACAGCTCCGTCATGGACGTAAGACACGAATGTGCGGGGGAAGTGTGCCAAAATTACTGTGGCCCCATAGGAATCGACAAACGTATCTGCGCCAAGAGGCAAAAGGAGCGAACTATGACCCATTTTTTCTTTGTGCGGGGAATCTACCGCTCGAGGTATTTACCACGAGTGTGGGCGAGGGGACAGGAAGAGAGAAGGCCATGGGCGGACCTCGACCTCCGCTTGGCTGCTCCTCTGCTCGAGTCCACCGGTCGGCCGCCCCTGCATCTTCGCTTGCCCATCCGCACCTGCCGTGGAGTCGCTCCTGCATCTTCGCCGCTGCAGCCATCGATAGTCCGCACGTGACGTAGTCGCTTGTCCGCATCTGCCTGTCTGCCCGCTTCGAGTCTCCTCTGTCGCCCATCCGCACCTACCCGTATACCTAGTAAACGGCTTGTTTGCTTCCCGCCGCAACCGCAGACGCCACAACAGCAGGCAAGCCACGAGTGCGGCGGTGAGGTTTGGCGCCGAAAATGAACTAGCCGGTATGGGCGCCGCCGTACCTTTGGCGATGTGTGGCATGGGTGTTCAGCGAGTGCGGCGTGGGTGTTCGGCGAGTGCGGCGTCACATTCTAAGTGGAATGATTCAGTTTCCTCTTTTTTTTAGACAAGCTCATTCCGAATACTACGTCCATTCTCTTTTATAAGGCACAACTATACATGACACAGTCTCATAAATTATATTTTAACTATTTATTTATTTTATATTATATAGTTTATACTTACAAATTTATGATAATTATGTAGTACATTTAATTACATATATAAACCTATCGAATATTATAATAATTAAAAATTGTTAGCTAAGTTACTAGTCAAAGATTTTAAAGTTTGAATTTTAATATACATATGTGTCTTATAAAAGATAATGAAGGGAGTATAGTATTAATATTTCGAGGTGGGATGACTCATCTCACCCGTCAAAGAAACACTATGGAAAAAAATTTCTTTAGCTAAACACTACCTAAATAAACACATTTCTATCATGGTTAGACTTTTTTTGACTGTACATAAACCATGTGTGCTAGCATAAGAAAAGAGGGAGAACGTTCTTCAAAAACAATTTCGGGGTATGTGGTTTATTTATAATATTTATAATATTGACGCTCGAACACATACAAGAAAAGAAATTATATGTAAAAAAATGGAGAAGAAAAAGAAAAAACGATCCTGTACTACATGGGCCATATTACATGGGCCGGCCTGTGCGTGCTGTGGGGTTTTGTCCTTTTGATTTTCCATTCGGGACGGAAGCCAGCCAGTTCCGTCGTTCCATTCCACACTCGCCATGGCCGACAGTCCGACACCCCACCGCCGCCGCCGCCGCCGCCCCCGCCCCCGCCCTCTCCCACCACCATAAACGCGCTCGGTGATGACCTTCTCCTTGAAATCTTTCTGCGCCTCCCCGACGTCACGACCCTCGCCCGCGCGGCTTTCGCCTGCCGCGCATTTCTCCGCGCCGTCCGCTCCTCCCCCGCCTTCCGGCGCCGCTTCCGTGAGCTCCGCGCACCGCCGCTTCTCGCCCTCTTCCTGACGCCCGACATGCGCGCCATCGTCCCTGCAGCTGCAGGCAAGGGCAGCGACATTGCCGCCGCCTTCGCCGATCTACTCCAAGACTCCGACGCCTCCGAGTGGCGGAGTGATCCCGGGATCCCCTACAGCGACGGTTACGTCGACTTCTTCAACCGAGCCACCGACCAAGGCGCCTGCTACAGCCCGCACTCGCAGGCTCTAAACATCTACCCCAAGAACATCCGCTACGGCGAAGACAACGACGCCTGCCTCGAGTTCCACACGCTATCCCCCGACGGCGAGGAGCAGCGGCCGTCCCGCGTGGTCTGCGTCCACCGGGACCACGCTTGGGCGTGGGCGAGCGTGGCCGTCTTCTCGTCGGAGACCATGGAGTGGCAGGTCGTCTTGCCGGAGGTGGACAACGGGGGGCCGCTGGTTGAGAATGACAGATACAGCACTGGCACGGTTGTTAATGGCTTCATCTGTTGGCTACACCAGCGGGAGGGATGCATCTTCGCGCTCAACACTGTGACATTTCAGTTCTCTCAGATGGAACTGCCGCCGCTCTTGAAAGGGCCATTCTCAATGTTTCAGCGTGGTCACACTGAGGATGGGAAGTTCTGTGTCGTCAGTGTACTGCAATGCATGCTTTCTGTGTGGCTCTGGGCAGCCGATGATGAGGGTGTCGGGAGATTCATGCTGCACAAGATGTTCTCATTGCGCGAAAATGTCAGTAAGATCACCGAGCTTTCAGAAGAGGCTAATGTTGGAATGCGTCCTATGGCAGTTATCAATGGCTTTGTGTACCTATCTGTCTACCTCAGGCACCCTCAACTTGCCTACTTTGGGGACCTTCAGTCTCCTGAGTGGTTCCTCTCCTTCTGCTTGGAAACAGACGAGATGAATTTGCTCTATAAGGAAAGCCAGCTTTTACGCTGCATAGCTGATCCGTACTTCTTGGTCAGCTGGCCGTCTTCTTTGATAAATGGCAAGGTGAGCCTATACATATGTCTTTGATACACACGCAATGTAGGTAAAATATGTTTTGTCCCTCTATTGTCTGCAGTTTGCATCACATGAGAGTTTTGGTTTATCGTATTGTTGTGGAAATCTACCATTGTCTTTCAGGTTTAAATGAAGTCACATGGATAAACTTTAACTCGTACCAGGGAACCTCAATTGCTGGTTGTTTACAATAGCATGAGGGACTGTGTACGTTATATGATACTATAAGGATGTGAAATGTTGTATTCACTATATTTAAGGCTGGAATTAGGTGTCCACTTACTCTATAATGCTAACAATATGAGATGGCAGTGCTGTATTCAAGGGTATCTTACTTAGTTTCATTGCTTCTGTAAAAGCTAAATAAATTGATTTGTATCATTAGAATCTACTGTCCTGCTGCAACTTTTTTCTAAGGCTGGAATTCTCTGTCCAATTATTACTCTATAATGCTAAATATTATGAGATGGCAGGGTTATATTCAAGGGTATCTTAATTCAGCTTAATTGCTTCTGTAGTAAAAATTAAGTAAATTGATTTGTATCGTTAGAATCTATTGCCCTGCCGACTGCCACAATATTTTCTTCTATGCAAAATCTTATAGTACTTATATGAGTCATCTTTATGTCATAGGAGGATTCAGAGACCGGAGTTACAGGAAACATTTCTGAAGATGATGGTCATATGGGCACAGAAGAAGCTTCCCCTGTCCTTTTCACTGCATTGCTATCATTCAAAGAAAAATTGATTGATGACGGCAACTCAAATTTCGCAGAGATAGATTCCTTCTTACTTGATGATGAGAGGAACTCTCTTCTGAGCAGAATCGCTACTTTAGAGTCAGGCTTAGCAGCTGCAAGAAACTGTGTCTTGAGAATAGGTACTGAACCCAATAGCATGAGTGGGATGGAACTTGTTACTTCAGAGTCAGAATTAGCAACCGCAAGAGACCGTGTCTTGAGAATAGGTACTGAATGCGATAGCACGGAAGGGATGATGATTGGAGAGTGAGCTGCTGGCAAATGTGCAAGGTCATGTTGGGTAGAGCCTGTTCCCAATTCTTTACTGGTTGACCTTGGTCCTGGTGTCTTGTCATAATTTGGGCTTTTGTTGAGACGTGTTGTGAGGGAAGGATGGAGACCTTATGTGCTAGTAGTTTGGCTTCTTGTTCCAGGTCTGTTTAGTGTACCTATGAGTACCAATGTCTACTTGGCAAGGAACTTATCTGTTTTATATGCAGTAATATTAAGTGTCAACGTCAGTAGGTCTGTTGAGTGTTACTATCTGTACCTATGTCTAGTTGGCAAGAAACTTATCTGCTTTATATGCAGTAATATCCAGTGTCATCGTTAGTATATTGAGTGGCTGTTCATTTTGGATCCTTTATGTTAATCTCTGGATGGAATTCCTTGCTGCTTGATTTTACTTCTATATTGTCACACTGGTGGTTTTTAGTGTTCACTGTTCACCCCTTCTGCACACAAGAGTAAATATAAATGCTTTTGACTCGAGAAGACAACTCTAGAGAAGTTGATTTATTTGGAAACGGTTTGAATATCTTATACCGTATTTGGTTACCTGGATCCAAAGTATTAGTACTCTTAACGATAGCCACATTAATATAAAATATTAATACATTACTAAGTGGATTTCTAGCTTAAATTTCTGGTATTAGAATATATTCTGCTTGTTTTCTTGTATGCTGCATTGTAGTTCCCTGCATAGCTAAGCTTGAGAGCAATTTGGTTTATATAGTCTGTGCGAATGATTGAAGTTCTTTTAGCTCACAACAATTTACCATTAGTTAGGATGAGCATTTCTATTGGTTGATCCTTCCATTATGCTACTGTTGCTCTGATTTGTTGTTCACGCTTGAGTGACTGGTGTGGTGATTAGTCAGCCAGTGAGTACTAGTGATCAGCAGCTTCTTTGTTTAACAAAGTTGTAACTACAACAAGGATCATTAGTATAGTCTCCCTTGTGCTGGTAATTAGTATGCAGTATGTTCCAAGCATATTCAGGTTAGCAAATGCTTATTCAGTAATCAGGCCAATAATCCGGTGAGCATGTTTAGTAGTCAGGTTAGCATATTCAGTAGTAAGCCAGTGAATACTGGTGATCAGCAGCTGTACAGTGTGTTTCACTGCATACTATGAAAAGATTAGCAGCTGTACAGTGTGTTTCAATGTTTCATTGCATATTCTGAATACTAGTGATCCTTCATGTGTTGATCAGCAGACACTGAATATTAATTTGACTTCTTTGAATTAGCCATGCTTCACTGCATATTCTTTGAATTGACTACTTTGCATCCTGCTCATGTTTGCCCCTCATGCTAGGAGTTGTGTTTAAATGTTTCTTGCATTTTTTTAATTTTGAAATAAGATTTTCAATGTAGCAGTTTTGCAGGTTCACCAGATTTAAGGATAAAATTGTTTTAGAAGGGATTTGGTAGTCCTGCAAGATGCAAATGCAGCTAGTCCTACGATGAGTTGTCTGATGAAAACATTATTACTGAGAAATTGTAAGATATGTCATGGAAAGAAAGACAGTGCACATTTTCATGGGATTATTAATAAGAATTTTCTTGAATTAAGTCAATTTGCATAGACAAATGTAACAGATGGATGGAGTGCTGGTAATTTGAAAGTCAAGCTTGTGCTGATAACTTGAAAGACAGTACACACTCCACTTGCTTGTGAGAGCCCTCTGATCCTATCTTAGGTTTGGGCCCGCGGATTCAAAATGGCAAAATGGATTGGGGTTGGATAGGTTGATGTGACTTCTAGGAATGGATTGGACTGAGCTGAAACAAATCAGTAAGGGTTAAGATTGGGTTTAACAAAGCTCTAAATACAACAAGGATTATTAGCATAGTCTCCCTTGTGCTGGTAATTAGTACGCAGTATGTTCCTAGCATATTCAGGTTAGCAAATGCTTATTCAGTAATCAGGGCAGTATGTGTGACAAACTTGGTCAAAGACAGGTTTAACAAAGCTCTAAATACAACAAGGATTATTAGCATAGTCTCCCTTGTGCTGGTAATTAGTATGCAGTATGTTCCTAGCATATTCAGGTTAGCAAATGCTTATTCAGTAATCAGGGCAGTAATCAGGTTAGCATATTCAGTAGTCAGCCAGTGAATACTGGTGATCAGCAGCTGTACAGTGTGTTTCACTGCATATTCTGAAATTGATTAGCAGCTGTACAGTGTGTTTCATTGCATATTCTAAATACTAGTGATCCGCTCTCATTTGTTGATCAGCAGCCATTGAATATGAAATTGACGTCTGAATCAGCCATGCTTCACTGCATATTCTTTGAAATTGACTAGTTTGCGCATGTTTGCCCCTCATACTGGGAGTTGTGTTTAAATGTTTCTTGCATTTTTAAATTTTGGAATAAGATTTTAAATGTAGCAGTTTTGCAGGTTCACCAGATTTAAGGATGAAATTGTTTTAGAAGACAATTGGTAGTCCTGCAAGATGCAAATGCAACTAGTTGTCCTACGATGACTAGCTGATGGAAACCTTATTACTGAGAAATTGTAACATAAGTCATGGAAAGAAAGACACTACACTTGCATGTGATTATTTCTTATTTCTTAAATTAAGTCAATTTGCATAGACAAATGTAACAGATGGATGGAGTGCTGGTAATTTGAAAGTCAAGCTTGTGCTGGTAACTTGAAAGACAGTACACACTCCACTTGCTTGTGAGAGCCCTCTGATCCTATCTTAGGTTTCGGCCCGCGGATTCAAAATGGCAAAATGGATTGGGGTTGGATAGGTTGATGTGACTTCTAGGAATGGATTGGACTGAGCTGAAACAAATCAGTAAGGGTTAAGATTGGATTAGTTCTAGTGCTTAATCGCCTTAGGATTGGAATGGGGTTGGGGCCGGATCTTGATCCATTATCAGTCCGGGGCCAAGCTGTGTGGATACATACGGCATATGTTTGTTCCCTGGTTGATAGCTTGAGCCAAGCCTCATGGGTGCAAAAGTGACTAGCGAGCCTGACTCAAGGGATACATCGATGAAATTCATATATCTAGAGCCAAGCTCACGAGATACAGGGTATTAGCAAATACTAGATGATTATAGCTTAACTTAAGGCATATAAATATTTTTTAAAGTAAATTAAGGTTTAATGGGATAAAAATAAATCCTATATGATAGATTCAAGCAAAATAAATATTATCTTAGTACTTATTTTTTTATTTCAATTCAACGTAACATTCTAATGCAAGCAACGAAACAAGGGCATTCCGCATCTCTGCTCAGCCTAGCTTTCTGAATTCAGGACCAAACAAGGGTATTTTGCATGTCTATTCTCTACAGCTTGCCGACTATAACCTGGTTCCTAGATGCGAGCCAGACTCCCCTCACAGAGCAGTCAAACACGCTATGTACCTATGTGTAGGAGTAATTTACCACAAGTATTTTTCTAAAAAATATCCTACAAATATTTGTTTAAAAATATCCTACAAACATTTTTTTAAAAAGTATCCTACAATTTTTTTAAAAAAATATCCTACAGATTAAATTATGGCATCTGATATTTCAAAAAATGAAATATTAGAATCTTATCTCTGACTTTAAGTAATCAAATATAATTAATACTTTAATGCGGTGAAACAATTTTTCCTTTAAAATATTTTTATCACCGTGGCACATCTTCTTGATTGTAAATAACCATATATTCTAGTATAGAAGAAAAACTATAATGCAAAGAGAAAATATTTTTTAGCAAAATAAAAAATATTTCAAAATTAGCGGCGTCACTACTACCAACAGCATATGCATATAATAATATAATATAATATTCATTATACCAAAGAGAAAAGGTATAAGAGTGTGTGCTAGATGAGAATTATTGTAAAACAAAATGTAAAAAAGAACCCTGAACTACATGGGCCTTAAGCCCATTTACATGGCCCGGCCTGTCCCTGCTGTGGGGTATTGTCTCGGCCACTCACAGTACTCACAGGTTCGCAGCCATGGCCGACTCCCGACCGCCGCCGCCGCCGCCACCCGCTCCCACCACCATAACCGCGCTCAGAAATGACATTCTCCGCGAAATCTTCCTGCGCCTCCCGCCGTCACGAGCCTCGCCCGCGCGGCTTTCGCTTGCCACGCATTTCTCCGCGCCGTCCGATCCTCCTCCGCCTTCCGGCGCTGCTTCCGTGAACTCCGTGCACCGCCGCTCCTCGCGGTCTTCCTGATGCCCAACATACGCGCCATCATCCCTGCAGGTGCAGGCAAGAGCAGCGACATCGCCGCCGCCTTCGACGGTCTACTCCAAGGCTCCGACGCCTCCGAGTCCGAGTGGCGGAGCGAACCCGAGATCCCCTGCGGCATCAGGTACGCCAGCTTCGTCAGCCGGGCCACCAACCAATGCGCCTGCTACAACCTGCACTTGCAGGTTCTGAAGTCTGAACATCTACCCCAAGAACCTCCGCGACGGCAACGACAACGACGCCTTCCTTGAGTTCCACACGCTCTCCCCCAACGGCGACGAGCAGCTGCCGTCCCGCGTGGTCTGCGTCCACCGGGACCGCGCCTGGGCATGGGCGTGCGTTGCTATCTTCTCGGCTCAAACCATGGAGTGGCAGGTCGTCTTGCCGGAGATGGACACCGCGGGGCTGCTGGTTGACTATGACTAGAGGTGGGACTCGGCACGGCTGCTTCAAGTCGTGCCTACACGCGATCGGGCCATGTCGATATGGCATGGTGAATATTTTCTTCGGTCCCAGCACAGTTCGTGGCACGATGGTACGTCTTTGGATCATGCCGGCCCAAGCATGGTCCTCAAAATATTTTTGCTAGTTTTTTTTTTCCATTCGTGATATAATATATATATATCTTGTGTGTATTATTTTAATAAAAGTTTAATGATTTTTATAATCTTTTAAAAAATTAGTAAGAGGTAGTATAGTAAATGCTAGAAAATTGTATTGTATAGTTGCAGAGGTGTCTACGTGTCATTTTTGTGCCGTACCAGCCCAAACACTGCCCAAGATGCGGACCGGACCATGTAGCCCGCCGTGCCAAGATTCTGGGCACAACACGGCTCTCATGTTCGTGTCGTGCCGGCACGACCCAAAATATTTCGTGCCGTATCGTGCTTTGGGTCGTGCCAACAGACCGTGCCATGACCCGCCCTCAAATAGCACGGTAAGTTCCAGCCCTAACTATGACAGATATGCCACTGGCAAGGTTGTCAATGTCTTCGTCTGTTGGGTACATATGTACGAGGGACGCATCCTCGCGCTCAACATTGCGACATTTCAGTTCTCTCGGATGGATCTGCCGCCGCCCAAGTACCATTCCCAAGGTTTCAGCTTGGTCACACTAAGGATGGGGAGCTCTGTATCGTGAGGGTACAGCAATGCATGCTTTCTGTTTGGCTCTGGGCAACCGACAGTGATGGCATCAAGAGATTCAAAGCTGCACCAGACGTTCTCATTGCGCGCAAATGTCTGTGAGGTCCTAGTGGCTAGATTCACGCTTTCCCGTTTGGACCTAGCCTATCAAATACAGATCTTCGTTGACTTTGACCATCTTGTCTCTGCGAATTTGACCTTGCGGGTTGTTTTGAGTGATCCTTTCCACTCTGCATATGTAGGGCCGTTGACCGGAGAATTTCTTTAAGATGTTCTTGTTCTTCGTTGGGATGAGAAATAGTTTCGAGTTCTTCAGCTAACTCTTGAATCTTATCGTAAGGAGAGTTGTGCGTTCTTTCAATTGCGTGCCTCTCTTCTATTTCCTGTTCTGACTTCTTTCGACTGTACTCGGTTAGATCTGCTTCGTATCTAGCTCAGGCTTCTTTGCGCTACACGGCGTCGGCGTCTCTGTTTCAGCTTGTTCCTTTTCTCTGGCTTGCTTCTGGCTCTCAGTTTCACTTTTGTGTCCCTAAGCAAAGGGTGATATATTGGATTCTGATTCATCTGATGATCTGACAAGGGTGCTTCTAGAGGGATCAATGCTGATCGGGACGATGAATCATGAATACTCCTTGAGCGTGAACTGCTTCATTGTTCACACTAGTTTCTATATTTTCAGAGCTATTTAGCACTTCAGTGAAGGCTTCAGCATCGCAGATTAAATCTCCTTCTTGGTAAGGTAGAACCACCGTCGTGCCAACTAGCCTGGAACTGTCATCTTCAGGAATAGAACCTGGCCAGTGGACGATGTAGTCTTGAGACGTTATAGTCAGTACAAGGCCTTCCTGAGCTCCGGTTAGTGGTACCCTTTACACCAGACTGGTTGATCCTTGGAGTAGTGCTTGATAAGACGTTGCCACGTTATGGAGTCCAAATGGGAAAGGATTCGGCTTTTTGATGGAATTCTGAAAGTATTTCGAGTTGAATTCTTGATGTACTGATGCCATGTTGTGGAGTCCTAGCGGGAACGAACTCAGTCCATCACAGAAAGAACCCGGATAAGATTCCATCTTGGATGCGGAGCCTGAGTTTGAGTCAAAATCGATTGACCGTGAAATCTGAGTTGGATCAGACATCGCGAGCCGCGCGAATCTTCCGGCGAGTTGATTTGTCGCGGTCATCGAAATGGTGAGGTCTTCATGGCGAGCTGAATCTTCAAGGAGACGGCCTTGGAGCTTGCCGTCGTCGTCCACCTCGCAGATCCATGATCCGAAGATGAAGGTTGATCTCGTTGAGAAGATCATGTTGTCGAGGACCGTCGAGCTCTCGGATGTAAATTCGCCGAAAGCCCCTGTCTGGCGCGCCAGCTGTCGATGTTTTACCACCAATAGCCTGCCATGGGGGTACCCGGGACAGTTGTTCGGGCTTCGGCATATGTAGAACTCGACGGTTAACCCAAGAGACAGTCGATTTATACCGGTTCGGGCCCTCGTGATCGAGTAATGGCCTTTACGTCCAGTCGGCATTAGCCTTTGCGTTGGATTGATTGTTATGATCGTCTCTTCTGGTCTGTTATATGGGTGCCCATAGCCTCTCTTTATATATGGAGAGACGGCTATGGTGCAATTACAGTCCTAGTCGGATCTAAAGAAGGTGTCCTGATCTAAGTACCGAAGATACTTTCTATTAGGAGTTCGGCTAATTTAGCATATTCTACTCGGAATCGGAGTCATTTGTCATCACGCCTCTTCTGTATAGCGGTGGGCCAGGCCAAGACCCACTGCCAGTAATTGTTCTGATGAGAAACCCTGTGGGTCTCGTATCGACAAACTCTGTGCAACGCAAACCAGGCAACCAAACACACCTTGCGCTAGCCAGGCTTAGACAGCACAGACAACCAAACAACCATGGATTGGTTTGGTGGGGGCAGACTAAGGTTAACTAGGCTCCAATCCTAGCCCTCGGTCTGCTCTTTTTTTTCGGAGACAAGCTCATGTATATAACATAATATTCTCTAGGTGGGATAACTTTATCTCACCGGTCCAAGAAAACACTATGAAAAACAGAGTTGTTTCTTTAATTAGACACTGGCTAAATAAACACATTTCCATTGTAGTTAGAACTTTTTCTCGACTGAAAATAAACTATGTGTGCTAGGATAAGGAAAAGAGGGAGGAACGTTCTTAAAAAAACAATTTCGAGGTATGTCATTTATTTATACCGAATATTCACGATCGAACACACACAAGAAAAAGAAATTATGCAAAAAAAAAAGGAAAAGAAAAAGAAAAACGTACGATTCAGTACTACATGGGCCGGCCGGCCTGTTCCCCATTCGGCCGCAAGTTCCTCACAGGCTCACAGCCATGGCCGACTCCCCACCGCCACCACCTGCTCCCACCACCATAACCGCGCTCAGTGATGACATTCTCCTCGAAATCTTTCTGCGACTCCCCACCGTCACGAGCCTCGCCCGCGCGGCTTTCGCCTGCCGCGCATTTCTCCACGCCGTCCGCTCCTCCCCTGCCTTCCGGCGCCGCTTCCGTGAGCTCCACGCACCGCCGCTCCTCGCCCTCTTCATGCCGCTCTACATGTGGACCATCGTCCCTGCAGCTGCAGGCAAGGGCAGCGACACCGCTGCCTCCTTTGAAGGTCTACTCCAAGACTCTGACGCCTCTGAGCCCGCGTGGCGGAGCGATACCGAGATCCGGTACGTCCACGGGTACGCCTGCTTCGTCAGCCGGGCCACCGACCAAGGCGTCAACTACAACCCGTACTCGCGGGCCCTGCACATCTACCCGAGCGACGTCAACAACGCCTTCCTTGAGTTCTACACGCTCTCCCCTGACAGCGAGGAGCAGCGGCCGTCCCGCGTGGTCTGCGTCCACTGGGACCGCGCGTGGGCGTGGGCACACGTGGCCGTCTTCTCGTCGCACACCATGGAGTGGCAGGTCGTCTTGCCGGAGATGGACACCGGGGGGCTGCTGGTTGACTATGACAGATACGACACTGGCACGGTTGTCAATGGCTTCGTCTGCTAGGTACACCATGGGGAGGGATGCATCCTCGCGCTCAACACCGTGTCATTTCAATTCTCTCGGATGGATTTACCGCTGCTCTGGAAAGTGTCATCCTCAATGTTTGAGCTTGGTCACACCAAGGATGGGAAGTTCTGTGTCGTCAATGTACTGCAATGCATGCTTTCTGTTTGGCTCTGGGCAGCCGATGATGATGGTGTCGAGAGATTCATGCTGCACAACACGTTCTCATTGCGCTCAAATGTCAGTGAGATCACCGAGTGTTCAGAAGACGCTGATGTTCGGATGCGGCCTATGGCGGTTATCAATGGCTTTGTATACCTATCTCTAATTATTGACCACTATGGGGATCCCCACTCTCCTGAGTGGTTCCTATCCTTCTGCCTAGAAACAGATGAGGTGAATTTGCTCCATAAGGAAAGCCACAGTATTTGGTGCTCAGTTGATCCCTACATCATGGTTAGCTGGCCGTCTTCTTTGATACATGGCAAGGTGAGGCTATGCCTATGTCTTTGATACACAATAAGATATGTTTCTTACCTCAATTGTAGGCAGTTTGCATCACATGGGAGTATTGGGTTAATATATTGTTGTGGAGTTCTGCCATCGTCTTTCAGGTTTAGGCCCAGTTTGGTTCCAAAAAATTTTGCAAAAAAACAGTAGATTCCCCGTCACATCGAATCTTTAGACGCATGTATGAAGTATTAAATATAAATAAAAAATAAAACTAATTACACAGTTTAGACGAAATGGACGAGACAAATCTTTTAAGCCTAATTAGACCATGATTGGACACTAATTACCAAATAACAACGAAAGTGCTACAGTTACATTTTGCCAAAATTTTTGCCAACTAAACAAGGCCTTAGATGAAGTAACATGAATGAACTTTAACTTGTAGCAGGGAAGCTCAATTGCTGGCTGTATACATTAGCATGAGGGTTTGTGTACGTTATATGATACCAAAAGGATTTGAACTGCTGTATTGACGATATTTGAGGCTGAAATTCTTTATCCACTTACTCTATAATGCTAACCAATACGAGATGGCAGAGCTGTATTCAAGGGTATTTTATCTTATTTCAATTTCATTTGTTATGTAAAAGCTAAATTAATTGATCTGTGTCATTAGAATCTATTGCCTTGCCGGCTGCCACAATTTTCTTTTCTATGCAAAATCTTACAGTACTTATATGACTGTGGCCTTGTTCAGTTCCTTCCCCAAAACTTTACATCCTATCACATCGGATGTTTGGACACATGCATGGAGTATTAAATATAGACTAAAAAATAACTAATTGCATAGATTACATGTATTTTACGAGACAAATTTTTTGAGCCTAATTAGTCCGTGATTAGACAATGTTGTGTAAACATGTGCTAATGACGGATTAATTAGTCTTAATAAATTCATCTCATAGTTTACATGCGAGTTCTGTAATTAGTTTTTTTATTAGTATCTGAACACCTCTTCCGATATCCTATGAAACATCCGATGTGACACCCAAAACTTTACAACCCTAGAACTAAACAAAGCATATATGAGTTCTCTTTATATCACAGGAGGATTCGGAAGCCGGAGTTACGGGACACATTTCTGAAGATGATGATCCCATTGGCACACAAGAAGCTTCCCCAGTCCTTTTCACCGCGTTGCAATCATTCAAAGCAAAATTGATTGATGATGGCAACTCGAATTTCACAGATATAGATTCCTTCTTACTCGATGATGAAAGGAACTCTGTTCTAAACAGAATCTCTACTTTGGAGTCAGGATTAGCGGCTGCAACAGACCGTGTCTTGAGAATACGCACTAAACCGAATAGCATGAATGGGATGGAACTCGTTACTTCAGAGTCAGAATTAGCAGCTGCAAGAGACCGCGTCTTGAGAATAGATACTGAATCTGATAGCAAGGAAGGGACGGAAAGAGGGAGCTGCTGTCAAATGTGCAAGGTACTGTTGGGTAGAGTCTGTTCACGATTCTTTTACTAGGTGACCATGGTCGTGGTGTCTCCCTTGTCATAAGATGGGCTTTTATTGAGACGTGTTGTGAGGGAAGGATGAAGACATTATTGCTAGTAGTTTAGTTTCATGTTCTAGGTCTGTTAACTGTTGCTATCTATACCTATGTCTAGTTGACAAGAAACTTATCTGCTTTATATGCTGTAGTATTAACTATTAAGTGTTATTGTCAGTAGGTCTGTTGAGTGTAACTACGGTAACTATCAGTACCTATGTGACTATCTAGTTAGTAAGAAACTTATCTGATTTAATCCAGTAATATTCAGTGTTATCGTCAGTATATGTTGGGTGTCTTTTATCTGCATTGTTGAATTTGCTTGAGTGGCCCTTCACTTTGGAGTATGGATCCATTGTGTTGATATCCAGATTGGCATTAAAATTAGGAAAAAATCCACATTACATTCCTCAACTTTCACAAAAGTCCTCTTTTCCTCCCTGAACTTCAAAACTGGGTAAAACACATCTCTCAACTTTTAAAACTGTTCATCTTACCTCCCTGGCCCTGTTATAAGTAGTTTTAAAGGCGGTTTTGTCTTTTTTTTTTATTTATTTCGGTTGAATCTTTGAAAAATCATAGTAAATCACAGAAAAATCATAAAATAGAAAATCCAATTTTGTTAGACTCCACATGAGTAGATCTATACAGTGAATATATAATATGGTATGCTTTAGTACAAAGTTTTTGCTATGACTTTAAATATATGTATTCTGTAATTAATTGAAATAATTCATAGTTGTAGTTTTTATGGTCCAATTGTGATGAAAATTTTATGGTGAACTAATTATTATATGATTGAACTGTAGTAAAAATTTCATACTTATTGGATCATGTATAGCTTAGTTATAGGTTTATTTATATTAAACAAGCATAGACCTAAATAAAGCTTGTCTTAGACGTTAAATGAACAACATCCCAAGTTATGTAGTACTGATGAGGACATGTATAGACGGTGATTTATTAGTGATTGCATTGTCTAATGGGGACGAACATGACTGATAGACAAAGTCTCCGTCTATCGATGGACCAGTCAATTTCTAGTACTACTGTGTAGCTGGGAGGTGACATGGATGGATAGCTGGCACTGGCATGAACTGGAATTTCTACGTATGGGATCTATTTAGACGGTGACTTATTACTGATTGCATTGTCTACTGCAGTAGTTGGAACGAACAAGACTGATGATAGACAAGTTTCGGTCGTCTATCCGATGGATCAATCAATTTCTAGTACTATTAGCTCTGTAGCTGGAAGGGGATGGACGGATAGCTGGCATACATGCACCGGAACGGTGATTTATTAGTGATTGCATTGTCTAATGGGGACGAACATGACTGATAGACAAAGTCTCCATCTATCCGATGGACCAGTCAATTTCTAGTACTACTGTGTAGCCGAGGTGACATGGATGGATAGCTGGCACTGGCATGAACTGGAATTTCTACGTATGGGTTAGACGGTGACTTATTACTGATTGCATTGTTTACTACAGTAGTAGGGACGAACAAGACTGATGATAGACAAAGTCCCGGTCGTCTATCCGATGGATCAATCAATTTCGAGTACTATTAGCTCTGTAGCTGGAAGGGGATGGACGGATAGCTGGCATACATGCACCGGAATTTCTACGTACGGGACGGGACCATCTAGGGGCAATGGATCTGACTGCAGCTATACATGATCTGACTGCAGCTATATAAATAAACCTATAACTAAGCTATACATGGTCCAATGAATATGAAATTTTTACTACAGTTCAATTATACGATAATTAGCCCACCATAAAAATTTCATCACAATTGGACCATAGAAACTGCAACTATGAATTATTTCAATTAATTACTGAAAATATAGATCTAAAGCCACAGCAAAAACTTTGTACTAAAGCATACCATATTATATATTTACTATGTAGATCTACTCATGTGGAGTCCAACAAAATTATATTTTTTTATTTTATAATTTTTCTGTGATTTACTATGATTTTTCAAATATTTAGCCAAAATAAATAAAAAAATAAAAAGACAAAACCGCCTTCAAAACTGCAAAGAACAGGGTCAGGGAGGTAAGATGAATGGTTTTAAAAGTTGAGGAAGGTGTTTTGCCCGGTTTTGAGTTTAGGGAGGAAAAGCGGACTTTCGCGAAAGTCGAAGGAGGTAATGTGGATTTTTTCTAAAAATTATTAATTCCTTAATTTTGGTTATCATAAGTTCCTAGTATTAAGATACTACAAATTTTATGTAGAAACATATAGAGTCTTTGCAAACGCTTAGATTAGGGCATCCGAACAGTTCTTTTCCCGTCGGACGCCGCATCCACCGTTAACGCCACGGACCGAAATGAGTTGGCGCACTACTTTGGGCTTCTTCGCACAGATCCACATGACTCTCAATCTCCACTGCAAAGGCTCCCTCACTGCGCCACTGCATCCCAGTGTCGCCGTGCGCACCCACCTTCCTCCTTTCCCTGCTCGCTCCCTACATCGTTGCATCCACCCACATGTCTTCCTCGCCGCCGTGCTTTGCTCCCAGGTGATCCCCACCAACCTCTGTTTCCTCCCATGAAAGGAGTCTGTATGATATGGATGAGTCTGCACCTAGGTGACCATGGTCGTGGTGTCTCCCTTGTCATAAGATGGGCTTTTGTTGAGACGTGTTGTGAGGGAAGGATGAAGACATCATGTGCTAGTAGTTTGGTTTCATGTTCCAGGTCTGTTAACTGTTGCTATCTGTACATATGTCTAGTTGACAAGAAACTTATCTGCTTTATATGCAGTAGTATTAACTATTAAGTGTCATCTTCAGTAGGTCTGTTGAGTGTAACTACGGTAACTATCAGTACCTATGTGACTGTCTAGTTAGAAACTTATCTGTTTTAATCCAGTAATATTCAGTGTCATTGTCAGTATATGTTGGGTGTCTTTGATCTGCATTGTTGAATTGTCTTGAGTGGCCCTTCACTTTGGATTATGGATTCATTGTGTTGATCTCCAGATTGGCATTAAAATTAGGAAAAAGTCCACGTTATCTCCCTAAACTTTTGCGAAAATCCATTTTTTTCCTAAACTCCAAAACCAGGCAAAACACCTCTCTCGGCTTTTAAAACTATTCATCTTACCTCCCTGGTCCTGTTATAAGCACTTTTAAAGGCGGTTTTGTCTTTTTCTTTTATACTTATTTTGACTGAATCTTTGAAAAATCATAATAAATCATAGAAAAATTATAAAATAGAAAATTCAATTTTGTTAGAGTCCACATGAGTAGATTTACATAGTGAATATATAATATGGTATGCTTTAGTACAAAGTTTTTGCTGTGGCTTTAGATCTATGTTTTCTGTAATTAATTAAAATAATTCATAGCTGCAATTTCTATGGTCCAATTGTGATGAAATTTTTATGGTGGGCTAATTATTGTATGATTGAACTGTAATAAAAATTTCATACTCATTGAATCATGTATAGCTTAGTTATAGGTTTATTTATATTAAACAAGCATAAACCTAAATAAAGCTTGTCTTAGACGTTAAATGAACCCAAGTTATATAGTACTGACGAGGACATGTATAGACGGTGATTTATTAGTGATTGCATTGTCTAATGGGGACGAACATGACTGATAGACGAAGTCTCCGTCTATCCGATGGACCATTCAATTTCTAGTACTACTGTGTAGCTAGGAGGTGACATGGATGGATAGCTGGCACTGGCATGAGCTGGAATTTCTACTTATGGGACCTTTAGTTGGTGGGGTGAAAAAATTTTAGGTGTTACATCGGATTTTTTTAAGGGATGCCGGAAGGGGTTTTCGGGTACTAATAAAAAAACTAATTGCACAGCTCGCCTGGAAACTACGAGACGAATTTATTAAGCCTAATTAATCCGTCATTAGCAAATGTGGGTTACTGTAACAGTTACGGCTAATTATGGTCTAACTAGGCTTAAAAGATTCGTCTCGCAATTTCATGACGAACTGTGCTATTAGTTTTTGTTTTTATCTACATTTAATGCTCTATGTATGTGTCTAAACATTCAATTTTATTGTGCGAAATTTTTTTGGACAGGAACTAAACACCCCTTAGACAGTGACTTATTACTGATTGCATTGTCTACTGCAGTAGTGAGGATGAACAACACTGATGATAGACAAAGTCTCGGTCGTCTATCCGATGAATCAATCAATTTCTAGTACTATTAGCTCCGTAGCTAGAAGGGGAGTAGCTAGCATATATGCACCGGAATTTCTACATACGGGACGGGACCATCTAGCGGCAATGGATCTTACTGCAGCTATTAATGATCTGACTGTAGCTATATAAATAAATCTATAACTAAGCTATACATGATCTAATGAGTATGAATTTTTACTACAGTTCAATCATACAATAATTAGTCCACCATAAAAATTATATCATAATTGGACGTTAAAAACTGCAGCTATGAATTATTTTAATTAATTATAGAAAACATAGATCTAAAGTCACAACAAAAACTCTATATTAAAGCATACCATATTATATATTTACTGTATAGATTTACTCACGTAGAGTCCAACAAAATTGGATTTTATATTTTATGATTTTTTGTGACATTTTATAATTTTCAAAGATTCAGCCAAAATAAATAATAAATAAAAAGACAAAACCGCCTTCAAAACTACCTGGAACAGAGTCAGAGAGGTAAGATGAACGGTTTTAAAAGTTAAGGTAGATATTTTGCCCAATTTTAGAGTTTAGGGAGAAAAAATAGACTTTTGCGAAAGTCGAAAGATGTAATGTGAACTTTTTTCCTTAAAATATTAATTCCTTGTTGCTGGGTTTACATTGTCACACTGATACTTCTTTAGTGTTCGGCCATCTGTGCGCATAAGAAAGCCAAGCATTTCTTGAGAACATAAACAGAGCAAGGTATAGACGCTGCAGAGAGCAGATCATTTCGTGGCTCCACTTGCATCTGGGGAATGGGCCCATGTAGTTGAACTGGTTGCTTCTATTTTTTTAGAATTTTTTTCGAAGAGTTTTATCATAAAATCAACAAAATCAATCTTGTTGCAAAAAAACTCTCTTGCTTCATAGATCTGAGAGAACATACAGGGAAATAGTAGCCTCTCAAATGCTCCCTCCGTTTGTAAATATAAACGAAGTTTAGAACAAACCAATTAATTCAAAAGTATTTGGAACGGACGGAGGAGGTAGTTGAGTTTGACTCACATGCCTAATCAACCAGAACCCTCGTTGATTTATTCATTAAGAGGAAGAAGAGTGTTACATAAAGCAGCCGTGTCACGTATTCCCTTAATTTTGGTTATCATAAATTCCTAGTATTAAGATACTACAAATTTTCTAGGAATTAGACCTGGGTACGCCATGTGTTTGGACGAACCCCCTCCCAGAAATTGTAAGATGTTTGGTGTCTCGCAAGTTTATCGAGACTGTGAGTTCAATATCAGGGCCATAGAGCCATCCCTTCGATTTTAAAAAAAAGATACTACAAATTTTATGTAGAAACATATAGAGTCTTCGGAAACACTTGGATTAGGGGCGTCCGAACAGTTCTTTTCCCGTCGGACGCCGCATCCACCGTTAACGCCACGGACCAAAATGAGTTGGCGCACCGCTTTGGGCTTCTTCGCATAGATCCACACGACTCTCATTCTCCACTGCAAAGGCTCTCTCGCTGTGCTGCTGCATCCCTGCGTCGCCGTGCGCATCCGCCTTCCTCTTTTCCCTGCTCGCTCCCTACATCGTTGCTTCCACCCACATGCCTTCCTCGCCGCCGTGCTTTGCTCCCAGGTGATCCCCACTGACCTCTGTTTTCTCCCATGGAAGGCGTCCGTATGATATGGACGAGTCTACACCTAGTGACTCCCCCACCCCATGTCGTCTGTCGCAGCTTCAACAAGCCGTCCTCACCCTGCCCTTTGCGCCACCGAGCTCCACACCACAGGCGAGCACATCGGTGACCTCAACGCGCCGCACACCCGTCCTATGCACCACTGCCGCCCGAGCCGCCCCCAACCCGCCGCTGTACGCCGCTGCCCAGCTCCGCGTTGCTGGCGAGTTCCGTGCCGTCAACGAGCACACCGGTGACCTCCACGCGCCAATGAGCCTCCATTCGTTGAAGCAGCAAGGAGATGCTTGCGTTGAAAAGCGCATGTTGCAACTACATGTTTCAAGTATTTTAGATGTTTTAAGGTATGTTGCAAGTGCTTTGTATCGATGTTGCAAAAGTAGATCGGGATGTTGCACATGTTGCAATAGCTATACACGTATGTTTCAAGTGTAGGTTCCAAATATTTCATCTGTTTCAGACGTATGTTGCAAGTATTTCATCTAGATATTGCAAGTGTTTGAAGTGTTTTCGTTCATATGTTATAAGTATTTTCATTTGGATGTTTGCAAAGGCTACACATGTGGTTTCAAGTTTTTTTCTGGTATGTATGTTGCAAGTATTTAAACTATTTCGGATATATTACAAGTATTTTATCTAAACGTTACAAAAGTAGATCTGGTGTTACACATGTTGTAGTGGAACCCACCTGCCACCGCCACCTGCTGCAGCTGCCTACGAGCATGCGCAGAGGGGGTGTGAACAACAAGCACGGGAAATAGAGCAGGGCACAGATCGAGATGCGGTCCTCGTGTCGGCACGCAGGCACGGGCCCCACGTGAAGTGCGGCAGCATCCAGATGCTAACACCCTAAAATAGATATCCTGACTTTAGCAAGTCCGTAGAGTCTTTGTCTAAGATCCAGATACTATAAAATTTAGGATATACTTGTAGGATACAATCCTAGGATCATACGATTGTAGTTGTAGGATACCGATCAGGATACGACCTTGAATCCAAAACGGATCATACGATTGTACAGTCAAGTCAACTCGAGGTCCTTGCCCGTCAGGACTCAGGAGACTAGCCTCAGCCCTCAGCTCGTCAGCCGCTGCTCTCCTTGGCCCTTGCCCGTCGGCGACTCGGCGTCCTCCGTCACCATGTCCATGGACGACCAAGGCCACCTCTCCGAGCCACCCTGTCGTCCTGTCGATCTTCGACCTCCGCAAGCGACGACACGGCGGGGCACGAGTTCACTCGGGGGCGACGTCATGGTAGTCATTTGAGTTCACACGCGGAGTTTTGTGAGTTTTGTAACGGATGCAAGGCTTGCAAAATATGGACAAGTTGACTTTTTGACTGTTCACACCTTTAGGGGGGTTAGTTGAAAAAGAATTGTCATATAGACAACTTAGCTAAAACTGTGCAACGCGGCAAACGATACTTTTGTTAGGCCAGCTTCACATTTGAGTTTGACTGTTTGAGAGTTAAACTTGTGATGCCTGTGATGAAGAAATTGCCTATAGACAACCTCTGGTTGTGCGTGTAGTATCATAAAGTACAGTACTGGGTAGTTGTCTAATACAGTCCTCATAAATATTACTGCATTTTTTTTGGCATTTCCCCTTCAAACAGTTAGCATAGTTGTTGACAATACTCTCTTCTTCTATGTGCAGGTACTGGCTTCGCAAAGTGCAGCTTGGTATCGATGTCAACTGATGACTATGGGCATCTAGCTTTTTTCTGATATCAACTTGAATTTGGAAGTGACGCAGCAGCTTTTCTTCACCTTGTTATTTAGTATAGTGTTAAATGTAAGGGCTACAATAACTGGTGAAAAGTGTACTCAATGCCCAGCCCTCCTCCCCTCAATCACTTTTAATTAGAGTTGCTTGCATTTCACTTTGGAAAGGATGTTGGAGACATCCAAAAACTTTGTTTTGCAGTTTTTAGGGGTCTCTATGGGCACTCGGGCATTTCAGCCGAGCACCCGGACTTTGATCCATTGATATGCGCAAGCAGTTTGGTTTCATGTTCTGGGTTTGTTGAGTCTAACCATCAAGATCTACATCTAGTTGTCTAAAGACTTGCATGCTTTATATTATATGCAAGTGATATTCAGCGTCATCGGCAGTGTAAAGGTTTGTTATTTTTGCTCGACATATTGAATTTGCTTGTGTGTCTGATCACTTTGGATAAATAAAACTTTGTTAATCCCTTGGCGCTTGGTTTTACACCACTGGTGCTGTGCTGCCGTTCACATGTTCATCCCATCCGTGCGCGCCAGAGAGCATTGGAATCCATGTAGGTTGAACGTACTGGTCTTATTTTCTATTACCTAGCCCAAAGTGCAACTGCTTGCTACCTTTTTCTGAATGTTCTTTTCCAAAGAGTCTATATTATACAATGAACGAAATTGATATTATTTCAAAAAAATGTCCTTCATAGATTCAAAGAATATACGGGAGGATAGTAATCACAGGAATACTCCCCCTATTTTTAAAACTATGACGTTTTTGACAAGCTGATTAAGTTCGAATTTGATTCACACATGCCTAATCGAACAGAGACCTTGTTGATTTTCTAGTTGATATATATCATTGACCACAGCTATGTTTAGTCGTGTGGTTGCAAGTAGGGATGAAAACGGATCGGATACGAACGGATATCACTCATATCATATTTGTTTTCATATTTTTGACCGGATTCAGATTTGAATACGAATAGTGTCAACCATGTCAGATAGAATACGATTGGATGTCGATATCATAAATATGCGATTTAATTATTCAGATACGAATATGGTACGTATCGGATGTTGAATATCCAGACTCGAATACGGATAAATCTCTAAACAGATTTGGTCTCAAATACGGTCAGAAAATATCCGTAACGGTTTTATCCTTAATTGCAAGGAAACCTCCTCTTGTGCCCTCTGGTAACCATACTAGTAAGACTGGACAAAAAAAAGCTCAAAGCTCGTTAGCTTGCTCAACTCGTGGCTGGCTCGGCTCGGCTCGTTAAGATAACGAGCCGAGCCGAGCCAAGATTTTAGCTCGTTGGCTATAACAAGCCAACTCGAGCCAGCTCGCGAGCCACTCGCGAGCCAAACGAGCTACGGTTTCAGAAAAAAATTCATCATAATTTATATTAGTTTTGTAGTACTTCATGTCTTCCACTTTACAAATAGTTGATATATTAGCACATATGACTATTTTGTTCAATTTAAAGCTGTTAGATGTATTATTTTTATATTATTACTATTCCCAAACTTTAGATAAATTCAAATATTATAGTTATGTACTTTTTATACCTAGCTCGTGAGCTTAATGAGTTAGCTCGAGCTCGTAACGAGCTGAGCCAAGCTGACTTTCTAGCTCGAGCTCAGCTCGTTATCTTAACGAGTCAGAACGAGCCGAGCCGAGCCAGCTGCTCGTTATCCAGCATTGCATACTAGGATAGAGGGCCCGTGCGTATTAAACGCGTTAGCAAACAGTACCCGTGTACAGTAACCGGAGCACAGTTTGTGTACTTTTTTTTTTGACGTCTCTGTTACGCGTTTAGGAGCATCTTAAATTTGGGCAAGAAGGCGCAACCACCTAGCTATCGTCTTCCCGTCTCACATTCTCCCTCCACATCCGAGGGAGCTCCCAATGGCAGATCCGGTGACGATTGGCATCTCGATCCTAGGTTGGGTCATCAAGCAAATCATCTCCAAGCTCGTCAGCGAAGGCTTGTCCTACCTCGATGTCGCTGGCTCGTCGGCTAATTATCTCCAGAATCTGGAGAAGAAAGCCCTACATCTGAAGCAGATGCTTGAGGCAGCTCAGGCGGTGCCTCCTGGTGGTGAGAAGACGAAATTGGAAGGATGGGTGAAGGAACTCAAGTCTGCTTTCTACGATGCTGAAGACATCCTGGATGCAATTGATTATCACCGTCTCAAATGCAAAGCCACGTCTCATCGTCAATCTGTCCACACAACAGAGGAGGTATGTTGTTCAGTTCCCCTTTATATATATGAAAAACAGTTTATATATATGAAAAACAGTTTAAATATCTTCCAGCATTTGGCATGGAAGCCATCTATTGAGCGTACGGGTATAATAATCTTGACCGCCTCACACCCAGATATATGGGTATTTGTATGATCAGGATTCCTAGGAGGATCCAACTAGGGTATGGGTATGTTGGTTAGGTTACTCATGGATTTTCAATTTTCCAATTGCTAGTCTCACAGGGTATGTATATGAGAAACAACACCACCCCCACCCCCCAAAAAAACACAAACACCACAAATTTATGTGATTCTAACTAATCATTTGAATGCATGACAACATACAACAGTTAAATGATAAGGAGGCATCTATAGTTTTAATAAATTCATATAATTATATAAAATAGATAGGCAGGTTTCAAAATTTCAAGTTCACAGCGATGTTATAAAATTAGACATACTTGCTCACTTGGCAAAAATATGGGACTTTAGCTGGAGTGCCAATAGCATCCGCAATCAGAGGGCAAACACCTACCTCCAAACGGTTTAGCTGAATCCAATCTTCTTCTTCTAATGTCCCATTACTCTAAAGGCTACTGCCACTCAGCCAATAACTGCTAAAAAAATCAAAAATTATGCGTACCTGTGAACATTAAAAAAATCTGTCAAATGCCTACAGTAGTGAACCTATAAAGGCATAAATAGTTTCAGAGTATAGAATTCAACATAAGCATATTTCGGTCACGAAAGTAAAGTATTCGATTTCAGCTAAGTAAACAACTGTTGTATCAGTAAGTAGGAAAGCAAACTCATTCTGCCAAATATTTCTCTACTAATTCAATAATTTTTTAGACATAATTGAAATATAAGTAGGAGAGATTTAGGCACAAAGTATAGACCATAGGCACTCTGGCACATCCATATCTCCTACAACTAAAAACAAATAAAGTAAGACAATTTTTTGGTGTGACTTTTTTAGTCCGTTACTCTGCCTCCATCCGTGCGATCCCGTGACCCAACGTGCGCCCAGGAGGTGGAAGGGTGCGGAAAATTAAAAATAAGAAAGGATTCCTGATATAAAATTGTCTTCTGCCACCTGTGCACTGTCATACCCCAATTTCAAGGCAAATCGGGATACAAACTATATGTGTGCCCAGGCATCAATTCCACACATATAGAGGCAAATGATAAGATAATACCAAGCATAGTGCTTTATTACATCTCGCATATAAAATCCATTACATAAATTTATCAAAGTCTAGCAACGGTAATAATAAATAGATAACTTCGCAGCGACTCCAATGCCACAGGTATGGTTGACTGGTGAAGCATAAGACTAGTAATCCTCTCGAAAATCCTCATAACCATTGCCATATGTTACTCATCCGGGATTTTTATCAAGTAATAAAAATACACAAGCGTAAGTACATCTCGTACTCAACAAGATTAACATGGAGTTCATGAGGCTCAAATAGTTACACTGGTTTGACTACACGTAGCTTTTAATAATTCACATGTTATGAGCAATTGTGTAGCATCAAGATCCAAATAACCCAAATAACTCATGATCAATGTAAACATGAATAATAAATAGCATAAACATAATTAGAAAGAAGTGATCATCTATTCCATAAGGGTCCAAGGCCGATTGTATCCATGAGCACGGCTGATATACCAGTTTTTAACACTCTGCAGAGTTTGTACACTTTACTCGTGAGTCGTATTGCCCATATGCCCAGGTTAATTACTCACATAACAGTTCCAAGGTGAGTATGCAGGGTACACTATAAAATCTTTCAGAAGTTCGTCTAACAAGTTAGGGCCGCTAGGTTTCCTGGGCAAGGGACTATAGGACCCTCCTTCTGTGAGGCACAACGACATACAGCCTATACACTGACGGACAGAAGCCGCACTATACTCAGCTCGGCAAGCCCCTTTTGCGCCCTTTCGGGTAACCACTAACAAGCTAGAAAATGTCTTCATACTAAATTAAAGCCAGAGCCATGTAGCCCTCACGGTTGTACTGTAAGTCCCGAATGATCACTTGTAGATAAGTCCTTATGGAGAGGAATCTAGAGCATCACAAAAACTACGCTCTAGCCCCCTAGTTCCATATTGCTAAAAAACATCTTTTAAATGTTTATTGCATAATCCATGAGTCAAATTACATGATCAAGGCTATCGTTAGAGCACTGGCATCACTACACAATGCATAACATCCCATAGGTAACAAGGAATCAAAATATCAATTGCTACGGTAGATCACTATGGTTGCCAAGAGAAACACATGCATATGATCAATTTATTAAATGAATAGGACAACAAGGAGGATCCCATGCTATACTTGCCTTGATCAAAATACTCCTGCTGGTCATCAAAAGATTGGTCTTGCTCAATGAAAAACTGTTCAACGTCTATACTCGATCATCAAGCAGCAACATACAATCAATCGGGGCCAATCATGTATAGCAAACAAGAGCAATAATTAGAACAGTACACCAACGGCAAGAAAACATGTTTAAAAGTCTACAAAAATATTCTACTCGAATCTACGATCACACAAACGCGAATTTTACCGAAATCGGATTTAAAACGTGAAAGTTACGAATTAAACAATATTTCTTAGAGTAAAATAATAAATTAAACTAAAGATTTATTTTTAACAGTGTAAAAAGTAATCTACAGTACCATGAACACGTAGGTTATGAAATTATGAATCCAATGCAATTTGAACGGGTCAATTCGGAGTTAAAACGAAGAGTTTACGAACACTTTACTATCAATGGCAATTCTGTAAATACATGAAAACGAATTTTTCATTTAATCCGACAAAAACACGCTTTTGAATTAAGAAATAGTAACTTACGCTGGCGCCAACGATCGCGGGTCATAATATGGAAAACTCCGGGGACTCTTTATGAAAATCGCCGGCCGAAGAGGTAAGTTCTAATCGTGGCCGTTGATCCAAGATCTGACGGACGGAAATCAACCTAGGGAGAGAGAGGCAGGGCTCCGGCCCTCACAGTAACGCCGGCGAACCGGTCGGCCATGGGTGCCGCTCCCGAGCTCGCCGGAGCTCGCGGATACGGGCCTAGAAGCCACCAAACAACGAACAGGAGGTACGGGAAGGTATAGGAAGGGATGGCGAGTTCACCTGGGGTGATTCCAAGGACGGGGAGACGATGGAGATGCCTAGCGACGCGAGATGGCGGCCGGTGCTCCCCTGGAAACGACGGTGAGCAGTCCGTGAGCCTCCAAACGCCTAAGCAGTCGGAAAACGAGTGGAGAAATACCCCTACTAAGAGCGGAAGCTCTTCGGTTACCTAATTACGTCGGAGGAGCGACGGAACGAAGAGTCCCCAACGGCGGCGGTTATGGCTCTCCGGCGGCGCTGCTGCTCGTGGCGAGACAGGGCGGCTCGGTCGTTTAGGATCAGAAAAGAGGGGTGGCGAGCTCGTGCCTCGATTTATAGCACCGGGGCACCCTAAAGAAGGAAAAGAATCGAGAGGAAGGAGGGTGGATTTCCCATTGCCGTGCTCTGCTTGCTCGCTGCGGAGGAGAAAGGAAAGGCAGGGGGAGGAAGAAGGAAGGAGGAGTGGAGTCGCTGACGAGCAGGCTCGGAGCGTCAGTGGCTCACCGCGGGGAAAGAGAAGGGCTGCTGCGCTGGGCTGCTGGGTGGGCTGCCAGGCCGAAAGGGGGGTGGTCTTCTTTTTTTTCCTTTTCTTTTATGGGCTCTCAAATCCCTTTTCAAAATGTTTTTTTAAATTCAAGTTTGAGTACAAACAAAATCAGACAATACAAAATACATATGCACCAGCATGAATGCAAAAGAACATGTTGATAACCTTATGATAAATTTTTATTTTCATATAAAAAATATTATTCTAAATTAAATGCTCACAAAACTCATAATAAATTAAATTCTCCTATTTCAAAACAATGCAAATTTTTGGGTGTTACATGCACAGGAGGTGGAAGGATACAAAAAGAAATAAATAATAAGAAAGGGTTCCTGATGCAAATGTACAAGAGAGAATATATAAACGTAGTAGTGGAAGGGTGTGAAAAAATAAAGAATAATAAAAGAATCCAGATGTAAAACTATCCTCCTGTGTGATCTCGCGAGTTGCTTGGCGTAGATGTTCTTGAGGAAGCGGCAGTTCTCCATGGTGTGATTGGACTTGGGATGGATCTGGCAGGGACCCTTCAAAGCTTTGTTGTAATCCTCTTGATAGTCACGACGACCAGCAGGTTTCTTGACCGCGTTGACCTCATGGTCGTCTTCGCGGGGGCGCTTGCCTCTGTAATCACCGCGATTATCGGGCCACCTTTCATGATTATCTCGGCGGTCACGATTGTTGTTGCGCCGGTCGCGATGGTCGCGGTTGTTGTTCCAACTACGGTCATCGGGTTTCTCGTCCCGGCGCGGTGGGTGCTCGGGGCGTGATGACCCACCCACGTCTTCCTAATGATCTTCTCGGCGTCATCGGCATCAGCGTAGTTCTTGGCAGTAGCGAGGAGCTCGGAGACCGTAGACGGCCGTTTTCGAAGCAGCTTGCTTCTGAGGGCGTCGTGGTGGCGAAGGCCTTTGATGAAAGCCGAGACTGCTTCTTCATGAGTGATTCTTGGGATCTTGAGACACATATCCGAGAAACGTCGGATGTAGTCGCGTAGCGGCTCGCCTGCTCGGTCACGTATGCGCTCAAGGTCGTACTTGTTGCCCGGCTGGTCACATGTGGCGATGAAATTGTCGATGAAGGCTTGCCGAAGGGCCGAGCAGCTGTCGAACTGATTCTCTGGGAGGCTGAGAAGCCATTGATGACCTGCCTGATCAAGAACAACTGGAAGATAGTTAGCCATTATGTGCTCATCACCTACAGCTGACTAGACGGTGATCTCGTAGAGCGTGACCCAGCTCTTGGGGTTCTCCTTGCCATCATATTTCCTGAGCTTCTCGAGCTTGAAATTCCTTGGCCAGACGACTTGTCGGAGATGAGGAGTAAACTGTTTTAGGCCCAGGGGCCGTGATCGGCATCGTACTCCATGCGGCGCACGTTCTCATGGACTTGGCGGTCATGGGCACGACTAGTGATGCGACTGCGGACGTCACGAGGAGAAATATGGTGACGGAGATCGCGAGGAGGGTTTTGGTGGACCTCCTGATCTCGATTACCGTGACGATTGTGGTTGTTGTCACGATGACCTCAACCACCCTCTTGTCGGCCCTCGTCGTCGCCGCCGCCGCCGCCGCCACTGCTGCTACCACCTGGGGGATTGGGTGGGGGTGGATCATCGTGATGTTGGTGACTTGGATGTTCTGAAGCGCGGGAACGATGACTCCAACTAGATGCGATGGATGTGCTTGTAGCAGCTCGGGCTCGCTGGGCGAGCTCGACAGTTTGGCCAATGGCAGTGGTCAGATATGCTTTGATGTCTTCGTGAACCACGTGGTTCTCCGGCGTGTCTGGTAATCGGTCCAGGTTGGCCATGGTGACGGCCACGTTGGCGCTTGGGGTCCTGAAAACTTGCCTATCACCTACTCTGTCGAAAGCGTCAGCCAGATCTCGAGGTCGGGGTCCCCTACGACGTGCTTCTTCTTCTGTAGCCTCAAGTGCGTGGCGTTCAACGCGGCCGGTGTTGCGGAGTTCACGCATTGCGCGTTGGTCGTCAGTCTCTCCTTCAGCAGGGGCTCGTCATTGCTGACGTTGAGCACCATGTCGCCACGCCTTAGGGGGAACCTTGGGAGCCGAGGGAAACCCGGAGGGTTCGGTGGAATATCCAGATCATAGCCTCCGTCGTCGAGGTGTAGGACCTCGGTATGTGTAGATCCGATGCTTGAGGTTGCCGTGTGAATGGAGCCTTCACGAAGTTCCCGGATTTGGACCATATTGACAGCATTGCCAAGTAGCGGTCGAGGTATATCTAGGACATAGAGATATGAAACATGGTCCTGCTCCGTAGGATCCATGAAGAGATGCGGTATGTGATACGCGTACTGAGAAGCAGCATTTGCTAGGCCATGTGGAGAAGCCCGGTGATCCTCCTTCAGGGTGTGGTGCTCGGAGAGCCTAAGGCTGGTAGCAGGGACCGGGCAAAGGTGAACCATGTGTCCTTCAGAAGTAGCGGTAACCACGAGATCTGTATCAAGCCATGCTGGATGGCGTGCCCGAACTGGTCGGGTAGATCTGTTGTGGCGGGCGGCTACCTGCTCGGTGGACTGGTCTCGGATCAAATTTACCAAGGCCAGAGACTCTGAAAGCTTGCTGTCGACCCGATCAATGGCCTCGAGCAGGTCTGTATTATCAATCTGCCGCCCTTTGTAGCGAGGAAGCAGGCAATGAGTTGCCGGCGTGGTCGGAGACGTTGCTGGAGTGGTCAGAGCCGTAGCCAGCGTGGTCGGAGCCATTGCTGGTAAAGATGTGATCAACGCAGATTGGATCTGCGCCTCCTCCGTGGTCGTGACGGTGAAGCCGCTGGCACCGGTGGTCCAGGTGATCTGCCCGACGGTGAACGTGAGGCTGTCCTCCACGGTCGTGAAGTCAGGGATGATGACCATCTGGCTCGCCTGGGAAGCTGTACGCACACCCCCTACCTGGCGCGCCACTGTCGACGAAATGTGGTCGGCAGTCTACCAAGGGGTATGCCCAAGGTTGTGATTTGTCGGTAGACAGGTGCGCAAGCTACGAACTAGATGGTGACGCAAGACACGAGACAAAGATTTATCCAGGTTCGGCCACCGTGAGGGCGTAATACCTACGTCCTGCGTCTGATTTGTATTGCTGTGTATAATGAGATGTGTTCTGAGGGGGTCCCCTGCCTGCCTTATATAGTCCAGAGGCCAGGGTTACAAATCTGGAAACTAATCCTAGCCGGTTACAATTGCCACAACTAGCTGGATAAGGGTTCGTATTCTAACCGACCAGGATCTTGCTTCATCTCCAAGTTTGCTTTCCTTTCTTGCGTGGGATGCCGAGCAGATCGACTAAGCCACACGTCGTCTTCTGGTGGGCCGGGCCCTCTGGTCTGGGCCAGCCCAAGCCTAGCCGTAAGGGTATAGGGGTTAATACCCCCATAGGATTGCTTGTGATTGCTCAAATAAGGAGCTCGCTGAAGTCACGCCCACGCTGGCCAACCATGCGCGCGACTCCCCATGCCCCTTACGCTACCTCGTGACACACTCCTGCTCGATCTCTCCCTCATGGACGAGGCACCAAGCAAGGGAGCCACCCACTAGGCGAGGGCACTAGCCAAGGACGTCAGGCCATAATAGTCTGTGGCTAAATACTTTGTACTCACTAGCAGGAAATGAGCAGACTTGATGAGACGATCTACAATCACCCCAATAGAATCGTGTCCCTTGGAGGTCTGGGGCAAACCCACAATAAAGTCCATGGAAAGGTTGAAAGGTCTTGATGGCTAGAGGGGGGGTGAATGGCCTTTTAAAAAATTCTACAAAGACAAGCTAAACAAGTTTATTAATATAACAAATAGCGAGATGCAAGTTTTGCTTAGCCTACGGGGTGTTTGCAAGCCACCTATCCAATTCACAATTCTAGTATATTTGCACTCAACCGCACAAGTCAAACCGCACAACTTAGCTTACAACTAAAGCTAACTAGCTACACAAGCTAAGAGCTATACTAACAAGCTAGCAAGGTAACAAAGAAAATAATACAAGAGAGAGTTAGAAGGGTATCACCGAGGGGCGAAGTATTGAGCCAACCAATCAATATGATCAAGAGATGAATTTCACAATACACAACCACCGGGATCGATTAATCACAATAAGAATGATGACACGAAGATTTATCCTGAGGTTCACGTGCTTGCCGGCACGCTAGTCCCCGTTGTGTCCCTCTTCACCACGTGGTTCGGTGGCTAATCGGTCTCACACCGAGCCTCTCAAAAGGCGCCACAAAGAACCTACCAAATGGCAAAAGGTTGCAAATGACACGAGCAATTCACTAATGTTGCCTTTGGCGCTTCGCCGAGGTAGGCACAAACCCCTCACAATCACCGGAGGTGGCCAAGAACAATCACCAACTATTGCCAACGCCTCCAAGCTGCTCCAAGCCATCTAGGTGGCGGCAACCACCAAGAGAAACAAGAATCCCGCAGCAAATCAACCACCAAGTGCCAACTAGATGCATTCTCACAATGCAAATGCACTTGGATCACTCAATCTCACTTCGAATAAGCAAAGAAGCAAGAGAGATGAGTGGGAGGAGAGTTGCTTAGCTCAAAGTGCTCATAAGTATGTCAAAGAATGCAAGAGATGGAGCCTTGAGCCGGCCAACGAGTATTTATAGACGTACCCCTTTGAAAAGAGCCGTTGGGCACTTGAAAACACTGCAGTCGCGTTGACCGGACGCGCTGGTCAAACTGACCGGACGCGCAGGTGCGTACACCATCCATGCGCGAAGCATGACCGGACGCGCTGATTGAAAATGACCGGATGCGCGACGCTCGATCGGACGCGCTGGTCCCGTAACTGACCGGACGCGCTGGTCAAGCCGAGCAACGCTCCAGCGAAGCAGCGACCGGACGCGCACGCTAGATGAACCGGACGCCATAGTGCCAGCGTCCGGTTGGAGTCCAGTAAGCTCCCACAACGACCGGACGCGTCCGGTCGATCGTGACCGGACGCGTCACCGCGTTCGATCAGAAAATCAAGACACGCGCAAACGCTGAACACTGACCGGACGTGTCCGGTCACACAGAGACCGCGTCCGGTCCAGCGTCCGGTCACCTCTGTGACCTCCGTTTGCCTCCGTTTGATTCACCCTTTCACATATGAGCTAGACTAAGTATGTGTGTCACTTTAGCACATGTTTTAGCTCATGAAACGACATGTGACAACGCCTCCAAAACTCGACATTGGCATAAAGGAAAAATAGGCATTTCATTCCTCAAAAACGCCTGAATCCCGCCTCGCAAGCTCGGCGGGAGGGAGAGAGGACCCCAAACCCTCTCTACTGCTCAAACTCCAACTCTATCGCAAATGTGCTAACACCACCAAGTGATCACGACATGTGCGAGTGTGTTAGCATTTTCACAATCATTTTTCGAGGCGTTATTAGTTCTATCCAAATGCATATGATTATGAAATGCACACCTAGAGGCACTTAGGAGTTCAATAGCCGTGTCATTCCCCTCTTTATAGTACGGCTATCTATCCTATAATGTAACCACATCCACTAGGTGTCTTGGTTACTAAAACACAACCCTTAAGCATATACCTTTGCCTTGATCATGTAGGGTTGCGTCCAAATCCAAGTGTGGCCATCATGATCACCATGTCCATCTTGCCACCAACCTTGGAATGTACTAGTCCTCATATGCTATATACAGCTTAGGCATAGGATTAGTACTTAGGCATTGTCACTAATTACCAACACCAAACATAGAGCTTTCAAAGGTCCTCCCATTTCCACATCGGAATGGGCAAAGGCTGCAATATCCCAGGTGTATGCATGTGATCCACCTTCACTCGTCCACAAGTGTCGCACTCCGTGTCATAATTGGTGATATCTTGCTTCATGTTAGACCACCAATACAAAGGACGGAGATCATGGTACATTTTATTTCTCCCTGGATGAATGGACAACTTAGAATTATGTTCCTCTTCTAAAATTTTCTTTCTCAACTCCTCACTTGATGGAACCACTAGCTGATTTTTAAACCTCACAACATCTTGCTTATCAATGCTAAAATGTGGACCCTAACCTTCTTCAAGCAACTTCTTGATGTGAGGAATCTCTACTGTATCTTTCTTTTGCCCATTAATTATCTGTTCATGCCACTGTGAGACTAAAGCAATGTTGGCTAACACCTCAGCATGATGGAGAGACAAAGGTGGTTCTTCCTCCTTATGCGACTTCCGACTAACCGCATTAGCTACTACATTTGGCTTTCCCGGATGATAGTGGACTTTCAAATTATAGTCCTTTATCAATTCCAACCATCTCCTTTGCCTCATGTTTAGATCAGCTTGGGTAAAAATTTACTTCAGGCTCTTATGATCGGTGAAAATATAGACCTTGTTTCCCAACAAATAATGCCTCCATATTTTTAGAGCATGCACCATAGTAGCAAGCTCTAAGTCATGGCATGTTTTTGGAGAAGCTTGGTCATGGGTTGAGCTATCTTGGAAAATCTAGAATGAAGCACCTATAATATCCCGCAAGACGGAGGAACTGACAGATCTAGTGGACAGATCTAGGAGACTTCCAATTGAGCACATCCTTCACTTTACTTGGATCTACTAAAATTTCTTTAGGGGTCAACACATGCCCTAAAAATGTACCCGATCCAACCAAAACTCACACTTGCTGAACTTGGTGTACAACTTATATTCCCTCAGCCTAGTCAGCACTATCCGAAGATGCACCAGTTAACTGATCAAACAAAGTATCTATGCGGGGCAATGGGTACTTATTCTTAATGGTCACCACATTGAGAGGGCGGTAGTCCACACACATCCGTAAGGTGTCATCCTTCTTTTTCAAAAATATGGCTGGGCAACCCCACATAGAAGTACTAGGCTGAATAAAACCTTTTTCGAATAACTCCTCTAGCTGCCTTTTCATTTCTGCTAACTCTAGCGGGGCCATCCGGTGTGGACGCCGAGAGATTAGGGCTGTTCTAGGCTCTAACTCAATGGTGAACTCAACATCTCTATCAGGAGGCAAACCCAGCAAATCCTTAGGAAAGACATTCGGAAACTCGCAAACCATAGGAACGGGAGCAAGATGAGGAGAAGCTTCCGTTTGAGCTACAACTGACAAAGTCGACTGAGAGGGTATACGAAGAGACATCCTATCTTCTGAGAAAGAAAGTCAAAGCTCAACAACTCTTTGCCTAAGATTTAGTGTGACCCCATAAGCCTTCAGCCAATTCATTCCAAGGATTGCATCTATGCCTTGCCCCGACGGTACCAAGAACTGGAGTTGGTAAGTGTGTGTGGCTAACTCCAACTTGACTGTATCTGTCCGGGTGTTAACAAATAAAAGTGCCCCTGGAGTACTGATCTTAAAGGCAATAGACATAGCCCTAAGTGGTATATTGTGCTTCTCTATGAACCCTAAGCTCATGAATGAATGTGATGCACCAGAATCGGACAATACATAGGCTAGATGGGAGTCGATGGTGAACATACCAGCCATCATGGGATCACTCTGCAACAACTCTTTGGCAGTGGTGAAATTGACCTATCCGGTACGACTCACTGGTGCCTTCTTGGTGATGATGGTCCTCTTGACTAGACATTAGTTGGCTGACGGTAGAGCAGACTGTGCCGGCTGGTTCTGTGGACAGTTCCAAAAAAAGTGGCCCTCCTTTCCACACTTGAAACAGGCGCCCGGGTTAATCCTTCGACTCTGGTGCAGCTGAGACTGCTGACCCTATGACTGCTACTGAATCTGCTGGATAGGAGCACGGTACTAAGTGGAAGTTGCCTGGTGTGACTGCTACTGCTGTTGATGGTAGGGATGCCCGTCGATCGATTGATAGGGCACCCTCTGTATCACTTGTACCTTCTGAGACTATGGGTGCTTGGAGCACCCGCTAGAAGACCACTTGCTCTTATGTTCAGCCTGAGTGTCATGCTGAAGCCCCTCCATAGTAATGGTAGCATTCATCTGGGCACCAAAAGTCTGGTAGTGTCTGATGAACAACTTCTCCTGCAAAAAGCAAGAGAGGCCACGGTAGAAATAGTCTCTCTTCTTCGCTTTAGTGTCCATGTGGGTCCCGCGTATTGAGCCAGCTGATTTAACTTGTTATCATAGTCCAACACTGACATGTTTCCCTGAGTCAGCTCTAGAAACTCTGTCACCTTCCGGTTCAACAGCTCGACAGGGATGTAGTACTTCCTGAAGGCCGCGGTGAACTCCTGCCATGTCACATGGTGGTCCACTGGCTGCATGGCGTTGAAAGTGTCCCACCATGCACTGGCAGAACCTAGCAGCAGCTGCGCTGCAAAGTACACCCTCAGCTCCTTGGTGATAGTGAGGAGCTAAAACTTCTGCTCCATGACATGAAGTCAATGCTCTGCGTCCAACGGCTCCTTCATCGGTGTGAACATGGGCGGGTGTGTCTTCAGGAAGTCTTGGTACGTATAGGGCCGCTCGAGACCCCTAGCACCAGCTCCGTTGCTGCCATTGCCCTCGCGGCCTCCCTAGGCAAGACTGCCAATCGCCTGGGCCGACTCGCGATGAACAGCAAGCACCTCCGCCATCATCTCAGCTGGTGTCATCATGGGCGGTGGTAGTGGAGGGAGGGGAAGGCAGAAGCGGGGCCTCGCTGTTGTCCCTGTTAGTGGCATTGTCCTCGCCACGGGCGTGATCGCCCTCAGTCCCGGCATTGGTACTCCCGTGACCAGATCTCAGGTTCATCTATAAGTAGATAAGAATCAACCATTAGGGGCAACTCTCTAGATTTAGGCAAAGGAAAAGGGATATAACTTTTAGTTTTATCTTTTAGTTATTTGACTAGTCCCATTTTATTACTTGACAATTCTTTAATGAGAGAGATGATTAGTTTTTAGCCAAGTTTTCATTATCATGATGCATGCATCGTCCTATTCATCCTTTTCTGTCAGAATATAGCTATGAACGCAAAAGTTTTTGGCACATCGTACTCTAATCACGTATACTAACCGATTCTTATGTATCGCAAGTTAGTGTACCTATAGAAAATTGATTAGGTAAAATAGTGCCACTATCCTAGATAGACCATGTTGGTGCCTCTTAGCGACAACAGATAAATCCGTAAGCACACATGAGTACCGATGTAGCACTTCACCCGGAAGTATTCAGGGTATCATATTTTTCTAAATGAATGGAGTGTAATTAGGGTTTTTGACTAGTTTTACCTAGGAGTTTTCGTTAAGGGATAACTTGGGTAGTGAGTTTCATCTATTAGGTAGAGACATCAAGTATATCTACCGTGCTACTATTCACTTACTTCGAGGCACCGGATTGCAACTAGTTTGCTAGTCAATATCGGCCTGTAGCTCTAAGCCATACCCGGACGTGGGGGATTACAAAGGACAGACAGGGCTGTCACCACCTGCCGCCTACCACCTCAACCGTGGGATACGAGGCAAACGAAGGTAACGTGTAACCTAGACACCACGTCTATGTTAATCGTTACTACTCTAGCGTTGGCCAGAAACTTTCGTCTTTATCAGGAGTCCTCTACTAGAGTATCTGTTACAAGAACGAACGACGAACCCGCAAGTAAATAATAACAAAGTAAATAAATTCTATGAATCAATCTAAATGAAGAACACGAATTTCTTACTTCAAGTAGCAAGATGATCTTAGAGGTACAAGTGTAGAGAGTAGCCGACAAGTTCGGCACTCCGTCCACCCGAGGTACTTGCTAGGCACTCCGAGAAGAAGAGCTCCGCTACTCCGCTAATTTTCTTACTCTTTCTCTCTCACTCCCTATTTAGATAGCTAAGCTATGGAATGAAAAATGTCCCTCTTCTACTTCTCCGTGGTGTATGACTTGAATTGAATTGTTTTTAATCGTGTTGAAGAGGTCTTTATTTATAGTTGTTGAAGGTCGGTTTCATAAGAGTTAAACATGGTAACCATCGGAAATCGCCTTAGCGTGGAGGCATGCAACCGATGTTCGAAGGCGGTGGGGAAGGTGCCACCTAGGGTGTAGTCGCACCCTGGGTGGCTCCCCTCACCACTGACTTTGTCGTGTCGGTTGTTTAGAGGGTCTGGGCCTCCCCTGTGGTGGTTACTTGGTCTAGTGCGGAGTCTTGTTGGGCTTTTGTATTTATTTTGCATAATTCCACTTATTGGAAAGCGTATTTCAATGATTTCTGCTTTTGTACCTGCAAAACATACTTTCACCAAAACTAGTGGAAATGTTAGCATTAAAGTCCTATTCCTATGTTTTAGTGTCCTAATTCTCCTTGTTTTATAATATTATTGATGGATAATATATGCAATAAGGACCGTCAATAGACCATATAATTGGGCATAGCTAAATCGCATCCTAAATTTCACAAAACTTTTGTTGGTCAAATTTTCAAGTTTTTGGAAAGGATGATGAACTCGCAATCATTATTTGCTCTGATACCACTTGTGATAGAATCGCCCGACATAATCCATTTACGGAGATACTTGCCTCCCGTCAGGCACTAAGTACTCCACAATCGACTACCCTAGACGTTTCTATCAAGCACACCCAACGGGAGAACTCGAAACTATCCATATTTTTCATCCAGAATCCAATACTGAATATGAGTTACAATAATTATTCCATTTCATAGAACAGAGTTCTTCAGAAATAAGTTTTTACAATACCAAGTTCAGAGTGCAAAAATAAAATAGTGGAAAACAAATAAATATCTAGCGAGTGAAACGAGGATCCAACTGTGCCCACTAAAGAATCCTACACACAAAGGCTCTAACTAAGCAGCAATCCAACTGTGCCCACTAAAGAATCCTACACACAAAGGCTCTAACTAAGCAGCACCTGCAACAGGGGTAAATAAACACTGAGTACACAATGTACTCGCAAGATTTGCCCGAATGGAAATAATTTTCCAACTCCAAGGGTATGATAGGCTTTTTGGCTGTTGGTTTACATTTAGTAGAAAAGCATTACTAGGAGTAAGTCCTTATAGGTGTATTTCATTAGCAGTCTCTTTTAGTTCATTAGCTAAACACCTATGTAAGCACCTGATCTATTCTCAAGAAAGAGTTGAGCAACAAATATCCATATTCACCTCCTTTTCTCTTCAAGTTATTACTACGATGCTTGGATCAAATCATGTCGGACCGCTTATGCGGCGATTCGTGAACCAATGTAGCTCAGCTGACTACCCTGAAAACACATGTCCCGCTCCACCAAGGTACGAATAGGACCAACCCATTTCCCTTCTGTCACGGGGTCTAGGTCCCCATCCAAACTCGGACTCCAAGCACCTGCCTCGCGGTGCTTAGACCTCCAAGACCCTATAACCACCATAACAGTCGGTCCAGAAAGAGCTGGAACCCATGACAAGAGAATAGCAAGTCTTTCTAGCTCCCATCTGCCAGTATGTGCTCAGGATAATGAGATCTGTGACTTGACAACCACCCAATGCAATGAAGGGTCCTTAATCGACACGAACATGAAACCGATGTAATCCAATAATGCCTTCTTGGCCGCAGGACACTACTTGTCACACCCACCATTACCAAACCAGATCCCTGCCCAGTCACCATTTCTTCGTTTACCACTTTCCATTTTATCCATAGTGATAATAAATCACCTATTGTGAGCAATGCCAAGTGACTCACACTAATGAAGCCTAAGCATGGCAACTACACAACCTATACTAGTAGGACTCATGGGTAGGAACATTTAGTAAATGCACAAATAAATGTGTCATATTATCATTTAAAAATAGAGGTTATGCACTAGGGCTTGCCTTAGGTAGGCGGTGCGGTAGCAAAGTCAGTGGTCGGCAGCTCTAGGGCTCCCTCCTGCACGAGGACCTCCTCCTCGTACTCCTCCACAATCATCTCGTAATCCTGCTCCTCCGCGGTCACGTACTCAACTATCTCATGATCTACTTGTATGAAATGATAACGAAATACTTAATGAAGTGACAACAACACCTCTTAAAATAACAACAACTACTACACTACTTAGCTAAATCTAATGGCTAATATGCGAAGCTTCCCATTGCTCCTACCAAGCAAGAACTAGCTGGTCCAACTATTTTCTACCAACTAAAATGCATATCGTTCTTTTATTATCGACTTAACACGTAACACAACTAGGATTAATTAGCTACTCTATCTAGCAAGCTATTCAAGTGCTAAAAAATTAAAGTGAGCACCTAATAATGTCATTAAGCTACTGTAAAATTTTTAGAGCTAAAGCTATCCTAGGGTTGCCACAAAAATTCCTACAAGAGTGCATGCATTGATATTTATTGTTTTAGCATTGATTTAATAGACCTAACACCATCACAAATATGAGTAAAGTGATTTCACCAACTGATAGAGCATGAATTTAGGAACATAACAAAATGGTTTAACTATTTTTTTGGATACTTCTATGATTTGTTATGATTTTCCAAAGTTTAGTCATTTACATAAATTAGTATTCAATTCTGGGTGGAACTAAATTGTGAAATGTTAATTTACTTTGCGTGGCCCAACTAACACCACGCGGCCCACGACTGCGGACGCCCGCGCACGCTGGCAAACTTGCTAAAAGAGACCTCGCATTAACGTATAATCACGTAAACACCAAGGTCACTATTCTCCAAGATAGATGTTTCGCACCCAGGCCCTCGCACTCTCCTATCTTCACATAGGGGAGGTCCATGGATGCCTCCCTGTGCTCTATCATGCCGTGCACTAGCATAAGCCACCACATCGGCGAACCCAAAGCTTTAGGCAGAAAGATAGGGGGCCGACCCTCACCTGAGGACTGACGCATGACTCAAGGTAGAGGCACACACTCGGGGACGCAGTGATGTCACTCCTCCATGACGACGGTGAACTGCAGAGGTGGCATTAGTGTTCCGGTGAGTTAAGGCCAGGGCAAACCAAATGGAGTGGCTCGTGAGCACCATGACTTACCATGAACACCGCAGCGGTGATGGCAAGCTAGGAGATGCTCAGAGTCGAACTGGACACACGCGATCGAGAGGTGCAGCGGTGCTCTGGACAGGCACGACTACGTCATCGGCAAGACGGGGCACCACCACTCCCAACCAAGAGGCGCATGGGCAAAAGGAGCTCAAGGCAGACCCAAGGGCACCGACAATTGGCTCGGAGACAGACAGAGATAGCCGGCCACTTAAGAGGGTGCAAAACGCCTTATAATGGCGTTGCTGGACCTCCAGCTCTAATTGGAGATCGATAGGGCTCCACCGCATCAATTATGGACTCAGGAAGGTGGATGGGGTCACTACGAGGCCATAGCCACGGGGGATTGGCAGGAGACGGCTGCTGCCAGCCGGGACACGGCCATGGGACCTCGGCTCCGGTGACAAGGCAAGCATGGTAACTAGCTTAGACGGACAGGCGGTTCTTCGCTCTAGGTAGGTAGGTCAGTGAGGAGGTTAATACGAAATGACCATCATTGACGTGGCAGATAAAGTGGGGCAAGGTGGTGGTTGGTTGCGCATGGCACTGCCCCCACACGTGACACAGCCACAGCGCCAAAACACGCGGCCCGTGCGAGTGCAAGGGGCCCAAGTGAGCAGCCCACACGCAACCGCCCAAACCCAACCGACGTGACATCGAGGTGAAATCAGCACCACAAGATGTCGACGACAACAGTGCGTAGGGACGGTGCTACCCGCGGTGCAGCAGCGTCGGCTGCTGCGGCTCGTGGCCCACGGTCGGCTAGCAGAGCAGGCCACACGACATGACATGAACAGCAGGGTACCAGGGTGCACGGCAGCCGCTGCATCCTAGTCGTAGGATGACAATGACTAACCATGGACACGGTGAGCATGCAATGCTGGTGGCCACGCACACGAACAAGACGGCTTGAACAAGCGCTTTGCACGAATTTTAAAGCATGCACAAGAACTAAACTAACTCGAAACTAGACAAACTGGCTTCACTACACCCTAGAAGAGACATCAGTCGACCAAACTAAGCCAAGCTATGACCCTACTGCCTAACCTAATTTTTCAGAGTAACTTCCCAAACAAGGCCTCATCACTGCTGTCCAAAACTTAACGAAAACTTAGCGAAACTTCACGACTTAGCGAAACTTAGTGAAACAGGGGTTGGTTACTAATTTGTATTACATTTTCATTCGCTAAAATTTTGTGATCTTCCGTCTTAGCGATTTTTACTTGCGAGTTGTTACCTATCTAGATTTTTGTAATTCGTTTTCCATTTTGACTTTTACTTACACATGCAACACATCCTATATGCAATGCGAATGAGATTTTTAGCTGGTTAATTGCCATGTAACACTGAGGGTGTTATAGAGGTGTTTGAGCTGCAGGCCCAAATAAAACTTAGTTTTACCCAACTTTTTCATCTCAAACTTTGTCTTGAGGTAAGCCATTGCTTCCTCAATGTCCCTTGTTATCCCGATGATATTAAGATCCTCGACATAGATTGAGATGATAAAAAATCCATTATTGGATTTGTTTATGAAGACGCAAGGACAATCACCATGGTTTATGTAACCTCTCTTCACGAGAAAGTTACTCAACCAGTTGAACCACATCCTTCCGGATTGTTTCAACCCGTACAATGACTGCTATAGGCGGACGCTGAACATGTTGCAGTTTTGATTCAATCTAGGGATCTTGAGTCCTTTAGGGACTCTCATATAGATTTCTGAATCAAGTGACCCATACAAATATGTGGTCACAACATCCATCAACTGTATTTTTAAATTCAAGTTAGCTGCCATAGATATGAGATATCGGAACATTATGCCACTAACAACTGGAGAGTAAGTCTCATCATAATCGATGTCAAGTCTCTGTGTGAACCCTTGTGTCACTAGCCTCGCTTTGTATCTTACCACCTGGCCATGTTTATTCCTCTTCCAGAGGAAGACACATTTGTATCCTACAGGGATGACTTTTGGAGGTGTTGATTGTGGGCTAAAAGACCTCTCTTTGGCAAAGCGAGCACAGTTCCGCCTCAATTACTGCTTTCCTTTTGTTCCAATCTGAGCGCATCTAGTACTCTATCAAGGACTTTGGTTCTGGATTCGAATCCATTGAGTCACCAATTTTTGAGGAAAAATATATGTTGATAACAATGGTCTTTATTTTATATGACTCTCTAGATTCCACATAATTAGTGGTGATCTCCTCATGATTGTCCTCCCGCTTATCATGATTTCCCATAATGATTGAGATAGGGCATTCTAATCTTCCAATATGATAGTGTGCGCACGGCGCATTAGGATTTCTATCTTCAGGATGGTGTTCTTCAGGGACCAACTCAACTTTAGGTTGAGCCGCCTCTTTAGGGGCATTCTCGACTTCAGGTCAAGCTTCTTCAACTGATTCTTTAAGTGATGTAAGTGGCTCAGGCTGTTTCTACGGATGTCTCCGCAGAACTTTGTTTTAGGCACCCGAAGTTCTCCCCCTCTTCCTAGGATTAGGGGGGAAGTAGAGTTGGTAGCCTTCTAGGGTACTTGTACTCTCTTCAATGCATTTACTATAGGTATATGCAACTTTATCACTCTTTTATGATCAGTGAAGGCATCTGGCAGCTCATTTGCAAGACCTTACAAATGTATAATCCTTTGAACTTTTAGTTCGGATTCACTAGTACATGGGTCTAGGGATTGCTTCCGAGATGCATTCCATTCAATTTCCCGATATTCTTCTAGATGCCTATCTCCCCCTAATGCTGGGAAATGGTCTTCATTGAATACACAATCAGCGTATCGAGTCATATGAAGATTTCTAGTCATAGGCTCCAAATACTTGATTATGGACAAAGTCACATAACTAATGTTTATCCCCAACTTCCGGTTTGGTCCCATTGATGTACACTGAGGTAGTGGTATTGGCACATACACAGCGCAGCCAAATATACGTAGATGGAAAATACTTGGTTCACTTCCACGCACTAGTTGTAAGGGAGACGTGTCATGATATGCAATTGGCTTGAGTTGGATTAGTGTTGCAGCATGCAATACTACATGGCCCAACAATTGGTTGGCAGCTTACAATTCTGCAGCAACGGCCTGGCAATCCACTTGAACCTTTTGATCAAGGATTTAGCTAGACCATTTTGTGTGTGGACATATGGTACTGAATGCTCTACCTTAATGCCCATGGCCAAGCAATAATCATCAAAAGCTTTTCAACCTAAACTTACCAGTATTATCCATCCGAATGGACTAGATGCGACTATCAAGAAAACTTGTCTTGAGCCTAATTACTTGGGCAATAAGTTTAGAGAAAGCATGGTTTCTAGTGGACAAAAGGTCCATAAGGCCCCACCTAGTGGAAGCATCAATCAGTACATGAAATACCTGAACAGGCCTGACAAGGGCTGGATAGGTCCACAAATATCACTTCGTATCCTTTGTAGGAATGTTGATGACTCATCCTTAATCTTTAGGAGGGAGGGTCTAGTGATTAGCTTTCCCTTTGCACATGTTGTGCAAACAAAATCTTTAGGATTAGGGAAGCTACTGGCATTATGGCCGACATAATTGTTGATGATCCTTCTAATCATACCCAACCCAGGATGACCCAAACGGTCATGCTATATTCAAAATGATTTTGTGTTTCTGAATATAGTTTTCATCGCAACATATCCATCAGTAGGTTTTATGTACGTGTAGTACAAACCTGATGGCAATGAAGAGAACTTCTCCACCACTTACTTCTAGTACCCATCAAATTTGGTGATGAGCAAGTATTTAGCACCTTGCTCGATCTCGGTCTCTACATGGAAACCATTAGCATGGATATCTTTGAAGCTCAAAAGGGTACTTTTTGAGCTAGGATACAATAATGTATCCTTTGCAAATATTTGGGTACCCATAGGGAGAACCGGTGTGGCACTTCCTATGTGCATGATATGAGTATTGCTTCTGGCAATGGTCACAATATTTCTACTTTTCCTTGATAGTGTTTAGAAATATCTGGTTTCTCTCAGTATCGTATTGGTGGTGCCACTATCTACTAGACAAATTTCTGCTTTATCCATAAGGTTCTTACAGGTTCTGTTAAATACCATAGAATAACAGGAATTTTAACATAAAGCATATATTATGAGAAAGACAACATTTCATAATCCCTAGGAAACATACGAGGGTTTGGGTCACCTACCATGTTACAAATGCTCTACAGGAGCATGCATGGCCAAACCCATGGAAATGAAAACGACACATGTGGACATCACATGACTTTACGGAGATTACTGCAGGTCTCCAAATATATCAAAGTCACTCCTAAGAAGGTCGTCTTCACTTTCATCCATTTGGACGTCTTGCGCCAACAAGGTGTTTGGGGGGTGTGGCATGAACGGGACCAGTGTCCCTTTGCTCCGCATCTATAGCAATCGCCTTGCTCCCCCCCATCGTGGTCACCTTTTCACTTTTTAGGTCCTGGTCTACCCCTGGGCTTTTCCTTTCCTTTGACCTTGAACATGGCACCTCTCTTCCCCTTCTACTTTCCCTTTCCACGACCTCTATTGCGGTTGCGAGAACTCTCAGAAACGTTGGCATGTGCTTCAGACAAAGCCATGAAGCTAGTAGGTCGGGTAGAATGATTGTTCATGAGAACCTCATTCTATTGTTCGACAAGCGATAGCATTTCGCTTAACTAAGAGTACTTTCAATACCTTGAGTTTTCATACTACTGTTGTAGTAATATGTTGATAGGGTGGAAGGTGGAGAGAGTCTTCTTGATCATATTGGCGTCAGTGATCTTCTGGCCACATAGACATAATTTGGTCGCAATCTTGTGCAAAGCGAAGTTGTACGCTGCCACAGACTTAAAGTCTTGAAGCCTAGATTGATCCAATCCTGTTGTGCTTTGGGGAGCACAATCGTCAGTTGCTGGCTAAAGCGGTCCTTTAAGGACTGCCACAGGACCAGTGGATCTCTCTATATCATATATTCACACTTCAGGTCTGGGTGAATATGGTGTCGCATGTAATGCAACTTTTTCTTTTTCAGGCTTAGTGCGCTCATCCTTGTCGGCTTCAGGCTCGACAATGGTATGATCGAGGCTCATGCCGTCGAGTCTGATCTCGACGTCGGTAGCCCAAGTGAGGTAGTTGCTGCCAGCCATGGTGAGCATGTCGAAATCCCTCTTTGCGATATCTGACATGCCTGCACAATTAGTGTTAGGACCGCACGAGAATTTCCTAGGTGCAATCTTCAAGATTACTTTGTAATTAAATAACTCATAGCATAAGTTGCAATATGTAAATATATAGATTTGAATAATTGCAAAAAATAAATTGCAGTAAATAATGAGTAGCAATGAATATTAATGATATACTACAATTAATAAATTTGTGGGATTTAAATAGATTTAGGAAAGGAAATTGCTGTAAATAATAATAATAAAAAAGAATCTTATGAAGAAATATGGTGAACTTCGGGCCACACATATTTTTCCGGACTTCAGGCCCTATATTTGGGCATTATAGTGGGCTTCGGGCCACTATTTCACGTAAAATAGGGAAAGCTATGTGGCCCAACTCATAGTGGGCCAAGTGGGCCATACCCATGTTCCATGGGATGGCCTGATATGCTGATCCATCTATGGCTGTTCATCAAGAAGGATGGCTCACATTTCTCCCAGCTTGATATAAGAGGGATGGGTCAAAACCCTAACCCCTTTCCCAACTCTCTCTCTCTCTCCCCCTTATCTCCCTTTTTAGATCTGCAACACAGAAGGGAGAGGAGCGGCAGCCAAGGCTTGCCTGTGGGCCTATGGGGCGGCCGGTGGCTGGAACCTGCACTCGCGGGCACTTGCGGTCAACAGGATCTGCGATGGCCTAGGAGGGCCTCCGTGCACGTGTCCTTGTGGCTAGTGTTGGCTGCGATGGTGGCTGTTCTAGAGGTCAGTGGCCTGAGCCTACGCCCGCTTGAGGCCACGTCGGGCCTGCGCGCCATTCTGAAGGCCGAATCGAGGGCGCCTGAGGCCGTGCGGTGCGGTCGGCAGCGGTGGTGGGGCCGTGGGTGCCCATCGCGCCTGCGTCCATGCTTGCGCGGTGGCCTAGCGACGACAGAGGAGGGGCTCCGCGTGTGTGCCTCCATGCTCCTGTCCGGTGAGCCTGCGCCTGGCTTCGGCGGGGCTCTGCGGCTTGCAGGGCTAGCACGGCCGACCCGCGCCCACCGCCAGGCCGCTCCTGTCGGGTCTATGCAGTTGTAGGCCAGGGACCGGGTCGTGCTCGCACCTGTGCCCCTGGTGGGGCACTTCGCTGGTGGCCAGGAGGCCGGTACTATGTCAGCGCTTCAGGGCCATTGTGAGGTTGCTTCAGGCAACCATGTGGGCTACGGCTTCAGGCCATGTTCAGGAATCACCGTGGTGTTTGCAAGTATATCCACAGGTGATGAGTTCATGATGTGTTCGTGTTCTTGTGCTCGTGTGACAATTGAACACATATTTCTGTAAACTATTTCTGACCTTGTAGCTTGTAGAACTCGTGCTGATAACGTGTTAGAAATCAACCTCTTTAGATACACAAGAATGGGAATGTGCAGGCACTCGGAGAACAGAGATATGGGGAGAGCGGAGAGCTCTTTCTTTATTTCATTTGCTTTATTATTTTCTCTTATTTTACATCAGGGGAATAGTCCCCTATTTATAGGGAGAAAGGGCCTAATGATATCAACCATGTGTTTCACTCCCCCGTGTGAAATACCTTGTCGCTTTCTCCGTATTAGTTCTTTTGCCATTCTCTCATATGTGACAAGATTTACTGTTTGCCTAATACGACTCACCCACGTTACATGTTATATTTTACTACAGTTGGCATCATTTGAGGGAGTTAGGAGAGAGGCCGAGCAAGGTTATTTGTGGGCCTGAACTATGTAGCTTTTGATGCATCTTAAAATGTGTTAAGAAGCATGTTTAACTGTAGAGGTAGGTACGTTTCTACTCTTATCAAACCAGGTTAGTTTAGCCGATGCTCAGCCCATCCAAGGTAGCAGAATTGATTTGGCCCGTTCGATTTTCGTTTCTACGGCTGAAGTCCATTCGGTGTACTGTGTCATTTTGGCCACGTGTCATTAACTGGGCTGCTCCCGCTGGCCTTACAAAAACATAACAAATGAAACGCATCTAGGGAGGTTTCTTGTAGTAAATATATGTGCAACAGTATTTGGATGATTAGTGATTGCCTCTTAGGCAGTGCAACATGCTCTTAGTTTCCTCGGGTTAGGAATGTTCAATCGGGCGTTTTTAGGAATGTTCAATCGGGCGTTTTTACAACAATAGAGATTGAAAGGGAGATTGGTAGGGGATGGTGATATGCTTTCCTCGGGTTGGCCGGTTGATCTTTTGGGGATCAGCCAGTGCTCAGGATTTCTGTTTTAGGCCTAAAGCTCGGACAGTGCTCTAGGTATTGATGGATCAGGATTTCTGTTTTAGGCCTAAAGCTCGGGCAGTGCTCTAGGTATCGATGGATCCTCTCCCTTCTATAGGAGCCCATGCATCTCCTTATATATCGGGCATGGGGGTACAAATCGTGGGGAATCGGCCTAGGTTTCTATGCCTAGGCTCTTCTTGTCTCTTCTCCCGTCTAGCGCCATTGGTGCCTCCTTTGTCTTGTAGCTGACATCAGATAATGTTGCAACCACCACCTGACGTCCCTGCTATGGCCTGGTGCTTGACCGTCAGGTGTTGTTTGCTGCCACGGGGCATTCTCCAGGTTAATTAGCCTTCTCTAGGCTTAGTACGCAAGGATCTTTTCTCTACCTAGGGGAGGCTGACGAGCGAGCCTAGAGCCCTAGGCCCCTCAGGTTTGGGGAAGTCCTTTGTCTTGGCGGACCATGCCCCACGCGCAACCATGTTAGAGTAGTGACCGGCATTGCCTCGCGGCGAAGGCTCAAGATGGCGATGTGAAAGGTCTAGATGGCTAGAGGGGGGGGTGAATAGCCTTTTTAAAACTTTCTACAAAGACAAGCTAAACAAGTTTATCAATATAACAAATAGCGAGATGCGAGTTTTGCTTAGCCTACGGGGTGTTTGCAAGCCACCTATCCAATTCACAATTCTAGTATATTTGCACTCAACCGCACAAGTCAAACCGAGAGGGAAACTACAACTACAACTAGCAAGCTACACAAAAGAGCTACTCTAGCCAAGCAAACTAGCTAGCAAAGATAACTAAGAAAGTAATGCAAGTGAGGGTTAGGAGGGTATCACCGAGGGGCAAAGTATTGAGCCAACCAATATGATCAACAATGAATACCAAGATAACCGAACACCGGGATCAATCAATCACAATATGAAAGTGATGACACGAAGATTTATCCCGAGGTTCACGTGCTTGCCGGCACGCTAGTCCCCGTTGTGTCCCTCTTCACCACGTGGTTCGGTGGCTAATCGGTCTCACACCGAGCCTCTCAAAAGGCGCCACAAGAACCTACCAAATGGCAAAAGGTTGCAATGACACGAGCAATTTACTAATGTTGCCTTTGGCGCTTCGCCGAGGTAGGCACAAACCCCTCACAATCACCGGAGGTGGCCAAGAACAATCACCAACTCTTGCCAACGCCTCCAAACTGCTCCAAGCCGTCTAGGTGGCGGCAACCACCAAGAGAAACAAGAATCCCGCAGCAAATCAACCACCAAGTGCCAACTAGATGCTATCTCAAAATGCAAATGCACTTGGATCACTCAATCTCACTTCGAATATGCAAACAAGCAAGAGAGATGAGTGGGAGGGGAGTTGCTTAGCTCAAAGTGCTCACAAGTATGTCAAATGTCCAAGCGAGAGAGCCTTGAGCCGGCCAACGAGTATTTATAGACATACCCCTTCGAATATAGCCGTTAGGAACGAGATCCAGCTGAAATCGCGCTGACCGGACGCGCCGGTCAAACTGACCGGACGCGCCGGTCACGCAACGGCTATATTTTGAAACACCGACCGGACGCGCCGGTCGCAACGACCGGACACGCTGGTCACGACCGGACGCGCCGGTCCCGTGACTGACCGGACGCGCCGGTCAACACCGAGTCGCGCAAAACAAACCAGCGACCGGACGCGCTGTTGAACTGACCGGACGCCACAGTGCCCGCGTCCGGTGGGAGTCCAGTAAGCTCCCTGGACGACCGGACGCGTCCGGTCGCCTGTGACCGGACGCGCCTCGCGTCCGATCAACCGACTGAAAAACGCGCAGACGCTGGACGCTGACCGGACACGTCCGGTCAAACAGTGACCGCGTCCGGTCCAGCGTCCGGTGCAGCGTCCGGTCACCACTGTGACCTCCGTTCGCTTCCGTTTCTTTTCCGTTTGATTTCCGACTTCCGGCGTAGTAGAAAATAGGCATTTCATTTCCCCGAAATCGCCTGAATCCCGCGCTCGCACGCTCGGCGGGAGGGAGAGAGAGCCCCCAAACCCTCTCTACCGCTCAAACTCCAACGCCGTCGCAAACGTGCTAACACCACCAAGTGTTCTCGTCATGTGTGTGTGTTAGCATTTTCACAATCATTTTCCGAGGTGTTATTAGTTCTATCCAAATGCATATGATCATGAAATGCACACCTAGAGGCACTTAGGAGTTAAATAGCCGCGTCATTCCCCTCTTTATAGTACGGCTATCTATCCTATAATGTAACCACACCCACTAGGTGTCTTGGTTACTAAAACACAACCCTTAAGCATATACCTTTGCCTTGATCACGTAGGGTTGCATCCAAATCCAAGTGTGGCCATCATGATCACCATGTCCATCTTGCCATCAACCTTGGAATGTACTAATCCTCATATGCTACATACAACTTAGTCATAGGATTAGTACTTAGGTATTGTCACTAATTACCAACACCAAACATAGGACTTTCAATCTCCCCCTTGTTGGTAATTGGTGACAACCCTTTCACAAAGATATTATGATAAAATTTTGATTGAACCCATGTCACATTGTCCAAGTATATTACCATGTGTAAGAAGTATGGACATGTGATCATGAATTCAAATTGATAGCAATGGCTCCCCCTACATGTATGCTATATGTTTGGATTTTGGAAGCATACATGTTAGATAGGAAAGATTAGGAGCATTGACTACCAATAGGTGCTAAGTGTTTTAGATTATAGACCTTTGAAGCGTGATACCATCGGAGTAGCGATAAACACCATCTTAGCACCTTGTGTAGTTAGATACCACTTGGAAAAGCACAAACATAACTAGAAACCTCGTGAGATCAACATTATAAGCAAGGCTCTAGAACCACTTTGAAAAACATGAAGCAAGAAAAATCTAACTACTTCCTATTCATGCTAGTACTTCAATACACCATTCAAATGTATACTAGCAAAACATCACACAAGCAAAGTATTGGAGAAAAAGAAATGCATAACTATGCATCATACATATGAAGTGCACATGGAAATGCAACATTCATGTTTAAGAGCTTGCTCCCCCTACTTGTGTGCTCAAAATTTCAAAATTTTAGTTGATCCCCTTCTTTTATCAATTCTCCCCTTTTAGGATCTATATTTGTGAACAACATTTTCTCCCCCTTTGTGAACAACATTTTCTCCCCCTTTGAGTTCTATCTTTGTGAACAACATTTTCTCCCCCTTTGGCACCAATGACCACAAGGGACCAATTTTAGATAGATTATCATGTTGAATTATGGGGTGAGGATCAAGTTTGTGATTCAACCTAGATTGCTTGCATAAATAAAATGCTTCGGTTTGATCCAAGGGCAAGCTTCTTCACACCTCACTAGAAGGGTTATCATGCACCATGTTGAAGCAAATATTTAGACAAGTGATCTAGATTAAACACTTAGGATCACAAGCTACTTAAACAAGTTATATGCTACCACTAGATCATACAAGTCATGGAAACAATAGTGGCACCATATAAACTTCAAAGTCATTTGATTTGCATGAATGAGCCTAGAACATAAGAAATCATGACTAGATGCACTAAACATGTCCTTAGTAGAGAATGTATGACATGTCAACCAATTGTACCTTGGGGCTCGAAGGAGAGGCATGTCATAACATTGGGGTGCATCAACTCATGTTGGAGAAGTCAAGTATGTTCAACTCATTGTTTAGCTTGTGAAATCTCTTCTCATCAAGTGGCTTGGTGAATAGATCGGCTAGTTGATCTTCGGTGCCCACACTCTCAATAGCAATGTCACCCTTTTGTTGATGATCTCTAATAAAATGATGACGAACATCAATATGCTTTGTTCTTTGATGTTGAACCGGATTGTTGGTTAGCTTCACGGCACTTTTATTGTCACATAGCAATGGCACATTCTTAAAATTGATTCCAAAATCCTTCAATGTTGCCTTCATCCACAAGATTTGTGCACAACAACTACCCGCGGCGATGTATTCGGCTTCGGCGGTAGATAGTGCAATACTATTTTGCTTCTTGGATGACCATGAGACAAGTGATCTTCCCAACAATTGACAAGTCCCGGAAGTGCTCTTTCTCTCTACTTTGTCACCGGCATAGTCGGAATCCGAATATCCAACTAGCTCAAAGCTTGCACCTTTGGGATACCATAATCCAACATCTTGTGTATGCTTCAAATACCTCAATATTCTCTTTGTTGCCTTCAAATGACTTTCTCTTGGTGAGGCTTGAAATCTTGCACACATGCATACACTAAACATCACATCGGGTCTTGATGCCGTCACATAGAGTAGGCTACCAATCATTGATCTATAAAGCTTTTGATCCACCATGTTACCACTCTTGTCACTATCCAAACTTCCACTAGTGCCCATTGGGGTTGTAATGCCCTTTGCATCTTCCATGCCAAACTTCTTGAGCATATCTTTGATGTACTTGGTTTGGCTCACAAATGTTCCTTCCTTCATTTGTTTGATTTGAAGTCCAAGAAAGAAACTAAGTTCACCAATCATTGACATTTCAAATTCCTTTGCCATCATTTTCCCAAACTCATCACAATAATCTTGATTGGTTGAACCGAAGATGATATCATCAACATATATTTGCAACACAAACAAGTCTTTCCCAATCTTCTTGGTGAATAGAGTAGTATCCACTTTGCCCATGACAAATCCTTTAGATAGCAAGAAGTCCCTCAATCTTTCATACCATGCTCTTGGTGCTTGCTTCAATCCATACAAAGCTTTTCTCAATTTGTAGACATGATTGGGTTTCTTGTCATCTTCAAAACCGGGAGGTTGCTCCACATACACCTCTTCTTGAATGTACCCATTGAGAAATGCACTCTTCACATCCATTTGATATAGCTTGATATTGTGAGCACAAGCATAGGCAAGTAAGATCCTAATTGCTTCCAATCTTGCAACCGGGGCATAAGTTTCACCAAAGTCAAGACCCTCTATTTGTGTGTAACCTTGAGCCACTAGTCTTGCTTTGTTCCTTACTACTATTCCATCTTGATCTTGCTTGTTGCGAAAGACCCATCTTGTTCCAATGACATTGTGATCACTAGGTCTCTCAACTAGTTCCCATACTTCATTTCTTTTGAAGTTGTTGAGCTCTTCATGCATTGCATTTACCCAATCCGGATCTCTCAATGCTTTATCAATATCCTTGGGTTCTTCCATTGACACAAAAGAAGAGTGAGCACAAAATGATGCCAATCTTGATCTAGTTTGAACTCCCCTTTGTATGTCACCAATGATGGAATCTAATGGATGGTCTCTAGCAATGTTGGTTGGTTGAAGCACTTGCACTTGATTGCTTGGATGTTGATGTTGATCATGAGTTGGAGATGATGAACTAGCCACTTGTTGATCTTGTTGCACTTGAGATGATGTACTAGCTTGATTTTGCATTAGAGACTCACTAGCTTGTGTAATTGGACTTTGGAGCACTTGATCTTTGTTGTCATCCACATCAATTACTTGCTTTGGCCTAATATCACCAATATCCATTTCTTTCATAGCATTGGTCAATTGAGTTCCTCTAACATCATCCAAGTTATTTTCCTCATCTTGAGAGCCATTTGTTTCATCAAACTCAACATCATGAACTTCCTCAAGTAAACCACTAGCCAAGTTCCAAACTCTATAAGCTTTGCTAGTAGTGGAGTAACCAAGTAAGAAACCTTCATCACATTTCTTCTCAAACTTGCTCAATCTAGTGCCCTTCTTCAAGATATAGCATTTGCAACCAAATACCCGAAAGTATGCAATGTTGGGCTTTCTTCCATTTAAGATCTCATATGGTGTCTTCTCTAGAAACTTGTGGCAATAGAGGCGGTTGCTATAAAAGCAAGCCGTGTTGATTGCTTCGGCCCAAAATGAATGACTCACATTATACTCATTCAACATTGATCTTGCCATATCAATTAAGGTTCTATTCTTCCTCTCAACTAGGCCATTAGATTGCGGTGTATACTTGGCCGAAAATTGATGTTTGATTCCAAGCTCCTCACATAGCTCATCAACTCTTGTATTTCTAAACTCACTTCCATTGTCACTTCTCACTTTCTTGATTGTGGTCTCAAACTCATTTTGCACTCTCTTGATGAACTTCTTGAATATGTCAAATACATCACTCTTGTCCACAAGAAAGAATACCCATGTGTATCTAGTGAAATCATCCACAATCACAAACCCATACTTGTTGCCACCAATGCTTGTGTATGTGGTTGGTCCAAATAGATCCATGTGCAACAACTCAAATGCCTTGGAAGTACTCATAATGCTCTTCAATGGATGAGTGTTGCCTACTTGCTTTCCGGCTTGACATGCACTACATAGCTTATCTTTCTCAAATGTGACATCCTTCAAGCCTCTAACTAAGTCATGCTTCACTAACTTGTTCAATTGCTTCATGCCAACATGACCAAGTCTTCTATGCCATAACCAACCCATACTTAATTTGGTGAGCAAGCATGTTGAAAGTTGAGTATCACTAGCATTGAAATCAACCAAGTATAGATTCTCATATCTAAAACCCTTGAAGATCAAATTGGAGCCATCAACACTAACTATCTCCACATCATCAACACCAAATATGCACTTGAAACCAAGATCACACAATTGAGCAACCGAGAGAAGATTGAAGTTCAACTTTTCAACTAGGAGCACATTGGAAATGCTATGATCATTTGAGATTGCAATCCTTCCAAGAGCCTTCACATCACCCTTGCTATTGTCACCAAATGTGATACTATCAATGCTACTATCATTTGATTTGAGAGAGTTGAACATTCTTGAATCACCGGTCATATGTTGAGAGCACCCACTATCAAGCACCCAATGCCTTCCTCCGGCCTTGTAATTTACCTACAAAATAAATTAATGTTTCTTAGGTACCCATACTTGTTTGGGTCCTTGGAGGTTAGTAACTAAGCTCTTTGGTACCCAAATGGCCTTCTTCTTTGGACCCACAATTGGTGTACCAACAAACTTAGCTTGCACACCTTTCTCACCCTTGGTAAGCACATAACAAGAATCAAAAGGAATGTAATCCATTTTAGCATGAAACTTGTTGTTGTTCTTGTTCATTTTATTACAATTAATCTCTAGATGCCCAACTTGCTTGCATCTATTGCAATAACGACCATTGCTCTTCACAAAGCGAGACTTTGGAGTAGCAAAGGCCGCCTTGCCCTTCTTGGGAGTATAGCCCAAACCCTCTTTGTTAAGAGAGAACCTTTGGCTACCCAAGCATTTTAGCAAGCGAGCATCCCCACCATAGGCATTGCCTAATGCGCGGGTGAGGTCATCCACCTCTCTCTTGAGAGTCTCATTCTCAACCACAAGTGATGAATCACTAGTAGTAGAGGTAGAGTTGGTTGTGGTGGATGATGATGAGCTACATGAAGCATTAGTAGGACCAACAAATAAAGAATCATCAATAATATCACATGTTAGTCCAATATCACAAGTGACAATCACTTGCTCCTCCTTAGCTTCCTTCATGAGCTTCTCCAACTTGAGGTCCTTCTCCTTGATGAGCTCAAGTAGAGAGGAGTGGGCTTCCTTAAGCCTAGTGTGAGCAACTTCAAGGTCCTCGTGGTCTTCCTTTAGACACTCACGAGAGGCCTCTAGCTCATCAAAGGATTTCCTAAGAGCTTTGAGCTCTTGTTCAATTCCTTTGCACTCCTTACTCTTTTTGAGAGCAACAAGCTCCTCCATCAAGGCATCATTTTCATTGCTCTTGGCAATGAGCTCTTGTTCCAAGATTTTGTATTTCTTGGTTGTCCTCTTGTAGCCCTTGCTCATTTGATCTATTATGCCCAATAGATCATCCTTGGAGTAGTCCTCATCCTCCTCATCATCACTCCTACAACCATCACTAGCACAAGAATCATCATCACTATCATCATATTTTACCTTGGTGGGCTTGGCCATAAGGCATGTCGATGTAGTGTCGAAGATGGATGACTTGTTGGAGAGGGCGATGCTTGCAATGGCTCGCCGAGTGGTCCTCTCATCATCACTAGAGCTTTCATCATCATCACTATCGGAGTTGTCACTATCCCAAGTGACCACATAACCACCACCCTTCTTCTTCTTGTTGATAGTGAAGCTCTTCTTCTCTTTCTTCTCCTTCTTGTCCTTCTTGTTCTTCTTCAATTTCAACTCCCCATCATGATATCTTTTGTCTTCATAGGGGCACTTTGCCACTACATGATCGGGGCTATTGCAATTGTAGCAAAGCATCTCCTTTGCCTTCATGAAGTCCCTTCTCTTTCTTGCACCATATCCTTTCTTCTTCATGAACCTCCCCATCTTGTGCACTAGGAGGGCCATGGTCTCATCATCGAATGGATCATCATCATCACTCTCCACCTTGCTCTTGCCCTTAGAAGATGAAGCCTTGAATGCAATGGGCTTCTCTTGCTTGACCTTGGTCTCCTTCTTCTCATCTTCATCTTCATCATCATTGTATTGGGCATCGGTCATTATATCTCCAAGCACATTGGTTGGTTTGACCTTGTCCAATCCCTCTCTAAAGATCATTCTTCTCAAGGTGGCAAACTTCTTGGGTAAGCACATCAAGAACTTGTGTGAGAAGTCCTTGTCCTCAACCTTCTCTCCAAGCCCCTTGAGATCATTGACAATGACTTGGAGCCTATAGAACATCTCCGGGATGGATTCATCATCCTTCATCTTGAAGGTGGAGAACTTGTCCTTGAGCATATATAGCTTGGCACTTTTTACCGTTGAAGTGCCTTCATATGTCTCTTCAAGCCTTATCCAAAGCTCATTTGCCTTTTCAAGATCTTTGATTTGCTCAAATACTTTGTCATCAATGGCACGGTAGATTGTGTCAAGTGCCGCCGTGTTGCATTGTTTGTTGATGCGGTCATTTGGAGTGAGATTTTCTTCATCAAGAATAATGTATCCTTCATTGGTCACATTCCAAACCTTCTCATGTATATTGCCTAGATATTGCTTCATCTTCCTTTTCCAATGATCAAAGGAAGAAACACCATCAAAGAATGGAGGCTTGCCATTAACATGATTGAACATAACTTGAGCCATCTTGCACCGAGGTTGTTAAGCCTTGCAAACGGTGACCACGGCTCCGATACCACTTGAAAGGTCTAGATGGCTAGAGGGGGGGGGGGTGAATAGCCTTTTTAAAACTTTCTACAAAGACAAGCTAAACAAGTTTATCAATATAACAAATAGCGAGATGCGAGTTTTGCTTAGCCTACGGGGTGTTTGCAAGCCACCTATCCAATTCACAATTCTAGTATATTTGCACTCAACCGCACAAGTCAAACCGAGAGGGAAACTACAACTACAACTAGCAAGCTACACAAAAGAGCTACTCTAGCCAAGCAAACTAGCTAGCAAAGATAACTAAGAAAGTAATGCAAGTGAGGGTTAGGAGGGTATCACCGAGGGGCGAAGTATTGAGCCAACCAATATGATCAACAATGAATACCAAGATAACCGAACACCGGGATCAATCAATCACAATATGAAAGTGATGACACGAAGATTTATCCCGAGGTTCACGTGCTTGCCGGCACGCTAGTCCCCGTTGTGTCCCTCTTCACCACGTGGTTCGGTGGCTAATCGGTCTCACACCGAGCCTCTCAAAAGGCGCCACAAGAACCTACCAAATGGCAAAAGGTTGCAATGACACGAGCAATTTACTAATGTTGCCTTTGGCGCTTCGCCGAGGTAGGCACAAACCCCTCACAATCACCGGAGGTGGCCAAGAACAATCACCAACTCTTGCCAACGCCTCCAAACTGCTCCAAGCCGTCTAGGTGGCGGCAACCACCAAGAGAAACAAGAATCCCGCAGCAAATCAACCACCAAGTGCCAACTAGATGCTATCTCAAAATGCAAATGCACTTGGATCACTCAATCTCACTTCGAATATGCAAACAAGCAAGAGAGATGAGTGGGAGGGGAGTTGCTTAGCTCAAAGTGCTCACAAGTATGTCAAATGTCCAAGCGAGAGAGCCTTGAGCCGGCCAACGAGTATTTATAGACATACCCCTTCGAATATAGCCGTTAGGAACGAGATCCAGCTGAAATCGCGCTGACCGGACGCGCTGGTCAAACTGACCGGACGCGCCGGTCACGCAACGGCTATATTTTGAAACACCGACCGGACGCGCCGGTCGCAACGACCGGACACGCTGGTCACGACCGGACGCGCCGGTCCCGTGACTGACCGGACGCGCCGGTCAACACCGAGTCGCGCAAAACAAACCAGCGACCGGACGCGCTGTTGAACTGACCGGACGCCACAGTGCCCGCGTCCGGTGGGAGTCTAGTAAGCTCCCTGGACGACCGAACGCGTCCGGTCGCCTGTGACCGGACGCGCCTCGCGTCCGATCAACCGACTGAAAAACGCGCAGACGCTGGACGCTGACCGGACGCGTCCGGTCAAACAGTGACCGCGTCCGGTCCAGCGTCCGGTGCAGCGTCCGGTCACCACTGTGACCTCCGTTCGCTTCCGTTTCTTTTCCGTTTGATTTCCGACTTCCGGCGTAGTAGAAAATAGGCATTTCATTTCCCCGAAATCGCCTGAATCCCGCGCTCGCACGCTCGGCGGGAGGGAGAGAGAGCCCCCAAACCCTCTCTACCGCTCAAACTCCAACGCCGTCGCAAACGTGCTAACACCACCAAGTGTTCTCGTCATGTGTGTGTGTTAGCATTTTCACAATCATTTTCCGAGGCGTTATTAGTTCTATCCAAATGCATATGATCATGAAATACACACCTAGAGGCACTTAGGAGTTAAATAGCCGCGTCATTCCCCTCTTTATAGTACGGCTATCTATCCTATAATGTAACCACACCCACTAGGTGTCTTGGTTACTAAAACACAACCCTTAAGCATATACCTTTGCCTTGATCACGTAGGGTTGCATCCAAATCCAAGTGTGGCCATCATGATCACCATGTCCATCTTGCCATCAACCTTGGAATGTACTAATCCTCATATGCTACATACAACTTAGTCATAGGATTAGTACTTAGGTATTGTCACTAATTACCAACACCAAACATAGGACTTTCACGATGTAGTGCATAGGCACCTGTCAGGCCCTAGGCGATTTACAGATTTTAGAGGTGGCTTCTGGTCTTGGCTTAGGGCATGCTGGGCCCACGCTAGGGTCAGGACAGCTGCTTGGACAGAGGTCAAGTCGGGGCTGCCCCCGCGAGCTTCGATCGGTGGCGGTGCTTGTCCTCTAGGGCTCGCCTCTGACATCGAGGGCCTCCTCGGGGTGGACCAGTTCTCGGGCTACCGAACCTTGCCCTTTCTAACTGAGGGTGCGCGTGAGCATATACCTGATGGGTATAGCCCTCGAGCCTCGGGCGACCTAGAGAGTTGATGGGGAGTTGTTCGAACTTTTGCGTTCTCAGCTCGAGGACTTAGCATACCCTATGTTGGACTCTCAACAACATGTTTTGTTTATGGTCAAATTTTACATTAATACATATTTTTTTGGATAAAGGAAGATTTTATTATTTGGTGCTTAAGCATTTCTACCTCTGTTTTGAAGTAAAATGGTGATTTTACCCTTGCTTTTTCAAATTTGTGATTTTATCCCTGCAATTTCAAAACGAAGATAGACATTACCCTTGCTTTATAAAGTCCCTCTAACGGTGTTGACTTTTTGGCCAAAGGACAACTTTACACAAGCATTTTTACTTCTGTTTTATTTTGATATTTGCGTTTTTACCCTATTTTCTATCAACAATTTGGCTATTTTGATATATATAATTATACAATTTAGTTAGTGCAAAACTTGACAATTTTTAGAAAAATTAGACAACATTTCAGCTAACAATCCATATATCCCACATAAATTAGTACAATGTTCTTGAGCATATCTCATCAAATTAACCACCCATATAATACGATGGGCATTCTCAAGAAAAACGATGGGCAACAAGTTCGGTCGCAATTACGAACCCAAACAATCGCACGAACATAGAAGCAAACTCCTCCAATTTCCATACGGCGGCAGTAGCAACAGGCCAGATGACAAATTCCCATGGAGCCGCAACGCGCTCACAGCCAAATGTTCGCTGGTGAGCTTGTGTATCCAAAAACCATGTGTTTTTAGCATTCTAACACATGAATTTTTTTTGTCATAGGATGAAGATCCAACAGCCTCCACCTCTTCTTCTACCTTCAGCCTCCTTCTACCCTAATCACAAATCACAGATCACAAGAGATATTTTTTTCTATGAAAGGATAAATTACAATTTTCCCCCTATGCCAGCACAATCACAGACGCGGACCGGAGGGTGGAGGGCGACGAAGAAGAAGGTGGAGAGGGAGAAGAGGGTGCATGGGCCCCATTGTCCTAGGCACCGAAAAATTTGTGTGTTGGATGGACAAAAAAGCACATGGGTGTTGTATAGCATTCCTCTTGCTGTTAGCAAGCGCGTCGTTCATCTTGCCCTGCTGCATGGTGGTGCCATTGCTGTGGCGCTCCATGACGAGGCATATGACCAGAGTCGCCGCCTCGTTGGCCCACAGCGTGCCGCTAGCCATAATGGCCGCGAACTCCCTCATCACCTATTCACCTCCTCCTACACCATCCTCGTGGCATTCTCGAACGGGTCAGCATGCAGCACTAGGCGCAGGCACGGGAGATTCCTTCGAATCCTTCTCCGGCACTGGCGATTCTCCATCGAACCGGAATAAAGGCCGCTCGCGAGGCGTGCCGCAGCTGCCTGCGTGGCAAGATGGCGGGGGAGGGGAGAGAGGCGTCGCTAGCAACCACCACTCAGAGCCGCACTGCTCAAATCCACCGCGTGCCAAACCGTAGCGGTGCGAACACCTCCACCTCCCGTGACACGCATATCTGCGTGGCCGAGCCAAGGTTTTGGGAGAAAATTATCCAAGGGATATGGTGGTCTTTTCCTATGGGTGTTTTTCCTTTTCTTGCCATTTAATTTAATCCACTTAGCCTAAATGGTGTTACAAAGTAGGGGTAAATTGTTATTTTATTTAAAAATGTAAAAAGTCTAGATCATCCCTTGCCATTTAGGCCCGTGTCTAACACTCTAACTAACACCCCAAGTACAAAACCAGGTATTGAACACATTAAAGTTTGCAAAATCGGTCAATTTACCCCCTAGGGTGGTTTTGCTAGGCAGTTTTGCCACATTGGCGCTGATGTGGATGACTATGGGTAGGCCCCGCTTGTAAGTGATAGGTGTTTATCTCCACGACAAGTGGTCCCCACCCATCATATCCTACATGTACACAGGGAGGGAGATGAAGCTCCCGATAGTGGGGGCTCACCGGCGCGTGGGGCCAGTAGAGCGAGGCAGGCACGGAACAGCCGGCGAGCGTGGGGCCAGTGGCGCGTGCGCGCAGCCAATAGAGCAAGGCGTGGAGTAGACAGCCGTCGAGCATGGCACCAGCAAAGCGAGGCGGGCATGGCCGGCGTGGCAATGTCGGTGCGAGCTAGCACGGCGTTGCAGCTAGCGCGAGTGAGCACGGCAACACCGACACAAGCAGGGGCGGGCGCAAGCCAGCGTGGCACGTCTGGTGCGGCCATGGCGGGCGCGGCGCAGCAGTGCATCCAGCGTGAGCAAGCGTGGCACGGCCAGGGTGCTCTCCACGAGCTCCCTATCTAGTCCGGAGCGCCCTCACCAAGCATCACCACTGCCATTACTGACCTCGGGTGCAGACGGTGGCCATGGTCACCCGCCAAGCTTGAGGAGAGCTCCGCCACTACAGGGTGTTGCCCTGGTGCCAGCTCCAGCCCAACCAAGCTCGCCCTTGCTCTGCTGTGCCCTAGTGCCACCACTATGGCCCCTCCCTGGCAGCTCTATTCGCCACTGCTGCTCTCTCCATCGGGCTGACGCCTGCACCCGTGGCCAAGGCGCCACGATCAACGTCTAGGCGGGCTAGGCACCACAGCATGTGTGGCCAAGCACTACCTTGCCCGCGCGGCTAAAAGGACCTAATGGCTACAGGGAGGTGAATAGCCTATAAAAATCCTACAACAACACTAAGAACATGTGATTAGTAAATAAGATGGTGAAGCGAATGTTGCGTTAGCCTACTAAAAAGAGCAAGCCACCTACCAACAATTCTAGTCAATTAAGATAACTAAGCACTCAAGGCCTATGTCACTACTCCCTACACTAGTTGAGGTAGCTAGAAACTAATTACAACTAAGAAGCAAAGCTACTCAACTAACTACCACTACCACAAGTTCTACACAAGGTAAATACAAGAAAGGACTCGAAGATTATACCTACCGCCTTGTAGTGTAATAAACCAATCACGAAAGGAGCCAATCAATCACAAAGAAAACCTCAGAGACAATAATGACACAAGAATTTTTTATCGAGGTTCACTTGCTTGCCAGCAAGCTAGTCCTCATTGTGGCGATACACTCACTTGGAGGTTCACGTGCTAGAGTACCTTTTGGCTCTCTGCCGGAGAAAAGGTCAAGAACCCCTCACAGCAATAATCCTTGATTGGGGGCGAATACAATCACCAAATCCCTCACCAATCACCAAATCACCTAGGGTTTCCCCCAAATCCTCTGTTGAATGAGGCACAAGCTAGGAGAGGGAGAAGATGCTCTTGAAGCTCTCAAGATCAACAATAGTGCTCAATCTCTCACTTGAATGGAGCACAAATGCTAAAGAGTGAGAGAGGAGAGGAGAGAGGTTTTCTTTTCTTAGGGTTCTTGCGAGGATGAACAAGGGAGAAGAGTGTGCGAGAGAGGAAAAAGGGAAGGTGGAGGCACTGGACTTAACCCTCAGCCGACAGGCTCTCCACACCCCTGGGCCAGCCAGCTAACCAAAGGCTATAGGAGCTCCCTCACAACATACGCATCCAATGGCAGCAAATGGCACGGACAACGGCGTCTGTGCGCTCCTCCACGTGGTGCTGAGACAACAGGCAGGAACGGCGCAGACGGAGGGATACAGAGCAGAGTGCCTCCACTCTCATGGCCTGACTCGCGCCGCACATGGTCAACTGGTGGACAACAGCGTGCCAGCCTCCCAGTGCCCTCTTTCTCTCTCTGTCGGTCAGCAAGAGCACAAACGGCCAGCAATGGCAAAAACAGCCTCTCTCATGATCACGAGCTTTCTCTCTAGCTGGTCCCACGAGAACTGCTCAACAAGAATTTCTTGTTGAGCCAACAGAATTGCTGGTTGAACCTTTTTTTCTCGTGTCACTCTCTCACATGCAGCGGTACCACGAGCACTATTCCTAAACAAGAGTTTCTTGTTGAGGAGAGGGGACCGCCGGTTAGGCCTCTTTATCTCACACCAACCAGCCCACATGGCTCCTTCCTAGCCACACACCTGTCTCTCACATGCACTATTCATGATCAAGATATTCTTGCCGAGGAGAGAGAATTGTCAGAAGATAAGAGCACCTAACAGAGCACCCATGGTCAGCAAAAAATGCTCGCTCAACAAGAAATTCTAGGGTAGTAGTAGCAGCCCCAAAACATTTTCTTTTTACTCTTTTCAAGTGCAAACTTCAACAAGATATTCTAAAATAAATTAAGCACTTAAGTTAACTTGTCACAAATAATTTCCTCAAGCTTTCTCATGCATCTCACCACGTCACTAAGCACATCAAATATATGCAAATGAGACTGACACCTAGTGGCACAAGATAACCATTACAATTAAAGATTTTCTCTCTTTATAGTATGGTTATCTATCCTAAATCCACCACACCCACTTAGTGTCTTGAGTGGCAAAACAAAATGGCTCTATCAAATATACCTTTGTCTTGAGCCTATTTTATTTTTCTCTTTCTTCTTTTTCAAGTTAGAGCACTTTTATCATCTTTTGTCCATCACAATCACCATGGACACCATCATCTAGCTCCATCACTTGGTGTGTACCAATCCTATCTCATATTCACTTAGAGCAATGATCAGTACACTAAGGTTTCATCAATTATCCAAAATCAAACTAGAACTTTCAGCGGCCCCATACCTCGCTGTCTCCTACCAGCACTGGCTGGAACCGGCCAGCCCTAGGCCTGATCCGTGCTCTAGTCGGTGCTCTGTACGAAGGTTGAAGAAGGAAGTGAAGAAGAACAAGTGGTAGGGTTCCTGATGGTTAATGTTCAGAGGAAGTAGTTTTCGGATATGAACTTGGTAGATTAGTGGGTTCCCAGTGCAAAAGTGCTTTTCCTTTTCTCTTACAAGTAGGGTCCACTCATCAGTCATCCACATCAGCACCAACAAAGCAAAACCGCCTAGCAAAACCATCCTAAGGGTAAATTCACTGGTTTTGCAAACTTTAATATGTTCAATACCTGGTTTTATACTTTAGGGTGTTAGTTAGACACAAGCTTAAACGTCAGGGGTGATGTAGACTTTCTCCTTTCATAACGATCAGGGAAAAATCACAAAGTTAAAAAGTGAGGGCAAAATCACCATTGAAATATGTGGCAGGGGCAGAAACACCAAAATCCCTTATTACTTTCGTAAGTGCAATAGATCAAGTTGATACAAAGCCTTGAAAAAAAACTACTTTTGGCTTCTGCTCGACAACAAGCACAACAGCCACCGAAAGAGAGAAACACACTCTAGTGACTATCATTTATCATTTATGCATTGATTGAACGTAAGATTACTTGTTTGCGCTAGCATATATAGATTTATTGCTAACAATTTTGAAACTCTCTTATGCAGAAGGCTCCGCTGAAGAAGAATTTCAATGTTCCTAATGAGTCAAAAAAAGAGCTGAGGGAAACCTTAAAAAGGATAGAAGACCTAATCGACGCAGGACAAAAGCTTCTACCGTTGCTCCATTTGACCACCAGTGGTGACAATATCAAGAGTTCACCAAAACAGATGCAGCAAATTTTGGCCACTCGGACTGCAGATGCAGCAAAATTTCTGGGTGCTCCGGACCCTATGCCGATCTCTGATATGAATGAAGAAGAGGTTTTCGAAATGTTCATGCATTATGCACTTGACAATTCAATGATTAGTGACCAAGATAGGGGCAAATTTGAGTCAATTGGTAGAGAAATTTCCCTACCACTACTAAAGTCACCTCTGGCCGCGAGAACAGTGGCAGGACAGCTGAGGCTAAGAACCAGTGGAGCAGATGATATTGATTTCTGGATTAACACCCTGAACCAGAAGCGTGATCTGCTGAATGATACTATGGGAGCTCTATGGTGGAGCTACCATCAGCTTGAGGAGCATGTCCAGCAATGTTTTGCATATTGTAGTATGTTTCCTAGAGGACATAAGTTGGATCGAGACAAGCTAGTTAAAATGTGGATGGCACAAGGGTTTGTGGATACCAGTAAAACCTCAGACATGGAAGTTGCTGCTCGTGAGTGCTTTGAAGTATTGCTGTCAACCTCATTCATCCAACTAAAACATAAGACTGATTACCAAGAGTACTATACAGTTCATGATCTCTTCCACGACTTAGCAGAAAGAGTTTCTGGAAGTGACTGTTTCAGAATTGAGAAACATATGGAGGACCGCCAGATTCCTCAAGACGTTCGTCATCTCTTCATTGATTCCAATAATCTAGAAAAAAAACTCATAGAGCAGATTGTGAAACTGGACAGCTTGCGAACTCTATTAATGTCAAGTCCTGGCACAGAAATAACTGCAGAACAGTTCGAAAGCATGCTCAAAAAACTGAAGAAGCTGCGGTTCGTGAGTGTGCGGCTGGAGAAATTTGGAGCGGATGTGATTCCAGAATGTATTGGTGAATTAAAACATCTTCGCTACCTTGGTCTTCGCCACCCGTATGATAGCGGTATTATAGATCTGCCACCCGCATTTACCAAGCTATACCATCTGCAGGAGATCTCCATTCCTCGATGCCGTCTTGACAGCAATCACATTGCCGACCTTGAGAATCTGCGGCGCATCGGGTATCTCCAGGTGATCATCCCTGACATAGGGCGGATGCCGTGGCTCCGAACTATGAGTGCCTTCACAGTGAAGAAGGAAAAGGGTTACGAGATAACGCAGCTGGAGAAGCTGGACGACATTCGTGGCGAACTGAAAATTGAGGGACTTGGAAACATCCAAAGCGAGGAGGATGCTCGTCGGGCCAACCTAAGCAACAAGCTACAAGTATCAGAACTCGAATTTGACTGGAAACCCATTGAGGAGGAGACAGAGTCGTCAAAAAGGAAAAAACAGAAGACTGCTGACCATCGTCAACAAGAAGTTACTCCAGAGCAGATCCTTGAGTCCCTCCACCCTCCAACCCTATTAGTTCAACTCACCATTAAGAACTACGGCGGATCGACGTTCCCAAGTTGGTTGTCAGGAGAAGATGGTAAGCTAAAGCACCTGCAACGTCTCATTTTCGATGGTTGCAACGGGTCAGGTTCTCAGCTCAAGTTTAGCAAACCCCTCCCTGAGCTGCATAGACTTTACATCAAATTTTGCAGTTGGGACGCTTTGCCAGATAACATCGAGCAGCTGGCATCGCTCGAGGAATTGAGTATCTATTGTTGTCACAATATCCAGTTACCACTAAGGTTACCATCATCCCTCAAGAGACTTGAAATAGAGGTTTGCTCAAATATCTCGACGCTACCGGAATTGCTTCCATCCCTCGAGGTATTGATTATCCGTTGCATAAATATCAAGTCACTACCAGAATTACCATCATCCCTCAAGGTACTTCGAATAGAGGATTGCTCAAATATCTGCACACTACCGGAATTGCATCCATCCCTCGAGGAACTTGAAGTAGTGGATTGCCCAAATATCAAGTCACTACCAGGATTACCATTATCCCTCAAGAAACTCGAGTGCGAGCAATATCTCGTGGACAGCTACCGGGATAGGCAAGCTATTGACCAGATAAAAACGAAATCATTTCTTTGACACTATGGCTTTTGCAACTGCCTACATGGAGCAATTTGCATGTAAGTTTCTTTATTCTTTATTACTATCTTTCCTGTCTTCAAGACAGCATGCAGGTTCTCTGCTTTATGTTTTGGTCATTTCCCCCTCATAAAAGCTCGTTTTTAGTTGGGCAGATCAAATAATGATTGGAAGATGATGCGTCGGAGCCCCGGCCGTCGAGCTTCTCTGGAGTCGCTGATCCCAGACATTTGGTTTCATGTTATTTTGTGTGCAACAGTGATATGATGACTGTTTTGTTTATTCCATTTCCTGATCGGCATATTATGTTTTCTCGACGGACCGTTTGTTTGCTTTCATGTGTGTATTTGTGTAATAATTTATGGCCTGCAGTAGCCAATACCCATACGATTCAGATCAAGACCCACTGTATTTGTCTAAGTGTGAGATCAAGTTTGATGAACAATTGGTTTGCAATGATACTGGCGTTACAAAATAATTATTGTTGCACAAAATGTTTAGTGATATGATATTTGTTCGTGTGCAAGTGTTGGGATTATATTGTTTTGAGATTGATGTCACACACTCATGAGAGTGGTGTTGCATGGATTAATTCTGAGTAAGCCTTAGACTTGTGCTTGTACTTGCTTTGATATTCATGTGCAGATGATTGCTTGAGGCGGAACATGGTCAGTGTGACACACTGGAACTAGGTTCAGGTGAAAACGAGGTTTCAGGACAAAGTTTAGTGAGGAACTAAGGCCCTATTGGTCAAATGGTGTCATGCGAGACGTTCAGACCAAAGAACAATGCATATGAGGATTTTTGATACGTGGACTTATCCGTGACTTGGTATCTAGATATTATTGGTCCAACTTCAACTAACAACAGTCTGATTAGGAGATAGAGATACTTAATTTATTTGGCATGGGGATGAGACCAAAAGGATGAAAGAAATGATGCTTGTTACTTGTTGGTACTATAGTACAAGAGACATGTGGTGTGGTGAATAGAAATAAAGGCAACTAATAGGAGAAGCGGCCTCTCGGTCCGGCCCTTGGTCACCGTCATCGGCTTGTTTTCGTCATCCTCCATCAAATCTGGTGCTCCCTTTGCCGGATTTGGGTACCTCGACAACAGATCTAGAAGCACCGGTGCTTTTACGAGGCACTTGTGGCTAGCCATCAACGCCTTCAGCCAGCACTCCTCTCTGTCACGGTGAGGCATGTGTTGGCCTAGTGCCATGGCAGTGGAGGAGGCCGTAGTGGTGGCCGCACCAGAGGTTGGCCTAGCGAAGCGTAATTTTAATAATGTCAAGTTCTAAATTTCTTGTAAGCATAAAGGAAAGAGTAAACTTGAGCCTGTAAGACCATCCAAGAGGAACGAAGGTGACACCAAAGTGGGACGGTTCGGTCTAACTCTATGGGCTCATTCTAAATCTGTTACACCTCAAAAGACTTCATCATCTATACAGTGATACAAAATCTTGATCCCCGCTCACACGTCCATGACCAATAAGAATCATCCTCCACTCAAAGCTCACATGTCCACATCATATCTGGTTTTGTATCCAGTTTCAATATGAGGATCGGATCCACATATCCCTATCCGATACTAAGTCCTCAAAGCTAATGTGTATTTGTCCTATCACTGTTCAGTAAAAAAAATGTGTTCCCAGTGCAACGCATAGGCATATATCTTAGTAACATAATAAATATTATCTAAATGAGATGACTCTATCCCTGTCAATAGAATCGTCTCTTCAATCAAATACTCCCTCCATTCCAAAATATAAGTTAGACCAAGAATCTTGGAGACAAAGAATCTGAAGTTCGACAAAAAATATAAAGAAAATTACAAAGATTTATTATATCAAATAGGTATACTATGAAAATTTAATTGATAAAGAATCTAATGGTACTTAGTTAGCATCATAAATGTTATTATCTTATCATATAAATTTGATCAAATTTGAGATGATTTGACTCTCCGAAATTCTTGAAATGATTTATAATTTAGCACGGAGGAAGTGCTACCTAAATAAAGCATTTACTATCACGGTTAGGCCTTTTTCAATTTGATTGAAATACACACGTGTGCTAAAGAAAATAGCCCTGTTTGTTTAGGCATATCAGCCAAATCTGTCAGCCATTCAGCAGTGTTTTTCTCTCATAACAAATCAGTAAACAGTACTCATCAGCCAAATCTGTCGGCCAAGCGCCAGAAAAAGAGGGAAGAATGCAAAAACAATTTTGGGGTCTGCCATGCGGGCAACATAGCTGCCACCAGTCGTGTATGTGAATAATATGATTTTTAATATTCAATCATCAGGATCAACACACACAAGAAAAAAGAATTATGTTACAAAAATAGGGGAAAAAAAAGAAAGATGTACGATCTGGTACTGCATGGCCATAAGCCCATCTTCCATGGCCCGGCCTGTCCCCGCTGTGGGGTTTAGCCTCTTGCAGTAGCCATCCCCACTCGGCCTCCGTCCTCGCACGCTCAAATCCATGGCCGACTCCCGACCGCCGCCACCCGCTCCCACCACCATAACCGCGCTCGGTGATACATCATCCGCAAAATCTTCCTGCGCCTCCCAGCCGTCACGAGCCTCGCCCGCGCGGCTTTCTCCTGCTGCGCATTTCTCCACGCCGTCCGCTCCTCGCCCGCCTTCCGACGCCGCTTCCGCGAGCTCCGCGCACCGCCGCTCCTCGCCCTCTTCTTGCCGCCCGACATGTGCGCCATAGTCCCTGTGGCTGTAGGCAAGGGCAGAGACATCGCCGCCGCCTTCGCTGGTCTACTCCAATCCTCCGATGCCTCCGAGTGGCGGAGCGACTACTACAGTGAGTGGTACGCCCACTTCCTCCACCAGGCCACCGACCAATGCGCCAGCTACAGCCCGCACTTGCAGGCTCTGAACATCTTCCCCAAGAAGTCCCGCGACATGGACGCTTTCCTTGAGTTCCACACGCTCTCCCCGGATGGTGAGAAGCGGCCATCCCGCGTGGTCTGCGTCCACCGGGAGCGCGCCTGGGCGTGGGCGCGCGTGGCCGTCTTCTCGTCACATACCATGGAGTGGCAGGTCGTCTTGCCGGAGATGGACACCTGGGGGCTGCTGGTTGATTACGACAGATACGCCACAGTCGCCACTGGCACAACTGTCAATGGTTTTGTCTGTTGGGTACACAAGAGGGAGGGATGCATCCTCGCGCTCAACACTGCGACATTTCAGTTCTCTCGGATGGAACTGCCGCCGCCCTTGAAAGTGCCATTCTCAAGATTTCAGCTTGGTCACACCAAGGATGGGATGTTATGTGTCGTCAGTGTGCTGCAATGCATGCTTTCTGTTTGGCTTTGGGTAGCCGAAGGTGATGATGTTGAGAAATTCATGCTGCAGAAGACGTTCTCATTACGCGCAAATGTCAGTAAGGTCATTGAAGATGCTGATGTTATGATGCGGCCTATGGTGGTTATCAATGGCTTTGTGTACCTATCTCTAACTGTTGACTACATCAAGTACCCTCAGTTTCCTGAGTATTTCCTAGCCTTCTGCCTAGAAACAGCCATGGTGTATTTGCTCCATAAGGAAAGCAAGCTTACATTATGCTCAGTTTATCCCTACATCATGGTCAGCTGGCCATATTCTTTGATACATGCACATGGCAAGGTGAGCCAATGCCTATGTCTTTGATACATGATAAAATATGTTTCATCCCTCAATTGTAGGCAGTTTGCATCACATGAGAGTATTGGGTTATCGTATTGTTGTGGAATTCTGCCATTGGCTTTCAGGTTTAGATGAAGTAACATGAATAAACTTTAACTCGTAGCAGGGGAGTTCAATTGCTAGCTGTATACAATAGCATGTGGGATTGTGTACGTCTTATGATATCATAAGGATGTGAAATGTTGTATTGTATTTACTATATTTAAGACTGGAATTCGTTGTCCACTTACTCTATAATGCTAACCAATATGTGATGGTAGCGTTATATTCAAAGGGTATCTTATTTCAGTTTCATTGCTTCTGTAAAAGGTAAATAAATTGATCTGTATCATTAGAATCTATTGCCCTGCCACATTTTATTTCCTATGCAAAAGCTTGGTGTGCTTATATGAGTCCTCTTTATGTCACAACAGGGTTCAGAAACCGGAGTTACAGGAAACATTTCTGAAGATGATGGTCCTATGGGCACAGAAGAAACTTCCCCTGTCCTTTTCACCGCGTTGCAATCATTCAAAGAAAAATTGATTGATGATGGCAACTTGAAATTCGCAGAGATAGAGTCCTCCTTACTCGATGATGAGACGAACTCTCTTCTGAATAGAATCGCTACTTTGGAGTCGGGATTAGCAACTTTAAGAGACCGTGTCTTGAGAATAGGTACTGAATCTGATAGCATGGAAGGGATGGAAAGTGTGAGTTGCTGGCAAATGTGCAAGGGAGTTTTGGGTAGAGCCTGTTCCCGATTCTTTACTAGGTGACCCTGGTCGTGGTGTCTCCCTTGTCATAAGATGGGCTTTTGTTGAGATGTGTGTTGCGAGGGAAGGATGAAGACATTATGTGCGAGCAGTTTGGTTTCATGTTCCAGGTCTGTTAACTGTTGCTATCTGTAACTATGTCTAGTCGGCAAGAAACTTATCTGTTTTATATGCAGTAATATTAAGAAACTTATCTGTTTTATATGCAGTAATATTAAGTGTCATCATCAGCTGTTGAGTGTAACTGTGGTAACTATCAGTACCTACGTGACTGTCTAGTTAGCAAGAAACTTGTCTGCTTTAATGCAGTAATTATTCAGTGTTATTGTCAGTATATGTTTGGTGTCTTCAATCTGCATTGTTGAATTTGCTTGAGTGGCCGTTCACTTTGGAGTATGGATCCATTGTGTTAATCTCCAGATTAGTGTTAAAAATATTATTTCCTTGTTGCTTGGTTTTACTCCTACGTTCTCACGCTAGTTCTTTTTTAGTGTTCAGCCATATGTGCGTGCAAGAAAGCAGAGCATTACTTGATAACAGAGCAGAGCAAGGTTACCAGACGCTGCAGAAAGCAGAGCATTTCGTGGCTGTACTAATCCACTTGCACGTGCATGGTGAATGGGCCCAGTTAGTTGAACTGGTTTTGTCTTCTGTGTAAGTGTGTAACTAGCCCAAAGTGCAACTGCTTGCTCCTTGCTCCTGTTTTCAGAATGTTCTTTTTCAAGAAGTTTTATCATGCAATGAACAAAACTAATCTTATTGCAAAAAACAACCTCTTGCTTTTTTTTTTTGTGACTTGCTTGCCTTTCATTCAATCAGGATTGGCCGAAGCCTCATACAAGATCAAATCCCTTACACATCCTGGAGTTACATGCCACCTCTCCAGTCGATGTGCATCAGTGACTTGCTTAGCTAAAACATGAGCAACCTTATTACAATTTCTACTAACATATGTAAAAGAAAATTCATGAAAGGCAAGACTAATCTCCTCCATCTCAACCAAGATTGGGGCCAAAATTGATCTCTGTATGTTTCTCTTCTTCCATATCTGAAGTACTTCTAGGCTGTCCGTCTCCAGCACCACCCGCGACAAACCCAGTTCTCTTGCCATCTTCAGTCCATCCAGGCACGCCATTGCCTCAAACACCCAAGCATCGACCACTCTCATACCATCTCGCTTGTGCTGCTCGGAAGGCTCCAAGATGATCTCTGATTACACAAGCTGTCACTCCTGTTTTTGACTCCAGCTTGAAAGATGCATCGGTATTGACTTTGAACCAATTGTTGTTGTTGACATCGTTTTTAGCACGTGTCAAGATGGTCAGGAAGGGCTAATCGGCGGAGGAAAGGTTACTGTGTAGATTGATAGCCGATTAAAAGCTGGTAAAGAAGGCTGCTTATAAGTGGTGGTGGTGGCATGTGGACTCAAAGTGAAGTGTTGCCGATAAGGTTAAGGGTATTATTGCCGATGCCGATGGAAGAGACTTAAAGACCGCTGCCGATAGAACAGGGAGTGTGCCGATGGAAAAAGACTTGAAGGTTGCTGCCGATGAAACATGGAGTGTGCCGATGGAAAGAAGGTTGATGAGAGTACCATCGTGATTGAGGCGGACTATGGAATAAAAAGGAGTTAATTTCCTTGTATACGTTTATTAGAGTTTGAATTGTATCAAAGTCATGGGTTTCCTTAGGTTTGGATTTAGTATCCTAGTCATATTTGGTTACGTTTCTGTAGATCAGGATATAAATATAGGGTGAAGGGCAATGTAATAATCAATCAATCAATATATCAAAAACAGCTTTTACTCTTATTTACATCTATTTTTGGCGACTTCGTCAATTTGCATATTTTTTCTTTTTACGAGTTCTCATCGATTCGGCGAGTTGCATTGCTCCAGTGCAATCTTCGACGATCGCTGTTGTCAGGACCAAAGTGCTCGTATCTCCATCCTTGTCGATTAACAGGTCAAATCGACTGGCACACTTTGGATATCGATTTCGGGTATTAGCCCTTTGTGTTTGCAGATCTACTTTTGCATCAACACATCTTTTGGCACGCCCGGTGGGACAGATCTAGTAAATATGCTTAATCCTGAGATCGATGCGGGGAACATCATCGCGGTAACAGAAGAAGATCTTAAGGAAGATCAGAAGCAGGCTATGGAGAGGGCTATAGAAGAATATAGACAACTCTGCTTGAAGTCATTCAGCTTGAACAAAAGTGGACAAGTCATCCAGAAGCAAGACTTGCCGTTGCCTCGGCAAGTTACCTTTGATTCTAATCCGGGTAAACTTCAAGAGATGGTTAATTCTGTAGTAAATCATGCTTTAATTAATCACTCCAATGTGCTGTCCAATACTGTTCATAATGCTGTGATTCGAACTTTCAAAGAAGGGCAAGCGTCACCTCGTTACGTTGGACCTGCTTATCATCAACCAGAATCAGCATCTGCTATTGCTCCATCGGCTCCCCCAGCCGTTGTGGGTACAGAGATTTCTTCTCCTCCAGTATCAGCAGGTTTATCTAACGTACAGTCTACACCGATGCGACCGGATTCAGCATTATCAGGACGAGTTCAGCTTAATACAGATCTATCAGCATCGGCTTTATCAGGTCCTGTACTACAGAGTAATCAGACTCCTGCTAATTGGTGGGGATATGGTATGCCTCCAGAGCCATCTGCTTTCAACCATGGATTACCTCAAGTGTTTGACGCAGCGGGAAAAGCTCCTATGCCATCGGCTGGTTCGCCGATAGCTCAAGTACCTCAATATACTACAGCAACTACTGTGCAACCAACTCTAGGGGGTTTCTAGGTGTCTTTGGGTCAAACATCTAGTTCAAGTCCATCGGCAAATTTGTTACCGATGCAACAGAAGGCTCCTATCGTAAGTCAACCTGGAGTCCAGGTTATACCTCAAGTTGGTTGTAATTATCCAGCAATGCCAACAAGTTACCAGCCATCGGCAAATTTTGTACCGATGAACGCTAATAATAATTGGTCAGGGCAGTTTCCCACTAAACATACAGTTCAGCCAAATCAGCAAGCTGCAGGTATTCATCAAGGTCACATGCATGTTGGTTTTTAGAATCAAGCATCGGCAGCTCAGCCGATGAATCCTTTCCAGCAGGTTAATGGACCACAAATAGTGGCAAATATGCCAATTGCTGGAGATCGTGGGCCACAAAGATATGCAGAAGAGTATCAGCAGGTACCTCCGGTGGAAATTCAACCATATCGTCAACAAGATGTTGATGCTTTTTGGGCCGATAAAATAGCAGAAATTATGAAGGATCAGTTTGGGATCAAGCCCAAAGTTAATACCTATTCTTATCGGACTCCATATCCTCCGGCATACGATTTAATCCCTCTCCCAAATCGGTACAAGGTGTCAGATTTTACTAAGTTCTCTGGGCAAGATGATACATCAACCATGGAGCATGTTAATCGTTTTATTATTCAATGTGGAGAGGCAGCTAGTAGAGATGAATTGAGAGTTCGTTTGTTTTCATCATCTCTATCTGGATCAGCATTTACATGGTTTATTTCATTACTGCCAAATTCTATTATTACTTGGGCTGATCTGGAAAAGCAATTTCATAAATATTTCTTTGCTGGAGTTCATGAAAAGAAGCTTACCGATTTGGTAAAGATGAGACAACGCAATGATGAATCGGTGGAAGGCTTTGTGCAAAGGCTACGAGATATAAAGAACAAATGTTATAGCCTGGTATTGGATGATCGGCAACTTGCCGATTTGGCCTTTCAGGGATTGTTGCCACACCTTAAGGACAGATATGCTTCTCAGGAGTTCGAAAACCTAAGTCATCTGGTGCAAAGGATTTCTGATCAAGACACTAGGGTTTTTGAACCTAAAAGGAATTGGAACAAGAAAGTTTCATTTGTCGAAGAGGTAGAAGATTCTGATTCGGATGAAGAACCAGTTATCGGTTTGACTGAGTGGGTTAAGAATAAAAAGCTGATATCTTGTCCCTTTGGTCACAAAGAGCCAGAAAAGTTTACTTTTGACGTCACCAAAGCTGATAAGATATTTGATCTTTTGCTTCAGGAGGGCCAGATTAAGTTGTCACCTAATCATGTGATCCTATCGGCAGAAGAGTTGAAGAAAATGTTGTATTGCAAATGGCATAATGCAACTTCACACAGTACAAATGAGTGCAAAGTATTTAGACAACAGTTACAGTTAGCTATTGAGTCTGGGAGAATAAAATTTAGCAATTCCAAGATTCAGAAGCCAATGAAAATTGATCAACATCCTTTTCCAGCAAATATGTTGGATGCTGAAGGAAAAATTAAGGTGTTGACATCGGAAGCTGCTGAAAAGAATGCATCAGTGGATCCCCAACATTGGATAACTACCGATGATGCAAAATGCAAGGGGCTATTGAGAGAAAGTGGCAGTTCTGGAAAGCCTCCTCGATCTGGCATTGTGATTACTCATCAAAGACAACAGGAAGGCTGGCGTCAGCGAAGGGACCGGTATCGACAACAGCAAGAAGAAAGACGCCGAGAGGAGTGGAATCGGCATAAGGATCATTGGAGGTGTCCGTTTTTTATTCATTGTTGGGAAGAAGGTATTAAGTTACCTACTGTTGAAGATTGCCCAGAATGCAATGGTTATTATGGGGTTAGTCGTCATGAAAGGAGGTTTCAATCTGGTAATCAAGGTTTGTCCATTAATGAGCCGATCAGAGGTAAAGCATCAGTATATGATCGGCTGGGGGGCAGGCTCAGTGTACATGAAAGGCTTGGTAAACGCGTTGCATATTTTCTGAGAAACCAAGAGGAACTTGAAGAGATGGCAAATGCAAGAGTTCCTGATGAAGAAATATTTTACAGGGATCCTAACATACGTCGTGTGGAGACAAATAGGACATACCAGCCAGTGTGGAAAACTAAACTTCCTCAATGGTGTCCAGAAGGTTTGACAAAGACACAGAAGAGGAAAATGCAGCGAGAGCGTCAAAAAGACTTATACCAAGAAGAAAGTTACTCCAATGAGAGATCTGGTAATCAGCAGTGGCAGATAAGGCACAAAAATAAAGGCCCATCAGCAGATGTCAATATGGTATTTATGTTGCCGATGGAATTTTTGGCACTCTCTGATAATGAAGAAGAAGCTGTTTTCTCTGACCAAATAGCTCAATTAATGCTAGATTCAATGATGGTTGTTTTTGAGAAGCCTGCCGATGATGAGAGACAGCATCTCAAGGCTTTGTTTGTAAAAGGCAGAGTTGATGGGCAGCCTGTATCTAAGATACTTATTGATGGAGGAGCTGCGATTAATATTATACCTTATGTGATGTATCGGAAGCTTGGTAAGGGAGATCAAAACTTAACTAAGACTGATATGATGCTGAAGGATTTTGAAGGCAATGTGTCGCCAGCTAAAGGGGCAGTGTGTGTTGAATTGACCATCGGCAGTAAAACCTTACCGACAACTTTCTTTGTCATTAATGGCAAGGGTGCATATAATCTGCTTTTAGGAAGGGATTGGATTCATGCTAATTGTTGTGTTCCTTCTACAATGCATCAGTGCCTTGTACAATGGATTGGAGATAAAATTGAAGTTGTTCCTGGTGATTCTTCTTATATCATCGCATCGGCAGAATCAGATACTTATGAGCGAACCAGGTGCATATCGGGAGAAGCTTGGGAAAAAGAGTTCCTCAAAGTTGCCGATTATGAAATTCTACCGATCCAAGCAGTCGGTTCTGAAGAAGAGTTTTAATGGATAGGTTTGCCGATGATGGAAAATTAGGTCAAGGATTTACATCGACCGATGATTTAATAGAAGTAGATATTGGTGAAGGCGATAGGCCAAGGCCTACTTTTATTAGTGCTAAGTTAAGTTCCAAGTGTAAACAGCAACTAGTTGATTTGTTAAAAGAATATAAAGATTGTTTTGCTTGGGATTATACTGAAATGCCTGGATTAGACCGATCTATAGTTGAACATCGGTTGCCTATTAAGTCTGGATTTCAGCCACATCAGCAGCCGGCACGCCGATGCAATCCTAATATACTTCCTGATATTAAGGCCGAAATAACTAAATTGATTGAGGCAAAGTTTATTCGGCAGTGTCGATATGCAGAGTGGATTTCTAATGTGGTTCCTGTTTACAAGAAAAATGGGAAACTTCGTGTTTGTATTGATTTCAGGAATCTCAATAAAGCCACACCGATGGATGGTTACCCAATGCCGATTGCTGATTTATTGATTGATGCTGCAGCAGGACATCAAATTATCAGTTTCATGGATGGTAATGCGGGTTATAATCAAATATTCATGGCTGAAGAAGATATTTCTAAGACTGCTTTTAGATGTCCAGGTCATGTGGGGTTACTTGAGTGGATAGTTATGACATTTGGTTTGAAAAATGCCGGTGCTACTTATCAAAGAGCTATGAACTTTATTTTCCATGAATATATCGGCACGTTGGTAGAGATTTACATTGATGACATAGTGATTAAGTCTGGAGACATCACAAAGCATCTAACCGATCTACGGAAGATATTGGAGTGCACAAGAAAGCATGGATTAAAGATGAATCCTAATAAATGTACATTTGGTGTATCGGCAGGACAATTCTTGGGTTTTATGGTGCATCAGCGGGGCATTGAAATTAGTAGGAAATCTATTGAGGTGATCAACAAGGTTGTTGCTCCTGCCGATAAAACTGAATTACAATCCTTGATCGGTAAGATCAATTTCATCAGAAGATTCATATCTAATCTGTCGGGCAAGATCAAGGCCTTCAGTCCATTATTGAAATTGAAAGCCGATCAGGAATTTAAATGGAGAGATGAACAGCAATTAGCCCTAGATGAAACTAAGAGTTACTTAACAAATCCTCTGGTGTTAGTTCCACCTCAACATGGAAAACCTTTCAGATTGTATTTATCAACTGAGGATACTGTTATCGGTTCAGCTCTTATTCAAGAATTTGAAGGGAAGGAACGTGTTATCTATTATTTGAGCAAACGGTTAATAGATGCTAAAACCAGGTATTCGGCCATTGAGAAATTATGTCTATGTCTATACTTTTCTTGTATTAAGCTGAGGCATTATTTACTATCGGCTGAATGTACTGTCATATGCAAAGATGACGTGGTCAAGTATATGCTGTCAATGCCGATACTGAATGGTAGAATTGGCAAATGGATTTTAGCATTATCAGAATTTGACCTACGTTATGAATGGGCTAAGGCAGTTAAAGGACAGGTTATGGCCGATTTTGTTACTCAACATTGCAACACGGTGGATTCCCTGGAAATTGCTCCTTGGATACTTTTCTTTGATGGGTCTACTTGTGGTGAAGGGGCAGGCATCGGTATCGTGTTAATTTTCCCTTAGGGGAAGAAGTATGAGTTCTCATTGCCGATTGTTGCTACATCAACAAACAATCAAGCTGAGTACCAAGCCCTGATAAAAGGGTTAGAATTGCTTAAGGAAGTACATGCTGATGCTGTTGAAGTCTTTAGTGATTCTATGCTAGTTATAAATCAGTTGAGTGGGATTTATGAATGCCAAAGTGAAATTCTAATTTCATATTATGAGAAGTGTTTGGAGTTGCTAAAAGGGTTTAGGAATTTTCATCTGGAACATGTTTCTCGGATGCATAATGAAGAGGCTAACCGATTGGCTCAGCATGCTTCAGGATATCAGCCTGTTCAAGAAGTATTAATATCAGCAGTTGATACCGATGACTGGAGAAAGGAAATTATTGATTATTTAAAGAATCCATCTAAAAAGGTTGAAAGACGTATAAGGTTCCAAGCTACCAAGTATGTGCTCCTCGATGATGAATTGTATTACCGTACCATAGATGGAGTTTTACTCAGGTGTGTTAGCATCGATGAATCAAAAGGCCTGATGGGTGAGATTCATGAAGGAGTATGTGGGGCTCATCAGTCAGCTTTCAAGATGAAATGGATGATCAGAAGGAATAGATATTATTGGCCGACTATTCTTGAGGATTGTTTTAAATATTTTAAAGGATGTCAGGAATGTCAGAAATTTGGTAATATTCAGAGGGCACCCGCATCGGCTATGAACCCCATAATTAAGCCTTGGCCGTTCCGGGGTTGGGCTATTGATCTCATCGGTCAGATTTATCCACTATCGAGTAAAGGGCATAAATTTATTCTGGTTGCTACCGATTATTTCACAAAGTGGGTTGAAGCAATTCCTTTGAAAAAAGTGACATCGGCTAATATGATTGATTTTGTGAAAGAGCATATTGTCTACCGATTTGGCATTCCTCAAACCATCACTACCGATCAGGGTACCATGTTTACATCGGGTGAATTTGATGAGTTTGCTACAGGTATGGGGATTAAAGTTTTGAATTCTTCACCGTATTACGCCCAGGCTAATGGTCAGGCTGAGGCTTCTAACAAAGGAATTATCAAGCTCATTAAGCGCAAGATTAAAGAATATCCTAAGAAGTGGCATACAGTATTAAATGAAGCCTTGTGGTCATATCGGATGGCGTGTCATGGTGCAACCAAGGTAACACCTTATCAGTTGGTGTATGGACACGATGCAGTATTGTCTTGGGAGGTTAAAACTGGTTCTAGGCGAATACGCTTTCAAGATCAATTGACAGCCGATGATTATCATATCCTTATGAAAGATGAGTTGGAAGATGTAGCAGGTCATCGGTTAAAAGCTTTAGCTAGCATTGAGGAGAATAAGAAAAGGGTAGCCAGATGGTATGACAAGAAGGTGAAGGTAAAGGAATTTGTCGATGGAGAGTTGGTTTGGAAGTTGATTTTACCGATTGGGACTAAAAGTTCTAAGTTTGGCAAATGGTCACCTAATTGGGAAGGTCCATATCGGATAAATCAATCTGTTCCTGGTAATGCGTATATTCTCGAAACTCTCGAAGGAGTTGCATTTCCCAGAGCATTAAATGGAAAATACTTAAAGAAATATTACCCTAGTATCTGGATAGATGCATAAAAGTGTAATTGCCGATAACAATCCTATCAGCTAGAGTTAAAACAAAGTATCAATGTATTGTTGCCGATGCGCTAATTTAACAAAGTTTGGATAGCCGATATCGCACGCAGGCAAATTTCATCGGCTTCTTTCAGTTCTTTAGCATCTTCATCGGCAGTTCCTTCCACAGGTTTGAGTTTCTTTTTCAAGGCCAAGGCCTTGCGAGCTTGGGCATCTCGTTCCTGCTGAAGGACTTTGATAGCATCAGGAAGCTGGTCTTCTTCTTGCTTGGCTTGAGTCAGAGCTGCTTCAACCTCTTCCAGTTCAGCTAGCAAAGCTGCTCTTTTTGCCGATAGATCTAGGATTTTCTGCTTAAGATCAGTACCGGAGGCTTGCAAGTTGCTGATGCTTTTGTGCTTCTCATCGGCAGTTTGCTTCAGCTGCAGCATTTCTTCTTTAAGTTGAGCCTGAGCTGCTCTGTCGGCAATACGATGAGCAGCCCTTTGATATTGAAGTTGTCTACTCTCTAGGTGAACTGCTGGGAAGATGGTTTCTTCAACATCGGCAGGGACTTGGCCGCGGATCGTTTTGAAGATAGTCTTTGCAGGGTCTGAATCGATCACCAGTTGAGCAGTATCTTGTTGCAGCAGATTCAGAAGAGCTTCTAGTTGGCCATAGGTATCTGCCGATATTGTTCCCAATGTCAGGGAAGAACTCGCCTCTTCTCCGTCATCATCGGAGACGTCGATAGCAAAAGAAAACAAGCTATCAGGAGAATCTTGTTCCTGTGAAGAAAAGAAAGTTAGAAATCCTATCTGAAGATAAAAGGGGATATTATAAACCAAGCAGATAATCGGTTTACCTGCTTCAAGGCAATTTCTTGAGCCTGGCTTGAAGGAGCAGCTTGAAGAGGATCATGCAAAGGATCGGCAGAGGATGCCGATGGAATGTCTTCTACGACCTCATCAGTAGTTGGCCCTTGGGGTATGATGGCCGATGGTATATTTTGTGCAGGAGGAGCGGCTTGTTCAATTATATCAGTTGGTTGACTAACAGGTGTTGGAGCGGACGCAGGGGCTGGTGTAGATTTCTGTCGCTTTTGTTGAGCTTCGGCATCGTTTAAAGCTTTGCGCTTTGTTTGGGTCTCAGCGACAATTGGCTGGGGGGCATCGACACTTGTTGATTGGGGAGCTTGCGTGCTTGGTGTGCTTGCCGATGTACCCATTTGTTGCTGCAAAAATGGGTGTAAGATCGGATATTTAACAGGAAAAATGTAAGAATAAAAGAATACCTCTGGAGGCTGGGTAGAGGTCGTGGTGCTTGATGTTGGAGGAGTTGTCGATGACGATCCAGCTGCAGCTCTTACACCCTGACAGTTATATGTTAATATAGTGTGTATCGGCAGAAAACAAAGTAAGCAAGGTTATTACCTTAAAAGCCTTAATTAGGCTTGTAGCAGCAGCCATTGGAGTGGCCTTGGATGTTGCTAGTCTTGGTCTGGAGGTGATAGTTTTGGCACGGGTCCTCTGGAAGGTTAAGGCGTCTAAGGTAGGGGCGTTGTAGCCGATTATTGAGACTGGAGAAATAGGGTGGAGGTTGAAGGGTCTCCCACTCTTGCTTACTGATGGGACTGGATCATCGGCCTGTTACAGGAAAGATTAGTTGCCGATATATATATAAAAGGGGGGAGAGAAACAAAAGTTAAAAGGAACTTACTGCATCGTCGGGTATGGCGTAGTCAGGATCGATCATGTGCCGATATGTGTGAACGGATGTTGAAAACAACTGTTCTTTCCACTCTTGCCACCATTGCTTATATGACTCTGTGATGAAAGACGCTGGTGACCAGGCAGAGAGATCAACATTTGAAATATCGGCATCGGGAGCAAGTCTTACTACCCTGCTCCATTCAGTTCCAGCGGTAATGATTTCTCTGGGCTTGATCACATCGGCAAAACATAGCTTGATTGGCAGTTGCCCAAAAGCCAGTTGGCGAGACACTGCCGATGGATTGTAGAATTCATAAGTGGTATTGGAATTCTTCCCGCTACCAAATGTGTTTACCGGGATTGCCCTGGGGGTGATAATAGCCATCATAAGCTCATTATCTTGGTTCAGATCGCTATCGGCAAAATTATAGAGAAGAGGGAACTTGTTATCCTCATCAATATAGGGTACCCAAGCCCTAAGATCACGAGGGAGACCATGGTAGAAATTCTGAAAAAACCTACCGATTTGATCTTCATTGGCCTCTGTTCCAGGGAGGACAATTATGGCTTCGCCAAAGTTGAGAGGAGGGCGTGTTGCCGATTCATCGTCTCCAAGAACGTAATCTTCGGCGATCTCTCGTGGGAATTCTTGGGCAAAGAAATCCCACTGTAGACGCTTATGCATGTGAGCGCTTAACCACATATTGATGAACCACCACGGGCCTCCCAAATTACCGATGGGTTCACCAAGTAGAAGCTTCTGAGACACTTGGTGGAGGAGGTGGTAGGTCGAGCTCAGGAGGTATCGGCCAAGTGAGAATCTGACACCATTGGCCAAGAGTTCAGCTGCTGGAAGGAAGGCGTTAGTTGGTCCTACCGATCGACCACAGAAGATAAACTTCTCCAACCACATGTTCAGGAATATGGCGTGTTCCCTTTGATTGACAGTACCAGTCTTTTGGTACTCTTGGATGTATCCTGTCCAGCCGCCGATGTTGCGTGTATTTACTCTATACTCAGCTTTCCTGCCAAAGATGTGGCCTTCATCAACAGTTGAGATATCCAAGCCGGTGAGCATGTATACATCGGCAAGAGTGGGGGCGCATGGGCCATGGCCGAACATAAAGGTATTTGTGGTATCTGACCAGAAGTGAGCGGTGGCTATCATCATAGATTCATTCTTTTGTATATCGGCAATAGATAGCCTGATGCATTGGTCTATCTTCCGCTCTGCCCAGAACACTTGCATCGATCTGTTGACCCTCAAGTACCAATTTTTCCACCCTTTGGTGGGTTTGGGCCAAGATCGGAATGTATCCTTCCACAGATTCAAAGAGAAATTTTGAGCTTTGAAGGGAATACGGTTAGCCTCTGCATTGATCAAGTCGGTTGGATCTGGGTCGCCCATTGGACCTAGGCAATGGAGGGGAGGTTGGTTGGTTGGAATAACCAATGTGTTGCGTAGTTCCTGAGTTTGGAAGATCAGGAGAATGGAAGAAGTAGGAAAAAATACCAACTATAAGAACTCGCAAGAAACCAGAAGGATCGAAGTAAAGGTAATAAAAGAAGAACGAACCGCAGGGACGTTGAAGTTGACCGCCATTGCTTCAAGAAGGATGAGGGCACGAGCTGGGGATTTGAAGTTGACGATGGAAGGAGCTTTGGTGGGTTGAAGAACACGCAGTTGTTGGTTAGGGTTGCCGTCGGAGAGAGAATGCCAAAGGTTGAAGTTTGAAGGTGAAAGATGAGCAGTCCGGGGAAATCTATTTATAGGCCATTTGGGGTAGGGGTATTCTTGACTTATCTCTATGCCGTGCGCGGGTGGATCGAGGTGGTTCAGATGGATATGGTAACTATTCGTACGACAATCAAGGAATTATACAGAAGATTTGATGGCAAGTAATCATGACTTGGAAGATATCTTGACACAGGATCTTTCAGTTTTAAAATGATGATGTTGCTATGCTAAGATCTTGCTGATGGTTTGTTATTTTGGTATCTCAATCGGGATTGAAGCAAAAACAGTTGGAAATTGTGCGATATTAGAACTAGATTTGATTAAATTTAGTAACAGATCGTGTTATGCTTGGAGAATGGGTTGAGAAAAATAAGTAACAGCAAGCATTATCTGGAGTAAATTTCAGAGTAACAGTATCTTATACTCTGAAATTGGGGGGCATGTGTTGACATCGTTTTTAGCACGTGTCAAGATGGTCAGGAAGGGCTAATCGACGGAGGAAAGGTTACTGTGTAGATTGATAGCCGATTAAAAGCTGGTAAAGAAGGCTGCTTATGAGTGGTGGTGGTGGCATGTGGACTCAAAGTGAAGTGTTGCCGATAAGGTTAAGGGTATTATTGCCGATGCCGATGGAAGAGACTTAAAGACCGCTGCCGATGGAACAGAGAGTGTGCCGATGGAAAAAGACTTGAAGGTTGCTGCCGATGGAACAGGGAGTGTGCTGATGGAAAGAAGGTTGATGAGAGTACCATCGTGATTGAGACGGACTATGGAATAAAAAGGAGTTAATTTCCTTGTATACGTTTATTAGAGTTTGAATTGTATCAAAGTCATGTGTTTCCTTAGGTTTGGATTTAGTATCCTAGTCATATTTGGTTACGTTTCTGTAGATCAGGATATAAATATAGGGTGAAGGGCAATGTAATAATCAATCAATCAATATATCAAAAACAGCTTTTACTCTTATTTACATCTACTTTCAGTGACTTCGTCAATTTGCATATTTTTTCTTTTTATGAGTTCTCATCGATTCGGCGAGTTGCATTGCTCCAGTGCAATCTTCGACGATCCTCGAGTTCCGCGTGAGTACCTCTTGGCCGTGGCTTCCGGGCGTATCGCTGTTGTCAGGACCAAAGTGCTCGTATCTCCATCCTTGTCGATTAACAGGTCAAATCGACTGGCACGCTTTGGATATCGATTTCGGGTATTAGCCCTTTGTATTTGCAGATCTACTTTTGCATCAATAGTTGTCAAGTGGCTTCCAGATAGGCGGTAGCTGGTCAGGTTTCCTTTTATCAGAATTCTACAGCAGCTGCCACAAATCAAACGCACTATCTCGCGCCCACGTTACTGCTTGTTGGACCGTCATTCCTGGCTCACCATGCCGGCGTTTATTGCGCATCATCCACAGCGCCCACATGCCACAGAGAATGGTCGATCTATCTCGCTGAGAACAAATGTCTGACGACAGATCATAGGCCCAACTCACCGAGTTTAAGCTTGGTAATTTCGCCCCTGTCGCTAATCTCGTCTGGCGCCAAAACTCTCTAGCTACAGTACAATCCAGCAGCACATGCCTGATTGTTTCTTCAGGTGCTCCATAGGTCTCACAGAAAGCCACAGGTTCAACGTGTCGTTTCCACAGAATGTGTCTAGCTGGAAGGAACTCATGAAGAACTCTCCACCAAAATACTTTAACTTTGGGGGGAACCTGCAATTTCCAGAGCCCTTTCCATAGAGCATCACTAGACGAACTTGGTTGTCCAGCCATTACTTCCTCAAACTTCCTATTAAACAACAATTTATAGGCTGATTTCACTGTGTATATTCCAAATTTTTCAAAGCTCCATGCCCAGCAATCATTCTCACCTCTACCAATTGGCTGTCGAAGAATAGCTTCTGCATCAATCCGCAGGAAGCGTTCCCGTATCAATTCTGCATTCCATGTTCCACTCTCTGTTAATAATTCAGAGACATGGTGGAGTACTTGTCCCTCTCTTGGTGTAATTGGGCGACCACCAAAATGATCAGCAATCCATCTATGGCCCCAAATTTCTGTCGTTGCCCCATTGTTCACGCGCCTGATCAGACCATGTTGCAGTGCTTCACGGCCTGCATAGATTGCGCGCCAAGTGCTACTAGAGTGCTTTTTCCTGGTAGCCGACATGAAGTCTGAATCATGAAAGTATCTCCCCTTCAAAACTTTTGAACACAACGACTCCGGTCTTGTTATGAGACGCCATCCTTGCTTCCCCAACATTGCCAAATTAAAGGACTGGAAATCTCTGAAGCCCATGCCCCCTCTGCACTTCGGTTGCATTAGTCGATCCCAACTCATCCAGTGCATATGTCGATTATCCGCTGAGCTGCCCCACCAATAATTAGCCACCACATATTTTAGTTTCTTACAGATATTGAGTGGAATCAAAAAACAGCTCATAGAGTAAGTTGGAACCGCCTGGGCCACAGACTTGAGAACCACCTCTCTGCCTGCACAGCTGGCTTCCCGCCCACACCAACTCTCTATCTTCCCCTTCACCTGAGTGTTTAGAAACTCAAATGTACCACTCAAATTTCTTCCCGTCTCAGTGGGTAAACCCAAGTATCTCTTGGCCAAAGCCTCCTTTTGAATGTCGAGCTCTTGCCGTACTTCTTGTTTCATAATCTCAGTACAGTTTTTGCTGAAAAAAATGGCCAACTTCTCCAGATTCACCATCTGTCCAGATCCTCGCTGGTACTTACTTAGGATCTCCATCAGTCGGCTAGCCCCCCTTGCGACGCTTCTAAGAAAACTATGCAATCATCCGCAAAGAGTAGATGCGAGATCCAGGGTGAGTGTACTCCAACTCTAACACCCCTGGATAAGTGCATTGGACCCGTCGACTTCAAGAGACAAGACAATCCTTCAGAGCACAGCAAAAATAAGTAGGGAGAAATAGGGTCTCCTTGTCTAATCCCTCTTGAAGGTTTAAATGCCTGTGTCAGCACTCCATTGACTTTAATAGAGAAAGTAACTGATGTCACACACCTCATCACCAGGTTGACAAACTCAGAATGAAAACCCAGCTTAAGCATCATGCCCCTCAAATACTCCCACTCTACTCGATCATAGGCTTTTGCCATGTCCAGTTTCACTGCACACGCCCCAGATTTCCCTTTTTTCCTCTTTAAATAATGAATGCACTCATAAGCAATCAGTACATTATCTGTTTTCAATCGTCCCGGTACAAAAGCACTTTGCTCCTCCGCAATGATTTCATCAAGAAACTCCCACAGTCTCAACGCAAGGACCTTCGAGCAAACCTTGTAGAGCACATTGCATAACGAGATTGGCCTGAACTCCTTTATATCCTGCGGGTTCCTGGTCTTGGGGATCAACTCAATGGTTGTATGATTCAGTGATTCCAGCATCTCCCCACCATTCAGGAAGTCTAGTACTGCTGCTGTAGTACCAGAGCCCATCAAGCCCAGTGTAATTGATAAAAACCGGCTGTGAAGCCATCCGGTACGGGTGCCTTGTGTGCACCCATTAGGTGCAAGGCTTTCTCGACTTCAGCTGCTGAGTATGGTCGTGTTAACCGGTTGTTCATCTCCTCCGTAATCTTTTGCGGCACGTGGTCTAGGACCAGATTCGGCTCCAATACCTCCTGTGCTGCAAAAAGCTGCTTGTAGAAGCCGACCGGTACCTCCTCTAGTTCCTCCTGCCTGAATGCCAAGGACCCATCTGATCTTTTGAGCGATGCAATTTTATTCCTCTTCGCCCTTGCCCGAGACTTAGCTTGGAATAGAGAAGTGTTCCGATCTCCATCCCTCAGCCAATCAATTCGCGCCCTTTGCTTCTCCATTATCTCCTCTCGTGAGAGTAGTTCAGAGATGCGCACCATAATCTGTTTCTCCTTCCTAGTAGGCCCGGACCGGATGGTGCGGCCTCTTTCCTCCTCCAGATCGTGGCGTAGGGCAGTCAAACTCTTCTTGACTGAACCGAAAATGTTCTTGTCCCAATCTTGAAGTTGAGTTTGAATTTCCTTGATCTTGAGCTGTAAGCTGCCCAATCCCATCCTTTCCGAATACTGACCCCAGGTATCCCGTACCAATCATATAACTAGGATCCCTTTGCCACATATTTTCATACCGAAAATTCCTCTTTCTTCTCCTTCTACTCAACGATTGCTCAGAACACTCCACTACCAAACAGCAGTGGTCCGACAAGGTGTTCTGGACATGCCATACCTTCACGTCGCTGAACATATCAAGGAAGGATCCCGTTGCAAGCCCCCTGTCCAAGCGCACCTTCACATTATGAACATCATCTTGCCTGTTATCCTAGGTATATGGCACGCCAATAAAGCCTAGGTCCATGAAACCACAGATAGACACCGCCTCCCGGAACCCCTCCATCTGTCTTTCACTTCTACCAACCCCACCGAACTGCTCACTAGCATGTAAGACTTCATTAAAATCACCCACACACAACCACGGCAGTGAGCTTCGGTTGTTGAGCATTTTTAGACAGTCCCAACTTCTATATCTTAGCTCCCTCCGTGATTCTCCATAAAAACCAGTTAATCGCCGCCTCTCCACTGCTGTCACTGGATCCAAAACCACGACGTCAATGTGAAGCTTATCTAAGCTTTGCAGCTTGACATCCACCTCATCTTTCCACAACAAAGCTAGTCCACCACCTCTCCCCTGACACCCAACGCCCAGTCCATGCGCATAACCAAGCGAGCGAAGCAAACCATCAACACGATCATAGAAGAAGCGTGTCTCTGACAAAAAAAAGCACCATAGGACGATGTAGCTCACACAAGCTACGAAGGTCACGAACTGCCTCGGGTCGTCCCAAGCCCCGACAGTTCAAACTCAAGATTTTCATTGTGCCCAGCGGGGGCTGACATCTGCAGCCGCCGCCGATCGTGCATTTTGAGTGTTGTTACCTCTCTTCTGCTTTTTGAGAGTTTCAATCATACTTCCCCCACTGCTCTCTGAAACACCATCCAGCTGAGACACCCTTGAGTTAATCAGCCCAACCGGAACAATAGCATTTGAACCGGTCACCAGGATGTTTGAGTCCGGTGTTTGCGTGGACTGGTTTACTTTAGACTTCCTTTTTCGCTGCACAGGCCGATCATTTTCCTTCTCCTGCATGTCCAGCCTTCGATTAGCTGCAGCCCCAGTCTGACCCCTCTCTTCAGTCGAAGACCCAGCCTTCTGTTTTAACGACGACTGGACTTCCTGTTCCTCTGACTCCTCCTTTTCCGAAGAAGAGTGGATCGATCCCCCAACACCCATTGAATGTTGACGGTCCCCGGATCTGTTGTAGTGCGTCTTTTGAGATTTTGATGCAGAAGAAGATCCACTCCCAAAGGAATCAGCAGCTGCCTCGGCGAAGGATTGCACCCTCCTCCTCCTCTCCTCTGGTGCCCTCAGCTGAACATCATACGGCAGTCTGCCCTGATCATCCCGAGCCACCAGATGTGCGCACTCCACCTCCGAATGACCCATTACCCCACAAGCAAAATAGTAGAAAGGAAGTTTTTCATACTGTTCTGCGAACCACCTAGGTTCTGCCGATTTGTTCATACGTAGAAGCACTCCTCGGTGCAAGGGCTTATCCACCTCAATGGCCACCCTAGCACACAAGAACGCCCCACTAGCTTTCCCATCTGCATCGACGTCCATTTTGATCACCTGGCCGATCAGGCCCATAGCTCTACTGCCTCTCTGCTCATTCATCCATCCAAGAGGTAAATTCTGGATCCTCACCCAAATCTCCATACGATCAAGACGATCTCCGACGCACTAAGATTCTCATCGTATCGCTTCAGGATGACCGCATGTCGACCAACCATCCATGGAGTTCCAGTTAAAACCCCCTCCACGTCTCCTTCACTACCAAACTCCGCCACAAATAAGTTGTCTCCCTTCTCCCCAATGGCCCGAAATTTCAGACCAAATGGGTTACCCCACGCCGGTTTCATGGCCGCGTGAACTGTATTCACATGTATAGCCATCGGGGAGAGGACCTTCCCGATGATTGCCCACTCCTCCACCGATGCTTCCATGTCTTCTTCACCATCACTGAAATCAGCAATTGCTCCCTCTTCTTCTGTCAAGTTGAGCCGTTTCAGCAGATCCACGACGTTCGGGCCAGGGATGTCATCCCCGTCCTCCTCCCTCCACCTCCTACAGCCGCCATAGATGCGATCTAGACGGAGGGGAACAACAATGGTGATCTGCTACAACACAGGAGCAGACACAAACACGATCCCAACACTAAATCCTAAGCAACGCTTAATCCCTAGTGGAGAATTAGGGTTTTAAAGAAAATTTGTGGTCGGCGGCGCCAAGAACAGCTAACCGACGACATGCAGTGGCCGCGCGCCGGCTAAGGGGCGGCGAGCGGGGCTTGGACGGCAGGATCGCGATGATCACTGGCGGTGGCAGGCCTAGACACCACCAGTACAGCGGTCTAGGACGGTGGGATCGAGTTCTCCGACGTGATCGCCCGGAGGAAAGATCCAGAAAATACGGAACTCATACCTCCGCATGCACGAGAACTGTTAATCTGACCCAAAAAAACAACCTCTTGCTTGACAGATATGAGAGAGAACATATAGGAGAATGGTAGCCTATCAAATGCTTCCCCCGATTCTAATATACGACGTTTACGACAAACCAATTAATTCGAAAATATTTGCAACGGGTGGAGCAGTTAGTTTTGAGTTTGATTCACATGCCTACATGTTATTATTTGCTTTTCCTTGTGAAAATGTGGGTATATATCTGGTGAAAATATTGCAAATTGAGTGCTCAAAATATGTATTCAAAATGTTTTCACCACGTGAAACAAGAGAGAGATTAAGCCCAACCTATAATATCTATAAGTAAATTAATTAAAATATCATTTATATCAATTATTCAATTATTGTATGATATCATGAGTCTTTAACTAAGATCGAGATATTATAAATTTACAATATATTATAGGATGCGATCCTAGGATCATACTGTTAAATGAAAATGGATTGGTCGAATGAATGACCATGTATTGATCTGATGAATAGTGATGTATATATACAAGCCAATGGATGTCCAATGGCCAAAAGATGCCTATTGGTGCCGAAGGGGCCTAAACGGTTGAATATGCTAGAACCGTCATGAGCAGTTGCTAATGATGGGATTTACAATAATTGATCAGTAATTAATTAATCCTAATTAATCTCAACACTCCCCCTTGATCAATTGATCTTGTGTAGGCATCGTTGTTTGTTCATCAGTAAATGTCTTGAAGTTTCGGAAAAACCATGTGGGAAAAACCAAAGTATATCGATATACCAGGCAAAACTCCTTAAAACCCAGTGGGAAAAATAAGGAGAAACACCATGATATATATAAATCCCAATGTTAATAGACTCTTGGGTATTCCCAAGATATAGTCTAAAACAATTTGATCAAGGATTAATATGTCATAATTATCTTCGAAAAACCTCTATGAGAAAAATAGATAATATGACATTTATTATGTGTTACCATTACCTCATTAAAAACTTTATGTGAGAAAACTCCAAAGGAGTAAAACTCATATAAAGGAAAAAGAGTATAATGTAAAGTTGGAATAGGTTATGTTTAGAGAGTTTCTCCCCCTAATTCTCGTAAGTCTCTAAGTCTTCTCATACCAATACCATCAACACATTTACGAAATGCGGAATATGGTAGAGACTTTGTGAATAAATCTGCTAGATTATCACACGACTTAGTTTGCAAGATTTTTATTTCTCCATTCTTTTGGAGTTCATGGGGGTAAAATAACTTAGGAATAATATGCTTGGTCATATTATTCTTAATATAACCTGATTCCATTTGAGTAACACATGCCGAATTATCTTCAAAGATAATCGTAGGTGTGTCAAGTACATCAATACCACATGATTGTGCTATGTGGTTTACCATTCTGCGAAGCCATACGCATTCGCGTGATGCTTCATATAAAGCTATTATTTCAAAATGGTTGGTAGATGTAGATACTAGAGTCTGCTTTGAAGATTTTTAAGATATTGTTGTTCCACCTTGCAAGAAAACAAAGCCTGTTTGTGATCTACCATTATGGGGATCTGATAAATAATCAGCATCTGTATATCCTAACAAAATTGGATCTTGATTTCTGCTATAGAATAATCCAAAATCTCTAGTGCCATTGAGGTATCTTAATACCATTTTAACCCCTACCCAATGTCGTTTGGTAGGTTTAGCACTATGTCTTGCTAGCAAATTTACTGCAAATGCAATATCCGGCCGAGTGCTATTAGCAAGATATATTAGTGCTCCAATGGCACTTAGGTAAGGGACTTGTGGCCCCAATATCTCTTCTCCTTCATCCGGTGGTCTAAAAGGATCCTTCTCAATGTCTATGGATCTTACTACCATCGGAGTTTTTGTTGGATATGACTTGTCCATATTGAATTTCTCCAATACCTTTTGGACATAGGTAGCTTGGTATATAAATAAGCCTGAGTGAAAGTGCTCAAGTTGTAAACCTAAGCAATATTTGGTTTGACCTAAATCTTCCATCTCAAACTCCGTCTTTAAATGATGATGTGCTTCATTAATATCAGGTTCGTTGCCGATGATGTTAAGATCATCAACATACACTGATATGATACAAAATCCTGTTGACGATTTCTTAATGAAGACGCAGGGGCAGTCATCATTATTTGTGTATCCCTTCTGTTTAAGGAATTCACTTAACCGATTGTACCACATTCGGCCCGACTGTTTCAAGCCGTATAACGACTTCTGCAACTTGACGCAATACATGTTGCGATTTGCCTTAGGATTCGGTATACTGATTCCATCAGGAACTTTCATGTATATCTTAGAATCCAATGACCCATATAAGTATGCGGTCACTACGTCCATCAACTGCATAGATAGACAATTTTGTACTGCCAACGATATTAAGTATCGGAATGTTATACCGCTCATTACTGGAGAGTAAGTTTCGTTGAAATCAACGCCAGGTCTTTGCGTAAAACCTTGTGCCACTCGCCTTGCTTTATATCTCATCACTTCGTTGTTTTCATTCCTTTTACGGACGAAAACCCACTTGTACCCCACAGGGAAGATACCAGGAGGTGTTGGCATTACAGCCGAAAACACCTTCCTTTTATTAAGCGAGGCAATCTCTGTTTCAATTGCAACCTTCCACTTATCCCAGTCTGAGCGCTTCTTGCACTCAGTCATTGACTTGGGATAAAAATCGGTTAGAAGGATGTTTGCAATTTCTTCAGAGAAATATGTGTCGACTATTATGGACTTACGATTATAAGACTCTTCAGTCTCAGTGAAATTTATAGAAATTTCGTCTACCCTTAAAGATTCATCATGACTTCCTGAAACAATGGATCTAGGGTCTTCCGATATTCCAGCCTCAGCGTTTATGTGCATAACTGAGCTGGATTGTGGATTACTTTTATCCACCAGACAATGTATGTCCTCTAGGTGTCTTTCAACCAAAGGTTGAGTTGCATTTCCAGTCTTCTTTTGCTTGCCAGCAATCATATTTTGCCTCTTGGAAGTGCTTCTCCCCCTCTTTTTACCAATAGGGGGTTGAGTGGTTTTATTAGGTACCTCCACTCGTTCAGGCACATTCCTTGTAGGATGGAGAGACTTTGTGACACCTTTATAATCAGAGAAAGCATCTGGCAGATTGTTTGCAATATTTTGCAAATCAATGATTCTTTAAACTTGTAGTTCAGTTTTTGTAGTACGTGGATCAGTAAATGAAATGCCTTCTGCATTCCAATTAACTTCCTGGCATTCATTTTGGTACTATTCTCCCCCTAATGCCGGGAAGTGATCCTCATTAAAAATACAATCAGCGAACCGGGCAGTAAATAGATCTCCCGTAAGAGGTTCTAAATACTTAATAATAGACGGAGATGAGTATCCAACATAGATCCCTAGTTTCCTGTGAGGACCCATCGAAGTTCACTTAGGTGGTGAGATAGGTACGTATACAGCGCACCCAAACTTACGCAAATGGGAAATACTCGGAGGATTCCCACGTACTAACTGCAATGGGAGGTTTCGTGATATGCAGTTGGCCGTTGTTGGATTAGGTCAGCAGCGTGCAGAACTGCATGACCCCAACACGACGTAGGCAATTTGCAATTTGTCAACATAGGTCTTGCAATGAGCTTGATTCTTTTAATCAACGATTCAGCCAAACTATTTTGTGTATGTACATAAGGGACTGAATGCTGAACCCACATTCCCAATGCCATACAATAATCGTTAAAAGTACGGGATGAGAATTCAGCGGCATTGTCCATTCGGATTGATTGAATCCGATGTTCCGGATAATGTGCCTTCAACTTAATAAGTTGGGCCATTATTTTGGCAAAAGCATGGTTTCGTGTCGACAAAAGGGACACGTGAGACCATCTAGTAGATGCGTCTATCAAAACCATGAAGTACCGGAACGGCCCCGATAATGGTTGAATCAGACCACAAATATCGCCTTGAATCCTTTCAAGGAATTTAAGTGGTTCATCTCGAATTTTAAGATATGATGGTCATAAAATTAATTTCCCTGTTGCACAAGCAGTGCAACAAAAATCTTTATTTTGGAGAAATTTAGCGTTTTCCATATCATGACCTATGGAATTGCCGATAATTTTCCTCATCATCCCTATTCCAGGGTGCCCAAGTCGATCATGCTAGTTTCGGAATGTATCGACATCTTGGAAAATTATCTTATAAGCAACATGTGCTATGGGCTTGATGTATGTATAGTACAATCCAGTTTGGAGTGAAGGAATCTTTTCACAGATTTGTTTGCCATATCCAGTAAGTTTGGTAAAGAGAAGAAATTCCTCTTTATTATCTATGTGTCTCCACATGGAGACCGTTCTTACGGACGTCTCTAAAACTTAGAAGGGTACGAGTAGAGTTAGGATACAACAATGCATCCTCTATCGTAATTTGCGTACCCATGGGGAGAGTAATAGTGGCTCGTCGTGAGCTAACTATTAACGCATCTCGACCCGCAATGGTCATAATATCTCCTTCTCTTTTCTTAAGAGTCTGAAAATATTTTATTTATCTAAGTATAGAGTTTGTGGTACATGAGTCCATAAGGCATAATTCTTCCTCCTTTGGATTGAGGTCAATAGACATCTGAGTTTGGTGAGTGTCTCCGGCGAAGTCCCGGTCAATCTCCGGTGAACTCCTCTTCTGGCTTCTTAGCGTTGTGTAGAGCGCGTGTCTGATAACGTGTTAAATGAAAATGGATTGGTCGAATGAATGACCGTGTATTGATCTAATGAATAGTGATGTATATATACAAGACAATGGATGTCCAATGGCCAAAAGATGCCTATTGGTGCTGAAGGGGCCTAAACGGTTGAATATGCTAGAACCGTCATGAGCAGTTGCTAATGATGGGATTTACAATAATTGATCAGTAATTAATTAATCCTAATTAATCTCAACACATACGATTGTAGTTGTAAGTCTTTTTTTTTTTTGACTAGTCAACACGAGGTCCTTGCTCGTCAGGACTAAGGAGACTAGCCTCAGCTCGTCAGCCGACGCTCTCCTTGGCCCTTGCCCGTCGGCGACTCGGCGTCCTCGATCCATGTCCATGGACGACCAAGGCCTCCTCTCCGAGACCCCCCCCATCGTCCCGTCGATCTTCGGCCTCCTCAAGCGATACGGCGGGGCACGGCTTCACTAGGGGCCGACGACATGCGCCGGCACCTCACGTCGCCGTCGCCAGCCTCCCCGATGGACCTCGACGAACTCCTCTCCGAGATCCTCCTCCGCCTGCCCCCGCTGCCGTCCTCGCTCCCCCGCGCGTCCCTCGTCTGCACCCGCTGGCGCCGCCTCGTCACCGACCCCAGCTTCGTCCGTCGCTTCCGCGCCCACCACTGGAGACCCCTCGGCGTCTTCTTCGCCAGCGACGACCAAGGTCTCTCCTTCAGGTCCATCCCGGAGCCGCGGTACCCCGCCCCGTCCAAGCGCTTCTCCGTGCGCGTGCAGCGCGAGTGCCAAGATGACGGCGACGACAGCAGCCGTGGCTACGCCTGGGTACCCCACAGCTGCCGCCATGGGCGCGTGGTCCTCTCCCACAGCCGCTACGGCCACGGCACCCGCAAGTTCCTGGTGTGGAACCCCGGCACCGGCGAGCACCACTTCATCGACATCGCGCGGTTCTTGGGTCCTGACCGGAACCGGAACGGCGTGTACATGAAAGGGGCGGTGATCAGCGCCGCCGGCGACAAGGGACCCTTCAAGTTCGCTCTGGCGTGGGGCGAGATCCACCACCGCACTGCACGCATCTGCATGTACTCGTCGGAGACCGGCGTCTGGGGCGATGTCGTCTCTGTGGCATTCGACTCCTGGTCCGCTGTTGGCCTTGGAAACGTCATGGTTGGGAACACCCTCTACTGGATCCTATTTGGCAGTCAGGTTCACATCCTTCAGCTTGATTTAGGCAGCCAGGACCTAGCTGTGATTGGGTTGCCAGCGCCTGCCTATGAAGACCATTATGGTATCCAGGGTTTTTTTTATCGGCCGAAAGTTACTGATATTTTCGAAATTTCCTTTCTATCCCCGGGGTCTAATAAAATTTGATATCAGCCAAATTTTTTCCTTCTTTCCTATTCCTACACAGACAATCCAAAATCAGCCACGTGACGGTCTGACACTTATAATGATTTATTCTTGTTTTGATTTGTGAACAAGTGATGTTTAATATCTTATGAATAGTTTCAAGTCAATTCTACAAATTTTTTGAAAAAAAATTTAATTTTTTTTGAATTTGGTCCAATATTTCCGATATATCTTGCTTATCCTCTTTATCCATGACGTCCGATAAATTTTAATTTCCGATAATGAAAACCTTGATGGTATCTACTTGTGTACGCTAGCAGAGGGTGGTGGCCCGAGTTTGATCGTCATGTCGGTGGACCTCAGAGCTCACCTGTGGGTGTGGGAGAGGATCGCTGACGATGATGGTGGTGGTGCTCTATGGATGCGACGACGAACAATTGAACTAGATAGGATTCTTGATCTGAGACCGGGAGGGTACTGGAAAGTGCTTTGGCTTGCAGGGGATGATAATCTGATTTTTGTGTCAACGAATAGAGGCGTCTTCATGGTCCATCTCGAGTCAATGCAGTTTGAGAAGATCTTCGAAACCAGTCCTCTCAGCGATTGCAGGACTGTCCATCCATTGAAGAGTCTATATGCTCCAGGTAATAGACTAATAGCATGCATTTACATTGCAAGAATACCAAAAGGCAAAAGCTTAGTTCTTTCCCTATAATTGGTCTGTTGAATACCACAGGTCCCTTTTAATGCTGGACTAACAATTGGAATTCAATCATATATTCATATATGTAGTTTGGCTGCTTGATGAACTCTTGATTCACTGTTTTGTTGTTTCAATGTTCTTTGGCAGAATTACATATGTTGAGAGTGGGTTAGTTCACCATATATTAACATTAGTTTTTCTTTTCCATTGCCATATATGTGACTATATGGTGCTAGTATCTGCATAGCTAATAAATATAAATCTCTTGGAGGCTTAAACCAACTGAAATGATAAATTAGTAACTCGATTGAAACATTTTTTAGCTTGAAGTTGGTTGTAATTTTTTTTTCAAGCAATTCCTCTCCTATATGAATCTTTGTATGAGTCTAAAATCTTCAATTGTGACTTGCTCTATTCTTTCCTCATGAAATAATGTTTCCCCTGCCACCTTTTGCAGAGCCTTGTTTAATTGCTTTTAATGATAAGTTCAATCGTACCAGAAAATTAAGGAACCTTTTTTTTAATCTTTATCTGTATAACTTTATTAATAAGATACATGATTCGTGATCACTTCTATTGCGAGTGTGTAACAGATCCAAGGTTTGCAAAATATGAACAAGTTGACTTGTTGACTGTTCACACCTTTAGGGGCTTAGTTAGTTCAAAAAGAATTGTCATATAGACAATTTAGCTGAAACTGTGCAACACAGCAAAGGATACTTTTGTTAGGCCAACTTCACATTTGAGTTTGACTGTTTTAGAGTTAAACTTGTGACGGCTTCCATGAAGAAATTGCCTATACACAACAACCTCTGGGTGTGCGTGTAGTATCATAAAGTACAGTGCTGGGTTTTTTTTTATGAAAACAGTACTGGGTAGTCGCCTAATACAGTCCTCATAAAAATTATCCTGCATTTTTTTGGCATTTTCCCTTCAAACAGTTAGCATACTTGTTCACAGTACTCTGTTCTTCCATGTGCAGGTACCGGCTTCAAAAAATGCAGCTTGGTATCGATGTCCACTGATGACTATGGTATCTAGCTTTTTCCTGACATCAACTTGAATTTGGAAGTGATGCAGCAGCTTTTCTTCACCCTGTTATTTAGTATGGTGTTAAATGTAAGGGCCACAATAAGTCAATAACTGGTGAAAAGTGTACTCGATGCCCAGTCCTCCTCCCCTCAATCCCTGTTAATTAGAGTTGCTCTTACATTTCACTTAGGAAAGGATGTTGGAGACATCCAAAATCTTTGTTTCACAGTTTTTTTAGGGTTCTCTACAGGCACTAGGGCATTTCAGCCAAGCACCCAAACTTTGATCCATTGATAAGCGCAGCTGCGCAGGTAGTTTGGTTTCATGTACCAGGTTTGTTGAGTTTTTTTAGATGAAGAGGTTTGTTGAGTTTAACCATCAGTCTATATCTAAGTTATCAAGAGACTTTACATGCTTTATATGCAAGCGATATTCAATCATCGTCTGTGTAAGGTTTGTTATTTTCTCTCTGCATGATTGAATTTGCTTTAGTGGCCGATCACTTTGGATAAACTTTATTAATCCCTTGTGCTTTGGTTTTACTCCATTGGCGTTGTACTGCCATTCACGTGTTCATCCCACCCGTGTGCGCAAAAAAGCAGGGAAATTTCATGAGAACAGACAGAGCAAGGTCACTAAACGCTCCAGAAAGCAGAGCATTTCGTGGCTCCACTTGCACCGTTGAAACTGCTTGCTACATTTTTTTTTCTGAACGTCCTTTTCCAAAGAGTTTCTTATTTCGAAGACCTCTTGTTTCATAGATTCGAACAATATACAGGAGGATAGTACCCCCCCCCCCCCTCCGTTTTTAGAACTATGATGCTTTTGACAAGCTGATTAAGTTCGAATTTGATTCACATGCCTAATCGAACAGAGACCCTATTGATTTGCTAGTTGATATATATTATTGACTTGCTAGTTATTATATATAAGAGCAACTCTGAGAGGTTGCTAAATGTACTTCCTAAATTAAATTTTAGCAAAAAAATCATGAAAAATAGTCTTCCAACAAGTTGATAAGAGTTTTCTAGAAAAGTTGCTAATTTTTTCTTCAAACTTGCCAAAGTCACAAACTTGTGAGGCACTCCCTATTCACGCTTGGCTCAGGGCCTGTTTGAATTCTATCTATGCTCTAAATTTTATAGTTGACTAAGTTAAGTACTAAAATTTTAGACCACTTTAGCTCATATGTATGTTCTAAAGTTTTTATGAAATTAGCTAAAGTTTAGACAAACATTTTAAACCTTTTGTTTAGAGCCTCAAGCGATGAAGTGGTCTCAGGGAAGATTCAAACAGAGCCTTGCTACCTGGTCACAGCTTGCCCTACACGTGTTAGACTGTCAGATTGGCGATTCGTGCCTAGACACCTAGTTCCTTGTCCAGCCTAGCTGGCGGCTGGCTTTGTCTTGGTTGTGGTCAGGTGGAGGCGTTTCTAAGGGCAGTCCCAAAGGAACATTAATCATAGTTTTTATCTATCTTAATTAGGGGGACAGCTAAGCAAATTGCTAAGGTGACAGTAGATTTAATATAGAGAGATTGCAAATTGGAGAAACGGTTTCTCCACTAGACTCGGTGTCATCACGACGATCAAGGCGTGAAGAAACAAGTGAAACAGCATTGGGAGGACTCTGCTAGTTTCGATCCCCTCCCTTGCGGATCTTGTGCGCCGCCGCGGCCGCTGCCGCCTTGCCAGCTCCCGCACGTGCGTCCTTTCCGCTGGGCGGCTACCATGGGCTCTCCACTGCTCGTGAGTTCTCCACGCTTGGCGCTACCAGACCATCCTCTACACGACCAGACCATCCTCTGCACCAGCGCTCGAGCATGCTCGCAGCTCCTGCACGCCCAGGCCACTGGGAGCGCCCATGGAGACGCATCCCCTACGCCCGTGGCGGCAGCGTTCTGCCCACCGTCATAGTGTCGTACACCACGGAGTGGATATTCAGGGACTTCGCTTCCTGCCACGCGGCCTTGATCCGCGCCCTCAAACTCTCACCTCGTCATGTGGATCTTCCCTACCAATGGTTGATGAACTCTTGATACACTGTTTGTTGATTCATTGTTCTCTGGCAGAATTACATATGTTGAGGGTGGGTTAGCTCACCATTTATTAACGTTAGTTTTTCTTGTCCATTGCCATATAGGTGACTTGCACTATATGGTGCTAAATGTTTGCATGACTAATTAGAGATACGAGGCCGCGACGCCTAGGCGGCCTCCCAGCGTGTCCAAGTAAGCTTCAATTGAGTGGTATGTTGGATAGAAACTATGCGGCCTAGATGAATCACCCTGTTGTCCTTGCATGCATTGAGTCATTCATGTCGGTAGATGAACCAACAACTCATCCAAGTGGATACATACGCATTGAAAACAACTCATCCAAGTGGGTACATGCGCATTGAATGTAGCTGGTGGAGGAGCAGCATGTATTGCAGGCCATCTACCCCCACCGTCCACCACCAACCACCATTTTGGTGTAAGTAGGTGGACAAAACATTTAATGCTTGTTGCCCTGTACAAATACAAATTTACTCTCAGTAAGTCTAAAAAAATAAAAAAATATATTGTTAGTAAGTAAAAATAGGTCGTTACTTTTAGGATCATAGTATTACCACCCATCTCTCCAGTTAAATTTACGAGACATATATTTTGTAACTAAACTAACAGTACTTACTTTACACCTTGTATGGTAATTTTTTTATGTTCTGTCAAAATGTTCACACACGGAGCAGGTCCAAAGAAGGTGGGCACATTTAATGCCCTCCTTTACATGCAAATTTTTTACATGCGCGGAGTAGGTCAGGTGGGCACATTTAATGCCTCTCCTTTACATGCAGAGTTTTTTCACACGCGCGAAGACGCCCGCTCCTCCTACAACTTCGCAAGCCTACCGAGGCTTATCTTGCCTATATAAGTGTGTGTCATTCGTTGGTTCATTGCACCCCTCACCCCTCCCAATGATTGCTTGTGTCGAAATCAGTGGTTGTGTTCTCACTATATGTTCATTACACCGCTCACCCCCTCCCAGAGGTTTCAGCATGCCCTTCAAGTGGCGATGTTGTTATGTTCTGCTTCTATGATGAGCGCCTCCCCTACTTGCGCAAGTTCAACTTCCCAGCCATGCAACGTCCTATCATCCTTGAACAACTCCCACCCACCTCACCATGGCCAACATCAGGACGACGCTGTGGATTACGACCGAAGGTGTGGCTTCCTTGCACCGCTCATGTTCCCTACACTACCCGCAGCGCTATCGCCACCAACTCCAATGGTGACGGTGACGGCTACTTATGGTGGTGGTGCTACCACCGCCGGCGCTGAGGCAACCACCATAACTGATTACCATCATGGTAACACTGAGAAGAACGTGGATGGAGACTTCATGGCCACTACTAAGTGTGTGATCTCCTGCAACCCAAATGATTTGTGTAATTGTGTTGGATACGTGACCAGAGCCCTTCTCTATTTTGCACTCCACCCTCAAAGAATCCCATTGAGGGTTAGCAGTGTTTACTCAGAAGACTGTTTTTTATCTACCTAGGAAGTATTGAGAAGGACCATCCCTTTGGTTTGTTCTTTTCTTTTTTATGATAAATATTCCTTCCTCTGTTATATCCACTATTTCCAATCTATAGATAACGCTTTCCCTGCTATCAATCAAGGGCCAAGCTAGAGTTTGGAGACCGTGCTACACCATGTTGCATTGGTATATGTAACAATCTACAAAAGGATGGAACTATATAACTTATGTAAATGAAACCAACTTTACTTTCACCATATGTGTAGTAAACATTATTACCATGTTAGGTTTCCAGCAAATATACTCCAAAACTAGATTTCATAATTATTATAATAGTACCTATTGTGTACAAGAATTGTTACTATTTTTATATAACTCGGGTCAAAATTCAAATTGTTTAAGTCCTAGAAACTCGAAAATTGCATCCTTCTATGAACGGGACAGAGTATTATGCTGCCCTAATTTATTAGGCATTTGTCAAGTGCAGCTTTGCCCACTTTCCTCTTGGTGTGTCACTAAATCCTACAGATATTCAAATATAATTATGAAGCATATTTTTGTGTGAGAGATTTTCCGAGGCCAAATCAAGATTTTGGTCTCTCTTTTTGGGTTGAAAGCATCTAGGCCCCGAGGTTTGGTTTCGGCAATTGATGACAACGCTTTATTACCATGACTAACGTGTGTTTTGCAGAAACTTTGGTAAGTTAGGTCATGGAGGTTATAACTGCTTTGGGCACTCCGCGCACCTCGGCACCCGACACGACTCCGTCTGTCCCCCCGTCGGATCCTTAGATTAGTTTTTTTGCGCTTGATGCCAAAGGGGGAGAGAGAGTAGTTTCAGGAGGAGTTTTGATAGAGGGTTTTCGTTCTTATTTGTGTGCTACATTCATGCATCATGTTTACTTTTCAGTCATTGCATTCGTGTGACATGTCGTCGTGTGATAAACTTTGAGTCTAATGTTTTATCTAGTCACTGTGTTTGATTCATGTCACCCGTTTTGGTTATAGCTCTAAGGTTGTGCTTCCGTGCCTTACTCTGATTTCTTATGAGCTATATCTTTATGTGTACTAACTCTTCATGTCTTATCTTATGAGTACACTCTTTTGGCTTGGGGCACATAAGCAACTTCTAACCCTTTGTGCTTATTGCTTTTTGCTTATGTGAACCAAGCATGCTCGAAAAACCTCAACTCCAATCTTTTGAAACTTAGTGTTGTCATCAATCACCAAAAAGGGGGAGATTGAAAGCATCTAGGCCCCAAGGTTTGGTTTCGGCAATTGATGACAACGCTTTATTACCATGACTAACGTGTGTTTTGCAGAAACTTTGGTAAGTTAGGTCATGGAGGTTATAACTGCTTTGGGCACCATGGTATTCATGCCCCTTGATGGAAATCGTTTCGGTTTTCAAAAGAGTGACGTCAAGATTAAGGACGGTTAGTTCCGGATGTCGAGGTGTTGAGACGCATTCAGAATAGTCGTTAGGATCTTCGTTTTTCTGTTTTAGCCGTACTATAAAGGGGGGCATGAGCGGGTAGCTTGACCTAGGCGAGTCCTATGTTTAGGTGTGGTGCACACTTGTTAAACTTGGCGCTAGGCAGCTCTAGAATAGCTCAAAGTTCAGTTGGAAGCAACTTGGTTCAAGTTGCGACGCGTTTCGGAAAGTTTAGGGTGTTTTTCCCTTGACCGGACGCGGTCCTCGGCATGACCGGACGCGTCCGGTCAGTACAAATCCGTGACTAGGGTTCGGCTCTGACGACCGGACGCGGTCCTTGCGAGGACCGGACGCGGTGGTCAGAAGCCGACACGTGTCACTTAAGGGAAACACTCGATCAGACGCGACCTGGGTGTGATCGGCGCGTCCGGTCACAGTCCAGTAAGGTCCTGAGACGACCGGACGCGTCCGGTCATCACCGATCGGATGCGGTCGCGCGTCCGGTGTGGTTACAGTAAGCTCCCTGCACGATCGGACGCGTCCGGTCACCCCTGACCGGCGCGTCCGGTCACTCAGCCAGAAATTCGGATTTTGACCGTTACGAGCGACCGGCGCATCCGGTCACTTCGACCGGCGCGTCCGGTCAGCCCGTGTTTTGCTGAGTCTGCGGGTAACGGTTCGTTTTGTCTGTGGGGTGTATAAATACATCCCCACCACCTCTTTTAGAGGTCTCTTGCTCATTTGATCAGCTGAGAAAACCCTTTAGAGTGCAAGGGAGTGCAAGAGCTCTAGTGAGGATAGAGATTTGAGAATCAAAGCTTGAGAGTTCCTCACTAGCGATTAGAGAGTAGCAAGTGTGCATCCACCTTCTCATTTGTGCTCGTTGTGGTCAAGTGAGAGTTCTAGCTTGTTACTCTTGGTGATCGCCATCACCTAGACGGCTTGGTGGTGATTGGGAGTTTGGTGATCATCCGGCGGAGCTTGTGGATGACCCAACTCATCTTGTGAGCGGTTTTGGGTGATTCACCGCGACGGAGTGTCGAAGAATCAACCCGTAGAGAGCACTTGATCCTTGCGCGGATCAAGGGGGAGCTACACCCTTGCGCGGGTGCTCCAAGGAGGACTAGTGGGGAGTGGCGACTCTCCGATACCTCGGAAAAACATCGCCGTGTTCCTTGCCCTCTACATTCAAGCATTTACATTCTCGTATTTACATTCATTTCTTGATTTACTTTCCTAGGATTGCCATGCTAGACTAGGATTGGAAACTAGGGTGCAAAACTTTTTATCGGTAGACTCTCTAGGAACACAAGTAGGCACTAGGGGTGAATTCCGGCTTGTAGGATTTAATTCTTGCAATTAATTTTTAGAAAAGCCCAATTCACCCCCCCCTCTTGGGCATCTTGATCCTTTCAATTGGTATCGGAGCCGAGTTGCTCCTAATTTAGGCTTTACCGCCTAGAGCAAGATGTCTAACGGGGAAGGACCACCTCCCACCTTTGAGGGGGATGATTTTCCATATTGGAAAATCCGCATGGAGGCATATCTCGAAGCCATAGATGTTGGGTGTCTTAGAGCCGCAACCCAAGGGCTTCCCGCTATCAAGGATCCCGCAAACCCCATTGGTGACGAGGAGAAGTACGACCGGTGGAATGTAAAGGCCAAAAATGCACTCTACCGGGGCTTAGGCAAAGATATCTTCAATCGTGTGCGTAATGCAAAGAACGCTCATGAATTGTGGGAAAATCTTTGTGCTCTCCATGAGGGAACTAAGAGTGAGCGTGAGGAACGCTATCACATTGCTTTAAAGAAAATTAATTCTTTTGAGATGCTTCCCAAAGAAAGTGCTAATGACATGTACACTCGCTTGAATGTTCTTGTAGAGGACCTCAATGCTCTTGGGCTCACTCAAATGAGCCAATCGGATGTTGCAAGGAAGATCTTGAGTGTTCTTCCCGTTGAGAAGTATGGTCACATTGTCACCGTGCTTCACCAAAGTGATCTTTCCACCGCAACACCGACACAAGTATTGGGGAAGATCAATGCTCATGAGATGTACATGCACATCACTCCGGAAGAGGGCTCATCATCTTCCAAGAAGAAAGACTTGGCCTTCAAAGCTAGTCATGACAAGAAGAAGAAGAAGGGCCAAGCCTTGATGGTGCAAGAAAGCTCAAGTGAAAGTGATGTTGATGATGAATCACTTGCACTCATGGTGAGAAAGACCACCAAAATGCTAAAGAAGCTCAACAAGAGTGGCATCAAGTTCGACGACAAGAAAAAGAAATTCTTCACAAGTAGCAAGAGAAAGCCCATCTCGGAGATGGATTGCTACAATTGTGGTGAACTTGGCCACTTAGCTCATCAATGCCCTAGACCACCAAAAGACAAGTACAAGAACAAGAACAAGGGCAAGAAAAATGATTCAAGTGATGAAGAAGAAGAGAAGAAGAAAAACAAGCCATACAAGAAGAAGGATGGCAAGAAGAAGTAGTTCTACAAGAAGAAGGGAGGAAAGGCATACATTGTTGGTGATTGGCTCACCGACATTGAATCATCTTGTGAGTCCTCCGAAGATGAGAGCGATGATGAGAAAGAGAAGGTTGCCGCATTTGTGATGGGGCCATCATCTTCACTGACATCTTCATCACCACCTTCACCGCCACCTTCACCATCATCGTCCACTACTCACCTATGCCTTATGGCCAAGGGTGAACGAAAGGTACAAAACCATGATAGTGATGATGATGATGATAGTGATAGTGATGATGAATATGATGCACCTTCTTATGATGAACTTGTAAAATTGTTGAACAAATACACTAAAATCATAAGAAGGACAAGAAATGAAAATGATGAACTTCAAAATGAAAATGAATCACTCTCATCTAAGCTTGAAAATGCTCAAAAGACTAGTGGTGAGCTTAGAGATCAAAATGAAGTTATGTCTTCCACCCTCAAGGAGCTCAAAACCTCTAATAAAGAGCTTAAAGATCAACATGATAAACTTGAGAAGAAGCATGATGAGCTCATCACTAGACATAACTCTCTAAAAGACAAATACACCACATTAAAAATTGACTATGATAGTCTTGTGGTTGCTAATGAACTTGCTCTTGAGACACATGATGCTACTAACAATGTTGTTAAGTGTGATATAGCTACATCATGTGATGACTTGATCATTGAAAGCATTGAGCAAGGTTCTAGTAGCAAAGGCAAGAGTGTGGTTGAGTCAAGCAACTATGATGATTATGTCAAGATCAAGTGTGAGAATGAGAAGCTTACAAATGAGAACAAGAAGCTTAAAGGTTTGATGGCTCTTGAGAAGCAAACAACAAATGAGTCACTCATTGAAGAAAACAAAAAGCTCAAGCAAGAAAAAGAGCATCTCAAGACCGGCCTAAGCAAGTTCACTAGAGGTCAATATTTACAAAGTGAGCTCCTCATGAACACTGTAATGAAGATGGATAGAAGTGGTATTGGGTACTTGGCAAATCAAGAGAAGAAGGCAAAAGCTCAACAACAACAAAGCAAGTCAAAGCCCAAGCCAAAGAGATGTGTTGAGTGTGGTCAAGAAGGTCATTTTGCTCATGAATGCAAAACTCCACCACCACAACCCTTGCCCAAGCATGCTAGACCCTTTGCCTTCAATGCTCATTATATGCTAAGAAAAGATTCAAATGGAAAGATGAAAGTTATGTTTTTGGGTCCCCCAAACAAGAATAGGCCAAAGAAAATATGGGTTGCCAAGTCACTAGTTGAGAAAGTCAAGGGCCCCTCTCAAGTTTGGGTCCCTAAACAAAAAGCTTGATCTCTTGTGTGTAGGTGAACTACAAGACCGGTGGATCTCATTGGGTTATTGATAGTGGTTGCACTCAACATATAACCGGTGATCCTCGTATGTTCACCTCCATTGAAGAGAATGGGATATGTCAAGAGAAGATCACATTTGGAGATAATTCAAAGAGCAAAGTCAAGGGTATAGGCAAGATTGCAATATCAAATGATCACTCACTCTCAAATGTGCTCTATGTTGCTTCATTGAGTTTCAACTTATTATCCGTTGGGCAACTTTGTGACCTTGGCTTCCAATGCTTGTTCACACCAAATGAAGTGGAAGTTTCGAAGATAGATGACAAGCAAGTGATATTCAAAGGCTTTAGATACAACAATCTTTATCTTGTTGACTTCACCTCCGAAGATGCAAATTTGATGATATGTTTGTTCACCAAGACCTCACTTGGTTGGCTTTGGCATAGGAGGCTTGCACATGTTGGAATGAACACTCTCAACAAGCTTTTGAAGAAAGAACTAGTGAGAGGATTGAAGGATGTGAAGTTTGAAAAGGATAAACCTTGTAGTGCATGTCAAGCGGGCAAATAAGTTGCAAACACTCATCCAACCAAAGCTTTCATATCAACTTCAAGAGTGCTAGAACTTCTACACATGGATTTGTTTGGGCCTACAACATACAAGAGCTTGGGTGGTAATCTCTATTGTCTTGTAATAGTGGATGACTACTCAAGGTATACATGGATTTTCTTCCTTCATGACAAATCCGAAGTGGCAAATTGCTTCAAGAAGTTTGCAAAGAGAGCTCAAAATGAATTTGAAGTCAAGATAAAGAAGATTAGAAGTGACAATGGCAAAGAGTTTGACAACACCAACATTGAAGCTTATTGTGATGAAATTAGAATCAAGCATGAGGTCTCTTCAACCTACACTCCTCAACAAAATGGTGTAGTTGAGAGAAAGAACCGGACTTTGATCACCCTTGCAAGAACAATGCTAGATGAGTACAACACTCCGGAGAAGTTGTGGGCCGAGGCAATCAACACCGCATGCTATGCTTCAAATCGCCTCTTCCTACAAAAGTTTCTTGGCAAGACCCCCTATGAGTTGCTTAATGGGAAGAAGCCGGACGTCTCATTCTTCCGGGTGTTTGGTTGCAAATGCTACATCTACAAGAAGCGTCAACACCTAGGGGGGAAGTTTCAAAGACGTTGTGATATTGGTTTTCTTGTTGGTTACTCATCAAAGTTCAAAGCATATAGAGTATTTAACCATGCCACCGGTTTGGTTGAAGAAACATATGATGTGGAATTTGATGAATCTAATGGCTCCCAAGGAGCAATTGAGAATTGTGATGATGTAGGTGATGAACCCTTGAGAGAGGCCATGAAGAACATGCCCGTGGGAGACATCAAGCCAAAAGATGATGATGACGATGTACAAATTGTTGATCCACCATCTTCATCACGTGTGCCTCAAGATGATGACAAGAATGAGAGAGTTGAAAATGAAGATACTTATGTCTCTAATGAACAAGCCGAGGCACAAGCTCAAGATGTTGATGCTCCCCATCCACCTCCTCAAGTGGTTGATAGAAGAAATTCACCTCTACTTCAAGCACATCCACAAGAACTCATCATAGGGAGTCCTACAAAGGGAGTAATGACTCGATCTCAAAAGCTAGCTTCTTTTGTTGAACATCACTCTTTTGTCTCTTGTGTTGAACCTAAGAATGTAGAAGAAGCTCTTCAAGATCCGGATTGGGTGAATGCCATGCATGAAGAATTGAACAACTTCACCCGCAATCAAGTATGGACACTTGAAGAGCATCCTAAAGGTGCAAGAGTCATTGGAACCAAGTGGGTGTTCCGAAACAAGCAAGATGACCAAGGCATAGTAGTGAGGAACAAGGCAAGACTAGTTGCAAAGGGGTTCTCTCAAGTTGAAGGCCTTGATTTTGGAGAGACCTTTGCACCCGTTGCAAGACTTGAAGCCATTCGTATCCTCCTTCCATATGCATCACATCATGATATGAAACTATATCAAATGGATGTGAAAAGTGCATTCTTAAATGGCTTCATAAATGAACTAGTCTATGTTAATCAACCTCCCGGGTTTGAAGACCCTAGATATCCTAATCATGTTTATAGGTTGTCCAAGGCGCTATATGGGCTCAAGCAAGCCCCTAGAGCGTGGTATGAGCGCCTCCGGGACTTCCTCATTGAGAAGGGCTTCACCATTGGGAAGGTCGACACCACACTATTCACCAAGAAGCTTAATGGGGAGATCTTCATTTGTCAAGTGTATGTTGATGACATCATCTTCGGATCAACAAATGAAGATTATTGCAAGGAATTTGGTGAATTGATGTCGAAGGAGTTCGAGATGTCAATGATTGGTGAGCTCACATTCTTCCTTGGGGTTCAAGTCAAGCAAATGAGAGAAGGGATTTTCATCTCTCAAGAAAAGTATACCAAGGATCTTCTCAAAAGATTCAAGATGGAAGAATGCAAACCAATCAAGACTCCAATCCCATCAAATGGACATCTCGACCTAGATGAGGGAGGTAAACTGGTTGATCAAACTCTCTACCGTTGTATGATTGGTAGTTTGTTGTACCTTACCGCATCTAGGCCCGATATCATGTTTAGTGTGTGCATGTGTGCTCGCTTTCAAGCGTGCCCTAAAGAACCTCACTTAAGTGCCGTAAAAAGAATCCTAAGATATCTTAAGCACACCCCAAGCATTGGTCTTTGGTATCCCAAAGGAGCTAGATTCCAACTAGTTGGCTATTCCGATTCGGATTATGCCGGTTGCAAAATTGATAGAAAAAGCACATCCGGAGGGTGCCATTTGCTTGGGAGATCTTTAGTATCTTGGTCATCTAAAAAGCAAAATAGTGTGGCTTTGTCCACCGCCGAGGCGGAATACATTGCCGCGGGGGCTTGTTGTGCACAAATCTTATATATGAAACAAACCCTCCTAGACTATGGAATTGTTCTTGAAAAGGTGCCACTTTTATGTGATAATGAAAGTGCCGTTAAAATTGCTAACAATCCGGTACAACACTCTCGCACCAAGCACATTGATATCCGCCATCACTTTCTAAGAGATCACGTTGCTAAAAATGATATATCACTAGAAGGTGTAAGAAGTGAAAATCAATTAGCGGATATCTTCACTAAACCGTTGGATGAGGCCACCTTTTGTAGGCTAAGAAGTGAACTCAATGTGCTTGATTCAAGCAACTTTAAAAAATGAGCTTGTGTTGTCCGTTGCATTGCATTGTATTATATGCCATGTTTATTTTTATCGCAATGCATCTAGGGCTTGGCTAACACGGTTACGATAACCCTCCTTTGGAGGAGTGAAGAAGCCTAACCATGGATCAAACTTGACAAGCAACCTAGCTTTACTTTCTTGTATTGCATTGCATGTGCATGGTTGTTAGTTTGTCGTTTCTTTTCGGTTTGGCTTTGAGCAACCTCTGTGTTCGTCCATGGGTAGAGAGAGCATTTTGACGCTCCTAAAGGTTCAAAAACTCTATTGCATGGCCATACGTTGCTCCTCGGGTGTTTATTGCCTATTTTCTTAAAAATAATACTAGCCTAAGGCAATCTATTTTGAAAAATTTGAGGGTTTGAGTGAGGTCACTCATATCATGTTCCAATTGGTGTTTATTTGTGTCTCTTTGAATTGGAACTTGATTGGGAGAAGTCGCGTCGAAGTTCAGAACGAAGAAGGGCGAAAAACAGTGACCGGACGTTGGACCGGACGCTGCACCGGACGCAGTGATGCTTCACCACCGCGTCCGGTCCCGGCGTCCACCAGCGCGTCCGATCATCCAGAAGACCAACTCCAGACCTAGTGACCGGACGCTGCACCGAACGCGCCTCTGTTGACCACCGCGTCCGGTCCCGGTTACCACCACCGCGTCCGGTCATTCGCGATGAATTCCCGAGTTCCCCTCAACCGGACTCTGACCGCGTCCGGTCAGTCCTCATCGGACGCGTCCGGTCGCTCCAGGAGCTTACTGGAGTGTGACCGGACGCTGCACCACCGCGTTCGGTCATATCGACCACCGCGTCCGGTCATCGCGTGACGAGCGGATCTAACCCCTTCATAAAACCGTTCGTCTTCGGCCTTCTTTTTCATCCGCACGCGCTATTCCGCCGCCGCCTGCCCTAACTCGCCTAATCCGCCGAGTCGCCGTCGATTCGCCGGAGCCGCCGCGCCCTTGCCGTCTTCCTCGCCTCCGGCAAGCCCAGCCGCGACCCAGCCGCGCCTTCTTGCCCGCACCTGCCCTCGCGCGCCGCATCTTGCCCGCACGTGCTCGCAGTGCGCCACCGCTGCCCGCTCAGCCCTCGCCGCCGTTTAGCCGCACCTTTGCCGCCGGTGTGCCTTGCCCTAGGCAGCCAGCATCCTCCTCCGGCCGTGGACCGACTCGCGCTCGCTCTCGATCGGATTTCGTCACGCGCTTGCCCTAACCCTAACCTAGGGTTTGCGTAACGCGTTTCGGCCGTTTGTCATCGAGTCTTTCGTCGCGCGTCACTCTCCTCGCGAGGTTGTTTCGTGCTTCCCGTGACTTCCTTGTTTAGGGTTTGCCGTAACTCTTTTTTTCATTAACCCTAATTGTCTCATGTTTCGGCAAATCAGCGCTCGTCCGGTGAATTCGGGGAATCTCGCGATCTAGGTCACCTCATCTCGTCACCGTCTTCTCGTCGATCCGAGGTAGCTTTGCGTTTCGATTCATATCTTATCCTACATGCTTGCTGTCTCTAGGGTTTCGTACCTTTTAGTTATATATGTTGCTTATAGTAGATCCATCTATTCCGTCTTTTCAGCGAGTTTGTCGGTGTGTCAGGGTGATCTCAGTTTGCTGAATCCGAGGCCAAGCCTGCGGATACGGATTGAGGCCAAGCCTCTCGAGTGACAGTTCACCATCTTACAGAGGTTTTCGGTCAGTTTGTCAGCATGGTGCGTTGCAAGAACGCCGGTGGTGCTCCTGGTGACGGGGACGACAGTCCTCCTCGTCGGTCTGAGATTGCGCGTGGAAAGCACATCAAGATCATGGCCAGAAAGAAGAAGAAGACACTTACAGAGGCAGAGATTGCTCAGGCCGTGGCAGATGCAGCAGAGCAGGCAGAGAGAGGTGGCAGGAGCAGTGGCATACGCATAGGCGAGCGTCGCTTTCATCTTAAAGGTCGACAGCTTGGGACAGAGGCCACTGAGGGTACAGAGGATACTGGAGCTACAGAGGGTATGTCAGTTGATCCACCTACAGAGGCTACAGAGGCCACAGAGGCTCCAGAGGCTACAGAGGACACAGAGGAGCAGCCAGCTCAGACTCTACCGCGTCGCCGCTCCACACACACACGTACTCAGGTGACTCCTAGGCCAGAGGGCCAGCGTCGTGGAGCACGTCCTCCTCCTAGAGCTAGAGGTTCACCCCCGGTCGAGCACTTTGACTTGAGGGGTGCTACAGCACGTCAGGTGCAAGGATTGAGGTTCGTGGAGGTCAGTCGGTGGTTTCCACCTGTGAGGGATCACAGAGCTTCAGAGGGTTTCTATACTCCACTCCAGGAGGATTTCTACAGAGCTCTTGTTGACAGCGGGATTGCTTTCCGACCACAGAGGGTCTGTCGACTTGAGTCACTCGTTGAGGTTGTGGGAGAGCAGCTTCGTCCGCACCTGTCCTTTCTGCCAGGCTTGTCAGATCTTCTTGGACGGACAGGTGCATACTGCGGCACATGGGTCAGAGAGTTTTATGCTTCACTTTGGATTGATCCTGCCCATAAGTTCATTCACTTTGCATTCCGAGGCCGCGATCACAGACTATACAGCACTAGAGTGCGGAAGATTCTCAGACTCCCAGCTTCCGACACGAAGATACATCAGTTGTGCTTTGGTCAGACTCCTCCACCCAGACGCCCTCACGGCGGGACAGTGCCACCGACAGACTTGGTTCGACCCTGCTTTCGTGAGCCTTTTGGCGAAGGGTCTCGTCGCACACCGGCCAGCCTGATACCACTTGCCAGAGTTCTGGATGCTATAGTCAGACGCACTCTTCTTCCCAGACTTGGCTACAGAGAGGGACTGACTCGGATGCAGCTATGGGTTGTTCACCACCTCCTCTCACAGACACAGTTTGACATTTGGGATCTCATACTTAGTGAGATGGAGGACACCATAGCTGAGGGCTTCAAGGGAAATCGTCAGCTGCCCTATGCACACTGGATCTGCTTCATCATTAGATCATCCATTCAGCTACCAGCAGAGATCAGAGCTGAGATATCATACACCACCACTGCTTTCCCTGAGTATGATATCCGTCAGCTTTGGGCTTCAGTCACTAGAGATCAGGCCCCAGTGCCAAGACAGCATGAGCGACCTGAGGTTCCTGAGACAGCAGCTGAGCAGGACGCCACAGTTGATGAGCTTGCTGAGGCAGAGCTTGCCGATCTTGACGCTCAGCCTGCTGATCTCCCTGAGGATGTGACTTCTGATAGCACTGATGAGGATTACCAGCCCATCCCCAGGTATCGGTCTCCTCGGTCTCACGACCATGAGGCCGGTGGCTCTGGTTCAGCCTCCCGCTCAGACCCAGCCATGGTGGCTATACTTGAGAGGCTGACCCAGGCACAGGAGCAGCAGCAGCAGTAGATACAGCGACAGGCTCAGGACACAGCTGCAGCACTTGCACAGATACAGGCTCGTCAGGACGAGTTTCAGCGTCAGCAGCTTGAGATCCAGAGGCAGCAAGTTGAGATGCAGCGACAGCAGTACGAGATACAGCGACAGAGTGCAGCTAGTCAGCAGCAGTACTTGGATCTCCTGCGCCACCTTGTCACTGTTGGGGTTCCTCCACCTGCTTCTGTTCTGACTCCTGCTTTACAGTCGAGTGGTCCATCGAGTCAGGGACAGCCGAGCTTCCAGTTCACATCTCCACAGCAGCAGGTTCCCCAGTCGTTCCAGTCCCCGAGTTTCACTCCTATTCACACGGGGTTTACACCTTCAGACCAGCCTCGCCCTCACCTCCTGACAGGCACACCTTTCGGTGATTACAGTGCTACTTACAGCGAGTTGACTGGTCAGCCGACACCCTCGCACACTACCACATTTGCTACTTCTTCAGGGTTGTCAGCTCCCGAGGCAGCTATTCCTCCAGTGACAGGGACCGGTACTACAGAGACTATTCCTTCGTCAGTTGCCTCGACAGATCCCCCAGCTATTGGCTCGCTATAGGCTCAGGTCACACAGACGGATCCTCTTGTTGCTACTACGTCAGTACCTGTTCCTGCTGCTCAGACCCAGACCGCTTCCCAGCCACGTGCTTCTTCAGAGGGTCAGCCAGATAGCTCAGATTCCGAGGGAGATTCTCTGCACTTCGTGATCACTCCGCGCACCTCGGCACCCGACACGACTCCGTCTGTCCCCCCGTCGGATCCTTAGATTAGTTTTTTTGCGCTTGATGCCAAAGGGGGAGAGAGAGTAGTTTCAGGAGGAGTTTTGATAGAGGGTTTTCGTTCTTATTTGTGTGCTACATTCATGCATCATGTTTACTTTTCAGTCATTGCATTCGTGTGACATGTCGTCGTGTGATAAACTTTGAGTCTAATGTTTTATCTAGTCACTGTGTTTGATTCATGTCACCCGTTTTGGTTATAGCTCTAAGGTTGTGCTTCCGTGCCTTACTCTGATTTCTTATGAGCTATATCTTTATGTGTACTAACTCTTCATGTCTTATCTTATGAGTACACTCTTTTGGCTTGGGGCACATAAGCAACTTCTAACCCTTTGTGCTTATTGCTTTTTGCTTATGTGAACCAAGCATGCTCGAAAAACCTCAACTCCAATCTTTTGAAACTTAGTGTTGTCATCAATCACCAAAAAGGGGGAGATTGAAAGCATCTAGGCCCCAAGGTTTGGTTTCGGCAATTGATGACAACGCTTTATTACCATGACTAACGTGTGTTTTGCAGAAACTTTGGTAAGTTAGGTCATGGAGGTTATAACTGCTTTGGGCACCATGGTATTCATGCCCCTTGATGGAAATCGTTTCGGTTTTCAAAAGAGTGACGTCAAGATTAAGGACGGTTAGTTCCGGATGTCGAGGTGTTGAGACGCATTCAGAATAGTCGTTAGGATCTTCGTTTTTCTGTTTTAGCCGTACTATAAAGGGGGGCATGAGCGGGTAGCTTGACCTAGGCGAGTCCTATGTTTAGGTGTGGTGCACACTTGTTAAACTTGGCGCTAGGCAGCTCTAGAATAGCTCAAAGTTCAGTTGGAAGCAACTTGGTTCAAGTTGCGACGCGTTTCGGAAAGTTTAGGGTGTTTTTCCCTTGACCGGACGCGGTCCTCGGCATGACCGGACGCGTCCGGTCAGTACAAATCCGTGACTAGGGTTCGGCTCTAACGACCGGACGCGGTCCTTGCGAGGACCGGACGCGGTGGTCAGAAGCCGACACGTGTCACTTAAGGGAAACACTCGATCAGACGCGACCTGGGTGTGATCGGCGCGTCCGGTCACAGTCCAGTAAGGTCCTGAGACGACCGGACGCGTCCGGTCATCACCGATCGGATGCGGTCGCGCGTCCGGTGTGGTTACAGTAAGCTCCCTGCACGATCGGACGCGTCCGGTCACCCCTGACCGGCGCGTCCGGTCACTCAGCCAGAAATTCGGATTTTGACCGTTACGAGCGACCGGCGCGTCCGGTCACTTCGACCGGCGCGTCCGGTCAGCCCGTGTTTTGCTGAGTCTGCGAGTAACGGTTCGTTTTGTCTGTGGGGTGTATAAATACATCCCCACCACCTCTTTTAGAGGTCTCTTGCTCATTTGATCAGCTGAGAAAACCCTTTAGAGTGCAAGGGAGTGCAAGAGCTCTAGTGAGGATAGAGATTTGAAAATCAAAGCTTGAGAGTTCCTCACTAGCGATTAGAGAGTAGCAAGTGTGCATCCACCTTCTCATTTGTGCTCGTTGTGGTCAAGTGAGAGTTCTAGCTTGTTACTCTTGGTGATCGCCATCACCTAGACGGCTTGGTGGTGATTGGGAGTTTGGTGATCATCCGGCGGAGCTTGTGGATGACCCAACTCATCTTGTGAGCGGTTTTGGGTGATTCACCGCGACGGAGTGTCGAAGAATCAACCCGTAGAGAGCACTTGATCCTTGCGCGGATCAAGGGGGAGCTACACCCTTGCGCGGGTGCTCCAAGGAGGACTAGTGGGGAGTGGCGACTCTCCGATACCTCGGAAAAACATCGCCGTGTTCCTTGCCCTCTACATTCAAGCATTTACATTCTCGTATTTACATTCATTGCTTGATTTACTTTCCTAGGATTGCCATGCTAGACTAGGATTGGAAACTAGGGTGCAAAACTTTTTATCGGTAGACTCTCTAGGAACACAAGTAGGCACTAGGGGTGAATTCCGGCTTGTAGGATTTAATTCTTGCAATTAATTTTTAGAAAAGCCCAATTCACCCCCCCTCTTGGGCATCTTGATCCTTTCATGGGTACCCATGGAGATTTTTAGGTCATGTATATCTCTAAAAAACTTCCTCCAACAAATACTTAATGTTTTAGAGGAAAATATGGTTCAACATGCCTTTGAACCAACGACTTACTACCTCGTAGGAAAAGGAATACACTTCTAGGAACATTCTTTGTTGAAGTATCTAAAGTTCAATCAAAATACATAGATACACATTTAATGTTCATGATACCAAATAAATATATATGCTACAAAAACATGTCTCATGACAAATTCAATGGTACTTGTTGATATCATAAATACCGATATTCTTCTATGTAATAGTTACTCAAATTTATAATATTTTACTTGGATACTATGTTAGAATTATATTCTTTTATAGATAAAAGGAGTACTATGCTTTTATGAAGGCATGCGCTCAAGTTTTGGCATCACAATCTTAAATACTTGCATGCGATTTTTCTGCTAGACGTGCTATAGTTTTGCTTGGAAGGAATCATAATATATTGTTCTAGCCAGAACACATTCCTCCAAACAAAAATCTCCAGCACTCCTACAGCCTACAATTTAGGGTGCCATTATTATACTTGCTAAGCTTTAAAATGGTTCCTTGTAATTGTGAAGTATTAAGTATTATCTCAAAACACAGCAGCAAAGACACTAGGAACCTAATAGTTGATATTAGCTATGGACGGATGGGACTTGGCAGAGCTGCCATTAACTCATTCTCTGCGTACATCAGGTTCAAACTTTTCGCAAAATTATGGTTGGTGTTCACGAATTTTGAGTGTTTTTTGAGGTGGCCAACATTATTGATTTCAGTAAAGAATACTGTAACTAGACATCTATTTATTTAATTTCATTGGACTATAATTTCGGCCATGACCAACACTAACAATTGAAACCCTGACATATGTATCTATTGAAATGTTCAATAAGCAGCTGCATAGTAACAACAATTAACAAGCTCCTACAAATATATGAGTAGTAAACAAATGATTTTGTAGAGCATTTTTGTATGAATTGGGGAAAAGAAGCAGAAACTTACATGAGCACTGACGAGGGGTGGCGAGCGCTGATGAGGATGATGACGCAGGCTTGCCCTTGAAGCCTCCGTGTGCAGTAGCCATCGATTGTTACCTCCATGCATCGAGCCGCCACTAACATTGTGCAGCCATATCATCCTGTTCTCGCCTCCATGCTGGCTGCGGAACCGCCGCGACCAATCGTGGCGACCTCGCCTTCGCGGTAGGGAGGTAGGGCACCGGCACGCCGGTGCATTGGGTGCCTCCGTGCTGGTGTAGGGCGAGCGCCGGATGGATTACGAGCGACCGTGGGTGGGCTATCGAGGCCCGGGGCTGAGCGCTGCCCGCACTAGGCGACTGGGAGTGGGCGCCTCGGCTTACAGCGGGTGGATCGGCTGAATCCACCGGATAGACAACCATCGGCGTTGGTTCCGAGCGACGCTAGGATTCCCGACGCACGGGCAGAGCGGCGTTTCGGTGTACAGCAGTATCGGAGATGGGAGGTTGACGACAGGACTACGGTAGTCGGGATGCGCTAAAGCACTGGACCTTCGGGAGTTGCTAGTGGGCCAAAGGGGAATAGGTTGTGTCGATCTGTGGGCTTGTTTGATGAATACGATGCTGGCAGCATTGGTTTAGAAGCTTTCCACTAGAGCTGCTCAAGGTCCCCTCAAAAAAACTAGAGCTGCTCAAATGTTGCTAAAAAAAAACTAGAGCTGCTTAAATTCTTTTTTCCCCTAAAAACTAGAGCTGCTAAAAAAACGCGCAACACCCTCAGTGTTACACGTCAAATCACCAGCTAAAATCGATCATAAGCATTGCATGTAGAGTAAATGCATAAGTGAAACCGAATTTAAATTCAAATTGAGTCTCGAAAAGGAAAAACGAAAATAAAAATCAAATCGGAAATCGTGATATTTTATGTAACTCAAGTTAAAACGATCGATCGTTCATGAATTTTTATCGAACTAAAATCCTTAGCACTGCTAAGTCATCACTTAATAAAGTTCGAAGCTCGTACTTTGAAGCCGAAAGTGAAATAGTTGGCCTAGGCAAAGAGCAAGGTTTGGCACTATTTTGGAACGTCCAAAAATCGAATTTGACGCGAAAAAACAGTCCTGACTGAATCAATTTTCGAGTTGGGGTACTGTTTGACGCTCCCATGTTCTTGGCCTGTTCCTGAGTAAAGCAGTTGAGTGAAAACGTTTGTCTTGAACCTTTTGGACGGTCTCAAACACCATCTCTGAGATAGGGCCGCTTGGATGATTTTACTTCGCACCAGATTGTCAGAAAGAGCGCTCCAAAATCCATGCACGTCACTGTGTCTTGTTTGGACTGGCTTTGGGCGCGGTCACCGGGTCTATGTCTCTGTGCGCGACGCTGAGCGCCCCAGCTCGCGCGGCCCCGCGTGCCTAGCGGTGGTGCTAAGGGGACTGTCCCATGTGCCCCTGCCGCTCGAGTCACCTCGCGAGTTGGGTGCACGGCCAGTGCTTCAAGGGCTGCGGGTACAGTCGCCGCGGTGTCCTTCCCCGGCCTCGCCATTGATGGCGAGCGGACACCAGCGTCGCGCCATGGTCGAATGGCTCGCCCAGTCGATCCCGGAGCAATTGCTCTCGACTGAGGGTGGCTCAGGCTCGCAGCTACGTGCCAGACCGGAGTGACCCCCCTGCCATGCCCCACCTGGCTTCAATTGAGACGTTCCCCGCCGCCATGTCTTTTTAGCCGGTTCCGCTTCTCCTGGGAATTGGCCACCCCCAAGTCGTCTCGTGCCAAATTGGTCGTGCCGTTGAGTCTCCCTTGTGTCCCCCTTGGCGGTTCGCGGGTAAGTTGGAGCCCTAGAGTCGGCTCGTCGCCGGTGGAGCGGCCACGCCGACGAGGATCTCCCGCGGGCCTCTCGGTCGCTCGTGGCCGGGCTTCTCCATCCTGACCCGGCTCCAGTGGCCTCTGAAGCCAGGTCCGAGGTACGAATGTGGTGCTCTGTCCCTATTCCTTGATGTCCGCCATGGCTTGGGTTGCTCAGAACGGCGGCGCCATTGTGGTGGGCGGCGCCCGGCCGTGGTCGTGGCTCGGGACAACGTCTCGACCCCCGCTTCTCCGCCTAGGATCAACACTAGGCGCACAGAGGGTGGTCGGCTCGTTTTCTGGGCGAGCGCAGGAGTGGTGGGGCTGGAGCAGCGTGCCCATGCCGGCGGCCGCCGCGCCGGTGAGCGAGGAGTGGCTCGGGGACCGCTCGTTTGTGAAGACGGAGAAGTTGGGGGTTTTCATGCAAAGTCGCTGACTATGGAAATAGTACTCCGGGTCGCGAGTGAATTTGCCATGAGCCCGAGCGCCCTTTTGCAATGTTGCCAAGGCGTGGCCTTTCCGCGTGGGCGCTTGCTGGGCCGAGCTCGCGGGCCGCAGTTAAAGCAGTAGTGGGCCGCGCGGATTGAAAGCGGTTTTTCCATTTTAGTTAAATCAAAAATGCTTTATTCTTTTTGGTAAACGGTCAAACTTTGATAAATCATAATAAATCATAAAAAATCCAAAAATACGGAAACAAATTTTGTTGGGTTCATAAAATTTTAATATATCAATTGATATAATAATTTCACAGGTTTCCACAGAAGATTCCAACCTAAATAATAAATCCGAATCAACTTATATTCAAATTTCGAAAACTTGACGAATTTTTGTGATTAAACCATAACCCCTATAAACCTAAGAACTTCACCATAATTTCTTAATAATATGAAGATCTTGCTGTAATTTTGTAGCTCCTAAATCTTTTGTTTGGTTAGCTAGCTAAGTCTCCGTGGTTTCATAAATTGATAAATCGAAAACAAATTCAGAAAAATGCAACTTAATAATTTAGTTCGGGTTGCTCTTGCTTAATAGAAGAGTTAGATAGCTTATTTTATTAGCCATTAGAGTTAGCTGAGTAGCTTAGCTTTAACTATTATTATTTTAAGAGATGTTGTTGCCTTTGCACTTAGTTGTTCATCATTTTATGCATATAGATCACGAGATAGTGGAGTACGTGGCTGCGGAGGAGCCGGAGTATGAGGAGATCATGGAGGTGATCGAGGAGGAGATCCCCACACAAGAAGGAGCCCCGGAGGCGTCGACCACTGACTTTGTTGTGTCCTAGGATGCCCAAGGCAAGCTCCAGTGCATAACCTTTATTTTCTAAATATTAATATGATGTTTAATTCTGTGTGCATTTACGTTTTAGGAGTTTTATTGAAACCCACATGCATAAATATCCTCACCTATTAGTCCTACTAGTGCAGGTCATGTAGTGCCATGCTTAGGTCCCGTTAGCGGGAACAACATGGGTTGTTCACGATAGGTGATCATTATCATTTTTACTATGATTATCTGGAAAAGAAAGAAAGGTAATTGGTGACCAGGTAGGGATGGGTTCTAGTTTCTGGTGGGTGTGACCAGGGGTGTCCTGCGGCCAACAGGGCATCACTCGGTTACATTGTTTCCCTGTCTGAGTCGATTAAGGACCGTTCGTTGCCACTTGGGTGATTGTCAGGTCACAGATTTATTATCCTTATCACATACTGGCGGATGGGGGCTAGAAAGGCTTGTTATTCTCTTGTCATGAGTTCCAGCTCCATCCGGACCAACTGAAGGTGGTTATGTATATGGGTATTAGAAGGTCTAAGCACCGCAAGAGCGGGAGCTTGGAGTCCCAGTATGAATGGGGACTCGGTTCTTGTGACAGGAGGGTGATGAGTTGGTCCCGTGCATACACTGGTGTGGGCGGGGCGTGTGTCTTGGGGTACCCAACTGGGCTACATTTGTTCACGAATCACCGCATAAGCGGTACGGCATGACTCGATCCTGGCATCTTAGTAACAACTGGAAGTGGAAAGGAAGTTAAAATGGATACGTGCTGCTCTACACTTGTTTGATAGTAGATCAGGTGCTTACATTAGCTGATAGCTAATAAACTAAAAGATGACAAATAAAAGAAATGCCAAATGAGAATACTTTTAGTACTGCTTTTGTGCAACTATGAAACCTACAACCAAAAAGCTTTTCATAATCCTTGGAGTTTGGAAGTTATTCCAATTCGGGTAAGTCTTGCGAGTACATTGTGTACTCAGGGTTTGTTTTACCCTTGTTGCAGGTGCTTTGAGGCTTTGTGTGGAGGATCGTCTGCTAGGCTCAAATGGATCCTTGCTTCGCTCGTTAGCTATTTTATTTTTTCGCTGTTTTAATTCCACACTCTGAACCTGGTATTGTAATAACTATTTATGAAGACTCTATTGTATGGAATGAACTAAGTATTGTACTCATTTTCATTATTGATCTTGGATGAAATATGGATTGTTTCGAGTTCTCCCATTGGGTGTGCTCGACGAAAGGGTCTGAAATGTCTACTGACGAGGTTCTTAGTGCCTAATGTAAGGCAAGAACTTTCGTTAGTAGGTATTTTAGTTGGTTCTGCCACAGTTGGTACCAGAGCTAATAATTATTATGAATTCATCACCCTTTTCTAAAACTTAAAAATTTGACCAATAAAAAGTTTATGAAAAGTTAGGACACGGTTTAGCTAAGCCCTATTATATAGGATAGTGGCACTGTGTTTGTCTAATCAATCTTCTATAGGTACACTAACTTAAGTTACGTAGGCATACGTTAGTAACGTGTGAGTGTGCGATGTGCCAAAACCAATACGTTCGCCGCTATATTATGGCGAGAAAGGTCGATTAAGGCGATGCATGTATCATGATTAACCAACTTGGCTTAAAAATTGCCCGGTTCTCATGAGAAAATAGCTAAGTAATAAATGATTAATCAAACCCTAAAAAGTAGTTCTAAATTGCTTCTCTTCCTTTGACTAAATCTGGTAACTAGCTCCTAATGGTTGGTTCTTATCTGTTAACAGATGAACCTGAGGTCCGGACGCGAGAGCACTAGTGCCGGGGGTGAGGATGGCGAGGGAGCTTGTGCTGAGGGAGTCATGGACGTCCTACTTGGAAAGAACAGCACCCAGGACAGCAACGAGCCTCCGCTCTTGCATGCTCCTCCTCCTCCTGTAAGGTCCAAATGGCTAGAGGAGAGGGTGAATAGCCTATTTAAAAATCTACAAGCTTCACAAAACAACCATGTTAGTATAAAAGATAGCTAAGCTAATTCTAGCACTAGCTCAACTATACTATGCAAGCCACCTATACAATTCTAGTGAAGCAAGGCTATGATCTCTAATACACACCAACAAGGCTAAGTTACTAACCTACTTACTTCTATGTGATAAAGGTTATACTAAGCAAACTACACAAGGACTAGTACAAGAAAGTAAAGAGCAAGTGACTTGATTCTTATACCAATGATGTAGAGAAGCAATGCACTTGAAGAATCAATCACAATGAGCAATCACAAGAGAAATCCTCGGTAATGAGATGACACAAGATTTTTTACCGAGGTTCACTTGCTTCCCGGCAAGCTACTCCTCGTTGTGGCGATGCACCCACTTGATGGATCACGAGCTAATCAACTATCAAGAGTTGAACCCTCAGCGGGTGCCGCACATCCACTCACAAGATGGGGATCCTCCAAGCCACGTGCTTCACTAGAGTAGCCAATTCGCGAACTCCTGCGGGGAAGGCTCAAGAACCCCTCACAATCAACTTGGTGAGGCTCGAAACAATCTCCAAGGTCGAGCTCAACACCACCGCTGCTCCAAGCCATCTAGGGTGTCGGGAAACACCCAAGAGTAACAAGCAATCCGCAGCAAACACGAAGATCAAGTGCCACTAGATGCAACTCTCAATGCAATGCACTTGAATCTCACTCAATCTCTCTAGAGTATGCAACCAAGCAATGAGATGAGTGGAGGGAGTGTTCTCTAGCTCAAAATGTGCCTCAATATCACAAATATGCAAGAGAGAACCCCCCAAACCCGGCCACTATCTATTTATAGCACCACGAACGAATATGGCTGTTACCCCTTCACTGGGCGATTTTTCGGAATGACCGGACGCGCCAGTCGAACTGACCGGACGTGCCGCAACGCGTCCGATCGCCCTGCGCCATCCATGTGGCCTCCTAGATTCAACCGCAACCGCTCGATCCTCCAACGGTCACTGCGCGCCAACGGTCAAACGTGATGACCGGACGCACAGCTTCTCACACTTGCTTGTGGTAGAATAACCAAGTAAGAACCCTTCATCACATTTCTTGTCAAACTTGCTCAATCTAGTGCCTTTCTTGAGAATGTAGCATTTGCAACCAAACACTCTAAAGTATGCAATGTTGGACTTTCTTCCATTTAATAGCTCATATGGTGTTTTCTCAAGGTTTCCATGACAATAGAGACGGTTGCTACAATAGCAAGCCGTGTTGATAACTTCACTCCAAAATGAATGACTAACATTGTATTCACTTAGCATTGATCTAGCCATGTCAATCAAAGTTCTATTCTTTCTTTCAACTACACCATTGGATTTAGGTGTGTATGTTGGAGAGAATTGATGTCCAATACCAAGATCATCACACAAATCCTCAATTCTTGTGTTCTTGAACTCACTACCATTGTCACTTCTAATCTTCTTGATAGTAGTCTCAAACTCATTTTGCACCCTTTTGACAAAAGACTTGAATAAATCATGAACATCACTCTTGTCATAGAGAAAGAACACCCAAGTGTATCTAGTGTAGTCATCCACTATCACAAAACCATACTTGTTGCCACCAATACTAGTGTATGTTGTTGGCCCAAACAAGTCCATGTGCAATAACTCAAATGCCTTTAATGTGCTCATTTCACTCTTTCTAGGATGTGCATTTCCAACTTGTTTACTGGCTTGACAAGCACTACATGGTTTATCCTTTTCAAAAGTCACATCTTTCAAGCCTCTAACTAAGTTATGCTTTACCAATTTGTTCAATTGTTTCATTCCAACATGACTAAGCCTTCTATGCCACAACCAACTCATACTAGATTTGCTTAGCAAGCATGATGACAATTGAGTTTTACTATCATTGAAATCAACCAAGTATAAGCTACCATGTCTAAATCCTTTGAATATCATGTTTGTACCATCAACACTAACAACTTCAACATCATCACTACCAAATATGCATTTGAAACCGAGATCACAAAGTTGTGCTATTGACAAAAGATTGAAATCCAAGCTCTCAACTAGCAATACATTAGATATGTTTATGTCATTTGAGATAGCAATTTTACCAAGCCCCTTGACCTTGCCTTTCTTATTGTTGCCGAAAGTGATAGCATCAAAACCACCATTTTGACTAGTATCAATTGATTTGAACATACAAGAATCTCTGGTCATATGTTGAGTGCACCCACTATCAAGTACCCAATGCCTTCCTCCGGCTTTGTAATTGACCTACAAGACAAGATCAATTTTTTTAGGTACCCAAACTTGTTTGGGTCCTCCAATGTTAGTGACCAAGCTCTTTGGTACCCAAATGACTTTCTTCTTTGAGCCCATCCATGGTGCACCAATGAACTTAGCATGAACACCATTAGTACCCTTGGTAAGCATATAGAAAGAATCAAGCTTAATTGAGGATACATTAGCATTGGATTTCTTGTTCATGCATTGTTGCTCTATGTGACCAACTTGCTTGCAACTTTTGCAATAGCTACCATTGTTCTTCATAAAATGAGTCTTGTGAGGAGCAAAAGCGGCCTTGCCTTTTCTTGGGGTTATAGCACAATCCCTCTTTATAGAGAGACGCCCTTTGGCTACCTAAGCACATAAGCAAGCGGTCCTCACCACCATAAGCCTTGGCTAAGGTGTGATTGAGCTCTTTTACCTCCTTCTTGATATTCTCATTCTCAACTATTAGTGTGGAATCACAAGTGAGACCGTCACTACTAGATGAGGATGATGTGGATATGCTACATGAAGGGTTATTAGAAGCGACAACAATAGGCTTATGAAAAGATTCATCAATTATATCACATGATATGCCTATGTTGCACGTTTTAGCTTTCTCAACATTTGTTGGCATGTTTTCACACTTTTCAACTAGAGAGGAATGAGCTTCTTCAAGCTTAGAGTGAGACTTTTGAAGCTTCTTATGGTCTACCTTTAGACTCTCATAAGATGCCCTAAGCTCATCAAGTTCTTGCATAAGGTTTTTCTTATCCTTAAGCAAGTCCTTGCACTCCTTTCTAGATTCTTTAAAATGTTGAGTGCAATCTTCTAGCATAGTAATTAGTTCATCTTTAGTGAATTCTTCTTCATCACTATCACTAGCATTATCATGATCACTCTCATCGTCGGATGATACCTTAGTGGCCTTAGCCATGAAGCACGATAGAGTGTCGAAGAGGGAGACCTTCTCTTGGATGGTAATGCTAGCATGTCCCTTCTTCTTGCTCTTGTTGTCATCCTCATCATCACTTGAGGAATCATCACTATCCTATGTAGCAACATGAGAATCATTCTTCTTTTTATGAGAGCTCTCGTTCTTTTCTTGCTTCTTCTTTTGCTTCTTCCTCTCCTTCTTGATAGCATCTTCATCATCATTATCATAAGGACACTTTGCAATGAGATGGTCCTTGCTATGGCATCTAAAGCATCTCATGGTATGCTCATTCTTCTTGGATGAGTTCTTCCTCCTTCTTGCACAATAGCCTTTTTTCTTCATGAATTTGCCAAATTTCTTGACAAAGAGAGCCATCTTCTCATCAATGTCATCACTATCACAAGAGCTTGAGTCTTCATCACTTGATTCAATCTTGGACTTGCCCTTGGATGTGGTGGCTTTGAATGCCACACTCTTCTTCTTTTCATCATCTTTCTTCTCATTTTCCTTCTTCTTCTTCTCGACCAACTCATCCTTCTCATCATCTTCTCTATATGAATCATCGGTCATCACTTCTTAAAATACTTGTTGAGGAGTTGAATCCTTCAATGTAGTCCTCACTAGCACGGTGATCAATGTATCAAACCTCTTGGGCAAGCTTCTCAAGAACTTCATAGAGAATTGGTTGTCCTTGACCTCCTCACCAAGTGCCTTGAGCTCATTGACAATGACTTGCAACCGATGAAACATTTCTGGTACACTCTTATCATCTTGCATCTTAAAGCTTGAAAATTTTTCTTGCAAGATATATGCTTTAGCGGTCTTTGTGCCTTCAGTGCCCTCAAATGTTTCTTCTAGCTTGGCCCAAGCATCATGAGCAATTTCAATGTTCTTCACTTACTCAAATATCTTGTCATCTAGTGCCTCATGAAGAGCACTAATGGCAATATCATTGCATTGGAGCTTCTTCTCTTCCACCGGTGTAGGTGCTTCCAGATTAGCAACCTCAAATTTTGTTTTGGTGACCTTCCACACTTCTCTATTGATTGACTTGAGGTGTGCGGTCATCTTAACCTTCCAATATGCATAATTTGTGCCATCAAAGTGAGGTGCCTTCTTGGTGTTGTTGATGTGCAAGCTTAATTGAGCCATTTTTTCTTCACCGTAGGTTGTTAAGCCTTAAATAAATGGTACCTCAGCTCCGATACCACTTGTAAGGTCCAAATGGCTAGAGGGGGGTGAATAGCCTATTTAAAAATCTACAAGCTTCACTAAACAACCACGTTATTATAAAAGATAGCTAAGCTAATTCTAGCACTAGCTCAACTACACTATGCAAGCCACCTATACAATTCTAGTGAAGCAAGGCTATGATCTCTAATACACACCAACAAGGCTAAGTCACTAAGCTACTTACTCCTATGTGATAAAGATTACACTAAGCAAACTAAACAAGGACTTGTACAAGAAAGTAAAGAGCAAGTGACTTGATTCTTATACCAACGATGTAGAGAAGCAATGCACTTGAAGAATCAATCACAATGAGCAATCACAAGAGAAATCCTCGGCAATGAGATGACATAAGATTTTTTACCGAGGTTCACTTGCTTCCCGGCAAGCTACTCCTCGTTGTGGCGATGCACCCACTTGATGGATCACGAGCTAATCAACTATCAAGAGTTGAACCCTCAGCGGGTGCCGCACATCCACTCATAAGATGGGGATCCTCCAAGCCACATGCTTCACTAGAGTAGCCAATTCGCGAACTCCCGCGGGGAAGGCTCAAGAACCCCTCACAATCAACTTGGTGAGGCTCGAAACAATCTCCAAGGTCGAGCTCAACACCACCGCTGCTCCAAGCCATCTAGGATGTCGGGAAACACCCAAGAGTAACAAGCAATCCGCAGCAAACACAAAGATCAAGTGCCACTAGATGCAACTCTCAATGCAATGCACTTGAATCTCACTCAATCTCTCTAGAGTATGCAACCAAGCAAGGAGATGAGTGGAGGGAGTGTTCTCTAGTCTAGCTCAAAATGTGCCTCAATATCTCAAATATGCAAGAGAGAACCCCCCAAACCCGGCCACTATCTATTTATAGCACCACGAATGAATATGGCCGTTACCCCTTCACTGGGCGATTTTTCGGAATGACCGAACGCGCCGCAACGCGTCCGATCGCCCTGCGCCGTCCACGTGGCCTCCCGGATTCAACTGCGACCGCTTGATCCTCCAATGGTCACTGCGCGCCAACGGTCAAACGCGATGACCGGACGCACAGCTTCTCAGACTGGACGTGCAGGTGCGCACACCACCCGCGCGCGCAATGACATAACCGGACGCGCTCCACGCAACGACCGGACGCGACAGTGCCAGTGTCCGATTGCGGTCCAGAGAGCTCCCATCACGACCGAACGCGTCCGATCGCATGTGACCGGACGCGTCACGCGTCCGATCAGCTCTTCGTCATGCACTGCTCTTCTGGGTGCCTGACCGGACGCTTCGGTGCCACGAGGGACCGGACGCGCCGGTCCGTGACCCTCTCGCGCGCGCGTCAGCCTACGGTTTGAACTGACCGGACGCGCCTGCCGCGTCTGGTCACTTCGACCACAGCGTCCGGTCGCTATTTTTCAGTGAGAAACACACCGGACCTACGCCTCCGATTCTCCGCCTCCGGCGCAGTAGAAAATAGGCGTTTCACTTCCACAAAAAGCGCCGAATCCCGCCGCAAATGTGCTAACACCACCATGTGTATATCATTATGTGCATGTGTGTTAGCATTTTCACAATCATTTTTCAAGGCGTTACATTAGCTCTCTACTAGATCCTAATGCATATGCTCAAGATGATGACCTAGTAGCACTTGATTCATGAGCTAACCGTGATTGCCCCTCTTGATAGTCAGCTACCTAAACCCGGTCAATCACTTCTCTACTCATCTTAGACCGGCAAAAGCAAATCCTATGATTATACCTTTGCCTTTATCACTTTGTTCCATGTCCATCTCCACAAGCTTGATCACCATGATCATCATTTCATGTGCATCTCCACCATCTCTTTGTGATCTTGTGGCCACCACTCCTTGCCACCATGCACCTTCATCACATGTGTTGCTTATGCCTAACTCAAAACACTTAACACATGGCATTAGCAACTTGGTGTCATTAATTACCAAAACCAAACTTGGGCTTTCACCTCCACCACCACCACCACCACCACCGCCACCGCCGCCACCGTAGATGATGACGCACGCGGAGATGATGGCTGAGGTGCTTGCTGCCCGCTGTGACTCGGGCCGGGCGCTGGATCTATTGGTCCAGGGCGTCGGTGGTCTCGTTCAGGGAGGTCACAATGGCAACGGCAGCAACAGACCTGGTGCGTGGGGTCCTGAGTGACCTTGCACGTACCAGGACTTCCTAAAGACGCAACCGCCTACCTTCACGCAGTCGAAGGAGCCGCTTGACGCGAAGCACTAGCTCTGGGTCATGGGCCAGAAGTTTCAGCTCCTTACCATCACTGACGAGCTGAAGGTGCGCTTCGCAGCGCAGCAGCTGTTGGGCTCTATGAGTGCATGGTGGGATACTTTCAACAACATGCAGCCGGCAGACCACCGTGTGACTTGGCAGGAGTTCGCCACAGCCTTCAGGGAATTCCATATCCCTGCGGGGCTGATCAACCAGAAGGTGACGGAGTTCCTCGAGCTGACTTAGGGGAACATGTCAATGTTGGGCTATGTCAACAAGTTCAACCAGTTGGCTCAGTATGCTAGAGCCCACGTGGACACTGACGCAAGGAAGAGGGACCACTTCTACCGTGGCCTCTTGTGTGCTGCAGGAGAAGCTGTTCACGGGAAACTACCCCACCTTTGGTGCTCTTATGGATGCTGCCATCACTATGGAGGGACTTCTATGCGACACTTATGCTGAGAACAAGCGCAAGTGGTCTTCGAGCGAGTCTTCTAAACACCCGCAAGCTCAGAAGGTGCAGGTGGTTCGTAAGGTGCCCTATCAATCCACCAGCGGGCATCCCTACCGTCAGCAACAGTCTCACCAGGCCCCTTCTACTCAGTACCGTGCTCCAGTTCAGCAGAACCAGCAGCAGTCCTAGGGCCAGCAGTCTTAGCAGCGTCAGGGTCATGGTGTCAACCCGAATGCTTGTTTCAAGTGTGGCAAGGAAGGCCACTTCATCAGGAACTGTCCGGAGAACCAACCAACTCAGTCTGCTCCTCAATCAGCCAATTCACGCATGGTTAAGAGGACTGTTATCACCAGGAAGGTACTGGTGAGCCGCACTAGACAGGTCAATTTCACCAGTGTTGAAGAGCTGTTGCAATGTGATCCAGTGATGGCAGGTATGTTCACCATTGACTCCCATCCAGCCTATGTGTTATTTGATTCTGGTGCATCACATTCATTCATGAGACTGAGTTTCGTAGAGAAGCATGATATTTCACTGTTGGCTATGCCCTTTGCATTTAAGATCAGTACTGCGGGGGGATTATTATGTGTTAATACCCAGATAGATACAGTTAATTTGGAGCTAGCCACACATAAGTATCGGCTCCAATTTTTAGTATTGTCAGGGCAAAGCATTGATGCCATTCTAGGGATGAATTGGTTGAAGGCTCATGGAGTCACACTAGATCTTAAGCACAGAGTTGTTGAACTTCGGCTACCCTCCTCCGAAGATAGGATGTCTCTTCGCATTCCCTCCCGAACCACTCCTTTAGTTTTGGCTCATACTGAAGCTCTCCCCGACCTTGCTTCTATCCCGGTGGTTTGTGAATTTCCAGATGTCTTTCCTAAAGATTTGCCTAGCTTGCCCCCTGATAGAGAAGTTGAGTTTGCCATTGAGTTAGAGCCTGGCACAGCTCCGATTTCTCGGCGTCCGTATCAGATGGCCCCACCGGAGCTAGCAGAAATGAAGAAACAATTTTTTTTTGCGACAAAAATGAAGAAACAGTTGGGAGAATTATTGGAAAAGGGATTTATCTGGCCTAGCACTTCTCCTTGGGGTTGTCCTGCCATTTTCGTGAAGAAGAAGGATGATACCTTGAGAATGTGTGTAGATTACCTCCCTCTCAATGCGGTGACAATAAAAAACAAGTATCCCTTGCCGCGTATAGACACCTTGTTTGATCAGCTAGCTGGTGCCAAAGTATTTTCTAAGATTGACCTTTGTTCAAGCTATCATCAGATCAAGATCAGGCTCAAGATATTCCTAAGACTGCCTTCTCCACTAGATATGGGCTCTATAAATATCTTGTAATGTCTTTTGGTCTCACCAATGCCCCAGCTTTCTTCATGTATCTCATGAATTCAGTCTTCATGCCAGAGTTAGACAAGTTCGTCATGTTGTTCATTGATGACATTTTGATCTACTCCAAAAATAAAGAAGAGCATGCCCAGCATCTCCAAATTGTGCTGACCAGACTCCGTGAACATAAGTTGTATGTCAAGTTCAGCAAGTGCGAGTTCTGGTTAGACCGGGTGCAGTTTTTGGGCCATGTGTTGACACCTGAGGGGATATCTGTAGATCCAAGCAAGGTTCATGATGTCTTGAACTGGAAGTCTCCTAAGTCTGTCCACCAGATCCGTCAGTTCCTTGGTTTAGCCGGATATTACAGGCGATTTATCCTAGAGTTTTCCAAGGTAGCCCAGCCTATGACCAAGCTTCTACAGAAAGATGCGAAGTTTATCTGGAGTCCGGCATGCGAGCAGGCCTTTCAGAATTTGAAGACTGTCTTGACCATAGCCCCAGTGCTGGCACAGCCTGATATTGAGAGGCCCTTTGACATATACTGTGATGCGTCGAGGACTGGGTTAGGGTGTGTGCTTATGCAAGATGGGCGTGTGATAGCTTATGCTTCACGTCAGCTGAAAAGGCACGAGCTCAATTACCCCACCCATGATTTAGAGCTTGTAGCTGTGGTACACGCTTTCAAGATCTAGAGACACTATTTGTTGGGGAATAAAGTTAATATCTTCACTGACCACAAAAGTCTCAAGTATATTTTCACCCAAGCTGAGCTGAACATGAGACAGAGAAGATGGTTAGAGTTGATAAAGGATTATAACTTAGATGTTCATTATCATCCCGACAAGGCTAATGTGGTAGCTGATGCATTGAGTCGTAAGATACATCAGAGAGAAGAGCCACCTTTACCTCTCAATCATGTTGAGGTGTTAGCCAATATCACATTAGTCTCAGAGTTGCAAGAGCAAATTAAGCTGAAGCAATAGCGGGATACTGTAGATATCCCTCACATCAAGAAGTTGCTTAAGGATGGGCGAGGCCCATATTTCAGCATTAGTGATCAAGGTGTTGTGAAATTCAAGGACAGACTAGTAGTCCCAGCAGGCGAAGGCCTGAGAGAGAAAATATTCAAAGAAGCTCATAATTCCAGGTTGTCCATTCACCCAAGAAGTAATAAGATATACCATGACCTCCGTCCTGTTTATTGGTGGCCCAACATGAAGCAAGATATCACCAAGCATGTAGCAGAGTGTGACACATGTGGCCGAGTAAAGGCGGACCACATGCGTACGTCTCGGATGTTGCAGCCTTTGCCCATCCCCATCTGGAAATGGGAAGATATTTCTATGGATTTTATCACGGGTTTGCCCCGTACATCCAAAGGCCATGATTCTATCTGGGTTATCGTAGACCGTCTCACAAAATCTGCTCATTTTTTGCCTGTTAGTACCAAGTATATCGCCCTAGATTATGCACAACTGTATTTTGATGAGATTGTGCGCTTCCATGGTGTTCCTCTCAATATTGTCTCTGACAGAGGGTCAGTTTTCATGTCTCGCTTCTAAAAGAAACTTAAAAAATGTCTTGGTACTAAGTTACTCTATAGCTCGGCTTATCACCCCCAAACAGATGGTCAGACAGAAAGAGTGAATCAAGTTTTGGAAGATATGTTGAGAGCTTGTGTGATCTCATTTCCCGAGAAGTGGGATAAGTGTTTGAAGCTAGCCAAGTTTTTTTTATAACAACAGCTACCAAGAAAGTATCCGCATGGCACCTTTCGAGGCTCTTTATGGGCGAAAGTGTCGGACCCCGCTCAATTGGGTCGAGGTGGGGGACCGCAGATATTTTGGGATTGATCTGGTCAAAGAAGCCTGTGAGCTAATAAGCATCATCCGTAAACACTTGAAAGCTGCACAGGATCGACAGAAGACCTATGCTGACAAGAGAAGAAGGCTGTTGGAATTTGCTGTTGGGGATCATGTGTATCTCAAGGTGTCACCAATGAGAGGTGTGCATCATTTTGGTGTCAGCGGGAAGCTAGCCCCACGATATGTCGGGCCTTACAAAATTTTGGAAAAATGTGGACTAGTTGCTTATCGTCTCCAACTTCCAGAGATTTTATCTGCAGTGCACAATGTGTTTCATGTGTCACAATTGAAAAAGTGTCTACGCGTCCCTGAAGAAGTAATAGAAATTGAAGGGTTGCCTCTCAAACCGGATTTATCTTACATTGAACACCCTATCAAGATTTTAGATGAGAAAGAACGGGTGACCCGAAACAGTGTGGTGAAATTCTACAAAGTGCAGTGGCAGAATCACACTGAAGATGAAGCAACTTGGGAACAAGAAAGTTATATCCGAAAACATTATCCCCATCTCATTTCTGGTGAATCAAGGTACGATCTTGATATGGCATCTTTAACTCTCTCACTCTCTGCATGTCTAAATCTCGAGACGAGATTTCTTTTTAGGGGGGAGAGTTGTAACACCCTCGGTGTTACACGTCAAATACAACAACAACAACATAACCTTTTGTCCCAAGCAAGTTGGGGTAGGCTAGAGATGAAACCCAAAAGAGACGGTAAACAGGGAGACACATAAAGGGACATAAATGGCACAAGACAGAAAGATGTCACAGTTCAGGCACGTTGATTGCCAATCTCCAAGCGCTCCTGTCCATAGCTAAATCCTTAGAGATATTCCACTCCTTAAGGTCTCTCTTAACGGACTCATCCCAAGTTAGTTTAGGTCGACCTCTCCCTCTCTTTACATTATTGGCCCGCTTTAGAACCCCACTACGCACCGGCGCCTCAGGAGGCCTCCGTTGAACATGTCCAAACCATCTCAACCGATGTTGAATCAATTTCTCCTCAATTGGTGCCACCCCAACCCTATCCCGAATATCGTCGTTCCGAACTCTATCCCTCGTGTGCCCACAACACCAACGCAACATACGCATCTCTGCTACACTCAATTGCTGGACATGTCGTCTTTTTGTAGGCCAACACTCAACACCATATAACATCACCGGGCGAATCACCGTCCTATAGAACTTACCTTTCAACTTCTGAGGCGCCCTTTTGTCACAGAGGACGCCAGAAGCTTGACGCCATTTCAACCAGCCAGCTGAAATTCTATGCCTAACATCTTCATCAATGTCGCCATCCTTTTGTAGCATCGATCCTAAATACCGAAAAGTATCCTTCTTGGCCACCACTTGCCCATCGAGGCTAACGTCTCCCTCCTCATGCCTAGTTGCGCTGAAATCGCACCTCATGTACTCGGTCTTGGTCCTACTAAGTCTGAACCCTTTCGACTCTAACGTGTGCCTCCATAGTTCTAACTTCCTATTAACCCCTGTCCTACTGTCGTCAACTAGCACCACATCATCAGCAAAGAGCATACACCAAGGGATATCACCTTGTATGTCCCTTGTGACCTCATCCATCACCAAAGCAAATAAATAAGGGCTCAAAGCTGACCCCTGATGCAGTCCTATTTTAATTGGAAAGTCACTGGTGTCGCCATCACATGTTCGGACAAACGTCACCACATCCCTAAACATATCCTTGATGAGGGTAACGTACTGTAACACCCCGGGTGTTATAGTGCTAATTAATCTGCCATGTCATCATAATGCATTGCTAATCATACCTGTTAGGTTAACCTTGTTATGCATCAACTAAAATGAGTTTACTTAATTCGGTTGAATGTGTTTCTCTGTGGTGTGCTCCAAAATCGAAAACCCTAATTTCGAATACCACTGCAAATACTTAGTCCATGCCCTGCGTAATTTGAAGTGCGCGACTGTGTTGCACACTAGTGTCAAATGTAGGGTATGAGCTTAAGTACAACATCTAAAATGAAGCTCCAAAATTGAGTTTGAATTGGAGTCCCAAAACTTGTCGCGAGTTTTCCGATTCGAATTCGAATTCAAATCTGGGGAGAAATGTAAAAGAATTTCAAAAGTAAATTGGTCAACCAAGAGTGACATTTGGTCAACCATGTCATGTTGGTCCAAATGATGCCCTTGGGTGAGGTTTTGATCACTAAGTAATCACAAATCAAAGTAGAAACAAATTCCAATTTGAAATCCCTCCAAAAACCCTAAATTTCAAAACCCTGTTTTACCCCTTTTGAAATAATTCAAAATCTAAGCAAAATTTGGGAAAAAGTTCAAAACCAAGTTTGTAGAACTTTTCAAGGGCTACAACTTTGGTGTTTTGAGTTTTCAAAGTTTTAGTGTAAAATGTGGAGTAATTTTGAAAATAAACAAATTTCAGTTTTAATTCATTTTTGTCCCCAAACTAAGATTTCAAAATGGAGGCTGAATTTGAAAAAGTTTTGAACATCAAAGTTGTAGGTCTGGTCAAGATATACAACTTTGATGTTTGGAGATTTTGAAGTTTCAATATAAAATCAAAAGTAATTTCTAAATTACCAAATCTGAAAAATATGTCCCTTTTTGAATTTAAACTCAAATTTCAAAATCCAGGCAGAATTTGAAAAAGTGTTCAATATCAAACTTGTAGAGCTTGAAAATCTGAAGATTTCATACATTGGAAGATTTTCAAGTTGTTATACAAATTTGAGAGTAATTTGAAAAACTAGTTTGAATTTCAGAATTTGGGGGGGGGAGCTACAGTGTCAGACCAATGACCGTCGGCCACCGGCCGGCATGGGCGCCGGCGAGACGCCGGACGGCTTCGGCCAGCTTCCAGGCGCGCCCAGGAGCTCCAGCGCAACAACGCGAGCAGTCCAGCCCTGTTCCCGCGTTCGTCTTCTATAAATACGTCGAGTCGCCGTCGTTTTTCTTCTTCTCGGTTTTCCGCCGCCGCCGCTAGCTCCACCGCTCGCCGCTGCCACCACCGAGCCGTCTCCGGCCACGCCAGTCGCACCAACAGCATCGCCGCATCCTCGCGCACCTCGTGAACCACCCGAGCCAGCCCAATTCCGTCTGGATCGCCGCAGCCACCGCTTCCCGTGCTCAACTCCGGCGACCAAGCCGCTTCACGTGGCCAGCACCCTCCGCCGCCTCCCAGCGCCTCCTTGTGGCTTCGCTGCGACCGCTGTAAGCTTCTGATGCTCCCCGTGCTTTCGCTTTAATCGCTACCGCCTTACATCGCCGGAACGCCGGTCACCGTCGCGGTCAGTCCGCCATGGCCGTCGGGAAGGGCTCCCCGGAGCTGTAGCATAGCCGCTAGGGGTTAAAACGGGTTCGTGGTGAGTCGTAGATGTTGTAGGGTCGCTTGGTTGGGTGACCGAAGCACCGCTCGCCGGCCGGCCACCGCGCGGGCATGGCCGGGTCGCGGGAGCGAGCGAGAGGGCGGAGGAGGAAGATGACAGGTGGGGACACCGTGTCAGCGAGAGGAGGAGAGCGGGCGCGGGCGGAGCAGGCCGGCTGGGCTGGGCCGCGACTGGGCCGAACGCGCGTGCGCGCGCGGGCGCGCGTTGCTGGGCCGTTCGCTGGGCCGGACCGCGGGAAAAAAAAAATAAAATCGGCCCGGTTTCGTTTTTGTTTTTCTTTTTCAAATAAATGAATAGTGCAGTTATTTGTTTATTTGTTTAAAAATTGTGTAGAGTTCCAAAATTCCTGAAAATTTTTGTGTAAGCTTCTCAATGTATAAACTATCTAGGAAAAATATTAGATCATGAATTTGAATACTTTATGCAGTAGAATTAATTGGTTCCAATAAAGATTAAATGCAACTTCCAGTAATTTTAATAATTAATTTATTTATCCAAAAATTATGAAATTTATTATGGCACTGTTATAAATCATTGTTAACCCATAGAAAAAGTTTGAGCTTGTTTAGATAAAGTTTGATCAACTTCTAATTATGCCCTAATTATTTAAATAGAAAACAAATGTTAATTTGAGAACTTTAAGTGTTGTGTGCCTTTTGATTGAGTGATGTCCTTAGGTCACTACCCTTTTGTGATCTCTGGCACTTTAATTTCATGATCGAGCTCGTTAGTAACTTGTTAGGTTAAGAGCTGGTATCGCGGGAACTCGTCGCTGCTAGTTAGTAGGTTTTCTGTTTACGACTGTACCGTGAAGGGAAGTTGTACTCGAATAGTAACCGTGGCATGTTATCATCAAGCATCATGTTTATCATTGAGCATCATGTTAAAGCATGTTATGTACTCGTGTAGTCACCGCTTTCGAGGAAGCCGAAGTCGTCGAGCAAGCTTCCGGAGAAGAGCGATCGTCAGTGGGTTCCGGACCAGACGTTGGAGTCTCCGAGTCTGAGTCAATCGTCGTGTCCGAGCAAGGCAAGCCCCGGTGCATTTAAACCCTACCTTGAATTTTACAAATATTTTATTATTTATTTTATGGTTTATTGCATTAAGTAATTAGGAGTTGAGTGATAACCTAATTGCTGCATTATCATCCTTGATTATTGCAATATTACCCTTGATACCTGTTTTACGGAAAATGCGTAGTATGCTTCGCTATGCTTAGAAGTTAAGCTTTTAAATGAAATGTTTACATAGCCATGACGGCATCCTTAATGAATATTGAAATATGTGAATGAACTTGTAAGATCGGGCGGGTGGTTTGGCCACTGCTAACGTGTATTGGGAGAGGAGTCCCAATGCATTGTTTCCGCCTTATCAGTTAAGGACCGTACGTTGTTGGCCCTCGCGTCATGGAGTTTTTATTAGTACTAGCCATGTGCCCATGTCGGGTAAGCCTTACTTTGGTTAGTCCATTACGAGAACGTCTAACCTCGCACTGGGAGTGGAGAGATGGCGAGAGTAACATGTACCCTCGGGGCTAGAATTGGGCCGGGTTCGAGGAGTACTGTGCTCTCGGGTGGCGATGGACACGTTCTGGTTTTGGGTTATTCGGGTAAGAGTTGATATATGCTAGATTCGGTTCTACATATGTCGTGTGGTTAGGAATCCCCAGCTGGGTAAATGAAGCGGTTCGAATCGTCGTTACTCTACGAGAAAGGAGTCTTGGCCTTGCACCAACATCGTAGTTAAGAACTGGAATTGAAAGAAAGAATGAGAAAGGTTTTGATGATAATTACTTTGATCTAGATTAGGATCACCTAGATTTGATTAATGAACCATCAATGGTAAAAGTAAAATGTTGAAGATAAGGACTCACTCTAGTAAGCTTTTCTGCAAAAGAAAATCTTGATTTTGATTTACCCGTACCTTGATTCCCTAAAGCTAGCATGCCCTTGGAGTCTTTGTTTTAGTCGGGTAAGTCTTGTTGAGTACTCTCGTACTCAGGGTTTGTTGAACCCCTTGTTGCAGGTGCGGTTCATGAACAAGTCTGCTTCGAGCCTTGTTGCATGACCGTCGTGGTCGAAGAAAGCGACGACGAGTAGACTGTGTGGCCTTTGGGCAAGGCATCTCGTTTGGGTGTTGTAATAAAGTTACTACCGATACTTCTCTACTAATGGTTTGTAATAATGTTACATAAGGTTTGAAGTTTGAAAACTGGTTTGTAAACCTATGTTATTGTAAGACTTCCGCTACTTTACTCTGTTGAATATTTGGAATAAACTGTTGTAATATTGCAATACTCCTGTGATTGGATCCTGTTCGGAGGAAAGCAGGCCTTTTATGTTATGGTGAACATAAGTACGACTGTCAGAGGTCATTATGACAATGATGTGTACTTGTGGGCCATCATAATTAGGAGGTTCTGTGACAGCTGGTACCAGAGCATAATCACTCGAGTTATTGTAGTATTACTTTGCAAAACTTCAAAATGTTTTGGGTCAAATAAACTTAATATTGATATTTTGGTCCAAATTGCTTTTGCTTATCTTAATCTATTCTATAGTTTCCTTAGCTCATATTTGAAAGCTTCGTAGTGAAGTATCATGTATAGTGCCCTATGTTATAAAGTTTGCATGTGTTACTTAAATCTTTCTGTTAGATCGTAAGTACGATGCATGCATCATGTTTAATTAACCTGCTTAAGTTACCTTCCCTTTTAAAGTGGTTTGGGTTAAGTAAGGTTCAATCCTATTCATGCTAACCTTCAGATCCCTCTATCTGTTCTCATCGTCCTAATTCTATCTTGCTTTAGGATGGCACGTGTGAAGACAACTCCTCGCAAGAAAACGGGTCCGCAAGGAGTGCCGCGTCATCAGTTGGCTGCCAGAGTTGATGGAGCAAGCAGTAGCCGTAATCCGAACCTGGATTCGGAATCAGAGGTTGCAAGGCTTACATCAGAAGTGGAGCGACTGAAGCGCAATATGCATTTTTGGAAACAGTTCCAGAATGAGTCTCTGGAAAAGGAGACAGAAGCCAGAGCTCGTGTTCGTGAGTTGGAGCTTTATGTGACACACCTGGAGCAGTACAATACTGTTCTGCATGAGGAAGTCCATAGGCTAAATGATCTGATGAATCCCAATCATCAGCCCTAGGCAGTAGAAGATGATGTTGGTGCCGTGATTGTTCCTGGTGTAGAGGACAATAATGAAGATGAACCCATGATGGAAAGTGGGGATGATGCAAGTCATGTCACTGGTGCGAGTGCTCCAGAGGTTGAGGATGGAGTGATCGTGATCAGCGATGATGATGAGGAGTGAAGTGTTAACATGGATGGCTATGTAATATAGTAGTCTTTCCTGCTTTCTAAGAACCTTAGTGGGTAGTTTCTTGCTTGCGAGCAAGTTTGTAATGAAATAATGTAAGATAAGTTTGTATGTGTATACAAGTACTGTACTAACTGCTTTTTAATTCAATAAAGCGATGTAAATAAATATGGTTTGTGTACAACAGATGGACGGTACTGGAACTTCCCAGGATGGGGACAATACTCCGAATCCCCCACCGTTTCCACCCACCTTGGCAGAGGCTATTGCCGCTTTGGTTAATGCCACTACCCTGTTGGCTCAGAATCAGAATTAGAATGGAAATCAGGGTCGTCGAGGCCGTAACAATGGAGGGGAAACCACCTATGTGGATTTCACCGATACCCGTCCACCAGTGTTCTCAAAGGCAGATGAGCCGCTAGAGGCGGATGACTGGCTCCGTACCATGGAGCAGAAGTTTGAACTGTTACAGTGCACGGAGCACCAGAAGCCCGTGTTTGCAGCGCAGCAGCTTAGGGGTGCCGCAGGGGCGTGGTGGGCGAATCTGGTCGCCGCACGGCCTGCTGGCCACCGTGTCACTTGGCAGGAGTTTCGTGAAGCCTTCAGAGCACATTATATTCCAGATGGTGTCATGGCCATGAAGCTAGAGGAGTTTCTCTCGCTGAAGCAAGGGAATCAGACAGTTCTGCAGTACGTGGGTAAATTCAATCATCTGTCCCAGTATGCAGCGGAATATGTGAACACCGATGCGAAGAAGAAAAGCTGTTTCATGAGAGGTTTGAGTACCAGAATCCAGGAAGCATTAGTCACCTGTTATAATGCTACATACCATGAGATAGTCAATGTGGCTATTGCGTCAGAAGAGAAATCCCGACTGCACAAAGAGTCGAAGAAAAAGAAGCCAGTGTTTTCAAGCCCGTCTGGCGGCATTAAGAAGCGCTAGAAGTTTATTTACCACCCTCAGAACCATTTCCGCCTAACTTATCGTCCACCGCAATACCAAGCTCAGCCACAGACGTTTTTTCGTCCTGCCGCAACCCCGCAATATCCACCACAGCCGAATGCCCCTGGTATTCGAAACCAGGCTCCAGCCACCCATAACTTTCCCTGCTACAATTGTGGAAAGCCAGGCCACTTTTCCAAGGACTGCCCGTATCCAAGGCAGTACAATCCCAACTATCCCAGAGCTCCCGTACCACAACAGCAACAACCTCAGAGCAAGAACAATAATCTGAATGTTCAGAAGGGTAAGGGTGAGAAGAAGAAGACCGGACGTGTGTTCTACACTCAAGCAAGTGCAATCCCAGAGGGAGAACCTGTTATGATGGGTATGTTCCCTGTGGCTAATCATCCAGCAGTACTGTTATTTGATTCAGGTGCATCGCATACATTCATAAATCGCACCTTTGTTGTTAAGCATGACATTCCAATTATGGGAACGCAAGAAGAGTTCTTTATCCAGTCGCCCGAGGGACGACTGTGTACTAAGGAGATGGTACGTGACGTACCTATAGAGTTAGGTGGGCATATATTCCCTACCTCAATGATAATATTATAGAAACAAGATATAGATGTAATCCTGGGTATGAATTGGATGTACCAAAGAGGAGCCCTTATAGATGCACTGCACAGAACTATAAGGTTGAACCTGCCAGATAATAAATCTCATCTTCTTATCCAACTCCCTATCCCAAAGAGAACCGTTGAAAGGGTATGTGCAACTTCAGTACAAGAGATTTGTGATATACCGGTAGTCTGTGAATTTCCAGATGTGTTTCCAGATGATCTACCAGGTCTGCCACCAGACAGAGATGTAGAGTTTGTGATTGAGTTAAAACCGGGTACTGCCCCAATATCCCGGAGAGCTTACAGAATGCCACCCAATGAATTGGCAGAACTCAAGGATCAACTGCAAGAGTTACGTGACAAAGGTTTTATCAGACCCAGTTCCTCACCATGGGGATGTCCAGCTCTGTTTGTTAAGAAGAAAGATCAGACTTTAAGGATGTGTGTTGATTACCGACCGCTGAATGAAGTAACCATTAAGAACAAATATCCGTTGCCGCGCATTGATCTACTCTTTGATCAGCTCGCGAGGGCAAAGGTATTTTCAAAGATCGATCTTCGATCAGGGTACCATCAAATCAAGATTCGACCTGAAGATATCCCAAAGACTGCATTCACCACCAGATATGGGCTGTATGAATACCTAGTTATGTCTTTTGGTCTCACCAATGCACCGGCACATTTTATGTATCTGATGAACTTAGTTTTTATGCCGGAGCTTGACAAGTTTGTGGTTGTGTTTATAGATGATATTCTGGTATATTCCAAAAGTAAAGAAGAGCATGTTGAGCATCTCAGGGTTGTTCTGAATCGTCTGAGAGATCACCAACTGTATGCCAAGTTCAGTAAATGTGAGTTTTGGTTAAGAGAAGTGCAATTCTTAGGCCATGTGTTGTCAGCTGAAGGAGTAGCAGTAGATCCTGGCAAGGTGAAAGATATTCTGAATTGGAAACCACCAATTTCAGTTCATGAAGTCCGAAGTTTTCTAGGAATGGCAGGTTATTACCGTCGATTCATACCTGACTTTTCAAAGGTAGCCAAGCCAATCACAGAGCTGTTGAAGAATCAAACTAAGTTCATATGGTCTACAGAATGTGAGAAAGCTTTTAGAATTCTAAAGAAGTCATTGACAACTGCTCCAGTTTTGGCACAACCAGACATAGAAAAGCCATTTGATGTATATTGTGATGCCTCAGGTATTGGCCTTGGTTGTGTATTGATGCAAGAAGGCAGAGTCATTGCTTATGCCTCGAGACAGTTGAAGCGCCATGAAGAACATTATCCGACACATGATCTTGAACTAGCAGTTGTAGTTCATGCATTAAAAATCTGGCGTCATTACTTGTTAGGTAATACTTGCCACATGTATACAGATCACAAGAGCTTAAAGTATATCTTTACTCAGTCAGAATTGAATATGAGGCAAAGAAGATGGCTTGAGTTGATAAAGGATTATGATTTGGAAGTACACTATCACCCTGGAAAAGCAAATGTGGTTGCTGATGCACTCAGTAGAAAGAACCATTGCAATTGTATGACTGTGAAGCCAATGGATTACAGTTTATGTTACGAATTAGAGAAGTTGAATATTGAAATAATTCAACAAGGTCAGTTGACTAATGTCACAGTAGAATCAACAATCAAAGATCAGATTGTGTCTGCTCAGAGAAATAATTCTGGAATAGCTCATATCAAAGAAAAAGTTAGAACTGGTCAACAGACAGATTTCAGTATTGATGATGTAGGTGTGCTGTGGTTTAAGAACCGGCTAGTGGTCCCAAAGATTTCAGAGTTACGTCAGCTCATCCTTGATGAAGCACATAGTACAAGGTTTTCTATTCATCCAGGGAGTAATAAGATGTATCAAGATTTGAAACAGAGATTTTGGTGGACCAAAATGAAAATCGAGATTGCTAAGTATGTTGCCAGATGTGATACTTGTCGCAAAGTGAAAGTTGAACATTTGAAGCCGGCAGGAATGCTACAACCCTTGCCCATTCCATCCTGGAAATGGGAAGATATTAGTATGGATTTCATTACTGGGTTACCCAAGACCTCAAGAGGCTTTGATTCAATTTGGGTCATTGTGGACCGTTTGACTAAGTCAGCTCACTTTGTACCTGTGAAGGTTGACTATAGAGCATCTAGATATGCAGAAATATATGTTGCTCGGATTATGAGTTTACATGGAATACCCAAAACAATTGTTAGTGACAGGGGTACTCAATTTGTTTCGCAATTTTGGAGACAGTTTCAAAAGTCATTGGGTACTAAACTTCTTTATAGCACAGCCTATCATCCACAAACTGGAGGACAGACTGAAAGAGTAAATCAAATTTTGGAAGATATGTTAAGATCCTGTGCTCTCACCTATCAGGATCAATGGGATGAATGTTTACCGTTAGCAGAATTCTCATACAACAATAGTTATCAAGAGAGTATCAAAATGGCACCGTTTGAAGCATTGTATGGCCGCAGGTGCAGAACTCCGTTGAACTGGTCAGAACCAGGAGAAAGATGGTTTTATGGAGTTGATCTAGTGAAGAAAACGGAAGAAAAGGTTAGGCAGATACAAAAGAATTTAAAAGTTGCTCAGTCTCGACAGAAGAGTTATGCAGATAAAAGGCGTCGGCCCTTGATGTTTAAAGTGGGAGATTATGTTTATCTGAAAGTGTCACCCATGAAAGGAGTTAATAGATTTGGAGTCAAAGGCAAGCTCGCACCACGTTATATTGGTCCTTTTCAGATCATTGAAAAATGTGGGAAGGTGGCATATAGATTAAAGCTGCCTGAACAACTGTCAGCCGTGCACAATGTATTTCATGTATCACAAATGAAGAAGCGTATGCAAGTACCTGATCAAGTTGTTGATATGGAGGGGGTTGAACTTGAGCCTGATTTGACATATTCTGAATATCCTGTCCGAGTCTTGGATCGAAAGGATCGTGTTACCCGGAGTAAAACAATTAAATGGTACAAGATACAATGGGATCAACATTCAGAAGAGGAAGCTACTTGGGAATCGGAAGGTTACCTGTTGGAGAATTTCCCGGAGTTCTTTGCTTCTATCTAGGTTGCAATTTCTTCTTTAAATTGTAACCTATCCTTTTAAAATCTTTGTAATGCAGAAAACCCCTACCTGTGTTGTAGACAAGTCTTGGACGTGTTTGCTTGACATGTTTCCTTTTCCATTACTTAACTCAAGGCTTTAAATCTCGGGACGAGATTTTCTTTAAGGGGGAAGGGTTGTAACACCCCGGGTGTTATAGTGCTAATTAATCTGCCATGTCATCATAATGCATTGCTAATCATACCTGTTAGGTTAACCTTGTTATGCATCAACTAAAACGAGTTTACTTAATTCGGTTGAATGTGTTTCTCTGTGGTGTGCTCCGAAATCGAAAACCCTAATTTCGAATACCACTGCAAATACTTAGTCCATGCCCTGCGTAATTTGAAGTGCGCAACTGTGTTGCACACTAGTGTCAAATGTAGGGTATGAGCTTAAGTACAACATCTAAAATGAAGCTCCAAAATTGAGTTTGAATTGGAATCCCAAAACTTGTCGCGAGTTTTCCGATTCGAATTCGAATTCAAATCTGGGGAGAAATGTAAAAGAATTTCAAAAGTAAATTGGTCAACCAAGAGTGACATTTGGTCAACCATGTCATGTTGGTCCAAATGATGCCCTTGGGTGAGGTTTTGATCACTAAGTAATCACAAATCAAAGTAGAAACAAATTCCAATTTGAAATCCCTCCAAAAACCCTAAATTTCAAAACCCTGTTTTACCCCTTTTGAAATAATTCAAAATCTAAGCAAAATTTGGGAAAAAGTTCAAAACCAAGTTTGTAGAACTTTTCAAAGGCTACAACTTTGGTGTTTTGAGTTTTCAAAGTTTTAGTGTAAAATGTGGAGTAATTTTGAAAATAAACAAATTTCAGTTTTAATTCATTTTTGTCCCCAAACTAAGATTTCAAAATGGAGGCTGAATTTGAAAAAGTTTTGAACATCAAAGTTGTAGGTCTGGTCAAGATATACAACTTTGATGTTTGGAGATTTTGAAGTTTCAATATAAAATCAAAAGTAATTTCTAAATTACCAAATCTAAAAAATGTGTCCCTTTTTGAATTTAAACTCAAATTTCAAAATCCAGGCAGAATTTGAAAAAGTGTTCAATATCAAACTTGTAGAGCTTGAAAATCTGAAGATTTCATACATTGGAAGATTTTCAAGTTGTTATACAAATTTGAGAGTAATTTGAAAAACTAGTTTGAATTTCAGAATTTTGGGGGGGGAGCTACAGTGTCAGACCAATGACCGTCGGCCACCGGCCGGCATGGGCGCCGGCGAGACGCCGGACGGCTTCGGCCAGCTTCCAGGCGCGCCCAGGAGCTCCAGCGCAACAACGCGAGCAGTCCAGCCCTGTTCCCGCGTTCGTCTTCTATAAATACGTCGAGTCGCCGTCGTTTTTCTTCTTCTCGGTTTTCCGCCGCCGCCGCTAGCTCCACCGCTCGCCGCTGCCACCACCGAGCCGTCTCCGGCCACGCCAGTCGCACCAACAGCATCGCCGCATCCTCGCGCACCTCGTGAACCACCCGAGCCAGCCCAATTCCGTCTGGATCGCCGCAGCCACCGCTTCCCGTGCTCAACTCCGGCGACCAAGCCGCTTCACGTGGCCAGCACCCTCCGCCGCCTCCCAGCGCCTCCTTGTGGCTTCGCTGCGACCGCTGTAAGCTTCTGATGCTCCCCGTGCTTTCGCTTTAATCGCTACCGCCTTACATCGCCGGAACACCGGTCACCGTCGTGGTCAGTCCGCCATGGCCGTCGGGAAGGGCTCCCCGGAGCTGTAGCATAGCCGCTAGGGGTTAAAACGGGTTCGTGGTGAGTCGTAGATGCTGTAGGGTCGCTTGGTTGGGTGACCGAAGCACCGCTCGCCGGCCGGCCACCGCGCGGGCATGGCCGGGTCGCGGGAGCGAGCGAGAGGGCGGAGGAGGAAGATGACAGGTGGGGACACCGTGTCAGCGAGAGGAGGAGAGCGGGCGCGGGCGGAGCAGGCCGGCTGGGCTGGGCCGCGACTGGGCCGAACGCGCGTGCGCGCGCGGGCGCGCGTTGCTGGGCCGTTCGCTGGGCCGGACCGCGGGAAAAAAAAATAAAATCGGCCCGGTTTCGTTTTTGTTTTTCTTTTTCAAATAAATGAATAGTGCAGTTATTTGTTTATTTGTTTAAAAATTGTGTAGAGTTCCAAAATTCCTGAAAATTTTTGTGTAAGCTTCTCAATGTATAAACTATCTAGGAAAAATATTAAATCATGAATTTGAATACTGAAAGGATCAAGATGCCCAAGAGGGGGGGTGAATTGGGCTTTTCTAAAAATTAATTGCAAGAATTAAATCCTACAAGCCGGAATTCACCCCTAGTGCCTATTTGTGTTTCTTGTGAGTCTACCGACAAAAGTTTTGCACCCTAGTTTCCAATCCTAGTCTAGCATGGCAATTCTAGGAAAGTAAATCAAGCAATGAAAGTAAATACAAGAAAGTAAATGCTTGAATGTAAAGGGCAAGGAACACAGCGATGTTTTTCCGAGGTATCGGAGAGTCGCCACTCCCCACTAGTCCTCGTTGGAGCACCCGCGCAAGGGTGTCGCTCCCCCTTGATCCGCGCAAGGATCAAGTGCTCTCTACGGGTTGATTCTTCGACACTCCGTCGCGGTGAATCACCCACAACCGCTCACAACATGAGTTGGGTCATCCACAAGCTCCGCTGGATGATCACCAAACTTCCAATCACCACCAAGCCGTCTAGGTGATGGTGATCACCAAGAGTAACAAGCTAGAACTCTCACTTGACCACAACGAGCCCAAATGAGGAGATGGATGCACACTTGCTACTCTCTAATCACTAGTGAGGAAATCTCAAACTTTGATTCTCAAATCTCTATCCTCACTAGAGCTCTTGCACTCCCTTGCACTCTAAAGGGTTTTCTCAGATGTTTGAATGAGCAAGAGACCTCTAAAAGAGGTGGAGGGGATGTATTTATACACCCCTCAAAGAAAACGAACCGTTATGTTCTGACACGGGCTGACCGGACGCGCCGGTCGCCCGTAACGGTCAAAACGTGAATTTCAACTGAACGACCAGACGCGCCGGTCAGGGGTGACCGGACGCGTCCGATCGTGCAAGGGACCTTACTGTAAGAGCACCGGACGCGAGGCCGCGTCCGATCGTTGAAGACCGGACGCGTCCGGTCCTCTCTGGACCTTACTGGACTGTGACCGGACGCGCCGATCACAGCCAGGTCGCGTCCGACGGGTGTTTCCCTCAAGTGACACGTGTCAGCCACTGACCACCGCGTCCGGTCCTTGCGAGGGCCGCGTCCGGTGGTCAGGGCCGAAACCCTAGCCGCGGTAACGAACTGACCGGACGCGTCCGGTGCTGCCGAAGACCGCGTCCGGTCAGTGGGAAACAGCCCGAAACTTTCCGAAACGCGTCGCAACTTCAACCAAGTTGCTTCCAACTGAACTTTGAGCTATTCTAGGGTTGCCTAGTGCCAAGTTTAACAAGTGTGCACCACACCTAAACATAGGACTCGCCTAGGTCAAGCTACCCGTTCATGCCCCCCTTTATAGTACGGCCAAAAGAGAAAAACGAAGATCCTAACGACTATTCCGAATGTGCCTCAACACCTCGACATCCGGAACTAACCGTCCTTAATCTTGACGTCACTCTTTTGAAAACCGAAACGATTTCCATCAAGGGACACGAATACCATGGTGCCCAAAGCAGTTATAACCTCCATGACCTAACTTACCAACGTTTCTGCAAAACACACGTTAGTCATGGTAATAAAGCGTTGTCATCAATTGCCGAAACCAAACCTTGGGGCCTAGATGCTTTCAATCTCCCCCTTTTTGGTGATTGATGACAACACTAAGGTTCAAAAGATTAGAGTTGAGGTTTTCGAGCATGCTTGGTTCACATAAGCAAAAAGCAATAAGCACAAAGGGTTAGGAATTGCTTATGTGCCCCAAGCCAAAAGAGTGTACTTCATAAGATAAGACAAAAAGCGTTAGTACACATAAAGATTATAGCTCATAAGAAATCGGAGTAAGGCACGGAAGCACAACCTTAGAGCTATAACTAAAACGGTGACATATTATTAAAACTGTGACGAGATAACACATTAAGACTCAAAGTTTACGACTCGACGACACTGTCACACAAATGCAATGCTGAAAAGTAAACATGATATGCATGAAAGTAGCACACAAAGAACGAAAACCCTCTAACAAAACTCCCCCTGAAACTACTCTCTCTCCCCCTTTGGCATCAAGCGCCAAAAACTAATCTAAGGATCTGACGGGGGGACAGACGGAGTCGTGTCGGGTGCCGAGGTGCGCGGAGTAATCACGAAGTGAAGCGAATCGCCCTCAGAGTCTGAGCTATCTGGCTGACCCTCTGAAGAAGCATGTGGCTGCGAAGCGGTCTGGGTCTGAGCAGGAACAGGCACTGACTGAGTAGCAACAAGTGGATCTATCTGAGTAACCTAAGCCTGAAGTGCGCCAGTAGCTGGGGGATCTGTCGAGGCAACTGAAGAAGGGATGGTCTCTGTAGTCCCGGTCCCTGTCACTGGAGGAACGGCTGCCTCGGGAGCTGACAACCCTGACGAAGTGTGAAACGTAGTGGTGTGCGAGGGTGTCGGCTGACCAGTCAACTCGCTGTAGGTGGCACTGAAATCACCAATAGGTGTGCCTGTCAGGAGATGCGGGCGAGGCTGGTCTGACGGTGTAAACCCCGTATGTATAGGAGTGAAGCTCGGGGACTGAAAAGACTGGAGAACCTGCTGCTGTGGAGATGTGAACTGGAAGCTCGGCTGTCCCTGACTCGACGGACCACTGGAATGCAAAGCCTGAGTCATGACAGAAGCAGGCGGAGGAACCCCAACTGTGATAAGGTGGCGCAGGAGATCCATGTACTGCTGCTGACCCTGTCGCTGCATCTCAACCTGTTGCCTCTGGATCTCAAGCTGCTGTCTCTAAAACTCGTCCTGACGAGCCTGAATCTGTGCAAGTGCTGCAGCTGTATCCTGTGCCTGTCGCTGTATCTGCTGCTGCTGCTGCTCCTGAGCCTAGGTCAACCTCTCAAGAATAGCCACCATGGCTGGGTCTGAGCGGGAGGCTGAGCCAGAGCCACCGGCCTCGTGGTCGTGAGACCGAGGAGACCGGTACCTGGGGATGGGCTGGTAGTCCTCATCTGTGCTGTCTGAAGTGACATCCTCAGGTATGTCAGCAGTCTGAGCCTCAAGGTCCACGAGCTCTGCCTCAGCAAGCTCGTCAACTCTGGCGTCCTGCTCAGCTGCTGTCTCAGGAACGTCTGGGCGCTCACGCTGTCCTGGCGCTGGAGCCTGATCTCTAGTAACAGAGGCCCAAAGCTGACGAATATCATAATCAGGGAAAGCTGTAGTAGTGTTTGCTATCTCGGCCCTGATCTCTGGTGGCATCTGGATAGAAGATCTGATGATAAAGCAAATCCAGTGTGCATAGGGAAGCTAACGGTTACCCTTGAAGCCCTCAGCAATGGTGTCCTCCATCTCACTAAGGATAAGATCCCAGATGTCAAACTGTCTCTGTGAGAGCAGGTGGTGAACAACCCAAAGCTGCATCCTCGTCAGACCCTCTCTATAGCCAAGTCTGGGAAGTAGTGTGCGTCTGAGAATGGCATCCAAGACCCTGGCAAGTGGCGTCAGGCTGGCAGGCGTACGACGAGACCCTTCGCCAAAAGGCTCGCGAAAGCAGGGTCGAACCAGGTCGGTAGGTGGCACTGCACCGCCGTGAGGGCGTCTGGGAGGAGGAGTCTGTCCATAACACAACTGATGGATCCTCGTGTCAGAAGCTGGTAATCTGAGGATCTCTCGAGCTCTGGAGCTGTACAGTCTGTGATCGCGGCCTCTGAAAGCAAAGTGAATGAACTCATGGGCAGGATCAATCCACAGTGAAGCATAGAATTCTCTGACCCATGTGCCGCAGTAAGCACCTGTCCGTCTAAGAAGATCTGATAAGCCAGGCATATAGGACAGGTGCGGACGTAGCTGCTCTCCCACAACATCAACCAATGCCTCAAGTCGACATACCCTCTGAGGTCTGAAAGCAATGCCACTGTCAACTAAGGCCCTGTAGAAATCCTCCTGAAGTGGGGTATAGAAACCCTCTGAAGCTCTGGAATCTCTGACAGGTGGAAACCAACGGCTGACCTCCACGAACCTCAACCCCTGCACCTGACGTGCTGAAGCACCCCTCAGGTCAAAGTGCTCGACCGGGGGTGACCCTCTAGCTCTGGGAGGAGGACGTGCTCCACGACGCTGGCCCTCTGGCCTAGGTGTCACCTGTGTACGAGCACGTGTGGAGCGGCGACGTGGGGGAGACTGAGCTGGCTGCTCCTCTGTATCCTCAGTAGCCTGTGGAGCCTCGGTAGCCTGTGTAGCCTCTGTAGCCTCTGTCGGCTCTGTGGGTGGATCTACTGACATCTGCTCGGAAGGTCCAGTAGCCTCGGTACCCTCAGTGGCCTCAGTGTCGAGCTGTCGACCTTCAAGGTGAAAGCGACGCTCGCCTATGTGTATGCCACTGCGTCTGCCACCTCTCTCTGCCTGCTCTGCAGCGTCTGCCACGGCCTGAGCAACCTCTGCCTCTGAAAGCGTCCTCCTCTTCTTCCTGGCCGCCATCTTGATGCGCTTACCACGCGCAATCTCATCACGGCGGGGAGGACTGTTGTCCCCGTCACCAGGAGCACCACCGGCGTTCTTGCAACGCACCATGCTGATTAACTGACTGAGAACCTCTGTGAGATGATGAACTGACACTCGAGAGGCTTGGCCTCAATCCGTATCCGCAGGCTTGGCCTCGGATTTAGCGAACGGATCTGACCCTGACACACCGACTGACTCGCTGCACGTATGGAATAGAAAGATATACTATAAGCACGTATATATCTAAAGATACGAAACCCTAGAGATAGCAAGCATGTGAGATACGAAGTGAAACGTGACGCGAAGCTACCTCGGATCGACGAGACGACGGTGAGAGGAAGCGGTGACCTAGGTCGCGAGAACCCCCGAATTCGACGATCGAGCACTGAAAGGATCGAGCGAGATAATCAATGGATGAACACGATCAAGGTTAGCCCTAACAATGGAATTGACGAGACTTGAACGAAGAAACGAGCGAGTCGTCACCTGAAAAACTAGGGTTTCGAGCAAACCCTAGGTTAGGGTTAGGGCAAACCCTAGATTGCCTGGCCGAAGACGGAGGATGAGGGGCTAGGGCACGAGGGGAGGTGCTGCAGCGCGGCTGGTGATGCCTACTGCGGTGAAGGATTCGCCGGCGGCGAGGTGGAGCAGTGGGCGCGGCGGCGGTGGCGCGGGCAACACGGGCGCGGCTCGGACGAGGTGGCGTGCGCGGGCACAGCTGCGCACGAGCAGAGGGCGAGCGGGCGAGGAAGGCGCGGCGCAGCTGCACTGGCGAAGTCACGGCGGCAAGCACGACGGCGAGGATGCGGCGATTCGGCGACACGGCGAGCGGCGGCGGAGGATTTGCGAACGGATGAAAAACAGATTGAAGACGAACGGTTTTATGAGGGGCTCAGATCCGCTCGACGCGCGATGACCGGACGCGGTGGTCGTTATGACCGGATGCGGTGGTGCAGCGTCCGGTCACACTCCAGTAAGCTCCTGGAGTGACCGGACGCGTCCGGTGTGGACTGACCGGACGCGGTCAGAGTCCGATCGCTGAGAGCTCGGGAATTCATCGCGGATGACCGGACGCGGTGGTGGTAGCCGGGACCGGACGCGGTGGTCAACACAGGCGCGTCCGGTGCAGCGTCCGGTCACTAGGTCTGGAGTTGGTCTTCTGGATGACCGGACGCGCTGGTGGACGCCGGGACCGGACGCGGTGGTGAATCATCACTGCGTCCGGTGCGGCGTCCGGTCCAGCGTCCGGTCGCTGTTCTTCGCCGTTCTTCGTTCCAAACACCGACGCGACTTCTCCCAATCAAGTTCCAATTCAAAGAGACACAAATAAACACCAATTGGAACCTGATATGAGTGACCTCACTCAAACCCTCAAATTTTTCAAAATATTTTGCCTTAGGCTAGTATTATTTTTAGGAAAATAGGCAATAAACACCCGAGGAGCAACGTATGGCCATGCAATAGAGTTTTTGGACCTTTAGGAGCGTCAAAAAGCTCTCTCTATCCATGGACGAACACAGAGGTTGCTCAAAGCTAAACGGAAAAGAAACGACAAACAAACAACCATGCATATGCAATGCAATACAAGAAAGTAAAGCTAGGTTGCTTGTCAAGTTTGATCCACTGTTAGGCTTCTTCACTCCTCCAAAGGAGGGTTATCGTAACCGTGTTAGCCAAGCCCTAAATGCATTGCGATAAAATAAACGTGACATATAATACAATGCAATGCAAGGGACAACACACGCTTATCTTTTAAAGTTACTTGAATCAAGCACATTTAGTTCACTTCTTAGCCTACAAAAGGTAGCCTCGTCCAAAGGTTTAGTGAAGATATCCGCTAATTGATTTTCACTTCGTACACCTTCTAGTGATATGTCATTTTTAGCAACGTGATCTCTTAGAAAGTGATGGCGGATATCAATGTGCTTGGTGCGAGAGTGTTGTACCGGATTGTTAGCAATTTTAATGGCACTTTCATTGTCACATAAAAGTGGCACCTTTTCAAGAACAATTCCATAGTCTAGGAGGGTTTGTTTCATATATAAGATTTGTGCACAACAAGCCCCCGCGGCAATGTATTCCGCCTCGGCGGTGGACAAAGCCACACTATTTTGCTTTTTAGATGACCAAGATACTAAGGATCTCCCAAGCAAATGGCACCCTCCGGATGTGCTTTTTCTATCAATTTTGCAACCGGCATAATCCGAATCGGAATAGCCAACTAGTTGGAATCTAGCTCCTTTGGGATACCAAAGACCAATGCTTGGGGTGTGCTTAAGATATCTTAGGATTCTTTTTACGGCACTTAAGTGAGGTTCTTTAGGGCATGCTTGAAAGCGAGCACACATGCACACACTAAACATGATATCGGGCCTAGATGCGGTAAGGTACAACAAGCTACCAATCATAGAACGGTAGAGAGTTTGATCAACCGGTTTACCTCCCTCATCTAGGTCGAGATGTCCATTTGATGGCATTGGGGTCTTGATTGGTTTGCATTCTTCCATCTTGAATCTTTTGAGAAGATCCTTGGTATACTTTTCTTGAGAGATGAAAATCCCTTCTCTCATTTGCTTGACTTGAAAACCAAGGAAGAATGTGAGCTCACCAATCATTGACATCCCGAACTCCTTCGACATCAATTCACCAAATTCCTTGCAATAATCTTCATTTGTTGACCCAAAGATGATATCATCAACATACACTTGACAAATGAAGATCTCCCCATTAAGCTTCTTGGTGAATAGTGTGGTGTCGACCTTCCCAATGGTGAAGCCCTTCTCAATGAGGAAGTCTCGGAGGCGCTCATACCACGCTCTAGGGGCTTGCTTGAGCCCATATAGCGCCTTGGACAACCTATAAACATGATTAGGATATCTAGGGTCTTCAAACCCGGGAGGTTGATTGACATAGACTAGTTCATTTATAAAGCCATTTAAGAATGCACTTTTCACATCCATTTGATATAGTTTCATATCATGATGTGATGCATATGCAAGGAGGATACGAATGGCTTCAAGTCTTGCAACGGGTGCAAAGGTCTCTCCAAAATCAAGGCCTTCTACTTGAGAGAACCCCTTTGCAACTAGTCTTGCCTTGTTCCTCACTACTATGCCTTGGTCATCTTGCTTGTTTCGGAACACCCACTTGGTTCCAATGACTCTTGCACCTTTAGGATGCTCTTCAAGTGTCCACACTTGATTGCGGGTGAAGTTGTTCAATTCTTCATGCATGGCATTCACCCAATCCGGATCTTGAAGAGCTTCTTCTACATTTTTAGGTTCAACACAAGAGACAAAAGAGTGATGTTCAACAAAAGAAGCAAGCTTTTGAGATCGAGTCATCACTCCCTTGGTAGGACTCCCTATTATGAGTTCTTGTGGATGTGCTTGAAGTAGAGGTGAATTTCTTCTATCAACCACTTGAGGAGGTGGAGGGGGAGCATCAACATCTTGAGCTTGTGCCTCGGCTTGTTCATGAGAGATATAGGTGTCTTCATTTTCAACTCTCTCATTCTTGTCATCATCTTGAGGCACACGTGATGAAGATGGTGGATCAATGATTTGCACATCGTCTTCATCATCTTTTGGCTTGATGTCTCCCACGGGCATGTTCTTCATGGCCTCCCTCAAGGGTTCATCACCTACATCATCACAATTCTCAATTGCTCCTTGGGAGCCGTTAGATTCATCAAATTCCACATCATATGTTTCTTCAACCAAACCGGTGGTATGGTTAAATACTCTATATGCTTTGGACTTTGATGAGTAACCAACAAGAAAACCAATATCACAACGTCTTTGAAACTTCCCTAGGTGTTGACGCTTCTTGTAGATGTAGCATTTGCAACCAAACACCCGGAAGAATGAGACGTCCGGCTTCTTCCCATTAAGCAACTCATAGGGGGTCTTGCCAAGAAACTTTTGGAGGAAGAGCCGATTTGAAGCATAACATGCGGTGTTGATTGCCTCGGCCCAAAACTTTTCCGGAGTGTTGTACTCATCTAGCATTGTTCTTGCAAGGGTGATCAAAGTCCGGTTCTTTCTCTCAACTACACCATTTTATTGAGGAGTGTAGGTTGAAGAGACCTCATGCTTGATTCCAATTTCATCACAATAAGCTTCAATGTTGGTGTTGTCAAACTCTTTGCCATTGTCACTTCTAATTTTCTTTATCTTGACTTCAAATTCATTTTGAGCTCTCTTTGCAAACTTCTTGAAGCAACTTGCCACTTCGGATTTGTCATGAAGGAAGAAAGTCCATGTATACCTTGAGTAGTCATCCACTATCACAAGACAATAGAGATTACCACCCAAGCTCTTGTAAGTTGTAGGTCCAAACAAATCCATGTGTAGAAGTTCTAGCACTCTTGAGGTTGACATGAAAGCCTTGGTTGGATGAGTGTTTGCAACTTGTTTGCCCGCTTGACATGCACTACAAGGTTTGTCCTTTTCAAACTTCACATCCTTCAATCCTCTCACTAGTTCTTTCTTCAATAGCTTGTTGAGAGTGCTCATTCCAACATGTGCAAGCCTCCTATGCCAAAGCCAACCAAGTGAGGTCTTGGTAAACAAACATGTCATCAAATTTGCATCTTCGGAGGTGAAATCAACAAGATAAAGATTGTTGTATCTAAAGCCTTTGAATATCACTTGCTTGTCATCTATCTTTGAAACTTCCACTTCATTTGGTGTGAACAAGCATTGGAAGCCAAGGTCACAAAGTTGCCCGACGGATAATAAGTTGAAACTCAATGAAGCAACATAGAGCACATTTGAGAGTGAGTGATCATTTGATATTGCAATCTTGCCTATACCCTTGACTTTGCTCTTTGAATTATCCCAAAATGTGATCTTCTCTTGACATATCCCATTCTCTTCAATGGAGGTGAACATACGAGGATCACCGGTCATATGTTGAGTGCAACCACTATCAATAACCCAATGAGATCCACCGGTCTTGTAGTTCACCTACACACAAGAGATCAAGCTTTTTGTTTAGGGACCCAAACTTGAGAGGGGCCCTTGACTTTCTCAACTAGTGACTTGGCAACCCATATTTTCTTTGGCCTATTCTTGTTTGGGGGACCCAAGAACATGACTTTCATCTTTCCATTTGAATCTTTTCTTAGCATATAATGAGCATTGAAGGCAAAGGGTCTAGCATGCTTGGGCAAGGGTTGTGGTGGTGGAGTTTTGCATTCATGAGCAAAATGACCTTCTTGACCACACTCAACACATCTCTTTGGCTTGGGCTTTGACTTGCTTTGTTGTTGAGCTTTTGCCTTCTTCTCTTGATTTGCCAAGTACCCAATACCACTTCTATCCATCTTCATTACGGTGTTCATGAGGAGCTCACTTTGCAAATATTGGCCTCTTGTGAACTTGCTTAGACCGGTCTTGAGATGCTCTTTTTCTTGCTTGAGCTTCTTGTTCTCTTCAATGAGTGACTCATTTGTTGTTTGCTTCTCAAGAGCCATCAAACCTTTAAGCTTCTTGTTCTCATTTGCAAGCTTCTCATTCTCACACTTGATCTTGGCATAATCATCATAGTTGTTTGACTCAACCACACTCTTGCCTTTGCTACTAGAACCTTGCTCAATGCTTTCAATGATCAAATCATCACATGATGTAGCTATATCACACTTAACAACATTGTTAGTAGCATCATGTGTCTCAAGAGCAAGTTCATTAGCAACCACAAGACTATCATAGTCAATTTTTAATGTGGTGTATTTGTCTTTTAAGGAGTTATGTCTAGTGATGAGCTCATCATGCTTCTTCTCAAGTTTATCATGTTGATCTTTAAGCTCTTTGTTTGAGGTTTTGAGCTCCTTGAGAGTGGAAGACATAGCTTCATTTTGATCTCTAAGCTCACCACTAGTCTTTTGAGCATTTTCAAGTTTTGATGAGAGTGATTCATTTTCATTTTGAAGCTCATCATTTTCATTTCTTGTCCTTCTTATGATTTTAGTGTATTTATTTAGCAATTTTACAAGTTCATCATAAGAAGGTGCATCATATTCATCATCACTATCACTATCATCATCATCATCACTATCATGGTTTTGTACCTTTCGTTCACCCTTGGCCATAAGGCATAGGTGAGTAGTGGACGATGATGGTGAAGGAGGCGGTGAAGGTGGTGGTGAAGATGTCGGTGAAGATGATGGCCCCATCACAAAAGCGGCAACCTTCTCTTTCTCATCATTGCTCTCATCTTCGGAGGAATCACAAGATGATTCAATGTCGGTGAGCCAATCACCAACAATGTATGCCTTTCCTCCCTTTTTCTTCTTGTAGAACTCCTTCTTCTTGCCATCCCTCTTCTTGTATGGCTTGTTCTTCTTTTTCTCATCTTCTTCATCACTTGAATCAATTTTCTTGACCTTGTTCTTGTACTTGAACTTGTCTTTTGGTGGTCTAGGGCATTGATGAGCTAGGTGGCCAAGTTCACCACAATTGTAGCAATCCATCTCCGAGATGGGCTTCCTCTTGCTACTTGTGAAAAATTTCTTTTTCTTGCCATCGAACTTGATGCCACTCTTGTTGAGCTTCTTTAGCATCTTGGTGGTCTTTCTCACCATGAGTGCAAGTGATTCATCATCGACATCACTTTCACTTGAGCTTTCTTGCACTATCATGGCTTGGCCCTTCTTCTTCTTCTTGTCATGGCTAGCTTTGAAGGCCAAGTCTTTCTTCTTGGAAGATGATGAGCCCTCTTCCGGAGTGATGTGCATGTACATCTCATGAGCATTGATCTTCCCCAATACTTGTGTTGGCGTTGCGGTGGAGAGATCACTTTGATGAAGCACGGTGACAATGTGACCATACTTCTCAACAGGAAGAACACTCAAGATCCTCCTTGCAACATCCGATTGGCTCATTTGAGTGAGCCCAAGAGCATTTAGGTCCTCTACAAGAACATTCAAGCGAGTGTACATGTCATTAGCACTTTCTTTGGGAAGTATCTCAAAAGAATTAATTTTCTTTAAAGCAATATGATAGCGTTCCTCACGCTCACTCTTAGTTCCCTCATGGAGAGCACAAAGATTTTCCCACAAATCATGAGCGTTCTTTGCATTACGCACACGATTGAAGATATCTTTGCCTAAGCCCCGGTAGAGTGCATTTTTAGCCTTTGCATTCCACCGGTCGTACTTCTCCTCGTCACCAATGGGGTTTGCGGGATCCTTGATAGCGGGAAGCCCTTGGATTGCGGCTCTAAGGCACCCGACATCTATGGCTTCGAGATACGCCTCCATGCGGATTTTCCAATATGGAAAATCATCCCCCTCAAAGGTGGGAGGTGGTCCTTCCCCGTTAGACATCTTGCTCTAGGCGGTAAAGCCTAAAATAGGAGCAACATGGCTCCGATACCAATTGAAAGGATCAAGATGCCCAAGAGGGGGGGTGAATTGGGCTTTTCTAAAAATTAATTGCAAGAATTAAATCCTACAAGCCGGAATTCACCCCTAGTGCCTATTTGTGTTCCTTGTGAGTCTACCGACAAAAGTTTTGCACCCTAGTTTCCAATCCTAGTCTAGCATGGAAATTCTAGGAAAGTAAATCAAGCAATGAAAGTAAATACAAGAAAGTAAATGCTTGAATGTAAAGGGCAAGGAACACGGCGATGTTTTTCCGAGGTATCGGAGAGTCGCCACTCCCCACTAGTCCTCGTTGGAGCACCCGCGCAAGGGTGTCGCTCCCCCTTGATCCGCGCAAGGATCAAGTGCTCTCTACGGGTTGATTCTTCGACACTCCGTCGTGGTGAATCACCCACAACCGCTCACAACATGAGTTGGGTCATCCACAAGCTCCGCTGGATGATCACCAAACTTCCAATCACCACCAAGCCGTCTAGGTGATGGCGATCACCAAGAGTAACAAGCTAGAACTCTCACTTGACCACAACGAGCCCAAATGAGGAGATGGATGCACACTTGCTACTCTCTAATCACTAGTGAGGAAATCTCAAACTTTGATTCTCAAATCTCTATCCTCACTAGAGCTCTTGCACTCCCTTCCACTCTAAAGGGTTTTCTCAGATGTTTGAATGAGCAAGAGACCTCTAAAAGAGGTGGAGGGGATGTATTTATACACCCCTCAAAGAAAACGAACCGTTATGTTCTGACACGGGCTGACCGGACGCGCCGGTCGAACTGACCGGACGCGCCGGTCGCCCGTAACGGTCAAAACGCGAATTTCAACTGAACGACCGGACGCGCCGGTCAGGGGTGACCGGATGCGTCCGATCGTGCAAGGGACCTTACTGTAAGAGCACCGGACGCGAGGCCGCGTCCGATCGTTGAAGACCGGACGCGTCCGGTCCTCTCTGGACCTTACTGGACTGTGACCGGACGCGCCGATCACAGCCAGGTCGCGTCCGACGGGTGTTTCCCTCAAGTGACACGTGTCAGCCACTGACCACCGCGTCCGGTCCTTGCGAGGGCCGCGTCCGGTGGTCAGGGCCGAAACCCTAGCCGCGGTAACGAACTGACCGGACGCGTCCGGTGCTGCCGAAGACCGCGTCCGGTCAGTGGGAAACAGCCCGAAACTTTCCGAAACGCGTCGCAACTTCAACCAAGTTGCTTCCAACTGAACTTTGAGCTATTCTAGGGTTGCCTAGCGCCAAGTTTAACAAGTGTGCACCACACCTAAACATAGGACTCGCCTAGGTCAAGCTACCCGTTCATGCCCCCCTTTATAGTACGGCCAAAAGAGAAAAACGAAGATCCTAACGACTATTCCGAATGTGCCTCAACACCTCGACATCCGGAACTAACCGTCCTTAATCTTGACGTCACTCTTTTGAAAACCGAAATGATTTCCATCAAGGGACACGAATACCATGGTGCCCAAAGCAGTTATAACCTCCATGACCTAACTTACCAACGTTTCTGCAAAACACACGTTAGTCATGGTAATAAAGCGTTGTCATCAATTGCCGAAACCAAACCTTGGGGCCTAGATGCTTTCAAATACTTTATGCAGTAAATTAATTGGTTCCAATAAAGATTAAATGCAACTTCCAGTAATTTTAATAATTAATTTATTTATCCAAAAATTATGAAATTTATTATGGCACTGTTATAAATCATTGTTAACCCATAGAAAAAGTTTGAGCTTGTTTAGATAAAGTTTGATCAACTTCTAATTATGCCCTAATTATTTAAATAGAAAACAAATGTTAATTTGAGAACTTTAAGTGTTGTGTGCCTTTTGATTGAGTGATGTCCTTAGGTCACTACCCTTTTGTGATCTCTGGCACTTTAATTTCATGATCGAGCTCGTTAGTAACTTGTTAGGTTAAGAGCTGGTATCGCGGGAACTCGTCGCTGCTAGTTAGTAGGTTTTCTGTTTACGACTGTACCGTGAAGGGAAGTTGTACTCGAATAGTAACCGTGGCATGTTATCATCAAGCATCATGTTTATCATTGAGCATCATGTTAAAGCATGTTATGTATTCGTGTAGTCACCGCTTTCGAGGAAGCCGAAGTCGTCGAGCAAGCTTCCGGAGAAGAGCGATCGTCAGTGGGTTCCGGACCAGACGTTGGAGTCTCCGAGTCTGAGTCAATCGTCGTGTCCGAGCAAGGCAAGCCCCGGTGCATTTAAACCCTACCTTGAATTTTACAAATATTTTATTATTTATTTTATGGTTTATTGCATTAAGTAATTAGGAGTTGAGTGATAACCTAATTGTTGCATTATCATCCTTGATTATTGCAATATTACCCTTGATACCTGTTTTACGGAAAATGCGTAGTATGCTTCGCTATGCTTAGAAGTTAAGCTTTTAAATGAAATGTTTACATAGCCATGACGGCATCCTTAATGAATATTGAAATATGTGAATGAACTTGTAAGATCGGGCAGGTGGTTTGGCCACTGCTAACGTGTATTGGGAGAGGAGTCCCAATGCATTGTTTCCGCCTTATCAGTTAAGGACCGTACGTTGTTGGCCCTCGCGTCATGGAGTTTTTATTAGTACTAGCCATGTGCCCATGTCGGGTAAGCCTTACTTTGGTTAGTCCATTACGAGAACGTCTAACCTCGCACTGGGAGTGGAGAGATGGCGAGAGTAACGTGTACCCTCGGGGCTAGAATTGGGCCGGGTTCGAGGAGTACTGTGCTCTTGGGTGGCGATGGACACGTTCTGGTTTTGGGTTATTCGGGTAAGAGTTGATATATGCTAGATTCGGTTCTACATATGTCGTGTGGTTAGGAATCCCCAGCTGGGTAAATGAAGCGGTTCGAATCGTCGTTACTCTACGAGAAAGGAGTCTTGGCCTTGCACCAACATCGTAGTTAAGAACTGGAATTGAAAGAAAGAATGAGAAAGGTTTTGATGATAATTACTTTGATCTAGATTAGGATCACCTAGATTTGATTAATGAACCATCAATGGTAAAAGTAAAATGTTGAAGATAAGGACTCACTCTAGTAAGCTTTTCTGCAAAAGAAAATCTTGATTTTGATTTACCCGTACCTTGATTCCCTAAAGCTAGCATGCCCTTGGAGTCTTTGTTTTAGTCGGGTAAGTCTTGTTGAGTACTCTCGTACTCAGGGTTTGTTGAACCCCTTGTTGCAGGTGCGGTTCATGAACAAGTCTGCTTCGAGCCTTGTTGCATGACCGTCGTGGTCGAAGAAAGCGACGACGAGTAGACTGTGTGGCCTTTGGGCAAGGCATCTCGTTTGGGTGTTGTAATAAAGTTACTACCGATACTTCTCTACTAATGGTTTGTAATAATGTTACATAAGGTTTGAAGTTTGAAAACTGGTTTGTAAACCTATGTTATTGTAAGACTTCCGCTACTTTACTCTGTTGAATATTTGGAATAAATTGTTGTAATATTGCAATACTCCTGTGATTGGATCCTGTTCGGAGGAAAGCAGACCTTTTATGTTATGGTGAACATAAGTACGACTGTCAGAGGTCATTATGACAATGATGTGTACTTGTGGGCCATCTTAATTAGGAGGTTCTGTGACACGTACTTAGTTGGGACTTTGTGCTTTTCCAAGGCCCACCACATGACATTTCTCGGTACTTTGTCATATGCCTTCTCGAGGTCAATAAAGACCATGTGCAAGTCCTTCTTCTGCTCCCTATATCTCTCCATCAATTGTCGTAATAAGAAAATCGCCTCCATGGTCGACCTACCAGGCATGAACCCAAACTGATTTTGGGTCACACGTGTCACTCTCCTTAGGCGATGCTCGATAACCCTCTCCCAGAGCTTCATCGTATGGCTCATCAACTTAATCCCACGGTAGTTAGTACAACTTTGGACATCTCCCTTGTTCTTGAAGATAGGTACTAATATACTTCTCCATTCTTCAGGCATCTTGTTAGACCGAAAAATAAGGTTAAAAAGCTTAGTTAACCATACTATCGCTCTGACGCCTAGGCATCTCCACACCTCAATGGGGATACCATCAGGGCCCATCGTTTTACCTCCCTTCATCCTCTTCAAAGCCTCCCCGATCTCTGCCTCCTGAATTCTCCTCACAAAGCGTCTGTTGGTATCGTCAAATGAGTCATCCAACTCAAGGGTAGGACCCTCATTCTCCCCATTAAACAACTTATCGAGGTACTCTCTCCATCTGTTCTTGATCTCCTCATCCTTCACCAGAAGTCGATCTGCCCCATCCTTGATGCATTTTATTTGGTTGATGTCCCTTGTCTTCCTCTCGCGGATCCTAGCCATCCTATAAATGTCCTTCTCCCCTTCCTTCGTGCCTAGCCGCTGATAAAGGCCATCATACGCCTGACCTTTTGCTACACTCATAGCTCGCTTTGCAACCCTCTTCGCTATTTTATAGCCCTCAATGTTGGCTGCACTCTTGTCATGGTGGAGGCACTTGAAACACTCCTTCTTCTCCCTAATAGCCCTTTGCACCTCGTCATTCCACCACCATGTGTCTTTCGCTTCCCGTTTGCCTCCCCTACTCACGCCAAACACTTCTGAAGCCACCTTCCGGACACATGTTGCCATTTTAGCCACATGTCGTCGGCATCTTCTCCTTCTTCCTAAGGCCCCTCGCCTAGCATCCTCTCCTTAAACGTTTGCGCTGCTTCCCCTCTAAGCTTCCACCACTTCGTTCTCGCCATCTTGACCGGTTTGTCCCGCTGGACACGTACCCAAAAGCGAAAGTCCGCCACCACAGGCTTGTGTTGAGGGACAACACACTCCCCAGGTAACACCTTACAATCAAAGCAAGCACGTCTATCTTCCCTCCTTGCAAGGATAAAGTCGATCTGGCTCGAGTGTTGTCCACTACGAAAAGTCACTAGATGGGATTTCCTCTTCCTAAAGAGGGTGTTCGCTATCAACAAGTCATAGGCCAACGCGAAGTTCAAAACATCCTCCCCCTCTTGATTCCTACTACCATACCCGAACCCCCCGTGTTACACGTCAAATCACTAGCTAAAATCAATCATAAGCATTGCATGTAGAGTAAATGCAAAAGTGAAACCGAATTTAAATTCAAATCGAGTCTCGGAAACACAAAACGAAAATAAAAATCAAATCGGAAATCACGATATTTTATGTAACTCAAGTTAAAACGATCGATCGTTCATGAATTTTTATCAAACTAAAACCCTATAGCACTACTAAGTCATCACTTAATAAAGTTTGAAGCTCGTGCTTTGAAGGCAAAAGTGAAATAGTTGGCCTAGGCAAAGAGCAAGGTTTGGCACTATTTTGGATCGTCCAAAAATCAAATTTGACGCGAAAAACCAGTCCTGACTGAATCAATTTTCGAGTTGGGGTACTGTTTGACGCTCCCATGTTCTTGGCCCGTTCCTGAGTAAAGCAGTTGAGTAAAAACGTTTGTCTTGAACCTTTTGGACGGTCTCAAACACCATCTCTGAGATAGGGCCGCTTGGATGATTTAACTTCCCACCAGATTGCCAGAAAGAGCGCTCCAAAATCCATGCACGTCACTGTGTCTTGTTTGGACTGGCTTTGGGCGCGGTCACCGGGTCTATGTCTCTGTGCGCGACGCTGAGCGCCCCTGCTCGCGCGGCCCCGCGTGCCTGGCGGTGGTGCTAAGGGGACCGTCCCATGTGCCCCTGCCGCTCGAGTCACCTCGCGAGTTGGGTGCACGGCCAGTGCTTCGAGCGCTGCAGGTACAGTCACCGCGGTGTCTTCCCCGGCCTCGCCATTGATGGCGAGCGGACACCAGCGTCGCGCCATGGTCAAACGGCTCGCCCAGTCGATCCCGGAGCAATTGCTCTCGACTGAGGGTGGCTCAGGCTCGCAGCTACGTGCCAGACCGGAGTGACCCCCTGCCATGCCCCACCTGGCTTCAATTGAGACGTTCCTCGCTGCCATGTCTTTTTAGCCGGTTCCGCTTCTCCTGGGAATTGGCCACCCCCAAGTCGTCTCGTGCCAAATTGGTCGTGCCGTTGAGTCTCCCTTGTGTCCCTCTTGGTGGTGCGCGGGCAAGTTGGAGCCCTAGAGGCTAGAGCCGGCTCGTCGCCGGTGGAGCGGCCACGCCGACGTGGAGCTCCGGCGGGCCTCTTGGTCGCTCGTGGCCGGGCTTCTCCATCCTGCCCGGCTCCAGTGGCCTCTGCAGCCAGGTCCGAGGTACGACGGTGGTGCTCTGTCCCTAGTCCTTGATGTCCACCATGGCTTGGGTTGCTCAGAACGGCGGCGCCATGGTGGCAGGCGGTGCCCGGCCGTGGTCGTAGCTCGGGACAACGTCTCGACCGCCGCTTCTCCGCCTAGGATCAACACTAGGCGCATAGATGATGGCCGGCTCGTTTTCTGGGCGAGCAAAGGAGTGGTGGGGCCGCAGCAGCGTGCCCATGCCGGCGGCCGCCGCGCCGGTGAGCGAGGAGTGGCTCCGGGACCGCTCGTTTGTGAAGAAGGAGAAGTTGGGGGTTTTCATGCAAAGTCGCTGACTATGGCACTAGTTCTCCGGGTCGCGGGTGAATTTGCCTTGAGCACGGGGGCCCTTTTGCAATGTTGCCAAGGCGCGCGTGTCCTTTCCGCGCGGGCGCTTGCTGGACCGAGCTCGTGGGCCGCAGTTGAAGCAGTAGTGGGCCGCGCGGATTGAAAGCGGTTTTTCCATTTTAGTTAAATCGAAAATGCTTTATTCTTTTTGGTAAACGATCAAACTTTGATAAATCATAATAAATCGTAGAAAAATCCAAAAATAGGGAAACAAATTTTTTTGGATTCATAAAATTTTAATATATCAATTTATATAATCATTTCACATGTTTCCATAGAAGATTCCAACCTAAATAATAAATCTGAATCAACTTTTATTCGAATATCGAAAAAAGCGAATTTTTGTGATTAAGCCATAACCCCTATAAACCTAAGAACTTCACCATAACTTCTTAATAATATTAAGATCTTGCTGTAATTTTTGTAGCTCCTAAATCTTTTGTTTGGTTAGCTAGCTAAGTCTCCGTGGTTTCATAAATTGATAAATCAAAAACAAATTCAGAAAATGCAACTTAATAATTTAGTTCGAGTTGCTCTTGCTTAATAGAAGAGTTAGATAGCTTATTTTGTTAGCCATTAGATTTAGCTTAGGAGCTTAGCTTTAACTGTTGTTATTTTAAGAGCTGTTGTTGCCTTTGCACTTAGTTGTTCATCATTTCATGCATATAGATCACGAGATAGTGGAGTACGTGGCTGCGGATGAGCCAGAGTATGAGGAGATCGTGGAGGTGATCGAGGAGGAGATCCCTGTGTAGGAAGGAGCCCCGGAGCCATCGACCACTGACTTTGTTGTGTCCCAGGATGCCCGAGGCAAGCCCCGGTGCATAACCATTATTTTTGAAATATTAATATGATGTTTAATTCTATGTGCATTTACGTTTCAGGAGTTTTATTGAAACCCACATGCATAAATATCCTCACCTATTAGTCCTACTAGTGCAGGTCGTGTAGTGCCATGCTTAGGTCCCGTTAGCGTGAACAACATGGGTTGTTCACGATAGGTGATCATTATCATTTTTACTATGATTATCTGGAAAAGAAAGAAAGGTAATTGGTGACCGGGTAGGGATGGGTTCTGGTTTCTGGTGGGTGTGACCAGGGGTGTCTTGTGGCCAACAGGACGTCAATGGGTTACATCGTTTCCCTGTCCGTGTCGATTAAGGACCGTTCGTTGCCACTTGGGTGATTGTCAGGTCACAGATTTATTATCCTGAGCACATACTGGCGGATGGGGACTAGAAAGGCTTGTTATTCTCTTGTCATGAGTTCCGGCTCCATCCGGACCAACTGAAGGTGGTTATGTATATGGGTACCAGGAGGTCTAAGCACCGCAAGGGCGGGGGCTTGGAGTCTCAGTATGGACGGGGACTCGGTTCTTGTGACAGGAGGGTGATGAGTTGGTCCCGTGTGTACATTGGTGTGGGCGGGGCGTGTGTCTTGGGGTACCCAGCTGGGTTACATTGGTTCGCGAATCGGAGCGTAAGCGGTACGGCATGACTCGATCCTGGCATCGTAGTAACAACTGGAAGTGGAAAGGAAGTTAAAATGGATACGTGCTGCTCTACACTTGTTTGATAGTAGATCAGGTGCTTATATTAGCTGTTAGCTAATAAACTAAAAGATGGCAAATAAAAGAAATATCAAATGAGAATACTTTTAGTACTGCTTTTCTGCAACTATGAAACCTATAGCCAAAAAACTTTTCATAATCCTTGGAGTCGGGAAGTTATTCCCATTCAGGTAAGTTTTGCGGGTACATTGTGTACTTAGGGTTTGTTTTACCCTTGTTACAGGTGCTGCTTGAGGCTTTGTGTGGAGGATCGTCTGCTGGGCTCAGATGGATCCTTACTTCGCTCGTTAGCTATTTTATTTTTCCGCTGTTTTAATTCCGCACTCTGAACCTGGTATTGTAATAACTATTTATGAAGACTCTATTGTATGGAATGAACTAAGTATTGTACTCATTTTCATTATTGATCCCGGATGAAATGTGGATTGTTTCGAATTCTCCCGTTGGGTGTGCTCGACGGAAGCGTCTGAAATGTTTGCTGACGAGGTTCTTAGTGCCTAATGGAAGGCGAGAACTTTCGTTAGTAGGTATTTTAGTCGGTTCTGCCACATTACCTCTAAAGCCATATCTTCCCAATGTTTAATTAAATGTACCATATAGATCAACTTTTTGTTGCAATGCAAGGAAACATATTAGACATTTGATCTTCCCTTGCCGTATTTCCCAAGATTTCCTGGTCCCCGTAAATGCAAAAGTGCCCAGTGAGATTAGCTCAAGGGAAACGTGGATAAAATTCATATCTCTAGAGCCAAGCTCACGAGATCTAGGGTATTAGCAAACACTAGATGATTAGCATAATTTAAGGCATATTAATATTAAGATTTAATGGGATAAAAGTAAATCCCATGAACAATAGATTCAAGCAAAGTAAATATTATCTTACTTATTTTTTTGTTTCAATTCAACCTATCATACTAATGCAAAGCAACCAAATAAGCTCTCTGATGAGCCTAGCTTTCTTAATTCAGTCCACCAAACAAGGGCAATTTGCATCTTTGTAGCTAGTTCGGCTAGAACCTAGTTCCCAAATGCAAGCCAGACTCCCCTCACAGAGCAACCAAACATACAATGTGCAGGAGTATTTTTTAACCACAAATATATTTTAAAAAAAGATTTATGCTATTTATCTGTCAATATATTTTTTTGGGTTTTTATCTGTCAGATTTTGAACCGCTGACTTTGTTTGGAGATGCGTGCTACTGTTTGGGACATTGATGGGTCCGCCATGTTGTCGGGTCGCGTAATACAGCCTTCGAAATCCACAAACCCGTTAATTTCGAAACCCGCACCACCCTTATCTTTTCATCTCCCTCAGTTTTCGGGGTATTTAAATATTTGCCCTCCTTACGGTTGCGACCTCTTCAGTTGCCCCTCTTATAATGGCAATTAAAGATTTGCCCCAACAATCTCTTCAGTGTTACATATTTGTCTGTTTGGCTTCATGGCTGTACATGTCAGCATGCCACCGTGGATCAGCCAGGGAAAAAGACCTCCCTACCCCTCTCTCTGTTTTGCTACCTGCTTAGACAGATAGGATTTTTTTATTTTTAACACTTTTTTAAAACTATTTTTAAATTTAACACCGTTTGAAAACTTTTTTAAAAGTAACACCTTTGAGATTAAAAGGTCTCGATGGCATCCGAAGCCTACCACTGCTACTGCTAGACTGGGACCTGTGCTAGGTTATAGGAAAGAAATGCCACTCGCGAACCATCGATGGAGAAAATGAAGCGCGCTCGTAGTGGAGGGCCCGATGATGGCGAGGCGGGTGCGAGGCGGCCGGCGGCGCTGGACAGGGACGGAGGTAGACGGAGGCGCTCGACCGGGAGGTGGGCGACGCTCGACGGGGAGGCGGGCCGAACTTGACGGGATGGGAGGCGAGCGGAGCTCGACGGGGGAGCCGGCGGCGGGCGGCGCTCAACGGGGAGGCGGGCGGAGCTCGACGGGGGAGCCGGCGGCAGGCGGCGCTCGACGGGGAGGCGGGCCGAGCTCGACGGGATGGGAGGCGGGCCGAGCTCGCCGGGGGAGCCGCCGACAGCGGATCCGAGCTCCTCCACGCCTGCGACCGCCGGATTCGGGCTCCTCCTCGCCTACAACCGCCGGATCTGGGGGTGAGGGGAGGGAGTCGCCGTGCTCAGCGATGGAGTGGAGAGAGGGAGGGGCGACGCCGGGGTAGAGAGGGAGAGAAGGAGGGGCGGCGCTTGGCGGGGAGGAGGGGCTCGGCGCTCGGTGGGGGAGAAAAGGGTCTCGGTTTGGGTTGTCTGTTGGAGTACGGGAGTTTTGGGAGGCTTTTACCTGTGTGCCCTTAAAAAAGATGTCTCACTCCTGCGTACCCCTCAAAAGTTGGTCGTCACCTACGTACCCTCACTCCAACTTTTGTTTTCCCTCACGCCATTCCGTCCACTCTTGCCTCTCACGGTGTCAAAGTGGCCGAGGAAATGACTATCGTGCCCTATGACGGGACCCACTTGTCAGAGGCATAAAACTTCCCCCCTGTCTCCTTCCAGTGGGGCCACTTGTCATACTCACGCCCTTCCTCCTTTCTTTCTCTTCTCTTGCCTATTCCGTCCCGAATCGGCAGCAACAGGCGTCCAGCGTGGCCAGCTCGCTCCTCAGCGGCCTCCGCCGGGCTGTCGCGACGGTGCTGCGCATGGGGCCCTGCATGTCCCCCGGTGGGAAGGACAAGCATGCTGTGGCCATCGGCAACAGCACACCGGACATCGACGGCGACGGAGGCGCGGCGAGGGCGCGGCGACGGAATAGGCGCGAACATGAGTCGCGAGCTCGACGGCGTGCTACTGCCCGTAGACACGCGGGGGAGCTCTGCCCGGCCATCGGTGGGGGCGCGCGAGGGAGCTCCGCCCGGCCGTCGTCGGGGGCGCGGCCGAGGTCCGCCCGGCCGCCGTTGGGCGCACGCGGGGGAGTTCCGCCCCGGCCGCCACGGAACGCCGGGTCCCCTGCTCGAGTTCTTGCCAAGGAACGCCCCTCGCATGAGGAACGCCGAGGAACGCCGTGGAGCCCCTGCTCGAGTCCTTGCCGAGGAACGCCGTGACGCGGGGCTCCGCATCGAGCGCGCGCAGCTTGTCGCGGAGCGTGCACGCCGCGCGGAGCCTGTCGCGAGCGGCGGAGAGGGACGCGACCTCCACGGCGATCATTGGGTCCCGGTGGGGCTCGGCGGCTGAGCAGGTGGAGGCATGGGCGCGGGCCCCGGTGGTTCGCAGTCGACCGGCGCGGTGGAGACGCCCTGTGAGCGAGAGGCCGGCGAGGGGGACGACGACGGCAGCGCGGAGAGGAGGAGGCGGCACTGTTCGCTGTGGCAGCGTGGGGCATGCGTGTTCAGGAGCGGGAGGCGCGGCGAGAAGAGGGATACGGCGTGGAAGCGGAGGTAGGGAGGAGCAGGAGGGGTGGGCGCGCTCGCTCCGCCCGACCGCCATGCGCGCTTTGCCTGGGCCGCTGCACACGGCGAGCTCCGCCCGACCGCCATGGGGGCGCTCTGCCCCGGCCGCTGCAGGGCGCACGGTCGCGTTGGTGTTCTTAGGCGCGGGCGCGCGCTTTGTGGCCGCACCGGGCTTGTCCTTGGCCGCGAGCTTGGCGAGCCACGAGAGTGGGGAGAATGAGAACGCCCCCCTGCCCTTGCCCTCTCTCCCTCTCTCCCCTCCATCATCTTCCTCGCACCGCGCAGATGGCGCTGCATTCTGCCTCCGAATGCCCCATCTCATGGCTACAATCTAGTTCGTGCTACGTACTACAATCACTTGGCTACTTGGTCGAGCGAGCGCAGTGCAGGGGCAGGGGACTGGGGAGGGAGGCGTGTGCGATTTAAAGCTCGTAGGTTTTGGCGGTTAGGTGCAGTGCCGGCGTGCCGGTATGGGGACTTGGGCAGGCTCGTTCGAGCTTTCAAACACTCACTCTCCTCGCAGGACAAAGGCAGACACACAAAGTTTAAACTGTAGCACGTTTCGTCGGGCTTGTTCGGATGCAAAAAATTTTGCAAAATGACCCTGTAGCACGTTTCGTTGTTATTTGACAATTAGTGTCCAATCATGGTCTAATTAGGCTTAAAAGATTCGTCTCGTCCATTTCGTCTAAACTGTGTAATTAGTTTTATTTTTTATCTATATTTAATGCTTCATGCATGTGTCTAAAGATTCGATGTGACGGGAAATCTGAAAAATTTTGTAAAATTTTCTGGGAACTAAACCGGCCCAAAGGAGAAGACAGGCGTGATCTGAAGTTCATGTCTGCACTGCACGGCAAAGCATGCATGGGTTTTCGAAAGGCCCTGGCGCCTGCCGGCTTCAGGGTTCTCGCCTTCTCGGAGTCCGCCGGCGCCGGCCCCCACATTCAGGCAGACACACACTCATGATGCACCCATTCATTAGTCCACAGTCCACCACAGCTTTGCGTTCAGTTTCTCGCGAGCCAGCGCAGCAGCTGGGCCAAAAGTAGACGCGAACCAATCACCATCGTCTCGCATGCGTTCAGCCTGGCCAGCGGCAGCCTGGCTTCCATGGACCATCTAGGCTGCTCACATACGTGAACCAACCACGCCCAAGATGGAGTCTGAGCCACTTATAGGTGGGCCCCACCAGACAGTGAGAGAAAGCAGGGTTGAGAGAAGGGTATTTTGGACGTTTTGTCCGGTCAGACCCACACGTCAGAGCTTCCAAACGGCAGAAAGCTAACAGAATGCAGACGAAATGGCGTGAGGGAAAACAAAAGTTAGAGTGAGGGTATATAGGTGACGACCAACTTTTGAGGGATATACAGGAGTGAAACATTTTTTTAAGGGTACACAGATAAAAGCCTCGAGTTTTGGGTGCTTGCTTCTTCCCTGTGCGTGCGTGAATGAGTCTTGGTTTGGGTCGAGAGAGGCAACTGAAGAACGCAAGGAGTACCCCCAGTTTCCCCAATCCTCTCCGTCACTTTTCCCCTCTCCTTTCCCCGTGGCGCAGGGGCAGGCAGGCAGTGGGCGGGAGGTTGCCGCGCTGCCGCTTCGCCTGCGCCGTGCCTCGTCGCGCCTGCCGCTGAAGCTGCGGGGTGGAGCCAGCCGGGGGGCGAAGCCGCGAGGGGTGGGTGTTGTCCTCGGGGCGCTGACGCCCTGCGCCTCGGCCGTTGCTGTCCTCATAGCGGTTGTGTTGGGGTATGGCCGTCGCCGCCACTTCTCCTGTGTCTGTTCGCCGCCGTAAAGAGGTGCTGGTTTTGTTGATTTGAAGAGCCGTCGCTATTATGTGGAGGTATTGGCCCCTGTGCGCCTGTGCGTTCTTCCTTTTGCATTTTTGCCGATGTCTAGCTATTTGCTGCTGGTGTTATGGCTGGCTGTGAGGTGGGGCACTGGCAAGTGGTGGTCAGATTTCGGCGGCCGTTCCACCGAGCTGTGGAGCTGTCGTTGAGGCGTTGTCTTCGGCCGCCGCTCCCCCTCGATTTTTTTAACTGTAATTTGTTCTTTCGCATGGTTGTTCGTTGATTTTTGCTTTTGTTGCTAATGATCACCGTCGTCGATGGATGCGTAGTAGATCTGGATCGATATGTTCTATTTTGCGTTGGTTTTTCGGTAGCCGGCGAGGAACTCTGTGTGTGCGGTGGGGGTTCGGGGGGAGAGGGGGTGGCGATGGTGCGGTGCCAACAGCCTGGAGGACGAGGTGAGTGGGAGGATGGGACGAAGAAGTTCAGTGCGGGCCACCTTCAAGATCCCTGACAAGGTCGCTCATCTTAACTAGAATTTAAAAATCGATCCTGCTGCTTCTGCGTCCTATGCTGAGTTGTGCATGCAATCCGGAGTTTAGAAGTGTTTTGTTGTTTCATTTTTTCCATGAGTTTAGATTTTCAGAAGCTAACCATTGTTGTTAGCGAAACATATTAATCTATAAATTTCAAGTTTAACAAACGTGTAGGCTGACTATATTTTCACTGAATGAAAAATTCTATGCTACGCCCAATGCGATTGTTGTATAACTCTTCTCCCTGGAATGACATGTATGCATTTGTTTGATGAATTTATATGCTTGGGATGCACCTGAATGATGTATGTGCTAGCTTTTTTATGTGATCTGTAGTCCAATGAAGGTTGTTTGCACTATTGTCGACGTGTTCTAGCATAGCAACTGGGATGCTCCTCCTTGCGCATTTGCTTTCTTTGAATTGATTGTCATCTCGTCATGCAGATTTATCAACTGGGATGCTCCTCCTTATGCATTTGCTTTCTTTGAATTGATTGTCAACTCGTCATGCAGATTTATTAGTACAGAAGTTGATAGGCTTGACGAGTCAGCCATATGCATATGGTTAACCAACAAAAGAAGCTAATGATCGGTTAGAGTTGTTATGGCTGTGATTCATCGTGCATGGAGCATTGGAGCTGCTTGCTGCTAGCATGCATGTGAAGTGGTACTGTGAACTAGCTGGAGTAGTCAAGGTTGGGTTATTGAAGGGAATGCCAAACTGTCCAAAATATAGCGATGTGGCATACAGTTTGAGCTCTGAACCACACTTGCCAACCCAAAACCCAACCAAAGTTGCAGGCATGAGACATGGAGTACATCTCCTGCATAATAATACAAGTACTAAGCTGTGCTTGACCTGACCAGGAGGACAAATGGCACATGCAGTAGGAGACCAAACTGGTGCATCCAGCCAAATGCCCTGGCCGTGTAAGTAACGGGAGGTATGGAGGAGCCAAGAAAGCCTGCAGAGTAGAAGAACTGCACAGCCCACAGCCCACAACCCACAGCGCTGTATGTCTAACTCTGGGATCTCATTGCCATTTCCTGTGTGTGAATACTGACTACAAATTGCCTATCTGCTGTCTTTAACTGATTTTTTACAGAGTTTTTTTGGTGTCAGCTTTTGTATAGATTTTTTTAGTATTCCATTTTTCTGGCTGTGTCAGGCAACACTCTTTTTTTCCATCGTGTTGCTAATCTTTTGTGTTTTCATCTGGCCAATCATTCTCTTTAGCAGCTTTGCGCTCGTGTATTTTTTTTCTTGATGCTGATAGGAGCTATTGTCATTTGTTTTGCGCTACTTTTTGCTTCTGTCGCCGATGTCATGGCTGGGACTCCGGAAGGGAAGGGAGATTAGCGGTTTGTGGGGTGTCGTGTGGGGGTGCGTCCTGAAGCTCGGAGCTATGGCAATCACTGCTACCTTTTAGCTGATCCTTTTTAAGTTGGATGTTGATTTGCTTGGTGATAGGTTACTAGTTCATGAGCTTTTTTTTTTGTTTCTGTTCGTTCTTGAATTGCTTCACCTATTACTACAGACTTAGCAGGTGATGTTACATGCGTAGCAGTGTGTTTGTATTTGAAGCTGGAATGGAGAATCTCTTGCAACTTGAAGTTTTTTAGCTATCAACTGGTCACTGTTCCAAAGCTTTTAGGACCATGCCTCTCTCTGTCTTTATGTCTGTTTGGGTTTTTCTATGTGTTTGTCTGTCTACCTCTCTCTTTGTGTTTTTCTTTGTGTCTCTGCCTGTGTGTGTATCTCCTCTCTCGTTCTCCCTCTGTTTGTGTGTGTTGTTTTTTTTGTGTGTTTTTGCTCTGTTTTTTTACTTTATTATTTTTAATTTTATTTTTTCCTTTTTCTTTTGGCATTATTTTTTGTATTTTTCAGAGTTGATTTACTGAGTGTGTGTGGGTTGTTTGTGTGCGGTTGCATTTGCTTTGTGGCACTGCTGGTATGTGTCTCTCTGACTCTCTCTGTGTGTGTCTTGTTCAGTTATACTCCCTCCATACCTATAAAGCAAATCCTTTTGGATAAGGTTTGAGTCAAACATTGGGAATATAAATCATAAATAACTTTTAAGTTGTTGAGTTTAAAAATGTGAAAACTATATGAATAGATTTGTCTTGAAAAATACTTTCATAAAAATATACATATATCACTTTTTAATAAATATTTTTGTGAAAACAAGGAGTCAAATTTATCCTTTGGAGACCGTGTCGCTGTCCTAAACGACTTTTTTTATAGGTACGGAGGGAGTAGTTGTGTTGTTTGTGTGACTAAGTGTTTTTTTCTTTTTCTTGTGTATGTGTCTCTCTATATGTCTTTTGTGTTTGTAGCTGTATTTTTTAGATTTTTATTTTGTAGCTATATTTTTTATATTTGTATTGCTGTGACGTGATGAGCCTGACATTCCAAACCATCCAAATCCTCTGTGATGTGCAAATGTGTTTTTCTTTTTCTTTATTCATTTTCTTTTTCTTTTTCTTTTTTTCTTTTGCCATTAGCTGTAATTTTTAGAGTTGTGATTTTCTATTTAGTTGTGTTGAGTTTATTTTTGTATGCTTTGTGTGTGTGTGTGGGGGGGGGGGGGGGGGGGGGGGTGGGGGGAGGGGGGAGGGTGCCAAAGCCAATTGATTCTTCTGGTGTGTTTGTGTGTGCCCCTCTCTGTCCCTCTGTTTGTGTGTCTATGTGTGTGTTTTTCTTTTTTCTTTTTCTTTTTTAGTTTAGTTCTTTATACATTTGTATGCTAGCTTTGGCGTTTGTGTGTGTGTGACCGTGTCTGTTTGTGTGGTTGTCTTTGTTTGTGTGGGTGCTAGCTTTGGTTTGTCTGTGTGTGTGTGTCTGATTTGTGCACTTCAGATGGCTATGCTTGAAACCACAGTTTAGTAGGGCACCTCTCATGGGTGTCAAGTTGTTCGCCAATCCCTGGTTGCTTTAGTGAATCACTGATTGTTGTTGTAGTTCACGATTAGAGAATTTCTTGTCCCTATGGCCTGGACATGCTGAACTGAATCCACATAAGGTGACTGGTAAGTAGATTGAGACTGGAGAGTTCAGGAACAATGGCATCATAGTCTTATATATTTATTTTCTATCTTTATGACCAAGGTCTAGTTAAGATCTATCCTGTTCTACTGTCATTTCCGATGTCCACATGATTTCTTATATCTAGATGTTGCCTACTATCTTGAGTACATCGCTAACAAGTTTTGGTATCTTTCAGCGTGGCAATAGAGATTCGGACTATGGTACAAGACACCAAGACTAGGCTTCAGAAGGAAAGGTGAGCAAATAACTAATCCATATCACCAGCCGTCCAATGACTTCACTAGAGAAATACATTAGCTCCTGCAGCGATATCTGATGTTCCCCTTTTTAGTTGTAGCTATAAACTAAGACCTGAAATAGGTTCTTGGTAATAAATATTGTGAACACCCTGAATGGAATGTACCTATGCTGATGTGTTGTTTGCCTTTTTTGTTAATTATCATCAGAGGAAATCTATAGACAACCTCACCGAAGGTGCTTAATCTGCTATCAGTTTTGCAGCTCGTAAATGCAAACCATATAGTGATGTGCTGTACCTATACCGTCACACACACACACACTTTCCTATAATTCGTGATTTAGAAAGGGATAATATTTTAATGTAAATGTGAAATCACCCATAGAGCACTGTGCTGTGCCTATATTGCCTCACTTTCCTCTTCACTGAGATAGTTGTCATCAGTTATCTTTGTTTTCTAATTGACCTATCTGTGTACTATTTTCTGCAGACCTGTTCTCGAAGTTTGAAGATGATAAAGTGTGTGCAGTATGAACTGTAGAGTAAGTAGTAGATAGCTAGTTTCTCCAGTTGTGTTTTATGAGTTTACTGCTCTGACATGTTGCCTTTTAACAGGGAAGAAGGAGAAGGCTACTCCGCCTGAAGTTGAGAAAACATTTTCAGAGAAGATAGCAAATGCAGAAGAATCTCTGAAGAAGATGAAGCAGGTAAATGTTATGACATGCATGATTTTCAGATTGCTGATCCTCAATCACCATGCACCGTTACCGTGACTAAACTTTGCACCGTTACCGTAGAATACATTGACTTGATCTGATATTGGTGCTCTTTCTATAGACCTATAGTTAATGTGCAACTCGGATTCTTTTGACGTTTGCCTTATTAATGTGTTTTATGTTCTGATTAGGATTTCTCCTACAAGACCAGGGGACTGGCTAGCTAGTATTTGGTTCTGAAACAAAAAGATTGCCTCAGCAAGCCCTTGATGATTGCTGTAGAGAAGGCCTAGGCGGTGGAACCCTCTGAATTCCCATGGTGGAAACCCTCCTTCAGTGTTGGAGTCACACTGTATGAAGCAGCTAGACAGCTGAACTACGAACAGCTTCAGTGCCAGCCTAAGCTCCCAGAGGAAGCACGGGGGCTATTCCCAGCACAGGACATTTATGCACGAAAACTTTTGCCTGAACAATTCATTCATATAGTAACGGATTTTTTGTGCTAATTGTAACAGGTTCTAGATCTTTTGTTTCTCATTATCCGTGTTGTGAAAATCTGACAGTTTTTTGAGTTCAAATCTGTTAATTTTTCTATGCTGATGTGTCAGCTGTCCATTTGTCAAAAATATGACAGATTTGAGGTTGCTAAATCTGTCAACAGATGTCTAGAGAGACCCATCTTACAAATATGTTTTAATATAGTATCCTACAATTAAATTATGCCACGTGATAATTAAAAAAAATAAATATTGAAATCCTATCTCTAACTTAAGTGATCACATATAATTAAGCCTGGTGGAACAATTTGTCCTATAAAATAAAATTGGGATTTAATCATGTGGAAATGACTAGATGAGCTATATATCATGGGCTTTCTATGTCGACGTGGGCCATACTACATGGTCTGGTTTGGAAAAGATGGAGGTGAGAGGAAGGCGTGCAATAGTAGACAGAGGGCTTGGCCCGATTAGTCAAATCGATTTCTAAAGATAATTTTAACTATTTTTAAAGGAAAAAAGTCTTCAACATACTCTGTAAATGACGCTTCATATTTAATAACTCTCTGTCCTACCTCATTCGCTCTCTAGTTTTGGATAGCCTACCTCATGCGTCTCAATTTAGATACTCTCTTGGAGTAGTTTAGTTATTCTAAGTGAGATTTATTTTCGAGAGTACCTAAATCACTAAATTTGAATAATCATTTTGATTAATCTCATAGAGACACTCTTAGACGATTCAATTTGATTAGGGGTACTTTTGGCAGTATGCACATGCTAAAAGAAGGCCTTCTCTTGAAAAAAAAAAGATGATAAAAAGAAGGAAAAATTGATTAAATGCTTTATGCTTCAAACGGACTCTAGACGAACTGGCTAGAGCTGCCGAGTTGCACCCAAGAGACTCGGGTTCCACTCCCTCTAGACAAGTATTCCTGTTTAAAATAAATAGGAATAGGGAATCTTCCCTTTTTGAAAAAAAATTAAGTCAAGATCTAACCCGTTGCTCAAAAAAAAACTAGAGCTGCTCAAATGTTGCTCAAAAAAAATCTAGAGCTGCTTAAATTCTTTTTTCCCATAAAAAACTAGAGCTGCTAAAAAAAAGAAAAAGCTTACCTCTAAAGCCATATCTTCCCAACGTTTAATTAAATGTACCATATAGATCAACTTTTCGTAGCAATGCAAGGAAACATATTAGATATTTGATCTTCTCTTGCCGTATTTCCTAAGATTTCCTATACCAAGCACATCGGTCGCAGCGAAGCGCGGGCAGCAATGGCTAGTAAATATAAATCTCTTCAGTCATATGCATAGCAGTTTGCAATGCACCAAGGCTTCAACCAACTGAAATGACAAATTAGTAACTTGATTGTTATATTTTATAGCTTAAAGTTAGTTGCATTTTATTGAAACAATTCCTTGTCTATATGAATCTTGGTATGAGTCCAAAATTTTCAATTGTGACTTTCTCTGCTCTTGCCTTTTCAAATATAATGGTTCTTGTTTGCCACCTTGTGAAGAGCCTTCAACCGCACCAGAAAATTAATGAACCTATTTTTTAAATCTTTATCTAGATAACTTTATCAAGATACATAATTTGTGATCACTTTTATTGAATACTTTGGTGCATTTTAATTTTGGCTTTCATATGGTGTAAAATGCACTCACTTAAAATAATTATTATGCATCAGATGTCTTTTTTCTTATAAGTACTATGATGCTTTGCTACTGTTTTGTGATGGTAAGGTGGTATAATAGTGTTGGACCTACGGGTTAAGAGTTATACTCTCCATTTTCACATAAAAGGTCATTTTTTGTGCTCTCTAATATCAGGGGTTAGTGGCGTTTCTTGACCCTATGGTTGAGATTTATTCTTAATGAAATGTCTCAAGGGGAGGCTTTCCCTATGTGTCAAGTTTTTTTTAACTCTTTTATTAGAATTTATTTTTGTTTTCACCACTTTTCTGCAGCACATAGCATATAGTAATTAACAGAGCGGTTGTACTCTGCCCTAGTTGGTTTAGGCCCCGTTCGTTTTGTTCGGAACGGGCCGTTCCGGTGCGTCGTTCCGGGTGGAACGGAGACGCCTGTATTGAAAACTGGAGTACCGTGGCCAGGAACAAAACCTGGTCCGACCACTGCCGAACGAGCCCTTAGTGTTTTATACATCATGTAATGGCTTTGTTGACTGTTATGCGTCATGTCTGGTTGAAAATTCTATAGTATCTTCTTATAGCATGCTTATTGTGAAAAATCCTTTTTTTGTTGTATGAGTTTTGCTGCGCTGCCCTGGTAGTAGTCATTTAGTTCACACGAGTTTTGTGACACTAACAGATCCATGGCTTGCAAAATATGTACAAGTTGACTTGTTGACTGCTCACACCTTTAGAGGGAGGTTAGTCGACATGGGCCATACTACATGGTCTGGTTTGGAAAAGATGGAGATGACAGGGAGGCGTGCAATAGTAGACAGAGCCCGATTAGACAAATCGATTTCTAAAGGTAAATTTAACTATTTTTAAATGAATAAATGACTTTTCAAATTTAATAACTCTCTGTCCTACCTCATTCGCTCTCTATTTTTGGATAGCCTACCTCATGTGTCTCAATTTAGATAGTCTGTTGGAGTAGTCTAGTTATTTTAAGTGAGATTTATTTTAGAGAGTACCTAAATCACTAAATTTGGATAATCATTTTGATTAATCTCTTGGAGATGCTCTTAGACGATTCAATTTGATCAGGGGTACTTTTTGGCAGTATGCACATGCTAAAAGAAGGCCTTCTCTTGAAAAAAAACATGATAAAAGAAGGAAAATTTGATTATATGCTTCAAACAGACTCAACCAACTGGCTAGAGCTACCGAGTTGCACCCCAGAGACCCGGGTTCGACTGCCAGAGGGAGTGGATTTGTGAAGTCATTCAAATGCATTCTAGCATACACACATATTTTTGTTATAGCTCGAAGTCATTCAAATGAATTCTAGCATATGCACATATTTTTGTTATAGCTCGAAGTCATTCAAATGCATTCTAGCATATGCACATATTTTTGTTATAGCTCTCAGGCGAATCCCAAATGCAAGATGGTATTCTAGCAAAATCCAATTCTACTAATACTAAATTCTAAATTTTTCTATGTGGATGGCTCTAGCCCAAAAACACTAAAAAAACAGAAAGAATCATCTTTATAGCCAGTCGTGTATGTGAATATCAAACACACATAAGAAAAAAAGAATTACGTAAAAAATGGGCGTAAAAAGAAAGAAAGATGGACCTGTACTACATGGGCCATAAGCCCATCTTACATGGCCCGGCAACTCCTCGCTTCTCTCTACTGCTCGGGGAAGCTGTGGATCCGAACCTGGGCTGATTCCTCCTCGTGCTCTCGTGTAAGTAAATCTTTCTTTCTACGCAACCAGATTCCCGTGGGGTTCGATTGACTGTGCTCTCGTGTAAGTAAATCTTTCTTTCTACGCAACCAGATTCCCGGGGGATTCGATTGACTGAGCTCTTCCATCCAGTTCCCTGTTTCCAGTGACAAAGAGCCGTCTTTTTTTTTTGTTCCGTTTCATTTCAGTTGGTCTAAAGTAATTTCTATTTGGATCCTCATGTGGGCTTGCGTATTCGCGTCGCATCCTCTGAAGTTTATTCTTTTTCGCCGTGCCTACTACTGCCTGGCCCGTTTCTTTTGTGGTTGTCGTCCCTGTTCTATTCGCAATCTTGCTGCGAATTTGTCCGAATTCTAGGGGATTCTTGTGCAAAATGCCCCCTTTTCTCTCTTTTTACTACCTTTCCCCCCAAAAAGTTCCATGCTGATGAGTTGCCTACTTAACTTGCTTTGCTTTTGAGCTACCTGTATTATTATTTTTAGTGATCGTGCAGGAGCACGTTTTGCATTAAGCAGAAGAGCAGAGTTTATATAACACAAAATACAACGACGGTCACTAAATGCAGTGGTGCCTAAATGCACATGAACTACCATTCGCAGTTTCAGCTCCATGCTTACCAATCATGTGCTCTTTACCTAGTAGCCGTGTGTTTCTCTTTCTATGCCATTGCCTAGGAAAAAAAAAACTTGTTCCAGGTACTCTAGTGGGAGATACTGTATGTTGATTGTTGCAATGGTTTTTGAAATGCTCACAGAATAGCTGTGCACCCTTTGACTTAGTGCATTTTCACTGCATCATAAATTACATATGAGAAGTTTTGTAGAAAGTAAATTTCCTTTACATTTCTTATGTTTGCTGTAGTTTATTATACTGATCACTGAACAACTCAGGAAGCATGGCCGATGGGGGTATTGTGGTAGCCATTTGTCAATATGGTGGAGAATTCACTTCTGGCCCCAATGGTAATTTGACATACAAAGGAGGCGAGGCGCATGCTGTTGATGTTGCTCGTGATATGCCACTGGAGAGCTTCAAGGATGAGGTGTCCAAGGTGTTCCATGTTGATGTGACTGACATGTCATTGAAATACTTCCTTCCAAATAATTACAGAACACTCATCACAATATCATGTGATCGAGATTTGCAAAGGATGGTTGATTTTACTACCAGTGCCGCTCAAGTGGAAGTTTTCTTGATTAGTAGAGTAGAAAACAGTTTTTTTTTTTTTTGCATCTTATTGCTTTGTGATTCATATTGAAGAGTCAATGCACACGCTGACATGGTTCATGCCTTTTCTCGTGCTGAATAACCAGGAGTATTGTTACCTACTCTGGAGTTTCTGCAATTAAGCCTGGCTCTAATGCTCCTGGTGACAAAAGGAAAAGGACACCTTCCAAAAACAAGTAGGCTGCGCTGTGCCAGTTGTTTTTATATAGTCCTATATTGTTATCATGATATATTCTCTCTTTTAGGGTATCTAAAAGTAACAAGAAGACTCCAACTCCCAGTGCTCCTAGCGCTTCAGTCCAACCTAGTGCTAATAATGTGAAACAGCCAAGACCAATTGTTACTGCAAACGATGACAACAGGTGCAGAATTGACCTTCATATAACTGCTACATCTTGGCATGCCTTCTTTGTTCTGCGATGTTTCTGATCTTTAAGAAAATGCAGTTCTGCCTTTCATTCATAAAGTGGACAGAAATGTTCGTGTATATTATATATATATACAAATGGCTCTGGAAGCGGAGGCCCAACCCAGCTCTAAAACGGTATAGGTTTGCTCCAGCTTGACAACCAAGACTAATAAAAACAATTGTAGCAGTTATGACAAGTGTGGGATCAATAACGTCCTACCCAGGGGGCAGTGAACAACCGTGATTTTTTTCCTTTGTCTATAAAACAACCTCATAGAACCTTTGAAATGTTATGCACAATAAGCAATTTTGGTTACATTGAGAAAGATGCATTGGTAACTATCTAATGCATGTTAAGGGAACATGCAGGCAGCTACTTTATCCCCTTTTAATTCCAAGATTAGCCTCTTCTAGGATCAAAAGAAAATACAATGCCTAGGGAACACACAAGGTATCTACTTTAGCTCCCTTCAATTCGAAGAGTTGCTTATTCCAGAATCAAATGAAAATATGCCTATTTGGATATTAGCATTTCAGTGCGTGCCTTACTTGATAAAGTTCTTGTTTGTGCCAGCAATGCCACTTTGTGTCAAATGCATGATATTCTGATATCAGAATTTGTAGACTTGAAAGTTCTCTCCCATATGCTTATTTATATTGTATTTTTGGCTATTTTACGGAGCATATGACTAAATAGTTATGTTAATTTCTGCATCAGTGGTCGACATAATATGGTTATGGAGTTACAATGTAGGCATATTTACAACATAGTTCTCCTTTTGTTTTGTTGTTGTAACTTGTAACTGCTAAGCAATAGAGTATCATGGGCACAAGGAGCTTCATGTGTTGTTTTGCAGATGATGCAACATGTTCACTTTCAGATTTTTGTAAGAATGATTTTGTATATTGACTGCCATAAATATTTCCTAGTTGCTTCTTTATAATTAAATCTTTGCCATCTCAAGTACTCATAGTTTGATTCTTATGGGAGCATGGACTTCATAGTTTCGCAAAATAATGCTAAGTGAAGTTCTGGTCTAGTTTTTCTTGAATTTTCAGCCTCATTAATACATGGCATTTTATTGTTTACTGTCTTGTAATGTCTGAACTATTACTCGCTTTGATTAGTCAGCAGTTCTGTTTTGTAACTGTATGCTGTTAATTCTCAGTTGCTATCATCATATCATATTTCTGAAATTAGGGTTTTTCAACTGGAATTTGGAAGCGATGTTGCCCTTGCCACCCCAACTGGAGGTGCTTCCACCGCACCTGGCATTCTGGATCAGCAAAATCTTGCTCTTGTTGATAGTGCACCTCGGTAATTTTGTTGCCATCTAATGTCTTACACTCCAAAATGTTGTACAAAAAAGAATAGTATCACAGATGTTGACTACTGTTCATGGTTTTTGCAGGGAACCAATTGGCATTTTTGATGATTCAGGTGACCCATATGTTGGTTGATCACTGCAGATCCTCAGCATGGACTTGACAATCCTGTTATGTTTTGGGATGACATTATCAAAGGTGTTGGTCAAGAGTTTGATAATGTGAAGGATTTCCGTGCTCAATTGTGCAAATATGCCATTGGGAAAGGATTTGCGTACCGGTTCATTAAAAATGAAACTACTCGTGTCACGGTAAAATGTGTTGCGGAGGGCTGCACGTGGCGATTGCATGCATCCGAGTCATCTCGTAACAAGAAGTTTGTAATCAAGAAAATGACAGGTGAGCATACATGTGGAGGAGGAAATGGAGAAGGCCAGCGTCGAGCGACAAGACAATGGCTGACCACCGTTATTAAGGAGAAGCTGCATGATAATCCGATGTTGAAGCCAAAGGACCTTGTCAAGGAAATATATGAACAATATGGAGTTACACTGACCTATTCACAGGTCTGGCAAGGTAAAGAAGTAGCGCAGAAGGAACTGTATCATGCTATCAGGGAGACTTACAGCCATTTGCCCTGGTATTGTGAGAGGCTTACAGAGTCCAACCCAGGAAGTATTGCTTTGTTATCTCCAATGGTGGATACAAAATTCCATCGCTTTTTTGTTGCATTTCATGCTTCTTTGCATGGTTTTGCAAATGGGTGCAGGCCCCTACTGTTTCTTGATAAGGTTCCACTGAAAGCAACAAATGAGTACAAGTTGCTGGTGGCTGCTGCAGTCGATGCAGACGATGGTGTCTTTCCAGTAGCATTTAGTGTGGTTGAGGATGAAAACTATGAAAGCTGGGTTTGGTTCTTAATGCAGCTGAAATTTCCTATCCATAATCAGAGCTACGCTTACAATGCCATGACATTCTTGTCCAGTGGAAAAAAAGGTCTGGATGCTGCTGTTTCTCAAGTTTTTGAAGATAGCCATCATGCCTTCTGTTTGCATCATATCATGGAGGAATTCAAAGGAGAGCTGAGAAAGGGGCCATGGTCACAACAAATAAGAGAGGGGATGATTGAGGATTTCACTCGTGCTGCTCAAGCGTGTAGTATCGAGGATTTTAATGCGTCCATTGAGAGCATTAGGAATATATCCACTGAAGCTGCTGAGTGGATCATAGCAAGCAAGCCTGAGCATTGGTCCGATGCCATTTTCAGAGGTTGTCGATATGATCATTTCTCCTCAAACATTGTTGATGCCTTCAATAACCGGATACCAACCAAGAAGGAGGGTTCAATTGTGCTGATGATTGACTCATTGAGAACAAAAATAATGGAGATAATAGAAACAAGGCGTGAGGCTTGCAAGGCATGATCAGGACCTTTGACGCCTTCCATGGAATACAAAGCACATGAGGAAATGATGAAGGCTGGTAAAATGACTGTTCTTTGCTCTTCCGAAACTGTGTTTTAAGTGCGGGGCAATGCAATTTTGTCGTTAATCTTGCAAATTGGGAATGCACCTGCCGGAGGTGGCAACTTTCTGGCCTCCCATGCTTGCATGCTGTTGCTGTGTTCAACAGGATTGGGCGATCCTTTCTATGACTACTGCTCGAAGTTTTTCAGAATAGAGAGCTACCATATGGCTTATTCAGGAATGATCTTCCCAATACCTGATATGGATACTGTTGATTTTAGTGCCGGGGCAAATTTAATTCCACCTCCCAAACCACGAACATCGGATATAAACCAATAAGGAAGCGGTTTAACCCCAACAAGGTCCCCACGGTAATACGGCTCTGCAGCAGGTGCAAGCAAGCAGGCCACAACAAGGCAACTTGTGAAGTTACTCCCTCCGTATAGGAAATAGAAGTCGTTTTGGACAAAGTTTGAGTCAAACATTGGGAATATAAATCATGAATAACTTTTAAGTTATTGAGTTTGGAAATATGAAAATCATATGAATAGATTTGTCTTGAAAAATATTTTTATAAAAATATACATATATCATTTTTTTATAAATATTTTTATAAAAATAAGAGGTCAAAGTTATACTTTGGAGATCGTGTCGCTGTCCAAAACGACTTCTATTTCGTATACGGAGGGAGTATTTTGTAGACAGAAGTAACTACCGCATCTGGAGTATGTATTTTATAGCAGGTACCTTTACGTTTTAACTTACTCTAAATTTCCATGTAATATTTTTCCGAAGTAAGATAATCTTTTGAATTATGGAAGTTTTCCTTTTCTTTTCCTCAAAAAATACAGGAGAGCTGCGTGTCATATTATTAAAGAAAAGGGTATGTTGTAACTTTTTCTTTTCCTCGCAAAAAAAGTTACAACATACCCACACACACCCCGACAGGACTGGAAATACCTTGAACGCACACTCCCAGGACATTTATAACTGTACCTTGACCAGACTAGAGCTTTATGCCCCCCTTAGAGCAAGGGCAAGGAGGTATGAATTATGAAACACCTCGAGCTGTTGCCAAATAGCAGAACTTCATCTCTTCTCTAGAGAGTGAAGTCACTTCAGCTAGATTAGGAGAAACTTTGTTAAAAGCACTACGGTTTTGGTGGTTCCAAATCAACTAAGCTCCCAAAATATTTTTTTTTCTCAAGCACGCAGGAGAGCTGCATATCATTATATTAAGAAGAGTAAATGAGTGGGTTTAGAAACCCCATACAGCCACACACACACCTATTTACATCTAATGGTGTATCTCACACTTTTCAACTTGACCCAAGACCACTAGAGAGGAACTCACGCATTGGCTGGCTCTAGAGCAAGGAGATTAGATATTCCCCAAGCTCCGGCCAAACTCCACAGGAAGCTCCCAAAATAATGATTGAATTGAAACCCTTCCGAACCTGTCCCTCAACACTCCCAGCTACATTGTCTCACGAATTATCGAAATAAGTCTCATCCCATCATCCTGTTGTGGAGAGCACTTGTCGACCAAGCATCAGCAAGAGGTGGAGCCAAACTTGCAGAGCAAAATAATCAGCAATCCAGTATTTCTTTTGCGCGATCAAATACATAAAAGTGACATTTTCCAGGAACGTAGGACTTCCATATTTGTTATTATTCAATCCAGTATATCTTTTGTGCGACCAAGTACATAAAAAAGTGACATTTTCCAGGAACCTAGGACTTCCATATTTGTTATTAATTCATCCGACTAATTGCGACTAGTTGGCCTTATTGGTCTCCTGGCATGATTATTACATCCAACTTGACTACAGCAACTAGAAATCAAGTAGTCCGATCAGGCGTCGACTAATTAAGAGTAACGTCTGATTTGGGCATAGACGAGCAATCACCTGATTAGGCGGGTGAAAAATCATCATGGGTTGGCATATGATATGTTGGCCACTTGGGGCCATCTTTTTTGGGCTCAATAGGGGACTCTGTTCTCTCTCTCCTCTCCCATTCAATTCACACTGTAGCCACTGCCTACAGAGCTCAAATGGGCGTGAGGCCTCTCTGGCTTACCCTACCTAGCCATAGCCGCCTCCTCCCTTCCAAGTTGTGGCAGCATCCTCCCTTCCTGGCCAGGAGCTCACATGGGGGAAGTCGCCAGTCTGGCTCCTGTCCCCGCCTCAGTCAGGTTTCACTGCAGGCTGCGGCCTTCAAGCGCCGCCCAAGTAACCAGAATGATGAGTGAATTCAGCCCTTCCGTAACTCTGTTGGAACAACATTTGATTTTTTTACACCACCAGCTAGAAAAACGAGAATCCTCTAGCTTCGGTGCAAGGAGAAGCAAGCCAACACATGAAAGATAGCTGTTCAAACCTGCCTTGCGAAAACACAAGCGACCAGGGTATGCTGTATTGTTTCATCAGCTTGATCACATAGGGGGCAAACAAACGGGTGAGGAAGTTCTCCTTTTGCAAGGCGGTCAGCTGTCCAACAGCGGCCCTTAATGGCCAACCAAATAAAAAATTTGCAATGGAGAGGTGCCCAAGATTTCCAAATCGGCTTCCAAGGTGCAAAAATGATGGTCCCGGTAAAAAAATGCCTCATAAGTTGATGATTTGTTCAAATAAGAACCAGACCTCGTAAGCCGCCACTGATGATGACCGGGGATGTCTTAGTCCTAGATTTGTAGGTACTCGACCAGGACCTCTACTGTTAGAGCCCCCTTGATGTTGTAGCATCCGGTTTTAAGAACAAAACCAGAATCATCATATGTGTGCCCAGGAAGTCCACACATACAACAACAGAGTGAATAGTATCAGAAACAATGTTATATAACCGAAATATACTCATATTTAACACTTACATCAGAGTATCGCGAAACGAGAACTAATCTTTAGGCTCCATTCTTCACAAGGGACGGCTGACTGGGGGTAACATACGCCTAGCACTCCTTAGAAACTTAACCAAGCTTCACCTTCTGCTACCCATCTAGTATTTTTATCCAAAAATAGAAAATAAACAAGCGTGAGTACATTTCGTACTCCACAAGCAAAACATGAGGATTCATGAGGCTCAAAAGGTAGACACAGTTTACTGCATGTAGCATTTTAGTAAGTCAACATTTTATCATTGGTTAACATCAACTTATGCTTAGGCTCCCAAATTAACCCACATGATCATATATTAGAGTTAAATAGAGTTATTGATCAACATTATATCATCATCGCCGTCATCATCATCATCATAATACCATCATAGTTCACCATAAACAACATCATAAGTAACCAGTTATTCTGTGAGTTTTCCGGGCCGCTCGTGACCGTGAGCACGGCTGTTATAACAGTTTTAACACTCTGTAGAGGTTGTGCATCTTTACCCGTGAGTCGTGTTGCCCATATGCCCGGGTTAATTACTCCCATAACACTTCCAAGGTGAGCGGGCAGGGTACACTATGAAGCCTTCCATAGGTCTCGTCTAACAAGTTAGGGCCGCGAGGTTTCCTTGGCAGGCAGATATAGGGAACCTCCCTTTCTGTGGCACAATTCCCGCAGGCTATACACACCAGAACAGAGGCAGTTCTATACCCAAAGTGGCAAGCCCCTCTTGCGCCCTTTCGGGTAACCTCTAACAAGCTAGAAAAGATCCTATTACTGAGCTAAAGTCAGAGCCATATAACTCTCACGGTTGCACTGTATGTCCCAGCTTTTGCCCTACAGATAAGTCCTTACGGGGGGTTTAGGGTAACATGATCGACATCATTTGCACCATCACCCTATAGTTCAATTATTACCATCATGTTCATCCATTTGTTCCATTAGCCATAGTATTGATCATGTTCAAATATAGCACTAGCATTCTACCCATGTGCAATAAAACCTATAGGGATCAAGATACAAGTCATCAATGGCTAGGATGTCCTTATAGTCGAGCAATATTAGACACATGCATAATGAGTAGATTATATAATGAATAGGACATCAAGGTAGGCCCATGCTATACTTGCCTCAACACTTGCTCAACTTTGCTCATGGTCATCACCTTCCGATCTTCAATGCTCACAAACAGTTTTGGTTCTACTCGTAGCAAGCACCACACAACTCGAGCAACATATATACAAGCAAACAAGGTAGACTAAGAACACCACACCACACAAGAGAAAACATCATACTAAAAGAGAACTAATTGCTATGGTCAAGAGAATGCAAGAGACGCTGAAAATGAAGCTACAATGCAAAAGAAACGACTATCGAAATATTTATATTGTAAAAGAAACAATTACGAGCTTTATTTATTTTAATTAAACAAAATAATTGAAAAGTTATTAGCTCAGATTAGAAAATCTAAATTTTAACACAAAAGCCGAGTTGAAACTAGTCAAGTTTTATTTATAAACATTATCACATAGTTTTAAGCAAGTGAGACTTTAATTTTTGCAAAAATAAAGTAACATGTCAGAACATCTATTTGAATTACACATGGTGCGTGTTTAAACTAATCAAATTATCAGTTAGAAACACATTTATATTTATATTAGTAATTAATTACTTAATATATGTATTATAAACACCAAGTATAAACCTACGTTGCTTTTATTACAAAACTAGTTTCATGCAAATTAATCAAGTTAATACTTTAATTATAAACATATGTCACGTGACTTTAAACTTCACTGCTACCACATAGATTATGTCGACACGAATCCAACGCAATTAGAATGAACTACATCAGAGTTAAAACAAATGAACGGTGGCTATTTGCGTTCGGTGGCAAAACTGTAAATTGTAGCATCTTCTACCTTTGGCTGTGTAGATCGTGGCTTCCATGAAGCTCCGGCCGTGAGGATGGATCGGGCTGGGGTGGAGCCGAAGCAGGGACGGCTGACGCCGGCTGCACGCGCATGGTTCGCGCACCAAGGCCGAGCCGCGGCGGTGGCTGTGGTGGCTCTGCCGCATCGGAGCGGCTTGACCCACCGTCGCGCGCGGGCGCTGCACCAGGAAAGCGCAGGGGCTGGCCAGAGCGAGGTGGCGGCTTCGCACTGCATGGTAGTGCCCGGCCGGACTGCCCGCGAAAGCAAGCGCCGACGACCGAGGGTGACCGGAGACGAAGAAGCTCATGCCATCCTGATGGCGGGGAAACGGTGAGCGGCGTGGTGCTGCAGCAGCCTGACGGCAGTTTGTTTCAGGGGCTATGGAGCGGCAGCCTGGGGGCACTTTTGATCTGGGAGCCGGGTTGCGCCCTCTGCTGCTCGCTGCTATTTATAGAGCAAATGACAGGGCGGTTTCTCAGCTAATTGGCGCTCTTTCAGTTGATTTTTGTTGCCTATTGACACCGTGTGCCAGAATTTGAACTTGAGCGCGCGGCCTCGAGTCCGGAGATCGTGCAGTACGTGAAGATGACCATGGTCGCTGCGGCTAGAGCCGCGCCTTCGTTCAAAACACATGCGCGCCAGGAATTTCCCGCGCGCTTAGCGTGTGGAGGCTTCATCCGGTCCTTTTTCTTTTTCTACTATTAATCAAAATGATTAGGAAAAGAAAAATCTATTTATATATTTCTTAGCCGGACGTCACAAAACAGATCATCATACGCGTATGCTTGTATCTTTGTCGATATGTGCCACGCACGCTTGACTCTGTTGTTTTCCTGCATGAGCCGGTGCAGGAAGGTAGGCAGGTAGCCATAGATGTATGCATTTCGGACGTGACATGCACTCATTTCTCACACGTGCTTCCTCTATTTTCATATATCAGTACGTTACTTGCATGGTGGATTAGGCCATCAAATCAATTGGTTATTTATTTAATCAACAAAACATCGCATATTCACGTGAGTACCTGATATTCAATCTATACGCAGGAGCACATATGTCGCACGTCTTCACTCATGCCAATTTGGGTGTACTAAATTTCATAGCCAATATCATTTCTCCTATTATTCATTTCTTATTTATATGGGATTTGGCAACATATATCTTTTACATTTATTTAAAGCAAATATTGCACAAATTATAATTATAGGTGAGCCAAAAACCGTGTCAACACATCCATGCGGGAGATTGTCGGAAAAACACACTAGAGAAGAAAAACTATAGGGATTCGGTCATACGGTCACGTATTGGTGCAAACAAGAACACTAAAGCGTAGAGAACGACCAGAGTTACCTTGTGGTGGTATTATTTTTCGCCGGAGACGTCCGAAGTGACCTGAAAACCTCACCAGAAGTTCGTCGGAAACCTAGATAGGCAGAGCTTCGACGATAGATTTGGGACGCCATAGCTGGCGGCTCACTAAAAGGAAATTAGATCTGGAACCACTGCGTCGATCGAGAGATGGATTGAGAGGTAATAAATCCAAATAAAGTATTTGGAGCCCACGAAAAAAAAGATTTTAGAGCATCTAGAAATTAGATTAAGCTCTAGGAAAAAAATGGGAAGAGGCTCTGGAAAAGTCCGAAAAATTCATGGGAAGGACTGGACGACATCTAACGCGTTTTGAAAAATTTACACACACAAAGTCACACAACAAGCTGACATCACATCACGACAAGCCTGTCAAATTAATATGAAAAGTTTGAAACCACAGTTCTCTAAATTTAAATTAGCAGAACTTAATTAATCTTGAAAAATCTTATATAAATATTGAAATCATTTATTTCATTTAGTGTTTTCCATGCACAACCCAAAATCAAAAATTTTGGGGTGTGACAGATGTCCGGCACCCATCTTCTGTTATGCAAAGCTTAAGTCACCGTTAGTTGCCATATCAGTCTAAAAAAAGTGTTCTTGCCCCACCACGATTGCCGTGAAGAAAAAAAGACCTGACAGAGCGGTGAATTTAAATAAGGACGCCATGGGCGGTCAGGCTCATGTAGGTCCTAGCCCAAATTCTGGAGATTAGAAATGCGGAGTTGGCAAACTCCGGTGGCAAGCAGTGTCCTCCTTTGCATTTTTTCTGCCCTTTCCATAAAAACCCTCTTTGAAATTATCTATTGCCTTGTTAGTCCATGGTGGGAGGTCCATTGCCATGGTTAAATTGAATAGGATGGGATTCACCATGAATCGAACAAGAATTTTCCTCCCAACCCTTCTTAAGAGACCAGCCTTCCACATACCACATACCTGGAAGCTGACCCACAATCTGATAAATAATTGGCTGGAAGGTGTTCTTGTGTCGTCGTAATCACAATCTCTGTGCACTGTATTGGAAACACACTACTTTTCTACATATTAGTCATTTAGTCTTCGGACCGGTAGCTTCATCAAAAAGATGGACGAGTTCCAAAGTTGTCTTAGGCCAGTCTCAGTGGAGAGTTTCATTTCATTGTTTCCAAGACTGCCATGTCATATAGAATGAAATGAAACTCGGATGAAACACCCACTCTCAATGAAAAGTTTCACTCTATAGTTTCATAGACATTTAATTCTATGACTCATAGAGAGTTGGTAACTGTGCCAAGAGAGTTTCATCCCCATAAAACTCAATTCTTCTCTCTCTTCATTAAAACGTTGACATGTCATCAAAAATGCATATGTGGCAGGCTATTAAATGCAAATGAAACTCTAGTGAAACTCCTACTGAGACTGGCCTTAATGTCACTTGCTGAGGAACGTAGAAAAAGGACTACATTGTCAGCATAAAGGCGATATTCGATGTGGCTACATGAGACCCTCAGTGGAAGCTTTTGTCAGTTTTCTGTGTTATTGGTGGACATTTTAAATATCTAAATTTAACTCTGCATGAGGTGTAGAATGATTTTGTTTCATCAAACTTTTGTCATTGGCTTGCCATCCATATCGGTGTCATCATCTTTTGTGTATAAAGAGTTTTCTCTAGAAGTTGACAGTGAGCAAAGTCATTCTTGTGCAGATTAGGTGTTTGGAGGACATGAACAACATGAACAGAATTTTCTTAGGAATAACTATATTTATCATCGCTGTGCGATATGCTTTTGACAGCAGATACATCTTGTGTGCCTATGGTTGTGTTTAGATGACTTGAAAAGTGCACTATAAAAAAAAGATTTCCCGTCACATCAAACTTGCGATACATGCATGGAGTATTAAATGTGGATAAAATAAAAAACTAATTGTACAGTTTGGTTGTACTTTGCGAGACGAATGTTTTGAGCCTAATTAGTCAATGGTTGGACAATTATTACCAAATACAAACGAAATACTACAGTGCCGCTACAGTGAATTTTGGCACTCCAAATTTTGGAACTAAACACAGCCTATGTATATTTGCAACGGCAAAATGCAGTTTTCTGGCAACACTTGTTTCCTCTGCTCACACTTTTCTTGCCGCTCCACACATTGTATTTGGAGTATTCTTGAGTGATTATTTTTTTGTTACGTTATTGGGGCTGGATGCATTTTGATTGCTTGCTGTATCTGCTGTTTAACGTCTATGTGTTTTCTCCATTTCAGTGTAAATGGTCTGAAGTTTTTTCTCGAGCCTAACCGGTGATGCCTGCTATCTGTAGCTTCCTGTATGGAAAGGGGAGATGGGGGTGTCAGGCATACATATGATTCCCTGGCTATGTGGGAGCTGTAACTTAAATCTTTAGGTAGTCCGTAGTTTAATCGTTTAGAATGAACCTGTAGATGCTTATTCTCATTTATATCGATCTTCGCACATGTCAATGCCATTACTGGTGGCTTTTGTAACAGTTCCATTTGTACAGCTTGCTTTGTTTGCGCTCCTCTGAACTCCCGGATAGATGCTGCCAGTCAATGGTGCAAATATTATGGATATTTTCCAAACAGGCTGAAGAGGGGGTAATTAAAAAATCATATCAACCTAATCTGCCATCTTGAGGACTGAACTAACTGTACAGTAATATCCCAGCACATTAGTATTCAATAGTTTAAGGAAGCAACAATTCATGATGCCTTTGCTCAGTTGATTCTAAATTTCCTAATCAGATGATAATTTCTCCCTTCAGTATATAATTTCAAAGTGTGTCCATGTTCACTTGGTAAAACCGAACCAATAGGAAAGATGACCTCATGAAGGTCACTTCCCTTAAACCATATGGACACCACCTAATTGCTTCAGGAAATTGAAGTTAACACACATGATTTAATTATTAACAGTTATCAAGGTAGTCGTGTGATAGAATGTTTGGTGTAAAGCGCAATAGCTAGAACGCACTATCTGATTGGAACTTGACATATACTCATCAGCTATGAGCTTTGGAAAAGCCAAACTGTCGTATGATTTGGAATGAATGGAGTATAAAAATATGTTCCACAATGAAAACACTTATTTAATAATACAAAACATTAGTAATTCTTTTATGACTTAGCTAAATTTAAGATAGTTTGATTTAGAATAAAACTAAAAAAATAAGTAAATTAAGTTTTTGGGACGAGAGGTGATAAGGTGTATTAATGGCTAGGCTTGATGAGAATAAATTGCCTAAAACTGTTTTCATCCTTCTTTATTTTTGAATTTTGAAAGCAAATTAGGTTAACCTAATGGCAACTCTTACAGTGGAACGACAAAAGTGAAGCAAACCGCTATAGTGTCACACCCATTTTTAAGGACAAAAATAGGATGCATAAAAAACTCATGTGCGCCCCAGAAAATGATCGCACACATAAGTAGATAAATTACATAGTATCATCACAGTGCTTATTACATAGCGAATAAATATTTATCACATAGTCTTATACAATAAAATGTAGTAACTAATAGTAGATCTCCGGTGGAAACTCCAAACACAGGGACACGGTTGACTGGTTGACACCAAGACTAGTATTCATTACGGTAATCATCTTCATAATCTTCATCTGTTATGGTGGAAATAGCAAGGGTGAGTCCATGTCGAACTCAACAAGTATAACACAGGGTTCATGAGGCACAAAAGGCTAGACACTGGTTGACTGCAGTTAGCTTTTTAATCATCATATATTTAGCAATTGAGTAGCATCAAGATAATCCACTTCCCATTAATGAACCAATGATCAATTGTAATAAGAATAATGAATAGCATTAACATGAGCATAATAATAATCAACAGTAATTAAGCATGATATAACAATAGTGATCATCTATTTGTAGATGTTCCAAGGCCGCCCGTATCCGTGGGCACGGCTAGTATACCAGTTTTTAACTCTGCGCAGAGGTGTACACTTTCACTGTGAGTCATGATTTCCAAATGCATGGGTTAATTACTCCTAAAACACCAAAAACCATATAGAGCCATTCAAAAGTTCGTCTAACAAGTTAGGGCCATTAGATTCACTCGACAGGCAGATGTAGGAACCCCTTTTTAAATGGCACAATTCCTTCTCGGCTATACTCATAGACTAGAGGCTGTCCTACACCCAACGTGTCAAGCCATTCTTACGCCATTTAAGGTAACCACTAATAAGCTAGAAAAGGTCCTTTAAACAACTAAAGCCAGAACCATATAGCCCTCACAGCTGTACTGTATGTCCCTGATGATCACGTACAGATAAGTCCTTATGGAGAGAAACCAGAGCATCAAAATAACCCACATGCTCTAGCCCCCTTTTCAACAGTAATAAAATCATCATTAAAGGTTGGTTACTTAATTCATTAATCAAATTACAAGATCATTGTTTATAATTAAGCACTAGCAGTAGCTACCCAAATGCATTCCCAAGGTTGACAAGGAATCAAGGTATCAATCGCTAAGTTATAATCTCTAAGGTTGTCAAGGAGAACACATGCATATGTATGATAATTTCAGTGAATAGGACAACAAGGATGGTCCCATGTTATACTTGTCTTGATCAAAGCTTCCCTGTTGATACTGCTAGTCTGGCTCAAAATAATACTCCTGATCGTCAAGAAACTGCTCACCGTCTATACTCGATCATCAAGCATCAACACACAATCATCCGAGCAATCATACACGAAGCAAACAAAGATACATAGTTAGAACAGTACACCAACAGTAGCAAAATAGTACAAAAAGTTTGTAAAACTCTTCTACATGTTACTACGATCACACAGACGTAAAGATCACGAAATTCGGATTTAAAACGTGAAAGTTATGAATTTTCTAAGATTTCCTATAGATAAATAATTACTTTAATATAAACTCAAAAATTAAATTTTCCAAACCTACTGTACAGCTACACTAACATGTAGAGCTCGCAAATACGAATCTAACGCGACTTGAACGGGTCAAATCGGAGTTAAAACGGAGATTTTATGATCAAAACAAATTTAGTGGCAAAACTGTAAATATCGGAATACGTATTTTTGAATTACCGAGAAGAAATACGTTTTCAAAACAAAGAAACGTAATTTCTGGATTACGCCAAGGACTGCGGGTTCTAATTCATAAAAACGCTGGGGCTCTTTATGAATTTTACCCCGCGAAGGGGTATCTTCTAATCTAAGCCGTTGATCAGCGAACGGACGGCTGGAAACTTCCCTAGGAGGCGGCTCGGCGGCGCTGTCACCGGAGAACGCCAGCACGCGGCGGCGCCATTGCCGGCTTCAGCAAAACTCGCCGGAGTTCTACGTCCTAGGGTTTTAGGGCACCACAGACCAAAAGAAAAGCATGGGGAGGGAGAGAAGAAGATGACGAGCTCACCAATGCAGAGAAGGAGGGCGCGAGATCAACGGCAAGCTCCGACGACGAGAGGCAGTGAAGCCTAGGGTTTTCAACTCCCTAAGCTCGAGTTGACGGTGTTCGGCTCGGAGTTATGATGGAAAAAGAGATGAGGGGGAACGCGGCTACACTTTTATAGCCCCAAACGTGACGATTATGGATAGATATCCCGGATTACTCGGGTGGATTCGGTTGAAGAGGAGTTTGTCTCCGGCTCGGTCACGGCATGAGGAAGAAGGCACGGCTGACAAGCGGGTCCCACCCGTCAGCGAAACAGAAGAGAGGGGGCGCGCGGCCGCTGTGGCTTCCTGGGCCGGCCCACGCGGGCGCGAGAGGAAAGGGGAAAAGCGGGCTCGGCCCAACAACGAGAGAGAGGAGGGAGTAGGCCGGCTCGGGCGGGCCTCCAGGCCGCCGGCTGCACAGGTAAGAGGTAAGTTTATTTTTTCTTTTCTTTTCTTATATAAATTTGTTTTCCAAAGCCATTTTAAAATGGATTTTGAATCCAAATCAAATAAAACCAAAACCACACTACTCAATAAAACAAATGCAACAGCATGAATGCATTATCAAACATCCCACCTAATATTTTAAATTTTAATCCCCATTAAATATTCTCTAAATTATTTAAGCTCAAAACTAAATCTCATTTAACTCAAATTTTATCTAATTCAAAATTTTAAAATTGCTGGGTGTTACATATAGTTCTAACGGGAAGTCTAGCGTCATTGGGCGTCAGCAGCGCATTTGGACACCCCACACCTGTTGCTCGCCCCATGTTCAGCTTATCCGCGTAGCGCTCGCTTGTGCTCCTTCCCCGTGCCTCTGGCGCTAGGGCTCGATTTGATCGTGCACGCTTGTGTGGGGGGGGGGGGAATCATCCCGCCTGCTGCCAGGAGTAGCAGTGACGGGCCATGCCTGCCCGCGCACTCCTGCTGCTCACATGCTGCTGCTAGTGTGTGATGTTGCTGCTGACCGGCAGCATCTAGCTGGAATAAGGAGAGAGAAAGAGAGATCAGTCGAGCATGGATGCAGCTTCGCGCTCCACGCCTGCTACCATGCTTGTAGATACAACTTTGTGCCACACGCTTGCTGTTATGCTTGTTTGGCTTCCAGCACGCGGGAACCGCTGCGCCCGAGGGGACCACCTTAGCCTGCGCCCCGTAGCTGCACCTGTTGATGAAACACCTGCAGCATAAAAGCATTTCCTGCAACATACATTTAAAATATATGAAACATTTACAACATATCCTTGCAACATATAACATATGTGTATGGACAGCACAACATATGCAACATCTAGATAAAACACTTGCAACACACGTTGCAACAGCTAAAACATTTGAAACATACACTTGCAACATACGTGTAAAGTTATTACAACATATGCAACACCAGATCTACTTTTGCAACACCCAGATAAAACATTTACAATATACATCTGAAACGCATGAAATATACGGCTACAACATGTGCTTATCCTCACAGGGCTGAAGTGCATGTTATTATTTGCTTTCCGTTACTTAAAATATAGTATATGGGTATATATCTGGTGAAAATATTACAATTGAGTGACCAAAACGATTTCAATAAGTTTTCCACACAAGAAATAATGGAGAAAGATTAAGCCCAACCCAAGCCAGAGAAGAGTTGATAACTTCGGTCTCATTTAGTTCCACTCTCAAAACTTTACGTCCTATCACATTGAATATTTGGACATATACATGAAGTATTAAATGTAGACTAAAAAATAACTAATTGCACAGATTATATGTATTTTGTGAGACGAAGTTTTTGAGTCTAGTTAGTCTAGGGTTAGATAATGTTGTGCTACAATAAACATATGCTAATGACGGATTAATTAGTCTTGATAAATTTGTCTCACAGTTTATAGACAAGTTCTATAATTAATTTTTTATTAGTATATCCGAACACTCTTTTCAATATGCCATGAAACACTAAGGCAGTGTTTAGATCACTTGAAATTGGACTTCAAATTTTGAATTTGGTACACTTTTTGTAGTTTGGAACTAAACAGGTCTACTTTTCAATTTGAAACAGTAATTTTCGACATTCGGTTGCAGGAGGCCCATCATTGTGTCTGGCCCATGTTTGGACTCCATATACCCCTCGTCCGCGCCGTCCCCCCTGCCTTATCCACCCGAGCCGCGCCGCGCCGCATCCTCTAACCCTAGCTCGGTCGCTCTCGGCCGCCGCTCTCCCTCCGTCTCTCCCCCTCATTCTGCATCCTCCGGCGGATCCACCACCTCCCCTTCCAGATCCACCACCTCCTCTACCAGATCCACCACACCTTCCCCGAGATCCACTTGGATGGACGGGTACAGCGACGGTGGGAACGATGATGCGTACGGCGACGATGGTGGCTACGGTGACAGCATCCCCACCAGGGATTTCCTATCCCGGCCGGCGACCTTCTCTTCCGCCGCCCCGTACAACCCCAACGCGTACGGCATGGCTAGCTCGAGCAGTCTTAACCCTAGTCGGCTTGACTTCGGTGGGCTTGACCTCAACTCTGGCTCGGATTGGGCAGCCATGCTAGGCTACGAAGAACTCCTTCGTTCCGGGGGAGTCGATGGTAGCCACAGGCCGCCTCCCATACGCGTTCCCGGCCGCAGCGGGAGGGGAACCCTCGGCCTGCGTGGCGCGCGCGGCGGGCGCGGACGCGCCGGATCTGCGTCCGCGGGGAGCGGATCGGCATTCGCCGGTGGATTCGTGTCGCCGACGCCGACCGGTCGTGGATCTTCATCGAGGGGAACCCGCGGAGGCAGGCATCGCGAAGGCCGTCGCCGTGTTGGGGTAAACTACTCTGCCCCTCCCTGTTTCTCTTGATGCATGAATATTTTGTTGAACATAGTGTCCCATTCCGTTCATTTCGTACCCGTATTATGTGTCGTTTAGGAGGACAACAATAGGTGTCATTGGACGCCTGAACATACGAAGCTTTTTTGTGTGTTGTATTGTGAACAAATTGACAACGGCAATTGCACAAGGGGCCATATGAGCAAGGCTGGATGGAAGGAAATATCAGAGAGGTTCTATGCTGCCACAGATTTGCTTCATGATAGTGAGCAATTTGGAAGCCGGTATAGGGGGTTGAAGAAAGTGTGGAGATTCATAGATGAGAAGTTGAGGAAAGGATCTGGTTTGGGCCGCAGAGAAGACCAATCAGTGCTGGCTTCTGATGCTTGGTGGACGGATAAGACAGGGGTAAGTGCTGTCCTTCATGCCGTTTACTGCCTAGTTTTTGGTTTCAGTTAGCTGATGTTGTGCACGTTTACTAGGGCAACAAGGAATTGATGGCGCTCAAGGATGGTTGGCCTTGCTACCTTGAGGAGATGGACAAAATGTTCACTGGCTATGTAGCTGATGGGTCCACCTCGTATGCTCCTGGCCAATCCAACACAATTGAGCACATTCTCAGTGACGAAGATGAAGAAGCAGAAGAAGAAGAAGATGAAGACGACGTGCTTACACCTCTCAGCATTGGTAGCAAGAGGAGCAGCAGCTCACGCAGCACACACAGCTTACGGAGTACTGCAACCAGTCCCAAGAAGAAGATGAAGAGCCCAGCAGTCAAGGCCATGGTTGGGGAGATCAGGGGCATGAGGAATGAAATTGCTGACGGCCGTGTATTCTACCAGGGCGTCGTCAACTGCCGTAGAGCTGAAAGAGAAGCAGCAAGGGAGGCAGCCAAGCAGGAGGAGAAGGAAAAGTTGAAGCAGGAGGAGGAGAGGAGGCAGCTCATCATGCGGTTGGCTAGAGAGTGCGGCGTCAATGAAAGCAGCCCAACATGGATTGGTGTGCTGAAGCTAATGAAAGATGAAACGGGCATATCCTTCTTCTTTGCTTCTGACAACGTGGGAAAGAGGACCACCATTGAGTACTACGCACGGGTCTAGACCTAGACCTCTTATCCATTCATGTATCGTTGTTGTCATTTGAACTATGTTTGTGAAGTGTGTGTTATGTTTGTCTGTTGAACAACTAAAAAACTACTATGTGTGTGATTTGAATTCCAGATGTGTGTGTTATGTTGTGAGTTGTCGTCTTTATGTTTGTGTATATGTTGAGTTTGTAGTGGTGCATGAAGTGCAATGTCCTCGTATTTGTAACTGATTGCTTACCTTTGTTTGTTTGTTAACAGGCCGATGTTGCAGCCTCAACCGTGGCCGACGACAGTGATGATGAGGAGGAGTATGGCGAGGCTGACGACAGTGATGACGAGTTTGACCGACTCCTACTAGGCAATCTGACGCAGGAAGAAGCTGCTGCTGCAGCTGCAATGTACGGTATGTCCGCAGTTGCTATGCATCTTGACAAGTACTGCAACAGATCTGAGTTTAGGGAGGTTGGACCAGGTTTAAGTGGTTTGGAGTGGGTTGAGAGGAAGCTTGGAAATCCCACGGCATGCTATAAGATGTTTAGAATGACCCCCACCATGTTTTATAGGCTCCATGATATGTTGCGTAATAATTATGGGCTGCAATATAGTGAGAAGTCTTCCTCAATTGAGGCTTTAGGAATGTTCCTTTGGATGGTAGGGGCTCCACAATCAGTTAGGCAAGCTGAGGACAGATTTGAGAGATCACTGGGCACTGTTCATTCATTTTTTTACAAAGTGCTAAACTGTTTGCGGAAGCTAGCTGACGACATCATCAAACCTAGAGACCCACAATTTAGAACCATGCATTCCAGACTGGACAACCCTAGATTTTATCCCTTTTTCAAGGACTATATTGGGGCAATTGATGGCACTCACATTCCCTGTGTTGTCTCCAAAGACCTGGTGGTTCAGTACATGTGTCGTAAGAACATAACTACCCAAAATGTGATGGCTTGCTGTGACTTTGATTTGATCTTCACATTTGTATTGGCTGGATGGCCTGGTTCAGTCCATGACATGAGGGTGTTTAATGATGCAATGAATAAGTACACAGATGTGTTTCCTCATCCACCTCCAGGTACGTAGCTACCTGTTGTGTCTTTCGGAGTTCTAATTACATGTGTTTGAAACTTACAGGAGCTTGCTGCTGCTGCAGGGAAGTACTATTTGGTGGACTCCGGGTATGCCAACCGTCCAGGCTACCTTGCGCCGTACAGGGGGACCAAGTACCATCTTCAAGAGTTTCAAAACGCCGAAGAACCACAAGGTAAAGAAGAGTTATTCAACTATGCTCATTCTTCACTTAGAAACTGCATTGAGCGTTCGTTTGGAGTGCTGAAGCAAAAGTGGCGGATATTGATGCACCTCCCGAGTTATCCTATAGAAACACAAACACATATTATAGTTGCTTGCATGGCACTTCATAACTTCATCAGGTTGAGTGGTTTACGTGACCGACACTTTGGTCGTTGTGACCGTGATTCGAGGTATGTGCCATCTGTTGCCTCGGTCCATCAGCCTCCAACTGAGCAGGCGCCTATTATATTAGACAATCGACAGATGAATGAATTTTGTGATTCCATTGCACTCCAGATGCTGGAAGGCAGGCTATAATTGTGTTTGTGAGCAAGTCATGTATTTGGTGTTGTAATTGTATGAGCATTTGTTTTTGTTTCAAACAGTTTTGTATTATTTCAAACAATTTTGTGATGATTCAAACAGTTTGAGTTTGTGAGTTGAATGAAATGTTTTATATCAATGGTGCAAGGAGCTGCCAGCTCGCATGCAGAATGCATGCATGCATCTGCCACTGTGCATGCAGAATGCAAGCAAGCTGCATGCAACATGGAAGGTGGCTGCCTGCATGGTTGTTATTTATTAGGGGCAAACATGTCCTTTTGTTCAGCTGACACAAACCTGATGACATGCATGAGAAGATGTTAGACTTGACATGCTTTTTGACAGCAAAATTTGGCATTCTATTTTTCAATCAAATTTTGGATCTAAACACAGCCTAAAGTCCAATATGACACCAAAACTTTGACTAAACAAGACCTCAGTCAAGTCGACTCGAGGGCCAGGAGGATGAGCCCCTGCAGTCGGGCTCTTCGACTGTTCTCTGCAGTCAGCAGATCAGAGCCGTCCACCAGCATCCAAGCGCTCAGCTCGCACTTGCACAGGCACATGTGACAGAAATATCAGGCCAGCGGCCCATCTAAGCCCACGAAGCTAGGACACCGGCACACCGCGCAGGAGCACGCCAGTGCCCAGTCGCCATGGACGACGCAGTCCTTCATTGCCGCCAATGTCTCCTCGACTAGTTGGTGCGGCACCACCGTCTATGCCATCGGCCATCGCTCCTCGCGCTACCGGTTCCCGAGGGGGCGAGGGGTGGTCGTGAGGTGCTGCATGTGCTTCCTGCGGCAGCGGCGTCACCTGCCTGGGCGGTTGGGCCGCCAGTTACCGGTTTCTGGTGCATACTCGAGCACCGCCGTTGGCCCGGCGCGCGGCAACCACAGCTAGCTGGGACAGGCGCGTCCGGCAAGCCATGGGGCATGCGGCAGGCGCACGACCACCGCCACCGCCGCTGCTGTCTTGTTGCGTAGTCACAGCAAGCTCTGATCTCAGCCGTCGCTCGAGCCATAGCCCGTAGTCAGTTCCGGCACCTAAACTTGTTGACGTCCATGGTGGCGAGGCTAAGCACCGTAGCCGCGAACATGGTGGCCGCGCGCGCCGTCGCTCGACACCACAATGAAGTGCGCGTCGACGACACCGTCCGCCATGAACCCGACACGCTTGTCGTCGCCAGCCGCTGCGAGGCATAGCAGCACCACGGTTCGTCGGCTCACCGGGTTCGCACCAATCGTCGCCCGCCTTCACAACAATCGTGTTGGGCTGAGATGGGCCGGGTGTTGTGTTTACTGGGCGTCAAGTTTTGTAGCCCACTGTCGGATGGAAAACGGACGGGGCAGATTGATGACTGCAGCTAACGATGAAAACGGAACGGAAATATCCCGAACCGAACCGCATCGTTTTCTGTATTTTATCCGATCGAATTCGTATTTTTGTGTCCGACTTTACCGTTTTCGCTTTCGTTTTCGTATTTCAAATGTAAAAATAAAAAACGGTTTAGACATTTTCCGACCGTTTTCTACTTTTCTACTTTTAATTCGGAATATCCCGAATTCAAAATTCAGTTTAAACCAAATTTTGTTGTCAATCATTACTGTCCAGGCAACTAGGTAAAGACAAGTGTGGAGCACTGATGCTCATTGGCCGCATTATATAGGCAGCTCACCCCCGTCGCGCCTCCCTGAGTCGTCGAGACAGGACTAATCACCTCGCACGGTGTTATATGCTTGCATGGCTGCATCTGGCTTCACGCGACGTTGTTATTGCATTGTATGTGACTGGGCCGACTAAAAGAGAGAGCTAGATGGGTCAGGCGTTGTTGCTATCCTTTCTAGTCTCGTACCGATGACATCTCAAATTTTCCTCTTTTTCTTTTTTTTTCTTTTCTTTTTTCTCTTGTCAAAGAAACCAAATTGATAAGTCTGCTCTATTGCACTTGAAATTTGCCACGATGACACTTGTTAATTGTTATGCATTGTGGATCGGTATTCCGTATTGAATTTTCGTATACCGACCGTGTTCGACATAATTTCGCTCGAATGGGTTCGTTTTCGAAATTCTCGAAATTCCGTAAGTTCGCGTTCATTTTTGTGTCCGGCTTTACCGTCTTCACTTTCGTTTTCGTATTAAATATAAAAGTAGAAAATAGTTTAGAAGTTTTCCAACCGTTTCGGACGGTTTTCATCCTTAACTGCAGCGGACAGTTGAGGAGCCCGACTGCAGGGGATCTCGGGAGGATTAGCCTCAGCGCGTCAGCCGCCGCCGCTCCCCTTGCCCGTCGGCGAGTCGGCGTCCTCCATGTCCATGGACGACCAAGTTCGGCCTTCGCAAGCCACACGCCGGCAGCTCACCACGCGGCCGTCGCCGTGGCCGGCTTCCCCGATGGACCTCGACGACCTCCTCTCCGAGATCCTCCTCCGCCTGCCCCCGCTGCCGTCCTCGCTCCCCCGCGCGTCCCTCGTCTGCGCCCGCTGGCGCCGCCTCGTCACCGACCCCAGCTTCATCCGCCGCTTCCGTGCTCACCACTGGAGGCCCCTCGGCGTCTTCTTCGGCAGCGACGAAGATCTCTCCTTCAGCTTCATCTCGGATCCGCGGTACCCTATCCTTCCCGAGCGTTTCTCTGTGCGCGTGCTGCGCGACGTCTTCGAAAGGTACACCTGGGAACTCCACGGCTGCCGCCATGGGCGCGTGGTCCTAGCCCACAGGGGTCGCTCTGGCCACGTCATCTGCCAGTTCCTGGTCTGGAATCCGCTCACAGGCGAGGCCCATTTCCTAGACATCTCGCAGTTCTTGGATCCTGTCCGGAACCAGAATGGGTCATATATGAAAGGGGCGGTAATCGGTGCCTCCGGCGACAAGGGCCCCTTTAAGTTCGTTTTGGCATGGAATGAAATCCACCACCGCATTGCACATATCTGCGTTTACTCGTCGGAGACTGGTGTGTGGGGCGATGTCATCTCCACAGCAGTTGAGCCATTGTCCAGTGTTGGCTATGGAAATGTCCTGGTTGGGCATACCCTTTACTGGATTCTGTTTGGCCATCAGGTCCACATCCTTCAGTTTGATCTGGGTAGTCAGAACCTAGCTGTGATAGAAGGGCCACCGGTCGAAGAAGACCACTGGGGCATCTTCTTGTGTACCCTAGGAAAGGGTGGTGGCCTTAGCTTAATAGTCATGTCAGCTAACCTCAAAGCTCAACTTTGGTTGTGGGAGACGTCATCTGACTCTGATGGTGTTGCTCGATGGATGCATGGAGGAACAATTGAACTGGACAAGCTTCTTTCTTTGAGATCAGGGGAGTACCAGCAAGTACTTTGGCTTGCAGGGGATGATAATGTGATGTTTGTGTCAACAAATAGAGGCGTCTTCATGGTTGATCTTGAGTCAATGCAGTTTCAAAAGATTTTCGAAACCAGCATTGTTACCAATCAGTGTATCCATCCATTCAAGAATCGATATGCTCAAGGTAATTGCATACATTTACGTTGCAAGTATACCAAAAGCTTTGTTCTTTTTCCTATAATTGGTCTGATGAATACCGCAAGTCCTTTTGTGTTTCTTAACCTATAGTTATTTGCATTGTTTTTAGACAATTCATTTTCTCTATGAGTCTTGGTATGACTGTATATGAGTCTTAAATCTTGAATTGTGACTTGCTCTATTCTTACCTGGTGAAATAATGAAGAAATTGCCACTTATTGAAGAGCCTTGCTTAATTGCTTTTAGTGACGGGTTCAATCTCACCAGAGACTAAATGAACCTATTATCAGGATAACCTTATTAAGATTAACAATCACTTTTACTGTATGTTTTTGTGCATTTTAATTTTATCCACTATATGGTGTAAAATAAGCTCACTTTAAAAATGATTATGTATGATATGTCTTTTACTTATAAGTATGAATTATGTTTCTATAAAGTATTGCTACTATTTGGTGATAGTAAGGGGATGTAATGGCATGCTGGTATATGTCAACTGTTATTTGTTTTCAAAATCTTAGTTGCTCATCATTTAAGCATTCATCACGTATTTGCTCATTTTGGATTGGCATTTTCTGAGAGCTATAAATAAACTGGATGCAGTTGTCATCTGAGGGATACAACTAGTTTCTGTTTATTTGTTACCTGTTATTGCTTACATAATTCCCTTGTAGTAGTTGATAATTTTCCCTTCATTCATCTGGAACTTTTTGTCAGATTAAATCAAATAGGGTTGGATAGAAAGACAGAGAGTCAGTTAAAACACAGGAGAACTTTTTGTCAGATTATTAAATAAAATCAGGTTTGTTCGGTTTGCTTGCTACAACAGCTCTTTGGTTGCTGCTGCAGCAAGCCATCTCAGCAGCTACTGTTCATACATACAAGAACTCACGCAGCAGCAGCTGTAGGAAAAGCTGAAGCCTGCAGGCGGGATAGAGATCACAGTAGAATTGGTGATTTAGGAATAGGTTCAGATTACAACTTTCTCCACACCTATCTACTCAATTCCTTCTACATATACATACTCACACAAACATGCACGCTGCTCGATTAGTCCCGTCTCAATATTTGACCTAGTTCGAACCCAGATAGTTAGTGTTAGGGTGACTGGCGTGCCTTTGGTTACTTTTATCCTCAGTTGCCTTTTCTCCCAGGCTTGTGGTCATCCTGTGGTTGTGGCTGTAGTAGTTACTAATCTTCACAGCCTTTGGGGACATTCTTGAGTTACATCAGAAATTCCTCGAAGTTTCAGTTCGGTGGAACTTAAATATTACGACAATTTCTAGCAATTGCATTGTTTTCAAACAATTCCTTTTCTCTATGAATCTTGATATGACCGTATGAGTCTAAAATCTTGAATTGTGACTTGCTCTATTCTTACCTGGTGAAATAATGTAAAGTTGCCACTTACTGAAGAGCCTTGCTTAATTGCTTTTAGTGACAAGTTCAATCTTACGAGAAATTTAACTAACCTTTTTTTTTTGTGTCTTTATCAGGATAACCTTGTTAAGGTTAACAATCACTTTTACTGTATGTTTTTGTGCATTTTAATGTTATCCACTATATTGTGTAAAATAAGCTCACTTTAAAAATGATAATGCATGATATGTCTTTTACTTATAAATATGAATTATGTTTCTTTCAAGCATTGCTACTATTTTGTGATGACAAGTTGATATAATGACACTGCTATATGTCAACTCTTTTTTGTTTTCAAAACCTTAGTTGCTCATCATTTAAGCATTCATCACGTATTTGCTCATCTTGGATTGGCATTTTCTGAGAGCTACAAATAAATTGGATGCAATTGTCATCTGAGGGATACAACCAGTTACTGTTTATTTGTTACCCATTGTTGCTTACAGAATTCCCTCGCAGTAGTTGATAATTAGTATTTCCCTTCATTCAGCTGGAACTTTTTGTCAGATTAAATAAAATAGGATTGGGGAAATGATAGAGAGGACAGTAGAATCGGTGATTCAGGAATAAGTTCAGATTACAATTTTCTGCACACCTCTCTACTCAATTCCTTCTACATATACATATTCACAAAAACATGCACGCTGCTGGATTAGGACCGTCTACAGTATTTGACATAGTTTGAATCCAGATAGTTAGTGTAAGGGTGACTGGTGTGCCCCATGGTTACTTTTATCCTCAGCTGCCTTTTCTCTCAGGCTTGTGGTCATCCTGTTGGTTGTGGCTGTAGTAGTTGCTAATACAAGCACTGGCATGATAAAAAAAACTTACATTGGTGGCTTCACGATCTTCACAGCCTTTGGTGACATTCTTGAGTTGCATCAGAAATTCCTCGAAGTTTCAGTTTAGTCTTTGGTAGAACTTAAACATTACAACAAAAATTTTCAGAACTTTTCAGCAGTACACAACATATAGTAAGTAACAGAGTAATTGTACTCTGAACTAATTGGACTAGTGCTTAATAATTCATGATGCAGTGGCTTTGTTGTATGTCATGCATCATGTTACTTAAAAATTCTATGATATATCTTTTTATAGCATGTTTATCACGAAGCATCCTGTTTGGCATATGTGTTCTGCTATGCTCTCCTGACGTGGATAGTCATTTTATTTCACTCACAGTTCTGTGAGTACCTAACGGATCCAACGATAGCAAAAGTTTGGGCAAGTTGACTTGTTGACTATCCATACCTTTAGAGGTTAATCAGATTAAAAAGGAATTTGTCATATAGACCACTTAGCTGAAACTTTGCAACGCCGCAGAGGATACTTTTGTTAGGTCAACTTCACATTAGTTGAGAGAAAAAATGACAGCTTTGATGAAATAGCCTAGAGACAACATAGGGTGTCTCGAACATTTGAGTTAGTATTGTAAAACGGTACATGATAATTGCTTGATATAATCATCATAAACATTACTTCGTTTTTTGGGGGGGCATTTCCCCTTCAGGCAGTTAGCAGAGTTGTTAACGCCATCTCTGTGCTTCTATGTGAAGGTACTGTCTTGGCAAACTGCAGCTTGGGATCAATATCTATTTTATGACTAAGCTTTGCTGGAAATGATGAGCTTCAAGCTTAATGCCTAGCGAGGAGAGCTTTGGTGGCTGGTCCATGTCTGTATGCTCGACATTTGTGAACTTGGCGGCTCGAAGAGTATCTGGGAATGCTATCAGTATCAGGTGTGGATGTCTGGACGAGCAGAAGATAGGAGGCATGTCATCTGCAATACTGTCGCTTCATTTATCGTGCACTGCCGTTGGCAATTATTTGCTCTTCTACTAGTTAGCATGCGTTCAAACTTCAGACTGATTGTGTTGATCACCTTTGCTAGTTTGTGCAATGAGACCTTCTTCAAGTTTTTTGATTAATATATAGGTGTCCATTTCGGTGGCGACTATCTGGATTGGATTGCTAGTCGTTGTTTGATTAATGATTAGTCGTCCGATTATCTGGAGCACGACTAGATTTATAACCTGGCTCCAGCTTCCAACTAGTTCTTTTTCATTATTTCAGTTATATGGATGGATTGATTGGTGGTTCAGAAGCCGTTATATAGGATGAAGAATGCGTGGATTAAGATACGCATTCAGACAATAGAATTTGTCACATGCAAGTACCAAATGTGAAGAATTGTGATAGGCATGGCCCGGGGGCAAGACCCACCCCATGGCACTAGAATTTACACTAAAAATTTAGTGATAGGAGGTAATTTGTCTTTAACGTTTGGATTGTTTTGTCGTATCGAAAGAACAAAAATCTCGATTCTTTATAATAATTATTAAATACGTGTTAGTCCATAAAAAAAAAGAACATGAAGAAACGGAGCAAACAAGAGTTGTTCATTCAAGTGCTTAGAGTGGAACAAAAGATGTTGCCCCTCATTATTTGAAGACTTTATTTGCTATTACAAAAAATTTAAAATAAACACTAGAAATATAAATTACAAATAAATAATACCCCTAACCTATAGTAACTCTACTCTTAAAAATGTATGTTTAGCATTTACCACAACTCCAGCTATCTGACCGAACAGTGCATGGCTTATTTGGTGGCTAGATGGGAGAACCATGGTATGAACACAGTATTATAGGTGTATCTTATTTTAAAACGTTACTTACTTACATATAACATGTTCTACATTCATATCACCTTTTGTTCGTTTAGATTTCAAAGATTATTGAATAGTTTTCTAAAAAATATATTAGTGCTTACTGCTTATAGAAAAAAGAAAACCATAAATTCTTAACGTTAGTGAATTGGTTTGCTAGGTAAATGCACTTGTGTATTTTGGCAGCTTCGGTGATGCCTGGCTAGCTGGCATTTAGGGGGCTTGCCTACTTTATTATTCTCTTCCCGGTTTTGTAAAGCGAAGTATTGATTGCTTTTGGAGCTGCTGCTGCAACTAGTTCCTCTCACATAGCACTGTTAAATGTTCGGCTGTCAGCTGCTGCTGACTGTTTTAATAGTGTTCTGCAAGAGAACCAGTTGTATCTGCAGCCCCAACGGTTATTAAAACAAGCTGCAGAACAAGCTTGAATCTCCATTAGGCGTGTTTGGTTAGGAGACTCGTCTTAGACACACTCACCTAGACATGTCGATCCTGCCACCAGGCGTTGGTTCCTTAGGCCAACTTCGAATCCAATTTTAGTTAAATGGACTTGTTAGCGTCCGGATGTCCGAATGGATGGGGCGTTTAGACGCTCAGACTTGTAGTCCGTTTCTTGCTCTATTTCGCCTACCTACACGGGGCCTGCATCGCCCCGAACGTCACCAGCAACGAGAAGTGGGGGTGAGCGGCGGTGGATGCCTAGCTGGCGACGGGAGAAGGAGGAGAAACCGAGGCGAGACAGCACAAAGCGAGGAGGGAGATGCAACACTTGATCTACTTTTGAAATAACCAAACGCAACACTTGCAACATATGTCTGAAGGCATTTGAAACACCTGAGACATGCATCTGAAACACTTGCAAAAACACCTAAAAACACTTAAAAACTATTGTAAAACATACGCAACATTAAGATAAAACACTTCCAACGTATGTGTGAAACATATGCAACATCTAAATAAACACGCTCGCAACATACAACTGGAAAACATACATCTGAAAAAAAACAGATGAAAAATTAGGAACAGAAGCTTGCAACGTACGCGTACAACCATTTCAACATATGCAACATCTCGATCTACTTTTGCAATATCCACATGAAACACTTACAATATACCTATGAAACATTTTAAAACACTTAAAACATATACTTGCAATATGAATTTTTCACCCATCTTCCATATAACATAGCGCACCAGCGAGTGGGTGAGGATGGTGGCGTGACGCCGTGGCCTGACATCGCTTGATATAAATATTATTTTACCAACTAATTTTTTAAATAGCTTTCGAAGATACTCTAAAAATTCACATGTAAGCACATCGCAACACAATGTAGGTGCCAACAAACTTCTGTGATAGTGAAATCTGCGATCCATATTTTTTATGTCGACATTTTCTAATGAAATGCTAAAATAAGCTTAAATTTTCCATAATTTTTAGCTCGTCACCCAAATTTCGTGTGCTATGTGTAGCACTGGATTAACACTGAAAAGTAGTGCTAGAGAACAGGGCCTTCATCACCCAAATTTCGTGTGCTGTGTGTATCACTGGGTCAATACTAAAAAATACTGCTGAAGTAGTGCTACAGAACCAGCAACACTAATTCAATAGTACTTTTCAGCGAACAAACAGTGTTTTACTCTCGCAACAAATCAGCATAAGCCGAATTTTAACGAAACGAACATGGTAGTGTTATTACTCTTATATATTTTAACTGCTAATTTTACCAATGTCATCATGATTATTGTTATTGGGAAAATTCTTCCACTTATCTATAATTCTAGATGTTTGTTTCAGCATCCGAAGGATTGAAAGAATCGTATGATTATTATTACTCCTAGAAGATTCTCCGGCACACAAGAAAAAATAAAGAAAAAACATCCAAGAAAACAAATTCCCCACGCTTTTTTTCGAGTAAAAAAAATTGGACGGAACACTCCTACAGTATGTCCTATCCTCTTCGCCGCTGCAGCTCCCGGTCTCCCGGATGGCTGCTAAACCCCTCCTCCCAATCCCCGCCGCGGCGGCGGCTCGCCTTCCCTTCCGCCTCCTCGCCCCGCCAGCTCCACCTCCCCGCCTCCTCCCCTTCCTCGCCCGACCATTCCTGCCCCAAAGACGCAGTCTTTCCGCCTCCGCCCTACCCGCCGGCAGGCGTAGCAGGCCGCCGGCCCCAGTCATCAGCGAGGGCAGGGATGACGAGGACGCCGCCGTCGGCCGTCCCGTATGTCCTGGATGCGGGGTCTTCATGCAGGATGAGGATCCCAACCTCCCTGGCTTCTTCAAGAACCCCTCCCGCGGCTGCCAGGACGAGACGGGAGGAGTTGGAGAAGTGCTCCTGGCCGCCGACACGGATGCGTTTCTTGAAGACCAGGAGGAGGGGGTGGCGGCGGAGGACGCATCGGAGGCTGAACTGGAGGGCCTGGACAGCGATATCGATGAGTTCCTTGAAGAAATCGATGATGGGGACGAAGAGGCCGATGGCTCACCGGTGAAAGGTGCCACTGATATGGATGCTTTTGCCAGCGATTGGGACTCTGATTGGGAGATGGAAGAAGACGAGGATGAGAAATGGAGGAAAGAACTGGACGGTTTCACCCTGCCGGGTGTCGGGTACGGGAACATCACTGAGGAGACGATCCAGAGGCTGAAGAAAGAGAAGCTGTCCAAGTCCGAGAGGAAGCGCCGGGCGAGGGAGGCCAAGAGGGCTGAGGCTGAGGAGGACTTGGCCGTCGTCTGTAGCCGGTGCCACTCGCTGAGGAATTATGGGCTTGTGAAGAACGACAAGGCTGAGAACCTGATCCCGGACTTTGATTTCGATCGGTTCATTTCGTCTCGGGTCATGAAGCGGTCGGCTGGCACCCCGGTCATCGTCATGGTGGTGGACTGTGCAGACTTTGATGGGTCGTTTCCGAAGCGAGCTGCCAAGTCGTTGTTCGAGGCACTTGAAGGAAGGAGGAATTCGAAAGCGAGCGAAACACCGAGGCTTGTTCTTGTTGGTACAAAGGTGGATTTGCTTCCATGGCAACAAATGGGAGTGCGGTTGGATAGGTGGGTTCGTGGCCGAGCTAAGGCTTTTGGAGCACCGAAGCTAGATGCTGTGTTCTTGATCAGTGTCCACAGAGACTTGGCTGTTAGAAACCTAATTTCGTACATCAAGGAGTCAGCAGGACCTCGTAGCAACGTTTGGGTGATTGGTGCACAGAATGCTGGGAAATCTACACTGATCAATGCTTTTGCAAAGAAACAGGGTGTTAAGATCACAAGATTGACTGAAGCTGCTGTCCCGGGAACAACACTAGGCATATTGAGGGTAACAGGTGTTTTACCTGCAAAGGCAAAGATGTATGACACTCCTGGCCTGTTGCATCCTTACATAATGGCAATGAGATTAAATAATGAGGAACGGAAGATGGTTGAAATAAGGAAAGAATTGCTGCCACGATCCTTCAGGGTGAAAGTAAGTGGCTTTGTTACTAGTTGTCTCATTTATGGACTTCATATCTACAAGGGCCCATAACTGGATGTAACTGGAAAGGACTGTTTTGTGCAATCTGTTAAGTGGACATGATCATTATATTTGAAATAAGCCACATGCTCTTGTTCCTTTACTAGAGGCATATCACTGACATTATAATATGATGAGTATGTCAAAGTCCATGCTTCTATCACCAGGAGAGAAACCTGAAATCCACACCTAGCATTTGTGTCTTGAAATAAAACTTTGTAAGATGATGGTATTATTCATGTTAGTTTCCCAGCAGAGTTAATGGCTGTAAACAATTGCAGGAAGGACAATCTGTCCATATTGGAGGTTTAACGCGACTGGATGTGCTAAAATCATCAGCACAAACTATCTATATAACTGTTTGGGCATCTTCCAATGTTCCCCTCCATCTTGGAAAGACTGAAAATGCTGATGAATTGCGAGAGAAACATTTTGGCATCAGACTTCAGGTAAATCTGTTCTAATCTGGTGGAGGCCTCTTGTAATGACACAATTAGCTATCTTTAACAGAAGACCACTTGCAGATTACTTGGTAGTAAGGTCACCTTATTGGAAAACAGCACATGCCTTACGTTAATTGTATAAACAAACCTGCTTTTATGTGCTGTGTCCAATGCAATTGTAACGGGAGTTTTGCATCTATCATAGAATTATGAAAAGAAAAATATACATACTTTGCCTTTTTCTGTGTATCATACTGATTCATATGTTGTCTCTGTTCAGCCTCCAATTGGTCCAGAGCGAGTCAATGAATTGGGTCACTGGACAGAAAGACATATTGAGGTTTCTGGGGCAAGCTGGGACGTCAACAGTATGGACATTGCTGTTTCTGGCCTTGGATGGTACTCCTTGGGCCTTAAAGGCACTGCCACTGTTTCCTTGTGGACATTTGAGGGCATTGGTGTGACAGAACGTGATGCAATGATTCTGCACCGAGCCCAGTTTCTCGAAAGGCCTGGATTTTGGTTACCTATCGCCATTGCTAATGCTCTAGGTGAGGAGACAAGAAAGAAGAACGAGAAGAGAAAGGCTGAGCAAAGAAGAAGAGAGGAAGAAGAGCTCCTTTTGGAAGAAATGGTTTAGTGATGATTCTGTAGCCCACAAAGTCAGGATTCTGTTTCTCCTGTCGACATGGGCTTTTGTTTGTCCCAGTTCTTGATGTCTTTTGACATAGGCTGCATCCTGTGATTTTTTTTTCTTTGCTCACATATATCTCAATTTTTCTGTCTATTTGGTTTCCATGTGTTCTTTGCAACCAGTTTTGTCAATGCTGCTTGCATCTTACAGTTTCTGTTGGAGTATGTGTTTAGGCCCATGAGGCTAAGGCCTATGTAGCCCATGTATGGAACCTATATAGCTACCCTTCTAGGGTTAGCCCTAATCAATAGAAACAACACCTTCAACATGGTATCAGCAGCCTAACCCTTCTTCTCTCCCTCCAGCCGCCGGCCACCTCCAGGCCTGCCGCCGGGCCTGCCGCCCACCATGGCCGGCCGGCCACCTCCCCCTCCCTCTCCCTCTTACTTCCACCTCTTCCCCTCCCTCCCTTCTCCATCCTGGGCCCAGGTGGCCTCTTCCTCATCTGCCGCCGCCCCTCTCCAGCCCGCTGGCACCCTGCCAGCCGCCGGCGCACAGCCCCCAGCCGCTGGCGCCCGCGGGCTCCCAGCCGCCGGCGCACAACTGCTCCCCTCCGCCGGTGTGCAGGGCACTGATCCCCTCACTGCTGGGTCCGCCGGTGTGCAGGGCGTTGATCCCCTCCCTGCTGGAGCTGCCGGCGCCATCTCCCAGCCGCGCCCCGCGCACCTCCCGGCCGCCGCCCTCCTTCCCGGTCTCCTGACCGCTGCCCGGCAGGCCGATCTACCTCCAGCAGCCATCCGCGCCCTTGCTGGCCTCACCGTGGGGGGCGCCACGGCAGTCCACCACCCCTGGCCCGCTACTGCCATGACTGCCGTCGGTGGGGCAGCCATCGGGACTCCCTCAGCGCCGCTGGACTCCGGGGAGGTGGTCGGGGGCCTTCCAGTCACCACCTCCGGGAATCCCGATCCACCTCCGGTGGTGACGGACCAGCCCGAAGCCGCTGCCTTTCCCGGAGCGCGCCCCGACTCCGCCCTCGCCGCCGCCCTCGTCGTCGCCCGGGCTGCCGCCGCGGAGGGGCAGGCCCGGGTGCGCGCGGCCGCCCTCGTGTGGGAGCACGAACGCGACGCGGCCGACGCCCTGGCTCGTCAGATCGCCGAGGCGGAGCGGCTCCTCTCGCCCGCCTCTCCGATCGCCGGGGCCACCTCCTCTGCCTCGCCGGGTCGCCGTGTGTCTCACACCGCCGTCCTCTGGCATGACCCGGCCGATCCGCTCGTGGCTCAGCTTCACTACCAGGCCGGGGAGGGTCCAGAACATTCGCCTCCTCGTCCCGGTCGTCCTCGAGCCGGAGTCGCCCTCCTACGTCCGCTGGCGGGACCTGGTACTTCTCACTCTTCGCCGCTACGCCCTCGACGACCACATCCTCGTTGACGCTTCGGTCGCCGTCCAGACCCCGTCGTGGCTTCGTCTGGACAGCATCGTCCTCTCCTGGATCCTGGGGACGATCTCTCTGGACCTCCACGACCTCGTCCGCACCTCCCCTGACGCGCGCCGGGCGTGGCTCGCCCTTGAGGGCCAGTTCCTGGGCAACGCTGAGGCCCGGGCTCTGCGCCTCGACGCGAGCTTCCGGACCTTCGTCCAGGGTGACCTCTCCGTCGGCGAATTCTGCCATCGGATGAAGGGCATGGCGGACTCCCTGGGGGACCTTGGGTGGCCCGTGGAGGATCACATCTTGGTCCTCAACGTCCTCCGGGGGCTCAGCGACCGCTACGCCCACTTCCGGACGTGGATCACCCGCCAGAGGCCCTTCCCCACCTTCCTGGAGGTCCGTGACGATCTCGTCATGGAGGAGCTCACTCAGGGCCCCCAGCCGGGATCCACCACTTCCACGGGCTCCTCGTCCCCCTCGACGGCCCTGGCTGCTACTTCGCCGCGCCCGTCTGCTCCACCGCGGTCGACCGCTCCACCGCCACCGTCTCTCCTGGGTCCCCCTCCCTCCGGGCCGAACGGAGGTGGGGGGGTCGTGGCGGTCGCCGTCGCCGCGGAGGGGGTCGCGGGGGCGGCCGGGGCGGAGTCACCCAGGCTCCGGCACCTGGTGGGCCACAGGGGGGGCACCATGGCCCTCCTTCCAGAACCCATGGTCAGGGCGCATCTCCATGTGGCCCTACCACGGCACCGGGGCCGACTCGCGCCCACCGGTGGCCATGCTCACCGGAGCTCCTCCTGCTGGTCCTCCACCCGGCGCCTTCCCTGCTACGGCATGGACTCCACCCTCTGGGACTCTTCCGGGGGTCGCCAGATGGGACCAGGCGGCCTTGGCTCGCTCGTTCAGCACCATGGGTCTGACACCTCTGGTCGGACCCGAGTGGATCGCTGATTCGGGAGCCACCTACCACACCACTTCTGACCCCGGTATACTTTCGTCGCTCCACTCTCCTTCCTCTCTTCCTTCGTTCATTATGGTCGCAAATGGTTCTTGTCTTCCAGTCACGTCTGTGGGTACCGCCAGTGCTCATGGCTCCTTTCGTCTTCCTGATGTTCTTATTGCTCCTTCTATGGTTCATAACCTTCTTTCTATTCGTCGTTTTACAGCTGACAATTCTTGTTCTGTGGAATTTGACTCTTCTGGTCTTACTGTAAAGGATTTGGCTTCCCGGCGTCCTCTGCTCCGATGTGACAACACCGGGCCCTTTACACCCTTCGTTTCCCGGCGGCGCCTTTGTCTTCTTCGCCGTCCGTTTTGTCAGCTGCCTTCGCCGCTTCTACTTCCTCTACTACCTGGCACCGGCGCCTCGGCCATCCTGGACGTGATGCCCTGATACAGCTCAGTCGTAGCTCTGGTCTTCCATGTACTCGAGCTCATGATGAGAAACTGTGTCGTGCGTGCCAATTGGGCCGACATGTTCGTCTTCCTTTTTCTAGTTCTTCCTCCCATGCGGCCCGCATTTTTTATCTTGTACATTGCGACCTATGGACATCTCCTGTTCTGAGTATTTCTGGTTATAAGTACTATCTTGTGGTGGTTGATGATTTTTCGCATTATTCGTGGACATTTCCTCTCCGTGCGAAGTCAGATACGTTTACCACGCTCCTTTACTTCTTTACTTGGGTGTCTACACAGTTCGGCCTCCCCATCAAGGCCGTCCAGTGTGACAATGGTCGCGAGTTTGATAACTCCACCTCCCGAGCCTTCTTCCTCTCTCACGGTGTTCAGTTGCGCATGTCTTGTCCATACACCTCTTCGCAGAATGACAAGGCTGAGCGGATGATTCGCACCACCAACGACACCGTGCGTACCCTTCTGTTTCAGGCCTCTCTTCCTGCTCACTTCTGGGCTGAGGGCCTGCACACCTCCACCTACCTTCTTAACCGCCTTCCTTCCGCTGCTTGTCCCGCTCCCACACCTCACCACGCCCTCTTCGGTACCCCGCCTCGTTACGATCACCTCCGCGTGTTTGGGTGTGCATGTTACCCCAACACCGCTGCCACTACTTCTCACAAGCTGGACCCCCACTCCACGCTCTGTGTCTTCCTCGGGTACTCCCCGGATCACAAGGGGTACCGGTGCTTTGACCTTACCTCCCGACGGGTTCTCATCTCTCGCCATGTGGTGTTCGATGAGTCCGTCTTTCCCTTTTCCAGCACTACCACCCCTCCGGTCCTTGACCCTCCCTCCCTGTTTCCCACTGACCCGGTGGTCCAGCCACCTTTTTTGTGGTCTCCTGCAGGTACCGCTTCGCCGCGCTCCGTGCCGGCCTCCTGTCCCGGATCCCCGGCGGGTCCGGGCTCCTCGTCCTCTGGCGCGGCCCCGTCCTCTCCGATTGGTGCAGACCCGGGGCCTTCGTCCCCCGCTTCTGCCCCGGGGGGGTCGTGCCGGTCGCTGACGCCGGATCCCGTCCCGGCACTGCCCCGGCACCTCCGTCGAGGTTCGCCGCGCCGGTATGGGTGTACCAGCGCAGGCCGCGGCCGCCGCCGCTCGCGGTCCCCTCTCCACCGGGGACACCGACACCACCGCCGCAGTCCCTGCCGGCTCGTGGTGCCCCGCCGGTCTACCACCCGCCGCTGCTTCACCGACACCCGCGGCATGTTCACCCGATGGTGACACGGCACGCGGCTGGCACACTGCCGCCTCGTGCCCTCAAGGCTTCGACCGGCGACGCGGTGGTCTCTCCGGTACCCTCTTCCGTCCGCGACGCCCTGCTGGACCCTCACTGGCGCCGTGCGATGGAAGAGGAGTACGCCGCGCTACTCGCCAACCAGACGTGAGAGTTGGTGCCCCGGCCACCAGGCTCCAACGTCGTCACCAACAAGTGGATCTGGACCCACAAGCGCCGGGCCGATGGTTCTCTCGAGCGCTACCAGGCTCGATGGGTCCTCCGGGGTTTCACTCAGCGCCCTGGAGTCGACTACGATGAGACCTTCAGCCCGGTGGTCAAGCCGGCCACCGTCCGTACCGTGCTCTCGCTGGCGCTTGCTCGGTCTTGGCCCGTCCACCAGCTGGACGTCAAGAACGCCTTCCTCCACGGCCTTCTTACCGAGACGGTGTACTGCAGTCAGCCGGCGGGGTTCGTCGATTCCACTCGTCCTGACATGGTCTGCCGGCTCAACAGGTTCCTCTACGGCCTCAAGCAGACACCTCGGGCGTGGAACCACCGGTTCGCTGCTTTCTTGCTGACCCTGGGGTTCGTGGAGGCCAAGTCTGATACGTCCCTGTTCGTCTACCACCATGGGGCCGACACTGCATACTTGTTGCTCTATGTTGATGACATTGTCCTCACCGCCTCCAGCGAGCCACTTCTCCGCCGGATCATTGCCACTCTCCAGCAGGAGTTCGCGATGAAGGATCTGGGTGAGCTCCACCACTTCCTCGGTGTCACTGTTGAGCACCGTCCTGCCGGGCTCCTTCACCAGAGACAGTACACTCGGGATATCCTGGAGCGGGCTGGGATGACTGACTGCAACCCCTGCTCCACTCTGGTCGACACTCAGGGCAAGCTGTCTGAGGTTGAGGGACCCCCGGTGGCCGACCCCACTGCGTACAGGAGTCTCGTCGGGGCCCTTCAGTACCTCACCTTCACCCGGCCGGACATCACCTATGCAGTTCAGCAGGTCTGTCTTCATATGCATGACCCCCGGGAGCCTCACCTCACGGCTCTCAAGCGCCTCCTCCGCTACCTCCGGGGCACGCTCGACTACGGCCTCCTCCTCCACCGGGCCTCCTCCACCGACTTCGTCGTCTACACCGACGCTGACTGGGCGTGGTGCCCGGATACTCGCCAACGGCGTGGCGGAGGCCGCTTGGCTCCGGCAGCTGCTTGCTGAGTTGCACACTCCGCCCTCCCAGAGCACACTGATCTACTGTGACAATGTCAGTGCGGTCTACCTCTTCACCAACCCCATCCAGCACCAGCGGACGAAGCATGTGGAGATCGACCTCCACTTTGTCCGCGATCGGGTGGCCATGGGCGAGGTGCGGGTCCTTCATGTTCCGACGACCTCCCAGTTCGCGGACATCTTCACCAAAGGCCTCCCGTCCTCGACCTTCGCCGAGTTTCGCTCCAGCCTCAACATCACCGGTGGCTAGTTGCGTCTGTGGGGGGTTGTGTGTGTTCTTTCTTGTTCAGCCTCGAACTCCGCTGCGCCGGTAGTTCAGACTGCGGGGGGGGGGGGGGGGGGGGGGGGGGGGGTGTTGGAGTATGTGTTTAGGCCCATGAGGCTAAGGCCCATGTGGCCCATGTATGGAACCTATATAGCTACCCTTCTAGGGTTAGCCCTAATCAATAGAAACAACACCTTCAACAGTTTCAACTCTTGCAACTTGAGGAAGATTGATATCCTAGATTGCCTATTCAGTTATGTGCAAAAACGAGACTGATTAGACATGCAGAGCAGCCAATTTATTATCTACTATTTTTTTGAACTGAAAACAATTTATTATGTACTAATTGTTTTGCCTTCTTATTTTAGCTCCAAAGAAAGGTCTCTCTTTATATGGTTGCAGCAGCAGGCACCCACATTTTAGCATCTTTTCAGGTTGCAATGGAGATGTTTCCAAGGAGCATTATTTAAAAATGGAGTGTAGACTGTTGAGATACTTGTAAATTGAAACCTGCATTGCTATTGGCTAATTATTTTGCACTGGTTAGGAGAGATGGTTTTATTCTTTTTCTTTGTGCTTCAGGTTTTTGAAAGGTTCACGATGTTACTAATTTGGCAGCCTAATCCACATATTTAGCTCCAATTATATTTTCAGTTAATGTGTTGCTATATTTCTCTGTCTCTGTTATTTTATGTTTCAGATTGTTCTTTGTTGATGGAATGGAAGATCAAGATGAGTGCATAAATGATAAGGCAGGGGTACTGGTTTGTTTTTTCACATCATTGCCTTTTTCACTATCTTGCATTCCTTCATGGTTGTTCAGTAGTGATTGCATGAAACATTGCAGTGTTTTTGAATTTATAGTGCCCAAGAAATTAGTGCCTCTATGTCAGTGCTTGCTATAGAAGTAAGAATGGCAATATATCTATGCTGGTTTTGGAATCCTGCTAGTTTTATCTGTTTATTACCTTCTCGTGCTCCATATGGTTTCATGATAGTTTATGGAGGATACAACTGTTCGCGCATGTGCTTTTCCCTTTTCTTATTGGAGAGTGTGCCACGATCCACTCTCTATTTTAGGCAACATACATTGTTAATATGCTATCCAGTGTTCCTGCAGGGCAAGATTTCTAACAACAGGAGGGCCCTATTGCGCATTGGACAAAAACTAGCTCCTAGCTTAGCTCTTATTTTTTGGTAGCTCTCATTTTCATTTGCTATGTTTGACAATGGCCAAGAAGTCAGAATTGACAATTATGTTACTATATGTTGTCTACTGCAGCCTGCAGGGAGCCTCAATGTCCTGAGTGATTTCCTACTTTCCTGTCCTGCCTGGAAAAGGCTGAGGTGAATTTGCTCCTTAAGGAAAGCTGTTTACTCAACTTGGTTGATCCCTACATCATGGCCAGCTGGCTGTCTTCTCTGATAGACAAGGGCAGCCCATGCTTATGTGTGTAGGATGGAGATAAAATATGTCTCAGTCCCTAGATTGTTCACAGTTTGCATGATCATGAGAGCATTATTATATTGTTGTGAAAATCTTCCATCGTCTCTCGGGTGTAGTTGAAATGGCATGTCTGATTTCATAACTCATAGCAGAGGAGCGCAATTTCTGGTTGTATGTGATAGCATGAGGGTTTGTGGCTTTGTGCAGATTATATGACACCATAAGGATGTACAGTCCTGTATTGCAGATATACAGTCCTGTATTGCAGATATTTAAGGCTGGAGTTCTTTGTCCACTTACTTTATAGTGCTAATCATATGAGAAGGCAGTGCTTTATTCGATGGTGTCTTGTTTCAGTTTCGTTGCTTCTGTAAAAGCTAAATATTTCTTTGAGGGGAACACACTAGGGGAAGCCCCTACTGTGGTAAAAGCTAAATATTGATCTGTATCATTTGAATTTATTTCCTTGCAGAAATTTTCTTGTGCATTGCAATGATTCGAAGCTTGATCCCATGGGAACAGAGTTTTCACTGCCCTTTTCACCGCATTGCAATCATTCAAACAAACTTTGATCGCCAATGCAGACATAGATGTCTTAATTGATGTTGATGATGAGATGAACTCTCTTCTGAACAGAATATCTAATTAGCAGCTGCAATAGAGACCGTGTCTTGAGAATAGGTGCTGACTCTGATAATAGGAAAGGGATGGAAAGAGGACTGGTGGCAAATGTTCAAGGGATGGCTTCTTGACTATAGTTGATCTGATCTTGACTATATTTATTGCAAGAAAAGACTGAAGACATCATGTGCTAGTTTGGTATTGGTTTCAGTTTCGCGTTCTAGTTTGGCATTGTATTTAGATCTGATCTAATTACAAGTGTATACATGTATCCCTTTCAAAGATATCAGAGGTACATGTGCACGTCCAATGTCTGCTAGGAAGGGGTACAAGGCATACCGTCTCTCTGCTTTGTCAAAGATTGCAGCGCTTTGAGGCTTGACATTTTTTTCTTTTTTTCCTAGCTGGATAGATATTGGTTTTGTTAGCCTCTCAAGATAACCTCTAAAAAATCGAGTCGATGCATCCATTGGCAAAGGTAGACTTTCTAATGCTTATCTATCTTTTTTTACACAGAGATCATTGAAAGGTGGTACTAACACTGGTTAGTAAAAATGTTGTCAACAATTTTTAATAAAAAAATAGGAGAAAAAGTTATGGCGGGCCGAAAGTGCAATGGTGCAATATCAATCAACCAGGGTGCAAGGTGCAGACTAAGATACTGCTATGCAGTGTTGCTCCTTTGTGAGGCTCAAGGATTTTATGTGCTTGCAGTCATGATTTGTTAAAATAGAAGCTCTTCAAAGGCCAGAGACTTAATCTCTTGCTTTGTTCTCATTGTTGACATTTTAGAATTCAGAAAAATGGAACCCACCAGATAGGGACATGCGTAAACCAAAGTGCCCAATCTAATTCAGGCGATCAAGGCAACAAATGAAGACTACAGGCGATGAACCCATCTTCAAATCAAGGCTTACATTATCAATCAACCAACTTCCAATGAAGACTACAGGCGATGAACCCATGGGTATTTTTTCTCAACGAATATCTTAATTTCACAATTGCTATTTAAATTGATTTGTAAACTTCCAGGTGGCTTTTATTTCCCCATGTCATTGTGATCGTGCATTTGTCATTTGCACATCATATTTTTGCCCAATGCTATAAGACACTGCGTGCTATGCCTGTTCGAGGTGTTAAAGTGAATGTAAATGAACAGTGATTTGGGAACAACTCTCCATTTCATTGATCTCTTAGATATATATATATACATATGAAAAGGTGTCTGTTTACAAGGGGAAGACAACTGTTTGGTGGAACAGAAGACCGATGAAGGGACACGCCCCTTCGTAACATACTAACTGCTAATCTAATCTCTAATCCTAACTGCTTGTACGGACACCGTACGGATCCGTATAGACGGATGAGATCACCGATGAATGGGCGTCTGTACTGAACAGACGTCGTTTTGTAACACTCCCCCTTGATCGAATCTTCCTTGAGATCAATGTAGCTGTAAGCTTGGATTCCTTGAAAAACCCTATGGGAAAATCTAAGGAATATGCATGTATAGATATGCCATAAAAACTCCTTTAAACTTTATAGGAAAATAAGGAGAAAATAACATATGTAAGTGTGATTAAATAAATCACTATGTCATTTGTATCCCGTTAAAAACCTCAGTGGAGAAAAAATATTGGAGATACGACATATAGATAACTTCCCCAAAAACCTTTTTTAGGAAAAATATGAGGAGCTATATAAAGTGATATGTCGCTAAAACTCCTTTAAAAACCCAGTGAGAAAATTAGGAGAAAAAATGATGACATATTATTGGTATTGCCTTTTGGATAACTCACATGAAAAACCTTCTCAAGGAAAAACCATGGATGAGTTATGAGGGTAATATGTGTCTTTGATATTTCCTACAAAAACCCCGGTGGGGAAAATAGAAAATATGACACATGCTTATATTAATATTACCTCATTAAAAACTTCAACAAGAAATCTTGTGAATAAAACTTGTCAAAGAAAAGAGTATAATATGATGCTGGTACATGTATTTAGGGGATGTCTCCCCCTAATTCTGGCAAATCTCGAAGTCGGCGCATACCAATTTCATATACTAATTTTTGAAACACAGAAGTTGGTAAGGACTTAGTAAATAGGTCGGCGAGATTATCACACGACTTGATTTGCAAGATGTTTATCTCCCCGCTTTCTTGTAGTTCATGGGGATAAAACAATTTAGGAACAATATGTTTAGTGATATTGCTCTTTATGTAGCCTGTTTGCATCTGTGTAACACAAGCGGAATTATGTTCATAGATAATTGTAGGTGATTCGATTGCACCTAGACCACATGACAGTTGTATGTGGTTAATCATTTTGCGAAGCCATACACATTCTCGTAATGCCTCGTATAAAGCAATAATCTCAGAATGATTAGTAGAGGTTGTTGTGAGAGTCTGCTTAGAAGACTTTCATGAAATAGCTGTACCTCCATGTAGGAATACAAATCTTGTTTGGGATTTTCCGTTATGTGGATCAGATAAGTAACCAGCATCAGTATAACCAATCATATTGGGATCATGATTTTTCTTGAAGAATAAACCAAGGTCCTTCGTGCCATTAAGGTATGTGAGGATACACTTCGCTCACGTCCAATGACGACGAGTTGGGTTCGCACTATGTCTAGCTAGTAAGTTCACTGCAAATGCGATATCAGGCCTGGTGCAATTTGCAAGATACATAAGTGCTCCAATAACACTGAGATATGAGATTTCTGGTCCCAAAATCTTTTCCCCAACATCCAGTGGTCTAAATGGATCTTTCCCTATCTCTAAGGAACGAACAACCATTGGGGTTTTATTAGGGTATGATTTATCCATATTGAATTTCTCTAATATTTTTTGGATATAGGCTGATTGATGCACTAAAATCCCTGAAGGACGGTGCTCAAGTTGTAAGCCTAGGCAATACTTGGTCTTACCCAAATCCTTCATCTCGAATTTCGTCTTCAGATGTTGGCGTGCTTCTTCTATATCCTTTGGGTTGCCAATGATATTTAAATCATCAACACACATGGATATAATACAAAATCCCGTTTGAGATTTCTTAATGAAAACACATGGACAATCATTATTGTTGGAGTATCCTTTCTTTAGAAGGAATTCACTCAGTCGGTTGTACCACATTCGTCCCGACCGCTTTAAGCCATATAATGATTTTTGTAGTTTTACACAATACATGTTGCGATTTGCGTTTGGATTCGGAATTTGGATTCCATCGGGGAACCTTCATATATATGTCCGAATCAAGTGACCCATATAGATATGCTGTCACCACATCCATCAACTGCATAGATAGATGATTTTGAACTGCCAATGATATTAACTATCGGAAAGTAATTCCACTCATTACTAGAGAATAAGTTTCATTGTAATCAATGTCGGGTCTCTGCGTGAATCCTTGTGCTACTAGCCTCGCTTTATATCTCACCACCTCATTGTTCTCATTCCGTTTCCGGACGAAAACTCATTTAAAGCCTACAGGAAAGACTTTGGAAGGTGTAGGTATTGCAGATGTGAATACCCCTCTTCTAGTGAGCAAGGCTATCTCAGCTTGGATTGCTTCTTTCCATTGAGCCCAGTCTGAGCGCTTTTTGCACTCTGCCATGGTCTTAGGATCTGGATCATTGAGAAAGATTTCTGCAATTGCTGCGGAGAAGTACATGTCGACAACAGTAGTCTTACAATCATATGATTCTCCAGAATCGATATAATTGATGGAAATTTTTTTACCCTATTATTTGACTCAATATTTCTCAAAACTATGGAGTCAGAGTGTTCCGATGTCCCAGGATCAGAATTTGGATGCACCGTTGATCCGGGTTGTAGATTTTGTCCTGGTGTTGGACTTTTATCCACTATTGGGTGTCTACCAACTTGAGGTTGGCTTGAATTTACTGATTTGGAGGATTTAATCCTCAATTTCCTCGGACGCTTACTTGGAGCATTATCCTTAGGAGCAGTCGTACTTCTCCCCTCTTCTTTGGAAGTGGGAGTTGAATGGTTTTTATTGGTACCTCCAATCTTTTGGGCGCATTACGAGCATGATAAAAGGATTTAGTGACACACTTATAATCAGTAAATGCTTCTAGCAGGTTATTTGCAATATGTTGCAAGTTTATTATTTTCTGAACTTGTTGTTTAGTTTCTAGTGTACGTGGATCTGAGGGGGAATTGCCTTGGGCATTCTAGTTGATTTCTTGGCATTCACTTTGGTACTTGAAATCTCCCCCTAATGCAAGGAAATGATCCTCATTAAATATGCAATCAGCATACCGGACCGTGAATAGGTCCCTTGTAAGAGGCTCGAGGTATTTGATAATCGATGGAGATTGATATCCCACATAGATACCAAGTTTCTTATGTGGACCCATAGAAGTACGCTTAGGCAGTGAGATCGGTACATATACAGCACAACCGAATTTTCGCAGATGGAAAATATTTGGCATATTCCCACGTACTAATTGCAATGGGGAGATTGTGTGATATGCAGTTGGTCGCAATTGAATTAAGTCAGTAGCGTGTAAGACTGCATGACCCCAACTTGAAGTTGGTAGGTTGCAATTTTATAATAATGGTCTTGCAATCAGTTTAATTCTCTTAATAAGAGATTCTGCTAAACCATTTTGTGTATGGACATATGGGACAGAGTGCTGAACTCGAATTCCCAAAGCCATACGATAATCGTTGAAAGTCTTTGAGGAAAATTCAGCAGCATTGTCCATTCAAATTGATTGAATTTGATGTTCAGGATTATGTGTTCTAAGTCTAATAACTTGAGCAATAATTTTTGCAAATGCATGGTTACGTGTGGACAAAAGACACACATGAGACCATCTAGTAGATGCATCTATAAGGACCATGAAATACCTGAACGGTCCAGATGTTGGTTGTATGGGGCCACAAATATCTCCTTGAATGCGTTCAAGAAATTTTAGTGGCTCATTTAAATCTTAACGGGCGATGGCCATACGATCAATTTCCTTGTAACACATAAAGTGCACATAAAATCTAAAGATTTCGGGAATTTAGCAGTCTTTAACTCATGACCATTAGAACTGTTGATAATTTTTCGCATCATCCCTATGCCAGGATGGCCAAGGCATTCATGCCAAGTTTTGAATGCGTCAACATTCTGGAAAATTACCTTGTACGCAACATGTGGTACGGGTTTGATATGTGTAGTACAATCTGGACGAGAAAGAGGGAATTTTCTCAACAATTCTTTTGCCATATCCGTTATTTTTAGTAACAAGGACAATCTCCTCATTATTGTCATCACGGGTTTCTATGTGAAACCCATTTTGACGGATATCTCTATAACTTAACAAGGTACGCTTTAAATCGGGATACAATAAAGCATCCTTAATTGTGATTTGGGTACCTATAGGGAGTACGATAGTGGCACGACCAGAGCCAACAAACGTAGCATCACGCCCAGCGATTGTCAAAACATTTCCTTGTCTTTTAGTAAGAGTTTGGAAATATTTTGTTTCCCTAAGAATAGAATTAGTGGTACCGCTGTCCACCAGGCATAATTCCTCTTCCATCAGATCAACCCCTGTAGAAACTATATAAATAAAGAATTTGATATGAAACTCTTTGATGATATATAGAATACATACTTTATTTATTTATTGAATATCAAATGTACACAAATACATTTATATGATATCCAAACTAAGTAGTGATGACATTATCAAATATTTACGACACATAGGACATAAATTGTTTCAACTATTACAATCACTAGGACATAAAAGACATAAGAATCTAAGGGATTGGGAGCCTATGCAAAGTCTCCAAATATGTCATTGGATGCATATTCCCTGTATCAGCAAGATCCTCGCCTCCTCGTATGTTGTTGTTGCTTGGTTCTATTAGAACTTGTTGCGAACAACCAGCCTCTTCCCTGGTGGTGTCAGGTCGAAGATTGAAGTGGGCTTCATACTTCTATCCTGGTGCAGCTCGTCCGTGACCCACAGACTTTAAGTAGAGATCAACAAGATGACTTGGGGTACGACATTTCTTAGTGGTATGGCTATAACAACCACACTTTTGACATACAGGTTTATTATCCCTGCGTTTGGAAATGTTGTTACCCTTGTTGGAAACACGATTTTGGGATTTCTTGTTGCGTCTACGTTTGTTTTTACCCTTCTTGGAGTTTCCTTGATGATAGTTCTTTTCAGATCTATCATTAGATTTGAGTTTATTCTGAGTGTATGCATGTACTTCAGGCAATGGAGCAGACCCTACGGGGCGCTGCTGATTATTCCAAACCATAAGATCAGAATGTTTTTCGGCCTCAAGTAGAGTTTGGATAAGCTCTGAATAAACCTGAAAATGCCTTTCACGGTATTGCTGTTGAAGAATCCTTTCAGAGGGAAGCATAGTAGACAGAGTCTTTTCTATCTTATCCGCATCTATAGGTTCTTTCTCGCAGAATTACAATTTAGAGCAAATCCTATGAACAACATGATTGTAAGCACTCACAGTTTTGAAATCCTGTAAGCGAAGTTGCGTCCACTCATAGTTGGCCGCGGGCAGAACAAGTGCCTTTTGTTGTTCATAGCGTTGCTTAAGAGAATTCCATAAATTTCATGGGTTCTCTTCCAACAAGTATTCAGCCTTAAGGTCAGGATAAATATGGCTCCTAATGAGATATAGGGCCGTGTATACATGTTGATCATCAAGTGGTGCAACACCCTCTTCGGGTGGTAACACGGCTCGATAAAGTCCAGGGGACGCAAGACTAACTTTTACGTCCACAGCCCATGTGGGATAATTGTGACCGTCTAGAGCAAGTAAATCAAACTCTTTGACAGTCATTGATCCTACACGAGACAAACCATCGAAACATTTTAAGTTAATAAAATGTTGTGGTGTGTTGTAATTATGAGATGCAAAACAGAGACTAGGTAAATCTCGTATTATTAATGGTGTAAAGATCTCATGTGCATAATAAAATAATGGAGGTAGTCACCATGAAGGTGTAGACCTCAAATTGGGCATAGTCTGTGTTAACAGTAGATGCCAAGTAATTTATGCAAGTTGTATGAACGCGTCTTGAGGTAGTCATCAAGAATGATGTAGACCTTAGTTAATTCACAAACGAATTGGGTACGTACGTTGAGGATAGTCACTAAGCTATGAACTTAGTGTAGATCCCACAGTAGCAACAATGGTGCTACCTTGTGTATGGCCAATAGGAATACGAATTAATGGTAGTCATCTTTGTGAAAAGATGTAGACCAAATGTTCCAATTTGTGACGTTGGATACGCACGTTAAGGATAATCACTAAGTATAGTGTAGATCTCGCAATAGCAACTATGGTGCTACGTTGTGTATGGCCAACAAACAAATAGAGAACATGCACATTTATACAATTGGTGAGAATAATACACATAAAATGTGGCATCCGTTATTTAAGCGCGTTGTGCTTTAAAGCTGAAAAGTGTAAAGGGGCTTAAATAAAATGATTGATTGCAAAATAAACAAATAATTGCAAGATCATGGTCGTGAAATAAGGATATTATTTATTGGATTTGCCATACATACCAAGACAAATACTTTGAATAATATCATAAATGGATATTTTACAATGATATAAAACATCACATTACAATTATGAAAGTCATCTACTAAACATAAGAGTATTTAATTTTACAGCACATAATTATACGAGGCCTGAACAGAGTCATATACGAATTACTGCTGAAAATAAATAAGTAAAATGACTAATCAGCTGGACCAATTGGGACTGGTTTCATCACATTCGGGCCCATGGAAACTTGTTCGCGTGCACAGTAGAGCAGAGACAAAGGAGCAGGTCGATTTGGGCCATCAGCCCAAGTGTGCAAAGGCCATTTAGGCCGCTCGGCAAGCTTGCAGCAGGGTGAAATCCCTAACTACTGCCTACAGAGCCACCGTCGCTGCTCCCTATTCCCATTCCACCGTGCCGCCGCCGCTGCTTGCCTTCAGTTCGAAGAGGACTCCACCTCATCGGGAGAGTAGAAGCCACCACCGCCAACCGCCATGTTGAGCACCTCCGCGCTCGGGAGGCCAAGATCCGTCGGGTTCTAGGCGCCAGTGCGACGAAGGCCGGGGCGCCGGTCCACTGCCGCCGTCTTGCGGCCGAGGAGGCGCCGGAGCGTCGGAGTCGGCAGCGTCTCTGCCGGAGGAGGGTCCGGGAGGGCCTGTGCCTTCATGCGGGCAGCGGCCTCCGCGCGTGTCATGGACGGAGGAGTCAGTGCTGCTGCCGGAGGAGGAGCCGATGGACCAGCGATGTCCATGACGTAGTACGGCGGGATGCCAGTCCTTGCCGCACGCGTGCAGCCTGGGTTGACGAGGTAGCCGATGCCGGGCCCGGTGACCACTTCCTCTTCTTCGACCTTCACAGCATCGAGCGCGGGAGCAGCCTGCGTAGCGAGGAACCACAGATCGAGCGGGGTCGCCACTGGAGTCGGAGAGGCTGGTGTGGGTGACGGCAGCGAGTAGGCATACTCGAGCGTGTGCGGCATCAGGCTGAACTCCTTGCAGAAGTCGCACCAATACCAAGGCGGTGCTGGTGCCGGCGACATCGGCTCCATGGGGACGTACGCGGGCACGGCGACGGGCTCAGCAACGACTTCCTCAACGAGCGGCACCGGGGCTTCAATGACCGGTGGCGCTGGGGCTTCAACATTGCTCGGTGCAACATTGCTGGGGCTGGCACCGTCCGCGCTGAGGCGAGGAGACGGTGTCTGGCTCTGCAGACGAAGATCGCGTAGAGAAGCAAGGCGGCCACGACGAATTGGGCTCCAGTGGCGGCCACGAACTGGACCTGCACGGAGGCTGCGAACGGCGGAGTCGAAGATGCGGCCGAAGGAACCATGGCCATGACCACGGGTAGCATTGTGGCGAACACGAGGCCCAAGGCGCTCGAAGACGCTGCGGTGCTGTCCATGGCGGCCGTGGTGGCAGACGGGCCACGGCGAACTCCACCGACGCGGCGGAGGGCGAAGAACAGTCCACGAACGATGTGAGACGATAAATCAATTCTTGCCATGCTTACCGATGGGGGATCAGAGGCATGGGCCGTCGTTCTGTCGTTCTCGAAGAGCAAAAGTACTGATAACGTGTTAAAGTGAATGTAAATGAACAGTGATTTGGGAACAACTCTCCATTTCATTGATCTCTTATATATATATATATATATATATATATATATATATATATATATATATATATATATATATATATATATATATATATATATATATATATGAAAAGGTGTCTGTTTACAAGGGGAAGGCAACTGTTCGGTGGAACAAAAGACCAACGAAGGGACACGCCCCTTCGTAACATACTAACCGCTAATCTAATCTCTAACCCTAACTGCTTGTACGGACACCGTACGGATCTGTACGGACAGATGAGATCACTGATGAATGAGCGTCTGTATTGAACAGACGTCGTTTTGTAACACGAGGCTTACAGTGTGCCAAATGAACCGAAAATTATGGTAGTTTTGAGATGATCGATCTTGCCACACATTTAAGATGCAAATGGTTGCCACTCTACAGTTAGTTTACCCTGGAGCCTATTTGTAATCACAGTTAACTTTTTGTTGCCAAACCAAAGAAAGAAAAACATATTGGCTCAGAAAAGGATACACATTTTATTTGTTTGCCAAATTGAGTGATGTCGTTCATAAAGAAAAGAGCTTAGATAATTGCTGCATCAAACACATGGTTGGTGCTAAGAGAGTGGAAGGTATAAGAAAATTACATTAGGCTGATAAGAGGATCTTGATTAAACACCATGGTAAACAAAAAACACATTAGAGTTTATAATTAAGAATCACAGTCAAAGCTAAAAAGAACTTGAGGCATTGGATATATTTTGGTAAGAAATGAAGCACTGACAGATTTACAATATTCAGTGTTTCATGATGACCGTATTTGCTAAATTAATGGCTTTTAATGGCTTGTTGCTCCTGGTAGATGGGTCGGCAGTTTCAGTCCCCTGCTAAGAAATTAGATGTGTTGGCAGTTAAACAACAAAATGCTGGATGGTCCATTCCTGTGGGCTTGAAGCAAACAATTCGAAATCAACAATTCATTGCAATACGACGCTCATGGTACTAGTGTGCAACCCGGTGGAGGAAGCCATGGTCACTTTCGCCGTCGTGTTTATATGCTCATTAGCCGGATGACCCTGGGTTAAATTTGTGTGAAGGTTGCAGTAGATTTTTATATGTACACAAGTTTGGTTATAACGTTAAATGCTATAATCACAGGAATATATGTCAATAATATATATTGCAGCATGTACAATTCCTGATTGTCAAATGATTGTGGTATGTAAATATTTTGACAGCGGTAATTCTGTGATTGCTGATTTTCCTTTCTACTTTCTTCGCGGCCATTTGCAAAAATAATGATGCTCCTCTGTTTGTTGCATGCATGCTACATAAACCGGTATTAGAAGCAGATTATATTTGGCATGAAATTTCTTAATACCTTTTCAGATTTGCATATCACAGGCACATATATATGTTGGCGTCTGGTGTTAAGATATGCACTTCCTAATTAAAAGATTAAAATAAGCGGGGATATTTAATTTTTTGCCTCCTTCAAAAGCCATTATTAACTAGAATGACATCTACTCCCTCCGTATCAGATTTAGAAGTCGTTTAGGACAGCGACACGGTCGCCAAAACACAACTTTGACCTCTTGTTTTTATAAAAATATTTATGAAAAAGTGATATATGTATAATTTTATGAAAGTATTTTTCAAGACAAATCTATTCATATAATTTTTACATTTGCAAACTCATCAACTTAAAAGTTATTGATGATTTATTTTTCCAATTTCTGACCCAAACCTTGTCCAAAACGACTTCTAAATCCGATATAGAGGGAGTACATATCTACCACTAGTGGTGAAGTGTTCTTCGGTTCTTGCTAAATTTACCTATGTAGTAAGACAGGGCAGCATGCCAGCGTAGAAACGGTACGCAAAAAGATGCAAATGCCCCTCCTTATTCTTATCCCTTCCTGGCCCTGCACGCCCTGACCATAGCCGCTTGTTCCCTTCTCTCTCCCAGCTCCTAACCCCCTAGCTCTAGCTACTACCCTTGATCAAGGAACATGCCTTATTGTGATTGGACTAAACCAAAGTTTATTGTGATTTTTTGATAAAAAAAAACTTATTGTGATAAACAGTAATTCTCTTGTGGTTGGTTCAAATAGTACAATTTAGCAAAAAAAAAAAAGGTATAATATTGGGAAATTTCTGGTCTATAAAACAATAAATTGCTAAAATGGTCCGAAACGGTAGAAATTACTATCATTTCCATTTTTGTGGTTTCCTCTTCCATTTCTATTTGTTTCTTTCTAAAAACGCAATAAAATCTTTGGTAGTAAATGCACTGGCTAGGAATCTCATAAAGTGCTTGATTTTTTTTGACATTAGCATTAGCCATGGAAAATAATTAATGGGAAACAATCCATCTATATGCAATCAACGATCAACTCACCTTATGAGTCATCAATCCAATCCTCTCATGCAAACAAACTCACCTATAAATAAGACACATAGGCAGCACCTGAGGCCACCATGAAAGTGACGACCATGGCTTCCTCCTCCGCCTTCTACACGAGCCATGTGATAGTCGTTGTCTTCCTCTCTGCGCTCCTGCTCTCAGCCACTCATCATTACACTAGTCATGCCCAGGCGGACGGCATCGACCCACTGCTCCCCCTGTGCAAGAGCATCGGCGGTGGCAGCAGGGACTTCGGCATCGACTTCTGCATCTCGGCTCCGACAACCGCAGCCGCGACGCCATCGACCTCCTGGCGGCCAACGCCACCAGTACCGGGGCGGCCATGGCGGCGGCGGAGATGAGGTCACCAGGGACGCCCTGGAGTCGTGCCAGGCGCTGTACAGCGGCATTGTGGGCTTGCTGCCCGGCTGCACCGCCCTAGTCGACGACGGCAAGTTCGATAGGGTGGCGCTGACCTTCGATAGGGCAATCTAGTGTCCCTAAACTAGACACAGGCAAGAGCTTGATCAAAATTTGTGAATTTCAAGGCACTGACAAGGGAATAACAATATGTTTCAATGATGATCCTTATCATACCATTAGCTGAGGCTGCCTCCAGAGCTTTTCGACAAGCCACCATCTCTGCACACTGGGCATCATGTACATCATTGAACCAGCACCAGCCATGACCACTGAGCCTTCATGATCATGAGCAATAAAATGCCAACTGCTCTTCTTCTGATTGGCACAGCCCTATTCGTTTCGTTGAAATTTGGCTGCTGCTACTTATGTTGATTTGTTGTGAGAGGAAAACACAGTTCGTTCGCTGAAAAGTACTGCTGAAGTAGTGCCGCATAACAAGATGGAGACCATGTGCTGACTCTGCCATTTTTTCTATTGACATTTGCATCCTTATTGATAATTTCCCCAGCCACATGCTAAGCATAGAATCACCAACATTCACTTTGTTTTGGACATCCCCACCATGTCCATAGCAACAGCATAATCTCCATTCTCTTGTTATCTCTTCCATGGCGAGGATTTTGTGTAACATTTTCTGGGCAGAAGGCAAGGCAGCAAGCTGCACTCTAGTTTCTTCCATAGTTAGCAACAGCAAGCTGCACTCTACTTGATGCTACTTGACCACACTATGTGCAGCATGCAAAGGCGCTCGATGCAGCGTTTTTGTGAAAACCGACGAAGCCGGCGGTTATACAGATAAACTAACACTACAGCAGCCAGTGGCTTCCCCGAGTGTCAGTTGCACTCGGGGAAGGCCTAGTTGCACTCGGGGAAGCCTTCCCGAGTGCAACACTCGGGGAAGAGCCTCCGGCTAATCCTCTAACGGGAAAGACGTCTTCCCCGAGTGCCGAAAATCGTGCACTCGGGGAAGGCTTCACCGAGTGTCGTGCTAGCACTCGGGGAAGATTTGATGCCGTCGGCCGACGGCCGGCGCCGTTTTCTTTTTTTTTATTTTCTTCCCCGAGTGTTTTTCTTCCCCGAGTGCAACACTCGGGGAAGATTTTTGTCTTTTTTAAAAAAACCCTCTTCCCCGAGTGCCGCAGCCCAAGCACTCGGGGAAGAAATTTGTCTTTTTTAAAAAAAAACCCTCTTCCCCGAGTGCTGCAACCCAGGCACTCGGGGAAGCCTGTTTTTATTTAAAAAAAAACTCTTTGCCGAGTGCCACAGCCCAGGCACTCGGCAAAGAAATTTATTTTTTTTAAAAAAAATCTTTCATCAATTCTGATTCTAATTCCAAAATATACCCACGTCACAATTCATGAGAAGGTTACAATCACTGCTACCTTTGTGCTACAATGACATTCCAAAATACAACATCAACTAGCATATCTGGTACAACATTCCAACTAATGACAATCAAACATATTTCTCCACCTTCATGCCATGGCGTATCAACTTTTAGCTGAAACTATACATTAGTCTTCCATGTATGTTTTCCAGGAAGAAACAATGCATTAGTTCATTGGTTGGGAACAAAAAGAAAAATAGGGTGTCCTACGTGTCTCCCCCAACATACCGACTCACAGACACTATCTCATAATTAATCTATCTAATCTGATTCCTCCCTTGTATAATAGAAACCAGCATAGCACACTCGGAGCAGGAAAAAAATCAAAGCCTACTACAGTGCATAGGAAGGCAGAGTCAATTGAGGGCAACACAACAGTAAGACAAGATTATCGGGAGCACACAGACATGGACAAGTGATGTCTCAACTGACCACCCCATCACAAGAGTTGGTTTGATTATGAAATGAGTATTTCACTGTATCAGTAAGCAATCTTACTGCCACCTTGTCGACACCATCAAACATGTTGCTTACTGCCACGTCCCAGAATTACATGCCTAAAATTCACATGCAATCCAATATAAGCAATTTTGTATTCAGCTAGGATCCAATAAGTTGATAGGTGCAGGTGCAGTAAGAATAGACTCATTCTTCTCTACCAACCAGTTTTTCTAGTTTTAAGTTGTCGTAAACATTAGTACAAGTGGGCTGTTTACAAATTCACACAACAATGTATTTCTTGATTGCATCTAAGTGTGCATGATGATTACTGATTACTTTATCAGTCTACAGAAAAGCATATAGTATGGGTGACATAAAGACATGAGGAACCACACTAACATTCCTATTTAGCAATAAGATAGGCCAAGCCAAATATATCCACATGGAAAGCAGGGAAAAAAAGATGTGTTCATCCTGCATAGAAGGCCTATTCTTAAGCATCTCAAAGGCAGGTATAAATTTTCAGTTAGGGATTTACCTCACTGCAAGTAGCCTTGTCAAGGTAGAAATAGAGCAGTCAATTTTTTTAGTTGTCTCACACAGAGAGGAAACTGTAGAAACATTGTGCAGAGCATCATCCTCTTTGTAGCTGTTTATGACATAACTGATAAATAAAGAAGATAAGTCATCAAGCTGGAAACATATATGCTACAGATGTGCATTGCTGAACAGCACATTGTTCCACATGGCTATCCTAATCCTAATCCTATTAGAGTTAGGTATAGCATTAGTAGTAAATGAAAATACGCATCTAACTTACATGAAAATACACATAGTTGAAGTCCTGAGAATTGCCATTGGGAATAGATGGATCGATGGATAATTAAGAAAAACATTATAAGGAACAATTGCAATAGGAACTAATTTCCTGAATGTGACCAAATGGCAACCATTCTAGTTATAAATAGAGAACATTTTTTGAGCCACAGGCATTAAGGAATTGCACGAAGAACATAATGAGCCACAAGCATGTTTTCTATCCCAAACTTCAATGTGACTGATGAACTTGGACAGCCGCTGCTCCTATACTGTCTACATAACAAAAGATCATATATGAATAGGTGCACAAGAGTACAGGTTTTATAATGAGCAACTACAGATGGGGCTCCATCCCATACTGTATCGGGAATTGTAGTATCAATTCTAAAGACCAAAAGAAGGTGTTGTAACAGAGCTACTAGCCACTGTAACAGAAGGTGTTGTAAGATTGTTTCGAGGTTTCTGATATACTACAAAGTAAACTAAGCTCCCAGTTCCAGATGGTACTGAATTACAGATAACTCCTAATACTGAATTACTGCAGCTAATAAAACTGTACAGAATTTATCCAAATTAGCCAATAAATCTGAAATTTTACCTACAGCCGAACTCTACTACTGCTATTGTACTGAACCAAGGCAAGCAAACAGCTAAGCTCAAAGGTTTAACACTAAACTCATAGCTAAAAGAATATGGCTAAAACTATTACTAACTACGAGCATGCAACCGAGTGTGCCTGCAAGTGGCAATTATCTTCACTATTGCATTCCAAATAAGATAATCGACCAAGACTCTACACTGACCTCTGCTATATTAGTCTAAAATCAGTGTATTGTCAGGACATGGTGGAGAACAAACATCATTTAGTTTTATACATGTACCTAGAATAATGCTAGAGTCAGAGATTAGTTCATTTTTAGATAGAAGAATACACTGCTCTATTTCATTCTTCATGACCATCCGAAAAAAAAACACTACTAGAGCATTAGAGATTCATGGATTTATACATGTACCAAGGCAACATCTAGTGTAAGAAATGGCTCTACTAGATTCCAAAATCACAACCTAACAGAACCCAACCTGGACAAAGCAACCACCAAATAGTACTGATGCATCACATTCACAGGAAGCACATCGCCATCATGTTTTTTGCTCTTAGTGCTTAGTAGTCTCATAAATTCAAACACATTCTGGCATAAATGAATAAAACACTCTGAAATTATGTGTTGACCACTAGGCATTTTCCCCTTCTGTCTTCCCATCGAACTCTGTATATCTACTTGTAGTGACTATTTGCAAAATAAGGAGGAGATCGAGTCTGATACATACCAAAATTTCGGCTCCGCTGCAGGTCCGATGTTGGAGATGCAGACGCGTTGGTCTACTGCGAGCGGCCATGCCACCGTCATCATGGACGTGCCGGCGTAGCTCCACCGCAGGTCCGGTGCCACTACTCTGATCCTGTCCGCAGGTCCGGCGTAGGCACACCGCAGCTCCTCGACACCACAAGATCTGGTGCCCCCTTCAACACCTAGAAAGCACACGCCGCGAGCCGCGCGGAGATCAGCGAATCAGGAAGCCGCGATGCACGGGCGGAGGAAGAAGAAGCAGAGATGGGGATAGCTCGAGTGACTCACCTCGCGCAGCCGGCAGGACGGAAGGGGTTGGCTGCTGCTGCGTGCGGCCTGCACCGGCCGGCCGAGCCGGCAACCGCCGAGGGGAGGAGTGGAGGGCCAAGCCGCCGCATGCGAGGGCTAGGCCACCACATGGCCGAGGGGCAGCCGCGCCTGTGCCATGCCTCTCCGAGCTCGTCGTGCAGCTGCAGTCGAGTGCAAGGTCATGCCGTCGGAGGGAGGGCGCCCGCGCCGTCGGAAGGCAGCCGCCAGAGGAGGGGGCTGCGTGAGGGAGAAAAGAGGGAGTGAGGACCCTAGGGTTTCAACTGAATAGATCGAGCACGGGTTTTATTCGGCACTTCGCATATCTCAGCCGTTGAAGTCGATCCAACGGTGAAAAGCGAGTGTGGTTCGACATGGGCTGAGACGGGCCGAATCACTGATGGGCCAAATTCGAAATTGCTTCACCCTTTAGGCCTTTATACTGTATAATAATTGTTTTATTAACTTTTTCCTATTATTGAGTAAATAGATAAGGCATTATGTGAATCAACCTAAAATATGTATTTTATAATCCAAAACTTTTTTTGCAAGCAACAACCTATATATATGTTGTTGTGTAGGAGTTTCATAAATTTTCGAATAGATTTTTACTTTTCATAGTTTAAATTAATTTGTACGAGAAATTCAAACGTAGTTTTTCATGACAAAATGATTTCAAATGAAAAAGTTGTCAACTATAAAGTTCTATAACTTTTCCAGATCTACAACTTTCATTTTGGTCATCTTTTCATGTGAGTTTGTTTTATCAATTGAAAATTTGAATTTAAAAAAATGTCAACTTGAAACAACATTTTCAGAGACTAAATAATTTCAGTTCAAAAAGTCATGAACATACAAGTTGTACAACTCATCGAGACCTACAACTTTTATTTTGGTCATTTATTCATCCGACAAAGTGATAGTAACATTGTTTATAAATTTTACACATCTCTCATATAGGTTCATAAGTGATAGTAACTATGTTAATATGATTTGTCCATTTGTAAATAACGTATAGTCAACTTTGTTAATATGATTTGAAAGTTTTATGATAAGATAAAACAATCATATTATGATCTCATGCCAAATTTTAGGATTTTTAGACACATTTAAGATATTCTTGTAGTGATTTAGTGCCTCATTTGACCAAGTTTGACCAAGTTAAATCTTGGATTTTTAAAAAATGACACTTTAACTGAACCCTAGATAGTCTCAAATATAAAAGTCATGAATACAAAGTATGTCAAACTCATCGAGATCTACATTTGGTGTAATAGTCAACTTTTCATTTGACAAAGTTTGAACCACTGAAATTTTGAATTTTAATTTTTTCACAGCTACATGCCAGTTTTCGAAACCCCAGATGGTCTCAACTCGAAAAGTCATGAATACCAGGATTGGTCCACTCATCAAGATCTACATTTGATACACAGGCCATTTTTGCATTTGACAAAGTGTTAGGAAAGTGTAGTTGTAAATCCACATGTCTTGCACATAGTTTCTTAAAGTCTACGTGAGATTTAAGATTTTGTGACTAGTGTTTACTAACACTTTCTTAAATGCAAAAATGGTCTATGTATCAAATGTAGACCTTGATGAGTTCTAACATCTTTGTATTTAAAAGTTTTTCATCTGGGGTCATTTAGTGCCTCATTTGACCTCCTCATGTGATCACATGTGGAGATGTCCGGAGATGTCTGGGTTTTAGGCATCCGACGTCGCTAATTGCTCGAAACCTTCTCAATTTTTTATCATAGCCTGTACATGCTATAACACGACGCTCAGTCAAGTTTCATGATTTTCGGACTTCGTTTGGATTTTATATAATTTAAATACACTTTTCCCGCAAGTTGTTCGCGATGGTACGACGACAAGATGGTTGACATTTTATGTGGCTTCCTGGAAACGGACTCAACATACACCAAATAACATGAATATGATTTTTTGAATCACCATATTCCATTATTTCATGCACCTGCAGTTCAAATCGGAAGTGTGCAAAAAATTCAAAGAAACTAACGAAATATACCAAACAAAGTCAAAATTGTCCCAAATTTGAATAAGGAGTTTGAAATGATGTGGGAAGGCATCATAAAAAAACTGGGGCAAAAAAACAAAAAAAATAAAAATTCTTCCCCGAGTGCCAGGAGGAGGCACTCGGGGAAGAGGCCTCTTCCTCGAGTGCCAAATTCTGACACTCGGGGAAGAGGCCTCTTCCCCGAGTGCCAAATTCTAACACTCGGGGAAGAGGCCTCTTCCCCGAGTGTCCTGACACTCGGGGAAGAGGCCTCTTCCCCGAGTGCCAAATTCTAACACTCGGGGAAGCTTAAAAAAAAGAAAAAACGTAACGGCGTGTGAAGACGGACCGTCATGTACAATTTTCTTCCCCGAGTGCCTCTCTTCCCCGAGTGCAACACTCGGGAAAGAGGACCTTCCCCGAGTGTTATTCTTCCTCGAGTGCCTATAAATTTGGGGCACTCGGGGAAGCCTCTCTTCCCCGAGTGCATTTCTTCCCCGAGTGCAACACTCGGGGAAGAGCTAGTTCCCCGAGTGCACGTTTTTTGGCACTCGGAGAAGCCACAGACACTCGGGAAATTTCAGTTCTCCTGTAGTGTAAGTGCTAAGCTTGTGATGGACCCGTCGTACGTGACAAGCACACTTTTGGGTTTCCCTAGCATGGTTGGCAAACTAGAGTGCCTTCAATTACCATCCATATGAAGGGAGAACAAGTTAGGGTTTAGAGAGAAAATAAGATAAAAATATGCATGGTAGATTGATTTTTAGTGCGATTAGATACTCTCAATTCAGTCAATTGGATGTGACCCTTTATATTTATAGGTTGAGGTTTTATCCCGTTTTCGAGGTTGTTTACAGTTTAAATCCCACACAAATCTTCAAATTCTACTTGGACCGTGTGCCTAACCTGGCTTTGCCGATTTTACTCATCACAGTTACAACTTACAACTCTCTCAAATGCACATCAATTTTGATGATCTGCATCTGTGTTTCTATCATCTCGACTAGAGTTATGAAATGGTTGAAGTCCAGATGATGACTTGACAAGTTCACCAAAACCAGCTAAGCCAGGTTAGAATACCAGCTAAAGCCTGTCTCCTAGGAGGCTAGGACTAACAATAATTTTGGTCTTCAACACCTTCGTGTGTGCATTGAATTGAATTGAATGATTGCTGGAAGCGATTTTGATTGAATGAACTGACTGAGCTTCCTTTACTCATATCTATTCTGGTGTGGATGTAAGCATGCTTATATTTCTTGGTTTCAAAAGAACTCCTTACAAGAGAGAATTCTCCGTGACATGAAGAAAATTTCCCCTTTTTTAATTCCTTTTCAGTATATGTAGTGAAAAGAAAGAAAAGATAGATAAGGATTGTATTCTTTGATTATATCTCTATGTTTCTGTTACTTAATTTACGAATTTCACAAAAAAATGTTCTTGGTTGGATTCGTACGAGAATCCAAAAAATCACAACAAAAACTTTAGAAAACACATTTTTGTAGTTTGAAGTGACGAACGGAGTATTAGCTTGAAGACATTTGGGACACCCTAAAAAAAGGTCTTTTGCTCCATGCTGCTTTGCTCCAAGTTATATGTCAGTCTGATTTTCAACCCTAACTAAGAAACCTAGTAACACACGCCTCCATCTAAAAAAATGGACAAATTTTGTCCTTTGTCTGGTTTTAAAGGTGATTTTCAATTTTCCGAAATAATAAAAACCTGATTGGATCTTAAAAAATCCATAATTAATTTATGTTAAATAAAAAATATGAAATTATTACTAGTTCTCTTTTAAAAATGTTATGTACTGTTTGGTGCTTTATTTAGAGTTATTTGAATCTTATTTGTTTAAATAAATAATCAGCACAACTACTAGCAATAAAGCAATAGGCATAGAAATAAACTAGTTCCAAATAACTATATATTGATCAGAAATATATTGACAACATTTTTAGAAAAGCATTATTACCAGTTTCATATTTTCTGACATAAAATATATTATTTATAAATTTTTAGATATCAAACTAGTTTTTACTATTTTATTAAATAAATTTCTCCAGTTTCGATAGTCAGTATGCCCCCATTAGCCAATTTTGTAGCTTAAAGTAGTGTGCAACTCGGAGGTTGAAAAATGTACATCATGGCGTGCAGGATCGTTCAGTCATAAAAATGACTCTAGCGACCCAAGGTAACTACGGGTTATGAGGAAGTAGCATGTCAAATTGATTCATGAATTCCCTGTGTTATATATACTTCAGCAATGCTGGAGAGCACGGAAACAAATCTGGTAAGGACCATCCGGACAGTGCTTTCGTGCGGATCAACAGCTGACGTGTGGCCCCAGATTCACCATGGGGTGGGTTGAAATGATGTCAGGGTCCACAGTCAGTAGCACAGACCGCACCGAGAACATGTACGGACGGCCAAAATCAGATTTATCATGTCTTCCGCCATATATAGGCTTCAGTTTTGGCTTTAGGATGGGGCGCCAAGTCTTGGTCAGCATCAGAGTCTTGTGAAACAAGTGCCACCGATAAACTTACTAAGGTGCTTTTGTCCTATAACCTTTTTTTTCCTTACTCAAATTGTCGTGAAGGATAGTAATACGGTTGGTCCTCGATCGGTCAAAGGCAAGAAGGGAGGAGGAGGGGCCGGGGTACGTAGCCCAAACACCTAGGTAAAGAAACTCTTCCCAGCAAGCTCCTGATCAGCCAACGTCTGCATCTTGCATCTCTTCTCCAGCTTCATCATACATCACTCCTTGCCGCATACCACTGCGCTTCATGTCCATCTACTTTCTGCTACTTATTGCGCATCCTGGTCCGTACAAAGGCTCCTGCTGCGCCTGCATCAAAGAAACACATGGAGGATTAATTCTTCGGCCCTAGCAAGAATCACCATTTGTTTTGTTTTCTGTTTTACTGCCATTTGTATAAACGAGAGTCAAGCAAGAATTATTAGGGGCGGTCGGTTGGGCCCCTGCGTCTAAAAGTGATATGCTCCCTGGTTTACATCCATGGAGCCAACTATGGAACCAAATTTCTCTTAACAACATAAACCATATAATTCTTCAGGTGTGACTTCAGGTGCCTCGTGTATTATTAGAGCAGGGCACGAAAAAAAAATCCAACAAGAAAGAAAGTTCAGACAAAGAGACCGCGGCAAAAACAAAACAAAAAAAAAAGAGAGAAAAAAAGAGCATTATGTAACCCTCCTTTAATTTGTCACCAGCCAAAACCAATATTCTGGCTTTATTATCCTTTATTTTTGCAAGAACCAAAGATCCTGACAATTCCTAGCGCTACAACACTCACGCACTATGCTCTGGTGCTACAACATGAGCACGATGGCCATGGCCACTTTTAATTGGTTTGATTGCTCCATGATGCTAGTCCCCAGTTCATAATGGTAGGTTGAGAACTAGTACTACATGTGTTTTGGTTTCAGAGGCGATGCCATCCCATTGTGCCAGGAGATGCCAGTTTTGAGCATTGAGCTGCATACCAAAACTTGCATGGACAGCCATTGATGGCTGCCGAGTGCAGCCAGCCACTAGCGGGCTCTCTGCAGAGTTGAGAGTCCACTCTATTCTGGTAGGCTAACGAATCAATCAAAGAATTTGCACTTCCAGAAATACTTGCTCCTAGAAAACTGGGTGTAATGCGAGAGAGGCGTGGGAACTCGACTGAGACTGGACCCAGTGAAGTGCAGGTTCCTCGCTCAGAATCGAAGCCAAATGTACGAGGAGTGGTGGAACAATAATAATAACATGATGGACATCCCTGCTGATCAGAAATGCATCAAGGCAGCTGTCATACTGTACATGATCTGGAGCATTTGGAAGGAAAGAAAGAGGGGGATTTCAGAGCAAAAACAGTCCTACAAAACACATGTCCTGTTATTGATCAAGGAGATGTCCCTGCAAAACATGGCTTGTGGAGAGCCAGCTGTAGGATGATCTAAGGGTTCTTTGATGAGACAAGAGCTGTTTTTCAGTTGTTTATGTAATCACAACTTATGTAGAACCTGGTATTTTCTTCATTCTTAAATGAAACAGCAGTGCTCCTGCTCATCGTTTTTTTTAAAAAAAAAAGAAGTGGTAGTTACAGACTGACTTGGCGGCCTGGAGCACAAAACTAACTAGTAAAACCTAGGTTAGTTTTAGTCCGGCATCTATCAACAATAGCAATACCCAGTGGAAACTTTTGAGCTCAAGAGGCACTTCAATATTCAAGACCACAGGTGTGCTCATTTGGCAAATGAACAAGTTGGACACCGGTTCTTGAATCAGGGTATTATCTGCTTAGTTCCATCTCAATTTTTTTATCATCATTCTCCTAATCCTAAGACCAACATGTTGAAACCACATAACCTCCACACGGCTCCGTCCATGGGAAATCCTATCCTTTTAATGTTTTAACTGGACAATCAAAATCATGTGTTCATTGATCTCGAATCATAATTTTATAGCATCAGGGCTTTTATGAATAGTCCAGGGGAAAGGGGGGGGGGGGGGGGGGGGGGGGGGGTGGAGGTGGGGTCTATAACTAATGCAAAGTTATGCTCACCTGTCTTAAATTCTATGCTAGTCAACTATCCATACCAACACGAGCCCAAAAAAAAGATGATCATTTGTCAGATAATAAGACTGTAACACGGATACATCAAGTAGATACAATTAGTAACCTGTAGCCCTGATCAGATATTTGGAGATATCAGTGATACAGTAGTAGCGTCTGAAAGACCTGTTCTTCTTGTCATCAAGCTTGGCGATGCCTTGCAGCTTATTGTCCTTGACGCCAACTTCGATCACCCATCCCTCCGGTGAACGGCGATCCACCTTGGACAAGAAATAAATGCCAAATTGGCATCCATGCCAGGCCCCAAGGTAGGGTAACCAGTGCACAGCCATGCCAGGCCCCAAGGTAGGGTAACCAGTGCACAGCCTTCTCAAGCTCACCGCCGCATCCTCTGGATCAGTGCTCAGCCTTGTTGGCAACGCCAGCAGCACCTCTCAGTGCCTTGGGTTTTGGACAATGGTGTCGGCCACATCGATTGCGCAATCCTTGTGCCAGTCGTTCAACGAAGTAATCGGCACTGGCATGCTCCAGACAATGGCCGTCCAGTAGTGAGCGAAGTCAATGTCATCTTCACCGTCAGAGCTGGAGCCGGAGCCGGAGTGGTCTTGAGGTGATGGGACAACCCCAGGGCGAATCTCCATGTCGACGTACTTGATCTTCACCTCCTCTGGGGTTGTGAGGACGGTCAGACGGTGATGTCCCTCTGACCGATTGGGCTACCTACGCAGAAGCTCCTTCTGATGCTCCTCGCCGGCTTAGGCAGTGGCATGTCACGGAGCACGGGGTTTTCATCGAGCACGTCGCAGAACAGGATGCCCCTCCACAGATCGACCCAACCAACGGTCGTAGATGCGAGAACGACGACCTTAGTAGTGTCGTGGAAGCCCAGCTCGAGCTCGGTGGCGGAGTTGAGGATGGGGAGCACCCTGTCTCTCTCCGGTTGGTGAAGGCACAAGGGCGTCATGGTCCAGCTGAGGGTGTCGGAGTCGTAGCGCTGAGCCTGAAGTGCAATCGGTTGCTGGTGATCCTGAGGGCGGCGATGACGTAGCGGGAGCCGCCGCCGCCGGACCCGGAGAAGCAGCGCAGTATGGCGACATCGCTGCGGGGGGCCCTGGTGTGCCTCAGGAGCAGATCGATGGAGGAGGCGCCCGGGCACGGGCGGGCCGTGTAGACGAAGTAGTCGAAGGAGGTGTCGTCGTTGACGCCCGGCGGGCCCGGGATGGTGACGCGGAGGAGGGCTAGATCGCAGTGGTGGATCTAGAATTTTATGCTAGGGTATACCGTATCAAAAAATTTATATACAATTTGGTAAAAACAATTTATCAATTTGGTAAAAAGTCAAAAAAATTGTAATATAATTCCGTATACATGTACTAAATAATAATATATAAGTCTTAAATTCAAAATTTAAGTTGGAAAGTATTATGAATTACAATAATACAATAATTCAAACACCATTATGATACAGTTCAACGTATAGGCATAAAAGAGAGCAAGAGACTTACAACGCTAGTTGTCTGATTTTTTTTAGGTGATGCTTTCTAAGTGACATAAATGTATAAATTATATTATTTTCATGAGAAAATATCAATGTTAGCCTAAACGTTAAACGGTGAACGGTCGGTCACCCATCGTTTAGCAAAAAGTCGGTATACACGGCCTTTTAAACGGTCGAAACGGTTTTACACGGCTTTACACGGCTAATCGGCCTACACGGTTACCCATCGAGTAGCGTTTACACGCCGTGTAAACGGCATACACGGCCGTGTAGGCGAACAGTGGAAAATATGTCACTCCATGAATAATTAAACAAATTATAAGTAATAACAAGTAATTTAGTGGTAAGTTTTTTTTGGAGAAAATGACAATAAATTAAAACCGGCAAACCTGGTGAGGTCTTAGACTCTTGAAGACGTCTTTGTGTACTTTACAACTACAGCGGCGACGGCGGCGGTAGCTGCCCAGGGAGCTGCTACCTGCTGGCTTCTCCTTCATCAAGACCAAAACACCGGCGGCAGCGGTTGGCCGGGCAACCAGAACGCTAGCAGCAGACGCCAGGTTTTTTTTCAGAACAAGAACGGCATAACTACATCCTGGCTTCGCTTTCAGGATCAGCCGCGGCACTTAGGAATTTCTGAATTACAATAGCAAATCATGGAGACTGAGAAACTAGGTGCAGGTGCGGCTCTGGGATGGGATCAGTGGATCATGAGTTCGTGAGGCAGAGGATTAGAGACGAAGAGCGCGAGATGGCGGCGGCGCTTGGGACCAGGACTTCGCAACGCACGGAACGGAGGCAGCGTCGTGACTTTTTCTTTTACATTATTAGCGGATGTATTACTGCTAATATGGTCTGGGCCGTGGTCCGCCAATGCTAGATCGGCGTGCATGCTAGCAACGACGAGGAACCCTGACGCAGCGCACGGCGGAGGGCCCGAAGATGGTGCCCACGGTGGGGCCGAAGACGGGCCTGGGAAGTGGGAGCAGAGGTAGGAGAGGAGCGGGGCCCGGCCGAGGCACAAGGAGAAGTGGATGGGTTTGCCGGTGCTCATCTGCCCGACGGCGGTGGTGGAGTTGGAGACCGAGTCGGTGGAGATGTAGGCGGTCTTGTCGAGGAGGACCCAGCTTGGGCTCAGGCTCAGCACGCGCCCGCCGCCTTCCTCCTCCTGGGTTGAGAGGGGAGGCGGAACGAGTTCATCCATGGAGACCGGGGGAAGGAAGGCAAGAATCCGATCATATGTGACCGGATATGACGACCTCCACTACAGCCCGAAGGTTTTGGGAGTGGGGATGTGAGAGCAGGTTTTAATGGGCTCCACCTCTAGAGGTAACCATTTTGTTTTACCGCATTTGGCACAAAACGGCTCATAGAGCCGAGCCGGTGGAGAAGCCATGCCATACAGGATTTCTATTCGGCTGGTCCTCAGTCAAAGGTAGGGAAGGAGGGGCCGGGGTGCGTAGCGCAAACACCAGGCACCAGCCATGCACACATGCAAGGAACGGATCGAGGCAGGCCACTTAAAATTTGGAGCCAAAAACACACATGCACGCTCCCTTATATATATGGCTTATCCATGAATCTCTCTCGGCCTTACGCCAAAACCACACCATCCACTATTTATAGACAAGAAATAGAAACGTCGTCCATCTTCTTGATTCTTATATATATATTAATTATTGCTTTCTCTCAGCACTACCCAATTGCTTGTTCATACAGCTAGCAATGGCGGCCAAGATCCTACTCCTACTCATGGTCGTCGTCGTCCTTGCTGCCATCGTCGACATGGCAGTGCTCGCGGAGGAAACCGATCCGCGGGCACTACCGGCAGAGTGGGCCACCGCGAAGAAGTACAAGGCCACCATGGACGCGAAGACGCGCCAGGCTTTCGACGGCGTGGTGGCCGCCGCTCCGCCGGAGAAGCGGTCCGAGGCCGTGGAAGCCGTGCTGCAGCAGCAGCTCAACATGGACGTGTCCCTGGGCAAGGCGACGGCCTCCGGCGACGAGAACAACTTCGTGACCGTGGCCGGCGCGTACGAAAAGGCCGCGGGCGCCGTCATCGCGGCGTCGCCCGCGGGGAAGCTTGGCACGATGGCGTTCGCGTTCAACGGCGTGGTGGCGCCAGACCCGGGCAGGTGCCCCGCCGTCGACAAGGCCTTCTGCGAGACGTACGCCAAGACGGAGAAGGCCTTCGCCGGGGTCATCGCCACGGGCGACTCGCCGCGGAAGAGGCTGGGGTTCACGGACGTGGTGCTCAAGCAGAGGCTCGCCACCGACGCGGCCATCAACAAGGCGTACGCGGAGGGGGACAAGGACAAGATCGCGAGAATCCTTGCTAACTACGCGAAGGCGGCCGACGCGGTCGCTGCGGCTGCGCCTCCTGAAAAGCTCAGAGTCATGGAGCTGACCTTCTCGGCGGTGACCGCCGCCGCTCATCTGAAGGCTGCTGCTGGTGCTGCTGCAAAAGCTTAATAAAGCTTGAGGTAGAGCTCCTGCATGCAACCACGTACGTACTACGGAAGAAGTGTTTCGATCAGTAAAAAAAAAAGCTATCCTGTGTGCCGTGTTTTTGTTATTTCTTCTTTCGATTGCTAGAGAAACGGGCTTTTTTATTTTTGCATACATAAGCGGCAATACATGCATGCGCACCTGTACTAGTGTGACGGTAAAGGTACTACTCCTGACTTGTGTAATTGTAATATATACAAACCAAACGAGTTTGCATTGCTAGCCATTCTCTTTGTAGTTTTTATTTTTTTTTTGTTTGGGGTATATTTTATGCATGAATGCAACTCGCGCACCGTCGTAAAGTGGGTCGGGGACAGATGTTTGTCCTAGGTCTGTAAGGTTACATTTACATATAATAACGTTCACAAATCTTGTCGAGAGAAGCTTATAGCAACAAGATATTCATATGAAGTTTGATGAAGACAAACTTGATATCAAAATTGTAGTTCTTGACACAATCGAAAACTTTGTAGTTGAGAAGTTTTTAAACTGGTTAGAATCCTAAAATATCTTACTATTACTGATTAGAGGCCCCAAGCAGAGCACCACGTTAATTTTCATTAGAAAAAAGATAAATTCTTAAAATTCTTACAATAATTAGAAACATCTAACCTTTAATTTGGTATACTCTAATAATCATTATCACTGATAATAGCCAATGGATCTATTGCAATTTATAAAAAAAATACCCACCACCGTCGTTATGAAAAGAATATAAAGGACCAGGTAATATAAAAGTTCTAGCAGCATAATATGCTGCTGAAATTTTAGATTATTTTTTTCGCATCTTAACCATTCCAAATGGTAAAACTCAAAATTATAAATTTGTAGACCTCTCTAAGGGCTACAACTTTGGTATAAAATATATTTTCATTTGACATCATATAAAAACGATATCATTTTTCTAATGCGACAAACGGTAATACACAATTATTATGCTGCTGAAATTTTATATTATTTTTTGGTGCATTTTAACTATTTCAAATGCAAAAACTCAAAACTATAAAGTTGTAGACTCCATTGAGGGCTACAACTTTCATGTAGAAAGTATCTTTATTTGACGTCATACAAAAAACGCTAGTATTTTTCTAATGTGACAAGCACTTGTACGCAGTTATTATGGTTATGAAATTTATTATTAATTTTTTGAGCATCTTAACGTCCTCAAATGAAAAAACCCAAAACTACAAAGTTGTAGATCTTATCGAGGGCTACAATTATCATAGAAAGTTCATATTTATCCAACATCGTATGAAGGAGTTATGATTTTTCGAACGTTTTTGTCTTGTCACGCTACTCCCGATGGCGCGACAGAACAATATTGTCATGCCAACAGGAGTGGCGTGACAGCGTTTTCCACATCGAAAACGCCGTCTAACGTGGCGGATTTTGTCGCGCCAATGCATGTGGCGCGACAATGTTATTTGGTTGCGCTAGCGCCGCTGGGGTGACCAAAAGGGTCAAATTTGAAAATATTTTTTTACGTGAGATTATTTTTAAAATATTGAATAAAAAGGATTAAAATATAAAAATCCTCCCAAATACTCTTTACGTCAAATAGTAGTTTAAGGATTTAGAAAGTCTTCCTAAGGGGAATTAAAAAGACCGTGAGGGCACTTCAACAAGCTAAGGCTGCTAAGACGTCAAATAGGCACACCCATGCCATGTCATGATCTTAGGTTAAAGTTCGGGTTTGGCCTTGTTTAGTTCCCCTTAAAATTCTAAGTTTTTTCACTCTCTCTCCATCAAATCAATTATTAGCCGCTTGCATGGAGTATTAAATGTAGGTAAAAAAATAACTAATTACACAGTTTAGTTGGAAATCACGAGATGAATCTTTTGAGCCTAGTTGGTCTACGATTGGACAATATTTGCCAAATAAGACGAAAGTGGTACTATTCATCGGGTTGAATTTTTTTTCAATCTAAACATGGCCTTTCTTTCAGTATTTGTTCATTTATGTATTCTCGCATGTCCCATTTCTATTCCCATTTTGGGCTTTTTCCAATCTGTTTTCATCCCCTATACCGAGGTTGACCCAGGGCTAGCTGACTTGGCATGGTGGGCCCGCAGACATTCATGTACCACTCCTAGGTGGTTGCAATTTAAGAAATATCAATACGATGTGATGACACAAAAATAAATTAGCCATGACTTTCAAAAGATAAAATTTGATTTTAATTAATTTTAGAAATACATAATTACTACACTATCAGGAAATGAAAATTCAATCCTTATTAGCATGAGACTATAATTTCCTTCAAGGGCAAAATGAAATCTCCTGGGAATAAACCATGAATTAGTCTGGGAATAAATTAAACCAGTGTTTGATCCCATGTCAAGCTGACCATCACTACTAAAATGGTGGACTTTTCTTAGTGTTTTTAAGTAGTAATAAAACACTACCACTAGTTATAGCACATAAGAATCTCACTATGAGGCATTTAGTAGGAAAAAATTATACTAAATTTTAAATGCTAAAACACTAGGAGAAGTCTAAAATTCTGATTGTCCATCATGAACCACACGGAACCACTGCTACAAAATCACCAAGTACGTCCGATCCAGTTCCAAAACCACCACCACGGACGGATTTGGGAGCCTACAATGCAAGTACCAACCAACATAATGAACCAAGTAAAGCTAGCTAGTAGGCTCCTCCATGTAAGAAAGATTATTTTTACAAATTGATGTGCTGGAAATACCTTTGTCATCTTTGGAATATTGTGTATTCCTTTAGAACGAAGCCCAGTAACATAGCTCGTACGTGCTAAGTCAAGATGAGAAGGAGAAGGGGGCATGAACTATGCAGCACACTGCACACCCCCAACACCAGGCACGCAATGCATGGAGGTTAGCTAGCTAATTTTGGACCCTAAGGAGACGTTCACCAGAGTCCAGATAATGTCCCTTGGCCTTACGCTATACATCACCATCCACTATTTATAGAAATGTCATCGAGCAACTCATATATAAAAATAACATAGTCCCGCAACGTCGTCGTCTCGATCCGCCTTGAATCGTCTGTCTCAACCAACCAATTGTTAGCACACAAATAAATGGCAATGGCCAAGATCCTCCTGCTCATCCTCCTCGTCGCTGCTGTCACGCTCGTAGAAGCCGCCGATCCACCGGCGAAATGGAAGGCTGCCCTGAAGGCCTTAGACGCCATGGACGTGAAGATGCGGCAAGCTGTTGATGGCGTCGTCGCCGCCGCTCCACCCGCGAAGCAGTCCGAGGTCCAAGAGGCTGCCATGGCGGAGAGGCTGGATGTCTCGCTCGCCCTCGCCCGGGTCGAAGAAACCGGGAACGAGAAGAAAGTCGAGAGCATGGCGGCTTCCTATGAGAAAGCCGCCGACCTGGTTGTCGCGGCGCCACCGGCTGAGAAGTTCAAAGTGATGAAGGAGGCCTTCCGCGCGGTAACAAAAGCAGCAGCGTTATGATCGAGCAACACACTAATTTGTACGTTCATCGACCATTCCATTCATCGACAAGAAATGATATAACTAGGAATTAAATAAGGGATGACACTATGATGCCATGTTTGTTATTTTTAATTTCATCCATGTTTGTTAAATAAACAACCCTAGCTATGTTCATCCATTCATCGACAAGGCAGGCAGAGACCTGGTTATTTGTCTGGAGCTAGAGTCTATACGTACGTGTGATTGTAGTGGGGACAGAGGTGTGCAGGTTCACATTGTGTCGACGTCAATACAATACAGCACACACACGCACCCGTTTGTTTTCTCATAATATTCCTTTCAGATATATATATATATATATATATATATATATATATATATATATATATATATATATATATATATATATATATATATAGTTGCAAATTTCAATGTATAGGTTTTTTTTTTAATTTGAAACGCTGATATGCATTGTACGTTCATTGCCCACGCGGTAAGTTCATTGCCCGAGTAGGAGCATTTCCGTAAAAATATTAATAACACTAACTACGCTAAGCCAAAAGGCTAACGTACCGCTGTTGCAAGAATATTATCTCTATGGCCCCATTTGGTAGAGATTATTGAACATCTTCACAGAGTTATTTTGCTGCTTCTCTACCAAAACGGGTGCTTTTCAAAGTGCTTCACTGAAGAAGCTCCGCAAAATCAATGTGCTCACATACAAGTGTGGGGTGCCGGAGGAAGCTGAAAAAAACCAGCTTTGCCTAGCTTCATCGCACTCGGATGGACCCAGCGTGGCCTTGTACAGATTTGACCCCATGCCGGTGCAGGCAAAGGAGACGGAGCCTCGTCGGTGCAGCCTCGTCGGGCGGGGGCGGACTCGCTAGCTGGAGCGCTAGGGTGCAGCCATCATGGTGCCCTTTGCGCGCAGCTTGAGCGTCGGCGGGTGGCTCGGGTGAGCGCGGGCCTCTGGCGTGGATGAGCTTCTATCCATGCAGGGGTGGGGGCGAGCTGGATGAGGCAGGGGCAGGGGCGAGCTGGATGATGTGAGGGCGACGGGACGGGGCAATGTCGAAGGCGAGTAGGACGAGGCGGGGGCGGCGCCGTGGGATGAGCTCGAGGCTCCGTGCGACCAGCTGAATGGATAAGAGATGGAGGAAAAAAAAGAAAAAAAGGGTATTTTGGTCATTTCATACTTTTGTCTACCGGAAGAAGCTGTTTCACCAAACGGCTCATTAAAATAAATTCAAATCTACCAAAAAAAAGTTGTTTTTGGAGCCAAAGCTAACTAAAGTTGCTTCATCGGTGAAGCTGAGTTGTATGAAATAGACCCGCAAAAATACCTTTCTAGATATAAAAAAGAGAGGAGTGTTTCAAAAAAAAAAAAGAGGAGATATATAGAGGTCACACGTCTCCTCTGCTACACCATATTGTATGGTCACGCTCTTCGCCACATCCAAAGAACAAGCAATCAGATCAGATGATGCGCTCAGTTGTTGCTCCTAATACTTCAATATCAAATGACTAAATAGATGGAGTAGTGATTAGTGAAGTAATCGGAATTATTCCATGCCCTCCGAAAAAAAACCGAAGAAGGCATTAAAAAAACACACACACTGGGGAACGGAACGGGGCGGGCAATCAGTCGGTCAGTTGCTCAGTTCCGGCTCAAGTTCGCCGTTCCGCAGTGCGCGTGCGTGTGCGGTGCTCACCACCGGACCGGAATCCGGGGACCGGGGATCGGTGGAGACTGTGAAGAAGCCGATGGATTTCCCTCAATAAAAATCCCACCTTTTTCTATCTGCTTCCGCCTGGTGCCGGAGGGAGACGCGGATGTCTTTTCTTGGAGTGAGTTTGGGGGGCTGCCGTCCAGGGTCCAGCCACCACGGAGCGCGGAGGCAGTTGGGACTTGGGAGTAGTCGCCCTGCTCTAGCTCCAGCAGCAGGCGCTCCAATCTAGCGCCCCTGCAACCGCCGGCCGGCCCGGCCCCGCCCTGGCGGAGGAGGACGACGACCCGGCCGCCTCATGGAAGGTACGGCTCCGAGCTCTCTCTCTCTGCTGGACTTTGATTCCTTCTTTGGGCAGATAGCTTTCCTTCGTTCTAGATCTGCCGCCGGGTTTCCCCGAGCTATACGAGTTTAGGCGTGACCGGAATTTTTTCCCCGGTTGGGGTCTGCACCTTTGTCGATGCAGTACAATACATTTGTACAACAAATTCTGGGTGGAATGCCTGTGCTGCTCTTTGATTTTTTATTCTATTTTTTGCTTGATTCTTTGTTGAGTGGATATATGGCGGTGGGATTTGGGAGAGCAGCAGGCGAAGGTTCGATTTGGCATCGCCAAGTTATGGCTTCACACCCTTAGGATCGAAAATGTGATGCTTGATTCAAGTCTAAGTCCTGCCCCTAGTAGAGTGCTTATGTGCTTGATATGGAGTGGAATTAAACCCTCTTACATACTATATGGCCATATGGGCTTCCTGTGAATGTTTTGCTGGTGATATGTATGCCTGCAGTATGCATATAAGATCAAGTTATTTTAAGGTCAGGCCGATTCAATTATAGGATTACGCGACTCTGTTAGGTTTGAGTATCATGTGTCCGACCAGTGAACGAAATTGACATGGGTATTCTACTATGCAGAAAGGAAAGCAAGAACACTCCCGTGGATTAGTTTCAAAATTATACTACATAAATTACTATCCACATCTCGCGAGTCACAAGTGCAGTTGAACAATACCAAAGTTTAGAATTCACTGCACATTTAGCCGCCTAAGTTTCTTAGTTTTTGTGGAAAATGTAGGAATGTCAATTCAGTTCAGTTCTAGCTGAAGTTGCTATCATATATTTTGAAACGGTAAACATCTACATTTCCTTTGTAGCAGTGGCTACCATGGTAAAATCTTTAACACTGACAGGTTTCACAGTTTCTTTTTGGGTGTTCAAATATTGCGTTGACTGTTGCCAATTGATACTGAAGTATTAGGAGCAACAACTGAGCAAGCACTCATGGACATGATCATGTGGCACAATTTCCACAGAACAATCCATCTATTTAGTCGCTATGTTCGTGTAAAGTTTTGTAGAAGGAATGAAGGATAGGATGGGATTACTACATTTGGTTACTCAGAATTCTGGTTGTCGCATAAATAAAGTTACTAGTCATATTTGGTTATTTCAGTAATTCTTGGGTTTCTGGTAATTATTGTTGTAAACTCAGGTTGACTTGAGAAGTTGTTTTTGTTAGTAGGTTGGTGATCGTTCTCTGATCCTAATTGTCCTGAACAATGGGTCCATATTTAAGTTTCTATATTTTTCTTTGACCTGTATGGACTTGTTGGGTCCATATTTAATTCATGCCCATATATGATTGTACTCTTTTTGGTATGTATGTATTGACTAAACCTAGTAGGCAATCTTTGTAAGGTAACTTGTAGGTGTCATTTTTTTCTTGTCAAGTTTTGTTTCGTGCTAGATTTGCTATCTTCAGTACCATATTGTTTATACGTTACTTACTGTTTGATTGCTCATCTTGGATCCTATAATTTCTCGAAGTCTTTATATTGAGTTACTTGAACATCCATTGCATACAAACTTAACACTTAGTAACTGAGGGATTTGACGCCGTTTTGCAGACCAATCACCTGACCATATATCAGTCAGTTCAGTTCCAAAAATGTCTAGTACTTCCTCACGAGGTCGACGCCGTAATTTCTCATCATCAACATGCAAAGATTTTCTCCGGAAGTTTGTGGACAGTGAACTTTTAACTTCAAGCCTTGAGGATTGGTTCTCTGGTCACAGTGAAGATTGTGGTTTCAGGAAGCCAGCTTTTGATGTTCCTTTCGACCTTACTGAATTACAGAATTTTGACTATGCTCTGGAGGGTGTTACTTTTCAGCAGCTAGTAAGGATGCCAAATGCTCTATATGCGTCAACATCAAATGTTTTTGAAGCTACTGCATATCTTGCTTTGGAGGATTTCCTTCATGCAGGCATTAAACGATTGTGGGGAGCTTTCTGGGGCCCTGATGAGGCAATGCCTTCCTCAGTTGCCTGTATACACAGCTCAAGTTCCAAGTTTTATCCTGCTGAGAAGGCTATTAGCAGTGGAAAACTCGATGGTGTTTGTGCAACTTCTGTACTGCTGAAGAATTTGAAGCATTCACAAGGAAGATGGGATCATATTGTCGTGTTGGCTTTGTTGAGACCTGATATTGGAATGGTTTCCGCACAGGGTGACCAGGGGCCATCTCCTGCTGTCTTAGGGGAGGCACTGTTCTTTGCTTTGCGTGTCCTACTATCTCGAAGCCTTAGCAGATCCTCCACTGTTCTTTGCAATTCAGATTGTATTTACTTGCTTCTTGTTGATTCACAGTTTGGAATAGTGGTAAAGGTCCAAGGAGATTTGAACAAGCTGGATTTTGATCTGAACAATGTTTATTACTGTGCTGCTGAATGGATAAAGAAACATGCGGAGATTTCTGTTTCTTCTGTAGATCGAGTATGGAACAAACTTGGGAATGCTAACTGGGGAGACATTGGGACCCTTCAAGTTCTCATGGCTAGATTCCTCTCAGTGATCCAATTTTATGGAGAACCTAAGTATTCTCTTGATGAACTTGCCACAGAACATAGTTCAAGGCTACAAAGTCGAAGATCAGAAAGACATTTAGTTGACAGACAAGCTAATCTTCATGGTTTATTTCAGTTCCAACAGCCAAGTCATTCTCCTGAAATTGTCGAAGTACAGGAGGAACCAGCTGTTGATGTGAAACCACAGGAAACCTTGAAGCTTGAAATAGGATCTGTTGTATTGATGGATGATGCTTACATACAGAAAGGTTTTCAAATCAATGACATCCTAACAGACAGTGATCCTCCTATTTATACTTCTACTCCTGTAGAAGAACCTACCAAAACTTATTTACTGTATGTAGGCTCCAGCCCGTCTCATTTGGAACCAGCATGGGAGGATATGAATTCCTGGTACCAAGTGCAGAGGCAGACCAAAGTACTGTCTTCGATGAAGCAAAGAGGCATTTCTAGCAGATATATACCACATATGACATCTTCTGGGCGGGTCATCCATCCAGGCACATGCAATAAGCCTAACTCAAATGGAAATTGTGGTCATCCATGGTGCAGTACTCCAATTCTTGTCACCTCACCAGTTGGTCAGACCGTTTCAAATCTGATACGGAATGGATTGTTCGGTGTTGAGGAGGCACTGAGATGTTGCCATGACTGTTTATCTGCTCTTGCTGCAGCAGCATCTGCAGGAGTCCGTCACAATGATATCCGGCCAGAGAATGTGATCCGTGTCAGTAATGGTTCAAGCCATCCATATTTTGTGCTTATTGGATGGGGTCATGCTATCCTAGAAGATAGGGAACGACCTGTAATGAATCTGTTCTTCTCATCTACGTTTGCACTCCAGGAGGGCAAGCTATGTTCAGCATCTGATGCAGAAAGTTTAATCTATCTTCTATATTTCTCTTGCGGTGGAGTTTGCCCAGAGCTTGACTCGGTTGAAAGTGCCCTTCAGTGGAGGGAGGCATCGTGGTCGAGGAGAGTTATACAGCAGAAGTTAGGCGACGTCTCAGCAGTGTTAAAAGCTTTTGCGGATTATGTTGACAGCCTTTGCGGAACCTACCCAATGGACTATGACATATGGTTGAAAAGATTGCGAAGAACAATAAATGAAGATCATGGGAAAGAGGTCGACACATCATCATCAAGTTAATACTACGGAACATTTTTCTTGCAAAATCCAGAATGTGGAGGATCAAGAGTGATCAATCCATTACTTTTTGTTGTAGATAATTTATTTGTGAAAGGTGGTCCATAGGTCATAGTAGTGTCCATCGTCTCGCACCATTTCTTTGCCCCTTTGATAAGGTGTCGAGTATCAATATTAGGGATCCTCAACTAAAGGAAGTAAACAGCACAATCTGTCTTGACTATCTGAGGCTCAGCGAACAATTTCCGTCTCACCCGATCCAGCTGCTAGGCATTAGGTGCACTTGGCCCATCAGAAACAATCTCCGCCTCGCTTGACCCCTGCGACGTAAGCGTGGGAGCGCTCGACCCTCTTGGCATACTTTCGCCTCGCCCGAGGGACGTGTAAGGCCCTTGGGCGCAACTGGGAGCCACGTGGGCTTCTGTCATGACCTAGCATATGGGCCTGCAATACTATTAGGGAGTGGGTCATTGTTGGGCCTGCGTGCCTTTTGTTGTGTTGGGCTTGGCCCATGTATGAAACCATATATGCCTCATGCTACTCTTGAGATAGGCATCGATGAACAAGTCAATTATTCCCCATCTCTATCGTCTTCCTCCTCCAGGCTTCCTTGCTTGAGACGGCGTCGCCGTGCTCTCTGCCGAGCGTGTTCGCCGGCCAACCCTCTGGTCACTTCCGCTTCTCGCCGTGCGTGTACGCCGGTAGCTATCCAGGAACGTGACATTTGGTATCAGAGCAAGGTTCATCACCACCGGATCCGTTCCATTCCGCCCGCTCTCCACCAACCCTAACAACTCGTATGGCTACCGTCGAGGACAAGCTAGATGCGCTGTCCGCGCAGATGACCTTCATGCTGCAGATGATGGAGGAGGCGAACGTGGCGATGTGCCAGCGCAGCTGCGTTGCGGTCGTCCGCGCCGTCGTCTTCGCCCGCTCCACGGGCGCCCTCGACTCCGACTACAGCCGCGCCCGCTTCGTCCACTTCACCGGCGTCATCGACTTCGACTACAACGCCAACAGCTGCGGCACCATCATCCACAACCACACATGCTGCAGCACCTACGCCAACCACCATCGCCATGCTCAGTGCCATCGATGAGTGCGCAGTCACAGGGTCCGCCTGCTGCGACCACGCCACGGCGTCACCGGCATGCACCGCTCCGACCACCGCCGCACCGACCTCCTGGGCGACACCGGCTGATCTGATTGCAGCTTCGACAATCACCCCCACACCAAGCCCTCCAGGTGCAGAGGACGACTCTGCCGTCGTCTTGCCCACCGGGTATTCGACGGATTGCTTCGGCGGCGACACCAACATCCGGGTGCCCGGGAGCATTGCGGCTCGCCGAGCGGGTGCGTCCATTCATCGACTTCGCCGCCCGTGCCACCACAGTCATCTTTGTCCACGACGACGAGGCTCTGGCGCACCTCGCTCTCGAGGTCGATCTGGACGTGTTCGTCTCCGTCAACACCGCCGCGGCGATGGAGTGCATCGTCCTCGAGTCCGGCCGGGACGCGCTCGTCTCCGTCGACACCGCTGCGGAGGTGGAGCTCTGCGTCCTCCAACTCCGCCGTTGCATCGCGCCCGCACGGTTGTCTCCATGGCCGCGCACCACAAGCTGCCGACCCCAACGACCTTCCGTTCTCCACGCTGCTCACAGTCCCCGCGCCCACGCCGCTGCAGGCCTACCCACCCTGACAGGACTCGGGCATCCTCGGCGCCACGTTTCAGCGGCCCACGTACCGGACCCAAGCTAGGGACACGCTCGACGCCATCGCATGGGGCGTCGTCGCGGGGCTCGTCACCTACCAGGACATTGCTGCCTCCATCTCAGGTGCCGCAGTTCACCTCTCTGTTCAACGCTGTGAAGTTTGCCATGCCACTCTGCACTGGAGTGTTCTTAGGGATTGATGGGATGCAAATGCTGGTGTCTTATGGAGATCATGTGGTGTTTGATAGAGGCAAATTCATAGAGTCATTATTTTGGACATTCCATCCAACAAATCCTATTCTGAGTGCTGCAATATCCATTCAGTACAAGAAAAATTCAAGAGAAAAGGAGGATTCGTGCCTACAACTTCATGTGGCATTTGATGTTCAGTTCAGCGAAATTGATTGCCAGAACATCTTGGTCAGCCCTGTGTGCGGGATTTCTTTACAGAGCATGGGTTGTTTCAGAGTTGACAAGCCCAGGACTTTCACAGTACAAAGTACTCAGTGTATTGACGACAATGGATGGGTAGTTATACATTGGAAATTCGGTAATGGACAGCCATATTTTGAGCAACTACCACCATGGGGCAAATTTGATTTCAGTCCTGGGGATTTTATGGTACTATGTAATGCAAAGTCGTGGCAGTACAAGAGAATTTCAAGGCAACAGGGGCTTGAGTACCTGCAGATTTTGGCCGGTTCTCTGCTGAGAAATAGTGACTACAACAGGGGCAGTATTCTATCACATTGTGCCGGTGAAGGTGCTTTACCAGATGCAAACCAGTACAGTCAGTCTGATGTGCTTGTGTTGTTGACAATATCTTGGCCTCCACCTGCTTTGTCAGGGAGCTCAGTTATGGAAATTATCAAGCCATTTCTGAATCTGCATGAGTTTTGGCAGCAACGACATGTTCACTTGCAGTTTACAGGATTGCCTTCTCTCTGTATCTCGAAGCTAAAAACGTGGCCCCCACCTACAGGCATGAGAAATGAGTTGCTCCAAATTGACAGAACTGGGTATCTGATATTCATGTTTCTTGACATGATGAAGAATTCTTCAGTGAAGGACAATTCCAATCCTCTCCCAAATACTGCTTATAGAAGTGTGCTTTTAATAAAGCAGCAAGAGCAGCTCCTCCATGTTACAGTTACAGCAAGTGCCTGGTTACAGCTGTCTCGAAAGGCAGTACAAGATATCTTGGGTGAAGTTGATCCTTTTGGGATGCTCCAATTCACTATCAATCAGAGGATACTATTCTGTACCAGTGGGTATGGTGTGGAGGTGCAATGTATTCCGCTTCAGTGCTATCAACAGCCATCACCTGTCATATATTTGAGCAAATTACAGGACCTCAGACCCAGGGTGATTGCGGGGATGAAACAAGGGATACAACAGGACGAGCAGGAAACTTTATTTGATAGGTGGACATTTCACCAACAAGACCACATGAAATTTCTCCTACCTAATGGTGTTGGCACACTGCTTCTCCATGTTACATCAATTAGCTGGTTGCACATGTTTGCACTTTGGGTTCTTGAATTAACCAAAAAGATATGCAGGGCATTATTGCTGGATCCCAATCAGTGTTACTTTAGTCAGTTCAGGACACCGGTCCAGAAATTTCTCAGGTGGCAGTGCAGTAAACTTGTACTGAATCAACAGCTTCACAGGACAGTGGTTGAAATATTTTTGTGGCTGATTGTTGTACACGTGATTTCTGGCTATGGGATTATTCTCTCTCAGAATAGTAGCCTATTTGACCGTGGTGTTTATATGGGTCTCCGAACAGTCTGGACTACTGAAGTTGATGCTTGCCTTGTTGCTACTGTTTTTGGTCATGGCACAAGTGTACCTCCAGTTGTTGAGGATGCAACAGAGCTTGGAGTTTCTCAGGATATGGGCCTTGACATTGCCAGCAAAGAGATTATCCTAGTCAATCAACATGCAGTTCTCCTGCAAGGGGCAAGGTGCAGCAGGACACGACTCATTTGGGATCCTCCAAGTACAAAACATGGTGAGTGGTATGCACCTCCGTTTGTGCTGTCAACAGTTCCTGTGCTTCATTTTCAAGCATCTACAAGTCAAAACTCAAGAACTGTCAAGGTTACCTACAAGAGAATGGCTGATTGTATCATCCTCGAGCTCCAGTTCTATCACATGATGATTGAAGATCCTTGAAGGCTTTGGTCTCCACAAGTGAATCCATGTCCAACACCTCAGTTATACAACCATTGGCAATGCTTAAGCGATGATTGCAATACATTCACAGCTTGAGGACAAGCTGTTGCCTAAGCAGGGGGGAATGTCATGACCTAGCATATGGGCCTGCAATACTATTAGGGAGTGGGTCATTGTTGGGCCTGCGTGCCTTTTGTTGTGTTGGGCTTGGCCCATGTATGAAACCATATATGCCTCATGCTACTCTTGAGACAGGCATCGATGAACAAGTCAATTATTCCCCATCTCTATCGTCTTCCTCCTCCAGGCTTCCTTGCTTGAGACGGCGTCGCCGTGCTCTCTGCCGAGCGTGTTCGCCGGCCAACCCTCTGGTCACTTCCGCTTCTCGCCGTGCGTGTACGCCGGTAGCTATCCAGGAACATGACAGCTTCCACCACGACATCCACCTCCGCGAATGGGACATGCGCGACCGCGCACACTGTACGGGGGGCATGAGAGCCGTGGTACGAAACAATACGACTTCGATCATTCTAGCCACGACTGGCGTCCACGCCTTTACAACAACGGGGGCAACGCACACTGCGCTACCTAATCTCTCTCTACGCGAATCTGGGAGCACACCTGTAAGGTCCAAATGGCTAGAGGGGGGTGAATAGCCTATTTAAAATTCTACAGGCTTCACTAAACAACCACGTTAGTATAAAAGATGGCTATGCTAATTCTAGCACTAGCTCAACTATACTATGCAAGCCACCTATACAATACTAGTGAAGCAAGGCTATGATCTGTAATACACCAACAAGACTAAGTCACTAAGCTACTTACTCCTATGTGATAAAAGCTACACTAAGCAAACTACACTAGGGAAGTACAAGAAAGTAAAGAGCAAGTGACTTGATTCTTATACCAACGATGTAGAGAAGTAATGCACTCGAAGAATCAATCACAATGATCAACCACAAGAGAAATCATCGGCAAAGAGATGACACAAGATTTTTACCGAGGTTCACTTGCTTCCCGGCAAGCTACTCCTCGTTGTGGCGATGCACCCACTTGTCGGTTCGCGAGCTAATCGACTATCAAGAGTCGAGCCCTCGGCGGGCGCCGCACAACCGCACACAAGATGGGGATCCTCCAAGCCACGAGCTTCACTAGAGTATCCTATTTGCGAACTCCCGCGGGGAAGGATCAAGAACCCCTTACAACACTTGGTGAGGGCTCCAACAATCTTCAATTGCGAGCTCAATCACCTCCGCTGCTCTAAGCCGTCTACCGTGTCGGGAAACACGGAAGAGTAACAAGAAATCCGCAGCAACTCGAAGATCAAGTGCCTCTAGAATGCAACTCTCAAGCAATGCACTTGAATCTCACTCAATCTCACTCAAGATGTGCAACTATGCAAAGAGATGAGTGGAGGGGTTGTTCTCTAGCTCAAAGGATGTCTCTAGGTCTCAAAATGTGCAAGAGTTGCCCTCAAACCCCGGACATCCTCTATTTATAACGAAGGGGTACGCAGCTAGCCGTTACGGACGACGCAGCGAAAATCGCGCTGACCGGACGCTCCGGTCAGGGTGACCGGACGCGTCCGGTCACTACAGGACAAGCGTGAACAGCGCGCGTCAGAACTAGCCGTTGCCCTGACCGGACGCACTCAACCGATTGACCGGACGTGACAGTACCAGCGTCCGGTCGCGTTCCAGTAAGCTCCCGTCGAGACCGGACGCGTCCGATCGCACGTGACCGGACGCGCCGCGCGTCCGATCAACACTCTGCCCCTCTGGACGCCTGACCGGACGCTCCGGTTCCGTGAGGGACCGGACGCGCCGGTCGCGCGCTCTTCTTCAGCGCATAGGAGAACTGACCGGACGCGCTGGTCAGGCCAGACCAGCGTCCGGTCACAAACCCTAGTGCCCGCGCCGCGTTGAACTGACCGGACGCGTCCGGTCAAACCGAGACCGCGTCCGGTGCAGCGTCCGGTCACCACAGTGACCGCCGTTCGCCTCCGTTTCTTTTCCGACTTCCGGCGCAATAGAAAATAGGCATTTCATTTCCTCAAAAACGCCTGAATCCCGCGCTCGCACGCTCGGCGGGAGGGAGAGCGAACCCCAAACCCCTTACTACCGCTCAAACACCACCGCCTTCGCAAATGTGCTAACACCACCAAGTGTACACCACCATGTGCATGTGTATTAGCATTTCACAAACATTTTTCAAGGCGTTATGTTAGCTCTCAACTAGATCCTAATGCATATGCTCAAGACATTGATCTAGTGGCACTTGATTCCTGAGCTAACCGTGATTGCCCCTCTTGATAGTCGGCTATGTATCCTAAACCCGGTCAATCACTTCTCTACTCAACTTAGACCGGCAAAAGAAAAACCCTATGGTTATACCTTTGCCTTGCACTCTTAGATCCTTCTCTTCCACTTGATCATCATGTCCATCATATTATGTGCGTCTCCACCATGATCTTGCTCATCATTTCATGCACCAAATCATGTGGTCTTGTGGTCATCTCTCCATGCCATTTTCACCTCCATCACATGTTGTTATGCCTAGCTTAATCACACTTGATACAATAGCATTAGCAACTTGGTGTCATTAATTACCAAAACCAAACTTGGGCTTTCAACACCCCGCCCATTCTCGATGGTACAAAGGAACATGCGCCCGCATGGCCACAACACGTATCAACAGTTGATGGAGAAGCCTGGACTCGATGGCCATGGTGTCCTTGTGCTGCAGGGTCGGCCACCCGCACCGAATAAGGAGGAAGACAGCGTACGCTCCAAGCCTTTTTTTCTCTTTCTTTTTATCATCGTTTTACCTTTACCACAAGCTACCCTCCCCTTTAAAGCTATAAAAGGGGAGGCATGGACCCCATCTAGGGGCATCGACGGAGAGACGAACTGATCGACTCATCAGAGCACACAGCAACCAACACTCGAAACCTACACACCAGAGATCTGGGAGCTCCTCCTCTCGAAGTACTTGTAACCCCTACTGTAGGCACCCTGGTGCAGAGTAACACGAAAAACACCACCCACTGAACGTAGGGACATTCGGCTCGAACCAGTATATATCTTTGTGTCCACTTTGCACACTATCCGGGTCTAAATGCGTAGTCACAAATCTACTTGTCATCATGTCTACAGCGCCATTCTAGACACCGACACAAGGGTATTTCAAACATTGCAATCTGCTGCTGCTATCCTCAATGGGATCACTGTTACTGTTTACTATTCTGTGCTCCCACCTTCAGCGGTTCACAGAGGAGTGCAGTATATAGATCCTTGAGGATATCAGCAACATGATGTATTTTGTAAATGGTCCTTGGTAAATTGGTTAGCCTCTGCTCTGGTTGCCCTCTGCGATTCTGGGCCCATTTTATTTGGTGCTGTGCTAGGCTTGTGGATGTTAACCGGTAGGTAAATGTGGACCTCGAGCGTGAGGTATAGTTGATTAATTTTTGGCACTTCCTGTTTGTAACCGCTCCAGAATAGATATACGGTTAGTGGTGGTGTGGCATAGTAGCATTTTTTAAGAAGGCTAAGTTATTTGTTGGGTGCAATGTTAACTGTTAAAGGTCCTGTAAATGATGTTCTATTGATTGAGATGCCCAAACTCCTGTCCTGCTACTGGTGTTCTAGATCTCGGTCTGTATGTGTGTGTGCTGCACAGATTTTCCCCATGCATCAAGAAATCCCTCCTGGTGGTGATGTTTTCTTTGTTTCCAACAAGAAACACTGATGCTTGTGGTTGTGCGATTGTTTCACCTTCAGCTACTTCCTGGGATGATGTCACATGCTCCTAAATCTGTTGTAATGAATGTTTTGTTCCAGTAGTTTGTTTGTCAGGACTACTTCAACTTGTCCAGGTTTTGAACTCAGTTGCAGATTCCTTCAATTTGCAGAGCTGAAGTCCATATATTTTTTGGCAAGACATAATCAAAAAGTTATACTACTAATAGGATTTTAAAAGTAACTGTTTTTATACATAGGATCTCATTTTGAATTTTTGCACTGGCCCACCTAAAATATCAGGGACGGCGGCTCTGCTAGAAATTATGATATGATTGGAAGAAGTATCAAGGCACAGCACCCTTTGTGAAAGACGAACGGGGCTAAACTAGGAGCGAGCTCTTGATGAACAGGACTACAGGAGCCACCCCTTGCTAGGAAGAAGGGTGCAAGGACCCTGGTTAATTAATTAACTTAACTTGAGTATTGTCCATTCCATTAACTCGAACTAAGGTAAACCTCCGATCTCCACTAACTCGATGTTCACATTTCAAGAGCGTTCCCAAACCATCGTTACATTCACGATACAAGAACAACATAAATATTTTATTAAGTTTAGATGGAAGAAAGTAAGTCTCAAATAGAAGAGGAGATTTTATTATCAAAATAAGGCCACCACAGTCTATACTAGGCGTTGAGACTCTTCGGTTTGTAGTCACTCGTCGAGCTTTACATGAAGCAGAACGAGGCGCCCATCTCGTCAGCTAGTATGCCTTCGATCTAACTTGATTGAGTCAAATGGCCATCTTGATCGTTGGTAACCTGAAACAGCTTAACGGCAGTACTGTGAGTACTCGGATACCCAGAGGGTTTATACCAACATAATAAGGATAAATATATAATACTTTGGTGGGTGAAGAAGGAAATTGGGTTGTTTGTTCAGTTTTGCGAAAAGTATGGCGTTTGTTAAAGAATGACATGTTATGTTCAACATTTTAATTACTTAGGTTAAACTACATTATTAAAACTAACCAAGTTGAACAAACCAGTAGTCATCATGTGCAAATATATATGCAGAAAAAGAGAGGGTAAAGTTAGAAAATGCAGAAAACACATCTGTTTGTGTCTGAATTAATGATCAAAGAGGATGCTAATTATTAACAATTTCCCATTCAAATCAAGTACAAAGTTTTATAATAACAACATGAAGAGGACACGGAAGGTTGGCATCATGCATTTGATCTTTCTTTCTTTTATCAGGAGAATACTATGAGAGCCCTACTGAATATCTTTACTTATATAAATAAATAAGGTAAACTGTTCATGTACAAAGGTCTGAAGGAAGAAATTTAAGCAGACATCAACTGATGCTATTCTGATCGAATCTAAACACTAATTGTGGTAGAAATTTATTCGATACTCTTTCCTTCTCCATTTGGAAAGCATGGCACTAAATGGAATTTCACAAGGGCACTCCTCTGTTCCAAACAGTGACTGTAAGGAGATTACTACATTCTGAACAAGCCATTGAATGCATGATGTAACTTATTCCCAAATCTGAAATCCCAATGACTTCAGTTCACTGCCACTTCAGTATTCAGCCGATTCCCATCTTCCATAAGCTCTTCAGGGTAGGGAATTCCTTATAAAAAGCATGATTTCAAATGGAACACAGACATAGTAGTGTTGCTCGTGATATCTGTCTGCACAGTATACATACTTTCTCTTGGTGGCAGGAAACCCCTTTGCAAACAGGACAAATGCATCAAATCAGATGACAAACAGTGAGTAGGCACAGAGGTTAATCACCATCTAGCAGAGCTCCAAGTGCTGATATGCTGAATGTATTTCAGAGCACCTTGAATGTTTTCATAGTGCATTCATAAATTCATCTTTCCAACAGTAAAATTTGGCACCTCGGATAGATTAGCAGAATTTCCCAAGCATCAGTCACGAATGCCAGAATCGGTAATTGTAAATTGTAATGTGGCCACCAATTGGTCCCGTCAGACCTTCTGACAAAATAAAGATCATAAATAGGACTGTACAGGTCTCATATGATCTTATAAGTTCATATATACTTGCATTTGAAGCTTGAGCCCTAGCTACTAGCTATATTTAAAGTGCATGTTTCTTGTATTGCACACGCCCAAAAGGCCAAAGTGCATCTAGAAGCAAATAGGTTGGAGCAGCTTGGAACCAGCTGCAGAGTTTATTGTTGCTGGTTCTTCTTGTATGAGCTTCTGAGACATAACCAGTAAAGTGGCCGCCAAATTTTGGTCCCGTTCCCGTCCTCCCTGAGCTCTTTCGGGTGGTGAATTTCTTTCAAAGTATCTGAGCTCAGGTCATACACAAATGCCCACTCTGTTAGCGTGCCGTCACCGTGACATGCTTGAAGTGCCAAACCGTAGACATGGTTTCTCTTGATAGCAGGGTACTCCCTGGCAGAAAGGGCAAAGTTTTCGCCGCGACCGAGGAAGAGAGAGTGGTCGCCGAGGTCCGTCACTCTGTCGCGGAGCTCCAGCATATTCTCCGGCGTCCATTCCGTCTTATACACCTCGGCGAAGGACGGGTGGCCGCCCACCACGCGCAGAATGACGAGCAGCAGCTCGCCGGCGCACGTCACCATCTGCGCCCCGCGCACGCCGTGGTAGCGTTGGCAGCTGCAGCGCCGGAACATATCTCGGCCGATGTTCATGAGCCAGACGCGCGGCGGCGCGAGGCTGATGTCGCAGACGACGAGGACCCACCTCCAGTCCATGTAGTATACCCTCCCCCCGTGGAACGCGACGGTCTCGATCCCCGCGGTGGCTTGCTCGGACAGGACGCTCCAGGCGGCGTCCCCAGGCCGCCAGAAGAAGGACTTCCGCGCCCCCTGGTTGCCATAGAGTTGTGTGGCGACCGCCACCCAGTCCGACGGCGGCGACGCGAGCGGGTCTCCGGAGAGGAAGACCTGGACGAGGTCGCCCAGGGGCGGGAGCTGGAGCTCGGGGCCGGAGGCCGGGTCCCACAGCACGAGCCGCGTGGGGGACCGCGCGATGTCGCCTAGGGCGAGCCAGCCGCGAGGCGCGCCGAAGCAGTACGGGAGCCCGGCCGGGGGGTCGCGGATCTCCACCTGGTGCTGGACGCGGCGGCGAGGGAGCTGCCAGACGGAGTAGCGGCCGGGTGCTGGCAATCGGCTGATGCTCCGGCCCGTGCGGCGCGCCACGACCCACGGGCGGAAGGCGGTCGGGGGAGAGGTGGAGGCTCGCCAGTGCGCGCAGACCTGGTGGATGTGGAGGTGGTCGGCATCGGTGGTCAGGTGGTGGGAGATCTGCTCTAGGAGATCGCCGGGGAGTGAGGACCAGCTGGAGCCGCCGGTCACCATGCCCATGGCCATGGGGACACAGATGCGGCGGGGACGTTTCATTGCTATTATATATATATATATATATAATAAGTATTTACTCTTATTAAGAGCGCGGACCTCGGCGGACTCTCGTGGTGGCCACGATAGTAGAAAAAAATTTCACCGTTCGATTCTATTTGTACGATCTGAGTTTACCCCACCGTTTTCTACTGTACACGATCCTGGCACCCACTGGTGGGGAATAAAATATCTCCCTCGTCCTCTCGACCCCCAGCCCCGACGCCGCCTCTTCCCTCGCGTCGCTCTCTCCCGTGGCGTCCGTCGCACCGCCCTTTGCCGTCACCTCCGCCGCGCGCCGACGTCGTCACCGCTGAGCGCCGCCTCCGCCTCCACCCCCCCTCCCCGGAGCGCCACCTCGGCCTGGGCGGACAGCCCCTGGCGCCGGCGCCACGCCAACCTAGGGTTTCGGCTCGAAATCGGCCTTGGCCCGGGCTTAGCGGCGCACCGGCGCGGGTGGCCTGCTCGAGGAGGTGGAGTGCCACGAAGACGCCGAGGAGGTGAGTTCATCTGTAGATCGATCTCGTCTTCCCATCCCACCGCTACCGGCTCCAACTCTAGGCATGTCTCTACCTCTCCTCTTCCTGTTCCTCAATCCTCTCCTTGCTCCAGGCGTGGAGGACCAGAGGTCGATTCCGACGAGTGGAAGATCAGCTCGGTGATGGAGGTACCGATTAGGCTGGCCATCAGTGCCATGCGTCCCACTTAATCGAGGTATTCCTTGATTTCTATAGTTTCCAGATAACTACATCGTCATTCTTGCATAACTCTCCTTATAGAATAAGTAATCTGTTATTATGTTTTCAAATAATGAGTTACGAGTCATGTTTCATTCTTTATTCCAAATCTTGTAGACTATTTTCTAAGAATGATCCCCATCAGAGAGAAAAAGGCAGATGAACACGTAGAGCAATAATCTGACAATGGCTGGGAAGCGCTTGACTACATCACCAGGTAGTGGATACTAATAGAATAATGCAATAATTATTTTCCAATCATTGTTTTCATTTGATTAGTGACTTAGTCTAATGAGGATGCATGTACTAAAACCGTCTATAGATTTTGCAGGCTCTTAGAGGAGATTGAAATTGTAAAGATAAAGTACGTAGTGACAAGTACAGAAATTGATGCGTACATAGTGACGAGTACAGAAATTGATGCTCCTGTTATAGCATGGATAGATTTCAGGTTTTTTACATGTACACCTTTCTGTTGTTTGCTTCTTTGGTACGTAGTTCTAATTATACAATTGGTTCTCTTGCCATTTCCTGAATAGGTTTCAGGTTTTTACATGCTCTCCATTTTTTGGTTCAGCAATATATATTTGACCATGACTCATGGACACAAGAGAAAGATATGTCATGTTGGGACTGCCAAAGTGTTCGGTGAGTAAATTCTTTCAGCTACAGATTATCAGAGTGGTCATAACTCATAACTTCCTATTTAAATTTCAGCTTCATCTTTTAAATTTTACAGGTTTATATGAGTGGTTCATCAAACATATTCAGGTACCTCCTGAGTGGATTCTATATTTTATACACATTCTAGCTTCTTCATAGGAAAGGTGTCTCTTCATAGTGCTATGGTAACCTCCCTATTATTATGTTATCCAGGACTTTATATTTACCACATAGATTATGCAGGGTGATGCAATTAACCTTTTCCCGCTCAGTCATGACAGAAAATATAACATTCAGTACTTGAATTGGTGTCAATTTTTCAGCATTTGCCTTCTTGAGTCATAGAGTCAGGATGATGATAACGATATTGAAAATTGCCTGCTGCAGTCTAGGCTGTGTACCAACATGGAAAAACTTAATTAGTTAGCCTTAAAATTACTTAGCTAGATGCTGCGCGCATGCATACACATGTAGAAGGAACTTGGTGGGCCCATTTTACAATATGTACAAATGATCCTAGCTTATCCAAAAATATAAACTGCTACACGTAACATATTCTATCATCAATGTTTATCCATGGTTCCTATTTGATACATGCCACATGCATGGCCTCTCTGCCGTATGATATTAATTTTTTCCTAAGTGTAGTCATGGTTTCAGGTTGCATCATTTTTCTTCCTTCAGGAATTCTAGCAATAGCCCCTGCTCCCAGCCTCCTTAATGGTAAATAAGTATTGGAATGTGTGGACCTCCATTGTTTATGTTTCGACCATCACAATTCTTCTGAAATATTAGAAGGAGCTCCACCATTAAAGTTTCGTATGTTATTGTTCCTAAACATCGCCTTTAATTTTCTGTCAAAATTATTAAATCCTAATGTCTTGTCGTTACATGCAGCCCTAGAATCTGTAGCCAATTTCATTTTAAAATAGCTTTTGTGGGGGGTTATTACAGCTGTATCTTTTTTTTTACACGTTGGAGTCTGCTGCAGCTTTGTTAAGTCTACTTGCTGTCAAAGCACTAATCAACGTGCCACGTTTCATAATAGTTCTATTATCAGCCAGGATTTCATGTTTCTGCTGTTGTTTAGGTCAGCAGCTCGTGCTTTCACCCTCCTCCATATTTTTGTGGCCTTTATCGCAGCCTCAATAAATAACTGTAAAATTAGTTTCCGAATTTGCGGTACTTGCTTATTCAGATAAATATGACAACTCCATTCTGTTCTTTCGTTTATTGCTACTTAGTTCACTTCTGTGTGCCTATGCATGGCATAGTAAGAAAAACAACCACATGCTTACCCTTAATTTGTGCTACCAGAATATTGTTTTGTCCTGTTTAATGTACTCTTTAATTGGAAGTTATTATTATAAGAACAGAAATTGTTCAAACAAACGGTGAGAGCAAATCTGAACGGTGGAAAGTTATTTTAGATTTGCCATGTACATCATTCTAAATTTCCTTCTTTTTCTTTCCATGGTACAGTCAATAGGTCTGGATCATAAAGTTTTCTCAAGTTTGGACATCTTTTTCCTGCTTTATATGCTGCAGACATATGGTGGGAGGAAAGACAGGAAGCTAGGACAATAGATGTTGAGTTCTTGTTGAACCCAACCACTTCGATTGCACAATTCTTCTTCGAAACATGATAACCTGGTGCGTCTGGAGTTAATTTTTCCTTCATTTTGGTGTGCTTTGCAGGAGCAAATAGTGAGATATGTCTTTGATTGCTCAGCCACAAACATGATAACCTGGTGTGGTCTATTGGCGTTGTGCTTCTGTAATATATGCCAATGCCTTTGTCATGCTAATTTTGTAGATGTCAAGTAATAGGATGCATGAAGATCGGCTTCTCTTTTTACCTAGCTACACTACTGCTCCAAGTGTCTACTGCGTTCCCATACCATGTGTCCGACGAGTCACTATCAGAGCCATGTCAATGTAAAAGGTATCTCCCCTCCTTGCTTTGGTCCTTTTATTTTTTTCCCCCGGATTGGGCCACACTGACTGCTATTATATTACGATTGGATTTTTTTTCGATTCAATCCTGAGGGCATGCCTAGAGTTTGGGTTCTATGTTCCTAGCTACCGTTTTGGTTGTCACAGCTACTGACAAGTTTTCCGAATTTTTTTCTTTGTGCAGCTTCATTGATCAGTGCCCTTCTCATGATACAGCATGGTGGCTGCTTTTTTGTGGCCCATTCAGATTCTACAGGTCCTTTTCATAATACATAGCCTTGCTCTTTGCTTTGTCGTTTGAATGGAGTAAAGCCGGATCTGAAAATAGAATACACAGCCTGTTTGAGAGAGCTCTAACTGATGATAGATTGCAAAATCTGTTCTGCTGTAACGCTGTTATTTAGCCTATGAGGCAGAAATACCCTGCAACTCTTCTACAGCACGGCGTGTGTTCTTCTGAGCTATACATGCCTGTCCATGATATGATGCGGACATGTACCATTTTCGAATTTGATGTTCCTGTGGTTTTTTGTCTGCCTTGCAGCCTTGTCCTAAACATTGTTATGTAGTCAACTGAATAAAAACAAGTTATTTTATTGCTATGGCATTTCATCTGTTGTTTCTCCTGATATTGCATCATGAATATAAGAGTTGGCTTAGTTCTACCACTGAAGGAGTTCTCAAATCTCCAGGAAGTTGATCATCTGTGAGTGTCTTTGACTTCAATATGCATGCAGTGTGAGCTCTGATTCAGAATATGTTGGCTTATGTAGCCTATTCTCTTTCACTTCAATACTGTAATCTGGCTCAATTTTTTTTTGGTTACGACCGTGATGCCGCCTAGAGGCTCTACTTAGCCAAATAAAAGATTGGCATGCTATTACTGTGCTAGGTTTAGATTACTATACTATCCTCAACTTTACTTGACTGGTAACTTTTTATAATGGTCTAATTGAAACTGTATTCTACAGAGAATGTGCATGCTCTCTTTTATTCGTCCAAGTCTGAGACTTGATCCGGAGTGCTCATATGACGATGGACCGATAAGGGACTCATGCATGGGCGAAATGGTTGCAGGTCTCAGACTGGGAACATGGATGTATATCTCAAACTGGTTTTCAAGCAATGGGAGGTAAACAAAAAGCAATCATTTTCTACATGATCTAATGTACATATTATGCTTTCATCTTTGACAAAAAAGCGAAGCTGAAGAAAAAGCATTGGCTGAAAATTCACATGTCATAGGAATTTAGGTGTGCTGCAGCCTTCATATTTCCTAATTAACTACTTCAGTTATTGCCATTTAATGTTTCAAGACATGTGGGTAGCTTCATGGATAGCTAATAATCTTATCTTATTCAACTGAAATGACGTTAGAACTTCCGTACTGAGACCACTCAAATATTTATGCACATGGTAGTTTTAGAAGCCTCCTAAAAATGGATGGGATATTGGAATTACTCTCTTTTTGAAGGGATATATATTTACAATGCATTGAGTAACCATATTTGCTGTTCTGTTGAACGTTGGTCCTTTACAGCGGCAACGGCAATACAGGTGAACCTATTGGCATTTTCTGAAGAATTTGATCTGGACCATCAGGTAATCTCTAGATTCATTGAAAAAATAGTTTCTCCATGTGACCTTGTTTGTCTATGACTGCATAGATAGTGGTGGCAACCAAATGAGGTCCTATCAGGAATTGAGAGCACTAAAATGAATAATTAAGAGACTAACTTCCTCAAAGTGCTAATAAGTATGTTACAATTGTTTTGCACGTGATTGGGTTGTAGTGGACCTTCCTCCACTACCAACTTATGAAGAAGTGGTTTGCATATGTGTTCCAGTTTCATGCTCAAATTATTCACGGTCATTTTCCAATAGGGCTTCTATGTGTTACTTTTCCCCCTTTATCTTTTCTTTGCATTACCTGTTATATGCTACATAATTTAACGTAAGAGCAAGGACAATATGGAGAGACATCCAGGCTGTATATGTAACCCCTTTTATTAGGATGGAAAAAGAGAACAAAGTTGGAATTGGGTTTCAGTTTTATACAGTTTTACCTTCTGTACAAATTTGCATTCTGTACAAATTTGCAAGAACAAAGAACCGTACATATTTAAAATAATATCATCCCTATAACCGATTATCTTATTATATTTCTTAACCTTAATGGATTATGATCTTTGGTTGTGTTAATGATAGATATCGATCTTCCCCTTGACTGTGCCGATAATAATTGTACATTACTTCCTCGCAAAAAAAAAAAATTGGGTGGTGTTTGCAAATTGATGGGAGTGTAACAAGGCTTATGCCAATGTACCATTATAAGTAATCTATAATCAAAACATATATATAGAAGTAATCTGTACGATTATAGGCAATATGTCTTAACAGATTTCTTTCCTTTTACTGTTCCATCTCTATCAAAAAATTAGATCTCCCAAAAAAACCAGCCAATCCTCTGTGCACTAAAGTCTATTTCATGGCGACATTATAAATTCCTGCTTTATTTCACACGGTGTCCACTGTTTTTGTGGCTCCAGTCCTTGTTCTTCTTTAACATAGTACATTTACATATGAATTATATAGGATGAACCAGAACGGACCAACATCATTGAAAAAAAAAAAGGAAAGCACAGATCTTACTCAAACAGAGGCCCTGCAGGCAAAAGCACAAAAATATCATGCTCCTGCATCTTCAGATTCCCCTCCCAAAAGGTATGTTTTTCCCACTGTGTGCATCTTCGAGCATGATGGTACCATTCTACAAAAACCACGGTTCAAAGACTTTTACAGGGAGCATATTCAACCAACCTTTTCTATCCAAACTGCAGATCCAGAAAGGAAGAGCCGAAGCTACAGGGAAAAGGAACTGCACGCAGGACCTCTCTGTCAGCAAAAGAAGTGAACAAAGTTCGTCTGAACAAATTGTTTTCTGTTTTCATACAGATTCATACTAACGATTACGATCTAACTTCCGACCCACTTTCCTTCATCAGGTTCCTTTTAGATGCGTGCTATACAAAGTGCAACAAAACTTGCTTCTGCAGCCTCCCTGTATAAAGAGTTTAAAAACTTATGATGTATTAAGAGTCTAGAACTATTGTATGTATGACCGACTTTTGCATATGTTTTCATACAAATTCATACTAACGATTAGGATCTAACTTCCGACCCCCTTTCCTGTATTCTATGTTCATCAGGTTCTTTTTAGATGCGTGCTATACAAAGTGCAACAAAACTTGCTTCTGCAGCCTTCCTGTGTAAAGAGTTTAAAAACTTATGATGTTGTAAGTGTCTAAAACTATTGTATGTATGCCTGACTTTTGCATATGCAGCAGGCAGCGTCCAGTGTCTTTCAACAGAGTGGCCTTTATGACCGTGGAGCAAAATTCTAAACAACTGACTGTCAGAATCACCAGGCGAACCATCCGGATGCAAGATCTGTATAAGGACAGCGTTACTACTAATCATGGTAGCGAATGTAAAAAACCACTGTGTGGACCCAGTGGTCATGCATTCTTTAACCTACCGCCGTGTATACGCCCTTACCGTTAGACATTTTATAGTTTATTTATATAACATATATACCCCGTTAATTCTTCTGCAATCCATCAACCATCTAATCGGCCACGCGCGCAATGGCGCGCGCAATGTACTAGTTACAACTAAGATCCCTTTCTTCTTTGATAAAAGAAAGATCTCTTTTTCTTCCTTCTTGGCCTTTATATTTATGATATCCTATAGCTTCCGACTCCGATCCTGATCTCCAGCTACTATTAGGAAAACAAGTCCGGTTACAACAAGAAAAACGGAACCCTTACCAGCAGTGGTGGTGGGTGTTGTAAAACATGTGGATTCGAGCATCTCCAACAACTTCTCAAATGAGGTTGTTATTTTTATTAATTTGGCAAAAACACAAAAATCCCTCTCCAACAACTCCTCAAACCAACTTGCTATTTATCCCAAGTTGCTATTCACGGGCCTCGCGCGCGTATATCTCCGCGCGCGGAAAGGACTTGCTATTGCCGCGCAAGCCCTCGCGAACGCCTGCGACGCTCGCCCTCGCGACCGCCTGCGCTCGCCCTCGCGACTCGCCCACGTCGAGCCCGCGCACGCGGCCTGCAGCTTCGCCGCTTCCCACATCGAGGACCGGTGCACGGGCGCGCCCGCGACGGACCGGCGAACCGGCGGAGCTGCGTGTGACGGAGGCTGGCCGGCGAACGGGCGCTCCCGGGCGGCCTCGGCGACGCTCCGGGACGGCCTCAGGGCTGGAGCCGAGGGGCGGGGCTGGCCGGAGCGAGGAGGACCGCCGCCAGTGCTGCTGTTCCTCGCCGGCGCGGGGAGGAGGTGCCGCGGGCCTCTTCGTTCGTTAGCGGGCTTCTTCATTTTGGCAAGTGAGTTTTAAGGAGTTGTTGGAGAGATGTTTTTTTTTCACTTGCCAAATAAATTAGCAACTTGCTAAAACTCACGATTTACCAAGTGATTTTTTCCAAGTTGTTGGAGATGCTCCGAAAGAAAAGAAAGAGGAGAAATCCTAATTCTAAATCAGTTTGTATGCAAGCTCTTACCAAACACTAATGGCCTATAATTGGATATCTTATTGACTTTATTTAATGCAGAATTCCGCAGATTAAAGCTTAACAAAAGACTTAACAGATTATTATTACTCCTGTGGTGGTGGAAAGGCTCAGCAATCACGTGAAGCTGAAACTAAACTGGACCAAATGGTTGATATATGCCATGTTTCAGAAGCAGCAAGAGAATTCTTCCATATGATTTTTTCCCCAATCATTGCATCATGGTTTCAGAAGCATATGCAGATATGAAGTTAGTTAATGCAATGATTGATTTTGCATGGTTCATCCTGCCATGCATATTACAGTACATTTTTTTCAATCAGAGAAGTTTTGTACTCAATTGCATATTACAGTACATTTTTTCAATCAGAGAAGTTTTGTACTCAATTGCATATGCTACTTGTTCTTCCATGTCCTTCCCATCCACATTTTTTTATTTTGCTGCCACAATATGGCTTCCTACGTAGTGAACTCAAATATGCAATTTTTGGCATGTTTTACAATTATATTAGCTGATTAATGATTGTTTTTTAGGCAACGCATAGCACATCGAGAGAGGCATTTAGATGAAGTGGAGGTTAAAAAAACACTCTTCTTGAGCATTTCATCGAATACATCAGAAACATGGCGATCAATTCCCTACCTTGTGCTGGTGGACACTGGTGAGGAGGTAGGGTAGTCCCCGGCGAGCTGCAGCCTCTCCTTGGCGTCGGCCTCCGTGCCGGCGGGGGCGCGAAACTCGGCGGCGACGAAGTCCCGGAAGTGCTGCCGGGAAGCGCCGCTGCCGACGTGGGCCTCCATGCCGGCGGGGGCGCGGAACTCGGCGGCGACGAAGTCCCGGAAGTGCTGCCGGGAAGCGCCGCTGCCAACGTGCTTTTGCACCGCCTTCAACACCCGTCAGTACGCCACGGCGGCCGCCATCTGTCCGCCGGCCTCCTTGGATTGAAGCGCCGTGAGACGAGGGGCAACGGCACAGAAGTGTTTGTGTCTACTGGCTCATACTACTTTTTTCTTCAAAAAAAAACTTTTTTCAATCAGTTTGGAAGAACTTTTTTGAATGATTCGAGTCACTGTTACGGTCGTTGTGGAATGTGAATTAGAAGAAAGAATCAACATTTGCACAAGCTCATATTATTACTTTTACTGAAATCTTCCTCCAAGTACAGAGCAGGTACCAAGTAGCACATCCTTTATTTTCCATCATGTTGCAGCGTTGCAGTCTCAGCAATTATGTTTTCTAAGCGGCTGTTTTAAGGGGTTCAGTTCTGCAAATTGAAGCAATCTGCAACGAGTTCAAAACCTGGACATCGCATGATAACAGACTATTAGGGAACAAAACATTCATAACAACACAACTTAAGAGCATGTGGCATCATCCCATGAAGTCAATGAAAGGTGAAACAATTGTACACGCATGTGTTTCATGTTGCAAACAAAGATAGTATCACCATCAAGGCATTTCTTGATGCATGGAGCAAAGTAGTACCCCACAGCCCACGCACAGAAAGATTTAATAACAGTAGCTGGACAAGAGTTTGAGCAGCTCAATGGAACATCATTTACAGGACCTTGAACATCTCACCCAACAAATAACTTAAACATCGCACCCAACAATAACTTAGTCAAGCTCAAAATGCTACTATGTAACCTCTATTCTAGAGCAGTTACAAATTTACCAACTGATTAACAGTTTAGACACTGATCACAAGAAAAACAAAATCATCCTGAAGCCTACCAGAACCGAATAAAATGGGATCAGAATCTCTGAAGGCAACCAGAACAGAGGCTCACCAATTTACCAAAGATTCACAAAATACATCATGTTGCTGATATCCTCAAGGATCTCCTGTGTGAAGGGCTGAAGGCAATACCACGGAATAGTAAACATTGACAGTGATCCCATTGAGGATAGCAGCAGCAGATTGCAACTTTTGAAATACCCTTATATCCAAGAAATGGTGTGAAACGATGGACAATACTATGACCTATGAACCTTTCACAAGTAAATTATCTACAACAATTCAGCACCAGCCAGCAGTGCTTTTCTCTCACATCAATTCAGCACCAGTCACCAGCCACCTGCCAGCCAGCAGTATTTTTCTTTCACAACAAATCAGCACCAGCCACCAGCCACCAGCCACCCGAACAAGGCGTAAAAGGTAATGGGTTGATCACTCTTGATCTTCCAAATTTTGGATTTGCAAGGAAATATGCTGCAGTATTAACTTGATGAGGACGTGTCGACCTCCTTCCCATGATCTTCATTTACTGTTCTTCGCAGTCGTTTCAACCAGATCTCATAGTCCATCGGGTATGGAGTTCCACAAAGGCTGTCGACATAATCTGCAAAAGCTTTTAACACTGCTGAGATGTCACCCAACTTCTGCTGTATAACTCTCCTCGACCATGACGTCTCCCTCCACTGAAGTGCACTTTCAACAGAGTCAAGTTCGGGGCAAACTCCACCACAAGAGAAATATAGAAGATAAATTAAACTTTCTGCGTCAGATGCTCCACATAGTTTTCCTTCCTGGAGTGCAAATGTAGATGAGAAGAATAGATTCATTACTGGCCGATCCCTATCTTCTAGGATAGCATGACCCCATCCAATAAGCACAAAATATGGATGCCTTGAACCATTATTGACACGGATCACATTCTCTGGCCGGATATCACCATGACGGATTCCTGCAGAAGCTGCTGCAGCAAGAGCAGATAAACAGTCATGGCAACATCTCAGAGCCTCCTCAACACCGAACAATCCATTCCGTATCAGATTTGAAATGGTCTCACCAACTGGTGAGGTGACAAGCATTGGAGTACTGCACCATGGATGACCACAACTTCCATTTGAGTTAGGCTTGTTACAAGGGCCTGGATGGATGACCCGTCCAGAAGATACCATCTGTGGTATATATCTGCTAGAAATACATCGTTGCTTCATCACAGTCAGTACTTTGGTCTGCCTCTGTACTTGGTACCAGGAGTTCATATCCTCCCATGCTGGTTCCAAATGAGAAGGACTGGAGCCTACATAAAGCAAATAGGTTTCCGTAGGTTCTTCTACAGGAGTAGAAGTATAAATAGGAGGATCACTGTCTGCTAGGATGTCATTGATTTGAAAACCTTTCTGTGTGTAAGCATCATCCATCAATACAACAGATCCTATTTCAAGCCTTAGGGTTTCATGTGGTTTCACATCAACAGCCGCTTCCTCCTGAACTTCGACAATTTCAGGAGAATGACTTCGCTGTTGGAATCGAAACAATCCATTACCATTAGCTTGTCTGTCAACCAAATGTCTTTCTGATCTTCGACTTTGTAGCCTTGAACTATGTTCAGTTGCCAGTTCATCGAGAGAATACTTAGGCTCTCCATAAAATTGGATCATTGAGTGAAATATTGCAATGAGAACCTGAAGGGTCCCAATGTCTCCCCAGTTAGCATTCCCAAGTTTGTTCCATACTCGATCTATGAAAGAAACTGAAATTTTGGCATGTTTCTTTATCCATTCAGCAGCACAGTCATAAACATTGTTCAGATCAAAATCCAGCTTGTTCAAATCACCTTGCACTTTTACCACTCCTCCAAACTGCGAATCAACAAGAAGCAAGTAAACACAGTCTGAATTGCGAACAACAGTAGAGGATCTGCCAAGGCTTCGAGATAGTAGGACACGCAAAGCAAAGAACAGTGCCTCCCCTAAGACAGCAGGAGATGGCTCCTGGTCACCCTGTGCGGAAACCATTCCAATATCAGGTCTCAACAAAGCCAATACGACAATATGATCCCATCTTCCTTGTGAATGCTTCAAATTCTTCAGTAGTACAGCGGTTGCACAAACACCATCGAGTTTTCCACTGCTAATAGCCTTCTCAGCAGGATAAAATTTGGAGCTTGTGCTGTGTATACAGGCAACTGAAAATGGCATTGCTTCATCAGGACCCCAGAAAGTTTGCCACAGTCCTTTAATGCCTGCGTGAAGGAAATCCTCTAAAGCAAGATATGCAGTAGCTTCAAAAACATCTGATGTCGATGCATATAGAGCATTTGGCATCCGTACTAGCTGCTGAAAAGTAACACCCTCCAGAGCGTAATCAAAATTCTGTAATTCTGTAAGGTCGAAAGGAACATCAAAAGCTGGCTTCCTGAAACCACAATCTTCACTGTGACCAGAGAACCAATCCTCTAGGCTTGAAGTTAAAAGTTCACTGTCCACAAACTTCCGGAGAAAATCTTTGCATGTTGATGATGAGAAATTACGGTGCCGGCCTCGTGAGGAAGTACTAGACTTCTTTGGTGCTGAACCGACTGATATATGGTCAGGCGATTGGTCTGCAAAATTACGTCAAATCCCTTCAGTTAGTAAGTGTAAAGTTTATGCAAATGGATGATATAATATGAAAGCTTCGAGAAACTCTAGGATCCAAGATGAGCAATCAAACAAAAAGTAGCAGATAAACAATAGGGTACTGAAGATAGGCAAATGTAGCATGAAACAATACATCACAAGAAAAACTGGCACAAAGATGTCTACTTGGTTTAATCAATCAATACCTGAACACAATACTAGTACAATCATATATGGGCATGATTTTTTTTGGAGATTTTTCTGGATGTACCCAATAAGTCCATACAAGTCGAAGAAAAAGCATAGAAAATTAAATATGGATCCAATATTCAGGACGATCAGAGAACAATCACCAATGTACTAACAGAAATGACTTCTCAAGTCAACCTGAATTTATCACGATGATCACTAGAATTAGAAACCCAAGAAATACAGAGAATCAGAGATAACCAAATATGAGCAGTAACTTTATTTACTGGACAATAGAATTCTGAGTAACCAAATGTAGTAATCCCATCCTACCCTTCATTCCTTCTGCAAAACTTTACATGAGCATATCCCCCCACCTCCACCACAAAAAACAGTGAAACTTGATAGTCTGCCAGCGCCAAAGATTATTGTATCATCATAGTCACCGATGCAAGGGCACTGTAGATGTTTACAGTTACAGAATATATGATATCAACTTCTGCTTTATAGATCTCAAACGACTGAAATTCGAAATGAACTGAATTGGCAGTCCTACATTTTGCAATCTCCATTTAGATTGTGTCACAAGGGGGGTACAAGAACATAGCATTGCTGCTGACCGAAATATACATGGGATCTATGCTTGAACACCACAAAAACTCAGAAACTTAGGTGGCTGAATGCAATGAATTCTAAAATGTGGTATATTATTCAACTAAACTTGTGATTGGGGAGCTGCGGATTTGTAATTTCCATAATACCATTCCATTCTCAAGCTAACCCACATGACTGGAATGGACTTGCTTCCCTTTCTGCATAGAAGAAGAATATACCCATCCCAATTTCGTTCACACACGATCCTGATTCCTGAAACCTAAAACTGAGTAGGATACATTTCCAAAACTGAACTGGTCCAGCTCCAGCCTTAAAATAGGAAGTTTTATCAGCAAGCAAACATGAGCTGCAAAACATTCACACAGCCCACCTCATAGCATGTGAAACACTCGCCCAATATCAAGCTAACTATAGACCCCGCATCAAGCACCGAATTCGAAGCTAAAATCAAAGGATGGGATCCTAATGGTCTTAAGCCATACATTTGCACAGCGAAAAATTGAAGCTTTGCCTGCAGCTCTTCCCAAATCCCACCGCCACATCCACTCAAAAGAATCAAGCAAAATCAGAGAGCAGCACAAGCAATCCGCCCAGGATTTGTTGTGCTTCGACAAAGGTGCAGGCCCGAACCGTGGGGAGGAAAAAAATCCGGGCGAATCGAAACAGCGCCTCCCAAACTCGTACAGCTCAGGGAAACCCCGGGGCAGATCTAGAACGGAGCTATCAACTACCCCAAGAAGGAAACCAAGTCCAGCAGAGCGAGAGAGAGGGGGAGAGGGGTCGTCGTATTTCGTACCTTCCATGTGACGGCGGGTCGTCGTCCTCTGCCGGGCCGGCCACGCTAGATTGGAGCGGCTGCTGGAGGTGGAGCAGGAGCGGTAGGGCGACGACTACTCCCAACTGCCTCCGCGGAGCTCCGTGGTCGCTGGACGGCCGCCCCAGCCCCAAGAAAAGACATCCGTCGCCCTCCGGAAACAGACGGAAGGAGATTGGAAAAAGGTGGGGCTTTTATTTTTAAGGGAAATCGATCGGCTTCTCTTCGGTTTCTTTCCACCGATCCCCGAATTCCGGTGGTGAATGAGCGAGAGACGGCAGGGCAGAGAGCCTCTTGACTGGTACGACCGTTCCCCCCTTCTCGTCCCTTTTCCTCCCTCGACGGCTCGACCACAGCAGATCAGAGCTCACCTTTTTGTGCGTGCAGGTGCAGCAGTGCAGTGTGGTTGAGTGTGCGTGCGCTGTAGCTGAGCTGTGCTGTTTTGGGCTTTTGCTCTTCCTTTGCTGCTGCTCGTTCGTTCGTTCGTTTCGGTAGACTACCCTGTTTGTTGGCTGCAAAGATGAGATGGAGGATTGTTTGGCTATATGTATATTTTATTAAGATCAATGTTCAGGTGCTGTGGGTTAGTTTTGAATAAGGAGTAATTTGCAGCCTTGCAGTCATAGAAATTGTAAAAGAAACTGTCGTTTATGGAATAGCTGCCCGCCCACTGCACACTCTGTTGAGTAACCATACAGTATGGAGGATCAGTATTATGTGCTCTCATGGTAACCAGACAAGACGGTTTAACTAACCATGCTACAGTGTAATCCACCTTACCTCATGCTCTTCCCAGGTACTAGTGATTGTTAGCAGCTACTGCTTCATAAGTATTATATACAGATTTTCAGATGAGCGTTCGTGTCTGCTGCCTGCCACCATCTTTAGCTTGTTCCCATCTACCTAATCAGATATGCTGAAATTATTGTACTGATGAACTACTCACTCTCTGCTGCGATCGAGCTACCTGATGACCAATGCAATGTTGGCCATGTGTGGGTGGCGATTGATTGAATATATAATCGACGGAGAATTTTATTTATTTATTACTGGAGATGTGTGTGCTCATGCATCATCGCTCTCTCGAGAGAGGGTGTGTGTGTGTGTGTGACAAGCTGACAAGCATGCCGTTCCAATAGAAGACAGCATGATAGTGGGGGTGGCAAAAGAGAGGCACGCACGCTAACGCTAGCATTGTTGATGTTGAATGCATCCATCCAATCCATCCATGCTACGTTGCTGCTAACTAAAAGCTGATCCGCATGCACGCAGCACGCGTAGTTTTCTACGTACAGTACTGTTGCCTTTTGAGCACGCTGCTGAACAGTAGCTTAGTGGACACCCCCACCCCCAACCCCTCACAAGGACGTACACGTAGCGTACTCCCTCCGTCCCACGATAAAAATGTCGTTCTCGTTTCCATGAAATTAAACGTTTTCAACTTTAACCAAATAAATACAAGAAAATATTAATATTTATAGTACACATTTTGTATCATTAGATAGATTGTTGAATCTGTTTTTATATAATAAGTTTATTTGGAGATATACACGTTGCTAATATTTGCTACAAATCTAGTCAAAGTTAAAAAAATTGATCAGCACGCATCTCATAACGTCACTTAATTATTTTGGGACGAAGGGAGCACATACATGTACATGTACAGAGGATTATATAGATGATAGTACTCCACAACTGTATGATGATGGAGCAGCTAGGTTAGTTAGCGCTTTCTGATGAGTTCTGACAGCGATCTTTAATGTGGTGATTGGTCGGGCACGGGACCATCATTTGGTATGATCAACGGAGTTGTCAGTGTGTCCATGTCATGCCCTGTCATCAAACCATGGGCAGGCAGAGGCAGGCATGCATGCATGCCCATCATTGTGCATTAAGATTAAGGGACAGTAACACACTTGTGTTGTATGGGGACAGATAGAGACACGCAAGTCGATATCTTGGAAAGCCATCTGGATCTACATCACTTGGAAACCACGCTAGCTGGCTCAAAAAAGAAAATGCAATTCCAGAATAATAATGCTAAATCAAATGATTCGAGGGTTGATCAAATTTATATAAAAAGATACTAATATTTATTTACATATTAAATAAGTATCATTAGCTTCATCATAAAATATATTTTAAATCTATATTAATAGAGAGTCACATATATACATGCATGTTTGTAATGTTTTCTATAAACTTAGTCATTCTTAAGATAGTTTGACTACGCCTCCATCCTAAAAAATGATGCAGTTCTAAAATAGTGCTAAGTCCAGATGATTTAAAGTTTGACCATTTAAGATGTTAATGTTTATCATGCTAGATTAATATCACTAGGTTCATCGTGAAATATTTTTTTTATAGCATGTCTATTTGGAGTCATACATGTTGATATAACTTTTTAAAAACTTAGTTAAACTTTAACATAATTTGACATTGACCAAATCTGGAATTGTACCCTTTATTTTCATGGTTTTCTCGGTGGACATCTTAGGGCCTGATTGGTTGGTTACCAAAATTTGTCTTGCCTAAGATTTGGCAAGCCATTATTTTGGCTATTGTTTGATTTCCTACCAAAACTTATCAATCCCTCACATCTAGCTTGCCAAATCTATGGCAAAATTTTTTTATCTAACTCTAGCTTACAAATCTTTGATATGGCAAATTTTAGTCGTAAACCAGTCAGGACGTACACATCATCGTCCCACTTGAAAAGCTTTATTCCGCCCGGAGACAACTGCAATGATCTCAGTCAGAGTCAGAGCTAGCTAGCTTTATTACGTCAAAAATGCACTAGTACATAATGGCGACGACCTGTAAAGTGGCAGCATGCGTTTTGATCTGTTTTGGGCCTGCATCAAGATCACTACTTAACTGGGCCTTATCGCTACTTGGAAGGCATATGAAGACCATAGCTAATAGGCAACGAGTTTTGACCCAATGTCCCCCCTAAAAACACGAGTCGGGCTCAAATTCTTTTCTTCTCCAAGATGGGCCGTCTAAAATTGCTTGTGTGTGTAGAGCTGCTCAAAATTTGTTCAAAGTCCCCTAAAAAAACCAAAATGGGTTCAAAGGTGTCCCCATATAATTTTGAGTGCAAAAAGGTCTATTCTATCTCACTGATATAACTTGATTTTCCTCCTCAAATTCTAAAACTAGACATATTACCCCTTAAACTCCCAAAACTATTTAATTATCTCATTACCCTAGTTTGGAATGGGTTTGAAGGCAGTTTTATCCTTTTCTAAGTTAAAAAAATTAATAAATATTTGATAAGGTTTTAAAACCACACAAAAGGTTTCCAAGCTTTTAAAAATTCTTAAAAAAGAAATCTAGAAATAGATTGGGATACGAAAAATCCAAATAAAATATTTAGAGCTCATGAAAATATTTCTAGATGTTTGAAAAATAGATTTGTACTAGAAAAATGGGAAAATATCTAGAAAAATCTAAAAGTATTCTAACTGATATATATGTGTAAACATGTTTTGAAAACTTTGTACGGCATACTCTTTGTAATTTGCAAAAAAGAACTCCCTCTCAATAAATCCGACCAAGTAATCATTCAAGGATTCATACCCCCATCTTATACCTCAATTTATTGTTCACATAATTCATGGATGAAAAGATCCTCTCTAGTATTTGCTAGTGCAAGTACGAGCATTTCGATTTGATAAGATTTGACAAGCTTGTAAACAATTAACTTCATGTCTTTGAAATGATCTTTTGATTCAACTAGCTTAATGGAAAATAGAAATCATAGATTCATAGTCCTTAGTTCGCAGTCTTCACCTTTGTTGTTGTATTCCACTTGGTTGCATCGCTTGGCTATCACTTGGTGTCCTGGGCGCCACCCCTCCGTCCCTCGCACTCGCTACTCCTACAATTCTAGCCGCATGCCATTGTCGGCCACCACAAGAGCTCCTTTAGCCGTCAGACCTAGTACTTGCAAGTAGCCAATGAGGAATTGGTTGATTGGGATGGTCAAGCACAACCTTATGGCCGGCCTAGGAATAGGAGGGATGGAATGGTGCTGCTTTAGGATGCTCTTACTCCCAAAAATAGAGGATTAAACCCAATATATATTATACATATGAGTATAGTTGATGTATACTTCATGTATTACATAAAAGATGGGCATTCTTGGGAATGCCTAGGAATCACTATAGCTTTGCCCCTGCTTTTATCCATAGCTAGAAGTTGTAGGAGAGGTTTTATGGAGTGATAGTGTTGACACCGTTTTTTTGGCACGTGTCAAGATGGTCAGAGAGGGCTAATCGGCAGGAAAAAGTTATTGTATACGTTGACGGTCGATGAAAATCAGCTTGTAAAGAAGAGTGCCGATGAATGGTGGTGACCGATGGAAAGGTTGATTTAGACTCAGAGGCGTTGACGATGAGGTTGAAGATGTTATTGCCGATGCCGATGAAGGGAAGCCTGAAGACTGTTGCGATGAAACAGAAAGTATGCCGATGGAAAGGAGGTCGATGAGAATTCCATCGTAATTAAGGCGGACAAGGAAATAGATAGGAGTTGATTTCCTTTTCTATGTTTGTTAGAGTCTGATTCATATAAGAGTCATATGTTTCCTTAGGTGTGGACTTGGTGTCCTAGTCGTATTTGGTTATGTTTCATTAGATCAGGGTATAAATATAGATTGAGAGGCAATGTAATAAAAAAAGGAATCAATATCAAAACCAATTTTTACTCCTATTTGCATCTACTTACTTTTCGGCGACTTTGTCAATTTGCATATTTTTCTTTTTACGAGTTCTCATCGATTCAGCGAGCTGCATCGCTTCAGTGCGACCTTCGGCGATCCTCGAGTTCCGCGTGAGTACCTCTTGGCCGTGACTTCCGGACGTATCGCTGTGGTCAGGACCAAAGTGCTCGTATCTTCATCCTTATCGATTAACAGGTCAAATCGACTGACACGCTTTGGATATCAATTTCGGGTATTAGCCCTTTGTGTTTGCAGATCCACTTTTGCATCAACACATCTTTTGGCACGCCTGGTGGGACCAATCTGATCAATATGTTCAATCCTGAGATCGATGCGGGGAACATCATTGCGGTATCAGAAGAAGATCTTAAGAAAGAGCAGAAGCAGGCTATGGAAAAGGCTATAGAAGAATACAGACAGCTTTGTCTGAAATCATTCAGCCTGAACAAGAGCAGACAAGTCATCCAGAAGCAAGATTTGCCGTTGCCTCGGCAAGTTACCTTTGACTCCAATTCGGGTAAACTTCAAGAGATGGTTAATTCTGCAGTAAATCATGCTTTGATTAATCACTCTAATGTGTTGTCCAATACTGTTCATAATGCTGTAGTTCGAACTCTCAAAGAAGGGCAAGCGTTACCGCATTACGTTAGGCCTGCCTATCACCAACCAGAGCCGACATCTGTCAATACTCCATCGGCTCCCTCGGCCGTTGTAGGTACAGAAGTTACTTCCCCTCCAGTATCAGCAGGCTTACCTAATATGTAATCTACACCGATACGATCAGATTCGGTACTATTAGGAGGACGAGTTTAGCTTAATACAGATCTATCGGCATCAGCTATGTCAGGCCCCGTGTCTCAGAATAGCTAGATTCCTGCTAATTGGTGGGGATATGGTATGCCTCCGGAGTCATCTATTTTCAATCCTGGGTTACCTCAAGTGTTTGATGCAGCAGGAAAAGCTCCTATACCATCGGCTGTTTCGCCGATGGCTCAAGTGCCTCAATATGCCACAGCAACTACTGTGCAACCAACTCCATGAGGTTTCCAGATGCCTTTGGTTCAAACACCTAATTCAAGTCTATCGGCAAGCTTACTGCTGATACGGCAGAAGGCCCCTGCTATAAGTCAACCTGGAGTCCAGTTTCTACCCCAAGCTGGTTATAATTATCCAACAATGTCAGTAAATTACCAGTCATCGGTAAGTTTTGTACCAATGAGTTCTAATAATGGTTGGTCAGGACAGTTGCCTGTTCAATGTACAGTTCAGCAAAATCAGTAGGTTGCAGGGATTCAGCAAGGTCATATGCAAGCTGGTTTCCAGAATCAAGCATCGGCAGCTCAGCCGATGAATCCTTTCCAGCAGGTTAATGGACCACAAGTAACGGCAAATATGCCGATTGCTGGAGATCGTGGGCCGCAAAGATACGTGAAAGGATATCAGCAGGCACCTCCTGTAGAAATTCAGCCAGTTCGTCACCAGGAGGCTGATGCTTTTTGGGCTGATAAAATATCAGAAATTATGAAGGATCAGTTTGGGATAAAGCCCAAGGTTAATACTTATTCTTACCGAACTCCATACCCTCCAGCATATGATTTAATTCCTCTCCCAAATCGGTACAAGGTACCAGATTTCACTAAATTCTCTGGGCAAGATGACACATCAACCATGAAACATGTTAATCGCTTCATTATTCAATGTGAAGAGGCAGCTAGCAGAGATGAATTAAGAGTTCGATTATTTTCATCATCTTTATCTGGATCGGCATTCACATGGTTTATTTCATTGCCGCCAAATTCTATTATTACTTGGGCTGATCTAGAAAAGTAATTTTATAAATATTTCTTTGCTGGAATCCATGAAAAGAAGCTTACCGATTTAGTAAAATTGAGACAACGTAATGATGAATCGGTAGAAAGCTTTGTGCAATGGCTACGAGATGTAAAAAATAAGTGCTACAGCTTAGTGCTGGATGATCGGCAGCTTGCTGATCTGGCTTTCCAAGGATTATTGCCACATCTTAAGGACAGATATGCTTCTCAGGAGTTTGAAAGCCTGAGTCATCTCGTGCAAAGGATCTCTGATCAAGATACTAAGGTTTTTGAACTTAAAAAGAATTGGAGCAAGAAGGTATCATTTGTCGGGGAGGTAGAAGATTCAGATTCAGATGAAGAACTAGTTATCGGCTTAGCTGAGTGGGCTAAGAATAAAAAGCCGATATCTTGTCCCTTTGGTCAGAAAGAGCCAGAAAAGTTTACTTTTGATATCACCAAGGCTGACAAGATATTTGATCTTCTGCTTCAAGAGGGCCAGATTAAGCTGTCACCTAATCATGTGATCCCATCAGCAGAAGAGTTGAAGAAAATCATATACTGCAAATGACACAATGCAACTTCACACAGTACCAATGAGTGCAAAGTGTTCAAGCAACAATTACAATTGGCTATTGAATCTGGGAGAATTAAGTTTGGTAATTCCAAGACCCAGAAGCCGATGAAAATTGATCAACACCCTTTTCCAGCGAATATGTTGGATGCCAAAGGTAAGACCAAGGTGTTGACATCAGAGGCTGCTGAGAAAAACGCATCAGTGGATCCCCAACATCGGATAACTACCGATGATGCAAAAAGTAAGGGACTGCTGGGAGAAAGTAGTAGTTCCGGAAAACCCCCTCGACCTGCATTGTGATTACCCATCGAAGGCAGCAGGAGGGTTGGCGTCAACGAAAGGACCGATATCGACAGCAGCAAGAAGAGAGACGTCGAGAAGAGTGGTATCGGCATAAGGATCATTGGAGGTGTCCGTTTTTCATCCATTGTTGGGAAGAAGGTATTAAATTACCTACTGTTAAAAATTGCCCTGAGTGCAATGGTTATTATAGAGTCAATCGGTTAGAAAGGAGGTTTCAACCTGGCAATCAGGGTTTATCTATCAATGAGCCGATCAGAGGTAGAGCATCAGTGCATGATTGGCTGGGGGGCAGACTTAGTGTACATGAGAGGCTTGGTAAACGCGCTAGATATTTTCCAAGGAATCAAGAGAGCTTAAAGAGATAGCAAACGTAAGAGTTTCTGATGAAGAAATATTTTACAGGGATCCTAATATACGTCGTGTAGAATCAACTAGGACCTGTTATCAGCCGGTTTGGAAAACTAAGCTTCCTCAATGGTGCCCTGAGGGTTTGACAAGGACACAGAAAACGAGGATGCAGCGTGAGCGTCAGGAGGACCTATACCGAGAGGAAAATTCATCCAATGAGAGATCTGACAATTAGCAGTGGCAGGTGAAACACAAAAATAAGGGCCCATCGGCAGATGTTAATATGGTATTTATGTTACCGATGGAGTTTTTGGCACTTTCTGATGATGAGGAAAGAGTTATTCTCCCTGATCAAGTAGCTCAGCTGGCACTAGATCCAATGATGGTTGTTTTTGAGAAACCTACCGATGACGAGAGACAGCATCTTAAGGCTTTGTTTGTGAAAGGCAGAGTTGATGGGAAGCCTGTATCCAAGATACTTATAGACGGAGGGGCCACAATTAATATTATGCCTTATGTGATGTATCGGAAACTTGGTAAGGAAGATCAAGATTTAACCAAAACTGATATGATGCTGAAGGATTTTGAAGGCAATGTGTCACCGGCTAAAGGGGCAGTATGCATTGAGTTGACCATCGGCAGCAAAACCTTGCCGACAACGTTCTTTGTTATTAATGGCAAGGGTGCATATAATCTGCTTCTAGGAAGGAATTGGATTCATGCTAATTGTTGTGTTCCTTCTACAATGCATCAATGCCTCGTATAGTGGATTGGTGATAAGATTGAGGTTGTTCCTGGTGATTCTTCTTATATCATCGCATCGGCAGAATCAGATACTTATGAACGAACCAAATGCATATCAGGAGAAGTTTGGAAAAAAGAGTTCCTCAAAGTTACCGATTATGAAATTTCACCGATCCAAGCAGTCGGTTTTGAAGAAGAGTTTTAATGGATAGGTTTGTCGATGCTGGAAAATTAGGTCAAGGGTTCACATCGGCTAATGATTTAGTAGAAGTAGATATTGGTGATGGTGATAGGCCAAGACCTACTTTTATTAGTGGCACTGTTCGCCTAAACGACCGTTTAGTCCGTTTAAACACCGTTTAAACGGTAAACAGAAGTCAGCCGTGTTGTTTAGGCCCTAAACGGTGAATTAAACGGTTGGACCGTTTAAACCCGTTTAAACCGTTCAATCCCGTCTAAACGGCCTAAACAAAATTAGATTAAACGTGATTAAATGAGATAAACAAACATTTAATTCATAATTAAGTGAATTAAAGGACTATGTCTATCACAATCAATATGAAACTAATTAACATTGTAAAAATATAAAGTGTTGTGGGATTTAGATTTCTTCCAACAAGATTATTTGGTAGAATATTTGATTTTTACATGTGTAAATATGTATAGGTTCTAGCAAATTTTATTTTTACCTACATAAATATGCATATTTTATTGTTATTGTACAAAACCGTTTAGGCCGTTTAACTCCGTTTAAACACCGTTTAAACGGTCTAAACGCTAAACAAAGGGTGACCGACTATTTACCGTTTAGCGTTTAGGAAAACATTAGTGCTAAGTTAGATTCCAAGTGTAAACAGCAAATAATCAATTTATTAAATGAATATAAAGATTGTTTTGCTTGGGATTATACTGAGATGTCTGGATTAGACCGATCGATAGTTGAACATCGGTTACCTATTAAGTTTGGATTTCGGCCACATCAGCAGCCAGCGCGCCGATGCAATCCTAATATACTTCCTGACATTAAGGTCGAAATAACTAAATTAATTGAAGCAAAATTTATTCGGTAGTGTCGATATGCGGAGTGGATTTCTAATGTCGTTCCTGTTTATAAGAAAAATGGGAAACTTTGTGTTTGTATTGATTTCAGGAATCTCAACAAGGCCACACCGATGGATGGTTATCCAATGCCGATAGCTGATTTATTGATTGATGCTGCAGCCGGACATCAAATTATCAGCTTCATGGATGGTAATACAGGTTACAATCAAATATTCATGGCTGAAGAAGATATTCCTAAGACTGCTTTCAGATGTCCAGATCATGTGGGATTGTTTGTGTGGATAGTCATGACGTTTGGTTTGAAAAATGCCGGTGCTACTTATCAAAGAGCTATGAATTTTATTTTTCATGAATACATTGGCACATTAGTGGAAATCTACATTGATGATGTAGTGATCAAGTATAGAGATATCACAAAACATCTAACTGTTCTACAAAAGATACTGAAGTGCACAAGGAAACATAGATTGAAGATGAATCCTAATAAATTAGCATTTGGTGTATCGGCAGGTCAATTCTTGGGTTTTATGGTGCATCAGCGGGGCATTGAAATCAGTAGAAAGTCTATTGATGTAATTAACAAGATGGTTGCTCCTATCAATAAAACTGAATTGCAATGTTTGATCGACAAGATTAATTTCATTAGAAGATTCATATTTAATCTGTCGGGTAGGATCAAGGCTTTCAGTCCATTGTTTAAATTAAAAGCCGATCAGAAATTTGTATGGGGAGATGAGCAGCAGTTAGCCCTAGATGAAATTAAGAAATATTTAACAAATCCTCCTGTGTTAGTTCCACCTCAACACAGGAAACCTTTCAGGTGGTATTTGTCAACTGATGATACCGTTATCGGTTCAGCTCTTATTCAAGAATTTGAAGGGAAAGAACGTGTTATTTATTATTTGAGCAGAAGATTAGTGGATGCTGAGACAAGGTATTCGGCCATCGAAAAATTATGTCTGTGTTTATACTTTTCTTGTGTAAAATTAAGACATTATTTGTTATCTGTCGAATGTACGGTCATATGCAAAGACGACGTGGTCAAATATATTCTATCGATGCCGATATTAAGTGGTAGAATCGGCAAATGGATTTTAGCATTATCAGAATTTGACCTACGTTACGAATCGACTAAGGCAGTTAAGGGGCAGGTTATGGCTGATTTTGTCACTCAGCATTGTGATACAGTGGACTCTTTGGAGGTTGCTCCTTGGACACTTTTCTTCGATGGGTCCACATGTGGTGAAGGAGCAGGTATCGGTATTGTGTTGATTTCACCTCAAGGGAGGAAGTATGAGTTTTCTTTGCCGATTGTTGCTGCATCGACAAACAATCAGGCTGAATACCAAGCCTCGATAAAAGGGTTAGAATTGCTTAAGGAGATACGTGCCGATGCTGTTGAAATTTTTGGTGATTCTATGCTAGTTATAAATCAATTAGCTGGGATTTATGAATGCCGAAGTGAAGTTTTAATTTCGTATTATGAAAGATGTTTGCAATTGTTGAAAGGGTTTAGAGATTTTCGTCTTGAACATATTTCTCGGCTGCATAATGAAGAGGCGAATCGACTAGCTCAGCATGCTTCAGGGTATCAGCCTATTCAGGAAGTGCTAACATCGGCAGTCGATACCGATGACTGGAGAAGGGAGATTGTCGATTATTTAAATGATCCATCTAAAAAGGTTGAAAGACATATAAGGTTCCAAGCTACCAAGTATGTGCTCCTTGATGATGAATTATATTATCGAACCATAGATGGAGTTTTACTCAGATGTGTTAGCAGTGATGAATCGAAAAGCTTGATGGGTGAAATTCATGAAGGAGTGTGTGGAGCACATCAATCGGCTTTCAAGATGAAGTGGATGATTAGAAGGAATGGATACTATTGGCCGACTATTCTTGAAGATTGTTTTAAATATTTTAAAAGATGTCAGGGGTGTCAAAAGTTTGGTAATATTCAAAGAGCGCCTGCATCGGCTATGAACCCTATAATTAAACCTTGGTCGTTCCGGGGATGGGCTATCGATCTCATCGGTCAGATTTATCCGCCATCGAGTAAAGGACATAAATTTATTCTAGTTGCTATCGATTATTTCACAAAATGGGTTGAGGCAATTCCTTTGAAAAAGGTGACATCGGCTAATATGATCGATTTTGTGAAAGAGCATATTGTTTACCGATTTGGTATTCCTCAAACTATCACTACCGATCAGGGTACTATGTTTACATCGGGAGAATTTGATGAGTTTGCTGTAGGTATGGGAATTAAAGTTTTAAATTCTTCTCCATATTATGCTCAAGCTAATGGTCAGGCTGAGGCTTCTAACAAAGGGATTATCAAACTCATTAAGCGCAAAATTAAAGAAAATCCTAAGAGGTGGCATACAGTATTAAATGAAGCCTTGTGGTCATATCGGATATCATGTCATGGTGCAACCAAAGTAACACCTTATCAATTAGTATATGGACACGATGTAGTATTGCCTTGGGAAATTAAGACTGACTCTAGGCGAATACGTTCTCAAGATCAACTAACAGCCGATGATTATGATACTCTTATGAAGGATGAGTTGGAGGATATAGCAGGTCATCGGTTAAGGGCTTTAGTTAGCATCGAAGAAAATAAGAAAAGGATAGCCAGGTGGTATGACAAGAAGGTGAAGGTAAAGGAGTGTGCCGATGGAGATCTGGTCTGGAAGTTGATTTTACCGATTGGAACTAAAAGTTCAAAGTTTGAAAAGTGGTCTCCTAATTGGGAGGGTCCATATCGGATAAATAAGTCTGTTCCTGGTAACGCATATATTCTCGAAACCCTCGAAGGGGTTGTGTTTCCCAGAGCATTGAATGGAAAATATTTAAAGAAATATTACCCTAGTATCTGGATGGATGCATAAAAGTATAAGTACCGATAACAGTCCTATCGGCTAGAATTAATACAAGGGTGTCAATATCTCATAAAGTGCCGATGCAATAGACAAGATTTACAAGTTTAACAAGGATTGGATAGCCGATATCGCACACAGGCGAATCTGGTCGGCTTCCTTCATTTCTTTGATGTCTTCATCGGCAGCACCCTCCACAGGCTTGAGTTTTTTCTTCATGGCCAAGGCTTTGCGAGCTTGGATGTCTTTTTCTTGTTGAAGGGCCTTGATGGCATCGGGTAGCTGGCTTTCTTCTTGTCTGGCATGAGTTAGGGCTGCTTCAACTTCCTTCAATTCAGTTAGTAAAGCTGTCCTCTTTACCGATAGATCCAAAATTTTCTGCTTAAGATCGGCACCTGAGGTCTGCAAGTTGCCGATACTCTTGTGCTTCTCATCGGTAATCTGTTTTAGCTGCAGCATCTCTTCCTTGAGCTAGGCTTAAGCTGCTCTATCGACAATACGGTGAGCAGCCCGTTGATATTGTAGTTGTCAGATCTGTAGATGGACTGCTGGGAAGAGGGTTTCTTCAATATCGGCAGGAACTTGGCCACGGATTGTTTTGAAAATGGTCTTTGCAGGATCTGAATCATTTACCAATTGAGCAGTATCCTGTTGTAACAAATCCAGGAGAGCTTCTAACTTGGCGTAGATTTCTGCCGATATTGTTCCTTGTGCCAGGGAAGAGCTTGCTTCTTCTCCATCTTCATCGGAAACATCAATAGTGAAGGAAAATAAGTTGTTAGGGGAGTCTTGTTCCTGGGAAGAAGAAAAGAAGTCAGTTAAGGATAGGTATGAATATTATAAATCGACTAGGTCAATCGGCTTACCTGCTTTGAGGCAATTTCCTGTGCTTGGCTGGAAGGAGCGGCTTGGAGTGTGCCGTGTGGAGGATCGGCAGAGCTTGCCGATGGGATATCTTCTGTAACTTCATCGGTGGTTGGCCCTTGGGGTATGATGGCCGATGGTATATTCTGTACAGGAAGGTTAACTTGCTCAGCTACGTCGACTGGCTAGCTTGCAGATGTTGGGACAGATGTGGGGACCGACATGGACTTCTGTCGTTTTTGCTGAGCCTCGGCATCTGTTAAGGCTTTGCGCTTTGCTTGGGTCTCAGCAACGGTTGGCTGGGGGGCATCGGCACTTGTTGATTGTGGAGCTTGAACATCTGGTATGCTTGCCGATGTACCCATTTGTTGCTGCAAAACAAGTGTAAGGTATGATATTTAATAGATAAAATGTAAAATTAAAGGAATACCTCTGAAGGTTGGCTGGAGGTAGTGGTGCTTGATGTCAGAGGAATTGCCGATGACGATCGAGCAGCGGCTCTTACACCCTGATGATTAATGTTAATACAGTTTGTGATCGGCATGAGTAGAAATAAACAGGGTTATTACCTTAAATGCCTTAATCAGGGTTATAGCAGTAGCCAATGGAGTGGCCCTAGCTGTAGCCAGTTTTGACTTGGAGGTGATGGTCTTGGCACTGGTCCTCTGGTGAGTTAAAGCAGCTAGGGTGGGGGCATTGTAGCCGATCGGTGATATTGGGGAAACAGGCCAAAGGTCGAAGGGTTTCTCACTCTTGCTCATAGATGGTGCTGGGTCATTGACCTGTCACGAGAAAGTTAGCTGCCGATATAAGAAAGGAAAAAACAGAAGGGAGTTAAAAGAAACTTACTGCGTCATCGGGAATGGCATATTCAGGGTTGATCATGTGCCGATATGCGTGAGCAGATATAGCAAATAGTTGTTCCCTCCACTCTCGCCACCATTGCTTATATGATTCAGTGATGAAAGATGCTGGCGTCCAGATGGAAAGATCGACATCTGTAATATCGGCATTGGGGGAAAGTCGCACTACCCTGCTCATTCTGTTCCACAGGTGATTGTTTCTCTGGGTTTGATCACATCGGCAAAGCAAAGTTTGATTGGCAGTTGCCCAAAAGCCAATTGACGAGATACTGCCGATGGATTGTAAAACTCATAAGTGATATTGGTATTTTTCCCGCTACCAAATGTGTTCACTGGGATTGCCCTGGGAGTAATGATGGCCATCATGAGTTCATTATCCTGGTTCAGGGCGTCATCGATAAAGTTGAAAAGAAGGGGGAATTTGTTTTCTTCATCAATATAGGGTACCAGGCCCTATGATCACGAGAAAGACCATTGTAGAAGCTTTGGAAGAATCTGCCGATCTGGTCTTTATTGGCCTCTGTTCCAGGGAGGACAATTATGGCTTCACCAAAATTAAGAGGTGGGCATGTTGCCGATTCCTCATCTTCAAGGACGTGGTCTTCGGCAATTTCTCGTGGGAACTCTTAGGCAAAGAAGTCCAATTGCAGGCGTTTGTGCATATGGGCATTCAGCCACATGTTGATAAACCACCATGGGCCTCTTAAATTGCCGATGGGTTCGCCAAGCAAAAGTTTCTGAGACACTTGATGAAGAAGATGATAAGTGGAGCTCAGAAGGTATCAGCCAAGAGGGAACCTTACACCATTGGCCAAGAGTTCAGCCGCGGGGAGGAAGGCGTTGGTTGGTCCTACTGATCGACCACAGAAGATAAATTTTTCTAACCACATATTCAAGAATGTGGCATGTTCCCTCTGGTTAACTGTCCTGGTCCTTTGGTATTCTTGAATGTATCCCGTCCAGCCACCGATGTTACGGGTATTCACTCTATATTCAGATTTCCTGCCGTAGATAGAGCCCTCATCGGCAGTTGAAATATCCAAGCCAGTGAGCATGTATACATCGGCAAGAGTGGGGGTGGCTGGGCCATGTCCAAACATGAAGGTGTTTGTTGTGTCTGACCAGAAATAAGCAGCAACAATCATCATTGACTCATTTTTCTGCATATCGGCAATAGATAGCCTAACGCATTGGTCTATCTTCTGTTCTGCCCAGTACACCTGCATCGATCCATTCACCCTCAAATACCAATCTTTCCACCCTTTGGTGGTTTTGGGCCAGGATCGGAATGTGTCTTTCCATAGATTCAGAGAAAAGTTCTGGGCTCTAAAAGGGATTCTGTTAACCTCTGCATTGATTAAGTCAGTTGGATCTGGGTTGCCCATTGGACCTAGGCATTGAAAGTGCGGTTGATCGGTTGGAATAACTAGCTTGTTGCGAGTTCCTAAGTTTGGAGGATCAAAAGAATAGAAAAAAGAGAAAAAATTACCAACTGTATAAACTTGCAAAGACCAAAGGAATCAAGGTAAAAGTAATGGAAGTGGAACGAACCGCAGGGACATCGAAGTTGATCGCCATTGCTCTAAGGAGGATGAGGACACAGACTGGGGATTCGAGGTTGAGGTTGCGCGGTTGTTCGTCGGAGTCGCCGCCGGAAAGAGAGAATGCCAAAGGTTGGAGTTTGAGGGTAGAAGACGAGCGTTTCGGAGAAATCTATTTATGGGCCGCTTGGAGTAGGGGTATTCTGGACTTATCTCTATGCCGCGCACGTGTGGGTCGAGGTGGTTCAGATGGATATGGTAACTGTTCGCATGATAATCAAGGGATTGTACAAAAGATTTGATGGCAAGTAATCATGACTTGGAAGAGATCTCGGTACAGGATATTTTAGTTCTAAAAATGGCGGCGTTATTATGTTAGGATCTTGCCGATAGGTTATTGTTTCGATATCTTAACCGTAATTGGGGCAAGAATGGTTGGAAATTGTGCGATATTTACTGAGATGCGTGAATCAGAACTAGATTTGATTAGATTCAGTAACAGATTATGTTATGCTTGGAGAATGGGTTAAGATAAATGGGCAAAGGCAAGCATTATCTGGAGTAAATTTCGGAGCATCAATGTTTTATACTCCGAAATTGGGGGGCATGTGTTGACACCGTTTTTTTGGCACGTGTCAAGATGGTCAGAGAGGGCTAATCGGTAGGAAAAAGTTATTGAATACGTTGACGGTCGATGAAAATCAGCTTGTAAAGAAGAGTGCTGATGAATGGTGGTGACCGATGGAAAGGTTGATTTAGACTCAGAGGCGTTGCCGATGAGGTTGAAGATGTTATTGCCGTTGCCGATGAAGGGAAGGCTGAAGACTGCTGCCGATGAAACAGGAAGTATGCCGATGGAAAGGAGGTCGATGAGAATTCCATCGTAATTGAGGCGAACAAGGAAATAGATAGGAATTGATTTCCTTTTCTATGTTTGTTAGAGTCTGATTCATATAAGAGTCATATGTTTCCTTAGGTGTGGACTTGGTGTCCTAGTCGTATTTGGTTATGTTTCATTAGATCAGGATATAAATATAGATTGAGAGGCAATGTAATAAAAAAAGGAATCAATATCAAAACCAATTTTTACTCCTATTTGCGTCTACTTACTTTTTGGCGACTTCGTCAATTTGCATATTTTTCTTTTTACGAGTTCTCATCGATTCGGCGAGCTGCATCGCTTTAATGCGACCTTCGGCGATCCTCGAGTTCCGCGTGAGTACCTCTTGGCCATGACTTCCGGGCGTATCGCTGTGGTCAGGACCAAAGTGCTCGTATCTTCATCCTTGTCGATTAACAGGTCAAATCGACTGGCACGCTTTGGATATCGATTTCAGGTATTAGCCCTTTATGTTTGCAGATCCACTTTTGCATCAACAGATAGACCTAGCCCTAGACGAATTGCAAACTCCGTGGCCAAAGACAAATGCATAACCTCAGTCTGAGTAGGGCTATGCCTAGGAGAGTGCAGGCGGTGTGACAGAATAGGGCCCCCGATTTCCAAGGACCCATATATAATTTCCAGACTCGCTAATCTATGGGCCAAATCTTTTTTCTCTGCTGAATCACTAAATACCTGGCATCTGCAGCTGTGCGCAATCTCTTCGTATTTGCTTCGATTTGTAAATAGAACTCATTATCACTAATACATGATTTGTTTGCATTTGTAATAAATGCATCTCAATCACATGAGTAATAGCCATAGATCACCCAAAATCTGTATAGATAGATCCTAAGGCCTCATTTGGCAGCGGTCCTGTGGCTTCGCTCCCAACGAGAATCAGCTAAGCACTTCCAAAGGGCTTGGTTCTGCGTTGCTCCACGTGGGAAGCGCTCCCGCCACTCCACCCAACTTGCACTGTGGGTGGGGAGTAGAAAAAACCCGCTCTCTCCACTACTCGGTTTGACTCCATCGTCTCCCTCACGCCCCTCGCTGTCACCGCGTCCCTCCATCGTGCTCTTCTTCGCACACCTCTTCACCGGGCAAGTCCTCTTCATCATGGAGCTCGCTGAGATCTAGCCCGTGGCCATCAATTTCACTGAGATCGATCCCACCGCCATCGACTTTGCTGAGATCCAACATGCCATCGTTGATCTTGTCGAGGCCACCAAGCTTGCCTCCTTGCGCCGCCACAACTTGCCGTCCCCTGTCGGGATGCGGGTTGGGAGCGGGAGTCATTGAGGAGCTCCACCAAACAGCACCGTGAGCAGTGGAGATTTGGAGGAGCTAGAGGGAGCTGAAGCAGTGGGCAGCGGTCGCGGGAGCGGGTTGAGAGCACTGCCAAAGGGGGCCTCAATTTATCTACTAAACTTTTAATACTTATGCAACATAAGCTTGTAGACCATGCAGGGATGGCAAATGGGTCGGGTATGCTACAGGTGGAGTAAACACATACCCACAACAACAGTTGCAACATTTTGTCACACCTAGGGTTCATTTTCAGCAAAATTCTAGCCATAGTTTGTGAATTTTGATGTTTACAGAGGCGACCAAAAACTATGGATTTTAGATATAAATAGTGAATAGGATTTGTGTTAATCAAAATTCATAAGTAAGCATCTCCACCGACTTGCAGGAGGTGTAAGGATCAAATCTCAAACAATTCTGTTTTTTTAATTTGAGCACCATAAAATTAATTGATTTAATTTTTGTGGGGATATACCCCCGGATACCCTCATGACTATACATGGGCCGCACCATCCGAGGTGGCCTGGCCCACGAGATCAAGGCGTGCACCGCAAGGCTACAATGTGTACTAGACATTGTAATAGTACCAAATCGGATACTTTACTTGTAACCCTCCTCCTCCAGAGTATATAAGGAGAGGAAGGGGTCCCCTAGGGCATAGGTCATACATCTCATAAAACCCCAGAGAGGAATCTATCTCATCCTCAATCAATACAAAATAACGGGACACAGGATGTAGGTATTACGCCATAAAAGCGGCCGAACCTGTATAATCTTGTGTCTTGTGTCCTGTTACCATTCGGTTCATGTCTTACGCACTTGTTTACCGACTAATCTATCATCACGGATATACCCCTCGATGTATTGCCGACCACATTTCGTCGACAGTGGTGCGCCAGGTAGGGGCTATGCGTACGGACTCCCATGCAAGCCAGATGAGATTCTCTACTAAAAACCGGGTGAGTCGTTCTACATTATTGATTGGATCAGTCTGTTCTTCAAATATCTAATACAGATTGATTTTTCTGCAGGTAACGACATCTCCCTCGTTCGCGATCTACTTCGCTAACATCGCCATGGAGCTCGCTGGGATTAATATCGAGAATTAACTCGACAACGACGGACTCGACGGCTTCAGCGGCAGGAGAGCAGTTCCAACATGCTCTGACTACGACCACGGCCTCTTGCCCTGACCACCTGCCACATCACAATAATAATCGCCGCAAGGAAAGGCACTACGACAACTGCGATGCCATCGTCATGACGGTCGGAAAGCTCAAGGGCCGGACAATTTCATCACCACCGACCAGACAACGTCTCGACTAAAGCTAAGTACACTTCCAATATTTATATTTAATACAATTTTTGCTACGACGTTTCTCCACAACGTCCTTGTCATGTTTTCGCTACGCCGTTTCTCCACAACGTCCTCGTCGTGATTATTCTTCAAATGACGTTTGTTCATGTATACCATCTTAAAGATGACATACATCTATGCTTAACACAAATCCCTGACCAGTCACGTTGACGCTCGATGTCTCTAGAGACGGCCCTGTCTTCGGCTTCTCCCCATACATGCACGAGCGTCTGCCCTCTGCGTTACGGGTGGTCGGCAACGGCTCCTTAGCGATGCCATCCACACGCACACGGGCTCCGCGCTCAGCGTAATGCGGGCAAGCTAGAGCTGGAAACTCAGCTACATACTAACTAGTCAGGCGGTTTATGCTAAGTGTAAACACAAACCTCACATCAACACTGATGTTTACAAAGCACTGGTTGCTTTATCACATCATGCTCATTTGCAACTGACTACTGAGCATCATATACTATTTCATCATTACTGATTCTCTCCGGAGTTTATATATTCTTACATCACGTACTACCGCTCTATATATTTATATTGCAGGATCTTCACCGAACTCTCACCGCTCGACCATGTCTCCGGCCACGCTTGGGGCTCCTCGCCGAGCTCTCGTCGCTCCTCATCAGGCTCGTCGCCGAGCTCTCGCTGCTTGACCACGTCTCCGGCCACGCTAGGGACTCCTCGCCGAGCTCTCGTCGCTCCTCGTCAGGCTCGTCGCCGAGCTCTCACAGCTCGACCACGTCTCCGGTCATGCTGGGGACTCCTCGCCGAGCTCTTGTCGATCCTCGTCAGGCTCATCGCCGAGCTCTCGTAGCTCGACCATGTCTCCGGCCACACTGGGGACTCCTCGCCGAGCTCTCGTCGCTCCTCGTTAGGATCATCGCCGAGCTCTCATCGCTCGACCACGTCTCCGGCCACGCTGGGGACTCCTCGCCGAGTTCTCATCGCTCCTCGTCAGGCTCGTCACCGAGCTCTCACCGCTCGACCACGTCTCCAGTCACGCTGGGGACTCCTTGTCGAGCTCTCGTCGCTCGACCACGTCTCCGGCCATGCTGGAAACTCCTCGCCGAGCTCTCGTCGCTCCTCGTCAGACTCATCGTCGAGCTCTCACAGCTCGACCATGTCTCCAGCCATACTGGGGACTCCTCGCTGAGCTCTCGTCGCTCCTCGTCAGGCTCATCGCCGAGCTCTCGCAGCTCGACCACGTCTCCGGCCACACTGGGGACTCCTCGCCAAGCTCTCATCACTCGACCTCGTCTCTGGCCACGCTAGGTACTCCTCACCGAGCTCTTGTCACTCCTCGTCAGGCTCGTCGCTCGACCACGTCTCCGGTCACGCTGGGGACTCTTGGTCGAGCTCTCATCGCTCGACCACGTCTCCGGTCACGCTGGGGACTCTTGGTCGAGCTCTCATCGCTCGACCACATCTCCGGCTACGCTGGGGACTCCTTGCTGAGCTCTCGTCACCGAGCTCTCGCAGTTCAACCACGTCTACGGTCACACTGGGGACTCCTCGCCGAGCTCTCGTCACTCCTCGTCAGGATCATCGCCGAGCTCTCATCACTCGACCACGTCTCTGGCCACGCTAGGGACTCCTCACCGAGCTCTCGTCGCTCCTCATTAGGCTCATTGTTGAGCTCTCGCCGCTCGACCATGTCTCCGGTCACGCTAGGAACTTCTCATCGAGCTCTCGTCACAATGTCTCATTAGTGCACTATCAATCTACTCCATGCTGTTCAGAACAGGGTGCTGATCTTGGGCACATCAGGAGGCTTGATGCGTACATCGCTGGTGACATTGGCTGGCAAACTTTTGGATTTATTTTCTTTAGACCCTGACACCATGTGTCTATGTCACCTACTACCAGACTCGGGGACTAAGTGGCTACACTTCACCTCGCGGTGAATGTATTGCTTTTCTTCTGGCTTACACTCCTTATCGACCAAGGAGTCTAAGTGTCTACACTTTCTAGGAAGAAAATCTTTTTCTTTTTCTCAAGAGCACCATGCATTATTCGAACAACCAACTTCTTCGGTAAATCCAGTCGGCTGATGTCATGATAGGTCGAAGACCGTCAGCAGCTGCTTAGATGGTATGTTCAGTGATCGAAGACTCCAAAAGCTGAAGCCTCACTGGTCGAAAGAAGGCCATCAACGTGTTGCTTCATAATACATGGCGCTTGGGGACTAGTTGTGGGGGATATACCCCCGGATACCCTCATGGCTATACGTGGGCCGCACCATCCGAGGTGGCCTGGCCCACAAGATCAAGGCGTGAACCATAAGGCTACAAGGTGTACTAGATATTGTAATAGTACCAAGTCGGATACTTTACTTGTAACCCTCCTCCTCCAGAGTATATAAGGAGAGGAAGGGGTCCCCTAGAGGACAGGTCATACATCTCATAAAAACCCAGAGAGGAATCTATCTCATCCTCAATCAATACAAAATAATAGGACACAGGATGTAGGTATTACGCCACAAAAGCGGCCGAACCTGTATAAATCTTGTGTCTTGTGTCCTGTTACCATCCGGTTCGTATCATGTGCACCTGTCTACCGACTAATCTACCATCACGGGCATACCCCTCGATGGACTGCCGACCACATTTGGTCGACAATTTCCTTTGATCAAAATTGATTTAATTTCCTTTGACTGAAATTTAGCACCGGAATTTCCAAAATTCATGAATTTTGGTTGGTAGAAATATGTAAACCAAAATTTGAAACCCTGGTCACATCTGTCATTGCAACACCTCACATGTGCAATTTTGTACCTTCATCCTTATCCATGAGTCGCTCATGAGTCTTGGACACCTGTCAAGTGTGTTCATATATCAATAAGTACAAAAAATGCAAACAAGCACAATTTCTTATATCTATATCACACATTTAGTCATCTACCACATAGTCACTCATTTATATCTATATCACACATTTAGTCATCTACCACATAGTCACTCATCTATATTTGAAATCATCTACAATTTAAGACCTAAATGGCAAACATGTCGTTACATCTAGACTTGGATACTTGGTTACGTAGCATGTTCCTTATATTTTGGGTCCCGATAGGCACTCACAGGTGCGATTTAGCATCCACACATAACCCTCATTCATTTTGGGTTCCAACTCGATGAGACCTGCGGGTGTAAGTTGGCTCGCATACCAGCTGCGAACACAAGGTTGATATGTGGCCTTGTGGTTCGTTTTTGTGATGAGTGATTGTTAACGTGATCCACGACCTAGGTTGAGTTGGTGACTAACCATGGCATGAGTTGGGTTGTGCGACATGTCTCTTGGCTCGTGGTGTACAGGTGTGGAGCTCGGAGGCGGTGGTCAATGGCAAGGTGAAGGTCAAGTAGAGACGTTTCGTGCCGACGGACCGGGAGCGGTGAAGGACGGACATGAGGCTTGGACTAAGGGACCAAGAGGCTGGGTGACTAGCCGTGGTGGCTAACATCTCGGACATTGACAAGCACAAGTGTACATGGGTGATGAAATGACGTCGATCAAGTCAAGATGGAGGACGATGGCGTCGTGGCACTTGGCGGAGGCCGGTGGGTCAAGTCAAGAAGGAAGGCGAAGGCGTCTAGCTTGGCGGAGGTCAGACACGCGTCGACATCGGGGGTTTGGTGGATTTCATCTAAATCCTCACGAGTTCATAGATCGGGGCGAATCAAGTTCTAGGGTAGAAGAACTAAGGTTTGTTGCAATTTTGTGTTTTTCCGTTGATTGATTTTATCTTGGGCAATGATCTTCTTGGAGTAGCCTACAAACCTCGTGTTTATGCTCTCTACAAAGTTTCAAGTCATTCCGAGGTGATTTGATCGAGTTTTGGGCTTGAAATCGATTTTTCCCGAGAGCTGTTCGTAAATACCGGACGTGTCTGGTATTAATATAGGACATGTCTGGTATTTCAAACTTTCGAGTTTGGAGCTGAAATCTAGTGGAGACCTTTCCCATGGTGTCTAGTAGCTATGTTTAAAATCTCATAGTTTTTTATCACCATTTGCTAGGGTTTTCGATTTTTCTCCCAAAATCGTTCTGTGCTATCCAGCATATCAGACGTGTCCGGTATCAGGTCCGGTATTCCGGAGGTGTCCGATATCATACCGGACGTGTCTGGTATTTGCTGACTGCACTTAATTCAGCAGCAGTTTCTTCCGCGGTTTGTGCATTTGAGCTCCGTTTTACGTTCCGTCTGTTGTGTTGAACTTCTACCGTTCCATAGACCCTATCTAGGTGCTCTTGTCACCAGTTGGCTTAGGTATCCAAGATTTGTGACCTTGCTTCTTTTCTATAGAAGTGGAGTGTCTCGTTTTTCTTGTCTTTTGATTCGGTGCTCTCCCGTTCTTTGTTTCGCTTGCTTTGTGGTGATCCGCTGTGTTCCGAGGGAACATCCACCCTTCTCTAGGGTCGTGATTATCACGGTGTCTGTAATTACTTCTTGAGGTTTGATTTTGGGACAGTGGTCAAAAGTTTCGAAAGAAATTTGAGGCTCCCTTTCACACTCCTCTGATCGTCGTTTTCGGTCCTTCACCAGCACCCGCAGATTGAATTACCATACCTAACCATGTTTTGGAGCATGGATCGATGGGCTAGTTTGTGTCGAATTTTTTAAACATCTAGTTATCCTCCAAACTTATTTCACTCTGGTACACTAGCTTCTCTCTACTGTTCTGCTACTACTGCTAGAATAGAAGAATACAGATGTGGGAATCCATCCTGTTGTGACTACATTGCCATCTAGATAGGATATGTTGTGACTGTTCTCGGCTAGCGGCGCCGTGGGGGTCGCCGGAGTGATTGATCATGCCGGCGGAGGCCCTTCCAGCCTGAGGTAGTCGTACATGACCCCCAAGAAGGGCCCGAACGCCATCGTCTGCGTGATGCTGATGCTGTTCTCGCCTCGCCGCAGCAGGTAGCCCCTGATGGGGAACTCGAAGCTCCACTGCACGCCGCCGTGGATGCCATGCCGCGCGATGGCGTTGCCCTCGCCGAACTCCGGCGTGCTGAACACCGCTTCCCTAGTCGCTCTGCCGTTCACGCGCACCTTAATTATTTCAAACACGAGAGCACGTACATTGTATCAGTGGCTGATTAGGTTACAAACTAAGATTTGTATATATGTAACATGCATGTGTACTACCGTGAGTCTGGACATTTGAGCAGCTGCAAGAGCAATCCGCAGAGTGTAGGTGCCGTTTGCCACGACGTGGTCGAGGTTGAAGCGTATCTGCCGTGTCGTCGGTGTACTGATGTTGCCAACCATCCTGCAAACACAAACATGTTGCATATATAGTTTCTTTAGTCCATAACCATCTGACATCTCTTCAACAGCACGGTACATAATCAAGCTGTTCGACTGATAGTTTTTGTGGCTGATGAATATTATTATTACCTTGTGACATGGGCAAAGAACCAGTCCTTGGAGTAGTCGCTCTGACCAACCGTGAAAACGAGGTCATTTCCAGGAGGGTGCAGCTCGGCGTACCTCTCCCACAGGCCGTACTGCCTGTACCTGTCTTTCCCAACGAAGAGCTTGCTGGCATATCTGGGGTCGGCGTCGGGGACGAAGAACTCCGCCGCCGTCCGGTCCGGGACGCCTATCTCCCACAACGTCGGGCCCGACCTCGGCGGCTCGAACACAAGGCTGCCAAGGTCAACGGCGCCACCTGTCGTCACGGTCACCGTAGAGGTGTGCACGTAGTCTCCGAGGAACCCGGGAACCCACGCGTAGAGGCTGTACGTCCCAGCCCGGCCGCCGCCGATGCTGAACCGGCCGCCGGCTGTTGCCCTCGTCCAGAACTGGTAGCCCTTGCACTGCGTCGCCCAGGAGCCAGGCTGCCCGCCGGGCGCGGCGAGCCCGACGAACGCCGTTGCAGCAGGCACGTCGCCGCCCTGCTTGCTCGCGAACGCGTCCCTGACCAGGAGAGTGCCGGTGACCGTGCCCCTGTCGCCCGCCTTGGCGAAGTCCGGAGACTCCGGGAAGCTGTACGGCCACTTGCCGGCTTCCGCTCGCGCCTGCGCCTTGGCGTCGTCCCAGAGAGCCCGGATGTCGCTGCCATTGTTGGGGTGGGAATTGAGGTAGATGAACACCGGGCCTAGCACCTTCTTCCAGTACTCGCCGTCGCCCAGGTTCAGCATCATGTCGATCCCAGTGTAATGCGTCCCTAGAAACACCTGACAATGCATATATACTAACAATTATCAAAACATACTATTGTACAAAAATACATAGCCTTCTAAACTTTTTCTTAATTATTAGTGACCTAGAAAAACTTTTGGTATTCATGAAGCATGAAGATACTGTGACTGTGAGACAGTGGAGAGTTCAGACTTTAAAGCTTGAGAGCAGCTAGTCGGTGCTCGGGGCCCTAGTGAGGTGCTGGGCTGCTACTGTCCACTGGCCGCAGCGGATGCATAAAAAAAATACGAGAAACTAATATTAGAATCGATTTTTCATCACGGTTGTAACTCAAATCTTTGCGGAGACATGGAAAGAGACACGCAACGGAGACACACAAGCTTCAGCCACATACGCCCCTTTCCTTCCCTTGTCCTCCCCCCACACCATCCTCCTCTTGATGTGCCCCCTCATCCTTGGCCAGCGGTGGTGGATGCGGGTGCAGGCGGTGGCTATAGATGTCCAACGGGCCGTGCCGTGCTAGCCCGGCCCGATGACGTGCCGTGCCGTGCCGGCCCGCGTCGTGCCACCACGGGCCGCCGTGCCTGACGGGTCGTGCCTGTGGCGTGCTCGTGCCTGGCCTCCGGCCCAAGGCACGGCCCGTGGGCCGTCGGGCCGGCCTGAGAGCACGTCGTGCCCTGCGTGCCGCGGGCGGCCCGAGAGCAGCGTGCGAAGAAGGGAAGATCGGCGCGACGGATGGGGAGGGGAAGGGAAGAGTAGCGCCGTCTGGGAGAGTGAGAGTGGGAGGAAGTTAGGATTTGGAGTGATGAAGATATTATATATATGTATGGATTGCAGTGGGTTGTGCAAAATATTCACATGATTATTAATTTAACGGGCCGCCTCTTGGACCGTGCCGTGCCACGTGCCTGGGTGGTGGCCCAGGCACGGCCTGGTCCCTCGGGCCGGGCCGGGCCGGCCCGGGCCCGGTGGCCACCGGGCCGTGCCGTGCTCGGGCCGGGCCAAAACGCCGGGCCGTGGGCCGGGCCACCGGGCCTCGGGCTGCATGGCCAAGTATAGCGGTGGCCGAGGGCCTATGTATTTTATATTAAATGTTTTTATTCGATTTTCTTTTTTTGAAAGATCGTTTTATTCGATTTTCACCATAGGTTCAAATTGATGGTGATGAAGTTCCTTATCTTCGTTCACATTTACTACCGAAGCGCGAAACCAGCAGTGAAAAAGTGGGTCACGAACCGATAGTGATGAGTGTTCTGTAGTAGTAAGAAGAAGAATGTTTTGTATTTTCTTACAGCCATGGAGGTGGGTCCGACGTGGGAGGTGAGCTCCCGCTTCATGGGGCCGCCGCTCTTGAACTCGTTGCTGGGTGTGATGACCCAGAAGCCCATGGCCCGGTTGGTGCGGCCGCCGCTGATCCAGCCATGGACGGCGTTGTCCTTGTTGTCCAGCGAGTACTGGTACTTGTCGTCCACCTCCCCCTTGAACTGCGGCTCCACGGGGTCCACCAGCAGCACGGCCTCCTTGTAGGCTAGTGGAGCGCATCGTGGCACAACTCTGTCTTCTATGCCGGGCATGTACCTCTGTATATCGTCTGAGATCGCCATGTAGTTGAACCTATATACACATACATACCGGCCATTTTAGGTCAGCCTGTAGAGGTAGTTGGTGAGTGAAGTTCAAGGGACTGACATGGCCGTGTTGAGCTTGAAGGTGATCCGAGCCTCGTCGATGGTGAGAGCAGGATAGCCGCTGGCGTGCTCCAAGATGGCGTAGCAGTAGAAACCAGAGCTGCCTTTCAGCATCACAAACCTGAAACAGCATGCAACAGTAGTTCTCTAGTTCTTCGTTCTCAAGATTTCATAGGATCGGATTCAGATGGGACAAAAAGGGGATTGCATTGAACTGGTTCTTCCATCCATTATATTGCGCATTACTACCTCTTATCGATGTTTAGCCTGACGCTGTTTGGGAGCGATGGATTGTAGTTGCTCCTGAAAGAAAGCTCCACTTTCTCTTCGCTTGAGGATAATACCCTCAACTCTGAACCGTCCAACCTATACAAAAATAATTCAAGTCGCTCAACAGCCAACACACAAGCAGCTTCCTTTTTAATTTGTGAACTCACATGTTGAGCATTCCTGGCCGACCTGATCCGGGATAGTTCCAGAGCACATCCCAATACCTGCAGGAGATTATTTATAATCAGAAACAACGATCAATGAACCATATGCATTATATATATAATCCATGGCTGCTGCGTCGCGTTATTTTTATTATATTTTTTATTATATAAAAAATTACACCAAATAATGGACAACATTTTAGAACGAAGATTATGCAAATTACTAGTCACAATTTAATTTGTGTTGACGAACGCGGTCCCCCCCCCCCCCCCCCCCCCCCATCTGAGATAGATGCACATCAGAATAGAGACAATTTAAATGGTGCAGAGGCCGGAGGAGAAAATGGGTGCACATGGCCTTAGGGGCATATTTAACTTTCCCTTGTATCAGCAAATAATTTATACACTTCTCCTAAACTAAAAGGCGCATGAGATTTTCAAATATCTCAGGGGATTTGCTCTCTGCTCCAGCCTGGATTAGGGATGCATGGTTGCTAAGGATCCAGAGTGCTTTGGGCTTAGAAAAGATTCAACAGGGAAGACATGCGGAGGTGACGAGCAAGGGTGGAGCAGTAAGGCGGAGAGCGAGCCACCGTCGGCACATGGGTAGGGGAGCTTATTTTGCACTAGTTAGTGTGGCAGGAGCGGCGGTAGCACCGCTGGGTACGGCTGGAGGAGGGTGGTGGGCGAGGGCGCGGACACTGCCACGTGTCGACCCAAGAAAGAGGATGACTGAAGGAAAATGAAGACAAATCATACATTCATCAAATTATGATGCCTATCATATACATCGCCTAATAAGAACAAAGATCTCAGATGCCTGTTAAATAGCAGATCCCTAAATTTACCCTGCAGTGTTGGCCCTGCCAGTGTAGTACAGAAGGTTTTGCTCGCCGTTGTAGTGGACATTGGTGATGTGTCCCTGCGGCGTTGACAGCGTAACTTGCACCGCACCGTTGTCCACAATTACCTGCAAATTTAAGCGTAGACATCAACACACATGCTTATTGATTTTGTATTTTAGAATTGCCAAACTTTGGAATTTGGAGCAACCCTTAACCAACAATTGTATACATGTTAGTGTTAAAAGATTGCATCAAAAGATTTGAATCCAAAATTGCCCAACTTAAGAGAGTTTGACTCAATCTAATGCTAAATAAAATTGCTTCATTTTTAGGATGGAGGTAGCACTAGTCCACATGTTCATCCTTGTTTAGCACAAGCTAGTAGGTTTACATATATGATAGGAATCCATGACCAAGTTACTAGACTTTGTGTTATTTATCTGTTCACATTTGTTAATGTTGTAGTCAAGAAAAAAATTCAAGCAAAGACATTAAATGTTCCAGCAAGTAGAGAAATTAATAAAATGTTCCAAAGAACTATCATATGCAATTTATTTAGAAAACTGGTTCTGAAGTATTGGATTTTAAAATAAACGGTAGGGGCTGGGCCCGAACTGAAATATATTGAAAAACACAAAAGGTAAAAAAAATATTACAGAGAGAAAGAGTACATGGAAAATTACAAAAGAGTTGAGGCATCCTCCTATAGTATCTGGGAAATATATTACATATTTTTTTTAACAATTTCATGGGTAACCATGGAGAACTCGTGGAAAAAATATTTCTACATCCCTACGATGCAGGAGGATTGCATATCATTTTACTAAGATAGGAGAAAGAACAAAAAAAAAGGAGGCATATATAGGGCCTATACTCCAAGAAACTACTGTGATTGACTTGTGCTCAGAATATGGTTGTTTCTTGTTGTCCATACGCTGAAATACCGGATTTCAACGACCCAACAATATGGTACGTACGGTAATGAGGAACAAACCCTGAAACCCTTATACATGCAAATAAAAAAAATGTGCTACTTCTAATTCGCTGGCCTAGGAGAGTAGGAGTACAAGTACGCAGCGCACGCACCTGGCGTTGGTTGACGCTTACTGTAACACCGTGTTGGGCTGCCAGGGGCACTGCGGCGGCTGCCAGGTGCAGTACGGTCGACGCTCCAACGGCGACGAGTAGGACGATGGCCGCGGCCGCCATCCGCAACAATGACCTCACAACATCAGGCGCCGTGGCGGCCATGGTCCATGCCTGGATGGCCGGCCGGCAAGGCATGCCGATCGAGGTCGTCGTCTCTCTCCTGGCTAGCTGGGAGCGTCGTCGACCTGCAAAGATATACACTGTTAATCTGTTATAGCAGACTGATCACTCATATATATATAAGCTAGCTGCTACAAGCATGAATGCATGTGTGGAAGAATTTCAACTCCAGTAGTCCAGGGCTAACGAGGACTACCGAGCAAGATGAAGCGCGTGGTGGCCCGTCACGCGCCTCTCTATCTCAGGTTTTTTTTTTCTCTGATGAAGGCGCAGACGATGCTGCAACATGTGATGCGCGCCGCTATATATATCATCAGCTGTTGCATAAATCGTCGTCGACGTAAATCAAAGTCAGCTTCTGTTTTTGATTTTTTTTTTGAATGGTCAACTTCAGTTTCAAAAGTCAGTTTCTGAAATTAAACTGAGATTCCTTTAACCATTCTTGAAAATCTACCAAGATTGTAGCATTAGTTATACTAAGGTTTTTTGGGTATCTTTTTTTTTATACATAGAGCATTTCCAAGAGATTAGCCAAATCATTTTGTAAAGCTATATATAACTATTAGAAAAAAATCATCTCCAAGAGACTAAGCAAATGACTCTATAAATTAAGTAGCCATCATGTATCTCACGATGTCTGCTTTCTATTCTTGGAATGACCTCTGCCGCTCGCCATCCATCCTCTTCCCGCCCATTGGCCCCGTTCCCGCGCTGATTCAGAAAATCATGTTGATGTGACACTTTTGAATATGGAGACTCTAAATTTTAGAGAGTCCGTTGGAGTAGCTTAGTATTTTTTTTGTGAGATCTATTTTGCAAAGTAGTTAAATCAGTAAATTTGGCTAACCTTTCAGCAAATCTTTTAGCGATGCTCATGTTGATGTGACACTTTTGAATATGGAGACTCTAAATTTTAGAGAGTCCGTTGGAGTAGCTTAGTCTTTTTTTTTGGTGAGATCTATTTTGCAAAGTAGTTAAATCAGTAAATTTGGCTAACCTTTCAGCAAATCTTTTAGCGATGCTCTTAGTTGTCAAAAAGCACGCCCATTTATTGTTGGAGATTTTAAATTATAATTGATTGTACTTCTTAGGCTCTGTTCGAATCCACCCAACTAACTATTAGTTGTACTAGCAAGAAAAAAACAACTAATAGGTAACTAAGTTTGGTGGTAGGTAAACATGCATTAGCTGACTTATTAGCTGAGAATCCAAATAAAATCTTACCTAATTTTTAGCAGCTAATTGCTAGCTGTATGAGATTCAAACATGCCCTTAACACTACTGCTACTACCACCACCACCTTATATAGATGGTAAGAAAAGATATGCCTGGATGTAGTGCAATTAAAAGGCCCTAATACATGCTTATATACTGCAAGCTACATAGTGTAGTTTTCTCACTTGATCAACATTCTTATTTTTGCCATGTTTTGGCATTGCCCCTGATCTATGGATATGACAAAAGTTTGACTTGGCCACTGCAGTCACAACCAAGCAATATACCCTCCCTATTTGGTCGCATTTCTTATAACATGATCTTGTGATGGGCTTTGGCTATATGCCATATAACGTGTTTTTGTTATGTAAAAGTGCATCTAGTCCTTCTATGGATTTTGGTCTATGTTACACGGATACTTCAGGAAAAGGGGCGTATCGCGTATCAGATACGGATCGGATACGGATACGTATCCGATATGCCGCCGATACGTATCCGTGGAGTATCCGGATTTTTATTATTTTTTTGAAATTCCGATACGTTTGGCTGATACGTATCAGCGTTGAGATACGCGTATCTGCGTTTGTGGATATGGTCCAGCCCAACAACAGCCGCCTATTCCTCTGTCCCCGTCGCCCAATCCTCATCGCGCCGCACTCTCGCACACGGCCGCATCGCACTGCATCCCTAGCTCCCCGCGCGCCGCGACTCTGACCGCCGCCCGCCGGCCACCGGCGACAAGCCTCCGCTCGCCGGCGACGAGCATCTGTCCGACCGTCCCTGCTCGCCACTCGCCAGCCGCCGGTGGAGTTTCCGCGCGCCCTGCGACGTGGATCGAGAGCTCCGGTGAGCTAATCCCCTTCCCCATTCTCAATCTGATCTTCTTCTTCAGTTCGTAGCCTATTGATGCTTGATTTGTTTGCTCCCCACTTCGTCTTCCTCTCCCCATTCTAGATCTGTTCTATTTCAGCAATGGAGTTAGTGAGTTCTTGTTGCTTGATTGCTTGTATGCAGTAGATGGCGTCTCCCAGTTTGAGCGGTGCTAGTGCAAGTGCAAGTGCTAGTGTAGGATCTGCAGCCACAAACACAAAAGACATCAAGGCTCCACTTTGGGATCATGTAACCATTCTGGAGAAGCCTAAACCCGGTGGAAGAAATGCTATGTGGCGCTGCAAGTACTGTCCAATGCAAAAACTAAGTAGTTACACTAGAGTTGAAGCTCATTTGCTGCAGATTTTGGGAAAGGGAATAGGCAAATGTCCTAATATTACATATGAAATGCTTAGTGCAATGAGAAAGGAAATTGAAAGGTGCAAGAATCCGGTGGAAAGATCCAAGTCAAGAACTGTTTCTCTGCCTACTGCTCCTTCCTCGAGCAATACTGATGACACCAATAAGAGGTCCAAGAGGGGGCCTACTTCTGCATTGGAAAAAGCTTGGAGAGTAGAGGACCGTAACCATTTGGATGCTTTAATCAGTAGAGCAATTTATTCTGAGGGGTATCTTTCAATTTTTTGAGAAATCCATATCTTCGAGAAGCCTTTACCTTTGCTTGCAGCCGCAACATGCAAGGTTATGTGATTCCTGGTTACAACAGAGTTAGAGAGGGACTTCTGAAGCAAGAAAGGAGGCACATAGAGCGTTTGTTGGAGAGCACAAAGAGCACATGGTCAGAGAAGGGAGTCACAATCTGCACTGATGGTTGGTCAGATCCTCAGAGGCGACCAATCATCAATTTTGTTTCTGTTAGTGACAAGTCACCTATGTTCTTGAGGGCTGATAATTGTGAAGGTGAGATCAAAACCAAAGAATACATTGCTGAAAAGTTGAGGGGTATAATTGAAGAAGTAGGTCGAGATAATGTGGTACAAATCATTACAGACAATGCTGCAAATTGCAAAGGTGCTGGTCTAATCATTGAGGCTGAGTATTAAAAACATATTTTGGACACCATGTGTTGTGCATACCCTCAACCTTGCTTTGAAAAGTTATATGTGAACCTAAAATAGGAAACAATACTTCTAATGATGAGATATTTGCTTGGCAGCAACTTGAATTTATACATGATGTCAAAACTAAGGCTGCTATGATAAAGAATTTCATAATGAATCATAGCATGCGGCTTTCGATGTTCAATGAGTTCAGCCGTTTGAAGTTACTTTCTATTGCCGAAACCAGATTTGCCTCTGTTGTTTGTATGTTGAAGCGGTTTGTTGAGGTAAAATCATCCCTCCAACAAATGGTGATTAGTGACAAATGGAGCATCTACAAAGAAGTCAGAGATGATTCTCCAACTCCAACAGCCCAACTTGCCAAGGACTTGATACTTAATGATGTATGGTGGGACAAGGTGGACTACATTCTTAGGATTACCACTCCTATATATGAAATGATTCGTATGACAGACACTGACACACCATGTCTTCACTTAGTTTATGAGATGTGGGATTCAATGATAGAGAAAGTGAAGAAAGTCATATATCGATATGAGGGCAAGCAAGAAGATGAGGATTCAGACTTGTACTCTGTTATTTATGACATACTGATTGCTAGGTGGACAAAAGGAAATAATCCACTTCATTGTTTAGCTCATTCACTTAATCCAAGGTACAAATTGCCATTCAAAATTTTTCATTTAGTTCACATGTCACATGTGTCATTCATATTTTTTGCATTCACTAAATCATAAAGCCAAATTGACAATTACAGATACTGTAGCAAAAAGTGGCTTGAAGAAGGTGTTGGCCGTGAACCACCCCACAAGGATAAAGAGGTGTCCAAAATGAGGATGGTTTGCTTCAAGAAGTTCTTTCCCAATCTAGAAGACTTAGCAAAAGTTAAAGAAGAGTACGCATGGTTCTCTAGTTGTTCAGAAGAATTTAATGATCCTGACTCAATCCATGATAGATGGGTTGTTTTCCTATGACTTGGTGGACAAATCATGGACAATCTGCTCCCATGTTGATGAGTTTGGCCATGAAATTGCTTAGCCAACCAGCCTCATCTTCTTGCTATGAAAGAAACTGGAACACCTATAGCTTTATCCATAGTGTGAAGAGAAATGCCTTAACTCCAGAGCGCGCTGAAGATCTGGTCTTTGTGCACACAAATCTGAGGCATCTGTCCAGAAGAACTGACGCGTACAAGACAGGAGAGACAAGGATGTGGGATGTAGGAGGGGATTCTTTTGATTCACTTGGTATTATTGGCATTCTTGAAGTGGCCGACCTATACCTTGATCAACCTGAATTGCAAGCTGTGACTTTTGGTTTGGATGCTCAGGAGGTTGATGCTGTGGATGACAATGAGCCAAATGAGGAATAGGAACTTGGTGCTGCATGAATTGCAAGCCTGAATGCCTTTTATTACTTTCCTAAATTTGAGACTACTATATTTGAGACCTTCGGACCTGCTATTATGTAATAATAGTACACTTAAGTAGTTATTTGCGACGTTTTTATTGTTATCAGTTTTAAATTTAGACTTGCATTAATTTTATTTTTATTTTTTTTTAATATTAGACGTATCCGCGTATCGGGTTTTTTTTGGGAAATTGCCGTATCTGCGTATCCGTATCCTTCCGATACCGATACACGTATCTGTATCCGTGTTTTATAGATTTTGGTGGATGGAATAATGCAAAGAGATTAAATGACTAACTTGTTTGATAAAATGTTGAGCAGGTGATTAGTCATATAATCTTTTTTTAGACCCCCTATGAAATTGATTCCCCACACAACTTTTTTTTCGAAAATGAACGGTATAACAACCTAGGAGGTAGCACCATCAAGAGAAAAACATTCAGTGAGGGACATTCCCATGGAGCAACTACACACACATGTCGTGTATTCATGACACATGTCTATGTGCATGAATTTAACACATGTGGTTCTTGGTCAAATATAGAAGGAATAATTGGAAAGAAAAACAATTATACTCTTTCATGTGTTGGATGCCTCCCCATTTTTATCTCATTTTTTAAAAGCTTACAAGTGGGGCATATAAAAATCTGGTGCAAAATCTAATTTTTCAGAGGCTTACAAGTAGGATTTTGGTGGATTGAATAATGCAAGGAGATTAAATGACTAACTTGTTTGTTAATTAAAATGTTGAGCAGGTGATTAGTCTTGCAGTCTCTTTTAGATCACCCCCTATGGAATTGAACCCCACACCTCATTTTTCTGAAGTGCGTGGTATAACCTAGCAGGTAGCACAATCAAGCCCCATGCCTCCTCATTTTTTGAATGGTCAACTTCAGTTTCAACTTCTTCAATAAAAAGTCAGTTTCTCAAATTAAATAGCTGAGAATTCAAATATTAGTTTGGTGGTAGATAAAATATTAGTTGATTTATTAGCTGAGAATCCAAATAAAATCTCACCTACTTTTTAGCAGCTAATTGCTAGCTGTATGAGATTCGAACATGCCCTTAACACCACTACAAGCTACATAGTGTAGTTTTCTCGCTTGATCAACATTTTTATTTTTGCCAAGTTTGGGCATTGCCCCTCTTTGGATATGACCAAAGTTTGATCACTAGGCCACGGCAGCCACAACCAAGCATATACCCTCTCTATTTCCATAGAACATGATCCTATGATGGCCTTTGGCTATATGCCATATGACGTGTTTTTGTTATGGTAAAAGCGTATCTAGTCCTCATATGGATTTTGATGGATGGAATGATGCAAAGAGATTAAATGACGAACTTGTTTGTTAAAATGTTGAGCAGGTGATTAGTCATATAATCTCTTTTAGACCCCCCATGGAATCAAGGCCCCATTCACACCTCCTTCCGAAGTGAAAAGTATAACCTAGGAGGTAGCGCCATCAAGAGAAAAAAAATTCAGTGGGGGCAGTCCCCATGGAGCAATCATAGACACCTCTTGTGGATTCATGACACAGGTCCAAGGTTCTTGATCAAATTTAGTAGAAGTAATTGGAAAGAAAAAAATGATTACTCTCTCATGTGTTGGATACATGTGCTTGGACATGTGTCACAAATCTATGGTATGTGCCCACAATTGCTCCATGGATCGTCCCCATTGATTTTTCCCCAACCAAGTCCCCATGTCTCCTCATTTTTTATCTCAATTTTCACAAGCTTACAAGTGGGGCCATATAAAAAATCTGGTGCAAAGTCTCATTTTTTGGAGGCTTACAAGTAGGATTTGGTGGTGTCACGGGATTGGAACCGCGGCAAGCATCGGGTTTGTTCGTCGAAGGTCGATGTGTGGGTCTCTGGTGGCTCGGACACTCAAAACACGCAAGGAACACAATCGGTTTATCCTAGTTCAGACCCCTTAGCCCTACATCCAATAGTATGGTGTTTTTCGTATTAGGAATGCCCAATCGCACGTTTACCACACAGGAATTGAGAGAGTTTGGCAAGGAAATTGCGCGATCCTATCGTCCTAGGGTTCTTGGTTTCTACCTCGGGCTAATCATTTTCTAGATCAGCCATCCTAAGGGGGTGTTTGGGACTGCTCCGCTCCTGTTTTTGCAGCTCCGCTCCAGCTCTGTGTTGCCAAACACTTCTAGCTCGAAAAACTCCGCTCCAAGAAAAAGGTGGAGTTTAGGGCCAACTCCATGTTTTTCTGGAGCACCTCAAAGGGTACTCCAGGTTTTGGACTTCTGTACTTCCTCATGGAGTTCAAGAAAATTACTCATATTTGCCACTCATTAATGCACAGCTTAGTCTGACTCCGGTGCACTCTCCTACCGCTAGCACCCGTGCATGCCCGCGTGGTGCCCCTGAGCATCACCCACTTCCGTGGCGCTGGATCCCCCGTAGCTAGTCATCTTAGCTTTTTATTAGATTATTTGAATAAGACAATCATTCACACACATTACAAACGTCAAAACATATGTCACACATCATCTAAGGGCATATTAGGCCATTCAAGAAAAAACTTCTATTTTTAGAGTTGGAGCTAGGCTGTATGCCTAACAATACCATATGCTCAACAAACTCCATGGTGGAGTTATGGAGCGGAGCTGCAAAAAACGAGAGTGGAGTAGTCCCGAACACCCTCTAGGTGTCTATGTTTTCGATCCCTTCTACGGGAGCCCATGCCTCCCCTTATATACAGAGGAGGGCATGAGGCATACAAATCGAGTCAGTTCTAATACAAATCGAGTTGGTTCTAACCTAGGGCTTCTTTGCCTGGTGCTTGCGGTTCATTCGTCTTGGCTCCGTCTGATACTCCTTTGTCGTGTAGGAGGGTCGACAATATCGCAACCACTCCCTGACACTCCTGTCCAGTCTGATGCTTGACCGTTAGGTGTTGTCTGCCGCTATGCAGTCTCCCCCATATGAGTTTTCTCAAGGCTTCCTTGGTGCACAAGGAGCCTGCTCCGCCCAAAGGGGCTGACGAGTAGGCCTGGAGCCCTCTGCCCCTGGGGCCTGAGGAGTCCCTTGTCCTGATGCGTCACGCCCGTTGGATCCTGCCGAGAGAATGACCGATAGTGTCTCGTGGCTGTGGAATGAGCAGACGGTGCAACGCCTCTGCTCCTGTTAGGATCTCGGCGCATGAGCCTCCTTCTAGTCTTGGCTCGGGACATTGGTAATTTTGAATAAATGTGTTCGTTCGAAACGACGATATTCGGGATAGGGTTGGGGTGGCACCAATTGAGGAGAAATTGATTCAACATCGGTTGATATGGTTTGGACATATTCAACGGAGGCCTCCTGAGGCGCCGGTGCGTAGTGGGGTTCTAAAGCGGGCCGATAATGTAAAGAGCGGTAGAGGTCGACCTAAACTAACTTGGAACGAGTCCGTTAAGAGAGACCTTAAGGAGTGGAATATCTCTAAGGATTTAGCTATGGACAGGAGCGCTTGGAGACTGGTAATCAACGTGCCTGAACCGTGACCTCTTTGTCATTTATGTCCCTTTATGTGTCTCTCTGTTTATCTTCTCTTTTGGGTTTCATCTCTAGTCTACCCCAACTTGCTTGGGACAAAAGGCTATGATGATGTTGTTGTTGTTGTTGTGTTCGTTCGAATAATTCTGAACTAATTCCTTTTTTTGCAAGGAAATTCAGAACTAATTCTGTATCAGTAATTCAGTATGTCCCAAAACTGCCAAACGTATGCAATTTCAAGCTCGGTAGTACAGAATACAGGTACTTTCTTTGGCTACATTTTCCCTCTTGCTTCAACCTGCATGTCTGTCCACAGACCACCGTAGCTATGACTGCACTGCGCACTGGTATAACAATGATAACAATACAGTCTTGAATGACTCGTTCCTAGCTAGGCAGGCGCTTCCAGCCTGATGTAGTCGTACATGACCCCCAAGAAGGGTCCGAACGCCCTCGTCTGCGTGATGCCGATGCTGTTCTCGCCTTCCCTCAGCAGGTCGCCCTTCACCCGGAACTCGAAGCTCCGCTGCACGCCGTGGATGCCATGCCGCGCGATCGCGTTGCCGCCGCCGAACTCCGGCGTCGTGAACACGCCGCCGCCGCCTTTGCCGCCGTTCACTTGCACCTGAGTTAGTTTCAGCAGTTAATTCAGAATGATTCGAACGCACGCAAATATACATACAGACAGACAAGGCACGCATGCATGATTCGACGAGTGGACAAGGAGTGTTACCTGCAGCCTGGACAGCTGGGCAGCTGCGACGGCGATGCGCAGCGTGTAGGTGCCGTTGGCGACGACACGGCCCTGCAGGTCGAACCGTATCTGCCGCGTCGTGGGCACGTAGCGATTGCCAACCTTTCTGCATGCATCCAAAACCAATCCAAGATGTAGCACTGCCAGAGTTCTTCGATATACGTATGGGTACACGCACGCGTGTACGTTCGGTGGGACTACTCGTTTCCCATGCATTTGAGGCTAGAGAGCCTCACAGTCTCTTTTTTGCGTGTGTACAGATGCGCACACGTGTGTGCGTGTGGTGTAGGTGTGGAGTGTGTGAGTTGTGTGCGTCGAAGTTGTACACGATAAAAAAAAGAAATTCAGTACAGATATGTACCTTGTAACATGCGCAAAGAACCAGTCCTTGGAGTGATGGTTCTTCCCAACCGTGAAGACAGGATCACTCTTAGGGTACAGCTCCGCGTACCTCTCCCACAGGCCGTACTGCCTGTACCTGTCTTTGCTCAGGAAGAGCTTGTTATTGGCGTATCTGGGTCTGGGACCGGCGTCGGGGACGAAGAACTCCGCGGCGGTGCGGTCCGGGACGCCGATCTCCCACAGCGTCGGGCCCGACCTCGGGGGAACGAACACGAGCTCGCCGAGGTGGACGGCCCCACCTGCCGTCACGGTCACCGTGGACGTGTGCACGTAGTCTCCGAGGACACCAGGCACCCACGAGTAGAGGCTGTACACCCCTGCCCGGACACCGCCGATGGTGAACGCGCCGGACGCCGCCGCCGTCGTCCAGAACTGGTAGCCCTTGCACTGTGTCGCCCAGGAGCCAGGCTGCCCGCCGGGCGCGGCGAGCCCGACGAACGCCGTTGCAGCAGGCACGTCGCCGCCCTTGCTCGCGAACCTGTCTCTGACCACGAGCGTGCCGGTGACGGAGCCTCGGTCTCCCGCCTTGGCAAAGTCCGGCGACTCCGGGAAGCTGTACGGCCACCTACCGGCCTCCGCTCGCGCCCGCGCCTTGGCGTCGTCCCAGAGGCCACGGACGGCGACGTCGCCGCCGCCAGCTCGCGATCGCCTGCTGGGGCTGGAGTTGAGGTAGATGAACACGGGGCCAAGCACCTTCTTCCAGTGCTCGCCGCCGCCGAGGCGAAGCACTATGTCGTCGCCGACGTAGTGCGTGCCAAGAAACATGGCGAGGGAGGTGGGGCCGACGTGGGAGGTGAGCTCCCGCTTCATGGGCCCGCCGCTCTTGAACTCGTTGCTGGGGGTGATCACCCAGAACCCCACGGCCGGGATGCTGGGGTGGTGGTTGCTGCTGATCCAGCCATGGACGGCGTTGTCCTTGTTGTCCAGCGAGTACTGGTACTTGTCGTCCACCTCCCCCTTGAACTGCGGCTCCACGGGGTCCACCAGCAGCACGGCCTCCTTGTAGGCCAGCAGAGCGCCACGTGGCGCGTCCCTGTCTGCTTCGCTCGGCATGTACCTCTGTATGTCGTCTGAGATCGCCATGTAGTTGAACCTACATATGTATCATGCACAAGTTTCTTTTATGTCTGATGAGAAGTGCAGAGCGATATAAAAACTAACATGATCGTTGTCTGAACTCTGAAGAACAATATGCATGCATGGTAGTGGGTACTCTGCTACTGACATGTCTGCGTTGAGCTTGAAAGCCATCCGTGCCTCTGAAATGTTGAGAGCAGGCCAGCTGCTGTTGTGCTCAAAGATGGCATAGCAGTAGAACCCAGAGCTGCCTTTCAGCATCACAAACCTGAAATTAGTTAATGAAACCAATAACAACAGTTAAGTTATTTTCGGAAATGTCACAGGTATGTAACTGAAAGCGTTGTGTTTGTTGAACAATGAAGCTGAATTTCTGAATGCGATGCAGATAAGATCTGTCGGATGCCACACTAGGTACCTCTTGTCAACATTTAGCCGGAGACTATCTTGGCGTAATGGATCATACGTGCTCCTGAAAGAAAGCTCCACTTGATCGTCCCTTGAGGTCACAACACTGAACTCGGTACCGTCCAGCCTATACAAATGCAGCTACTTATTACACCCAAAAGGATCAAATAAAAACAACTTCTTCAGCTGAACTAGTATATCATGAATCAAGCAAGCAACCAGTCTGTTTGTTCAGCAGTATCGATGTGTGACGGTGTTTAACACTAGCTAGCATCATTGGCGTTCACACTGAGCTGGAGGGCCGGAGCAGTTTGCTAAATGTGGATGAGGGCTTTGGTTGTCAGTCCTGCTGCTCTTTGCAAACATGCATAACTGCATCTTTTTCGGTGCACATGCATGCAGTACTTACTTAGGGTGTGTTTAGTTGGTCCTGTAAATTTTTTTTTGAAGCGCAGTAACTTTTTCGTTTGTATTTGGCAATTAGTGTCCAATCATGAGCTAATTAGGTTCTAAAGATTCGTCTTGTGATTTACAACCAAACTGTGTAATTAGTTATTTTTTTTACCTATATTTAATGCTCCATACACGCGTCCAAAGATTCGATGTGACGGAGAATCTTGTAAAATTTTTAGAAGTTTGAAGCAACTGAACACACCCTTAGCAAATTTTGTTGTCTGGAAAAGTGGAATTGCAACCTCACTACCTCAGCATGCATAATCTTCTCTGATGACTGACAACGGTGCTTTCCAAGAATGTTTTTTTTAACGTAATTAACTAAAAGAGTACTGTAGCAACAGCAACACTCTTTTGAACTTCAAACAGTTAGTAGAGCGTTGCAGACATGCCAGTGATCAGCAGTTGAGTTCAGCACTCACACCAAGGAGATGGTGAGAGAGTAAAAGATTTTTATAGCACTCACATGTCGAACATTCCTCTTGGATGACCGGAGCCAGGGTAGTTCCACACCACATCCCAGTACCTGCATGCATGCATGCATCTGAATTCTGAATGAACATTTAAAACATTGGGCCTGTTTAGTTCCCGAAATATTTTGCAAAATGCTAATATAGCACTTTTCATTATTATTTGGTAATTAGTGTCCAATCATGGCCTAATTAGGCTTAAAAGATTCGTCTCGTGAATTTCGTCTAAACTGTGTAATTAGTTTTATTTTTTATATATATTTAATGCTCCATGCATGTGTCTAAAAATTCGATGTGACGGGAAATCTATTGTTATTTCACAAAATATTTTGAAACTAAACGAGGCCATTATAAAATACCAGTAGGATTTTCTACAGATACATTATATTTACTAATTACCCTCCCAAGTTTTTCTGGCCGACGGTGTACTGCAGGAGGTTGTTCCGCTGGCCGTTGTAGCGGACGCCGGTGATGTGACCCTGCGGTTTCGACAGCGTCACCTGCACCACGCCGTTGTCCACCACCACCACCTGTTGCATGATGCAGAAATGGGTGGCAAAGCACGAAATGAACAGGGTAGTTCAGTGATGATTGCCAGTAATAGGAGGATATAGCACAGTAACTTATGACGAGATTAATTATTATTCAAAAGGAAAGCAAATTTATGGCAGCTAGCTTCTTAAACTATTTATTTACATGTAAGAATTGATTAGTGGTAATAAGAAAGGAAACTCCCTGTATATCCCCCTGTTCGGCTGAGCTTATCAGCACGGCTTATCAGCCGTGGAACAGTGTTTTTCTCTCACAGCAAATCAGCCACAGCCGGCTTATAAGCCAAAAAAACAGCCTGCCAAACAGGACCTATATGGATCAGAGCGAATGTTATTATTTGCTACTGTACTAGCCCTCCTACAGTATAGTATAGCCTGCTTAGCTAGGAAAGCAGCAGGAGGAGAGCGCACCTGGTGGCGACGGTCGACGCGTAACGTGACACCACGGGTCGCCAACGACGACTGTGCGACGGCGGCGACGAGGAGGATGATGACGATGACCCCCACCAGCGACCTTATTACTGCACTATCAGCAGCCATGGTTGAATGGCGTCGGCGTCGCGATCGCGATGCCCCCCGCGCGCCAGCAACAGATGGCGGACCGGCGACGCCGACGCGCGCTCGATCTGCGTGCGTGGTGTGCGCAGACGCGATCGATCAAGCTACGTACTGCACTGCACGCATGTGCGTGATCGATCGTCGTCCCTACCTTGCCTTGCTTGAAGGAGCTCTGATTGAGCCGGCCGGCCGGCGTACGTACGTGCACGCCGGACGGTGACCAAGGTACGGGTACGGCCGCACAGCTTGCTCGGCCAGAACTAGGGGATCGAAGAAGACGGGTGTATGGTATGGGCAGGCACACAGCATCCAGCTCGATCGGCTCTTTATAATGGCCAGCGGCGCGCGCATGCAGTCGTCGTTGGAACAATGCAAGCTGCTGCTTTCTGCCGACGGGATGAGTGCGCCACCAATGCAGTGCAATATCCGGTCCACCCGGCCGGTTGCAACGACCCTGTTCACTTGAACTTATTAGCAAGGGTACTGTGTTTTTCTCTTATAACAAATCAGCCAACGGTACTTTTCAACCAAGCGAACAGGGCTGATCGTCTCTGCAATATATATGAGACGTCTTGCGTCATCTTCTTTAACTAATTCCCGAAACAGACAGTGCATACGACTGGTGCTACAGTTAGGCAACTGCTAAATTGCACAAGAGTGCTTTGGCTAGACAGCTCCAGCACCTCAGCTTTTTTAAGCCACCTTTGATTATTAATTATACCTTATTATTAGCTACATGTATATAATTTATTTCGTAAACCTTCATGCCACTGTTTGAGGGTCATGCACGTTAATTTGGATGGTTACTAGCTCGTGTGTTGATTTATTTGGCTGTAGTTTCTTTCTTTTTTGATAAATATTTGGCTGTAGTTTGGCTCATAGCCTCATAGGTAGCCGGAATTTTGCAAGCCCCAAAAGATTTTGGCCGGCCGACCAAGCTGATCCTTCACACAAGTTGCTGCACGATCTGGGCTGCGAATGTGCTGCCCCCGAGCTCCTTTGGCCACCCAAATTACATGCAACGCAAGATACGGTGATGTGGCCATAGCTAGAGTCTGTTTGGATCCGCAAGTATTAATAGTTAGCTACTCCGTTCGGTTTCAAATTATAAGCCATTTTGGTTTTTTATGGCTTATAATTTGAAACGGAGATAGTAACTAATAGCTAATGGCCACTAAATATTAATTAGCTTGCTAATTGTTAGTAGAAGATGTTTGAATAATCCATCTACTAATATGTTGCTAATAGGTAATTGGAACCTATTATATAGCAAAACACTTTGCTAGTCGAACAAGTAGTTAATAGCCTTTTGCTAATAGGTTAGTTGGTCTATTAGCATGTTTATTTGGATATGCTAGTGCTAATTTTAGCTACTGCTAACTATATTAGCACTAGTAGATTCAAACAGACACTAAACTACATTTATTGCATGAGACTAACCCTATATAACTATTATATCTCTTAAACCGTACTCCCAGTTTGAATTATTATATTCTTTGCAATTAAATTTACAAAACAACTATGTTATATACTAAATAAAATTTGTAATGTCATGTCATCTATATGTCATACTCACAACTTGGCTTGCTATGATCACAATCCAAAGTTCCAAACACGACCAATAGAGGTGCACTTTTCATTTACCAATAGCCTGTGTCAACGATGTATACGTAGGAGTAGGAATAGGATTGGACCCCTACCTTATTATGGATGTATTCATCGACTAGCTATAGCCTAGTGGTGTAGTCGTAGTAGATAACACTGCACATCAATTTTGCCCATGGCATGAATGAAAATTCCCCGCTATTTAAACATTTCTTTACACATGCATGCATCAAGTGGTGTAACCATCGAGTATAGTTGAGGGTATTTGGTTCCAATCATGAACGTTAACGTCCATACTTTGGAATTACAACTCATTCCAAAACTCATAGCTTTCTCGTTGACTCGATCTGCTGGAGATGAATTGTACTAAAGTATACTACACAAATTTCTACGAATGCCTCTACTTCTTTTTTTCAAGAGTGGTTAAATTGGTCAACCATCTCTATAAAATGTTGTGACATATTGCAGCTTACAAACCACCTCTAGAGACCAATTTCCCAGTGACACGGTTGGCTTAACAAAACTGCTCCTGAAAGTAGGTAGAAGTGGCCACAATGAAGTTAGATGAAACAAAGTTTAGCTTAATGAAATCTAAAACTTTATAGTTGACCATTTTTTATTTGAGATAAACAGGACCCAATATATATATGTTAAATTCTTAAATTTTGAAATTCAATTTTTTTTTCAAACAACGTTAGATAGAGATACGCCCTATATCAGAGTTGTAGTGCTAGATAAAATCTAAGACTTTGTAGTTGATTTGTTTTATTTGTGAACGTTGGAAAACAAAAATATTCGATAGAAGAATCATATATGTTAACTCAAAAGAATAGTATCCTATACTTGGTCATAATTGACTATGAGGTGTGGTGGTAGGAGAGACACCTTGCAAGGCACAGGAGACCGGAGGAGGTTACGGGTCGAAATCCCCACAGACGTAGTTGTGCGAATAAAACGAAAACTCAAGCATGCGGTATTCGATTTTGACCGTTTTTAAAACTCTCCATGTGGTAGTGGTGGTAATAGCTTTCAAAGAGAACAATTTGTAGCAGTTGCATTTATTTTGTTATTTGAAATTGTTCAGATGTTCAAATAGATGATCAAAGTTTTGGACTGTAAGGTCAAAGAAATGTTATGTTTGTGACCCAATCCCGGTGCGTGCCTCGTGGCCTAAGAGCACCTTCAACAGTATAAAAGAACTAATCCAAATATATAGTTTTGCAACATTTTCAATCAATAATGGAAACGAGAAAACATCTCAATTGTCAACAGTTTCCAATAATTTTCTCCTAAAAAATAAAAAACAAGCCCACTTGAAGATTTTTGGTGTCTGCTCGTGCCACGCCACTGCCACTGCCACCGCCATCCACGGCACAACCAGCCATTAGGGCACCTAACACACACCCAGAATCTACATTGCCTGCCTTACCTCCTAGTATTTTCATATTTGAAAATAGTGTCCAGAGATTCAATTTGCAGCAAACCTCGCAGGCGGTGGCAGTGGTCGCCCTCACATCCACGTCTAACCATTGCCAGTCATCCTCAGACTCCAAACTCACATCTTGAACCTACAAAGAAGAATAATCTCCATTGCATGCTCTACTTTTCAGTATTCTCTAATATAAAAATAGTGATAGGAGATTCAATTCTGATCATCCTCCAGGTGACGATGATTGGATTATGGAGTGTCAAAGAAAAAGAACAACGCCCCATGATATAGTAGTGGTCGCCTACATTTGTTTGCGTGTGGATGCCTCTGTTTTTCCAAGCACGAGCAGATTGTGAGTTAGGATTGGAAGTTGTTGGAAGAAGTTTTTTATTCTACCAAAAAAACAAATATTATGAGTGGTTTTACCAAATTGTTGGAGGTGCTCTAACAATGGCTCAAGTGGAAGATTAATTTTTGGATATAAATTGAAAGACTTTGGTTTGCCATCTTACTGGTTGAGGTTAAACACTACCACAATAATAATTTTAGGAGATAACCCCCGGATTAATAGAGGCGGGCATAGAAGGGTGCCACCTTTGTTAATGGAGGGGGCCAGGGAGAAACGGTTGCCTTTGTTAATCATTAACGGAGACGGAACATCTTAAAGAGACCGCCTCCATTAATGCTTCATTAACGGAGGTGGTCGTTTTAAGACGTCTGCCTTGGTTAATGCTGGTTTTGGTGGAGTGGAGAAGTCCCAGACAGATCCTTAGTAAAAACTGACTATGACTCTTATGCTCCGGATAGTGGAGGGACATACGGATAGTGACAGAGGGTATGGTGGACAAATAAAATTGGAGAGAAATTTTCGCACTTTAATATTAGGCATAGATATAGATATAAATGTATAAATTGGAATGATTTCACTACTACAAAAAAGTTTTTTTAGCAACGATAACATTTTTAAGTAGAGACAGCTGAGAATACAACCGTCATCGGACCCCACTAAATAAGCCGCCTCTAAATTGCATTTCTAGAGGCGGCTAGGAATTAGCCGCCGTTGAGAATGGGGTGTGCAAGACATATGACATCTAAATTCAGAACCACTAAATAGAAGGCATATACAATCACATATACCTGAATTCTTGAAGAAAGATTTGGCCATTTTCTCACGTAATGTCCATATGGAGAGTATGTGTTACCCGTGTAATATGTGCATAATAAAGTATAGTAGATTCTTCTTTAAGTGCTCCATGATAGAGTATATATACACCACAAGGGAAGAAGACCTTGGCCGGTCACGAACGGCAACGACTAGTAGTCAAAATGTTGCCTACTGCTGCCTAATATATATAGCTGGTATGAGCTAGGTGTGATAATAATGCCGGGCACTCCTTTAATTCTTCTGCCATCTTGTCATGACTTATAATTAAGGACCAGATGATGTTAGTTAAATTGCTTCACCGATCTGCTAGTGGCTAGTGTGCTCTGCTCGCTGTCATGGGCAACGTGTTGTATCAGTGGATACTTTTTTGAATTCAGAAACGTAAATTAGGAGGTGCCAGTCACATATTTGAATTCTTGCAGAAATTGAAGACTCGCCTTTGCCTGACATATTTGAATTCTTCCAGAAATTGAGAGAATGAGAGTCGCCTTTTTTGAATACCTTTTTTATTGCTCCATCGTTGCACAAGGGATGGCAGGTCAAGGACGGCACAATGACCTGCCGTAGTGGTGCCCTGGTACCCCTTTTTTTGTCTGGACCAACGACGACCAGATGATGCTCCATTTGCTCCACCTCCACACCTCGGTCGAAATCATAGGCAGCTCTATAGCTAGTAGCCTACTTTTAGTGGCCATACTAAACTACACTTAAATTTTCTCCTGTTTCCTCCAAAAAAAACATATCTTTATTGTCAATTTGACTGGACGCCATTTTGTAACTTGTAGCTTCCATTGATATAGTAAACAATGCTATTACTATTATCTGCAATTATTAGCTAAAAAAATTCTAGTTGCTTAATGTTGTTCTTCAATCTATATTTTTTTTTGTGAAAAGAGAGAATATTAAAATCAATCTCTCTATCCACGTTTCGTTTGATATATATTGCGTAGTGAAATTCAGAAAAAAGGTCTTTTCAAGTACTCCCTTCGTCATAGAATGATGAAGTATTTTGTACATGGAAAAGTCAAACTTTACAAACTTTGTTCAATAATGATTCAAGTTATATACGAGTTTAGGATATAAAACTGGCATTGGTAGATTTAGATTCAAAGTGCCTCTGAAACTATATATGTTGATCCTTTATCAAATGACAACATGTTGTAAGAGAAATTTAGTCAAAACCTATTTTATATATGACTATTCCCTGGTCAATGTATGTTTATTATTCCAGGATGGAGGGAGTTGCTTTTATCACTAGTTAATCTTACACTATATTATCAATTGCTGCAAAATAAATTCTTATAAAGATATGTAGAATTATATTAATGTGATTTTTCTGAACATTTTTTATATACGTAGTATAATTTGTCTAGTTAATGGTCAAAATTTGCTAAGTTTGACTTCTGAAATCCCAATGCGCCCAATATTTTGGAACAGTAGAAGTATCTATTAAGAATAAATTTCCCTATGAGATATGACATCAACTCTCGCTCAAGCAAATACACTAATTGAAGTGGGTTTCGAGGTCTATTTGATCATGGATCTCCTATCACCAAATTTAGCCAAATTTTGGGTTTCATCAAGGGTTTTAGTCTACGACTGATTGTTCATGGAGGATATGAAGAATTGCGAATGCAAGGTGGTTGGTGGCTTTATTCTCAATAGATCTTTTCTTAATTATTATATCCTCCATTGTTTTAATTTTTTCTCGCCTTCTAGAATGATGCCTTCTGACTGTCTTCTATATTAATGAAACTGTACATTCTCATGCTGATTCAATAAAAATGAGAGTTGCTATATTTGAATTTTTAAGGGACAAACTTAAACAACTAACTAGTACAATTACAAGGACAACTCACAAGATATAATTCATAATCTTTTTCTATAGCCAAACAATGACAAATTTAAAATATCTATTGCTTGAACAACAATAAAAAATCAGGCACCTAAAATATAGAAGAAGTCAAGAAACAAATGTAGTGATACTACCTTCGTTCCAAATTATAAGGTCACTATAGCTTTGTGCTAATGAAACTTCTCTTTGACCATGTTTTAGGAAAAAAAACATCTACAATGCTAAATAAATGCACTATGATGTATGAAGACATATTTTATGGTGGATTCAATGAAACTACTTAATATCGTTGATATGATATTGGTGCATTTGTTCTATAGACTTGGTCAAAGTTAAAAAATCGAACTAAGACAAAGGTAAAGCGACCTGTAATTTGTAAACTAAAAAAGGAACAGCGATTAAAACTCTCATATGTACACAAGAGAGTGCCCCCCCCCCCCCCCCCCCCCCCCCCCCCCGCCGCACACACACACACATTTTAAAACCTTTAATTTGTTTTCGTCACCAGCGCCCACCCACCCATTTTCACCATAGTGGAACATCAGGGCTTTGAGTGACGGGAAAGAACTTGAGTTGATTTTAAGCAGATGAAAACTATAGCAACTATTTAAAAACCAAGATTCATGTGAATTTTAGTGGAGTCCTTATGAATTATATTAAAGAAAAGAGCTCTTTTACGGTGGTTGGAAAAGTACCATGGTACTTCCCGGTACTTCTATTTATTTTATTTATTAGGCATTTAAGAGAGACTATTTGTGCGCCGCGTGCTGCAGGGTAGGTTGAAGACAATGAATTACTATTTCACCCTTTACTAAATTTAATTAATCTAATAATAATTTATTTATAGTTCTAACTATTTTGGTACTAGTCCCTCCTTCCCTCCTAATTTGGTACTATCCCCCACCTATTTGGTACAGGTACTTTTAGTTTGGTACCTCCTATTTTTCCACCGTCCGATCTTACCCAATGAATGGTTCATGTTTTTTTCAACCATTGTAAACTTTCTCTTAAAGAAATTGTATAAGCTAGCTTGTATATATTTTCTATGTTTGTAACTCCTAACAAGGAAACACTTAACCTCGCAAAAGGAGAGGATGAAATATTCAACACCTGGCTGTGTAATAACAGATTTTGACAAAGAAACTAGCTCAAACATGAACATATAACGGTAGCGCTTAACACTGGCATATTATTAGCTCCTTGGCAGGACATAAAATAGCAAGGCAACGCGGCCGTGTCTTCCTGACGCTGCAAGAACCTCCTCGGAGTTTCCGAACCAGCCTCTTTCTCCACGCCTTATGCATCCATGGCGTGGCACCGGCTGCAGGGCCCAAGAACCTTGAGCTCTATGCCGATAGGGACCTTGGGCTCGACGTATTTCCTCACGCAGGTGAGTATCTTTTCAGCGTCCCTGAGCGCCTGCGCATACCAGCACATCGGCAGACACCTGTCGGAGGAGGAGCGCTTCATGTCATAGCCGGGGGTGACATCGAGGACGAGGCACTGCAGCGACGACGACGCCCTCTCGAGGATGTGCCATATCAGCTCTACCAAGCTCTTGGCCGTGCAGAAGCCCGTGATGGTCACCTTCCTCAGGTTTCCAAGGCCGCCATAGTGGATTCCTGGGATCTCCAGCCTGCTGGATTGCGATGGAGTTTTGTTCCCGACAATGAGGTAATCTTTGTACCATCCGAGACCATCTGCAATCTGCACACATGAATAATGCATGCATTTCTAGGGTTATTAGTGTATATATTACAACTAATAGTTACATAATAGGGGTATATAACAGTTAAAATACATGAGGTGCATGTCTAATATATCCGAAACAATTCGTTAAGAAGATGCATGTGTATAATATATACGGAGTATATAGCAGTCAAAATAAATGAGGTGCGTTCCGTATGGACTATGGAGGAGATGATCAATCAAGCACTACTCACACGTAAGATGAAGGTCTCCAAGGCAACACATGCATCAAGAAAACAAGCCAAAGAAAGGAAGTCATAGCCTTTGCAAAATCCACCATACACGCCAAGGCAGATAACAAGATGCTTGAGGTTCTTGAATCTGTCAGTCATTGCTGGAGCCTTCAACATCTGAAGGAAAAAAAAACCAAACAAACATCCTCAAAGCATGTATGCAATGTATAGATATAGTGTGTATATATATATGGGTAGTACTGAAAAGCTGCCAGCCTCAAGTCCGATGAGAAGGTTTTTTGTAGCTCTAGTTATCATTCGCTGGAATGTATTTTAGCGTTGGAGTTCAAAACTCCCTGTCTTGCGCTGTTCTGAACCTCTTTATGTTTTCTGTGCTATTCTGAACAATCCTTAAAACTCTGATGTATTTCCGTTCTAATGCAATGGAAATGAGATCCCTAATTATTCGATGCTATACCTCATGATCTGTTGATAGCACAAGCCTTTCAAGATTTGGCGCGATGGATGGCAAGTTGCTGCCTGCATACTGGAGTAAGCCCTGCATGCCGCTCGTCCGCGTGGCGTGCACGTCCAGGTCCTTGGTCTCCAACGAGTCTCCCAGCGTGAACCTCGACAGCGGCAGCCCATCACATCTCAAGGTGGAGAGGTTCGGAGCGTCACTCTCAACCGCCGTCATCACCCAGCAGTCTCGCACCCACACCACCTTGAGCTTCCGCAGAACATGAGGTATCCTCAGGGAGGCAACCATGTTGCATCTGGAGAGGTCCAGCTGCTCCAGAGAGAAGCAGCTAGAAAAAAATATCCATAGTTCATCGCCGGTAACGCCGACCCTGCTCAACCGCACTCTGGACAACCTCGGAAAGCAGGCAAGCGGCCGCCCTGGAATGTCGTTAGTTGTGGGATGGAAGCCACACGAGGCGAGATGAAGAGACTGAATTGATGAGCTCGTAGAGCTGCAGCTGTCAGTGTCAGCCACATCATCATCAGATAACAGGAGCGAGTAGGGGAAGCTGTATTCAGACGCGTAGCTATTCGGCAGCCGCAGAGCGAAGTCGGCGACGCCAGGCTTGACGACGAAGCAAGCCCGGAGCCAGCCGTCGAGGAGGCCAGCGTCAAAGTCAGCCTTGGAGCAGGCTATGAGGTTGAGCTTGATCCTCCTCACTCCGGCACCAGAGTGGTTCTCAAGCACCTGCCGTGCTTTGCTGAAAACATACTTGCCCCTGCTGTGTTTGTTCTGCAGCAATGGCTGCCTGCTCGCGGCTAGGGTTTTCTGGTTGAACTGCAGGTTCGGGTAGTGCCTCCAGAAGCGTAGGAAGCTCCGGGACACGCAGGCCGCACGAGCTGCGTCTCGCATTTTCATCAGGGAATGTATGTGCTGGAGGATATCCTGCGGGCATGCAGATATAACTATATAAGAATGAACAGATACTATACTATGGTACCCAGATGAGAGGCTTCCAAAAAAAACTATATAAGCAGTGCATCTGACTTTCCAAAAAAAAAAAAAACAGTGCATCTGTGGAGAATGTACATTCTGGTTTTATTAGTTGGAATAAACTTTAGGAGTACATGTAATGTACACAAACAACAAGATTACAGGGAATGAAAGGGAACAAAAACTAAGAGCGGCATCGCCAATTAGTGCACAATTAAAAGATTGAATTCAGATTAGCAGAGGGCATTGTGCGTGATCTTTTCTCTGTAGCACTAATCTGTCATAAACTTGCTAGAACTTGATTTAATCATGGACGGAGGGAAATTAGGCATTACCTTTGAATAATATAGTAGCGCTAGACTGGTTTTGTAATTTATGGTGTCGATATAATTAGACAATTCATATCATGCATGTAGAGATGCAATTTGTGTGTTTTTTGTTTATATATGTCCATATATTAGAACCTTTCAGATCAATTAGTAAATGATTAGCTGATGATATTATGGAGATGACAGTCTATATAGTACCTCTGGAAGGTATGGCATGGTGATGTCTGCATCAGTGTCTGCTTGGGAAGGAGTAGTAGGGATGGCCTCAGCCTGGTGTGGCTGTTGAGAGGTGCACGGCGGGCCGCCATTGTCGTTTCTGCATTCATCTGCTCCAAAAAATATATAATTAATCATGCAAGATAATCGATTGATCTCGACGAGGAAGACGAGGCCACGAGCATGTGTGTACGTATGAACAATATAACGAACATGATCGATGCATGCATGGCACCAAGAATAATATACTGAAGGAAAGGCTCAACTAAAGCTCTCAGATGGATCCACATCGTCCAACAAGCTGAGGAGGCAGCGGAAGAGGGTACAAACCTGTGGGGTGGCGACGGCGGCGGCACTTCGGCTTCTTCGTCCAAGAGCACGGCGGCGGCGGGGTCTCCATGGTGGAGTGCATCAGATCTGGGCTGGTTAGTTGATTTTGTCGTAAAACATACCGACTCAGACCTGAAACAGGAGGATTATTGCTTTGGAAAAAGTTCATATTACTCCCTTCAAATTTGACCTATATCCAAATAATCCCCCAAATTAACATTTGGTTCAATTTACTCCCTCCAACTATTTAAGTTGGTCCAACTAACACCTTAAAGAGATTTTTCTTTTTTGTTTCTCTATGTACAAATTATATTTTAGTTTCAAATTTTGTGAGGTGATAGAGGACATTGTATTTTATGTTAGAAAAATGCACTATGAATTTTTCATCATTATGTTTTATATGATATTGTATCTCTAGTGTTAATTTATTATTAAATTTCGTAAGCTATCAAAATAGTGGCAAAAGGTTAAGATATATTTTTCTAACATAACTTATGATGTTCTCTATCATATCCCAAAAGTTGATATTAAAACTCAACTAATACGTGGAAAAACAAAAATAACAAATCATGTTAAGGGGTAAACTAGACCAACTAAAATAGTTAGAGGGAATAAATTGAACCAAATATAAGTTTATGGGATAATCTGGACATATGCCAAACTTGAGGGGAGTAATTTGAACTTTTTCCTATTGCTTTCTTATATTGGTTGTTTTTGTTGTAAAACAAACCAATTCAGACCTGAAAGGAAAGCAGGAGGATTGCTTTCTTAAAAGCAGATGTAAAACTTCTTTTTATATAAAAAGAAGGAAAAGGAGAATGAGTCCTAATCCTAGTCGGTTTTTATATAGGCTTTTACCAAACTCTAAATACATGTGAGCTCTATGTTTATGTGTTCTACTTTCATCTACTACGTTGACCCTGAGAGACAGAGACAGAAAGGTCCTAACCGCTTCACAACCCATTATCAGCAATCTCTCATGGTCAACGCAGTGAACCATATTAAAGAAATAGTACAAGCTAGCTTTGTATATATATTTTCTATGTTGTATAACTCCTAACGAGGAAACAATTAACCTCGCAAAAGGAGAGAGGATGAAAAATTCAACACCTAGCTGAAATAATAGATTTTAACAGAGAAAATATAGCTCAAACATGAACACACAACAGTAGCGCTTAACACTGGCATATTATTAGCTCTTTGGCAGGACATAAACCAAGGCAACGCGGCCGTCTTCCTGACGCTGCAAGAACCTCCTCAGAGTTTCTGAACTGGCCTCCGCCACACCTTCGGCATCCATGGCGTGGCACCGGCTGCAGGGCCCAAGAAACTTGAGCTCGACGCCGATGGGGACCTTGGGCTCGACGTACTTCCTCACGCCGACGAGCACCTTCTCAGCATCCCTGAGAGCCTCCGTGCGCATTGGCAGGCACCAGTCGGAAGAGGAGCGCTTCCTGTCATAGCCGGGAGAGGCGTCCAAGACGAGGCACTGCAGCGACAATGACGCCCTCTCGAGGATGTGCGCACTCTTGCTTATGTTTTAGATTCCATTAACAAATGTATATATTCTGGTATGCACGCATACTCTTGGCGTATGTATGCATACTCCATTGCAAAAAGTATGTACAAATACTCTATTCCAAAATGTATGAAGTGATACTCTGTTCTAAAATAATGTACAAATACTCTATTCTAAAAAGTATGTATAATACTCTATTCTAAAAAGTATATACAGGTACTCCATAGTGCATAGGCGGCATGTATATGCGCATACCATCACCTACGCAATATACTTTCTGATATTTATAGAATAAATCCACACTTGCAATCGAGTGTACTAAAAATAAAGATGGAATAATATAAGAATATTTGGTAGTACGTCACATTAGCTTATAGGCACATGCACCAGCGGCACGTGGACGATGCAGAGCCACAATTGACATACCTGAATTTTTAAAACGCAACCATCGCCGCAGTTCACGCCACATATACTCTCTGATCCTATCCAAACCCCGTTAGGAGAGCTAACAGCCTGCACCCCCCGACGTCTCCGTTTCATACTGACGTCTCCGTTACGTACCTTCGCACCCCCGCCGCGGGACTGGCTGGATGGTCCCGAGCATACGTAAAATCTCACGTAGGAGTAGATACACGCGCGTGTAGAAAAACTCACCCTATATATATACATTGCATCTAGATGCGTAGTAAAAATACCTATAAGAGCCAAAAATGATTTATAATTTGTATCGATGGAGTAGCAATCGAGAGATTGGAGGCTGCATGTTGCTATCGACCAATTACTAAATGATGCTGCTGAGGAGACGATAGTACCTCCGGAAGCTCCGGTATGGTGATGTCTACCTCTGTTGCTGCTTGGGAAGGAGTAGGGATCACCTCGACATTGTCGTCTCTGCTTTTATCTGTTTCAAACCAATAATAGTTTTTCTAGTAAGGACGGTAAAAGCTTTACCACGATTTCTATTAGACGAAAAAATAAAAAAAACAAGTACCCACCCAGTTTTTTTGAATAAAAATTGGGCTAAAAAGGCAAAAATCATACAACTGAGGAGAGTGCTTCACTCATCCTACATAACTTTAGTATAACAATCGAACAACTATCAAAACTTACGCCATTACTTGCTCCAACTTGGTCGAATCAAACCAACTGACAACAAACGAGGACCAAAGAAAACGCGACAACCTAGCGAGCGATGCCAAATAGCACAGCTTGGGACACAACCATGGCCAGACGACAAGGAGCTACCATGGAACTGGAAAGCCTAGCAGTGCCTCCAGGAGGAAACGACACTAAAAGCACCGACAAAGTAGCCCGTCAAGGGAAGGTTTGCACCTACAACATCAAGCACGATAGGATTAGGATTAGGAAAGAACGTCTCCAAGAGAAGGTAACGGTATCCGCAGACGTCGTCATCCAAGCTTTCGCCCTGACCTCAAGCAACCTTCACACCATCGCTGTCGGAGTCCCAACCCTACCAGGGAGGCAGGGTGTGGCAATGGTTCAGCAGCAGCCCTGTGTCACTGCCGCCCCTAGGGACACCAGCCAGGAGAAATGTCAGAGAAGCCTGTCGGAGAGTCCGCACCCTGCCAAAACTGGCAAAGCCGACTAGCAGCAAAGCAGATCCGACCAGCTCCACCACGGAAGCCAGCCAGAGGAAAGGAGAAGGCAGATGGAGAGGAGAGGAGGGGCGGGATCATAAGAGGCCCCAGTCGTCCAATCCATCAACGTCCCAACCCTTACCGAGCCGGCCCCGTATCCACCACATTGCCTAAGACCTCCGGTAGCCTCCACACTGAACTGCTGCCGCACACGGCTAGACGCGTGACTGCTCGAGCCATCGCAGCACGTCAACGCCGTGCTGCGTGCGGCCTTCGAGCCACCACCACTCGACACCCCCCGTCACCGCCAAGACTGGCTCCACACATGGCCATCGTCGCCGCCGCGATCCACCCACGAGGGCGACGGACCCGGCGATGACAGCCGCCGATGTGGCCATAGCAGCGCCTGAGCAGCTTCACCGATGGCGGCGCGGCGCTCCGCCGCCGCCTCCTCCTCCACTGCCCAGGAGCAGGCCCGAAGATGTGCAAAATGCGGCCATGCCAGATCCAGCTAAGGGCAGGTGCCGTTGTGGAGTCGCCGCCCGACCGGATGTCCTCCTTGCCGGCGATAGTGACGACGAACCCATCTTCCGCAAGGAACCGGCCTAAGCACGCCTGGGGAAAGCAACGCAAGGGGAGCAGAGAGGCTTGGCCGCCGCCGCCCGAGCACGCAAGGGGAGCAGAGAGTCTTCGCCGCCGCCGTCCTCGCACCGGCGTGGACCTCTGGCCGCGTGCTCGGGCGGCAGCGAGGTCGGGAGGAGCGAGGCGAGTGGGCTTTCGCGGCGGCGGCGCGGGTTCCGCCGTGTCGCCCCAGAGCCGGAGCGACGCGGGCGTTTCTGGCTTCCAAACCAATAATAGTCATGCAAGGTAGACAGGTAGTCGATCAATCTGCTATCAAAGCTCTATCTCAGACGGAGCACATTAAGGAGAGAGCTAGCGGAAGGGTAGGGGGGGGGGGGGGGGGGGGGGGGGTGCGGCGGCGGCGGCACTTCGGCTTATTCGTCCAAGAGCACGTCGGTGGCGGGGTCTCCATGGTGGAGCGCAGGGCGCAGCCAGCATGCCCTGGCTCTCTGACCCGATCGATCCGATATTCCCGATCACATGGGAGATGCTGATGACATGCACGAACAAGTGTGGGATGTGGAGGGTTCGGCCATGGGAGACGATGGGATGAACTGATGAAGAGAGGCAGGCGCGCGGTCGACGCATGCAAGAGATCTCGGACAGTTGTGTTGTGAAACAAATAGCGGAGGGAGGGAACTACCGATTTTTCTTTTGAAATTTCGTGAAAGATTTGCGAAACCGGGACAAATTTTATTCGAATGGAAATCTGAATTACAGGTATGCATAGGCTTTTAGCAGGGATGACTAGTAGGAAGGATCGCAAATTGTGAAAATTTTCATTACACGGTTTCCAGTGACGCCCCCATTTTTGCACTGGCGATTGCATAAAGAGCAGACGCCACTGCAAATCGACGTGTAGGTTCATGTTCAAGAACCGCCAGCGTATAACTATTTTCATTGGACATTCTTCTAAGCGAGCTGCTGGTAAGTAAAAAATTGACTTAAGACGCCAGCATAAAGAGTGTGCCCTGATTATTTTTAGTGGCGCATGACTTAAGCAAACCACATCTAAAAAATAGTTTTTACTACATGCAGATATCTAAGGTTCTTAGCCTACACAAGTGGAAAGATTTAAAAAAAAATCGATAATGCTTGGCCTGGCGTCTGTCCCGTCCACGGCTCACCGTCATCTACTCATCCGCTCTCTCTAAAAAGGTATATTCACTGCCCTTATCCGCTCATCTACCCGTATCAGCGAGCGCGTAGATGCACATATGCCACCCTACTCCACCCTGATATTATAGGATCACTGGAGCGCCTAGAGGGGGGTGAATAGGTCTGTAAAAATTCAACTCAAGCAGATGTCAAATTCACCTGCGGCACTGCCGCACTAGAACAGCGGCACTACCACACCTACGGAAAAACTTGGTCACAGTTCAAAATCTAGCTAACGAAATTTAGATCAGATAATTTTCTTAGCTTCCTGCAAAGGTGTAGTTCACAGATCGATAGCTGAAAGTGGTAGGAACTCTACACACAAGTAGATCGGCATCAAACCCTAGAAATCACCTCAACAACAATATGAACAACAAATAGTAACTCAAGCACATGGTGACACAATGATTTATCCCGTAGTTTAGCTCGCCACCAAGGCTTACCTAAGTCCACGTTATTGAGGTATGCCACTAAAGCTTAGGGCTTTGCAACCCTATCTCGTTATCAAGTCAAGAGACTCAACTCTTGAGATGAGGGGTGATTTTACTAGCTGCAAGAGATGGTTACAAACCTCTCGGGGCTGCCACAAGCTTGGCAAGCTCACCGGACGACACAACGATTATATTTATTATTATTATTATTACTACTACTATTATTATTATTACTGTGTTCCTGCCACCATGCATGACACAAAGCTATCAATATGTATATAGGCACGATTTCCACATGGGACTATCAGAGGGATCCATCTACATGCATCTAACAATAAAACAGGAACTCAGATCCTTCAACATGTTTGTACAATGATTAAAGAAGCATATTTAGCACGGCTGTGTAAAAACATGCCTCCAAAGTGCCTAGGACAACATCATCGACTGCAAGAAAAAAAATACAGGGCAATCCAGGCAACCATCACAGCCATGAAACGCATCAGGTGCAAAAAGGACAGTAAACAGGTAGGTTATCATAAGGTACAACAAGCTACTGTAAGAACCAGCATCAATTCAATAACAGATGAAACCCTAATCCATCATGAAACAGCAGCTTGTACTGAGAATAAACGAACGAACAATGAACTGCAACTACAATAACAAACCCTAACATCATCGCCATCAAGAGAGAGGGGGGATTGGGGTCGATTTCACCTCAGGGTGGTCGTTGGAGCAAAGGAGCGGCGCAGCTAGGAGAAGAAGAAGAACTGGCGAGGAAGAGGAAGCAGATCTGGAGGGAGAGGAAGTAAATCCAGTCGGGAGAACAGCAACCGCACCACCGCAACAACAGAAGATGGAAGAAGAGCGACAGCCTCCACGGAGTCCCAACAGTCGATGGAGCGGCGTCGTGTTGAAGCAGATCCAAGGCGGGGGAACGGAGACGAAGCTTGCCGGGGAAGGATGCCACCGCGACGGACACCAGCTCACCACCACCGCCAGTCTCTCACGTGGGTAGAGGGAGGGCCAAGAGCACGGAAATGAAGGAATGAGACACAACGGCAACGACCGCTTATAAAGGCGGCAGATTTTGCTGGTGGAGAGGGCGCACAGAGGTTTCCCACTTCCCGTGCGAGGCCGCACAAGCCACCCACCGCCGCGCCAAATCGCCTCCAAATCGCCCGCCTTGCGCCACTCGCAGCCGCGCCCCCAAAAAATGAACCCTAGCTTCGTTTCCCCATAGCCAGGCGGAGGTGCCCCTTTTGCACCGCGGCGCCCAGGCTACAGAGCAGGCCAGCGTCCCCAAACACGGGCGTTGCAGCCTAGGAGCGCAGCCGGGCCGCTGGGCCACGCTTCCAAACACGCCCTTAGTCGCCCGCGTTAGTACCTACCTGCTCAAGTCTCCTTGTTGGATGCTGCCACATGCACGCGCGCATCACGCATGACGCATGTGCGTACAACGAAGTAGTGGCTGGTTTGGACTCATCACCACAAGAACGATTTTGGAAGACGGGCTCTCTGATTACTAGAGACGAGACCGCTTCCATAAATGGTCAAACGACCTCTAGGTAAATGACTGTTTTTGAAAATCATTTGTACAGACAAACATTCTAATAAGGCAGTCGTCTTTGTATAGAGACAGTTGCCTTAGAATGTTCGTCTCTGAAAATCACTCTAATAGAAACGGCCACTCTTAGTGTCCATATATAAAAACCTATTAACAGAGACATACATCTTAAGTGGACCGTCTCTATTAATAGCTACATCAAAAAGTATTTCATAACTTTTCCATGTGAAGTCGCAGTATGGAGACAAACTCTATCAAAATTGTAGCTCTCGACATGATCTACAACTTTTTAGTACACAATATTTCCTAGAGCGATCACTTTTTATTTTTAGAGGCGGGCAAGCCGTCCACCTTTAACCAATTGTCACCGTTAATCGAGATGTTCAGAGGTAGGTATCTTAAAGTGTCCGTCCATCTTTGAAAACCGATTTACACAGCGCAAGCATATGGGCAGATGCTCACGCTCGCTTCACTTATGCGATCAGCAGCAGCTCAGTGCGGCTGAGATTGAGTCACGTCCACGCCCCTCAAATGACATGGCTTGGTCTCATGTCTTAATTAGTGTGTCCATCTGAAATCTAATGGTCTCATCTCAAAAAGTGAGTTAATTGTATCCACCACATAACATGTTGTTTGGTTCAATAGTATATTTCAAAATGTGTAAACAAATACATAAATCTGTCAAATGAGTGCACATACATCACAGAAAGTATTTTTCCACGGTAGCACGTGCATGTTGGTGACCATTTATGCTATCGTAATACTCACTTTGTCCCAAAATAAGTGTCATTATGGTATTCGTGCCAGTCAAACTTTCTTGAGTTTGACTAGATTTGTAGAAAATATTTGCAATATTTGTATATCCAAATAAGTCTATTATAAAAAATGGATTCAATGATCTATATAACGATACTAATCATGTACTATTAATATTAATATTTTCTTGTATATATTTAGTCAAAGTTAAAAGTATTTGACTTATTGAAAAACAAAAATAACACTTGTTTTGGGACGGAGGGAGTACTCCCTCCATTCTAAATTATAAGTCAGATTATTTGTTTTTTTCTAGATACATTGTTTTTATTATACATCTGGACATATTGAATATCTAAGTACATGGTAAAACCTATATGAATCTAAAAAAGTCAAAATGTCTTATAATTTGGAATGGAGAGAATACTTAAGAGTGTGTGGCACACGATCTAAAATCCTTGTTTTTAATAAAATACAAAAAGAGTTAATTTAATAAAGATATAATTAGAACAAGAGATTTAACTTAATTTAAGGATATAACAAGTTTTGTAGCAACCATCGAGATCAAAAATTTTAAAATCAAAATCTAGATTCGTCATTATGTCTCTTAATTAAGGTTTTAATCCGTGCGAGACCACGTGTCGATGGACCGGTATATGTAATTTGAATAGCCGTCGATCATTCTTACCCTCCTGTGACCATATGCTAACCCAATAAAAAAAAAACAGTCCCATCTTGCGTGCCACCGTGGAAAATATACTCCATGGCATGCATGTGACCCACGTCTCATAGATTTAATAAATTTAAACATTTATTTATATTCTTACCACTTGTTGACTAAAATAATACTTGCTCCGTACCAAATTATAATGCTATGGCTTATATATATATATATATATAACTGCTACCCTATAGCTAGCTACAGAATAACTTATTCTGTAGTCACTTTGAGTTACGATAATTACTATGTTAATTTACGAGATTATAGTAACTCCTTACTAAGTGGTTTACTACAACGTTATGGTAAATATCCCCACGTGTTATATATATTGTTATGCACTTAGATATACACTGTGTGTTTAGATACATAGCAAAAATAATGTATCTGAAAATGATAATGATATCTCACGGGCATTCATCCCGTGACTCCTGTCCGAACGTCACCTCATCCACTCATCCAGAGACCCATCCTCATCCACTCATAGTCAGACCCCACTCGTGTCGCATGCCCACTCTATGTTGTGCGCCCCCGCTCGTGGGATAGACTTTGCCTGCGCCGCTCACTGGCCACCCCTACCCATGTCGCTTGCCCTTGCGGGCGGACCGACTACGCTCGCTCGCACTGCCCACCAGCCGTCCGAACTCGTGCCTCCCGTCGCGACCGTGTTCCATCCACCTGCCGCGGCCACTGCCGTGGCCCGTGCCACCAATGAGCTTTGCGCCGAAGACCTCGCGCACTCTGTGGCATCGAGCTTCATTCGTCCGAGCAAAGTGACATTACGCTGAAAGCGTATGTTGCACGCATATATTTCAAGTGTTTTAGTTATTTCGGAGGTATGTTGTAAGGGTTTCGTATGAATGTTGCAAAAATAGATTAGGATGTTGCATATGTTGCAAACGTCTGTCCTCCAATGTTTTATCTTTTTTTCAGACATATGTTGCAAGTGTGTTTCATCTGGATGTTGCATATGTTTCACACATATGTTGCAAGTGTTTCATTTGGATGTTGCGTATGTTTTGCAATGGCTACACACGTCTTTTTTCTGGTGTTTCAGACGTTTGTTGCAAGTGTTTCAATTGTTTCGGACGTATGTTGTAAGTGTTTCATCCAGATGTTGCAAAAGTAGATCTAGTGTTGTACATATTGCAGTGGGACCTATCTGCAGCAACCACCTGCTGAGGCCCACCTACATGCGTGTGGGTGTGGAGGGGACGCCACGGTGTGGGCGCAGGACATGGTGCGGCGCGAGCCCCCACGTGAAGCAGGCACAACAGGCGCAGGCTTCCGGACGATTTGGGCGCTAGATATTCTCATCTGGAAAAGCCAAAACGTTTATAGTTTGGAATAGATGGACTACAATAATCATACAAGTTGTTGTACTAATTTATAAATCAGCCTGGCCATGGCCGACCTGTACAGATAGGCACCGGGCACGTTGGCACCTGGAGCGACACATACAAAACTGTTCTTCTCGATCTCGGTCGACCAACGTAAGTCACGAGAGGACCAAGCAAGTGGCCGTCGTTCCTGCTGCCGGCTAGTGCTGAAGATCGATCTCGTGGAGAATAAAGAACATTGACCAAGACAGTGACCCCCTGCAGCTGATTCATTCAAGTCTGATGTTACTCAAGTTAATTAAGAGACTCTAATAAATTGTTAATTATAATTATATATGTATCGTGCAGCTCACGTGATTTGGCCACATATGTATATATACATATGCATTAGGAAGAGGATGAGTTATTAGCTTGTAGCTATCATATATGTTTCATTGTTTCCAAACTTTTTATAGGCTAGTAGTACCTACTAGCAGTATGCTGTAGCACATATAGGGGGTGTTTTGGGATTGTTCCACGAACTTCACCATGGAGCAGCTCTAAAAAAAATAGAGTTTGTGGAGTACCTCTTTAAGTGCTCTCGCAACTCCACCATTTTTCCTCGAACAGAGTGCGTGGAGCTGAAACCGTTTCGCTAAAAAACGTGGAGCAGAGTTAAAAAAAACATAGAGTGGAGCAGTCCCAAACACCCCGATAATATGGCAAATATGCATGTCCTGATGTCCATATATACAATGGAGATAAATTAAACTAGGTCCCACATATATAGACTACTACAGCCAGTCTGTTAAGAGCAACTCCAAGAAACTCTTTATATCCCCTCCAATTCATATGAATGGAGATTTTGGGGAAAGAATATCCTGTAACAAACTCTTTAATTAGATATGCAAATATAGACATCCTTTATTTCGGATTTTTCGCTAACCAAAAATAAAGAACGAGAATGAATTTCTAGAGATTTACTCTCTAAATCAAGCGTTGGGCGGATCTGAGGAGCCTCTTCATCCACAAATTCTAGGGGACCTACAACTGGTCCACAAATTCGTTGGATCTACACAACTACAAAAATAAAAGAAGGGTGAGAGTTCCTCGAGGAATACATCAGACGCTTCTCAGAAAAGCACAATAAGATCCCTATCGCCTCTGAGTCTGACTATATCACGGCCTTCACCCGGGATACTAGAAGAAACGCTCATCCACAATGTTCTCTCCTAAAATCAATTTTGTGGCAGTGATATCTGGAATATGAATGGAAATAAGTTTGGATCCGGTATTGTCAAATAAAGAACGCGGATGCGCCATCTAGAAGTCTTCCAAGAGCAACGTGGTGCCAATAACATTTTCAGTTCCATGGATCGTTCAGCCGTACAAGCTACGGCCAACCTGCCTACGTATAGTATAGTACTACCCTCGTGTTCCAGCTAGAGAGAGGAACTGTTTGGACACGTAGCAAATATGACTGTACATTAGAACGGCACAGAAAGATTTATTGCACCGTGCTCCTATACCAGTTAGTTATTTTTTTGTTAAATTTAATTGAACTTTGCCCAACCAAATAGAGATCTGCCTGTCCTTACTCCTAGTATGGTCATATATATATGTGAAAATGGTGACCGGAGATTCAATTGCGACGAACCTCCCAAACAACGGTGGTCAGGCTATGGTTGGCCATTCCGACATCATAACTCCATATAGAACCTCAAAAATAAAATCTCCATTGCCTGTCATATCTCTCAATATTTACAGATCTAAAAATAATGGCTGGACATTCAATTTCGTGAACCTCTAAAGCTGAGGCTGTGATGACAGTTGAGGGCAATAGAAGGTGCTGAGCCAAAAAAAAAAAGGACCGTGTATCTTTATGCGTGGATGCCTTTGTTATTCCAAACACGAAAAATGATAAGAACCTGTCGGAGGGTGTTCTAGGTGGACTATCAGCTTTCAATTGCATGCCCGCATATACCATTATATGGCACAGCCTCCAAATGCCCATGATGTTTCTCTGTTGTTAATCCACTGCATGCGTGCATGATCGATTCTGCGTGATTGTGTCCATGTTTAATTTTGATCACAACCAGAATTCTAGACTTCTCCTACTGAGGTGAGTTTCTCCCAGTGTTTTAGCATTCAAAATCTAGTATAAACTTTTCCCACTAAATACCTCCTAGTGAGATTCTTATGTGCTACGACTAATGGTAGTGTTTTATTACTACTTAAAACACTAGGAGAAATCCACCATTTTAGCAGTGGATTCTCTGCGTGATGCGTGCGTGCATGAGTACTAGTATATTAATGTACCTATAGTTATAGATTATACATAGAGAGATATGTACGTATAAAACACAAGATATGCCTAAATCACAGACGGCACAAGAGACCAGACACGGTGCAAATCCACAGGCTGGCCCGGATTAGAGACGACGATGATTGGGTGAAGATATGATAAGATTAATTAGCACAAATGATGATCCACGACTCCACGAGGCAAACACTGACACGTACGTGTCGGTCCACGCCTCCACATACATTAGGAATATCTCGGTCGACCACGAGCTGCTGACTTGGACTCCATTTGTGGTGTTGACACATCGAGCTGCAGCGTAGTAGTAGGTATAGGTAGCCATATAGGTAATATAATAAACTAAGGACCCATTTAGTAGAGGTTCGGCTCCAGCTAAAACAGTTTTAGTTGTGGCTTCATCTGTAGAGCAGATTCATTTATAGAGCTGAAGCAGTTTTGTTGATCGTTTGGTAAAACGGCTTCACTTGACAGTCAAAAAGGGTAAAATATCCATTATACCCTTATTTCTTTTTTTCTTTTCTTTTCTTTCTTCCTTTAATTTATTTTCTCCTCCCTTATATCTCTTATTAGTATTTCTCTCTCCACCCAACAGGAGCGTGGCGTCGTTCTTATCCTCTCGCTTTCCATCCTCTCTGCACTCTTCCAATCTTCCTTATCCTCTCGACTTTCCATCGCCGGAACCGGAAAGCACATATGCAAGCTCCGCACCTGCGCTGGCTGCCGTCGGCCCTCCTCCTCCATGGCTTCTCCCAAGCTGCGACGGCTGCCGGGCCCCTCCTCTTTGGCACGCTCGCGCGGCCCGCACTCCTCGCCGGCGTGCACGTGCATGGCCTCACCGGCACGCCAGCGCACACACGATCTGCCTCCACCTCGACGTCGGATCTGCGCTTCGCCTCTCCATCACCGGTGCAGCCTCGCCGCCCCGCACCAGGGCAGAAGAGTCCGGGCCCGCATGGTGTCAGAGGGAGCCGACGGAAGCCACCTATTTCCAGCTTCACCTCACACCTGCCGTTTGTCTGAGCGCGATTTCCGGAGCTTCACGCAAGGAACGCTTTCATTTTTGCCATTTGGTAGAGAGAGCTGAAAAACAGTTCCAGGAGCCGTCGAAGAATCCATACCAAACAGCCCCTAAACCTAGACAACACACTTTACTATATGTTGTTCGCCACGAAAGCAATGCGTTGCAGTTTCTACAAGGGCAGTTACCACGTCAGCAATGATTTCATGAGCTGGCAAAGAGATTTAGAGACCATTTGGTGGAGCTGGTGGAAGCTCTACCAATATCTATACCTACTAATAAAGAGGCAAAATTTTAACCTCTTTTTTGATTGGATTTTTTTTGTCTGTCCGCTCTAACATATTCCATCCCATACTTACAATCTACCAAAACCCCCTCTAATGGACCGCGGTACAAAATCCAATAGGACCCGAGCAAACTTCGATCTCACATATTACACACCCAGATCACAGATCTCCTTCTTTCCAAAATTGAATATAATACAAAAAATTGAATATAATACAAAATCAAATACAATGCAGAGAGACCATAAACTTGAGCAGGAATTAATTAAGTTATAAATCAAATACCAACCGGACTATAAATACAAGGCATCGGCATCTCATGTCACCACAACTCACCAAATCAAAGCCAAGACACAATAGATCGAAGAGCAAGAAGATCGAATCAAGCCCTCTACGGATCCGCACTCCGATGGGCTGGGACTCCGGGGCACCACGGACAATAGGGCAGTGGCGGTAGCCCCCATGCCACATTAGATCCGGCGAGTGTAGGGAGTTCGGGAGAGAGGAGGGAGAAACCACAGCCTTGCCAGCGAGGAGGGAGGAGGAGGTGGAGGAGGATTTCAGCGCCATGGAAGGAAGAGGCGGAGCCGCGGAGGGAGCTGAGGAGTGAGGAGGCGTGGGTTCGGAAGAAAAGAGCCACGATATTTTTGACGGAGCGAGGCGATGGTTGCGGGAAAAAGAGACGGGTTAGAACCGCGATATTATAGTAGAACCCATCGATCATTGTGGATGCCTGATGAGCACATGCACATGCTTGGTTGTTTAATATTGATTTTAGATATTTGAAAAGTATATTTTAAATATCACTTAGCACATAAAACATGAATATCCAGATGATTTTAAAAAATGCCATAGAATTTTATAGCATGAGGTATCTATGTTTTAATGTTTCGTTGCCATCAAACTGCTACGAATTTTGATGGCTCGAACAAACTTAAAGTTCTAAGACTTATTTTATTTACTGCATAATTTTTTGTAAAATGAACCAACAAAATTCATATCAAGCACTGTGCTATCTATATTTAATATTAAAGTCAATATGGTTTTTTAATTGTCTTTTTTTACATCCAGCAATGCCCTTACGTCTGTTCCTATCCCATATACATTTCTGAACTTGGACTTAGACCTGTGTGCAAACGAGCAAGAACAACGCGTGTCCAAGACATATCCGAATAGATGATGCTATCATTGAACAAATCTTCCGAGACATAAATCGTCTAGGTAACTGCAAAACAAACTATTATAGTTTCAATTGTTATATAAAAAAGTTGCACAAAAACATACATATTGAATCAAATAATTTGGCATTCACCCGTAGCAACGCACGGGCACATTTGCCAGTTTTACTAAATTTTCAACCAAACGGACAAAACAAAAACAACTTCACCTAAGGAGCTCCACAAATCATATGATGACTGAGGTTACTCATTGGAGGAGCTGAAAAAAAGCTTCACCCGACTCCTTCTCACTTCGATGGGCCAGCGCGTAGTAACCGTTGGCAGATTTGCCCCGGGGAGGGGCCTCCGCCAGTGCGAGGAGGCGCGAGGTCAAGGGAGGAGGCCGGCATGGGGAGGCGCCTCTAACTAGCGTGGAGGGGCAAGGCTAGGTGATGAGGATGCCCTCTAGGGGAGTAGTGGCGACGAGGCCTCCGGCGTAGGTGACGAAATAGGATCATAAGGGTTTCCCACGGGGCCGACTACCTGGCAGGGGCCTGGGCTGGCGCACAGTGTGCCTAGAGGGCGCAGAACAAGGTGATGTGTTTTCCAAGGCTACAAGGACTAACCTAGTCGGATTCTAGAAAAGTCTGTAAGTAGATTAGAACTCTTTTGTTGTACCTGACTAGGATTCGACATATGCGCCTGTCATCTGGACTATATAAAGAGGCATGAGCACCCCTTTGTAACACAATCATATGCAACAATCCAACGCAAGGCAACACGCCTAATTGGACGTAGGGTATTACGCTATTCTAGCGACCTGAACCAGTATAAATCGTTGTGTTTGTGTTCACCATCGGGTTTAGCACTCGCTGATCTCCGCCTAACCTTGTCCCCAGTAGCCCCGTGATGTGTTGCCGGTTATCAGACACACCAACAGCAGGGAGGGATGAGCCCAGGGTGAGGCGGCCAGTGTGGGAAGGGGCGAGCTCGAGGTGAGGTGGCTAGCATGGAGGCTGGAGCAAGGAGGAATCGAAGACTAGCACGAGGAGGGCACAGGAGAAACAATGCGCATGCATGGATGAGAAACCGTGCAATGGAGGTGTGGGCTTAGCATCCATGTTCCTACGAGGGAACGGGAACATGGAACAGGAACGAGAACTTGGGGTGTTATTTTATAACATGGGAATATAAATGTTTCTGAAGAATTGGAAACATGGACGTTCCCGGAACGACGTTCCTATAACGTGGGAACAACACATTATCAAATTGGTAATGTGTTGTTCTGTTGTTCGTCTCATGCAGAAGTGCCGAGGTGTGATGTGTGGGCAAGGGTGCGGTGTTGTGGTGTAGACGACCGAGGGCGAGGCACTAGGCATGGATCTGATAGAGGCAGCATGGTCTTGCAATGGCAGCGGAGATCTAATCAGGTGAGCACCTCATCTCTTTCCTTCCTCTTCCTCTCCTCTCTAGCTCTCACTCACTCGCACTATCCTTGTCCTAGATCTACAATATGCTTGGAGGTGAGGATATGGTGGCACGGACGACGATGTCGGCCTCTAAACTACGACTAGGTGAGCGGAGGAGGCGACGCAAGCGAGGATCGATGGTCGACGAGCTCAGAGGTAGGTTTGGAGAGGGCTCAAAGGTGGGTTTGGAGAGCGAGGACAACATGGAGGGCCATCGTGTAGTGGCAGTGGAGGGATCAATAGGTTAGAAGCTGACTCGATAGCTGAGAAGCATTCTCAACAGGCTAGTAGTGGGCTGGATGGGTTGGTAGTAGGACTTTTGTTTTTTTCTCTAACACGACTTCACGTGTCATTGCATTAAGAAGAAGAAAGCCGAAGAATGGCGAGTACAACGGTTACAAACCACAGAGAAGGTGGTTGGGAACCTAGAAACAAAAACCAAACGAAACAGCAAGAAAAATGGGAGATAGGACCCTCCACCAAACAACGCAATGGAGCCAGCTCAGGAGATATAGCCGTGGTGGCGAAGAAACCACCAAGAAGGCAACCGAGGCGGCCGCTGAGGCCTACACGGCATAGTATCCGCGAGGGGGCATCACACACTCAGCAGCAACTGCCCGAGGTGGAGCCAAAAGCGACGTCGGTGACCGAGGACGGCCAAGCAACGACAACGCCAACAACTACGGCAACACCAACATCCGAGCTGGGAGGACCAAAGCAACAATGGAGTAGCAGTTGCAAGATTCCAGTGAAGGGGGGGTCGGGCATGACCGCGAACGGCGCAAAGAGGAGGGGTGCAGCAACGGAGCCTTCAGCAAGGAGATGACGCCCTCGGACACCAACAACGTTGAGTCTGCAACCCACAGGAACTTTCGTTCTCAGACTTGCCCCGGTAGCTGCCGTCGACGGAGAGCTAAAGACGACGCGTCCAAGAAGGTGATGACGTTGGCGCGCCACCGTCATCGGTCCAAGGCACGAAGCCTGGGGGGTTTTCACCCTGCCCGTCGTCGGCCGCAGCTGCACAGAACAGCACGACCCCGCGGCCGCCGCTGCCCTCCGCAGGACCAGCCCACGCCACCGGAGCCAGGGAGGGTGGCCTCCGGGGCAGGAGCATTGGGGGTGCCCAGCCCACGCCAGTTCCGAGGCCCGGCCCCGAGACCGTCAGGCCCGCGCCAGACCCAGCCCGGCTGCCGCCGCATCGGGATGCTTGCGCCGCCGAACATGCCTGGCCCGCGCCAGATCCGGGGGCCCAGCCACGCGCCGGGCCCGTGCCGAGCGCGGCGGCTCGGGCGCGCCCATGGCGGGCAACGAGCGCACAGACGTCCACCGCGGCGTGGTGCTCCAGGCCAAGAACCCCTCATTGAACTGCACAGCGGAGCGGCGCCTCAGGTGGTCCGCGAACGGTGTCAAGGTCACCGCACACCGCTAGGGCTAGGCGCCCCCGAGGAAGGAAGAGCGGCTGCTGCAGCAGTGCCCGCGAGCCCGCATCGACCTGCGGCCGCGCGGTCAGACCCTGTGGCGAAGCGACGTCCGTCGCCAGCGCCACCAACGCGAGAGCGGCAATCGAGCTGCCAGCTCATCGGATCCACGGCGGGGACTGCCGGATCCGATCGCAACAGCCGTGGATCGGGCGGATCTAGCGACCGCCAGAGAGGTGGGGGTGGAGGGGGGGAAGGGGAGGCCATGGGGAAAGGGGGGAGGGCGCGCAGAGGAGAGCCTTTTTGGGCTTCCTTGCTGGCCGCCGATGACGACGCGAAGGAGGAGGCGCGACGGCGGCGGCCGAGGCGGCGGTGGAGAGGGGGGGCGAGCGGCCGGTCGGCGGGGACCCCCGAGTCGCCCCCAGGGGAGACGACGCGAGGGCTATCGGACCAGTACTTAGACCCAGTAGGACTTTTGTTATTTTCAGATGCAGCTGATAATCTCAACTGACTCTAGAAATGGATTTATAGAGAAGGTTAGTGTTCTGGCCCGTCTCTAGAGATCAATTTAGAGGCATAGTTATATACCCGGCCTTAAAGATGGATGATTTGTAGAGACACTAGTATAGAGGTGGTTGGCCCATCCGTCTTTGTGAACTAAATCTAACCGCCTCTAAAATGCAATTCCGTAGCAGTGCATTTTGTCTCAACTTTTAGATATATACGCACAAATTAAATTAAACCCTAATAGCATACCGTACGTACGTGTGTGTCTCTGTACATATTGGAGGTTTGGATCATGTCGTCATGGACGAATGTGGGTACATGCGCCATCTAGAAGCCGTCGAAGAGCATACGTGCCAATAATATTATATACACACCACACCACACATATTCAGTTCGACGGATCGTTCATGCCGTACAAGCTGCTACAGCTAGCCAAGCTGTCGGCGTGATAGCAGCCTTCAATAATGGATTCCACGGAGAACGTAACCACAGCGCCTGCTAGCTATAGATGACGACGGAATTTCCTTTTTAACGTACACAAGCTGAGAGTGTGTGTCCTCACGACCGGCCGAATCTAGCTAGGGCAGGTTCAGTCGGACTGTCATGAATTTGTTGCATACTTGCATGGATATATGCATATGCATATCGGCCGGACACTGTATGGACACGGGCGGTGGGGTGGGCACAGCGTAAGCACTCCGATCCCCTATTACTTCTGTGACAAAAAAAACTCTTTCATGAGTCCCTCCCTTGTCCCTTGTAAGTTTTTGTTGACATGGAAAGGATCGGAATAAAGCTATAGGGTAGAGCTCTAGAAATTGAAGATGACTTGAGTCATCTCTTCCATCAAAATTCTAGATCTGCCATTGTCCATGAGTGCAATATAATTGTGTGGGTCCTTTAGCAATTTCTCGGCTCTGCATGATTGAGAGTATAGAAGAAGACGAAACCTAAATCACAGACAGCACAAGAGACACAGACCAGACACGCGGTGCAAATCCACTAGCCGGGAATCATAAGAGATGATGATTGGATGTAGATATATGATTAATTATATAATTAATTAGCTCAATCATCCACAAACGCACAACTATAGTAACAACGCAAATTGATACTGACACGTGGCCTCGGGCAAGAGGATCAGAGCTGCTGACTTGGACTCAGCAGATTGTGTAAGAGAGCTAGCTAGCAGTAGTTACATATAATATATATATATATATAGTAGCCAGATAAGTCAAAATTAGAGAGCTACTCGTATATAGTAGTATATAATAATGAACCTAGCAGACAACACACTTTACTATAGCTATATGTTGTTCTCCACGAAAGCAACGCGTATAGCAGCAGTTTGTATAATAAACTATATATGAGCTACTAGCTATTTGGTGTGATTCTCATAATCGTTCGCGTGCGTATGCAGTACGTTTGACGATATAAATTAATTAAAACTCACGTATCTACGTCATGTAACTCGGACTGAATGGTTGTATATTATATATGAAAATGATTACCAACCTCCGATCGATACCATGTTCCGTAACAGTAATTGAGAGCGTAAACTTTTGTTTAATGTTTGATTCAGTTCGTGTCTTTGTGTGAATATATCTTATTTGGTACGTACGAGTAGGTTCAAGTATATATATACTACGCTTACGGTACTTTCGTAAGTATTTATTTATTACCTCAATCTCTCTACCACGCCCACTAAATATGTAAACAATTAGGAGCAAGTGTAAGCAACAAAGCCCAAATTTGTCTCATTCATTTTTGGATGCGAGGTCAATTAATTTGTATAAGAATTGAGCGGACCGCTTGGCGTTTGGCGGGATCCTCCGCTTCCCTCTGCCGCTACCGTGAGATATCTCGCGGCCCCGAACAGGCCTTTGGAGTTCGCGCAAAGAAACAAGCAAAGGAAAAAAAAGTTAATCATCCTAATTAAGATATAAACAAAACTAAACACATGTGGCTGACACATAAATCTTATGTCATGAACTTATATTTTTTTTCTAAAATCGATAGTCAAAGATACAAATGTTTGATTTAGGACAACGTAAATAAAAATGGACGGGGTACACAACCAATAATGCCGGATACAATAGGCATGGAAACGAAATAAAAAAACAGCACTGATTGAGCAGGTGGCAACCACCCTGGTTATGCATTTGAATTGACACAGTTGTCGGACTGACAGATTGTATGTAGGACCTCGGTTGTTTACGTATGAGTATGTGATAATGTGCGTGCATATACATGCGAACTGAAATTCGTTTTCGTGTGTTATTGAGAGTTGAGACAAGCTAATAATTAAGTGTAGTGAGAATCGGCTCCTCCCAAGACTCACCAAACTATGCGTCGGCGTCGTCCCAGTAGACATCTGATAAACATGCATGCATATGTACTATACATTATATCTATGGCGACATAACTCGCCATGCACATATGCGAAGTTTGTTTGGTTCACACCCTGACTGTGCCAGGCAGATCGATCCAACTCCGGACTGGAATAATGAATGCTGCGGGATATCTGGCCAGACGAGTTTCTCGGATCGGGAAGCAAACAAACTCGCTCGCTATTTCGTTAACTGTTGGCCCCCCTGTCTAACCAAGCTGTGTTGTACCAGGCACCAGATATGGAGGTGGCCTTTGACGTGATGGAACTGGAGTTCATGGCCTCTTCCAATCCGTCGTCGGCTGACGAAGCGGATAACCATGAACATGCATGCGAGGACAGCGACCCGGTTCAGGAAGAGCTCGAGGCCCGGATCTGCGTGCCTCTGCAAACGCCGGTCCTCCGTGGGGGCCAAGATTGCGTCGCTCCATAACGCCGAGGTCTGCTCGCTCCATCAGGCGCAGCGGGAGACTCGCTGCAAAGCCACGGGCGGCAAACTCAACCAAGCAGGCGCAGTCCGTGCTCCTCAAGAAGCTGGGGGTGCACGTTGATGATGCTTCCGTTGACTCCGACATCCAACGCAAGTTCAGGGAGACCATCAATGGTAACATGTCCGTCAGGAAGCAGCGAGCTCTGTAGATTCTGTTCTCAGGCGACTTCGACTCGGAGGCCTTGGGCATCGGCTCAGCCGGGGAAGACGTTGACGATGTTGAGGCTTGAACCTCTGGTGTCACACCCCCACCCCTCCTTTGTCGCGCATCAGTTATTTATGTCGCCTGTATATAGTTGCCTCTCCTGGAACGTGCGAGGCCTCAATGCCCGTGCACGTCACAATGTCGTGAGAGAGTTTGTGGTCCAGGAGCGACGAGATCGACAACTGGTGCCTAGCGGGGTATAGTCAGTTGCGGACTCTGATGGCGTTTGGTCATTGATCCATCCTATGTCGCTAAAATCGGTTCTGTAATACCAACATGCTCTATGTTCTATGTGCTGGTGGTTGAGCCTCGGTAACTGCGGGTTACCGTGACAGCTAGGTTGTAACAAACTCTCTTCTCATTAATGAAAAACGTGCTCATGCATGATCGCGAATTTTTTTTTCGTTAACTGTTTCAAACAAGGAATCTAATGAGCAGACGCTCGTCCCGCCACAAGCAACAAAGATGTCATGGTCATTCCTTTCAAACAAAAAAAAATGTCATGGTCATGTGGCCGGGTCATTCGCTCATCATCACACGACTGTGCTATACGTTTGTCCTCGCCATGGTTCGTGCGTGGCGCCGAGGTCGACATGCATGCATGGTTCCTTCTGGCTTCTTTCAGTCCTGCTCTTGGATCGGAGCTGTAAAGGAACGAGCTGATGTTACAAATGGAAAAGGTATCATTCTAAATTATAAGACTTTTTTTGTTTTTCTACATTCATAACTTTGGTTATATATCTAGAAATATCAAAATGTTTTATAGTTTGGAACGGACAAAGTAGCTACTTTTTCTTAGGTTCATTCAGTTGCCAGAAATCCTTTCTCCTTCACAGTTTTTCAAGAAAAAAAATCTTTTTTGCTTCAGGTTCATTTCAGTTACACATATACAAGGGGGAAAAAAGCCCATTTTTCCTTGAGCTTAATTTCAGTTTTTTTCTTAGAAAAGGGCTCTTCCGCCCCCCCCCCCCCCCCCCCCCCCCCCCCCCCCAAGTTCGTTTCAGTTACAAGAAAAACAGGTCCTTTTTCTTTCAGGTTAATTTCAGTTTCTTATTTTTTTTTAAAAAACTCTTTTCTTTTGGCGCTGAAGTGTTCGGATTAAACAGCTCCTTTTATTTCCTATTTCCTTCAGGTTAATTTCAGTTTTTCCTAAAAAGCTCTTTTCCTCCAGGTTAGTTTCAGTTATTACCAGAAAAAGGGTCCTTTTCCCCTTGCTTCAGGGCAACTTCAGTTTTATTCTTTCTTTTTTTGGCGCTGCAGTGTTCTGATTGCCGTCTGCCGTGCGAGATTCCCGGCGGTGATGTGGCAACGGCGACTCGGCGAGCAGCATGCGTGCAGACTCTACGCAGCATACGTGCATGTGGCGCTGCCGCCCACAGAGGCCGGCCGGAGCCGGACCCGTACTGTCGGCGTCACCGTCGCCGTCGGAGATATTAAGGCACCGTTTGGTTGCCAAAATTTTTGGCAAAATGCTACTGTAGCGTTTTTGTTGTTATTTGACAAATATTGTCCAATCATGGTCTAATTAGGTTTAAAAGATTCGTCTCGTCCATTTCGTTTAAACTGTGTAATTAGTTTTATTTTTTATCTATATTTAATGCTTCATACATGTGTCTAAAGATTCGATGTGACAGGGAATCTGAAAAATTTTGCAAAATTTCTGGGATCTAAACAGGCCCTAAGCAGCGGCCAGCACTCAGCAGGTGCCGCTGTCGCCAGTGAATAAACGAGCGAGCTCCACGCCTCCGTCGCCGTCGCGGACAGACCAATCATGCACCTGCTGACCTGCGCACCGCACGCCGCACGCACAGTGCGCCACGAGGCCACGACGACGGCGCGCGACGCGATGGCACCACCCATCCGTTCCGGTCCGGTCCCGATGTGGACGGCTCCGTACCAGTCCCGCGGAGCCCACCACCTCTGACTGACCTAGCAGGCCACTCCTTTTTTTTTCTTTCCAACAAGAAAGGCTTGGCTGGCAGTGGCAGCTTGTCCATTTCTCGTCAGCTTGTGTAGTCCATGTGGTGGATGCAGTTGGAATTCATTCATTCATTCCTTCCGGCCGTCCTTCGTCTTCGTCCCCCACCTCTCGCTCCATCTCCATCTCCCTCCCTGCTCTGCTGCTGCCACTGCCACTGCCACTGTATACTCTAGAGGCCATCAAGCTGCCTCTCCTCCCGTGACAGCAGCTGCTTGTCTGCCTGCTGCCCCCGAGCCGAGGCGCCACCCAGCTCTTCGTCTCCCTCGAGGCCTCGACCGCCGCTTCCCGAGATCCTTTTCGCCACCAGGATACAGGGCGGGCATCTGAGAGCTCTGCGCTCCTCGGACTCGACTTGGTTCATCCAGCTGCCTGTAAGTTCCCCCGCTTCCCTTCCTTGCTGCCCTTGCTTGCCCTGATGCTCTCTCCTCTCTGCATCGGCAACCAATTCCGTGTGCGTGCGCTCTCATCCTCCCTCCCCAATTGAATTCCTGTCGGTGTTTGGATTGATAAAAATGGAATTCCTTTCTTTTTTTTCGAGTTCCATCCATGGCCTAAATGGGAATTTCTTTTCGTGTTTGGATTGATTATAATAACAACAACAACCAGATCTTTCGAAAACAACAAAAACCAAAAAGGGGAGGGATTTCTTTCGCCCGTGCTTCGTCCCAGGCAGCAGCAGCAGCACCGCCTGAAATCCGGCGGGCCTCTGCTGAATGTCTCCGTCCACGGCTGACGACCTCCCCTGGTTGCTGTTGTTAGCCTTGCTGCAGTACAGTGCAGAGCTTCTTCTGTCTCCGTCCGTCCTGCTGCTTCATCTCCCTTCCCCCGCCTGAAAAATGCCTTTTTTCTGCTGACCATGTTTCTTGGATAGTTGTTGCCCAACTCGTACGGATGGAATAGGAATAGGAATATTTTTGAAGGAATATGAATATGAATATGAATATGAATGTGCCCCTCGCCTGCTATCTTACCCTTTGTGGATGACTGACTGAATATTCAATTCAATGGAGTGCCTAGCTTGGTTAATCTCTGCAGTTCCCATCCTGTCTGATGATATTGATATTGGCATATTGCCACATAGGCTCCGTTCACTTCCCAAAATATTTTCTCTGTCGTCCGTCACATCGAATCTTTGGACATATGTATGGAGCATTAAATATAGGTAAAAAAAATAACTAATGGTACAGTTTGTCTGTAAATATCGAGATGAATCTTTTGAGCCTAATTAATCATGGTTGAATAAATTTTGTCAAATAACAACGAAAATGCTACAAGAATTTTTACTCCAAATATTTCGGAACTAAACACAGCCATACTCCTAATATTCTGTCCAGATCCCAAGGAGGCAAAGCCAAAGCCAAAGGATGGTCTAACTTCTCTTTGACTCCCAATTGATTATTTGAGAGACAGAGAAGAGAGAAGAAAAGATAAGAGAAGAGAGAGAGAGGGAGAACAGCTTTTGGATTTCGTGGGATCTTGTCTAGCCCCATGCATGAATTGAATTGTTCACCAATTTTCTGATGACTTGCTTCCTTCCTATGGGGAGTGGGAGAGCCGGAAAGGAATTAACAAACAAGCTGAACCGACGGCTGTTCACCGGTCGACTGTCGTGGATTTTCTTTCAAATTGGGCACCTTCTATTCTAGTTCTGCAGGCCAACATAACAATTGACTACTGCGTATCATTGTCCTTCCGTGCTTTCATCAAAGAGTAGCTAAGCATGCTGAATGCATCACGCACGCATCCTGATTCAACTCGTCTCTATCCTGCTGCCATCTTTTTCACCGTCAGCTGTACAGTAATCCCTGTAACAACCTGGGTGAAATTTTTTCCACGCAGGACAGTGAAACCACAGGACCGAGCGGAGAAGACTCCTGACATTCATTCCATTCCGTTCCAAAGGGGGTGAGAAGGCAGGGAATGAGTACAACCAAGGTGAAGAGACGTGTGGGCAAGTATGAGCTCGGCCGCACCATAGGCGAGGGCACATTCGCAAAGGTCAGGTTCGCGAGGGACACGGTGACCAGCGAGGCCGTAGCCATCAAGATCCTAGATAAGGAGAAGGTACTCAAGCACAAGATGGTTGAGCAGGTGAGGTCGCTTTCAATCACGTACTTTGAATTATTGCTGTGTTTTTCTTTTCTAAAGTTTGGTGGTGTTTCATATCTCGTTGATTGTGGGGTCTGTCTCTGTCACAGCACACCACCACCACCACCCCCCACCCCCCGCGTAGTGTCTCTGCTTTTGACTAGTCTACTATGGGCTTACCAACTTTATTCAGCATTGAATTAGCAGTTCCTCGTTGGTGAAATGTTTACATGCTTGATTGAATGCAGATTAAGCGGGAAATCTCGACGATGAAGTTGATCAAGCACCCTAATGTTGTCCGCATATACGAGGTAACTTTCTTGGTGATCTTACAAAGTAGTTGATCAGAAGAGAACCAAGTCATTATATTTCCTAGCATTATCACTTAGCATGCATATTTTCTTTTCACTAGGAGCAGGCTGCAGGCAGTCGCTTATCTTTTTCACAAATCAATGTTTTCATTAATCTATAGGTGATGGGAAGTAAAACAAAGATCTACATTGTGTTAGAATTTGCTACTGGTGGCGAGCTCTTTGATGCAATTGTAAGTGATATGCACATTTCCCATTACAGTTTTTGTAGTTTATGCTATACCCACCACCGCCTTACTGTTTCCGTGTCCACAGAGTTCAATGTATCACCGACAGATTTTCACTAATTTTCTGTATTCCTCATTGTAAAGGTTAACCATGGTCGAATGAGGGAAGATGAGGCAAGGAGGTACTTCCAACAATTAATCAATGCAGTTGATTATTGTCATAGCAGGGGTGTGTACCACCGGGATCTAAAAGTGAGCTCAATTTCTGTCTGTGTGTGTGTTTCTGCAATTGAGAACTCTATTTCAGAATCTAAATTATGATACTTGCAGCCTGAAAATTTACTGCTTGATTCATATGGAAACCTGAAGGTCTCTGACTTTGGGCTGAGCGCTCTATCTCAGCAGATCAAGGTAATGACTTCTTACTTGTATGCCTCCAGTTACCAATGAGTACTTGAGTAATTACAGGGTAAAAATCAACACATTTTGCTCAACAAATAACCATAGCCCTTCAAGCATGAAAATCTTCAGACCCATCAACATATTTTTAAGCATATTTTTGTTGCCTCTTTTACCTTGTTCAGGATGATGGACTGCTGCACACGACTTGTGGGACTCCAAACTATGTTGCACCAGAGGTAATGCCAGAAAAGTATATAAAATGAACCAACAATGCATATTATGGAAATTACTGTTTGTTAGGAATACAGTCATTTAAATATTTATATCAACTTTGTTATAGGTCCTTGAAGATCAAGGCTATGACGGTGCAATGGCTGATCTGTGGTCATGTGGAGTTATCCTGTTTGTTCTGCTAGCAGGGTATTTGCCATTTGAGGACTCTAATCTCATGACTTTGTATAAGAAAGTGAGAATTTCATGGCTTTTAGGTCACTGGTGCAGTCTTGCTTATTCATGCTTATTTGACTTTACCCTTCTTTTCCTGGCAGATATCAAATGCAGAATTTACATTTCCACCATGGACATCTTTTCCTGCCAAGAGGTTGTTAACAAGAATACTTGATCCAAATCCAATGACGGTATGCCAGAGCACAAAAGCTGCTTGAAAATAAAAATACTATTGAAGCAATCCTAAGATAATGGAATAGAACAGATCTGCATTCACCATATAATGTATCCCACAGTAGGCTCATAAATCACCTGATGCTGCCAATATCCTTTAATTAATTGGTATTTCCATTGATCCAGCATTTGTAATGCAACTCAAATCAACACAAATTTTAGAAGTTCCTAATTCACTTATGAGTATGCAGCCGCTGTTAGATGCAGTTGAAGGAAAAAAAACGTCAGTTTTCTATTAGAGAAAAAGTATAGGCAATTTGGCAATGCACATATCTCAAAATGAAATCCTTTGTGCCAGTAAAAAATTGCAAATTTGCAACTTCCAGTTGAGGTTGAGGATGAGTTGAGAATGTGCTGAGCTTGAGTCTGGTTTTAAAATGAATGAGCCTCCATAATTTTATCTTACTCCATTGGATTAGACTCACATTTTGGTAAACCATGGCAGAGAATAACAATCCCAGAAATATTAGAGGACGAGTGGTTCAAAAAGGGCTACAAGCGCCCAGAGTTTGATGAACAATATGACACCACATTGGATGATGTGGATGCTGTCTTCAATGATTCAGAAGTGAGTAAATGGTGCATTTTTTTTCTTCTCATGCATAATGTCACAAATTTTACTTACTAACTAGTTTTGCTATTGTTATTTGCCATAATTCAGGAGCACCATGTGACAGAAAAGAAAGAAGAAGAACCAGTAGCTCTGAACGCATTTGAACTGATTTCAATGTCAGCAGGCCTAAACCTTGGAAACTTATTCGACTCAGAGCAGGTAAAGGAGATGTTCCTGAGTGCTCTGTAGTAACCTAGAAGTTCTAAATCGCAACGTGCGATAGCTTAAATCATCATGATTTTCTAAGGACATTGTCTTCTGTGTGCTGTGCACTTGGTTTCTTTTGAATTATGCCAGTAAAAGCCAATTACACAATTACAAAGGATGTTGCAAGCTAATTCTAGTTCTATATGCCTATGTGGTCAGACTGTTAGTTCCAACAGTACTTACAATTTTTTTCTCAGTTTAGGATTTCCCATCATGGTCATCATGATTTTACAACCTTACTATTATGTAGTCTCTACTCTAATTTTTAGTCACTGTATCTGCAGGAGTTCAAAAGAGAAACAAGGTTTACATCAAAATGTCCACCCAAAGAAATTGTCCGCAAGATTGAGGAAGCTGCAAAACCTCTAGGATTTGATGTTCAGAAGAAAAATTACAAGGTACCTACGCGTAACTCTGATAACTTATTATTTGAATATTTTCTTGAGGGCATGACTTCTCGAAACGAATACAAACTTTGAATATATCTTTCTGCATGCTAAAAGTTCTCTTTTTCATTATGTGATCAGTTGAGGCTCGAAAAGGTAAAGGCAGGGAGGAAGGGAAACCTCAATGTTGCTACTGAGGTAAAGCTTAATTGTTTTCCTTAACTGCAATCTTCTTTTTTGTAAACTTCTTCTGCCTAACATTTATTATTCATATTGATTCAGATACTGCAAGTTGCACCCTCTCTTCACATGGTAGAAGTCCGAAAAGCAAAAGGTGACACTCTGGAATTTCATAAGGTAACTATGAGTCATGCAAAGATCATGCCAATAAAGAAACATATGTATTCATGTACTACAGTTCAGAAGCTGAATCATAAGCTGAACAAGCTGATTAATCCCTATCCATCTGCTTGCCCGGTCACCAGTAGTTTGAATTCATAGTTTGTTTGTCAGGGTTCAAAATTTCGCCGAAATTTCGGCCGAATTTCGCGAAATTCGGTAATTTTGGTGGTGGCCGAAATTTCTGCAATACCAAAATTAAAAACCTTGTTGTTTGTTCTTTTAGCATCTTTTGTTTGAACAGTCAACTTAAATTTTTTTTCGCGAGCGGGGTTTCATACGTTTTTCATTAAGAGGGAAGCAATTTTTAAAACCATTACAAGGAGCATGATGGCGGCGAGACGCCCCCAAACATGACTGAAACCAGACCCTAGCCTACTGGAGTTAAGCATGTCTATTACATATGATCCTTAAAGGTGTAAGCATGTCTATTTCTTTTGTTTGAACAGTATGTACTTAAATGTGTAAGCTATAATTCTCTGCAGTTCTACAAGAACCTTTCCAAGACCTTAAAGGACGTCGTCTGGAAATCCGACGATCTTCAAACGCAATATGCTGCTTAGCAGAACCTCGGAGAGGAAGAATGGCAAACTATTTTGGGTACCTTCCTTCCAAGCAGATTCTGATTCCGTAGTCTGTACTGTGCACTGCGTTCTGCATGTAAGTGGATGACCTGGGAAACGGTGCTGGTACTCCGCCATTGTAAATGCTGCATTTTGAGAGATTCAATTGCTTGCTGTAGTTGAAGGAAGTTCATTCAGTAGGTTTTGAGTATGTGAGTTTTGTATATCCGTATATGCCTATGAGTCATGTGGAAACACTATGATCAGTATCTGCGAAGGGCTTATTCTGCCTATGAGTTCAACTACCAGAATGTTCTGCATGTACCGTATATCCGTATATGCCTAAGTTCTGCATGTACCAGAATGTTCTTGCCATCTTGCCCCATTTTTCAGCACTGAACAGAAGGGCTTATTCTGCCTTGCATTTTCACCCAAAAAAAGAAAAAGAAAAAAAGACTATTGAATTGGGAACTCATATTGGTATTCGGCCATCATTTCAGTAGTTTTTTTTTTCAATTTACACTGCGAATCATGCAGATTCTTGCTTTGCTTGCTGTTAGTTACATTTGTTTCTCCTGACAGCTAGAAACTAAGGTGGCAGAGTGAGTTGAGTTTCAGAGGATTGTACAGGAGGGGCAGAGTCTCTTGGAGTGAGATGATTCGCTCCCAAGGTCTTCCAGCTCCTGGTTCCTTCGTCTGCACAAGAACCCAACATTACATTTCAGACTCCAGGTACAAACAGTTCTGATGCAGAGGGAAAAAAAAGGGGATCTTTTTCTTCTTTTTGATCAGGATGAGTGGATGACGCCATGACGGACGACTCACTTGGCGAGCATGACCTTGGCGAACTCGGTGTAGTTGATCTGGCCATCGCCATCGGCGTCGGCCTCGCGGAGCATCTCGGCGAGCTCCTCGTCGGAGAGTTTCTCGCCGAGGTTCTGGAGGACGTGGCGGAGCTCGTCGCGGGAGATGAAGCCGTTCTGGTCCTGGTCGAAGACGCGGAAGGCCTCCCGGAGCTCGTCCTCGTCGGCGCCGTTGGCCTCCCGCATCTGGCGCGCCAGCAGGGTGAGGAACTCCTGGAAGTCGATGGCGCCGCTGCCGTCCGCGTCCACCTCGTCCACCATCCCTTGCAGCTCCTCCTCCGTCGGGCTCTGCCCCAGCGACCGCATCACCGTGCCCAGCTCCTTGGTCGTGATCGTCCCTGCATCCATCCATTGTCAAATGCTGTTGCAATTGCAGTGCATCGACCAAGAACGCAATGCATTGCGATGCGATGCGAGCAAGAACGAACAATGCGATGCAGAGATTAGAAGAAGAGGAAATGGCCGGCCGGCCGGCCGTACCGTCGCCATCTTTGTCGAAGAGGCTGAACGCCTCCCGGAACTCCTCGATCTGTTTCTTGGTCAGCTGCTGCTCCACCTCGTCCATCCTCCCTCCCTCCCTCCTCGCTCTCGATTCTTCAATCCACCGCTGATCGATCGATCGATCTCTTTAGTTCCGTTGGAGACGCCTCATGATCGATGGACGACGCATTGTTCGTCCTCAATCACAGATTCACAGGCAACTCTGTACGGACGTAGGCAAATTTGTTTCGATTGATCGAGGAAGGGCCAAGGTGAAATGCCCCTCTCTTTGTTCCTCTGTTGTTCGCGCTCTTGCGTTGGCTAAAATAAGGAGTCTGGACGAATTATATACCAGCTCAGTGCTCACAAATAACAAACCTTTTTTTGTGTGTGTTTTATTTTATTATTACCAGAAAAACCTTTTGGAACTTTGATTCTGACCTTCTGGGTAATATGATTTCAGAAAAGTTAGTACTTTTATGATGTTGTATATTTTTAGTATGATGAGTTCTAAACTGTATTGTACACAACAATTGTGTTATCTTACGATTCCATATGGTATTTTACAATAAGTGTACTAATGTAGTAACTTCTATAAAATGTTTAGTTTGGAAACTTAATAATACCATAAATGCATGAGATTATAAATGCATTTTATTAGAAAGTAGTGGTTAAAGTTGCATCCTAATAAAATTTGGAAAAAGTCTACTTCACCCCCCAACTATAGGGGTGGTCTAGTTTACCCCCAGCTATGAAACGGTTTAATTTACCCCCTGAACTTTACAAAACCGTCCAAATCACACCCTCGAGCGGTTTTGGACGGTGGTTTGCTACAGTAACAACGGTTTAGCTACAGTACAACTGTGCGCTGGCAGGTGTGGAGTTGCTAGGAGGAGGGGCCATGCCAAAGGAGCCACAAATGGTGAAGGGCCTTGCCGAAGACGGGGAAGGAGGTGGCATGAGGTCGGATGTAGATGGACAGGCAGGTTTCCGTGCACGCGAGAGATGAATGACGGCAACAGCCCAGGAATGAGGGGTGGGAGACAAATTTGAAAGCCCTCTCAAATTTGATGTCCTTAGTAGGGGTCATGTTAGAGTTTTTTTTTCTCCGGCCCTCGTATTTGGTTTTGAGGGATAGGTAGAGACCCCGCTAGAGATGCTCTAACAGAGAACAACAATGAAATCGAGGCAGTAACCCTTGTACCAAACTAAGTCAAACAGTTTTTTTTTTGGTCGACTACAGTCAACAAACGGCATGAAAACGTTGGACTCCACACTGAGAGTTCCGTTTCACACCTGGCTCTGTTTTCAGTCTTGCGTATGAATGCACTGACAGCATGCTTGCAGTGCACGAAAGCTAAGGCATATTTCTACATCATGTTCATCTCCCTCGTCTCTCTCACATACTAGCTAAGCTACCTCTATATGCATGCAATTCATTGTTTGCACTGCTGGGAAACCGCAAGGAAAGGCTTGAAGGTGAGCACGAGCCCGATAACCTCTGTCAGATTCAGGAGCAGAAACACCATCTGGTCACCTGCATGCATATATATGAAAATGTCAAATGTGGGGATTAATCAAAATCCCTTTCTAACCTTTCATTCAAATCTGCATCCTCTATATGGTTTTATTAGGATGCTAGTACTGCGAAGGGCGGGCCTGGTGCAAGCGGTAGAGTCTTACCGCCTGTGGCCGGAAGGTCCCGGGTTCAAGTCGCGGTCTCCTCGCATTGCACAAGCAAGGGTAAGGCTTGCCACTGACACCCTTCCCCAAACCCCGCACAGAGCGGGAGCTTTCTGCACTGGGTACGCCTTTTAGGATGCTAGTACTGCAAAACTGCGTGTATATAGGTTTACCCGGAAAGAACGCAGCATGCTTGTGCTTTTGTGCCCAGAGCATCTCCAGCAGTCCCCCAATAATCAATCCCCAATAGAGTAGTATTGGTGGCCTTTTCTAATTATTGGGAGAGTTGCTGCAGCAGATGACCAATACATCACCCTAATATGCACTTACACGTGGGCCCTGGATGTCAGTACAATCTTCAACCTTTGGCTTCTCCCCGTCGTGACCTCTCCCCGCGCACTGGATCAGGCCCCAATCCCACCACCGCCCTTGTCCTCGGCCCATGCCGTGTCCGCCTCGGCCCAGCCGCGTTGGCCCTGGCCCCAGAGTCGAAGAGGAGGTAGGCACGACTCGTCTCGCCGTGGTTGGGCGAGGTCATCGCATCTCGTCTGGAGTCGAAGAGGAGGTAGTCGCGGCTTGTCTCGTCTCGCCCGGAGTCGAAGAGGAGGTAGCCCTGTGGTTGGCCGAGGTCGCCCATGCCGGCGTGACGGCCGCAGCGCAGGAGTGCGCGGGCCTGATGACATACAAAACACACAAACATGACTAGTTAAGATTCCTATCTTATGCACTCCAATCATATTCCTGTTGTATGCACCACATAGATTCTTAACTGCAAAGGATTTCACTGTTTCTAGTGTTTCAGAACAGAGTAGTAGCTGACAGGGTTTGGACAGTTACCGCTTCTTATGCCTTGAAGATTAGGCTGTTTTCAGTAATTGCCATAAGAATATCGTTTTCACCCACTTGTTTATCGGAAATGGCAAATTTACTTACATGGCCTTGTTGAGATAGAGTGCTCAATTCAAAATCTGAAACCTTGAGTGTGCCACTAGCATTGATCCGCCACTTGTCTCAGAGAAATATGAGGCAGGGTGAGCAGAGGGGGAGTCCGGGCAGGGGCAGATGAAGCCCAAGCTGAGCAGCCACAATTTGCTCCATGGCGTCCCTGCACTACTGCTTTTCTTTGCTGATGCTCCCGTGGTCATTCCTGAGAGTTCTACTGTTCTTGCTGGTCATACCTTCATGAGAGGACACACATAAGTGGACAGGGACACAACAAGCACGAGAAAAGGTAAAACCGATAGCAACCAATAGCCAGTACTCCCCTCTCATAGTTTAGCCCAAGTAATCATCAATATATTATGGACCCAAAAGGTATTGCTCAATGGGAAAGGCAGATAATTCGGTTTTGAGATTTTTTCCCCTTACCTTTTCTACTGTTGTGGATATCACAAGCTCATTTGCCTAACAGAGCTCGAAAAAAAAATCAACTTTCAATCTGCATGAAGGGTGAGCAGTAGAAAAAGATCATTCTGAGAAGTGAGAAAGGAAGTACTCTTGCTTACCTACAGAATTGGGGATCATCAATAACAACAACCCACGGTTGCAGGCTTGTCTGTAGCTGGCCAAGTCAAGCAGAGAGTGGGAAATTTTCAGGACAGATCAACATGGATGGGAAGCAAAACAAACCAGAATGCAAATCAGAAACTAGCCGAGTCCTAACCAAACAAATCATTTATTTGATGGCCAAGTACGGGAGGCAAAGTGACCTATAAATCAGTACAGAAGGAGTAATCTTCTGGCAATGGCTTTTCTGTCACTAATTAGCAATCTAGTTAAGTTGTTGAAACATAAGAATAAGTAATATAGTTTTGGAAAAATGTGTAGAGTTGATGCATTCTTTGCATGAAGTAAATCTGTGTACTCTGATCCTGTCTTAGCTGTGTCGCTTCTTCATGTGGCTGGTGACTCATAATCGCCATTGGACAGCAGACAGGTTAGCTCGGTGAGGTCTTCCTCGCCCGGACCGGTGTCTACTATGTGATCAAGAGGAAGAAAACATCCAGCACCTCCTCATTGGATGTGTGTTTGCAAGACAATTCTGGTATGACATCCTACATAGCATCGGTCTTGCAGCACTTGCCCTGCAGCCAGTTCGATTCCTCCTTTGATGCCTGGTGGGATAAGGCGGTCTTGACAGTAAGCGGAGATGCGCGAAAGGGATTGAATTCCCTCATCATCATAGGTGGTTGGACCATCTGGAAGCATCGAAATGACTGTGTCTTCTATGGAGCTGCCCCTAGACTGTCTACGGCTTTGAACCTTGCTCAGGAGGAAGCCCTTTTATGGTCTATAGCTGGTGCTAAGGGACTGTCCCTGCACACAGCTCAGGATGATGGTTAGAGGGTCTTTGGTCAGGTCTTTCATCTCAGTCATAGGTGATTAGTTTCAGTTAGTAAGTGGGTGTGTGTGTTTGTGTGTGTGTTTGGGTCTCTGTATGACTCCTGTTCTCTACTATTAATACAATGATACGCAGTTCTCCTGCGTATTTGAGAAAAAAGATCCCGTCTTAGCTGCAGATTGGATCAAATGAACTTGTATGAGTTTAAAAAAACAGTAAGAAACTTAAACATATGTAAAACCTCTCGATCCCTTGTACTCAATGTGGTTAGGATCAAATATGGTTGTGAGAAAATATGGAATGTCGCATTTTTCAACCTTGGACCCATAATTCATACTTCATACAGGGTACTTTCGACTAAAGTTTCAGGAAGTCTTCTGAGAGAAAGCAGAGTACTTTCAACTAGGTCCTACATATATATCATATCTTAGGTGACATTAGTAATGATATTACTAATAATGTTACCATTGGGCCTCTAGGATATTCTCTTGTTCATGCTGTTACAATAGTGTCAGTAGCTGCTCGAATATGATGCAGTGAACCGGGAGTTCTATTAAGCAATGATCTGAGAGTTCGAATATAGCTTGGTATGCTTATATTTGAAGGTAATGCACAAAAATAATGTTAAACAATCAGGTCTTTGCTAAACCCCCCGCTCCAGCCTCCAGATGCCATTAACAAACCAAACTGCTCCAGTTCAGATAACCAGGATGGTTAGAAGTCTTGGCACCACAAATGAAGGCCATAATGGGACTTCCAATGCTCGACCTCTCTTTATAGACATGGAGCTGCAAGGAATCAATGACATGATGTTAGGAGAGTGCAAGCCAAAGGAGGATGGTCTAACACAAAAGTAAATACAAAAGTTAGGCGGAATTTGAGGTAGTTCAGCAAATGTGACAGCACAACATGGCCAGCGAATGTGACAGCACAACATGGCCAGCAAATTAGAGAATGAGATAGACATTACCACTCAGTTGAGGATTTTTAACTACAAAGAATTTAACTGTTTCCTATGTTTCAGAACAGAGTAGTAATTGACAGTGTTTGGACAGTTATCGCTTCTGATGTCTTGAACATTAGGCTGATTTCAGTAATTAACCTCTACTATGCCCTAATAATATTGTTTTCACCCACTTGTTTATCGGAAAAGACAATTTACTTACATGGACTTGTTGAGATAGTGTGCTCAATTCAAAATCCGAAACCTTGAGTGCTCCACTAGCATCGATCCACCACTAGTTTCAGAGAAATATGAAGAAAGCAGGGTGAGCAGAAAGAGGGTCCGGGCAAGGAGAGATGAGGCCCAAGCTAAGCTGCTGCAGTTTGCTCCATGTCACCCCTGCACTAATGCTTGTCTGCTTTTCTTGCTGATGCTCCAACGGTCATTCCTCAGCATTTTACTGTTCTTGCTGCCACCTTCATTGAGAGGATACATATAAGTGAACAGGGGCACAAAAGGCACGAGAAAAAGTTAAACTCATCAAACAATAGATAGCAATAAATAATCAGAACTCTGCTCTCATAGTTTAGCCCAAGCAATCATCAATTCATTTTGCCCCCAACCGATATCTCTTTCAGTATTTGTTTCCCTACCTTGCGTCCGCCATGGTTGGGGAGAGCAGAGCTTCGAGTTGCTGCGTCACTATGCTCCTCGTGCCTCGCTGTGCCTCCTCGCAGTCGTCGGGATCTAGCCACTCGCTGCTGCTTGGCTGGCCGGGCCAACCCAGTAGCAGCTGCGCAGGCGGCGACCGCTGCGTGTGGCCAGGCGGCTAGGAGAGAGGGTCGTCGCTGGCCGGGCCTAGGCCAGGTGCAGGCGTAGCTGGCCGCTGCCAGGCCACACCACCATTTGGTGTCTCCTCCTCCTGACGCCGGCTGGGCATCCGATATGACGCCATGGCCAGGGCACACCGCGGATCCTACCGAACCAGAGGCGCAAGCGGGTGCCACCCCCTCCCCCTCTTCTCGATGCCGGTGATGTGTGGGCGGTGCGGACCCAGATCTTGTGTTATTTCTTTTTTTCTTTCTTTTTTTGAATCATCACATTCACACAACACGTACGCACAGCGTAAATCCGGTATAAAGCAATGAAAATCGATTATGAAAGACTTTTTTTGAGAAGGAAGATTCAAAAGTTAGGTATTTTCTTCAAAAGCAAATATCTTTTACAAATTTATCTCTTAAAAGTGAACTTACTCCCTCCGTCCTATAAATTGTGTCGTTATCGCTTTTTGAGAAGTCGAATATTATTAACTTTAACCAAATATTTATTTTAAAATGTTAATATTATGGTGCATAATTGGTATTATTAGATGAATAGCTGAATATATTTTTATAATAAACTTATTGAAATACAAATGTTGTTAATATTTTCTATAAATCTAGTTAAATTTAAGGAAGTTTGGCCAGCATGAACTCCATAGCGATACTCTTTTTGGGACAACATGAGTATTATTTATAGTTTTTGCCTTTTTTGCAGCTTCTCAGTGAAAGCCCAAATAAACACGGCCAATAAGAATAAATGTGATTTTCTCCGTTGTAAATTATAAGACATTTTGATTTTTTCAAATATATTATTTTTACCGTATATAAGCTATGTATCAAGAAAAGTAATACGTCTTATAATTTGTAATGGATGGAGTATTTTTTGGTTTAGTATGAAGATATAGTTGCATGCAGAATTACAGATATATCTATACTAATATTAATATTAATAAAAAGACGAAATTTTAGCCTCTTTTTTGTCTGGGCCGTTTTTCGTCTAGCCCATTCTATTTAGTCTAACCACATGGCCCACTCGGCTACCCTACTGGCCTTCTACCCGCACGGCCTGCTCACCCACGCGGCCCGCTCGCCTGCTCCTCTGCCCAGTCTGGCTCCGGCCACTTCCCGCATCCTTCGCCCACCCACGTTCGCCCAGTCCTCATCTACTCCAGCACAGGCACATCCCGGCTCCCCGTCCGCCCGAGCCCGACGAGCAACCCCAACAGGCTATGCACGTGACAGCAGGGGCACGCGCATCCGACCGATAAGCAAACCAGCTACCGACCGGCGAGATTCAGAGTACCCTTTCTTTTCCCCTTATCGTCCTCTTCTCTGTGACTCCATGGCCAGCGAAGTAGCCGCGAGTGGCGCCAGAGCAGAACAATCACCGTCGAGAGGCCCAGAGGTCAAAGCCCATGCGGCGACGCGTACAAGCATCGAAGCCGTTGCCGCCCCTTACGGCCTTTCCTCTTCCTCGCATCACGAGTCGCAAAGCTGAGGTTGGATCAGCGCTTGCCACTCAGCTTTTCTCAAATCACGCTCGTAACTCTTCCGGAGGTTGGATCGGCGCTCGCGGCAAAGCCTTGGCGGCGGCGGACGGCCGCCCGCCGGCCCTGCACAGACCGACGGGAAGCAGCCAGGGACAGCCGACCAGCGCGTGCGTGGCTCGCCTTCTCCCCACATGGCATATGCTCGCACCCCTGCCCACCTGCTCCTGTCCACCTTCGCTCGGCCACTCCCCTGCTCCAGCAGCACAGGATCTCGTCGTGGGGCAGCATTGTACCGGAGGTGGCCACGGAGGCGCCCACTCAACCTGCGTCTGCCTCCCTCCCCAAGTAAATAGCCTCGCCACCATGTTGGCCTCGATACAGCAGCACGCCATTGTGGATTGGTGGAAGTACGCTCCTGTCGACCAAATTGGTGGTGACGCGCATCCATCCCGCCTAGGCCAGCCGACAAAGAGGTCCGCCCCGCTGACTGCTCCTTCTGGCTTTGCACCTCCGGTCGGGTGCCACGCTGCTACATTTGGAGTCCGTCTTATCGCCGCCGTGTGTCATTGGCATGGTATAAATTGGAATTGAATCCAAAGCGAAGTTCCTAGTGTGTCCATTATGGACTTCTTCCCTTTCTCTATTTTAAATTACCAGAGGGCCTCATGCTCGCTTCAATCCGCAATCCGCCTGATCCGCCGAGGTGCCAATGGTGCAGAGGCGGTACCGTAGCTGGCGAGTGGGGCACGGCTATCGGCACTAGCGAGGTGAGCCGGATCCCGGTGGTGGCAACGTGAGATCATTCGACTGATGCCCTGCTCATAGCTGGATGTGCATCTGCCTCACCTGTGTTGTAGTAGCATTGCGCCTCGCTTCTTCTCCTTCTGATTTATGCCGTTCATCCTCATCCTGAGGAACAGTAGCTCCATATCTGCAACATCCATGAGGAGGTCGCCGCCACGCTGCGCGTGTGCGAAGATGCACGCGGTCGGCTTGGATTAAGTTGTGGTGGTGCAGTATTTGCTTTCCTTTACTCTTGACGGAGACTCTTTTCTGATTTGGGGAAGGGATAAATAGTTATGGGAGAGAGTGTGTGTGCGTATGCCGAGTTGCTGTCTTTTGGTGAAGATGAGATGGTGCTGGGAAATTTTAAAAACAAATTTGCAGATGGGCATGAGTTGGGGGAGAACAGAGAGGAGCTGAACCTGATGGGTGCCTGGGTTGCAGTGCTCAGTGGAAGAAAACAGAGCGGCATGAGAGGCTGAACAAAACAATCGAAGATCGATTTCATGGTGTAGCCGTGGTGTTATTGGTTAGATTGAGGGACTGCAGCTGCTTTGAGTTTTGGCGATAAGAGGCGGGGTTATGATGACAACTTTTATATTTTAACTCTTTTGCATTGAATCACACGGTGTGCTCTTTATGCTTTCACTTTCTGATAATCACCCTGTTCGCTAGATGGTTTTTGACTAGCTGATTCTGGCTGATGCTGATTTATTATGAGAGAAAAACACCGTTGAATGGCTGACTGATAAGCACCGATAAGCACAAGCGAACAGGGTGAATGTGTTTTCTGACCGGCAGTTCAGTTTGGTTCTTAAATTTATTCGTCATGAAATATAATAATACGGAATTATGGATATATGATATATTCTGTTTTTTAAATACGTGGTTAATTGGCTGCACTTACTGTGGAGTGGGCATAAGAGTTCAGGACAAAGCCCTAATGTTCTCTTCTTGCTAGAATTATTTGTGGTCGTGGGTTCCTTAGGCGCATGAAAAATGTTCCAAATATGTTGTGTTTGGATCAGTTTAACTTTACATCTTGAACTTGAACATTTTCTTTTCCGGCATTTGGAGCTGTTGAAAGTCCCTAGTTTGGTTTTGGCTAATTGATGAAACCTAGGACTAACCTTTGTATCTAAGTGGATGATTTAGATAAAGGTGGTCATTGAATATGAGACATGACATTGACTCATGTGACCAAGATGATGAAGACCAAGATGAGGCTTGGCTCGATGGACCGGTTGTGAAGGTGAAGGGCAAGTCGAGGCTTCGAAGCGAAGGACCATGCGATGGTGAAGCTTGAGCAAGACTTGGCGCCGATGGACCGAGGCAACGGTGAAGAGCAAGTGAAATCAAGGTCGATGGATCGAGACGGTCATGTGATGATATGAAGTGGATCATATCATCTGGAGAAACAAAATGGGCTCAAGGCAAAGGTATAACCATAGGGCCATTTTGTTTTACACTCAAGACACCATAGAGGGTGTGAGTGGTTTAGGATCGTTAGCCGAACTATTAAGAGGGGAAGTCTTATCGGTTATTCGACGCATGGGTGCCACTAGGTGAATTCATGAAGTGCATTGCATGTAGGGCCTAGTGAGCTAACTGGAAAACCTTTGAAAATGATTGAGAAAATGCTAACACACAAGCACATGGAGATGTACACTTGTTGGTGTTGGCACATTTGCAAAGGTGGCGTTGGTCGCGCTATGGTTTGCGGGTAGAGAGGGGTTTGGTTCCTTTCTCTCTCCCGCCGAGCGTGCGAGCGCGGGATTCAGGCGATTTCGGGGAAATGAAATGCCTATTTTCCATTACGCCGGAAGTCGGAAAAGAAACGGAGGCGAACGCGGTCACAGAGGACACCGGACGCTACACCGGACGCTGCACCGGACGCGGTCAGTTTCGACCGGCGCGTCCGGTCAGTGCAGCGCGGGCGTCAGGCGCGCGGGCTAGGGTTTGACACCGGCGCGTCCGGTGACCCACGGGACCGGCGCGTCCGGTCTGGCGAACAGCGAGTCACGAAGTCTTCGGACGCGGTGCGCGTCCGGTCCCTCACCATCGGACGCGTCCGGTGGTCCAGGGAGCTTACTGGACTCACACCGGACGCGGGTACTGTGGCGTCCGGTGGTTGCGAGGAGCGCGTCCGGTCTTGTCTTCGCGGGCGCGGGTGCTGTGCGCACCGGCGCGTCCGGTGGTTCGCAACAGCGCGTCCGGTCGCTCGTTTGACCGTTGGCGCGCAGTGACCGTTGGAGGATCTAACGGACGAATTTGAAATCAGGGGACACCGGACGCGGTTGAGCGCGTCCGGTCTGTTACGACCGGCGCGTCCGGTGGTCCCGCGAAAATCGTGAGTGGAGTTGTAACGGCTCTATTTGGATGGGATGCTTATAAATACTTGTTGGCTGGCCCTTGGGGAGGCATCTTGGCATTTCTAACATACTTGTGCATCCTTTGAGCTAGAACAACTCCTCCCACTCATCTCCCTTGCTTGATTGCAAATCAAAAGTGAGATTGAGTGATCCCAAAGTGCATTGCATAGCTTGAGGGCATCTAGTGGCACTTGTGGGTGGTTTAGCCGGTGGATTTCTTGTTACTCTTGGAGAGTACCGCTCCTAGCCGGCTTGGAGATTGTTGGAGGCGTTGGCAAGAGAAGGTGATTGTTCTTGGCCACCTCCGGTTGATTGTGAGAGGTTCTTGTGCTTTCCTCGGCGGGACGCCAAAAGCAACTCTAGTGGAATCCGCGTGTCATTGAGTTACCTCACTTGAGAGTGGTGTCTTGCGGTGCCTTGCGGGGCGTGCCTTGAGGGGCAAGTGACTTGAGGGTCACACCGAGGAACCATCTAAGTGTTGGTCGACACAACCGGTGACGTAGCTTGTCGGTGCACAAGTGAACACCGGGTGAACAAATTTTGTGTCTCTTGTCTCCCGGTGATTGGTCTTCATATTGTGTTGTTGTCAATATTGATTGATTGTATATCATCTTGGTGATTGGCAACATCTTCACTTCACCGTCGGTATAATAATCACAATCCTCTCTCTTGCATTTACATTCTCTAGTTTATCTTGTGTAGCTCTAGTAGTAGCTTTGCTAGTAGTGTTATTAGCTTGTTCACTAGTGTTTCTTTAGTGACATAGCTCTTGTGTGAACTAGAGATCATAATCTACTAGTCTTGTGGATAGGAGGCTTGCATCACAACCTTTGGCTAAGCAAAACTCGCTTTACGCCGTTTGTTATTCTAACAAGTTTGCTTAGTGGTACTTGTAGAATTTTTAATAGGCTATTCACCCCCCCTCTAGCCATCTAGGACCTTACAAGTGGTATCGGAGCGGTGGTCACCGTTTTAATCAAGGCTTAACATCCTTCGGTGTGAAAAATGGCTCAAATTGTGTTCAATCATGTTGGGGGCAAGCCACCGTTCTTTGATGGTGTTAGTTCTTTTGCTCATTGGAAGAGAAAGATGACAATGTACCTTGGTTCTATTCATGAGAGAGTATTGCAAGTCACCGAGAATGATTTTGCTATCATTAATCCCGATCATCTCACCGATGAAGATAGAGCAAATAGAACATGCAATAGAATGGCTCTCAATACACTTTACAATGGTATTGACACAAAAGTATTTGAGGGCATCAAGGATTTAGATTTGGCAAATGAAGTGTGGACAAGGTTGAGTGAAACATATGAGGGCACTAAGGTTGTGAAGAGTGCCAAGCTATATGGGCTCAAGAGTGAATTTGAGAACTTCAAGAAAAAGGATGATGAAACAATCATTGAAATGTTTCATAGATTGCAAGTGATAGTCAATGATCTCAAGAGCTTAGGGCACAAGACTCAAGATCAAGATTTTTGTCACAAGTTCTTATTAAGCTTACCTAGAAGATTCAAGATGTTGATCATGATGTTGCAAAGAGATGGGCTTGAAGCAATGAAGCCTAATGATTTGCTTGGTGAAGTATTGACTTATGACAAATATGATCAAGATGTTGATGACAAGGAGAAGGTGGAAGATGAGAAGAAAAAGAAGACCGTAGCATTCAATGCCACCTCCTCCAAGGGCAAAGCTATCATCATTGAAGAAGAAGAAGACAACAATGAAGATGGGGAATTTGAAATTGATGATGAGGCACTTGCTCTTGTAGTCAAGAAGATGGGTCACATGTTCATCAAGAGAAGAGGCTTTAAGAAGAGAAATGACAACTTCAAAAGAAATGAGCAACAAAGAAAGTGCTTCAATTGTGATAGCACCGAGCACCTTCAAGCGGAATGTCCTTATGATAAGAAGAAGACCAAAAAGGACAAGTTTGAGAAGAAGAAGAGAGAGGCCAAGATGACATTCAAGAAAGGCAAGAATGGTGCCTATGTGATCACTTGGGAAAGTGAAGACAATGAAGAAGAAGAAGAATCATCCAACAAGGCTTTTGCTTCCATTGCTATCAACAAGAAGCCATCACTATTTGATTCATCCTCTTCATGCTTCATGGCTAAAGAGGCTAAGGTATTATACGATGAGAGTGATGATGAAAGTGAAATGGAATATGCTCATGATAGTGATAATGATAATGACAATGAAAATGATGATGATGAACCAACTAAAGAACAACTATATGACTTGATGCAACAAACTAGAGACATAGCTATTGCCAAGGACAAAGAGTGTAAGAAGCTTTCAATGAAAGTAGCAATACTTGAGAAAGTCCTTAGTGAGCTTAAGACCACTCATGAGAGTCTAGTGGAAGACCATGAGGATCTTGATAAGGCTCATTCCAAGCTTGAAAAAGCTCACTCATTGCTACTTGATCAACAAGCAAAGAAGGAGGTTGTTGTATCATGTGATATAGGTGTTACATGTGATATAATTGATGAATTCTTTAATAAACCTATCATCATGTCAAATGCTAACCCCTCTTGTAGCTCTTCATCCACCACCACTAACTCTACCTCCACTACTAGTGATGATTTCACTTGTGATACCTCACTAATGGTTGAGAATGAGACTCTCAAGAGAGAGGTGGATGAGCTCACTCACGCCTTAGGCAAGGCCTATGGTGGTGAGGCCCGCTTGCTTAAGTGCTTGGGTAGCCAAAGGTTCTCTCTTAACAAAGAGGGATTGGGCTACACCCCCAAGAGAGGCAAGTCGGCCTTTGCAACTCCAAAGCCTAGCTTTGTGAAGGGCAACGGTCGGTTTTGCAATAGATGCAAGCAAGTTGGGCACCTAGAGCATAATTGCAATAAAAAGAACCAAAGCAAGAACCTTGTTAATGCTATACCTTTTGATTCTTGCTATGTGCTTACCAAGGGTGTGAAGGGTGTGCAAGCTAAGTTTGTTGGTACACCAATTGTGGGCCCAAAGAAGAAGGCTATTTGGGTACCAAAAAGCTTAGTTACTAACCTACAAGGACCCAAGCAAAAATGGGTACCTAAACTTCATTGATTTGCTTGTAGGTCAATTACAAAGCCGGAGGAAGGCATTAGATTATTGATAGTGGGTGCACTCAACACATGACCGGTACATCAAGAATGTTTGACTCAATCAACGACAATGATAGTGGTGTTGATTCTATCACTTTTGGCAATAACAAGAAAGGCAAGGTTATTGGTTTGGGCAAGATTGCAATATCAAATGACATGAGTATCTCCAATGTGTTGCTAGTTGAAAGCTTGGATTTCAATCTTCTATCCGTGGCACAAATATGTGATCTAGGCTACAAATGCATCTTTGGGGTTGATGATGTGGAAGTTATTAGTGTGGATGGTTCAAATGTGGCATTCAAGGGCTTTAGATATGAGAATCTCTATCTAGTTGACTTCAATGCTAGAGAAACTTCATTGACAACTTGCTTAGTCTCCAAATCAAGCATGGGTTGGCTTTGGCATAGAAGGCTTGGTCATGTTGGCATGAAACAATTGAAGAAGCTTACAACTCACAATCTTGTCAATGGTTTGAAAGATGTTGAATTTGAGAAGAATAAGCTTTGTAGTGCATGTCAAGCCGGGAAGCAAGTTGGAAGCTCACATCCAAAGAAGAGTACAATGAGCACATGCAAAGCATTTGAGTTGATGCACATGGATCTATTTGGACCAACAACATATACAAGCATAGGCGGCAACAAGTATGGATTTGTCATAGTGGATGACTTCACAAGATTCACATGGGTATTCTTTCTTAGTGACAAAAGTGAAGTGTTTGACACCTTCAAGACATTTATCACTAGAGTTCACAATGAGTTTGAGATTAGAATCAAGAAAGTGAGAAGTGACAATGGAAGTGAGTTCAAGAATACAAGAATTGAAGAACTTTGTGATCATTATGGTATTGGACATCAATTCTCGGCCAAGTACACTCCACAATCAAACGGCCTAGTTGAGAGGAAGAATAGAACATTGCTTGATATGGCTAGATCAATGCTCCATGAGTACAATGTGAGTCAATCATTTTGGGATGAAGCAATCAATACCGCTTGCTACTACATCAATAGACTATATTGTCATCCATTGCTAGAGAAGACCCCATATGAGCTACTTCATGGAAGAAAGCCCAATATTTCTTATTTTAGGGTGTTTGGTTGCAAATGCTATATCTTGAAGAAAGGCACTAGATTGGGGAAGTTTGACAAGAGATGTGATGAGGGGTTCCTACTTGGTTATTCAACTACAAGCAAAGCTTATAGAGTTTGGAACAACTCAAGTGGCATTCTAGAAGAAGTCCATGATGTGCAATTTGATGAAACCAATGGGTCACAAGATGAAGAAGAAAATCTAGATGATATTGGTGGAACTCTATTAGTGGAAGCAATGAAGAACATGGACATTGGAGACATTAGAGCAAAGCAAGTAATTGATATTCAAGATGATGATAAAGATCAAGTGCTCAATTCACCATTCAAGCTAGTTAGTGACTCTCAAATGCAAGATCATGGTGCTAGTTCTTCTCATCAAGATACATCAAGTGATCAACCAAGCTCAAGCAATCAAGTGCAAGTACTTCAACCACAACATATTGCAAGAGATCACCCCATTGATAGTGTTATTGGTGATATTAGAAGTGGTGTGCAAACAAGATCAAGATTGGCTATGTTTTGTGAGCATGCATCATTTGTGTCAACCATAGAACCAAAGAAGATAGAAGAAGCTTTGAGGGATGCCGATTGGATCATGGCTATGCAAGAAGAGCTTAACAACTTCACAAGAAATGATGTTTGGGAGTTGGTAGAAAGACCAAATGACTACAATGTGATTGGAACCAAGTGGGTATTCAAAAACAAGCAAGATCAAGATGGCATTGTAGTGAGAAACAAAGCAAGACTAGTGGCACAAGGTTACACTCAAGTTGAAGGTCTTGACTATGATGAAACATTTGCTCCCGTGGCAAGATTGGAGGCAATAAGGATTCTATTGGCTTATGCTTGTGCACACAACATCAAACTATATCAAATGGATGTCAAAAGTGCATTTCTCAATGGGATTATCAATGAGTTAGTCTTCGTTGAGCAACCGCCCGGATTTGAAGATGACAAGAAACCCAACCATGTGTACAAGTTGAAGAAGGCTTTATATGGCTTAAAGCAAGCACCTAGAGCATGGTATGAGAGGCTAAGGGATTTCCTTCTCTCTAAGGGATTCAAGATGGGCAAGGTTGATACAACTCTATTCACCAAGAAGATTGGAAATGATCTATTCATAGTGCAAATATATGTTGATGACATCATCTTTGGATCAACCAATCAAGCTTATTGTGAAGAATTTGGTGCTATGATGGCCAAAGAGTTTGAAATGTCTATGATTGGTGAACTTAGCTACTTTCTTGGTCTCCAAGTCAAGCAATTGAAGAATGGGACATTTGTGAGTCAAGGGAAATACATAAGGGACATGTTGAAGAAGTTTGGAATGCAAGATGCAAAGCCAATTTCAACTCCAATGGGTACAAATGGAAATTTGGATAGTGATCTTGATGGCAATATGGTGAATCAAAAGGAATATCGGTCTTTGATTGGAAGTCTACTCTATGTCACCGCATCAAGGCCGGATGTCATGTTTTGTGTTTGCATGTGTGCTAGATATCAAGCCTCACCTAGAGAGAGTCATCTCACGGCCGCAAAGAGAATATTGAGGTACTTGAAGCAAACAAGAGATGTTGGACTATGGTATCCCAAGGGGTCAAAGTTTGAATTGATTGGATATTCAGACTCCGACTATGGGGGTTGCAAGATCAATAGAAAGAGCACAAGTGGCACATGTCAATTACTTGGAAGATCACTTGTGTCATGGTCCTCAAAGAAACAAAATAGTGTGGCAATCTCTACCGCCGAAGCCGAATATGTGAGTGCGGGGAGTTGTTGTGCACAATTGCTATGGATGAAATCAACTTTGAAGGATTATGGACTCAACTTCAAGAATGTGCCATTGCTATGTGATAATGAGAGTGCAATCAAGATGATACAAAACCCGGTTCAACATGGAAGAACAAAGCATATTGACATAAGACATCATTTCATTAGAGATCATCAACAAAAGGGAGATATTGCCATTGAAAGTATTGGCACCGATGATCAACTTGCCGATATTCTCACTAAGCCACTTGATGAAAAGAGGTTTTGCAAGCTAAGGAATGAATTGAACATTCTTGATTTCTCAAACATGAGTTGAATGCACCCCCACCCACTTATTGACATGCCTCTCCTTCGACATTGCAAGGTAAAGTTGATTGACATGTCATTCATCCTATGCTAAGGACTTGCTAGGGCATGTAGACATAATAAGTGGTATGCATGAGCATTCATGATAAATCAAATGAATTTGATGGATATATGTTACCACTATTGCTTCTTTGATTGTTTTGATCTAGTGGTGGCATATGACATGTTTGTGAGCTTGCAAACCTAGTGTTGAATCTAGAAGATTTGCTATAAGTGTTTAATTCAACATAGGCAAGATAACCCTTATTATGAGGTGTGAAGAAGCTTGTCTTTGGTTCAAATCGAATTAAATATCTTTGGCAAGTGTTCTAGGTTGAACCAAAATTGATAAATTTTAACCTACTCCATCACACATTTTTCTTCTCTCCACAATTTGATCCCATTTTTTTTGGGTAAGTTGTTGACAAAGGGGGAGAGAAAAAGATGATTCAACATAATAAAGGGGTAAATAAAATTTTTGATGCACACAAGTAGGGGGAGCAAGCTCAGAAACAAAGTTGTTGCATTTGTTTGTGCATTTTAATATGACTTGCTCATTGCACATGTATTTAAACTCAATATACATGCTTGTGTGGTGCAATGCTAGTATATAACTTGGATGATGAAATGATCTACTAGCATGCATAGGATTAGTTTTACATGTGGTATCTAGACTTGCCTAAAGTTTTTACAAGTGGTCCAAGAACCTTTACATATAATGTTGATCTCACGAGGTTCTTGAGCTTTGTTGGGTGTCTAGTTACTTCATGATGCTAAGGATGGTGTAAAAGGCAACTCCGATTGGTATCACGCTTCAAAGGTCCATTTCTTACACCTTAGCATCATTTTGGTAGAATTACTCTCCCAACACTTCTATCCATGCATATGTGCAAAGCTTTCAATCCAAACTCTATGCACATATGTAGGGGGAGCTAATGCTACCAAAACCGAGCTTGTGATAATTGTCCAAACTTTACTTATGAGCAAAATGATTGGACAAGTATGACAAGTTCAAAACTTTTATTATCAAAATCATCTTTGTGAGGGTTGTCATCAATTACCAAAAAGGGGGAGATTGAAAGTCCCTAGTTTGGTTTTGGCTAATTGATGAAACCTAGGACTAACCTTTGTATCTAAGTGGATGATTTAGATAAAGGTGGTCATTGAATATGAGACATGACATTGACTCATGTGACCAAGATGATGAAGACCAAGATGAGGCTTGGCTCGATGGACCGGTTGTGAAGGTGAAGGGCAAGTCGAGGCTTCGAAGCGAAGGACCATGCGATGGTGAAGCTTGAGCAAGACTTGGCGCCGATGGACCGAGGCAACGGTGAAGAGCAAGTGAAATCAAGGTCGATGGATCGAGACGGTCATGTGATGATATGAAGTGGATCATATCATCTGGAGAAACAAAATGGGCTCAAGGCAAAGGTATAACCATAGGGCCATTTTGTTTTACACTCAAGACACCATAGAGGGTGTGAGTGGTTTAGGATCGTTAGCCGAACTATTAAGAGGGGAAGTCTTATCGGTTATTCGACGCATGGGTGCCACTAGGTGAATTCATGAAGTGCATTGCATGTAGGGCCTAGTGAGCTAACTGGAAAACCTTTGAAAATGATTGAGAAAATGCTAACACACAAGCACATGGAGATGTACACTTGTTGGTGTTGGCACATTTGCAAAGGTGGCGTTGGTCGCGCTATGGTTTGCGGGTAGAGAGGGGTTTGGTTCCTTTCTCTCTCCCGCCGAGCGTGCGAGCGCGGGATTCAGGCGATTTCGGGGAAATGAAATGCCTATTTTCCATTACGCCGGAAGTCGGAAAAGAAACGGAGGCGAACGCGGTCACAGAGGACACCGGACGCTACACCGGACGCTGCACCGGACGCGGTCAGTTTCGACCGGCGCGTCCGGTCAGTGCAGCGCGGGCGTCAGGCGCGCGGGCTAGGGTTTGACACCGGCGCGTCCGGTGACCCACGGGACCGGCGCGTCCGGTCTGGCGAACAGCGAGTCACGAAGTCTTCGGACGCGGTGCGCGTCCGGTCCCTCACCATCGGACGCGTCCGGTGGTCCAGGGAGCTTACTGGACTCACACCGGACGCGGGTACTGTGGCGTCCGGTGGTTGCGAGGAGCACGTCCGGTCTTGTCTTCGCGGGCGCGGGTGCTGTGCGCACCGGCGCGTCCGGTGGTTCGCAACAGCGCGTCCGGTCGCTCGTTTGACCGTTGGCGCGCAGTGACCGTTGGAGGATCTAACGGACGAATTTGAAATCAGGGGACACCGGACGCGGTTGAGCGCGTCCGGTCTGTTACGACCGGCGCGTCCGGTGGTCCCGCGAAAATCGTGAGTGGAGTTGTAACGGCTCTATTTGGATGTGATGCTTATAAATACTTGTTGGCTGGCCCTTGGGGAGGCATCTTGGCATTTCTAACATACTTGTGCATCCTTTGAGCTAGAACAACTCCTCCCACTCATCTCCCTTGCTTGATTGCAAATCAAAAGTGAGATTGAGTGATCCCAAAGTGCATTGCATAGCTTGAGGGCATCTAGTGGCACTTATGGGTGGTTTAGCCGGTGGATTTCTTGTTACTCTTGGAGAGTACCGCTCCTAGCCGGCTTGGAGATTGTTGGAGGCGTTGGCAAGAGAAGGTGATTGTTCTTGGCCACCTCCGGTTGATTGTGAGAGGTTCTTGTGCTTTCCTCGGCGGGACGCCAAAAGCAACTCTAGTGGAATCCGCGTGTCATTGAGTTACCTCACTTGAGAGTGGTGTCTTGCGGTGCCTTGCGGGGCGTGCCTTGAGGGGCAAGTGACTTGAGGGTCACACCGAGGAACCATCTAAGTGTTGGTCGACACAACCGGTGACGTAGCTTGTCGGTGCACAAGTGAACACCGGGTGAACAAATTTTGTGTCTCTTGTCTCCCGGTGATTGGTCTTCATATTGTGTTGTTGTCAATATTGATTGATTGTATATCATCTTGGTGATTGGCAACATCTTCACTTCACCGTCGGTATAATAATCACAATCCTCTCTCTTGCATTTACATTCTCTAGTTTATCTTGTGTAGCTCTAGTAGTAGCTTTGCTAGTAGTGTTATTAGCTTGTTCACTAGTGTTTCTTTAGTGACATAGCTCTTGTGTGAACTAGAGATCATAATCTACTAGTCTTGTGGATAGGAGGCTTGCATCACAACCTTTGGCTAAGCAAAACTCGCTTTACGCCGTTTGTTATTCTAACAAGTTTGCTTAGTGGTACTTGTAGAATTTTTAATAGGCTATTCACCCCCCCTCTAGCCATCTAGGACCTTACAGCTGTGCTGCTTTGTGGGTTGGGACCATGCCTGCAGCAAGTGGGTTGTGCAACTCTGATCCCCGATCTAGCATTTTTTTAGTGCCAAAACTGTTTGGGGTAGTAATTAATTATGTCATACTTCATTAACACGGCTTGCTATGACGAGCTAACTGATATGAGCAGTGCATTAGTGATTGAAAGTTTTTGTGAGCATTGTGATTTATATTGGTCTTTTTATTCTTATATTATTATTACAGTTTTGAATCATGGTAAATGTTATGTTGTGTATCGTTTCCTTTTTTACACTATAGTCATGCATCTAATATACATTCATACCTCAAAAACTTTAGGCACAAACACGAGCCATGCTATTTTTTTCTCATTTGAGCACTAGAATTTGTGATAGTAGGATACCCGTACTAACACACGGACATATTTCCTAGTAGTGGACAATAAAAGGAGAATTCTGTCATGGCATAATCATGTTGCAGGGTTTGTATTTCTCTCCGCATACACACGTAGTTATTTCATTAATCTATACCTAATAATAAATAGGCAAAATTTCATACTCTTTTTTTCGTCCATCCATTTGTTTGATCCGTCTTCCTCTAACTACCGGATAATAGAGAGTTTCTTTCATTCGGACTTATATATATATATATATATATATATATATATATATATATATATATATATATATATATATATATATATATATATATATATATATATATATATATATATATATATATATATACTAGCCAGGCCCCCGCGCTTCGCGCGGGTAGGATTTTGTTGCAAACGGGCTGACTGTTCATACCGGGTCGAGCACTGTTCATGTGTGTCTGTACTGTTTATACGGGGTACTGCTCACAGGGATCTGGTACTGTAGGTAACGGGTGGAACTGTTCAAGGAGATCCGTTACTGTAGCTAATTCACCGCATTTAAAGTCTTACTAGCCAGGGTTCCCGCGCTTCGCGCGGTAGGATTTTGTTACAAACGGGCTGACTGTTCATACCGGGCCGAGCACTGTTCACGCGTGTCTGTACTGTTCATACGGGGGTACTGTGCACCGGGATCCGGATCTGGTACTGTAGTTAACGGGTGGCACTGTTCACGGAGACCCGGTACTGTAGCTAACACTGTAGAAACTGTAGCTAACTCACCACGTTTAAAGTCTTACTAGCCAGGTCCCCCGCGCTTCGCGCGGGTAGGACTGTTGCAAGCGGGGTGAACTGTTCATACCGGGTTAAGTACTGTTCATACCGGGGTTAAGTACTGTTCACATGGTCGGTACTGTTTATATGGGGTACTATTTATCTGGATCCGGTACTGTAGCTAACGGGTGACACTGTTCACGGAGACCCGGTACTGTAGCTAACACTGTAGAAACTGTAGCTAACTCACCACGTTTAAAGTCTTATATAGATATAGATATAGATATATAGATAGATATAGATAGGTAAATGCTATTCTGATGCCAGGCTTTTGAATAAGAGTCAGCGCACCGGCGGAGCTCCGCCCCTCTCCGGCGACCATCCCAGGAAAAAAACTGACCTATCTAATGTGTCCTCAACATTTCTAACAAATAATAAATCACCAGCATTATTGCATTAATCGCGCCAGCGTCTTTCGCGAATAGAACGCCAACCGCGCTGACCATCGCCATTTGCGCCACAATCCACTCCCTCCAGATCCGCCCCGTGATACCCCGTAAACGAGGACGTAGGTCGCCATTCCTCATCCGTCGAATCCCGCCGGAGGCTCCGGGTTGCCATTGCCCACCGTCGTCTCTGCTCCACCTATTTTCCTCCGCCTCCGTGCTCCAGCTACAGTCGCGGCGGCTCTTTGCACCGCGGCCGCACCTCTGCATGTCGCAGCGGCTCTCGATCTCCTCCCCGGACGCACCCCTCCGCATCGCGGACACGGCGCGCGGCCTCCCGGCCACCTGGTGGTGGCGTGCACCTCCCCCACCCATCGGGCCCCTACCGGCGACGGCACACGAGCACCCGCGAAGGTCAAGGAGCAACGAGGCGCGCGCGGCGCCGCACAGGCTAAGCCGCCCAATCGGCAGCAGAGGCAGCGCGCGGGCTCCGGCAACGGCGTTGCACAGGGCTCCAGTCATCTGCGAGCTCCAATCTCGTCGGAGCAGGTGGTCCTCCTACGGTGGTCTCGATGGTCACTTTCATCAAGTTTGATTTAGATTCGCTCTTTGGTTCATCTTCCTCACAAATCCTCCATGGCTGCTCAGATGGCGCACTGGTCTGACGGAGGCTCTCTGGATGGCCTGAATGAGTCCTGCAATTCGTTTGTTCGTGGCCGGTGATAGCCAGCAATGGCGTGGTCTGCGGCCCATGGAACAGCGTCGATGGTGGCCTCAGCAGCAGCGTCTCCCGCACAACGTGGTCTGCGGCCCATGGAACAGCGTCGATCCCGACCCGACGGTGGCCATGCGGAGCTCCCCCATCTGCCGGTAGGCGGCGACGACCTTCTGACGCTCCTCTATGGTGGCGTGGTCTGCGGCCCATGGAACAACGTCGATGGTGGCCTCAGCAGCAGCGTCTCCCGCACAATGTGGTCTGCGGCCCATGGAACAGCGTCGATCCCAACCCGACGGTGGCCATGCGGAGCTCCCCCATCTGCCGGTAGGCGGCGACGACCTTCTGACGCTCCTCTATGGCGATGCCCCCCCCCCCCCTTCTACACCCTCCGGCCAGCCATGGGTGAATCCCATGTAATCCTTTTTCGATTTTCAACTTTCTCTATGACCTTCGTTGCCGTTTGTGGCGATTCCTTTTGGCGATGCGTCAATAATGGATCTGGACATCCGGTGCCTGGTGGCACGGATCCGATGGCGGTTCAAGCAGATCGAGCATCAGGCGGAGGCGCTTGAGGTGCGCGTGGTTGCTCGCTTGGTTGTCCTGCAAGTCGGAAAGCAGGACTCATGTCCAATCAGGTATTTTCAGAACGTATTTCTAAACTTGCTCCTTCCTTGCACTTGCAATGAGTGGCGCATACATATTCTCAGCAGGGTACTATTTCCTTCACTTTTGCATCTTCAAAGATTTAACCCATATGTGGTCGATTTTGTATTATACTATTATCTTTGTTCTACTGGCACATATTAGAATTCTATTGTGTGTGTGCTTTGATCTTATTGAATTGAATTAGAATTTAGATAGTCTAATTCAGTGAGTAGCACCGCATGACTGCTCAAGTACAAGGTCCTTTCTTCCGCAACATTTCATTCCGTTTTAGTAAAACATACTCTTTCATTAAATAGTTGTGAAGCCAGCTGATTGATGAAATTAGTCTTATTTGTGTTCAAATATTCAGTGCTTAGTTTCCTAACAAATAGGAATGAGTGATTGTATCAGGCAGTTGCAATCTAGGTATTACTAGTTTGCTATTTGGCCAAACAAATTAGTTGATAATGGGTTTTTAAATTTCCTCTTGCAGAGTGTACGAGGAAATGGAGGCAGTTGAGGTTATTGATCAAATATCTTGGAAGTAACAGTGCTTATGGATGTTCAGTTTGGCTCGCTTTTTGTTATACAGTCATGGCTCTTGGTTGTATGTAAATATTTCGTCCATCAGCAGCTGGCATTGTCTATCAGCAGCTGGCACTGTCTGTGCACTGGAAAGCAAAGTATTATGAGATTTTGGTTGAATATATTGTAATTTACTGCTGCATAGCTGGACGATCAATTCATTCTAAATAGGTTCACGGTTTGCAGTAGTGGATTTTCTACTCCATCATGTAATTTTTATAATACAGATACAAGTTTCCGCTATTTTTTGGTTAATTCATGTCAGATCTCCGAATGATGTATTTTATTACTACTATTATCATTTGCTTCAATAAATAATTCTGGATGGGCTCATGTGTAGTAAATTTGGCTAATAATTTTTTACTCCAGGTCTAATCATCAGGAATAATTTACTGCTCATAGGACCGGTACGAATTATTTACTTAGCTAAATAATACTATTAGTAATAAAAAATACTTCGACCGGTGACCGGACACTCCATGATTAGCTCAGAAAAAATTACTGCTCACGGTTCGAGAAGGAATTATTTACTTAACAAAATGATACTTTAACAAAATGATACTATTAGTAATAAAAAATAGTCTGGCCGGCGGCCAAAGATACCGGTGATTAGCACACGCAAATTTACCGCTCACAGGACCGGTAGGAATTATTTACTTTGCTAAATAATAATATTAGTAATAAAAAATAGTCTGATCAGTGACGAGACACTCCATGATTAGCTCAAACAAATTTACCGCTCATAGTTGGAGAAGAAATTATTTACTTAACAAAACGATACTATTAGTAATAAAAAATAGTCTAGCCGGCGAGTGAAGACATCGGTGATTAGCACACATAAATTTACTGCGGCGAGTGAAGACATCGGTGATTAGCACACGTAAATTTACTGTTCACAGGCCCGGTAGGAATTATTTACTTAGCTAAATAATATTATTAGTAATAAAAAATAGTCCGACCGGTGACCGAACACTCCATGATTAGCTCAGAAAAATTTACTGATCACAGTCCGAGAAGGAATTATTTACTTAACAAAACGATACTATTAGTAATAAAAAATAGTCTGGCCCGCGGCCAAAGATACTGGTGATTAGCACACGTAAATTTACCGCTCACAGGACCGGTAGGAATTATTTACTTTGCTAAATAATAATATTAGTAATAAAAAAATAGTCTGATCAGCGACGAGACACTCCATGATTAGCTCAAACAAATTTACCGCTCACAGTCAGAGAAGGATTTATTTTCTTAACGAAATGATACTACTAGTAATAAAAAACAGTCTAGCCGACGAGTGAAGACCCCGGTGATTAGCACACGTAAATTTATCGCTCACAAGCCCGATAGGAATTATTTTATTACTACTATTATCATTTTCCTCAATAAATAATTCTGGATGGGCTCATGTGCAGCAAATTTGGCTAATAATTTTTTACTCTAGGTCTAATCATCAGAAATAATTTACTGCTCACAGGCCCGGTAGGAATTATTTACTTAGCTATATAATATTATTAGCAATAAAAAAATAGTTCGACCGGTGACCGGACACTCCATGATTAGCTTAGAAAAATTTACTGCTCACAGTCCGAGAAGGAATTATTTACTTAACAAAACTATATTATTAGTAATAAAAAATAGTATGGCTGGAGGCCAAAGATATAGGTGATTAGCACACGCAAATTTACCGCTCAAAGGGCCGGTAGAAATTATTTACTTTGCTAAATAATAATATTAGTAACAAAAAAATAGTCTGATGAGCGACAAGACATTCCATGATTAGCCCAAACAAATTTACCGCTCACAGTCGGAGAAGAAATTGTTTTCTTAACGAAATGATACTACTAGTAATAAAAAATAGTCTAGCCGGCGGGTGAAGACGCCGGTGATTAGCACACGCAAATTTACCGCTCACAGGCCCAATAGGAATTATTTACTTAACAAATTGATGCTATTCGTAATTAAAAAAAAATAGTGTGACTGGCAATTGGACACACGGGTGATAAGGACACGTAAATTAACCACTCACTTACGTGAAGTAATTATTTACTCAACAAAATAATACTGTTAGTAATAAAAAATAGTACGGCCGAACACTCCGTGATTAGCTCATACAAACAAATTTACCGCTTACACATCGAGAAGAAATTATTTACTTAACAAAATAATACTATAGTAATAAAAAAGTCTCGGTAAGTACTCAAATGGTACTATTAGTAATAAAAAGTTAGGCTGCTGATGGAATTAGTAATAAAAAATTACTATGCCCAGAGGCTCTCGGTACTATCACAACCCATTTTATTACCCTTGGATCTGAATAAAATTATTTATAGACTTAAATGATACGGTTAGTAATAAAAAATACCCTGTCCGAAGACCGGTTGTCACGACGAATTATTGCTGAGTAAAGGAAATTCTAGAATCAGGTGGAGTAAGGATAATATTTTTTTATCCCATCTCGGGTTTGTTTTTCATTTTTTTACTGCATCCGTGGATCACCAGATTCATAGTTTCCAAAAAAAACTGCATGATTTTACTTGCCTAAATATACTCGCATGCAGGCTTTGATTACGTAATTAAAAAATAGGGGCTCACTTTCACGCCAGCCTTGCATGCAGGCTTTTTGACTCGGCGCAATCAACCTTTGTAATAAAGGACGCAGCAGATGGAGTCCACGGCGGAGGCAGTTGACGTCCTTTACTGTCTCGCCGGACCTGCTGTCTCCGGCCGCCGGCGTGATAAATAGTATTTACAGTGCAGGCTGCTAATTAGTATGGTCATATATATATATATATATCCTATAGATACGGAGTTCAATTCCAAAACGTATTGGGTTAATATATTCGTCAACTCTCCTATTTTTATATGACTATTATTGGACACGAGTTCTCAAATCCTAATCAAATACGATTGATTGTTGTTGCTCTATATTTTTATATATGATTATTATTGGACACGTGTAGTCTTTCCTATTTTTATATGACTATTATCGGACACGAGTTCTTATAAGGTAACGTAGATACTTTAAATCCTAATAAAATATGATTGATTATTGTTGCTCTATATTTTTATATGATTATTATTGGACATGCTTATAAGGTAAAGTAGATAGTTCAAATCATAATCAAAATACGATTGATTGTTGTTGCTCTATTGCCGGCCAAGCACCCTCACATGTTTATGTTTTTTTTCCTCCGAGAGTCCCTATATTGTTGTTGGTAATATTGCTAAATATGATTTTGATTTTGTTTGACGGTGTGTCTCCGTCTAGGACTCGTTAGTGTGTCGTACCATGGCGAGATTGTTCTTCGTCATGGATTATTTCCATACATTAATATATATATCCTTATTTTTATATTTGTTTTCTTTATTGTATGGGTGTACAGTACACCTTCTTCAAACGGCGCCGTGGATGCCGGGTGTAGCTGTACGAGAACGCGCACGGGTGTAGCTGTACGAGAACGCGCAGGTCACTGCCAACTTCGCGTCGTGTATCTAGCTCACGGATGGCAGGTTCTACGAGCCTTGCCGGTGTTGGGTGGACGTGTTCGAGTCGATCAACAAAAGGCCCGGAGGATGATGTGCATCATCGGGTGTCCCGTGAACTCCAACGTTGTGCTGGTGCGTGACCTACGGGTGCCAGCATCGGCGTCTGAGAATCTCCGTGATCTGCTCATCAGAAAGGTGAACGAGGGTGTCAGCGTCATGGTGTCGGACGACTATCTTGGCGAGGACTCCTGCCACGGAAAGCCAAGTCATGTGATGGAGGAGCGATGAGTGAAGACCGATGACTAGCAACGACCGGTGACCGAGTGAAGAGTGACATCTATGTGAATACGGGCCGGGTTCACGTAGGACCGGTGCACGGGACTTGGCATCTGTCGCCACGAGGTGTGGGACTCGGCATCTGTCGCCACGAGGCCCAAGACTTGGCGTGCATTGTGCGTTGTTTTAAGGCTCGATCAGCATCCTTGCTCACTGGGCTCGGCGTGCGCCACCGTGGGGCTCTGCGTTGAGGCCGAGAACCCACTCACCATCACATAGTGGGTGCACACCCGAATCTCATATTAGAACGCCGGAGCAAGCGTGCACGTTGAGGAACGCTAGCACAATGCAATTAACCCCTTTTCTCCCCTCCCTTTCGCGGCAGTGAAGGACGTGATTGTGTGACACACGAAGCTGGATGACGGCTCCAAGCAGCGCGCTTGTCGTAAGCACCATGGCAATACAGCGCCAACGGCTGCCTAGCCGCCGCTCTCACATCACCGTGTAGACGTAGCAACTAACTGCGATGCTTGATCGTGAGTCGTTTCCATCTATCTTAGATCCCATGTCGTGCCTGCCTGGTGGTTGTTGGATATGATGCCTCGACAGAAAGTAAATATTTTGTGTTTTATTTGCATAGGAGAATGAATCAAGTAAAGTTGTATCAATTTAATATACACTGCATAAGACATTGTTCTATTATTGCCAATATATTAACTTGTATCGTAGATGACCAATTTCTTAAAAGGATAAACCATATCATTTATGTTCTCATTTCTTATATATATTCAATAGCTTATTTTACTCGTTGCAACGTATGGGCATATTTGCTAGTAAATCCTAAATAATAATAAGCACACGCACAAATCGCAGGGGATCAAGCATGAGAGCAGGAACGGCGCCTACACACTACTAGAGGTCTTGAGCATGGCGGCGGCGGCTTCCGCCTCAGTTGTTCTTGGCCTTGGTCTCCTGCTGGCCCAGGAACGGCGCGTCGGCATTGGCGTCACTGCAGTAGAGGCAGGGGTGCTGCTGGAACCCCTGCTCGCCGAGCACCTCCCTGGCGCGGCGCACCACCTCCCGGTTGCTCATCGGAGCCGCGTGCGCCGCCAGCACAGCCTGCAGCGCGGCGCTGAACGCCCCGCACGCCCTGCCGCCGGCCGCCGCTACGTCGTCCCCCACCACGTCCGCCGACGTCTCGTCCGTCTGGCACCCACTCAGCAGGATCCTGGCGTCGTCGGTGCGCGCGGCGCCGCTGCTGTTGCCTTCGTGGTCGCGGCGGTGGAGGTGAAACTTGGCGCTGTCGTCGGCGCCGAACAGCGCCACGAGGTGGTCAGCGACGTGGTGGGAGGCGGCAACGCCCGAAGCACCCGACAGGTGGCCAAGCACCGCGGCGTACGGGAGGAACCGGCCGGCGCGCGCGCCGGCGTGGAGGTGAGGGTCGGCGTCGGCGGTGGGGCCGATCTGCTCCTTCTCCTGGTCGATGAGGCCGCCGCTGTGGCACGAATCGGACACCATGGTGAAGGTGGCGCCCGTTGGCACGCGGTCCACCAGCTCCCGGAAGTCCACGTCTGCAAGGCGTGCGTGCATGCAAGCATGTCAGTCAACTCAGAGGTCAGGTCTGGTCAGGAACGAACGAACGACGACGCGCCATGCGTGCGTGAGAGTGTTCGGTTTGGACGTGCGAACGGTACGGACCTGTGATGAGGTTGAAGTCGCAGGGCACGATGGCCTCGTCGTCGCGGTGACCATGGCCGCGGCGTGGCCTGCCGCTGACCGGCGGGACGAGCGTGCCGTGGCCGCTGAAGTGGAAGAAGAGCACGTCCCCGGGCGCCGCGCGCGCCACCATGTCAGCCAGCGCGCGCCTGACGCCGGCACCGGTCGGGAGCACGCCGGCGCCGCGGCCGCATTCATCGTCGGTGAGCACGGTGACGTCGCCCGGCGCGAAGCCGAAGCGGTCGAGGAGGATGGCGCGCATGGCGTGGACGTCGTTGATGCAGCCCTGCAGCTCGTACGGCGTGCCGGCGTAGTTGCACCCCACCAGGGTGGCCAGCATCTTCTTCTTCGCAGCCTCCTCCATTGTTTCTAGCTAGTTCTAGCTCTACTACGCCTCTACCTTTGGTGTGAGATATCGAGCTCTGCCTCCATGCATGCATTATAAATAGGCTTAGTGATACACCAGTGTTCAGTAGTTGTAATTGAGTACGCGCATTGTCTTCGTTGATTTGTTGCTTGCCTTGTGGATGCATGCAAGCTAATAAGGAAGATTTGCCTTTGGACTTTGGAGTAAAGCAAGCAGCTGGACTGGACTGAGGCTGGCTTGCTTGCATGCACGCACTTGCAGTGAGATGAGATGAGATGGATGAACCATCACGCACAAATTCATCCGAACCAGGCAAAGACGTACGTAGCTAGGTGTGTGTATGTATATAAAAAAGCTTAAGCACCAATGGTTACGCGGGAAATATTTAAGAATGTACGTGCAGGAGTGAGACGTCCACAGTGAAATTAGGTCGGTCGGTCGTCAAGAACAATCCTTTTAACCCGGGGACCTTGCGACACACTTGCGTGCAAGAAATGGATTTGCAGTCCCGGCCGGCCCCTTCAAGTGTACTATATACATCTATGTCTTATTAATTAGTATAACCTTCTTATTACCTATAGTAGCTCAATAAATAAATATTATTCAACGGTAGCCAGTTTACATTGACTTCCGAATTAAGATCACTATAAGGTACGGTATTGCTTTCTGAACTTCCATGGTGTTGTGAGCCCTGCTCCTGCTGTGTGAACGTCAGAGCGTGAAAACTCCTTTTCTACTCAAGCATGCTGATTTGATTCCTCGTCTGTGTGGAAGCAGACGAAAATTATTTCCATCATTTGAAAACCACTATATGAATTATATAATGTTTTCCTTTTCGAAATGCTAACGCATTGCAAGTATGTATGACCTCCCTGTCATATAATAGTTAGTGTAAGATTAAACTCTAGTCCTTTCCTTCAGCTTGCTTCCACGCCTGCCTAAGTCGTCTTTGTTCCTTGTAACAGCGACTAAGGTCTTGTTTGGGACCGGGAGGCCTGCCAAGTTCCACCACCACTCTAGCGAACAAAAAGTGGCATGCATGTGTAGCTCAAGTCGGTGCAGCGGCGGCACCTATATCATCTTGGGAAAAAAGAAAGGAAAATAGCTTGACTTAATTAAGCAACTCTAGTTGATCTATTGTAAGTACTATGGACTATGGAATACAACCAGGCTATTAGCATCTCCATTAGGAGCGCTCAAAATTAGAGCTCCTACTTTTGATTTGAGAAAGCTATGTTTTTTTCGGCTATACTCCAGCAATAGCCTTCGAAACAGGGTGCATCCTCTTTTTTATCTTCTTCCTCGTGGACTAATGGGGTGTTCAGTTCCTTTAAAATTCCAAAAAATTTACAAGATTCCCCGTCACATCGAATCTTTGGACGTATGTATGGAGCATTAAATATAAATAAAAAAAATAACTAATTACACAGTTTAGTTGTAAATCACGAGACGAATCTTTAGAACCTAATTAGTCCATGATTGGACACTAATTGCCAAATACAAACGAAAGAGTTACTGTGCTTCCAAAAATTTTACAGAGCAACTAAACACACCCTAACTTGGCCTTGTCTCACCAGATCCGAGCGGTGCCCCCAGAGCAGGAGGATAGCCAAATCGCCAAATCCCAAATCCGTGCGAGAGGACGCCCCCACATAGCCGCCAAGGAGGATGAACATATCAACAAATCCCAAATCCGGGCAAGGGTGTCCCACTGCGGAGGTAGCCGGCGAGAAGGACAGCCAGGTCCAGGCGAGCCGTCGGGGAGGGAGGCGCCGCTAGGTTAGGAAGCCGCCACCGAGGAAGGGAGCTGCCGAAGAGGGCAACCAGATTGGGTGACAGGCGCACCCCTGGGTGAGGGAGCAACCACTGAGGAAAGGGGGGGGCGTCGAAGAGGCCAGCCAGACGACATGAAAACGTTGGATTCCACACTAAGTTCCGTTGCACACCTGGCTCTGTTTTTCAGTCGGTAAGTGGTACCACAGAATATGCGGTGTCGTGAAGGTAGAAGACACAGTATGATATAATGGAGGACATCAGTGGCCAGTTTCTTAGTAAGCTCTTCTTAGGTGGCTCTGTACTTTCTTGAGTTCTAGTCTCCTGTTTAGTTGCTCAATGAATGACAAGTATAGAAATAGGCTGACATGAAAGTTCAAAATTATCTAACAGAATTTTCTGTAATTTAATAGAGAAAATTAAGGTAGGATAGGATATTCTCATGGAGTTGGCTATTTTAGTGTGCCAACAACAAGACATATTTATGCGTAGAAAAAAATCATAAAGCTTATAAAAAACTCTCCATGACAACATTACAACAATAAATTTGAAAACATACATTGATATATAGAGCAGGTTGTACTTACTGGGAGCCATGCACAGCTTATGAAAACCAAGGTAGCGAAAAATGATATACATAGACATGGCAATAAATATGGGAACCTGCATGATGTTGGAACAAGAAGATGAAATGAAAAAAAATCATTCTATCTTAGTGTTAAAAGAAATTAATTTCAGTCGAAAAGAATACTACCTTCCAAACACTGATTTCTCATGAAACAGATGTGGGTACTGTTTGACATGCTGGTAATAGGAAGGAAGGAAAACAGAGAAGGTTAAAAGTAAGTAATCCAAATGGTTGGCAAACAGTAATCTTTGTCAGATACCTGTGCTAGGTAAGCCCCCAATTGCTGGGCCAGTTATAACACCCATTCGCCATGCTGTGCTGGCCTAAATTAAATTAAATTAAATGGATCAAACAGAGTCTATTGTAGTTAGTAAGGAAGTGTTATATGCTTATGTGTAGAGTGGAGCTTATAACTGATATACCCAAAGCTTGTTGTTCAGGTCGACAAACTTCAATGGAGTAGGCCTGTAGCACAATGCAATAAAAATTACATAACATTATTGACTGGACCTTTGCTGGAATCAGGCCGCAGCAACTTTGAACACAACAGAGTACGTACCTTCACTAGTGCAAGGAATCTGTTGAGAGCACCAAAAAGAAACCTTGTAGCAATAGCCATCCAGTATTTCACACTCGCCCAAAGTGTTGAACACAATGCTGAAACAAGGTTTGATTCATTGATTGGAAATGGATCAGCAACAATTATATATCGTACACCAAAAACTCTGAGAATGCGATCACAGGCTTTTGTCCCATATAATATGACACCACACCCCAGAAGACTGATGCAACGCCTCTGCCGCTCATATACGACACGCCTAAAAAACAAGAAGAAAAAACAAAGGAGAAGTGATTTCACGTGAACCAGAAAAAACAAATAATATACACACACATGGATTTTTGTTAGCCGTTGACAGTTGGGTTGGGTGTGTGAGTGACAAACAAAACCATACCGAGGAAACCAGCATAGAATCCAATGTCTTCCTCCCTTTGAGCAACATGCAGGTCTCGTATCTGTTTCATTGTCATCATTACGTTGCACTGGGCCTCTAGATTTCATTCTCCTGTTCATGCTGTTAAAATAGAGACAGCAGCTGCTCGAATATGATGCAGTGAACCGGGAGTTCTATTAAGCAATGATCTGAGAGTTTGAATATAGCTCAGTATGCTTATATTTGAAGGTAATGCACAAAAGTAACGTTAAACACTCAGGCCTTTGCTAAATCCTCTGCTCCAGCCTCCAGATGCCATTAACAAACCAAACTGCTTGAGTTCACATAACCATGATGGTTAGAAGTATTGGCACCACAAATGATGGTCACGATGGGACTTCCAATGCTCGACCTCTCTTTATAGACATGGAGCTGCAAGGAATCAGTGACATGGATGTCAGGAAAATGCTAGCCAAAAGAGGATGGTCTAACACAAAAGTAAATGCAAAAGTTCAGCGGAATTTGAGGTAGTTTAGCATGGGCTCCTTCTCATAAAAAGTAAAGGCATAGGAACAGGAGATTGTAGCGAAACAAAGAAAACGAGTCATTGGAAATAGAACACAAAAGCATCAGAAAACACTAGTATATATTGGATTTACTTGATCCATGGAACTACAAACAGGAATAACACACACAGCTAACCATAGATATCCATGAAAACAATATTCCTAACAGTAGACGTTAGTTCGAAAAAAAAGGCACTGCTAACAGTAGATATTCAGGGGGCAGGGGGGATACTTGTAACAGTGGGGAAAAACACGAAGCTTAGTATATACAGATCACCTTTAGGATCAAGAAGTCAAGATGATTAACTTTATTCCTGGCTGTAAAGAACATCTTACAAACGAAGCAATAAAAGGATGGAACTTATGTGCTCCCAATAGTTCGAAAATTGATTCCCACTGTAAAGATAACTAGGACTGAAGACAAGATAACTTTATAGGAGATAAACAGGATGCTGACATGCACTAACATACAACACTTCCGTAGAGAATGCCATCAAACAAATGTAACAGCACAGCATGGTCAGCAAATTAGAGAATAAGACATTACCACTCAGCTGAGGATTTATTTTGTTTCTCATAATCCTCATTAGTTGACCTCCTCAAGAAAATGGTACTTTTCAGGTAGGGACTTTGCATGGTTCTTATATTCCTCCCTTGAGAAAAGTGATATTAGCAAGGAAGTAGTGGAAGCCTCAAGTGAGAAGTTCATCTCATCAATTTTGGAGAGGTAAGCCCCAGCCCTCATTATCTCACCTCCACCCAACAGCCTCCTAACTATAGCATTTAGCATGCGTGAGTTTGGAGTGCATCCACTCTTTTCCATTGCTAGAAACAGATTGTCAAACTCATCTAGCAGCCTGTCTCGTATGAGACTTTCCATCATTAAGCGATAGGTCAGCACATCCGGAACTAAACCATGGATAGGGATAGCAGCAAACAAATCCATGGCATCTTTCTTACTGCCACTTTTGAGCAAAGAACCAATCATAATACTGAAAGTAATGATGTCAGGTCGAAGATCCTTAGAACACAGACTCTGGAACATTTTTAATGCTTCATCAACACAATTATTTTTGCAAAGCCCATTTAGAATTATGTTATATGTGCAAATGTCCCACTGTTTTCCACTTTTAATCATATTGAGGTAGAGTTCCTTTGCTTCGGAAAATCTCCCAGTCTGAAACAATCCTTGCAGTATAGTACTGTAAGTCACAACTCCAGGCGTAACTCCCTTCCTCAACATTTCTCGGAAAAGACAATATGCATTGTCTATCCTGCCAGCTTTACAGTAGCCATGAAGCAATGTATTATAGGAGAAAAAGTCTGGTTTCAAGCCAACCGAGACCATACCATCAAGTAACTTTGCCGCTTCATTAGTTCTACCGGCTAAGCAGTGGCCACCTATTAATGTATTATATGAGATAACATCAGGCCTCATACCTACACGTTCCATCGAGTCAATGAGCCTCTGGGCTTCCATAACACGTCCGTCATTGCATAAGTTACACATTATGGTGTTGAAGATTACGATGTTAGGACGGACTCCTTGATCCAACATTTCAAAAAATAATTCCTCTACCTTCTCCCATCTGTCAATGGTACAGAGTCCATAAACCAACGAGCTAAAAACAACAATGTTTGGAGTCACCCCTTCGTTGATCATCTCATTGAATTTATGCACAGCATCATCCACTCTTCCCAACTGGCAAAGTGCATCTATTAATATTCCATAATTGACTACATCAGGACTCAACCCATGCTGCCTCATTTTGCTAAATATATGCATTGCCTCATCTATCATTGCCTTTCTAGCATATGCACAGAACACTATGTTGGAGATGTAATGATTAGGTGAAATACCATTTTCTACCATCAAATCTAGGAGATCAGGCAAATCAGCAAGGGCTCCTTTAGCAGCATACCCATGGAAAAGAATGTCGTAGATAGTTACATTAGGTTTTATGCCCTTCCTAATCATAGAATCAAAAATCTTCCTGGCTTATGTGCATTTTCCATTCTTGCATAGATAGTCCAGCAGCAAACAATAAGTAAAAACATCTGGGTCAAAACCACGTGCGTACATTTCTTGGAGCCTTTGAATCACCTCTTTCCACTGTCCCTTAGAGAGGTATCCGTGGATGAGACAGTTATATGTCTGGATGTCTGGCTTAACACCTTTTTCAATCATCTGCCGAAGGACACCCTCAGCCCTGTCAACTCGTTGAGCTTTGCACAAGCCATCAATCATCGTGGTGTATGTCACAACATCTGGTGTGCAGTTTCCACCTCCATCCTCAGCCATCACATGCAGCAGCTGAAGTGCCTCCTCAGCCCTCTTTTCATTGCAGAAACCCTTGAGAAGAGTGTTGAAGGAAACTACATTCGGCATGCAGCCAAACTCAGGCATTCGTCGGAGCAATATGTCCATGGCCTCGTCCACCCTCTTGGCATCACAGAGGCCCTTGAGCAACTAACCAATAACTACTTCATCCACCCTCCAGCCCGTTTTAAGGATGAGGCCAAAGGTGGCGAAGCCATCCTCCATTCGACCCATGCGGCAGAAACAGCCAATTAGGATGCTGTATGTGCACAGGTTTGGACGGACCTTGTTGGAGCAGGCATGGGCTATCCGGTTGAAGAGGGAGACGGTGAGCTCGGAGGTTGAAGAACATCGGGCGCGAGCGAAAACGTTAAGCAGGTGGTTGAAAGCACGAACCGAGGCCGGCCTGGCGTGGGGCAGCAATTCCTCGAACAGCTTGAGCGCGTCGTCGAGGCCAATGCTCCCCGACCTGGCACGGTCCGCGATGACGCGCTCCAGCTCCAGGCACCGGTCACGGGCGGCGCTCGCGCGGCGCGACATGCCGACGGGGGCCGGGCGGGCGCGTGGGTACTGGCCCAGCGCGGAGAGGCACGGGCGGCGCTGCGTCCGCCTCCGGATCGGTAAGGCAGAGCAGTTTACATGAGGTGGGCGGAGCCGCGATTGCTGCGCGTGGGAGGATGTGAGCGTAGATCTGGAACACGGTGGCGGCGGCGTGGGGACGCACAGGTTGGTCGCCGGGCGCAGGTGCGGGTAGGCGCTGGGCGACGGGCACTGAGGCTTCAGGTGCTCTGCCTCTGTCTTCTACTATTTCTTTTTTCTTTTCTTTTCTTTTCATCACATTCACATGACACGTAGGAGAGCGTACTGTTTAAAGCAATAGAAATCAATTAAAAAAAGACTTTCTCTGAGAAGCAAGTTTGAATTGCTTTAAAAGCAAACATTTTTAAAAATTTTGGTTTCATAAAAATTAAACTTATATTTATATCTTTTGCCAGATTTTTTTTACAGCTTCTCACTGAAGCCCTGACAAAGACAACGAGTAAGGAGGAATGCTATTTGTTTCGTTCAGCATGGAGATAGATATACTACTCCCTTTCAAATTGCATAAGATCGAGTTACTCGTAGCGCACTCAATAAATAAATATGATTCAACAGTAGCCAGTTTACATTTACTTTGAATTAGATCACTAAGGTATTGCCTTTTGAACTTTCGTGGTGTGTGTGAGCCCTGCTGTGTGAACGTCAGAGCGTGGAAACTCCTTTTCTAATTAAGGATGCTGATTTGATTCCTCATTTGTGAGGAAGAAGACGAAAATTATTTCCATTACTCCCTCCATGTTGCTAAAGATAGTCGTTTTGGGTTGTCTTAAGTCAAGCATTTTGAACATTAACTACAAATAAATTCTTTTGGGTTGAAATTGAAAACATGAAAGTGACATAGGTAGATTCATCTCAAAATATAGTTTTATAAAAGTATATATTGACTATATTTTATAAACATTTTATAGCAAAAAGTAGTGGTCAAAGTTGTTTTTTTAAGACCGTGTCAATGTCCAAAACGACTTCCTTTAGAAATAGGGAGTGAGTATATAAAAACTATTATATGATGCATTATATAACCTTTTTCCTTTTAAAAAATATATGACCTCCCTGTAGTATAATTAGCGTAAGGCAAGGCCTGTTTAGATTATTTGGTCTAAAGTTGAAGAATAAAATTTTAGAGAGATGGTCTAAACTTTTTTCTTTATTGCGCTAAAGAAATGGTCTAAACTTTAGACAACACTTTGGACTTCTTGTTTGGAGCCTTAAGAGCTAAAGTGGTCTAAGCTCTAAAGTAACGTAGAATCCAAATAGGGCCTAAATGTAAGTCCTTGCCTTCAAATTGCTTCCACGTCGGTCTAAACCTAATCTGTCTTTGTTCCCTGTAACAACGACTAAGAGCATATTCAGTGATCCCTATTCTCATCCCCAATGAGAAAAAACTACCATTTGAGGAATTTAGCTTGGTTTAGCGGATCCCATTCCGGTCGATAATGAGAAAATAAAATCTCAGCCCCTCAAAATCCTCCCTCCAACCCCTCAAAGTTAAGAAGGAAATTCTGCCCCCAATACGTGAGATTTTTTGGCGGGAGGTCCAATTGCCATTGTTGAGGAAGCCGACCGCCGATCATTGTGGTAGGCACCGCCGACCCAGTCCCGTGACATGGGCCAAATCTAGCCTGAGTTTGTTGCCGACATCATGGCTCACGCCCTGATCTCACCAGCAAACTCCACCATGCTCGCATGCCACCATGCACACCCAAAGCCCGAGCTCACCTTGGCGCCGCCATGGAGGGGAAATGACATGTGCCTGGTGAAGGAGAAGAGGAGAGAGTACCAGTGGCGAAGGACAGGAGGAGAGAAAACACCGGTGAGTAGGGGTTAGGCTGGGCATTCGGTTTTAACCAAAAATTCAGTTTGGTTTCTCCGGTTTTCAAAAACTTCGGTTTCTAGCATAAAATGATAGATCGGTTTGTCACAAAACATAAAACCGACAATATCGGCTTCGGGTTTTTTGGTTCGGTTTTCGGTTGGAACCGAACATAACAGTAGACACAGAGAAGAGAAGAGAAGAGAGGAGTCGTTTCCTACGTCGCTCGTAGTTGTAGATGCGCCGCTCGCCCACTGTGGTGCCGCGGCAGAGGAGCCCCAGCGGCCATCGCCCCACGTTAGCCCGCGAGCCGCTCCGCCGTTGGGTAGCCGCCGCCGCCCGCTAAGCAGCCACACCACCCCCGCGCCGGCAAACCCCTGCCACTCGCCACTCCGCCCACGCAGGCGTGTCCCTGCTGTCGAGGCCTGAGGAGCCGCGCTACCCTAGCGAGTGCGGAGTGCCCCCCGCTTAAGATACGCCACACCACCGCTACACTTGGGAGTCTCAGCGGCCGCTCGCCTACTCCGTGGATTAGGTTTTGACTTTGAGTGGGAGTGGGGACAAGGAGGGTGCAGTGTTATGGGCCGACCGAGGTGTGGTGGGCTACTTGCTGGCTTGTTGGACTTGTCGCACGGAGTAGAGTGATGGAGGTTGGGTCATTGGGAGCCAGTGTATTCGGTGATTTCTCGGTTGTTCGGCTCTGCGGTTCGGTTTTAGGTCAAAACCGAAGCCGACACTGAACACCAAACTTCTGGGATATCAAAACCAAAGCCGAAACCAAAAACCAAAAAACCTGACATTTCGATTTGGTTTTTGGTGTAAATATGCCTAGCCTAAGGTAGGAGAGCAGGGTGCTGATGACGCGTGCGGGGATCCGGCGTTGGCGGCAACGCGGGCAGGGATCTGGTGGTGGCGCATATACTTGGCCAAACTGTCCAGGCCTGCTGGACCACGGGTCCGGACCCAAAAACGCAGCCCAAGCCCGGTGTGGCACAGCCTTCTCGTGCCTATTCCTGACCTGGCCTGCCACCGTGCCCATGCATGGGCCTCCATACCGGCCCGTAGTGCCATCACGAGTATGACACGGGCCTCCATATATTTTAAACTATGGATGTGGATGTGGATGTGCATTTTGAAAGGGTCTAGCATCGCTAGTGCCAGCTTGGACCGCCACATTAGTCTGGACCTATTTGAACCTATGACGTACCCTGACGTGTATTTTAAAATTTTGGGAACCTAGATGACATCCTCTACCAAGTTTAAAGGCCACCGGTGCATTTTATTCTCGGGACTGGAAGACCTGCCAAGTCCCACCGCTATAGCAGAAAAGGTGGCATGCATCTGCGCAGCTGAAGTTTATAGAGCAGCTCCTATATCATTTTGGTACAAAAGGAAAAAATAGTTTTGACTTAATAAGCAACTCTAAAAGTTGATCTACGTTAGGACGGGGCAGCCGAGTACTGTGGAGTACAACTAAAGGCAAGAACAGAGAGAAATCGCTTCAAAAAACAACAGAGTGAAATCGAGGCAGTACGACAAGTAACCCATTTACCGAACTAGTCAAAAAGTTTTCCTTTTTTTTTCTGTTGACTACACAAGTCAACAACAGCGGCATCAAACGATGGACTCAAAACTGAATTCCGTTGCACACCTGGCTCTGTTTTCAGTCTTGTGTATGTATGTATGCACTGACAGCATGCATGGCTGGCACGCTACGGCAAACTTCTAACTTAATGTTATCACCCTCGTCTCGCCCACACACTACCTCTATATGCTTGCAGCATGCTTTCACAGTTTCATTGTTTATACTGCTGGGGAACTGCAAGGAAAGGCTTGAAGGTGAGCACCAGCCCGATGACCTCTGTCAGATTCAGGAGCAGAAACACCATCTGGTCGCCTGCATGTTTATATATACGAAAAAAATGTGGGGATTAATCACAATTCCTTTTTAACCTTTTATTCAGATCTGAATCCTCTGTGGTTTTACTGCAGTAACTACTTGAAAGATCATAGTGCAAAACTGCATATATATGAATTTACCTGGAAAGAACGCGGCATGCTGACGCTTTTGTGCCCATGAGAACCTACAACCAGAGGCGTTTCAGCGGTGAGATTCTTGTTCAAAACACATGTACATACACATACACATACACATACACTAGCTTGTCCTGCCTGGCCCATGCTTTCATGCTTATCACACAACAAGCAATCACTTATAAGCTAGGAATGATAGACTAACTAGCAACATTTTCAGGACCACGATGAACATCAAACGAATAACAAGAGGGTTAGGCAGCACTGCTAGCTTTGCACATACAGGATGCCTGCTCCGGCTGGAGCGAACGCCTTGGACAGAGACATTGCCGTTGTAGCTATCCCGTTTGCAGCGCCCCTTTGTTCTTGTGGCTGCAGATAGCATCCGGTTCAGATGTTAGCTTTATCGTACATATTGACATCGACACTGATAACAATTACTGATCTACGTTAAAAAAACAATTATTGATCAGTTCTTGGAAGGGCATCGGATGATAATCAATATAACTAGCATAAGTTGGGCATGTACCACAGCATTGTTTTGCAGGAGCGAAGTGCCGGTAGTTCTAGTGATCTGATCAACATACTTAGACATTAGTATCCCAAAGCTGAACATTTGAATGAAGCACAAAGGCAGCATAGTAAAGCAAAATACATGGCCAGCATCTTTTGTCCTGAATTTCTAATTCTACACAGCAGTAAATGTGTTTAACGGTTAACCATTTAGTGGTTGGTGATGTGCTTAATCATAGTGAAGTACTTACTGCAAAAACGCTTTTGAGCATTGCTGTGATGTATAGAGGCACATCAAGTCTTATTCCTGACAAGTGTGTCATGAAGGGATAAGCAGCAATTATTGGTATAGATAGTGCCTGCGATGCTTGTTGGTCAATTGATAAGAATTATAAACAATTTTGAAAAGAAATAATAGGGAAACATAAGTATGGAACTGTGGATACACTGCAAGATGTCAAACAATAATGGCGACTGATAACTAACCGATGAAACTCGGGTGGAATTGATTGGACCAAGGACTTTATCGATCCAACGGTAAGCAAAGATTTGATATACTAGAAGACTGACACCTGCAGTTGAGCAGAGGACAAGTATTGACGATGTATCCAGAAATTGCATTTACTACTACAGTGTACAGACTTTATTATAACCATAAAACACGCAACTGATCAAGTGGATGCCTCAGATTTTTTAAAGTTTTTAGGAAGTAATTGGCTGGAGTGGAATTACCTGCGACCGTAAGAACTTGGCCCACATCTTTAGATGCAAAGCTAAGCCCGCCATATTTTCTGTCACTCACGGTCCATAGAGAAAATATCTGATGTTGAATCGCCACATTATCCAACTTTTATAACAATTCATTTCAGTGTAGAAGCTGTTGTGGTCGGTAAGTGGTACCTCAGAATATGCGGTGTCGTGAAGGGAGAAGACACAGTATGATATAATGGAGGACATCAGTGGCCAGTTTCTGAGTAAGCTCTTCTTAGGTGGCTCTGCACTTTCTTGAGTTGTAGTACCTTCTACCATTTCAACTGCTCCCTCAAGGCCTTTGTGCTTATGTAGGGTCTCCTGTTTAGTTTAGTTTAGTTACTCGAGAATGACAATAGAAATAAGCCGACAACAAAGTGCAAAATTAACAAACAGAATTTTGTGTAATTTAATAAGGTAGTAGGATAGCATATTCACATGGACTTGACTATTTTAGTGCGCCAACAAGAAGAAATATTTATGCGTAAAAAATCATAAAAAACATAAAAAAACCCTTCATGACAACAATAAATCTGAAAGCATACATTCATATAGAGAGCAGGTTGTGCTTACCGGGAGCCATACACAGCTTATGAGAACCAAGGTAGCGAAAAATGATATACATAGACATGGCAATAAATATGGGAACCTGCATGATGTTGGAACAAGAAGATCAAATGAAAAAAAAAACATTCTAACTTAGTGTTGACAAAATAATTTAATTCCGGTCAAAAGGAATACTACCTCGCAAACACTGATTTCTCATGAAACAGATGTGGATACTGTTTGACAGGCTGGTAATAAGGAAGGAAGACAGAGAAGGTGAAAAGTAAGTAATCCAAATGGTTGACAAACAATAAAAAAAATCTTTGTCAGATACCTGTGCTAGATAGCCCCCAATTGCCGGGCCAATTATAACACCCATTCCCCATGCTGTGCTGACCTAAATCAAGTTAAATTAAATTAAATTAAATGGATCAAACAGAGTGTATTGTAGTAGTCAGTAATTATGTTATACAGTACTATGCAGTATAAGTAAGTGTTGTATGCTTATGTGTAGAGCTGGAGCTTACAACTGATATACCCAAGGCCTGTTGGTCAGGTGGGCAAACTTCAATGGAGTAAGCCTGAAGAAGAAAGCAATAATCACGTTCAGGGCACAGCAACTGACAGCGACATAGTTCCTTTGTCTCTTCTTAGCTAGGAATTGGCACTTTCAAGTTTCTAACAACAGAGTAGGAGTACGTACCTTTACCGGTGCAAGGAAGCCGTTGAGTGCACCAAGAAGGAACCTTGTAGCAATCGCCATCCAGTACTTGACACTCAGTCCAAACAGAGTGTTGAACACAATGCTGAACACATAAGTTCAATTGGAAATGAATTAGTAATAAATAAATAAAGGGATCAAAATATTACTACTAAGATTTAACTTTGACTAATTATGGATAATTTTTTTTTGTGGTAGCTGTTTGTTATGGAAAGAAAAGAAGGAAAGAAAAACGGCGATGGATGGAGCACTTACACCGAAAAGACAGAGAACGCGAGGACAGGCTTTCGGCCAACACGATCCGCCGCCACACCCCAGAAGACCGACGCGACACCTCTGCCGATCATATATGCCGCACCTGAAGAAAAGACGGGGGAAAAAGGAGGAGAAAGAGATTTCACGTGGACCAGAAAAAAAAGAAAAAGAAAAAGAAGAACAAGTAGCATAAAGAAACACGCGTGGATTTCTGTCAGCCATTGGCACTTGGGTTGAGTGTAACTGTGTGTGTGACAAGAAAAGCATACCTAGGAAACCAGCGTAGAATCCAATGTCTTCCTCCCTTGGTGCGACATGCAGGTCCTTTATCTGTTTCATCACCATCAGGGGGAATTAATTAAAGGAAAAGACATCAGTATCTTTTATTTGCCAAAAAAATGCATAGATGATTTCAGAGGACAAATATGCCAGCCAAGAGTATGATGGCAGCAGGCAGGCTTACCATGAAGTAGAGGAAGGGGAACAGGGACGTGATTGGCAGAGCTGAAAAAAAGGACAAGAGCAGTGGCGTTGAGAAATCAGTTGAGCAGCAGAGTACAAACGTTTCAGAAGAAGAATAAGAAGCAAGATTGTCGTATTCATTCAGTAGCTGCCATGGCACCGACGGCCTGGCCGAGAAGAAAGAATGTCCAGTCCAGCATAAAAAAACAGATGCAAAATCTCGTAGAAACTGTATAGAATACACAGATCGAACAAGAGAGTAGCAGGCAGGCAGGCAGTAAAATAAGACCGTCTGTCGTCCTTCCTCGGACCACATGCTGGGTGGCAGTTGGAATGGATGGATCGATAAAGAAATGGGCGGAGCAGAGCAGGAGGAGCATCAGCATCAGGAGGACGTACCGGAGACGAAGGTTGTGGTGGCGACGAAGAGCAGCTCCTTGTAGGGGACGCCGGACTGGGTCTCCTTCTTCCGGTCCATGGCGCAGCCGGGGCACCCGTCGTAGTACACCTTCGCCGCCGGAGCCGGAGCCGGCGACTCCTCCCCCATTTCGACCGGCCGGCTCTGCCCGTCCGACTACTGGTCTCCTACTCGATCGAGGCGTCAGAACAGAGGAGGATATGCGGAGAGCAGACAGAGCAGGAGGGAAGGAGAAGAAGGGGGATGATCAGAAGTGGAGAGTAGAGCCGTGGAAGGAAACGTGAAGGAAGGGCGGTGATGGTGGCCCCGGAGCCCAGGGCCTTTGGTAGGCGTGCCGGGCGTCGCGACCAGATGCGATGACCTCTCGTCTCGTCTTCCACAGGCGGCCGGACGGAGGCGGCTGATGGTCCCGATAGATGAGATGGGAGGACGGGCGCGCCACGGCGCGAGTGACGGATGGCCGCCGCCGAGCTGGGCCTGGGCCTGGGCCTGCTGCGGGCGTGGAAGCACGACCGTCCACGTCGGTCGTCGTCGTCGTCACTCGTCAGCGCGCGCGACGCCTGTGGACGATCGAGGCGTCCTCACCAAGTGAAGGGAAGAAGGATGTGGTGGCGTGCGCCTGTGCAACGCCGACGCAAAGCCTGCTGTCATGTCACGGAGCTACGGCGGCATAGATAGATGTCCTGTCCAGTCCTAGGCCGGCGGCATCGAGCCATGGCGGCGGATCGGTCGAGGCGATCATTATTTCTCCAAGAACGGATTTTAAAACACAATAATAATAGATTTTACTTTTGGCATGTTTATTCTTTTATTTATACAATTGTCCAGTCCTAGAAACCTGCTGGAAATTCCTGGCGGTCGACTTTCTTCTGCTAGCTAGACACCTGCCGGAATGGACTACTTGAGGTCGACAAGGACGCCTGCTGGCCACAGCCAGTCATCCACCCCCCAGCGGCACTGGCAGTTGCAGTTGCCGATCATGCACCCTGCATTGGGGCTTTGCATTACAAGACATTCATACTAAGGCCAGCTAGTCTACTGCTAGTTGTAGTTAACCGTTTATTTGCCTTGTATTAATTAGTCATTTAGCATTACAATAGTTGCCCAGCCTTGCATTAGGTCAGTTTCAACAAGGTTTTTATCTGGATTTTATTTGTATTTAGTATAGTAAACATGTAGTGTAGCATATCACCAGTTTTGATGACTTGACAGGTTAATTATAAAGAGAGATAAAGAAAGTTTCATCTGGATAAAACATATCGTCACAGTGGCCTTAGGCCAATCTCAGTGGGGATTTCATGGCTCTGTTACCAATGTATCCATATTTTGAAAACAGTGTAGAAGAGTTTCATCCTCATGAAACTCTTTCTACTCTCATGAAACTCTTATCATCTCTCTTCATCAATACAGTGCCACATCAGTCTATTTAATGCCCATGAAACTCTGATGAAACCCCACTGAGACTGGCCCCTTACTATAGGCACGTGCAGTGCATGGGCACTTTATTTGTCCTACTGTAAAGCACAAAACTTTTTGGCATGTTCATGAAAAAAGGAAAATGAAAAATAAACTAACTCCTTCCTCCACTCATCACAAGTGAGAAACAAGTGCATCTCGGATGTGACATCTCGGATGTAAACTATTCTCCGAGATATGATAATTTTTTTTCATATAATATAATTTCCTAACACATACTTCTTCCATCCACAAAAGAATATGATTCTAGTCAGCACCAAGTTAACTTTGAGTTTGACTAATTATAAATAAAAAATATTGAAACTTATAATATCATATAAGTATTGGTAGATTTATTGTGAGATATATTTTCATATTATACTTATTTGGTGTTATAAACATTAATAAACTTGCCTATATATTTGGTCAAACTTTAGACATGTTAATTAAGAATGTACGTAGAATTGTTTTTTTTACAGAGGTAGCATACATAGAAAATGAACGAATGTTATTATGGAACCACTTTATATATTATGATACAAATATCCGAGATGTAAAAATATACTAATTTATTTGATATATTTACTAATGAAATTTAACACATAAAAAACGTAATTTTCTAATCAAAATTTAGAATGGCCGGCTCTAGCTAGGCAACCTAAACACACAAAACATCTCCTATTTGCTTATGACCCGAGCTAATACTCACCCATGAGCCCACTCCACGATAATCTGCCCTTTCGGAAAAAAAAAGGACACAATAATCTGGCCTGTTCGGTACGCATTATTTACAGCCACTACAGCATTGCTGGCTGGAACTCCTCCTCACAGATAACTTACAGCCGGCTGCTGCTAGTACAGTTATCTGTGAGATATGATGTGCTATGATGGCAGTGGGATCCTCCTAAAGCATATATCAAGCTGTATAATATATGACAAGCTGTATAGTACTAGTACTATTTGTATGACAAGCATGACGATGCATGCATGCTTATAATATGCTTATGTAAACTTTATTTAAAGGGTCCGGCTAAGTAGGGTAATATTGGGAGTTGTCACCGTCACCTGAATCATCTTTATTCCCTTCCCAATAAGAATAGAGACCGCAACCGCTTGCAGTGAACGCAGGTCAACAAAGATATGGCACTAGCTGGATATATATACATAGTCTATATTAAAGATAATAAAAAGGAAGCACACCAAAGTGAAAAAGAAGAGGTATGCAGCCATCCATGCAGGACAATAAAGTACTCCCTTCGTTCCTAAATAAATCAAGTTCTAGAATTGTGTTAAGTCAATTTTTTTTATATTTAAACAAAGTTATAGAAAAGAGCATAAATATTCGTGACACTAAATAATCATATTAAAAAATTTTTATGGAGTAATGATACTCATTTGTTGTCATAAATCTCGATGCTCTTTTCTATAAATTGGCTAAAGTTATTTTTTACTTAAGATAACAATAGAAATTGATTTATCAAGAGACGGAGGGAGTACCAAGTTAGAGTGGAGAGAGTGGTTTCTCTTTTCGGTCTCCTTTTATAGTTACCGATCCTTCGGATTCTAGGTATATATAATAAAATTACTCAGGATTACTAGTACGGTATGTAAACTTTTTTGGCTTTGATCATCAGCTTATAAAATATCATATAGTTCAACAACGTAATAATAATGATGATAACATTCACCACTACAAAAAATGATTTTAAAAGACAACCTTTTTTATCTATAGAGACGGTCACAAAGTATTCTTATCTCAAAAAATGCACAATGATTTTCTGAGGTAGACGTCCTAATTAAGGAGGCACAGAGAAAAATACCGTCTCTTGAAATGTATTAATAGAGGAGGGCCTCTTACACTTCCTCCTCTAAAAGTGAGAGCCATTTTTAGAGACGGGCATATTAAGAAGCCAAGCTCTATTAATTGAGGTCAACCCACTGCTATACATTCAGCCCATCTTGGCTGACTTCGGGTATATATAAAGCAGGTTGAGAAACCCTAGCCCGCTGCTGCACAAACCCGTCTCCTTCCCACACCCTGTTATTTGTCTCCCTCCCCCCCCCCCCCCCCCTCTCTCTCTCTCTCCATGATGCACTGCTTCCTTGGAACACCTAGACGTCACCACACCCTTGCTGGGTCTAGAGCTCATGTTGGGAAGGGGCCAGTCCATTGAGGAGCGTGGGCAGCGCATGGTCCCATTGCCTTTTAACAACAGCTGAGCAGGTGATGAGGGCACAAGGCCAAGGAGGCAGGGACGATGGTGGAGCTGGAGCACCTAGGTGTCGTCGCCCTTAGTCGATCTTGAGCCCACATCGAGGAGGGAAGGCAGTGGATGCTCCCACTACATTCAAGTGGCAGTAAGGCGGGGGACGACGAGGCGGTGTCGGTTCATTGGGGATTTGGGGCCGATGGTGGAAGAACTGAATCCACCGCACCGTGAGTTTGAAGAGGTACAACATCATCTCTCCCTCTCTTCCTCTTCTCTCCCTTTGCCTCTCCTCAAGGTGAAGCAGGTCTGGCAATGGAGGCAAGAGCGCGCTCGGCGACTAGATCTGGTTGTAACGACGGGTGCGGGCTCACAGTAGATGGATCAAGTGATAGAGGTGGGAGCGAGCTCGGTGGCTGTGTGGTTCAGTGCAAAGATGACCTTTGAAGCGATCTCCATGCACAGGTTCATAGGACCGCTGCGATGGGATTTGATGGGCCTTTACAGCAGGCTGTTTTTTTATTTCTTGAATTTCATTTACAAAGACGAACATTCGAGCCGCATGTGGAAATCTTTATTTGCACAGGCGATTTCCCTGGCCGGCTCTGGATGTATGTTTTGCCTGCCTCTGAAGATCTTTACTATAGAAGTGACTAGAATTATTATGAAAAATGCTTTTTTAAGATATGTATTGTTGTATCCGAAACAAAATTTTGTTTATATATGAGGGTACTGCTAGCTAAATTATTGTACTATAGATTATATCATATGACAAATATCTAAGCCTTAGGGCGGTACCAATGAAATAATTAGGATGGTTTGTATGTCATTAATTAGAGTGCTAAATAAGCAAAATGGTGATGCCACATTAGATTTAAGAGGAGAGGGAAGAAAATTGGTTTATTATATCCACACGAAACTAAGATAGGAAGATGTGTAACGGCCTAACATGTAGATGATATGAGAGAAGGCAAGGGATTGGCTGAAATTTATTTTGGAGAAACCATCCATTGTGCAGTGTCTACATGAGTCACATAATAACATGCATGACAAGTATGAAAAACCGTTGCAGTTTTTTTTTTGGGACTGCCCTTGCACGGTTGCACCGCTTACGTGATGCCATTTTCTTCTGTACTTACGTGATGGCGTCAAAAAAAAAAGCAAGCACACAGGGAAAATGTGGTTTCCTAGGGCTTGTTTTTTTTATAGAAAATTAATAGTCATTAGTCATGACTAGCTGCATATTATAATTCATCATGTAATTACCACGATCGGTTAGAACACCGATTGTTCTAGCATACTGGATTACCAGTCATGTCGTGTACAAGACTTTCTTTTACTACCTTAATATAAGGATACACAACATTCCTATGTATTCAAGAAAATTAAAAAAGACAATAGAGCCAAGTACTTATTTATAAGACAAGCCATGTCAACATAATTAGAACCAAGCAAACAGTCCACAATCCACTACTGAGCCAGTGCTCTTGTCTCTTGCTAGTACTATTTAACAACCATATCACTAGTTCTCCTTCCATTCATGACCCCACATTCCACGCACTATTGTCTCTCTATTTCTCTCTCTATCTGGTCCTTTTTCATAGTAGGCATCAGCACCGGATTAAAGCAAACAAGGGCCTGTTTAGTTGGAAAATTTTTTTTAGGTTCGGTTACTGTAGCACTTTTCGTTTTATTTAGTAATTTGTGTCCAATCATAGACTAATTAGGCTCAAAAGATTTGTCTCATGATTTACAACAAAACTATGTAATTAGTTTTTTCTTTAGTCTATATTTAGTACTCCATGCATGTGCCACAAGATTTGATGTGATAGGTACTGTAACACTTTTTGAGTTCACTTTTTTTGAACTAAACAGGCTCCAAGTTGTCGTTAGTACTACATTCCAGTCTGATAATACTACATGACTAGATACAGACTACAGTGTTCGATCCTAATCGGTCATCATTCTTCATTAATGCCCTGCTAAATTAAAGTTCCTTTTTAGAAGCCAGCAGACGCAATAGACTAGTGCTTCAACGTCAGGGCGATAATGACCGATGGAGGAACTAGGAAGGACTAGAGCATATCGCAGTCGTCGGAGCCATGGAAATTTACCAGAGGATCGGACTAGTCCAAAACGCAGTAAACGCCGGGTCAACCAGGCCTATTCAGTGCAGAACGTAGGTAAAGGCAGCGTGCTAGTCGAGACCCGTCGACGCCGTACGTGTCTTGGAACCTCTGATCCCATGCAAATCGCCTGACGTGTGTGTCCCTTCAATTCGTCTTTCCTTTTATTTTTCTTCAGTTTTCTAATTAGAACTTAGAAGGTTTCGAGGATTAGGGGATATAAATATGACGCGTTGCATGCTTAGGCGCGGCTTAATTACACCAACACATAAGATGGACCTGCAGCGAGGTAACGGAGGCAGTAGTAGTGCATCAACAAGGGTGCCTCCATTGGTCCAGCTCCGGGTTGGCTGACGTCGGATTATTGCGAACCAAAGACTCTCCTCACAGCGACGAAACGACGACGACATCGGTCTCTCTCGTGCTACTGTTGGTACGACGATGACATCGGTCTCGCTCCTGTCCACTGATTTTAATTTCTTGATTTGCTAGTCAAAGTGCGGAGACGACTGTATCAATGCCCTGTTGGATTTATATTTCTGATTACAGGAAAAAGTGAACCGATCAGCAGCTGCATGCAATTATTCTATCGTGTTTTTTATAATCAAAGTAATCACACAAGTGCGCATCATCCTGCCCTGTTCTGCAGTACTACTTCAACAGTACTTTTCAACGGACGAACAATATTTTCCTCTCACAACAAATCAGTATAAGCCAAATTTCAGCGAAACAGACCGATGCCAAATAGTGGTACTGATAATAGTATCATCACTTTACTTTAAACAGCAAGGAGACAAACTCCATCTCAGATACGGCTAAATGTTCATTAGTAGGCCGGACACAGACTTGGGAATGCAATGCAACTTGCTGCTCCATAAATTTATATTAACTGCCAAGTGTGCAATAATAATCTTCTTTATCTGTGTATATGAAAAACAACCACCAAAGGCTCCAGGAACCTATTCTGTACCGGAAACGCTCCTTATACGGACCCTGCACTCACCCAGCTGACCCCGTGTGGCGGAACCACCCAAATTATATGGCCCACATGCACCCGTCATTGTCCTTAAGACCTCTGACTACTACACATGAAAGCCAGATAATCCGGTAGTCTGTCGGGTGTCCTCGGGAACCCCAAATCGTCCACATTTTACAACTCATACAGGATCAACAATGGAGTTGCCACAACATTACAACACTTATTATAAAAATAACTTACATCGGAGTACGGAAGTCTTACAACATTAGTTTACAAAACATGTTTAAGTAAAACTTAACTTTAGATTAAAAAGGTGAATAGAATAGCGGAAGCAAATTAGAAGAAGCACCTAAGGTAGAGGAGACATCCAGATCATGTCGAGCATACCGACATAACCTTGATTAGTAGCACAAGTCATAACCTGCAACAGGGGTTAACAAACCATGAGTATTGAATTGTACTCTGCAAGACTTACCCAACAAAAAGAAAAGACTCAAGGACATGTTGGCTTAAGAGAAGTAGTAGAACTAGAAAAGAGAAGCATTTGCGGAAAAGCTTACTACAAGTGGTTCCTTACTTTCAATATTTTAGCAGTGCGTTAAGTCATTATCAGTATCTAGTTTGCACCTGAACTATCTCAAACACTTTCTTTAATCATCACATCTCATTTCCAACTCATCACCTCTTTTTTCCATAGTCACCATGTTTCATTGTTAACTACGATGCAGAGCAGAGAGTCGAGTCTACATAACCGAGGAGCAACGACGATTCGAACCGATTCAAACCTAGCTGAGGATTCCTTACCACACGACATATGTAGGTCTTAGACCTACATATTCAACCTCTCCAAGGATCCTCCAAAACGAGACTGGGTTCGCGCCACCTGAGAGCATAGTACTCCACCGCCCTACTGCCAACCTAGATGCTTCCGTCCATCTCAGATCCGTAAGGTGGGTACACGCTACTCTCGCCATCTCACCACTCCCAGTGTGCGGTTGTCCGTTCTCATAATGGAATAGCCGAGGCAGCAGGCTTACGGAGTATGTGGCCAGTATTGCAAAGTCTCAATTCTTACAGGTCTACGACGAACGATCCTTAATCGACACGGGCATAGCACTACACCAACTCATTTTATGATGCAAGCCACCCGCTCGGTCTTTAACAATTTATATTACCATATTCATCATCATGTGCTCTCGTGACCCATTAGTCGAGTCAGGAGAAGCAAAGGTAAAACATGTTTCTCGTGAACGATGAAACCACCATTCGATTTCTACCAAAGTCTAAGCATTAACTAAACATTTAGAGATCGACCTACTCATATTAGTGGGATATTATCTGTGAATATCTGTAAATCAAGGTCATCATGCAGCAATGGTTTCGATCAACGCTTGATTACTTAATGCACATTACACTAGATTTAAGGTGTAATAAAGCATTTATAAAACAAAAGAGGGGTTGCATGATCCGGGGCTTGCCTGTGTTGCAGAGAAGGTTAGATCCACAGAGACACCACGAAGTTAGACTTGACGTCATCACCACTGATGGATGAACCTCCTTCGAAGATTGATCAACACGAACCTTCTCACTCACGTATATACTACACGTAGATAAATGATGCATGCTTTAGCATGATATATGATGCATGGAAGTGCATTGGTGAAAGTATAACAAGATTAACTAACTTGAGTACAACTTTTCTTCACGGTACAATTGCAAGTAATTATCATAAATCATTTTTAGTTGTTCTTCTAACAAGCCAAAGGTTCACTTATCATACATGCTTACCAACTAAAGCTTCATCATGAAAAGACATGTACAAGCAATATACAAGGAAATATATAACTTTTACTTTTTACCCAAGGGGTTGCATCTAAGAAGCAATCAAGTTTATTACATGCATTCACTAATGAAATGCTTAATTAAGTCATTTAGAATTATTAACTAAAGGGTGAACATAAGCATATCAAGAAGGTAATCACTTTGCCATGAAACAGCAGGGGTGGGGTGTTTCATGGTCATCAATCAATCCAAAAGTCACATAAGTCATTTAAGGATTTAACTTCTAATTACCTTAATTGATTAATTAATTAATTAAGCATATAAAAGGTGATTAAATTAAATATTGCCAAATTAATCCCAAACTTTTTGTGGATGTTGGTTATATCATAAAACAGCAGAAAAATAAATTTCATAATTTATGGACATTTATTCTGGTCTACAAAAATCATGAGAGTTGCATTTCTTAATTAAAAGAGCTAATTTTTAAGCATCCAAAAACTATTGATTTTCATGTTTTCATATTTTTCCTACATAGAGCACATCATGAAGAGGCTACACAAAAAGTGTCATGATTTTAGCATGCACCAATAAATAGTTATGAAATTCACAAGTTTCAGCTGAAAATAGAAAAAATAAAAAAGAAAAAGAAAAACCCTATAATGCACTATTCATCTGAGTCACAGAGTTCGCACTTAGGCCCCTATGTTTGTTTCTATTCGGGTGTTAAGTCCCTGATCGCGATTTAGAGCAGACGAGCGTCGAGGAAACGGCGATTTCCGGTGACGGGGAGCTTGCCGGCGGCGAGGGAGAGGCGGGGAAGCATCCCGGGACTGGGTCTCCTTCTTCTGGTCCATGGCGCAGCCGGGGCACCCGTCGTAGTACACCTTCGCCGGCGGCAACGGCAACGGCGGCGCCGTCGACTCCTCCCCCATTTCGACCGACCGGCTCTGCCCGTCCGACTACTGGTCTACTACTCGATCGGTGAATGGTCTCGATCGAGGCGTCAGAACAGAGGGGGATATGCGGAGAGAAGACAGAGCAGGACTGCAGGAGGGAAGGATGGAGGAAGGAGAAGAAGTGGGGCAGGGTCGGAAGTGGAAACTGGAGAGCCGTGGAAGGAAACGAAGGGCGGTGTACTGCACTGATGGTGGCCTGGGCCCCGGCCCCTTGGTAGGCGTGCGAGGCCGCGCGTTACCAGATGTGATGACCTCTCGATCGTCTTCCTTCCTTCCACAGGCGGCCGAGAGATGAGATGGGATGACGACAAAGTTAAGAGATGGGAGGCCCCGGCGCGCCACGGTGCAAGTGACAGATGGCCGCCGCCGAGCTGGGCCTGCGGCCTGCCGCTGCCGTGGAAGCACGTCCACGTCGGTCGTCGGCGGTCACTCGTCAGCGCGCGCGACCGAGGCGTCACGGCGTGAAGGGAAGAAAGAATATGGTGGCTTTCGCCTGTGCAACGCCGACGCAAGCTTGTGTCAGGTCACGGAGAGCTACGGCGGCGGCCGGCGGCATAGATGTCCTGTACCTGTACGTACACACTCTGGAGTATATGACGTGGCGGGCGTACATGTTAGTGCGAGCGTGCGTGTCCAGTCCTAGGCGGGCATCTCGAGCAATCGCGCCGGCGGCTGCGGTGGATCGGTCGAGGCGATTGGTAGTTGCTACACGCCTACACTACACAAACCCGTTCCGTCCCAAGGATAAGGATTAAATGTGCGTGCGGGTAGGTTCCAAGAATTGGACTTTAAAATATGAGGACCCTGTTCGCTCGCTTGTGCTTATCAGCATTTATTAGTGGGCTATTTAGTAGTGTTTTTTTCTCGCAACAAATCAGCATTAACCAGAATCAGCTACACAAAAATCATCCGGCGAACAAGGTGAATAATAGATTTTACTTTTGACATGTTTATTTTTTATTACTCATATTTGTCCAGTGCTAGAAATCGTTGTCGAGCGTGCTGGAAACTCCTGGCGGTCGACTTTCTTCTGCTCGACACCTGCCGGAATGGACTTGACTACTTGAGGACCACATCGACAAGGACACGCCTGGCCAGACCCACCCCACAGCTGACAGCACACTTGCCGGTCATATACCCTGCACCGGGGCCTTGCATTACAACTTGTACAAGACATTTATACTTAGTCCAGTCTACTACTAGGCTGTGTTTAGTTAAGAAAAATATGGTAAAAAGTTACTGCAGCAGTTTTCGTTGTTATTTGGTAAAATTTGTCCAACCATGGATTAATTAGACTCAAAAGATTCGTCTCGAACTTTACAGACAAACTATATAATTAGTTTTTTTTACCTATATTTAATGATCCATGCATGCGTTTAAAGATTCGATGTGATGGGTGAAAGAGGAAATATTTTGGGTTTGCATGGAAAGTAAACAGGGCCCTAGTTGTAGTTTAACTGTTTATTTGCCTTGTATTAATTAGTCATTTAGCATTATAATAGTTGCCCAGCCTTGCATTGCGTCAAATATATATATATATATATATATATATATATATATATATATATATATATATATATATATATATATATATATATATATATATATATATATATATATAGAACTGTTATACAGTAGCTGGCTACATAATACCATATTCTGTAGCCGGACCAAAACTCGAGTCTGAACGTCACCAGCACCATCGAACCCAACCGGGCCAATCCATTCACCCACCATAATTCACGCTACGCTTTGACTCAGCTGATGTGGTCCCCGCGACGCGACAGGAGGCGGCCCCAACCCCTGCGACGCGACCCACGCTGCGACCGGCGGTAGCCCCGCTCCCCCGTGAAGGCGACGCAGGCGGCCGGCCTCAGATGGCCCCTCCTTGTCTTCTCGTCATCTCCGGCGCGACGACCTCCCCGTTGGCCTGTGTGTGTCCAGCGTCATCCTCGTGGACTCGGAACCGCTCCCTACACCACCGGCGGCACCAGCGGCATCTCGCCTCACGTGGGCGGGTGGCCCTAGCGGCAACACAACCTGCTCGCACGGAATCGGCGTCCCTCAGCTGAGGTGCATCCCTCCGGCGGCGGCGTGCTGTGTCTTGCATCTCGCGTACGCAGCGCTGTTGGTGAAACGGCGGCGCGTTCTGGATCAGGCTGGTCGCGGTGAAGGAGCGCCTCGCCATGTGAATCCGTTTCGCATAGATGTGGCACCTGCGGCGGCGCGGCTCGCCGCCCCACTCGCACGGCACTCCCCGACGGCGACACAGCCGGTCTAGCTCGGATGGCGGTCCCGGACATGAAGGCCATGGTGTTCTTGGTGGCCACCACCATCATGGCCGCCGGGTACATCTAGGCTGCTGCAGGCGACGTGCTGTTGCGTCGCCCTGGCCATTTCCGGCGGTGGCGGCATGATGCTAGGTCGGTTGCGGCCCCTGCTGGCCTGCGTCTTCTCGTGCGACCTGGCGTTGACTACGTGCTGCTGGTCGCCATCACTGCCGTGCTGCATGCCTCCGTCGTCACCAAGCGCAGCCAACCCGAGCTGCACTGGATGGGGATCTGTGCCTTTCTGTAGGCCGGCCGGCGACGGCGTCGCTAGCGCCGTCACAGCCGGGCTCGCCGCCACCCTGCTGGCCTTCTCTCCGCCTTCATCCTCTTCAGGCTAGCTATACGCAGCAAGACCTAATATTGTTTGGTCACCATGGATTATAGTAATTCATTTTAAAAAATATCGTAAATTCACCATGGTTTATAGTAATTCATGACATATATTGTCGTAACATACTTTGGAAATATCAAATTCCGGTGACTTCCTAACTTTATCATCACACTCAAATTATCGTAATTATTTGTTGGAATTGTCGTAACTAATTTTATTTGTTACGGTAACTGGTATCAAAATGTGGTAACTCCCAGTGCTAACTATGGTAACCGTATATTCAGATTATCGTAAATATTTTGTTATGGTAAATATCATAATAAAGTACCCATCCTGATTACCATATCCAGCCATTTAAAATATCAAAATTATAGTAATCATTTACCAGCTTCGCATGCACGTGTGTAGATTACGTAATAGCCGGCAAGCTTTTTTGTGGGCAATGAAATCCATTATAGTAAACTACGTGCATATCGGCGTTAATTACGATCTGCATGCATATGGCGGTAATTACACGACCTGCATGCACGTGGCGGTAATTAAAGCATCGGCCTAATGGCGCATGCAACGCCAGGCTCGGTCAGGGCCGGTTGCATCTCGTTGGTGCGCCCGGTGGCCTGGCTACAGAATAGCGTATTTTATAGCCAGCTACAGAGTATACTCTCCCTATATATATATATATATATATATATATATATATATATTGTAGCATATATATCAACAGTTTTGATGGCTTGACAGGTTAATTATAAAAAGAGACATAAAGAATGTTCTATCTAGAGAAAACATATTGTCACAGTGGTCTTACTGCTAGGACGCGCAGTTCATCGGTCTCTAGTGCGCACTTTATTTAATTTGTCCTACTATAGATCATAGAACCTTTTGGCTTGTTCATGGAAAAAAGAAAATGAAAATAAACTAGCTCCTTCCTCCACTCATCACAACTCACAAGTGAGAAACAAGTGACATTTCGGATGTTATCGATGGATCTGTTCTCCAAGATATGATAAAAAAAATTCTATAATATAATTTCCTAACACATACTCCTTACGTTCACAGAAAGGACAGATACAATTCTAGAACAATATCAAGTTAATCTTTAGTTTGACTAATGATAAATAAAAAATATTAATATTTATATTATCAAATAAGTATTGTTAGATGTATTTCCATATTATACTTATTTAATGCCGTAAACATTAATAAATTTGTCTATATATTTGATCAAACTTTAGACATGTTAATCAAGAATATACATAGAATTGTATTTTTTTTATGGACAGAGGTAGCAATACATAGAAAATGAACAAATGTTATTATGAAACCACCACTTTATATTATGATAAAAAATATCTCTACTAATTTGATATATTTACTAATGAAATTAACAACTAAAAACGTAATTTTTAGTCTACTACTCCATCGGTGTTTGCATCGTCGTCGAACGTGCTCGAAATTCCTGGCGGTCGACTTTCTTGTTTCTTCCGCTCGACACCTGCCGGAATCGTCTTCAGGTCGAGGACCAGATCGACAAGGACACTTGGCCACAGTCAACAGCCACCCCACAGCGCCACTGACAGCGCAGTTGCCGATCATACACCCTGCATTACAACACATTATACTTAGGCCAGTCTACTAGTAGTAATTAATCATTTATTTGTACAGTGTTACTTAGTAATTTAGCATTGCAAATAGTTGCCCAGCCTTGCATTATGCTAGTTTCAATGGGGTTTTATCTAGCAGCTTGTTCGCTTGAGATTATCAGCCAGATCAGTCAGCCATTCAGCAGTGTTTTTTTTCTTAAAAAACCAGCCAGATCAGCCAGATTTCAGCCCAAACGAACAGGCTGTAGATTTTTTTTACAAAAAGTGACATCTCGCGTGTTATCGATGGATCAATCTGTTGTCCGAGATAATGATAATTTTTTCCTACAATTTTTTTCCTAGCACATGCTCCTTCCGGTCACCAAATAATACAATTCTACCATAGCATCAAGTATCTTGAGTTTGACTAATTATAAATAAAAAATACCAATATATACTATCAATAAGTATTTTTAGATTTGTCATGAGCCATACTATACTTATTTGATGTTTTAAATATTAATATTTTATCTATATATTTGGTCAAACTTTAGACACGTTAATCAAGATTCAAGAATGCACGTAGAGTTGCATTTCTTCTGCAGATAGAAGTAGTAGTACATAGGAAATGAACGCATGTTATTATGAAACCACTTTATATTATGATAAAAATAATATCTGTTCCTACTAATTTGAGATATTTGCTAATTATTAAATTTAACAGACAAAACGTAATTTTCTAATCAGAATTTAGATGGCCGGCTCTAGCTAGACAACCTAAACACAACATGCACATCTCCTATTTGTGACCCGAGATAATACTCACCCACGAGCCCACGACACGATAATCTACCCTTTTTCGAAAAAAAAGGATACAATAATCTACCACATGTTGGAGACGAAAGCATGTTAATGAGTACTATATAACTTGATGTGCTATCATCGCAGGTAGCTACAATATATATATATATATATATATATATATATATATATATATATATATATATATATATATATATATATGGAGAGTATACTCTATAGCTAGCTATAAAATAACTTATTTTGTAGCCATCTCTATTTACGATAATTTTATATACTAATTTATGATAATGTCAGTATATATTTACGATAGTTGAATTACTATAAGATATGAGGATATTTACCATAATGTTATAGTAAATCACATAGTAAGGAGTTACTATAATCTCGTAAATTAGCATAACAATTATCGTAACTCAAAGTGACTATAGAATAAGTTATTTTGTAGCCAGCTGTAGGGTAATAGTTCTATATATATATATATATATATATATATATATATATATATATATATATATATATATATATATATATATATATATATATATATATATATATATAATCTCCCATTACTACTACTATACTCCTATGTAATTGTTTTTTTAGACGACTCCTATGTAATTGTTGTAGCACATGCATGATGCATGCATGCTTATTATGCTTATATAAACTTTAAAGGGTCCGGCTAAGTAGGGTAATGTTGGGAGCTGTCACCGTCCCCTGAATCATCTTTATTCCCTTCACAATAATAAGATTAGAGACCGCATGCAGTGCACGCAGGTCAACAAAGATATGGCACTAGCTGGAATATACATAGTCTATTACAGATAAAAAGGAAGTACACCAAAGCGAAAAGAAGAGCTATGCAGGACAATAAATACTAGTCCCTTCGTTCCTAAATAAATCAAGTTCTAGAATTATGTTAAGTCAATTTTTTATGTTTAAACATAGTTAGAGAAAAGAGAATAAATATTATTGACACTAAATAATCAAATAAAAGTATTACCTTCGTCCCAGAAAAGATGTAAATCTTGCTTTTTGAGGTAAGATTAGTATAGGTGTGAAATTACGTATTTACCCTTCCTCTATCATTCTCCCCACAAGTAAAAATTGAAAAATAATCATTGCATTTCTTCTCATGGATAGACAAAGTAGTGGTATTTTAATAGGTTGGTCCTATTAGAAAAGTAGGTCTCATGCCTACGATTACATTCTTTTGGAGACAAGATTTGAAACGGCGGATTATGTTCTTTCTTGAAGGAGGGAGTATTTTTTATGGAGTAATGATACTAATTTGTTGTCATAAATCTTGATGCTCTTTTCTATAAATTTAGTTAAAGTTGAAATTTTTTATTTATTAAGACAACTTTAGAAATTGATTTATCAAGAGACGGAGGGAATAACAAGTTAGAGTGGCGAGAGTACCATTATATATTAATTTTAAAAGTGCCTTGGGGAACATTAGGATGGTTTGTATGTCATTAACTAGAGAGTTAAATAAGCAAAATGGCGATGTAATGTTAGATTAAGGAGAGAGAAGAAAATTGGTTTATTATATATACAATATAAACTACGTCTACGCGGAACTAAGATAGGAAGATGTGTAGCCTAACATGTACGTAGATAATATGAGAAAAGGCAAAGATTGGCTGAAATTTTAATTTGAAGAAACCATGCACTGGGATATATAATTGTGTAGCGTCAACATGATATGCATGACAAGTATGAAAACCGTCTAACAGCTTTTCGATTGGGACTGCCCTCGCTCACACCGCTCACGTGATGCCATTTTCTTGTGTGCTTACGAGATGCCGTCAAAAAAATAGCAGGCACACAGGGAAAATGTTGTTTCCAGTAGTGGCTTGGTATTTTTTTAATAGAAAATGAATAGTCATTAGTCATGACTAGCTGCATATTATAGCTCATCATGTAATCGCCACGATCGGTTAGAACGTAACACCGATTGATCTAGCAACTGGATTACCAATCATGTTGTGTTCAAGACTTTCTTTACCTTAATATAAAGATACACGACATTATTCCTACGTATTCGAGAGAGAGAGAGAGGAAACAATAGAGCCAAGTACTTGTTTATAAGACAAGCTATGTCAACATAATTAGAGCCAAGCACAGTCCACAATCCACTACTGAGCCAGTGCTCTTGTCTCTTGCTAGTATTTAACAACCATATCAATAGTTCTCTTTCCATTCATGACCCCACATTCCACGCACTACTGTCTCTCTATTTCTCTCTCTATCTGGTCCTTTTTCATAGTAGGCATCAGCACCGGATTTAAGCAAACAAGTTGTCGTTAGTACATCCCAGTCTGATAATACTACATGACTTGATACAGACTAGAGTGTTCATAATCGGCCATCATCCTTCATTAGTACCCTGATAATTAAAGTTCCTTTTTTGAAAGCCAGCAGACACAATTGACTACTTCAACGTCGTCAGCAGCGAACTCATGGAGGAAGGACGAGTAGCTAGTCCAAAACGTAGTAAACGCCGGGTCAACCAGGCCTATATATACAATCCAGAGCTTTGGTAAAGGCAGCGTGCTACTGCCTGTTCGTTGCATCCAAGAAAGTGACCTGAATACCTGATCCGATACAAATCGCCTGACGTGTACAATAATGCAAATCGTCTGACACTCTGACGTACTACTAACTACAGTGCAAAACCCACTACTGGGCCTTGTTTAGTTCGGGTGAAAAGTTGAAAACTTTTAGAATTCTCCATCACATAAAATCTTTACACGTATGCATGGAGTATTAAATATAGGTAAAAAAATAACTAATTGCACAGTTTATCTGTAATTAATTTAGAAGACGAATCTTTTAAGCCTACTTAAATCATTGTGAAACAATAATTATTAAATATAAACGAAAGTGTTACAGAACTTTTCAGACAAATTTTTTGCCATCTGAGCAAGGCCCTAGTCTGGACGCTCCGACGAGAAGACGGCGTGCAGCGTCCACCAAGATAGCACTCGAGATCGTCTATCTAGACTCTAGAGCAGGAAATTAAAATAAATAGATAGAGAGCGACCGAACCAGGTAAACAAACACGTTGTTTCCCTTCCCTTCATCTTTCTTTCCTTTTATTTTTCCTTCAGTTTTCTACTTTTCCTCACAGCGACGAACGACGACGGCATCGGTCTCTCTCGTGCTACTGTTGGTACTACGACGACGACATCGGTCTCGCTCCTGTCCACTGATTAATTCTTGATTTTGTTAGTCAAATTGCGAAGACTGCATCAATTAATGCCCTGTTGGATCCTTTATATTTGCGATTACAGGAAAAAAGTGTACTACTGATATGCAGCATCATTAATTTCTAATTAACAACTTGCATGCTACAATGATGCCAAATAGCAATGATAATAGAATCATCACTTTACTTACTTAAACAGCAAGGAGACAAACTCCATCTCAGATATGGCTCCTCCAACAATGTTCATTAGTATAGGCCGGACACACAGACTTGGGAATGCAACCAACTTGCTCCCCAAATTTATATTAAAACTGCCAAGTGTGCAACAATCTTCTTTATCGATGATCTGTGTATGAAAAACGATCACCAAGGCTCCAGGAACCTATTTTCCATATACATGTGTGGATCATATATATCTGCAATTGTTTTTTACTCTAGTGCTTCTTCCACTAGCTAATCCGGAATTATATATAATAAATATATAATATACCGGTTCCAGCGCCGAAGGATCGTTCGACGACAAAGATGAACTCCACTACAGTACAAACAAACGCTTCGGATGTTGGCTAAACATACAAGTCGTTGCGGCATATGTCCCACTCTCAAGTCTCCAAGGGTACCACCTTTTTTTTCCTTTTTCTAGGACCACGAGAAAAATGTTATAACTTCTCGAGCAAAATATTTTAGCCTCACAAGAAAGAACATTTTACCTTCACAAGAAATGTTTCCAGGTTGGTGAGAATAAAATATTGTAGAATTAGTATTTATTAGGAACAAATATAAGAAATAGAGATGGAAATAAAAAAATATAAATAAAATAAACGCATATTTAAACACATGAATATAAAAAAACAAACAAAGAATAGGAGCCATGTGAAATAAATTAATAAATAAACGGAGAGAAATAAGTAAAAGAAAATTTTAAATTAAATACATGCCAGGGAAAAGGAGAGAGAAGAAAACAAACAAACAAACAAAATTACAAAACCCGAACCCTGTGCCAAACAACCTCCCTGGCGGAAGCTCAAAGCCCACGCGGGAAGAAGACTCAACTTGGGCCCAACACGAGGGATGGGTGGAAGAAGAGACTTAGCTTCCACCGTATTTTTGGTTTGGAATCCTTATGGCATGATATATTGTTGATCACTAGGTTTGAACATGCTTATATATAAAAATAAAAAAAATATTAACATCTATAATGCCAAATAGATTCGCTATCAAGACATATTCAATATGAATTTAATAAAACTAATTTGATATATGAATTTAATAAAACTAATTGGACAGTGCAACGCTACACGGCTGCTGCAGACTGCAGAGCATGCGTTCAACGAGCCGTCCAATCTGTGATGGTCGACTAGGATTGAACTTCTCAGCTTCAAACACGATTGAAACTTCGTTGTACCGCCAAAGCATAGCGGTTCCTCACCTGCAGAAGAAGGCTATCCTCATGTGCTCCAAGCTAAGGTCTCGTTTGCTAAAAGGGCCAAGCTACAATTTTTGCGTCAGCAGTTTTATAATTCCCTCCCTTTTTCTATCTAAAAGAAGGGAAAAAAAACATTGCATTTTCAGGAATCAGAATGTCCTCCCATAGTCCCGTCATTGTGTTTCTGACATGATGCAAAAGATTACTCTGAAGAATTAAGAGAATCCAACAACCAGATAAACAAGAAGGGTACAAATGGCTACTAATTTCATTTCCAACAAATAATTGTGAGTCGCTGAACCATACATTATTACTACTTACAGCGCAGCAACTCTCGATCCACTGGCCACAGTAATTACCACCTATACATGTGCATTTCCTATGCAGAAATGCTGATACTACATACACCACTTACAATTAAAAGTACACAGTTCTTGCTTCTTCCTAGGTCTCTGTAGACCTTCGCGGCGCAAGGGTGTGCTTTCACCCTTCTCATCACTTGTACAGCCGTACACGATGAATTTTGAATATCCCAAATCTTTTATAGTTCATTCAAAGAACTATCTGCTATCAAATTGCTCTGGTACTGCCAGAAAGGGTTTGAATGTGAGGAGAAGCCCAACCAGTTCGACGATGTTCAAGAGGAAGAAAACCATCTGATCACCTGTATGAGTGGAGCAAGGAAACTTAGGCGAGAGAAGTGCCAAAAAGAATACGAAATGGATCTGGAATTTTTTTTCCTCAAAAGAGGTAACAAATTTTACCTGGAAAGAAAAAGGCATGCTGGCGTTTCTGTGCCCATGAGAACCTGTATTCATACACAAACAATCAGGTGCTAGATCCAATGCACAGTACATCTCAGCATTCCTACTTTTGGTGCTGAATAGCAGCTGTGGAGCACTAGTTAAATTTTCAAAATGGCAAAATTGCTAAATTAGAAGTACAAATGCACCTCAGCCTTCCTACTTGTGAAGCTTAAATTTAGCAACAGTGGACCACTAGTTATCAAAATACGCAGCACCTCAGGACTCAAACATTTGAAGCTTCAAGCACATTCCATTTAAGCATAGTTGCCAAAGCAGTAATGTGGATAGCAAGTTTATTTTAACTAAAACCATAAGGGTTCGTACAGAAAATTAAGGGTAGCTGTAAGGATCAGATTATACTCACACAATGCCAGCTCCTGCTGGAGCAAGTGCCTTGAAAAAGGACATCCCTGTCATGGACAGTCCATTTGCAGCTCCTCTTTGGTCTTGAGGCTGTTATTAATTGCATGGTCATCAGTCAATCACAGATTAGCAGGACAGATGTTTTAAAATATTTTTGAAATTGAACTGAATAAATTGATACATACCACAGCATTATTTTGAAGGATGAAAGTGCCTGTAATGATGGTAACCTAATATTGCACACCAGTGATGAAAATAGTTAAAATCAAACAAACTTCAATACAGCAAGAAAAAAATCGCAAAACCTCTTATTCTTCGAAAGGGAAAAAAAGTTGTGAACTCCTAAGTTATGGGCAAGTACACATGATCTTTTTTTTTTTGAGGAATTTTTTTAAGTACACATGATCGACATGGCTGATATTTGTCAACCATCTGCAGTAACTACAGAGTTTATTTTCTTTTCCTTTCTTCAGAGCAGAGTAATTGTAGACTCTCTAAATGTACCAAAATTGCCGTCTATGTACTTATTTGAATCTGAAAGTTCAAATAAGTATGAAAAGATGAAAAAAAACTCACAGCAAGATTATTCTTTATCACTGACGCAATATTCAAAATGATTGATAATCCAGGGTCTGACAGGTATGTCATGTAGGGGTAGGCAAAGAGGATAGGTATGCACAGGATCTGCAAGGTCAAGCACAGCAGTTAAGATATGCAGTGAGAACAAAAGGAATTCAATAATTAAATAACGAAATATTTTACTCACAGCTGCAATTCGAGAAGATTTGATAGGCCCAAGAACCTTATTGATACTAGGATATAGAAAGAGTTGATATACAAGAAGACTGGCACCTGAAATGGAAGATGTAAACTACTGTAAATGCTGATATTACAAATAACAAAAAGTTGGTGCACGAAGTTTTGAGAACCACAACGATGGTACTGGACTGATGACAGAATTTGAAGATTATGTTCAGCGTCAGGGAATGATTAAGTTTTCTCTTTTTTCGTAGACAGGTCAAAAGGTGGGTAGGTACAATTATATATAGTACATGAACTTTAGACAACAATGCGTTTCTGCACGTTAATGACGCTAACAACAGTGAGAAAATTTACCTGAGATTGCAAGAACTTGACCAACATCCTCAGATGATAAACTCAGTCCACCATACTTCTTGTCACTTTCAGCCCATAGAGAGAACACCTAGAGTTAGTTTTTATTAGTGCTCCGAAACATGCTAGAATTTCCTCTAGATAGGTACTGTAAATCTGTAATAGAGAGCACACAGCATACATCTACATAACTTGTGGTAGCTTTCTAATAAATAAAGTAATACAACAGGTATATGTTGGTACAGAAGGATATATGTATGATGCAAAACAAGAAGAAATAACAGATATTCACAGCAATGCAAACCACCCTTAGGCTGCAAGAAAATTTTTTCTTGGCTGACAACAACCGATGTTAAATAGGATCCATGTTAAAATTCTACTTAAAGACAGTTTAGAGTAAATCCTTCTAGTCTTGAATAGAGTAATTATGTTCATAACATGCATTAATTCTACCAAGCTTGTTAAAGCATAGTACTCAAAAGTTCCAAAACTTCAGTGTCATAACTAACAAACAAAAAGCAAATACCTCTGTGTAAGCCATGTCATGGAAGGAGAAGATGCAATAGACAATTATTGATGACATCAATGGCCAATTCCTGAATAGGCTCTTCTTAGTATCTAAACTACCACTTTCTTCAACCTTTTCTTTTGAGTCAATCAGATGGGCCTCCAAAGCTTCAATGTTCTGACTTCTATTTTCATGAACTTTGTGCTTGTGCAAAGTCTCCTAAAATGCATTGTGAGATGCTTTAAGATAGGCAGGGGAGGAATCAAAATTTGGTTCAAAAGGTATGGAAATGGTTAATGAATAAACAATCCCACATACCGGCATCCATATGCAGCTTATGAGAACAACAGCAGCAAAGATTGATGTGCATAAGCATGGTAAGAAATATGGAAACCTGACAAGTTTCCATACAAAATAAGTACTCTGTAAGTGAATTATTTGAGATTATCTAGTTTTGCTATGTGAAAAGATACCTTCCAAAGATTGAGTCAGTTGAAAAGACAGTTGGAAAATTTTCTGCAGGCTGCCACATAGTTAACCAGATTAGGATCGACAATTAGATATAATTTAAGATTTTTAAAAAAGAGAATTTTTTGGATTTGAAGAAAAAAATAAAAGAAGTACCTGTGCAAGATAACCTCCAAGAGCAGGACCAATAATGAGACCTATTCCCCATGCTGTGCTGACCTAAAATTACAAGAAGGTGAATTTCAAAATTCATTGAAATAAGAAAATACATAGTAGCAAATCAATATAAAATTTGTATATTACAAGTGATAGTGCTAACGCTTCATGTTCAGGTCGGCAAACTTCAATGGCATAAGCCTGTACAAAATCGGGTATCAAGTTACTAATGATATGTGTATATCACATCTATCTTCTAACACAAAAGAGCTCACAAATTCACCATACCTTTATTGGTCCAAGTAAACCATTTAAAGCACCAAGCAGAAATCGCGTAGCTATTGCCATCCAATAGTTGACACTGAGACCAAACAATGTATTGAACACAACCCTGGGACATTAAAAATATTTAACTCAGAGACTCAGGTATTTGAATAAGAAAAGGACAGAAGTAAACAAGTGCACAGTTAGTCATCATTTCGTTTTACATAGAATGGAGGTAAAATGTTACTAACACAGAGGAAATGCCAAACACGATAACAGGTTTCCTCCCAATACGGTCAGCTGCTATTCCCCAGGCTGTTGAAGTCAAGCATCTACCAAACATAAATGAGGCACCTGGAAACATCCAGCATATGGAGTTGCTCATCTCAATCACAAGACATTAACCATTTGTGAAAACCAAACAAAACCATGGTGAACTTGAATGAGCAATTCGTCAAAACTAACCTACGAAACCAGCATAGAACCCGATATCTTCTGTTCTTTTAGCAACCCCCAGATCTCTTATCTGTAAAATAGTAAGAGAAGACATGAACACTTATTAGGTAAAGGCACTTAACTTGCACTGGCAGAGGAGAGAGGTATAAAAAATCAGCATCATTGTACTGGCTAATTAATTATTTGGATATAACATAAAGCCCTGAAAGAATAACCAGAAAAGGAGAACAAAATATATACATACCATAAAATACAAGAACGGAAACAGCGATGATATCGGTAAAGCTGAAAACAAATAAGAAAAATCAGAAACAGTAAAGTACAATGGGTGATATTTATTGAAAGAAGAAAGGGAGTGAAAAGGATAGGAATTATATAACAACATAGAAAAAAATGTTAATCATGCATGTTTCCGTCGGCCACAAGTGCTGGCACAGATGTGTTGGAAGCTAGTTCAGTAAATGGTGACTAAGAAACCATTGAATAAGACCTGAGAGAAGCGCTCAGGCACTCATAAAACTTCAGCTATAATAAAGATTGAATATAAAAAAAATCGCCCTTGAATTAAGGATTGAGAGATGATGAAGAATTAATGTATCAGTACGCATAAAATTCTTACTATGTCGCAATGTGTTGCTTACTTGGAACAATCTGAAAATTTTCAGTAAATAAACAGGCATTAATTACATTTCAAAGGAAACTGAATGTTGCAACTTTCTGTAAGGTGTGTGCGCTTTCCCTGGAAGTGAATCTTCAGAGAAGTTTTCTGCTAACTTAAATGAGTTGCTCACACGGACAATGCTCCAAAGCTCAACAAATTCACTGTCTTAGTTAAAAAATAAGGAGTTTTGCCGTTACACCATCATCCATAGTGCACCCAGGTAGCGGTATGGGAAAGAAAGAAAAGCAAACTGGGTATGACACGCCGACGCTGTCATTGTCTCATTGGAAGCATAAATCTTGAGACAGTAGAAATCCAATTGTGTTTGCGTAAGAAACACAGAAATTGCATCGCTGTTGTCACGCACACAGTATGTACAGTCCCCCCTAGTAGTAGTGAATGAATATGACACTTTGGCACGCACAACTGACAAAGGACCTACAGTACATATATATCGACAACATGCCCATTGTGAAATTTCAATTCGAGTCACTCATATTGCAGTACGGTTTCATGACCATTGGGAAATTTTAATGTGTGCACTATATACGGTTGACATTCGCCTACACAGGTCATGGAATTCTCGGGTAATTGGGGGCAAAAATTAAGAATCTTTCCCGGAACCTACTGTACAGGGCTGAAGCAGAGCGACGACGAGACAAGAGAAGGCAGAGGCAGAGCAATGCAAGGAGCGAAAGAATCTAATCTGAGAATGAATGGCGGTACGCGGTACGCCGTACGCGCGCGGTAGCGGTCAAGACGTACCGGCGGTGAGGGAGATGATCCAGATGTAGAGGAACTCCCGGTACGGCTTGGCGTTCCGGAGCCGGAGCTCCTCCTTCCTCCGGTCGTACGCGCAGCCGGGACACTCCATTTCCGGGCGGTGGCCGGCGGCGCCGTCGGCCTTGTCGCCGTCGTCGTTGCTGCGCAGCAAGGGCGCCGCGGGCCGCGCGTCGGCGCCGCCGCGCTCCTCCTCCTCCTCCTCCTCCTCCTCCTCATCACCCATTGGCGGTGGCGAGGGCCTCCCTTCCCTTCCTTCGTCGCCTACTACGCACCCTCCTCCCCCAATGCCAATGGCCAGCCAGCCAGGCGCCCAGGCCGGACAAGAAACGCAAATGGATTGGGCAGACAACGAACGAGCACCAATGGATCGGTGGTGCTACATAGTACAGATGGAGGCGAGTGGCGTCGTCGTTCGTCCACTCCATGCCCTTTTCCTCCGCGTTCCGTTCCGTTCCGTCCCAGGCACCCGTGCTGGTGGTGGTGGGTGGACGGTGGTAGGGGACCCCAACCCAACCAAGACGGAGGGAGGCGCCGGGCGCGGCAGCGGCAGCGGCAGCGCCAACTGGCGCGAATCTGAGCGTCCGTCCGAGTTCCCGCGTCGGGAATCGGGCATCATTGCCTTTGGCGCGGGGCGGGGTGGTAGCTGATTCGTGTGGTGTGGACGGCTGCATGGGACGGCGCGCGACCTCTCTTTCTCTTTCTCTTCCTCCTCCGGTCCCGGGACGACGGACCTACCCACCCTTGTCCGTTGGAGGAGGAGGAGGACACACTGCCTGGGGCCCCAGCACCGGATGCATCACGCCATGACTTGGCTCCGAGCGCAGGTTCGACGGAGCATGCGGGCCCGCCCGACAAGGAGGAAAAAAAACATCACCTCTAGAATTCCTTTTCTTTTTCTATATATTTTTTTTTTACTTATGTATATACTCCTTGCCTTTTTGGGGGGGAGTATACAAAACTATATAAAGGTCCTTTTTATATTACCAATAAGTCAATAACACACGAATGCACGTACAAGTCGTTGTGAGCGAGCGGCAATGCTGTGCTGGGCAACAGTACATGCTGATGGTGGCAGTCGGCAAGTACTAGTGCTATACTACTAGGGGCTTGTTTAGATGCCATCCAAATTCCAAATTTTTTCACTCTCTCCATCACATCAATTTTTAACCGCTTGCATGGAGTATTAAATGTAGGTAAAAAAATAATTAATTACACAGTTTAGTTGGAAATCACGAGATGAATCTCTTGAGTCTAGTTGGTCCACGATTGGATAATATTTGTCAAATAAGACGAAAATGATACTATTCATCGGGTTTCATTTTTTTTGCAATCTAAACAAGCCTAGTACTACTGAAGAAGAAATGGATGATGGATGGAGATGGCAAGAATAAATTTGGACGAATGGATGGATGGATGGATGGAGATGGATGCAGCTAAATTGACTCGCGCACGCCGTATGCACACGCGATTCGTGGCCACCTGTCTGATTATCAGGGGTAGTACAGGAGGAGCGCCCTCTGTCCCGTAAAAAAAATCTCTTCTCATCTCTCGTAGAGGTTAAATCTTTTTAACCTCGACTAAATATATACTCCAACAATGATATTTATAGAATATTATAAAAATAATCAATCAATATATTTTTATATTAAACTTATTTAGAGTTGTAAATGTTGTTACGTGATTTGTTTTTTGGAACTAGTTACTACTAGTTGTTATTCCGTATTCACTAGGAGACGTGATTTGACCCGGTGCTGCTGCTGCATGCCTCCGCGGCCGCCGACGTCTTCTCCAGCAACGGCGCCGCCGCCGACGACGACTGCACATGCGCGCAGCTGCACGCCGTGGCCCTACCACACTGCCTGCTGCAAAAGCTGAGACGAGGAGGAGCGACACCAGACCATGTACAGCTCGCTCGCTATATACTATGGAGGATGGCCAGCTTGCTTTAAGAAAGAGCGAGATAGAAAGAGAGAAGTTGTTTGTTGAATTCCATGGATGCAGATGCGGAACCAGGGGCTACCAGGGGCAGTGGCCCCCACCCCCCTCAAAAAAATATTAATACCTCTATAAATATTCATTTTACAGCATAACAATGCATCAAATTAGCTATTTTTTTTATAATAATCTTGTGATTTTTCTTTATAAATACTAACTACATATGTAAAAAAATTGTTGAGAAATATGTTTAGGTATATATTTATCACATTTAGACATGTTATCATATTTGCCTGCCCCTTCTTAATCGAAATGGTTGGTTCCGCCTCTGCTTGGATGGAGCCCATGCTACGGCGCTACCGCCAGAATGGCCAAATGTGTCTGCATTCATGCGGTGGTTTTGTTACGTATATTACTCCCTTCGTCTAGGAGAATACACCATTTTAGCACAGTATCACGTTTTAGTATCTTATAAGTTTGACTAATTATGGATAAACAAGTATCAATATTTATGAACAACTTTTTCTGACACGCGACCTATATTTGCATGTTTCCGTGGGAAGAGGGAGTATATATTATTGTTATTTCCGTAGCGCTCAAGTACATAATTAACCTTTGCATGCGCAGCCAGCACAATAATCAACCTTTTCTGGCGAGGATGCATGCATGTACCGGAGGTAGTAAAGCTGAACCAGAAAACCCCACAACAGATCCAGGTTTTGATTTTGATGGACGGCGGCACCGCACGGCAGTAGAGGACGACGACACGGACACGGATGCTGTTACGGTATCATCCATGTGACGGACGGACGGTGTGCTCTCGCTGTTGGATCGGAATTAATTAATCAGAGATGTCAAAATCCGACTTGCCCATCGCGACTACAGACTGCTCCTTCCTCCTCGATCGATCGCTCGCTCTCGCTTGCTTGCTGGAATTCCTTACTTCCTTCCACACAGCGTCCGCGATCCTCTGGACCATTCGTCCATTCCCGTCGATGGGCGAGAGTTTTATATTATTCCGTGTGGTTTTCTTAATTACTAATTGCAATGTCACGTCGTGTAATTGCATTGCGACGCACGGGATTTTAACCAACGTGGCTCTCGATGACTTTTTGGATTTTTAGATATTTGTTAATTGGATTTGGCATTGTTCAACAAGAAAAGAATCGACACATTCATTTTTTAAAAAAATCATGTGATAGTTATAAAACCCAATCATACTACTTGGCGTTCCAGGGCTTGCACAATTAAAGAAAAAAGCATAGAACATGATCGGTTAAGGCAAATTGTTTGCTAGAGCTATAAAACAGATAGCTCAAAATTAGAGCATCTTCAAGAGACTTTCTGTATCCTTCCTAAATGTTTAAATGTTAGGAATAGAGATTTGGCGAAAAATTATCCTCCAACGATTTCTTTAAATAATTATCTAGATATAACCATCTTTTATTTCGAAATTTTCATTAGCCAAAAATAAAAAGACGAGAATAGCTCTCCAGAGTACGCACGAGATATACAAAAACTGTTGGAAAGTGAAAAGATAGAAAACGATTTTTATGTAAATGACTCTTCAAATGATGATTTAGAGAGTAATATTTAAAAAGATTTTTAAGAGATGCTTTTGCCTTTTAGACAGACAATGCTCCAAATATAGGTGGGTGGCTCGCTGCAATTCGCTGGCGGCTTTGACGGAGCTAAAGTCTAGTGGAGGGAGAAAGAGAGAATCGAAGAACAAGGCAACAAGCTAGGCCACCCGCCACCGCCGCCGCCGGCGGCGGCGGCCAGGGAAATATATCGATCCAAGGTCAGCACGTACATACGCATGGCAGGCGCAGAGGTGTACAAACATGAGGTGGCATGGCGATGATTAGCGGGCGAGCGCGTACCTGTGCAGAGGGTGACGATCCAGACGTAGATGAAGTTGGCGTAGGGGATGCCCGGGTTCGCCGCCTTGTGCCGGTCCACGGCACACCCTGGGCACCCCTCCACGTAGTAGTACCCGCCGCCCGCCTCCGACGCCTCCGCAGCCGTCTTCTCCAGCAACGGCGCCGACGCCGCCGAGTCGCCCCGACCCATCATACCGATCGATCCGATCCGCTGCTACCTGCTAGCTGCTCGATCGATCGGTCTCTCGATGGATGGAATCGAATGCCCCGCGCGCGCTCACTCTGCTAGCTGCCTACTCGATCGATCAGATCGCGATACTCCGCGCTACTAGCTAGCTAGCTATGGCACATGCGCACAGCTGCACGCCGTGGCCCTACCGCTGCCTGCCTGCCTGCTGCAAAAGCTGAGACGACGACGAGCGAGACCCATATATAGCGAATATGTATTGCAGCACATATGTGCTCAGCACGCGCTATCCCCCACCGTCCAAATGTGTTTCGAGATTCGTGCTGCAAACACTCTCCCCTAAAGTGTTTTGCACTCTCTCCTGAAGCACATATCTCAATGCAAACTGGACGATAAGGATAGCATGTGCTGAGCACATAAAAAACTGCTTTCCATATACAGCTCCCTTGAGCTCGCTCGCTATATATGAATGATGGACCAGCTTTTCTTTTTAACAAAGAGCGAGAAAAGAAAGGAAGAGCACTCCTAGGCCTGTTTTAGTTACCGGATCTGGGGTACCTGAGTTACTGTAGCATCACTATTTGACATTGTAGTATTTTGTTTTTATTTGGTAATAATTGTCTAAATATGGATTAATTAGGCTAAAAATGTTCGTCTCATAAAGTACAATAAAACTGTGCAATTAATTTTTGATTTCATCTACATTTAGTATTTCATACATGTGCCGATATTTTGATGTGACGGAGAATCTTCTTTTTGCATAGTAAAATTTAGGGGTAAATTTGAGGAACTATACATTGCGCTAGTTTTTTTTTTACAACAGAAAAGAGTACTCCTAGTTGTTTGTTTGTTCCTTGGATGGAGCCCGCTACGAACAGCCGCTGGAATGGCCACACGTGTCTGTTACTTCCGTAGCGCTCGAGTAGAATGCGCACCATAGACGATCAAAACATCAACATCCATCGAGAGGGGCGAGGAGGATGCATGTTTACTGTCACATCGTCACATGGGTTAATTATGGATTAATTAAAGCTTAATAGATTCGTCTCGTGAGTTAGTCGTAACTTATGCAATCAGTTTTATAACTAGCTTATGTTTAGTCCTCCTAGTTAACATGTAAACATCGACGTGTGAGTGAAATGAGCTAAAGTTTAGTCGGTGGATCAAGCACCCACCAAAGCTGAACCAGGAAAAAAAACCCACAACAGATCCAGGTTTCGGTTTTGATGATGATGAGCGGCGGCACCGCACGGCAGTAGAGGACGACGACGACACGGATAGCTGTTACGGCGGCATCATCATGCATGTGACGTAAAATATTTGTTAATTTGATTGTCGACGACGACTGGTAGGGTCGGAGATCGATGCCAAATCCCACTTGCCCATCGCTACTCGCAACTTTCTCGCCTGCTTGCTTGGCTTCAGTTCCATGCTACTCCGTACTCCCTCCGTACACTGAAAGTGTCGTTGGAAAAGCGTGTCCCTCTCACAAATACGTTTTTCGGGCAACACTTTCAATGGAACGAAGGGAGTACTTCCTTCCACACAGCTTCTGATTCATCCTCGGCGAGAGTTTTATATTCGCCCTGTTCACGTGAACTTATCAGCCTGGCATATCAGACATGGTATAGTGTTTTTCTCTCACAACAAAACAACATCAGCCGACTTATCAGCCGCAGAAACCATCAGCCGAACATGGTGATTATCCCGTCTGGTGTCTTAATTAATTACAACATGACGTCGTTTAATTGCGACGCACGGGATTTAACCAGCGTGCTTTGATGACTTTTTGGATTTTTACATACTTTCAAAAAATCAAAGAACTTCATTTTTTGAAAATTATGTGATAGAACCAATAACCCTGCTACTTCGCGTCCGGTGGTTGTTTCCACTTTTGAAGGAACAAGTGTAAATCAAATTGGATCGGCTAGAGCTAATTATTAGTCAGAAAAAAGCTACAGCTAATTATTATTAGTCAAAGCTATAAAATATATATTTGCAAATTAGACAGGTAATAACTACTAGTTCCCATGTATATTTGGATCCTGGCAAATAATAAAGGGTCAGGCTAGCGCCGAACGTTCGACGGACCAGCGCGCGTGCGGACGTCCGTCGCCTTTTCTTTACCCCTCCGCTCTCCTATTTAGCATTGTACTATACCTTCCAGAGTTTCTTAAAGCCTAAAACCTATTATCCAATCAGGAGGAAAAAATGCTGAATAGAAAAGAAAGTGCCCACATGCTACTGCACCTGCTGCTTCCCACGTCTGCCTGCGTGCTGGTGCGCCTGCTGCGCTCCGCCTGTTGTTGTGCCAGCGCCTGCTACTGCTATTGCTGCGCCTGCCCACGGGGACCACATGTGCCTGCAATAGTTTCTCGTAAAACACTTGCAATATAGGTTGTGCCCCAGCAGCAGCCACCGGCACCCCCAATCTACTTTTGTAATATGAAGATTTTGCGTCTGAAATACTTTGCAACACCCCAACCTTTGCATCTGAAACACTTGCGTCTCAAGGAGGGAGATTTTGCAACACCCAACCTTTGCAACATACTCCATCTGTCCCTAAATATGTGTTGTTTTCACTTTCCGAGAAACAACTTTGACTAAATATATATTAAAAATATTAATATTTATGCATAATTAGTATCATTGGAAAGATATTTGAATCTAGTTTTTTAAATAAATTTAATTGAAGATATAAATGTTGCAAGCATTTTTCACAAATCGAGTCAAACTTTTTGGCACGCACACCAACTGCGACAGTTATTTAGGGACGGAGGGAGTACATCTAAACCAGGTAAAACATTTGGAACATATTGTTGAAACACAATTGCAACATGTGCAGCATCCTGGTCTACTTTTTAAAACATCCAGATGCAACATAAAAAAAAAAGACAGATAAAACACTTAAGACATGCGTCTGAAATACTTGCAACATACGTGTACAAAAAACAAATGAAACACCAGAGATAGACGCTTGTAACATATGCAATATCCCGGTCTACTTTTGTAACATCCACATAAAACAAATGAAACATACATATGAAACAATTGAAAACACTTGAAACATGGGCTCCAACATGTCTGGAAAGTGTCCAGAAACACTTAAAACACAGCATCGCCGCGCGGCCATGACCTACAAAGCTGGTGGGCAACTGCGGTGGCGCAGGCTTGCTGGATGGTGCGTGCCTGCACGCCCCCGCCATGCCCACCGTCGGCCGAGGGAGAACAGACGTTGCCGGACCTTGGGGGCGTGACTGGCCAGGGTTGGGAAGGGTCAGCGGTTTGCTTGAGCCCGCCGATCACACGCCAACGGCTTGCTCGAATCCGCTGGCCAGATCCCGTGGGACGCAGGGGAGGGTCGCGGTGGCCATAGAGTGGAGGGAGGGGACGCCATGGAGGCCGTCAGACTTGAGGGAAGATGCACGTGGAGGAGGAGTGGCTGGATCCATGGAGGGGAGAGGAGGAAGCTTGCTTGAGCCGCCATGAAGTGGGGGGAGCAGCCGTCATGGAGTGGGAGAGAGGGTCGCGACCGCAACGACAGAGAATGTAACGGATCAACATGATTATACGAGATTAAGTAAGAAAATCTTCCACCGAGACAGATAATTTACCAAACTTAAGCCCGTATAACCTAAGATTCCGTGAAACCGCGAGGGATTTTAAACCAACCAACATACAACCAAGATCGTACTGATTTAGCAGCAACAGTTCACATGCCACATAAAGTTCACAACGAGAGTTGAATACATCAGAGTTCGGAATAAAAGTTATTACAACATAGTTCAAATTAACATAGCGAAAGCAAGTAGTTTTAAACCACACACACTTAGTTCAAATACAGTGCAAGAAGATAGTCATGGTCCACAAAAGCATTAGATAAGATGAACAGAGCAACCATTGCCCATGGTCCTAGTTGTTGCCCATCGCCGGATACAGACAGTTGACGCAGTACCCATAGTACATCTGACCATCTGCAACAACAATGGGAACAACGTCCTGAGTACGAGAATGTACTCAGCTAGACTTACCCGTCATAAGCTAAAATAAAGGACACCAAGGAACATGCAAGACTTTTATACAGTGGACTGGCTTTACTCATTTGCGAAAAGCATAAGTTATCATGAATAACTAAACTAAGTGCTTTTTGCATCATTTTTATTATAACCTATTCAATCTAGGTAAGCACCTATTGTTAAAGAAATCACTTGATTCACCATTAACATCTAAATTACCATATCAGGTTTAGCATTTCCAACATCATTCACTTAACCATCAGTGTTCCATTATTGTTACTATGATGCCGTAGCTCGAGTCAAGTGCTCACTATCCAGGAGCGATGGCGATTCGAATCGATTCCTAACCAGCTGGTGATTTATTCCCCACACAAACCATGCTTCCCCCATCAGGGTTACTTAGATCACCAATAACACTTTCCAAGAAGCCGCGGGATAACAATCATGGACCACACTACCCAGGGACTGCCCGACTGCTAGGACGCACCTTGGGCTCACTCTTCGTGTCCCTGTTACACCCCCTTCAGCACCAGTCTGCCAATCCGAGTTTATCCCGTCTCAAAATAGTGTCACTAGCTTCGCGGTCGAAAGGTACTTTATTCGGCCAGCTAAATGTGAGGCATGCGTTCAACATGACAAGAGAGACGAGCAACGATCGGTCCTTAATCGACACAGACGGAATCACTATAGTCCAAAACCCTATAAGACTCCGCCCGGTCTTCCTTTATCTATCACCACTTGGTTACTTTCTATGATCACAATGTAGCTAACCAATAACCAGGTATCTTCCTATAACTCGCAGGTGACAGAAAATCACCCGACTTCTACCGGTCTAAGCATGGCTAAGCAGTTATTCGATCCTGACCTAACAGGGAAGGTAATCAGGTGAACAAGGATAATAATGCAACAACAGTTTCACGCAACTCCTAAACTTAATGCAACACAATATATATAACTATAACTATAACTCATGGAATAAGGAATTGCTTTTATAAAGTAGGAGACTTAAAATGCTCCGGGGCTTGCCTCTTTCGAACGAGCTAGGTTGATGGTCTACGCACTTGGGCAGCTCCTCGTCTGGCTCTTCTTCCTCGGGCACCTCCTGTGCCTGGGGCTCCTGCTGATCGGTCCAAGCTTGATCCTCCGGTACTGCTACCTGCGACTCCTCCTGCGATCCTGTATGATGCGAGTGCATAAGTAAACATGCGGATGATGCATCAAAAACGGTGGAAAGCTTTGATGACATGATATGCAGATGAGCACATTGAATGGACAGTTTGGATTACAACAATATCTTCTACAAGGTAGTCCACATCATCCAAGAACATGTACCATAAAACATGCACCCATTATTCCACTAGTTAGCATATAATATACACACACGTGTTGTCACAAGTTGTCAAACCTTACTAACCTAACCCATCAAGTAACATCAGCAAGGCATTTTGATGCTTCAAAGATACACCAAACATATTTTATTACTTTTAATTTTTCATAAAGAATAACCTTTTATTTCCTATTTAACTAGGGTTACACATCAACACCTATTGCTGTTGTAGATAAAAATCTACAAAAATTACAGTAGCTCACTTTTACTCTAAAGAACCTACAACAAAAATTTCAGGGGATTTGTATAAGTAAAACTATCTACACAAAATAAACAAGTTATAGCATAATAATGAGCATGAAAATGCTTTGTACTAGCAAAAGTATCAAACAACAGATTTCACATTTTTCCCATATTACCCACAGTAAACTAGCATATTACAAAAATTATCACATGCATGTGTTATACAACTTTAGCTTTCTACCAAAAATAACAAAAATCATTAATTAAAGGCATTTGAACTACACTTCAATAATTTTTCACAGAACATGCTTCACAAGTATTTTTCCTAGAAAGTACATCACTAAGAAAGATTATTGCAACAAGAATCACATTTTTCTCATTATTATTTTATTTACTACACATTTTCTAAATATCAGCATTTATAGCAATTAAATAAATCTACACAAAAAGTATCACAAAACTAACATGAAATATTTTTAAACTGTAGATCTATTCAAGAGAAACACTACAAAATTTGTTTCATAATTTTTGGAGCTCTAAATATGGAGATATGATTTTCCAAAGCAATTTCATAAATTCTGAAAAATCATTTTTTCCAAAACTCTTTTAAAAATCCGTCGGGGAAATCGTTGGATGCACCCGGTGTAGTGCACCCACACTCGCTGGCACACGGGACCCTCGGGTCAACGGGGCCCCCTTGCCAGCCGGAGCAGAGCGGGGCGGCGCTGACCGGTGGCTTCCTCGCTGCCAATGAGGTCTCCGGTGACGGGGAGGGCACCAATGTGCTCCCCGCACCGAGGTGCACCCAGCGCACCAACTTCGAGCAGTGCGGGAGCTCCGAAGGAGGCTCGCCGGCGGAAATGGTGGCACGGTGGCGCTGGAGCTCGTCGGCCGGCCAATGTAGGCCACGGGAGCGGCCAAGAAGGCGCGCGCAAGCACCGCGAGGTGAAGGGGAAGCTGATGCTCAAGATCGGAGGAGGCGAAAAGGGTTAGGGAGCTCCGGCCACGCACATCGACCAATGGCAGCCATGGCTGTAACACCCCAGGTGTTTATCACCAATTAAGTAGTGGGTTTAAGCTCAAACATGATAGATTAGTGGAGATAACGATGCCAAAGTCAAATCTATGGAAATAAACCCTAACCTAAACTTGGATATTGCACCCTTGCTTACATATAGGCTCAATTAAAAGATATATTCTTGGGTGTTGCTATCAAAGTATCTTCACATGTCTCACCTCAATAACTATCTATATTGATCCCGGGAAAAGTTTCATGAAGTTTGGAATCAAAAAGTCACATGAAATGATAAGTTCCATTCCTATTGGAATTTGCCCCATTAAGTTAATGGAACTATAGAACATCAACCAAGCCTTACAAACTTGTCCAAATGACTCTAGATGAACTCTACAATAAAAGTCATGAAGGGTTCATGTTGAGCAAATGTCAAGAAATTGCCCCGATTGGCCTAAAACCCTAGTTTCGGCTTTATCGAGTTGATACTTTGACCAAAGTAAAAGTTTAACTTCTGTACCAGTTATGAGGTTTGACCTTAAACAAAAGTTGTATTTCATCTTGTGTAGAACAAACCTTGTTTAATGGTCAAGAGCTAGTTTGGCTTCTAGCTTGGTCAAATAGAGCTCACAAGATTGGTTAAGCTGCTGTTTTTGAAAGGGCAGTAATTATTCTAAGTCCTGGAGTGGCAGCAATAAGTTGACATGTTTGGTAATGTTTATCTCTCTAACCATGTTGAACCAGTCCAAGGACCTTTAATAGAAGTTGTAGATCAAGTTGGGTACTACAAATCTTGTGCAAGCCTCAAGGTCTAGTACAGCTTCTAATCTAGTCATATAAGGAACCCAAGTTTGAATGTTGCTGTTATTTTCCAGCCCTTAAGTAATCCTATGTCCGTACATTGGCATGTCGCGTTCTCAAAATTTTGTTAAGCAACTTGGTTTGACCCCTTAATGAAAGTTAGAGTAGACCTTCTGGGGAAGAACATATGAGAAGATGGCACCAGTTGCATTTCATGTTGACCATCAATTTGGATAATTGCTCATTGCTATTAATTCATTGGCAGTGCAAACTTTGGAGCTAATTACCTCCTAATCCAGAGCCCTAATGCTTATGGTACCTTAATAAAAGTTGTAGAGCATCATCAACACAACAAACTTCGTATTGGGCCCATAGTTCAATTCGGCCCGGATGTAGCCCAAACACGCGCTCCAACTGGCCTACCCCGGCACCCGCCATCTGTTCGATGAAACGTCAATGTGGCTGCCATGCGCTGCTCGCGCCTCCACCATGGATGACACGCGCTCACCAGTGCCATCCTCTATCGCATGCCCTTCCATGTGCCCACGCTCCTGAGTTGATGAGGTGAGGCCCAGACGCTCCCTTCTCACTTGCTCGCCGCTGCCTCGCTCTCCCACTCCTTTCTGTGCTTGCCTCGCCGTGCACAGCCATGGACACCATGGCCGGCTCCCGTGCAGGAGCTTCACTGCTGCTATAGGCACTGCTTTGCTCATGCTCCTTCCTTGCGACGCGTAGCCGCGACGCCATTCACTCCAGGTGCCGTGAGCTCGCCAAACTCTAGCCGTGGAGCGCGGTCGCCGGAGCATGCCATCACCTGGCCGCCATTGCCGAGCCGAACGGAGCTCCGTGGCCGGCCACCACCAAGCGCCCCACCGCAAAAATTGAATACCACCGCACCTCCACTGCCACATGCCGCCCTCGAAGCACCCTTTTCCCGGCTTCTTCCGCCGCTGTGGAAGGCCGCCGCTGGAGCTGCTCGCCCGCAGCCGCCTGCCTCCGTGGTCAAGAGGCCACGGGCCACCTCAGCTCACACCGCAAGCGCAGGCGGACGCGCTGTGCAGTCGTGATGCCGGCCAACCCGTCCACCGCCGTCGCCGGCCGCCGTTGGCCCGAGGCCGGGCCGGCCCGGTTCCCTCCTCTATCGGCGTCGAGAGGTAGAAGAAACATCCGTCTCCCTCTCTCTGTATCTCTCTCTGTGTATGCATGACAGGTGGGTCCCTCGGGGCGTGGGTCCCGCAGGTCAGCGTTAAGTATGGCAAAGATGGGGTACACGTCCGGGTGCACCTAGCATATCTAGGGTTAGGTTGCGTTTTTTGAATTTCAGAAATTATATGAATCTTCTAAAATTCGTATCTCCTGCTAGGTAATTCCAAAAATAGTAAATGGGGACTTTTTGGAAACCTTGAGAAAATACCTATGCACTAGAATCATAAAATCTTAGGTGTTTGTAAGTGTTTTCTAATGTGTTTATTTAAGTTGGAAAATAGCTCTAGAAATGCCTTTAAAACTAACCCGAGCAAGATCTGGAGTTTTAGACATCCAAAAATAGTGATTCTTGTTTTGTTAATTTTGTGCTGACATGTATTTGCTAGGAAAAATATTAAACACACTAGTTGTTAACTGCTTTCTTAAGGTTTTGATTTGATCATGATAAATAAGGAAATCTACATTATATTACTTATCATTTTTGTATCTTGAGTTATGATGCTCCAATTGATGTGAAATTTTTATGGTAGGATTGTCATGCTATGGGTGTACTGTGATATAAATTTCTTGGTCATTGCTTACTATATGGTCAAGTTATTGATTTAACTTGTTTATATCTTGATAAATAGCTTATAAATAATATATAAATGATAAAATAGAAAATGTTATTCCATTACCTCAGTATGATGTTTCTCTATCATATTGATTCATAGTATGGCCTTGTGTTCACATAAAATATGGTGTTTTGGGTTTAACTTGCTCTCACATGATTTATTACTATATCCATTTGTCTTTTTCATAGAGGTTGATATACAAGTCCAAATGGTTTTAACTTTGTACAGTAGACTTTTGGGGGCATATGTAGGCCACTGTAATTTTGGTAGAATTTATTGTGCACCTTTGATATGTGTCCATAATTCCACCTAATTATCTAAATAAATTAAGAAAATGCATTAAAAGAATTTATTTAGGAATGGACACTATGTTTTCTGGTGTTCATTAGTCATGTGTGACATGTTGGTAAAGTTGGTTTTGTCCAAGCATATGTTTGCACCATAAGTTAATAATTATTTCTTGTAAATGAAGTTTCTGGACAGATCTGGAAACTTGGCAATGTTCTTCATGATAATGTGCTTTTTTGTGAAACTTGTTTATACAAAAGTTGTAGATAATTTATATATCTAGCTGCTGTTAAAATTTGGTGGCATTTGGCTATGTGGTTTAGGAGTTATAGCTATTTAAAGTTGGGTTACAGAATTGCTTGCTCTCTGTCTTGTTAGACCAGTTTCTGTGTTTGTGTAAATTCGACATGTTAAACTTTGGAATCATGCTGCGATGATTATAAATTAAATGTATAGAATTTCATAAGCTTTCGAAAATGTCTTCTTGCAAGTTATTCGGATTTATAAAACTCCAGATATGATTGAATTATGAAGCTACTATTTGTAAGTCCAGAAATTGACATATTCTAGTTATAGTTGTTGCTTCACCTTGACTTGCTTTGCTATGTTGATTTCTCAAAAGGGATATATATCTTGTTAGTGTTAAGTATTCTTGAGATCTTGTGTGACTTGTGTCATGATCGATATGCTGGTCATCTTCTAAGGATATGCTTAAGTGATAGTTAAGTTGGTTAACTCTAGTGCCCATGTGAACTTGGTGTGCTGGCATGAATGTTGTGTTATTGCATTTCTACGTATTCATACATATGCATTGTTGTACCACATTTAGGTACGCTAGCTGAAAAACATGAAGGACGTGATGTGGCGTTGGAGCCAAACCCGAAGACGGTGTTTGGTGGATCCATCCCGAAGATAGAAGGACCAGACAAGTGGTAGACTGGAGGTTGCTCGCCAAGTGACTTCATCTGACATACTCTAACTTGAGTTGGACCCCAGGCAAGCCCCGGAGCATTATAAGCCTCCTACCTTCAAAGCAATTAATTCTATATATGTTATAAGTATTGTTGCATTAAGTGGTAGGAGTTGGTTGAAAACCCTTGCTGCATTATATCATTCCTTATCCAGATATATGAATCCTTGATTCCTACCTAGACTAGGATCGAGTAGATGCTTAGCCCTGCTTTAAGCGGTAGATGTCAGGTGATTTCCTGTCACCTGCGAGATGTAGGGATATTCATATATAGCACGGTTGGTTATATTTGCTATCGTAGAATGGAACCATGTGTTAATAAAATGAAATGAGACCGGGCGGGATGAAGATAGTGAAGCAACAAGGCATGGAGGTCTTGGGTGTGGATCTATCCCCGTCTGAGTCGTTTAAGGACCGATTCGTTGTACGTCCTTGAGTCATGTTGAACGCAGTCTAACACTTAGTTGGTCGGATAAGTCGTTCCAACCGCGAAGCTGAGTAATACAGTTCAGGATAGGAATCGAATGGTAGGTTGCATCTTGGAGGAGAGAAGGGATGTACTTGGGGACATTGGCATGAGACCAAGGGGGGTTAGAGTCCCTATCACCTGGCAGAGTGTCGCCCTTGGGGTTGCGACATCATTCGGACCCGCGATTCCTAAATTGTACGAAAGATGGCTTGTGCGACCCTAGCAGGGGCCTGCGCGGTGAGTGTTAGAAATACCCCTCCAGCTGGATAGGAATTCGATTCGAATCGCCGTCACTCCCGGTTAGTGAGCACTTGACTTGAGCAGCGGCAACGTAGATTCCATTAAATTGAACGGATGGTTAATTGAATAACGATGGAAAGGTTGCCTCAATTTATACCTGCTATGGTTAATATTGTTTGCTCCTAATAAAGTGAGTGCTCTAGTACAGGTTCTAATATAGATGACAGGGTAATGATAATTAACTTGATGCTTAAGCATTAATGATTACTTATCCATATTAAGCTTTTATGTAAAATATTGTCATGCTAGCCCACTTCATATCAGCCTTGCATGATCCTTGGTTTCACTTTATTTCTGGTTTCTGACGGGTAAGTTTAGCTGAGTACCTTCTTGTACTCAGGGTTTTATTCCCACTTGTTGCAGGTTGTGATGTATCATGGCGGCTGCAAGAGTTGGTTGGCTCCTGCCGTAGTGGCGGAGTGTGATCACGGGCATGATCTTTCTAAGCTATCTTCTCTCTAATGCTTTTGTAGGAAGTTGACCTTCGTACTGGCATGTATTTTAAATAATAGTGTTGTTAGTTTTAAATTACTTTGCTTCCGCTACTTTTGAACTTAAGTTGTAATAACTATGTTGAACTCCGATGTATATTGAATTACTTGTGAAATGGTTGTAACATGTGACTTGTTATGTTGAATCACTACGATCTTGGCTTGTATGTTAGTTGGTTTGAAATCCCTCGTGATTTCATTGGACTACTGGAGTTATATGGGCTCAAGTGCGAGAATTTGATCACTTCGGTGATTGTTTTTGTACTTGTGCTCTTATAATTTGGACGGTTCTGTTACAATGGTGGCAGTGGAGGAGAGGAGCGGCCAATTGGCCCTCACCTAAGCTCGAGCGGCGGAACGGGCGCGAGCACGAGATGGAGGAAAGCGAGGCGGAGCTGAGGCCAGGAGGAATTGGCCGGAGAAGCGGCCACGGGAGCGTGCGGCGATGGCGGAGCTTCGGGAGCCGGCAATGGCGCGGCTGCTGCTGGCGCGCTGCTGTGGAGCGAGAGGAGGGAATGGAGGGAGCAGCCGAGGCGGGCGAACACGTGGAGGGAGTAAGCGGGCGCGGGGGACGCGAGGGCCACCGGAGGGCGCGTGTCGCGCGGCGTCGCCGTCTCTCGGCCACGCGGCGGCCAACTCCTGCCGCGGCGCCACGGCGTCGCGCGTGCGCGGGGGCGAGGGAGGGAGACAGGCGCGGTCGTGGGTCGGGCTGTGAGCGCTGGCGGGCCGAAAGGGTGGCCGCAGCCCGTTAAGGTAAGGAAAAAGCTTTTCTTTTTCTAAATAAATTTACATATTTTCTATTTTGATTCAAATTCAAATTTGAAGATGAAAAAGAGGTTTTCACAATTTTTGCCCAAAATAAAAGTTGTTCAAAATTTAATTCTCTACAACTTTCATGTAGGGCACATTTCAAAATTCTAAATAGATTTTGAATTTAGGATTTAAAGCTAAATTTTTAAATAGAAATTTACTTTTCTAGAATATTTTTAAAAGCAAAATTTGAGGGAATTTTGAATACAAGAGTGGCTCCAAAAATCATGTTTATTTATTCTAGATTATTTAAAATTGTCATTACACAAGAGTATACCACTTTTTAGCACTTAAATTCATAATTAGGGTTTCAAGTAATTGTTTATCCACTTTAAATTTTTAAAGAAGCTTATATTGCATGCAATGATAACATGTGTGTGATGTTTATGCTTAATGCTTTGGATGCTACTGCATGCTTAACACCCAGGGGTGTTACAGCCCTCCCCCTTATAAGAATCTCGTCCCGAGATTTTGAGTTACGAACCACTTATTGTAAAAATCTTTATACACGTTTTGAAGATATTCTCCTGTTTCCCATGAAGCATCACTCTCATCATGACGGCTCCACTGAATCTTGTAGGTTGTCACCACTTTATTCCGAGTGACTCGGTCCTTAGTATCCAAAACTCAAACCGGTTGTTCACGATATTCCAAGTCTGCCTTGATCTAAATACCATGAGGTTCTATTCTCTCTTCTAGAACATGCAGACACTTCTTCAACTGGGATACGTGAAAGACGGGAAAGATCGAACTCATCTCTTCTGGTAACTATAGCTTGTACGCCACGGGACCCTTTTTCTCTATGATCTGGTATGGTCCTATATATCTAGCAGACAGTTTCTTCTTGATTCCAAACCGTTTCTTCTTCATTGGGGTAACCTTCAAATAGACGTAGTCACCCACTTGGAAATCCAATGGTCTCATTCTCTTATCTGCATAACTCTTCTGACGGGACTGTGCAGCTTGCATGTTTTGTTGGATGATACGGACCTTTTTCTCTGCCTCATCTACAAAATCAATTCCGTAAAACCTTCTTTCTCCAGGCTCCACCCAATTTAATGGTGTTCTGCACTTCCTGCCATACAAAGCTTCAAAAGGTGCCATCTTGATACTCTCTTGGTAACTGTTGTTGTAAGCGAATTCTGCCAACGGTAACCATGATTCCCATGAGCCTCTGGATGATAGCACACAAGCTCTAAGCATATCTTCAAGAACAGCATTAACTCGTTTTGTCTTCCCATCTGTCTACGGATGGTAAGCTGTACTACGAATCAAACTAGTGCCCAAACATTCATGGAGATGCTCCCAAAAATGAGAGGTAAACTGTGAACCATGATCAGACACGATCGTTTTTGGTATACCATGTAATCGGACAATCTCAGCAATATACTTTTCCACATATTGAGGTGGTCGGAAAGTTGTCTTAACTGGCAGAAAGTGAGCTGATTTGGTAAGGCGATCTACTATTACCCAAATCGAATCATGTCCTTTTTGTGTGGTGGGAAGACCAGTGATAAAATCTATACTTATATCATCCCATTTCCAATCGGGTATAGACAAGGGTTGCAAAAGTCCTGCGGGTCTCATGTAAAGAGCTTTCACTCTACAACACATGTTGCAACGAGCAACATACGCTGCAATCTCCTTTTTCATCTTAGTCCACCAATAACGGGGTCTCAGCTCCTGATACATTTTACTACTTCCAGGATGGATAGACAGCTTAGAATGATGAGCCTCATCCATCAACTTGTTCTTGAGCTCTCGATCCTTGGGTACTACCAGGCGATCTTTAAACCATAACACCCCTTGGTCATCTAATCGAAAGTGTTTGGTGGGTTCCCTCTTCATTTTCTCCTTGATATGAAATATTCCCTTATCTGTTTTCTGACCTTCAATGATCTGGCTCTCCAGGGTACAACTAATCTGGATATTATGCAACACAGCAGGATGTAATAAATTGAACCCTTCTTCAAACAACGGTTGCACACCCATAGCATGTGATTTTCTACTCAGTGCATCTGCTACTACATTAGCCTTCCCGGGATGATAGTGCACATTCAGATTATAATCCTTTATCAGCTCTAACCATCTTCTCTGTCGCATGTTTAACTCAGATTGGGTAAAAATGTATTTAAGACTCTTATGATCTGTAAAGATATTACACATATTCCCTAGCAGGTAGTGTCTCCAAATCTTTAGAGCATACACAACTCCTGCAAGCTCCAAGTCATGTGTAGGATAGTTAACCTCATGCTTCCTCAATTGATGTGAGGCATAAGCAATGACCCTTCCATTTTGCATTAGCACACATCCTAACCCATTCTTAGATGCATCACAAAACACATCAAACGGCTTTTCTATATCCGGTTGGGCCAGAACAGGAGCAGTGGTCAACAACTTCTGCAAGGTGCAGAAAGCTGCCTCACACTCCTCTGTCCAGACAAATTTATGATCCTTCTGTAACAGACTTGTCATTGGCTTGGCAATCTTCGAGAAATCCGGTATGAAGCGACGATAGTACCCAGCTAAACCAAGAAAACTTCGAACTTCATGAACTATGGTTGGTGACTTCCAGTCCATAACCTCTTGCACCTTACTGGGGTCTGCTGAAATTCCATTTTCCGACAACACGTGACCAAGAAAAGAAACTGTCTTAAGCCAGAACTCACACTTACTAAACTTAGCATACAGTCGATGTTCTCTGAGTCTATTCAAGACGATCCTAAGGTGTTCTGCGTGATCTTATTCATTCTCTGAGTATATTAAAATGTCATCAATGAACATAATCACAAATTTATCCAACTCTGGCATAAAAACGGAATTCATCAGATACATAAAGTATGCAGGAGCATTTGTCAATCTGAAGGACATGACAAGATACTCATACAAACCATATCTGGTAGAGAACGCGGTCTTAGGCACATCTTGCGGCCTAATCTTGATCTGATGATACCCTGATCTCAAATCTATCTTAGAGAACACTTTGGCTTTAGACAATTGGTCAAACAAGATATCAATCCGAGGAAGATGATACTTGTTTTTAATTGTCACAACATTCAGTGGCCGATACTCCACGCACAAGCGTAAGGAGTTATCCTTTTTCTTTTTCACAAACAGTGCAGGGCATCCCCATTCAGACGAGCTGGGACGAATCAAACCTTTCTTCAACAGATCCTAGAGTTGCTTCTTCAATTCTGCTAACTCATTTGAAGGCATCCGATAAGGCCTTCTTGAGATCGGTGCTGTTCCAGGAATTAACTCGGTGGCAAACTTAACATCTCGGTCTAGTGGAAGTCTAGGTAACTCATCTGGAAACACATCTGGAAATTCACAGACTACTGGAATCTTGGCTAGCAGAGTAGTTTGGACGGCACAAGTCGTGCTGGCTAGGTCTACTTTCCGAGGTAGGACCACCTGAAAGGTGCCTTCCCCACTTGGTTCCTTAAGAGAGATACTTCTTTCTCCAATATCAATTACTAATCCCATCTTATTCATCCAGTTCATACCCATAATCACATCCAAAACTAGCCCTGGCATGACTATCAAATTAAGCTTATATCGTCTGTTTGATATGTTTAGGGTTACTCCCTGAATTATCTGATTAGTCAACAGATCAGCCCCGGTTGAACTGATTCTATATGCACATTCCAATTCAACTATCTTTTGCTCATGTCTCTTAACAAATGCTTGACTTACAAACGAATGGGATGATCCGGAATCAAACAAGACTACTGCAGGATGATTGTTGATAGAAAACATACCAGCTGTCATCGGTTCTCCTTCCGGGATGTCATCCACAGTGGTGTGGTGCACACGAGCCTGATACTGCATCTGCTGTTTCTTAGGGTAGGGGCAAAACTTCGCAAAGTGCCCGGGTTGGTTGTAGTTGAAACACGGTCCCTTCACTTGAGCCACAGCTGAAAGCCAAGTTTGGTTTTGGTAATTAATGACACCAAGTTGCTAATGCCATGTGTTAAGTGTTTTGAGTTAGGCATAAGCAACACATGTGATGAAGGTGTACGTGGCAAGGAGTGGTGGCCACAAGATCACAAAGAAATGATGCATGGACATGAAATGTCGATCATGGTGGAGATGCACATTATATGATGGACATGATGATCAAGTGGAAGAGAAGGATATAAGAGCGCAAGGCAAAGGTATAACCATAGGGTTTTCCTTTTGCCGGTCTAAGTTGAGTAGAGAAGTGATTGACCGGGTTTAGGATACATAGCCGACTATCAAGAGGGGCAATCACGGTTAGCTCGGAAATCAAGTGCCACTAGGTCAATGTCTTGAGCATATGCTTTTAGGATCTAGTAAAGAGCTAACATAACGCCTTGAAAAAATGTTTGTGAAATGCTAACACACATGCACATGGTGGTGTACACTTGATGGTGTTAGCACTTTTGTGAAGGCGGTGGAGTTTAAGCGGTAGAGAGGGGTTTGGGTTCCTCTCTCCCTCCCGCCGAGCTTGCGAGGCGGGATTCGGCGCTTTTTGGAGAAGTGAAATGCCTATTTTCTCTTGCGCCGAAAGTCGGAAAAGAAACGGAGGCGAACGGAGGTCACTGCGTGCACCGGACGCTGCACCGGACGCTGCACCGGACGCGGTCACTGTACGACCGGCGCGTCCGGTCAGGCGAACAGCGGTTCACGAGGACGATCGGACGCGGTGCGCGTCCGGTCACAGGTGACCGGACGCGTCCGGTCGTCCAGGGAGCTTACTGGACTCCCACCGGACGCGGGCACTGTGGCGTCCGGTCCGTTCTTCAGCGCGTCCGGTCGATGTTTCGCAGTGCGCGGCTCGGTGTTGACCGGCGCGTCCGGTGGGTCACGGGACCGGCGCGTCCGGTCGTGACCAGCGCGTCCGGTCACTCGGTCGAGCGCGTCCGGTCAACGGTAACGGCTAGTTCGAACGAGCACTGTTCACGTCTGTCGCGTAGTGACCGGACGCATCCGGTCACCCTGACCGGAGCGTCCGGTCGGCGCGATTTCTGCTGCGTCGTTTCTAACGGCTAGCTGCGTACCCCTTCGTTATAAATAGATGGTGGACGGGGTTTGAGGGTAACGCTTGCACATTTTGAGACCTAGAGACATCCTTTGAGCTAGAGAACAACCCCTCCACTCATCTCTTTGATTGATTGCACATCTTGAGTGAGATTCGAGTGCATTGCTTGAGAGTTGCATTCTAGAGGCACTTGATCTTCGAGTTGCTGCGGATTTCTTGTTACTCTTCCGTGTTTCCCGACACGGTAGACGGCTTGGAGCAGCGGAGGTGATTGAGCTCGCAATTGGAGATTGTTGGAGCCTTCACCAAGTGTTGTAAGGGGTTCTTGATCCTTCCCCGCGGGAGTTCGTGAATTGGATACTCTAGTGGAGCTTGTGGCTTGGAGGATCCCCATCTTGTGTGCGGTTGTGCGGTGCCCGCCGAGGGCTCGACTCTTGATAGTCGATTAGCTCGCGAACCGACAAGTGGGTGTATCGCCACAACGGGGAGTAGCTTGCCGGGAAGCAAGTGAACCTCGGGATAAAATCTTGTGTCATTCTCTTCCCGAGGATTTCTCTTGTGTGATTGATTGATTGGTACTTCTCATCTCTACACGGCGGTATATTCACTCGAAGCTCTTCTCTCGTATTACATCTCGTATCTAGCTTGTTGTTGTTGTGTTTAGTGGATAGCCTTGAACTAGACTTGTGTAGGTGGCTTGCTTAATTAGTTAGTGCTAGTGCATTTCGCTTCGCCACCTTTTATACTAACTTGTGGTTAAGTAATTTGTGTAGAAGTCTTTATTAGGCTATTCACCCCCCCCTCTAGCCTTTTGGACCTTACAAGTGGTATCGGAGCCGAGGCACCGTTTATTTGAGGCTTAACAACCTACGGTGAAGAAGAAATGGCTCAAATAAGTTTGCACATCAACAGCACCAAGAAGGCACCTCACTTTGATGGCACAAATTATGCATATTGGAAGGTTAAGATGACCGCACACCTCAAGTCAATCAATAGAGAAGTGTGGAAAGTCACCGAAACAAAATTTGAGGTTGCTAATCCGGAAGCACCTACACCGGTGGAAGAGAAGAAGCTCCAATGCAATGATATTGCCATTAGTGCTCTTCATGAGGCATTAGATGACAAGACATTTGAGCAAGTGAAGAACATAGAAGTTGCACATGATGCTTGGGCCAAGCTAGAAGAAACATTTGAGGGCACCGAAGGCACAAAGACCGCTAAGGCATATATCTTGCAAGAAAAGTTTTCTAGCTTCAAGATGCAAGAAGATGAGAGTGTACCGGAAATGTTTCATAGATTGCAAGTCATTGTGAATGAGCTCAAGGCACTTGGTGAGGAAGTCAAGGACAACCAATTCTCTATGAAGTTCTTGAGAAGCTTGCCCAAGAGATTTGATACATTGATCACCGTGCTAGTGAGGACTACATTGAAGGATTCAACTCCTCAACAAATATTTCAAGAAGTGATGACCGATGATTCATATAGAGAAGATGATGAGAAGGATGAGTTGGTCAAGAAGAAGAAGAAGGAAAATGAGAAGAAAGATGATGAAAAGAAGAAGAGTGTGGCATTCAAAGCCACCACATCCAAGGGCAAATCCAAGATTGAATCATCAAGTGAAGAAGACTCAAGCTCTTGTGATAGTGATGACATTGATGAGAAGATGGCTCTCTTTGTCAAGCAATTTGGCAAATTCATGAAGAAGAAGGGCTATCGTGCAAGGAGGAGGAAGAACACATCTAAGAAGAATGAGCATACCATGAGATGCTTTAGATGCCATAGCAAGGACCATCTCATTGCAAAGTGTCCTTATGATAGTGATGATGAAGATGCTATCAAGAAGGAAAGGAAGAAGCAAAAGAAGAAGCAAGAAAAGAAGGAGAGTTCTCATAAGAAGAAGAATGATTCTCATGTTGCTACATGGGATAGTGATGATTCCTCAAGTGATGATGAGGATGACTACAAGAGCAAGAAGAAGGGACATGCTAGCATTGCTATCCAAGAGAAGGTCTCCCTCTTCGACACTCCATCGTGCTTCATGGCTAAGGCCACTAAGGTATCGTCCGATAATGAGAGTGATCATGATAATGCTAGTGATAGTGATAGTGATAGTGATGAAGAAGAATTCACTAAAGATGAACTAATCACTATGCTAGAAGATTGCACTCAACATTATAAAGAATCTAGAAAGGAATGCAAGGGCTTGCTTAAGGAAAAGAAAAACCTTATGCAAGAACTTGATGAGCTTAGAGCATCTTATGAGAGTCTAAAGGTAGACCATAAGAAACTTCAAAAGTCTCACACTAAGCTTGAAGAAGCTCATTCCTTTCTAGTTGAAAAATGTGAAAACATGCCAACTAATGTTGAGAAAGCTAAAACTTGCAACATAGGCATATCTTGTGATATAATTGATGAATCTTGTCATAAGCCTATTGTTGTTGCTCCCACTAACCCTTCATGTAGCTCATCTACATCATCCTCATCTAGTAGTGATGGTTTCACTTGTGACTCCACACTTATAGTTGAGAATGAAAATCTCAAGAAGGAGGTAAAAGAGCTCAATCATACTTTAGCTAAGGCTTATGGTGGTGAGGACCGCTTGCTTATGTGCTTGGGTAGCCAAAGAGCTTCTCTCTACAAAGAGGGATTGGGCTATAACCCCAAGAAAGGCAAGGCCGCTTTTGCTCCTCACAAGACTCGTTTTGTGAAGAACAATGGTTGCTATTGCAAAAGTTGCAAGCAAGTTGGTCACATAGAGCAACATTGCATGAACAAGAAATCAAATGCTAATGTATCCTCAATTAAGTTTGATTCCTTCTACATACTTACCAAGGGTACAAATAGTGTTCATGCTAAGTTCATTGGTGCACCATGGATGGGCTCAAAGAAGAAAGCCATTTGGGTACCAAAGAGTTTGGTCACTAACCTTGGAGGACCCAAACAAGTTTGGGTACCTAAACGGAATTGATCTTGTCTTGTAGGTCAATTACAAAGCCGGAGGAAGGCATTGGGTGCTTGATAGTGGGTGCACTCAACATATGACCGGGGATTCTTGTATGTTCAAATCAATTGATACTAGTCAAAATGGTGGTTTTGATGCTATCACTTTCGGCAACAACAAGAAAGGCAAGGTCAAGGGGCTTGGTAAAATTGCTATCTCAAATGACATGAGCATATCTAATGTATTGCTAGTTGAGAGCTTGGACTTCAATCTTTTATCGGTGGCTCAACTTTGTGATCTTGGCTTCAAGTGCATATTTGGTAGTGATGATGTTGAAGTCATAAGTGTTGATGGATCAAATTTGATATTCAAAGGATTTAGACATGGTAGCTTATACTTGGTTGACTTCAATGATAGTGAGACCCAATTGACATCATGCTTGCTTAGCAAATCTAGTATGGGATGGTTGTGGCATAGAAGGCTTGGTCATGTTGGAATGAAACAACTGAACAAACTTTTGAGGCATGACTTAGTTAGAGGCTTGAAAGATGTGACTTTTGAAAAGGATAAACCATGTAGTGCTTGTCAAGCCGGCAAACAAGTTGGAAATAAACATCCTAGTAAGAGTGAAATGAGCACATCAAAGGCATTTGAGCTATTGCACATGGACTTGTTTGGGCCAACAACATACACTAGTATTGGTGGCAACAAGTATGGTTTTGTGATAGTGGATGACTACACTAGATACACTTGGGTGTTCTTTCTCTATGACAAGAGTGATGTTTATGATCTATTCAAGTCTTTTGTCAAGAGAGTGCAAAATGAGTTTGAGACTACCATCAAGAAGATTAGAAGTGACAATGGTAGTGAGTTCAAGAACACAAGAATTGAAGATTTATGTGATGATCTTGGTATTGGACATCAATTCTCACCAACATACACTCCTCAATCCAATGGTGTAGTTGAAAGAAAGAATAGAACTTTGATTGACATGGCTAGATCAATGCTTAGTGAATACAATGTGAGTCATTCATTTTGGAGTGAAGCCATTAACACGGCTTGCTATTGTAGCAACCGTCTCTATTGCCATGGAAAGCTTGGAAAGACACCATATGAGCTATTGAATGGAAGAAAGCCCAACATTGCATACTTTAGAGTGTTTGGTTGCAAATGCTATATTCTCAAGAAAGGCACTAGATTGAGTAAGTTTGAAAAGAGATGTGATGAAGGGTTCTTACTTGGTTATTCTACCACAAGCAAAGCATATAGAGTTTGGAATCTCACTAATGGCACCTTGGAAGAAGTTCATGATGTTGAGTTTGATGAAACCCAAGGTTCTCAAAATGAAGATCAAAACCTTGATGATGTGAGAGGAGATCAATTGTCAAATGCAATGAAGAACATGGACATTGGTGATGTTAGGCCAAGGCAAGTTGATGATGATGATATTCATGTGATCAACCAAAGTGTGCAAATTGATACAAATCAAGCAAGCTCTAGTGGTTCTCATGATGAAGTGCAAGATCAAGGTCAAGCTAGTGGAAGCAATCAACTCCCAATACTCCAACCTACTAGTATTGCAAGAGATCATCCATTGGATCAAATCATTGGTGGAATTCAAAGTGGTGTTCAAACTAGATCAAGATTAGCATCTTTTTGTGAGCACTACTCATTCGTGTCACTTGAAGAACCTAAGAAAATAGAAGATGCTTTGAAGGATTCTGATTGGGTAAATGCCATGCATGAAGAACTAAACAACTTTGCTAGAAATCAAGTTTGGGAACTTATGGAAAGACCAAAGAACTACAATGTAATTGGCACCAAGTGGGTCTTTAAAAATAAGCAAGATCAAGATGGCATGGTTGTGAGGAACAAAGCAAGATTAGTAGCACAAGGATACACTCAAGTTGAGGGTCTTGACTTTGGAGAAACATATGCACCGGTTGCAAGATTGGAGGCTATTAGAATCTTATTAGCATACGCTTGTGCACACAACATCAAGCTCTATCAAATGGATGTCAAGAGTGCATTTCTTAATGGTTACATCAATGAAGAAGTTTATGTTGAGCAACCTCCCGGTTTTGAAGATGACAAGAAGCCCAACCATGTTTACAAGCTCAAGAAGGCATTGTATGGTTTGAAACAAGCACCTAGAGCATGGTATGAGAGATTGAGGGACTTTCTTCTCTCTAAAGGGTTCAAGATGGGAAAGGTTGACACCACTCTCTTCACCAAGAAAATTGGAAATGACTTGTTTGTGTTGCAAATCTATGTGGATGACATTATCTTTGGATCAACCAATCAAGATTTTTGTGAAGAATTTGGATATATGATGGCAAATGAGTTTGAGATGTCTATGATTGGAGAGCTTAGTTACTTCCTTGGACTTCAAATCAAGCAAATGAAGAATGGCACTTTTGTAAGTCAAGGCAAGTACATCAAGGACATGATCAAGAAGTTTGGATTGCAAGATGCTAAGTCAATGAGTACACCAATGGGCACAAATGATCAATTGGGTATTGATGATAGTGGTAACATGGTAGATCAAAAGCAATACCGATCTATGATTGGAAGTTTGCTCTATGTCACCGCTTCTAGGCCGGATGTGATGTTTAGTGTGTGCAAGTGTGCAAGATATCAAGCTTCACCTAGAGAAAGTCACTTGAAAGCAACCAAGAGGATATTGAGATATCTTAAGGGCACTCATGATGTTGGATTATGGTTTCCAAAGGGGTCTAATTTTGAGTTGATTGGATATTCGGACTCCGACTATGGTGGATGCAAGATTGATAGAATGAGCACAAGTGGCACTTGTCAATTGCTTGGAAGGTCTCTTGTTTCATGGTCATCAAAGAAACAAAATAGTGTTGCACTATCTACCGCCGAGGCCGAATACATTAGTGCCGGTAGTTGTTGTGCACAATTGCTTTGGATGAAGGCCACCTTGAATGACTTTGGAATCAAGTTCAAGAATGTGCCATTGTTTTGTGACAATGAAAGTGCTATCAAGATGACTCAAAATCCGGTTCAACATACAAGAACAAAGCACATTGACATAAGGCATCACTTCATAAGAGACCATCAACAAAAGGGTGATATTTGCATTGAGAGCATTGGCACCGAAGATCAACTAGCCGACATATTTACAAAGCCACTTGATGAGAAAAGATTTTACAAGTTGAAAAATGAATTGAACATACTTGACTTCTCCAACTTGAGATGAGTGCAAACTCACATTATTATATGACATGCCTCTCCTCCGACATAGCAAGGTAAAGTTGTTTGACATATCATCCATACTTTGCTAAGGACATGTTTAGAACATATAGACATATTTGCATGACAAATAGGCTCATTCATGAAAATCAAATGAGTTTAATGTATATATGGTACCACTATTGCTTCTATGTTTTAATTGATCTAGTGGTAGCATATGACTTGTTTGTGGGCTTGCAAACCTAGTGTTGAATCTAGAAAATGAGCTCATGATGTGTAATTCAACATGGTCAAGATAACCCTTATACTTTATGAGGTGTGAAGAAGCTTGTCCTTGGTTCAAACCGAATTACATATTCTAGGCAAGTGATCTAGATTGAACCATAATTTGGACTCCCTCATATTGATTGACTTAACTCTCACTAAAATTGGCACCTTTTTGGTGATTGTTGACAAAGGGGGAGAGAAAAGTCACAAAGATAAAAAGTTAAGTTGCAAAGGGGGAGAAAGATATAGTAAGGGGAGAGAAACTAAAATTGAGCACACAAGTAGGGGGAGCAAGCTCATGAATTGTTTGTTGCATTTGTATGTGCATTAACATGATGAATTGTTGCATTGCAAAGCTTAAATTCATATTCATGCTTGTGTGGTGATTGCTAGAAATAGAATCTGAATGATGATTTGTTGAGAGTGGTTTTACAAGTAGTATCTAGACACCCTTTGCTTATAATGTTGATCTCACGGGGTACTTTAGTGTTTGTGATCTTTACAAGTGATGAATCACAAGTGGTGTCTAGCTACATCGATGCTAAGGATGGTATATAAAGGCAACTCCGATTGGTATCACGCTTCAAAGGTCCATTCTATATACCTTAGCATCAATTTGATAGTAGTAACTCTCCCAAAATTCTAATCCATACATATGTGCACAATTGAACCAAACTCATGGAAGCACATATGTAGGGGGAGCTAATACCATCGAAATTGAAAATTGATTTCATTTCATATCTTTGTGATGGTTGTCATCAATTACCAAAAAGGGGGAGATTGAAAGCCAAGTTTGGTTTTGGTAATTAATGACACCAAGTTGCTAATGCCATGTGTTAAGTGTTTTGAGTTAGGCATAAGCAACACATGTGATGAAGGTGTACGTGGCAAGGAGTGGTGGCCACAAGATCACAAAGAAATGGTGCATGGACATGAAATGTTGATCATGGTGGAGATGCACATTATATGATGGACATGATGATCAAGTGGAAGAGAAGGATATAAGAGCGCAAGGCAAAGGTATAACCATAGGGTTTTCCTTTTGCCGGTCTAAGTTGAGTAGAGAAGTGATTGACCGGGTTTAGGATACATAGCCGACTATCAAGAGGGGCAATCACGGTTAGCTCGGAAATCAAGTGCCACTAGGTCAATGTCTTGAGCATATGCTTTTAGGATCTAGTAAAGAGCTAACATAACGCCTTGAAAAAATGTTTGTGAAATGCTAACACACATGCACATGGTGGTGTACACTTGATGGTGTTAGCACTTTTGTGAAGGCGGTGGAGTTTAAGCGGTAGAGAGGGGTTTGGGTTCCTCTCTCCCTCCCGCCGAGCTTGCGAGGCGGGATTCGGCGCTTTTTGGAGAAGTGAAACGCCTATTTTCTCTTGCGCCGAAAGTCGGAAAAGAAACGGAGGCGAACGGAGGTCACTGCGTGCACCGGACGCTGCACCGGACGCTGCACCGGACGCGGTCACTGTACGACCGGCGCGTCCGGTCAGGCGAACAGCGGTTCACGAGGACGATCGGACGCGGTGCGCGTCCAGTCACAGGTGACCGGACGCGTCCGGTCGTCCAGGGAGCTTACTGGACTCCCACCGGACGCGGGCACTGTGGCGTCCGGTCCGTTCTTCAGCGCGTCCGGTCGATGTTTCGCAGTGCGCGGCTCGGTGTTGACCGGCGCGTCCGGTGGGTCACGGGACCGGCGCGTCCGGTCGTGACCAGCGCGTCCGGTCACTCGGTCGAGCGCGTCCGGTCAACGGTAACGGCTAGTTCGAACGAGCACTGTTCACGTCTGTCGCGTAGTGACCGGACGCGTCCGGTCACCCTGACCGGAGCGTCCGGTCGGCGCGATTTCTGCTGCGTCGTTTCTAACGGCTAGCTGCGTACCCCTTCGTTATAAATAGATGGTGGACGGGGTTTGAGGGTAACGCTTGCACATTTTGAGACCTAGAGACATCCTTTGAGCTAGAGAACAACCCCTCCACTCATCTCTTTGATTGATTGCACATCTTGAGTGAGATTCAAGTGCATTGCTTGAGAGTTGCATTCTAGAGGCACTTGATCTTCGAGTTGCTGCGGATTTCTTGTTACTCTTCCGTGTTTCTCGACACGGTAGACGGCTTGGAGCAGCGGAGGTGATTGAGCTCGCAATTGGAGATTGTTGGAGCCTTCACCAAGTGTTGTAAGGGGTTCTTGATCCTTCCCCGCGGGAGTTCGCGAATTGGATACTCTAGTGGAGCTTGTGGCTTGGAGGATCCCCATCTTGTGTGCGGTTGTGCGGTGCCCGCCGAGGGCTCGACTCTTGATAGTCGATTAGCTCGCGAACCGACAAGTGGGTGTATCGCCACAACGGGGAGTAGCTTGCCGGGAAGCAAGTGAACCTCGGGATAAAATCTTGTGTCATTCTCTTCCCGAGGATTTCTCTTGTGTGATTGATTGATTGGTACTTCTCATCTCTACATGGCGGTATATTCACTCGAAGCTCTTCTCTCGTATTACATCTCGTATCTAGCTTGTTGTTGTTGTGTTTAGTGGATAGCCTTGAACTAGACTTGTGTAGGTGGCTTGCTTAATTAGTTAGTGCTAGTGCATTTCGCTTCGCCACCTTTTATACTAACTTGTGGTTAAGTAATTTGTGTAGAAGTCTTTATTAGGCTATTCACCCCCCCCTCTAGCCTTTTGGACCTTACAACAGCTCTAGATGAACTGCCTTGTCCTGCCTTTGCTTGGGGCAATGCCATTTTGAATGGTTTCTGGTTCCTCTGAGGTTGCTGAGCATTCTGATCCTTCCTCTACGGCGGCCTGAACCTTGCACCAGGGGTAGGCGAACGATACGCGGGACGGTTGGCCATCGGGCCCTGGGCTGGGACGGACTCGACTCAAAAGCTCTTTTACGGGTCTTGGAAGCAGCATAAACATTGTTGTTCTTCTCTTGCTTCAAGCAGTCACTAACAAAGTCGTTAAAACCAGTCCTCATGTTGGTACCCACATGTTTTATCATCTTGGGATTCAGGCCTCTCTTGAAGCTAGCGATCTTCTTGGCATCAGTATTCACCATATCAGGGGCATAGTGGCTCAGATTATTGAACGCATACAGATATTGAGTTACAGTCTTCGCGCCTTGATTCAGTGCCAGGAATTCCCTAAGCTTCATCTCCGTCAGACCAGGTGGAATGTATGTTCCACGAAATGCTTCAGTGAACTCCCTCCAAGTGATATGGGCATGGGGAGGAAAAGTGGTACGGTGGTGCTTCCACCACATTCCTGCCGGACCTTGAAGCTGATGAGCTGCATACTCGGTTTTCAACACTTCAGTCATCCTCAAGACACGTAACTTGTCTTCTATAGTGTTAATCCACTCTTCTGCATCCAAGGGTTCTGCGGCTTTCTTAAAAATCGGTGGACGGGTGTCCATGAAATCCTTGAAACTGCTGTACTGGTTTGCTTCATGCCCACCCGGGTTTATCTCCAGACGGGTGTTATCCGCAATACTGCGCAATGCAGCTTCCATATTCTGTTGCATGCTCTTCATGTTGCGTTGGCTTCCAAGGAATTGTGCAAAAAACTGTTCCACAGTGTATGGTGGAGGAGGCGGTGGTGGATCATGGTCATCATTACCAGCTACACTGCAACCAGCCTCAGTGGCACCATACACGGTACGACGAGTGTTTAGCATCTGCATGTTTCAAAAACATTAATTATTAGGTGATGTTGTAGAAATTGCGAGCGAATGAAAAATTATGCCGTACTGAATTCACTGCAGAGAATAAATTCATACAATAAAACAGGGGCACAATAAGTCATTTCAATTAACACAACATCACTAATTAGATTACTTAAAGCGCACACATCGCGTCCAAACACAATCAAATTGCCAGCATACACACACACTGGACTTTTGACGTTCAGATATCGCCACAAACACATCCAAGTTTTCCAGCATTACATCAAAGTCTTAGTCTTTCTACTCATTATTACATGCCCAACGTGCCAACAAAGCAAAAGATCATGCAGACGGAACCCTAGTAGCTAACGCAACAACTACTAGCCTACTCATCGTGGTCGCTGTCTAAGTCAGAGACGTTGGCATCGTCACCATCTACAGCGTCATCGTCCTCCTCAGCGGGTGCCTCGGGCTCTTCAGGATCTTCGTCTTCATCCAAATCCATCTCTGCTGCACCAGGAGGAACATAGGGGTTGAGCTGATTGTTTAGCCGATGAACCTCCTCATACAGGTTGTCATTGTACTCCTCTGCATTGGCCAGCTGTTGCTCTAGGTCAAACTGTCGAGCCCTCAGAACATCCTCTGCAGACCAGGCTTCATTCCTCTGATGGAGCACATGGGTCAACATGCGCTCAGCGTTCCTGTTGGCGGTGGTCAGACGTCCAACCTGCTCTCTCAAGGCACGTACGTCTTCCTCGAAAACCACAGTCCTCTGGGTAGCCTAATCCCTCTGACGAGTCAATTGAGCCATCTCTGCGGTGAGCCTCTCAATCTTGGCGTCGTGATCCCTCTGAAGCTGACGTCGGTGGTCACGAGCCTGACCAAGAGCACCAGACACACGTCTCAGGCTACCTTCCACTCCATCGAAGGCCTTCATCACTCCGAACATGGCACTCATGGCGGGGTTGTCACTGTTCTGTGCTTCTGCTGCGCTAATCTCCAGGGATCTTCCTCTTGCCTACTGCCACGAGTCAGTAGAGGGGCTGCCCCTCGGAAAGACTCCAACTATAGCTGCTGCCAACTCCTGAGGAAAGCGATCCATGATATCCCTCAAGATCCCAAAGGCTTCCCTCTCAGCGGCTTCTTCAGCGGTCTTGCCAGTTGACTCAAAACGCCAACCAGTCCACTTAGAACCATCACCTCAGGGACGAACCACTGCTTCCATAGTCACTAAAAGTCCTCCCAACCGCTCATTTGACCAAAAGTAGCGGGGCTCCATTCCATCAGGATAGCCTACATAGCTGAGCACTCTCCACAAGAGCGTAGGCATCCCAAACTCTCCAAGGAAAGTGTGACGCTGACGAGTGCGTGGAGCAAGCTGATGACGGGGAGCTCTGCCGGTGGACTTGCGGGCTGTCTGCTTGGTGCGTGCCATCTGTAGCAAAATTTTATTATCGCGGTGAGAAAAGATTTTTAAGTTGGCATTTTTATCGGAATGAGATAATCAACTTATAAGGGGAGGAACAATGCCATGAATGAAATGCACAACATGATGCATGCACGTTCCGTACGTCCTCACAAACTTAGAAAATTAATAACTACTAACGGAATAAACGGTGGTGTACAACGATCTCTTACAAACGTAACTAATACGTACTACTCGATAGCGTTGTTATGTACCTGCAGAAAGTCACTTCAGCCCGAACCTTACAGTATGAAAATATGTAAGAAAGCAGTAAAGTAAGCTACTCGCTCTACATGCATCCCCAGATACGAGTATAACGGTAATAACTACCCGAATCGTCGTCCTATTGACGGCATCGTCACCACATGACGGAATTCCCACAATTTGGATACCTTTACATGAACATGCGCATGGCACGTAAGTGTTTCGGCATCACAAAAGCACTTCCCTAGATCGGCAGTGTGTCCGACCATGCTCTCACAACTTTCACTTACCAAGGCGTAGAGGTAATTGATCCATACATTACCACTCAAGTGAATGGCACTCATACAATAGCACGTCGTATGAGCGACAAATTTGAAATATGATGCAAACCCCTAAGTTAGTACTTAAATAAGCCACCTAGAGTCCTTATTGGGCATAAAGGATATGACCACTGGCACACTCTTAAGTTTAAAAGTTTAGTTGAAAACACAGTTCTGTTTTTAAATACCCTGTGAACAGTAACATGCTAAACCATGCTCCGATGCCAGCTGTAACTGATCAACATGATTATATGAGATTAAGTAAGAAAATCTTCCACCGAGGCAGATAATTTACCAAACTTAAGCCCGTATAACCCGAGATTCCGTGAAACCGCGAGGGATTTCAAACCAACCAACATACAACCAAGATCGTACTGATTTAGCAGCCACAGTTCACATGCCACATAAAGTTCACAACAAGAGTTGAATACATCGGAGTTCGGAATAAAAGTTATTACAACATAGTTCAAATTAACATAGCAGAAGCAAGTAGTTTTAAACCACACACACTTAGTTCAAATACAGTGCCAGAAGATAGTCATAGTCCACAAAAGCATTAGATAAGATGAACAGAGTGACTATTGCCCATGGTCCTAGTTGTCGCCCATCGCCGGATACAGACAGTTGACGCAGTACCCATAGTACATCTGACCATCTGCAACAACAATGGGAACAACGCCCTGAGTACCAGAATGTACTCAGCTAGACTTACCCGTCATAAACTAAAATAAAGGACACCAAGGAACATGCAAGGCTTTTATACAGTGGACTAGCTTGACTCATTTGTGAAAAGCATAAGTTATCATGAATAACTAAACTAAGTACTTTTTGCATCATTTTTATTATAACCTATTCAATCTAGGTAAGCACCTATTGCTAAAGCAATCACTTGATTCACCATTAACATCTAAATTACCATATCAGGTTTAGCATTTCCAGCATCATTCACTTAACCATCAGTGTTCCATTATTGTTACTACGATGCCATAGCTCGAGTCAAGTGCTCACTATCTAGGAGCGATGGCGATTCGAATCGATTCCTAACTAGCTGGTGATTTATTCCCCACACAAACCATGCTTCCCCGTCAGGGTCGCTTAGATCACCAATGACACTTTCCAAGAAGCCGTGGGATAACAATCATGGACCGCACTACCCAGGGACCGCCCGACTGCTAGGACGCACCTTGGGCTCACTCTTCGCGTCCCCGTTACACCCCCTTCAGCACCAGTCTGCCAATCCGAGTTTATCCCGGCTCAAAATAGTGTCACTAGCTTCGCGGTCGAAAGGTACTTTATTCGGCCAGCTAAATGTGAGGCATGTGTTCAACATGACAAGAGGGATGAGCAACGATCGGTCCTTAATCGTCACAGATGGAATCACTATAGTCTAAAACCCTATAAGACTCCGCCTGGTCTTCCTTTATCTATCACCACTTGGTTACTTTCCATGATCACAATATAGCTAACCAATAACCAGGTATCTTCCTATAACTTGCAAGTGACAGGAAATCACCCGACTTCTACCGGTCTAAGCATGGCTAAGCAGTTATTCGATCTTGACCTAACTGGGAAGGTAATCAGGTGAACAAGGATAATAATGCAACAACGGTTTCACGCAACTCCTAAACTTAATGCAACACAATATATATATATATATAACTATAACTCATGGAATAAGGAATTGCTTTTATAAAGTAGGAGACTTAAAATGCTCCAGGGCTTGCCACTTTCGAACGAGCTAGGTTGATGGTCTACGCACTCGGACAGCTCCTCATCTGGCTCTTCTTCCTCGGGCACCTCCTGTGCCTGGGGCTCCTGCTAATCGGTCCAAACTTGCTCCTCCGGTACTGCTACCTGCGACTCCTCCTGCGATCCTGTATGATGCGAGTGCATAAGTAAACTGCGGATGATGCATCGAAAACGGTGGAAAGCTTTGATGACATGATATGCAGATGAGCACATTGAATGGATAGTTTGGATTACAACAACATCTTCTACAAGGTAGTCCACATCATCCAAGAACATGTACCATAAAATATGCACCCATTATTCCACTAGTTAGCACATAATATACACACACGTGTTGTCACAAGTTGTCAAATCTTACTAACCTAACCCATCAAGTAACATCAGCAAGGCATTTTAATGCTTCAAAGATACACCAAACATATTTTATTACTTTTAATTTTTCATAAAGAATAACCTTTTATTTCCTATTTAACTAGGGTTACACATCAACACCTATTGTTGTTGCAGATAAAAATCTACAAAAATTACAGTAGCTCACTCTTACTCTATAGAACCTACTACAAAAAATTCAGGGGATTTGGATAAGTAGAACTATCTACACAAAATAAACAAGTTATAGCATAATAATGAGCATGAAAATGCTTTGTACTAGCAAAAGTATCAAACAACAGATTTCACATTTTTCCCATGTTACCCACAGTAAACTAGCGTATTACAAAAATTATCACATGCATGTGTTATACAACTTTAGCTTTCTACCAAAAATAACAAAAATCATCAATTAAAGGCATTTGAACTACACTTCAATAATTTTTCACAGAACATGCTTCACAAGTATTTTTTCTAGAAAGTACATCACTAAGAAAGATTATTGCAACAAGAATCACATTTTTCTCATTATTATTTTATTTACTACACATTTTCTAATATATCAGCATTTATAGCAATTAAATAAATCTACACAGAAAAGTATCACAAAACTAACATGAAATATTTTTAAACTGTAGATCTACTCAAGAGAAACACTACAAAATTTGTTTCATAATTTTTGGAGTTCTAAATCTGGAGATATGATTTTCCAAAGCAATTTCATAAATTCTGAAAATTCATTTTTTCCAAAACTCTTTTAAAATCCGCCGGGGAAATCGTTGGATGCACCCGGTGCAGTGCACCCACACTCGCTGGCACGCGGGACCCTCGGGTCAACGGGGCCCACTTGCCAGCCGGAGCAGAGCGGGGCGGCGCTGACCGGTGGCTTCCTCGCCGCCGGTGAGGTCTCCGGTGACGGGGAGGGCACCAACGTGCTCCCCGCACTAAGGCGCACCCAGCGCACCAACTCCGAGCAACACGGGAGCTCCGAAGGAGGCTCGCCGGCGGAAATGGCGGCACGGCGGCGCTGGAGCTCGTCGGCCGGCCAATGTAGGCCACTGGAGCGGCCAAGAAGGCGCGCGCGAGCACCGCGAGGTGAAGGGGAAGCTGATGCTCAAGACCGGAGGAGGCGAAAAGGGTTAGGGAGCTCCGGCCACGCATGTCGGCCAACGGCGGCCATGGCTGCAGTGGAGGAGAGGAGCGGCCAATTGGCTCTCACCTGAGCTCGAGCGGCGGAACGGGCGCGAGCACGAGATGGAGGGAAGCGAGGCGGAGCTGAAGCCGGGAAGAATTGGCCGGAGAAGCGGCCACGGGCGCATGCGGCGGTGGCGGAGCTTCGGGAGCCGGCAATGGCGCGGCGGAGCGCGGCTGCTACTGGCGCGCTGCTGTGGAGCGAGAGGAGGGAATGGAGGGAGCAGCCGAGGTGGGCGAGAGCGTGGAGGGAGTAAGCGGGCGCGGGGGACGCAAGGGCCACCGGAGGGCGCGTGTCGCGCGGCGTTGCCGTCGCTCGGCCACGCGGCGGCCAACTCCTGCTGCGGCGCCACAGCGTCGCGCGCGCGCAGGCGAGGGAGGGAGACAGGCGCGGTCGCGGGTCGGGCCACGAGCGCTGGCGGGCCGAAAGGGTGGCCGCGGCCCGTTAAGGTAAGGAAAAAGCTTTTCTTTTTCTAAATAAATTTACATATTTTCTATTTTGATTCAAATTCGAATTTGAAGATGAAAAAGAGGTTTTCACAATTTTTGCCCAAAATAAAAGTTGTTCAAAATTTAATTCTCCACAACTTTCATGTAGGGCACTTTTCAAAATTCTAAATAGATTTTGAATTTAGGATTTAAAGCTAAATTTTTAAATAGAAATTTACTTTTCTAGAATATTTTAAAAGCAAAATTTAAGGGAATTTTGAATACAAGAGTGGCTCCAAAAATCATGTTTATTTATTCTAGATTATTTAAAATTGTCATTACACAAGAGTATACCACTTTTTAGCACTTAAATTCATAATTAGGGTTTCAAGTAATTGTTTATCCACTTTAAATTTTTAAAGAAGCTTATATTGCATGCAATGATAACATGTGTGTGATGTTTATGCTTAATGATTTGGATGCTAATGCATGCTTAACACCCAGGGGTGTTATAGAGAAGAAGCGAGCAAAGGGCGGCGGTGCGATGGAGGCGCCCGCAGCAGCAGATGCGAAGTGAGGAACGATGCGTCGCTCTATTTTATTTTGTTTTTTAGAACTCTGTATGCGGGCCGGGAGCAGGCTATTAGCCGGTCCGCAGTCCTAGCTAGCCGCGTCCAACACGGGACGGATACCCTAGCCGAAGCATTATCGGAATAATAATGCATACATCAATAACAACGAGCTATTCGCTTGGCTAAGGCCAGTCTCAGTGGGGGTTTCATGGTCTAGTTTCCAACGTGTCCATATTTTGTAAATAGTGCAGAAGAGTTTCATCCCCATAAAACTATCTCTACTTCCATGAAACCTTTATCATCTCTCTTCATCAATACGATGTCACATCAGCAATTTAATGCTATGAAACTCTAATGAAACCCCATTAAAACTGGCCTAATAGGCAAACAACTACCTAAGGCTTAGCTTAAAACTAGCCTACTCATAAAACATTTCTATTTAGAATGAACTAGGACTCATTTTAATTTGCTGCTTGTTCTGAGCACACGAGATCTAAACCGGAACTAATTAAAGCCCTTTAGCTCTCATTACTACTAGCTAGCTTCGACGACTTCCTTAGTCGAGCAAACAGTACACTTTCATCGAAGGAAACACTACATTCCTTTCTCTCTTTATAAATGTCTTCTTTTTCATACAAAAAAATTCAGTTGGGACTCTCCTCATATGGCGACCATGGTCATATATTGTAGAGTCGTGGCAAGTGTGCATACGTAATCATCCAACATATGAGAGAGATGTAGTTTTTTTTTCTTTCCAACTACTCCTAATAAATTTGTGTTGCATCCACATCTATTCATAATTGAGTATGCACATAGGTCATGAACTTACAACAGGTGTCCACAGCTATCCCATGAGGATGGTCCACGCACTACCAAAAAAACTATTTTGGGAGATTAATAGAAGCGGGAACAAAACGGTGCCACATTTTTTTAATGGAGGAGGTGTCCAGGGAGAAACGTCCACCTCTGTTAATCATTAATGGAGACAGGCGTCTTAAAAGGACCATCTTCGTTAATGCTATATTAATGGAGGTGGGCCACGTAAGACAACTACCTTTGTCAGTCATTTAACGGACATGGGCGATGCCTCCGTTAATGGAGGAGCATTAATGCCCACTTCTGTTAATGACAGGCTATAGATACAGCCCAACCATCTCATCTTCTTCCTCCACGAGCTCACCATTTTCTTTGATGAGGTGGACATCTTTATTTCTTCTAAAAAACTATTTTTTAAGGAGGGAGATTTTGATCTTAGTTTCTTTGAGGGAGGTGGCCGTAGGATCCTGGTATGTGCCCTCAAGCCCCTCATATCCTTTTTGGTGCTCTTTTCTAAGTTTTTGATGCTTTTGTGATGGTCTAGATCTACTCCAAAAGCTGGTGCCCTCAAGCCCAGGGCAGTCCCAATGAAAAAAACTAGTAGTTTCTATAACATAGGATACCACACCAAAAAAGTATTGCTTTCCAACCTATAGTTTCTATGAGTAATAATTATTTTCTCTTTCTCCTCCCAACTCTATCTTCTTCCTCCAATGGGAGGGACACGAGCTCCCTAGAAACTGGTGGTTTCTCCCCAATGATGATTTCATGGTTTCTTGGTGCATTGGGTCAAGAGTAGACCTGATTTCTTCATGAAGAAACCATTTCTATGATTTTTGCTCTCTTTCTTCATTAATTACGTTATCATGTCAGCATTTTGCCTACGTGGCAAGTCATTTAATGAGGATAGAAACCATCATCAATGCACCATTGGGACTGCCCTCATATCCTTTTTTGCTTGAGTAATTTTAATGGTAGGACGAGAGAAAAGAGAAGGTATTTATGGAGGATGGACCAGCTTGCTATATATGGAGGATGGACCAGCGGACCAGCTTGCTATATATGGAGGATGGACCAGCTTGCTTTAACAAAGAGCGAGCGCGAGAGAGAGGAGTTGTTTGTTCAATTCCTTGGATAGAATGGCCACACGTGTCTTCATTCATGCGGTGGTTTTGTTACTACTAATTATTGTTATTTCCGTAGCGCCCAAGTACATAATTAACCTTTGCATGCGCAGCCAGCACAATCAATATGATGAGTACCATTAGACCAAAGATGCATGTACGGGATCTAGGTAAAGCTTAACCAGAAAAACCCACAACAGATCCAGTTTCCTTACTTCCTTCCACAGCTTCCGATCCATCCTCTGGATTGGACTACTCTCGTCGATCGGCGAGAGTGTTTTATATTATTCCGTGTGGATCCCCGCAGATAGGAGCATGCATCAACAACAGTGAACTATTTACTTGGCTAATAATAGGCTAACAACTAGCTAATTAAGACGATCTTGGCTAAAAATTAGATTACCCATAAAGTCCTTCTATTTAGACTAGCAAATATGTTTGTGCGTTGCAATAGAACTATAGTTTGTTATGCTACCAGCAACACAAGAGTAGCTGTACAACATAGCCCCCCGTGCTCAGACAAAGTGACCACGTCGATACAGGTTGAATTGGCAATGCAGTAGCTACAGTAGCACGCTCGCGCAATATCACCAACCATGGCCGGGCAGGACCAGCGGCACAATGGCCCCATCGTGCAGAATTAGGCCGCTACAACGCCGGTGCGAGCACAACTCTTGTGGTTGCTAAGTGGCTGCTTGAATTGGCAACGTGGCGGCCACAATAGCACACTCACGGTGTCACCGTTCTTCGAGCAGCTCCTGCGATGCCACCGTCGTCATACGGCCTGCTGGGCCACCACCTCTCTTCTCCGACATGTGCCGCCACGACGGCTAAGGCTTTGATGGGTGGCCGTGAGGCAAGTTGGATTAGTGGCTCTGGTTGCGTGGAAGGCTCCAAGAGAGTTGCTACTTATGCCACTCAATCTAACTTTTGAGTATTTTTAGAAGAAATAAGCATCCAACAGCTATTTAGGTTACTTTCGAATTAATCTATTTGGATTAAGATTCCTGTAACTATTTAGGTTACTTTATTTAAGAACTTTGTCCAATATAAAACATGAAAATTGCAGAGATACAAACGTAATTTCATAGCTACAGTATTTTGTCCATTTGAATCCTAGCTGTGCTTTTATTTGTGGGAGGAAGGGAGTATACCAGACGGTGGCGTCAGCACTTGCGTCATCACCAGGGGGAGCGAGAGACACACTGACTGAGACACAGCAGTCAGGTCGAGGTTGTTTGCTTGCGTGCTGAGTACTAGTACTGCTGTTGCGCCGTCGGTGCTGCTGCTTAATCTGTTTGATTTTTTTTTGATAAGAAATTGGTTTGATTGAAAGGTGCGTCGTGCTTTGTTGCTCGCTCAACCCTACCGCTGGCTGGCATGCATCTTACCATTACCGTATCCTTGTGGTCGTTTCACTTTCATCATCATGCATGCATCTCAATATAATTTCGATGTGATCTGATTAGATGCTCGTTTCACTTTCATCATCATGCATGCATCTCAATATAATTTCGATGTGATCTGATTAGATGCTCTCCTTCCTACTACTGCAGAGGAAGGAGGAAGAGTCGCAATGAACTTGCACTACTCGATCCCCAGTCTCCAGATGGATGGCTAATTACTCCAGTCCGCGCGGTCCGCGGACGGAGCCGTCCGTCGTACATCGAGGATGGAAAACAGCCACGTAACTACTCTATTAATTGATGCAATGCAAGAGCCGGGCGGCCGGCCAGCTACGTTTTGGCAAGGCATGCATGATTCGATGGAGAGGGAAGCAGCGATATGACAGGGATGCATCTCTTTTTGTCGTACGTGTTGCCCGTATTAGGTGGCTGTTTTCCATCCTTGATGTGCGACGGACGGCTCCTGCTGCTACGGTGGGGACAAGTGTAGGTGGGTGTAGTGTACGGTTCCAAGGATCGGCCGGGCACGTTTGATTTTCTCGCTGCCTTGCCTCCTCTCGTCGTCTCGCCCAGCAAGCGGCCGAATTTATTATGGAGAGCCAAATCTAGCTGCCTTAAAAAAAACATCGTCGGCATCAAGGTGAGCTGGTTTGTACATCAAACAACAACCTGTATGATTAATTTTCTAGCAGGTGGATGGTGCACGTCGACGAGGAGCGTCGCGTCGGCGTCGGCGGCCGCCGAACACGTTATGAATTGAATGGTGCAGATACATAATTTGGGCGCAGAGAGGGCAGTGAGCAAGAGATACCAAACTGTTCGCTTGAACTTATTAGGCTGCCTTATCAACTATGGTACAATGTTTCTTTTCTTACAATAAATTGGCTTTTATTATTAGTTATAGTATAATATTTTTCTCTCATAACAAATCAACGAAGAGTATATTTTAGCCTGACTTTTCAGCGAAGCGAACTTATAGGACCATTTGACACCAGAGAAGCATCTATCTATTGATTTAGCCTAATCAGACACGTATACGCATACATGCATACTCCCTCCGTCCCGATAGAAGTGTCGTTATAGGATTCCCACGGTGTCCCAATGTAAGTGTGCATTTTAGCCTCTATAGGTGCGGTCCCAAGCCTAAGAGGGACACCCTCTTCACCTACACGGGATCTTATTTGCACGCAGCACGCCTTCCCCGTGCCTTCCTTCCCTCCCCATGGCATCACGATATTCTTCTCCAGTGGCTGACGGATGATCCTGCTGGTGGCTCCGCACGCTTCCCTACAACCGGCGGCTGCGCACCCGTCCCTACTCCTACCAGCAGCTCTGTGTTCATTCTTCCTCTTCTCCTGTGTTGGCGAGGCGAGCGCGGGGCCTGGCCTGGTTGGCGCGGACGCCGTGCTGGATCTGGGAGAGTGCCTCGGCAGCTGCAGTGCATCGGTGCCGACGCTGGGAGAGGCATCCGGCGAGGGCGAGGCCGCGCCGGCGCTAGGAGAGGGCTCCGCTTCAGGCGAGCCGCGCGATGAGAGTGGGCGCAGCCCCACACTGGCGAATGAAGCTCTGCACCCGATCTGGACTGGGATGTATAGGGGTACCTTGGTCACCATGTCTAGTCGTAAAACGACTCTTTTAACGAGATGGAGGGAGTACTCAGTAGTACTACTACATTGGTCTTTTTAAAGTAATAACTATCCATTCTTCTATCACTTTAGATGCCTTCAAAATTCTAAATTTTTACTTTTCGTCTTATCATATCGAATCTTCGGACACATGCATGAAACATTAAATATAGATAAAAAATAACTAATTGCATAGTTTAGTTGTAAATCACGAGACGAATTTTTTGAGCCAAATTAGTTCATGATTGGACACTAAGGCACGTACAAGGGAACGATTCGAGCCATCTGTATGACTTAATTTTTACAGAAAACACCCGTGGAGACGGGTGAGGCCGTCGTCTCGCGAGACGACGATGCTAGCTCGTGCTTCCAGGCTCAGACGTCGGTGGAGGGCGCGTTGTACGGCGTCGTCGCCTCCGAGGGACGAGGTGTGGATCAGTCCGTGCGCGCGGGAGAATCCAATCTTCCGCGCCAAAATCCCTCACCCATCCATTCTTTTTTTTTCTCTATCATCACGCAGCAACGGCGCTGAAGATTAGGTGCGCCGCAGCAGCACTGGAGCCTAGGTGCACGGCGGAGACAGCGCCGGAGCCCAGGTTCACGGCGGCGGCGGCGTTGGAGTCTAGGTGCGTGGCGGTGGCGGTGGCGGTGGCGGCTACAGCTCCTGTCTCCTGTGGTCGCACCTCATCGTGAGCAAGGCAGAACAAGACTGCACCAGCGCTTGACGGTCCCGTGGCCGTGGTGGCAAGGCAGGAGCGGCGATGGGTGTATGCGCTAGCTCGAGTGCTCGACCCAGCTGCCCAAGTCACCTTCTCTGTTTTTTGTTGATGAGAGACTGCATCATGTAGCAGTATTTGATCTGCTCATGCTTTCTGGATCCACATCTGGTATTTACTCCATGATGTTGTTGGCCTGCTAATGCCTCAACTATTTTGTTGCAATGGTAAACTAGTTTAATATTCATGAGTTGGCTAAGGGGAAAAAAAAGGACGCCCGATAGCTGTTCGATTGAATGGCTCACTCGATAGCTCATCTTGCAGCATCAAATTTCTTTTCAGCGTTTTTAAGCTGCCGCGCTTGTATTCAATAATGGCGTAAGCAATAATATTCCATCTGTGAGCTTAATTTAGATGTGGGTGACACCTTTCCTGTTTTGATGTTATATGATGTCTAATAGCTGGTTGTTGTTAATTGGCTAAGATCTCATATGATCTTGTTTCTTCCTGTTATGACTACCTGGAAAGTAGAAGATCAATATGAGGAATATTGAATGTTGTCAGTGTGAATTGAGCATAGCTGTGATTCATTATTTATCGAATAGCAACATAGTGGTACATAAAATGGTGTTCATGATTGATCTTAACTACATACATAGTATTAAACAGCTTGTAGACGACCTTCTGTCTATGGATTGTATGACATATCTTTTTATCTGCCTATACATCTAATTCAAGGCTCTTAGAGACAACCCATGTTCTATGTGTGGTATATGCTCTAATTGCTAAATACAAATAAAATGCTACATTAGCTAAATTCTAAAAGTTTTTCATCTAAACGAGACCAAGCAATTAAGAGGGATGCATTATGAGACACTTAAATATTCTCGATCGACAGCTGGGCAACGTCACGTCACGTCACGTCACGTCACTTGCTACAGATATGATATACTCCCTCCGTATCGGATTTAGAAGTCGTTTAGGACAGCGACACGGTCTCCAAAATACAACTTTGACCTCTTGTTTTTATAAAAAATATTTATGAAAAAGTGATATATGTATATTTTTATGAAAGTATTTTTCAAGACAAATCTATTCATATAATTTTTACATTTGTAAACTCAACAACTTAAAAGTTATTGATGATTTATATTCTCAATATTTGACCCAAACCTTGTCCAAAACGACTTCTAAATCCGATACGGAGGGAGTATACGACAGAACTAGCAGGACGACGTTGCTGATTAATCGAGGCAGAGTGGCAGACAGTAACAGTTACAACGACGCAGGCCATTTTTTTCCCCTCTTCTTTGACAGACCTCTTCTTCCTGCGTTTGACTGGAACACTGCGATTTGTTTCGAGCGAAGAAGGCCCCGTCAGTAGCCCAGCTGCCTGGGTCTCCGGCGTGGGCCGAATTGCTGGTACCTGCCGGGTTCTACAGGCCACTATGCTAATGGCTATATGTATGTATGTTGATCGGCTGATGGCCACGTAATGGATCCCATACTAATAGCTCAACTGGGGTAGGCATAATAATGACATGACATCCCAGTTTAGCGAGCACCGACTAGCATTTGCCTAGTTGGTAATCGTCAAATCATATACACCATAATCGATCTGAATGATTCAATGTTCCTGTAACTTAAGAAACAGAAGAAGAAAAAAGACTAATTCCTATCATACTGCTCTGGACTCTGGTGCGGCCATGAAAGGTTCGAATGTGAGGATGAGTCCAAGAAACTCGATGACATTCAGAAGAAAGAACACCATCTGATCACCTGTGTACATGGACGAATAAGACGAAAGTTTACACCACATTAAAATCTTGCATTACCTCTAGTACTTAAAAAAAAACTGACCTGGAAAGAAGAAAGCATCCTGCCGTGCTTGTGCCCAAGAAAACCTGCATTTGTAGGTAATTAACAAGTCATGAGGATCCAAATAAAATGCCAAAGAAGTTTGGCGCAATGGCTTTAGGAGTCAACATAGAAGTAGGGATTTGGTGCTACAAACCCAAAGTTTATTCTCACAGAAGTGGTTAGTAACTAAGTATACTCACACAGTGCCTGCAACTGCAGGAGCAATTGCCTTGAATAGGGACATAACTGTCACTGACAGTCCATTTGCAGCTCCTCTTTGGTCTTGAGGCTGTAAACAATTGGGCGTTCATCAGGCAGCTACATGCTTACACCAATCATTTTTATAGAAGATTGGTGCTGAATTCATCTTAACTTATGGGGACATACCACAGCATTATTTTGAAGGATGAAACTGCTCGAAATGATGGTAGCCTGACACAATATATCATGGATCAAACTATAAAAACATGAAGTATATATATAGATCCTAAGTGCTCTCCCAGTTATATGGAATCTGTCAAGGCAATGGAGAAAGGAAAAATACTCACAGCAAGATTAATTTTCAAGATCGATGCAATATTCAGAATGATCGATAGTCCAGTTCCTGACAGATATGTCATATAGGGATAGCCAAAGAGAATAAGTATGCACAAAATCTGCAAGATCAGGCACAGCTTAATTAGGACATGCAGGCAGAAGAGAGACCATATCTGCAGCTGGACATTAGCAGTTTTTACTTACAGCTGCAACTCGAGAAGTCTTGATAGGTCCAAGAATTTTATTAGTATGAGGATATACAGAGAGTTGGTATACAAGAAGACTGACACCTGGAAATGCAAGGGCCAAAAATACTGCCATTTGTAAGTATTGATAAACGTATAAAATAAACAGAAAAAAGGTGTAAATGACAGAGGAAAAAAAGGATAGCTAGGCTCAGGGAAGACTTTGAATACTCTGTCTAGCTTCTGGGGCAAAATTTTAAAATTAATTTTCACTTTGTATCGATCAAGACCAGCTACAATTATTAATGTTGTAGTACCATATTTTTTCTTGAGCTTCTGTGATTTTTTTTTGGGGAGAAGATCTTGAGGTTCTGCGAGACATGTGCAAAAGTCGGGCCAGGCCAAAAAAAAAAGTTCATCATTTTTCTGGCCTGAAAACTATGTCCAATAATGTCCCACAGGCTCTGCTGGGCTGGAGCTGTGGGCTGGGCTCGGGCTGATTGTTATTTTTTAGTGTTAATAAACTAAATGGAATACATGTTTTGGGCTTGCCTGATTTTTTTTGGGGGGGGGGGGGGGGGGGGGGGGGGTTCGGTCACTGCTGTCCAGGCCGTGTCCAGCAAGGGCCTCGGGCTGGGCCTGGCCCGGCGGGGTAGGCCAAAAAATGTTGAGGTCTATTATTTCCTAGCAACTTCCACTAAAAAAAAAAACAATTCGTAGCAACTTAAAGTTTGACATAATGGTAAGTACATACATTGCACTAGCAAGTCTGGTGAAAGTACCAAAAGAAATGTTACCTGTAATTGAAAGCACTTGACCTACAGCCTCAGATGATAAACTGAGGCCACCATACTTCTTATCACTTTCAGTCCATAAAGAGAACACCTGAAATTGACTTCAAATGATGTCAATACTCTAACTACTGACAAAATCTAAGGTTTGCTTATTACATGTATTGTAGTATTAATGTAGTAGATTTATCATTGGACACTACAAGTCAAATTTTCTTGTGGTTACAAGTTTTTTGAGATATGGTCTTGTGTTGTGACATGTACAGATTGCATATTAGGATTTAGGAATATATTCTATAGGCTAAAAGTTGTGTTATACTAACATCTGGATAACTCTAGCTCAAATTAATACATATTGTTCCACTTAAAAATCAGTGTTGAAAACATCAAATACTATGTCTGACAATACGTAAAATGGTTCAAGAGTTTTTTTCTCAAACATGCAGGAGAGCTCCGTATCATTGTATTAGTTAAAATGGTTCAAGAGTTCAATTAATTGCAGAATCATCAGGTATCCGCACCATCCAAAGACAATTGTACTATTAAGAACACATTATATTTTGTTATACTAAGTTCTTCTCTATTTGTATCATGTTAGTTTACACACATTTTATCTGTGCCTACTAATTATATTGTACATTTAGCATATGTTTGGTGAATGCATAATTAGCCATCATATTTCAGTACTAGAAAACATTAAGAAATTGAGATCGAGAACAGTACCTCTGAATAAGCCATATCATGAAAGGAAAATACACAATATGTAATTAAGGATGACATAAAGGGCCAATTCTTGAATAAACTCTTCTTGTCATCCAAGCTTGAAATTTGTTCATCCTTCTCTTTGTAGTCACTCTGGTGGGCCTCCAAAGCTTCAACATTTTTATTTTCATTCTGGTGAACTTTGTGCTTGTGTAATGTCTCCTAAAATACATCCAAGATAATTTACTATAGAATGAGGAAGAATAAATTTGAGGGACAAAAGGTCAACATCGTACAAATGAAATATTTAAAACATGATTTTCCCCTCGTCGTTCAGGCTTTACTTCAGTTTGCATTTTATTAGAAGAAACGGGTGCAGCTTGTGCTGATACCTTCTACACAATGTGAGGTCTAGGGGAAAAAATTCTAGACACTCTTATCCTTACTTATTTTGCAAGGAGGCTAATTTGAATCGTTAGGACCTTTTATGAAAGTTAAAGGAGGCATACCATCTATTAAGATAGTTGAGGTTTTTCTATGTAATCTTGATAGATCGTTGTATTGTGATCATGGATGTAATCAGATGAAATCATTTGCAACACGTACTATAATAGATAAGTTTGTTTTGTAACATCATGTACAAGTTGTAGATTGATCAGTAAGCTACACTAAGGTCAGTAAATAGCCTTCATTAATTAAGTATATCTATAATTCCAAAGCTAATATTTCTAACTAATGTGATTTCACGTACCGGCATCCATATGCAGCTCACAAGAACAACAGTAGCAAAGAGTGAGGTGCATAAGCATGGCAGAAAATATGGGAACCTGTCAAGTTTCTATTGAATGTAAGTATTCTAGAAATCAAGTATGTTATACGATATAATAAGGTCTTCACTGAAAAAAGAATACCTGCCGAAGAATGAGTCAGGTGAAAACAGGCTTGGAAATTTTTCTGCAGGCTGTCATAATATAATTAGGTCATAATGCATTTCCAGTTGACAGTCTAAAATTATTGGATGTCTACTTTTTTTTAGGGGAATATTGGATGTCTACTGTACCAGTGCAAGGTAGCCTCCTAGAGCAGGCCCAATGATCAGACCTATACCCCAAGCTGTGCCTACCTAGAGTTACAAGGAGTGAACTTCAGAATAAAAAATATAAATAGGACAAGAAAAGTTGAGATTTAGCGTTGTATTTTGTTTACAAGTGATATTCCCAATGCTTCATGTTCAGGCCTGCAAACTTCGATAGAATAAGCCTGTGAAATTTAAACATTAATAAGTATATTAGTTTTTTTTGCGAAATGCAATACATCTCACATGAAACAAAATCCCAATTCACAATACCTTAATTGGCCCAAGCAAACCGTTTAAAGCACCAAGGAGAAATCTTGTAGCTATTGCCATCCAATAACTAGTACTAAGCCCAAATAAAGTATTGAATATGACCCTGATGATTAACAAGAATTAAGTTAGAGGATCACAGTACGTATAAAAAGGAAAAAAATAAAATGGGAATAAATAAAATAACACTTTGATCAATAGTGGTAGAAGCAATTTCTTTTACTAACACAGAGAAAACGCCAAGTATGGCAACTGGCTTCCTCCCAAATCGATCTGCTGCTATTCCCCAAACAGTTGAAGTCAAGCATCTACCAAGCATAAATGAAGCACCTGAAAATATCCATAAAAAAAGTTCAAAACACCATTTATACTAGACCATCTCAAATGAGAAACAACAATTCTGCGGACTAACCCACAAATCCGGCATAGAACCCAATGTCTTCTGTTCTTTTTGCAACATGCAAGTCTCTTATCTAGTAAGTGATAAACTTGTTAGCCAAAAATGTTACAAATATGTGCACCTGTGCATGTATACGTATATGTTTGATAAAACATGAATGGATTGAATAATCCTTACAGATCAAGTGCTATATAATACTAGTTAGCAATTACTGTTGAGTAACCAGAAAAATATCTTTAGTTATTAGGGACATGATGAAATACGTACCATGAAATACAAGAAGGGGAATAATGATGACACCGGTAAAGCTGACAAATTATAGGCAGGGGAAATATGAAGTATTAAATATGCAATTATATATATGTGTGCAAAAAGAATACAATGAGGTGCATGTTATTAAGAATTATAAAATACAGAGTTACCAATAATGCTTTCAGATCAATATGTGATTACGGCTGTATTTATTAATTTTATCCACTAGGCTAATTCTAGCAACTTTCAGAGCACCTTTCAGTTATCCATAAAACTCTTTAAAGGGATAGGGTTAGTTAATATAAATGGTCTGGGATATTTTCAGAGGCGGATGGATGAAGAGGCCCACATCGATATTTAGAGGCGAGCTTCTTTAGCCCTTCGTCTCTGAAAAATCCTTTTATAACTAAGAATCATTCAATGTGCATAGTTTATGCATAGTTCTTCATAACTAAGAATCATTCATAAAAACGAATTTTTAGTATCCATAAAACTCCAGCACCTTTCAATAATGTCAGCATTTTCAGGAGGCTACCTAAACACACCCTGATAAATGAGTCCACATGTTGAAAAATGAGTCTACATGTCATTGTGCATGTACAGGAAAGTACCCCTGACTTATGGAAGCAGGGGCCTTTATAGCAAGTACTGTAGTGGTACTACAGGTGATGCCGCTTTATATGGGCAACTGCCCGGACTATGTTGTTGGAGTGTTGGTACTACATCTGACTATCTGAACTGAATATCTGATCACCCCAAATTAGACAGTAATGAGCGCATAAAAACAGAAACTTTCATACAGCACCAAGTGACCATGGGCATGCACAGCACAGGGTGGACAGAGAAACTCCTTACAAGTCGCGAGGCAGATGATCCAGACATACAAGAACTCCTTGTACGGCAAGCCCTCCTGGAGCTCCTTCCTCCGGTCGTTGGCACAGCCCGGGCAGCCCGGGTGGTACACCTTCTCCTCCTCCTGCAGCAATGGCGACGCGACGCTCTCCTCCTCCATTGGCCGGCCGCTCTTCAGTCGTCTTCACAGAAGAGAAGCAGGAGAGGAGCAGAGCCGCAAATGCAAGTCAACGCACGCAAGAACGTACTACGCCAGGAGCGAGGAGCGAGGGCGAATGGAGGAGATTGCGATGGTTTGGTTTTTTTTGGCTTGGTGACCCCGCGCCAGCCAAAGCGATTCCGTCACGGGTTACGACGTCAGGAATGACTGGAGCCAAGGAATTTTAATTTGCAGGAGCGACGAATGGATGCAGAGACGGTGTGGATTTTACTGCCACGGATCGTGGATGATGTGGCGCTGTGGTGTTGCACTTGTTGACTCATCTGCAAATCTATACCTCCTATAAAGCAAAGACCCACTAAGGTATTTCTCTGCGTTTTCGTTACGCCACATCAGCATAGTGACATCATCGTCGTCCACTAAGCCTCATTCATCTATAACTCCTATAAAATAAAACCCCCACTAACCTAATGCTCATATCCTGTGCCATATCATCCACTTCTCCTGCCGTAGCCCAGTCATCCAGTTCTCCGTCGTTCCTTCCTAAGCACCAACCCACAGAAATTTATTGCACCGTCAATTCCTCCACCACAAGTCCACAAACGCACCATCGATTCCTCTGCCATAACAGACGCACCTAAAATGAATTGCCACTGCAGAAGGAAACAAAAGGTCCTCGCCTCCTCGCTGTAATCGATAAATAGCACCGCTCTGCCTCTGCTATCCTCGCCGGCCACCCCACTCCGCTTAGGCCATGCCATGCCCCGCTCGCACTCGGTAGAGCCGTCGCACCGCCACTGTCGGGCTTCTCCCAGCTCGCCGTTGCAACATCCTCGACGGGATACTGCGCTCCACCTCAACCGTCGCGAGGCACGTGCCTAGGATCATTTACAATAGGAGAAGATGAGCGTCCGGGGCTCAACATCACCTCCGCTCAGCTCTACCACGCTCGGCGCCGCTGCTTCAGCCCGGCCGTTCACTGGCACGATGCCTGCAGAGCTTCGCCAACGATGGATTGCTCGCCGCGCCCGCCCCCGTCCCTGTTGGGTGGTGGTAGAGCCCCCGTCTCCAGCCCCGGTGGCCGTTCGCCTGACGCCTAATCTCGACGAGGATGGCATCTGGAAGTAGAAGGAAAACAAAGGAACATCTGGGCGGATCTCCCATGAGGAACAACCGTTCCATACCGGAGTCCCAAGGATAATAGAGGGAAGATGAATGACTGAATGAGTGGATGAGAAGCTATCCACTCGCGACGGCGTGCTGCTGCTGATTTTATTTTTTTATTTGATAAGGGGCGGCAGTTTTTTACAGTGGAAGATATTTTTCTGAGTACACTACTTGAGATGGAAGAACGGAAGGGTAAAGCCGTGTAGTGGTTTACGTCAAGCAGGTCCCAAAACTGAAACCGATCTGTAGGAGTACTATTCTATCTATATGTGTGCTTTTTTTAACAGAATTTAAACTACAATTGCGGACGAGACAGTACCTGAGAAGCTGCAGAATAATGTTTTTACAGGTTCTATGTGAGTAATTAGACGCTTTCCATTTGTCATATATCATATACATGTATTTTCTTTGTCAAAATATGTATTTGAACAATAGGCATTTTGTTAGACTTTACTGAAGATGGACCATTGTTTTCCATTAATATTTCCAACCAAAATTATGAAGAATAAAAGAAATGAAAGAATATTTCTCCCTCAATGACCATATACCACGTTAAAGGATCACTACAGTATTAGTTAACATTCTAACCCATTTACATTCCTCCTTCATACCCGCGGCAACGCGCGGGGAATCCACCTAGTAGAATAGAATTGGCAGTACAGAGATCGTTATTGTTGTTAATGACTGACCCTTGTCATCGTCGATAGAGTTTGGTCAGCGTCTCAGCGATAGTTTAATTAATTGAGAAATAACAAAAGCTCGTCAGCAACCGTGAGCAGTGGCTGATCTAGGCGTGGTTAACCGACCCCGATAGTTAAAAAGTTTGGCAAATCGAGAGAACATTAAAAAGTTTGGTAAATTGAGAGTGGAATATCACCGGCCTAGCCTAAATGGGATAATCCGATCCCTACCCTCCCGGCATCTGTTGAGCCCAACTTCAGTTTCAGGAACGAGTTCAAAAATCAAACCAGGCTCGGTTCAACTTTAGCTATAAAGTCAATAGTTACATGGGATTTGATCTCCCGTCTTTTTTTTCTCTCTTTTTTCGAAAGATTCTCTCAAATATACCCCTTGTGAAAAGATTTTAAAAAATGGACCATTCGCTTGGCGCCATAGTCGTTGGCGCCAAGCTATAACGGCATGGCGTCATCATGCCTGGCGCCAAGACACTGCCGACGTGGCAAACGTGGCATTCAACGTGGCAGTGCTTGGCGCCATGGATCTTGGCGCTAAGCCTTGGTGCCAATGACGATGGCGCCATGCCTTGGCGCCAAGATCCATGGCGCCAAGAGCCCACGTTTTAACCAGCCCCCTCTTCCTCCTCGAGTCATTCTCGTTTTCTTACTTCTTCTCTTCGGGTTTTTCCTTTGAACACTTCGGCCAAACTCTTCAATCGACCTATTGGACCGTGAAAAGTTAGATTTTATCCGTGGATCTTCGAGAGCTAGGTATCCTGTCACCCTTCCTTATTTATTTAGAATTGATTTGGTAAAATGAAGTCATATTCTTAACCTATGAACTTCACATTTTAAAATTCGTATGTATTGTACAACCGTAGGATGCCTAGGCGTGGAAAAGCTAGAAAACAAAGGTATGCGTAGATTCCTTGATCAATCAATTCATCTGTAAAAGAGGATGTACGATAGGATAGTGACATGATAAATCACTGAAAAGGCTACATGCTATCGGTGTACTGCACGTCTTGACATGTTGCAGAAAATTTTGGTAGAGTTTTCTCTGTTTTTGATTCAATCCAAACACAGATATCACATAAATATATGTCATCAACAATTATATATGACATTCACCTTAAACAAATATATGACCATCCTCAAAGCGTTTAAAGTGCATATGCCATAAACTCCATAGTAGTTCATACAATACATAATAATAGGATATAACAGTCCATAATAATAGTTCATACAGTCCATACAGTCCACATGTCGGCTACAGTCCATCACTGTCTCCTAGACCTACCCTTGCCCTTGTGTCCAAGAGCGTGGGTGCCTGGAGTGTAAGGGTCAGGTGGCCAACGTCGCCTGGTACCGACCGGCTACGTAGGCTGAGTCCAGAGAGCATCGTCTAGCTAAGACGGTCCAATCTCCTCGTGCCCCTGGTCCTCATCCTCGTGGTCGTCGTCGTCGTCCTCGTCGTCGTCCTCCTTGGTGCAAATGCCTCGCGACCCTGTAGGTGGGTGGCTAGACGAACCTACGCCACCTCTGGGTGCAGAAGGCACGTGCACGTCCTGCGTCGTGCCTGTCCTGCAACCACAACGCGCAGCGGTACGGCGTAGCCGACGTGCCAGTCTCTGGTGCACAAAATCATGTCAACTCAATGTATTGAACGTATTAGTACTCTAATATTTGCATATTTATAGATACTTACGTCAAGGAAGCTACGTGTGTCGTCGTCCCTCACCCTCGGACGAAAGCGTTCTATTTCTTGGACCGACATCCTGATGGAGTTGCCCTACAACAAAGTTTTAGGTTGTAATTCATTGTTACGCAAATCGATATATACAAGTAGAGCAAATGACATACCACTCTGTCCAAGATCTGTCCTGCTCCCACCTGGCGACCTACATGAGTAGAGTGGTCGTACACCTTGTCCTCATCCTCTGACGACTCAATGTCAGCGTAGTCATCGTGTGTCCACTGTAGCTTAAGCCTCGGACGAGTCGCTTGGTGGTACCAAGCTTGGTACCGCCTGTAGTCCATGTTCGTGTGCGCCTCGTTGTTGTCGTCCACGTTCTCGTCGAACAACTCCCACATTTCGATGTAGTCTCGGTGGTGATGGGCCCAATCAAAGATTTTCCTGTTTTTCTTACGATCGAGCCTGCAAAACATGTACAGAAGTTAGTCAACATCGTGTGGCTATAGCATGCATGTATGGCAAAGTTAAAAACTTCAGCAGAGTTTTCTTTATATGTCGAAGCAAACCACACATATATGCATTCCATAGACATACAAACATACCAACAATTATTTCATCCATCTTATTCGACATATATCATGTGGTATGGGTAAGTGCAACTTCAGGAAAAAGGTTCGATTACAAAGAAGAGAACACTTACTTGTGCAAGTCAACACCGGTCGACACTGGAGATGGTGGACAACGCTGCCTTGCACCAAACTGGCGTGCAACTCGATGTGGAAGGTGGTACTCGACAGCATAGAAGCAGATAAGAGGGCACCTCACCCTGTAGAGCTCGCTGTCGCTGTCACACATGTTGCTCACCACAAAAGGAAGTGCGGCCTCGTCTGCGTACGGCTCCCAAGTCACCTGCAACGTGTCCAAACAAGAAGTTAGATAGCTTAATAAATAATTTCTTTCGAACCAACATGTATAATAATTTGTACTTACACTAGAGGCCATTAGCCTATCTAGCTCGTCCGTGTACTCTTTGTACGTCCGCTCCATCCTCGCGTGAGGGACTATCACCTGGTCCCACAGGTACGCCCACGTCGGCTGTAGACGTGCGTTATGCACTGGGAACCAATCGTGAGGAGCCAACACCACAGGACGAGCAACTGGCAGCCGCGACCACATCCATAGCTGGAGTAGGTACACACACCCACCAAGTGAGGCTGACGGTGAAGACCGCCGACACGCCTCGCAAAGCTGACGGTAAAAGAAAGCCAACACCGCAGAGCCCCAGTTGTAGTGACCCGTCTGGTCCCAGTCTGTGAGGCAGTGGATCCACATCCACGACGCAGTGTCACCCGTTCCGTCGGGGAAGAGAACAGAGCCAAACAAGTGTAGGATCCACTCCCTACAGTAGTACTGAACTGTCTGCTTGTCTGCCTTCGGAGGACACTGTGCGAACTCAGCCCGAAGCCAGGAGAGAAGGACACCAGAAGTGCGCTTTCCTTGGTCACCCACCTCACGCCCAAGGAAGGCCTCCACCCGAGCTCTCCAACCCTCTGACCTACACTGCCCTGTCACTGCCCTCCCACGAATACTCAGACCTAGCATCTTCTGACAGTCCTGTAGCGTGACTGTCATCTCCCCAAATGCCATGTGAAAGCTGTGAGTCTCAGGTCGCCACCTATAATTTTAGCAAAACAAAAAAGGTCCTCAGAAACATAACCGCGTGAACAAATGATTATTAATACAACCTATGTGTTCAAAAAAATACCTGTCAACCAACGCAGTCAAGCCCGCTGTGTTGAACAAAGGCAGGCCACGATGAACCTGGAAAGATATGACGTCTAGGCCAGCTCTCAATAGGTACAGTGTGTACCTGTCGTCGTACTGCATTTCCAAGAACCCTCCATGTACTCTAGAACGAAGGAGGGGAAGGTTCTGCATTTAAATGAAATACAAATGTTACTTGACACACACATATGCACTTATAATTCGAAGTATGTGACATGGGAGTGTAAAATCTTACCTGCCCCGACGCTACGAGATGTCCTCGGTGGGTCTCGTCGTACACCGGGTCCAGAAGGTGGAATTGCGCCATCCTAAAAAAATATTGTCAGTAAGTTATAAAATAAATATGTAATTGAACATAAAGCAAGAATTGGACAATCAATATGATAGGTATTAAATAATAGAAACAACTACAAGTCGCACCTCACTAATTTGCCAATGGCAAGTGCGGGAATTGTGGCCAAGTCTACCGCACTTGCCACACTCGTACTGCTCTGGGTCATTAAGAAATGGCGTCGCTCTCCCACGTCGTGTTCTACCAGGTATCTGATCCATAACCATCCTGTGCCTCGTCCTCTTTCTAGAGCCCCGCTTGTCCCAACGGCAAGCTGGATCTACAACGTACGTTGGACCGTCGTATGGAGGCCACTCTCCAGGGTCCCAGAAAGGCACAAAGCGGGGCCTCCATGTTTCGACAAGCGTGTCGACACTGAACTCGTGAGGTATACTAGCCTCAATATCATAGTTGCGATGCCTAGCAGCTGCTACAAGGTGAGAACATACAAAGTGATACTGCCTTGGTTTCCCACAAGTGCATGAGAAATCTTGGAGGACTACCACATGAATCCTCGACTCTCGGACCTCGCCATCAGATGTAGTACCACCGGTATGCTTCACCTCATACTTTCCTGTGGCATGGTCAAAACATGTGACCTCATGTGTCCCAGCCCTTTCCTTCGCCTTGTCTAAATGTGCCTGTGGTGTTGGGGCCCAAATCTTACCTTCACTCTACAACTGCAATGCATGGGTGTGCCGATCGTTGAACCATGCAACAAGCTTGTAGAATGTGAATTGAACGATAGCGTTCACGGGCATACCACGAATCCCCAGCAGCAGCTTATTAAATGACTCGGCCATGTTGCTGCACTGAAACTCGTACCTCCAACCACCTGTGTCGTGAGCTCTTGTCCATTTCTCCACATCTCTCATCAAACCTGTCAGCCATTGTCTACCTTCTGCATTAGATGCGGTTCTGACCTCCTCTAACTTCCTTCAGAAATACCTATCCTCAAGCTGTCGAGCAGCCTCTTGGAAAAGATCAAAATTATCATTCACACCATCCTTCCGGAGTAGATTCTCAGCAAGGTGCCGAGTACACCAATGATGGTGCAAAGGTGCATACCCCTCTATCTCCTCTCACACAGCATTAAGTATGCCCTAGTGCCTATCAGATATGACGCTCACCTCCCTGCTAGGCCCAACCACATGTATCCGGACTAGCCTCAAGAACCATCCCCAGCTATCATTATTCTCCCTCTCAACCAAAGCAAATGCCAAAGGAACAAGTTTGTTGTTTGCGTCATACGATATGGCTATGAGTAGTGTGCCACGGTACTTGCCAATCAAGAATGTACCATCAATGGAGAAGACTGGACGGCAGTGCCTAAAGGCCTCGACACACTAAGGGAAGCACCAGAAAGTACGGAAGAATATCTGTCTCCCATCCTTCCATGCGTCTGACCTAGGGATGTACTCATAATGCATGCCTGGATTCACTACTTTGATTGCATTGAGAAGTACTGGAGGCTGCTCGTAGCCATCCTCCCAGTCCCCATATATCATCTTCCACGCCCGCTGCTTAGCCCTCCAGGCTTTGCCATAACTTATGTCATATCCTCCATACACCTCATTAACTATTTTGATAATTGTCCAGACCTTCATGTTCGGCTCTCCCTGTAATACTTTCATCAACCGCTTGGCAATGAGGATAGATGTCAACTGCCGATGCTTTGTGCTAAGTTCATGTGAAGAACAAGTATGTGGCCCGACAACTCTTGTGATCTTCCACTTTCCGGAGACCTTTTGCTTCCTTGCACAAACCCTCCATGGACAGCGTTCCTTGTCACACACAACCGTGTAACGCCGCTCCACATAGGAATGCAGGACCTTATACGGTCTCTTGCGTAACACTGCAAACGCCTGCAACCACCTCTTCAATGCAGGGAGGTCATTGAAAACCCTCCCCTTCTCTATCTCCATACTAGGACCAGCCTCTGGAGCTTCCTGCAGCTCATCATCACGTCCTTCTGCAAATGCCTGATCTGAATGAGTAAGATCACTGAACTCATGAACCATAGGATCACGACGGCCGGGAAAAATACGCCTAAGCATCTCAATGTCACTCTCCGTGAGCTCTCCAACGGGACGATCATCGTCAGAATCAACAACCCTTGCGATCTCATATGGCTTAGAATCATTCATAATTTCAACACTATTGGAGGCGCAGATTCCATCTCCAATCTGGACTTGAGCATTAGCAGGAGGAGCGCCCTCATTATTGGGAACGTCTCCTGCAACATAGCCACAAATAAGAGGAGATGATAAGAAGAGTGGATGAAAAGAAGAGACTTAAGTTACAAAGATAAAAGGATACCTAATTGACACTTACTCGGATGATTCTGTGTCAAAGGGATCTCCTGAGGAGGATGTACCACATCATTGGGGGCAGATTGTGCATCGAGAACGGTAGGCGGGACCTTCACATCCACATCACGTTTCGGGACGGGAGGTTCAAAGTATGCCTACTCACCCATTGGCGGGGACAACCCAAGAGGGATGGGATCAACGAGCACCTGCTGCACAGCCACGTCCAAACTTTGGAACTGGCTTTTCATAGTCGATCTCACATATTTTTCCCACTGATCTGCATAACCTATTGGGATCATCTTCCTTAGCATGTTGAGAGGGTAACCTAGGTGAAGTATACCCTCAACTATGATGCCATCATCTTTATGGCAATGTACCTCCTCACGAGCTCTTGCAGTCAACTCACTAAATGATGGCTTCTCATTGAATAGCACAGGCACACTTTGCATGTCAACAAGCTCAACATATCCATAGCGATCTCGTTCCACAGTTCCTCCATAATATATGCTCACTAGGTTGTCCATCTAGTTCCAAAATATAACGAAACACAATTGCTTTACTCCAATATAATTAAAACATACTAAGTAATATGTCTCTAATAAATAAAAAGTACATACTAAGTACTACTAACTACTAATTATTCATAACTAACTAACTAACTAAGCACAGTACTACTAACTAACTAACTAACTAATAGGTCGCTAATACATAAAAAGTACATACTAAGTACTACTAACTACTAAGTATTTTTAAATAATAACTACTACTAAATGCACAGTACTACTAACTAACTATTGTTAAGTAAGAACAAAAAAATATTTTACCTTATAAAGAAGCGGAGATGCGGCGGAGGACGGTGGCCGGGGGGGGGGAGGCCTCGCCGGCCAGGGGCGCGCGGCCGAGCGGGGGCGCGCAGGTGCGCGGTCGGGCCGGGAGGCCGGCGGCGAGGGCGGCCGGGCCGGGCGGGGGAGGCTGGGCCAGGCGAGGCCGGCCGGGTCGGGCCGGGCAAGAGCGGCCGGGCCGGGCGGCGGCTCCAGCGGGCGGCCGGCCGGGCACGGCTGACAGTGGCGGGCGCGGGCGGCGCGGGCGGCGGTGCGGGCGGTTGGGGCGGGGCGGCGGCGGCGTGCAGGCGACGGAGAAGGAAGAGAAGAGAGAAAGAAGAGAAAGGAAGAAAAAAGAAGAGGCCGACGTTTTTGCAGCCTGCTTGGCGCCAAGATCTATGGCGCCAAGCACTACCACGTCGAATGCCACGTTCGCCACGTCGGCAGTGTCTTGGCGCCAGGCATGATGGCGCCATGCCGTTATAGCTTGGCGCCAACGACTATGGCGCCAAGCGAAGGGTCCATTTTTTGAAATCTTTCTGCAAGGGGCATATTTGAGAGAATCTTTCGAAAAAAGGGCTAAAAAACAAAAAAGACGGTTTGATCTCTTGGTAAAAAAAATTATTATTATGTTTATATAGCTAAGGAAACTAAAAGACGATATTGCTGTATAATAATTGATAACTATAACTATTTTTTCATCTCCGCTGAAAGAATTGCAGCGCCCTGAGGGCTGAGGCCCTCCAGGCCTCTATTACTATTTCATTGCTACTGTTGGATCTCAGCGATAGTTTTATTAGGAATGCATATTCCAGCCACAATCGAACGGCTTATCCACCATCAAAACACATCCCCTTATGAATAAAAAAAATCCCACACCATGTGTTATCTGCATGTTGCTTCCTTCCTATAGATCCAGCACAGTCTTATCCTCTTCCCTGCTCTCATTTCGCAAACACAACATTATCCTCTCCCCTACTGCTTCTCCTCCCATCGATATCAGCGCCTAAGCCGACAAGATTGGTGGCGGACATTGCCTGTAGCGTGGAGGCGAAGGGACTCACCTTGCAACTCGCACCCGTGCTTAAGATGTGCAACCATCAGTGAGTGTGGCAAAGGATCCGATGGATGGTTCGATGACGGTGGGACATGTGCGACATCTCCTTTTGTCCCAGCCTGGCCTGAATCTACGCAGCAGCTCATCGATGCCGGCACAGCCGCCTGTACGCCGGACCCCCCCTCCCCCACGATACTCCACGACATCGAGCTTCGCGTTAACGAGCCTCCATTCGTCCAAGCAGCAAGTAGATGTTATGCTGAAAGCGCATGTTGTAAGCCTACGTTTCAAGTGTTTCAGATGTATGTTGCAAGTGTTTTATATGGATGTTGTAAAAGTATTGGGATGTTGCATATGTTGCAAGCTTCTGCTGTTCCCAACGTTTCATCTATTTTCCAAACATATGCTGCAAGTGTGTTTATTTAGATGTTGCATATGTTTCACACATTTGTTGCAAGTATTTTATCTGTGTGTTGCACATGTTTTGCAATAGTTTCAAGTGTTTTTCAGGTGTTTTTATAATTGCTTCATATGCATGTTTTAAGTGTTTCATCTGTCTTCAGACGTATGTTGCAAGTGTTGCATGTGAATGTTTTAAAAGTAGAACGGGTGTTGCCTCTCCCTCCTTGCTTTCTGCTATCTTGCATTGGTGTCTTCTCCCAACGCCGGCTAGACATCCGCCACCCTCTCCCCTTCTTCTCGATACTGGTGATGTTCAGAGCGATGTGGGCCCGTGTGGGCGCACGAAACGGCGCATAAAAGGTATTCCAAGCATAAGGCATAAGGCATGGGCGTCCGAATATCCCGTCCGTCCGGACGCTAGCAAGCCCTTTTAGTGGCAAAACTTAGAAACACTTCTCCATGGTTGATGAGTGGTGGGCGGAGGTCGATACCACGCAAAACACATTACTGTATTTTTGTAGGAGCTACAGAAGGAAAAGAATACTCGAATTCTCAACCAATAAATTCAGACAATATTCAATGCCAAACGAGCTCGTTGCAAAAATCAAGAAACATGCTAAAGTGTTAGGTGCTTTCCTGATACCTAATCCACACTATTCCTCGCCTGTTGGTACCCTTGTACAGTTTTGTTTATTTGTTTTTGTTTTGTTTAGCTTAGGCCCTCCTACATGTTAGTATAACTATGGTGACATTAACTCCCGTCGATTCTACTTTAAAAAAGCTAGTCCAACGAGACAATCAGACAATTGACCGAAATCATCAATAAATACTAAATATAACCCTTGTTTAAGAACTTGTTGGAGCGTGTCTGAGAATTGGGAGCCCCTACACCATCATCGTGGATTCGAGGCCCACGGCCCGCGCCGAACAACCGGCCTGCCAGGAACTGGCCCAGGCCCGCGACTCCACCCTATCTTCCTGTTTCTCCACGAGGACGTTGGCCTTACATGTCAAGCCCAACCAGAACGTCAATGGCGCCGCCCGCCGGAGGGCGCCACGACGCCGCCCCCTCCCGCCGCGCCGCCGGCCGAGTGAGTAGAGTAATCCGTTCTAGGTGACCTCCCTGCTGGGACTGGGACTGAGAGTTAATCGACTGAGGAGGAGGAGAGCGGGGTGCGGCGCTGTCTCGTCGACTTCACCGTCCGGATTCCACGCAGCCGCCGCGCGAACGGCCCGCCATTGCCAGGTGATTGATTCAAGTGCTGAGCTCGCGAACTTTCCCCCTCCATCTCATGCTCGCTCCCACCTGCTTCACGCGGGCGCCGGTCCGGTGCCTCACTGATGCACGCGCGCGTGTTTTGGGGGCGTCAACACTCTGATGTGTATTCTTCAGTTCTTGTTCCCTGTTTACCTCTGCAACAAAGAACTAATCCACTGTCCTGTGCTCTGTGCCTGTCACCCTGTTGCTCCAATGCCATACCCAAATACCTTAGGGAGGGAATACACCTCTTCTCTTCGGGAAGCAACGCAAGAAAGAGGAGAAAATTGGATTTTTGCCGGCCAAAACAGTAGGCTTCGCAAAATTGATAATGACTTGTCTATATTAAAGATCACCATTTGAAGGCGTTATCCAAGCTCGTTTAGTCAGTTTCCAGGAAACTGCATTGCAGAATCACAGGCAGCAGCTCTATGACAATCCAGTCAGAGACAACTAGTAGTGGGTAGGTGACATCACGAGCTAGTATTTTGTAAATAATAAGGTTGGCATCAAGTTATGTCCATTAGCAAAGAGGAGTGTACTGCACAGCCACACAAGAAAATACGCCAGTTCATTATATTAGCGCAGTTCGGGGGCTAGTCGAGTGGTCTGTTTGGTGGGTTTAGTCCTTGGTCCTACCTCCTACCCATTGTCTGCTTCTGCGTTATTGTAAACCTGGTAACCCTAGTGGTAATCGGGGTTCAAACTTTAAGCTTTCTAATAAAGCTGGGCTGAGCCTTTGATCAAAAAAATATATTAACGCAATTGTGCAACTAACCTTCCATTCATTGCCTTGTGTACTGCAAAGCTATTCAGCAAACAATACCACTTCATTCCTCTGAATCCATCTCTTTGGTCTCCGCCCTCTTCCTGCTTCCTTGGCTGAACTGAGATATGATGGGGGTGGTGGATGCTTCCATAGGGTGGCTGGTGCAAACCATCCTTGGGAGCCTCTTCACTGAGCAGATCGAAGCCCTGGCTCGTGGTGTTGGGCTTGATGAAGATGTGGAGAACCTGAAGTCTGAGATGAGGAATGTGCAGATGGTGCTTGCTGCAGCTGATGGAAGGAGGATTGAAAACAAGCCACTGGCCCAGTCCCTGGATGAGCTCAAAGAGCTGCTTTACGACGCTGAAGATGTGATGGATGAGGTCAACTACAACCGGCTCCAACAACAGATCGAACAAGGTACCTCACTCAGATCCCCGCTGTTCTGTACTCGTCTTCCATGTTTCCTGCCTTGCTTCTGCCTCTTAAAAATTATCAGCTACTGTGTTTATTTTTTTTTTCTTAATTCTAATTTCATTTGACATGCTTTAGCCTGTGTGAATTATTATTAGTGGTTTCAAGGCAATATCTGCTCTTGCTTTTGTGGCTTTCTCTTGCTTGTTCACATCACAACTACCTGTTTGATAATGCAGGGGAAGGCTGTACTGATCCTGAGGAGAGTTCTGTGTCTTCTTCCACTCCATCTTTGCAACTAGCATGTACTAGTACCGCAAGCAGAATTGTTGGTTGGTGCAGAGGTGACAGAAAAAGGAAGAGAGAGGAAGAGCCAACTTATAGCACCATTTCTGAGAGGATCAGGGGGATAGTGGATCATTTGGGCAAACTTCGCAGTTCTGTGCGGGAGGTTCTTCAGCTAGAGATCTCACGCCCCATTACTACGGAAAACCAGAGTCAGTGTGTGGCCAAAAACACACGCGTGACAAGTTCTATTCCAATCGAAGACAAGGTATATGGAAGGGATGCAGAGAGGGACAGAATAGTAGAGCTGATAATAAATGGGAAATCTAGTGATTTACAAGTTCTTCCTATAGTTGGCATTGGTGGTATTGGAACACGGCTCAGATGGGACAAAATAGTAGAGCTGTTAATAAATGGGGAAAACACACGGCTCAGATGTGTGCACAGTACAACTTCAAAAAATATGCAGTCCATGGTTCAAATTTGTGCACAGCAAAACACCAGCCTGCTAATGATCTGTGTTCTTTTTAACGAATTCTTTAATAAATAATTCTTTTCTGTTTCGCTTCTAATATTTATGCACGCCATATAACGTACCAAATTTTTGGGTTAGTAGATTTGTTCCACCAAATTTGGCCTGCTTATTATTTAAAACCTTCATTTCTTCTCGCATGTGGTATTTTTAGCTTTAGGACCATACCACTATTGGTAGATGTGAGTCTACTCTCCAGTCCCTGAAGTTGCTCTATGAAGTAGCTGTCGCAGTGCTCAAGTATAAAAACAGTTGATTTGGGACCAAGATCCAGCATGCACTTGCCTTATGAAGTAGCTATCGCCACACTATGAAGTTGCTCCATAGATGATAGCGCTATGAAACAAGCGTTGCAATTTCCAGATTTTTTACCATGGTTACTGACATACAGGCTAAAGCATGACACCTCTTCCTAAGCACCGTTTTTTACTATACTGCACACATAAATCTTCATGCCAGACTTTTAATTCTTTTGCTGATACTGAGACTTCATATTTCAAGCCATTGTATATGCTCCTGTGAAGGTCTCATGTATTCAATTTACATTTTATGATTTGTGCCCGGTTCTTTAGTCCACTGGACACTTGAAGTATATTGTTGGCAACTTTTTTGGTACGATCTTTTTCTTTCCACAGCTGCCGTTTCCACGGAGCGCATATTATTGCATAATATCTTTTATTATGATCTGTAAACCAACAAGTGTAAGACCTCTGTTTGAGAGTGTTGACCTTGCAGCAGCTTCATAAAACTTGATGTGTTCTGATTGTTGATGCTCAGAAATTCACCTAGGCTTCATAGAACTAAGGTTGACCATCTTTAGGTTCCATGTTTGTAATCCCTCTTTTCCTAACGTTGACATTAATATCCTCAAATTTCAAACAATCGTACATGCTCCTGTGATATTCAGTTCATATCTTATGATTTGTGGTCCGGTCGTTACTCCACTGCAGAGTTGGAATAGATTGTTTGTTTGTTTTTGTTCGGTTTTTTCACTTTCACAACTACTGTCTCCTGAGAACCAATATTGTGCCACTAACATATTTCTTGCGCTTCCTTTTCTTGCACAAGATTGTTGATTATACCTGTAAACCAACAGATGTAATGCTTCTGTTTCAGAGTGTTGGGCTTACACCACCTTCATAGAACTTGGTACGTTGTGACTGTTGCTGCTCAGATATTCACCTGTATTTTTTTATAGGCTGAATATGTTGGACAACTTTCTGCGTTATTATTCTAACCTGAACCAGAGAACCTTCTCCCTCTTCCCACCCCCTATATTACTCTTAACACCTTTTTGCTGGAAACTAATTGAGCTCTACAGGATTTAGACATGTTCCAAAGGTTCAAAATTAGAGGTTATATTTTTCAAGGGAAAAATAGTGAAAGCATTTGTTTTAGGTTACACAGTACCTGTCATTGCAAGTCTATGGGCACTGGGCAAGCCTTGTGTGGGAAATCCCACTCATGATCGATTTCCTTGCTCACATGAAGGTAGAATTAGAGTTCAGATTATTATCTTCTGGATATAGTACACTAAGATCCTTCTTTACAAAAACATGTCTAATATTTTGTACCAATCTAAAACCCTGTCAAATATGATGGATTTATTCCTAGTACTGGCTCTATATAACTGCAGGCACCATAAATAAAAAGTACTAACATTTCCTTTCCCAACAATTTTGATTACAGGAAGGTGTCAACTGCATATGTTTGTCCACTGCCTGATCCCGCATATTAGCATCAACCTACGACATCTACAACTCAATTCTTATTATATGTAAAAAATTGAATTATCACAACTACTACCTACGGTTACTCGGAAGTCGGAACTAACTAGACCTTACTGTTTCTTATCATCCTTATCTTGTAATGTACAATGGCCCTTTTGCGTCTCACACCTCCACTCTGTCATCGCCAGTCCACATAAAAACATTTCAATCCACTCTCCTAAAATGATTCTGTTATGTCGTGCTATTGGGATCGAGAGGAGAGAGTCGAGATGAGCGGTGGCGGTGGTACAGTACCCATGCGCTACGGTACCGCGCAGGTAGAGGGCCGGCGGCTAGGGCTATGAGATGCGTTGGGAACGCCGGCCGCGGGGGCTTCGCCCACGGCTGGCAAGAAAGAAGATTTTTTTTTAATCTCTTGCTAGATTAGATTGATACATCTCCTCTCCTTATATAGAGAAGATGTCTTACTTGACTCCTAAGCAAGCGACTAATTAACCATAACGAGCTAAGGCCCAATAGACCCTTGACTCTTCTAACACTACACCTCACCTGGACATGCAGCTCGTCCTCGAGCTGCAACTTAACGATGACTCTGCTAGACACAAACCTAACACCTAAAAACAAGCCTTTTACATCTCGGCTTATTTTATTGACTTGAAATAGACTACGACTCTTTATTTTTGACTCTTGAAGATACGGCGGACACCCTCCGCGTGATGGACTTGCACGTGTGTAGCCACCTAGATCCCATGAAGCCTACCGGAACGAGAGGGGTGCATGGGTATAGCCACCTGGAATTAGTCACGATAGCGACCTGCGGAGACGTCCTCGCGGCGGCCGGTGGCGGAATGCGGTGGCGCTAGGCAGTGCGTCCCCGCCGGTGACAAGGAGGGGAGCGAATCCCCTACCGCCACTGCCGCAGAGTTGGAGGTCGCTGCCCGCAGGAAAAACACTATGCTCGACCTGAAGACATTAGCAGCTCGGCGCGGTTGCTGGTGGCCGTCCCACGGGGTGAGGTCGCGCTCCGCTGAGCTGAGGTCGACCGTCGCCAAGGTCGCCTCGTGCATAGGCTGGCGCATTTCCTGCAGTAGCCGGCGCGCTAGGAGGCCGCGCGCCGCAGCCTGCAGCCGCACCACCGCAGACACCTTGCAGGTAAGCATCTTCCCTGCTGGCTCCGTCGTGATGTCCATCGCCGACTCTATCTGTTGTAATGTTGGCTGCACATTGGTTGCACGTCCTGGAACGACAGCAGCGTCGTGCCGTAACCTGGCATCCAGGGCCGTCTCAACAATTTCGAGGGCCCTTGTGCAAGCAAGACATTAAGGGCCCGACAATCAATGTTTTAATATAATAATGATTGAAGTATATATTATTATTAATAAGAGCTAACTTGCATTATATATTTAGTAGTTCATAAAAAATAATGATAGTACATCAAAGAAGCTCAAAGAACGATAAAATAACTATTATGTTCATGCCAAAAACAGTAAAATAATGATAGTATATTTGACTCGCTGACTTCGGCATTACTTGAAGTTAGAAAAGCCCTATGTATAGCTCCGGACAAATGTTTTTTAGACATCTAATATGTTCAAAAAAATATTGAATAGAAATTTAGAAAATTAGTGCAGGCAGCCAGGCCCTAACTGAACTGAAATTACTTACCAAGTTCTGTCTTTAGTCCAACATCCGCTGCGTCGAAGTCAAGGAACTGCCGAACGGGGAACGCCGGATACGATCATGGTCTCACGGATGACGGAATGAGGATTGATCGGTCGAGGAACGCCAGGCCTGGGGAACGCCGGAGCAGCCACAGGCCTGCAGTGGCGCAGCAGCACGCCGTCACCGCTCCAGGGCAAGGAAGTCGCAACTCGAAGGGACACGTCACGCGTGATACGAAGCGCTGGCTAAGTGGACTAGTTGCAGCATAATCAAATGGATTGTATGAACCTGAATACATGTATTATACTCATGGGCCCTCCCGCGTCATGGCCCCCCGGCCGTCGCACTGCCTGCACCCCTTATAAGACGGGCTTGCTGGCATCCTGTAGGGGAAAACCGGTGGCAGAGAGACCACGACCGATTGCGGCAGCAGCCAGCTGGCTGGTTGTAGCGGCGGTATGCCGAGGTAGGACTGGACGGCGGCGACGGAATGGGCGAGATCGGTGATGGCCGCGATCAACTGATCTGGTGTCATCGGTGAGCAAGTGACCGGCAGCGGCTCATCATAACCTGGCATCTCCGATACCAGATTGTTATGTCGTGCTAGTGGGATCGAGAGGAGAGAGTCGAGGCGAGCGGCGACGGTGCTACAGTACCGTGCGGGTACTGTTCATGCGAGAGAGGCAGATGATCGGTGGCTACGGCTGTGAGATGCGCTGGGAACGCCGGCTGCGGGGCTTCGTCCATAGCCGGCAAGAGAGAAAGTTTTTCCTTCTAATATCTTGCTTGATTAGATTGATACATCTCCTCTCCTTATATAGAGAAGAGGTCTTACTTGACCATAAGTAAACGACTAATTAAGCCCTAACGGGCTAAGGCCCAATAGGCCCTTCTAACAGTGTGTCTACCTGGTCTCAACAGACTCATCATCCATGATTGCCCTAATCTGATGATCTCTCGTCCTCTTCCACCTTCTGCTCATATACACAAAATTTCCATCAAAGGAAAACTATCAATAAATATAGATGGCAAATCGCTCAATATAAAATCCAATGAGCTGAGTGTGTTGGATGACCATATCTTAGCATTCTATAATCTTAGGGGCATCAGATGGTTGGACATATGGAATTGTCTAAAATTGATTTCTATTTCAAGTGAAGGTTTCAGCCAGCTCACCGGTTTACTGTCTTTGAGTATACGCAACTGCTCTAACTTGCTCAAGCCACCCATCCCGTTAGAGGCTGCCTCGGAAAAGAGTTCATCTGGAAACATCCCCGCTCTCCCATCTCTCAAACATCTTGATATTTCTTCTTCCGGCATACCACGGGGGTGGTTGACTAAAATGCTTCCTCATTTGTGGTCCCTTGAGAAATTGAGCTTACGTGACTGTCCACAAATAAAATGGTTATGGATCAGTCAACCTACAGAAACGGAAGGAAGCAACAGTTTGGCTTCAGCAAGGCTGTTGTCAGCAGAAGACCAAATACTATTGAAAGTGCCATCTAACATCCTCTGTTCTCTAAAGCAGCTAACTATTTATGGATGTGTAGATTTGGAGTTTTATGGTGGCAAGAGAGGCTTTGGAGGATTCACCACTCTTGAGGTGCTAGATATCTATGATTGCCCAAAGCTGAGTTCATTGTTGGCGAGTGGAACTAAAGATGTTGATACTAGTAACGTGGATGTTGGATTACTCCCGTTGTCACTTGAAGTGCTTTCTCTTAGTCATCTCCCAGAAAAGTTGCAGTCCCACTTCCCTAAAGGCCTGACCTACCTCAGATACTTGAGCCTCATGGATAGCCCATGTTTGAAGTGTGTACAGCTCCATTCGTGCACGGCCTTGGAGGAGCTTCGAATTTTGAGGTGTGAACAGCTGGGTGCATTGGAGGGTTTGCAATTCCTCACTTCTCTTCGAAGGTTGACAATTTCGAGGTGTCAACACCTGGGTGCATTGGAGGGCTTGCAGTTCCTCAGCTGTCTTCGAAGCTTGGAAATCGAGACGAATCCTAAGCTACAGGACCAGGAACAGGGTGGAAATTACATCGAACTGCTTCCTCCATCAATTGACAGACTTGAGATCTCAAATCTCACAAACAATGTCCAGTCCGGTCTGCTGCCCTGCCTCCCTGCCATAACCAAATTGGGGATATGGGAAAGTCCAGAATTGACATCTCTACAGCTTGGATACTGTAAGGCACTGACAGAGTTAAGCATTAGACATTGTGAGTCGCTTGCTTCTCTACAGCTGGGATACTGCATGGAGCTGACAGAGTTAGAAATTATAGATTGTGAGTCGCTTGCTTTAATCGAGGGACTCCAGTCCATTCCAAATCTGATGTCCTTCATAGTAGCTGCCTCCTCCGGCTTACCTCCATGGATGGAGCTTTTGTTGCAACAGCAAGGGACCTGTGAGATCTGGTCGCGACTGAAAAGACTTGAGATTATTGGGGACGCCTCTGTCCTTACCATGTCCCTCTGCAAACAGCTCACGTCTCTACAATACCTTGATTTCTGGGGAAAAAGAATGAGCCCGATGGTCAGCCTAACAGAAGAACAGGAGAGAGCGCTCCAGCTTCTCACCTCCCTCCGAGAGCTCCACTTTGGGGGCTACCCGAACCTCCTGTTACTTCCTGCAGATCTGCGAAGCCTTGTCTCCCTCAAGTCCCTGAATCTATTCCTGTCCAAGCATCTCAGGGCTGCCGGAAATGCCAGCTTCATGTGATCTTTATGTGCACGATTGCAGCGAGGAGCTAGCTCAGCGTTTCAAAGAATGGGAACTACGGAGAAGGGAGATGATTGATGATGAGATTTATGAGCACGTTTGGAGCGAGGAGCTAGCTCAGCAATTGGAAGTAAGGGAACTACGGAGAATGGAGATGATTGTTGATGAGATTGTGAATCATTAACCTCAGTGGTCACTTCCAAGGTACACATTTGTCTTGAGAATAAATTGGCACCCTCACCCTCCCCTCGCTTAGTATATAAAGTAATTATTAATTAATTAATTGCTCTGCAGATGAGACCTTGTACATGCTACCTTGCCTGTGCTGCTGTACCTACCGTCTTAGTTCTTCAGCTCAAATATTTGCACGTGCAGGTGTCAACATGCCATACAGAAATTTGGCCTTGATGTATTAATATGTAAGCACGGTTGGTGCAGATTGCAGAAGCCCTCTTTTTGAAGTGTTGCATATTGTGACCAGGGGTGTATATGACCTTTTTCTCCTCCTTGTCTCCCTCAAGGTCCTGAGGATCTCATTCTGTCTGAGCATCTTGGGGATGTCAGAAATGGCAACTTCATGTACAGTTGTAGCCAGGAGCTATCTACGCATGCGAAGAATGGGAGCGATGGAGAAGGGAGATGATTAATAGACATGAATTAACCTACCTTCCAAGGTATGTACACAATCAGAGAATTTTCTCTTCAGAAGAGACGAACACCCTTACCCTCCCTCCTCTTGCTTGAAGTAAAATTAGTGATCAATTAATCTTTTTCTGCAGACTGCACTCACACGAGATGTTGTAGGTGTTGCCATTGCCAGTGTTGCTGCGTCACCGTCTTCACTCTTCAGCACATATATCTGTGCAACTGCCATACAGACCTTCTTTGGCCTTCATCACGATTGGTGCAGAAGTCGAAGCAAGTTCACAGTGATGCATATTTTTACCAGGGGCTTATAGCCCCGTTCGCTTCACTGAAAAGCTATGGCTGAAAGTACTTGTTTGATCATCTTGTTCTTGTTCTACTTGTTTGATCATCTTATGCTTCTGTATTTATTTGTACTTCTAGCAGTTTTGGTCATTGGTTGATTTGCTGTTGACATTTCCCTTCTCACTGGTGTGCTGATCTTTAGGACATTAGGTAATGGAAATGAACTGGATTTGATCCATCTGCCGCTACCTAATTCAGCCCCCATCCTATGTTCCTATTGTGTCATTAATCCTCCAATGTGCATGTTTCGATCAGTGGATACTGTTGATGTGAACTCGAAGGCTGCTAGACGATGTCTGTAAACAATCATCAAGAATTTGCATTGCTTTATCCTTTATTTAGTCTGGTATCCAATTATTGGTTCATGTCTATGTTCTTGTTGCTGCTGTCGTCTGTTCAGGGGGGCCATATACGTGGCTTGACATGAAAAACCAAGACCGTTCATGCCTGATGCAGTCGCCTAGTGAAAGATGTGGCCATGAAAGTCCACACTTGTGTGTATATTATTCTCCTCTGCAGAGTCCAGACATAAGTCAAGTGATGTGATTTAATAAGTTGTCTTTTAAGCCAACCGTTCCTTTTTTTTTTGATTTTGAATCGACAGTTCCAAATTTCAGGTTTTTTTTTTGAGTTTGGATAATTCAAACCCAGACGGGCCTAAACCTACCCAACACCTAAACTTGGCCCAGCCCACCTATCCATCCCTTCTCCCGTGTTTGTCGCATGGGCCGAATCGAGCCGAACTGGCCCAGCCCAAGGCGAGAGCGCGTACGTGTCTCTTCACAAGGGCAGACTGCTGTCGACATCTTCGATTGATGTAGCGATCTTGTACAGTTGTGGCATGAATGCATGCTGCATCAGTTTCTTGTTCAAACTCGGAGCTTGATTTATTGGGTATGTACGCGTGAATACTGAATAGAAACGCCAGAGGGCGACTATGAGTTTCTTCTTGAATCACCCAGACAAGAACAAGATAGGGCAGGGGAGACTACTTTTCACTTGAGCTAAATGACGTACTTATGTGTGGATATAATACTAGCTTATACTGACCAAGCATTTTGGTAAAATTTATGCCTCTCGCACAACTTTTCATTCAGTTATTAGTTGAATTACATCTGAAAAGGCTGAAAGGTGGGGAGCAATCCCCCCGTAGACATTTTTTAAAAAAAGTTGAAAGGTAAACTTCTTTTCGTCTATCTTGAGCAGTAGTACAAAGTAAGGTTTTTGGTACCCTTTTACTAACTATATACTAAAGATGTGTATAAAAACTTTCGATCTATATCTGCTATAAGCATGGTATCTATCTAACTACCAAATCAAAAATACTACAATTTCTCATGCAATCTACATATACCAAATCAAGAAACCGAATGATGCCAATTACTATAACTATCCGAACAGACTTAAACCTTCCTTAAGAAACGGGAGAGACCCCCCTACGAAATCCTTTGCACTATACTATGACAGTCTAGTGTTGTTGCTGATCGGTGGCCGAAGAATCCTCCGTCGTGCCGCCGGAGCCCTGCTGTTGCTCCAATGGCGCTGGCGCCTGCTGCGCTTGCGGGCTGATATCAATGCCAAAGAGACGCACCACTCTAACAGCTCCTCCGGCCGGTGCAGGCGGCGTCGACGGCGGCTCTTCTTCCGTCTTGATCGACAGCGCGAGCGAGAGTCCCACCGCCGCCACCGGTGGCGCCGCCGCGATGTTTTCCTCCGCCTTGATCGACAGCGCGAGCGAGAGTCCCACCTCCGCCGACGCCGGTGGCGCCCCGACCGCGATGTCTCCCTCGGCGGGCGTCGGCGGCGGCGGGGGCGCGAGGCACCTCTTCTTGTTCTTCCTGGCGGGCACGATCGGGGGGCCGGTGTAGTGCACCCTCATGTGGCCGCCGAGCGCCACCCCCGTGGCGAACATCTTGCCGCACATGCGGCACTCGTGCGGCTGGTCCGCCTTGCCGCCGCGGCGGATCAGAGGAAATGCAGCGGCGAGGGACGCGCCGCCGGCTGCTGCGGCTGCCATGGCGGCCGCCATGGCCTCGGCCTCCCTCTGCTTGTTCTTGTGCCCGGCGGCGTGGCCGCCCAGGGCCTGGTTGGTCGGGTACGACTTGCCGCACTCCTTGCACGTGTACTCCGTCGCCCGTTCCCGCCGCGGCCGAGGCGGCTGGGGAGCGCGGGCGCGCGGTGGCTGGGGTGCTCGCTCCGGCACAGGTGGTTGGTGGAGAGCAGCGGGGGCGGCCTGCGCGCTGCTGGTGGTGGTCCCAGCCTGGATGTCGCCGGCGGCGGAGACCGTGCTGTTGGAGTGGCTGCACTGAGCGTACGCGTTCAGATCAGATACTGCAGGTGCAGGCAAAACCACCGCGGCAGGCTTCTTGTTGCCCCCTGCACCCTTCCATCCTCGTTTGCCGGTGGCCGCCCAGCCCCAGCCCCAACCGACCGCGTCCCCAGCGGCGGCTGACGAGGGCCGCCCCGCGCTGGAACTGGGCGAACCGGTGGGGTTGCCGCCGCCACCGCCACGGCCGTGGTCGTCGTCGCTGAGCGTCCCCTCCGAATCGCACTCGCCCGACGGCGTGGGGGACGGCAGGGCGCCGCCTGCGCCTGGGCCCAAGAGGAGGATGTCTAGCGCGTTGAGGGGGCGGCGGCGAGGGGAGCGGTGGTTCTGCGGACGACGGACGACCTCGGACGCGTAGTCGTACTCGACGCGGGGCTGGAACAGGTAGCTCCTCCCGTCGTCGTCGTCCTCGGTGTCGTCGGAGTCGGAGGACTCGTGGACGAATACGCGCAGTTCGCCCTCCTCTAGGGCGTCGTCGTCCGGGTCGCGGGCGCGGCGGCGGCGGCGAGGAGAGGAGGTGGCGGCGGCCATCGGTGGTACGACTGGCGCTGGCGGCAGCGAGGGATTGGACATCGGAGTCGATCGAAGTGGGGTGGCGCGGTGGAGTGGCCGCGCGCTCTCTCGAGTAGGAGTAGCTAGCTAGGGTTTCTTGTGTGGGGTGAGGCGTTGGGTTCTTGCTTCTTGTGGGTGGGCAGGGGTGGGGATTGGAGCGACGACAGCGGCGCCTTATATGGCGGCGCGCGGAAAAGTAGGGCAAGGGGGCGCGCGTCGGCGAGAGCTGCCAGTGCGAGGTTTCGCGCGCCGCAAGCCGCAAGCGTGTGTGGATGTGGATTGGATCGGGTGTTGTGTGCGGTGCGGACTCGGAGTCTAGCAACTCCCGAATCCCGATCCAACTCGATCCGTCCGCCAACCGACTTTGCGTCGAATCGTACGTGCTCCCAAACGGCCAAACGGCAAGTGAATTAATCGTGATGGATTCTGTATCTATTAATCTATGTATGTACTGTATTTCAGTGGCAAATATACGTACCTACTCTACTCTACTACTCTCTATATATAATAATCGGTCAAATATATATATGGTAAGATCGATCGAACGTACGTAGTCCGATGCTGATTTGTTTGACACATTAATTCTCTACTAGTCTGGAGATATTGTCTATTACGGAGTACTAAGGCCCGTCTATTACTGGTACTAGGCCAAATAATCTTTTTATTTGTTTGAAAGCTCGGGACGTAGGTGTATTATATATACTTCCTCCCCAAATTATAATTCGTTTTGACTTTTTTATTTATTTATTTTGCTATGTATATAGATATATTATTATATCTAGATGCATAATAAAATGGATGTTTTTAAAAAGTCAAAATGAGTTATAATTTAGAATGGAGGTAGTTGATGGACAATTTCGTCGCTGATGCACTCTAGCTAAGTTTAGAAGACGTGCATGCATATATGCACGTACTTGTATGGCACGTGTGTGATTATTTCGCTTGTCATGCAGCGTGCTTGTGTGACGACAGTTCCAAATCTTTACTTCTCTTCTACTCCCTCCATCACAAATTATAAGGCATTCTAAGAATCTTGAAGAGTCAAAGGATCTCAAGTTTGATCAAATTTATATAATAAGATAATAATATTTATGACACTAATTAAGTATCATTAGATTCTTCATTCATTATATTTTCATATAGTATACCTATTTGATGTTATAAATTTTTGTATTTTTCTCTATAATTTTGGTCAAACTTAATATGCTTTGAATCTCCAAAATTCTTGGAATGCCTTATAATTTGGAATGGAGGGAGTATTTTAGCTAGCGGAACATTATTGTTCACTCGTTCATACTCATCACGAGTGTGAAAAGAAAGAGTGGAAAATTATGGTCCGCTACAACTAGGAATAGAAACAGAAGAGATACAAATAAATGCCACTATTTACCATATTTTTTTGGTCAGATAGCGCTACGAATCCGAGTATCCTCGGATGCGCGCTGATATAACACGGATATCCATTTAGCTTTGTTGTCTATACATATCTATCCAATCGTTTTACACAATAAATTGTGTAGTGAGGTATCGAAATTTAATAAGTATACTAAATAATAATAAAACTACACTGTTGGTCATACTAATTATTTTATTAATTATAATTAATCAATAATCATATTAACAAATAGCAATATGAATTATAAATCAATAATCATATTAATTGTGTATGCATCATTAGTATTTGAGATAAAACACAGGTTACTAATTACTCGTGGACATAACTTTTAAATAGTTTTGTCCTTTTCAATTTGAATGTGAACTATTAAAAATTACATTGTAAGTAACATAATTAGCCAAAATTTAATTAATATTATTATTACATATCATTGGTCATATATGGTATTAACTAAAAGTGACATAATTATCCATTTGAAATCCATGTCACTAGTTATATAAAAATCAATTAAATTTAAATTTATATATGCTTCTTATCACACGTGCTATTCTACACCATAAGTGTAGAAATAACATTCTACACCAAACTGATATGTTGAATAAAATTCAATGCTATTCAGTAGTCGCATGTCAGTAGTGTTCAATATTTTGTGGTATTGTACTGATGTATAACGCGGTTTGGCAGTAATATGCGGTCAGTCACAGGGTGTAGAATAGCACTGATGTGCTTATTGATATTAATATTAATTAGTCATTACTTTTAAACAATCTTAATTTAATGGTACATATTAGATATACACTCGTATATTTGTTTTTTTCTTAGGGGAACGTTGTTCACTCGTTCATACCACACGAGTGTATGAGAACAGAAAGTTGTTTACTCAGTTCATACTGACGATATACTACAAGAGTGTATGAAAACAAAGAATGAAAAAAATAAAATGTATGAAAACAGAAAGTGAAAACAATGGGATACGAGCTTAGTTGCCACTCCGAGATTTCTTCCTATTCTTTTGCAGCAAGAAATTCCCATCTTCTTTCCTTTTTTCAGCAAGAAATTCCCGGTCTTCTTTCCTTTTTTTAAATAAAAAAATCTAGTCTTCTAGATTTAATTCTGCAAATTGCGCTAAACCATCATTCTGATCTGATTATATGACGTTTTTTTTAAAAAAAACCAGTCTTCTAGATTTAATTCTGCACAAATTACGCCATCATTCTGATATGATTATGTGACGTTCCAAATTTGGAAGTACGCCGCAAATTTTTTATCTGTGTGTAAAAGTGTAGGACGTCATCTATATTATTTTTTCGGGCTTAGCTAGTGGACGGACGTCCGTTCGGACGCCCGCGCCTGTAGCCATTTCTTGCGCACATGCGGGGCCTGCGCAGCCCCGAACGTCACTGGCATCGAGAAGATGGAGAAATGGGCGGCGGATGCCTAGCCAGCGCCGGAAGGAGGAGGAGATACCGAGACGAGGCAGCAGAAAGCGACGAGGGATATGCAACATCCAATCTACTTTTAAAACATCCAGATGCAACACTTGCAACATACGTCAGAAGGCACATAAAACACTTGAAACATGCATCTGAAACAATTGCAAAAACACTTGAAAACCATTATAAAACATACGCAACATCCAGATAAAACACTTGTAACATATGTGTGAAACATATACAATATTCAAATAAACATATTTGCAACATAAAAACAGATGAAACATTGGGAACAGAAGCTTGCAATATACGTGTACGCCCATTCAAACATGTGCAACATCCTGATCTACTTTTGCAACATATCTCTGAAACATATAAAACACTTGAAACATATGCTTGCAACATACGCCTTTAGCATAATATCACTTTGCTGCTTGGCCGAATGTGCGCTCCTTGTTGCAGAGCTCGACGTCGGCGCGGTGATCGGCGGCGACGCATGGAGCTCGTCGGTGCAGCAGTGGGTGGACCTCCTGCGATTCTCCAACGCCTGCTCATGGGGCACGAGCCTCATGCTGCTACTCCAACAACACTGCTCGCTCGATCGTAGTCGTCCAGCACCGTCCGCTCATAGGGGATGAGGCGCAGCAACACAAAAGGGGAAAGGGCATGACGTGACGCTACAACAGGGGACGGGGCGTGGTGGGGAAAGTTGCAGTAGGGTGGACGGATGAGCGGCTTGAAAACACTCAGCCATGCCACGACAAGCGAGGAATTTTCTTTTTAGAGGCCGGTCTGCTGCACAGGAAGCAGGACTAGGAGCCCGTGGACACCCGTAGCTAAGCGTTCCCGTATCTTTTTCTATCGCCCATAATAAATTAGCCCTGTTCACTTATGCTGAAAAATTAAGCTGAAGGTCTCGTATCTTTTTCTATCGCCCATAATATATTGGTTCTATTCACTTATGCTGAAAAAATAAGCTGAAATATTGTTCTGGCTGATTTATACGAGAGAAAAACACTGTTCCAGTTGAAAAAACAAGCTAAAAAGTATGGATTATAAATCGCCTGAACAGGGTGACATGGTGTAGTACGTCGCACCTTTAAACAGAAGCGGTGACATGGTGTAGTCCAATTTCTGCACTACTAGGCATTTTGAAAGGGCAGAGTACGTGCTCCGGGTCATGATGAAAACTAAAATAAGGATAATGTCGCATTTTGAATAAACATAACAAAGGAATCCTCTAGTTGTATTTGCATGCTCTATATAACAGGTTTCAGCCATGCGCCACGAAATCCCCACACAGCATGTTCAGAGTAAATGAATGAGAAGCAGCTCTCAGGAGCCGGGTAAGAAGTTTACATCGCTTATTATTGTGCCAAAATGAAACGGTTAAACCGGAGCTAAATGGCGACCAAAATTTATCATTCTTCGGCTGGCCTCTGACCCAAAACTGGTATGTCTTCGTACCTTTTCTGCAATTCCATACAACAAAAAATCGTCAGCCAAGAATCCGGAACAATATTGACAATAGTGTAACGTCTAAAGTGAACAATGAGGGGTCTTTCGACTTTAGTTATATACATGCAGCTGGAAAAAAAACTAACACTGAGATCACCTTCTGATTTGGTTTCAAATAAAAACACAGAAGAAAATGTCTACTGTAAGTGCACTTTTATTTATGCACCGTACAAAGAAACAGAAGCCATGCATGCTGTCAGCAATTAGTGGGTGTTACAAACAAGAAACCTGCAATGTTCATCAACTAAAATAGTATGACGTACTGCATGTTACTAGATATACAAAAAAAAGGATTATGCATAAACAGCACATTGAGCAATCCTGCTTTCTGATTTATGCAACACAGTTCATAAAGATGATTTGGAAATCAGTAAAACCAAAATTTTTTCAGTCAAATATGTCTATTTTCAATCCAGATCCTTTCTATTAGGCATAAAGAGTGGAACAGAAATTACTCAATCACTGAACAAGACCAGAATCCTGAGTTGCTCCATTGAGGTTAGCTATTTAAGTATCTTTGTTAAAAACCATTATGCTCCTAATATATTTGTTAGGTCATACTTCAAAGCTAAACAAGAGGCTGAGTGTATGTTCACTGTATATGATGTCTTAATGGGTTCTACTCCAGATTATCTTTATATGCTGTTCAGACTTCAGAATGGTATATTGATAAATGCTGTATAAATTAAGAATATTTGATTCTGCTAAAGACTTTCCTGTTGCACATTACAATCAATTAAATAAGCAAACAAGGCTACAAGTTATCCAGGTTTGGTAATAAGCTTTGCATTTTGCACACTAATTTGTACAGTAAAATAACTCCAACATAAAATATTCATGATCACTACTCATGTGCCATGTGATCTAGAAATGAAACTGTCATAGAATGTTTTGAAATCAATGTAAATAGCAAAACACAACTGTAAACCACATGGCCTAGTAGTGTTTGAAACATTGAAACATACTATTTTCCACTGTCAGGCAATAAGTAAAACCAGTTGTTTGGCAGAACATTATTATATCACACTACGCATGTATTAGGACAGGATGAAGTCTCTACAGAAATAGGAAACCAAGACAACAAACACAATTATGTATGTGTCTAGATAATCTCAATGCTCCATTCCTTGATCTCAAAAAGCTAATGGTAAAAAGCTTATTGCACTGCGATCTAATTGTGCAGCCTAACTTTTTTTTATGCACCATACATAGAAACAGAAGGCATGCACCGTATCAGCGATCAGTGGCTGTTGCTAGTAAAAATAACTCTGCAAGGCTCCTAACCAAACTAATATGATGCACTATATGTTATTAGATGCCAATTTAGACTACACACAAACCAAACATTGAGCAATCCAGCTTTCTAATTTATGCCAACACAGGTCAAGTCTGAAAAGATGATTCAGAAATCAGCACATCCACATTTTTTCTGTGACACGTGTCTATTTAGAATGCCCAATCCAGATCCTTTCTTCTAAGAATAAATTCTACAGTAAGTGATATGCCATCAATAATTGAACAAGATCACGACCCTGTGTGGCTGTGTTCCTCCATTTTACATTAGCTATTCAAATAACTTTGTTAAAAAAGCATAATGCTTGTAATATAATTGTTCGATTAGATTGTACTCGAAGCTAAAAAGAGGCACCGGCTATATATTTTCGACTCTGGTAAATGCATATTTTATCAATTTACCAGGATGGGATCTGCTCAAAGATAGCTTTATATGCTCCACAGAATATTTTTTGATAAATGACATATAAATTAAATACATTTGACTCTGCTAAATATTTTCCTGTTGCACATTACAATTAATTAATCAAAAAAATAAGGGCTACAAGTTCATATGTAATTGCAAGTTAACATTCATCTAGGTCTGGCAATAATCTTTGCATTGCTCATTAATTTGTGCAGCCACATAACACCTCTACATCAACATAAATTCATCAAACATGCATGATTGCTGACTACCTGCCTTGTGATGTGGAGATGCAATCGACATGGAATGTTTTGAAATGGACATCCATAGTAAAATACAATGGTAACACAGTTTGCCTGATAGTGTCTGAACTATTTTCCACTGAGTGTCAGGCAATAAGTAACTCCAATTGTTTGTCATAAAATTATTACATATTACAACAATTATTACATCACATTCTGTACATATTACGACAGGATGAAATCTCTACAGAAACGAGAAATCAACAACAAAACATTATGTACATGTCCAGCAAATCTCAACTCTATTCTTTCCCTGGGTCTCTAAAAGATAATGTTAAGCAGGTGCCCTACACACGTTGAGACAAAATCACAAATGAAAGTGGTGGTGACAGTGCTAATTCCGCAAGGTTGTTTGAGACCTAAATAACTAATGACAAAAGAGGACACATCCTGTAGATGCTTAATTCACTGTACCAAATGTGGCACTTTGATGTACTAAAATAAACCAACCTATAGACAGTATGAGACTGCTGAGAACCAAGTAAGTATGATTAGATGCATGCGCTTGTTGAGGAAAACCGTGTCATGATAAATCTGACACAGATGAAAAATGAGCACAGTATCTTCCAAGTATCGTCACCTACTAAACAAAATAGTCACTCATCAGCGCAGACAAGCCCATATATAAAGGCAAGCGATGCCGCATCATCACATCTAAAACCTGTGGCATCAGGACAATCCTAGTTGAGAAAAATGGGAACCACAACCAGGTGTTCTTCCGTCCAGGGTAGCGATTCAGCAGGGTGGGTGACAGGAGAGGACCGCACTCCAAAAGGGACAAGGACAAAATGCGATCATCAGGCAACTCTAAACACGCGACCTAATCGCGCACAGATAACAATTGACATTCTCTCACAAGCGACCTTAATCCAGAACAAATCACAACAAACAGATGTTTCATCATCAGAAGAAGAACATAGATTTCCTTCACTAATTGGCCGATGACAATTGCAACGAATCGATAAGAATGGAACAGCAACGTGAAAGGGAAGCTGGGGAGAGAAATGTTACCCCGAGGTTGTTCATCTCCCAGATCTTGTGAACGCCGTAGTCCACCGCCTGCAAACGACAGACAACCGATTAGGAATCAAAGAGAGAACCCTTGGGGGAGAGGGAATGGCAGATCTGGGATCTGGTGGCCGGGGAAGAGGGGGAGGGAGGGAGGGAGGGCGCACCCGCTCGCCCGCGAAGGCGCCGGCGACGACGAAGGTTACGTAGACGGCGTTGCGGCGCATCACCACGCGGTAGAGCGCGTCGAGGAGGCCCATGGCGAACGGCGGCGGCGGCGGCGGGTGGGCGTGCGGTTGACGGGGGAGAGCGAGCGAGAGGAGAGAGGATTCGGAGGCGTCTTCTTTTTATATTTTTTCCCTTCTTGATTGACTTGATTGAATAATAATAACGATCCCTTTCTTTTGGGCCGAACCCAGTGGCCCATCCAGTTCTTTTTTTTCTATCTTTATAACAAAAATACATGTATATTTACTTGTTTCTCAAAAAAAATGTATTTACTTAATTTATTTAAAGAAAAATTTTATATAATATGTACCTAAGACCTGAGTTTTTTTTTGATCGGTACCTAAGACCTGAGTTGATAGAGAGCAGGGAGTGTTTGGTTCATCCGGTTGCCATAGCTGTAACATTTGTACTCCTTCCATCAAAAAAAATATTTATAACTCTAGAATATAGTGTCATGTTAAAGTATACTAAGTTTGACTAAATTTATATAAAAATAATATTTATCATACGAAATAGGTACCATATAATTCAAAAATGATATAAACTTCATAATACATTTATCTACTCTATGTTGCATCGTATATCCTGGGAACTTACATCGGTGGATCCTAGGAATCACACTATTGACGTCACACGCCAGCTAGGCTAACACATTCGAGGTCACATATGGTCTAGCACGCAGCAAAGATAGATTAAGATAACAAGGCCGACCAGTAGGATGGTCAGAGAAACTTTGACACCCTGATCTTCACCTGAAAAGCTCGCAAATAAGGATGAAAATGGAACGAAAATATCCCGAACCGAACCGCATCATTTTCTATATTTTATCCGATCGAATTCGTATTTTTGTGTCCGACTTTACTGTTTTCGCTTTCGTTTTCGTATTTCAAATGAAAAAATAGAAAACGGTTTAGACATTTTCCGACCGTTTCCAACCGTTTTCTACTTTTCTACTTTTAATTCGGAATATCCCAAATTCAAAATTCAGTTTAAACCGAATTTTGTTGTCAATCATTACTGTCCAGGCAACTAGGTAAAGACAAGTGTGGAGCACTGATGCTCATTGGCCACATTATATAGGCAGCTCACCCCGTCGCGCCCCCCTGAGTCGTCGAGATAGGACTAATCACCTCGCACGGTGTTGTATGTTTGCATGGCTGCACCTGGCTTCATGCGGCGCTGTTATTGCATTGCATGTGACTGGGCCGACCAAAAGAGAGAGAGCTAGATGGGTCAGGCGTTGTTGCTATCCTTTCTGGTCAGTACCGATGGCATCTCAAATTTTCCTCTTTTTCCTTTTTTTCTTTTCTTTTTAACCTTGTACTCGAAATTTGCCACGATGACACTTGTTAATTGTTATGCATTGTGGATCGGTATTCCGTTTTGAATTTTCGTATACCGACCGTGTTCGACATAATTTCACTCGAATGGGTTCGTTTTCGAAATTCTCGATATTCCGTAAGTTCGTGTTCGTTTTCGTGTCCGGCTTTACCGTTTTCGCTTTCGTTTTCGTATTCAAATATAAAAGTAGAAAATGGTTGAGGAGTTTTCCGACCGTTTCCTACTGTTTTCATCCTTACTCGCAAACATCTCCTGGGAAGACCTGTCAGAGAGGGCACGACGAGGTTATTCTAGGATCGGCAAGGTCACACATAATGCCAACGAATCTCGTCGAGAGATTGATTTTTGATCGATTGTGTAGTTGGATACCTTAGCTGGTCGTGATCCTCCAATATATATAGAGAAGGTGGTCTTATCCTAATAGAAAACTCTCCAAAGGCATATTTTACAATTTCCCACGAGATCGGAGGAGTTTGGATTGGAATTCAGAAAACTAGACTCGGATAGAGGATGTCAAAAGTTCCAACAATCTCCTCCCTCACGGCGCACATACAGACTTCGGAACTTTTGACATACGTTGGAACTTCCGACGTAGGGCAACCAATAAAGTGACAGAGTTTTGGGTTCATCAAAACTTCCAATAGGAATCGGAACTTCCGACCTTTCAGATAGCCCAACAAATTCTCAAGTCCACATCCAACCTCCTCTGACCTTTTTTCCTATCAGCATATGCCCCTAACTTTTATGTGAGATTTATGCGAACTTGAAAATATAAAACATCAAATAGCAAAGATGTCCAACTCATCGGCTACTTGGGATCTAAGGGCAATGTATACATCATCCATTTTTGTTCTAAGGGCAATACATGTATCGGCCATTGTCTGGTGAGCACTTAGGCCTCTTGCCAAACACTTGGGAAATATTTTTTTTCAAATACCTTTGGTTAGCTCTTGCAAGACGATCACCTTGCAATGTCTCTAGCATATATGAATTTTAAAATATTGCTTTGATCACCTTAAATGGACCTTCCCATCCTATGACCACTTGCAAACTTGTTGCTCTTCATCTCAAGTGGTAGAATATTCTTCCACACTAAATCCCCGACTTGTAAAGATTTGCTTTTTTACTTTCTTGTTATAAGACCGGGCAACTCGACCTTTGTCCTTCTCAATCTCCTCTAGAGCTTTGATTCTTTTGTCACCTCACCGACATTGTCCATTATCAGATCATGATACATATAATAGATAAATTATCTTGTTTTGCCTATCTATATACATCTAGATTCACTTCAACAAGCAACACAGCTTCTTGTCCATACACCAACTCAAAAGGAGTAACTTTGGTAGCACCATACATGTCTAGATATGAGATGATCCCACTGAGCTTCTCAAACAAAACTTCATGCTACCTTCTGAGATTGGGCTTGATTTTCTTCTTTATAAGCTTGATCAAAGTCTTATTGCTTGACTAAGCTTGACCATTAGCTTGAGCATAATATGGAGATAAACTGAGTAACTTAATCTTATATAATTCGGCAAAATGACGACACACCTTCTTTGACACAAACGATGTCCCTCGATCCGTAGTTAATGTTTGAGAGATGTTGAATCTATATATGATATGCTCAATATTAAACCTAACTACCTTCTTATGTGTCATATTTTTTAAAGGAACAACCTTAGTCCATTTTGTAGAGTAATCTGTAGCAACCAACACAAAGCGATGATCCTTTGACGACAAGGAGTGAATTTGGTTTGGCCAATAAAATCTAGTCCCCAACCTCGAAATGGCCATGGCTTGATAATCGGATGCATCACCGCAACAGGCACCAACTACAAATTACTAAGTTGTTGACACTCCTCGCATCCCTTGTAGTAGTGAAAACAATCGCCAATCATAGTAGGCCAATAGAAAATCTCTACTTAATAACCACTTCATCTTCAGAGCTGGTTGATGCATATCACATATATGCTCTCTTGAACTTCTCCCATAGCCATTTTTGTATGATCAGAATCTAAGCCCTTAAGTAAAAGGTCTTTGGCAGCTCTTCGATATAGCTCATTATTGTGCAAAACAAACTTAAATGCACTCTGCCAATCACTTTTATTAGCTTTAGCACTTGGATCACGTAAATAATCCTTAATGGTAATCCTCCAATCACCTAAAATCGGCCCTAAACTTATAAGAATAAATTTGGGCACGATTCAGCTCGCTTTCTTCCTCTTGTATCGACTTTTTTGATATGAAATTTCATCTTTCAATGTCATAGCCTAATGCTTATTGAGCCAACAAGTTAGCCTTATTATTTTTATGCCTTGGAATATACCAAATTTAGAATTCAGCAAAATAAACAATGATGTGAAGACATTTATCAAGATATGCATTAAGTGATTCTTCCAAATTAAAGATTGAAATACAATGGTGACTTGTTGTATAACCAGCAAAGAATCACCAAAGGCTTCAACATATCTCACCTCCATGGATTGCAAAATTTCCAATTTGAACTGGAGAGCTTCGCATTCGGCTTGATTGTTAGTATAAAAATAATCCAATCGGCTTGATGTCTCATTAATAGCACCATCAGGAGAAATAATGACTATGCTAACACCTTGGCCGTCTTTGCAAGCTGATCCGTTGAAATAAAGGTTCCATGGATTACTAGTAATATAACCAATTTCATCTTCTACATCAATTCTATGCTCAACAATAAAATCAACAAGAATTTGACCTTTTAGTGTTTTCATTGGTTCAAAGGCCCAATCATATTCAATCAATGTGTATGCTCACTTGCCGATCCTTTTACTAAGGATTGGCTGACGCATCAATCATACATTACAATTATAGCAAGAAATTGCTAGGCCTGAGTGCTTGTTTAGCTCGTAATTATCCTCCCAGTGGCACTTACACATGCTTGTCCAAATGAATAAGGCGCAAGATTTTTTTAACGTGAATAATTTTGCTCTAGCGTCACTAAAAAGGGCCTGAATGTCCAAATGAATTCGACAAGCACTATAACTCCGAGAAGGAAAAACACCATTTGGTCACCTACATGCCATGTTAAGTAATTAGTGCACTAAAATAGCTTAAGATGAGATGAGGCGGGGGGTTGTTACAAAATCTAGCAAGTGACTAATATTATTTCAACACAACTCATTCACATTTAATTACCTGGCAAGAAGAACACATCTTGACGTTTTTGTGCCCATGAAAACCTGCATTAACATATTCCCATGACATCAATTGTACACCCTTTTGACTTACACCATATAAGAACATATAACCAAAATTGCATTCTACTAGGTAAGGAACAAATCTAGAGAAACCTACAAAAATAGTATCAAGGACTCTAAACTTATCAATACCAAATAACCAAATAAATTTCTATGGGTTCTATATCTAGTTTTATGCTTCTAGGGGCTATCTAGATGGGCATTATTACTTCCAAAGCAAGTAGATGTAGATCTTTTGCTTTGGAACAAAATCAATTGGAATACTATTCGATTAAGAGATTCCTACATATATTTACCAATAATAAAATTAATGTCATTAACAATTACATGTTGTGTACATATGATCTTCTCATAAAATGCAAACATGAAAATGTATATTTTGCCAATTCCCATTGAGAATCCTAGATCTGAGCTGACCATTAGGGGTGAAGTGTTTTTCTTTTGCAATAAGACAATGGCTACAATGATGATGAACACAGACATACACACAACCATGCATCATCATGCTGATCGCACTCACACACTGATGAGTACCACCAAATAAAACAACTGGAAGCCCGCATGCAAGTTCTTTGGATTTGAACCATGGTTGGTGGAGCAGAGGTGGTAGTCCATATATTAATTAAATTTAGAGCACTAGAGTGCAGAGAGAAAAATGCTAAAAGGGGAAACTCGCATGTATATATGTAGGAGCTGGCTGCTTGCCTACTTCTACAAAAGTTTAACTAAATCTGCATAAGTTTCTACATCACTTATACAGTTATACGTGGGGGTACTCCTATCATATTTTGCGGAATGCATACTGAAATTTTGCATTACATTTTATTCAGTTGTTCATATTGTAATTTTAGATCCAATCTTGAGATATATGACACATGTGTTTTCTTTTTAGAATCTTAAATCTTGAAAGGTAATGTGTGACATTGCAAAACTATGCAGGTTAAATAAAACTTCATGCAATCTCCTAAAAATAGAGATGGAGCTTTGTTCATACAAAATGCTAGCAGGCAACTACTTACACAATACCAGTTCCTGCTGGGGCAATTGCTTTGGATAAGGACATCAAAGTTGTTGATAAACCATTTGCAGTTGCTCTTTGATCTTGAAGCTGTTAGTTTATATAACGAAATACTTTAAAGTTGAATATAGGAAAAGTAAGGCTGGTTTATTTATTGGAAATTAATGTACATGTACATACCACACAATTATTCTGAAGAATGAAACAACTTGTGCAGATGGTGACCTACAATGTATGCAACAATGGAAATGTTGACATTATGTTGACCAAAACATGTATATTTTTCTACTAGATTCAAGATATGAAAATAATAGGCATATCATCAAATATATTGATACTGCAAGAACTGTAATAGGTGAACATAATCCCATCTATTTCTAGGAAAGACATCTCATCCCTACTTTTGCCAAAAACAAATTTATATGTTTCAATAAGAAGGATAGTGTAATGGGTATGAACGGATATTATGAATAAGAATATGGGTAGTTGTTTTTTCTGGGATTCAGAGTCAGATATAGATAGTGTCGGATGCATATTGGATATTGATACACATCCCATATACATAAACTTTGAGCATTCAAATTAGTATATTATTGACAATATGGGCCCTGTGTTCTCTCATATAGGGCAAAAGTGACACCCCAACCGTGGGGTGGGGGGGGGTGTTCAGCTACTCGCGAGGCTCAAGCGGGGATATCTCGATCATCTACTTGGTGAATGAATAAGGTATAGGTTGGGGGTGGGGTTCAGCTACTCACGAGGCTCAAGCGGGGATATCTCTATCATCTACTTGGTGAATAAGGTATAGGTTAGATATACTCATCGTCTTCTATCTTCTATACCTAAATAGGAGATCTCCACTAGCAGATTTCTATATATGTAATTTGGTGAAGCCGCGTCATCACAAGTACACCACTTCATGTCAAGCAAGTGCAGCTAAAGTACTGAAGCATCTCCACGTTGGCAGCTCAGCAGACGCCCTCCGTTTCCAATCATAGTGCGTAATAAACTGGATAACACTTGGAGTCCGCAGGTCTCCCTCCACGGCTTCACCTGCTCATCTTCTTTTAACATGAGCTGCTATCCTTTAAATAATCCACCCGTCCTCTCCAGCTCACGAGAACCCAACAACATCACACAACTTCATAGCGGAACTAGCACTCAAGTCCGTCCACCGGGCCACCAAGGCCAACATGTGTGGTTTGGCGCAGGCCAAGAAGCCGACGCCGTCACCGTCGTCGACGGAGAGGAGGCTAGCGGACAAAGCAGAGGAGCGGACAATGTGCGCGGCTGAGCGGACAAGGCAGAGGAGCAGACAACATGCGTGGCTTCGCGCAGGCCAATAAGCCAGCGGAGAGGAAAGTAGCGGACAACATGCGGCTGGCCTGAAGGCTGCACCACACCAAACCAAGCTTCGGTTCTGGTGTGGTCTGTCATGTGCTATTTGCTAGCAGCTAGCTGATACGTCCTGCTTTTTAGAAAGAACGTTGTATTTGCATCATTACTTATTCGTAATGGATTGCTATCTACAGCTTCCACGTGAGTATCTGGATGGTTTCCTCTTCTCTCTCTCTATATATTTCTTTATGAGCAAAATGCATGGTAGATCCATTAACTTTTAGTCATGTGTCACCTAGGTCCATCAACTCTCAAACTGCATTTCTAGGTCCACTAACTTTTTTAGTGATTTACAGTAGGTCCAAATCCCTTCGTTTGGGGATTAAATCCGACATGGCATGCACAGTAAGCTGCCACCATGGCATGAATGTCACGTGAGGCTCACGTGGTGGTTGATTGCTGATGTTATTTTTGCCGAAACCCCCTTCCCTTTGTTTCCCTCTCCCACTTCAGTTCCCTCTTCCTCCCCCGAACACTCCGTCTCGTCCTGTACACGGAAGGCGACGGGAAGACGAAGAAGGAGGCGGAGCGCGTGGGAGATCGTCGTCAAGTTGCGACCTAGAAGTGATGAAGTAGGGTCAGGGGCTACCAATCGAGCGCAGATTCCCGCGGCGATCGTGGCAGATTTGCGCGATGGTGGCGACGTTGCGAAGACGAGGGGAACCAGCGCCGCAGTATGGTGAGTTTGTTCTACCCTGGAAATCGCGATTTTGTTGGCTCTTGATGTAGTTCATCGATTGGTTCTGTCGCTGCTTGCACAAATTTTCATCTTGTTGAGGCTAGGGTTTGTTTTGTGCGACTAATTTGAGGTACGATTAAGGGTATTGGTGAACTATGAATGAGATGATTTTCAGTTTCGGAATGTAGGCACTGATGACGAGGAGTTCACAGTTGAGGTGCACCATGGTGGGTTCTTCGTTGGTCAAGGGTCCAATAAAACCTACGTTGATGAGAAAATCAATTGGTTTGATCATGTAGAAGTAGATACATGGTCTCCACTCTCGATTGATGACCTTGTGCGCAAGTTGAATTACCCAAAGAACCCTTGCCTGAGTGTTTACTGGCTTCTACCTGGGAAGACACTGTCAAATGGACTTAGACTCATTTATTCAAACTCAGACACCCTAGTGATGGCCTCATTAGTACACAAGGAGAAGAATTTTGTGTTGTATTTGGTTGACAGCATATCAAGTTTAAATTGGGATGACATTGTTGCAAACCCAGTATGCTCACTGCCCAAGGTAATCAGCCCAATGAAGAATCACAATGTTGATGACAATCAAGGTGATAGGTATGATGATGAAGCACAACTTGCAGATGCTTATCAAGTAGGTGTAGATGATGACCAAGGTGATTTGGAGGATGGCAGTGAGGAAGACCCTGATTTTGTGGACTCTGATAATGAAGTAGCTGCAAATGATGAAGACTTGTTCGAATTTGTAGATGTTCAAGAGGGAACGAAGATGATAACCCATGGACAGAAGAATGATGACAAGGGAAAGCAGAAGATAAATAATGGCGAGTCTGATAATGACATGTCCACAGATGAAGACGTCTTGGAGCTGCCTAACTCAGATGGAGAAGGTGAAGACAGGGTGAGGTTCCAGTCCTTCAGACAGCAGGACATGAGGAACCCAATGGTTAAAGTGGGTCAGATGTTTGCATCACCTGAGCTTCTAAGGCAAGCAATAACAGAATACAGTTTAAAGCAGAGAGTGGAAATTAAGATGCCTAGAAATGAGAGGAAAAGAATCAAGGCACACTGTGAAGCTGGCTGTCCTTGGAACCTATATGCCTCAGTTGATAGCAGGTCAAATGGCATGGTTATCAAGTCATATTATGGGCAACACAGTTGTCAGAAAAAGTGGGTTTTGAAGAGGTGTACATCCAGGTGGCTTGCTAACAACTACCTTGAATCACTTAGAGCGGATCAGAACATGACTCTTACAAATTTCTCTAGGATAGTTCAAAAGGTGACTGCATATACCCCATTGCTATTGCAATTGTTGAGGTTGAATCTCTAGCCACTTGGAAATGGTTTCTGGAAACATTGAAGAATGACCTTGGTATTCAGAATACTTATCCATGGACCATCATGACAGACAAACAAAAGGTATGTCATCCTCTTTGGTGTATTTTTTGTACTCGTCTTGTTTTTTATGTTGATACACAAACTCACACTGGTCTTGCTTTCAGGGTCTTATTCCAGCAGTTCAGCAGGTGTTCCCTGACTCAGAGCATAGGTTCGGTGTTAGGCACCTTTATTCCAATTTCCAGCATCACTTCAAAGGAGAGAATCTGAAGAATGCTCTTTGGTGTTGTGCAAGGTCCAGTTCAGTAGTCCAGTTCAATAGGAATATGGAAAAGTTGAGGACTTTAGATCAAAAGGCATTTGAGTGGCTACAGAAAATGCCCCCTCAGACCTGGGTAAGAGCCTACTTTAGCACATTTCCCAAATGTGACATGCTCCTAAACAATAGCTGTGAGGTGTTTAACAGTTACATTTTAGAGGCTAGGGAGATGCCAGTGCTGACTATGTTAGAACAGATAAAGGGACAACTCATGGCCAGGTTTTACAACAAGCACAAGGAGGTGGGTGTTGAATGGCAAGGACCCATATGTCCCAAGATAAGAAAAAAGGTCAACAAAACCACAGAATGGAGCAACACGTGTTATGCCATGCTTTCTGGGCAGGGTGTTTTTCAAGTACAAGCTTCGGTTCTGGTCTGGTCTGTCATGTGCTATTTGCTAGCAGCTAGCTGATACGTCCTGCTTTTTAGAAAGAACGATTTGTATTTGCATCATTACTTCTTCGTAATGGATTGCTATCTACAGCTTCCACCTGATATCTGGATGGTTTCCTCTTCTCTCTCTATATATACATTTCTTTATCAAGAGATACCATTTGATTGATAGGTGTTTTTTTTGTCAAGCTTCTACGTGAGTATCTGGATGGTGTTTTTTAGTCACTGAAGATGGGTCATAGTATCCCAAGTTTAAGATTCAAGCTAAGAAAGAGACAAGATTGTTCTACTTTGAGGCATTTTTCCTCTACGTGAAGAGAACTAGAGAAGATCAGTGATGCTAAGATAGTTGCTGACAATGACGTCAGAAACTCTCACTCCCCCCCAACCCAACTTCTTTATTTTAGTACTGGTAGCATAGACATTCCTGTCATGTACACCGAAGTTTGTAAAATGGGATGGACCATCATATTCACATAACTATTCATTATTGTTTGTCTAGACTTTCCCCACTTCTCCTTCTAGAAGCTCTCTTTTTATACAATGCTACAAAATTCCACAGCAACGCGTGGGGTAGTATCATCTAGTATACATAGAAACCATTTTTATTCCTAGTGTTTAGCATATCAAAACATCATTATTCAGCCATAGTGCATTTATTCTGGAGAAAATTCTAAGTTCATAGCTATGAAACACAAGTATACATATTCTTGTTCAATAAAAGCAACGGGTAAAAGCAATTCAATGGTATTAACCCAAATAAATTTATTAATGCAAAGAGAAAGAAACCATATGTAAGTATAACCAAAGATAAGGACACAAAATTTGATATTGAATGATAAAACCTTTCAGTACCTGTGCAAGATATCCACCAATAGCTGGCCCAATGATAAGACCTATTGCCCATGCTGTACTAATCTAATCATATAGAAAAGTAGTTGTCACAAATATATGGTTGCATCAAGAATAGTGAAAACACAATATTATATCATTTGAAATTTTACAAGCGATAATCCAATAGCTTGATGCTCGACTCTACAAACTTCAACGGCATATGCCTGTAAAGTCAAAAGCCATGTTACTAACTACAACATGCTCAAATGCCTCAATATATTAAATCAGGCAACTATCATACTCTTATTGGGCCAAGTAAACCATTTAAAGCACCAAGAAGAAATCGTGTAACAAGAGCCATCCAATAGTGCACACTTAGTCCAAACAAAGTGTTAAACACAAGCCTGAGATAATAGAAGGGCACAAATGATCAAAGTAGGGCAAAAATAGGCAGTTGAAATGCATGCCCTAACTAATAAATAGCTTAATTTTGATTAGATAAATATAGACAAAAGAAGTACTAACATAGAGAAAATTGCAAGAACGATAACTAGCTTCCTCCCAATACGATCAGCTACCATTCCCCATGCAGTGGAGGTCAAAGTTCGACCAAACATGTATGAGGCACCTACAAAAGTAGAAATCTGAATTAGTACATAAAATTAGTTATAGTTTGATAGGTAAAAATTTTATAGCTAACATTATAGTGTCTCCAAGGTTTTACCCACAAAACCAGCATAAAATCCAATATCTTCTTCTCTTTTGGTAATGTGCAAGTCTCCTATCTGTTGATGGAAGGGAAGTCATAGAATGTGTTAGTCTCATATATACAACTAAGAAGGATTGGTGATATAACAGCCCATAAGCTACAACAAAAGGTAGATAAGACCACATTAGTGCATAGTGCTTGCACACACACACACACATGTGCGCACAAGAGACATATACTGATGGTGTACATATATGGTCCCAAGGTTGTTGCTTTTTTGTTATATGTCGTTTCCAAGGAATATGGAAAGTTTTTGACACATGGTTGATGAATTACCATAGATCCATAAACCAACACAACCAATACAATTATATAGGGTGGAATCTTCCCCCCAGAAAAAAATATAGGGTGGAAACTACAGTGTCTATAATCAAATGCAACCAGAAGCTAATACTATATGCAACATACTATTGACAATATATAGTCTTGTGGAGTTGGATAGCCATACCATGAAATATATGAACGGAAACAACAATGATACTGGCAAACCTAGTAAATGGAAAAAGGACATAAAGGAGTTAGAAACAGCATTATACAATACTAAAAAATGCACATAAATAGAACAAGTTACTGGTATATATGCATAGGAGAACCAAGAACAATACAAGAAACAAAGGACAAAAATATAAAAAAATCATGTATCACAACATATCATAATTTATGGATATTTGTTCATTTATTCGTATGTACAAATACATCCCACACTTTATGCCAAAGTTGCCTAATTTCGATGATGAATTATTTACCACACTTTCGCTTCACATGAGTATTGTTGATTTAATTAAGTCATTGTATTATACTTTTCAGACAAGTGTGGTGGAAAAAATTTTCTTGCCGACTATCTCAAATCGAACGGTTCAGTTGCCCTCTACGGTACAAGCAGACTGAACAAATCTTTAGATAGAAGAGAGATAAAAGGTGTTACTACTCCCTCATAGTAAATATATTGATCAGTTTTATAAATTTTATGGCATATTAAGAAGGTAAAAAATATTCACATGCCTCTCATTAAAGCATGATATCCAAGAAGATTGGCGGATACTTCATGCGCCTGTTCAGCTTACTAAGCCTTTCAAGTGGTAGGAAACCAAAATGCACAATACAAAGTTGATAATTAGCGCTAGATTTGTTTTCGCCCAACAAATTTCAAACATTTGAATCCTTTTGTGTACACCTTGGGTGTCCTAGCCGGGACCTGCTGAGAAGTAGGAAGGAGAAGGGAGCTAGGTTTGGGCTACAGATATCTACATTTCTTCAACCTTGCTATGCTTGCACGACAAGTTGGCATCTTCTCCTGAACCCAAGCTCCTTGTGTGCTCAAATTTTGTGCTAAATATTTTTCCAAGTGGTGATCTCTCTGTGATTGAAAAGCCGGGTATTCCCTATTCATGGCGAAGTATTAATCGTGGAGTGAAAGCACTTAAAGGTGATCGAATTTAGCGTGTTGGAGATGGCACACAAATTAATATATGGTTAGACCCCTGGCTACCGTATGGAATCACTAGGAGACCTATTATCCAAGAGGACAAATATCTTTGTCTAAAGCGTCTGACCTATTATCCATACATCACAATAGCTCTACACAATGGCGAGAGAGAACACACAAGCTTTTGAAAGAGATGGTACGATGGTGTCCTCCAAAATAAACTTGAGTTTATGAAGATTACTTTTGATGGTGCCTTTCTTCAAGATAAGAAGCCTAGATCTTGGGGCTTTGTAGTGAGGGATCCTGAGAGTTCAGTGGTTCCAGTGGGGGCAGGGAATTTGGAAAATGTACATGCTTATGTGCAGAGGCCCAAGCTTGCTTGGCAGCAATCACCATGACAACTGACCATGGCAACTTGAATAAGATTCCTCAATTTTTGTGAAGAGCCTCAAGTTAATTGATTACGATAATTTACCTAGAGGCATTCTATTCAAATAATCCAGATTATTTTTATCCATTCATTTCGCATCAATTGATGTGAATTATGTTCCACATTCTTGTAACAAATGTGCACATGAGTTAGCTTGCATGGGTTTGTCTTGGGACCTAGATCAATCATACTTATGGGTTGACCCCTCCCAGAGTTTGTTAATACTATTGCGGTTGGTGATATCCTCAAAACCAATGTGTTGTTAAAGTTGCAAGTTTATTTCTTAAAAAAATACATGTTCATTGGAGCTCTCTTGGCTAGTAGGGATAGTCCGTACAAATATTTGGAGGTTGAGAGAAATAGAAGATCACAATAGGATTGAAAGTTTAACTAAAGATTAAGGTCTTCATTATTAGTTCTTAGTAGGGATGAAAACAGATCAGATACGGACAGATATCACTAATATTACATTTGTTTTCACATTTCTGTCCGGATTCGGATACGAATATGGATAGTGTGTCAACCATGCTGGATAGGATACGATTGGATATCAATATCATAAATATGCGATTTGAGTATTCGGATATGGATACGGTATCGGATGTTAAATATCCAGACTCAGATATGGACATATCTGAACCCCTCTAAACGAATTCGGTCTTGAATACGGTCGGAAAATATCCATACCGTTTTCACCCCTAGTTCTTAGGGAGTAGTAGGTGTGCATCCACCCATCTCTGGGCTAGGATTAGTCAAGTGAGACTCGTTTTATGTGACTGCCATCATCAAGATGGCTTGGTGGCGATTCTCTCAATCTTCCTTGGAAGAGATGATTGGAAGGTTCAAGAAGTGTTGTACACGGTTTGTGAACATCCTATTCTGGAGGGGATAATATGTTACTCCTAGTGAGCACTTGGTCCTTGCATAGATCAAGGGGAGCTATACCCTTGCATAGGGGCGGATCTTGAAACAGGTTGCGCCCTGGGATAACTACTGGGCTCTTCTCGCGTCGGAGGGGACTAATGAGTTGGCTGGCCTTTTATGTGTTTTTTGTGATACTTATTCCCACAGTTCTTGCGCCTCGCCCCGGGCTGCAGCCCAGGCAGCCCAGGGCCTGGATCTGCCCCTGCCCTTGCATGAGTGCTCCATCATGGACCAGTGAAGTGGTGACTCTATGATCCCTCGGGAAAAATAAGTCTTTTTAACCTTCTTTTTACATTCTGCATCTATATTCTTTTAAGAGTTTAATTTACATTCGTAGAGTTGTCATGCTAATGTAGGTTTGGAAACCTTTGACGAAGGCTTTTGTTCAAAGTAGAATATACATACTCTTGAATATTTGGGGCACGGGATGAATTTGGCTTTGTCTTAGGTTTTTTTTATTTGAGAATTTTGTAGAAGCTCAATTCAACACACCACCCTCTTGCATATCGATCTGGATACTTTTAATGATGTTTTATCTAAGACTAATGTTATTGAATTGGTGTCTAGAGACAACACATATGATGTATTGTATCAATGTTGTTTCTTAGGATCTCATAGAACAAATGATTGTTGTGTCTATGTGAGTGGATCCAAGTATTTTGCATTCACTACTGGAGCCGGCGGCTTTGCCGAGGGTTCCAGGCTCTCGGCAAAGCCTCTCAGACCCTCGGCAAATGCTTTGCCGAGAGCAGCTCTCGGCAAAGCTGCCTCGGCAAAAACCCTATCGGCAAAGCCTTCTTTGCCGAGAGCTGTTTATCGGGCTCTCGACAAAGAAAAGGCGTCGTTAACGGGCCCACCTTCTTTGTCGAGAGCCCATTTGGCTTGCTCTCGACAAAGAGTTTTCTTTTTTTTTTGAAAAAACTCTTTGCCGAGAGCCAGTCTGGCCAGGCTCTTAGCAAACATTTTTCTTTTTTTTTAAAAAATCTCTGCCGAAAGTCTTGCTGTCCTGGCTCTCGGCAAAATATTTTCTTTTTTTTTTAAAAAAAAACTCTTTGCCGAGAGCAAGTATGGCCAGGCTCTCGGCAAAGCCTATCCTTTGCCGAGTGCAACAGTCATTGCGCTTGACAAAGCTGGAAAATGGGTATTTTTGCAGCCTTGTTTCCCAGCTTTGCTGAGTGCAATGACCATTGCACTCGGCAAAGGCAGCCTTTGCCGAGAGCAACCCTCGGCAAAGTGGGAAATTTTGTTTTTTCTTCTAATTTTCCATTTCATTACACATACAATTCACATTCATCACATATAAATCACATTCATCACGTATAAACACATATATCACATGTACATATCACATTCATCACATATATGTCACGTTCACATATACCACGCATATAGCACATTCATCACAATATTTGAACCAAACAAAAGTTAACCATCACAAGTTATCATCGAAACATAATAAGTTTTCATTCTAAAGTTCACAATCTACTAGAGACGACACTTTAAACACACTCATAGCCAACCTTGCCATGGCCACCTTGGAGAAGCAGTCCCGCCTTGACCCACGGGTGTGTTCCGTCCAGACGCTTGCGGATTGTTCGAATCCGTCGATGGAGGCTGCAAAAATTAGATGTCTATGTCAGACAAGTAAATGCAGAAACAAAATACTGAGGAATCAATACTCACAGGAGTAGCATCCGCGTTCTGAGACAGCGGTGGAGGAGCCATGAGCGCCGCGGGCACCTGCGTGCCCTGGGAGGCCATGAACGTGATGAGATATTGCATCTGCTTAGCTTGGGCCTCCAACCGGGCCTCCATCTGGGACCGCATCTGGGCCTCGGCAAGCTGGCGCTCCTCCCTTTCTCTTTCCAGGCGGGCCTGCGATAATACAAAGGGAATGTTAGAACAATGCAAACATTTAAACATCAATGTATGACGAGTAAAACAAAAATAACCTCGAGCTCGGCGACCCGCAACTGCGAAAGACTTTCCTGTTACACATTACAATCAATTAAATAAGCAAACAACAACAACAACAACAACAACAACAACAACAACAACAACAACAACATAGCCTTCTGTCCCAAGCAAGTTGGGGTAGGCTAGAGATGAAACCCAAAAGAGACGATAAACAGGGAGACACATAAAGGGACATAAATGGCACAAGACAGAAAGAGGTCACGGTTTAGGCACGTTGATTGCCAGTCTACAAGCGCTCCTGTCCATAGCTAAATCCTTAGAGATATTCCACTCCTTAATGTCTCTCTTAACGGACTCATCCTAAGTTAGTTTAGGTCAACCTTTACCGCTCTTTACATTATCGGTCCGCTTTAGAACCCCACTACGCACCGGCGCCTCAGGAGGCCTCCGTTGAACATGTCCAAACCATCTCAACCGATGTTAAATCAATTTCTCCTCAATTGGTGCCACCCTAACTGTCACACCCCAAAATTTTCACTTTTGGGTTGTGCTTAGAAAATACTAAATAAAATAAATAATTTCAATATTTGAATAAATTTATTAGATAAAGTTAAGTTGCTGCTAATTTGAATATAGAAAATTGTGATTTTAAACTTTTTCACATTAATTTAATAATGTGGTGTATGTGTGATGCTTGTCTTTGGTGTTGGTGAGTGCTATTATTTTTTAAAATACCATAGGACGACGTTTACTTCTCATCGGAAAATTTTTTGGTATTTTCTGGATTCAAAATTCTAATTTCCGTGAGCTTAATCTTTTTCCTTGATCTCTTCATCCATCTTTTCATAAGCTCCAAATACTTTATTTGGGTTCCTCATGTTCCATAATGTCTCTAGAAAATTCCCTCGAATTTTCGGAGCTTTCGGAGTATTTTTCGCGGCTTAAATAATAATTCTGGACTTTTCTAGAATTATTTTATCCACGAAATTAATTAATTCCGAAAATAATAAATATCTCATTTTCCACCAAAGCTTGTGTGCAATAATCCTAAATGTCCATTCATTTATTTACTAATGGGCTTTAATAATTAATTAGGCCTATTAGTAAAGATGGAGGGTGCAACGTCAATTAGCACCATATCGCTAGTTGACGTGAAGGTGGAGAGTCTTCCTCCCTATATATATGTCCGGCCTGCCTGCTAGCCCTGTTTTCCGCCGCTGTCGCCGCCCGCCGCCGCTGCTGTCGCCGCCCGCCGCCGCTGTTGCCGTTGCCGCCGCTACGCCGCCGCTATCGCCGCCGCCGCGATCTGTTCATATGTCCATCCCGTGCGGCCGTGCCGTTGCCATGTCGACGTACTCCGAATTCTCCATCACGCCTGCATTTGTCACCGTGATGTTCCTCGCCAACCAACCTCGAATTCATTAGTCCATGTTGCCACTGGATAAAAGCGACCGCAGTGCGTGGCAATTCCTAGGCGTGTCGTCGATGCAGCCGTCGATTCATAATTCAGGGCTGCGGAATTCTACGTGAAAGCTGTCTCATGCAAAGGCGACGTCGTCGTCGCTGTGCGTGTGTGCATAGCGCTGTTTTCTGCTGTGATGCGGATGCGATCAATTTTTCTGACGCTGGTTAAATTGACATTTGCATCGTCCGCCTCCTCCCAGGTCAGCCACCTCCTCATTACGATCGAGCACGTCATGATCCTAATGAACTGATTGATTGACAAGCATTAGTACTAATAGTACAGCGGTACAGCTAGAGCTCTGAGACTACAGATTATTGTGTTTAAAGCCTCTTTATATATGTTTATTAGCTATGCAAATATAAAAAGATTCGTTCTCCGCACAGTCACAGATTGACGAGGTTTAGAATAATACTCGATCGGGTAGGCTAATACTCCACACGACCACACGTACACCAGATTAGGTGAAACATTTGGACCTGAATACCTGATAATGTTCCAAAGCTCGTTAGTTAACAGATGGCAATGGGTATTAGGTTTGCAACCTTTGTTAGGTGTAGCAGATGAAGTCTCTCTCGATCGTACTCAGTATGTACTGTATCTTTCAGTAGAAAACGATGTGCTCTTTAATTTGATTGCTGGACGCCGTCCATTGGGCGCATGGCCCTGATCTAGCTATCTTCATGCCCTGTCTTTGTTTAGATGGACGTATGCACGCACGAACAAGTAGGTTTATATCCTGGTAATTATACATAGCATGCTAATTTGATTAACTGTTAACTTAAATATGTTTTAAACTGTACTTAGTGTAAACGCAGGATGCATACCATTAGATGCTCTAACTTGTTATTTTGTTATACAAATTAAATTATATAATCGACATATAAAGAATATTGAAATATTTATAATTAATTAAGACATGACTAGAGCGAGCTTGGTAATGAAATTAAAATGCATAGCGGCTAATATGAATTAATGCATTTCACTTGGTTTTGTTAAAAGTAATTAGCTAGCTTGATGACATCACATGATGTCATGAGTTTGATTTGTGGCCGTTTTTCTTTAGTAAAATAAATCCCGAAATACAATAGAAATACATATATACATACAATTTTGTTTAGGCCATATCTTCTATGTTTTAACTCCGATTTGACCCGTTCAAGTTGCGTTAGGTTCGTATTTGCGAGCTCTACATGTTAGTGTAGCTGTACAGTAGGTTTAGAAAATTTAATTTTCGAGTTTATATTAAAGTAATTATTTATCTATAGGAAATCTTAGAAAATTCATAACTTTCACGTTTTAAATCCGAATTTCGTGATCTTTACGTCTGTGTGATCGTAGCAACGTGTAGAATAGTTTTGTAAGCTTTCCTAAATGTTTTTCTACTGTTGGTGTACTGTTCTAATTGTATCTTTTGTTTGCTTCGTGTATGTTTGCTCGGAATGTTTGTATGTTGATGCTTGGTGATCGAATTTAGACGGTGAGCAGTACTACGACGATTAGGAGTATTATTTTGAGCCGGACCAGCAGTATCATGAGGAAAGCTTTGATCAAGGCAAGTATAACATGGGACTATCCTTGTTACCTATTCACTGAAATTATCATACATATGCATGTGTCTTCCTTGACAACCATAGAGATTATAACTTAGCTATTGATATCTTGTTTCCTTGTCACCTATGGGTTGTGCATTTGTGTAGCTATTGCTAGTGCTTAATTATGAACAATGATCTTGTAATATGACTAATGGATTAAGCAACCAACCATTAAGATGATTTTATTACTGTTGAAAAGGGGGCTAGAGCAAGGGGTTATATTGTTGCTCTAGTTTCTCTCCGTAAGGACTTATCTGTAAGTGATAACCGGGACATACAGTACAGCTGTGAGGGCTATATGGCTCTGGCTCTAGTTGTTTAAGAGACCTTTTCTAGCTTGTTAGTGGTTACCGAAAGGCGCAAGAGGGGTCATGTCTAGTATGGTCTTGGCCTGCCAAGGTGGGTGCAGTCTTTTGTAAGTCGCCCCTTGGAGGGAGGTTCATGCTTTCCAATTGAGAATCCTTAGCGGCCCTAACTTGTTAGACGAACTTTTAAATGGCTTTATATGATTTCCGGTGTTTTGGGGAGTCGCGAACCCATGCATTTGGAAGTCATGACTCACAGTGAAAGTGTACACCTCTGCGCAGAGTTTAATAAACTGGTATACTAGCCGTGCTCACGGACACGAGCGGCCTTGGGGATTCTTACAGAATAGTTGATCACCATTATTATATCATGCTTAATTATTGTTGATTATTATTATGCTCATGTTAATGCTATTCATTATCCTTATTACAATTGATCATTGGTTCATTAATGGGAATTGGAATACCTTGATGCTACTCAATTGCTAATTACATGATGAATAAAAGCTAAATGCAGTCAAACAGTGTCTAGCTTTTTGAGCCTCATGAACCCTGTGTTATACTTGTTGAGTTCGACATGAACTCACTCTTGCTATTTCCACCACACTCCAGTGTGTAGTAAGATGCTACTCGGAAGAAGGACAAAGGTGTAGTGGAGTTTTCAGAAGACAAGTAAAAGTGCTAGGCATATGTTACCCCCAGTCAGCCGTCCACACCTGGTTTTCTAAAGAACAAAACCAGGCTAATCATATGTGTGCCCAGGAAGTCCACACATACGTCAGAATGAAAAAGTATCAGAAACAATGTTATTATATAACGTATGCATAGCTATATTAACACTTACATCAGAGTATCGCGGAACGGTGACTAAACTTCAGGCTCCATTCTTCTCAGGGACGGCTGACTGGGGGTAACATATGCCTAGCACCTCTACTAGTCTTCTGGAAACTCCACTACACCTTTGTCCTTCTTCCGAGTAGCATCTTACTACACACTGGGGTGTGGGGGAAATAGCAAGAGTGAGTCCATGTCGAACTCAACAAGTATAACACAGGGTTCATGAGGCTCAAAAAGGCTAGACACTGTTTGACTGCGTTTAGCTTTTAATCATCATATAATTAGGAATTGAGTAGCATCAAGGTAATCCAATCCCATTAATGAATCAATGATCAATTGTAATAAGGATAATGAATAGCATTAACATAAGCATAATAATAATCAACAGTAATTAATCATGATATAACAATGGTGATCAACTATTCTGTAAGAATCCCCAAGGCCGCTCGTGTCCGTGAGCACGGCTAGTATACCAGTTTATTAAACTCTGCGCAGAGGTGTACACTTTCACTGTGAGTCGTGATTTACCCTTTCGCCCGAGGTGATCAGCCTCTTGACCCACTTCCAAGGAAGGTCGACAGGGTTCACTATGAAGCCTTTCAAAGGTTCGTCTAACAAGTTAGGGCCGCTAAGGATTCTCAATTGGAAAGCATGAACCTCCCTCCAAGGGACGACTTACAAAAGACTGCACCCACCTTGGCAGGCCAAGACCATACTAGACATGACCCCTCTTGCGCCTTTCGGTAACCACTAACAAGCTAGAAAAGGTCCTCATACTTGACTAAAGCCAGAGCCATATAGCCCTCACAGCTGTACTGTATGTCCCGGTTATCACTTACAGGTAAGTCCTTACGGAGAGTAACTAGAGCATCAAAATAACCCACATGCTCTAGCCCCCTTTCAACAGTAATAAAATCATCTTAATTGGTTGATTGCATAATCCATTAGTCAAATTACAAGATCATTGTTCATAATTAAGCACTAGCAGTAGCTACCCAAATGCATACCCAAGGTTGACAAGGAATCAAGATATCAAACGCTAAGTTATAATCTCTATGGTTGTCAAGGAAGACACATGCATATGTATGATAATTTCAGTGAATAGGACAACAAGGATGGTCCCATGTTATACTTGCCTTTTTCCCAAAGTTAAGCTGCTCAGAATCTTCAGTTGCTATCTTTCGGTCTCCAACTTTTGCTTCTGCTGTCGGTCCTCAGCTCCTAGTCTTCAGTGCTAACGAACCACGCTTCCTCTACTCGTAGCAACCAAGCAACACAAACAGACAACAAACACATCTAAGAACAAAACACCAATCACAAGTGAAACTTTCAAAAGAGCATACTAATCGGCATGGCTCAATCCTACGATCGCGAGAGCATATCAACACATGAGAACGGAGCTATCGTAAAAGAGGACACGTCCAACAAGGTACTTATGACAAAACGGAGAAGATAGACTGTAAGCTTGATGTATTTTAGTTATGGTAAGATGATGGACATTTTAGAGAAGTAACCTAGAGTTAAATTAACCAATAACCAATTTATAAAAGTCAGAGCATAACCTTAGTCATATTTTAATTATAAATAATTATATCAACTAAGTCATTTGAACACTCATAGTTTAGAAAACATAAAACATGTGAGAATAGTTAATTGAATTATTATACGTTTCATGGTTGATCTAGGTAAATCATATTTAAGAAGGCATTTAGGTTGATATTAATCGTATTAATATTGATTCATGAAAAGTCTCATGTATAAACCTAAGTTGGAGCTACTCTTATTTTATTTATAAACAATGTTGTATAATTTAATCAAGTTTATTAACTTTATCTTTGCAAAAGGAAAAGTATATGTGAAAGCAACTGAATGAGTTATATATAAATGTTATGTCTGTAGCATGCTTAAGCTAAACAAAATATGATTTAAAAAGGCATTCATATTTACATTAATGTAGTTAGCAATCGTCATGGTCCAAAGCTCATCTTATTTGAAAAACTAGGTTGCGTTAACAATAATCAATTTAATATTAAAATTATAAACTCAAAACATTTAAGTTAGTATTATGATTTGGTTATAAAAGATCAACGTATATACCTAAGTTACTTTTGAATTCAATAAATATTAACCAAATTAATTACATGTTTCACGTTTAACTAAACATATTATAATTGATAAAGACACATTAAGGTTGGTGTTAATCAAGTTAACATTTTAATTATAAAAGACTAGAGATAAATCTAAATTACTTTTAATTGAAAAGAACATTGATTAGACATTAATCGTATTAATGTAATTTATAATTCACTAACATGTGACAAGGTAAACAACTTTGCTAACACGTAGCTTATATCAGCATGGTCGCAACACAACATGAACAAAAACGGAATTACAACCCTATGTTGATTTTAACTAAAAAAACTATTAAATAATTATTAATCAAATTAGTATTTCAATCAATAAATTCATAACTAAATGACATGATAAACAATGCCACTACTGCATTGAGCACGACGACACGAATCTAACGCGACTGGAACGAAGCAAAACGGAATTCAAACGAAACAAAACATCAGAGGATAAAAAAAAATAAAAGAAGTAGATACGTACTGTGATTGTCTAGCTTCGTCAGGTGCTGAGAAACGAGAGGCTCAGAGGCAGGTCATCTAGCTCAAGAAACAAGTGCAAAAATACATGCAGCTTGAGCACCCGAGCTAGATGTCCAGAGGCGAAGTTCCACGGAGGAGGAGCAGATGGTAAACAACCAGGGCCGGTCCTGAGTATATTTCGACCTAGAACGAAACTAAAATTTTGGGCCTTTTTATACCAAGAGAAAAATTCACAAAGATTAAACAATTATACACTACCTTAGGTCTTAGAGAGTCGCTCTCCTTTAAAGTGTTTCTTTTGATTGGTGTATTGTTCTTAGTTGTATGATTGGTTGTTCATTTGTGTTGCTTGGTTGCTGCGAGTAGAGGAAGTGTGGTTCGTTAGCAATGAAGACCAGAAAGTGAGGACCAACAAGTATAACAGAAGCTAAAGATCAGAGACAGAGGTTGAAGATTCTGAGCAGCTTAACTTTGGGAAAAAGGCAAGTATAGACCTTTTCTAGCTTGTTAGTGGTTACCGAAAGGCGCAAGAGGGGTCATGTCTAGTATGGTCTTGGCCTGCCAAGGTGGGTGCAGTCTTTTGTAAGTCGCCCCTTGGAGGGAGGTTCATGCTTTCCAATTGAGAATCCTTAGCGGCCCTAACTTGTTAGACGAACTTTTAAATGGCTTTATATGATTTCCGGTGTTTTGGGGAGTCGCGAACCCATGCATTTGGAAGTCATGACTCACAGTGAAAGTGTACACCTCTGCGCAGAGTTAAAAACTGGTATACTAGCCGTGCTCACGGATACGAGCGGCCTTGGAACATTTACAGATAGATGATCACCATTGTTATATCATGTTTAATTACTGTTGTTATTATTATGCTCATGTTAATGCTATTCATTATCCTTATTACAATTGATCATTGGTTCATTAATGGGAATTGGAATACCTTGATGCTACTCAATTGCTAATTATATGATGATTAAAAGCTAAACGCAGTCAAACAGTGTCTAGCCTTTTTGAGCCTCATGAACCCTGTGTTATACTTGTTGAGTTCGACATGGACTCACTCTTGCTATTTCCCCCACACTCCAGTGTGTAGTAAGATGCTACTCGGAAGAAGGACAAAGGTGTAGTGGAGTTTTCAGAAGACTAGTAGAAGTGCTAGGCATATGTTACCCCCAGTCAGCCGTCCCTGAGAAGAATGGAGCCTGAAGTTTAGTCCCCGTTCCGCGATACTCTGATGTAAGTGTTAATATAGCTATGTATACGTTATATAATAACATTGTTTCTGATACTTTTTCATTCTGACATATGTGTGGACTTTCTGGGCACACATATGATTAGCCTGGTTTTGTTCTTTAGAGAACCGGGTGTGACAGAGTGGTATCAGAGCGGTGATGACTGTAGGACGTATGCCAAGTAGCACTGGACGTATTCTAAAACTTATTTTACGATAAAACTATTTTGTCATCCCTTGACTCATTGATTTTGACTATTCCTCTTCCTTGTCTTGTTGTATCCCTTCCTTGATAGCTTCCTTTGAGCTATTATTTTTTACTCCCTTGGATTTTGTTTTATGTTGTTTTTACTAAAAGGTTTCTGATCTCACCTTTTTCAAAGATTCGATGGTCTTTCATCATCCATAATCTTCCCTTAGGATGACCACCATTGTTGAAGCAGCACGTGTAGTACCGATGATGTGATTGGTGCTTTGTTTTGCCTGATGTGTGCTTGTTTTGCTTGATGTGTTGCTTGTGTGTTGCCTTGTTCTCGTGTTTCAAAGGTAGCTCGGAAGGTATATGTCTTGAGGAGTAGCTTGATCCATGTTAAGAGGGGTAGGTTTTACGTAATACCTCGCATGCTGATTTCTATAGCAGTCAGCAATGTTTCTGTTATATCTCAAGATATGGACATGAGAAATTTATAAAATTTTACTGGGAATAACTAGACTTCTATATCTTTCCAAACCCACTGGACTTACCTTTTTATCTATTATGAGCTAAGAGATATACCTGTTCCAAGTTGGGGTCACTGCGCAGTCTGGAATCCTGAAACAGTTTCGGTTAAGTTCAGTTTTTGACTAACTTATGGACAGAATCTGGAAAAGTGTTGTGAATAAAAGTTGTAGATAATTTCATAAGCTTTCCAACCATATAAAGATCACCTTAATCGGATGTCTGTATCTCGAGATATGTCAGATTTACTGAACTATTAAAATTGGAATTCGCCCAGAAATTTTCTGCATTACTTCCTTATCTTGTATAAGTGAATATATCATTGGATATCTTCGAATCTGATTGATTTGCCTTGGAATCTTACATTAGAGATGATTATGGTTATCTAGAATAAAAGGAGATGCAAGTTACTTAGGTGTCCCCTAGTTTCTTTTTCTTAAGAGGGATAGCAAAGTTGTGAGTGTTGCAAGATGAAGGTTTCGTATGTCCTATTGCTTCACTTGGAAGAAGTGGTTATCTCTATGATTGGAAGTCTACTTATGTGCTAGTGTTGTTGCTTGGGATCAGTGCTTTGTTGGATCGTCTACAAGAAGCTCGGGTATTCATTAGGACTGTTCTTCACTTTAAGCTATCATCAGTTGGGAGTTCAACATTCAATTCAACATACTCTATATAAGTTAGCATGGACGACATAGGAAGGAGATGTCGGAAGTCTATAGTTAGTTTCATGAAAACTTAGATGACATCACCCCCATATCAAGTATGTTTAGTAAGTTTTAAGTGAAGGACTCATCAATAGTAGCAAGCCTTAGAGAAAGTGTTTCCTTTAATGACATTGCCATGTGGAACAAAATCTTTGTTAAGTGGGGTAGTGTCCGCTACCATCATCAATCTCAAGCGACGAGGTACAAAGAACTGAAGATCAAACCTTATCTTTCTTGTCATCTTTTGGCTATCCTTGATCCATGTCTTGTATCTCATCAACTCAAATCAAAGAAGCATGAAGACTTGAAGATTAGTGTCATCTATCTCTCTAGTCTCTCTGAATCTCGTTTCTACCTTATCCTGTCTTTTTAGAGCAGTCTGTCTTTCTTAGCTCATATCTCTATTTTTGGACGCCCAAAAATCATGGATAAATTCTGGACAATAGTAGACTTCAATATCTTTCTCTGACCGTAAGAACCATCCTGATAGCTACTATGGTTTGGGAGTTATGAAAATCACAAGGCGGTGCATCTGTGCTGTCAGTAATCTGGAATAGTTTCTGTTGTGCACAGTTTTCGACCACGTTAACTGCAGAATTTGGAGAAGTGTTCTATAAGAAAGTTGTAGTAAATTTGATAAGCTTTCCAACGGTATAAGCTACAATATCATTGGATTCGTAGAACTTGAGTTATAACTGTATTTCTGCACTGCTGTTTTTCTGCTCGTGAGGAAGAGCAGGATTACTTGTTCTTGCATATGCTCATGAATTTCTTTGGGATGTCAGAAGGACATGATGATAGTTATCACTCAGAAAAAAAATATAATCTATCCATTGGTGTTCTCCAATTGATCTCTTCTTAAGGGGGTTTGTCGAACTAAAGACAATACAAGATGGAGGTTTATATGTTCTGTTTCGTCATCTGGAAGCATCAGCTATCTACGTGGTTGCAAAGTCATTATCGAGCACAAGTATCTTTTCTTAGGGTGAGTAACCTGTTGGAACCATCTATAAGGATCTTAAGAGTCTAAAGGATACCTTTACAAAGTTGGTTATGAGCTTGTGGCATCATCATTGGATAAGAGTTGATGAAGAAAAAGTAAAGACTTGTAGATCAACTTTATCTTTCTCCCTAGTCTCTCCAAATCTCGGGACGAGATTCCTGTTAAGTGGGGTAGAATTGTCACACCCCAAAATTTTCACTTTTGGGTTGTGCTTAGAAAATACTAAATAAAATAAATAATTTCAATATTTGAATAAATTTATTAGATAAAGTTAAGTTGCTGCTAATTTGAATATAGAAAATTGTGATTTTAAACTTTTTCACATTAATTTAATAATGTGGTGTTTGTGTGATGCTTGTCTTTGGTGTTGGTGAGTGCTATTATTTTTTAAAATACCATAGGACGACGTTTACTTCTCATCGGAAAATTTTTTGGTATTTTCTGGATTCAAAATTCTAATTTCCGTGAGCTTAATCTTTTTCCTTGATCTCTTCATCCATCTTTTCATAAGCTCCAAATACTTTATTTGGGTTCCTCATGTTCCATAATGTCTCTAGAAAATTCCCTCGAATTTTCGGAGCTTTCGGAGTATTTTTCGCGGCTTAAATAATAATTCTGGACTTTTCTAGAATTATTTTATCCACGAAATTAATTAATTCCGAAAATAATAAATATCTCATTTTCCACCAAAGCTTGTGTGCAATAATCCTAAATGTCCATTCATTTATTTACTAATGGGCTTTAATAATTAATTAGGCCTATTAGTAAAGATGGAGGGTGCAACGTCAATTAGCACCATATCGCTAGTTGACGTGAAGGTGGAGAGTCTTCCTCCCTATATATATGTCCGGCCTGCCTGCTAGCCCTGTTTTCCGCCGCTGTCGCCGCCCGCCGCCGCTGCTGTCGCCGCCCGCCGCCGCTGTTGCCGTTGCCGCCGCTACGCCGCCGCTATCGCCGCCGCCGCGATCTGTTCATATGTCCATCCCGTGCGGCCGTGCCGTTGCCATGTCGACGTACTCCGAATTCTCCATCACGCCTGCATTTGTCACCGTGATGTTCCTCGCCAACCAACCTCGAATTCATTAGTCCATGTTGCCACTGGATAAAAGCGACCGCAGTGCGTGGCAATTCCTAGGCGTGTCGTCGATGCAGCCGTCGATTCATAATTCAGGGCTGCGGAATTCTACGTGAAAGCTGTCTCATGCAAAGGCGACGTCGTCGTCGCTGTGCGTGTGTGCATAGCGCTGTTTTCTGCTGTGATGCGGATGCGATCAATTTTTCTGACGCTGGTTAAATTGACATTTGCATCGTCCGCCTCCTCCCAGGTCAGCCACCTCCTCATTACGATCGAGCACGTCATGATCCTAATGAACTGATTGATTGACAAGCATTAGTACTAATAGTACAGCGGTACAGCTAGAGCTCTGAGACTACAGATTATTGTGTTTAAAGCCTCTTTATATATGTTTATTAGCTATGCAAATATAAAAAGATTCGTTCTCCGCACAGTCACAGATTGACGAGGTTTAGAATAATACTCGATCGGGTAGGCTAATACTCCACACGACCACACGTACACCAGATTAGGTGAAACATTTGGACCTGAATACCTGATAATGTTCCAAAGCTCGTTAGTTAACAGATGGCAATGGGTATTAGGTTTGCAACCTTTGTTAGGTGTAGCAGATGAAGTCTCTCTCGATCGTACTCAGTATGTACTGTATCTTTCAGTAGAAAACGATGTGCTCTTTAATTTGATTGCTGGACGCCGTCCATTGGGCGCATGGCCCTGATCTAGCTATCTTCATGCCCTGTCTTTGTTTAGATGGACGTATGCACGCACGAACAAGTAGGTTTATATCTGGTAATTATACATAGCATGCTAATTTGATTAACTGTTAACTTAAATATGTTTTAAACTGTACTTAGTGTAAACGCAGGATGCATACCATTAGATGCTCTAACTTGTTATTTTGTTATACAAATTAAATTATATAATCGACATATAAAGAATATTGAAATATTTATAATTAATTAAGACATGACTAGAGCGAGCTTGGTAATGAAATTAAAATGCATAGCGGCTAATATGAATTAATGCATTTCACTTGGTTTTGTTAAAAGTAATTAGCTAGCTTGATGACATCACATGATGTCATGAGTTTGATTTGTGGCCGTTTTTCTTTAGTAAAATAAATCCCGAAATACAATAGAAATACATATATACATACAATTTTGTTTAGGCCATATCTTCTATGTTTTAACTCCGATTTGACCCGTTCAAGTTGCGTTAGGTTCGTATTTGCGAGCTCTACATGTTAGTGTAGCTGTACAGTAGGTTTAGAAAATTTAATTTTCGAGTTTATATTAAAGTAATTATTTATCTATAGGAAATCTTAGAAAATTCATAACTTTCACGTTTTAAATCCGAATTTCGTGATCTTTACGTCTGTGTGATCGTAGCAACGTGTAGAATAGTTTTGTAAGCTTTCCTAAATGTTTTTCTACTGTTGGTGTACTGTTCTAATTGTATCTTTTGTTTGCTTCGTGTATGTTTGCTCGGAATGTTTGTATGTTGATGCTTGGTGATCGAATTTAGACGGTGAGCAGTACTACGACGATTAGGAGTATTATTTTGAGCCGGACCAGCAGTATCATGAGGAAAGCTTTGATCAAGGCAAGTATAACATGGGACTATCCTTGTTACCTATTCACTGAAATTATCATACATATGCATGTGTCTTCCTTGACAACCATAGAGATTATAACTTAGCTATTGATATCTTGTTTCCTTGTCACCTATGGGTTGTGCATTTGTGTAGCTATTGCTAGTGCTTAATTATGAACAATGATCTTGTAATATGACTAATGGATTAAGCAACCAACCATTAAGATGATTTTATTACTGTTGAAAAGGGGGCTAGAGCAAGGGGTTATATTGTTGCTCTAGTTTCTCTCCGTAAGGACTTATCTGTAAGTGATAACCGGGACATACAGTACAGCTGTGAGGGCTATATGGCTCTGGCTCTAGTTGTTTAAGAGACCTTTTCTAGCTTGTTAGTGGTTACCGAAAGGCGCAAGAGGGGTCATGTCTAGTATGGTCTTGGCCTGCCAAGGTGGGTGCAGTCTTTTGTAAGTCGCCCCTTGGAGGGAGGTTCATGCTTTCCAATTGAGAATCCTTAGCGGCCCTAACTTGTTAGACGAACTTTTAAATGGCTTTATATGATTTCCGGTGTTTTGGGGAGTCGCGAACCCATGCATTTGGAAGTCATGACTCACAGTGAAAGTGTACACCTCTGCGCAGAGTTAAAAACTGGTATACTAGCCGTGCTCACGGATACGAGCGGCCTTGGAACATTTACAGATAGATGATCACCATTGTTATATCATGTTTAATTACTGTTGTTATTATTATGCTCATGTTAATGCTATTCATTATCCTTATTACAATTGATCATTGGTTCATTAATGGGAATTGGAATACCTTGATGCTACTCAATTGCTAATTATATGATGATTAAAAGCTAAACGCAGTCAAACAGTGTCTAGCCTTTTTGAGCCTCATGAACCCTGTGTTATACTTGTTGAGTTCGACATGGACTCACTCTTGCTATTTCCCCCACACTCCAGTGTGTAGTAAGATGCTACTCGGAAGAAGGACAAAGGTGTAGTGGAGTTTTCAGAAGACTAGTAGAAGTGCTAGGCATATGTTACCCCCAGTCAGCCGTCCCTGAGAAGAATGGAGCCTGAAGTTTAGTCCCCGTTCCGCGATACTCTGATGTAAGTGTTAATATAGCTATGTATACGTTATATAATAACATTGTTTCTGATACTTTTTCATTCTGACATATGTGTGGACTTCCTGGGCACACATATGATTAGCCTGGTTTTGTTCTTTAGAGAACCGGGTGTGACACTAACCCTATCCCAAATATCGTCGTTCCGGACTCTATCCCTCCTTATGTGCCCACAACACCAACGCAACATACGCATACAAGTTATCCAGGTCTGGTAATAATCTTTGCATTTTGCACACTAATTTGTACAGTAAAATAACTCCAACATAAAATATTCATGATCACTACCCATGTGCCATGTGATCTAGAAATGAAACTGTCATAGAATGTTTTGAAATCAGTGTAAATAGCAAAACACAACTGTAAAACACATGGCCTAGTAGTGTTTGAACATTGAAACATACTATTTTCCACTGTCAGGCAATAAGTAAACCCAGTTGTTTGGCAGAACATTATTATATCACACTACGCATGTATTAGGACAGGATGAAGTCTCTACAGAAATAGGAAACCAAGACAACAAACACAATTATGTACGTGTCTAGATAATCTCAATGCTCCATTCCTTGCTCTCAAAAAGCTAATGGTAAAAAGCTTATTGCACTGCGATCTAATTGTGCAGCCTAACTTTTTTTTACGCACCATACATAGAAACAGAAGGCATGCACCCTATCAGCGATCAGTGGCTGATTGCTAGTAAAAAGAACTCTGCAAGGCTCCTAACCAAACTAATATGATGCACTATATGTTATTTTTTTTTCGAGAACGTGCTATAGCACGTATTTCATTAAGCAGAATAAATAAGATTTGTTACAGGCAGAGTGAACTTACGGTAATCCGAAGATTACCGAAAATCGTACTCCACACCCTTACGACACTCGCACGAGGTTGTAATTACATAAAACTATAACGACAAAGGTGCTGGCGCCGATGGGCTAGTTGTCCTCGTCGTCTAACCCGATCATGTTCAGCTCCATGGCCACTGGGTCGAACTTCCCACCAAGAAGAAGCTGTAGCGCGTCATGGGTGGAGTCTGAAAGCGGCTCCCGGAAGACGGCCTTATACTTGCGCACTGTGTCGGAGCCAACATTGGGGGACGAAATCTCTAATCCTAGCTTGTTCATGAGAACACGCTGAGCCTGTTTGGTGGTGTCTGCCTCGCGCGGTTGGGCGGCAATGCGCACACTACGCCGCAACGACGCAATTGGAGCCGGCGTTCGAGGTCTGCGCAACCTCGGCGGCCCATGGATGAGGGGCGTCTGCAAAGGTAGACAGAGCCGCTCCTCCAAACTCTCCTCAATCGACAACACGGCCGCAGCGACAGCCGGCATGGCTGGAGGGGATCTCCCTGCCAATACCGCTGCCGAGGATGTTTCGCCCGAGCCGCATACGTCAGGGCCTGAAAGGCAGAGATCCACTGCCAAGGCCGTCTCCAACACGGCAAGAGCCGCGTCGCCAGCCTCGACGTCAAGGCGACCTGTGTCGTTGACGTGCGACGAGGGGGCCTCAGCCTCCACCCCCGACGCCTCAGCATCCGCAAAGTTGAGGTGAACCATCAGTGATGGCGAACGGGCGTCCACCAACCTAGCCTTAGCCCCCAGAGGGGCCGCAGGCGGAGTAGACAGGCACCCAAGCGCCGAAGCACCCACCGATCGCTTGGCGACAAGCGAGGCAGCGAGTCCAAGCGAGGCAACGAGTTCATCGAGCATCGGGTCAACCCAAGCGGGAGGCCCAGTGCCCTCGCACAGCGCCCCAGCGAGCGGATCGGGCTCATGGGGGCAGGAAGTGACAGTAAAAGAGGCCAGACCGAAGGCAGCAGTAGGAGAAGATGGCAACCTCTCCTGGTCGGCTGGCGCGCCTGAGCCGGAGTCCTTTGGTCTCGCCCTGTGCCGCCGACGCCGTCGCGGTCCCCCACTGCCCTCCACAGCCCCCGCTGCGGCAGCCCCAACACTGCCGCGCGGCGCGTGTTGGGAGGCCATCGGGGTGTCACGGGCAGAGTGACGTGCCAGGCTGGCGCCCGCCGCAGAGGTCGAAGCAGTCCAACGCCTACAGTCCTTGGCGTGGTGCCCAAATCCGCGACACCGTAGACAACGACACGGCAGCCGGCAAGTCGCTACTCGATGCGAGTAGGAGAGGCATCTGAAGCATCTGCCAAGGAGCTCAGCCGGGATCTTCTTGACCTGTGAAAGCTGCTTCTGGCTGTGGCGAGGCACCGTCGAGGCAGCAACAGACCCTACCCCCAGCAGGGGGAGGATCTCACGCCAACCATCGCTGTCGGGGGCGGAGAACCGTCCACGGCGGCCAAGGCGTTGGCGGGCAGGGACACGGCCATCCACTGGCCGAACCGGCAAGCCGTGCACAAGCTGTGGGCGCTGGTGCACCGGGATCCTTGCCGCCTGCCGCGGACCAAGTTGACGCTGCGCAGGCACTCGCACGGCCCGCGGCCGCGGTGTCCCATGGCCGTCAGGCGCCCAGGTCCTGCGCCGATGACGCCGCTTCCTCCCAGCAGGCACCGGGTGGGTTCCCTTCACGGCGGCAACGTGCTGTGCCGCGTTCAGAGCTCCAACCGGCGGCGAAGGTGTGGTCAGGAGCGCCTTGCGAGCGGCGTCCAGGTACGACGGGCGCATGACAGTAGGAGCGAGTTCATCATCGGAACTGCCCGCGCCGGAGTCTTCCTCCCAACGCCGAAACTTACTCCTTCCAGCCGGCGTACGAGAAGGGAAGAAGGGGAGGGCATGCGGGGAGAGGGAGGACGGCGAGGAACTGCCTAGGCGTACGGCAGCCACCTCCACGTCCTCGTCCTCCAGGACATCCTCGACGACGACGAGCCCCTCGTCCATCGTCGTTCCACCAGTAGCAGGCACCAGCGGGGCGGCAACGGCTTTGGGCCCGGCGGTGGCGGCCGCGACGGCAGCGCCCGGCCCGGCCTCCAACAGCTTTTCCACCGCCATGGGAGTAGGGTGGGGCGCGGCGGCGCACCCAGGCCCTGACGCGGTGGGCGTGGCGCGGACAGTCGTTGTGCAGCCCAAAACGGGGAAGACGGTGGAGGCTGCAAAAGGAGAGAGGGAGGAGGCCGCTACATCCCTGGAGGCAGCGCCGGTTTGGGTGGTCGTCGGCGCCAGGGTGACGGCCGGCGGGCAGAGAGACCCCGCGAGCTCGACAAGGAGAGCCGGGGCGGTCGCCACATCCCCCTGAAACGGTAGATCCAGCCGTGGGTGGCCCGGATCCGTGCCTGGGAGGGGTGGATTTGGGACTGGGAGTTGGATCGATGGAGTGGGTGTGGAGTCGTTGGCGCCGCCAGGGGCAGGGGGCGGGTCGGGAGGGCGAAGCTCGTGCTTCATCAGATAGGGATCATAGTGAGGAGCTAGCCCACCCACTATATGTTATTAGATGCCAATTTAGACTACACACAAACCAAGCATTGAGCAATCCAGCTTTCTGATTTATGCCAACACAGGTCAAGTCTGAAAAGATGATTCAGAAATCAGCATATCCACATTTTTTCTGTGACACATGTGTCTATTTTGAATGCTCAATCCAGATCCTTTCTTCTAAGAATAAATACTACAGTAAGTGATATGCCATGAATAATTAAACATGATCACGACTATGAAGGAGTGGAATATCTCCAAGGATTTAGCTATGGACAGGAGCACTTGGAGACTGGCAATCAACGTGCCTGAACCGTGACCTCTTTCTGTCTTGTGCCTTTTATGTCCCTTTATGTGTCTCTCTATTTCTCGTCTCTTTTGGGTTTCATCTCTAGCCTACCCTAAATTGCTTGGGACAAAAGGCTATGTTGTTGTTGTTATTGTTGTTGATCACGACCCTGTGTGGCTGTGTTCCTCCATTTTACATTAGCTATTCAAATAACTTTGTTAAAAAAGCATAATGCTTGTAATATAATTGTTAGATTAGATTGTACTCGAAGCTAAAAAGAGGCACCTGCTAAATATTTTCGACTCTGGTAAATGCATATTTTATCAATTTACCAGGATGGGATCTGCTCGAAGATAGCTTTATATGCTCCACAGAATATTTTTTGATAAATGACATATAAATTAAATACATTTGACTCTGCTAAATATTTTCCTGTTGCACATTACAATTAATTAATAAAAAAAACAAGGGCTACAAGTTCAGATGTAATTGCAAGTTAACATTCATCTAGGTCTGGCAATAATCTTTGCATTGCTCATTAATTTATGCAGCCACATAACACCTCTACATCAACATAAATTCATCAAACATGCATGATTGCTGACTACCTGCCTTGTGATGTGGAGATGCAATCGACATGGAATGTTTTGAAATGGACATCCATAGTAAAATACAATGGTAACACAGTTTGCCTGATAGTGTCTGAACTATTTTCCACTGAGTGTCAGGCAATAAGTAACTCCAATTGTTTGTCATAAAATTATTACATATTACGACAATTATTACATTACATTCTGTACATATTACGACAGGATGAAATCTCTATAGAAACGAGAAATCAACAACAAAACATTATGTACATGTCCAGCAAATCTCAACTCTATTCTTTCCCTGGGTCTCTAAAAGATAATGTTAAGCAGGTGCCCTACACACGTTGAGACAAAATCACAAATGAAAGTGGTGGTGACAGTGCTAATTCCGCAAGGTTGTTTGAGACCTAAATAACTAATGACAAAAGAGGACACATCCTGTAGATGCTTAATTCGCTGTACCAAATGTGGCACTTTGATGTACTAAAATAAACCAACCTATAGACAGTATGAGACTGCTGAGAACCAAGTAAGTATGATTAGATGCATGCGCTTGTCGAGGAAAACCGTGTCATGATAAATCTGACACAGATGAAAAATGAGCACAGTATCTTCCAAGTATCGTCACCTACTAAACAAAATAGTCACTCATCTGAGCAGACAAGCCCATATATAAAGGCAAGCGATGCCGCATCATCACATCTAAAACCTGTGGCATCAGGACAATCCTAGTTGAGAAAAATGGGAACCACAACCAGGTGTTCTTCCGTCCAGGGTAGCGATTCAGCAGGGTGGGTGACAGGAGAGGCCCGCACTCCAAAAGGGACAAGGACAAAATGCGATCATCAGGCAACTCTAAACACGCGTCCTAATCGCGCACAGATAACAATTGACATTCTCTCACAAGCGACCTTAATCCAGAACAAATCACAACATACAGATGTTTCATCATCAGAAGAAGAACCTAGATTTCCTTCACTAATTGGCCGATGGCAATTGCAACGAATCGATAAGAATGGAACAGCAACGCGAAACGGAAGCTGGGGAGAGAAATGTTACACCGAGGTTGTTCATCTCCCAGAAGATCTTGTGAACGCCACTGTCCACCGCCTGCAAACGACAGAACCGATTAGGAATCAAAGAGAGAACCCTTGGGGGAGAGGGAATGGCAGATCTGGGATCTGGTGGCCGGGGAAGAGGGGGAGGGAGGGAGGGCGCACCCGCTCGCCCGCGAAGGCGCCGGCGACGACGAAGGTGACGCAGAAGGCGTTGCGGCCCATCACCACGCGGTAGAGCGCGTCGAGGACGCCCATGGCGAACGGCGGCGGCGGCGGCGGGTGGGCGTGCGGTTGACGGGGGAGAGGAGAGAGGATTCGGAGGCGTCTTCTTTTGGGCGTGTTCGGTAGGTTTAGACATGAATGAAATCGGCAGGGTCTAGAAGACAGGGACAGCTGAATGAAATCGGCAGGGTCTAGAAGACAGGGACAGCTGAAATCAGCTGTAACCGGCTATAAGTCAACCCGCCGAACCTGCCTTTTATATTTTTTCCCTTCTTGATTGATTGACTGACTTGATTGAATAATAACGATCCCTTTCTTTTGGGCCGAACCCAGTGGCCCATCCAGTCCTTTTTTTCTATCTTTATAACAAAACTAGTTAAGTGTCCGTGCGTTACTACGAGAGCTAAAATTAGAACAAGGCAATACAATTAACGAGCTTTTACATGTTAAGTATTTTTATCTGATGAATGCCAAGCAAACTATTCAGTGACTTTTACAATTAACGTGCTTTTACATGATCTATGACGGTACACAATACAGTTGTACAATGTATTTATTTCTTTTACACTACAAATGTCAAAATTACAAACAAATATCAATCCTGTAAAAGAGCAAACTGTGAGGGTAACTTTTTGACTCGTATTATCAAAAGACACAACAACCCTGCACATCCTATCACCCTTAAGCACTTTGCCCCATCCTACTACTTCATCTTCTGTTTACCAGAGCCAGGCCAAGGTCCCATAGTTGTGGTCTCCAGTATCCTTCAGGTTTCACTGAATTAGTTCCCTTTCTTGTAGTCTGACCAAATGGAGGATGACACATAATCACAAGACAAAATAAAATGAAATAAATTGTCTAAATGGACAAGCATCGCAGCTTCTTGGAAAAGATCAATAATAACCTAAATAAAATATGAAGAAAATCTGGAGCATCAAAAAAATTTGAATCCTCAAAACTAAAACATCTGGAGAAAACAGGAGCCTGGAGTTGATTTGGGAAGCAAATCTCTAGAACCATTCAACAAGCAGAGAAACCAGATGAGATGTAAATCACATAATCCACGCCTCCTACACATTATCCTGCCTACCAAACCCATCCATCAACATGCAATTCCCCAGTGAAGACAAACCGCGAACACCAGTAAGGCTTTGTTTGGATACGTATGTATTCATCTCAATCCACATGTGTTGAAGTGGATTGGAGTGGAATTAAACTAAGTTTCATTCCAATCCACTCCAACACAGTGAATACACATGCATCCAAGCAAGACCTAAAGATGGATCTCTGAAACATCCAGGCATGCAACATAAATCAAGAGGACAATTGTGCAGTTAACAATCACGGTATGCGAATAGGAAGCAGAGATCCCATCAGTTCTCGGAAGCAGGAGAAGGCATACCAGGTGGAGCTTTCATGCCTATGAAAATCGGCAAAAGTGAACGGCAGCAGCAATGCCAAGATCCAGTAGGCTGCCCACATTCTTCATAGCTCCATCTTCTTTCTGAACCCATCCCGTGCTCTCTCTCAGAACAAAAGCAATGCACAAATTAAATGCATCCAATTCAAGCATTCAAACAATGACTCGAAAAGATCAGCTACAGGGTAATAAATATTAAATACCTCTTTCAGAACTCATAAGGATACAAGCGACTAAAAACAATGCCACCGTTAGAACCAAAATTGCTCCTATATAAACGTCACAGAAGCCAAGAACAGAGAACGTCGTCACACTTGCCTTTGCCACCTCTCTGCCTCCACTGTGGCCGCTGAAGCTATTGCTATCTGCTACAGAAAACAACTCAATCTATTAGGATTGCTTTGCTACTTAGTGTGAATAGTGTTTAGATAAAGCCCTTTACCTTTTCTAGGAAATAAATTACATAGTTTTAACATCTATTATCCTTTTCATCTCTTCACAAAGCCACTGGTGAGTTGTCAATTCGCATTAAAATAAGTTTGTTGTTAATCTGGTCATTTGTATACAAAAATAAACAAAATATATATACATGGAACTTGAAGTGCAGAGTATTGCAGTACTTGCAATCTCAATGGGAAGAGCAGCTAGCATCAGTTAGTAGCAGCACTGAATTACTTCACCTGAACAGAAGAAGCATTAGCTATAACTACAGGCCTGAAAAATAGGTTTGCCGGCTAAAGACTTCATCATATATTAGCATCAGACTTTGATAGAGGGTTATTATATCATAGTGGGATTATACTTGGCCATGCAGCCCGAGGCCCGATGGCCCGGCCCACGGCCCGGCGTTTTGGCCCGGCCCGAGCACGGCACGGCCCGGTGGCCACCGGGCCCGGGCCGGCCCGGCCCGAGGACCAGGCCGTGCCTGGGCCGCCACCCAGGCACGTGGCACGGCACGGGCACGGCCCGGTCCAAGAGGCGGCCCGTTAAATTAATAATCATGTGAATATTTTGCACAACCCGCTGCAATCAATACATATATATAATATCTTCATCACTCCAAACCCTAACTTCCTCCCACTCCCACTCTTCCAGACGGCGCTGCTCTTCCCTTCCCCTCCCCATCCGTCGCGCCGCTCTTCCCTTCTTCGCACGCTGCTCTCGGGCCGCCCGCGGCACGCAGGGCACGACTGTGGGATTAAGATGGTTCAATCATCATATATCAAACAGTGTTGCATGCACCGGAGAGAGAAGCAACAGAAAAACAAATAATTGCACATTTACACCTTATTACAGTCGCATGAATCAGCTCCCTAATAGAGAAAGCTGGGCTCCTACAGTTCACAATTGGTAAAAGCTACTCAGAACTGACAGTCAATTTGCATGTTTCCAGAATTTAAATATAACATATATCCCTAAATCCATAACCAAATAATAAGCAACACATGTACCACAGAGGTCATTGATCTTGTTTGATATCTCCTTTGTCTCCTTCTCGACCTTCTTGATGCTGGTCGAGTATGGTCCAAGCCCCTATTAGACAACAAGACATCGCAATTGTTATGGTTAGCAATGTCCTGCTAAATCAACGCATCGGTAACAAGCAGTGTATCTGGAGAAAAATAAGAAGTCCACATAGAGCTTAATTCACCGCATCAACCCAAATCAAGTACAATCGCTAGGCCATGAAAAGTAAATCTTCCGCAGCAATCAGTCAATAGTTTGTGGGGAAGGTAATAGGAACCAAAAATCCATCTAGCACCGAAGAAGGGACCAATCGGGCCTGGGCACTCACGTAGGTCTTGAGGAGTGCGATTGTCGTCCTGGAGCAGCCATGGATTCTTTTTGTCCATGATCTCGTCTTCGGGCTCCGGCACCATGGTGTAGACGGTTAGCTGCCTCCTCTTCACTGATTTGTGCACCTGTCCAGGCCTGACCTCCGCGCCGCACGCTGGCCGTCGGCTGCAGCCGCACCATGCCGGGACGCAAGCTCGCAGCAGCCGCCTGCGAGGTTCCCGCCGTCCGCCGCTGTCCGCGCAAATCCCTTAGCGGCCACACGCACGGGCGCCGCCGGCTGTAGATGGGCAGCGCCAGGTCGCGAGCTCACAGCTGCTACTCACGAGGCTGCCCGCCACTGCGGCCCGCGTAGGCGCAGATCCCCAGCGGCCACACGCGCTACCGTCGCCGGCCGCGAGCTCGCAGACTTCTCTAGTGGAACCACTTCGCCACGAGGGTGCGCGATTTAGGGAGGAGCGGCGTTGGACTGGTCCCAGCCGGTGGCGGCACGATTTAGGGAGGAGAGGCGTTTTTCTCGGAGTCATGGGAGCATTTTTTTTCACGGAGGGAAGGTGAGCGCAGGCGTCGGTTTTTTTTTGAAAGGCACGAGCGTTGGTTTTTGCGGAGGCTGCGCGTAGGAAGGGAGGCGGGGGCGATTAGTGCAGCCGAGTCATTAGCGAGACGAAAACGATATCATTCGGGCCTTTTTAGTCGTAATAAAGATACATGTATATTTACTTGTTTTCCCTAAAAAAAATGTATATTTACTTGTTTCTCAAAAAAAATGTATTTACTTAATTTATTTAAAGAAAAATTTTATATAATATGTACCTAAGACCTGAGTTGATAGACAGCAGGGAGTGTTTGGTTCAACCGGTTGCCATAGCTGTAACATTTGTACTCCTTCCGTCAAAAAAAATTTATAATTCTAGAATATAGTGTCATATTAAAGTATACTAAGTTTGACTAAATTTATATAAAAATAATATTTATTATATGAAATAGGTACCATATAATTCAAAAATGATATAAACTTTCATAATACATTTATTTACTCTATGTTGCATCATATATCCTGGGAGATCAAACTTGTATACATCGGTGGATCCTAGGAATCACACTATTGACGTCACACACCAGCTAGGCTAACACATTCAAGGCCACATATGGTCTAGCACGCAGCAAGGATAGATTAAGATAACAAGGCCGACCAGTAGGATGGTCACAGAAACTTGACACCCTGATCTTCACCTGAAAAGCTCGCAAACATCTCCTGGAAAGACCTGTCAGGGAGGGCACGACGAGGTTATTCTAGGATCGGCAAGGTCACATAGAACGCCAACGAATCTCGTCGAGAGATTGATTTTTAATCGATTGTGTAGTTGGATACCTTAGCTGGTCATGATCCTCCAATATATATAAAGGAGGTGGTCTTATCCTAATAGAAAACTCTCCAAAGGCATATTTTACAATCTCCTCCCTCACGGTGCACATCAGAACAACATGAGAGGGACCCGATACAGACTTCGGAACTTTCGACATACGTTGGAACTTCCGACGTAGGGCAACCAATAAAGTGACAGAGTTTTGGGTTCATCAAAACTTCTGATAGGAATCGGAACTTCTGACCTTTCTGATAGCCCAACAAATTCTCAAGTCCACATCCAACCTCCTCTGACCTTTTTTTCCTATCAACATATGCCCCCTAATTTTTATGTGAGATTTATGCGAACTTGAAAATATAAAACATCAAATAGCAAAGATGTCCAACTCATCGGCTACTTGGGATCTAAGGGCAATGTATACATAATCCATTTTTGTTCTAAGGACAATACATGTATCGGCCATTGTCTCGTGAGTACTTAGGCCACTTGCCAAACACTTGGGATTTTTTTTCAAATACCTTTGGTTAGCTCTTGCGAGACGATCACCTTGCAATGTCTCTAGCATATATGAATTTTAAAATATTGCTTTGATCACCTTGAGTGGACCTTCCCATCTTGTGACCACTTACAAACTTGTTGCTCTTCATCTCAAGTGGTAGAATGTTCTTCCACACAAATCCCCTAACTTGAAAAGATTTGCTTTTTTACTTTCTTGTTATAAGACCGGGCAACTCGACCTTTGTCCTTCTCAATCTCCTTCAGAGCTTTGATTCTTTTGTCACCTCGTCGACATTGTCCATCATTAGACCATGATACATATAATAGATAAATTATCTTGTTTTGACTATTTATATACATCTAGATTCACTTCAACAAGCAACACAACTTCTTGTCCATACACCAACTCAAAAGGAGTAACTTTGATAGCACCATGCATGTCTAGATATGAGATGAGCCCACAGAGTTTCTCAAACAAAACTTCATGCCACTTCTGGGATTGGGCTCGATTTTCTTCTTTATAAGCTTGATCAAAGTCTTATTGCTTGACTAAGCTTGGCCATTAGCTTGAGCATAATATGGAGATGAATTGAGTAACTTAATATTATATAATTCGGCAAAATGACACACCTTCTTTGACATAAACGATGTCCCTCAATCCGTAGTTAATGTTTGAGAAATGTTGAATCTAGACATGAAGTTAAACCAAATTACCTTCTTATGTGTCATATTTTTCAAAGGCCTTAGTCCATTTTGTAGAGTAATCTGTAGCAACCAACACAGCAATGTTCCTTTGACGACGAGAAGTGAATTTGGTTTGGCCAATAAAATCTAGTCCCCAACCTCAAAATGGCCATGGCTTGATAATAGGATGCATCACCACAAATAGGCACCAACTGCAAATTACTAAGTCGTTGACACTCCTCGCATCCCTTGTAGTAGTGAAAACAATCACCAATCATAGTGGGCCAATAGAAAATCTCTACGTAATAACCACTTCATCTTCAGAGCTGATTGATGCATACCACATATGCTCTCTTGAACTTTCCCATAGCCATTTTTTGCTTGATCAGAATCTAAGTACTTAAGTAAAAAGTCTTTGGCAGCTCTTCGATATAGCTCATTATTGTGCAAAACAAACTTAAATGCACTCTGCCGATCACTTTTATTAGCTTTAGCACTTGGATCACATAAATAATACTTAATGGTAATCCTCCAATCACCTAAAATCAGCCCTAAGCTTATTAGAATAAATTTGGGCACGATTCGGCTCACTTTGTTCCTCTTGTATCGACTTTTTTGATGTGAAATTTCGTCTTTCAATGTCATAGCCTAATGCTTGTTGAGCCAACAAGTTAGGCTTATTATTTTTATGCCTTGAAATATACCGAATTTGGAATTCAGCAAAATAAACAATGATGTGAAGACATTTATCAAGATATGCATTAAGTGATTCTTCCAAATTAAAGATTGAAATATAGTGGTGACTTGTTGTATAGCCAGTAAAGAATCACCAAAGGCTTCAACATGTCTCACCTCCATGGATTGCAAAATTTCCAATTTGAACATGAGAGCTTCGTATTCGGCTTGATTGTTAGTATAAAAATAATCCAATCGGCTTGATGTCTCATTAACAGCACCATCAGGAGAAATAATGACTAACACCTTGGCAGTCTTTGCAAGCTGATCCGTTGAAATAAAGCTTCCATGGATTACAAGTAATATAACCAATTTCATCTTCTGCATCAATTCTATGCTTAACAATAAAATCAACAAGAATTTGACCTTTTGGTGTTTTCATTGGTTCAAAGGCCCAATCATATCCAATCAATATGTATGCTCACTTGCCGATCCTTTCACTAAGGATTGACTGATGCATCAATCATACATTACAATTATAGCAAGAAATTGCTAGGTCCGAGTGCTTGTTTAGCTCTTAATTAGCCTCCTAGTGGCACTTACACATGCTTGTCCAAATGAATAAGGCACAAGATTTTTTTAACGTGAATAATTTTGCTCTGGCGTCACTAAAAAGGGCCTGAATGTCCAAATGAATTCAACAAGCACTATGACTCCGAGAAGGAAAAACACCATTTGGTCACCTACATGCCATGTTAAGTAATTAGTGCACTAAAATAGCTTAAGATGACATGAGGGGGGTGTTTGCAAAATCTAGCAAGTGACTGATATTATTTCAACACAACTCATGCACATTTAATTACCTGGCAAGAAGAACACATCTTGACGTTTTTGTGCCCATGAAAACCTGCATTAACATATTCCCATGTAGGGATGAAAACGGTACGGATATTTTCCGACCGTATTCGAGACCGAATCCGTTTAGAGGGGTTTTAATCCATCCGTATCCGAGTCTGGATATTTAACATCCGATACCGTATTCATATCCGAATATTTAAATCACATATTTATGATGTTGATATCCAATCGTATTCTATCCGGCATTTTTTATACTATCCGTATTCAAATCTGAATCCGGACATAAATATGAAAACAAATACGATATCAGTGATATCCGTCCGTATTCGATCCGTTTTCATCCCTATTCCCATGACATCAATTGTACACCCTTTTGACTTACACCATATAAGAACATAACCAAAATTGCATTCTACTAGGTAAGGAACAAATCTAGAGAAACCTATGAAAATAGTATCAAGGACTCTAAACTTATCAATACCAAATAACCAAATAAATTTCTATGGGTTCTATATCTAGTTTTATGCTTCTAGGGGTTATCTAGATGGGCATTATTACTTCCAGAGCAAGTAGATGTAGATCTTTTGCTTTGGGACAAAATCAATTGGAATACTATTCGATTACGAGATTCCTATATATATTTACCAATAATAAAATTAATGTCATTAACAATTACATGTCGTGTATGAAAGGATCAAGATGCCCAAGAGGGGGGTGAATTGGGCTTTTCTAAAAATTAATTGCAAGAATTAAATCCTACAAGCCGGAATTCACCCCTAGTGCCTACTAGTGTTCCTAGAGATTCTACCGGTAAAAGTTTTGCACCCTAGTTTCCAATCCTAGTCTAGCATGGCAATTCTAGGAAAGTAAATCAAGCAATGAATGTAAATACGAGAATGTAAATGCTTGAAAGTAAGGGCAAGGAACACGGCGATGTTTTTCCGAGGTATCGGAGAGTCGCCACTCCCCACTAGTCCTCGTTGGAGCACCCGCGCAAGGGTGTAGCTCCCCCTTGATCCGCGCAAGGATCAAGTGCTCTCTACGGGCTGATTCTTCGACACTCCGTCATGGTAAATCACCCAAAACCGCTCACAAGATGAGTTGGGTCATCCACAAGCTCCGCCGGATGATCACCAAACTCCCAATCACCACCAAGCCGTCTAGGTGATGGCGATCACCAAGAGTAACAAGCTAGAACTCTCACTTGACCACAACAAGCCTAATGAGAAGGTGGATGCACACTTGCTACTCTCTAATCGCTAGTGAGGAACTCTCAAGCTTTGATTCTCAAAACACACTCCTCACTAGAGCTCTTGCACTCCCTTGCACTCCAAAGGTGTTTCTCAGCTGAACAAATGAGCAAGAGACCTCTAAAAGAGGTGGTAGGGATGTATTTATACACCCCACAGTCGAAACGAACCGTTACCTGCCAACTTAGCAAAACACGGGGTGACCGGACGCGCCGGTCGCCGTAACGGTCGAAATTCTAAAATCTCAGCTGAGTGACCGGACACGCCGGTCAGGGGTGACCGGACGCGTCCGATCGTGCAGGGAGCTTACTGTAACGAGATCGGACGCGCGACCGCGTCCGATCGGTGATGTCGCTGGACCTTACTGGAATGTGACCGGACGCGCCGATCACACCCAGGTCGCGTCCGATCGGATGTTTTCCCTTAAGTGACACGTGTCGGCCCTGACCACCGCGTCCGGTCCTCGCAAGGACCGTGTCCGGTCGTCAGCGCCGAAACACAGTCATGGTTTTGAACTGACCGGACGCGTCCAGTCAAACCGAGAACCGCGTCCGGTCAAGGGAAAAACCCTCTAAACTCTCCGAAACGCGACGCAACTTGAACCAAGTTGCTTCCAACTGAACTTTGAGCTATTCTAGAGCTACCTAGTGCTAAGTTTAACAAGTGTGCACCACACCTAAACATAAGACTCACCTAGGTCAAGCTACCCGCTCATGCTCTCCTTTATAGTACGGCCAAAAGAGAAAACAAAGATCCTGACGACTATTCCGAATGTAACTCAACACCTCGACATTCGGAACTACCCGTCCTTAATCTTGACATCACTCCTTTGAAAACCGAAACGATTTTTCCATTAAGGGGCATGAATACTATGGTGCCCAAAGCAGTTATCACCTCCATGACCTAACTTACCAAAGTTTCTGCAAAACACACGTTAGTCATGGTAATAAAGCGTTGTCATCAATTGCCGAAACCAACTCTCGGGGCCTAGATGCTTTCAATCTCCCCCTTTTTGGTGATTGATGACAACACTAAGATTCAAAAGATGAGAGTTGAGGTTTTCGAGCATGCTTGGTTCACATAAGCAAAAAGCAATAAGCACAAAGAGTTAGGAATTGCTTATGTGCCCCAAGCCAAAAGTGTGTACTCATAAGATAAGACATAAAGCGTTAGTACACAAAAAAGATATAGCTCATAAGAAATCAGAGTAAGGCACGGAAGCACAACCTTAGAGCTATAATCAAACAAGTGACATGAATTAAAACAGTGACTAGATAAACCATTAGACTCAAAGTATCTCACACGACCACATGTCACAAGAATGCAATACTAAAAAAGTAAACATGATGCATGAAAGTAGCACACAAATAAAAACAAAAACCCAGTAACAAAACTCCCCCTGAATCTACTCTCTCTCCCCCTTTGGCATCAAACGCCAAAAACTAGTCTAGGGATCTGACGGGGGAACAGACGGAGTCGTGTCGGGTGCCAAGGTGCGCGGAGTAATCACGAAGTGCAGAGTGTCTTCCTCGGACTCGGAGCTATCTGGCTGACCCTCTGAAGAAGCACGCGACTGTGAAGCGATCTGGGTCTGAGCAACAGGAACAGGTACTGACTTAGTAGCAACAAGTGGAGCAGTCTCTGTGACCTGAGCCTGTAGTGAGCCAATAGCTGGGGGATTGGTCGAGGCAACTGACGAAGGAACTGTCTCTGTAGTGCCCGTCCCTGTCACAGGAGGAACAACTGCCTCTGAAGCTGACAACCCTGAAGAAGTAGCAAAGGTAGTGTGCGAGGGTGTCGGCTGACCAGTAAACTCGCTATATGTGGCACTAAAATCGAAAGGTGTGCCTGTCAGTAGGTGAGGACGCGGCTGGTCTGAAGGAGTAAACCCCGTCTGAATAGGCGTATAGCTCGGGGACTGGAACGACTGGGGAACTTGCTGCTGTGGAGAAGTAAACTGAAAGCTCGGTTGTCCCTGACTCGAAGGTCCACTCTGTAAAGCTGGAGTCAGGACAGAAGTAGGAGGAGGAACCCCAACTGTGACTAGGTGACGCAGGAGATCCAAGTACTGCTGTTGGCTAGCTGCACTCTGTCGCTGCATCTCGAACTGCTGACGCTGCATCTCGACCTGCTGACACTGTATCTCAAGCTGCTGTCTCTGGAACTCGTCCTGTCGAGCCTGTATCTGTGCAAGCGCGGCAGCTGTGTCCTGAGCCTACCTCTATAGCTGAAGCTCCTGTCACTCCTGTGCCTGGGTCAGCCTCTCAAGAATAGCCACCATGGCTGGATCTGAGTGGGAGGCTGAACCAGAGCCACCTGCCTCGTGGTCGTGAGGTCGAGGAGACCGATACCTGGGGATGGGCTGATAATCCTCGTCAGTGCTGTCAGAGGCCTCATCCTCAGCTATATCAGCGGGCTGAGCATCTAGATCTGCAAGCTCTGCCTCAGCAAGACCCTGTACGGTCGCATCCTGCTCAGCCACTGTCTCTGGCACCTCAGGTGTCTCTCTCTGTCCTGGCACTGGGGCCTGCTCTCTCGTAACTGAAGCCCATAGCTGACGGATATCATACTCAGGAAAAGCAGTGGTAGTATCAGATATCTCAGCTCTAATCTCTGCGGGAAGGTCAAGTGCAGATCTGATGATGAAGCAAATCCAGTGAGCATAGGGCAGCTGACGATGTCCCTTGAAGCCCTCTGCCAAGGTGTCCTCCATCTCACTAAGCATAAGATCCCAAATGTCAAAAGGTGTCTGTGAGAGAAGGTGGTGAACAACCCATAGCTGCATCCTAGTCAATCCCACTCTGTAGCCAAGCCTGGGAAGAAGAGTGCGCCTGACAATAGCATCCAGGACTCGGGCTAGTGGTGTTAAACTGGCAGGAGTGCGACGAGACCATTCGCCAAAAGGTTCACGGAAGCAGGGTCGAATCAAATCTGTAGGGGGCACTGTCCCGCCGTGAGGACGTCTGGGTGGAGGAGTCTGACCAAAGCAGAGCTGATGAATCTTCGTGTCTGAAGCTGGGAGTCTGAGAATCTCCCGCACTCTAGTGCTGTACACCCTGCGGTCACGGCCTCGGAATGCAAAGTGAATGAACTCATGGGCTGGATCAATCCATAGTGAAGCATAGAACTCCCTAACCCAAGTGCCGCAATATGCACCTGTCCGTCCAAGAAAATCTGACAAGCCCGGCAGAAAGGACAGGTGCGGACGAAGCTGCTCACCCACAACCTCAACAAGTGACTCAAGGCGACAGACCCTCTGTGGTCGAAAAGCAATGCCACTGTCAACATAAGCTCTGTAAAAATCCTCCTGTAAGGGTGTATAGAATCCCTCTGAAGCTCTGGAATCTCTCACAGGTGGAAACCACCGGGTAACCTCAACAAACCTCAAACTCTGCACCTGACGTGCTGTAGCACCCCTCAAGTCAAAGTGCTCGACTGGGGGTGAACCTCTAGCCCTAGGAGGTGGACATCCTCCACGACGCTGGCCCTCTGGCCTAGGAGTCACCTGAGTGCGTGTGCGTGTGGAGCAGTGACGTGGTGGAGTCTGAGCTGGCTACTCCTCTATCCCCTCTGGAGCCTCTGCAGGTGGATCAACTGACATAGCATCTGCATCCCCTATGCCCTCTGTGCCCTCAGTGGCCTCTGTAGCCTCTGTACCAAGCTGTCGACCTTCAAGATGAAAGCGACGCTCGCCAATGCGTATACCACTGCTCCTGCCTCCCCTCTTTGCCTGCTCTGTTGCATCTGCAACTGCCTGAGCGATCTCTGCATCGGTAAGGGTCTTCTTCTTCTTCTTTCTGGCCATGATCTTGATGCGCTTGCCACGCGCAACCTCAGACAGACGATGAGGACTGTCGTCCCCGTCACTAGGAGCACCACCGGCGTTCTTGCAACGAACCATGCTGTCAAACTGTCAGAGAGCCTCTGAAAGATGGTGTACTGACACTCGAGAGGCTTGGCCTCAATCCGTATCCGCAGGCTTGGCCTCGAATTCAGCAAACTGAGATCACCCCGACACACCGACAAACTCGCTGAAAAGACGGAATAGATGGATCTACTATAAGAAACATATATAAACTACTAGGTGCGAAACCCTAGAGATAGCAAGCATAATAGGTAAGACATGAATCGAAACTCAAAAGCTACCTCGGATCGACGAGTAGACGGTGAAAAGGTAAGACGACCTAGTTTGCGAGACTTCCCGAATTCGCCGGACGAGCTCTGATTTGTCGAAACACGAGATAATTAGGATAATAATAAAGAAATTTCGGCAAACCCTAACACAAGTATCAAGGAGATGCGTAACAACCTCGCAATGAAGATGTCGCGCGACGAAGGAAGTTCGACGACGAATGAAGGAGACGTCACGGCGCGAACCCTAGGGTTAGGGTTAGGGTGAAGCGCGACGGCCGAGAGCGAAGACGATCGCGAGGCAGGGCAAAGGCCGGCCGGAGGTGGCGCAGGTGACTGAGGGTGGCGCGGTTAACCGGCTGCAGCAGAGGACGGCGGCGGCGGTGCAAACGCGGCTTGGGCAAAACGGCGGCGCTGGCGACTGCGGGCGGCGCGGGGGCGCTGCGCGGGGGACACTGGGGTGAAGCAGCGCGGTGGTGAAGAGGCGCAGCTCGCCGGAGAGGGCAGGGGGCGGCGGAGGCGAGAGCTCCAGCGAAAAGGCGGCGAGGCGGCGAAACAGCGGCGGCGGTTAGGGCACGGGCGTGGAAGATTGAAAAGGACGAACCGGCACCGAAGAAATTTATGAGCAGTTAGATCTGCTCGGGAACTGATGACCAGACGCGGTGGTCGATATGACCGAACGCGGTGGTGCAGCGTCCGGTCACACTCCAGTAAGCGCCTGGAGCGACCGGACGCGTCCGGTTAGGACTGACCGGACGTGGACAGAGTCCGATCGAGGGGTGTTCGGGAAAGTCATCGCGAATGACCAGACGCGGTGGTGGTAACTGGGACCGGACGCGGTGGTCAACAGCAGCGCGTTCGGTGCAGCGTCCAGTCACTAGATCAGGAGTTGGTCTTCTTGATGACCGGACGCGCTGGTGGTCGCCGAGACCGGACGCGGTGGTGAAGCATCACTGCGTCCGGTGCAGCGTCCGGTCACAGTTTTTCGCCCTTCTTCATTCCGAACTTCGACGCGACTTCTCCCAATCAAGTTCCAATTCAAAGAGACACAAATAAACACCAATTGCAACCTGATATGAGTGACCTCACTCAAACTCTCAAGTTTTTCAAAATAGATTGCCTTAGGCTAGTATTATTTTTAAGAAAATAGGCAATAAACACCCGAGGAGCAACGTATAGCCATGCAATAGAGTTTTTGAACCCTTAGGAGCGTCAAAATGCTCTCTCTACCCATGGACAAACACAGAGGTTGCTCAAAGCCAAACCGAAAATAAACGACAAACCAACAACCATGCATATGCAATGCAATACAAGAAAGTAAAGCTAGATTGCTTGTCAAGTTTGATCCACGGTTAGGCTTCTTCACTCCTCCAAAGGAGGGTTATCGTAACCGTGTTAGCCAAGCCCTAGATGCATTGCGATAAGATAAACATGGCATATAATACAATGCAATGCAAGGGACAACACAAGCTCATTTTTTAAAGTTGCTAGAATCAAGCACATTGAGTTCACTTCTCAACCTACAAAAGGTGGTCTCATCCAAAGGTTTAGTGAAGATATCCGCTAATTGATTTTCACTTCTTACACCTTCTAGTGATATATCATTTTTAGCAACGTGATCTCTTAGAAAGTGATGGCGGATATCAATGTGCTTGGTGCGAGAGTGTTGTACCGGATTGTTAGCAATTTTAACGGCACTTTTATTATCACATAAAAGTGGCACCTTTTCAAGAACAATTCCATAGTCTAGGAGGGTTTGTTTCATATATAAGATTTGTGCACAACAAGCCCCCGTGGCAATGTATTCCGCCTCGGCGGTGGACAAAGCCACACTATTTTGCTTTTTAGATGACCAAGATATTAAAGACCTCCCAAGCAAATGGCACCCTCCAGATGTGCTTTTTCTATCAATTTTGCAACCGGCATAATCCGAATCGGAATAGCCAACTAGTTGGAATCTAGCTCCTTTGGGATACCAAAGACCAATACTTGGGGTGTGCTTAAGATATCTCAAGATTCTTTTTACGACACTTAAGTGAGGTTCTTTAGGGCACGCTTGAAAGCGAGCACACATGCACACACTAAACATGATATCGGGCCTAGATGCGGTAAGGTACAACAAACTACCAATCATAGAACGATAGAGAGTTTGATCAACCGGTTTACCTCCCTCATCTAGGTCGAGATGTCCATTAGATGGCATTGGGGTCTTGATTGGTTTGCATTCTTCCATCTTGAATCTTTTGAGAAGATCCTTGGTATACTTTTCTTGAGATATGAAAATCCCTTCTTTCATTTGCTTGACTTGAAAACCAAGGAAGAATGTGAGCTCACCAATCATAGACATCTCAAACTCCTTCGACATCAATTCACCAAATTCCTTGCAATAATCTTCATTTGTTGATCCGAAGATGATATCATCAACATACACTTGACAAATGAAGATCTCCCCATTAAGCTTCTTGGTGAATAGTGTGGTGTCGACCTTTCCAATGGTGAAGCCCTTCTCAATGAGGAAGTCCCGGAGGCACTCATACCATGCTCTAGGGGCTTGCTTGAGCCCATATAGCGCCTTAGACAACCTATAAACATGATTAGGATATCTAGGGTCTTCAAACCTGGGAGGTTGATTAACATAGACTAGTTCATTTATGAAGCCATTTAAGAATGCACTTTTCACATCCATTTGATATAGTTTCATATCATGATGTGATGCATATGCAAGGAGGATACGAATGGCTTCAAGTCTTGCAACGGGTGCAAAGGTCTCTCCAAAATCAAGACCTTCAACTTGAGAGAACCCCTTTGCAACTAGTCTTGCCTTGTTCCTCACTACTATGCCTTGGTCATCTTGCTTGTTGCGGAACACCCACTTGGTTCTAATGACTCTTGCACCTTTAGGATGCTCTTCAAGTGTCTATACTTGATTGCGGGTGAAGTTGTTCAATTCTTCATGCATAGCATTCACCCAATCCGGATCTTGAAGAGCTTCTTCTACATTCTTAGGTTCAACACAAGAGACAAAAGAGTGATGTTCAACAAAAGAAGCAAGCTTTTGAGATCGAGTCATTACTCCCTTAGTAGGACCCCTATGATGAGATCTTGTGGATGTGCTTTAAGTAGAGGTGAGTTTCTTTTATCAACCACTTGAGGAGGTGGACGGGGAGCATCAACATCTTGAGCTTGTGCCTCGGCTTGTTAATGAGAGACATAAGTGTCTTCATTTTCAACTCTCTCATTCTTGTCATCATCTTGAGGCACATGTGATGAAAATGGTGGATCAATAATTTGTACATCATCAACATCATCTTTTGGCTTGATGTCTCCCACGGGCATGTTCTTCATGGCCTCCCTCAAGGGTTCATCACCTACATCATCACAATTCTCAATTGCTCCTTGGGAGCCATTAGATTCATCAAATTCCACATCATATGTTTCTTCAACCAAACCGGTGGCATGGTTAAATACTCTATACGCTTTGGACTTTGATGAGTAACCAACAAGAAAACCAATATCACAACGTCTTTGAAACTTCCCTAGGTGTTGACACTTCTTGTAGATGTAGCATTTACAACCAAACACCCGGAAGAATGAGACGTCCGGCTTCTTCCCATTAAGCAACTCATAGGGGGTCTTGCCAAGAAACTTTTGTAGGAAGAGGCGATTTGAAGCATAGCATGCGGTGTTGATTGCCTCGGCCCACAACTTTTCCGGAGTGTTGTACTCATCTAGCATTGTTCTTGCAAGGGTGATCAAAGTCCAGTTATTTCTCTCAACTACACCATTTTGTTGAGGAGTATAGGTTGAAGAGGCTTCATGCTTGATTCTAATTTCATCACAATAAGCTTCAATATTTGTGTTGTCAAACTCTTTGCCATTGTCACTTCTAATCTTCTTTATCTTGACTTCAAATTCATTTTGAGCTCTCTTTGCAAACTTCTTGAAGCAATTTGCCACTTCGGATTTGTCATGAAGGAAGAAGGTCCATGTGTACCTTGAGTAGTCATCCACTATCACAAGACAATAGAGATTACCACCCAAGCTCTTGTAGGTTGTAGGCCCAAACAAATCCATGTGTAGAAGTTCTAGCACTCTTGAAGTTGACATGAAAGCTTTGGTTGGATGAGTGTTTGCAACTTGTTTGCCCGCTTGACATGCACTACAAGGTTTGTCCTTTTCGAACTTTACATCCTTCAATCCTCTCACTAGTTCTTTCTTCAATAGCTTGTTGAGAGTGTTCATTCCAACATGAGCAAGCCTCCTATGCCAAAGCCAACCAAGTGAGGTCTTGGAGAACAAACATGTCATCAAGTTTGCATCTTCGGAGGTGAAGTCAACAAGATAAAGATTGTTGTATCTAAAGCCTTTGAATATCACTTGCTTGTCATCTATCTTTGACACTATCACTTCATTTGGTGTGAACAAGCATTGGAAGCCAAGGTCACAAAGTTGCCCAACGGATAATAAGTTGAAACTCAATGAAGCAATATAGAGCACATTTGAAAGTGAGTGATCATTTGATATTGCAATCTTGCCTATACCCTTGACTTTGCTCTTTGAATTATCCCCAAATGTGATCTTCTCTTGACATATCACATTCTCTTCAATGGAGGTGAACATACGAGGATCACCGGTCATATGTTGAGTACAACCACTATCAATAACCCAATGAGATCCACCGGTCTTGTAGTTCACCTACACACAAGAGATCAAGCTTTTTGTTTAGGGACCCAAACTTGAGAGGGACCCTTGACTTTCTCAACTAGTGACTTGGCAACCCATATTTTCTTTGGCCTATTCTTGTTTGGGGGACCCAAGAACATAACTTTCATCTTTCCATTAGAATCTTTTCTTAGCATGTAATGAGCATTGAAGGCAAAGGGTCTAGCATGTTTTGGCAAGGGTTGTGGTGGTGGAGTTTTGCATTCATGAGCAAAATGACCTTCTTGTCCACACTCAACACATCTCTTTGGCTTGGGCTTTGACTTGCTTTGTTGTTGTTGAGCTTTTGCCTTCTTCTCTTGATTTGCCAAGTACCCAATACCACTTCTATCCATCTTCATTACGGTGTTCATGAGTAGCTCACTTTGCAAATATTGACCCCTTGTGAACTTGCTTAGGCCGGTCTTGAGATGCTCTTTCTCTTGCTTGAGCTTCTTATTTTCTTCAATGAGTGACTCATTTGTTGTTTGCTTCCCAAGAGCCATCAAACCTTTTAGCTTCTTGTTCTCATTTGCAAGCTTCTCATTTTCACTCTTGATCTTGGCATAATCATCATAGTTACTTGACTCAACCACACTCTTGCCTTTGCTACTAGAACCTTACTCAATGCTTTCAATGATCAAGTCATCACATGATGTAGCTATATCACACTTAACAACATTGTTAGTAGCATCATGTGTCTCAAGAGCAAGTTCATTAGCAACCACAAGACTATCATAGTCAATTTTCAATGTGGTGTATTTGTCTTTTAGAGAGTTATGTCTAGTGATGAGCTCATTATGCTTCTTCTCAAGTTTATCATGTTGATCTTTAAGCTCCTTATTACAAGTTTTGAGCTCCTTGAGATTGGAAGACATAACTTCATTTTGATCTTTAAGCTCACCACTAGTCTTTTGAGCACTTTCAAGCTTAGATGAGAGTGATTCATTTTCATTTTGAAGTTCATCATTTTCATTTCTTGTCCTTCTTATGACTTTAGTGTATTTGTTCAACAATTTTACAAGTTCATCATAAGAAGGTGCATCATATTCATCATCACTATCACTATCATCATCATCATCACTATCATGGTTTTATACCTTTCGTTCACCCTTGGCCATAAGGCATAGGTGAGTAGTGGACGATGATGGTGAAGGAGACGGTGAAGGTGGTGATGAAGATGTTGGTGAAGATGATGGCCCCATCACAAATGCGGCAACCTTCTCTTTCTCATCATTGCTTTCATCTTCAGAGGACTCACAAGATGATTCAATGTCGGTGAGCCAATCACCAACAATATATGCCTTTCCTCCCTTCTTCTTCTTGTAGAACTCTTTCTTCTTGCCATCCTTCTTCTTGTATGGCTTATTTTTCTTTTTCTCTTCTTCTTCATCACTTGAATCATTTTTCTTGCCCTTGTTCTTGTTCTTGTACTTGTCTTTTGGTGGTCTAGGGCATTGATGAGCTAAGTGGCCAAGTTCACCACAATTGTAGCAATCCATCTCCGAGATTGGCTTTCTTTTGCTACTTGTGAAGAATTTCTTTTTCTTACCGTTGAACTTGATGCCACTCTTGTTGAGCTTCTTTAGCATTTTGGTGGTCTTCCTCACCATGAGTGCAAGTGATTCATCATCAACATCACTTTCACTTGAGCTTTCTTGTACCATCATGGCTTGGCCTTTCTTCTTCTTCTTGTCATGGCTAGCTTTGAAGGCCAAGTCTTTCTTCTTGGAAGATGATGAGCCCTCTTCCAGAGTGATATGCATGTACATCTCATGAGCATTGATCTTCCCCAATACTTGTGTCGGTGTTGCAGTGGAAAGATCACTTTGGTGAAGCACGGTGACAATGTGACCATACTTCTCAACGGGAAGAACACTCAAGATCTTCCTTGCAACATCCGATTGGCTCATTTGAGTGAGCCCAAGAGCATTGAGGTCCTCTACAAGAACATTCAAACGAGTGTGCATATCATTAGCACTTTGGGAAGCATCTCAAAAGAATTAATTTTCTTTAAAGCAATGTGATAGCGTTCCTCACGCTCACTCTTAGTTCCCTCATGGAGAGCACAAAGGTTTTCCCACAATTCATGAGCGTTCTTTGCATTACGCACACGATTGAAGATATCCTTGCCTAAGCCCCGGTAGAGTGCATTTTTGGCCTTTGCATTCCACCGGTCGTACTTCTCATCGTCACCAATAGGGTTGGCGTGATCCTTGATAGCAGGAAGCCCTTGGGTTGTGGCTCTAAGACACCCAACATCTATGGCTTCAAGATACGTCTCCATACGGATTTTCCAATATGGAAAATCATCCCCCTCAAAGGTGGGAGGTGGTCCTTCTCCGTTAGACATCTTGCTCTAGGCGGTAAAGCCTAAATTAGGAGCAACTCGGCTCCGATACCAATTGAAAGGATCAAGATGCCCAAGAGGGGGGGTGAATTGGGCTTTTCTAAAAATTAATTGCAAGAATTAAATCCTACAATCCGGAATTCACCCCTAGTGCCTACTAGTGTTCCTAGAGATTCTACCGGTAAAAGTTTTGCACCCTAGTTTCCAATCCTAGTCTAGCATGGCAATTCTAGGAAAGTAAATCAAGCAATGAATGTAAATACGAGAATGTAAATGCTTGAAAGTAAGGGCAAGGAACACGGCAATGTTTTTCCGAGGTATCGGAGAGTCGCCACTCCCCACTAGTCCTCGTTGGAGCACCCGCGCAAGGGTGTAGCTCCCCCTTGATCCGCGCAAGGATCAAGTGCTCTCTACGGGCTGATTCTTCGACACTCTATCGCGGTGAATCGCCCAAAACCGCTCACAAGATGAGTTGGGTCATCCACAAGCTCCGCCGGATGATCACCAAACTCCCAATCACCACCAAGCCGTCTAGGTGATGGCGATCACCAAGAGTAACAAGCTAGAACTCTCACTTGACCACAACAAGCTTAATGAGAAGGTGGATGCACACTTGCTACTCTCTAATCGCTAGTGAGGAACTCTCAAGCTTTGATTCTCAAAACACACTCCTCACTAGAGCTCTTGCACTCCCTTGCACTCCAAAGGTGTTTCTCAGCTGAACAAATGAGCAAGAGACCTCTAAAAGAGGTGGTGGGGATGTATTTATACACCCCATAGTCGAAACGAACCGTTACCTGCCAACTCAGCAAAACACGGGGTGGCCGAACGCGCCGGTCGAAGTGACCGGACGCGCCGGTCGCCGTAACGGTCGAAATTCTGAAATCTCGGCTGAGTGACCGGACGCGTCGGTCAGGGGTGACCGGACGCGTCCGATCGTGCATGGAGCTTACTGTAACGAGACCGGACGCGCGACCGCGTTTGATCGGTGATGACCGGACGTGTCCGGTCATCGCTGGACCTTACTGGAATGTGACCGGACGCGCCGATCACACCCAGGTCGCGTCCGATCGGATGTTTCCCTTAAGTGACACGTGTCGGCCCTGACCACCGCGTCCGGTCCTCGCAAGGACCGCGTCCGGTCGTCAGCGCCGAAACACAGTCGCGGTTTTGAACTGACCGAACGCGTCCAGTCAAACCGAGAACCGCGTCCGGTCAAGGGAAAAACCCTCTAAACTCTCCGAAACGCGACGCAACTTGAACCAAGTTGCTTCCAACTGAACTTTGAGCTATTCTAGAGCTGCCTAGTGCTAAGTTTAACAAGTGTGCACCACACCTAAACATAAGACTCACCTAGGTCAAGCTACCCGCTCATGCTCCCCTTTATAGTACGGCCAAAAGAGAAAACAAAGATCCTGACGACTATTCCGAATGTAACTCAACACCTCGACATCCGGAACTAACCGTCCTTAATCTTGACGTCACTCCTTTGAAAACCGAAACGATTTCCATTAAGGGGCATGAATACTATGGTGCCCAAAGCAGTTATCACCTCCATGACCTAACTTACCAAAGTTTCTGCAAAACACACGTTAGTCATGGTAATAAAGCGTTGTCATCAATTGCCGAAACCAACTCTCGGGGCCTAGATGCTTTCAGTGTACATATGATCTTCTCATAAAATGCAAACATGAAAATGTATATTTTGCCAATTCCCATTGAGAATCCTAGATCTGAGCTGACCATTAGGGGTGAAGTGTTTTTCTTTTGCAATAAGACAATGTCTACAATGATGATGAACACAGACATACACACAACCATGCATCATCATGCTGATCGCACTCACACACTGATGAGTACCACCAAATAAAACAACTGGAAGCCCGCATGCGAGTTTCTTTTGATTTGAACCATGGTTGGTGGAGCAGAGGTGGTAGTCCATATATTAATTAAATTTAGAGCACTAGAGTCCAGAGAGAAAAATGCTAAAAGGGGAAACTCGCATGTATGTAGGTGTTGGCTGCTTGCCTACTACTACAAAAGTTTAACTAAATCTGCATAAGTTTCAACATCACTTATACAGTTATAAGTGGGGGACTCCTATCATATTTTGCCGAATGCATACTGAAATTTTGCATTACATTTTATTCAGTTGTTCATATTGTAATTTTAGATCCAATCTTGAGATATATGACATGTGTTTTCTTTTTAGAATCTTAAATCTTGAAAGGTAATGTGTGACATTACAAAATTATGTAGGTTAAATAAAACTTCATGTAATCTCCCAAAAATTGAGATGGAGCTCTGTTCATACAAAATGCTAGCAGGCAACTACTTACACAATACCAGTTCATGCTGGGGCAATTGCTTTGGATAAGGACATCAAAGTTGTTGATAAACCATTTGCAGTTGCTCTTTGATCTTGAAGCTGTCAGTTTATATGACGAAATACTTTAAAGTTGAATATAGGAAAAGTAAGGCTGGTTTATTTATTGGAAATTAAGGTACATGTACATACCACACAATTATTCTGAAGAATGAAACAACTTGTGCAGATGGTGACCTACAATGTATGCAACATTGGAAATGTTGACATTATGTTGACCAAAACATGTATATTTTTCTACTAGATTCAAGATATGAAAATAATAGGCATATCATCAAATATATTGATACTGCGAGAACTGTAATAGGTGAACACAATCCCATCTATTTCTAGGAAAGATATCTCATTCCTACTTTTGCCAAAACAAATTTATATGTTTCAATAAGAAGGATAGTGTAATGGGTATGAACGGATATTTTGAATAAGAATATGGGTAGTTGTGTTTTTCTGGGATTCAGAGTCAGATATAGATAGTGTCGGATGCATTGGATATTGATACACATCCCATATACATAAACTTTTAGCATTCAAATTAGTATATTATTGACAATATGGGCCCTGTGTTCTCTCATATAGGGCAAAAGTGACACCCCAACCGTGGGGTGGGGGGGTGTTCAGCTACTCGCGAGGCTCAAGCGGGGATATCTCGATCTACTTGGTGAATGAATAAGGTATAGGTTGGGGTGGGGTTCAGCTGCTCGCAAGGCTCAAGTGGGGATATCTCTATCATCTACTTGGTGAATAAGGTATAGGTTAGATATACTCATCGTCTTCTATCTTCTATACCTAAATATGAGATCTCCACTAGCAGATTTCTATATATGTAATTTGGTGAAGCCGCATCACCACAAGTACACCACTTCATGTCAAGCAAGTGTAGCTAAAGTACCGAAGCATCTCCACGTTGGCAGCTCAGCAGACGCCCTCCTTTTCCAATCATAGTGCGTAATAAACTGGATAACAGTTGGAGTCTGCAGGTCTCCCTCCACGGCTTCACCTGCTCATCTTCTTTTAACATGAGCTGCTATCCTTTAAATAATCCACCCGTCGTCCTCTCCAGCTCACGAGAACCCAACAACATCACACAACTTCATAGCGGAACTAGCACTCAAGTCCGTCCACCGGGCCGCCAAGGCCAACATGTGTGGTTTGGCGCAGGCCAAGAAGCCGACGCCGACGTCGTCACCGTCGCCGACGGAGAGGAGGCTAGCGGACAAAGCAGAGGAGCGGACAATGTGCGCGGCTGAGCGGACAAGGCAGAGGAGCAGACAACATGCGTGGCTTCGCGCAGGCCAATAAGCCGGCGGAGAGGAAAGTAGCGGACAACATGCAGCTGGCCTGAAGGCTGCACCACACCAAACCAAGCTTCGGTTCTGGTCTCTGGTCTGTCATGTGCTATTTGCTAGCAGGCTAGCAGCTAGCTGATACGTCCTGCTTTTTAGAAAGAACGTTGTATTTGCATCATTACTTATTTGTAATGGATTGCTATCTACAGCTTCCACGTGAGTATCTGGATGGTTTCCTCTTCTTTCTCTATATACATTTTTTTATGAAGAGATACCATTTGATTGATAGGTGTTTTTTGTCAAGCTTCTACGTGAGTATCTGGATGGTGTTTTTTAGTCACTGAAGATGGGTCATTGTATCCCAAGTTTAAGATTCAAGCTAAGAAAGAGACAAGATTGTTCTACTTTGAGGCATTTTTCTCTACGTGAAGAGAAGATCAGTGATGCTAAGATAGTTGCTGACAATGACGTCAGAAACTCTCGCTGCTCTCCACACCCTCCCCGTGCCCCCCAACTTCTTTATTTTAGTACTGGTAGCATAGACATTCCTGCCATGTACACCGAAGTTTGTAAACTGGGATGGACCATCATATTCACGTAACTATTCATTATTGTTTATTTGGACTTTCTCCACTTCTCCTTCTAGAAGCTCTCTTTTTATACAATGCTACAAAATTCCACAGCAACGCGTGTGGTAGTATCATCTAAGTATACATATAAACCATTTTTATTCCTAGTGTTTACCATATCAAAACATCATTATTCAGCCATAGTGCATTTATTCTGGAGAAAATTCTAAGTTCATAGCTATGAAACACAATTATACATATTCTTGTTCAATAAAAGCAACGGGTAAAAGCAATTCAATGGTATTAACCCAAATAAATTTATTAATGCAAAGAGAAAGAAACCATATGTAAGTATAACCAAAGATCATCCAGTGTTTCAGATCAACACATGACACATAGGAAACTTGAGGTTTTGAGTGTACTCACAAAAAAATTCCTTTCAAGGCCGATGCAATATTTACTGCTATAAATAACCAATGTCCTGATAAATACGTCATAGGTGGATAAAAAGAAAGAAGCATGGTACACAAGATCTGCAAAGTGAACTACATTTGTAAAGTTCATGTGTGTAACTGAACATTGAAATGTAGTGATAACTTGTACTTACAGCAGCAATACGTGAAGCATTGATTGGTCCATAAGCTCTTAAAATATGAGGATAAATAAATGTTTGATACAAGAGGATGCTAGCACCTATATAAACAAATGAAATTACTTTTGAAGAATACATAGTGATACCATAATTGTATTGGACTTAAAAAACCCAGAAGGTATTAGCATACAAATATAAAAAGATAGAAACAAGGATTAAAGAAGTTAAATTTCAATAATTTCATTAGATTATCTTTGATTTTCATCTAGTTCCGTAAAATCTCATAGTGAGGATCTAGGCCCATAAACCTTTTCAATGTCCCACTCAAAGTAACAATCTGGGTCCATAATTGGACTAAAGTGAACCATCTAAAAATTTGAAGGACCCATATATATCATCAGCTTTTAGGGTTTATATGAATCTAAATGAGAATCCAAAAACGTTTTAAGGAGCCTAGATGCATTTTCCTCATTTTTATTAACATTACAACTAATTCATTCGATAATTTGTTGCAAAAACTTGTGTATGGCTATGCTATCCTAAATTTGCTCCAATTAGATAGGAGCACTCGCAATTTGACACTAACACAAATACATCTAGGCAAATTCAGATTTTTTTATGTAATTAGTTCATAGGAATAGTCTTAGTGAGTTGTCTATCAAATTTAGTACTAAAGCAAACTTGTAGTGATGAGATAATACTTTTAAAGCAAACATACCCTAAGCCTACTTTATATCTTTATCATATGATAATGGAAATATCATTAATCATTTGGTATGGTGGACCCAAAAGTTTGTACCTGCAACTACAAGTACTTGACCAACTGCTAGGAACCCTAGTCCTACTAGGGATTGATCTTAGGTTAGATTGTTATGTGGTGCTAGGGTTGAGAGGAGAGAGTCGAGGGGAGCGGCGGCGGAGCTACAGTACCCGCGCGGGTACTGTTCACGTGAGAGAGAAACGGAACGGCGGCTAGGGCTGCGAGGGGCGCTGGGAACACCGGCCGTGGGGCTTCGCCCACAACCGGCAAGAGAGAAGGTTTGTCCTTCTAATCTCTTGCTTGATTAGATTGATACATCTCCTCTCCTTATATAGAGAAGAGGTCTTATTTGACTCCTAAGCAAGTGACTAATTAACCCTAACGGGCTAAGGCCCAATAGGCCCTTGACTCTTCTAACACTACACCCCACCTGGACATGTAGCTCGTCCTCGAGCTGCAACTTAACGATGACACTAACGATGACTCCGCTAGATACAAACCTAACACCTAAAAACAAGCCTTTTACATCTCGGCTTATTTTATTGACCTGAGATAAACTACGACTCTTTATTTTTGACTCCTGAAGATACGGCGGACACTCTTCGCGTGATGGACCTGCACATGTGTAGCCACCTGGATCCCATGGAGCCCACCGGAACGAGAGGGGTGCACGGGTATAGCCACCTGGAATTAGTCGCGATAGCGACCAGTGGAGACGTCCTCGCGGCGGCCGATGACGGAATGCGGTGGCGCTAGGCAGTGCGTCCCCGTCGGAGACAAGGAGGGGAGCGACTCTCCTACCGCCGCTGCCGTAGAGTTGGAGGTCGCTGCCCGTGGGAAAATCACCATGCTCGCGCCTGAAGATAGTAGCGGGTCGACGCAGTTGCTGGTGGCCGTCCCACGGGGTGAGGTCGCGCTTCGCTGAGCTGAGGTCGACCGTCGCTAAGGTCGCCTCGTGCATAGGCTGGCGCATCTCCTGCAGCTGCCGGCGCGCTAGGAGGCCACGCGCCGCAGCCTGTAGCCGCACCGCCGCAAACACCTTGCAGGTAAGCATCTTCCCTACCGGCTCCGGCATGATGTCCATCGCCTGCTCAAGCTGCTGCAATGTTGGCTGGACCGTTGGCTGCACGTCCTGAAACGGCAGCAGTGTCGTGCCCGGCAGCAGCGTCATGCTGTAACCTAGCATCCCGTAGGGGAAAACCGGTGGCAGAGAGGCCACGGCCGATTGCGGCAGCGGCCAGCTGACTGGTTGCAGCGGAGGTATGCTGAGGTAGGACTGGATGGCGGCGACGGAACGGGCGAGATTGGTGATGGCCGCGGTCAGTGGTGGCGGTGGCTGGGAGGCGGGCGGTGGTGGCGGCGGCAGCAGGCTGGCCAGGGCCACCTGCATGGCCGCCATATTGCGGCTGAGCACATCGATGTTGGCGCCCATCCGATCAACGACACCAGCCAGGGCTTTCAAGGTGAGCGGTGCGCCGGAGGACTCCGAGATCTCCGTGTGCACGGTGGATGCCGACAACGTGGTCGCCGCCGAGACTCCAGAGGTAGCGAAAGGCGTGGTCATCGTTGAAAGCCCAAGTTTGGTTTTGGTAATTAATGACACCAAGTTGCTAATGCTATTGTATCAAGTGTGATTAAGCTAGGCATAAGCAACATGTGATGGAGGTGGAAATGGCATGGAGAGATGGCCGCAAGACCACATGATTTGGTGCATGAAATGATGAGCAAGATCATGGTGGAGACGCACATAATATGATGGACATGACGATCAAGTGAAAGAGAAGGATCTAAGAGTGCAAGGCAAAGGTATAACCATAGGATTTTCCTTTTGCCGGTCTAAGATGAGTAGAGAAGTGATTGACCGGGTTTAGGATACATAGCCGACTATCAAGAGGGGCAATCATGGTTAGCTCGGGAATCAAGTGCCACTAGATCAATGTCTTGAGCATATGCATTAGGATCTAGTTGAGAGCTAACATAACGCCTTGAAAAATGTTTGTGAAATGCTAACACACATGCACTTTGATGGTGTACACTTGGTGGTGTTTGCACATTTGTGAAGGCGGTGGTGTTTGAGCGGTAGTAAGGGGTTTTCGAGGAAATGAAATGCCTATTTTCTATTGCGCCGGAGTCTAGAAAAGGTGGTGAAAGTCCAAATTGTTTTTCACTGAAAAACGGCGATCGGACGCTGCACCGGACGCGGTCACGGTTTGACCGGACGCATCCGGTCAGTTCAACGTGGCGCGGGCACTAGGGTTTGTGACCGGACGCTGGTCTGGCCTGACCAGCGCGTCCGGTCAGTTCACCTATGCACAGAAGTAGAGCGCGCGACCGGTGCGTCCGGTCCCTCACGGAACCGGAGCGTCCGGTCAGACGTCCAGAGGGGCAGAGCGCAGCGGAGTGCCGTTCGGACGCGCGGCGCGTCCAGTCACGTGCGATCGGACGCGTCCGGTCTCGACAGAAGCTTACTGGAACGCGTCCGGTCAAATGGTAGAGCGTGTCCGGTCACAGCAACGGCTAGTTCTGACGCGCACTGTTCACGCTTGTCCTGTAGTGACCGGACGCGTCCGGTCACCCTGACCGGAGCGTCCGGTCAGCGCGATTTCAACTGAGTCGTCCGGTAACGGCTAGCTGCGTACCCCTTCGCTATAAATAGAAGTTGGCCGGGGTTTGAGGGCAACTCTTGCATATTTTGAGACCTAGAGACATCCTTTGAGCTAGAGAACAACCCCTCCACTCATCTCTTTGCTTGGTTGCACATCTTAAATGAGATTGAGTGAGATTCAAGTGCATTGCTTGAGAGTTGCATTCTAGAGGCACTTGATCTTCGAGTTGCTGCGGATTTCTTGTTACTCTTCCGTGTTTCCCGACACGGTAGACGGCTTGGAGCAGCGGAGGTGATTGAGCTCGCAATTGGAGATTGTTGGAGCCCTCACCAAGTGTTGTAAGGGGTTCTTGATCCTTCCCCGCGGGAGTTCACAAATTGGATACTCTAGTGAAGCTCGTGGCTTGGAGGATCCCCATCTTGTGTGCGGTTGTGCGGCGCCCGCCGAGGGCTCGACTCTTGATAGTCGATTAGCTCACGAACCGACAAGTGGGTGCATCGCCACAACGAGGAGTAGCTTGCCGGGAAGCAAGTGAACCTCGGTAAAAAATCTTGTGTCATCTCTTTGCCGAGGATTTCTCTTGTGGTTGATCATTGTGATTGATTCTTCAAGCACATTACTTCTCTACATCGTTGGTATAACAATCAAGTCACTTGCTCTCTACTTTCTTGTACTAGTCCTAGTGTAACCTTTATCACTTAGGAGTAAGTAGCTTAGTGACTTAGTCTTGTTGGTGTGTTTTAGAGATCATAGCCTTGCTTCGCTAGTTTTGTATAGGTGGCTTGCATAGTGTAGTTGAGCTAGTGCTAGAATTAGCTTAGCCATCTTTTATACTAACATGGTTGTTTAGTGAAGCTTGTAGATTTTTAAATAGGCTATTCACCCCCCCTCTAGCCATTTGAACCTTACAATCGTGCCCGAGATCTCCGATACCAGGCTGCTAGGAACCCTAGTCCTACTGGGGATTGATCTTAGGTTAGATTGTTATGTGGTGCTAGGGTTGAGAGGAGAGAGTCGAGGGGAGCGGCGGTGGAGCTACAGTACCCACGCAGGTACTATTCACATGAGAGAGACGGAACGGCGGCTAGGGCTGCAAGGGGCGCTGGAAACACCGGCCGTGGGGCTTCGCCCACGGCCGGCAAGAGAGAAGGTTTTTTCCTTCTAATCTCTTGCTTGATTAGATTGATACATCTCCTCTCCTTATATAGAGAAGAGGTCTTACTTGACCCCTAAGCAAGTGACTAATTAACCCTAACGGGCTTAGGCCCAATAGGCCCTTAACTCTTCTAACACCAACATCCTCTGATGAAAAACTTAGTCCACCAAACTTTTTGTCGGTTTCAGCCCACAGAGAAAATATCTATTACAAAAGTTATTTCAAACCCATCAGTGGACTAACTACTATAGAGAGAAAAAGATAATAATGTCATGTCATTATCAAAATCATAGTTTGAAAAAGTACTAAGAAAAAGAGACAAAATACAGACGTAGTTTTGTTGGTGCATATTAATCAGTAGTAGTTCACATAATAAAATTGAATATATTATTGCATTTTCATCCGTTATCTGTTACTGAATTTTAGGTGATTTAGAACCTTGGTGCATAAACTTTCATACACATGTGATATCCTATTTTATAATCTATAAGAAAGAAGTGATATTTTGTTTATAGACTGATGAGTTATCATCATTAGCGCTTGATTTGTTATATGATGAACTCTTATTATTTCTTGATTAAATTATTATTGTAGCATGTACTAATATATAAGAGTAAAAAATAAATACAAATATATATGACCTATTGAAAGCTCTATGTTTGGTGTTGGTAATTAGTGACAATGCCTAAGTACTAATCCTATGCCTAAGTTGTATATAGCATATGAGGATTAGTATATTCCAAGGTTGGTGGCAAGATGGACATGGTGATCATGATGGCAACACTTGGATTTGGACACAACCCTACGTGATCAATACAAAGGTATATGCTTAATGGTTGTGTTTTAGTAACCAAGACACCTAGTGGGTGTGGTTACATTATAGGATAGATATCCGTACTATAAAGAGGGGAATGATGCGGCTATTGAACTCAAGTGCCTCTAGGTGTGCATTTCATAATCATATGCATTTGGATAGAACTAATAACGCCTCGAAAAATGATTGTGAAAATACTAACACACTCACACATGACGTGATCACTTGGTGGTGTTAGTACATTTGCGATGGCATTGGAGTTTGAGCGGCAGAGAGGGTTTGGGGTCCTCTCTCCCTCCCGCCGAGCTTGCGAGGCGGGATTCAGGCGTTTTCGAAGAATTGAAACGCCTATTTTCCTTTACGCCAATGTCGAGATTTGGAGGCGTTATCACACGTTGTTTCATGAGCTAAAACATGTGCTAAAGTGACACACATACTTAGTCTAGCTCATATGTGAAAGGGTGAATCAAACGGAGGTGAACGGAGGTCACAGAGGTGACCGGACACTAAACCGGACGCGGTCTCTGTTTGACCGGACGCGTCCGGTCAGTGCTCTGTGTTTGCGCACATCTCGATCTTCTGATCGGACGCAGTGGCACGTCCGGTCATGATCGACCGGACGTGTCTGATCGTGGTGGGTGCTTACTAGACTCAAACCGGACGCTGGCACTGTGCCGTCCGGTTCGTCTAGTAGCGCGTCCTGTCACTGACTCGTTGGAGCACTGCTCAGGCTTGACCAGTGCGTCCAGTCGGTTACGGGACCAGCGCATCCGGTCGAGCTATGCGCGTGGGTAGTGTGCGACCAGCGCGTCCGGTCAGTTTGACCAGCGCGTCCAGTCAGTGTGACTGCAGCAGAATCAAGTGCCTAACGGATCTATTCGAAGGGGTACGTCTATAAAAACAAGTTGGCCGGCTCTTTGGGGCATCTCTTGGCTTGTTGATCATTCTAGCACTCCTTTGAGCTGAGCACATCCTCTCGCACTCATCTCCCTTGCTTGTTTGCCTAATCAAAGCGAGATTGAGTGATCTCAAGTGCATTTGCTTGTGAGTTTACATCTAGTTGGCACTTGGGTGTTCATTTGCTGCGGGATTCTTGTTTCTCTTGGTGGTTGCCGCCACCTAGACGGCTTGGAGCAGCGGTGGAGGTCCAACACGTATCGGTGATTGTTTGTGGCTGGCTTCGGTGAGCTTGTTGTGAGGGGTTGTTGTGGTTCTCCGGCGGAGCGCCGAATTCCAACTCTAGTGGATTGCTCGTGTCAGAACTTGTCACCATTTGGTAGGTTCTTGTGGCGCCTTTTGAGATGCTCGGTGTGTGATACCGATTAGCCACCGAACCACATGGTGTAGGGGGACACAACGGGGACTAGTGTGCCGGCAAGCACGTGAACCTCGGGATAAATCATCGTGTCTTCACTTCATTGATTGCGATTAATTTGTCTCGGTGGATTGGTTATCTTGAATATCATCACTTGGAATTATTGATTAATTGGCTCAATTCATCGCCCCTCGGTGAAATATTTCTTACCCTACTCTTGTATTACATTTCAAGTACTTATTTGTTTTCTCTAGTGCTTAGTACCTTGAGTAGAGTAGCCTTCTAGTTTTTCCTCTTGCGGTTTGACTTGTGCGGTTGAGTGAAATATATTAGAATTGTCTTTTGGATAGGTGGCTTGCAACACTCCATAGGCTAGGCAAAACTCGCTTCTTGCTATTTGCTATTGCTAATTAAATTGTCTAGCACTTTTTGTAGAAAGTTTTATTAGGCTATTCACCCCCTCTAGCCATCAAGACCTTTCAAGTGGTATCGGAGCCATGGTCACCGTTTGTAAGGCTTAACAACATCGGTGTAAGATGGCTCAAGTTGTGTTCAACCATGTCGGGGGGCAAGCCTCCATTCTTTGATGGTGTCTCATCTTTTGATCATTGAAAAAGAAAGATGAAGCAATATCTTGGCTCTATTAATGAGAAGGTTTAGGAGGTGACACATCATGATTATGCTATCATTGATCCCGACAACCTCACCAACAATGACCGCATCAACAACCAATGCAACACTATGGCTCTCAACACTCTCTACAATGGGATTGATGCAAAGGTCATTGAGCAAATCAAGGATCTTGAGATGGCAAGTGAAGTGTGGATAAGATTGGAGAAAACATATGGGGGCACTTCAACGGTAAAGAGTGCCAAGCTCTATATGTTCAAGGATAAGTTTGCAAGCTTCAAAATGAAGGATGATGAGTCCATACTGGAGATGTTCTATAGGATCCAAGTTATAGTCAATGATCTCAAGAGCCTAGGAGAGGATGTCAAGGACAAGGACTTCTCACACAAGTTCTTGATGAACTTACCTAAGAAGTTTGCTATCTTGAGGAAGATGATCCAAAGAGAGGGTTTGGACAAGGTGACTCCAAACCAAGTGCTTGGGGATGTCATGACCGATGCTCAATATGATGATGATGAAAATGAAGATATTGATTGCACTGCTGGGTTATGCTCTGGTTGTTCTTAGAAGTTATTGATTGCGCGAAATGGTCTTGTGTTTCGCTGCCCTGGGGTTGGTGGTGGCCTAGGGGCCCTACTGCCTATCTCCATAAGTTGTTAGTTGCCTTTCGCTTCTTTAGATCATCGTCTGACCTGGCGTACTGCCTCATTACTTCGAACAATTCTTTGACCGATGTGGGGTCATTTCTAGCGAAGTGTGCTGCACACTATCCGATGGCCAACCCTTTGACTGCTGCTACGACCACCGTCTCTCCTTTGGTGCATTCAACACTTGCGCTTTGATTTGGATGAGTCTCTCTAAGTAATCGGACAAGGGCTCGTCATCTCGCTATATGCAGTTTAGCAAGTCCCTTGTGGTTTTTGTTCCTGGGTGATATCCCTGGAAAGTGGATAAGAGTTCCACTTTGACTTGGCTCCATGACTCGATGGAGAGAGGCTTCAACGATGTGTACCAGTCATGGGCGATATCTTCGAGTGCCATAATTAGAGACTTGGCAAGAGTCTACGCGTCTCTTCCTACCGAGGCGACATCGGTTTCATAGCCAGTGATGAATTTTCTTGGGTTTGTCTTTCCGTTGAAAACTGGGATGCGCAGCTTGTAGCCCTGGGGCCATGGATGCAACTGAAGCTCCTTTGACAAGGGCGAGGTGGCGTCAAATGCTTCTTCGTCTTCCTCTATCAAGATAGCGCCTGGTATTATCATGTTTCTGCCCCAACCGGCGCCACCACTAGCTGCTGCTCTATGCAGACCTTGGATCTCACGTACCAGCCTTTCTCTTTCAATCTTCGCTTGCCTGATTGCCCGCTGCGTTTGCTCTGCTCTATTTCACGCCGCGGCCTGCCTTAGCAGCTGCTCCTTTTCATGATGTAGCCTGAGGATATCTTGCTGATACTGTTCTAACTTTTTCAGATCTTTTGCCTGTTCGGTGATTTCACCGTCTTTATCTTCTTCTGGTACTTCGATCCCGTCTTGACCGAGTTGGACTTCCTGAACCACCCCCTCGGACGTCTCCTCTCGCCTGAGAGGGGGTGCCGTGCTGTCTCCCACCGCCTGGGGGGCTAGCGGTTCCATCGCTGTCGCACCATCTTGCGCAATTTCCTTGCGGCTGTGAAAGTTGCCACCTTGGATGCTTCCGCCTTGTCCGCCGGTGCCTTCGGCGCTTTGTTCTTTGGTGGCATGATAAGCTCGAGCAACAACTAGAGTGGGCGCCAATTTTATTCTAGGCCAGGGCCTTCGAACACCAACGGTCGCACAAGCGAAATCAAGCACGAAAGAGGGCTTACATGAGCCTTAAGCGAAACAAGATGAACGATTTTATGAACTTGTTCCCCTCCCTTACATTCCCTCAATGGGGGCTATTTATACATGCATGCAGGCTTTTCATAGGACGTAAATGCCCAACACAACTACTGCATATTTGGGAATATTCCCTGCATCTCGGGCCTGTTCGCCATCTGGAGTCCCCACTTGTCTCAGATAGCGCCGGCCCGGAGAGGCCCAACCGCTCCGCCTTATGTCGCCTATTCAACCGATCGGGTGGTCCCCTGGCGGATAGAAGTTGTCGGCCATGCGAAGGCAGCTGGCTCCTCCTTTGGCGAAACCTGCAGAAAAAAATCAACCAAACCGTTAATGGCTATTCGCTTAGGCGAATAGCCAAGATCGACTACGCGCCCTCCGGTGGCGCCAATCCCAGCCGGTTCCGCTCCTTTCGCTGGGGCAAAAGGAGTGGAACCGGACACGGGGTGATCCCTGTCGTGTAGTCCACCCTTTTGCTATGATGAAAAGGAACGTCAAGAGATGAGGCGGCTTGCGCTGCCCTCATTTCGCTCCGCCGAGAAGAGGACTTGACACGGGCGAAAGGAGTGGAACTAGACACGGGCTGATCCTTGTCGTGTAGTCTGCCCTTTCGCTATGACGAAAAGGGACGACTTGCGCTGTCCTCATGTCGCTCCTGCCGAGAAGAGGACTCGACACGCTCCCCTTCTCCTATCGCGTGCCTTCTTGTCTGAGAGCTGCTACCCTTAACCCCCGTCATTTTGTTCGTCCGAGGCGCCGGAGCGGCGATCGAGCCACATGGGGTGCCCAAAGGTGGGGCCTGCCCCCAACACGTGGTAGCCATTATATATAGGCAAATCTAGTGACGTGTACTCCATCCGTGCTAAAAAAAGAGTGCTGCTTTAGCTTTTATCTCAATCAATAAATCTAAGTTTGATTAAATTTATAAAAATAATGGTATTTATACTATTGAATATGCTTTTGTTAGATTAGCTAGAAATATTTTTATTTTATTTTATATTGCTACTTGTGAATTTGGGGCCTAGATCTGCACATTTGAAAGTTAGGGAACTAGATGGTATTGCCGTGCAAGTTGGAAGTTTGGGATGACACCATCGTGCAAATTTAAGGGCCGTTCCGTATGGCTCCTAGGGCAGCTCTTGGAGGTGTTGTGCTGCTCCACCAACCAAACGCCAACCGAGCAAAATAGAAGGGTATTGTAGGTATTTCACTATTTTCAATCATGAGTTGAAACTGTTTTACCGAACAGTTCACGAAAGGCTTCAACTCCTCCTGTGAATTTACTCTAAAGATGAAGCCACAACATAATCTGTTTTGTCTAAAGCTGGAGCTCTACCAAATGGACCCTATGTATTGAACCGAACATGTCCAATTCACGTCAGTGCTGAGTCATCCTGCCACCGGTCAACCCGTTTGGACCCATTTTAGAACCCGACACATGTTTAGGAATTTAGAAATGAAAAGTAAAGTCTAAGACTTATAATATAATTTCACTTTTGGTAATTAATACTTCCTTTGTCCAGTAATATAGTGCGTTCTAGCATTTAAAAATAGAAAAAATCTACTTAACCCCGTGAACTATCAGCTACTGTGTAACATACACCATCAACTATAAAACCGTCTGCTTTACACTCTGAACTTTTCAAAACCGTTCAAATTACACCCTGGAGCGGTTTTTGGACGGCGGTTTTGCTACAGTAATCATGGTTTGTTACAGTAACCATGGTGAAATTTTTATGATGGGTTATTGTTATATGCTTGAACTATAGTAAAAATTTCATACTTGGATCATATATAACTTAGTTTATGTTTTAGGTTTATGCTTGTTAAATATAAATAAATCTATAACTAAATTATACATGATCCAATTAGTATGAAATTTTTACTACAGTTCAAGCATACAATAATTAGTTCACTATAAAAATTTAACCACAATTGAACCATAAAAGTTGTAGCTATAAATTATTTCAATTAATTACAGACAAAATTTGATTTTCTATCTAATTTAAAGCTACAGAAAAAATTTGTACTAAAACATACTATATTATATATTCATTGTATAGATCTACTCATGTAGAGTCCAACAAAATTAGATTTTCTATTTTATAATAATAACCCCATCATAAAAAAAACCACGGTACTGTAGCAAACCATGGTTACTATAGCAAAACCATCGTCCAAAACCTTTCCAGGGTGTAATTTGAAGGGTTTTGAAAAGTTCAGGACGTAAAACAGACGTTTTATAGTTGGAGATGTATGTTAGACAGTAGCTGATAGTTCAAGGAGTTAAGTAGACTTTTTCCATTTAAAAATTATCCTCAAATATAATGTATTCTAGAGAAAAAAACCAATTTTGTATTAAATATTTTTTTATCAACCAATCACCATTAATCACGTAGATGATAGGGTCGGATTAGAAAATAAAACGAGAATACACACGTTATTTATGTTCTCTCTTGATTTCTCCTAAAATTATTAAGAATGCTCTGTTACGCGAGAGAGAGTATAATAATACCAACAACAAATAAAGTCCGTTTTTTATTAGAAAAAATTGGGTGAGCGACGGCCTCATTCCTCCGCCAATGCGCCCAGCGCCCCCAGGCTAGATTGCCGACGTGTGGCAGAGAAACAAATCAAGCGCTTCCTCACACGCATGAATCTGGGCTTCCTCCGCTCAGGTTCCTTCACACGCATGCATCTCGGCTCCTCCGCACGACCGCACGCATGCATCTCGCGCTGCCCTTGGATTCTTCTTCTCTGCCACGCGTCAGTAATCTAGGGCGCATCGGCCGGCGAATGAGCCCGTCGCTCACCCAATTTTTTTTTTCGTTTTGCCCCTCCGCCTCCTATCCACTCCCACGGTCCCACCAGCACCAGGGCATCCTCGGCTCGCGCATGGACTCGTGACACTCGTCCTTCCGGCGACGGACTCCGGCGCGGCGGGGGCTCAAGAGCGCCTTCTTGGACTGCGGGTCGGCGAGCGGAGGCAGGTTGCGCGGCAGGAGACGGGACCAGACGGCGTCGCCCGCGGCGCGGAAGGCCGGCGAGATCACGGCGGTGCGGTCCGGGCCGGCGAAGACGACAGGGGGTCCTCCGACCGGAGACCGATCTAGCAGGAGGCGGGCCGCGGGCGCCGTCGCCGTCGTCGACTCCATCGGTTACCCCGCCTCCTCGGCTCCTCCCCTTTCACGACTCTTCCGCTCTGGGTCTTGGGGGTGGGGGATGACGGAGGAGGAGAGCGGGGTGCGGCGGTGGCTCGTCGACATCAGCAGCTGGCGGCCTTCCCCCGCCCAGTTCGACGCTGCAGCCGCCCTCCTACCGCGTCACGAGCGCCCCGCCATCGCCAGGTACTGTACCTCCTGCTGCTGCCCCCATAAGCTGTCCGTCCTCACCTCCCCCTCCGTCTCTCTGCTTCACGTACGCCTCCACCGGTGATCGGAGATTCACAGCTTCACTGTTGCTCGCGCCACAAATTTGCACTTGCACACGGTGCAGTTAGCTTGACATCGGAATCGAATTGAGCTCCTTTTAGGCGTGCGCTTGCAGGTTCGTGAAAGAGGACGACAGGAAGCGGGCGCTCGTCAGTCGTCTGCTGCAGTACTCGCTCGTGCACCATCTTCTCCACATCCCGTTCCACCAGATCAGCATATGCCGCACAGCCGAGGGGAAACCGTATCTAGTATGCGCACTGTCTGTCAATTTCTCCTTAATTCCATCATACGTATATGCAATCATCATCAACTTTGCAGGTTTCTATCTGGTACTCTGGTCGGTTGTATCCTGCCACTGACCTACTCCTGGATTGATTCATCTTGCAGCAGAATAATTGTTGCAGGTTTCTATCTGGTACTCTGGTCGGTTGTATCCTGCCACTGACCTACTCCTGGATTGATTCATCTTGCAGCAGAATAATTGTTCAGACTTCCCGAGCTTCAACTTCAGCACCTCGCACCAGGGGGACTATGTTGGCGTTGCATCAGAACCGCTTTGCCTTGTTGGCCTTGATATTGTGTCCGTTTCCGAGCCCCAGGGTGAAACCGCTGCCGAGTTCGTCAGCAACTTCTCTTCATACCTTACCGACCATGAGTGGAACTGCATTGGTCGTGCTGGCACTCCCAGGGACGTGCTGACAGAGTTCTACAGGTACAATGTTTTGTCCAGGGATTTATTGGTAGATGACATATGCATTTAACAGAATCAGCAGTTCAGTCATGGTACATTGCCTCGCATATGTTGGGAGCTAAAACATCTATCTGTGGAAGTGTGGATCCTGGAAATCATCTCTGCCATATCTATAATGACAAAGTACTGTACTATTTCTAAAATTTCTTCATAACTAGCTGAAATGTTCTTGATGTTGCAAATCAGTTGAGCTACCTGTGGCTTCAAATTTGGACTTGCGTTTTTTGCCAATAAAAGTGTACCTCTTGCACAGCTCCTCGTTCAGTTATCTGAACTACATCAGAAAAGTTGAAAGAGACACCCCCTCCCCCCCCCCCCCCCCCCCACCCACCCACACACACACACACATCTTTAAAGCAATAGTTCTCTGTTTACAAAAAAAAAGTATACCTGTACTTTCAGCGGTAGGCATGATGCCATTCTGATTTTCAGATGAGATTATTAACTTATTGTGTGAATATCATGTCAATATTAATGATGATGTTCGGTGTTACTTCAAATTCAGTATGTGCATTACTCTGTTCTTTATAGGTATTGGTGTCTCAAAGAAGCATTTGTCAAAGCCATAGGTGCTGGCATTGGGTTTGGGTTGCGTCGACTGGAATTCCACCATGAAGACTGGACTAACATTTCCATTTGTATTGATGGTGAAGTGTCTAAGAAATGGAGATTCTGGCTTTTCAAACTTGATGAAACGCACTTGGTATGTATGGATCGTTAGTAACATCAACTTCACACACACAGTAATATAGTTCTAAAAGTATATTTCAAGCATAGAGAATGGATACTCTATCCAGTTTTGTTCTCATGGCTGCTTATTTACTAACCATCCACTAATGGAAATTGCAGGCATCTATAGCAAAAGGGCATCCAGAGGATGCTATAAACAGCTTCAAGAAAACATTGTCCAATGTGATTATTGCAGAGAAACAGTTATCTTCTGCACTAGATAGTCCAGAAGAAGGTTTTACTTTGCGTACAGTGGAACAACTTACACAATGATCATAGGGGTAACTGGCTAACAGGTATCAGGCATTCTTGAAATCTACAGTCACCTACAACAGCAGGACCATACGAATAGATGTCTGAATATGTTCCCAGGACTCCAGGCTCCTAATAATCTAATATACAGCCACATGTCAATCATGGAAGGGATTGTTTTACAGCTTCATCATGAAGTTTAGGGAAGGTGCATCACTTCTATTACAGAAAGTGGCGCTATAGTCTTTGGTTTTCTATGACTGAAGGCCATACCAGGAGCACAAGGTCTTCTATTGGCTTGGGAACGCCTTGTAGGCCTACTCTCCATTCCTGCAGCCATGTAGTGCCATGGGGACCATACGTCGACAATAAAGGGAATTTCTCTTGTAAATGACAGCAATACCATCTGTAGAGATTTGACACAGAGGAATATGAGTGAAAGCGGAGGTTTATTTTAGGATGAATTCAGTCTGCTCATAATGAACTGCAGTGATCAGTCTTGCCACCCTTGAACCCGAAAACATTTCTTTTACAAATCAACCAAAACCATATCCAAACTATGCAAAAATTCCTCTGCTTAGCTCTCCCTCCATCTCTCGTCATCCAAGTCAGAGGGGGGAAGGTTTGAGAGAGAAGTGGGCAAAGAGAGTAAATGGTTAAAGTCGTCTTCTCCTTAGCCCTAGGACTTCTTATGTAGAGCGGGGAGTTGTTGGTGGTGATCTATATATTATTTGTCTAAACCCAAAATTTTGGGTGGGCCGTTTGGGGTAACTTGATTATGAGAAAGAGCAGATTTAGGATTCAACTATGTTTGCAAAAAAGGTTTTTTTTGTCAACCCAAATTTTTGTTTGTAACACAGGGAGAATGGACAACACCATACCATTTGTGGTCTTGTGAAGCTTATTTAATCACCATAACCAGTGGATGTTGTAGGCACCTATATCTAGCAAAAGGTCATCTAAAGGATATAGTAAGAAGCCCCAAAAAAATTGTTCTATCTGGTCAATGTGGAGGAACAATTACATATTGTGCTGCGTATTCCAGAGGAAACTTTGACTTTGTGGACACTGGAACAACTTGTACATTACAAGAGTAATTAGCATTCTCCAAATCTACAATAATCTACCACAACAAGACCAAATGAAAAGATTTATGAGTATCTCCTTGGAATTCTTTTTCCTAATATACAACAACATTACAAACACAGAAACTCTTTGCCTTGTTCATCATGAATAGTTAAAAAATGTATCATTCCAGTTACAGAAATGGGAGCTTGGGGCCTTTGGTTTTCCATGATAGAAGCTGTAATAATGAACTTGCACTACTTAGCTACATAATCTAGTAATTTTGAAAAGTTTTGATGAACTAGCACTAGTTAATTGTTATGGTCATTTTCAGTTGTCAGATCAGTGTAATCCCATCAACTGCAAAAAAAAAGGTTTATTGATGTACATTTGTGTCACAAAAGAAAAGTTATAGACATACAACATCAACATATTAACATGTTTACATTTTTTGTCCCAAAGAAACCCAATGTTACATATACAACATGTCATATTACTAATGTTACTTTGACTTTTTTTGTCCTTTTATTTTTCCTGATATACTTTATTTTGTGCAATGTTGCTCCATCCATCTCATACATTACAAATCGATGCACTAATGATAAATTACAATTGTGACAACAAATTTCTAGGCTTGAGTATTATTTTAGCTCTTAATTGGACTCCCAATAATGCCTACACATGCTTGTAAACCATGACATGCCCATGGTGACACAACTTCTTAGCAATAAGGCATAAGATTATTTTTAACATGTTTGCTTTGGGGTGGCTAAAAAGGGCCTGAATGTCCAGATGAATTCAGTAAGCACGATAACTCCCAGAAGGAAAAACACCATCTGGTCACCTGCATGGCATGCTAAGTAATGAATGCACTAAAATAGCTCAAGACCAGATAGGGTACAAAAGCTATATCTAGTTACCTGGAAAGAAGAAAGCGTCTTGGCGTCTTTGTGCCCATGAAAACCTACATGAACATATTTCCATGACATCAACTATACACCTTTTGGCTTCCACTATATGAGAAGAATATACCCTTGGAATTTATAAGTTCAATGTTACATTTCTACTTGGGAAAGGAATAAATCTAGAGAAAAATACGAAAATAGATATCGAACCCCTCTAGACTTGTATCAATACTAAATAACCATCTAAATTGCCATGTGTTGAACATCTAGATCTATGCTTTTAAGGGATTATCTAGTTGGGCCTTTTTACTTCCAAGGTAAATAGATGTTGATCTATTCCTTAAGGGGGAGGGAAATCAATTTAAATTTAAACACTCTTTGACTAATAAACTCCTACATATATTTCCCAAGTAATGAAATTAATGTCATAAACAAGTGCATCTTGTGTACTCCCTCCGTATCGGATTTAGAAGTCGTTTTGGACAAGATTTGAGTCAAACATTGGGAATATAAATCATCAATGACTTTTAAATTGTTGAGTTTGCAAATGTAAAAATTATATGAATAGGTTTGTCTTGAAAAATACTTTCATAAAAGTATACATATATCACTTTTTCATAAATATTTTTTATAAAAACAAGAGGTCAAAGTTGTGTTTTGGAGACCGTGGCGCTGTCCTAAACGACTTCTAAATCCGATACGGAGGGAGTACATATGATCTTATCATAGAAATGCAAAGATTTGCCAATTGAAATTGTCAATCTTAGAGGTTAATTGGTCATTTGTAAAATGCATGCATATTTGTGCCATGGTAAAACGTTTTTTCTGATGACTACAAGAGTGATGAGCACAAACATTTATACAACCACATACGCACACCCCACACCCACACACTTTGAAGATTACAACCCTATAGAAGAACCATGTTGGCGCAATGCAAATCTAGACCAAACACCGAAGTTCTAGCTTGCATGGATTGCAACAAGGTCACCCTTGTGATGAACACAAGTAACTCCTGCCTAGCCGGTTTCTAATTCTAGCCTAGCCTATATTCGTTGGAGCATCATGAAAAAAGCAACAAGAACCTCACAGGTGATCCTGTTGGGGAGGCACACACTTAGGGCTGTTCTAGGGTTAGCATTCCATCTAGAATGTCCTCAGATATTGCCAATACTATTGAAGAACAACAAATACGGGGTTGAAATATGGTTTGAGAAATAAAAAAGTAATATATTTGTTTGTGTTTCTTCAATTGGATACCCTCCATCAATTGTGACCCTTCATATTTATATGGTGGCGAGGTTTTTGCCCCCCATTAGAGACCACTTATATATATATATATATATATATATATATATATATATATATATATATATATATATATATATATATTTCTACTCAGACCTACCAAAACTGGCTTAGTTGATATGCAAAACACAACATATGCCAATTTAGCTCGTCAACACACCAAAAGCACTAGCACATGTGTGGTGCTAGCTACTCTGTACTCTAGAATGTTGAACTAAATTGGCACACTTTTTTTTTAAAAAAAATCATAGATACACATAATACTCCTATCAAATTCTATGGAATTCATATGAAGATTTTAAACTTCATTGTAAAAACTCGATTCGCGGTGGCTAGAGAAGCCCCCGGGTATTCCGGTTTAAGAAGAAGATCTTCTCACGCAGATCGAGAAAACCTCTGAACCCATGCCCTACTCATACACAGCGGCACCGCAGCTCTGTGAGATGAGCTGGCCACAGACCTGTGCTTTGGACATGGGGCAAACGAGGGAGTTTTTTTACCGTGCTCGGGGAAAAAAAATCCCCGAAACCAACTCGCGGGTGCGCCACACCTGGGGCTCGAACCCGCACCGCAAGGGTGCTACTGAGAGCGCTAAACCAGCCAGCCTAGCGTCCGTTCACTTAACTTCATTGTAGCTTGAGGTTCTGCATGTTATATATGACACTACAAAAATATGCATGTGAAACAAAAAAAACTAGATATAAGCTTCAAAATAGAGATTTAGCTTTGTTCGTACAAAATTCTACCAACTACTTACACAATACCAGCTCCTGCTGGGGAAATTGCCTTGGAAAGCGACATCAAAGTTGTTGATAAGCCATTTACAGTTGCTCTTTGATCTTGAGACTGATAGTTTATAAGGAAATGATTTAAAGTTCCAGAGGAAAAGTAATAACATTGGTTCCTTTTATAGAATCACATGTGCATGCACATACCACAGAATTATTCTGAAGAATCAAAGAGCTTGTGTAGACGGTAATCTACAGGGTATGCAACAGCAAAAATGTTAATATTATGTTGACCAAAATACGGAGTATATTATTTTTGTTACATCTAAGATTTGAAATAGTAGGCATATCATCAAATATAATATTACCATGAAACTTGCAATTGGTGTGCCCCCCCCCCCCCCCCCCCCCGCCCCCACAAAATTATTTCTACATATTCTATTCATATTTTTCCTGAAACATATTAATGTTTTGTCATGGAAAATGTTTAGCATATCAAAACATTGTTAAGCATACAATGCATTTCTTTTGAAGAAAATGGCAAGTGTACAGCTACAAAACATGACCCTACAATATTACTATTTCAATAGAAACAAGAACTAGAAAGTAATTCAATAGTTTTATCCCAAATCTAGTATTTAATGCAAATATAAAAGAAGAAAAACATAATCACACACACCCATGCATGTCGCACCTGCGCGCGAGCAAGCATACATTCATGTGTAACGAAAGACCATTTAGTGTTTCAAACATGACACATATGAAAATGGAATCGAGGTATCAAGTGTACTCACAACAAAAATGCCTTTCAAGGATGACACAATATTTACTACTATAGATAACCAAGGCCTTGATAAATGCGTCATAGGTGGATAAGTAAAAAGAAGCATCATAGATAAAATCTGCAAAAATAATCACAATTATGATTTCTTTTGGGTCAAAATGAACATTGGTGGAGAGATAGTTTGTACTCACAGCTGCAATTCGTGAAGCATTGATTGGTCCATAAGCTTTTAAAATATGAGGATAAATAAATGTTTGGTACAAAAGGATACTACCACCTATATAAAACCAAATGAAATCACTATTCAAAATACATAGTAATGCCACGTATAATAATAGAAATGTATCAGAGTTTAAAAATTATTTTCACAAGGGCAATAGCATATGACTAAAGAAAAATATATAAAAGAAAGATTTAAATGAGCTAAATCCAACAAGTTAATACTAAAGGGTCATATTAAATGTTTTTTATCAAACTTAGCACTATAGACAACATATTTGTAATGATCAACTAATACTTTTAGAGCAGTGCACCCTAAGCCTACTTTATATCTTGATGATTAAAATATAAGAATAGACCCATCATTAATCATTTGGTATGGTGGACCCCAAATTTTTTACCTGCAACTATAAGTACTTGACCAACATCCTCAGTTGAAAAACTTAGCCCACCATACTTTTTGTCACTTTCAGCCCATAGAGGAAATATCTATTAAAAATATAATCTGAATTAGCTCAGTGAATTTTGGATAAACTACTCTACATAAAAGATAAAAATGTTGTTTCATTATCATAATTCAGATAGCTAAAAGGGTACTAAGAAATAGAGACAAAAATGCGTAGACATTATTTCCTTGTGGTGCATACTGCATCCTTTGGCAGTATTCTCAGTATTAATACATAGTAGTTCATGCAATAAAGTTGAACATATAGCATTTTCATTAACACTTATCTGTTGGTGAATTTGGAGTGATTTAGAACCCTAGTGCATAAACATGATATCCTATTTTATTATTTATAAAAGAAAAGTAATATTTTGTGTGTAAGACTAAGGTAGTGTTTGGTTGGATGTTTTGTAACGGTATCCGGTTACAGCGGCAACTAATAACATCAAATTATGTTTGTTTCGTCTTCGCTGTAAACGCATCACGCCGTAAAGAGCAAAGTTTTAAATCTCCGGCTATAGCTGCCACTATAGCTAGGAGAAGCAACTTTTAGAGCTAAACAATCACTGCCGCTAATAGCCGGAGATAGCCGCTAATTAGTGACCTATTTAGCTTCAGCTAAACGTTTGTCTGGACATAGAAAAAGGTCGCAGCCCACGAAACGGAAGCCCACAAAGGCCCAAAATGGCAGCGCACTAACGCTCAGAACCATGTATAGAGTCTGACACCTGCCCGGTGCTGGAAGGTCGGAAGGAGAAGTGTGATAAGCTTTGAATGGAAAGCCTCTTCTATGACTCCTCTACGAGATGGTGGCTGCGGCGGCTGTGCCCGGTCCCCAGAGGCATGAAAGCGGCGGCGCCTGCCCTCGTAGCTTCACCCTGCCTCTGCTCCCGCCAATGTCGGTGACCTGCTCGGCCGCGTCGACGCGTTTATCTACACCATCGCTCACGCCACTGTCTTATTGGAGCCCGCGGTGGCCGCTGACGGCGGGAGAAAGGAGGCCGTTGAGGACTAGCTCTTTGGCATCATCAACTCCATGGAGACCAAATTCAAGGTGTGTGCAACCAGCGTGTCCCCCTCCGCCAGCGATTCCGTGTATCGGTTCTAGTTGCAGTCCATTAAAGATGTGTTCTTGTTTAATGTATGCTTAGTACTACTGATGTCTGAATGTCTGATGGTTATGAATCTGCTATTTTGTTAAGTTTGATGGTCTGATGCTACTGATGGTGATGTTTGATGGTATATCTGATTGTCTGAAATTGATGTTTGAAGGTCTCAGAGAATTAGTTATGGATCACTTCATAATGGTTATGCCAAAGTTCTATACTTTTTCTGATTTTTACAAAATCAGCTAAATGTCTTAGCTGCAGCTATCTCCGGCCGGCTATAGCTTCTCTTAGCTGCTGTGGAGGTCAGCAGCTAAGAGGCTCCGCCGGAGATTTTAAACCTTGGTAAAGAGTTACCGGCTAGTAGAAACCTGATACCGCTGAAACCCGGCCGCAATCTGTTCCGCTCGTCTACTCGTCTCCAGGCCTCTCGTCTGCGGCTCCCCCTCGACTCGACAATCTTCATCCGGTTTGTGCCCAGCGCCGGCGCCGCCCATCCCTACTACCTCCTCACGTCCTAGCGTGACTCCACCATCCCTTCCTTTTTGCCTTCCCCAACAATCTCGTCCTGAACTGACCGCCGATCGAGCACTAAGGCTTCCTCGTGGATGCCCACGCTCCTGACGGGCGGCTGCGGGCGGCCGAGGACGTGATCCAGGCGATGCCGATGGCGCCAGATGCGGCCGTCTAGGGCGCGCTGCTCTCCGGGCTCCGGCTGCATGGCGATGTATGTTTCTCGCGCCGCCACCGTGTTGGCTCGTGGCGGAGACCCCAGCCGCAGTGCGAGCGTGAGGGGCCCGATGAGGGAGGCCAGCGTCGGCAAGGTTCCCGGATGCACGAGTTCCGTCTCTGTGTGCTTGTTTTTCTAATTCCTTTACGGATGGGAACCAAACAAAATCAGTACTCGCTTAATTTGTTTCCATTTATGGTGTCTTTCGTTACCATTTGCGTTTACGTTTACATGCTGCAACCAAACAGCACCTAAGTTACTGTTGTTATCACTTTATTTTGTATATGATGATAGCTTATTATTTTTTCCCAAAAAGCATTACCGTAGCATATACTAATATGTAACATAAAAATAAGTACAAGTATTACCTATAGGACTTAAAGATGTTTTAGCCACATGTAATATCACAGTTCAACTCACAACTATAATTATATGTATAAGATTATTTTTGCTTCGCTTACATTATCTCATTGCCACATGCCCATCATGTGCTCTTCTTTGACTAAATCTCATTATATTTGTAACACCCCAGCCCATTAGAAGACATGTAGTAGTTGTGAAGTTGACCCATGTGGCCCATGTGGCACATGAGGAGTTGTATTTGGTGAGTTTAGTACCACCTTGAAAATTTACGATGTGAGGCCCAACTTATAAACCTTATTGTTCCAAATGAAGCACTTACACAAAGCGAGGATGAAAGTGTAAGAGAGGTGTTACGCGTATGTAGTCCCATTCCATATGTGGAGCTAGGCCGTATATGCATAATATTTTGGACCATGGAGGGATGTACCAAGGGGTGGTTTTGGGCATCTGTTGCTAATGTGGTGAGCTGCGAGGACGTCAGCCCTTAAGGGGGGTGAATGTAACACCCTAGCCCGTTAAAAGCCTATAGTAGCTGTGAAGTTGGCCTACGTGCTCTATGCAGTAGCTGTGAAGTTGGCCTTTGTGCTCCATGTGACCTTTGTGCTCCATGTGACATATGAGGAGTTGTAGTTGGTGGGTTTAGTACCACTTTGAAAGTTTAGGATAGCGAGACCCAATTTATAATCAAACATAGGACTTCTGGGTTAACCCTTTTACACGAAGCGAGGATGAAAGTGTAAGAGAGGTGCTACGTGTATGTATACCTGTTCCACATGTGAAGTTGTGCCATAATAAGTAGATTTTGGATGCGGGGTGTTACTATTTTCATGATTGTGGGAGGTGCAACTAGTCAACAATTATCTCTAGATAATGCATAATAATCTTACAAGGTTCTCCATTTGATATGTACAAATTGTCTATATATGTATTTGACGCACAATCTATAAAATGACAGACTTATTAACGCCTATATGTATTTGATGCACAATTTGCAAAGAAAAAAATTACATTTTATTAAATACATTTTTTTAAAAAATACTTCCAACTAACTATCCAATGACCAAATCATGGATTTCAATTTGTTAATGTATTTTGAGCATATATGTGACATAAAGATAGATTTCATAAATTTTAAGTGCCACATAAAGAACTGGTCCTTGGGAAGCCAAAGGCTATTCTATATATTTTTATATTTGCCACTCTTTGGATGGAAATTGTGTAAATCAAAAATAATATTTTCACTTAGTACTTAGATTCATAAAATGTTATATATATATATATATATATATATATATATATATATATATATATATATATATATATATATATATAACTGTTACCCTACAGCTGGCTACAAAATAACTTATCCTGTAGCCACTTTGAGTTACGATAATTGCTATGCTAATTTACGAGATTATAGTAACTCCTTACTATGTGATTTACTATAACATTATGGTAAATATCCCCATGTGTTATAGTAATTCAACTATCGTAAATATATACTGACATTGTCGTAAATTAGTATATATATTCTAATAATTTGTTTCTTGTTGCACCATAATTGTAATTATTGAGTAATATTGTAATCAAGGTGAAAAAAGAAACACATTATTTAAAAAAATACCTCTGAATATGATGAATCATCAAAGGCGATGATACAATATAGGATAATAGAAGACATCAGTGGCCAATTCTTAAATAAGTTCTTATTTTTAGTTGAACTACTATGCTGCTCAACAGATTCTTCAGAATCAGCCAATCGGGCAATGGAATATCTAGCTGCTTGTTCTTCCTTGATATCTCGTTTGTGTTTATGTAATGTCTCCTGAAATGTTATGCAAAAAACATTTTTATAATTAAAAACAAGCTAGTGAGTAATATTATTGGATAGGTTGACAGGATCTAAAGACAACATAAATTGATTTGGCAGAATATGTCAGTGCATTCTGCTACAATTATAACAAATGAAGACATGAAAAAGGAAAAAGTAAATAGAGAAATGTTTTTATTTGACCATAGATAGTGGTAATGTATACCAACATGGTAGTTTAGAAACAATTTTATCACTCAAAACGAATATGTAGTGTAGGAAATTATGAACCGTAATAGCCTACTACAATCATAAGTAAAATAACTGAACTTCAGTTAACTATTTTAGAGCAACCATACTATATGGCTAAAAATTTGATATTTTTTAGATATAATGGAACTTGTTGGATTGACTAACTATAATGGAACAAAAATCGGTGTGTTTGCCTACATAAAAGACCACATTGCCTTTGTAGATCCTTCAACTCTTGTTTTAATGGATGTCCCACTGTCAACAGCATTTCTCTTATTGACACATACTACGATTGAGTCTACATTTTCTTGTAGGAGTTAGCTCTAGAAGCAGGGGCAGAGCTTAGTGGAGGTGATACTAGGCTCTGGGCCCCTGCAACAATTTATGAAGGTCTAGCTAGCTAGCTTTCTTAGTCAATCTATCAAACAGATAAAGCTTATCACCCGGACCCATTTTGTCATAATGTCTAGCTAGCCTTTTGTATTCAAATCTCAGGTGCAAATTGCAATAGTCATGCTAGCTATCCATAGGCTGCACAAAACACAAGCCAGCTATCCTTGTTCTAAATCACTTATTTTCTATGAATACACATGCCATGGTGCTTACTACTTATTATAGAAATTAGGACAATCCCCTCCCTTGATATTTCGCCACATTTCGTGTAATAGCCAAGAATGCATGGGAAATATAGATTTTTTTAATATGGATTAAGTAATTTATCTAGCAAAGGTTGACCGGCTTTTATTTTTTTTTAGAATAGGTTAACCGTCTTTTAAGAGAGACCGAAATTTGACTTTTTGATCCGTTATTCATATCGACGATCGGAGGTTACAGATGTGTAGAGCTTGTCGAACGGATTGCGTTTGACTACTCATGCGTGTGGAGTTTGGACGATAAAGTTGTGGCTATTGAAAGATTGTAAAAAAGAGAAGGTACTGTAGCATTGCTACAGTACATGTTGAAAGCTCTATGTTTGGTGTTGGTAATTAGTGACTATGCCTAAGTTGTATGTAGCATATGAGGATTAGTACATTCCAAGGTTGGTGGCAAGATGGACATGGTGATCATGATGGCTACACTTGGATTTAGACGCAACCCTACGTGATCAAGGCAAAGGTATATGCTTAAGGGTTGTGTTTTTAGTAACCAAGACACCTAGTGGGTGTGGTTACATTATAGGATAGATAGCCGTACTATAAAGAGGGGAATGACGCGGCTATTTAACTCCTAAGTGCCTCTAGGTGTGCATTTCATAATCATATGCATTTGGATAGAACTAATAACGCCTCGAAAAATGATTGTGAAAATGCTAACACACTCGCACATGATGAGATCACTTGGTGGTGGTAGCACTTTTGCGAAGGCGGTGGAGTTTGAGCGGTAGAGAGGGCTTGGGGTCCTCTCTCCCTCCCGCCGAGCTTGCGAGGTGGGATTCAGGCGTTTTCGATGAATTAAAATGTCTATTTTCCACTACGCCAGAAGTCGAAAATCTAACGGAGGCAAACGGAGGTCACAGAGGTGATCGGACGTTGGACCGAACGCGGTCTCTGTTTGACTGGACGCGTCCGGTCAGTGTTCAGTGTCTGCGCGTGTTTCAGCGTTTTGATCGGACGCGCAGCGCGTCCGGTCACAGTCGACCGGACGCGTCCGGTCGTTCAGGGAGCTTACTGGACTCCAACCGGATGCCGGCACTGTGGCGTCCGGTCAGTTCTCCAGCGCGTCCGGTCCGTCACGGGACCAGCGCGTCCGGTCGAGCTTCGCGCGTCCGGTCGTTGCGTGCAGCGCGTCCGGTTGGTGGTTCGCGAAAGTAGCCGTTGTGTGATCGGTGCGTCCGGTCAGTTTGACCAGCGCGTCCGATCAGCGCGACTTCGGCTGTTTCAAGTACGTAATGGCTATATTCGAAGGGGTACATCTATAAATACTCGTTGGCTGGCTCAAAGCTCCAACTCTTGGACATTTGACATACTTGTGAGCACTTTGAGCTAAGCAACTCCCCTCCCACTCATCGCTCTTGCTTCTTTGCATATTCGAAGTGAGATTGAGTGATCCAAGTGCATTTGCATTGTGAGATTGCATCTAGTTGGCACTTGGTGGTTGATTTGCTGCGGGATTCTTGTTTCTCTTGGTGGTTGCCGCCACCTAGACGGCTTAGAGCAGCTTGGAGGCGTTGGCAAGAGTTGGTGATTGTTCTTGGCCACCTCCGGTGATTATGAGGAGTTTGTGCCTACCTCGGCGAAGCGCCAAAGGCAACATTAGTAAATTGCTCGTGTCATTGCAACTTTTTGCCATTTGGTAGGTTCTTGTGGCGCCTTTTGAGAGGCTCGGTGTGAGACCGATTAGCCACCGAACCACGTGGCGAAGAGGGACACAACGGGGACTAGCGTGCCGGCAAACACGTGAACCTCGGGATAAATCTTCGTGTCATCACTTTCATATTGTGATTGATTGATCCCGGTGTTCGGTTGTCTTGGTATTCATTGTTGATCATATTGGTTGGCTCAATACTTCGCTCCTCGGTGAAACTCTCCTAACTCAACTCCGCATTACTTTCTTAGTTATCTTTGCTAGCTAGTTAGCTTTGCTAGAGTAGCTCTTTTGTATAGCTTGCTAGTTGTAGTTGTAGTTACCTTCTTGGTTTGACTTGTGCGGTTGAGTGCCAATATACTAGAATTGTGAATTGGACAGGTGACTTGTAAACACCCCGTAGGCTAAGCAAAACTCGTATCTCGCTATTTGTTGTATTGATAAACTTGTTTAGCTTGTCTTTATAGAAAATTTTAAAAGGCTATTCACCCCCCTCTAGCCATCAAGACCTTTCACATGTCACCTTTTTCTCTAGCCGTGACCGAGCCCAGGTCCTTCGGTTGTGGGTTGTGTCGTAGGTGTTTTTTCTCCTTTCTTTTTCCTGCTACAGACTCATCTAAGATCAGATTTGCTACAACTCTGGTTCCCTCCGAACATCGTTATCTCTACAGCCCTTACACGCACTAGAAAAAATAGGGAGTGGAGAGAAGAAGAGAGGGTTTAGGGCTTGCCGCCATTGTCGTCCGCCGCCATAGTCATTGACGGTGCCATTCTTTCTTGGATTTTTAGTTAGGCGTCGTCTTCTCCCCTTGTTTTTGCCCTCAAATTTCATTCCCTCACTGTCCATGATGGATGTCCTACGCATGACATAGATCAAAACAACGATCCGGTCATAGCAGGTAGATCACCATGAGGTGGGGAAGAGGAAGAAAGGAGTAGATCGTCAATGGTTTGTCACCATGCTCGCTGTGTTTGCCCTAGCTGAGATGCCAAATACTAACACACTTCCTTGGATCAAGTTTTATGGATTGAATCATTCAACTAAAAGAGGTTTAGTCGGAGTAATTCCATAAATTAATCTTGTCCATGTTCTGAAATTTTGTAAGACTATGCAGTTTTTGTTCATCGTTATTTCTGGACATCTTAATGGTCATAATAAATTTTGACACTGTAGACAAAATTGTAGAGGACTTCCGTACCTTTCATTTGACACTGTATTTTGAAACATATGATCATTTTAGGAAGTCTGTTTTTTCAATGACGAGAATTTAAACAGTTTTAGATCTAATAAGTTTTTGTCCATCCTAAATTTTGAATTTGAACTTTTGATCTAAACAAAAGTTGTAGGGTTTTTCTTAAGCTTTACATATTGTTATAGAACACATTTTTTATGAGTATATCTCCAGTTATGAATTTTATAAGATTGTTGTCATGTTTTGATCGTCAGAAAAATTCAGTTAAGTTAAGAGGATGTTTATGCTACTTCCTCCATCCCAAATTATAAGACGTTTGACTTTTTTTACCCTAAGTTTGACCATTCGTCTTATTCAAAAAATTTGAGCAAATATAAGCAAATTTAAGTCATTCTTAAAGAACTATTATTAATAAAGCAAGCCACAACAAAAGAAGTGATGTTTTGCAAAAAAATTTGAATAAGACGAGTGGTCAAACTTGGTGTCAAAAAAGTCAAACGTCTTATAATTTGGGATGGAGGGAGTATCTTGGAGATCTCTTATGTTGAATCTTATTATAACAAAGTTATGATAATAGAGTTTTATATAATCTGGTAGATTTTGAGAATTTTTGAATGTAAGGTTAAATTTTATGAAAAAGAGAAGGGATAGTGCTGTTGTCATGAACGATAGCGAAATGGTAGATTCTTGAACGGCGGGTTTGGGACACTCTAGTGTGTAATATGTTGTTTGTTTTATTTGTCTGATGTTGTTGGTACTGATATTTGCTTATGATTAGGTGGTGCACCTTCGGATCAAGACAGTAAACTTGGCAGTGTGGTCCACATGCTTTAGCTTTGTTGTTTGAATTACCTCTACTAAATTTCAGTTTCTCACACTAGCTATATAATCTAAAATTTAAACTATTACTTTACTTTACTTTGATTTAAAGTACACTATTTCATATATTGTGGTATTATTGTTGAATTGTGAAGCATGTGAAGTGTATACATTGCAACATTTGCATTCGGACTCTTCCCGTTGATATAGATTTGAAGAAAACCATGTAGCCAGATTGGTGATTTAAGTACCAGTACAGCAACACACGTTCAAATGGGCAATGTGGTTGCAGCCCTCATTCCCTCTCTCTGGGATGTGTGGGTAGAAATGAAGTCATGCATTGCATTGCACCATTGGCATTTGCATTATGAAGATAAACTTATGAAGTATTTGATGTTGAAGTTTTTATGTTTCGATTGCCCAACTATTTAAAATTTGTGGCTTAATCAAATTGTGATTTGAATAGCATTGTTAAAGCAGTTTACTTGTTGAGGTTTCCCTTAAACCTCATAGGCTTGTTTCCCCCATCTCAGGTGTATAGTTTCAAGGATGTTTGATGGGATGGGAGTAGTAGCACAAGTTCACACTTATTATATACACCATAAATAATCATGTGTTTTGTAATTTCTGTGATGGTCATAGTTGGATCTTTGCTTCTATCCTTTTGTCATGTAGCTTACGGTTAATGTCTAAAATTTTTTGTATTTTGCTATCGGTAAAATCTCTCTTTTTATCGTATAACCTATATGATCGGCGATGCTTCTGTGCTCTCTGATGTTATGTTCTTGTTGAAGTGTAGTGTGGTAACACTCTAGAAGGTTGTTGTTGTTTTCCTTTTGGGGTATTACACTCCACCACTGTCTAGAAGGTAATAATATATATGACAATTCAATGTTTTTTAAGTTTTGTTGCAACGTTGTCATTATAGCGCATAGATATTATTGTACTCCGTCCATGTTCTTTTGTAGGCGTGTGAGTGTTTAACCCCAATACAAAGATGCCATCATGGTGGATTAATTGTCCACCAAATAACATGCTTCGTCGCTCGTTGCACACACTTAATTGGTGATGGCCTAGGCTCACCACCTCAAGGGCCGTGCATGTGCATGCTTGATTGATTGGCCATGGTCTAGGCTCACAATCCCAACAACCATGCATGTGTAGTACAACTCTTACTTGTGTGTCTTGGTAATGATGTAGGCCCCCTATATTGGAGCATAAATGAAAAATGTTGATATGCTTACAAAAGAATTTGTAGTGAGTAGGAACATATGAGGATGCTAATGCATTGAAACCAAGAAGAATACTTAGTTGTAATGTTCCTATTACAACACTTAGATGTTTTCATGAGAAAATGCTATGAAATATGAAAGCACTAAACATAGATAAGTTAATAGAGTGTTCAATATAGTAATAACAATTTACTTAATTTACGTACCGGGAGCCATATGCAGCTTATGAGAATAATAAAGCAAAAGATCGACACGCACAAACAAGGTAACAAATATGGGAACCTGACAAAAACATTCCCACAATTAGTAAGTGAAAATTTATGATGACTATGGATTATGTGCTTGTAACAAACAATACCTCCCAAATAAGGAGTTGGCATCAAACAACTTTGGATAGTTTTTTGCTGGCTGTGAAATGAGAGTTGAGGGTAAAGTGTAATGAATGGGGTGCTATATATGCATAAATAAAGGATACAAGAAATGATAGAACATTTTTGTACCTGAGCAAGATATCCACCAATAGCTGGCCCAATTATAAGAGCTATTGCCCATGATGTAGCAACCTAATCATAAAAGAAGATGTCACGATATAAACAGTTGCATCAAACAGTGAAACATGTTGTTATATCATTTGAAATTTTACGAGTGACAATCCAATAGCTTGATGCTCGACTCGACAAACTTCAACAGCATATGCCTGTAAAGTCAAAATCCATGTTACTAACTATAACATGTTCCAATACCTCCATATATATTTAAATCGTTCAACTTTCATACTCTTATTGGGCCAAATAGACCATTTAAAGAACCAAGAAGAAATCGTGTAACAACAGCCATCCAATAGTGCACACTCAATCCGAACAAAGTGTTAAACACAAGCCTGGGATAAAATAGAAGGGCACAAATGATTAGAGATAGGGAAAATGGAGGGAGTTGAAATAAATGTCCTAGCTAATAAACAGCTTAATTTTGAGTATATATAAATAGAGAAAAGAAATACTAACACAGAGAAAATTCCAAGAATGATAACCGGCTTCCTCCCAATACGATCAGCTACCATTCCCCACACAGTGGAAGTCAAAGCTCGACCAAGCATGTATGAGGCACCTACATAAATATAAAAGTTTTCTATTAGTACATAAAAATGAGTTATAGAAGTAGAGGTAAATATAAACTTTAGAACTAAGAATATTATAGTGTTTAGAAGCTTTTACCCACAAATCCAGCATAAAATCCAATATCTTCTTCTCTTGTGGTAATGTGCAGGTCTTGTATCTGTTGTTGAAAGGAAAAGCACACAATGTGTTAGTCTCATACAACTAAAAAGGGTCTGTGAGATAACGTCCCAAATGCTACTACATAATAATGTGGAAGGCAATATGCGTGCATAGTGCTTGCACACATGTACATACATATATGGTCCTAAGATTGTTACTTTTTATGCTGAGTGTCAAGTCTATTAGGCATCTGGAAATTTTTTTGCAACTGTATAATTATGAAGGCACAAATTGCAATGTCTAAAATCTGAAACAACCAAAATCTAATACTATATGCAACATACTATTGACAACACGTCTTGTAGATCGAATTAGATATCATACCATGAAATATATGAAGGGAAACAACAAACATATTGGCAAACCTAGTAGAACCAGAGAAAAGACATAAAAAGGTTAGGAACCAGCACTATACAATAATAAAAGAAATACGCACATAAATAGGACAAGATATATGCATAGAAGCAATGAAAACACAATGTAAGAAACGAAGGATGAAAGTATGAAAGTCATGACTATCACAACACGTCTTAAGGGTATTTGTTCATTCGTATGTAGCAGTGCGTCCCACACTCTATTGCCAAGTTTATGAATTATTTACCACACTTTGGCTTGACAGAAAGAGTCTTGCTTATTACAGAGTCATTGTATAATACTTGTTTGTGTAGCAGTTGGTACTGGTATTTTCAAGTATTTGTATCTTGCATACTCCCTCTGTAATGTAGTATAGTGTATTTTAGATTAGAAATTTTAGGATAGCTTAAGACAGAACACAAAATATACATATGCCCTCATATTATTTCCTAAGCAGGCGCATGTTCGTGAAAAAAATATCTCCTAATCAGGCGCTATCATCAACATGATTAATGATTATGTTTGATAAATACTAGCAAGTAACAATATGATATCTGCCAAATTTATGTAATGAAAAAAAAACTATTTTTGTCTCCTAGAATCTCTTATATTTAGGTATAATTTTTTGAATGCTTGTATGTACTATACTACGTGGTGGAGGGACTAGGATATAGCTTTCTTCTCCGTGCTATTTAATTCTTTGATGTATATTCCTATTAAAATCCTACATAGTCCTAATTAATGCCTACGATACACAGCCAAACTAAATAAAAAGCTTTAGGCAGAAGAAATATACAGGGGCTGCTTGGTTGTTTTCCCCATCACTGTGTTGTCTTACCGAGCAAGGCCAACCGTTTGGCAGCAAGCTGATAGCTTGCTTTGCCAGGCAAGCTCACCTCGGGCGAGCCAAATCAGCTCTCCCGTGTGAGCAAGGTTGGCTCCCCCGCGAGTAGCAGCAGCCAGAGTCGTCGCCGAAACGGCCTCTCGCGCGCCACTACCAAACCAGCTTGCGTTGTCGATGAATCAGCCTTCCCTGCCAGCGAATCGGCTTCCCCAGCCGCCGAGTCAGCCTTCCCCGCCGCCATCCAGTCGTCTTCCCCGCCCGCTGAATCGGCCTCCCCAACTGCTGGTTCGAGAATGCCGGCGTGGAATTGACCTCCACCGCCACCGGATCGAGCTACTGTGCTAGACGAGGTGAGCACGCAGCGACAAAGAAACTGGCGATTGGCCTTGCGAGCAGGCTTGCTAGGCTAGGCAAGGTGAGCCGAGCGGAGTAGGCGAGGCGAGCAGCAGCAAAGGTTCCAAACGACGGCCATAGATACTACTCTGAATCCCATATGTAAGGATTTTTTTTTAGCAATTTTCACCCAATAGGAAACGGATAATTAGCATTAGATTTTTCTTCCGCCTCTAACATGAAAATAATGAACGTGTGTTTATGCACAAACATATGAACGGATAATTTACCCTTTGGGACGGGAGCAGAGAACGAAGAACAGAGAGTTAATTTAATTTGCATGCAATTCGTGTGTTTATATGCACAAACATACTGTTGACGAAGATGATGATCCAGATATGGAAGAAGAGCCTGTACGGGATCCCCGGGTTCGCCGCCTTCCTCAGCTCCATGGCGCAACCAGGGCAACCATCGAAGTACACCTGGGGGTTCGTCTCCAAAAGCGGCGCGGCTGCCTCGCCCTCACCGCTGGCGCTGGCCATGTTGTCTTGTTTCTCTCACCTACCGGCAGGCTGCAGTTCCACTACGTGTGTCAGCGATTATATACGCAAATCCGATGACGTGTACTCCATAGGATGGAGTTGAGCACTCAGCACGAGCCAAAGGCCGGCGCTTGCCACCCCGGGTTCAAACCCGTCGCCAGCAGTATTCCTGTGTACACTGTGCATAAGAAAGAGGAGAAAAGCTTCTCAGTTCAAAAAAAAAGAAAAAAAAAGTGGTCATGTTTGATTCTCTTGTCTAAACTTTTGAATGGTTTGATGAAGTTGATCACTAAAGTTTTAGACAACTTTAACTCACTTGTGTGGTCTAAGATTTTTGTGAGATTGACTAAATTTTAAGAACACTTTAGACTTTCTATTTGAAGTCTCCAGAGCTAAAGTGGTCTATAGTTTAGTGGCTAAATTTTAAACCATTAGATCCAAACTAGACCTAAGAAGAGTACGGTTTTAGCTTTTATTTAATAGTCAGGTCAATAAATTTTGTTTATTAAATCTATGAAAATACAAATATATTTATAATACTGAAATTACTACATTAATCCCAGAATATTTTTACATTAAATCTATTTAGATATTATATTTTCCTGTAGAGTTATTTTCTCCATCCTACAGAGTAATAAAGCAAATGATGTATATAATCCTCATTTAATTATGTGAAGTTCTTGTAGTCACCATATTTTGAGCCAGATATTAATGGAAGGTATACATGCAATTAATGATTTAAGGGAGTTAATTCACTTAGAATATTATATAATTTAGGATAAATTTTAAATGCTTAAATTAAATACTTTGTAGTCCCTCCAATCTAAAATACAAGGTATTCAAACAATTTTAGGATCAAATAAGGAGTCTAGCAAAAAAAACTAGCTTGCTCCTCACTAGTTGTATAGTTATTATAGTTTGTCGACTTACTTAATTTTCTAGTAATGTATAGTTTGAAAAGCCATGCATACATGTCATTCATTTCGTCTAAGATGTTTAAAAGGTATGCATAGATGACGTTTAAAAGGCAGACAGGCATAGATGAGATTGACGTCCTGTTCTTCAGCACTACCTCAACAGTATTTTTCAGCGAACGAACAATGTTTTCCTCTCACAACAAATTAGCATAAGTATCAGCATAATTCAGAATGCATTGTAAATACAAGGGTTATTTGGATTGGTACCATTATAATTCTCAAAGTTTGGAGATCTGCCATTACAATTCGCTTATTCTAAAATGTACCATTATAATTCCATGTTTCCCTGAAGAATGTCATTTTCAACGTCTTCCAGCTGCTTGGGCCCACTGGCAGGCATATGCGTACTATTCATCTTTCCATATGGACGTATTTGCCCCCGTCCAAATTGTGAAAGGAGGCCTGCGCACGTGGCCCGACTCGCACTCTCTTCTTCCTCTCACTCACTTTGTCTCTCTTCCTCCCAACGGCGGCGGCGGCGGAACCCTAACCCTAGGCGTCGGCGTCCTGGAGCCCGCGCCCACGCCTGCGTCCAGTATTGCCTGCACCCAAGCTCTCCTCCCAGATCCCGCGCCCGCTGGTGCGGCTAGTGGTCTCGAGGCTCTGCTCCATGGCCACGCCGAGCTTTTGAAGCCATGGTCGGGAAGTGGACTGGAAGCCCGATATCATGAAGCTAACTTCGACCGGCTCAAGCGCAACGACCAGTGGCAGAAGGGAGTGCCCCTTTTGTCGTGTTCCTTTGGTCTGGATCCAGAGCAAGCAGTCGGCGACAGAGGACGAGGAATTTAATACGTCCAAATAAATCTAAATACAAATATTGAACCTTTTGATACTTGTGTTTCAGAATTCCAAGATGAAGTGAGTATTTATTTAAAGATGAAGGGTGTAGTTAAACTTAAAAGAATTCACTTAGTCTAAGTTTATAGTTGTCCTTGTGTTGGAACGGAGGAATCATGTCTAGTGTGGTTCTGGGATCTGGACGTAATAAATTTTAGGATGCAGTTTGCTAATGTTATCACGTGCTGGATCTGGATGGATTCTTCCCTGGGACTGGGAGCCTCATGAGACCGACGAGGAGATTGCTACGTTTTGCACCAGCACTCACCCAACGCATTAACGAGCGTCGGTTTCACCTCTGGTTTCGGTTGTTTCAGTGGGCCGGGCCGGTATCAAATCGATTCAGCATTCATAACGAAAGCAACGCTCCCATGACCCATTATTGTCGTGATGAGTCGGCCCAGAAGAAACCGGTGAGCAGGAAGGCCGGGTTTGCACCGACAGCAAACGGCAGCCATTATTTGTGTGATGATCGTGACTTTTACCTAAAATAATAATATACTACGTGACATGGCATGCTGCTAATCTCAGGCGTCTTTTCTCAACCAGAGACCGGAAGACAGACATGAATAGTACTGGTTATCAATGTAGTCCCTCCGTCCTTCTCTAAGTGTCACCTAAATTTTTTTATGTTAACAAAACTTTCTTAAATTTAATTAGATTTATAAAAAATATTAGTGACATATGTGTCTCCAAATAAATATATTATAGGAATATATTTAATGATTAATCTAATAAGATTTATTATATACCATAAATATTAGTAATCTCTTGTATATATTTGGTTAAAGTAGAGTATGTTGGACTCTTCAATATAGGAGAATGACATTTAAAAAGAACATGCGTTCGGTTGGGAGGTTAGAGTGGGTTGGTGTAACACCCTAAAATTTGCATTGTTTCGAAATAGTGGAAATTGATTAATTTATGTATTTAAGTGTGCATTCAAATGTAGGAAATAATAAATTTTTGTGAAATTAAAATTTATCATAAGGATTAGTTACATGTTGATGCACTCATGCCGCTGCACTCTTATTTTTGTAATGACTGGTTTTGACAAAATCTAAAAATGATTTCAAAATTCAGTTTGAAAATGAATTGAAAAACTTGATTTGGAAAAAGAAAAGAAATTCTTTTCTCTCCCTCCTCTTTTCTCCATTTTGGCCTGCTAGCCGATTCCCCCCTCTCCCTGGTTCTCGGCCCGCTAGCCCTCCCTTCCTTCTCTCCCTCGCGTTCTCTTCTTGGGCCGGCCCAAGCCGCGGCTGGCAACGGCCACCGCCGTTCTTCCCTTTCCCTCGCTGACCAGCTGGGTCCACTTATCAGCGCCCTCTTCTTCTCCAACTTCCTCCTCCGCTCTCACTCACACGGTCACGGCGCAACCGTCGCCCGCGCCCACCTCTTCCCGCGTCGTGGGAGCATCCGCGCCCTAGCATCCATAAAGGGGAGCCCGCACCCGTCACTGCTCCCCTGTCGCTTCTCGCTCTAGCTTTCTCCCTCGCTCGCGCGTGCGGAGGCAGCAAAACCGCCGCCGGAGTCGCCATCCGCCGCTCCAGAGCCGCCTCCGTCTCAATTGAAGCGGTGGTGAGCTCCGCCTTGACCTCCTCTTCCTTTCTATGCTCTCAATTTCTCAATTTGTGCACGTTGTGGCGTGTCCCCGCTTGCTCCGACGACCTTCTCGTCGCCATACATGGTGGGTGCCCCTCGGGTTCTCCCTGGCCGCCCTAAGGACCTAAGAAAGATCGCCTTGTTCCCCTCTCTCTCTCGGTGCCTTCAATTTGGTGAGCCGTGGCCGCTAGCGCCGTATTCCAGAGCACCAGCAAGCTATGCCCGCCACCGTTCATGGCGAGCCCCGCGCGAGACCATCCCTGCCCGCGCAATGCGCTCCATTGGACTTGCCATCTCCCCCGCATCATCCCGGTGCTCTCGCATTTCGAAACCATGGGCTGTAGACCGATTTTTGCGCACTCCGGCGAGCTTCCGGTCGCCGGCAATGGCGGCGCCGCCGCGACCTCCCCCAACTCTGGCCCCCGTGTCCCTCTCTTCCCCCTCCATCTAATCTCAGCCGCCCATCTCGAGATCAAAGGTCAGAAATGGCCGATACCCCTTCGTGGGGATTTTTGCTAAAGAGACCTCCACCTCTCTCGTATTTGAACCCGCAGTCCTCGGCTATTTGGATAAATCTGAGTTTTGATTTATTTTAAATCCGAAAATAGTTTGATCTATTTACAGAATTGCCACTGCAGTAAAACGCTTATAAAATCGTCGTTTTAGCTCCGATTCGACCCGTTCAACTTGCGTTAGGTTCGTAATTTCATAACCTACGCGTTAATGCCACTATTAGTTAGGTTTGCAACATTTAAAATTCTTGATTAGGTTAAGTTAATTAACTTGCTATAGGAACCTTGTTTAGTTCGTAACTTCTGCGTTGTAGCTCTGTTTTTCGTGCACTTCGCGTTGATGTGATCGTAGCGAGACGTAGAACATTTTCATAAACTTTTTATCTTGTTTTTATACTGCTGGTGTACTGCTCTAATTATAGATTTGTTTGCTATGCATGAATGCCCCTGAAATGTGTATGTTGCCGTGTTGGTCGAGTTTAGACGGTGAGGAGTACGTTGGGAACCAGGAGTACTTCGAAGACCAGTAGGATCAGTAGGAGTGTGCTAACTAAGGCAAGTATAGCATGGGCCTACCTTATTCCTATTCATTATATAATCTACCCATTATGCATGTGTCTAATATTGCTCGACTATAAGGACTTCCTAGCTAATTGATGACATGTACCTTGATTCCTATGGGGTTATTTGCATATGGGTAGAATGCTAGTGCTCTATTCAAACATGATCAATACTATGATTAATGGAACAAACGGATAAACATGATGGTAATAATAGAACTATAGGGTGATGGTGCAAATGATGTTGATCATGTTGCCATAAACCCTCCGTAAGGACTTATCTGTAGGGCAAAAGCTGGGACATACACTGCAACCGTGAGAGTTATATGGCTCTGACTTTAGCTCAGTAATAGGATCTTTTCGTTAGAGGTTACCCGAAAGGGCGCTAACTTGTTAGACGAGACCTATGGAAGGCTTTATAGTGTACCCTGCCCGCTCACCTTGGAAGTGTTATGGGAGTAATTAACCCGGGCATATGGGCAACACGACTCACGGGTAAAGATGCACAACCTCTGCAGAGTGTTAAAATTGTTATAACAGCCGTGCTCACGGTCACGAGCGGCCGGAAAACTCACAGAATAACTGATTACTTATGATGTTGTTCACGGTGAACTATGATGGTATTATGATGATGTTGACGATGATGATGATATAATGTTGATCAATAACTCTATTTAATTCTAGTATATGATCATGTGGGTTAATTTGGGGAGCCTAAGCATAAGTTGATGTTAACCAATGATAAAATGTTGACTTACTAAAATGCTAAATACAGTAAACTGTGTCTGCCTTTTGAGCCTCATGAATCCCCATGTTATGCTTGTGGAGTACAAAATGTACTCACGCTTGTTTATTTTTTCAATACTTTGGAAAAATTCCGGATGGGTACCAGATTGCCAGAGATTGAAGCAGACAGGCTTGTGATCAACCAGTCAGTTGTTCCTGTGGAGTGGAGTCTTCACCTGAAGACCGGAGTTGTCTTTCCGTTGTTTGCTTTATAAGGTTATATCTTTTATAATAAGTACGTTATATATTGAGCATTGTCTTTTGATATTACCCTTATTTGTAGCTATATGTGAGATTTGACTTCTTGGGCTCACATATGGTGTGTATCTGGTTTTATTCTTAAAACCGGGTGCTACAGTTGGAGCGGGTTGGATCCGTTTTTTAGTGTTGGGTACACATAGTAATGGGTTGGGTTATCCCAGTGATAGAATACGGGTTCCTCCTATCCCTCCGAATCGAAGAAACCGGGGCCACCCACTTCTGGTGGCCGCGCGAAGGCGCGTGGAGGAGCGGCGGCTGCGTGGAGGAGCAGCGCCGCGCGGCCTCGCAGGCATGGGGGAGCGGCGCCAGTGGCCTCGCGGGCACGGAGGGAGCGGCCGGCATCTGCGCGAGCACGACAAAGCGTGGAGCGCAGTCAGCGCCGGGGCGAGCGTAGGCGGCGCAGTTGCCGGGTACGGGTTGAGCACGAGGAAGGAGGGGATAGAGACTGACGTGTGGGGCCATGTGGCAGGGATCTCAACCCATATCCCATGTATCTCAAACCAAACAAGAACAAGAAACCGGGATGAACCTAACCCACACAACCAAACAAACGGGTTCACTCCATTCCAAAAATCAGGGATGGATCTAAGAGCATCTCCAACAAATCCCCAATATAACTCCTCATCCCCATAAAACAGAATTATTGGGGGAGATAGATTAATTTTCATGCTCCAACAGTGCCCCAATACCTCCCCTAATTTTTGGTGGCCACCAAAAAAACACCCATCTCCCCTCAAATAAAGGGGCACTTGCAACCTTCCCCAATCCTCTATTTTTTTGGCGCAAACACACTCATTGGTGATTCTGCACTTGGAAACAATGCCATGTCATCTCTCTTTATATCTTGTTTATGATATATCCTTGTGTGAGTATGTTTAATTTCATTTTCTTATTGTTGAACAAATTGTTATTGCATTTTCGATCTTTGGGTCAATTTGCTCCAACATGGGTCAATTTTGACGTGAACAACTTATTTTGACGTGAAAAATATCCATGGGTCAATTTGCTCCAACATGGTCCAGAATTTGCAATATAGGCCAAAATCACATATTGAGGATGAGATATTGGGGAACTGCAGAAACATCTCTCCCAATAACCCAAAAGGTAAATATTAGGCTACCCCAATACTACTAAGTTATTGGGGGAGTTTTATTGGGGGACTGGTGGAGATGCTCTAACCCCAGTAAGTCCCAAAACCAAACAAATGCTTAGCTTTTCACCACAGCCTCTTGTGTTTGTGGGCAGGTTTGCATGTGCAAGGAATTATATTTTTTACCCCTACTCCTGGTACTAACTTTCGTCACTGTGCAACGGAATTTCAGCGAGCAGCACCACTCCAATATTTTGTTATGGTGTGACCAACTTCTCTCTTCTTGAAGCACCTTGTCAGACCACACGTTAAAGGCTAAATCAGCCCTCACTAGTTTCAATGGTGGTTTCATATGACGTGGCAGCAGTCCCCACATATTAGTGGTTTCTTCTGTTCTATAAACTGGCAGTGCATGTCACTCAGTACAGTATCAAAGCTAGAGGTCATGTAGTGTTACTTCAAATTCAGTATGTACATTACTCTATTCTTCCATAGGTATTGGCACCCCAAAGAAGGATTTGTCAAAGACATATGTGCCGGTGTTGCATGGATTTGGGTTGCATGCATAGACTGGAACCATGAAATGGACTAATATTTTTTTTTTTGATAAGTCCTGGACTAATATTTCTATTCATATTGATGGAGAAGTGTCTAAGAAATGGAGACTCTGGCTTTTCAAACTCGATGAAACGCGAACTTGGAATGTATGGATCGTTACTAGTTCAAGAATACTCTGTATTTGGAATGATTACAGTCCATCAAGTTTTGTCTATGGCTAGCTGCTTATTTGCTAACCATCGACTAATGGGGTTTGGGGCATCCATAGGATGCTGCTGTAAACAGCTTCAAGAAACTTGTCCAACGCGACTGTTGCTTAGAAACAGTTACATTCAGCGCTAGAGAGAATCCAGAAGAAGATTTCACTTTGCGGACAGTGGAACAACTTCAATCACAGAGAAACAGCCTAACAGGCATTCTTGAAATCTGCAGTGACCTAATGCAGAAAGGCATGTTCTCAGAACTCCGGGCTCCTAATAATCTATCTAATGCAGAAAAATGGAATTTCACTAGTAAATGAGAGGAGTGCCATCTGTAGAGATTTGACAGAGATGAGTATGAGTAGAAGAGGAGGTTTTAGGACGACTTCAGATTTCAGTATGCCAATGAAAAATTGCAGCAAATTGTAAAAAATTGCAGAAACCTCTGTTTGACTTGTCGTCCTGACGTTTGCAAATACTCGAATTTGTGTCTGCTGACACCTACAAACACTTTGAAAGTGCTGTGCTGTTGATCGGTTTTGCCAGAAACAGCAAGCAGCCCTATATCTGTCACGAGACACCCCAATCTGCTCTCTTCTTTCCCGCCATTCCCTCCCTACCCTGCAAAATCTCGAAACTTTTTTTTTCTCCCGAAACGCAAAATCAACCAAAACCATGCATCTCCAAACTAGGCAAAAATTCCTCTGCCTCGCCTTCCCTCCCTCCCTCCACCTCTCGCCGTTCATGTCCTTGGCTACCTGCCCTCCGTCGGAGCAGGCGGCAGCACGCGTTTCCCGCCGCAGCCATGGGCCAGTGCTGCTCCAAGGGCGCCGCCGAGGCGGCACCAAAGGCGCAGACGCCAAGCCGCGGCGCGTCCGCAAACAACGAACGTCCGTCGTCGTCATCCGCGGCGCCTGGTGGTGGTGGTGGCACGACGAAGCCTGCCTCGCCCACCGGCGCCAGGGCCAGCACCGGCAGCAAACCGGCGGCGGCGGCGACGGCTGCCGTGGGCACGGTGCTGGGTCGTCCCATGGAGGACGTGCGGGCGACCTACTCGATGGGGAAGGAGCTCGGGCGCGGGCAGTTCGGCGTGACGCACCTGTGCACGCACAAGGCGAGCGGCGAGAAGCTGGCGTGCAAGACGATCGCGAAGCGGAAGCTGGCGACCAAGGAGGACGTGGACGACGTCCGGCGGGAGGTGCAGATCATGCACCACCTCTCCGGCCAGCCCAACGTGGTGGGCCTCCGGGGCGCGTACGAGGACAAGCAGAGCGTGCACCTGGTCATGGAGCTCTGCGCCGGCGGCGAGCTCTTCGACCGCATCATCGCCAAGGGGCAGTACACGGAGCGCGGCGCCGCGGCGCTGCTGCGCACCATCGTGCAGATCGTGCACGGCTGCCACGCCATGGGGGTGATGCACCGGGACATCAAGCCCGAGAACTTCCTGCTGCTCAGCAAGGACGAGGACGCGCCGCTCAAGGCCACCGACTTCGGCCTCTCCGTCTTCTTCAAGGAAGGCGAGCTGCTCAGGGACATCGTCGGCAGCGCCTACTACATCGCGCCCGAGGTGCTCAAGAGGAAGTACGGCCCGGAGGCAGACATCTGGAGCGTCGGCGTCATGCTCTACATCTTCCTCGCCGGCGTGCCTCCCTTCTGGGCAGGTCTCAGTCGTCGAGAAGATTGCGATCACCTTTCATCTACCTGAGATGCATGGTCTCTCACTCAGCTCTACTCTTGCGTTGTCCGCAGAGAACGAGAACGGCATCTTCACCGCCATCCTGCAAGGGCAGCTTGACCTCTCCAGCGAGCCATGGCCGCACATCTCGCCGGGAGCCAAGGATCTCGTCAAGAAGATGCTCAACATCAACCCCAAGGAGCGGCTTACGGCGTTCCAGGTCCTCAGTAAGTACCCAGATCATTACCATCATATATGTTGTTCATGAGCAGCTAGCGCATATGGATATATGTTCAATGTGGCTGGCCTCAACACACGGATTTGAAAAACTTGTAGATCACCCATGGATCAAAGAAGATGGCGACGCACCTGATACGCCGCTCGACAATGTCGTTCTCGGCAGGCTCAAGCAGTTCAGGGCAATGAACCAGTTCAAGAAAGCGGCATTGAGGGTACATATCTGATAAGAACTCCACATATATAGAACGTCTGAACAACAATGCTTATGTACAAGGCAAAATTTTCGTTATGCCCTTGATGACCTAATGTAGATCATAGCTGGGTGCCTATCTGAAGAGGAAATCACAGGGCTGAAGGAGATGTTCAAGAACATTGACAAGGATAACAGTGGAACCATTACGCTTGACGAGCTCAAACACGGGTTGGCAAAGCATGGACCCAAGCTGTCAGACAGTGAAATGGAGCAACTAATGGAAGCAGTGAGTTTTCAGAGTACAATCATTTTTTAAAAAAAAAAATCAAAGTGAACAGGTAATCAAAATATCCCTTTTGAAATGTTTTATAAAATTCCAGGCTGATGCTGATGGCAACGGGTTAATTGACTATGACGAGTTCGTCACCGCAACAGTGCATATGAACAAATTGGATAGAGAAGAGCACCTTTACACAGCATTCCAGTATTTCGACAAGGACAACAGTGGGTAAGTTACATTAAAATGATACAGCTGATACCTGAATTTTGGATGACATATATCATAGAAGAACACATATAATTCATTTATCTCACATAGGTACATTACTAAAGAAGAGCTTGAGCACGCCTTGAAGGAGCAAGGGTTGTATGATGCCGATAAAATCAAAGAGGTCATCTCGGATGCCGACTCTGACAATGTAAGGAACAAACATTACATAAATATATTTAGTTGACATAATGAACTATAGAAACCATAGCATCATATCAACTTGCGATGTGGCGGTGTTACAGAAATAGAATCCACTACATCAATGACTAACTTGCCATGATAAATTGTTCCTCGCACTGAGCATATGTGTTTTTAGTTTCTTATTAAATCAAAATGCTTAAATTTACTTTTGCACATGTAGGACGGAAAGATAGATTATTCAGAGTTTGTGGCGATGATGAGGAAAGGGACAGCAGGTGCCGAGCCAATGAACAAGAAGAGGCGAGACGTAGTCCTATAGTGAAGCATCAAGTGTGTAATGTGTATAGAAGCTTAAAACAAGCAAATTTATACATCTATCCACAAATGCAATGGAGTTACTTTTGCGAATTAGTTCATGGATGGTTGTGTACATTGTGCTACTGATTGCAGGGGATTTGAATGCTATGCATACTTAGGAACTGCGAAAGACATGGACAAGTGCATGATGCGTGCTAATCAATCTGGAAGTCCTGAACCAAGCAGAAGCTTGATGTACTGGTGCTAGAGACAGAACAATAGGATGGTGATTCAGCAAGTGCATATTTCAGAAGACTACAGCTGGCATCTATTATTCTCACTACCCTTGCACAAAAACAGATGACACATTTGAATGAACAACATGCAACAAGATCTACTGATAAGGTAAACTATATGACAGAACACACAGTGATGTCAATTTATCATAAAGTTGAGAAAATTAGAATGGTCCAGACAGATAAAAAAATCATCACAAGATACAATGTGGGAATGTTTCTCTACATAAAAAAGTAGCTATTGCATTGAGCACTTCCACAGATTGTATAAGGAACATCTTGATACTTGAGACGACCACTGGCAAAAAGAATGGTACATATGGTGACAGGGAAGAGGTTCTGAATTGAATAATTTCACGAGAACATGTTTCTTGCATTTGGCAGAATGAATAAAAATACGGAACAGAGAAACTGGGAAGCTTGTTCATACCTAGGAGAATTCAGTTAGTAGTTTCTGCAGAACCCTTCACTTGCAGAGCTTCAAGTTCCCTTCGGCGGCGTTCTCTCTACATAGTTGGACACAAAGATAAATGACTCAAATTACAACATGCATATATCAAATCAAGAAATGAGTACACAGATGAACAAAGATGTCCACAAAATGGTATTGGTCTGAATTTTGATGCAAAATGCGCAAGAACTCCTGAAGTATGATCCTCAAAATCTATGGAGCTATACTTGAAAGTAACGTTCAAACAAACTATAGGTAATATCGTTTAAATGCCAAGCTAAGCATTTCAGCAAACAGTTGGTGGCACACACATCTGCGACTAGAAACAGAACACCAAGATCACAAATCCAGTTAAGTCAACACAAACATTCTTGGTCTGCAATTCAGAATCGCAAGGTAATGTTAATCCCAATCGAAGGAAACCAGAACACTGCAAGCCATTGCCCCCTGGCCACACAGGCATTCCTGCAAACAGCTGACGCACACACCCCCAGTCCCCAGACAACATGGATCGGCGAGTGCGGCCATCTAAAGCCGTGGCAGCAAGCATTGCTCGGCTGCGAGAGTATCAGTATTGCGACTAGTAAAGTAAAGGAGGATTAGAAGGCTAAAGCCTAAATCACTGAGCTCTGCGATGGGGAGGGTGAGGAAGGAGGAGAAAGGGTGGGCTTTGTCTGGTACCCTTCGTTCCCAGTAGGGGAGGAAGCAGACGAAGTCGTAGACGGGGGTGATGGTGTTGAAGAGCGCGAGATTGACGCCCATGAACACCAGCAGCCCCGTCATCGGGCGCGCTCGGTGCGGCATCTTGCTCTCCCTCCCTCCTCGCCCTTCCTCGGGCCGAGACCACCAGACAGACGGCTCGCCAAGGAAAGGCGCGGTAAACGGCTCGAGGACCGGACCCGCACAGCAAAAGGCGGCGGCGGAGCGCGGACGGTCCTGGCGCTGGGGCTGGGCACCGTCGCACGGCGGAGCGAGAAGGGCGGCGGGCCGATGAGTCCTGGTTGGGCTCGGGCTGGCCAGACAGAGGTTGAAGACGAGTTCTGTTTATTGTTTTGGGCTTCCTAGAACTGCCAAAACGTGGGCCAGGCCAACGTTAGGCTGCTGGCCCATGTCGCACTCGCCCAACAGGCCGAGTACTCATTCCACACGGATGCCCACTCCTGTGCAGCCCTGCTCGGCATTTCTGTTCTTTTAATTTTGCTCAAAAAAATATGTTCTTTTAATTGGCCAGACGCCAGATTGCTATTTTATTCTATTTGATATACTGACTTTTTTTTATTTTTAGCACAAATATTGTTTACTTTTCTTTAAGAGAGGTACCACTAGTCCATCTTTATGACTTTATCTATGCCACTAGTCCATCTTTATGACTTTATGACTTTAGCACAAAGACCATATATTTTGCTCAAAAAATATATGTTCTTTAAGAGAGGTACCACTAGTCCAACGCGGGCGGTGTAGGAGTGTATGCCTCGGCTAAAAACATCAGGACACGTAGACAGGCAGCACAGAGTACTATCGATTTTATAACCCAACTACCCAAGCCAATATAGCTACAGTAAACGGTCACTTCATCCTTTAGTTTTTCGTCAGATGCTTTCCTCACAACCTCTGAAAAAAGTGAACCAGTTCTGATGTTCCATTCTCACAACGCATTCTTGCGGTGACGAGGCCGGCGACACCTCTGCAAGCGTCTCTGCACACCTGCAGGGCTACCACTGCTCATGACATGGCGGATTACTGCCGACCTGGATGTTGGGACAGTTGAAAGCCCAAGTTTGGTTTTGGTAATTAATGACACCAAGTTGCTAATGCTTTTGTATCAAGTGTGATTAAGCTAGGCATAAGCAACATGTGTTGGAGGTGGAAATGGCATAAAGAGATGGCCACAAGACCACATGATTTGGTGCATGAAATGATGAGCAAGATCATGGTGGAGATGCACATGAAATGATGGATATGATGATCAAGTGAAGGAGAAGGATCTAAGAGCGCAAGGCAAAGGTATAACAATAGGGTTTTCCTTTTGCCGGTCAAAGATGAGTAGAGATGTGATTGACCGGGTTTAGGATACATAGCCGACTATCAAGAGGGGCAATCACGGTTAGCTCGGAAATCAAGTGCCACTAGATCCATGTCTTGAGCATATGCATTTAGGATCTAGTAAAGAGCTAACATAACGCCTTGGAAAATGTTTGTGAAAATGCTAACACACGAGCACAAGGTGGTGATCACTTGTTGGTGTTGGCACATTTGCGAAGGCGGTGGAGTTTAAGTGGTAGAGAGGGGTTTGGGTTCCTCTCTCCCTCCCGCCGAGCTTGCGAGGCGGGATTCGGCGCTTTTTGGAGAAGTGAAACGCCTATTTTCTATTGCGCCGAAAGTCGGAAAAGAAACGGAGGCGAACGGAGGTCACTGCGTGCACCGGACGCTGCACCGGACTCTGCACCGGACGCGGTCACTGTGCGACCGGCGCGTCCGGTCAGGCGAACAGCGGTTCACGAGGATCACCAGACGCGATGCGCGTCCGGTCATAGGTCACCGGACGCGTCCGGTCTTCCAGGGAGCTTACTGGACTCCCACCGGACGCGGGCACTGTGGCGTCCGGTCCTTTGTTCAGCGCGTCCGGTCGATGTTTCGCGGTGCGCGGCTCGGTGTTCACCGGCGCGTCCGGTGGGTCACGGGACCAGCGCGTCCGGTCGTGACCAGCGCGTCCGGTCGCTCGGTCGAGCGCGTCCGGTCAACGGTAACGGCTAGTTTGAACGGCACTATTCTCGTCTGTCGCGTAGTGACCGGACGCGTCCGGTCACCCGGACCGGCGCGTCCGGTGCAGCGCGATTTCTGCTGCGTCGTTTCTAACGGCTAGTTGCGTACCCCTTCGTTATAAATAGATGGTGGCCGGGGTTTGAGGGTAACTCTTGCACATTTTGAGATATAGAGACATCCTTTGAGCTAGAGAACAACCCCTCCACTCATCTCTTTGATTGATTGCACATCTTGAGTGAGATTGAGTGAGATTCAAGTGCATTGCTTGAGAGTTGCATTCTAGAGGCACTTGATCTTTGAGTTGCTGCGGATTTCTTGTTACTCTTCCGTGTTTCCCGACACGGTAGACGGCTTGGAGCAGCGGAGGTGATTGAGCTCTCAATTGGAGATTGTTGGAGCCTTCACCAAGTGTTGTAAGGGGTTCTTGATCCTTCCCCGCGGGAGTTCGCGAATTGGATACTCTAGTGGAGCTCGTGGCTTGGAGGATCCCCATCTTGTGTGCGGTTGTGCGGCGCCCGCCGAGGGCTCAACTCTTGATAGTTGATTAGCTCGCGAACCGACAAGTGGGTGCATCGCCACAACGAGGAGTAGCTTGCCGGGAAGCAAGTGAACCTCGGGATAAATTGTTGTGTCACTCTCTTCCCGAGGATTTCTCTTGTGTGATTAATTGTTTGGTACTTCTCATCTCTACACGGCGGTATAATCACTCGAAGCTCTTCTCTCGTATTACTTCTTGTTTCTAGTTTGTTGTTGTTGTGTTTAGTGAATAACCTTGTACTAGACTTGTGTAGGTGGCTTGCTTAATTAGTTAGAGCTAGTGCTTTTTGCTCCGCCATCTTTTGTACTAACTTGTGGTTAAGTAATCTTTCGTAGAAGTTTTAATTAGGCTATTCACCCCCCCTCTAGCCTATTTGGACCTTACAACAGTTTGCCACGCTGTTGCGTTGGAGAAGGCCTTAAGTACTTGCCTTTGCTCTAATTATATGTTTCCAATATAAATATGGCACTCCTCAAAAAAATATAAATATTTGGATACAATTTTTTTATTGTTTAGTTTGTTGTCTCTCCACTCCACATATATTTTTCGGCTGGGTCCGCCACTGGTTCAGAGTGTCACAACAAAAGGTAACGAGAGGCAAGAACTTGCATCGGGGCCATGCAAACACGACATTGAGGAATAGAGGCTCATTTGGTAGAGATCCGGCTTTGACTCTAACTTCTTATTTTTATTTTTTGAAAAAAAATAAGAGAGTAGAGCTTTATAATTAGCTTAAACTAAAACAACTCCAGCTCGAGTTTCTTTGATGAAACAGATCTTTCTAGATCTAATTTCATCACGTAAAAAAATATTTGGCAAAACAGTTTCTCCTGGTTTATGAAAATAATGAAATATTACCAACTATAGATCCGTCTATTTGAAGTTCAACCATATATCTATCACACGAATTTTGCTGGTTTTGATTACTAGAGCAATTGGAAGAGCTATAAATCACTCAGATTTCGTCGTATACCACAAATTAACGCGATACAACCATATCTATATTCTATATTTCTATCACACGAACTTTACAACACCAGCAAAATTTAAACAAAAACATATATATAATACTGTAAACATAACAAATGATTGGGATCGTCATCGGAGAACGGAGAGGCCGGCGTGGATTCGCCATGCATGCATCAAAATCATTCCTCCGGCGGTTGCGGGAAGCCTATGACGAGACCGAAGCACGTTTCCATGGCGGGGTCCATGAGTTCCATCGTGGGCAGCAGCGTCTCCACGTGTTTCTTTCTTCACCAATAACCAAACATGGTTTGACAGTTCTCTGGTTGCATGCACCTCAGGACTCAGGTCACATCAATAATAGAGATAATAGTAAAAACCTGTCGGATATCAAAATATCAGGGTACCCAACAGACGGTAAAATATGACACTCTGCATAATCGCTAAAGCCCCATTTTAGGGCCCCATACTACTGCAGACTGCGGCTTTGCCGAGCGCCTGAGACGCTCGGCAAAGGCCGAATTACGCTCGGCAAAGGCTTTGCCGAGTGCAACGCTCGGCAAAGGGCTCCCGGCGACGAAATGCTCGGCAAAGGCTCATTTGCCGAGCGTCTTTTATCGGGCGCTCGGCAAAGCCTTTGCCGAGCGCCTAGGCGGCACTCGGCAAAGAAAAGCGACGGTCACGGCGGTAGTCACTGCGTGACGTTTTCTTTGCCGAGCGCCTCCAATAAGGCGCTCTGCAAAGAGCAAACTGATTTTTTTAAAAAAAATTCTTTGCCTAGCGCCTCCAGCCTGGCGCTCGGCAAAGAGCAAACTGATTTTTTTTAAAAAAAATTCTTCGCCTAGCACCTTCAGCCTGGCGCTCGGCAAAGAGCAAACTAATTTTTTTAAAAAAAATTTCTTTGCCTAGCGCTTCCAGCCTGACGCTCAGCAAAGAGCAAACTGATTTTTTTTAAAAAAATTCTTTGCCTAGCGCTTCCAGTCTTGCGCTCGGCAAAGCGCAAACTAATTTTTTTTAAAAAAATTCTTTGCCTAGCGCCTCCCGCCTGGCGCTCGGCAAAGAGAAACAAATTTTTTTTAAAAAAATTCTTTACCTAGCGCCTCTAGCTTGGCGCTCGGCAAAGCTGGGTAAGCTGCCGTTTTACATCGCTAAATATGGCAGCTTTGCCGAGCGCAGCGCCAAAAAACGCTCGGCAAAGGCTCTTTGTCTAGCGCTGCGCTAGGTAAATCTGGATCCCAGATTTTGTTTTTTTTTATTTTTTGCTTTCTATCGCTGCAAACACAACATATCATATATATACATCAAATGGATATCACCATGAACACAAATAACACCATTTATATCACAATTTCATCGCTTTTATCACCACCGTCACCATATATATCACAATAGCACATATATCTCATAATAGCATCAGTTATTCGGCGATAAAGTCCATTACAACAACTTGATGTTCATGAAGTTCAACACAACAAGTCTAAGTCCATGACATGAAGTTCAACACAACAAGTCCAGATCCATCACCAAGAGAAGTAATACGTGACAACAACTTCGACGTTACTCACTGAGGCGGCGGTGGAGGTTGGTACCCGGGCCACCCATGTGACGGCGGCGACGGTCCCCCATGCTCGTTCGGCACGTGGTTCGAACCTGTCGACTGAGGCTACACACAGGAGCAGCGATTGCATGAGATAAAGTTAAATAGCTAAATAACATGCATGTATGATATATATTACTCACCGGAGTAGTGTTGAGAGCAACGAAGGGAGGAACAACGGGAGGAGGCTGAGGTGGACCCATCAAGCTGGGTGGCAAAGTAACACCCAGAGAACTCTGCAGAAACGCCGGCACGTCCGACATCCTCTGGTCACTTGCCAGCCACGCCGCCCGCTCTGAAGCCACAACCGCCTCCAGCTCGTCGGCCCTCTTGTTCGAAGTTTCCACCTGAGCCTATACATTGTTGCAAAGGTAATGTTAGTGAAGCGACAAGGACATCCTCGTGTAATGCACGACGAGTAAACCAAAACTAACCTGTAGTGCCTCGACCTGGGCCTGTCCATAGGCCGGCCGCTCGCGTATCGGCGGGAGTCCGGAGCCACTCGTGGTCTGTGCTCGGATCTGGGAGAGAGTGGGAGTAGTGGCGCTGTCGATCACGCTATTGGCCATCCAGTAGCACCCATGCTGCTTTCCCTTTCCAAGACACATGACGAGGCACGCATCGATGTTGTCAGTCGTTGGATCATAATCCAACCCATACATCGCCCTCGCCGCCTCATGGTACTCGGTGACTTTCTTGTAGGCGCTCTCACTTGTGTACGCCTCGGGCGGGTCCTCCAGGTTGAAGGAGACGTCGGACGTCGCCTTGCCCTTGTACCACCTGCTGCTCCTCGTCGTCCTCCTCCTGCTACGGCTGATCCTCGTCGTCCTCCTGCTGAGGCTCAGGCTAGACCACGGGAGTCATCCTCGTCGGCCTCCTCGCCGTCCTCCTCGCCATCCTGCGGCGTCTCGTCCCCGCTGGAGTGGGCTCTGGCGCGTCATCCGCGCCCCCTCCACTACCAGAGCCCTGGTAGAAGTGGCTTAGGCTCCTCTGACGGCCTCCTGGCATTGTTGCTCAATCACCTGCAATTAAGAACGAAGATGTAATTAGAAATAGATACAAAATAAACAAAACTAAATTATAAAATTTGAAAGTATTACATGTATGTTACAAATATTCTTCATGATCGGGATTAGCTAGACCGTAAGTCTCATCATCACTATCAACCAGGTCAAAATAATCAACGACATTTGGCGGAGGAATGTTGTCTTCATCGTCATTGCCTAGACGCAACCGCTCAAGCATTTGTAAGTCGTTTGGATCTCGCACCTCATCTCCGTTGTCATCATCAATGAACATTACATTATCTACATCCATTCCTATCTCACAGGTTAAGTCTATCTCGAACGTCCCTTGTAGCCCATCTTCTTGGTAAAACTCTCCGTCATACGTGGTTGGGTTGAAGTGGTAGTCTTCATCGTTTGGGAGAGGTGCTCCGCCATGTGGCGACACCTTGTGCACAACACACCAACCACTGAGATCCAGACTAGTCTTGCAAGCATACGGCGTATAATAAACTTGTGTGGCCTGTTGTGCCACAATATACACATCGTCTCTTGGATAGACAGAATCCTGTCGAATTTCAACAAGACCAAGATTTGGGGTCTTCCTCGTTACTTCCGGATCAAACCAATGGCATTTGAATATGACAGGACGAGCTTTGGTGCTACCAGGGAATGTGATTTCGTATATTTCTTCAACTCTTCCATAGTAGTCCCTGCCATCAGTGCCGGGCGTAAAAACCCCGCTATTTGTGGTCTTTCGATTTGGCCGCACGCGCTCATAGCTTGTTGTGTGAAACCGAAATCCATTCATGTCGTAAGCGGACAATGACTTGACTCGGCGGTCACACCCATTGCCAACACATCTCAGGTCAGCACCGATAGAAGGATCGGTTCGGGCCTTGGTTGAGAACCAACTAATGAAATCGAGCCTCCCTTGTCCTGCACCATTGGCGAGGAGGGTGTCTTGTTCCGATGGGGTAGGCTCCCTTGAACGGTGCCAGTATTGACGAATGAATTCCCTGTGATGAGTAACAAGGGGGTTAGATGTAGAAAAGGTGCGGGATTATTGAAACTAGTACGTTGAGAACTTACACAATGTATGGGTCCACCTCTTCTAGGTTGGTCAGCACATACAACATAATTTTACGCCACTCCACATTTGACAAGGGCTTAGTGGTTGACCCACCAGCTCTTCCAAGTTGCCCTCGAAAAAGGCTGAGGGTCCACTCATTTTCATCAGCATTGTAGCGAGGAGGTGGATTATGCACACTTGGAAGGGTGTCGTCATAATACGATGTTGTGAAGTTTGACGTCTCCTCCAAAGTGAATGCACTTGCAATGGAAGCCTCGATTTTACCCTTGTTTTTGCACTTTTTTCGAAGAGTCTTTAGGCACCTCTCGATTGGATAGCACCAACGGGCCTGCACGGGCCCTCCCATTCGTGCCTCATACGGGAGGTGTAATATCAGATGCTGCATGGGATTGAAGAAGCCTGGTGGAAAGATTTTCTCCAACTTGCAAAGCAGGACAGGTGCCACTTTTTCCAAGTCTGCAATCATGGACCGAGATAACTCCTTGGCACAGAGCTAGCAGAAGAAGTAGCTCAACTCTGCCAGCACTGTCCATATGGGCTCAGGGACGAAGCCTCGGACCATCGTCGGGAGAAGACGCTCAATCCAAATGTGGTAGTCATGACTCTTCATCCCGTTCACTCGGAGAGTACTTAAGTTCACTCCCCTCCTCAGATTTGCTGCGTACCCATCGGGGAACATCAATGTCTTCATCCATTCGAGTACTTCCCTCCTTTGTCTGGGATCCAGGACAAAATCCGCCTTAGGCCTTTTCCATGTCCTACCACCACTAGGAGCTCGTATCTCTTGATGTGGTCTATGGCACAACTCTGTGAGGTCCACTCGAGCCTTAGGGTTGTCTTTTGACTTTTCAGTGTTCATGAGCGTTGCCCAGAGTGCCTCTGCGACATTCTTTTCGGTGTGCATGACATCAATGTAATGTGGCATGAGGAGGTCATCAAAATAAGGGATCCTCGTCAAGCCAGACTTATGAGTCCACATGTGTTCCTCGCTATATCCCACGAACCCATCACCTTGTTCATTCTCCACGAGAGCATCAATCTAAGCATGGACCTCGGCAGGAGTCATCATCTGTGGTGGAGGTTCAGTGACTTCGACACCTTTCGTAAAGCCCACGGTGTCTCGCCTAAATGCGTTGTCGAGGGGCAAGAATTGACGATGTTTGTCGAACAACGAATACTTGCCACCGTTCTTGAGCCAGATGAACCTCAGATGAGCCTTGCATAATGGACATGGAAACTTCCTGTGGACACACCAACCGCTAAATATCCCATAAGCTAGGAAGTCATGCATGGAGTACTGGTACCAAACGTGCATTTTGAAGACGGTCTTTGTAGCTCGATCGTATGTCCACACCCCATCCTCCCAAGCACTGACGAGTTCATCAATCAAAGCCTCCATGAAGACACCCATCTTCTTCCCCGGGTGTCCAGGAATAATCAACGACAAGAATACGTTCAAACGTTGAAAGGAGACGCTAGGGGGGAGGTTCAGTGGGATGATGAACACGGGCCAACACGTGTACGGGGCAGCCATCATACCATAAGGATTGAACCCATCTGTTGCTAGCGCCACGCGTACATTACGAGCCTCTGACGCTTTGTCATGATGGATGCGATCAAAGTGTTGCCATGCTTCACCATCGGACGGATGCACCATCTTGTCGGGATTGTATCGTTTCCCCAGTTTGTGCCATGTCATCTGCTTAGCATGCTCCTCGCTCATGTATAGCCGTTGGATCCTCGGCAAGAAAGGGAGGTACCGTAGGATTTTCATTGGGACGGTAAGCTGCTCCTTGTGGCCTCCACCAGAGTCTACCTCCAGGTACCGGGAGGCTTTGCACTTCGGACAATACTTCTCCTGCTCAAGATCTTTCCTGAAGAGGACACACCCGTTCGAACAACAATGTATCTGCTCGTTCGGCATCTTGAGTCCATCAAGGAGTTTCTAGCACTCGTACAGGCTCTTTGGCAACACGTGGCCCTCCGGAAGCAGGCTAGCAATCAAGGCCAGCATGCCACTAAAGTGTTGCCGACTCATGTTGATCTCGGCCTTAAACGCCATCACGCGTCCAACGGCATCGAGCTGACAAACCGTCGTGCGATCATGAAGGGGTTTCTGTGCCGAAGCCATCATGTCATAGAACGCCTTTGCGGATGCCTCCGCCTCCTCCGCACGTCCATCGGGGATCTGTGCTTGCACGAAGTCATCTAACATGTCTAAAACCCCGCCACCATCATCGACATGCTCGAGGCGAGGCTGCACGACCTCCTCTCTCAACCGATGCGCTTCACCATGGTGTACCTACCGGGTATAGCCCGGCACAAAGCCATTCAACTGAAGATGTTTAGCCATGGTCTCCTGGTTTTGCCATTTCCTATTTGCACACTTGCTACAGGGACACTTCGCCAAACGCGCTCTATTCACACCACTGCCGAATGCACGGTCCAAGAAAGCCTCCGTCTTCTGCCCCCATTCAATGCTAAAATCATGCTTACTTGTGTATCCCGCATACATCCACTCACGGTCATCCATCCTCTAACATGCATATCAAAGATGAACATAAACATCAAGTGCATTTACTTCGTGTTCCTACCATCTAATAGGTAAGGATAGGTCCTAATCCCACCTGCGGATGCGTAGACGAGGTTAGTTTCCATGGGCTACTCCGAGCCGAGACAGAATTTTAGCAGCACCTCCCCGCTGTTCTCCAGATACACGTCCCGGCGGGGAGAGTGTGTATCCGGAGAACAACACGAAGGTGAGGCCGAAACCTTGTCCCGGATCAGAGCAGACCATAGAAACTAACCTCGTCTATGCATCCGCGGGTTGTCCAAAAAAAGTGGACAATCCGAAACAGATATGGTTATACATATGCAAAGATCGCATACTTCCAACCGTATCCGTTTCGGACGGGAGACGCCTAACTGGGTAACGCGACCTACGTCCACATGTGACGGAAAGAGGGGTCATACCGTAGGTGCCAGTGAAGACAGGCTAGCGGGACAGTGCCGAGTCGTGCTCCTTCAGCTATCCTCCAACGGGAGCCCTCCTGAAAAAAAACCAATTAGTGAGAACGAAAAATTTCGGCAGCACCTCCCCTGTACGGGGAGGTTACCAAACCTGCAAAAAAAGACGGCACGATGGCCGACAACCACAAATACATCACCGGCACGATGGCCGACTAGCACATATGTATTTCCAATCCATGTAGAAGAATATATGCAAGTATTAACACTATTAGTATAACCACTACTAGTAGTACCACTACTCACACTACCACTACTACTACGCCTACTACTCCTAGTCCTAACCCTTCTACTACTACTACCTACTACACCTACAATTACTACTGCTACTCCAACTACTACTACACCTACTACTAATCCTACTACTACCACATTGTCTACCACGACTTCGCCTACTACTACTCCTACTCCTACTACTCCAACTACCACTACTACTACGCCTACTACTCCTACTACGTCAAACTAGACGTACCTGTGGCGGACGACGCGGGGTGCGGCGGCCGACGCGGGGTCGCGGTCGGGGTGCGCGCGACCGTTTCCAGGGCGGGGGCCGGCGCGGCCGGGGTGGGGCCGTCGCGGGCGCGGCCGAGGGCGGAGCGGGGGTGGGCCGAGGCCGGCGCGGGCGCGAGCACGACGTTGCGGGCGCGGCCTGCCGGTGGCCGGGCGGGCACGAGCACGGCCGGCGGGCGCGGCGAAGGTGGCCAGCCGCGGCGCGGGGCGGCGGTGGCCGGGCGCGCGGCGCGCGGTGGCGGTGGCCGGCCGGGCGCGGCGCGGCGCGCGGCGCGGCACGCAGCGCGGGGGGCGGGGGCGGGGGCCGGCCGGGCGCGGCACGCGGCGCGGCGGCGGCGGCGACCGGGCGCGGCGGCGGCGGCGGTGGCCGGGCGCAGCGGCGGCGGCGGCGGACGGGCGCGGCGCGGGCTAGCTGCTAGCGTCGGCCCCTGCTGTCCATGTGAATTTTTCTTTTTTTTCAATTGTGGCCGGCTCATGTAATAAGAATGCGCCCTTTGCCTAGCGCCCGCGATCTGGCGCTCGGCAAAAAGGTGACTTTGCCGAGCGCCACATCGCGGGCGCTAGGCAAAGAATTTTTCGTTTTTTAAAAAAAATTGTTTTTTTGAATTTGTTTTTTTATTTGATTAATTACTGTACACTCCTTTGCCGAGGCCAGATCGGAGGCGCTCGGCAAAGAATTTTTCGTTTTTTTTATTTTGTTTTTTTGAATTTGTTTTTTATTTGTATAATTGTTGTACACTACTTTGCCGAGCGCCAGATCGAAGGCGCTCGGCAAAGACTTTTTCGTTTTTTTTAATTTGTTTTTTTTTATTTGTTTAATTGCTGTACACTCCTTTGCCGAGCGCTAGATCGGGGGCGCTAGGCAAAGAATTTCAAATAATGTGTCATGCATGACAAAAAAGGTTTGAAAGAAAAAACAAAAAATAACTTGTGATCACATGTGAGATGTCTAGGTTTCTAACTAACTTACGTGACAACGTGCACGAAACTTTACCAAATTTTGACCATAGCCTCCACATGTGCTCCAAAGACGTTTCGCTAAGTTTTGTGATTTTCGAACTTTGTTTGCTTTTTTTTAATTTAATAGCACTTCACGCGCAACTTGGTCGCCGTGTTCCGTGCGCTAGATGTTCGATATTTCATGCGTGCTCCAGGATACAGCCTTAACATACGCTAAGTAATGCGAATATCAATTTTCGAACCGTCCAATTCGGAGATTCGATGCACCTACAGTTCAAACACGCGTTTATCGGAGAAATTCAATTAAATCAAATAAACTAACGATAAATAGTAAAAAGATTTTAAAAAGTACCAAAACTTAACATATACTTTTAAATAATGTGTAATGCATGACAAAAAAGTTTGAAAGAAAAAAACAAAAAAAAAAAAGAAAATTCTTTGCCGAGCGCCAAATGTCAGCGCTCGGCAAAGAGGTGCCTTTGCCGAGCGCCAAGGTTGGCACTCGGCAAAGAGCCACCTTTGCCGAGCGCCGGTATATTCTGCGGTGGCTCTTTGCCGAGTGCTATCCTTTGCCGAGCGCCTGGCGCTTGGCAAAGACGTTCTTTGCCGAGTGTTTCTCTTTGCCGATGGCATGTCGCTAGGCAAAGGAGTCATTGCTGAGCGCATTCTTTGCCGAGAGCCCGGCGCTAGGCAAAGGTGGCATTTGCCGAGCACCCGATAAATAGTGCTCGGCAAAGACCCAGGCGCTAGGCAAAGGCACTGTCTGCCGTAGTGCCAGTAAAACCAACCCGCCAAAGACGCTGACAGCATGTCAGTCGCTTGCGGCACGAACGACAAACTCCATTCCACCCGAGCCTTGCAGAAAGGTCTCAGGCGAGATAGGCGCCTCGGGAGGCAGTTTCCGCCTCGCCCGAGCCCCCGTGACGTCGTCAAAGCGTCTGACCCCCTCAGCTCACTCCGCCTCATCCGAGGGACACGTGGAACCCTCTGGCAAGACGTGGAGCCATAGGAGCCCCCAACCGCGGCACCCGCTCCCGCCGATGGGACGGACGTGACCGTGCATAGTCAACAGGAGCATGGGAACCACGCCCTAACCTGACATGACCCCGGTCATTCTACCACGGCGACATCCATACCTCTACAACAACGGGGGTAACAACCACTATACCACCTAACCCCCTCTCTACGCAAATCCGGACGCCCATATCGCCCGTCCTCGACGGCACAGAGGCGCACAGGACAAAGCGTGGCCACAGCACGCAGCACCAACAGACGGAGAGGCCAAAAGATCAACGCATGTTGCATCTCTGCGCCACAAGGAAATTGTTCCCACCAGATAAGGAGGAAGAGGGTCACGCCTAAGGCCACCTTTTTTGTTTTTCTCTTTCATCCTTTTCCATTTTCATCTCTTCACCACGAATGGAACCGAGCCCTCTCCTTAGAAACTTTAAAAGGGGAGGCAGGGGCCACATCTAGAGGCATCGAGCGAATAAAGCTCACATCGGATCGAATAGAGTTCACTTGAACCGCACCACACACGCACCACCCCTAAAAAGAGACCTGAGATCCGCTCCCTCTCTCGAAAGCTTGTAACCCCTACTACGAGCATTTCGGTGCAAGGCAACACGAGCAGCCGCAGAATCACTGAACGTAGGGCCATTCATGCTCGAACCAGTATACATCCTTGTGTCCGCTTTACACACCATCCAGGCCTAGACACGCAGATACAAATTTACTCGTCGCTTTATTTAGACCCCCGATTCTCTAGACACCAACAAAACCATAGGCCTTGTTTTTTTATTCAAACAGCTAATAGTTAGTTGCCAATAATTAGCTTTTTTGTCTAAATGGGTGTGGTTAAACATCTAACTAACAAGTATCTCACCAGTGGGATCAAACCATCTGATAGTTAGATAGCTAATAGTATTAGTTATGAACTAGTATTAGCTAGCTAACTATTACTTTCTCGGTCTCAAAATATAAGGTGTGGTTGTTTGACTTGCTATAGTCTTCAAGATCTCTTAATTATATTTATGAATGGTTGGTGCTTCCGAGACAATCTATGCCCAGACATGCATCTCAACGGCAATCGCAAGAAATCCAACACCTGAGATGTATGGTCCAGACAGTTTTGTCTAAAAGCAAACAAAAGCAGGCAGCCGCGAGCATGAGCTGCACAGGGGCCGCAGGCCGCGGATGCCTCCGCCGGGAAGACCTGCCTGTGGGCTCCGGTCGCCGGGCAGCCAGCCACGGGCGTGGATGCCACCACAGGGGCCGCCCAGCCGCGACGCGCACGCGCGGAGCCGCCGCCGCGGGCGTGAAGACCGCCGGCAGTGGGCGCGGGGCCGCGGCGCAAGAAGCCGTGCAGGCTGCCTTCCGCGACCGCGGGCAGAGGCGGCTGCAAGCGCGGGGAAGTCCAGATCCGCGTGACTTGGATGCGCGCATTTTTACGCGCGGTGGAGACCGATTTGCAAGTGTCAAAAGATGAGGAAGGAAGATGGGGTACTCTTAAAGATGAGTTTTTTTTATTTTTTCCAAAAAATATGGATGAAGAAGGGATATGGAGGACTCTTAGAGATGCTCTAAGGCCTTATAACTCCCTTTGGGTTAACAAAAATTGGCACACCTAATATAGGCTTGATAAAAAGAAGAAGAAATGTAGTGCCCTAGTGCCCCGCCCTAAACTATCGAGGGTCGTTTTTTTCTATATAAGTACATAGCTTTTGTTATGCACTATATATATATACACGTTATGTCTAAATTGACAGTAAAAACTAGAAAAAACTGAAAACAGCCTATAATTTGAAGACTAGCCCCTCCGAATATCTCATTAGTCGATACAATCAACGGTTGGCTTCAAATATACTCTATCCACTCACGAATATATTCTCGAATTCATTTTTTGTCCACAAATCTTAGGCAATTATATTAGTTAGTTTTATATTCCTTTTTTAGAGTTTGGGTTGTAGTACCAACGACATGTTAAGTACTAGTTAACTTCCTCACAAAAAAAGTTAGCGTCTTGTTTGATACGCATGTATTTATCTCAATCCACATGTGTTGAAGTGGAATTAAACTAAATTATATTCTAATCCACTTCAACACTTGTGGATTAAAGTAGATACACATACATCCAAACAAGGCCTAAGTAGTTAACTCTTGCTTACTAGTACTACTACGTACAACATATTTATCTATATCTATACATAATATTAATGAACTATAATTTCTCTCCATTTATTTTTTTCCACCTCTCTTTAAGTACTCGGGCAACACTTCATGTCTCGTATGTGAGCCGAATTTATGCCCCCATACTCATACGAGTTAGAATAACTCGCGTATAGCGATAATGAATACGAAGTCCGATTAAAATACATATTGGGTCGCGCTCTACATATCCCATATGTAACCTAGACTCATGACCCGTGTTCCAGTTAAAACAACTCATATCTAGCGACTATACGGAATTCGATTTCTATACATATTGGATTTGGTCGTGCTCCCGCCCGGACGTCCCATCGAACGCCCTCCGTCCGCACAACCCCACACCCCGCGCTCACCCCCACATAGAAGGAGAAGAGAACCACAACCCCCGCACCGCCCATTCGCGCGGCCCCGCAGCCCCGCACCGCTTCCACGGACGAAGTGGATCGAACCCTGTCTTGACCCTCGCGCGCACGGGATCCGCCCCTCTCTAGACCTCGCTGGCCCCAGCACCATGCAATTGAAGCAAAAAAAAATTTGAAACAAAATCTCAAAACCAATGCAACATCACCTGAGACCAAATGCAACAAACGGAGAAAACCAATGCAACATGGTGAGAGCTCACCCCCAGAGAGCTCGTCGGAATCCAAGCCTACTGCAGCATCACCCGAGACCTAATGCAACAAACGGAGAAAACCAATGCAACACGGTGAGAGCTCACCCTAGAGAGCTTGCCGAAACCCTAGCCTACTGCAACATCACCCGAGACATAATGCAACAAACAAAGAAAACCAATGCAACATCAACCCAGACCTAATGCAACAAACGAAGAAAACTATTGCATCATCAACCCAGACCCAATGCAACAAACGAAGAAAAGCATTGCAACACGGTGAGAGGTGAACCATGAGAGCTCGTCAGAACCCTAGCCTACTGCAACATCAACTAAACACTACTGCAATATTCAAAGAAAACTATTGCAACATGGTGAGGAGCTCAAACCCGGAGAGCTCGCCGGAACCATAGCCACCACTGTATCCCATAGATCCAACGTTGGGGAGGAAGGAGGAGGAGGAGGAGGAGGAGAGGAGGGCTCAAATCCACAGATCCAGAGGAGGGGGAGGGGAGGGCGACCTCAGAACCAGGTCCCTCCCCACCTACCTCGCCATAGCCGCGCCGACGTCCTCGACTCTAGTGAGGTGCGCGGAGGCGCATGGGTGCACGAGGGAAGAAAAGGGGGGAGGCAGCACGGGCGGCGCGGCACGGAGCTGCGCGGGCGTGCTGACGGAGCGGCATGCGGCCAGCGAGAGGGAGCGGCATGTGGCGAGCGAGGGCGCGTGGAGAGAGCGAGGGGGAGAGGCGGAAAGAGCGAGGCGCTGCATGCGGAAGAGCGAAGAAGAAAGAAATGCAGGGAAGATGAGCGGGCGGGTGGGTTCGCGAGCGGTCAAGTAGCGTCCTGACGTGTCAGACGTTAGATTCTAAGTATTACTGTATTGGATTCTATTGTAACATACATGCATATTTGCTAGTCATATATATATTACAAAATTAAAAGATAGTCTTTAAAGGGCCTGGTGCAGCCGCGGCTGTTGCTTCTGTCGTCGTCGTGAAGGTGGTGGCGGCGGCGACGATTGTAACACCCCAGGTGTTAGTATAGGCTAAGCAGTGAGGTTACATTTAAGCCAGTTTTGTCAAGTGGTGACAGGATGAGAAGTTAACTCTTCTAACGTGAGCCTTAGCCTAAACTTTGTTGACATGTTAACATTTTCAAAGAATGCATGAGTAGTTTAAATCATGTATTTTCATGTGCATCACCTAATCATGAACGTATCTTGGGCATATGAAAAGTTGCATGTTGTTTTGGATCAAAAAGTTACATGAAATGATAGTTTCAACTTTGCTTAAAAACACTTTTGTTAATAGAATGGAAATATGTGATGTCAACTAAACCTTGCAATCATGTTCAAACAACTCTATTTTAACTCTTGAACAAAAGTTGTTTAGGGTTTCTTTTGGAAAAGTGTGAAGAAAATGCTTAAAAATGCCTAAAACTCTAGTTTTAACCTTTTCATGTTACTTCTTTGATCAATAGAGAACTTTGGTTTTTGTTTTAGTTCTGAAGTTTTGCCTTAAATAAAAGTTGAAGTATTAGTTGTGTACTACAAACTTTGTTAAAGGACTCAGGGCTAAACCAATTTCTAACATGTCCTAACTGTAGCTCCAAATTTGAATGTGATGCTATGTTAGGCTTTAAAAATAATTGTCTGAAATTTTCAGTTAGTAAATTCAATGTTTGAGTAATTATATAATCAATTTTCATAAATAAAACTTGTGCAACAATAGCACTATTTCATAGTATAAAGTTTGCATGGTGATACAGTACCTTTGTTTATGATTTTAGCACAGTGATTAACTCCTAGTTAATTACCCAAGTTAGCTAATAAAATCTGTTGTAACATTCTTTAACTAAATGTGATTTTCAGTTTTAACGTAGGGGTTTTCAAAACTCTTGATCTCACTAACCTTTGAGTTTTAGTCTTGGACCCTTAAAGCAATGTTGGAGACCTTACTTAGCTTTACAACTTTTGTTTTTGGATCTTGAGCTATGGGTAAATGGATTGAGAGATAGAGAGGTGAGAAAATGGGGGTTTCAGTCAGGGAACGGTGCCGGCCGATAGCAGCCAGCTTGGCTGCTTCACTGTCGCCGTCGACGTCCTTCTCGGTGCTTCGGCATTTGAGCCACGCAGCCACATTGCACAGAACCGAGCCTTGCTGGTGAACTTGCAGAAGTGTCGCGCGCGCCAAATCAATGCACCGAAGTCGGCCAACTTCGACTTCTCTTTCTATGCTCGCCGTCGTCCTTCTCCTCTGTGCTGACCATATTCACCCCCACCACCTCATTCCAGTGCAATTCATCGTGTCCATAGCTTCGCCGCACGCCGATCCTTCACCCCGACCTAGCCGCGCTGTGCTTCGTCGCGAGGTGAGGCTCCTGGGCCATTACGGCCGCCGCCGTGCCCGCTCACACGTGGCCGGCGCATCTCAGCTACCCTCCGCGCTCCCTATCTTCTGTTGCAGCATCGCCGTGAGTCACTGAGTCTCAATCAGGAGCTCGCTCAACCGCTACCACGCTGCCTTCACCGGAACAGGCTCCGCCGCCTTCGTGCTCTGGCTGCCGCCCGCCATGCGCGCGACTGTGCTTTGCTACAGCTCCACCAGGCACCAATCCTAACCCTAAGCCTCCGCCTGAGCTCCCTGGAGCTCCTGCGCACGCGCGCAGGTCATCTCCTTGCCGGAGACGGCGAGTCCACCTCGTCGACTGCACAACTGCGCTGCTGCCGCCGTGTAGCCGCCCGCCGCAGCCGTTGTGTGCGTGGCCAGGCCATCACCAGCTGCGCCTAGCAGAGTTGCCACTGCCACCGCCTTCCTCTGGCCACGCCGCCCCTCCCGTGCTTCCCCTGGGCCCTCGCCGACCATCGCCCCTCTCCGTGGCCGCCGGCGTATGTGGCCCGAGCGCTACCGGCCACCTGTGGCTGTGGTGCGGCCACCGGAGGGTGCGCCTGGCAGCGGGCAAGCCGCGGCGCTGCCTCCTTGCTGCCTTCGGCGACCTCATGGCCGGATTCGGGCCGCCCGAGCGCGTCCTCAGCCCCTGCGCGCCCTCCTCTGCTTTGCCCCGTACAGAGAAGAAGGGTGAGGAAATTAGAATAGAAACTTTTCTGGGGTTTTAAATGCAAACTCAATGACTCATATGAATAGTGTTGAATATTGTTTTTACAGCGAGTTAATTTATGTTAAGCACAGGGGTTTATTTGCAAAACCCGTCAGGCCACACCAGGCCAGGCCGTGCTGGGCCGGCCTGCCCGCGTGCTGGGCCGCGACTGCTCGCGCGGCTGGGCCAGTCAGGCCACTTTGAGCCCAAGCGGTCATTTCTCAATTTTCAGTGTTTTATTAAAGTGCTGATCTTTGTTATTTCATAACCAAACAGTGACGCAAGATAAAAACATGAAAATTTGTGTGTGGCCTTGTTATGTTGTGCTCTACATAGGAAAAATAGGAAACCTGTAAAATTTATAGTTTTAGCATGTTTTAAAATTACCTCTTTTAATTAAGAAATGCAACTTCTATGATTTTTGTAGGCCAATATAAATATCCAAAAATTGTGAAATTTAGTTTGCCACTGTTTTATGTTAATACCAACCTCCACAAAAAGTTTGGGACCAATTGGATAATGTTTGATTATATCTTTAGTTATATGCTTTAATTATTAGTTTATAATTATCTAAGGGACTAACCTAAATCATAACATGACTTAGGCGTGTTTTGGGTTGATTGGTGACCATGAGGCATATCCACCTCTGCTATTTCATGGTAAAGTGACTACCTTCCTAATAGGCTCATAATCAACTGTGATATTAAGGATTTACAAATACTTTTTCGTTAAATAAGCCTTTCATTAGTGGATGCAAGTATGTGATCTTGATTGCCTAGTGGATGCAACCTATTGGGTAAAAAGATTAGGTTATGTATGTTTCCTCTTGTCAAGATCTTGATCCTCTATGCTAACATAGTCTTTTGTGATAGCAACTTTTAATTTGATGTTAAGTAATAAAGATGGTTTAAACCAATGTTTGAGTGATGCTTTTTGTGAGTGGATACATGTAGTTAAGCCATGACCTTTTGCTTGCTTTCATGTTTGAGATATGTAGATGTTCCATGGAATCTTGTAATGACCTAGAGTAGGGTCTCATGTTGACTTAATACTTGATAAGCATGAAATGATAATAACTTGTATGCTTAGATGACTTGCAAACTTTGTCTTCTCTACCAGAGAAGAGATTTGCACCTACTCAGTAAACTAAGTTTAATCTTGTTATCATCTTGTTGCCATGTTTAATTAGGAGTGTGTGTTGTGTATTGCACCATATCATACATGACATCCATCTATTGCATCTCCTATGTATTCCTTGTAGTTATGCATCGTATGTTGCTCTTCTATGCATTCATATCTTGCAGTGTTGCATATCATCTAGGTACGTTAGATGCACGACGAGAAGGTGGAGTACGTGGTGTTGGAACCGACCCAAAGATGGTGTAACGGTAACCAAGTCCAGAAGATAAAGATGATGGTTGGTCATGATCTGAAGATGAAGCTAACTAATTAACGTTGTGCTTCAAAACCCAGGCAAGCCCCAGAGCATTACAAGCCTCCTACCTCTCTTTTAAAAAATTCACTTGAGTTTATATCTTGTGTTATGCATTAAGTATAGGAGTTGAACTGAAACCGTTGCTACAGGACCTACCTTGTCTACAATATACATACTTGCAACCTTACTAGTATGTCTAAGCCGCTATATGCTTAGCTATGCTTAGACCGGTAGAAGTAGGGTGATTCCGTTATCCGTGAGACATAGGTGGCTACTCTATCACGGTTAGCTATATTTGCTATCGTGGAAAAGAACCATGTGATAATGGATAACTGGAGGCCGGGCGGGTTCCGGTGTTATTATATTGTTGTTGATGCCAGTTAGGCATCCATTCTTTGATCCCGTCTGTGTCATTTAAGGACCGTTCCGTTGTCGGACATTGGTTGAGATTGAAGGTACCAAACACATAACAGGGGCCTGAGTTACAGTTGACCGTGAAGCCGATCCTCGTTCGGGCTGAGAATTGGACCGTTAGCATTACTGGGAGGAGAGTTTGAAGGAAGGGGACTGATCCAAGACCCTGCTTGCTACAGGCTACGGGCTGAATGGGCATGTCTTGTGAGGATGCAAGACCATGAGTTTTGCGAAGCGGTCCAGACTCACCGCCGAATGGAGTGAACGGTGATCTACACGAGCTAATGTGCGCTCGTATGGGTGTGTGTTTGCGTTTGTCCAGCTGGATATAATCGATTCAAATCGCCGTCTCTCCTGGATAGTGAGAAACTCATACCTTGCTTTGGCATACGTAGTAACTGATGAAACCGGATGGTTCTATGGATTATGATAATTGAATATGGTTACTATTGTGATGCTTAGTAATTGAATGATTGCTATAGAATAGGTGCAAACTTAGTTCTAAATTGTCCTACTTAAATCAATGCTAAAACATTGATAAAATATTGAAAGCAAGGATTTATATTAGTAATGCACTTTTGCAAAGTTATGTTATCCAATCAGCTCCACTAAATAAACCTTGCATATCCTTGGAGTCATTTTATTATATTTCCTCCTGCCGGGTAAGTCTTGCTGAGTATAATTGAGTACTCAGGGTTTTATCCCACCCTGTTGCAGGTAAAGTTCTATATCTGTTGAAGGTGGTGACTCCGTGCTGGTGGGCTCGGCTACTCCGTATATACTTCTCCCCCATGCTTTTGTTGGAGGTTGTCATCTAAGCTAAACTTATGATTTGGTAATCATTTCAAAGTTATGTTGTTTTAACCTATTGAATTAGAAACTAAACTTGTATTAAGTACTTGTGACACTATTGTAACATTATTTCCGCTGCCAAACTCTGTGTATATGATGTGTATTTGCTTAATCAAGTACGATCTTGGTTGTGAAGTTGATTTATTAAGACCCTTTGTGGTACTCAACGGACTACCGGATTCATATAAGTGACAGTATGCGCGTGTCAACGTGTTTAACGGGGACTGTCATACTTAATCTTATATGAATTGGGCGGTTCTGTCATAGCGATGAATGCAACAAGGCAAATTGCATTAATTAGCTGACCTCATCATCTTTTGATGTATCTACAAGCTCCATCTGTAAGTGTGCGTGTGACTGTCTCTCTCTAGATCGATCTCTGCATATTTTGAGGGAGAGAGAGGGGAGGGCCTCTCTACCATTCTTTTCAAGGGAGGGTTGTGCTAGAATTACGCTAGCCCACTCCGGATTTTATATACTGTGTGTTTTTTCTTCATCAATAACCAAACATGGTTAGTTTGAGGCCATGTTTAGTTCCCCAAATTCACCTCCAAATTCTACTATGCAAAAAGAAGATTCCCCATCACATCAAAATGTCGGCACATGCATAGAGTACTAAATGTAGATGAAATCAAAAACTAATTGCACAGTTTTGTTGTACTTTGCAAGACGAACGTTTTGAGCCTAATTAATCAATGTTTAGACAATTATTACCAAATAAAAAACAAAATTGCTACAGTGCAGCACAGTGCTGCACTGTGAATTCGGGGATGCCCGAATCGGGTATCTAAACATGGCCTGAGATAGAGCTCTCTGGTTGCATGCAGGTACACCTCAGGTCAACGACATCGGCAGCTTCGTCTATCTAATAATAAAATAAAATAAAATTACTACTAGCTAGGGAGGAGGCATTATTTGTTTTTTTAAAGGTCACGGGGATGAACTAGCCCCACCTGAATTTTTATTCCACGGATACCGGACAAGCCGGGAGGTGAAAGGGTGTGGCGCCAATCCAGATACAAGAGTCCAAAGAAGTACAATGTGGGAAGGAGAGATTACAACAGCAACAACAACCGCACCAACAAGAACAACACTTAACAGAAACAACAAGAAGAACCAACACAAGGACTAAGGAAAGCCTAGACTCAAGCCAAAAGATGCCAATCGATTGTCGATTTGCACCATCACCGAACAGCATACTCACCGGTTGCGCTGTGACCATCGTGCCCTGCACCACTCTTCGTAGCTATGCCGCTCCGCTACTGCCCTCCATCTGAGGCCCAACAGTGGAATGGGGTTTGACACCAGAATTTGGTTTGTTGCATAAGACCCTATGATTCAGCGTATATCGAGGAAAGCTGTTGTAAGTGCATAGACGGCTGGTCAAGGCACTAATCGGAGTTGGCTAGATTTCAATAGCATCGTCATCTCAAGAAGACCCCGACAATAAAAATGGCATTGATCAGAAGAAGTAAAACATTTCGGACTCCACAGAAGAGGAAGATTGAAGTCCAAGTTATCTTAAATTAGGATGTTTCGTTTCTTTTTCCAAATTTTGTGATTGGTCTTATCTGGCCAGGACTCATAGTCAAGCCTAGGGTATAAATATTGAACCCCGGCTATTGTAATGGACATCTCTCGTCGATCAACCAAACAAGTACTTTTACTTTTCGGCTTACGCCACCCCTTAGGAGTAGGAGTAGAGTAGATTTCAACGAGTTCTTTGGACAAGTAGGGCTACATCGGACGACCCAACCTCTAGCTTGTTTGTGAGTATCCGTCACAACTTATATTGTTACTTGTGAGGCTGCAACAGACGACTAATCTCTTGCAAGTCGCGGTATAAGTTAGCTATCGATCTATATTGTTATTTGTAAGGCTGCAACAGAAGAATGATCTCTTACAGATTACGGTATAGATTAGTTATCGATTTGCATCAACCTTTGCAAGGCTGCAACAGACGACTGATCTCTTGCAAACGTTGGTATTAATCAAAGCCATCGATATTGTGTTAAATAGTTTACTGTTTAATATAATATCACCAATTGCCCGATCTAGATTGAGATTTATTGATCTTATTATTTCGATCTATCGTCTGCTAGTTATTATCACAATTGAATTCAATTCTTGACGTTAGATCCTGTTTGATGACCAATCTACTTCAATCTTGATCGTACATGACGGGTGTTTGAAGTCGTGTTCTATTAAGAGAAGAGATATTCATTGATCGCCAGTATCCAGTATGACTCCGCTATCAATGCTGCATCAGCCGACTCGACCCGTTGATAGCGTGTCAAATTGAACATTGTCAATTAATAGATCTATCCATTAAGAAGAGCATGACGTCAGTCACCCGCTATGTCTCCATCGGCTATTTAGCCGATGGCCTGAGCTTCCACACGTATAACATACCTTCACGATTTCTTTGCGATGTAAATAGATCTATCAACTGCTGGTCTCTGATTTAGAGTCCTACTGTCAATGCTGCATAAGACGACTCGACCTGTTGATAGTACAATAGATTGAGTCTAGTTGTTTGCAGATTTATTTATATCCAATAGATGAGTGATCGTATGCTATACGACAAGATCACTAGAATTGGCTATTTTAGCCGATAGCCTATTTTGTTGAGGATGTATTGGCTATTTACATGTTTTTATTTGTCTTCATCTTAGTTAAAAGCTAGTATATTTCTCACATGAATGCTTACACGCCATCCTTACATCTTTCGCATGTTTTCATGATCATCGGCTAAGTTAGATTCACGTAACTGAGTAAAAAATAATTACCGATATGCTTGTTTTGTTTACATTACATCGTGAACATGTTGGATATCGACTCTCTAGTCGATAGCCTTATTTCATTGGCTACTTAGCCGCATATTTGGAACTGTTTGGACAAATACCGGTATGTTTCACCTTAAATTACTGATCAATTTTCTCTTCTGCCAATTGCAAGGTCAAATTGACTGGCACGCCCTCAGTCACAACCATCCGGTCCAGTGTCCACCTTAAGCCTGGAGAGAGCTCAGGATCTTCTCCACGCGATTTCTCTCGGCTTGCTCGTGTGTCGATGGCTACCTGTCGCTTTCTGCCGTCGACATGGGGACTAAGAGTGGTGACGGACACGAAAGCCTAAGATCACCGGACACGACAACCTCCCTTGAAGCTGATGGTGACACCTACAGTACTCCAGGCCACGTACCACCATTCAAAGTCGTCCACGGGGAGGAAATCATGGAGGGGAATAGCGGCAGCGGTGGAAACACTACCCGACATTTGATTTTTTGGCAATGCCAAGGAGAGCGCCGACGGAGCAGAGACGCCAGAGGATGACACTTTTCGAACCATCGGCAACAACCGATAGCCAGGGCTAATCTCACCCAAGAGGGGAACAAGGAGCCATGAGGGATAGGTCTGAGCTGGCCCCTCCACGGTGGTACCTCCAAGAAGGACGCAACGTCATTGACGCCACCGCCACCGGCTCTAGATAACTAGAGCTAGGTTTTCACCAGGAGGAGAGGAACAAAGCTACAGCTATAGGGTGGGGAGACAACATCGACACCTCCAAGGAGGTAAGCGGCGCTCGAGGGTGTCGCCGTCAATCACACGACCACGTCGTGCATGGCTTTGCCTAAGCTCCCCAATCCTAGGAATGAACTATAGCCCGCCGCCGCCATCTCAGAACCAATTTGGCGAGCACAGGCACGACGACGCGCCCATAGGCCTTGGCCCTCGTGTGAAGCTTCGACTTACCTGACGAGGCAGATCAGACCCCATCCACCGGAACCAGCCGAGAAGAGCGGCACAGATGGAAAGCCGAATAACGTTTGCACGCGGGCAGGGCCAAGGGCAAGGTGGACGTGGTCCCCCAGCCGTTGCTGCAGTTACCTACTCCTACTTCGGCGCTCGCCCGGCCGCTGCCGCAGCAGGCAGCGCGCACGGGGGCGGGGGCGGGGCATTATATATGCGCATGCATGTATAGCAATGCAAAACAAAGATTTCCGTGCGCTACTGCTGAACTAGTAAGCCCATGCTATATATACACAAGTAGGCGCATCACTTGATCACTTCTACTACTAACCAAACTGTTTCTAACCAAAGCAAGACATGGTTCACCTTCAACAGGAGCAAGAAAAAGAAAGACATGGTTCACCCGCCACCCTCACCAGGAGCAAGGAAGCACCATTCCTGGTCCTCGGGATCAAACTCAAGTTTATTTCTTAGAAACCAAACTTATCAAGTATGTACAATACACATATCTCAAAGCAGCAGGGCTATTATAAACTATATAGACACCCCAGCCGTTTCTCTGGACAGGCATTGCCTGGATGGGAGTCGCTTAATTGTTGCAGTCAATTCACGGAACTACTACTACAGCCATAAGTAATTTCAGATTTCAGATTTTCAGTCAGACTGGAAGGCAATGCACTAGCTGCAGTGGTTTATGGACAAAATAAAAATTTCCACATTTCAGATAAAAATGCTGACACTTTATAGGGAGGGGTATCTGAATGAACTTCTCATTCATTAAACGGCACCTTTGACAAAGCAGTAGTGTGCTGCTACTTTGCTAGTGATATGACGAGCATTGCAAGCTGGTTCAGGTGTGACATGTCAGCATGGGAAATAATGCATCTCTTTAAGTTGCAGGCTTGCAGCAACAAACGGTGTGCTCATGGCGGGTAAAGTGGTAACTGATAAATAACCTTTTTTTCTGATGTCAATCAGGAGTGGAAAGACCCAACCTATGAATGAGGTAAAACACAAAACTCCTACTCTCCTGCTGCTATCTTATCACACAAGGTCGGCAATCCCATGTATATATATCCTCTATGTGGACTCTTCTAACTCTTCTCCAAACCGATCCAGTCTTGACACCTCTGCATCGTAATCACGGATAAGAGTATGGTTAACAGAGCCATCGTCTTCGCTTGCATGGATTTGCCGCCCAGCAAACCTGCAAAGTAAGAAACGAGAACAAATGCTATCAGAACAGATCAATCCAGGTGCACAAATGCTACATAATTTTCTACGTGTAGACAAGCAAACATGCACAAATCTGAGGGTAACTCGGCATCTTTAATCAGATAAGTTTTCCGCAACAATTCACAGTAAAGCCAATGAAGAAATGATATAGCAAATGGTTTGTGCTGGAAACAGACAGAAGGTGCAAGGCTGTGAGCCGAAATTTCCATTTCAGCCTCCCCGCTAACATCACCACATCAGAAAAAAAAGGGGAAAGAATTGTGTGTGTTGAGTTGTTGACTTACCATCTGCCGTTCATCTTCTCTATGCATTTGGCACCATCTTTCCTATCTTTGAATTTCACCAATATGACACCTTGTGGATGATTTTCACAAACCTGCATCCAGAAAACAATAAGCATATCAATGTAACTGCAGTGGTTTGGTGGAAAACAGAGAAGGATACAACAGGAACGGTTAAGCAAATTATGGCTGATCCATGCCGAGTTGGCTTAATTTTGTTTGTATAAAGTATGCACCTCAACACTATTATTGAAATGGTGAAAAGTTTGTTTTGGAAAGCAGTTGGTCGTATCTGTTTTCTAGACAAGTTCACAAAAAAACTATATATCTGAGGTTAGGTGTACCTTGACATTATCCACTGGACCAAACTTGATGCTTTCCTCTCTAACATCAGTCTCAAGCTCAGAAAGAAGCTCTTCATCAGCCTGCAGGATATTCTTGGTTAATCCAGTAAGAACGAAAATAAAGTTGCTATGAAGCATGAACCTCATATGAACAATCTGAATGATCTAATGTGCAACCAAGTAAAAGTAAACGCTGTCTCAGATCAAAAGAGCACATATTGCAGGAGGCGTCAAGCATATTTTAGCTACTTACTCTCAACTCAGAAGGAGTGAACATGTGCCTTAAAATTACTGTAGTAGGAATCATCAGCTTCTTATCATCATGCCCACCTAGTTAGAGGAAATTACCAAGAAAACAAATGAAATTAGACACTATTCTTGAATCAGCTATATTATTTACAACTACTACCAAAAAACAGCAATCCAAATTACCCCATCCAAGCATTTTATCTTCGACCTTTTTTATCTTCCTTTTCTTTTGCTTGTCAGTTTTCTTTGAAATAAAAACATCACCTGAAACACAAGTGATGGCATCAGTGACAGGTTTTGAAGCTGATGGCACATAGAGTATTTGCCTATTTGGTTTTAGCATAATGAAACGATACCTTTCTGCTCAAATTTGGCTGGACTTACAGACATAGGAGTCTTACCACCAGGACGGAATGATGTGCCATCCAACAATTGAACCGCTAGAGCTACAGAAGGCTCCTGAATCATTGGAAAAAGAAGGCACGTGAAAAGAAATGTGTAATGAGTCCAAATAATCTGAGAAATTTAACAAGGTGATACCTTGAAATATGTCACCAAGGCATCACCCTTCTTCCTGCCGGTTTCCTTATCAGTATAGATCTTCACCCGTGGCTTTTTAGTCTCTGGGTCCTGTATTATGAATTATCAGCATTTTTAAAGGTGTCTAAATGCTTTAAAGTTCAGGAAAGAAATATAAATGTCACAGCACAACCGTATGCTTTTATAACATATTATTAATAAGAGCAGCAATACCTACTCGAAATAAAATATCACATAAATATTGTAAATTTTTCAGTTTATTTAAGGCATCCGCAGCATTTCAACAATTAATATTATCCATCTATGATGACCAATGGATAGCTGTACCAATATCTAGTATTATAATGCATGCTGCAAGGACAGCTGAAATTCGTTAAATGCTTGGTTAGACAGTAAAATACATAATTGCTGAGTTGAACAGTTTGCAATAATGAACAGCCTTGACATGATTAATTCAAGGTCCCAAGATTCTGATAAGTTAAATTACAAAGTTCCTTTGCCAGTATTCCAATTAGTTACATTCTCAGATGGCAACTATATATTAGTCCAAATACTGACCAAACTAATTCTTTTCACGGGTGAGAAAAATCAAAACGACATCAAGAATGAATGATACAGCACAACAATTTTATCTCTGCAACACAGCAGACTAAAAGCATACCTCCTTTATTATTCCACACTTGGAAAATACCTCCACAATCTGCAAAAGAAATCCAGCATCAGAAGTTCAGAACAAGTACTTTTTTAAATAACCAATTAATTAAGAATTTGTTACATGGTCATTCAACAAAATGATCTCCGTAAGAGAAATGAAATGTAGAATTAGTTGATAGAAGCAATTTACCTCTTCCACCGTAACATCATCAGGCAAACCATTTACATAGACATGTGTGTTGACTTTGAGATCAAACCAACTGTCCGGAGGTTTGTTAGCTTCCTACCACAGAAGTTCAATAGGTTACATGAAGACTAGAATCAACATGCACAAACTTATAAAGAACTCCAGGAAGACTTGATAGCTATACCTTTTTCTCAGCTGGCTTCTCAGAAGATTTCCGCTTCTTGTCTCCTCTCGTTTCTGCTTTATCTGATCCTTTGTTTTTGCTTTCAGACAGAGTGTTGATTTCTTCTAGTGCAGATGGACCCAGGATATCTGGTGCCTGAAATACTTCTTCCTCAAGTGCAAAAGTCATCTCTTCAACAGCATAATTTTCCTTGCTACCAGATGCATCATTCTATAAAGACATACAGGAAGAGGAAATTGTAAAAGATGATGAGAGGAAAAACAGTATTAAGAAGGCGAGTTTTTTCCTCAAACGAATACAGCTGAACGTGAAATGTAATGAAAAACTCCCAATGTATATACCATTATTGTTGCCAACATTACCAATAGATCAAAGCAATTCTAAGTACATTAGCAACTAAACCACAACTTAGTATTTGGTGGGACAGAATATAGTTGTTTTTTTCTTGTATTGAAACTTTCATACAAGGCGGAAACTAACACACCCATTGGTGTCTTCAATTGTAAGAAAACTACAAGTATCATGGTGAGACGCAAGAAACCAAGGAGCTGGTAAGCTCTAGAATAAGAAAGGTTGATTTATATGAATAGATGGCTTCAGTCTTCAAGGTTATGAGACAGACTGTTGCAGAACATAACTCAGTAAAGACTATTTCGGTGGTTTTCTCGGCCTGTGTGAGAAGGTCTTCTTCTTAACAAAATACCCAGGGGACATCATAACCCCCCCGCAGGTCGAGTTTTTTTTTAGAACATAACTCGGTAAAGAACAGGGTTCAGGTCAATTAAAGCTCTTGCAAATCTTATGTGAGTGAGAATACTAAATGTTCTCCAAGCATTAATTCCCAAACTAGTACAATCCTTCAAATGATAAATAGTTTAACAAGAACTTCTGAGTTTACAAGTGGCAGGTGATACTTTCCATTAGTCTGTTGTACCACATAGTAACAGATAAATTGAAGAAATGATATGTAAGTATGTAACACATCCAACACTAGTTTTTATTAGATGATCTATACTGATAATTCATTAAGAAAGTACAGAAGACCAAAGACTCTAAGCTCAGGAGACTGTCATGAATTCAATGGTGGAAAGTACAGAAGACCAAAGACTCTAAGCAGTTTATTTATCTAGGGATGGAAAAGACAGATTATCAGCACTTACTTGAGGAACCCATGCCCTCAAAGTACGGTCCCATTTGTAAATGGTGCCATCATCATCAGTAAATTCTTCCTCTCCATCCGGCGGGGTTGCTGGCCGCTCATCATCTTGCTGATCCACCTCTGCCTCAACTTCAGTAACCTCCTTCTGAAATTTCTCAAAATCATCATCAACATCTGGAGCATCTGCACAGAAGTTCAATGAATGATAAGAAAACCTTACAAATTTTCCATTACAGATACAGTACAAGACTACAAGGCAATACTAACATATAACCTTGCTTAGATTGATCCTTTGATGTGACTGCAGATAGTAACTCAGGGATGGACGAGAGTGGCATCCATTCCTTCCTCCCTTCTGCCCAGAGCATTGTGCTCTCATTGAGATAACCATTTGCAAAGTGTTCTGCATAGGGAGCAACACTTGTTTCATTCAGAATATTAGTTGGGGGAAAAGAAGGAACAGAACTATTCGACTTCAAAAGCGTGGAAACGAAACCTTCTCGGCGAGATAATCATCCCGATAACTAAAATTCAGAGTAAACAAGAATAAAATGGGCAAGAAGCTTGATTCAGGACAGACTGAACCCTAAGGCCGATCTCACAGAGAAAACTCAGAACTTAAACGCATTAAATTGCCAGGGAGAGGGTGAAAGAAACAGTCACCTCGAAGCTCGGCAAGCGCGTAGGGTCCGACGCCCTCCTGGTTTGGGCCGAGCACGTACCAGCCGACCTCGGTGGCGGCGGCGGCGGCCGCCGCACCGCTGGTCTCCATGGGCACCCAAGCCAGAAGAGGAGGGGGAGGAGGAAGCGGGTGGGTACTGGGCGAAGGAAGGGGATGCTAGTTCATGGAAACCGGCGCGGGCGGTGGGGGAGGAATGCGGAGGCGGGTGGCCGGAGAGGGGCGCGCGGCGGCAGGAGAAGAGAGGTCGCCGAGCGGGAGCGGGGAGGACGGCGGGTCTCGCCGACTCGGCGAAGCCTCTCGAGAAGTACCTATCTGGACGGCTCAGATGGCCCGCCCCTTCCCTCGCGAATCTGTTACCCATATCTGCACGCCTGCACTTATCATTTCCGTTTTCAAATCTGCATTGTACACCGACCTTTTTAGCATCCGAAAATACTTCCTCCGTATAAAAAAAATGCAATCCTCGTATTTCAGTAAGGTCAAACAATTTTAAATATGACTAAATTTACAAAAAAATCTAACATTTATAATATGAGATAAGTATAGTCAGATTAACCACGGAATATATTTAAATAGGAGATTAGACATAAATATGGATACTATTTTCTATATACTTAGTTAAACTTAAACAAATTTGACTTCGATAATGATTCCACACGGGCATCGACGGATGTGTCTCCCCCACTTGCTATCGTGTCTTTGCCCCCTCTCGCCCACACCTTGCCGAAAAAATAAAATTCCCCATCGCGTCTTCTCTCACTCCTGCCCGCCTCCACCACGCTGCCGCCTCCATCGCGTTGTCTGCTCGCCGCGAACGGCCTGCTCGCTGTGGCCACCTCCACCTAGCCGGCAAGCAGGCGAGGGGGTGAGCTTCGTGTGAAGCCATCTTGTCGAGCTCCATGCGCCGCCGTCGACCTCCGCGTCGGCGTCGATCTCCACAACGACAAGCCTTGATTCATCCAAGCAACAAGATGATATTGTGTTGAGAACCCATGTTGTAAGCGTATGTTTCAAGTGTTTCAGATGTTTCATCTGGATGTCGTAAGTGTTTCGTCTTGATGTTACAAAAATAGATCAGAATGTTGCGCAGTGGCTATACACGAATGTTTCAATTGTATGTTCCAAATGTTTTATCTATTTTTCTAGGTGTATGTTTGCAAGTGTTTCATCTGGATGTTGCATATGTTTTTGCAAGTGTTTCAGACATATGTTCCAAGTGTTTTAGTTGTTTTCATACGTATGTTGCAATTGTTTTCATCTTAATGTTTTAAAAGTAGATCTGGTGTTACAACAAATATTTCATATGCATGTTTCAAGTGTTTCATCTGCCTTCAACGTATGTTGCAAGTGTTGCATTTGGATGTCTCAAAAGTAAATCTGGTGTTGCATCTCCCTCCTCGCTTTTATGTTGCCTCGCATAGGTGTCTCTTCCTCCTCCTGTGCCGGCTAGGCATCCACCGCCCCCTCCCTCTCTTTTCTCAATGCTTGAGACGCTCGAGGTGACATGGGCCCGCGTGGGCACGCGAAACGACTGCAAACGCAGGCGTCGGGACATTAGTCTTTCCCATTTGACTTAGTTCAAATCCAGAGTTACACTCTTTTTTTTTGGATAAAAGGGTGTACTTCATTGTTACCAAAATACTGAGATGTTTTCAAATAGAAAAATTCTGTGTGCATATTGCGCTGCTAGACAGGTTTCAAATTTGATGCATAAAAATAAACTCATGATCATAGTTCAGTACATTGAAGAATGAGAAATGAATTCAACAAAACGAAGGTAGCAAGGAAATCTGAGAACTGTTAGACTAGGTGGTTGCATATCACAAAAAAGTTTGAATCTTAATAAGATACATGTACACCTTGAAAAAGGAATGAAAGACTATTCATATTGGGCACGCATTTGAATACACTGAAAGAATACAGACAATAACGAGTGCCTTTCTCTGCTCGAATTGTATTCGATCCATTTCCAGCCATATAGATCACCGACATCAAGGCAACTTGAGCATCTCCAAGAGTTTGCCAAATTTAACTTGGCAAATCTTGTTATTTGGCAACTCCCAAAACTATATACCAAGTAAAAAAACAGTGTCTCTCCGAGAGTTTAGTATTTTTGAGTTGGTAAAATAAAAATAAGGCCCACACATAATGCATGGTTTGCCGGTCCATCGATCACAGTACGACGCTTTTTTTGTTTGTTTCGTAGCATGGCATGGCCCCTTGTCCTTGTGTGCTGTGTACATGGACTGTGGAGTCCCCAAACCAAACAGGACACAACTTTTTGACTGCTACTGGCCCATCACGATGCTACCCAAGGACACGCATGTTGTACCACTGCACTTGTGCAGTGCATCGATCGGAGGACTCCTATCCCAGCTTGGCCATGCAGGTCACATCAGCACAGAGCGAGCAACACATCAGGCAGCGCAGCAGCGAGTAGCGCGATGCGCAGTGGATACGCGCTCGCATATATGCGCGTGCGGAGGCTGCATATGCAAGTTGCTAGATTTGCCAACCTTATTTGCCAATCTGTTGGAGGCCATAATTTCTTGTTTTGCTAAATTATCAAGGATGGCAACCTCATTTGGCAAACTCTTGGAGATGCTCTAGCAAATCCGTAATACACGATGTTTGCTGCACACAGCTTCTGATCAGCAATGGAAAAACATACAAGATGCTATTGCTTCACTGTATTCTGTATAGTTCATATTGTACACAAAATATTAAGCCGACAGGCGCCAGTAGTGCCATGCTCCTCGTCTCTCAAACTTGCCGATGGTAGGGGTCCTATACCCAAGGTCTAGATGGTGCTGATATCAACTTTGCTCTTAACAATTTGGAAGGCAGGAGTAACCCAGCTGCCACAGTTGCACTGTATTCCTGCCCAGTTGAAGTATCCCAACCGAGCTCCACAGTGGATGCATGATAGCTTTCCTTCCAAAGCACCGTCTTCTACTGCTAGGTGAACAAAGGCAGGTGAAACCATGTAAGGTTTAGTTAACAAAAGGATGGGGCAATAAAACCGCTACTAAGACCAAACAGGTGTACAACTGCTCAAACATCAAGTATATTCACTTATTCAGGTTTCAGTTATTATAAGATGACCTATAAGCATCAAATCATGAAAATATATTATATTCAATGGGAAACAACCATATGTGCAAGGCTTCTGTGATATTTTTTTTTCGCAACACAAACAAGCTATTTCATGGGCCATACAGATTCATACTCCAAGAGGTAGGTAATAACAACAGCCTACCTGGAGTCATCCATTTCAGAGGTTCGACAAACAAAGATGAGCAATCTTGTTCTTTGTTGTTGTATGGATGACCACTCTTCCTTCGGTTCCAATCAAAGCAAGATTCACCCTCACCAGGAACATGACTTACAACATTGTCCTCTACAGCAATAACTCTCCTGCATTTCCTGCAGCGGTAAGCTGTTTTACGTTGCTCAACCTTTGAAGAATCTTGACAAGAGCCAGACTGCAGAGCAAGGCCAGGGTCATCTTCAAACATATAGCTGCCTATTTTCTCCCCAAATTTGTAGGATTGACCTGCGAAAGGAAACACATGCTAGGTTACAGAATACATGTTTATTGAAATAAATTGAAATTAAAAGATACTTTTGTACTTGCAAAAAGAAAAATCAAGAATGTCCTCACACTAGATGTAAAGGAACAACAATGCTCATGACCATGCAGCAAACAGATTTCTAAGGAGTAATGACCTAGCATAGGAAGAAAAATCTCATGATAAAAGATTCACAAAGAGTACAACTGCTCCATATTGAATAAGGATTACTATCTGCTAATGGCCAATTCTATTTGATGAACTGACAGTATTGTTGAATGCTCAAACTTCTATCAGATTAAGATTGATCAATCGACCATATTCACTATTTTTATTTTGAGAGGGAAAAAAATACTGAGAGCAACTCCAAGAGAGTTGCTATTTCTAACTTTGAGTCAGATTTAGACTTTTTGAGGTATAAAATGTGCTCCAACAGACATTCTATTTAGAATTGTAAAATACCTAGTCTTGTATTCCGTCAATTCCGCTAGCTAGAAAAAGCAAGCGTGCACCGCTCGCCATCACGCTATGGTTGCCGATATGTCCGGCAATGAGCCAATCAGTGTGGCCTTTGGTTCCTGCATGTGTGCATGCGGCGGGGGAAGGTGGGGTTTGTGATGACATGGCAGATTATAAAAATAGAGAAGGGAAAATTTAGAAAGACTGTTGGATTGCATTACTTTTTTAAGGGATGTTTTATTTTAGACAATGGCTAAATTCTTAATTTTGGAATCTAATTTTAGACAATCTCTTGGAGTTGCTCTGAAACACATTTTTATTTATTTCAGGTGCAGCTACATATCCAAAGTCCTAACCGTACAGCACTTCATATTTATTGATACATAAATGCAGGTAGGAACTCGCTGGTCACAAGACAAATTATCAGGAAAAAAACATTTGAACGCTCTACACCATGAATCAGGGATCACTCTGGAACACAAAATGATTTTCTATCAATTGCCAATTGTGCACCACTGAAATTCATAAGGAAGACATTTCACAATCAGTGTCAGCAAGTTTCCTTTGAAAGCATGTATCTGGTCTATTGGCCTACCTAAACCACACATGTGAAACTAACTTGCACTATTTTTAGTGAGAGTAGTCAAGGAGCGACCAAACAAATAAAACATAGAGAATACCCCGCGAAAACTGGAGAATGCCTATTAACTCGAAATTATGTCACGACAACTAGTAAACACCACTTTAACCAAAATGGATCAGAACTAACCTAATAATTTTAAGCGGAATCTCTTGTACAAAGGACTTGAAGTATCAACTTTGAAGCCCATTTCTTCAAATAATTTCAGCTGCAGGGCACAGAATGTTCAGCTAAGCAACAAACACTACAGGAGTTCATATGCTGCATTGCTGCCAGCAGATCATGAACAAATCTCACCTGGTCAAGAAAACCATCATTCGGGCACGCCGACTCAGAAATCTCCTTCAAAGCTTCTAATGCATCTGGGAAGAAAAAAGGCAACATGAGTAAAATTCAAGTATAGGAGATAAAAAGATACATGTTCTCTTTCCAGGAAAAGAGAGTTCAGACCTTCAAGAGATTTCTGTTCTGATCTCATAAGATAAGCAACAATGATGGAAGCACTGCAGTAAGTTTGAAATAAATTATGAATAAATACACAAAGATGCAAAAAGGAGTTGACAGTATTACAAATGAACAGGTTTGTGCAAATCAATTTACTAAATAGAAACGCTACATAGGTAAGTCCAATTCCGATTCTCAATTGCCAAGCAGGCAGCAGCCTGCTCCAAGTGGTTTGTGTCACAATTCACAAACATTCAGTGTCATCGCGCTACCAATTGGTTTGGTCAAATTTGACACCTTCAAATCAAATTCGAACTGCTATGCCACTACTACCATACCGAACCTAATTCCATTGCTAAACATGACTGTTTCGAAGTAGAAATCCTAACTTTACCCACAAAACGAAATCGAAAATGGCAACGCTCCAGATGCCTACCTCCTCGACACCCCAGCAAAGCAATGGACGAGGACATTCCCGACTTTCCTGCCCTCATCGATGAAATCAAGGCAGGGCTCGAGGCGGTCGAGCAGGTCCTCCTCCTCGGTGTCCCGCAGCGGCACGGCCATGCGCGTGACCCGCAGTCCGTGCCCGGCGCGCTCCACCACCCGCATCAGCGTCCCGGGGGGCACCATGGCGGCCGGTGGCGCGCCCTCCTCGCCCGCGACGACGCGGCGGACCTCCTCGGTGGGGATCGCGAGGCCCGGGCGGCAGTCGGTGATGAAGGAGATGGAGACGGAGCTGACCACGGAGAGGACGTGCGTGAAGTCCGGCGTGGGGGAGGACTCCGTGAGGGCGGCGATGGCGTCTTTGATGTCGCCGAAGTAGAGCCGCTCGCGGACGAGGTGCGGCATGGCGGCGGCCGGCGACGGAAGCAGTGACCGCTGGTGAGAGTCAGTGAAATCTGCCGAGTGGAGGAAGAGTAGAAGACCTATAGTTTTTTTTTTTCCTCAAAGAATCATTTTGTTTTTGTTTTTACCGTATAACCCCTAACTTCAATCGTGATTATTATTAACCCAACCCCCACATGCTTATTACTGCGTGCACATGATTATTACCGTATAACCCCTTGCGCTCCCGGCAGTTGCTGCTTTGCCCACAAAAAATGAGGTGCGGTTTGGTTCAACAGGAAGCACGGGAACGGTAATGCAATGAGATGATAGTAGTAACCCAACTCCTCGTTCCTCTCCTAAACTTTAGTTCTTATTATCAGATGTTTGACACATACATAGAGTATTAAATATAGACTAAAAAATAATTAATTGTACAGACTGTGGCTAGTTTGCGAGACGTATTTTTTAAGCCTAATTAGTTTATGATTTGACAATGTGGTGCTACAGTAACACATGTGCTATTAACGGATTAATTAGGCTTAATAAATTTGTCTCACAAATTACTGAGGACTTATGTAATTTGTTTTATTATTACTATCCGAACACCAATGTGACACACCTAAACTTTAGCCCTGGATTTAAACAAGGCATAAATGCTATCTGTCTGGTTCGGCTCTGGGAGGCACGTCGGAGCAAGACTCCGTGGGAGCGGATATCGCTGGTATGGGAAGGGCAACGGAGTTCTACTGGGTCGGATCGATTTACGCTGCAATCGATTACTGACCAATCCATCCAAACATAAACCAGCGCTATCCATTCACACCGAGAATCGTTGGCGGTCAAAAAAAACGTCGAACCAAACGCCGTGAAATAAACACAACTGATCAGGCCGAAAACAACAAGGGAAAAAAGAACTCACATGCTACTACCAAAGATAAAAGACCACACAACGGCGGTAGGGTTAGGTGTTTTGACGACTGCGGTGTTTTCATGGCTACTGACTTAGAGGGTATTTAAAAAGATCAACGAACTAGCGATGGTGATAGTCGAGACAACAGAGAGCAAAGGCGATGGAAGAGGCTAGTTGGGCACTTGGAAGCGGGTGAAGGAGGAGGCTTACGGTAAGGCACTGGAACCAGAGAGGTAGTGGAGGCAGTGGCGCTCGCACTAGATCTAAAGGAAAAGAGGCTCATGTTAGGGGTGGGCGAGGTTGAGAGCAATGACGTAGGAGGTGGCGTTGGCATCATCGAAGTCGAATGATGTGAGGCAATGAAAAGCATGTGGAAGAAGAAGAGGAAAGAGGAAAAGGCATGCAGGTCGAGTCCTCTCGGCCTGCGCACGGATGCGGCAGTGAGATCCAAATCAATATTTTGCATTGCACACCCTTATTTTTGCATTGAATTGCAAATTTGTTGTCATGTTAGACAAAGTAAGGACAAAAAAAATCCATACTAGTTATCTCACATTTCAGCAATGCGCATCAGCAACTGTGATAGCAATGCAGCTCCTTCTCAATGAGCCCTGTATCGATTAGTCAATACATATTCCATAGAAGCATTTGTCAAAGAGGATAATTTTAAAAGGGTGTTTGATTTGAAGAATAAGTTAGTCAATCATCTTCTCATGACTCACATTTTTGTTTGGATTGTGAAATAGAATAAATTGATTAATTATTACAAGTACCTCATTCCAAGTAAACTAATTAGTTAATGTTAGTACGAAGAATAGAATCATTCTATCAAAATGGTCTTGTTTTGGCAGCACCATTGCAGCTGACGGGTAGAGCAATCAGCATACCTAACATCATTGCAGCAAAGAGAGTTTTCCATCATTGGTCAGTGAAGTTTGAGACATAGTAAATCATAACATGACGGAATCATGGTAATGATGTACCAGTTCAGTGCCTTACTTAGCACAGTACTAACTGGCTAGTCCAAATTCTAAAACAACATCATTAGGCATAACAGACAAGGGTGGAGCCAGAAATTAGGGTGGGGGGCAAAAAGAGTTAACATGTAAAAACTGAGCACGACCAATTAGTTAGTTTCTCATGGTGTCCATCCGAATTAATTCATTGACTTAATGGGTGCTCGCATTTTCTTATATGCTTTCTATGATGTAAGTCACTATTCTTTCAGTAGTAAGTGACACGCCCTTTGATGGCAAGATGTCTAGGGAGACTTTGTATATCTTGAGTACCTAACCAGTCTTTCAGAGATGCTCAAATAGGTACGATTTTGTTATCTAGTTGTGTTTTGTATGATTTTATTATCTACAAGATATTAATAGGTATATATGACAAGAATGTGGTATATTCTTCCTCTTAATATAGATAAAACTTTTAAAGTTATATTAGTGACATTTTTGTTATGAAATGTTAGGGGGGGCATTGGCCCCTGCCAGTGCCCCCTCCCCCCTTGGCCATAGGACATTTTACTGCATACAAACTGCCCTGGTACTACAATTGATTTGAGATTACTTCCAATATGAGTACTTGGGTATGTAAGATATAGAAAAAGTCACTACGGTTGATTCAGTTTGACCGCCAGTAACGTGTCAAAGAAGGCTCCAATGGAGCCCAACACTCCGGCGGCCATCAGCGCTGCTCTGTACGCCAGATACCACTTGATGATAACTGATTGAAAGTTGGGCTCCACAAACAATGTGATCCAAATAAGTGAAGAAGCGACACCAAAAGTAAAGCACGCCACAATCTGCACAAATCAAATAGCATCATCGTAAGTAGTGACTAGGGATGAAAATGGAAATTCTTGTTTACCGAGAATCATTTTCATAAAAGTGATATCGTTTATTAGTGTTTTTGACCGATACTTGTTTATAAAGTTTTGATTGATTTTCTAATTTCTTTTAGCACAGTATTGAGTCACCAATGAATAGTTAAATTGAGAAATATGGAAAAATACCGACTTGTCAAGAATTGTTTTCGTATAAATGATATCATTATCAACCTTTTTCATCCCTAGTAGTAACATTATGCTATTTGACAAAAAAAAGAGAGAAAAAGTTACGTACCCAGTCAGCTAACAGGAGCAACAGAACTGTAAGAGTTCAGGGGAGGCTCGATAACCGTGTTGAACCCGCAAGCAACAATTTGGAATGGCAGGGCCAGCCAGATGTCATGCGAAGCGCAAAGATCAGTTGCTATAGACAAAATAGAAACAGAAAAAAAAACAGTCATACCCGAATACCCTCACCACAATCATATGGGGGCTGGCAAAGTACATGACTAGCGCCATGATTCAGAACGCGGCACAGATGATCCTCACAATGCTCAGCAAATAAGTCACGCTCACCACCTTGTTGTATAAAAGATCTAGTCATACAACATATTCACATTCAAATATTCCTACAACAGTTGTGTTGAAACTGAAAAGAAGATGATATGCGAGAAAATTAAATTTGCCCTTAGGGGCATATGCCCCTAAAGGACAAAAAAAGAGACCACCTATATATTTGTGTTACGAACCCAGGATATGAACCTAGGGTAGCCTGTGCCTTGTTTAGTTACCCGAATCGGGAGCTCCCGATTCTGCACAGTGCTACACTGTAGCACTTTTGTTTTTATTTGCTAATAATTGTCCAAATATTGATTAATTAGGCTTAAAATGTTTGTCTCGCAAAGTACAACAAAATTATGCAATTAGTTTTTGATTTCATCTACATTTAGTACTTTATGCATATGTCGGCATTTTGATGTGATAGGAAATCTTCTTTTTACGTAGTGGAATTTGGGGGTGAATTTGGGTATCTAAACAAGGCCCTAGCAAAAAATTCAATATGCAAATAAATGTATAATCTAATATACAATTCGTTAACACAACTATAAAATTCTCCCAACGATTCGGTATGCGAGTACAAAAATAACCAAAAGTATGATAATTTTGCTTTTCATTACCCTCTTTTTCATTTGGTTGTCTTGCATTGCACATTAATTACCAATGCAAAGAACACCACGTTCAGAAAATCCAAATTAAATGTTGTGTTTCTGTATTGCCAGATAGCTGCATATAACACTTTACACTAGTTTCCCTCTGATTAATTTTAGTTTATAAATCTGATAGTAAAGTACGTATGCCTTCTACAGAGTATGTGTATGTTCGCTTTATGTGTACGATTAGGTACACTGTCAGACTAACACAGAATTAGGTACACTGTCAGACTAAGCTTCAACAGTAGGGCTGCCGGCGCCTTGCGGCGGGGTGCCGGACCAATCGCGGTGGAAAGGAGGAGCAGAGCGGTCGGCGGCAGCATCGGCTGGCGGCTGGCGGCTGGCGATCGACGCCAGAGCCTGGAGGAGCAGCCAAGCAGAGGCGCCCCAACGAGCTCGGGCGGTGACGGGTCAGGCTGTCCGTACCGCGCACCTGCAAAGCCAACTGGACGCCAAATATAGTGCGTACACTCTGCACCGCGCACCGGTAAACAAGCCTACACGGCTCAGGTCGGTACAGGAGAACGCTAAACCAAGCGTCCCTCTCTCCTCTCGCTAAGTTCCTGTGTGCGCGCATGTGAAAGAGAAGGAGAGAGAAAGAGAGAGAGGAGAGAGGAGGGAGGAGAGAGAAAGAGAGAGGATATGAGATGTTTGTTGATATAGAGTATGATATAGAATAAATATGGGTGTGAGAGGAGTTGGTATATAGTTGAGAATATTAGATGACTAGGATAGAATATTCCTTTAGAGATGTGTTTACAGAGTGGTGCGGTGGGAATAGCCTCATGTCCGTGATGACATCGGATGATATAATACACAGAATAATAAATGGAAAAGGAACCAGGAAACGTGGCCAGAGGTTCGGTTCTAGGAGTAGAATCTAGTCCAGGCTTGAGCTGGGCCGTGTTTAGTCGGTCAGATTTGGCGCCGCCCGAAACACTGTAGCTCCAGTGATCGGTACTGTAGCATTTTGTTTTTATTTGGTAAAAATTGTCCAAACATTGACTAATTAGGTTTAAAACGTTCGTCTCGCAAAGTATAACAAAACTGTGCAATTAGTTTTTGATTTCATCTACATTTAGTACTCCATGCATGTGCCGGTATTTTGATGTGACGGGGAATCTTCTTTTTGCATAGTAGAATTTGGGGAAATATTTGGGATCTAAACAGGGCCCTGGTACTTCAAAAAGTGAGAAATTGTGGTGGGAAACGACAAAACTCCTTGAGCAAGAGCAGTCAAAAAAAAAATGAACGACGAATCAAATTCCTCATATCTTTTCTTTTTCTGAAAACCAGTGAATATGCAGCTGGTAGTTACAATTAAAAAAAATCCATCCTAGCCGGCGGCCTGAAATGTGCAGACAAGGACTCAAGGAGTAGTCTCTCCTCGCCGGCGGCCTGACAAAAACTGAGACGAAAATAAAATGGTGGTGCTTCAGAAGATTTTACTTTTAAGGTGTGTTTAAATCATTCAAAGTTTCAAAAATTTTACAAGATTCCCTGTCACATCAAATCTTGGGACACATGCATGAAACATTAAATATAGGTAAAAAATAACTAATTACACAGTTTGGTTATAAATCACGAGACGAATCTTTCGAACCTAATTAGCTCATGATTGGACACTAATTGTCAAATAAAAATGAAAGAGTTACTGTGCTTTCAAAAATTTTACACTCCTATCCAAGGGTGTGTTTAGATGGGGGTGTTAAATTTTTGGAAGCACAGTAACTCTTTCGTTTGTATTTGGTAATTAGTGTCTAATCATGGACTAATTAGGTTCTAAAGATTCGTCTCGTGATTTACGACCAAACTGTGTAATTAGTTATTTTTTACCTATATTTAATGCTCCATGCATGTGTCAAAGATTCGATGTGACGAGAAATCTTGTAAAATTTTTATAATAATTTCGAAGGAAGTGAACACACCTAACCTAACACAGCCTTACCTTTTTTTTTGACTTTGTGCTGGTACCTGGTAGTGTGGTGTCGCTAATGGTTACACCTGCTTCTGCCATTGCGCACTAGAATCTGTCGTCTTCTGCCATGTGTGCCTGTACAAGGATTAGTTGATATGATAGCGAGTCGCAAGCAAAGCTTTGTTGATGCCGTCGCTTGGTCGTAATATCTTATCATTGCTTTCGCTAGCCCAGGAGCATCATCGCTGCTGGGCTGCTGGCTGCTGGCTGCTGCTGCTTCGAGTGCGCATGCGAAAAGCCCAAACTTTTGTACGGAGTAGATGGACAAAAGCCAAAACTTTCCCAGTCCGACTCCCCAGTCCCGACAGGCCGACACTATCATATCATATTCTGCGGCACCATTTCCTGGACCATTTTCGCCGTCACCTTTTGGTCAAGCCTTTGTTTGTGTCTACAGTAGTACTTTCTTTAGAAAAAAGGCTATTCTAATCGTAGAAGTACTTTCTTTAGAAAAATGTACTCCTCCCACGATCCTACTGGTGCCAGTGCCAGATGTGAAAATTTTTTATAAAAATATTACGTCGAATGTTTTCGTACGATGTTAAAAGAGGTTTTTGATACTAATAAAAAAACTAATTACATAGCTTGCCTGGAAACCGAAAGACAAATTTATTAAGCCTAATTAATCCGACAAATTTATTAAGCCTAATTAATCCGTCGTTGGCACATTTGTTACTGTAGCACTTTAGTGTCAAATCATGTACTAATTATGCTCAAAACATTAATCTCGTGAACCAAACTGTATAATTAATTTTTTTTGTCTACATTTAATGCTCTATGCATGTATCGTAAGATACATTTAATGCTCTATACATATGTCGCAAGATTTGATATGATAGTGTCGGTACCAAAAGCATAGGGGTACCCACATGCGACGATAATAAAAACTAAAACGACTAACCCACGACAAAGCACCACCCATTTCAAAATGCACAACAGGTCCGCCCCGTACGAGACCGGCTCGACGGGACGCCTCGACCGCGTCCCATTTCTGACTCGTACGAGGCCCCCTCGACGGGATGCCTCGACCGCGTCCCGTTTCCGACTCGTACGAGGCCCCCTCGACGGGATGCCTCGACCGCGTCCCGCACGACAAGACACCTCGACTGAACTCCGACTCGCGTGAGCCCGGGTCGGGGCGCTCGACCCCCTCTCTTTACCTACCTCTGGACAAAAGCCTTAGCATTTAATGCAATTACCTACTACCACCTACCGGCATGGCTGCACGCGTGGTCGACGTGGGAACAATACCAGTGTCAGTTTTCACTGCTTAACCGCCCATCCCGTGATGGGAGGTGAAAAACGTCACTGTACCCACCTTACCTCACACTGTACATCACTAGTTACCCTCGAGGAAAGATACGACAAAGTCCGTACACCACGATTCCAGGGATTCGGACTTATCCGATCGGCCTCGACCCAGCCTCGACCCCCAACATAGCGTAACAGGGAAGGAAGGACGGTATGGCACGACGCTCCGGGTCATTTCGACGCCTACGACATCACGTCCCAAAGGATGGCCTCCCATTTCTAAGGCACGTCGCTACAGCCACCTCAACAGGATCGACAAAACGTCATCTCAAGGCTCCCGTCGTCCTGGCCTCCTCTCGTCCTATAAAAGGGTAGGCCAGGGCTCTGGAGAGGACACGGACAACCAGTCATACACAATACAGCGATCAACATCTCAAGCAATCATCTTGTACTCCTTCATTTTCTCCTTTGAGACTTGGGCTCGACGCCCTCTCTCGCAAGCTTGTAACCCCTACACAAGCACCTCGGTGCAAGGAAATACAAACCTCTCCTCCCTCGCTGGACGTAGGGCCTTCTTTTGCCCGAACCAGGATAAACCCCTGTGTGTTCTCCTTGCATCACCATCCAGGAAAGGGACACGCAGCATTTTACTCGTTGGTTTAGGACCCCCTCGGGTCCGAACACCGACAGTTGGCGCGCCAGGTAGGGGACCGCTGCGTGCCAACGTCGCTTTCCCCCGCCTTTTTCCTGGATGGCTGACCCCGAACGCCCTATCCCGTTGGCCACGGTGATCTGGTTCGGAAGTTTGGAGTTCATGTCGCTCGGCTATGGCTACGATATGGTCCTACTCCCGCCAAGGCAGCCTACCGACGAGGATTACGAGCTCTCCCAGCCTGGGGGAGCAATCCGCCGGTACCGTCGCTCCAGGCAGGCGCGAGCCGCCCGACGGCGGCGAGCCCGGCGCAACCATCGTCTCCACCTCGCGGAGGGCAATGGGTTTCCCCGTTTCGGCACTTCCCAGCCAGACGTCGGCCCAGATTTCCTCGTGGAAGGTCTGGATAGGATGAGCCTGGCCGAGGACAGCATGCCAACGGAGAACCCCGCCGCTCCTCCGCCCGGTACGACGCCACTGCCCCGTGCGTCCTTTCCGGCGTGGGCGGCAACATCGCCTTCGCCGTTTCCGTTTGGGCTAGTCTCGGCTGCCCAGGTGTACGCTTCTTCCGTGAGCACTTGCCTGAGTGCTTATGAGGAACTCTCTGGGCACCATCTACGCCCCACCCTGGACCTCGTTGCGTCCACGCCGGCTTCTGATTATCTGGACTCTACTGGAGCGCCAGAAACAGAACCCCGTGCGACCGCTTCCCCACGCCGCGACCCCGGTAGCGGCTCGCAACGACCATGCATTCCCCCGTCATACTATTATTTCAGCGCCCCTGACTCCGACTCGGCTGATGACACCTACGATCCGACCCGTGAGTGCTTCAACGTCGATGTTGAAAGCGCGTCGGACTCGCAGGAAGAACAGCCGGTCGGATGAAGGCACACGCCCCCTCACGACGGGCTCCCAGCCGAGCAAGGCGAGGCTCAGCTCCTTGCGGATCAAGGGGCGCAGCTCGACCAAATCCGCGAGTTGCGGGAGAGGCTCGACGAGGAACGAGAAAACCTGTGTCTACTCCAGCAAACTCTCGAGCATGAGCGTGCGGAACACGCACTTGGCGGGAGAGCTCGCGAAAGAGCTCGCGACGTCAACCGTCGCATCGACGAGGACCGGGTAACCGACCCCCCGGTCTTCGCTCGAGCCAGCCAGAACGTCGTCGTCGCCGCCATGCTCCTCCGCAACATGCCCGAGCCGTCGAACCCCGAAGCGCGCCGGGCTCGAGATGAGATCCGAGAACTCCTCGAGACCGCTGCCCTGCAGCAGGCCGAGAGCTCTGCCTCGAGGCGACGCGAGCCCGCCTCGGAGCGGCTCGCAGAGCCCTCCCGGCAGGAGAGAGAGGCCTCGGTTCATCCCGAACCTCCCCGACGGATTCGAATGGCTCCCGCCCCCGAGCACATGACTCACGACCAAGGGCCTCGAGACACCCGTGGCAACATCGTCGAGCGCCGCACGCGCAAGCACGGTGACGGTGTGGCTCGAGGCTACCACGTGCACAGGGGCGGGCGCTACGACAGCTCGGAGGATCGCAGCCCTTCACCCGAGCCTCCGGGCCCTCGGGTCTTCAGCAAGGCAATCCGCGAAACGATACTGCCAGCACGGTTCCGCCCTCCCACAACTCTTGCCAAGTACAACGGCGAGACCAAACCCGAACTTTGGCTCGCCGACTTCCGCTTGGCATGTCAGCTGGGCGGGGCCACCGACGACCGAGTCATCATTCGACAACTCCCCCTGTTCCTCTCCGACACCGCTCGAGCCTGGCTCGAGGATCTGCCGCCCCAACAGATCCACGACTGGGGTGATCTCGTAAGGGTGTTCGAGGGAAACTTCAAGGGAACTTACATGCGCCCCGGCAACTCGTGGGACCTCCGGAGTTGCAAGCAGAAGCCAGGTGAATCCCTCCGGGATTACATCCGGCGTTTCTCCAGGCAACGCACCGAGCTCCCCAACGTCACCGACTCCGACGTGATCATGGCTTTCCTCTCGGGCACCACTTGCAAGGAGTTGGTCCGAGAGTTAGGCCGTCACACCCCCCTCACTGCCAATGGGCTGATGGACATCGTCACCAACTTCGCCGCCGGCGAGGAGGCAGTTGGTGCCATCTTTGGCGGCGAACAGGACACGGGGAAGCAGAAGACCGACGATCCTGCGAGCTCCACCCGGGGCTCCAAAAGGAACAACCGCAAGAAGAAGAAAGGCCAGCAGGGCAAGCTCGAGGCCCCGGCCGACGAGCTTGTCGCCGCTACCGAACGCAAAAAGCCTCGAGGCCCCCCCGGCGGGGGCATCTTCGACAAAATGCTTAAGGAGCCGTGCCCTTACCACAAGGGACCCATTAACCATAACCTCAAAGATTGTCATATGCTCCGCAGGTACTTCGAGGGCGCAGGCAGCAAGAGCACCGACAACAAGGAGGACCCAAAGGGTGATGACAAGGATGAGGGGTTCCCCGAGATCCACGACTGCTTCATGATCTACGGAGGACCCTCGACCCGCCTCTCAGCGCGCCAGCGCAAGCGAGAACGGCGAGAGGTCTTCTCCGTGCAAACGGCGGTCCCCCGTTTCCTTGACTGGTCTACGGTGGCCATCACTTTCGACCGTGATGATCATCCGGACTACATCCCCAATCCGGGGGTCTACCCTCTTGTCGTTGACCCCGTCATCGCCAACACGCGACTCACCAAAGTGCTCATGGACGGCGGGAGCAGCCTCAACATCATCTACTCCCAGACCCTCGACCTCCTGGGGGTCGAGAGAGCGCGCCTACAACCTAGCATCGGGGGCTTCCACGGAGTCGTGCCAGGGAAGCGGGCAGAACCCCTCGGACGGGTCGATCTGCCCGTTTGTTTTGGCACACCGGCCAACTTCAGGAAGGAGACCCTCACCTTCGAAGTGGTCGGATTCCGTGGGACATACCACGCCATCCTCGGGCGGCCGTGCTACGCCAAGTTCATGGCCGTGCCGAACTACACCTACCTCAAGCTCAAGATGCCCGGCCCAAACGGCGTCATCACTGTGGGGCCCTCGTATGAACACGCCTACGAGTGCGACGTCGAGTGCGTCGAACACGGCGAGGCGGTTTTGGAATCGGCGACTTTGGCCGCAGACCTCGACGGTCTCGCCAACGAGATTCCCGATCCAAAACGCCACGCCGGCAGCTTCGAGCCCGCGGAGGACGTCAAACTCGTGCCCCTCGACCCCGCTGATCCCAACGGGAAGGCGCTGAACGTCAGCGCCACCCTCGACCCGAAATAGGAAGCCGTGCTCGTCGACTTTCTCCGCGCAAATGCCGACATTTTTGCGTGGAGTCCCTCGGATATGCCGGGCATACCCAGGGAAGTCGCCGAGCACGCCTTGGAGATCCGGGCCGGGTCCAAACCGGTGAAGCAACGCTTGCGCCGCTTCGACGAGGAGAAGCGCAGGGTCATCGGCGAAGAGATCCACAAGCTACTGGAGGCCGGGTTCATCAAGGAGGTTCACCATCCCGAGTGGCTAGCTAATCCTGTATTAGTTAAGAAAAAGAGTGGGAAGTGGAGGATGTGTGTAGACTATACTAGTTTAAATAAAGCATGTCCGAAAGTTCCCTTTCCCTTGCCACGCATTGATCAAATCGTTGATTCAACTGCGGGATGTGAAACTCTTTCGTTCTTAGACGCCTACTCCGGTTACCATCAGATAAAAATGAAGGAGTCCGACCAGCTCGCGACTTCATTCATCACCCCGTTCGGCATGTATTGCTACGTTACGATGCCCTTCGGTCTCCGGAACGCAGGGGCAACGTATCAGCGATGCATGCAGCACGTTTTCGGAGAACACATCGGACCAACCGTCGAGGCGTACGTCGATGACATCGTAGTCAAGACCAAACGAGCCGATAATCTAGTAAACGACCTCGACGTCGCCTTCAAATGCCTTCGAGCAAAGAATATCAAGCTCAATCCAGAAAAGTGCGTTTTTGGCGTCCCCCGAGGAATGCTTTTGGGGTTCATCGTGTCTAAGTGGGGCATCGAGGCCAATCCAGAAAAAATCTCTGCGATAACCAAGATGGCCCCCATCCGAGATCTGAAAGGCGTACAGAGGGTCACGAGCTGCTTAGCGGCGCTCAGCCGTTTCATTTCGCGCCTCGGCGAAAAAGCGCTCCCTCTGTACCGCCTCTTGAGGAAATCGGAACATTTTTCCTGGACCCTCGAGGCCGAGGAAGCCCTCGCCAAACTCAAGGTCACACTCTCTAACTCGCCAATTCTCGTCCCTCCGACCCCAGGAGAACCGCTCCTACTTTATGTCGCTGCGACATCACAAGTAGTCAGCGCAGTCCTGGTCGTCGAACGGGCCGAGGAAGCTCACGCCTTGCTCGTCCAGAGGCCGGTCTATTTCATTAGCGAGGTGCTCTCAGAAACCAAGGTCCGTTACCCTCAAATCCAGAAACTGCTTTATGCTGTCATCTTGACACGGCGCAAGCTCCGACACTACTTTGAGGGCCACCCAGTTACTGTGGTTTCTTCTTTCCCCCTGGGAGAGATAGCCCAGAACCGGGAAGCCACGGGTAGGATCGCCAAGTGGGCGGTCGAGCTCATGGGCGAGACCCTATCTTATGCGCCGCGCAAAGCCATAAAGTCACAGGTATTGGCAGATTTCTTGGCTGAATGGACCGACACCCAGCTCCCTCCCGCACAGCTCCAGGCCGAGCTCTGGACCATGTACTTCGATGGGTCGTTGATGAAAACAGGAGCAGGCGCGGGCTTGCTCTTCATCTCACCCCTCGGGGTTCACATGCGCTACGTCATCCGGCTCCATTTCCCTGCATCCAACAACGTCGCCGAATACGAGGCACTCGTCACGGGGCTAAGAATTGCCATCGAGCTCGGGGTCCGACACCTTGATGTTCGAGGCGACTCCCAGCTAGTGATCGATCAGGTCATGAAGAGCTCGAGCTGCCGCGACCCCAAGATGGAAGCCTACTGCCGAGAGGTACGACACCTCGAGGACAAGTTTCACGGCCTCGAGCTCAACCACATAGCACGCAAGTATAATGAGGCCACCGATGAACTCGCAAAAATCGCGTCAAGTCGAGCTACGGTCCCACCTGACGTTTTCATAAGAGATCTCCAACGGCCATCTGTCGACCTTGGGTCAGACGGAGGGGTCGACGGGACGTCGCTCGACCCCCCACCTGAGGCAGAGGCCCCCTCGACCGGGGCCGAAGCCATGCAGGTGGAAGGATCGACCCCACCATCTGACATCGAGCCTGACTGGCGCGCGCCGTACCTCGACTATCTTATCCAAGGGGACCTCCCCTCGAGTAAGACCGAGGCTCGACGGATCGCTCGCCGGGCCAAAACCTTTGTGATCATTGGTGACAGTAGGGAGCTGTACCGCCGCAGCCCTACGGGCATTCTCCAACGTTGCATCACAAACAAGGAAGGCAGGGACCTGCTCAACGACCTGCACTCGGGGGCTTGCGGTCACCACGCTGCGCCTCGAACCCTCGTCGGGAACGCCTTTAGACAAGGGTTCTATTGGCCGACCGCGGTCTCCGACGCTGTCAAGCTAGTACGCTCCTGTAAAGGTTGTCAGTACTATGCAAGGCAGACTCATCTCCCGGCACATGCTCTACAAACCATTCCCATCACATGGCCGTTCGCCGTTTGGGGGCTCGACCTCGTCGGACCGCTGAAAAGAACGACTGGTGGCTTCACCCATTTACTTGTCGCAATCGATAAGTTCTCCAAGTGGATCGAGGCTCGTCCCATCACCAGTATTAGGTCCGAACAAGCAGTGCTTTTCTTCACCGACATTGTCCATCGTTTTGGAGTTCCGAACTGCATTATCACTGACAATGGCACCCAGTTCACTGGTAAAAAGTTTCTGGATTTCTGCGACCACCATCACATTCGCGTACTCTGGTCGGCCGTAGCTCACCCAAAAACAAACGACCAAGTAGAACGTGCCAATGGCATGCTCCTACAAGGCCTGAAACCCAGAATTTTTGACAAGCTAAACAAGCACGGCAAAAGATGGGCTGTCGAGCTACCCTCGGTTCTGTGGAGCCTAAGAACAACACCGAGTCGAGCCACGGGGTTCACTCCGTTCTTCTTAGTCTACGGGTCCGAGGCTATGCTCCCAACTGATATAGAATACGGATCCCCAAGGTTAAAGGCCTACAACGAAAGAAATAACGACGCTACAAGAGAGAACGCCCTCGACCAGCTCGAGGAAGCCCGAGACGTGGCTTTGTTGCATTCTGCCAGGTACCAGCAGGGTCTCCGACGCTACCACGACAGACACGTGCGCAAGCGCGACCTCAACGTCGGCGATCTGGTGCTACGTCGGAACCAGAACACCAAGGGGCGCCACAAGCTCACGCCACCATGGGAAGGACCGTACATCATCGCAGAAGTACTAAAGCCGGGCACCTACAAGCTATCCAACGAGAAGGGCGAAATCTTCACCAACGCTTGGAACATTGAACAGCTACGTCGCTTTTTTCCTTAGAAAGCCTCGAGGCTCTGTAATTTCTTTTCCGTCAATAAAGAATACAGCAGTGTTAAAATTTTCGCCTCACGATGAGGGAGGATCGACTCTGTACTACCAGAGTCGACCCTCCCTCGGGGGCTACATAGGGGGAAACCCCTCAGTCCCAGAAAAAATTTTACACTCTTTTCTAAATTTTAAGAGCCACTCCTTAGGTCAATGGTGCCGCTTAGGCCAAGTTCTCATACGATCTGCGAAAGCCGCAACAGCATCCTAAAGCTTAAAGGCAGTCGAGCCACGAGATCACTTACGCCTCCGAGGCTACGGTACCTCCACTCACTCCCCCACGCCAAAAGACGCAGTTGCGTGCCAAGTAAATCGTACGGGAGCACGATCCAAGCCATTAAGGGAAGAAAAGCTCGCATAAAACCAAATTAACCACGAACTGGTTTATGTCTCGAGTTCTTAAGGCCCCTACGGCCACCACAACCAAATTTCAAAATAACTAACCTATTACACGGGCCCCCGTGCCCAGATTTGGCTCACAGGCCTTCGTCGTCAGCAGGCGGCACCACCTCAGGCTCAAAGAGCGAGGCCAGACGGCTCCCAGGCCCCTCCGCGGCTTCGATCAGATCCAAGCAGGCGTCTTCGTTCTCCGCGTCCGTCCGCTCCGGGTCTGTGATAAAGCCGTCGGCGACGAGCTCCATGTCGAACACAAAACCCGAGCGGACGACGGCCAGCGCCCTCTTTACGCCGTGGTGGAGGCTGTCCCGTATCTTCTCCCGGGCGAGGTGACCTAGCGCCGCCACCCGACGGACGAAGGAGTTCCCCGGAGCGTCTTCCCCGGTGTCGACGTCGGGCTCGACCCCCAAACCATCACACACCGAGGTGATCGCGCCCTCGAGCAGCTGGGTCCTCCGGGTCTCGGCTTCGAGGAGGCTCTGCAGGGAATTGGCGGTCGCATGGGCCTCCCGGTTCTCGCTCTCCAGCTCTGAAACACGACAAGGCAAATTAGCACCTAACGCGATGCCTCGACTATATGGCCATAACAAACTACTTACCCCCGACGTGGGTCTTTAAACCCACAACCTCGTCGCGGAGCCCCCCGCACGTCCGCTCGAGCCCCAGGAGGGCGCTGTCCTTCTCCCGAACGGCCGCCTTCAGTGCCTCGATCTCCTGGCGGGCGGTTTGGAGCGCCGCGTCCTTCTCCTGGACGGCCCCGTTCAGCACCGAGACCTCACCCTTCAACGCGCCAAGCTGGGCCGTCATCTGCCCGATCTGGACGTTGAGGGCGTCCCGCTGATGGCCAACCTGGGAGACGTCCTCCTCGAGCTCCTTGACCCGCGCCGACAGGGGCTCGAGGTCTCGGCGGGCCTGGGCAGCCTCTTCCCGGGCCTTGTCCGCCTCGGTGCGCATCGAGGCTTCAGCCGCCCATGCCTGGATCGCCTCTTCCTTCACCGTCGAGTAGGCGGTGCGCAGTTCCGCCATCTCAGCGGACCGATCGGCGAGCCTCTTCTGAGTCTCCTCGACCAGGGCCCGTTGCCGGGACAGCGACGCCCACACACCGCTCTCACCTCGGATGAAGAGCGACTTACGGCGGGAGGTCTCCTTCAGCTCCTAACTCAAGGAAAACCAAAAAACATAATGAATCCAAAGAAAAGAGACGATAAGAGCCACGAAATAAGCTGACAGATTAATCGTACCTCGGTGGCATCCCGCATGCCCCGCGAAACGGCGTCGGACGCCACGCTGAGCAGCCGAGCGAGATGTTGACGGACGCCCTCCAGGTACTGCCAGCGATGCACCTCATCTCTGTCATTCAGAGTAAGGATAGGCTCGGCGTCGAGGTTCGCGGCGTCCTTGAACTGAAGGGGCGGCCCTCCCCACCTCGGGATCTCCTCCTCGGCCCGCGCTATCGCCAGCGCGGCGAAGTCTGGCCACGACGATGACGACACGGCCGGGGCACCTCCCGGCCCGGTCAAAGGGCCGGCCTCGTTGCCCTCGCCCGCCGCTCCGGCGGGGGTCGAGGCGTCAGCCCGGCTCATGGCCTCGCCCTCCTCGGCCCCCATTATTTGTTTTCCCCTGTCTAGGGGGGCGTCGTCGAGGGTAATGACCACGGGCGCCCGCCCCTCGGCGGTGACCGGCCCCTCGGCAACCAGCGCCTCCGGAGCTCGCGCCTCCGCCGTCGACGCCTCTGGGGCTGGTACCTCGCCCGACGGTGGCTCGGAAACCGGCGGTCCGGCCGCCGGTGCCCCCGCAACCGGCACCTCAACCTCCGGCGCCGCTGCCTCCGGGGCTCCGGTAGAGGGCCCGGCAACCTCGCCCACCGCCGCGCCCACCGTCTGCACCGGCGGGTCCTGCTGAGGCTGCGGCCCCCTCACCGATGCCGCCTCCTGTCCCGCTGCCGGTGCGGCCCCCTCCACGGTCGCATCGGCGGCCGCTCCCTCCGCGGCCGCTTCCACGGTGGCCACAGCCGAGGGCAGCGACTCGGGCTCCGCCTCGACCGGGCCGGGCGCCACCACCCTCGCCGGTTCTGACCCCGCCGCGGCAGGGTCGGGGCCGGCGACCGTCGAAGCGCCTGCGACCTCCCGCCGCCGACGGCGCTCCTTCGTGGCCTCGACCTCGCGGACCCAGGCCGCGTCCTGTTCCGCCGACCGGTTAAGGGCGGCGGCGCTGGCTCGGAGGGACTTCACGGGGGTGGGCCCCATGGTCTCCGCCTTCCGCTTCAGCCTGAAAAATAAAAGATAAGGTCGGTCGACAAATTCGAAAAAGGAGACAAGTCCCCTTAAACTCGAAAACTCACCCGGAGATCGGCACCAGGGGCCTCGACCCTCCACGGTCCGAGCCGCTCGAGGCGGCAGGCGGTGGCCTCGCGGCAGCCCCACCCGCGGACCGAGCGCTCCGTGGGGCTCTCGCCGACGCGCCACCGCGCGCCTTCTGTGCCTCCGAGGCCAGCTGGCCTCGGGTCTTCACGCCCGACGGTGGCGCCGCCGACGACGATGTCGGCGCCACCGCCCCCGTCCCCGCCTGAGCTTGCGGGGCCTGGGCTGGGACAGGCGCCCCTGTCGACCCCGCTTGCTGAGCCCGGGGCAAGGCGGCCCCTCCTACCGAGGGGCCCGCCTCTTTCTTCTCTTCTTCCTTCTTCTTCCTCTTCTTCTCCTCTTCCTCGTCGTCCTCCTCGACCTCCTCGACCACGATGACCGAGGAGGATGACCCCGCGATAGGCTCCAGCAGGGGGCGGATGTCGGGGAGGCTCCCCAGCCCGGTCGCGGCCTCGTACCGCGACAAGGCATCATCATCCTCGCCGCTGCTGCCGTCGTCCTCCCCCGACATGGTCTCGGAAGGCGACGGCTCCAAAGGGAGCCCGTCGAGGGCCTGTTGGCGCCGGAGTTTCTTCCACGCCTCCTTCTCCCTGGCCTTCCGGGCCGCCCGCTTCTTGGTCGATTCCTTGACCGCCTTCTGCTTCGAGGCATGCTGCCGTCGAGCGTCCCGGGCAGGCTGGTCCTCCGGAACCGGCGGTCGCGTCTCCCGCAACGCCGACAGGTCCTGCACATAGGCGTCGACCGGGTTAAGGGGGTCCGAGAAACGAACAGAACCAAAAAAACAAGCGTACCGACCCAAGGAACTTACCACGGGCTCGAACCCCTCAGTGGGCCTCATGGGGAGCCGGTCGGCTTCCTCCGCCTTGAAGGTCCCCACCATCCGGCGGGCTCGACGAAGCCCCTCCTCAAGGGTGAGGGCCTCATGCGACATCCGGCTCCCTTCCAGAGACGCCTCCGGAGTCATCTGGTCGAGGCGCAGGCGACGTCGGCACAGCGGCATCACCCGGCGGCGATGAAACGCCGTCGCTACCGCCGCCGCCGTCAGGCCTCGAGCACGTAGCTGCTGCAGCGCCGCCAGCAACGGGTCCAGACGCGGCTTCTCGACGTCCGGCACGCCATACACCCAGCGGTCCTCCCGGGCGGTCAGCACGCGGCCGGTGTACCTCGGCAGCTGGTTGTCGTCGTTGCGGAGGTAGAACCAGCCCTCGTGCCACCCGCTGTTCGAAGAGATGAGGCGAGCCGGGATGTACTGGTCCGCCCGGCTCGACCTCAACTGCAGGACGCAGCTCCCTACCCGCGCCGCGTAGAGGACGCCCTTCCCCCCCGCATTCCGCGCGAAGAGCTCGGCCTTGAAAAGGTGAAGCCACAGGTTCCACTGCGGCTCCACCCCGAGATACCCCTCGCAGACCGCCGTGAAGATGGCGGCCTGCGCGATGGCGTTGGGGGCGAGATGGTGGAGCTCCACCCGGTAGTAGTGGAGAAGCGCCCGCATGAAGATCGACGACGGGATGCCGAAGCCCCGCTCGTGGAAGCTTACGAAGCTCACCACGTAGCCCTCCGGGGGCGCCGGCTCCCGGTGGGCCGGCGGCGGCGCGATCCACTCCGGCCGCGATCGACTCGTCCTCGGCCGCAGCAACCCATCTTCAACCAGCTCCTCCAGCCTCCTCTCCGTTACCGAGGAGGAGGCCCAGTCTTCGGCAGGAAGGATTTGGCTCTTTCCGGCCATCAGCGCTGACGGGAAGGGAATAAGTGGAGGAGAAGGCGGCGGCGGCAGCAATGTGAGCGGAAGGCGCAAGGGGGCTAGGGTTTTCTGAGGCTAGAGGATGGCAGAAGCGCAAGGGACCGGAGGGAAGCACGGACCATTGGGTCTTGCCTTTATAGGCCAGACGGAAGTCCAACGGCCGCGCGAAAAGGTAGGAACAGTTTCCCGTAATAAATGCGCTCACCTAACCGTCCCTCACGCCTTACAGGAGCGAGGCACGTGGCCATCCCCCACGCAGTAACTGAACGCTACGCTGCCCACTACCGCGCCGATCTCGCCCTAAAAAGACGCGTCAGGCTAACGGGCGGGGCGAGATCCACGGACGGATATTCCCAGATTCCCTTAACGGGCTCCGGGCCCATTTTAAGTCTCGAGGGAACGGAGGCTGGCCCTCGACCTGGGTTCGACAGCCGCCCTCGAGCAACAGAGCAAGGGACGACCAGGGATGCGCCCGTACACGGCCAGGGCTCGAGCCACGCTCTCGAGGCACCCCAAGACGTATTCGAGGCCAAAGGATGAGGACGAAGCAGGAATCCCCTCGGGGGAGGCATCGAGCCCTCGGATCCCGTCGCAGGGAACCGACATCCGCACGACCACTCCTTGGCATCTTTGAAGAGTGCCCCCGGGCCCCAAGCCGACTCCTAACGACTGGAGCACGGACTCTCACTCGAATCTCCCCGCTAGTAGCTCACCGGAGATCGCCGGACTCGCCCAAACGGGGTAGTACGACGTTCCCCACCCCTCCTCCTCCTCTCCGAAGGATGAGCGTGAGGGCCGGATAACGAAAGACGGCGGGGACTCCGATCGACCTCGTGCGCGCGAGGCTCGGGGGCTCGGCCGCATCAACTACTCCCGGATAAACCACGATTAAAGACCTCGGAGGAGACTTTCGCAATACTCCACCGAGGCCTCGGGGGCTACACCCGGCGGGTGCGCTCGCGCGCCCCCACCGGAAGAAGTCCTGAAAGCGCTCAGACGCCCCTGCTGGGAAAGCAAACGGCGCTATGACTCCAGTTCATCGGCAAAAAACCTTTAGGGGAGTGAACATATACTCACCTAAAGGCTCGGGGGCTACTGTCGGTACCAAAAGCATAGGGGTACCCACATGCGACGATAATAAAAACTAAAACGACTAACCCACGACAAAGCACCACCCATTTCAAAATGCACAACAGGTCCGCCCCGTACGAGACCGGCTCGACGGGACGCCTCGACCGCGTCCCATTTCCGACTCGTACGAGGCCCCCTCGACGGGATGCCTCGACCGCGTCCCGTTTCTGACTCGTACGAGGCCCCCTCGACGGGATGCCTCGACCGCGTCCCGCACGACAAGACACCTCGACTGAACTCCGACTCGCGTGAGCCCGGGTCGGGGCGCTCGACCCCCTCTCTTTACCTACCTCTGGACAAAAGCCTTAGCATTTAATGCAATTACCTACTACCACCTACCGGCATGGCTGCACGCGTGGTCGACGTGGGAACAATACCAGTGTCAGTTTTCACTGCTTAACCGCCCATCCCGTGATGGGAGGTGAAAAACGTCACTGTACCCACCTTACCTCACACTGTACATCACTAGTTACCCTCGAGGAAAGATACGACAAAGTCCGTACACCACGATTCCAGGGATTCGGACTTATCCGATCGGCCTCGACCCAGCCTCGACCCCCAACATAGCGTAACAGGGAAGGAAGGACGGTATGGCACGACGCTCCGGGTCATTTCGACGCCCACGACATCACGTCCCAAAGGATGGCCTCCCATTTCTAAGGCACGTCGCTACAGCCACCTCAACAGGATCGACAAAACGTCATCTCAAGGCTCCCGTCGTCCTGGCCTCCTCTCGTCCTATAAAAGGGTAGGCCAGGGCTCTGGAGAGGACACGGACAACCAGTCATACACAACACAGCGATCAACATCTCAAGCAATCATCTTGTACTCCTTTATTTTCTCCTTTGAGACTTGGGCTCGACGCCCTCTCTCGCAAGCTTGTAACCCCTACACAAGCACCTCGGTGCAAGGAAATACAAACCTCTCCTCCCCCGCTGGACGTAGGGCCTTCTTTTGCCCGAACCAGGATAAACCTCTGTGTGTTCTCCTTGCATCACCATCCAGGAAAGGGACACGCAGCATTTTACTCGTTGGTTTAGGACCCCCTCGGGTCCGAACACCGACAGATAGTTTTGGGGGAAAAGTTTTTGATCTAAAGAAGGTCCAAGTGGAATTTGTACAGGTGAATGTTATTCACAGGAAAAGCCAAAAAAAATTCATAGATTAAGAGGGTGTTTAGTTCAGGTGACTAAAGTTTAGAAAATGCGACTAAAGGGTGTAAGGGGTATTCGAATACTAATAAAAAACAAATTACATAATCCGTCAGTACTCCACAAGACGAATTTATTAAACCTAATTAATCTTTCTTTAGCACCTTTAGCACATGTTTACTGTAGCATTTGTAATATTAAATCATAAACTAATTAAGGTTAAAAGATTCTGTCACACAAAATAATCTCAATCTGTATATTTAATTTTATAAATAGTCTGTATTTAATTGTCAAACATTCGATGGAAAAAGTATGGAAAAATTTAGGAGGGAACTAAACACTGTCCGTCAGCAGCCAGTAGTAGTAGTACGTCGACTACACCTCGTTCAGACAGCGCACCATACATTGTTATCTTCAGACAGCATGAAACAAGATAAATTTTGCTCGATTCTTCAATCGATCTCACCAGATAAGTCGATAGATAGCAATGCCTCACTCAGATTAGAATCTCTGTCATCGAAACTATCTTTCATGTCTCTAGCTCGCTAATTGCTGATGCTCATCAGAATTCGGGTTCCAATGCTTCCATCTGAAGATGATACAACTACATCAGAGATGCTATTGCTATCAGCGGCAGCATTACCCGCTGCTAACCTAGGATCCTAGCAGGATTATACTACCCAAACAAAATGATGCAAAGGTCTTGGGTCCCAAACAGAGACCGTCAGTAGCAATGTAGCATGGTGCTTTTGCACACTCAAGTGAGAGGTTCAGAGCCCCAGCAAGATGTAGTAGACCAGGGTGATGGGTAGAGCGATGAGCATCCCGAAGATCACACTGCAGCAAAGCAAAGAGAGCAGTGTTATATGATCATTGTGTTGTAATGTACTCCGTAATGGCCCATCACGATGGATGGATGGATGGATCAACGCACTGTAGTAGTATGAAATGCAACATGTAAGGAGCAAGCAATCATGCTGATGTTGTCCTAGATTAATGCTTTATTACTTATTGTTATTCTTTGACTGCATGGGTCCCTTGTTTAGTCCCAAAAACTATCATTAGGAATCATAGAGAATTCAGTGCGTGATTGATCATTTCTGCCTTTTTATACTATGGAAAGTGATGATTCCAGCTTATATATATAACTAAAAAGCGTACCAGGAAACATGGGCAGAGATTCCTAATTAGGACTTGTTTAGATTGCTAAAGTTAGAAAAATTTGGCACTGTAGCACTTTCATTTGTATTTGGTAATTATTGTCCAATTGTAGACTAACTAGGCTCAAAAGATTCGTCTCGTGATTTACAATCGAACTGTGCAATTAGTTATTTTTTTATCTATATTTACTGTTCCATGCATGCGTCTCTAGATTCGATATGATGGAGAGAGAGCGTAAAACTTAGAATTTGGGAGCAATCTAAACGAGGCCTTAGTAAAGACATGTAAGGACACAGATAAACAAGGCAAGGTGGTGTATGAAGGCAGAGATTCCTAATTAGTAGTATAAGACATGTAAGGACACAGATAAACAGGGCAAGGTGGTGTATGAAGGCAGAGATTCCTAATTAGTAGTATAAGGGCCTGTTTGGTTTTCAGGAGTTAAAGTTTAACTTCCATCACATCAATGTTCCCTCAAATGCATGAAGTACTAAATGTAGACTAATTGCATGCATGTCGGCACAGATTAGGAGTAATTTACGAGACAAATCTATTAAGCCTAATTAGTCCCAGATTAGAAACTTTTTGTCAAATAAGACGAAAGTGCTACAGTGTTTGTTAAACTTAACTCCTGGATGAACAGAGTAGGGTGTATGTTATGGATCATACGCTGTGCTGAGTATGTCAGGATGAACATTGTACTCCTTGGCAAACACAAATGGCACGATTCCTTGAGGTAGAGCAGCCTGAATTGTGGAATGAATACACTCAACGTTAATTCTGTTCTCATCAGCATTCCGCCGCAAGCTAGTTTGTGGCACAAGACACCAGCATACCTGAACAATGGCAATGTGGAGAAGAACACCGCGCAGCCCGACAGCAATGGAGGCGGCAGCCATGACTGCCGGACCCGCGAGGAAGCGGACAGCCATCGCGATCGCAGCAAACTTGTTGCCACAAGCGATGATCCGAGGCTGCAATGCCATGAACAAGCCTGAAACAAGGGCGGTGATTCAGAATTCAGTGTGAGAATTCAGAATTCAGTGCTTGCAGTGATACTAGCAACAGAAGCATAGAGCAACAGATTTTCAGGAATCATTGAATCAGCACATACCGAGACTGAACATGGCCATCCCAAGCCCCGCATCTGACAGGATTGAAATCGACCGGGCGATGATCGCGGGCATCTGAATGCCCCACCTGAATTACACAGAAGAGAACAAACAACCCCAAGCAGGCAGAAGTTATTCAGCCGAACAGCATGAATGGCTGACTGATGAAACATGGCCCTGTTGAGGATCTGAGAAATGATCTTGGTTGACCAACCACCGACCTGTAGGAGACCAGGGACCAGATGACACCGATGAGGCTGGAATAGGTGTTGGGGTTCCTGATCAGCTTCCTCCAGACCATGATGAGGATGAGCCTCGTCATCACGCTCGCCGGCGGCATCGCAGCCGCCGGCCTCCCCTCGACGTCGTCCTTGGGGTAGAGCTGCGCCGTGGAGTTGGACCCGAGCTTTTTTTTTTTCGCGACCGGGTTGTGCCCGTTTTTCATTAAGAGGAAAGAAATCAAGTACACAAACCGACCACGAGGACGAAACCAAGGCGAGTGGCCTCGGCCACGCCAAAGAGACCTAATCTACTGGAGTCGGTCCGCCCTTGTCCGCGCCGTTCCCGTTCTTGGTCCTGCTGAAGTCGTCACGTCCGTACTCGTCGTAGGCCTGGGTTCCTGTTTGTGCAGCCATTGATGATTTAAAAAAAAAGCAGCAGAAAATTTTGGTTCAGCAAGCCACATCACATTCTCTACTAGGGCGTACTATAGATTAGTTAAAAAATCCAAGCAAAACATCAAGTATTGTTCACAAGATGCTTTTCAGTTTAGCGTTTTCAAGAAAGTTTAAGTTTCTGAATTTCGTTAAAAGCACAAGATGCCAAGCAAAATTAGTACCAAGACATTTGTGGGCACTACAAGAAACTCCAGTTTCTGAACAGTCGATGCTTTGGCTAAAGAATGGTCGACATCAGACTACAAGACTCACTAGGAATGGAGCCAAACAAAAACAGGGGTGTGTGCCTGTGCCCTGCCCACCAACACGGCGACACCAAGTGCAGTTGGTCACTGCGGAAAAAGAAGGTTACCTTTGGCGAGGACGTCCGCATGGTCGGCGGCGCCGGAGCCGAAGACGTGCACGCCGGCGCCGGCGGCGCGCTCGGAGACCGGCGAGGCGCTGGAGCTCCAGACGAGCATGTGCAGGTCCTTCCTCTTGGCCGCCACGGCGACGGCCTGCGGCTGCGGCGAGTGCCCGCCGGCGCCCTTCTCCTCGTCCCCCGCCGCCGCTGCTCCTCCTCCTCCCTTGGCACCTGCGCCCACAATGTTGAAGAAGTCGGCGTGGTTGAAGCTGGAGCCGCGCGGGGTGGGGTTGCGCGACGACTGCAGCGAGTAGATCTCCACCCCGGAGAGGTTGGAGACCCGGGGCTGCATGGACTGCGAGTGGGAGTGGGAGTGGGAGCACGCGGCCTCGGAGCGGGAGCTGGTGGACTTGCGCACGGTGACCCGCATCCGACCGCCGGCGTCGCGGGAAGAGGCGGCGACGGGGACGGCGTCGGCCTCGAGCTCGATCTCGCCCCTGGCGAGCGAGACGACGTCGGAGTCGACGCGGAACGAGACGATGGACGCCGCGGCGCCGTCGGGGAACTGGTCGAGCACGAGCGCGCGCGCGGCGCGGTACTCGAAGAGGAAGAGCATGAGCGTGTACCAGATGATGCACTGGAGGACGACGACCTGGACCATGAGCGTGCCGGCGTCGGTGGACGACGACGCGCCGCCGTACATGCCGCGGAGCAGCGGGATGCCCATGACGAGCGTGTTGGGGAGCGTGGAGAGCGAGAAGAGCGTGATGCTCCAGTCGAGGCCGAGGAAGCGGGAGGCGGAGGAGGGGAAAAGGCGGGAGGCGAGGGCGAGGAGCGCCAGCACGGCGACCTTCTGCAGCGTGTCGGCGGCGAGGAAGCGCAGGTTCATGGCGAAGGGGTTGTTGGTGGAGATGAAGTGGAAGGAGAGGAGCGGGACGGCGAAGAGCGCGACGAAGCGGTTGATCCCCGAGCACTGGTCGGGGGTGAAGATCCGCCACCAGCGGACGGAGCCGTAAGCGAGCGTCATGGCCACGTAGAGCGGCACCACCGCCGTGAGCACGTGGTACAGGTCCAGCGCCGTGATCATGGCTGCGGATGGCTGGGGGCCTCAAATGCCGCTTCTTTGGCGATGAGCGATGCCAATGCGCAACGAGGAAGCAGTGGTGTAAAATGGGGCGGAGGGATGGGGATGGTAGGAAGGAGAAGGCGGAGAAGAAGATGGGGGAGGAATCAATGAAGGGGACGGCGCCTATGTCCGGGCGCCGGTGGCGGACTGGTGGTCGTGTGGAGCAAGACAGGAAGAAGAAGAGAGTGGGGGCTCAGCTCAGCTAAGCGGAGGAGGGGACGGAGGAGACACAGATGAGGCAAGGCGGTCAGAGCTCGGGAGCAGAGCAACAAATGCAGGCGAAAGGAAAGGGAAGGGCGGGGCGCGCGAAAAGCAGCAGCAGGGGAAGCACGGCAGCAGGCAGCACGACCGCAGCAGCTGCAGGCTGCAGGGAGGGGAGCTGAGGGCTGGCTGCATGGGAACGGGAGCCGGTAGGTCTGCGCGCGCGGCGGAAAGGGAGAGGGAGAGGGGGGCGTCGCGGTTGGCGTAATGGCAGACAAGAAAGGCGGAGCGGGCCGGTCCGGGCGCGGCGGAGCACTGCGTCATGCGTTTGCGTTGCATTGCATCGGGAGCTGTGCTGTGTTGTGTTGTGTTGTGGTGACTGGTGAGTGACGACAAAAACATGGAGAGAGAGATGGGGCCGGGAAGGGCTGGACCCGGCGACAGAGGGAGCCGAGCTATAGTACAGTAGCAGGAGACTCGTAGGAGAGGACGACGACGTGGAGGGAGGTAGTAGCAGTGCAGACGTTGTCCCTAGTCGCAACGGCAGTGTAGTAGTAGTACGTCTGCCGGCCGGCCATCGTCATGGGCCAGCGGCACACCGCTGAGACGTGCGTGTTTGTGTGCTGTACTACTACTGCTGTGGCCGTGTGGGGGAGCGGGAACTCGCTTGGGCCATGTTTAGATACCAAAATTCACCTCTAAATTCCACTATGTAAAAGAAAATTTTCCATCACATCAAAATACCGACATATACATGGAGTACTAAATGAAGATGAAATCAAAAACTAATTACACAGTTTTGTTATACTTTACGAGACAAACATTTTAAGTCTAATTAATCAAGATTTAGACAATTATTACCACTAAAAAACAAAAAGTGCTACAGTGCTCGGGGTGGCACTGTACAAACTTGGCCACCCCGATTCCAGCATCTAAACAAGGCCTTGAACAATCTCTGACTGCGTTTAGTTCCAAACTTTGGAGCGTCAAAATTGACTGTAGCATTTTGTTTGTATTCGGTAATAATTGTCCAATCATTGACTAATTAGGTTTAAAACATTCGTCTCGCAAAGTACAACTAAACTGTACAATTAATTTTTGATTTTATCCATATTTAGTACTTCGTGCATGTATCGCAAGTTTGATGTGATGGAAAATCTTTTTTTGCATAGTGTACTTTTTCAAGTGATCTAAACACAGCCTCTGTCATAAAAATTAGCACTGTACAGAAGTAGTACGGAGCTGGAGATCGCTCTGCTGCAGCTACAGCAGAGCAGAGAGAGGTTAAGCTTGCATTAGCGTGACAATGCACGCTGCTCAAGTGCTGAGCTGATCTCCACCACGGCCGTTGCCTCCTCGCCTGACACTCGCAGCAATCCATTTCTTTTCACCCACCGGTATGTTGCGTACAGTAGCTCTTTGCTCTTGCTTTGCAGTTGCAGGATGGGTCTCCTCTTCCTCCTGGTGGGCTGTGGAGTGTCCACTGTGGTGCTTCGGTCCGTGCTTGCAAGCTGTACCGCGTACTGTACTGTACTGTACTACCGGCGAGCTGAGCTAGCTACTTCTAGCGTCGTGTGTCACCCATCGTATCGTCGTACCGTATACGAATCGGACCTGCTGGCTGTGCCTGCGTCTTTTCTTTGACCAGCTACACACGTCAGCCTCATCGTCCTCGGCATCCCATCGCAGTACTGTAGTAAACAGCAGCCGCATCGCCATGCATGTGCTTGCGTGCTGCGTTGCAACGCAGCAGCTGACCTGCCTGACCATGCGTCCCGCAGCCTCCTCCTCGTGACATGTACTACTACAGTACGTTACTACTCCTCCGTCCAACCAAAGTTCCAATCATAACATGCGTACCGGTTAAATTAACTTAAGTTTAACTAAATTTATAGTAAATAATATTAATATTTATATTTCTAAATAAATTTAGATTAAAAATATATTCTATAACTAATCTAATGATATTTATTTTATATCATAAATATTAGTATTTTATATAAATTTAGTTAAAGTTCAAATTATTTAACTTCTCAAAAAACAAAAATTACATATTTTTGTGGACAGTGTATTGTACTAGCTCCCTCTCTGTGCATGCACAGTACAGTAGTACCACTGCAAACACGTACAGTACAGCGCAGCACTGCGACTGCGAGGTGCGAGCAGCTGCGGAGCAGCCTTGGTCGTCCAACGTCCAGTCTCCACTTTTCACGGCAGTAGCGAGCTCAGCTGCACCTGGACTGGACTGCACGACGACGACGGTGTACGCCTGCAGCCCTCTTGCGCGCTCGGCAACTTCGTCGTCAGCGTTACGTGCAAGTGCAACGGCCCAATGCAGAATGTGCAATGCGCTACGGAACAAAATCGTCGTCCACACGACACCCGGTTTTGTACGTGCCTACTAGGAGTACGTACGTACGGCAGAAACAGAAAGATACCAGTATCTCACACGAACTACTCCAGGTCTGCAGACACCAACGTGGCTGATGCAGCTCGGAGGCTGGCTAGGGCCTGGGGCAGTGTAGTGTAGAAGTACTAGCCTCCATCTCTCGCCATGACCATGACACACCTGCAGCCCAAACTTGTGAATCTCGGACTCACTCCACAGTGTCGAACAACTGGTGGCCGTACCTTGCATTGACTGATGATAACGTACCACTAATGCTGACTCCAATCACAGTATCATCCATGTACGATTACCACTATTGGATGGATCATCCTTGATTTTGGTATAGAGTCCCGGCTGGCTGGTTGCTGGTTATCTACGTCTGAACAAGCAGATGCATGCAGCAAAGGCAATATTTATTCAAGGCCTGTTTGAAACTAAGGAATACAAAACAGAGAAACGAGAATAGGATTAGTGTGCAGTGGTAAAACAGAGGAAAAGAAAAATACAGGAAATAAAAGGAAGAGGTGTTTGGAATGCAGGAATTCATAACACAAGAAATACAAAGCATGTGAATGATAAATGGCTATTATTATGTGTTTAAATGATAGTAATCTGTTAGTTGTATATTGTCCATGAGATTATGACCGTCTTTCAAGTGGAGCCATTGGTTTGTGGAACAAGCCTATCCACTATTGCACACATACATGTTTCTATGACGGGGCCAAAAAAAAAAAGGAATCCGGCCAACCGCTTCATCCCCTCGTTCTCTCCCCGTGCACTTCTCTCTCCTAATCTAATCCTCATCGAGAACCACGGTTGAGAGCATCAGGGGTTCGGGCGGTGGAGGTGAGGGCTCACGCGGCCGTGCAGTGAGACGCATCTGGCGAGGCCTGGAGCCGGGGCGGCAGTGCGCGGCTGGTACACCGCAGCGAGGCCAGGCCTGAGCGGAGCGAGGCGCGTCTAGGGCTCTAGGCGCCACGAGCAAGACAGGGCGGCGCGTTGCGGGCGGCGCAGCGCGGCCACCAGCGAGCAGCTCGGTCGAGCGCGCGAGAGCCAGAGAGTGCCTCGGGCTTCCACAAAAACTTTGGCTTAGAGTGTGTTTAGTTACCTGAAAAATATACTATGCAAAAAGAAGATTCTCCGTCATATCAAATTTGCGATATATGCATGGAGTACTAAATATAGATGAAATCAAAAACTAATTGCACAGGTTGGTTGTACTTTGCGAGACGAACGTTCTGAGCCTAATTAGTCAATGGTTGGACAATTATTACCAAATACAAACGAAATGCTACATTATCGCTATAGTGAATTTTGGCACTTCAAATTTGATGAACTAAACAAAGCCTTAGACTAGATGTAAAAATTCCTGTGTTTTGTTTAGCAAAGGAAACCTTTCCAAAGGAAATGAAAACTCCAATCCTTCAATCCAAATAACATATGACGTCAGCAAAACATAGGTTTGCCAATCCTTGGAAATTCCATTGAAAATACTCCATTCCAATCAGACCCGTAAGAGACATTCATCAACCATTCTCGTTGGTAACTCTCATTGCCCTAGATTACTGTCTTTTACTTTTCCATTACATTTCAGCTAGCAGCATTAACTTCTTTTATTTGACATGCATATGAGTGGCGCCAAACCTATGGCTGCAGTGCATCACCCCTGTTCTGCACCACCACTTCAGCAGTACTTTTTAACGAAGGAACAGTGTTTTTCTCTCACAACAAATCAGCGTAAGCATCAGGGGCAACCAAAACCCTGTTCGGCAGGCTGTTTTTTTGGCTTATAAGCCGGCTGTGGCTGATTTGCTGTGAGAGAAAAACACTGTTCCACGGCTGATAAGCCGTGCTGATAAGCTCAGCCGAACAGGGGGCAAATTTCAGCGAAACAAACATGGCTATGTAAGCCTTACATATCTTGAACTAAACATGTAGCGCTTGAGGATACTTGTTTGAACATGTCGACTCCACAAAGCGGGACATATTTGAACACAAAAAGCTAAATGATATTGTTTATTTTCATTGTAACCTGAGATTGCATCAATTTATGTCCTTTTTTTTTTGCTCCTTTTTATTCACTCTCCTGTTTTTTTTAAATTTACTCCTGTTCTTAATGGCTGTGGAGTGTCCACTGTGCTGCTTCGGTGCTTGCAAGCTGTACCGCGTACGTACTGTACTACCGGCGAGCTGTACTCTCCTCAGTCTGTAGCTGGCGTCGTGTGTCCATCGTATCGTATCGTGTCGGACCTGCCTGTGCCTGCGTCTTTTCTTTGACCAGCTACACACGTCAGCCTCGTCGTGGCATCGCAACGCAGTACTGTAAACAGCAGCAGCATCAACTAGCAAGCTGCCTGCATCGCCATGCATGTGCTTGCGCAGCAGCTACACACGTCAGCCTCGTCGTGGCATCGCAACGCAGTACTGTAAACAGCAGCAGCATCAACTAGCAAGCTGCCTGCATCGCCATGCATGTGCTTGCGTGCTGCGCAAGCAGCAGCTGACCATGCGTCCCCTCTCTGCCTCCTCGTGACAAGCTCCCCTCTGTGCACGTACAGTACAATACCACTACAAACACAGCGCAGCACTGCAGAGCAGCCACGGCGTAGTAATCCATCTGTCCCCAAAATAAACGCAGGCTGTGTTTAGATCCAAATTTTGGAGTGTCAAAATACACGGTAGCATTTCGTTTGTATTTGGTAATAATTATCTAACCATTGACTAATTAGGCTCAAAACATTCGTCTCGCAAAGTACAACCAAACTGTACAATTAGTTTTTGATTTTATCCACATTTAGTACTCTATGCATGTATCGCAAGTTTGATATGACGGAGAATCTTTTTTTGCATAGTGCACTTTTCAAGTGATCTAAACACAGCCGCATGTTATGATTCTCGATGAGTCAAACTCTTTTAAATTTGACTAATTATATAAAATTTAACTAATTATATAAAAATAATATCAATAATTATATCTCCAAATAAGTTTATGATAAAAGTACATTTTATGTCTTATATAGGTCTTGTTCATCCGGCTTATAATCCGTACTTTTCAGCTTGTTTTTTCAGCCAAAACACTGTTTTTCTCTCACAATAAATCAGCCAACAATGTTTTTTCAGCCGGCTTATCAGCACAACCGAACGGGGCCATAATGATATATATTAAACATCATGGATATCAGTATTTTTTATGTATATATTTGGTTAAACTTAAAAATGTTTGACTTCTCGATAAATAAGATGTACATTTATTTTATGACGGACAGAGCACAGTACACGTAGCGAGCTCGGCTCGGCTGCACCTGCACACTGCACCGCACGACGGTACGCCTGCGGGGGCCCTCTTGCGCGCTCGCGGCAAGTTCTCGTCGTCAGCGTTTCGTGCAAGTGCAACGACCCACTGCAGAATGCGCTACAGAGCAAATCGTCGTCCACACGACACCCGGTTTCCTACGTGGCTACTACGTACGTACGGCAGAAGATACCAGTATCTCACGCGTACTGTAGGTCTGCACACACCAACGTGCACGGTGCAGCTCGGACGGTGGATGGGATGGGCAGCGACCTAGCCAGGATCCGTAGCCACGGTGGTTCATTGTCTATTTTTTTAACAGCTATCAATTTAACATGTCGGTACACAAGTATATATGAATTACAAAACACAATTAAGGGAAAAGGACATACAAAGTTCATAAAATAGATTAGTATAGCTTTTTTAACATAGAATTGAAATATTACATATCCATAATAGTTGAAGAACAATACGTCACTACTTTTTTCTTGTCAAGCTTGCTCCTTCTAATAGCCACGAAAGTGTTATGATCTCTTCTTCACTCAATTGTAAGAAGATATCCTGCTCAATAAAAGTCACTAGACAATCATCCAGAAGTCTATCACCCATCTTATTTCTTAACTTATTCTTAATAAAGGTCATTGCAGAAAATATTCTTTCAACACTTGCGGTAGCCACTAGGAGAAGCAATACCAATTTGATAAGTAAATAGACCCAATGATAAACTTTATCCCTCTTTGTTTCAACAAGTTTTACTGAGAGGTTAACAAGATTGTTTAGGCCTTTGAACATTTCATCTTTTCTCATGTCATCAATAAAGGTTTCAAGTTGCAAATCAAGTCTTAGCAAGTCAGAGCATGGAAAATCATTAGGGTAAAATTTAGTAAGTCTATCTACCTTGTTTGCATCAAAAGAAGCGAAGGAATCTGCTGGATTCAAAGCAGCCATACAAGTAAGCAACTTCATATTTACCTCATCAAACCGACTATTAAGCTCTTGAATAATTTTATCAATGACTCCAATGTATACTTCTCTTATGAAATGACCATCATTTGTTTGGTTTTGAGCAAAATGTGCTGATCCTCCATACGACACATAATTATGTTCCATTCCAGGAACTTGAAGCCATATTTGTTGCAAAATATTGTAACCCTTTGAAGAATGAAACCCACCCTTCGGACCTCATTTGTTGCATTTTACTCTTTGCCAAATGGACAAGTGGCATTGCATTAAAAATATCTTGGTCTCTTCTTTACAAACACTTAGACAATTCATTTATGTGTCCAAGAATGTCAAGCATCAAATGAGCACTTAAAATGAAATCAAATGACTCAAGCACTCCAACCATAGTATGTATTTTGGCCATTCACTCCATTTGTGAAGTATCTTGTCCAAGAGCTATGAGTACATCGTTGAAAGGATCAAGATGCCCAAGAGGGGGGGGGGTGAATTGGGCTTCTCTAAAAATTAATTGCAAGAATTAAATCCTACAAGCCGGAATTCACCCCTAGTGCCTACTTGTGTTCCTAGTGAGTCCACCGACAAAAGTTTTGCACCCTAGTTTCCAATCCTAGTCTAGCATGGCAATTCTAGGAAAGTAAATCAAGCAATGAAAGTAAATACGAGAATGTGAATGCTTGAATGTAAAGGGCAAGGAACACGGCGATATTTTTCCGAGGTATCGGAGAGTCGCCACTCCCCACTAGTCCTCGTTGGAGCACCCACGCAAGGGTGTCGCTCCCCCTTGATCCGCGCAAGGATCAAATGCTCTCTACGGGTTGATTCTTCGACACTCCGTCGCGGTGAATCACCCAAAACCGCTCACAACATGAGTTGGGTCATCCACAAGCTCCGCCGGATGATCACCAAACTCCCAATCACCACCAAGCCGTCTAGGTGATGGCGATCACCAAGAGTAACAAGCTAGAACTCTCACTTGACCACAACGAGCCCAAATGAGGAGATGGATGCACACTTGCTACTCTCTAATCACTAGTGAGGAAATCTCAAACTTTGATTCTCAAACCTCTATCCTCACTAGAGCTCTTGCACTCCCTTGCACTCTAAAGGGTTTTCTCAGATGTTTGAATGAGCAAGAGACCTCTAAAAGAGGTGGAGGGGATGTATTTATACACCCCTCAAAGAAAACGAACCGTTATGTTCTGACACGGGCTGACCGGACGCGCCGGTCGCCCGTAACGGTCAAAACGCGATTTTCAACTGAACGACCGGACGCGCCGGTCAGGGGTGACCGGACGCGTCCGATCGTGCAAGGGAGCTTACTGTAAGTGCACCGGACGCGAGGCCGCGTCCGATCGTTGAAGACCGGACGCGTCCGGTCCTCTCTGGACCTTACTGGACTGTGACCGGACGCGCCGATCACAGCCAGGTCGCGTCCGACGGGTGTTTCCCTCAAGTGACACGTGTCAGCCACTGACCACCGCGTCCGGTCCTTGCGAGGACCGCGTCCGGTGGTCAGGGCCGAAACCCTAGCCGCGGTAACGTACTGACCGGACGCGTCCGGTCATGCCGAAGACCGCGTCCGGTCAGTGGGAAAACAGCCCGAAACTTTCCGAAACGCGTCGCAACTTCAACCAAGTTGCTTCCTACTGAACTTTGAGCTATTCTAGGGTTGCCTAGCGCCAAGTTTAACAAGTGTGCACCACACCTAAACATAGGACTCGCCTAGGTCAAGTTACCCGTTCATGCCCCCCTTTATAGTACAGCCAAAAGAGAAAAACTAAGATCCTAACGACTATTCCAAATGTGTCTCAACACCTCGACATCCGGAACTAACCGTCCTTAATCTTGACGTCACTCTTTTGAAAACCGAAACGATTTCCATCAAGGGACACGAATACCATGGTGCCCAAAGCAGTTATAACCTCCATGACCTAACTTACCAACGTTTCTGCAAAACACACGTTAGTCATGGTAATAAAGCGTTGTCATCAATTGCCGAAACCAAACCTTGGGGCCTAGATGCTTTCAATCTCCCTCTTTTTGGTGATTGATGACAACACTAAGGTTCAAAAGATTAGAGTTGAGGTTTTCGAGCATGCTTGGTTCTCATAAGCAAAAAGCAATAAGCACAAAGGGTTAGGAATTGCTTATGTGCCCCAAGCCAAAAGAGTGTACTTCATAAGATAAGACAAAAAGCGTTAGTACACATAAAGATATAGCTCATAAGAAAACGGAGTAAGGCACGGAAGCACAACCTTAGAGCTATAACTAAAACGGTGACATATATTAAAACTGTGACGAGATAACACATTAAGACTCAAAGTTTACGACTCGACGACAATGTCACACGAATGCAATGCTGAAAAGTAAACATGATGCATGAATGTAGCACTCAAAGAACGAAAACCCTCTAACAAAACTCTAACAAAACTCCCCCTGAAACTACTCTCTCTCCCCCTTTGGCATCAAGCGCCAAAAAAACTAATATAATGATCTGACGGGGGAACAGACGGAGTCGTGTCGGGTGCCAAGGTGCGTGGAGTAATCACGAAGTGTAGCGAATCACCCTCGGAGTCTGAGCTATCTGGCTGACCCTCTGAAGAAGCACGTGGCTGCGAAGCGGTCTGGGTCTGAGCAGGAACAGGTACTGACTGTGTAGCAACAAGTGGATCTGTCTGAGTGACCTGAGCCTGTAGTAAGCCAATAGCTGGGGGATCTGTCGAGGCAACTGAAGAAGGGATGGTCTCTGTAGTCCCGGTCCCTGTCACTAGAGGAATGGCTGCCTCGGGAGCCGACAACCCTGACGAAGTGTGAAACATAGTAGTGTGCGAGGGTGTCGGCTGACCAGTCAACTCGCTGTAGGAAGCACTGAAATCACCAATAGGTGTGCCTGTCAGGAGATGCGGGCGAGGCTGGTCTGACGGTGTAAACCCCGTATGTATAGGAGTGAAGCTCGGGGACTGAAAAGACTGGGGAACCTGCTGCTGTGGAGATGTAAACTGGAAGCTCGGCTGTCCCTGACTCGACGGACCACTGGAATGCAAAGCCTGAGTCATGACAGAAGCAGGCGGAGGAACCCCGACTGTGATAAGGTGGCGCAGGAGATCCATGTACTGCTGTTGACTCTGTCGCTGCATCTCAACCTGTTGCCTCTGGATCTCAAGCTGCTGTCGCTGAAACTCGTCCTGACGAGCCTGAATCTGTGCAAGTGCTGCAGCTGTGTCCTGTGCCTGTCGCTGAATCTGCTGCTGCTGCTGCTCCTGAGCCTGGGTCAACCTCTCAAGAATGGCCACCATGGCTGGGTCTGAGCGGGAGGCTGAGCCAGAGCCACCGGCCTCGTGGTCGTGAGACCGAGGAGACCGGTACCTGGGGATGGGCTGGTAGTCCTCATCTGTGCTGTCTGAAGTCACATCCTCAGGTATATCAGCAGTCTGAGTCTCAAGGTCCGCAAGCTCTGCCTCAGCAAGCTCGTCAACTCTGGCATCCTGCTCAGCTGCTGTCTCAGGAACGTCTGGGCGCTCACGCTGTCCTGGTGCTGGGGCCTGATCTCTAGTAACTAAGGCCCAAAGCTGACGAATATCATAATCAGGGAAAGCAGTAGTAGTGTTTGCTATCTCAGCCCTGATCTCTGGTGGCATCTAGATAGAAGATCTGATGATAAAGCAGATCCAGTGTGCATAGGGCAGCTGACGATTACCCTTAAAGCCCTCAGCAATGGTGTCCTCCATCTCACTAAGAATAAGATCCCAGATGTCAAACTGTCTCTGTGAGAGGAGGTGGTGAACAACCCAAAGCTGCATACGTGTCAGTCCCTCTCTGTAGCCAAGTCTGGGAAGTAGAGTGCGTCTGAGAATAGCATCCAAGACCCTGGCAAGTGGCGTCAGGCTGGCAGGCGTACGACGGGACCCTTCGCCAAAAGGCTCGCGAAAGCAGGGTCGAACTAGATCTGTAGGTGGCACTGCTCCGCCGTGAGGGCGTCTGGGAGGAGGAGTCTGTCCATAACACAACTGATGGATCCTCGTGTCAGAAGCTGGTAGTCTGAGGATCTCTCGAGCTCTGGAGCTGTACAATCTGTGATCGCGGCCTCTGAAAGCAAAGTGAATGAACTCATGGGCAGGATCAATCCACAGTGAAGCATAGAACTCTCTGACCCATGTGCCGCAGTATGCACCTGTCCGTCCAAGAAGATCTGACAAGCCAGGCATATAGGACAGGTGCGGACGAAGCTGCTCTCCCACAACATCAACCAATGCCTCAAGTCGACATACCCTCTGAGGTCTGAAAGCAATACCACTGTCAACTAAGGCCCTGTAGAAATCCTCCTGAAGTGGGGTATAGAAACCCTCTGAAGCTCTGTGATCTCTGACAGGTGGAAACCAACGGCTGACCTCCACGAACCTCAACCCCTGCACCTGACGTGCTGAAGCACCCCTCAGGTCAAAGTGCTCAACCGAGGGTGAACCTCTAGCTCTGGGAGGAGGACGTGCTCCACGACGCTGGCCCTCTGGCCTAGGTGTCACCTGAGTACGAGCACGTGTGGAGCGGCGACGTGGTGGAGACTGAGCTGGCTGCTCCTCTGTATCCTCTGTAGCCTGTGGAGCCTCGGTAGCCTGTGTAGCCTCTGTAGCCTCTGTCGGCTCTGTGGGTGGATCTACTGACATCTGCTCGGAAGGTCCAGTATCCACGGTACCCTCAGTGGCCTCAGTGCCGAGCTGTCGACCTTCAAGGTGAAAGCGACGCTCACCTATGTGTATGCCACTGCGTCTGCCACCTCTCTCTGCCTGCTCTACAGCATCTGCCACGACCTGAGCAACCTCTGCCTCTGAAGGCGTCCTCTTCTTCTTTCTGGCCATCATCTTGATGCGCTTACCACGCGCAATCTCATCACGACGGGGAGAACTGTTGTCCCCGTCACCAGGAGCACCACCGGCGTTCTTGCAACGCACCATGCTGATCAACTGACTGAGAACCTCTGTAAGATGATGAACTGACACTCGAGAGGCTTGGCCTCAATCCGTATCCGCAGGCTTGGCCTCGGATTCAGCAAACAAATCTGACCCTAACACACCGACTGACTCGCTGCACCGATAGAATAGAAAGATATACTATAAGCACATATATAACTAAAAGGTGCGAAACCCTAGAGATAGCAAGCATGTGAGATACGAAGTGAAATGTGACGCGAAGCTACCTCGGATCGACGAGACGACGGTGAGTAGAAGCGGTGACCTAGATCGCGAGAATCCCCGAATTCGACGATCGAGCTCTGAAAGGACCGAGCGAGATAATCAATGGATGATAACGGTCAAGGTTAGCCCTAGCAACGACACGAAACGAAATTGAATCGAGAACGATCGATTTCGTTACCTGGAGAACGATTTAGGGCAAACCCTAGAAACCCTAGGTTAGGGTTTGGGTGAAACCCTAGAAGTTCGAGCAAGGGTGGAGGATGCGAGGCTAGGTCTGCACGGGGGATGAACTGCGACTGCTGTGGTGAGGTCACGGTGGTGGACGGCTCGCCGGCGGCGAGGAAGAAGCGGACGCGGTGGTTGCGGTGGCGCGGCGATGGAGCGCGACTGCGGCAGCACGGGGGCGCGGCTCGGGCGTGGGGAAGCGCGCGGGCGAGCAGTGAGGGCGAGCAGGCGAGGATGGCGCGGCGCGGCTGCGGTGAGGGCTCGCCGGCGGTGAGGACGTCGAGGGCGCGGCGAATCGGCGAGAACATGAGCGGCGGCGGCGGATTGCGTTCGGATGAAGAAGAAAACGAACAAGAACGAACGGTTTTATGAGGGGCTCAGATCCGCTCGACGCGCGATGACCGGACGCAGTGGTCGTTATGACCGGACGCAGTGGTGCAGCGTCCGGTCACACTCCAGTAAGCTCCTGGAGTGACCGGACGCGTCCGGTGCGGACTGACCGGACGCGGTCAGAGTCCGGTCGCTGGGAGCTCAGGAATTCATCGCGGATGACCGGACGCGGTGGTGGTAGCCGGGACCGGACGCGGTGGTCAACACAGGCGCGTCCGGTGCAGCGTCCGGTCACTAGGTCTGGAGTTGGTCTTCTGGATGACCGGACGTGCTGGTGGACGCCGGGACCGGACGCGGTGGTGAAGCATCACTACGTCCGGTGCAGCGTCCGGTCCAGCGTCCGGTCGCTGTTCTTCGCCCTTCTTCGTTCCAAACTCCGACGCGACTTCTCTCAATCAAGTTCCAATTCAAAGAGACACAAATAAACACCAATTGGAACCTGATATGACTGACCTCACTCAAACCCTCAAATTTTTCAAAATATTTTGCCTTAGGCTAGTATTATTTTTAGGAAAATAGGCAATAAACACCCGAGGAACAACGTATGGCCATGCAATAGAGTTTTTGGACCTTTAGGAGCGTCAAAAAGCTCTCTCTATCCATGGACGAACACAGAGGTTGCTCAAAGCTAAACCGAAAAGAAACGACAAACAAACAACCATGCATATGCAATGCAATACAAGTAAGTAAAGCTAGGTTGCTTGTCAAGTTTGATCCACGGTTAGGCTTCTTCACTCCTCCAACGGAGGGTTATCGTAACCGTGTTAGCCAAGCCCTAAATGCATTGCGATAAAATAAACGTGACATATAATACAATGCAATGCAAGGGACAACACATGCTTATCTTTTAAAGTTACTTGAATCAAGCACATTAAGTTCACTTCTTAGCCTACAAAAGGTGGCCTCATCCAAAGGTTTAGTGAAGATATCCGCTAATTGATTTTCACTTCGTACACCTTCTAGTGATATGTCATTCTTAGCAACGTGATCTCTTAGAAAGTGATGGCGGATATCAATGTGCTTGGTGCGAGAGTGTTGTACCGGATTGTTAGCAATTTTAACGGCACTTTCATTGTCACATAAAAGTGGCACCTTTTCAAGAACAATTCCATAGTCTAGGAGGGTTTGTTTCATATATAAGATTTGTGCACAACAAGCCCCCGCGGCAATGTATTCCGCCTCGGCGGTGGACAAAGCCACACTATTTTGCTTTTTAGATGACCAAGATACTAAGGATCTCCTAAGCAAATGGCACCCTCCGGATGTGCTCTTTCTATCAATTTTGCAACCGGCATAATCCGAATCGGAATAGCCAACTAGTTGGAATCTAGCTCCTTTGGGATACCAAAGACCAATGCTTGGGGTGTGCTTAAGATATCTTAGGATTCTTTTTACGGCACTTAAGTGAGGTTCTTTAGGGCACACTTGAAAGCGAGCACACATGCACACACTAAACATGATATCGGGCCTAGATGCGGTAAGGTACAACAAGCTACCAATCATAGAACGGTAGAGAGTTTGATCAACCGGTTTACCTCCCTCATCTAGGTCGAGATGTCCATTTGATGGCATTGGGGTCTTGATTGGTTTGCATTCTTCCATCTTGAATCTTTTGAGAAGATCCTTGGTATACTTTTCTTGAGAGATGAAAATCCCTTCTCTCATTTGCTTGACTTGAAAACCAAGGAAGAATGTGAGCTCACCAATCATTGACATCTCGAACTCCTTCGACATCAATTCACCAAATTCCTTGCAATAATCTTCATTTGTTGACCCGAAGATGATATCATCAACATACACTTGACAAATGAAGATCTCCCCATTGAGCTTCTTGGTGAATAGTGTGGTGTCGACCTTCCCAATGGTGAAGCCCTTCTCAATGAGGAAGTCTCGGAGGCGCTCATACCACGCTCTAGGGGCTTGCTTGAGCCCATATAGCGCCTTGGACAACCTATAAACATGATTGAGATATCTAGGGTCTTCAAACCCGGGAGGTTGATTGACATAGACTAGTTCATTTATAAAGCCATTTAAGAATACACTTTTCACATCCATTTGATATAGTTTCATATCATGATGTGATGCATATGCAAGGAGGATACGAATGGCTTCAAGTCTTGCAACGGGTGCAAAGGTCTCTCCAAAATCAAGGCCTTCAACTTGAGAGAACCCCTTTGCAACTAGTCTTGCCTTGTTCCTCACTACTGTGCCTTGGTCATCTTGCTTGTTTCGGAACACCCACTTGGTTCCAATGACTCTTGCACCTTTAGGATGCTCTTCAAGTGTCCATACTTGATTACGGGTGAAGTTGTTCAATTCTTCATGCATGGCATTCACCCAATCCGGATCTTGAAGAGCTTCTTCTACATTTTTAGGTTCAACACAAGAGACAAAAGAGTGATGTTCAACAAAGGAAGCAAGCTTTTGAGATCGAGTCATCACTCCCTTAGTAGGACTCCCTATGATGAGTTCTTGTGGATGTGCTTGAAGTAGAGGTGAATTTCTTCTATCAACCACTTGAGGAGGTGGAGGGGGAGCATCAACATCTTGAGCTTGTGCCTCGGCTTGTTCATGAGAGATATAGGTGTCTTCATTTTCAACTCTCTCATTCTTGTCATCATCTTGAGGCACACGTGATGAAGATGGTGAATCAATGATTTGTACATCGTCTTCATCATCTTTTGGCTTGATGTCTCCCACGGGCATGTTCTTCATGGCCTCCCTCAAGGGTTCATCACCTACATCATCACAATTCTCAATTGCTCCTTGGGAGCCGTTAGATTCATCAAATTCCACATCATATGTTTCTTCAACCAAACCGGTGGTATGGTTAAATACTCTATATGCTTTGGACTTTGATGAGTAACCAACAAGAAAACCAATATCACAACGTCTTTGAAACTTCCCTAGGTATTGACGCTTCTTGTAGATGTAGCATTTGCAACCAAACACCCAGAAGAATGAGACGTTCGGCTTCTTCCCATTAAGCAACTCATAGGGGGTCTTGCCAAGAAACTTTTGGAGGAAGAGGCGATTTGAAGCATAGCATGCGGTGTTGATTGCCTCGGCCCAAAACTTTTCCAGAGTGTTGTACTCATCTAGCATTGTTCTTGCAAGGGTGATCAAAGTCCGGTTCTTTCTCTCAACTACACCATTTTGTTGAGGAGTGTAGGTTGAAGAGACCTCATGCTTGATTCCAATTTCATCACAATAAGCTTCAATGTTGGTGTTGTCAAACTCTTTGCCATTGTCACTTCTAATTTTCTTTATCTTGACTTCAAATTTATTTTGAGCTCTCTTTGCAAACTTCTTGAAGCAACTTGCCACTTCGGATTTGTCATGAAGGAAGAAAGTCCATGTATACCTTGAGTAGTCATCCACTATCACAAGACAATAGAGATTACCACCCAAGCTCTTGTATGTTGTAGGCCCAAACAAATCCATGTGTAGAAGTTCTAGCACTCTTGAGGTTGATATGAAAGCTTTGGTTGGATGAGTGTTTGCAACTTGTTTGCCCGCTTGACATGCACTACAAGGTTTGTCCTTTTCAAACTTCACATCCTTCAATCCTCTTACTAGTTCTTTCTTCAATAGCTTGTTGAGAGTGCTCATTCCAACATGTGCAAGCCTCCTATGCCAAAGCCAACCAAGTGAGGTCTTGGTGAACAAACATGTCATCAAATTTGCATCTTCAGAGGTGAAGTCAACAAGATAAAGATTGTTGTATCTAAAGCCTTTGAATATCACTTGCTTGTCATCTATCTTTGAAACTTCCACTTCATTTGGTGTGAACAAGCATTGGAAGCCAAGGTCACAAAGTTGCCCGACGGATAATAAGTTGAAACTCAATGAAGCAACATAGAGCACATTTGAGAGAGAGTGATCATTTGATATTGCAATCTTGCCTATACCCTTGACTTTGCTCTTTGAATTATCCCCAAATGTGATCTTCTCTTGACATATCCCATTCTCTTCAATGGAGGTGAACATACGAGGATCACCGGTCATATGTTGAGTGCAACCACTATCAATAACCCAATGAGATCCACCGGTCTTGTAGTTCACCTACACACACGAGATCAAGCTTTTTGTTTAGGGACCCAAACTTGAGAGGGGCCCTTGACTTTCTCAACTAGTGACTTGGCAACCCATATTTTCTTTGGCCTATTCTTGTTTGGGGGACCCAAGAACATGACTTTTATCTTTCCATTTGAATCTTTTCTTAGCATGTAATGAGCATTGAAGGCAAAGGGTCTAGCATGCTTGGGCAAGGGTTGTGGTGGTGGAGTTTTGCATTCATGAGCAAAGTGACCTTCTTGACCACACTCAACACATCTCTTTGGCTTGGGCTTTGACTTGCTTTGTTGTTGAGCTTTTGCCTTCTTCTCTTGATTTGCCAAGTACCCAATACCACTTCTATCCATCTTCATTACGGTGTTCATGAGGAGCTCACTTTGCAAATATTGGCCTCTTGTGAACTTGCTTAGACCGGTCTTGAGATGCTCTTTTTCTTGCTTGAGATTCTTGTTCTCTTCAATGAGTGACTCATTTGTTGTTTGCTTCTCAAGAGCCATCAAACCTTTAAGCTTCTTGTTCTCATTTGCAAGCTTCTCATTCTTACACTTGATCTTGGCATAATCATCATAGTTGTTTGACTCAACCACACTCTTGCCTTTGCTACTAGAACCTTGCTCAATGCTTTCAATGATCAAATCATCACATGATGTAGCTATATCACACTTAACAACATTGTTAGTAGCATCATGTGTCTCAAGAGCAAGTTCATTAGCAACCACAAGACTATCATAGTCAATTTTTAATGTGGTGTATTTGTCTTTCAAAGAGTTATGTCTAGTGATGAGCTCATCATGCTTCTTCTCAAGTTTATCATGTTGATCTTTAAGCTCTTTGTTTGAGGTTTTGAGCTCCTTGAGAGTGGAAGACATAACTTCATTTTGATCTCTAAGCTCACCACTAGTCTTTTGAGCATTTTCAAGCTTTGATGAGAGTGATTCATTTTCATTTTGAAGCTCATCATTTTCATTTCTTGTCCTTCTTATGATTTTAGTGTATTTGTTTAGCAATTTTACAAGTTCATCATAAGAAGGTGCGTCATATTCATCATCACTATCACTATCATCATCATCATCACTATCATGGTTTTGTACCTTTCGTTCACCCTTGGCCATAAGGCATAGGTGAGTAGTGGACGATGATGGTGAAGAAGGCGGTGAAGGTGGTGGTTAAGATGTCGGTGAAGATGATGGCCCCATCACAAAAGCGGCAACCTTCTCTTTCTCATCATTGCTCTCATCTTCGGAGGAATCACAAGATGATTCAATGTTGGTGAGCCAATCACCAACAATGTATGCCTTTCCTCCCTTCTTCTTCTTGTAGAACTCCTTCTTCTTGCCATCCTTCTTCTTGTATGGCTTGTTCTTCTTCTTCTCATCTTCTTCATCACTTGAATCATTTTTTTTTGCCCTTGTTCTTGTACTTGAACTTGTCTTTTGGTGGTCTAGGGCATTGATGAGCTAGGTGGCCAAGTTCACCATAATTGTAGCAATCCATCTCTGAGATGGGCTTTCTCTTGCTACTTGTGAAAAATTTCTTTTTCTTGCCATCGAACTTGATGCCACTCTTGTTGAGCTTCTTTAGCATCTTGGTGGTCTTTCTCACCATGAGTGCAAGTGATTCATCATCGACATCACTTTCACTTGAGCTTTCTTGCACGATCATGGCTTGGCCCTTCTTCTTCTTCTTGTCATGGCTAGCTTTGAAGGCCAAGTCTTTCTTCTTGGAAGATGATGAGCCCTCTTCCGGAGTGATGTGCATGTACATCTCATGATCATTGATCTTCCCCAATACTTGTGTCGGTGTTGCGGTGGAGAGATCACTTTGACGAAGCACGATGACAATGTGACCATACTTCTCAACGGGAAGAGCACTCAAGATCCTCCTTGCAACATCCGATTGGCTCATTTGAGTGAGCCCAAGAGCATTGAGGTCCTCTATAAGAACATTCAAGCGAGTGTACATGTCATTAGCACTTTCTTTGGGAAGCATCTCAAAAGAATTAATTTTCTTTAAAGCAATATGATAGCGTTCCTCACGCTCACTCTTAGTTCCCTCATGGAGAGCACAAAGATTTTCCCACAAATCATGAGCGTTCTTTGCATTACGCACACGATTGAAGATATCTTTGCCTAAGCCCCGGTAGAGTGCATTTTTTGCCTTTGCATTCCACCGGTCGTACTTCTCCTTGTCACCAATGGGGTTTGCGGGATCCTTGATAGCGGGAAGCCCTTGGGTTGCGGCTCTAAGGCACCCGACATCTATGGCTTCGAGATACGCCTCCATGCGGATTTTCCAATATGGAAAATCATCCCCCTCAAAGGTGGGAGGTGGTCCTTCCCCGTTAGACATCTTGCTCTAGGCGGTAAACCCTAAAATAGGAGCAACACGGCTCCGATACCAATTGAAAGGATCAAGATGCCCAAGAGGGGGGGAGGTGAATTGGGCTTCTCTAAAAATTAATTGCAAGAATTAAATCCTACAAGCCGGAATTCACCCCTAGTGCCTACTTGTGTTCCTAGTGAGTCTACCGACAAAAGTTTTTCACCCTAGTTTCCAATCCTAGTCTAGCATGGCAATTCTAGGAAAGTAAATCAAGCAATGAAAGTAAATATGAGAATGTGAATGCTTGAATGTAAAGGGCAAGGAACACGGCGATGTTTTTTCGAGGTATCGGAGAGTCGCCACTCCCCACTAGTCCTCGTTGGAGCACCCGCGCAAGGGTGTCGCTCCCCCTTGATCCGCGCAAGGATCAAGTGCTCTCTACGGGTTGATTCTTCGACACTCCGTCGCGGTGAATCACCCAAAACCGCTCACAACATGAGTTGGGTCATCCACAAGCTCCGCCGGATGATCACCAAACTCCCAATCACCACCAAGCCGTCTAGGTGATGGCGATCACCAAGAGTAACAAGCTAGAACTCTCACTTGACCACAACGAGCCCAAATGAGGAGATGGATGCACACTTGCTACTCTCTAATCACTAGTGAGGAAATCTCAAACTTTGATTCTCAAACCTCTATCCTCACTAGAGCTCTTGCACTCCCTTGCACTCTAAAGGGTTTTCTCAGATGTTTGAATGAGCAAGAGACCTCTAAAAGAGGTGGAGGGGATATATTTATACACCCCTCAAAGAAAACGAACCGTTATGTTCTGACACGGGCTGACCGGACGCACTGGTCGAACTGACCGGACGCGCCGGTCGCCCGTAACGGTCAAAACGCGATTTTCAACTGAACGACCGGACGCGCCGGTCAGGGGTGACCGGACGCGTCCGATCATGCAAGGGAGCTTACTGTAAGTGCACCGGACGTGAGGCCGCGTCCGATCGTTGAAGACCGGACGCGTCCGGTCCTCTCTGGACCTTACTGGACTGTGACCGGACGCGCCGATCACAGCCAGGTCGCGTCCGACGGGTGTTTCCCTCAAGTGACATGTGTCAGCCACTGACCACCGCGTCCGGTCCTTGCGAGGACCGCGTCCGGTGGTCAGGGCCGAAACCCTAGCCGCGGTAACGTACTGACCGGACGCGTCCGGTCATGCCGAAGACCGCGTCCGGTCAGTGGGAAAACAGCCCGAAACTTTCCGAAACGCGTCGCAACTTCAACCAAGTTGCTTCCTACTGAACTTTGAGCTATTCTAGGGTTGCCTAGCGCCAAGTTTAACAAGTGTGCACCACACCTAAACATAGGACTCGCCTAGGTCAAGTTACCCATTCATGCCCCCCTTTATAGTACGGCCAAAAGAGAAAAACTAAGATCCTAACGACTATTCCGAATGTGTCTCAACACCTCGACATCCGGAACTAACCGTCCTTAATCTTGACGTCACTCTTTTGAAAACCGAAACGATTTCCATCAAGGGACACGAATACCATGGTGCCCAAAGCAGTTATAACCTCCATGACCTAACTTACCAACGTTTCTGCAAAACACACGTTAGTCTTGGTAATAAAGCGTTGTCATCAATTGCCGAAACCAAACCTTGGGGCCTAGATGCTTTCAATCGTGAATTGTGGGAATATAGCAATCATGTTGACCATAGTTTTATAATGAGAGCCCCACCAGGTCTCACCAGGTCTAGGCAACCCCATCTCTTGATTTAACCCACTTCCAGATTCTAGTATACCAAACTCAAGTGCTTTCATGATATTGCCATATTGGTGACGTTGAAGCATGCCATGATGCTTACAAGAACTACCAACAATATTTAGCAAGAGAGATACTCGATCAAAAACCACACACAATCATCATTTTCTTTGGCAACAACAACAAGAACCAATTGGAGTTGATGTGCAAAATAGTGAACATAATAAGCAGATGGTGATTCTTTCATGTCAAGGTTTTCAGCCCTTTAATCTCTCCTTTCATGTTTCTAGCCGCATCGTAGCCTTGACCACGGATTTGAGTTCTAGTCAAACCATGACTAACTAGTAAAGATTGAATTGCTTCCTTAAGTGATGAAGAAATAGTATCATCTACATGAACAATTCTAAGAAACCGCTCACATGGCCTTCCTGATTTATCAGCATAATGCAAGCAAAGGGCTAGTTGTTCTTTATAAGAGACATCACTAGACTTGTCGGGGGTGTCTCAAGGCACTGATTAGTTAGCAGGCCGCACAGCCTACAACACAACAGTCAGCAAGGGTCCAAACGACCGAGGCCAAGCAAGAGCTGAGCAGAGCAGACCAGGCACTAAAGATGGGGTCAGCCCTGACCCCTTCCACCTGCCTTAGTCACATGGCACTCACGAGACGCACGACCTCTCCCCGTCATGACCCCTGGAAGGGATGGGGGGAGGTCGAGTGCACCTAGGCGCGCCTGCTCTGACACGAGCAAGCATGCCGCACTGATCCCGCAAGGACCGAGGGGACAACAGTCACCTTGGCCCGGTCAGACACCATCCCTGTGCCATACCGCACTGACAAGACAACACCGCACCGCGGTGGCAACGGGTATGATACTCGCCATCAAAATACGGATTGACTAGACACTTGTACGATCCCACCTACTACGGGATGGGATCCATGACAAGGGACTCAATGAAAAGGCCATCCAGACCGGCAGAGTGCACCGACCCCGATGATGGGGGTCGTGGCTCTCAGTCCCGTAAAGCCACCAGACAAACGACAACCCAGGGCGGTTACCTACTTTAGGTACGACGCCCCTGGGGCCAGGAACAATAACAGAGGGCACGACGGACACTGCGTTGCATAGGATGACTGACGAACCATCATCGTGGCTACAGTATCGCCATGGTTGGCACAGTAGCGCCACACCACACCCTGCCGCAACACGACCAGAAGACCATGACGATAGCCACGACTGGACATGCATCAGAAGACGACGTAGCTTGCAAGCCAAGTTAGCAAGGACCTCCCTTAGGCTCTTGACCCTTCGATCAGGAGAACCTCCTATTTGTACAAGCCCTAACCCCAAACTCTATATAAGGGCAGCCAGGGTACCCATCTCGGGGGATGATTCACATCCTCTACCATTCCATTCATTCACCATAGTACTAGGGCTCCTGGGGCTTCTCTTTGGGCAGCCCTTCGCCTAGCATAGGTCCTTCCATCTCTTCCACCTTTCTTTCACCCCCATTGTAAGAACTTTAGAGCATTCAAGCGAGGAACACGCACTCGAACATCTCTAAGACTAGACGTAGGGCTCCAGCCTGAACCAATATAAATTCTCGTGTCTATTGGATGCTACCATCATCTTCCTAAAGCAGCGTGGCAATCGTATAAGTTTACTAGTCCGGTTTACAAAACACCAACAAGACTCATCAGCTAAAATTGTATAGTGATCTTCACCAATTTCCTTAATGATTTGATCTCTAGTCTCCATTGCACAACATTGAATAATTTCTTTTTGTATGTCTGGGCTAGTCAACGTGCAATTACTTGGAGCATTCTTCAAAACAAACTTGTCCACCTCTTCATTATTTGCTGCAAGCCATTTCAAAAGCTCAATGAATTTCCCTCTGTTGCTAGACTCTTCACGTTCATCATGCCCACATCCTAATCATTGCTACAAAAGAAACCTCAAACATCTAAGTGAATAAGTCAACCTGATCTTGTAGAGACGCCGCTCCTCATTATCCACCTTCACAATTTTATCATCAATTGTTCCATGGGGAGTCATTTTATATTTTTGAAAAAGGAAAAACAAAAATTACCATCGCGGGCTGCTTCTTCTCCTTCCCTCTCTCTCGGCTCGGCCCGCACGCACGCGCGCGGCCCGTTTCCCCTCCCCGCGCGCTCGCCCACTAGGCCCAGCAGCGCGGCCCGGCCTGGTCACGCTCCCGCTCTCTCTCTCTAACGCCCTGGTCCCGCCTGTCATCCCCCACTCCCTCTCTTCTCCTTCTCTTCCGCGCGCTCGGACGTGACACCGCGGTGACCGCCGACGGTGAGCTCACCGACGACGAGCCTCCGGAGCATCAGGATCCCTCCAACCACTCCAAAAGCGTCACCCGAACCCCACGGACCCATCTAAGGCACGAAGTGGCACTGTTATAGCACGGAGGAGGCTTGACCGCGGCCATGGCGGCCACGGTGGTGACCCGAACGGCGACCCGACGAGCAAAACGCGTGTACAAAGCGGTAACGGTTAAAGTAAGGGGAGCATCACGTGCAGGGGCTCACAGTGAGTACGTTGGGCAACTTGGGGGTGACGGAGAGGCACTAGAATGGCCGGTCCACGGTGAGGCGGTCACGGTGGTGTCGCTGCCGGCCATGAGGAAGAAGACGGCTTGCGGCTATTGCAGAGGAGGTGAGGCGCGATCAAGGGCTCCAGGAGCTGCGCACACCCGCTGCGGAGCTGGAGGCGAGAGCTATCGGATGGTGGAGCAACAGCGGCGGCGAATTTGGGCGGCGAAGGGCGGTGGCCGGTCGCGGCGAGAAGCGGAGGAGGAAGATAAATCGGCTTGGCCGACGACGGTGGCATTTATAGGCATGGCCAGTCGTTACTGGGGCGACACGCGGGGCGAGCTGACCGTGACGAGGCGGTCGCGGGACGTCGCGGGCGCGCCTGGAAGCGAAGCGAAGGTCGCCGGCGTCGTCGGGAGGTGGCGTGCGGTGATTGACGAGGATTTCAAATAATTTACAGAATTGCCACTGGAGGAAAATTTCAAATTACTTTCAAATCTTCAATAGAAGTTGAAAATCTATAAATACAAAAGTTGTCCCATTTTCAAAGATCTACAACTTTCTCAATATGAACATTTTCCAATTCGGCTTAGTTTTTGAAATTTGAATTTGAATTCAAAAAGGGACATTTTCTGGAATTCTGAAAAACCAAAATTACTTTGAATTTTGTATTGAAACTTCAAAAATTCAAAATACCAAAGTTGTACATCTAGGGCAGACCTACAACTTTGATATTCAAAATATTTTCAAATTATGACTCCATTTTGAAATTAGATAGGGAAAATGAAAAGGGGACAATTTTGAGATTTGAATCTTTTCAAAATTACTTCAAGTTTTACACTGAAACTTTGAAAACTCAAAACATCAAATTTGTAGCCCTTGAAAAGATCTACAAACTTTATTTACACTTTTTCCCAAATTTTGCTTAGATTTTGATCTATACCAGAAGGGGTAAAACTAGGGTTTTGCTTTTCAGGGTTTTCGGAAAGGTTTTGAATTGAAACTTGATCCTTTATTAATTTGGGGTTACTTAGGGATCACACCCTCACCCTAGGGCATCATTGAGTCAAGCCTCACATGGTTGACCAAATGGCTCCCTAGGTTGACCAGTTTGACTTAAGAAATTCTTTTAATAATTCCTCAAATCTGAATTCGAATTCGAATCGGAAAACTTGTAACAAGTTTTGGATTCCAAACCCTAACTCAAACTTGAAGCTTTATTTTATAAGTTGGACTTGAGCTTATACCCTACACTTGGCACTAGTGTATAACACCGTCATACACCTCAAATTACGCAGGGCATAAACTAAGTATTTGCGGTGACAGTCGAAATTAGGGTTTTCGGATTTCGAGCCACGCAACGAGAAACACATCCAACCTAAGAATTCAAACTCATTTTAGTTGATGCATAACATTGTTAACCTAATCATGGATGATTTGCAGTGCAAATGATGACATGGCAGGTTTTTAGTTACTATAACACCAGGGGTGTTACACTAATGCACAGCTGCTGGCAAGTAAAGCACTACTGTACTTAGATGACCCTTGCCTATTTAAATTGTTTTGCTCTCTATGGCAGCCCCTGGCTTTCATGTCCATGGCAACAGACCCTGTCATGGTCCCCGATCATGTACTACTCCCCGGATAATGGCTACGCCCACTCTCTTCCTCTAACACTTTGGCAATGTCTTCTAGGCTCATTTTCATTACCCAAAATAGTGTCACTGCCCCCCTTTTAACTAGTAACTCACCTAGACAAGTTATGCTACTCGTGCCATCAGTCAAAAGGCCCAAACAGAAGCATGTTTGCATCAAACCGAGCCATATATGGGTCCTATCTAGGGCTAGACGGCTCTAATGTCATTGATGGGTTGCTATGATCGTCTAGCTCAAGAATAGAACTACAAACAGAAGAAATTAGGGCAAACATACCTTGGCTCAAGGAATATGCCATCCCCTTAGCTTGTAGTTGCTGGAGATGGCATTAAGGGCTTAATCTCGATAGAGGAGTGATCCTCCCGTGGTTTCTATGCAGCAGCTAGATTGGGTAGCTAGCAGGTGTGGATCCAACGTGGGTGTAGGGGGTGCTCAAGTGCCCCCTACTCCCTAGGGTCCAGTGGAACCTCCCATAGCCATCTCTAATTTTTTCTGCCATAGATTGAAGCTTGGGGGTAGTGGAGGTTGAAGAAATGTGCAGGTTGAAGAAAGGTGTTATTGGTCTAGTACTTTTTATGTTCAGCCCTCCCTAATTTTTTTCCCCTGGATCCGCCCTTGGTAACTAGGGCAATAGCTTTTGTGCTTGCTCAAGATGCCTCGGTCCCTGAGGGACCTTTCCCTTATATAGGCACAGCACCACAGGGGTGACCCACCTGGTAGTTGGATAGTTGGCCACCAAAATAGGCACTTAGGTAAGTTGGCTTTTGTTTTTTTTTCCAACTAGTTTTACCGACAGATCAATATGACAAATGGCTCATATGTTTTTAGTCTTGGTTTTTTCGTGTTTCTTATTTTTTTTAAGGCTATAGTGTTTTCGTACATTTACCAATGTTACTTACTTTGCTTTTTATTTTTCTTGTTTACATGGATTTTCTAATTCCTTTCTTGTTTCCATGATTGTCTGTTTTCTTGTCTAGAGAAGACATGTCTTTTTCTTTGTTCGTGGTTTGCTGGCAGTAGATGCAGCATAGCAAGAACGGGTGGCCACTGTCTAATCATGGCAAGCCGTGCAAGCTGAGGCCTCATGGCCAGCAACTGATGTCATCTTGGTAGTCGGCAGAGGAGACTTCATGGTTTGGGAAATGGTTTCAAAGGAGTTGAACCCATAGATAGGTGACTGGTTTGGTTTAGTTTGGGCTGAAAAACCATCATGGTTAGGTGTGGGGTGGTTTTTGCCGGTGGAGAAATGGTTAGAGGTGGGTTTATAGGACTTGCATGCAGGAATTAAAGGGGGCTCTTAGAGTCCGGCCATTCGGACGACTGGCGCCATTCGGCAGCGCGGGAATTTTCGGGAGCTGTAGCGCGCGCTCGCCCAGGCTGGCCAATCGCGTAGGCCCACCTTATCCACGTTGCATGCGGTGATTATTTACGGATTAAAAAAGTTATAACTCCTAAACTAAATATTCAAATTAAATTCCGATTGCACCATCAGATTTTTTTGTAATAAATCTTTCAAAACAAGATCTCACATGGATATATTTAAATAAAATTTTATTAACGAACATTTATCTTATCAAGATAGAACATTTTTTATTGAGCAGCGACGATGTTCTAAGTTCAAAAAATAATGTTCCGTCTTTGTAAGAAGAATGTTCTCGGTTCAGAAGAACAATATTCTAGTTTTATATTCGTAAAATTGGTATTATAATATACATAAAATTAAATAAATAAAAAATATAAATAATATAAATGAAAATAATAAAATCTAGAGCCTAAGGAAAAAAATAAAAACACGTAATAGAGAAAATTTAAAAGAACATCACATGGATAATTTTCAAACATCCTAAAATACAATATATAACATCGCATGTATACGGAGTGAACATCACTAAATACACTATAGAACATCTCTAAAAAATTATAAAACATCGCATATATATTACGTGAACATCACTATGTACATCATAGAACACCACATGTATACTAAATGAACATCACTAAATATACTATAAAACATTACTAAATACATTATAGAACATCGCATATATATTACGTGAACATCACTAAATACATCACAGAACATCACATGTATACTAAATGAACATCACTTAAAATGCACCATCGAACATCACTAAATGTACCACAGAACATCACTAAATACATTATAGAACATCACACATATATTACGTGAACATCACTAAACATATCATAAAACATCACGCGTATATTATACGAACATCGCAAAAAACACCACAGAACATCACATCTGTACCATGAGAACATAAAAAACATCACAGAACATCACATGTATAGCACGTGACACATAAAAAAACATAGAACATTATTTTGTATACTACATAAACATAAAAAAACAACATAGAACATCATAAAAAATAATAAGAAAAGAAAAGAAAAGAAAAAGAAATAAATGAAAGGTAAAAGTATATAAAAAATTTAAAAATGAAAATAATAATAAAGACATAAAACAGAAAAAAGAAAATAAAAAACGAATGATGCACGACAAGAAAAAAGGAAAAAGAAAAAAATAAAGAAGGATTTAAAAATAAAAACATGAATTAAAGAAAACATAATTAGAAAAGAAACAAAGAAAATAAATAAAAAGAAATCAAAAGAAAAAAGAAATAAAAAGATAAAAATGAAACATCACATGTATAGCACGCGAACATAAAAAAATAATAAGAAAAAGGAAAAAAAGAAAAGAAAAATCAAAAGAAAAATGAAATATAAGAAATAAAAAGAAACTAACGTAACAGCCAAGAGTTAAGAAAAAAAATAAAAAAATACGCCATCTACATAGAATAGAAGAAAAAGAAAAAGAAAAAATAAGAAAATAAAAGAATAAAGAATAAAGAAAAAAAAGAAAAAGAAACAATAATAACAATTCACATAAACAAAAATAAAAAATAAAATCTAAGCAAGGAAAAGAAGGATAAAGAAAAAAGAAAGAAAAATAACAAGAAAAAGAAAAAAAATACTAAGACAAAAGAAAAAGAAACAAAAAAGAAAAGAAAAGAAAACTAAACAACAACGAGCGGGAGGGAAAAATCAAAGGAAAAGAAAAAGAAAATAAAATAAGAAAAAAATAAAATAAAAAGAAAAGAAAAGAAAAAGGAAACATACGTACTTACCTGGGGAATCAAAACTATCACGCGTGCATGTGGGCCAAGGCTGCTCGTGTCCGTGCGTGGGAAAGCATCGCGCGGGAGCATAACCATCGTGCGGGAAAGCATGACACGGGAATCATCGGCCAAACGCTCCTGTCCGAGCGTTCGGACGGGAAGAATTCCGGGAATTAGATAGGTGTGAATTCAGTTTAGCATCCCTTTAGCAAGGCTAATTATGAGCAAAATTTATGGTATAGATGATCTCTTATTTTTCTTGTTTTGAGAGAAAATTTTCAGGGGCAGTAGATGTCGTCCTGGACATCGAGAGAGGGATTATCGCTTTTGATCCCTATCTCCATCCTCAAGAGCCCGCTCCTCTTTTGTGCAACCCCAACCACAATGCCCTCAGCAAACCCAGAGTTGGGCTAATGCCGTGGCCATATCTCCACCGAACACTGCGGTGAGATCTTCATCGCAAGAACTTCGCAAATCGTCGTCAGAGTCACATCCTATTGACAATAACACCAACCCAAGTTGCCACCACTGCTACTGTGCCTCTCCTACTTTGACGACTTTGAACATCCTGTAACGCCTCAGAGTCTAAATGGCTTGGATCCACTCTACAGGCTGAGTAAACCACACCTACCAACATCTCACTTACGCTTTCGTCCTCGCTTCACGTAAAAGGATTAACCCGAGAATGGTGGGATGGACTATACTGGGCCGGAGGATGTCACATACACCCCCCTCAAAGGGCTCGACGTCCTCATTGACCCAACACACCCACAACCGGGCAAACAATGACCAGGAACGTTCCCTCCTTAGCACATGTGACCTTGCATCTAGTGTCGACACATATGCCATGCCGTGCACCCCGTAGGGCCTACACGCGCAATGAGCTCCATGTCCGCGCCCCTAACCCACATGCGCGTGGCCGCGAAGGTTGGTTCTGATACCATTTGTAATGCCCCAGAGTCCAAATGGCTCAGATCCACTCTACAGGCTGAGTGAACCACACCTACCACCGTCTTACTTATGCTTTCGTCCTTGCTTCACGTAAAAGGATTAACCCGGGATGGTGGGATGGACTATACTGGGCTGGAGGATTTCACACATCCAGTCCATGCTCGCACCTTTGGTGGAGTCCTTGAGATCAGAGCTCTAGAACTAGGTTGATGTTCATTCAGACGAAGTGATGCACCCCCTCAGGAAGGAGGCTTCTACCATTAAGTTGTGGCTAGCACATGTGGCCACCCATTGGGACTACCATTAAGTTGTGACTAGCACGTTTGGCCACCCATTTGGAGTCCGCGGAGCCTTAAGGAGATCACACTTCTATTTCCGACATGGTCTAGCTTTGTTCTTGTGGCATTGTTGGTGTTGCAAGTGGGTTCTTGTTGACAGAATTGTCCTAGTCATTGTAGTAGTTGTTGTTCCATTTGTAAACCTCCTTCGAGGGCCATTGTTTGTCCAGTCTAGGCCTTCTTCTTTATCAATATTGGCAGCTCTCTTGCCCGATTTGTTTAAAAAAGGAAATATTTTTATTGTGTTTTTGTGACAGTAGCTATTGTGACAAGATTATATTGGCAACGTATCTGGTGCAAACCAATCTTTCCGTGCAACCGTGCAAACTTCTAATCTGGGCCATATGATGTTGATCCAAGGGGCGCATGTGGATTATGTAATTTTGCGCTTAATCGCCCGCTCCTAATCACACTTTTGCAAATCCCCCCTCCCACTCCCCCTGCGCCCCCTTGGATCAACATCATATGGACCAGATTAGAAGTTTGCACGGTTGCACAGAGAGATTGGTTTGCACCAGATACGTTGTCGATTAAATTTGCAGAAAGATAACTCATTCATTCGTGACAGTAGTAGAATCTATTCAGTAAAGGAAGGAGGAAAATGATAAAAGATATGTAGTAGTTCTAAAACGACCTATGTTTAGAGAAAAGTTGAGAAGGCTAAAACAACCTATATTTGAAATCAGTGGGAGTAAGTACGATGGCAATGAGTAGCAAGATGTCGGTTTTATGCCCATCATTTTTCTTTCCTCTTCCTCTAGTCTCCCAATGGATTTATACCCTCCTCAAATATATGGATTTTAGATCTTTCAAAAAAATCCGGATTTTAGACTATTGGACCTTCGTCATCCCTTCGTCATCATGTTATCTATAAACTCTTCTTTCTCGTTCCTCTAGTCGTCTTGTAACTTCGGCCATGATGCTTAAAACAAGCTCCTATGCCCTCCACCTCCTCCCCTACTCCCCACCGAGCGGACCTTCCTCCCCTTCACTCTAGAGCCCAAAATTCCCAATCCTAATCCCAAAATTCCAAATCCCTATGACCCTAGTCCAGTCTCACCAGAGATGGAGGGGACAAGGTGAATCTTGCTAGAACCGGATAATATTGAGTATAAGAGAAATTTTAGACATACGTAGAAGTACAAAAAAAACCTATGAAAATCTGAATACTATCGTGAAAGAGCTCCTTTGGAAAATACCTATTTTCTGTACTCAGAGATACCTATTACCATTGCAAAGGCAACAGACAGTTGTGCTTGTATCAAGAAAAAGAATACTGTGAGTAGCAAAGGCGAAAGATATGCAGTACATTCGCAGAAAGACACGTACAGATACCAGTAGGCACAAAATGTACACGGTGAGATCAACAACTATGTATGGTTCCTACCAACCACGTGGCTGCACGCTCCGGCCATGACCGGCGTCTCCATTTCCACCTCCGCGGCTGCCGTCTCCTGTCCACGGCGCACTTCCAAGCGGTCGGAAACTGTATGCACTGCCGTTGTCGAACCAGCTGTCCTTGCGGCTTTGCGCCATGTCCACCCGATGGAAACCTTTCCTATAGCTGTAGCCGTAGCTGCTGCTGCTGCTGGTGCACCATTGCACCTCGGAGGCAGTGCCGCTCCCTGCCCCATGTCCGTAGCTGCTTCTACCGGTGGGCTTCGTGTGGGCGGCGGCACCGGCACCGCTGTTCCCTCTCCCCCGCCCCATCCACCCCGTGCCGGCGTTCTTGTGCTCTTCCCGCGGCGAGACCGGCGTGCTCGGCTTCCAGATAGTGTCCGGCCTCTGAAGTCTGCAAGCCAGCAAGTGGTACGCCAACCAACCATGAGGAACAAACAAGCAACTGATCGATCATGAGAATTCGTGGTGCCAGAAATGGAGTTCCACTTACATGGGCGCTGGTGGCCTTGAGCCCTGGTACGTGTGCCAGAGTGGCCTCTTCGAGATGTCAGCTCCCGTAACAGTCTGCATGGTTCAGGAATTCCAAAGACGATGGATGACCCATCGATGATGAGCTCCAATTGTAAATAAATTGGAATAGTAATAAACAACTTACTAGTATCATTATCATCATGAAGTCATGAACCCACCTTTTCAGGTACTCTGACATTGCCAAGTAGTCTTGGAATTGGGTTTGCTGCCTCAGGGTTGAAGAAGTCAGCTGATCTGAAACATGTGTACCCAAAATGTAAGACAAAGCTAGCTACCACGAGGCCTCAAGACAGTGAGGCTCGAGAGAAGACATACATTGCCTGATCATTCGTGATGTCCAGCAGATCTTTTATGGGTTTGCGAAGGGAACCGTTGCTGAAGCCACCATCTTCATCAGGCGATATCCACCCTCCAATTCCACTATGCAAATTTAAATATTTAGGCCATTGCTCTGAACAAAATGTCAACTTAAAAACGTGCTGGTACTAATTCACATAATTCGTTCAGAAATGCACCTCGTAGCTGAATCTATCGGAAGCTTTTGCGGTGAATGGTACGATGCTTGTACAATGGCTTCAATGTGTGGCAGAGATTTTGAGTTCCTGTGCAGGAAGATCTTCTCTTGTCGAGTGGTATTCCGTTTCGATTCATGAATCTAATTTAGTAACAAGCCCCTATGACCATGGTTTTTGCAACAGCAATAAAATTTAGTGTAACATGAGCACAGATGACAAACAATTGTTTTTACCGTGAGCTCTTTATCTACCACTCTGGTAGCCGAAAGCAGCAGTTCCTCAGAGATACCCTGAAACAGTCTTTCACTGAAAATCAGCACCGCCAAGTGCATTGCCATTTGATCAGTACTAGACTGTCAACCCGTGCACTCGCACGGGTTAGAATCTTAGAAGATGCAATAATTATTTAGGGCCTCTTTGGCTTATTGCTACAGTAGCCGGTGAAGCCAAAAATAATGACCTCACTGGCTTCTAGTCGTTGGGAAAGAGCGGAGAGAAAAAGAGCAATATAAACAGGGGCTGAACAGTACATAAACAGTGTAGCCATAGGTGAAGCCCAAGCCATTAGAAGCTCCACCAAAGAAGCCCTTATTATTTAGTACCTCTAACTAATTAAAAAATTACTTAAAATAAATTGTATGTTTATATCTTGAATATGCAATTAGTTGAAACCTTGGCATAAACTATGGTGGCTTTTGTTGCATCCCATATCTTATGATGTCATGAATCTAAAATTTATTTTTTAAAATTTATTCTTATTGATTGCTATAGATTTTTTATCCTTAAGTTAATTTAAAACTTTTATTCTTATTGCATCTTTTATTAACTCTCCTTTTTATACTTTTTAAATAAGAATTTTAGAAACCTGCATTGTTAAATACTATGCTAACATAAGTGATTATTTGAAACCTCCGCCATGTCCCTTAAGATAAGTGACAGAACTTGAACTTATACCTCCGATAGGTAGCAATGCTAGTATCAAGAGGATATTAATATTTGAACCTTATAATGATCGACTGTTTACTCATAAGGAATCTTAAAGGCCGAAAACATATGGCTACCGGTGGCCTCTCCTACTTCTAAAGATGATTGAATTTTCCAATCAAGGAATTATATGTATAGTAATGGTTATACTATCAATAGTTGTATCAAACATTTTAGTTAAAATGTAAAAATATATCTACACTAACAAACTATATAAATTATATGTCATGGTTACTAATGTGATTTTAAACAATTTGTTAGTGTCACTACTATATGAGTTGTTAAAGAAATATTTTTTATGTGTTAAAGAATAGACCCAATAGCTATTATTATCAATGGTGATTAGATTCTACCGAATTGATGGTCCGATGTTTTTTATTTTTATGAGAATTTCTAGGTTCTATCTTTTTTTCTATCGGGTCTCATCAGGATCAATGTGGAGCCTCCATTGGTGGCCTCTAGTAAATTTATAGTATTTATCTTTTTTAGCATGGTATGTATTTAGTTGAAACCTATGGATAAGATATATATGCTCTTGCAGTTTTTTCCATATGTTAAGTTGGAACTCTAGTGTTTTTTTATCTTTTATTCAAAATTTTAAAATTTTTATTTTATTAAAAAAGAGTTTAGGTCCTAGTAGTGTTTTCCACATGTTAAGTTTAAACTCAGCTTGCACCCCCGCACTCAACACGTTGAATTTGTTATATAATCGGATTATATGTGTTGCAGTATTATTTTATATAGCATAGAGTACTTATAATTAAATTACCAATATTGATATGACATATTGTTTCTATCAAAATGTATAAACTTTTTTGAAATAACAACTTATGAAATTTATTATCATGGAGTATTAATATAAATTTAAGTGAACTGTGAGTGTAATTACTATGTGGTCTGTTAAGTGAACATTTTTTTATGTTTCATAAGCTATTAAAATAAATATTTATCCTAGTGTATACATGTTCACTTGTTTATACGGTGGAACCTAGTATTATGCTTACTTTTAACTTCACGGTTGTAGAAGTGTGTAATTTAGAAATATATATAGCGTACTTTATGAATGTTTTGAATTATTTTTGTAATAGCATATATTAGTCTTTACTTGTAGATTTGAGAGATATTTTTTTTTATTTTTTGTAACAACTGAGATACATACAAATATAAAGGTGTTACTTTTTATTATTTTTTTACATATTAAGTTGGAACTCTAGTGTTTTTTTGTTTTGTATTTAAATTTTTTTATTTTGTTAAAAAAGAGTTTATGTCCTAGTAGTGTTTTCCACATATTAAATTGAAACTCAGCTTGCACCCCCCCACTCAACATGTTGAAGTATTGTTTTATATAACATAGAGTGCTCAAAATTAAATTACTATTATTGATATGACATATTGTTTCTGTTAGGATGTATAAACTTATTAGAAGTAACAACTTATAAAATTTATTATCATGGAGTATTAATATAAATTTTAAGTGAACTATCGGTGTAATTGCTATGTGGTTTGTTAAGTGAACATTTTCCATGTTTTATAAGCTATTAAAATAAATATTTATCCTAATGTATACATGTTCACTTGGTTTATATGGTGAAACATAGTATTATGTTTACTTTTAACTTCAGGTTGTAAAAGTATGTAATTTAGAAATATATATAGCATACTTTATGGATGTTTTGAATTATTTTTTAAAACGGCTGTGATAGATACAAATATAAAGGTGTTACTTTATATTATCTTTCGTAATGACATATATGAGTAGGTTGAATGAAAATTTAGGAGTTACTTTGCATTATGTTTCATAATGACAGAGGTGGATACTTTATAAAATCATTATGGGGTATTTTAAATTATCATTCATAATGGCAAATGTGGATCATTTAGATACAAAAGCTAGAGGGTTATTTGGAATTATCTTCATAATGGCAATGGTGTGTAATTTAGATGCAATGTTAGGTTGAATTATCGTTAATAATGGCAAATGTGGGTAATTTAGATGCAAATTTAGAGGTTATTAAATTATCTTTCATAATAGTAAATGTGGCTAATTTAGATGCAAAATTAGTGGGTTGCTTTATTTGTTTTTTTATAATGGTAGAGGTGGGTAATTTTTTTATAAATTAGGATAGATCCATTGGCTATTATTAGCAATGATGATTAGAGTCTTATTTAGATTAAATGCCAGATGTTTCTGATTATTGTGAGAATTTATAGAATTTATCTTTTTTTCTTAGCACATCTGGTGAGAATTAACGTGGTGTCTCCGTTGGAGGCTCCAATCATATTTAAGGGTTGTTTTAAATTATATTTTATAATGGTAAAGGTGGTTAATTTAGATGCAAAATTAGAGGATTACTTTATGTATTTTTTATAATGGTAGAGTTGAGTAATTTTTTATAAATTAGGATAGATCCAATGGCTATTATTAGCAATGATGACTAGAGGGTTACTTTATGTATTTTTTTTCATAATGGCAGATGTGGATAGTTTTTTATAAATTAGGATGGATCCAATGGCTATTATTAGCAACAATGATTATAGTCTATCGTATCAAAGGTTAGATGTTTTATCGTATCGAAGGTTAGATGTTTTTTATTATTATGAGAATTAATAGGATTTATCTTTTTTCTAGTGCGTGTAGTGAGAATTAACGTGGTGCCTCAGTTAGAGTCTCCAATTAGTAATAGTAAGATATGATAAGATGGATTGAAATTATCAGTTGATTCAGCTCATCGATCCATTGCACATATGAACGAATCGCTCACCTTCCACAAGCAAGCGCGCTCGTAGCGCAGTGGTAAGCGCGCGGGTGTTCGAACTACAGCTGCCTCTAGATGAGAGGCGTGTAAAAAAAACTCACCTTCCACGAGAAACGTTTCCCATTCGTGTTAGTCTCCAGCTTCGGATAGTTGAAGTCTTCGCGGCCCATTAATTTCCTGTAACATTCTGGGAGAGCAGACCAGCTGGCAAAAAGTGGGGAAATGATTAACCCTTTTCATAAAATCTCAATAGGTAATTTGCATGGCAGCAGTAAGAATGGTGAACGTGCCTTCGTGGTGGCAAAACTGCCATGAGCTGATCAAACGGCCGTAGAGGTTTGTCCAGAGTGAAAGATATCTCGAACTGAGAAAGAGCTTTGAGATCGGATACGAAAGGAGAAACAAAAAATGGGTAGTACCTGCGACAAGTTGTAACATAAGACGTAGAATGGAAGCATTTATGAATGAGATTGAGATAAATAGAATCAATAACATTATAACAATGAAATAAACTATTGCTCAGTGTATGCAAACATTTCATTCTTACCAGCTCCATGATGGAACGTCGGCAAAATAGCATTGAAGCACCCAACAAAGTCCTTCTAAATACTTCTGAGCCTGAATTCAAAGGGAGGAGAGTGGGGAAAAGGAGGGCAGATTATAACAATATATAGAATGCCAACATGCCACAACTCAAGGGATATATATAAATAAGGAAAACATAACCATGTCGTTCTGCAGCTTTCCTATTTCATTAGAAGTTTGTACACCGAAATACTCCCTGAAGAACCGGGATTTCCATCCTGGTAATCCCAGTCTTATCTGCAATAGATATTTCAAAGATTGTAGCAGGACTGCAGGAGAAATACTAAGTATCGATCCACATGAGCATCACTAACTCTGTCATATGGTTGTTCTTCATTAAAAAGGAGGTCATCTAATTGTTGCCTCAGCTCTGATATTTCACTTTCTGAAGTTGTACGCAACATTTCGCAACACATCTTCTGCAAGGAGTCCTAAAGGCCAAAACGAACATATATATTGACAACGACAATAAATTCCATTTTGCATCAAGGTACACTATTGACTAGAATGCTAACATGCCTGCTCCAGTTCATATCTTTTGCGAAGAATTCTCTCTTCATACATGGACAGTTCATGAAGAAATATTTCCAACCTTGAGACTTCCAGACACGCATCATATTTATCTTTGACCTGTTTTCAGTATTTTCAATGAAACTACGTCACAGCATAATTCAATGGATGATTATTTTGATGAAACTAAGAGGCTGGAATTCTCCAGGTACTTTGTCTGCGTTGACTATATACCCTCCCATTTTGTTGAAGGTTGTTTTGTACACTTCGATGAGAAGATCAACTGCACACTGTCACATGGAACAAACGAAAGAAAGATCTACATCTTTTCATAGTAATGAACAAAGTGAAAGGATATATGTAATGAAAACAAAATTAACTTTCGATTAAGCTGTTACTAGTATAATCTAAAGGCATATATATGCACACACATATACCTCATGCGCCATAAGTGATGGAATATGTGGGATGAAATCGTTTCCCATCAAGAAACAAATAAAGATGAAGTCATCTATTAGCCTCTCAGTATCAGGTTCGTGGACTGGGTCCAGTATCTTGAAATCAATCTCCAAGTACTCTCTCAGAACCCATATGTTCAAAAACTGAAAGAAGATGGCGTTATTCACATATCAATATGATGAGTAACAACTGGCAATTATGTTCCTATCTGAGGTTAATTAGGGGTGGTGAGGAGGACCAGATATTGTTTCTTCAGTTTCCCTTGTGTTTCTGCCTGATTTGGGGGTCGCGAATCCTGTTGAATTTAAGCATAAGAGGAGTCCACACCACTATAAATAAACTACCGAACTAATTATTTGATAGGTAGAACTTTACATACTGCCTAGCCTTGTATATATTATATATAATAATAATAATAATATATAATAGCTTAAATATGCCTTCTATATATATGTGACGCATAGCATTGATGAGAGATCAACAGACCTCACGCAAAATAGAGAAGTGGACTTCATGAGATGCCAAAGCAAGCATGATCAGATCCGCATCCTGCAATTATGCTTCACAATCACAATTAACCCGGCCAGTACAAATAGACAGGGTGCGAAAGCGAAACTGGATCGATCGGTACAACATTCGAAATGATGAGACAGTCAAGAAAAAGGATTGATATGATGTTCCCTACATGCCCATACAAGCAGTGTCGAGTGTTGGGGTCATAGCCTTCCATGCTGCGTTGCGCACGGATGAACGACATGATCTTGTGCTCCCCTTCTCCAGGAACATTTGCATCGGAGAGTATTACCTTCAGAACAGAGATGTTGTGAACTTATCAAGCAACATCCTTGTAAACAGTTGTTAATATATTATTATATAGAGTCTGTGATTAGATTAGATACAGCATGCGTGCGGAACGGTTGAAATGATGAACAGGAACTAGAAAGCAAGCGCAAACCATGATATCTTTCCACCCGGGGTCACTATTCAATCTGGCACGAATGTAATAGTCGAGCGCTTGTGACAGCTTCTCCATGAATTCAGTTCCTGGTGCGATGACATTGGGGTCAGGAACCTTGGAAGTCTCTCGCGCTGGCACCTCCTTCCCTTGAGTCTCCTGTAAATCGAAGCATGGACACATTTTCTTGATTATTATTGCTTCAGCAGCAGACATACAGTATCATCACGATGTCGATGTACGAAATGAAACGCGATTTACCCGTCCACTTCGCACTCGGTACATTTTGGCGCAAGGAGCGACGCCATCTGCACTTGGGAAACCAAACAGAAAAGTGCATGTATATATAAATAGTCGAAGGGAACCAACAACATCCTTCACACTTTGAAAGTACTCTTGTTTATAGTGAACATCACTAAAGTCCCGTTTTGGATACCCCTCCGATTATAATATAATCAGATTATATAATCAAATTTTGATTCAAACGGGATTGATTATACGACGGATTATTATAATCAAAACTCTTGATTACCATAATCCCATAATTCAGATAAGACCTGGTGCTTATAGTTAAATAACTGTAAATTACACGTTTCTAAATCAGCCACTTCTATCACTATTGATTCAATGACTATTATTATCGATGGTGATTAGAGTCTACTGAATTGATGGCAAGATCTTTCTGTTTTTTCTGATAATTTTTAGGATTTATCTTTTTTTTAGCGTGTCTAGTAAGGATTAACGTTGTGGCTCCGTTGGAACCTTCAATTAGTAATAATTATATATAATATACAAGATGGTGACATGTGGGCCAAACTGATCGGTAGAGCTGAGTTGTATCTAAAGAAGCACGAAGGGCGATGGGAGGGGCGGCACCAGGAGTGCCCCGCGGATGCCCATCTCTGGCCACTGCCGCCGCTGCCAGCCCATGGCGGCTGTGGCCCGTGGCAACACCGAAGCCGGGGCGATGGGTGAGTGTAGCAAGGGACGCAGGCGACGTCCCATGTTTGTGGCAACACCGCAGCCGGTGATTTCTACGGCAACACGCAAGGCGTTACGGTCGACTACATCTCATCAACTCATCAAGATCACGATAACGACGAAGAGGACAAGGAGAAGAGTAACCAGGAAGCTCGGCAATCACTTTCTTCAGTTGTGGCCATTGCCGCTGCAGCGACGGTTCAACCGGTAGTGGTGGCTGCATGGCAAAGAGGCGCCTCTCTCCAAGTTCTAGGTGGGTTCGGATTATGATTCCGACTCATCCATCGACAAGGTGATAGGTAGAGGATGAGGAGATTTCAGACACCGGAGTTCATCAAGGTTTCGTTTGGATTATTAGAAGGGATCGGCGTGGATTGGGCCAGAAACCCCGTCGCTGCGGGGAGCAGACCCACACCGGGGAAATATCCGCGTGTGCGCCAAAAATGCATTTGGCAAGTGTGGGGGTTTCCAACACCTTTTCTTTCAATGCACTTAGGACTTGTTCGGATGCTATCGAATCCACCTCAATCCACATGTGTTGGGGTGGATTGGCAAAAACGATAACATCCAAACAAGGCCTTAAACTAGGTTCCGTAGAGGGCTATGCATATGGTGCTAGGACTTAAACTAGCCCGGAATGTCCAAAGCTTATTTGATACTGGTATCGTAGATGAGGCAAAAATTTTAGATTCTTTTTATTGACGGGAGCAGCAATGATATATTGCTCCATTTGGCTAACAGAGAACAAAGCTGTTTTTGACAAATGTCGACACAAAACTCTTCTATAGGAACGTATTGGCTTCGATTCTGGGCTCAGTTGTAGTAGTGTGAGGCACAGAAGAACCTGGTGTTAGAGGCTTGCCACAAGATGGAGAATGCGGCAATGTGTTTCTTCATGTCCTATGGATGGCCTTTTATTTTCAGAAATGAACCAGTTTTGTTTTGTTTTGTAAACTTGTTCCTATCGTCATAGAGGGATTTATTATAATAATGTGGCCTGATTCCTTTCTTAGAGGATGAAGTCGGATATTCGTTCCATTATCGAAAAAATAAATTCAATTTGATATCCAACTATGTATGCATATAAATATACACGCACCTACTGCCAAGTAGAGGAGCCTTCTCGGGCGGACGATGCGGAACAAGCGATCCATGTCTCCGAACATGGACTCGAACACCTCGTGGAGCGTCATCGGAGGGAACACCTGCACGCGCGCGCACACACTAATACCGGAACTACTGAAAGGCAGCTCAAGAACAGACGATTGAGAACAAACAACGTAAATACTGGCAAGATCCAGGCAGATTACATGCATGGATTGAAGCGTGTACGTACATGTATGCGTGTATACTTCTGGTCCTGCGGGTGGAAGCAATTATGGATGATGTCATTCATGTCCAGGTAGAGGTTGTCGTAGATGAAATTGCCATTGCCACCATCAGGTCCCTCTGGTTCTTCCTTCGCGGGGGAGACGATCCTTGGGTATTTCATCACGGCCCACCTGTAGAATTTAGGTATTCCCATGGCAGCTGTCCAGGCCAGCTGCAACGATGGAGGGAGCAGAGGGCAGCAAGTGAAGCAAGAAGAGGATGATGAGCACTGGTGTTTTCTAGAGATGGGAACGACACTGCACGTACGGACTGATGTCTTGGGGGGCTACCTAGGACCTTTTACTTCACCTCTAAGTTTTCTCCCACAGCCAGAGTCCGTAGATGACTAGGCTAAGGACATGAAAGTTTTGGTGACGAGGAATGGGAGACTTTCGATAAAGCTGTTCATTTCATTCAGACTGCTTTTAATAAAGGCTAAAGGCTAACCCAACTTCATGGTCTTTCCTTAGTTGTTTATATATAGACCGTGTTTAGTTTGGTTTGATGTGGTATATCTGATAGTTGTTATTGGGTTAGTCGTGCTCCTTATGCATTTCGTGAGTTGTCTTTTAGTCCAGCTTAGTGTTGCTTTCTTAACCGAGTTGCATTAGTTTTGTTTGGGGTTGGGTGTTTTTTTACCCTTATAATAGTTGTGTGGTTTTTGCGCTCAATTTCTAGTAAAAAAATAAGGCCGGCAGTTGTTTTTATTTTTCTCCTAATAATAAAATTTCAGCCAAGCTTTTGCTGTCCTTTTGAAAAAAAAGGCTAAAGCTATCGTTCACTCGAGCAGTTGAGCAGTCCTCGTCACTCGATTATTTCTCTGAAACCCGGCTAGTCCAGCGAACTCAGGTTCAAATTTGGAGTTGGGGTTTTCACCAGAGACAACGCCAGGCTTAGGCCTTGTTCGGTTGAGAGGGATTAAATCTCCAAGTGGAACTAATCCAGAGAGGGATTGGAGTGAATCCCTCCCATGTCACTCAAACCCCTCAGGGAATCCCTTCTTCCTGTAATCCATCTCTATGTTCGGTTTTGTCTGAGGTGTTGGGTTTGGTTGGCAACTTATCCACAGGACGGCCTCCATGCTTGGAGTCAAATATTCACACAGATGCAACCAATTGTTATTAGGTCACAATCGCACAAATGCATCATGAGAACACGAGAAATCAAGAGTGTGGCAATGGGAACTTGCAGTTGCAGAGGTAGAAAGCGAAACCATGGTAACCTGCAGAGGTACACACAATGCCAAGAATGTCTCAAAAAAGAACAAATTCATAACCACCATGGACTGCACACCTATCTGGCGATGTCAGCTCTCTGAATCTCTGGTACTCAACGGCGAGTATGCCACAACGAGCACGGTCATTTCAATAACATTTGATCCTCAGAGTGATTGGGAGCGGGAGGGCATGAGCACCTCCCCCACCACCGGGGCGGCTCCACAGCCGTCGGCAGCTGCTCCTCCCACCATCTTCTCCCCCTGGCCCCCGCACCTCCCCACCCCCTCCCACCTGCAACCCTCCTACACCCCGATAGGAGCCAACGTTCCACTGCCAGTCCGTGCTCTAGCTCCGCGCGGCGGCCACCTCTGGAAGGATGGTCCTCTCTCCAATGGAGGTTGTTTTGGCGCCCCGCCGCCCAAGCTGCGCAATGCGCGCCAACTGGAGGGTAGCTCCCATCATCCCGTAGCACCTGCCTCCAGCGCTGCTGGACATCCGGCCACCCCTTCTCCAGGTGCGCTCTTCTGCAACCTTGTCCTCTCTGACTTCTTCCATGAATCCCTTGCCGCCCCCTCTTTCCGTTCAGTCGGGGCCTCCCCCTTCTGGATTGTCCACGGTAGGTCTCCTCGCTCGGTCTCCTGCACTATGGTGAAAAATGCTCTCAACTTCTCATTCTCCCCCCTCCCTTCCGTTTTCCAATCTTGCAAACCTGCCCTGGCATCTTCATGGCCACGGCGCGTGACTGCAATGTGGCGAACTACATCGTTGCCCGTGGCAACTGCAAGCTCAGAGACCTTCACCTCACCCTCTTCCTCGACCTCCCCTCCGCTGCTGCATTTCTCCGCCAGGCCGACACCGGGGACAACTACCCGCCTTAATATTCAAAAGCCCCTGCTCCATTATGGTGGGATGGGCCAGGGGAAACTTGCTCACCTGGGCCTGCTCCGGATCCCCCCTCTAACCAGGATGGGCCTAGGAAAACTTTCTCCTGGGCCTGCTCCAGATCACCCCTCTAACCGGGCCCTTGCTCCCAAGCCGGCCCATAGTCACTCTACCTACCCCCATCCTGGTCCCGATGCCCATCGGCCCCGCCACAATTTTTGCGGCCATGACCAAGTCAAGGCGCACCCATCCCTGCTAAATTAAACGGTCCATCCTCGGCTGACGCAAGGGACACTATCACCACGCCGCGCAGCGGTGCCTCGCCTGTCACCTTAACTCCTCTTGAGCTCCCACCCCCTCCCTCTCTGGCATCTAATCTCAATAGTGCCGCCCTCGATTCTGCGCCCTGGTGTGATGGCTAAGTTAACACTCCCCCACAACGGTGAGCGGATGGCCACTATGACCATGGCCGGAGATCACGCTATCCCCCCTTCAATTGGGAAATTCAAGACTGCGGTACCCTCATCCCCTTTTCCAATCCGGCGATGCCTCACCGCCCCACTGTTCCCTCGTCTTCCACTGTCACCATCCCTCCTTGACACGTCATGGGCTCTCCTTCCTCGTACCTAGCTGTGCTCCTCTCTCCCACCTCGGGCTATTTATGGTGCTGTTGGCAAGCTATGCCATCACAACTGCTTGCTCCCACTTTCTAGCAGCCAGTGCTTCTGCTGCCTCTCCACTGACCACTTGGTTGCTGACTGCCACGACCCTGTCAAGTGTCGGGTGTGCCTTTGCACTGGCCACCACAGCTTCAGGTGCACCATGGCTGGCACCCCCCGCGGCCTTTGGGACCGCCTCTCCGGGCGGTCCTCTCCGCCTCACCGCTCCTCCGCCCCGGCCCTCACCATGAGCTGGACTAGCCAAGCCTATGCTACCTGGCACTCCTCGGTGGTGGATCGGCGCACCCGGGCCAGGCTCGGTCCTGCTCTCCCCCGGCGTGCCAGGACAGCTCCCCCGTGCCGCGCCGCGAAGGTAGCCGCTCTCCCTCGGTTCACCTCCTCGACGTCAACAGCCACGGGCCACATGTCCCATGCCTTCCTGCGTGGTGCGTGCCCACTCCTTTCTCTTTTGGGTGGTGGTGGGGGGGTCCCCTCATCACTACTAGATTTTTACCCTATTGCCACGTGACACCATTTGCATCGCCACAAATTGTGTTGCAATAGGGGCGTGTTTTGCAACATTTGTCCAAAAAGGTGGCACTAGGTTGCCACAAAAATAGTGCATTGCAATTTTTACGTTCGGCGTTGCAAGAGGTGAACCTATAGCAACCCTTTTTTGAAAAGTTTTGCTATATGTTAAAAATATTGCCATGATGACAATTCATTGCATTAGTATTGACTAGCGTTGCAACTGTCTGGTGCTTTTGCAACCAAATAGAACATTGTTACTATTGCTTGAAATTATTGCCATATTGTTGTTGGGTTGTAATATTTCTCACGACCATTGCAATAGGTAGACCGTGTATTGCAACTAAATTTCTAAAGTGATGCAATAGTTTGTCACTATTGCCGTATGAAAGGATCAAGATGCCCAAGAGGGGGGGTGAATTGGGCTTTTCTAAAAATTAATTGCAAGAATTAAATCCTATAAGCTGGAATTCACCCCTAGTGCCTACTTGTGTTCCTAGAGATTCTACCGATAAAAGTTTTGCACCCTAGTTTCCAATCCTAGTCTAGCATGGCAATTCTAGGAAAGTAAATCAAGCAATGAATGTAAATGCAAGAATGTAAATGCTTGAAAGTAAGGGCAAGGAACACGGCGATGTTTTTTCGAGGTATAGGAGAGTCGCCTCTCCCCACTAGTCCTCGTTGGAGCACCCGCGCAAGGGTGTAGCTCCCCCTTGATCCGCGCAAGGATCAAGTGCTCTCTACGGGTTGACTCTTCGACACTCCGTCGCGGTGAATCGCCCAAAACCGCTCACAAGATGAGTTGGGTCATCCATAAGCTCCGTCGGATGATCACCAAACTCCCAATCACCACCAAGCCGTCTAGGTGATGGCGATCACCAAGAGTAACAAGCTAGAACTCTCACTTGACCACAACGAGCCTAATGAGAAGGTGGATGCACACTTGCTACTCTCTAATCGATAGTGAGGAACTCTCAAGCTTTGATTCTCAAAACACAATCCTCACTAGAGCTCTTGCACTCCCTTGCACTCCAAAGGTGTTTCTCAGCTGATCAAATGAGCAAGAGACCTCTAAAAGAGGTGGTGGGGATGTATTTATACACCCCACAGTCGAAACGAACCGTTACCTGCCAACTCAGCAAAACACGGGGTGACCGGACGCGCCGGTCGAAGTGACCGGACGCGCCGGTCCCCTGTAACGGTCGAAATTCCGAAAACATGGCTGAGTGACCGGACGCGCCGGTCAGGGGTGACCGGACGCGTCCGGTCGTGCAGGGAGCTTACTATAACCACACCGGAAGCGCGACCGCGTCCGATCGGTGATGACCGGACGCGTCCGGTCGTCGCTGGACCTTACTGGAACGTGACCGGACGCGCCGATCACACCCAGGTCGCGTCCGATCGGGTGTTTCCCCTCAAGTGACACGTGTCGACTCTGACCACCGCGTCCGATCCTCGCAAGGACCGCGTCGGGTCGTCAGCGCCGAAACTCAGTCGCAGTTTTGAACTGACCAGACGCGTCCGGTCAAGCCGAGGACCGCGTCCGGTCAAGGGAAAAACACCCTAAACTTTCCGAAACACGTCGCAACTTGAACCAAGTTGCTTCCAACTGAACTTTGAGCTATTCTAGAGCTGCCTAGTGCTAAGTTTAATAAGTGTGCACCACACCTAAACATAAGACTCACCTAGGTCAAGCTACCCGCTCTTGCCCCCCTTTATAGTACGGCCAAAAGAGAAAAACGAAGATCCTAACGACTATTCCGAATGTATCTCAACACCTCGACATCCGGAACTAACCGTCCTTAATCTTAACGTCACTCCTTTGAAAACCGAAACGATTTCCATCAAGGGGCATGAATACCATGGTGCCCAAAGCAGTTATAACCTCCATGACCTAACTTACCGAAGTTTCTGCAAAACACACGTTAGTCATGGTAATAAAGCGTTGTCATCAATTGCCGAAACCAAACCTCGGGGCCTAGATGCTTTCACCGTATTTTTTGTTGGTTATAATATTTCTCACGACCATTGCAATAGGTAGCTGCTTATCGCAACTAAATATCTAAAGCGAGGCAATAGTATGTTGCTATTGCCAAAGGTGTGTTTGGTTGCTATAATTTCTAGTGTTATTGTAATATGCTGCTGTAGGAAACACCTGTATAATTTCTTTGTGGTGCCCGTCCCTATCATAGGAGGAACAGCTGCCTCTGGAGCTGACAACCCTGAAGAAGTAGCAAATGTGGTAGTGTGCGAGGGTGTCGGCTGACCAGTCAACTCGCTGTATGTGGCACTGTAATCACCGAAGGGTGTGCTTGTCAGGAGGTGAGGGCGAGGCTGGTCTGAAGGAGTAAACCCCGTCTGAATAGGCGTGTAGCTCGGGGACTGGAACGACTGGGGGACCTACTGCTGTGGAGATGTGAACTGAAAGCTCGGCTGTCCCTGACTCGATGGACCACTGGACTGTAGAGCAGGAGTCAGGACAGAAGCAGGCGGAGGAACCCCAACAGTGACTAGATGGCGCAGAAGGTCCAGATACTGCTGCTGACTAGCTGCACTCTGTCGCTGCATCTCGTACTGCTGTCGCTGCATCTCAACTTGTTGGCGCTGGATCTCAAGCTGCTGACGCTGAAACTCGTCCTGATGAGCCTCTATCTGTGCAAATGCTGCAGCTGTGTCCTGAGCCTGTCGCTGTAACTGCAGCTCCTGTCGCTCCTGTGCCTGAGTCAGCCTCTCAAGGATAGCCACCATGGCTGGGTCTGAGCGGGAGGCTGAACCAGAGCCACCGGCCTCGTGGTCGTGAGGCCGAGGAGACAGATACCTGGGGATGGGCTGGTAGTCCTCGTCAGTGCTATCAGAGGCCTCATCCTCAGGGAGATCAGCAGGCTGAGCATCAAGATTGGCAAGCTCTGCCTCAGCAAGCCCCTCAACAGTGGCATCCTGCTCAGCTGCTGTCTCTGGAACCTCAGGTCTCTCGCACTGTCCTGGCATTGGAGCCTGCTCTCTAGTGACTGAAGCCCATAGCTGACGGATATCATACTCAGGAAAAGGAGTGGTAGTATCTGATATCTCAGCTCTGATCTCTGCTGGAAGCTGAATGGCAGATCTGATGATGAAGCATATCCAGTGAGCATAGGGCAGCTGACGATGTCCCTTGAAGCCCTCAGCTAGGGTGTCCTCCATCTCACTAAGCATGAGATCCCAAATATCGAAAGATGTCTGTGAGAGGAGGTGGTGAACAACCCATAGCTGCATCCGAGTCAATCCCTCTCTGTAGCCAATCCTAGGAAGAAGAGTACGTCTGACTATAGCATCCAGGACTCTGGCTAGTGGTGTCAAGCTGGCAGGAGTGCGACGAGACCCTTCGCCAAAAGGCTCACGGAAGCAGGGTCGAATCAAATCTGTCGGTGGCACTGTCCCGCCGTGAGGGCGTCTGGGCGGAGGAGTCTGACCAAAACAGAGCTGATGAATGTTCGTGTCTGAAGCTGGGAGTCTGAGAATCTCCCGCACTCTAGTGCTGTACAGTCTGTGGTCGCGGCCTCGAAATGCAAAGTGTATAAACTCATGGGCAGGATCAATCCATAGTGAAGCATAGAACTCTCTGACCCATGTGCCGCAGTATACACCTGTCCGTCCAAGAAAATCTGACAGGCCTGGCAGAAAGGACAGGTGCGGACGAAGCTGCTCTCCCACAACCTCAACAAGGGACTCAAGTCGACAGACCCTTTATGGTCGGAAAGCAATACCGCTGTCAACAAGAGCTCTGTAGAAATCCTCCTGTAGAGGAGTATAGAAACCCTCTGAAGCTCTAGGATCCCTCTGAGGTGGGAACCACCGACTGACCTCAACGAACCTCAACCCTTGCACCTGACGTGCTGTAGCACCCCTCAAGTCAAAGTGCTCGACCGGGGGTGAACCTCTAGCCCTGGGAGGAGGACGTGCTCCATGACGCTGGCCCTCTGGCCTAGGAGTCACCTGAGCTCATGTGCGTGTGGAGCGGCGACGCGGTGGAGTCTGAGCTGGCTGCTCCTCTGTGCCCTCTGGAGCCTTTGGAACCTCTGTAGGTGGGTCAACTGACATAGCATCTGCAGCTCCTGTGTCCTCTGTGCCCTCAGTGGCCTCTGTACCAAGCTGTCGACCTTCAAGATGAAAGCGACGCTCGCCAATGCGTATGCCACTGCTCCTGCCTCCCCTCTCTGCCTGCTCTGCTGCATCTGCAACAGCCTGAGCAATCTCTGCATCAGTAAGTGTCTTCTTCTTCCTGGCCATAATCTTGATGCGCTTTCCACGCGCAACCTCAGACAGATGAGGAGGACTGTCGTCCCCGTCACCAGGAGCACCACCGGCGTTCTTGCAACGCACCATGCTGACAAGCTGACGGAAAACCTCTGAAAGATGGTGAACTGACACTCGAGAGGCTTGGCCTCAATCCGTATCCGCAGGCTTGGCCTCGGATTCAGCAAACTGATATCACCCTAACACACCGACAAACTTGCTGAAAAGACGGAATAGATGGATCTACTATAAGCAACATATATAACTAAAAGGTACGAAACCCTAGAGAATCGTCGCATATAAGATAAGATATGAATCGAAATGCGATAGCTACCTCGGATCGACGAGAAGACGGTGATGGGGTAAGACGACCTAGATCGCGAGACTTCCCGAATTCACTGGACGAGCTCTGATTTGCCAAAACATGAGATAATTAGGATTATGATGAACGAGTTACGGCAAACCCTAGCAAGGAAATCAAGGTGACGCGAAACAACCTCGCGAAGAAGACGACGCGCGACGAAACCTCGACGACGAACGGCCGAACGACGTTACGCAAACCCTAGGTTAGGGTTAGGGCAACTCGACGAGAATCGATCGGAGACGTGCGCGAGGCGGTCAACGGCCGGAGGTGGTGCTTGGCAGGCTAGGGCGCGGCTCACCGGCGGCAGGGGCGCGGCTCACCGACGGCGAGAGGCGAGCGGGCGGCGATGGCGCAGCTGCGCGGGTAGGGGCGTGGGCAGGCGCGGGCGGACGTGCGCGCGGGCAAGGAGGGAGCAAGGTGGCGCAGTAAGGCTCGGCTGGGGTCGCCGGAGTCGAGGGAGAAGGTGAGCTGCGGCGGTTCCGGCGACTCGGCGGGTTAGGGCGCGGCGGCGGCGGAAAAACGCGAGCGGGATTGAAGAAACACGGCCGAAGACGAACCATTATATGAGGGGTTAGATCCGCTCGTCACGCGATGACCGGACGCGGTGGTCGATATGACCGAACGCGGTGGTGCAGCGTCCGGTCACACTCCAGTAAGCTCCTGGAGTGACCGGACGCGTCCGGTTAGGACTGACCGGACGCGGACAGAGTCCGGTCGAGGGGTACTCGGGAAATCATCGCGAATGACCGGACACGGTGGTGGTAACCGGGACCGGACGCGGTGGTCAACAGCAGCGCGTCCGGTGCAGCATCCGGTCACTAGATCTGGAGTTGGTCTTTTGGATGACCGGACGCGCTGGTGGTCGCCGGGACCGGACGCGGTGGTGAAGCATCACTGCGGCCGGTGCAGCGTCCGGTCCAGCGTCCGGTCACTGTTTTTCGCCCTTCTTCGTTCTGAACTTCGACGCGACTTCTCCCAATCAAGTTCCAATTCAAAGAGACACAAATAAACACCAATTGGAACCTGATATGAGTGACCTCACTCAAACCCTCAAGTTTTTCAAAATAGATTGCCTTAGGCTAGTATTATTTTTAGGAAAATAGGCAATAAACACCTGAGGAGCAACGTATGGCCATGCAATAGAGTTTTTGAACCTTTAGGAGCGTCAAAATGCTCTCTCTATCCATGGACGAACACAGAGGTTGCTCAAAGCTAAACCGAAAAGAAACGACAAACTGACAACCATGCATATGCAATGCAATACAAGAAAGTAAAGCTAGGTTGCTTGTCAAGTTTGATCCACGGTTAGGCTTCTTCACTCCTCCAAAGGAGGGTTATCGTAACCGTGTTAGCCAAGCCCTAGATGCATTGCGATAAGATAAACATGGCATATAATACAATGCAATGCAAGGGACAACACACGCTCATTTTTTAAAGTTGCTAGAATCAAGCACATTGAGTTCACTTCTTAATCTACAAAAGGTGGCCTCATCCAACGGTTTAGTGAAGATATCCGCTAATTAATTTTCACTTCTTACACCTTCTAGTGATATGTCATTTTTAGCAACGTGATCTCTTAGAAAGTGATGACGGATATCAATGTGCTTGGTGCGAGAGTGTTGTACCGGATTGTTAGCAATTTTAACGGCACTTTCATTATCACATAAAAGTGGCACCTTTTCAAGAACAATTCTATAGTCTAGGAGGGTTTGTTTCATATATAAGATTTGTGCACAACAAGCCCCCGCAGCAATGTATTCCGCCTCGGCGGTAGACAAAGCCACACTATTTTGCTTTTTAGATGACCAAGATACTAAAGATCTCCCAAGCAAATGGCACCCTCCGGATGTGCTTTTTCTATCAATTTTGCAACCGGCATAATCCGAATCGGAATAGCCAACTAGTTGGAATCTAGCTCCTTTGGGATACCAAAGACCAATGCTTGGGGTGTGCTTAAGATATCTTAGGATTCTTTTTACGGCACTTAAGTGAGGTTCTTTAGGGCATGGTTGAAAGCGAGCACACATGCAGACACTAAACATGATATCGGGCCTAGATGCGGTAAGGTACAACAAACTACCAATCATAGAACGGTAGAGAGTTTGATCAACCGGTTTACCTCCCTCATCTAGGTCGAGATGTCCATTTGATGGCACTGGGGTCTTGATTGGTTTGCATTCTTCCATCTTGAATCTTTTGAGAAGATCCTTGGTATACTTTTCTTGAGAGATGAAAATCCCTTCTCTCATTTGCTTGACTTGAAATCCAAGGAAGAATGTGAGCTCACCAATCATTGACATCTCGAACTCCTTCGACATCAATTCACCAAATTCTTTGCAATAATCTTCATTTGTTGATCCGAAGATGATATCATCAACATACACTTGACAAATGAAGATCTCCCCATTAAGCTTCTTGGTGAATAGTGTGGTGTCGACCTTCCCAATGGTGAAGCCCTTCTCAATGAGGAAGTCCCGGAGGCACTCATACCACGCTCTAGGGGCTTGCTTGAGCCCATATAGCGCCTTGGACAACCTATAAACATGATTAGGATATCTAGGGTCTTCAAACCCGGGAGGTTGATTAACATAGACTAGTTCATTTATAAAGCCATTTAAGAATGCACTTTTCACATCCATTTGATATAGTTTCATGTCATGATGTGATGCATATGCAAGGAGGATACGAATGGCTTCAAGTCTTGCAACGGGTGCAAAGGTCTCTCCAAAATCAAGGCCTTCAACTTGAGAGAACCCCTTTGCAACTAGTCTTGCCTTGTTCCTCACTACTATGTCTTGGTCATCTTGCTTGTTTCGGAACACCCACTTGGTTCCAATGACTCTTGCACCTTTGGGATGCTCTTCAAGTGTCCATACTTGATTGCGGGTGAAGTTGTTCAATTCTTCATGCATAGCATTCACCCAATCCGGATCTTGAAGAGCTTCTTCTACATTCTTAGGTTCAACACAAGAGACAAAAGAGTGATGTTCAACAAAAGAAGCAAGCTTTTGAGATCGAGTCATTACTCCCTTAGTAGGACTCCCTATGATGAGTTCTTGTGGATGTGCTTGAAGTAGAGGTGAGTTTCTTCTATCAACCACTTGAGAAGGTGGACGGGGAGCATCAACATCTTGAGCTTGTGCCTCGGCTTGTTCATGAGAGACATAAGTATCTTCATTTTCAACTCTCTCATTCTTGTCATCATCTTGAGGCACACGTGATGAAGATGGTGGATCAACAATTTGTACATCGTCATCATCATCCTTTGGCTTGATGTCTCCCACGGGCATGTTCTTCATGGCCTCCCTCAAGGGTTCATCACCTACATCATCACAATTCTGAATTGCTCCTTGGGAGCCGTTAGATTCATCAAATTTCACATCATATGTTTCTTCAACCAAACCGGTGGCATGGTTAAATACTCTATATGTTTTGGACTTTGATGAGTAACCAACAAGAAAACCAATATCACAACGTCTTTGAAACTTCCCTAGGTGTTGACGCTTCTTGTAGATGTAACATTTGCAACCAAACACCCGGAAGAATGAGACGTCCGGCTTCTTCCCATTAAGCAACTCATAGGGGGTCTTGCCAAGAAACTTTTGTAGAAAAAGGCGATTTGAAGCATAGCATGCGGTGTTGATTGCCTCGGCCCACAACTTTTCCGGAGTGTTGTACTCATCTAGCATTGTTCTTGCAAGGGTGATCAAAGTCCGGTTCTTTCTCTCAACTACACCATTTTGTTGAGGAGTGTAGGTTGAAGAGACTTCATGCTTGATTCCAATTTCATCACAATAAGCTTCAATGTTTGTGTTATCAAACTTTTTCCCATTGTCACTTCTAATCTTCTTTATCTTGACTTCAAATTTATTTTGAGCTCTCTTTGCAAACTTCTTGAAGCAATTTGCCACTTCGGATTTGTCATGAAGGAAGAAAGTCTATGTGTACCTTGAGTCAGTGGCGGAGCCAGAAACTATGGATAGGGGGGGCCGGTCGAAGAGTTTCAACCATAAAATAACTGAGTGTAGCTTATTTGTTTGGATTTTTACATTATGGATGGGCTTATCTAAAGATAAAATACAAATTTGTGTGATTTTGTTGTCCAGAAATCATCAAAAAATATATAACACAGCTTTTATTATATCTTTCTAATATAGATTATTGAATTATATACTACCTAAAAATTTTTTGCTGTGATGTTGGGGGGGGCCATGGCCCCTGCCTGCCCCCCTGGCTCCGCCAGTGCCTTGAGTAGTCATCCACTATCACAAGACAATAGAGATTACCACCCAAGCTCTTGTATGTTGTAGGCCCAAACAAATCCATGTGTAGAAGTTCTAGCACTCTTGAAGTTGACATGAAAGCTTTGGTTGGATGAGTGTTTGCAACTTGTTTGCCCGCTTGACATGCACTACAAGGTTTGTCCTTTTCAAACTTCACATCCTTCAATCCTCTCACTAGTTCTTTCTTCAATAGCTTGTTGAGAGTGTTCATTCCAACATGAGCAAGCCTCCTATGTCAAAGCCAACCAAGTGAGGTCTTGGTGAACAAACATGTCATCAAATTTGCATCTTCGGAGGTGAAGTCAACAAGATAAAGATTGTTGTATCTAAAGCCTTTGAATATCACTTGCTTGTCATCTATCTTTGAAACTTCCACTTCATTTGGTGTGAACAAGCATTGGAAGCCAAGGTCACAAAGTTGTCCAACAGATAATAAGTTGAAACTCAATGAAGCAACATAGAGCACATTTGAGAGTGAGTGATCATTTGATATTGCAATCTTGCCTATACCCTTGACTTTGCTCTTTGAATTATCCCCAAATGTGATCTTCTCTTGACATATTCCATTCTCTTCAATGGAGGTGAACATACGAGGATCACCGGTCATATGTTGAGTGCAACCACTATCAATAACCCAATGAGATCCACCGGTCTTATAGTTTACCTACACAGGAGATCAAGCTTTTTGTTTAGGGACCTAAACTTGAGAGGGGCCCTTAACTTTCTCAACTAGTGACTTGGCAACCCATATTTTCTTTGGCCTATTCTTGTTTGGGGGACCCAAAAACATGACTTTCATCTTTCCATTTGAATCTTTTCTTAGCATATAATGAGCATTGAAGGCAAAGGGTCTAGCATGCTTGGGCAAGGGTTGTGGTGGTGGAGTTTTGCATTCATGAGAAAAATGACCTTCTTGACCACACTCAACACATCTCTTTGGCTTGGGCTTTGACTTGCTTTGTTGTTGTTGAGCTTTTGCCTTCTTCTCTTGATTTGCCAAGTACCCAATACCACTTCTATCCATCTTCATTACGGTGTTCATGAGTAGCTCACTTTGCAAATATTGACCTCTTGTGAACTTGCTTAGGCCGGTCTTGAGATGCTCTTTTTCTTGCTTGAGCTTTTTGTTCTCTTCAATGAGTGACTCATTTGTTGTTTGCTTCTCAAGAGCCATCAACCCTTTTAGCTTCTTGTTCTCATTTGCAAGCTTCTCATTTTCACTCTTGATCTTGGCATAATCATCATAGTTGCTTGACTCAACCACACTCTTGCCTTTGCTACTAGAACCTTGCTCAATGCTTTCAATGATCAAGTCATCACATGATGTAGCTATATCACACTTAACAACATTGTTAGTAGCATCATGTATCTCAAGAGCAAGTTCATTAGCAACCACAAGACTATCATAGTCAATTTTCAATGTGGTGTATTTTTCTTTTAGAGAGTTATGTCTAGTGATGAGCTCATCATGCTTCTTCTCAAGCTTATCATGTTAATCTTTAAGCTCTTTATTAGAAGTTTTGAGCTCCTTGAGATTTGAAGACATAACTTCACTTTGATCTTTAAGCTCACCACTAGTCTTTTGAGCACTTTCAAGCTTAGATAAGAGTGATTCATTTTCATTTTGAAGTTCATCATTTTTATTTCTTGTCCTTCTTATGACTTTAGTGTATTTGTTCAATAATTTTACAAGTTCATCATAAGAGGGTGCATCATATTCATCATCACTATCACTATCATCATCATCATCATCATCACTATCATGATTTTGTACCTTTCGTTCACCCTTGGCCATAAGGCATAAGTGAGTAGAGGACGATGATGGTGAAGGAGGCGGTGAAGGTGGTGATGAAGATGTTGGTGAAGATGATGGCCCCATCACAAATGCGGCAACCTTCTCTTTCTCATCATTGCTTTCATCTTCGGAGGACTCACAAGATGATTCAATATCGGTGAGCCAATCACCAACAATGTATGCCTTTCCTCCCTTCTTCTTCTTGTGGAAATCCTTCTTCTTGCCATCCTTCTTCTTGTATGGCTTGTTTTTCTCTCTCTTCTTCTTCATCACTTGAATCATTTTTCTTGCCCTTGTTCTTGTTCTTGTACTTATCTTTTGGTGGTCTAGGACATTGATGAGCTAAGTGGCCAAGTTCACCACAATTGTAGCAATCCATCTCCGAGATTGGCTTCCTCTTGCTACTTGTGAAGAATTTCTTTTTCTTGCCGTCGAACTTGATGCCACTCTTGTTGAGCTTCTTTAGCATTTTGGTGGTCTTTCTCACCATGAGTGCGAGTGATTCATCATCAACATCACTTTCACTTGAGCTTTCTTGCACCATCATGGCTTGGCCCTTCTTCTTCTTGTCATGACTAGCTTTGAAGGCCAAGTCTTTCTTCTTGGAAGATGATGAGCCCTCTTCCAGAGTGATGTGCATGTACATCTCATAAGCATTGATCTTCCCCAATACTTGTGTCGGTGTTGCGGTGGAAAGATCACTTTGGTGAAGCACGGTGACAATGTGACCATACTTCTCAATGGGAAGAACACTCAAGATCTTCCTTGCAACATCCGATTGGCTCATTTGAGTGAGCCCAAGAGCATTGAGGTCCTCTACAAGAACATTCAAATGAGTGTACATATCATTAGCACTTTCTTTGGGAAGCATCTCAAAAGAATTAATTTTCTTGAAAGCAATGTGATAGCGTTCCTCACGCTCACTCTTAGTTCCCTCATGGAGAGCACAAAGATTTTCCCATAATTCATGAGCGTTCTTTGCATTACGTACACGATTGAAGATATCTTTGCCTAAGCCCCGGTAGAGTGCGTTTTTGGCCTTTGCATTCCACCGGTCGTACTTCTCCTCGTCACCAATGGGGTTTGCGGGATCCTTGATAGCGGGAAGCCCTTGGGTTACGGCTCTAAGACACCCAACATCTTTGGCTTCGAGATACGCCTCCATACGGATTTTCCAATATGGAAAATCATCCCCCTCAAAGGTGGGAGGTGGCCCTTCCCCGTTAGACATCTTGCTCTAGGCGGTAAACCCTAAATTAGGAGCAACTCGGTTCCGATACCAATTGAAAGGATCAAGATGCCCAAGAGGGGGGTGAATTGGGCTTTCTAAAAATTAATTGCAAGAATTAAATCCTATAAGCCGGAATTCACCCCTAGTGCCTACGTGTGTTCCTAGAGATTCTACCGATAAAAGTTTTGCACCCTAGTTTCCAATCCTAGTCTAGCATGGCAATTCTAGGAAAGTAAATCAAGCAATGAATGTAAATGCGAGAATGTAAATGCTTGAAAGTAAGGGCAAGGAACACGGCGATGTTTTTCCGAGGTATCGGAGAGTCGCCACTCCCCACTAGTCCTCGTTGAAGCACCCGCGCAAGGGTGTAGCTCCCCCTTGATCCGCGCAAGGATCAAGTGCTCTCTACGGGTTGACTCTTCGACACTCCATCGCGGTGAATCGCCCAAAACCGCTCACAAGATGAGTTGGGTCATCCACAAGCTCCGCCGGATGATCACCAAACTCTCAATCACCACCAAGCCGTCTAGGTGATGGCGATCACCAAGAGTAACAAGCTAGAACTCTCACTTGACCACAACGAGCCTAATGAGAAGGTGGATGCACACTTGCTACTCTCTAATCGATAGTGAGGAACTCTCAAGCTTTGATTCTCAAAACACAATCCTCACTAGAGCTCTTGCACTCCCTTGCACTCCAAAGGTGTTTCTCAGCTGATCAAATGAGCAAGAGACCTCTAAAAGAGGTGGTGGGGATGTATTTATACACCCCACAGTCGAAACGAACCGTTACCTGCCAACTCAGCAAAACACGGGGTGACCGGACGCGTCGGTCGAAGTGACCGGACGCGCCGGTCCCTTGTAACGGTCGAAATTCCGAAAACCTGGCTGAGTGACCGGACGCGCCGGTCAGGGGTGACCGGACGCGTCCGATCGTGCAGGGAGCTTACTATAACCACACTGGACGCGCGACCGCGTCCGATCGGTGATGACCGGACGCGTCCGGTCGTCGCTGGACCTTACTGAAACGTGACCGGACGCGCCGATCACACCCAGGTCGCGTCCGATCGGGTGTTTCCCCTCAAGTGACACGTGTCGACTCTGACCACCGCGTCCGGTCCTCGCAAGGACCGCGTCCGGTCGTCAGCGCCGAAACTCAGTCGCAGTTTTGAACTGATCGGACGCGTCCGGTCAAGCCGAGGACCGCGTCCGGTCAAGGGAAAAACACCCTAAACTTTCCGAAACACGTCGCAACTTAAACCAAGTTGCTTCCAACTGAACTTTGAGCTATTCTAGAGCTGCCTAGTGCTAAGTTTAACAAGTGTGCACCACACCTAAACATAAGACTCACCTAGGTCAAGCTACCCGCTCATGCCCCCCTTTATAGTACGGCCAAAAGTTTAAAACGAAGATCCTAACGACTATTCTGAATGTATCTCAACACCTCGACATCCGGAACTAACCGTCCTTAATCTTGACGTCACTCCTTTGAAAACTGAAACGATTTCCATCAAGGGGCATGAATACCATGGTGCCCAAAGCAGTTATAACCTCCATGACCTAACTTACCGAAGTTTCTGCAAAACACACGTTAGTCATGGTAATAAAGCGTTGTCATCAATTGCCGAAACCAAACCTCGGGGCCTAAATGCTTTCACCGTATTTTTTGTTGGTTATAATATTTCTCACGACCATTGCAATAGGTAGCTGCTTATCGCAACTAAATATCTAAAGCGAGGCAATAGTATGTTGCTATTGCCAAAGGTGTGTTTGGTTGCTATAATTTCTAGTGTTATTGTAATATGCTGCTGTAGGAAACACCTGTATTATGTAGGCTTTCAGTATAGCAAAGGGGGCCAGGCTTGCAAATGAATCGACTTCTACCGATGTTCCTATACATCGAGTCTAGGAAACTGGCACATGAAACTCACACTGAGACTGACCTTATTGTACACCCGCAGCTGAGCTCAACCGAGCCGCATGGACGGGGTAACTGATTTAGTTGGTTGGGCTAGGTCTTTGGGTCTGGCCATAAAATAACTTATTCCGTAGTCAGTTATAGAAAAATAATTCTATACTAGAATCATGCCCCTGCGTTGCAAGTTGCAACAGGGAAAAAAACGATTCTTTGAGCGTGATTGTAGTTTCGACCTTATTCAAGTGCCTGCCACTTGGTCATCATGACAACGATGAACTTGTAGTGGCGGCGTGCGCAGCAGCTGGGCAGCAGTTGAGTATAGTTGTCGACGACCTGCGTTGCAACACAAAACAATAATAATTCTCTAATGATTTAAATTTAAATCTAAATCGTATGTTGTACTATTAAAACACCATACTTTGAGCGTTATATCCATAATATAATGTTTGTAGTCAATCATCACAATTATACGAGTCATCATAAAACAGACAAAAAGCTAAATAATGCCCTTTGTGTATGAATAAAAGCTCCCGTGTGTAAACTAAATTAGGGCTTCATTTAGTTTTTCTCCGGCAAATAAACTCCTCTTAATCACCAATCTAACTATATATACATAAATATTTTTCATGGTAATCAAGTATAGCGAAAGGTTCCTTGGTTCCTTAGGTCCGAAAAGACATATTCATGAGAGCATTGCATTTTTAGCATGTGTGATACATCAGAAGCAATTTTGGATGTAACGTGTAGCTGTTTGTCCTTGCGACGTGTTGGAAAAAAAAAGATGAAAAGTGCTGAGTTGCTCTGCATGTGGGCTGACCGAGAGTGGGATTGGAGCACTGCATGCAGACGTCGCGGACGAAATTGCTTTGCATGTGGACGCTGGGTATCCAAAAAAAAGGTCTGCATGCGCTGGCGGGGCCCACCTCCAGGACAAATCATCAGTTCCTAGTTGCCGGGCCGAGCGACGGATCGAGCGGGACTGGCTAGTGGTCGGCACTAAGCACGAACTTTTATACTTATGTCTGATAAGAATGACAGAGCTTTATATACTTCCTTCCGCGCTGATCATTGGGTGGTTCCTTGTTGCAAGAGTATTACTGAATCTCACATGACATGAAAAAAGGTTCAAATATAATGGGATAAGAAAATTAGATAGTGCAGTGGGAATAAGATCGATGTGCTAAGTTCAGCAGTGACAGCCAAAACCATTTTTGCATCGAAAAAGGGAGGGGAGTAATTAATTATTTAGATTATTATTACGAGACAATATCAAGGCGTACACAGTTGTGCGATCGATGGAGTAGAGCTACAAGTACATCACTGCTGGCTACTAGCTAGGATGGATGGAATCGTGGCTGGGTGGGGATATGCATGGATCGATCGATGATGGTACTTGGATCGAAGATCGAGCAGCTAGAACTAGAAGCAGCGATCACTGCTGGCGGCGTTAATTTTGTCCATAGTGTTGGCGACGAGCTCCCTGCACTCCCGGAGCAGCGAGATGCTATTCCTGAGGCGGTCACGCTTGGCGGCGGTGGCCGGCGTTGGCACCAGCATCCGCTCCACTCCGTCCATGTTGCTGCCCAGAACCTGGGCTGCGAGCTCATCCTCCAGATCTTTCTCCACGAGACGCTTGACACTGTAGAGGACGTGCAGCGCCAGGCCATCCACGAGGCGGAGCACGACGCAGCTCCAGTACGCGGCCAGGCGTGCCTTCAAGTCCAAGGCCTGCCCGGCGAGCTTCTGCTGCCTGAGGTGCGACACGTCCACCTCGCCAAATCCCGGGAGTTCCACCACGGCGGGCTTCGAGTGGTCCTCCAAGGCTTGGAGGAACCTGGCATGGCCTTCCGTCGCCATCATGTCGTTCCACTTCATCGTGTAGTCCGGGTTCGCCGTGTAGTCGGCCACCAGCTCCATGTCGATGAGCTCCGCGACGTGCTGCGCCGACCGCGCCCTCGCCTTGTCCATGAGGCTCTCGACGGCGCGGCGGCAGGACGGATGCACCTGCGGGTAGCTGCGCGAGTGGTGCTGCAGGATCCCCAAGACCAGCTCCTCCACGTAGCCCCACACCTGGGTGACGAGGCCGTGCGGGACGTGCGCGACGCTCTCCAGCTTCTTCCTGAGCAGTACCAGGAGCGCGGACCGTGGCAGGAAGTTGGGGAGCTTGATGCCCTTCGTCTCCTCCAGGACTCGCATCTCCTCCGCCAGGAATGGCTCGCCGTCGGTCGTCGAGCACTGGGCGGCGGCGGGCAGCTTGCTCGCGTAGGATTCGAGCATCTCGGCGATGCGCGCGGTGCCGTGGCGCCTGCGGTCGTCTGGGTACTCGTCGAACTCGCCCCTCACGAGCACCTTCTCCAGCGAAGCGCGCACCTGCTTGACGATGTGGTAGAATTCCCTCACCGCGTCTGCGACGGTGTTGAGGTCCGGAGGCATCTGGCCGAGCTCGTCGCTGCTGCGGCTGAGCTTGTCGTTGATCTGCTTGACGATGTCGGGGAGGCACCGGCCGATGATGGACGCCTGAATCTGCGTGAGCCTCCCAGCGAGCGTGGGGATGCCCACCATTGACCTGTCGATCCGGGAGAGCAGAGGGTGCTCCGCGAACAGCAGCCGCTCGGCCGCTCGCGCCTCCTCGTATGTCTCGTCGCCGATGCGGTTACGGACACATACGTAGCCCAGGCCGATGTGGACGTCGTCCATGGTGACCTTCTCCAGCAGGCCCTCGGGGGCCCTGTCGGCCTTTGTGACCACCGCGAGCGTGCGCTCGCCACTGCGGTCCACCTGCTGCGACATGCGGATGGACTCGCACGTGGGGAAGTCCACCGTGGCGGAGAGGACGTTGAGGATGATGCTCTCCCTGGGCGCGATGTAGGCCCTGATGATCCTGGCGATCTGGTCGTAGATGTCCTCGGGCTGGCCCTGCACGGGCACGCGGGTGATGCCCGGCAGGTCGACGAGGGTGAGGTCGGGCACGCCCTTCTTCCGCACGACGAGGGTGATGGGCGCGTCCGAGATGCCCTTGCCGGATCCCGCGATCGCAGCTGTCGCGGCGTCGATGGCGGCAGCGACCTCCGCCTCGGAGGCGATGGTCACCGAGCTGCCGCTGCCGTACTCGATGCGCAGCTCGGGCTCGTCGCCGTCCTGCAGCCGCATGACGAGCGGCACGCGGGTGCAGATGCCCTGCCCACGCGGGAGGCTGATGCCGGCCAGCGACTCCAGCACGCTGGACTTGCCGCTGGACTGGTCGCCGACGACGACGATGGTCGGGAGCTGGATGCCCTCCTGGCTCACGTTCAGCTGCCGCAGGCGGTCCACGGCGTCCAGCAGCGGGCGGATCTGGTCGTTGTACGAGGCCGCCATGGCGCTGGCGGTCACGGGGCTGGAGCCCGAGCAGGGCTTCACGTCCACGTCCTCCATTTCTAGCTCTAGCTCTAGCTCAGGTGCAGCGGCGTCGCCCAGACCAAAGCGCATATATATATAATAAATCTCAATCCAGTGGGAAGACAAGCTCAGCCACTGGGTATCTAGAGTGTTTCGATCTTACACACCGCCGCTCTCTGGAATCAACGAAGAATACGACGCTTTATTTATTGGAGGCGAGGGGAGGGGAGGCGAGCGAACAGAAAGCAAGATGCTGCTCTGCTTTTTCACTGTGCTAGCTGCTCCACCATGCAAAGGAATTGATTGGAATGCCTTCCCACCGAAGCAAAGCTGACACCACGAGAGTAGTACCGTCACTAGTACAGAATTGATTCGTAGAGGCGTCTATGTTTCAGTGCAGAGGCAACCGCCTCTACCAAGATCTCTAACAGGACCCATAAGCAGGGATGAAAACGGTACCATATTTTCCGACCGTATTCGAGACCGAATCCGTTTAGAGGGGTTTTAATCCGTTCACATCCGAGTCCGGATATTTAACATCCGATGCCGTATTCGTATCCGAATATTTAAATCACATATTTATGATGTCGATATCCAATCATATCATATCCGGCATTTTTTATACTATCCGTATTCGAATCCGAATCCGGACATAAATATGAAAACAAATACGATATCAATGATATCCGTCCATATCCGATCCGTTTTCATCCCTACCCATAAGCCAAAGCTGCCTCTAAAAACACACATTCAGGGATGGCCGGGAATACCAACTGTCTCTCAAAATCGGTTGGAAATCCCAGTCGCTTCTGAAAATGATATTTCTAGATGGTGACCATTTTTAGACATGATTGTATTTTCCAGTCGCATCTAAAAATACAATTAGTAGAGGCAGCTCTACCACCTCTACCAATTGGCCCCGTATATATTACATAGTTGCTGTATCTCGAGGAGGAAGAAAGGAGGGGGGCTTTAGGCAACATTCTAAAAATTACAAATCTAAGAGGAAAGGTTTTGATTTTGATTCCAGAGGAGTCTCCAGAAGGTAAGTAAATGCCATTCCTAACATCCTTAGATTACTTGTTTAATTATATTTTTTTATTTTCTCTCCCTTACATCGTGCTTGAGGCAATTATGAAAGAAATTAGATCAACTCTTTGAAGGTCCTAGGTTAAGTTTAGTAGGAGAACAAGATTCTACCCTTATTTAGTGGCCATATCTTGATTTTTATGGTATATTATTAGTTAGTTTTTAAATAGAAATTAAGTCTAGATCTAGTCTAGAATTAGAATTATTTTTTATTAACATTCATATTATTTTGTTTTAGAAAGGAGATTAAGTTTGCATCAATAATAATGGGTTGAATATTAATTGGGGTGAATTATTTTCTTTAAATTTGTTTATTATAATTATAAAGCAAAAAATGATTAATTGTTTCATTAGGGGCTAATCAAATATACATATGTAGTAGGTATGTAGGTTTTTTTTGGACAGCAACATGATTAAAGTAAAGTTGATCGGCTTTATTTATACTTGGAATAAGAATGACCTTCCACAATTGTTATATACTAATTATTTTTATTCTTACTAGTTATTGTTACTTATATCAATTAATTCTTTTTTTTGGCTTTGATGTCATAAAAGGTTCATTACAAGCGTCGTAAAAGAATATATCTTGCAAGGACAAGCACCGCATTTGTTACACTTGAAGGGTAAAGGGACACCTAATTGTGGATTGTCCCATGGGTAACACTCCTAAGCTCAACTCATCAATTAATTCAAATTTGCTTAAGAGACCCAAAAATAACACTTGTGCTAGGCAGGCAATTGGTTTGCCATGCACTAGTACAAAGACCAGTTGGATGCCTAAGTCCTTATTGACTAACCCCTTAGGTCCCATCATGGCTTGGGTACCAAAGTATGCTTGATTGGGTGGTGTAGGTACTTGAAGGTAATATAAAGCCTTAGGGTGCTTCAGCAAATTTATTGAAAATATTATCTCAAACTATCAAACTTATTCATATTGCTCATTCTGACAAGATTGATCCAAAGATAAATTGACAAATATATCTCTAACTTCGTACTCACCTCGGTAACTAGTACCTAACCCTTGCTAGCTAGCCACTTATCTTTTGTAGTCTCTAGTAGTTCACAAATATATGTATTTGTGAATTATTAAGGAGTGGCTAGAATATTTTAAGTTTGGTGAATCACTTGCCATATGATGCTTTTAATGGCTCTCAAGCAAGATCTTGTTGATGATGTAGGTGATAGATATGTGATGTTGAATATGAAGAATGTTGGCCATTGATGAAGTGAAGCCTCAGGAAGCCCAGAATCAAGAAGAAGAAAAGCAACAACCTACAGTATCACAAAACCTATAGGGTGCAGTTTCCACGGAAATTCCACGTCATGGAGGTTCCATGTATTAATGCGGATGTTCCGCATCCTGGCAGAACAATGAGGAAGCTCCAAGTGAAATTCAGGATCAAGATTAAAATGGAAGATGATGCTCATGATGGAGGTGATTCATTTCCAAGGGATGAATATGAAGGGTTGTGTCAAAAATTTGAGAAACCACCCCATCCATTATATTCAAAAGGAGTGGTAACAATTAAGACTCAAGTGCATGTTCTTTTCAAATTTTACTCTTTTACGTGTCTTGTATAGCCACTTAGGAAAAAGAAGCACTTGAGGATATACATTAGTTGTTGTCATGAAAGAAAAGTATAGTTGGAGTCAAATTGGTCATCCACAGCAAGCAACATAGAGAGCTTGGGTTTCCTTTGTGAAGTTCAAACCAAGAATTTCAAGAAAACAAAGAGTGAACAAACAAGTGAAAGTCCTATGTTTGGTGTTGGTAATTAGTGACAATGCCTAAGTACTAATCCTATGCCTAAGTTGTATGTAGCATATGAGGATTAGTACATTCCAAGGTTGGTGGCAAGATGGACATGGTGATCATGATGGCCACACTTGGATTTGGATGCAACCCTACGTGATCAAGGCAAAGGTATATGCTTAAGGGTTGTGTTTTAGTAACCAAGACACCTAGTGGGTGTGGTTACATTATAGGATAGATAGTCGTACTATAAAGAGGGGAATGACGCGGCTATTGAACTCCTAAGTGCCTCTAGGTGTGCATTTCATAATCTTATGCATGTGGATAGAACTAATAACGCCTCGAAAAATGATTGTGAAAATGCTAACACACATGCACATGGTGTTGATCACTTGGTGATGTTAGCACGTTTGCGAAGGCGGTTGAGTTTGAGCGGTAGAGAGGGTTTGGGGTCCTCTCTCCCTCCCGCCGAGCTTGCGAGGCGGGATTCAGGCGTTTTCGAGGAGTTGAAACGACTATTTTCCACTATGCCGAAAGTCGGAAATCGAACGGAAGCGAACGGTGGTCACAGTGGTGACCGGACGCTGGACCGGACGCGGTCTCTGTTTGACCGGACGCGTCCGGTCAGTGTTCAGCTTTTGCGCGTTTCTCGGTTGTCTGATCGGACGCGGTGGCGCGTCCGGTCGATCAGGGAGCTTACTGGACTCCAACCGGACGCTGGCACTGTGGCGTCCGGTCAGTTCTCCAGCGCGTCCGGTCGCTGTTTCGTTAGAGCGCTGCTCTGGCTTGACCAGCGCGTCCGGTCCGTTACGGGACCGGCGCGTCCGGTCGAGCCCAGCGCGTCCGGTCCGCGCGACCAGCGCGTCCGGTCAGTGTTTCGCAAAAGAGCCGTTGTGTGACCGGCGCGTCCGGTCCGCGCGACCACCGCGTCCGGTCAGCGCGACTTCGGCTGTTTCAAGTGCGTAACGGCTATATTCGAAGGGGTACGTCTATAAATACTCGTTGGCCAGCTCAAGGCTCTTACTTTTGGACATTTGACATACTTGTGAGCACTTTGAGCTAAGCAACTCCCCTCCCACTCATCTCTCTTGCTTCTTTGCATATTCGAAGTGAGATTGAGTGATCCAAGTGCATTTGCATTGTGAGATAGCATCTAGTTGGCACTTGGTGGTTGATTTGCTGCGGGATTCTTGTTTCTCTTGGTGGTTGCCGCCACCTAGACGGCTTGGAGCAGCTTGGAGGCGTTGGCAAGAGTTGGTGATTGTTCTTGGCCACCTCCGGTGATTGTGAGGGGTTTGTGCCTACCTCGGCGAAGCGCCAAAGGCAACATTAGTAAATTGCTCGTGTCATTGCAACCTTTTGCCATTTGGTAGGTTCTTGTGGCGCCTTTTGAGAGGCTCGGTGTGAGACCGATTAGCCACCGAACCACGTGGTGAAGAGGGACACAACGGGGACTAGCGTGCCGGCAAGCACGTGAACCTCGGGATAAATCTTCGTGTCATCACTTTCATATTGTGATTGATTGATCCCGGTGTTCGGTTGTTTTGGTATTCATTGTTGATCATATCGGTTGGCTCAATACTTCGCCCCTCGGTGAAACCCTCCTAACTCAACTCCGCATTACTTTCTTAGTTATCTTTGCTAGCTAGTTTGCTTTGCTAGAGTAGCTCTTTTGTGTAGCTTGCTAGTTGTAGTTGTAGTTACCTTCTCGGTTTAACTTGTGCGGTTGAGTGCCAATACTAGAATTGTGAATTGAATAGGTGGCTTGCAAACACCCCGTAGGCTAAGCAAAACTCGCATCTCGCTATTTGTTGTATTGATAAACTTGTTTAGCTTGTCTTTGTAGAATTTTTTAAAAGGCTATTCACCCCCCTCTAGCCATCAAGACCTTTCAAGTGGTATCGGAGCCGTGGTCACCGTTTGCAAGGCTTAACAACCTCGGTGCAAGATGGCTCAAGTTATGTTCAATCATGTTAATGGCAAGCCTCCATTCTTTGATGGCATCTCTTCCTTTGATCATTGGAAAAGGAAGATGAAGCAATATCTAGGCAATATACATGAGAAGGTTTGGGATGTGACCAAAGAAGGATACATCATTCTTGATGAAGAAAATCTCACTCCAAATGACCGCATCAACAAACAATGCAACACGGCGGCACTTGACACAATCTACCGTGCCATTGATGACAAAGTATTTGAGCAAATCAAAGATCTTGAAAAGGCAAATGAGCTTTGGATAAGGCTTGAAGAAACATATAAAGGCACTTCAACGGTAAAAAGTGCCAAGCTATATATGCTCAAGGACAAGTTCTCCACTTTTAAGATGAAGGATGATGAATCCATCCCGGAGATGTTCTATAGGCTCCAAGTCATTGTCAATGATCTCAAGGGGCTTGGAGAGAAGGTTGAGGACAAGGACTTCTCACACAAGTTCTTGATGTGCTTACCCAAGAAGTTTGCCACCTTGAGAAGAATGATCTTTAGAGAGGGATTGGACAAGGTCAAACCAACCGATGTGCTTAGAGATATAATGACCGATGCCCAATATAATGATGATGAAGATGAGGTAGAAGGGAAGAAGGAGACCAAGGTCAAGCAAGAGAAGCCCATTGCATTCAAGGCTTCATCTTCTAAGGGCAAGAGCAAGGTGGAGAGTGATGATGATGATCCATTCGATGATGAGACCATGGCCCTCCTAGTGCACAAGATGGGGAGGTTCATGAAGAAGAAAGGATATGGGGCAAGGAAGAGAAGGGACTTCATGAATGCAAAGGAGGTGCTTTGCTACAATTGCAATAGCCCCGATCATGTAGTGGCAAAGTGCCCCTATGAAGACAAAAGATATCATGATGGAGAGTTGAAGTTGAAGAAGAACAAGAAGGACAAGAAGGAGAAGAAAGAGAAGAAGAGCTTCACTATCAACAAGAAGAAGAAGGGTGGTGGTTATGTGGTCACTTGGGATAGTGACAACTCCGATAGTGATGATGATGATAGCTCTAGTGATGATGAGAGGACCACTCGGCGAGCCATTGCAAGCATCGCCCTCTCCATCAAGCCATCCATCTTCGACACTACATCGACATGCCTTATGGCCAAGCCCACCAAGGTAAAATATGATGATAGTGATGATGATTCTTGTGCTAGTGATGGTTGTAGGAGTGATGATGAGGAGGATGAGGACTACTCCAAGGATGATCTATTAGGCATAATAGATCAAATGAGCAAGGGCTACAAGAGGACAACCAAGAAGTGCAAAATCTTGGAGCAAGAGCTCATTGCCAAGAGCAATGAAAATGATGCCTTGATGGAAGAGCTTGTTTCTCTCAAAAAGAGTAAGGAGTGCAAAGGAATTGAACAAGAGCTTAAAGCTCTTAGGAAATCCTTTGATGAGCTAGAGGCCTCTCGTGAGTGTCTAAAGGAAGACCACGAGGACCTTGAAGTTGCTCACACTAGGCTTAAGGAAGCCCACTCCTCTCTATTTGAACTCATCAAGGAGAAGGACCTCAAGTTGGAGAAGCTCATGAAGGAAGCTAAGGAGGAGCAAGTGATTGTCACATGTGATATTGGACTAACATGTGATATTATAGATGATTCTTTATTTGTTGGTCCTACTAATGCTTCATGTAGCTCATCATCATCCACCACAACCAACTCTACATCTACTACTAGTGATGCATCGCTTGTGGTTGAGAATGAGACTCTCAAGAGAGAGGTGGATGATCTCACCCGCGCATTAGGGAATGCCTATGGTGGGGATGCCCGCTTGCTAAAATGCTTGGGTAGCCAAAGGTTCTCTCTTAATAAAGAGGGTTTGGGCTATACTCCCAAGAAGGGCAAGGCGGCCTTTGCTACTCCAAAGTCTTGCTTTATGAAGAACAATGGTCGTTATTGCAATAGATGCAAGCAAGTTGGGCATCTAGAGATTAATTGTAATAAAATGAACAAGAACAACAAGTTTCATGCTAAAATAGATTACATTCCTTTTGATTCTTGTTATGTGCTTACCAAGGGTGAGAAAGGTGTGCATGCTAGGTTTGTTGGTACACCAATTGTGGGTCCAAAGAAGAAGGCCATTTGGGTACCAAAGAGCTTAGTTACTAACCTCCAAGGACCCAAACAAGTATGGGTACCTAAGAAACATTAATTTATTTTGTAGGTAAATTACAAGGCCGGAGGAAGGCATTGGGTGCTTGATAGTGGGTGCTCTCAACATATGACCGGTGATTCAAGAATGTTCAACTCTCTCAAATCAAATGATAGTGGCATTGATAGCATCACATTTGGTGACAATAGCAAGGGTGATGTAAAGGCTCTTGGAAGGATTGCAATCTCAAATGATCATAGCATTTCCAATGTGCTCCTAGTTGAAAAGTTGAACTTCAATCTTCTCTCGGTTGCTCAATTGTGTGATCTAGGTTTCAAGTGCATATTTGGTGTTGATGATGTGGAGATAATTAGTGTTGATGGCTCCAATTTGATCTTCAAGGGCTTTAGATATGAGAATCTATACTTGGTTGATTTCAATGCTAGTGACACTCAACTCTCAACATGCTTGCTCACCAAATTAAGTATGGGTTGGTTATGGCATAGAAGACTTGGTCATGTTGGCATGAAGCAATTGAACAAGTTAGTGAAGTATGACTTAGTTAGAGGCTTGAAGGATGTCACATTTGAGAAAGATAAGCTATGTAGTGCATGTCAAGCCGGAAAGCAAGTAGGCAACACTCATCCATTGAAAAGCATTATGAGTACTTCCAAGGCATTTGAGTTGTTGCACATGGATTTATTTGGGCCAACTACATATACAAGCATTGGTGGCAACAAGTATGGCTTTGTGATTGTGGATGATTTCACTAGATATACATGGGTATTCTTTCTTGGGGACAAGAGTGATGTATTTGACATATTTAAGAAGTTCATCAAGAGAGTGCAAAATGAGTTTGAGACCACAATCAAGAATGTGAGAAGTGACAATGGAAGTGAGTTTAGAAACACAAGAGTTGATGAGCTATGTGAGGAGCTTGGAATCAAACATCAATTCTCGGCCAAGTATACACCTCAATCAAATGGCCTAGTTGAGAGGAAGAATAGAACTTTGATTGATATGGCAAGATCAATGTTGAATGAGTATAATGTGAGTCATTCATTTTGGGCCGAAGCAATCAACACGGCTTGCTTCTATAGCAACCGCCTCTATTGCCACAAGTTCTTAGAGAAAACACCATATGAGATCTTAAATGGAAGAAAGCCCAACATTGCATACTTTCGGGTATTTGGTTGCAAATGCTACATCTTGAAGAAGGGCACTAGATTGAGCAAGTTTGAGAAGAAATGTGATGAAGGATTCTTACTTGGTTACTCCACTACTAGCAAAGCTTATAGAATTTGGAATTTGACTAGTGGTTTACTTGAGGAAGTTTATGATGTTGAGTTTGATGAAACAAATGGCTCTCAAGATGAGGAAAATAACTTGGATGATGTGAGAGGAACTCAATTGACCAATGCTATGAAAGAAATGGATATTGGTGATATTAGGCCAAAGCAAGTGATTGATGTGGATGACAACAAAGATCAAGTGCTCCAAAGTCCAATTACACAAGCTAGTGGGTCTCTAATGCAAAATCAAGCTAGTACATCATCTCAAGTGCAACAAGATCAACAAGTGGCTAGTGCATCATCTCCAACTCATGATCAACATCAACATCCAAGCAATCAAGTGCAAGTGCTTCAACCAACCAACATTGCTAGAGACCATCCATTAGATTCTATCATTGGTGACATACAAAGGGGAGTTCAAACTAGATCAAGATTGGCATCATTTTGTGCTCACTCTTCTTTTGTGTCAATAGAAGAACCCAAGGACATTGATAAAGCATTGAGAGATCCGGATTGGGTAAATGCAATGCATGAAGAGCTCAACAACTTCAAGAGAAATGAAGTATGGGAACTAGTTGAGAGGCCTAAAGATCACAATGTCATTGGAACAAGATGGGTCTTTCGCAACAAACAAGATCAAGATGGAATAGTAGTAAGAAACAAAGCAAGACTAGTGGCTCAAGGTTACACACAAATAGAGGGTCTTGACTTTGGTGAAACTTATGCCCCGGTTGCAAGATTGGAAGCAATTAGGATCTTACTTGCCTATGCTTGTGCTCACAATATCAAGCTATATCAAATGGATGTGAAGAGTGCATTTCTCAATGGGTATATCCAAGAGGAGGTGTATGTGGAGCAACCTCCCGGTTTTGAAGATGACAAGAAACCCAATCATGTTTACAAATTGAGAAAAGCTTTGTATGGATTGAAGCAAGCACCTAGAGCATGGTATGAAAGATTGAGGGACTTCTTGCTAACTAAAGGATTTGTCATGGGCAAAGTGGATACTACTCTCTTTACCAAGAAGATTGGGAAAGACTTGTTTGTATTGCAAATATATGTTGATGATATCATCTTTGGTTCAACCAATCAAGATTATTGTGATGAGTTTGGGAAAATGATGGCAAAGGAATTTGAAATATCAATGATTGGTAAACTTAGTTTCTTTCTTGGACTTCAAATCAAACAAATGAAGGAAGGAACATTTGTGAGCCAAACCAAGTACATCAAAGATATGCTCAAGAAGTTTGGCATGGAAGATTTAAAGGGCATTACAACTCCAATGGGCACTAGTGGAAGCTTGGATAGTGACAAGAGTGGCAACATGGTGGATCAAAGCTATATAGATCAATGATTGGTAGCCTACTCTATGTGACGGCATCAAGGCCCGACGTAATGTTTAGTGTATGTATGTGTGCAAGATTTCAAGCCTCACCAAGAGAAAGTCATTTGAAGGCAACAAAGAGAATATTGAGGTACTTAAAGCATACACAAGATGTTGGATTGTGGTATCCCAAAGGTGCAAGCTTTGAGCTAGTTGGATATTCAGATTCCGACTATGCCGGTGACAAAGTGGAGAGAAAGAGCACTTCCGGGACTTGTCAATTGTTGGGAAGATCACTTGTCTCATGGTCATCCAAGAAGCAAAATAGTATTGCACTATCTACCGCCGAAGCCGAATACATCACCGTGGGTAGTTGTTGTGCACAAATCTTGTGGATGAAGGCAACATTGAAGGATTTTGGAATCAATTTCAAGAATGTGCCATTGCTATGTGACAATGAAAGTGCCATGAAGCTAACCAACAATCCTGTTCAACATCAAAGAACAAAGCATATTAATGTTCGTCATCATTTTATTAGAGATCATCAACAAAAGGGTGACATTGCTATTGAAAGTGTGGGCACCGAAGATCAATTAGCCGATCTATTCACCAAGCCACTTGATGAGAAGAGCTTTCACAAGCTAAAGAATGAGTTGAACATACTTGACTTCTCCAACATGAGTTGATGCACCCCAATGTTATGACATGCCTCTCCTTCGAGCCCCAAGGTACAATTGGTTGACATATCATACATTCTATACTAAGGACTTGTTTAGTGCATCTAGTCATAATTTACATGATCTAGGCTCATTCATGAAAATCAAATGACTTTGAAGTTTATATGGTGCCACTATTGTTTCCATGACTTGTATGATCTAGTGGTAGCATATAACTTGTTTAAGTAGCTTGTGATCCTAAGTGTTTAATCTAGATCACTTGTCTAAATATTTGCTTCAACATGGTGCATGATAACCCTTCTAGTGAGGTGTGAAGAAGCTTGCCCTTGGATCAAACCGAAGCATTTTATTTATGCAAGCAATCTAGGTTGAATCACAAACTTGATCCTCACCCCATATTTCAACATGATAATCTATCTAAAATTGGTCCCTTGTGGTCATTGGTGCCAAAGGGGGAGAAAATGTTGTTCACAAAGATAGATTCTAAAGGATAGATTCTAAAGGAGAGAAAACCTAAAGGGAGAATTGATAAAAGAAGGGGATCAACAAAAATTTCGAGCACACAAGTAGGGGGAGCAAGCTCTTAAACATGAATGTTGCATTTCCATGTGCACTTCATATGTATGATGCATAGTTATGCATTTCTTTTTCTCTAATACTTTGCTTGTGTGATGTTCTGCTAGTATACAATTGAATGGTGTATTGAAGTACTAGCATGAATATGAAGTAGTTAGATTTTTCTTGCTTCATGTCTTTCAAAGTGGTACTAGAACCTTGCTTATAATGTTGATCTCACGAGGTTTCTAGTTATGTTTGTGCTTTTCCAAGTGGTATCTAACTACACAAGGTGCTAAGATGGTGTTTATTGCTACTCCAATGGTATCACGCTTCAAAGGTCTATAATCTAAAACACTTAGCACCTATTGGTAGTCAATGCTCCTAATTTTTCATATCTAACATGTATGCTTCCTATATCCAAACATATAGCATACATGTAGGGGGAGACATTGCTATCAACTTGAATTCATGATCACTTGTCCATACTTCTTACACATGGTAATATACTTGGACAATATGACATGGGTTCAATCAAAATTTTATCATAATATCTTTGTGAAAGGGTTGTCACCAATTACCAACAAGGGGGAGATTGAAAGTCCTATGTTTGGTGTTGGTAATTAGTGACAATGCCTAAGTACTAATCCTATGCCTAAGTTGTATGTAGCATATGAGGATTAGTACATTCCAAGGTTGGTGGCAAGATGGACATGGTGATCATGATGGCCACACTTGGATTTGGATGCAACCCTACGTGATCAAGGCAAAGGTATATGCTTAAGGGTTGTGTTTTAGTAACCAAGACACCTAGTGGGTGTGGTTACATTATAGGATAGATAGCCGTACTATAAAGAGGGGAATGACGCGGCTATTGAACTCCTAAGTGCCTCTAGGTGTGCATTTCATAATCTTATGCATGTGGATAGAACTAATAACGCCTCGAAAAATGATTGTGAAAATGCTAACACACATGCACATGGTGTTGATCACTTGGTGATGTTAGCACGTTTGCGAAGGCGGTTGAGTTTGAGCGGTAGAGAGGGTTTGGGGTCCTCTCTCCCTCCCGCCGAGCTTGCGAGGCGGGATTCAGGCGTTTTCGAAGAGTTGAAACGACTATTTTCCACTATGCCGAAAGTCGGAAATCGAACGGAAGCGAACGGTGGTCACAGTGGTGACCGGACGCTGGACCGGACGTGGTCTCTGTTTGACCGGACGCGTCCGGTCAGTGTTCAGCTTTTGCGCGTTTCTCGGTTGTCTGATCGGACGTGGTGGCGCGTCCGGTCGATCAGGGAGCTTACTGGACTCCAACCGGACGCTGGCACTGTGGCGTCCGGTCAGTTCTCCAGCGCGTCCGATCGCTGTTTCGTTAGAGCGCTGCTCTGGCTTGACCAGCGCGTCCGGTCCGTTACGGGACCGGCGCGTCCGGTCGAGCCCAGCGCGTCCGGTCCGCGCGACCAGCGCGTCCGGTCAGTGTTTCGCAAAAGAGCCGTTGTGTGACCGGCGCGTCCGGTCCGCGCGACCACCGCGTCCGGTCAGCGCGACTTCGGTTGTTTCAAGTGCGTAACGGCTATATTCGAAGGGGTACGTCTATAAATACTCGTTGGCCAGCTCAAGGCTCTTACTTTTGGACATTTGACATACTTGTGAGCACTTTGAGCTAAGCAACTCCCCTCCCACTCATCTCTCTTGCTTCTTTGCATATTCGAAGTGAGATTGAGTGATCCAAGTGCATTTGCATTGTGAGATAGCATCTAGTTGGCACTTGGTGGTTGATTTGCTGCGGGATTCTTGTTTCTCTTGGTGGTTGCCGCCACCTAGACGGCTTGGAGCAGCTTGGAGGCGTTGGCAAGAGTTGGTGATTGTTCTTGGCCACCTCCGGTGATTGTGAGGGGTTTGTGCCTACCTCGGCGAAGCGCCAAAGGCAACATTAGTAAATTGCTCGTGTCATTGCAACCTTTTGCCATTTGGTAGGTTCTTGTGGCGCCTTTTGAGAGGCTCGGTGTGAGACCGATTAGCCATCGAACCACGTGGTGAAGAGGGACACAACGAGGACTAGCGTGCCGGCAAGCACGTGAACCTCGGGATAAATCTTCGTGTCATCACTTTCATATTGTGATTGATTGATCCCGGTGTTCGGTTGTTTTGGTATTCATTGTTGATCATATCGGTTGGCTCAATACTTCGCCCCTCGGTGAAACCCTCCTAACTCAACTCCGCATTACTTTCTTAGTTATCTTTGCTAGCTAGTTTGCTTTGCTAGAGTAGCTCTTTTGTGTAGCTTGCTAGTTGTAGTTGTAGTTACCTTCTCGGTTTAACTTGTGCGGTTGAGTGCCAATACTAGAATTGTGAATTGAATAGGTGGCTTGCAAACACCCCGTAGGCTAAGCAAAACTCGCATCTCGCTATTTGTTGTATTGATAAACTTGTTTAGCTTGTCTTTGTAGAATTTTTTAAAAGGCTATTCACCCCCCCTCTAGCCATCAAGACCTTTCAACAAGCCCAAGTAAAATGGAAGCACCTATCACTCAAATTCAAGAAGCTTCTACTCAATGGAATCTTGTCATATGGTAGATTGCCAAATCCTCATTCTTATCTTATGGCCATATACATACTTTAATGGTTGTAAGTACTTCTTGGCACATGTACCTCTATTTGTAAATTCCTTTTGTGCCTTAATCCAAAATATAGGTTACACCCCTCTTGAGTCTTAAATGAACTCGTGCATACTATACTTGTATCATACATTTGAGGGGAATTTAGCCTATGTTTTGTGATTCTAAGACTAACTAGCATTCAAGCTATATTTGTCTTTAGTCTCATGAGAAGTAAGAACATCCACGAAGGTATGATGATTCCCTCCTTTTCAATTAGTATTGTGTTCTATCTTTTGTTGTTTGGAGGGATGTTCCATAGTATAGGTTAAATTCCTTTTGTAACCTAAATGTCAAATAGTGCACATGATCTTGCCTTCCACCATATGTGTGTACTACTTTAAGGGAGTTTATCTATGCTATTGGATTTTATGAATATTGTTTCATTTGCCATTCACATCTAAGGGATCATTATTTGTGAAACTCTCCCTTGTGCTTTTAATGCTCTCTTTTCTATGTGTTGCAGATCAAGGTCCATCCAAGTGCCTTCAACATGGATCCCACATATATGAGTCTCGGTCCCTTCAAATGTGTTGTGCCTCAATTGTTGTCATCACAATTGAGATGATAATTGGGACCGAAGCAAGTAAAAGTTGAAGAACAAACTCATTTGGTTGGATGAACTCAAAAGAAGAAAAGAAACAATAATGGTTCAAGGGGCCGGGGAGTTGGACAATCATGTCAACCAAAAATGGAGATGGAATGGGGCACAATCATTTAATCTTCTTCATTGTGAGGCTTGAGGTCCATGTCAGATCCTCCTTCTAAAGTAAAGTTTTTGCTTTATTGAACCAAGATATAGTGTAAACTTCTCCCTTGACCTCATGATGATAAGGGGTGTACTTTGTGTACTCTTATGTGCACAAATTGAGGAGGAGTTTAGTCTATATCCTGTGGGATTTATGATTTCTTTCAAGTTTATGTTGTGTAGTCTCATGCATTGGAGAAAAGAGGATGGATGGTTCCCAAGGAATCTTTGGGTGCTCCAAAATTATTGTAGGAGGTCTCGGTCATTATAAACCAAGTGCTTTTAGTTTAATGCCGGTTGCCCCAATACTTTAGCGGAACTAGATTCGAATGTGTTGGAGAAAAGAATTGAAGAATGGTCTTTCATAATCATTTCTCCACTCTAGATCTCATCAAGTGCACATGGATCCATCCCATTGATCATCTAAGACCATTTCAACAAAAAGTGGTAACAACTAGTTCACAAGTTGCAATTTTTATGAATTTTACCTTTTGGACTCTCTATGAGTTATTTTAGATAAAGAAAGGACACTATTAGATTTTGACCCTATTGCCCCTTGATGCCATTTGTAACGCCACAAATTGGGTTGTAATAGGGGGTGTTTTGCAACATTTGTCCAAAATGGTGGCAATAGGGGGACTATGTTGCCACAAAAATAGTGCATTGCATTATTTACGTTCACCGTTGCAAGAGGTGAGACATATAACAATCCTTTTTTTCTGAAAAAATGTTGCTATAGGTTCAAAATATTGCCATGATGACATTGCGTTGCATTAGTATTGATTTGCATTGCAACTGGCTAGTGCTCTTGCAACCATATAGAACAGTGTTGCTATTGCTTGAAATTATTGCCATAGTTGTGTTGGGTTGTAATATTTCTCAGGGCCATTGCACTTAGGTAGCTATTTATTGCAACTCAATATCTAAAGCGATGCAATAGTATGTTGCTATTGCCACACCTTTGTTGGGTTGTAACATTTTTCACAACCATTGCAATAGGTAGATGTTTATTGCAACTAAATATCTAAAGCGATGCAATAGTATGTTGCTATTTTGGTTGCTATAAAATTCAAGTGTCGTTGTAATATGCTGCTGTAGGAAACACCTCTGCTTAGTGGGCTTTTGGTATAGCAAAAGGGACCAGACCTGCAAATGAGTCATCTCATCCAGTGGCTTACGAGAACTGTTGTCGTCCTCCTCAACTCCAGACGTCTATCACTGTGGAAAACAACGCGACAGTGCATGGTGCGGCGCCCACATCGATCGATCAAGGCATCAAGAGGCTCCTCGATCCTCTGGTAAGAGAAGGGAAAGTGCCTCGGCTTCATCATTGCTGGCTCTTGACGACGCATGCGGTGAGCAACAAGTGCATGGCAAAAGCATTTTCTAGGGCCCTAAGTTGATCATGGCCGCTACTCTCATCTAGGGCCTTAAGTTGATCATGGCCGCTGCTGGCTCATAATGCAGTCAATTTATTTGTGTTCAAGATCAGAGGATACACAAAGTGAGCGAGGCAGTGCAGCGCGTGGGGGGTGTAGTGTGCATTACCCTTGCTCAATCTTCATCATTTTTTGATCATTTGATTTCCAGTATATATATACACATACTCTCTGGTAAAGTTTTAACGAATAGACACATACTCTCCCATGGCGTAGACTTGCGCGATTCTAATTTAATTTGTGTTGTTGGCATACCGAGGGATTCTAGTTCCCAACCAAATAGTTGCCTGCTTAAATATACTAGTATGTATTTAGTCATGATTTTGAGGGCAAACACAGCCACGAAATTGACATTAGTTCATGCCAACTACCAGGTCATATATACACATCGCGGTTCCAGACATAGCCACAAACTAACATTGGTTCATACAAACCAACTGCCAACACATATAGTTCAATGGAAAGCAAGCACTTAAGCAATGGCATGAGAAGTTTAATGGAACTTTGATGTCTACTGGCTTTGTTGTGAATGAAGATGACAAGGTGTGTACTATCACTATGGTGGTGGAGAAGGTGTGATCTTGTGCATATATGTTGATGATATACTGATCTTTGGAACCAACCTTAATGTGATTAAGGAGGTAAAGAAATTTTTGTATAACAATTTTAAAATGAAAGATTTAGGAGAAGTTGATATTATTCTTAACATCAAGCTACTAAGAGAAGGCAATGGTTGGGTTACACTTATGCAATCCCACTATGTTGAAAAGGTTTTGAGTCGCTTTGGGTTTAGTGGTTGCGACATGGGAGCAAACACCAAAGCCAGCTGATACCAGATGTGATAGGAAGTGGTGGGTTGTGCTAGCCTAACACGAACCTAAGCTCTTGACCACAACCGAGGGCCAGCGATGGCAACTGCGAATGCACGACATGATAGGCAGAAGGAAGAAAATAAGAGATCTATTCTTTGATAATTTTTTTAACCTTTACAATCTCAAATATATAGAAGTACCATAACTACCTAGTCATGTGCCTAAATATTCTTAATCCCTAACCGATAAAATTCGCCATGCCCAGCCAATGTGGCGTGCACGACGTGCGCGTGTTGGCTAATGATCTAGGGCTTTCGTAGATCTCTTCGGCCTCAATGATTCAGGGTCTAATGGCTTTCTCCCCCTATAGGAGCCCCTACCCAACCTTATATACCCGAGGGCCAGGGGAGTACAAGGAGATACATGTTTTCAGGGTTTCTAGGGTTCAATATTCTAGTCTTCGGTCGTTGGTGGCACACGACGTCATCCTTTGTCGCTAATCCTGGCCGACAGTGCTGAACCGTCTCTGTCATTCTCTGCTGGAGCCTGGAGCTGACTGTAAGAAGCCAAAGTTGCCATTGTGCCTCACCCAGATTCGCCTTCCCGTGGCATACTCCACACACTAGGGACGTGGCCGCCTGCAGGGAGGGACTGACTTGTGGGCCCGGATGCATCCATGTAATGGCCACGCGCCCTTTCTTGTTGCATTGTGTCATGTCTCGGGCATGATCTTGTCCTGGGAGTGGTCGACACGGCCTTGTGAGGCTGCAGAGAAAGGCCCCTGACAAGGCCTGGCGCCCTGCGACCCTGCCCACACGTCAGGTTTGGGGCATCTATCAGATTCTGGGGGAATATTCCTCACATCGGTCAGCATGGGAAGCCAGACCAAGCAATGCAAAGGTGTCGATGGCCACCCTTGGTCGACTAGCGCTGTCCAAGGTCGAGAGCCTTGCAAGCCAGGGCAAGCCCTTGGTCATGGATGACTTGACACGTGCTTGCCCTTTTGGCCTTATTACCAAAGGCTAGGGCCCTCTCTAAAGTGGGCCATCTAAAAGCCCAAACAGGCCTTAATGATGGACTGGAGTGCACACACGAGCACACAAGATGGCTATAGCCCCCGGGCCCCTTACTGATTGGAAGAATCAGTCAAGGGGTTAATCATACCATCATGGTGCTAATCCAGAGGTTTAGGTGACCCCTCTATTAGGTACTCAATAGTAACCCTACCTCCCAGACTATATAAGGAGGGGTAGGGAGCCCCCGATCGCTACCCTTCAGTAGAAACACAATTCATCTGTAGCTAGACATTAAGACAAACTCATCAATGCCCCTATAATCCTGAGCATAGTCATAAGAGATCTGTTCTCCACTAGACGTAGGATACCCTGGTACTCGAACCTATATACATCTGTGTCCCATGTGCTACCCCTCTAATTCCCTACGCACAAAACGTTGATCTACTTATCGAGGGTAAAATTTGTTACAGTTGACACGCCAGCTAGGGGACTTTTGTGCGTAGATTCCTTTCAAAGTGCATCAGATGGGAATCATCTTCAACTTCAACAACTATGATTCCTTCGCACCGGGCACCATGATCTCCTTCGGTAGATTGGACTACATCGCCAACCAGCTCGGGAACTTGCACCTACAAGATCCCAATCCTGTCATGCAGGAGGAGCAGCTGCATCCCCTTTGCAAGGTCCTCGCTGGATTGGAGAACACTGTGGATGTCGGTGCACCAGCACTCGCACGTCACATGGATCTCCACGCTTGGAATGTCTTCGTTGAGTTTTGCCTCGAACACATCGTCAACTGGGCAACCGCAAGGTATCCTTGTCAGTTTCCCAGTCGTTCTAAGGAACACAGCGGCGTAGCAGCACATGCTTGCCATTCAATTTGCATTAGCAAATTCAATTGGCTGTGATTTGGGGTACAAACCTGATGATGACAACTCCGACAACTAGCATCTCGATAATGCCTCCAGATTCGTTGATGTGGTAGATCTTGACAATCTAAGCATAGACTCCGATGTCCAAAACATGACTAGCTCCCAGCTAGATGCGATTGGCTCTTATTCGATTGACTTCTTAGACTACGATAGTTCAAGAAATAGATTAGACCCGATGTACTATTAAAAAGTACAAGGCAAAGCTTGTGGTCAAGGGTTATACCCAAAAAGAAGGTGACGATATTTTTGATACTTATTCACCAATTGCACGCTTGACTACTATTCGAGTGTTACTTTTCTTGGCAACCTCATGGTATTCTTGTTCATCAGATGGACATTAAGACAACTTTTTTGGATGGAGAGCTTGAGGAGGTGATCTATATGGATCAATCTAATGGATTTGTAGCAAAGGGTCAGGAGGGAATGGTGTGTAAATTATTGAAATATTTTTATGGACAAAAGCAAGGACCTAAGCAATGGCACGGGAAGTTCGATAGAACTTTGATATCTGCTGGCTTTGTTGTGAATGAAGATGACAAAGTGTGTACTATCGCTATGGTGGTGGGGAAGGTGTGATCTTGTGCTTATATGTTGATGATATACAAATCTTTGGAACCAACCTTAATGTGATTAAGGAGGTCAACAAATTTATGTCTAACAATTTTAAGATGAAAGATTTAGGTGGAGCTAATGTTATTCTTAACATCAAACTACTAATAGAAGGAAATGGTGGGGGTTACACTTATGCAATCCCACTATGTGGAAAAGGTTTTGAGTCATTTTGGTTTAGTGACTGCAAACTTTGCTCCTATGCATTATAGTTCTAGTGTGCTATTAAGAAGGTATTAATTAAGACACTCCCAAATTGTTCACTCGCTTATGTATTTAGCTAGCGCTACGAGGCCTGAATCTCATTCACTGTGAGCAAACTAAGCCGGTTTATGTCAAATCTAGAAGATGATCATTGGTGTGCTCTTGAGAGAATGATGCGCTATCTAAAAGGCACTATGAGCTATCAAATTCACTACACTAGGTACCCAAGGGTGCTGGAGGACTATACTGATTGAATTTGGATATCTGTTGCTGATGAGATAAAAGCCACAAGTAAATATGTGTTAGAGGTGGCACTGTTTTATGACAGTCTTGCAAGCAAACCATCGTAATAATGTCAACAATGGAAGCAGAACTCATAGTATTAGATACCGCCACTATTGAGGCTGAATGGCTTCATGAACTCCTTATGGATTTGTCGGTGGCTGAAAAACCTATACCAGCTATTTCTATGAATTGTGACCATCAAATAGTGATAGTCAAGGTGAATAGTTGTAAGGATAACATGAAGTCATATAGGCATTTATGAGGCGGTTGAAATCTGTCAAAAAATTGAGAAACTCCAAAGTAATAGCATTGGACTGTATCCAAACGTCTAAGAATCTGATAGATCAATTCACAAAGGGACTACCACGTAATGTGATAGAAGGTGCATCAAGTGAGATGGGCTTGAGACCCATGTGACATCTACCATAGTGGTAGCCTGTCCTATGTGATTGGAGATCCCATGAAGTAGGATGGTGAAACAAGATAGTGGTTGGCTATGATGGAGAGACCCTTTAACAAGGTCCATATCGTCTGAGATGCACTTCTCTCCTATTCTGTATAGAAGGATGGTTTATACCTTAATGTGATCCGAGTGGCTTATCGAAGCAGAGATATTGTCCTACAAAATATTTTATGAGGAACACATCTATATGAGTTCGGATGCTAGTCATAGTCTATGAGATTTGGGATAATCTCTAGATACTTATGAAAACCCATGAAGTTTGATGCTTCAACTAGAGCAGATGCATTTGATAGCCTAGTATCAGTAAAGGACTTAGATGAAACTTATTTCGCAGAAAATTATCGATTCAAGGCATAGTCCATTGTTCTTGGTAGCCTAGTATCCGTAAAGGACTTAGGTGAAACTTATTTTGTAAAAAATTATCAATTCAAGGCATAGTCCATTATTCAGTTGTGAAGAACTATAACCTCTGTTCTAGGTGGACATTCAACTTAATAGCCTCCATTGAAACACTAGTATATCAAACAATAGATATTTGAGAGCATTTCATATGTGCCCTTGAATTTGGTGGGGATTGTTGGATTTAATTTGAGCTTGGCCTATTTTTAATTTAATTAATTAAATCAAATAAATTCTAAGGCTCATATTTAATGTGAGGTGTAATAAAGTCTTAGTCCCGTATGGTATTTTGACTAAATGTTGACTCAACTAAAATAGATAGCCTATGTGTGTATCTGTTGTGAAGTTGAGAGAGGCGATGTGGGTGCCACACGCATAGGCGCGCCGCCACCACCGAGCCGAGCCGTGCCGTGCTGAGGCGATGCGTGAGCGTGATGTGCACGAGATCGGGACGGGCCGTGGAGTGGGCTTGGTTTTGCTACTTGGGCCGATTGATGAAGGCACCAAGTGAGTAGTTACTGGGTGATAACTCCGTCAGTTTCACAGAGTAATCACCTAGGAGTTTCTGTCCGTTACTTTGTGATTATTAATCTATTCCGATAACTCCATGGTGTCCAACGCCCATCTGTGACACCTGCTCGAGTGTGCTAGCGAATTAGGTTTTTGGGGAGCACACCGTGTGACGGCTCCCTAATCACGGTGACCAGTACCACAGCGACATCTTATTCATGGTGGCCACCGCTTCGTCTTCTTCCTGGCAATCTCTAGTTGAACGACTACACCGTCTACTTCTTGGTTGACGTCCGCGGAACTACACTATAAACCTCTACCTGCATCGTCTGTGGTTCATGACATCGAGCAATCAACTGATGTCACTTAGTGGGAATGGCATCGCCTGTGCCTTTGGCACTGGTCCCACCTCAAGGTATACATATGTCTTCACTGAATTTGTTGTATTCAGTATAACATACATATTCAGTATGTTAGTCATCATATTTGTATCAATGAGTAGATCACACGAGCACATATATGTCGTCACAAGCTTGTTGCTACATTTCTAGATTAATTTATGTGTAAAATTATGTAAATATCTAACAAATCGGTAATGATATACACAGGGCGTCCGAGCCCACTCGCTCGCTACGGTTCGGCCTTATCCACTCGCCCGCCTCTTCTTTTTTCCTCGCTTCCTCCGCTGCTCCAAGCTCGCACATCCACTCGCCCGCCTCTTCTTCTTTCCTTGCTTCCTCCACCGCTCCAAGCTCGCGCACATGCTTTGCTCCTGCGCCCGCGCGCCTCCTCCCTTTGCGCCGCCGGCGAGCCTTCCTCCCTCCCTTCCTCTCTTCCTCCCTCCCTCCCTCTCCTTCCCCCGCTGCGACTTTGTACGCCCTCCTTGCCACCTGAGTGGGGGGCGACGGCGGCGGCTTCCGATGAGCCCACGCGCCTCCCCTCCCTCCCTGGTGCTCTCGTCCTCACGTGCCGTGAGCTCCATGGGCACCAACGAGGTAGGTGTTGAAGGATCTGGATCTGAGGCGCCCCTCCCCCTCCTCCCCCCTCTGAATCTCGATCTGGTCCCTCCGCTTCCTCCCCCCTCCTCCTCCTCCTCCTCCCTCTGGATCTAAGGTTTGGATGGCGGCTAGAGTTTGTGGCGAGTCAGATCTAAGTTACAAGCAACAGATGATGTGAAATGTTTGCACGATTTTCTGATGTTGCAGTAGTTCTTTTTGAGATGTTTCAATAGTTTTTTTCCTTGTTTGCAGCATCATCCCCCCATGTTTCCCGACGTTTCACTAGTATCGCTTCTGATGTTGCAATAGCTTCTTCTCCTTGTTGCAGTAGCTCCTTCTCCTTGTTGCAGTAGCTTCTTCTCCTTTGTTGCAGTAGCTTTCTTCTCCTTGCTGCAGTAGGTTCTTCTTATTGTTGCAGTAGCTTATTCTCCTTTGTTGCATTAGTTGTTTTTCGATGTTTCAACAGTTTTTTTTGTTTGTTTCACCAGTTTTTCCTGTTTCTTTTATTAGGTGTTTTTCGATGTTTCAATAGTTTTTTTCCATTTGTTTCATTAGGAGTCCTTCGTTGTTTGCAATAGCATTATCGCCCTTACTGTAGCTGGGGGTGGAGTATGGTGGTGAGCTAATGGCTGGGCGGATGTGCTGGGGTCGGGTAGGTTGCAGCGGGGGCAAATCCGTACCCGCTGGGGGCGCGGGTTTCTTCTCCGTGCGGGGCAGGGGGTTCACGGGTTCCCGTGTGGTAGCGGGACGGGTGTCGCGTTTTTCTTTTTTCGTTTTTATTTCCGTGGGGGCGGGTGGGGCTGTTACGGCGTCCGGCTGCGCTAGCTGGACCCGTACCTCAGGCTAGCATAGTAAGATGGCGTATCGTACTCCTAGTCCGATCCTACCAAAAAAAAAAACGATTCACCGTGCGATCTGCATCGTTCGGCCTCGGCATGTACGATAGCAGGTCCCATCGATTTGCTGGGCGGTGCTAAAATCTATTACAAAAGAAGCATCCCACTGCATCCACACTGGTGCGCATGGTTCCTTTTCGCGTGAAAAAGGTATGCACTCATGTGAAAAAATAATACTAGCACATCCAAAGAAGAAAAGAAGCAGGACAAAAGTCAAGCCAGTTTGCCCTCTTTTTTGTAAATTAAAGACGAAACGGGTGGAGACCTACGTGGAGTTGTACTGCAATACCCTACTAGACTCATCGGGGTCTAATCGTTTGCTGTAACATATATGGCTTGCATGGTTGCATCGAGGGGGTGGGGAAGGAGGGTGATTTTTTTTTGTGGGGTTGGGGGGTGGTGCTGCAACGTAAGCCATCTCCCTTTTCCCTTTGCTTCCTTGAGCTTTGCTTCGGTGGATCTTTTCGCCCCTTTTTTTTTTTTTTTTGCCTTTGCTTCCTTGAGTTTTGCTTCCGTGGATCTTTTCATAGAAATATCGCGAGTAAAAGATCTAGAAAGATCGAGTGAGCATAGGCCAGGCTCAGTCTGGTTACGGGTAGAGTCGGGCCCGGATGAGACCCAGGACGAAATTAATTAAGAAAATATTTATTTAATTCATTGATTGCTTTAAGATTTGTGCAGTTGACCACCGAAACATAGCACACCTTTCCTGTACACTTGGAAGCTGGCGTTCTTTGATAAGGAAAAGAAGTCATTTACAAAGACGAGATTCTCATTGAGCTTTGCTAAAAAGCTGCAAAAGAAAAATATTACCCTCAGCTTTGATAAAGCATAACAAAGCAAAGAATTGTGTTTGTCCTTTATTTTTCGACTAGTACAAGGCACCACAGATAGACTTTTCCAGGTAAACCCTAGGACTTCCTTTCTATTTGTGTTAGCACCTTGCTGACATGTTACGTTCATGTATAGATGGCTACATGGACCGGGCCCAACAGGTGGCACGCCCGATTAAGCTCGGCATAGCCTAATGCAAACCATGCTCGTGCCGACATGGCCTGATGGCTAGTGGGGGCTTAGGTGCCACCTCGGCCCAAAGTGTTGGCACGAGCACGACCTGTTTAAGAGGCCGGCCCGTTACTGCCCCACCCCATCTAAACCCTAGATATACATCCGCACCCACCCCCATCCTCTTCCCCACTCCCCTAACCACAGCCCGCCACCCCCATCACTGTTTCCCCACTGCCCAGGCCCTTGCCGCCCCTCTGCTCCCTACGTCCAGATGAGGACATCCTAATGGTACATGCTAGCTCAAGTATCAATCATCCACCGTTCAACATAAAAGGCACAAATCAAGGTCCACTTACAAGAAGCCGCACTAAGAAACTACAATATCAGGTGAATTCATTCCTAACTAATTTTAATTTTAACACTTCTAAGAATGTTAACTACCTAAGTGTTCTACTTTGATCACAAGATCGGACCGCTACAGTGAAAATGGACCAGCAAAAACGGACCACTACAGTGAAAAACGGACCGGCAAAAACAGACTGCTACAGTGAAAAACAGACCAGTACAAAGAAATCTTCATAACTTTTGATTCCCAAAAGCTATGAATGTCCATGAAAACGTTTTGGAAACCTTATCAAGTCTATATTCCAATGCAATAAACCTCACCTCATTTGGAGGTTACAATCAAGAGTTATGCTCAGATTACTGAAGACTGCTCAAAGGCCAATAGTCTTTCTGGACAGAATGTTGGTACAACTTCCCGTGCAAAATTGTACCATTATACAACGTTACATGGTGCATGCTGCACATGGATGAAAAGCTTATTGAGTCTACTTTCACACCCAACAAATGGCTCATCATTTGGACTTCCCATTAGGGAGTTACAAGTCTTTTTAGTGGAGACTGCTCTAGAAACTGACAGCCACGAGAAGACTCTTGGGAATCCATTTCGTGGAAGCCTTTTTACATACTTAGTCTTTTCATTTCCATCTCGTATTCATACCTATCGGGAGGGTTCTTCCTAGGATAAATATCCATGTGCTTCCAAGCAAAGGAAGACTTTTGATAATCATAATACAAACCCCTTTGTTTAGCTGTGTGCTAACAAACCAGAGAGAAATCTCTATCCATTTGCCCTTGTGTTTTCCTTCGTGGAGATTACAGAAGCGGCCGCGTCATCGGCACCCAATCCGTGCTCCTGGTCCATTGATTCTAGGTTACGTAGGTTGGTTTCTTTGAGAGTGTGGTTGGGCGAATCCTTGGTTCAGGCTGCTGTATAGAGACGGTGGTTGGCTCCTTGTGTATGTCGTCATGTTGCACTAGTTATCGCTGCTTGCAGCAAGTTATCGACTATTCTTCAGCTAATTATTAACATCAGATCCTACATCATGAAGATCAGGACCAAGGACTTCATCATCTGGTATCGAAGCTTCAGTTGCCATGGTAGGATTCTTTACCTTAGCCACATATAAATTTTTGTTTGTCCTATCCACCAAAAAGCCAGAAAAATATTTTATTTTGGCCCTCTGTTTCAATCTGTTTTTCTAGTAAGTTTTGTTAAGTTTCGGTCCATTGGAGTCTTTATTTTAGTTGTTGATCATATTATCCTTCGCGTGTCCTTTGAGCTTCTTTTATATATATTTGAAAATCCCCACAAGAAAAAAATCTGAAACCTGTATCATCCTTCACATTAATTTTGATCCTATCAAGTTATAGCCGATAGTTGTGTCTTGTTTCTATCAAAAAAGTGTACAAGTGTTATACCTGATCTTGTTCTTAGTTCCATAAAAAAGTGTCAAAAAAGAAAGAAGAAAGAAAAGTTGCAAAAAAAAGATGAGAGAAGTTGTGAAAGAAAAGTTGAAAGATCAGTTTATTTATGTGCACAAGTGTTGAAAGTTTCATCAGTTGCATAATCAGATTGCTATCCATCCTTTGGTACAAAATTTTGCTTGGGTTTAACTGCAACACTTGCATCCTAAGCATACTCCTCGTTTGCATCAAATCTCAAGTTTCTTTGCGCGTGTGTTTGATCCATTTACATCACTTATATCTTGTGGTCAGCACTATGCATTGATCTTCTAGTTTGGAATGCGATTTAGCTTTACAATATCTTAGAATTCAGATTGCATTCCTTGTGAATCATTCCCCACCAAGCTCCACATAAAAGCCACTATCATAGGAATGTTGATCTTGTATTCGCTTAACCATCATTTTCTGGTTACCACCTCGCATTGCCCTTCTGTAATCCGCAGGAATTCATAAGAGCTTCGGTTGGTAAGAGAGGTGATCTTGTGAGATTCCACATATGTTTTCCTATTCCACAAATACCAATTGTTCGTATTTAGCTAACCTTACAGGAAGATGGGTAGAGTTGAGCTTGAAGATTGTGTCACTATGGCACAACTTAATGAACTCAAGCAAAGCATGGAAAACAAGCAAGATCGGTTGACACAAGATCTTCAGGCCTTTATGGCTAAAATCGTGATAATGCAAATGCAAGTCATCATGAAGATGAAGTTGATGAAACAGAAGAAGCTATTGCTCGACTTGCAAGAGAACAGCGAAGACGTAGAGAGCGAGTTGCTACACATGCGAGAAGGCCTCCACATCCAAGGCGTGGAGAAGTGGTAGAGATGTTGATCATGATCATAGAAGGGGTCTTGGACTAGAGGAAAGTGGGACTGAAGAAGAAGACGAAGAAGAAGAAGAGGTTGAACAACCCCGTAATGAGGGTCGTCATCACCGAGGGAATCGTGGGCGTAATCAGCTCAATGAGGAGAAATATGACAAGCTAAAATTCAACATGCCCAAGTTTGATAGAGGGTCTGATCATGAAGCATATCTTATATGGGAATTGAAGGTTGATAAAATTTTTCGCTTGCATAATTATTCTGAGCAGAAGAAGATGGCCATGGCTGCTCTTGAGTTCAATGGTTATGCTCTAATCTGGTGGAAACAAATGATCAATGATAGAGAAGAAGTTGGGCAAGGTGCAGTCCATTCATGGGCTGAAATGAAGAGAAAAATGAGAGCAAGGTTTGTTCCCAAACATTATCGTCATGATCTATTTGACAAGCTGCAGAATTTGAAGCAAGGAAGCCTTAATGTTGATGAGTATTACAAAGAGATGGAGAAGGTGATGATTAGAGCCAATGTATATGAAGATGAAGAGCGATCTATTGCATGTTTTATGTCAGGGCTGCATTGTAATATTCAGCGCATCGTTGAATTTCAGCAGTACCGCAATTTTATTGAATTGGTACATCAAGCTAGTAAAGCTGAGGAGTATCATTCAGCACAAGAAGTACACCAAGTGGAAGCAAATTCACACGAAGAGGTAGTGCAAACAGAGGTACAATTTCCAACTCCAGTGGTGGTGCACGATCAAGCAATTTTGGTGCTTCTAGTGGCAAACAGCTGGCTGCTCCAAGTGAGAGGAACAAATTAGCAAACTCATCATCTATCTTTGTGGGTTCTTCAACCAAGAGTAGTGGAATTCAATGCTTCAAGTGCGGAGGTCATGATCATGTTATAAAGGAGTGTCCAAACAATTGAACCATCATTGTGAATGACCAAGGAGAGTATGAATCTGCTAGTGAGGAAGAACAAGAAGATGTTGAAGAGGAAGATAATCATGAGAAGGAAATCTGTGCATTTGAAACCGGTGCTATTCTTGTTGTAACTCAGATTTTGAGTGTACAAATGAGTGAAGCTGAAAGTGGACAGCGGCACAATCTTTTTCAAACTAGAGCCAAGGTTATGTGCAAGGTAATCATTGATGGTGAAAGTTGCCACAATCTTGCTAGCAAAGAAATAGTTGACAAGCTTGGTTTAAAGTTGCTGAAACGTTATCATCCATATCACGTACAATGGTTAAATAATTCAGGCTCCATCAAGATTGTATAAAGAGTGAAAGTTCCTTTCAAGATTGGTGAATATATTGATACCGTGGAGTGTGATGTGGCACCTATGACAGTGTGCATATGCTGTTGGGAAGACCATGGCAATATGATCGGTCATCTCTACATTGTGGTCGAACCAATCAATACACCATTAAGTGGAAGGACAAGGAGTTGATACTTAAACCCATGACACCATAGCAAATCCTAGCTGAACACTTGCAAAAGAGGTCTGATGTGAGGAATGAGAGTGAAAAAGGAAAGAAAAAGAATATGAGTGTCTTCCACAAATCGGAAAGTGAGAGCCACAAGCCAAACATGAGATATAACAAAAAAAGAGGGAGAGAACTTAGTGATGATATCCACCAAATCTGAAATGAGAGATGTGAGGAAAAACCCAGATCAAATATTAATCATACTTGTGTGCAAGGACACATTGTTGCAGCTCCCACGGCGATTTGCTGAAAGCTCGATAGTAAAGATGGCGGGGAGTGGTCCGGGAGTAGGCCTGGCAGGGAACCACTTGCATGTGGGGAAGCTCTACAGGCTCCATGGAGTTACCGGACTAGGAGCTTGGCCCTTGTGAGGGTATCCTTGCAAGGGATCCAACGAGGATTAAGGGGAAGCATGAGCTTCTCGGTAAAATACTGGGGTCGTCGACATGAGTTTGCATCTCTATTTCAATTAAGCTTCCGCGTTTTATATTGTGTACCTAGGTTGTGTGCTTACTATTCTATCTTGCTAGGCTAATTGATAGGATTAGAACCTAGGTTGCATAATGCTTTTGCGATAGAGATAGCAACACACTTAGCAAAACTTAGTTGTACATCTAGATAGATTACATTCTTTCATAGGTTTTGACAAGTGGAAATTAGAGGCCATAGTTTAGAGTAGAAGTTTTAGAAAATCTAATTCACAACCCCCCTCTTAGGGACCTTGGTCCGTACATTAGTAATCATGAAAAGAAATTGTTAACAACTCATATATTAATGATTCTAACAAATTATTTAAAATTATTGGTAATCATTACATAATTTATACTCCCTCTGTTCCAAATTGCAATGGCCTGTTTGGAATGTAGGAATTCCACAAGAATCACTCAGTAATTTCGGTTCAATTTCATAGGAAAAACGCAAGAACATGAAAGTTTTCCCGCATTCCAAATACGCCCATTCTAGCTTTTCTAGAAACATAACTTTTAGTATGTATCTAGACATAACGAACATCTAGGTACGTAGCAAAATCTATGTATCTAGAAAACTAGAACGTCTTACAATTTGCAGCACATGGAGTATAAGTTATTGTTTTATACATTTTAACTAAGAAAATGTCTAAGCTAAGGGTTTTAAATGTCTATCTTCAAAATGTCTAACATATCAATATTGATTGTATAACCATTATTGAATACATAATTCTTTTTATAAGAGAATTCAAACATCTTGAGAAGTGGGGAGGTTAGTGCGAACCACAGCTGTCTCTTCCTAGCCTTTGAGATTCTTTTGGAGTAATTATCATTATAAGACTTAAATATTAATGTCCGCTTGAGAATAGCACTTTTATCCATCTTAGATCTCTCTTTAGGCTCTAGCATTGATCTTAAGCAACATGGTGCAGGTTTTAAATGACAGTTTATGCCATCATAGAACATATGAGTACAGTCTATGACATAAAGTCCTTATTTTCTAAAAGTACAAAATGAGTGTTAATAAAAGATACAGTAAGCATAATAGTTTCAACTTAACTTGATGATAAAGAAACATGTAGCAATCAATAAGACTGATATTTTGAAAATCAAATTTAGATTCATAACGTCATAAGGTATGGGCTGCAACAAGAGCCACCATAGTCTAAGCTAAGGGTTTAACTAAGTACATATTAAAGATACATAGAGGTGCCATACAAAACTATGGATATGCATGAAAACATATAGATTAGTAATTCATAAATTTATCATAGCTAGATAGATACCATAGAGTATCTATTATGTTTATTGTAGAAAATGAATAAAGAGAAAGAACATATAATTTAATATATGGTACATGTATATGCCATATAATCCCTCCATCCTAAAATATAAGGGATCCAGAGTTCAAAATTTGTACCAAAATACAAGTTATTTTAGGTCCTCGACCCTCCTCTCTCTTCTATCTTTATGGAATGAAATATTGGTTCCTTTTAAACTTGGCGTCAGCCAAAGCAACTGACCAGGAACTAAGGAAAGTAGCAACTGAAATGCTCCCTTTCGTCCTAATTAGTGAGGGGGTAAGGTGGTCTTTTGTCAGGCTCCTTATTTTGTGTGAAAATCGCTTAGATATCTTATATTTTAGGACGAAGGAAGTATATTTAGCACAAGGGGCACATCCATCTGCCCCATTTACGCCTTAACTCCAGCACGTGGCTTAAGGAAGACCGGCACATACATCAAAAGCCTGCGTGCCTAGATCCACGTACACTACTAAAGAAAAGTACATCACTGCCAGGTCTAAACCTTGCACCACTACCGGAATTGTGCCAGTAGAGGATAATCAGCAGTGATGGGTGTGGCCTATGATTGCTAGTTTTCGACTCGGCAGTGAATATATTCTACCATTGCTAGGTCAACTCATCAACCGATATTGATATCATGAGTATCACACGGGTTGAAGCATGACCTGGCAATGACACTCATGATATCACCGCCGTTCACCCGGCTGTAGTGGCACTGATGATATCACTACCGGATCAATACCACACCTGGTAGTGACTTTGGTGAGTGTCATTATTGGCTTAATACCACACCCGGTAGATATATATAATGCACTAGACATTTATAATGCACTAGATAATATATATCACTGCCATCAAGATTATGCTTTACGTTACACAACTCACGTGATTCGATCGATAATGTATATATTACAAATTAATCACTTTGAATTAGTTTTCACCTCCAAATAAAATCTACCGGGGTGAGATACAGCTAGGAGATGTAACTTTTCGAGCTAAGTAATCATAGGCGCTAATAGCTGCATTTAGCTAGAGATAGCCACTAAAATGGGCTTCATTTAGCGGCAGCTAAACCTTTGATGGGCCAAGGAATGGTCATCCCAGATAGCAATAGCAGTCTCCTACTCTCCTCCAAATATACTCTTCTCTGTTCTCTCACGCTCGTCTCTCTCCTACTTCTATCCACAGAAAAGAGGTGGCGCGGTGCCCTTAGAGCCCCAAAGGCGGAGGTTGACCAGAGACAGAGGCGCGGCGAGGCCCTCCCCCAAGCGATGGCACGGTGTGGCTCTACTCTTCCCCAAGCAGCGGTGGCGAGGGCTGCAAGGCGGAGCCGGTTGCGGCTGGGGCAGAGGCTAGGAGCGACGACTACGAGCGGCGATGACTACTGTCGACGAGCGATGGCAGCTACTAGCAGTAACAATGGAGGCAGCTACGAGCAGTAGAGGCGGCTACGGTGGATTGGCGGCTGAGATACTGAGACGACACCATGGCAGCAATATGGCAAGTTTCTTCTCTGCTCGTGTCACAATTTCTTCTTTTGCTTGTCTGATGGTGATGGATTTGTTATTCTGTTAGCTTGTGACCTGAAGTCACACTATTCAGCCTAGTGAAGAAAAACGGTCCAAGGCCCATGCACGCGCACGTTGTGCGGCCTGCTCTGCAAAACCCTTCCGCGGCGCGCTCTTTCCTGTGCGGCCCAGCAGCGTTGAGCCAACCCAATCAATGAATTCGGCCCACGCCGCTTGCGCTGCACCACGCTGCCCTGTGCCCGGGCCATACCCTGGGCCTGGGTTGGGAATTGCAGCTCCCACCTTGGCCAGAAGAAGCCCAGCTTGTCGCCAGCTGATCTCGGCCGTCGATTGAGATCCAACAGTGATCCGGCTGGATCGAGGAAACAAACCCCTAGGCGGCTTCTCTTCCAAACCCTAAATGCTCATTCCATTTCACTCCTTTCTCCTTCACCGCCGCAGACAAGCGGGGCGCAGCCGCCGATGGCAGCCAGACGAGGGCGCCGTCGCCGGCCGTCGGTACCGGAGAAGGAGGCCGGCTACCGGAGCAGTCCGTCACTTTCCTCTTTTCCTTTTCCCTCCCCTTTCTTCCTCAGCGCCGCACAAAACACAGAGCAGTGGCGCCGGTGGCCATCCATGGCGGCCGAAAGGAGTTGGGGGCGGCGCCGTCGCACGTGCTCGCCCATGCTGAGCACGCCATCGTCGAGCGGCCACGTGGTGGTGCCCTGTGCCCCTGGCGCGGCAGAGCCGTCGGCCCTTTCTATTCGTGCGACTGCGGTCTCTTCTTCCCGCACGACGGCAACAACGCCGGCAGTATGGGGAGATCTGGGTAGGTTCCTCCCCATTTTGATCTTCTTTCTTGGTTAGGGTTAGGTTTTCAGACATTCTGTCCGGATCGAAATCCGTCATTTGCTTTTCTTTTCTATGATTTCTTTCTACCCGATTTAGATCTACACCATAAACCCATGGCTCCAATATCAATGTTAGAATATAGGATCCATTAGCAGTAGATCTAGGGGGTACATATCTTTGGTAATCATTACATCCTAGTACATGAACTACTAGAAGAAGGAGAAGGGGATGCGAGTGAGTCGGATGTGCAGACCAGTGGGGTGCGGAGGAGGAGCTAGTGGCCGCCATCACGTTTGGCGGTGAAGTTCTGCGCACGGGCAGCGTCGGTCGGGGAAGACGGGCGATGCAGTGCAGTGGCGGCGGCTAGGGTCTTCCCGTCACTGGTTGCGCCCCTCTGTGGATCGGATTTAGGGTTTGTTTGGTGGGGAGTACGGCTCAGGCGAATCTCTTGCTTAAAGCCGCCGGCCCCCACCTCTTTATATAGCGCAGGGTGATGGCAGCCCGCCAGCCATGGATGGGCTGGGTGCCTCCGATTAGGGCACGGATCAAAGGCCCAACAGGCCATTGGGTCTGTTGGTGGAGATCAATCTAACAGAGCTATACTGGTGCTCGTAGGTGCAGCCACACCCAGAGAAAAAAATAGAAAATCAGTTATTAGCACTAATTCTCCACCGTGTTTGCACCCCCTGCCTAAAGTCACGCACCCAGAGGTCCAACTGATGAACCCAGCACCGCTGCAGCAGTAGAATCCAGACTGCACGTGGGAAAGGAAATCATCGCTTCCTATTCGCTTGTATACGCGCGGCGCTAATCCACTCGCCTAATGCCCATCCACTGATGCTTCAAGCCTTTGACTTTTTCCTATTCTCATCCTGCCATCCTCCACTCTTATTTGATCATTTCTCTTCTGTCCCAAGATGCCTAGTGCGCTAGCCAAACAGCGGATTCAACCCACCAAGGCATGTAACCTCAATGAATCTCCCAATTGTTTTCAATTCTCATCAAGTTGAGCACCGTAATTAGATTCTAGTTATGCCATTCTTGATTTTAGATAAGTTTTATGGGATTCAAGACCCACTTGGATTTTATTTTATTTATTTATTTTTGGATTAAGTTCACTTCAAGACCTTCAACTATCGCAAAAGTCTGGATTCCAACCCCCAACTTTAAAACTGGATAACATTGGTCCTCCAACTCTTGAAAAAGTTCATTTTTCAACCTTAGGCGGTTTGCATGTTTGTGGTGTTAACGTCAGCGATGACATCAATACTCATTTTTAATTTGCGAAATTAATATCTTTTTATTCGGAGCTCTAAATATAGCAAATAATATATCGATTTTGATCGTCTTGACGAGCTCTTTGTAATGGTGTACTCCGTTTTGTTGTTTGAGATAGTTTTATTTCATGAAAAATTAAATATTTCTATAAAACAAGTGTTTTAGCGGCCTCCAACAGAAGACGTAAAGGAAGTATGCATTTTGCGTACCGGTCGAACCACGACGCATATTTGTGTCGTCTCTCACCAAAGACACAAATCTTCCCCGCTGTTCCTCGTCATCCTCGTAGCTGAGGCCTAGGTGGAGGCGAAGAGCGACCTCCAGCTCGGAGGCGGGGAGGGCCACGGGGCGGTTGATCTGGTGCGGGCCGAGGCCGCGGATGCGGACAACGTTGGTGGTGAGCAGCGTGGGGTTGGTGGAGCGGCGAGTGGTGGGCCTGCTAACGAGCGGCTAGAGCGGCGCGGCGTGACCACCAGCGAGCAGCTCGAGTAGCGCGCATCGTGCCCGTGGCGAGCAGCAGGAGCGGCGTGCGGCAGGAGCGGCATGGCGGAGCTCTTCTACGACGATGAGGCGGGTGGCGGTACAAGGCGGGCAGAGCTCGGTGGCGTGCAGTGGCGGCGGCACTCGATGGTGTGCGGTCGCGGGCGGCGTTCGATGGCATGCGGTGGCGGGCGGCGCTGGTGGATCTGCGCAGAGGACGACGACGAGGTGAGCCCGACGACGGCGAGGCAGGGAGAGAGACTTGGCGGGGTGCAAGGCGGGCGACGCTGGAGGAGCTCGCGGCTCGGCGGGCAAGGCAAAGGTGTCGGACGAATGGGTGTGCTGTTGGAGAGGGCAGATTTTTAGGTGGGTGACTTTTTCCTGTGGATGACCCAAAACTTGGAATGGGTGTGGAGTTTAGGTCTCCATTGTTGGAGACAGTCTAATAAAACTAGTACACAAAAATCAAAGTTTTATCCTCCATATTGGCTCCGTTCTCACTTGTTTTATAGAAATATTTATTTTTTCACAAAATAAAACTATCTCAAATAATAAAACGGAGTACACCATTGCAAAGAGTCCGTCGAGACAATCAAACTTGATATATTGTTTGCTATATTTGGAGCTCCGAATAAAAAGATATTAATTTCGCAAATTAAAAATGAGTGCTGACGTCAACGCTGACATCAGCACCACAAACAGTGCCATGCAAACCGCCTAGAAAACCGTCTAAAGTTGAAAATTGAATTTTTTCAAGAGTTGGAGGACCAATGTTATCCGGTTTTAAAGTTGAAGGTTGAAATCTAGACTTTTATGATAGTTGAAGGTCTTAAAGTGGACTTAACCCTTTATTTTTTGCATTTATGATAGTAAGCAATTATAATTTAATTCGCTTGCGAAAGATTTGCAAACAGCTTGGGATTTAATCTTGTCAAAGTAGGACCAGGTTAAGAACGACATGGCCTAGAAAAACTTGTTTGAATGACCATTATAAAAACTCTCAAAAATCTATCTGAGTTTGATTCTGTCCACGTTTAGGTGAATGCAGTGTGAGTGGATAGAATAAATATGTGTGATGTGTCCAAGGATCCAACAGTACAATCAGTATAGTTAAGAAAAATCTAATGGCTATCATTGTGACATATCTCATATTATTGTACGTATGTTCTTTTTACAATTTGTAACCTAATCCTCTCAATGAAACACATGTTGTAAAGCATGTTCACGAAAAAAATTTATATCCACGTATTTCATTAACATGAGGGCCTATGCCTCCTAATTTTCGTATTCACATAGCATATTAACGTAAAGTTACGCTGAAGTGACGTGCTTCCTTATTTTTGCTCTAGATTCGTCTCTAGTGTTAGATATTTTGTGGGCTTGGCCCATTTAATATTTACTAAAATTAATAAACTCTATGGTTCGATTAAGGATTGGTAAATGGTTTAGTACCGTATGAGAAATTGACTGAACGTTGACTCGACTTATATGGTTGAATTTTGACCGACTACATTAAGAAGTTGAGAAAAGGATAATAGAATGCCGCGTGCGCGCCGCCGCCACCGCAGCCGGGCCGTGGGCGTGGGCGAGGCGCAGGCAGGCAGGCAGGTAGGCGGTGAGCGGACGGCACGGGAAAGGTTTTGCCACTCAAGTTTTCATCAATACAGGAGTTACTCATTTGATTGGAAACTGAGTTAGCTTGACTACGGGAGTTGCTCCTGAAGCCTTTTCCTTCACCTTCCTGACTCCTGGCTTTTCGGTTCCTTCACGACGTCTCTCTTCCGAAGGCATAAAATCTAGTCTCTCCGATTAGTCGGCGGGCTCTAGATCAAAAGAACCACATCTCCCGTAGCACTGTGTTCTCCCCGTTCCATCTCCTACGCACACACGAGATGGAAGAGTAGAGCCTCCGGAACGCATCCGCTTTATCGAGTTCACCTGCTCGGTTGAAGGGTGGCCATAGCATTTTTGGGGAGTGTCCGCAAGCGGCACGACTACTCGTTGTTCATCTTCACGGCATCCTTTCTACACTGCACCGATCAGGACGACTACACCAACAAGGCACCATGTTTCCATCGGGTGCATCTGGCTCTGCCGTAGGGTATGATAGCGTGCTTCATCATCCTCTTATGTTTGTGATCAAAACCTTACTGGTTAGCATGATTTACATGATGTTTCCATTACTAGTTAATATAATTCATATGATTATCTTCTTGTTTATTTGGAATAAGCAATATGTTGATGTCATCATGATCATGCTTATGATGTTTCTGTTTTTTCAAACAAGCACTTAATCACCACTGTTATGATTATGATTATGTCATTTTGTTGGATTAAATTAAACCGGAAATTACCTATATTTCTAACAATCCAAAAACGCTATATTAGGCAATTTTCATCGGTTGGCTTTGCGGCTTGCTCAAACCAACGCCTTTTGAGGGCACTCAGTATAAGAGGTGGCGCCAGAAAAGCATCTTGTGGTTGACCTCTATGGATTGCTTTCATGTGGTGCATGAAAGAGATGTTGGTCCGTAGACCTCTGAGGAGGAGCGTGCTTTTCAACATGCTGACAACACTTATAAGGCAGCTCTGTTGAGCATCATAGGGGACTCCCTTATTGATGCAAATGTGCAGCTTCGGACTGGTAAGGCCATGTGGGATGCACTTGAGGCCCGTTACGGCGTTTCTGATGTCGGTTCTGAGCTGTACGTCATGGAGCAGTTTCATGACTATCGGATGGTTGAGGGTCGTCCGGTAGTCGAATAGGCTCATGAAATACAGGCACTGGTAAAGGAATTTGAGTTGTTTGGGTGTGTACTTCCTGACAAGTTTATGGCAGGCTGTATTATCGCTAAGCTGCCACAATCTTGGACTGACTTTGCAACTTCCTTGAAACCCAAGAGGCAAGAGTTTAGCACTGCTGAGCTTGTTGGGACCCTTGATGTTGAGGACAAGGCAAGAGCCAAGGATGTCAAGGGCAAAAAGGTCGGTGAGGGAAATTCTAGCGCACATGTGGTGCAAAAGAATCATTCCAAGCCATAAAAAAAGAAATTCCAGCAATAACTCAAGCAAAAGCCCACCACTTCTTTCAAGAAGGGTAAGAAGCAGAATAAGGAGAAAGAAAATTGTTTCACCTGTGGCAAGCCTGGGCACTATGCAAGAGAGTGCCTTGATGCTAAGTGGAAGCCATCTCCTCCAACAAAGAAATTAGCAAACACCATTGAGACTGAGGCAGGATCATCTGGGTATGGTAATTTATTACCTTCTGCATTTTTAGTTTGTCATTCACCTGATTGGTGGGTTGATACCGGTGCAAATATTCATATGTGTGCTGTTATTTCTTTGTTTTCTGTGTATTAGGCCGGACGGGCTGGCTCCTTGTTGATGGGGAACAGGGCGCGTGCGGCTGTTCGTGGTGTTGGTTCGGTCGATTTGAAGCTTACTTCGGGGAAGACCGTGCAACTCAAGAACGTGCATCATGTCCCCTCAATAAAGAAGAACTTAATTAGTGGTTCCTTGCTGTGTCGTGATGGATATAAACTAGTATTTGAGTCCAATAAATGTGTTGTTTCTAAGTATGACACTTTTGTTGGAAAAGGCTATTAAAGCGGAGGCTTCTTCCGTCTGTCATTAGTTGATACTTGTTTTAAGTCCGTGAACCATGTGGTGAGTAATGTTGAGACAAATATTTGGCATTCGATGGTTGCATGTCCCGTTTAGCTGGTTTAAATTTAATTCTAAAATTTGATGTGATCAAAAGTTCAAAGCGTCATGTGTGTATTGAAGCAAAACAACCTCGTAAGCCTCACAAGGCTGCTGTGGCAAGGGAATTGGCACCTCTTGAATTAATTCATTCTGATGTTTGTGAGATGAATGGGATTTTGACCAATGGTGGTAAGAGATACTTTATTACCTTTATAGATGACTGCACTAAATTTTGCTAAAGATGAAGCATTACATTATTTTAAAATCTATAAAGCCGAGGTAGAAAATCAAACTAAGAAGAAAGTCAAACGGTTGCGGTCCGATCGCGGGGGAGAGTATTTCTCAAATGATTTTTCTGAGTTTTGCGTGGTGCACGGAATAATTTATGAAAGGATGCCACCATACTCACCACAGTCCAATAGGATTGCTGAGAGAAAGAACCGCACTCTAACTGATTTGGTAAATGCTATGTTAGAGACTGCAGGACTATCTAAGGAATGGTGGGGTGAGGCTATATTAACAGCGTGTCATGTCCTGAATAGGGTGCCCACAAAGAATAAAAAATTACACCATTTGAGGAATGGGAGAAGAAAAAATTAAATCTCTCTTACCTGCGAACATGGGGTTGTTTGGCAAAAGTGAATGCGTCAATAAATAAAAAGTGAAAGCTTGGACCAAAAACTGTAGATTGTGTCTTCCTTGGCAATGCCATTCACAGTGTGGGCTGTAGATTTTTAATAATAAATTCTAGTGCTCCTGATATGGCTGTTGATACAATCATGGAATCTAGAGATGCGACATTTTTTGAGAATGAGTTTCCCATGAAAAATAGTACACCTAGCATGTCTGGTCATGATTCTATCCCTAGGTCTATCCCTATCTTTGAGTCCACTGAACCGGTTATACACGCTGATGTTGAGACCCATAAAGAAATTCCTGAGGAGGATAATAATACAATCGCTCGAAAGAGTAAGAGACAGAGGGTTGCAAAATCCTTTGGTAAAGACTTTATTATATACCTCGTGGATGACACTCCCACAACCATTGCTGAGGCATATTCCTCTCTTGACGCTGACTTATGGAAGGAAGCTGTTCAGAGTGAGTGGATTCAATCTTATCTAATGGGACTTGGGAAGTGGTTGATCGTACTTATGGATGTAAACCTATGGGATGCAAATGGGTATTCAAGAAGAAGCTTAGGCCTGATGGTACTATTGAAAAATATAAGGCAAGGCTAAGGGCTAAAGGCTATACGCAAAAGGAAGGAGAAGATTATTTTGACACTTACTCACCAGTTGCCCGATTGACGACCATTCGCGTGCTATTATCCTTGGCTGCCTCACATAATCTTCTCATTCATCAGATGGATGTTAAGACGGCTTTCCTAAATGGTGAGCTTGAGGAAGAGATCTATATGGATCAGTCCGATAGATTTATTGCAAAAGGTCATGAGGGTAAGGTTTGTAAGTTGCTAAAATCCTTGTACGGCCTAAAGCAAGCCCTTAAGCAGTGGTATGAAAAGTTTGATAAGACTTTAACATCAACCGGCTTTGCAGTGAATGAAGCTGATAAGTGTGTATATTATCGGTATAGTGGGGGAAATGGTGTCATTTTGTGCTTATATGTGGATGATAATCTAATCTTTGGAAATAATATTAAAGTGATTAAAGAAGTGAAAGAATTTCTATCTAATAATTTTGAGATGAAAGACTTGGGTGAGGCTGATGTTATTCTTAACATTAAGCTATTGAAAGAAGAAGGAAATGGTGAGGTTACTCTTGTGCAGTCCCACTATGTGGAAAAGGTGCTAAATCGTTTTGGGTACAATGAGTGTGCATCGGCTCCAACTCCTTATGATCCAAGTGTGATATTAAAGAAAAATCGTCGAATTTCAAGAGACCAATTGAGGTATTCACAAATAATTGACTCTCTCATGTATTTGGCTAGCGCCACTAGGCCTAATATCTCGTTTGTTGTGAGCAAGCTAAGCTGGTTTGTGTCAAATCCGGGAGATACTCATTGGAGTGCTCTTGAGAGAGTACTGCGTTATCTGAAAGGTACAATGAGCTATGGTATTCACTTTACCGGGTACCCAAGGGCACTAGAGGGTTATTGTGATGCTAACTGGATATCTAATGTTGATGAGCTGTATGCCACGAGCGGATATGCGTTCTTGCTTGGAGGTGGTATTGTTTCCTGAAAGTCTTACAAGCAGACTGTCTTAACGAAGTCTACAATGGAAACAGAACTGACAGCATTGGATACCGCTGGTGCTGAGGCCGAGTGGCTTCGTGAACTCCTTATGGATTTACCGGTTGTGGAGAAGCCTATATCGGCTATTTATATAAACTGTGACAACCAAACTGTGATAACAAAGGTGAGCAGTTCTAGGGACAACATGAAGTCTACAAGACACGTGAAAAGGCGCCTGAAGTCTGTTAGAAAACTGAGAAACTCCGGAGTAATTGCGTTGGACTATGTCCATACATCTAAAAACCTGGCAGATCAGTTTACTAAGGGTCTGTCATGCAATGTGATAGAAGGTGCGTCGAGGGAGTTGGGCTTGAGACCCACTTGAAGTCATTCCATAGTGGTAACCTGTCCTATGTGATCGCAGATCCCGTGAATTAGGATGGTGAAACAAGCTAATGGTTGACTAAGGGAGAGACTCCTTAGATTTATTGTCTGACTTGTTTGAGATGCATCGTCTCTCCGATACTGTGAGGTTGATTAATCTCTTAATGTGATCCGAGTGGCTTGTGAAAGCAGGGATGTTGTTCTACAGCGCATCCTAGAAGGAACACACCTATATGAGTTTGATTGCTAGTCACAATCTATAAGATGTGGGTTATCTCTAGACACTCATGAAAAGGTCAGGAAGTGTGACTTATATGCTTCCAACAGAGGGAATGCTCCTTGCAGCCTAGTATCAGTTATGGATTTTAGTGAAACTCATCTCACACAAAACTATCAATTCAAGGCTTAGTCTATTGTTCAGTTGTGGTTGAGTGTAGCTATTACTCTAGATGGATGTTTAACTTAACAGTCTCCATCGAAACACTGGTATATAAAAGGAATATGGTTATGAGACCAGTTTGCATCGAACCCTAGAGTGTGGTGGGGATTGTTAGATATTTTGTGAGCTTGGCCCATTTAATATTTAATAAAACTAATAAACTCTATGGTTTGATTAAGGATTGGTAAATGGTTTAGTACCGTATGAGAAATTGACTGAACGTTGACTCGACTTATATGGTTGAATTTGACCGACTACATTGAGAAGTTGAGAAAAGGATAATAGAATGCCACGCGCGCGCGCGCCGCCGTCGCTGGCGGCCGGGCCGAGGCCGAGGCCGAGGCCGAGGCCGTGGGCGTGGGCGTGGGCGTGGGCGTGGCGTGGCGAGGTAGGCAGGCAGGCAGGCAGCGAGTGAGCGGACGGTACGGGAAAGGTTTTGCCACTCAAGTTTTCATCAATACGGGAGTTACTCATTTGATTAGAAACTGAGTTGGCTTGACTATGGGAGTTGCTCCTGAAGGCTTCTCCTTCACCTTCCTGACTCCTGGCTTTCCAGTTCCTTCACGACGTCTTTCTCTCTCGAAGGCATAAAATCTAGTCTCTCTAGTCAGTCAGCGGGCTCTAGATCAAAAGAACCACATCTCCCGTAGCACTGTGTTCTCCCCGTTCTATCTCCTGCGCACACACGAGGTGGAAGAGTAGAGCCTCCGGAACGCATCCGCTCATCGAGTTCACCTGCTCGGGTGAAGGGCGGCCATAGCGTTTTTGGAGAGTGTCCGCAAGCGGCACGACTACTCGTTGCTCATCTTCACGGCATCCTTTCTGCACTGCACCGATCGGGACGACTACACAATAAGGCACCATGTTTCCATCGGGTGCATCTGGCTCTGCCGTAGGGTATGATAGTGTGCTTCATCATCCTCTTATGTTTGTGATCAAAACCTTACTGGTTAGCATGATTTACATGATGTTTCTATTACTGGTTAATATAATTCATATGATTCTCTTCTGGTTTATTTGGAATAAGCAATATGTTGATGTCATCATGATCATGCTTATGATGTTTCTGTTTTTTTCAAATAAGCACTTAATCACCACTGTTATGATTATGATCATGTTATTTTGTTGGATTAAATTAAACCAAAAATTACCTATATTTCTAACATCTGGGTGTTTGGATGCCTGTGCAGCAGCTTGGGCCTGGTTGCGCGGATGCAGAAGCCGCCGCTCGGCCTGGCCAGGGAGGAACGAAATCGAAATCCGTTTCCTCCGGGCCAGGCTCGCGCGTGCGGGCGTGCATATTTTTCCAGTGGTCGAGCACCCAAACAGCTGCGCGCTCGGGCCTGTCTCTGTTCGCCTGACCATCCAAACAAACTGGCTTGTCCCTCCGTCCACGAAAACACAAAACAAAACATGTCCCTCAAAAAAAAAAACACAAAACATGTAATTCTAACACAGTACCATATGTTAGTATATCATGTTTGACCAATTATAAATAAAAAATTATAAATATTTATAATATTAAATAAATATCATTAGATCAAATATGAGATATAATTTTATAATAAATTAATTTCGAATCATAAATATAAATATTATTTACTAGAAATTTAATTAAACGTGAACAACTTTATTTGGTAAGCAATGCTGGACAGAGAGACTACGAGCCTGGCGCTTGAAGGACAGGCTGGGTAGGGACGCGCCTGGCTGAGTTCCAACGTGAACCAATCACGCCGACACACTGTCAGCACCTCATCAATCACTTTATTGAGCCCTTGTTTAGATGGCAAAATATTTACATAAAAAGTTTTGTAGCACTTTTGTTTATATTTAGGCCTTGTTTAGATCCCAAATTTGGGATTCAAACTTTGCATAGTAAATGTCACGTCACACTGTAGCAATTTTGTTTTTATTTGGTAATAATTATCCAAATATTGATTAATTAGGCTTAAAATATTCGTCTCGCTAAGTACAACAAAACTGTGTAATTAGTTTTTGATTTCATCTACATTTAGTACTCCATATATGTACCGACATTTTGATGTGACGGGGAATCTTCTTTTTGCATAGTGGAATTTGGGGTGGAATTTGGGATCTAAACAAGGCTTTAATAGTATTGTTCTAAGTAGGCTCAAAGGATTCGTCTCCTAAATTACTGATAAATTATACAATTAGTTAGTTTTTACCTACATTTAATGTTCCATGCATAAATGTAAATATTTGATGTGATGGGAAATTTTAAAAAGTTTTCAACTTTTCATCCGAACTAAACAAGGCCTTAACTTCCTTTTTTTTCTTCTTCCTTATGGTGTGTTTAGTTTGCAAAAATTTTTGGCTTTGGCTACTGTAGTATTTTCGTTTGTATTTGTCAATTAATGTCCAATCATGAATTAATTAGGCTTAAAAGATTTGTCTCGTGGTTCGTGTAATTAGTTTTTTTGTCTATATTTAATGCTCCATATATGTGTTCAAACATTCGATGTGACAGGAATCTTGAAATTTTTTTATCTATATTTAATGCTCCGTATACGTGTCAAACATTGGATGTGACGGAAAAATTTAAAAAAAATTAGTAAATAAACATGGCCTTAGGTACGATACAAAAGTACAAAACAGAGACAAGGTAGAGCTCCTGGCTCCAGATTTTCTCGACGAGAATCACTTCACGGTAGCCGAACGGTAAAAAAAGCCAACAGCTCCATCAAAGAATCCGACAGAATCGATCTCCACCTTTGTGATGCCCGCCCGAGAGCTCCACATTCCCCACCATTCGCGTTATGAAATTCCCCGTGAAATTCGCCAAATTTACCCACCATTGCCACTGATATATAAGAAAGAAATATCCCCTCTCCTCTCCCTCTCCCAACCCAGCTGCCGCCAGCCCACTAGCGCGCAAGCTCCGCGGTTCAGCGATGGCGCGGCCCCCGCCCTACGCCGCCTGGGCCCGCGCCGGCACCATCGGAGACTGCCCTGTCCTGCTCGCGAGCTCCCGGTCCCTGCTCACCTGAAGGCCGGCCTCGCCGCCAGCCAGGAACCCGTCCGTGAAGCAGGCGTCGTCGGCCAGGATCCCGTCCTGCTGCTACCCTGCAACGAACGCCGCCCGGCCGGCTCCACCGGTCCCAACAGCCGGCGCCGGCGACCCGCATCCCGGCTAGGCACTCCCCGAGCCGGAAGGTGAGGGCCCTGCTCTCCCTCGTTTTACCGTCAGATCTAGATTTTTTTAGTGGTGGATTGAGAGTGTATGTACCAGTAGATTATCGTGTATAGGAGGACACCCTGCTATCCCTTTTTTTTTCCGTCGGATCTGCAATTTTTGCAATTTTTGATACACTGAGACACATATACAAGTGACGTGTACTCGGGTGGATCAGTGGATGGGTGAGTGGCTGTTGTTGGTTGCAATAATTTTTAGGGGGATTGCAGAACAATTTTTGGGGTTGCACTCAATTTGTGTTACTTGATTTGTTTGACCTATGTGAATCTTCTAATTTTCTACTCCTATGAAAGAACCACTACTGCTTGATAAACACCCATTTTATATTATATTAACTTATCATTATACTAGACTTTGCCGGTGCATTACTACGGGGAGCTAACTTTTTTTAATACAATAAGAGGAGAATGACAATTGACATGCATCACTTGTGTCCTGGTAACTGTTAATTGGATTCACATTATTCAAGCAAAATAACAGGTGACTGGTCCACATGTGCCACACAAAATAACAGTTCATTGGTTCACAAACCAAGCAAAATAACACTGAGGTGCACCGCATAATCACCTTTTGTTAGATCAACCAATGTCAGATTTGTTAATTCTCAAGGGAAAACTAATGGATCATTTGTCTACGTCCATTCTCACAAGTTGCCTGTGCAAACTGTCAACAAAGCATCTCAAAATTTGCACGTGTAGTCAAATGGAACTATTGTAGCCTAATATGATGGAGGAGCTGGTACCGTTGCAACAATCTCAGAGTTGCAGGAGTCTCTGCAATAGCGCAGAGTAATTAGAATTGTGAGTAGACAATGCACAAAGTAATTAGAATTGTGAGAAAACAATCTCAGGGTTGCAGGAGCCAGCTTTACAATTTGTTTGGGCGCCATTTACTTTGCTAATATTCATTAATTAGTTTTATTGTGGGATTAGTTTTCCAAGTAGGTGTATTGTACATATGTCTGTTTATATACCCTGGTTTTGTCAATGACTATGATGATGGATTGTGTTAGTGTTTGTTGCAGGTCAAGGACTTGCGAAGGCTGTATTGGACTCACAATAATCTCACTGTCATGGATGTGACGCCCTTGTGGAACCACTCATCCGATGCTCTGCTATATGCTCACCATCCTTCTCACATGGTGAGCAGTTTAAAAAAATGAGAAAGCAGTTCATTTATTTATTACCTATGTGTTCCAAACTGATGGGGTTCTGCTATCGCAGATGGATTTGAATAAAACACAGAATCCAGATGGTTTTAGCCATTGTCATGAGCTAGGCAGGCAGGCCCCTCATTTCCTTGTCAATGGGGTCTCATGGGGGAATTTGGATGCCAAGGGTTCGATTCCGAGGAAGCAAGTGTTCCAAAGAGATGAGGTTTTGCTATCGCAGGTGGATTTGAATAAAACACAGAATCCAGATGGTTTTAGCCATTGTCATGAGCTAGGCAGGCAGGCCCCTCATTTCCTTGTCAATGGGGTTTCATGGGGGAATTTGGATGCCAAGGGTTCGATTCCGAGGAAACCTGACTCTTGCAGTGTACAGGGAAAGTCTGGTTGCCACTATATCATTGATTTAGAGAAACCAGCCACATTGGATTGCGGTGTACAGGGAAAGTCTGGTTGCCACTATATCATTGATTTAGAGAAACCAGCCACATTGGATTGCGGTGTACAGGGAAAGTCTGGTTGCCACTATATCATTGATTTAGAGAAACCAGCCACATTGGATGATGAGGATGCAGACTATGCTAACCACAATGGTGGTCTTTCAGATAATTCACAATGTGTTCCACTGGAGAGCTCTTCGGTGATGCGTGGTCACTTGTGCACAGATCAAAGCGCCCCATATGTTACTTCTGGTTAGTTCATCAAAATTCCTCCTTATCTTTGCCCTGCTTAGAGTATCATACTTCATATATCTCCGGAGATTCCAAACGCTGTTGCAAATTGCAATGGTACTACTAGAATTCACATGTGTATCTCTCAATGTACAACAAAGCAATTTTCTCTTAATAATATAGATAGACTACTTATCTTCAAAGAATGACACAACAAAACCTTAATATGGAGCGGCTCAACATGTGTGTATGGTTAGGTTACAGTCAGGTTAGGACTTGAATTGAAATTGGGATAGGTACTAATGGATAAAGTTTAGGCCATGCTTTGTATCCACCCATAAATATGAAAGCGCTGCTGTCGTAACCTTGAGATGATATGATGGCTGGTTTGGGCGACGGCGGTGTCTTGATGCAACTGGAGCTGCTGTTTATTGGGGAGGAGCGCTGATAGTCATTGCCCTGGGATATAGGCCGCATGGGTGAATGTTAGGAAATATCATACACAGTGGTTATTGCATGTAAGACCTCAAGGTGGCGTGCATATTCGCCAAGGTGGTGTTAGATTTGTGTTGAATATGTGTATGGTTAGTTACAACAGGACAGCCCATAAATATGAGGGCTAACTGTGATACGACTTGGAGGCTTGTTTGGGTGGCTGCCACGCCTTGGTCTGACAGCATCCTAATGCCTGTGTAACTGCTGATTATAGGGAAAGAGCGCCCATAGTCATTGCCCTGTGGTTGTAGGCCGCAAGGCTGAGCCTTATTAACAGAATTTGTGCCTCGGTGTTGTTTGTTGTGTGCTTCTTTGATCTATGGGACTTTTGATCTTGTGCGCTTTCACATCAATTGATTTGATGCCGTCAGTGTGCTGCATCGATGATTTTCTAATAGAATTCATATCCGAATGCTCTTGCAATGGTACCACTAAAAGGGCTTTGCCTTCAATTTCTGAACTCTTAATAAGTTATGTTGTTTGTCAAACTGATTGCTGCAAGAATATCCTTTTGTGCTACGCTTACAGCTAAGCTTCTTGTGCACTGCACACTTGATTAGGTAAGGTTCTCATGAGGTATTTGATTGACTCGTCCAATCTTCTATTTGCAGGTTCAGTTGGTTCCAGTGATACTCCAGACAGTCATTCACCTGTCAGAACAAAGAATACGGCATCTGGACGCATGTTTATCGATCTGAATGTAGCCCAGGAGGATGATTTTAATTTTTGTCCTGATCCCTCCAAATTGGTGTGTTCTACTTCAACTAGTTCTGCTACAAGACAGTCTGGAGGTTTTTGCAACAATTCAAGTAAAACATTCTTCAAAGGAAGTGAATCTAGTATCGGATCATCGAAAGGATCCTCCGTAACAGTTGCCACGACTATCACTGTTTCAGATAGTTCAAGGGAAGTGTTGGCTGCAGGTGTATTTCGTGATTTCCAGAGCCACAAGCCTTTCTTTATGGAAACATCAAATCCACTTCCCAGAAAAAATACCCATCATCAGATGGTTTCCAGATTGGACTCTCAGGGTTGTATAGAAATGGAAGTACCACGGAAAGAACTCTCAGTTCGTTCCAATGGTGAAAATAATTCATATTCAGGTTTAACTAAACTGGGAGGCAGCCAAGCCACAAATTTAATGGGACAAGTACAGGCAGCTGCTGTTGTACATAGGGATAACCAAGAGGAAACTATAACAGTAATATCTGATCACAAAGTGGAAGGCTTTGACCTAAATGTAGCGGTTGAGAGCACTGATTTTCCAGCAAATTTTGAAAGCAGTTATTCAAGGCAACATGTAAATAATGATGGCAGACATTGTTTGGCTCAGAATGAGGCTCAGCAAAATATTGCTCCCATTGAATGTCCAATTATTAGAAACCAGAACATAGCCGCTAAGAGCATGGATGGCGAGGATGTACAGAGTCCAGTTTCTGGAATTGCAATTAACAGGTCTGTTGTGATCCCGGAAACTCCTCAAGGTCGCGACTATGCATGTCCACGATCGAGATCGTCATGTAATGCAGCATCAGTTGCGCCTGAAGCTGTCAGCTTTGATGAAATGGAGATGGGAGAGGATGAAAAAAGTGCTGCTACAGCAGCTGAGACACTTGTTTCCATGTTTGCAAGCAACTCTGCATGGTTGACAGATGGCCCTGGAAGCAACGGTGAAACAGACGCCGAGGATGCAACACAGGAACCTGCACCTTCATTGAATTCTTTCGAGGAAAGCATATTGAGCCTAGAGGAGATGAAAGATGATGGGGAATCGGTCCCAGCGAGAGCACCCGACAAGGATGGGCCTTCATGTGGGATTAAGCTGAAGAGAGGGAGGGGGTTGAGAGATTTCCAGAGGGAAATATTGCCTGGGCTTGTGTCTCTGGCGAGGCACGAGATATGTGATGACTTGCACTCCATAGGGTATGAAATCAGGAAAACCCGGTCACGGAAAAGCCCTGGTGATGAGGGTAGCCCACCAACACGAATACGATTGCCAAGGCGTTGTTCTACCGCATGGAACCGATGAACGAGAAGTCCTCGATGTCACGCTGTGACATCATCTCACAGCATGCAGCGGCAAGCAGCAGGAAAAGCAGAGTTAGCTTTGAAGGCTGCCGAATCTGACTGGCTTTGTGCATCATGCGGTGCGCTGAGCATGCATTGCCGGGAATGAAACCCGTTGTATCAATAGCCATTTGACTGGAGAGATTTGTTTCAATTGTAATCTGCAACTGTGGCCAAAGGCAAATCGCCGCGTTCGTTAGATGTAATTGTGCTTTAGGAGGTGCATATCTGAGTTTAGTAACTGGTGGTAAAGCTAATCTCCTTTCGTCTTGTCTTTGCCGCTGGATTCGTGTACTATACGTAACTTCCTGCCTGGCGGGATGATGAATGGGCTAGCTCCATAGAATTGAATTGAATGGAATGGAATAAAAGGTTGGCTGTGTGTTCTTGTTGCACCTTTCACTGCAGATAGAGCTGCCTGTGGTCTGTTTGTCATTGAGGTGGCTGCGGCTACGGATCGCTATACGGCGTGTGCAAAATATATGCCTGGCATGTCCAAAACCATGAGCCGGAAGGGGCTATCGATAGAAGTTACAAGATATGGGCCTGTTCGGCGGCCGGTTTTTACAGCCAACAGCTGGCTCTCACGAAATTACTGTACTGACACTGCGTTTACAAGCAGCATAAGATTATAATGTGGTGCGTCAGTAATTATATCTTGTCCACCCTGCATCTCTGCAACTGATGCAGGTAATTGGTAGAGAGGTTTCATTAGTGCCCAGAGAATACTAATGTGCATCTAAAAGAATATTTCGCAGGAATATATAGCAATGTAACCGTAGTGGCGCAGTGGATGCTGAATGTACAATATAATAATAGATCAGCACGGCTGAAAAATAAGGTCATTGTGATATATAAAGGCAGAATATTTGGTCGGAGTCGGTGATGTAGCAACGTAGGGGCTAAATCCATCATTTTTAACTTTGTCCTAAGTTGAACTTGTCTTACTTTGACTAAGTTTTTTAAAAAATAAATTAATAGCTACAATATCAAATAAATACACACTACCACAATATATTTCATATTGTATCAAATGAATCTAGTTGATGTTGTAGATGCTTGTGCATTTTTTTTTGTAAACTTAGTCAAAGTTAGAGAAGTTAGGGGTCTAGACCTTAGGTTCGCAAAGAGCCCCAGCAGCCACCGCTCTTTTGCTCCTCGCCACCGTTGTCGCTGCCGTCAATGGCCCCTCTCGATCTTCTCCGGCAAGTCTGTTGGCGACAAGAAGGAGAAGAGACCATCTCTCTTTTCTAGCAGTTTTTTTTAGATCTAGATTGTTTTAGTGTTTAGCCAAAGTAAGTCCATTGACGAAATCATATGATTTTCATTTAGCATTTTGTTACCTGCGATAACATCGGTGATTGCTACAGCAAGGTGGCCGTTGCAGCTAGGCATCTATTTTATTGATAGAGTCCAATTTGTGGCCATTATCTGTAAGGGGAGGTTTGCTTTTGGACACTCCCCATATGAACAGTAACTTAGGATCATCGACATCATTGTTGTCGGCCGTGGAGAGAAAATCAGGCATACATAACTAATCAAGGGTGGGAGGAGATGAATCTACAATATATGTTGTACCCGCGATACAATTGCCGATGTTTTTTCATCATTTTAGATGCGTTTTGGACTGGTTCCAAAATGTTAAATCCTGCAGCATGTGCAATGTTTCAGGGTTAATCGTTAAATTCAGCATAATGATTGCACTTTGATTTTGGTGTTCAACAAGGCTATATTCTGCATTAACGAAAACCACTAGGAAAGAATGTGATGGTATAATATTGGCCCCGTTCGGTTGTGCTGATAAGCCAGCTGAAAAACACTATTGGCTGATTTGTTGTGAGAGAAAAATACTGTTCCGGCTGAAAAAAATAAGCTGAAAAAGACGGATTATAAGCCAGATGAACAGACTCATTGTATCTTTTTTTATTTCATATTTATGTAATTTGGGGATTTACTATGCTGAGTTTATATATTTTCTATTCCATTTGAAAAAAAAGTTAGAGAAGTTTGACTTGAGACATAGCTAAATGGATTTACGATTTGGATGGAAGGAATATATCTTAAACAGTAGATAAACTGATGTTAAAACTTAGTCACCATGTTCGGTAGGCTGTTTCTGCGGCTTATAAGCCAGTTGTGGCTGTTTTTTTTTAGAGAAAAACACTATACCACGGCTGATAAGCCGTGCTGATAAAAGCAGCCGAACAGGATGAGTGTCTTGCAATCATAAATGCTCTGCTTGTATGTAACAGGGGACATATCATGACAACTGAAATTGCCAGAAGCCAAAATTTCCAAGTCTATGGCCCTGTTTAGTTCCACGAAAAAACCACTATGCAAAAAAAGATTCCCCATCACATCAAACTTGCGATACATACATGAAGTACTAAATGTAGATGAAATCAAAAACTAATTGTACAGATTGGTTGTACTTTGCGAGACGAACGTTTTAAACCTAATTAGTCAACGGTTGGACACTATTTACCAAATAAAACCAAAACGTGCTACAGTACTTTTTTTACATCTTTTCGCGGAACTAAACACAGCCTATAACCAGAACAACCTGAATTGAGAGTGGTAACTACAGCTGAATCTCAGATCTCGTTTTCGTAGTTAAATTAAAGTAAATAAAAAATTTAAAAAATACATCTATATGTTCCCGGATCAAGAACGAGTCGACCAAGGATTGTAATTTGTAACGTTGGGTTCGACTTCGATATATGGTCACTAGTCAGCCCACGATTGAGATAGAAAAGAAAATAAAAGTAAAATTTTGTCCAAACAAATTCGTTTCAAAAAATTTTGTCCTAACAATACTCATGCCAACTTCTCGATCAACGCATCTGCATCTCGATTTCTCTAGCTCGATGTCGCCGTCGCCGCCAGTGCACGTTTCTGCCGCCGCAGCGTCGAGCACCGACGAGAGGACGTCGTCGTCTCCGCCGCAGCTGGGAGGCATCAGCAAGTGCCCCAAGCGGATGGCGTCCGTGGAGGACGCGGACGACGTCCTCCTCCACGTGTTCGCGAATTATCTGGGCATGGCCGACCTCCTCCGCTGCGCAGCCACCTGCCGGCGCTGGCGCCGCCTAATCTCCAGCGAGGCCGAGTTCATGTGCCGCCGCGACCGTCGCGTCTTCAGCGTTGTCAACTACATCGTCGGCTTCTTCCATCAAACGAGGTACTACAACGACCCGGGCCGTTTCCTCCCGTCCCCATCCACCTGGCGCGCCTTCCTAGGCGCGGCACTCAACAACGGCGGCGACCTGTTCAAGAACTCCCGCCTGGTAGCGTCCCGGAGAGGCTGCCTCCTCCTCGAGCTGCGCGGCGCGTCCGACGCGGCGCTCAGGCTCGCCGTGGTGAACCTCACGACCGGCGGCGTCTTCAACCTCCCCTCCCTCGCCGGGAACGACAGGCCGGAGCGGTACGCCTGCGCGTTTCTCACCGCCGCCGCCGACCTCCACGACGGCGGCGGCGTCCATCCGCCTCACGCGGGATCCGCCGCCGGTTTTCGTGTCCTCCTGCTCTACAAGCGCGGCAACGACTCCATGTCGTGCCGGTCCTGCTCGTCCGACGACACCAGCGCGTGGGGGCCGGAGGGCACGGTATCCGGCGCCAACGTCAGCAGCCGGCGGCTGGCCGAGATGGCCCACAACGCGGGCGTGGCCGTGCGCGGCACCGTGTTCTGGCTGTCCGGCAAGGTGGTGTTCGGCCTCCGCGTGGACACGCTGCGGGGAACGGTCGAGTCGCCCAAGTGGTACAGCATGCACCACTCCGGCTTCGGCTCCGGCTCCGGCTCCCGGTACCCGGACCGCCGGCTCACCGTGCTGCCGGACGGGCGGCTGGGCGCGGTGCAGCTCGGGCGAGGCGACGCCGGCACCTTCGTGGTGAACGTCTTCTCCCGGAACGACGGGAAGCGGCCGGTGAGGCGCTGGGTGTGGGAACAGGCGCGGGACGTCGACCTGGAGCCGCTGCTGCCGCCGCCGCCTGGTGGCGCGAGGACGATCCGCCTCGGGGCGGTCTGTGAAGAGAACGGACTCGTCTTCTTTGCGACGATGGATGGCGTCGGCCAGCAACAGCAGGTGGGGTCGTTCGCGCTGGACCTGGAGAAGAAGAAGGTGCAGGCGACGCTGGTCCGCCATGCAGGCAGCTGCTGCTTTTGCAAGCCGTCCTGTAGGCTTGTGGCTTTCATGGCTACGACACCGGCGGCCTACCTGACCTCGCTCGGTGCGTGAGATGATCTCGTCTCGTGTGTAAAGAAGAAGACGTGTGCGTCGTCGTCTTTCAAGAAACTGAACCTGACTTGCATGCGCAGTCTCGCACGTGTTTTTTTTTTTTTTTGCTATTTTTTTTTCTGTTTCGTCCGACAACTCAAGTCCCTCGGTGACTCCGTCTCAAAATAGAATTGATGTGGTCTTCGAGGTCATATTTTAACCGTTAATTTCTCTTGTACTATAGAATAATTTATGGCACAAAGTATTTCTAAATACAAATCTAATACTACTGTTTTTTTACTATAGACTGTGTAATTAGGATAATTACTGATCGAAGATAACAAAGTTTGAGTTTTGAAATGTACATGCCTTATATTTGAGACCAAGGGAGTATTTATTTTTTTTTTCTCGATCGGGCCGTTCACCCGTTTTTCATTAAGAGGAAAATAGTTAACAGTACAAACCGTGTGCGGTCACGCAAGCGAGGAGCCTCCATGACACAAGCACACCAAGCCACCTAGCTACTGGATTCACTAAGAGAAAATTACATGGTAAGGAGCTTTGCAACCAAAACGACAAGCCAAAATCGAGCAACTATGCCCGATAGCTCCTGCCCGAGAAGAGAACCTGCATGGCTTCCCGTGTCGACGCCGACAGGGGGAGGGCGAAAGCGGTCTGGAATTCCTTAAAGGAGGCCTCGTCAGGTAGCTCGGTCACCACCTCCTCAAGCCCCAGACGTTTCATCATCACCTTCCGCGCCTGAGCCTCCGGCTTCTGTTCCCTGTGCTTGCTCTTGGCGGCAAGCCTAGCACTCCTCTTGGGGACGGGCTCCGAATCGTCCAGCTCTCCCGCCCGCGCTCTCTCCGCTCGGGTTCGCCGCAATCGTGGCGGCGACAACAATATAGGTTGTGTGAGCGGCTTCTTGAAAGCAGCGATGAAGTCCTCGATCGATGTTGTGGCCGTCGCGTCAGGCGCACCGCCAACGACAACCGGAGTTGCCGGGCCGCCTCCGCCGGCACCTTCCTGGATGGCCGAAAAGTCGATCTGGACCGATGGTAAGGATCCCCCAGCCTGCTCTGGCTCTACGAGCGAGGGCTTTGGTGAGGTTTGGCCCGAGCCACACTCGTCTGGGCCTGAAAGGCACAGGTCCACCATCTGGGCCACCTCCGACACGACCTGGCTCGTGAGACCTGCCTGAGGTTTGGCCAGACATGCATCCACTTCAACCAACATGGGATCAAAATCCCAGCGCTGAACCTCCGAGCAACGGTCCACCGCAAGCACAAACTCAGGGTGCACCGCCTGCCCGCCTCCTTGCAAAGCGACGCTAGCGGGGCTGTCCTGCTGACGCTCGCGTGCAGAGAGGCCCTCGAGCGAAGCACAGCCTCCGGCCGTGGCCACAGACACACAGAACCTCGAAGAGAGGTGTGCCTGGAGCTCCTCCAGCGTGACGGCTGGCTGGCCTCCACCAATGAGTGCGACGAGGACAAGGGGGGGTTCTGGCGCGGACGCTGAGAGCTCCACGTTCCCCTGCACGACGAAGATCTCAACCTTGGGCCGGTTATCAACGTCACCCGGAGGTGGTGATACCGGTAGGCTGCTGTTGTGGTGCTGCTGCGACGACGATGAAGACGCGGTAGAATCCGGCAACACCCGTTCCATCCGACTGGGGCGATGCACCACCGAGGACAGGGGCTTGCACACCGCCGATGGGCCTCGCTTGAACATCGACAAACGACCATGCTTGCACGCCCTGGCCCGATGGCCGGTACCCCGACAATGGAGGCAGCGAGTTGGGGAGCGACATTGAGCGGCGACGTGGCCGCGATCCAGACAATTGAAGCAGCGACCCACCAGCACCGGCGGGACTGGGCGCCGGCGTTTGGGGGCTAAACACCCCTGGCGGCGCCAGCGACGACGGCTCTCGACGACCTGGAATCCGTCGTCGTCGATGTTGGGCACATGCACCAGCGCCGTGCGCCACAGGCCTAGACGTTGGTGCACGGGGACCCTTTCCACCTGTTTTGGACCAAGGCGACGCTGCACGGGCACACTGTGACTGCCGGGCACGCTGGTCCTACGCCGCCGACGTCGCTTCCTGATGGGAGTCGCCGTGCGGGTTCTTTCCACGGCAGCAGCCATATGTGCCGCAGCCGGAGCCCCTGCCAGCGGGGGAGGCGTGGCCCCGAGGGACCTGCGGGCGGCGTCCAGGTACGACAGGCGCGTGGCAGAGGCGAGGTCGTCGTCGGAGCCACATGTGCAGTCATCTTCCCAACGCCGGAACTTACTCCTGCCGACCGACCGCTGGGCGGGGAAGAATGGTGGGGCATGCGTGGAGAGGGAGGACCTGCCCGAGCGAGCGACCGTCGCTGGAGAGGTGGCAACCAGTGGCGGAGTGGGCACCCGTGCAACGACCGACGGTGTGAACGCGCGCGCGGCTTCACCGGCTTCGACGTCGTCCACGTCAACTTCATCCTCCTCCTCGACCTCGACCTCGACCTCCCCTTCCAAGACATCGATGTCCAACCTTCCCACTGCGACAGCCACCGCCGATGCGGTGCTGCCGGCGTCGCCGAGGGGAAGGGGGTCAGGGGCCAAACCCGGAGTGTGAGGTGGCGAGGGGTGGTGGCAGCCGGGCTCGGTGTGGACGCCAGCATCCTCGACCTTGCCTCCCGTGACATCCTCGATGATGACCGGCGGCTCGTCTTCGAACTGCAGCTCCACCGTCGTGGGAGCTGCCCCATGACGACCTCGGCGCGGCGAGCTGGGCGTCGAGGCCACCGTCACCGACGTGCCCGCGGTCGCCGTCAGCGGGGGGCCCAACAAGGGTCCAGCGGCGTCGGATCGACGGTGCCCGGCCTCCATCAAGGCCGGCGGCGGCTTGGCCACCCCATTCCCGGCGCTGGCGGATCCGGCAGCCTGGAACTGGCTGGCGGCGGCATGCCCCAGTGGCCGCGGTGCTTGGGGAGCCGGCGCACGGTCGGCGGGGGCGGGATCTGGCGGTGGTTGCGCAGAGGAGGTCGGCGGGGCGCCGGCGCCGGCGACGGCGCACGGTGGCGGCGGTAGCGGCCGCTCGGTGGAGCCATCCCCTGCGACAGTCTTGGCCTTTTCCGAGGGTAAAGGGAGGGGAGGGTAGGGGGGAGGTGGAGAGGAGGTGGAGGGAGGGGCCGCCGGCGCCGGGATGGCGGCCGGCGGCGGCAGCGGCGGGTTGGGGGCGGGCGCCAGGGGCGCCGCCTAGGGTTGGGTTGCTTTGTTATGTCAGTTGGGGACATATGAAAATTGTGCAGTTTTGTTATGTCAGTTGAACAATGCAGAAACCAGAGAAATAGACATATGCTAAGGTGAATCAAAACACACTATACTACGCACGAGAGAACTACTCCGGCTACTAACATGTGAAGATGACTTGAAAACATATGGCATGAGTACATGCTATTTAGTTATTACTATTTGACAATAATCATGCATGAGTGCTCACTACTACACAAATGATTTTAGCAACGGTTGTCTTTTTTATAGAGGCAGCTAGATCTTGATCTAAATCAATTTCTACAGACGGCTGGATCTATGCCGTCTCTAAAAATAGGTGCAACACAGTAAATTCTTAACTTTTTCAAATGAAATCGGACAATGACAAAGTTACATTAAAGTTGTATACCTCTAAGAGTAATACAACTTTGTAGTTGACAACCTTTTCATTTAAAATCATTTAAATCCCGCAAATTATGTTCGAAGTTCTCACATTTTAAAATTCAATTTTTTTTTAGTTTTTCAAATGACCTTGGATGGCGAAATGACCAAAAGCCTTATAGATCTCGAAATGATATGAACATTGCAGTTCAGAACTTTGTTATTTGAAATAATCTATGGACGCAAAATGTAGTTTGAAGTCCTCACATACTCAAATTCAAAATTTTCAAACGACCTTGCAAGGAGAAACAACAAAAATGAAAGTTGTACATCTTGTAGAGCTTGTCAATTTTATAGTTAACTTTTCATTTGAAATCATTTATCCAAGAAAAACTATGTTTGAATTTCTTAAATTTGAAATTTTCAAATGACCTCGGATGGCGAAACGACCAAAACTAAAGTTATAGTACTCGATGATATTTACAACTTTCCGGTGTAAACATTTTTCACTTAAATTCATTTAGGTCTTAAATATTTATTTTAAAATCCAGAAAAGTGATTACAAGGATAATGTTTTTGTCTTTTAGTCACAAGTGACTTCAAGGTAGTGCGGTTAGATAAGCTATATGCGAGGCAACAAGTCATAGGTTTAAGCCCCCACAACAATCATTTGACTTGCAACCGTGTAAATCTGGCTGGTGGGGCTTCCCCAATTTTTTTTAAAAAAATGGCGTCTTTTCTTTGGTCTGATTTATGATTTTTGGAAATCGATTTCTACGGGCGGCTAGATTCTGAATCCCTCTAGAAATAAATCAAATTTGTAGAGAGACGGCTGGGCCAACTGACTCTATAAATCTTTTATGTGGTAGCGGCTTTGAAAGGAAATACATTGATGTTATTAGAGTGTAAAAGTATTAGAGTGTTATTAGAGTGTAAAAGTATTAATGTTGTATGCAGTTAGGTGATGTAGATCACTTGTATAAAATTGTAGAAGGTACCATATTTCATTTTTAGAGGTGGTCCATAAAGATCACTGTCTCCAAAAATGTCCCAGGGTCAGCCTGCCTCTAAAAATGATTTTCATACACGGTTGCTTATTGTGGCTTTGGGCAGCTGGTATGGGGCTTTGGACAGGCCAGTTTGGAGGGTTGAGCCCGTAGGGACCAAACCATGCACGATCGTGCTGCAGCATGGGTGTCTCTATCGGCGTGGATGGCGGGTGCTGCAGCATGGGTGTCTCCGGTATATTATTTCTAAATACAGTGCGCGTACTCGTGTTGACTCTGGTTGCATGCTCCACTGTAGGGATCAAGCCTAGTGGTGCAATGGCGTCTGGTTCTGCGTCCGTTGGGTGCTGGCCCCTCTGGCGCTCTGTATGCGTGCATGCACTTTGACCAGGGAGTGCTCGGCTATTTGGGCACTGATTGCCCGTTGCGTGCACGTCCGACTATTGACGCTAGCCCGCATGACAGAGGTAGGCAGCGCTGGATGGATGTGTTCCTGCGATTAGAGCACGTGAAGAGCAGCACTTGCTGCAACATACTGAAACCAGGTGAAACATACATTTGTAACACATATGTATAACCACTGCAACATATAACGACACACAGATAAAACACTTGCAACATACGTCAAAAATAGGTGAAACATTTAGAACATACACTTGCAACATACATGTATAGCCATAACAACATATGCAACATCTAGATAAAAACATGCAACATCCAGATGAAACAGCTGAAACATTTGGAAAACACACTTGCAACATACGTGTATAGCCATTGCAACATATGCAACATCCAGATGAAACACTTGCAACGTACGTTTGAAATAGCTGAAACATGTGAAACATACACTTCCAACACATGTGTATAGCCATTGCAACATATACAACACCAGATCTACTTTAGCAACATCCAGATGAAACATATGCAACATACATCTGAAACGCACGAAACATATGGTTGCAACACGTGCTCATCTACTTGTTGCCACCTAACGAAGGTTGACGCAGGCACGGGATAGCGCAGCGCGAGGCACGCGACGCGAGCAGCGCTCTACGCGGGGCGCAGACGGTGTGAGGCATGGGCAGGTGTGTGCGACATGAGGTGCGGGGCACACATGGCACGAGATGGGTCCGGTGTGACCGTGCGAGACGCATGAGGCATGAGGCGGGTCCGGTGCGACCGTACGAGCAAGGTGCAAGGACGCACAGCGGGAGGCGGGAGGCGCAAGGGCGCGCGGCGCGAGATGGGTCCGTCCCATCTGGACGGACGAGGGACGAATGTCCTGACAAGAGCATTACCGTTCGTAGTAGAATGGTGGATAGTGGATACAAAGTATACTATCTCTGGTTCGCCTTTGCATATATAGTCTAGCCAATTATTTCATCTGAAATATATCATGAGAATCCTTCAAACCTATAAGATTTTGAATGCACATGAGATCCAAACACTTGATACAACGAGGCAAAACGTAATAATAAAGATTAAGAAGAACGATGGAACAAACCGATGCATGGCAATGGCAGCGAATTCGGATGGCTTGTTCAGTAGCTCACATCCCTGCTATCCCATCCAGTGCACTGTGGTGTGGCTTTTGCCCATACACGAGATAAGAATTTTGTACTGTAGCGCCGTGCACGGCACCACTCCGATCTTCCAGTGATTGGGCGTTGCCAAGCTAATAAGCTAGCCACATGCATCATGACAAGAAGGTGGCAAGCTCTTGCGTCCTGCCCATGCCGATCGAGATGAGTGTAGTGGCGACAAAATTGCAGCAAGCAATCTCCAGGCGGCAGTGATTGTTCATGGATGGACGTGGTGCTATGCTAAACATACATTTTTGAATAAAAAGAATGATGGGTACAAAGAGTCAAAGACATGTAAAGGATTCGTAGCACGGGCAGCGTGGACAGAGTTTTTTTTAATATAAATATAAGGCGTATTAGCATTTGAAAACCCTGCTTTATACTATATTTTGATCATTAATTTCCATTAAAATATTTGCTGGATCTAAATGATTCCAAATGAAAAAGTTATCAACTACAAAGTTGTAAGTTTGTCTTCATTCGATTTTATTTGAAAAAGTATTAATTTTACTGTGCTGCAGATACTAATCTAGATCCAGCCGCCTCTATAAATCGCATTTTAGAGGCGACTATAGGTCCAGCCACCATCTAAAAATCCATTTGCAAAGGTGGTTTAATCTATAGCTCTCTCTAAAGACAAGAACATTTGTAGAGGCGGCTAAAAATATCAGCCCTCCTATAAATGCATTTCTAGAGGTCTTATTAGATTGAGCCGTCTCTATTGAAAAAAGAAGACGTCTCTACAAATTCTTTTTATAGTAGTGTATGTGATTGAAATTCCTACAACCACGAATCTCATCAAGGGTTTATTCGGTTAATCCTCAATTCAAAAGGATTGAAGTGGATTTGGATTGGAGATTAACCTAATAAGACCCAAGAGAATTTTTTAGAACTAGCCGCATATCCATCTCCATGCACAGCACTACTTCATTATAAAATAGCACCAGTGCTTCGCCATTCCAAACCATTCCTTTATTTCCATCCAGACCGATCCCACACACGTTCTACATAGTTGCGGTCTTTCGGAGGCTATAGCACGGCTGAACTGCTAGCTTTGCCTGGCCGTGTGTCTGCCGGAGCCGCGGCTGTAGTTTGCTTGGATCTAGTCCTACTTCTGAGACATGCTGCCTGGAACAACCTTGCTCCAAGCCCGGGTGTTCAGCGGACGCCTGGCTCCCCGGCAAAGCAATGGACTGGTACTTCTCTTTTTCTTTGTTTCTTTTTTTTTAAAAAAAAATCAACCGAGAAGCATGCAGAATTTAGGATCTGTTTAATTATAATTAGAACAGCTCTAGCTCTTTATATTTTATAGGTAGGATGCTTATTACCTTTTAGCTAAAAAGAATTCTTAGAGCTGAGGTGTAGGGATATTAAACACAGCTACTCAACTAGTGAGCAATTTTGTTATTATATTTGATTAAATATACATGTTTAAGGGTCTATTTGCTTCGACTTACAAACACCCTGTTCGCTTGAGTTACTTTTCAACCATGGAACAGTGTTTTCCTCTTTCAATATTTCATCATAAGCATCAGCAAAAGCCAAATTTCAGCATAAGCGAATAGGGTGAAAGATGATTTCACATGAATTTACATAGGCTTTGCAATGCTTGACTACACAATCCTTATGTAGGCCCCCCTAGTATAATTTGCTCATGTTTTTTACTTGCACAAGCCCATATGCAGGCTTGCCAACCTAGCATTGTCCTTGCTCAAAAGCAAGCTCAGCGTGTAATTAGGCTACATCCTATATATCCAGCTATGCACCTTCTCTCTTCGTACCTGCTTTGTAGCCCAAGAGACTCGATCTAACCACTTTCACATGAAGCTAATTACACGCATAATATTGTACAACTTTCTATTCAAACGAAACAAACAACAACTAATTGCATAGCCTTATGTAGATTAAGGATGTGCTGTATAACACATAATACGGTACAATATTAATACGAGGAACCAATCAGACTCTATTTGAACTATAAGAATAAAAAATTGAACCACCAAAACAAATACGGCCTAAACCTCTTTGTTTAATCCTATTACATCCGTCACCAAAAAATACAATTCTAGAATAGTATTGAGTCAAACCTTCTTAAGTTTAATTGATCAAATTCGTGTAAAAATATGTAAACATACTAAATAAATATGTTTATTTATGTATTATATTTTCATAGTGTACATGTTTGAAGTTATAAATGTTGATATATTTTTTTTTAAAAAAAATAGAGCTGAAGTTAAGATAACATCAAAGCTAGAATTACATCTTTTGGATGGAGGGAGTACAAACTCCAAATAGCATAGATTTCAGATAGTTGGGATCGTGGCAAACATATACACTTAGCTGTCCCCAGTAAACGTGGAACAGTAGAAAATTAGGGGAGCATGCTATATAGTTAGACGATTGTAGGCGTTGATTAATTAATATGCCATCTATAGATAGATGATATGAACAATTCTTCTATCTAGTAGACTAGTTGATTTTGTTCTTTAGTAAAGAAGAATGAATAAGTGATTTATAGGAAATACACTATTATTCAATGTATCAGCGCTATCTTTTAGTCTTAATTCGTGTGTGTTGGATCCCATCAACATATTGTATATGCTAAAAAATGGTACTTTCTCTGTCCCAAATTATAAGACGTTTTAGCATTTCTAATTTCATATATGTATCTAGACATAATATATATCTAGATGCATAGCAAAAGTTATGAATCTAAAAAAAATCAAAATCACCTTTAAAAAAACTTTCAAAAAAAATCCAAAATGTCTTATAATTTGGAATGGAGGGAGTACGAGCTACTGATTTCAAATGTCGTAGGTTGTTGAGGACAGTCACTCTGGCATGTTATTTATTTATTAAAATATAACGTTTTAAATAATTGACAATATTATTAAAGCAATATATGTAGTAACATCAACCATGTGAATGTATGTAAATTTTTATTATATATTGATGTGACAAATTTAAAAAGTTTGATTGTTCCAAAAAAAATAAAAAGTTTGATTGGGATATAATCCTCCCTTGGAATCGGAAGAATTATAAATGACCAATCCTCATGCCTAGTCCCTAAACAAACACTCAAATCTGAAGCATGTTTAGCCAAACTAAAAGCTTCAAGATTTGGAGCGACTCTCAGGCAGCACTTTTTCTCCCAGACATGCTATGGGCCTCCAACAACTGTTTGGCTTGAATCAACGGCGACAAGGGCCACCGACATGGTCGCCATTGGCGTGGCAAAGCGGAACCCAGCAGCCTCAACGACGACGACGGCCAAGGAAACTGACGCGGAGAAGAAGCTCCGTTTCATCGAGGAGGTGACCGCCGACGTGGACGCCGTGCAAGAGCGCGTGCTGGCGGACATCCTCGCCCGCAACGCGGAGACGGAGTACCTCGCGAAATGCGGCCTCGCCGGCGCCACCGACCGCGCCACGTTCCGGGCCAAGGTGCCCATGGTGACGTACGAGGACCTGCAGCCTTACATCCGGCGGATCGTCGACGGCGACCCCTCTCCCATCCTGTCGACGCGCCCTGTCGTCTCCGAGTTCCTCGCCAGCTCCGGCACGTCGGGCGGCGAGCGCAAGCTCATGCCTATCGTCGACGATGAGCTCGACCGCCGCCAGCTCATGAATAGCCTCATCATGCCAGTCATGAACCAGTAAGTTACCATGCATCTATCTCCACTTCTCCAGCTCCGGTAAGTAGTCATTGGCAGCCATGGCGCACCGAGAATGACGACGACCGCGCATGCATTGCAGGTACGTGCCTGGGCTTGAGGACGGGAATGGTCTCTACTTCCTCTTCGTCCGGTCGGAGACGAAGACGCCCAGCGGCCTGCCAGCACGGACCGTCCTGACGAGCTACTACAAGAGCGACCACTTCAAGAACCGCGCCTCCGGCTCCGACACGTACCACACGTGCACAAGCCCGACGGCGGCGATCCTCTGCACCGACGTGTTCCAGAGCATGTACGCGCAGATGGTGTGCGGCCTGTGCCTGCGCCACGACGTGCTGCGCGTCGGCACAGTGTTCGCCTCCGGCCTCCTCCGGGCCATCCAGTTCCTGCAGCAGCACTGGGAGCAGCTCGCCGCGGACATCAGAACCGGCGAACTCAACCCCTGCGTCTCCGACACGTCGGTGCGTGAGGCGGTGGCGGGCATCCTCCGGCCTGACGCCGAGCTTGCCGAGCTCATCCGCGCCGAGTGCTGCAGCGGTGACTGGGCCGGCATCATCCCGCGCATCTGGCCGAACACCAGGTACCTGGACACCATCGTCACCGGCTCCATGGCGCAGTACGTCCCGGCCCTTGACTACTACAGCGGTGGCCTGCCGATCGCCTCCGTCCTGTAAGGGTCGTCGGAGTGCTACTTCGGCCTCAACCTCCGGCCGATGTGTGACCCGTCCGAGGTGTCCTACACCATCATGCCCAACATGGCATACTTCGAGTTCCTCCCGGTGGACACCGACGGCGGCGACGAGAGACAGCTCGTGGAGCTCGTCGGCGTCGAGGACGGACGCGAGTACGAGCTGGTGATCACCAACTACTCTGGGATGAGCCGGTACCGCGTCGGCGACGTCCTCCGCGTGGCGGGGTTCCACAACTCCGCGCCGCGGTTCCGGTTCATGCGCCGCCGGAACGCGCTGCTGCCCATCGACTCCGACAAGACCGACGAGGCAGAGCTGCAGCGTGCGGTGGAGCGCGCGTCGTCCGCGCTGCTCCAGCCGTGCAGCGCCGCCGTCCTGGACTACACCAGCCGGGCGTGCACCGAGACCGTCCCAGGCCACTACGTCGTGTACTGGGAGCTGCTGGTGACCAAGCAGCAGGGCGCAGATGACGCCATGGTGGACAAGGAGACGCTCGATAGGTGCTGCCTGGAGATGGAGGAAGCCCTGAATGCCGTGTACAGGCAGGGCCGAGTCGCCGACGGCTCCATCGGGCCGCTGAGATCCGGATCGTCCGGTCAGGCAGCTTCGAGGAGCTCATGGACTACGCCATCGCTCATGGCTCGTCCGCCGGCCAGTACAAGGTGCCACGGTGTGTGACCGTGCCGGCGATCGTCGAGCTGCTCGATTCGCATGTCGTCTCAAGCCATTTCAGCGCCACGTTGCCGTGCTGGACACCGGGTGAACCGTTAACTGATCGTTAAGGAACACATAATGTTCAGCTTGGACTTGTCTGGTGTGTGGGTGCAGGTTTGCACGAATAGTGCATTTTACGTGTACAGCGTAGCACTGTTTGGCACAACTTCATCAGCAACTTCATCTTACCCAAAGCTACCATTTACAGCCAATGTTCCACCACAATTCAGTCAACAGTTCCAGCTTCAGTTTCCACTAAATTTCAATCCTTATGGCATGCCTCCATACCAACCATACGGCACCCTATATGAATTCAACTTCAAAATTTTCTCCTGGTGCAGTGTTTGGAAGAGGAGCTGCAAGCGAAGGTGTTTGATCTTCCTCACCAATTGATTATATGGCTTTTCCTCAAGCTGTTGCAGGATCAAGTCCAGCCTCGCCAATTTCTCCTGCACCACAAACCCATGACAATGTCAACAATCAGGTATGGAGTGATAATAGTGATGAAGAAAAGAAAGGAGGAAATGGACATGGAAGAGAGGATCCAAAACTAGTTAGTGCATTGCTGCATAATTCAGTTGATTCAGACAAGCGGAATGCACAAAAGGGCCATGACTTTTGGAAGAAAATTGTAGCAAAATTCAATAGCAATGTCACACTAGATCAGGGGGGGGGGGGGGGGGGGGTCAGTTTCACAGTTCAAGACACACTACACCAAGACAAACAAGTTGATGGTGCACTTCAATGGGCGTTGGATCAGAATGAAGAAAGCACATGGTAGAAGTAACACGTTTCACTGGAAAAAAGTTATGTCCAAGGAATCGTAGCCATGATATAATCATATACATAGTGGAATGTATGTACGGATATTACAATAACTGACATCGATTAATATAATAAGTGTTGCTACTTTGATAAAACACCTCATTGACATCATGTAACACAGCGCATTAAGCAACAAGTAGGTGAGATCTTAACTAAGCAGACAGGCTCATTCAAATGAACCTATAGATGAAAGGAAATCAAATCCACCAGTAAAGGACGGGATGGGGCATTGTCTCCTGACAGTCATCAAAGCACAGCAGCGAAGAAGTCTATCTGACCGGTCGCAATGGCTTTATCACCACTGCAGGGAGAACAATCCTGTTGCCAGTCTTTATATCTGGTTGCTGCAGAACAATGTCGATGACCAATAGAGCAAATAAAAAGGTGCCATACTGAATGGTGAAATGGACGGTAAAGGTGCAAAGGTGCATTGATTTCTTTTTAGAATGGTATGGTACTGAAAACGATGTTTCCAAAAGTGAACGACACAAACAAAAGATCAAGGATGCATTAAGACAGGATAAGTTTAGCTTGCGAAGCCATTAACCGAATGTGATGCAACTAATTCTGACGCAAGGTAAACTACACTGGGCATGAGATTCCTATAGACAAAGTCAGAAAACACAACTGCATAAACGTTCCAATGTTCCATTTACCTTTAATAATCTACTAGGGTCATCAACAGCCTGGTACTTCTCACTTCTACTTGGAGTTTATATCAGTACACACAAAGTTATAACCTGAAAGAGATAAGGGGAAAGAAAAGAACAGTTAACCAGGAGATAAAATTTTGTACTGATTAATTAAAAAAATTTGGACATGGGAAGCATTTCATAAATACAGAAAGTTGCCTCTAATAATAAGAGCCACACTTGGACCTATGTCTAAAAAATTTATTAAGTTGCGGTGGCGGATCTCAGCACAAAAGAATCATGACAGTTCATAGATAACTTATGACCTGAACATTGAATTCTTATTTTCTCCAATGGAACGCCATTAGCATTCAAGACCTTCAAAACCTTGAGTACTATCCCATCAACATCTTTGCATATGATTTCAACCTTCTGAAGATGTCTAGGTGCAATTGATTTTTCCATTGGATTGTAACTTTCCTCTGTTTTCATTAAAGTCTTGTGTGCCTAAAGCAAATGAATAATTCACTCAATTAATTAACAAAATCAAAATAAAGACTAGATATGTGGTACAGAGTAACAAGTTAATGATAGCACCTTTGACATTCTAAGGGTACGCTTCTCCAGAAGAGGGGTGTGGTGCAAGAACCAAATCAGTGCACTGAGGTCAGTAGATACAAACCATTTGCTAAGCACCAAAGTCTTTAACTTGTTAAATGCAGGGCACCACTCCAAATCCCTGCTGAAAACATACTAGGAAAAGTACAAGGATGTAAAGTCAAACAATGAGTACAATGGGGAAAATAACACAATCTTCAATCATATACTGGTTAATAAGCCAGGGAATGAACGGTTTAGACTTCATATCTTTTTGTAGAGGTGCATCTAAACTATTCTATATAAAAACATTCCTACGTTTTTCTAATCTGAACAACCCATTCCGAATCTAAGATCACAAATCAATAACTAGGTCTCTCATTTTTAGCTGAACAATATTATCAGTAACTGTGGAAGAACACAGGGTTCATTGATGTTTGATTGAAATCAGAGCATTTGAATTGAATGGAACAACTGAAATTGTCAATGCAATCGAAAAATAAAAAACATGGGACGTAGGTGCAAGCGTACCAGATCAGGATAAGCTGACAAATTCAAGTAAGCAGCTTCAGCCAAGCCATGAAGAAACACGCTGCCGGAATCATCAGGGCCATAGTAATAAAAGCAACCCCCACAGGCAGCATCTCCACAATCATCCAAGCGACCATTTTTACATCGATCGTCGTAATGATGAGTGAATCGAACTTTGGCAGCTTCCAAGTGCGGCATTCTTTCAAGCATCGGAACCCTTCCGAAATTAGTAGTGAACTCGAACGAGACGAGGCTGGGGAACGACATCCCGGTGCGGCAGTTGGAATAAAAGAAGCAGTATTTAACACTCAGATGCTTCAGGGAAGGGGAGTGCATTTCCGTCGACCAAACGCAGCACGCCTCCATCTTGAGACGCACCAGCGCGGAGCATCCAGAGAAATCAAGAACGGCGTTGTTGCCCTGGACACCCGTGAGCTCCAGACTCGTGAGGAGCTGGGAGGAGAGGGGCCTAAACTCCAGGGGAAGCTGGGAGGGGTTGGAGGAGACTCGGAAACGGAGCTCCCGGACCCTGAGCTGGAGCACGCGGCGGATCCAGCGGTCGCCGTGCAGCTCCAATCTGGAGACATCGGACCAGCCAAGATCCAGATCGAAGTCGCAGGAGTCCAGAGGCGGGTCCCTGCGACGGACGCGCAGCAGGCCGTCGACAAAGGGGACGTAGGCGTCGACGCCGCCGGCCAAGTCGGTGGAGCAGGCGAAGCGGACGGCGGGCGCGGACCGCCAGCTGTTGCGCCAGCTCTGGGCGAGGACGCACGTGCGCACCGCGTCCTGTGCCGGCAGGAGCGAGAGGATGTGATGGACGACGCCCTCTGGGAGCTCACTGATTCGGTCAGCCCCGCTCGCCATGGCCCATGGGAGGCGCTCTGCCGTCGGCCAGGCGCTCCGTCGGACAGGTGGCGCGCGCCGCTGTGGAGGAAGGAGAAGTAGGGCCTGTCCGTTGGGGGTGCAGGTGGGCCCGTTTGTTTCCTGGAGGCCTCGTGGGCGTTCGTTTGTCGGGTTTGTTTAGTCGTGGAAAAGTTAAAAATTTTCTAACGGCAGTATTTTCGTTTGTACCTGATAATTAGTGTTTAATTATAGACTAACTAGGTTTAAAAGATTCGTCTCATGATTTTATAACTAAATTGTACAATTAGTTATTTTTTTAATCTATATTTAATGTTTTATGTATGCGTACAAAAGTTGATGTGATGTAGAGAGAATGAAAAAAATTTAACTTTAGCCTTGGATCTAAATAAGACCCAGGTTACCTCGATTATTGAAGGAGATCGGTTCTAAAAAAACATTTAGGAACTGAGCATCTTGGTTCTTGGTTATTTCGGTTTAGTTCTGGTTCTAATCGAACTAACCGAATTTTTTCAAAAAACCTCAAGACAACAATAAATATACGTGTTCTAAGGCAAATTTATGCAACACTATATTCATTTTTAATAATAATAATAATGTATAAGAAAACAATAACAATATAATAACACAAATATATAACCGTTTAAATATAAAACACTACACATAAACCAAATATAATCTTACAAAATACAAGTAAGTAAAGTACGATCATGTAATCGGTTCTTTCGGTTAATTCGGTTAACCGAGAGTAGGAACCGAATTTTTTTTGGTTATTTCGGTTCCTCACTATCAGGAACCAAAAGGAACCGAATTTTTTGGTTCTGATTCTTTTTGGTTCTCGGTTATTTCTAGAGGTTGTCTCTTTATCTTTGCTATTGCTCGTGAAAAGATGATAGAGAGTTCTCCATCGAGGCGTTGCTGGTCATGAAGATGTCACTACAGTTTGTGCTTGTTTTTTCCTTTTATGTTAAGGATGCTATGGTGATGAATACTGTACTCATGTGTATTGTCATTTTCCTTATCTAATAGAAGTAGATATCCTCAAAAAAGAAAGAGATTACTTATTTATAAAAGATTTGAGAGCAAACACAAGAAGCATATAAAAGTATGACTTGTTCCCTCAAAAAAAAAGTATGGCCTTGTTTGTTTCTTCTTAAAATCGAATTAGTTATAGCTGTCATTCCGCAGGAATTTTTTTATTTATTCTTCGAATTCTCAATTTGTGAGTTTGAAGTTCCGATCGAAACTATAGTCAAAAGAAGCAGCTATAATGGAATTATTTGGTGGGGTTCTCGCGTTTTTCACCGAGAAGCCAAATATAAATGGAAACAAACGTGTATGTATACTCCCTTTGATTGGTACATACACTCTCTAATATAACGTTTAACTTGTATTTTTCAATTAAAACATCATGCTAGAAAAAAGATGAATCCTAGAAAATTCTAACTAGAAATGCTCATGAAGCATTCGTGTTAATCCTCGCGAGATCCATTAGAAAAGATAAATTCTAGAACTTACAAAAAAAATAGAATATATGGCCATCTTTGTTCGGTGGACTCTTATATCATTAATAATAATAGCCATTTGATATATTATTCATCTCCGGTATTGTGTAAAATAATGTAAAGTTTAATCCATCTACATTCAATCTGCATCTGAATTACCACTGCTATCAGTATTCAGAACAAACATGTTTTATGCTAATGTTTGAATAAATGCATGTTCAAAATGCAAGTGCCTTGAAAAGAAAAAAAACTATTGTATAAACAAAAAATAGATCAGTAATTGATATGGTTATCATAACTAGATAAAGACTACATAGAATCTATCATGTCGATTGTGTTAGAAAATGAACAAAATGAAAAGCATACGATTTAATATAAGTATTTTTATTAGTTAAAAATATTAAATAGTAACTAATACTTATATCTCATAAAATTCTAACCGGTGCGAGAGCACGGGTTGACAGACTAGTTATATAAAAATTCACATGTACCAATCATGTTGTCACTAATTAGAGCAACTCCAAGGAAACCCTTATTTGAGCCATAGCTAAATATAGGTGCCCAACCAATAACGCAGCCCCTGCTAGAGCCTCCAATTGGTGGGCACCCAAATCCTCCCCGCACACTCGATTTTTGGGGCCTCACCACTACCCCCCTCAACCCCCTCACCCCCACCCCCCACATCTGGCTGTTGCGCATCGGTTTCCCCCGCGCTCGCACGGAAGCCCAGCCGTGCCTGCCACGGCCGAGCGCATCTGGCAGCTCCAGCGACACCCTCCATGGCTGAGCGGCGGATCAGGGAGGGAGGAGCCTCAATAGTGTTTGCTTCGTCCGAGTGGTGGGTCGAGGAAGAGCCGCGCCGAGAGGTTTTGCCTGCCCGCGTCGGGAGCAGCCACGCAGGGGAGGGGCCTCACCTGCTCGATCTGCTCCTAGGCAGCTCCTCCTGCCAGCGCGTCTTCGTTGGGGAGGCGGACGGCCAGGGCGTGAGGGGCGGAGGTGGGGGACGCCCGTACATGCACGGATCTGGGACCTCCATCGGGTCGGTGCCAACCACGGGCTTAGCCTCGTTGGGGAGGGACACAGAGGTGTAGACGGAGGCGGGGGAGGGCGTCATGGTGGAGGAGGAGGGGCGCGCGAGGCCAGAGAGACCCCGGTCGTCCGCCTCTGCCGTGCCATGGTGGAGAAGGAGGGGCGCATGAGGCTAGAGAGGCCCCGACCATCCGCCTCTGTCGTGCCATGGTGGAGGAGAAGCGGCGCGCGAGGCCGGAGTGGCCCCTGCTCATGTGGCCATTAGAAGGAAGAATAAGCTCGTGCGGCCAGGAGGAGGAGGAAGAAAGAGAGAATGACTTGCGGGTCCCGTTTGTCGGTGCCTATCAGAATAGATTTGGAGGGTCAAATTTGGGTGCTACTATTGGAGTTGAAAAAAAATGGGCCAACAAAAATAAGGGGAGCACACAAATAGAAAGTAGGGGCCTTGATTTGGATGCCCCCTCATGTTGGAGTTGCTCTTAGGGGATGCATGATCTAGGGACTAAAGTTTAGTCTATGTCACATCGGACGTTCGGTTGCTAACTAGGAGGATTAAATATAAGCTAATTATAAAACTAATTGCATAGATCATTAGCACATATTTACTGTAGCATCATATTGTCAAATCATGAACTAATTAGATTTAATACTCACAAATTAGTCTCTCATGACCACGTTCGTTTCGCTGAAAAGTCATGACTGAAAGTACTGTTCGCTGATTTTTTTCTTTCGAATTGAAGAAAGCATATATTACTTGCTTACTGACGTGTACGAACACTTTCTCTCTATCGAAGCAAAGCATTGCCCTGTTCGGCAGGTTGTTTTTTTGACTTATAAGCCGGCTGTGGCTGATTTGCTGTGAGAGAAAAACACTGTTCCACGGCTGATAAGCCGTGCTGATAAGCTCAGCCGAACAGGGGGCATATATGTCAAGTGGAACCAAGAGGACAACCCTCTTGTGGGAACACCAAAAGTGCAAACTTGGCATTCAATCAATCACTACAAGCATATTTAAGTACGACTGCAGCAAGGCAACATCATTCATATGTGTTGTGTATCTCTCCTGACTGAAATGAGGCCACTAAAGACAAATGAGGAGGCCTTTTGCATGGGTAATCTGACGGGGGGAAACACAGGTAATTAAAACGAGATGCAACTTCTTGCTTTCAATTAATTTATGTAAATACTTTATAGCATGCTCTTGGCTATCAAGTTCCATATTACTTTACTTCTTTTATATGTTTATTGTGATTTGAAGAAAGTAACATGTGCTTAATCATTTCTCCATATATCATTTATAAGCTAAGACACACCTCTCGTCGTGATGATTAGGATGCATCGTAAGGCATATATACCATTTACATTTGTATGATTCTTATGTTGTACATCAACATATATGCGTAAGAGGCTCACTCGTGTCCGTGTTTGACTCAATAAGCAGTTTGAAGAAGACTCGCGAGTGTCATGATTAGCTCTACAAAGCACTGTCCCATGACCCTTGCACGTTTATTAACCGACGAGGAGAGTATAAGTTCATTCAGTTCGAAGTATAATACTTCAAAAATTATTAAAAAATACAGACCCTTCAACTTTTAGCTTGCGGTATAATTCACTACTACAATAAGGGTTTTCACTGGCGATCGTCAGCTTGACTGTCTCTGCTAAACAGCCTCTGTTAATAGGTTATTTGCATATGAGGCCGGCCGTACCACCTCTATAAATTGATTAACAAAGGTCTTAGACCCTCCATGTGATGTTTCATTACACAGTTTCTAAAAATACAACATCATCTTTATAGATTTAGGTTGATAAACGAAACAATCTCTCTCAATACACAATAATTTTATTTCACAGTTTTATAGACTAGCCAAAGGCTTTTAATTATTTCCTGATGGAGATGAAACAAATTACCCCGCTCTCAGTGGAGTTTTATCTTGGTTTCATAGCCTCAGTAACCATGTACACCAAGTTTCGTCCTGATGAAGCCCAATTATTTTCTCCCCACATAAATTTCATGCCACATCACCATTCACTATTATAGAAACGAGTTTTAGTAATGAGAGCATCTTTGGACAGAGATGGCTAGGAATATAGCCGCACCTATAGAGCCCTCCGTCGGGCCACACTAAACAAGAAACCTCTAAAAATGCATTTCTAGAAGTAGTAGCCTCATGAAATCCATTTTAGAGGCGGTCCTTGTTCCCCGCCGCCTCTAAAAATCTTGTTGTAGGGTGGTTGGGTCAGCAACCTATAGAAATCGTTGGCGTGGAGTTAGAGGCGGGGGAGTCAGCCGCCTCAACAAAATAATTACATAGGATATTGGTTACAAATTACTTCATCCGTTCCAAAAAAAACTTGATGTTTAGTTTTGCCGTCCTAAGTTAACCTATCTTAAATTTATTGTGCTTTATTTGGTTCAGCTGTGTGCCATCTTAGGATGGTAGATGCTGGAACTTTGTTCCATTATCTAAAAAAATATGCTTTATTTGGTTTGTTGCTTGGAGATTGCTTGCGAGCTTAATTAACATGCACGTATGCGTGGTGACTGATGAAACTCCTCGATATGATGAGCATGCAGCTTGGTGCCTGCAGTCCAAGAGCTGTGGAACACATGGGAGATCCACTGCCTGAACCTGGTGAGCCTCTCCCTGCAAGCCTTCCTCTTCGTCTTCGCGGACATGCGGAGGCGCAGCTCATGCATCGCGCGTCCTGCGCACCGTCCTGTGGCTGGCCTACCTGGCGGGCGACTCCGTGGCCATCTTCGTGCTGGGCCACCTCGCCGTCCGCGCGGGCCAGCCGCGGCACCAGCTCATGTCCTTCTGGGCCCCGTTCGTGCTCGTCCACCTGGGCGGGCAGGACACCATCACGGCTTTCTCGAAGCAGGACAACGAGCTGTAGAAGCGTCACCTGCTGGGCTTGGTCACCCAGGTGTCAGTCGCCGGGTATGTGGTGGCGAAGGCGTCTTGGCCGGACGTCCGGCTCAGGGCTGCCATGCTGCTCATCTTCGTCTCTGGGTGCTTCATGTACGCTGAGCGTACTGTCTGCCTTTTTCGTTCGAGCCCAGCCAGTCTTAGGATCGGAGCCCTGATTCGTTTGTCAGTATACTACTTAGAAGAAGTTAATAATAATATTGTGTCGAGCACTGATGAAAGGGCTCACCAAAAATTGAGGAAAACACTTGATAATATATCGAAATGAGGTTCCAGTGGACTACGAAAATACAAAAACAAAATCGCCAATGACCTCCTGTCAGGTGATGTTCCCAACAATCCGGTATCAATCAGGGTATCTGAGAGCAAGCTTGTGGTTGAATCGGTTGGGGAAGACCATCTACAAAGCATACTCCAGCAGTTTCTAGCTAGTCCAGGCCGATGCAGGGTCTACGAGCATGTGGGAGCTCTTCTGGTACATGCATGTCTACCAAACCCTCTACACCAAAATCCCATTTCGAAATTTCTTATACATTGATTGTCATTACGACATTTACATGGAGTTAGCACATGCTTGTAGTGCTTCTTCCTTGATCTCCGTTGTCTGCTATATTATTTGTCTGCTATACCTCCTCGTCCAGTTTACTTCAGCCCCAATAGCCCTGGTGCTCTTCTAGGCCGCCCAAAAGGGGCACCAAGACCAACTCCATACCAGCAGCCCAGCTGATATCACCGTGTCCTACATATTGCTGATAGGAGCAATAGCCCTAGAAGTATCTGCCATCATCTCCACGTTTCCCAGCTACTATCAGAGTATCAGGTACCTTCCGCATGGTTCAACAAGAAGCATTGGTCCGAAAAGCTCGGGCAATACAACTTAATCAATAGGCACGTTGGGTTACCTGAGGTAACACACACCCCCATAATCAGTAAAGATGACGGCGACAAGGGATCACCATCACCAATCAAGGAGTTCATCCTCGACAAGCTACTAGGCTTCGGGACAAGAAAACAATGGAACATTGCCAGCTTCCGTGGCCGGTGGGCGATTCAGGAGTGGATGGACAAACACGGAATTACAGATTCTGAAAGGCCAAGCACAGCACTGGTCAAGACAACCAGCGACGGCATTACGGATTTTCCAACAAGCGTGCTCATCTGGCACATTGCAACAGAGATATGCTACTACCAGTGCGACTCCACACAACGCCGCCAGCAGTACTAGCCCTGATGATCGACAGAAGCATAAGCAGATCAGCAGAGAGCTATCAAACTATATCATGTACCTTATCTTCAAGCGCCGTGTGATGCTCACTACCAACTCTCAGTTTGTACATGACTTCGTACCTCGTCAGGTGATTGAGTCAACCTTTACTGACAAGAAGAAGAAAGATATCAGGGAGTTCGTCATGGAGCTTTCTGACGCAACGAAGAACCAGTATCAGGAACACCGTGGTGCTGCTGCAGCTGCCAATCCTATAGGGAAACTCCTGCAGAACACATTCTCTGTGCTGCCTCGTGCAAGTGAGTTGGCAGGAGCTCATTAGAATCAGCGACGAAACAGAGCGCTGGGAGCTTATCGCCTCGGTGTGGGCAGAGATGGTATACTACACCGCGCCTCGGTGTGGAGCTGCTTTCCACTATGAGCATCTAAGCACTGGTGGGGAGTTCATCACGCATCTTCTCGTTCTCATGTATATCCTTGGTCCTTTCCTTACAGATCCTGATGCTTGAGCTGAGCCCCATGTACATGCATGTCGTATGTGCCATTGTCTAGCTAGCCTTAAATTAGCGGACAAGGGTCGAGCGGCCATCATCCCATGTATATATATAATTGTATATCTTCAGTTTCATATACACTGTGTACAAGCAGGATAAGTTTCAAAACTAATTCCATATATATGTGATTGCCATGCTGAAGCTGAATGGAGACGTCTTTGACGCCTATTTCCTCATTGGAGGCTTGTTGTGAAGTCTCTCTCTTTTGCTCGAGGGCTCTCAAATGAAAAACAATGCACGGATTTTTTTGTTTGGCATTCGCGGTGTCTGGGGACGACTTATATCCTCCATAGAGGCATCACTTTAATTAGAGAAGTCCTTCATTCCCGCACTGTTTGTTGCTACAGCTTGTTTGGTGACCCTTGTTGCTTGTGCAGGGTTGGAAGTTTGATGTGGTAGTTTTTGTGTTTATCTTTAGGGTTTTGTGTTGGTGTTGGTGTTGGTGTTGGTGTTATTGTGATGTAATAATGGTGTTTGTTATTCGCGTTTTCACCTTCTCTATCGATACATAGACCGGCAGTTAACCTGTCGGGTTCTCTTAAAAAATTAATTTCATTAATACTAGTATTATGGAATAGATAAATGCATGGAACAATTGTCCGCTAAAATCGTAACAGATGTGGACGAATATTGCCATCTCATATGCATATTCATATCTCATATCGTCAGCAGAGGCAGATGGCTCGAGGAAAACAGGGAAACCAACGATATCGTCCTTCCTCTTCACTTCTTCAGACGAGCAGAACTTTCAATTCAGAACAAAAACCACTGCAAGAACGACAGCCCTTGAACTACACACCTTTCTAGAGAGATGACATTGCGCGAAAAAAAAATCATCAGTTTGTAAACAACCCTACCAACACCCACAAATGCTCGTGCATCAAAGATCCAACAGCAGGAATAGGAAACCATCTACGGTTCAACCTGGACGAGCAGCGTTGAAGATTTGCAATCCACCCAAGAACACCGTCTCTGGATATCTATCTCGGTCCAAGACCGGTCCAGCCAACAGTACAAATAGGCCCAGGCTATATACCTGAGCTACGCAAAAGGCCCAATACCAACAACAGCCAAGGCCCACCGTCACTTAATAAGCCTGCAAGATTGGCTGAAGCGAATCATCTCTCTTCTTCTTTTTTTTTAAAAAAAAAAAGGCTCTGAATTGCACTGCATGCATGCGTGCAATACAACAGCAGGTGCAGACGAATAAACACATCCGATCAGGCTGGCTATATTTAATATGTTGCTGCAAATAAATTCTTTGATTTTCATCTAATAAATAATAATGGGTGCACGTTCTGTGAATTGTGATCCCCAGCACGTTGCGGTGCGCATAGTTAAGCTTGGTTTCTTCTAGAACTGCACGAAGCAAAATATATAATCCGTGCCTGCCGAATTTTATTTGATCGGGTCGACCGAAAATTTAATAGGATGGATGGATGCCTGTGAGCATGTCCCATATATCTCCGTTGAGAAACGGGAAAGGAAAACCAGGCAGCCACAGCCCACACACGATGTGGTCGCACGTCGGTCTCCCGCCACACAAGTGATTGGGGTCTTCGATCCGTGGAGCCAGCCGAATTGTCAATCGGCCTCGTCCCATCCATTTCAGTACAGATACATATTTGCAAATCGGGTCAGATAGCAACGTCTACATCCTCCACCGGCCTCTCACATGGCTAGGCACCACGGTAGCGCGGATACTCTCTTCACAATAAATTAGTTAGTTTGTTCCGCATCTTTAACGTATTACTCTGTGTTAATTTTGTGTTGTCTCGCAATAACATAGACATAAATCCATTTCTTAGCCTGGTTTTTCTAATGTCGGATATGGTCATAGAAAATCCCTACTCTCTGTTTCGGAATGGTTACTGTTTTAATATTACGCAAAAACCCAAGCATTTCTATATATTGTTGACCATCAGTTTGTACAAAATCATGTTTATATAACATCATAAGATTCGTTTACGTGTTTATTCACCATGAGAGATACTTTTTTTTGCGGTCATGAGAGATATTTTCTATAGATACTTTTTTGTAGAAATAAATTATAATACTTGGGACTAATGACAACCTTTTAAGGGTCTGTTTGGATCCACCCAACTAAAGTTTAGCTAGCTAGCTAAAAGTCCTCCCAGCGAAAGTTTAGCTGGAATGTTTGGCAGGGTTGAAGTAGCTAAACTCAGCTAAACTTTATTAGCTGGTCTTTTAGCTGTACCGCTTGAATCACTGGCATCTAAATTTAGTCAGCTAAAGTTTAGTTGGTGGATCCAAACAGACCCTAATTGATAAGATTTAATGTTTAAAAATTAGAAAGAACCAATTAGGATAGAAACATAAGTTGTGGGTAGGTGGAACCCGTGGTTCTGATCCTCCCAAGCACCATGAGGCCTTAGCTTCCACGGTGTGATTGGTGCTTGAAATTGTACGGGAGATAGACACGTCCCGTTCGGCTGGAATTATAAGCCGGCTGAAAAACACTATTGGCTGATTTTTTGTGAGAGAAAAATACTGTTCCTGCTAAAAAAAACAAGCTAAATAAGGCGGATTATAAGCTAGATGAACAGGGCGGTCGTTGTGATGCATTGTGCAATTCCTACTCACATTGTGTGCAGCTTCATTTCTTCCCTTAATATGCAACATTGTGAAATTGTACAGGAGATAGGCCTTAGCTTCATTTCGGCACCGCAACGTTGTGGCCAGTCTTATTACCTATTTCCATCTAAGCCCTTGTTTAGTTCCCCCAATTCTCCCTCAAATTCCATTATGTAAAAAGAAGATTCCCCGTCACATCAAAATGTCGGTAAATGCATGGAGTACTAAATATTGATGAAATCAAAAATTAATTGCACAGTTTTGTTGTACTTTGCGAGACAAACATTTTAAGCCTAGTTAGTCAAAATTTGGATAATTTTTACCAAATACAAACGAAATGCTACAGGAATTCTGATACAGTGTTTTTCTCCCCAATTCTCTGAACTAAACGAGGCCTAATGAATGGCTGATTTGTCAATTTCCCATCAGCGGCACGTTGTCCATATGTGCTTATATTTTTGCCGATGAGCTAATAAAACGCAATCGTTTTCTCATCTTTGATTCAGATCAGCTGAAAACTAAACACCGTGTCTTCCGTATCCTCGCTGCTGTATTATATTAATGAAAAACAAAACGAGAAAGAAAAGCAACCACTCACGCACATGCTCACCGGTCCACTGCATGCCTTCACCACCAGTGCGATTCGTTCTTGGCGGAGCCGAATCGTCAATCGGTCTCGCCACGTTTCAGAACCATTCAATAGATACAGGAGAGAGGAGACTAGTACTACACATTCGCACGCAAATCGGGTCCGTGGCTCCTGATCCAAAACCTATGGCAAGAACCCACTCACCCATTAACGCAGGGGAAGGAATTGTACTCCTATACTCCGACTGAAGTATTGATTTCTAGTTCAAAAATCTACTAGCACTATACTTAAAGGAAGAGAATGGCTTTACTAAGATCCTGTTTTCTTAAAGGGCACTGCTAGCGCCCGGACGTTCGGATCCGGGCGCTAGTAGCCGGACGCACCGCCCCAAGGTTTCCCGCCCCGCTACCTCCGCCGCGCGTGTTAACGAATAACAAAAAAAGGAAGCGAAACGAGCGGCCCCCACGCGCGGATCTGTGCCCCCACCCCGCTCTCCAGACCTGGCCTGCTCCCCGAGACAACCATTGTCCTCCCACAGCCCCTCTCCCACGCTTGCAACAGAGGTGGGAGGGAGAGAGATGCAAAAACCTAGATCTACCTATGAAACATTTAAATACAACTGTTGGAACGTATATCCGATGGCTGTTGAAACAATTAAAACATGCTACTGAAACACCTAGTTTTGAACTACTGAAACACCCAGTTTTGAACTGCTAAGACACTCCAGAAACATCCCAGTTTTGAATATTGAAACACTTAAAAACATCTTATTGAAACACCAAGATTGAACTACTGAAACGCTCCAGTTTGGATTACTGAAACACTTGAAAATCCTCCCGTTGAAACGCCCAAATTGAGCTAGTGAAACACCCATATTGAACTACTGAAACACCCAGAAAAACCCCCAGATTGAATACTGAAACAAGGGGAGAAGAGAGGAAGAAGGCCGCCAGATCTGCAACGCCCCCATGGATCCACCACGGGGGCAACGCTGCTGCATGGATCCACCACCAGGGGAGCTCGCCAAAGCCGTCGTCGAGGTGAGCGAGGCGCGCAAGAGTGGAAAGCGCCACCCCCCAACTGGATCTGCACCGCCACCATGGATCCACCGTGGACGGCTCGGTGCACCATGGATCCGCCACGGGGGAGGCCCCCCATGCCGTCGTCGAGTTGGAGGAGGAAGCTCCAGGGCGGAGAAGAGCACCCGCGCCGCTGGATCTGAGGATCCGCCACCAAGGGAGCGCAGCGGGAAGGGGGAGGAAGAGGGGGAGAGAGGAAGGCCGGGAGGGGGAGCTCGCCGGCGCACGGAGGAGGAGCTTCGCCGGCGCACGGAGGAGGAGTGCGCGCGCTCAGCGCGAGCGGCTTCGCACGGAGGAGGCAGAGCTGTGTGGAGCGGAGGAGGCGAGCGAGTGGGGCTGGGCGAGTCGGGGCGGAGTCAACGAATGGATACGGCACGGGGCAAGTCGCGCACGCGTTGTTTACGTCGCGGCGCGTCCGTCCGCGTCCGGACGTATGCACTGTATCAATACCGTTTCTTAAAATTAACTCGTTTAAAAAATGCACTCGAGTCAAAGGAAGACTGGCTTTACGCACGAAAACCGGGTGGGATTAGAAGGTTCTAACGGACCGAAAGCAGCTAGCATCTCCGGTCCGAGACGGCGGACCCGGTAAGACGAAAGAGCTCGTGGTCGTGGGCTCGTGTATAGGAGTCAGTAGTAGGTTGAGCCTGTGGCGTAGCTGCCCACCCACCTGAAAACTACTGCCCGTCCAGTCGAGTCGCCTACCACCAGCACCACCGCCCACTTCATTTTCTTCCCCACGCGAACGCGACCCGCCGCGGCGCCACACGCTGCACCGGTCTCACGCCTCCGCTCCCGCCGACGCCGTGGGTCCCCCGTCCCCGCGGGGCGTGGACCAGGCCCACGCGGCCCCCACGGGCCCCGGTCGGTCGGTTGCTTCTTCCCTCGCTTCCGTTCTCCCTCCTTGACTCCTTGTAAGAGACGCGGACGGACGGACGGAGGCGCGCGCGGCCGCCTGAAGCAAAGCAAAACAAAGCAAAGCAGCTGCGCCCTCCCCATCTCCGCCCGCCTCATCCACCACACCAAACGAGAGAGAGCGAGAGCGCAGTTCGGCCGCCGGTCGCGTCGGGTTCCAGCAAAACCGAGCGCCCCCTGAATTTTTTTTATTAGCTTCCTCGGGTTCGGTGCCTCCCTGCCTGACTCCGCACGTCTTGCCCTTTTTTCCCCCTCCCGACCGTCCGCCGGATCCAGCGAGCGAGGGAGCGAGCTTCGGGCTCATCGACCGGCCGATCGTCGACGTCGAGGTATACTACACAAGTTCATCGACCGGCCGATCGTCGACGTCGAGCTTCGTTGCTTGCTTGTTCGTGCCTGTCTCTCTCTTGTTTTCTTTTCCTCCCCCTTCCCCTTTTTCCACTTGCTGTGGTTCTGTTTCATACTGCATCTGATCATCGTCATCGAAATGAAAGTCTAGCGTACGATCGATTCAATTTGCTCAAAAGGGTAGGTGGGGGAGGTGTAGATACACCCTCCTCCTGATGAAATTTAAAGGCTTTACTGCTTAATTTGTCCCCCTGGGCTTCGTTAACACCGACATTTCCATGTTCTGATTGACTAAATCTCGGTACAAAAGTAGTACTTGTTTCTGCAATTCTCGGATAAACTTCAATGACAAAGTGTTCTTGTTCACGAACGAAATTCGGTAATGTTGTTCACAAACGAAATTCAGCTTACGATTGCCTGGGTTTCTGTTTCCAGGAAGGATGTCCAGCCTCGAGGAGCCACTCGGTCTTGGAGACCTGCCCAAGTTGAGTATTAACAGACTCGGGAGGTTCTTGTCGCCCACAGCTCGCAGGTCACCAGCCGATGACCACAGTACTGGCAAGTAAGTGTAGGCGCGTATGGGTATGAGCAGTTGATGTGCAGAATGGCATCTGTTTACTTCTCAAATTCTTTTCTTGGAAAGGTTTTTTATTAAGTGAAGGGATGGCTTCAAGTTTGTATTGTTTGCTTGGTTTCAGATACAGCAACTCCTGCAATGGTAGCCCCTTCCATGGCAATTCCTATCCCTGGCAGCCACAATGCCGTCAGGCCGATTCGTCATGTGATGTGGTGGAGCTTAGAGATCTTCCTCGGAAGGTATTTTCAACCACACATATATAATTACGACTGACCTTAACCTGGTCATGATCTTCCAATCTGGTACTATTTAGAGTAAATAGCGTTTAAAAACTACAGCAATGACAATATTGGCACGGCAGCGCTTTCTTTTAATCCTGTCGATCAACAATCTGTCCTCAGGTTATGTGGGAACTACCGAGGTTTGTGAAGATAGTTGAGGTTGGACCACGGGATGGCCTGCAAAATGAAAAGGGCAATGTTCCAACATCCGTAAAGATCCAACTGATACACAAGTTAGTTGGTGCAGGTCTGTCAGTTGTCGAAGCCACAAGTTTTGTATCCCCAAAATGGGTGCCGCAGGTGATGTAGTTATAGTTAGTGACTGCGATAATAGCATGTTTCCATGAAAAAGGTCATGGAGTTCTTATCTAGCTCTGTTTGGAAACTGCAGCTAGCTGATGCAAAGGAGGTCCTGAAAGGTATCCAGCAGGAGCCAGGTGTGCGGTATCCGGTGTTGACCCCTAACCTCAGAGTAAGTTCTGTCATCATTTCCTCTACAGAAATGTATTACACTGCACTGGCATTGCTGTACATATTTGCTACTAGAAGATAATACGATCTGTACTAATGAATCGAGTGTTTTACAGGGATTTGAGGCTGCTATTGCAGCTGGTGCAAAAGAAATTGCGGTTTTTGCATCCGCCTCTGAATCCTTCTCTAAGTCAAACATTAACTGCACCATTGAGGAAAGCCTTGTTCGGTACCGTGATGTTACAGCTGCTGCCAAGAAACATGGACTAACTATCCGGGGGTAAGTTAGTCAACTTTTAACCTCTTAAGTCTGTGATGATAATTGACGAGTTGGGTGACTGAGGCTTTTCAGCTGTGATGTGTGGTCTGAATCTTGTTTCCTTCTGTTCGTGTTAGGTATGTTTCATGTGTGATTGGTTGCCCTGTCGAAGGCGCAATCGATCCATCGAAGGTGGCATATGTAGCTAAGGAGCTTTATAACATGGGCTGCTCAGAGATTTCACTTGGCGACACGACTGGTGTTGGGACACCAGGTACTGTTCTCCCTGCCTAAGTTTACTAACAGTATGTGGAGACTGACTAAAGTAACTACTAACATCAACATCTCTGTTTCAGGTAGGGTGGTTGCTATGCTTCAAGCTGTCATGTCGTTTGTTCCAGTAGACAAGATTGCTGTTCATTTTCATGATACATATGGGCAAGCCCTTGCCAACATCCTTGTCTCCCTTCAAGTAAGCAACGATAACATTTTGTGTCTCGTCATTGGTCCATAACATTCACAGAAATCGCACCTTAGCCTAACACACACACTTCTTGTTTTGTTAGATGGGGATCAACGTAGTGGACGCATCAGTGTCAGGCCTTGGAGGCTGCCCATATGCAAAGGGCGCCACTGGCAATGTTGCCACGGAGGATGTTGTGTACATGCTCCATGGCCTGGGGATAGAGACCAACGTCGACCTCAACAAGCTCATGGAGGCTGGTGATTACATTTCCAAGGAATTGGGCAGGCCACTGGGTTCCAAGACTGCGACTGCTCTGCGCAAGCTAACCACCTGAGTCCCTGAAAACCTTTTCAGGCACTCCGAAGAGATGTATCAGTTTGTGTTATCAGTTATCACAGGTTTTTTTTTCTCTAGTTATATATACAGACGAGTCACATGAACGTCCTAAAGTTTTTACTTTAGTTTGCAATTTCGTGGACATACGGTGAAAACATTTGATTCACACAGTTGTACCTGCCGTTGGTAATTCTGAGTAATTTGGGTTTTCCTGGACAAAATTGTGTTTGCAGAAACGGGTATACGGAACAAAAAACACTAATAGTTCTGGAACAGTCTACATACTTCACCAGTTGCAATATGGGGGCCACGCTGGTTTTGTGCCGACGGAAAATAAAATTTTCAAAAATCTGATCTTGGTAGCTTACCGCTATTCCATATTGGATGGACGGCACACCTGCGAGATGCTGCAGCAACAGTTTCTTGCTGCCGGGCAATCCCGTGTTTCTTACACGCACATGTATCAGAATATCACGGTTAAGGATCTAGGCATCAAATGAGCAAACTAATCGAAGCATGTGCCTTTTCGTGCCCTGCCCTCTGACATAAAATGGAGGGAGAGCTTCGCCATATTCTGTACTATATGCATATATCGGAATGAATATACAATCACCACAAGAACTTTACATGTTCCCTGTGCTGGTTTTTAATCCGTCGTCATGGTTACTCCAGGGAGAGTTTTAAGAATGGTTAGGCATTCCTTCAGAATTGTCTTTGCTTGTTCACTTTTTTCAGACTCGCAAAGCTCTGTAAGTTCATCCTCGAACTTGGCCTCCGTTCTGTCCAACAACGGGAAGTCTCTGTACAGTTTGCTCAAATCAAGAAGACACTCCGAAGCAGCAATGTGAACCTGCAAATAGGTGATAAGTCGTGACTCATGAGGAACAAGGTTTGGTCTGGACACTAACGGCTAATGGCAAACTCAGCAACAGCTTCTAAAACCACTGGTTTAAGAAACAGCCATGGGTCTGTTTTACTATTTAGTATTTACATGGATGTAACCTCATATTGTGGACTACTTATGGCAATTCCAGACAACCTTTGCACCATTCGTGTTATCATGTATGACAGATGTAAGTATTGTGAAACAGGAACACTAGGGTTCTGTTGGCCAGCACTTATTCCAGTAATTTCACTGGTAGCAACCATGACATCTGACCAGCGAACAGGAAAACCAAACTAACTTAGCATCCATGATTTATTACATGTCAGGGCTTAAGATCTGCCAGCCCCCATGATTTATTATATGCCAGGGGCATTTAATTAAGAACTGAGCAGATTAAAAAAGGTAGTTGAACAATGAGACAAATGCATATTTGAATCTTAAAGAAATAGAGTGGACCCTAATGGTCACCTGAGTGATTTATCTGAAAACATAATCTTGCTCCTTACATAAAGCACTTATGCAGTTTTCCAATAATTGGTTTGAAGTTACTTGTTTGACACATGACAAGTAAATTTCACAGAAAACATTGCCAAAATGCCAAAGCAGATTCGATGAGTGAAAAAGGCATTGCAACTTTTCTTATCATCATTAATGGAATCATAGACAAGTATACACACTGCTAAATCAAGGGGCAATGCTATTAAACCATGCTTAAACTGTCAAATGCAATATTACAATGTTTACATGCTTTATTCCATAAAAAAATGTTATAGGCACATATTTTAGATTAAAGTGAGTGTTAATTATTATCCATTAGCAGGAAGACAATGCATTATCTACAGGTAAAGGTGTTATGAGATGGTAACAAAAAACAGGCAAATATATTTCAACATCAGCTAGGGAGGACTAGACATAGAAAATTACCTGAGCAATCTTTACTAATCTTATGGAGTCTACTAATTTTGGTGATACCAAATGAAATAACTGAAAAAATTAAACAGAAAAGATATGTCAGAAGCAATGAAAACCAACGGCAACCTGAAGCTGAATATAGAGACAAACAAACTACAGGATATACCTCCTGAACCAAGCAAGCTGTGTCTTGAGGCAACGTGCTACTATCACCAGAACTGTGAAATTTCAGGCACAACTCTTTGATACACAAGAAGGATGATAGTTTAACTGTTCATGAAAAAATAATATAAGCGTTACTATGATGATTTGCAACCATGGGACAGAAGTATCCAAAAGACGTTTAGAATTATATTACAGATCCCATATATCATACCTTGCCAACTCTCCTCAGGTGAGAGAGAATTCAATATTAGTTCTAAAACATTCTTCTTTTGGTTGATGATATCCTGTGGAAAAGCGACACTGATGCAAGATGTTGCACAATTCAGCACTTTATCCAGAGAAATAGAAGCACCTTCACTTTCATCTAGTTCTGCAGAAAAGAACCCATACATAAATTTTAAAGGAGTGAAAGAAGTATTTGGAGATACAATAGAGATAGATTATATAAGATGATCGCATGCCTAATATATCATGCATTTAACCAGGAATTTTATAATGGTTGTATTTCAGTTCAATTTATTAACAGTAAGATCAAGTCAGGATTAGTTGAGGCTTCACTTATTGATTCAGAAAGACAATTCAATCAGTGATAACAAATTCGGCAAATTAGAATGATCATATTCCATACTAGAGCAAAATTTGAAAATTATATCCTAAGCCTCTCTGTAAATGAAATTTTGCTACACGAAGGGTATCAATGTATTATTCTGGAAGTGCCTCATCAAGCTTCAAGCTATTCTTGAAAAGGTCCTCAGAACTAAAAAAATGTGTTATCCTACAAAATAGCTATAGATATAAAAGAGAGCATCAGATATTCTTGTATTCAATTACAAAAGGTTTTGTTAAGAATAGTCAATAACTGAATGAAATAATCAAAATAATGACTCACCCGCACCAGCAGAGCCTTTTGTCTTCGAAATGACAGATTGGTTAGAAACCTCGTATAACATTGGAAACACACTATTGAAAAATCCTGGATCTCTGAATGCCGCAATCACCTGAAAAATGATGAAAAAGAACAACCCTAGGTAAATGGTACCAATTCTAAAATTTTGAAATAGTATCTAAAAGGCTATATCATTGCAAACCTTGCAGTCAGAAAATGGAAAAATAAGTTAACACCCTCAAGAAAAAATCTAGTAAATCTTTAGCATGATGCTAAAAGGTACATTTCTGCAACAGTTAAAATTTGTTTTATTAAAGAAAATTTTGGTCCACTAAAGAAAACGCTGGCCAAAAAAAAAACACTACAGCATCTGCTAGTGAAAATGGGTTCCGAAAAGTAAATGAGAATTGAAGAAAAATACTTTGTGTAGACACAAGAAAGCTGCTTCACGGTACAATTTTGATTTCCTACTGCATGCAGCACACACAGCATTTAGTATAACACTTGGCAAGCTGGAGTCTTCTGCAGTTATAGCAACATGACAGCAAGAACACAATGAAGCCAATGCGTCCAGAATAGCATCTTTTCCCTGTTGAAAAATGTAAGGGAACAAAATTAATTATGTACCAACAACCAAGACATGGATAAATTTCCAAAACAATGTATAAGCAGATAATCCACTTATCATTCCATGAACAAATGAATGATAGTGTGAATTACCTCCCAGAATCGACCTGGTAATTCTTTCAAAAGTGATTTGAGAATATTCTGGTAGTGTGCTGATAGGGATTCTCCAAGAATATCACATAGCTTCTTTATAGCCTTGGCTGACTGGAAGGAGAAGGCTGTACAGTAAGTATATTACAAGGTACAGGACTTTTAACTATTATTATCTGATATGCATATGGACAAGCAAATTATGAAATAGGACTGTACCTTTTTTTTACCAGCCCATGATGACAATGACATGCCATCACATAAAAGAGATACAATTTCTGGTAAATATAGTGTTAGGGTTACTCTTTCACTAGTAGGAATATCCTCCCAAAGTTCTTCATATAAAGCACTGGTGTCTTTATCATCATCAAACCTGAAACAAAGTTTTGTTTATACACATGGAAAGGTTTCTGTATTTCAACTAAACTGAAGGCATTATGAATATTTGAAACACTAGGAGTCAAGAAAATGCAAGGAAGATAAATGTGTCCTTCACATACCTCGACACAAAAATTACAGGGATAACCACCGCATTATATCCACCAAGAATATCTGATGCATTGCTCAAGTAGGCTTTAATAAGAATTGCACCAGATAACTGATCGTTTTTCCCACCTGAATGCAGAGAGGTAGTATCTTCAATAAGCTTCTGAGCCTGGGGAGGACTAGCGTATTTCAAAACAGTTGCACAAGAGGACGCGAAAGCCTTTTTAGCGGCAGAACTCCTTTCCTCCAGAACAGCACTATACAATAACTTCAGTAATATTGGTGTGAATGGTTTGATGTCAACCATGACCTTCTGAACCAACAAGGTTATGAAGCTAGCAACACCAACCCTGGAATCAGACAGAAATGAACAATACCATATGATTGAAGTAGTGAGAAATGAAGCATTTCAGGATATAATGAATAAGATTGTACATGCAATCCTAACCTTGTATTTAAGCCAACAGCTGATCTAACCATTTGAGCCAGGCGAGGAACCAATAGATCAAGTGAATTCTTATCAACAATTTTTATACAGATATCAAGAGTTTCCCACATTGGAGAATCTTTAGCCACAGCTATACGCAAGCTTTCAAGCTTATCAGTTTTGATGCCAACATTCCCTGCATGCATCTTTGATCCAAAGGCAGGAGTGAGTAAAATATTGCATCTGTCAGATGTACACGTGCAACATCATCACCATCAGTCCAATAGAAGTGGGGAAAATTAGCATACCTCAACATAATTCAACCTTTGATCCTCCAGACTTGACAAACATTCAAGCATACAACTAACAAGTTCCGGCAGATGAGGACGAAGGGCAGGACCAGCACCCTGAAGACATCAGGAAGCCATGAGCTTAAGACATCTCTTTAGTTAATTATTTTGGTGATGGCATCTACATAAGCAGAGGAACTAGAAGCTGTAGTCTGTGCATAGGCAAAGTAGTAATTTTATTTTGCCTGCAGTAATAAGAACCTTTCATGTTTCTTTCCTTTTGATTTGTTTCCTTTCGTAACATTACTTAACAAATTCTAGGGCTTTCTGTTCCTTTACTTTAAGAAAGAAGTTAGAATACTCTTGAGGCATTCGGCCAAGTGCCAACCACATAGAAAATGGCAATCCTGTTCGTGTTTTCAAATAATGTTCATATAACAAGGCTAATGCTACATTAGGCTATTGGCATCCAAACAAGGAACTGGAGAAATTGCAATTTATATAAGTTCAAGTGGAATAAACATATGAAATTGCTTAGAAAGTAGAGGTAATAGAAAGTTTCTCTTCGATACTGCTAAAAGATAATTCTCTATTGATTTGGCTAACCCTAGAAGGGTAGCTATCTAGGTACCATACATGGGCCACATGGGCCTAGCCTCATGGGCCTAATACATTCACATTCCAACACCCCCCCGCAGTCTGAACTACCGGCGCAGCTGAGTTCCAGGCTGAACAAGAAAGAAAACAAGTGCACAACACACAGGACCCCCCCACAGCCACAACTAGCCACTAGAGACGTTGAGGCTGGAGCAGAACTCAGAGAAGGTCGAAGAAGGGAGGCCTTTGGTGAAGATGTCCGCAAACTGGGAGGTGGTCGGGACGTGAAGAACCCGGACGTCGCCGATGGCCACACGGTCGCGGACGAAGTGCAGATCGATCTCCACATGCTTGATCCGCTGGTGCTACACGGGGTTGGTGGAGAGGTAGACCGCGCTGACGTTGTCGCAGTAGACGAGCGTGCTCCTGGCGAGGGGGCGGTGAAGCTCGGCCAGGAGCTGGCGGAGCCAAGCGGCCTCGGCCACGCCGTTGGCAACGGCACGGTACTCCGCCTCGGCACTTGAGCGTGAGACCACCGGCTGGCGCTTGGACGACCAAGAGACAAGGTTGCCCCCGAGGAAGACAGCGTAGCCGGAGGTGGACCGGCGGGTGTCCGGGCAGCTCGCCCAGTTAGCGTCGGTGTAGACAACCAGCTCGGCAGTGGAGGACCGACCGAGGAGCAGCCTGTAGCCAAGGGTGCCACGGAGGTACCGGAGAAGCCGCTTCATAGCAGCCAGGTGGGGCTCCCGCGGAGCATGCATGTAGAGGCAGAGCTGCTGGACGGCATAAGTGATGTCCGGCCGTGTGAAGGTGAGGTACTGGAGCGCGCTAGCAAGACTCCGGTAGGCGGTGGAGTCCGCTGGCCCAAGCATCGGACCCCTAGCCTCTGACAGCTTGCCCTGGGTGTCAACCGGGGTAGAGCAGGACTGGCAGGCGGTCATCCCTGCTCGCTCCAGAATGTCACAAGTGAACTGCCACTGGTGGAGGAACAGGCCTGAAGGTCGGGGCTCAACAGTTACGCCGAGGAAGTGGTGGAGCACCCCAAGATCCTTCATAGCAAATTCCTTCTGGAGAGAGGCAATGATGCGGTGTAGCAGAGACTCGCTGGAGGCGGTGAGAACAATGTCATTCACATAGAGGAGCAGGTAAGCAGTCTCACCCCCATAGTGGTATATGAACAGGGAGGTGTCAGACTTGGCCTCCGTGAACCCAAGAGTCTGCAGGAAGGTAGCGAATCGAGAGTACCAAGCCCGGGGTGCCTGCTTGAGCCCGTAGAGAGATTTGTTGAGCCGGCAGACGAAGTTAGGACGAGAAGCATCCACGAAACCGGCCGGCTGACTGCAGTAGACCGTCTCAGTCAGAGTGCCATGGAGGAAGGCATTTTTGACATCCAGCTGATGCACAGGCCAGGAGCGCTCGAGAGCCAAGGAGAGGACGGTGCGGACTGTAGCTGGCTTCACCACGGGACTGAAGGTCTCAGCATAGTCAATGCCGGGCCGCTCAGTGAAGCCACGGAGGACCCAGCGAGCCTTGTAGCGCTCCAAGGAACCATCAGCACGCCTCTTGTGCGTCTAGATCCACTTGTCGGTGACAATGTTGGAGCCCGGCGGACGGGGCACTAAGTCCCACGTCTGGTTGGCGAGGAGGGCCACGTACTCCTCGTCCAACGCGCGGCGCCAGTGAGGATCCGCCAAGGCCGCGCGGACAGAAGAGGGTACCGGAGAGATCCCCGGCTCGAAGGCGGCAGCGGTGAGGACCTGCGGGCGAGATGCCTGCCTCGTCACCATCGGGTGAGTGTGACGAAGGTCCCGGTGAAGAAGAGGCGGGTGGTACACCGGCGGGTCGGCGCGAGAGCGCAGCGAGGCCGGCGGAGCATGCACCGGCGACGCCGGCGCTGGTGACGAAAGCGGTGGAGCCGGCTCACGCCGGCGCTCGTAGACGATGCCGAAGCGTCCGGGAAGAGGTGAGGGTGGACTCGGCTCCCGCCGGCGCTGGTAGACGAGTCCGAAGCACCCGGGAGGAGGTGGGGGCGGTGCGCTCGGTCCCGCGATCGGAACGGCAGCATCGGGCACAACGGGAGGCAGCAAAGCCACAGGGAGCGAGGGTGGAAGCTCCGGGGCTGCCTCGGCCGTGTCAGGGACCGGAGGAAGGTCCTGGTGCGAGTCCGGCAGGGGCGAGGCGGGACCACCCGGAGAGTGCGCCGGAGCAGTACCTGCAGGGTAGAGGGAGAAGGGTGGCAGACTCACCGGGTCAGTGGGAACAAAGGAAGCCTCCACAGGGTCAGCGGGAGGTGTGGGTGGAGAGGTGGTGGAGTAAGGGAACGCCGACTCATCAAACACGACATGGCGAGAGATGAGGACACGGCGAGAGGTAAGGTCAAAGCATCGGTAACCCTTGTGATCCGGAGAGTATCCGAGAAAGACACAGAGGGTCGACTGGGGAGCCAGCTTATGGGGAGCGGTGGCGGCGGTGTTAGGGTAACACGCACACCCGAAGACTCGAAGGTGGTCGTACCGAGGAGGGGTACCGAAAAGAGCGTGGTGAGGCGTGGGAGCTGAGCAGGCAGTAGAAGGAAGTCGGTTAAGGAGATAGGTAGAGGTGTGCAAACACTCAGCCCAGAAGCGAGCGGGTAGAGATGCCTGGAGCAAAAGGGTGCGCATGATGTCATTGGTTGTGCAGATCATGCGCCCTGCCTTGCCGTTTTGAGAGGAGGTATACGGACAAGACATGCGCAGGTGGACACCGGAAGAAAGGAAGAAGGCACGTGAGGTTGAGTTATCGAACTCACAGCCATTGTCGCACTGGACAGCCTTGATGGTGAGGCCGAACTGAGTGGAGACCCAAGCAAAGAGGTGGCTAAGAGTGGGGAACGCCTCGGACTTGGCACGCAGGGGAAAAGTCCAGGAATAATGAGAGAAATCATCGACCACCACCAAGTAGTACTTATAGCCAGACATGCTGGGAACAGGAGAGGTCCACAAGTCGCAATGAATAAGATCAAACACACGAGTGGCATGTGAGGAAGAGGACTGAAAGGGAAGGCGAACGTGACGGCCCAACTGGCACGCATGACACAAGTGATCATCGTGAGCCCGAGGACACCGAATGTCGGAACTACGACTGAGCTGCAGCAGGGCATCCCGGCCAGGATGGCCGAGGTGACGGTGCCAAGTGGTGGAGGAAGGAGTGGCGGCGAAAGCGGCTAAGGAAGGCGAAGAAGGTGGAACCGACGCCGAAAACCGAAGGGTGTAGAGAGGCCCAGTGCTGTTACATCGGAGCAGAGGAACCCGGGGGACCAAATCCCGCACGGTGAGGCCAGAGGGGTCAAACTCAACCGAACAAGAGTTGTCAGTGGTGAAACGGCGAATAGAGAGAAGGTTGTGAACCATACCGGGAGCCACAAGAACATCAGGGATATGAAAGGAGCCGTGAGAACTGGCAGTGCCCATGGAGGAGACAGGGATGCAGGTGCCATTGGCGACCATGATGGAAGAGGGACAGGAAGGGTGGGGAGGATGGAGAGAAGAAAGTAGACGTGCATCGGGCGTGGTGTGGAAAGTGGCGCCCGAGTCGGCGATCCAATCAGGACTGGCTGATCGCAGCCCTGCGGCAGGAGGAACTACGGACGGAGGGCTGGCGGTGGTGCTAAAGGAGTAGGCCAAGGAGCCTGGGCCCCCCGCGCCCGCGGCCGCGCTGGGACCTGCGACGGCGGCGCTGGGGCGGCGGCCTTGCGGCGGCGACTCGGTAGCAGCAGCGGCGGCCGAGCCGAGGGCCGCACCTGCGCCCGCAGCAGCAGCAGCGAAATCGGCGGGGGGCGGCGGTGGAGGAGTGGCAGCCGCCAGAGGTCCATCCCCGGAAACCCCGAAGTAGGAGACGAAGCTCTCACAGCCGTAGTCCCGGAAGTCGCACGGCATGCGGAGGTCGGTGACGAAGAGGTCGAGCGTCGGGCAGTGCGCGTAGGCGGAGGAGGGGGCGCCGCGGTCGCTGCAGGTCCGGCAGCGGCGGCCCGGGAGCTTCACGCGGCAGGCGCAGCACGCCAGATGCCCCACCGCGCACTGGTAGATGGGAGGCGTCAGCACGCCGGAACAGTGCGAGCAGTGGAGGTTGCCCGTGTCCACCGGAACCGCGGGAGCAGCAGGAGGAGGCAGCTGGGGCCCGGTGCCGCTGGAATCCACCCCGGGCGGCAGCAGGACGACAGGGGCGGCAGCGGCGGGCAGGTCAAAGGCTGGCGCGGTGCGGCTGCCCATCGGCGTCGGGACAAGCCTGGGCGCCTCCTCCCTGGTGCTCTTCGCCGTGTCCTGCTTCCGCTGGCGGCGAAATCGCCGGCATACGGCGGAGGTGGAGGGGGCCGGGGCGGGGGCGTCGAGCGGGAGGCTGGTGGCGGGGATCGGCGCCGAGCGCTTGGGGGGAACGGCGGCTCGGGGGACGGGAAGGCGTCGGAGAGGAAGGGGCGCCGCCGCGCGACACGGGGGAGAGGAGAGAAAGGGCGCCGCACCGGTGGGAGGGGCGCTGCCCTGCCTAACTGCCGGCATCTCGCTCGCGGAGGGAAGAGGGAGGGGCGCCGCTCGCGGTCGCGGAGGGAATCTCGGTTGCGACTCGCGAAGGGAGAGTGGCGCCGGAAAGGACTCCCACCCCCTCGAAGCAGCAGCAGCGAATGCACCAGCCGAGTCGCTGGGGAAGAGGACGGCTGTGGGAGGGGGATGGGGGTCAGCAGCAGCGGCACGCGCCCAGGAAGTGGAGGGAAGGGGAGGGAAGACATGGAAGCAGGAAGGGGAGGGAGGAGGGTGCCAGCCGGCCATGGAGGCGGCAGCGGCGGCGCCAGCCCAGAGGGGCGGCGGCTGGGGGATGGAGGAGAGGAAGAACTCAGCTTGATACCATGATAAAAGATAATTCTCTATTGATTTGGCTAACCCTAGAAGGGTAGCTATATAGGTACCATACATGGGCCACATGGGCCTAGCCTCATGGGCCTAATACATTCACATTCCAACAGATACCACCTTGAGGAACTTCAATGTTTGATTAGGATATGAATAGAGATAAAGTTCTATGATCTATTGTTCACTCAGTGGTCAGTATGTTAGAGTTGAAACACAATTGTCAAGAGAAAAAATGCATCGAATTTGGTGAAATATCACATGGTTTCAATATAACCCATTATGGCAGATATTGCAACTAAACTTGTTAAAGTTTACCATCAATATACCTTAGCAAGCTTCATGACCAAACTAATAGCAGCTTTTTGAACACTTGGAACTTTACTGAGTATGCCCTCAGAAAGCAAGTATGGCAGCACAATGTTCATTGTTTCGTTTGCATCAGAAGTAGAAGTTAGTGATATATCACAGAGCCTAATTGTCAATGAGCTTACGGCTCGGCACAAACTGTCACCAGCAGTTCGCACAGTTTCCTTTATGTCATCCATTGCACGGAAGGTAGTTGTCCATATTTTTCTCAAATGTTTACAAACCTAAAGAACAAATAAAAAGGTGAGTTGTAATTGTTCTTAAAAGAAATCCAAAGTCAGATTCATACAAACACTTTAATATAGCTCAAGTCAAATGAAATATTGAGCTATTCAGAATTTCCATAACATCATGAATGTTACCTGACTATATCTTCGACCTTGGATGATGTCTGCAAGTGCAAGGCAGGATGCTTCTCGTGAGCGCCAAAGCCTTGATCCAGATTGAACCAATAGATCCTCTACTATGGCATCATAATGTTCATCTATTGCTTTTTTCGGATCTGAAACAATTAACTTCCAGATGTGTGCCATTGAATCCTAAAAGGTGCAGCTGGAATTATTAGCTCCGAGGAAAGGCTCTATGAGCTTATTAAAAAATATGAACGCAATAAGATAACCTATTGCTGTATATCAATGACAACCAGAAAACAGTGCAATAACTGATTGCTGAGATGACATAATAAGAGGACTGCTGACATGTATATCAGTTACTCATCAGTAGATATGTTTAGTCTATTTTTCTGATCTGAGTTCCAAGGACACGTTTTACTTAATTTCAAGCACTAGTTGCATGGATGTTCATTATACCAAAACCTTGCTAGTCACAGTAAAGGATGCTTGAAAATAATGATTTCTGGAACTATGATTGTGCATGGGAGTACATTGACTACTAGAAAACTATTATTGTGGTATAAAGCTAATCTCAATGAGTTATAATGCAAAATTGGTGCAGTGTTTAAATAAATTTAATATAAATTTTCTCAACAACAAGAAAAACATGAGGAAATCTTATCTGCAATCTGATTACAGGATAGAAAAGTATACTCCCTCCAGGTTGGTAAAAGAAGTCGTTTTGGACAAGGTTTGGGTCAAACATTGGGAATATAAATCATGAATAACTTTTAAGTTGTTGAGTTTGAAAATGTGAAAACCACATGAATAGATTTGTCTTGAAAAATACTTATACATATATCACTTTTCAATAAATATTTTTATAAAAATAGGAAGTCAAAGTTATGCTTTGGAGACCGCATTGCTGTCCAAAACGACTTCTTTTACCAATCTGGAGGGAGTACAACAGTATAGCATAACTAACACAATGTGGAAACAGAGTGTTTAGTTATAATGCTGAAAGCCATCATAGTGCCTTAATAAACCAGCATATAAACATGCATAACTTAAATGTACTAAACTAAGGAAATCAATGTCAAGTTATGCTTAACTAGTCGAGCTGTTTGATGCATTACTTGCTTAGCACATCAGCTTCTTACTTTCTCATATGAAAAGAATGGCAACATCATACTAACTATATTACATGGTTATAAGTAGTTTTACAAGAGTACATTCGTCAACCAAATAGTTTAGTTTCAGTCCAATAAAAAGGAAACATAGAAAATGGCACATATGGTGATGAGTGTGCAAACTTAGATACCTGGATGTTTTTATCAGGGTCGTATTGGTAACGGACAAGCCTAGGAATTAAGGTATGCAGATAAGGTTGAAGTGCCTCGCCAGCTTGTTTGGCTATCTTGGAAAATCCAAAAGCAGCACCCCTTTTAGAATTGAGAGCAGCCTGATAATTAGCTAGATCCATGAACTTGTATATCAGATCAGGTTGCCCCATCTCATTGGCAAGACTGCACAGCTCCTTGTACGTGCTAAGTTTCCCTCCAGTAGGATTATTGCCAATTGTGCCTTCTTGAAAGATCTCGGAATCCTCCATCAACTAATGCAAGTGCATAAAACATAATTACCTTCGGATGAAACATTATCAACTAAGGAAAAAAATATATAATTGAGAAAAATTATGAACCTTAATGGCTTTTTTCTTTCTTGCAGCGCCAGTCAGTGTGTTCACCAGAGCATGAACCAGCTCCTCTTTCATAGATGCATCACCAAGCTCATACACAATACTCATGCCTTGAGATGCTAAATCTTGCGTAAGCTCATTTGGATCACCAAGAAGATGTGAAAGGGCCTCCTGCGAAAGAAATGGAATTTACATTTGTCAATAAAGAAGGAAGAACTCTGGTGGGAACATTAAATCACTATCTGAACAAATAAAGCAATCAATTATTAGACTAAACTAAAACTAAAGGTGACCTATATCCTCAAAGCAACAACTGTGCTAGCTGAAGAAAAGAAGTATATTTCACCAGTATATGCATAAGCAGTTCAGCTCACTTCAATCAAAAGGTGAGATACCCTATGTCTATTCTTTGGCACCACACGAAATCGCAATTTTGAAATAGTCATAGATTGGCACATAAACCCTAGTAAGAACACCCAAAATAAATCGAAAGCTAGTTCAGTTTTTAAGTGGGGTACACATCTAATGTACTTCTACTCAAAGTTAGCTTCCATGCCTAAATCACTGTAGATTACTGGCACTAAAATACCATATGGACATCACCGTATAATGATTACAGATTCTAATGCACTGAGGCAGTTTAGAGAAAAGTTTAAAAATGTACAAAGGTCACCTTAATAATCTAGATATCTTATTCTTGGTTGACAAACCTGGATTTGCGGAAGTAGTTCTAGGATTTTTTTATGTCGGCCACAGTACATCGTCAGTGAGACCAACCAGACAGTACCTGCACAGCGTTCTTCTTTTCTACTGCTATAAATTAGTGTTTCGAACAACTTTTTAATAATTTCTTCTCGTGCAACTGAGTGTGCTTCTTCACAACCACTTTTTTCATAGGAGTTACTCGAGACTAGAGATGCATCACCGGTAAGATAGTTTGTGGCCTGGGAAAGGGAAACAAAGTTCGTCTCCAGTATCACATCTGCTGTCACAGGAACTTCTCCCCATATGAAAGATAAAGCCTCCCCCGCAGCAAAAAGTACATCTTCCACCTGAACAAGCATAATTTAAGAATGTTATTATTTATTCCAAAGAATAGTGGTAATATTTTAGCTGCAAAGTTTGGATTTTTGTGTCACTACCTTAGAACGTGAAAGACTAAAAATCAAGTCTAATGCATCATTCAGGTGAGGAAAGGACATCTCATTCCAAGATATGTGCCCCAATGATACAAGAATTTTCTGTTGAGCTTTAGTATCATTTTCAGAAAGAAGCTTAGTCAGCCTCTCACGGAGAACGCTTAATAGTGTACCTGAAGGAAAAAAATAATTAAAATAAATAGCATCATAGATGGTGAATAGCACAACTCATAAGCAGTATAGGTTTGATTAACAAGTTTAACCTGTAGAAGAGTTTTGGTTGATGGAAGGCAATGCACAACGCAGACCAATGTGACCAAGAGATTCCATTGCAACAGATGCTAATGTCGAACCTTCAGAGATAACTACTTTTACAAGAATATCAACTACATTTTTTACCATATCCTCAGATATCTGCATATGCACTCCAAATACAACAAATTAAAAAACTTCAATTGAAAAACATACAAATTAGTTGCATTCATAAAAATAATGTGTTAGGAAGTTTTCTAAGCCACATGATGGCAGCCAAATTAATTGCATCATAGGCAGTCAAACTTGTGAAGTGGGCACAAGTATCCAAAACATAAAAATTAGACACCTATCAGACAGGTCCAGTTATAGTTTTGGCTCCAATCTAGCACTAGTGCATCTGTTTCCATAAGCCTAGGAGTGAGTGGGTGTGTGTTAAGATTTCTCCAAAGTCCAAACCGCTTCTCTCTTCTTAATATAATGATATGCAGCTCTCCTGCATGTTCAAGAAAAAAAGTTATAATTTTGGCTCACTGACGCTAGGGGCTAGTTACTTATGGGGTAATGGTGCAGATATTTCTTCTACAGTTGTGCAGTTATAGCCCTTGCTTCCAACACTAATAGGCCACCCTTGTAAGATAATCTGCTGCTGTCCAGAAAAGTCTGCAAGCAAGTGCATACCAAGTTTCCTTGCTACTGCAGTGAAATTTCCTTGTAACTGCTCAGCAATTTCGTAGCAAGGCTTAGCAGCCAAGTAGGACAGTAGACTTGACTACAAGTCAAGGTCTTTTTTCTTAGTTTGTAAAAAAGCCACTAGGGCTGTTGTATGTAGTCTTTTTCAGCTATAAATAAGAGGTAGGAAGCACCAGCAAGCTGCCGCTTACAGCAGCCACAAACAGCCTCCTCCATCTCTATCAAAGTGTAGTACAGCAGTAGTCCTAGTTCAGTTGCTGCACTTGCTGTGCATGAGTGTGCTGTCCTCAACTTCTTCTACCACTGCGTGTGCGTGCGTGTGTGTGTGTGTGTGGGTGGGGGGGGGGGGGGGGGGGGGGGTTGTTTGCGTCATACTTCCTTTTAATCTCCCAATATAAAGTATTTTGACTTACAAGAAAAGTGTTACTCTCTTCCTTCCCCATATTAGATAAACATACATTCTGCCACATGTTACTCGATTTCTCTCTGCAACTACCAATACCAGAGTAACATACAGGTTCTCATGGACCATAATTCTAACAGTATCAATATCAAGTCACTCTAGCAAATATGATAAGTATATTCAAGATGCAGTTTCAAGGCAGAGCAATCTAAGAGACCATGCCAAACTTCACATGAAGACACATCAGAGAATGAAATCAGTAAACAAGCTACAAAGTTAGGAGATGAATAAAATGAGCGTACATAAGATTGCTTCAAAGCACCAGCTGTTAGGTACCCGATCGCACACAGAACTCCATGGTAATTTTCAAATCTGGCCAAATTCATCAAATAGGCACACGAATCAGAAGTTGTGTGGCAACACAAAGGACATGTCAGTCTTAAAGTTTTCATTTTCATACCTTGATGGACGGTTTTGACTCAGTGTTGAAGTGAGCTCGGACAGAAGACTTAGTGCAGAAGAGGTTGAAAGAGCTGAAGAAGCAATACCAAGCAGGCGTGACGCAGCTTCACGAGCATCAGAATCAACATGACCCAACAGAGTTCTTAGCCAATTTATGCGTTCTGCATACCGCAGTGACACCAACTGCAAGTATAAAGTGCAAGTTTAAAAAAATCTGAGCAAAAGGAAAAACATGAAGTTTATTTTAATAAACGGCACCAAATGGAAACCTTTGGCTCACGAGAAGAAAGGTCAACCAATGACTTCAAGGCCAGCGCATGCAGTTCGCTAGACCCTTCATATGACATGGCATGTTCTAAGATGACACACATTTTTGCTACAGCAGAATCAGATGGATCTTGCAAAAGATTTGAGCTATCACTAGACTCAAAGCACTTCATCAGAAACTTGATCATTGAAACACATGTTTTTGAAGGGAAAAGTAATTTTCCATTTCTCTGCTCATCAGAATGCAGCAACTGAGGTCGCTGACAGCAGATATAATTTATCATCTCCTTTACATCAGGATAGCTGAAATCACCAGACCCTGCAGATGATTGCCTCCCATCATTCATAAGATTTAGACCAGCTAGAGCCATTTCCCTGTGACAACAGAACTAATAAGAGAAGGATACATAGATGGGCAAACATGTACAAGTTAAAAAAAACATGCATTGATAAAATCTGCTGAAGTATCAGCATCATAATCGAGAATTTCTTGTTCGCAAAAATGTATTGTACCAAATGCCAAAGCAAGATCACCAATTATTCTCAAGTCATTTGAAAATGTCAGAACTGAAGGATGTTGCTACTTTCATCCATCTAAAGGACATGAGAAACATTTGCCAAGTGTAGCAAAAAGGGTTTATGAAATTGAGTCAGGTGAACAGTTATTGATCTAGCAGATTTCACAATCTGAATTCAATCTAATGGTTTTACTGACTGATAAGTGACAAGTATAACTACAAGTCTATGATAATATACAGCATCACCTCATACAAATGACAATGAAGTCTTTATATTCAACTTGCAATTCCAAAAAAAAAATGCTAATCGCATGAATACTGTATAGGAAAAGAGAAGAATGCCAATATGGCCTGCACTCTGCAGGATATAAAGTTAAGCATGCATAGCAATAGGGCAACTTTTACAAAATGAGTGAACCTTATGGTTAATTACATGGATACGTAGCTAGAAAAAAGTTATAACGAATACTAAAAGCATCAACAATGTTGAGACATTTGATGTTTGGAAACTTCTGAAAATATATATATTTCCCAAGTGATGTGGACTATAAAGTATTTAGGGTCGATGCTACAAAAGGACGGAGACATTGATGAAGATGTTAGGCATAGAATTTCAGCCGGCTGGTTGAAATGGCGTCAAGCTTCTGGCGTCCTCTGTGACAAAAGGGTGCCTCAGAAGCTGAAAGGTAAGTTCTATAGGACGGCGATTCGTCCGGCTATGTTATACGGTGCTGAGTGTTGGCCTACAAAAAGGCGACATGTCCAGCAATTGAGTGTAGCAGAGATGCGTATGTTGCGTTGGTGTTGTGGGCACACAAGGAGGGATAGAGTCCGGAACGACGATATTCGGGATAGGGTTGGGGTGGCACCAATTGAGGAGAAACTGATTCAACATCGGTTGAGATGGTTTGGACATGTCCAACGGAGGCCTCCTGAGGCGCCGGTGCGTAGTGGAGTTCTAAAGCGGGCCGATAATGTAAAGAGCGGTAGAGGTCGACCTAAACTAACTTGGGACGAGTCCGTTAAGAGAGATCTTAAGGAGTGGAATATCTCTAAGGATTTAGCTATGGATAGGAGCGCTTGGAGATTGGCAATCAACGTGCCGGAACCGTGACCTCTTTTGTCTCCCTTTATGTCCTTTTTTGTGTCTTCCTGTTTCTCGTCTCTTTTGGGTTTCATCTCTAGCCTACCCCAACTTGCTTGGGATAAAAGGCTATGTTGTTGTTGTTGTTATGTGGACTATAAAGTATATGGAGCTACCTGTGACCGCGCTACTATAATAGTACAGAAAAGCAACCACAACATCAAAGCATTATGCCAAAATAATGTACATCCAATATCTTTTGTAACCAACCTTATGTCCAGTTTAACATCTGAAGCCCCAATCATGCAAATGTACCGGCTTGAACAGTGCTGTGTATCGTATAATGTTGTTGCCCATCTTATTGCAGAAAAGCGAACCTCACTTTGCTCCTTTATTGAGAAAAAAATACAAAAAATTATATAACAAAAATGTGTAAGTGTAGAAGAGTGAGACTCTATGTATTGCATAGATAGAGGGTGAACCCCCAGGGTACATATAGGCAGTGCCTAACCCTAACCCTAATGGGCCTTGCCCTACATGGGCTGGCCTGGGCTGGAGGCCCACACACACACACACTCCAACATCCCCCCGCAGTCACAACGGGGGCGCACACACGATGAGACTGGAGACGAACAAAGCCGAAGCGATGACATCCCCCCGCAGTCGCAACCATGGCGCGGACGTTGTGGCTGGAGCGAAGAAGTGGAGGATAGCCCTCTTTGTGCCGAAGTAGCCGAGGTCGAGGTCGTCGTGGTCGTAGCCGAGGTAGAATTTGCCGAGTCGAGGTGGCAGCGAAGACGGTCGAAGACGGAGTCGCAACACCGAGCTGTCGTGGCCGCGGAACGGTGAGCCGAGCCATGCGGCGGCAGGGGCGCCAGGCGATGGCAGCGCACCCGGATACCTCGGAGACCGCGCTCAGAGCAGGGGTGGCGGAGAAGTCGAGGTCCGCGCTCAGATCAGGGGTGGCGGAGGGGGAGAAGTGGGTGGCGGCTTTCCTGCCCGCCCTCGTAGAAGTCCCACGCTCAGAGCAGGGGTGGCGGGGAGGGGGGCGTCGTCCACGGTAGACGGCGAAGGGCGTGGACTCCGGACGAGCTTGCTTGACGACGACCGGCGGCGGGTGGCGCGACCGCCTGGAAAGGTGGCGACACCGGCGGTGACGGCAGACCACGAGCGGCGCCGCTGCAGCCGGAAGGGCGCAACAGCTGGCTCGTCCTCGGGATTGTCGATGAAGACGACGAACGGCAGGGCGACGCAATCCCGGTCTCGGACCAGGCAGAAGAAGAAAAAAAAAAGGTCCAGAGCAGCAACAGTAGGCAGTAGCAGGGTTGACCGGAGGGGGAGTGGAGAGTAACCCCAAGCTGCTGCGGGACGCGCAGGCGGACGGGTGGGAGCGGTCGGACTTCCCCATCATCTGCGAGTCATGCCTCGGCAACCACCCCCACCTCCTGCCCTCCCCTCCCCTCCCCTCCCCTTCTTTCTTAGAGAGCCAGCCGCTTCAAGCCCCCTGCTCCCATGGCCGCCACGCGCTTCAGCTTCCGCTCCCTCCTGCCTCTTCCCCTCCCCATCCTGCTCCTGCTCCTCTCCGTCCTCGGCGCCTCCGCGCGCAACGAGGAGGACGCCCGCGCGCTGGCGGCGCTCAAGCGGGCGGTGGACCCGACCGGCCGGGTCCTCGGCTCCTGGGACCCCTCCGGCGACCCATGCGGAGGCCTCCCCACCGTGCGGAGAGCAGCCGACCGGATCGACCGGATCCGGCCATGGCGGCTCCCGGGCGCCGTGCGGAGAGCAGCCGAGCGGCGGCGGCGGCGGTCGTCCTGGCCGCGATGGAGATGAGGAAGGGTGGGCGCGGGGGGGTTTCGCGAGCTGGAGGAGAGGGGGCCGGAGGGAGGGCGTGGGTCAGGGGCGGCGGCGGCGGCGGCGCCGCCAGCCACCAGCGCGCCGTCGCCCGGATCGACGGATCCGGCCATGGCAGCTCCCTGGCGCCGTGCAAAAGTGGAGGTAGGTCCTCTGCTGCTTGCTGCTCCTGCTGGGACTTAATGACGCGACCATGGGCGCGGATCGAAGGAGATCGACGCCGAACCAAGGGCGCTGCCCCCGGTGGAGAGGTGGCTCTCCCCGGGGGCGCGCTGGCGGCAGCGGAAGAGGTGGTGGTCGGCCTGGATCGGCAACTACACCGATACCATGTAGAAGAGTGAGACTCTATGTATTGCATAGATAGAGGGTGAACCCCCAGGGTACATATAGGCAGTGCCTAACCCTAACCCTAACCCTAATGGGCCTTGCCCTACATGGGCTGGCCTGGGCTGGAGGCCCACACACACACACACACTCCAACAGTAAGATCAAGCAATTATGCAAAATTTAAAATAAGAGCATAGAAATCCTTTGGTTAGGCCCTTAGAGATGATAAGATATTGCAATTTGGGAATAATTAGTCTACATTTAATAAAAACAGGTGTTGCTGGAAGCACGTGTCTACTCCATAGGAGTTTCAAGGATCACCAAAACCACAAGAAAAATAGCCACCCCATAAAAACTGCCGCAGATAGAAAGTATGACAAAGTAAACCATCAGCGATAAGTTCTCAAGGATGTACATGAGATATGAATGCACTTGTGATCTTAGAAAAGGGTGGGAAAAAATTATGTTTCGACTCCAAAGATGAGATCTAAACTGAGAATTTGAGCCATAGTTGAAGGATAAAAAATCTGACTTCTTGCCTAGGTGGCTATGAGCATATCTCAGACGAAAAACTAAAATCTTAAACCTCTCCTAATACTAAAAATTTGGCATGGTTTATTTGAAGTACAAACTTTGCCAGAAATTTGTTCTGAGACCAGCTGTTTGAACTTTTAACTTCTTTTGCATAATACTTTAATAGTACTAGTGGCTGGAATAAATCTAAATCGAAATATCATATTCAGAAAATCAAACTGATTTGATGAAGAGAAGGTGCTTTTCTATTCGCATGAACTGGTCAATAACCCTGGATAAAATTACTTGGTTATTTTGCAATATTCACCTGATACATCAGGTAATGAGCTTTACAGATTGTTTTGAATAATTGCACTTTTGTTTACCAAATGGAGCATGGGCCTTCCTTCAAGTTCCTAAAGCAAGGACTTAGGTTTTGAACTTGCGGCCCTCATACTAAAATTTATTTGCATTCAAAACTATCACCAACGATGAAACCATATATAAATGTTGAGAACAAAGGATTAGCACAATAGTGGTTTGAGTCTTTGAGAACCTATGATGTTAAGAACAACTTTACCGCTTCACAATTTTCCAGAAGAAGCGCCTCAAGATCCTTCAGTACTATCGTTGAAGCACGCTGATATCAAGGTCAAGAAAAAAGAGAATAAACTTAACTGACAATTCTCTAATTAAAGCTAGAGAAAAATGAGATGCATAGATATCATGGTAAAGTCATGATGCAGCAAATAGAACAAAGCTATGCAAAAATGTTGCAAAATGAAAACACAGTACCCAATTGCTATTGGTTCTGGATGATAGAAAATCTGTGTTTTATGTTGTTTCTATCTTATGTGCACACTAAAATACCCTTTTTTTTTTGGTGAAACACTAAAATGTCCTGCTAGATAAGCATCAATTACATTCTAATGTATTGAACACATGAAATGCCACTGGGTTGTTATGTAATTGTGAACCCTAAGGCCCTGTTTACTGAAGCTGATTTTCTCATTACTGGGCCAACCCTAAGGGAGGCTATATATAGTACCATACATGGGCCTCTAATGGGCCTATACTCCAACACCCCCCCGCAGTCTGGACTACCGGCGCAGCGGAGTTCAAGACTGGGCAAGAAAGAAAACAAGAAAGAGCACAATACACACAGGACCCCCCCCCCCCCCGCAGCCACAACTAGCCACTGGAGACGTTGAGGCTGGAACGAAACTCGGAGAAGGTCGAGGGAGGGAGGCCTTTGGTGAAGATGTCCGCAAATTGGGAGGTGGTCGGGACGTGAAGTACCCGGACGTCGCCGATGGCCACACGGTCACGGACGAAGTGCAGATCGATCTCCACATGCTTGGTCCTCTGGTGCTGCACGGGGTTGGTGGAGAGGTAGACCGCGCTGACGTTGTCGCAGTAGACGAGCGTGCTCCTGGCGAGTGGGCGGTGAAGCTCAGCCAGGAGCTGGCGGAGCCAGGCGGCCTCGGCCACGCCGTTGGCCACGGCACGGTACTCTGCCTCGGCACTGGAGCGTGAGACCACCGGCTGGCGCTTGGACGACCAAGAGACCAGGTTGCCGCCGAGGAAGACAGCGTTGCCGGAGGTGGACCTGCGGGTGTCCGGGCATCCCGCCCAGTCGGCGTCGGTGTAGACAACCAGCTCGGCAGTGGAGGACCGGCCGAGGAGCAGCCCGTAGCCAAGTGTGCCACGGAGGTACCGGAGAAGCCGCTTCATAGCAGCCAGGTGGGGCTCCCGCGGAGCATGCATGTAGAGGCAGAGCTGCTGGACGGCATAAGTGATGTCCGGCCGTGTGAAGGTGAGGTACTGGAGCGCGCCAGCAAGACTGCGGTAGGCGGTGGAGTTCGCTGGCCCAAGCATCGGACCCCCAGCCTCGGACAGCTTGCCCTGGGTGTCAACCGGGGTAGAGCAGGACTGGCAGGCGGTCATCCCTGCCCGCTCCAGAATGTCACAAGTGAACTGCCGCTGGTAGAGGAACAAGCCTGAAGGTCGGGGCTCAACAGTGACGCCGAGGAAGTGGTGGAGCACCCCAAGATCCTTCATAGCAAATTCCTTCTGGAGAGAGGCAATGACGCGGTGAAGCAGAGACTCGCTGGAGGCGGTGAGAACAATGTCATCCACATAGAGGAGCAGGTAAGCAGTCTCACCCCCATAGTGGTATATGAACAGGGAGGTGTCAGACTTGGCCTCCGTGAACCCAAGAGTCTGCAGGAAGGTAGCGAATCGAGAGTACCAAGCCCGGGGTGCCTGCTTGAGCCCGTAGAGAGACTTGTTGAGCCGGCAGACAAAGTCAGGACGAGAAGAATCCACGAAACTGGCCGGCTGACTGCAGTAGACCGTCTCAGTGAGAGTGCCATGGAGGAAGGCATTCTTGACATCCAGCTGATGCACAGGCCAGGAGCGCCTGAGAGCCAGGGAGAGTACGGTGCGGACTGTAGCTGGCTTCACCACGGGACTAAAGGTCTCAGCATAGTCAATGCCGGGCCGCTGAGTGAAGCCGCGGAGGACCCAGCGAGCCTTGTAGCGCTCCAGGGAACCATCAGCACGCCTCTTGTGCGTCCAGATCCACTTGCCGGTGACAATGTTGGAGCCCGGCGGACGGGGCACTAGGTCCCACGTCTGGTTGGCGAGGAGGGCCGCGTACTCCTCGTCCATCGCGCGGCGCCAGTGAGGATCCGCCAAGGCCGCGCGGACGGAAGAGGGTACCGGAGAGATCCCCGGCTCGCAGGCGGCGGCGGCGAGGGCCTGCGGGCGAGACGCCTGCCTCGTCACCATCGGGTGAGTGTGACGAGGGTCCCGGTGAAGAAGAGGCGGGTGGTACACCGGCGGGTCGGCGCGAGAGCGCGGCGAGGCCGGCGGAGCATGTACCGGCGACGACGGCGCCGGTTGCGAAAGTGGCAGAGCCAGCTCACGCCGGCGCTCGTAGACGATGCCGAAGCGTCCGGGAGGAGGTGAGGGCGGACTCGGCTCCCGCCGGCGCTGGTAGACGAGTCCGAAGCGCCCGGGAGGAGGTGGGATCGGTGTGCTCGGTCCCGCCTCTTCTTCACCGGGAGCACACGAGTGGCAGGCAGGGCCTCCCTCCCTCCCTGCTGGAGCGCGTGCCGCCTGCCTCTGCCTGTGCCTTGTACTACGCGGCTGGTAGCGTGTCCCGACGTGCCGCGGCAGCAGCAAGCGTCGCGTGGTCTGCAGTCTGCTTGGCTCGGCTGCCCCTCCTCCTCGGCTGCTGCCCCTGCAAACCTGGGTGCCACTGTCCCTGGCCTGAGCAGTGGCTGGCACACGGGCGTGCGCCGTACCAGAGCCGGCGCCACTGTCGCTACCTATCGTGCCACGTGCCATCGCCGTGTCGCGCGGCGGGCCTTGTCGGCTCCCTACCCTCTGCCATCGACTCCATCTCCCCCGCCGCCGCGGCTGGGCCATCTTCCAGGCGCCGCCCACAACATGGCCGCCACCGCCGGGGTCGCTGGCGCGGGGGGCCCAGGCGTCGTCAATCCTGTTCTTTCCGGTGACTCTCCAGGGCTTGTCGGTTGGGTTCCGCCTACCTTGGCCTCCTCCTTCAGCACCACCGCCAGCACTCCACCAGTTAGTTCTGATTGGATCGCCGACTCGGGCGCCACTTTCCACACCACGCCCGATGCGAGTCTACTCTCTTCTCTCCGTCCTCCCCACCCTTCCTGTCCCTCTTCCATCATGGTGGCCAATGGCACCTGCATTCTTGTCTCCTCTGTGGGCACTGCCAGTTCCCACGGCTCCTTTCATATCCCTGATGTTCACAACCTTCTCTCTATTCGCCGCTTCACCACTGACAACTCTTGTTCGGTTGAGTTTGACCCCTCTGGCCTCACCGTGCGGGATTTGGCCTCCCGGGTTCCTCGGCTCCAGTGTAACAGCACTGGGCCTCTCTACACCCTTCGGTTTCCACCTTCTTCGCCTTCCTTGGCGCCTGTTTCACCTTCTTCGCCTTCCTCAGCCGCTTTCGCCGCCACTCCTTCCTCCACCACTTGGCACCGTCGCCTCGGCCATCCTAGCCGGGATGCCCTGATGCAGCTCAGTCGTAGTTCCGACATTCGGTGCTCTCAGACTCACGATGATCACTTGTGTCGTGCGTGCCAGCTGGGCCGTCACGTTCGCCTTCCCTTTCAGTCCTCATCCTCACATGCCCCTCGTGCATTTGATCTTATTCATTGCGACTTGTGGACTTCTCCTGTTCTCAGCATGTCTGGCTATAAGTACTACTTGGTGGTGGTCGATGATTTCTCCCATTATTCCTGGACTTTTCCCCTGCGGGCCAAGTCCGAGGCGTTCTCCACTCTTAGCCACTTCTTTGCTTGGGTATCCACTCAGTTCGGCCTCACCATCAAGGCTGTCCAGTGCGACAATGGCCGTGAGTTCGATAACTCAACCTCCCGTGCCTTCTTCCTTTCTTCCGGTGTCCACCTGCGCATGTCTTGTCTGTATACCTCCTCTCAAAACGGTAAGGCAGAGCGCATGATCCGCACCACCAATGACATCATGCGCACTCTTCTGCTCCAGGCATCTCTACCCGCTCGCTTCTGGGCTGAGTGTCTGCACACCTCCACCTATCTCCTTAACCGCCAACCTTCTACTGCTTGCCCAGCTCCCACGCCTCACCACGCTCTATTCGGTACCCCTCCTCGGTACGACCACCTTCGAGTCTTTGGGTGTGCGTGTTACCCTAACACCGCCGCCACCGCTCCCCATAAACTGGCTCCCCGGTCGACCCTCTGTGTCTTTCTCGGATACTCTCCGGATCACAAGGGTTACCGATGCTTTGACCATACCTCTCGCCGTGTCCTCATCTCTCGCCATGTCGTGTTTGATGAGTCGGCCTTCCCTTACTCCACCACCTCTCCACCCACACCTCCCGCTGACCCTGCGGAGACTTCCTTCTTTCCCACTGACCCGGCGATTCCGCCACCCTTCTCTCTCTACCCTGCAGGTACTGCTCCGGCGCACTCTCCTGGTGGTACCGCCTCGCCGCACTAGGACCTTCCGGTGCCTGACACGGTCGAGGCAGCCCCGGAGCTTCCACCCTCGCTCCCTGCGGCTTCGCTGCCTCCCGTTGTGCCAGATGCTGCCGTTCCGATCGCGGGACCGAGCACACCGACCCCTCCTCCCGGGCGCTTCGGACTCGTCTACCAGCGCCGGCGGGAGCCGCGTCCGCCCGCACCTCCTCCCGGACGTTTCGGCATCGTCTACGAGCGCCGGCGTGAGCCAGCTCCGCCGCTCTCGTCACCAGCGCCGTCGTCGCCGGTGCATGCTACGCCGGCATCGCCACGCTCTCGCGCCGACCCGCCGGTGTACCACCCGCCTCTTCTTCACCGCGACCCTCGTCACACTCACCCGATGGTGACGAGGCAGGCGTCTCGCCCGCAGGCCCTCACCGCCGCCGCCTGCGAGCCGGGGATCTCTCCGGTACCCTCTTCCGTCCGCGCGGCCTTGGCGGATCCTCACTGGCGCCGCACGATGGACGAGGAGTACGCGGCCCTCCTCGCCAACCAGACGTGGGACCTAGTGCCTCGTCCGCCGGGATCCAACATTGTCACCGGCAAGTGGGTCTGGATGCACAAGCGGCGGGCTGATGGTTCCTTGGAGCGCTACAAGGCTCGCTGGGTCCTCCGCGGCTTCACTCAGCGGCCCGGCATTGACTACGCTGAGACCTTCAGTCCCGTGGTGAAGCCAGCTACAGTCCGCACCGTCCTCTCCCTGGCTCTCGAGCGCTCCTGGCCTGTGCATCAGCTGGATGTCAAGAATGCCTTCCTCCATGGCACCCTGACTGAGACGGTCTACTGCAGTCAGCCGGCAGGTTTCGTGGATTCTTCTCGTCCTGACTTCATCTGCCGGCTCAACAAATCTCTCTACGGGCTCAAGCAGGCACCCCGAGCTTGGTACTCTCGATTCGCTACCTTCCTGCAGACTCTTGGGTTCACGGAGGCCAAGTCTGACACCTCCCTATTCATATACCACTATGGGGGTGAGACTGCTTACCTGCTCCTCTATGTGGATGACATTGTTCTCACCGCCTCTAGCGAGTCTCTGCTCCATCGCATCATTGCCTCACTCCAGAAGGAATTTGCTATGAAGGATCTTGGAGTGCTCCACCACTTCCTCGGTGTCACTGTTGAGCCCCGACCTTCAGGCCTGTTCCTCCACCAGCGGCAGTTCACTTGTGACATTCTGGAGCGAGCAGGGATGACCGCCTGCCAGTGCTGCTCTACACCGGTGGACACCCAGGGCAAGCTGTCAGAGGCTGGGGGTCCGATGCTTGGGCTAGCGAACTCCACCGCCTACCGCAGTCTTGCTGGCGCACTTCAGTACCTCACTTTCACACGGCCGGACATCACTTATGCCGTCCAGCAGCTCTACCTCTACATGCATGCTCCGCGGGAGCCCCACCTGGCTGCTATGAAGCGGCTTCTCCGGTACCTCCGTGGCACACTTGGCTACGGGCTGCTCCTCGGCCGGTCCTCCACTGCCGAGCTGGTTGTCTACACCGACGCCGACTGGGCGGGATGCCCGGACACCCGCAGGTCCACCTCCGGCAACGCTGTCTTCCTCGGCGGCAACCTGGTCTCTTGGTCGTCCAAGCGCCAGCCGGTGGTCTCACGCTCCAGTGCCGAGGCAGAGTACCGTGCCGTGGCCAACGGCGTGGCCGAGGCCGCCTGGCTCCGCCAGCTCCTGGCTGAGCTTCACCGCCCACTCGCCAGGAGCACGCTCGTCTACTGCGACAACGTCAGCGCGGTCTACCTCTCCACCAACCCCGTGCAGCACCAGAGGACCAAGCATATGGAGATCGATCTACACTTCGTCCGCGACCGGGTGGCTATCGGCGACATCCGGGTTCTTCACGTCCCGACCACCTCCCAGTTTGCGGACATCTTCACCAAAGGCCTCCCTTCCTCGACCTTCTCCGAGTTTCGCTCCAGCCTCAACGTCTCCAGTGGCTAGTTGTGGCTGCGGGGGGTCCTGTGTGTGTTCTGCTCTTACTTGTTTTCTTTCTTGTTCAGCCTTGAACTCTGCTGTGCCGGTAGTTCAGACTGCGGGGGGGTGTTGGAGTGTGAATGTATTAGGCCCATGAGGCTAGGCCCATGTGGCCCATGTTAGTCGCTGGATTCGCACTCTTGGTAGTAGCTGAATCCTTACTCTCATCGAGAGAGGATGACACTAGGAGTTGGGGCAATTTTCTGGTTTATTTCTCACACAAACTCATACAATGCCATACCAACCTGAGGGGTTGGGGATACATATTTATAGGGCTGCTAGCCAGCCAAGCATATGCTAAGATGCTAGTCTAAGATGCTGTCCTAGATGCTAGTCAAGATGCTGTCCTAAGATGCCGATGCTGTCCTAAGATGCTTGTCCTAAGATGCTGTCCTAAAGATGCTAACTGCTGTCCTAAAAGCAGTCAAGGATGCTATTACAAGGACACAAGGACCATGTGTTGCAGTCCCACAAAGACCAGCCACACACGGACTTATTCCTGTCATTCTCCCCCTAAGTCTTGTGTGGCGCCGTCTAGGGAACTCGGACCATCCCAATCCTGGTGCAAAGCTCCTGGAACTTCACTCGCCCAAGGGACTTGGTGAGAAGGTCTGCCAGCTGATCCTGGGTGTTGATGTAGCCGGCCTTGATGCTCCCCTCGTCCAAGCAGCTCCGAATGAAGTGGTACTTGATGCGGATGTGCTTGCTGCGCTCATGGAAGACGGGGTTCTTTGCTAAGGCCAAGGCGGACTTGCTGTCCACCCTGAGCTCCACCGCTTCAGTGTCTCTGCCGAGGAGATCACCAAGCAGTCGAGCGAGCCAGAGCGCCTGAGTCGAAGCGGTGGAAGCCGCTATGTACTCGGCCTCGCAGCTGGACAGGGCCACCACCTGCTGCTTGACCGACTGCCAGCTAACGAGGCACTTGCCGAGGAAGAAGAGGACCCCGCTTGTGCTCTTGCTGGTGTCGATGTCGCCCGCATGGTCACTGTCGCTGTACCCGACGAAGTGTGTCGCGCCAGGACACCTCGGGTAGTAGAGACCGTGGTCGAGGGTCCCCGCAACGTAGCGGATGATCCTCTTCACAGCCTGCTGGTGCTCCGTTGTCGGTCGTTGCATGAACCGACTAACGTAGCCGACGGAGAATGCCAAGTCCGGCCGTGTGTGGGCGAGGTAGCGAAGGCTCCCCACAAGACGCCGGTACTGGGTAGCGTCCACCTCCTCCGTCGTGCTGTCGCGGCTCAGCTTCAGCCTCTCCTCCATCGGAGTGAGGGCTGGGTTGCAATCGGTGAGCCCAGCTAGCTCAACGATGCGCTTGGCGTAGGCGGTCTGTCGAAGCGTGATCCCGGAGTCATCCTGGTGCACCTCGATTCCCAGGTAGAAGGAGAGAGACCCCAGATCACTCATCTGGAAGGTGGCCTTCATCTCTTCCTTGAAAGCCGCCACCTCCGCCTCCTTGGTGCCGGTGATCACCAAGTCGTCGACGTAGACACCTACCAGCAGGGCCTTTCCTCCGTTGCCCCGCCGGTAGATGGCCGCCTCGTGCGGGCTTTGCTCGAAGCCCATCCCCTTCAGCGTGGAATCCAGCTTGGCATTCCACGCCCTCGGTGCCTGCCGCAAGCCATAGAGGGCCTTGCGCAGGCGAAGCACCTTGCCCTCCTTGCCGGGAATCGCAAATCCCGGCGGCTGATGCACGTAGACCTCCTCCTTCAAGTCGCCGTTAAGGAACGCCGACTTGACATCCATGTGATGGACACGCCAGCCCTCCTGGGCAGCTAGCGCAAGGAGGAGTCGCACGGACTCCATCCGTGCAACGGGCGCGAAGGCGTCGTCGAAGTCGATTCCTTCTTGCTGGACGAAGCCGCGCGCCACCAGACGCGCCTTGTGCTTGATCACCTCTCCGGTCTCATCCTTCTTGAGCTTGAAGACCCACTTGAGAGAGATGGCGTGGTGGCCGGCTGGAAGATCGGCCAGCTCCCACGTCTTGTTCCGCTCGACGGCGTCCATCTCCATCTGCATCGCGGCACGCCATGCCGCGTCCCTCTCCGCCTCGGCGAAGGAACGAGGCTCGCCATCGTCCTGTGCGAGGTGCAGCTCCGCCTCAAAGTCATGCTGTGCCAGTCCAGGGACCGGCTGCTCGCCGAGGAGGTTGTCCACGGTACGGTAGCGCAGAGGCTCGCCGCCGTGGTAGGCGTCGATGCGATCCTCGTCGTTGGACAACGGAGTGGCGAACTCCACTGTGCGCTGCTCGTCGTGGGCCGAAGCTGCCGGTGCCGAGCCTGAAGAGGTAGGGTCCGGTGTAGGAGAACGAGGCGTGGCCGGCGATGCTGGTGGTGGTCTCGCCGGAGCCTGTGGACTTGCCGGAGCTGGTGGTGGCGGTGGTGAAGGACTCGCCGGAGCTGGTGGCGAACGAGGTGGTGGGGTAGGCGAGCTCGGTGAGGACGAGCTGCTAGCTCCCCCCGCCTCCTTGAAGTGGACGTAGTCGACGACGAAATCGCTGGTCGTCGGAGTCGAGTCGTCATCCACCATCTTGCCCCACGTCCAGCTTCGCCCCTCGTCGAACGCGACGTCACGCGTGATGCGCACGCGCCGTGTCGCAGGGTCGAGGACGCGGTAGGCCTTGGAGCCCTCCGCGTAGCCGATGAAGACCCCTGGCGTGCTCCGGTCGTCGAGCTTGCCGACGTGGTTGAGCTCCTTGACGAAGGCCAGGCAGCCGAAGACGCGAAGATGGCTCACCGCGGGCTTGCGCCCGTGCCAGGCCTCGTATGGCGTCTTGCCGTCGAGGGCCTTGGTGGGGGAGCGGTTGAGCAAGTGGACGGCAGTCATCACCGCCTCACCCCAGTAGATCGCCGGCATCCCTCTCTGCTTGAGGAGGGCACGGGCGGTGGCCACCACCGTCTGGTTGCGGCGCTCGACGACGCCGTTCTGCTGCGGAGTGTACGGCGCGGAGAAGTGGCGGTGGATCCCCTCATCGGCGCAGTACGCCGCGAACTCGGCCGCCGTGAACTCGCCGCCGTTGTCCGTGCGTAGGACCCGAAGCTTGCGGCCGCACTCCGCCTCCGCAGCAGCTTGAAGGTGCTTGATGGCGTCCGCTGCGGCTGCCTTGGCGTCAAGCAGGACAGCCCACATGTAGCGGGACACGTCGTCGACGAGGAGGAGGAAGTAGCGCCGGCCTCCAGGTGTAGCCGGTGTCACGGGGCCACAGAGGTCACCGTGTACGAGCTCCAGCTTCTCCTTGGCGCGGAAGCTCGCCTGGCGGGGGAAAGGGAGCCGCCGCAGCTTGGTGAGGACGCAGGTGTCGCAGAATTGCTCCACGTGGTCGACGTGCGGCATGCCCCGCACCATCTCCTTGCTGCCGAGCTGCCTCAGGGCCTCAAAGTTGAGGTGCCCAAAGCGCTCGTGCCACCTCCAAGCGTCGTCGTCGCGGCGGGCTGCAAGACAAAGAGGTTGCGCCACCTGTGCGTGAAGGACGTAGAGGCGGTTGCTCCTGTTGACCTTGACCAGGAGCCGGTGTCGATGATCCCAGATGCGCAGCACCCCGTGCTCGATCTCCACGCGCGATCCGCTCTCATCCAGCTGTCCCAAGCTGATGATGGAGTTCCTCAACGCGGGGATGTAGTAGACACCGGTGAGCAGCCTGTGCTCGCCAGTCTTGGCGACGAAGACGACAGAGCCGACGCCCTTGATCTCCACAGCGGAGGCGTCGCCGAACTTGACGGTGCCTCGAACGCTTGGGTCGAGCTCGGTGAAGAACTCCCGCCGTCCGGTCATGTGGTGGGTGGCGCCGGTGTCAAGGCACCACCCGTCGGTCTTGTCGTTGCCGGAGCTGTCGTCGAGGAGGGCGTGTGCTTTTGGCTCGTCAAGGTGGAGGAGAGCCGTTGCGGCCGGTGCCGCTGGAGGTAGTTCAATGCTCGCATGAGCAATGAACAGAGCCGGCTGCTCCTCCTCTTCCGCCTGCGCGACGTGGGCCTGGCCGCGTCGTGGCTGTCGACAATCCTTGGCCCAATGACCAAGCTTGCCGCAGTTGTAGCAAGGGTCGCCTCGTGCTGGCTTTTGCTTGCCAGCGGCGCCGCCCTGGGCGCCTCCACGATCATCACCCTCGGCACGTCCTCGCGCCCCTGCCTGGGCGTCTTTGCGCGGCTTGCCACGCTTGCCACGCTTGCGGCCGCCTGTCGTGGAAGAAGGCTCCCCCTTCTTCCTGTCACCTTGGCCGGCAGCCCACTGCTCCCGAGTAAGGAGGAGCTTCCCGCCAATGGTGACGGGTCCCGAGAGGCGCTGTGGCTCATCGCCGTCAACGACCTTGAGGCGGCCCAACGCCTCCTCGATCGTCATCGTGGAGAGGTCCAGCAGAGACTCGATTGAGCGAGCCATCTGCTTGTACTTCTCGGGGACGCAGCGGAAGAGCTTCTCAACAGCTCTCTCCTCGCCGTAGGTGTCGTCGCCGAACTGCACCAACTTCTGCAACAGAGTGTTGAGACGGAGAGCAAAGTCATCAACGTCCTCACCTGGCTTGAAGGCCAGGTTCTCCCACTCCTTGCGAAGTGCCTGCAGTGTGGACTTGCGGGCGCGGTCGCTGCCGATGCGTGCTGCAGCGATGGCGTCCCAAGCCTCCTTGGCAGTCCGCTTGCTGGTAAGCGAAAACTGCATCTCGGGCGGGACTGCAGCAATGAGAGCATCCAGCGCCCGTCGATCTTGGTCGTAGTCGACGTCGCCGTACCGGACTGCATCCCACATATGCCGCACCTGGAGCTTCACCCTCATCACCGCAGCCCACTCAACGTAGTTGGTCTTGGTGAGGGTAGGCCACCCGCCGCCGGGGCCGACGTCCCTGACGACAGCCTGGTACTCGTGGTGACCACGGTACCGAACCGGGGAGAGAGAGCCGCGCTGCCTGTGAAGGCCGCGCTCTCCGTCGACTCGTCCGCCGCCGGGGCCGACGTCCCTGACGACAGCCTGGTACTCGTGGTGACCACGGTACCGAACCGGGGAGAGAGAGCCGCGCTGCCTGTGAAGGCCGTGCTCTCCGTCGACCCGTCCGCCGCCGCCATGCGCGCCTCCTCCAGGAGCGCCGCCAGCGTGTCTGCGCCTGTCTGGGCTGCCGCCGCGCTCGTGGGCGTGCACGGCTGCCCACTGCGCCGCTCGCCCTCGCGATGCCTCCCTCTCCAGCAGCTCGAGGTCCGCGTCGGCGCTGTCATCAGCAGCGATGGAGCTGCTGTTGCTGCCGCGTAGAACCTCGACCTCCGCTGCTGCTGCACGCGCTGCATCCGCCGCCGCCGCTGCTTCCACCTCCGCTCTAGCTGCTGCTAGCTCCGCTGCTGCCAGCCTCGATGCCCTTGCCGCTGCTGCAGCGGCGTCTGCTGCCGCTCGCTCGCGCTTCTCTGCCGCGGCGAGGTCGGCCTCCTGCCGACGCCGCGTGCTCGAAGCGACCGAGCCCTGAGACTGGCCTGCGGACATGGCGCGCTATCGAGGGGGCTGCTGTGTGGAGAGCAGGGGCAGCCGGAGCTGCTGCTGCTACCGGCTGCGGTTGGGGCTGCTGCGAGGCCGGGGAAGGAGAAGAGCAGGAGATGCTCAGGCTACAGGATAGTACGGCTCGGATACCACTTGTTAGTCGCTGGATTCGCACTCTTGGTAGTAGCTGAATCCTTACTCTCATCGAGAGAGGATGACACTAGGAGTTGGGGCAATTTTCTGGTTTATTTCTCACACAAACTCATACAATGCCATACCAACCTGAGGGGTTGGGGATACATATTTATAGGGCTGCTAGCCAGCCAAGCATATGCTAAGATGCTAGTCTAAGATGTTGTCCTAGATGCTAGTCAAGATGCTGTCCTAAGATGCCGATGCTGTCCTAAGATGCTTGTCCTAAGATGCTGTCCTAAAGATGCTAACTGCTGTCCTAAAAGCAGTCAAGGATGCTATTACAAGGACACAAGGACCATGTGTTGCAGTCCCACAAAGACCAGCCACACACGGACTTATTCCTGTCAGCCCATGTATGGTACCTATATAGCTACCCTTCTAGGGTTAGCCCAATATTATTGAATCACATTCCATAGCAGGAGTTTTAGATATAAAAAAAAACCATGGTTTTACGAAATACATTAGTTTCAGAAAACTTTGAGGTGTTTACATACAACAAACCTTGTAGTTTTGAAAAACATGATACTGCTAAAACTGTAGCCTTTTGGAGTTATAGAAACTCTACTCTAGACATCTTTTTGCAAAACAGTGGTTTTGCACATCTCTGGTCTCTAAAAACTACAACATCGAAACAGGACCTAAGTATTATCAAAGTAACCATATTAATTATTCAGGTAACTAGGTAAGGTCTCTGAGAGTAGATCAGAAGTTCAAAAATGGAAACTCCCTAGACATATTTTGAAGTCTCCTTGCCTCCAAAAGGTTTTAATATGGACTTCTTTGCATCAACCATTTACAATAATCTAGCATTTACAAGTTGCATCAACCATTTAAACCAAAAAAATTACTGTATAAATGATCAATTAATTACAATTTAAAATCATCTTTGTGAAGCACACTTTGTAGAAAACTAGAAAGCAACATGCTCTCCAAAGTTACCTTATATGCTGTAGCAAGGGAAGTAGCCGCCTCTTGAATTGTCAAACGAAGAGATTGATCCTCCAATCTCAAAGCCATAAAGAGTTGTATAGCCATGTCAGTTTTATCACTGCAATATAATAGAGGTAGAAATGTCATTCCTTAATATAACATAAATGAAACAAGAGCCAAGAAAGTTTTAAGAAAATATCATGCCTGAATAAATTTGGCATGCGAGAGGCAAGCAAACCAATAGCCTGGTATGCGAATATTTTGGTATCTCTACCGGTAGAATCTGGAGGAGAAGAAAATCAACACATGTTCAATGTTTTTCAATCATTTCAATATTGGAAATTTGGCCATCAACAATTATCTCAACAAACCATAAAAAATCAAAGATAAACCACATTTAGATCTGAATAGATAACGCTGATAAATAGTCAAAAGACCTGTTTCTGCAGTTGAAGAACCATCAAGGGAGCGCAATATTCCACTAAGTATAACTGGACCGATTAACTTTAGCTGGTCAGTTACTGCCTAAATTAACAATTACAACATAAATTACATTAGTTTAAAAATGGAGCAAAAGAATTACCATAGGTGGCCAAACTAAAAGCAACAGAATAAGTCACTAATTCTAGAAGTTAAGCTACTCCTTGTTAGAACATGCGAAGTGCACATACATGTTTGAAAACCCAGACAGTGAACTCCATTCCTAACTGCTTCAGCCTTGCAGTAGTTCCACTTCCTACAGGCAAAACACAATGAAAGATAAGACGGATTTAGTAACATACCAAAATGGTGAAGTTAATTCATTACCTTATCGAAACAGCATAAGGATGGTTCTACCAACAAGTTATTATCTTATCGAAACAGCAAAAGGATGGTTCTACCAACAATGAAATGTAAGAATGGGGAGACAGAGTTATTAGTAATAATAGGTTCACAGAAATATGAGTTTGAAATGCCAGTGCATAATCTCATTAAGAACAACAAAGACCAAACACTAACTCATCGAGGCCAACAGAAATGCTTTCTGGAACCACGATGAGCATGATCCTTGAGCAGAATTAATAAAATGTCTGAATCTCAGTTGACCATGATCCTTTATTAAAGTAGTGTTGTGTAAGATGTTGCAGTTTATTCCATATGACTAGGGTAGAAAACAAAAACACAGTGAAACATCAACCAAAAAAATCAGCTTCATCTTCAATACAAATCTATGTTCAGTAAGACAAAAGTTACTAGGTTACATTCTTCCCATAAATTAGTGGAGGTTTTTTTTCGAGAAAGACGTTGGCACCAAAAGAAAAGGAAATTTTCAAAACAACAAAACATTGGAAAAACATTTCAGTGGCCTACATAGACATGCAGCTCATTAATGATATAAATATAAAGTATGGAAAAACTACAGTTACTAATAACCGATCTTATTACAATGTAACAATTAGGCATCAGAAGGGATAAGACCAATTAAACGCAAACTAAAAAAAGGTGGGATACAAAACAGAATACCGTAGATGCAGCCAAAGATGCATTGAAGTGTGAGTGGAAATGCATTTGCTGCAGCAATTGATCGGCAGAAAACACTCATAAGCCGCATACGCAACGAAGCATGTGCTGGGGAAACTTTCAGCTCCGCAGCTATATTTTCTGCACCCACAGTACCTGTCTCACAAGAGAACATTATCATGGAGCAAGACTTACCACAAAATATTTAGATACAAAGTGACAGATAAAAACACAAAGGGGTCACATGCAATGGAGCTATCAAATTCTTAATGGCAAAGAAGAATAAGAAATGCCCACACAAGTGCGCACAGCATTCAACTATGCATGTGTACAGCCTGCTGGCAATCAACCATGTCAGTGGGCAGCCAATTGTGTGGACATATGTAGGCATCTATATGGGTACTTGTGACAGGTGGGTTTGGGAGTTCAAGAAGGGCTGCATAATCATGAGAACAGGTTTGCAATCATCCACTCACATATGCATTCTCTCCAATGGACCATAAAAACCAACACGTAAAAAGAGATGAAACCACAACAACACCAATTGATAGAAACGCATCTAAGTATTCAGACTATAACACACCACATAGATGGCAAGAGACGAACATAGTGACAGTACTCTAATTGAAATTTAAACCGCATTGATCAAAACCCAAGAAAATGCAAAGTACATACCATTGAACAGTGTGAACAGTCTCTTGATAAGGTTTGGATCTTCTAAATTTACTGTTGAAGCTTTGCGCTTTAAGAACTCTTCTCCTTTCTTAGAAACTGGTTCTTGGCTGTACTAAGATAGTGGTTAGCATGATTATCGGTCCACGTAAAAGTTCCAACATATTTTAGACAAAATTCTAAAATAGAATACCTATCTGAAGAAGCAGATAAATAAAGAGGGTACACAATCTCAGGTGCGAAGTTCATAGCTTCAATGACATTCAAGATTCCTAGCTGAAGATATTGAACAAGAATTTCAACCATGAGAAGACCAAGCGCATTGTGCAGGTAGTAACAACTAAAATATGTAAGTGCACTTGTGCTTGTGCAGACATGATTACACATTTTTAATTACCTTCCTTGATGCAAGTACGTCGATTTTTAGGGGTTGTTTTCCGGTGACACGTTCTGATTGGGCAACTGACAGTCCTGCTGGGCATCCACTACTGTACAATTCAATAGCAGTCAAATGTCCGACGCTCAAATTGTGTTCTATGGTTTTACCTAATTTAGCAAGGAATACATACCCTTGAGGTGGTGCTTGATACAATAATGTGTGAAAACAGAATTCAGCAAATACTAGACCATCCTTGGTTTCAGTTATTACTCGATATTTTGACGCAATAGTCTCGTCCACCTTATGGGTGTTACATTCGCCAATAGCCTGACCAATAATAGATGCAAATTTTTGTAAGGAAAAAACATGCAAGTGCTACAGAATGTAGACACACAAAGGGGAAAAAAAAGGATGATACAAACAGCACTTTACAAGACATTCAATAAAAAGGTGATCACTCCACTAGGGGCATGACTGACCTTTGTTACAAGTCTCAAGATGATCCCTTGATGCTGAGCTGGAACATTTGATATATTGATTAAAAGATCAGGTGCGATGTTCCCTTTCTCCTGTTACAGAATGGTAAGTTGACACAATCAACTTTGCAGAAATGGTGAAGCAACTCTAGAGAAAACTAGAGACTAGCAAAGGAAAAGAGAGTACCTCGGTTGGCAGGCGTTCAAACGCCATCTCAATATATACGATACAAAAGTTACGGACCATTGTTGCGGAAGTAGATTCAGTATAGATCTTCCATAACTCCAGCATTGGCAATGAAATCTCAGGCCTGTGCTTCACCCTTTTGTTAATGTGACTAAGAATTTCCATAACCTAATGAAGCCCAAAAATAAAACCACATAATGTTAGAAAGGCCCATACAAAACTTAAACCACAAAATATAGTACTGACTAGTGACTACTAGTAGCAGGGCAGCACGTGAACAGGTTTGGATTGAATTGATAAATGCATGGGGGCATTTGTTAGATACTCAAAAAAAAGGCAGTGAAGAACAGTATTTTTTTCTAGTCCTATACAAAATAAACAGCTAAGACTACAGATAATGTGTTAATCACGTAATTGTATGAGCCAGCCACTAATAATACAAGCAATTTCCCTCTGAAAAAACCAATAGAAGCAATCGCCGCAGACATAATAGGTACAACGCTCTAAGTTGTGCCCACGCCCGAACCTAAAAAAAATCTCTCACATGTCACCCCATGAGCAATACAACTATGAGGGGAATAGGACGAGCGGCACGAATGTCTCTCACTGAAATTCGGATCGGATAAGTGCTGGAGGAGAAGGGAGAGGAGCGGTGGGCTTACGAGCTTGCGGACGGCCGGCGCGGGGGAGGCCAGCGAGGTTACAGCGTAGGGGAGGACGCGGGCGAGCACCGGCGCGAGGCGCGCGTCGTCGGCGAGGGCCAGGCGCGTGAGCATCCGGTCCAGGGCATCCATCCTCTCCGCGTCCGTCTGCTCCGCGGCGGGGGCCGCGGACGAGGCCGATGGCTCCGCCATCTCCGCCTGGCTGGGGTTGGAATCGCCGGCGCTTCCTTCTTCCGGCGCAAGAAGGTGAGGGGAGGACTGGCGAAGTGGCGGCTGAGTCGATGCTAGTCGGGTTCGAGTCCAACCGTTCATAAACCAAACCGGTGCGAGTCGGCTGTCTTTTTTTTTTTCCACCCGCGCGGTGCCAACACGAGAACAGAAACGTGCAACATGAAATCCCAATTACCAGAATCAATTCAGCGTTACAATTTACGAGACTAGTCTAGCGATGATCGCTCACAGAGTCAAGATTACATGAATGTGTAGACCATTTTTCACAACCATTAGCCTTCGCTCCTGTTCTTATTGTAAGGGCGTCCACAACGGTGCTATCGATTTCGATAGCTGCTAGGACCGAACCAAATGTGCACCCATACGTCAATGTCATTTAATAGTAAATTACTCTCTCTATCGAATGCTGTGATTGGTGGGCAGAGTAAAAGAAGTAACATAAACCTATCCGCGTTTGCTTTACCCGGCTCCGCGCTAGCGCCGAACAAGTTGCTAGCGTTTCACCCCTTTCTCATTTTCTCTCCGCCACGTCAGTCTGAGGCTTCCACCGAACCTAATCAGCTAGCAATTTGATGATTGTTGGGGATGCCCTAAGACATATGAACATGTAGACCTAACATTTTTTTTATAAGCCCGGATGGCTAAATAATAGATTAAATATGATTTCTTGAGTCTATATGTTACAATAATTATATATAGTAGGATTGGACGCCAAGTGGCAACCCAATCACCCGATCCTAGACCCGCCGGTGATATGGATAATTAACTCTTAGCCAAAATATGAAATGATCATTTCTCGCTTCTCCACGCTTCTTTCTTTTCCCTCTATAGATGCGTATCGTTGACTCGTTGTACGATAAAAGAATATGATTCGTTTGACTGCACAACACATGACACATCATAATGCTAGGACAAATGTTGGAGTTTACAACAACTTAAGCCATGAGAAACACAACCGTAAATGCATTGAAGGCTTATCATGTTGCTTTGGCAAAAAGAAGGCTTATCATGTTGTACCTGTTTTTTAAGCTAAGAAGACAAATTAGATGCTTAACTCCAGCTAGAACCTGAGCATAGAACTTGGCTTCTTTTTTTGTCCCAAAAAGCACCTGGTGTACGTTCTTGTATCAAATGAAGGCTCGTGCATTCCTCTCCTTTCATGACTGCTAGATGTGGTTAAGGCAACAAGGCTACCAAACCCTTTGAGGGCTCGTTTGGCTACACTCTTATTTATATTAATTCACGCGTGTTGGATTACGTGGATTGGGATAAATAATTTAGTTAGTTTAGTTTTTATTTCAATCCACCTAACATATATGGATCACCCACCGTATGTAGATTGGGGTGGATGAGTGCATTCAAACAAAGCCCTCATTTGACTTGTCAGGATTGAACTTTGGATTGTAATCGCATTGCCTTAATCGAGTCTTGTTCTGCTGGATGTAAGTTGACGCGCTAGGCAAGATTTGATTTTTCACCAGAAGTATTCGGTGGATGAGCAAGAGAAGAAGATGTGCTTGCTTATCTTGGGTTCTTAATCATAGAGGATTTGGGTTCTACTCCCTTTGTTTATTTTAGTTTTATTATAAGTCAAATTTATATAATTTTAATCAAATTTAAGGGAAATTATATCGACATTACAAAGTTCAAATAAATGCTCTATCAAAATATATTTTATGAAAATTTCAATTCAATGACACTAATTTGATCTTGTTGCATTCTTCTATAATAAATCTGGTTAAACCTAGAGAAGTTTGACTTAACACAAACCTAAAGCGAACTATACTTTGCAACATAGGCAAGGGAGCATGAATTTATCAAAGAAAACTTTATTAACTTTTAAAATTTTTCTTACACCCCCGTGCATTCACAGTAATAATTTTGGCCGCCACGCCACGTTTGTTTGGACTCTTGTATCCCTCAGGCTGATGCTGTCATGGATTTCTAGTCCATGGTGTAAGCAATATCCATAAGCTCCTTCGCACGCTTCTCCCACAGCGCCACGAACACGTCCACCCCGCCGCCTTTCCGCAGGCTAGGTATCAGCACCACCACCCCGTCGAGCGGGACCTTCGCCGGCTGGATCCCGGCGAGCCGACCGCCGCACCCAAAGTCCAGGTGGTGCAGCTCCAGGTGCAGCCAGCTGTCGGACGCGACGTCCGGGAGCAGCACGTTGTCGTCGTCCCCTACCGTGGGCTCCAGCTCCTCGCCGCCGTGCAGCTCCCCGAAGTCGATGAACGACAGGAAGTACTGGCGGTCGCGCGCGCGCACGCCCGCGCGGACCAACGCCGCCGCGTCGGCGAGCGTGCCGCGGGCCAGGTCCCTAGCGCTGGCGGCCACGGTCGCCGTGAGGACTACGTTCCCGAAGAAGCCCCGCGTCACGGCGTCGTCGGCGCCGAGGCGCGCGCGGCCGTTCACCGCGGCGTTGAGCGCCGTGCGCAACGCGTCGTCGGCGCGGCCGCGCGCAAGGGTGATCTTCCGCCACAGGTGCGCCGAGACGGTCTCGAAGGTCGTGTACGGCCGGCTCATCTGTGGCGCGGTGGCGTTCTCCTTGAGCCCCGCCACGAACTCGCTCGGGAGGTGCAGCAGCACGTTGGCGATCTCCTAAGGGTCCACCCGGATCGGCGCCGGCTTGCCGGCGGCGGCGTCCTCGGTGCTCGAACTCGCACCGCGGCGGGCGGCGCTCGGGCCGTACGGCGCCGGCGGCAGTAGATCGCCGCCGCTGACGTCGTCGAGTGGTGGCTTAGTAGCGCCGTTGTTGCTGGCGCGGACGGCGTCAGCCCACACGTGGAAGAAGGTGGACATGGAGTAGCCGTCGGCGGCCTGGTGGTGCGCGGACGAGGCGATGACGAGGCCCCTGCACGCGAAGCGGTTGATCTGGAGCATGAGCAGGTGCGGTGGCGGCGTGGCGTCACCCTCGCCGCCACCGACCGGCACGTGCAGGCTCGCGAGCTCCGGCGCGGGCGCGAGCGGGAGGTGGTCGGAGAGCGCGGACGCCACCGTGGCCTCGACCACGAGCACGCCCGCGCCGCCCTTCCCCGTGACGAAGAACGGGCGGTGTCGCTTGTTGTCGGCGACGAGGCGCGCGGTGAGGAGCGGGAAGCGCGGAAGCGTGGCGGCGAGCGCGCCGAGGAGCGCCGCGTTGGTCGGGTTGGGCGCCGCGTAGGCAAACAGCACCGTGACGTGGTAGGTCGGCGCCACAAGGTCGAACACCGTCAGCGGCACCTCCGTCGATGGATCTGACTGTGGCGCGGGTATCAAGAAGCTCTGCTGCACCTGCACGTCCATTCTATACCTCTCGAGCTGAGTGAGCTAGCTAGCTAGCTAACACTTGTGAGTCGTGACTTGTGACTTGTGAGTGAAAAGCTTTGTGATCGATTGATTTGATCGACTTATGAGAGTCACTACTAGAGAACAGACCTTTCGTCGATATCCAAAATGAGTATTAGTTCCGACGAAATTTATGTCCGGGAAAAAAAAACGACTTTAGTCCCGGTTGGTACCCTGCCCAACGGCTGGACCACTTTTAATCCCGGTTCGTAACTCCAATTGGGACTAAAAGTCATCTTTTAGTCCCGGTTGGTATTACGAACCGGGACTAAAAGTCCTCCAACTTTTAGTCCCGGTTGGTATTACCAACTGAGACTAAAGGGTAACCTTTTAGTCCCGGTTGGTGTTACGAACCGGGACTAAAGGTCTCCGACCCGGGACTAAAGGTCCCCTATGAGTCAAATCAAAAGGAAGAGCATAAATGACTTTATCACAGGTTGTGTTTAGTTCAGTTGGTAAGGAATCTACGCGCGAGGTGAGAGGTCCTGAGTTCGATTCTCACGCACCACAAGAGAGACCTCTAGAATTTTATTTATTTTTTCACCCGAGGACGGGCTTTAGTCTCGGTTATGTGTACCCAGCCTTTAGTCCCGATTTCTTAGTCCCGGCTCTGGAACCGGGACTAAAAGTTCTTAGGACCTGGGACTAAAGGATCTGTCTGTAGCAGTGAGTGCAACAGCTAGCTGACGAAGACGATGGAGATGGCTGTGCGGTGGGTGCCGGCAGTGTGTAGGCAATGGCAGTCTATATATAGAGTGTGTGTCGTGGAACGTCGTCCTGTGCCTGAACTGAACCTGCATGTGTTTGCACACTTGCAAACCGAAATCGATCTGGGTTGGGTGGGCGCGGTGGTTGGTGATGCACTGATGCCGAGCTCGCCATGCATCGATCCGTGCGTCGTCCTCGTAAATGCGTGCATGGGTGCATTGCAGTCTGCATGCAATGGTTGACGTACGTGACGTGGCCGATCCAAACGGTGCGAGAGGAATAGTCGGATGGGGCCGGAGACGTCACCTGATGAGGACGACGCACGACTCAGAGTTCGTTTCCCATGCATGCTGTTGTGGCCCTACGTGCCCTGGTCCACGGTCGTCTACTGGCGCCTCTGGTGTACGCACAGTCGTGCACGGTGCAACCGTGTGCAGTCATTATCTGAAACGAAAAAAGGGCAAATTAGGTGCTTGTGCAGTCAAGCTTGATATGGCAAAAGCTTACGATCGTGTTGAATGGGAATACTTGAGAAGAGTGATGCTGAAACTGGGTTTCCATGATACTTTTGTTTCTTTGATCATGAAGTGTGTGACAACAGCATCTCTATCAGTACGAGTGAATGGTGTCTTAACTGAGTCCTTCAGGCCGAGCAGGGGGATTCGCTAAGGTGATCCTATATCCCCCTACTTATTTCTCTTATGTGCTGAAGGTTTGTCCTGCTTGTTGAAGTCGATGGGGCCAGTGTATCTTTCCAGAGGTGTGCGCGTGGGTGTCCACGCCCCCTGGATTTCACACTTACTCTTTGCGGATGATTGCATAGTTTTTTCAGAAGCATCACAAAGGGGGGCGTCGCGACTGCAAGAGGTGTTTGACATCTATAGCCGAGGTTCAGGACAGTTGGTAAACCGCGACAAGTCTGCGGTGTTTTTTAGCAGGAACTGCACGGATGATATGAAGCATGAGGTTCGGCAAACTCTGAACATTGCAACCGAAGCACTGGCTGATAAGTATTTGGGCCTTCCCACAGCGGTGGGGCGCTCAACATCTGAAGCTTTCGAGTTTATGCCGACAAGGATAAAGAATTTGATTGGGACATGGAGTGGAAGGGAGGCAAGCTGCACTGGCTGGGAAGTACTACTGAAATCAGTGGCCCAGGCAATCCCTACTTACTCCATGAGTTGTTTCTTATTATCGAAAACAACCTGTAAGAAGATGCGTTCTCCTATCGCCAACTACTGGTGGGGAAGCTCAGCAGACAGTAGGCGCATTCACTGGCTAAATTGGGAACGTCTTACGTACCCAAAATTTCTAGGAGGAATGGGGTTCAAGGATATGAGGAATTTCAATCTTGCAATGCTTGGAAAACAGGGTTGGCGGCTGATGGTTAGGCCAGATAGTTTGTGTGCTAGGGTGCTTAAGGGGAGATATTTCCATGATAGTGAGTTCCTGACCAGCACACGGAAGAGGCATGCAAGTCATACCTGGCGGGCAATTTTGGCCGGTCGAGAGGTCCTATCGAGTGGCCTTATTAAGAGGATTGGAAACGGATCGAAGACAAACATCTGGCGTGATAGATGGCTACCGAACCATTTTGGGGGCTGTCCGCTCACGCCAGCTGAAGGGCACTCAGTATCTAGTGTCTCTGGGCTGTTGTCGGAAAACGGTCAGTGGAATGAGGATCTCATCAAGCAGAACTTTATACCGGTCGACGCGGCAGCGATCATGCGTACGCCGACACGGATCCTGGGCGAGGATGTGTGGGCTTGGGAACCGGAAAAACATGGGGTATACTCAGTCAAATCAGCCTACAGACTCCTTGATAAGGCGCGAATTTTCAACTCTGATGAGCAAGCTGCGAGTGGTTCAGGAAACCCCTGCTGGCAGAAAATTTGGAAGCTGAAAGTGCCGCCCAAGATAAGAGTCTTTTGGTGGCGTGTCCTTCATGAGTTCCTCCCGGCTCAGCAGGTACTGCATCGCAAGCATTTAAAGCCGGTTGTAAACTGTGAAGACTGCGGAGAGGAGTCTGAATCCATTAGACACATTCTGATGGAATGCACGGTCGCCAGGGCTTTCTGGGAACAGACTAAGACCATCACAGGTGTCAAGCTCCCACCTCTGCATCATGAAACTTGGGCGCAGGACCTGCTTGAAGGTAGGGCTGGTTCAGAGCAAAATCAAACTACGATTATCATCGGTATGTACGCACTGTGGATGCAACGAAATAGGCGAAGACATGGGGAGCCGGGCCTGCCGGTCCGGGCTGCTGTCCAGTGGGCGGTCGACCTGGCCTTTGATCTTATGCAGACCAGGTCATCTCAAATTCATATTGGGAGGACAGTTGAAGTACCAACCTGGGAAAAACCAAGTGTGGGCTGGCTCAAATGCAACACTGATGGAGCGTTCTATGAACGACAGTGGAAAGGCGCAACAGGAGCCGTTTTGCGTGACGACCAGGGGCGCTTCGTGAGAGGCGTTGCTAAGTGGTATGACCACTGCCTGGACGCTCTGACGATGGAGGCGACAGCTTGCCGAGATGGCCTGGTTATGGCACTCTAGCTGGGGGTTCAAAAGATTTGGCTTGAAACTGATTGCCAAGAGGTCATAAGGCTTTGGATGGCAGATGATAACCAACGGTCCAGCATTGGCACTATTCTAAAGGAGATTAGGGAGCTTAGTTTGCTTTTCCAAGAGTTTAATTTTTCCTTTGTTGCTCGTTCTTGTAATGAGATAGCGCATACACTAGCTAAACAGGTCACAGGCGAAATACAAGTCGGGTGGTGGGCTTATGCCCCGGCCTGTGTCTCGAACCTGCTGATCTTAGATTGTAATGCTGCTCCCTCTTAATAGATGAATCTCCTTGATCGCAAAAAAAAAAGGTGCAACCGTGTGCAGTCCTGCAGGCAGGCAGCCTCACTTGTACTGTACGGGGGCTGCAGGCAGCCCACGACGAACAGGGTGAAAGGCACCACCAACCCCTACGTCTACGTGGCTGCATGCAGCAGAGTAGCGGAGGTCAATCTACGTGGCTGCATGCAGCAGCAGAGTAGCAGAGGTCAAACTTGTGTGCGACAGTGCGACATGGGCCATGGCGTCGTCGTGCCGTGCGACGATCACTGGCCCCTGAACTGAGAGGGAAAAAAAAAACTGGGTGAAGAGCCGCCTCCAACTGTTGACTCTCATCTACCCGATAAGATCAGACGCCAAAGTCACCGCGGAGCCTCCTCATCCTGTACTGTAATGCAAGGTCGTCGTATACTCGTATCGTATGACGTATCTTGGTCAATCAACTACAACAAGCACAAAGACTCGAAACAGCTCGGCATGTGCCTATCCATGGCCATGGAAGCCATTGTTCAGAACATTTTACATTATCTTTAGGTCAGGGGTACACAACCAATATCATGGATGTTTGCCTTATTCTCAAGAGGAAGTACATTACAAATGAAAATATTTATATCTTGCTGGAAATAAATAATAATGATGCGCACATCTGCACACATGAGTAATCCAGGGAAAAATTCCACTGCACAGCATATAGACAAATAGACATATCAAATATTGCATTGCACATGCTTACATCAGCGGTAAAGATTCAAGTTGCCAGCAATGAAGAAAACATCAGAATTGCATTTAATTTAAGTATTTAAACGCCTTAATTTTGTCAGGTTCCTTTTGCCTCCAATAAGACAGGTTTGTACCAAATGAACAGAATGTTTGGGATACATCGCTCCAGTGGCGGACCCAGAAATTAGTCAAGGCTAGGGCCAAAATTTAGCGGTGGAAACTACACCATATAGTCTATAGAAAAATTAATAGTAATATGAAGGGAAGTTTTCAAATTGAGAAGATGCTTGAATTACATGTTTAATAATATGATACAATACATACGGACATAACAACATAAAAATAAATACCTAGCAAAGATTGGACCTCTTTTTCTGCAAAAAAAAAAGATCTGGCCCTCTTCACTGCATGTACATTGTACAGAAAAATACAAGTCTAAATCTATAATTCGAATATAGAATTTGGCACAAATTTAATCATGCTTTAACTTCTAAGTCAATTTCTAGGTAAAAATCAGGGAAAAGAGGAAAACCACAAATCACATTAGAGAGGTTTAGCTCTGGCGGGACCATTGCTATGCACGGGACCTTTGCCTTGCGGCTGGCACATACACCGCACATAGAGGAGTCACCAGCCATGCCTGTTACCGCAGCTGCAAGTAAGGCACCGGGTAGCCACTGCCTACTGCCTATCATGAGAACTGGGAACGGGATGGAAGAGGATGGCAAATAACGGAGTCAGTGTGTGTCTGCTTCCCTAGTTATGTTGTCTTGGGCATCAAACCTGGGTACAAAATAATTGGGACTACCTGGTGTTCTTTGGCCATGACGACTAGGGCCATGGCCCTACTGGCCCTAGGCCTGGGTCCGCCCCTGCATCGCTCCTACTTCTAGTGATGATAATCCGGAAAACAGTTTTTGTCATGCGGCCTCTTGTGCTAAGTGCTAACACGGTCAGTAGCTCAGTATGGTCAGCAACTATGTACAGAAGTATATGCAGATGCAAATAACTTATATTTTGGCTAATGTCCTACATTACAGGTGGGGAAAAGTTTCAGCAGTGCTGCTGTGTCTTGTTCTGACTGCGTTGTTACGAGGGAGCGGCTGATTTAATTTGCTTACCTGAAAAAAAAAATCCAAGAGTTAGTGTACCTTCTAATATAAAGAGGAAAAATAAGCAGGACTGCAGGGCAGCATATAGTTGCTCAGTTTTTGTTCATCAAGGCATTTCAGTGTTGTTGAGCTTTAACAGTTGCAACCATGATTCCCCCATGACAGATCCTTTTGTGACTTTGCATCTCAATGCATGTGACGTCATTGGAAGGCTGTTTTTCTTTTTTCAAAAAAAAAGGGTGAACTGGTTTCCCTTGAGAAATGAATTTAGCAACAAGGCAACGACCAGATACAAGGGAAAATCATATAAGATTTTAATCGATTAGCGAAAAAAGGTTGAGAAATTATGGCAAGCTAAAAAAAAGCCAACTTTAGTCTCTGTAGCATTGGGTTGGGGTAAAAAAAGATTAGTATTACAGTCTCCTTCCTCAGACACCTCTAAATCTTGTAGGTAGTACGATGTTATAACTTATATGTGGCATTCTCCTACTTGCATTCAGTGGCAGAGCTTGCTTTAAAACTCAGATAAGGCGAGCGGCCAATGATGAAGCAGCCAAGATAGACATAGCCACTTTGCAGTTTAGTCACCAACAAAAAGCTTTAAAATTGCTAGTTTCCTACCAAATCATATGCAGGGGTTGCCATCGCCCGTGTTGACCCCAATGATGCTCCGCTGCTGCTTGCACTGTAATGCAACAATGCTGATGGGTTGAGGATTATAAGCAACCCAAAATATAGTGCTATGCACAGAGAAGCTGAAATGATGAATTATAGTCAGTCTCATAGATGATGAAAAAATGCTGCAATGACATTAGCCAATAAAGCCAATGTGAATATATGTTAAGAGGCTATCAGATTGGAAAGTTATTTCTTTTCAGAAAATGAACAGGTTGTTGTTAAAAAGAAAAATTCAACACACCTACAAACAAATTTACTATGGTTCATTTGTCACAAAATGTTTGGCAAACATTACTAGAGTTCAGTTGTCACAGCATTTTGGCAATAAACAAAGAAGTTGTAAATGCATTGTAAAAGTTCTCAAAAAGACAAACTTTTCACACTGTGATCGCTACCTTCAAGGACGATCTCCAATGAAAATTTTGTGTAGCTAATTGCACTGTCAGTCTTGAAATTGAGTGCTTGAGGAAACACTCTGTCAGCTACTTTGCTTGGCATTTTAAATCATGCTATTCTGCTTGGTATCCAGTTGCTGAAGCCAAAATTCAAATTATAGTTACACCCTGATCCCAAGAGCCAGGTAAACCATGACACTGAGTCAAGAACCAGCAAATCTCTGCTCTGGTTGTTTTAGGAACTGAAACTCCTCAGCATAAAGCTGTAAAACCCTAGAGACTTCATCTCTAACTGGACTAATTACATGCTGATTGAACAATGTCATGCGCTTGCAGATTATCTCGAATTCATCCAGCTGAAAATCATTAGGTAAGGCACTCCTCCATTTCCCTGATTTTCCAACAGAACAAAATCCATAAAGAAGTGAAAGGAAGGTTATAGGGTCTGGCAAGCAGCCTTTGTTAGACATCTTATCTTTCAGGTCCATTGCCTTGCCAAGCATATTATGCCGACACAAGCTGAAGATTATAGCATTGTATGCCGAAATCCTTGGGTCTGATCCATCAGAAATCAATCCCTTGAATACATCTAAAAGGGCACTCTTCTTGTGAGCCTGATCAGTATCACTGCAGTTTGAGTTGATCATACCATACCTACAGTTTGTGAGCCCATTAACTAAATAATGCATTGTAGCATCATTAGGAGAGCAATGGTTGAGCAGCATATGTTCAAAGTACGCTGCAGCTTGGATTACTTTATCTTTCTTAAAGAGACTACCAATTAGAACTGTGTAGTGTACAACATTGGGAAATAGACCCTCAGACTGCATACTTGCAAATAAATCTTCTGCATTGTCTGTGTCACCGATGTTACAGTATCCACATATTAGTGATGCATATGTAACAACATTCGGCTTGCATCTTCGCTTCATCATATCACATAAAAACCTAAGAGCTGCTTTTATGTCGCCTTTTTTAGCGTAGCCATCGATAAGTGTAGTATATGTAAACTCATCTGGGATACACCCAACCTTTCTCATGCTGCTCATGCACATAACCGCCTCATTCATCATTCCAAACTTACAATATCCTTTTATCATAGTATTGTAGGCAACAATATCAGGGCAGGAGCCACCTTTTTCTTCCATGAACTCGAATATTTTCCTCGCATCACTGAGTTTGTCACACCTAATGAATCCATCAATCAGAGTAGTATATACAAATTTATCAGGCTGGACTTTTTGCTCAAGCATCTCTTCAAGAAGGTTCTTAGCTGCAGAAAGCATCCGTTTCTTGCATAGACCACTAATCAGCACATTATATATGTTAGCATCAGGCATCACCTGTCTCTCTGTCATCTTTTCCCGGACAATCAAAGCCTCATTAACCAGCCCAGAAGCAACGAGGCCATGAATTAATGCTCCAAGCGTAACCACGTCCGGAGTATGCCCTCTTCCAATCATTTCCACAAGCAAATCCGATGCAACCATCACCTCCCCTCTGATGCAGAAGCCATGAATCAAAGGAGTATAGCTTAACTGATTTGGTTCCAACTCCCTCCTAATGGCCTCCCTCAAAAGTTTCAGGGCCTCTTCAACATCCCCTTCCCGACAAAACGCTGCTATCAAAGTATTGAACGTGACGACATCCGGGTCAAACCTGCTTGCAACCATTTGGTTCAGAACAGCCAATGCCTGTGACACCGACCGACATTTGCACAACCCATAAATCACAGTGTTGTAAATCTGCACATTGGGGGACAGCCCTCTCGCCCTCATCTCCCCAAGCAAGCTCTCAATCTTCGCCAAATCGCCTTTCCTCCCAAGCCAGTGAATGATAGCACCATATGTCACCACGGTTGGCATGATCCCCTTCGTCTCCATGTCGCCCAACAGCAGCAACCCCCTCCCGACGTCCCCGCGCCGGCAGTACCCGTCGATCAGCACGTTGTAGAACACGGCGTCCGGGACGCACCCTTCTCCCCACCTGGCCTCAATGAGGCGCCTCCCCTCCTCCACCCGCCCTTCCAGGCACAGCCCGCGGACCATGACGCAGGTGCTGTAGTCATCCGCGCCGCCCTCCCGGTCCCGGGCGAGCATCTCGTCGTACAGCCTCCGGGCGCACTCCCACCGGCGGCGCTCCACGAGGAGCCTTAGCAGGCGGTTGCAGTGCGGAGCGTCGGGGAGCGCGCCGTGCAGGTCCCTGGCTCGCGCGCACGCCTCGACGGCCTTCGCTTCCATCCCGGCGTCCGCGTAGGCGGCGGCGAGCGCGCCGAGGCTCCCGCGCGTGGGCGTGTCCCCTGCGAGCGACATGGAGCGCAGCGCGGCGTCCGCGGCGTCGAAGCGGCGCGCGCGCGCGAGGAGGCGGAGCAGCGCCGAGTGGGCGAGCGGGGTGGGCCCGCCGCCGCCGCCGCCATGGCGGTGGTGGGCCCGGTGCCAGGAGAGGAGCGCAACAGCGAGGTCCGGGTCGGCGTCCCCGAGCGCGGAGACGGCGGCGGCGAGGCGCGCGTCGGCGAGCGGGGAAGGGAGGAGCGCCGCGAGGGAGCGGGACCAGGTCGGGTCGGTGGAGCGCGCGGCGAGCACGCGCGCGAGCGAGGCCGCGAGGGCGGGGGAGATGGCCGGCCTCGGGTTGTGGCGGCGGTGCGGGAGGAGCGGGGTGACGCGGGGCAGGAGCCTCGCTGACATCAAACGCTGCGGCGGCGGGCCGCGGTCCGCGAGCGCGAGCACGGCTGCACGAGCGAGGTGGAGGCGGCGGCCGGCCGCGGCGCGAATCGATGGCCACCCGAGGCCAGCGGCACGCTTTGTGTTTGTGCTGCATCGTGGCCGTTGGATGGCGAGGCTGGAAGCCCTCGAGCCGCATCCAACCATCCACGGAGCGAGACTTCCACAGCCCAGCCCAGGGCCTTTGAATCGGATTGCCATTTCAGTTGGGAGTTACAGTACTTCCTACATACAGTATATTGGAAATTGCTGGACACAGCTAGATAAACATTATGTCATGTATTTAAAAACACTTCTCAACATACACTTTTGTCATTGTTTAGCTATAGAAAAAATTATAAATTGTCTCTTGTGAGATGTTCTTTTAATTGTATATAGTTGGTTATGTAAGATTGTCACCTCAAAATTTCTAAAAATTCAGGCAGCTAAAATTTAGCAAGTCACATTTGAAAAAGTCAAAATGAGTTACAACTTCATACGAAATCTTGCAATACAAAACTGCAGTGCGATTCAGTCTTTCAGTGAACATGTACAAGCTGTTCATCATTTGCACTGATGACAAAGTGTGAGTGGTTATACTGTCACGCAGAGTTGCTATCGGCCATCGCCGTCAAATGCATCCTGCAGAAAGGAAGCCATCTCGTTGACGTGGCCGACGTCCCCGGAGTTGGCGAGGATCGGATTAGCCCTCGGTTCGCGCATCCCAGGAGGGAGGATGGCCGCTCCCTGGTCAGCTAGCCTAGCCTCCCTCCTCGCTAGTCCTCCATGGCTGCTTCACAATGCCGCAGTTTCTAGATGCACAACAGAGGAAGATCAGCAGAGGATTTTTCTTTTCCGGATTTGCCAAATATGTTTTGATCAATAACCATGCTACACCAGACCATGTTTGATTCAGAACTGCACACAAAACAAATGATCAGCATGCTTATAGTAGGCAATCCCCGCATTGCATAATAAATACGAAACATCAAAACATTGCAGTTTTGCAGACCGTCCAGAAGAGGTGAAATACCTTCTAAAGCAGTGTATTATATGAAATAAACAGTGACGTTACTGTTAGAGCTTGTTCGTATTCTCTTAACCCATGGAATTACTTTGGGTACACGCTGGTAACAGTGAGGGAACAATACAAACCTGAAAATATACAGATTTCATCATGGATCAAGAGGTTCAGATCATTGACCTCACCGGGACTGCAGGATATCTTATATACAAAATAATTCAACAATAAGTAGAGAATGTTGTGATACCCATTAATTTTTGAATTGATTTACCCATAAATGGGAGATGAACGGACGCTGAAGTGCACTGACAGGACACTATTCCTCTCGATAGTTTCTTCAAACAAAGGAGGCCACAGATCATGTTCAGAAAATTAGAGCAGGAGACAGATATAACCACTCCAAAAAATTTACATGTCACTTGAAGATGTATCAGCACAGTTGAGGATTCAAGTCATTTAACATAATGCTTATTGGTAGGCTCCTAGTTCACCTTCCTAGTCACCTGTTCTTCGGTCTTCTTTTTCGCCGACAGGTGCCAAACGAAGCTCAATGCTATTTCAAAATCCAATTATTGGTTCTTTTCTAAACAATGGAATAAATAAAGTCTCATTATCAGAATTGTTTTTTGAAGATGGTTTTCAATCCACAATTATTCATTCTGAACCGTGTGACTCATGAGCTAATGAGCAGCTGCACTTGTTGTTACGCCGAGGCCCCATCGCCCCCAAACAAGTCCTCCAGAAAGCCATTTCCCTTGAGATGGCTGACATCTCCACACCTCTCGAGGGTCCACTGCCTGGTGATGCCGGATACACGAAAAACATTCAGCGAAATGTTGGGAATATGCTTACGGATGGAGCTGTTGGGTGGGTCAGTGTGCCAGCAGAGCTCCAGTATGCAGTGGCGGATCCAGAAACGGACCAAGGGGGGGCTAAATAACAAAGGCTAAAAAAATTTTTGCTCGTTGGACACAGTACACTAATAGATATAACTAAAATTGATAATTTCATATTGATTCTAAGTGCTCAAAATCAAAGATACATAGAATTAATATAATAAGGATTAAAAAGTACCAAATAGAAGGAGCCTTCCATCTTCCATCTTCAAGAATTCACACCACTTGAACCAACACCACTTGAACCGCCACACTCAATGCTACATAAATTTTAAATGTCACACTTCTTCAATAATTAAGATAACAAGCAAAAAGAAAAGAACTAAAACAATACGCACCTTGGGACCTTGGGTGGCAAGTTTATCTTACGATTTCTTAAGCCTTGAAAGTGTTTTAAAATGTTGTCATCTTCAATAGATGCAAACAAATCCCACTCAATATAGCATATCATGCTATTATTCATCCAATCATCATTCATTTTATTCCTCCTGTCGGTCTTGATAATATTCATAGCAGAGATCTTTCTATTCTACAAAGTAAAACCAATTGAAATCGGATCACTGACTGACTGAATTTCAGAAACTAACAATGAAAAGAAAACAAATAAAAGAGGAATGAAAGAGGGGATCTGATTCTCAGTTTCTCACCCTAGGTCTAAAGACTGAAGCTCCTGGACTCCTGTCTCCTGGCCTCCTGGGGCTGCCGGCTGCCGGGCTGGCGCTGGCGGGTGGCCGGGCTCCTGGCCGCGCGGAGCAGAGGGCCGGACCACCGGAGGCCGCGGCTGGCCGGGCTCCTGGCCGCTCGGAGCAGAGCCGCAGAGGGCCGGACCGCCGGAGCCCGGAGGCCGAACTGCCGGGAGCCGGGAGGGGCGGGAGCCGGAGGGGCGGACGTGGACTGGCCGCCGGCGGAGCCGCGAGCAGGCGCGAGCGCGAGCGCGCGGGACGGCGGGAGGAGTCGCGACGGGCGGCGTCGGGGCTCGATGCGGCGCCTCTGCTGGACTGGATCACTGGACTGCTTTTTTTTTTAATCTAACCTAGGCATGTTTTGGGCCGGGCTGAATCCCCTGTCAATGTGGTAACAGCATTAGGAGAAAATCAAAACACTTACAGAGTTCAGAACTTGTAGTGAGCAGTGAAATGTAATATAGATTGTTCTGATTGTTAAGCCTATTTGAAGCTTCAGTTTAGTGTCTCCCATATTTGACATGGGGAGATGAGGACATTAGCTGATTACTAATGTGTTCTTGGGGGAAGAAGGTTAAAAATGAGATTTGTAGATTACCAATGTGTTCTTGGACAACCTTATTCAAGTAGGAGACACAGCTCTCATTCAACTGATTCGGGCTCTCTCCACCACCCTGGACACAGTTACAAGTTTTGATAAGATCTTCAAATGAGGTTGACACTTGAGAGGGGGGACAGATACAAAATGTACCCTAGGTATTTTTTTTTGAAAAAATATGTAACAGGGAGCACTTACATTTGATACACCACAACCTTTCGCTATGATCTCTGCAGTTTCAGCAGCTCGCTACAAATCAGAAGAGTAGACAGCGGCAGGCTTGAATTCTCTTGACAGCCAGAGGGCCACCTTACAAGGTTCATCATCAGGTTTTGGCCAGAAATATAGTGTCAGTGCTAGAGCTGGGATTGGGAATGTTCATCACATTGTGCATCGTGGTTTGAGCGCACATACGTTATCACAATGTCCTGCTCTGCCAGCCTCATTTACCTCAGGATCCATTTGTCCCTGGTCATTGGTCAATGATTAATCCTGTAAGAATTCCGCTTTCTGGGAAACACATGACAATTGCTGAAATGGATGAATGACATTAGATGGTTGAGCTCCTTCATAGGAGTACATCTAATGGCCACGAATGATGGCCTACAGGCTACAGGCTACAGGCTCAAGTACAGAGATACATTGTACCATTGTTTTCTACTAGTGGTGGCTCAAATAGAGGCTTAGTATGATTTTCTAGTAGTACAGGAATGGCAGATATGAGTTTCAGACATGAAAACATCTGGGAGTACTACTATGTTTCGACTAACCAGATGGGGTAGACATGAAAACACTAACGTTACTGTTAGAGCTTGTTCTTATTCTCTTAACCCATGAAATTACAAAGAGTAAACGCTGCTAACACTGAGGGAACAATACAAACCTGAAAATACTGAGGGTCAGATAATTGTTCTCACCGGGACTGCATGATCTCTTACAAAATAATGCAACAATAAGCAGAGAATGTTGTGATACCCACTGATTTTTAAATGGATTTCCCCTCTAAATATAACTGGGGCTGAACAAAAGATAAATTTCACCTGGTAAACTTGATGCTGAAGTGCACTGACAGGACACCATTTCCCTAGACAGTTTCTTAATACAAAGGAGGCCACAGATCATGGTCAGTAAATTAGATCAGGAGACAGATATAATCACTCAAAAAAAAATTACATGTCACTTGAAGATGTATCAGCAAAGCTGAGGATTCAAGTCATTTAACATAATGTTTATTGGTAGGCTTCCTTAGGATAATGATATTGCAAATGTTAGGTGATTGCGGAGAGGAGAAACAAAAAATTCTAACCTCATTTCCAATGAACTGCGGTCTGCAGAGATCTGCATTATGCACAGTTGCACTCATTATCAGCACATCATATGGAAAAGCGTATACTGTGAGATCCTTAGGGAGCGTCTTACAGGTAACTAATCAAGACAATAATACGCAGCTCTCCTGCGTATAGTTAAGGGGTGTGTGGGTGGTGTGCGTGTTGTATTTTACAATTCTTCTTTTTAATGCAATGATACGCAGCTCTCTTGTGTATTTGAGGAAAAAAAAGAAAAAAAAACTAATCAAGACAATAAAGCAATATAGGACTGTTGCTGTTAACAGTGTGGGAAAATACCCAAACTTAAATTATGGCTAAGAGTGCAGGGTTTCTTCGCAGATTATGCAATAAAAGGCAGACTACAGTGTTACTCATTAATTTGCAAAACTGATTCCTTCAAGAGGTATCTAAGACTGGCCTCAGTATCTACCTGTTGATAAACTTGATGCTGAAGTGCACTAGCAAGAGACATTTCTCTGAGAATTTCATCATTCAAAGCATGCCACAGAGCATGGCAAAAAAAAAGAGCCAGAACAGTCACTCCAACAAACATGCCACATAAAGATGATCTGCGCAGTTGAAAACTCAATTCAATTTTTGACATAATACTCATTTCTTAGCTTCATTGAGGAAACGATACTTTTCAGGTAGAAACTTTGCATGGTGCTGGTATTCCTCCCTCGAGAAAAGTGATATAAGCATGGAAGTAGTGGAAGCCTCAAGTGAGAAATTCTTCTCATCAAGTTTGGAGAGGTAAGCCCCAGCCCTGCTTATCTCACCTCTATGCAACAACCTCCTAACTAGAACATTTAACATATGTGAGTTTGGAGCAGTACCATTCTTTTCCATTTCTGAAAACAGACCATCGAACTCCTCAAATGACCCTTCTTCTATGAGATTTTCTGCTATTAAGCAGTAGGTCTCAGCATCCGGAACCAAACTGCTAGAATGGTTAGACTCTATTGATTTGGGCTAACCCTAGAAGGGTAGCTATATAGGTAACCATACATGGACCACATGGGCCTAGCCTCATGGGTCTAATACACACACATTTCAACACCCCTCCGCAGTCTGAACTACCGGCGCAGCAGAGTTCCAGGCTGAACAAGAAAGAACACACACAGCCCCCCCACAGACGCAGCTAGCCACTGGTGATGTTGAGGCTGGAGCGAAACTCGGTGAAGGACGGGAGGCCTTTGGTGAAGATGTTCGCGAACTAGGAGGTACTCGGAACATGAAGGACCCGCACCTCGCCCATGGCCACCCGATCACGGACAAAGTGTAGGTCGATCTCCACATACTTCGTCCGCTGGTGCTGGATGAGGTTGGTGGAGAGGTAGACCGCACTGATATTGTCGCAGTAGATCAGTGTGCTCCGGGAGGGCGGAGTGTGCAACTCAGCGAGAAGCTGCCGGAGCCAGGAGGCCTCAGCCACGCCGTTAGCGACAGCACGGTACTCTGTCTCGGCACTGGACCGGGAGACCACAGGCTGGCGCTTAGACGACCAGGATACCAGGTTGCCGCCCAAGAAGACAGTGTAGCCGGAGGTGGAGCGCCGAGTGTCCGGACACCCCGCCCAGTCAGTGTCAGTGTAGACAACGAGGTCGGCGGAGGAGGCGCTTGAGAGCCGTGAGGTGAGGCTCCCGGGGATCATGCATGTGAAGGCAGACCTGCTGAACTGCATAGGTAATGTCCGGTCGGGTGAAGATTAGGTACTGAAGGGCACCGGCGAGACTCCTGTATGCAGTAGGATTAGACACTAGGGGGCCCTCAGCCTCGGACAGCTTGCCCTGAGTATCAACCGGAGTGGAGCAGGGGTTGCAGTCAGTCATCCCAGCCCGCTCCAGGATATCCCGAGTATACTGCCGCTGGTGAAGAAGTAACCCGGCAGGACGAGGCTCAACAGTGACCCCGAGAAAATGGTGGAGCAAACCCAGATCCTTCATAGCAAACTCCTGCTGAAGAGCGGCAATGATCCGGCGGAGAAGTGGCTCACTAGAGGCTGTGAGGACAATGTCATCAACATAGAGCAGCAAGTACGCAGTGTCAGCTCCATGGTGATAGATGTACAATAATGTATCAGACTTGGCCTCCACGAACCCCAGTGTCAACAGGAAAGCAGCAAACCGGTGGTTCCACGCCCAGGATGCCTGCTTGAGGCTGTAGAGAGACCTGTTGAGCCGGCAGACCATGTCAGGACGGGAGGAATCAACGAACCCCGCCGACTGACTGCAGTACACTGTCTCGGTGAGAAGGCCATGCAGAAAAGCATTCTTGACGTCCAGCTGATGGACGGGCCATGACCGAGCCAGTGCCAACGAGAGCACGGTACGGACGGTGGCCGACTTGACCACCGAGCTGAATGTCTCATCATAGTCGACTCTAGGGCGCTGAGTGAAACCCCGGAGAACCTATCGAGCCTTGTAGCGCTCGAGAGTGCCATCAGCCCGACGCTTGTGGGTCCAGATCCACTTGCCAGTGACGACGTTGGAGCCCGGCGGCCGGCGCACCAACTCCCACGTCTGGTCGCGCGACGCCAGTGAGGATCCAGCAGGGCGTCACGGACGGAAGAAGGTACCGAGGAGACCAGCGCGTCGCTGATCGATGCCTCAAGGGTCCGAGGTGGCAGTGTGCCATCCGCATGCCGTGTCACCATTGGGTGAACATGCCACGGGTGTCGGTGAAGAAGCGGCAGATGGTAGACCGGCGGTGCGCCACGGGCCGGCGGGGACTGCAGCGGTGGTGTCGGTGTCCCCGGCGGAGAAGGGACCGTGAGTGGCGGCGGCCGTGGCCTGCGATGGTACATCCGTACCGGCACGGTGAACCGCGACGAAGGTGCCGGGGCAGGACCAAGCGACGGCGACCGGCATGGTCCCCCCGGGGCAGTATCGGGGGAAGAGTTCCCGGTTAGACTCTATTGATTTGGGCTAACCCTAAAAGGATAGCTATATAGGTAACCATACATGGGACACATGAGCCTAGCCTCATGGGCCTAATACACACATATTCCAACACCCCCCGTAGTCTGAACTACCGGCGCAGCGGAGTTCCAGGCTGAACAAGAAAGAACACACACAACCCCCCACAGACGCAACTAGCCACTGGTGATGTTGAGGCTGGAGCGAAACTCGGTGAAGGTCGAGGACGGGAGGCCTTTGGTGAAGATGTCCGCAAACTGGGAGGTAGTCGGAACATGAAGGACCCGCACCTCGCCCATGGCCATCCGATCATGGACAAAGTGTAGGTCGATCTCCACATGCTTCGTCCACTGGTGCTGGATGGGGTTGGTGGAGAGGTAGACCGCACTGGCATTGTCGCAGTAGATCAGTGTGCTCCGGAAGGGCGGAGTGTGCAGCTCAGCGAGAAGCTGCCGGAGCCAGGAGGCCTCAGCCACGCCGTTAGCGACAGCGCGGTACTCTACCTCGGCACTGGACCGGGTGACCACAGGCTGGCGCTTAGACGACCAGGATACTGTTGGGCATTCTTAACGTCATTACCAAAAGTAGACTTAGTTTTCTAATTCTGATAACGGCGCCAAAAATGCCGAACCTATCCCTCATGCCACTTAAGCCAAGTTGTCATCCCCAGCATGACATGAGAGACGCGGTATTGAAATATGCAACTGCTCTTCTAAATAAATAATAAATAAGATCTGCAAGCGCACAGATTAATACCGATGTAGCATTTTAACCGGGAAGTATTCCAGATATCGTTATTTATATTTTTACCACTGGGAAGGGATTACTAACATCAATGTTGATTATGGAATGGAATATAGGAATGAGTATCAATCATTGCATGTATAAGTGAGAGCATTCATCTATCTCTTGCATACATGGGTAAGTGTCACATAAAATATAGATAAAGTATGAATGGTGACAAAGATAATTAATCTGATTAGCTAGCCACATATAATAATGATAAGCACATCAACAGATATTCTAGCAAGTCATTAGCATGGTATTAGGACGAACTACAAGGATATTTCCTAAGTTATTCTTAACTATAAAGTCTAGCATATCATAGTTAGTGCAAGTACACTTGGCAATCATTGCGAGAAAGGACTACGCCCATGTATAGTGATACTAGCCGGAATCCCACGCAATTGCGCGGGCTAGGAAGATCTGAGTCCTAGGATGCGCGAAAATACAGTAGCGAATTGAAATGGAATGGATGGTACAGGAGGCCACTTTTGTATACATCAAGGATAGGGAGCCTTTTGTTTTTCATTAGATGGCGACCTTGGTTAGGCTTGTAGCACATGAAATGCATCGAAATTAAAAATCTGCAAACGAAAACACATGAAGAGGGCATTTAGCCTGATTTGTGCTTTGGTAATAGAAACAGTCAGAATGCATTAGACATGGCCTGATCGAATTGTAGAATCTTTTGTGCCATCTTTCTTCTTTCGCTGCACCAATCAAACTAAGGCTGAAAGGCAATACATCGGAGGGCTGAGGTGTTCTTTCCTGCAATCCATGGAATGTTTTACGTAGATGAATTGAAAAGCATCAATGAAATAAAAACATGTATATGGTTAAGGAGAATCTATTTTTGTAAAATTGCAAATGAGTAAAAATAGCACAAAATAAACACAGTTTTCATACCTCTACAGTGTTGTGCCATATTTTAGCATGTGAAGAAAATGAACGTAGCACCTAAATGTGACAAAGTTATTTAAGTAACTAATCATGAGAAGTCAGGACTACTGCAAAGGAGCAGATGGAGTAAAAATCTCTGGTAGAAAATTGCTATTCAGAGGGCACTCATCGAATACTATTCCCTAGGTGCAGGTGCAGGTGAAGGAAATATATAACACATGATTTTGGTTCCTGCTTGACTGCAGTGTCCTAGTCTGTTGCAATGTGGTTGCATGTAATCTATGAAAAAAAGCATGGAACAGATCATTCATGTATGTAGTCTTGGAGAGCCACTGAACTGTTAGTAGATACCCGTTGCATTGTTTTGGTGTTTATTAGGAGGCATATATGAGGTCTCTATTGGGTAACAACTCTTGCAAGAAAACATTCGTGCTATCGTTGCCAATCTACAAAACTGTGCCTTGAATCAAAACTCCAAAACACCTGGCCACCTCATGCTGCCTATACTCTTTTGGAAGGTTTCAATTATATCATGTTCATTGATTTCACTGAACTCGAATACAAAAGGTAGTACATCTTAATCAAACCTATTTTTATCGATCTGTATTAACTTGAGGACATCAGTTGTGCTTTGTAAAATAACATTGAGGCCACAGTAAATGGACACTAAACTGCAAGAATAGATGGCAGACTCACCAGGGTGTCTGTTGTTTTGTCGGAGTTAATTATCACCAAACCATTTGCTGATGCAGCTGCCAAAAATAAATAAAATACACACTGATGAGTTCTAAGCAGTGAATATTCTTATTCAGCAACTATTAGATGTAGTATGAAGGTATGTAAGAAATTCCCATCGTCGTGAGCAAAGCAATAGAAAAGCATTTTCCGTTTTGTGCTTTTCTTTTCCGGCAAGTGCAATGACTCGGAATGGACAGAACATATTGAGATAGGAAGTATTATCAGTCTTACCATGTATTTATGTAATGGCAATTACCAGAGCTGATGCTCACAACACACAACATGTTGATTGATCAATTAGTTTACCTCTCAAACCGGGCACCTAAGATTGGATAAAACTGAACCGTTCCAATAACAAATCAAGATAACTAATTTGACTGAGATATACGTGCATCAGCGGATTTGACTGAATAGTTCCTGCATTACAATATACTAACATGGATTTGCAATTTCATAGATGCCGAGACTATAAAATAACCTACCAGAGCAAAACATGGAGACCAGGCCTTATTTCTTGTAATTGGTCCAATGCAACGGCCATCCTGGAGAAAAAAAAAGATAAATGTGTTTCATGTCCGAAAAGTATGACAGCAATTTTGCCATATGGCTGATTGTGATTGAGCTAGAATAAACACATGATACCGGGCATATAAATCCACATGTAGATTCATAGACAGGTGCAAAGGCAATTTGACCCCTTTGAAATTGCAACTCTAAGAGGTCAGTGGTAACTTGGAAATGTCAATTTATATAAACATAAAGTAGGTGCTGAAGCCAACCAAAGGGTCACATGATCCTGAGAGCATGTACTATAATCTAAAACATATATAAACTCTGAAGACCATATCTGGATGACCCAGGAAATTGGGAAGGACATTAAAAAAAGCGAAGATGCAAGTACCAGCAGAAGTGGAAACGGAGCCCCGTGCAGTACGTCTGAGTGAACAGACCAAATCTCCAAACTGCAGTAGCGTGCTGCTGTGGCCAAGCTCAAAATCTATCCAAGGAATTTCTCCCTGCAGGAACAACAGCACAGATATGAACAGCCATCCAGGCAACACATTAAGAAAAGCAAGTGGGTTAATGATCTTGTTCTCATAATATTAGGAGAGATTAAACAAACTAAAGTATTATGAGCCATAAATCAGGAAGAATATATCTCCATTCGTTTGAGCACACCATTAATTGTTGTACACATCACAATCTATCCAAGGAATATCTCCCTGCAGGAACAACAGCACAGATATGAACAGCCATCCAGGCAACACATTAAGAAAAGCAAGTGGGCTAATGATGTTGTTCTCATAATATTAGGAGAGATTAAACAAATTGAAGTATTATGAGCCATAAATCAGGAAGAATATATCTCCATTCGTTTGAGCACACCATTTGCTGTACACATCGCATGTAGGAATCAAAGGGGAAAGGGGATGCTAGGTTATGTCAGGGAAAAATCCTTGATACGTACCTCGGAGGCACGGGGCCAAGGAGGGCAAAGGAGACGACCCAGATCGGTGCTGTGAAGCGAGTCATTGGCCTCGACTGCGGCACGCAGTCACGGACGATGTCACCCTGATGCCGACGACCGAAGATGAAGACGACAACACAATAGCAGCTGCCATGAGGACTGAAACCCTAGGTGAGGAACCAAATCACTATTGAGAAAAATAGACAGAGGGAGAGGAAGGCGCAACCTCTGAGCCGCCTGTCTTAGGTACAGGCATGGGCAGGGACACGGCAAGGTGTAGGAGGCCGGCGGAGGGTTCGAAAGGTGAGAGGAAGTCCGCTGCAGGCAGAGCGCGGGCGCGTGCACCCTGCACTGCGGCGATGTCGGTGGGGGAGGGGGAGCGCCGGCGGTGGCTGGCAGCGCGACCCTGCCGGGAGCGGCGGCGCCGGAGGAAGGGGCGGCGCTGGGTCCGGGGCGGAGTGGGCGAGGGGCTGTGAGACGGGAGCGGAATGTTCGTGGCGGAGCGACCAAGCGGACGGAGGCAGCGACGACGTACCAACGTGGGTGCTGGAGGGCCGGGAAGGTTGTGGAAGGTTCCCGAGCTGGTGATCTGCTGCCGTTGCGGGCGAATCGGATGGTTTGGGAAAATCGACGACGTGGCTCGCTGATGAGCCTTTTTGGTATACAGCCATAAAGGTAAGGATAGATTATCAAGGAAGATGAGAAACATAGCAATCACTCCCCCGTAATAATGTTGCTCTGCCTGCCTTACACACGGGAGGGGGACTATATAAGAACCAACGAAGTTGTCACCATCGCGGACCACCCCACGATCCGGCATATAAGGTGCAATCGCAGATAAATATGGTCTAAGCACCACGCCTACATAATATTTATCATTTACCCATGGATCCGATGGATAAACGCTATACGATCCTAAACATGTATATAATTCCAATCTAACTAAGCCAAGCGTATAACTACGATAAACTAAGAACAATATAATCGCAAACATAAACAAGTAGAGCATAGTCATAATCAATATATTGAAATAGAACAAAGTTGTATTCATAATATTGAAGAACAATGATGAACAATGAAGAACAGTAGAGGAATTACCAAGAATCCTCTTGACAGATCCGGAAACCAATCGAAGATTGACTCCTTCTAGTTCTAATCCTATGTAGCTATGCTATACTAGAGATCTAGTTGATGTGGTGGCTCTAGGGCTTGATCAGAGACTCTCCTCCTGAGATTAGGGTTTGAAGAATGAGAATGAGGGAGTGCCTCCTCCAGGGGCCAGGGGTCCTGCTTATATAGCCCCCTCAAGTGAACGTGGGCCGTCGGATCAAACCGACATTAATCGCACGGTTTTCCTTGATCCCTTAGGTCGGTGGAGCATAATCCGCGAGACGGAGCTTGATTGGCTCTCAGGCCAGGGCGGGCGCCCTAGGGAGCAGGGCGGGCGCCCTGCCTCCGGGCCCGTTCGGCCTCCCGTTCGATCTCGTGGCTTCTGGAGTCTTCTAAATGATAGAAAATCGGTGAACACGTTATTATCTCTATGTAAACCCGACGTGTGGGCCTTTCCTCCGTATTTTTTGATAACCCCCTGCAGAAACAGACAAACACCAAAACTCGTGGAATTCTGTCAGATAAAACCCTAAGTCTAGGTGTTGGTTGCATTTGGATCCTTTTCTTTATTTATTTGATAACTATATTTGGTACTTAAGGACCGTCAACAAACTCTCCCAAGCTTACCTCTTGCTCGTCCATGAGCAAGGATAGACTCATTATGGATCAGAAGTTGCTGCAACGCCTTTGAACGTTGACGGTACATATGCTTTCAAATAAGGTCTCATCCCTGAGTTAGAGTAAACTGTCAAGACTTAAAACTTATTCATTTTACCTTTCACCATGGGGCTTGCAACCGTCACCTGCATCTTGAGTGGTTAAAAGATAGAACGGTCTAGTCAAACGCCATGTCTCTTATTCTTGATCAGCTATAGCTCTGGAGTTTTTTTTAAAATAAAACTCAGAGATTCCTTATATGACTTTCTCGGGTCTCTCTTTTGTGGTATTTCTGGATCCTTACCAAGGCAGTAATGGTATATGCCTTCTCTCTCAAAGTATGTGGTATTTATGGTATAAGGCGTAGTGACATTGCCTTCTCTCTCACCCTACTCTAATAAGGCTTTGATATCTGAAGCTCATAGGTGGGAGATACAATATACATACTCATAGAACATTTATTGTATTGTCAAACCATGGATCCAGAGAAACAAGTCAATAAGTCAAATCAAGATGTGCATGTGTGGTGAATGAGTGGTGTATGGTGATGACAAAAGTCTAATGCTCTTTTTGAGGAAATACATACCTTTCTTGCTTTTTAAAACTTTTGAGGGGAATGAGATGCTCTATTTTTTTTCTCTTTTTTTTTTCTTTCAGGTGGGTATCTTGTACCCCTAATTCTACTGTCGGACACTTGTCCATTTTTACCTCTCGTCTCACTTTTTCTTTCTTCGAGGTTCCGAGCACTTGCTCCTTTTTATTTTCTCATTTTTTTAGAGCAATCTCTCTCTTTTAAAAATATAGCAAGTGGTAGTAGAAATGATTTGAGCATTAACTTCACAGGGAATAACAAGAATGGGATAATGTTTTTGGCTATTCTCTCCCGGGTCAGGAGTAGAATAATTTTGGGTGAATCTGGAGATGGAAATGAGTGGATATATGTGGATGCGTACTTCCGGAGTAGAAGCAGCATGTATGAGTGAACGTGCAAGTGAATCTTGATTTTAACCACATGACAAGTTCCTAAGGGTCTACACAGCTTGACCACACTCAATGCCCATAAGCAGTAAGTAGTAAAAGTACGGCTCTTAATCTAACAAGCATGTATATATGGCTGTGGTAGGAATTTAAACTCTCATCATACAGGAACTCATCATGCAACATTTTAAATATTTTTAAAGATAAAATTCTCTAGAATTCTAGCATCTCTAGGAACAGATAAACAGCAGCTCAACCTTCCCATATCATATCCGCTAACAACTTAGACTTCAGATCAAGTTCTCTTCCCACTAGTTCAGGTTTAGAGCCAGTTTTAAATTATAACAGTTATGTCTAAACTAGAGAGAGAACAAATTTGAAAATTAGGCAGAGCAACTATTTATCATATCCATGCTAGAGTTTTATTTTCAAGATTCAGTTTAGCATAGCTACTTTATTTATTTATTAAACTAAGCAAATATATATAAATACAAAATATTTATTTGGGTTTTCATGATTATGCATCTTTTTATTTTAATAAAGCATAGGTATAAATGTAGATAAAAATACTTATCGGGATAAATGGGGGTGCTCTCTCCCAAGCTGGATCTTGACGTAATTTCTTCTGATGTAGCTAGCAGGTGCAGAGGTGTATTTGAATGTCGGCAGCACCCTGACAACGATTAGGATATGCCCATGTAGTGTTCTTATCCTTTGTCGCGTAGAACCACTGCTTCGCTCTCCCCAATAGTGAGAATGGGAAAAGGCGAAGTAGTATGGCGTCTCTGGGAACATCTAATAAAGTGAATGTGCTGCAAATCTCTAGGAAGTGTTGGAGATGAGCACTTGCATCTTCGTGCGGCTTCCCACAAAACTGGTTGGCTTGTACCATGTTGATGAGCCCTGGCTTGAGCTCAAAGTTCTTATCGATGGCCGCGGCAGGTCCAGTGCGGATGTTGTCCGTAGTGGGAGCTGAGAACTCGCGGATCGTCTTGTTCGCCATGGCTGCGAACTCTGTTGACAAATTCCGGATGAAACTTCGGCGGTCTTCTGGATTGGATGAAGTGTTGCGTCGAAGTGTTGACTTCTTGAGCTTGGCTCTTGCCTCTCTGATTAATGCTTCGGGGTTGTCAACAAAATTTTCTGGAAGATGTCCCCTATTCATACATCTCCCTGCAAAACAATAAGAATGGAAAAATACAGGGGTAAATCTGTATGGGAGAATTGATGATCTCAATCACTTAATGATGCGAATGATGACTCAAATTCCGTATTCATTCCCTGTTAGTAAATCAACCTTTCCCGGCAACGGCGCCAAAAATACTTGTTGGACATTCTTAACGTCATTACCAAAAGTAGACTTAGTTTTCTAATTCTGATAACGGCGCCAAAAATGCCGAACCTATCCCTCATGCCACTTAAGACAAGTTGTCATCCCCAGTATGACATGAGAGACGCGGTATTGAAATATGCAACTGCTCTTCTAAATAAATAATAAATAAGATCTGCAAGCGCACATATTAATACCGATGTAGCATTTTAACCGGGAAGTATTCCAGGTATCGTTATTTATATTTTTACCACTGGGAAGGGATTACTAACATCAATGTTGATTATGGAATGGAATATAGGAATGAGTATCAATCATTGCATGTATAAGTGAGAGCATTCATCTATCTCTTGCATACAGGGGTAAGTGTCACATAAAATATAGATAAAGTATGAATGGTGACAAAGATAATTAATCTGATCAGCTAGCCACATATAATAATGATAAGCACCTCAACAGATATTCTAGCAAGTCATTAGCATGGTATTAGGATGAACTACAAGGATATTTCCTAAGTTATTCTTAACTATAAAGTCTAGCATATCATAGTTAGTGCAAGTACACTTGGCAATCATTGCGAGAAAGGACTACGCCCATGCATAGTGATATTATCAAGGAAGATGAGAAACATAGCAATCACTCCCCCGTAATAATGTTGCTCTGCCTGCCTTACACACGGGAGGGGGACTATATAAGAACCAACGAAGTTGTCACCATCGCGGACCACCCCACGATCCGGCATATAAGGTGCAATCGCAGATAAATATGGTCTAAGCACCACGCCTACATAATATTTATCATTTACCCATGGATCCGATGGATAAACGCTATACGATCCTAAACATGTATATAATTCCAATCTAACTAAGCCAAGCGTATAACTACGATAAACTAAGAACAATATAATCGCAAACATAAACAAGTAGAGCATAGTCATAATCAATATATTGAAATAGAACAAAGTTGTATTCATAATATTGAAGAACAATGATGAACAATGAAGAACAGTAGAGGAATTACCAAGAATCCTCTTGACAGATCCGGAAACCAATCGAAGATTGACTCCTTCTAGTTCTAATCCTATGTAGCTATGCTATACTAGAGATCTAGTTGATGTGGTGGCTCTAGGGCTTGATCAGAGACTCTCCTCCTGAGATTAGGGTTTGAAGAATGAGAATGAGGGAGTGCCTCCTCCAGGGGCCAGGGGTCCTGCTTATATAGCCCCCTCAAGTGAACGTGGGCCGTCAGATCAAACCGACATTAATCGCACGGTTTTCCTTGATCCCTTAGGTCGGAGCATAATCCGCGAGACGGAGCCTGATTGGCTCTCAGGCCAGGGCGGGTGCCCTAGGGAGCAGGGCGGGCGCCCTGCCTCCGGGCCCGTTCGGCCTCCTGTTTGATCTCGTGGCTTCTGAAGTCTTCTAGATGATAGAAAATCGGTGAACACGTTATTATCTCTATGTAAACCCAACGTGTGGGCCTTTCCTCCGTATTTTTTGATAACCCCTGCAGAAACAGACAAACACCAAAACTCATGGAATTCTGTCAGATAAAACCCTAAGTCTAGGTGTTGGTTGCATTTGGATCCTTTTCTTTATTTATTTGATAACTATATTTGGTACTTAAGGACCGTCAACAGATACTAGGTTGCCACCCAAGAAGACAGCGTAGCCGGAGGTGGAGCGCCGAGTGTCCAGACACCCCACCCAGTCAGCGTCATTGTAGACGACGAGGTTGGCGGAGGAGGCCCGGTGGAGTAGGAGGCCGTAGTCGAGCGTGCCCCGGAGGTAGCGGAGGAGGCACTTGAGAGCCGTGAGGTGAGGCTCCCGGGGATCATGCATGTGAAGGCAGACCTGCTGAACTGCATAGGTGATGTCCGGCCGGGTGAAGGTGAGGTACTGAAGGACACCGGCGAGACTCCTGTATGCAGTAGGATCAGACACTGGGGGGCCCTCAGCCTCGGATAGCTTACCCTGAGTATCAACCGGAGTGGAGCAGGGATTACAGTCAGTCATCCCAGCCTGCTCCAGGATATCCCGAGTATACTGCCACTGGTGAAGAAGTAACCCGACAGGACGAGGCTCAACAGTGACCCCGAGAAAATGGTGGAGCACACCCAGATCTTTCATAGCAAACTCCTGCTGAAGAGCGGCAATGATCCGGTGGAGAAGTGGCTCACTGGAGGCTGTGAGGACAATGTCATCAACATAGAGCAGCAAGTACGCAGTGTCAGCTTCATGGTGATAGATGAACAGTGATGTATCAGACTTAGCCTCTACGAACCCCAGTGTCAACAGGAAAGCAGCAAACCGGTGGTTCCACTCCCGGAGTGCCTGCTTGAGGCCGTAGAGAGATCTGTTGAGCCGGCAGACTATGTTAGGACGGGAGGAATCAACGAACCCCGCCGACTGACTACAGTACACTGTCTCGGTGAGAAGGCCGTGCAGAAATGCATTCTTGACGTCCAGCTGATGGACGGGCCATGACCAAGCCAGCGCCAACGAGAGCACGGTACGGACGGTGGCCGACTTGACCACCGGGCTGAAGGTCTTATCATAGTCAACTCCAGGGCGCTGAGTGAAAGCCCGGAGAACCCATCGAGCCTTGTAGCGCTCGAGAGTGCCATCAGCCCGACGCTTGTGGGTCCAGATCCACTTGCCGGTGACGACGTTGGAGCCCGGTGGCCGGGGCACCAACTCCCACGTCTGGTTGGCGAGAAGCGCGGCGTACTCCTCTTCCATCGTGCGACGCCAGTGAGGATCCAACAGGGCGTCACGGACGGAAGAAGGTACCGGGGAGACCAGCGCGTCGCCGGTCGATGCCTCAAGGGCCCGAGGTGGCAGTGTGCCAGTCACGTGCCGTGTCACCATTGGGTGAACATGCCGTGGGTGTCGATGAAGAAGCGGCGGGTGGTAGACCGGCTGTGTGCCACGGGCCGCCGTGGACTGTGGCGGTGGTGTCGGTGTCCCCGGCGGAGAAGGGACCGTGAGTGGCGGCGGCCGTGGCCTGCCCTGGTACACCCGTACCGGCACGGCGAACCACGACGGAGGTGCCGGGGCAGGACCAGGCGACGGCGACTGGCACGGCCCCCCCGGAGCAGTATCGGGGGAAGAGTTCCCCAGACCTGCGCCAACCGGAGAGGGCGGGGCCGCGCTAGAAGGCAACGGGCCCGGACCCGCCGGGGAGCCGAGACGGGTGGCCGACAAGGAGCGCGGCGAAGTGGTACCTACAAGAGACCACGGAAAAGGTGGCTGGACCACCGTGTCAGCGGGAAAGAGGGAGGGGGATCAAGAACAGGAGTGGTGGTGGTGCTGGAGATGGGAAAGACGGACTCATCGAACACCACATGGCGAGAGATGAGGACCCGTCGGGAGGTAAGGTCAAAGCACCAGTACCCCTTGTGATCCGGGGAGTACCCGAGGAAGACACAGAGAGTGGAGCGGGGGTCCAGCTTGTGGGAAGAAGTGGCAGCGGTGTTGGGGTAACACGCACACCCAAACACGCGGAGGTGATCGTATCGAGGAGGGGTACCAAAGAGGACGTGGTGTGGCGTGTTAGCGGGACAGGCAACGGAAGGAAGACGGTTGAGGAGGTAGGTGGAGGTATGCAAGCCCTCAGCCCAGAAGCGAGCAGGAAGAGAAACCTAAAACAGAAGGGTGCGCACGGTGTCGTTGGTGGTGCAAATCATCCGCTCAGCCTTGCCATTCTGCGAAGAGGTATATGGGCAAGACATGCGCAACTGAACACCGTGAGAGAGAAAGAATGCTCGGAAGGTGGAGTTATCAAACTCACGACCATTGTCACACTGGACGGCCTTGATGGTGAGGCCGAACTGTGTGGACACCCAAGTGAAGAAGTGAAGAAGCGTGGGAAACGTATCAGACTTCGCACGGAGGGGAAACATCCACGAATAATGCGAAAAATCGTCAACCACCACAAGATAGTACTTATAACTAGAAAGACTGATAACAGGAGATGTCCATAGGTCGCAATGTACAAGATAAAAAATGCGGGCCGCATGGGAAGTAGAACTATGAAAAGGAAGACGAACATGTCGACCCAATTGGCACACATGACACAGTTGCTTATCAGGAGCCCGAGTACATGGAAGACCAAAACTATGACTGAGCTGCATCAGGGCATCACGTCCAAGATGACCGAGGCGTCGGTGCCAAGTAGTAGAGGAAGTAGAAGCGGCGAAGGCAGCTGACAGAACGGACGACGAAGAAGATGAAGTAGCCGTCGGGAAGCAAAGGGTGTAAAGGGGCCCGGAGCTGTCACATCGGAGCAGAGGACGCCGAGAAGCCAAATCCTTTACAGTAAGACCAGAAGAGTCAAATTCCATAGAACAGGAATTATCAGCTGTAAAACGACGAATAGAAAGAAGGTTGTGAACCATAGAAGGAGCAACAAGAACATCAGGAAAATGGAAGGAGCCATGAGCACCGGCGGTACCCACAGACGTGACGGGAAGACACGAACCATTTGCGACCATAATGGATGAAGGAAGAGAAGAAGAGGGAGAGTGGAGAGACAAAAGTATACCGGGGTCAGGGGTGGTGTGGTAGGTGGCTCCCGAATCAGCGATCCACTCAGGTCCGATCGGAGGTGTCAGACCCATAGTGCTGAACGACCAAGGCCGCCTGGTCCCAGCCGACAACCCCATGTAGGGTGCCGGAGGGTGGAGCCCACGGCGTAGCGCCAGGAGGTGGAGCACCAGGTGGAGCACCGGTGAGCATGGCCGCCGGTGGACGAGGGTCGCCCTCGGGAGCGTGGAAGGGTGTTAGGTCCTAGATGGCTAGAGGGGGGGTGAATAGCCTATTAAAAAATCTACAAGTACTACTAAGCAAACTTGTTAGAATAACAAACGGCGTAAAGCGAGTTTTGCTTAGCCAAGGGTTGTGATGCAAGCCTCCTATCCACAAGTCTAGTAGATTATGATCTCTAGTTCACACAAGAGCTATGTCACTAAAGTTACACTAGAGAACAAGCTAACACTACTAGCAAAGCTACTACTAGACGTACACAAGATAAACTAGTGAATGTAAATGCAAGAGAGAGGATTGTGATTATTATACCGACGGTGAAGTGAAGATGTTGCCAATCACCAAGATGATATACAATCAATCAATATTGACAACAATACAATATGAAGACCAATCACCGGGAGACAAGAGACACAATATTTGTTCACCCGGTGTTCACTTGTGCACCGACAAGCTACGTCACCGGTTGTGTCGACCAACACTTAGATGGTTCCTCGGTGTGACCCTCAAGTCACTTGCCCTTCAAGGCACGCCCCGCAAGGCACCGCAAGACACCACTCTCAAGTGAGGTAACTCAATGACACGCGGATTCCACTAGAGTTGCTTTTGGCGTCCCGCCGAGGAAAGCACAAGAACCTCTCACAATCAACCGGAGGTGGCCAAGAACAATCACCTTCTCTTGCCAACGCCTCCAACAATCTCCAAGCCGGCTAGGAGCGGTACTCTCCAAGAGTAACAAGAAATCCACCGGCTAAACCACCCACAAGTGCCACTAGATGCCCTCAAGCTATGCAATGCACTTTGGGATCACTCAATCTCACTTTTGATTTGCAATCAAGCAAGGGAGATGAGTGGGAGGAGTTGTTCTAGCTCAAAGGATGCACAAGTATGTTAGAAATGCCAAGTGACCTCCCCAAGGGCCGGCCAACGAGTATTTATAAGCATCCCATCCAAATAGAGCCGTTGCACTCCACTTGTCCGTTTTTCGCGGGAGCACCGGACGCGCCGGTCGTAACTGACCGGACGCGCTCAACCGCGTCCGGTGCCCCTGCGACGTCCACGTGTTCTCTAATTTCAAATTCGTCCGTTAGATCCTCCAACGGTCACTGCGCGCCAACGGTCAAACGAGGGACCGGACGCGCTGTTGCGAACCACCGGACGCGCCGGTGCGCACAGCACCCGCGCCCGCGAAGACAAGACCGGACGCGCTTCTCGCAACCACCGGACGCCACAGTACCCGCGTCCGGTGCGAGTCTAGTAAGCTCCCTGGACCACCGGACGCGTCCGATGGTGAGGGACCGGACGCGGACCGCGTCCGACGTCCTCGGTTCCCTCAGGGCGCAAGACCGGACGCGCCGGTCCCGTGGGTCACCGGACGCGCCGGTGTCAAACCCTAGCTCGCGCGCCTGACGCCCGCGCTGCACTGACCGGACGCGCCGGTCGAAACTGACCGCGTCCGGTGCAGCGTCCGGTGCTGCGTCCAGTCACTTCTGTGACCGCGTTCGCCTCCGTTTCTTTTCCGACTTCCGGCGCAATGGAAAATAGGCATTTCATTTCCCCGAAATCGCCTGAATCCCGCGCTCGCACGCTCGGCGGGAGAGAGAAAGGAACCAAACCCCTCTCTACCCGCAAACCACAGCGCGACCAACGCCACCTTTGCAAATGTGCCAACACCATCAAGTGTACATCTCCATGTGCTTGTGTGTTAGCATTTTCTCAATCATTTTCAAAGGTTTTCCCGTTAGCTCACTAGGCCCTACATGCAATGCACTTCATGAATTCACCTAGTGGCACCCATGCGTCGAATAACCGATAAGATTTCCCCTCTTAATAGTTCGGCTATCGATCCTAAACCACTCACACCCTCTATGGTGTCTTGAGTGTAAAACAAAATGGCCCTATGGTTATACCTTTGCCTTGAGCCCATTTTGTTTCTCCAAATGATATGATCCACTTCATATCATCACATGACCGTCTCGATCCATCGACCTTGACTTTACTTGCTCTTTACCGTTGCATCGGTCCGTCGGCGCCAAGTCTTGCTCAAGCTTCACCATCGCATGGTCCTTCGCTTCGAAGCCTCGACTCGCCCTTCACCTTCACAACCGGTCCATCGAGCCAAGCCTCATCTTGGTCTTCATCATCTTGGTCACATGAGTCAATGTCATGTCTCATATTCAATGACCACCTTTATCTAAATCATCCACTTAGATACAAAGGTTAGTCCTAAGTTTCATCAATTACCCAAAACCAAACTAGGGACTTTCAAAGGGCCACATGGAAATGCGCCCGGACCACGGGTTCTAGAAGGAAGGCCATGGTGCCCCCTGATGCCCATCCGGTGCCGGAGCCTGGGCGAGACCACCCCGGCCGCCCCCGTGACCCCCTCCTCGGTGACGACGACCACCACGACCCCCACCCCCGCTTGGCCCGGAGGGAGGGGGACCCAAGAGAGATGGCGGCGGTGGAGCGGACGATCGTGGTGGAGCAGACGGCCGTGGCGGAGTAGCAGCCAGAGCCATCGAGGAGGACGAGGACCCCGGAGAAGCGGCCGACCCCGGCTGGATGCCCTGTGTGAGCTCCTCCATGACAAGGTCGTCACGGACCTCCAGAAAGGTGGGGAAGGGCCGCTGACGGGTGATCCACGTCCTGAGGTGGGAATAGCGGTCACTGAGCCCGCGGAGGACGTTGAGGACCAAGATACGATCCTCCACGGGCCAGCCGAGGTCGCCAGGGGAGTCGGCCATACCCTTCATCCGACGGCAGAACTCGCCAACGGAGAGGTCACCCTGAACGAAGGTGCGGAAGCTCGTGTCGAGGCGCAGAGCCCGGGCCTCGGCGTTGCCCAGGAACTGTCCCTCAAGGGCAAGCCACGCCCGGCGCGCGTCAGGGGAGGTGCGGACGAGGTCGTGGAGGTCCAGGGAGATCGTCCCCAGGATCCAGGAGAGGACGATGCTGTCAAGACGGAGCCACGACGGTGTCTGGGCGACGACCGAGGCGTCAACAAGGACGTGGTCGTCAAGGGCGTAGCGACAGAGAGTGAGAAGCACCAGATCCCACCAGCGGGCGTAGGAGGGCGACTCCGGCTCGAGGACGACCGGAACGAGGAGGCGAATGTTCTGGACCCCCCCCGGCCTGGTAGTGCAGCTAAGCCACGAGCGGGTCAGCCGGGTCGTGCCAGAGGACGGCGGTGTGGGACACGCGGCGTCCCGACGAGTCGAAGGAGGTGGCCCCAGCGTCGGTGGGAGAGGCGAGGAGCTGCTCCGCCTCAGCGATCTGGCAGGCTAGGGCATCGGCCGCATCACGCTCCCGCTCCCACACAAGTGCAGCCACGCGCACACGAGCCTGCCCCTCCGCGGCGGCAGCCCGGGCAGCGACGAGAGCGGCGGCGAGTGCGGAGTCGGGGTGGGTGCCAGGAAAGGGCAGCGGAGGTGGGGCGGGGAAGAGGAAGGTCGCGCCTTGGGAAGTCATCCCCACACCCCCATGCTGTGAACCGGCGATGTACAGGATCCCGGCAGCCGCGACGAGAGCCCCAGCAAGTGCTGTTGCATCTCCGGCGCCCAAGGGAAGAGGAGGAGCCACCGGATCGGTGAGGGCAGCAGAGGCACCAGAGGCGGCCACCACCGCGTCCCCCCCGGTGTCTGCCTGGACAGGTGCGCCCACACCGGGAGGGCTGGTGCCCGCAGCCGCCAGTGCCCCGGCTAGTGCGGCGCCCAGCAGAGGAGGGGGCGCGCAGCCCTGGGGCGGCGGTGGGGGAGTAGGCGCGCCTGCGCCGCTGGCCCCAGCAGCGGCCGGGAGAACCGTGGCATCCGGCCCAGGAAGGCCGACGGCGGAACCAGGAGCGGCGGAAGGGGGAGGAGAACGGGTGATCTGGGCCCAGGATGGGGAGGAGAGGGGAGAGAACGAGGTAAAGTAAGGAGGGGGAGGAGGGCAGCCAGCCATGTCCACCGGCGGCAGGGGAGGCCGGCGGCGGCAGGGGAGAGCTAGGCTGCTGATACCATGCTAGAATGATTAGACTATTGATTTGGGCTAACCCTAGAAGGGTAGCTATATAGGTAACCATACATGGGCCACATGGGCCTAGCCTCATGGGCCTAATACACACACATTCCAACACAAAACATAAGAGGAGATAGCACCAAACAAATCCATGGCATCTTCCCTTCTGCCACCTTTGAGCAAAGCACCAATCATAATAGTGAAAGTAATAATATCAAGTTGAAGATCCTTAGAACACAGGCTCTGGAACATTTTGAATGCTTCATCAACACAATTATTCTTGCAAAGCCCAGTTAGAATTATGTTGTACGTGTAAATGTTCCACTGTTTTCCACTTGAGATCATATTGAGATACAGTTCCTTTGCTTCCGAAAATCTATCGGTTTTAAACAATCCATGCAGTATAGTACTATAAGTCACAACTCCGGGAGTAATGCCATTACGCAATATTTCTTGAAAAAACACTATATGCATCATCTATCCTATGAGCTTTACAGTAGCCATGAAGCAAGGTATTATAAGTCCATTCATTAGGTTTCAAGCCAACTGAGAGCATAACATCAAGTGACTTTGCTGCTTCATCAATTCTACCAACTAAGCAGTGGCCACCTATCAATGTAGTATATGAGATAACATCAGGCCTCGTGCCCACATGTTCCATCAAGTCAATGAGCCTCTGGGCTTTCATAACCTGTCCTTTTGTGCATAAGTTACACATTATGGTGTTGAAGAACACGACATTGGGACGGATTCCTTGATTCAACATTTCGAAAAATAATTCCTCCGCTTTCTCCCATTTGTCAACGGTGCACAGTCCATAGACTAGGGAGGTAAAAACAAAGATGCTAGGATCCACTCCTTCGTTGATCATCTGATTGAATTTGAGCACAGCGTGGTCTACTCTGCCTACCTTGCATAGTGCATCTATTAGTGCTCCATAGCTGACTACATCAGGACTTAGCCCTTGCTGCCTCATTTTGGTAAATATATGCAATGCCTCATCTGTCATTGCCTTTTTAGCATATGCACAGAACATTATGTTGAAGATGCGATGATTAGGTGAAATACCATTTCCTACCATCAAATCTAGGAAACTATGCATTTCAGACAGAACACCTTTGGTAGCATATCCATGAAGCATAATGCGATAGGTACTTACATGAGGTTTTATCCCCTTCCTAATCATAGAATCAAAAATCTTCCTGGCTTCTGTGCATTTTCCCTTCTTGCATAGATAGTCCAGTAGCAAACCATAAGTAAAACAATCTGGCTCAAAACCACGTGCAGACATTTCTTTAAGCATTCGAACCACATGTTTCCACTGTCCTATAGAGAGATATCCATGGATCAGACAATTATATGTGTCATTGTTTGGCTTAACACCTTTATCAATAATCTGCAGAAATACACCCTCGGCCCTGTCAACCACTTGAGCTTTGCACATGCCATCAATTACTGTGGTGTATGTCACAGCATTCGGTGGAATCCCCTGATCCATCATTTCAAGAAACAGGTTGTAAGCTGTTCACTTGACCCTCAGTAAAGAAACCCTTGATGACGGTGTTGTAGGACACCACATCCGGTAGGCAGCTCCTAACTTGATCATCAGCCATCATGTGGAGCAGCTCAAGTGCCTCCTCAGCTCTCGTTTCATTGCAGAAACCCTTGAGAAGTGTATTGTATGATACTACGTTCGGCGTGCAGCCAAGCTCAGGCATTCGTTTGGTCAAAACGTCCATGGCCTCACCCACCATCTTTGCGTCACAGAGACCTTTGAGCAGTTAACTGATGACTACTACGTCATTCACCCTCCAGCCCGACTTAAGGATGAGGCCAAAGGTGGCGAAGCCATGCTCCAGGCGGCCCATGCGACAGAAGCAGCCGATGAGTATACTGTAGGTGCGAAGGTTTGGAGTCAACTTGATGGTGCATTCACAGATCATCCGGTTGAAGAGGGAGACGACGAGCTCTGACTCTGAGATGGAGGAGCGCCGGCCGGAAGCACGAGACACAGCGGTGAGGATATGGTTGAAGGCAGTAACCGAGGCGGGCCTGGCGTGGGTAAGCAATCCATCGAACAGCTTGAGCGCGTCGTCGAGGCCGAGGCTTCCCGAGCGGGCGCGCCTGGTGATGACGCGCTCCAGCTCCAAGCACCGGTCGGCGGCGGCGCTCACGCAGCGCGACATGACGACGGGGCTCCGCGGCTCAGCTATGGGACCGGGGACGAGAGGCAGGGACCTGCGCCGCTTCAGTCTCCAGATCGATCGGGGAAGCAGAGCAGCAGCAGCCCACGTGAGGTGGCCGGAGGCGGGCGTCCAGTGCCGTGGAGTGTGTGAGGTTAGGAGCTGGAATGGCGGGCGGCGGCGTGGGCGGTGGCGAGACGGGGCGACGGGCGATGGGGAAATCCTCGCCTCCGTAACGCTCGCTCTCTCTAGGAGCTGGCGCTCTCTGGTTGTTTAAATTTTTTTTTCTATTACCTCTGTCACTCCCTAATCTATATCTATATCTATATCTATATATATATATAAATATAAATATAAAGGAAAAATTTCTACACCTTTTTTTCGTTTCCACCCCTCTTTTTTCTGTCTGCCCAGAGCATCGTATCAGACGGTCGGTCTCACCAGGTTCCGTACCACCTCTCCCTACTAGCCACGGCCAACCGGAACGGATCCTAGGCTACCTTTGGTTTTCGAGTGTAAATACAAGTAAATATGTACTGTATATATGTACTCCTGTATACAGTACGTATAAAGAGTAGCATGCGCTAGTACATACCAGTGTCCTCAGACTCTTTTTTTTGTCCATTTATTTTTTTCCGTCTCCTCCTAACCGCCGAACAATGAAGAGTTTCTTCCGTCCGATAGCTCTTGTCTAGCGCGATATGGAGTCCGATTCTAAAATATCTTCGTCTCCTATTCTCAAATGTGCAACTGGTCAAAAATAAATTATGCAAATCTAATTTTTTGACTGAATCCGTATCAAAGAAAACACATAATATTTCCTACAATAATTTTTAACGGCAATGCTACCATGCTATTCCCTCCGTCCCAAAAAACATGTAAATCTCGTTTCCCGAGAAGTCAAATATTCTTAATTTTGACTGAATATATATGACAAAGTATTAATGTTCATGATACGTAATAAGTATTATTAGATTAATTATAGAATATATTTTCATAATAAACCTAATCGAAGATATAAATGTAGATAATATATTCTAGAAACTTAGTCAAACCTAAGATTCTATTGACTCCTCGTAAAACGAGATTTACATGTTTTTTTTTGACAGAGGGAGTATATATATTACCGGGGGCTCGAATTGAGCCTGGTCATTGGAATCAGAGTCCTGCTTAGACAGGACAAAACTAATTCATTTCCATCACGCAATCAAATCAAGTCACGGATATCTAGCAGCTAAGGTGCCTATAAATTAACATGCACCTGGCCGAATCTTCGAACCACGAACAAATCCATCTAGCTAGCTTCCGTTTCGTACAACAACGATGGCACTTGGCGCTGCACGTGCTCCACCGCTTGCCGATGCCGTCGTCGACTACAGCCCGCTGCCCACGGACATGTTGCACGACATCTTGCCCTACCTTCCCTCTAACGAGGTTTGCCGCAAGCGGCTGGTGTGCCGGACGTGGCGGTCGCTGACGTCCGACACACACTTTGCCAGGGCACACGCACCACACGCCATCTAGCACCGCATGTCATCGTCGTCCGCCACCACGATGAAGACAGGCAGCTGAGGTCCGCGTCGTGGACCTGCACGGCAAAGTCATCAAGTGGAGATTGATTCGATGGCCCATCGGCCGCCTGAGCATGCACGTACGACGACCTGCTCTGCACCTCCCATGGCTGGGGCCTGACCAGTGTGGTGGACATGGTCGTCGGTGCCGTTTCCGACGGGGCCGCCGAGCACCAGAAGAAAGTCAACTTAGCCTATGTTGTGGTTGTCGCCGGGCTCGCCTACTTCCTTGCAGACAAACTCGACGTGGAGGCAGATCGCCTAGCTGTATTTGACCTGGTGACGGAGGAGTGGAAACTAGCGACGCTAAGGGCCCTGACCAGTAGCCTTCTAGCTAGCATGGACGACGAGGAGACCCTATCGTCCTCTTATTCTTCTTTGTAGGAAACATTGTCAACTGGCCAGGTTGGGCGAGAGCTTGGTGGTACACTACTTCAACGTCAAGAATGGCTCGACGGAACTCTGGTTCCTACATGACATGGAAGATGACACGACAGGACGCTGGAGCAAACCGTTGGACATCATTAAATAAATTAATTTATATTAGGTTCTCATGGACATCATTAAAATAAAAATCTATCAATACACACATATTAGGTTGTCATGGACATCATTAAATAAATTATAAAATAAAAATCTAACAATGCACATATTTTTAATAGCTTCTTTACGCAAAATTTCCGACCATTTTTTTATCCATCGTCCCTTAACTAAAAGTGTTTTTTATCGATTCAGGTTTTAGAGGACAAGGAAGACAGGAGCACTCGAGGCCGCATCACCACTTGATCCGTGCTCACCACTACGTCGCCACCCCCCTCGCCCGCGGCAATGGTGTGGCCCGTGCCTCACCGCAACAACACCGCCCGCCACCGAGGATCGTGCAGGAGGCTCAGGAAGAGTGAACATGCCACTCGCCATAGACCTTGGTCGAGCAAGGAAAAAGCTAGAGAAGAAAAAACAAAAAAGAGTATTATAGTCATTTTCTTGTTTTCAACAATTAGAAGAGCCTAACGTACTTTTAAAACAGTTTCAGCTTCATCAATGGAACTGCTCCACTAGCTGAAGTTAGAAAAATCACTACCATTAAAGCAGAGTTGTACCAAACGGATCTAAAAAGAAAACAGAAAAAATAGAAGAAGTTTACTCCTCAGTCACTGCTGCGCTCAACTTCACCAAATTTGGAACGGAGAAAGTACTTTATCAATTCCTATTACTTTTAACTAAGAAAATAATTTATTCATTCATAACTAGAAATTTGTGTGTGTCAAATAATTAGATATACACGTAACATCATACAAGATATCATGACAAACTTCATGAACGAGGCTAGATTATTGACCCTTGAAGTTTGAAATTGATGGTAATGTTGATATATTTGATCATCACCCGTGGGCAATTTTGCTAGTCTATATCTATACTCTATACCTAATAATAAAGAGACAAAATTTCCGCCATGATTTTTCTTCCACCTCTTTTTCTTCCACTCCGGGTTCTATTCCAGTTCAGGTTGTCCTCCAGTCTAAAATTTTCCACATCCGATTTTCTCTATTATTATGGAACTGTCCGTTTTTCCGTGGAAGTTCCTGTGCATATCCTTTTCCGATTCGTTTATTTTTTCTGTCCGTGCGTCGGGTGCTCTACGTGACTTTTTTTTCTCTTTTCTCATGTTAGAGTTGGAGGGAGCTACATGTCTTTTTCCATAATCAATTGGACAGGGTCACATAGGTTGATTTCAGTAAGCCGTGGCCAGATATGAACATATTCGTCTAGGACAATGGTCCTTGTCCAAATAGGACTGCATACAACCATCCTGAACATATTCGTCTAGGACAATGGTCCTTGTCCTAGGACTGCATACAACTATCCTGCAACTATAAAATAAAAACAAATATGAACCTAGAGACAACCACAAACAACCTGAATAAAAAAACAATAGACAACACTCCTCTAATTTCCATCAAAATCATGGATGTCAACGTTGAACCATATGATGAAGCCTGCAACCAGCGACGACGAGTGAGGCCGCACCCCATGCTGCGAGATGGGGCCACCGCTGGCCACCGAGCCTGCTCCGCCGCTGCGTCCCCTGACGGACCCGCACCTAGATCTGCCACCTCGGGGCGAGCGCAGCTGACGGAAGCCGATATTCTACATCATGGAGATGCCAGGATTGATGCCCGTCAAGATGCACGTACAGAAGGTGAGATAGAGGGCCTTGAAAACCTAAAAAGAGAAATGCATCTAGGTAAAATTCATGAAAAGTATGGCATTATTCTTATTATACATTCTTATTGATCTACAGATCCATACAGTACAAAAAACACTCAGGCAGACAATCCATTAGGGTCAGAATATACGGTCATGGATGCCAAGGAACAAAAAAGGAAAAGAGATAGAGCGGTATGCAGAGATGAGCAATGAAAAAAAGCAGGAAAAACTTAGAAGGCTCCGTGAAGCCTATCAGCGAAAGAAAAAAATAAAGAGTCGACACAACTCAACGAAAATGGCAAACAAGGGAGTGCCGACCAGCGAGCGGAAGCCGATATTCTACATCACGAAGATGCCAGGATTCATGCCCGTCAACATGTACATATAGGAGGTGGCATAGAAGCCCTTGAAAACGTAAAAGAAGAATTGCATCTAGGTAAAATTACTTCAATATTGCTTTTTTCTTTTTTTTTCTCTATTGCATTCAAGAAAAATATGACACTATTCTTATTATACATTCTTATTGATCTACAGATTCATACAGTACATAAAACACTCAGGCAGACAATCCATTAGGGTCAGAATATAAAGTCATGGATGCCAAGGAGAAAAAAGGAAAAGAGATAGAGAGCGTTATGCACAATGTCCAATGAAGAAAAGCAAGAAAAACTTAAAAGGCTCCGTGAAGCCTATCTGGAAAAGAAAAAAAATAAAGAGTCAACACAGCTCAAAGAAAATGGCACACAAGGGAGGAAGCAATATATAGAAGAAAAGCAGATAGAACAAAAGAATAAAAAGTGCCAACATGATAGGCAGCGATATGCAAATATGCAACCAGAACAAAAGAAAGCTAGAATACAACAAATTACACAAAACAAAGAACTGAAGCGTAGCACACAAATCAAAGATTCAATCGCCTTGGAGAGCCCTGCATATATAGAACCGGAACCGGAGAACCCTGCATATATAGAACCGGAACTGGAAGTTAGAACATCAACCTTTGATTTAAAACAAAGGAAGCATGTGACGCCGGGTGAAAGACAAACATTGCTACAACGCCGTAATGAAGAATTCACAAGAAAAATAGGAAATATTGTTGTATCATCAAAAGAAGAGACATCCAAAATGAAAAATGGAGACAACGACGAGGAAAATCCACAGTTGCCAGAAGCCATCATTAACGGTAATACTATAATTTATACAGTACTTCTACATTACAAGACAATATACAACTTTATGTAAAACTAACCATGCTTCTTGGACAGATATTCCCTCTTCAATATGTCCAGCCACCAAAGAGAAAAATGGACCAGGAACAACCTATAGTAAAGATAATGGTAAGTTTATCTTGTTATTATTTATACAAGGCAATATACAACCTTATGTAAAACTAACCATGCTTCTTGGACAGATATTTCCTCTTCGATGTGTCCAGCCACCAAAGACAAAGATGGACCAGGAACAGCCTACAGTGAAGATCATGGTAAGTTTACCAAGTTATTATTTATACAAGACAATATACAACCTTATATAAAAGTAACCACGCTTCTTGGACAGATATGCCATCTTCGATGTTTCCAGCCACCAAAGACAAAGATGGACCAGGAACAGCCTACAGTGAAGATCATGGTAAGTTTATCAAGTTATTATTTATGCTCTTATGAAATAGAAAAACCAATATATACACAAAACATTACTGTGCAGACAATGATAGAGTCATATTTGAACAAGACACTAACGAGGATGAATATATGTTCTCTGCTCAAGGTATGCTAAATAAAATTAAAATACATTCGAATCATTATAATATTTTATACTTTGCTGATTTTTAAATTCTAGTACTAAAAAACAGAGTGGGACATAGATGAGGAAATTGAGATCTCCGACGATGAGGAAACGGCTGCTGAGGATTCTAACATCCATGACCCGTATGATATCGTCTACAGCAACATACCAGAAAAGACTCACATGCTGAAAACTGTAGAAAATTGCAGATTTTGCAATGCAAAAAAGTTTGAGTATGAGTCCGAAGGCTTATGTTGCAGAAAGGGAAAGATCAAACTAGCCAATCCAGAGACACCAACTCAACTCATGAGGCTTTGGACAAACAATGATTCTGATGCAAGGCATTTTCGGAACAATATAAGATTCTTCAACGGACACTTCTCATTTACTACTCTATATTGTCAGCTTGACAGAGACACGGTCGATGTCCGAAACACTGGCATCTACACCTTTCGAGCACATGGTTAGATATACCACAATATACCCTGCATTGGTAATAGTCCAGCATATCAAAAGCACCTAGTGCTATACTTCTATGATGATGATCCAAGCCTAGAGCATCGTTTCCGTAGTTGCCGCAAAGAATTATATGAGCAAGACAAGCACGTAATGAGCATAATCACCGATGTTCTACGTGAAAACCCATACTCAAAACAGTTTAGGAGTTTGGGACAGGCCCAGAACCTTGATGACTATAGAGTTATCTTGAACCTTGACCAGAGATTGGATCAGAGAGTATACAATGCACCAATCAATTCAGAGGTAGCTGCAGTATGGATAGAAGGAAACGAAAGAAGAAATACTTTTGATAAGAATATAATACTGCATGGCAAAAACAATGAAATACAAGGAATACGATCATATCATGGATGCTATGATACATTATCATATCCTATATTCTTTCCTAAGGGCCGAACTAGGTTGGCATCTAGATATCCCAAAAGTCGGTGTACGAATGGAAGATGTGATAAAGGCACGTGCAAAGAAAAAAGATAATGGCGATGACCCTGGTTAGTATATCATATACTTTTGTCTTATCTAAATTTAAATTATGATATATGGCAAATTCATCCATATGAAGCTGACTCTTGATTTTATAATATTAAAACAGATTCAAACAGCAGGCTGTGCGTAACCACGAGAGAATACTACTGCTACAAATTCCATGTGCGACCAAATATTTTTGATCTAGTGTTATATGGTGGACGACTATACCAGCAGTTTGTTGTAGATACATATATCAAGATTGAAAACTCCAGATTGGACTACATGTATCAGCATCAGAAAGAAATCAGAGCAGACTTATACCAAGGGCTTTTGGATAGCATTCAAGCCGGCGAGCAACAAGAGAATGAAATTGGTAGAAGAATACTCCCCTCATCATTTATTGGAGGGCCACGAGATAAACATCGTCGTTATCTAGACGCTATGGCTCTGGTCAGAAAATATGGAAAAACAGACATATTCCTTACGATGACATGCAACCCAATTGGGAAGAGATAAAAAATGAACTGAAGTTTGGACAGATACCACAACATTGCCCAGACCTGGTTGTTCGTCTTTTCAGGGCAAAGCTAGAAGAAATGAAGGAACAGTTATTTGAAAAGGACATCATCGGAAAGGTCAAGGCATATACCTATGTGGTAGAATTCCAGAAGAGAGGACTACCACATGCTCACTTCTTGCTGATCATGACAGGAAAATACAAGTACACATGCCCAGAACAGTACGATAGAATCATATCCGCTGAGCTACCTAACAAGCACAAATACCCAGAGCTATACAAATTGGTAGTCAAACATATGATGCATGGTCCTTGCGGAGCACTGAATAGATACTGTCCGTGCACAAAGAATCGTACATCATGCAAGAACAATTACCCAAGGGCATTTATTGAAACTACAATTACAGGCAAGGACTCCTACCCATTATATAGGAGACGCAACGACGGAAGGACCTCAAAAGTCAGAAAATGTGAATTAGATAATAGGTGGGTTGTTCCTTACAACCCTTACCTATTGATGATGTTCAACTGCCACATAAATGTTGAGATATGCTCGAGCATCAAAGCAGTCAAGTACCTATATAAATACCTATACAAGGGACATGACAAGGCATCTATATCTGTTGCTGGAGTAGAAAACGAAGTACAAGTCGATGAGATTCGACAGTACAGAGACGCACGATGGGTGATGCCTCCAGAAGCACTGTGGAGAATATTTGGATTCGAACTAAGCAAAATAAACCCTCCAGTCCAGCAGCTACAGTTGCACCTCCCAAACATGCACATGGTTTCGTACAATGGCAAAGACAAAATCAAGGATGTTATCAACCGTGGAGGCACAGAAAGGTCAATGCTGACAGCATACTTTGAAAGGAACACCTATGATGAAAAAGCCCGAGGTATACTGTACAGAGACTTTCCTGAGTATTATACTTGGAACACACAAGGCAAGTTATGGCAGCCGAGGAAACAAAAAACAAAATACCAAATTGGTAGAATAGTCGCAGCACATCCAGCTGAAGGGGAACGATACTATCTTCGGGTACTCCTAAACCATGTGACAGGCGCAACGAGCTACGAAGACCTCAGAACGGTTGACGATCAAATAATGCCAACATTTCGGGACGCCGCAGAAAAAATGGGACTCATTGAAGCAGACAACACAATAGATGAATGCATGACAGAAGCAGAGCTGTTTCGAATGCCATCATCGCTAAGAAGACTGTTCGCAACAATACTGGTGTTTTGTGAACCAAGCGACATCCGTAGTCTTTGGAACAATCACCTTGAGGCAATGTCAGAAGACTATAGCAGACACTGCAAGTGCAAACACACAGTCCAGCAGATGGTACTGAGAAATATCAGGGACATGCTGCAGTCAATGGGAAAAGACATCAAATCGTTTCCACTTCCAGAAATTGACAGACAACATGACACATCAGACAACATACCTAGGGAGATTATCGAGGAATCTTCAATCGAGGTGGACCCAGAGGACGCATCTTTGCATGAGTACCTGAACAATGAGCAAAAAATAGCCTATGAGAAGATCCTGTCAGCAACTAACAGCAATATAGGAGGCCTCTTCTTCGTCGATGGCCCAGGAGGCACAGGAAAAACATTCCTTTACAGGGCACTCCTAGCCACCGTGCGCAGCCAAGGTAAGATTGCTCTAGCAACAGCCAGTTTCGGTGTTGCGGCTTCAATAATGCCCGTAGGAAGAACTGCGCACTCGAGGTTCAAGATACCACTAAGAATAGATAATAGATCAGTTTGTGGATTCACAAAACAAAGCGGGACAACAAAACTACTACAGGCAGCAACACTAATAATATGGGACGAAGCATCAATGACTAAGAGGCAGGCTGTTGAGGCGCTAGATAAAAGCATGCGGGACATAATGGACATGCCAAATCTACCATTCAGAGGAAAAACTGTTGTGTTCGGAGGAGATTTTAGGCAAGTCCTACCTGTTGTCCGAAAGGGTTCAAGAGCCCAGATAGTAGACACATCGCTACACAGATCTGAGCTATGGAACTGCATGCAACATTTGAAGCTTGTACGGAACATGAGGGCTCAAAACGACCCATGGTTCGCAAAATTCCTTCTGTTTGTTGGAAACGGAACAGAAGAGACAAATAAAAAAGGCGAAATCCTTCTACCTCAAAGTATATGCATGGAACACAAGATAGAAGATAATGGACTAGATAGACTGATCAACCATATCTACCAAAAGGATGGTGCTTCCTTGAATGATCCAAAATACATTACGTCGAGAGCGATTCTATCCACAAAGAATGACTGTGTAGACAACATCAACCTGAAAATGATTGATTGCTTCGAGGGAGAAGAGATGGTGTATCACAGTTTCGATTCTGTAGAAGACGACCCGCACAACTACTATCCCCTAGAATTCCTGAACAGCCTTACACCAAACGGACTGCCTCCACATATGCTCAAACTCAAAATTAACTATCCAATTATACTGCTCAGGAATATCGACCCAGCTAACGGTCTTTGCAATGGCACAAGATTGGTCGTACGTGCGTTCCAAAAGAATGCAATCGATGCGGAGATTGTGCTCGGACAGCACTCAGGAATGCGAGTTTTCTTGCCTAGAATACCACTATGTCCCTCAGACGATGAGATGTTCCCGTTCTGTTTAAAGAGTAAACAATTTCCAGTCAGACTAAGCTTCGCAATGACAATAAACAAATCGCAAGGGCAGACGATACCAAATGTGGGCGTCTACCTGCCTGACCCGGTTTTCTCTCATGGACAACTGTATGTCACCCTCTCTAGAGCGACAGTAGCAAAGAACATAAAGGTACTCATCGGAAAACATGAAGAAGAGGAGGATGAGGAGGAGGACAAGAAGAAGAGAAAGACGAAGAAGAAGATCATCACAAGTGAGACATACACTAAGAATATCGTCTACACGGAGGTACTAACCAAATTAGTGATGTGCAGTTACAAAAACTGTAACCATCCTGTGTATGTCGATATTTAATGCTCGACGGATCTATTATTCTCTGCCAGTAGAATTAAAGATACGAAAAATATTGTTTCATACTCCCTCCGTCCTAGGATATAAGGCGTAACCACTTTTTATTCATGTCCCATGATATAAGGCGTGCTCTTTCACAGACATTAATGCAGTAGTTCTAGTGCTGAGAGAGAGAATTAAATATGTTCTTGGTCTTTGAACCAGAGGTGGTTATGGCTTATATCCTAGGACGGAGGGAGTAATGACAATTCTATTTCCTGATTCAAAATTATAATATTCTATTCCAGTGGCAAACCAATACTGGGAAAACAACAAAAAACACACTGGAAAGATGTATATATATAACCAATGTATCATGGATAGGAAAAAAAATAAATAGAAAAAGAACATTCATGTAAACAATATAAAAAGCCATTACAACGATCAGGAAATTGGGCACAACAGGATATACTCAAAATCTTTGCACTACATTAACAATAATATATAGATGCAGATTATGATTAAATCAAAAGAAAATAGCTAACTAAAAAGCGCTCATCTCCAATCAAATCTTCATGCAACAAATTGCAGGAATAAAAAAAATTAGATTCCAAAAATTTCCTCCAGTTAATGGTATGTTGTTCATTACTCCTTGCCACTCAGTGTAAGCAAATGATGAACCATCAACAACTGATATGTTATCTGACCCTACTTCCTTGAAGAATACAAAACATTTCAACAAGAATTTCCAGAGCGGTACCTTGCATCTCCAAAGAAGAATCTAAAGATCTTTCAGCAGCTAGAAGAAGCTTAGATAACTCAGAACCATGGGCATGATGATTACTTGACGCTTTACTGCATAATATCTGAAAACGTATTTTTACAATCAGATAAGAGAAAAATGAAGTATAAATCAAGCACAGAGGCTATTAGTCATCACCTTATGCAGAATCCTTAACACATCGCTCTTACAGTCAAGTGGAAAATCCTCATCGTCAAATAGTGGCAACAATCTGCCGAAAACAGTCCTAATAACTGGAAAATGGCAGGTATTTCTGCAAAAAAATAAAACACATGCATTTTAACGCCATAGACTTCACAGAAGAGGAATCGTGATTCATAACAAGCATAGATCTTTAAATCTTTACTAAAGATATCCACAACATACAAGAAAAAGATGAGAATGCAATGTGAGCAGAGAAAAAACTTGCCAGATTGCTCTCACATGGTGATTGCCACTTAGAGTTGGACAGTTGGTGGTGCTGATTGGGGAAGAAGAGAACTGGAGTGGGGATTTCAGTATCTCACAGCCGCCGACCCGTCGAAGCCGCCTCCACCGCTCGTATCTGCCTCCGGCACCGCTCGTAGACGCCGTCCGCGCGTACCCGCTCACCGGCGGCCTCCCCAACTTGGCGTCGTCGGAGTACCTCGTCGAGGAGGAGTTCCAGATCGTGCTCAAACCGAGCCCGTGTGTCGTCGTCCGTGGGCCTGACCCCTACGACATCGTTCAGGTCGACGGCCAAGCGGTGGAGCAGCGGTCGCTGGAGCAGCCGGTACGACACCGAAACCATGACAACCGCGGCCACGGCCATCCGCCGCCGCGACTGCCGCTTGGGGAGAGTTGGGCCGCACCGCTGTCTCCGGTCCACCTCCGCCTTCCGACTCCGGGGACCAGGCGCAGACTGGGAGAATCAAGTGGGAGAGAAGTGTGTGGGCCATGGTTCGGAGGAGGTTCTTTGGCCGCTCACTACATAGTCTTCTGGCCCATCGATTTTTAGCTGCCTAAAAAAATGAAGGTCCATATTAGTCAGAGATAATTTGCATAGTACAATTACACACGACATATTATTTTATTTTTCAGATATGCCAATAAATCTGAAATTAAAAAAAGTAAGAGCAATATATATATATATATATATATATATATATATATATATATATATATATATATATATATATATATATATATAAAAACCTGTAGCAACGCACGGGCATATTTACTAGTCTATACCTAATATTTAAAAGGGAAAATTTCTGTGATTTCTTTTGTTTCCGCCCCTTTTTCTGTCTGCCGTTTCTACCAGCTAATAAAACACGAAAATTTATGTCCTCTGTCCGCCTCCTCTTTGTGTCTGCCCGTCCGCTCCAAGCTTGTCCGCCTATACAATACGTATACCAAGTAAAAAGGAAAGGAAAACACCAACAAGGAATAGATGAGAAGGAAACTAGGAATCCACACGACTACCCGAAAATTTCTGGCGCGTCCAGCTTTCCAACGCCGACACGGGCTTCGTGTCGCCGCCCCCGCAGGTGTCCAGCCCATTGAACCGAATCAACACATCATGATTTAGATCGAGAAGACTAAACAGACTACGATACGTTCCCCAAAGGAAAGACTAGGAGAGATCAGAAAACCAAATCAAGACAACACGATTTAGATCGACACCAAATAGAGTACGCTACCAAATCAAGACCATCATATATACTCCAGATCGAGACCAAAAACATACCAAATCGAGGCCACAAACCATGTCGCCAAAAGAATTGAGCACGTAGCGAAAATAATTGAGCACAAACGGCGAGGGCCGCCTCAGTACCTCACCCGACGTCGCATAATCACCCGGTTGCTGCGTCTCGAACTCGAAGCCCAATGCTCACCAAGATCTGGACGGCCTCATCGTCGTGGAGCACACAGCCGCTGCCCGGTCCAGCGAGATCCGACCGAGCACGGCCCGCTCGAGAACCGCCGCCGGCTGCGGGATCCCAGGCACCTCGCGAGCAGCTGGGAACGCGCCCTCGCCAACAACCGCCAGGGCTGTGGCCGCGTGATATCCCGCTAACGGAGAGGTATCCCGGGCCCTCCCAATATGCCGGGGACGCGGTAGGCCCTCTCAATATGCCGGGGACGCGTCCTCGCTTGCCGCTCTACCGGGGACGCACGGCTCGGCGTCTCCGCAGCTGGGGTGCGTACTCGGCCGGCGGCGCAGGAAGAAACATCATACGCTAGCGTGGGGTCGCCGGAGCTCATGGCGCGGGGCCACCTGGTCCACCGGGTCGCTGCGGACGGACATGCGCGAGGACGGAGAACCGAACACAGAATCGACCGTGGGTGGAAGACTGGGGAGAGGATAAGGAGAGAGATAGGGAGACAGAAAGGGACGCGGTGAGCTGCAAATATGTGGCACAGGTGGTTCCACGTATTCTTTTATTTAGACGAGTTTCACATATTCTTGTGAAAAATAAAAAAGGTATGGATGACATTAGTCTACAGATATTTTAGCGTTTGCATGCAACGGCTAGAATCTAAAAAGAGTAGACAACACAAAACTCAGCGTTTTAGTTATTATCAAACACATGAATCGATGGTGCCCAGCCCCCAGCTGCTCACGGAAGGACAAACTGCAGAGTGAAGCACCTTGCGAAAAAAATATATTTTTCTTGCTTTTGGTATGAAATTTTTTTCTTCAAACAGAATAGTTGAGACTCAGCTAAGCTAATATTGTATTACCTCTGTCCCAAAAAAAATATAACTACGGATTATGTACCAGTTAAGATGGTTCACGTTTGATCAAATCAGATTATTATAAAAATATATTTTAGTATTTATTTCATATATTTCAAATGTTAATATTTTTAAATTATAATATGTGAAACTTATAAGACACTAAAACATGATACTATACTAGAAATTGCATTATTTCCGAGATAGAGAGAGTAACCTAAATTATATAGAAAAGAATCTATTTTATCATGGTTTTAGGTCTATCCTTTTTATTTCCTAAAGTATCCTCATGTCCTTTCTGATCTGTATTTAATGTGAACTCAAGACTTGTGCTTATGCATGTTAAAATCATGAATGTTTCTGCGTGTAGTGACGGAACATAATATGATTTCACTATATATTCGAATAGATAACATAATTATTGTTACATAAAAAATCTTTTTTAGCCACAAGAAGGAGTACATTCCATAATAACTCACAAACAAATCGGTTAATATTATCAAAGTACAAAGTGTATTTGTAGTTCGTTACTCTCTTTGGTGCCAAAGTAGCGTGTCTAGCCATGGTGTAAGTCCAGTCACAAGATAAATTAGATCAATCCGTGTCCACAAATGTTACATGGTTTGATTCGAGGATGAAAAACAAAGACACATGATGTGATTAATTAATGTGTCTAATCATGAAAATTGTCTAAGTGATTAAATAACAAACTATATAACCCGTTGCAACGCACGGGCATGTAGGCATGGGCTGTTGCCAGACATCCATTGCACCAAACCTCACTTACTTCAACATAACCTTTGATACAAGGTATGACAATTCTGAGGTAAGTGGATTCGATCCCTGCAGTCATGCCTTTGTCGCCGAGCAGGATTGGTTCAAGTTTAATGCTTCCTACCTGGAGGATAATAAGTTCATAGAGAAGTTCAAGGATGGGGTTCCTTCTGTGTTTGACTGGGTTGCTGGAATTCAATCCTGTGATGAAGCGCCTAAGAACAGATCATCATATGCCTGCATTAGCAAGAACAGCCACTGTGTCAACTTAGTAAATGCTACAGGATACCTCTGTAATTGTAACGATGGCTTCAAAGGGAACCCCTACCTGGAAGATGGGTGCCAAGGTCAGCAACTCTCAAGACGAGTCTGGATGTCATCGTGGCCGGCTCTGCATCTACACCAATGATACACGCCTAATGCATGTAATGTGGTCATCATAAGATAAATTAGAGCTTTTAAAGTTTATAGAAAGGGTAAAACATAAATAGATATATAAAATTCTACCCTTATTTGCTATTAACGTTTGATAGCTTTTTTTCTCCCGTTGCAACGCACGGGCATCTTTGCTAGTAATAATAAAACGTCAAAATTTCAGTCTGCCACAAATCTGTCCGCCCTTTTCTGTCCGCCAGCCAAAATTTTAGCCCCGTTCTTTTCGTCCCCAAATCACGGACTCAACATACGAATACGAGTAGGAAATATGAAATCAAATCAAATAGGAACATGATAAGAGACAATTTGGAAAGCAATACTAGAATAGAACAGAATTGAGGAAATCACAATTTAAGTACAATTCTAAATCAAGACCATCCTATATATATACTCCCTCCGTCTGGAATTAAACCTCCGTATACAATTCAAAAATTTTCTAGAAATATTGGTAAATATAGGCTCCCACGTCATCTAAATAGGGGTACGGCGTATAGTTGTCAGCCTGTCACCTGCAACTCTATTTACCGTGTTGAAGCCAACTAATAAAAAAATCACCAGAATAAAAAAAAGAAAACAAATACTACATGACGCTTTATCCCTTCATCTGGAATCATCCACCACACCTGTGCGGCGTGCTTCTTCCCCTTTCTTCCCTGTCCACGGCACTCTCTTTCTCCATTTCCCATCGGCCATCGCCTCAAACACCACCGCACAAGTGAAGATTGGTCCTTTTCGTTTCCATAGAAGACCTCATCCCCTGCGTGCCCATGGGTGCAGGCCGTTCGATGCACCGCCGTAGCAGCGCAATGCGTCGAGTAGGTGCCTCGGACCTGAAGCTCTGCGGCGGGATCCAAGGCACCGTGAAGACTGTCAGTAGCGGCATCAACTTCGGTGGCCGCAGGATCCAAAGGCACAGCTCCAGTCGGAGCGTTGGCCACGTCGTCAAGCCAACCAGCACCAAATCGGAGATCCAGAAACCAAGCAGCACCGATTCGACCGAGGAAGGATGGATCTACGTGCGCGGGTGCCGAATCGAGAGGTCTGGCTTGCGCTTCAATTCTCAGGGCGAAGTGTATGTCCCTGGTTCTGAAGATGATGAGTCCAGCGCGGATCTAGCCCCTGCGATGGCCGCGGAAGGGGCAGCTGACTCCTATGGTGCCTGCGGGTGGGACTGCTGGCGTGGACTTGGCCCCTGCGGTGGCCGCGGATCTAGCCCCTGCAATGGCCGCGGAAGGGGCAGCAACCGTGCAGCTGGCCCCTATGGTGCCCGCGGGTGGCACTGCTGGCGTAGACGTGGCCCCTGCGGTGGCCGCGGAATGGGCAGCCGCCGTGCAGCTGGCCCCTACAGTGCCCGCAGATGGGACTGCCGGCGTCGACGTGGCCCCTGTGGTGGCCGTAGACGGGGCTGCCGGTGTGGAGATGAACCCAGATGTAGCTGACACGTAGCCAAAAAGGTGCTTGGCGAGGACTTGCACCCAGAGGTCGCTACGCGCCTGGCCGAGGTGCTTTCTAGGATCGAACCGTTCTGCCATGAATGGTTCATCGGCGCGTACAAGGTTATGGTGCCTCTATTCTTCGCCCCTGGAATTTTCTCATATCTTCGTTAGAGATATTTCCCTCAGGCAAGCCATCTTTGACCCAGAAAAATTTCATGACAGTAAGCCAATCCGTGACCTTGACAGACCACCTCTTAAAATGCGCACCAGAAAACTTTTTCAGCGCGTCAACAAAACTAACCATAGATAATTCTGAAAACGGCCTATAATAAGGTTTTTGGATTGTTAAGTAATTAGGCAATTTTCAAATTAAAACCAGAATATAAATTATGTAAAATAGATGAACTAGATCAAATATGTATAGCATACTAGCATGATAGATCAGCATATTGGACAGTATAAACATCAAGAATAGATCACGAGGATTATACCTGCCGACTGTAGTTGTAGTCGTTGGTGATGCAGATGGTGGTGATGATGAAACGAGGTCGACGTTGAAGTCGTTAATGCTGAAGTCGTCGTCGAAGTCATCAATGAGAGGTGGAGGGAGAGCTCGACGCAGTTGACGATGAATACGCCGGGACGTAGCGCCGCCTGACTTAGATGGAAGACGACCCGTTGTGAAAGTTTAGAGCAGTCGCACGGATAATGCTTTCCAAAAACCTTATTCATCTTCTCCAGTGCAGGATCGCAAAGACGAGATTTTCGGAGACCTGCTCGTCTGGTCGCTGGTGCACGCAAGCGATTGAACTGGAGTAACTACGGCTACAGCGCAACAGTGAGAATAGGCAAAAACTCTAGCTCAATTAAATACGTTTTGGTGTGGCCAGTAAGTTGCTTATATAGTCCTGTCCAACCAACCTCGTGTCGCGATCACGATCTAAGTCGTTTTAGGACTCTTAATTTATAACAGTTTAGGACTCTGCAACTTGAAGGCTAAGAAACCAAAAACTAAAACTGCAAAAGGAGACTGCGCTCCCGCAAGGCGAGGAGCCGGATTTCGATGGACCATTCACGCAAAAACCTTATTCGCCTTCTCCCGGTGTAGGATCGCAAAGACGATGGTTCCGGAGACCTGCTCGTCCGGTCGCTGGTGCACGCAAGCGATCGGACTAGAATAGCTATGGCGGCAGCGCAACAGCGAGAATAGGTAAAAACTCTAGCTCAATTAGATACGTTGTCCTGTCCAACCGACATCATGTCGCGATCACGATCTAAGTCGTTTTAGACACTTAATTTGTAACTATTTAGGACTCTGCAATTTGAAAGCCAAGAAACCAAAAACTAAAACTGCAAAAGGAGACCGCGCTCCCGCAAGGCGAGGACCTAGATTTCGGCGGACCATTCACACAAAAACCTTATTCGCCTTCTCCCGGTGCAGGATCGTAAAGACGAGGGTTCCGGAGACCTACTTGTCCGGTCGCTGGTGCATGCAAGCGATCGGACGGGAGTAGCTACGGCGACAGCGCAACAGCGAGAATAGGCAAAAACGCTAGCTCAATTAGATACGTTTTGGCATTGCCGGTAGGTTGATTATATAGTCCTGTCCAACCGACCTCGTGTCGCGATCATGATCTAAGTCGTTTTAGGACTCTTAATTTGTAACTGTTTAGTACTCTACAACTTGAAGGCCAAGAAACCAAAAACTAAAACTGCAAAAGGAGACCGCGCTTCCGCAAGGCGATGAGCCGAATTTCAGCGGACCATTCACGCAAAAACCTTATTCGCCTTATCCCGGTGCAGGATCGCAAAGACGAGGGTTCCGGAGACCTGCTCGTCCGGTCGCTCGTGCACGCAAGCGATCGGACTGGAGTAACTACGGCGACAGTGCAACAGCTAGAATAGTCAAAAACTCTAGCTCAATTAGATACGTTTTGGCGTGGCTGGTAGGTTGCTTATATAGTCCTGTCCAACCGACCTCGTGTCGCGATAACGATCTAAGTCGTTTTAGGACTCTTAATTTGTAACTGTTTAGCCCTCTGCAACCTGAAGGCCAAGAAATAAAAAAACTAACACTGCAAAAGGAGACCGCGCTCTCGCAAGGCGAGGAGCTGGATTTCGACGGACCATTCACGCAAAAACTTATTCGCCTTCTCCCGGTGCAGGATAACAAAGACGAGGGTTCCGGAGACTTGCTCGTTCGGTCGCTGGTGCACGCAAGCGATCGGACTGGAGTAGCTACGGCGGCAGCGCAACAGCGAGAATAGGCAAAAACTCTAGCTCAATTAGATATGTTTTAGAGTGGCCGGTAGGTTGCTTATATAGTCCTGTCCAACCGACCTCGTGTCGCGATCACGATCTAAATCGTTTTAGGACTCTTAATTTGTAACAGTTTAGGACTCTACAACTTCAAGGCCAAGAACCAACCTGCAAAAGGAGACTGCGCTCCCGCAAGGCGAGGAGCCGGATTTCGGCGAACCATTCACGCAGGTGCCGTGCGCTCACGCCCTTCACCCCGCCCGGCGAGACGAGCGAGCGCACACATGTGTACTTCTCTTTCTCCTCCTCACACTAGACTTGAGAAAGTAGAGGGGACTTTCATATTTAAGTATGACTACCTCTACTTCAACAAGCAAGGTGGTACTAAAGAGTTCCCACATCTTCTCTTGCTCATATAAATGGGTCTTTGAGATTTATTAGGAATTTTACAATTAGTTATTAGGCCAAGCCCCCATAAATTCCAACATCTCTCGCTCTTCAGGGCCGGTGGTTAACACGGTGGCCTGACTCTGCTCTGCTTTGCTGACATGGACATGCTTTGCTGACATGGACACGATTCAGAAGAACATCTCGAGGCCAGAGTGAGCACTCTGCTCAGCTCTTGTTGTATTGTATCTGCTCTGCCGGTGGCCGGACTGGAGCATCATTCACAATCAGCCGCCAACTTGACCGCAACGCGAGCATAAGGCCTGGTTTAGTTCTCCACCCCAAAACTTTTGACCTATCGTATCGAATATTTGGATATATGCATGGAGCATTAAATGTAGACGAAAAGAAAAACTAATTGCACAACTAGGGGTAAAATCACGAGACGAATCTTTCGAGTCAAAGTAGTCCATGATTAGACATTTTTTACCAAATAAAGCTGAAATGTGCTACAGTGCATTTTTCACCCTTATCATCCAATTTCACCCCATCTAAACACGGCCTAAAAGGAAAAAGAGGTTCCTGCAGCTATAAAACACGAGCTTTAGTCTAGCAAATCGCGTTAATTAGCGAGATGTACTAGATGCAGACGCCGTTCACACTACACGGTTGACTTGTCCCCGACGGCACCACACCGCACATGCATATATGCGCAAGCTATCGAGATCATCGATCTGGTCGATTATGGTGTTGGTTAGCATGATGACTCCCGTAAACAACTCACTTTTATAGCATTAGCATAGCATGTGGTCTGGGCGGCTGGCAGCTTCCCATTCACACTCCTCAATGCAATTTCAAATTAAATCCAATTATTGGTTCCTTTTTAAACAAAATGAAACAAATAAAGTTCCAATACCATAATCACTTTTCAAAGATGATTCAAAAAATTCACAATTATTCGTTCTGAAACCGTATGACCGCATGAGCAGCTGAACTGAACTTGTTATGCCGAGGCCCTGTCGCCCCCAAACGAGTTAGCAAGAAAGTCATTTAATTCCCTTCAAGATGCCTGACGTCTCCCCACCTCTCGAGAGTCCACTGCCCGGTGATGCCGCATACACGGAAAATGTTCAGCGAAGTGTTGGGGATGTCCTCGTTGGTGATGTTGTTGAGTGGGTTAGTGTGCCGGCAGAGCCCAAGTATGGTCAGGACGTGGGAGACCACCACCACTCGCTCCCCTGTTAATGTAGTATAATAGCAGCATTAGTAGAGATTCCAAACACTTGGTAGTTCATAAACTTGTAGTAAGCAGGTATTCTGTTCAGATGGAGCAGTGAAATGTAATGTAGATTGTTCTAACTGTTGTTAAGCCTAATTTGAATTTTCAGTTTCGTTAGCAGATATTCAGAGGGAGCAGTGAAATGTAATGTAGATTCTTCTTATTGTTAAGCCTATTTGAAGCCAAACAAGGAGATGAGGACATTTGCTGGTTACCGATGTGTTGTTGGGCAATCCTATTCAAATAGGAAACGCAGCGCTCGTTCATCTGATTCATGCTCTCTCCACCACCCTGAACATTAGCGTAAGTTTTGATTAGACCTTCAGATGAAACAAAGAACGACATATATGGGTTTATGTGAATTCAAGATCTTAATGAAACAGAGGCCATTGTGACTTGTAAACGAGAGTATGGACAAAGCTTAGACCCAAACGCTAGATCTTTGGCAAGGCTCAAAGTGCACAATGACAAATGCTGTGGTTCTATGCAACTCCACCACTTAAAATATGGTAAAGTAGCTGTACAACACAACAGTTATCATTTCATTGTGAACACACAAAGTTGCATATACTTACGGGCAGTTCTTGATTTCTACTATCAGGATCAGAACCCTGGGTAATTTTGAAGATATCATAGCCTTTGAAAGAATCTGAGCTCTTAGCCAGGGCCTTGGCATCGTCCCACGTGAGACCTTGGAGATATCCCATGTGTCTTTCTCTCAGCGCCTCATTCAGCATCACCTGAGAGACATACGTACAAAATTGTTGTGTTGACACCTGAGAGAAGAGGTGGGGACAAATACAGAATGTATGTACTATGCACACTCTATTCTTCCTGCAAAACAACAACAAAAACAACAACAAAGAGCACTTACATTTGATACACCACAAACTCCCGCTATGATTTCAGCAGTCTCGGCGGCTCGCCTCAAGTCAGAAGAGTATACGGCGGCAGGCTTGGCTTCGCTCGACAGACGGCCGGCCACCTTAGTTACAAGGTTTCATCATCAGGTTTGGCCAGAAATATAATGTCAGTGCTAACTAGAACAGTGGGATTGATTGGGAATATTCATCACGTTCTGCATAGCGGTTTGAGGAAACAAGACATTACCACGACGGCTTGCTGCCTGCCAGCCTCATTTAGCTCCGGATCCAGTTGTCCCTGGTCATTGGTGAAGGATGAGTGGTGTCGTAAGAATTCCCAGTTTCTGGGAAACATGGCAGTTTACTGGAATGGAACAATGACAATATATAGCAGTAGATGGTTGATCATCTCTCTCCTACATGTAAGGTGCAGGCTACATAGGGATGAAAACGGACGGAATTTTTCCCGTACCGTCCCGTTCCGTTTTCTATATTTTTCTGTCCGTTTCCGTATTTGCGAGAACCCGTTTTCGTATTTGCGGAAGTAGAAAATGGTGTTTTCCGTCCGTTTCCGAGTAATCCCGTTTTAATATGGAATAGACCCGTATTTATTCCGTTTTTATCCCGTTTTCAATCTATACTCAACATGTTCAACAATTACATGTCCTTATGTTATGTTAATATAACTACGAATCACCAAATATGCCTGTTATGTTCACGTACATAGCATGTAAATGAATATTAAACTTTATATATATTATTACATGACTTTATATATGTATACTTTGAGAATATTATATTATGTGATCTTAATTTAATTTTCCGGCTCTCCATCCGTATTTGTTCGTTTCCGTATGTCCGCATATTCCGATTCCGTTTTCGAACCCGTATTTTCCGAACCCGATCCCGTTTCCGCCAAAAAATATAGAAACGGAAGTAGAAATAGGGTTTTTCCGTCCGTTTCCGTCCGTTTTCATCGCTAAGGCTACAGATACTGTACCATTGTTTCCTACTACTAGACATAACTGTACCATTGTTTCCTATTACTAGACATACTACTAGAGTGCTAGACATATCAGAGAAGATTGCAGTTGTAGATATACGTCAATATGTGTTTGTCAGACATGAAATTAAAGTTGAAAAACATTTGGGAGTAGTAGTATGTTTGGACTGACAGGATGGGGTCATTTGACTCTCGATCGTCAAAACACAGGCACGCATATGGACAGACGCAGTAATCTCGCAGTTGAAGGATTAGCCTAGCTAAAAGCTCTCGTCAACCATTTCATTTCACTCTAAAACAAACACCTCACGTCTTCCTTTTGTGTACGTTTTGTCTGGGACTTGCGAGATACTGTATACAGAACTAGCTAGAGAACAGAGCGACGGCGACGAATCAGGAATTCAGGACTCAGGATGAGGGGCGGCTACGGACGGACCTGGACGATGTGGGAGGCGTTCCACGGGGTCTCCCCGTGCCGGACCACCACCAGCTCCGTGGACAACTCCTCGCCGGCGCCGGAGCCGGACTTAGGGGTGAGCGACATGGCTTGGTCGGTTGGTGCTCGACTGCTCGTGGGCTGCAGCGGCCCCTCTCCACCCTACCTTTATATAGAGAGAGATGCCTCCGGGGTTAACGCCAGCTTCCAGGAAGCCGGCCCCGCACCGGCCTTCTCGTGGGATGCCGCTGTCTGTGAAGTGTGGACGGAGACGGAGAGGGAGGGATTAACCACCAGTGGAATATAAGTATTCTCTGTCATCTTGTACTAACGTCACGTGATGGCGATTGTCTCGCTGACCACCACCAAACACCAACCATCACAGTTCGCAGGGCCGGGGGCAGTCCGGCACGCATGCACCAGCGTCGTTCGTGTCGTGGCACGACGCTGCTCTGCTGCTGTGCGGTTTGCTGGCATGGACACGATTGAAAGAAACGAACGAGACAGTTGTCCAGCCAGTGTTGCTTGTGCGGTAGGCTAGACGAGGATGGGAGACACCTGCTGTTCAAATGCAAAGAAGTGCACAAAGTCTGGAGAGAACTGAATTTAGAACAGACAAGATGCAGGCTTGCTGAAGCACAGTCAGCGCGACAAATGATGGAGATGGCACTGAAGATGAAAGGGAGAGAACAGCTCACGGTGATCATGTTGTTATGGCTCTGGTGGGGGGAGCGGAACAAGTGGAGGGAGGAAGGAAGGAGAAGAACTGCAGCGAACCTGGCTTATATCGGTGAGTTCCACGCTGACCTTGCGTCAAAGACTGACGGCCGGCTATTGTCGGATTTTCGTCAGAGAACGCAATGGCAGAGACCGAGGGCGGGAGAACTCAAGCTGGACACTGACGGTGCTTTTAATGGAGACAAGCACGATGGAGGATGGGGATTTTTAATCCGCGATGACCAGGGACGGGTGGTGAGCTTGGGTGCTGGGCGGGAAGACTTTCTACTTGACGCTTTTCAAGCCGAGCTGCTCGGTTGCCTTGCTGGTTTGCAGGAAGCTACGAAGCTGGGAATTCAAAGCATCACGTTAGAAGTAGATGCTGCACTGGTGCAGGAGGCGATCCAGACGGATGCCTTCAGACTAGCCTCCTCGGTGGGGTGATTACAGAGATCAAGCAGCTCATCGGTGCCGAGTTTGTGTCCTGTTCTATTTCCGTTTGTAAACGTGATTGTAACAAAGTTGCCACTCTCTCTAGCTACGTTTGGTTGTAATCTTCCAAGTGGTTGCTATAACATTTGGGAGGGTGTTCCTCGTGATTTTGAGGATTTGGTGACCAGCGATTTGGTTGGGTCAGATGAGTAATATAAGTACCGAAAGTTTTAAAAAAGGGGTCTGTCTATTGATCTCTCGAGTGTTTGAGTGTCAGGTTCCCCAGAAACACTCGATTGCACTAGGCAAATGTAATCGAGTGTTGATACATCCCCGCCAAACACTCGATTCCTATAACCACTTAGATCTAGATCTAACGATGCAAATAAAATATATCAAATAAATACAAAAATCAAATAATAAAAACAAAAAAATAGTCAGATTATTTTTATGGTAGTCAAATTGAAAAATTTCAAAGAGGAATCAAATAAAACATATAGAAAATTAAAAAAAGCCAAAAAAGTCAGATAACTATTCTAGTACTTCTGACCATTCTCATTTAAGAATAATCAATTTACACTAATTAAACATAGAGTTTATACTAAAACAGAAATGGTAAAATATAGTCTAATTTACCTCTACAAACCGGAGGTTCACAGCCGCACCTCAGGCCATACACGTCGCCCCGAAATCTTCTAATGGTCCACCTGAGTGCCATGTCACCTCCTTCCCCTCCCATTGGTTGACAGCGTCGTTCCCGTCGCTTGGCTACCGTTCCTCCACGTCGCTCCAAAAAAATACTGGCCACATGCTTCTCACGCACGCAGAAAATATCTCCATGCCCTCTTCGCTGCTCCCTCTCCCTCTCTTGGCCTCTCAAAGCCGCTCCCCTTCTCCCACGACCCGCGCCTCCGCAGCCGTCGTCCCGGCGCCGCGGCCGGTCCCAACGCCTCCCTCCCTCTCTGTCGATGCGGGACCCACAGGGTCCCCCAGCGATATGACTACGAGTCATGGGCCTTGGCCTGGCCCACAAACAGAAGCAGGAAGAGGTACAGCGACCGCTACACTGAATCCGAGTAGAATAGGCCAGACTAGCAGGATTCTTATGGAAAGTAACTTCTGAATTTAGTTCAGGATACCTTCTTCGGATCCGACTAGGATTGTAACCGCACCACAGCCACCTCTACCGATATAAAGAGAGGTTGTGGGCACCCCTATAAGAAAAGAGAAGATAACACAATCAATCCAACGCAAAGGCTAATGCCGACTGGACGTAGGGTTATTACTCAATCACGACCGAGGGCCCGAACCAGTATAAATCGACTGTCTCTGCGTTTATCGTCGAGTTCTAGCACACGCCAAAGCTCGAACAACTGTCCCGGGTACCCCCGTGGCAGGCTATCGGTGGTCAAACACCGACAGCTGGTGCGCCAGGTAGGGGCTTTCGGCGCAATCGCGATCAAAAGCTCTACAGATTTCGACAACATGATTTTTCCAATGGGATCAATCTTCATCTTCGGATCGTGGGTTTGCGAGGCGGACGATAAGGGCATCCTCCGAAGATGTCTCATCGAAGCTCTAGAAGCCCACGAGGGACTCACTCTTCCGACGAGGCCTACTGAAGATCTCACCGAAAGACTTTCAGGCCTTACGGTGTCCGAATCGACTTGAGCCCCGATGACAACCAGTCTCGACTTGACATTCGGGTCGGAGTCCTATCCGGGTTCTTTTGAAGACAAGCCAAGTCCTTTTCCAATTGGACTCCAGAACACGGCATCAATCCTTCAAAACATCAATTCGAATCTACTTCAGGTTTCTCCTAGAAAATTGAGTCACCTCCCAACCGGACTTAACAACGTGGCAAGGACGTATCAAGGCTTACTGCAAAATACGGCCGGTCCAGCGCGAAGGCTACATCTTACGGGGGCACAGGAAGGTCTTGTATTAACCATAACATCTAAAGACTGCCTAGTCCACTGGCCGGGTACTTGTCCCCAGAAAAGCAATGCCCGACTAGTTGAAGAAGCTACCACTCTACCCTACCAAGAAGGTAGTGCACTCCGCGACGCCAACACTCCAACTGAAGTCGTCAGCAACTACAACAAGGCAAGCCTGGTTGCCAGGCCGAGAAGCCTTCATGATTTGGTGGCCATTGCCAATGCCGCCAACTGCACCTGATGTCCGATCTTCAGATGAATCAGAATCAAACATATCGCCCAATTCTCCTGAATACGACGGCGAATCTGAGGGCCAGAGACGAGCTAGGGAAAGAAGGAACAAACTAAAAGAAGGTCGCAGACACCGTGCCAAGCAACGAAAGGAAGCACAGGGCACGTACAAGATAGAGATGGCCGAATACTACGAGAGGAAATCAGAGAAAGAAGTCGAAGAAAGGCGTGCGGCCAGAGTATATGAAGCTCCTTATGACAAGATATGGGAAGCACTAGAAGAACTCGAAGCAATTTCACATCCCAACGAAGAACAAGAACAACTCTGAGAAGTTCTCCGGACAACAGCTCTGAGGGCGCATGGCGAAAGAACTCATTCCAGGCTTCCAGCTAGGACAACGTTGCATAACAAGATGCGCAAAGTCAAAGGAGGTCCGCCTTCGAAAGACTAGGACCAAACCGGGAGCCAAAATCGAGAGAAAAGAAGAAACCACTCCCAGAGTAAACAAGTCGAGCATCCGAGAAAAGAAAGGAGCAGGCCATCAATTACAGTGTTGATGCCCTTCCTAATTATAGAATCAAAAAAAATTCTAGCTTCTCTGCATTTTCCATTCTTGCATAGATAGTCCAGCAGCAAACCATGAGTAAAATAATCTAGGTAAAGACCATGTGCAGACATTTCTTTGAGCATCCGAACCACCTCTTTCCACTGTTCTATAGAGAGGTATCCATGAATTAAACAGTTATATGTGACATTGTTTGGCTTGACACCTTTATCAATCATCTGCTGAAAGACACCCTTGGCCCTATCAACCACTTGAGTTTTGCACAGGCCATCAATTACAGTGTTGTATGTCACAATATCCGGTGGAATTCCCCGATCCATCATTTGAAGAAACAGGTTGTAAGCTTTGTCCACTTGACCCTCGGTAAACCGTTGATGACAGTGTTGTATGACACAACATCTGGTGGGAAGCTTTTACCTTGACCATCAGCCATAATGTGGAGGAGCTCAAGTGCCTCTCAGCTCTCGTTTCATTGCAGAAACCCTTGAGAAGTGTATTGTATGATACTACATTCGGCGTGCAGCCAAGCTCAAGCATTCGTTTGATCAAAACGTCCATGGCCTCACCCACCCTCTTTGCGTCACAGAGACCTTTGAGCAGTTGACTGATGACTACTACGTCATTCACCCTCTAGCCCGACTTAAGGATGATGCCAAAGGTGGCGAAACCATGCTCCAGGCGGCCCATGCGGCAGAAGCAGCCGATGAGTATGCTGTAGGTGCGAAGGTTTGGAGCCAACTTGATGGTGCATTCACGGATCATCCGGTTGAAGAGGGAGACAACGAGCTCTGACTCTGAGGTGGAGGAGCGCCGGCCCGAGGCACGAGACACAGCAGCGGTGAGGATCTGGTTGAAGGCAATAACCGAGGCGGGCTTGGCGTGGGTAAGCAATCCGTCGAACAGCTTGAGCACGTCCTCGAGGCCGAGGCTTCCCGAACGAGCGCGGGCGCCAATAACGCGCTCCAGTTCTGAGCACCGGTCGCTGACGGCGCTCACGCGGCGCGACATGCCGACGGCTGACGGGGCACGCACGCGCCTGCCGGCCCAGCGCGGAGAGGCACGGACGTGGTGCGTCAGTCTCCGGAACCGTGAAGCAGAGCAGCAGCAGCCCGCGTGCTCGTGAGGTGACCCGAGCCGCGCGTGCTGCGCCGTGAAGCGTGAGGATAGGAGCTGGAATGGTGGTCGGCGGCGTGGGCGATTGGTTTGGCGGTGGCGACCTGGCGGGGGCGACGGGCGATGGGGAAGTCTTCAAGCAAACAGGCTGATACGCTCTCTTCCTCTTCAGGAGCCGACTTTTTTTATTTTTAACATTTTTATTTAATCAATCAATATTTGAATATTAATCTGGTTTGAAAACTCTTTACGGATCTAATTATTTGGCTCCCATTCAGGCTCCTGATTCACCTTCCTACTAGTCACCTGTTCTTCGGTCCTTCCCTGTCACCGACAGGTGCCAAACGAAGCTCAATGCTATTTCAAATCCAATTATTGGTTCTTTTCTAAAAACAATGGAACAAATATGCTTCGGCTCTGTTCATTCGGCTTATAATCCTTTAGCTCTGTTCATTCGGCTTATAATCCGTCTTTTTCAGCTTGTTTTTTCAGCCGGAACAGTATTTTTCTCTCGCAACAAATCAGCCAACAGTGTTTTTCAGCCGGCTTATCAGCACAGCCGAACGGCTCCAAAGATTTCCAAAATCAGAATCACTTATTCAATCCACAATTATTCCTTCTGAACCGTATGACTACACGAGCAGCAGAACTGAACTTGTTACGCCGAGGCCCCGTCACCCCCAAACGAGTTCTCCAGAAAGCCATTTCCTTTGAGATGGCTGACGTCTCCACACCTCTCGAGGGTCCACTGGCCGGTGACGCCGGAGATGCGGAAAACGTTCAGCGAAGTGTTGGGAATGTGCCTACGGATGAAGCTGTCGGGTGGGTCAGTGTGCCGGCAGAGCTCCAGTATGGATGCGCCATGGGAGACCACCACCACACGCTCCCCTGTCAGTGTAGTAATATCAGCATTAGCAGAGATTCCAAACGCTTGAGAGTTCAGGACTTGTAGTGAGCAGGTATTCAGAGGGAGTAGTGAAATGTAACAAAGATTGTTCAGATAGTTAAGCCTGTCTGAGGCTTCAGTTTAGTGTTTCCCATAGTGGACATGAGGAGATGGGGACATTTGCTGATTACCAACGTGTTCTTGGGCAATCTTATTCAGGTAGGAGACGCAGCGGTCGTTCAGCTGATTCAAGCTCTCTCCACCACCCTGAACATCAGCGTAAGTTTAGATAAGACCTTCAAATGAAGTACAGAACTACAGATATGGGTTTAGCATTGCTGCAGGGGGATAAGTGGAAACTTGTGCTGTTTTGAACACCAGGGTGAAAACATTCTATTCAAAACTACAGATATGAGCTTCAGTCAATTCAAGATCTGAATGAAACAGAGGCCACTGTGGCAAGTGCTGCGGTTCCATGCAATTCTACCACTGAAAATATGGCACAGTAGATGTACAACTCGACAGTTACCAATTCAATCTGGACAGACGAAGCTGCATACTTACAGGCGGTTCTTGATTTCTGCTGTCAGGATCAGAACCCTCGGTAACCTTGAAGATATCAAAGCCTCTGAAAGAATCTGGACTCTTAGCCACGGCATCGTCCCACTTGAGGCCTTGGAGATACCCCATGTGCCTCTCTCTCAGGGCCTCATTCAGCACCACCTGAGACACACAAATTGTTGTTGACACTTGACAGGGGAAACAAATACAGAATGTACTGTACATACTCTATTTTGTTTTCGAAAAAAAACATAACAGAGAGCACATACATTTGATACACCACAAGCTCTCGCTATGATTTCAGCAGTCTCAGCTGCTCGCTTCAGATCAGAAGAGTATACGGCGGCAGGCTTGGCTTCTCTCGACAGCCGGCGGGCCACCTTATCACAAGGATTCATCATCAGGTTTTGGCCGAAATTATAACGTCAGTGCTAGAACAGTTGGATTGATTGGGAATATGCATCACATTGTACATGGCGACTTGAGCAAACAGACATTACCACGACGGCTTGCAGCCTGCCAGCCTCATTTAGCTCCGGGTCCATTTGTCCCTGGTCATTGTTCAATGATGAATTTCTGTGAGTGTGAGAATTCCATGTTCTGGAAAACATGACAATTCTGATATGGAAGGATGGCAATAGGTGGTTGAGCTCCTTCCTACATCTTATGGCTACGGATGCAGGCCTAATTGCTTTGTACTAGTACTGGCTCAAAATCAAAACAGAGAGAGGCTTACATACTACTGTATGGATTTCTGGGTACTGGTACAGCAGATATGAGTTCGTCAGATGAGACACGATGAAAACATTTGGGAGTAACAAGTCTGTTTCCACTTTCCACTGACGAGATGGGGAAGAGACACAGGAGTAAGCTACATAGCACAGAGCGAAGACGCACGGGCATGGCGGCGGATACCTGGACGATGCGGGAGGCGTTCCACGCGGTCTCCCCGTGCCGGACCACCACCACCTCCGTGGACAACTCCTCGCCGACGCCCGGCGCAGGGGTGGGCGACATGGCTCTCGGTTGGTGCTCTTGGCGGCCCTTACAGGCCGGCCTAGACCCTAGATGCCTGCGGGCTGCGGCGCTGACGGCAGATTCCAGGAAGCCGCCGGCGGCGTTCTTGTGGACCGCTGTCTTTGGACGGAGAGGAAGACCGGGAGAGAGGGACTCATCAATTAGCCACCACCAAGGGGCATATATTCTCTGTCGTATTCAGGGTACGTGATGCTTGTCTTGCTGAGCACCACCAAACTCCAACCCAGTCAGGCCCCGTTTGGATCGAGGGAATTCCAAAGGAATTTTGTAGGAATCGCAGGATGGTGGAAAGGAACTCAGTGTATGTGTGTGGAACACAGGAAGAACAAATTCCTTTCCTTTGGAATACTGTAGGTAGATGCTCATTTCACAGGAATCCAAACATCCACTCTGATCTCTGGTTTTCTTTTCTTTGCTGATGCCCGAGACAGTGTACAAATAGAGATGGAGTCGTAGGGGTTAATGATTAAAATGGGGAATCAGTACAAAGAGCCGAAAGCAAGAGTCGAGTAGAATACTACAAGTGCTAGTGCATGACTTTTTACTGTATGGTGAGTAGATAAGGACCATGGGTAGAAAAATATTTAAATGAAAATGCTTAATATTACCTTTTATGTTTGTTTCCCTTGTTATTTAGACTAATTAATTATGCATATTGACAGTCTCCTTTTAACAATAAATAAATAATATTCCACTTCTCGTATTCTAGTTCCTGCGTTACAAACAGCTGCTCCTTCAACTTTTCTCTGTTTCTCGTTCCTCTGTTTTGCATCCTCATTCCTTTCATGTTCCTACGTTTTCTATCATTCCTGTGTTTTTCGTTCCTGCATTCCAAACACGCCCTCAATGCCTTACATTCCCGCAAGCTGAATGAAGGGCCGGTACGGTACGGTGTCCAGTGTTGCACACGACCAGGCACCATCACACACAGGGCCGGTACGGTGTTAACTCTACTTTGCTGACATGGACACGATTCTATTCAAACGAACGTGATCGGCGTCCAGTGTTGCTCCCAAAGAACATCTCGAGCCCAGAGAGAGCTACTACTACTGTAGCACTCAGCTTGTTTCTGCTCTGCCAGTGGCCGGAGGCCCGGAGCCGCCAACTTGACGGCAACGCAGAGCAATTTTTTTTTAAAAAAAAGGTTCCTGCAAACAATAAAGCGCGCGCTTTTGTCTAGCAAATCGCGTTAGCGAGATCTTGTCTTACTGCCGACCGGGAGAAGACGGCTAGATGCAGACGCGTTCACACTTGACGGTTGACGCACTGACTTGTCCTCGACGGCACCGCACATGTTATCGAGACGACTATGGTGTTGGTTAGCATGATGGTTCCCGTAAACAACTCACTTTTATATCATAGCATAGCATGTGGTTGGATGTACTGGACCTGCTATAGAGTTTCATAACCGCCACGATTCTTGGTGTCATCACCAACAGATGAGAGGGGTTAAGCTAGGTTAAGGACCACAGACCACCGTTAGCACATCCTCTGTCTCTTGTGACCGTGCTTGTCTTGTTGACCACCAAAACCCAACCCCAGCCAGTCAATATGTCTTGCATTCTTTTGCAAAGTTGAAAGGAAAAGCGAGGACAGCGACATGCTAGCTTATTCCGACGTGACGTACGGACCAAGGCCACATTTTCCATCAGCATTCAGCACCGTATATCGTCCAGTGAATGAAGGAAAAGGAAGCTTCAGCCATGCATGAGCAGCTTACAGTACGTAGCTACTATACGTACACCACCACCGCAGGGCCGGTACGCCGTACAATGTAATCACCTCACCAGTCACCACCCGCCGTGACTACGCTTTTATTTGCCGCCGACGTTACACGAACGCCAAAGTGACGGAACACACCGTGCCCGCCGACGTCATACGCGGACGTGACAGAGCTACCGCTGATGTACGATGCTTCGTCCTCCAGTGTCACGTACGGCAAATGCCCCAAAAAGGACTCAACGTATTTCTATTCCGAGGGTCGTAGGCCTTTTTGATCTTTTCGGCTTGCTGCTTCTTTCGGACTTTCGGTCAGTGACCGTCTGGGTCCGGCGCATCATATTCATATCATCATCATCATCACTTCATCAGATCAGGCACCCCGCACCAACAAAAAGGCTCTCCTGCGATGCAAATGCAAACAAAGCGCGCATGCACTTTTGTCTATCAAATCGGCAAATCGCGGCGGCAAGATCTGCAGAGGGTCGAATAAATGTGATTGTATTTTTTAGTGTGATAAAATATATATATATATATAATTATATATTTCAATAAATTTTCAAAAAAATCTACACTATTTCTAACCAAAATCATCATATTTTAATAAAAATAGGTGAAATTAATATTTTTTGTGCTATAAACATAAATATTTATATAGGTATTTAAATGAATCTACTGTGCTAGGGGCACGGTCCTGCTAGCCCCCTGGTTCCGTCTCTGGCGAAGGCGATGAGCAGATGAAGCAGATGCACACAAAAACGACCCTAGTAGCCAATAGGATGAAAACGGCTCGGATCACTTATATTATATTTGTTTTTATATTTCTGTCCGGATTCGGATTCGAATACGGATAGTGTAAATCATGCCGGATAGAATACGATTAGATATCGATATTATAAATATACGATTTGAGTATTCGATAGATACAGTATCAAATATTTGAATATCCGGATTCGAATACGGACATATCTAAACCTCTCTAAACAGATTCGATCTTAGATACGGTCCAAAAATATGCCTACCGTTTTTATCCCTGCGTAACATCGCCGCCGCCATCAGCGCAGAGGCGTTCACAATTGACGCACTGCCGGGCCTGGCTTGTCCAGTCCAGGACACGGCAACCACCGCTAGCAGTAGTAGCTGCACATGCGCAAGGCAATCGAGATCGTTTGGTCAATGTCATTGGTTCCTATAGTAGGAGTAGGGTAGCATTATATGCATGCATGATGTTCCGCCCAAAGACTACGTATAAACAACTCACTGGTCACTTTTACGTGCGTCGTTTCAGTTTTTTTAATGGCACAAGTATGTTTTTTTAAAAAAAGTATATATGTTTACGCCTAATCTTTTTAGATTTTTGCTACGTATTCTGCCAAATAAGAGCTACTCCGTCCATTTCAAACTATAAATCGTTCTTCTTTTTTTAGATACACAGTCTTTGTTCTACAACTAGATATAAATTACGTCAATATTTGGTTAAGGACGTTCGGACTGACCCGCGGTGTGATGACCAAGAAAAAAAAAGAAAGACGCATGTTGCAGTCATAGGATCTGCACCTATCCTTTCCGTTGTCAGCGCATGGGAACACGTGCGACCACTCGCTCGGTGTGGGTGCATGTGGCGCATGGGGCCATGTATGCGCGGTGACCAAAGAGAGAATGACCGACACTGGAATCCTGAGAGGAGCACGGGTCCGCATCTGCATGCTCCATTTTCTGCTCCCGTGACTGGTCGCGGCATCGAACTCCGCGCTGGCGTATGCGTTTTAAGTGTATGTTTTGTATGTTTCATTCGGATGTTGCATGTGTTTTATCTGGACGTTGCATATGTTGTAATGGCTATATACATATGTTGCAAAATGTATCTTCTAAATGTTTTAGCTGTTTCATCTGGATGTTGCATATGTTGCAGTGGCTATACGCGTATGTTGTAAGTGTATGTTCCAAATGTTTCATCTGTTTCAGACATATGTTGCAAGTATTTTATCTAAATATTGCATATGTTATGGTGGCTATACACATATGTTGTAAACGTATGTTTCAATTTGTTTCATCTTGTTTCAGTATGTTGCAGCAAATGTTGTTCTCCACATGCTCTGACTCGCGGGCACGAACATGCTGCATGCACTCAGCCAGCGCTACCTATCTTTGTCATGCGGACGAGCACCAATAGTCGGACGTGCATGGAACGGGCGGTCAACACATGGGGTACGCGCGCTGTGCTCCCCCCTCTCTCGCATGCAGCTGGACGAGCCCCACGCACATGCTCTCTCATGCATGCGCGGGCAGGTGCAGGGCGCAGCAACAACAGCAAGAGGAGGCACGTGTTCCCAAAAAAAAGGCAAGAGGAGGCACGGGGCACATAAGAGCATCTCCGAGAGATATTCTAAATTTTATGTTCCATATCTTCATTTAGTTATCCACTTCATAAAAATTCTTTCTCCATAATCCAACATATTCCAACAGAGTAGCTATATCTGTAAGAGAAAAGTAATGGAATTTGGAGCCGTGCAAACATGGCACTAACTGTCAGCCTCATGTACACCAAGATAGCAAGGCACACTGGCTAGCCAAATTTAGCTCCCGAGGCTCAGGGGATAGCATGTCGAATAGGATAACAATCACGTTGGCTAGTCTGTTGGAGGCCAGTTTTCTAGAGTTTTAGCTAAAAATAATAATAACAAGTTAGATAGCAATTCTCTTGAACATGCTCTAAGGCGCAGCAGTATGCGTGGGTGTCCGAATGCATGAATCCGTCTGGGCGCGCAAATCCGTCTAGACGTCCGGGTGTTAGCATGGCCCTATAAATTATGTTTAGACACATTATAAAAAGTTAATAAAAGTTATGTATCTAAAAAATTTAGAATGTATACAATTTGAAATGGAAGGAGTACGTACTAGCTCATGGAACCCAATCTGTTGGACCTTGTAGGATCGTGTAGAGTGTCTCCACCAGATATCCTATTTCATTCACCCTGTTCGCTTGAACTTATTAGCCAGAATTATCCAACCATTCAGTAGTATTTTTCTCTAACAACAAATCAACATCAGTATCAGCACCAGCACCGGCCACCATCCAACGAATAAAGGTGATTGTTTAGATGATTTACCATTGATTTGATTGGTCAAGACCCGGGCTGCAGCATGGCAAGCCCATGTCCACCACTATTTGTATCCTAAAATAAATGTAACTCTCACTTCCCTAAGAGTCAAACAATATGAAATTTAGTCAAATCTATAAAAAAAACTACTCCCTTCATCATATAATATTATAATGTATTCCAAAAAAATTAAGATAGCTTAAGAAAACACTCAATGTGTACCCAGGAGTAAACCGAATTAAGGAGTTTCTCCTTTTTAACAATTTTTGCCAAATCTAGATGCAACATAGAATGGATTATATTTCTATATAAATTCTAAAGTTATAAAGCACTGTATTACAAGGAGGAGGGAGTAACATTTATGATATGAGTACAATTAGATTAATTTTTATAGTATACTTGTTTGGAGATATAAGTGTTGATATTTCTACACTCTGCGTTCCAAAGTACAAGTTATTTTTGCCTTTTTAGGTACATTGTTTCTTTACTATACATCTAGATATAGACTAGTATAATAAAAGCTATAAATCTAGAAAAGACATAATGATTTATAATAAACTATGAATCTAGAAAAAACAAAATGATTTATAATAAACTATGAATCTAGAAAAAAACAAAATAATTTATAATAAACTATGAATCTAGAAAAAGTGGAACGGCTTATAATTTAAAGTAGAGAAGTATAAATATGGTTAAACTTAAATACCTGTACTGAATTTAGATATAATATTTTTTTTGCACGCTTCTCTCTCTTACTGAAGTTCGTTCTCGGAGTATAAGGCCTCGTTTAATTTCAGGGCGTAAAGTTTTGAGGTGTCACATAGTTTTAGGGCGTAAAGTTTTGAGGTGTCACATCGGATGTCATATGGAGGTGTCACATGAGGTGTTCGGATACTAATAAAAAAATCAAATTACAGAATTAGTCAGTAAACCGCGAGACGAATTTATGAAGCATAATTAATCCGTCATTAGCACATGTGTTACTGTAGCACTTTTATTGTCAAATCATGAACTAATTAGGCTTAAAAGATTCATCTCGTAAAATAGTCACAATAAGTGCAATTAGTTTTTTTAGTCTATATTTAATACTCTATTCATTTATTCAAATATTTAATGCGATAGGATGTAAACTTTTGACGAGCAACTAAAATAGGCGGGAGTGTTTACTTTCTTCAAAATTCCAAACATTTTACAAGATTCCCCGTCACATCGAATCTTTGGACGCATGCATGGAGTATTAAATGTAGGTAAAAAAATAACTAATTGCACAGTTTGTCTGTAAATGTCGAGACGAATCTTTTGAGTCTAGTTAGTCCATAATTAGATAAATTTTACCAAATAACAACGAAAAATGTTACAGAAACTTTACACCAACTTTTACACCATCTAAACACTACCTGACTCAAACGCAGCTACCTCCTGCAGGTGAGGGGCTGCCAGCCTGCACGGGCCAGTGGGCAACGGCTCGTCCCCCACCTCCCGCTCCTCCTTCCCTCCACCTCCACTCCATTCCACCATGCTCCCAATCAGTCAAACCCCCAGCGAATCGATAAAATGAACCAAACAAAACCGCACGCAAAACAGAGGAAGCCCACGCCCAGACCTGACGCTCGCCCGTGCCCAGAGGCTTCCCCAAAAGGCCAATGCGGCAGTGACGGCCTGCACTCACGGGATCACGGGATGCAGTGACTCGAGCGGCGGCTGCGCTCTCCCCCGATCTGCCAGCCAGCCAGCCATGGCCGCGGAGAGCTGCCACCCGCGCGGCCTCTCGTGGTTCGCCAGGTCCTGCATCCCCGCCGACCCCGCCCGCCACACCGCCGTCCCGGTACCCATCCCCGTGCCGGCCCCCGACGCCGAGGACCCCGACCCCGAGACGGAGCCCCACATCGCCGCGCTCCCCGACGAGCTCCTGCTCGAGATCCTCGCCCGCGTGCCCCGCGCCTCCCTTCCGCCGCTCCCCGCCGTGTGCCGCCGCTTCGCCTCCCTCCTCGCGTCCCAGGCATTCCTCCACCTCCGCCGCGCGCGCGGCAGCCTCCGCCCCTGCCTCCTCGCCGTCTCCTCCTCCTCCGCCCGCGCGCTGCTCCTCCACCTCCACGCCTCCCCCTCGCTCGACGTCGCCGCGCTGCCCCTGCCCCTGCCGCTCCTCCTGCCCCCGCACGCGTTCGCGCACGCGCGCGCCGTCGCGGTGGGGCGGCACGTGTACCTGGTCGGCCGCGGCGCCACGCTGCGGGTGGACGCGCTGACGGGCGCGGCGCGGGCGTGCGCGCCCACGCTGTTCCCGCGGAGCAAGTTCGCGGCGGCCGCCGTGGGCGCGCGGATCTACGTCGCGGGCGGGTCCGCGCGCACGGCCGCGGTCGAGGAGTACGACCCGGCCGCCGACGCGTGGCGCGTCGTCGCGGAGGCCCCGCGCCGGAGGTACGGCTGCGCGGGCGCCGGCGCCGGCGGCGTGTTCTACGTCGCCGGAGGTGTCGCCGTGGGAGGAGGACGAGGGTCGGCGGCGGCGGCGCTGGAGGCGCACGCGTGCGCGGGCTCGGTGGACGCGCTGCACGTGGCCTCGGGCGCCTGGGCGTGGGCGCGCCCGCGGGCGGTGCCCGCCGGCGGATGCGTCGTGGGCGCGTGCGGCGCCGGGGACGGCCACCTCTACGTGGTGGCCAGCCACGCGGTGGACCTCTCCTTCTGGCGGTGGCACGGCGGCGGCGGAAGGGGCGCCGGCGGGTGGGTGGCGCTCGAGGCGCCGCCCGTGCCCCGGGGCGCCGTGGGGCTAGGCGTGGCGGTGCGCGTGGCCATGGCCGGCGTGGGCGCCGACCGCGTGGCGGCGGTCGTCAACGTGGCCGCCGTCAGGGGCCACGCCGCCGCGGCGGCGGCATCGGGCGCCGCCGTGGAAGGGCTGGTGCTGGTGTACGACATTGGCGGTGGCAGGTGGAGCCGCGCGCCCGACCTGCCGCCCGGGTTTCGGCGGGCCGCGTGCGCCGCCGTCGAGTGCTGACACGGCAACGTCGTCGGTGGGGACGGTGGCGTTTGCTTGTCTAGGAGTTGACTGCCGGCATTGATTGTACTGTAGCCTGTAGGTGGTTGCTGGATTGAGGAGATGTGAAGCAACGTCGTCGTCATCGTTGGGATTGCTGTTGGGAAATCGATTGCTGCCCAGTGCGTTTTCTTGGTGCTGCTCTTGACCCACGGGTAGCTTCATCTTGGTTGGCCATGTCCGTGCCGGGCGAGCTCTTTCTTTCCTTGCATTCTGCTTCTGCAGCACGCTTGGAATCTTGAAATGGTCGCGTTCAAGGTTCAACTACAGTCTACAGGTCGCTGGATCTTCTTGTACAGATCCGGGTGAGGGCCTAGGAGAACTCGGCAGTGGTGGACATATAGGATGCAAAAACCATCGTGCCGGGCATCGACGGCGCCGTCACGGATGCGCTGTACCCCGGCGACGGCCCGTGCGCCATCTGCCTCGGCTGGCACGGGCGGGTGCGCGTGCGCGCACAGCTTCCACGCGGCCTGCGCCGTGCCGTGCCGTCGCCGCTCGAGGAGGCCGGCCGTGCTCCTCGCATCGCATTGCACGCGCGCGGTTACGCACGCAAGTGCTGCGCAGGCAGCGTACCGCTGGGCTGGACATCCGAAACGGGAACGTAGCAGACTCCCAGCCGCAGCGCCTCGCCCATCCCAGCAAGAAAACGGACATTACACATGCCTGCAGCTATCGAGCCGTTGGAATTTGGATCTGAAAGCCGAAGGAACGATCGGAGCTTGCTTGTCTGTCCAGTGGATTTCGTAGTACTGTAAGAAATTAAACGGCCATGGAAGTTCCAAGCAAAGCCTGTGTATACATTTTGCAGTTCTACTTCTACTCGGGCCTCGTTTAGATCGTAAATTGGAGGGTTGAAAAAGCACTGTAGCACTTTCGTTTGTATTTGACAAATATTGTCCAATTATGAACTAACTAGGCTCAAAAGATTTGTCTCATTATTTACAACCAAACTGTGCAATTAGTTATTTTTTATCTACATTTACTACTTCATGCATGGGTCCAAAGATTGATGTGATGGAGAGAGTAAAAAAAAATTCTAAATTTTAGGGTGCATCTAAACAAGGCGTCGGAGCATTTTCTTTTCATACATTCATTCACGTTGCTGCTGCTGAAACTACCAGGTTTTCACCGCAAAGTTGAATCATTCTTCTTTTAGCCTGTTTAGATGGCAAAAATTTTTGGGTAAAATTCCTGTAGTACTTTTCGTTGTTATTTGACAAAATTTGTCCAATCATGAACTAACTAGGCTTAAAAGATTCGTCTCGACATTTATAGACAAACTATGCAATTAGTTATTTTTTTACTTACATTTAATGCTTCATGCATGCATCAAAGATTCGATGTGACAGGTACTGCGCAAATTTTTTTTTGCCTCTTTTTAGCCATCTAAACAAGGCTTTTGTTTGTGTATCGTAGAGATGGACAACAATGCTTTTCCATTGCTTAATTGTAAGGTTCACATTTACATTCTTGTATAAAATGCTTTTATGCATGCAAAACTAAATGCAATCCTCGCTAATGGACCAAATGCATACTCCTTTGTATCTATATTGGGTAAGTCCTGCGCAGTACATTTGAGCACTCACCCTGTAGTTGTTTAAGTCTTGCAGGTAAAGTAGCCCTAGCCTATGAATTCTTCTATAGCCCCTGTGTCCGCATTGGATCAGGAGTGGTAGAAGAATGGCTGTTGCGTAGATGTGTGAATGATGGCACAATCTGCACATTATATCTTAAAACTATGTTATTTTCGAAAGACTTCTGCTCGTACTCTGGATGAATCTAATGCGTGATGATTAAGTTTGGAACAACTTGTTGTAAACCTAACGTACTTTTTAATATAATGTGAACTACCCGTGTGTTGTAATAATTCCTTTCTATCCGTGTGATCCTGGATGAAGGTTGGTTCAATACATCATATGGGTGGTGTACCGGAATGACCGATTAAGTTGTTTATCTAACTAATCTAGTCAATGGAAGACTATTTAGTTAGGTAATTTACTTAAAAAGGAAGCGATCCTGACAGGTGCCTCGCTCGTCCACCAAGAGCGGGACCAATGCTCACGCCTCTGTCAGTGCCGTCGTCTAGCCCAGCGAGGGACCACGTGATTTAATTCGACAAACACAGGGACCAGATGCTGGGCACGCTGCCACTGTCATACCTATGATGGGTCGCCACCGAGCTCAACTACGGTGACACCACGCCCTAGGCAGGCCTCGTGCATTACATCCTCAATAACTTCATCTATGTCGACCGCATCGAGTGGGAGCACACGAACCGCTTCCTCTGGGGCGACGTCGCCGACAGCTACAACTATGCCTATGATGGCGACGATGACAGTGATGAGCCTCTCTTGGAGATGGATCAACACTTTTGGTGGGATCTTTGCGACGATGAGGGGTGGAGTTGCCTCGATTTCTGCCTCCTTCGCACATCCTATAGTGGCAAACACAAGTTTTCCCCAGTCGGTCCATCCCTCAGGAGCCACCGTGTCAGATATGTTGCGGAGGGCAACCACCACCTGGGCGTACGCTTACCACGACCGGCCTAGGATAGACTTGCTGGGCCCGATGCTGGTGAGGTCGCACCTGACAAAGCTAAAGCCAGAGCGGTGGGACGGGGAGCTCAAGCCCCCCTACTGCCGCTGATCCCTTGGAGCCCCTCTAATGCCCTTCTAAGAATTTTTGTCATGACTACTTTGAAAAGAAGAGACTGAAGATTGAAGATGAACTTTCATCCTACATTCATCCCCGCTTCCCGCCCCTGCGCCGTGAATGCTCCCTGGCCGTCCGAGATGGAGTGCAGGTGGCAGCTGTGGGCCGGCAAACAGCGCACAAACACAGACATACGTGATACGTATATATTAGATGTTTGGTAGGTACATAGTATATTTTGTCCCAGACTCTCTAGCTAGCCAAGGGCACAAAAGACAAAAAAGAGGTGAGAAGTACGATAAATTAATTGAAGTACGTATATACCTCGAAAAGGGCTTTGCCATTGCTCAATATAAAATCAGTGGCACCTTCTATGTTGCAGTGCCACCCATGGTAGCAGTGGCGCCTTGCTGCATCCAACAGGGTGTCCTGATACGATAGGAACCTAGAGTCATAGAAGGCCGCTTTGTCCCCATCAGCTCTCGCAGCAACCCCTGGTGACTTTCAGTCTTCACCCACGTGTTTTGCATGCATACACACGTGCGACAATGAGTACTAAGTACCAAGTTATGCATGCATTATCCTTATTAATTTAATAATTTTATTTAAGTGTGATGCATGAGAGCAGAAGCATGCACAACAACGCAGCTGAAATATTATGCGCCTGGCGACGAAGTCAGAGGCTTGCACTTGCACGAAGAGAGCAAACTCATACAGGCTGGTGTTAGTCCAGGGTCCGCTCCAGGTAACGATGGTGGAGGTGGTGCTCGTGCCCCTGCCCAACAGAGAAACTCCACTTTTGTTCACCACCACCTTCCCCCTGTATGCATATACAATAAATTAATGCATATACAATAAATTAATATTCCACAGTGTCCACTCCAGGGTAACAACGATGATGGTAGAGATCGAGAGACAGGGACGGATCTAGTTGTGGAGTGGGGTGAAGTGGGGGCTCAAGCCCTCCTACCGCTGTTGATTTTATAGAGCCCTCTAAAGCCCCTCTAAGAATTTTTGCCATTGTTGTTTTGAAGAGGAGATTTTTTGCATATATAGTGGTGTAATCACCTTTATCCGGCGGCTGGTCAACCATGAGGACAATCACCGGTCGGGCATGAGGTAGTCGTGTGCCGCCACCGCTATAAGGTCCTAGATGGCTAGAGGGGGGTGAATAGCCTAAAAAAATTCTACAAAAACCACTAAACAAACTTGTTAGAAAAACAAACGGCGTAAAACGAGTTTTGCTTAGCCAAAGGTTGTGATGCAAGCCTCCTATCCACAAGTCTAGTAGATTATGATCTCTAGTTCACACAAGTGCTATGTCACTAATTTTACACTAGAGAACAAGCTAACAACACTACTAGCAAAGCTACCACTAGAGCTACACAAGATAATCAAGTAAAATAAGTGCAAGAGAGAGGATTGTGATTCTTATACCAACGGTGGAGTGAAGATGTTGCCAATCACCAAGATGATATACAATCAATCAATATTGACAACAACACAATATGAAGACCAATCATCGGGAGACAAGAGACACAATATTTTTGTTCACCCGGTGTTCACTTGTGCATTGACAAGCTACGTCACCGGTTGTGTCGACCAACACTTAGATGGTTTCCCGGTGTGACCCTCAAGTCACTTGCCCCTCAAGGTACGCCCCGCAAGGCACCGCAAGACACCACTCTCAAGTGAGGTAACTCAATGACACGCGCATTCCACTAGAGTTTCTTTTGTCGTCCCCCCGAGGAAAGCACAAGAACCTCTCACAATCAACCGGAGGTGGCCAAGAACAATCACCTTCTCTTGCCAACGCCTCCAACAATCTCCAAGCCGGCTAGGAGCGGTACTCTCCAAGAGTAACAAGAAATCCACCGGCTAAACCACCCACAAGTGACACTAGATGCCCTCAAGCTATGCAATGCTCTTTGGGATCACTCAATCTCACTTTTGATTTGCAATCAAGCAAGAGAGATGAGTAGGAGGAGTAGCTTTTGCTTAAAGGATGCACAAGAGTGTTAGAAATACCAAGTTACCTCCCCAAGGGCCGGCCAACACGTATTTATAAGCACCCCAAACAAATAGAGCCGTTAGCAACTCACTGGACGTTTTTCGCGAGCGACCGGACGCGCCGGTCGAAACTGACCGGACGCGCTTCACCACGTCCGGTCGCCCTGCGCCGTCCACGTGTCCCTCGAATTCAACTGCGACTGCCAGATCCTCCAACGGTCACTGCGCGCCAACGGTCAAACGCGACGACCGGACGCGCAGCTCAAACGACCGGACGCACCGATCGCACAGCGCCTGCGCACGCGACACATCGACCGGACGCGCTCCACGCAACGACCGGACGCGACAGTGCCAGCATCCGGTTGGAGTCCAGTAAGCTCCCTTCGCGGCCGGACACGTCCGATCGCATGTGACCGGACGCGCCACGCGTCCGCTCAGCCCTTCACCACGCACTGTTCCTCTGGGTGCCCGACCGGACGCTCCGGTCCCATGAAGGACCGGACGCGCCGGTTGCAAACCCTAGCCCGCGCGCCTGACTGTTGTGATGTACTGACCGGACGCGTCCGGTCAAACCGTGACCGTGTCCGGTGCAGCGTCCGATCACCCTGGTGATCTCCGTTCGCCTCCGTTTCTTTTCCGACTTCCAACGTAGTGAAAATAGGCATTTCATTTCCTCGAAATCGCCTGAATCCCGCGCTCGCACGCTCGGCGGGAGGGAGAGAGGAACCCAAACCCCTCTCTACCCGCAAACCACAGCGCGACCAAAGCCACCTTTGCAAATGTGCCAACACCATCAAGTGTACAACTCCATGTGCTTGTGTGTTAGCTTTTTCTCAATCATTTTCAAAGGTTTTCCAGTTAGCTCACTAGGCCCTACATGCAATGCACTTCATGAATTCACATAGTGGCACCCGTGCGTCGAATAACCGATAAGACTTCTCCTCTTAATAGTTCAGCTATCGACTCTAAACCACTCACACCCTCTATGATGTCTTGAGTGTAAAACAAAATGGTCCTATGGTTATACCTTTGCCTTGAGCCCATTTTGTTTCTCCAAATGATATGATCCACTTCATATCATCACATGACCGTCTCGATCCATCGACCTTAACTTCACTTGCTCTTCACCATTGCATCGGTCCGTCGGCGCCAAGTCTTGCTCAAGCTTCACCATCGCATGGTTCTTCGCTTCGAAGCCTCGACTTGCCCTTCACCTTCACAACCGGTCCATCGAGCCAAGCCTCATCTTGGTCTTCACCATTTTGGTCATATAAGTCAATGTCATGTCTCATATTCAATGACCATCTTTATCTAAATCATCCACTTAGATACAAAGGTTAGTCCTAGGTTTCATCAATTAGCCAAAACCAAACTAGGGACTTTCAACCGCCACCGCGCGCAGCCCTTGCCGTTGGAGCCCTTCTTCCTGCTCCTGGCATCGTTAGCGAGGTATATATATATATATATATACTCTATAGCTAGCTGCAAAATAAGTTACTTTGTAGCCACATCTATTTACGATAATTTTATATACTAATTTACGACAATGTCAGTATATATTTACGATAGTTGAATTACTATAACACATGGCGATATTTACCGTAATGTTATAGTAAATCACATAGTAAGGAGTTACTATAATCTCGTAAATTAGCATAGCAATTATCGTAACTCAAAGTGGCTACAAAATAAGTTTTTTTTAGCCAGCTGTAGGATAATAGTTTTTATATATATATATATATATATATATATATATATATATATATATATATATATATATATATATATATATATATATATATATATATATATATATATATATATATATATATAGTACGTGTTACTTTCAAAGTTTCAAGCAAAAAAACTGCCTCTACTTAGTAATGAAACGGTCTAGCTACCTTACAATGGAAAGCTTTCGTATAAAAAAACTCATTATTGGCGTCCAAAACCAAAAGCCTCCTCTTCTTTGAATAGACCAAGCCACCAATGTTCAATTCAACATGATCAGAAGCACAGATATAGTCGTTTCCACAAAAAAGAAGCACAGATATAGTCTTATTTAACTTCATTCACAAGCTAGCAAGGAGAAAAAGAGTAAGCCACCATGCATCATCGTTCAACACGAGGAAACATTGTCCGAAGAAGAAGAGTAACGGAGTACAACTCCTCTTTTTATATTTCTCTATTACGTGTTCCGAAAGGCAAAGAGAAGAGGATGGCAGTGGGAGATCACCAGAAGTAAAATTTCATTTTCATCGGGCTTCTGCACATGCATCTTAATTAATGGCTAACACTTCTCATGCGCAGAGCTAGATTTGTGCTGATAAACACGATTGGGATTCCTTATAGGAATACATTTATTTATTAGATGGTTCCTGAGCAATGGGTCTCTGGCGTACAGTGACTGAAATGACAGACTTCTAGCGTTCAGATGGCAGAGTACACACACTACGTCAGAGTTTTTTTTTTAGGGGACACTACGTCAGAGTTTCTAAGGAATACCCATGTCAAGCAAGTAAGGCACTGTTTAGTTCCCAAAATATTTTCCAAAATATTTCAGATTCCCGTCACATCGAATCTTTGGACACATGTATGAAGCATTAAATATAGATAAAAAATAAAACTAATTACACAGTTTAGACGAAATGGACGAGACGAATCTTTTAAGCCTAGTTAGGCCATGATCGGACAATAATTGTCAAATAACAACGAAAGTGCTACAGTAGCGCTACAGTTATATTTCCCAAAATATTTCGCGAACTAAACAATGCCTAAATCGTGATCCAACTGTTACAAGGAACATATGAAATATTTAGAGTGGACCTAATATGCAAGCAATTAGGTGTACTAAAACTTCCTCGCTCCTCGCGTGAGAGCGTTTCACAGGTACAGTGGCGATCGCGTGTGTACATGTGTCCCTGGCTATTTTTTCAAAAGGCCCCTTAGGTTCTTTCAAAAATGAATTTGTGGTCCAATTCATCACCAAGAGCAGTAATCACGTCTATATATTTTGCTCATAGCCTCCTAATGTAAATTTATTCCATCGTGCAGATAGAGTCCGAGCCACACCTTTTTTTTTTGGCATAAAACCTCCCCGTGGGTTCCCCACCCTTCCCAGTCCAACTCTAGCTCTCTCCTGTCAACCCCAAGATTCACATCTTTCCTTTGTCTCTCTTCTCCTGCCTCTCTCGTTGTTCTGTCGTGTGCCTCGTGGCAAGGTCATCGGCCGGACCTCCGCTCCTAGATCCATGGACGGTTGGACCTGAAATTACTGTGCAACAATAGACTTAAGAGAGAGAGCATTACCGCCATCTTAATGTCAGTTCCTTTTGCATATAAGATTATCAAGAAAAGTTATGCTCCAACAAGGAAATTAAAGACCACAAAAAGAAGAAAAGATTGTATGCTGATCAACAAAGTGTAATGCAAAAATAAAAATGATGAAAATTAACCTTGATGAAAAGAAACAACTTCATGTAGATTTGAGAAAAGTTCCCGTGTTTGTACGTCATGCACTTCAAATGAGGTCGTTTATGTAAAAAAAAAGCAGTGGCAGTATATGTGTCTTCGTAGTGGCTGGCGATGGCTAGGCTAGATGTGGCTCTATGGCTAGCCCAATAGCGACAAGTCTTGCCTATCAATGGCTTTGTCTGTGCAGCGGCAGCAATGGTTTGCTAGAGGCGGCTCGCCACGATCGTGGTCACGGCATCTGGTACTGCTCGGCGACAACCGGATGGTGTGGCTACGGTAGTGAAAGCATCTAGGCCCCGAGAGTTGGTTTCGGCAATTGATGACAACGCTTAATTACCATGACTAACGTGTGTTTTGCAGAAACTTTGATAAGTTAGGTCATGGAGGTGATAACTGCTTTGGGCATCATGGTATTCATGCCCCTTAATGGAAATCGTTTCGGTTTCAAAGGAGTGACGTCAAGATTAAGGACGGTTAGTTCTGGATGTCGAGGTGTTGAGATACATTCGGAATAGTCGTTAGGATCTTCGTTTTTCTCTTTTGGCCGTACTATAAAGGGGAGCATGAGCAGGTAGCTTGACCTAGGTGAGTCCTATGTTTAGGTGTGGTGCACACTTGTTAAACTTAGCGCTAGGCAGCTCTAGAATAGCTCAAAGTTCAGTTGGAAGCAACTTGGTTCAAGTTGCGACGCGTTTTGGAAAGTTTAGGGTGTTTTTCCCTTGACCGGACGCGGTCCTCGGCTTGACCGGACGCGTCCGGTCAGTTCAATCCGCGACTGCGTTTCGGCGCTGACGACCGGACGCGGCCCTTGCGAGGACCGGACGCGGTGGTCAGGGCCGACACGTGTCACTTAAGGGGAAACATCCGATCGGACGCGACCTGGGTGTGATCGGCGCGTCCGGTCACGTTCCAGTAAGGTCCTGAGACGACCGGACGCGTCCGGTCATCACCGATCGGACGCGGTCGCGCGTCCGGTCTCGTTACAGTAAGCTCCCTGCACGATCGGACGCGTCCGGTCACTCAGCCGAAATTTCGGATTTCGACCGTTACGAGCGACCGGCGCGTCCGGTCACTTCGACCGGCGCGTCCGGTCAGCCCGTGTTTTGCTGAGTTGGCAGGTAACGGTTCGTTTCGACTATGGGGTGTATAAATACATCCCCACCACCTCTTTTAGAGCTCTCTTGCTCATTTCATCAGCTGAGAAACACCTTTGGAGTGCAAGGGAGTGCAAGAGCTCTAGTGAGGATTGTGTTTTGAGAATCAAAGCTTGAGAGTTCCTCACTAGCGATTAGAGAGTAGCAAGTGTGCATCCACCTTCTCATTTGGGCTCATTGTGGTCAAGTGAGAGTTCTAGCTTGTTACTCTTGGTGATCGCCATCACCTAGACGGCTTGGTGGTGATTGTGAGTTTGGTGATCATCCGGCGGAGCTTGTGGATGACCCAACTCATCTTGTGAGCGGTTTTGGGCGATTCACCGCGACGGAGTGTCGAAGAATCAGCCCGTAGAGAGCACTTGATCCTTGCGCGGATCAAGGGGTAGCTACACCCTTGCGCGGGTGCTCCAACGAGGACTAGTGGGGAGTGGCGACTCTCCGATACCTCGGAAAAACATCGCCGTGTTCCTTGCCCTTACATTCAAGCATTTACATTCTCGTATTTACATTCATTGCTTGATTTACTTTCCTAGAATTGCCATGCTAAACTAGGATTGGAAACTAGGGTGCAAAACTTTTTATCGGTAGAATCTCTAGAAACACAAGTAGGCACTAGGGGTGAATTCCGGCTTGTAGAATTTAATTCTTGCAATTAATTTTTAGAAAAGCCCAATTCACCCCTCCTCTTGGGCATCTTGATCCTTTCAATTGGTATCGGAGCCGAGTTGCTCCTATTTTAGGCTTTACCGCCTAGAGCAAGATGTCTAACGGGGAAGGACCACCTCCCACCTTTGAGGGGGATGATTTTCCATATTGGAAAATCCGTATGGAGGCGTATCTCGAAGCCATAGATGTTGGGTGTCTTAGAGCCGCAACCCAAGGGCTTCCCGCTATCAAGGATCCCGCAAACCCCATTGGTGACGAGGAGAAGTACGACCGGTGGAATGCAAAGGCCAAAAACGCACTCTACCGGGGCTTAGGCAAAGATATCTTCAATCGTGTGCGTAATGCAAAGAACGCTCATGAATTGTGGGAAAATCTTTGTGCTCTCCATGAGGAAACTAAGAGTGAGCGTGAGGAACGCTATCACATTGCTTTGAAGAAAATTAATTCTTTTGAGATGCTTCCCAAAGAAAGTGCTAATGATATGTACACTCGTTTGAATGTTCTTGTAGAGGACCTCAATGCTCTTGGGCTTACTCAAATGAGCCAATCGGATGTTGCAAGGAAGATCTTGAGTGTTCTTCCCGTTGAGAAGTATGGTCACATTGTCACCGTGCTTCACCAAAGTGATCTTTCCACCGCAACACCGACACAAGTATTGGGAAAGATCAATGCTCATGAGATGTACATGCACATCACTCCGGAAGAGGGCTCATCATCTTCCAAGAAGAAAGACTTGGCCTTCAAAGCTAGTCATGACAAGAAGAAGAAGAAGGGCCAAGCCTTGATGGTGTAAGAGAGCTCAAGTGAAAGTGATGTTGATGATGAATCACTTGCACTCATGGTGAGAAAGACAACCAAAATGCTAAAGAAGCTCAACAAGAGTGGCATCAAGTTCGACGGCAAGAAAAAGAAATTCTTCACAAGTAGCAAGAGAAAGCCAATCTCGGAGATGGATTGCTACAATTATGGTGAACTTGGCCACTTAGCTCATCAATGCCCTAGACCACCAAAAGACAAGTATAAGAATAAGAACAAGGGCAAAAAAAATGATTCAAGTGATGAAGAAGAAGAGAGGAAGAAAAACAAGCCATACAAGAAGAAGGATGGCAAGAAGGAGTTCCACAAGAAGAAGAAGGGAGGAAAGGCATACATTGTTGGTGATTGGCTCACCGACATTGAATCATCTTGTGAGTCCTCCGAAGATGAAAGCAATGATGAGAAAGAGAAAGTTGCCGCATTTGTGATGGGGCCATCATCTTCACCAACATCTTCATCACCACCTTCACCGCCTCCTTCACCATCATCGTCCACTACTCACCTATGCCTTATGGCCAAGGGTGAATGAAAGGTACAAAACCATGATAGTGATGATGATGATGATAGTGATAGTGATGATGAATATGATGCACCTTCTTATGATGAACTTGTAAAATTGCTAAACAAATACACTAAAGTCATAAGAAGGACAAGAAATGAAAATGATGAACTTCAAAATGAAAATGAATCACTCTCATCTAAGCTTGAAAGTGCTCAAAAGGCTAGTGGTGAGCTTAAAGATCAAAATGAAGTTATGTCTTCCACTCTCAAGGAGCTCAAAACTTCAAATAAAGAGCTTAGAGATCAACATGATAAACTTGAGAAGAAGCATGATGAGCTCATCACTAGACATAACTCTCTAAAAGACAAATACACCACATTGAAAATTGACTATGATAGTCTTGTGGTTGCTAATGAACTTGCTCTTGAGACACAAGATGCTACTAACAATGTTGTTAAGTGTGATATAGCTACATCATGTGATGATTTGATCATTGAAAGCATTGAGCAAGGTTCTAGTAGCAAAGGCAAGAGTGTGGTTGAGTCAAGCAACTATGATGATTATGCCAAGATCAAGAGTGAAAATGAGAAGCTTGCAAATGAGAACAAGAAGCTAAAGGGTTTGATGGCTCTTGAGAAGCAAACAACAAATGAGTCACTCATTGAAGAAAATAAAAAGCTCAAGCAAGAAAAAGAGCATCTCAAGACCGGCCTAAGCAAGTTCACAAGAGGTCAATATTTGCAAAGTGAGCTACTCATGAACACCGTAATAAAGATGGATAGAAGTGGCATTGGGTACTTGGCAAATCAAGAGAAGAAGGCAAAAGCTCAACAACAACAAAGCAAGTCAAAGCCCAAGCCAAAGAGATGTGTTGAGTGTGGACAAGGAGGTCATTTTTCTCATGAATGTAAAACTCCACCACCACAACCCTTGCCCAAGCATGCTAGACCCTTTGCCTTCAATACTCATTACATGCTAAGAAAAGATTCTAATGGAAAGATGAAAGCTCAAGCAAGAAAAAGAGCACTCAACATATGACCGGTGATCCTCGTATGTTCACCTCCATTGAAGAGAATGGGATATGTCAAGAGAAGATCACATTTGGGGATAATTCAAAGAGCAAAGTCAAGGGTATAGGCAAGATTGCAATATCAAATGATCACTCACTCTCAAATGTGCTCTATGTTGCTTCATTGAGTTTCAACTTATTATCCGTTGGGCAACTTTGTGACCTTGGCTTCCAATGCTTGTTCACACCTAATGAAGTGGTAGTTTCAAAGATAGATGACAAGCAAGTGATATTCAAAGGTTTTAGATACAACAATCTTTATCTTGTTGACTTCACCTCCGAAGATGCAAACTTGATGACATGTTTGTTCACCAAGACCTCACTTGGTTGGCTTTGGCATAGGAGGCTTGCTCATGTTGAAATGAACACTCTCAACAAGCTATTGAAGAAAGAATTAGTGAGAGGATTGAAGGATGTAAAGTTTGAAAAGGACAAACCTTGTAGTGCATGTCAAGCGGGCAAACAAGTTGCAAACACTCATCCAACCAAAGCTTTCATGTCAACTTCAAGAGTGCTAGAACTTCTACACATGGATTTGTTTGGGCCTACAACCTACAAGAGCTTGGGTGGTAATCTCTATTGTCTTGTGATAGTGGATGACTACTCAAGGTACACATGGACCTTCTTCCTTCATGACAAATCCGAAGTGGCAAATTGCTTCAAGAAGTTTGCAAAGAGAGCTCAAAATGAATTTGAAGTCAAGATAAAGAAGATTAGAAGTGACAATGGCAAAGAGTTTGACAACACAAACATTGAAGCTTATTGTGATGAAATTGGAATCAAGCATGAAGTCTCTTCAACCTATACTCCTCAACAAAATGGTGTAGTTGAGAGAAAGAACCGGACTTTGATCACCCTTGCAAGAACAATGCTAGATGAGTACAACACTCCGGAAAAGTTGTAGGCCGAGGCAATCAACACCGCATGCTATGCTTCAAATCGCCTCTTCCTACAAAAGTTTCTTGGCAAGACCCCCTATGAGTTGCTTAATGGGAAGAAGCCGGACGTCTCATTCTTCCGGGTGTTTGGTTGCAAATGTTACATCTACAAGAAGCGTCAACACCTAGGGAAGTTTCAAAGACGTTGTGATATTGGTTTTCTTGTTGGTTACTCATCAAAGTCCAAAGCATATAGAGTATTTAACCATGCCACCGGTTTGGTTGAAGAAACATATGATGTGGAATTTGATGAATCTAACGGCTCCCAAGGAGCAATTGAGAATTGTGATGATGCAGGTGATGAACCCTTGAGGGAGGCAATGAAGAACATGCCGGTGGGAGACATCAAGCCAAAAGATGATGAAGACGATGTACAAATTGTTGATCCACCATCTTCATCACGTGTGCCTCAAGATGATGACAAGAATGAGAGAGTTGAAAATGAAGACACTTATGTCTCTCATGAACAAGCCGAGGCACAAGCTCAAGATGTTGATGCTCCCCATCCACCTCCTCAAGTGATTGATAGAAGAAACTCACCTCTACTTCAAGCACATCCACAAGATCTCATCATAGGGAGTCCTACTAAGGGAGTAATGACTCGATCTCAAAAGCTTGCTTCTTTTGTTGAACATCACTCTTTTGTCTCTTGTGTTGAACCTAAGAATGTAGAAGAAGCTCTTCAAGATCCGGATTGGGTGAATGCTATGCATGAAGAATTGAACAACTTCACCCGCAATCAAGTATGGACACTTGAAGAGCATCCTAAAGGTGCAAGAGTCATTGGAACCAAGTGGGTGTTCCGCAACAAGCAAGATGACCAAGGCATAGTAGTGAGGAACAAGGCAAGACTAGTTGCAAAGGGGTTCTCTCAAGTTGAAGGTCTTGATTTTGGAGAGACCTTTGCACCCGTTGCAAGACTTGAAGCCATTCGTATCCTCCTTGCATATGCATCACATCATGATATGAAACTATATCAAATGGATGTGAAAAGTGCATTCTTAAATGGCTTCATAAATGAACTAGTCTATGTTAATCAACCTCCCGGGTTTGAAGACCCTAGATATCCTAATCATGTTTATAGGTTGTCCAAGGCGCTATATGGGCTCAAGCAAGCCCCTAGAGCGTGGTATGAGCGCCTCCGGGACTTCCTCATTGAGAAGGGCTTCACCATTGGGAAGGTCGACACCACACTATTCACCAAGAAGCTTAATGGGGAGATCTTCATTTGTCAAGTGTATATTGATGATATCATCTTCGGGTCAACAAATGAAGAATATTGCAAGGAATTTGGTGAATTGATGTCGAAAGAGTTCGAGATGTCTATGATTGGTGAGCTCACATTCTTCCTTGGTTTTCAAGTCAAGCAAATGAGATAAGGGATTTTCATCTCTCAAGAAAAGTATACCAAGGATCTTCTCAAAAGATTCAAGATGGAAGAATGCAAACCAATCAAGACCCCAATGCCATCTAATGGACATCTCGACCTAGATGAGGGAGGTAAACCGGTTGATCAAACTCTCTACCGTTCTATGATTGGTAGTTTGTTGTACCTTACCGCATCTAGGCCCGATATCATGTTTAGTGTGTGCATGTGTGCTCGCTTTCAAGCGTGCCCTAAAGAACCTCACTTAAGTGCCGTAAAAAGAATCCTAAGATACCTTAAGTACACCCCAAGCATTGGTCTTTGGTATCCCAAAGGAGCTAGATTCCAACTAGTTGGCTATTCCGATTCAGATTATGCCGATTGCAAAATTGATAGAAAAAGCACATCCGGAGGGTGCCATTTGCTTGGGAGATCTTTAGTATCTTGGTCATCTAAAAAGCAAAATAGTGTGGCTTTGTCCACCGCCGAGGCGGAATACATTGCCGCGGGGGCTTGTTGTGCACAAATCTTATATATGAAACAAACCCTCCTAGACTATGGAATTGTTCTTGAAAAGGTGCCACTTTTATGTGATAATGAAAGTGCCGTTAAAATTGCTAACAATCCGGTACAACACTCTCGCACCAAGCACATTGATATCCGTCATCACTTTCTAAGAGATCACATTGCTAAAAATGACATATCACTAGAAGGTGTAAGAAGTGAAAATCAATTAGCGGATATTTTCACTAAACCTTTGGATGAGGCCACCTTTTGTAGGCTAAGAAGTGAACTCAATGTGCTTGATTCTAGCAACTTTAAAAAATGAGCTTGTGTTGTCCCTTGCATTGCATTGTATTATATGCCATGTTTATCTTATCGCAATGCACCTAGGGCTTGGCTAACACGGTTACGATAACCCTCCTTTGGAGGAGTGAAGAAGCCTAATCGTGGATCAAACTTGACAAGCAACCTAGCTTTACTCTCTTGTATTGCATTGCATGTGCATGGTTGTTAGTTTATCGTTTCTTTTCGGTTTGGCTTTGAGCAACCTCTGTGTTCGTCCATGGGTAGAGAGAGCATTTTGACGCTCCTAAAGGTTCAAAAACTCTATTGCATGGCCATACGTTGCTCCTCGGGTGTTTATTGCCTATTTTCTTAAAAATAATACTAGCCTAAGGCAAACTATTTTGAAAATCTTGAGGGTTTGAGTGAGGTCACTCATATCAGGTTCCAATTGGTGTTTTTTTGTGTCTCTTTGAATTGGAACTTGATTGGGAGAAGTCGCGTCGAAGTTCGGAACGAAGAAGGGCGAAAAACAGTGACCGGACGCTGGACCGGACGCTGCACCGGACGCAATGATGCTTCACCACCGCGTCCGGTCCCGGCGACCACCAGCGCGTCCGGTCATCCAGAAGACCAACTCCTGATCTAGTGACCGGACGCTGCACCGGACGCGCTGCAGTTGACCACCGCGTCCGGTCCCGGTTACCACCACCGCGTCCGGTCATTCGCGATGACTTTCCCGAGTACCCCTCGACCGGACTCTGTCCGCGTCCGGTCTGTCCTAACCGGACGCGTCCAGTCGCTCCAGGAGCTTACTGGAGTGTGACCGGACGCTGCACCACCGCGTCCGGTCACATCGACCACCGCGTCCGGTCATCGCGTGACGAGCGGATCTAACCCCTCATATAACGGTTCGTCTTCGGCCCGTTTTCCTTCATCCGCCCGCGATTTCGCCGCCGCCGTGCCCTAATCCGCTGAAATCGCCGCTTCTCGCCGGAGCCGCCGCGCCGTGCCTCTTCCTCTTCTCCGGCGACCCCTGCCGCGCCACCCCGCTCACTCCTCACCCGCGTGCCCGCGCCTGCCCGCGCAGCCGCGCCACCGCCGCCCGTTCGCACCGCCACCGCCATAGCCGCGCCCCTGCCGCCGGTGAGCCGCGCCCGTGCCTGTCAGCATCACCTCCGGCCGTTGACTGACTCGCGTACGCCTCCGATTGGTTTTTGTCATGAGTTGCCCTAACCCTAACCCTAGGGTTCGCGTAACGTCGTTTCGGCCGTTCGTCGTTGAGGTTTCGTCGCACGTCGTCTTCTTCGCGAGGTTGTTTCGCGTCACCTTGACTTCCTTATTAGAGTTTGCCGTAACTCATTCTTTGTAATCCTAATTATCTCGTGTTTCGGCAAATCAGAGCTCGTCCAGCAAATTCGGGAAGTCTCGCGAACTAGGTCGTCTTACCCCATCACCGTCTTCTCGTCGATCCGAGGTAGCTATCGCGTTTCGATTCATATCTTATCTTATGTGCTTGCTATCTCTAGGGTTTCGTACCTTTTAGTTATATATGTTGCTTATAGTAGATCCATCTATTCCGTCTTTTCAGCGAGTTTGTCGGTGTGTCAGGGTGATCTCAGTTTGCTGAATCCGAGGCCAAGCCTGCGGATACGGATTGAGGCCAAGCCTCTCGAGTGTCAGTTCACCATCTTTCAGAGGCTTTCCGACAGCTTGACAGCATGGTCCGTTGCAAGAACGCCGGTGGTGCTCCTAGTGACGGGGACGACAGTCCTCCTCGTCTGTCTGAGGTTGCGCGTGGAAAGCGCATCAAGATCATGGCCAGAAAGAAGAAGAAGACACTTACCGATGTAGAGATCGCTCAGGCAGTTGTAGATGCAGCAGAGCAGGCAGAGAGGGGAGGCAGAAGCAGTGGTATACGCATTGGCGAGCGTCGATTTCATCTTGAAGGTCGACAGCTTGGTACAGAGGCTACAGAGGCCACTGAGGGTGCAGAGGACACAGGGGCTGCAGATGCTATGTCAGTTGATCCACCTGCAGAGGCTCCAGAGGAGACAGAGGAGCAGCCAGCTCAGACTCCACCGCGTCGCCGCTCCACACGCACTCGAGCTCAGGTGACTCCTAGGCCAGAGGGCCAGCGTCGTGGAGGACGTCCACCTCCCAGGGCTAGAGGTTCACCCCCAGTCGAGCACTTTGACTTGAGGGGTGCTACAGCACGTCAGGTGCAGAGCTTGAGGTTTGTTGAGGTCAGCCGGTGGTTCCCACCTCAGAGGGATCCCAGAGCTTCAGAGGGTTTCTATACTCCTCTACAGGAGGATTTCTACAGAGCTCTTGTTGACAGCGGCACTGCTTTTCGACCATAGAGAGTCTGTCGCCTTGAGTCACTTGTTGAGGTTGTGGGAGAGCAGCTTCGTCTGCACCTGTCCTTTCTGCCAGGCCTATCAGATTTTCTTGGACGGACAGGTGCATACTGCGGCACATGGGTTAGAGAGTTCTATGCTTCACTATGGATTGATCCTGCCCATGAGTTCATACACTTTGCATTCCGAGGCCGCGACCACAGACTGTACAGCACTAGAATGCGGGAGATTCTCAGACTCCCAGCTTTAGATACGAAGATTCATCAGCTCTGCTTTGGTCAGACTCCTCCACCCAGACGCCCTCACGGCGGGACAGTGCCACCTACTGATTTGATTTGACCCTGCTTCCGTGAGCCTTTTGGCGAAGGGTCTCGTCGCACTCCTGCCAGCTTGACACCGCTAGCCCGAGTCCTGGATGCTATAGTCAGACGCACTCTTCTTCCTAGGCTTGGCTACAGAGAGGGATTGACTAGGATGCAGCTATGGGTTGTTCACCACCTCCTCTCACAGACACCTTTTGACGTTTGGGATCTTATGCTTAGTGAGATGGAGGACACCCTAGCTGAGGGCTTCAAGGGACATCGTCAGCTGCCCTATGCTCACTGGATTTGCTTCATCATCAGATCTGCCCTTCAGCTTCCTGCAGAGATCAGAGCTGAGATATCCGATACTACCACCGCTTTTCCTGAGTATGATATCCGTCAGCTATGGGCTTCAGTTACGAGAGAGCAGGCCCTAGTGCCAGGACAGCGCGAGAGACCTGAGGTACCAGAGACAGCAGCTGAGCAGGACGCCACTGTTGAGGGGCTTGCAGAGGCAGAGCTTGCCGATCTTGATGCTCAGCCTACTGATCTAGCTGAGGATGAGGCCTCTGACAGCACTGACGAGGACTACCAGCCCATCCCCAGGTATCGGTCTCCTCGGCCTCACGACCACGAGGCCGGTGGCTCTGGTTCAGCCTCCCGCTCAGATCCAGCCATGGTGGCTATCCTTGAGAGGCTGACCCAGGCACATGAGCGACAGGAGCAGCAGATACAGAGACAGGCTCAGGACACAGCTGCAGCACTTGCACAGATACAGGCTCGACAGGACGAGTTCCAGAGACAGCAGCTAGAGATCCAGCGCCAGCAAGTCGAGATGCAGCGTCAGCAGTTTGAGATGCAGCGACAAAGTGCAGCTAGCCAGCAGCAGTATTTGGATCTCCTGCGCCACCTAGTCACTGTTGGGGTTCCTCCACCTGCTTCTGTCCTGACTCCTGCTTTACAGTCCAGTGGTCCATCGAGTCAGGGACAGCCGAGCTTTCAGTTCACCTCTCCACAGCAGCAGGTTCCCCAGTCGTTCCAGTCCCCGAGCTACACGCCTATTCACACGAGGTTTACTCCTTCAGACCAGCCTCGCCCTCACCTCCTGACAGGCACACCTTTCGATTTCAGTGCCACATACAGCGAGTTGACTGGTCAGCCGACACCCTCGCACACTACTTTTGCTACTTCTTCAGGGTTGTCAGCTTCAGAGGCAGCTGTTCCTCCTGTGACAGGGACGGGCACTACAGAGACAGTTCCTTCGTCAGTTGCCTCGACCGATCCCCCAGCTATTGGCTCACTACAGGCTCAGGTCACAGAGACTGCTCCACTTGTTGCTACTTCGTCAGTACCTGTTCCTGTTGCTCAGACCCAGACCGCTTCACAGCCGCGTGCTTCTTCAGAGGGTTAGCCAGATAGCTCCGAGTCCGAGGAAGACACTCTGCACTTCGTGATTACTCCGCGCACCTCGGCACCCGACACGACTCCGTCTGTTCCCCCGTCAGATCCTTAGACTAGTTTTTGGCGGTTGATGCCAAAGGGGGAGAGAGAGTAGTTTCAGGGGGAGTTTTGATAGAGGGTTTTCGCTCTTATTTGTGTGCTACATTCATGCATCATGTTTACTTTACAGTCATTGCATTTGTGTGACATGTGATCGTGTGAGATACTTTGAGTCTAATGGTTTATCTAGTCACTTTGTTTATTCATGTCACGTGTTTGATTATAGCTCTACGGTTGTGCTTCCGTGCCTTACTCCGTTTTCTTATGAGCTATATCTTTTTGTGTACTAACGTTTTATGTCTTATCTCTTGAGTACACACTTTTGGCTTGGGGCACATAAGCAATTCCTAACCCTTTGTGCTTATTGCTTTTTGCTTATGTGAACCAAGCATGCTCGAAAACCTCAACTCCAATCTTTTGAATCTTAGTGTTGTCATCAATCACCAAAAAGGAGGAGATTGAAAGCATCTAGGCCCCGAGAGTTGGTTTCGGCAATTGATGACAACGCTTAATTACCATGACTAACGTGTGTTTTGCAGAAACTTTGGTAAGTTAGGTCATGGAGGTGATAACTGCTTTGGGCACCATGGTATTCATGCCCCTTAATGGAAATCGTTTTGGTTTTCAAAGGAGTGATGTCAAGATTAAGGACGGTTAGTTCCGGATGTCGAGGTGTTGAGATACATTCGGAATAGTCGTTAGGATCTTCGTTTTTCTCTTTTGGCTGTACTATAAAGGGGAGCATGAGCGGGTAGCTTGACCTAGGTGAGTCCTATGTTTAGGTGTGGTGCACACTTGTTAAACTTAGCGCTAGGCAGCTCTAGAATAGCTCAAAGTTCAGTTGGAAGCAACTTGGTTCAAGTTGCGACGCGTTTCGGAAAGTTTAGGGTGTTTTTCCCTTGACCGGACGCGGTCCTCGGCTTGACCGGACGCGTCCGGTCAGTTCAATCCGCGACTGCATTTCGGCGCTGACGACCGGACGCGGCCCTTGCGAGGACCGGACGTGGTGGTCAGGGCCGACACGTGTCACTTAAGGGGAAACATCCGATCGGACGCGACCTGGGTGTGAGCGGCGCGTCCGGTCACGTTCCAGTAAGGTCCTGAGACGACCGGACGTGTCCGGTCATCACCGATCGGACGCGGTCGCGCGTCCGGTCTCGTTACAGTAAGCTCCCTGCACGATCGGACGTGTCCGGTCACCCCTGACCGGCGCGTCCGGTCACTCAGCCGAAATTTCGGATTTCGACCGTTACGAGCGACCGGCGCGTCCGATCAGCCCGTGTGTTTGCTGAGTTGGCAGGTAACGGTTCGTTTCGACTGTGGGGTATATAAATACATCCCCACCACCTCTTTTAGAGCTCTCTTGCTCATTTCATCAGCTGAGAAACACCTTTGGAGTGCAAGGGAGTGCAAGAGCTCTAGTGAGGATTGTGTTTTGAGAATCAAAGCTTGAGAGTTCCTCACTAGCGATTAGAGAGTAGCAAGTGTGTATCCACCTTCTCATTTGGGCTCGTTGTGGTCAAGTGAGAGTTCTAGCTTGTTACTCTTGGTGATCGCCATCACCTAGACGGCTTGGTGGTGATTGGGAGTTTGGTGATCATCCGGCGGAGCTTGTGGATGACCCAATTCATCTTGTGAGCGGTTTTGGGCGATTCACCGCGACGGAGTGTCGAAGAATCAGCCCGTAGAGAGCACTTGATCCTTGCGCGGATCAAGGGGGAGCTACACCCTTGCGCGGGTGCTCCAACGAGGACTAGTGGGGAGTGGCGACTCTCCGATACCTCGGAAAAACATCACCGTGTTCCTTGCCCTTACATTCAAGCATTTACATTCTCGTATTTACATTCATTGCTTGATTTACTTTCCTAGAATTGCCATGCTAAATTAGGATTGGAAACTAGGGTGCAAAACTTTTTATCGGTAGAATCTCTAGGAACATAAGTAGGCACTAGGGGTGAATTCCGGCTTGTAGAATTTAATTCTTGCAATTAATTTTTAGAAAAACCCAATTCCCCCCCCTCTTGGGCATCTTGATCCTTTCAGGTAGCCCTTTTGGTTGGTGGAGGTTTCCTTATGGTTGTGAAAAAGTTTGGGCGAAACTGCGGAAATCTTGCTTCGCTCTGTCGATGCCAACAATGGTGACACCATTGGTGCCACGCACCCGTTGGAGGCATTGTTGTAAAGCCTTCCAAACCTTAGTAGTGTTCTCCGGTTGAAAAAAAACTTCTCCAATGGTCTGACCTGCGATGTTAATAACTATAGTTGTCGCTCCCTTGTTGGAGGTATCGTAGTGGGGAATTTTCCTCACTTCCTCCATCTTTGTGCTTGTTGCAATGGATGGCAATGGTGATCACTGTAAGACGCGTGAGGGGTACCATGGCAACCACATTGTACGTATTTAGTTGGCTTCATGATGGTGACAATGGTGGTCGATGGAGTGAACCATGGGGACTATATGATGGCCCTACATGTGCTGAACAAGGGGTTCCGACAGCATTTAAGCTGGAGGCAGCCTATGGGCCGACACAACGGCGCCAGGTTGTGTGGTGGCTAAACGGTGTTGCAGTTGTAGGGGTTTTGTTGTGGTTGTGGTGGAGGCTGTTGGTCTGGTCATTGTTGTTGTGGCTATTTGCTTCATATGTTGTCGTGTTTTTGTTTTGTATTTTCTCCTGCTCTATTAATATTGGTCTGGCAGTTTCCTGTCAGCTCACTTCTTCGGAAAAAAAGGAAAGAGCCCCCGGTGATAGAAGAAAATTCAGAGGGTAGTAGAATTGGACGCACCATTCTTTGCACGGTAATTCTTGAAATAGAGCGAGGGACATTTCTATTGATGGGCCGTGACACAAACCCAAATGACGCCCTCTTATTCGCTCGTCACCACAGTTTCTAATAAAAAAATCACCACGCATAGCGCACGCTCCATCCGCACAGCTCGTGGCGGCCGACCGGGGTGGAGGTCGCCCGTGCTCATCCTGTGCTCGCTGTGCCCGCCTATGCTCGTGCTCGCGCGGCCGTTCACACTCATCTTGGCTAGGGCAGAGGCTGCCCAACTCGCCGCAGCCGGGGTGGAGCTCACCCGTGTGCAGCTTATGACAGTCCGAGCGGAGTCCGCCCGCACACATCTCGCGCTTCGCCTGCCCGGCTCACTGTGGCTGGGATTGAACCCGCCCGCGCGCAGCTCGCGATGGCCTAGATGGAACTCACCCACGCACAGGTCGCACTCCCCCCGCACAGTGTGGAGACCTGCCGCGACATTCTCCGTCGGACTTGCCGCGGTCTTCTCCATCGGAGCGGCGAGCTTCGCGCCACCGGTGAATCTCTACAACGGTGAACTCGACATGCCGACGAGCCTCCATTCTTCCAAGCAGCAAGGAGATGTTGCGTTGAAACCACATGTTGTAAGCGTATATTTCAAGTGTTTCAGGTGTTTCAGAGGTACGTTATAAGTATTTTACATGGATGTTGCAAAAGTAGATCGGGATGTTACACATGTTGCAATGGTTGTGCACGTATGTTGCAAGTATTTGTTCCAAATATTTCATCTGTTTTTCACACGTATGTTGCAAGTGTGTTTATTTGGATGTTGCATATGTTTTCACACATATCTTGTAAGTGTTTTATCCAGATGTTGAGTATGTTTTGCAATGGCCTTTTCAAGTGTTTTCATGTGTTTTTTGTAAATATTTCAGATGCATGTTTCAAATGTTTCATCTATCTTCAAACGCATGTTGCAAATGTTTCATCTCGATGTTTTAAAAGTAGATCGGGTGTTGCTGCAGGGGACCCACCTACTTGCCTGCGGTAGCTAGTTGCTGGGGCATCGCCGACCGGTCGCAGACGTTTGAGCCCGGGAAGCGGAGGGGGCGCAAGCGGTCCCCGCATGGGGTCAGCGCCCTGGTTCGGGTGGCGCGGGCCTAGCGTGGGTGCACGAACCGACGAACAGGCGAGGGCGTCTGGGCGCTAGCACTGCCGCATATATTATACCGGTACCAGCAAGCGGCAAGTAAGTGATCAGGGATTGCATTTCACTTGCTACGTATGACCTTAAACTAAATATAGACAGAAAAAGGTTGCATTATATTATTTCAGGGTCGGGCAGCATTATAGTCCCCCTGTTCGGCTGAGCTTATCAGCACGGCTTATCAGCCGTGGAACAGTGTTTTTCTCTCACAGCAAATCAGCCACAGCCGGCTTATAAACCAAAAAACAGCCTGCCGAACAGGGCCAGTAATTTCAGGGTCCAAACATATGCGTCTCATTTCATCACTCTAAACATTAGATGGCACATACATTCTATCAACTTAGATTTGAAGTGGAAAATGTTCCATTTTTCAAAAACATGTTATTGCTTCAATCGATTCACAAAAACGAGCGAGAAATGCCACCAGACATTCCAAGAAGTTAAACACACTAGGTATCATCTCAGTTCTCAGGAATCAGGAAAGAGTTTTAGTTCACAAAACTAAACCATATATGCAATTGGCAGCATACATACATGCTTGACAACAAAGCTCCCAAAACTGCTCGCATGATGGTTCATTCAGAGTTGAACACATGCAAACTTTTGAGGACTATAACACACTTTCATAGTTCACTTTAGATAGTTCTGAGATGAAACCGACTGAAACTGCCATTTTAAAAGTTCAGAACAAAATTGAACCTCAAGCAATAGTTGGAACTGAAATGACTATTGCACCTTAAAGAAAAGGTGCGAATATGGCCACTCTCATTCGTAGATTGCATTTCTGCAGAAAAGGACAATCTGACAAAAGAAACACAAGTGCCAGTAACTAATACGTCAATATTATTACAAGGGAAGCACGGTGTAACTGCAACAATCATTCACTGCCTAACACATGGGCCTCAGGGCCTGGTCACATATACTGAACTCTCCGCATAACCAATGCAGAGTTATAGATGGGGCATACCAATCCCAGCTTTTTCATCGTAGGTCTTCTCCAGCACAAGCTCAATTGGTGTATCCTTTGGGCCAGCTGCGTGAGGAAGGAAACAGTCAGAGCAACTTCTCATCACAAAATGGGCATGGTAGAAATAGACAAATAGGCAAAGGATGTATTTGAGACCCTAGAGAAATGCTTAGCGCACCTTGTTGCTTGAGCAAATCGTTGCTATGATTTGCCCTACTCCTACACATTCATATGCTTATGCAACCTCTATCAACTTTTGATTTAATACGACATTACTAACGCTCAAAGCAGAAAAATATCAGTCTTTTTGCTCCATGCTTTATTCATTTACAAATCTCCTTCGGGCACAGATAAGGCACCCAATATGTATAGCATCTCAAAGACATCATAGCCACAGGCAACATGTCAACCAAAGGTTAAGTGCTGCTGTGAGGAAAAAAATGACTTTTGAGGGACCGGATAGAATGAACAGGAGAAAACACTACATATGATCAGTTGATATCAGTATGAAGTACGGCAGCATAAAGAGTTTGAATTACTTCACACTTTCAGAGAATTAGTGTGCCATGAAAAACAGCATGTAATAAGCATATAAGATGACTAGATGAGATGTGGATCACCATATGATGAGCGTAAAATAAGGTTTTTGTGAGACATACGTGACGTGGGTCTTGGTTTTCTTCTCTCCTTCAGAATTTCTGGCCGGGGTATCACGGCACCCGATGCATTCATTCCTCTAGCGTACCTGACTTTGGTCCCATCTTCCAAATACTTATATCCAATCTTGCATGGTTTCCTACAGTAAACAGTAAGAAATGATTTAATAAATGAGGAAGTAAATAAAAGCAACATCTTTGCAGGTAGGTACTAACACATTATCAAGTATCATATTCATACCCAGTGACCGGGTCAACCACTTGGACATTTGAGACATGAAGTGGAGCTTCAATCGAGAAAATACCACCTGTGTGCCCTTCCCCTTGCTTAATGTGTTTCTTAACCTGAAATAATAATAGTTCAGATGTTTATGGAATTCCTGATGAGCATGAGGACATGACAAGGCAGAGACAATGAAAACGATGGTTGCTATCTGCAGTTAACAGTACCCAGAATAAACAAGCAAAATTGCAGCATATGTTTAATAAATAAATACATAATGATCTTAGAAATGTTAGAAAGTACAGTTTCTCCATTCTTCTTTGGGTATTCATCACAGCTGATTCCACATCACAAATCAATTGGCTACGACATTATAAGCTTATTGAGCATGCTTGGGGCTTATTGCATGTGTTAATTCAGCTAGAAACTTAGATGGTGTTATGTCAATATTTAACTTCTTATATGGTAAGCATGTGGTGTGGTGTGACACAGAGAATCAGTAAAGCATGAAAAGGGACATTGCGGTATGTACAACATGATAATGGTCAGTCATACAGCAAGAAATTACACTTTTACTATCTTCTGCAATCAAACAAAATACGAAGAATTGATATTGGTTGGCCTGTTCCCCTCGAGTGCCACAGCTATTCTTTGAGCTCATGCACACAGCTATTCAGTTGTCATCTGCTATTATTATGTGCTCCTTCCCTAACTAGCTATCCTTTTGCTATTATGGATGTGTGGTACTTATAGGGGAAGTATCATTCAGCATTCACAAGACAAACTCATAAGATCAAACTCAAAGCAGTGCAATGGAAATAAAGGCTGGGCATCAATTAATCACTTACAACACAACATTAAAACCATGATTGCAGCTGCAACACTAGTATTAACTCCGAAAAATTCACATCAATTTATGATGCACCACCTTTGAATTGGATAATGGTCTGATAATTTCAGCGAATACCTAGACCACACTGTTACAGATGGGTAGGTTTGATTAAATCCATACATCCAGTGTGCAACAAACTAAACTGCCAATTACGCAACTGGCACCAATCCTATGTAACCAAAAAGGGTTATCTTCTACATCGATTCCACACTCGGGCTAAACAACTGGGAACGAACATGTAACAGCATATTACCAGGTTCTTGCCCTCGACGATGACGCGATTCTGCGACCGAATGACCCGCTTGATGAGCCCGGACTCCCCCTTGTCCTTGCCTCTGATGATCATCACCTGGCAGCCAAAAAGTAAACGGAGAACGTGGAGATCTCGCAACGAGAAGAAAGTAGGACTGAGTAGGGGATGTAGTGGAGAGCGAGAGAGGTTACGTTGTCGCCGCGGAGGATCTTCCAGTGCCTAATGAGCTTCTCCGCCGCCTTCCACCCCATCTTCCTTGCAGTTGGAGCTCCCTCCTCTCCCCGTCAAGTTTGTTGGGGCGGCGGAGCGAGAGGGCCGGAATATGACGCGCTGCGGTGGCTGGTGGCCGGTGGGGCAGGGAGGCGGCGGACGGCGAGAGACGAGGGGACGGCGAGTGGCGGCGGCGCTCGGTGCGGGGTGACTGACTGCCAGGAGCGTGACTGGGCCGGGTTAGTGACTCGAAGAAATATTTGGGCCGGAAAGAGGCTTGGACTAGTTTTTTTTTAGCAGAGGGCTTGGACAAGTTGGGCTGGGACTACCTAGACTTGGCCCATTTTTTCCTCTTAAGGCCCACAAGAAGCTGGCCCCAAATAGTCGCGTGCGCTCGTCGAGTGCCTCTCTCGGTGTCTCCGCTGACTCGTTCGCTCGCGCCTGGGGTCTCCGGTCTCCGCTCGGCCGCTGCCATCCAGCTCGCCGTAGCTGCATCGCGATTCGCGTCTCGGCGCCGGCGCGCCACCGCCCGGCACGCCCCTGCGTGAGCTCGGTGTCCCGTGCTCCAACACCTCCCCCCACACCCCAATCGCCGTCCGGCCGCCCGCCGCGGCGCCGCCGCACCCTGCTAGGGTTTCGGCCAGGCCCGGATTCGCCGCCGCCGGTGGATTCGTCTCTCCGGCCGCGGCGCCTCGAGTCGCACCGGCAACCTCGGACCTGATACACTGCACTTCTGCAATCCAAAGGACTGCAGCGCGCACAATTCTTCTTCAATCTGCAGGACTGCAGCCGCGCACAGGTCGTTGCTGGTGCGTTCCAATCAAACCCCCTCTGGTTCTCTCTCAATTCTCAAGTTGTTTTAAACATCTGCTAGACAGCCTAATAGACTGCTACATATGCTCAGATACTGTGCCATACTGCCATAATCCATACGTCATTTAATATTTTATTAATTGAGATCCTTACAATGCCATGTTGTGCTACTGTTGTCTGAGAGTTGAGGTATGAAGAACCAATCAATAGCGGAAACATATCGTGCTTTTGATCGATATAAATATCGAATGCTTTAATACCGAATCTTGAATTTCGGTTATTCCAAATTGCCAAATATTGTACTTGTATATATACTCAATTGTGAGTATGGACTATACTGAATTGCACATGGTAGAATTGGGTAGGACTACCCTACATTAAAATTAAAATTCTGGTTGCCATCAAGTCCCTGGTCAAAGCTTCCATAGCTCCTCCTCTCCCCTAGGTTTGGTCACAAAGAAAAAAAACCCTAGATTCAAATCCTTGGTTGCGCCATCAAATCCCCAAATCCCCAGTCAAAGCTTCCATTACTCTTCCTTCCGATTCCTTCCTATCCTTATTCTTGTGTGACCATGCTGTGTTGGAGCAGGAGCAGTTAGAGCTGGCAGTGCGTTTTTAGTATTACTAGATTCAGTTACTCGATTGCGAAACCCTACAGTCAATTGATTCGCTTTCCCCCCATCGACCCCCCAACTTATCCAGCCAAAACCAGTTGCCTGAATTATTTTTGTTTGCGTGTCTCCAAAGGGTCCAAGCTGCCAAGGGGACCACAATAAATACTCTTAGTCATGCAGGTCCCTACTGTACATAAATAGAGGTGGCCTTTACACTATGTAATTAAAAAAATAAGGATATCAAACCAGATATCCATCTTTCATTGGCCAATATTATTTTTCTGGTTGTGTCACTACAAAAAAACTATCCTGTTTTTTTTTTCATCAAAACTAGATTTGGTCCGTCTTGATACCTGTATGATGCCAATGCCATTGTAGTCTTCTGGCAGATACCATAAATTTTATCATTCCTGTCTTCTATGCAAGGATAAGATTGATTTAACGTATATGGACAAGATAGTTTAGATACAATCACACAATTAAACTTTCAGCTCTATCTGAGGAGCAACAATAGTTTAGACTCTGTATATGCTGCCATGGTAATTGAGGTTCTCTGTTCATAATATGATTCGATAACTAATATATTTAATTACTCATTGGCAAAATATGAGTTATTTCAGAATTCATGGAATAAAATTTTAAGACAATAAGTACCTGGTAACATGTTAATGTTTTTTCATGTTAGGGCCAAACTTGCAGCAGTTAATTTTTTTTCTGTTGTATTATGTCTCCATGGAGTGACCATTTTTTTCATGTTTAATCATTACTATTTTCAACTACTTAGCTTGGGTTCAGGTTTTATTTTAAGATTCACACATTATGTACATTGTTCTCTAATTTTTATTCTTTTCCCTGTTCCTTTTCCTTCCCTTCCCTTCAATTAATGGAATGTTGGTACCTTGCAATTGCACCAGCCCACTCAATTGTACTTCAGATAGCATCTTCTTTGATTGTCCTCTTTTGCATACTCTTGTTGACGGTGCTATCATATTCTTGAAAACCTTCCGTGCTGTCCATCTGAGCATTCTTCTATCTCTGCATTTGTCCCTTAACAGTCACTTGCTTTGAGGTTCCATTTTCCATGTGGATACCCATGGCTGAATCCAGTTTGAGATTATTATATACCTTTTGTTCTAGCTGTTTCTGTTGTTTTTCTTTCTATCCATACATTATCACTTTGCTCCCCCAATATTATTGGTTCCTGTGCTCTTTCCAAAGTTTCCTTGGAACTTTGAGCTTTGGAAGATGCCAAGGAGAACAGGAAGTGCTGCTTCGACCAAATCAGTTGAATTGATCAAACAAGACCAATTGGAGTTTGATGATCTTGATGAGGTAGATGAAGAGGAAGAAGTTGAGTATGAAGAAATTGAGGAGGAGGTTGAGTATGAAGAGGTAGAGGATGATGATGATAATGAGGAGGAGGGGGAGGAGGATGAGGACGAGGAGGACGAAGAAATTGAAGGTGTGCGTGAAGTTGATGCTAATCATGACAGTAAAATGGTGGTTGATGATCTGAAGGATGAGAATGAAAAAGAGAAGCATGCTGAGCTTCTTGCTCTTCCTCCTCATGGAGCTGAAGTTTATGTTGGGGGGCTCTCCTCTGATGTATCTTCTGAAGATCTCAAACGACTGTTTGAATCTGTTGGAGAAGTTGTGGAAGTGAGTACTGCCTACTTTCTCTGGATTGGCTTTTGCATTTCTTTTCTTTTGCAATTCAGAGTCCCTTTTTTTCTGCAGGTGCGAATGCGAGGAAAGGGGGATAACAAGACGTATGCTTTTATTAATTTCAGAACTAAAGATATGGCTTTAAAGGCCATCCGAAAGTTGTGCAATAAAGACCTAAAGGTTTGTTTACACAATTTCGCTTGAACTCAAGAGTTGATCTTCATGTTATTCCATGGCAGTGATTTATTGCGTTTGTTTATATTATTTTTTTACAAAAAAAGATGGGTATATGTGATAAAAACAAGTGTTTGATAGCACAAACTTCCCAAGATAGAAGAAGGAAATGGAGTTGAAAATTGTGTTTCTATATATTTTATGTTTAGGTCTGTGGAGGATCAATTTTAGACGTAGCAAAGTTCAATTATATATGATTACACTCAGATCCTCTTGCTAATTTCTAAAAAGATTTGCAGCACTTCCACTGTTGAATTTAATTGAATTTAAAACACAGGGCCTTGGGATCAGTTTGAAAAGTAGCAACGTACAAAGGTTATATAATTTACATTTACATCCTCTTGCTATTTTAAAAAATTTGTAGCAGTTCCACTGCCAAGTTTAAAATACAAAACCTTGTGACTATTGCAAACCAGTGTGTTCAATTATGCTTCCAGAAACCAGAACTGTGGGTGGTGGAAGATTATGTTTTCGGCTATCTAAAATATTTGCGAGTCTTTTAGCAAAACCTACCCCTAAACAACTTTAGTGTTGTTGTCCATATTATCCAGACCTAATTTTGCAACCCAAGAACATGAATACATGCTGGTACTTCCTGATTCTTTGTTACACCTGATTAACTCGTATATCTTGTACTTTCATAATAACTAGACCCTGTTATTATGTTTCCTATTACAGGGAAAGAAGATAAAAGTTTCATCCTCTCAGGCTAAGAATAGGCTATTTATTGGGAATGTACCCCGTGATTGGACACCTGATGATTTCAAAACCGCAGTGGAAGAAGTTGGTCCTGGAGTTTTACAAGTTGACCTCATGAAGGTATGAATAGATACTAGGATTGTTCAACAACTTCAGTGTGCATCATTTCAGTTGTTTTACTCTCAAATGTATTTAGGCACCAGGCTCAGGTCGCAATAAGGGTTATGGCTTTATTGAATACTACAACCAGGCATGTGCAGAATATGCTAAGCAGAAGATGTCTACCCCAGAATTCAAACTAGATACAAATGCTCCTACTGTCAGCTGGGCAGATCCTAAGAATGCTAATGAAGCTACATCTACTGCACAGGTTCCTTTGAGCACTACATGATGCAATGTTACCTTTTATGTTTCTTCTATTATGTTATTTTATAAGGATGTGCATATTTGTCTTTAGGTTAAATCTCTATATGTCAAAAACCTCCCCAAGACTGTTACTCAAGAGCAGCTGAAAAAGCTGTTTGAGCATGTTGGAGAAATTACAAAAGTTGTTATTCCTCCTGCAAAATCTGGGCATGAAAATCGGTACGGTTTTGTTCATTTTAAGGAACGGTCCATGGCTATGAAGGCTCTGAAGAACACTGAGAGATATGAACTTGATGGTGAGTTTCCTTCTCTAACATCCTTCTATAGCTAGTCAATTTTTCTAACATCCTTCATATGTCTAAAAGGTCAGTTTTTGCCACTAACAGGTCAGCTGCTGGATTGTTCACTTGCGAAACCTCCTGCTGATAAGAAGGATGATACTGTATCAGCACCTACTGCAAAAGGAGGTCCATTACTCCCAAGTTATGCCCCACTTGGATATGGACTGGTGGGAGCTTATAATCCACTTGGAAATGGACTGGCAGGTGCTTATAATCCTCTTGGAAATGGACTAGCAGGTGCTTATGGTGTGCTTTCTGCTCGTGCTGCACAGGTACATGACATCCTCTGATATGCACTAGCCAATGCATGAGGAGAAACATTTACAAGAGGTGATATCCTTCTAACTGTTGTGTATTTTTGGCATTATTTGCACTTGTGCAGCCAATGTTGTATGCTCCAGGTGCTCCTCCAGGTTCAACAATGATCCCAATGGTCCTACCAGACGGCCGTCTTGTATATGTGTAAGTATTTTGATCTATTCTACTAGAAAGCTCATACAACATACATTCCACTGGATTAATGTAAGTCAAATGCCTACTCCCTCCAAAAAAACACCCCACCAAAGCAGTAACTGTGAGAGTGTGTCCCTGTCAAAAGTATTGTTTCTGTGTTAAAACTTAAAAAGGCACGTAATCTATTTAGTATCTGTAGCACAAATTTGACAACGGACAGGCCTGGAGTATTTATATGAAAAGTGAATCTATTGTAGAAGATAGTTATTTTCTGATTTTTTATGGTCACAATAGTGTGGTGAAATTTAGATGGTTATTTGTACAGTATCTTAGTTTAGTTTTTTTTTCCTTATATATCTTAGATCCTATAAGGGTAGTCCGCGCAGCACCCCTTAGTTTAGTTTTTGTTTCTTATAGTCTTAGACCCTAAGGGCAGTCCTCTGAACTGTTGCAATGACGCTTCCATCTTCCATGTCAACTCATATTCTCCTTGGTGTTTTGCAGACCACAGACTGCAGGGCAGCAGCCTGTGCATGTGACTTCACCTCTACCACAGCAAGGTGGTCGCCGATTCGGCGGTAGTGGCAGTAGCAGCGGTGGTGGCGGATCCAGCTCCGGCGGAAAGCGACAGAGGGGAGATGACCGTGGTAGTAACAGCAACAACAGCCGCAGGGGCCGGCACCGTCCTTATTGATGTTTGCAATGCCGTTGATTAGCAGTTAGAAGTTAGAACCTAGCAGTTAGCATATTTGTCGGAGTACCATGCTGCAAACTGTACTTTCAGTTATTTGTTTTTTGGTGTGCCTCGTAACAAACCTACCGTATTAAGAATGATAGCACCGCAAGGGGCACATGTAGTGGTAGTATAGTCTATACATTGGTCAAGCTTGAAGAATAAACTACGATGTGTTCTTGGCTAGACTCCAGATGGTGTCTGTTTGTGCACACTTTGTGGGGGTGTTCAGCTTGAGTAATAATAGCCTGTTTGGTTGCCTTGGCTTCCTCGCCTGGCTCGCATGTATGATGCAGGCCCAAGGCGTGGTGCAGGCAACCAAATGCGCGCCTATGCAAATGCAGGGATCCAAACACGCTATGACTGAATGATGTGGATACTTGAGATGTGCTGACTGATCTTTGAGATATGTTGACTGATCTGGTGACCACATCTTATAGATGAATGAGAGCTGAAGAATTCTATAGATGAATGAATGGCAGTTGAGCTGAAGAATTCTATAGATGAACAGTCCTGTCCTCCTCGCTCTGCTCAGCGGCATCTGCGCTCGTCGCCCCGCCTGATCAGTTAACAAGTCTGATTAGTTTCTTTTTTTGGGAGACACAAGTCTGATTACTGAATTGTAAACCCTGCAGCAAATCATCAGCGTTATCAAAAAAAACTGCAGCAATCGCTTTATCAAAAAAAAAAAAAAACCTGCAGCAATCGCTGTTAGCATCGCCTGGGCCGGCGCCGCTCGCCACCGTGCGGTCTGCCATTCTGAGGCCATGGCCCATGGATGGACGGACCTCCCATGCTGACTTCCCAATATGTGAAGGGGGGGGTGGGAAAAAAAAAAGGAAAAACAGTACTGGGCTCAACGGCGAGTGCACAGCCGCTCAGCCTCAGGTCCCAGGGCACCGCACCGTCGCCAAACACCCTCGCGCACACGCCGTCGCCGCCGCCGCCGCCTCCACCTCCACCCCCGCCGGCTACCATTCCAGTTCCCACCCTCGCACACTCCGCGGCACGGCGCGGCACGCGTTACCCCGCCAAGTCCACACGAGCTGCTCTGCTTCTTCAAGAACCCGGAGGCCGACGCAGGGACGTCCCTGGCTGGCACTCCGTGCGCGCGCCCTGTCGGCATGTCTCGCCTCGTGAGCGACGCGCACCGCCAGTGCTTCCAACTGGAGCGGGTCATAGCCAGCCGCGCCCGCTCGGGACACCTCGGCCTCGACGACGCGCTCAAGCTGTTCGACGAATTGCTTCTGCACGCCAGGCCGGCCTCGGTTGTCGCCTTCAACCACCTCCTCGCCGCTGTGTCTCGTGCCTTGGGCCGGCGCTCCTCCTCCACCTCAGAGTCAGAGACCGTCGTCTCCCTCTTCAACCGGATGATACGTGACTGCTCCATCAAGGTGGCTCCCGACCTTTGCACCTACAGCATTCTTATCAGCTGTTTTTGCCGCATGGGCCGCCTAGAGCATGGCTACGCAGCCTTTGGCCTCATCCTTAAGACGGGCTGGAGGGTGAATGACATAGTCATCAATCAACTGCTCAAAGGTCTCTGTGACGTGAAGAGGGTGGGTGAGGCCATGGACGTTTTGCTCCAACGAATGCCTGAGCTTGGCTGCACGCCGAATGTAGTTTCATACAGCATACTTCTCAAGGGTTTCTGCAATGAAAACAGAGCTGAGGAGGCACTTGAGCTGCTACATATGATGGCTAATGATCGAGGTAGAAGCTGCCCACCAAATGTGGTGTCCTACAGCACCGTCATCAATGGTTTCTTTACTGAGGGTCAAGTGGACAGAGCATTCGACCTGTTTCTTGAAATGATGGATCGGGGGATTCAACCGGATGTTGTGACATACACCACAGTAATTGATGGCCTCTGCAAAGCTCAAGTGTTTGATAGGGCTGAGGGTGTCTTTCAGCAAATGATTGATAAAGGTGTCAAGCCAAGCAACGAGACATATAACTGTCTAATCCATGGATACCTCTCTATAGGACAGTGGAAAGAGGTGGTTCGACTGCTCAAAGAAATGTCTGCACGTGGTCTTTACCCAGATTGTTGTACTTATGCTCTGCTGCTGGACTTTCTATGCAAGAATGAAAGATGCAGAGAAGCTAGATTTTTTTTTGATTCCATGATTCGGAAGGGGATAAAACCTAATTTAACTGTGTACGGCATTATGCTTCATGGATATGCTGCCAAAGGTGCTCTTTCTGAAATGCATAGTTTCCTAGATTTGATGTTAGGAAATGGTATTTCACCTAATCATCACATCTTCAACATATTCTTCAGTGCATATGCTAAATGTGGTGATATAGATAAGGCAATAGATATCTTTAACAAAATGAGGCAGCAGGGGTTGAATCCTGATGTAGTCAGCTATGGAGCACTAATAGATGCACTATGTAAGTTTGGCAGGGTGGATTACGCTGAGCTCCATTTTAATCAGATGATCAATGAAGGAGTGACTCCTAACATAGTTGTTTTTAGCTCCCTAGTTTATGGACTGTGCACCGTTGACAAATGGGAGAAGGCTGAGGAATTATTTTTTGAAATGTTGAATCAAGGAATCCGTCCTAACGTGGTGTTCTTCAACACATTAATTTGTAACTTATGCAATGTAAGACGGGTTGTGGAAGGCCGCAGGCTCATTGACTTGATGGAACATTTAGGCGTAAGGCCAGATGCTTTCTCATATACACCATTAATATATGGTTACTGCTTAGCTGGAAGGATAGATGAAGCCAAGAAGGTATTTGATGGTATGGTCTCAATTGGCATGTCACCTAATGAAGTTACTTATAATACTTTGCTTCATGGCTATTGTAAAGCTCGAAGGATAGACGATGCGTATGGCCTTTTCCGAAAAATGTTGAGCAATGGCATTACAGCTGGAGTTGTGACTTACAGTACTATACTGCATGGTCTATTTCTAAATGGGAGATTTTCTGAAGCAATGGAACTCTATCTCAATATGATGAAAAGTGGAAAAGAGTGGAACATTTGCACATACAACATAATTCTAAATGGGCTTTGCAAAAATAATTGTGTTGATGAAGCATTCAAAATGTTTCAGAGTCTGTGTTCTAAGGGTCTTCAACTTCACATTATTACTTTCAACATCATGATTGGTGCTTTGCTCAGAGTTGGCAGAAAGGAAGATGCCATGGATTTGTTTGCTACTATCTCTGCTAATGGTCTGGTTCCGAATGTTGTGACCTACCGCTTAATAGCAGAAAATCTCATAGAAGAGGGGTCGCTAGAAGAGTTTGACAGTCTGTTTTCAGCGATGGAAAAGAGTGGTACTGCTCCAGACTCGCGTATGTTAAATGCTCTAATTAGGAGGTTGTTGCAGAGAGGTGACCTAAGCAGGGCTGGGGCTTACCTCTCCAAACTTGATGAGAAGAGTTTCTCACTTGAGGCTTCCACAACTTCCATGCTTATATCACTTTTCTCGAGGGTTGAATATCAGCACCATGCAAAGTATCTCCCTGAAAAGTACCGTTTCCTTAATGAAGCCAACAGTTCAGTGTTGATAAATAAGTGAATTCAGTGCTGATTATCTTTTTGTGAGATGTCAATTTGTCGGAGTGACTTATTTTCTGTGCTCTAATTTGTTGTCCATGCTGTGTGGTATGCTTTGAATAATGAAATTCTCTACAGAAGTGTTCTCTTTTTAGTGCACTACAGCATCAAGTTTATCAACAGGTAATAATCTTGTGTGCAGTCCTAGTTAGCTCGACAGCATGAATCAGTTTGCAAAGTAACGAGTAACACTGAAGTTTTTGTTTTTTATTTTATTAAATAATTTGTGAAGAAACTCTGCACTCCCCGTGATAAATCTTTCTTGTGGACCTCTTTGTCATTGAGACGATTCCTATAAGTTCAGCTTGTGTATTTCCACCACAGTTTGCAGTGTATGGGATTTGCTATGTTTTTACCTCACACGAACTATTTTAACAGCGACACTCCTGTATATATTTCTACAACACACTCCCTGATTAGTTTACTCCTGTCGTAGCGTCCATGTTTCATGTGTTGTGTTGATAATGATTGAAACTTTGCACATGGCGTATCTCTGGAGTTCTTTTGAAAATGTGGTTAGAACTTCCCTCCTTCCACCTTCTGCAGTTAGCTCTCCTCTATTGTTTTGCTTTATTTGGGTTGTAACATTTTAATTCTTCCATTAGATTGAAATGTATTAGCAGGGCTAGTTGAGGGAGATGTCTCTGTACTTATCAAGTATTCACTGCAAGAGGAACAATGCATAATTAGCAATAGAATTCCATGTGTAATGATCAAGTCTAGGCATCTTTAATGGGTGTAGCAGCATTCGCTCCTTATTGTTGTATATTTTTGTAAGAGATCCTGCGGTCCTGGGGATATAATCAATCATCTGGACCTCTTGATCCCTGATGAAATTTGTATATTTTAATCCCTGTATTATCCCCCTCACTGTTAGCACTTAGCAGTGGTTACTGTTTGTAATTCCATAGGATTAAGAGAATAAGAACAAGCACTAACAATCGCAGTCCTGTTGTTTCATATAATATCTTCTACATTACTTTTGATGTTTTCAAAGGTTTTTGTTTCTATATTCACCACTTCTGGATGGACTGCAAGGTAGATAGAAATGAATATTGCTTCTAACAGCGCATTTTCATGTATATCTACATGATCTGCAGGCTCATCGCCTAAGGCCCAGCATGCCTGTTCCTTCTGTTATCATTCCTCTGTGAAGTGGAGTTTCACCGGTGCTTTCGAGGTATGCTGTAAACTCAAAAGTGTGTTTGTGATCTTTCCTGTTAGATATTTCCTATTTATGCAATGTGGACATTGTCTATTATTGGCCTGCTGAGCATTTGTTTGTGAGTGGTAACATTGGTCTTGTTAAGTTTATCTTGTTGATATTGAACATGTAACCATACAACATAATTTCAGCATAGAGGAGCAGTATGTCAATATGTGGCTGCGATATTCAGAAGAGGCGGATTCTTACAATCTCATGCAGAGACTTGTTCTGAATTCTGTTTGATAGTTGTTCTTTTCCCCTTAGTACTCTGTTGGCTCGTGATTCTAGAAGGATTTTGCTCAATGCTGCTGCATCTGTGCTATATATTTTTCCTTGAAACAAAAATCAATATCCTTGAATGTTTTTTTGTTGTTTTGGAAGTAAGGCTTGTGCTTATACTTGGCACTCTGCAACTCACATTCATTACAGAGAAGAAACGGTTGCTTCAGTGTGCCATAATATCCAGTTGCTCAGTACGTTATAAAAGTAGCAGTGGTGAATTTTGGAAGTGTATCAACTGTCAAAAGTATTGTCTCTGTTAAAACACATGAAAATTATTTAGTATTTGCAGCTCTTAAATTTGATAACAAACAGACATGGAGTATTTGTATGAAGAGAGAATCTATGCTGTATGGTCCAACAGTGTGGTGAAATGAGATGGCTACCCTTCCATTTTATTGTTTTTCCATCGAAGACCTTAAGAGCAGCCCTTTGAGATGTTGCAGTGATATTTCCAAGTTTTTTTTTATCATGTTTTCCTTGTTTTTTGGCAGACCACAGCCTGCAGCTGCAGGGAAGCAGCCTGTGCATGTGACTACACCCTACCACAGTGAAGTGGTCGTTGTTCCAATGGCAAGGGCAGGGGCAGAGGCAGCGTGGTGGCGGATCCAGCACCGTCAGTTCAAATGATGTTTGCAGTACCGCTGTTAGCAATCAGATCTTAGAAGCTAGAATCTAGCAGTTTAGTGTACTTGAGTACCATGGTGGCTACTGGTTATTGCTGGAAACTGTACTTTCCTGTGTTCATTTCCGGTGTGCTCTGGTTTGTAACAAGCCTGCTGTAATAACAAGAATAGTAGCAAAAAGACTGCAAGCAGTAATCAATTTAGGAGTATTTGTCAAAGCTCAATATTAGTGCTGTGTGAAGTATAGATGGTTTCTGTTTGTAAACCTGTAGCGTGTTCAGTATGACAGACTGAATAGTGCTGTGCTGGATACTCTCTTGTAAGCTTCAATATTAATAGCTTAATATGAAACTGAATGTTTTCAAATTTTGGTTAACGCCAAGCAAGTGACATGGATATGGTTGAACTACATCAGATTTACAATTTTTTCGAAACTTTACTGCACAAATGAGGAAGACTACTTTTCTGAAACTTTACTGTACAAATTAGCTAGACTCTCGTGAGATGAAGACCTGTAAATTGTAATACTTCGCTGCAGTCTTCAGATTCAGGATTGGGTTGGTCTGAATTTTGATCAGGCAAGCAGCCTTGTTGAGATGATAATGAGATGACAGGCTTTGTTGGTGTAAGCCTTCTTCGGCCTGGGCTTCTTCTTTTTTTTTGAGCAATTCGACCTGGGCTTCATGCCTAGGTTGTCAGTTAAGTTGGGCCCAATGCAAATATTTCAACACTTACGGCCCATTGCTGCCGTCGAGCTTTATGGGCGCAGACCAACCCACGTTGCACTCCGCCACCGGCCCTACGCCATTTCAGCGCTTCGTACCCTCACCGGTGCAGTGCGTGCTGCTCCGCCTCCGCCCCCACCCCCACCCCCACTGATCCAGACTCCGATCCGCGCCGTTAGTTCCGCATCTCGTCACGCGGCCGATGCTCTCGGAGCTCCTGCCCTGCCGTGCGGGAGCAATTCGTCGAACAGCTGGAGGCGCGCCACTGCGGCCGTGCCGCGCGAGGCCGGGCAACCTGAGCCTCGGCCACGCACTCCAGCTGTTCGACGAATTCCTCCTCCACGCCAGGCCCTGCCACGGCGACCCCCGTATTCAATCACCTCACCCCTGTGTTCGCTGTTTGTTGACGGGTTGCAAGGTAGATAGAAATGAATATTGCTTCAGCAGGGCAGTCTGATGTGTATCTGTTGATTTGCAGTTTCACCGCCATGTACAGGCCCAACAGGCCTATTCCTTCTGTTATCATTTTTTTGTCTAAAGACAAACAAAATGAACTGGAATTTTTTTACTGGTGCTGGTGCTAGTGGCAATGACAGCAGTGGTGGTGGATCCACTGGGTGGAAGGTGACAGAAAGGAAATGACCGTAGTAATAATAGTAACAACGGCTGCAGGGGGCGGCACCATCCATATTGATGTTTGCAATGCCTCTCTTCTTAGTAGTAATTTTTAGTTAGAAACTAATGCTTCGAGAGTTTGGTGAGTACTTCTATTCTAGTACCTTGCTGGGTACCAGCTAATGCATGAAACTGTACTTTCTAGTATTTGTTTTCCAGTGCATCTCGATCTGTAACAAGCCTGCTGTAATAAGAATCATAATACCACAAGTGGCAGACGTAGTAGCAGTCTATTTATCTGTCAAGCTTTAGGAATAAGTGTGATGAGTTAGTGGCTAAAGCTACATTGTGTCTGCTTGTGCACTTTTGTCATTTTCAATCTGAATAAACGAACGGTGGTGTGTAAAATGAGATGTACCGACTGGTGACTGATCTCCACCTCTAGTTTAAGATGAGAACAGAAGTTTTTTTAGGATGACGATGAGAAAGATGATAATGAAAAATGAAGCATTCTGAGCTGCTTTGCTTGCTCTTCCTGCTCATGAAGCCAAGGTGTGTATTGCGGTCAAGTCAAATCGATGTATCTCCTGAAGATCTCAAAAAACTGTTTGAGTCGGTTGGAGAAGTCGTGGATGTGAGTACTGCCTACTTTCTCTGGTTTAGCTTTTGCATTTGTTTTATCCTGCAATTCATTGTTACTTTTTTATGCAGGTGCGAATGCGAGGAAACAGGGAAACAAGCTGTATGCATTTGTTAATTTCAGAATTAAAATGCTGCCTTTAAAGGCCATCCAAAGTTGAGCAATAAAGACCTAAAGGTTCATTTCACTTAAATTCAGAGTTGATCTTCGTTTATTCCATACCATTGATTTATCGCCGTTTTTTATATTGTTTTTTTACAAAAAAGGATGGATATAATCATATAAATGATAAAACAAGCATTTGATAGCACAGATCTTCCCAAGAGTAGGAAACTAAGTTCAAAATTGTGTTTCTATATACTTTTTGTTTATAGTTTTGTGAATCACTGTTAGACATAGCAAAGTCATGGATGTATGATAGTATGATACGCTCACATCCGCTCGCTGTTCTAAAAAAGGTTTGCAGCAGTTGCATTGTTGAACAAGAACTTAGTTGATTGTAGAATACAACCTTGTGATCAGATTGAGACATAACAAAGCACGGGTTATCTGATTACACTTACATCCTCTTGCTATTTCGAAAAGCTTGCAGCGGTTCCCTGCTGAGTTGAAACTACAGAACCTTGTGTGTTTATTTATGCTTTCAGAAACCAGAACTGTGGATGGTAGATGGTAGTGGATTATGTTTCCATAATTTATTGAGAAACCTTTCTAAAATAGTTTTGAGCTCAAATTATCCAAGCCTACCCCAACTTGCATGTAAGATAAATGCTTTTGTTGGTGTCCATATTATCCAAACCTAGTTTTGCAACCCAAAGAACGTGAATACACACTAGTAGTTGCTGGTTACTTGTTAGTTGTTAGACTTGTTTAACTCTTATATATCTTGTGCTTTGATACTAACTAGATGTCCAGACCCTATTATTTTTTGTTCTTGTTGCAGGAATAGAGAGTCTCTTACTCCCAGGCTAAGAACAGGCGATTTGTTGGTAATGTACCCCAGGATTGGACACGTGATGTTTTCAAAAATGCAGTGGAAGAGTTTTGAGCTGTTGTGGTGAGGATTCCATCTTTTATTCATATTTTTCCCTTGGTCTTTTGCCAGACCACGGCCTGCACAGCAACACCTGTGACTTTGTCTGTCTTCGTTACTTTTTTTTTGTGAATCCAGCACTCATGGCAGTGGTGGTAGTGGCAATGGCAGTGGTGGATCCAGCACCGGTGGAAAACGGCAGAGTGGAGTTGATAGTAATAGCAACAACGGTCCAAGGGATTATCGATCCATATTGATGCTTGCAGCATTGTATTGATGCTTGCAGCATTATATTGATGCTTGCTTTTGTTGCTGTTAGCACTTAGTAGTTAGACCTTCAGAGCCTAGCACTTAAAGAGTATTTCTGTTGCATTACCGTGCTGGGTGTATTAGATAATACTGGAAACTGTACTCTCTAGTAATTTTTTCATTGTGTGGTGTGTCTCGGTAACAAGCTGCTGTTGTCAGAATGACAATACTGCAACTGGCAGATGTGGTCTGGTATGATGTGGTATTCTATTGGTGTGCCAAGCTTGAATAGGCGTGTTATGGTCGCTGCTGAAGAAGTGTACTCTTTTGACGTGTTCAGTTTGAGGAACTGAATGTGGTGGGTAAAATGAGATGTGTCAACCAATCACTACATCTAGATTAAGCTTGAATACTGCAGTTCTAATGTTTATTCTTTGTTGACAAAAAAGTGAATTCAGTGCTGATCATCTTTATGTGACCTGACAATTTGTTAAGAGTGATTATTCTGTCCTGCGCTCTAATGTTTTGGCCTTGCTGTGTGGAATGCTTTGATTGATGAAATTCTATAGAGAAATGTTCTCCTGTTTTCAGCATCAAGTTTATGACAGGTAAAATAACCTTTTGTACAGTCCTAGTTAGATCTAACTATATTGTCTGCTAGTAGACCACAAAAATTGACGTCTTACTCTCCCAGTCGCCCAGCTCCTATCAATCCTGTCCTGCTCCTGAGTTGTGATTCAATTGAAGTATTTTTTTTTTTGGTCTTACTCTTGGTCAAGATTATTTTACTGAGGTCAAGAGAAGGCCAGTGTAGGAAGCAGCAGACATATTGCAAAAGGTTTAACAATCTAACTTAATTTATTTTACCACATACCACAACCAGTGAATAATCACACCAAACGTACAGTGGCCTTAAAAAAACGAAAATTCAGAAAATTTCCAGACCTCTGCGTCTGCTCTTGGTGTTGGCCTGTTGGGGGCGGGCCTCAGTAGCGCCCAGGCCCAGCACTTGAGGCTCAACGCCGCGCACCACACCAGCGCCTGCGGCCGTCGCCCCGCCTGCCCATCCACCAGCGCGCCCAGCTGCACGCCGCCGCCCACACAACCCAGTTCACGAGTACACGCGGCTCCACCCAGCTCACGAGTCACGAGTGTGCTCTGCTTCACCGATCCGGAGGCGGACGCAGCGCACCGCTCGCCCGCCCGTGCCTCTCCTCGCAGGGCTCCTAGGCCCATCACCCGCGCACCGTCGGCATGTCCCGCTGCGTGAGTACCGTCCGCGACCGGTGCTTGGAGCTGGAGCGCATCATCGCCGGCCGCGCCCGCTCAGGAATCCTCGGCCTCGACGACGCGCTGAAGCTGTTCGATGAATTGCTTCTCCACGCCAGGCCTGCCTCAGTTATTGCCTTCAACCACCTCCTCGCCGCTGTGTCTCGTGCCTCGGGCCGGCGCTCCTCCACCTCAGACTCAGAGCTGGTCATCTCCCACTTCAACCGGATGATACTTGACTGCTCCACCAAGGTGACTCCCAACCTTTGCACCTACAGTGTCCTCATCGGCTGCTTCTGCCGCATGGGTCGCTTGGAGCATGGCTTCGCTGCCTTTGGCCTCATCCTGAAGACGGGCTGGAGGGTGAATGCCATTGTCATCAGTCAACTGCTTAAAGGTCTCTGTGATAGAAGGAGGGTGGGTGAGGCTATGGACGTTTTGCTCCAACGAATGCCTGAGCTTGGCTGCACGCCGAATGTAGTTTCATACAGCATACTTCTCAAGGGTTTCTGCAATGAAAACAGAACTGAGGAAGCACTTGAGCTGCTACATATGATGGCTAATGATCGAGGTAGAAGCTGCCCACCAGATGTGGTGTCCTACAACACCGTCATCAATGGTTTCTTTACTGAGGGTCAAGTGGACAGAGCATTCAACCTGTTTCTTGAAATGATGGATCGGGGGATTCAACCAGATGTTGTGACATACACCACAGTAATTGATGGCCTCTGCAAAGCTCAAGCGGTTGATAGGGCTGAGGGTGTCTTTCATCAGATGATTGATAAAGGTGTTAAGCCAGACAATGATACATATACTTGTTTGATCCATGGAGACCTCTCTATAGGACAGTGGAAAGAGGTGGTTCGGATGCTTAAAGAAATGTCTGCACATGATCTTGAGCCAGATAGTTTTACTTATGGTTTGCTGCTGGACTACCTATGCAAGAATGGAAAAAGCAGAGAAGCTAGAATTTTTTTTGATTCTATGATTAGGAAGGGCATAAAACCTAATGTAACTATCTATGGCATTATGCTTCATGGATATGGTAACAAAGGTGCTCTTTCTGAAATGCATGATCTCCTAAATTTGATGTTAGCAAATGGTATTTCACCTGACCATCACATCTTCAACATATTCTTCAGTGCATATGCTAAATGTGGTATGCTAGATAAGGCAATATATATTTTTAACAAAATGGGGCAGCATGGGTTGAGTCCTGATGCAGTAAGCTACGGAGCACTAATAGATGCACTATGCAAGTTAGGCAGGGTGGATGACGCTGAGGTCAAATTCAACCAGATGATCAATGAAGGAGTGACTCCTAACATTGTTGTTTTTAACTCCCTAGTTTATGGACTGTGCACCGTTGACAAATGGGAAAGGGCTGAGGAATTAATTTATGAAATGTTGGATCAAGGAATCCATCCTGATGCAGTGTTCTTCAGCACATTAATTTGTAACTTATGCAATGTAGGACAGGTTATGGAAGGCCAAAGGCTCATTGACTTGATGGAACATGTAGGCGTAAGGCCGGATGCTTTCTCATATACACCGTTAATATCTGGTTACTGCTTAGCTGGAAGGATGGATGAAGCGAAGAAGGTATTTGATGGTATGGTCTCAATGGGCCTGACACCTGATGAAGTTACTTATAATACATTGCTTCATGCCTACTGTAAGGCTCGAAGGATAGACGATGCATATAACCTTTTTCGAGAAATGCTACGCAACGGCATTACAACAGTTGTGACTTACAATACTATACTACATGGTCTGTTTCTAAATGGGAGGTTTTCTGAAGCAAAGGAACTCTATCTCAATATGATCAACAGCAGAACAAAGTGGGACTTTCGCACATACAACATAATTCTAAATGGGCTTTGCAAAAATAATTGTGTTGACGAAGCAGTCAAAATGTGTCACACCCAAAATTTTCTATTTTGGGTTATGCATGAAAAACACTAACTAAAATAAATGATTTCAATGTTTGAATAAATTTATTAGATAAGTTAAGTTGTTGCTAATTTAAATATAGAAAATTGTGGTTTTAAACTTTTTCATATTAATTTAATAATGTGGTGTTTGTGTGATGCTTGTCCTTGGTGTTGGTGAGTGCTATTATTTTTAAAATACCGTAGGACGACGTTTACTTCTCATCGGAAAACTTTTTGGTATTTTCTGGATCCAAAATTCCAATTTCCGTGAGCTTAATCTTTTTCCTTGATCTCTTCATACATCTTTTCGTAAGCTCCAAATATTTTATTTGGGTTCCTCATGTTCCATAATGTCTCTAGAAAATTCCCTCGAATTTTCGGAGTTTTCGGAGTATTTTTCGCGACTTAAATAATAGTTCTGGACTTTTCTAGAATTATTTTATCCACGAAATTAATTAATTCCGAAAATAATAAATATCTTATTTTCCACCAAAGCTTGTGTGCAATAATCCTAAATGTTTATTCATTTATTTACTAATGGGCTTTAATAATTAATTAGGCCTATTAGTAAAGATGGAGGGTGCAGCGTCAATTAGCACCATATCGCTAGTTGACGTAAAGGTGGAGAGTTTTCCTCCCTATATATATGTCCGGCCTGCCTGCTAGCCCTGTTTTCCGCCGCTGTTGTCGCCGTCGTCGCCACTGTTGCTGCCGCCGCTATGCCGCCGCTATGCCGCCGCCGCCGAGGACAGTTCTACGCATTCACGCCGAACCTCTGCCAAATTTCTTCATCATACGCATCCACGCCAGGCCAACGCCGCATGCCCAGAAGCAAAGCCTGGACGGGCGCGTACATGTCGCCGCACACGCACACGTATACACGCCGGCCCCGTGCTGCCTGCGCCAAGCACAGCGTCCACACCGTCGTTCTTCACCATGCTGGCTGTCACGTTTCCTGGTGAGCAATCAATCTAAATGTGTATTCACGTGAATATTATAATATGGCAAGCACCTAGTTTCACCTCTGCTACGTTCCACCACTCGGTGCAAGCGCTAGGTACAGGCCGTGCTGCCCTCAGAGGAGATGCTCATGGCAGGGTCTGCACGATCTGCACAGGAAGAGAGGAAGAAGATGCTGGTAATTACAGTTTTGCCACCAAACGCGATTAGGCCTAGTTTAATCGTTTTAATTCCGTTTTACTCCGTTCAAGTTGTGTTAGAATCGTGTCGTGCGTGTCCAGTCGCGTTAGTTTCGTCACGTCGCGTTCTACGCGATAGTACCAAAGTTTTTATGTCACGTGTTTTTCTATATATCGCTAAATATTATATTGATTAATATGTTTGTACTAGCTTTATAATTAAAAGCAATTTAGACTATATAACCACGGTTTCATAAATAAATATTAATTTAATTCATGTTATCATGTGTGTTTATGATTATAGTTTAGTTAGTATTAATGTTTTTCATGTCACTTGACCACGAATTTATTAACTTGAATGCTAATTAGATTAATATTTATTTAATAGCTTTCCATCTAAAAGCGATCTAAGTTTAACTCCGTTTTGGTTGTGGTACAACTGTGCTCACTATAAGTTACATGTTAGTAGGAACTTTTAACATGTCTCACATCTCTAAATTTTGTAAGTTAAATATTAATTAGATTAATGATTGTGCAAACTGCTTTCCAAATTAAAAACAACATAGAGATTAACATTCGTCCTTTTATGCACCACTGATAACTTGATTAATGTGCATGTAAATATTTTCTAACTAAAAGCAACACATGGTTTAACGATTCGCCTTTACTATATCCACTGTTAACTTGATTAACCGCAACAGAAGTAGTTTCGAATTTATAATATGCTTAGCTTAAACACGTGTCCCATATAATTATAGTAGATGCTCTCACATGTTTATTTATTTTTGTCAAATAAAGTTTAAATGAATTAAATAATATGAGACATGTTCATTTATAAATAAAAAAAATATGACTAGTTCGAACTTGATTTTCAATTAAAATATGATGTGACTAATCTGAATTAATGTCATTCTTATGGTTTTATTTAATTAAAATAATCAAGGGTGTAGTTGTTTCTTTTATATAATATAAATAAATTCTCCAATAGTTGTTTTTCTATAATGATAGTTTTGTTAACAGCTTCTTTTACGTTATCGTGACCATAGTGGTTAGCTAGCTTGATGACATCACATGATGTCATGGGTATGATTTATGGCCGTTTTTCTTTAGTAAAACAAATCCCGAAATACAATAGAAATACATATATACATACAATTTTGTTTAGGCCATATCTTCCATGTTTTAACTCCGATTTGACCCGTTCAAGTTGCGTTAGGTTCGTATTTGCGAGCTCTACATGTTAGTGTAGCTGTACAGTAGGTTTAGAAAATTTAATTTTCGAGTTTATATTAAAGTACTTATTTATCTATAGGAAATCTTAGAAAATTCATAACTTTCACGTTTTAAATCTGAATTTCGTGATCTTTACGTCTGTGTGATCGTAGCAACGTGTAGAATAGTTTTGTAAGCTTTCCTAAATGTTTTTCTACTGTTGGTGTACTGTTCTAATTGTATCTTTTGTTTGCTTCGTGTATGTTTGCTCGGAATGTTTGTATGTTGATGCTTGGTGATAGAATTTAGACGGTGAGCAGTACTACGACGATTAGGAGTATTATTTTGAGCCGGACCAGCAGTATCTATCGGAGAACTTTGACCAAGGCAAGTATAACATGGGACTATCCTTGTTACCTATTCACTATAATCAATATCATATGCATGTGTCTACCTTGACAACCTTAGAGATTATAACTTAGCTATTGATATCTTGTTTCCTTGTCACCTATGGGTTGTGCATTTGGGTAGTTTTTGCTAGTGCTTAATCATGAACAATGATCTTGTAATTTTGATTAATGGATTAAGCAATCAACCATTAAGATGATTTTATTACTGTTGAAAAGGGGGCTAGAGCAAGGGGTTATATTGTTGCTCTGGTTTCTCTCCATAAGGACTTATCTGTACGTGATCATCCGGGACATACAGTACAGCTGTGAGGGCTATATGGCTCTGGCTTTAGTTGCTTAAAGGACCTTTTCTAGCTTGTTAGTGGTTACCTTAAATGGCGTAAGAATGGCTTGCCACGTTGGGTGTAGTGCGAGCCCCTGGCCTAGTGTGTATAGGCTGCGGTTGTTGTGCCACAGGGAAGGGGGGTTCTACATCTGCCTGCCGAGTGAATCTAATGGCCCTAACTTGTTAGACGAACCTTTAAGTGGCTTTATATAATTTCCGGTGTTTTGGGAATGGCCTCCCCATGCATTTGGAAGTTATGACTCACAGTGAAAGTGTACACATCTGCGCAGAGTTAAAAACTGGTATACTAGCCGTGCCCACGGATACGGGCGGCCTTGGAACATTTACAGATAGATGATCACCATTGTTATATCATGTTTAATTACTGTTGTTATTATTATGTTCATGTTAATGCTATTCATTATCCTTATTACAGTTGATCATTGGTTCATTAATGGGATTGGAATTACCTTGATGCTACTCAATTGCTAATTATATGATGATTAAAAGCTAAACGCAGTCAAACAGTGTCTAGCCTTTTTGAGCCTCATGAACCCTGTGTTATACTTGTTGAGTTCGACATGGACTCACTCTTGCTATTTCTCCCACACTCCAGTGTGTAGTAAGATGCTACTCGGAAGAAGGATAAAGGTGTAGTGGAGTTTCCAGAAGACTAGTAGAAGTGCTAGGCATATGTTACCCCCAGTCAGCCGTCCCTGAGAAGAATGGAGCCTAAAGTTTAGTCACCGTTCCGCGATACTCTGATGTAAGTGTTAATATAGCTATGTATACGTTATATAATAACATTGTTTCTGATACTTTTTCATTCTGGCATATGTGTGGACTTCCTGGGCACACATATGATTAGCCTGGTTTTGTTCTTTAGAAAACTGGGTGTGACAAAATGTTTGAGTGCATGTGTTCTAAGGATCTGCAACTTGACATTATAACTTTCAACATCATGATTGGTGCTTTGCTCAACGGTGGCAAAAAGGGAGATGCCATGGATTTGTTCGCTGCTATCCCTGCTAATGGTTTGGTTCCAGATGTTGTGACCTACCGTTTAGTTGCAGAAAATCTCATAGAAGAAGGGTCACTAGAAGAGTTTGATAGTCTGTTTTCGGCGATGGAAAACAGTGGCTGTGTTCCAAACTCACAAATGCTAAATTCTATAGTTAGGAGGTTGTTGCATAGAGGTGACATAAGCAGGACTGGGGCTTACCTCTATAAACTTGATGAGAAGAATTTCTCACTTGAGGCTTCCACTACTTCTGTGCTTATATCACTTTTCTCGAAGGAGGAATATCAGCACCGAGCAAAGTCCCTGCCTGAAAAGTATCGTTTCCTCAATGAAGCCAAGAGTTGAGCGTTGACAAAAAAGGTGAATTCAGTTTTTAATTGTGTTGATCATCTTTATGTTAGATGTCAATTTGTTGGAGTGACTATTATGTCTTGTGCTCTAATTTTTTGGCTATGCTGTGTGGTATGCTTTGAATGAGAAAATTCTCTAGAGAAATGTTCTCTTTTTGTTAATAGGTAAACTAATCTTATGTGCAGTCCTAATTAGCTAGGCAGCAGGAATCAGTTTGCAATACTACAACAACAACAACAACAACATAGCCTTTTGTCCCAAGCAAGTTGGGGTAGGCTAGAGATGAAACCCAAAAGAGACGAGAAACAGGAAGACGAGAATCAGTTTTCTCTAGGAATCAGTTTGCAATGTAATGAGTAAAACTGAAGTATTTGCATTTTATTTTATTAAATAATTTGTGAAGAAACTCTGCACTCCCAGTGATAAATCTTTCTTGTGGACCTCTTTGTCATTGAGACGATTCCTGTAATTTCAGCTTCTGTATTTCCACCACAGTTAGCAGTGTATGAGATTTGCTATGTTTTTACCTCACACAAACTATTTTAACAGCGACACTGCTGTATATATTTCTACAACACACTCCCAGATTAGTTTCCTACTCTCATAGCATCCGCCTTTCATGTGCTGTGTTGATAATGAGTGAAACTGTGTATATGGCCTATCTCTGCAGTTCTTCAGAAAATGTGGTTAGAACTTTCCACTTTCTACAGTCAGATGTCCTCTATTGTTTTGCTTTATTTGGGTCGTAACATTTTTTTGATTAGCTTGAAATGCATTAGAAGGCTAGTTGGGGGAGATGTCTGTACTTATTTAGTATTCACTGCAAGAGGAACAATTGAATGAATTGATAATTATCAATAGAGTTCCATGCGTCTGATCAAGCCTAGGCACTTTAATCTTAAGAGTCTGGGTATAACAAACAAACAAACAATACATGAAATGCTCTTTGAATATAGTTGTCCCTTTTTAAATGCTTTGGCATAATACCTTTGGATAATATTATGCAAGAAACTATAATTCAGAAATGTTTTCCCTATATTTTCTGACAGTAAATAATTTCGAGTTTTCAATGCCTTGAGCATGATCGTCACACCAAATTGAAGGAGCCTTTTCACCATTGACTGTACCCTCGAAGATGACCAGTGAAATCTCAAATCCCGCATTTGTTTCCAGGTGAAGCATAAACATATGGCAATCAAAGCTTCTTCCACTTTCTACTTTTATGAAAGACCTGCTTGGCTATGACTGTTATGAATGTATTTGACTTGATTTGTAAGATTTCACGTTACCAGTGTCCAGTGTAAGGATTCAATTTCACTCTAGATGCATGTTGGTTTTGTAGCTACTGTAAATGCTGGTTTTGACAGGCGTGGGGTAGAGAGATCCATGTTGAAAAGAGAGTAACAGTGGCTGTTGGAGCGATATTTTCTTCTCAACTCTCAGGTTGGTGTTGTAGCTACTGTAAATATGGTCGGATAGATGATGCATTTGTCATTTTCTGAGAGATTAGCTAGATAGTTAACAGTTAAGCTTAGAGTTATTACTTATACCTTCACTGGTTACTTCAGACAGGGGAGAACTGAAGTGCCGTAGCAACAGAAACTGTATTTCAAGTTGACCAAAAGCTCACAGAGTTATTGTGTACTGATAAAGTTCTATCTAGTCTTGATCGTAATAATTGTGTTGATGAAGGGTGTTATGACAAAGTGATTAGCATGTGCTAATCTTGTTGATGAGGAGTGTTGCTGCTGGAGTCGGATGATTCTCCTTTTTTTCCCCTATGGAGAAGAGTGGTCACACTGCCAACTCCATCCATATGCTAGTCCGTAGAGCAACTTGCAAGTTCTTATCATGATGTTTGGATTGCGCACTTGTAAATTACTGTTTTTTCAAGGTTGAGAAATACCCTACATTGTAAAGAGTGTCCTACAGCCATATTTGATCCTGACGGCATCCAATTCAAGATGAAATGACATATGATGACCTTCTCATCTTTGTCCAGACTGTTATGCATGAACCCTACACTATTTTTCTGCAAACTGTCCTAGTATTTCTTGCGCTTGAACAGCTTAACCAGATAGCGAATCAAGGAGGAGAAATAACTAACTAATTTGCCTTGTATGTCTGTTCTTCTTTATTTTCAGAAAACAAACCGGTCAATTTTTCTTTAAAAAAAGAGAGATAAAACAAACGGAACACTATTTGTCTTTGTAAATCAGATCCACAAATTTTCTGAAACTTTACTGCACTAGACTCTCGTGGGATGAATACCTGTAATACCACGCTGCAGTCTTCTGGATAGGATTGATCTGAATTTTTATCAGGCAAGAGCAGCCTTGTTGAGATAGTAAGGATAAGATGGCAGGCTTTTTTGGTGTAGGCCTTCTTGGGCCTGGGCTTCTTGCCTTGGGTCGTCAGTTAAGTTTGGCCCAGCCCAAATATTTCAACACATAGTACGCCCCATTGCTGGGGGCAGTCAACTCAGGTGTCCATTCGTCTCCGTGAGCTTTCTCAGCCCAGACCAACCCACGTACGCACCGCCGCCGCCCCTACGCCATTCCAGCGCTTCGTACCCTCACCGGTGCAGTGCGTGCTGCTCTGCCTCCGCCCCCACCTCCACCGATCCAGACTCCGACCCGCGCCGTTAGTTCCGCATCCTGCCACGCGGCCGATGCTCTCGGAGCTTCTGCCCCGCCGTGCGGGAGCAATTCGTCGAACAGCTGGCGGTGCGCCACCGCGGCCGTGCCGCGCGAGGCCGGGCAACCTGAGCGTCGACCACGCACTCCAGCTGTTCGACGAATTCCTCCTACACGCCAGGTCCTGCCACGGCTACCCCCGCCTTCAACCACCTCGTCACCCCTGTGTTCGCTGCTTGTTGACGGGTTGCAAGGTAGATAGAAATTAATTGCTTCTGCAGGGTCTGATGTATATCTGTTGATTTGTAGTTTCATCGCCATGTACAGGCCCAACAGGCCTATTCCTTCTGTTATCTCTTTTTTTTTTTGTCTAAAGACATACCAAATGAACTGAAATTATTTTACTGGTGCTGGTGCTAGTGGCAGTGACAGCAGTGGTGGTGGATCACTGGGCCGAATGTGGCAGAAAGGAGATGACCGTGTAGTAATAGTAACAGCTGCAGGGGGTGTCACCATCCATATTGATGTTTGCAATGCCTCTCTTAGTAGTAATTTTTAGTTAGAACCTAATGCTTCCAGAGTTTGGTGGGTGTTTCTATTGCAGTACCATGCTGGGTACCAGCTGTTGCTTGAAACTGTACATTCTAGTATTTGTTTTCCAGTGCGTCTAGATCTGTAACAAGTCTGCTGTAATAAGAATCATAATACCACAAGTGGCAGATGTAGTAGTAATCTATTTATCTGTCAAGCTTTAGGAATAAGTGTGATGTGTTAGTGGCTAAATCTACATTGTGTGTGCTTGTGCGCTTTTGGCATTTTCAGTCTGAATAAACAAATGGTGGTGGGTAAAATGAGATGTACCGACTGGTGACTGATCTCCACCTCTAGTTTAAGATGGGAACATAAGTGTTTTTTTAGGATGATGATCAGAAAGATGAGAATGGAAAAGTGAAGCATTCTGAGTTGCTTGCTCCTCCTTCTCATGAAGCCAAAGTGTATATTGGGGTCAATTATAAAATGAAGTGCTGTGGGGATCTCCCCCACAGTTTTTGCCTTAAAAAAAGTGTATATTGGGGTCGAGTCAATCGATGTATCTCCTGAAGATCTCAAAAAATTGTTTGAGTCGGTTGGAGAAGCCCTGGATGTGAGTACTGCCTAGTTTCTCTGGTTTAGTTTGCAATTGTTTTATTCTGCAATTCATGGTCACTTTTTTATGCAGGTGGACAGGGGGAAACAAGCTGTATGCATTTGTTAATTTCAGATTTAAAAAGTTGCCTTTAAAGGCCATCCAAAGTTGAGCAATAAAGACCTAAAGGTTTGATTCACTTAAATTCAGAGTTGATCTTTGTTTATTCCATACCATTGATTTATCGCCGTTTTTATATTGATTTTTTACAAAAAAAATGGATATAAATGATAAAACAAGCATATGGTAGCACAGATCTTCGCAAGAGTAGGAAACTAAGTTCAAAGTTGTGTTTCTATATACTTTTTGTTTATAGTTTTGTGAATCACTGTTAGACATAGCAATGTCATGGATGTGTGATAGTAGGATACGCTCAGATCCGCTTGCTATTCTAAAAAAGGTTTGCAGCAGTTGCATTGTTGATCAATGAACTTAGTTGATTGTAGAATACAACCTTGTGATCAGTTTGAGACATAACAAAGCACAAGGTTATCTGATTACACTTACATCCTCTTGCTATTTTTGAAAAGCTTGCAGCGTTGTATTCCAGAAACCAGAACTGTGGATGGTGGTGGATTATGTTTCCATAGTTTATTGAGAAAGCTTTCTAAAGTAGTTTTGAGCCCAAATTATCCAAGCCTACCCCAACTTGCATGTAAGCTAAATGCTTTTGTTGTTGTCCATATTATCCAAACCTAATTTTGCAACCCAAAGAACGTCAATACACGCTAGTAGTTGCTGGTTACTTGTTACACTTGATTAACTCATATATATCTTGTGCTTTGATACTAACTAGATGTCCAGACCCTATTATTTTTTGTTCTTGTTGCAGGAATCGAGTCTCTTACTCTCAGGCTAAGAACAGGCGTTTTGTCAGTAATATACCCCATGATTAGACACATGATGTTTTTGTTGGAAAGTGATTTCTCTCAATTAGGGCTAACCCTAGAAGGGTAGCTAAATAGGTTCCATACATGGGCCACATGGGCCTTAGCCTCATGGGCCTACATATACTCCAACACCCCCCCGCAGTCTGAACTACCGTCGCAGCGGAGTTCTAGGCTGAAACAAGAAAGAACACACACAACCCCCCCACAGACGCAACTAGCCACTGGTGATGTTGAGGCTGGAGCGAAACTCGGCGAAGGTCGAGGACGGGAGGCCTTTGGTGAAGATGTCCGCGAACTGGGAGGTCGTCGGGACATGAAGGACCCGCACCTCGCCCATGGCCACCCGATCACGGACAAAGTGGAGGTCGATCTCGACATGCTTCGTCCGCTGGTGCTGGATGGGGTTGGTGGAGAGGTAGACCGCACTGACGTTGTCGCAGTAGATCAGTGTGCTCCTGGAGGGTGGCGTGTGCAACTCAGCAAGCAGCTGCCGGAGCCAGGCGGCCTCCGCCACACCGTTAGCCACGGCGCGGTACTCCGCCTCGGCACTGGACCGGGAGACCACCGGCTGGCGCTTGGACGACCACGACACCAGATTGCCGCCCAGGAAGACGGCGTAGCCGGAGGTGGAGCGGCGAGTATCCGGGCACCCGGCCCAGTCAGCGTCGGTGTAGACAACGAGGTCGGTGGAGGAGGCTCGGTGGAGGAGGAGGCCGTAGTCGAGTGTGCCCCGGAGGTAGCGGAGGAGACGCTTGAGAGCCGTGAGATGAGGCTCCCGGGGATCATGCATGTGGAGGCAGACCTGCTGAACGGCATAGGTGATGTCCGGCCGGGTGAAGGTGAGGTACTGAAGGGCCCCGGCAAGACTCCTGTACGCAGTGGGGTCGTCCACCGGTGGTCCCTCAGCCTCAGACAGCTTGCCCTGAAGGTCGACCGGGGTGGAGCAGGGCTTGCAATCAGACATCCCAGCCCGCTCCAGGATATCCCGAGTGTACTGCCTCTGGTGAAGAAGGAGCCCAGCAGGACGGTGCTCAACAGTGACACCGAGAAAGTGATGGAGCTCACCGAGGTCCTTCATCGCAAACTCCTGCTGGAGAGCTGCAATGATCCGGCGGAGAAGATGCTCGCTGGAGGCGGTGAGGACAATGTCATCAACATAGAGTAATAAGTATGCAGTGTCGGCCCCATGGTGGTAGACGAACAGGGACGTATCAGACTTGGCCTCCATGAACCCCAGGGTCAGCAAGAAAGCAGCAAACCGGTGGTTCCACGCCCGAGGTGCCTGCTTGAGGCCATAGAGTGACCTGTTGAGCCGGCAGACCATGTCAGGGCGGGTGTTGTCGACGAACCCCGCCGGCTGACTGCAATACACCGTCTCGGTAAGAAGGCCGTGGAGGAAGGCGTTCTTGACGTCCAGCTGGTGGACGGGCCAAGACCGAGCAAGTGCCAGTGATAGTACGGTACGGACGGTGGCCGGCTTGACCACCGGGCTGAAAGTCTCATCGTAGTCGACGCCGGGGCGCTGAGTGAAACCCCGGAGGACCCATCGAGCCTTGTAGCGCTCGAGAGAGCCGTCCGCTCGGCGCTTGTGAGTCCAAATCCACTTGCCGGTGACGACATTGGCGCCCGGCGGTCGGGGCACCAACTCCCACGTCTGGTTGGCGAGCAGTGCGGCATACTCCTCTTCCATCGCGCGGCGCCAGTGAGGGTCCAACAGGGCGTCGCGGACGGAGGAGGGTACCGGAGAGACCACCGCGTCGCCGGTCGAAGCCTCGAGGGCACGAGGCGGCAGGGTGCCAGCCCCGTGCCGTGTCACCATCGGGTGAACATGCCGCGGGTGTCGGTGAAGAAGCGGCGGGTGGTAGACCGGCGGGACACCACGGGCCGACGGAGACAGTGGCGGTGGTGTCGGTGTTCCCGGCGGAGAAGGGACCGGAACCACGAGCGGCGGTGGCCGCGGCCTGCGCTGGTATACCCGTACCGGCGCGGCAAACCTCGACGGAGCCGCCGGGGCAGGTGCCGAGACAGGGTCCGGCGTCGGCAACCGGCACGACCCCCCCGGGGCAGAAGCGGGGGACGAAGGCCCCGGGTCTGCACCAACTGGAGAAGGCGGGGCCGCACCGGAGGACGAGGGGCCCGGACTCGCAGGGGAGCCGGGACCGACGGCTGGCTCAGAACGCGTCGAGGCGGTACCTGCAGGAGACCACAAAGAAGGTGGCTGGACCACCGGGTCAGTGGGAAACAGATCGGGTGGGTCAGTGACCGGAGGTGTAGTGGTGCTGGAAAAGGGAAAGACGGACTCATCGAAGACCACATGGCGCGAGATGAGAACACGTCGGGAGGTAAGGTCGAAGCACCGGTACCCCTTGTGATCAGGGGAGTACCCGAGGAAGACACAGAGCGTGGAGCGAGGGTCCAGCTTGTGAGAAGAAGTGGCAGCAGTGTTGGGGTAACAAGCACACCCAAACACGCGAAGGTGATCATACCGAGGCGGGGTACCAAAGAGGGCGTGGTGAGGAGTGGGAGCGGGATAGGCAGCGGAAGGAAGGCGGTTAAGAAGGTAGGTGGAGGTGTGCAGGCCCTCAGCCCAGAAGCGAGCAGGAAGAGAAGCCTGAAACAGGAGAGTGCGCACGGTGTCGTTTGTGGTGCGAATCATCCGCTCGGCCTTGCCATTCTGCGAGGAGGTGTATGGGCAAGACATGCGTAGCTGAACACCGTGAGAGAGGAAGAAATCTCGGGCGGTGGAGTTATTAAACTCGCGACCATTGTCACACTGGACGGCCTTGATGGTGAGACCGAACTGAGTAGACACCCAAGTAAAGAAGTGGAGGAGCGTGGCAAACGTATCAGACTTCGCACGAAGAGGAAAAGTCCACGAATAATGCGAAAAATCATCAACAACCACAAGATAGTACTTATAACCAGAAATACTGATAACAGGAGATGTCCATAGGTCGCAATGTACAAGATCAAAAATGCGGGCCGCATGAGAAGAAGAACTAGAAAAAGGAAGACGAACATGTCGGCCCAATTGGCACGCATGACACAGTTGCTCATCATGAGCTCGAGTACATGGAAGACCAGAGCTACGACTGAGCTGTATCAGGGCATCACGTCCAGGATGGCCGAGGCGCCGGTGCCAGGTAGTAGAGGAAGCAGAAGCGACGAAGGCAGCTGACAAAACGGACGGCGAAGAAGAAGAAGGAGCCGCCGGAAAGCGAAGAGTGTAAAGGGGCCCGGTGCTGTCACATCGGAGCAGAGGACGCCGGGAAGCCAAATCCTTCACAGTAAGACCAGAAGAGTCAAATTCCACAGAACAAGAGTTGTCAGCTGTAAAACGTCGAATAGAAAGAAGATTATGAACCATGGAAGGAGCAACAAGAACATCAGGAAGACGAAAGGAGCCATGAGCACCGGCGGTACCCACAGAGGAGACAGGAATACAAGAACCATTTGCGACCATAATGGACGAAGGAAGAGATGAAGAGGGAGAGTGAACCGACGAAAGTATACCGGGGTCAGGAGTGGTGTGGTAGGTGGCCCCCGAATCGGCGATCCACTCGGGTCCGACCGGAGGTGTCAGGCCCATGGTGCCGAACGAGCGAGCCAGGGCCGCCTGATCCCAGCCCGCGACCCCCGGTGGAGCCCCGGAAGGTCCGGAGGGAGGAACCCACGGCGTAGTAGGCGGCGTAGCAGGGAAGACGCCGGGAGGTGCTCCGGTGAGCATGGCCACCGGTGGACGCGAGTCGGTCCCGGTGGCGTGGTAGGGCCACATGGAGATGCGCCCAGACCACGGGTTCTGGAAAGAGGGCCATGGTGCCCCCCCTGTGGTCCACCGGGTACCGGGGCCTGGGTAGGTGCACCCCGGCCGCCCCCGCGACCCCCACCGCGGCGACGACGACCACCACGACCCCCCCACCTCCGCTCGGCCCGGAGGGAGGGGGACCCAGGAGAGACGACGGTGGTGGAGCAGCCGTCCGTGGAGCAGACTGGCGCGGCGGAGTAGCAGCCAGAGCCGTCGAGGAGGCCCCCGGGGAAGCAGTGGAGCCCGGCTGGAGGCCCTGTGTGAGCTCCTCCATGACAAGATCGTCACGGACCTCCAGGAAGGTGGGAAAGGGCCTCTGGCGGGTGATCCACGTCCTGAGGTGGGCGTAGCGGTCACTGAGCCCCCGGAGGACGTTGAGGACCAAGATGCGATCCTCCACAGGCCACCCGAGGTCCCCCAGGGAGTCAGCCATGGACTTCATCCGTCGGCAGAACTCACCGACGGAGAGGTCACCCTGGACGAAAGTGCGGAAGCTCGCATCGAGGCGCAGAGCCCGGGCCTCAGCGTTGCCCAGAAACTGACCCTCAAGGGCCAGCCATGCCCGGCGCGCGTCAGGAGAGGTGCGGACGAGGTCGTGAAGGTCCAGGGAGATCGTCCCCAGAATCCAGGAGAGGACGATGCTGTCGAGCCGGATCCACGACGGCGTCTGGGCAGCGACCGGGGCGTCGAGGAGGATGTGGTCGTCGAGGGCGTAGCGGCGAAGAGTGAGAACCACCAGATCCCGCCAACGGGCGTACGAGGGCGACTCCGGCTCGAGGACGACCGGAACGAGCAGGCGAATGTTCTGGACCCCACCCGCCTGGTAGTGCAGCTGAGCCACGAGCGGGTCGGCCGGGTCGTGCCAGAGGACGGCGGTGTGAGACGCGCGGCGACCCGGCGAGGCGGAGGAGTGGGCCCCAACGTCCTGGCCCCCAGGGTAGGTGAGTAGCCGCTCAGCCTCGGCGATCTGGCGAGCCAGGGCATCGGCCGCTTCGCGCTCGTGCTCCCACACGAGGGCGGCCGCCCGCACGCGGGCCTGCCCCTCCGCGGCCGAGGCTCGGGCGGCGGCAAGGGCAATGGCGAGGGACGAGGCGTCACGGCCGGCGTAGATCTGGGAAAGAAGGGGTGGCGGGGCCGGGAAGGCCTGGGCACCGGCAGCAGACATGGTGCCGGCGTCCAGCCCGGCGCCGGGAAGGTGGATCCGCGGCTGCTGGAGGGCAGGCTGTTCGCCATCAGCAGCCGGGAGGTGGGTTTGAGGGTCCCCATCAGCCGGGAGACCCCCATCAGCAGCCCCCGGTTGCTCCACTGCCGCCGAGGTGAGGACCTGAGCAGGGGCGGGTGCTCCAGGTGGGACGGTAGAAGGAGGGAGGGGCTGGTGAGGTAGCTGGCGCAGTTGTGGGTGAGGAAGGACTGCGGCAGGAAGAGGGGAAGTCTCCAGGCCGGCGCCATGGAGATCCGCGCCAGGGAGAGCCGCCATGGGAGCAGGGGCGGCAGGGAGACCCGCCATGGGAGCAGGGGCGGAAGTTCCAGGGAGGTAGGCGCTGGGGAGGGAGGAGCTAGGGAGGAAGGCGCCAGAGGGGAAGGGGTGCTGGAGGCCAGCCGCGCCTGGGAGAAGGCCGGCGGCGGCGGCGTCCGCCCCCTGGAACCGCCCGGCGTCGGGCAGAGCAGAGGGAGCAGCGGCTCCCGTGAGGACCTGGGCCCAGGTGGTTGTGGAAGAGAGGGAAGGGAAGGGAGAGTAGAGGGAGGGAGGGAGAGGAGGCCGGCCAGCCATGGCACGCCGGCTCGCCGGCGATGGCCAGCAGGGGGCGGCGGCTGGCAGCTGGGTGGAGGAAGAAGAAGCTAACCTAGGCTGGATACTATGTTGGAAAGTGATTTCTCTCAATTAGGGCTAACCCTAGAAGGGTAGCTAAATAGGTTCCATACATGGGCCACATGGGCCTTAGCCTCATGGGCCTACATATACTCCAACAGTTTTCAAAAAATGCAGTGGAAGAATTTTGAGCTGTCGCGGTGAGAATAAATCTTTTATTCATATTTTCCCTTGGTCTTTTTCCAGACCACGGCCTGCACGGCAACACCTGTGACTTTGCCTCTGCCACAGCAACATGGTCTTCGTTACTTTTTGTGTGTGTGTGTGTGTGTGTGTGTGTGTGTGAAGGAGGTGGTTGTCGTACTCATGGCAGTGGTGGATCCAGCACTAGTGGAAAGCAGCAGAGGGGAGTTGATAGTAATAGCAACAACGGTCGAAGGGATTATTGTTCCATATTGATGCTTGCATTTGTTGCTGTTGGCACTTAGTAGTTAGACCTTCAGAGCCTAGCACTTAAAGAGTATTTCTGTTGTATTACCATGCTGGGTGTATATTAGATAATACTGGAAACTGTACTCTAGTAAATTTTGCTTTGTGTGGTGTGTCTCGGTAACAAGCTGCTGTTGTTAGAATGACAATACTGCAAATGGCAGATGCGGTCTGGGATGCTGTGGTATTCTATTTGTGTGCCAAGGTTGAATAGGCGTGTTATGGTCGCTGCTGAAGAAGTGTACTCTTTTGCCGTGTTCAGTTTGAGGAACTGAATGTGGTGGGTAAAATGAGATGTGTCAACCAATCACTACCTCTAGATTAATCTTGAATACTGCAGTTCTAATGTTTAATCTTGAATACTGCAGTTCTAATGTTTATTCTTTGTTGACAAAAAAGTGAATTCAGTGCTGATCATCTTTATGTGACAGGTCAATTTGTTGGAGTGATTATTCTGTCCTGTGCTCTAATGTTTTGGCCTTGCTGTGTGGAATGCTTTGACTGATGAAATTCTATAGAGAAATGTTCTCCTGTTTTCAGCATCAAGTTTATGACAGGTAAAATGACCTTTTGTACAGTCCTAGTTAGATATAACTATATTGTCGCCAGGGTGCTATTAGACCACAAAACTTGACGTCTTACTCTCCCAGTCGCCCTGCTCCTATCAATCCTGTCCTGCACCTGATTCAAGTTGCTATTTCCAAGGATTAGGATGTTCCGTTTTTTTCCCTTGCTCTTGGTCAGGATTATTTTACTGAGGTCAAGAGAAGGCCAATGTAGGAAGCTGCAGAAATATTGCAAAAGGTTTAACAATCTGACTTAATTTATTTGACCCCGTTCCAGAGCCAGTGAATAATCACACCAGGAACGATGTAAAACATACAGTGGCTGAAAAATCCTTAAAAAACGAAAATTCAGAATTTTTTCAGACTCTGCGTCTGCGGTAGAGGACACCAGTATGTGACGTGGAGAAAAACAAAAGAAAAGTAAAAACAGTTAAGAGAGAGGTGAGGCAGTCACGCCCTTGGGGTTGCGGCTTCAGTAGCGCCCAGGCCCAGCAGTTGAGGCTCAACGGCGAGCACCCCACCAGCGCCTGCGCCCGTCGCCCCGCCTGCCCGACCACCACCACCAGCGCGCCCAGCTGCACGCCGCCGCCGCCCACAACCCAGTTCACGAGTACACGCGGCTCCACCCAGCTCACGAGTGTGTTCTGCTTCACCGATCTGGCGGGCAATTGGGCCTCATAGCGCCCAGCAGCACCTGCGCCCGTCGCTCCGCCTGCCCAACCACGCCGCCGCCGCCGCCCACCAGCTCCTACCCTCACACAACCCAGGTCACGGTACACACGGCTACGCCCATCTCCACCGATCCAGAGGCGGACGCAGCTGCGAACAGTCTCTGCATCTCCGGCGACAAACACTCACCGCCCTCGCCCCTGGCACTCCAGTATTCCACGACCGGTGCCACCCGCCACCCGCGCGCCGCCGACCAGCCCACACACCGCCGCCCGACGTTCCAGCTCCAACCCTCCCAGGGCCAACCCTTCCACGGCGCAGCAGTCGGCAGCTCCGCCCACCCTACGCGAGCTGCTCTGCATCACCGATCCAGAGCGCCACGTGGCGCCGCCCGTGCCTCTCTGCGCTGGGCCGGCAGACGCGCGCGCGCGCCTCGCCGGCATGTCGCGCCGCGTGAGCGCCGTCCGCGACCGGTGCTTGGAGCTGGAGCGCGTCATCGCCGACCGCGCCCGCTCGGGAAGCCTCGGCCTCGACGACGCGCTCAAGCTGTTCGACGAATTGCTTCTGCACGCCAGGCCGGCCTCGGTTGTCGCCTTCAACCATCTCCTCGCCGCTGTGTCTCGTGCCTTGGGCCGGCGCTCCTCCTCCACCTCAGAGTCAGAGCTCGTCGTCTCCCTCTTCAACCGGATGATACGTGACTGCTCCATCAAGGTGGCTCCCGACCTTTGCACCTACAGCATTCTTATCAGCTGTTTCTGCCGCATGGGCCGCCTGGAGCATGGTTACGCAGCCTTTGGCCTCATCCTTAAGACAGGCTGGAGGGTGAATGTCATAGTCATCCATCAACTGCTCAAAGGTCTCTGTGACGCGAAGAGGGTGGGCGAGGCCATGGACATTTTGCTCCAACGAATGCCTGAGCTTGGCTGCACGCCAAATGTAGTTTCATACACCATACTTCTCAAGGGTTTTTGCAATGAAAAGAGAGCTGAGGAGGCACTTGAGCTGCTACATATGATGGCTAATGATCGAGGTGGAAGCTGCCCACCAAATGTAGTGTCCTACAACACCGTCATCAATGGTTTCTTTAAGGAGGGTCAAGTGGACAAAGCATTCAACCTGTTTCTTGAAATGATGGATCGGGGGATTCAACCGAATGTTGTGACATACAACACAGTAATTGATGGCCTGTGCAAAGCTCAAGTGTTTGATAGGGCTGAGGGTGTCTTTCAGCAGATGATTGATAAAGGTGTCAAGCCAAACAACGAGACATATAACTGTCTAATCCATGGATACCTCTCTATAGGACAGTGGAAAGAGGTGGTTCGACTGCTCAAAGAAATGTCTGCACATGGTCTTTACCCAGATTGTTGTACTTACGCTCTGCTGCTGGACTTTCTATGCAAGAATGGAAGATGCAGAGAAGGTAGAATTTTCTTTGACTCTATGCTTAGGAAGGGCATAAAACCTGATGTAACTATCTATGGTATTATGCTTCATGGATATGCTACCAAAGGTGCACTTCCTGAAATGCATAGTTTCCTAGATTTGATGGTAGCAAAGGGTACTTCACCTAATCATCACATCTTTAACATATTCTTCAGTGCATATGCTAAATGTGGTATGATAGATGAGGCAATGGATAGTTTTAACAAAATGAGGCAGCAAGGGTTGCGTCCTGATGTAGTAAACTATGGAGCACTAATAGATGTACTATGCAAGTTAGGCAGGGTCGATGACGCTGAGGTCAAATTCAATCAGATGATCAATGAAGGAGTGACTCCTGACATTGTAGTTTTTAGCTCTCTAGTTTATGGATTGTGCACCGTTGACAAATGGGTGAGGGCTGAGGAATTAATTTATGAAATGTTGGATCAAGGAATCCATCCGAACACTGTGTTCTTCAACACAATATTGTGTAACTTATGCAAAGAAGGACGGGTTATGGAAGGCCAGAGGCTCATTGACTCGATGGTATGCATGGGTGTGAGGCCTAATGTTATTTCATATAATACATTAATAGGTGGCTACTGTTTAGCCGGTAGAATTGATGAAGCGTCGAAGCTACTTGATGGTATGGTATCAGCTGGCTTGAAACCCAACAGTTTTTCTTATGATACATTGCTTCATGGCTACTGTAAAGCTGGCAGGATAGACGATGCATATTGTCTTTTCCAAGAAATGTTGAGGAAGGGACTTACACCTGGAGTGGTGACTTATAATACTATCCTGCATGGTCTTTTTGAAACCAGGAGATTTTCTGAAGCAAAGGAACTCTATCTCAATATAATGAAAAGTGGAAAAGAGTGGGACATTTACACATACAACATAATTCTAAATGGTCTTTGCAAAAGTAATTGTGTTGACGAAGCATTCAAAATGTTTCAGAGCCTGTGTTCTAAGGATGTTCAACTTGACATTATTACTTTCACCATTATGATTGGGGCTTTGCTCAAAGGTGGCAGAAAGGAAGATGCAATGGATTTGTTTGCTACTATGTCTGCTTATGGTTTGGTTCCGGATGTTGTGACCTACTGCTTAATAGCAGAAAATCTCATAGAAGAAGGGTCGCTAGAGGAGTTTGATGGCCTGTTTTCAACAATGGAAAAGAGTGGTTGTGTTGCAAACTCATGTATGCTAAATTCTCTAGTTAGGAGGTTGTTGCATAGAGGTGACATAAGCAGGGCTGGGGCTTACCTGTACAAACTTGATGAGAAGAACTTCTCACTTGAGGCTTCCACTGCTTCCATGCTTATAGCACTTTTCTCAAGGGAGGAATATCAGCACCAAGCAAAGTCCCTGCCTGAAAAGTATCGTTTACTAGATGGTGCCAATAAATGAGTGTTGAAAAAAATGAATTCACGTTTCGACTGTACTGATCATCTTTATGTGACAATGCCAATTTTTTTGGAGTGACAATTCTGTCTTGTGCTCTAATTTTCAGCCTTGCGCTGTGCCTCTGTTGGTAACCTTTGAATGATGAAATTCTCAAGAGAAATGCTCTCTTGTTACTGTACTTCAGCATCAAGTTTATTACCAGGTAAAATAATCTTGTGGACAATCGTAGTTAGCTTTACAGCAGGAATCGGTATACAAATTAATGAGTAGCACTGTACTGTACCTTTAATTGCATAGTTTGTGAATAACCCCTTCACTCCAAGCCATAAAATCAGTCATGTGTAGTGTACCACTTGATCATTGATGTGATTCCTATAATTTAAGCTTGTGTATCTTACCCCACTGTTAGCGGTGGAAAGTGCTGCTTATGTTTCCTCACACAAGCTATGTTGACAGCAACAGTCCTATATTGCTTTATTGTTTTGATTGGTTACCTATAAGACGCCCCCTAAGGATTTTTAACTGACAGTATCTGCCCTTCTTTATTGTTGATAATGAATGCAACTGTGCATAAGGCAGATCACTCCAGTTCTTTGAAAATGAGGTTAGAATTTTTTTTTCCCTCCCCTCTGAAATCAGGTCATCTTTGCTGTATAATTTTCCTAAGGAAACCTACAAATAAGCATAATGTTAAATGACTTGTATCCTCAACTGTGCCCCTACATCTTCATGTGACATGTAATTCTTTTGGAGTGATTATATCTGTCTACTGCTCTAATTTACTGACCATGTAGTTGAGATGCCTCTTTCCGACTTTTGCTGATCCACACTATCGAGTAAGTTAACAAAACTCTTGTGGTTTACTAATTTAAGTGTATATGTATGCGGCACATACTGGTTGGATTTGCACACTTGTAAAACGCATGAACACCTAACATTGGGGATGCAGGGGGGAGTCTACATATTTCTAGCACACACCCATCACTACTCCTTGTATTCTTCTGAGTAGCTTTTTTTTCCCTTCCAATTCATCATCTAGCTTTATTTGTGCAAGCTCAACTTAAAGATCCCTTATCAGTTCTAATGGCGAGCTTTGGCAGCAAGAATTGTCAAACTGCTCAACCTCACTGAAGTAAACCACATCTCTGATAATGCACCTTTTGTCATCATACCGACCGGGAGATATAGAGGACCACACGACTGGAAAACCAGGCCTCTGATCAAGTTTTCGAAGCTCATAATACAAGCATCCAGCATGAGATTTCCAAGATCAGCAGGAATGAAAAAGTAACTGCCCACAGCCTTGTCATCGGAGCAAGATTTTTCTTCCTCTTCTAGTCTCAATTTCTGCTGCTCACATCCTCTTCATGCTATTCAATGCCCAGTTAGAAACTCTTTGCTGGATGCTATTTGGCAGCCTTTTGAACTCCTCCATGTAATCTGTTCTTGAGTTCAATGTATCGCCTTTTATTAAAAAACATTTCATTTTGTAGGAAAAAAAAACTTAACTAACACAGAGCCCCCTAACCAGTGATGACTACTGACACTGCTGGGGCTAGGCACTGCTCCTGGGCTTGTCTACACAAGTGAAGTGCCGTTGCTTCAGAAAGATTGGCTAGTTCGCTTTAGCATACAAATTATAACCTTGACCTGTAACTGAACAACTTTGAGGTTGCTAAAATTCCTTGTATTTCCAGTATTCCCCTCTCTGCCTTATGAAATTCAGTTGTTGAAAGTGGATTATATTGTGGCACAAGGCCGTTTAATTTGTCATCATCTCAAAACAATTTAAATTGTCAAAGTCAAGGCATAGGTTGGTTTAGGAAGAGAAATTTAGATATTTGGCACCAAATCTGCATGCCTCACTACTACCCAAATTGTGCACCTTTAAAAATTTTGCACTCCAGCTCAAATTTTTCGATTCAAGTGTTTCTACCCAAATCTGCATGATGTGCGGTTCGTCCTCTTCGCGGTGCGCCTTGCACATGGCTCCATCTGCCGTCGCCCACGCCGCGGATGATGCCCGTGAGGAGGCGGAGGCGCGGAGCGCTGCGTCGCCAAGGCTGCTTGGCCAGGAAGCGCTCCCGCAAGTACAGCAGCCCAACCCCATGCGTTTCAGCTGCCTCTCTTCAGCGATGCAACTCTCAATCTTCTCGTTGACATTATGCACAGGGCTGCCGACTACTGTAGGTGTGTCTCTCCTCTTCGTTGACATTATGCACAGGGCCGTCTAATGGCTGTGCTGGTGGATGGATGCCAGGGTTGAGGAGTGGCATCCATTACTAAATTGTATTTGGATTTAAAATTGAATTTTAGGCTGCATCATTTACTCATTTCTGGAATGCGAACCTGTGAGAGTAATTTCTTCTGACAATGTTGCTGTTTCTATTTGCTAAATTAGGCGACCTAATTTATCATAAGTCATTGCTTATCTACTTCACAGCTATGGACCTTCAAGCTAGCTAATAAATCCCTTTGGTAGGGAGAGAAAATAATTCCATCTCTTTTCCTTACCTTTTCAACCATTGTCTATGTTAAATTTCCATCTATGAAATTTTCAAATGTGTAGGTTGTCTGTTGTGCATGGCCATTCTCCTTACAGAGCTGGTGAAGCGGTGTGCCTTTCAAGCACTATATCAATGATTTCTTGTTTCTTCATGGACTTGTAGGATCTGAATGGAACCCCTTTTTGAACTCTGCAGTTTTGAAGATGACCTTATTGTTGCTGTTGGAAAAGGAGAGCCTGCAGTAGTGATGTTCGAGTATGGATTTAGGTAATTCTTCATGTTGCTATTACAATCACAGGTCAGATTTATTGTGTGAATTCCTCATGAGTTATCTGTATCCACGGAAAAGTTTTGTCCATAGATGAATATGCATCTTATTATAAAGATATTGACCCCATGGATCCTTTCAAGACTTGGAAAGTTTGGCAAGCAGACAATAACATGTATGAGAAAGTGCACCCATCATATGATGTTTATTCAGAGCTAGTTAATGGAGTGTTTGTTATCAGTGATCCTGTTGACTGGGGAAGAGATCTACATGTACTTCTTTCATGTATGTGCTTCACTAATAGAAAGCCTTCTTGGGCTTCATCTGTTTCATTTTCACATAATATCTTAATGTGCGATCTATAAACATCTTTTCCTCTAAGTGCATCTGTTCATGTGAAATTATGATTACTTTTCAGATTGGCATACATAAGTTTAATAATCTGGTTTTTTTATTTTATTTCTATATGAAAGGTACTCTGTGACATCTTGTCTACTGGTGGACTTCCTGGGACCGAAAAAGGGGATCAACCTCCTTTGTATTTTGCAGTTGATGATCTTGAATACAAGGTAAGATGATATGTCAAGAATGGTGCTATGGAATGGGTGCCTTCAGGATAGATTTGGAAAGCATCTTCAATCAGTATGCCATTATAAGCATGGATGTGCGGCCAGCTTAATCATTTTCTGCTCGCTTAAACAGCTAAGCCCAAACAGGTTTCCAACTGTGCTCTGCAGGCCATCGAGTCGAGGAGAAGATCAAAGAGGTTTCATTCCCTATTGGTGCACTTTTAGTCTTTTACTTTGTCAAATTAGTCAAACATGTTCAAAAATTATATTTCTTTATCTGCACAAATCTTAGTAGATGGCATGGAGGTTCTTTATCTGCACAAATCTTAGTAGGTGGCATACAAGTTACCTAGAAGCTTATGTAATTGACAACCCGTATAAAGAATGATTTTTGCTACTTCATATTCCAGAGATATGACAAATCTGCCAAAAAAAACTATTTTATGCTGTTATACAACTGAGAAAGGGATGTAACAGATTAATGTTTTTTTTCATAGCCATGGACTTTGATTTTGGATAAAATTGACAACCCTTGTACCTTGTATTCCGTTCAATAGATCAGAGCTACCAATTTCTGGTCATTTCAACCTTGTTCACTCTACAGTGGGGGCCTCCCCTGCTGTATTTAATGTTCAAAAAAAAACCTTGTTCACTAGCATTCTTTTGCTTAAAAACTTATTTGTTTCTCATAACTTGGGAAAAAACATTTCAACCTTGTCATTCACTAGAGCAGGGCTGTTTGTTGGTTTGACAGTGTTTTTCTACTCCCTTTTAATGAAATGTGTGCCTTAGCACGGTTGCGAAAAAAAAGTCACTAGCATTCTTTTGCTCAAGAACGCCTTGAAAAATATTATCTCATTGCACATCAGAGGCTACTATATATAATCAGATGCTTCTGTATCTCACTGTGGTCCTTTTTTTTATTCAATATGATATGCTAATTGTTGAGATACCAGGATATATGGCTAATAAAGGAACAAAAAATCCATTCATGCTTTAACATGATGATCAGTTTGTGCGCCTTATGATTCAGGTGTGTTGACCTTCATGCACATCTCATATGTATTTCAGAATTGTTAACTGTTTTCTTTATAATTTGCAATTGGCAGAGCTTGATCATAAATATGCTTTTGGAGGCAGACCAAAGCTTTACTTAAATGATACATGCTCCGTCTTTATAGTAGGTGCATGTCTATCGTTCAAGTACATGATACATGCTTCTGTGATGTGGCCACTAGCCAGTATATGACATTAAACATTTTAGGACCATCTCATATGAATACATACTTCCTCCATCCCAAATTATAAGTCATTCCAAGAATCTTAGAGAGTCAAATCATCTCAAGTTTGACCAAATTTATATAATAAGATAATAACATTTATGATACCAACTAAGTACCATTAGGTTCTTCATTAATTATATTTTCATAGTATATCTATTTGATTTCATAAATCTTTGTAATTCTTTCTATAGTTTTGGTCAAACTTGAGAGGTTTTGACTCTCCAAGATTCTTGGAATGACTTGTATTTTGGGACGGAGGGAGTACATACCATTCATTTCCTTAACTAGCTGTACAAACATTAGAGTTTATCACTTTTTGTCAGGTTATACTCAACTATGGCTTTTGAGCTCTTTTTGCAATGTTGAAGATTATTTCTAAATTTTTCAATGCTCTTTTTAGTGGCAAAACTGACGCAGAGGTGATGGTAAATTGCCTCAACATGGAGCTGAGGAGTGAAACGTGGAGCTGGTGGAAATGCGAAGGCGGACAGGGCAATTGATTTTATTTGAATTAATTTATAACTTAAAAACTCTGCTAACTATCCTTGAGAATAAAATGCATGGACAATTGGACGAGGCTGTGATCTGTGTTTTGCATATTGGAATCACAATCCATTGTGTTGCATCATGAGAATAATCATGAATGGTTAATATGATTTTTTATGACATGTAAATGTGTCACCGTTGATGCATAAATAAATGTCGTTCATCGTGATGCATGGGCAATCACGATATAGACACTTGCGGCGCATGTCCACTGCTATACTTATTTTCATAATGACTAATTAAGTAACTGACGATGACTAATTAAGTAGCGATTAAAACCACGACGATGAGATAGACGGATGATAAGTTTTCATGGGCATCGTCCCCTGTCCCAGGCCCAGGCCCAGTAGCCGGCCAAGGACTCTAGGTGCTGCGGGCGGCGCACGGACGCGGTGAAGGCCTGGACCGTGGCACGCGCCACGTCCACGTTGGCAGCCTGCCTGTGCATCTCGGCCACGAGGGCCTCCTGGCCGCGAACTCCGCGGCGCCGCGCCGGAGCCGGCGGGCCATCCTAGCCATCCTCGCCTCCATCCGCAGGGCGTCGTCCTCCACCTGGGCGGCCTCGGCCAGCTCCTCGGCCGTCGGCACGTAGCCGGCCTCCCGGGCCCGGCCCTGAGGGGGAGCGGGAGGGACGGCCGTCCTAGGCCCAGGAATCGGATGGGCCCCCAGGTATGTATACGTATACACTACTAGTAGTAAGTAATAGGAAATACAGATGCCAGATGCTGATTGGTGATTCCCCGTTTCCCGTGATCAGCGCGAGTCGCGACGCGTGAGGCTGTGAGGGGCCTGGCGGCGTCGGCGTTCCGATTTCCTTCCTGCGTGGTCACGTGACGGCGTGAGGTATAGAAATCTGAAATTTAGTTATTGGTTGACTAATTGTTTCTCACGGGATCCATATTTTATAACATTGTAGTTACTAATTGTTTCTCTAATTTTTTTAACACTACCATGTCATCATTCATCAAGAAAGTATCCTTCTGGCAGCGACAAAAGAAAGAAGAAAAAACGAATTGATGATTTGGTAGAATCATAGAGATAGGCTCTTCATAAGCGATTATTGGATGAGATTAATATTGAAACCATCATCGATGACTTCGCAGTAAGGAATGTAAGAAGAAAATTTTAAGATAATTTATAATATGTAAATTATTTCATATGAATATTGTTTTTGCGTTCAGTTAACTGCTTATTAGTAACATTTTTTATATGTCTATATACTACAAATGGGTAATACTAGTAGTATTATCATGTTCATGTAAAAAGGTCCAAAATTTTATTAGCTTCGTTCTAGGTCCAAAATTACTCAGGACCAGCCCTGCAGCCTCCAGCGACGCGTCCGTGTGGGCGGCCACGTACCCCAGGAACGCCGGCATGTCAGGGTCCACGAGGTGATGATCCGCGGCCGCCAGTCACAGTGATGAGCTCCGATTAAGGCCACGTTTAGTCCACCAGAGTCGAATGTTATAGATACATGCACTGAGGATTAAATGTAGACGAAAAAAATTAATTACACAGTTTGATAGAAAATCATGAGACGAATCTTTTAAGTCTAATTAACCTACGATTGAACACTAATTGATAAATACAAATGAAAATGCTACAGTCGCTAAAGCTAAAAAATTTCGCGAACTAAAGACACCCTAATTGGAGCGGAGCGTGCGGACGATTCGTGATCTCACCGTCTCGGTGAAGTAAATCAGGGGACGGCAACCAGCTTTCGGTTCGATGAGTATATGCACATACGTACTCCATTCCAAAATGTACGTATAGATAGTACTATATTCCAAAGTATGAACAGGTACTATGTTCCAAAGTATGTACAGATACTCCATTCTGAAAAGTATATACAGGTACTTCCATTCTAAAAAGTATGTGCTCATACTATACTGTTTTGCGTTTGTACTCATACTTGCCAGATTCATTTTTAATTTGTAGCAAAAATGCCCATGCGTTACAACGGGAGAATAATTTATTACATTATCGGTGTCATGGGTGTGGCTGTATGGTGAAGCCGTGTGTGGGCAGTGGCCACAAAAGCACGCACGCCTAGTGTCATCGGGCACGGGCAGGCAATGTCGGACGGCGGTGTGCCAACCATTAAGACATGGGCTAACACTGCACAATGACGTGATAGGGCGGCACAACACCCGTGTGGGCGTGACTCTGGTGGTGGCTGAGCAAATGCGACTCCTTGCAGCGGCATAGACATGGCCTGATGATCGCGATTGAGAGAGCATGCAAGCCTTACAGTACCCTTAATGATTTAGAAGAGCGGCTTGCATATGAGATCTAATTGTGCCATTAGTGTCCATGACAACGCAACAATTGGTGTAGGTCAGCCTGGCAAGGTGTAGATATATCACATGAGGGTCAATTGATTGATCCACTGTCAGTCTTCCGAACAGCAAGTCCTCATAATTTCAGTATGATTGATATGTCTTCAGCCTTGCCTCATCATTATTGATCTCTTATGCCCTCTCGAGGGCTCCGATTTTTATAGGGTCATAGATCTACGTCAATCCATAGCGCACGTACTAATATGAGACCGTAGGGTGTGTAACGGGTTTGGACCTGGGAGAGAGCAGAACAAAGCTACCATGTCCGACATAAAAGACAAAACATGTGACAAACACATTGATTAGGAAGCCGACAAACGATGTAACTCGAGCAAAGGATATAATGGATGCAACAAATTAGTGGTGAAAAATATTTATTAAAAGAATAGGAGATATTTGTTAAAAAAGAAATACGACCAAGTGTTTTAGTATTAGAGATAGAAGCGTAAGGACTCTCTCGGTCCCAAAAAGAATGCAATTATGGGAATCGTGCCGGTCAAATTTGCTAAAGTTTGACCAAGTTTATAGTGATTAGTATTAACATTTGTCTCAACTAAGATTTATTATGAAAATATATTCCATCATTAATCTATTAATACTTATTTTATATTATAAATATTAGTATTTCTTTAGAACTTTGGTCAAAGTTGAACTCGGTTGACTCTTCGGGAAGCGAGAATTGCATTCTTTTTGGGACGGAGGGAGTAAGAAATAAAAATGAGAGGTACACTTGGGAAAAGAAAAACTATGGAAAGAAAACTCGGAGTAGACGAAAACTTTGGGAGAAAAGAAGGAAAAAACACGCAAATAAAATAAATGAATGATCCAAAAAAAGAAAAAAATTGATGCAAAAACATGAAAACAAAAAAATATGGACGAAAATAAAAAAACAGAACCAAGTGAAAAACGGAATCGGAAAGGAAAAAAACAAAAAAAATATTCACTATAAAGGTTTGAAGGTGTTAGAGGGTAAATAAAGAAAGATCCGTTTGACATCATATTAGTTAACATGGTGCGGTGGTTATCAACAGCTTGTAGCATGGTCGAGGCCATGGTTCGAATCGTGGCGTGGCTAGATTTTTGGCTCGTTTTCTTGTCGTCGCTCGCGCCAGCCTAGGCCCAGGTAACGATTTGCGCTAAAAAAAATCCCGCATTGCTAGATTGGACTGGGCTGTTTCTGATTTGGGCTGATGGGCTGAAAAATTGACGTGCAGTGGACTGGGGCAAGCAAGTGTGAGACAGTTGGCCCAAAAGAATGGACAGACGAAAATTAGGGGGTGCGAAGTTTTGTCTTTTTATTATTAGGTATAGATATTGATATAATGTGTCTGTCGTAGCTCTGCAAATGGTTGCAACGGGTCGTAAATCATCTCATAGAATAAATTTCTCGGTGAAACAAAACAAAGATAGAAAATGTCATGAGATATTGTTGTCAAAAAACATATTCTCGAGGTATTTATTTATTTATTTAACGATTATAATTTTTAATTGCAAGTAGAACATTATTAACGTTAATAGATTTTGTAAAGAAAAACATGGATGCGTGTCTGGACTGCAGGTTCATTTGAATTGGTCGCATTAGGATATGTCTTGTAGGCCTGTTTTACTTATTAATCTCCCATCAGGGCTCGTGATTTTATTTATGTTGATTTTGCTCATGAGAGTAGGAGTTCAAACATTGATGCTTATAATCTAGCTAGGAGCATGATCTCTTTTGTAACAGGCAGACATATGGCTGCTTGATCCGTCGGATGGCGTTTGTATTTCGTATGACCAACTCAATCAATAAAGAGGGTGGTGTTTCTAAAAAAAATCCAGACTACAGGCTCATATGGACATAGCCAGCGCCAGGCCCAGCACCACGCCGCCGCCGGCGTCCGGCCCCAGCGCCACGTCGCACAACTGCCGGTGTCGTCGCACAGCCACCCATTGTCAATCCGCCGCCTGACTCCAAAGTCTAGATCCGCGTCGCGGATCTCCGCAGCTACGCTGCATCGCAGTTGCTAGCTTCATCCTCTCGACGATCCAGTGTGTTGTGGTTGTCGCTGTATGCAGACGAGTTTGCGGCCGATGTCGAGCCCAAGAACATCCACTTTTGGGGCTTTTGGCAACGTGGCTAAGGGGTGAGCGACCTTTATCAAGTCTTCAATGTGTGACGTGTGGGTATGGAAGTAGAAGATTTGCATGTTTGCATGGTTTGGTCTTGGCTTCGTATTGCATCTGGGCATGCACGGTATGCATGAGCGTGAGATCGTAGCCTCCGTGCATGCATCCAAGTCGAACTCAATCTCAGCCCGTCATTGGTTCAAAGGAAACCACACAGAGTTCTATACAGAGTACTCAGGATCTGAGGAATCTATTTAGGTTAGGATTCTTATTCCATATTGGTTTAGACGTGAGCTATTCTAACTCGTATGAGCACAAGTTATATATATAAGTCCGAACAAGAGAAACTCTCCATTGTTCGGTAGTCAGAGAAAGACGGACAAAAAAAATAGATGGACAAAAAAAAGAGCCTGAAATTTTGCCTCTTTATTATTATTTATTATTTATTATTAGGTATAGATATAGATGTAGATATAATGTGTCTGTCGTAGCTCTACAAATGGTAACGATCTCACCATCGCTATGTTGTTATGTATATCTCCATACGTGCATGTATGCACACTTTTATGAAATCTCTACTATAATTGACCACTTCGAATTATTTTAGGTCTACTAACGAAAACGTCCCCCACTGAGTAGTTTAACCATTGTGTATCTAGAAAATTACACACAAAAATTTATCTCTATTAAAATCAAGGGCTCACGAAAGAACTGCGTCAGATCCGACGACCGAGAGACGAAGTTTGATGCGAGGCTTTTCTCACCCTCTCACCCCCGCGCCCTCCCCCTCCCGCGCCCACGACACCGCAGACACTGTGACACGGGTTCGATTCCTCGGCCTGTCATTTTTTTTCCATCTATTCTTCACTCGACCGACCGCGGTAAGAAAAAAAATGACTTCCGCCGTCGCTTCCTGGTTCCGATGCGGCTAGGTTTTCTCGGTCGCCGCCGGCGCGGGGCAGACGCGGCGGGGAAGTGGCGCCGCGGGGTGGACAAGGTGGACGCGGCTGCGCACGTCACTTCGTCTCCGAGCTCACTCTTCCAGGGCGCCCGCCAGGCCCGGCCCTGGGGGGTGCCAGCAGAGCAGCTGCACAGGGCCCATGAGGCCAGGGGGCCCAACCCCAAATAGGTAAGTACCTATAGTATTCAGCCCAACAGCCCAAGAACAAAAGAAATCATTGATTCAGCTCATCAGCTGCCTCCGCGTTCGCCGTCCGCGACTCACCGACTCGCGTGCCCTACCGCCGCGCCGCGTTGCGCGGTCGCGACTCGTTCCTGCGTGTGCGAGTGAAGGAGCTATCGACATCATCAAATCGACATCGAATCCGTCCGATCGATGATCGTTCCTGTGCAAGTCCGAGCGGACGCTGCCACGCCGGCCATCTGTTTGGCTGTTCGTGGCTTCCTGCTCGCCAGCCATCAGGTTCAGGTAAAAAGCTAATTGGCACCAATCTTTAGTTCTTTACTCTTTACTTCTTTAGATTTGGGATCACATGGTGTAGCAAAATCAGTAATGTATGGCATAATTTTATTTAATTACTTACTACTTTTGTAAACTTATAGTGACCTCATGTTGCCCAAAAAGCATGAATCTGGAAGTTCAAAAAGAAAAAAGAAGAGAAGGCTAGAGGACTTAAAAGAATCACAAAGAGGAGCTCTTGATAAATTTTATAAGAGAGATACCAGCACTACAACAATTACAAATCTAGATGAGTGGGCAATAGTTCCTGTGGAGGAACAAACTACACATCCAGAAGATGAAGACCCTATAGAAGATAATGTTGGCATCAATATAGATGATAATAATGTGAGTGATCATGAGCCCATAATTAATTCTCCTACGATGGAATCTACTCATGTTGATGAAGAACCAGCTTTTACTATTGATATGTATGATCCAGTAAATTAGGATAATCTTGATAACAAAGCAAGGGACATATTAGTGGAGAAGGGGCCTATTAGAGAAGAAAATATTGTGTTTTCTATGGATGCCAGATCAAGACGTTTTGCATACACTCATTATTCTAGAAGAATGAGCAATGGAGAGGTACGTGACAGGAAATGGTTGGTCTATTCAAGAAGTGTTGACAAAGTGTTTTGCTTTTGTTGTAAGTTGTTTGGTTCTAGCAACCGCAAGAGTTCACTGGGGCATGATGGGTATAGAGATTGGAGCCATGTTGGTGAAAGACTAAAAGAGCATGAAGTTAGCGTGGATCATATGACCAACATGAACTCTTGGAATGAATTACGGGTAAGATTAAGCAAACATGAAACAATTGATAAGGAGTTGCAACATCAAATCACAAAGGAGAAAGAACACATAAGGCTAGTTCTAATAAGAATTGTTGCTATTATCAAGTTTCTTGGTAAACGCAGTTTAGCTTTTAGAGGATCTAGTGAGCAACTTTACAATGATGTGAATGGTAATTTCTTAGCTGCTTGTGAGATGGTTGCTGAATTTGACTTGGTAATGCAAGACCACCTTAGACGCATTCAAAAGAAAGAGTTGCAATATCATTATCTTAGTCATAAAATTCAGAATGAGTTGATTTCGCTTATGGCTTCTAGCATTATAAATTCCATCATAAAGATTGTTAAAGAGGCCAAATATTTCTCAGTTATCCTTGACTGTACCCCAGATATGAGTCACCAAGAACAAATGAGTTTGTTGGTTCAATGTATTGATATGTCTGATGGGAAAATAAAAATTGGGGAGTACTTTCTTGGTTTCTTGAAGGTGGATGACACATCTGGCGAGGGGCTTTTCAATGTATTAGTTGACTCCATCAAATCATTTGGTCTTAATGTTGATGATATTAGAGGTCAAGGTTATGACAATGGCTCTAATATGAAAGGAAAACATAAGGGGGTACAAAGCCGTTTGCGTGAGATAAATCGAAGAGCTTTGTATATGCCATGTGCATGCCATAGTCTTAATCTGACTCTCTGTGATATGGCTAAATCATGCAGTAAAGCTATTACATTCTTTGGAATTGTGCAGAGGATATATGTATTATTTTCAAGTTCTACCAAAAGATGGAATGTTTTGCTTGAACATGTTCAAGATTTGACTGTGAAATCATTGAGCAATACCCGTTGGGAGAGTCGCATCAAAAGTGTCCGAGCAATTAGATATCAAGCTCCTCAACTAAGGTCAGCTTTGTTGTGGCTCAGTGAGGATGCAGATACTGAAACAAAGGATAGAAGTGATGCAAAAAATTTATATGACATGCTTGGCAGCTTTGAGTTCATACTTGGTATGGTTATTTGGCATGACATTTTATACTCTGTAAATATTGTTAGCAAGAAGTTGCAGTCACCATCCATGTGCATTGATTCTACCTTACAGCATATAAAAGGTATGGTGACTAACTTTCAGAACTATAGAAATACTGGTTTTGCTGATAGTGTGGTTGCTGCCACAGAAATTACACTTGAAATGGGAGTAGAGGCATCCTTTCCAGTAAAGCGTGTTTCTGTTAGGAAAAAACAATTTGATGAAACTGAATGCAATGAAGCTATTTTGCAAGCTGAGGAGGATTTTGAAGCTTTCTATATTTTTTGGTTATGGTTGATATGACAATTAGTTCATTGACAAGCAGATTTAAAGAACTTCAGTCATTCAATGAGAAATTTGGATTTCTAATGAATTCAACGTCCTTGAAGGCATTGGATGGTGCTGATCTAAGAGACCATTGCATTAAATTTGCAAAAACTTTCTCTTCAGATAGTTCATCGGATGTTGATGTAAATGACATGATTTCTGAGTTAGCTGTTATTCAGTCTACTCTGCCAGATAAGCCAATATCTGCTATGGAGATTTTTGAGTTTGTCACAGAAGCGGATTGTTATCCTAATATTTCTATTGCTTATCGGATCCTATTCACTATGCCGGTGACTGTGGCCTCAGCTGAAAGGACCTTTTCAAAGCTAAAATTATTGAAGAATTATTTGAGGTCCGTAATGTCCCAAGAAAGATTAAATGGTTTGGCAACTTTATGCATCGAGAAGAAATTATTAGATGAAATTGATATTGAGGCCATCATTAATGACTTCGCAGCCGCCAATGTCAGAAGAAACTTTTAAGGTAAGATAAGATGTATTACTTGTTTAATAAGAATGTTTTGTAAGCATTACACTTATTAAAATAGCCATTATATTATTAGATTAGAGTTGTATTAAAGGGTCATTGCTTGTAGCTTCGCTCCGGGCCTTTAATTTGACAGGGCCGGCCCTGGCGCCCGCATCTGTGGCACTGGTACGGCGCATCCTGCGCCTTTTCTTCTCCAGTTCACCGCACGTGCTCTCTCTCGTGGCGACTGGCGACGACTAGGCGGCCGCCCTACACCAAGTGGTCAGGTCTTCGCTAGGCCCTTCTCCAGGTCTTAACCTAGCACTTTGCCGGCGAGGAGAACCACCAGGTGTGCCAATCCCTTCTCTTCCCTTCGCTGTGCGAAACGGAGCACCCATGTCCTTTATTGGATCTGCGCCTGCAGTTCTTTATGCTTTGCACTGAATGTGATTTTCCATGATTAAGTTACTTTTCCGTGATCAAGTGACTTTTTGTGTGTGTGCTAACGCTCGGATTGGCCACTGGACAGATCTGTTGTGTGTTCATTCGGTGTTCCCCTTCTCCCTCCTATTGCCTCGCTCTTCTGATATTTCTTCTTTTTAATTTGTTTGCTATGGATGTGGGTGTTGGTGTGCAGAAGAAGGACGAGAATAAGGCGCACGACCTGGATCTCAATTATTTGTTCAAGGTCGTCATCAGCGATGCAAGGTCCCTTGGTACGGCCTCCTCCCCTTGTGTTTTGTTTAGGCATATTATGTTCTCTATCACTTGACCGTAGCTTTTAGATTATTATCAATCACGCCAAGTCGGCCGCTGGCCAAGTCATCGATCAGGGCTTGCCGGCAGAGGTGTACCACGCCTGTGCACCATCTGCCAAGCACGAGCGGCTCATGGATGATGACACCGAGGGGAAGAGAGTAAATCACCAAGGATTAGAATATATTATGTTGCATTTGCCTCAGTAATACATTATGTCAAAAAAGTTTCAGATCTCCATTGCAGAGAGGCCGGGGATGATTGTTAGTTGGTATATGTATCAATCTACTTAATATAATAAAAGAGATGTGAGTTCACTTCCTCCACTGTTTTAATTTTGTTGTTTATGTACTGATGTTAATGATTGCAAATTCATACCCTTTTCCTACCTTATTGGTATGAGTATGACAATGACGACAGTGAAGATAAGATGATCGTGCCTACTGATTTTGTTATTGTTTGTGCACAGTGAGCAGGGAATTATCAGTTAGTATAGTTTCTGCTTTTGCTGGAAATAACAGGCAAGTATCAGTTAGTATAGTTTATAATTTTGCTGGAAATAACTGACATGGCAATTTTTTTAAAAAAACTGTCATGGCTATGTTTTTCCCTTGATAAGAGTCTAAGTGTTTTTTATCTACAATAATAGAACATGATATAACCATGAGGTGCCTAATTGCAAAACAGTTTATATAATCTCTGGTGAACATTTGATATTTCTCAATAGGTTGATGAAGTTCAACTGCACATGGTGCTAGGAGGATTTTCATAAAATAAAAAAAGGCAAAGGTGAAAAAGGTTTGCAACTATCTCTAATCTTGAACTGTTTTTATATAACATACGTGGAAATTATTTCTCTGTCAGCACTGGGAAGGTGAAACATTGGGGGACTGTAACTGATTACTGCTGGATTTTCTCACAGCAGCTAATGGGCAACTGCGGCTGCTGCTTAATTGCAAAGGATTCCCTATTCGTTTGGATCTTCCACAATCCTCTTGTCACTTTGGAATTATCATCATATTTTTTCTTTTTGCAGTCAATTGGATATTAGCCAGGCTTTCAAGCCAGTCAAAAACTAATTTGTGAAAAGGAATTTTCCTGGAATAGATACATCTTTTTTATATGCATGTTCAGGTAAGAGGGCTGATGGACCAAGAGCCCAAGAGAGGAGAATCCTGGGCAAGAGTGGAAAGCTCTTCAATATTAAAAAGCTGAGTTTATTAGGGAAGTCAATGCCACCGAGGTAACTCCAATCACTTGGGTTTTAAAATGTATAAGGGAAATATGAGTTTATTTAAAATGTGGTATAATTGATTCACTCAAGCTAACACACATGCATTTCCCCCAACTATAATTATAGTATTTTGTTTACTGCATCGCATAGAGATATTGCAGTACTCCTATCAATAAGTGTGGTTTGTTAGCAGGGCCCTGACAATTAATTAAAAAATTCAGAAGCACCTGTTGCATGCATCCTTTTCTTTACCTGAATTACTGTGAAATCCTGTGAAACTTTATTACAGGAGTGCACATGTATCTGCTGAAGTTTTAGAAGTTGATAGTTTTGTATAGTTGTTTGTTCTGAAAAAAATGTTTTATTTAGGCAGAGGGATGCTGGTGGTATATTGGCGTATTGCTACGGAAATCTGCTATTAAGTTTGAGAGATATCTGATGGGTCAGGTGAGATCTTAAGGGGACTACTATCTTAAAGTCTCACCACATTATATTGTTCATGCTAGATTCTATTGGTCGGTGCTGATGTGGTTGTAGTTGAGGCTGGGAATAAGGTAAGCAACATTTTGTAACTTATTATCTCTTATTGATGCATGCCCAAATGTTCACTTGTGCAGTGCCAACAAGAAGCATTTTGTGCTTTGCATGTGAAGTTTGTAAACTTTAGAGAATAATCTATCATATTTACTTGAGTACATTGAATGAACAATCTTATCTGTACTGTAATTATTTAAATTTAAATGAATGGACTATGTTTATTTGATTAGATTGAAGAGTTGTTATGATTCTGAAACAAATACATTGCGCTAATTTGCAACCTGCTACCATTATGGCATTGTCTGCTACTGAAATCTGTCTGTCATGCTGAAAATAGACATGCTTTATTATTGTTTTCTATCCTTGTCTACTTTGCCCTGCTTATCGTGTCAATTCTTACAGTTTGCATTGTCCGCTTATCGTGTCAATTCTTACAGTTTGCATTGTCCGCCGAATGTACTTTTACCGAAGTACAATGCTCACAATTTAGAATACTAACCAGTTTGCACTTGCAGGTTCTCTTCTCATACCTCAATGCTTATGAGGTAACTGACTGATTTCTTCTTACCAAATTCGTTTTTGGCCTTGTCCTGTGCCCTACATTTTCTGATTCAATCGACATAGCTGACTTGGCTCACTGTGTTGTAGGTGGACCTTGGTACCAATGAGAAGCACTGCTTTTGCTGTGAGTCAGATTTGTTACCATGAAAATTTCGGACTTACCTTCCAAGGCTCTTAACTGCATGGACTTATCTTGCCCCAACTTTGTTGTATGCCATTTGGATGTTCGCGAATTCAGCTTCTAGATGAGTGTTAGTTACCATTGAATTTTGGCAGTCATAAACTGGAATTATGTTAATGCACCTTTTCTTTATAGCACGCTCCCATAAAGTGCCCAGATATGGATACGAAGTTGCTGACTATAGTCTCATTTTATTGTGCCGACTATAGTCTTATTCCACCCAAACCAGCCCACTAGACTCTTTAGCCCAGTTTCACCCAAACCGTGTAGGCCCAAATAGAAAACCAAACCACAAAATCCGGTTTCAGCCCAAACCATTCTCAGGTTTAGCCGCCACCCTCCGGAGCTCCTTCTCCTGCAGGCGGCGCGCGGCTCCTCCACGTCCGCGCGCCAGGCATCCGACAAGGCGGCCTGCGCCCGCAGCGCCTCGACCGACACGAGCGCCGGATGTCGTCCCCTTCCTCCCTCATCGTCTCCGCCGCCCGCCGTGCCAGTTCCTCTTATCTTCTCCGCCCAATCCCACGAAGAGAGACGCTCGGCGTGCTGCAGCGCAGCCGCCTGGCACCGTAAGGCCTTGAATCCCTCCTCCAGGCCTGCATTGACCCCGGCGGCGCCGTCCTGCAGCAGCTCCTCAGTTCCATCAGCTTCTCCTCGTCGAGGCAGTACGCCTCTCGCGTGAGCGCTGCCATATCTGCAACCGCCTGGAGCACGCTAGCTCCAATTGTGTCCTGGCCCGGCGCCGCCCCGCCCCTTATATTTGTAGTACTAGCGCGACCATATGACGATGTATGTGGACGGATCGACTTATTACATGCACGGTCGCAGATCTATCCGACTCCGAGTAGGTTCGCACGTACGTGATCGAGATCGAAGCAAACTTGATTAGCAGAAGTGTATCGGAGTCCGATCCAGCAGTTGCAATACACTCTATTCGTAATAAAATATACAAGGATTCAGAGTTTAAAATTATATACCAAAATATAAGTATTAGGAGTCATCAACTTCCTCTCTACTTCATTTGTCTTTTTTGGGCGACAAAAATATTAAGATTTTTTTCTATACCTTGCGTCACGCAAAATAGCCGGTCAGTACTCTCCCCGTTCTAGTTAGTAAGGGGGCACGATGGTCTTTTGTGAGGCTCCTTATTTAATCTGAAAATCACTTGGATATCTTATATGAAAATGCTGGGTCAGGGCGTCCGATCGTCCAGACGCTCCACCAACTCTCTGCGCCACTGCTGTCGTGAAAGTCATATGTTTGGTGTTGGTAATTAGTGACAATGCCTAAGTACTAATCCTATGCCTGAGTTGTATGTAGCATATGAGGATTAGTACATTCCAAGGTTTGTGGAAAGATGGACATGGTGATCATGATGGCCACACTTGGATTTGGACGCAACCCTACGTAATCAAGGCAAAGGTATATGCTTAAGGGTTGTGTTTTAGTAACCAAGACATCTAGTGGGTGTGGTTACATTATAGGATAGATAGCCGTACTATAAAGAGAGGAATGACGCGGCTATTGAACTCCTAAGTGCCTCTAGGTGTGCATTTCATAATCATATGCATTTGGATAGAACTAATAACGTCTCGAAAAATAATTGTAAAAAATGCTAACACACATGCACATGGTGATGATCACTTGGTGGTGTTAGCACATTTGCGAAGGCGGTGGAATTTGAGCGGTAGAGAGGGTTTGGGGGTCCTCTCTCCCTCCCGCCGAGCTTGCGAGGCGGGATTCAGGCGTTTTCGAGGAATTGAAACGCCTATTTTCCACTACGCCGGAAGTCGGAAATCAAACGGAGGCGAACGGAGGTCACAGTGGTGACCGGACGCTGGACCGGACGCGGTCTCTGTTTGACCAGACGCATCTGGTCAGTGTTCAGCGTCTGCGCGTGTCTCAGCGTTTTGATCGGACGCGCAGCGCGTACGGTCACGACCGACCGGACGCGTCCGGTCGATCAGGGAGCTTACTGGACTCCAACCGGACGCTGGCACTGTGGCGTCCGGTCAGTTCTTCAGCGCGTCCGGTCGCTGTTTCGTTGTGCGCTGCTCAGGCTTGACCAGCGCGTCCGGTCCGTCACGGGTCAGCGCGTCCGGTCGTTGCGTGTAGCGCGTCCGGTCAGTGGTTCGCGAAAGTAGCCGTTGTGCGATCGGCGCGTCCGGTCAGTTTGACCAGCGCATCCGGTCAGCGCGACTTCGGCTGTTTCAGGTGCGTAACGGCTATATTCGAAGGGGTACGTCTATAAATACTCGTTGGCCGGCTCAAGGCTCTCTCTTGAACATTTTGACATACTTGTGAGCACTTTGAGCTAAGCAACTCCCCTCCCACTCATCTCTCTTGCTTCTTTGCATATTCAAAGTGAGATTGAGTGATCCAAGTGCATTTGCATTGTGAGATTGCATCTAGTTGGCACTTGGTGGTTGATTTGCTGTGGGATTCTTGTTTCTCTTGGTGGTTGCCGCCATCTAGACGGCTTGGAGTAGCTTGGAGGCGTTGGCAAGAGTTGATGATTGTTTTTGGCCACCTCCGGTGATTGTGAGGGGTTTGTGCCTACCTCGACGAAGCGCCAAAGGCAACATTAGTAAATTGCTCGTGTCATTGCAACCTTTTGCCATTTGGTAGGTTCTTGTGGCGCCTTTTGAGAGGCTCGGTGTGAGACCGATTAGCCACCGAACCACGTGGTGAAGAGGGACACAACGGAGACTAGCGTGCCGGTAAGCACGTGAACCTCGGGATAAATCTTCGTGTTATCACTTTTATATTGTGATTGATTGATCCCGATGTTCGGTTGTCTTGGTATTCATTGTTGATCATATTGGTTGGCTCAATACTTCGCTCCTCGGTGAAACTCTTCTAACTCAACTCCGCATTACTTTCTTAGTTATCTTTGCTAGCTAGTTAGCTTTGCTAGAGTAGCTCTTTTGTGTAGCTTGCTAGTTGTAGTTGTAGTTACCTTCTCGGTTTGTCTTGTGCGGTTGAGTGCCATTATACTAGAATTATGAATTGGATAGGTGGCTTGCAAACACCCTGTAGGCTAAGCAAAACTCGCATCTCGCTATTTGTTGTTTTGATAAACTTGTCTAGCTTGTCTTTGTAGAAAATTTTAAAAGGCTATTCACCCCCCTCTAGCCATCAAGACCTTTCATGTCGCCCAGCTCCGCGTTCTCGGCGAGCACACTGGCAGCCTCCACGCACCATCGCCACCCGTGCCGCCCCCACCCCGCCCTCTGTGCGCCGCCGCCCAGCTCCGCGCGCCAGCGAGCACATCGGTGACCTCCACGCGCCGACTACTCCATCCCCCGAAGCAGCAAGGAGATGTTTGCACTGAAACAACATGTTGTAAACGTATGTTTCAAGTGTTTCATAGGTATGTTACAAGTGTTTTTATATCGATGTTACAAAAGTAGATCGGGATGTTGCACATGTTGCAATGGCTATATAATATGTTTTAAGTGTATGTTCCAAATGTTCTGTATGAGACTTATGTTACAAGTGTTTTATCTGGATGTTGCAAAAGTAGATGTAGATCTGTATGTTGCATATACATGCATGTTGCAAGCGTATGTTTCAAGTGTTTCAGGTGTTTCATACGTATGTTGCAGGTGTTTCATCTAGATGTTGTATATATTTGCAATGGTTTTCAAGTGTTTTCTATGTGTTTTGCAAGTGTTTTAGACGTATGTTGCAAGTGTTTCAGCTATTTCAGACGTATATTATAAGTGTTCCATCTAGGTGTTGCATATGTTGCAATGAGACCCACCTAGTACAGCCACCTGTTGTAGCTGTTGGGTGACGTTCGGGCGGCGCAGGGCGGCTACTTGGGCGCGTGAGAAACTGGGTGCAGACATGACAGCCCACGTGGTGGGGCGCGTGAGACAGATGGTGCAGGCTCCATTTCTCTTGCGCGCGCGGCACGTCCAATGCTAGCGCTCCGAATCAGACGCCCCGACGCTAATAATTCCGCATCTTATTATATTCGAGACAGGGGGAGTATTTAATTAGTTTTGTAGATAAAAATAAATCTATTATTGCTTACTAGTATCGCCATCAACATTTACTATCTTCTTCTTAAGCTGACGAATACTTGGGCAAGGGTATCCTCGTCCCCTCAGTATTCGTACTTGTAACTCATAGGAGGACCACTAAGCTTTCCTGTGGAGCTTGGCCAAAATAGAGAACTCGTCGAGAGCTCAAGCTAAGGGGAGAGCTCCGCTCGAGAGGGAACTTAGTAGAAATAGTTCCCACATTGCAGGCACATGTGGGGTGTGCTGCCTACACTGGAATAGGGGAGGACACGTCCCTAATAACACGCCCTCGTACTGAATAGCAAATAGGGACAAGCCATGCCCGCCCTTGTAGCGCTACTGTCACCACGACCTAAAGATGAACGCTTGGCATAGGGCAGCACGATCTCCATTACCCTGTTCGGCAGGCTGTAAAAACACTGCTGAACGGCTGATGCTGATTTGTTGTGAGAGAAAAACACTGCTGAACGGCTGGCTGATTCTGGCAGATAAGTTCAAGCGAACAGGGTGCATATCTTCCTCTACAAGTACAAGGATAGTGGGCCTCCGATCCCTCGACGGATAAGGACGAAGGACGGAGCACACTGGGGAATAGACTAAAACTTTTTCTCTCCTCTCTTTTTCCCTTTCTATCACTATAACCTGCCCCCATAAGCTATACCAGGGGAGGCTAGGGTTATCTCTACTCTCTTTGTACACTCTTTAGAACTTAGACTCACGATTCTCTCTCTCTCTCTCTCTTCCACCTCCCATTTGTAAACCCTACTGCAAACGTTGAGCCCTCGTGCTTAGGAACACGAGCGAACACCAACTACAACTGGACATAGGGCACGTTGCATGTACCAATATAAATCCTGAGTCCCTGAGGGCACCCTCAACAATTATCGACAAATTACTCTCTTTAGTACATACGTGTCCATGCCACCTCGACACAAGCAACAATACTCCCAACGATCCATCTTCAACAAACTATTCAAAAAACTGCAAGTCTCAAATGTAAGATATTCATCTTGTTGAATCCCTGCCTTGTGACTTCGCATCTGTCATAACTCACAACCATGCTCACCTCCATGACCATGAGGCGAGGAGCAGCGTTGTCGCGTGCAGGTGTTCTTGGCGGCCACGCAAGGCCTTGCCTTGCACCCTCGACCCATCTACAAAGTCTCGTGTTCCCTTCTCTCCCGCGCATGGCGGTGTCTGCGAGGCTCATTGTACTTCTACCTGGCGTCCTTGGCATTCCCGCGCACAGCGGCAACCACTATTGATGGTCCTTATTAAACCCCTTTTCTAACCATCAACATGTCTTCAAATTAAGCATACAGGTGACATAAAAGCATTGTTCTTGTTACAATTTTACTTGGTTCAACTTGTACTTGGTGAAATTGTTTATGCAGGGGCAAAACAGTAAAAATAGCCCAGAGAGAAGCTTCTATAGAAGGCAACCAGCAAGGCAGGCAAGCTTTTTTTTTGCGACGAAAGAAGAATTATATTATATGATAGTTGGGTACATCAACACGTTACAAGCACTCTGAATTACAAAATAGTACTCATGCTGTGAATAGCACAACTCAAAACTTAACCTATTAGATGCTTTTGCAGTATGGATGACCGCACAGGCAAACACTCGGCAAATGGCCTGAGAACAAATGCCCAACGAACGACGGCCAACATTCCTGTAGGCGGAATTGAGGAACTTCTTTCTGGTGTCTTCCTTCTTCTTCTTGCTGCCACCGAAGAGTGAGGAAGGCTGATTTGAAAATTATTCTCCCTAGTCCTTCATCGTAGCCAGATCTAGCCACAACAAAATGGAGAAGAGACTGGAGAAAATTATTTCATAACGGCGACATCATCTCCGCCTTGATGCCGCCGTCCGGAAACAAAAGTCTCCATGTCGTCATGTCGATGAAGATGCCGACGTTGTCGCCCTCATCTTCAACGGAGCCGCCATGGAGAAAATGATTCCACCCTTCCCCTTCACCATTGCCGGAGAGGAGGAGAAAGAGGAGACAAAACTCCAATACCAAGAAATTTGGCATGGAGAGACGAACCCTAATGACTCGATCTACTAGAATAAACTTATTAAAAACAATGGATCCCCACTCCCTTCAGCCCCCGGCGAGATACCGGAGGAGAAGGGAGGGGGACTAGCGGTGGTGGACGGCGGGAGCGGCGGCCGCGACGGCACTAGGGCAGGAGTCGCCCCTACGTCTCAATCGCTGCAAGGCAGGCAAGCTAGGACCTCCCTGGTGGGCAAAACTGTACATCAACGTGGAGAGGGCGCCCTTTGTATCCGCACGCAGGCGGTGCACGGAAGACAGCTCATACATCTGATCCATGTTCTGGACCCAGCTTGGGCTAGTGAAGTTGTGGTCTGGCTACCTGGCCTGGTTTGGTGTAGCGGAGCCGGTCCACTCTCTTCGCGCACGTGTTCCTTATCCACAGTCGTTCTTCCCATGCAATCCTCAGCAGCAGACCCTGATGATGGCCGCTAACAGAATGTAGTCTGCACAGAAGGCTTGAGAGGTGCCGTGGTTGTTGCTGAATGAGACACGGAAATCCAGAAATTGAATATACCTGGTTTGGAAATCCTCCCAGAGTCCCAGCTGGTTCGCCATTGCTCCTGTTTTGTCTACACAAGTGAAGTGTCATTGCTCCAGAAAGATTGGCTGGTTCGCTTTAGCGCATACAATTTATAATCTTGACCTGTAACTAAACGACTTTCAGTTTGTATCCCTGAACCTTAAGTTTATTTAATGAAAATTACTATGGGGACCTTCCCCAGTCAGAGGCGGAACCAGCAATTTTAATTAAGGGGGGCCAGACAAATGTGATCGTATTTTTTAGTGTGATAAAATATACATAATTATATGTTTCAACAAATTTTCAAAAAAAATCTACACTATTTTTAACCAAAATCATCATATTTTAATAAAAAATAGGTGAAATTAATAGTTTTGTGCTATAAATACAAATATTTATATATGTATTTAAATGAATCTACTGTACTTGGTGGGGGGCCCACGGCCCCTGCTAGCCTCCCCCTGGTTCCGCCTCTGCCCACAGTCTTTGTGTCAAAAAAAAAACTGAACGACTTTCAGGTTGCTAAAATTCATTGTATTATAGTATTCCCCTCTCTGCCTTATGGAATTCAATTGTTGAAAGTGGACTATATTGTGGCACAAGGCTGTTTAATTTGTTATAATCTCAAAACAATTCAAATCATGAAAGTCAAGGCACTAGTTGGTTTAGGGAGATAAATTTCGATATTTGACACTGAATCTGCACGCCTCACTACTACCTAAATCGCGCGCCTTTAAAAATTTGGCACTCCACGGCTCGAATTCTTTTGATTCAATTCAATTGTTTATTCCCTTTTCTTTCTCTCTATTTTCCTTTTTTTTCTCCCATTTTCCATTTCTAGGTCAAACTAAAGAGACAGTTTTTGCTCTTGTATAAGGACCAAAAAGATTGGTTGGTTTAATTGGAGTACAAAAGTGGAACTAACCTAGAAAGGAAATACTTTTCACTCAAATGAAAAGGGGCCCATGTTAATTGCATAATATTGATCTCAAATGTTAATCGCCAAACTAGTAGGCTGGAGGTCCTAAAACAAGTAGGCTGGAATAGATTTCTATCTACAAAATTAATTAAATATATTGGACTAATCAACCTTGTCTCGATCTTGTTTTGATAATCGGTAATGCTAGGAGTCATACGCCCGTCCGCACCTAACGCCCCCGTTGGTGGACCCGACGTCCAGAAGCTGTTGTTCCTATCTGCTCCCCTCCAGTCACCGCAGATTATAAAACAAATCACGCATCCGCTCCGTGACCAGCTTCGTTGTGGCTCCTGCACGCCTCCCTCCCTCCTTCCGCTGGCCTTCCTCTCCACCGCCGCCGCCGCCCGCACCGCCGCGGTGTGCTCCCCCACGACCGCACCGCCACAGCATGCTCGCCGTGCAAGGCCGCACCACCTAACTGTTGTTGTCGCCTCCACCTGGGCACCGCATCGCCCTATCACTAGGGCCGCACAGCTGCTCGCCCACTGCCATCCTCCTTCTCCACCATGACCGCACAAGCGGGATCCCGCTGTGCCATGCTCCGTCGGCCTGACTGCCATGTTTTACTAAAAGTGCATGTTACAAGCGTATGTTTCAAGTATTTCAAATGTTTTAGAGGTATGTTGTAAGTGTTTCAGATGGATGTTATAAAAGTAGATTGAGATGTTGCATATATTGTAATGGTTGTACATGTATGATGCAAAGGTCAGTTGCTAATGTTTCATCCGTGTTTTCTGGACGCATGTTGCAAGTGTGTTTATCTAGATGTTGTATATGTTTCACACATACGTTGCATGTGTTTTATCTGGATGTTGCATATAGTTGCAATGGTTTTCAAGTGTTTTCAGGTGTTTTTTTTCAAGTGTTTCAGAAGCATGTTTCAAGTGTTTTATCTACCTTTACATGTATGTTATAATTGTTGTATTTGGATATTTCAAAAGCAAATCGGGTGTCGCATTTCTCCTCATCGCCTTCTGCTGCATCGCCTTCTGCTGCATCGTCTCGGTGTGTCCTCCTTCCAGCAGGGCATTCATACAATGCCACGGCGCCCCCTTCCCCTCTTGTTGCTCGGGCGGCGCGGGCCCTACGTGGAGCAGGCAAAACAGAATGCAGAGCGTGGGCTTCTGGACTTGGGCGTCTGACCGAGCGCTAGCACTGCCATTTGATAATTTGATGTACTCCATACGTGCCAACTCAGAGTCGGATAGATTTGTAGCCGATGGTCGCGCTAGTCGGCTAGTACAAATATAAGTGGCCTAGAGAGAATCCAAGCTAGCGTTCCGCTTCCGCGGTTCCGGGCGGTTGCAGATATGGCGACGATCACACCAGGAGAGGCGTCCTGCTCCGGCCTCAACGTTGACAAGAAGCTGATGGAACTGCCGCCGAGGTCGATGTAGGCCTGGAAGAGGGATTCAGGGCCTTACAGTGCTGGGCGGCGGCACTGCAGCACGAGGAGCGTCTCTCTTCCGAGTCGTGGGACTGGGTGGAGAACATAGAGGACCTAGCACGGCAGGCGGCGGAGACGTTGCGGGGGGAAGGGGACGACATTCGGCGGGCCGTGTCGGCGCTGTCCTCGCTTATGCGGTCTGGCTCTAGCGAGGACGCAACAGCGTTCGTCGAGGCGCTGCTGGCGCAGGCCATCTTGTTGGACGCGCGATGCGCGAACACGGAGGCGCTGCGCGCCGCCTGCAGGAGAGGGAGCTCAGGAGGGCGGCGAGTGAGGAGCACTTCCGCCTCGTGGACCCTGACATGCCGGCGACATAGTTTTGGATTTTTGTGTAAGCAAAAACACCGGAGAGGGTCAGTAAGACCGGTAGGCCGATTTTCAGCTAAAAATTTACCAATACCGGTCAAAGTTTGGCCAAACTTTAATCAAAATTTACAAATATTATTTAATACCGGTCGAAACCGGCCAATGCCGAAGGGGACCGGTAGGACCGGTTTTCGGCCTGTATTGAGAACTCGGCGCTGGAGGCCGGCCAGGTCCCCACGGCTAGGATGGCTGCTAGGCTCAGGCGCGGCGCCGCGGAGTTCGCGGCCAGCAGGCCCGGTGAGGAGGCCCTCGTGGCCGCGCTGCACAGGCAGGCCACCAACGCCGACGCGGCGCGTGACACGGTCCAGGCGTTCACCGCGTCCGTGCGCCGCTTCCGGGCCGCCGGCAGCACCTAGGGATGAAAACGGACGGAATTTTTCCCGTACCGTTCCGTTCCATTTTCTATATTTTCCCGTCCGTTTCCGTATTTGCGAGATCCCGTTTTCGTATTTGCGGAAGTAGAAAATGTTGTTTTCCGTCCGTTTCCGAGTAATCCCGTTTTAATATGGAATAGACCCGTACTTATTCCGTTTTTATCCCGTTTTCAATCTATACTCAACATGTTCAACAATTACATGTCCTTATGTTATGTTAATACAACTACGAATCACCAAATATGCCTGTTATGTTCACGTACATAACATGTAAATGAATATTAAACTTTGTATATATTATTATATGACTTTATATATGTATACTTTGAGAATATTATATTATGTAATCTTAATTTAATTTTCCGGCTCTCCATCCGTATTTGTTCGTTTCCGTATGTCCGCATATTCTGATTCCGTTTTCGAACCCGTATTTTCCGAATCCGATCCCGTTTCCGCCAAAAAATATAGAAACGGAAGTAGAAATAGGGTTTTTCCGTCCGTTTCCGTCCTTTTTCATCGCTAGCAGCACCTCGCGTCCTCGTCCTCTTGCTGGGACTGGGACCCGTCTTTTTTGTTTTTTTGGCCTTTTTTTCAAAAGATTCTCTCAAATATACCCCTTGCGGAAAGATTTCAAAAAATGGACCCTTCGCTTGGCGCCATAGTCGTTGGCGTCAAGCTATAACGGCATGGCGCCATCATCCCTGGCGCCAAGACACTGCCGACGTGGCGAACGTGGCATTCGACATGGCAGTGCTCGGCGCCGTGGATCTTGGTGCCAAGGCTTGGCGCCAATGACGATGGTGCCATGTCTTGGTGCCAAGATCCATGACGCCAAGAGCCCACATTTTAGCCAACCCCCTCTTCCTCCCCGAGTCATTCTCGTTTTCTTACTCCTTCTCTTCGAGTTTTTCCTTTGGACACTTCGGCCAAACTCTTCAATCGACCTATTGGACCGTGAAAAGTTGGATTTTATCTGTGGATCTTCGAGAGCTAGGTATCCTGTCACCCTTCCTTATTTATTTTGAATCAATTTGGTAAAATGAAGTCATATTCTTAACCTATGAACTTCACATTTCAAAATTCGTATGTATTGTACAACCGTAGGATGCCTAGGCGTGGAAAAGCTAGAAAACAAAGGTATGCGTAGATCTTTTTCATCATATAATAAACCCTTAGTTTTAAGGTTTATTGTTATTTGTTTTGTTATATTAGAATGGAATTTGTGGAATTATAGCTATGGACGGATGACCAAAAGTCCATACGTTCCTAGCGGTGTGCCAATAACCATGTGCTTTTGTGGCGATCCTTGCAAGGTAGATATTTTCGAAGATGAGGCAACATATAAGCAGAGATATTGGATGTGTTCTAATTTTGCATGGGAACCTACAAAGCGTCAGCACCGCAGTACATTTATTGTGAGAAATTTCTTTTGTTTATTAATTAATTTGTGTCATATGAAGTTTTGCATAATAATTGGATTTGAAACAATTGAATTTGCTGCAGACCCCTCCACCGCTATGTGATTTTGAGCAGTGGATCGACACTGAGATCAAGGAGGCTGACATGCGGCTTCTACAAGGCCTGAAGGAGTGGGATGCGGAGCGCCTGGAGATATTAGAAAAGAGACGCAGAGAGGAGGCAGCAGCAAAGGAGCATAAGGAAGAGGAGGAAAGGAGGCGTGTTGCTGCGTGTAGGGAGGAGAGGGAGAGGAAGCTTGAGCGCGTGCGCCGAGCGAAGGCAGCGATAGAGGAGAATCCCGATGCCCAGAACAAGGGAAATTGGCCTCGTTGTACTCAGTAGTATGCTAGTTGTATGGTTTAATTATAAACAATGTGGTCGATGTAGTTTGCAAGGTGTTTAATCTAATGTACTTTAGGTAAATCATGTACCTAGGGCATGTTCTGTGTTATTTATTTCATCGTCATGTACTTTATATGCACTTTAAGTTTTTGGACCTTGCTTAGTGTTGTCATATATCAGGTTTAATGTTACTAAGTTACTGAAACTAGTTCTCGAGGTGCACATAAAACATAAGGAAGTACTGGATTTCACAATTCAACACGCATAACATAGGACATGGCATGTCAGAACTTGTACCAAACAAAGGCACATATGTCCTGGACTAAACCTAACATGCCTTAGGTAATTAGAGCGAACAACAAGTACATTACATGGCATGTGCACACGATAGATTTGTTCTATCTAGTAGTGCGGCTACATAGCAAACTGTGTAGCCCCTTCTCCACAGTACCCTCCCATTGTTGATGGTGGAGGTGGCGGGGGTGGTGGCGGAGGCCCGTTGTTCTTATGGTTAGGGCAGGTGCAATATGGATCATGGCATTGTCCGTCCTGTGAAACGGCACCACTACTGGTATCGTCTGCTTCGTCGTCCTTGTAACCGTTGCTAACTTCCCTTTCTAGTTCGAAGATACGGTCTTGCAAGTAGTAGATGTACTATGCGTGCGGATAGATTGGTCTAGGATCGACCCATCTAGTGAAGCCACAGTTTTCTTTGGACTCTGAACGCTGCATTTCAAAGATTTCAGTGAACATGCAATTAGTATCGCCTATGAGATGCAAAATAATAGAGAAAAAAATTTGATTAATAAATTTTAAAACCAGTTACCTCTGCTCGCGGATATTTGAAGAATCGGTGACCTCCATCCAAGCCCTCCACGAACATCTGCACTAAGCAGTCCTCACCATGCCTACATTTTGGCCAATCTTCTTTCTGGTTATCATATCCTCGGAGTGGACACTCTTTGGTGAAATCTCTCTTGGTCTCGACAGGAAAATGATACACTGGCTCATCAAAGTCTTCCGGACCCAGAGACCCCTCCCACACAATGGGAGTACCCTTACTCCCCCGTTCCCTTCCCTCTAGATGACCCTCCAGACATTACTACTCGTAGATAACCAACTTCTGGTTTCAAGTGACTAGCATTGTATGGAGGAAGGCGTATATATAGCCAGCAGTGGAGTGGAGAGTCGTTGTATTGTGGCTTTAATGCTCCTGAAAAGCCTAGATGCCATCCCTGAAAAGCCTATTTGAATTACTGAAAAGCCTATTTGAAAACTCATCTGTAAAGGCTAGATTCCTTGATCAATCAATTCATCTGTAAAAGAGGATGTACAATAGGATAGTGACATGATAAATCACTGAAAAGTCTACATGCTATCGGTGTACTGCACGACTTGACATGTTGCAGAAAATTTTGGCAGAGTTTTCCCTGTTTTTGATTCAATCCAAACACAGATATCATATAAACATATGTCATCAATAATTATATATGACATTCACCTTAAACAAATATATGACCATTCTCAAAGCGTTTAAAGTGCATATACCATAAACTCCATAGTAGTTCATACAGTACATAATAATAGGATATAACAGTCCATAATAATAGTCCATACAGTCCATACAGTCCACAAGTCGGCTACAGTCCATCACTGTCTCCTAGACCTACCCTTGCCCTTATGTCCAAGAGCGTGGGTGCCTGGAGTGTAAGGGTTAGGTGGTCGACGTCGCTTGGTACCGACCGGCTGCGTAGGCTGAGTCCAGGGAGCATCGTGTAGCCGAGACGGTCCAATCTCCTCGTGCCCCTGGTCCTCGTCCTCGTGGTCGTCGTCGTCGTCCTCGTCGTCGTCCTCCTCGGTGCAAATGCCTCGCGACCCTGTAGGTGGGTGGCTAGACGAACCTATGCCACCTCTGGGTGCAGAAGGCACGTGCACGTCCTGCGTCGTGCCTGTCCTGCAACCACAACGCGCAGCGGTACGGCGTAGCCGACGTGCCAGTCTCTGCTGCACAAAATTATGTCAACTCAATGTATTGAACGTATTAGTACTCTAATATTTGCATATTTATAGATACTTATGTCAAGGAAGCTACGTGTGTCGTCGTCCCTCACCTTCGGACGAAAGCGTTCTATTTCTTGGACCGACATCCTGAGGGAGTTGCCCTACATCAAAGTTTTAGGTTGTAATTCATTGTTACGCAAATCGATATATACAAGTAGAGCAAATGACATACCACTCTGTCCAAGATCGGTCCTGCTCCCACCTGGCGACCTACATGAGTAGAGTGGTCGTACACCGTGTCCTCATCCTCTGGCGACTCAATGTCAGCGTAGTCATCGTGTGTCCACTGTAGCTTAAGCCTCGGACGAGTCGTTTGGTGGTACCAAGCTTGGTACCGCCTGTAGTCTATGTTCGTGTGCGCCTCGTTGTTGTCGTCCACGTTCTCGTCGAACAACTCCCACATTTCGATGTAGTCTCGGTGGTGATGGGCCCAATCAAAGATTTTCCTGTTTTTCTTACGATCGAGCCTGCAAAACATGTACAGAAGTTAGTCAACATCCTGTGGCTATAGCATGCATGTATGGCAAAGTTAAAAATTTTGGCAGAGTTTCCTTTATATGTCGAAGCAAACCACACATATATGCATTCCATAGACATACGAACATACCAACAATTATTTCATCCATCTTATTTGACATATATCATGTGGTATGGGTAAGTGCAACTTCATGAAAAAGGTCTGATTACAAAGAAGAGAACACTTACTTGTGCAAGTCAACACCGGTCGACACTGGAGATGGTGGACAACGCTGCCTTGCTCCAAACTGGCGTGCAACTCGATGTGGAAGGTGGTACTCGACAGCATAGAAGCAGATAAGAGGGCACCTCACCCTGTAGAGCTAGCTGTCGCTGTCACACATGTTGCTCACCACAAAAGAAAGTGCGGCCTCGTCTGCGTACGGCTCCCAAGTCACCTGCAATGTGTCCAAACAAGAAGTTAGATAGCTTAATAAATAATTTCTTTCGAACCAACATGTATAATAATTTGTACTTACACTAGAGGCCATTAGCCTGTCTAGCTCGTCCGTGTACTCTTTGTACGCCCGCTCCATCCTCACGTGAGGGACTGTCACCTGGTCCCACAGGTACGCCCACGTCGGCTGTAGACATGCGTTATGCACTGGGAACTAGTCACGAGGAGCCAACACCACGGGACGAGCAACTGGCAGCCGCGACCACATCCACAGCTGGAGTAGGTACACACACCCACCAAGTGAGGCTGACGGTGAAGACCGCCGGCACGTCTTGCAAAGCTGACGGTAAAGGAAAGCCAACACCGCAGAGCCCCAGCTGTAGTGACCCGCCTGGTCCCAGTCTGTGAGGCAGTGGATCCACATCCACGACGCAGTGTCGCCCGTTCCGTCGGGGAAGAGAACAGAGCCAAACAAGTGTAGGATCCACGTCCTACAGTAGTACTGAACTGTCTGCTCATCTGCCTCCGGAGGACACTGTGCGAACTCAGCCCGAAGCCAGGAGAGAAGGACACCAGAAGTGCGCTCTCCTTGGTCACCCACCTCACGCCCAAGGAAGGCCTCCACCCGAGCTCTCCAACCCTCTGATCTACATTGCCCTGTCACTGCCCTCCCACGAATACTCAGGCCTAGCATCTTCTGACAGTCCTGTAGTGTGACTGTCATCTCCCCAAACGCCATGTGAAAGCTGTGAGTCTCAGGTCGCCACCTATAATTTTAGCAAAACAAAAAAGGTCCTCAGAAACATAACTGCGTGAACAAATGATTATTAATACAACCTATGTGTTCAAAAAATACCTGTCAACCAACGCAGTCAAGCCCGCTGAGTTGAACAAAGGCAGGCCACGACGAACCTGGAAAGATATGACGTCTAGGCCAGCTCTCGATAGGTACGGTGTGTACCTGTCGTCGTATTGCATTTCCAAGAACCCTCCATGTACTCTAGAACGAAGGAGGGGAAGGTTATGCATTTAAACGAAATACAAATGTTACTTGACACACACATATGCACTTATAATTCGAAGTATGTGATATAGGAGTGTAAAATCTTACCTGCCCCGACGCTACGAGACGTCCTCGGTGGGTCTCGTCGTACACTGGGTCCAGAAGGTGGAATTGCGCCATCCTAAAAAAATATTGTCAGTAAGTTATAAAATAAATATGCAATTAAACATAAAGCAAGAATTGGACAATCAATACGATAGGTATTAAATAATAGAAACAACTACAAGTCGCACCTCACTAATTTGCCAATGGCAAGTGCGGGAATTGTGGCCAAGTCTACCGCACTTGCCACACTTGTACTGCTCTGGGTCATTAAGAATGGCATCCTCTCCCACATCACGTTCTACCAGGTATCTGATCCATAACCATCCTGTGCCTCGTCCTCTTTCTTGAGCCCCGCTTGTCCCAATGGTAAGCTAGATCTGCAACGTACGTTGGACCGTCGTATGGAGGCCACTCTCCAGGGTCCCGGAAAGGCACAAAGCGGGGCCTCCATGTTTCGACAAGCGTGTCGACACTGAACTCATGAGGTATCCTAGCCTCAATATCATAGTTGCGATGCCTAGCAGCTGCTATAAGGTGAGAACATACAAAGTGATACTGCCTTGGTTTCCCACAAGTGCATGAGAAATCTTGGAGGACTACCACATGAATCCTCGACTCTCGGACCTCGCCATCAGATGTAGTACCACCGGTATGCTTCACCTCATACCTTCCTATGGCATGGTCAAAACATGTGACCTCATGTGTCCCAGCCCTTTCCTTCGCCTTGTCTAAATGTGCCTGTGGTGTTGGGGCCCAAATATTACCTTCACTCTGCAACTGCAATGCATGGGCGTGCCGATCGTTGAACCATGCAACAAGCTTGTAGAATGTGAATTGAATGATAGCGTTCACGAGCATACCATGAATCCCCAGCAGCAGCTTATTAAATGACTCGGCCATGTTGCTGCACTGAAACTCGTACCTCCAACCACCTGCGTCGTGAGCTCTTGTCCATTTCTCCACATCTCTCATCAAACCTGTCAGCCATTGTCTACCTTCTGCATTAGATGTGGTTCTGACCTCCTCTAACTTCCTTCGGAAATACCTATCCTCAAGCTGTCGAGCAGCCTCCTGGAAAAGATCAAAATTATCCTTCACACCATCCTTCCGGAGTAGATTCACAGCAAGGTGCCGAGTACACCAATGATGGTGCAAAGGTGCATACCCCTCTATCTCCTCTCGCACAGCATTAAGTATGCCCTGGTGCCTATCAGATATGACGCCCACCTCCCTGCCAGGCCCAACCACATGTATCCGGACTAGCCTCAAGAACCATCCCCAGCTATCATTATTCTCCCTCTCAACCAAAGCAAATGCCAAAGGAACAAGCTTGTTGTTTGCGTCACACGATATGGCTATGAGTAGTGTGCCACGGTACTTGCCAATCAAGAATGTACCATCAATGGAGAAGACTGGACGGCAGTGCCTAAAGGCCTCGACACACTGAGGGAAGCACCAAAAAGCACGGAAGATATCTGTCTCCCATCCTTCCATGCGTCTGGCCTAGGGATGTACTCATAATGCATGCCTGGATTCACTGCTTTGATTGCATTGAGAAGCACTGGAAGCTGCTCATAGCCATCCTCCCAGTCCCCATATATCATCTTCCACGCCCGCTGCTTAGCCCTCCAGGCTTTGCCATAACTTATGTCATACCCTCCATACACCTCATTAACTATTTTGATAATTGTCCTGACCTTCATGTTCGGCTCTCCCTGTAATACTTTCGTCAACCGCTTGGCAATGAGGGTAGATGTCAACTGTCGATGCTTTGTGCTGAGGTCATGTGAAGAACAAGTATGTGGCCCGACAACTCTTGTGATCTTCCACTTTTCGGAGACCTTTTGCTTCCTTGCACAAACCCTCCATGGACAGCGTTCCTTGTCACACACAACCGTGTAACGCCGCTCTACATAGGAATGCAGGACCTTGTACGGTCTCTTGCGTAACACTGCAAACGCCTGCAACTACCTCTTCAATGCAGGGAGGTCATTGAAAACCCTCCCCTTCTCTATCTCCATACTAGGACCAGCCTCTGGAGCTTCCTGCAGCTCATCATCACGTCCTTCTGCAAACGCCTGATCTGAATGAGTAAGATCACTGAACTCATGAACCATAGGATCACGACGGTCGGGAAAAATTCGCCTAAGCATCTCAATGTCACTCTCCGTAAGCTCTCCAACGGGACGATCATCGTCAGAATCAACAGCCTTTGCGATCTCATATGGCTCTGAATCATTCATAATTTCAACACTATTGGAGGCGCAGATTCCATCTCCAATCTGGACTTGAGCATCAGCAGGAGGAGCACCCTCATTATCGGGAACGTCTCCTGCAATATAGCCACAAATAAGAGGAGATGATAAGAAAAGTGGATGAAAAGAAGAGACTTAAGTTACAAAGATAAAAGGATACCTAATTGACACTTACTCGGATGATTCTGTGTCAAAGGGATCTCCTGAGGAGGATGTGCCACATCATTGGGGGCAGATTGTGCATCGGGAACGATAGGCGGGACCTCCGCATCCACATCACGTTCCGGGACGGAAGGTTCAAAGTATGCCTGCTCACCCATTGGCGGGGACAACCCAAGAGGGATGGGATCAACGAGCACCCGCTACACAACCACGTCCAAACTTTGGAACTGGCTTTTCATAGCCGATCTCACATAGTTATCCCACTGATCTGCACAACCTATTGGGATCATCTTCCTTAGCATGTTGGGAGGGTAACCTAGGTGAAGTATACCCTCAACTATGATGCCATCATCTCTATGGCAATGTACCTCCTCACAAGCTCTTGCAGTCAACTCACTAAATGATAGCTTCTCATTGAATAGCACAAACACACTTTGCATGTCAACAAGCTCAACATATCTATAGCGATCTCGTTCCACAGTTCCACCATAATATATGCTCACTAGGTTGTCCATCTAGTTCCAAAATATAACAAAGCACAAGTGCTTTACTCCAATATAATTAAAACATACTAAGTAATAGGTCTCTAATAAATAAAAAATACATACTAAGTACTACTAACTACTAATTATTCATAACTAACTAACTAACTAAGCACAGTACTACTAACTAACTAACTAATAGGTCTCTAATACATAAAAAGTACATACTAATTACTACTAACTACTAAATATTCTTAACTAATAACTACTACTAAATGCACAGTACTACTAAATAACTAACTAACTAACTATTGTTAAGTAAGAACAAAAAAATATTTACCTTATAGAGAAGCGGAGATGCGGCAGAGGACGGTGGCCAGGCGGGAGGCCTCGCCGGCCGGGGGCGCGCGGCCGAGCGAGGGCGCGCGGGTGCGCGGTCGGGCCGGGAGGCCGGCGGCGAGGGCGGCCGGGCCAGGCGGGGGAGGCCGGGCCAGGCGAGGGTGGCCAGGTCGGGCTGGGCAAGAGCGGCCGGGGGCGGGGGCGGCCGGGCCGGGCGGCGGCTCCGGCGGGCGCGGGCGGCGGCGGTGCGGGCGGGCGCGGGCGGCGGCGGTGCGGGCGGGCGGCCGGCCGGGGCGGGGCGGCGTGTAACACCCCAGGTGTTTATCACCAATTAAGTAGGGGGTTTAAGCTTAAACATGATAGATTAAGGGTAAATGACAATGTCAAGGTCAACCTATGGAGATGAGCCTAACTTAAAGTTGGATGCTGCATCATTGCTTTACATATAGGCCATCTTCAAAGATATATGTTCGGATGGTGTTATTACCATATCTTCATATGTCTCACCTTGGTACCTATCTATATTGATCGCTGGAAAAGTTTCATGAAGTTTGGAATCAAAAAGTCACATGAAATGATAAGTTATATGCTTGTTTGGATTATGACTAAAACCTGCCTTACATCCCATGGGCGCTAGTGTTGTGCAACATATAAATGCAATATGTGCAACACATCTTGGACACATGTGGAACACCCTAGTGGAACATGTGTAGCACGTACCTTGAAACAACCACATGAAATGACTATAGCATTTCACTTGAGTTCTATGTTTCAAGGCATGTGAGGCCTACACTTTTGTGCAACCTATGCATGGTGGGTATGTTTGGCCTCTACAACACCTTAACTACACTTAGGACACTCCATGGAACAATGTTCATGTTGATCATTTTGCCTAAATGTGCTTCTAAGTGATGGTTGACCATGTATGGACCCCAGAACCCGTTTGTTTGACCATTTCAAAAGTGTGACCTAGAAGCTTTGCATGACTGTGCACCCTTTAGCAAAGTTGTAGAAACTTTTATAAGGAACAAAAGTTGTAAAGGTGATAAATCTTGAAAAGGTGCACAACATGTCCAAAAATGTCTAACAACCCAGAAATTCCCTGCTGTTAGCCATCCTGAAAATTTCTAAGTGTTGGGGTCGAATTTCAGTTTCATGTACCTTACTTTGGAGCTTTATATCTTGCAACACAAGCTGATCCAGACCTTTATCCTTAAATAAAAGTTATAGAACATATCATGGGGAACACAATTTGTTTAATTTTACAGAGCTAATTCAGTACCTAGCTTGGTCAAATCGAGCTCACGAAACTGAATCCAGTGCTGTTTTGAAGCTTCGAAAATCGGCTAAGTCTGGGTGACTGAATCTTTCAGTTTCAGTTGGTGTGTACCTTACTTTGGCGCATTTTCTTTTGAAAACCGTTGAGAATTAGATGAAAGTTCTTTAAGAAAACTTGTTGTACTCGTGTAGCTGTACACATTGGTGAAATTGGTTGACCAAATCACGCCACACTTTGAGAGATCAAGGGGCTCAAAGTTAGCAGTTTCAGTCGCTGGAAACTAAAATGCAGAATTCAGTTTTGAGGTACCCTTCTTTGGAGCTCGATATCTTCTAATCTAGGCCGACTTAGCTCTTGATTATTAAAGCAATGTTGTTCACCTCGCAAAGCTCTACAACTTTGTCTCTTGCACCAAAATCAACGGACAACCGGTTTGGGAGATAGAGGAGGGGAAAGATGAGAGTTTCAGTCGACTTGAAACTGAAACTCGGGATTCAGTTTCAGGTGGCCTACTTTGGAGCCTTTTATCTCTCAAACCAAGCTGAATCAATCCGAGGTCCCTTAAGCAAAGTTGTAGTATACATGTAGCTCTACACTTTTCATTAATGGAGTTCTCGCTAACTCAAATCGGATTAGGAGAGGGACGGGGACGAAAATGGAGTTTCAGTTGAAAGCTTGAGGTGGTATTAAATTTTTGAACCGTCAGGAACAGCAGTGGCCGACCGGCCACAGGAGTTCGACGCCGCGTGGCGTTGCCGTCGTGCGGTCGCGTGCCACGGCACCTTGGCATGCGCGTGGGTGTGGCCAAGCTGAGCTGCCGCTCCTCCATCACTCTCTGCTCCCCATCTCCTCTCTCACTTTGGTGCCATTACTAAAGCAGGCTATGCCCCAGCCATGGCCGCCGCGGAGCTCTTTGCCGCCGACGCTCTTGCTCCTCCGCCACCTCCCAAGCTCCTCTCTGTCGTGCCCTTCCCCCACCCTGCTTGAGCTCCTCTCTGTCGTGGGTACCCTCTGCCTTTGCTCGCCCTTGCCCCATCTCCAGGCTGCGCGCAGAGCACGGAGACCGCCATGGCTGCTGCCACCGGCGCGGCTGCCGCGGCCGCCGCTGGCACGCGTGGCCAGGATGGCTGTGGGTTGTCGCTGCCTGAGCGGAGCCAGGCGCAGGTGCGGCTGCCGTGCTCCCACACCCCTTCCCCACGCTAGCAGGCACCACCGAGGCCAAGAAGTGGCCGGCCCGAGCCGTGCTCTGCTCCGTTCTGTGAGGAAGAAGAAGGGGAAAGGGTGAAAAATAAAATAGAAGTTTTTGTTGGGTCCAGATGCGAAACTTGTGACTCTGATGAATAGTGCTAAGTAGGACCTATTTGCTAGAGTTTATTTTGTGAGATCTGCAGGGTTCCGATTGCTAGGTTGCTTTTCTTTTTCGTTTTTGCCCTTTCTTTTATGAATAAATGGCTGAAAATTGTGAAAATTCATAGTAATTTATAGGAAAATCGTAAAATAGCAAATGAGGACTTTTTGGAATCCTTGTGAAATTGTCTATGCAGTAGATCTATAATATAATATGTTTTAGTTTAAAGTTTTATCTGTAAAAATCAATATATGCAACTAGGTTTTGAATTATAGTAGAATCTGTTATTTTTCATAACTGCAGATATAGGGATCTAAATGAAGTGAAATTTTTGTGGCATGCTACTATTGTGATGTGTGATGTCTGGTAAAAATTTCAGGATTTTAAGACTGATAGTTTAGGATCTATAAAAATAACAAATGCCATATGCTGCTTTGCTTCTATTCTGGACAGTGCTGCATGTATGCATTGTTTGGCTCAGTTAAGTTATGAATCATTCCTTGTTGATAATAAATGAGTTGTAGTAATTTTCATAATCTTTTCAAAAAGCTAAAGATCACAATTTTTGGTTAATTATATGTTTAGTTATAGTTGTTTAAAGTACTGTTGCAGTTTCTGCCCAAACCCAGACAGCATTGCTTTGTGTGCCATGTGTGACCTTGTTAGTGGCAGAATTAGTTCTAGATGTTTATAGAAAAGTTGTTCACAATTTGTTAAGCTTTCTAAAGAGTCTAGAACCATAATTATTGGATTTATAAAACTCAAGTTATAGCGGTTTAAAGTGGCATATCAGATTCTGTCCATATTTTGGACAGAGATGCAATTATTTAATTAATTGACCATTTTAACTGTAGAATCATCTTAAGATGATTACAAGAAAGTTGTAGGTAACTTTATAAGATTTCCATAAAGTTGAGAATCATGTTTGTTGGAGGTCTAGAACTCCATTTATGCTTCTCTGAAGTTTCTATCAGTTTTCTGTCTATAATTGTACCACTGCTGTTGGGCTGCATGTGTGGTGTTACTCGTGCAACTAGTTTCATGGTATAAATGATGTTTACTGTGAATTTGGTAAATACAAAAGTTGTAGATAATTATCTTATCTTGCTTGCGTTAAATTTTCATGATCCCAGGTCCGATAGTTTAAGAGTTGCATGCTTAATAAGTCTACTGTCAGATTTTAATTACCTTCTGTGCAGACTTTAAAGATTGGCATGTTTGGTCATGATAACTTGGGAATCATGTTGAGATGATTAAAGATGAAATTTAGATATTTTCCTAAGCTTTCCAGAATGTCTTCTTGCAAGTCATTTGGATTTATAAAACTCCAGATATGATTGATTTATGAAGCTATTGGTTGCAAGTCCAGAAATTGACATTTTCCAATTATCGTTGTTGCTTCATCTTGACTTGCTTTGCTATGTTGATTTCTAAGAGTGATATACATCTTGTTAGTGTTAAGTGTGCTTGAGATCTTGTGTGACTTGTGTCATGATCGATACGCTGGTCATCTTCTAAGGAGATGCTTAAGTGATAGTTAAGTTGATTAACTCTAGTGCCCATGTGAACTTGGTGTGCTGGCATGAATGTTGTGTTATTGCATTTCTATGTATTCATATATATATGCATGGTTGCATCTCATATAGGTACGCTAGCAGAAACGTGTGAAGGATGTGGCGTTGGAGCCAAACCCGAAGACGGTGTTTGGTGGATCCAAACCCGAAGATAGAAGGACCGGACAAGTGGTAGATTGGAGGATGCTCGCCAAGCGAGTTTCATCTGACAAACCCTGACTTGAGTCGGATCCCAGGCAAGCCCCGGAGCATTATAAGCCTCCTACCTTCAAAGCAATTAATTATATATATGTTATAAGTATTGTTGCATTAAGTGGTAGGAGTTGGTTGAAAACCTTGCTGCATTATATCATTCCTTGTCCAGATATATGAATCCCTGAATCCTACATAGACTAGGATCGAGTAGATGCTTAGCCCTGCTTTAAGCGGTAGAAGTCAGGTGATTTCCTGTCACCTGCGAGATATAGGGATATTCATATATGGCACGGTTGGCTATATTTGCTATCGTGGAATGGAACCATGTGTTAATAAAATGAAATGAGACCGGGCGGGATGACGATAGTGAAGCAACAAGGCATGAAGGTCTTGGGTGTGGATCTATCCCCGTCTGAGTCGTTTAAGGACCGATTCGCTGTACGTCCTTGAGTCATGTTGAACGCAGTCTAACACTTAGTTGGCCGGATAAGTCGTTCCGACCGCGAAGCCGAGTAATGTGGTTCAGGCCGGGAATCGAATGGTAGGTTGCTTCTTGGAGGAGAGAAAGGATGTGCTTGGGGACATTGGCGTGAGACCAAGGGGGGTTAGAGTCCCTATCACCTGGCAGAGTGTCGCCCTTGGGGTCGCGACATCATTCGGACCCGCGATTCCTGAACCATACGAAAGGTGGCTTGTGCGACCCTGGCAGGGGCCTGCGCGGTGAGTGTTAGAAATACCCCTCCAGCTGGATAGGAATTCGATTCGAATCGCCGTCGCTCCCGGTTAGTGAGCACTTGACTTGAGCAGCGGCAACGTAGATTCCATTAAATTGAACGGATGGTTAATTGGATCACGATGGAAAGGTTGCCTCAATTTATACCTGCTATGGTTAATATTGTTTGCTCCTAATAAAGTGAGTGCTCTAGTACAGGTTCTAATATAGATGACAGGTTAATGATAATTAACTTGATGCTTACGCATTTAATTGTTACTTATCCATATTAAGCTTTTATGCAAAATGTTGTCAAGCTAGCCCACTTCATATCAGCCTTGCATGATCCTTGGTGTCACTTTATTTCTGGTTTATGACGGGTAAGTCTAGCTGAGTACATTGTCGTACTCAGGGTTTTATCCCCACTTGTTGCAGGTTGTGATGTATCATGGCGACTGCAAGAGTTGGTTGGCTCCTGCCGTAGAGGCGGAGTGTGATCACAGGCATGATCCTTCTGAGTTATCTTCTCTCTAATGCTTTTGTTGGAAGTCGACCTAGGTACTGACATGTATTTGAAATGAGGGTGTTGTTACTTTCAAATTACGTTGCTTCCGCTACTGTTGAACTTAAGTTGTAATAACTATGTTAACCTCCGATGTATATTAAACTACTTGTGAAATGGTTGTAACATGTGACTTGTTATGTTGAATCACTACGATCTTGGCTGGTATGTTGGTTGGTTTGAAATCCCTCGTGATTTCATTGGACTACCGGAGTTATATGGGCTCAAGTGCGAGAATTTGATTACTTCGGTGATTGTTTTTGCACTTGTGCTCTTATAATTTGGACGGTTCTGTTACACGGCGGCAGCGTGCGGGCGACGGAGAAGGAAGAGAAGGAAGAGAGAAAGAAGAGAAAGGAAGAAAAAAGAAGAGGCCGACGTTTTTCAGCCTACATGGCGCCAAGATCCGTGGCGCCATGCTTGGCGCCAAGATCCATGGCGCCAAGCACTGCCACGTCGAATGCCATGTTCGCCACGTCGGCAGTGTCTTGGCGCCAGGATGATGGCGCCATACCGTTATAGCTTAGCGACATCGACTATGGCGCCACGTGAAGGGTCTATTTTTTGAAATCTTTCCGCAAGAGGCATATTTGAGAGAATCTTTTAAAAAAAAGGGAAAAAAACAAAAAAAAAGACGGGACTGGGACAGGGGATGATTACGATGCCCACCTAGCATCCGTCTATCTCGTCGTCGTAGTTTTAATCGCTACTTAGTCATATAATATCATTCGTTATTGTTTTGTTTAATACTGTATTACGCTGGATTCCGTATGGATCACTACGAATTCACAAACCACTCTCATCACCAGCTCACCACGATCGAATCCCACTCAAACTTATTACTAGTTCATTCAGAACGGATTACAGTTTACAGAGCACGCGCAGAGCACGAACAACAGGCAAGAACGCACGTCATACAGCTTGTTCAGACTTGTTCAGTGATCGATGTTGCCATCTCAGCTTCACTTGCCGCTGACAGTGGATCACCACTTGACCCCTGCCACGTGCCACCAGTTTATATATATGTTGCTGCTCGCTTGGCACAGAGGCTGTGGTCTGCCAATGACCGAGGAAAACATGAATCAACAAAGGAAGAATCACTGGTATGGTTTAAATGGCTTTTAAGATCAAGTATTGAGAAGCAAGAAGTAAACAAAAGTTGTGACAAAAGTGATTAGCAGCAGCTAATCTTGTTGATGAGGAGTGTTTGCTCCAAGAATTCATCTATTTACCCCCCCTATGGGCAAGGTCTTATAATGATGTTTGGAGTGTGCGGTCGTGAATTACTGAACTATCAGCGTTGACAAAACTCTACATTGTAAAGGGTGTCCAACAGCCATATTTGATTCTGACTACATCGAGTACAAGATCAAGTGATCAACGGTTTGTACAATAACTTCTCCTATTTGCCCACTGATCGCCTAGTTTTGTATCCACCATAGGTTCTGTTTAGGAGAGATCCACCTTTGAAAATGCAAATATAGAGCACCAGATCCACTGCGGTTTAATTGGGACCAAACCGTGGCCTAGGCATCAACAGCCATGATAAGATGGGATGCCATGTTATTTGGTGTTGGACTTCTTGAAACTAGACTTCTTGTCTTTGTCGTCAGTTAAACTGGGTCTAGAAAAAATTTCCCTGACCTTTCTCAACTACTATTGTTATGATCCAATTTACTTAATTAACTAAAAAATCAGATGTTTTCCTTCTTTGTGTGGGTTTCAAGGCGGTTTAGTCTAACGTGGTGCGACATCAGCCATGAGAGAAGTAAATTGGACTATCTTGATAGTTTAGGAGGTCAAATAGACTGTATCAAAAATGTTACAAAATATTTTTTAAAAAATTTCCCAAATATTTTGTTTTGAAAAAATATGGAATTTAAAATCTCATAATCTAGTTTAATCTTACAAAATCCATAGGAAATTGATTTTAGCTCAGAAAAATATGAAATCACTTTCAGACTTTATATAAAATCATGCTCTATATTATGATGCATAGACTATAATGATATATATGGTCTCATTTTGATGTTTATTAAGATTTTGACCATAACACAAGTGTCATGTAGCTACATTATATTTGACAACTTGGCCCAAAAGATGGATATGGCTGCAACCTTTCCTAGTTTGGACAGAATGAACAATCTAGCTATCTGATTTGTGCCAACTCGTATAGGCCTTACTAGCTAGATATCACCACATAAAAAAAGGTCATTTTATTGCACATAACATTATTATTTTGCTTCTTGTGTAGAAACAAGAATATGAATTACTCCCTCTATCCTGAAATATAGTGTATTTTTATTTGTCCTAAGAGCTCGTTCAGTTCCTTCGGATTGAGTCTCTAGAACGATTTTCAGTTGGAATGGTTTAATAATTTGTATAATCTTGATAAGCTGAGATGGTTCCTAGCTCGACTAGCCAAATGGATCCTAAGTCGATTCATCTCAAATTTAACTAAATTTAGGAAAAGTACAATAATATTTTTGACATCATATAATCTCCATTATGAACATTATGGAATGTATTTTTATAACTTACCTTTTTTGATGTAAATACGTTTCTCTATAATTTTAGTCAAACATGATATAGGTCGATTTAGAACAAATGAAAATACACTGTATTTCAGGATATGGGGTATGTTTTGTGAGACTTAAAGTGTTAGCATAAAATTGACACATGAGAATGATGTGGAAACAATAAGTTAGTAAAATATTGCATTTTTTTAACACCTTGCAAACTGGAACAATGTAAACGTACACTGGTGCAAAAAGACCGCGTTATGTGATGGAAACCAGGGGGAAAAAAAGGGAAAAGAAAAGGAAAAACGGCCTCGGTAGTCCAGTCCAAGGCCCGACGCCAAGCAGCGCCTGCGCCAGTCGCCCCGCCCGCCCCAACCACCAGCGCGCCCGCCGCCGCCGCCGCCGCCGCCGCCAGCCCGCCACCCACCAGCTCCTACCTTCAGTGCTTCACAAACCGCAGGACACGGCACACGCGGGCCCGCCCAGCTCACGAGGGTGCTCTGCTTCACCGATCCGGAGGCGGACGCAGCGCGCCGCCCGGCCGCCCGTGCCTCTTCTCGCTGGGCTAGTAGCCCCATCACCCCCGCACCGTCGGCATGTCGCGCCGCGTAAGCGCTGCCCGCGACCGGTGCTTGGAGCTGGAGCGCGTCATCGCCGGCCGCGCACGCTCGGGAAGCCTCGGCCTCGACGACGCGCTGAAGCTGTTCGATGAATTGCTCTCCCACGCCAGGCCCGCCTCGGTTGACGCCTTCAACCACCTCCTCGCCGCTGTGTCTCGTGCCTCGGGCCGGCGCTCCTCCACCTCAGACTCAGGGCTGGTCGTCTCTCTCTTCAACCGTATGATCCGTGAATGCTCCCCCAAGGTGACTCCCGACCTTTGCACCTACAGTGTCCTCATCGGCTGCTTCTGCCGCATGGGCTGCCTGGAGCATGGCTTTGCGGCCTTTGGTCTCATCCTTAAGACAGGCTGGATTGTGAATGACATAGTCATCAATCAACTGCTCAAAGGTCTCTGTGACAGAAATATGGTGGGTGAGGCCATGGATGTTTTGCTCCAACGAATGCCTGAGCTTGGCTGCACGCCGGATGTAGTATCATACAATACACTTCTCAAGGGTTTCTGCAATGAAAAGAGAGCTCAGGAGGCACTTGAGCTGCTGCGTATGATGGCTAACGATCAAAGTAGAAGCTGCCCACCAGATGTGGTGGCCTACAACACCGTTATCAACGGTTTCTTTAGAGAGGGTCAAGTGGACAGAGCATTCGACCTGTTTCTTGAAATGATGGATCGGGGGATTCAACCGGATGTTGTGACATACACCACAGTAATTGATGGCCTCTGCAAAGCTCAAGTGTTTGATAGGGCTGAGGGTGTCTTTCAGCAAATGATTGATAAAGGTGTCAAGCCAGACAACGAGACATATAACTGTCTAATCCATGGATACCTCTCTATAGGACAGTGGAAAGAGGTGGTTCGACTGCTCAAAGAAATGTCTGCACGTGGTCTTTACCCAGATTGTTGTACTTATGCTCTGCTGCTGGACTTTCTATGCAAGAATGGAAGATGCAGAGAAGCTAGATTTTTTTTTGATTCCATGATTCGGAAGGGGATAAAACCTAATTTAACTGTGTATGGCATTATGCTTCATGGATATGCTGCCAAAGGTGCTCTTTCTGAAATGCATAGTTTCCTAGATTTGATGTTAGGAAATGGTATTTCACCTAATCATCACATCTTCAACATATTCTTCAGTGCATATGCTAAATGTGGTGATATAGATAAGGCAATGGATATCTTTAACAAAATGAGGCAGCAGGGGTTGAATCCTGATGTAGTCAGCTATGGAGCACTAATAGATGCACTATGTAAGTTAGGCAGGGTGGATGACGCTGAGGTCAAATTCAATCAGATGATCAATGAAGGAGTGACTCCTAACATTGTTGTTTTTAGCTCCCTGGTTTATGGACTGTGCACCGTTGACAAATGGGAGAGGGCCGAGGAATTATTCTATGAAATGTTGGATCAAGGAATCCGTCCTAACACTGTGTTCTTCAGCATATTAATTTGTAACTTATGCAATGTAGGACGGGTCATGTTAGCCCAGAGGCTCATTGACTTGATGGAACATGTAGGCGTAAGGCCGGATGCTTTCTCATATACACCATTAATATCTGGTTACTGCTTAGCTGGAAGGATGGATGAAGCGAAGAAGGTATTTGATGGTATGGTCTCAATGGGCCTGAGACCTGATGAAGTTACTTATAATACTTTGCTTCATGGCTATTGTAAGGCTCGAAGGATCGACGATGCATATAGCGTTTTCCAAGAAATGTTACGCAACGGCATTACAGATGGAGTGACTTACAATACTATACTACATGGTCTGTTTCTAAATGGGAGATTTTCTGAAGCGAAGGAACTCTATCTCAATATGATCAACAGCGGAACAAAGTGGCACTTTCGCACATACAACATAATTCTAAATGGGCTTTGCAAAAATAATTGTGTTGATGAAGCATTCAAAATATTTCAGAGCCTGTGTTCTAAGGATCTGCAACTTGACATTGTTACTTACACCATTATGATTGGGGCTTTGCTCAAAGGTGGCAGAAAGGAAGATGCCATGGATTTGTTCGCTGCTATCCCTGCTAATGGTTTGGTTCCAAATGTTGTGACCTACCGCTTAGTTGCAGAAACTCTCATAGAAGAAGGGTCACTAGAAGAGTTTGATAGTCTGTTTTCGGCGATGGAAAACAGTGGCTGTGTTCCAAACTCACAAATGCTAAATTCTTTAGTTAGGAGGTTGTTGCATAGAGGTGACATAAGCAGGGCTGGGGCTTACCTCTACAAACTTGATGAGAAGAATTTCTCACTTGAGGCTTCCACTACTTCTGTGCTTATATCACTTTTCTTGAGGGAGGAATATCAGCACCAAGCAAAGTCCCTGCCTGAAAGGTACCGCTTCGTCAATGGTGCCAACAAATGAGTGTTGACAAGAAAAATGAATTCACTTTTCCACTGCACTGATCATCTTTATGTGACAATCTAAATTTTTTAGAGTGACTATTCTGTCTTGTGCTCTAATTTTTTGGTCATGCTCTGTATTCTTTGAATGATGAAATTCTCTAGGGAAATGCTCTCTTGTTAGTGCACTTCAGTATCAAGTTTATCGACAGGTAAAGTAATCCTGTGGACAATCCTAGATAGCCTTACAGCAGGAATCTGTTTACAAATTAATGAGTAACGCTGTACTCTACCTTTTATTGCATAATTTGTTAATAAACCCTGCACTCCCAGCCATAAATAAATCATGTGTACCTCTTGATCATTGATCCGATTCCTATAATTTAAGCTTGTGTATCTTCCCCCACTGTTAGCGGTGGAAAATGCTGCTTATGGTTCCTCACACAAGCTATGGAAAATGCTGCTTATGGTTCCTCACACAAGCTATGTTGACAGCAACAGTTCTAAATTGCTTTATTGTGTTGATTGGTTACCTATAAGAGGCTCCCCTAGTATTTCCACTGACTGTACCTGCCCTGCTTTATTGTTGATAATGAATGCAACTGTGCTTAAAGCGTATCTCTGCAGTTCTTTGGAAGTGAGGTTAGAATTTTTTCCCTCCCCTCTGCAATCTGGTCACCTTTGCAGTATCATTCTCCTAAGGAAGCCTACAAATAAGCATTATGTTAAATGACTTGTATCCTCAACTGTACCCATACATCTTCATGTGACATGCAATATCTGTCTCCTGGACTAGTTTACTGACCATGTAGTTAAGAGGCCTCTTTCAGATGGCTTATCCACACCATCCAGTAAGTTTAACAAAACTCTTTTGGTTTACTAATTTACAATTGTATATGTATGCAACACATACAGGCAGTTTGGATTTGCACACTTGTAAAACACATGAACCCCTAACATTGGGGATGCAGCGGCGGGCTCTACATATTTCTAGCACACACCCATTGCTACTCCTATTCTTGTGAGTAGCATTTTTTTTTTCAGTCATCTATGGTAACAAGATGTCCTGTCGAAGTTTGATGCTTTTCAGAAAGTAGCATGAGGCTGCCCAGGGTCTCTGTTGACATAGCATTATTACTGTATCCTAGTGTTCTTGCTTTCATCAGGCTGAATCTGTAAAAATGTAAAATGCTGCATGTTAAACAGTTTGATCTAAGATGCACTTCAGTAGTCCAATTGTAACAAACCGAATACATGGTCTGGTGCTAGTAGCATGCTTGATCAACACATGGTCTGTAATTCTAAAATCAACACATGGTCTGGTACTGGTAGCATGGTTAATCAGCAACATATTTCCAATTTTAACCGAATTCTCCGCAGGTTTGTTCCTCCGATGCTGTTTTGATGCTGAATTCTGAAACAGCATGGACGCTGAGCTCCTCCCACGTCACTGTGGCAAAAAGTTGGGAGTTGGGGCCAATCCAAATTGGAGCCCATTTGTCTGAAGTTGGGAGTTGCTGCCCTCAGCTGAAGCAGGCGAATACCACCAGCTCCTGAGCTGCTCCATCTAGAAAAGCGGCAGCGGAAGCCTCCTCTGGTTCTCACTGGCTTCATATTGAAGCTGGCCACCGGCAACAGGAAGGGAGGTCCCGGGTCAGAGCTCACAAGTCGACCGTTGGGTCACCTCACCTGGGTCACCACTCAATATGGCGGCAAAATTTGGATCCAAGGACTACGAGTACCCGGTCACAGCATGGACTCTTGTCAACACTTTGTTTCTCAGAGAACTCCCTAATCCAATATTTTGTAGAAGCCTCCTCGCGATTAACATTTATTTCATTTTGCAACCAATATTTGCAGGAAAAAAACCCTTTAACTTACATAAAGCCACTGCTCCTGTCTTGTCTACACAAGTGAAGTTCCATTGATTTGTCTGGTTCGCTTTAACATCTGTTCACAAATTATAATAATATAAGACTTGTAACTGAATGACTTTCTGGTTGCTAAAATTCATTGTGTTTCCAGTAGAGGCTTTCTTTTTCCTCTCTCTGCCTTATGAGATTCAGTAGTTGAAAGTGGATTACATTGTGGCACAAGGCTGTTTAATTTGTTCTAATCTATAAAAAATTGAATTGTCAAAGTCATGCCACTGGTTGGTTTAGGAAGAGAAATTTCGATATTTGAAGGGCAGTGGAAGCTCGAAGAGTGACATGGACAAAAGTTTGTCATGAACTTAAGCTTGAATCAAGGACGAGAGCTTCTTGGGTTTGGCACCATACCACCAAATAAATTATGGTCATTAGGCTTATTCTTTGATTAGTTTGCGTAGTCATTTTCAACTAGAGGCCATGCTTTGCTTTATGTGTTGCTTCCTCATATGTTAAATCTGCAGTAGTATTTTTTTTATACATGTTAAGTTTGATTCACCGTTCTTTCTATTTTGTGTGCATGAAGTATAAGATAGTATATTCCTAAAAGATGCTTCAGAACTGTGAAGGTTGCATGCTATGCTAAGGTCATTGGGATTAAGTAGCATAAATTGCATGCCAATTTCTTCTAAAAGGATATGGTGATGCGTCTGATTTTTCTTCTTTGATATAATTTTCAAGACATACATGACTCAGGCAACCTGTAAAGTGCTGCATCAAGCCTCTGATTCTACAATTTACATCTACCTCAGATATTGTCAAGTTGATTGTTCCCCGGATTGAAAACAAAGGCTGTAGCACCCTCTTGGGACATCTATACCCTTCTTCGTGTCTCTGTTTTGTACTAGGTTCCCATGATGTAAATAACTGAAACCACTATTATTATGGTAGTTATGAAACTGAATTTCTTTGGTACTTCATATAATATATCATGCATGCTCTTCTGTTTTGTTCTCTTAGCTTTACCACCTCGCAGCTGGAAGCAGCCAAATGTTTGATGACATTCCTCTGCAAATGCTATCTAATTAAAGTGGATGTGGTTGTAGTGCTACCCTAGGACAATGCAGTAAATTTAAGCCTTTTGGTCAGCTAAGGATTAGTGTGGATGCAGTAAATTTAAGCCTTTTGATCAGCTAAGGATTAGTGTGGAGTGTTTTAGCGAGGTCTCATTTCCAGTGGTCTAATATCAATACTTCTCTTATGACTGCAAGCCTCATTTGCTTCTACTTATTTTAGTGTCCTTAACATGGAATTGTTAGATTGATACACTGGCACTTGTTTTCAGTAATTAGATTGTGCACCATTATGCAACAAATTATTCTTCCATTATCCCTTTTCCCTGTAGCATCATTTGTATCAGTCTATGTCCTAGCTACATAATTATTTGTTCGAATTAAAAATTTTCCTGCTAAGTACCCCTCCAACATTTACATCGAATTCCACCAAATGCATCAAAAAATGGTTGGCTAATTTTTGCTACTACCTACTCTTATTTATTTGGGATTCATGATACGGTGGCATCCTTCTCACAGTTTGCAGAAAAACTGTTCATTTCAATTGCGTATAGGCTTCATTTCTAATCCTATTGCATTTCCTACTCTTTGTTTATTATTAATTTTCAGGCATAATTCATTCATGATACAAGTTCCAACATGATTGGAGTTACTAGCCCATTTGAAAACAGGCCTGTGCCTGCTATAACAAGATGTGCAAAATAAATGTCCACTGGAACGAGAAATGTGGCTGATATGGGAGAAGTAGAGATCAGCCCCATTGTTGTACTCTGATATCTTCTTGCTGCATATTCTTTTTATAGTATTTGGAAGCTATGCTGATGCTTTGACAAGGCATGATATAAGTGTCTGCTATTCAAGTAACTTCTCTTATTTCGCCTCTCTGGTCTCTTAAGCTGTTGCAGAAACATTACGACCAAGATGAAATTGACTCGATAGTGTACTCAAACAAAACGGTGGCCAATGTATAACTTCTCTTACAATCATGCAGGACATGGTAACACGACCGACAAGGGAACAAGGGTTATTGACAAGTTGGGCAAAGAAGATGCTGTGAAGACGATGCATTCCCAGGAAAATCATCTCAATGAGCTCCAAGCTACCATTATGGACTTAAAAGCTGAAATCACCGAGCTCAAGATTGCATTGGAATCAGCTCATTCTCAAGGAAAGGTGTAGATGAGAGGGGTCTTGTATTCGAATCGGTTTGATTGTTTAAGGAATTGTAGTTGTTAGTTGTCGATGGTGTCAGTAATTTACTAATATATGCGTATAGCTAAAATAAAGATGGTTCACCCTGTCAAGGTTATATATGATCTTTGTACTGACTAGGTAGGTGGTCCATGCGTTACAACAGGCATACAAATTGACTGTGATCACTGGAGTTTGCGTGAACAGAGATGAGATCTGTATAGATGTTCAGTCAACATATTCAGTGTTCATTCGATTCAGTGATGAGCTTTTCTACTGGAGATTGTTTATTTTTAGCAACCTTGGTTTTGGTACAAGCGTACAGTATGTTGGTGTTGAGACTTGAGAAGATTAGCTTCCTTCGGCCTTTCTGCATGTCTTTTGCTATTCAGTCAGTGTTATCATTTGGAAGACATAAGCTAGCACAAGGCATTATTTATTTATTAAATTAACTGGAAAATGTAAGACTTTACTGGATTGAGCCTTTGTGAACTTATCTGGTTTGGCTAGTTGCCTTGATTATATTAGTTGGTCCTAATGGCACACAAGAATGAGTCGATAAGAAATTAGAGTGCATCGAATCTATGTGATGGCTTCATGTAAGCATGACTGTTACAGTGGTGCTGATATGTAAGCATGAATTTTACATTCAGACGGACGGACAAGACAGCAGCATGTGCATCAATCAAGAGCCAATAAACCCAGGGGCCAAAATTAATCTCATCTCATCATACAGTAGATTCTATCATCGTCAGATTCAATACTTTATCTAGTCGTCAAATTTCCAATTTACAATCTCATTGATTCAGAGGGAAGGGCTCGCTGTTGGCGGCCTTGTCCAGTACAGACCAGAAGCCCATGGCCTGCTGTTGAATCGGCATGCCGTCCCATCCCGTCCCGTTAGCATCCGTACGTATAGGAGAATCCATCTAAATCACACACAATCCAAGCCAAGCTAGCTTCACGATTCGATTCTTCCAGTGACGAATGGAGAGGCTATTGATCATAATGCGTTCTTTCACGACGGGTAGCACCGTAGCAGTAGCAGCGAGAGGCAGGCTGGATCTTTGTTCGACTTCGACGGGTGCTGCTTCTGCTTTCCATTGCTTGCCACATTTGGAGCCTCGGTGCTCGCTACAGCTCTGCGACCGGTACCAAGTTCTGGTTCAGGCCTTGTCTTTTATATGTGCTTGTGCTCATCCCGTCCATTGCTACATGCAGCCTGCTCAACGACCATGTGAGGTCTAGATGGAACCTTGTTCCCCTCTTCCATTGCTGCTCTCTCAATGAACATAGACAGTTGATCACAGTCCTGACTTGTTCAGCGACCACTGTTGCCTTCTCGCCTTCTGGCTTCACTTAACGCTGACAGTGGCGGGCTGAGGTCAGCGGTCTGCCAAAGACCAAGGAAAACATGAATCAACAAAGGAAGTACCAATCAACAAAGGAAGTACCACCGTTGCAATACAGTTTAAATGGCTCTTAAGATCTAAGATTAAGAAACAAGAGGTAAACAAAAGTTATGGAGGATGACCACCTCATTTCACAGACCATTGGCCATAGGAAATTTCGCAAAATATCTTCATGCTACAACAGAGACCCTCCTTCCATTTGAATATACTCCAGGTCTGTGTGACTGTGTCTGCTGTCAAATTTAAAAGCTGCAAACACTAAGCAAATTACATTCGTTTTAACACAGAAAAAAACTCTTGACAAGTTTGCTCACTTTTACATCTCTCAGTTACAACTTCTAAGTTCGATCATATTAGCCTTCCAGTAAACCATTTGTTCTCTTGATACCAGAGCCTAGTATGAACCATTACTGTAGGCGACTCAGAACTCTTATTTTAAGACTTCACTGTTAACCATTCAACCGTGCCCCCTCCACTTTTATCCGGGCTTGGGACCGGCATTGGCAGTGTTAGGCACCCCCCCCCCCCCCTATCCACCTACACTACCCCCTAGTATAATAAGCATATTAATAAGAAAATAAATTCAAACAGCTAAGGCAAAGATAACCACAAACAGCTGAAGCAAATGCAATCATCATAAGGAGAATATGCCTTGGAACCAAGGAAGCACAACAGGTGACATTTAACAGTACTCAAGTTTGCCATCAGGTGACCACCACTTTCATTCCTATCATTAGTACAGTTAGCATAGACCACCATTTTATAGGGCTCAATAACATGAAGCGACTACTCAAACTTCATTCCTATCATAAGTACAGTTAGCAAAGACCACCATTTTGTGGGACTCAACAATATCAAGCAATCATTCCTCATTTATTTGCCATAAGGCCATAGCTAGATCAAAATATTTTCTATTAAAGTAGGTCTTCATGTTCTCTTTGTGATGATAATTCAGAGAAGAATTACAAGAACAGGGTGGGATTCAATATTTTCAAGAAATAAGACACAAGACTTGGTGCCAATAAATCTAGCATGCACCTTGACCTAAGTCAAATGCAACACAATAGAGAATGCAACCATCAGACCATTTTTCTTTGATATTGTCACAGATTCAGAGTTATGACTCAAAACAGGCCTAGACCCTCATTTCCTCCAAGGAGCACCCAGCAACCAAATCAAACTACAAATGAAAGCTCAAAGAGAAAGAAGCTATGTGAACTGAAAAATTATGAAACTGCATGCTCAGAATGGAGCTATACAGACGTCTTTACATATGTAAATGCATGTGTCCCCACAAATTGCAAAGCCACCCTTCCAATTTAACATTATCAGTTGCACAGCAGACAAGAAAAAAAATTAAGAAAACCGAGGAGTTGTTTATGAATGACTTAAAGTTCTTGTAAGAGTTAAACAAATACATCAAAATTGCAGACAAGAATTTTATTGCTAAACAGATCATCAAAATTGCAGACTAGATTAACCTTGTTCTTAAATAAAGGACAAGACACAAATGTAGATTAGGCACATCAAGCTGAACTCAAGATGAACATAGCCAGAAACAACAAGTACTATTAGGCACCAAACTCATGTGTCAACAAAATAAAATAAGCAGATTAATTTTTTGTTGTATGTTTTTTTTTAATAAAAAATAAGTCATGCGCTTAGAATTGTCAGCAAGGAGACAAAAGACGCAACTACACAAAATATATGGCAAAATGTATCAGAATTACAATATGTATACAACCCTATATTTGAAGAACAATACAAACATAACGCAGTTGATCATGAAGAGAATAAACTTGACAGTTTAGTATACATGTGCAGGAACAAAAAGATCTCAAAGACTATGCATAAGTTACTATGCACTGATTTGTGCAACATCCAGACTTTATCTTTTCAGAATTATTATAGTGATAATCAGCAACAAACAAGTAGGGTAGATAAAGCAGGGGTAGATAAAGCAAGTGTTAGAATCATTAGTACTCAATAGCAGGGATATGTTAGCATCTACAAGTCAACCTAAAATTTCCAAAATGTTTTGACAAACCACATTACCCTACAAAGTAAGTTTAGTTCAACCATATGGCTCTTTTCTACCCCTGATTTATCTTACTCAAAAAGAAAGATTTAAGAGCCTAGTACCTGAGGATGAAAATTGAACATGCATTGCTTATATTACCAAATATAGGTTGCAATAATGATTCTACAGGACATCCATATTAACTACAACTCTTGAATGATTTACGATCAAAACTAGTGGGCAACATAAATTACAGGACAAGACAACTGTCAAAGACTAGACACTAGAACAAACATACCAGGAAATGACGGACTAACATAAGCCAAGTAATATGGGTCCATGAAGCCAAAGTTCAAATCCAAATTAGTTTAGATTTTTTAAATCCATATCAAAGCCCGTACAGAATTAAACAACAAATTGGCATCAATCAAAGAACGGTTAAACTCCATCTGCCTTCTCACGAGACTCACTTGTCAGGAAACATGTTAGATGGAACACAACATAATCCAGAACAGCTCACTTGTCAGACAACAGTACTGCATGTTAGAATCCTAAGCAAGACAATAGTAGCAAATCCAACCACCTCAAGACTTAATTAGAAAACAGAACCGACTTCACGATCTGTAAACCACCCAGTGAAAATAGAACCAGACTTCCTGATCCGTAAACCACCCAGTGAAAACAGAACCAGACTTCCCGATCTGTAAACCTGGAGAGGCATAATAATGAGCTAACTGAAAACCCTATAGCACACTTAAGTCAGGACTAAAGACAAAAAAGACAAATACTAGATCCATCAATTTTATTACTCAAATAGGAAAGAAAAATTCCAACTCTAACGAGAATAAAACCACATTGCATTGAGTCAAAGATGCACTGAAATAAAACACAAAGCTCTACAACATGTAGATATGGAAAAAATAATAGAAACTAGGTCTCGACAGCATTTAGATATGAAAAAAAGAAGGATCACGTTACTTCAGTTAAATGAACAGAAAGAAGATGGAACTCGGTCTCTACTGCCTGTACATACGGAAAAAGGAGGGATCACATTACTTCAATTCAATGAACAGAAATAAAGAACTAGGTAAGCATGATAGGCTGAGAACTAAAGCACACTTAAACTATGATGAAGCTGTACCAACATAACATGTTCAATAATATTGTGCGCGGCTTATTAGAGACATGGCTTGAAAACTTTATGACCTTTACATTATAGGAAAGAGAGTAACTAAAGAATAGTGCAAATTCAAAATCAAATGATAATGATATTAAAACCAAAAGTCTGCAGATGACATTTTTCAGCCAGCAATGAACAATGAGGCAGGACGTCCAAATGCAAATGTAACAAGAAGAAATTTAGTTCATTGCAGATAGAACATGGAATAAATTGCACCGATCTATAAAATTCAAGCAGCATGTTTGTGCGATACCAAAATAAACATAGTATTTGCATGGATTCCAGATTATGACATACAGGCGATTAGATTGAGCAATATACATGCAGTTGATCCTGTTGATCCCATAAAAGACATATCACAAGTAAATTGTAATAAGCACGATCATGCAAATCTCTATACCGATATCTATATCATATAATAATTAAAGCTCCAGGCAAATATTTTTTTCATCATACATATACTGTGCATCAAATTACACCTCAAAGTAAACCAAAATATGCACACACTAAGGACCCGATAAATTGAATTGATCAATCGAAAAATAATACTGAAGAATAAATTTGTAGATTTCTCTCCATAAATATGCCAACTGTCCTGACTCCCAAAAGTAAGAAAGTTATCTAAAATCACCAGAACTTCAGCTAGAAATCAAATCCCTATCTGTAACTGTAAATCAAAGCAAACTCTGTGCCCATATTTCCTTAGAAGGCACAACCAAATTGGATTGATGAAAAAGATAGTACTGAAGAATAGAATTGTAGAATCATCTCCATAATCAAGTCTAAATCTAAAAATCCCAAATAAATCACCAGAACTTCAGCTACAAATCAAATCCCTATCTGTAACTGTAAATCAAATCAATGATAGTACTGAAGAATAGAATTGTAGAATCATCTCCATGATCAAGTCTAAATCTAAATAACCCAAATAAATCAACTTACCTAAAACACTAGTCTAAAACACTAGAAGTGTAACTTGCTAAAATATAGCATGCTCTTTAATCAACACTAGAAGTAAAGTAACACTACAATACTACATAATAGCTCTGCAAAAAAATCTGAATTGACCTAAGAAATAATTGTCACAAAAGATCAAGTAATAGGGAGCAAGCTGAAAGTGATTGAACACCGTCCAACCCCACTTTCAAGGTTAGCACTAAATTATGTGTTACATAGCACTACTACTCATCACATAATGAGTTGCTTCAATTCAGTAAATGCAGTTAAATCCTGCATGCATGAAAAATCTAAACCAATCAGATTTCCTACACCGAGACCCTGCTTTTTTTCAGACGCACTAATCAAAGCCTTGTCAACACATTCCAGTTATTGTAGTTGAACTTAATAAAGAACACTACAAAGATCACAAGATCCCAAATTAGTATTAGAAAGCATATGTCTACTTTGATCCAGAAACAGGGATGCTAAGATATATGAATCTAATCCTTTACCTGACTGATTTTATCTTTCCAACTTTACTACTTCCAGTCAGGACTCAATGCAAAACAAAGGACAAATACTAGTCCCATCAGTACTAAGATAGGGAAGAAGAGGATGCATAACCTTAAGGAGAACAAAGCCACATGACATTAAGCTAATTCAGTTCGATGAACAGAAAGAAGATGGAACTAAGACATGGCAGGTTGAGAACTGTCTCACACTTGAACTAAGAAGCTGAACCAACACAACATGTTCGGTAAAATACTGTGCATGCAGTTGTAAGAGATAAGGCATGAAAAGTATTTGACCTCACTACATACCTACAGACTAGACTCTGATTCACCTATGCTCCAAGAAAACCTTTTCGATAGGAAACAAACTGCACCGATCTATAAAAAATAAAATTAAAATTTGTGCAGCACCAAAGTAAATTTAGTATTTGCATAGGATTCAAGAATACGATATGCAAGAGATTAGAATGAGAAGAAACAATAGATATGTGGTTACTGCTAAAGTTCAGCAGATCCATAATAAAAGAGTTTGTCATAAGCAATTTATAATAAGCAGGATTGTGCCAAGTTCTATATCAATATCCATAATTCAATATCATATAATAATTACAGCTCCAGGGAAAAAATACTTTTCACCATCATACATCCTGTACAACATATATTACAGTACTATTGAACCAACAGAAGTACAAAAGTACAAAACTAAAGATCCCTACAACACTTGAATGAGCACATAATGTACAACATATATTACAGTACTATTGAACCAACAAAAGTATAAAAGTACAAAACTAAAGATCCCTACAACACTTGAATGAGCACATAATCCAGTAACAGAAGCCAAAAAGCCATGTCCAATACTAACTATGTCCGAGTAATAGAAGACCCATGATAAATCATTTGTCTAGAAGGCCTTATGATACCACCAGAGAAACAAATGACAACAGTAATTTAGCAAAGCAGCCACAACTGAAGTATTCCCCATATATCTTACTCAAATGAAGCTTCGAACAGACACACTTCTATAATCCTGGTTCCACAACCTATCATTAAATTACACCTTAGAAAAGCAAATCGAACTCTGCATCCATGTAATCTTAAAAGGAACCACCAAATTGAATTGATCAAAAATGATATTGCAGAGAATTGTAGAATCATCTCCATGACCATGTCTATATTAGCTCTAAATGGTTTTCACTCCCAAAGAAAGCAACTTATTTAAAACCACATGAACTTGAGGACGTAAGCCTTATATGAAAACAAACTCTCCATGTCCTCTTAAAAGAAACAACCAAATTGAATTAATCAAAAAGTGGTACTGAAGAGTACAATTGTAGAATCATCTCCACGATCATGCCCCTCAACTCTAAATGAACTGTTCTGGCTCTTATCTACTAAAACCACGAGAACCTCATGATGTGACCTTTAGTTGCAAGGCTTTCAAATAATCTGATAGTACTCATCTGATTAATATAACTTGCCCTAAAATACAACATACTAAATCATATCCTAGCTCTGTAAAATATCTGAATTGACCTAAGAAATCTTCCGACTACAATCAGGAGCAAATAGTGCAGAATTCTGAGCAGTCCAGTAGTTTCATATAACTAACAGGCACTGGTTTTCTTCTCCACAAAATCAGCATTTAGTCCTAAAGAAGATAGGAGCCATCCAATCCGACAGCAACGACGAATCAAAAACCACATCCCCTTTGAATCCATCTTTTGTTCCGACCATATCAAAAACATCCACGCTAACCAATCAAATAGATCTGACCCAACACAAACAGGTCACAATCGAATCGCCTTATCCTCCACCAGAATGAACAGCAATCGAATCAGAATAACCGCACAACCCTAGACATCAACAGATATCAAATAGATCTGACCCAACACAAACAGATCACAATCGAGTCGCCTTATCCTCCACCAGAATGAAAATGACGGCACAGCCCTAGACATCAACAGATCGCAACAGCAGCATAACAATTAGTTAATAACCTAAGTATACATATGAGTCATCAACGAATCGTAATTAGTCAGAGACCCAACGAGGGATCGATAGAAAATAGCTAACGCAGCAAAGGAGGAGAACCAATCAACCATCCAATCCAACATAAACGGGATCCATCCCATCCGGCTAGTCCAGTTCGTCACACCTTAGGAACAACCAATCGAGAAACAGAGAGACGCGTGAGATCGAAACCAACAACAGCGCCTTACCTGCCACTTACCCATCCACCACTGCGGCACCGACGAGGGAACGAACAGGGAAGGAAGGGGGAACCCGACCACGCGGTTCTATCTATCTATCCACGGAAGAGGAAGATGGAAGAGGAACGCCGGGCCGGGGTGTGTTGAATTTATAGGCGGCACAGATCGGTTGGTGGTGGACGCGGATTTGGTGGGGAGCAGAGCACCGTGGGAGACGGGACGGGAGGGAAGACCACATCAATTTGGTGGGCCCGTTCTTATCTGCAGGCAAAAGAAGACGCCGAGCGTGACGTGGACCACGGCACCAGCGGACAGCGGTGGATGGCTGGATGGCGGTGGTACAGCAGCTGCAAATGCTCAACCATTTTTTAATGCCTCGAATCGTGTTGTGACAGACTGGACAAAGATGTGTATCCTCTCTCGCTCCATTGCACGTCTCATTTCTAAAATCGAATCCGACCGATGTTTCCCAGAATGTAAGTGTCGGTGGATTTTGTGTCTACAGATTTTATCTTAAATTTAACTAAATTTATAAAAAAAATATTAGCAATATTTATATTTCTAATAAATTTATTATAAAAATATATTCAATAATTAATCTAATGATACTTACATTCTGTTTGGATCTTGAGGCTCCAAACATGAGGTCAAAATATTGTCTAAAGTCTAGACCATCTCATAGAGCTTTAGACCACACAAGTACAAATGAGCTAGAGTGATTTAAGTTCTTTTTTAATGCCGAAATCGGAGAACACGGGAATAGGAATAGGAAAAAGATAGGAATAGTATAGGGATGCATTTGTAAAATAGGGACAGTAAAACATAGGAATATTGGGTGAAAAGCTCTTTGGTTGGGGCATCGGAAAAAATGAAGGATTCATTTTGCAGGAATGTCAAGATCAAATAAAAAATAACACCAACTACGTGCTTTGCATGTGTTTGCTCTCTTTGGGATTGGGTAAAACAAGCCATAATGGACCATTAATTACTAGCATTAGTATTTAAGTCCTCATACTCCATGCATAGGAATTTTTCGATGAGAGCTCTGAGTGGATGATAGAAATCCTATGAAATCAACACACGAAGAGATGAAATCCTTGGAAACTTTCCTTCACCATTAGTATTCTTCCCAAATTCCTTCAAAAATCCTGTAATCCAAAGAGCCCTTAATGTTTTAGTCCTCAACTTCAATCGACTAAACCTTAGACCTAAGAATCCAAACAAGCTCTTATTATGCAACCATAAATATTAATAAATTTTCTATATATACATTTGGTCAAGGTTAAAAATACATGACTTGTCAGGAACCAAAAATGACACTTATATTCTACGAAGGGAGTATATTTGACCTCACACGCGGCCCCTACCTAAGTACTCATCCCAAAGGCCACTGCTATATTTGACCGTACACGCGACTACGTGAGCGTGTAATGACCTTATCTAATGGTCCATTTGGTACACGCACCTCGGCCCCTACTTTCACGAAGACTATTGGGTACGGTAAAAGTACGTTATATGTTGTTGGGATTTCCTGACTTTATCTTTTGGGAGGTCTTTGTTCGTTCGTGATAGCAATGGTTGGTTAATTAATATTTTGCCATGCAATTGACAAGCTTACTGTGCCGCTTACCAGCATACACAGTAAGACTAGGCTAGTTAATTAGACTAAGTCTTCCCCTTCTAATAATCACCGCATCACTATAAGTCTGTAATTCATGTCGACATCACCACGCCCAGTGGCGGACCCAGCTAAAAATATGAGCTAGGGCGGATCACTGTGTACAGATACAAAACTTCACCAATATATCGGTCTAACTATGTATGTGTATCATATCTATATTGTAATGTCACATAACAATTATGTTCTAATATATAATTCAATAAACAAATTAACAAAAGACACAGAAGCAACAGTAACAGCAACATAATACCTTCAACATCTTGCTCATGTGACGACGGTTCTCGATGTTCAACCCCTTGTACTGTTTCTAGTGGATGTGGCTCTGAATCTCTTAGCTCTTCTTGTTCTTCAGATTCAGCAACAACAACATTATCACTTTCATGAGTACTTGGCCCCAAGTTGCTTCCACTTGTGGAATTTATACCAGGAAAAAAGCTTTTCAAATCTGCAAAAACAATTAACCATTCAATTTATTTCACTGATCAGAGATCAATCTCGATCTATTTAATTGACTAACAATAAACAATTTGCAATGGATAATGGATCCATGACAGTACCTTGGAGTTGGAGCTGCTGGCCTCCTCACTGTCGCCGGGTTAGACACATCGCCTGCTCCAACTTCATCTCCTCTGTCTCCCATAGTGGCTTCATCCCTTTCTCCTCCTCCCCCATTCATCTGCTTCTGCTCGGAGTCAGCAGATGACTGCTCACTGCTCCTCAATTGCTCAGCTCCTGCCTGCTCTTGGTAGAGGCCGCCCGGCCGTCCGGGCGCAGCGGCCAGCAGCTGTGCAGCCGCGCAGGGGTGACGCCGGCACCAGCAGCCGCGTAGGGGCGCAGGGCCGCCCACCGCCGCTTGCTCGCAGCTCGCCTCGTTGGCCGCCGGCGTAGGGTCTAGGAGGGAGCGCCGCGCCGCTGGCTGCTGGTTGGAGCGCCGCCGCCGCCCGCTGAGTGCTGGATGTGTGCAATGCGGTGCCCCCCTGACCTCTTGCAGCTAGCCCTAAAGGGCCAAAATTGGGCCATAAAATGGGCCTTGTTGGCCACACAGCCCAGCAGGCCTGCACGTCTTCCACTCTTCCTTCTTCAACCTCACGTCCTCTGCTCGCATCGCTGGCCGCCGCTCGCTGCTCGCCTCGCTCACTTGCTGGTCGCCGGCCGGAGAACTGGGGGTAGTAGTAGTGCTCGCCGGAGGGGACCTAGGGCGGCCGCCCAAGCTCGCCCTATAGGTCGGTCCGCCTCTGACCACGCCGTAAAATCCATCTAACTTGCTAATGCATAATATAATCAACTTGTCATGTATTGCACGTACCGTTTGTACTTGTTCTTGAGCCCTCGTTTCACAAACCAGCCTCTCCCACTCCCATGATTGCAAGGCTCGCTATATGAGGTCCATTGTATTGTGCAGTACCAAACCATCTATCCATACCAATTCTTTCTACATATATACCAAGCCTCTATAGTCTATACTATACATAACAGGAAACTCCATCACCATCTATCATCCAACACCATATATAAATTTGTATTTGTATAAATACACAGTAATATACTCTAGATTATTCTCCAGCATCAAAATATAGCAATAGATGGCCATCTTGAGATCAAGGAAGCAAGGAGGCGCCAAGGCCATCACCAGCGCCACGTGGCACGCCTGTGCCACCGGTGGTGACACTGGGAAGGTCCCGAAAGGGTATGTTCCTATGATCCTGGTCGACAGGGAAGATGACGAACATGGGCAGAGGATCCTGGTGCCTGTGCGTATGCTAAGAGAGCCATGCATGGCAGCACTGCTAGAGATGGCAGAGCAGCAGTTTGGGCATGGCCAGCCCGGCGTGTTGAGGATCCCGTGCAGCTCGGTCCATTTCGAGCATATTGTCAATGGGTTGACGTTGAAAGCTAAATAGCTTCATCATTTTCCCTATGGTTTCTCCATAGATTTTTTTTCTGCTTTTTTTGTGAGGTATTTTATTTTTAATTATCAGAGATTTTTTTTTTCATTTTGATGTAGATGTGTACCTTAGAGGTATAGGTCAGTTCAGCTTCATTTGTTTATTTTGAGAAATGTATATTGTTATTTTTTTCCATAAAGATCATGATGAAATTTATGACATTGTGATTTGTGCCAGAAAACAATAAGCTATTGTGGTCTGAGATTCCGGTACACCAGAGAGGAATCTTTAAAATAGCAAAAGGTAAAGAAATGTGCCCTCAAACCAATCAAAGTTGGTTAATGGAACACGAGAAATGCACGGCCTCTTTGTCTTGCCAGTAAATCAGGGTAATTTATGTATGAAACGTTTGGAAGGAAAAGCATGAAACAGACGTAACATCTTATATATGGGCCTGCAAGACGGCCTCTTTTGGGGTACAGCAAGCCCAAAACGGGGGAGCGTTTCTGAGAAAACTGCATGTCCGGTTGCGTGCAATGACAACAGTATATGGACAGTTCAAAAAAAAAAGGTATATGGACACATAAATAACTAAACCCTCATCTCAATTCAAACAGCAGCAAATTTCATTCATCAGTTGACAACTCACTTAGAATTAAGGTAGTGTACAACGCAACCCAAAGCTACAATTGCACAAAATTTGCTGAGCATGCAATGCACGATGCCTCATATGAATCACTGCCTCATTGGGTAGCAGCATCAGCATATATATCTGCACTAAAATGCCTCGGTCAATAATCACATGTTCTACATTGAAGTGATTCTTCGTGGCCCTCACTTGGAGGACAAACAATTCCAGATGGCTCTCAGAAATTCCCTTGGCATTTTAAAGTGTATTTCTCCCTGCAGCCGAGAAACAGTGTCAATTGCTTACTAAATTAGAAGTGCAGTGATGCTGGTACTGTACAATATTACCTTTTGGTTGACAGTTTTCAGCTACTGATGCATAAAATCGAGTGAATGAAGCATTTCTGCTGACTTTCTCCTCCTGCGTTCAACAATAATACGCTTTTCAGCAAACTCAGCTGGTTGAAATATAGGGGATGTGAAGCAATTTTGACTACAAAGGAGGAACACTGCATCAACTGGGCAAATCCTACCTGAAGGAAGCTATCAACTGATGCCTTATCATTTGGTGAAAAGGATACCACCTCTCTTTTCCTTTCTATAAAATCCTTGTTCTCTGTCACCTGTGATTTCAGCAGTTGAAGCAGCCATCAGAAGTACTGCAGATGAAACGGATGTGCAATTCACTCGAATAGAAGGATATACTTTTCTTCCACCAAAGTCATAAAAATAGCAAGATAGAAAGCATAAATGTTGCATATATTCACATTCAATGTTCATGACAAATATTTTGAATGATCCCATGAGGGTAGAGGTCTTTGCCAAGTAACAACGCGATGTTCAACAGATCTTGCAAGGATGCTGACAGACAAGGAATTTTAGATTGTGTGTTCACCTGGTCTATCAATCGCTTAATAGGACGGTGAAGTGATTCAATTGTTGTCTGCTCGTGTAGCTTTTTCAAGAGGAAAAGAGGAATGGTGGCTACTTCTGGGAAGGAAACATGGTAGCTCCACTGGGCAAAATGTGCTGATAGAACCTGAATCGCTGAAAGAACGCACTCCTCTTGGAAATCCCTTGATTTCAGCAGGTTCTTCGGCACCTGAATGTGAAGAAACAACAGTTAATCTAAACCATTCTCAGCATAAACAAACTTCATATTAGTGCAGTTGTAATTCACAGGGAACGGAAAAGATTGTATATCTACTTGATAAGGTAGTAATATGAACTTCTCGTGATTTCAGAACAGACATAATAAAACATTAAATGCTCTAACTGTTATCATCACCCAGATTGTTTCCAGTAAAAGTGGCATACCTTCAACAGCGATGAGAAGATGATCTTTGTTCTTTGTGTTTGTTCTTTCTGAGAAACTTCTCTGAATTCTAGGCAGTCAAATAGCAATGATGGAATTGGATAGAACATCTGACTGCAGGAGGAAAGCTCATTCAGCATCTGCACAAGCCTCAGTCTCAACGGTAAGTACCTTGTGCCTCGGAATAAGTGAGCCACTCCTCTTATTACTTGAAGAACTTCAGAAAATAAGGGATGGAGATTGTAATCCTTGTAGTGACAACACAGAAACCGAACCCATAGGTTGACACAATTAATATATTGCCAGTTATCTATCTTCCTGAGATCTTCCTGCAGACACAAGCAAGGAAACAATCGTTCATGTAAACTACCAAAAGAAAATATAGAAGACATCATCATGAGGCTAAACCTCAGCATGCACAGGAAGAATTTTCTCTCTTTTCGTTTGGGCATGTATATCAATGCAAGGATCTTCTTGTACTATCACAACAGATCATTAGATAGGCATATAGAGAAAATTCCATTAACGTGATAGACTTTCAACAGCCAAAAAGTTGTGCCAAGGACAACATAACAAATATGTTGCAGCATGGGAACTCAAACCATCATTTTGAGCATGTCCTCTTCAACCTCTCCGGACAGGAAAGAATAAAATAATGTCCAGTCTTATTGGACTAGATGGAATCCATGTTGGCTTAATAGATCAGAAAGTGTAATAATATAACTGGCATCCATACACATTCTTGGGCCCTACTTGGATGCATGGGACCCAGTCTCCACAATACCTAAAAAGGACCTAAGAATACTCAAGAAGGCCCCAAGAATCTGCCTGAGAGGATATACTATATATACCTAATAAGGCCCCATGACACTGTCACACTGCACGGAAAGGATACAGTGAAACTTCACACCCAGGTCTAGAGTTAAACTACGTGCACATGCATGTTCTGATATAAGCCTTGTGGCATACCTTTTCCTTGGTTTTAGAAGCCTGTCTAAGAATAGCATTCAGTTGCTCCACGGAGGTTACTGCCCTCTCATATGATTTCTGAACATCAAGAGAATACAGCTCTACCAGACAGTCAATCAGAAAATAAACATGCTTTGTGTTTCTGTCATTCACAAGCTTGGTACTGCCAAGGTATGCATTGTAGGATTTAGTTAAACAGATATCCAAACAGTCAGGTAACAGTGAAGCTACTTCTCGGATCATAAGAAATGCCGACAGAGACAAGCTCTGATCACCACTTGCCCACAAGCGAAATAAAATCTGCAGTGTTTGAAGCATATATAACAAGTTAAAATCACAACGGAAAAATGGAAATTAATTTGACAAAATAAAAATGTAGCTCCTATCTTCACATTGTTGCGTAGTAATTGAACACCATGTGAATTTTTGAACCATGAGCACCAAGGATTCATGACCAATCAGATATGTATTAATATCCCCAGATACCGAACATTGTAGTATAATTCTTCAAAGAGCCGTCAAATTAATATATATACAAATAATAACCACATAAGGTTTTGAAAGAATATTCCTTATAAATGTTTATAAGATTGTATATCAGAAACAGATGACTAAAACTCAAGGATGCCTATTAGGTCATTACCATCATACTATCACAATTTTCGTATAATAATAAGGGTCTATCTAGCAAACAACAGGCCCAAGCAAAAACAAATAGCATTCCTTCCAAGCATATACTAGGAAATGATGACTAAGCTGATGCATTCAAGCCTATTGCCACCATATAATCACAATTTCATATTTTCATGTAATAGAGTTTTGCCAGAAATAGAACCATGTTTCTCCACATCCTAACTCCAAGATCCCTAATTTAAGGGTATATCTAAATTCTAAAATAAACATATTACCTTCGTTAAGACATGAATTCATTTCATAACAATAATATGATTGCCTCGACTAGATTTAGACATGAATTACCTTAGTAATAAATAAATATGCAAAACTGAATATCACTCTTAGCAAGTAACATCATCAAAAGATGGCAGTACCTTGACAAGCCTACTTGATGTTGATGGATATGCAGAAAAAAGAACCACTGATGCTCTCAGCCGAGTCAAAACAAGGGCAAGTATTTTGTTGTCAGTAAGTTGACTAAGCAGATCAAGAGAATTCCGTAAGTAGGACTTTATGAGAGGATCAACAGTTTGCCATTTCTTTGAATTTCTCAGATTCATAATTTTTCCTTTGTTAGCATCATCTTGAATTTCCAAAAGAGAACGGAAAACATTGTCTGACTCAGAAAGGACAAATGTTATTATTTGATAAAACACCCTAGCATTTTGAAATCTCTGCATTGAGGGGTCATCAGAGTGAACACCATATCGACAAGCATCCCGAAAAGCATTTAGTAAATTGCGCAAAGCAGGTGATTTAGGATCCTTTGACACTAACTGGCACCATTCACTTATAGTCTTGCTTGTAAGGACCTTAGCATTTGGGGAATTTCCATCATTGGAGTCATCATCATCATCCATTGAATCCATTCCATCTTCATCAGAGTCCTATTGGAAATTTAGAAGGATTCGCAGCGAAAAAAAATTAAACTAGTGAGATCAGGTTTATTTAGAAACAACAATGTAAACAGAACATGCAAAAAGTATATCTGCATTTCGTAGAAGTTAAAGGAACAGCTACCAATACTTACTTCTTTACTTCTGTAGCTCTCCAACTCGGACTGCCATTTTTCAAGGAAATTTGCAAATTCAGGGTCCTACAAACAAGACAAATACTTAAATCCATATTGAAACCACTATAAGCAATGTACATCACGATCCTAGAACTACAGTTGACGTTGTACTGACATTGCATAGTTGTTTCTTATTTAACAGTACTAGGTAATTCAAAGCATCTTGAATAGGTTGTAACATAAAAATCTCACTCAAGTTAGTGCATAATCCCTACATCACTACAACCATACACTTCAATTACTAGTTTACTAAACGAACAGGTCCAGAAATTCAGAGCAGAACTGACCTAATGTAAAAATTAGTTTACCCAATCAATTGAGCATAAAGTATACAGTTACATACTAGGGTACTAATAACTCTATTAGCTATAGCCTACAGAAATTTTGCCAGCATTTTTCTGTGCACGCATTTTCTTCCAGTCCCCATTATCATTTATTTATATGATAGAGTTTGTATGCTGAAAACCTGTATGTAAAGAAAACGGCATACAAAATAGAAGACCCGCTAAAAAGTAGTTCTGAATTGGTTTCTATGGCAGCAAAAAGAAACTATCGAGCTGCAACGAACCAAGATATCCTGAAGCATACAGCCTGCAATTGTAAGAAGAACGTTGATATAATTTAAAATTAGCATGCCCAGGTCTTTTGATGAACGGAAGTTCAACCTTATCCAGCAACTTCTTCAACTTTGTCTTTTGCTTTTTGATATCCCGATTCATGTCATCGTTCTGTCTATCCAAACCATCTTCCATGATACAATCTACACAAAACATTGCGATATTTAGAAACTAGTGCTCAAGCACAGGCCAAGCTAAACTAGTGTTACAACAACACACACTAACCTTTGTCAGCTTTCTCATCCTCGCTGTCAGAATAGTATAGACAGCCAGGATCCTGCATATCACAAATTAAGCAGTCGGTTATAAAAGCAAGTAGTGACCCAGCTATGATGTACCGATACATGCATAAACTCTTCCAAGCCAAACCTTCCAACAATGGAAAAATAGATGTTGTTGCAGTGTGGGAATGCTAAAAAATGGTAGGCGCATTCTTATTCGTAAGCTTGATAAGGATGTGAACAGGACAAACAAACATACCTCAGAAAGATAACCATCACTGTCAGACAGATCAGCATCTAGTTCAGCATCGTCCTCTGGAAACTCCAAGCCATGGATCAAAGTAGTACCATCATCATTGGTGACCCTACAGGAAAAGCATTTTGAGCTTAGTTATTTGAAATGTTAAATAGAGGAAGGAATATGGCGGCTGAATTAGTGCAAATCATTCTCCTGGTTATTAACAAACTAGGTTGGTTCCAGACAGCTGAAGGCAGAGAAGCCAGGACAAATCATGAACATCTAAATTGTTACTTATGTTATTGCAGCATAGGAGGTGTATAGTCAACAAGAAGAAGAAAGGCAAAATAATAAATTTTTGAAACCACATCCGGTGAACTTGCCAGGCAAAACCACTAGCACCCAACTGTGGACTACAATATAAGAACAGAGCATTCCAACGGGCCAAATGACTCTGGCGGAGCATTGTGGTAAGAGAAGATTGGTGAATTACATGGTGGAATCGTGGACCCGCTGCGGCACGTCCTCGTCCCCATCCTCCCGGCCGGCGCTCCCACCTGAAACCAACTCGATCAAGCTCTCAATTAGACCCCCTTGCAGTCTCGCACGCACAGGCAAAGCAAACAATGAAGCGGAGGTGAGAAGCGTGGGGGGCAGAGACTCACCTCTGCGGGGTCCTCGGCGGTGGTTGAACTGGTTGCGGATCTTGCGGTTACGCTTGGCGGCGGACTGCAGGTTCTTGCGCGCGAACTTGCGCGCCTTCTTCCCCAGCTTCTTCGCCATAGCCGCCTCGGCGTCTCCCCGACGACAGCGCAGCGATGGGGAGAAGCGGCGGGTGGGGTTTAGGGTTTGGGCTGCGCGTCTGTCCTCGTGAGGAATGCTTACTGCCCCAGCAATGGGCCGTAAGTGTTGAAATTTTTGGGCTGGGTCCAACTTAACTGACGACCCTGGGATGAAGCCCTGGCCCAAGAAGGCCTACACCGAAAAAGCCTGCCATCTCATTCTCATCTCGGCGAGGCTGCCTGCCTGATCAAAATTCAGATCAAGCTATCCTGCAGACTGCAGCAAGGTATTAACAAAAGTTGATCTCTGTTAAACAGAGACAGATACTACAAAGAGAATTTTTAGCGCGGTATTAATGGTATCCAAAACGCTACGTACTAGTTAATAGTTGTTGCTAAACAGAGATTGACCTTTTACATAGACGATGGTGCACAAAAGGGTTGATCTGAATTTTTAGCAGACTGCACCATAGTCTATGTAATAGCAGATATTGTTTACATAAAATTGGTCCCTAAAAAAAGTCAATCCCCGTTTAGAAATCACTGTGACTACTCACTTCGCCCTAAAAATCCTCACAAAAGTAGTAAATTTTATTCACAAAGACAAATATTGTTTGATTTCCAGAAATAAAGAAGACAAACAAAACCATACAAAGGCAAATTAGTTAGTTATTTCTTGTCCTCGATTTGCTATCTGGCTAAGCTGTTCAAACGCAAGAAACACTAGGATAATAATTTGCAGGAAAATAGTGCAAGTTTTATGCTTGGCACTTTTGCTAGCCTGTGGGCTGTGGACAAAGATGTGAATCACTGCAGCACCGTTTATCACTTCGTCTTGAACTGGATGCAGTCAGGATAACATACGGCTGTTGGACATTCTTTATAGTGTAGAGTTTTTCTCAACCTTGAAAATTCAGTAATTCACAGATGTACAATCGAAACATCATGATAATTGGTAAGAACTTGCAAGTTGCTCTACGGAGTTGGCAATGTGACCATTCTTCTCCATAGTGGGAAAAAAAGGAAGGACCATCCAACTCCTGCAGTAACACTCCTCATCAACAACATTAGTTGCTGCTAATCACTTTGTCATAACACCGTTCATCAACACAATTGTTATGACCAAGACTAGGTAGAACTATGTCAGTACATGCTAATTCCCAAGTGCGCTTTTGGTCATCTTGAAATACAGTTTCTGTTGCAGCAGCACTTCAGTTCTCCCCTGTCTCAAGTAACCTATGAAATCACAAGAAATAACTCTAGGCTTAACTGTAACTCCGATCCGGAGCTCAACATTTCTCAGAAAATGACAAGTGCATCATCTATCCAACCGTATTTACAGTAGATACAAAACCAACCTGAGAATCAAGAAGAAAAGAGAAATCTGAATATTGCTCCACCAGCGTCTGTTCTCTTTTCAACATCCATCTCTCTGTCCCACGCCTGTCCAGCTTGCATCTAGAGTGAAATTGAATCCTTAAACTGGACACTGATAATGGGGAATCTTACAAAGCAAGTAAAAAATCTTCAAAACAGTCATAGTCAAGCAGGTCTTTCTTAAGAGTAGAAAGGGGAAGAAGCCTTAAGTGCCATATGCTACCTGGAAACAAATGCGGGATTTAAGATTTCGCTGAAGGGATCATCCTCCAGGGTACAGTCAATGCTGATTGCTGAAAGGCTCCTTCAATTTGGTGCGATGATCATGCTCAATGCATATTGAAAGCTCAAAATTATTTGCTGTTAGAAAGTATAGGGAAAACATTTCTGAATTGTAATCTCTTTCCTGCATTTCTTGCAAAATACCACTCAAAGGTACTATGCCAAAGTATTTAAAAACGGATGACTAGATTCAAAGAGCATTTTATCTATTGTTTGTTTGTTATGCCCAGACTCTAAAATTAAAGTGTCTAGGTTTGATCAGCATGCATGGAACTCTATTGCTAATTACACATGGTTCCTATTGCAATGAACACCTAGCTTTGCTAATCCATTTCAGCCTAATGGAAGAATTAAAATGTTACAACACAAATAAAGAAAAACAATTAGAGGAGAGCTGACTGCAGAGGGATGGGGAAAAGTTCTAGCCACATTTTCCAAAGAACAGCAGAGATACGCCATATGCACAGTTTCACTCAGCATCGGAGTAACTCGAGGTCCATCTGCATCTATGGCATCTGGCCATCTCATTGACTTTACTTGTGACGTCCAACTTTACTTGCTGCTACTAGCTGATCATAATTCACCAGAAAAATCCTCAGCTCTCATCTCAAGATAGATATGGTCATCAGATCAGTCGATACATCTCGCTACCATTTTAGTTACTCAAAGCTGCGAACTTACTGTAGCACTGTTTACCACTTCATCTTTAGCTGGATGCAGTCAGGATAATATATGGCTGATGAACATTCTTTACAATGTAGAGTTCTCCTCAACCTTGAAAAATCAGTAATTCACAACTGCACAATCCAAACATCATGATAATTGATAAGAACTTGCAAGTTGCTCTACGGATCTACCACTACCAGCAACTGGATTTAGAATATGGACAGAGTTGGCAATGTGACCATTCTTCTCCATAGTGGAAAAAAAAGGAAGGATCATCCAACTCCTGCAGCAACACTGCTCATCAACAAGATTAGCTGCTGCTAATCACTTTGTCATAACACCCTTCGTCAACACAATTATTATGACCAAGACTAGATAGAACTATGTCAGTACATGCTAATTCCGCTGTGCTTTTGGTCATCTTGAAATACAGCTTCTGTTGCAGTGACACTTCAGTTCTGCCCCGTCTGAAGTAACCTATGAAGTTATATATAATAACTCTTAATTAGGTGTTAACTCCCAAGCTCAACATTTCTCGGAAAATGACAAATACATCATCTATCTGACAATATTTACAATAGCTGCAAAACCAACCTGAGAGTCGAAAAGAAAAAAGACATATGTGGCCTCTGGTATTCTCTTTCCAGCATGAATCTCTTGTCTGACTCCTGCTCTGCTTGCATCTAGAGGGAAACTGAATCCTTACACTGGATACTGGTAATGGGGCATTTAAACTGCTGGAATCTCACAAAGCAAGTCAACATTCAAAACAGTCATAGCCAAACAGGTCTTTCTTAAAAGTAGAAAGTGGAAGAAGCCTCAAATGCCATATGTTTATGCTTCACCTGCAAACAAATGGGGGGATTTAAGATTTCACTGAAGTAAAAACATGCCAAGGCACGGCCGCGACAAAAAGATTTTGCTGAAGTGATCATCTTTGCGGGTACAGTAAATGGTGAAATGCTCCTTCAATTTGGAGCGATAATCATGCTCAATACATAAAGGGACAACTATATTCAAAGAGCATTTCATCTATTGTTGGTTTGTTATGCTCAGACTCTAAAATTGAAGTGCCTAGGCTTGATCATCATGCATGGAATTCTATTGCTAATTACGCATTCCTTTTGCAGTGAACATTTAATAATAGAGACATCTCCCCCAACTAGCTCTGCTAATGCATTTTAATCTAATGGAAGAATTAAAATGTTACGACACAAATAAAGCAAAACAATTACAGAGCTGACTACAGAGGGAAGGGGGGAAAGTTCTAACCACATTTTCCCAAAAAAAACACCAGAGATACACCATATGCATAGTTTCACTTGTTATCAACACGACATACGAAAGGCGGATGCAATGAGAGGAGAAAACTAATGAGGGAGTGCATTCTAGAAATATATATAGTACATTTGTTGTTGACATAGTTAGTGTAAGGTAAAAAACATAGCAAAACTCTTAAACTGCTAACTGTGGGGGAAATACACAAACATAAACTATAGGAATCACCTCACTGATAAAGAGGTCCACATGAAAGATTTATCACTGGGAGTGCAGGGTTTCTTCAAAAATTATATTAAAAAAATGCAAAGACTTCAGTGTTACTCATTACTATGCAAAAACAAGGACAGCACACAAGGTTATTTTACCTGTTGATAAACTTGGCGCTGAAGACATTTCTCCAGGGAATTTCATCATGCAAAGCATACCACACAGCATGGCCAAAACATAAGAGCACAGGGCAGAGTGGTCAGTCCAACAAATTGACATCTCACATCAAGATGATCAGCACAGTTGAATCTGAATTCATTTTTTTTGTCAACACTCAACTATTGGCTTTATTGAGGAAACGATACTTTTCAGGCAGACACTTTGCATGCTGCTGATATTCACCCCTCGAGTAAAGTGATATAAGCATGGAAGTAGTGGAAGCCTCAAGTGAGAAATTCTTCTCATCAAGTTTGGAGAGGTAAACCCCAGCCCTGCTTATGTCACCTCTATGCAACAACCTCCTAACTAGAGCATTTAACATATGTGAGTTTGGAGCAGTACCACTCTTTTCCATTGCTGAAAAAAGTCCATCAAACTCCCCTAGCGACCCTTCTTCTATGAGATTTTCTGCTATTAAGCGGTAGGTCTCAACATTCGGAACCAAACCATAAGCAGAGATAGTAGCAAACAAATCCATGGCATCTTCCTTTCTGCCACATTTGAGCAACGCACCAATCATAATATTGAATGTAATCCTGTTAAGTTGAAGATCCTTAGAACACAGGTTCTGGAACATTTTGAATGCTTCATCAACAAAATTATTTTTGCAAAGACCATTTAGAATTATGTTGTATGTGTACATGTCGCACTGTGTTCTGCTGTTGATCATACTGAGATAGAGTTCCTTTGCTTCAGAAAATCTCCTAGTCAGAAACAAACCATGCAATATAGTATTATAAGTCACAACTCCAGGTGTAAGTCCCTTCATTAACATTTCTTGGAAAAGGATATATGCATCATCTATCCTTCGAGCTTTGCAGTAGCCATGAAGTAAAGTATTATAAGTAACTTCATTAGGTTTCAAGCCAATTGAGACCATAACATCAAGTAGCTTCACCGCTTCATCAATTCTACCAGTTAAGCAGTGGCCATCCACTAATGTATTATATGAGATAACATCAGGCCTTACACCCATATGTACCATCAAGTCAATGAGCCTCTGGGCTTTTGTGACCCGCCCTTCTTTGCATAAGTTACACATTAATGTGTTGAAGAACAGTGCATTAAGACAGATTCCTTGATCCAACACTTCAAAAAATAGTTCCTCAGCCTTCTCCCATTTGTCAACGGTGCACAGACCATACACTAGGGAGGCGCAAACAAAGATGTTAGGAGTCACTCCTTCATTGATCATCTGATTGAATTGGAGGACAGCATCGTCCACCCTGCCTAACTTGCATAGTGCATCTATTAGTGTTCCATAGCTGACTACATCAGGTCTCAACCCTTGCTGCCTCATTTTGTTAAATATATGCATTGCCTCATCTATCATTGCCTTTTTAGCATATGCACAGAACATTATGTGGAAGATGCGTTGATCAGGTGAAACACCATTTCCTACCATCAAATCTAGGAAACTATGCATTTCAGAAAGAGCACCTTTGGTACCATATCCATGAAGCAAAATGCCATAGATAGCTACATCAGGTTTTATGCCCTTCCTAATCATAGAATCAAAAAAAATTCTAGCTTCTCTACATCTTCCATTCTTGCATAGGTAGTCCAGCAACAAAGCATAAGTAAAACAATTTGGTTGAAGACCATGTGTGGACATTTGTTCAAACATTTGAACCACCTCTTTCCACTTTCCAGTAGAAAGGTATCCATGGATCAGACAATTATATGTGCCATTGCTTGGCTTAACACCTTTATCAAGCATCTGCTGAAAGACACCCTTGGCTCTGTCAACCACTTGAGCTTTGCACAAGCCATCAATTACTATGCTGTATGTCACAACTTCCGGTGGAATCCCCCGATCCATCATTTCAAGAAACAGGTTGCAAGCCTTATCCACTTGATCCTCTCTAAAGAAACCATTGATGACGGTGTTGTAGGACACCATATTTGGTGGGCAGCTCCTACCTTGATCATCAGCCATCATGTGCAGAAGCTCAAGTGCCTCATCAGCTCTGTTTTCATTGCATAAACCCTTGAGAAGTGTGCTGTACGAAACTACATTGGGTGTGCAGCCAAACTCAGGCATTCGCCGAAGCAATATGTCTGTGGCCTCGTCCACCCTCTTCGCATCACAGAGGCCCTTGAGCAGTTGATTAAAGACTATGTCATTCACCCTCCAACCTGTCTTAAGGATGAGGCCAAATGCGGCGAAGCCATGCTCCAGGCGCCCCATGCGGCAGAAGCAGCGGATGAGGATGTTGTAGGTGCACATGTTCGGAGCCACCTTATCAGAGCATTCATGGACCATCCGGTTGAAGAGGGAGATGCCGAGCTGTGATTCTGAGGTGGAGGAGCGCCGGCCCGAGGCACGAGACACAGCGACGAGGAGCTGGTTGAAGGCGGTAACCGAGGAGGGCCTGGCGTGGGGAAGCAATAGGTCGAATAGCTTGAGCGCGTCGTGGGGGCCGAGGCTTCCCGTTTGGGCGCGGCCGGCGATGAAGCGCTCCAGCTGCAAGCACCGGTCAGCGGCGGCCCTCACGCGGCGCAACATGCCGACGGGGCGCGGGCGCGCCGGCGGCGGCGGCGGCGCTACTGGCACTGGGACTGGCACGAACGGCGCCGCGCCAGCCTTCGGTTCGGTGGAGAAGAGCAGCTCGCGTGCGCTGGGTGGGCGGACCAAGCACCGGTCAGCGGCGGCGCTCACGCGGCCCGACATGCCGACGGGGCGCGGTCGCGCCGGCGCCGGCGCTACTGGCACTGGCACGAACGGCGCCGCGCCAGCCTTCGGTTCGGTAGAGAAGAGCAGCTCGCGTGCGCTGGGTGGGCGGACCAAGCACCGGTCAGCGGCGGCGCTCACGCGGCCTGACATGCCGACGGGGCGCGGGCGCGCCGGCGGCGGCGCTACTGGCACTGGAACGGACGGCGCCGCGCCAGCCTCCGGGTCGGTGGAGCAGAGCAGGTCGCGTGCGCTGGGCGGGCGGAGCAGCCCGTGCCGCGCCGCGGAGTGCGTGAGGGTGCGAGATAGAGGGAGTGGTGTGGCGGCGTGTTTGCTAGGGGCAGGCAGGTCGCCAGGCGTGGCGACGGTGCTTCCTGAGGTCCATCTGCATCTATGCCATCTGGCCATCTGCACATCCCAGGACCCAGGTGGTCATGGCTTCAAGCAGAGTTTTTTTTTGGTGGGGACTGACTCCGTTGATGCACAGGTGGTCAACCGGTCATGGCTTTCTGAACTTTACTTTCTCTTGTCACACCGTTTTTTTTGCGGATCTGTTCTCCTTTTTGATGAAGCAACGGTACTGCTTCTGTTGTAAATGGAGGAAGCAGAGATGGGAAAGCACGTACTAAGCGAGTTGTTCAGGACTCGTGATAGGGGAAAGCAGAGATCGAGTAAGCACGTAGCAGAAAATGCCTACGGTGCCTGAAAATTCAGGTCAGTGGTCTGTTGTGTCTGCTTGCCTGCAGCACCTAGCTACTTAAGGTTCAATAAGGTTCAATCTTTGTTCAATGTTTACTATCTGTTGCAATGCATTCAGCTCATTTCCTTAGTAGTAAACTCTTATATAAATATTACAGGTAGTCTAGGCAGCTGCTATAAATATTCAGAATACAATGAGTGGTAGCAGCAATATTTTTTTTCTTGCACACTTTGACAGTAATAGTACTGAAATACTTCTAGTGATCATGATCATTCAGTGTGTTAGCTAGTCAATTCCTGGAGCCATATCAAATTGCAAACCCAATTAAAGTTTCTGCTAAAACCCTGAAACTAGTGGTAGCAGCAATTAGAGTTTCAGCAGTAGCTAGCTGCTTGCTACTGCTATTTCTGAAAACCACCTATGTTTGCTCAGACTTGACAAATCGGCAGTTTTAGGATAATTCAAAAATGGCAGTTTTAGGATAATGCAAAAATGGCAGTTTTAGTTCCTTTGTTTGTTCACTTCAGGATTAGCCTATGATAGTAAGTGCCGTGGTGGCTTTTGACTGAATGGAATGCTATTATTATCTGAATGTTGATCACTCAGTAGTCCAACATCTGCTTGCCATATTATTCTGGCAATTAGTTGGGGTTTAGATTTGTGATGAATTGGCAGATTGGTTCTTCGATTGCAAAGTTCAGTTCAGTGTTCTTGCAATGCTCTGCAAAGTTTATTTGGTGGCAATTCCTTCTGTTCCTTCGAGCATAACAATGGATGCATGTAGCTATAAAGGTCGTTTTGTGCATGTAGCTATAAAGGTCGTTTTTGCAATGCTTCTGCAATTCTTGCTTCAAATACAGCCATCTTTTAGTCCCTGCCAACAGGTTTAATTTCCAGAAATCTGTCAAACGGTCTCTTGAGGACCAAACCTGATTGTCCTGAACCTTATTGTGCAGTCTTGAAGTGTATTAGGTCACTTCTGTACTGAACCTGGTTGTCTTGAATCTTGGAGTGCAGTTTTTTCTTTCTCTTTTGAAGTTGTCATTCAGTTTTTCATAATAGTGATTCAGCTTTTTTAATTTGTTGGCCATCAGGGTTGCTGTATGTAGCCTTATTGTCCTACTTGAGAGTAAAGCACCATCTAACTTGATAGGATGACTGTGCAGTGTTTTATATGCCTGCACTTGAAGTATGACTGTGCACTGTTTTTTTTTTTTTGCATAAGAAGTGTTGCCACAGGAGATTTAAATTTCACATCAACCGAGCACTTAGAACCTGCTCCTCTTGTTCCACTTGCTCCTGCTGCTGCTCCACTTGCTCCCGCTGCACTGTTTGATAGAAGTGATAGAAGTGCCTCTGACTTTGCTACAAATCCATTTGCTAGTTTTGATGGGCTAGACGTCTCTAGTGCACATAATGAAGCTCAGTCTGCACCTTCAAATCAAGATTTTGTGCAAGGAACAAGTGGTGGGAAAAAGTGAAAGCAAAGTCATATTGGTTCTGCTATTGAGGATTATGTGGAGTTCAAGAAGAGGAAACAAGCAAAACCATGGAAGCTCTTGATGAAAAGAAGAGGCAAGACGAAGAAACTGGTCCAGAAGTGTCTTGATGAAGTGGACACAATGGTTGGACTTACTGATGTGGAGAAGTCGTATGCTTTGGATATCTTCAAAACCGAGATAGGGAGGTATTCATGAAAACAAAAACAAAAATGTTCGTTTTATTTGGCTCAAGCACCAGATAAGGTATGTCTCTTCCCCGTACTAATCAACACTAGATTAGTTTACTTTGGTATGTCTCTAGCTGCTGACGGTAGAGGCTGGAACTTTGTTTCCTTATCTAAAAAAAAGTCTCTAGCTGCTAATGTTTTACTTGTGTTTACTTGCAGTGCTCTTGGTGGAAGCAATGTTTGATTTGAGAAGAAAAATGCAGCTGCAGTGCCTAAGAGAAGCTTATGAAAAAGAATAAAACCATAATTTATTTTTTGATATGTCTTGGATATGTGGATGGAGATGATATATGATTTGGTGACGAGTGGATTAGCCAGGTCAAATTTCCACTTGAATTAAATTTTCTATGTATTGGACTATGTCAAATAATTTTGGTCTTGTGATTTTCCATGCATTATCATGAAAATGTTGTGGTTGGCATGGATCTGTGGTGATTTCCTTATATTATTCAAAAAAAATGTGATTTTTCTTGATTTTCTAAGACATTGTGTCGGGTATCAATGATCCCCACGCCCGAAGACAACGCTAAGAGTCAACTTGTCGGCAGATCAGGAACGTGATCACGACCTGGTCGACCCTTCAGTGCGGAACTCCGTCCCGACCGACCCCAAGAGTGGGGGCTCCGGCTCGCCCGACCCCATGGGCACGGGCCCAGCCGCGCCCGACCCCCAGTGGAAAGCTCCGCCTCGTCCGACCCTAGGGGCACGGGTTCCGTCTCACCCGACCCCTTGGGAGCGGGACCGCCCCGCCCGACCCGGGGGACCACGGGGTCGGCCTCGGGCGCGGGCTCCTGCGGCGGCCCCCGCCGGCCCCTAACCGCCACGAACACGGGTAGTGGGCCCCAGACCATGCCCCTAACACTAGAGGGGGGCGGGGGCACCTCGACGTGACCAGCGGCTGCCGCAGGCTATACCTAGGCACCCATATCTCCAACAGTGCCGGGCGGACTGGCACTGTACGGCTCGATCCCCGTGCAACTCCATACAAGGAGATCGGTTGGCCATATCGTATGACAGGGACGGACCGGGCGGCGCGGTCGAGTGACGGCGCCCGTATGTAGCACCGGTGACGGACCAGGGAATCATGACCAAAACAGTGATGCTTGCCTGTAGCGCCGAAGGCGGACATAACCACAGCATGCACACGCCTCCATTGTCATCTGCAGGACCCGCAGGACCCGCCCGCGGGGGAAGGACGGCGCAGCTCCGGGGCTGTCCACTCTGTCGTTCCTCTCTGCCTTCTTTCTCCTCTCTCTCTCGCCCTTGTATCCGGGGTCCTTCCCTTGACCTATAAAAGAGAAGGCCAGGCACCCCACTAGGGGGATCTTTTTCTCAACTAACGAAAGGTACTTCAACTTCACTTCATGTTCACCAGAGACCTAGGAGCTTATCCCTCTCTCGACCGTTTGTAACCCCTGCTACAGACCAAAGTGCAAGTAACACGAGCAGCTCGCCACTGGACATAGGGACATTCAGCCTGAACTAGTATACATTTTTATGTCCTCTTTGCACATCATCCAAGCCTAAACGCGCAATAATAGAAATTTACTAGTCGGTGATTCCGAACACCGACACATTGTTTTCAATTTTGTTGTCTGTGCTTTGGCAGAAGTATTCCCGGTTCAAAAATATTTTTTTGTGTATTCCTGGTTCAATTTTCTAATACGTACTTTGGCTGCAAGACTGCAATGTTGTCTTACTCATGGTTTCCTTTATCGGCCGAAATCTTCCGATATTTTTCGATATATCTTGTTTATCCATAGGTGCCGATAAAAAATAATCTATCTTTTTCATATATTTTTTTAAAAATTTTATTTAAATTTACTTAAATTCAAACTATATTTTATTTGAATTTGGTCCGATATTCCCGATATATCATGTTTATCCTCTTTATCTATGAGCTCTGATAAATTTTAATTTTTGAAAATGAAAACCTTGGTCTTACTTTCCCTGCGTCAGTCAACCTGTTGCCAAACGGCAACAGGGAAACTCCCCCACGCGTGGTTACCTGCCCTGGGAATAGGCGAGAATGATAAGTTCAAAAATTTCCACTACACGGGGCTATTTTCCTAGGGAAAATTCTTTGCCGCTGCCAAAGTAAGCCTAATTTGACTAAAATTTCGTAGCTCTTGTCTCAAGGTCATCAGATTAGTGGATACATCTGCCTTGCACAGAGTCGCCGCTGCCGCCGCCTCAGTAGAGCCATCGTCGCCGCCTAGGTAGAGCCGCCACCACCGCTCCTTGCTCCGCCGCTGCCGCACCTAGGAACCCTCTCCTTCTTCCTCTCCGGTGCGGCTGCCAGAGACGAGAAGGGGGAGGAGACCCATCCTTTTTTCCTGTAGTTTTCTATCTAGTTGATTAGGGTTTAGTCTAATAAATCTTCAGGCGAAACCAGATGATTTTTGGCCGGGATCGTGTTTCCTGCGATGACTTCGGTGATTGCCACAACGAGATCGCAATTGCAGACGACCAATTTACACTCTTTATCTGCAAGGAGAGGGGTGCTTCTGGGAGTCCCCTACAAGGACAGCGACTTCGGGTCATCGATCTTGTAGAGAAACACCGCACACCCTAATCAGGGGGTGACCTTCCATTATATAGCCTGAAAGGCTAGGGTTACAATATACAAGGCCCATGGGCCGTACGTCCAATATGGACTGTTACAATACATTCTAACACCCTCCCTCAATCTAAGCGGGAGTGTCACGAACACAAAGACTGGACCTAAAGTCAGTAAACAACTGTACAGGTAACCCTTTGGTCATGATGTCCGCGAACTGATGAGATGATGGAACATGGAGCACCCGAACCTGTCCCAAAGCAACCTTCTCACGGACGAAGTGAATATCTATCTCAATATGCTTCGTGCGACGATGATGAACTGGATTGGCGGTCATGTAGACAGCACTGACATTGTCACAGTAGACAATCGTCGCCGAAGAGATGGGTGTGTGGAGCTCCTGAAGTAACTGACGAAGCCAACAAGTCTCAGCCACAGCGTGCGCAACAGCACGATACTCAGCCTCCGCACTCGAACGAGAAACCGTAGTTTGTCGTTTGGAGGACCAAGAGACTAAGCTGTCGCCGAGGAAGACACAGTAGCCAGAAGTGGAGCACCGAGAGTCGGGACAACCAGCCCAATCAGCATCGGAGTAGGCAGTCAAGCTGGTGATGCTGCCTGTGCCGATGTGAAGCCCAGTGGAGAGAGTGCCCTTGACATACCACAAGACACGCTTGAGCATCGCAAGGTGAGGCTCGCGCGGGTCGTGCATGAAGAGGCAAACCTGCTGAACTGCATAAGCGAGGTCCGGACGAGTCAGCGTGAGATACTGTAGCACACCAGCGAGGCTACGGTACTGAGTGGCATCCGCCACCGGTGCGCCATCTGTAGCAGAGAGCTTGGCATGAGTGTCAACAAGAGTCGCCGTGGGATGACACTCAGTCATATCGGCGCGCTGGAGCAGATCCACAGCGTAATGGCGCTGGGACAGGGAGAGGCCGTCAGCAGAACGCGTGACAGAGATCTCGAGGAAGTGATGAAGATCCCTGAGATCTGTCATGGCGAACTCGGAGTGAAGAAGCTCGGTGATGCGACGAAGAAGCGGGGTCGACGAGGCTGTCAGAATAATGTCGTCGACGTAGAGCAGCAAGTAGGCGATGTTGGCACCCGCTTTGTAAACAAAGAGGGACGTATCGGAGGTCGAAGCAGTGAAGCCGGACCGCTGAATGAAGCCGGAGAACCGCTGGTGCCACGCCCGGGGCGCCTGCTTGAGTCCGTACAAGGACTTTAGCAGGAGACAGACGTGGTCGGGAGCCGCCGGGTCGACGAAGCCAGGTGGCTGCTGGCAGTAGACGGTCTCATTCAGATGGCCGTGAAGAAAGGCATTCTTCACGTCCAGCTGATGTATCGGCCAGGAGCAAGAGGCGGCGATGCTGAGGACGACCCGGATGGTGGCCGGTTTGACAACCGGGCTGAACGTCTCATCGTAGTCGATGCCGTACCGTTGCGAGAAGCCACGGACAACCCATCTGGCTTTATGACGAGCCAGAGAACCATCTGCATTATACTTGTGCTTGAAGACCCATTTGCCGGTGATGACGTTGGCGCGAGGCGGACGAGGAACAAGACGCCAGGTGCCATTGTCCACAAGCGCCTTGTATTCTTCGGTCATCGCCGCATGCCAATGAGCATCAGCGAGCGCGGCACGGATGGTTCCTGGCAGCGGAGAGGCCAGGTCGGAGGTCGAGGCGGCGAAGCCATACCGCTGCATGGGCGGCGGCAGTGAACCCGTCCGGGAACGAGTCTCCCGCACAGGAGGCTCTGGAGCCTGGAGCGCCGCTGCCTGCGGTACCGGAGGCAGCTGCTCCTGGGCCAGCGGTGCCTCCAACTACTGCTGGACCGGCGGTGCCTCTGGCTGCGGCTGAGGAGCCGGTGGCGGACGAGGATGACGAGTGTAGTGGATGCCGAACCGCTGCCGATCAGCTGCAACGACGGAGGCACCGGCTGGCGTAGGAGAAGCCGAGGAGGTAGACGTGGCCGACCGGGGCGGCTGGGGCAGCCTGTAGGCAGCACCGTGCCGCAAGATGGCAGGGTCCAGCCCGACGGGGTCACCGGCATCGTCTGTCGCAGACGAGGCAGGCGCAACCGAGGCCCGCGAGTGCCGAACGTCTGAGGTAGACGGGGCAGGCGCGGGAAGTATATCCTGTATCAAAAAATCAAGAGATTCCGGTCGTGGCTTGGAAGCCGCAAACGGAAAGTGAGTCTCATCAAAATCAACGTGGCGAGAGATGATGATCTTTCGAGTAGAAAGATCAAGACAACGGTAGCCCTTCTGAGAAGGAGGGTAACCGAGGAAGACACACGCTGCAGAGCGAGGAGACAATTTATGGGGAGTCGTGGCACTAAGGTTCGGATAGCACAGGCAACCGAAAACTCGGATAATGGAGTAGTCTGGCATTTTGCGGTGGAGGAGATGATAGGGAATACCATTATGTATGGATGATGACGGCCGCCGGTTGATCAAGAACACAGCAGTGGACAGGGCTTCGACCCAATAGGATGGAGGCATGGCGGCATGAAACAGAAGCGTGCGAACAGTGTTGTTCAGTGTGTGAAGCATCCGCTCAGCTTTGCCGTTCTGGGCAGAGGTGTAGGGGCACGAGGTGCGAAGCAGGATGCCGCGGCTAGCTAGGAAGATAGCGGTGGCATTGTTGATGAACTCGGTGCCATTATCGGCCTGAAAACAGCGCATAGGAAAACTGAACTGTGTGTGAGCGTAAGCAACAAACTGGACAATATGTTCATGAACTTCGGATTTATGGTGAAGAGGAAACATCCAACAATAATGTGTATAATCATCAACTATGACAAGATAAAATTTATAGCCAGAGATACTCAAAACTGGAGAGGTCCAGACATCACAGTGAACAAGTTCAAAGGGAGCAGATGTACTAGAAACCGAACTAGTAAATGGCAGCCTAGCGTGCTTGCCAAGCTGGCAGGCATGGCAAATGTGGCGAGCTGCTTTATTACACTGGATAGCTGATAGCTTATTTAGAGTGTTGACGATGGCGTGTGCGGGATGACCAAGGCGGGAGTGCCATAACTCCGGGGAGACGACGGCGACATGGCAGCGAGGTGGCATGCGATGTGGAATGGTGTAGAGATCCCCTTTGCTATTGCACCGAAGGAGGATCGTCTTGGTCTGCAGATCCTTAACAAAAAAACCAGAGGCGTCAAACTCAATGGAACAGTTATTGTCGCGAGTAAGCTGTCGAACAGATAACAGATTACGAGTGAGTTGGGGAGCGACAAGAACATTATCAAGATGAAAAGAATGATCAGCTAGTTGAATAACAGAAGTGCCACGACTATGAATAGGAATTGATTGACCGTTGCCGACCATAATGGAGGACGGAGGCGACGGGAGATGGGAAAGTAAAATACCGTCATTGGAGGACATGTGAGATGTCGCTCCGCTGTCCATGACCCAGGGTGCAGACCCTCCCTGGATCGCCATCTGGTTAAGGGCGGCAATCAGGCCTGCCGAGTCCCAACCGCCCGGAGGCCCATACGCCGGGGAACCACCGGCAGTGCTGAACTGCGGAGGCGTGAAGGCGGTGTGTGCCTGTGGAGGAGGTGCAGGTGGCGCACCCCACTGCAGCTGCTGCTGGGGAGGCCACGGAGCAGCCCAAGGGTTATAGCAAACCCAGGGCCCGGCCGGCTGACGCCTGCCAAAACTGCCGCCTTGCTGGTTGCGGCCACCTCCGCTATTGCCACCACCTTGCTGGTGTTGGCGCCCACCGCCGCCATTGCCACCGCCGCCGTTGCCACCACGGCCGCCCTTGCCCTTGCCACCCTTGCCCTTGCCACCGCCCCCACGGTTGGTGAACGCAGAAGGGGTGGACTGGCAGGACGGCGATGTGCAGGAGGAGGTGGTGGAGGCGGCCAAAGCAGAAGCCGAGGCCGCCTTGCCCTTGGTGCCAAGGCGGAGCTCCTTGACGCGGAGCATGTTGGTGGCTGACTTGAAGTCCGGGAGCGGCGACGTGTTGGAGATGATGTCGGCGGTGTTGGCGAAGCAGGGGTTAAGGCCACACAGAAGGTTGAGCACGAGCTGTGCAGGGGAGATGGTGTGACCGACCTCCCGGAGGGCATCAGCGCTGCACTTCATCTGCTGGGCGTAGGCGTCGACGGAGAGGTCGCCCTGGAACAGGTTGTGGAACTCCTGCTCGAGGACGACGGCGCGGGACTCCTTGTTCGCCTGGAACAAGGCCTCGATGGAGACCCACAGAGCGCGGGCATCCTGGTCAGGCTCCATGGCGAGGTCGAGGACGACGTCGTCGATGGAGCCGTGCATCCAGCCGCGGATGCAGGCGTCAGGCTGAGACCAGAGGGGGTCAGTCGGGCGCGCAGCCGTTGTGCCATCGATGTGGCCGAGCAGCCCGTACTTGCCGCAGAGGGTGGTGAAAAACGCCGTCCACTTGGAGTAGTTCGGGCGCTCGAGGCTGAGCGCGATGGGGACATGCTGCTTCACGTTGACGGCGGCGTAGGTGGCGAAGAGAGGAGCAGCAACGGAGTCACCCATGGCGCCAGACGACTGGTGGGTGAGGGCACCAGCGGTGAAGGAGGAACTCGACGACGACGTCATGGAGTCCGATCCTCGATACGCGCGCGGACTGGGAAGGCGGCGGCGCGAGGGCACGCGGAGCGTCCGGGGCCAGGGCTGGCGGCGCGCGCGGCCTGGGTAGGGTAGGCGGCGGCGCAGGCAAAGCCTAGCTGGCGGCGGCTGCGCGCGACCTAGGTAGGGTAGGCGGCGGCGCGTGCAAGGCTTGGCTGGTGGCGGCGTGGCGCACGTTCTCAGGGAGAACGCACGGGCAGAGGGGAAACGAAGCGGAAGATTAGGATCGTAATTAGGGATGATACCATGTAGAGAAACACCGCACACCCTAATCAGGGGGTGACCTTCATTATATAGCCTGAAAGGCTAGGGTTACAATATACAAGGCCCATGGGCCATACGTCCAATATGGACTGTTACGATACATTCTAACAGATCTCATCGTCGATGGTCGCGGAGAGAAATTCAAGGTCTCCAGGTGATGATTCTACAGCTTGTGTCATACACGACGATGCAACTGCCGATATTTTTTCAGTGATTTAGATGCGTTTTGGACTGGTTCCGAAATGTTGGATCTTACAGAATGTCCAATGTTTTGGGGTTGGTAGTTGGATTCAGCATAAGAACTGCACTTTGGCTCCAGCGTTCAAGGAAAGCTATTGGGGAAGAAGACAATGTAAAAATCTGGATTGAATATTATGTATTTTTTTCAGATTTTTCATGTGTAATTTGGGGATGTACTGTGGCAAGATTTAATACAAGTCCCCTTTCCTTCGAAAAAAAAAGAGATTAGTGGATACATCTCACAACCATCACCACCATTCAGTTACTCAAACAAACAGACACCATGTTCTCGTGTTAGCTTTGACCGTGGCATTTTTTGAGCGTGGCATTTGTAGATGACCCTATGTGAAATATTCCCTTCCGGTGAAACTATCTAGGAAAACAATAGAGCCTGGCAATTTGCCTTTAAGGGTGGAATTTCCTTCCCTGTATAGAATCTGTGAGGATGACTGAACTCTAAAAAATCTGTGAGGATGACAATTGCCTGGTTAGTGAATGTTGGGCAGGGGATGGGTGGAATGTGCATTTTAGAAGACCTCTGGGGAGTAATGAAGTTGTAGAGGGATAGGATGATGAATATGCTGGATGATTACAAAGTTGGAGAGGATAACATAGAGGATTCTTTCACTTGGGTTTTTGAAAAATCTGGACAATATTCCACTAGATCTATGTATAGGCTTCTTTTTTCAGAGGGCTCATTAATAAGAGATTAGAGAAGTTATGGAAGAATAGAATTCCTTTCAAGGTTAGAGTTTTTATGTGGTTGCTTTATCATAACAAATTGCAAACAGGGGTTATTTTGGAAAAAAAAGAAACTGGAAGGGAAGTGATAAATATTGTCTATGTGGGGAATTGGAAATGGTAATAGATCACATTTTTGTAGAATGCATCATGGCTAAACAGATTTAGACTTAGTTTTAAACAAGCTTTGGGTTGGGAGAAAATACCGGGGAATTTATAGGAAGTTTTTGAGGAATGGTTACCAGTTCACTGTCAGAATTATCATATCAAATTGTTTGTGTTGTCTACTGTTTTCTGGGGTTTATGGAATAACAGAAATAAAATGAGCATTGAGAAGCGCTTTCCAAGCCTGGCTTCTGAAATTTTACATAAAAATCTAAGGGAAATATGTTGCAGAGATGGCGTGTGCTTCTGAAGGATGGCGACAAGCTTCTTGGAAAACAAGACTTCCATGGTGTAAAGCTGGTTGGAAATATTCTGGAAGCAATCTAAAGATACGGAGGCAGAAGGAGTGCTGCAGTGAAGCCTTTTCTTTTCTTTTGTGTTCTAGTCGCCTGGTTAGTTCTTAGTTCTGATTTGGTTTCCTGCTATATGTTCCTGAACTGTAAGCTGGTTTTTCCGGCGTTTGGTTTGGTACCTGTTCGTAAATGTGAGACCCAGCCTATTGGGCCAGTTGGGCCAGACCAAATTCGCGACGCTGTAGCTTCAGGGTACTGTAGCAGCACGGAACACCGTAGATACGAAATTTAGTACACATCGGAAGCTGAGAGAGCTGAACCAAGTTAAAAGCCTGGACCTAGGAGGCTGTTAACTCCGGATCGATCCTTTTGCGCGAAGCGAGGATGAAAGCATAAGAGAGTTAATTTGCAGGTGTAGTTCATTCAATGTGTAAAGTGGGGCTTAGCCGTCTTCCTAAGTCAGGGCGTTACAATCAATGTAATGCATGTCAACATCACCACACTGGCAAATCTATCTAACTCTGCTAATGAATAATATAATCAACTTGTCATGTAGTGCACATACCGTTTGTACCTGTTCATGAGGCCTTGCTTCACAAATCGATCTCTCCCATGATTGCAATGCAAGGATATGGTCCATTGCGCACTGCAGTACCAAAACCATCTATCCATAGTTCCATACCAATTCTTTCGGCATACATACAAATAACCCTGTAGTACATAACAGGAAACTCTTATCACCATCTATCATCTAAACACCATAATATATAGTAATATACTCTCGGGTGTCTATCATCTAAACACCATAGTTGTAAATGGTCATCTCTTGAGAAGTTGAGATCAAGGAAAGGAAGCAAGGAGGCGCCAAAGGCCATCACCACACCGCCACGTGGCACGCCGGCCTGTGCCATTGGTGGTGATGCGAAAGCGTGTACGTTTCTCTGATCCTCGTCGACGGGGAAGACAATGAACAGGGCCAGAGGATCTTGGTGCCATTGTGTATGCTAAGAGAGCTGTGCATGGCAGCATTGTTGTAGATGGTAGATCAGCAGTTTTTGAGCATGGCCAGCGCAGCCGTGGCATGTTGAGGAATGAGGATCCCGTGCAGTGCGATCCATTTCAAGCATATTATCAACGGAAAGCTACTCCTAGATAGCTTCATGATTTTCTATATGATTCGCCATAGATCTTTTCTGTTTTTTTGTGCAGCAATGGGCTGTAACTGTTAAAATATTTGGGCTAGGTCCAACTTAACTGACGACCCAGGGATGAAGCCCAGGCCCAAAAAGGCCTACATCAAAAAGGCCTGCCATCTCATTCTCATCTCAGCGAGGCTGCTTGCCTGATCAAAATTCAGATCAAGCTATCCTGCAGACTGCACCGTGGTATTAACAAAAGTGCGTGGTATTAACAAAAGTTGCTCTCTATTAAACAGAGATATATTACAAAGAAAATTATTAGTGCGGCATTAATGGTTTCCAAAACGCTACTACTTAGTCTATTCTATCCTACTATAAAAGAGCGAGTAATTTATATAGGGCTCTTCCTCCGTAATTATCATTGGATCTATACGTGGTGCTATATGAGTCATCCGTCGTCTGAGATCTTACATGTAAGATGTAAGACTTCTCTTGAACCAAGATTTAATATACAAATCTAAAATACGTCCTTTTTCCTACAATTCTTTTTCTCGGTTTCTATGTCCGCATAGAGGCATAATTCATAACGTGCACGGCAACAACAGCTTGTATGGTACATACAAAGTCCAGTTACAACACGTAAAGTTGGCAATCCAAAGGTATAGGATAAATTGACTATAGTTTTTGTGACGTACCTATGCAAACATAATTTTTACTTATAATAAACCGTATAAAAATAAAAAGGTAAAACATAAATAAATAGGGAACAAAATCCGGATCGTACTCGTACTTTGGGAAGTACGCTCGATGGAACAAAATCCGGATCCTACTCTAGCAAGTACGATCGATTGAAAGCAAATCAGGCAGAAAAAATCTACACCACAATAATATCCGAATCTGCTGATGGAAACAAATTCAACCGGCAGAAAAGAAAATACGCCAAAAGAAAATCTGGAAACTTGCTCTAGGAAGTACGTTCTTAAAAAAGAGATAGGGATTCTCCGCCCGTACGAGGATGGATCGACCGGAAATAGACTTATACAGCCCAAACGCGAGCCGTTTAAAAAGATTTTGAAGGTACAACGATATATGCACCTAAGGTATTCTAACCAACATACGATTTGAACTTGTTGTACACAACCCGATCAAACCAAACAAGCAAGTGTCGTCTACCTTTATTGTATATCAACAAATCAATAAACATTTCTATTTTATTTAAAATAGTTTTCAGAAACACGTGCGTGTCGCACGTGCATATTTGCTAGTACTATAAAGGAGCAAACAAATTGAATAACACTTGTCACCTAAAAGCAGCCTACCCATGTGAGATCTCCTCCCTTGGATGTACATTTAACGCATTGCATTAGGTGTAAATTTGGTTAACCATGGGTCCACAGCGTTTCCTGACTCCAGAAATGCGTGTTCATCGGCAAACGATCGACTCCGCCCGCAGAGTTTTGACACCGGGACCTTTTCTTACCCGCCAGCGTACCCGCGTCCTCGCGCCTCTGCATCCGCAAGGCCACGATGCCAACCGCTCCCCTCAGCCTTGCCCTCCCCATCGGCGCCGCCGCTCCATCCGCTTCCCTCCCTCCCCCATCCATCCACGCCCCTTTGCCGCAACCCCAGCCCACAAGCGTCGCGGCCCCAGAACCTCCACAAGCAGCGGCGGCGGCGGCGGCGGCGGCACCCCCAGCCCATTCTCTCGTGGTTGCTGGCCTCGCGTAGTAGAGGGGCACGGCAACAGCGGCCCCTGGCCCGTTCCCCCACAGCAGCAGCACCCTGCGGATCCGACGACCCTCCCCCGCGTCCCACAGCGGCGGCGCCCCTCCTCCACGCCCTCTGAAGAACCTCATGCGGTGCTCCATTCGTTGGTGCATGCAATCGAGGTACATGTGCAGTTTAGAGATCTCCGACCTTCTGTGATTGATTTTTTTCCCTAATCCTAATTAATCTCCTCGCATCGTGCAGATGAGGAGGAGCCGATTGATGTTATGTTTGTTCATCTTCTTTAATCAAAAAAATTGTCTTATCGGGAGGAGACTCTTCATTAATCCCATCGATCCATGCATGCCTCTGTCTGTCATCGATGCATGAACAGATGACCGGTGACGAATCTGATCTCCGTTCGTATATGCAATTGAATCAAGAGAGTATACCTGCATGACTTCGTCATGCTATTTTCTGTTTTTTTTTCAGGCAGATGTCTCTTTCTAGATCCAACTCCTCTGTCTCATCTGATTTCTAATATGCAGTAGCACACATGCAGCGATTATGGATCTATCATTACATTTCTCTTGCTGAATTTATATTCATCTGACCGGAAGCTGGAGTCTGTATACCAGGATCTATAATTGTTCCTACTCGTTAGAATCTACAAAGACGTATTGATTTATACTCAGAATCAGTGCAATTATATATGTACTTTCAAGAGATACGTATATACCCATGCTCTGATGTTCAGTATTACAAACTTAAAAAGTGATCATGCATGTACTCATACTCAAAATACACCCATACTGTACTTTCGAATTGAGGTATGCATTTAAACTGCTAATGGTGTACATACTACAAACTGATGTGACCAGGTATACTACATTGGTGGAAGGACATTACTCCCTAATATAATAAGAGCATATATGCACAAATACTAGAACCATCGTGTACATATATATACGGACATACTCTCTCTATATATGTTTGTGCACACATGCTCCTTGTGTTAGTATACAAGCATACGCGCATTGCAAGTATTCTCTATCCAAATTGAGGAGTAGTTTTTTTTAAACAGAAAATTGAGTTGTTGTTTATAGAATTCTTTATGGTTTATAGTGCAGTGACATAAATTTTTTTAACAAGAACAACACTACAACTGAGCACATTACATGCATCTACTATATCTTGTGTCTTTTTTACATCTCATCTCAAATTTATTTTAATATCCATGGAGTCTGTACTATTTAGGAGCTATACTATTTAGAATCTTTTGTGTACTCACCATCGAATTGTTCAGTTTATGTGCTTTCAAGTCGGAAAATCATGCGTGGTAGGGCTTATGGTAAGGTTTCCCCTCGAACTCCTTTGCTAGAGCTATGTGATGTTTTGGCCACTTCCACTCCTCCTGGGTGTTCGCATGCTTGCTTTTGATTCTAATTTTAGTTTGATTGGTCAAAATTGCAACTTGTGTTGCTTCAGGCGTATAAGCAATTTATTGGGGCCATTGTGGAGTTGTTGAGTATTTCGCGGGGATGACACGAACTATGTTGCTATCAAAAGAGCCCTTTCCAAAAGGTAACAAAGGAATATTCCATGCCTTTCTCTCTCTCTTTTCAAGCCTCAAAAACTTGGTAATTCTTTAGCTTTTGCGCTCTTAAATGGGGCTCAATTCTATGCATTGCAATTTGGGAGATCTTAAAGCATTGGAATTTTAAAATGAAAAGCTCACTCACACACCGCTAGCGTAAATTATTGTGGTCTAGATGGTAGATGACTATAATCTCCCAGGCAAATAGACCGGTTGCATCAAAAAAATGTGTATACAGACCTTTTGTGCTCTGTTACATCAATTTTCTGCATGATTTTCTCTATCCTATGGATGATGTAAGTTTAAGTTCTTTCTAATGGATTTGTAAACTTAAATGGTTTATATCTCAGCAGGAATGAGTTAGAGAACCTTGTGGGCTACACTGCACAAGACTCAGTTTTGAAAAAGCTAGCTCAGTTAGCTCAGAAGCTCAGTTCCCTTCAACGACCAACTGCACATGAATCTGTACACAGAATAGTGGATAATGTAGATGAAAATGATAGAAGTGAATTTGGAGTTGCTTTTTTAGAGAACACAACACGACAAGCTTGAGATTACAGTATACTGTTCTATTGCCTGTATACTGATCGGTTTTCTGTTTAAATGCAGACCATTATAGTTGTTTGAATAAATCCATCGACTGTATAATTATGGTAATATCTCACCTTGGGTGAAGTTGTCTTGTAATTTTCCTTTTGCTAAAAGGACAACCAGTCTAATAAATCTACTTATAGATTTAGACATCAGCAATAAGGAACTGCATTGCGGACTTATGACAATAAGGAACTACATTGCGTACTTATACAGTGCTTTTCTATCAATTAATTTTGATTCACTTGTTTCCATTGAGTTCCTGCATAATTTTGTAACAAAATATTTGTGGTATATACTAGCTCTTTTATGTTCGCACATGCATTTCCACTATGTATATTAACATTCCATGACCCCAGTGCTGATATATTCGAAATTTTTTATTTCATAAACTTTAGGGGTTGAATTTGTACTGTTGAGTAAATGTATGTTTTTGTCTTTGTAAAATGTATAGTCATGAACTCAGCACTTCACCTATAAAAAATCTTTTATTTAGACACGTGCGTGTCGCATAGTTATTGCTAAACAGAGATTGACCTTTATATAGACCATGGTGCATAAAAGTGTTGATCTGAAATTTTAGCAGACTGCCCCATCGTCTATGTGATAGCAGATATTGTTTACATAAAATTGGTCCCTAGACATAGTCAATCTCTGTTTAGAAATCACTGTGACTACTCACTTCATCCTAAAAATTCTCACAGAAGTCGTGAGTTATATTCACAAAGACAAATATTGTTTGATTTCTGAAAATAAAGAAGACAAACAAAACCATACAAGGCAAATTAGTTAGTTATTTCTTGTCCTTGGTTCGCATCTGGTCAAGCTGTTCGCGGGCCGGCGAGGAGCGGCCCGACGCGGCGAGGCGGGCGGCGCTCGGCTGGGCGGCGTTGCGAGCTTCTCTTTTGCATCGGCGCTGTTGGAAAAGGGAAGTTTTTGGGTCCATGACCTTTCTCTGTTGGCGACCCAAACCAGTGAATGCGTCTCCTGTTTAGGTGCGGGCTGTTGGAGACCGTCTGAGTTCCCTTAACGCTGAACATCAGACGTCGATCACGAGTTGAGCACATAAACAGCTAGATGCAACCAGTAGAGGCAAAAGCGATGTAGCCTTCCTCTTGTGGTGATTAGGTATCATGGACTACTCTGTAAATAGAAAAGCGCATAAGTTATGATGGGCATAGAATATGATAGGGCAATAAAATAATGTGCTAGTGGCATATTTGGATCATAATTCAAAGCAATTAATCTGTCATTTGGTCGATGTGCCTCTTTTGGTGATTAAGTATTTTCTCAAAAGCATTATTTGCTAAGTAAATAAATATTCCATGATCCTGCACCTACATGATCTGCTTACACATCTTGGTAGCAAAGGGAAAAAAGTAAATATTTCAATGGGCAGCGAACAACACAACTAAAGAAGAAAAAAATAAAATTAGAAAATTGCTAATATGCTAAGCTTTGCCTTTCAAATTTGGATTCCATCTTAATATTAGCACACTGGTAGATAGTCCTATTGCAATCTGCCGGTATAGAAAGAAGCCTATTACACTTCAAAATAGCGCAGAATAAATTCAGTCTGTAAAATGTGATTCCTAAGCACAGAGTTTCAAGATTCTAAAAAGCAAACACTACACGACGGGGGTAACTGGGCTATAGGCATGGTCTTCATTTCAGCATGAGCATCCCAATACAGTTATGGATATGATAAATGCAATAATTAGTTATGTCACTAATAATGTAAAGATAAATGCAATAATTAGCTATGTCACTAATAATGTAAAGTAAAATTTTGGAAGCACATTTCAAAGAGCACCTGAACTGGTAGGTGAAGCCAGCCAAAAGAGTGGTCTAATAAAGAGGCATAAACCAGTGAACATTAACACATTGATCCATGCAAGAACATAAGTACCGTCACAATGGTGTGATAAAAGTAATTAGTACCAATCTCATAATAGAACACTACGTCAAGCTTCCCCTACAAGCGCACAATACTTTTCTGTGGAGCAAAGAGCCCACGATGGCTGGTTGTCTCGGCACTGGCATGCAGCCTAGTGGTGTGGAGGTGCTGTCAGCAGAGAGCAAACAGCAAAGGTGACCATTGAGCGGATGAGCGCAGGAACAAAGATTGACACAACGAAAAGTGCATGCAGTTATAAGAATGGAAATCGTCTATAGCCCATCAATACAGAGTAAGGCATGGAATAGTTTAGACTTTCTTGCATTTTAGAAAGACACTACTCGTTGTACCATCAATACAACTTGGAAAGCATACTAAATTTTATTGCTAAGTGGATGGTCATTCAATTTAGGAGCAGCAGGTACACCTAATATTAAGGCCCTGTTCGGCAGACTGTTTTTTTGGCTTATAAGCCGGTTGTGGCTGATTTGCTGTGAGAGAAAAACACTGTTCCACGGCTGATAAGCCGTGCTGATAAGCTCAGCCGAACAGGGGATAACACTCATCCACTTATTCCTATTCCTATCCACTCGTTCCTCTTCCTATCACCTTTATCTGCTCGCCTGCGGCCTTCGAGCCCACGACCACTGGCCCTCCGAGGCGCACCGCTCCACCGCTGGCCTTGCCAAGCATGGCACGAGTCGTGGCGCTCGGTTGCAGGCCTTGCCAGGTGCGACACGCTGCTGCCCTCTTCAAGTCACGCAGCCGCGGCCGTAGCCTCCCCACCGCTCGTGCGGCCGATGCCTCCCTTCTGCGGCGTGCAGCCACTGCTGTCGGGCGCTGCCTTCGGTGAGCACGACACACCAACGAGCCTCCATATGCCGAGCAGCAAGGAGATGTTGCATTGAAAGCGCATATTGCAAGAGTATGTTTCAAATGTTTCAGAAGTATATTGCAAGTGTTTCATATGGATGTTGCAAAAATAGATCGTAATGTTGTACATGTTGCAATGGTTGTACACGTATGTTGCAAGCATTTGTTCCAAATGTTTCATCTGCTTTTTTCAGACGTATGTTGCAAATGTGCTTATTTGGATGTTCTATGTGTTTCACACATATGTTGCAAGAGTATATTTAAAATGTTTCAGTTGTTTCAATCTTATGTTGCAATAAGTGTTTTCATGTTGTAAGTTGCAAATATTTTATCTGGCTATTGCATATGTTTCACACACATGTTGTAAGTGCATGTTCCAAATGTTGCATTCGCTTCAGACGTTTGTTTCATTCAAGTATTTTTCATGTGTGCAAGTGTTTTGTGTTTCAGAGGTATGTTCAGAGAATCATGGGGGCACAGCCCGAGCGCCGAGGAAAGGGCACGACGAGCCGGGGACCGGCGGATGGGGCACGCGACGCGCCTAGGGTCCTACGGACGGGGCGTGCTCGTCCTTATCTCGGCTCCCGCCTCGTTCTCCACCATGTAGGTAAATGATTGGTAGATCAAAGAGAAACCCCCACCCACACACACACCCTAAGAGAGTTCTTGTTCGATAATCTCCTAATGCAACCTACTGCCCTACTCTAGGAGTTCTTCTTTCGATAAAACCCTAATACAATTTACTGGCCTTTATAAATAAGCCCTTCCTCAAATATGGAAATAACTTAATTTTATTTTAGTTATTCCCCCCAAAAAAAATTTGTCATCCATTGGGAGCGCCCGTGCCCTCTCCTTGTTGCGTCATTACTTGTGTGGTCCGTAAAAGAGTCCGAAATGACCATGGCCAACGCTCTAATGTCACCACTCAAAAAAAAGTAGTATTTGTTGCTGAAAAAAGAAAAAGTAGTATTTCGGTGCCCGGTCATCTCAAAATAATTTTCTTCAGTATCTGAACCCTATCGCCTGAGTTGTATCATTTAGAACTAAACCATTAGCTTAATTGTATGTGCCTAACCAAGTAACCATGGATGGATAAGACCAGTCGCCCGAAATTCATAAAATCAGATGCCTAATTATTGACATCTTATTTTTTATTTCGTAACAATGCACAGGCTTCAGACCTAAATAATAACGCACATATATGGTTTTAAAAAAACAACGCACAAATATACATATACACGTTCTAAGCTAATCATCCTATCCCTCGTGCCATATTGGACAGCCGTTAATGAAGATCGATACGTACGAAGAAATTGTGTAATAAATTCTCATACGAACCAATTTTTTTTTACAGAAAAACATAGGAAACAGGACAAATATTACTATCGTACTCTCAGTGCAGTCAGGAGCAGCCACGAAACAACATTAGGACGTGTTTGGTGAGAGGTGATAAAGTTTAGCTAGCACTTTCGTTTTATTTGACAAAAAGTTTCTAATTTTGAACTAATTAGGCTTAATAGATTTGTCTCGTAAATTACTCCTAATCTGTGCCAACATACATACAATTAGTCTATATCTAATACTCCATGTATTTACCACAACGTTGATGTGATGAGAGTTAAACTTTAACATTCATGAACGCCTTAGGCTCCCAGGCCACACCTATGCAGATCACCGATGGGGTCACATGTCACCATCTCAGGTGCCAAAAAAATCAGCAGCAGAAGCGACCATGCCCTTATTTAGTTCCCAAATTTTACCCCAAAATTCTACTATGCAAAAAAAAGATTCTCATCACATCAAAATGTCGGCACATGCATGGAGTACTAAATGTAGATGAAATCAAAAACTAATTGTACAGTTTGGTTGTACTTTGCGAGACGAACGTTTTAAGCCTAATTAGTCAATATTTGGACAATTATTATCAAATAAAAACAAAACGCTACAGTGTTGCACAGTGTGCTACAGTGATTTCGGGGAGCCCCGAATTCGGGAACTGAACAAGCCCCATCTTTTCCTTCTTCCGCAGCCCACAGCCGTACGGCAGCTGAGCACGGCGGACGGCCCAATGCAAAAGCGCGCCGCGCGAAGGTGAGACCATCCAACGACGGGGCCCGGCGCGCGGACACAACGAAGCGGCTGCCGGCCGGCCGGCCGGTGCGCGCTGCCGTCACCGCAGTTGGCTCCATATGACCATATCCAACCCGTCCGGCCCGTCACACGCACGCGGAGCGCACGCGGATTCGCCTCCTCGACGCCAAAGTCGCGGTTCGCAAACCAACAGGCAACGGTCACCATCCACCGACATCGCCATCAGATTAAGGAGGAAAAACAGGGCCACGTCACGACCAAGTTTCTTTATCGTTGACAGATGTTTTGGTACTAGATCTGTCAGATTTCTATTCGTTTGATTGTGCTTTAGGATTTATGTTATACAGCTGTCATTTTAACTTTGCGACTTCTCACATAAGGAGATTTATACATTTTTTTAGACTGACGAGGGAGTATAGAAATACACATTGGCCCATCTCCGTACAGGCTTCTCTCTCCCGTCCGGGCCTGAACTGAAACCCCCCATTCCCTCCGCTATCGCGGCCGACGGTGAGTCGGCGAGCTCGCTCCCTGGCTCCCGGCCCAGGAGGTGGGTGTGAGGGATGGAGAGGCTGGAGAGCTACCTGAAGGAGCACTTCGATGTGCCGGCGAAGAACCCCTCCGAGGAGGCGCAGCGGCGATGGCGCTCCGCCGTGGGCCTCGTAAAGAACCGCCGCCGCCGCTTCCGCATGGTGCCCGACCTCGACCGCCGCAACCAGGACGAGGCCCAGCGACAATCCATCCAGGTACTCTGCTACTACCCGCCCCACAGTAGCCACTAGTCAACACCAGCCTTCATCACTCTGCTCTGATTGCTAGCTTCCCCTTCCGCAGCCATGCCCGTGCTCTGTCTCATCTCGCATCTCTGAATCTCTGATCCCTCACCCGGCACCGGCACGTGACGCTTTCGCCGTATGCAATATTTTTGTTTTCCCACTGTAGTTTTTTACTACCTTTTCCGAATCAATCTGTCCACATAACCCATTCAGTAATCTGTACTCCTGTGCCTAACCGCATCTGGTTCATCTCTATCTCTTGTGCTAAAAAAACTGCACTATTACGGCATGTAGACTGTAGAGGTGCAGTATTACGGCATGTAGACAGTAGAGTAAGCAGTAAAGTCGAATGATTGATTACCAAGGCCCCGTTTAATTCCAAATTTTTTGACAAAATGGGCACTGTAGCATTTTCGTTGTTATTTGGCAAATAATGTCCAATTATAGTCTAATTAGGCTTAAAAGATTCGTCTCGTGGATTTCGTCTAAACTGTGTAATTAGTTTTATTTTTTATTTATATTTAATGCTTCATGCATGCGTTCAAAGATTCGATGTGACGGAAAATGTGAAAAATTTTGCAAAATTTTTTGCAAACTAAACTGTGCCCAAGTTCGTCTTTGTCATGCCATCGGAATTCGCGACACGGGAGAAATTGACAAAACCCTCGCTCGTTGAAATGTCTGCGTGGGAATGGTCGCCATGTGTGCAAAGCTAGACAACGAACATTTCGGTAGTGTTTAGATGGTGTAAAAGTTGTGTAAATTTTCTGTAGCACTTTTCGTTGTTATTTGGTAAAATTTATCCAATTATGGACTAACTAGGCTCAAAAGATTCGTCTCGACATTTATAGACAAACTGTGCAATTAGTTATTTTTTTTATCTACATTTAATACTCCATGCATGCGTCCAAAGATTCGATGTGACGGAAAATCTTGTAAAATTTTTAGAATTTTGAAGGAAGTAAACACACCCTTCATAATATACACTCGTTCTGCATAGCTTTAGGATAAAAGAAAAGGCAGCAAATAAAAAAGTTTTCATAAAAAAAAAGAAATCTATTTTGTATGGTTCTTATTTCGTTGAAAACGTTTCCATGAGACTTTCTTTCATTCCAGAAGCCCATGACTAATACTCATATTCATCTAGCTGGTCTACATGCAAGTTGTCAATCAACGAAGAATTCGTTTCAAAAAAAAATCGTTTGTCAGTCAACGAAGAATATAAAGCCACAGCTTTTATGCTGTTGTTTCACACAGTTCATACCATACCGAATATGGCGTTTTGTTGCAAATTTTTTTCAAGATTCCTCGTCACATCGAATCTTTGGACGCATGCACGAAGCATTAAATATAGATAAAAAATAAAACTAATTACACAGTTTAGATGAAATTCACGAAACGAATCTTTTAAGCCTAATTAGATCATGATTGGACACTAAATACCAAATAACAACGAAAATGCTACAATACCCTTCTCTACAAAATTTCGTGAACTAAAGTAGGCCTTAGAGATGGCAACGGGTACCCGAAACCCGACTACCCGACGGGTATTACCCGATAAAGAGGCGGGTATGGGATGAATTTTCTACCCGTGGGTACGTTATTGGGCAAAATCCTATACCCATCGGGTATGGCGGGTACGGGTGCGGGTGTATACTACCCATACCCACATACCCGCGGGTAAGACATACCCGCAAAAATAACTAGCCAACCTCAGTTATTTTAGCGCATATAAGTCATGAATTTGGCCCATTGAGACATCCACTATATTTCTAGTAGATTGTCTTTGTTGTAATGATGCTAATAATGTTTGTTAGCATGTTTGTAACTTGTTGGAAGCTTAGAATGATTTATTTTTGCAAGTGACTATTTGATATTTTTAGGTAATTTTCGGGTATACTATCGGGTACAGGTTACCCGTCGGGTAAGAATTACCCGGCGGGTACGGGTATGGAACTATTTTTTTACCCGCATGCGGTTACGGGTAACCCGACGGGTAAAATTTTGCGGGTGCGGGAATGGGTGGGCACTACCCGTCGAGTAGGCCTGAGTATGGCGGCGACCCTCCATCGAGGAAGCTTCCAGGAAGCAGCCTCTTTCCAACGGCAGGGGGCGTCAAAGCATCACCTTGGGGCCCCAATGCAGCCACATTGGTCCCGTCGTCGGGGCCCCCCACCTGTCATAACCTTGTGCTCTTTTCTTGTGAATATCTACTACTACTAGTATAACAGATGTCATAGTTTGATGACTTATCCAGATGTGCATACTTCAATCTTTACTGTTTGTCTGACTCGGAGAATCCAACGTTTTGTCTTTATTTAATCAGTGGATTAGTAGTAGGGTATGTGCTCTAGTTTTGGCGCATCCCCGGTGGGTGCACGTCCATTTCCATCAAGGCGGAAAAAGGGAAAGCTGTAGACTGTTACTAATAAACTGTTACTAATAAACTACAAAGCATCTCATATTCATGCAGTACCTTGTAGTATTGTATCTCATATTACAAGTAAGGAAAGAAACAATATGTTATATCCATGTAGTCACAGCTTTTCATTCTTTGTTTTTGCAGGAAAAAATTCGGCTTGCCCTGTATGTGCAGAAGGCTGCCATCACCTTCATTGATGGTATTACATAACTGCTTCTGCTTGTCTCACAGATTAGTATTTTGCTGCTTTACTAACTCACATCTAAGCCTACCCCAACTTGCTTGGGACCGACAGGCTTGGTTGTTGGTTGTGGTTGTTGTACTAACTCCCATCTAACTTGTCAACCATCTGGTGGTGTTAAAGGTGCCAAGCATAAAGACTATCGGATAACAGAGGATATCATAAAAGCCGGATTTTCCATAAATCCAGATGAACTGGCATCGATCACAAGCAAGCATGATGTGAAAGCTTTGAAGATGCATGGTGGGGCGGATGGGATATCCAAAAAAATCCGATCGTCATTCGACCATGGCATATCTGCCAGTGACCTAGACACAAGGCAAAACATCTATGGCATCAATCGCTACGCGGAGAAACCTTCAAGAAGTTTCTGGATGTTTGTTTGGGATGCGTTGCAGGACATGACTCTTATCATTCTTATGGTGTGTGCTTTGATATCTGCTGTTGTGGGTCTGGCATCTGAAGGTTGGCCCAAGGGCATGTATGATGGCTTGGGAATAATCCTCAGCATTTTGTTGGTTGTGATGGTTACTGCTATCAGTGACTACAGGCAGTCACTTCAGTTCAAGGAGCTTGACAATGAGAAGAAGAAGATATTTATCCATGTGACCAGAGATGGCTCTCGGCAGAAGATCTCAATATATGACTTGGCAGTTGGTGATATCGTGCATCTATCAATTGGAGACCAAGTACCTGCTGATGGACTGTACATTCATGGATACTCCCTTTTGATTGATGAGTCCAGTTTGTCAGGTGAGAGTGATCCAGTTTATATTTCTCAAGATAAGCCGTTCATCTTGGCAGGAACTAAAGTTCAGGATGGATCAGCTAAGATGATAGTAACCGCTGTCGGTATGCGCACTGAATGGGGAAGGTTGATGAGCACGTTGAGTGAAGGAGGAGAGGACGAGACGCCGCTGCAGGTTAAGCTAAACGGAGTCGCAACCATCATTGGCAAGATAGGCCTGATGTTTGCCACATTAACATTTGTGGTCCTCATGGTTAGATTCCTTATTGAAAAAGGTTTAACAGTTGGTTTGTCCAAATGGTATTCTACTGATGCACTGACTATAGTAAATTACTTTGCAACGGCAGTCACTATTATTGTCGTTGCTGTTCCTGAGGGGCTGCCTCTAGCTGTTACTTTGAGTCTTGCATTTGCAATGAAAAAGCTAATGAATGATAAAGCACTTGTACGGCATCTTTCAGCATGTGAGACAATGGGATCTGCTGGTACCATCTGCACGGATAAAACAGGTACTTTGACTACTAACCATATGGTGGTTGACAAGATATGGATATCTGAGGTCTCAAAGTCAGTTACCAGTAGCAATAGTTTGGAAGATCTGACTTCTGCCATTTCTCCAGCTACATTGAGCCTACTTTTGCAGGGCATTTTTGAGAACACCAGTGCAGAGGTAGTCAATGAGAAGGATGGTAGGCAAACTGTTCTAGGAACTCCAACAGAAAGGGCAATATTTGAATTTGGCTTGAAATTGGCAGGTCTTGATGCTGAGGATAGGACCTGCACCAAGGTTAAGGTTGAGCCTTTCAATTCGGTTAAGAAGAAGATGGCAGTGTTGGTCTCATTACAAAATGGCGTTTACCGTTGGTTCACCAAAGGTGCATCAGAGATTATTGTGCAGATGTGTGACATGATGATAGATGGCGGTGGAAACAGTGTTCCCTTGTCAGAAGCTCAGAGAAAGAACATCTTGGATACTATCTACTCCTTTGCTTCTGATGCTTTAAGGACACTGTGCTTGGCGTATAAGGAAGTGGATGATTTCGATGATGATGCAGATAGCCCAACAAGTGGTTTTACTCTAATATCCATTTTTGGCATAAAGGATCCTTTGCGCCCAGGAGTCAAGGATGCTGTTAAGGCCTGTATGTCTGCTGGTATCATTGTGAGAATGGTGACTGGTGATAATATCAATACAGCTAAAGCTATAGCCAAAGAGTGTGGAATACTAACTGATGGTGACGTAGCAATAGAAGGACCAGAATTCCGCAGCAAGAGCCCAGAAGAGATGAGGGACTTAATACCTAAGATTCGGGTTCATTTCACATCCCTCAACCTATGGTTACACTAATATATATTAAGATTTCATTTTTTTCTCAATTTTAATTATATTCCAACATTGGCAGGTCATGGCTCGTTCTTTACCATTGGACAAGCATACCCTTGTGACAAACTTGCGAGGTATGTTCCGTGAGGTGGTTGCTGTGACAGGTGATGGCACGAACGATGCTCCAGCATTACATGAAGCAGATATTGGCCTTGCTATGGGCATAGCAGGAACAGAGGTACTAGGTTATAATGAGTTCGTTCATGGATGACAAGAATACATAGATTGTGATTCTATGCTTGAAAAGTTGGTCAAAGTAACCTATTTAGTTCTTTTATATCTTTAAACTTTGGTTCTGTGATTCAAATAGTTTGCCTTCATGGTCTCACAAAAATAATATCAAAATATTCATCTCTGCTATTCGTCATCTCTGCTATTCGTAGCGTTAAATCTCATGCTGACTGAATATTGGGCTGGTGCCATTAGGATTAGGAGTTTAGAACTTCTCACTTACAAGGGCTTCTCCTTCAGCAACTCACCATGTCCCTGAAAGATAATGGTATAAACTTACATATTTTCAGGTTGCCAAGGAGAGTGCTGATGTGATAGTGCTTGATGACAATTTTACAACTATAATAAATGTTGCAAGGTGGGGTCGTGCGGTTTACATAAACATCCAAAAGTTTGTGCAGTTTCAGTTGACTGTCAATATTGTTGCTTTGGTCATCAACTTTGTTTCAGCATGTATTACAGGTGTGGGCATCATCTATAGTATTCTTTCTCCAATGCCACTATGCCACAGTCATTCAATTGATGAATTCTTGATATCCCTTATTGAAATAATAAAATTTTGACTCTTGTATCACAGGGAGTGCTCCTCTCACAGCGGTGCAATTGTTGTGGGTCAATATGATTATGGATACATTAGGAGCTTTAGCTCTAGCAACAGAGCCTCCAAATGATGGCATGATGAAGAGGCCACCTGTTGGGCGAGGGGAAAGTTTCATTACCAAAGTCATGTGGAGAAATATCATTGGGCAAAGTTTATATCAGTTGGTTGTACTTGGAGTTCTCATGTTTGCTGGGGAACAGTTTCTGAATATCAAGGGCGCAGATTCCAAATCTGTTATCAATACACTCATATTCAACTCCTTTGTGTTCTGCCAGGTGAGCGCATTATAACTGCTGTCAATACACTTTCATTCCTAGTGCAGTAGTGCCTACGTTCACTTCAGACATTTTTTTTCGCGATTGGGTCTAAGCCCGTTTTTCATTAAGCAGACAGGAATTTGAAAATGTCCACTTCAGACATTTGTTTACCCTACATTTAAATTCTTTCCATATGGTAATGCCTGATCAGTGATAACATATAATCTGATGCATTGTTTTCAAGTCGTCCGATTAATCGCGATTAATCGCGATTAATCGTCCTGGTCGGTCTCAGGTGACCGATCAGGGGTAGTGTCGACCTGTACAAGTCGTCCGATTAATCGCGATTAATCGTGATTAATCGTCCTGGTCGGTCCCAGGTCGACCAGGTCCGACCAGACGATTTGAAAACATTGATCTGATGAGCTTGAAATTATGTTGTCTCAGGTGTTCAATGAAATAAACAGCAGGGAAATGGAGAAGATTAATGTTTTCCGTGGAATGGTCACCAACTGGATCTTTATTGCAATCATAGCTGTGACAGTCGTATTTCAAGTGGTGATCATAGAATTTCTGGGCACTTTTGCAAGTACTGTTCCACTTAACTGGCAGCTTTGGCTGCTAAGCGTTGGCCTTGGATCGGTCAGCTTGATTGTTGGTGCCATCTTGAAGTGCATCCCAGTTACTAAATCAGATGGAGTTCCTGCAAGTCCGAATGGCTATGCACCGCTCCCCAGCGGTCCTGATGACATATAGCTGAAGAAGAAGTGTGATGGAAAAGGAGTTTCATTTGGTAGCATCAGCGGGTTCGTGAGAACCCCAAACGCGCCACGGCCACCTTCAATTTTGTGTCATGTTTGGAATAAGTAATAAACCACTGTCTAGCTCAGTTTTAGTAGACTGTCATATGCTTTGTCCTGCAATTACACGTTTTTTTTCCCTGTTTGCTGTTGCTGCTGTGTAAAAAAGATGGTGATGAACACAATGCAAGCACTGTTTTCTTGGGTCATGGCCCTCATGGAAACGAAGTTTTCTTGACTAATCCAAGTACACTTACTTTGTAGGAAGAAAATAAAAGCACATTAACTTGACTAGCAAAATTCGAATTTACATAGCTGAACGCCTCTTTATTAAACTTTAAAGTGGAAATACAATAGAAACAGAAACATTGCAACGTTGTCTAATAAAAACCCAGAAACATTGCATCAGCAGTAGGATCATGAATTCATGATCGAAGTGTCATTAAGCTGCTAGTCACCAAACTCTACAAAACCCTAAACCACTGGATATCAATGTTGGAATTTATATAGGCTTGGCCCAATAACCAATTGTGAAATTCCTAATAAATCTCAAAGGCCCATTCATGTGAGCAAGAGGGGATGTGGGAACTCTTTAGTACCACCTTGCTTGTGGAAGTGGAGGTAGTCATACTTAAATATGTAAGTCCTCCCCACTTCCTCAAGTCTAGTGTGAGGAGGAGTAAGAGAAGTCCACACGCGCGCGCTCGCCTCGCCGGGCGGGGCGGAGGGCGCGGGTGCGCGGCACCTGCGTGAATGGTCCGCCGAAATCCGGCTCCTCGCCTTGCGGGAGCGCAGTCTCCTTTTGCTGTTTTCGTTTTTTGGTTTCTTGGCCTTCAAGTTGTATGAGTCCTAACCGGTTACAAATTAAGAGTCCTAAATCAATTTAGATCGTGATCGCGACACGAGATTGGTTGGACAGGACTATATAAGCAACCTGCCGACTGGATGTAAGTGGATGTAAGTGGATGTAAGTTATCTGAGCTACCTTTTGGTTGTAAACCAATTGGATGTAAGTGGGTGTTCAAAAAGAAGCTTAGGCCTGATGGTACTATTGACAAGTACAAGGCTCGACTTGTGGCTAAGGGTTATACCCAGAAGGAAGGCGAGGATTTCTTTGATACTTATTCACCTGTTGCTAGAATGACCACTATTCGAGTGCTACTTTCTCTGGCTGCCTCGTATGGTCTTCTCGTTCATCAAATGGACGTGAAGACAGCTTTCCTTAATGGAGAGTTGGATGAGGAGATTTATATGGATCAGCCAGATGGATTTGTGGTAAAAGGTGAAGAGCAGAAGGTGTGTAAATTACTGAAGTCTTTGTATGGCTTAAAACAAGCACCTAAACAATGGCATGAGAAGTTTGACACTACTTTAACTGGTGCGGGCTTTGCTGTTAATGAAGCTGATAGGTGTGTGTATTATCGACATGGTGGGGGCCAATCTGTTATATTATGTTTATATGTTGATGATATTCTAATCTTTGGAACAAACATTGATATTATTAATGAGGTCAAGTCTTTTTTGTCAAAGAGTTTTGACACGAAAGATCTAGGAGAAGCTGATGTAATTCTAAACATTAAGCTGATTAAGGAAGATAGTGGGATTACCTTGTCACATCTCACTATGTTGAGAAGGTCTTGAGCCGTTTTGGCTTTATGGATAGCAAGCCTACTTCAACACCTTATGATCCTAGTGTGACATTGAGAAAGAATAAAAAGATTGCTAGAGATCAATTGAGATATTCTCAGATAATTGGTTCACTCATGTATCTAGCTAGTGCAACCAGACCAGATATCTCTTTTGCCGTGTGCAAGTTGAGTAGGTACATGTCCAATCCGGGTGAAAATCATTGGCATGCACTTGAGAGGGTCTTGCGTTATCTCAAAGGTACAATGAGTTTTGGGATTCACTATTCTGGGCACCCAGCTGTGCTAGAGGGATATAGTGATGCGAACTGGATTTCTGATATTGATCAAATCTATGCTACTAGTGGGTATGTGTTTACTCTTGGAGGTGGCGTAGTGTCATGGAGGTCTAGTAAACAGACTATTTTGACTAAATCTACCATGGAAGCAGAACTTACTGCTTTGGATACAGCTTCTGCAGAGGCAGAGTGGCTGCGTGAGCTCTTGTCAGACTTGCCGGTGGTTGAAAAACAAATACCGGCTATCCTTATGAACTGTGATAACCAAACAGTGATCACTAAAGTAAATAGTGCTAAGGATAATGCGAAGTCAACAAGACACGTTAAAAGACGTTTGAAGTCTGTCAGGAAGTTGAGAAACTCCGGAGTAATCACTGTGGCTTATGTGCAAACAGACAAGAACCTGGCAGATCCTTTTACCAAAGGACTATCACGGAATGTGATAGAAATAGCATCAAGGGAGATGGGTTTGAGACCCATATGAGTTTACAGTAGTAGTAACTCAACCTTTTTGATCGGAGATCCCGTGACTTAGGATCTGGGAAGAACAAACTATTGGTAAACTGAGGAGAGTATAATTATAACCCTCTCTATGTGAAGATGCAATACTCTCAAAGCGTTGAGGCACTGTATGGTAGGTTGGCTAATGCCTTAACATGTTTTATTGGCTTTAACAAGCGAAGATGCTGTCCTACAGAGTATTCTTGAAAGAACATGCCTATATGATTTTGACTGTAGAACGTCGCAGTCTATGAGACTTGGGTGGTCTCTAGTAAGATCATGAAGAGACCAGGGAGTACGACGTATATGCTCCACCCACGGAGTAAGGCTATTAGTAGCCAAGTACTAGTTTGATTTTGAGCAAAGCTTATTCACACAAAACTTGCAATTCAAGGCATAGTCCATTGTTCAAGTTGTGGATGAGTGTAGCTTGAGATTCTAGGCGGAAGTTCAACTTCACAGTCTCTGCCGAAACACTGGTATATCAAACAGTAGTGAGAACAGGCAAATCTCTAAATGGGTATTTGAGATCTGGTGGGGGATTGTTGGAATTTATATGGGCTTGGCCCAATAACCAATTGTGAAATTCCTAATAAATCTCAAAGGCCCATTCATGTGAGCAAGAGGGGATGTGGGAACTCTTTAGTACCACCTTGCTTGTGGAAGTGGAGGTAGTCATACTTAAATATGGAAGTCCTCCCCACTTCCTCAAGTCTAGTGTGAGGAGGAGTAAGAGAAGTCCACACGCGCGCGCTCGCTCGCCTCGCCTCGCCTGGCCGGGCGGGGCGGGGCGGAGGGCGCGGGTGCGCGGCACCTGCGTGAATGGTCCGCCGAAATCTGGCTCCTCGCCTTGCGGGAGCGCGGTCTCCTTTTGCTGTTTTCGTTTTTTGGTTTCTTGGCCTTCAAGTTGTATGAGTCCTAACCGGTTACAAATTAAGAGTCCTAAATCAATTTAGATCGTGATCGCGACACGAGATTGGTTGGACAGGACTATATAAGCAACCTGCCGACTGGATGTAAGTGGATGTAAGTGGATGTAAGTTATCTGAGCTACCTTTTGGTTGTAAACCAATTGGATGTAAGTGGGTGTTCAAAAAGAAGCTTAGGCCTGATGGTACTATTGACAAGTACAAGGCTCGACTTGTGGCTAAGGGTTATACCCAGAAGGAAGGCGAGGATTTCTTTGATACTTATTCACCTGTTGCTAGAATGACCACTATTCGAGTGCTACTTTCTCTGGCTGCCTCGTATGGTCTTCTCGTTCATCAAATGGACGTGAAGACAGCTTTCCTTAATGGAGAGTTGGATGAGGAGATTTATATGGATCAGCCAGATGGATTTGTGGTAAAAGGTGAAGAGCAGAAGGTGTGTAAATTACTGAAGTCTTTGTATGGCTTAAAACAAGCACCTAAACAATGGCATGAGAAGTTTGACACTACTTTAACTGGTGCGGGCTTTGCTGTTAATGAAGCTGATAGGTGTGTGTATTATCGACATGGTGGGGGCCAATCTGTTATATTATGTTTATATGTTGATGATATTCTAATCTTTGGAACAAACATTGATATTATTAATGAGGTCAAGTCTTTTTTGTCAAAGAGTTTTGACACGAAAGATCTAGGAGAAGCTGATGTAATTCTAAACATTAAGCTGATTAAGGAAGATAGCGGGATTACCTTGTCACATCTCACTATGTTGAGAAGGTCTTGAGCCGTTTTGGCTTTATGGATAGCAAGCCTACTTCAACACCTTATGATCCTAGTGTGACATTGAGAAAGAATAAAAAGATTGCTAGAGATCAATTGAGATATTCTCAGATAATTGGTTCACTCATGTATCTAGCTAGTGCAACCAGACCAGATATCTCTTTTGCCGTGTGCAAGTTGAGTAGGTACATGTCCAATCCGGGTGAAAATCATTGGCATGCACTTGAGAGGGTCTTGCGTTATCTCAAAGGTACAATGAGTTTTGGGATTCACTATTCTGGGCACCCAGCTGTGCTAGAGGGATATAGTGATGCGAACTGGATTTCTGATATTGATCAAATCTATGCTACTAGTGGGTATGTGTTTACTCTTGGAGGTGGCGTAGTGTCATGGAGGTCTAGTAAACAGACTATTTTGACTAAATCTACCATGGAAGCAGAACTTACTGCTTTGGATACAGCTTCTGCAGAGGCAGAGTGGCTGCGTGAGCTCTTGTCAGACTTGCCGGTGGTTGAAAAACAAATACCGGCTATCCTTATGAACTGTGATAACCAAACAGTGATCACTAAAGTAAATAGTGCTAAGGATAATGCGAAGTCAACAAGACACGTTAAAAGACGTTTGAAGTCTGTCAGGAAGTTGAGAAACTCCGGAGTAATCACTGTGGCTTATGTGCAAACAGACAAGAACCTGGCAGATCCTTTTACCAAAGGACTATCACGGAATGTGATAGAAATAGCATCAAGGGAGATGGGTTTGAGACCCATATGAGTTTACAGTAGTAGTAACCCAACCTTTTTGATCGGAGATCCCGTGACTTAGGATCTGGGAAGAACAAACTATTGGTAAACTGAGGAGAGTATAATTATAACCCTCTCTATGTGAAGATGCAATACTCTCAAAGCGTTGAGGCACTGTATGGTAGGTTGGCTAATGCCTTAACATGTTTTATTGGCTTTAACAAGCGAAGATGCTGTCCTACAGAGTATTCTTGAAAGAACATGCCTATATGATTTTGACTGTAGAACGTCGCAGTCTATGAGACTTGGGTGGTCTCTAGTAAGATCATGAAGAGACCAGGGAGTACGACGTATATGCTCCACCCACGGAGTAAGGCTATTAGTAGCCAAGTACTAGTTTGATTTTGAGCAAAGCTTATTCACACAAAACTTGCAATTCAAGGCATAGTCCATTGTTCAAGTTGTGGATGAGTGTAGCTTGAGATTCTAGGCGGAAGTTCAACTTCACAGTCTCTGCCGAAACACTGGTATATCAAACAGTAGTGAGAACAGGCAAATCTCTAAATGGGTATTTGAGATCTGGTGGGGGATTGTTGGAATTTATATGGGCTTGGCCCAATAACCAATTGTGAAATTCCTAATAAATCTCAAAGGCCCATTCATGTGAGCAAGAGGGGATGTGGGAACTCTTTAGTACCACCTTGCTTGTGGAAGTGGAGGTAGTCATACTTAAATATGGAAGTCCTCCCCACTTCCTCAAGTCTAGTGTGAGGAGGAGTAAGAGAAGTCCACGCGCGCGCGCTCGCTCGCCTCGCCTCGCCTCGCCGGGCGGGGCGGGGCGGAGGGCGCGGGTGCGCGGCACCTGCGTGAATGGTCCGCCGAAATCTGGCTCCTCGCCTTGCGGGAGCGCGGTCTCCTTTTGCTGTTTTCGTTTTTTGGTTTCTTGGCCTTCAAGTTGTATGAGTCCTAACCGGTTACAAATTAAGAGTCCTAAATCAATTTAGATCGTGATCGCGACACGAGATTGGTTGGACAGGACTATATAAGCAACCTGCCGACTGGATGTAAGTGGATGTAAGTGGATGTAAGTTATCTGAGCTACCTTTTGGTTGTAAACCAATTGGATGTAAGTGGGTGTTCAAAAAGAAGCTTAGGCCTGATGGTACTATTGACAAGTACAAGGCTCGACTTGTGGCTAAGGGTTATACCCAGAAGGAAGGCGAGGATTTCTTTGATACTTATTCACCTGTTGCTAGAATGACCACTATTCGAGTGCTACTTTCTCTGGCTGCCTCGTATGGTCTTCTCGTTCATCAAATGGACGTGAAGACAGCTTTCCTTAATGGAGAGTTGGATGAGGAGATTTATATGGATCAGCCAGATGGATTTGTGGTAAAAGGTGAAGAGCAGAAGGTGTGTAAATTACTGAAGTCTTTGTATGGCTTAAAACAAGCACCTAAACAATGGCATGAGAAGTTTGACACTACTTTAACTGGTGCGGGCTTTGCTGTTAATGAAGCTGATAGGTGTGTGTATTATCGACATGGTGGGGGCCAATCTGTTATATTATGTTTATATGTTGATGATATTCTAATCTTTGGAACAAACATTGATATTATTAATGAGGTCAAGTCTTTTTTGTCAAAGAGTTTTGACACGAAAGATCTAGGAGAAGCTGATGTAATTCTAAACATTAAGCTGATTAAGGAAGATAGCGGGATTACCTTGTCACATCTCACTATGTTGAGAAGGTCTTGAGCCGTTTTGGCTTTATGGATAGCAAGCCTACTTCAACACCTTATGATCCTAGTGTGACATTGAGAAAGAATAAAAAGATTGCTAGAGATCAATTGAGATATTCTCAGATAATTGGTTCACTCATGTATCTAGCTAGTGCAACCAGACCAGATATCTCTTTTGCCGTGTGCAAGTTGAGTAGGTACATGTCCAATCCGGGTGAAAATCATTGGCATGCACTTGAGAGGGTCTTGCGTTATCTCAAAGGTACAATGAGTTTTGGGATTCACTATTCTGGGCACCCAGCTGTGCTAGAGGGATATAGTGATGCGAACTGGATTTCTGATATTGATCAAATCTATGCTACTAGTGGGTATGTGTTTACTCTTGGAGGTGGCGTAGTGTCATGGAGGTCTAGTAAACAGACTATTTTGACTAAATCTACCATGGAAGCAGAACTTACTGCTTTGGATACAGCTTCTGCAGAGGCAGAGTGGCTGCGTGAGCTCTTGTCAGACTTGCCGGTGGTTGAAAAACAAATACCGGCTATCCTTATGAACTGTGATAACCAAACAGTGATCACTAAAGTAAATAGTGCTAAGGATAATGCGAAGTCAACAAGACACGTTAAAAGACGTTTGAAGTCTGTCAGGAAGTTGAGAAACTCCGGAGTAATCACTGTGGCTTATGTGCAAACAGACAAGAACCTGGCAGATCCTTTTACCAAAGGACTATCACGGAATGTGATAGAAATAGCATCAAGGGAGATGGGTTTGAGACCCATATGAGTTTACAGTAGTAGTAACCCAACCTTTTTGATCGGAGATCCCGTGACTTAGGATCTGGGAAGAACAAACTATTGGTAAACTGAGGAGAGTATAATTATAACCCTCTCTATGTGAAGATGCAATACTCTCAAAGCGTTGAGGCACTGTATGGTAGGTTGGCTAATGCCTTAACATGTTTTATTGGCTTTAACAAGCGAAGATGCTGTCCTACAGAGTATTCTTAAAAGAACATGCCTATATGATTTTGACTGTAGAACGTCGCAGTCTATGAGACTTGGGTGGTCTCTAGTAAGATCATGAAGAGACCAGGGAGTACGACGTATATGCTCCACCCACGGAGTAAGGCTATTAGTAGCCAAGTACTAGTTTGATTTTGAGCAAAGCTTATTCACACAAAACTTGCAATTCAAGGCATAGTCCATTGTTCAAGTTGTGGATGAGTGTAGCTTGAGATTCTAGGCGGAAGTTCAACTTCACAGTCTCTGCCGAAACACTGGTATATCAAACAGTAGTGAGAACAGGCAAATCTCTAAATGGGTATTTGAGATCTGGTGGGGGATTGTTGGAATTTATATGGGCTTGGCCCAATAACCAATTGTGAAATTCCTAATAAATCTCAAAGGCCCATTCATGTGAGCAAGAGGGGATGTGGGAACTCTTTAGTACCACCTTGCTTATGGAAGTGGAGGTAGTCATACTTAAATATGGAAGTCCTCCCCACTTCCTCAAGTCTAGTGTGAGGAGGAGTAAGAGAAGTCCACACGCGCGCGCTCGCTCGCCTCGCCTCGCCTCGCCGGGCCGGGCCGGGCGGGGCGGAGGGCGCGGGTGCGCGGCACCTGCGTGAATGGTCCGCCGAAATCTGGCTCCTCACCTTGCGGGAGCGCGGTCTCCTTTTGCTGTTTTCGTTTTTTGGTTTCTTGGCCTTCAAGTTGTATGAGTCCTAACCGGTTACAAATTAAGAGTCCTAAATCAATTTAGATCGTGATCGCGACACGAGATTGGTTGGACAGGACTATATAAGCAACCTGCCGGCCACGCCAAAACGCATCCAGTTAATCCTAGGGTTTTTGCCTCTACTCGCTATTGCGCCGCCGCTGTAGCTACTCCAGTCCGATCGCTTGCGTGCACCAGCGACCGGGTGAGCAGGTCTCCGGAACCCTCGTCTTTGCGATCCTGCACCGGGAGAAGACGAATAAGGTTTTTGGGAAGCGTTCTTCGCGCGACTGCTCCCAAAGCTTCCACAACGGCTCGACTTCCGAAGGGTGCATCGGCGCGTCGGCTTCGTCGTGCTAGAGCTCGCGGGGTCGTCATCAAGAATACTCCTCCGCCTCTCATCGACGACTTTGACGACGACTTCAACATCGACGACATCGACATCAGCGATCTCGCTCCATCACCACCGCCAGCAACATCTTCAACACCATCTACTACTACAACTGAAAGGTATAATTCTCTTGATCTAATTTACGTTCGTACAATCTAATCTATCTGCTGGACTATCAATGCTTGTCATGTTAATGCTGTGGAATATGCTGATCTGCTATACTAGTATGCCATACATGTTTAATCTAGTTCTTATATTTATCATGATTTATGTTCTAGATTTAATCATGCTTTTAATCTAGAAATTGCCTAATTCTTTAACAATCCAAAAACCTTATTATAGGCTGTTTCCAGAATTATCTATGGCTAGTTTTGTTGACGCGCTGAGGCCGGAAAAGTTTTCTGGTGCGCATTTTAAAAGGTGGTCTGTCAAGGTCACTGATTGGCTTACTGCCATGAAAGTTTTCTGGGTCAAAGATGGCATGCCTGAGGGAAACATCTCTGATGAAGATCAGAGAAAATTCCAGGAAGCTAATGATATCTTTGTGGGAGCTGTGCGTAATGTGCTTTCAGATTATCTATTTGATACTATGATGCACTTAAGAGACGCAAAGGCTTTATGGGATCATCTGAATGCTACTTATGGTGCTTCAGATGCAGGCAAAGAGCTGTATACCATGGAGAGCTTTAATGACTACAAGATGGTTGCTAACAAATCAGTAGTCGAGCAAGCTCATGAGATCCAGCGCCTGGCTAAGGAACTTGAACTCCTTAAATGTGTCTTACCCGATGAGTTTGTGGCTGGGTGCATTATTGCTAAATTGCCTTCTTCATGGAGGAATTTCGCCACAAGTCTCAAACACAAGAGACAGAAAATATCATTTGAAAACCTGATAGCATCTCTTGATGTCGAGGAAAAAGCTCGGGCTAAAGATAGCATTGAGAAGGGGAACGAGGAAAAATCTAGCGCCCACTTTATCCAGAGAAACCATGGCAAGAATAAGGGAAAGCCTAAGCAACCTACTTTAAGGGAAAGCCTAAGCTAAAGATGAAACGCTAGACTACTTTAAAATCTATAAGGCTGAAGTTGAAAATCAACTAGAGAGAAAAATTAAACATCTAAGGTCAGATCGTGGTGGTGAATATTTTTCTATATTATTTGATGAGTTCTGTGCGGAACATGGTATTATTCATGAGAGGACAGCTCCTTATTCGCCCGAATCTAACGGGATTGCCGAGAGGAAAAACCGCACGCTGACTGACTTGGTGAACGCCATGTTAGACACTGCTGGTCTATCTAAGGCATGGTGGGGGGAAGCTCTATTGACTGCAAGTCATGTCCTGAATAGAATTCTAAACAGAAATAAAGAGACAACTCCATATGAGAATTGGATTGGAAGGAAACCATCACTTTCATACTTGCGCACGTGGGGATGTTTGGCGAAAGTCAATGTTCCAATTTCTAAGAAGCGTAAGCTTGGACCGAAGACTGTGGATTGTGTCTTTCTAGGATATGCTCACCATAGCATTGCCTATAGATTTTTAGTAGTAAAATCTGAAGTTCCTGATATGCATGTTGATACAATATTTGAATCTCGTGATGCTACATTTTTTGAAAATATATTCCCTATGAAAGATATGTGTAGCAATGCTAGATTTTCCTCTGAGATAGCTCCTGATTTTACGGTACCTATTGAGTCTTCTATTGAATCATTTGAGCAACCACCTGAAGAAGTCTTTGAGGAGAATGACAATGAAGTTCCTGCGAGGAACAAGAGACGAAGGATTGCAAAATCCTTTGGTGATGATTTCATTGTGTATCTTGTGGACGATATTCCTACTTCTATTACAGAGGCATATGCATCTCCAGATGCAGATGATTGGAAAGAAGCTGTTCGTAGTGAGATAGACTCAATTCTTTCTAATAGAACTTGGGAGTTATCTGAGCTACCTTTTGGTTGTAAACCAATTGGATGTAAGTGGGTGTTCAAAAAGAAGCTTAGGCCTGATGGTACTATTGACAAGTACAAGGCTCGGCTTGTGGCTAAGGGTTATACCCAGAAGGAAGGCGAGGATTTCTTTGATACTTATTCACCTGTTGCTAGAATGACCACTATTCGAGTGCTACTTTCTCTGGCTGCCTCGTATGGTCTTCTCGTTCATCAAATGGACGTGAAGACAGCTTTCCTTAATGGAGAGTTGGATGAGGAGATTTATATGGATCAGCCAGATGGATTTGTGGTAAAAGGTGAAGAGCAGAAGGTGTGTAAATTACTGAAGTCTTTGTATGGCTTAAAACAAGCACCTAAACAATGGCATGAGAAGTTTGACACTACTTTAACTGGTGCGGGCTTTGCTGTTAATGAAGCTGATAGGTGTGTGTATTATCGACATGGTGGGGGCCAATCTGTTATATTATGTTTATATGTTGATGATATTCTAATCTTTGGAACAAACATTGATATTATTAATGAGGTCAAGTCTTTTTTGTCAAAGAGTTTTGACACGAAAGATCTAGGAGAAGCTGATGTAATTCTAAACATTAAGCTGATTAAGGAAGATAGTGGGATTACCTTGTCACATCTCACTATGTTGAGAAGGTCTTGAGCCGTTTTGGCTTTATGGATAGCAAGCCTACTTCAACACCTTATGATCCTAGTGTGACATTGAGAAAGAATAAAAAGATTGCTAGAGATCAATTGAGATATTCTCAGATAATTGGTTCACTCATGTATCTAGCTAGTGCAACCAGACCAGATATCTCTTTTGCCGTGTGCAAGTTGAGTAGGTACATGTCCAATCCGGGTGAAAATCATTGGCATGCACTTGAGAGGGTCTTGCGTTATCTCAAAGGTACAATGAGTTTTGGGATTCACTATTCTGGGCACCCAGCTGTGCTAGAGGGATATAGTGATGCGAATTGGATTTCTGATATTGATCAAATCTATGCTACTAGTGGGTATGTGTTTACTCTTGGAGGTGGCGTAGTGTCATGGAGGTCTAGTAAACAGACTATTTTGACTAAATCTACCATGGAAGCAGAACTTACTGCTTTGGATACAGCTTCTGCAGAGGCAGAGTGGCTGCGTGAGCTCTTGTCAGACTTGCCGGTGGTTGAAAAACCAATACCGGCTATCCTTATGAACTGTGATAACCAAACAGTGATCACTAAAGTAAATAGTGCTAAGGATAATGCGAAGTCAACAAGACACGTTAAAAGACGTTTGAAGTCTGTCAGAAAGTTGAGAAACTCCGGAGTAATCACTGTGGCTTATGTGCAAACAGACAAGAACCTGGCAGATCCTTTTACCAAAGGACTATCACGGAATGTGATAGAAATAGCATCAAGGGAGATGGGTTTGAGACCCATATGAGTTTACAGTAGTAGTAACCCAACCTTTTTGATCGGAGATCCCGTGACTTAGGATCTGGGAAGAACAAACTATTGGTAAACTGAGGAGAGTATAATTATAACCCTCTCTATGTGAAGATGCAATACTCTCAAAGCGTTGAGTCACTGTATGGTAGGTTGGCTAATGCCTTAACATGTTTTATTGGCTTTAACAAGCGAAGATGCTGTCCTACAGAGTATTCTTGAAAGAACATGCCTATATGATTTTGACTGTAGAACGTCGCAGTCTATGAGACTTGGGTGGTCTCTAGTAAGATCATGAAGAGACCAGGGAGTACGACGTATATGCTCCACCCACGGAGTAAGGCTATTAGTAGCCAAGTACTAGTTTGATTTTGAGCAAAGCTTATTCACACAAAACTTGCAATTCAAGGCATAGTCCATTGTTCAAGTTGTGGATGAGTGTAGCTTGAGATTCTAGGCGGAAGTTCAACTTCACAGTCTTTGCCGAAACACTGGTATATCAAACAGTAGTGAGAACAGGCAAATCTCTAAATGGGTATTTGAGATCTGGTGGGGAATTGTTGGAATTTATATGGGCTTGGCCCAATAACCAATTGTGAAATTCCTAATAAATCTCAAAGGCCCATTCATGTGAGCAAGAGGGGATGTGGGAACTCTTTAGTACCACCTTGCTTGTGGAAGTGGAGGTAGTCATACTTAAATATGAAAGTCCTCCCCACTTCCTCAAGTCTAGTGTGAGGAGGAGTAAGAGAAGTCCACACGCGCGCGCTCGCTCGCCTCGCCTCGCCGGGCCGGGCCGGGCGGGGCGGGGCGGGGCGGAGGGCGCGGCACCTGCGTGAATGGTCCGCCGAAATCCGGCTCCTCGCCTTGCGGGAGCGCGGTTTCCTTTTGCTGTTTTCGTTTTTTGGTTTCTTGGCCTTCAAGTTGTATGAGTCCTAACCGGTTACAAATTAAGAGTCCTAAATCAATTTAGATCGTGATCGCGACACGAGATTGGTTGGACAGGACTATATAAGCAACCTGCCGGCCACGCCAAAACGCATCCAGTTAATCCTAGGGTTTTTGCCTCTACTCGCTATTGCGCCGCCGCTGTAGCTACTCCAGTCCGATCGCTTGCGTGCACCAGCGACCGGGTGAGCAGGTCTCCGGAACCCTCGTCTTTGCGATCCTGCACCGGGAGAAGACGAATAAGGTTTTTGGGAAGCGTTCTTCGCGCGACTGCTCCCAAAGCTTCCACAACGGCTCGACTTCCGAAGGGTGCATCGGCGCGTCGGTTTCGTCGTGCTAGAGCTCGCGGGGTCGTCATCAAGAATACTCCTCCGCCTCTCATCGACGACTTTGACGACGACTTCAACATCGACGACATCGACATCAGCGATCTCGCTCCATCACCACCGCCAGCAACATCTTCAACACCATCTACTACTACAACTGAAAGGTATAATTCTCTTGATCTAATTTTGACGTTTGTACAATCTAATCTATCTGCTGGACTATCAATGCTTATCATGTTAATGCTGTGGAATATGCTGATCTGCTATACTAGTATGCCATACATGTTTAATCTAGTTCTTATATTTATCATGATTTATGTTCTAGATTGAATCATGCTTTTAATCTGGAAATTGCCTAATTCTTTAACAATCAATTCCCCAACAATTTATCAACTTGCGTCAGTGTCACCTTTCGGATCGTCATCGTCGTTCTCTTGCACACCGTCACTGGGTTCTGGCTTCGGATCGTTGTTCTGTTGCACACCATCACACATGGGATGTAGAACTGAGAAGGCGTTACTATTACTGTCCATGATCCATCCATCGTCCAGCTGCAGCAAATGTTCCACGGTAAACACAAAGTCAGAGTCTTCTAGCTTCAAATCTTGCGCTGTAAACTCCACACGTCTTCTGTAACCATCTCCAATCGCTGCGGCTCGTCGTCGACCCTGATGTATACGCCGCCATGGACGCCGGCGCAATGGTATTGGTAACCGCCGTCGCCTGCTTGTTCCATCATGGGTTGGTGTTGCCAAGTGGCCAACGCTTCTGCGGTCAGCTCGGTCACCGGCACAGCAGCAGCATGGGACGACGTGGTGGCATAGGAGGAGCACCCGACGTCAGGAGGCGCCGGCGCAGTAGCGGTGGCATAGGAGGAGGACAACCCGACATCGGGCGCCGCCGTCCAGTAATCCGCGTCGAAGTGGTACTCCACCTGGCGCGCCGCCGCGCGCTGCCGCTGCCTCTTGTTGCACGGGGCCGGCACGTCGTTGGCCTCGAGCTGCTGCTGGCGCTGGTCGCCGTCCGCCGCGCCCGCCGCCTTGGGCCTGAGGTGCAGCCTGCAGAGCACCCTGACGCCGTCCTCGCCGGTGGCGTCGTTCCGGACGGTGCCGAACTCCTCCATGAGCCACGTGGCCTTGCCGCCGCCGGCGGGGCGGAACTCGAAGGACTGGCGGTACCCGGCGCCGCGGACGGGGATCCGCTTGCCGGACCCGTGCCACGTGCCGAGTGCCCCGACGGCGCGGTTCATCCGCTTGCTGCTGGCGTTGCCGTCCTTCCAGCGGGCGACGGAGAGGAAGTACCAGTTGCCGTCGTCGTGGGCGATGTGCTGGAAGCGCGACGCCAGCGCGCCCGGGTCCTCGCCGTACACGTCCGCGGCGGCCATGATGCCGTAGAACTCGCCGGGCGACTGGCGGCCGGGCTCGGTGGCCACCCAGACCCAGGGCTCGAGGTAGCACTGGATCAGCTCCCGCGGGGTCGGCTTGAAGCGGTACCCTGGGGGCGCGTTAACGTTCGGCCACCGTTGTGTGTCGTCAGCAGAGATCAAGCGCGCGTGCGTGGGCGTGGCCGGCCGCGCGGGCGGGGCAATATAGATAGTATAGCCCTGCGCGTCCGAGACCGATTCGAAAGCGGGAAGTAGAGACCGACACCGACTCGAGTGTGTGTGTTTTATTATTATTTTTAATTTTTGGAGGTGGGGCCGGGCTGTGAGCAATGGATGGTGAAAAGGGCCGAGGCCCACTTGTACATCCGTTTGCGCAATCGTGGGCCGGCTACACAACACAGCCGAAGGAAAAAGAAATACAGCAAACCTGGAGCAAACCAAATTCTTCGCCTGTTCCTGTATCTGTGTCAGCTTGGGGTTTTTTTTTTTTTTTTTTTTTTTTGCTTCCGTCGTCGTCTTCGATTCGTGCGGCGGCGGCGTCGCCGCGGCGGTGAGGGAAGCGGGCGAGACGAGGGATCAGCCGCGATGGGGAAGCAGAAGGGCCGCGCGTCCAGCAGCGGCATGGCGGCGTCGCTGGTGCCGCACGCCCAGGGCGCCGTCCCCACCGTCGGTTTCGGCGGCTACCATGGCGCCGTCCGTGTTGAGCCCGCTGCGCCCTCCGACCCAGACGCCCCGATTCGCCTTACCCCAGTATGTCCTCTATCTCTCTCTGTCTGTCTCTCCTTAGTTCACCACTAGTGGAATAGTTTTTCATATTAGCTTTGTGGGAGGGATACTTCGGCCCCAAATTCGGTGCTTCCTATCTGCGCAGCCAGCATCTAGTATTTATTAGTCCACTGTGATAGCAATTAGTCGAATTAGCTTTCAGTTTTAGCATTGGTAGAGAGTTGGACCTGAATTTGTAGGTGTCAGAAGAACAGTATAACACCATATCTTTCATTCTATATGGCATCATAAACAACATGCACACGCTATACCTATCTGTTTGAGTTCAGCAGCATGTAACTTCACATGGCACTTTGAGTTCACTAGCTCTGGTTTTAGTTTGCCTCAGTTTTTGGCTTCAGGCTCATTGACATTCTCATACCTTATTTCTATGATTCTATGAAGGATGTGGATGGTGAAGTGCTTCAGAACCTAAAGAGGCTAGGAAGGAAAGATCCAACAACAAAGGTCAGATTGCTAGTCATATTCCTTCTGCTGGCCTTTATTTTTTCCCTCAATATATTGTATGTCATTCGTAAAAAAAAAAGAAGTATTGTATGTGATATTCCTTTCATAGGCTTTTTTCCCCCTCAATATATTGTATAGTAGCTTTTGTGCTGAGAATATTTAGTTAAGATCCTTTCACCATACCATTGTTTTCTGTCAATTGCTCAATTTTTATATAACAAGAATTTAGACCTTCTTACACAAATTCATGCAATAAAAGAGAGTAGCTGTGCTGTTAAATCTGAGGTTCCATCATTATCTTTCAGAGGAGATGCTAAAATTTCCAAAAAAAACTTCTGTTTTCTCCTACCATTTTCTTCCTAGAATGTTACTGTTAGAGTATGGCAGGGGCCTATTGGGCCTGGGCTGGTGGTAAAGCCCACTAGTGTTAGGGCTAATTAGAGATAAGGGTTGCTTGATTAGGAGTCAAGTAAGCTTTACTTGTAAGTCAAGAAATCCTCTCTATATAAGGAGAGGAGATGTATCAATCTAATCAAGCAAGAGATTAGAAGGAAAACCCTTCTCTCTTGCCGGCCGTGGGCGAAGCCCCGCGGCCGGAGTTCCCAGCGCCCCCTCACAACCCTAGCCGCCGGCTGTCTGCCTCTCTCGCACGTGAACAGTACCTGCGCGGTACTGTAGCACCACGGGTACTGTAGCGCCGCCCCTCTCTTCCCCCTCAATCCTCCCAATCCCAACAACGTCCATAACAATCTGGTATTGGAGCCTCGCCGATCATGGCCTCCACCACTGCCGCCGCCGCCCCGCCAATCCCACCCACCACCACCCTGCCACTGCTCACATCGTCCTCGTCCATCACCCTGTCCGCTGCCGTGGGCGCGCCGGCGGATGCCGCCGCGGGGTCCTCTGCTATCGTTCCCCTGACCCTGGAGTCCCTCGCCGCCGTGGTTGCCGAGATGTCCACCAACATGGCGCAGATGAGCCGCAGCATCATCGCCCTGCAGGCTGCGTGGATGGGGCTCACGCAGCAGCCGCCTCCGCCGGTTTCGTCGCTGCCCCCGCCACCCCCGCCGCACTCAGCGCTGCCCGCGCCCTCCATCGCCGCGCCGGCCGCGGGTGCTAGTCCGCCGCCGAGCTCGGGTCTACCCCTCCACATGATCCGGTGGCCGACCTCGCCGTCCCCCATTCCCGAGTGGGCGCTCGCCGGCTCTGCGGTGGTGCGGCTGCAGGCTGCTGCGCGCGACCTCCTAGCGCGTCTGCGGGTGCGGGAGATGCGCGATCTGCAGCTGATTCAGCCCTGCACCCCTTCGCAGCTCCTCCAAGTTGCTCTTCGCCGCGCGGAGAACCTCGATCTTGTCCGCTACGTCGGGGATCTTGGGCATGCGGTTTTCCACGCGGGCAGCGATCTCAAAGTTTTCGGCGGCAGTAGGAGAGGCACTCCCCTCCTTGTCATTTTCCATCGAAAGCCCTCCACACTCCTCTCTGCGATGCAGACCAGTAGCCGTGCAGCGGGGAGAAGGCATGGGGTCACCGGCGGGAGCACACTGCCTAGCGCTTCCACATTCCGCCACCGACCACCGTGAGGGCGTCTTCGCTGTACGTTGTGGCAACCACTTCATGGTGGCCACACTCATGAAATCCTTTCGTCCAGATGGTGTCCATGGGATCCAGGTGGCTGTACACGTGCAGGTCTAGCGTGCAGATGGTGTCCACCTTATGTTCAGAGTCAAAAATAAAGCGTCCGAGTCCATTTTAGGTTGAGCATAATAAAATAAGCCGAGATGTAAAAGGCTTGTTTTTATGTGTTAGGTTTGTGTCGAGTCGAGCTATCGTTATAAGTTGGTTAGGTTGCAGCTCGAGGACGAGCTGCATGTCCAGGTGGGGTATAGTGTTAGAGTATGGCAAGGGCCTATTGGGCCTGGGCTGGTGGTAAAGCCCATTAGTGTTAGGGCTAATTAGAGATAAGGGTCGCTTGCTTAGGAGTCAAGTAAGCTTTATTTGTAAGTCAAGAAATCCTCTCTATATAAGGAGAGGAGATGTATCAATCTAATCAAGCAAGAGATTAGAAGGAAAACCCTTCTCTCTTGCCGGCCGTGGGCGAAGCCCCGCGGCCGGCGTTCCCAGCGCCCCCTCACAACCCTAGCCGCCGGCTGTCTGCCTCTCTCGCACGTGAACAGCACCTGCGCGGTACTGTAGCGCCACCCCTCTCTTCCCCCTCAATCCTCCCAATCCCAACAACGTCCATAACAGTTACGCCCTTTCTTTTTTTTTTAGAAAAGGGAATATGTAATGAAAAAGCATCTATAACATTGCTGCTGTACTGTACGACGTGTTTTTTAAAAGAATCCGCTCTACTATGCATTACCTTTCTCTTTTCTATTCTTGAATGCAGCTCAAGGCCTTATCTGCTCTCTCTACACTCTTTGGACAAAAACCTGGTGAGGAAGTTGTGCAGATTGTTCCACAATGGGTATTTCTTTTCTCAATTCCTCTGTTGCATTTTCATCCTGATCTTATATTGTCATGGTCCTTATCAGAGTAAAACTGGCAACTTTCTTATGCCATACTTTGTACAATTTTCATGTCTTTATGAGAATATGTCTAGTATCAAAGTACATATTCATATATATATATGGAAGGTTTTGTATCATAACCTAATACTCATGTGGAGCTCTAGTTTCCTACAATCAAATGGCATAAGGACTTGGTAGTCTCTTTGTTAGTATGAGTATATTGCTTCCTCGTAAATCCATGAATGCCTTAGGTTTGTTGCTAACTTGTTAAATGAGATCCTATGAATGCAAGACTAGCGTTTAGACTTTCTGCTGTATCTCATGTTAGTTCTATATTTGCTTATGTTCCTAGTAAGGTTGAATACTTGTTAATGTGAAGAAAGGGAAAGGATAACATGGTTTGATACTATATTATCTTCTTTCTGTTTAGGCATTTGAGTACAAGAGGCTGCTACTTGACTATAACAGAGAAGTTCGCTGTGCTACTCATGAGGCCATGTCTAGCCTCATCACGGCAGTCAAGTATGCCCATCTCCTTCGATTCAAGTCTATGCTGTTTATTTCTGGTTCCTTGTTGGTTTTGGTCCAGTTAGAAAAGATCTTAGACCCCAACAGGACTCAATAGATTTCCATTTTTTTTATACATTATAAGTATTTTTTGGCAACCTTTAAATGGATGCCACTAAATCCATTGTTTCAGGAAAGGTATAGCACCTCACCTGAAGTCCTTGATGGGTCCTTGGTGGTTTTCTCAGTTTGATCCTGCTCCTGAGGTTGCTCAGGCTGCTCGACGTTCGTTCGAGGTGAGTTCTATTAATATTCCTTCTCTGATTAATGTTAATGGGTGCAAGTCACTTCAGCAGGACAGCTATCTAGATTTGCTGCAGCCATTTTTACCTGGAATACTAGATTAAAAGTCCTAAACTCACTGAGGGCTTGTTTGGATAGATAGGGAGAATCCATCTCCATCCAAGTAAGCCCTTGTTTTGGAAAGGGGTTCTCGAAATAAAGAAACAAAAAAATAGACAATTAACTGCAATGAATGGACCATTGATATAGAAGCATTAAATGTTCAGATCTGGTTAGGGCACACACTCTAGCGACTGTGATTTTTCCTGTATACCCCTCTCATATGGCATTAGTTGGAAACGAAATAAAGAACACATTTTGATTCCTTGTTAGTTGGGTAGATACATCGCATGTTTTTGAGGTAAATATCCTTGCATTTAGGGTCCTTCTGGAATGCAGGAATTGTATAGGAATTTCATAGGAATCAGTTCATTTTCACATGAAAAACGCAGGAAACGGGGGAAAAAATCCCGCGTTCCAGAGGTCAGGTCATTGTATTCAGTAATTAAGCAAGAATGATGGATTGATCTTTACCTGTCTAAAACTCTCTTATTGTGAACCTCACTGCTATCGACCAAACAGAATTCCTGGAACAGTATTGCACAGAACTGAGCTACTCATGTACAACATGTTGCCCTAGCTTATGCAAATGAACATAAACAACCTTCATCGAAAAGAAAAAAATGGTTTAATGAGTTTACTTAAAACAGAAGTCCTAATAGATGTTTCAGTAAACTCATTCGTTTTGAAGGGTCAGGTTGAATCTCAATTATATAAGAACAGGGCCCATGGCAGCTATTTATCCTCGTCGGCTAGATTACATTTATTCCATTGAATCTTGTCCAAACTGGCTGTGATTCTTTGTAGTTCTTTTTTCTTGTTTGAAACTGTTGAAAAGGAATATTTCTAACCAGAGTCTTCCTCTCTTCTTTGTTATGAGTTATATTGGTTTGTTCACACATTTCACTTCTTTCTGTAGGCAGCATTCCCACAGTCAGATAGAAGACTGGATGCATTAATGTTATGTGTGAAGGAAACATTTCTTTACCTAAATGAGAACTTGAAGCTAACACCACAAGCTTTGTCTGACAAGGCTACACCAATGGATGAACTGGAAGATATGCATCAGAGGGTATGCTTTCTGGTCTTCCATTGTACTAAATGTGGTGTAATGATCAGCCGGCTTCCCTTTGCAAAATGTTCTCTTTCCATGTGCAATCTGTTTCAAGATATTTTCAGCCAATACAAAAGGATTTATGCAATCTTGTAAAAAGCGTGATTGATTTCTACCCTTTCTTTCCTTAGTGATTACTCAACTGATGCTATATTTCAGCAATAATAATCAGTGGCTCTGTGTCCCATTCTCCCTTTAGAAAGAAAGGGTGGAAGTCTATATCTTCAAATACTTGTTCTATTTTCTGAGGAGTGTTCGTGTTATTTCGTTGCTCTAGGGGTTGTAGACATGGTCATTGATTCCTTGCATCCCACACTTTTCTATTTGCAAGTTCATACTATGCTTCTAATACTTGCTGCCCATTTTCCTCTTCTCCTCTGCAGGTAATGTCATCATCACTGTTAGCTATGGCAACTCTTATAGAAATTTTACTAGGAGTGAAATTGCAAAGTTGTGATGTTGACAGTACCAATACTGAAAACAAGAATCTGTCAAAAGTTAGGTCAACTATACTTTCTTCTGCTGAAGCTGCATTTTGTATGCATAAATGTTTTCTTGATGTCCTCAAGTCAAAAAGTTCTGTTATACGGTCAGCTACATACTCACTGCTTACAAGTTATATCAAACATGTTCCTCATGTTTTTGACGAAGAAACCATGAAGAAACTTTCTCCAACTCTACTTGGTGCATTCCATGAGAAGGATGCATCATGTCACTCTTCTATGTGGGATACAATTCTTGTTTTCTCTAGAAAGTTTCCAGAGGCTTGGTCATATTGCAATATTCACAAAGTTGTCCTCAGTCGGTTTTGGCATTTCCTTCAAAACGGATGTTATGGGTCCAAACAAGTTTCATATCCTCTTCTAGTTCAGTTTTTGGACTCTATGCCACCTAAATCAGTCTTGGGACAACAATTTGTTTTTGATTTTTTGCATAATCTTTGGGCTGGAAGGAACCAGAGGCAGTTATTAGCTGCTGATAGTTTGGCTTTCTGTGGTGCCTTTAAACAGAGTTTTTTGTGGCTTCTAAAGAATGCATCAAGGTATCCTTTATGAACTAGTTTGAATTGCAATTATCTTTCAGGCTCTCGAGTTTCAGTGTCATTACCTGATTTTCTTTTTACAGATATTCTACTGGAGATTCTTCAGATGATATACCCATCAAGCTTATAACTGATGTACTTGCCAAAATAGTTTGGCGTGACTACCTTTTATTGTCTGGAGACACAACTAATGGCGGTGTTCTGTTATCTCATAAAACTTCAGGGTTAGCTGCCAACATGCACTACCCAACATACTATCTTCAGGATTTGAAGAAATGCATCATTGAAATACTGGATGTGATTGCAGACACAGAAAATCATTTGCTTAATATTTCTTGTCAGTCACTTTTAAGGGACTGTTTGGACATAATTCAACAAGGGGAGAAGCTTTCCAAGTTTCAGAATCATGCAGAACAACTTGTGTCGTTCTTTCTATCTTTGGATCAAATTGTTGTATGCAAAGGTGAAATATGGCCACTGGAAAGATTAGCAAAACCACTGGTTGAGCAATCTTTGCCAGCTATCAAATCCATGGTAAGATCAGACACTCAATTTTAGGATGAATATTACGTAATCTTAATTCTACTTGTATATTCTCTCCGATAAGAAAACGTAAGTTGTTTTAGGATCATTGTTAGTAAAAACTTTTTTAACTTTGACCATCAATAAATAAATTACATATATCGACAACGCAAGAGTAGTGCAACTAGAGTTCATCATAAAAAACAGCGTATTTTCATGAAATTTACATTCATAATATTTTCCCTCTTATTCAAATAGTGTATTTTCATAAATGACCTATTTTTTTTATCAGAGGGAATAGGGTAGTTATATGTTGTCATGGGACTTAATATATTGTTATTTTATTCTTAAACATGAAATTCTTGGCTACAATCCACTAAAAATATAAAACATTAAGGTCCTCTTTGGATAAAGAGGATTGATCCAGTAATTTGTATGATATAATTTAAATTTGTACTGAATAGCCAACGATTGGGATCCCAATTCGCCCTATCCAAATAGGCTCTAAAAGTTTCACACTGATGAATACCATGAGCATGTAGAATGGGTAGATGAGTCAGGTGTTCAGAAAGTGTTACATTCTCTTTTACAAATGGTTTCAGTCACATGCAAACGATTTTGTTACAATACCTCCAGAAACATGAGTGCCACCTAAAGCCAAAAATTTTAGCCTACACCAGCTTGCTTGGGACTAAATATCTTCTGTTGTTGTAATAAACCCAGAAACATTAGTGTCTCATTTGGACCACCAACTTTCGAATTATATAAATCTTGTTGAATTAGAATCCCATTGGTATAAGACTCGTTCTTTTTAGATGCTGGTAGAGCAAGCATTTGTTGAGAGATTTTTGTTTTTAGCACCAAGCTAAGCCCACTTTCCTTCAATCTGTATCATTCATCAACACAGATGGTGTGGATATTGAGACAAAGCTATCTTGGTCTTGAATTTATGCTGCAAGATGTAGACATGCAACTTACTTAGCAGTTGAAGTTGATTCTGTAAAATATTGTGCTATTGGTGCAGGACACTCCATGCCTTGTTAAGCTTCTTTCAGTTTTGGTTGAAATATTTGGGCCCACCCCCTTATTTTTGAAGAATTATAAGAAAAATGATGAAAAGTTGGATATCAAGTCTTATCTGGAGTTCTTCAATGATGAATTGCTCCCTTGGTGTTTGGATGGAAAATATAGCACCTGTAACTCGAAGATTGATTTGTTACTTTCCTTATTTCAAGACGAATCCTTCTTTGACCAATGGTGTTCCATCATCAAATGTACCACAGCTGAAAAAAAGCACTCCGTTGATGATAAGACCTCAAACATTATGGGACGATTTGAATTGCTTACGCTGTTACTTCAGAAAATCAGGGAAAGAATTGCTGGGGAAAAGCTAAAAAACTTACAGGAAAATGGTTATCTTCCAGAACATTGGCGTCATGATATATTAGATTCTACTGCAGCTTCTGTCTTCTGTGATTTGCCTGCTTCAGATTGTCATGTTAGTTTTATATGGTATATGCTTCAACCCCTTGTATTTCCTTTCTAAATGTTTTGTTTCCAGGCACCAGCGCATCGGTTTTGCTTTTCTTTCAGTTGCTGGTGGATGTGGACCTGTTATTCCTGTGTCCTTAACCACTGATACGTTATGAGGGCTAGACCACACTTGGAATATTAACATATTAGTCATTCATCTTAGTCCCTATTTGGATCCCATTCTCATAGTGATCCTCGATAGTGATGTAGAATTAGGATTCGAGATAAGAAAAAATGAGGGGTGTTTGGATCATGGATTATTGTCTTTGCATAGTGAGAATCTCCACATAGTTGGGTTTGGGTAGATAGTTGGATTGTAGAATCTCATTCTAGAATCCAAAAGTTTGGTTCTCATTCTCATTTGTCTTAGGAGATCCAAACAAGGCCTTAATAGGGCGCTGCTGTAGTGGTGATCGTCATTTAACATTTCATGAATGCATGTTTGAACTCTTCTGTGTTAAATTTCAGTGCTGCACTTGGTGGCTCAGATCAAGAGGATCAAATCTGCTTTCTTTCTTCTGAGACTGTTTGTAAAATTCTCGGATCCATTTTAAAGAATTTGGCATTGGTACTCATGGCATCAACTTTTGAATGGGCAAGGTTAGCACATTCTTTGTTGCCTGCTGAACATGAGCACTTGAAGGTTCCAGAAGAAAATTCCTCAATAATTAACTTTGAGATGGCTCGGTCTGCCTTCAAAGTTCTTCAGGGTAGCTTGTTTTCACTTTGGAGACTTGAGGAAAATTCTGTATTTCCTTCTATTCTGGCAGCTCTTTTTGTCATTGAATGGGAATGTAGCATGTCTTTAGCTCTTGTTGAAGAAAATTATTTGGAAGGTCATATAGAAGATACGGAAGTTGGTGTTTCTATGTGCAGCAGTTCAAAAGGTTATTTGGATGAGAAAATGCATTTGAAGGCTAACCTTGCAGAAAGCATACATGCTTTTCGCCAAAGCTTAAGTCCATCCTTTTGGAATAATCTTCACTCAAGCACATTGAATAGATTGGCAAATATTCTAGCTCAGTGTGTCAGGTATGCTGTATTTCAGACGAGAGACTTGCATGTGGAAAGTACAACAATGTTATGTTCCGAGTGGGTGGTGGACATGTTGAAGCTCATCTGTCTTGATCACAGAAACTTGCAAAGTTTTTTTGATCTTTTATTATCTGAGGGAGAATATTGGCCACTCTGGTTGATGCCATCTTTACAAAATGGGCATGCATCTGTGAAGGTCCAGCTGGATCCAGATATTACAGATGAAATTGTAAGAGATCTTTTCTCTGTCAGCCCTCCCCCATAAGTTCATGCTTCAACTTAGCACAACAAATATTTGGTTGACACTTTTTCTTGGAGGCGCTGGGTCATATGACATTTCTATGTAGTTCTTAGCTAAAGATGTTGCTTATCTGTTATAAATAGTATTTACTCTAGAAAATACTTGATTTGTGCTATTCTGTCAACTATCTGAATTTTGTGTTTGGGAGTTGTGAAATGACACTTTATTTGCAAGAGTTGTTAGTCACTATAGTAGATCTGGTGAACTAAATGAATAATTCTTTTGTTGCAGGAACTGAAACACGAGCGATTTGTTGCCTTTGTTGATAGGCTTATTCTCAAACTTGGCTTTAGTGAAGTGGTTTTAGGTATTCCAGGAAATATACAGTCTGCCACATCACAATCAATTGATATCACTTCACGCATCTCTTCCTTGTCCAGAGCATGGGTGGCTGGTGAGGTCCTATGCACTTGGAAATGGAAAGGAGGCTGTGCACTGAAAACATTCTTACCTTCGCTGGTTCAGTACATGAAAGATGAATCATATCTTGAGATCAGCATTGTGCCCTTGTTGCTTGATGCATTGTTAGGTGGTGCCCTTATGCATGAGAGTGGTCCATGGGTACTGTTTAATGCTTGTCATCTTTCTGACAACGAGATTGATAAAATTCAAGATCGTTTTCTCCGTGCTCTTGTGGCTTTGTTATTTACTATTAATACAAATGGTTGTCTCTGGAGAGAATCTGATGCACTTGTATTTTTTGAGCAACTGTTGAGCAATCTTTTCATTGGCTCATCAGTTAATAGAAAAGGCCTGAAGATTCTACCCTATGTTATGACCTCCATCATAAAACAGTTCTCAGCCTTGAACAGAGGTTCTTCATATGCTGATTTGGTGGGGAAAAGCATACAGAGTTGGCTTGATGCAGCCATCTCTTGTCTGTCAACCAGCCCAAGGGACATACCTGTACAAGGTAGGTTGCATTAGAATTCTTATATTTGATAATGCAGGTGCAATATTGCCTTTACAATCATGTAATACGGTCTTTTACTTTGTCAGATATTGAGGACTGGATGCAAGTGGTGTTGTCTTGCTTTCCATTGAGGATAACTGGAGGAGCCCAGAAATTGGTAGTTGTGGTTGAGCGAGACATTAGTGATACAGAAAGATCACTAATGCTGACTCTGTTTCAGAAATACCAGATTTTCTATGGTAGTACAGCTTCATCATTGTTGACTAGTGAAACTGCAGTATCAACAACAGTTGAATTACTGGGAGTGAAACTGACAGCTGTTGTGGTTGGGTATTGCTGGAGAAACCTTCAGGAGAATGATTGGCATTTTGTGTTTCGCATGGTATTCAAGTGTATTGAATCATCTGTTTTGCTTGTGGAAGAAATGACTGATGGCATAAATGATGCCACAATAAACCAGGTATCAAGTGAAGATGCCTTGGAGAAGCTTAAGTTAGTGGTTGGCACTACAGATAAGTTAACATTAAGCCTTGCAGAATCTGCTTTGGTTACAATGTGTCACCTCAACCATCTTTGTAATATCCAAGAAGCAGAAAATTCCCGGAGTGTACAGCTTATTAGATCAGGGGACTATGCTGAGAGTAATGACAAGATGGTAGAGAGTATCCTCCGTTTGTTCTTGGCCTCTGGTGTTTCAGAGGCAATTGCAAAATCTTGCAGTGAAGAGGCTTCATCTGTCATAGGTTCTAGTCGCCATGCTTATTTGCACTTTTGGGAACTTGTGGCATCATTCATAAAAAATGCTCCACTGCAAATTAGAAAGTCTGCACTGGAGTCCATGGAACTTTGGGGACTGACCAAGGGTTCCATCAGTGGATTATATTCAATTCTTTTCTCCTCACAACCAATATTTCACTTACAGCTTGCAGCTTTCTCTCTACTTCTGTCTGAGCCCTTCTGTCAGCTTTCACTGGTTAAAAATTGTTCAATGGGAGAAAATTGCTCATCTGTTCAGCAATCTGGCCTAAGCCAAAGTGCTGAGTTGATGCCAGATTCAGAGAAGAAAGTGCATCTAAGAGATGAACTTTCAGACTTAATCGAGTTCCCAACATCTGAACTTCTCAAAACTGATCTGACAGCTCGCGATAGGGTATAATGTATTTAGTATTTACTGTATTTAGTGATTTTAAATTCAAAAGCTTTCTTAGCTCGTGTGCTAATGGTCTGTTGGTGTTTTCTTTCACTAGGTTGATGTATTCATTGCCTGGGCATTGTTGCTGTCCCACCTGCAGATACTACCAGCATCTTCCAGTATCAGGGGAGATGTGCTTCAATATATACAAGAAAAGGTCAGTCCGTGCATATTGGATTGCATTTTCCAGCATATCCCAGTAAAGGCTGCTGCACCGAGTGGGAAGAAAAAGGATACTGAGCTAGCGCCTGAAGCAGAAGCTGCTGCCAAAGCTTCAAAGAATGCCATAGCTACTTGTTCTTTGCTTCCGTACTTGGAATCTCTTTGGCCCATTGGGACTTTGCAAATGGCCTCACTTGCAGGCTCATTGTACGGGATGATGATTAGGCTGCTGCCTTCTTTTGTGCGCACATGGTTTACTACCTTGAGAGACCGTTCATTGTCATACTCAATCGAGTCCTTCACCAAACAATGGTGCAGCCCTCCTCTTCTGCTAGACGAATTTTCTCAGGTAAGATGATCCTTCTTTTGCAAGATATTGGCTCTGCATATTCAAATTTGTTGCACAGCTCTGATCTTTCTAAGGTTTATTATTTGACCCTTAAAAACTGTTATACAAATAACCAGTTGGGCACAAGTATTTCTTTTTGTTTTTGTTAGTTTTATTTTTCTATATTTTGTTGACCTCATGTGGTAGTGTCCGAGTGGCTTCATTCCGTACATCTCCTGAAATCACATAGGTCCATCAGTCCATGTCATACTCAGGAGCTTTATAATTGCCCGTTGCACTAATCTTACCCTGTTGCAGGTTAAGGACTATGTGTACGGCGATGAGAATTTCTCAGTTAGCGTCAACAGGTCAGCTTTCGAAATTGTTGCTACATACAAAAAGGAGGAAACAGGAATTGATCTTGTCATACGCCTCCCAAATTGTTACCCCCTGCGCCACGTCGATGTTGAATGCACAAAAAGTTTGGGTATCAGCGAAGTGAAGTGCAGAAAATGGTTGCTTTCCCTCACATCATTCGTCCGCAACCAGGTAATTACTCAGAACACAAATACGAGGAATGTAGCTCTATTTAACTAAGCTAAGTGTTTCTCTCTGCAGAACGGCGCAATAGCAGAGGCGATCCGCACATGGAAGAGCAATTTCGACAAGGAGTTTGAGGGCGTGGAGGAGTGTCCAATCTGTTACAGCATTCTCCACACCAGCAATCACAGCCTACCGCGGCTGGCGTGCAAGACGTGCAGGCACAAGTTCCATGGCGCCTGCCTCTACAAGTGGTTCTCGACGTCCAACAAATCGACTTGCCCGCTGTGCCAGACTCCGTTCTAGTTCTAGCTCTAGACACGTGCGTGTTTGTTGGCACCACCGTTCTTTCCTTCATGTAAATGGCGTGTGTACGCAGTGTTCAGCTTTTACAAAGGCTCGGGCCTTTTCTCACTAGGCTCATCCGTTTTGGCTGTTAAATATCTCGGGACAGGACGAGACCTGCATGGACGAGTTCTGCTTATAGGAATCGAGTAGATTGATCATGAAAAACTGGGTACAAAATTAGGAGTAGGTCCCGACTTAACGAGATTTGTAGCTACTGTGACACAAGCAATGCTTTGAGCAAGCTGTACAAGTCGTGTGCAACTATAGTTATCCTAAATGAATAACTAGCGTACTTGCTTTTCATTCCAATTTTCTGCAGACACACTGGCAGACGGCACAGCTTGGCGAGTGGCCAAAATCCGCTCAATGAAGCACGGCGCCCCAATTTGATATTTATTGAACGAACTGATAAGTCCACAATGAAGCAATTTCTGAGCCACCCATACATACGCACAGCCACAGGGCACAACCATAAAGCATCTGTTCAACCAACAAGTACCTTCTCCATTTCAGAGTAACTTCATGACTCGCAACACAAGTTAAATCCAGAACTGAAACTCATCTAAAAACAACTCTGCGAACATAACCATCTTTGTACAGCAGGCATAGTACTACATATAGTACTTAAAAAGACTTATTATAAAGCTTGTTTTGAGCTGTGGAGCGAACTGCCACTACGCGATGAGGAAAGGGAGCACGGTCAGCATGAAGGCCTCGTAGGTAAAAGTGGCCGACCCAGAGTACGCAGTGTCCTTCTCCTTGAACTTCTCAGTCAGTCCCTGCAAAGTAATCCAAATAAATGACCACAGGTAAGATCATAACTGTATTTCGAAGATCAGATGCAAAGAGAAGTTTGAATGTCCGCGTTTGCACACTACAGTGCAGGCATTAGTTACCTTAACAGTGAGGCAGCATCTGCAAAGATAAATAAAGAAAAAGAAAACACAGTTAGTATTTGAGGTACAGGACAAACTGAATGCAGATAGGACAATAAAAAAAACAGTTCTAGACATCGCAGTAGTCTTTGCATCAGAAAACATATGAGCTTAGCAGGACAGTTCATTAACAAATCAGTCTAGGTAAATCTTTAACGAGTTATAAGACAAGTTTAGTACTCATAGGCTGATATGAACCAGATATGAACAGCCATGACAACAACACTGTGAAATACAATAATTTCCTTACTGATAAGGTTCCCCAAACATTGTTAAGAAATGAGCAGCACTTAGATTGAAGGAAGGTCCTTACTCAATGAAGTTATCATATTCAATTGCTTTGCTCTTGCCCCCAGTCTTGTCAAATTTAGACACAAGCAGATCTAGGACGGTTGGAGAGACAGAATATCCCAGACTGAGAAGAGCATCACGCAGTTCTGATGTGTCAATCCTACCACTTCGATCACGATCAAACCTCTCAAATATTGCCTGAAAAATACAGCAAAACATCACTTCACTACAATAATTCATTGGTCAATTTTGCTTACATATAAGTAAAGTGAAAAAGGGAACATTAAGTTGTAGGTCATCTTACTCTCCAGTTCTGAAGACTGTAAAACACAGAAGTAAATTCCTTGGGTCCTGAAAGGGAAGAAACAAAAATTAGCATATTTTTATTAAGAAAACTAGACTGTACAGGAGATAGAAGGGAAATACTGAATCGGATATAGGTGTACTTCACACTAGTCGGAAAAAGGGAGAGAAAAAGAAACACAAGCTAGCACTGATCTTTTAACTTTTATGGTCACATGTATGAAGAAACACACGTCTCATGGCTTGAATAAAATGGTATATGAAAATATTGCACAAATTGTTTTGACTACGAAGATCAAGTTAGGACGTTCAAATTACACAGAATCTGTACCAAACTGGATCTGAACTCCAGCAAACAGGATTACATCGAAAGGCTGGAGAGTGATGACATAGCCTACTAGCAATACTTCATTGTTTAAACACTCGTTCCATACAGGAACTTCATGTTACTTGCAGTATATTGAGCACATGATCAGTACTGGAAAAATAACCTTATAACGACCAAGTCACCTACAGTGTAGTCCTCTACATGATCGTCTTGGATTTTGCGCATAAAAAAAATGGATCTACTTGACCGATTCAATATTGGCCACTCAATGGAAGTCTAAAACGTAAGTAACTATCTGATTCTTAAAGAAAGGATCAAATTGCTAGTTTGGCACTACAGACCAAAGAACAGACCACTGGGTGTGCCTGAGACAGCTGGTAACTGGTAAGTAATTTATAAATAACCGCATCTAGAGCCGACTGGTACAATCCATCAGGCCTCTTCCATTTCCTGACCACCAAACTATGTGCCAGGCTGCCATGTTACAGCAAATGGCTAGAGAGCAACATGGCCTACTAGCAGTACTCAATCGTTGACACACTGCAAAGAAGTTCCATGGTTTGCAATAAGACTGCCAACAGGACTTCCTGTTCCTTGCCGTATCTACAGCACATGGTCAGCACTGGAACTTAATGTTATATAAGCACATAAGTTGTCTACAGTCTGCTATTCTGCATAATCATCTTGGATTCTGCGCTGCACATAAAGAAATGGGTCTACTTGATCAAATCAATACTGTATTTGCCAGTAAATCCATGTCCAACTCGAACTTGCTAAAGAAAGTAAGCTCTGGACTTGTTAAACAAAGGATCAAATTGGCGCTACGGACTACTACAGAGCCGACAAATCTGTGTGTATGTGACAGGCTGGTGGTACTAGTATTGTAAACCCACGTAGGAGCTGCACTGGTAATGTCAATGAGGCCTCGGTAGGCGTACCCTTTTCCCATTTCCCAAAGTCAAAACATCTTGTGCAGGTGAAGGCGGCTAGTCAGAGTGCTTGGCAAACCCGGAGGTTTACACGTGCCGAGCAGAGCTGCGTGCACGGCGCATACCCACACCGCTGACCACCGCTGATGAGGACGACGAGCAGGGCACCCGCCCGCCCCAACAAGCTAACTAACGCCCTACCACGAATCGATCCGTGCCGCGCACTAGAACGAACAACGGCAGGAGCAGAGGGGGCTGAAGTCTGACGAGGTTGAGATCGCCTGACTGACTCACCGATCTTGCGGACGTTGGTGTTGGTGAAGAGGTACATGAGGAGGTGGACGGTGCGGAGGCTGAAGCTCTGGTTGTACCCGGACAGCGCGGACTGCAGCTCCTTGTCGTCGATCATGCCGCTGCCGTCGCGGTCGGCGGCCTGGAAGCAGGCCACCACGTTGGGGTCGGTCCCCGGCGGGAACGCCGACGGCACCAGCGACGCGAACGGGCTGCCGCCGTACCCCGCTGGCCCTCCTCCTCCCCCGTACGGCGCCGGCGGCGCGCCGTAGGGCGGCGGGGCCCCGTACTGCTGGGGTGGCGGCGCGCCGTACTGCTGGGGTGGCGGCGCGCCGTAGCCGCCGCCGCCGTAGGGGGGCTGGGAGGGGGGCGGCGCGGCGCCGTAGTAGGGGGCCGCGGAGCCGGAGGATGAGGAGGAGGAGGTCTTGCCTTCCTTGGGTGGCTTCTTCTCGCCGTAGGGCGGCGCGGAGGGCGCGGGCGTGGACCCGTACGGAGGCGGGGCGCCGTAGCCCCCGCCGGAGCCGTAGGGGTAGCCGGAGCCGGTAGGCGGGTAGCCGGCCATGGGGGGCGTGGAGGAGGGAGACGGCGAGATCGCGGTGGTGGGGAGGTTGTGTTGGGAATGGAAAAGAATGGAATGGAATGGATTCCTTTTCCTTGGTTTGGTTGGAGTCGGAGGCTGGCTGGGCTTTATGACGTGGCGAACCGAAACGGCTTGGAGAGCGTGTCAAACTGGGCCCGTTTCTTCTGGCCCGAGAAGACGCGTTGCGAGGATGCGCCCGCGGCCCGCCACTGTGCTTCGTGGCCAAGGAGCGTGTCTTGGCCGCGGCGATCGCCTTCACGCGTTTTGTTCGTCCTGCGCGTGCATGCCATGTACCTTGAGAAAGCATGCCGTTGGAGTATGCTTAGGTGGGACAAGGTCAGGGGCCATCGATCTTGCTGGACGAGCTATAGCTCATGGCCAGCCACAACAAGAAACCGAGCTGGGCCGTACGCGGCCGTGCCCAAAGCGCCAAATTCTGTATGGAAACAAATCTATTTGATTTGACCTCTTCAACGATTCGGCTACTGGTCTAATTTGCTCCCTCAGTTGCAAAGCTAGATTTCTAGTGTTATCTGACTTTTGAAACCGTCTAAATTGCCTTTTTGAATGGTTTTGGGTTTGGAAGCGAGTTTCATTGACGTACGTAGTAGACGTACACGCACAAAGGGCCGGTAGGAAAACATTCGCTCCTACATGGAGAGTAGTTCATGTTTTGGGGGGGACGAAAAATCAACAATAGCTCAATCGAGCGGCCCCGTGTTTCATGTTATTTTTTGATGAGCTTGTCATCCATCCGGTCTAGCTTTACAACTCAAGGTTTCACATTGATACTTAGAAAGTATCACGTGAACTATAATCATCGTGGATTCCTCGATTATTATATTTCTAAAAAATCTGAAAAAAAAAGAAACGATACTAGATGTATTCTTGGAAAAAGTAAAGCAACCTACTAAATCTATGCGAAAAAATAAAAAAAAATAACAGTAGGAAGTGAGAACGAACTAGCTCTTATGAATAATCAACATAAAGACTATATATGATCTCGGTGTTATTAGTTAGGCCCTAAATGCACTTATGGAAATAGCCCAGTAATAATCGTCTATAGGCAAACCCTATCAAGTAGAACGGAAGTATTTTTCACTTTTAAGATAGGCCTCTTCGTCACGGACAAACACAAACTCGTATAGTCTTTCACCCATAGTAATGCGCGGACATATCCTCTAGTATGTAAATAATAAAGAAGTTACAAGCTTTTTATTGCATCTACAACTTTGGCGTGTTGAGTCCCGTGGATGCATGTCTGTTTGCGTCAAAACTAGTGAAAATCCTACTCATTCTTTCATAGTTGCATAAATGAAATTTAAAAAGGATGGTAATTTTGATTTCCAAACCTAACTAAAGTGGAACAAAAAAATAGAATGCCAAACAACATTAAATTGTTTTGCAGCAGGCAATTTTTTTTTGCCTAGCACATATATGGCATATGTGTGAGCTTGCCCTAGGATGAAGGTGGCCAGAATCTTATACATTCTTATATGAAATTTTGTAATTCAATCTGACCACTTTCAACTTCATCTCAGGGCAAGGTCCCATGCGTTCTGACAAGTCCATCCAGTGGAGACCGGAGAAATGAGTAATACCCTCCTCGTGCCCATACCCGAGCGGGTATACGATCTTCTACCCATACCCGACCCGTTCCACATGGGTATGGATTTGGATAATGGGTATGAATACCCAACGACAGGTTGAGCCATGGCGTTCACCGCCTCGATCTTGCTGGACGAGCTATAGCTCATGGCCAGCCACAACAAGAAACCGAGCTGGGCCGTACGCGACCGTGCCCAAAGCGCCAAATTCTATATGGAAACAAATCTATTTGATTTGACCTCTTCAACGATTCGGCTACTAGTCTAATTTGCTCCCTCAGTTGCAAAGCTAGATTTCTAGTGTTATCTGACTTTTGAAACCGTCTAAATTGCCTTTTTGAATGGTTTTGGATTTGGAAGTGACTTTCATTGACGTACGTAGTAGACGTACACACACAAAGGGCCGGTAGGAAAACATTCGCTCCTACATGGAGACTAGTTCATGTTTTGGGGGGACAAAAAATCAACAATAGCTCAATCGAGCGGCCCCGTGTTTCATGTTATTTTTTGATGGGCTTGTCATCCATCCGGTCTAGCTTTGCAACTCAAGGTTTCACATTGATACCCACGTGAACGATAATCATCGTGGATTCCTCGATTATTATTTCTAAAAAAATCTGAAAAAAGAAACGATACTTGATGTATTCTTGGAAAAATGTAAAGCAATCTACTAAATCTATGGGAAAAAAAAAATAAAAAATAACAGTTGGAAAGTGAGAACGAACTAGCTCTTATGAATAATCAACATAAAGACTATATATGATCTCGATGTTAGGCCCTAAATGCACTTATGGAAATAGCCCAGTAATAATCGTCTATAGGCAAACCCTATCAAGTACAACGGAACCGAGTGTTTTTCACTTTTAAGATAGGCCTCTTCGTCACGGACAAACTCGTATAGTCTTTCACCCATAGTAATGCGCGGACATATCCTCTAGTATGTAAATAATAAAGAAGTTACAAGCTTTTTATTGCATCTACAACTTTGGCGCATTGAGTCGGGTGGATGCATGCCTGTTTGCGTCAAAACTAGTGAAAATCCTACTCATTCTTTCATAGTTGCGTAAATGAAATTTAAAAAGGATGGTAATTTTGATTTCCAAACCTAACTAAAGTGAAACAAAAAAATAGAATGGCAAACAACATTAAATTGTTTTGCAGCAGGCAAAAAAAAATTGCCTACCACATATATGGCCATATGTGTGAGCTTGCCCTAGGATGAAGGTGGCCAGAATCTTACATTCTTATATGAATTTTTGTAATTCGATCTGACCACTTTTGACTTCTTCCTAGGGCAAGGTCCAGTGGCAACCGTTTAATCCTTAGGTTTGATGTTGCAGAGGGTGCTTACCGCACTCAGTCACCGGACGTCCACCAGGATGCTTGGATAGTTTTTGAACTGGCATGCGTGTGAAAGAAACTACTCCCAAGATAAAGGCCCATCAGGCCATCACAGGGAGTCACAGCCCAATTAGCTCGATGGTTCAGCAGCCCACCAACTCAGTGGATAGCGTGCGCCGCGCCGTCCTCCCCAGGGATTGGAACGTGTGACTAACCGTATCGGGCCATGACTCTTTTGTTGTAGTGATCTAGGCATACGTAAACTTTTTTTTTGTCGCAAAAAAAACTTTTTTTCTATTTATTGAGATCGATAAACTTCTATTTCCAAAAACTATTATAGACAAGTACATATAATTTTTTTATTGTTCAACTTGCTCGAGAAATTTTCTGTTTTATAGAAGCTCTTATAAACAGCTTGTATACACAAGTATATAAGCTTATCGCTATTCAACATGTGCAAAAAGAGAAATAAGTTCCGAAAAGAATTCACTTAGTTATATTTTGTTTTAAAAACTTTTTATAACAACTAGTAGAAATGCACGTGCGGCACGCACGTGTCTATTAAAAATTATCATACTCAACAAAGATAAAAAGATCATTTATAAAGAAACAAAACAAATGTTCTTAAATAAAAAATATCAAGTAACGAGTAATTATACATGGTATTAAGAAAATAGCATCAAATTAATATGACAGAACTGTTTTCCTTGCCTAAATTATTAAAAAATTTCCTGATCCGAATGCATAATTTTGAACAAGAAATGAAAATCATTTTTGGCAGTTCGGCATAGGTAAAGGTTATTGAACTGCACAGTAACTTTGAAGTTAATTTCTAACGAGGCGATCTTGCACGACTTTTTATAACAATTTGACTAATAATTTTTGATAAAAAACAATTCAAAATATAAATTATACTACAAAATGTTTTTGGACACTTTTCGAATAAGTTTTATACCGAAGAGGTGGACAGTAACATGGAGGGCTATGGTCTACTTATAGATAGACATGTAATTACTCCTACTTCTATTATATGGTTACAGTCCACCATCTCGAAGTAGGTGTAAGTCGAGAAAGTAAAATTTGCTCTTAGAGTAAATGTCCATGTCACGTGGACTGTTGGATGTTGATGTCCGTCCTATCTAGGACGCATACACATACTCCATCCGTCCCTAAATATCTATCGTTGGGGGAACAGTTAGATGTCCTCAATTAATTGTCGTTGCCTATCCACATGGGCCTCACCCGTAGCTGTACCGCACCGTCAAGCAGGCAGCCTTATCCCTTCACCTCCTGATCGCAGCCTCACATAGCACACACTGATTTGCTTGATGTAAAAGAAATCAATGTTGTGTGTGGCACGCGTGCTTCTTCGCACCACAAACATAGCATTAATGACATGTTCATTCAAATGTGCAGATGACAAATCATTGTTACATAGGGGTGTTACGGTCTTTTGCCATTCACATTGGTTTCTGCGTTTAGTTCTCAGCGACAGATATTAAGAGACGGAGGGAGCATGGCACCAACGCCACCATCGTGAACGGGACGGGCTGCCCCTACCCGTGCACTAGGCAGTAGCGAGGGCAATGTCACATCTTACTACTACTGTCAATTTGTTTTTACATGACCAGATGAATCTTAGTCATTAAAAACTTGTTTGATTTAAAGCTGGACAAAGCTACCTAGAACAGGCAACACTCCCATGCGTTTGATCTTGGTAAACTGAGGCTAGATGTGCTCCCTGGCCTGAGTTGCCTGCCCCAAGAGCCAAGACTCTCATCCAAACAGCCTCTAAAAATTTGCCTGCCCGGGTGCCCTATTTTGGTTTTGCCAACTCTTGCGCACGTGCATGCCCTTAGTCAGAGTGCTTGGCAAACCCGGAGGCTTAAACGTGCCGAGCTGCGCGCACGACGCCGACCCGCACCGCTGACGAGCACGACGAGCAGGGCACCCGCCCCAACAAGCTAACGCTCTACCTCGATCGATCCGTGCCGCGCACTGGAAGGAAGAAACGACAGGAGCAGGGCTGAAGAAGAGGCTCAGGAGAGAGAGGGCGAGGTCGTCTGACTGACTCACCGATCTTGCGGACGTTGGTGTTGGTGAAGACGTACATGAGGAGGTGGACGGTGCGGAGGCTGAAGCTCTGGTTGAACCCGGACAGCGCGGACTGCAGCTCCTTGTCGTCGATCATGCCGCTACCGTCGCGGTCGGCGGCCTTGAAGCAGGCCACCACGTTGGGGTCGGTCCCCGGCGGGAACGCCGAGGGCACCAGCGACGCGAACGGGCTGCCGAACCCTGGTGGCGGCGGCGGCGGCGGCGGCGCGCCGCCGAAGGGCGGGGGAGGCGGGGGCGGGGCGGAGGGGGGTGGTGGCGGGGAGCCGTACGGCGGCGGCGGGGCGCGGTAGCCGGGAGGCGGAGGCGGACCGTGGGGGTAGCCGGAGCCGGGAGGCGGCGGGTAGCCGGCCATGGCGGGCTTGGGGGCTCGGCTCGGAGCGTGGAGGAGGGAGACGGCGAGATCGCGGGGGTGGTGGTGCAGTGGACTGGTGGGTAGTTTGTGTTGGGAATGGAATGCGACGGAATTTAAATGGCGTGCGCAGATGCGGAAGGGATCGGAGCAAAGCAACGGGCAGCTTTCCTTGGGTAGTTGGGTTGAGCGGCTCCTGTCAAACTGGGCGCTTCCGCTCCGTCTCCGTCTCCGGCGGGCCCCCGAGACGCGTCGCGATCGACTATGACGATGCGCGTACCGTGTGCGCCAGTGCTTCGTAGCCAAGGAGCGTGTCTAGTCTTCATTCGGCGCAACGATGACGACGGCCGGCGATGGCCGTGTATGCTTAGGTGGGCCAAGGTCAGGCCATGGTCCCCCGGCACAATTTTGTTTGAAGATGGGCCGGCCCAACTTGATGACTGAGCGGCCCAACGCCCGTGACTGTGTGTGCCCAACGCGTGAAACTGTGGTCAATATTGGTCATGCTCGCTTGGCGCTGGCCCCTTCTTTCCGTGCACGTACGCGTGCCGGTTGGACCCCTTGGCATCTCCCGCATGTGTGATTAAAAAACAAAGGTAAAATGTCGTCATGGCCTTGGTAGCGCCCGGACGCTCACGCGCGCAGATTTTTTTTTTGTCATTTCATGCGCTCACGTAGAGCCCGTGCTGCCCCAAACGTCACCAATATCGAGAAAAGAGGGAGGAAACAGCAGATGCCCAGCTGACGCTACGAGAAGGAGACACCAAGGCGAGACAGCAGAAGGCGAGGAGGGAGATGCAACACCTAATCTACTTTTGAAGTATTCATACGCAACACTTGCAACATATGTCTAAAGGCATATGATATACTTGAAACATGCATATGAAACACTTACAAAAAACACTTGAAACCATTGTAAAAAATACATGCAACATGTAGATAAAACACTTGCAAATATATATATCAAACATATACAATATCCAGATAAATACACTCGCAACATACATCTGAAAAAACATATGAAACATTAGGAACAACAGTTTACAACATACGTGTACAACCGTTGTAACATTGCAACATTTCGATCTACTTTAGTAAGAACCATATGAAACACTTGTAACATACCTCTGAAACACTTGAAATAGGCGCTTGCAACATGCGCTTTCAAGCGCAACATCTACTTGTTGCTCAGACAAAATGGAGGCTCGTCGATGCGGAGCTCGATGCCAGCGTGGAGCTCGATGCTACGGAGTGATGCGGGGTCGTCGGTGTGGAGCTCGTCGGTGGCACAGACCTTGGCTCAGGCGGATGGAGCGCGGTCGCAACGGAAGGCACGAGTACAGACGGGGGCGGCGCGAGGGAGGGCGAGATCTGTCCCGTGAGTAGGGGCACACAGCGAGGCGGCGTAGGTGAGGGCGTGATTCGTCCAGTGAGCAGGGGCGCGCAACGTGTAGATGCCGCAGAGCGAGCGGGTGATGCAGATGGAGGCGACGCAGGCGAGGTCTGTTCTGAGAGCAGGCGACGCTGGCGAGGTCCGTCCGGACAGACGAATGACTGAACATGAGCATTATGGTTTTCTCAAAAAAAGGTAAAATGACATGCGTACACACAAAGGTAGTACACACAAGGTAGTAAAACATTGTACATGGAGATTAGAGTAGTTCATGTTTTGGGCAAATAAAGGGTAGCTAAATGGAGTGGCAACTAACTTATCAGCCATGGTACAGTATTTTTTTCTCACAACGAATCAACGAACAATACTTTTTAACAAGCTTTTTAGTGAAGCGAACAGGGTCGAATACGAGAGTCGAGTGGACTACTATTAATTCACGTTATTTTGAGCTTGCCGTCAATTCGTTTTAGCCTTGCAACCCAAGGTCTCACAAGATACCTACAAAGTATCACGTGAACAAAGGTCATCGTGGGTTCCTCAAGTATGCAAATAAAAATCGTATATCTTGGGAATAAGCAATCTAATAAATCTATACAAAATAAATAAAAAATAACATCTTGGAAGTGGGGACTAGCTCTTCTGGAAAGTAAACAAAAAGAGTATATATGATTTTAATGTTGTGGCCTAAATGCCTTATGAAAATAGCCCGGTAAATTAATCTTCTATAGGCAAAGCCCATTAAATATAATCGAGTATTTTCACTTTTAAGCTTCACGGACAAACTCATATAGTCTTTTTTTTCTCACCCGCAGCAATGCATGAGCATATCTTTGAGCATAAATAAAGAAGTTATAAGCTTTTAGTGCATCTGTAACTTTAACGCATGAGTCTGGTTGGGTGCATGTCCATTTTCGTCAAAGCTAGAGCATGGCTGATTTGGTGGTGCACCTTTGACGATGAAGTTGGAAGACTCCATAGCACGAGGTGATCGGGCTACTCCGATGAGAATGAGGTGAAAGGAACTAGAGGAACCAAAGTGTTGGATGGAACTAGAACAAGATGCATGGAAGGGGGTGGCGAGCAAAAAGGCAACGGAACACGCATTAATTAATTTGCTTTTGGGAGTTTTCACGACCAAATCATAGAAACAAATTGAGAGATATAGGGCCAGGAGAAAATACTAATGCTGTGGTGCGGGCGTCCGTCCGTCCAGACGCCGCACTTCCTGGGCCTAAGCACTACCAGCCCAATAGGCCTGCTCCCCTCTACTTTCATTCTTTTACGGTTTCCCCCAAAAAACGACAGCGACATATTCAACTCTCACGGCCGCCGTGGATTTTCCCACTGCTTGCCTTCTCTAGCGCGATCACCTCCGCTTCCTCCGCCCCGGGGGCCCTCCCCCACCTCCGTGGTGCGAGGCTCCGCCGCTGGAGTCGCGCCTGCTGTCCACCCTACCCTCATCGCCGGAGCCAGCGCCGACATCCTCCTCGACACTTCCTCCTGTAGCTAGAGACGGCGAGGGCGTCATGGTTGTGTCGTACTTCACGCCTGCCTCAAGGCTCCTCATGCCCCGATGCCCCCCAACGGAAGAAAGCTCGCGGCGACCAAGTCCGTGTTGCTCTTCGCCCGCCACCTCCCAGTCCTAATCTGCCCATCGAGGCGGTTATCGAGTTCCTCAATGTGCCTGACATGGTGGTCGCTGTCCACTAGAGTGTCACGCACAACATGTTGCAAGCGTATGTTTCAAGTGTTTCAGAGGTATATTGCAAGTGTTTCATATGGATGTTACAAAAGTAGATCAGGATTTTGCACATATTGCAATGGCTATACACGTATGTTGCAAACGTCTGTTCCAAATGTTTTATGTGTTTTTTCAGACATAAGTTCCAAGTGTGTTTATCTGGGTGTTGCAAGTTTTTCATCTGGATATTGTATATGCTTGCAATGGCTTTCAAGTGTTTTGCAAGTGTTTCAGACGTATGTTACAAGTGTTTCATCTATTTTGGACGTTTGTTGCAAATGTTTGGATGTTGCAAAAGTAAATCGGGTGTTGCACATATTGCAATGCGTGTGAGAAGTAGAGGAGGCGCAGGGACCCACGGATGACGTCTGGACGGCGCAGGCCCCGCATGGACGTGTGAAACGTAGGCGCAGGGCGGGGCGTGCGGGAAATGAAGTGCAGCGCAGGCGTCCGTCCGGACGTTCGGGCGCTAGCACTTTCCGAAAGAAAATCCTACTTGTGCTTGCATAGTTGCATTAGTGAAGTATAAAAGAGGTGGTAAATATTTGATTTCCAAACTTAACTGAAGCAAGAATTCATAGTCAAATAGCATCCTAGAAGTGCATTGGGGGACAGACGGAGTACGAAAGGCTAGTGGAATGGAAAAGAAAATCCTACTCTTACTTGTATAGTTGCATGAACGAAGTATATAAAATATGGTAATATTTGATTTTTAAACTTAATTAAGTTGAGATTTCATATTGTGAAACGGCATCCGGAAACACATTGAGATTGAGGGACATATGTAGTAAGAAAGGCCAGCGGAAAAGAAAATCCTACTTATGCGTGTATATAGTTGCATAAATGAAACGTAAAAAGGATGGTAAATATTTGATTTCCAAACTTAATTAAAGCGAGAATTCATTAAAGATAGACAATATTAAATTAAAAAATTGCCCTAACACATATATGGATATGTGCGAGCTTGCCCTAGGACGAAGGTGGCCAGAATCTCCTATCTCCTACAACTAAAAAGAGTAAAAGTAAGACCATCTCTTGGTGCGACATTTTCTTCGCGTCGCCTTTTCCTCCGACGTGCGAAACCGCGGCGCGTCGCCCCGAAGGAAATCGCGCAAAAGGAAAGCCATCTGCTTGACAAGGCAAACCTACGACATCAAGCAAGCCTGCGACATCCCGAATCACGCACACAAGGAAACCCCGCTCACACCTCTGTCCCCATCGCATCCCACATCCGGAGTCCATCCCTATCCCCATCGAGACCTCGCCATCGATCGTGCGCCAGACCTCGTCGTGACCACGAGTTCCCATCCGGAGTCCCCGTCCCGACCGCGAGACCGGGCGTCCACAGCGCCAGACCTCGCCGTCTCTTCCCCCATGCTGCGCGCCAAACGAACCGCCGCCGTTGTGTCTTCGTCGGTCCTCCGCTCCTGCTGCATCCAACCTGCGAGGAGCACCCCCAGGTGTGCCAATACATTCTCTTCCTTTTCCGTCTTCGATTGCAGTTAGTAAGGTGTACCAAGCAATCAATTGGTTTTGAGTAGAAGCAATTGACATTGACAACTCCCCATCCCCGCTCTCTGCGGCCGCCTGTAGACACGCCGGGTCGCCCAGATCCGCCGTGCCACCGGTATCCGGTGCGAGGCCGTGCAGCGGATCACGGGTAGGAGATCGACAGCTTCGACTACGCCTCCATCCTCAGCCAATGCTGCGAGCTGCTGGCTAGGTACGTGCAGCTGCCCGTGGGCATTGTCCGGCTGCTCCTGCTCGACAGCCGGATGTTCTAGGTCCCCATGGCCAGCACCGAGGGATGCCTCGTCGCCAGCACCAACCAATCTCCGGGCTCCTCAGCCCTCTCTTCTGTCCTCGTGTGCCCAGTCACCCTCATAGCTGCGCAAAAGATCCCCAATCAAACCCTAGGCGTGGGTTGGCAGAAAAATCTCGCTTGCTACTGCTGGCCACGACCTTGCAATCGAGAATATGTGAGATGGAGAGGGGAGGGAAGGTCGGAGGAGCGGATGAGTTGGTGCAGCTCCGGGTGAGGTCGAGCATCAACGCAGGTATAGATATTTGACTGAGCTTTCAGCTTTGCGCATCATCACTAGATACAGTTTCAATCTTTGTTCAATTGTTCCACAATGAGTCTCAAAAGTCCCTTTCTGAAAAAATTGCTGAATTATTAGATTTGATGGAGGAACACATCTAGGGTATATACAAAATCTATATAATGAAAGTACAATATTTGGTTAGCTGAAATCGAATGCTTTACTTTCCTAACTGAAATGTGCTCATGTTGATAGTTTGAAACTATTTATGCCTTTATAGGTTCACTACTGTACATTTGTTAAGAGGAAGGTGTTTTCACTCTGTTTGCGGTTGGTATTGGCACTCCAGTTAAAGTCATGTATTTTTGCTAAGTGAGTATGTCTAATTTTGTAACATGGTGGCTTTAAATTTTGAAACACAGTGAATGAACTATTTGCCATCATGTATAGCACCTGCTTGATGTGATGTCAGGCTCTGAGTTTTGACCAAGTAATTTATTTTTGTTTGCTGTCTTGCTAGACAACAAATTTTTATGGGAAGGAGAGAAACCTGTCGATCTGTTTTAGTTTGTTTTCTGGCAACCTGTAAAAAAATTACCTACCTTATTAGTTGTCTTATTTAAATTTTATTTGATGGCTTGTCCTTTCGGTTGGAATCTTGTGCATGTCAACTTTTGAACATTTGCCTAATTCTGAAGTCTAAAATGTAAGAACTTATTAAAACTATAGATGTCTCCTTGTCATTTAACTATTGTATGCTGTCATACATTCAAATGACCAGTTAGAATCACAGAAATTTGTGGTGTTTGTGTTTTTTAGATCTTATATGCACTGAACTTATGGCTAGCTACAGTATCAATCCTCGTAATTCCACTGAAGAAAATTAATATGGCAGCAAGATATGAATCCCTGTCGCTCACCTTTATAGACCTTTTTAGTGCATCATACTGGTGGTTGGGTAACTTATATATGTCTCAGTCATCGATGAATAATGTGAATAACTAGCTGAATAAACAACAACATTCGTTACGGTTTCTTTGTCATACCAGTGCATCTGATATGAATCCCTGATTAAACTTGATCTGGATCAATCTGTTGAATCTAATAAGCATATCATCTCCTAATGCTTATTTCCTTATTTCCATTCTACTGCCTTTCCTTATTTCCAGTTATCATCTCCTAATGCTTCTGTTGGCCAAGAGGCAGCCAAGAGGGGTGAGGAGGTCACTGTCCCAATCATAGCGCCACCCCCTGACCCCTGTGCTTCCACCTCCATTGCCATCCAGAGAGATGATGGTGGGGACTGCTGGAACTTATGGCGACCAAACAATTAAAAATGGTAAATTTGTATAGCTACCATCTACCAGTGTGCATAACTGCAAGTCTTAGAGATTCTCTTTCTAATCGTACATATTGTTTTATTTCTTTTCAGGTTTTCCTATGTGGAGAGATACTATTGCCTATGATAATCACTCTCCCTTTACTTCATTGAAGAGACAGTTATCAGCTCCTAATGCTTCTGTCGGCCAAGTTGCTGTTTTCACCCTGTCCAAAATACCTTCCTGAAATTGTCATCAGTATATTCAACATTACGACTTCATCGTCCATCTCAGTCTTGCTTCCAAGGATGATGGCGGCATGGCACACCTGCACAGCAAGGCCCTTAGTGAACATGTCTCCCCATCCAAAGGGAGTGTGAATTGCAACACAGAGTGCAAAGAGCTGCATGTAGTTATCCCTTGATAGTGTATCCAGGCTTTGAATCATATCAATGTAGTTCTTAAGAATCATAGCTCTTGAAACTGCATCCATGTTGCAAATCATTGTCAGTGTCAGGTCAGTTTGTGGCTCCGATCTGCTGCCAGGTTTTGATGAGATTTTTGTCGCACTAGATATAGATGGTTCATCAGATTGTCAAGCTTAGTGTGAAGAAGGTAAATATGCAGAAGATGGTAAGTAAAGTCAAGCATTCAAATTGTAAAACTGGTAAGTTTAGTCATTGCAAATAAGAAGAAAGAACCTTTTTGTCGCACCAAGGAATTGGAAAGTAGTCTAATAATAAAATGGAAAGCACTTGGTTTGAATTCACGAGATCAAATAGGCAATGAAGTGGATAGATATCGTTCTGCACATCGTTGTCATGCTGCCATTGTCCTGGATGACAACCGAAGAGGGTTGAGATGCTAGGTAGGTGTATTGGTAATTCATCTGACTTTGCACACGATGGCCAAAGGATGTGACATGATTTTTTTGATCCAACTATTGGCTTACTATGAAAATTATAGGAGAAACTCAGTCCCAAACACAAAAACAAAAAGTATCGTGGTATTATTTTTGCCCATTGCAACGCACCGGCATTTTCCTCTGCCTATGTTATGACCGGGAAGCCATCACGCTACGTTATGACCGGGGAAGCCATCACACGGGGAAGCTAAACTACTTGTTGCCAGCGCACGAGTATTTATCAAGAATCCTTTTGTAGATGACGTGTATTTATCAAGAATCCTTTTGATTGAATGTCACTTTAATGTTGATATTTATTTTCACGGTATTGTTATCTTATTGTGCGGTCTGTGTGATTTTAGTATAAAAGTTTAGTTGTCCCGTAGCAACGCACGGGCATGCTACCTAGTCATACATATATCTTGTAGAGACTTTGCTGTGATCTTTCGAGTCGAGACTACTAGTACCAGTATGTTGTTAGATTTAATATGGGTATGACCCATATTTTATTTAATAATTAAATCAAATAAATTCTAAGGTCATATTAGATGCTAGGTGCTATAAAATGGTAGACTAAATGTATTTGATGATTGAACCTGTAACAGTCAGAGTTATGGGTGCGGTTACTTGTAACTCCCATAGTTATGGTTGCAGTTACTGGAAACTCCTACGGTTATGGTTGTAGTTACTAGTAACCCCCATTCTTATGGCAGCGGTTACTGGTGATTGATGGACACTTCATGACGTCCAGGTCCTCTACACTTTATCTTCTACCTTCCGTGCTTATAAGAAGCGCTTGCATTCAGTTGCGCGTATGAAAAAAAAGACACAACAAATTTTTAGCACCATCGTCATTCCTCTGTTGAGTTGCTCCCGAGTCTCCCCGTCCTGTGACTCCACGCACACGGAACCATGGGAGAGCAGGTGCCTCCAGAACCGATTTTCACCGAGAACCCTGCTCGGGGTGTGCGAACAATTAGGTTTTTGGGGAGCGACTATGCGACTGCTCTGACATCATCTTCTTCCCGCACAACATCGTCTTCGTCTTTATCTTCTTCCTGGTGACGCTCGCGGGACTGCTACTTCCTAGTGACCACACGTTTGCGGGACTCGGCAGAATCGGCACTGCGAACCTCTTCCTGCAACGACTGTGGTCCACTACTTCGAGCAACGCACTAATCCGAGGTGCTAGTGCGAGTGGAGCCTCCGATGCCTTCGGCATGGGACCCTCCTCTGGGTATATCCGCTACTCATCTTTTGTTTCCATGATTTTATGTTCTCTCTCTGATATGCCATGGCTATTTGTGTTTGATCATGTTGTTGCTTTTTATATGTTATATGATCTTGTTGGTACCCTTCATATGCCATGCTTACATGCTTTTAATCATGTTCTTGTTAACTACACGAGAATATATGATGTCACATTCTTGACGCTATTATTCTTATATGTCATCATATTTATGCTATTATTTTTTCGGATTAAAATGACTTGGAAATTGCCTAAATATCTAACATATGTGACGACGGAGGTTGTACAATGTACGTTTAAGGATTGGAACGTGTGACTAACCGTATCGGGCCATAATTCTTTTTGGATATTTATTTTCGGAATTTCTTTTAGTGATCTAGGCATATATAATTTTTTCGTCTATGTATTCTATCGGTAAACTTCTATTTCCGAGAACTATTATAGACAAGTACATATAAAATTTTCATTGTTCAACTTGCTCCAGAAATTTTCTAATTTTTAGAAGACCTTACTTATAAACAGCTTGTATACATAAGCATACAAGTTTTTCGCTATTCAACATCTGTAGAAAGATAAATGAGCTTTGAAAAGAATTCACTCAAGTATATTTTGTTTTAAAAACAGTTCATAACAATCGGACATATTTTTATAGAAAAACAATGTAAAATACAAATTATAGTAGAAAGAAGTTTTTGGACACTTTTCAAATAAGTTTTGTACTATACATAAGTTCTAAGGAGGTGGACAGTAATGTGGAGGTCGATGGTCCAGTTGTAGATAGATATGCATGCAAATAACTTTTATTGTGGTCCATTGCCTGGAAGTAAGCATAGGTAGAGAAAGTAAAATTTGCTCTCGCCCTGGTGATGTGGGCCATTAGATGTCTATCATGATCTGTGCGCAACAAGAGCTCTTGTTGTGCATAGATCACGATACGTCCACATCATGAAAGCATGTAATCTTGAGGGCAAAAAAAATTATGTTTGACGTAGGCCACCATGTTGGTGTTCATCCTCAGGGGACGCACATACAGATGGCACCAACGCCACCATCCTAAATGGATGGGTTGCTCCTACCCGTGCACTAGCGAGGGCATCTTACTACTTCTGTTAATTTGTTTTTACATGATCACATAGATCTTAGCCATTAAAAGTCTCTTTGGTTCAGAGTTGGATAGTGGTGCCTGACACAGGCAGCACTTCCAGCATTGGATCTTAGGATCTTTGACATCTAGGGCTAGATGTGCTTCCTTGGCCTGAGTTGCCTGCCCTAGACTCTAATCCAAACAACCCCTAATTTATTAGCCCCTATTTTGGTTTTTGCCAACTTTGACGATCATATCATAATAAACTAAGGTGGCTAAAGGGGTGGCTACTACTTATATTAATTAACACCTAACTAAATGGAGATCAAAATAAAAAAAATACGCCAAATTTTTGGGTTGACTACCTTTATTTGGTCACGAACCAAGTCACACGAAAGCAATCGCAATATAGTAACCATATCTGAATATAAGAGACACATAATAACATGTTACTAATGTTGTCCATATCATAGATATAAATTTAGAGATACTTGTTTTTCCATTACTAATATGCATGTTGAACCGTCACTAATGTGCTTTTCTATCATAGTAGCATGGGACAAGACATTTTGAGGTGTTTAGTTTAAGGAATCATCCTATTTTAGATGAGGTGGTACATCGTAGGTCCATGCCATTCAAATTTGATAGAATGACTTTATTCCTCATATTTGATAGAAATGAGGAATAGTAGATTACTTCAATCCACGAAAAGTCATTTTCGACACCATAACTGTTCACAAAGTACGATTTTACTCTTTGACTTGCATAGTTGCATGAACGAAGTATACAAAAGATGGTAAATATTTGATTTCTAAACTTACTTAAACCGAGAATTCATATTGTGAAACGGCATCCAGAAATACATTGAGGGACATGTGTAGTAAAAAAAGGCCAGTGGAAAAGGAAACCCTAGTCATGCTTGCATAGCTGCATAAATGAAATGTAAAAAAAAGGATGGTAAATATTTGATTTCCAAACTTTTTAATTAAAGTGAGAATTCATATACAGTGAAACAATACTAAATTGTTTTGCAATGGGTAAAAAAAAGTATAGTAGATTACTTCAATCCACAAACAGTCCTTTTCGACACCATAACTATTCACAAAGTACGATTTTACTCTCTGACTTGCATAGTTGCATGAACGAAGTATAAAAAAGATGGTAAATGTTTGATTTCTGAGCTTACTTAAACCGAGAATTCATATTGTGAAACGGCATCCAGAAATACATTGAGGGACATGTGTAGTAAAAAAGGCCAGTGGAAAAGGAAACCCTAGTCATGCTTGCATAGATGAAATGTAAAAAAAGGATGGTAAATATTTGATTTCCAAACTTTTTAATTAAAGTGAGAATTCATATATAGTGAAACAATACTAAATTGTTTTGCATTGGGTAAAAAAAAGTTGCTTAGCACATATATGGCATATGTGCAAGCTTGCCCTAGAATGAAGGTGGCCAGAATCTTAACATTCTTAACAATACTAAACCCTAGTCATGCTTGCCCTAGAATGAAGGTGGCCAGAATCTTAACATTCTTAACAATACTAAACCGTGGCAGGCTCCGGAGCGTGCGTACCACCAACTTCCAACTTAAAAGGCCCATCACATGTGAAGTCACGGCCCAACTAGCTCGATGGTCCAGCAGCCCACCAACCCCGGGGATAGCGCGCGCCGCGCCGTCCTCCCAGTCCCGGCTGGCCAACGGCCACGCATCCGACACGTCCCCCCAGGCGGCGGCGCGGCGCTCGTTCTGCGGTCAGAGCGCGGCCTAGGCGCTAGCCGATAAGCCTGCCCACCTCGCGCGCGCCGCGGCACCGGCCGTACCGGGATGGGCGCCATGGGCATCGTCGTGAGAGCGTGCGCGCCTCCCGCTCCCGCCGCGGCGGCTCCCTCCGGCTCCAGGGACGCCGCCCAGGCCCAGCGGAGGAGCAAGCCCTCGAGGACCGGCCGCGTGCTCGTGCTCGGCGGCACCGGCCGCGTCGGGGGATCCACGGCCGCCGCGCTCTCCAAACTCCGCCCCGACCTCAGCATCCTCGTCGGAGGCAGGAACCGGTAGGTCCAGCAGAGAGTAGCCTTTTCTGCTCCGGCTGAATCGTTGTCACTTACTGACAGGTGCTGGCCGATTTTGATTTGATATGCCAGGGAGAAAGGCGAGTCCGTTGCAGCTAAGCTTGGGGGGCAGTCTGAGTTCGTCCAGGTCGACACCCGCGACGCAGGCATGTTGGAGGAAGCACTGCAGGGTCAGTATCAGTACTGCTAATGCAATGCAAACATCCTGCTTATTATGCTGTGACTACTGCCTAGAGCAAGCTAGAGTATGTATGTTAATTGATGGTACAGTACGGCTTCACATTGGCAGCAAAGGTTCTCGCAAGGATCCAAAGCCCAAACAACAACGCTTTGCTAGCTAACTCCTGATGTTTGAGCCCCTAACCAGTGAAACAGATGTTTACTTTTGCTCCAGGAGAAGCTTAACATAACTACCTGGACATTTTTCTCTTGCGCCAGGTGTGGATTTGGTTGTCCATACTGCTGGACCTTTCCAGAGGGCGGACGAGTGCACAGTACTGCAGGCGGCAATATCTACTAAGGTAGAATAGAAGCACTCCATTTCTTCAGTCTCAATTGCAATTTTTTTTTTTGGGTGGCGAGCTACTTAACTGAAAATGCTGTTGCCACACTTGAAAATTTATCCTGAACAGACACCATATATTGATGTCTGCGATGACACGGACTATTCTTGGAGAGCAAAAGGCTTCCATGAGCAAGCAAAAGCTGCTGGTGTTCCAGCTATTACTACTGCTGGCATATATCCGGGAGTTAGCAATGGTAATTAGTGTATCTTCTTTCTGTTAGACTTTAGAACTCAATTTTCCTTGAGTTTTCTTGTTCTTTTGATGAATTCTACAACCACATCTTTTCTCACACAATAATCTTGATAAATCATATGATACTCCACAATAGTTTTCAAATGGATGCACAAGATGCGATGGTATGATAGCATCAAGAGTTGAAACGAGGAAAAATTTTGTGTGATCACCAAATACATCGATGTCATGTATAGTATGACCAAAGCTAAAACACATAAAAGAAATATAATCTACAAAAAAAGAACATCTATTGACAAATAAAATACTCCGTCTGTACTTAAGTGCATAACAATGACATAGCAGTCTCGAAGAAACATCGTGTACTGCTGTTTCTATCACATTCTGTTAGTAAAATCTACAGGAATAATATTAAGAAAGTATTTTTTATGCCCACCATATTAGTATGACTTTCACTCTGTCAAGCAAAATACATTTGCTCGTATTAGTGGTCAAGTTAAGAACATTTGACTACACATTTTCAAAAAGGCTCACATTTATGCACAGAGGATTGGAGTATCGTTTAATTGCCTTAACTTTAAATAGCTCTATCCTTGTCAAACTGTAGAAGGAACTTAATTGCACAGGCCTTCTTTTCTTGGACAGAATCTGATACAAATCAGACTGAACCACAACATTTGGTCTGCATAGATGTTGGTGTTTTAGTTAAGTATAATATAAGGGGCTATCTAGAAGAGATGAATATCTTGATCTTTGAGTGCTTATTGGTGTATTGTATTCTTCTCTGGTGACAGTGATGGCTGCTGAGCTTGTGCATGCTGCCAGAAGTGAAAATGGTGAACCTGAAAGACTAAGGTTAGAGTTCTTTGTTGTCTAGAACAGGAAATGCCAAAATATTCATTCAGTGTACAGTAAGGGCTCTATTTGGTTTTCCGTTGGCATGTAGTAGTTAAATTGCTATTCCCCATTATGTGTTTTCTCTCCTAGCTAGGCTGAGAGTGTTCCTGTTAGCTTAAAAGCACCTGCATAATAGCTGCCGTGTCAGACTGTTTCGTCAATGTTTACTTGATCTATGAAGCTAGTAATTAGTGTTTTTGAACATCCATACATATTCCATATGTTGCTAAACCCCTCTTTTAGATTCTTCTACTATACTGCAGGTACTGGTGGTGCTGGTCCAACAATATTGGCAACAAGTTTTCTGCTTCTTGGGGAGGATGTAATTGCATATAACAAGGGTACTTCCAGCTTATGCACTAGTGCTATTGCACCTATGGAGTTCCTCACTGTAAGGGAAAATTATACGTCATTCTTATTTGTATTACTAATTCAGGAGAAGAAATCAAATTGAAGCCCTATAGTGGAGCTCTGAACATTGATTTCGGAAAGGGGGTCAGAAAGAAAAATGTCTACTTATTGTAAGTACTTGGGCCAATGTTTACGTTTCCATATCTTATAATTGACAAAGTTACAAAACTGAAATATAATATAGCCAAAAAGGAAGCTAATAAATTTCACATTGTGTTACCTACTCCAGGAATTTGCCTGAAGTGAAGAGTGCTTTTAAGATATTAGGTGTGCCAACTGTTAGTGCTCGATTTGGCACTGCTCCTTTCTTCTGGAATTGGGGAATGCAGGCTTTCGCAAACTTTTTACCTGTTGTACGTATTTTTCCTTGGTTTATGCTTATACAAAGTTATTTCATTTCAGCCCGCTTAGTTATAGTTGCTATTATTAATACTGTAGTGATTAAATTTATAGTTGCAAACAGGCATTACCAGTTTTCATTCTGCAATTATAGCATTTAATCAGTAGTTCCTGTATTACAATTAAACCAAATGGTTTGCTGTGGGCTGGAATCCAGAACATATACATGAATACATGATACTATTCAGTTTTCAGTTCGCATTAATCTGACCTGAATCTTGGTCCTCTTCAGGAGTTCTTGAGGGATAGAAATAAGGTTCAGAAGTTGGTTCAGTCTGTTGATCCTTTGGTTCGAGCCGTTGATGGTATTGCAGGCGAGCGTGTCTCTATGAGAGTAAGTTCTTTACCTGTGTCAAGAGTAGTGCTGGACTACGAATGGCCATTGCCTAATCAAAATGATTTCGTTTCTGTAGGTAGACTTGGACTGTTCAAATGGCCGGAATACTATTGGATTATTTACTCATAAAAAGCTATCAGTGTAAGTATGGAGCATAAGTAAATTGAAACATCCTCAAGCAATATCTAATTGATGTCTAATATTTCCAATTCTTAACTTTTTAACTCTCTGATTATTTAAAAATATGAAGCTTTACATTAACTTTCCAAACCACAACATATTCTATACTGATTGTTTCCTTTCCTTTACAAAATTTTCCTATGAAAACCATCTGTTTGTATAAAACTGGGAGCATATCTACTGCTTCAGTTTTTTTTTCTTTTCTTTGCATTCCATTATAAATTATAATGTATTGTTAGTTTTAAGTTTCTAGCCAGACATCACCATATTACCCAGGAATTCAGAGTAAAAATTGGTGAAGTAGTTACCGTATGGTTCATTTGAGAACTTCTGGTGTGCTCTTAGGTTTTCTTACTGGGCGACCAGAATTACTAGAGATACTTTCTCTGGACTGCATCTAAGCATATGCTAGATCAAAATTGACAGATCGGTGGGCTTTGCAACAGCTGCATTTGCTTTAGCAGTTCTTGAGGGCAACACACAACCAGGAGTTTGGTTTCCAGAAGAGGTGAGTAATGCTTCCGTAGAATAAACAAATGAAAAAAAAGGTTAACAAAAAATTTCATTTAATCATTTCCCAAACTAAACTACCTCAATTTGTTCTAATGCAGCCAGAGGGAATACCGATGGAAGCAAGGAAGCTGCTTCTTGAGCGTGCATCTCAAGGGACAAGTAACTTCGTAATGAACAAGTGATTTCTCTTTCCCCAACCTAAAACACATTATATGTGTCCCGATTCATGTTATCTTTCAGCTAAACATGTTCATCCACTTGAATTGACAGGCCTTCCTGGATGGTAGAAACGGATCCAAAGGAAGTCGGCTTAGGAATTTATGTTTGAGAAGGTTGACTTACTCAAATTCTTGGGTGCTTGACAAGGGCAACTAAATGTTGGGAGTAATTTTCCATCCGAGAGAAGTTGAATGCAACAGCCATCAGCATGTTGAAGTCTCCAGATTAAGCGTGATATTTGTATGACTGGTTGGGCTATTTTACTTTTGAAAGGGTTTGTACATGAACGATAATGGCTATAAGGAAAAAAGAATACAACCACAGGTCCATAAAACAATTTTGTGCACCACACAGGTGATAAACTTGTATAACATTTTTTTAAATATATATTCAGATTACATGCTTAAAAGGTAATACACATCCAAGGTTTTAAGATGGTTGACTTAAGACAACACTAAAGTGTCACTTGGGAGTAATTGATATCTAGTTATAACATTATTTAGCTACGGGATCATTTCCTCGTAGGAAGCTTCACATTGTTATAAAGCTGAATGTCGCGAGATCTAATTAACAAGAAAAGTAGACAAACACAAACTGAATCTCACATCATTAATATGATTTTTATGTATACAGCTCATTTGAAGCTCAACTGTACTCCTCAGACTTGCGCACTTACATAGAGTGATGTGAGATGCCATCTGCGTTGCACTGCATCTAAGCACGTCAGAGTGAATTTTTCAGATCGGTCGGCTATGCAACAACTGATTTTGCTTTACCGATTCTTGAGGAAACACGCAGCCAGGTGTCTGGTTTATAGAAGAGGTGAGTGGCGCATTTTGCATAATACAGGAAAAACTGAAGAGTTAACGGAGAAATTTTCACCAGCTTTGTGATGAACAAGTAACTTTTCGTTCTTCAAACCTCAAGAACCATGATGCAGAACGATAAATTAGCATGTTGTGTTTCTGAGCTAACCTGTTCTGCCACTTGAATAGGCAGTCCTTCATGGTACCTGACATCTGCCAACTTAATATGCAATTTTTTAAGAATATTGGAGGAATTTACAGTTGGCAACAAGTTGAAAGCGACAATAGGCACACTCGCGCCTGTTCGTCAAGAAAAAAAAAGATGAATGCGATAACAAACAGCAGGTTCAAGACCCCTATGATTTCTTGGTTTGTATGATCACCTGCACTGTTTTGCTTCGAGAATGTTTGTGCACAAAAGATGGCAATAAAGACCAAGCTGACAGTGGACACCCATCAAACTGATTCTGTAAATATCCGCTCTTTTTGCTGTCCCAATACCATTTATTTGATTACTCTATCATGTGAAATTGTTTAGCTAACAAAACTATTAGGTACTTCCTCCGTTCAAATCATAAGTCATTCCAACTTTCTTGGAGAATCAAAGCATCTCAAGTTTGACCAAAATTATAGAGAGAATTATAAAGATTTATAACATCAAATAGGCATACTATAAAAATATAATTAATCAAGAATCTAATGATGCTTATTTGGTATCATAAATGTTATTATTTTGTTATATAAATTTGGTCAAACTTGAGATGTTTTGACTCTCCAAGAAAGTCGGAATGACTTATAATTTGGGATGGAGGGAGTACTACTATACCCTACAGAAAACATGCTCAAGGCTGAAGTTTGAACAGATAGCATAGCACAGGTTATGTGGTGGTTGGAATCATAAGTCAAAATCATATTTTCCTGTTCTGGTATTTATATGGACTTTATACTCTTTCAATCTATCCAGAAGTACATTTTAGTAGGGTAGACCTCCAGGCCACAATTATCGAGACCCATACAGTGATGCAAAGATGTTTTGCTCGTCCCGAGATGCTCTGCATGCCTATACAACGCAGATAGAACTGACTAAACTTTGTTAGCATCATTTCACTACTTCACATCTGAATTTTATCACACACCAAACAGACCGTTGCCTAGCATTTCTTGTCCAACAATGGTCTACATTGCCATTGATGTTGCTGGAAACACCCTATCCAGTAGGGTATAAACACCTCCACCAAGTAGAAATGCGCCACTGACAGGAAAATGTTACTATGTTAGATCAAGACAAATCTCTATAGAAGGAACCAGTTAATTTGCAGAAAACAATCAGATTTCGAGAACAAGTAGATACCTGATTGGGTTTATCCATGCCGAATATCTTCTGAATGACAACAAACTCTACAGAAGACAAACTTAATAATTAGTAGCACAAAAGTAGAATAAACTACTTTGATCAATTGATCTTGTGCTGTTACTATATTCTTTTTTGAGCAATTCAAAATTCCAACCTTGTTTAATAAATTTCAACTTGGTTTGAACACCCACCATGAAGTTCTCAAGAAACTAAATTATTATTGATTAAATAAAAGACAACATTCTTACCTGCAATGCTCCAGCAAAAGAAGCTGCAATAAGAAGAGGCGCAACATAGCCCGTTGTGTATGTCAACAATAAGCTTCCTCCAATAATTGGGTCCTGAAACAAGAAGCTTGAAGTTGTGGTGACAGGACATCGTCATCATCTTAGGAAAAAAAAAAAGCTAGGAGAGCCTATCATCTAAAATAAAGTACTGCAGGATAGAATATAATTATTAATTCCTGATTAATCTAAATTTCATGATAAAACTCTAATAAAATGTTCTCAATGTGTTGGATTTTAAACAATTGTAATAAACTATTGACTACTGAGGCGATTTATCATACTCTTGAAGTGGCAACATATCCCAGAAGGGTAGCAAGAACAGGTGTGCTGCAAGGTGATGCTGCCAATGCAAATGTAAGACCAGCAAGGTATGCTTGTACACCTGACAATAATGCAACATAAGTTAAAAAAAATATTCATGAACAAAGAGAAACATAGTGATATAGAAATTAGTATTTTAATAAGAAAAATAAAAATGATGTGAGGAGGTATCACCTGAAGGGAGGTTAGCTGCTGCAGCTCGAGGGTCAAAATCGCTGAAAAATGAGGGAAGTTGCAACTCAAGTACCTGTTAAGGACAGAAAATAAACAGCTTAGGGAGAACATTTGATAACATAGTTACATGTACTTTTACAGGAGCAAGCAGGAATACAATTTTCATAAGGACGAACTATCACAAAATTTGGTTTGTACTTCTACAGGAGTATTTATAATGAGAAACCATGAAATACAGGGATTAAATCAGCTCGTAACATAAGGAAATTAGGTAGGAGGAAATTCTGTTTGGCATGCTCCAGTCTATATATGTAATTTTCGTTTCATGTGATTTACCTCCAGAAGATTCAATCCCATGATGATGGCCAAACCGGAAGCAGCCACTGGGAGCCCTTGTCCTACCTGACCATAAGCCTTTCCAGCAAAAGAAGCAGCAACACCAAGAATAGCTAAGGTTGTTGCTAGTCCTAGTGAAAATGCAATTGAATTCCCAACAACCTAATAGACAGAAAAGCCAAGTCAATGCATGTATCAAGGGAAGCCCCCAGCTAGAACTATCAAGTTTTCAATATCACTAATAGCCTTAATTAGTCAAGTAAGTCCTTCAGTGAACATAACTTTGTGGTAATACAAATCCTAACAGATAAATAGCAATATCTTCTACTTTTTCCACGGCACAAAAAAACTACAATTTGTCCACTCATCTTAAATTACCTCAGATCGGCCTTTCCCTGAGCCAAATGCACCTAGATGTTTATGAAGAAAGCACTAGATCAGAGTAATCAATGATGATTGTTGGAGTATATGTAGGCCCATGAGGCTAAGGCCCATGTGGCCCATGTATGGAACCTATTTAGCTACCCTTCTAGGGTTAGCCCTATGCAATAGAGAATGGCATATTCCAACATGGTATCCAGCCTAGGTTAGCTTTCTTCCTCCACCCAGCCGCCAGCCCCAGCCGCCCAGCCGCCGCCACCCTTGCTGGCCGCCGCCGGCTAGCCGGCGCGCCATGGCTGGCCGTCCACCTCCCCCTCCCTCCCTCTACTCTCACTTCCCACCCCTCTCTTCTTCCTCATCCACCTGGGCCCAGGTGCTCACCGGTGCTGCTTCCCCTGCTCCTAGCGCCGCCGGCCTTCTCCCTGGCGGGGCCGCCGCCGCCGGCCTTCTTCCTGGCGCGTCCGCCGCCGCCGGCCATTTCCCAGGCGCGGTCGGCCTCCCTGGCACCTACCTCCCTGGCGTCTCCCTCCCTGGCGCCTCCCTTCCTGCCGCCCCTGCCTCCATGGCGCACCTCCCTGGAGCGGGCCTCCATGGCGCCGGCCTGGAGGGTGCCGGTTCCAGTGCCGGCCGTCCTTTCCCTCTCCCTGCCGCAGTGCGTTCCCTGCCACAGCTGCGCCAGCCACCTCTCCATCCCCTCCCTCCTCCTACTGCCGACCCTGGAGCAACCGAACCTGCCCAGGTCCTCTCTTCGGCGGCGGTTGAGGACCCGGGAGCCACTGATGGGGGTCTCCAGGACGATGGTGCCCCTCAGCCACACCTCCCGGCTGCTGATGGCGCCCAGCCTACTGTACAGCAGCCCCACATCCACCTTCCCGGCGCCGGGCTGGACGCCGGCACCCTCTCTCCTGCCGGTGCCCAGGCCTTCCCGGCCCCGCCACCACTTCTTTCTCAGATCTACGCTGGCCGTGACGCTTCGTCTCTCGCCGCTGCCCTCGCCGCCGCACGTGCCTCTGCCGCGGAGGGGCAGGCCCGGGTGCGGGCGGCTGCCCTCGTGTGGGAGCACGAGCGCGAAGCGGCCGATGCCCTGGCTCGCCAGATCGCCGAGGCGGAGCGGCTACTCACCTCCCCCGTGGGCCAGGACGTTGGAGCCCACTCCTCTGCCTCGTCGGGTCGCCGCGTGTCTCACACCGCCGTCCTCTGGCACGACCCGGCCGACCCGCTCGTGGCTCAGCTGCACTACCAGGCGGGGAGGGGGGGGGGTCCAGAACATTCGCCTGCTCGTTCCGGTCGTTCTCGAGCCGGAGTCGCCCTCGTACGCCCGCTGGCGGGACCTGGTCCTCCTCACCCTTCGCCGCTACGCCCTCGACGACCACGTCCTCGTCGACACCCTGGTCGCCGTCCAGACGCCGTCGTGGCTTCGTCTCGACAGCATCGTTCTCTCCTGGATCTTGGGGACGATCTCTCTGGACCTCCACGACCTCGTCCGCACCTCTCCGGATGCGCGCCGGGCTTGGCTTGCCCTCGAGGGCCAGTTCCTGGGCAACGCTGAGGCCCGGGCACTGCGTCTCGACGCGAGCTTTCGCACCTTCGTCCAGGGTGACCTCTCCGTCGGTGAGTTCTGCCGTCGGATGAAGGGCATGGCTGACTCCCTGGGGGATCTCGGATGGCCCGTCGAGGATCGCATCTTGGTCCTCAACGTCTTCGGGGGCTCAGCGACCGCTACGCCCACCTCAGGACGTGGATCACCCGCCAGAGGCCTTTCCCCACCTTCCTGGAGGTCCGTGACGATCTCGTCATGGAGGAGCTCACGCAGGGCCTCCAGCCGGGCTCTACCACTTCCTCGTCCTCCTCGACGGCCCTGGCTGCTACTTCGCCGCGCCCTCCTGCTCCACCGCGGTCGTCGGCCCCGCCACCGTCGTCTCTCCTGGGCCCTCCTCCCTCCGGGCCGAGCGGAGGTGGGGGGGTCGTGGCTCTCGTCGTCGCCGTGGGGGGGCCGCGGGGGTAGCCGGGGTGGTCCAACCCAGGCCCCGGCACCGGCTGGGACTCACGGGGGGGCACCATGGCCTTCGTTCCAGAACCCGTGGTCCGGTCGCATCTCCATGTGGCCCTACCACGCCCCCGGAGCCGATACTCGCCCACCGATGGCCATGCTCACCGGGGCTCCTCCTGCCGGTCCTTCGCCTGGTGCTTTCCCTGCTACGTCATGAGTTCCACCCTCCGGGACTCCACCGGGGGTCGCCGGCTGGGATCAGGCGGCCCTGGCTCGCTCTTTCAGCACCATGAGCCTGACACCTCCGGTCGGTCCCGAGTGGATCGCTGATTCGGGGGCCACCTACCACACTACTCCTGACCCCGGTATACTTTCGTCGATTCACTCTCCTTCTTCCTCTCTTCCTTCGTCCATTATGGTCGCTAATGGTTCTTGTATTCCTGTCTCGTCTGTGGGTACCGCCGGTGCCCATGACTCCTTTCGTCTTCCTGATGTTCTTGTTGCTCCTTCTATGGTTCATAATCTTCTTTCTATTCGACGTTTTACAGCTGACAATTCTTGTTCTGTGGAATTTGACTCTTCTGGTCTTACTGTAAAGGATTTGGCTTCCCGGCGTCCTCTGCTCCGATGTGACAGCACCGGGCCCCTTTACACACTTCGCTTCCCGGCGGCTCCTTCGTCTTCTTCGCCGCCCGTTTTGTCAGCTGCCTTCGTCGCTTCTTCTTCCTCTACCACCTGGCACCGGCGCCTCGGTCATCCTGGACGTGATGCCCTGATACAGCTCAGTCGTAGCTCTGGTCTTCCATGTACTCGAGCTCATGATGAGCAACTGTGTCATGCGTGCCAATTGGGCCGACATGTTCGTCTTCCTTTTTCTAGTTCTACTTCCCATGCGGCCCGTGTTTTTGATCTTGTACATTGCGACCTATGGACATCTCCTATTATGAGCATTTCTGGTTATAAGTACTACCTTGTGGTTGTTGATGATTTTTCGCATTATTCGTGGACTTTTCCTCTTCGTGCGAAGTCTGATACGTTTACCACGCTCCTCCACTTCTTTATTTGGGTGTCCACTCAGTTCGGTCTCACCATCAAGGCCGTCCAGTGTGACAATGGTCGCGAGTTTGATAACTCCACCGCCCGAGATTTCTTCCTCTCTCACGGTGTTCAGCTCCGCATGTCTTGCCCATACACCTCCTCGCAGAATGGCAAGGCCGAGCGGATGATTCGCACCATCAACGACACCGTGCGCACTCTCCTGTTTCAGGCCTCTCTTCCTGCTCGTTTCTGGGCTGAGGGCCTGCACACCTCCACCTACCTTCTTAACCGCCTTCCTTCCGCTGCCTGTCCCGCTCCCACTCCTCACCACGCCCTCTTCGGTACCCCGCCTCGATATGATCACCTTCGCGTGTTTGGGTGTGCTTGTTACCCCAACACTGCTGCCACTTCTTCTCACAAGCTGGACCCTCGCTCCACGCTCTGTGTCTTCCTCGGGTACTCCCCTGATCACAAGGGGTACCGGTGCTTCGACCTGACCTCCCGACGTGTTCTCATCTCGCGCCATGTGGTCTTCGATGAGTCCGTCTTTCCCTTTTCCAGCACCACTACACCTCCGGTCACTGACCCACCCGATCTGTTTCCCACTGACCCAGTGGTCCAGCCACCTTTTTCGTGGTCTCCTGCAGGTACCGCCTCGCCACGTTCTGAGCCGGCCACTGGTCCCGGCTCCCCTGCGAGTCTGGGCCCCTCGTCCTCCGGCGCGGCCCCGTCTTCTCCAGTTGGTGCAGACCCGGGGCCTTCGTCCCCCGCTTCTGCCCCGGGGGGGTCGTGCCGGTTGCCGACGCCGGATCCTGTCTCGGCACCTGCCCCGGCGCCTCCGTCGAGGTTTGCCGCGCCGGTACGGGTATACCAGCGCAGGCCGCGGCCACCGCCGCTCGTGGTCCCTTCTCCACCGGGAACACCGACACCACCTCCACTGTCTCCGCCGGCCCGTGGTGTCCCGCCGGTCTACCACCCGCCGCTACTTCACCGACACCCGCGGCATGTTCACCCGATGGTGACACGACACGCGGCTGGCACCCTGCCGCCTCGTGCCCTCGAGACTTCGACCGGCGACGCGGTGGTCTCTCCGGTACCCTCCTCCGTCCGCGACGCCCTGTTGGACCCTCACTGGCGCCGCGCGATGGAAGAGGAGTACGCCGCACTACTCGCCAACCAGACGTGGGAGTTGGTGCCCCGGCCGCCGGGCGCCAATGTCGTCACCGGCAAGTGGATTTGGACTCACAAGCGTCGAGCGGACGGCTCTCTCGAGCGCTACAAGGCTCGATGGGTCCTCCGGGGTTTCACTCAGCGCCCTGGCGTCGACTACGATGAGACCTTCAGCCCGGTGGTCAAGCCGGCCACCGTCCGCACCGTACTATCACTGGCACTTGCTCGGTCTTGGCCCGTCCACCAGCTGGACGTCAAGAACGCCTTCCTCCACGGCCTTCTTACCGAGACGGTGTACTACAGTCAGCCGGCGGGGTTCGTCGACAACACCCGTCCTGACATGGTCTGCCGGCTCAACAGGTCCCTCTATGGCCTCAAGCAGGCACCTCGGGCGTGGAACCACCGGTTTACTGCTTTCTTGCTGACCCTGGGGTTCATGGAGGCCAAGTCTGATACGTCCCTGTTCGTCTACCACCATGGGGCCGACACTGCATACTTGTTGCTCTATGTTGATGACATTGTCCTCACCGTCTCCAGCGAGCATCTTCTCCGCCGGATCATTGCAGCTCTCCAGCAGGAGTTTGCGATGAAGGACCTGGGTGAGCTCCACCACTTCCTCAGTGTCACTGTTGAGCACCGTCCTGCTGGGCTCCTTCTTCACCAGAGGCAGTACACTCGGGATATCCTGGAGCGGGCTGGGATGTCTGGCTGCAAGCCCTGCTCCACCCCGGTCGACATTCAGGGCAAGCTGTCTGAGGCTGAGGGACCACCGGTGGACGACCCCACTGCGTACAGGAGTCTTGCCGGGGCCCTTCAGTACCTCACCTTCACCCGGCCGGACATCACCTATGCAGTTCAGCAGGTCTGCCTCCACATGCATGATCCCCGGGAGCCTCACCTCATGGCTCTCAAGCGTCTCCTCCGCTACCTCCGGGGCACACTCGACTACGGCCTCCTCCTACACCGGGCCTCCTCCACCGACCTCGTCGTCTACACCGACGCTGACTGGGCCGGGTGCCCGGATACTCGCCGCTCCACCTCCGGCTACGCCGTCTTCCTGGGCGGCAACCTGGTGTCTTGGTCGTCCAAGCGTCAGCCGGTGGTCTCCCGGTCCAGTGCCGAGGCGGAGTACCGCGCCGTTGCTAACGGTGTGGCAGAGGCCGCCTGGCTCCGGCAGCTGCTTGCTGAGTTGCACGCTCCACCCTCCCGGAGCACACTGATCTACTGCGACAATGTCAGTGCGGTCTACCTCTCCACCAACCCCATCCAGCACCAGCGGACGAAGCATGTGGAGATCGACCTACACTTTGTTCGTGATCGGGTGGCCATGGGCGAGGTGCGGGTCCTTCATGTTCCGACGACCTCCCAGTTCGCGGACATCTTCACCAAGGGCCTCCCGTCATCGACCTTCGCCGAGTTTCGCTCCAGCCTCAACATCACCGGTGGCTAGTTGCGTCTGTGGGGGGTTGTGTGTGTTCTTTCTTGTTCAGCCTCGAACTCCGCTGCGCCGGTAGTTCAGACTGCGGGGGGGGGGGGGGTGTTGGAGTATATGTAGGCCCATGAGGCTAAGGCCCATGTGGCCCATGTATGGAACCTATTTAGCTACCCTTCTAGGGTTAGCCCTATGCAATAGAGAATTGCATATTCCAACAATGATCAATTCTGGCCATTCCAACAATCATCTTAAATAAAACAATATACTTACCTATATATCCTAGAGTTAATGGTAGAACACTGAGTGTACAAGGAGATAAACTGGTTACAAGTCCAGCACCAAAAATAACTGCCAAGCTGGAGAACCAAAGGTAAAGGTTAGTAAAACGTAAAGAGATATGGGCAGTAACATAGAAAAATAAAACAGACCTAGAGAAACTAAGAGCGGACAACTGATCTTGGACAGCCTCATTAGCCTGCTGCCCAGCTGAAAACAGCAAACCCCCAAACCAGTCTCCAATGCCAAGGTCAGCCAAGACGAGTCCTGACGATCCGTGCTGATGAGAAACATGCCATTTGCAGGAATTAACGAGAAATCAATTAACAATTGTAGTGAAAGTCTAAGATATTCTTATCTTATTTTTCTGCAATGCGAAGCAATAAGAAAGAAATAAGAAGTACGAGTTGGCTGCATTCAATGAGTACGTGTTTGATTGTTACTATAACCGATAGATACATGCTACAGTTGACACAGTAAATAATTTTAAAATTGGCAAGAATTACCCATGCTGTAACCACAACCTAACACATCAACGGCATGGTCCTTTATTAAAAAACAAATCATGGGTAACACCGTTCCATAAGGCACCCTGGAAAGTGAAATGGGAACTGATTTTGAAAGCACTTAGGCATATGTTCTTTGTGCGCGCGCTCGCGCGAGTGTGTGTGGGGAAAGCAGATGATATTTTCCTCACCAAGGCCAAGGGATCCCATAGCTCGACAGCATTTGCAGCGCCAGCGGCAACCAGACTCCCCACTGCAATCCACCAGACAGCACACTCAAGTCAGTCACAGCTTACAGGGATTTCGTCGAACATACTGCACGCTCAAGCGAACATGTCAGGATTCAGGAAAAGGGAAGCTCGGAGCTACCGGCCACGGAAGCCAGAACCATGGGGCGTGAGCGCCTCGCCGCTGCCTCCGGTTTGTTGACTCCACGAACAGCTACCGCTACCGCTACATGGGAAAACAGAAACATAAATCAGTGACAGGCGGAATCAGTTAAACTGCGGGGCGGGCGCGGGGACAGGCGCGCGCGTACCAGGGGAGGAAGAGGGATCCGAATCAGAAGCAGCAGCCGCTGCCTGAGTTGGCAGACGCGGGCGGCGCGAGCGGCTCACGGCGACGGGGGGCGCGGCCATGGCGACGGAGAGCATGGTGGAGCGGCCGAGCGGAGCAGCGACGGCCAACGACGACGAGAGAGTGTGGAGGACTGAGTCGTCGTCGAGGACTCGAAGTGGTGGTGGTGACACTGACACGAACGCGAAGATATTCCTGGGCCCAGTGATGATGGGCCTGGATTGGATCCGGGCGAAACATGACAGACCAAGCCAGGACGTGGACGGCGGCCGAAATGCGTCCCCAGCCCAGACGGCGCCGAAAAAAAAAATCAGAGACACCTACAGGAATTAATGACATGGATTTATGCATAATTACGTAAAATCCAATACACAGAAGTAGTTGAAAAATATTATATAAATTTAAGAGGATCATAACTCTTCCAAGATGACTGTGCATGAACTGATGTCATCAATTCACGGCATGTGCCTATGGCTATTACACAAGAACTCGTAAATCCTTTTTTTTTCCTGATAGCACAGCGCATGCTTCTAAGCTGAGTTAGACTATTTGTCGGGTTCATTACTTAATAAATAATATAATGAATTATTAGATAATTGTTAAGTTGTTGATTGAATGATGGGCCAGCTATATAATGAATTACTTAATATATACACGCGCTATTCTACACCGAGCTGTTATACTGAACAAAATTCAGTAATGTTCAGTAGTCGCGTTTCAGTATTATTCAGTATTTCGTGGTACTGTGTGTAGTACTAACTGATACTAAACACGGTTTAGTAGTACTCAGTATTTTTTTAGGTCAGTTTTGACTTGTGGTGTAGAATATATATATTTAAATGTTGTGGTGTAGAATATATATATATATATATATATAGACTGCGCTAAACAGTACCCAGGTTACTAAATATTATTCAGTCCCCGACCTGTTCCCTCACCCGCGCAAGAAGGCTCGCTCACGATCTGATGTCCGGACCCCCCACTACAGTCATTTCCCAACCAGTGTTTTTCTTTTTTTTTCCATTCGGATTTTTTCCACGTACGGTCGTTATTTCTCAGCCGATTTTTTTCTCTTTTTTTTCATTCGGATATTTTTTTACCCGAAGGGGCCGATTATGTTCGGCTTTTTTTTCTTTCGGATAGGGTTTTTTTAGTCACATCGCACGGATGGTTTCAATAATTGAGAATTTTTTTATGGTTTGAATAATTAAGTTTTCGTTTGATGGTTCCGAACTCCCAATGGTCACGTAACTTTGTACTAATACATCAAAAAATTTTGTTTCACATGATCGTATGGAACTTTTTTCTTAATTAGATCCAAATGACCAAATCTTATTGTTTCTACAAATCAATTCATATATATGACAAATACACATTTGCCCGCGTTAGAGGCTTTTTTCCTCAGAGGAATGAGTGAGCAGCAGTATTTCCTTTCTAAATCAGGTGTTGGGAAAATGTTTGGCAGAACATTTTGCAAAAAAAAAAGAGCCCGCGCAAAGCATATACATAGTCTAATGATCGCCCAATGTTGTGCAACGTAACAATCAAATGTAAACTGTAATGCCCATGCCAGGTTTCTTGTCGCAAAGCATCAATAGAATTATATAGCTAGTAGGCAGGGCACCAATGTCCGTGCCAGGTTCTTGTTGTGAGTCTGTGCCTCAGCCCTCAGGTCATGTGCAGCACACACCTTTGCAATTATTTTTGCCTTTTCTATCTTACCACCTTTTTTTGCTTGATCACCTCCTTTGCAAGATAGCTTCATTGTAGAGCATAACGGCCAATATGCAAAAAAAAATGTTGTTGATCTTAGGTTTTGCAATCATAGTATTCTGATACATGAACCTTTAAAATATGTAGAAGGTTTTATGCTCTGTGATGTTAAAACAATAAATCAAGCTCATACTCATTCAACCTGAGAGCTTCCTACTGTCATTAATGCAGGAAAACGAGAAAGAGAGGAGCCTGCCACTGACCAGAAAGCTGTGTCCTCACACAATAGCTTAAGTTCAACACACTTGGGGTATCTGAAAATCAAAACAACAAAGCATAAGCAATGACTTGAACAAACCAACATGCCTACTACATACTACTTCCAAACTATAACTCTGCTTTTGCAGCCGTATATCACAACAATGAACAATCAGAACCACCCAGGTTATGCTTCAAATGTTCTAACTACAAGCAAATGAGAGCTAAAACACTCAATTTCTATAACTTAATACTAGACAACATCACAGCAAAGCTGCATCAAGCGTCAATTCCCATTAATAGATGGGCAAGTGTAGGGCGTCAAAGCAAAGTGCAGTGGGGAAAGCTCGACAGCAAATCACTGGTGGAGACAGAAAGCCATATGTGCCAAGCAAAGTGCAACAGGAAAAACTCAACAGCAGATCACTCGTTACATGCAGGAGAGAAAAACACACTAGAGCTGAGCGGGCTTGCCACAACGAGTGCAGGGGGGCCTTTTAGAAAAAAAGATCAACTCAAAAAATGAAATACTATACAAATTAATAACACAATTATCAAGTAAAGAACAATTTAGAATATGCATGAGTGACTGATATCCAATACTGAGTGTTTTCTTATACTTAAAACAAAAATGAAAATACAAACCGAAAATGAAAACTGAAATTGCAAGTACTAAAAGTACTACCTGAAATTAGAAAATGAAAACACAAAATGAAATTAAAAATTGAAATTGCTAAATGCATGCAATTGAAGACTGAAATTGGAAAGATAACACAGAGGAATCTGAAATAGCTAATACTTACTACTCCGTCCCAAAAAGAGCGACGTTTTTGACTTTTAGACATCGTGTTTGACCGTTCGTCTTATTCAAAAAATTTATACAAATTATAAAATAAATAAATCATTATTAAAGTATCTCTAATGATAAAATAAGTCATAACAAAATAAATGATATTTATACAAAAAAATTTGAATAAGACGAATGATTAAACAAGATGTCTGAAATTCTAAAACGACACTCTTTTTGGGACGGAGGGAGTAACTTATAAACTGAAATAAACCTGAACCTGAACAAAACTGAAACTGAAATCTGAACTTAAATAAGACTGAACCTGAAGCTATAACCTGAATATGACCTGCAATTAAATTAGACTGAACCTGAACCTATAATGAAACCTATTAGAAAATGATAACACAAATGAAATTAAAAACTGAAATTCCTAACTGCAATTGAAGACTGAAAATAACACCATTACAATTTTCCAAAAACAAGTATGAACATATGCAGGATCACTGGATCCAATTGTGTCACCACCAATAATAATATTACAAAAACCAGGAGAAAATCATCATAAGAAGGCAAACCAAAATCCTAACTCAACTATATATTAAGATATGCAAGTTCACTGAAACCTGGAAGGCAGTCTCTAAAATCTGCAGAAAGATCTTAATATATGAAAAAATGCACCTCCATGTGTTATCTACAAGTCTGCATAAAAGGCAATATGGGAACTAGCTAGTAGCAGGTAGCAACACAGGAAACCTACCAACACTTCTGTCCTTATCTTTAAAGCATCAGCACAAGAGATACCTCTTGTTTGTGATATGAAACATCAGATAAACATGACCATTTGAGAAACAAGAAGCAGTAGTACAAAAGTACAACCATTTAAGGCTAGCCCAATAGCTAATAATTTTCATTTTCATCATACAAATTTAGATTCCAATGTCCAAGAAATTATTGATCAATCACTACCTCATAGCATGATCCATAATGTTATTTAGATTTCTTCCTCCAGGGTAGGACTATGTGTGCATCAGGGTGTTGATGTGTCCTATGATTACTTGAACACCATCAGTGTCAACGTGAAGTGCTTAATATACAATACACCCATTCCAAAAATAATAATAATAATGATAATAGAGGTTCTTCTGTTCACCTAGTTTAAAGTGACACCACAACTATAAAGCCAGGAGACCAATTATTTCATATTTAAAATAGAGATAACTTTGCATATAAGCAAGCTTCTTTTAGTTTTACAGAGCAGAACACATAATAATATCTTACAAGTATGTAGAAGGGTACAGGAAATGTAAGTTTAATCACAGTTTGTTCTTAAGATCTGTAATGTCATAAGAACGAGACTCTGTTTAAACTTGCTAAAACAACTGGAATGGTTAACCTTTCTTAAGATCTCTAATGTTCAATTTGAGGGCTTTAGGTTTCTTAACTCAGCACTGCACTTCACTCCTAAAGCCTGGACTTCAATAAGTGCTTGTTTGAACCCATGTTCAGAAAAAAAACCGAAAAGACAACACAAGACCAATAAAAAAGTACATAAAAGTGCAAAAAAGTATGTAGAATGGTACAGACCATCTTCCTTTGTACAGTTAGACGTATAGAAACAAGTGAACTTCTGTGCATGTATCACCAAGGAACCACATCATTGTCCTAGTAGAACATCCAACTAGCAGGCTGCAGGGTGCAGGCAGTTGATAGCCTGCTACCTACAGCACCATGTTACTCTCTGAACAAAAAGAAATCAGGCACCCACTCCCCACTTGCAAATGCAATGCAATCACTGGGGTATTTTTTTCTTTTTTCTTTTTTCTTCTAATCTTGATTTGAAAAGGGGACATTTCATCGAACATGAGCTGAGTGAGCACGCTGCACACGCCCATGGGCTGAGAACGCACGAACATCAAGCATGAGTAAGCTTACATGAGTAGAGATAATGATGTGGTAGACACAGCATGGTCGAGGCGATGCAGCCGATGCCGCAGACAACACCACCGCAGCCAACACTGCCGCTGACAACACTGCCACCCACCACAGATAGTTCCGCCACTGCCGACAACACCACCGGCACCGACAGCTCCGTCGCCACCGGCAACGACGCAACCGCCGTAACGATAGCGATATAGAAAAACAGAAGTGGACCGGAACAACAGAAGGACAGCCCATTGTAATTTAGGCAAGCCTGTACAGAAAAACACGAATCTTAACGAAGATCTGAACCACACAAAAGTGGAAGAAAACAACACAAGAAATCTGCTGGCAGATACTTAGAAATTCCGTTGAGCTTAGCTAGCACATCATCTATGGGGCCTCAATTTTGCGTGGAATCAAGCGCAGGAACCATTTCAGTTACTAATTAATCCATGCAGTTCAATGTGGTCTCTAAGCAAAGTTAAATTGAATTAGGAGAACATGTGTGATCAATGTTGCCAAATTAGCTGTAGTCCAGCTTTAAATGTTCAAGTTATCTTGCAACTGTAGTACCAGATTAATTTAACTTACTCAACAATTTTCTAGAAGGAAGCATCAGACTTTGAAGAGATAAGAGAAACCTACTGTCATGTTAATTCCCAATCCCCAATAATCACCACAATTGACTGCAATGCAAATGTTCTCACATTCCAATGGAAACGGTTAAAACTGAGCTGATACACCACTATATATGTCCAAGCAATAGATTTTTTGACTACTACTAATGTCAGTAGCTTGATGATTGAACATATTAAAAATTAAGCAAACTGAGCACTGCTTCACCTTGTGCAAAACAGGGCAATATAACCTGGCCACTAAAATACTAAATCCTCCAAGGCGAGACACAGGCAAATTGAAAAAATTTGGTTTCATTGTAGACATGAAGTACACAAGAATACACAAATATGCACTAAATCCTCGAAGGCAATGATAGAAAAAAGCATCAGTTGTGTTCCCTTGCAATGGCTTACACACATGCCTTCACGCAGACCTGAAGTACACAAATATATTGAATACTAATGAACCTCTATGAACTAGTGGAAAAGCTAACTGGAAATGCTTTGATAACAAAAGTCCTGCAGGAATCTATCTGCATGGAACCTAACTAGAATACAGGAATCTATCTGCATGAAACCGAGTAATAAAAGGTTCGTATTAAAACTATCAGTCTATCATATGCATGAAACCTAACTAGAGTGACAGGTAGACAAAGAATCTATCTGCACACCAATCTGGTAATGTCTCCTTTTCAATTGTGATCTCTCTGTGTGTTCATTTTTTTATTAGCTAAATAAGCAAATAGATTGATAGTTCATAAAATTCTTCAAATGTGACAATTAGAAACATAGTATTCAGAAAAAGACTTTTGCACTATTGAATTTATTAGGAAGCATTCAAGTATCCAAAACTATTTCTTGAAAGTAGTTCTTTTAACAAACAGAAAGAGAAACTACCTAAGCATGAAAATAATGGAAGGTGGGTGTCATTTATCAGAGATAATCTGAATTTTATTTACTAAATTTGTCCTGTGAAATTTTATTCCACTCAGAAATCAGCTGATAGAAGATGTACACAATGGCAGCAAGCCAGCAACTATACAACCATAACCACGGCAGGAGCAGGTTATAAAGATGTTGTTGGGTTTCATTCGGAGAAACAGAGGTTTGTATCATGAAGTGCAGTCAATCTAGTTAACAGGTTGATATCTACAGATTTCTGATTCTGACAAGTTGATACCAAATGAACACACAAAGAATGAATTTGACAAGGAAATATAAAGTGAACAAAGAGGATGCTGAGGAGCAGAGGACATACAGTCTTGGAAGCTCCTCACCTTGGAATGAAATTGTGTTGCACCAAGGAAAGAGAATCAGATAAAAGAAGTTATAAACCTTGACCTTAATTGTACATAGTAGTGCATCACATGCCATCTGCATACAGCATTTCACTCTCAAGTTGTGAGCTCAGAAACTAATTCAATTAGAGTAAAGGTAAGTGACAGGAAGTTCCAACAAATCCTTACCAACGTCTATGTTTTCATTTTCCTATTTACCGTGTTGGGATCTTTGTTGAGCTTGTCCTGCAACAAAATTAATTTATGCTTGTTCATCAAAAACTTGCAGGAACTTGATCTAATTAGCACCAGCAGCAATACGTATTGGCTGTTTCGTTCACAGTAAGGGAAATTTAAGATGGTTAAGCATAAAAAATAACCTGTACAGTAGGTCCTAGGATGCATCCCTTTGTGACCTGATTCTTCAAAGTTGCGGGATCATTTGTAGTGCTTACAAGAATTTGTCAGCATATCTGGAACACAAGGAAAGGGGGATTAACATGAATGCAAGAACCTCCAGTAAAATTAACAGAATAATTTGTCAATATTGATCAGCAAATAATAATTTTTACACAAGAATACAATCAAAAGCATAGGTTAATGTCACAACAATCATAGATGAAATGAGGATAAAATTTTATGTAGATGCAAACAAAGATGCTGCCATGATGCGCTCGGTGGTATCCATTGCCCTTTTATTCCTAACTTGTATTTTTCTGATGCAAAGAGAATGCTAGCTTAAAATGGAATAATTTCATTTAATCAAACTTTAGGGTGTGACTGAACTCTGAAGTGTCACTCAAAAGCAACATGAAATGCTTTGCCACCTATCGGGCAAACAAAATATCATCCTGAAAAGGAAATGGTAAGCAGAGGAAGTTTACCATTAGGAAACTCCTGGCCTCCGGACCCTGACAAGAAATTTAAAAAAAAACATCAGATGAGGAATAATATATATTGCAATATAGCTTCCCATTTGAGATTACATCCAGACAAACATTATTTATAAGTTGAGAGTTTGAGTGAAAGCAAATTGTCATATAAAAAATTTTCATGATATGACATTTGAATATTGCATTGTGTAGCTGATTAGGTCTTAGCAACAAACATTTTAGCTCTTCAGGGATAAAAAAAACTGATATATTCCTTAAGCTAAGAAGATTCAGTTCAGTTGCAGGGAACTGTGGTTAAGAAAAGTTATGCTTGTTCACCAGAAACTTGATCTAACTAGCACAAGAGGCAGTACCTATCAGCTACTGCGCATAATGACACAACACACTGATTAGGTAATTTTTTAAATGTGAAAATATGTGTTCTACCAAAAAATAATTACTAGGAATCAAGTTTCTTAGATGGGTGTCTCCTTAGTCAGGTGTGATTCATTATTACGACCAGTTCAGCGAGCTCATAAGTACATAAGACCGCAAATAAAGTGACAACATCAAAATAGTCTCCTTGATCTATTTCTATGCCTGTCATCATAAATCTGAAAAATGCCATATTGTTGCTAAATGTATGTCAAACCAAATAAAGAAAAACGTGGCTGGAGCATGATAACAAAGAAAGAATCCAGGAGCCCGACACTTGAAAAGCAAGAGCACATTTGATGCATTCTGGTTTGGCTATAGCAAGTGTGGACTAATTAACCTGGAGAACCTTCAAATCAGTTGTGCATGTTCATGGATTGGATGTCGATTCTCCCATGCCCCTCCTGCATGGTCCTAAAAATGGCAAGCTGCATGCGTGTGGGATGGTTTACCTCAGAAAAAATCAGAACAAATTCATGTATGAAACGAACCTTCGGAAGGCCTGGCAATGCCCTCCGTCGACGAGGCCATGGGGGCGTGACGGCTTTGTGCTCATGGTGCCGCACCACACCCGGAGGCGCCGCCACCATGGGGATGGAGATCGCAACCTGGTGGGTGCCGCTGCCGCTGGGGAACAGGCCAGGAGACGCCGCCGCCTGGGCTCCACGACGGCACGACCACGCTGGTGAAGCAGAGATGGGGCGCTGTCGCTGTTGGTGAAGGGGAGATGGGGTCGCGACCACTGTCGTCGCGGGGGAACACCACACCGTCCACGTGGGGTGGCCATGCCGTGGCCGGATGCAGGGAAGGGGACCTGCTGCTGCGGCCACCACCAGAGGGGCATGGGGAAGGCGAGTCACGATCAGATCCACCAGCAGAGGGGAAGGGGCGCTACGGCCAGGGGCCACCACCGCAGGGGGCCGTGGAGGACGCCGCTGCCCTAGCCGAGGCGGCGGCGCCAGGAGCGCCGGTACGAGGCGCTAGATCCACCAGGGAAGGGGATGCAGCGGTGGAAACCCTCGGAGCCTGCTGATGCGATGGGGAGGGAGCGAGCTGGGCTCGTGCGGCGGAGGTGGCGGCGAGCTGGCTCAATCGGCGGAGGGGGGCGAACTCAGGGAAACCGGCGGAGCCTCCCACGATCTCAGAAATCAGAAATTATAAAACGAAAAAAAACTCGATACGACAAAGAGGAGCTGGGAGTGGGGGGAAACCGGGGCGGGGAGCGGCCGTGTGGTTGGCTCGGGTCGGACGCGGGAACGGTGAGTTGGACTCGGGTAGAGATTATAATTCAGTACCCAGGTAATAGATAGAATATATATATATATATATATATATATATATATATATATATATATATATATATATATATTTTGAAGTAATGACTATGTAGATTGATACGGTGAATGCTATATAGATACGAAGACATGTTACTCGAGCTCGTACATGTATTTAAATGTTTAAAGTTATATAAAAGTGTTTATATAATTAATTAAATAGCTTTTGCTATATGTCGTTATAGCTTTTGAAGAATGTTGTTGCTAGATGTATTAGAGCATCTCAAGCATCTTTTTTAAACTCACTCTATAAATTATTATTTACAAAATCATCTTTTTTCCACACGGGGAAACCTATTTCCACTAGAGATAACAGAAATACATAGCATTCCAAATATTAACAGATACCAGAATAGAGCATTGAGAAGTAACGTACTACTACCGAACTGACTGAGCACAATCTAAACTGAAACCCCTAACCAACCGAAGCCAGACTCTGCCTGGCCCAAAAACCAACAAGAGCGCCACAAAGTTTTTCGCTCAGCCATTACAGGAACTGACAAACTAAGAAAAACATTCATCCAGGCAAAGACTAACAACACCCAGAAGCCATTTTACTCTCAGTTTCCACAGACTGTCACATTCTTTCATTCAGACCATCTCGAAGTCTTGGAGTTACGCAGAGTCTTCGGCCTGCTCCAACTGATTGCCATCTTCCAGAAGCAGCTGATTCACCTGTCTTGTGAGTTGAGCCACGAGGACTTCCTTGGCGACCCTTAGCATTGTATTAGTGCCCTCGATCAATTCTGTCAAGCTCTGCAAATAGACCTGACCAATAAATCATCAACGCGCAAGCATGACATATTATTTCCAAAGGATTCTTCACAACTTTCTTCTCGAACACCACTTTGGTTCTGCATTTCCACAATGCCCAGTAAATGGCAACCACCCCCCAGAGGTGAAACTTCTTACCAAACAAAAACCACTTCTCACACCATAGCCAACATTGCTCGAGATTTGTAGGAACATTAGGAGCTCCAAAGCATTTTGCCACCACCACCCGGATAATCTTAGCAACAGGGCATTGGAAAAAAAGATTTACAAAATCATCTAAACAAAAATATTCTCTATATCTTTTCACCCTTCAACAACTCTGTTATATACATATTCTAGAGTGCTAACTCGCTCTCTATATTTAGCTAACAAGAAAACCGAACTAGAACATAACAATATTTGAAGATCTAATTAAAGAAGACATTGAAAATATCTATACCTATCGACTAGGAGAAATATAAAGAATCACTAGAGTTGTTCTTGGCCCACGACAGAGGAAGTTTGGATCAATGACTAATTGTTAGCTAAAAATTAACTAAATTAGTTTTTGTGCATCCAAGCGGAAGGGCTAATGGGTAAGCTAATTTTTATACATGTCTTTAGATAGTTGTTAGCCAACTAGTTAGTTAATCAAAGATAATCTGAACTCAATTTTAGTCTATTTAGTAACTAGTCATATATATATATCAAACATGCCCTTAAACATCCAGTAGCCATAAAAAGTACAGTAGAATCAAAATACTTTAATGTCGAGCACAATAATGACCGAGATACAAAGAGTAGCAATGTCTAGTATTCCGTCCATCTCAAATTATAAGTCATTCTAAGAATCTTAAAGAGTCAAATGATCTCAAGTTTGACCAAATTATATGATAAAATAATAATATTTATGGTACCAACTAAGTATCATTAGATTCTTCATCAATTATATTTTTATAGTATATCTATTTGATGTTATAAATCTTTTTAATTTTCTCTATAATTTTAGTCAAAATTGAGATGCTTCCACCCTCAAAATTTTTAAAGTGACTTATAATTTGGAATGAAAGGAGTACTTCTCTCATAGTTAGTCTGCGTGTATCAAACATACCCTTAAACATCCTTTAGCCCTAAGAAGTACAATAGAATCAAAACGCTTCAATGTCGTATAATCTAGCACAATAATGACCGAGATATACAAGGACTAATGTCTAGTACTCTGTAGTCCTATATTGCCATTGCCATTGCCATTCTAACCCGTCTCTTCTTCTTCCTCGTGCGGTCGTGCGCCCCCGTTCAGGCACACGAACAGTCGGCGGCACAGGCGGCGGTACACCTCCACATCTCGCGGCGCGCTGGATTCGCAGCCTCGCATCACGAGCTAGTTCTTTGGCGGCGGATTCCCCGATTGCCTGCCACTGGGCTGGTTTGGTTCTTGTGCCTGTTTGGGAGCTCCGGCGAATCGTCTGGGTTGGGGATTGGGTCCTCCTCGTCGTCCCCCTCCCGATGGGGGGCTGGAACCGGTCGCGGCATGTGAGGTGGCAACGCGACCGCCCGCGCCGCCCTCCGCTCCCTCCGCCTGATTACGGTACGGACGGCCACATCTCCCTCGCTCCTCGATTTGGATGGTGCTAGCCCGTAATCTCTTTGGGTAGGATTGGATTCGGATTTGTTTCGTGTCGTTAGGTTCTTGGTAATTCTAATTGAACATATATTTAGTGACTCCGTCATTAAATTCGAGCTTAGAATCAGAGTTACTGATGCAAGTGGCCTGTTGTCTGAAGATTTCTCGTGTGTGTACATTGTTCTTACTTTGCGAAATGTTATACTGAAATGTCAGAAGAGAAAATGCTAGTAGCTTCGGAAAATGCACCTGTTGGAGATAGCCATTCCAATCTGTCTATTTGGGGGAATGGGAGTAGGGAGGGTACTGCAATTGCAAGTGTGCAAGTTTTAGTAATCGCAGATGATTTTTCCAGCCACTGTCAGTAGAGTATCATCAGTTCCTACAAGAACAGGGATTCGATTAGTAATGAGAGGAATTTAACAAATTAGTATTTTAAATGTAGATACTTAGTATTTCAAATTAGAGTATCCAAAATGTTATGGGGTGTTGGTTTGAATGTTTTGAATTTTATCCCAAATTGTAGCTGGTTCAATATTGACGGTTCCTTTTGGTGACGTAACTGCTTACCTTTAGAGAGAGTGCTGCCATTTTTTCATAACGTCATCCAAAATTCTGTATGTACAAGTTTCTTTATCCCAGCTCGAATGCCATACGCTGGCATGGCATTGTGAGCTTGGCTTATGAGGTATGAAAGAACCACATTATACAGCTTGAGGTCCATTAGCTTGTAATCCTAGAAAGTTGGGTTATGTAGATAAGATGAAACAGTATCTAGAGTTAGCTTTAGCCTTTAGACCTTTAGGGATATGGTTTTGTAGTAGAGTTAGTGTTTTGCTAATCATTCTCATTACTGGTGATATATTCCTAGGGTACAAATCAAAAAAGAAAAGGTGAAAGTATATAAAAAGAAAAATTGTGGGGAGTACTCTAGCCATCACCAGTGAGCTAGTTTTGCAGTTGCCAAGCAAGCTTTTCTAATATCAGTTTCATATACACAGGACAGGAGCACTGCTCAGTCCCATTATGGGAAAGGGAATTCTGCAGTTATGCTGGCAACATTTCTTGGCAAAGGTTCTGCGAAAACAAGCGATATGTTTCAGTATATAATATCCTTGAGCACTGGGATGATTCAGGAGCCTTTGAGAATTTTCAGAATTCAAAGGCAAGATTCTGGGCTCACTATCATGGCCAACCTTCTGATATTTCTTTGCCGGACCCTGATCTGTACATTGATAAGGTCGACCACCGCTGCAAAGTTGACCCAGAGTTGGTAGCTGACCTGGATAAGGTACGGGTACCATTTGAAATGGATAATAATTCTGGCCTGGCTACCGGATCGACCAATGCCAGGGCAGATAACAAGTGTGCCCAGAACCAGTGCGGAAACTGGGATATCTATGTAGAAAAACCATCTGAAGTCAATAGGTGGGACTGGGAGGCTAATTCAAAACCCGACTTGAGTTGGGGAGTGAAGAATGAATCTTCCAGTATATGGGGTAATGGCAACTCAGGTTGGGGTGATGTTCTGGAGAAACGCAATTGGCGTGGCTCGAGCAACAACCATTACTCATCAAACAATAGAAATAGCGACTTTTATGGTGGATCCAACAATAGATACCAGCAGGAGGATCCAAGTCACACATCTGGAAGGAAACGGAACAGCGGAGAGTGCTTCCAGCAGAGGAACAACAAGCATAGGAGACAGGATGAGCGTTACCAAAGAAGCAGTTGGCAGGATCACAGGGGAAGAAATGATAAATGGCGTCCATGGCACTAGATGACTTGCAAAAATGGTTATTAGGGAAGAAGTGGTTCTTGATTTTGTGGCAAAATCGTGAAGGCCTTGTTTGGTTTGGTGGGGATTGGACAGGATTGAGGGGGATTTTATCCTCTACAAGTCAAAATCCCCCTCAACCCCCTTCGATCCCCTCCAATCTGCTTGGATTGCTGATTAACTGAACAAGCCCGAAGAAATTTTGATGAAAGACCAGTAGGTTGTAGCTTTTGTTCTTACAGTTGCTGGGCTGCTGGCAAAGTGGTGCCTGTAATGTGATGTTTTTCTTTTGTTGTTATGGGAGCATGGCTGCTAGCTTGTTACCATTTCAGCGCAAAGAAATGTTCTCCACCTGGTTGTACTTCTCCATTAACACAATGGGTTATTTGGATTGGTACCATTACAATTCTCAAAGTTTAGAGATCTGCCAATACAATTCGCATATTCTGAAATGTACCATTATAATTCTCTGTTTCCCTTAGCAATGCCATTTTCTACGTCTTCCAGCTGCTTGAGCCCACTGTCAGGCGTATGCGTACTGTATGTCTTTCCGTATGGATGTTTTTGCCCCTATCCAATTGTGAAAGGAGCCTGTGCCCGTGGCCCTAGCTCACACTCTTGTCTTCCTCTCGCTCACTGTCTCTCTTCTTCCCTGCCCGCACAAATTGGCAGAGATGTGGAGATTTTGGCAGAGAGCTCCACCTATGAACAAGGCTAACAAAAGGTACCCTTCTGTCCACTACATCACCTGTTTTTCACTTCACAATATCTAATGTTGCCTTCTCAGTGTAGGAAAGAAGCTCCAACAGAGGAAGCTAGTCCCTCCCAAGTCAAGAAAAAAGAAAGTTCAGAAGGGCACCGCAAAGAAGAAGACACTCATCAAGAAGATGCTAAAGAAGGCTAACCAACCCACCTACTACAGTTGTTAGTAGCATCAAGAGGCTGGTCTATGAAGACTAGAGCCTGTGAGCAGCTTATGATCTACTTTTGTAAAAAATTTAGAACCTATGCTGGTATGATCTGCTTTTGTGAGATGTCACTTTGGAACCTAGTAGTTGGTATGCTGGAACCTTGTAGTTCATATGCTCCAAACCTAGTGGTTGCCTGGGATGTTAATTTAAGAACTTCTGTACTGATATGCTGTTGCTAAGTTCTATCAATGAAATGGCAGATATGGTCTAAGTTTGTGATTCCAACTTGTGATGCCAATATGGCATATATATGGTACATGTTCTGGATTTCAACTTCTGATGGCATATATGATATATATATATATCTGTTAGAACAAACAATAGCATTTCAATAGAACACAAGATGTGAATTGATACCTTCACCTTTCCCTTCAATTTTATGGTAACATACACCCACATAGACACACATTAGCTAACCCACACACACATTAGCTATCCAAACACACACATTAATTGTTCACTTCCGCCTAACAGCAACGACACCGATCAGGACACCTACAAAGCCTACAAACACAGGCGCTACAACTGAAGAACCGAGCACAATCTGCAACTTTCTCGTGTCCAGTTCAGGATTCAGTCCAGGCTTAGCTTACCCACACACACATTAGCTATCCAACACACACATTAGCCATTCACTTCCACCTACCAGCAACAGCGACACCAATCAGGACAACTACAAAGCCTACAAAAACAGGCGCTACAAATGAAGAATCGAGCACAATCTGCAACTTCCTCGTGTCCAGTTCAGGATTCAGTCCAGGCTTCGCCTCAGGCTTCAGCTCAGCAGGTTGCACCTTCAGTTTCCAAAGCTCAGCTACAACAGTATCCAGTGTTTGCTTGACCTCTTGCAATTCTTGCTTCAATTCGGCGTAACAGTCACCTGATGCATCCTTCCCAGTCTGCAACCGGCGTTCCTGTGCTTCCAAGGCCTCATACTCCAACTCAGAGCGGATGAAGCCACAGGTAGTAGGATCACCCTTCATTCAAAACAGAGAGTGCGTCAATCAGAGTAGTATCAAGACACAGTGAGGTCGACAATGTCAAGAATCCTAACCTTTATGTTGTACGGGCACTTGACAAACCGCTCGTCCTTTGTCGCCGGCTGCTTGCTCTGGATCCGGACCAAAGGAACGTGGCAAAAGGGGCACTCCCTTCCGCCGCTGGCCATCGCGCTCGAGCCCGACGAAGTTAGCTTCATCGGGCTTCTAGTCCACTTCCCAACTTCCCGGCTATGGCTTCAAAAGCTGAGCGCGGACAAGGAGCAGAGCCTCGAGAGAACCAGCCGCAGCTCGCCGTGGCAGTCGGATCCGGCGAGGGCTACAGTCTAGGGTTAGGGTTCTTCGAGGCCAGAGAAGAACGCGGGCGGCAAAGAAGAGAGACAGAGTGAGCGAGGGTATGGACGAACGGCGAGGAGTCACACGGGGAGACCCGAAGCCGCCTGCCTCTCGCCTTGCACGACGGCGTGAGTCGCGGTCTGGCGAGGCTTATCAGCGCAAGAGAGGGAGGGAAGCTGGGGAGGAGCCGCGGCTCGGCTGCATCGAGGACGCGCCAGAGAAGATGGGAAGTTGGAGGAGCAGGGAGCGGCGCGGCGCTCGACTGTGGCCGTGTTTAGATCCCCAATTCGGGCCAAATCTGCACAGTGCGTATTAAATATGTACGGTAGCAATTCGTTTAATTTGATAAAAATTATCCAAACTTTGACTAATTAGGCTTAAAATGTTCGTCTCGTAAAGTACAACAAAACTGTGCAATTAATTTTTAATTTTATCTACATTTAGTACTTCATGCATGTGCCGATATTTTGATGTAATGGGAATCTTCTTTTTGCATAGTGGAATTTGGGTTTAAAATTCGGAAACTAGACGAGGCCTGTGGCAGTGCTTTCCTGCTGCTTCGACTAGAGATGGGCGGAGATTTGGGCGGAGAAGAAGGAAGCCAGTAGTTCTTTGTTTATATTTTTTCTCCTGGTGGGTCCCACTGAATAACCATATCAAAAAAAAAAACCCCAAACATGGCAAAGGATGAAAAAAAATGAATATCTCAATGCTCGACGGTCGATTGATGGCCATGGCTCCCAACCACAGCAAGACAATGCCTGTTGGCCTCCTTGGCGACGAGGTGCCCCCACCCCCTAGAGAGCCTCAAGCCGTCACGGTCACGCTCAAGGGCAAGGATCGCCGTGGACGTCCTGGCGGCTGGCGGCAGCTTCCGCGGCTTCGACGCAGCGGATGGAGCTCGACCGCTCCGGCGAACCTGACAGCGGTGGCCGTCCCTAGGTTATCCTGCTCCCCTCATCGAGGCTTCTTCCGTGCCTGCCTCAAGGCTAGAAAAGACGTTGTCAAAAAAAAAAGGCTAGAAAAGACAGACGAATATGTGGATCTATGCCTGTCTCAACGCACGCAAACATAAAGAGCAGCGTTAATTGATTATTCAGTCTACTTATCCATTGACTTCCCTGATATCCAATGGGTATAGGCAAATGAATATGGGTGCAATTAAGGAAGGTGAGAAACGGGGGATCAGTCAAGTGGGTTTGGATGCCTGGATTTATCCAAACCCTCCCCAATGATAGGCTGCCATTCTTTTATCTAATTTTTTATTTGTTCCAGGGCTTTTAATTCACCGAAGGAGTCACTAATTCTCGTTCTCGTGGGTTTAGGGAGTTTTGTATCTAATTATTATATCCTTTGGTCTGTCGATTCTTTTAAGAATGAGATGCTTAGCATACCTTTATATTCGTAGAAACTATCCATTAAAAATTATAGTTTTATAGATAGAGCGTATATATATTCTATAAATATGCAAACTATTCCGTAATATTATTGGTGAGACTGTCCTTATATATATTCTCATATTGCATACATCTAGGTTCACAAGAGCCATGACAAAGCTAAGTTTTCTCCAAGCTCACAAATCCACTCTCAAATTAAATATTTTGCTACTTTACTTTTGTATCCATTTGCTTCATTCATTTGTTCCTCTAGCATCTCTAAACTTTTTGCAACAACACACGGGAATTTCATCTAGTTTATACGATGAGAACCGACAACATTATATTTTAGTACCTTCCGTGATCATGTTCTGGCCATATAGTATAGCACCTACAGTGTTTTCATTTTTTTTGAGAAAAAAGAAACAGTAATTTGGAGTGTAAACAAGCTTTCATTGTATTTCATTTGTATCATTTTTTATATTATTAAAAATTTTCAAATATTTTTTATATTAAATAAAAATATTATAAAATGAAAATATCTTTCCAGCTCAGCCTAGGCACATTTACACCGAAAACCAAACACCGAACCGAACCGAACCAAAACCGAACCGAAATGTCGATTTTTCGGTTGTTCGGTTCGGTTTCTGTTTTCTGATCTGTGAACTTCGGTGTTCGGCTTCGGCTTCGGTTCTTTAGTGCAACCGAGCCGAACAACCGAGGAACCGTTCTTATCTGCAAACACCGAGAAGCTCGCAAGCTGAACACAACAGCCAGCCCACTAGGAGTCACGGTCTCACACATAGCCCACCACCAATCCACCGATCCAATCCAAGTCCGTGAGGCCCGCACCAGCACCACTGTCTCCTAACCCTAACCCGGCACCTCCTCGTCTTCACGTCTTGGCTCGTCCCCATTCCCCAACCCTAAGCTGCGCCAGCATAGGCGCCGCGGCACGAGTCCGGAGCAGGCCACGGCGGAAGGTGGCGGGGCGGAGCAGGACGCGGCAGCTGCGGCCCGCTCAAGCATGGAGCAGTTCACGGCGGCGGCGTCCCGCTCGAGCGCCAGCAGGGCGCGGCGGCGGCGGCCCGCTGCAACGCGAGCAGGGTGCGGGTGCGAGCGCGCGATGGCCGGCCGCGGCGCGAATTCGGAGCAGGCCACGGCGGCCGGTGGCGGGGCGGAGCAGGACGCGGCAGCTACGGCCCGCTCAAGCACGGAGCAGTTCACGGCGGCGGCGTCCCGCTCGAGCGCCAGCAGGCGCGGCGGCGGCGGCCCTCTGCAACGCGAGCAGGGCGTGGCCCCGAGCGCGAGTTCCGGTGCGAGCAGGGAGCTGCGAGTCGGCGAGACAGCAGATTCGATTTTTTCGGTTTAAACCGAAAAACTAAATTAAAAAACCGAAATCGAAGTCGTCGGTTTCAGCTTCTGTGGAAAACCGATCGGCTGCTGTCTCTCGAAAAACCGAACTTCTAAGTAACCGAAAAACCGAACCGAATTATAGGTTAAAACCGAATGCCCACCCGATTTCCAGCTCTGCGTCCAGCGTCCTCCCCGCGACGACGCTTCCCGAACTCTCTCCTCTGTTCCCTGTCTTCCCCGCGAGTCCGCGACTCTCTTCTCTGCCCCGCTCCGCTAGGGTTTTGCCACCGACCTCACGCTCGCACGCTCGCTCCCGTCTCCGCGAGGCAACCGTCCGACCGGTCGAAATGGTGGATATGGAGGAGGTCAGGAACAAGATGCAATCGCAGATGCGCCTGCACGGCGAGCCGGAGGACGACGCCGCCGCCGACCTCCCCCTGCCGGCGCTCTTCGATAGGGCGTCGCGGCTCCACGCCCTCGCCTCCAGCTCCGCCCTTGACCAGGTGCCCGCGCCCAGCCGCCCCCCTTCCTCTTCTGGGAACTGGGATCGCCCCGCCCCTTCTCCCGCCCGCCAAGAGATCGGGCGAGCGGTGCTTACGCGCTTGGTTTTCTTCCACGCAGGATGGGATCCGCACGGGGGTCGACCTGCTGCGGCGCTGCGACGAGATGGTCAGCAAGCTCGGCCTTTTCTCCCCCAACGAGACCAAGGAAGACGTCTCCACCGCAAACCTCAAGTATCTACTGGTATGTCCGTCCCCTCCCCCTCAATTGCTCCCCGTGCAAGTCCGTGGAACAGTTTGTGATGGTACTAGATGCCTGGTCAGTTTTATTCAGTTGTCAGTACACTTGCAAATCACGCCTGGTCAGTTTTATTTAGTTGGCAGTACAACTGAAAATCACAACAGTGCAAAAACTTAAGAATTGTTCCAGTGTTTCACAAGTTCGTTTTTTTCTGTATACCTCTGATCTTTGTTTGCATTCGTAGGTTCCATATTACCTTGCGGAAATGACCGAGAAGATAGCACAGGAGGATCGGATCCCGGTTCTTAAGGCGTCACAGGACCACTTGAAGGTTATCAATTTGCCCTGTCACATTGTTTCACTAGGCGCAGCTTTTTAATTCATTTAAAACGAGGGGTCTCTACTCTCTAGCATGGTACTCTGTCATCACGTTACCTCATTTTGCGCTCCACAGGAGTTCATTGCTCTATGTGAAGTACTAGAGCTTATTCCGGAGGATGAGCTAGAATTGTCTAGGCAGAAGCAGCCTGATACAATGGCAAACAGAAGAGCGCAGAAGGTGAGACTGAATTACTTTCCCTTTAAATTCTTAAGGTATAAGTCAGTCAGCAGTTTCTACTCTGTAATTGGAACACAGTAATATGGGACATGGTTCTCCCGTTGCGCTGAATCTATGATGCACAGGCTGATTTTACTCGTATAAGATGTTTAAGGTGGGTCAGTTTCCTGTAGTTCACTCTTAATTGTTTCTTTTTATAGGTTGCCCGGTTCAAACGTCAAAAGGCTGCAGAAACGAAGCTCCAAGAGATCAGAGAGAGAAAAGAAAGGCGTGGACGCTCATTGAGAGCGGCTGCCTTATCTGCCCCAATTGAAGCTGGAGAGGAAGATGACCTGGAGGATGATGGGGAGGAAGAAAGAGAGGTTAGCATCCCACATCTGGAAGCTGTTTTCATAATATGTTTAGGTTTCTAAATTTCAGCATATTTCAAATTAGAATGATCCGTGGTATACCATTAATGTGGCCTTGCTTTTCTTAAAAGGAGGGATTTTTTTTTCAAAGTAAAATGAACTGTGATATTCTAGAAGATGAAGCTTTTCCATTTGATGGTGGTATTTTAATTTAATTAGTCTGTTGCTTCATGCTTGTAGGGAGATTTACAATTTGCTGCACATAGCTAGGTTCTTAGATACCTGCAGGCTGTCAGCCACATACCCTGTATGCTCCTTTTTGTGTATACCAATCCCATGAGGATCTTTTGTTCTCTTTAGTCAGTTTGTGACACAGAAACAGTGCTACCATCAAATTTATCCCATAGCAGTAAATCCTCACTTCAAGGTCTTCAATTTTTAGCCCTCAGTGTACTTTCTATGCTATTTTATTTCTCACGACTGAATCATTATCTTGGAATCTTGTTAGTGCTTTTTCGTATTTTGTCAATGTGTCCTTCCAACTTGTATTAGCTTGCATTCGTTTTTATATTAATCAGAACATATGCTCTGGTTCTGATTTCCTCTTTCTATGCTGCAGGCTTGGTTAGCTACCATCTCACTGGCTATCTGCAAGGTTAGTTTACTGTGTCAAGAAATATTGAATAACACTGATTGTTGAGTTCTTTTTTCTGTTTAAAAAATGTACTACTTGCATTCATAGTAACATTTGATGCATTAATATATATTTTTTATTTTCATATACAGGCTTTTGATCTTCTAGACATGCTAAAGAAGGAAGAAGAAATGCTTCTAGCTGTGAAGGAAAGGAAGGCAAAGGTAATGCTAATGATGGTGATTTTGTAATTTCTTGTCAGTAGCATCTTAGGTCAATTATATTCAAAGAAACATTTTTTTCTTCAGAGAATGTGGGAGTCTCAGGCTATCATGTTTCACAAATAAGATAAATGTATATAATGTCTGCTTTGTGCAATTTGGATCATATGTATTGCTAGCCATAATGACAAAGTTTCAACTTGGAACCAAACTTGAAAAAAATATTTTGAAAAGAACAGGTAGCTTTCATGTAGATCAACCCGCAAGGTGTTAAGAGTAGCTGTGTTTCTCAAAATTCTACACAGGGTTTGTTTAATGTTAACTGAAGTTATGCTATCCTGTGATTGGCATATCTTAATAAGATTTGTTTCTTATGATTGACAACTGATACAGAACAGCACTGGAAGTATTTCACCCCCATGTTTTTTCTTGAGGAATTATAAAAATATTTCACTGGATGAATCTGGCTGTTGAATAGTTTGTGCATATTTATGAAGAAAATGTGGATACTAAAATGTGTAATAGTTACACTTTATAGAATCCAGTGGATCTTCTACCAATAAGCAGCCACTTTCAATGATGGTACTATTTCAAGTAGACTCTGCATGTATATGGAGACTTGTTGTGTTATTCAGAAAAATTGTCTGCTGTAACATTTCCATTTCTTCAGGACGGGAATGCATTTGCTCGTGAAATGCTTGATGAACGAACAAAGAAGGCTGAAGCATGGCACCATAATGCTGCGAACCGTGTGGCATATTCCAAACCAGCTGATCCAATCACTTGTGCAACATTTGCTCAAGATGTCATTGAAGGTAGAGCAAGCGTTTCACAAGCTCACGAGCACAAACACCAGCCCCTTATTTTTGGACCTGCAAGTCTTGTTGGTGGTGGTCTAACCAGTGAAAGGGAGAGAATGGCAGCACAAGTTTTTCAGCCTAGTTACAGGTATGCCTCATGCCTTGAATTAAGTGTTATACCCCTGCCTCATGCCTTGAATTAAGTGTTATACCCCTGCCTCATGCCTTCAATTAAGTGTTATACCCCTGCCTCATGCCTTCAATTAAGTGTTATACCCCTGAAGCTGATATTTACCTTGTGTTATACCCCAGAACACTTCAGTGCTTACCATTTTTTATGTCTCACATTTCTGTTAATCATAATGTTATTGCTGAATGTGGAATAAGAACTATTTATCACAATTCCTAATGAAACACACTTTGAACTTTTTCCTTATTGGTGGTAGGCATAAGATACGATAAGTTTCAAGTCAGATGTAAAATGCTTAGATTTGTGACCAATTGATATTACTACTGATAATCCTTCTCTAAAATGCTTAGATTTGCTGGTAGCGACCAACTGGTATTACTAGTGATAATCCTTATCCTACCCCTGGATTCTTGATGCTTCTGAGGGTCAAGAAGCATTGTCAGAGCTTACGAGGGTGCCATTTGATTCATTTCCTTTTGCCTGTTTGTCTCCGCTTGAACCACAGGATGCCAACAATGAGCATAGAAGAAGCTGGTTTGCGCGAGATGAAAATGATGGAGAAATGGCAAGAAAGGACCGCTGAGATGATGAAAGAAGCAAACTCCGCGTGGCACAAGGATGGCAGCAGCTCTGCCCAAGAGGACGAGGACGCCGAGGAGGCGAAAGCAAGAGCGTGGGACGACTGGAAGGATGACAACCCTCGCGGCGCAGGCAACAAGAAGCTCACGCCCTGTGGCTAAATCGTGAAACACACGCTGTATCAGTAATACTCCGCATGGAACACGATGCTCATGTAGATCGTACGATGTTTGATTCGATCAATATTTAGTTTGTGTTCTTTCTGCTGACGATCAGTGTATTATAGCCTGTTTGTGTAAGTGTTATATGTCCTCTCCAATACGATACGTTGGCCCTGTTCGGCAGGCTATTTTTTGGCTTATAAGCCGGCTGTGGTTGTTTTGCTGTGAGAGAAAAACACTGTTCCACGGCCGATAAGCCGTGCTGATAAGCTCAGCCGAACAGGGGGTTTTTTCAGGAGCATGAGAAATCGTATGCCCATAAGCAACTGTCATGCTGCTCGGTGCTGTCTGGCTTACAGGCACCATCCACAGCTTCTTCTACACCTTTTTCCCCCTAGAGAATGAAATGGTCAATCATAATCCCATCATCAAAATGGCCTGTCATAAGGTCATTGTATAAACTTGTATCTGGAATGTAATGGTCTGTCAGAATCCCATCATCACCTAGAATGGGTGTGTCATAAGGTTACTCTATAAATTCTGGTAGGATGTACACATCGCTTGCTATAAAGGTAGTCATGCAATGTAGGAGTACTGGGGAAAGATGAGGTGGTGATAGATTAATAAGCAAATAAAAATCTGAGTATTTTGGGATGGATGATCATCTATTCCTCAAGCCAGACGAACACCGGCCTCTTTTATTGCTCGTCCAACAACTCTCGAGAAAGGTTAGCTAGCACTGGTGGGTGGTCAAGCGCTGCTGTCTGCTACCGGAATCACCACACGGGACACGGGACACGGCGCATGCAAACTGCAGCAAAAGCGGACTGCTGGCTTTGTCCTTTTGCTGTTTTTCATCGTCATCCAACAAAGGCTGTGTTTAGTTCCATCGAATGCAAAATGGCAACTACTCCTTCTAGGTTATCAAAAGAAGTCGTTTTAGATAACGACATGGTCTCCAAAGCATTACTTTTGACTTTATTTTTTTATAAAAATATTTATTTAAAAGTGATATATGTATACTTTTATGAAAGTACATTTCAAGACAAATCTATTCATATGGTTTTCATATTTCTAAACTCAATAACTTAAAAGTTATTCATAATTTATATTCCCAATGTTTGACTCAAACCTTATCCAAAACGACTTCTTTTACCAACATGGAGGGCGTATTTTAGAATGATGAAATACAAAATGTCAAAATTTTCATGGATGTGTTTAGTTCCATTCAAAATGCCAAATTTTTCATGAGATGGGTGAGAACTTTTTGGCTTTTTTTTTTTGTCTCTTGAGGCCAAAATCCAAAATAGAGAATGATACATTTTTGCCAAAAATTTAGCATGGTGTTTAGTTTCATTTTGTAAAATGATGAGACAAAAACTAATTTTTTTTAAGTGAAATAGGGAACTAAACACACCTAAATAAAGGAAGGAGAAGATGACGAGGAGGCGAGTGCAGACGTAACGCAGCCGAAATTCTTGATGAGTTTTCCCATCCATCCAACAACTACTCATCACTGCTGGCTCGCTCATCAAGGGTCGTCACGTACGTTATCTGTACCTTCATGTCGTCAGGTTAGTTTCCTGACACTTTACGAAACGCAACCGGAAGTTTCCTCGCACCTTCATCCAATTCAACCTGCTGTGTGTACTGGTATGTACACCGTATACGTCACCAAAACGTACCCGGTAAAAATGCAAACATATCTCATGTGTGTGTGTTGCAGGTGTGGACTGTGGAGTGATACTGACGTCTGTTTGTTTGAGTACTCGTGAAAGTATCATTATTTTTTAAAAAATGTAGACCGAGATTACGATGCCGACTTGGTGTCGCTTTCTCTGAACTAGCTACGAGTTCTTAGGGCAGCTCCACTGTATAATCTTGAGCAGGGTGCAACGGACTGACACGTCAATCGGTGCTCTGCTAGCAAAAAGTTCTCCAATGTGTAAACTTGTTAGCACAGACTAAGATGGTCCCACATCGAATAAAAAAATTGTGTTCTGTGAACTTTTCTCAACCTGCATCTCCTTCCTGTGAACAGCGAACTGACTCATCTTCTTGTTTTATTGCTTGCACCGGGTGTCTAAATTAGCCACAGGTGCCAGCAGGTGCTAGTATGGCACCACCCCTCCAACGTGGTGCACCCTTTTTCCTTTTTTCTCTCTCGTCTTAGCACCTTCTTAGCCAATACGCTGGAGCTGCTCTTACAGATTGAAGTTTTTTTTTAAAAAAAAGCTGCACCCGTGGTACGTGTCTCTATAACCGTACGTGTTGGGTTCCATAGTGGTCGACTAAATTCAGTTTTCATATCAGCCGCCAATTGACCGCCGTTGCTTGGATGTTGGATCAATCCTCCCATGGTCGATGCATGTCACCGTCAATGCATGATCATCTCTCTCCCTTGGTTATAAAAGCTAGGGTAAGATTATTCCAAAAAAAAGCTAGGCTAAGATTTAATCAAACTTTGAAAACCACAGAGACATCAAGTAATTTGCAAAGTTAAATGGGTTGGACAAACTGTACATGCTGCCAATGCAAGCAAATGGAACCCGGCGGCCCAGTAATATACTACGTATAATAAGTTTACGTCGCAGAGGGTTGGGTGCGGCGGTGCATGCAGTAGTATGTAAAGGATCGCCGTGCGGTCGGTCCCATGCAGACGACGACGACGACGTACGACGCATCCATCTCCGCCGTACGTGTACGCACATATGTAGAGAGGAGGAAGTGTTGGAATAGATCTCAACTGAATGGGCCCAACGGTCAACTCGGACCTCTTGATCATGCCCTGATCGGAGGTGCTTAGCCAACGAGCTAGTGGACTCCGTCGCACAGTGCCATATAAAAGAGGAAGTGGGAGCCAAGGCGAAGACTACGAGGTTCGCCACTGCCGCCTGAGCAATAGACTCCACTGTCTCAACCCTAGCCAATCTAGAGGGCGGCACTGCCAGCGGCGGGATGCCCCACCGGCTGCGCCACTCCTCGACTCCAACACCGAAGCCATGGCGGATTCTTCTTCCTCCAACCGATGGTCGGTAACACCACACATTTCCAATCTCTCGTACTCTATTCTAGAACATGTCTATGTGTATTATTCCAAACGCCAAAAGAATACACCCACTTGATCTGCACCTAGACGATTCAACAGTTCTAACAGGAAGAAGCCTTCAAAGCGGAGGCGAGCGAGAGAATCGCATCGCATGTCGGGGGTGAGGAGAGTTTTCGGTGAGGTCAGTCAGGTAGGCCCCGTGCGGGTGCGAACGAACCGGCCGTTAGTTTCCCGCGCCGGCCGGGCCGGGCGCGAACGAAGCTTCGTGGAAGCTCACTTCCCTGACCCTCGCTCCCCCTCTATAACTCCTCGTCTTCTCCACCCCTCATCTTCCTGCCTCCTTCCTCCTCTGATCCCCTGCCTACCTCGATCAATCTAATCCATCGATCCTCCCTCCATTCCCTCGCCATGAAGCTGAGCATGCCTTTCTTCGGCTCGTCCTCCGGCAAGAAGCATCAGGAGACGACGATCAGCAAGAAGAGAACGAAGGGATCAAAGAGCGGCTCCTTCGGCTCCACCTCCTCCTCCTCGTCCGACGACTGCGCGTCGCCGTCCGCCGCCACGACGCCGCGCACCGTCCTCCCACTCCCAATCCGATCCGCGTCGTTGTCGTCGTCCGCCGGGGGCGGCGGCAACGGCAAGCCGAATAAGCCGCGGCCGGCGGCGGTATTAGCCGCCGCTACCGTGACGCGGGAGGACCTGGAGGTGGCGCTGCGCCGTGTGGTGCGGAGCGAGGCCGAGCTGGCGGCGGTGCTGGCGGAGGCGGAGGCGGCGGGGCTCGCGCCCGAGGCGGCCGCGGACGCGGAGGCCGAGGACGAGGCCGAGCTCCGCGACGCGTTCGCGGTGTTCGACGCGGACGGCGACGGCAGGATCTCGGCCGAGGAACTCCGCGCCGTGCTCGCCTCGCTCGGCGACGAGGCCTGCTCCGTCGACGACTGCCGGCGCATGATCGGCGGCGTCGACGCCGACGGCGACGGCTTCGTCTGCTTCGACGAGTTCTCGCGCATGATGATGCCGCAGGGGGCGGCAGCGTGATGCTTGCAGCTTGCTGTCTGTCGTAGCTGCTGCTAGTTTGTTTGGTACTGTGTTAGTGTCGGTGTTGGCGTGCATTCGGCTCCTCGTGTTTCTTCTTCCCTGTTGCCAAATCTGTACCTAGCTATGTGCAGCTGTTTTTTGGTGTCATCGATGGATGTCAGTTAATACTCGTGCTATATCGTGTCTTCTTTCCCAATCCAGAGGTTTTGTTGTTCTTTTCCAATTCAGAGACTGGTCGACCAATAAATTTGTTTTCCCATGAAATTAAACAGCGTATGAAAAACGCTCGTATGCATTCAAACACGTACACTCACTCTTGTAAACACGAACGTATGCACCCTATCATTCAAACACGTACACTCACTCTTATAAATATGTGCACCACTTTTTTTCTTGGTTTTCACGCCGCAGGTCAGGGTCCGTACGAACAGCCGAACGTCCTCAACCAAGCATTCTTGCTCTGTTCATTTTCAGTCCTCACCATCAGTTATCTTGTGATTGTGACCCAAAGTGGTGTGTTGCATGTACCATCCGATACCATGTAGTGATCCACTGTAGTATACACGACTTTGGGGTTTATTTGGATGGAGCCTTGCCAGATTTGCTTGGACTAGACGAGCAATCTTGGCCCCAGATCTCTAAAATTGGACACCTGAGATTTTTGCCTGGCCGAGACAGATTTCTTAAGCATCCATCCAAACAGTCCCTTATAGTTCGACGCCCTATATGATGACTGAGAAGGTCCAACAAGCTAGCGTGTCTCAATCTCAAAAAAGAAAAGAAAAGGCTAGCATGTGCCTCTAATATTGAGCTATATGCATTCAACCAAAAAGCTTAAACTAACACAAGAATGTAGAAATTCATTTATACATGTCAACACTCCCCCTGACTTGCTGCTTGAGAAATAAAGGTAGGCAATTCGCTTATACGTCAATGCTCCTCCTCAAATCTACATATGGGCTCCATCGAGTCTCGGATGTGGAAGGTTTGGGTTGGTCTTTGTGTTGAGTTGTATGAGGAATTTGTGTGGTTTTTTTACCTGGTCTCCACTCAAAAAATTAGGCCATCACTTGTTTTATTCTCTTTTTTTAATAAAAATTGCGATAAAACTTTTACCGTCCTTTCGAAGAAAATGTCTCAGATGTGGAAAATAAGAGTCATCAGCAATTATTTTGCAAGGATTCAAACTTGATATACCTCTGATTTTATTTGACACTATATTGATTTGTATGCACCAACAAATTGAACCCAAAACTTTAGACCAACCGTGACAGGAAAAGGGGATGGTAATTCACTTATATGTCAACATCTAACTATATATCATGCATATATATGTCCATAAGTACGGGTATTTTCTTCGCTGAAGTTTACAAGAAGCTGCAAAAGCTCTAAGCAGCGCAGTCGTCCATGGACTATGGAGACTCATCCAAAGTTACTTTGTCCATTGTTGTGTCTACCAAAGTTGATCCGAATGTACCAAAGAGTACATCCAAAGCTTCACAAACGGATATACTTAGTGCCCGGCCCCTTCCAAGGCTTTACCACAATATGCCAAAGCCAAAACATCACTTTCATCATTCACACTCTCAATATGTCACCGCTACTTAATTAAAAAACATTTTTATAAGACGGGTAAAAAAAACAGATTTTTAGATGCATGCAAAACCGTTTTTGGAAATAATCCACCTTCGGAAACCATGATTTTAAAAAACGGGCTTGCTAGCGCTTGTATGTCTAGACGGACAGGGGGCGTTTGGACGCCTGTGCCTACAGTCATTTTTCCATGCTGTTTCGCGCGCCCATGTGGGGCCCTTGCCGTCCTGAACATCACCCGCATCAAGAAAGAGGGAGGAGGAGGCAGATGCTCAGCCGGCGCCGGGAGGAGGATGAGACATCGAGCCGAGGCAGCAGAAGGCGAGGAGAAATGCAATATCCGATCTACTTTTGAAACATTGAGATGCAACACTTGCAACATAAGTCTAAAGGTAGATGTCGGTGTTCGGACCCGAGGGGGCCCTAAACCAACGAGTAAAATGCTGCGTGTCCCTTTCCTGGATGGTGATGCAAGGAGAACACACGGGGGTTTATCCTGGTTCGGGCAAAAGAAGGCCCTACGTCCAGTGGGGGGAGGAGAGATTTGTATTTCCTTGCACCGAGGTGCTTGTGTAGGGGTTACAAGCTTGCGAGAGAGGGCGTCGAGCCCAAGTCTCAAAAGAGAAAAAGAAAATACAAGATGATTGCTTGAGATGTTGATCTCTATCTTGTATATGGCTTGTCGTTCGTCTGTTGTTCCCTTCTTGCCCCTTGTGAAGCCCCGACCTCCCCCTTTTTATAGGACGAGAGGAGGCCAAGGCGACGGGGAGCCTTGAAATGATGTTTTGTCGATCCCTGTCGAGGTGACTGTAGCGACGTGCCGTAGAAATGGGAGGCCATCCCTGGGCATGTGATGTCGTAGGAGACGAGGTGCTGAAATGACCCGGAGCGCCGTGCCATACCGTCCTTCCTTCCCTGTTGCGCTGTGTCGAGGGTCGAGGCCGGGTCGAGGTCGGGTCGGGGCCGAACGGATAAGTCCGAATCCTAGGAATTACGGCGTACGGGCCTTGTCGTATCCTCCCTCGAGGGTCGCTAGTGATGCATAATGTTAGGTATGGTGGGTACAGTGACGTTTTTCACCTCCCATCACGGGATGGGCGGTAAAACAGTGAAGACTGACACTAGTATTGTTCCCACGTCGACCCAGGCCGCGGCCATGCTGGTAGGTGGTAGTTGGTAGTTGTATTAAATGCCATGGCTTTTTGTCCCGTGGTAGGTGGAGACAAAGGGGGTCGAGCGCCTCGACCCGGGCTCACGCGAGTCGGAGCGCTCCCGGGGGGCGATCGAGCCTCGTGCGGGTCGGAGCGCGGTCGAGGCCTCCCGTCGAGGGGGCCTCGTACGAGTCGGAGACAGGACGCGGTCGAGGCATTCCGTCGGGCCGGCCTCGTACGAGGCGGACCTGTCGCACGTTTTTAAGTGGGCTGTGTTTCGTCGTGGCTTAGCCGTTTTAACTTTTATTCTTCGTTAAATGTGGGTACCCCTATAGTATTGGTACCGACAGTAGCCCCCGAGCCTTTAGGTGAGTGTATGTTCACTCTCCTAGAGGCTTTTTACCGATGAACTGGAGTCATAGCGCCGTTTGCTTTTCTAGTAGGGGCGTCTGAGCGTTCTTAGGACTTCTCCGGTGGGGGCGCGCGAGCGCACCCGCCGGGTGTAGCCCCCGAGGCCTCGGTGGAGTATTGAGAAAATCTCCTCCGAGGTCTTGTTTGTGTTTTATTAGGGAGTAGTTGGTGCGACCGAGCCCCCGAGCCTCGCGCGCACGAGGTCGATCAGAGTCCCTGCCGTCTTTCGTTGTCCGTCCCTCGCGCTCTTCCTTCGGAAAGGAGGAGGAGGGGTGGGGAACGTCGTACTACCCCGTTTGGGCGAGTCCGGCGATCTCCGGCGAGCTGCTAGCAGGGAGATTCGAGCGAGAGTCCGTGCTCCAGTCGTTAGGAGTCGGCTCATGGCCCGGAGGCACTCTTCAAAGATGCCAAGGAGTGGTCGTGCGGATGTCGGTTCCCTGCGACAGGATCTGAGGGCTCGACGCCTCCCCCGAGGGGATTCCTGCTTCGACCTCGTCCTTTGGCCTCGAATACGTCTTGGGATGCCTCGAGAGCGTGGCTCGAGCCCTGGCCATGTACGGGCGCATCCCTGGTCGTCCCTTGCTCTGTTGCTCGAGGGCAGCTGTCGAACCCGGGTCGAGGGCCAGCTTTCGTTCCCTCGAGACTTAAAGCGGGCTCGGAGCCCGTTATGGGAATCTTGGAATATCCGTCCGTGGATCTCGCCCCGCCCGTTAGCCAGGCGCGCCTTTTTAGGGCGAGATCGGCGCGGTAGTGGGCGACGTGGCGTTCGGTTACGGCGTGGGGGACGGCCACGTGCCTTGCTCCTGTAAGACGCGGGGGACGGTTAGGTGAGCGCATTTACTGCGGGAAACTGTTCCTACCTTTTCGCGCGGCCGTTGGACTTCTTCCCGGTCTATAAAAACGAGACCCGGGGGTCTGTGTTCCCCTCCGGTTCTTTGCGCTCTTGCCATCCTTTGCCTCAGGAAACCCTAGCCATCTTGCGCCTTCCGCCCACATCGCCGCTGCCGCCGCCACCTCCTTCTTCGCTCATCTTCCTCCCGACAACACCGATGGCCGGAAAGAGCCAAATCCTCCCCGCCGAAGACTGGGCCACTTCCTCGGTGACGGAGAGGAAGCTGGAGGAGCTAGTTGAAGATGGGTTGCTGCAGCCGAGGATGAACCGGTCGCGGCCGGAGTGGATGGCGCCGCCGCCGGCCCACCGGGAGCCGGCGCCCCCGGAAGGATATGTGGTGAGCTTCGTAAGCTTCCACGAGCGGGGCTTCGGCATCCCTTCGTCGGTCTTCATGCGGGCGCTTCTCCACTACTACCGGGTGGAGCTCCATCACCTTGCCCCCAATGCCGTCGCACAGGCCGCCATCTTCGCGGCGGTCTGTGAGGGCTACCTCGGGGTGGAGCCGCAGTAGAACCTGTGGCTTCACCTCTTCAAGGGCGAACTCTTCGCGAAGAGAGCGGGGGAGAAGGGAGTCCTCTACGCGGCGCGGGTAGGGAGCTGCGTCCTGCAGTTGAGGTCGAGCCGGGTGGACCAGTACATCCCGGCTCGTCTCATCTCCTCGAACAGCGGGTGGCACGAGGGCTGGTTCTACCTCCGCAACGACGACAACCAGTTGCCGAAGTACACCGGCCGCGTGCTGACCGCCCGGGAGGACCGCTGGGTATACAGAGTGCCGGACGCCAAGAAGCCGCGTCTGGACCCGTTGCTGGCGGCGCTGCAGCAGCTTCGTGCTCGAGGCCTGACGGCGGCGGCGGTAGCGACGGCGTTCCATCGCCGCCGGGTGATGCCGCTGTGCCGGCGTCGCCTGCGCCTCGACCAGATGACTCCGGAGGCGTCTCTGGAGGGGAGCCGGATGTCCCACGAGGCCCTCACCCTCGAGGAGGGGCTGCATCGAGCCCGCCGGATGGTCGGGACCTTCAAGGCGGAGGAAGCTGACCGGCTCCCCATGAGGCCCACTGAGGGGTTCGAGCCCGTGGTAAGTTTTTTGAGTTGGTACGCTCGTCTCGGTTTCGCTTGTTTCTCGGATCCCCTTAACCCGGTCGACGCCGGTGTGCAGGACTTGTCGGCGCTGCGGGAGACGCGACCGCCGGTCCCGGAGGACCAGCCTGCGCGGGATGCTCGACGGCAGCACGCCTCGAAGACGAAGGAGGTCAAGGAGTCGACCAAGAAACGGGCGGCCCGCAAGGCCAAGGAGGCGGAGGCGCGGAAGAAACTCCGGCGCCAGCAGGCCCTCGACGGGCTTCCTTTGGAGCCGTCGCCCTCCGAGACCATGTCGGGGGAGGACGACGACAGCAGCGGCGAGGATGATGACGCCCTGTCGCGGTATGAGGCCGCAACTGGGCTGGGGAGCCTCCCCGACATCCGTCCCCTGCTGGAGCCCATTGCAGGGTCGTCCTCCTCGGTCGTTGTGGTCGAGGAGGTCGAGGAGGACGAGGAGGACGAGGAGAAGAAGAAGAAGAAGAAGGAAGAGAAGAAGGAGGCGGGCCCCTCGGCGGGGGGGGGGGCTGCCTTGCCCTGGACCCAGCAAGTGGGGTCGACGGGGGCGCCTGCCTCAGCCCAGGCCCCGCAAGCCCGGGAGGGGACCGGGGCGGTGGCGCCGACATCGTCGTCGGCGGCGCCGCCGTCAGGCGTGAGGACCCGAGGCCAGCTGGCCTCGGAGGCGCAGAAGACGCGCAGTGGCGCGCCGGCGAGAGCCCCACGGAGCGCCCGGTCCGCGGGTGGGGCTGCCGCGAGGCCACCGCCCGCCGCCTCGAGCGGCTCGGACCGTGCGGGGTCGAGGCCCCTGGTGCCGATCTCCAGGTGAGTTTTCGAGCTAAGGGGACTCGTCTTCTTTTTCGACTTCGTCGACCGCTCTCATTTTTATTTTATAGGCTGAAGCGGAAGGCGGAGCACATGGGGCCTACCCCCGTGAAGTCCCTTCGGGCCAGCGCCGTCGTCCTCAACCGGTCGGCGGAGCAGGATGCGGCCTGGGTCCGCGAGGTCGAGGCCACAAAGGAGCGTCGTCGACAGCAGGAGGCTGCAGGCGCTTCGACGGTCGCCGGCCCCGACCCCGCCGCGGCGGGGTCAGACCCGGTGAGGGTAGTGGCGCCCGGCCCGGTCGAGGCGGAGCCCAGGGCGCTGCCCTCGGCCGAGGCCACCGTTGAGGCGACCGTGGAAAGGGCGGGGGCTGATGCGACCGCGGAGGGAGCTGCACCGGCACCGGAGCAGGAGGTGGCACCGGTGAGGGGGCCGCCGCCACAGCAAGGCCTGCCGGCGCGGCCGGTGGGCACGGCGGAGGGCGAGGTCGTCGAGCCCTCTACCGGAGCCCCGGAAGAAGTGGCGCCGGAGGTTGAGGTGCCGGCTGCGGGGGCACCGGTGGTCGGAGCGCCGGTTCCCGAGCCGGCAACGGGCGAGGTACCAGCCCCAGAAGCGTCGACGGCGGAGGCGCCAGCTTCAGGGGTACTGGTTGCCGAGGGGCCGGTTACCGCCGAGGGGCGGGTGCCCGTGGTCATTGCCCTCGACGTCGCCCCCCTAGACAGAGGAAAACAGATAATGGGGGTCGACGGGGGCGAGGCCACGGGTCGAGCTGATGCCTCGACTTCTGCTGAGGCCGCGGGGGCTGCGGGCGAGGCCATCGAGGCCGGCCCTTCGACGGGGCCGGGAGGTGCCCCGGCCGCGCCGTCATCGTCGTGGCCTGATTTTGCCGCGCTGGCGATAGCGCGGGCCGAGGAGGAGGTCCCGAGGTGGGGGGGCCGCCCCTTCAGTTCAGGGACGCCGCGAACCCCGACGCCGAGCCCATCCTTACTCTGAATGACAGGGATGAGGTGCATCGCTGGCAGTACCTCGAGGGCGTCCGCCAGCACCTCGATCGGCTACTCCGCGTGGCGACCGACGCTGTCTCGCGGGGTATACGGGATGCCACCGAGGTATGGTCGATTCTCTTAGCTTTCTTCGTGGTTCTAGGTGCTTTCTTCTCCTCGGCCATTTTATCTTTTTCTGGTTTTTTCTTGAATTAGGAGCTGAAGGAGACCTCCCGCCGCAAGTCACTCTTCATCCGAGGTGAGAGTGGCGTGTGGGCGTCGCTGTCCCGGCAACGGACCCTGGTCGAGGAGACCTAGAAGAGGCTCGCCGATCGGACCGCTGAGATGGCGGAGCTGCGCACCGCCTTCTCGACGGTGAAGGAGGAAGCGATCCAGGCTTGGGCGGCTGAAGCTTCGATGCGCACCGAGGCGGACAAGGCCCGGGAAGAGGCTGCCCAGGCTCGCAGGGACCTCGAGCCCCTGTCGGCGCGGGTCAAGGAGCTCGAGGAGGACGTCTCCCAGGTTGGCCATCAACGCGACCTCCTCAACGTCCAAATCGGGCAGGTAACGGCCCAGCTTGGCGCGCTGAAGGGCGAGGTCTCGGTGCTGAACGGGGCCGTCCAAGAGAAGGACGCGGCGCTCCAAACCGCCCGCCAGGAGATCGAGGCACTGAAAGCGACCATTCGTGAGAAGGACCGTGCCCTCCTGGGGCTCGAGCAGACGTGCGGGGGACTCCGCGACGAGGTTACGGGCTTGAAGACCCATGTCGAGGGTAAGTATGACTTGTCGTAGTTATGCCGTCGAGGCCTCGTATCGGGTGCTGATTTTGGATTTGTCGCATTCCAGAGCTGGAGAGTGAGAACCGGGAGGCCCACTCGACCGCCAACTCCCTGCAGAGCCTCCTCGAAGCCGAGACCCGGAGGACCCAGCTGCTCGAGGGTGCGATCACCACGGTGTGCGATGGTCTGGGGGTCGAGCCCGACGCCGACATCGGAGAAGACGCTCCAGGGAACTCCTTCATCCGTCGGATGGCGGCGCTAGGTCACCTTGCCCGGGAGAAGATACGGGACAGCCTCCACCACGGCGTGAAGAGGGCGCTGGCCATCGTCCGCTCGGGGTTTGTATTCGACATGGAGCTTGTTGCCGACGGCTTCATCACAGACCCGGAGCGGACGGACGCGGAGAATGAAGACGCCTGCCTAGAGCTGATCGAAGCCGTGGAGGGGCCTGGGAGCCGTCTGGCCTCGCTCTTTGAACCTGAGGTGGTCCCGCCTGCTGACGACGACGGCCTGTGAGCCAAATCTGGGCGCGGAGGCCCATGTAATAAGTTAGTTACTTTGAATTTTGGTTGTGGTGGCCTCGGAGGCCGTAAGAACTCGAAACATAAACCGGTTCGCGGTTGTTTTAGTTTTATTCAAGCTTTTCTTCCCTTTATCGTTTGGATCACGTTCTTGCATGATTTAGCTAGCATGCAGTTGCATCCTTTGGCGTAAGGGAGCGAGTGGAGGTACCGTAGCCTCGGAGGCGTAAGTGATCTCACGGCTCAACTGCCCTTGAGCTTCAGGGTGCCGTTGCAGCCTTGTAGATCGTGTAAGAACCTGATCTAAACGACAAGGGGGGTACTCTTTTTCAAAGTTTAAGAGCCGTTATTTAGGTCATCTTAGCGTGAAGTTGCACCTCTAGAAGGCATGAGGGGTGAGTGGAGGTACCGTAGCCTCGGAGGCATAGGTGATACTCCAGGCTCGAGAGCCCTTTCGAACCTTAGGGTGCTCTTGCAGCGCTGTCGATCTAAGAAGCGGTTCTTAAATTTAAAAAAGAGCAAAAAGATTTTCAGGGACTGGGGGGTTCCCCCCTTGTAGCCCCCGAGGGAGGGTCGATTCTGGGAGTGCAGAGTCGATCCTTCCTCATTGTGAGACGAAAAATTTGAACATCGCTGTATTCTTTATTGACGAAAAGAAATTACAGAGCCTCGAGGCTTCTTAAGGAAAAAAGCGACGTAGCTATTCAATGTTCCAAGCGTTGGTGAAGATTTCGCCCTTCTCGTTGGATAGCTTGTAGGTGCCCGGCTTTAGTACTTCTGCGATAATGTACGGTCCTTCCCATGGCGGTGTGAGCTTGTGGCGCCCCTTGGTGTTCTGGTTCCGCCGTAGCACCAAGTCGCCGACGTTGAGGTCACGCCTGCGGACGTGTCTGTCGTGGTAGCGTCGGAGACCCTGCTGGTACCTGGCAGAATGCAACAAAGCCACATCTCGGGCCTCCTCGAGCTGGTCGAGGGCGTCCTGTCTTGTGGCGTCGTTATTTCTTTCGTTGTAGGCCTTTAACCTTGGGGATCCGTATTCTATATCAGTTGGGAGCATAGCCTCGGACCTGTAGGCTAAGAAGAACGGAGTGAACCCCGTGGCTCGACTCGGCGTTGTCCTTAGGCTCCATAGGACCGAGGGTAGCTCGGCAGCCCATCTTTTGCCATGTTTACTTAGCTTGTCGAAAATTCTGGGTTTCAGGCCTTGTAGGAGCATGCCATTGGCACGTTCTACTTGGCCATTTGTTTTTAGATGAGCCACAGCCGACCAGAGCACGCGAATGTGATGGTGGTCGCAGAAATCCAGAAACTTTTTACCGGTGAACTGGGTGCCGTTGTCCGTGATGATGCAGTTGGGGACCCCAAAGCGATGGATGATGTCGGTGAAGAAAAGCACAGCTTGTTCGGACCTAATGCTGGTGATGGGGCGAGCCTCGATCCACTTGGAGAATTTGTCGATAGCGACGAGCAAGTGGGTGAAGCCGCCCGTTGTCCTCTTTAAAGGTCCGACAAGGTCGAGGCCCCAAACGGCAAACGGCCACGTGATGGGAATGGTTTGCAGGGCATGTGCCGGGAGATGAGTCTGTCTTGCATAGTACTGACAACCTTTACAGGAACGTACTAGCTTGACAGCGTCGGAGACCGCGGTCGGCCAGTAGAATCCTTGTCGAAAGGCGTTCCCGACGAGGGTTCGAGGCGCAGCGTGGTGACCGCAAGCCCCCGAGTGCAGGTCGCTGAGTAGGTCCCTGCCTTCCTCGTTTGTGATGCAACGTTGGAGGATGCCTGTAGGGCTGCGGCGGTACAGCTCCCTACTGTTGCCAACGATCACAAAGGTTTTGGCACGTTGAGCGATCCGTCGAGCCTCGGTCTTACTCGAGGGGAGGTCCCCTTGGATAAGGTAGTCGAGGTACGGAGCGCGCCAGTCAAGCTCGAGGTCAGATGGTGGGGTCGATCCTTCCACCTGCATGGCTTCGGCCCCGGTCGAGGGGGCTTCTGCCTCAGGTGGGGGGGTCGAGTGACGTCCCGTCGACCCCTCTATCCGACCCAAGGTCGACGGATGGCCGCTGGAGATCTTTTGCGAAAACGTCTGGTGGAACCGTAGTTCGATTGGACGCGATTTTTGCGAGCTCATCGGCGGCCTCATTATACCTGCGTGCGATGTGGTTGAGCTCGAGGCCGTGAAACTTGTCCTCGAGGCGCCGTACTTCTTGGCAGTAAGCTTCCATCTTGGGGTTGCGGCAGCTCGAGCTCTTCATGACCTGATCGATCACGAGCTGGGAGTCGCCTCGAACGTCAAGGTGTCGGACCCCGAGCTCGATGGCGATTCTCAGCCCCGTGACGAGTGCCTCGTATTCGGCGACGTTGTTGGACGCAGGGAAATGGAGCCGGATGACATAGCGCATGTGAACCCCGAGGGGTGAGATGAAGAGCAAGCCCGTGCCTGCTCCTGTTTTCATCAATGACCCATCGAAGTACATGGTCCAGAGCTCGGCCTGGAGCTGTGCGGGAGGGAGCTGGGTGTCGGTCCATTCAGCCAGAAAGTCTGCCAATACCTGTGACTTTATAGCTTTGCGCGGCGCATAAGATAGGGTCTCGCCCATGAGCTCGACTGCCCACTTGGCGATCCTACCCGAGGCTTCCCGGTTCTGGGCTATCTCTCCCAGGGGGAAAGAAGAAACCACAGTAACCGGGTGGCCCTCGAAGTAGTGTCGGAGCTTGCGCCGTGTCAAGATGACAGCATATAGCAGTTTCTGGATTTGAGGGTACCGGGCCTTGGTTTCCGAGAGCACCTCGCTAATGAAGTAGACCGGCCTCTGGACGAGCAAGGTATGAGCCTCCTCGGCCCGTTCGACGACCAGGACCGCGCTGACTACTTGTGACGTGGCAGCGACGTAAAGTAGGAGCGGCTCTCCTGGGGTCGGAGGGACGAGAATTGGTGAGTTAGAGAGCGTGACCTTGAGTTTTGTGAGGGCTTCCTCAGCCTCGAGGGTCCAGGAAAAATGCTCCGATTTCTTCAAGAGGCGATACAGAGGGAGTGCTTTTTCGCCGAGGCGTGAAATGAAACGGCTGAGTGCCGCCAAGCAGCCCGTGACCCTCTGCACGCCTTTCAGATCTCGGATGGGGCCCATCTTGGTTATGGCAGAGATTTTTTCTGGATTGGCCTCGATGCCACGCTTAGACACGATGAACCCTAAAAGCATACCTCGAGGGACGCCAAAAACACATTTTTCTGGATTAAGCTTGATGTTCTTTGCCCGGAGGCATTTAAATGCTACGTCGAGGTCGCTGACCAGACCGTCGGCTTGTTTGGTCTTGACTACGATGTCATCGACGTATGCCTCGACGATTGGTCCGATGTGTTCCCCGAAAACGTGCTGCATGCATCGCTGGTACGTCGCCCCTGCGTTCCGGAGACCGAAGGGCATCGTAACGTAGCAATACATGCTGAACGGGGTAATGAATGAAGTCGCGAGCTGGTCGGACTCCTTCATTTTTATCTGATGGTATCCGGAGTAAGCGTCTAAGAACGAAAGAGTTTCACATCCCGCAGTTGAATCAACGATTTGATCAATGCGTGGCAAAGGAAAGGGAACTTTCGGACATGCTTTATTCAAATTAGTATAATCTACACACATCCTCCATTTCCCACTCTTTTTCTTAACTAATACAGGATTAGCTAGCCACTCGGGATGGTGAACTTCCTTGATGAACCCGGCCTCCAGTAGCTTGTGGATCTCCTCGCCGATGACCCTGCGCTTCTCCTCGTCGAAGCGGCGCAGGCGTTGCTTCACCGGTTTGGATCCGGCCCGGATCTCCAAGGCGTGCTCGGCGACTTCCCTGGGTATGCCCGGCATATCCGAGGGACTCCACGCAAAAATGTCAATGTTTGCGCGGAGAAAGTCGACGAGCACGGCTTCCTATTTCGGGTCGAGGGTGGCGCTGACGTTCAGCGCCTTCCCGTTGGGATCAGCGGGGTCGAGGGGCACGAGCTTGACGTCCTCCGCGGGCTCGAAGCTGCCGGCGTGGCGTTTTGGGTCGGGAACTTCGTTTGCGAGACCGTCGAGGTCCGCAGCCAGAGCCACCGACTCCAAAATAGCCTCGCCGTGCTCGACGCACTCGACGTCGCACTCGTAGGCGTGTTCGTACGAGGGCCCCACAGTGATGACGCCGTTTGGGCCGGGCATCTTGAGCTTGAGATAGGTGTAGTTCGGCACAGCCATGAACTTGGCGTAGCACGGGCGCCCGAGGATGGCGTGGTATGTCCCACGGAATCCGACCACCTCGAAGGTGAGGGTCTCCTTCCTGAAGTTGGTCGGTGTGCCAAAACAAACGGGCAGATCGACCCATCCGAGGGGTTCCGCCCGCTTCCCTGGCACAACTCCGTGGAAGCCCCCGACGCTAGGCTGGAGGCGCGCTCTCTCGACCCCCAGGAGGTCGAGGGTCTGGGAGTAGATGATGTTGAGGCTGCTTCCGCCGTCCATGAGTACTTTGGTGAGGCGTGTGTTGGCGATGACGGGATCAACGACAAGAGGGTAGACCCTCGGATTGGGGATGTAGTCCGGATGATCATCACGGTCGAAAGTGATGGCCACCGCAGACCAGTCAAGGAAACGAGGGACCGCCGTTTGTACGGAGAAGACCTCTCGCCGCTCTCGCTTGCGCTGGCGCGCTGAGAGGCGGGTCGAGGGTCCTCCGTAGATCATGAAGCAGTCGTGGATCTCGGGGAACCCCTCATCCTTGTCATCACCCTTTGGGTCTTCCTTCTTGTCGGTGTTCTTGCTGCCTGCGCCCTCGAAGTACCTGCGGAGCATATGACAATCTTCGAGGTTATGGTTAATGGGTCCCTTGTGGTAAGGGCATGGCTCTTTAAGCATTTTGTCGAAGATGCCCCCGCCGGGGGGGCCTCGAGGCTTCTTGCGTTCGGTAGCGGCGACAAGCTCGTCGGCCGGGGCCTCGAGCTTGCCCTGCTGGTCTTTCTTCTTCTTGCAGTTGTTCCTCTTGGAGCCCCGGGTGGAGCTCGCGGGATCGTTGGTCTTCTGCTTCCCCGTGTCCTGCTCGCCGCCAAAGATGGCACCAACTGCCTCCTCGCCGGCGGCGAAGTTGGTGATGATGTCCATCAACCCGTTGGCGGTGAGGGGGGTGTGACGGCCTAACTCTCGGACCAACTCTTTGCAAGTGGTGCCCGAGAGGAAAGCCATGATCACGTCAGAGTCAGTGACGTTGGGGAGCTCGGTACGTTGCCTGGAGAAGCGCCGGATGTAATCCCGGAGGGATTCACCAGGTTTCTGCTTGCAACTCCGGAGGTCCCACGAGTTGCCGGGGCGCATGTAAGTTCCCTTGAAGTTTCCCTCGAACACCCTCACGAGGTCATCCCAGTCGTGGATCTGTTGAGGCGGGAGATCCTCGAGCCAGGCTCGAGCGGTGTCGGAGAGGAACAGGAGGAGCTGTCGGATGATGACCCGGTCGTTGGTGGCCCCGCCCAGCTGACACGCCAAGCGGAAATCGGCGAGCCAAAGTTCGGGTTTGGTCTCGCCGTTGTACTTGGCGAGAGTCGTGGGGGGGCGAAACCGTGCCGGGAGTATCGTTTCACGGATAGCCTTACTGAAGACCCGAGGGCCCGGAGGCTCGGGTGAAGGGCTACGATCTTCCGAGCTGTCATAACGCCCGCCCCTATGCACATGGTAACCTCGAGCCACGCCGTCACCGTGCTTGCGCGTGCGGCGCTCGACGATGTTGCCACGGGTGTCTCGAGGTCCATGGTCATGAGTGACGGGTTCAGGGGCGGGAGCCATCCGGATCCGTCGGGCAGGTTCGGGATGAACCGAGGCCTCTCTCTCTTGCCGAGAGGGCTCTGCGAGCCGCTCCGAGGCGGGCTCGCGTCGCCTCGAGGCAGAGCTCTCGGCCTGCTGCAGGGCAGCGGTCTCGAGGAGCTCTCGGATCTCATCTCGAGCCCGGCGGGCATCGGGGTTCGACGGCTCGGGCATGTTACGGAGGAGCATGGCGGCGGCGACGACGTTCTGGCTGGCTCGAGCGAAAACCGGGGGGTCGACGGCCCGGTCCTCGTCGATGCGACGGTTGACGTCGCGAGCTCTCTCGCGAGCTCTCCCGCCAGGCGCGCGTTCCGCACGCTCACGCTCGAGGGTTTGCTGAAGTAGATACAGGTTTTGCCGTTCTTCGTCAAGCTTTTCCTGCAACTCGCGGATTTGCTCGAGCTGCATTCCTTGATCCGCAAGGAGTTGAGCCTCGTCCCGGTCGGCGGGGTGCTCGACATGAGGTGGTGTGTGCCCTCCTCCGGCCAGCTCCTCTTCCTCCGAATCCGACGTGCTTTCAACGTCGACGTTGAAGCACTCGCGAGTCGGATCGTAGGTGTCGTCAGCCGAGTCGGAGTCAGGGGCGCCGAAATAATAGTATGACGGGGGAATGCATGGCCGTTGCGGGTCGCCACTGGGGTTGCGTCGTGGGGAAGCGGTCACACGGGGTTCTGTTTCTGGCGCCTCAGTAGAGTCCAGATAATCAGAAGCCGGCGTGGACGCGACGAGGTCCATAGTGGAGCGTAGATGGTGCCCGGGGAGTTCCTCATAAGCATTCATGCAAGTGCTCACGGAAGAAGCATACACCTGGGCAGCCGAAACTAGCCCAAACGGAAACGGCGAAGGCGATGTTGCTGCCCACGCCGGAAGGGATGCACGGGGCAGTGGCGTCGCACCGGGTGGAGGAGCGGCGGGGTTCTCCGTTGGCATGTCGTCCTCGGCCAGGCTTATCCTACCCAGACCTTTCACGAGGAAATCTGAGCCGACGTCTAGCTGGGAAGTGCCGGAACGGGGAACCCCATCACCCTCCGCGAGGTGGAGACGATGGTTGCGCCGGGCTCGCCGCCGTCGGGCGGCTCGCGCCTGCCTGGAGCGACGGTACCGGCGGATTGCTCCCCCAGGCTGGGAGAGCTCGTAATCCTCGTCGGTAGGGTGCCTAGGTGGGAGTAGGACCATATCGTAGCCATTGCCGAGCGACATGAACTTCAAACTCCCGAACCAGATCACCGTGGCCAACGGGATAGGACGTTCGGGGTCAGCCATCCAGGAAAAAGGCGGGAAAGTGACGTTGGTACGCAGCGATCCCCTACCTGGCGCGCCAACTGTCGGTGTTCGGACCCGAGGGGGCCCTAAACCAACGAGTAAAATGCTGCGTGTCCCTTTCCTGGATGGTGATGTAAGGAGAACACACGGGGGTTTATCCTGGTTCGGGCAAAAGAAGGCCCTACGTCCAGTGGGGGGAGGAGAGATTTGTATTTCCTTGCACCGAGGTGCTTGTGTAGGGGTTACAAGCTTGCGAGAGAGGGCGTCGAGCCCAAGTCTCAAAAGAGAAAAAGAAAATACAAGATGATTGCTTGAGATGTTGATCTCTATCTTGTATATGGCTTGTCGTTTGTCTGTTGTTCCCTTCTTGCCCCTTGTGAAGCCCCGGCCTCCCCCTTTTTATAGGACGAGAGGAGGCCAAGGCGACGGGGAGCCTTGAAATGATGTTTTGTCGATCCCTGTCGAGGTGACTGTAGCGACGTGCCGTAGAAATGGGAGGCCATCCCTGGGCATGTGATGTCGTAGGAGACGAGGTGCTGAAATGACCCGGAGCGCCGTGCCATACCGTCCTTCCTTCCCTGTTGCGCTGTGTCGAGGGTCGAGGCCGGGTCGAGGTCGGGTCGGGGCCGAACGGATAAGTCTGAATCCCAGGAATTACGGCGTACGGGCCTTGTCGTATCCTCCCTCGAGGGTCGCTAGTGATGCATAGTGTTAGGTATGGTGGGTACAGTGACGTTTTTCACCTCCCATCACGGGATGGGCGGTAAAACAATGAAGACTGACACTAGTATTGTTCCCACGTCGACCCAGGCCGCGGCCATGCTGGTAGGTGGTAGTTGGTAGTTGTATTAAATGCCATGGCTTTTTGTCCCGTGGTAGGTGGAGACAAAGGGGGTCGAGCGCCTCGACCCGGGCTCACGCGAGTCGGAGCGCTCCCGGGGGGCGATCGAGCCTCGTGTGGGTCGGAGCGCGGTCGAGGCCTCCCGTCGAGGGGGCCTCGTACGAGTCGGAGACAGGACGCGGTCGAGGCATTCCGTCGGGCCGGCCTCGTACGAGGCGGACCTGTCGCACGTTTTTAAGTGGGCTGTGTTTCGTCGTGGCTTAGCCGTTTTAACTTTTATTCTTCGTTAAATGTGGGTACCCCTATAGTATTGGTACCGACAGTAGATGAAACACTTAAAACATGCATTGGAAACACTTGCAAAAACACGTAAAAAACACGTGAAACCATTAAAAAACATATGCGGCATCTAAATAAAACATTTGCAAACATGTGTGAAACATATGCAACACCTAGATACACTTGCAACATACGTTTGGAAAATAGACGAAACATGGAACAAAAGCTTGCAACATACACGTACAATCATTGCAACATATACAACATCTCGATCTACTTGCAACATCCATATGAAACACTTGCAATATACCTCTGAAACAACAGAACACTTGAAACAGACGCTTGCACTATGCACTTTCAAGCACAACATCTACTTGCTACTTGGACAAAAACGGAGAAGCTCGTCAACGGGAGCTCGACGGCAGCATGGAGCTCAATGCTACGGAGTGGCACGAAGGTCTCCGGTGTGGAGCTCGTTGGCGGCACGGACTTCGGCACGGCCACGACAGGCGGATAGAGCGTGGCCGCAATGGGAGGCGCGAGTCTGAGCAGGGACGCGCGGCGCGAGCCGGGGCAGCGCGAGCGAGGGCGGAGTCCATCCCTCGAGCAGCATTATCGTTAAGAAAACAGCACAAAAATTAGCGCAATATACTAGCAGTCTTCGTGGACGACTCCACGTCCTAGTCATGGCGTCGGTGTCATGCTCATGCAGCAGGGGCTTGGGAGTCGAGCGCGCCGATCTATAAATGGCGCACGGCCGACAACGGGAAAGGCCTGATCCAACTCAGACCACTGGCCTCCAAGGCCTTCCTTGTTGGCCCTTGCTCGCTCGTCCGTACTCCGTAGGCATGCACGCTGCCGATGCCGCCCAGTCCAAGGCCGACGCCGACCTGGCCACGGCCCTGCGCGAGTGCGTGGCCCACGTCGCGGCGGGGCGCTTCGACGGCGGCGCCAACCGCTGCTTCGCGCGCGTCTCGGCCCTCGCCTCCCTCGGCGGCGGCGACTGGCCGCCGCAGCGGCTCGCCAGGATCATGGCGGACGGCCTGGTGCGCCGCCTCATCGGCAGCTTCACCGGCAGAGGCATCAGCGGCGCGCTCATGGACTCGTCCGGTTACTACTACTTCGACCGGCGGACGGCGGTGCGTCCGGGCGGCCCGCTGCAGCTTCTTTAAGCTCCTGCCCGCGCTCAGGGAGTCAGGGTGGCCTTTCTCACCATCAACCGAGCCATCCTTGACGCCATGGAGAACGAAAAGGTCACAATTTTTTTAAATAATATTTTTTAAATGATTAATTGCAAATCTAGAAGCTATTATATAAAAATTTGACATATATTGCAGCCTGTCGGTTGCTCAAATGCCGATAGGTCTCCTGTCGGCTCCTCACTAGCCGATAGGTGCGAACCTGTCGGTAACTGGAGGGCCGACAGGTCCCCGTGTCGGCATTTGGTGCGCCGTCGTCCCCCCGCTGGGGGGCTTCCTCTCCGCGGTGCGCGCAGTGTTGCCCAAGGTGGTGTGCGTAATGGAGCAGGACGCCGGCGACAACGTGGCCAACCTCGCGGCGCGGTTCGAGGAGGCGCTGCACCACTACGCGGCGGTGTTCGAGGCACTGGACGACGCGGCGGCGGCGCGCGAGGAGCGGGCGGCGATGGAGCGCGTCCTGCTCTGGGAGGAGGTGAAGGACGTGCTGGCGCGGGACGGGTCCGAGCGGCGGGAGCGGCACGAGCGGCTGCACCAGTGGGCCGCGCGCATGGCGGGCGCCGGGTTCGCCGGCGTGCCGCTCAGCTACGCGGCCAAGATGGAGGCGGACGCGGCGCTGCGGAGGTGCGGGCAGAGGAGTGGAAGGCGGCTGCGTCCTCCTGTGCCGCAGCGGATGGCCTCTCTACTCCATCTCCGCGTGGCGGCCATGGCCTTCCCAACTCCCAAGGCTCTGCTTCTTCTGGGAGTGGGAGCGGCAGGCAGCCACAGATCACGGCGGCGCCGGGGCAGATGGCATCGACGTGGACGGCATGGCCGCTGCAACTGCCTCCTCCGGTTGATCACACTCACTGACTCACACGATACTAAGGTGGTAATCTCATGAACAGAACAGACATGTACACCGAATCCACTCTAACAAGCTCTTGTTGTATGTATACTACCATCCAATGGCAATATAGTACGCCCAGCAAAATCGATTGTATCGCCTGTCTAAAACGCCCTAGTGTTCTTGGGCTCTGTAAATCCCTCTCTGATGCAGGTCAGCATCAGAAGGGGTCTGAACTCTGAAACAACAACAGAGGATGGGTCAAATGGCAAGGGAATGCTCCAAGCCTCCAACAATGCCACCTGGCAAGTTGCAATCGCCCATCTTTTGCAAACAAATACAAATCAGAAGTCCAGCTTCTTAGCTTGCCATGAGTTTTTTTTTAAAACAATTTTCAGTTGTCGGACGCATCCTCCAAACGAGATCTTGGATAACAGAATACGCGGGATTGCAGAAGGCAAGACCATGGCCGCTTTCAGACAGTCACACTCGCCCACATCATTCAGCCTGAAATGTGAAATAGAAGGATTCTTGATCACAAGGTTGTCCTGTAGTTTCAGATGATCCCATTGGCGAAGATGAATTCTAAGAGAATAATTGCAAGCTGCATAGTTGTTCCGCCAAGATGCCAATAATAGAACCATTGAGGTTTGATTTTTGATTAAAAAAAAAAAAGAAAACAGGAGGGGGATCTCCTACTGGGTTTTTATTGAAAACAAGGGTTATTTACAAAGGCAACGTATCCTATGCAAACCAGGCATCCTGTGCAAACTTGCAAACTAACGATCTGAACCGCAGGATGCTCATCCGATGGCTACGGAGAGAGGTGGGGTATTTTTTCATTTAAAAGCCCGCAGCCAGCTACTAATCTTGTTTTTTTTTCAATTTACCCACGGAGCTTAATTGATCCCGTACGTCTGTTTGACTCTTGAGGGAGACACTTCGACTTCAGGCCCACAGAGCTTAATTGACTCGAGGCCCACGCAGATTAATTGATCCCGCCGCCGGACGAACATGGAGCCCCAGCCAGTTGCCGCCGTGCAGGACCCCCGGCAGGTTGCCGCCGTGCAGGAGCCCCGGCCGGCCGCCGCCCCTCCGCCGCCCAGAAACACCACCTCGATTTTGCCAATGGAAGCATGTTCGTTTAGTGCTTTGCTGTTGTATGAAATATTCAGAGTGCAATGAAATATTCAGAGCACAGAGTGCAATGGAATGAACAGAAAGTTTGGACATTGTGTTAAGAAAATTCAGATGGCAATGCTAAAAAATTGACATGTTCGAAAATGTAAGCTTGAATGTCTTAACAGAATGGAGAACTAAGAACTTGAAACAGGATCGACTTTTAGTGCTTTGCTGTTGTATGAAATATTCAGAGTGCAATGAAATATTCAGAGTACAGAGTGCAATGGAATGAACAGAAAGTTTGGACATTGTGCTAAGAAAATTCAGATGGCAATGCTACAAAAATTGACATGTTCCAAAATGTAAGCTTGAATGTCTTAACAGAATGGAGAACTAAGAACTTGAAATAAAAGTAAGCATTCCAAAATGTCTTAAAAGGTTACACGAACTTGAAATATCAACCGACAACATTGTTTGGGCAATTACGTGCGTCATGATCCACTAATTGCTTGCATTTTCCACACATCCGTTTTCTGGGCGCCTTCTTCTCCTTGCTCTTCTTGATTCTTTTGCTTCGGCCTCTGGAGTTGATATCATTTGGTGGATGTATCTCAACTTCTTGTGGAATTTTGCCACCAAGGAATGATTCAAACTCATCTTGTTTATTGACTGTAGCAGCAGGAATGATATTTTGCAGAGGTTGTACCAGGTTTGATAAACTAGAATATAAAAAATCCATTCCTTGTTCAGAGTTCTTGGCCATCTGGATTAGATCTTCAAACTTGTTACGTGAATCTGAAATTTTTCTCCGCATTGCCACCTCCACAGGGTCTTTTGCCTTTTCATCCAGAAGGTTACCTTCCTCATCGAAGAATAGTTCTCTATAAAAAAAAAGATCCGGTCAGTACTATTAAACATAGAAAATAATACGTCCATATAAAAAGACAGACGTGTAAACTCACCTTTTACACCTTTTTCTCTCACCTCTTCATAAAATAAATTGGTGGTATCTCATTTTGCTTCTCGCCTCTAAGCACTTGAATGATATGACGACACGGTATGCCATAGGACTCATAAAATTTACAGGAGCACATACCAAACATGTTTAACTTGTTCATCTGAACCACTCGCTCTTTACCAGATAAGCTGCTGATGGTGACATTTTTCATATCTTCAGTCTCTGAAATCCCTTGAATAATGCAATGGTCTCTTGCAACTATGAGTTGTTCCTGAAACTTGCTGAAAATTTCATGACTATATACGACACTACACTGCTTCTCCATGCCCCATGGTGTCATCAATTTAGGATTGGTGTGCAAACTTTTATTGTCGGCTATCAACTCCTCTTGGCGCTGGCACTCCAAAGCTGTGTCAAACCTCAGCCAAAACTCAACAAAGGATAATTTTCGATGAATGAAACGGTTAAAAAAAGAATTTGCACTCTCCGATCGCGATGTAGTCCTAAGGAGTCCTGCTAGAGGTATGTCCATAAAGTATGCTGGAATCCATGATTCTCGCATGTCAAACTTTGTGGAAAACCACTCATTTCCAGTGAGCCCATACTTTATCATGATATAATTCCATTGAGACTCAAACTCATCTGAATTCTCGGAGCCCCAAACACACTTGTTTAATAATTTCCAGAAATCCTCATCATTTTTTATGTTGGGCCCAACCTTCTCAGGTACCTTTTCCATGATATGCCACATGCAAAGTCTATGAGCTGTATTTGGAAAAATCTGAGCAATAGCAGCCTTAAGGCTCGCATCTTCATCTGTTATGATTAGATGAGGTGCTACTCCACCCATAGCCTTAAGAAAGGTCTGAAACAACCATACAAATGAGTCGATCTTTTCATCAGCCAGAAACGCCGCCCCAAGGAAAACACTTTGCAAGTGATGATTGACCCCAGTAAATGGCACAAACTTCATATTATATTGGTTAGTAGTATATGTAGAATCTACCGAAAGCACATCACCAAAAACAGTACAGTTTTTCCTACATATAGCATCTGCCCAGAAGACACGCACAAGTCGTCCTTCTTTATCCACCATAAACTCATAAAAGAAGGCAGGATTTACTTCCTTCTTTCGCTCAAGTTGATGCACAAACATTTGTGCATCAGCATCCTTGATTTTGCTCCTCAGGTCACGATAATAGTTCTTCAAATCCCTCAGCGTGCAACCAACATTCTCAAATCCACCATCACTGACTTGGAGAAGTCGAAATGCCTGGGACGTGCCAATGCTAGCCTTATAACAGTTGAACAAAGTACTCTTTGCCCTCTCACTAACATGACGGTTGGATCTTAGCAGATGCCTCTTATCCGGTGAGACAAAACCATGGTTGTGCTCCTCAACAAATGACAATATTTGATACTTCTTGTCACTGCCAAGCTTGACAACAATACGTGCCTGACAACCACATCAGGTTTCCATCACATTTGATGTCTTCCTTTTTTTTCCGGATTGATCACTAACTTCTTGCATGATCTCCTTCCTGTACCCTTCCCTTGAGCAACAATACCGCTGGTAAAATATGTCCTCATTGTGCTTCTTGTGCTGACCAACACGAACAGAGAAACCAGCATCGTGTGCATACGATTTGTAAAAATTCTCCACATCCGTGAGTGTATAAAAAATCATTCCAACCACAGGCTTTTTATTTGCTTTGCAATTATCTCCTATATTAGGAGATGGTGTTGTCCGTGGTGTGCTTGGTTCCTCAAGGTGGGCTCCAACTCCAGCATCGACGTCCATGATGGTCAGGACGACATTATCCATGGCAGAATGATCCCCTGATTCAGGTTAACCGTACGCGTCATGCACGACGTTAGCACTGATCGTAGTAAGGTGAAAGTCAAGATAGGCGTTTTGTACGAGAAACGAACATGCTTCCATTGGCAAAATCGAGGTGGTGTTTCTGGGCGGCGGAGGGGCGACGGCCGGCCGGGGCTCCTGCACGGCGGCAACCTGCCGGGGGTCCTGCACGGCGGCAACTGGCTGGGGCTCCATGTTCTTCCGGCGGCGGGATCAATTAATCTGCGTGGGCCTCGAGTCAATTAAGCTCTGTGGGCCTGAAGTCGAAGTGTCTCCCTCAAGAGTCAAACAGACGTACGGGATCAATTAAGCTCCATGGGCAAATTGAAAAAAAACAAGATTAGTAGCTGGCTGCGGGCGTTTAAATGAAAAAATACCCCACCTCTCTCCGTAGCCATCGGATGAGCATCCTGCGGTTCAGATCGTTAGTTTGCAAGTTTGCACAGGATGCCTGGTTTGCATAGGATACGTTGCCATTTACAAAAGCAGACTAAAGGGACAGGAAAGAAAACAAAAAGGAAAAATTACACGAAAGCATTTAGCCATGATTCTATCAAAGGGAAGTAATTCTTGTTTGCTCGCAGGATTGTCCTGGCAAACTCAGACTTGAAAAAAAGGAACCGGCAACTGAGATTTGAAGCCCTCCAAAATAACATAAGGATGATCAGTGCTGACTGGAACTTGCAGATAGTGAGAGTTGCCTGACCTAGCGCTATCCAGGCTAGGTGCTATATGTTGACGGGGATGCAGCCCAAGATGATTGGTTGCTAGGCCCAATCTGTGCCAGGCCGAGCTGGCTTCTTGTTTGGTTTGCTGCAGGCCGGGCTTGCTTGCAAGAACTTGTGCAAGTCGGACTTGTTTGGTTGCCTGGTTGGATGGAGGTATTGTTAGTTTGTTACCATAAGTTGGGTCGTGGTTTTCTCAAAAAAAAAAAAAGGGTTGCGGTGACTTCACCGCCAGCTGCTACATTCTAGAAAACGGCTAAATTCCACACAATGACGATAACAACTTTGCATTGGAATAATATTAGTTTGATAAACATTCCAAGTTAACAAATATGGCAGCATTAGTTTGAAAGCGGGTCTATTATTTAATTGTCTTACCAATCCATTACATAGGCTAACTTAGATAGTACTAGTTTATCATGTAAACCAGAACAACTATGACCAACTATGATCACAACATATTAGAGCAGCTCCAATGTGATTGGAAACCGAACCATGAGGAGAGAGAGAAGCAGCAGTATGGTTCGATTTTAACTCTAGAGCAAGTGAACCGTGTACATCAATTTCTCAAATTGGCTATTTGTTTCAGTTCGAACCAAGGGAATAGACAACGCACAGAAATAAGATGTGGGAAACAAGAGGAGCAAAGAACGATGCGCTTGTGAATTGATGACTTGCTCCAATTATCTACTCCAATATGGGACCCATCAATCGAACTCTACACAGGAGTCACCGAACCATAATAAAAAATCGATTTTGCAAGGCCCACAGCTTCGTGGAATCGAACTCCACACTGGAGCTGCCCTTAGCCATCTTCTTCTTAGCTACTCCATGACCAATCCGATCCTGATATAGATATTGGCTCCACTTGAACATAAACATTAAGCTAACACACAACTTGCTTCATGTTCAACGGTTTTGCTAGCCGTTTAGAAAGCCAGCCACTTGAGCATCTAACCAATGGAGTCATGCGGAACGATCTGACGGGAGGTGGTGCAGTGAGCGTGCTTGCTACTTCCTAATACAGTGGGTGTGCAAGTCAAAACCATACTCACCAAGACATATGGCGTGGCACGTCAGGGACCTGTATTGAAGGGTTGTTTGGATTGAGCCTACCGAGCAATGTGTTGGAAAATCCTCCTCATGAGTGGGTGTTGAGGAGAGTAAATGCTCCTAGTGAGCAGTCCCACATATCATAGGTGCAGCACAGGAAATTGACCAACCTTGTGTGCATCTAGTGTTTCGCCTCTTGGCTTACAAGAGAAGAAAAGGGAAGCTTCGTGAGCTTTAGTTCAGTAGACAGAGAAGCAACTCCAGTCCAGCCCCTTGCTCCTTGCGCGTGAGAGAGGGAAGAAATCTAGAGAAAGAAAAGAAAAGAGAGGGAGAGAGTGAGATTAGACAGGAGATCTTGCAAGGATTTGTCCCCTAGGTTGTGAAGCTTCAGATCCACTGCCTCTAATATGAGTTTCATCATCATTTGACGAGGTCTTTTCACTCCCTAAGTAGCAGCCCCAAATCTTGTTGTTGTTGTCCAAGATCTGTTGTATCTTATGTATGGTTGCCTCTAGTGCTACCTAGAGATAAATTTGTTATAATCCCACGAGCATATAGTAGAAGAAGATTTGGCTGGCTTGGTCTTGTGGTTAAGGATGGCAATGGGTCGGGTTCGGATCGGGTGGAGTCTCCGTGCACCCAAAACCGAAACCCGAAATCGAAACCCGAACCTGAACCGAAAACCTATTCGGGTGGAAATCCATCACTAAAACCAAACCCGCGGATACCTGAAACCCGAACGGATACTCGAAACCCGTGGATAAATATACACATATTCACATGTATAAATAAGAGGCAACAAATAATAAATATTTTCATGAGTCAATTTTGAATAGATTTAATAATCTAAGTAAACAAGTTATTATTAGCATATTATAAAACATGAGTTTTAATTTTAAATGATTTATTTCGGATATCCATTGGATATCCACGGGTGGAAAATCAAACCCGAAACCGAACCCGAAACCAAACCCAAAACCCGTGGACGAAAAATCATCCCCAAACCCGAACCCGCGGGACCCGAAACCCGCGGATACCCGCCCCGAACCTGATCGGCTGCCATCCCTACTTGTGGTTTTTTACCTTGATTTGGGGGGTTTTCTATGTTAAATCTGGTCTCTTGCTGTTTATCGATTCTGGTTGCAACTAGTTGTGGCTACAGTTGGAAGTAATCTGCCTCAACTAGTTGTGATTGCTGTTGGTGCTGTTGTGATCAGTTGCAACCAGCTGCTACTGGGTTGATGTGATAACAACTGATTAGGACTAGTTGTTACTGCTGTTATTTCCTCCATATATATGTATGATACATATGTTTTCTTCCGTGAATAGGTGACGACCCTAGGCTAATTTCGTATTATAATAAAACTAAGCGCTTTCGCTGTCACTAACAAGTGTTTTAGTGTGGTTATCCCAACACAATGCATGGCCAGCCAAGCAATCCTGGCCACAAACATCCAAAATTGGACGCTAGGGAGGTGGAGCTATGTGTGGCCCAGGCAAGTTTGTGAAGCTTCAAACCAAACATGTCCTGTGAGAGCTGAGGCAAATCTATGTCGATCGGATGGGTAAGTACAGCGGCGTCATCTTGCAATTTCTTTTTTTCGAATAATAAAACTAGAGCCAATAAGCAAAGGCACGGACATTCTAGCGTGAACATCATCCCAAAATGAGAACCCAATGAAGCTTTTATCGGCAATATAAGCCAAGTTCTTCCTGTAAAAAAAATTATATTAATTTTCATTCACCCTCCTATCGTCGTCGTTCTGGTCCTTCATTGTGTCCCTTCGATCTAATTCCATTATCCATGCATGCATGACTTGTACGCCCGTTATTCATGCTAGCGTGATACACGACCACCGTAGGACCACCAAGCGTGATAGTAGGACCACCAAGTCGTGATCCTCGCTACTTGGTGTCATCAATCATCATGCGCCCATGCATGAAATCGATCAACACAGACCAGGAGACATCTGGCTTTACGATCGACACAGGACGGCTCAACGACAAAATTTTGCTAGAGAAGAACAGGTATGTGTCTTCCCCCTGTTCGGCAGAGCTTATCAGCACGGCTTATCAGCCGTGGAACAGTGTTTTTCTCTCACAGCAAATCAGCCACAGCCGGCTTATAAGCCAAAAAACAGCCTGCCGAACAGGGCCCTTGTTTTGTGAAAGCTAAAGGACAGGTTGTATCATTTCGTTATGGCAAGCATAGTAAAAAGGACTGTAAATAGCTAGGCTTTATCTTAACAGTTTTGCTCCAGTAAACCTCCTAGAAAAGTTTGCACAAATCTCAAAGCAGCTTAAGAAGTAATTAAATCCTTAATTAATTTCCCACGGGTTCTATTTGGGCCTGGGCCTGCCCGAGCCCATGCCCATCTTGAGCCTGACCCGTGCGCAGCCAGTCTTTGTTTTCCGATCCGATTTCACCGGCGGCGAGTAGACACATTCGAGAGACCACGCCGTTCCGCCCGTTCGTTGCATGCGAAGCAGACGTATAGTGGTGGCCGGCGGGGATCCGTGACGAGCGTGACTGAGGGCTGGTGTGTTGCCCTGATGCTGCTGTATGGGAAGAACGAGGTTGCTTTGTGTGCTGGATGCCCTACTGTCCTTGCTCTGCATCTTGTGTTGCAGCTGCAGCCTACATGATTTCTGCCTTCTTGATTTTTCATCAGATAACAATAGCACTGTAAGTTATGATTAGCGTCCCAGGAGACAGTATCTGAATGGGTAACGTATCTGCTGCCAAAGCACGAACATCAGACGATTTTGGTAGAGTAGAGATGAGCGATTCGGGTGCCAGTGGCATCAGCGGAGTGGTTCGGCCGGGCCTCGGCGAGGACAGCTGCGGCTCGTGCTCTCCCTCATAGAGGCATGCGCGTATCTATTGGAACGGCCCGTACCTCCCCGGCGAGCTGCCGCTGCATCTTGGCAGCGCACCTTATTCCGCATCCGCACGACTGGTAGCCATCGCCGTGGAGGTAGTGACCACCATCCGCTTCTCCCAGCTCACGATCACGCCACGCGAATGCCGTGCTCTCATTGCCGATCGGGAAAAGATACAAGATCAATCGGCACGGGCTGGATTTAGTCTGGGCTCAGACAAGGCCAGGCCCATACGGAACCTATGGGAAAAAAGAACTAAAAAGTATATAATTATCCTTAAGAAGCTATAAGATTCGTGTAATTTTTTTTCTGAGGTCTACTGGAGCATCTCCGGTGGTCCTCTCAAAAAAGATTGCACGAATCTTAAAGCAAATTGGTAATTATTTTAATTAATTTCGTGATGGGTAATGTTTGGGCCTGGCCCTACCAATACCCAATCTAAGTCCAGCCCCAGCCCACCTAATCATCTTGATTTGATAATACAAAACCCAGATGGTCCATTGCGTTTTTTCGTTCGCCAGCGTGCATCGTGCGTACGGACGGCGGCGGCAGGCGGCAGCTGCACCCCAGCGACAGAGCGTCCTCTGCCACGCCTCAGCCCGGCCACCGCATCTCTAAGCCTGTTTGCTTATCTTATAAGCTGTACTTTTTCAGCTAACGAATAGTGTTTTTCTCTCACAACAAATTAGCGAACAATACTTTCCGCCATGACTTTTCAGCCAAGCAAACGAGGCCTAGTCACCTTCGTTGCGCTCATTTTCATGTGCCGGGCTGCATCCTGCGGATTGAAGGTGGCGGCAGCGCCACCCAGTGACAGTCAACATAGCGTCATCGCCCATGCCGTAGCCCCCTGCAGCATCTCCAGTTGCTTCGCTCCCCTGCACAAAATAGGCTACCTCGTTAGATGCTTTGTTTCAAATTTTGGTTTCAGAGTTCAGCTGCTCAACAGTTGCAATGAGTTACTGAATGGCCATGCAGATGTTTAACAGTGAATGGATGATATTTTTTTTTGTGACTTTAGTGAGCAATCTGCAATCCTGCATGAATATTACACGGTGCTGAATTAGATGTCAAATTAGGTATTTATTTTTCAGTTCAGTGGGAGGCCCAGATTATTCCCCTAGTGCTGAATTTTATCTTTAATTTTTAAAAGAAGATACATGATATTATTATTATTATTATTATTATTATTATTTTTGCTAATAACACTAATAATGTCATTAGCAACTTTGTCGCATGGGTTCTGAACTTCATTCTGTTTCAGAGTTCTTATCACATTCACAAAGTTCTTAAGTTGATTCAGTTTTATAGGTTGTGCAAGAAACATTATAAGACAGAAAAACTGTGAATGCTTCTAAGCATGAATAGAAGATATTTGTCTCTGCTCATGTTGTACAAGTTGTTTAAAATTATAGCGATTTAACAGTAATTTCCAAACATCAGTATGATCCGTCCAAACTGTATGACAATCTTTTCTGAAGACAAATGCATGGAAATACATACAAAAGTTGAGACTCAAACTTTGTTCGTGAATAAACATCTCACAAAAAATACAAGGATACAACTGCATATCTTGACACTGACAAGCATTCAGAATAAGAAAAATTCATTCATAGAAGCCATTTGCGTCTCAACCTTGAGGTCCTGGATCTGGATGTTAGGATAGATCGATCTCTGTACTGAGAGAGGGAACTGAAGCATCTTGTGTGCTAGAAGGGAGCTACGGCGCTATGGTACATGAAAACGGACAAGTAAAGTTCGTCTTCCTCCTTAGGAAGGATGGCATGATCGGTCTCCAGGTGCTGCCGCCGGCGCCGTCCGTTCGCATGATTGGAGCAAGACGTGACTGAACAAACAGGCCTGGGCTAGTAAGATCCACAAATATCGGCCTGGGCTGGGGTTGGACTGGATTGGACATATGGGTAGGGCTGGGCCCAAACTAAACCCATGATCAAATTAATTAAAATTAATTACCTGGCTGCTTTAAGATTTGTGCAAAAAATTTTAGGAGGACCACTGGAGCATAACAAGTAGGGGAGAAATGGGAATTAATAAAGGAGAGAGGAGAAGAGTGGACTCTAAGGCCTTGTTTGGATGCTATCGAATTCACCTCAATCCACATATATGTTGCGGTGGATTGGGATGTAATTTAGTCCAAGTTCCACTCCGATCCATCTCAACACATGTGGATTGATGTGAATCCAATTACATCCAAACAAGGTCTAAATTTATTTCCGGTGGCGAGCGAGTCATCCTTGTTCACACGAGAATTTGTATGATGAATTATTTCACCAGAAATAATTGGTGGTCAGGTGGTCCAAATTAAAGGCAAATGTGTCCTTAGCTTGCTTGCATTGCATCCACAAGGTAAGCAACAAATGAACGACGGCAATGCGCGTGTTCAATGAAACACAGGTGATCACGAAGCCTATATATAACAACGGAGGCAGAGATCGATATCCTCATCTCACTGAAGCACGCACCAGAGGTAGAGGTAGAGCTAGAGCTAGCTACAATGCAAGAGGACAGCACAGCAATGGCGGCGGCCGGGGGAAGAAGAAGATGATAGAAATTCAAGATCATACGGTGGTGGATCTAGTGGGTGATTTGTATTCTATTTAGGATAAACAAGTAATTCGTACTAGAACATGTGCTAGGGAAAAGAACTGAGAGAGGGAGAGAGAGAAGTGTAGAGGTAGCTGACCATACGGGTTGGAGGAGATGGAGTAGCAGTGGAGTCGAGATCCGGTGATGCAGTGGTGGTGCAGTGACGCAGGCGGTGGACTTTCCGTCGCTGGCAGCGCCTCTCGATCGGTTAGGGTTAGGACTGTGGGGTGACGGCAATGGCAGTGAACCTCGTACCCTGTGCCCTGGCCCCCCACCTCCTATTTATGACGCTGTGCGACGAGGGCCCACCAGCCGTCTATGGGCTGGGCACCCCCGATCAGGACGCAGGTCAAGAGCCCAGTTGGCCGTTGGACCAGCTGGTGGAGATCAATTCCAACATTCTCCCCCTTGATCTCATCTTATACTTTTAACTTTAAACTTTGACTTTAACTTTCACTTTTATTTGTTTCATCACAAATTAGTGTATAGAACATGTCTCATCGTCACGATCAGTCGCCGATAGATTTAACAGCTATAATACACATCTCTGATCTGAAACAGATTCTTTAACTTTGGGCCCTTTATTGTCCAGAAATCATAGGTTATACCATAAACTCATGTCGACTGTGTGTTCTCTGAACACACTGGGTGGTAAGCCTTTGGTAAGCGGATCCGCAAGCACTTTCTTGTTACTTATATGTTCAATTCCTTTTAGTATGATTCCGGACTTTCTCCTTTACAGCGTATAACTTTAATGTCAAAGTGTTTGGCAGTACATTTGATCCGTTGTCTTAGGAGCAAACTACTTAAATGGTTATTGTTGTTGACAACCATTATCAATTCCGGGTATAAGTTCACTTAACTATTTCGCCTGTCCCGCAGCCTTATATCATGCTATATTGTGACTTTACATCACTGATGATACTTGAACTGTTTCTTTGGAGCTTTTTCACAATAAAACTCCAACTGCGAGTGTTAGCTACTATGTGGGTTTTACTAAACATCTAGACAAAATTTAATATTTGTACCCACAACTACTTGAGAGTACTTGTACTTTCTTTCTTAGCATAAGGCCAACATTCTTAACTCCATTCCAGTGATTTATATCTGGACTGGACTTTTGCCAAAATAACCCGGATACGTGAACTATGTCAGGGTAAAATCTTATCTGTGTACTCATTAAGCTTCCAACAGCTGAAGCATATATGACGTCCATCTATAACAATCTCACATTGCTTCTCGGAACACTAAAGTTTCCAAAACTATTACCCTTGACCATGAAAACAGACGTAGGTTTACCCGCATAGGTATTTTATTTCTTTAGAAACTTTTCTTAGCATGCCTATGCGATAGTCCTAATACCCCTTTTCTTCGATCTCGATGAATTTTAATTTTTATAACAAGAGACATTTCACCGAGAACTTTCTTATTGAACCTTGAGGACAAGAACTTCTTCTCATGCAGTAGATTGATATTACTACTAACAAGTAAGATATCATCCACATATACAGGATTAGGAAATGAATTTTCCATTCTATAACTTTGTACAAACGCAATTGTCCTCTCATTCTCTTTAACCCAAAATTTCTAATTGACACTTCAACTTTAAATGCCACTATCTAGAGATTTGCTCTAGTCCATAAGAGATTTCTACATGTGGCATCCCTTCTTTTCTTTCCATGACAAAGCCTCTGGGTTGTGCCATGTAATCATTTTCATACAAATCCCATTGGGAAATACCGTCTTTACTTTTATCTGATGTAACTCAGATCATGGTGTGCCACTAGCACTCATTATAATCTATTCATTCTCTTCGTGCAAAATCTTTCATTTCAAGTCGCGCTCCACATCTTTACATATTCCCTTTGGAGTCACATTTTGTCTTGTAGACCCATCACAGCCTACTGTTTTGGCTCCTTAGGAATTTATTCTAGATCCCAAAATATTATTGGTATTATCGATTCTATTTCATCTTTCTTTGCTTCTTGCCACTTAGACGAGTGAACGCCTCTTATGACTTCTTCAAATTAGGTGGGATTACACTCCATTTGAATTTCACCAATATAGACTTTATAGTCATTAGAAATATCTGATTTTCTTATTCTTTGAGACTTTCTTGGGCCTCAGCTGCTAGCATTTCTTGACTTTTATTGCCAAAAGACAATTGATTCTACAAGGTCCTGTGTAACAAGATCCTTGTTTACATTATTTATCCTCCTTGCGGAGTTAGGTCTTTTGTACCATGCTCCCCCAGATTGTCCCATCTTCAAACTTTCTTATTTTGGGTTTAATCTGCTAAAACTCATATGGTGCATTTAGCACCGCCTTAATAACTTTGAACGCGTCCAATATGAATATTGGGCGACTATGCTATCTTTCTATTAGAACTGTAAAAAGTCCATGAATTTAGCTATTTCTTTACTGTAGGGGTATCGTTATTATGACCGTCTTACTCCTCCGACGATCACATTCATTTTTTATAGATCACTTTAGTATGCATCGCATTGTCTGAATTATGGGGAAGTATCTTTCTTAATTGATCTCACATTTCTCCCCCTCGAAATGTGGTATGAACTTTTCTACCACAATTTCGAAGACCATTCAGAACTCTTGTGAATGAGAAAACTTTGATTACTTACTTCATCCGCATGATTACATCATGCAAAATGAAATTATTTCTTAATTCGTATGGGAGTACTTTTTTTTCTCGTTTCACTTCAAGACCTCAACAGAGTCTTTTATCATTAATATTTACGCAAGTCACGCTTGCATGTCATTCTTATCTTAGAGGTTCGTCTGTAACTTTCTGTTTTCTATAAACTCATACTAGGATAGCATGAGAGCTACCCTAAATTTTTCTTCCTGTGCGGGATACACTCAAAGCACATGAGTCATCACAACTTTCTCCCACCATGCAGGATGAGTACTATGCTAAACTTCTCCCACCATGTAGGATTGATTAACATAAGTACTATGCCAACTTTACCCCGCCATGCGGGTATTTTCTCAAACTTTTCCCGCCATGCGGGTACTATCATAAACTTTTTTTCCCGCCATGCGAGATAATTCCCTTGAAGGGACATAAATGCCAGGATTTTGCTCATATTCAATCATCAAATTTAGGAATAAATCTGAATACTTCTTAACACACATGCTTAGTCCGACGTTGGTCAAATTAAACATGCATGTCACTTATTACATTTCATATCATGATGATAAAACTAAAAACTATTTTTTTAAAGAGTACATAAAAGACATCTCTTAAACTAAGCTCTTATTGTTTTATTTCTTTTCTTGGATCAATATCCTAAAATTCTTTTCTTTTGAAGTCATTCTTTAAAGAGAACACAGTCCCTTATACAATGACCTTGTTTCTGCAAAAATTTGCACTTTTCATCTTCTGAGTCACAAGTACCCAGCTCATTTCGTTTTCACCCTTCAAGAATAAAGGCATGAAGTTCTTTATCTAAAAAACATTAATAATTAATCATCAATAATGCTCATTAAACTTTTAAAACTTTATGTTCTATTCTATATCACCGTTGGACAGAAATAAAATAAAACAACATTCTTCTACATTAATTCCACATCACCGTTGGGCAGAAATGGAATTAATATATGAAAACTCAATTATCTTATAACCCTTTTTAAAATTAAATTCTTCCGTTGGTTCGAATTTAATTTTGAAGATCATCATCATCATTGCCGCGGAAACATGAAAAAACATTACATTCTGCTCACTCTGGAGCATCTCTTATTTCTTTTCCATTCTCTGAAAATTGGTCACTTTGATGCAAAATTTATCAGAGATTTAAACTTTAAACATAAAAGTCATAGAATTATAATATTGTCATCATCAACGTTGGTCAGAAAATAACAATACCATAATTTACTTTAAACTTAAACTCATAAATAACATCATAATATTATTATTAATCAACGTTGGTCAGAATAATAATAATATTATAATTAATGAAAACCATATCCATTTTTTCAAAATTAAATTCTCCCGTTGGTTCGAATTTAATAATGAAAATGACAACTTTAAATACGCAGCGAAAACATTAATAAATCCCATAATTCAATTTATTTCCAGAAATATTAAACTTTCTTTACTGTTTTCTTGAACAAAATTGTCGTTGGATCAAAATTGTACAGAGTTCATCTTTAAAATTCAATTCAAATTCATCAATCTGCTTCTGGAAATTGAAAAAACAATTAAACCAATTCTTGTTAATTTTGGCCCGAGGCCTAGCTCGCGTGCACGCTCTGGGCGCAGCCCAGCAGCAGCAGCTCTCTTATTACATTTTGGCCTGGCTGCAGCTGTGTGCGGCCCAGCTTGAAACAAGTCCAGCTGGAGTACTGCACAGCTCAGCAGCAACTGTGTGTGGCCCGGCCCAGTTCGCTCGCGTGGCGCACCCGCGTCCCAGGCCACAACCTGGGCCTGGGCCGGGATTTCTATTCCCCGCTTGGGCCGAATCTGGCCCGGCCACCCCCGGTGCGATCTGAGCCGTCGAAACGGATCGGACGGTCGTGCGCGGAGATCGGGGAATCAAAACCGTAGCCGGCCGGCCCTCCCCAAAACCCTAGACCATTCTGTCCCACACCGCCCTTCTCTCTCTTTCAACTGCGAAGGTAGGCGCATGGCCGTGGCCGCCGGCGGCGGCGGCGAGGGGATGGAGCCCCGGCGCTTGTCCCGCGGTGGCTCGCCTTCCTCCTCCTCTTGCTTTTCTCTCCTCCCCTTTCTCTTTTGCCTGTGCCCCATCGAGTGAGAAGAGCAGCAGCGCAGCCGGCCATGGTGGCCGGAGGAGGGTTGGAGGCGGCGCCGACATGGTTCCTCTCGCCGGTGCGCGCGTGCGGCCGGAGCCGCGCGCGGCACCGTCGAGGGAAACCGCGGTGGTGCGCTTTGCTGGAGCCCGCAGCTCCCTTTTCTTTGTTCTGAACCCAAGCCCGCGTGGCTCGGCTCTCCCTCCTGCGCGGCGGCGGGGTCTGTTCCGCACGACGGCGGTGGCGTCGACGGTGAGTGAACCAGGTATGTCCCTCCCTTGTCCGTCCTCTTGACTTTCTAGGGTTAGGGTTTGGCTTCTTTGCCGATTGAGACCGATCGGTTGATTTCTTTCCTCTTTCTATTTTCTTCCCAATCGAAAAATCGTTCTTCTTTTCTACCCAAACTAGATCCACACCTAGGTGAACCCGGCTCCGATGCCATTGATAAAAATTCAAGATCATACAGTGGTGGATCTAGTGGGTGATTTGTATTCTATTTAGGATAAACAAGTAATTCATACTAGAACATGTGCTAGGGAAAAGAACTGGAGAGAGGGAGAGAGAGGAGTGTGGTGCAGTGACGCCGGCGGTGGACTTCCCGTCGCTGGCAGCGCCTCTCGATCGGTTAGGGTTAGGACTGTGGGGTGGCGGCGGTGGCAGTGAACCTCGTACCCTATGCCCTGGCCTCCCACCTTCTATTTATGGCGCTGTGTGACGGGGGCCCACCAGCCGTCTATGGGCTGGGCACCCCCGATCAGGGCGCAGGTCAAGGGCCCAGTTGGCCGTTGGGCCAGCTGGTGGAGATCAATTCCAACAGAAGATGCTGGCCACCCTGGTGGGGTGCAACTACGCCGGCGTGGAGGGCATCAAGCTGCGGGGCTGCATCAACGACGTACACGCCATGCGCGCCGTCCTCCTCGACCGCTTCGGCTTCGCGCCAGGCGATGTTACCGTGCTCACCGACGACGATTCCAGGAAGCTCCCGACCCGCGACGCCATCAAAGGCGCGCTGGATGACATGGTGAAGCGTGCGGCGCCCGGGGACGTTCTCTTCTTCCACTTCAGCGGCCACGGCATGCGCAGCGACTACGCCGACGGCCCTGGCGGCTGCGCCGACGAGGTCATCGTGGCCTGCGACTTCAAGATCATCACAGGTCCCGGAAGCACTCCCATGCACGCATGGCGCGTCGTCGTCGTCATTTCGTTTCTGGCCTCTGACTGAGTACTGACATGCTTGCATGCACGCACGGACGCACGCGACGTCGGTGGTCGTTACGGCAGACCTGTACTTCCGGGAGCTGGTGGACCGCGTGCCGGCGGGCGCCACGCCGCCACCTTCACCATGGTGTCCGATTCGTGCCAGAACGGCGGCCTCATCGACCAGGAGAAGGAGCAGATCGGCCCAGCCGCCGCCGCCACCACCGACCCTCACCTCCACGCCGGCGCGCGTGCCCGCCGGCTCCTCCCGTACGCCGTGGTGCTCGGCCACCTGTCGGCCGCGTCGGGCCTGGGTGCGTCGCCCCACACCGCCGACCAGCTCGTGGCGCTATTGGGCGACGACGCCAGCGCCAAGTTCCATGCCAACGCCGACGACGCCAACGCCACGCGCACCGACGACGTAAAAGCCGACGCCGGGATCCTACTGAGCGGGTGCCAGAAGGACGAGCAGTCGGCGGAAGTGCCGGGGGACGACGGCAAGGTGTACGGGGCGTTCACCAGGGCGCTGCAGGCCGTGCTGGCGGCGCACCCGGCACCGATGAGCAACCGGGAGGTGGTGCGCCGTGCCAGGGAGGAGGTGGTGCGCCATTTCAAGGAGGTGTTGAGCGAGGAGCGGATCCCACCGCAGCACCCCTGCCTCTATTGCAGCGACGCCAACGCCGACGCGCCGTTCCTAGGGCAGCAGGACACCAAGTCCAAGAGCAACTGAGCAAGGAACCAAGGAGGCGACCGCCATGCCCACGCTCTTATTATTATTTTATTATCAGTAGTAAATAACTAGCGTGTGGCGTGTGCTTATTATTATTTATTATATTAATTAATAACTACGTGTGCATATAGCCATATACACGTAAGGGGAAAAATTATATGCATGCGTATAAATAAATCTCAAGAAAAAATGTTTCCTTTCCAACTTGCTTCTCAGGAAAAAAAATTAAGTCATTGCTTTAAATTGGATTGTCATGTACTCATGTGAATGTGATGAAAGAAAAAAGAAAAAACAAACAGTACAAGACAGAGGTGTTTGTTTGCCCATACCGCCAACCGGGGCACCGGCACCGGCACCTGCGTCCGGCGCCGAACCCGCGCGCCCCAACGCCGCCGCCTGCCGGTATTCCAGCTCATAAGCTCACGGTCACATCCTCCGTGTCGCAGCACTCGTGGCTCCGCCCACCTCACCTAAGCTGCTCTGCTTCACCGATCCGGAGTCAGATTCAGCGCCGTCCGTGCCTCTCCACGCCAGGCAGTAGCTGCACGCGCAGGCCATCAGCGATCGGTGCTTGGAGCTGGAGCACATCATCGCAGGCCGAGCCAGGTCGGGGAGCCTCAGCCTCAGCGACGGATCGGATACAGACGGATATCACTGATATCGTATTTGTTTTCATATTTATGTCCGGATTCGGAATCAAATACGGATAGTATAAAAAATGCCGGATAGGATGTGATTGGATATCGACATCATAAATATGTGATTTAAATATTCGGATACGAATACGGTATCAGATGTTAAATATCCGGACTCGGATACGGACGGATTAAAACCCCTCTAAACGGATTCGGTCTTGAATACGGTCGGAAAATATCCGTACCGTTTTCATCCCTACCCATTAGCAAAACTTTGTAATAATTGACCTGATTCTATCTGTTGATAGAAGAAGCCAGGTATACAATATCCATTATCTAAAAAAAATAAAACCTATTGCAACTATCTACGGCATTCTTCTTCACGGGTATGCTGCTAAAGGAGCCCTTCGCTGATTTACCTGATCACCTAGATCTTGGTAGCAAATATGATTTTGTTTTTTACGTTGTCAAACACTACGGGGTGTTTGGTTGGAGGAGTTAAAGTTTAACAAACACTGTAACACTTTCGTCTTATTTGACAAAAAATTTTCAATCTTGACTAATTAGGCACTTTCGTCTTATTTGACAAAAAATTTTCAATCTTGACTAATTAGGCCTAATAGATTCATCTCGTAAATTACTCCTAATCTGTGCCGACATACATGCAATTAGTCTATATTTAGTACTCTATGCATTTAAGGGAACATTGATGTGATGGGAGTTAAACTTTAACACACCCAAACTAAACGGGCCTACATCATTCTTGTTCCAATTCCAATCCATCTTCTCCATGCATGTCTGTGTGACACCTATTAATTTTATTACAAATTCATTGTCCCTCGAATGAATCGCCATCGATCAGCACATCAGCTCTCTTCAAGAGAAGCCACCATTTCCATTTGGCACGGCGCTGTCAGTGCTTAGCTAGCTGCAGCTCCCGGGACCGGGACCGGGAGCACCTGAGCGTCCGTCGGCCGCCATGCCGAGACGGAGTAGAGTGGCCACGAGCTCCAGCACAAGAGAAGACAGCCGCCGTGCTCTCTGCTCGCCGGCGCCGCGCCGCACCCGCTCAGGCCGCATCTGTGGAGCACGTCGTTCCCCTGCCTCATCGCGACGTAGCTCAGCGGCACGCTCCTGAACCCGCCCAGCTCCATGCGCGCCGCCCACCGCTGCAGCCGGTCGTGCCGCTCGCGCCGGTGCGCGCCCTCGCGCAGCAGCACGTCCCGGATCTCCTCCCCGAGCACCGCGCGCTCCACCTCCGCCCGCTCGGCGTGGGGGCGCCGGTACGCCTCGGCGGCCGCGTCCAGGCTGTTGTACACCGCGGCGTAGTACCCGAGCGCCTCGCCGAAGCGCTTCCGGAACGAGACGCCGCCGTGGCTGGCCTCCTGCTCCGTGACCACCACCACCTCGGGCGACAGCGCGCGCGCCGCCGACAGGAAGCTCGCCAGCGCCGGCGGCATCTGGAGCTGGGGCGTCGACAGCGGCGGCGAGACGAAGCCCATCGGCGTGGCCGGGCTGCTGTCGCTGTCGTCGTCGTCGCCACGGCCGCCGCACGCGCCCACGCTTGGCGGGCACGAGGTGGACGCCATCTGCTGCAGCCGCGCGGCGCTCGCCGTCGGGTTGAAGCGGTGGCCGGCGCTGAAGGTGCCCGCGGGGTCTTCGGCGGCCGCGAGGAGGCGGTGCAGCTGCAGCGTGCACACGACCGCGCGCGCCTCGCCGGACTTCAGCCCGAGCACGCCGTGCAGGTCGCTGGGATCCAGTGCCTCGACCTGGCCGACAACGCGGTGCACCTGGAATGGCACGTCGAGCGCCTCGGCCTCGTCGGTGAGCAGCTGTGATATATTGGCAAGGAGGTCCCCGTCGTCGTGCACGATGGTGAGGCGCAGGTGCGGCGGCCCTCCCGGGCGACGGTGGAAGTCGTGCAGGAGCTTGATCCATTGGTATGGCTGCGCGGTAGGCCCCGCAAAGTCGATGATGTGGACATTCTGATCACCGTGAAAGTGAAACAATTTTGTTAGTTATATATACACTCTGTTAAAGACGACAACTTGGACTTAAGGCTAGTTTGGCGACACCAGCTCCTCTTAAAATAGCTTTGGCTCTGTCTGCTTTGTTGGAGTAGAAGTCATTTTTTTTAAAAAAAATTGGCAAAAATGACTCTAGTTTTGTTGTAATTTCTGTTAAGATTGTGACTACTTTCATATCCAAGACAGCCACTACACTTTTATATTTCCTAAGCATGTCATTTGTCTCTTACCACTTGTATGAATAATATTCACATAAAAGACAAACGGACAGAGACGAATATTAAGTCTAATAAGTCAAAGTTCCTATTACCGGGTAGGGTTTGTATGCGTGCGTTTTTAGGGGGAGTGTGCATGTGTTGTGAGTGTCTGTGTTGCACTGTATAATCACAAAAAGTTCATGATTACGGTAAAACGAATGGTTAGCAAGTACTACTATACTTAGTACTATTTCTTCATCTCTCCACTTATCAATATATTTGCCAGGAATAATCCTGCCAGCAGATTTCGAAAAGAAACACTATTTGTTCGTAAATAATAGTGCCAATGACCAATCTTTTAGACTAATTCCAGTTTTTGTTAGGGTTTAGCACAAGGCCGTCAATTATCTTTAAGTGAGTAGGAGTAGCTCTGTTCGATCGTTGGACTAGCACAGTACACAAGCCAAGGCAGAACCTTTTCGTTCTCCATGGCCTCGAGGATGGCTCGGTTGGCGACGGCGACGGCGGCCCTGGGGAACGGGCTGAGCTCGAAGAAGCTGCGGCGCGCCGCGCGGACGCAGCGTGGGTCGAGGTGGTTGGAGGGGTCGATGAGCGCGTCGGCGACGGCCGGGACCATGAGCCGGACGAGGCGGCGCGCCAGGGCGTCGGCCATGGGAACGGCGAGGCGCCACAGCGGGCCGCCGTCGCCCACGGCGGCGGCGAGGCCCGTGGCGCGCGCCAGGCACCGGCCGGCCCTCTCGATGGCGCCGGCCTCCACGTGGCCCGCGCACCCGCACAGGTCCTGCACCAGGTGCTCCTGCTGCGACAGCGGCGCCGGCGCCGGGGCCGGCGCGCACATTGACACGTCGTCGTCGTCGTTCTCGGTAGGAGGAATAGGACGATGCATGGCAGACGACGATGGCGACGTCGTTGTGTGCACTGTGTACATGCAGTGTGTGTGTAAGCTAGCTAGCTCGATCGATCACCTACACGCTACAGTTTGAGTGGTTGGACTGGGAGCAGGGATTGCAAGTTCATGCACCCGCCGTATTTATACAGAGCTGACAAGTACATGGGGATGCTTGTGTTGTACGCATTACATGCATGCAACAATGCAAATTAAAGGCGGCGCCGGCGAGAACAAGAAATACTAGGGCTTTTTCTTGGATTTGACAGGGGATTTGGACGTAATGAACCAAGCATCTGAGCAATCTAGGTAGATGCAGACAAGCAAGTAGCTTAGCTTCGTCGTTAGGCCGGATATTGGAGAGTATATAGGATATCCTAAGTTTGCTGGCATTGGAGATAATTCCGTACGTCTTTGTGTTTTTCGTATCCATTTGGAAGCAACGGACAAATTTACTTTGTGGTCATCCTCCTAGGACTATGGAGCTAAGACTAGTCTCTAGATGGAATTTCGTCCTTGTACGTCGTGTGTAGCTTCCAATAAGAAGTATCCATACACCTGGGCGCCATGCTTGGAACTTCCTGGATCCTGCTGCATGGTGATGCGTAAGTCAGGGACATGCAAACTCCATGCATCCGATTCACATGCGTCCTAGATGTGTTCGGCAGAAACATTTTGAATCTAGATTTTTTCAGAAACATTTAATTTCTCTGTTGAATTAGAATCACTTCATCAAACTGTTTGACTATCTATATCTATATCTATATCTATATCTATATCTATACCTTAATAATAAAGAGACAAAATTTTCACATCTTTTTTGATACATTTGTTTTGGTCTAGCCCTCCCTAACTACTTCTACGCGTTTTCATAATGTCTCCATTCATGTCAAAGACCCTCCTATATTTTATACATATGCCGAGCTAAGAATCCTAATCCTAATTCAAATAGATACTCTAGATCCTAAGCTGAATAGCAGACGAATCCTAATCAAAGTAGAAAATCATCCTACGGTCCGCATCATGCACGCTGGGGGAGAGTCCTTCCCTCACGCTTCGTACCTTCTTTTTTCTTTTCCTGTTTCTGGTTCTATTTTTTTATTTTCACCGTGAGTCAAAAAAAAACAAAAAAAAACAAAATAAGTATCCATATGTCTGGTTTGGATTTCTTTGGAAATCTTTTCTTTTCTGAGAGTCCGGCTACATACCGTGTCCGTTTCCTTTGTCCGTGAATTGTTTTTCTATAACTCGCGTTGCATTTTTTTCTTCTATTTTTTCTCGTATAAAAATAAAAAACAAATAATAGCTGCAACGTTACGAGCCTTTGAACCGTTAATCCTTTGCTAATATAAGAAACAAAGATTCCTAATGCAAAATTGTTGATGATGTAGCTATGATTAAAAATATAACCGATTCTTATTAAAAATTTAGATCAAACAATGGTCCAACTAATCAAATAATTGGATAGTATGAAATTTTACTTTTTCGGTTATACGTCCGGAGAGACCCGTCCTCGTATGTCCGAAGAGACCCATCCAATTCTATTTTTTCGGTTTTATTTTTTTAGTTATTAATTTTTTTTGCCGTACGTCTGGAAAGACCCCCCGGTGGCGAGGAGGAACACGACCGCATGACCATGACAACGGCGAGGAGGAAGGGGCACGGACGCCTGTGAAAGTGGAAGTGGTACCTGCAGCAGAGTCAGTAGGGTCCATGCGTAGAGATAAGATGGAGAGAGGAATAAGAGAAGATAAAACAATAAAGGAAAAAAAGGAAAAGGTAAAAAATAAAAATAGAAGGGTATTATAGGTATATATCGTTTTCCATACCGAAGAAGCTGTGTTACCGAATGTTTCTCTGTCCAAATAGACTAAAATCAAGTAGAGCTCCACTATAAAAGATATAACTGAAGCTATTTTAACTAAAGTTGGGGAGGCCGCGTGGGACGGTGCCGCGATGAGCGTAGCTTGCCGGGTCAATTTTTTGTGAGAGTGCGCGGCCGCAGTGTAGATTATGGTATTGGGGCCCGTGGCAGTTGCAAGTTCGGCTCTGGGCTCTACCTGATATGAATTGTAAAGCATAAGTCTAGGACTTTATGTACACATACCCGTGTAGTGTGTGCCACGTTTTTCTAGCCCACGTCTTTTATCCCGGTGATGTCTAGAAGACTGGGTTTTGAGTGATTTGAGATAAAATTGAAATAGGTAGCATTGGATTTATCAAGTATTGATGATTAGAACACCATGTTAATAATCTGTCCGTTGCAAGTTATATGTCATTCTGCCTATTTTAGATAAGAAATTAAAAGCCTAATTACTTAATTGTCTCAAACTCATGAGCCGTACCCGCCACGTCAACCACGGCCGCCACCTCCTCCTTTCTGCACCCGTCCAGCACCGGCGGCTCCGCATCCTCCGCAGCGCTCGCCGTACCGGACCCCTGCAGCGGCGACGGCCGTGTATACGGCCCTTTCTCCAGCCAGGTGCTCACCCCTTCCGCCTCGGCAGCTGCTATTATGTTCCCCTTCTTTGCTCAAACATGAATGCTTTTAGTACAGGATTAATTGTTGCCTGTTGGCTGTTGCATTTCGCCGTCATCTTAGTGGTCTCCTTTTGCGTTGCCTCATTCCTTGCAACACGAGGATGCCGAATTTGGAAATTGATATCGTACAGTCCACACAGCCTGCTGCTCTGCTTGCCAGATTACACAGACTGCTGCACTCCGTTTAGTTTTATTAGTTCCTTCGTGCCGTTCCATTTTTCCTTCTCTGCTATTCACTGTCGCACTTCACGGCTTCATTCCTTCAGACATGCTTCATGCAGGTTTCCTACCAGAGGATGACCCAGCGAGCGTCGGACTATTTATCGGGCCATGGACAAGCAGCGGCGCAGTCCCAGCTACCGCACCGTGAAGCGCTTAGGCGTCGTTATATGACGCTGCCTGATAATATACCGACCACCTCTTCTCATGGTAGTACTATTCCTTTTGACGCATATACATCTCTAACATGCAAAACATGCTTCCTTACAGTATCTTCTGCACTTATTTCAGTTACACTGAGACATTTCAAATCTTTTTCCCAGCGAGGCCACCAAATGAGCCATCTGTTAGTGGTACAGCGAGGCGCAAACTTAGGGCACACGACGTTGTCCGTGATGATAGTCAGTCGCTAGCATGTCTACCTACATCCAGCTGCGGCGTTCGTTGCTTCGTATATTGACGGCCAAAAAACTTTCATCCATGTTCTTTAATATTCTCCTATATATTGCACACATGACAGGTTCTGTAATAAGTTCCTCCCTTCCAGATTTGCGGCGGCCAAGTGTCACTAATGAATGCTGTGCTCCTCAGATGTCAGCTTCTTCAAGACCTACCCGTCGTCGGGTGTTCCCGAAACGAGTGCCATCACAAATCCTGCTTCTCAGAACTTGAATCGACACAGACGTAAGACTCTTCTCTCGCAATATTTCCTTTCACGATTTATTCATGCAGCGTGTCAAAATACCATATGTTACCACTTCGACGAAAGATGCCCCTTGCACACAGCGGCTTGCACAAAAAACTTAAATGAGTTAAACCTACAATTCCTACTGTACATCACTAGCCTAACTACGTTGCTATATATCGATGTTAGAAACATTGCTATATGAACATGGTACCGGATGTCTTCAGACCATTGTCCACAGTCAATGTCATCATTCACTAAATTGACTCTTTATAAACATTATTCATGCTGCTGCATAGAAACAGCCAACTGTATACATTTGGCTATCTGAAATTAATTATTGGTTCATTTCTTTGTCTCTTCCACAAATTATAGGCACTGTTTCCTCTCCTCTCAATTTGGGAGGGCCAAATAATGTGTGCCCGCATTGTGGTGCTCTATTTTGGACTGAGGAGCGTGTCCGTGGCTGTGGTACTCAACAGATGCCAATCTACAATAAGTGTTGTAGAGGTGACAACATTGTTCTTGCTCCATACAAAACACCGCTGGAGCCCTTGGTTGGCCTTCTAAATTACCGGGATAGGAAACTATCCAACCACTTCTTTGATGGCATTAGATGTTACAATTCCATGTTTGCTATGACATCTATGGGTGTCCATGTTATAAATTCTATCAATCTTATGTGTTCAAGATAAGTGGCCAGATATGCCATCGGATAGGATCACTAATGCCATCAAGTGGTAAAAGGCCAGAGTATTGTCAGCTATATATCTTTGATACCCAAAATGAAGTGAGGAACAGAATGGCTGTTTCCTCACATGAAAATGGTACTTTCTGACCAAATGAAACTATTGTGGCTTCTTTGCTCACCATGTTTGATTCTCATAACCCGATCGTCCGGGTTTTCCGAATTGCTCGAGATAGATTATTGAATGAAACTGACGATCGATGCCCTCTCAAAATATTCAGTTCTCCAAAACAGCATGGTAATGTTAATAGTGCTCCTATTGTAGTAGAGGTTGTTGGCCTGGTGATTAATGATCTCGGATTATCTGACAAGGGTCGAGACTTGGTGGTCCAAGACCATGCATCTAACCTGCAAAGAATCCAAGAAACACACTGTAAGTTCATGGCAATGCAATATAAACGGAAATCAAAAGGAAAAATATCACTATGTTAGAATTTTTTTACATACAGATTGCATGATAGACTGAATGACGCCAATACCCCTTTACGTGGGAAGAAGCTCACGCAGGCATATATTGTTGATGCTTATTGCTGTGTTGAGGATGGCCGATTAAGCCATTTTAGAAACAATTCGTTCCAGGCCAAATATAGGACAACCAGTTACAAGTCTTTAGTGCAGTCAGTTAGTGGTGGTGTTACATAGGCTTCGGCCACAGGCCAGAGGGTTTATTTACCGGGTTGTTTTATTGGAGGGCCACGATGGTACTACCAAAATTACCAAGATTGCGTGGCTCTTTGTCGTCGATTTGGATGCCCAGACCTGTTTGTTACTTTTACATGCAACGCTGCTTGGCCTGAAATAGCATAGGCTCTATCAGCTACACCAGGGCAGCACCCATCTGATCGACGGGACATTGTTGATCGAGTCTTCCAAGTAAAGCTTAACCCGCTCATGGATGACACCCTATACTTGGAGGTATTAGGACATTGTTCCTCCCTAATTCTTAGTCCTACTATACATTATGCATAACGTTCCTTCATTACTTGCCATTGCTATTTTTCCTGCAGTGGTCTACACAATTGAGTTCCAAAAGAGGGTTTGCCACACGTGCACATCATCATATGGCTTCAAACTGATGGCTCTCGTACTCCCGACAAAATTGATTCTTACATATCAGCCCAGCTACCCGATCCATTACTTGATCAAGTTGGTTATGCCGCTGTTTCGAAGTTTATGATCCATGGTCCATGTGGTGCTATGTGTTCAACCTCTCCCTGCATGGTCAATGGCACATGCAGTAAGTTCTATCCTAAAGATTTTTCAAGCACAACAACTGTGTCATCAAATGGTCATGTTATATGTGCACAACCAAATAATGATATCACAGTTCAAAAGAATGGTGCTCGCATCGACAATCGATTCAGTCCCCCATAATGTCGACCTCTGTGTCAAGTATGATGCACACATCAATGTTGAAAGTGTTAATCGCGATGGAATGAAGAAGTACTTATTCAAGTACACAAATGAAATAAAACAATATTTGGATTGCAGATGTATAACACCCAATGAGGCAGCATGGCGTCTTCTCCAGTTTGACATTCACCACACGGATCCATCCATTGAACGACTACATGTCCACCTTCCACTTGAGAACAGTATCATATATGCTAAGGATGATAATTTGGAAGAAGTGGTTAGTGATCCGCACAAGACCGTCACCAAATTGACTGCTTGGTTTGAGGCCAACAGAACACATGTACAGGCAAGGCAATTTACATATGTAGAATTTCCTGAGCATTGGACATGGCATGCTGATGGGAAGTATTGGCAAGAACGACGCAATAATCGCGGAAAGATTTGCCGCATAACCAATATCAGCCCTAATGAAGGAGAGGCCTTCTACTTGCGTAAAGGCGCGTGGTGCTACTCTGATTTAAGAAATGTTGCTGGTCAGCAATACCCTACCTTCCAAGCTACCTGTGAGGCTCTAGGTTTAGTTGGTGATGACCATGAATGGTCCCATGTTATGACCAATGTAGTGCATTGGGCAGTCCCCTATCAACTTCGGCAACTATTTGTGACAATGCTTCTATTTTGCCACGTCACAGGCCTGGCAAAGTTATTTGATGAATTTGCACATATAATGGGAGATGACATGAAATACCGGATCTGTCGACTCACACCAGGACTGCCTGAGGCCATACTTCAGAGGCAAGTCAGATCCTATGTTCTACTTGAATTAGACAACTTGCTAAGAAATGTAGGTTATACATTGGATCACTTCCAGCTGCGGCGACCAAATGATAATACCTCAGCAATTCTCCAGAATAGGCTAATACTGAATGAACTCTCTTATGCTTCAGATGCTATGATAGAATTAGCAACTGAGCAGATCCAACACTTGAATCCAAACCAGAGGCATATTTACAACACTATAGAGTACTTAGTTACAAATAGATGTGGCCATACCTTCTTTGTCTATGGATATGGTGGGACCGGGAAGACATTTCTATGGAACACCCTACTAAATAGTATTAGAAGCCAAGGAAAGATAGCGCTAGCTGTCGCATCATCTGGGATAGCCGCGTTGCTGTTACCCAATGGTGGCACACCTCACTCACGTTACAGACTTCCATTGAACGTGCAAGAACACTCTATGTGTGCAATAAAGAAGAACACAAGGTTATTAGAATTGATACAACAAACTGCACTCATCATATGGGATGAAGCACCCATGAACCATAGGCATTGTTTTGAGGCATTGGATTGTACACTTTGAGATATAATGTCATCTACAGATCATGCCTCATCAAATAAACAGTTTGGAGGCATCACAGTTGTCCTTGGTGGAGATTTTAGGCAAGCTCTTCCTGTGATTCCCAACAGAAAAAAACATGAGATTCTAAATGCATCAATTACTCGCTCCTATTTATGGCAGTCCTGCTCTGTCCTTCAGTTAACAGAAAACATGTGACTTCAGAGTTCATCGCTTTCGCCTGCTGAAAAAATTGAGCTTCAGCAGTTTGCTGAATAGCTTCTCTCTGTTGGTGCTGGTGACACCCCCAATAGCACTCCTGCAGAACATCATGACACTGCCTGGATCCAAATTCCAGATCACCTATTATTACCGTCTGAACAGAGGACCCTCACGGGTTTAATCTCTTTTGTATATGGATTACCACCACAAATCTCTGAATTACCAGATTATCTATGCGAGAGGGCAATTTTGGCTCCAACCAACGAACTAGCTGATGCCATAAATTCTAAGATTATGAGTCAAATTGCTACTGAGGAGATGTCATACTACAGCAGTGACACCATTGACGAGTCATCAGCTAACTATTGCACTGTGCAGTCTCTATACCCTATAGAGTTTCTCAACACAATACGCATGAGTGGGTTACCAGACCATCACTTGCAGCTTAAGGTTGGCGTTCCTATAATGCTTCTTAGAAATCTAGACCACACAAAGGGTTTATGTAACGGAACAAGGCTAGTGACACAACTTACTCGCCGTATAATTGAGCCACAAATTATAACGGGAAAAGCAAAAGGAACACTAGCCCACATTCCAAGAATAGTGGCTGCTCCCTAGGTGGCCGTTCAAAATTAAACGCCGCTAATTCCCCGTTCGTGTTTCATATGCCACGACAATAAATAAAAGCCAGGGTCAAACATTGCATAAAGTTGGTGTCTACCTACTGAAAGGATCAAGATGCCCAAGAGGGGAAGGTGAATTGAGCTTTTCTAAAAATTAATTGCAAGAATTAAATCCTACAAGCCAAACTTCACCCCTAGTGCCTACTAGTATTCCTTGTGATTATACCGACAAAAGTTTTGCACCCTAAGTTCCAATCCTAGTCTAGCATGGCAATTCTAGGAAAATAAATGAAGCAACAAAAGTAATACGAGAAAGTAATTGCTTGAAAGTAAAGGGTCAGGAAAACGGCGATGTTTTCCCGAGGTATCGGAGAGTCGCCACTCCCCACTAGTCCTCGTTGGAGCACCCGCACAAGGGTGTAGCTCTCCTTGATCCTTTCACCTACCAAGCCATGTATTTTCCCACGGTCAATTATACGTTGCTTTCTCGCGTGTGACATCTCCGAGAGGACTGCGGGTCCTCATTGAAAATAACCCCCTAGATATGAACACAACACCCATAATGTTGTGTACACCGAAATTTTTAGGGAAATATGCAATTGATGTGCTCAGACTGCCAAGGTCATCTCACTGACCTCAATTTTCTTTACCATCGATCACGTCTGTTTCTTTTCACTAATGCAGCTCTTACTGTATCAGGTTCACTCCATAGTGCTTCCTACCTCCATAGAAGAACTGCACAGGTTTTATGCCACGTCGACAGTACACCTTTCACTATGATCCGTACTACTGAATACCTCCCTACTTACAAGGTAGCAATCTCTCCTCCAACAGGCTTGGGCAGGTATTTGCGCCGTACCCAGTCTGCTGTAACGACATCTGGCTCTAATTATGTAGTCCGTAATGCAACTCTTTCTACTTTAAGTTCCCTGCATATTGTACAGAGTATTTCTGCTGCATGCTTTACAATTTATAGCCCTCAAGTCATTTTTGCCATGTGTTTTCAGATCTTCTTTTCGATATCTACATAACAGCCTACCACCCTCAGTTCAAATAGCATGAAAAATTCATATGGATTTTCATGAGCCAGCATGTAGTGATCGTTTTGTCAAATCAATTGCTTCAGTACTATATATAGACATCAAGTGGTATATGGTACACAACAAAAGAAAAAACAAGACACAGTCATATTGAAGATTCTAAATTGCACCACAAAAAATTCCACTTCCTACACTACACATGCAATGCTTACCCTTACGTTTACGAAAAACAGGAACTCCCATTTTCCTCACAGTAAGTACATTGCGGTGCTTGGCAGTAAGCAAAAAAAAAAAAGCTTGCTAATTTAGTTACTCAGTTCTTCTCTCATACGGTCCTTCTATTAACAAATGTATACCCTTAAATCTTATTACAACCTCATTGTTTTTCACCGACCTCGCATTAACACAGCCTCATTACTGATTCAATACATTGGTATAGGTTTATTCTATATTCCTACAACACTATACTGAATGCACTTCTTCAATCAGTTGCAGCTTATTTTGGTGTCCATTTTCATCGTATTTCCTTTCCATATACTGCAGCCACCTCTCTACATCATGCTTCGGATGCTATCTTATGTAAGGCCGGGTTTCCAAAAATTTTTGCCTTCACCCATCACATCAAATGTTTGGACACATGCATGAAGTACTAAACGTAGACGGAAAAAAACTAATTGCACAGTTCTCGGGGAAATCGCGAGACGAATGTTTTAAGACTAATTAGTCCATGAAAAGCCTTAAGTGCTACAGTAACCAACATGTGATAATGACAGATTAATTCGTATCAATAGATTCGTCTCGCAGTTTCCTGATGGGTTCTGTAATTTGTTTTTTTATTAGTATCCGAAAACCCCTCCCGACATCCTTCCGACACATTTAATATGACACCCAAAAATTTTCTTTTCATGAACTGAACGTAGCCTAACATTAATTTTTCCCTACCATTTAGGTCTACGGCCAGATATGTTTGGTACCCTCTACATACAGCTCCATTGCCTCCATCCATGGATGGCACTATGCCGCCCTTTGGTTATCAGGTAATATAGTCCTCGTCCCACCACCACCGCTACAAAACCTTTTACCGGTACAACACTGTATTTGTTAACCTCCGTTATTTTTAACTTCAGGTTTCCAACCCGCTTTTGGATACGTACACACGGATCAATTGCTCCAAGTGCAAACTACAGCAGATTTCTGTTCTCTTTTTCCACCACATATGCAGGCTTAGTAACATCAGCGACTCTCCATCGCAGCACAGATTGTTAGGCTGTGTTTAGTTGCACCAGTAAAATTTTTAGAAGCACAGTAACATTTTTGTTTGTATTTGCAATTAGTGTTCAATCATGGGCTAATTAGGTTCGAAAGATTCGTCTCGTGATTTACAACCAAACTGTGTAATTAGTTATTTTTTACCTATATTTAATGCTCCATGCATACGTCCAAAGATTCGATGTGACGGGAAATCTTGTAAATTTTTTGAAAGTTTGAAAGAACTAAACAAGACCTTATTACTTTTGTAGTCATATTCCCGTGCATGAAGTATGCATTAGTTGTAATCTACTAGCCCTATAGGTGTGCTGCCACGGCGCTGGCTCTGTAAATGCGCGAATAGTGGAAGCAAAAGTTTGTCACCCTGTTCGGCTGAGCTTATCAGCACGGCTTATCAGCCGTGGTACAGTATTTTTCTCTCATAACAAAACAGCCACAACCGGTTTATAAGCCGCAGAAACAGCCTGCCGAACCGTGAAAAGACAGATGAACAGTGCTGAGTATTTAAAATCAGTTGAGCAGCGCTGTACACGAGGACGTCCGTATGATTGAACAGTGCTCGAAACAGTAAGGCACTGAGGAGGCTGGAATTTATTCCTGGGTGAGGGATAATATTATTTACATACTGTTGCCTTTCATATTTCTTTTGGTCTTCAAGTGCTGCTTAACTGTCCATGACAGCACAGGTTGTTGTTACCACTACCGGAAACAGTATCTTTGCCGAGTGTCACATGCTTTGCCGAGGGCTACATATCGGGCGCTCGGCAAAGAATACTTTGCCGAGAGCCTACCCTCGGCAAATATTGGCGCTCGGCAAATCCAAGATTTGCTGAGAGCTCGACGCTCGGCAAACATTGGCTCTCGGCAAAGCCAAGCTTTGCCGAGAGCTCGACTCTCGGTAAACAAAAAATCTCGGCAAAGCCTCACCCCCACAAACGGCACCCTTACGCCGTCATCTTTGCCGAGAGCCTGCTGTTAGGCTCTCGGCAAACTATTTTTTTTTTTTGGATTTTTGGTCCCAAATTTTTTGTGCAGCCTTGCTACAGTACTAAAAGCCAAGATTTGAAATTTGGTGTATTTTCCATCCCTCTTGCTATATTTCGTGTATTTTTTTCATTTTCTTGATTTTTTCCGCAAGACGCACATTTGTACTGCAGGTGCATGAAATAATGAATCTCAGCGATTCAAAAAATTATATTCATTCTTCCGACGGTATTTCGATGCCGTATCTAGGGACAGACGCGGAAACTCGACCATCTCGTGCACGCGACATGGCGACCAAGTTGCGTGAGATTTGATTTAAAAATATATAAAATGTGAACGAAGTCGGAAAATCATGAAAATGGACGGAAGGCCTTGACATCGCATGTAGAAGCTATAAAAAATTTTTGAAAATGTTTGAAGCAAGTTGTGCCGCAAGATGGTTGAAATCCTGAGATCTCCACATGTGATAACAAGATATCGCATGCGGAGATCTCAGGGTTTCAACCATCTTGTGTCACAACTTGCTCCAAACATTCCCAAATTATTTCCATAAACTCTACGTATCGTGTCAAGGCCTTCCGTCTATTTTCATGATTTTTCGACTCCGTTCACATTTTATATATTTTTAAATCAAATCCTACACAACTTGGTCGCTATGTCTCGTGCAGGAGATGGTCGAGTTTCCGCGTCTGTCCCTAGATATGGTGTTGAAATACTCTCGGAAGAATGAATATCATTTTTAAAATTGTTGAGATTCATTATTTCATGCACCTGCACTTCAAATATGCGTCTTGCGGAAAAAATCAAGAAAATAAAGAAAATGCGCGAAATATAGCAAGAAGAATGGAAAATACACCAAATTTCAAACATGGCCACCTAGTACTATATCAATGCTGCAGGAAAAAATTGGGAGCAAAAATCCAAAAAATATATATATATTTTGCCGAGAGCGTTGGTCAGCTCTCGGCAAAGATGCTCTTTGCCGAGAGCCTGGGCTTGGGGGCTCTCGGCAAAGAACGCCGGACGAAATTTTTAAAAATTATATATATTTTGCCGAGAGCTAGGTCAGGTAGCTCTCGGCAAAGAGATTTTATTTTTTTTATTTTCTTTGCCGAGAGCCACCTGACCTAGCTCTCGGCAAAGAACGCCGGACGAAATTTTTAAAAATTATATATATTTTGCCGAGAGCTAAGTCAGTTGGCTCTCGGCAAAGATCCTCTTTGCCGAGAGCCTGGGCTGGGGCTCTCGGCAAAGACAATTAAAAAAAAACAAAAAAACTCTTTGCCGAGAGCCGCCTGATCTAGCTCTCGGCAAAGAGGAGTTATCTGAATCAAAACCAGCCCGCGCGCCCCACCCCTCACATTTGCCTTCGACGCCGCCGCACCTCACACTGCCGCCGCCGCCGACCGGACGCGCCTTCGCCCGCGCCGCCGCCGCAAGGCCGTCTCCCCGCCCCCGCCCCCGCGCCAGCGCCGCCGCACGGCCGCGTCCTCGCCCCGGCCCGCGACCGCACCCCCACAGGGCCGCGCCCCCGCCCCCGCGGCGCCGCCGGCCGCCGCCGCCGCCGTCCACGGAGGGGAAGCCAGGGAGGGCCCAACCGCCGGCGTGTTCAGGTACTTCCTCCCTCTCCCTCCCTCCCTCCCTCCCATGTGTCGATACAAAACTGAATTAAAATGTCAAGGCGGGTCTTCATGCTTGAAGCTTCATTTTCTGCGCTTCAGATCATACACAACACATGCATCCGCAGCAGTTTTCATCTGTACCCAGGAAAATACATGGATGTCAAAATTTTTAGTTTCTTATTGAATCCACTATCAAATCGCATTATGAGAATCATGTAGAATATGCAACACAGCAACAGTTCTAAAACCACATACAGATTTAAAACCAGCTATTTAGTTATACTCTTGTAATGACATGATTCGGGGCTAAATGCATGCAAATGTGTGAATTGCAATAAGCTGCAGGAAATAAACTAGAGTGGAAATGACGTTGGTGACTTGTTTCACTGCCCAGCCAACTAGAGTGGAAATAAACACCAAGACAACAACGGGATTTTGGTTCAGGACACCTTTGCATACCTATTAAAATGTTATTAGTACAGAAATATCAGATGCTAAATAACTCACATGCCAACTCGAAATGGCAATATATAGAAATGATGCAATCTTACACTAAGCAAGCTTGTTGACTTCTCATCAGCAAAGAGAAAGAGGATAATATATAAAATGGCATGTCTTCTAAAATTATTTTCGTGGTAGTGGTATGTCTTCTGAAATTAACTAGGCATTTTTGGTGACAAATCCCGTTGTTGTCTGCTTCTATAAATAAAATGGCCCGTCTCTTGCCTCTTGGATCTTTCAGCATACTATAGCTCTTGTCTTTGGTGGGCAGGGTCCATCTGTGCAGTATGTGTGTGTTTGAGATTTAGCAGTAGCACAGCACGCATGCATGAAGCAGTACCTTGGTAAGAATGTGAGGCTGTAGGTGTTCGCACAAATCTACCAATCCCTCTAGATCGACTCCAGCTGCATTGCATGCATTTGGTCATACAGCCGTGGTGGTCTGTTGGAACTAGCTAGACTCGACTTGCATGCATCTCTCTGCGTTCGGTGCAGTCACTCTGGCAATGGATGCAGATATCCCACATAGTTATGAGCAACTGCATGAAGTAGCACCGTTTGACTGTTTTGTATACTTCCGATTAGCTTGCTAGACCAGTGACGCCTTATTTTGAGGAGAATACTAAAATGGATTTGTTTCTCATGTGGAGCGTTTCTCATCTTTTAAATATAGCGTTTTTTGTGTGCATTTTATTAATACGATTCACCAATTGGCATCCAGTAGCATTAGGGGCTAGTATTTCTGGAACTAATAAAGTTGCAATAGATCCGGCATCAGTCACATATCCATACCCAAAGTAGTTGCAATAGATCCTAACTGTTTTTCCACCCTCAATTATTTTCCGAAAAACACTAACAGAGTCAGCTGCCCTTTTCCAAATCACCAGTCCTCCAGCCACAGCCACAGCCACATTGAGTTTTACTCATGTTTCGAGACAATTCAATCTTAAGACAGTTTTTTTTTCAAAAACACTCTTGGACTAACACAGTAGGATTCAGCCACAGCGGCTAGAACAAAAAGACAGTAGTACATAGATAACACCCAACATGGGGCAATTGATCTCGCCGCACGCCTAGCACTTGATCTCCTTCAGACCATGAGAAAAGTAGAGGAAAGTCGGATTAGTGGCACCATCCTTGTAATAGGCGAACACCACAGCCGTGATTCACCAATTGGCGTTTTTTGTGTGCAACTACTAGGGGCTAGTATTTCTGCTATATGGGACACATCCCAACTCATCCATTGTACATGCGTGCACTCCTCATAGAACTGTCAGGAGGAATCCAACCAGCATTTTGGCTATGGCACTAGTGAGCGACGTGTAGCATTTTCAGGAGGCACCGTGCGCTTTTATGCTTGGAATCTTGGCATAGTACTCCTACCTAGCAAGCAATTCTTTTTTCCGAGCAAGTCCTTTCTGCTGAGCAATTCTTTTTTCCGAGCAAGTCCTTTCCGAGCAAGTCCTTTCTGCTGAAGCTAGCCTTCTGTTGATAACTGTAGTTGCAGGATCGTCCACTGCGGGTCTGCCTGCACCGCTTCGCCTCGCCACTGCACCGACTCGTCACTGCGCCGCTAGCCTGACTCCGCCGCCACCCTAGGTATAAATAACATCTTCTCCCGGATAAGGGTCATAGGTCATGAACCCAATTAGGCGTCTCCCGTCCGAAACAGATACGGTTGAAGGTATGCAGATCTCTGCATGTCGATAACTATATCTGTTTCGGATTGTCCACATTACTTGGACAGCCCGCGGATGCGTAGATGAGACTAGTTCCCATGGTCTGCCCTGATTCGAGACGGAGTTTCGGCATCACCTCCCTGTTGTTCTCCGGATACACACTCTCCCTACAGGGACGTGTATCGGGAGAACAACGGGGAGGTGCTGCCGAAATTCTATCTTGGGTTGGGGCAGAAAATGGGAACTAGCCTCGTCTACGCATCCGCGGGTGGGATTAGGACCTATCCTCGCCTATTAGATGACAATAGGATGTAAGTACTTGGATGTAGATGTAAGTACTCGGATGGATGACAGTAGGATGGATGACCGTCAGTGGATGTACTCGGGCCGCAGAAGCAAGAGTGATTTCAGTGATGAATGGTTGCACAAGACAAATGCTTTCTTGAACCATGCATTTGGCCCGGCTCGGCGAGGAGAGATGAAAGTATTGTGCCCGTGCAGCAGATGTGGGAACCGGCGAAGGCAAGACAAGGAGAACATGGGTAAACATCTTCTGAACCATGGATTCACGCCGGACTACACCCGGTGGATCTACCATGGTGAAGTACATCATTTGAGAGAGGAGGCGGTGCGACCACGTCTTGAGGACTTCGATGCTGATGCTGGGGTAGCAGACCTGTTAGATGACTTCCAACAAGCACAGTACGCTGCAGGACGTACGGAGGAGGAGATGGAGAAGACCGCAAAGGCGTTCTACGACATGATGTCTTCGGCACAGAAACCCCTTCATGATCGGACAACGGTTTCTCAACTGGATGCCATTGGCCGTGTGATGGGGTTCAAGTCTCAGTTCAACCTGAGTCGAGAAGCGTTCGATGGTATGTTGGCCCTATTTGGTAGCATGCTTCCGGACGGCCACATATTGCCAAAGAGCCTGTACGAGTCACAGAAACTGCTTCGTGCACTGAAGATGCCGTATGAGCAGATACATGCATGTCCAAATGGGTGCGTCCTCTTCAGAAAAGATCTCAAGGATGCAGGTTACTGTCCGAAGTGTAAAGCGTCGAGATACATGGAGGTAGACGATGGTAAAGGCCTGAAGAGACAACTTTCTATCCCCATGAAAGTCCTGCGTTACCTGCCGTTCACACCGAGGATCCAACGTCTCTACATGACCGAGGAATCTGCGAAACAGATGAGATGGCACAAACAGGGTACACGATACAGTCCTGAGAAGATGGTACATCCCGCCGATGGTGAAGCATGGGCCCACTTTGATCGCATTCATCATGACAAAGCTAGAGAGGCTCGTAATGTTCGTGTTGCGTTTGCTACAGACGGTTTCAACCCCTATGGACTCATGGCTGCCCCCTACACCTGTTGGCCCGTCTTCGTTATCCCCCTCAATCTTCCCCCCGGCATTCTATTTCAACGTCATACTGTCTTCTTGTCGTTGATAATTCCTGGACACCCGGGGAATAACATGGGTGTGTACATGGAGCCTCTGATTGATGAATTAGAAACTGCTTGGAACGAAGGGGTATTGACATACGACCGAGCTTCAAGGTCAAACTTCACAATGCATATCTGGTACCAGTACTCACTGCATGACTACCTGGCATATGGGATATTCTGTGCCTGGTGTGTTCACGGCAAGTTCTCATGCCCGGTTTGCAAGACAGCTATGAGATTTATCTGGTTGAAGAAGGGTGGCAAGTATTCGGCGTTCGACCAACATCGACAATTCCTGCCTCTTGACCATCCTTTCAGACAAGACACCAAGAACTTCACTAAAGGGGTCGTGGTGACAGATCCTCCACCCCGGATGCTGACCGGTGCCGAGGTTCATGCTCAAATAGATGCTCTCAAGTTTAATAAAAGAGACGGTCGTTTTGCAGGGTATGGTAAGGAACATATGTGGACGCATAAGTCAGGCTTGGAAAGGCTCCCCTATTACGATGACCTTCTTCTGCCACATAATATTGATGTAATGCACACTGAAAAGAACATCGCCGAGGCACTTTGGGGAACACTCATGGACACTGAAAAGTCCAAGGACAACCCTAAGGCTAGATTAGACCTGGCACTCTTGTGCGATAGACCAAAGCAAGAGATGCGGCCTCCTCAACCCGGCAGGAGATGGACACGGCCCAAGGCCGATTTCGTCTTGAGCAGGCCACAAAGGAAAGAAATACTTCAATGGATCCAGACATTGACGTTCCCTGATGGATATGCAGCGAATCTGAGGAGAGGAGTCAACTTATCTAGTCTGCGAGTCCTAGGAATGAAGAGTCATGACTTCCACGTATGGATCGAGCGCCTTCTTCCGGCGATGGTTCGAGGCTATGTTCCTGAGCCTATGTGGGTTGTCCTGGCAGAGTTGAGCTATTTGTTCCGCCAACTTTGTGCCAAGGAGATATCTCGGTCCATCATTGCTGACTTGGAGAAAGCTGCACCTGTGTTGATCTGTAAGCTGGAGAAGATCTTTCCACCAGGCTTCTTCACTCCGATGTTGCATTTGATCGTACACCTCCCTAATGAGGTTCGAATGGGAGGGCCTGTGCATTGCCGTTGGTGCTATCCAGTCGAGAGAAATCTGAAGACTCTTCGCAAGAAATGTAGAAACAAAGCCAAAATTGAGGCTTCCATTGCAGAGGCATTCATTCTAGAGGAGGTGTCAAACTTCACTGAACAATACTACTCCGAGAACCTTCCTAGCGTGCATAATGCACCCCCTCGTTACAATGTTGGAGAAAATGAATCGAGTCTTAGCCTTTTCCGAGGCCAGCAAGGCGCGACAAGTGGATCTACAGTTAAGCAGTTGAACTATGAAGAGTGGCGAAAGATCATGCTATACGTGCTTACCAACCTTGATGAGGTGCAGCCGTACATGGGGTAAGTTCTCAACTATGTTCATTCAATTCGCCGACACTATTCTGCATCAAACACCCTTGTTTTTCTTCCGTACAGGGAATTTCTTCATCAATTCTGGAATGGGCCAAGGCCTCCTTCTGACCCGATAGCCGAAACCCTAATTGCAAACGGGGCGGGGCAAGGGAGGCCCGATTTCATTTCTTGGTTCCGACAGAAGGTCCTGTCCAACCGAGGTCATACTTAGTTCGATATTCCAACTGGCTCCTACGTTCGGACTTAATAACGTTATACCTTGCTTCACCTTGCAGGCTCAGACCGATGCGTCTATGAGTCAACAGCTGAGACAGGTTGCAAACGGCTTTGACCGTAGGGTCAAGTCATTTAACGGTTACGACGTGAATGGATATCGCTTCCACACAGCGATATACGAGCAGAGTCGGCCCAATCGGAAAACCACAAACAGCGGAGTTTGTACTCTAGGCAATGACAACCGTGACTACTATGGAAGAATTGAAGAAATATATGAACTTTCATTTTACGGTGACAAGCCTCTGAATCCTGTAATATTCAAATGCCATTGGTTCGACCCTGGAGTAACGAGGCTCACACCAAATCTTGGGCTAGTTGAAATTCGACAGGATTCTGTCTATCCAGGAGCCGATGTGTATATTGTGGCTCAACAGGCCACGCAGGTTTATTACACACCATATGCGTGCAAAAGCAAAGAGCATATCTTGGGTTGGTATATTGTGCACAAGATATCGCCACATGCTAAACTACCTCTCCCCAACGATGAGGATTATAACTTCAACACAAACACGTATGATGGGGAGTTCTTTCAAGAAGCTGGGCTACAAGGGACGTTCACGATAGACTTAACCGAAGCGATGGAAATGGAAGTAGAGAATGATGACGAGGACGCTGGGGATGAGGTGGTAAATGAGAAGGACATACAAATGCTAGAACGATTCCTTTTAGGCGAAGCAAATGAAAACAACCTCCCGTCTTCGGATACTGAGGAGTGCTTAGACATGGTTGACAGCGATGATGACACTTATGCTCCGGCTAATCCCGATGATGCAGATTATTTCTAATTCACGTAATATTATGTTATATTCTACTCCTGTTATGTTTTTTCTTAGGATCTAGGGTTTTATTTATTTTGCATATATTTCATTATGTTATTTCTAATACAATATTGTTTGTTCTGTTTAAATGCAGGAGGTCGAGCCAAGATGCTAGGCGGACGTCAGAGGTCGATGAGCTCCCTGTACCGGGCCTCGCAGGATGACGGGCCATCTCGGCAAAGGAGGAGTCGCCGCCGGAGGGAGCAGACTCCACCGGAGGACGAGGTGCCGGCCACGCCCGAGGCCGAGGCGGACGAGGGGCAGGAGGACCCCGAGCAGGAGGGTGAGCCGTCGGCCGAGGCAAACGAGGGTTCGGCTGCCTCAGGGGGGTCCACACCCTACTTGCGAGGTCCCGCCAGCCTCCCGGCTCGACCGATACCACTTCACCAACGTCCAGTGATCCGCCCCGTTGGACAAAGGTACATGTTTTAACTACTCGTTCATATGATATGTTTAAAATTGAAATAGAAACTAATAATCTTTCTGTATCACTTGTGCAGGCATTGGGAGTTTGTGGAGGGTCGCGGCCGCAAACCCAATGGCATCCTGGGTCTCCTGTGCCGCGAGCACTACCCCGGCATAGTACAGTATGCCGGGAAGAGAGAGCCGGCCTATACATTTGACCACTACACCGTCGTCCCAGACCCGAACTACCCAAACAAGGCGGCGAGGGTCAGAGCGGAGCTGTGGGTAAGTCTTTGTCACACAACATCGCATTCATCGTACTTTTCTTGAATTTCTTAGAGTTTGTATTGCATCTGTATGCAGGACTTCTATAGGTGTGAGCAGGGGAAGGAGGCCGAGGCGGAGGTGGTGAGTACAAGGTCCTGCAGGAAGCTCGTCACCGACATCATCTACGAGGCGAGAATTCAGGCCATCGTCAACTACAACGCCACGGTCGAAGGACGGAGGGTCTCGAAGGTCGAGGCGAGAGGCATGACGCTGAGCCGGGCGCAGTACATTCAGGTAAGTGATTCCTTTTGAGATTAAGCTATGCTCATTTCATCTGACGCTTATATGTGAAATACTTGATGATGTGCAGATGGTCCCCCAATGGTGCCAGTCGTTTCCCGAGTGCTGGGAGATGATCGTGGACCGGTGGCTCTCTGAAGAGTGGACCGCCCAGCACGCCGAGGCCCGGGAGGCGCGTCTGCAGATGCCAGGTGTACCACACCACCAGGGCAACCGCAACCTAGCCGAGTACGCACAAGCTTGGGTACGTGAAACACTTTATGTATTGTAACGCTCAAATGTTGCCTAATTACTAATCATCTTGTTGTCTTCCTCGCAGACGGCGTCACACGGTGGCCAGCCTTGCACCACGTTCATGGCATACGCCATGTCCCACAAGGGCAAGGCCACCGCACCGGAGACCTCCTACAACCCCGACGACCCCCCCGAGGCATACTCCAACTCCAGCGTCCACACCTGCCTCACTGACTACACAGAGGCGGCAAGGAAGGTCCATGGGGCCGACTTTGATCCGGCCAGCGAGGACCTAGACGGAAGCCTCGTGATGAGGGTCGGAGGAGGGAAGAAGCACGGGCGGTATTGGCTTGGCGACGGCGTCATCGACTCGTCCTCCACTCCCACTCTGTCCCAGCTCCGAGCACAGACCACGAGCGGGAGCGTCCCCATACGCCCACGCCCGTCGCCTTCGCAGTCGCGGGTCGCCGAGCTCGAGGTTATTTTTGTTTTACTCGTCGTACATTGATGTTTAAATGTTTGCATTGTTCTAACATTCCCTTTGTATTATCGCAGGCCCGCCTGGAAAGAGAAAGGGAGGAGCGCAAGCTCGCCGAGTCCCAGATGCGGTCCCAGATGGAGGCCCGGTTGGAGGCCCAAGCTAAGCAGATGCAAGATCTCATCACGTTCATGGCCTCCCAGGGCATGCAGGTGCCCGCGGCGCTCATGGCTCCTCCACCGCCGTCTCAGAACGCGGATTCTACTCCTGTGAGTATCGATTCCTCAGTGTTTTGTTTCTGCATTTGCTTGTCTGACATAGACATCTAATTTTTGCAGCCTCCGTCGGCGGGTTCGAACAACCCGCAAGCGCCTGGATGGAACACGCCCGGGGGTCAAGGCGGGACTCCTTCTCCGGGGTGGCCAGGGCAAGGTTGGCCATGACTGTGTTTAAAATGTCGTCTCTAGTAGATTGTGAACTTTAGAATGAAAACTTATTATGTTTCGATGATAACTTGTAATGGTTAACTTTCGTTTAGTTCAAATATTGTGATGAATGTGCTATATGCGTGGTGTATGTGATGAATGTGATATGTACATGCGATGTATGTGTTTATACGTGATGTATGTGATTCATATGTGATAAATGTGATTTATTTGTGATGAATGTGTTATTGCGTGATGAATGCGATTTATATGTGTAATGAAGTGGAAAATCAAAATAAAAAACCAAAATTTTTCACTTTGCCTAGGGTTGCTCTCGGCAAAGGCTACCTTTGCCGAGTGCAATGGTCAGTGCACTCGGCAAAGCTGGGAAACATGGCTGCAAAAATACACATTTCCCAGCTTTGCCGAGGGCAATGGCTGTTGCACTCGGCAAAGGACAGGGTTTGCCGAGAGCCTGGCCATACTGGCTCTCGGCAAACATTTTTCTTTTTTTTTTAAATGTTTGCCGAGAGCCTGGCCAGACTGGCTCTCGGCAAAGATTTTTTTTTGGAAAACTCTTTGCCGAGAGCCGGTCTGGCCAGGCTCTCGGCAAATATTTTTAAAAAAAAAACAGAAAAATGTTCGCCGAGAGCCTGGACACACTGGCTCTCGGCAAAGATTTTTTTTAAAAAAAATAAAACTCTTTGCCGAGAGCCAGCCAAATGGGCTCTCGGCAAAGAAAGCGGACCCGTTAACGGCACCTTTTCTTCGCCGAGGGCCGCGTTGGCTCTCGGCAAAGGCTTTGCCGAGAGCCCGATAAACGGCTCTCGGCAAAGAAGGCTTTGCCGATTGGTTTTTTGCCGGGGCAGCTTTGCCGAGAGCTGCTCTCGGCAAAGCCTTTGCCGAGGGTCTGAGAGGCTTTGCCGAGAGCCTGGAGCCCTCGGCAAAGCCGCCACCTCCAGTAGTGTACTTCTGAAGTCATATTCCCATGCATAGAGTATGCATCGGTTGTAATATATTTATTTATTAGCGAACATGCCCGTGTTGCAACGGGAAAACAAAATATATAAAAAACTATCAAATATTTCATGAAAAATAAGAATGAAAATAAAATATTTTTTATGTTTTACCCTTTATATAAAATAGAACGGTCAGCCTGCTAGGACAACCTTAAGTCACCGCACACGCTAATGAGACCTACAATAATCCAACGAGTACTCTAGAATTTTCAATTCATCATGTAGTATTACTCTTAGTAAAACCGACCATTACTCTTATGCTTTGAAAAGTGGCGTGACATAAGGATAATGAGAGGGTGCGATGGACGAACAAAATGAGAAGTTCTCTCTTAATATTAGTTATTATAGATATATCAATTGATCCTTTTCTTCTGACTGTTGTGTTTTGTAATTCTTTTGGATGAGTATAATCTTCAAAGCTTGTGTATTAAAATTTATTTTAAATAGATTGTGAATTTAGAATTGTTTTAAACTGAAACATTTTTTTCGTATATCAGTTGATTGATCGTTGCCTTCTAAGGATGAAAACGGACGAAAAATAGATCTATAGTTTCCGTTTCCATTCTTTCTTTTGACAAAAAAGGGAGCGGGAGCAGAAGCTGTAACAGAACCGACCAAATTATAAGAACGTAAGTACAAAAACAACCACCGAAGTGATCAAATTCCAGTACTTAAGCTTCAATAATCCCGATAGTCTGGAAATCTCGAAGGATTTCAAACAACTTTTGACATACAAACCAAGATCATAGTGATTCAACACAACACATCATCTATTACAATATTTCATAAGTAGCATACGGATTACAACCATCGGAGTTCAAAATAAATTATTACAAACCCAGTTTGTTTCACAGAAGCAACATAGTTTGATACATAATTTTAGAAGTTCGAATACATTGCCAGAGTAACGGTCATGTTCCACAAAAACATCTTCAGGTAAGGACACTAGTAGAGACCGTGCCCAACGGTCTAGTCTTCGTCCCTGGCTGGGAGAAGGCAATACTTGCAGCAACCAAAGTAGAACTGGTCATATGCAACAGGTGAAAAATAAACCCTGAGTACGAGAAGGTACTCAGCTAGACTTACCCATCAAAACCATAAATAAAGGACACCAAAGATCATGCAAGGCTTATAAGGTGGGCTAGCTTGACACAATTGCATAAAAGAGCTTATGAATATGGTGACCAATTTAAACTTAGCATCAAGTTTATCATTATTTACCTGTCCACTAGATTAGCACCTGTACTAGAGCACTCACTTATTAGGAGCAAACAATATTAACCATAGCAGGTATAATAAGGTTGTCATCATCATATCATCATTCCTGAACCATCATATTATTTAGTGTATCTACTTTGAAGATAAGCCCGTCAAGTTCTCACTAACCGGTGAGAGACGTCGACTCGAATCGAATTACAACTCAGCTGAGGGGGTATTCGTAACTCTCACCCTGTCATACTTTGCAAGGGTAGCCGTAGGTCATCTTTGGTATAACTCAGGAACCAACTTCGCGGGTTCGGTCAGCGCCAGCACTCTCATGGATTACCCTTCTACCAGGACGATCAGGACTTTTAAATCACCTGCCCTTGGGCTCACGTCTACGGCTCCCTTCCGAGGCGTACTTTATACTTGCCGACTCCCGTCCTGAGTTGAGCTACTCGAATTCGCGGTCAAGCACTCGGGCCCGTCTAGCTAAGAGAGAGGCATGTGTTCAACATGACAAAGAAAGGCTCCAAGATTTAGTCCTTAATCGACACAGACGGAGTCACTGCAAATCGGCAAACCTCCGCCTAGTCTTTATTTCAAATTAAGACAGGTTCTTTTCCACGATAGCAAATATAGCCAACCGTGCCATATGTATATTCCTATAGCTCGCAGGTGATAGGAAATCACCTGACTTCTACTGCATTTAAGCAGGGCTAAGCACTACACGAGCCTGAACTACGTAGGATTCAAGGTATCAATATCTGGACAAGGATTGGATAACCAATGCAGCAAGTGTTTTCATCCAACACCTAAACTTAATGTAACAATATATATAATAATAATACTTTAATTGCATTTCAGAAATTATGAGGCTTATAATGCTCCGGGGCTTACCTTTCACAAAGTTGCACAGACGATGGTCTGGGCACTCAACGGCGACATCGTCTGGCACTTCTCCTGAAGGCTGCACCTCCTGAACCTCCGGTGTTGACAGCTGCTGCTCCCCGCTCGGTTCCTCGAATTCCAGCAGTGTCACTCCTTCCGGTACACCTATTGCATGCATATGTACAAGATAAATATCATGGATACATAACGAATGACATGATGCTCATGATGAATGGATAACAGTAAGTATTTATAGAAAACATCACTGGACACTCGTTTACCGATTAAGAATAGCTCTATTCAAATCACTTTAAAACATGTATCTAACTTAACTCGAAGAACAAGATTAACTTACCTAACTTGCATAACCTAAGATAAAGATGCTCATCTTCAGTTAAAGGCCTAACACCTAGAAACATTACCACAAGCTTAGGAATAGTAAAGGCATACTTAAATCAAAAGTTAAGGTTTTATATACAAAAGAGCAGTTCCTTAATTCAATCACAACAGGAGTTCTACAAATTCAAATGACTTGTAAGAAGACATTCTGGAAAGCTTATGAAATTCTCTACAAATCATTTATAAACATGAAAGCATGATTCTTACGTTAACTAAGTCGAATTCAAGTAAACACAGAATCTGTCCAGAAGTGGCAGGTTTACTAAATTAAATATTTAGTGATGATACAAAAGCATAATTGAACCAAACCAAGTTTACCAACTTGTTGTGCATATCAGAGGAACATCAGAAAGTATAGTGCCAACTTCTAAATAAATTATTTAATGTCCTTTTCTAATTTATTTAGTTAATTAGGTGATTTAAGCAACATATAGTAAAACTGTACCAAAAAATCTACAAAAATTACAGTAGCTACCGTATGCTTCACATAGACCACCATAAAAATTTCAAAACAATTAGACAAGTAGAACTTGCTGTATCAAAAATAACAAATGACATGTCTATTTCTAGCATAATTAGGAACCCTATTGAAAAGTATCAAACAATAGATTTCACATTTTTCCGAGCATCATTCTAGCATAAGAATAGCACTCACCAAATTTTACCTTTACTGGATCTATAGAAAAATTATGAAAATTCACACAAGAGCCATCCATGCAAACAAGAGAATTACATAACTCCTACATATAGTGTCCAAAGTGTATGAAAATTTAACTACAAGCTATTCATGATATGAACAGTACATCATAAAAATTTCATGCCATTTGGAGCTACACAGAAAAAGATATAATTACCCCTATTTCCCACGTGATTAAAAGAGATAATTAGTAACTCTATTTTTCATCACAAAACTAGGCACATATTATATTTTTAATATAAAATAGACATTACCAGGAACTCAACAAAATTGGAACCACATCATTTGGATCTACCAATCAAGAGATATGCATTTTTGAATCTATACACAATTCTGTGAAAAAGAATAAAAGAAAAACAAAACCGGAACCCTAACTACATCCACCCGGTACTAGGCCGGCCCAGGAAATCTCCGCGGCCTGCAATGCGCGCAGCGCTCACACGCCAGCGCGGCCCAAGCGAACGGCGTGGCCCGCTCGGCCTGCTTGGCTCGCAGTCGGGCTCCCGCCCGCGCGCACACGCTGACACGCGGGCCCCGCTAGTCAGAGAGGGAACAGGGGAGGGGAAAAGAGCGACGGTGGTAGCTCGCCGCCAGTGGCGACTCCGGGGGGGCCGTGGGTATAGGTGTGTTCACCTCAACCGCGCGCATCTAGGGGTGCCACTAATTGAGGCAATAGCGGTGGCTAGGGAGGATGGCGGCGGCCATGGTGGCACATGGCCGCGGGCTGGCTGGCTCCAGCGAGCCTACGGCGTCTCAGCCCTAGTGGCCTACACCGCGAGCATCAGCATCACTAGTCGGACACAAAACAAGGGAGAGAGGAGGCAGTAAGGGGCTCGAGTGGCACGGCCATGTGCGAGCTCGGCCGGCGGCAAAAATGGCGACATGGTGGAGCTGCCTTCACGGTGAGCTCTACCTAGGGTGAAAATGGATGCTCGGTGAGGTCGAGGACGTGTAGGGGCTCAAGGCGGTGTTGTGGCTCAGAGGAATCGAAAAATGGCACTCGAGTTTGGGTGATTTGCTCGGTGGCGATCGCTGCCTTCTCCGGTCACCGCGCTCTCGTGGAGGAGAAAGACAAAGAGGGAAATGGCGAGAGAGAGGGAGTGAGCGAGGTGTCGGCCTGGCTTTCACTGTGAACACGCACGCGCGACATGGAGAGGCCGACATGGCATGCACGTCACGCGGTGGCTGGTTTCTAAACCGGTCAGCCACGACGTTCGACTGAACGTTTGAACTGTCTGAATCCGAGCTCCGATGGTCGACTGTCAGCGACATTTTGAAACCCCATTACTCCTAATCTAGCTCGAGTTAGCGGTAGGCGATATTAGCAAACTTGTAGAGCTACAGGCATACTACAATATTGTTAATTGGAGCTTGGACTGATTCGGTTTAGTTAGGAAGTTAAAGCTTTCCAAAGTGGGTCACATGGAAACTGAAACTGAGTTTCAGTTAACCCCGACTGAAACCCGGTTTTCGACGCTCTCTACCTCCTTAACCAGTGAGAACTAGGTGATGGTGCTATTGACAAAATCATAGAGCTATGTGAGCACTACAAATATGTCAATATGGGTTAGACTACCCGCACTCATGGACCTCTATATTCATCCTCTATACGTCCTAGTCAGCAAGATTCTCTCCTCTATACTCAATTCTCCCGCACCCATCTATCCTCTATATCATCCTCTATCCACTCTATCTACTGTGGGACCCACTTGTCACTTTATCTAAATATATCCATGTGTGATCTAGTTTTGAAGGATTTATTGAGACGAATTTAATGGTGCAATCGAAATTTAATTTGGATTTTTAGTTTGTGAGTTATAGCATTTTCCCTTTGTTTAGCCAGTGGGGCCCGCCACTATAGAGTATAGAGTAAGCACTGTACTACTCTAAATATAGAGTGAGAGAAAGGATAGAGTATCGTTTTAGAGTATCTACTGCGGGTAGTCTTAGGGCTGGTTAGGTCTAATTTGCAAGTTATAAGGTCCCAAAGTAGGGCACTTCAAACTGTTATTCAGTGAAGACTTAGCCAAAATTTGCTAAGTGTCAAACAACACTTCTACTAACTTGTGCGCCCTATTTGAGCATGTTCCAGCCATTTTCATGAGATGGCCATATTGAGACTTTTGTTCCTTGATAATTTTGCTACAATTTTGGTAAAGAGTGCACATCCATGCAAGATCTCTAGGTTAGACTTTTCAATCAGTCAAACTAGGGCACTCTATAGGTCATCTTTTGGTAATTGTTTTCCTAAACGCTAAACAGTAAATAGTCGGTCACCCTTCGTTTAGCGTTTAGACCATTTAAACGGTGTTTAAACAGAGTTAAATGGCCTAAACAGTTTTGTACAATAACAATAAAATATACATATTTATGTAGGTAAAAATAAAATTTGCTAGAACCCATACATATTTACACATGTAAAAAACAAATATTCTACCAAATAATCTTGTTGGAAGATATCTAAATCCCACAACACTTCATATAATTACAATGCTAATTAGTTTCATGTTGATTGTGATAGACGTAGTCCTTTAATTCACTTAATTATGGATTAAATAGTTGTTTAGCTCATTTAATCACGTTTAATCTGATTTTGTTTAGACCGTTTAGATGGGATTGAATGATTTAAATGGGTTTAAATGGCCCAACCATTTAATTCACCGTTTAGGGCCTAAACAACACGACTGACTTCTGTTTACCATTTAAACAGTGTTTAAACGGACTAAACGGCCGTTTAGGCGAACAGTGCTAGGTCAAACCTCACCTAGAGGGCAAATTAGTCATTTTGGTCCATATGAATAGTGTTCCACCAATTACCCTAAGTGTAGTTAAGGTGTATTAGACCATAATTAACCACTCTACACAAGTGCTACACCAACTTCTAAGTAACACATCTGATGAAACAAACAAAACACTCAAATTACTCTATTATTGCAAAACCATGTTTCACATGTTTCATAGCTTTGTTGCAAGTTTAAGCTTGTCATGTTACACTACAATGTTGCCATGTTTCAAGGTATGAGAACTCATGTTGCATTTACATGTTGTACTAACCATAATTCACAAGCAATCATGTATGAAACAAACATAATTGAGAATGTTGCATACACATGTTTCAGGTGACAATTGCATGATGAGGTGAATGATGCACATGTTTATGAAATGAACATGCAATTTGTGGGAGCCAAACACCTAGGGTGTTATAGAAACGGTAGCAGGATAAATGGTAATAAGAAAAACAGATAAATACGATAGGAAAATTGATAGAAATGGACGGTAAGCGTGAACTTAAGCTAGATTTGCATGCGCATATGACATCTCTGTTTGACGAGATTTTGTTCTAAAATCTCAATTGTATGAATATATTTATGTGTGCAACCAGGAAGTTAATCTGTAAATAAAAATGTTCCGTGTGCTTTTGCTTACATACACGTCAAGACGTGTGTAAGCGGGGTGTGTGTGTACAAGTCGAGTTCACACATGAACGTTTGCTATTCCAGCACCGGCCCCACGTGAAAATAATATATAATAATAAAAAAAAGAACAGAGCCGCACACCATATCCATTCGTTTCTCTTTCTCCTCATGAGGCTCGGCTCTCCTCCGCTCCGCATCGACCGGCGGCGGTACCATGCCGGCTCCTTCTTCCTTGCCCCCTCCTTCCTGTGGCCTTGCCGCGCTGCCTCCCTTCTCATGCTTGGCGTCCGACGGCGCGACAGAACAGGGACCATCCTCGCGACTGGATCTGGTGGGTACAGCGAGCTCCGCCCAGCAACCAGCCTCCCTCGGTCCGTTCCTTCTTGGTGTTTCTTGCTTCTCCCACCTACCTCCGTCCGCAAGGACTGACGAGCACCGCCGCACTTAAGCCCGGAGCAGATCTGGCGAGTCGCCCCCTTAACCGCCTCGACACCGAGTTCTCCAAACTCCAGCCGTCCAACGCCACCATGGAGAGGTTCTAGCAGGAAGCGCTCAAGCACCGGCTGCCTCGCGCCTATATTCACTGCGCCACGGCGTGGGTTTCCACGCAACCCCTTCTCCGAGCAGCTGCACAGCGCCATGCCGTCTCCTCTCCTCGTGGCCAAATCGCTGCATGACTTTCTAGGCTCCCAGGTCCTAGCATCTCTGATAAGCCCACACCATGAAGCACACATCTCGCAGCGTTGTAGGACTGCTGCACTCTCGCGGTTAGCCGGTCACCATGGTCACGGGCAGCCGGCTGCTGAACCAAGCCCTTGCCGCTGCTCTGCTGGTGTCCACGCCCAGATCCTACCAATCGATGTCGATTTTGCGCTTAATATATATGGTTGGTGGCCTCTATTTGGTGTTCCTACGTGATTTTCATCAATTTGGTATGTGATTTTATTTTGTTTTGGACTCGATCTGGAATCTGGAATCTGGATTTGGTTTGGTTCGTTGCTGGGTTCCAGGTCGTGTCCTGTGTGTGCTGGTTTTGATTTTAGGAAGGAGATCCCAGAAGATCTAGGTGCTTAGAGTATATTTGTTTGGGGAAGGAACGACAAGTGCATATGGATGTTTGCTCATGTCCTATTGGATTTTGTACAGGAGTCAATTAGAGGAGGCTTTCGGAGTGGGACAGAGAGGCTTAAATTTGCCTCATGACGTATTCTGTATTCTGTTCAAAGTAAACTTGCAACAGGTGTTTGGTATATGGATTCCAAATAAACGCGTATCTATTACCTAATAATAACATATATATGAGCACTAACACAATATGTTTTGAAATCGGACTCCGTATCGCACTAGACCAGAGCTATTCTGACTCGTATGAGCACGGGTTATATATAAGTTTGGATGGAAGAAGCTCTCTATTGTTCGGTAGTTAGAGGGAGACGGACCCAAAAATGGACGGACGAAAAAAAAATGACCAGAATTTTTGTCTCTTTATTATTAGGTATAGATATACTATTGCCTTTGATATTTCTTTTACTCTTCAGGTATACCTAAACTCCCCCCCTCCTGCCACACAACTGCATATTATGTTTGCATTAGAACTCAGTCAAATATGCCGCGTTTGCCACTGCACCTAAATCCCTTTCATATCCTACACATGCTCAGCTTCCTGCCCGAGCTTCGTGCGGGGTTACTCACTAGTTTATTATATTTTACTAGCAAAATTATCCGTGCGTTGCAACGGGATTTGATGATGGCAGAAACACCACGACAATCAATTTCAGTATTTTAAGGAGAGCCAATAATCTAGCCTAGTTCATTTTATTTTGTTGTGATTAATATTGTTGGTTTTATTTCTATAATTATTTCGCACAACAATAAAATTTATAGTCGTTGTGAACCAATTAGTAAATCCTGTTTATTTTCCCAATGGAGTCCACTAATGCATTATTGTTCAATTGGCTTTGTGTTTTAGAAGGACACGTAATTTAGTGCACAATTGAAACTCTTGGGACTCGTTGAATGGTGGTCAATCTCAAATCAATTAGAAAGCGAATTGTATTAGGATGATGTATAACCAATTACCTGTACACATAGCTCGGCTCGCTCGCACCAATCTAGTTGCCACCGCTTAGCTAGCCACGGCGGCTGCAATAGCCGACGGGTGCATGCCATCAGTGCGAGGTGCATCGTCCCCATAGAAAACTTGCACAGATCGTTTGTCCCTCGATAAATGGGATATCATCCACGTCCAAGCTGATCTCCATCGTGTTCGCTTTGTTGCCGCCTGAAAAGAACCTGTCCATTAGATCAAACTCCATTGACTTGTCCCGTATCTTCGTATCCTCTCGGAGATGGCCAGGAAGAAGTTGTACGTTGTTAGTACGTATTAGCGTCCACTGGCACGTTATACCCAGAGGCTTGCTTTCTGCTAACGCACAATAACATGGATAAGCGAGAAGTACGTACTGTACGTGGGTGCGCAGGTGCTTTGCGTGGAATTCCTTTACTAAGATCTGAGCCCTAGATGTACGACATGTGTTTGCCGTCCTCTTCCTCTCGGATATTGCTACGAGTTGGTCGAGCTATGAGCGTCTCGTGTCTACGGGAGCCAATTGGGAGCAGGCAGGGTCGGATTTCGAGACGTTCCATGGTGGTATCAATCTGGAGCGTATACCCATGGCCGCGCGTATAGATACTGCCTCGTCTATTTTTTCCTCGATGGCCGAAAGCATGCATGCCTTCTCCAAGCCGAACGGCAAGCTTCAACTATATTACCTTTTTTATAGTTTTCCTAACCGAAGAAGTACTCGTTTGCCCAATGAAACAGGGTTCATCTAGGACTCTATCGGCACTTTAGACTCTCTATTATCTCTCATACGTGTCGGAAAATCTATGTCTATATATGGTATCTATTTATTTCTATATTTGTTTGATTTATGGGTCTGTAAGTAAAGGTAATTTATTAGCAGAAATATCTGGTGAAGGATTCTTTTTCTATTTAATTTGGTGCTTTGGTGATTCCTACTTCCCTTCTTGTCCTTTTTTTTCCTTTTAATTGAACTCGTGTTGTTCATGAACTCATGTGTGCGAGTCTGGTGAGGTTGATATTTTTTGTCTTATCTTTTGAACATCATGGAAGTAGGAGTTCTATTTGAATTAGAATGGGATTGGAAAAAAGTATACGACACACGTGAGCATGACTTATGAGTCCGAGTCACATACACGACCTAACACGTTTTGGAATCGGACTCTGTATCGCGCTAGACAGGAGCTATTCTAATTCGTATGCGCACGAGTTATATATATAAGTCCAGACGAAAGAAACTGCCCATTGTTTGGTAGTTAGAGGAAGACGGACAAAAAAATGGATGGATGAAAAAAAAAGAGCCTGAAATTTTGTCTCTTTATTATTAGGTAATAGATATAGGGGGTATGATCTTTTGGGGGCGTTCATAAAAGTGGAAAGGGGGGTGTGGCAGCCCAACCCAACGCAAGGATCGTTGGTCCATGGTAAAACGTACAGTGACCATGCAAAGTCTCAGTGTGGCCCGGCCCATTGCTACATCAGTAGTGGCAGTAGGCCACGCCTAGGGACTTCATCGCGCGTGCGGAGTACCGGCGGGGACTCTGCTGTCCACGCGGACCACGCCGGTATACTCCGCACGGTTATCATTTGTTTCGTTACATCATACTGCCTCGTCCCTAAGAATGAAATTTTAGCATAGTGTTTATTACCTTAAGTTTGATTAATTATAGATTAAAAAATATCTATATTTATGATACCAAATAAATACCATCAGATTACTTATAAAATGTATTCTCATAATAAATTAATTTAAAGCCATAAATATCAATATTATTAACAAAAACTTGGTCAAAAGTGAACTACTTTTTGTGGCACGTAACCCATAGTTATATTCTTTTCAGAACGGAGGTAGTATATGTTAACCACACATCCAAAGTTGTCATTGACTAGCTTTTCATCAACATTTGAGACATCTTCATGTTTTTTTACCTAATATAACACTAGTAACAGAAAACTATTTTTACTAACCTCTTAAACTACCATCAATCAACAGAAATAATTTTTTTTAAAACAATATGCACTCGCTGGCCATGCACACCTACCACGTCACATGATTTTTATCCTCATAAATCAAAATTTGTGTGTTCTCTAGAATTCGAATCCAAGAACTCAGCCCTCGCATCTTTCTTACCATCCCACTACACTACTGATAGCAATAAAAAAATCATACCATTTGACCCATCCATGGAAGCTATTTGTAGTGGAGGTTTTCTTAAGTACCACATGTATAAATCATTTTCAGAGGCGGTTGACTTATTAAGCAACCACTTCTGAAAATCATTCAAGAACTTTTAACAAATATTTTGTTCCCTAAAATGATTTAAAACGAATAAGTTTTCAATAACAAAGTTGTAGATCTCATCGAAGTATAAGATTTTGATATAACATTTGTCTTCCTCCAATTTAATATGAAAATGTTATCGATTTTATATATATGTCTTTTTTAATCGGTGAATAGAAATATATCCGGCAACTTTAAATGAATATTTGAGAATGTAAATGGTTTCAAATGAAAAAATAACTACAGAGTTATAGATCTCGTCAAGCTCTACATTTTTTATATAAATTTTTCTTCATCCAATTTAATATGGAAAAGTTATCAATTTAATATACATGTCATTTTGAATTGGATTTCGAGTAGCGGGTGTGTTAAGCAACCATCACTATAAATTGATTTATAATGGCGGTATCCAACCGCTTCTAGAAATAGGCTATTTATACTGTCAGTTAACATAAGCTACTGTCAGTGAAAACCATTTCTCCATTTCTATACTAGTGTAAAATTTGTTTCTCCAAAACACGCATATTAATCACAAAAGTAAGGTCAGCATATTAACCACCAAAGCCACTTACCTGAGAGGCCTGGAAGCTCACATGGAGAGGTCAGAGCATCTCCAACAGTTCCCCATTACTTTCCCTTATTCCTATAAAACTGTCATATTGGGGACAGCTATGCTTGTTTTTTGCTCTAACAGTTCCCCAATACCTCTCCCTATTTTTTATGGCCACCAATATTTCTCTCATCTTCCCTCAAAAAAAAAAGGAGATACAACTCCTCCAATACCATGGGGACCATCCCAACTACCACTTTTTAGTCATATTTTATGTTACACTTATGTGGGACTCACCTTTCATATAGGTATTGGAGGAGATATATTGGGGTACTGCTGCAACATCTCCTCCAATAAATTTAAAAGTGGTATTAGGCTATCCCAATATTATTTTATTGGAGGAGTTGTATTAGGGGACTGCTGGAGATGCTCTCACGCGCGTGGGTGGCAGACGGGTTTGACGGAGAGGTTACGATGGCAACGTGCTGGACTCTTTGGCAAGGTCACGCCATCGGTGGAGGTGCTGAGGTCTTGGTTTTTATTATTTTTTTCCCTTTCTTAGGTGTGCGAAGGTGGATGGGATTTCACTGTGTTTCCTCCAAACATGACATAATGTTAATTTCAGTTAGCAGATCATTGTTTTAATGTTATTTAACGTAATGTAAGTCCTTTTGGTAGTATTTTCTAAAAACTAGGTTCTTTTAATGCCAAAGAACCAATTTTTTTTCTAAACCTTAACTTTACATTACTAATGTCTAATAAGATGATCACTAGCAGTAACTCACGAGGCACAACGCCGGCAGAGCTACATTGAGAATAAAGGGGGCAACCGCCTCCACTCTCTCCTAATTTCTTAATTAAGTACACAATGTTCATGGTAAAACAGTTTAATTTGCAGCCACATCAAATTTTTTCTTGTTCATGTATAGCCTGTCACTGGCACTCCAACTTCCACAGGTGAGCTGCAAAGACAAGTTATACGCAGGGAAGTGCCTAGAGTTCCTAATTCTTGCTAAGTTTTACAGTATCTTGCGAATGGAACCTGAATATACAATAAACTGTCCTAATGCTGTTGTTTCAGGTTCGATTCAGCTCCCTCGAACCTGCTTAAATTGAGCATGACCTCTCTTCCATTCTTACCTCTCCAATCAGGTAGCAGCACTACTAACTACTACCCTAAGCATGGAGCTTTTCGCGGATCCTACACAAAGGGGGTGTTTAGTTCCCACCCAAAAACTTTACACCCATCCCATCGAATGTTTGGAGACATGCATGGAGCATTAAATATATATAAAAAAATAACTAATTGCACAATTTGCACGTATTTTACGAGACGAATCTTTTAAGCCTAATTAGTCCATGATTAGACACTAATTGTTATAGTTACACATGTGCTACAGTACCCCAAAACTTTACAGCCCCTGAACTAAACACGCCCGGCCTTGTTTAGTTCCAGGGTGTAAAGTTTTGGGATGCCACATCGGGTGTCACATGAGGGAGTCGCATGGGGTGTTCGGATACTAATAAAAAACAAATTACAGAATCCGTCAGTAAACCGCGAGATGAATTTATTAAGCTTAATTAATCTGTCATTAGCAGATGTGTTACTGTAGAACTTTATTGTCAAATCATGGACTAATTAGGCTTAAAAGATTCGTCTCGCAAATTACACACAATCTATGTAATTAATTATTTGTTTAGTCTATATTTAATACTCCATGCATGTGTCCAAACATCTGATCATGTTTAGTTCCCACCCCAAAACTTAACAGCACATCCCATTGAACGTTTGGACACATGCATGGAGCATTAAATATAGATAAAAAAATAACTAATTGCACAGTTTGCATGTATTTTATGAGACGAATCTTTTAAGCCTAATTAGTCCATGATTGGACATTAATTACTATAGTTACACATGTGCTACAGTATCTCGAAAATTTTACGGCCTCTGAACTAAACACGCCCAAATATCAAAAGCAGCAGCAGCAGTGCCTTCCCTTCTTGCTGTCTTGCAGACGCTGCATGCCGAGACGGCCGACGAGCGGCGGTGCAGGCATGCATGCAGATGGAGCGGAGCGGCGACTGCTGACACAAAAGAGAGGAAAAGTCTCGCCAAAGAAAGGAAAAGTCATGGGCTCATGGCCTGTCTTGATGTGACACCTCCTCTCCTCCTGTCCGGCCTGCGGGCTGCATGATGCCGCAGCAGCGGCTATCGGCTAGCTACCAGCAGCCCAGGGTTGATGCAGCAGGGATGCCTGCTCGCATCAGATCAGCTGCAACCTCTGCTCCGAATTATTGGTTCGTTAATCGGGCAGAGCTGAGATGAGAGAGTTTAGCAGCTTTACTGCACGAACGCTGAACGCATGATGATGAGCGTGCGATGTGACTAACGAGCTACTAGTACTCTACTCTACAAAAAGAAAATTTCCTGGCACCCACATAATTCTCCTGAGACAATTGCACCTTTTATTTCGTACTAATAAGTAATAAGGTAGATCGATCGATATATAGATGTTTTAGAAATTCTTCGACTTGTCATTTCTTTCTTTACTTTGGACGAGCAATCGGTTTGCAAGTAACCAACGTGCAATATCCTGAGCTAGTACGTAGCTAGCAGAGGGGCCTGGGGTGCAACAGTAAATAGATTCCTTATGCACTTTCTCTATCCTAAAAAGAATATGATTCTAGAATAGTGCTAAATTAAACAATTTAAAATTTGAGAAAATACATATAAAATTATATTGATATTTATCATACTAAATAAGGAGAGTAAAATAAATTGGTGGTCCTCGAACTTGTTCCGAGGTATCATTCGATCAGGCCCTCAAACTCTTAGAATACATTTTAGGTCATCAATTGTCTTTATGTGTCGTCTAGGTTTTAAAGGTCCCCAATCTTGTCTCGATGTGTTAGCTAGGTTCTTGAACTTAACATAATGTGTTACTTAGATCTAAATAAACCTGGTCTACACCGCATCACGACGCAACATGCCACAGAGGTTGGATGAGCACGTCAACCCTAAGGAGCAATAATAGCTTTGGCTTTGCCGCCACCACTGTTGATGACACCATGGCCTAGAGGATGATGAAGGCATGGATTGGGGATGGAGAGTCGACCATTGTGATGCGATGCCACACTAGATTGGAAAGCAGAGAAGGGGATCGAAGAGCATAGAGATTGAGCTAGAAGAGAAGGGGAGAGCCAAGAGCATGGAGATCGAGCTAGAAGAGAGAGAGAGAGAGAGCACGTAGATGGAGTGCTAGAAACCAACATGTGGGCTACTTCGACCTCATTTCGGGCCTAGCTAACACATTTTGACAATTTTGAGGAGCTAAAAATTAAATTTTTAGAGTTTTGGACCTGGATGATACTCCAAGACAAGTTTGCATACCTAAAAATGCATTTCGAGAGTTCGGGGATCTTAGTGATGCTATGAGACATGTTTAAGGACTGCTCATGTATTTTACTCAAATAAATATTATTATATCTTTGATAAAATATATTTATGTTTTATAGTGTATATATACTTTTTCACTTCTACTATATTTCAGATGCCTGAATTTCAAGATAATTTTAGACAACATCCTTATACAACCAACTAATACAAGTAAATTGTTACTTGTCTTTATGTTATAACATATTAAAATTTTGTCCTTGTCTGACTATAAAAACAATTGTCAATTTTTAATTTTCTTTGTGCCAACACAAATTAGATTTTGTTAGATTTGTGTTTTTTCTAATGAGTTTTTTTCTCGTAACAAAAAAAAACTACAGACTATGTCTACAGAAATTATAATGAACTAAAGCTACAATTTTAATATTAAATATATGCAATAACCGTCGCCTAAAAGAAAACTAAAATTCAGGCACCTAAATTCTAGCAAGTCCCATACTTTTTTGAGTCATATATGCTGATAATATTTTATATAAACCAAACTTAAGATAATTTGACTTGGCCAAAACTAGAATTAATCTTTTTGGGACTAAGGTAGTAGGTATATATATATTGTGCACCGCATGAGGAGGAGGACATGCATGAATATTCCCTCCATTGTTCCCAAATAAATCAACTTTTAGACCTGTCCTAACTCCTAAGTCAAACTATTTTAAGGGTCTGTCTGGGATTGTTCTGCTTCATTCTTTCAACTCTGCTCTATGTTTTTAACCAAACAGGTGCACTCCACAAACTCTGCTCTAGGAAAAAAAGGATGAAGTTGGCCTAAAGGGGTGCTCCAGAAACTCTATGTTTTTTTTGGAGAGGATCTACCATAGAGTTTGGTGAAGCAGTCCCAATGAAGTCCTAAGTTTGACCAAATTAATAGAAAAGAATATTAACATCTATGTCACCAAATAAATATACTATAGAAATATATTTTATGTTGTATCTAATCTAATAATACTGTGCATGAGAGCAAGGTGCGCTGGCCAATATATAAGAGTCTGTATACATGACTGTGGCCCTGTTCATCTGGCTTATAATCCGTTTTATTCAGCTTGTTTTTTCAACCGGAACAGTATTTTTCTCTCATAAAAAATTAGCCAACAGTGTTTTTCAGCCGGCTTATAATTCCAGCCGAACGGGGTCTGTGTATGCATGCTGCCATATTGAACCAGCGAGACGGATCTCGCTCCATTGCTAGATGCTCGACATGCATGCCAAAAGCACTTATTAATTTCTGTCTCGCAGACCATCCCTGCAGAACAAGCATGGTATCCGTGACGAGACTGACGATGTATTGTGCGCTACTGTACACTCCCAACTCCCAAGTCCATATATTTCCATGAAATATTTCACACACACTCCTATCTATTTGACACGCGTGCGTGTTTTGTGGTGTTCTTTTATCTCCGTTGCTACTACTGTAGACAGGAGTAGCTTCATTCATTTCATGGGCCAGTCATGGCCCATCATGTCCATGCATATGGGTAGTCAGTCAGCAGGTCAAAAGGCAGGCAGGCAGCCTTCAATATATATATATATATATATATATATATATATATATATATATATATATACACGCCAAAAGAGCTCTGGATATATAGCCATTCATCGATCCGGCATCCATGGAACACGCAAGTGTGCAATATTGCTTTTGTATGGAGATCCATGCATGCATGCATTCCCGTTGTTCCTTGGGCATGCATGCTTGAACAAAAGGGGCACCCGTGCCATGCGCCCCTGTTTGTGTGCAAAGTGAGGGAAGTAGTTGTTGGGAGCAGCATGCAGCAGCAGCTGGGTTTTGGCCTTTGGGGGATGGGATGTGATGGGATACTAGCACTGTACTCTACTCTACTGTACTGTGGTGTGGTGTGTACTACGGCACTACCTGTGTGCCTGCCTGCTGCCCACCACCATCCATCCTTGCTTGCATCCTTGGGTCCTTTGCTTGGCAAATGGCAACAACACAAACACACACTGCATGCACATGGAGATGGCAAAGCAGGCAGAGACCATGCATGAAATTAATGGAATTGAATTGAATAATATATATACAAATTAAATAATAGCATCCCTTTGCTTGCTTGAGAGTTGAGAGTTAAGACAGCAGGCAGGGCCGGAATTGAAGTGATGGGACGTTGGATCACTGTAAAGATTCTCGGCGTGCATGGCCGAAGCCCCTGAGACGACGACAGCGCCTACGTGCCACTGTCTGCTCCTCCTCCACTACTGATAAAAGAGATGCATGCATGGACCATGGATGCGCACGCACGCAGGATTGCAGTGGCAGCTGACTGGCTGGCTGACTGGACACAAAACGACCCATCATGCATGCATGCGTCGCTGCTCCTGAAAACAATACACAATGTTTCGTGTCGCGCCAACTATTTGGTGGAGCATGTGCATGCATGCATGCTTATGGATCCACCAGTAGCCAGTGGTACCAAGCTACCAGGTAACCTGAAGCGGCAGCTGGGGGGACGACCACAATGCAAGAGACAAAAAAAAAAAAAGATCAACCAACTCGATCCTTCTGAAATTCTGAATATCTGATCTGCTTGCTTGCATTGCATTGTACTACACGCACAAACACACATTCAGCTGGAATCAGGATTACAGTAACCCAAAGACCGAAATGAAGCAATGTACAGACGACGACTGTGCATGAAATGATGAAGGGAGCAAGGGTAGTAGTAGTAGTGACCACTAACCAGCAGGCACACATGGACTGTTGTACAACAGAGAGGCCGGCCGTGGCCGTGCGTGCATGCAACACATGCATGCTGCTCGATCGTTGCCCGCCGCCGGGCCGCCGGTGATAATGGAGACGGACGGACCGGACGGACGGATCAGCGGCTGAAGGTAGTAGAAAGCTAGCGGACGATCGACGGCCGGCGACAGCGCTGTGCAATCCCCAATCCGCCAATCGCAGCAACAGTCTAGCTAGTCTGGGAGTGGGGTGAGAGGGAGGGCCCGGGAGACCGCGCCTTGATTGTGAGATGTTTTCAGCGTACAGTCTCGATAGTACCCACTAGCTACCACCGTGGGCCGGCCGGTGCAGTGGCCTGGTGCGTGGGGCTCAGGTACAGTTACAGCGCGGCGCGTGGGGCTCAGGTACAGTCAGTACGCGCCTTTTAGCCACAGTCCCGCCGGCCGTGCCACAGCCCACACAGCAGGCACAGCGATCGATCGAGCTGCTACTGCTATTAAATCCGTTTCAATTACAGTTCGTTTGACTTTTTTTTTACCCTAAATATGATCACTCGTATTATTCAAAAATTTGTGCAAAATATCATTTATTTTGTTGTGGTTTGCTTTATTAATAAAAGTTCTTCAAGGATGACTTAAATTTAACTATGTTTGCACAAATTTTTTGAATAAGACGAGTGATCAAACTTGAGATAAAAAAGTCAAACGAACTATAATAAGGAGTTGTAAGCTTACAGCCAGAAATACAGGCATATAGTCTGATTTCGAAAAAAAAGTAAGCTTACAGCCAGCTTATGCACGGGAACCAAGAAGTTTTGTGATAGACAAGTGAACTGTAAACCAGCTAACTATTATACAAGTGGGCTGGTAGATTGACTTTAAATTTCCATACAGCCAGCTATCGGCTGTATTATTAGCCTTGCTCTAATTTGGAACGGAGTGAGTGCTAGCTATCTAGTCGCCGTAGCAGCAACAACAGACCGACCGATCGATCCAGCTCCAGCAGTATGTGTTGGCCGGGCGCGGCCATATATCAGGGTTGATTTAAAGTCCCTCCCCTTTGCTGCCACCGGAGAATTTGAGGCATCGTTGGCTTCTCCGTGTGCCGACACCTGTCCCTGTATATTTTGCAAAAAGGCCCTTCAGGTTTTCAGAATCAACCCGCGCTCCATACCTTTCCGCCGCTAGCCTCCCACCCCGCAACCCTAGCCTGGCGTCTCGAACTCTCGATCCTCTCTCTTTTCTCTCCTCTCCCCTCCCCCATCGCCGCCGCCGCCAGCCGCCACCACCGCCACCTCTGCCCCTCCCTGTCCTCTCCTCCCTACGCAGCCTCCACACGGCCAACGCTGGAGGCCTCAAGCAAGGAAGTCGCGTGGTCTCGCTGCGCAGTGGAGGGCGTAGAGGCACGCGAGATCCAGAGGTGCGCATATCGGGCGAACCTTTTATCGGGCCCCATGGTGGTCATGGTCGGCGGAGGAGGAGGAGGCACTGGCTCCTCCCTGCCCTCTCCTCCCCGCACCGCCTCCATCTCTGGGGCAAGGGTGAGCGCGTGGACTCCTCGCCTATGACCGCGCCCGCCTACCAGCTCGCCTCCTCGACGAGCGCATCCAGGGACACGGCTGGGGGCGGTCTCTGTCCAGGCGAGGGGCCTGAATACGGCGGCGCCGGTCACCCTTCACCACTGACTAATGGGAGGCATGTTACTCTACGACTATTCTTCTCCCCCTTTTCTCTTTCACTCCTCTCAGATCCACTTGTCACCTTCTTCACTTTTCTCTTTTGGATCCGGCGAGATCTAGCAAGAGTACAGCTTTGACATCACCCGAGGCTGTAGAGGACCGTCTGAGAGCGCAACGATTTGGGAGCACTCTTTCTCCTCAACCTTGATTCGGTCGCTGCTGTACTGCGCAGACAGACACCAACTCCAACTCATTTCATGGATGATGCCCTCTATGTGTTCGATAAAACGTACACAAGGGTTGCATGCTTTCTTTTTTCCCAGTTGAGTTTTGCTTGCTGGTTACAATCTGATGCATTACGCGTGCTACCTGAAGGAAAGAAGTAAATCATTTCTTTTAGGTTGAGAGGTATGAAGTAAATTTCAGATCTTATACTTGGCTTAAATTGGAAAAGTGCAGTTGTCCAAGATTTTCTTCAGTAGCTAATTTCCTCATATTTATTTCAGCCTTTTTTTTGTTAAGGGTCTGTTTGTGTGCCCACTGTCTTTTTATAAGCATGGATGGTTAGTAAAAACTCTAGCTTATAAAGCCGCCTTATGTAATTCAGCCTCCCATATCTTATATGATTCTATGGGTTGTCTTCGACCAGCTTATTTGGGCCTTGGTCTTCTACACATATAAGATTATTATATAATCTGGCAAAGAAAAATAAATAGGATAAATCTATGAAAATCTTTAGATGAAAATTTGCATCGTTATTTGATCTTTTTCCTCAGTCTCTAGATGAAAGAGGTGTGTGTTTTCAGTATACTTTTATTGTTCATGTCCTATTTGTTCAAGGCAGTGCTGGATTGTTCATCGTTATTTGAGATTGAATTAACTGTCTTTTTTTTCTAAACAAATAAAGGTGTCCATTATATTATATCCCAATATCCCATTATAAACAGGTTCCTCTGAGATGCACCAGAGTTGAAGAGGTATTGTTTTTAGAATAATATAATCGATTGGTTAGTTTGATAATGAATGCTTTGCCCTATATGTCTTTGATTATTAATAAACAAAACATTGGTTATCTATCTTCTTATATAGTATTAAATACCATGCTCAATTTACATGGATTTCTGGTGGCCAGCGGGAGCAGCTTTGCAGGATGGGAGCAGACTGTACTGTTGATTGGAATGCTGGCTTAATTTAGCTCCACAAATTATCCATATGCTGCCTTCAAGGTGGTTGATGCAGCTCCTCAGGAATAAATTATCTTGGAATGTCTCCGATTGGTACAAAAATTTAGTTAAAGTTCTAGATCAAGAAGTCTCCAACGTCCATGACTGGGCATTCATCACGCATTCACGCTACAATTTATATTTGTCAATATCCACAGCTAAGCATTTTTCATGCTGTAGTTTAGATGTCTGTGAAAGATATGTGCACGGTGCATGTTCTTAAAGGCTTCCTAGACACAAATTTATGGCCTGAAAGTTTTGCATGTTCTTAAAGGCTTCCTGAACACACATTTATGGATTGAAAGTTTTGCAGCTAAGGATTTTGTTCAAGGGCAACAAAGAGTATTTTTACATAGACGTATTGTTTTGTTAGTAGATTATTACTGAATATCTAGGTTGCCAGATGTATAGCTTATGGTGCAAAACATATTGCCTGGAGTATTCACTGAAATTACTTCGACCCACACCAGATTATGACCTCTTTAGTTATCCTACTGTGTTGTTTGGTCAATAGCTTAGTGATAAATATATAGGTTGCCAAGAGTATAACCTGTTGCAAAACACATTGCCTGGATAATCATTGACCGAATTTACTACCACTCTAGACTATTGGGCTTGTGTTTTATACACGGCTATGAAGCTCTCGGTGCACTAATATTGTATCTTTTCCTACCTGATTGATCAGGTTTAAGCATTGCACAAAATTTTTACCCTGATTCCTAAGATGTTTTCAAAAAATGGAACTCTTGCTTCTCATTTAAGTGTTATTGTTATACTGGGATTTTATAATTTGCTTCTTTCTTTGAGTGTTTGAAGCATAATAGTAATACTTTTACCATGCTCCATTGCAGCCCACGGCTATAGATGCTGGCATCAATACAAATTCTCCCCGCCATTCGATGGTCAAGACCTTGCTTTGGTTGGTTGTTGAGATTTTCCGGTTAGTGTGTTTAAGTTACATGATGCTTAGTTATCGATGTTACATATATTTCTCATCTGCAGCATATACAAGCATTCTTAGATGCAAAGAAACATTCCTTTTTGTAATATGTCAGTCGCCTATTGCTCACCATCTCTGTTTGGCATTGAAAAAAAACTTATTACTGTATTAGTCAACCAGATACTTTGGTGAGCTATTTAAATGACACCTGCTTCATGGCATCCATGGTTAAATATTGACCCACAGTAAATTTTTTTTGGGATTTTTCATTTCCTTTGAAAATTAGGACATGCAGGATATGTGGTTGCACTATTTGTGTAATATGCATGTCTCTATGTATAAATATATATCAGATTTTAGCTACCACAATCCATACAATGAAGTGAGGATAATGTTTGTTTTCTTTAATTCATTGTAGGGCGCCCGAAGGGCGCCAAATGTTCTAGTATATATGCATGTGTTCTCAGATCTCAACCGCGGCCAGCCCGTACTCGGTCTCAGCTGGACTGCTGGACGCGGTGCAATGTGAAAGTCACACACGGCTACGGAGGACGCCGTGCACAACGTTGCCGTGTGTTGGCCATGCCCATGCTTGCCGGCCGGCCGCCGGAGGATCCGATCCGATCCGATCGATCTTCTCGTAGGAATCTACTGCAGTAACAAACTGCAGAGATAGAGGAAAGGGCCGGACGGGTACTGGCGTACTGCTGACATAGGAATATAGAGGTCACTGTGCTGTGTACATACCCATGATAAAAGGCCACATTGACGACGACAGTACAGTACAGTGTATATGCTGCGTGGTTGGAGTTCGAGTTGGACCTATATATATTGTTACAGGTTTCTCTCGCAACTACAACATACACAGCTCTCGATCGATCGGTGGTCAGCCAGTAGCATGCATCTGAATATGAACGGGCCGGCATATATATGCATCAGCGTACACATATATAAAAAAGTCAAGATGGAATATCATACCCAGGACAGCAGCTAGCACATACTCCCTCCGTCTCAAATTAGATGTCGTTTTCGGTTTTTGTGCCCGCAAGTTTGACTCAATTTATATAAAATGCGTGCAACATTTGTATCTCCAAATAAATTTATTAAAAAACTAGACTGAAAGACCTTTCCAATGATACTAATTATATACCATAAATATTAATATTTTTTAATATATATTTAATTAAAGTTGTTTCTCGGGAAGCGTAAAGCGACAAGTATTTAGGGACGGAGGGAGTATGTGCCAGCTGAAATAACAAAGGTACTAGGGAGGGTTCGAGCGACCATGTACTTCTCTTTTGACCCTATAGGGCGCTGTTAAGGCGTGTTGTATTAATCATTTTTCTCTATCTTGATAGGAAGACGCGCAAACCTTCTGCGCGATTGAGAGGAAAAAAAGTACATATATAGCTAGGTAGTATAAACTATAAAGGGACTAAATACTGTGAAAACATCACTTCCATGTGCATATGTGTGGTGGGCTGTGTACAGGTCCTGAGTGGCGACATAATTGTATGAGTGTACTTGTACAGAATACTAGTCATCTACAGAACTATGTGTGGCACATTCATATCATCTACAGATCATGAGATGGACAAGTTGCAACCACACACAATTCAAGATATGGAATGTGCTTCTATACTAGTATTTGCAAATAAAATGAATAAATATATAACGGCCATGATGAACTTTAAGCATATATACCTAGATTTTGGTTTTTAAGTATATCTAGATTTTCATGGGTGTCGGGGTGTGTGCATTAATTAGCTGATGCGAGCAAAATTTTATCTGAATTTCACTACGTTTTGTGCCTATTTTAATACTAGCTGTAAGATCTCTTTGGATAAAACCAAACACCAATGGGGCTTCTTGCTCCTCCCATGCATTTTTGCAGTGGCGGATCCAGCAATCAAAACCTGTGGGGCCAGCTAGTAAGAGCTGTGGGGTCATGTCATATATGCTACAGTAAATTTCTACTAATTTCTTCAAAATCTGTGGGGCCAGGTGGCCCCACAGCTTACACATGCATCCGCCACTGCATTTTTGGGTAGCATATCTATTCACACACACACATACATGGGATATGATTTTGGTCCAGTATATACTACACTCTTTGAGCATGTGTCTAATTAATAATAGGATGATGAAATACCATGTGAGATCAATTTGTATATAATTAAAGAATGAAGCTGAAGTATCATTACACTTCAAAAAGTATATATTCCATAATCCTCCATTTTATCATCATACTGATAAAATTTGAGACATCCTAAAAAAATCACAAGTACTGCCTCCGTTCCCTCTTAAAGGCACACATGCATATATCAAGGTTCAAACTTTAAAATATTCGACCAATAATTTGGCTAACATTTTTCAATTATAGTCAAAATGTAATTTGGGATACTATGTCATGCCAAACTATGCCTTATAAAAGGGGGTGGAGAGAATATGTTTATTACATAATTATAATATTAAAAAAACTCTAGATCCAAGTACATATTTAAAGATAGCAATGGGACTAAACATATATTATATACACTCCCTTTGTCTCTAAAAGAACATATTTCTAGAAAGTTTAAGACCAATTAGCAAACAAGATAAACAACCTTATTACCCTTTATTAACCTTCTTAACCTTAACCGTATTCATCACTTATCGAGAAGCTAGACTAGTGATGGTGTTTTCAATAATATATTAAGTGTTGTTGCACCCACTACATCAACCATAGAAGCAAGGCATCCACAGGAATAAATGGGTATGCTGACCATTAGTTGGAATCTCCGAGGAAATAAATAAATGGGTTTGACGGATAGTGAAGGCTTAAAAATTGATTTATTTTGGGACAAAGTTTCAGCCTAGAAACCTATTCTTTCAAAGACAAAGGGAATATTTGAGAATGGAAGGTGTAGTGTCTGGATTTTTTATTAGGAGAAACACAACTTACAATATCATCTATTGTACCTTTTAGCACTTAAGCATGAATCTACAATATATCAAATTTCTTTTAAAGATAAAATTTCTAGTGTTGGTTTAATTTGTCCCTATATTGCTGACAGGTTTTTGTTAGCCACAACAAAATTCTGGTTTGTGGTAGTGCAATAAATCAAAGTAACACACATGAGAGATAAGATTTTATGGAGGTTTTCATAATTTTCCACGCACATGTGATATCTCCAGAAAATAAATTAAACAAAGTATGATATCCCATAGTTCCTTTCTTTTCTCTCTAGTAGTGAAGGCCAAAAACACTAAGACCGTGAGGTATGGCGATAATATATATTGCAGCTTCAGTAGGTATGGAGAAATAGTTTCATATATGTACTAGCACCTATGGATTGACCTTGTTATTTAGGGAATTAGTTAATACATAGACTAATAACCTTAATATAAATAAAACTGGAAAAAATATTGTAATACTGAGCAGTCTTGGTCTTGGCATAAGCAAGCAGCAGCAAGAGTGTGGTGAACCGATGGACTGAATGAAAGAGAGAAGCTAGCACGAAACAGTAAAAGTACAAACTGATTCTCATGTAGCATTTGACTACCACATGCACGCATATGTTGTCCATATTTTTGCATTACCTACTCACTTCTAGTCAGCTGATAGGGAAAGCTCATGTTCTAACAGGGTTGTCCCTGCCCGGGACTCATGTTTGACATAAGTCATTCTGTTTGTGTGCAGCACTATATATATGCTAATTACTTCCTTCGTTCCAAATAATAAGATGTTTTGATTTTTCTAAATATATTGCTTTTTACTACTTCTCTCATCCCCAAAAAAATGCATATCTCGCATTTCAAGGAGTCAACCAGACTAAATATATAAGAAAGTGTATTAATTTTTATGATATCAAATCTATATTATTAGATTAATCTCATTATATATTTTTATAATAAAACTATTTAGAGATACAAATGGTAATACTATTTTATATAAATTTAGTTAAATTTGATACTGGTTGACTCCTCGAAGTGTCATATGTGTATTTATTTTGGGACGAAGAGAGTATATATATGTATCTAGACATAGTGTAGAAAGGCTAAAATGACTTATAATTTAGAATGGAGGGAGTAATAATTTGCTGAAAATGAAATCCTGACCAATAAAAGAGAACACTTCAGATAAAACAGAATGATAAATTTGTGTGTGCATCTCCTCTAAGATGATGCACACAACTAATCTCAAGTAAATTCATATAATTATATGTCCAATAAATAAAGCTTGTGGACTTATATCTATTGTAGCAGGAAAAATACTCCTATATGTGTGTGCATTTCCTGTACCATTCAAATCACCTTAGATTCACTGGCTCCCCAATATAATGGCTCATATCAGGTTGCACCCCGCTTTCCTACCGTCCAAAGGCTACTACAGTCTCTAAAAGCTGCACTGCATAAAGACATGTAAAAAAACACCAGCAGCTAAGTCCTCATGCATCCTGTACACTGTTACTGGAGCTAGCTAGCAAGCTCTGGACTCTGGACGTACTGGATTCAATGTATCAAGAAGCTAGCCCCATTGCAAGACTGATCAGATTTGAACAAAGTAAAGTAAAATAGTTTCTGCCCAGGCCAATTGATCAATCATTACTTCTAAGATGCATGGAACAATTAATCCACATCAAATACCATGAAATTCTTGCATTGCTAGCTCATTCATATCTCCTAGCTCGTTAAATAGTACTGTAGCTAGCTAGCTAGCTACACGACCATCATCCTCACAATTGCAAATTAAAGATCCAATCCAACGGAGAATTGAAAGAGATAGAGAAAGATCATCTTTGGATGGATATATAAAAGGAAAATGAAAGGCATTGGTTGCTTGATGAGGGAAATCAAGTACTTATTATGGGAAGCCATTGGGGAAGTACAAGTTGGATGGGCTCCCTCCTCGGCCGCCGCCGCCGCCGCTCCCTTTCCTGGCCTCGCCGGCTACCGCCGCCGCCATCTCCTGGCCCTGGTACATGAGCGTGGAGTTCATGGTAAGGCTCACCAAGCTGTCGTCAGCGGCGTCGTTCCTCGGGAAGCTCCCGCCGCCGTCGCTTCCTCCCCTCCCGGCGTCGCCGCCGGTACCGGCGCCGTCGTCACGCGTGGCCACCATCACCGCGGACTGCACGAGCTCGAGGCAGAGCCTGAGCTTGTTGGGCTCGATGTGCGTGAGCCCTGGCACGGCGCCCTTGAAGAGGAACTCTGAGGTGAGGCTGCGGAGCACGTCGAGCGGGGTGACGCCGTCGAGCGTCCGGGCGTTGGGGTCTGCGTGGTGGTCGAGGAGCACGGACACCATGTCGGGGGACACCATCTCGGCCGCTAGGTGCAGCGCCGTCTTCCCCGCGGGCCCGGCGCGGGAGTTGACGTCGGCAGCGCCGAGCTCCAGCAGCGCCTTGACGACGTCGCGCCCACAGTGCTGGACGGCGTAGTGCACGGCCAGGGCGTCGTCGAGGTCCAGCCCTTCGCCCATCACCATCAGCTTGACGAGCTCGATGTCGGCGGCGTCGAGCGCGCGCCTCATGCGCCGGATCCTGTGGTCGCGGTCGGCCGCCGACGACACCGCGTTGATGGGGAGGTAGTGGTGGGTGAGGAACGGCGAGCGCGGCCCGCCGCCGGTGGAGACGGCGACGGGGGACTTGGCGCGGATCTCCTCGATCTTGGCCACCACGTCGATGGGGAGGTGCTTGGCGAGGAGGTCGGCGGAGAGGCCCGAGCGCGCCACCAGGTGGGAGCAGGTGGCCCAGAGCTCCTGCATCTCGAACTTGCGCGACGCCATCAGCACCTTCATCACGTCGTCCACCGACGCCTCCTTCACCATGGCCTCCAGCTGCTTCTGCAGGCAACAAATTAAAAGGGCAGTAACTAACCACGGTTAGCGCCGGTCGCTAGCACTGTAGTGTACAATTAGGCAGGAATTGCAGGTGATTAGCAGCATAAAATGTACGGCGGCTGCAAATCCTCCTCTGACCGGACCGCCGGAGCACTGCACGTCGATCCATCTGCTTCCACTGGCTGGATCGATCGCATCGCATCGCCGCAGGCTCGCGCAGCATGCATGGTGCTTGACTGCACGTAGTTGCATCGATCGGCATGGCATGGCAGCCCAGCAGCTGCACAGTCAGCATCAGCAAGCAAGGGGTTTTGGAAATGATGCACGGCTGCGCTGTTAAGTTGTTGGGACTTGGGAGGTCCTGGACTGGACTGGATCGATCTTCAAGAAACCCTAGTAGAAATATATACAAATGCATAGTATGTAGTAACTCCTATGCAATTGCAATTGCAGCCGGGCGATTTATGAATTGAAATGAAATGCAGCGCGTGCGTGCAATGGGATGTGATGGAAGGAAGGAAGGGACAGGAGACATGAACAAGGACGTGACAAGACCCTTCCTAGTAAAGATGAGTCAGAGAGAGGGCAGCAGGCACAGGCACAGGCAGGGCGGAAGCGATCCATCCATGACAAGTGATGACAGGTGCAGTAGCGAAGCAGCAGAAAAGCAAGGGAGACTGTGAGAGACTAGTCCCCTGCTGCAGCCCGCCTGCCTGTGCCAGTACACTCCTCTCAGATTCCTTCTTCCACGCAATAAAAAAATCGATAGGAAATTAAAATAAAGAGAGAAGAAAGCAACGAAGAAGGGATTCTAGCGCTGCTGGTGCCTGGTAGTGTCCTCCATGACCATGAATCGGAAGGAAAGGAGCAGCCTAGTCGAGCTCGAGCTGGAGGACAAAAGATGCGTTACTGATCCCTGACTGCGATGGCTCCCGTCTTGAGAGGAGCAGGTGATGCTCAGCTCAGCCAGGAGGTTCGTGATGGATCCCTGAGACCCTGACTGCCTCCCATCTTGAAGAATTGCTGCGCGTGGCGCACAAAAGATGCGTGCGTGCTTTATCGATCGATGAGCTTCAACTTCGTTCATCCATGGCGAATCCCAATCTCAGTCAGTCAGTCAGGAGTTAGTAGTAGCTGCCTCTGCCTGCCTGGTGCCTGCAGCTGCAGATCCCAAGAATTGAAGTAATAATTAACAGTACGAAGAAATCAATCCCCATCCCCACCTGGACGAGGAGGGCGAGCTGCTCGACGCCGAAGGATCGAGCGGCGGCGAGGGTGTCGAGGGCGAGGTCGACGGCGGCGCCGCAGCGGGTGTGCCAGCAGCCCCTGGCGCCGCAGCCCGGGAGCGGCCCGCTCTTGGGCGCGGCGACGGAGGCCTGGCCGCTGTAGAGGAACTGGAGCACCAGCACCAGCACCTCGTAGCGGATGGAGCTGACGGGGATGACGAGCTCCGGCGCGCGGGCCCCGGCGGCGGAGGAGCCCGGCGTCGGCGGCGGGGGCTGGTGGTTGGGGTCGAGACCGCAGAAGAGCTTGCGGAAGAAGAGGCTGCGCGCGGCCAGCACGCAGCGGTGCGCGTGCACCAGCCGGCCCTCCACGCTGAAGGCCACGTCGCTGAAGGCCTGCCCGTTGATGAGCAGGTTCAGGTAGTCCAGCGACAGCGACTTGAGCGAGTCCTCCGAGCTCATGATCTCATGTGCCTGGAAGGCCGGCCGGACGCGGCGGCGGTGGCGGTGGTAATAAAGCCCCGGCCCGGCCGGCCGGCTGGCTGGCTTTGTTTCCTGGGACCGGGCCGGAGAGGTCGAGATCGATAAAGGCTGGCCGGCGGCGCGGATTTGGGAGAGATTTGGAGGGGAAAGCACTCAGGTGGAAAGAAAGAAAGAAAGAAGAAAGGCAGCACGCACGCACGCACAGCGGCCGGGCGACGACGACGCAACTGTGTGTGGAGGGGAGAGGAAGACGATGGAAAAAGGCAGGCAGGCTGCTCTAGTAGTAGCTAGGGTGAAGTGAAGGCAAGGCGCGGTGAAAGAGACGGAGGAGACGGAGACGGATGGAGACGAGAGGCGTGCGCCGGCCCCCCCTAGCCTGCAGCTGCTCCTATCACTCGCGTCGGTCCCCGTTGCGCTACAGCTACAGGGGGGGTGGTGCCCTACCCATTGGCCGTCGTCCATTATCGATGGATCGCTGTGGCTTTGTGGTTCCTTGGTGGGGGTGGATGGTGGGGACCAGGGTTAAAAAAACCGGTCGGTTTACCGCGGTAAACCGCGGTAACCGCCCTAACCGGGCCGGTCCGGTTCCGGTCCGGTCCGGTTAGGTATTTCCCAAATTCAAATTTAAAATTTGAAAAAAAAATGCTGAAAAAATTCCTAAAAATAGTTCATGATTTATAGAAGCCAATGGTGTAAAAATTTTTCAAATTGGAGTTCGTTTAGTATTTATTTATACGTATAGAAGTTTGAAAAAAAAGAAAAAAATCCCGGTCCCGGCCCGTTAAGGCCCCCAAATTCAAATTTAAAATTTGAAAAAAAACAAAAAATGCTGAAAAAATTCCTAAAAATAGTTCATGATTTATAGAAGCCAATAGTGTAAAAATTTTTCAAATTCGAGTTCGTTTAGTATTTATTTATACGTATAGAAGTTTGAAAAAAAAGAAAAAAGAAAATTCCAAACTCAAACCGAGCGGTAAACCGGTCAAACCGGCCGGTTACCGCTCCAAACCGGCCGGTAAACCGGACCCGAACCGAACCGAAGCAGGGTTTGAATTTGATTTTGAATTCGACCGGTTACCGACCGGTTACCGGTAAACCGGACCGGTTTACCGCTACCGGAGGCCGGCGGTTACCGGAAACCGGTCGGTAAAAAAAACCCTGGTGGGGACGTCGCTCTACAGTCTTTGTCTACAGTCCCACTGATGTATGCACCCTGCGCGCACATTGCCGATCGATCTCGATGGACGACGGATCCCCTCCTCCTCTCCCATGGGTGTTGGGGAGGAGCTCGGGCAGGCAGGCAGGCAGGCAGGCAGGCAGCTGCGCTAGCCATTGACCCAGCTGCGTGCCAATGAGACAAGCTAGCGTGGTGGCGGTGTACGAAGTGGCACTGTGGCCGGCGTTGCATCGCCTAGCTTGGGTTACTGTACCGGCCGCCAGAGTATCTTTTTCTTTTGGTGAAAAAAAAAAGTGAGCAGCGGGTTCGGGTTAAAGTGGCTTGTCCGGAGTTTGTGATTGGTCGAGGGGTTAGTAACGTTATTATTAGTCATGCGGTCATGCCTGCTGCATGGATCGGTCAAATGCAGGGTTATTAGAGACATGATGCTATAGTAGAAATGTGTGCATGCTGTGTGTGCTTCGTTCATTATCAATAGTGGAAATCATATGTGCCATATCGAATTGAACTGGTACCTAGGAATGTTGTCTAGAATATGTATTGTGTGCTACTATTTATGAATGATGAAAAATGTAATTATAATGATATGTCCTTACTTTTATATTAATCAAAGATTTTATGTACTAACAAACGTGCCCTGTGTTGCAACGGAACACAATCTATATAGGCATTATTAAACTATGTATCATCGTTAGATGCGAGTTGTTCTACCTCGTACGAGTATGGGTCATGAGCCGGATCAAAGACGAACGTACGACGACGTGACCCAATACTATTGGAATCAAACTCTATATTTATATATCATCGCTCGACGTGAGTTCTCCTAACTCGTATGAGGATATAGGTTATGAGTCCGGATCACATACGAGACACGATAGGCAGAAGTGCAATTTGGAAAGTAAAACAAGCAGAATGGAATAAACGATGGAAATTGGAAGAGTGCTATGTCTTGCTGTCTAAATGCTTTCTTTTTTGTTCTGGTGGTTTATGCACTGGGTAGTATTTATTTTCAATTATATAGTGGCAAAGTCGTTGTATGTAGTTTTATTTGGAATAAGAAATATAAGAAATGATTAAAATATAATCGGTGCGGTGTGTCTGGGCAAATAACCATAAATTTGTGGTGTGTTTTGGCAAATTCTCGGTCTGACGGCATGATCTGACCAATTATACGTTTCTCCAGTGTCCCATAGCAAAATTCGTCTTTTCAAAAATATCAATTGTGATAGGACGGAGAGACTAAAGAGTACCGTACATTTTTGCTAGCGCTAATGTGACAGGAATTAGGAATACGTAACGGCTGTCTGTATCTAAAAATTTCAATCAGGTCCTTTTCTCGATCTTCCTTCGCATGAAGCTAGCATCTGAACCTCTTCTCTCATGCCACAAGCCCTCCCGAAATATCTTGGGTAGCCTACAAGTTTGGTAGTAGCCACACATCACTGACATCGAACATTTTTTTCCTTTTGGTATGTAGAACATTTCTTTCCTCTTTGCGGATCAACTTTATTCTCCGCAGTCGAGAAGATCAGAAGGATTTTCGCAAAAAAGAGAAGATCAGAAGGATGTAGTACTTGGAACTTGGAAGAAACATAATACACGCACCATTGGATCAAGAATGTTGTCCAGAATATGTAGTATTTATAAATAAAAATTATAAATATTTATATTGAAGATTGTTTACATATATTGATTGGTAATAGTAATATTTTTGGACCAAAATACCTGTGTTAGCCCACTTTATATTTTTTTTAAAAAAATTATGAGCGCTACGTACTGTGATACAGAAAACTTGATAATTGTCCCTATGTTACCCGCTCAATCGATCCCCTTATATTCTTCTCCCATGCCAAAAAAAAAGTGTTGAAAATCCATGACAGCGACCACCCCCCTGGCTCCGCCATTCCTAATGCCCCTCATGCAATGTCGATCCACCTCTATTCCCACACCACAAAAATAAAATTCGAATTTCATATTCGAGATCATGGTTACATATTCAAACTCCTACTTGTTCAAAGTTAACACTGTTTTTTTGTCAAAATTATTTGAGTTCTGAGTTAATTGCTAGCTTGATAGAGTTTAACTTTTTTTTTCCGAATAACAATACACAAACACTAAGACACAAATAGCCAGACTCACATACGTGTACACATATTCATCCTTGTGGACGCACGCACACACCCTATCCTTATGAGTACCTCTGAAATTTGAATTGAGCTCACAGATCTCAAGATTGACAAAATTATCATAGGCGTCTCACTGTGTTAATCGGCACGTCGCCCACCAATAATAAAAGAAGAACATCGTTAAATCCTGGGATGCATAAATCCAGGAAAATGCGAGATTTGGGTAGACAGATCTAACCAACTGAGCTATGTATGCTTTCACTTTCAAGATTCGAGGGTGGGTTGTTAGGATGTGTGTTTAAATACTGGTAAATGCACATGAGTGTACTTTGCTCAGAAAACAACATGGATCTTGTTCATTTGAACTTATCAGCAATGGAACGGTATTTTTCTTTTATAACAAATCAGCATTAGCAGTAGCAGCCGCCGCCGAAAATCAGCGAGCCGAACATGCGTATGACTTGTGTTGCTCAGCGAGATTTTCTGACATCTAGCTGATGATGATCTATTGAAAATTACTGTCCCGTGACGCTTTTAACCCTCTTTTGTCACGGCTAATTATCTCTTGCTGGGGTTAAAGTAGCATCAGGGAAATCAAGGTGGTGCACCACTCAACAAGCAATACATAAATTTTCCTTGTGACATAATATGGTAAATACTAGCCATGTTACTTACAAAATCCTGCTAATTAAACTGTGGTGCCTATATGCAACAGCCAACAGGGGTAAAATAACAAGGAGTCCCTGCTCATTTTTAACGAAGTATTTCACATTTGAAAATCCATGATAGATGAGGAATCACTGTTGAAACTTCTGCTCCTCCTAGCTTGTTCATTCAGATTGCACTGGCAACACTCCTGTCTCATGTAAAGATAATAACAATAATTTACTGGCGTAATTTGGTCTTACAAATTAAAATTGCTACTTGCGTATATGCCTACTGTGCAAGCGATATCAGCTAGCAGATATACGAACGCATGCATGGATGAATGAAAGTTCCAGTAACGTTTGAACTTTCTTTTTTCATTATAGCCTGCTGTTATTTTGGAAAATGGATACCACTCTTCCCTAGCGCAACATGCACATATATGGACCTTTCACTCTCTCAGCACGGTCTTTTACTGTTCACTTGTTCAGTACTCCACAGTCCACACATATATTTATTTATTTATAAATCACTTAGAGCAACTCCAGCAGAATTTGAGAGGCCACCTCGAATATCCCTCTCAGGCTGGGCACATTTACACCGAAAACCAAACACCTAACCGAACCGAACCGAAACCGAACCGAAACGTCGGTTTTTCGGTTGTTCGGTTCGGTTTCGGTTTTCTGATCCGTCAACTTCGGTGTTCGGCTTCGGGTGCGGTTCTTAACTGCAAGCAAACCGAACTCCCGAGGAACCGATTATTAGCTGCGACTGCGAACGTCAACAAGCTCGCAAGCTGAACACAACAACCAGCCCACTAGTCCAGTTACGGCCCACCAATCCTCCATACTCCAAGTCCCATACATATCCCCGGCCCCCAAACGCACTCACGCGAGACACGACCCGGAGAGACCCACTAAGCCGCCGCACTAGCACCACTCGCCTAACCCTATAGGGCTATCCCTCAGCGGCGGTGGCGCGGCGCAACGCCGGACAGGAGGTGGAGACGCCGAGGCAGCAGCGGACCGGCGCAGGCGTGGGTGCGGACCCGCAGACACCGGTTGGAGGCGCAACCGCGCTAGTCCGGCGGCTGGGCAGTTGCAGCAATCGGCCACAGCAGAGTGGCGCCATCGCGGCCGTGGACTTCGGACAGGAGACGGTGGTGCAACCACCCTTGTCAAGCTCGCTGCTACTCTCGATGTGTAATTTTGGTACCCTGCAGTATCTGCTCTCTCTACTGTAGCTCCAAATCTGATTGTAGCGTCTGCTGTTCTAGTTTTCATCGGTTGTTCGGTTAAAACCGAAAAACTGAACTAGAAAACCGAAACCAAAGTTGTCGGTTTTTGTTTTTGTACAGAACCGATGAAACCAAAGTTTCTGTAAACCGATTAAACCGAACCGCGTTCTTGTAGGGTTTGCATGGCCCCCCTACTTTACTGTTGTTTTTGTTCTTTCCCCGCGTTCGTGCGGATCTAGCCACGTCCTCCTCCATTGTCCTCTCCTCGTCACGTGTCCCCCCGGCAGTCTTGCCTGATTCACCCCGTCGGCTGCTCCTCCCGGTGGCCCCTCCTCAGCACCTTAGGCGGCCCTTCCCACTCTCTCCTGGCTTCGTGCACCCTCCCTGGCCGGCAGGCCATCTTGGCATGGCGCCCCTCCATAGTGGGAGCCCCTTTGGCACAGTGCTACTCCCGGGCGGAGGTCCTCTGTCCCGGTTTCGACTAGCAACAGTCCTCCCGACGCAGTGAATGCGTGGGCGACACCCTCCCCGACAAGAGCTCCACTGGCATGACACTAAGCCCCTCTCTGACGAGAGGCCCTCACGCCTGGAGCCTCTCCCCCTCCCACCCAACTCCTCCTTAGGAAGCCACTGTGGTCATGCGCATCGGGACGAAGGGGGAAGAGAGGGAGAAATGGTAGATGGAAGGGAAAAATAACATTAATGTGACTGATAGGAGGTTCTAGAGGAGTAGGAGCTCTAATTTGAGGGTTGTAATTAGAGCGTTGATCCCAAAAAAGGACTCACAAAAGTCAGGAAGCCCTCAAATCTAAAATAGAGGCCCTGATTTGAGGATCGTTGCTAGAGATGCTCAAAGAAAAGTTGTTCCTACTTTATTCAAATTGCATTGGCAAAATGCTCCTCCCTTAGGTTAAAAGTAATAATTTATTATGCCTTCAACTTTTCATCACACGCGACATGAGGCTGCCTCCTAATCCCTCACGCCACCTCTGCGATTATCTTCGTGCCCCTCCTGGATCCTAGGCGACGGCCTTGCCAGCGGTAAGGAGGAATGGGGATGATCTCCTTGTCATTTAAATCTAATAGTTTTTAGGGTTGTAGATTATATTGAATAATGTCTATTCTATGAGTTGCCGGTTACCATCGCCTTCATCGATTCTTGCCAGATCTTATTTATCCTAGAGATGTCTGGTGTGGATACATCTCTAGTCATCCAGTCCGGTGGCCTTCATGTTGCTCCTATTTTTGTAGGGTCAATGCAAATGGGGAGATAATCGAGTTCCTCGTTTGCATCTATGTGTTACCGCTTAACTAGATTCCGATCTCATGACGGTCGAGTAGGTATCCGGGCTTCCCTATCCAAGCAGTGCTAGTACTAGTGGTGGAATATTGATTGTCCCTTGATCATCTTTGACGATGGTGTAGTCAATGTTGTTCTTTCAACGTATCAAATGCATCCTGGAAATTGGACTTCTTGTGGCATTGAATCATACGGTGTTTTCAAGTTTTGTTGCCTATCATTAAGCTAAGGGTGATTGGAGGGTTATTGTCGGGTATCAATATTAGGGGTAACCAACTAAAGGAAGTGAACACCACATCTGTGTTGACCACTCGAGGCTCAGCGAACAATTTCTGCCTCGCCCGATCTAGCCGCTAGGCCTTGGGCGCACCTGCCCCGTCAGGAACAATCTCCGCCTCGCCTGACCCCTGCGACGTAAGCATGGGAGTGCCCGACCCCCTCGGCATACTTCTACCTCGCCCGAGGGACACGTAAGGCCCTCGAGCGCAATTGGGAGCTACGTAGGCCCCCACCACGACATCCACCTCTGCGAATGGGACGTGCACGACCGTGCATAGTGTAAGAGGGCATGGGAGCCGTGGTACGAAATGATATGACTCCGGTCATTCCAGCCACGACCGGCGTCCACGCCCCTACAACAATGGGGCAACGACCACTGTGCCACCTAATCTCTCTCTACGCGAATCCGGGAGCAAACCCCGCCCATCCTCGATGGTACAAAGGAACGTGCGCCCACATGACCACAACACGTATCAACAGTTGATGGAGAAGCCTAGACTCGACGGCCATGGTGTCCTTGTGCTATAGGGTCGGCCACCCACACCGAATAAGGAGGAAGACGGCGTACGCCCCAAGCCTTTTTTTGTTTTTCTCTTTCTTTTTCTCATCTTTTTACCTTTACCACAAGCTGTAACCCGAGCCCTCAGCTTTAGAGCTATAAAAGGGGAGGTGGGGACCCCATCTAGGGGCATCGACAGAGAGATAGACTGATCGACTCATCAGAGCACACATCAACCAACACTCGAAACCTACACACCAGAGACCCAGGAGCTCCTCCCTCTCTCGAAGTACTTGTAACCCCTACCACAAGCACCCTGGTGCAGAGTAACACAAAAAGCAGCACCCACTGGACGTAGAGACATTCGGCCTGAACCAGTATACATCTTTGTGTCCACTTTGCACACCATCTGGGCCAAGACGTGCAGTCACAAATCTACTTGTCATCGTGTCTAGAGCGCCATTCTAGACACCGACAGTTGGCGTGCTAGGTAGGGGCCTTCTACGCGTCACGATCCACTTCATCAGGCTTCGGATGGCCAGCCATCACACTTGCTTCATTCTGGGTTCCCATATCCGGTTTGGGAGCCTAGATTTCCTCTGCACGGGGGTGGACCATGACTTGGTTCTGCTCCCTCCCTCCGTGCCGGTTGACCATGTCGCTGGCACGGAGAAGGAGCTGATCCCGCTCCCCCGTTCAGGTCAGCCGAGCCACCCTCTAACGTCGACTCTGTCACCGAGTCAATGGGCACCTTTCACCTGCATGCCACTGAGGCATAGGCTTCCGAGGGTTCCTGACCCCTTGGCATCGACTACATGTGGTTAGAACGTCAGCTCGATGACCTCTTGGGACCACATCCATCCCCGGAGACCTCTACTTTGCTTTCGCTAACATCATGGCCTAGCTCGAGGAGGAACTCCGCTCTCCTCGGAGTTGATTTCTATGACTACCCAGTCAGTGTGGCCCCATGGGCTGCACAATGCCACAAAGGACTTACGAACGCCACGTGGCCAAGCGCGTCGCTCCTCAGCCTGTGGGTGACCCGTCCACGGGATTGCCAAACCACCACCTGTAGTCCATCTCAGAGCTCCTCCAGAGTTCTGAGACGGCCTCGAATGCCGACTCCTGTGAACACAGCGGAGGCTAGGATGACGCTGATTTCTCTAGGCTCAACGACCCGGGAGCTTTGTGACATTTCCACGACAACTACGACTACCTCCTTGAGGCCTCTGACTCCGACAACGGGGACTATGACCCCTCCTGCGAGTGTTTCATGTGCGAGGTCCAGTTAGAGGAGGAAGAGGAGGAGGAGGAGGATGACCTGCTTGACAACCAAGGCGAGCATACCCCATCTAGAGCTCCACCTCACCGCGTGGATCCCGCCGGGAGAGTTCCCATGCCACCACCCCGAGGGCCTGTGGTACCCCTCGTAGAACAGCCACAGTTCTAGCTAGAGCAACTTCAAGAGCTCGAGAGAAAACTCGAGGAAGAGCGATAGCAGCTGTTGCAACAGCACGCAGCGTTCGAGCAAGATCTCATGAGCCGCAACGATGGTGGCACGGCCTGATGTAGGGCCCGCAATGTCCACTAGCGGATTTGCGACGACGACGATGAACACCTACCGGCCTTCGCTCGGGCAAGCCAAAACGTTGCCGTCGCAGTGATACTCCTCCGGGGGATGCCTGAACCATCCACCCGGAGGGACGTGAGCCTATGGAGAGCTACGTATCCTCCTCGAGCGTGCTGCCATACAACAGGCTGAGAGCTTCGTGTCTCTATGACGCGGGCTCGAGGCTAGTCAACCTGCACCCTCGGCCCCAGGCGAAAGGGAGGCGTCAGTCCACCAGGACCAACGAAGAGTGGGAAACAAGCCCCCATCCATCCATGACTGCATCGGTGATGCCTACGACACGCGTGACGTCATCAACGCACGTAACTAGCATAAGGAGGACGGTGCCAGCCACGGCTACCACCCACGCCAGGGCGGCCGCTACGACAGCGAGGAGGACTAACCCCCGAGCCCCAAGCTAGCAGGGCCTGGGTCTTTAGCCAGGATATGCGCAACGCGCCATTTTCGGCATGCTTCCGGCAACCTACCAACATCTCCAAATACTCCAGGGAAATGAACCCTAAGCTCTGGCTCGATAACTACCGCCTCACCTACCAGTCAGGCGGCGTGGATGATGACTAGTTCATCATCCGCAATCTTCCTCTCTTTCTGGCAAAATTCATAACTGGGCTGACCTCAGGCACGTCTTTATGGGGAACTTTGAGGGCACTTACGTGCCCCCTGGCAACCCATGGGACCTCAAGAGCTGTTGACAAAAGCCAGATGAAACTCTCCATGAGTACATCTAGCGCTTCTCCCGGTAATGTACTGAGCTGCCCACCGTCGCCGACGCCAACGTCGTCGGGGCATTTCTTGCAGGGACAACCTGCAAAGATCTAGTCCATGAGCTGGGGCACAAGGGCCCTCGCACCACCAAGGAACCGTTGGACATCGCCACCAACTTTGCCTCCAGTGAGGAGGCAGTCGGAGCCATCTTCAGTCCCTTGAAGGCCAAGGGGAAGCGGCAGGAGGACGCCGATGAGGGCGGCTCCGGCCGCAACTCCAAGAAGAAGAAAAAGAACAAGCAGCGGCGCGGGGACAAACTCATGGCCGCCGCCGAGCGCAAGAACAATCGGCCCCACCCGAGGGTGCCCCGAGCGTTTTCAACGAGATGCTTGAAAAGCCATGCCCATACCATGAGGGCCCGGTCAAGCACACCCTCAAGGAGTGCGACATGATGAAATGCTACTTCTCCGGGGGCGCCAAGGGAATGGGTGACCAGGAAAAGAAACCCGAGGAGGACAAAGGCGACAGCGGCGAGAAGGATGATGGCTTCCCCATTGTCAACAACTGCTTCATGATCTTCGGCGACCTGGCGACATACGACACCAAGCGCCAGTGCAAGTTGGAGCGCCAAGAGGTCTACGCCGCCAAGCCCGCCACGCCAGCCTTCCTCAACTGGTCAGGTGCCGCCATTACCTTCGACCGCGATGAGCACCTGGTTCACGTCCCACAACTGGGTTAGTACCTACTTGTTGTCGACCCCATCGTTGGCAACACACGGCTCACCAAGGTACTGACAAACGAAGGCAGTAGCCTCAACCTCATGTATGCCGAGACCATCGATGCCATGGGAATCGATCGGTCCTAGCTCTGCTTGAGTGGAGCACCCTTCCACGGCATTGTGCCAGGGAAGCGGGCCATACCCCTCGGGTAGATTAACCTGCCTGTCACTTTTGGGGATCCCTCTAACTTTAGGAAGGAGACCCTCACCTTTGAGGTAATAGGATTTCACGGCACTTACCACGCCATGCTAGGGCGGCCATGCTACGCGCAGTTCATGGTCATCCTAAACTACACCTACCTCAAGCTTAAGATGCCGGGGCCCAACGGAGTCATCACCGTTGGCTCTACTTTCTAGGACGCCTACGAGTGCGACGTCGAGTGTTGCGAATACGCTGTGGCGATCATCGAGTCCGAGGCACTCGCTGCTGACTTGGACGTGCGTGCCTCGGAGGTGCCCAACCCCAAGCAGTCTGCTGGCTCTTTCGAGCCCACTGAGTAGGTCAAGGAGGTTCCCCTCGACCCTAGCAGCTCCGATGGCAGGACGGTGTGAGTCAGCACCACCCTGTCTCCCAAATAGGAACTCGTGCTCGTCGACTTCCTCCGCGCGAATGGCGACATGTTCACGTGGGGACCCTCAGATATGCCAGATATTCCGAGGGATGTCGTCGTGCACTCCTTGAACATCCGGGCTGGCTCCAAATCGGTGAAGCAACGGCTACACCGCTTCGACGAGGAGAAGCGCAGGGCCATCGGTGAGGAGATCCATATGCACTTAGCGGTCAGATTCATCAAGGAAGTTTTTCATCATGAGTGGTTAGCTAATCATGTACTTCTAACAAAGAAGAATGGTAAATGGAGAATGTGTGTTGACTACACTAATCTCGACAAGGCTTATCCTAAAGATCCTTTTCCTTTACCACGCATAGATCTGAAAGTTGATTCTACCTCAGGATGCGAAATCCTCTCCTTCCTTGATGCTTATTTCGGCTACCACCAAATTATGATGAAAGAGTCCGACCAGCCCGTGACCTCTTTCATCACCCCGTTTGGGTCTTATTGCTATGTCACCATGCTGTTCAGGCTCAAGAACACGGGGGCTACATACCAGTGGTGTATGCTCACTATTTTTGGGGACCTCATCGGGCGGACCATTGAGGCTTACGTAGATGACATTGTAGTCAAGTCCAAGCAAGCTGACCACCTAGTGGCCAATCTCAAGCAAGCCTTCGAAAGGCTACGGGCCAAGCGCATCAAACTTAACCCCGAGAAATGTGTTTTCGGGGTCCCGAGGGGCATGCTACTCAGCTTCATTGTCTCTGAGCAGGGCATCAAGGCCATCCCAGAGAAAATCTCTATCATTACGAGATGGGCCCAATTTAGAACCTAAAAGGGGTTCAGCGAATCACGAGGTGTCTTACGACGCTAAGCCATTTCATCTCATGCCTCAGTGAGTGAGGGCTCCCCCTCTATCGGCTTCTGAAGAAGATCGATTGTTTTGCGTGGACTCCCGAGAACCAGGAGGCGCTTGACAAGCTCAAGGCACTCCTGATGAGCACCCCGATCCTCATGCCACCAGTCGAGAAGGAACCACTCTTGCTATACATCATGGCCACCACCTAGGTGGTGAGCGCCGCCATCATGGTGGAACGGCAGCAGGAGGGACACACCCTCAAGGTCTAGCGTCCGGTTTACTTCATCAGTGAAGTCTTGTCCGACACCAAGACACGCTGCCCCCAAATCTAGAAACTCCTGTACACTGTCCTCATTGCCTGAAGAAAGCTGCGCCACTACTTCGAGTCACATCCAATCACGATTGTGTCCTCCTTCCCCCTCGGGGAGGTGGTCCAGAGCCGAGAAGCGATGGGAAGAATAGCCAAATGGTCGGTCGAGATCATAGGAGAAGGCATCACCTATGCTCCTCAGACGGCCATCAAATCCCAGATGCTGGCAGACTTCATGGCAGAATGGACCGAGACCCAGTTGTCGCCGGCCCCTATGGAGCAGGAGTACTGGACCATGTACTTCGATGGGTCGCTGATGAAGAGTGGAGCCAGAGTGGGACTCCTCTTCGTCTCCCCCTCGACATGCGCATGAGGTACATGATTCACATTCATTTTTCTGTCTCTAACAATGTGGCTAAGTACAAGGCACTTGTTAATGGTCTGCACATCGCCACCGAGCTCGAGATCCGACGGCTTGACGTCCGAGGCGATTCCTGGCTAGTCGTGGACCAAGTCATGAAGGAGTCAAGCTGTCATGACCCCAAGTTGGCAGTGTACTACCGGGCGGTTTGACTCCTGGAAGACAAGTTCGATGGCCTCGAGCTCAACCACGTGAAAGCCCAAGTTTGGTTTTGGTAATTAATGACACCAAGTTGCTAATGCCATGTGTTAAGTGTTTTGAGTTAGGCATAAGCAACATATGTGATGAAGGTGTACGTGGCAAGGAGTGGTGGCCACAAGATCACAAAGAAATGGTGCATGGACATGAAATGGCGATCATGGTGGAGATGCACATAATATGATGGACTTGATGATCAAGGGGAGGAGAAGGATCTAAGAGCGCAAGGCAAAGGTATAACCATAGGGTTTTCCTTTTGCCGGTCTAAGTTGAGTAGAGAAGTGATTGACCGGGTTTAGGATACATAGCCGACTATCAAGAGGGGCAATCACAGTTAGCTCGGGAATCAAGTGCCACTAGATCATTGTCTTGAGCATATGCATTAGGATCTAGTTGAGAGATAACATAACGCCTTGGAAAATGTTTGTGAAATGCTAACACACATGCACATGGTGGTGTACACTTGGTGGTGTTAGCACATTTGCAAAGGCGGTGGTGTTTGAGCGGTAGTAAGGGGTTTGGGGTTCGCTCTCCCTCCCGCCGAGCGTGCGAGCGCGGGATTCAGGCGTTTTTGAGGAAATGAAATGCCTATTTTCTATTGCGTCGGAAGTCGGAAAAGAAACGGAGGCGAACGGCGGTCACTGTGATGACCGGACGCTGCACCAGACGCGGTCTCGGTTCGACCGGACGCGTCCGGTCAGTTCATCACAGTGCTGCCCGCTAGGGTTTGTGACCGGACGCGGGTCTGGCCTGATCAGCGCGTCCGGTCAGTTCAACTGGGCGTAAAAGTTAAGCGCGCGACCGGCGCGTCCGGTGCCTCATGGGACCGGAGCGTCCGGTCAGGCGTCCAGAGAGGCCGAGCGCAGCGAAGCACGATCGGACGCGGCTGGCGCGTCCGGTCATGTGCGGCCGGACGCGTCCGGTCTCGTCGGGTGCTTACTGGAACGCGACCGGACGCTGGCACTGTCGCGTCCGGTCAGTCGAAGGAGCGCGTCCGGTCAGGGCAACGGCTAGTTCTAACGCGCACTGTTCACGTTTGTCGTGTAGTGACCGGACGCGTCCGGTCACCCTGACCGGAGCGTCCGGTCAGCGCGATTTTCGCTGCGTCATCCGTAACGGCTAGCTGCGTACCCCTTCGTTATAAATAGATGGTGGCCGGGGTTTGAGGGGAACTCTTGCATATTTTGAGACCTAGAGACATCCTTTGAGCTAGAGAACAACCCCTCCACTCATCTCTTTGCAAAGTTGCACATCTTGAGTGAGATTGAGTGAGATTCAAGTGCATTGCTTGAGAGTTGCATTCTAGAGGCACTTGATCTTCGAGTTGCTGCGGATTTCTTGTTACTCTTCCGTGTTTCCCGACATGGTAGACGGCTTGGAGCAGCGGAGGTGATTGAGCTCACAATTGGAGATTGTTGGAGCCTTCACCAAGTGTTGTAAGGGGTTCTTGATCCTTCCCCGTGGGAGTTCGCGAATTGGATACTCTAGTGGAGCTCGTGGCTTGGAGGATCCCCATCTTGTGTGCGGTTGTGCGGTGCCCGCCGAGGGCTCGACTCTTGATAGTCGATTAGCTCGCGAACTGACAAGTGGGTGTATCGCCACAACGGGGAGTAGCTTGCCGGGAAGCAAGTGAACCTCGGGATAAATTCTTGTGTCATTCTCTTCCCGAGGATTTTCTCTTGTGTGATTGATTTATTGGTACTTCTCATCTCTACACGGCGGTATACTCACTTGAAGCTCTTCTCTCGTATTACATCTCGTATCTAGCTTGTTGTTGTTGTTGTGTTTAGTGGATAGCTTTGAACTAGACTTGTGTAGGTGGCTTGCTTAATTAGTTAGTGCTAGTGCATTTTGCTCCGCCACCTTTTATACTAACTTGTGGTTAAGTAATTTGTGTAGAAGTTTTTATTAGGCTATTCACCCCCCCCTCTAGCCTATTTGGACCTTACAAGTGGTATCGGAGCCGAGGCACCGTTTATTTGAGGCTTAACAACCTACGGTGAAAAAGAAATGGCTCAATTAAGCTTGCACATCAACAACACCAAGAAGGCACCTCACTTTGATGGCACAAATTATGCATATTGGAAGGTTAAGATGACCGCACACCTCAAGTCAATCAATAGAGAAGTGTGGAAGGTCACCGAAACAAAATTTGAGGTTGCTAATCCGGAAGCACCTACACCGGTGGAAGAGAAGAAGCTCCAATGCAATGATATTGCCATTAGTGCTCTTCATGAGGCATTAGATGACAAGACATTTGAGCAAGTGAAGAACATAGAAGTTGCACATGATGCTTGGGCCAAGTTAGAAGAAACATTTGAGGGCACCGAAGGCACAAAGACCGCCAAAGCATATACACCTACACCGGTGGAAGAGAAGAAGCTCCAATGCAATGATATTGCCATTAGTGCTCTTCATGAGGCATTAGATGACAAGACATTTGAGCAAGTGAAGAACATAGAAGTTGCACATGATGCTTGGGCCAAGTTAGAAGAAACATTTGAGGGCACCGAAGGCACAAAGACCGCCAAAGCATATATCTTGCAAGAAAAGTTCTCTAGCTTCAAGATGCAAGAAGATGAGAGTGTACCAAAAATGTTTCATAGATTGCAAGTCATTGTCAATGAGCTCAAGGCACTTGGTGAGGAAGTCAAGGACAACCAATTCTCTATGAAATTCTTGAGAAGCTTGCCCAAGAGGTTTGATACATTGATCACCGTGCTAGTGAGGACTACATTGAAGGATTCAACTCGTCAACAAATATTTCAAGAAGTGATGACCGATGATTCATATAGAGAAGATGATGAGAAGGATGAGTTGGTCAAGAAGAAGAAGAAGGAAAATGAGAAGAAAGATGATGAGAAGAAGAAGAGTGTGGCATTCAAAGCCACCACATCCAAGGGCAAATTCAAGATTGAATCATCAAGTGAAGAAGACTCAAGCTCTTGTGATAGTGATGACATTGATGAGAAGATGGCTCTCTTTGTCAAGCAATTTGGCAAGTTCATGAAGAAGAAAGGCTTTCGTGCAAGAAGAAGGAAGAACTTATCCAAGAAGAATGAGCATACCATGAGATGCTTTAGATGCCATAGCAAGGATCATCTCATTGCAAAGTGTCCTTATGATAGTGATGATGAAGATGCTATCAAGAAGGAGAGGAAGAAGCAAAAGAAGAAGCAAGAAAACAAGGAGAGCTCTCATAAGAAAAAGAATGATTCTCATGTTGCTACATGGGATAGTGATGATTCCTCAAGTGATGAAGAGGATGACAACAAGAGCAAGAAGAAGGGGCATGCTAGCATTGCTATTCAAGAGAAGAGCTCCATATTTGACACTCCATCATGCTTCATGGCTAAGGCCGCTAAGGTATCATCTGACGATGAGAGTGATCATGACAATGTTAGTGATAGTGATAGTGATGAAGAAGAATTCACTAAAGATGAACTAATCACTATGCTAGAAGATTGCACTCAACATTTTAAAGAATCTAGAAAGGAGTGCAAGGGCTTGCTTAAGGAAAAGAAAAACCTTATGCAAGAACTTGATGAGCTTAGAGCATTTTATGAGAGTCTAAAGGTAGACCATAAGAAGCTTCAAAAGTCTCACACTAAGCTTGAAGAAGCTCATTCCTCTCTAGTTGAAAAATGTGAAAACATGCCAACTAATGTTGAAAAAGCTAAAACTTGCAACATAGGCATATCTTGTGATATAATTGATAAATCTTGTCATAAGCCTATTATTGTTGCTCCCACTAACCCTTCATGTAGCGCATCTACATCATCCTCATCTAGTAGTGATGGTTTCACTTGTGACTCCACACTTATAGTTGAGAATGAAAATCTCAAGAAGGAGGTAAAAGAGCTCAATCACACTTTAGCTAAGGCTTATGGTGGTGAGGACCGCTTGCTTATGTGCTTGGGTAGCCAAAGAGCTTCTCTCTACAAAGAGGGATTGGGCTATAACCCCAAGAAAGACAAGGCCACTTTTGCTCCTCACAAAACTCGTTTTGTGAAGAACAATGGTAGCTATTGCAAAAGTTGCAAGCAAGTTGGTCACATAGAGCAACATTGCATAAACAAGAAATCCAATGTTAATGTATCCTCAATTAAGTTTGATTCTTTCTATATACTTACCAAGGGTACAAATGGTGTTCATACTAAGTTCATTGGTGCACCATGGATGGGCTCAAAGAAGAAAGCCATTTGGGTACCAAAGAGCTTGGTCACTAACCTTGGAGGACCCAAACAAGTTTGGGTACCTAAAAAGAATTGATCTTGTCTTGTAGGTCAATTACAAAGCTGGAGGAAGGCATTGGGTGCTTGATAGTGGGTGCACTCAACATATGACCGGGGATTCTTGTATGTTCAAATCTATTGATACAAGTCAAAATGGTGGTTTTGATGCTATCACTTTCGGCAACAACAAGAAAGGCAAGGTCAAGGGGCTTGGTAAAATTGCTATCTCAAATGACATGAGCATATCTAATGTATTGCTAGTTGAGAGCTTGGACTTCAATCTTTTGTCGGTGGCACAACTTTGTGATCTTGGCTTCAAGTGCATATTTGGTAGTGATGATGTTGAAGTCATAAGTGTTGATGGATCAAATTTGATATTCAAAGGATTTAGACATGGTAGTTTATACTTGATTGACTTCAATGATAGTGAGACACAATTGACATCATGCTTGCTTAGCAAATCTAGTATGGGATGGTTGTGGCATAGAAGGCTTGGTCATGTTGGAATGAAACAATTGAACAAACTTTTGAGGCATGACTTAGTTAGAGGCTTGAAAGATGTGACTTTTGAAAAGGATAAACCATGTAGTGCTTGTCAAGCCGGCAAACAAGTTGGAAATACACATCCTAGTAAGAGTGAAATGAGCACATCAAAGGCATTTGAGCTATTGCACATGGACTTGTTTGGGCCAACAACATACACTAGCATTGGTGGCAACAAGTATGGTTTTGTGATAGTGGATGACTACACAAGATACACTTGGATGTTCTTTCTCTATGACAAGAGTGATGTTTATGATCTATTCAAGTCTTTTGTCAAAAGAGTGCAAAATGAGTTTGAAATCACCATCAAGAAGATTAGAAGTGACAATGGTAGTGAGTTTAAGAACACAAGAATTGATGAATTGTGTGATGATCTTGGTATTGGACATCAATTCTCTCCAACATACACTCCTCAATCTAATGGTGTAGTTGAAAGAAAGAATAGAACTTTGATTGACATGGCTAGATCAATGCTTAGTGAGTACAATGTGAGCCATTCATTTTGGAGTGAAGCTATCAACACGGCTTGCTATTGTAGCAACCGTCTCTATTGCCATGGGAAGCTTGGAAAGACACCTTATGAGCTATTGAATGGAAGAAAGCCCAACATTGCATACTTTAGAGTGTTTGGTTGCAAATGCTATATTCTCAAGAAAGGCACTAGATTGAGTGTGGCGGAACCGTCTGAATCGGCACATTATCGATAATACTCGTCTTCCATTGACACTAAGTATTCCGATAATGAACCAAGTCAAACACCTCCGTCGAGCACACCCGAAGGAGAACTCGAATAATCCACGTTTTCATCCAGGATACAATAATGAATACAAGCTTACAATACTTAGTCCATTTCATACAATAGCAGTCTTGGAAATTTATTCATTACAATACCAGAGTTCAGAGTGCAGTAATTAAACAGCGGAAACTAATTAAACATCTAGCGGAAAACGATACAAGGATCCGTCTGTGCCCACCAGAAGAATCCTCCACACAGCAGCCAACTTCTTAAATTGCGCCTGCAACAGGGGTAAAATAACCCTAAGTACAAAATGTACTTGCAAGACTTACCCGACTAGTGGGAATATATATTTCCCGACTCACAAGGATATGAAAGGCTTTTTGGTTTGCTGTTTCATTTTGCCTGCAAAGCTTACTAAAGTGTATCCTTACTGGTAAATATTTAGCAGTCATTTTTTTTCATTAGCTAAACATTCTAGGTAAGCACCTGTTCTACTTTCAAGCAAGTGATAAGCAATCATACTCATTTCTCTTTCTTTCCTTTCTCCCACCAACTTTATTATTCCAGTTGTTACTACGATGCCATGCCATAGTCAAGCCGTACCGTCTAAGCGACGGCGATTTGCGAATCAATGTGCCCAGCTGGGTACCCCGAAAGACACACGCCTCATCTGTACCCCGGGCACAGATGAGACCAACTCGCTCCACTCCTGTCACAGGTTCCAGGTCCCCGTCCAAACTTGGACTCCAAGCCCCCACACTTGAGGCCCGGCCTCAAAGTGGTGCTTAGACCTCCACCTATCCCCGCCTCCAATCAGTCGGTCCGGAAAGAGCCAGAGCCCATGACAAGAGAGTAACAAGTCTTCCTAGCCCCCATCCGCTAGTATATGCTCGGGATAATAAGATCTGTGACAAGACTATTGTCCATAACAACGAACAGTTCTTAATCGACACGGACAGGGAAACGATGCAACCAAGCTAAGCCCGTGGCCGCGGGACATAACTTGTCACACCCACCAGTACCCAAACCATATCCCTGCCCGGTCTCCAATTTTCTTTCACCTTCTTATCATGTGATACAATAATAATCACCTATTGTGAGTAACGACAGGTTACCCATTACCGTCATCCTAAGCATCGCATCTACACGACCTGTACTAGTAGGACTCATAGGTGGGTATATATGTGCAAGTAGTTTTCATATCAACTCCTGATACGTAATGCAAACATATATATACCAAGTGATTAATAAAATAGGGGTTATGCACCGGGGCTTGCCTTGGGCAGGCACGGAGTCAACAAAGTCAGTCGGCGGCTCCGGAACCTCCTCCGCTGCAAGGACCTCCTCGATCACCTCCACGACCTCCTCGTACTCCTGGTCGTCGATGGTCACCACGTCCGCCTCCAACTCGTTCACTACATGCATGCAATGATGGTGCAATAAATTAATACTTAGACAACAACAACTCTTAAAAGTACACAACTACTAAGCTAATTAACTAACTCTAATGGTTAACATGCTAAGCTATCCATTACTTCTACTAAGCAAGAACTAGCTAGCCTAATATTCTCTACTAACTAAAATACATTTCATGATAAATAGATAAATTTAGTTGAGCTCTAGAGACGAAGAAAATGACATGGACAGACAACTCTTGATTTTCAATGAATTTAGGAAGAAGAATCAACGGAATTGGAGTTCGTATGGTGGAGATATTGGTTGCGCAAAGTAGCTATTAATAATCTCAAAAAAAACAAAGGAACTTAATTAGCTCATGGCTTTCTCCCGTGGCTTGCTCATGAATGAGGTCTTTAATCAAAGGAATAATGAAGACGGATGGCGCTGCTAGGGAGAAACAGAGGAAGTACAAGAGGAACTCGCGGGATACCTACCGCAGTCCACTGATGCTTCGATAGACGCAGCTTACACGGCAAGAACAGAGAAACTTGATTAGAGAGGAAGAGGTGGACAACAAGTCTGGCGAGCTCGCGATCGCGAGACGTCTCCTTTTAAGGACGAGAGACGCAGGGACGCTCGCACTGGAAAAGAGATCGACGTGCGCGACGCAGCATACGGACTTTTGCTCTGGCGAGCAGCGACTTCCACGTGCACAGCAAGTCTCCGTGCTACAGTGTTTCTGTGTGCTACAGTGCACTCCGCGATGCTACAGTAACCTCTGCGCTGCTACAGTGCATTCTACGACGCTACAATGACCTCTGCGCTACTACAGTGTATTCTGCGACGCTACAGTAACCTCTGCTCTGCTACAGTGCATTCTGCGACGCTACAGTGACCTCTGTGATGCTACAGTAACCTTGCAGTGACATTGCGTGCTCTCTGGTTTTCTTTCGCAGAGGCAGCGCGCCGTGTGGGCTGGGCAACATTGATTTTTGCAAACCACGGTGGCTAATTAAGTATTAACTAACACGTCAGTTGTGCGTGGTGTCCGCTGCTGCCGCGGTCGGTTGTCGCCGTGTGCGTGCGCGGGCATGCCTTGCGAGTGTGCTGTGAGCACGATCAAGGAATTTTAGAAAGAAAAAGAATTTCTAGCGCTGGAGTTGGATCAGGATGACAATAGTTAGTTGAACTGTGCTGAGGAATATTTGGACAAGGAATTAAATTAGAGCTCAAATTGAGAATTAGTGTAACAAAATTTAATTTCTCATTTTGCCATAAACAATAATACATAAACATGATGCTCATGACATGGTTTAGTGATTTATTAACGCAGTAACACCGAGGGTGTTACAGCTCTACCCCCCTAAAAGAAAATCTCGACCCGAGATTTCACGTGCCTAGTGTGGGAAAAGATAAGCAAGTTAATTACTTAAGATGTTTACCTTGACGAACTAGGAATGAGATGAGGATAATGCTCCAAAATATAGCTTCCCAACTCCCAAGTGGCCTCATCCTCCGAATGATTTTTCCATTGAACCTTGTAAAATTTCACCACCTTGTTTCTTGTGATTCTTTCTTTTTCATCCAAAACCTTGATAGGGTGCTCAATATAAGAAAGATCGGGTTGAAGAGAAAGGCCTTCAATTTCCACAATTTCTTCGGGAACCCGCAAACATCTTTTCAATTGGGAGACATGGAAAACATCATGGACCGCTGACAAGATATCTGGGAGTTGAATACGATAAGCAACAGAACCCCTTTTCTCCAAAATTTTATAAGGACCCACATAGCGAGGAGCCAATTTTCCTCTGACACCAAACCTATGCACACCTCTCATGGGAGATACCTTGAGGTACACATAATCACCAACCTCGAACTGCAAGGGCCTTCTCCTTTTGTCTGCATAATTTTTCTGACGACTCTGAGCTGACTTCAAGTGACCTTGGATGACTCTCACTTGATCTCTTGCCTTCTTAATGAGATCGGGCCCATAATGACCACGGTCTCCCACCTCCACCCAGTTGAGTGGTGCCCTACATTTCTTGCCATACAGAGCCTCAAAAGGTGCCATGCGAATGCTCTCTTGATAACTGTTGTTATAAGAGAACTCAGCAAACCTCAAACAGTCATCCCACTTTTCAGGAAAAGAAATGACACAGGCCCTCAACATGTCTTCTAGTACTTGGTTGATTCTCTCTGTTTGACCATCAGTCTGGGGATGATAAGCAGAACTTCTAAGAAGGCGAGTACCAAGACACTTCTGCAACTGCTCCCAGAAACGTGACACAAATACTGATCCCCGATCAGAAACTATAGTGAGAGGAACTCCATGTAGAGTAACAACTCGGTCAAAATATAACTTGGCATATTGCATGGCTATGAACCTATTACCCACCGGAAGAAAATGAGCTGACTTGGTAAGACGATCCACAATGACCCAAATAGAATCATGTCCTCTTACTGTGCGGGGCAAACCCACAATAAAATCCATGGAAATATCCTCCCATTTCCAAGCAGGGATAGGCAAGGGCTGTAGCAAACCCGGTGTACGCAGGTGATCAGCTTTAACTCTTCCACAAATGTCACACTCAGAGATGTACTTGGCCACATCTTGCTTTAGGTTGGGCCACCAATACACGTGCCTCAAATCATGATACATTTTATTACTCCCTGGGTGAATGGACAACTTGGAGTTATGGGCCTCTTCCAAGATTTTTGTCCTAAGCTCAACACTTCCTGGCACTACCAATCTCCTCTTGTACCTGAGCACACCTTGCTCATCAATATTAAAATGGGGCCCTCGTCCTTTAGCCATCAATATCCTGATGTGAGGAATCACCTCAGTGTCCTTCCTCTGCTCCAAGACAATTTGATCCAGCAAGTCAGAAACCAAGGCAATATGTGCCAACACCTCATGATGAGCAAAAGACAAAGACTCCTCATCCTCCTGGTGTGACTTCCGACTTAATGCATCAGCTACCACATTAGCTTTGCCGAGATGATAGTGCACCTCTAAATCATAATCCTTAATTAACTCAAGCCACCTTCGTTGCCTCATATTTAACTCGGGTTGAGTAAAAATATATTTGAGGCTCTTGTGGTCCGTATAAATATTTACCTTGTTTCCCAACAAAAAGTGCCTCCATATTTTTAGAGCATGCACAACCGCACCAAGCTCTAAATCATGGGTGGGATAGTTTACTTCATGCTTTTTCAGCTGACGGGAAGCATAAGCTACTGCCCGTCCTTCTTGCATAAGCACACACCCAAGTCCGGACCGAGAGGCATCACAATATACATCAAATGGTTTCCCAATATCAGGCTGAGCAAGAATAGGAGCAGTGGTCAAATACTTCTTCAGAGCTTGAAATGCCTCCTCACAAGCCGGGCCCCAAACAAACTTGACATCCTTCTGAAGCAACTTGGTCATGGGTTTAGCTATCTTGGCAAAGTCAGGAATGAAACGCCGATAATAACCGGCAAGGCCAAGGAACTGACGTATCTGATGCACGGACCTTGGTGATTTCCAATTTAAAACCTCTTGCACCTTGCTAGGGTCCACTGATATGCCTTCAGGGGTCAAGACATGTCCCAAAAATTGTACCCGGTCTAGCCAAAATTCACACTTGCTAAACTTGGCATATAACTGATGCTCGCGTAGTCTGGTTAGGACTATGCGAAGATGCCGGGCATGCTCATCTTCATTCTTTGAATATATTAAAATATCATCAATAAACACCACCACAAACTTATCCAACTCCGGCATGAAGACTGAGTTCATGAGGTACATGAAAAATGCAGGAGCATTGGTAAGACCAAAGGACATTACTAGGTACTCATAAAGGCCGTACCTAGTGGAAAAGGCTATCTTTGGTACATCTTGGGGCCGGATTTTTATTTGGTGATACCCAGAACGGAGGTCAATTTTTGAAAATACCTTTGCACCAGCTAACTGATCAAACAAGGTATCAATCCGAGGCAAGGGATATTTATTTTTAATAGTTACTGCATTAAGGGGGCGATAATCAATACACATCCGAAGAGTGCCATCCTTCTTCTTCACAAAAATAGCTGGACAACCCCATGGTGAAGTGCTAGGACGAATAAATCCCTTCTCCCTCAGCTCTTCTAATTGCTTCTTCATTTCAGCTAACTCTGGAGGAGCCATACGATAAGGACGTCTAGAAATAGGAGTAGTACCGGGCTCTAGCTCAATGGTAAACTCCACATCTCTATCAGGAGGTAACCCAGGTAAATCTTCAGGAAAAACATCCAGAAATTCACAGACCATAGGAATAGAGGCAAGAGCAGGAGAAGCTTCAGTATTAGAGACGGCTGCTAGAGAAGAGATTAGTGGCATAATAAGAGACATTCTATCCTCAGATGAAGGAAGCTTCAACTCCACCACTCTATGGTTAAGGTCCAAAACTACACCATTCCTCCCCAACCAATTCATTCCCAAGATAGCATCTGTACTTTGCCCAGGCAATACCATGAACTGGACACGATAAGAATGAGTGGCCAAAACCATTCTAAGTGTCTCAGTCCGGGTCTGAATACATAACTGTGCACCAGGGGTGCTAACCTTATATGCAACAGAAATCATTGCAGTAGGTATATTGTGCCTTTCTACGAAACCCATACTCATGAATGAATGTGATGCACCAGAATCAAATAACACATATGCTGGGTGGGAGTTGATGGAGAACATACCAGCCATCACAGGCTCTCCCTGTGGAAACTCCTCAGCTGCAGTGAAATTAACATGTCCCGAGCGGCTCACAGGCACCTTCTTCCTGATAATAGTCCTCTTGACCAAGCGAGAGTTGGCTGCAGACTGAGCAGACTGAATAGGATGATTTTCAGGACACTCCCGAGCATAGTGGCCTTCCTTGCCACACTTGAAACAAATAACTGGTGGCCTGTTTCCCTGTCCCTGACGAGGCTGGGACTGCTGTCCCTGAGGCTGCTGCACCTGCTGAGTAGGTGCACGGTACTGAGTGTGCTGAACTGAAGTGGCTTGCTGAAAGTGACGTGGCTGCTGTCCACCCTGAGAATAATAAGGCACCCTCCTAACAACTTGTACCTTCTGCGCATGTGGGTGACTAGAGGATCCAGTAATCACCCGCTTGCGCTTCCACTCAGACTGGGTGTCATTCTGAAGTCCCTCCATGGAAATGGCAGCACTCATCAATGCACCAAAGGTCTGATAGCCCCCAGTGAACAACTTCTCCTTTAAGACACAAGAGAGACCATCCCTAAAACAATCCATCTTCTTCTGATCGGTGTCCACAAGATAACCAGCATACTGAGCCAGATGGTTGAACTTGGTTGCATACTCCACCACGGTCATATTACCCTGCCTTAACTCCTTAAACTCAGTCAACTTCCTGCTCATCAAACCAGCAGGAATAAAGTGCTCACGAAAAGCAGTGACAAACTCCTGCCAAGTCACCCGGTGACCTACAAGCTGCATGGCTTGGAAGGTGTCCCACCACGCAGTAGCAGATCCTAGAAGCTGCTGTGCAACAAAGTGCACCTTCTGGTCATCAGCCACATTGTGCAGCAACATCAACTTCTGCTCTATGGTGCGAAGCCAATGATCTGCATCCAGAGGCTCAGCAGACGGTGTGAAGGTAGGTGGCTGCGTCTTCAAAAAGTCCTGATAGGTGCTGGGCCTGTCATGCCCACGAGCACCATCCCCATTCCTACCACCATCACCGTGGCCCCCACGAACAAGGTTACCAACTAACTGTGCCATCATTTCCATGACACGGTTGGACTCACGACGGGCAGTCAACATCTCAGCCAGCATCTCTTCAGGATTCATAGGAGGTACTGGTGCCCGAGGTAGTGCAGCATCCAACATTGGGACCCCATTGCTATCCCCCTGATGCTCACCATCATTGCCTTGATCACTTCCACCATGGCCAAGGACAGCCCCACCACTGGCACTCCCATGATGAGACCCCTGACTCATCTGTGATCATATAAGGATCCTCCATTAGGGACAAACTTTCAGATTCAAGGACAGACTCAAAGAAAAGATACACTTGATAAGGGATAAAATAATCAGACTTCCATAGTTAATTGGAGCACTTATTTTTTTATTATTTCCCTATCATTTATTAAACAAACTTATACGTGACGGGGTATATAATTAATTTTTTTTATATGCTCATGATGCATGTATCGGCCTATTCGTCGCTCAAGCCGAATATAGCGGCATTCGCGAATATTTTGGCACAAGGTATACTCACTCACCGTATACTAGTCGATTTATACGATGCGTAAGTTAGTGTACCTGCAGGACTTTTCATTAGATAAAATCAGTGCCACTATCCTAGATAGACCATATTACTAGGGCGAATACTTATTTATGCGAATTTACCGAATCCTATTTTTCACAAATCTTTTGTTGGTCAAATTTTTAAATTTAAAAAGAGGTGATTAAGCTTGTAAATTCATTATTGGCTCTGGTACCAACTGTGGCGGAACCGTCTGAATCGGCACATTATCGATAATACTCGTCTTCCATTGACACTAAGTATTCCGATAATGAACCAAGTCAAACACCTCCGTCGAGCACACCCGAAGGAGAACTCGAATAATCTACGTTTTCATCCAGGATACAATAATGAATACAAGCTTACAATACTTAGTCCATTTCATACAATAGCAGTCTTGGAAATTTATTCATTACAATACCAGAGTTCAGAGTGCAGTAATTAAACAGCGGAAACTAATTAAACATCTAGCAGAAAACGATACAAGGATCCGTCTGTGCCCACCAGAAGAATCCTCCACACAGCAGCCAACTTCTTAAATTGCGCCTGCAACAGGGGTAAAATAACCCTAAGTACAAAATGTACTTGCAAGACTTACCCGACTAGTGGGAATATATATTTCCCGACTCACAAGGATATGAAAGGCTTTTTGGTTTGCTGTTTCATTTTGCCTGCAAAGCTTACTAAAGTGTATCCTTACTGGTAAATATTTAGCAGTCATTTTTTTTCATTAGCTAAACATTCTAGGTAAGCACCTGTTCTACTTTCAAGCAAGTGATAAGCAATCATACTCATTTCTCTTTCTTTCCTTTCTCCCACCAACTTTATTATTCCAGTTGTTACTACGATGCCATGCCATAGTCAAGCCGTACCGTCTAAGCGACGGCGATTCGCGAATCAATGTGCCCAGCTGGGTACCCCGAAAGACACACGCCTCATCTGTACCCCGGGCACAGATGAGACCAACTCGCTCCACTCCTGTCACAGGTTCCAGGTCCCCGTCCAAACTTGGACTCCAAGCCCCCACACTTGAGGCCCGGCCTCAAAGTGGTGCTTAGACCTCCACCTATCCCCGCCTCCAATCAGTCGGTCCGGAAAGAGCCGGAGCCCATGACAAGAGAGTAACAAGTCTTCCTAGCCCCCATCCGCTAGTATATGCTCGGGATAATAAGATCTGTGACAAGACTATTGTCCATAACAACGAACAGTTCTTAATCGACACAGACAGGGAAACGATGCAACCAAGCTAAGCCCGTGGCCGCGGGACATAACTTGTCACACCCACCAGTACCCAAACCATATCCCTGCCCGGTCTCCAATTTTCTTTCACCTTCTTATCATGTGATACAATAATAATCACCTATTGTGAGTAACGACAGGTTACCCATTACCGTCATCCTAAGCATCGCATCTACACGACCTGTACTAGTAGGACTCATAGGTGGGTATATATGTGCAAGTAGTTTTCATATCAACTCCTGATACGTAATGCAAACATATATATACCAAGTGATTAATAAAATAGGGGTTATGCACCGGGGCTTGCCTTGGGCAGGCACGGAGTCAACAAAGTCAGTCGGCGGCTCCGGAACCTCCTCCGCTGCAAGGACCTCCTCGATCACCTCCACGACCTCCTCGTACTCCTGGTCGTCGATGGTCACCACGTCCGCCTCCAACTCGTTCACTACATGCATGCAATGATGGTGCAATAAATTAATACTTAGACAACAACAACTCTTAAAAGTACACAACTACTAAGCTAATTAACTAACTCTAATGGTTAACATGCTAAGCTATCCATTACTTCTACTAAGCAAGAACTAGCTAGCCTAATATTCTCTACTAACTAAAATACATTTCATGATAAATAGATAAATTTAGTTGAGCTCTAGAGACGAAGAAAATGAAATGGACAGACAACTCTTGATTTTCAATGAATTTAGGAAGAAGAATCAACGGAATTGGAGTTCGTATGGTGGAGATATTGGTTGCGCAAAGTAGCTATTAATAATCTCAAAAAAAACAAAGGAACTTAATTAGCTCATGGCTTTCTCCCGTGGCTTGCTCATGAATGAGGTCTTTAATCAAAGGAATAATGAAGACGGATGGCGCTGCTAGGGAGAAACAGAGGAAGTACAAGAGGAACTCGCGGGATACCTACCGCAGTTCACTGATGCTTCGATAGACGCAGCTTACACGGCAAGAACAGAGAAACTTGATTAGAGAGGAAGAGGTGGACAACAAGTCTGGCGAGCTCGCGATCGCGAGACGTCTCCTTTTAAGGACGAGAGACGCAGGGACGCTCGCACTGGAAAAGAGATCGACGTGCGCGACGCAGTATACGGACTTTTGCTCTGGCGAGCAGCGACTTCCACGTGCACAGCAAGTCTCCGTGCTACAGTGTTTCTGTGTGCTACAGTGCACTCCGCGACGCTACAGTAACCTCTGCGCTGCTACAGTGCATTCTGCGACGCTACAATGACCTCTGCGCTACTACAGTGTATTCTGCGACGCTACAGTAACCTCTGCTCTGCTACAGTGCATTCTGCGACGCTACAGTGACCTCTGTGATGCTACAGTAACCTGCAGTGACATTGCGTGCTCTCTGGTTTTCTTTCGCAGAGGCAGCGCGCCGTGTGGGCTGGGCAACATTGATTTTTGCAAACCACGGTGGCTAATTAAGTATTAACTAACACGTCAGTTGTGCGTGGTGTCCGCTGCTGCCGCGGTCGGTTGTCACCGTGTGCGTGCGCGGGCATGCCTTGCGAGTGTGCTGTGAGCACGATCAAGGAATTTTAGAAAGAAAAAGAATTTCTAGCGCTGGAGTTGGATCAGGATGACAATAGTTAGTTGAACTGTGCTGAGGAATATTTGGACAAGGAATTAAATTAGAGCTCAAATTGAGAATTAGTGCAACAAAATTTAATTTCTCATTTTGCCATAAACAATAATACATAAACATGATGCTCATGACATGGTTTAGTGATTTATTAACGCAGTAACACCGAGGGTGTTACAGCTCTACCCCCTAAAAGAAAATCTCGACCCGAGATTTCACGTGCCTAGTGTGGGAAAAGATAAGCAAGTTAATTACTTAAGATGTTTACCTTGACGAACTAGGAATGAGATGAGGATAATGCTCCAAAATATAGCTTCCCAACTCCCAAGTGGCCTCATCCTCCGAATGATTTTTCCATTGAACCTTGTAAAATTTCACCACCTTGTTTCTTGTGATTCTTTCTTTTTCATCCAAAACCTTGATAGGGTGCTCAATATAAGAAAGATCGGGTTGAAGAGAAAGGCCTTCAATTTCCACAATTTCTTCGGGAACCCGCAAACATCTTTTCAATTGGGAGACATGGAAAACATCATGGACCGCTGACAAGATATCTGGGAGTTGAATACGATAAGCAACAGAACCCCTTTTCTCCAAAATTTTATAAGGACCCACATAGCGAGGAGCCAATTTTCCTCTGACACCAAACCTATGCACACCTCTCATGGGAGATACCTTGAGGTACACATAATCACCAACCTCGAACTGCAAGGGCCTTCTCCTTTTGTCTGCATAATTTTTCTGACGACTCTGAGCTGACTTCAAGTGACCTTGGATGACTCTCACTTGATCTCTTGCCTTCTTAATGAGATCGGGCCCATAATGACCACGGTCTCCCACCTCCACCCAGTTGAGTGGTGCCCTACATTTCTTGCCATACAGAGCCTCAAAAGGTGCCATGCGAATGCTCTCTTGATAACTGTTGTTATAAGAGAACTCAGCAAACCTCAAACAGTCATCCCACTTTTCAGGAAAAGAAATGACACAGGCCCTCAACATGTCTTCTAGTACTTGGTTGATTCTCTCTGTTTGACCATCAGTCTGGGGATGATAAGCAGAACTTCTAAGAAGGCGAGTACCAAGACACTTCTGCAACTGCTCCCAGAAACGTGACACAAATACTGATCCCCGATCAGAAACTATAGTGAGAGGAACTCCATGTAGAGTAACAACTCGGTCAAAATATAACTTGGCATATTGCATGGCTATGAACCTATTACCCACCGGAAGAAAATGAGCTGACTTGGTAAGACGATCCACAATGACCCAAATAGAATCATGTCCTCTTACTGTGCGGGGCAAACCCACAATAAAATCCATGGAAATATCCTCCCATTTCCAAGCAGGGATAGGCAAGGGCTGTAGCAAACCCGGTGTACGCAGGTGATCAGCTTTAACTCTTCCACAAATGTCACACTCAGAGATGTACTTGGCCACATCTTGCTTTAGGTTGGGCCACCAATACACGTGCCTCAAATCATGATACATTTTATTACTCCCTGGGTGAATGGACAACTTGGAGTTATGGGCCTCTTCCAAGATTTTTGTCCTAAGCTCAACACTTCCTGGCACTACCAATCTCCTCTTGTACCTGAGCACACCTTGCTCATCAATATTAAAATGGGGCCCTCGTCCTTTAGCCATCAATATCCTGATGTGAGGAATCACCTCAGTGTCCTTCCTCTGCTCCAAGACAATTTGATCCAGCAAGTCAGAAACCAAGGCAATATGTGCCAACACCTCATGATGAGCAAAAGACAAAGACTCCTCATCCTCCTGGTGTGACTTCCGACTTAATGCATCAGCTACCACATTAGCTTTGCCGAGATGATAGTGCACCTCTAAATCATAATCCTTAATTAACTCAAGCCACCTTCGTTGCCTCATATTTAACTCGGGTTGAGTAAAAATATATTTGAGGCTCTTGTGGTCCGTATAAATATTTACCTTGTTTCCCAACAAAAAGTGCCTCCATATTTTTAGAGCATGCACAACCGCACCAAGCTCTAAATCATGGGTGGGATAGTTTACTTCATGCTTTTTCAGCTGACGGGAAGCATAAGCTACTGCCCGTCCTTCTTGCATAAGCACACACCCAAGTCCGGACCGAGAGGCATCACAATATACATCAAATGGTTTCCCAATATCAGGCTGAGCAAGAATAGGAGCAGTGGTCAAATACTTCTTCAGAGCTTGAAATGCCTCCTCACAAGCCGGGCCCCAAACAAACTTGACATCCTTCTGAAGCAACTTGGTCATGGGTTTAGCTATCTTGGCAAAGTCAGGAATGAAACGCCGATAATAACCGGCAAGGCCAAGGAACTGACGTATCTGATGCACGGACCTTGGTGATTTCCAATTTAAAACCTCTTGCACCTTGCTAGGGTCCACTGATATGCCTTCAGGGGTCAAGACATGTCCCAAAAATTGTACCCGGTCTAGCCAAAATTCACACTTGCTAAACTTAGCATATAACTGATGCTCGCGTAGTCTGGTTAGGACTATGCGAAGATGCCGGGCATGCTCATCTTCATTCTTTGAATATATTAAAATATCATCAATAAACACCACCACAAACTTATCCAACTCCGGCATGAAGACTGAGTTCATGAGGTACATGAAAAATGCAGGAGCATTGGTAAGACCAAAGGACATTACTAGGTACTCATAAAGGCCGTACCTAGTGGAAAAGGCTGTCTTTGGTACATCTTGGGGCCGGATTTTTATTTGGTGATACCCAGAACGGAGGTCAATTTTTGAAAATACCTTTGCACCAGCTAACTGATCAAACAAGGTATCAATCCGAGGCAAGGGATATTTATTTTTAATAGTTACTGCATTAAGGGGGCGATAATCAATACACATCCGAAGAGTGCCATCCTTCTTCTTCACAAAAATAGCTGGACAACCCCATGGTGAAGTGCTAGGACGAATAAATCCCTTCTCCCTCAGCTCTTCTAATTGCTTCTTCATTTCAGCTAACTCTGGAGGAGCCATACGATAAGGACGTCTAGAAATAGGAGTAGTACCGGGCTCTAGCTCAATGGTAAACTCCACATCTCTATCAGGAGGTAACCCAGGTAAATCTTCAGGAAAAACATCCGGAAATTCACAGACCATAGGAATAGAGGCAAGAGCAGGAGAAGCTTCAGTATTAGAGACGGCTGCTAGAGAAGAGATTAGTGGCATAATAAGGGACATTCTATCCTCAGATGAAGGAAGCTTCAACTCCACCACTCTATGGTTAAGGTCCAAAACTACACCATTCCTCCCCAACCAATTCATTCCCAAGATAGCATCTGTACTTTGCCCAGGCAATACCATGAACTGGACACGATAAGAATGAGTGGCCAAAACCAGGCTAAGTGTCTCAGTCCGGGTCTGAATACATAACTGTGCACCAGGGGTGCTAACCTTATATGCAACAGAAATCATTGCAGTAGGTATATTGTGCCTTTCTACGAAACCCATACTCATGAATGAATGTGATGCACCAGAATCAAATAACACATATGCTGGGTGGGAGTTGATGGAGAACATACCAGCCATCACAGGCTCTCCCTGTGGAAACTCCTCAGCTGCAGTGAAATTAACATGTCCCGAGCGGCTCACAGGCACCTTCTTCCTGATAATAGTCCTCTTGACCAAGCGAGAGTTGGCTGCAGACTGAGCAGACTGAATAGGATGATTTTCAGGACACTCCCGAGCATAGTGGCCTTCCTTGCCACACTTGAAACAAATAACTGGTGGCCTATTTCCCTGTCCCTGACGAGGCTGGGACTGCTGTCCCTGAGGCTGCTGCACCTGCTGAGTAGGTGCACGGTACTGAGTGTGCTGAACTGAAGTGGCTTGCTGAAAGTGACGTGGCTGCTGTCCACCCTGAGAATAATAAGGCACCCTCCTAACAACTTGTACCTTCTGCGCATGTGGGTGACTAGAGGATCCAGTAATCACCCGCTTGCGCTTCCACTCAGACTGGGTGTCATTCTGAAGTCCCTCCATGGAAATGGCAGCACTCATCAATGCACCAAAGGTCTGATAGCCCCCAGTGAACAACTTCTCCTTTAAGACACAAGAGAGACCATCCCTAAAACAATCCATCTTCTTCTGATCGGTGTCCACAAGATAACCAGCATACTGAGCCAGATGGTTGAACTTGGTTGCATACTCCACCACGGTCATATTACCCTGCCTTAACTCCTTAAACTCAGTCAACTTCCTGCTCATCAAACCAGCAGGAATAAAGTGCTCACGAAAAGCAGTGACAAACTCCTGCCAAGTCACCCGGTGACCTACAAGCTGCATGGCTTGGAAGGTGTCCCACCACGCAGTAGCAGATCCTAGAAGCTGCTGTGCAACAAAGTGCACCTTCTGGTCATCAGCCACATTGTGCAGCAACATCAACTTCTGCTCTATGGTGCGAAGCCAATGATCTGCATCCAGAGGCTCAGCAGACGGTGTGAAGGTAGGTGGCTGCGTCTTCAAAAAGTCCTGATAGGTGCTGGGCCTGTCATGCCCACGAGCACCATCCCCATTCCTACCACCATCACCGTGGCCCCCACGAACAAGGTTACCAACTAACTGTGCCATCATTTCCATGACACGGTTGGACTCACGACGGGCAGTCAACATCTCAGCCAGCATCTCTTCAGGATTCATAGGAGGTACTGGTGCCCGAGGTAGTGCAGCATCCAACATTGGGACCCCATTGCTATCCCCCTGATGCTCACCATCATTGCCTTGATCACTTCCACCATGGCCAAGGACAGCCCCACCACTGGCACTCCCATGATGAGACCCCTGACTCATCTGTGATCATATAAGGATCCTCCATTAGGGACAAACTTTCAGATTCAAGGACAGACTCAAAGAAAAGATACACTTGATAAGGGATAAAATAATCAGACTTCCATAGTTAATTGGAGCACTTATTTTTTTATTATTTCCCTATCATTTATTAAACAAACTTATACGTGACGGGGTATATAATTAATTTTTTTTATATGCTCATGATGCATGTATCGGCCTATTCGTCGCTCAAGCCGAATATAGCGGCATTCGCGAATATTTTGGCACAAGGTATACTCACTCACCGTATACTAGTCGATTTATACGATGCGTAAGTTAGTGTACCTGCAGGACTTTTCATTAGATAAAATCAGTGCCACTATCCTAGATAGACCATATTACTAGGGCGAATACTTATTTATGCGAATTTACCGAATCCTATTTTTCACAAATCTTTTGTTGGTCAAATTTTTAAATTTAAAAAGAGGTGATTAAGCTTGTAAATTCATTATTGGCTCTGGTACCAACTGTGGCGGAACCGTCTGAATCGGCACATTATCGATAATACTCGTCTTCCATTGACACTAAGTATTCCGATAATGAACCAAGTCAAACACCTCCGTCGAGCACACCCGAAGGAGAACTCGAATAATCTACGTTTTCATCCAGGATACAATAATGAATACAAGCTTACAATACTTAGTCCATTTCATACAATAGCAGTCTTGGAAATTTATTCATTACAATACCAGAGTTCAGAGTGCAGTAATTAAACAGCGGAAACTAATTAAACATCTAGCGGAAAACGATACAAGGATCCGTCTGTGCCCACCAGAAGAATCCTCCACACAGCAGCCAACTTCTTAAATTGCGCCTGCAACAGGGGTAAAATAACCCTAAGTACAAAATGTACTTGCAAGACTTACCCGACTAGTGGGAATATATATTTCCCGACTCACAAGGATATGAAAGGCTTTTTGGTTTGCTGTTTCATTTTGCCTGCAAAGCTTACTAAAGTGTATCCTTACTGGTAAATATTTAGCAGTCATTTTTTTTTCATTAGCTAAACATTCTAGGTAAGCACCTGTTCTACTTTCAAGCAAGTGATAAGCAATCATACTCATTTCTCTTTCTTTCCTTTCTCCCACCAACTTTATTATTCCAGTTGTTACTACGATGCCATGCCATAGTCAAGCCGTACCGTCTAAGCGACGGCGATTCACGAATCAATGTGCCCAGCTGGGTACCCCGAAAGACACACGCCTCATCTGTACCCCGGGCACAGATGAGACCAACTCGCTCCACTCCTGTCACAGGTTCCAGGTCCCCGTCCAAACTTGGACTCCAAGCCCCCACACTTGAGGCCCGGCCTCAAAGTGGTGCTTAGACCTCCACCTATCCCCGCCTCCAATCAGTCGGTCCGGAAAGAGCCGGAGCCCATGACAAGAGAGTAACAAGTCTTCCTAGCCCCCATCCGCTAGTATATGCTCGGGATAATAAGATCTGTGACAAGACTATTGTCCATAACAACGAACAGTTCTTAATCGACACGGACAGGGAAACGATGCAACCAAGCTAAGCCCGTGGCCGCGGGACATAACTTGTCACACCCACCAGTACCCAAACCATATCCCTGCCCGGTCTCCAATTTTCTTTCACCTTCTTATCATGTGATACAATAATAATCACCTATTGTGAGTAACGACAGGTTACCCATTACCGTCATCCTAAGCATCGCATCTACACGACCTGTACTAGTAGGACTCATAGGTGGGTATATATGTGCAAGTAGTTTTCATATCAACTCCTGATACGTAATGCAAACATATATATACCAAGTGATTAATAAAATAGGGGTTATGCACCGGGGCTTGCCTTGGGCAGGCACGGAGTCAACAAAGTCAGTCGGCGGCTCCGGAACCTCCTCCGCTGCAAGGACCTCCTCGATCACCTCCACGACCTCCTCGTACTCCTGGTCGTCGATGGTCACCACGTCCGCCTCCAACTCGTTCACTACATGCATGCAATGATGGTGCAATAAATTAATACTTAGACAACAACAACTCTTAAAAGTACACAACTACTAAGCTAATTAACTAACTCTAATGGTTAACATGCTAAGCTATCCATTACTTCTACTAAGCAAGAACTAGCTAGCCTAATATTCTCTACTAACTAAAATACATTTCATGATAAATAGATAAATTTAGTTGAGCTCTAGAGACGAAGAAAATGACATGGACAGACAACTCTTGATTTTCAATGAATTTAGGAAGAAGAATCAACGGAATTGGAGTTCGTATGGTGGAGATATTGGTTGCGCAAAGTAGCTATTAATAATCTCAAAAAAAACAAAGGAACTTAATTAGCTCATGGCTTTCTCCCGTGGCTTGCTCATGAATGAGGTCTTTAATCAAAGGAATAATGAAGACGGATGGCGCTGCTAGGGAGAAACAGAGGAAGTACAAGAGGAACTCGCGGGATACCTACCGCAGTCCACTGATGCTTCGATAGACGCAGCTTACACGGCAAGAACAGAGAAACTTGATTAGAGAGGAAGAGGTGGACAACAAGTCTGGCGAGCTCGCGATCGCGAGACGTCTCCTTTTAAGGACGAGAGACGCAGGGACGCTCGCACTGGAAAAGAGATCGACGTGCGCGACGCAGCATACGGACTTTTGCTCTGGCGAGCAGCGACTTCCACGTGCACAGCAAGTCTCCGTGCTACAGTGTTTCTGTGTGCTACAGTGCACTCCGCGACGCTACAGTAACCTCTGCGCTGCTACAGTGCATTCTGCAACGCTACAGTGCCCTCTGCACTGCTACAGTGTATTCTGCGACGCTACAGTGATCTCTGCTCTGCTACAATGCATTCTGCGACGCTACAGTGACCTCTGTGATGCTACAGTAACCTGCAGTGACATTGCGTGCTCTCTGGTTTTCTTTCGCAGAGGCAGCGCGCCGTGTGGGCTGGGCAACATTGATTTTTGCAAACCACGGTGGCTAATTAAGTATTAACTAACACGTCAGTTGTGCGTGGTGTCCGCTGCTGCCGCGGTCGGTTGTCGCCGTGTGCGTGCGCGGGCATGCCTTGCGAGTGTGCTGTGAGCACGATCAAGGAATTTTAGAAAGAAAAAGAATTTCTAGCGCTGGAGTTGGATCAGGATGACAATAGTTAGTTGAACTGTGCTGAGGAATATTTGGACAAGGAATTAAATTAGAGCTCAAATTGAGAATTAGTGCAACAAAATTTAATTTCTCATTTTGCCATAAACAATAATACATAAACATGATGCTCATGACATGGTTTAGTGATTTATTAACGCAGTAACACCGAGGGTGTTACATTGAGCAAGTTTGAAAAGAAATGTGATGAAGGATTCTTACTTGGCTATTCTACCACAAGCAAAGCATATAGAGTTTGGAATCTCACAAATGGCACCTTGGAAGAAGTTTATGATGTTGAGTTTGATGAAACCCAAGGATCTCAAAATGAAGCTCAAAACCTTGATGATGTGAGAGGAGATCAATTGTCAAATGCAATGAAGAACATGGACATTGGTGATATTAGACCAAGGCAAGTTGATGATGATGATATTCATGTGATCAACCAAAGTGTGCAAATTGATACAAATCAAGCAAGCTCTAGTGGTTCTCATGATGAAGTGCAAGATCAAGGTCAAACAAGTGGAAGTAATCAACTCCCAATACTCCAACCTACTAGCATTGCAAGAGATCATCCATTGGATCAAATCATTGGTGGAATTCAAAGTGGTGTTCAAACTAGATCAAGATTAGCATCCTTTTGTGAGCACTACTCATTTGTGTCACTTGAAGAACCTAAGAAAATAGAAGATGCATTGAAAGATTCCGATTGGGTAAATGCCATGCATGAAGAGCTAAACAACTTCACTAGAAATCAAGTTTGGGAACTTATTGAGAGGCCAAAGAACTACAATGTGATTGGTACTAAGTGGGTCTTTAGAAACAAGCAAGATCAAGATGGCATGGTTGTGAGAAACAAAGCAAGATTAGTAGCACAAGGATACACTCAAGTTGAGGGTCTTGACTTTGGAGAGACATATGCACCGGTTGCAAGATTGGAGGCAATTAGAATCTTATTAGCATATGCTTGTGCACACAACATCAAGCTCTATCAAATGGATGTCAAGAGTGCATTTCTCAATGGCTACATCAATGAAGAAGTTTATGTTGAGCAACCTCCCGGTTTTGAAGATGACAAAAAGCCCAACCATGTTTACAAGCTCAAGAAGGCATTGTATGGTTTGAAGCAAGCACCAAGAGCATGGTATGAGAGATTGAGGGACTTTCTTCTCTCTAATGGGTTCAAGATGGGAAAGGTTGACACCACTCTCTTCACCAAGAAAATTGGAAATGACTTGTTTGTGTTGCAAATCTATGTGGATGACATTATCTTTGGATCAACTAACCAAGACTTTTGTGAAGAGTTTGGAAATATGATGGCAAAAGAGTTTGAGATGTCTATGATTGGAGAGCTTAGTTACTTTCTTGGACTTCAAATCAAGCAAATGAGGAATGGCACCTTTGTAAGTCAAGGGAAGTACATCAAGGACATGATCAAGAAGTTTGGATTGCAAGATGCTAAGCCAATGAGTACACCAATGGGCACAAATGATCAATTGGGTATTGATGCAAGTGGCAACATGGTAGATCAAAAGCAATATCGGTCTATGATTGGAAGTTTGCTATATGTCACCGCTTCTAGGCCGGATGTGATGTTTAGTGTGTGCAAGTGTGCAAGATATCAAGCTTCACCTAGAGAAAGTCACTTAAAAGCAACCAAGAGGATATTGAGATATCTTAAGGGCACTCATGATGTTGGATTATGGTTTCCAAAGGGGTCTAACTTTGAGTTGATTGGATATTCGGACTCCGACTATGGTGGATGCAAGATTGATAGAATGAGCACAAGTGGCACTTGTCAATTGCTTGGAAGGTCTCTTGTTTCATGGTCATCAAAGAAACAAAATAGTGTTGCACTATCTACCGCCGAGGCCGAATACATTAGTGCCGATAGTTGTTGTGCACAATTGCTTTGGATGAAGGCCACTTTGAATGACTTTGGAATAAAATTCAAGAATGTTCCATTGTTTTGTGACAATGAAAGTGCTATCAAGATGACACAAAATCCGGTTCAACATTCAAGAACGAAGCACATTGACATAAGGCATCACTTCATAAGAGACCATCAACAAAAGGGTGATATTAGCATTGAGAGCATTGGCACCGAAGATCAACTAGCCGACATATTCACAAAGCCACTTGATGAGAAGAGATTTTACAAGTTGAAGAATGAATTGAACATACTTGACTTCTCCAACTTGAAATGAGGGCACCCCCACATTCTTATATGACATGCCTCTCCTCCAACATAGCAAGGTAAAGTTGTTTGGCATATCATCCATACTTTGTTAAGGACATGTTTAGAACATATAGACATATTTGCATGACAAATAGGCTCATTCATGAAAATTAAATGAGTTTAATGTATATATGGTACCACTATTGCTTCTATGTTTGTTTGATCTAGTGGTAGCATATGACATGTTTGTGGGCTTGCAAACCTAGTGTTGAATCTAGAAAATGAGCTCATGATGTGTAATTCAACATGCTCAAGATAACCCTTATACTTTATGAGGTGTGAAGAAGCTTGTGCTTGGATCAAACCGAATTACATATTCTAGGCAAGTGATCTAGATTGAACCATAATTTGGACTCCCTCATATTGATTGACTTGTCTCTCACTAAAATTGGCACCTTTTTGGTGATTGTTGACAAAGGGGGAGAGAAAAGTCACAAAGATAGAAAAGTCACAAAGATAAAAAGTTAAGTTACTAAGGGGGAGAGAAAGCAAAAGATATGACATTGGAAAGGGATCAATTAAAATTGAGCACACAAGTAGGGGGAGCAAGCTCATGAATTGTTTGGTGCATTTGTATGTGCATTAACATGATGTATTGTTGCATTGCAAAGCTTAAATTCATATTCATGTTTGTATGGTGATTGCTAGAAATAGAACTTGAATGTTGTTTTGTTAAGAGTAGCTTTACAAGTAGTATCTAGACACCCTTTGCTTATAATGTTGATCTCACGGGGTATTTTAGTGTTTGTGATCTTTACAAGTGATGAATTACAAGTGGTGTCTAGCTACATCGATGCTAAGGATGGTATATAAAGGCAACTCCGATTGGTATCACGCTTCAAAGGTCCATTCTATATACCTTAGCATCAATTTGATAGTAGTAACTCTCCCAAAATTCAAATCCATACATATGTGCACAATTGAACCAAACTCAAGGAAGCACATATGTAGGGGGAGCTAGTACTATCGAAATTGTAACTTAATTTCATTTCATATCTTTGTGATGGTTGTCATCAATTACCAAAAAGGGGGAGATTGAAAGCCCAAGTTTGGTTTTGGTAATTAATGACACCAAGTTGCTAATGCCATGTGTTAAGTGTTTTGAGTTAGGCATAAGCAACACATGTGATGAAGGTGTACATGGCAAGGAGTGGTGGCCACAAGATCACAAAGAAATGGTGCATGGACATGAAATGGCGATCATGGTGGAGATGCACATAATATGATGGACTTGATGATCAAGGGGAGGAGAAGGATCTAAGAGCGCAAGGCAAAGGTATAACCATAGGGTTTTCCTTTTGCCGGTCTAAGTTGAGTAGAGAAGTGATTGACCGGGTTTAGGATACATAGCCGACTATCAAGAGGGGCAATCACAGTTAGCTCGGGAATCAAGTGCCACTAGATCATTGTCTTGAGCATATGCATTAGGATCTAGTTGAGAGATAACATAACGCCTTGGAAAATGTTTGTGAAATGCTAACACACATGCATCAAGTCATTCTTGTGTCATTCTCTTCCCGAGGATTTTCTCTTGTGTGATTGATTTATTGGTACTTCTCATCTCTACACGGCGGTATAATCACTTGAAGCTCTTCTCTCATATTACATCTCGTATCTAGCTTGTTGTTGTTGTTGTGTTTAGTGGATAGCTTTGAACTAGACTTGTGTAGGTGGCTTGCTTAATTAGTTAGTGCTAGTGCATTTTGCTCCGCCACCTTTTATACTAACTTGTGGTTAAGTAATTTGTGTAGAAGTTTTTATTAGGCTATTCACCCCCCCTCTAGCCTATTTGGACCTTACACCACGTCGCAAGGTAGTTCAACGAGGCATCGGATGAGCTCACGAAGTTGGCATCCGATCGGGAGCTGCTCCCCTCCGGCGTCTTCGCCAGCGACCTACATAAGCCCTCAGTAACTTGCTAGACTCAGCGTAGGATGGCAACAAGCCACCTGCACCAGCCTCGAGGGCTGGCCTGACCCCAGTCCCCACCGAGCCTGAGGTTATGGATATCGCTGAGGACCCAGCGGCAGGGCCCGACCCCCTGCCAGACTAGAGGATCCCGTACCTCGACTACTTAGTCCACAGAGCACTCCCCGCTAACAGTACCGAGGCCCGATGCCTCGCACACCGAGCCAGTCTTTCATCCTGGTGGATCGAGAACTCTACAAGCGGAGCCCCACTGGAATCCTGCAGCATTGTATCCCCACCGAGCAAGGGAGAGAGCTGCTTTAGGACAAGCTAGCCACCACTGACGGCGAAATCTTCACCAACACTTGGAGCATCAAACAGCTACGTCGCTTCTACCCTTAGAACTCCAAGCTATGTACATAACTATGAAAAATAGAAATCCTCCGTCTTGAATAAAAAGTACACACTTGCTATTTTATTATTCAACCAACTCTGAGTGATGCCCGACCCCGGCCTCGGCCGGGATCGCACCTCCCTCGGGGGCTAGAGGGGAGAGGAACCCCCCAACGCTCTGAAATTTTCAACACTTTGTGAAAATTTCTCATGCCCGAGCCCTTCCAACGGTGTTTAAGTGAACGGATGTGTTACGGTGCCTTTGCTCACCGATTTTGACCCAAGGATTTGAATCACAATCCTAATAGATCCATAAACTTAAACACGACGTGAAAATCAGGCAACCCCTTAAAAACTTTGTGAAAATCTCTACTCCCGAGCCCTACGATATGTTTCAAGAAAGACAGGCACGTTAGAGCATGAGAACCCTTCGGGTTAGGTTAATTGAACTGCGAGAAGCCTACGCCTCTACGGTCATGGTGCCTTTGCTCCTTAACCCTGACCCAAGGGGCCCGACTCACAACTCTAAACATCGTGTGCCTAAACACAAAAAGAGGATCAGGCAAACACGTAAAAACTTCACACGAAAAAGATAAAAACAGGTTTTCATCAAGGCCTGAGGGCCATAAACTTGTTTGCTATCTTGTAGGAGTTCTTTTACAAGGGTACTATGCCCAAAACTATCTCTACAGGTCGCACAGAGGAGGGACGATCTCGTCTTCAAAGTTTGATGCCAGAGTCATCGCCTGGGCAAGCACCTCCTCGTCAATCGCGTCGAGCGCGGCCTCTGGGGCGTTGGCATAACCTTCGCTGAGGGCCACTAGATCGATCCCCACGTAATGGGACCTGAAGACAGCAAACGCCCACCGCACCCCAAGGTGGAGCGACTCCCTCACAAGGGTCCGAGCCTGCTCGAAGGCGATGGCGAGGTGACTCCTCAATGAGCTCAGCTCGGGGCCCGTTTGACCTAACCTGAGGGCATTGCACACCAAACCGACGGACGTCTACAGCTCCAAGTGCTCATGTCGCTCCACCTCCAAGGTTTCTCGCGCCGACAATAGGTCCGCCTCCACTCCGGCGAGCCTACCTTTCAGCCCTGCTCATCACAGAGAATAAGGAAAAGGCCTCTGGAGAAAACGTCATGGGGGAATAGGAATCTTACCTTTCATCTCCTCACCCACAACGCGCTCGCGCTGGAGCCCTTGGCCTACCACAGCACAAAGGCCCTCCACCTCCTTGAGAAGCTGAGCAGTCACCCTCTCGGCGTCTGCCTTCTGGTCCACCGCCATGTCCTGTTCCGTTTGAGCTATGATACACTCTTGGCGAGCCTTGTCCTGCTCCCTAAGAGTGTGCTCAGCTCGCCACGGACGGTCCCGAGGCTGGACCGGAGCTCCTCGACAACCAGCGTCAGCCGGTCGCTCTCCTCCCTTACCGTTTGGGCCTCTTCCTCGTCCTTGCGGGTACGATCAAGAACTTCCACCAGCTTCTCCCCCACCTCCTGGGCATCGGCTACAGCTTCTTGGTAGCGGATGTGAAGGTCTGCCAATTCACTACCGAGGCCAACCGCCCTCTGCCGGGATTCAGCAAGTTGTGCCTCAGCCACGGCGGCCCTCTGTGCCTCCACCACGAGGCGTTCCCACGCCTCTCGCTCATAGCAGAGGAACTCCGACTTTGCCCGGCTGCAGTCATAGAGCGCCTGCACGAAGGACCACATCAAGATCACAAAAGAGGAAGGAGCACAAATAAAATGCAACACAACATACCTGGCCTGCCAAGGTGACATCTTCATGCAGTGCTGATAACACCGCAGTCAGGGTACTGGAAAAGCTCTAGAGCCTCGCTTGCACCTGGTTCCAGTGGCCCTACTCCACGGCGTCATCTAGCACAAAGACATGGCGTTTCAGATTCTGCTGGTCCGCCTAGGTGAGGCGCAGGCCACCCCACTAGTTGGGGTTGCCTCCCAACCGCACGAAGGTCCCAGACCCCTCGACAAAGGCTGGCCAGATCACCTTGGCCATGCCGGACGATTCACCGACATGGCCAGCCCCTCAGCAACCCCGGTGTCACGCGATGTCTTCTCCTTCGTCTGGGCTCCGCCATCGATGGCGGCTCCCGCCGGGACCGAGAGGGGCTGTGGCGCAGCATCGACCACCACCTTAGTTGTTGCTGACCTGCTCGCCCCTGCGACTGGGTCGATCGCCCCCACCGTCAGAGTTGAGGATGCCTCGATGACGCCCGCCCCGGGAAGCGTTGCCTCAGGAACGGGGTCCGGCCCAAGCCGCGGAGCGACCGCAGTAGCTCCATCCCCATCTCCACGAACTCTTCCTCCACCGCCTCTAAGATCTCCGCCGTAGCCCTCTCCCCGGCTAAAGGCACCGGATGGAGGCAGAATGGGGCGGCCGGCTCCTTTGGCCCCTCTACGACAGAGGGTACCTATGGGATGACAACGGATTGTCCCGAGGCAGGGGAATCTGAGCCTGGTGCATCACCGGCCCGTTCCTGGCGTTGCCTTCTTGGGATCTTCTAGGGTGCAAGCGAGGAGGTGACAGACTAGCTTCCCCTATGAAAAACAAAAGTTTTGGTAACCTCGGCGAAAGAAAGAGTTCTTCAAAAAAACACTCTGAGTGAGGGACTCTGCTTACCTCTGCGACGTGGGATGACGGTGCTTTGCCACCGGTGCAGCGGAACCCGACCCCGTCGTATTAGGGCAGGGCCTCTTCCTAGTCGTCGTCTTGGCTGCCCTAGGCCGAGAGGAGAGCACTGCACCCCTAGGCTCGGGGGCTTGGCCCTCCCCGACACCTCCTCGAGGCGTGGCGACCCCATGGACCTCGGGGGCTTGGCTCTTCCTGATACCTCCTCGGGGTGCACTGACCCCAAGGGCCTCGGGGACTTGCTCCTTCCGGTCCTTCCTGCCACGGCCCCTCCATGCCCCGGCTCCGTCGACTCATGGATCTGGGGCGAGGGCTGTGGCGTGTGCTCCACCACTGGCTCGTCATCCTCCTCAGCGAAGGTGTCGAGCCAGTCACGCGACCTCTCCTCATCGTCATCCTCGTCATCGCTGGACTCCTCTTCGTCTTCCCCCGTAGCGCGTTGTCTCCTCCGGCACTTCTCTCGTTCCTCCTTCCTCATGGCCTTGTTGGCCCTCTTCTTTTTCTCCTCATCCTTCTTCTTCTTCACCCCCTCGGTGTGGGCCCGGTTCCACGCCCTCAGGGTCGCATCCTTAGGAAGGGGTGGGTTGAATTCAAGGGCCAAGCAGAGATTCCCCTGCAACTGCTCAAGCCCTGGGTCAGGCAATAGGAAAAAATCTAAGGGGACAAGAAGGAGGAGGGCGCTCAGCATTTGATGAAACTGTGGTTGGGACGCATCGGCGGGCAGAGGTCGAGGGCGGCATCGTCGGGGACGCTCCCAAGCCCCGCCTTGATGCATTCTTGATTTCTTCATGGGTGAGCTGCTCGGACGAAAGTGCCGTCCTCGATGGGTGCACCAGGCACCATCTTGTCCAAGCGACGTGCCCGCTCCATCAGCGGCAACACCCTCCGTTCATGGAACGCGACGATTACGCCAGCCCCGGTGATGCCATGATTCACCAGGCGCCGAACCACCTAGAGGAGGGTGTCGATCTTCGCCTTCTCAGGAGCGGAAGGCCCGTAGCTCTAGTGCACCGGCGCTGCATCGAAGTAGAGGCCGATGTACGAGGGCAAGGGCACGTCGGCGTCGCTCCTGAGGTAGAACCACTTCTGCTGCCACCCCTTGTTGGAACTCGTCTCCTTCATGGAGACGTATTCGTCCACCCAGCTCTGGCACAGCTGGATCACGCAGCTACCGATGAACGCTGATGTCGTCTCACCCTTCCTAACCGTCTTGAGGAAGATGGTGGTGCAGAAGTAGTACCTCCACAAAGCAAAGTTGGGCTTGATGCCCAAATAGCCTTCGCACAGGGCGATAAAGATCGTGATCTGTAGAACCGAGTTGGGGTTAAGGTTATGTAGCTCGATCCTATAATAATGGAGTAGTCCCCGAAAGAACTTGCTCGCCGGGATCCTGAACCCCAGCTTGTGGAAGTGAGCAAAGGACACGACGTAGCTGGGCTGGGGGTTCGGGTGGTCCTCGTTGCCGGGGAGCCTCCACTCTGGTTGCGCCGCATCGGTGATCACGGGGCGGAGCAACCCCCTCCGGACGAGATCATCCACATCCCTCTGGGTGAAGGTGTAAGGTCCAAATGGCTAGAGGGGGGTGAATAGCCTATTTAAAAATCTACAAGCTTCACTAAACAACCACGTTAGTATAAAAGATGGCTAAGCTAATTCTAGCACTAGCTCAACTAAACTATGCAAGCCACCTATACAATACTAGTGAAGCAAGGCTATGATCTCTAATACGCACCAACAAAGCTAAGTCACTAAGCTACTTACTCCTATGTGATAAAAGCTACGCTAAGCAAACTACACTAGAACTAGTACAAGAAAGTAAAGAGTAAGTGACTTGGTTCTTATACTAACGATGTAGAGAAGTAATGCAATCGAAGAATCAATCACAAGAGAAGTCCTCGGCAAAGAGATGACACAAGATTTTTTACCGAGGTTCACTTGCTTCCCGGCAAGCTACTCCTCGTTGTGGCGATGCACCCACTTGTCGGTTCACGAGCTAATCGACTATCAAGAGTCGAGCCCTCGGCGGGCGCCGCACAACCGCACACAAGATGGGGATCCTCCAAGCCACGAGCTCCACTAGAGTATCCAATTTGCGAACTCCCGCGGGGAAGGATCAAGAACCCCTTACAACACTTGGTGAGGGCTCCAACAATCTCCAATTGCGAGCTCAATCACCTCCGCTGCTCCAAGCCGTCTACCGTGTCGGGAAACACGGAAGAGTAACAAGAAATCCGCAGCAACTCGAAGATCAAGTGCCTCTAGAATGCAACTCTCAAGCAATGCACTTGAATCTCACTCAATCTCACTCAAGATGTTCAACCAAGCAAAGAGATGAGTGGAGGGGTTGTTCTCAAGCTCAAAGGATGTCTCTAGGTCTCAAAATGTGCAAGAGTTGCCCTCAAACCCCGGCCAACGTCTATTTATAACGAAGGGGTACACAGCTAGCCGTTACGGACGACGCAGCGAAAATCGTGCTGACCGGACGCTCCGGTCAGGGTGACCGGACGCGTCCGGTCACTACAGGACAAGCGTGAACAGTGTGCGTCAGAACTAGCCGTTGCCATGACCGGACGCGCTCAAACGTTTGACCGGACGTGACAGTGCCAGCGTCTGGTCGCGTTCCAGTAAGCTCCCATCGCGACCGGACGCGTCCGATCGCATGTGAAAATAGGCACCTTTTCTCGCCTCCGGCGCAATAGAAAATAGGCATTTCATTTCCTCGAAAACGTCTGAATCCCATGCTCGCACGCTCGGCGGGAGGGAGAGCGAACCCCAAACCCCTTACTATCGCTCAAACACCACCGCCTTCACAAATATGCCAACACCACCATTTGTATATCACCATGTGCATGTGTGTTAGCATTTTCACAGTCATTTTTTAAGGCGTTATGTTAGCTCTCAACTAGATCCTAATGCATATGCTCAAGACATTGATCTAGTGGCACTTGATTCCCGAGCTAACCGTGATTGCCCCTCTTGATAGTCGGCTATGTATCCTAAACCCGGTCAATCACTTCTTCTACTCATCTTAGACCGGCAAAAGGAAAACCCTATGGTTATACCTTTGCCTTGCGTTCTTAGATCCTTCTCCTCTACTTGATCATCATGTCCATCATATTGTGTGCATCTCCACCATGATCGTCATTTCATGTCCATGCACCATTTCTTTGTGATCTTGTGGCAACCACTCCTTGCCACGTACACCTTCATCACATGTGTTGCTTATGCCTAACTCAAAACACTTAACACATGGCATTAGCAACTTGGTGTCATTAATTACCAAAACCAAACTTGGGCTTTCAGAAGGACGAACGCGGCCATGGGTCCATCTCGACGGTCGGCATGCTTTCTCTGACAGCGGCGGCAGAGGGGGAAGCTCTTTTTGCTTTGTGCTTTGGCAGGTGAGAAGGCGAGAGGGCAAAGGCGGAAAGTGTGGAACCGTGCGATGGAAGGAGCGGATCTCTAGGTTAAATGAGGAGGAAGGCAGAGTGACCTAGAACTAATCCACCCACATTAATTGCGATGTCTGGTACGTCCCATCATGTCCCCAAATATTTCGGTAGCCATGTGCGCGCCTCCTGCAAAACCGTCACATCGACCGCGCCATCCGGCTCTCATGCCACACCCACCGTTATCAACCCGCTCCATCTGACGCAGGGCTCGGGCGCACTCACCCCCGCTAATGGGCCATGGGCCTCGGTAAGTAAGAATGGGATACGGGGTTGTATACCCCCCCAACGGCCCATTTACGGTCCAAAGGTTCGAAGGCTGGTCCACAGCTGGGTTCGACAATCGCCCTAGGATACCATAGAGTCAGGGATGGTGAGAGATGGGCACACTAGCGGCCAACACCATAGCGCGCAAGCGCCGAGGGCATCTCGACCCATGTTTGAGTCCCGATTGGCAGCTGATTCATGGTATTCCCCGACGGAAGGCATCAAGCCCTTGGACCAGTCGAACGGTCCCGAGAACTATATAAATCGACCATCGGGAATCTAGAGTGCATCACCAGCTTGACCACAAGCTAGAAACACCCCGAACGAGAACCAGAGCTCCACTCGAACGAAAACATTAACAGCTCAACAAGCACCATGGTTCATCCAACGAGGATAGCATGGCACAACTCACCTCCTCCGTTTCACGAAGAAACGCGCGAGGGACAACGACTCCAAAGACGAGAAGCCACCCGATCGGTCTCCTGCAATGAGCGGGGGCTCAGGGGCTGCGCTCGCATCCCGACCCAACGAACGGTCATGACCGTACGACAAGCGAGGGCTACGCTTACAAGCCCGACCCAACGAGCGGTCATACGAAAATCAGCCAAGCTGAGAATAACCCAAGGGAATCGCACCCGAGGACAATGCCAACAAGGACCACTCTACACGGTTCAAGCCCTTGCAGGGGTACCATACCCCTCCAAGGCCTCGGGGGCTACACCCGGCGGGTGCGCTCGCGCGCATCCACCAGACAACTTCCTTCAAACCAAACAAACAACAACTACCCATGTGCGCTTGTCCTCAAGCCTCTGAAGGAGTGCCCCACTCCTCCATAGGCTCGGGGGCTACTGTCGAGTATCAATATTTGGGATACCCAACTAAAGGAAGTGAACGACACATCTGTGTTGACCACCCGAGGCTCAGCGAATAATTTCCACCTCGTCCGATCTAGCCGCTAGGCCTCGGGTGCACCTGCCCCGTCGGGAACAATCTCCGCCTTGCCCGACCCCTGCGACATAAGCATAGGAACGTTCGACCCCCTCGGCATACTTCTGCCTTGCCCGAGGGACGTGTAGGGCCCTCGGGCGCAACTGGGAGCCGCGTGGGCCCCCACCACGACATCCACATCCACGAATGGGACGTGCACGACCGCGCACAGTGTACGGGGGCATGGGAGCCGTGGTACAAAACAATATGACTCTGGTCATTCCAGCCACGACTGGCGTCCACGCCTCTACAACAACGGGGGCAACGACCATTGTGCCACCTAATCTCTCTCTACGCGAATTCGGGAGCACACCCCACCCATCCTCGGTGGTACAAAGGAACATGCGCCCGCATGGCCACAGTACGTATCAGCAGTTGATGGAGAAGCCTAGACTCGACGACCATGGTGTCCTTGTGCTATAGGGTCGGCTACCCGCACCTGATAAGGAGGAAGACGGCGTACGCCCCAAGCCTTTTTTTGTTTTCTATTTCTTTTTCTCATCTTTTTTACTTTTACCACAAGCTGTAACTCGAGCCCTCCCCTTTTGTCACAGAACCTCCTAATTATGATGGCCCACAAGTACACATCATTGCCATAATGACCTCTGACAGTCGTACTTATGTTCACCATAACTTAAAAGGCCTGCTTTCCTCCGAACAGGATCCAATCACAGGAGTATTGCAATATTACAACAGTTTATTCAAAATATTCAACAGAGTAAAGTAGCGGAAGTCTTACAATAACTTAGGGTTACAAACCAGTTTTTAAACTTCAAACCTTATGTAGCATTATTACAAACCAGTAGTAGAGAAGTATCGGTAGTAACTTTATTACAACACCCAAACGAGATGCCTTGCCCAAAGGCCACACAGTCTACTCGTCGTCACTGTCTTCAACCACGACGGTCATGCAACAAGGCTCGAAGCAGACTTGTTCATGAACCGCACCTGCAACAAGGGGTTCAACAAACCCTGAGTACGAGAGTACTCAACAAGACTTACCCGACTAAGACAAAGACTCCAAGGGCATGCTAGCTTTAGGGAATCAAGGTATGGGTAATTCAGAATCAAAATTTTCTTTTGCAGAAAAGCTTACTAAAGTAAGTCCTTATCTTCAACATTTTACTTTTACCATTGATGGTTCATTAACCAACTCTAGGTGATCCTAATCTAGATCAAAGTAATTATCATCAAATCCTTTCTCATTCTTTCTTTCATTCCAGTTCTTAACTACGATGCAAGTCAGGTGATCAGGTCTCCATAACCGAGGAGCAACGACGATTCGAACCGATTATACCCAGCTGGGGATCCCTAACATCACGACATATGTAGAACCGAATCTGCATATATCAACCCTCATTTAGATCTCCCAAAACCAGAACGTGTCCATCGCCACCCGAGAGTACAGTACTCCTCGAACCCGGCCCAATTCTAGCCCCGAGGGTACACGCTACTCCCGCCATCTCTCCACTCGCAGTGCGAGGTTAGACGTTCTCGTAATGGAATCACTAACATTTTGGGCTTACCCAAGGCATGAGGCTAGTTGCAAAGTCTCGAACACAACAGGCTCACAACGAACGGACCTTAACTGACAAGGCGGAAACACTACATTGAGACTCCTTTCCCAGCGGAAACACTACATTGAGACTCCTTTCCCAATGCATGCTAGCAGTGGCCAAACCACCCGCCCGATCTTTCAAGTTCATTTTCATATTTCAATATTCATTCAAATGCCGTCATGGCTATGTAAACATTTCATTTAAAATCTTAACTTCTAAGCATAGCGAAGCATACTACGCATTTTCCGTAAAACAGATATCAAGGTTAATATCGCAATAATCAAGGATGATAATGCAGCAATTAGGTTATCACTCAACTCCTAATTACTTAATGCAATAAACCATAATATAAATAATAAAACATTTGTAAAATTCAAGGTAGGGTTTAAATGCACCGGGGCTTGCCTTGCTCTGACACGACGACTGACTCAGACTCGAGAACTCCACCGTCTGGTCCGGAACCCACCGACGATCGCTCTTCTCCGGAAACTTGCTCGACGACTTCGGCTTCTTCGAAAGCGGAGACTACACGAATACATAACATGCTTTAACATGATGCTCGATGATAAACATGATGCTTGATGATAACATGCTACGAGTTACGACTTGAGTATAACTTCCCTTCACGGTACAGTCGCAAACAGAAAACCTACTAACTAGTAGCGACGATTTCCAGCGATACCAGCTTTTAACCTAACAAGTTACTAACGAGCTCAAACATGAAATTAAGGTGCCAAAGATCACCAAAGGGTAGTGACCTAAGGACATCACTCAATCAAAAGGGCACACAACACTTAAAGTTCTCAAATTAACATTTATTTTCTATTTAAATAATTAGGACATAATTAGAAGTTGATCAAACTTTATCTAAATAAGCTCAAACTTTTTCTATGGGTTAAGAATGATTTATAACAGTGCCATAATAAATTTCATAATTTTTGGATAAATAAAATAATTATTAAAATTCCTGGAAGTTGCATTTAATCTTTATTGGAACTAATTAATTCTACTGCACAAAGTATTCAAATTGATGATTTAACATTTTTCCTAGATAGTTTATACATTAAGAAGCTTACACAAAAATTTTCATGAATTTTGGAACTCTACAAAATTTTTAATGAAATAAACAAATAATAACACTATTCATTTATTTGAAAAAGGAAAAACAAAAACGAAAAAATCGAATCGGGCTGCTTCTCTCCGGTCCGGCCCAGCCAGACGGCCCGCTCGCGTGCGCCCGCGCCCGCACCCGCGCTCGGCCCAGCCGCGCGGCCTAGCAGGCGGCCTGCCTCACGCGTGCGCCTGCTCTCCCTCTCTCTCTCGCTGACACCGCGGACCCACTTGTCATCTTCCTCCTCCCGCTCGACCGCTCGCTCCCGCGTGCCTGCGCGCTCACCCGCGGTGACCAGCCAGTGACCGAAGCCTCGGTTTACCAACCGAGCGATCCTACAGCCTCTACGCGACCCAGCGAACCCGTTTTGCTAACTTGTAGCTCGTCTCGAGCTCCGGTGCTACCTCACCAACGACGGTGGCGGTCCGACAACCACGGTGACCGGCGACTCGACAACACAACGGTGTAACGATCAAGGCGAGTGGTCAGGGAGCATCAGGGGCATACCACGATCACGAAGGAGTGATCGGTTGAAGCTGAGAGGCTCTGGAGGCGGCTGGCCACGGTGGCGGGGCTCGACGGGAACGGCGGCGACCCGAGGTGGAAGACGACGGCTCCCCGGTGATCCAGGCGGAATTGGGCCAACTCAACTGGTTCACGAGGTGCGTAAGGATGAGGCGGTGCTGTTGGTGCAACTGGCGTGGCCGGAGATGGCCTGGTGGCGGCAGCGGCGAGCGGCGGAGCTGCGGTGGCGGCGGTGGCAAAAACGGGGAAGGAAAAGAAAAGCACGGCGACCTCGCGTATATATAGGGAACGGCCACGGTGACTGCACTGGAAGACGCGCGACGTCGCGCTGGCGATCGAGGACACGCCTGGAAGCCGGCCGAAGCCGTCCGGCGTCTCGCCGGCGCCCATACTGCGCGGTGGTCAGCGGTGATTGGCCCGACACTGTAGCTCCCCCCCAAACTTTTGAAATTCAAACTGATTTTTCAAATTACTTTCAAATTTGTATAGCAACTTGAAAAACTTCCAATGTATGAAATCTTCAGAATTTCAAGCTCTACAAGTTTGGTATTGAACACTTTTTCAAATTCCCACTGGATTTTGAAATTTGAGTTTAAATTCAAAAAGGGACACATTTTTTAGATTTGGTAATTTAGAAATTACTTTTGATTTTATATTGAAACTTCAAAATCTCCAAACATCAAAGTTGTACATCTTGACCAGACCTACAACTTTTATGTTCAAAACTTTTTCAAATTATGCCTCCATTTTGAAATCTTAGTTTGGGGACAAAAATGAGTTAAATCTGAAATTTGTTTATTTTCAAAATTGCTCCACATTTTACACTAAAACTTTAAAAACTCAAAACACCAAAGTTGTAGCCCTTGAAAAGTTCTACAAACTTGGTTTTGAACTTTTTCCCAAATTTTGCTTAGATTTTGAATTATTTCAAAAGGGGTAAAACAGGGTTTTGAAATTTAGGGTTTTCGGAGGAATTTTAGATTGGAATTTGTTGCTACTTTGATTTGTAATTACTTAGCGATCAAAACCTCACCCAAGGGCATCATTTGGACCAACATGACATGGTTGACCAAATGCCACTCTTGGTTGACCAATTAGCTTTTGAAATTCTTTTACATTTTTCCCCAATTTTGAATTTGAATTCGAATCGGAAAACTTGTGACAAGTTTTGGGACTCCAATTCAAACTCAAATTTGGAGCTTCATTTTAGAGGTTGTACTTGAGCTCATACCCTACACTTGACACTAGTGTGCAACACAGTCGCGCACCTCAAATTACGCAGGGCATGGACTAAGTATTTGCGGTGGCATTCGAAATTAGGGTTTTCGGGTTCGGAGCACACCACTGAGAAACACATTCAACCTAGATAAGAAAACTTGTTTTAGTTGATGCATAACAAAGTTAACCTAACAGGGATGCTTTGCAATGCATTATGATGACATGGCAGATTAATTAGCACTATAACACCCGGGGTGTTACACCTTTAGAGCTATAAAAGGGTAGGCGGGGACCCTATCTAGGGGCAACGACGAAGAGACGGAATGATTGACTCATCAGAGCACACAACAACCAACACTCGAAACCTACACATCAGAGACCTGGGAGCTCCTCCATCTCTCGAAGTACTTGTAACCCCTACTACAAGCATCCTTGTGCAGAGTAACACGAAAAGCAGCACCTACTGGACTTAGGGACATTCGCTCCGAACCAGTATACAACTTTGTGTCCACTTTGTACACCATCCGGGTCTAGATGCGCAGTCACAAATCTACTTGCCATCGTGTCTAGAGCGTCATTCTAGACACCAACAGTTATGCTCCTTTGGCAATCGTCAGCGTTATTGATCGAATTCATTCCAATAGGTTGGAATTAGATACTCCTCAACATGGTTTAGAGGTGAAGATTGTTATTAAGGGTGCTAACATCGTATATTTCTTTGCGTCCAAAGACTTGTATGTAAATAGTGATGTAATTGTGCTACCTTATTACTAGAATTTGATCCCTTCCCCCTTCGAAAAAGAAAGTAATAAATTATTGGCATGATTTGTTCTTATAAAAATCACTACATGTTACGTTTATGTACCGTGAACGCGATCAGCTCGCAGGAACGGCTCACAAAATTAAACGCAATGTAAGTCAGTCGTACCTTCTGACCCATTTCATATTTTACCTGCTCTCCCCACCCCATATCCTGCTGTAATATTAGAAAATGACAAGGCGACCACTCTTTTCGAGCACAGTAAACACAAATGCACGGTTTTCTACTGTTCATCAGTACTACTCCCGTGCCACTGTCTGTACATGTACACAAAAGTATATATATATATATATATATATATATATACTTCATGTTGGTAAAAGAAGTCGTTTTAGACAAGGTTTGAATCAAACATTGAGAATATAAATCATGAATAACTTTTAAGTTATTGAGTTTAGAAATATGAAAACCATATGAATATATTTGTCTTGAAATGTACTTTCATAAAAGTATACATATATCACTTTTAAATAAATATTTTTATAGAAAAATAAAGTCAAAGTTATGCTTTGGAGACCGTGTCGTTATCTAAAACGACTTCTTTTAACAACCTGGTATATATATATATATATATGCCTAGCTACTTCTGAGGCTGCTGCAGCTCTATTTTAACCATCTGAATAAGATGTAGAGATAAATACCCGCTGCACCCAGGGCATGCACATCCTGCAGCGTAGGATCCGGTATGCTTTGACCGCGGCTCGAGTGCACACAGAAGCTGGACCAACCAAAGCGTTTGCTGAATTGCTGCTGCTGAACATGTGCTGGTTTCAAAAATCAACCGATGAACATGCATGGGTACATTTGAGTTTTTGGCAGATCAGACCCATTTGGCCAGTCTCAATGGAAATTTCATGGTGTTTCATGAGCATTAAATATACTGACATGACATCGTGTTAATGAAGAGAGATGATAAGAGTTTTATGGGAGTAGAAAGAATTTCATAGAGATAAAACTCTTTTGCACTGTTTCCAAAATATAAGTCTGTTGAAAACTGGGACATGAAATTGGCATTGAGACTGGCCTTACAGATTTATTACAGCAGCATTTGGTGTCAACTGTACATGTGTTGGGGCTTGGCCTCTCCGGTCTCCGTGATGCCACTACATTAATTAATGTTAGCCGGCCGGTGTATAGTACTCTCCTAACCAATACTTCTCTAATTGTATTTAGTCATGACCAACGGCCCGGCCCAGCACGGCACGGGCCTGTGCCAGGCACGGCCCAATGGGGGTCGGGCTGGCTCGGCACGCCATGCCTCCCGGGCCGTGCCGAATTGGGCTTCGTGCCTGGCTGACGGCCCAGGCACGGCCTGTCGGGCCGCTTTTCGTGCCAGGTTGGCCCAAAAAGCACGCCACAGCCAACGGGCCGGGCCAGCCCGAGGCCCACTGACTGCCGACAGAGAGAGGCAAGGGAAAGCAGGAGAGGTGGCGGTGAGCTGGCGACTGCCGGCATGCTGCTCGCCGAGGAACGGAGCTGCTCGAGGCCGGCCACCGCGCTCGACGCCGTCGCGCTCGAAGCCGCCACCACTGGATCTGACGCTGGAAGCCGACGCCGCCACTGGACCTGACACCGCCGCTGGATCCGACGCTGGAAGCTGACGCAGGTGATGCGGTCGCACGAGGGAGGGCGTGGAGGAGGCAGCCGGTGGTGCGGTGGTGCAGGGCCGCGAGCGGGAGGAAGAAGCGAGGAGGCGAGCGCGACCGAGCCGAGTGGGAGGGCCGGGAGGTGAGCGCGAGTGCGACTCGGCGGACTCCGCGAGATAGAGCGAGAGGGAGTGCGGCGGGGCTGCGGGTGTGGGGTCATTGGAGGGGGAGATGAGTGCGGTGGGGGACCGGGGGGTTAGGGATTAGAGTGGGCTTTTACTCTTAGCAGGCCGTGGGGGGAGGTCGGGCCGCTACCGGACCTGCCATTGTAGGCCGAGCCGTGCCAGGCTGGCACGTCGTGCCTGGGGTAAGGCCCAAGCACAGCCTGTACCCCGGGCTGTGCCAGTCCGAGCCCACACGTCACCAGGCCAGGCCACGCTCGTGCCGGGCCAAAATTGCGGGCTTCGTGCCGGGCCATCGTGCCGCGGGCTACATGGACATTTATAATTGTATTGATTTGCCAGCAACTTCAGCGTCAAGTTGATGGAGTACAGTAGCACTGTAGTAGTATATATACTCCTAAATCTTAAATGTCATCGCAGCCTTTTATGTATTTTAAGGGGAAAATGTCATTACTTTGCACAGGATGGTATTAGATGGGAGATTTGACGACTGAGCATCTCTATATCTCTATGGCCTATCACAATGCTCCACTGCACAGTGTCTTATTAGGCATTAATTTCACTCTTCATTTTTAGGAAAAACTAGAAACAACGCGCGGCGTTGCCACGCAGCCTCATATGATGGAACCAGTTGTGTAGAAGTATAGATCAATTATTGATTATTTTTTAGCAGGCAGGGTGTCTAGAATTTTGAGGCAGTTTGTTATGCGTTTATGTTGCTACGGACCCTCTTTTTTTTTTAAACAATGTTTTATAATTTAGAGATTTGGCTACCGTAGGTTTTAGTGATTATTCGTAGGCATAATAGAATACGCAGTAGGTGTCATGTGTTTTTTATGGCAAAGAAGAGGCGGAAAATATTTAGATACGTTCTAGATTTGTTTTAGTCTATTTAGGAATTTTCTGGAATTTATTTGCAAAGGAAAATGGTCTACTTTGTGTGTTTGTGAAAATGACCGTAAATTACCGAAAAGGATTTTAATATTTTTTTTGTTGGTAGAATTAGATAGGATGGATAAGGTATAAACTTTCTAGATTTATCGGCGAAATGCGAACGAGAGGATTCTAGAATTTTTTTTGTTTGATGACAGTGAAGAGGCAAAAAATATTTAGGTACGTTGTAGGTTGCTTCTAGTTTATTTACGATTTTTTTTGAAATTTTCTACAAACGAGAATGACTTATTTTGATGTTCCGGGTACGTTACTCGTGTGCGCGTAGGAAAGATGCATGAATAGTGACAAACAGTGGTGAACACTATATAAACAGTAAATGAACAGTGATCGGCTTTGCATGCTGGCTTGTCGAGTCTGGGCTCCTGGCCGTGATATGTTCATACATAAACGACTAAGCGTGGTACTGAGATCACGTCGGTTTGATTGAGTTCGACTTCTTCAGCGAGTCGGCTTCGTTCTTCACCCATCGACATAGCACGGCTCCGTGATTGAAATTCATGCCGTGCGTCCCATGTGGGAAAACGATGACAACCACAAGCTACGAGCTCGGCTTCTATGGCATGCAAATCAACGATGTTCTCTGGAAAGCTGCTAGCTGTCATGCCGTCCATACAAGGACAATTTCAAATCACGTATGTCATTGCCACTGTTTGGCGGAAAAAAACTTAGGCCCTCCGTATCCCCGTGCCCTCGCCGCCTTCATCTAGATCATGCATGCCGCCGCACGGTCTCTACCGGTGACTAGGGCAGCTTGCCTTGCCACATGCCACATCCTCCGTCTTCCAGCGAATAGGCAAAGATCGTCCTCAAGCTGTCATCAATATGTTGTTGGAGAAGCCCGTCCGTGCGACAACCAGTACAACTGAACAACCCGACGACCGCATCATCAACCATTGCCATCGTTACTCTGTTGTCCACACCTGGCTTGATTAATACTCTGCATGCCATCGCAGGTGCAGGAAGTGGAGCTGTAAGTCGTGCGATTAGCGCACTTATACAGGCCAGCGAGTGCCATGCATGCCCACAAAGCCGGAGTACGTCCTTTGTAGCTACTAGCTACTGCTTTGTATTTTAGCTGCAAGTTTGATACTTTTTATTTTCGAGGAGCTTGGCGAGGGGCGTCGGGTCCTAGAAAACGTCCTCGACGAGACCTAGGTCCGTCACTGTATATGTATTGAGCTTGCCGCCGGTGTCCGGCACAACGATGCCCGCGCCCTCCTCCCCGTGGTGCTGAAGCTTTTGCAGGCCAAGGTAGCAGAGCGACGACGCATCCGGGTCGCCAATGACTCTGAACATACCGCACTCCTCCCGGGGATGGTCGTCACCGTCGGCGTCGAAGAAAAATGGCGTGACGCGGTCAGGGAGCGAGACGCGCGGCGCGGTACGGTGCCGCCGCTCGAACTGCGAGGGCTTAGTGGAGCAACTAAGCTGGCAGTGGTATTTGACATAGTTTTCAAAAACACGTGTGTGTCCACGTGCGTATTTGCTAGTAATGTAAATAATACAGTACTCATGCTAGGAAGCGTGTAGTTTCACGATATATGAACTATATATTACGAAAATATTTCTCATAGTAAATCTAAAAACATAAATCTTATGTTAAAATTGATTAGTTTCACGATATATGAACTATATATTACGAAAATGTTTCTCATAGTAAATCCAAAAACATAAATCTTATGTTAAAATTGATGGTCAAAAATAGAAATAATTGACTTACAAAACTAATACGACATATAGAAAAACACGAATACTTCAACCCGCTAAAAGACGTGAAGATCAAACCGGAAGCTCAGGTACTTATGCCAGTCCATTATCTTAAAAAAAGGAACTCATGCCAGTGATGCAATAATAAATGAAAAAAGTACAACTATAATTTGAAAAAAAACAATTTATTTTGGGGTTTTCTAGGTCATCTTACGAGTAAAATGGATAGAGCCTAGCTCCAATTCTTTTACAATAAAAAGCAACAAGCTTAACTTCCTTAATTGGTTGGTAGGAAGGATTTCTGGATCTAATAATTAGACATTAAAAATAGATAAGTGCCCCATGTTTCCTATGATTATGGATTTAAAAGATTTGTTATGAAATTGAATTAGTAAAAGAGATAGTATATTCACAAAGAGAATGTATTCTAAAGTCAATATCACTATTGGCCTGCAAAAATACAAAGAATACTTATTGTTTGGCACATTTGAGGATTGATATCTTTGTGGCCTCTCCTAGTACTCCATGTGGCCACTGTCTTCCGTATTAATTAGCTCTCCACATAGGATATACTCCGTAATGAAGGAGAGTGTGCTATGTCTTCCTCAAGAAACTAGCGAGACATAGAATCCAACCTTTTTTGCGAGGCCACTTGGAACCAATCAAACACTACTTACCCATATGTTTTGCTCAATAAATAAAAATCTATAGTATGATAATTAATTATGTGGTTCATGTGCTAGACACGACGCATCGGAATTGTAATAGATAATGCTATGTACCGAGCATACGGCCGACCGGACGCGCGCATTCGCTCGGCCTGCGGACAAGGTCTGATAAACCCATTATTAAAAAAATCTAGATGCTTCCACCGGGGGAACTGCCTCATGCCGCGCGCCCCTACGCCTCACGCCTCACGCCAGACCCGCCTCGTGCCGCGCACCCTGCTCGTGCCTCGCGTCATACGCTGTCTGTGCCTCGCACAACGCTCCCCCCGCCCGCATCAACGAGCTTTCATTGGGCGGCAACAAGTAGATGAGCACATATTGTAACTATATGTTTTATGTGTTTTATATGTATGTTGCATATGTTTCGTCTAGATGTTGCAAAAGTAGATCTGATGTTGCATATGTTGCAATTGCTATACATGTGTGTTGCAAGTATATGTTTCAAATGTTTCAGCTGTTTCAAATGTATGTTGTAAGTGTTTTATTTGGATGTTACATATGTTGTCGTGGCTATACACGTATGTTGCAAGTGTGTTTTCTAAATGTTTCAGCTGTTTCATCTGGATGTTGCATATGTAACAGTGGCTCCACATGTATGTTGCAAGTGTATGTTCTAAATATTTCGCCTATTTTAAACGTATGTTACAAGTGTTTTATCTAGATGTTGCATATGTTGCAGTGATTATACACATATGTTGTAAACGTATGTTTCAATTGTTTCACTTAGTTTCAATATGTTGCAGCAGGTGCTGCTCCCCACGCGCTCTGACTTGCAGACATGCACGCGCTGCACGCACCCATCCAGTGCTACCTATCTTTGTCATGTGGGCCAGCTCGAATAGTCGGAAGTGCACGCAACGGGCGATCAGTGCACGAATGGCCGAACACTCCCAGGTCAAAGTGCATGTGCGCATGATGCAGAACTGTGCGCCCCTGCACCACCAGGCCTGGTCCCCCATGGTGGGCACGCCCCCGGGGTCAACATGGGTATGCGTGTTGTGCTCCCACCCTCTCTCTCGCATGCAGTTAGGCGCGCCCCACGCACATGCTCTCTCGTATAGGTGCAGCAGTAGCATGCGCAGACCTAGCAGCAGTAGGCGCGGGACGCGAAGCACGTGAGTAGGCACAGTAGCAGCAGTACTCTCGGGGCACAGCAATCTAGCAGACGCAGCAACACGCGCGGACCCAGCAGCAACAGCAAAGTGGGACGCGAAACACGCAGGCAGGCACAACAGCACGCGTTCGCAGGCGTCTGGACGTGCGCGTGCCTCCAGACGTCCGGGGGCTGGCATGGCCCAATAGTAATCTATGGACTTTGCCTTTATAGGACGAAGAAGCAACGTTAGACACTTCAGATGTTTTGGACTAGGGATTTAGCAATGGGCCGGGCCATACTGAGACTTTGGACGGTGACTGTACGTCTTACAATGGATCAATAAGCCTTGAGTTGGGTTGGGCCGCCGCACCACCGTACCTTTCTCTCCAAACAAACATATTGCGTGTTGTCTTTTATGCCTTTTACTAGCAAAACATACCTGTGCGTTGCAACAGGGTAAAATAATTAAAATTTTATTGAAAATGAGAACAAAAATGGTACATATCTATTTATGTTTTACTCTTTGCATATAAAATTCAAAACTATAATTTATTTTAGGGCAGCCATGATATCCATAATATAAGCCAATGTTGACAATAATATGACAATATCATTTATTTAGCTTATATAGGATTAAATTACAACCTTGATAGACTTCTTTGTACCGTTCTAAAGCATGTAGATATTTTACCCATAAATATATCATGATTGTAACTTTTATACTATCCATGTGTTAGTACAGTTAAATATCGATTCTCATGACTTTCTTTAAGAACCTATGAGGAATTAATTGTCGCCATATTAAGGACGGTCTCTCCACTCATGATTTTGATGAGAGAAATCATAATTGTTAATCTCCAACTTATAACAAAAAAATATAAAAACTAAAAGGCATTAGTCATCTTTTTTGTTCAATACAATTATAGAAGGTAAAATTAAGATTGCAATGGACATAGTATTATTATAGTAGTATATGAGCAATTATTATCATTTTTGTAACAGTGGAATACATAAAATAAATATAGAAGGTAAAATTAAGATTGCAATGGACATAGTATTATTATAGTAGTATATATTTGAGCAATTATTATCATTTTTGTAACAGTGGAATACATAAAATAAATTGAGATATTATTTAATAGTTGTCACAGGATGAATGCAGAGACATCCTCAGCTCACCCAAATTAAGCCCAAATCGTAAAAACGGCCCAAAATATCACCCACATGCCAACATGAATAGTCCGCCTAAATCTAAGCCGTCAATCCAAACAAACGGACGAGATCCTCCACATGCAGAACAAAAACCGCAGATGCCAGCCGCCTCTTCCAAACCCTAATCATTTTTGACCTGTATGTTTTCACACGAGAGAGAGAGAGAGAGTGCCGAGTGGTGGAGAATGGAGATGTGGTTGTGCCAGGTTCCTTTTGCTAGCGCGCGTGCTGCCCGAGCCACGGAGCCAGCGTCATTAAGGCCCTCACCACAACCTCTCATTTTCTCTTTCCACTCATGTTGTCATTGTTTTCATCTGGATTTTGGTGTGGTACTCTTGAGTTTCAGTTCTATTTGCCTGCCTGTTCTCACAGCGCAGATGTGTAGAAGTTGTACAGGCTGTGCGACCCGTCACCCGTGTGAGAGCGTGAGTTTAACCCGCAGCAAGCAAGCCTTATTAAACCAACAATTTTGGCATCTCATCTAGACGCTTAAATGCTTGTGCACGTGGGTACGAATCTGATTAGTTCCTTGATATTTTTTTCCTTGTTGGCTTCGATCCATTTATGTGTTTATGGATCTTCTTTCTTTTGACAACAGGCTTCTGGATTTTTGATTTGGTCTCAATAAGATTCACGGATCTTTGATTCCGTATTTCAATTGTATTCTAGGGGAACCAATGCCGGCCGATAGTGTTGTGCGCGTATGGAGCATACGCCCTGAGGCAGTTTTTGTGTAGTAGGCGCTAATTTGATTCATTGTGCTCTGTTGATTTTATCTTTTATTTGGTGCTCTTGCTCCTCAATTTAGTCTTTTTTTTGGATTTGATTTGATGGGTTGATGGGTCACAGTGCCGATGCCTTGTAGTTATAGTCTGGTTGGTGACCGATTTAATTCTATTCGTATTTGACTTTGGGAAGGAATCCAGGAGATATCGACGGTGTGGACTCTTTTGTGTTTTGGGATTGGGAGGACAGTTTGGGTGGGACAACCGACGAGGAGTAGAGCCCGAGGGACGGTAACAAAAATCGCAACGTGTAAGAATGCGGGAGGCCAGACCAAAAAAAATTCAAACTAAAAAATCAACGGAAGGCCATTGGGCTGGCTAAATTGGGCCGCGAGAAAGCCTAGACCACCTGGTAGACAGAATTATATGGTGGAAACTAAAAAGTAGTGCAGAAATTTTCATAATTTATTATTAGGTATAGATTCATTTTGGAATGAGACTCAATACTATGTTTGAACATGTCACTCGAACTCGCATAATTATGAGAGATATTTGGTCCATCAGATCCCTATAGATGGTTGTGAGCAATGTTGGACAAGAAATGTCCTTTAATATTAAAGAAGTAAATGTATTCATACATTGCAATAGAATTATTTAGCTTTTATTTTAATTTGTACCTCAAACACGCCATTGATTATTAAATTACACTAAAGTACTCGCTTCCTGAAAAAACATTATTACATATGATATACGCAAAACCACAATTTTCATTGTTTTATTTATTCATTTTTTTGTCATGCCAACCATAAGAGTGTTTAGTTCTAATATATGTAAATATCACATATATTCTAACATATACAATACCACATGTTCATAGTTTTATTCATTTATTTTGTCTTGCCAACCGTCCGTTAGATCGTATAGACAATGTCGGACCAAAAATGTCGTCCTTTAATATTGAAAAAGTAAATGTATTCATACATTGCAATGGAATGATTTAGCTTTTTCTTTTAATTTGTACCTCAAACACAGCCATTGATTATCAAATTACACCAAAGTACTCGCTTCCTAAAAAAACATTATTATATGCAAAACCACATTTTCATAGTTTTATTTATTTATTTTTTTTGTCATGTCAACCATAAGAGTGTTTATTTTCTAACATATGCAATACCACATTTATTCTAATATATCTATACCTAATATTTAATTGTGAAAATTTCTGCACACACCAAATTTTCATAGTTTCATTTATTTATTTTGTCTTGCCATCCATAAGATTAAATCAATGATATATAGTACGAACTTCATCCAGCATCACATCGGCTTGAGTGGTGTGGTGATAAGCACTTGATGCTCTCTCCGTGGAGACCCTGGTTCGAATCACTCATGCCTTGCACGTGTGTGCAGATGGTTATTTATTTTGTCTTGCCATTCATAAGATTAAATCAATGATATATAGTACGAACTTCATCCATCATCACATCGGCTTGAGTGGTGTTGGTGGTAAGCACTTCACGCTCTCTCCGTGGAGACCCTGGTTCGAATCACCCGTGCCTTGCACCTGTGCAGATGGGCTGAGGGCGCCTTTGCAGGTGGGCCGAGGATGGGCCGGACGCTAAATTGGGCCGCTAGAATGAGTGGAGGGAAGAGCTGTAACTTGGGCCGCGAGCCAGAAATCAGCCTAGATCACCTGGCAGACAGAAATTTATGGCGGAAACTAAAAAATGTGCAGAAATTTTCACAATTAAATATTAGGTATATATAGATATATTTAAAAATAAAATACATATGCGGATGCTAAGAGTATCTCCAATAGTTCCAAAATAAACAATTGGTAAATCAATGAATTTTCCAAGTGGCTCAAAAAAGTTAAGAGCATATTTCTTGGCTTTCTTTAACAGTTTTTAAAAACTAGTTTCTAAAATATAGAAGACAATTTTATATCAGAAATCCTGGACTATTTCAAATCATGCTAACCACCTTTATACTTTATTTCTTTCTTGTACATTTACACTGAAAACCCTATCCTACTCCTCATTCTTCTTCACGTCCTTCCACCTCCAGATTGGCCGATCGTTACGCACGCTTATATTTTCGTGTAATTGAGTCGTTTTTTCCCAAGTGCAGAAAGATTGGGAGTTGTTGGAGAGCAGTTTTTTTCAACTTTGCTAAAAAATAAATATTGGGAGAAGGTTTTGGAAACTCTTGAGATGCTCTAATACACGAATGCTTATCTACTCTTATGAATGTGGGCACAAATAATGCCCCTACAACTTATTCAAGAGATTGATTCGATATTTGTTTAGATAATGGAAAGAGTTTTTGGCTTCATCCTCATTGAAGAGGAGTAGACCAACTTGTTACAACTTACTTAACAACTCTGGTTAATTAAAGTTCTTATGAGAAAACCATCTCAAAACCCAATTCTAAACAAAGAAGGTCATCCATAGGACGTAAAAGACTTATTACCGTGGTCTCAAAAGTTCGATAAGCCTCCACTATGAGCGCTTGTTGATCTTCACACCGTTGTAATTGGGCCCAAAACTAAAGCCAATGGGTACAGTCCCCTGAATAACACATGCAAAAAAGAAAATTGGGTCGACGTTTATCAAAAACAATATTTTTATATATTTTAAATCCACAAAGTTATTGTAGGCACTTTATTGAAATGCACGTGACTTAGGCACCTCATCAGAACACAACAAAAAAATTATGAATGCGCACACAGGTAATGCCAAAAATATGCTCAAGAGATCGATTCGATACTCGGGAGCGTGTGGCCCTAGGACGCACACCCTCAAACACTATCTGATTCTACCCGTCAGTAACTGTCAACAGAAAATGATTAGAGCACTGGAGCGCATCTGTACCCACCACACCGCCATCCCCCACCGCGCTCCATCCCCGCCGCAGCGCCGTCCCTCGCCGCGCCCCGTTCCCCTCCGTGCTCGTCTCTGCCGCGCCACATCCCTATCATGCCCCTGACGTCTTGCACACACATATGTAAAATCTACTTTTGCAACATCTAAATGAAACACTTACAACGTACGTCTAAAATAGATGAAACATTTAGAACATACACTTGAAACATACGTGTATAGCCATTAAACATATGCAACATCCCAATCTACTTTTGCAACATCGTTATAAAACAATTGCAACGTACCTCTAAAAACAATTGAAACATTTGAAATATACGTTTGCAACATGCACTTTTAGCGCAACATCTCCTTGCTGCTTTGGCGAATGGAGGCTCGTCGGCGCGTGTAGGTCACCGGTGTAGAGCTCATCGACAATACGGAGCTAGGGGGCGACGCACAGAGGGCAGGGTAGGGGCGGTGGTGACGACGCAAAGGGCAGGACGGTGTGGCAGCGGTGGCACAAAGGGTGGGTGTGGACGCGGCGGCGTGACGACGACGTAGAGGGTGGGTGGGGACGGCAGCGGTGGTGCAGAGGGTGGGGTGGGGAGGGGCGGTAGTGACGCAGAGCATGGGTAGAGGTAGCGGCGGTAGCACGCAAAAGGAGTGGAGCGTGCGCATCTCGGACGACGGATGCCCGCGTCTAAGCATTACACCGTTCGATATTAGTAAGGGTGGGCAAAATATCCGATACCCAATTCCCGAACCCGAATTACCCGAACCCAGACCCGAAGTACTCGAACCCGAAATACCCGATCATAATTTCAGATAGTGATTGTAAAAATCCGAAATTAGTTTGGATAATTCGGGTAATGTTTCCTGGACCTAAACTACCCAAATTACCCGAAATATCTCAAATATTTGCTCTTCTATTCCTAATATGAAGACATGAAGTATTTCAATGTCATATAATTATATTATTTGGTATGAATTAATGTAGATTTATGCTAGCTTGATAATTGATTTGTTGGTAATTGATATGAAGACATGATGTGATTTATAGCACTAGTGTTTATTGCTTTAAAATGGTACTTGAATTCTTCCAAAATGCTTGGTTTTGTCAATTTCAGGTATATCGGGCAAAACCCGAACCCGAATTATCAGGTACCCGAAATTTCAGGTAATGTTTTTTCGGGGCAAAAATCGGGTAGCAATTTTTAATACCCGAATTTTCAACTATCCGAATTTTTCGGGTAACCCGAATGGCCAGCCTTAGATATTATGTTTTTAGATGTTCAATCAACAAAGTTAGTGTAGGCACCTATTTTTTTAAAAGAAGTTATTGTAGGCACCTTATGCACAGGCGCAGGCCTGGCCCTGGGGGCGGGCGAGTGGGGCGGCTGCCCTGGCCCCCCGAGCCGTAAGGGCCCCCAACCCTGTATGTATAGGGTGCAGGTGTGTGTAAACATGGCAATGGGGACCCGATCCCCGATTCCCCGCGGGGAATTCCCCTATTAGGGGACGGGGATGGGATCAAATTTGTTCCCACGGGGAACTAAACGGGGAAGAAATAGCCCCCGTCGGGTCTCACGGGGTCGGGTACGGTAGCGCATCCCCCATCCCCGTATCCCCGATCCCCGCTTCGCAGATCGCAGAGAGCTCTGCGCTCTGCACAACCATGTCCGCTCGGCCCATTATGGCCCATCATAATTCATAGCCCACGTAAACGCTGCATATAAAAGCAGCGAAACCTAAGTTTCCAACCTCCCCAGGTCTCGCTCGCCGCCGCTCGCCTAGCTGAGTTACGAGCCGCGCCGCCGCCCTTCTGCAGTCCCGCACTCTCTCGTTCCTCCCACCGTCGCACATCCTTGCAAGTCCCGCACTCTCTCGTTCCTCCCACCGTCGCACATCCTTGCAATCGCGCTCCTACTTCCTACAGCAAGCTCGCAGCGTCGTGCCACCGTGCCATGCTCCCTCAAGAAGTAAAGATGTATGCTTCAGATCAGGAACTGGCTGCTCAAGCTCAGTGTGGAGATGAGATGACGCCATGTCTTTGCTCGAAGCGACCGCTACAGTCACCTGTTGCGTCCCGTAGGCTGCAGCCAATGCCAGGTCTCGTCACTGAGTTGCAGAACACAGAGGCAAGATGCTTAGCAATGGATATTCGTGGATTTGAGTTTTTCATGTATTTATGCCTTGTATTTTATTTGCATTTTGTGAGACATGAATTAGCAATGTTCATTGGCAATGGACATGCCAGAAATATTTGCACAGTTAATGTATGTTTCAAATTTTTGATGCCATAAATTAATTTTTTCCCTCATCTCTGTAACACGGTGACGGGGAACCCCACGGGGACAAATTCCCCGCTCGGGGACGGGGACGGGGAAAGAACTCTCCCTGACAGTGTTCACGGGGACGGGGATGGGTGGACTTTGTCCTCCGCGGGGACGGGGATGGTGAGCGAACCTCCGACGGGGAATTCCCCGTTGCCATCTTGATGTGTGTGCTGTGTAGAAGTAGTATTTTGGATTTTAGCTCAAGTACTCCAGACTACAGGTGGCGTATGAGTGTATTGCTGTTACAGGAGCGCAAGGTGCTGTATGAGAGGCCTAAGATCATCTCCAAGAGTTTGCCTAAATTTATTTGGTAAATATCGTGATTTGGTAACTTGCTAAAATATATGGCAAGTGAAAAAATACTCTCTCCAAGAGTTTGCCATTTGAACTTGGTAAAATAAGAAGAGACCCGCTAAGCGAACGAAGAGCCCCGCTAAGAAACGTAGATCCCCGCTTAAATATGCACGCAAAGCCGGATGCGCCAGCGATGCGCGCTCGCGCTTAGCGCGCAAATATGCGCGTGGATGAGGGGGAGATTTGCCAAGTTGGATGCCAAACTGTTAGAGCACAATTTTTCGGTTTTGCTAAAAATAGATGGATACCAAGTTGATTTGGCAAACTCTTGGAGATGCTCTAAAGGCCAGGAGCGCAACGTCTACATCAATTCTCTCTCTCTCTTTGCCATGCGGCTAACAGTATGCCTTGTAGGGTATATATGCTTTGTGCTAGTTTTCAATTATTAAATGTATTTTAAAATTTGCAGCACATGTCTTTTACTCCCTCCGTCCACAAAAGAATGCAATTATGGTATCCGTATAAGTCAATCAAGCTCAAGTTTAACTAAGATTATAGTAAATAGTATTAGTATTTATATCTTCAAAATAAATTTATTATGAAAATATATATTTCTATAACTAATCTACTGACACTTATTTTGTATCATGAATATTTGTACTTTTTTATATAAATTTATTCAAAGTTCATGTCATTTGACTCCTCGAGACCCGAGAATTGTCTCCTCGAGACCCGAGAATTGTATTCTTTTGTAGACGGAGGAGGTAGTATAAATGATGCCGTTAGTAGTTAGAAAATAAAAAGGAGGAAACGAGTGATGACACAAAGGACGCATTAAAAATAATATGAACACAAGGGAGACGTGCACTTATTTTGGAACGGAGAGAGGATGTAACAAGATAGATTTTTTGAGAATAGGTAATGCACGTCAGGTAATTATTCTTAGCTTAACATCAAAACTAATACAAGCGATAACAGATGTACATATATTATAAGGGGCCTCAATTTTTAGTGTTGCCCTGGGCCCTCAAAATCTCAGGGCCGGCCCTGCACAGGCGCATGACCAAGACACCTCGCTACAACATAAGAATATCTATCGACCCGTCACTGGTTGAACTTGAGGCCCAGTGGGCGCCAGCACTCGTGCTCACGGCCCGAGCCTGGGCGCCCCTGCACCTGTCCAGCCTGCACGCACGCACATGTTTGTTGTGTTCCTCGCATCAATCACTTTCTCCAAAAAAAAAAAAAAATCAATCACTCAATCAGCTGCATTTTTTTTAGAATAAAATAGAGGAATATGTACTACCGCACTGTTGCACGTTTAGTGCATATCAATGATCAATAACCTCTTTGCTTACATCATTAATTAATAACTAGTCAAAGATTAAATAGTCGAGGAGATATCCTCTTGATTACTGTAGCAAAACAATCTCTCCATCTAGGAAACGGTGTATTCGTTATTTTGGCTTTGTTGTTCACCGCTTGCTATACTTGCTTTGATCCGAAACATAAATCCATCATTCTTGGTTTCTTCTAACTTCTAAGTGAAATTTGTCTGAGTTGCCTCCCTAAATTTGTTGCTTTTTTTTGAAAAAAACAAATTCCAGAACTTAAAAATAAATATTTGAGCCTCTAAAATATCAGGTAAAACTTATCAACAACAAAGTTGTATATACTATTTAGTATTGAAGGCTAAAACTGTGTAGAACATATTTTCAACTACAAAGTTGTAAAACTTAAAATGTATATTTGAGCCTCTAAATAATATTAGGTAAAAATATTTTCAACTACTAGTTGTAGAAAATATTGAGAGCAACGATTTTGATGTAGATCATGTAAGCATCTGAGGTAGTTTGAAAATTTCAAAATTAGAGAACTTAAATTGAATATTTAATCAACTAAACGATTTTAGGCAAAAAGTTGTCAATTAGTAGTACTCCCTTCATTTATGAGATTTGTGCGAGTCAAACTGTCAGCTTCGCCATTACTCTCTTTGTCCCAAAATAGAAGTTATTCTCGTTTCCCGAGAAGTCAACTTTTTAAAACTTTGACCAATTATATATAAAAGAATAATAATATTTATAATATATAATTAGTATTATTAGATAGATCGTTGAATATACTATCCTAATAAATTTATTTGAAGATATAAATGTTGCACATATATATTTTCTACAAATATAGTCAAAGTAAAAAAAATTTAACCAGCACGTATCCCGTAACGTATCTGTTCTGGGACAGGAGGGAGTACTTGCGACGCCGGCGACCCAACCGTGAGCTGCGCTAGAGACGACGAGAGCCCAGAGGTAGCTTGCACAAGCATGGCCGTCCCTGTCCCCGGAGAACACGAGGCTCTCGGGCCCCACGGCGCCGCTGTCCAGCGGCAGCAGCTCGGCGTCGGCGTCGCCGATCTCCAGCAGCCTGACGTCGCTGCGCGAATCCAGCGACGACAGCAGGAGGCGCCGCCGCCGCCAGCGGTGGACCGTGGATCCACAGTGCGGGCGGGCGTGCAAAGTGCGAGGGAGCGGCCGGGTGTCCCGTCCCGTCTGTTGCTGTCTCGCCGTTGCAACCGCCAGTCTCCCCTGCTAGACTGCTACTCTTGGCTTCGCCACTTGAATGCCCTGCCTACCGCCTATCCATGCCTGTCTCCCAGCCACCCTCCTCCACGTTTTAACTGCGGTCCAATGGTCGGTGGCGGCGTAAGGGCATGGAAACTCTTGGCCTGGGAGGTGCAGGCGAACACGGTCCCTGCTCTGTTGACGCATGACCGACCGGGACCGGCCGTTCCAAACTCAAACTCTGGACAGATGGTCATGGACGCGACGACGGAGATTGCGGAAGCTTGGCCGCCGCACGCGGGTGGATCGGAGCCGTCGCGGCCACTGCTCGGTGCAACGATGGACTTGCACCGCCACGGGGCACTGCGTATGTGATGCCTACTGGTACGATCGGTGCTTGCCGTGGATGCGACGGCGACAGACTTGCTCGGTGTCCGTGGCCGTGCGCGTGCGTGAGGACTACAGATGGAGGCTGGCACGCGATGGAGGCTTGCTCGGTGTTCTGTTCGGAGCGATGTAACGACAGACTTGCACTGCACCGGCACTGTCTGTCTGTCCTGCTGCACCACACCACACGTGACGAGAGCGTCTACTACCAAATAAACATCGACACAAGATTATATAAGATTTAAATAATTTCAGACTTTATATGTCGTACCATAAGATCGATAGAGCTTGACTTTAGAAAAAAAAATTAAATGGTTTCTTATTTTGTCCGATAAATTTCAGACTATGTCGTACCGTAAGATCGATAGAGCTTGATTTTAGGAAAAAATTAAATGGTTTCTTATTTTGTCAAGCTAAAACAAATGAGCTTTGCTGTGATACACCCAAATGACTATGAACCATTCATTTAATTAGATCGGATGGTCCGAATCATCTATTACTTTTTAGGAGGTAATATGTGAAATAAAGAAAGTTTTAGGTATAAAAATCTCTTTTAGATCTAATTGATGCATATATGATCTATTAGATATAGTGAATCTTTTTATTTTGCAACTTTAAATAACAGAACTTAATTGCAATAAACTAATTATTTTTTGAAGCACATGTTAGTCACGCAAACTAACGTACGTGTATAATTTGCACAGCGTACATGTACCAATGCACGTGCATGGAACTTTATGTGCTATAGAAAACTTTATTGTAGCTACATGTTTTATTAGAAGGCCCTCAATTATATAATATAGTTTTAACCGAGTTAGTATAATGTCCATACTCGATTATATAATATGTTACCGTGTAATATATTTTAGATCCCTAACGTTTATGACTCAATTAACACGTTAGTTGTTGATATTTTTATGTATATAATATATATTTTTGTAGTTAAGTCACGCAAAAGAATGGATACGGCCATCCACATGATGAAAAAGGAAAGAGCTGCATGCCCACCCGTGTCTCCCTTGATCAAAGGGATTTGAGAATATTTTTTCTTTTTCTAGTTTAATTAATTAATTTAGAATCTAAAAAATTAACGATTTAGATTTATTCGAGGTATTACCTCCTAGTAAGTAAGAGGAAACAAATTTTCTAACATTGCAACATATTTAGGATTTATAATTGCATGCTATTTCTAAAAATGATATTTTACTTTCAAAAATATTTTTTTATCATTTTTGTGAAGTACAATTGGTCTCGCTAAACTATCAACATAGTTTGATATTACCTTACTCGTGGCTTACATGATCCCATAAAGAACGGCTGATGATGCGATGTCCAGCCAGGCTAAACAGCGAATGATCACTGGATTGAATCCAGACGATCAATATTCCGACATACAAAACTTTCTACTTTCCGTTTCAGATGCACGCACTCAGCCTCCGTGAGAGCACATAGCGTGGAAAAAAATTGTATGGGCGATGGGAGCACCGTGCGGCATGTGCGACCCCCACATCGATGGATGCCGCGTGGAAGCCCGTTCCATCGGACGGTAGCTGTAATATGCTCGGCCCCATTGGCTCCACATCGCAGATGACTCGGCTCTGCATCAACTCAGCCCGCATCGCGGCCCTCCACTCCCGTCTCCTCTGACTCTGCCGTCGCCGGAGCACGGCGCGGCTTGTACCCGCGATGTCCGGGGAGGTCACGAACGACCACTGCGCGGTTCGGCGAGGCGCGTCTGTTGCGGCGCCTGCAACTGTGGTCGCCTGCGCAGACGGGTAGGGAGAGGAGAGGGAGACAGGAGTGGTGGCGGCAGATTGGGAGAAGCTCCAGGTGGCGGCGGCGGATTGGGAGGAGCTCCAAAGGTTTGTGCCGTCCTCTCGGCGATCATCACCAAGAGCATCAATTTCTAATGCACGTGAATCCTCCATGAGAGAAGAAGATACCATCAGGTCAACAGTTGTGATGTCTTCTTGACATCCAACGTCTTCCACGGAGAGGTTGTTGGTTCATCCATGGAAGTGGCAGCGGGGCGTGCAACTGGTCTAGGGTTCAAGGCACCGATCTATTGGGGCGTCGTCTCTATTCAACATGACTTCGACGAGCCGATCCATTTGCCAATGCGGAGCTGTGGAGCCGATGGGGCTGAGCAGATTACAGCTGCCGTCTGATGGAACGGGCTTCCATGCGGCATCCATCGACATGGGGGTCGCATGCGCCGCATGGTGCTCCCATCGCCCATACAATTTTTTTTGTCTTTTATGTGTTTTTTAGTTTTTTTTTTTGTCTTTTATTACCCTTCTAATTTTTTTGGCAGCGTTGGCAAGCTATGTAGAATAACTTATAACATAACTTATATCATATAACTTATAAAATAGTTATAAGTTATATATATAACTTATAACATATAACTTATGCGAAAATAATTATAAGTTTTATGTTATAAGTTAATCTACATAACTTGCCAATGCTGCCAAAAAAAATTAGAGGTGTAAACATATAAAAGACAAAAAAAAACTAAAAAACACATAAAATAGACATAAATAACAATAAAAACAATAAGAAAAAAAGAAAGAAAATAAAAAGGTAAAGGTAAAAAGAAGAAAATGAAAAGAGAGAGTGCAAACCGTGTTCACGTACGGTAATGATTGGCGAGAAACGTTCACAATAATTAATTAATATACAATAAAGTTAAAAAATCCGGCGAGCTAAACGTTAGTGGGAACGAACGCCCACGTGAATGAGTTTGGGTGCAACGTCGGCCAAAAATGTTTCCAAAACCACCCAACCAGGGGGCAAACTCAAACGGTTTCAAAAGTTGCGTAAACCATTTTTGCAATTATAGGAGAGGGAAATCGAACTTCGACCGAAGTTGAGAAAGGTTAAATATTTTTCGAAATGAAGAAGTTATTTTTTTGGGTACTAGAGTACTCACTGGTTTTCCAAATGTACTAGAGTATTCGGTATAGATTAGTTTTTCTTAGGATTTTTTTGTTTGAGAACTTTTCTTAGGAAAATTCGGGACAGATGTCAGATGAGTATCAGTGTATCACACGAGACCCCACCCGGGCACCAGGCCATGAAACAGAGGGGAACGTACGGTACGACGTCCTGATGTTCGTGGGCCACTAGGCCGGTTGTTCCCCCGTGCCAAGCGGCCGAGCCCATCCGTTATACGTAGAGGAAAAGGACACATTGAGGCGAGCACGACGTCTCGGTCCGCCACCTCCTATAAAACCTCTGAACCCTCAGCGAGTTTCTGTGGACGCCACGCGACCATACGTGCAGCACGGCATCGTTGGCGCCGCATTCGCATCTGCCTCTGGACAGATTGGTGGTCAGCCCGTCCACGCGCCCAACCGATGAAGATGACCGTGCTCGCCATGCTCGCGGCCGCCGTCGTCGCGGCGGCCTTGCTCCTGTCCTCCCCGGACGACTCCCGGTGCGACGTCGCGGTGCTGGAGATAGGCGGCGGCGACGGCCGCGTGGAGCTGGTCCCCGTGGACGCCGGCGCCGCGGGGCCCGAGAGCCTGGCGTTCGACGGCGTCGGCGGCGGCCCGTACGCGGGCGTGTCGGACGGGCGCGTCCTCCGGTGGGTCCCCGGCGAGCGGCGGTGGGAAGAGCACTCGTCGTCCTGCGCGCCGGAACTGTACGTACACGTCTCGCCATCTTCTGATCTGGTCTCTGATGAATGCTTTCGTTCTTTCTTTCGTACAATAGAGTTGTGGCTTTGGATTGATGGCAATGTGTCAGGGTCCGGGTGGGTGCAACGTCTATCTACCCATTGACGACCATCAACCATGTCGCGCTCCTACTCTCCCTCCCTACCCGTCCGAGTAAAAAAATTTAACCAATCGCATGCATGCAAGCAGCAGCACAGCACAGACGGTGCAAGTCTATTGTTGGCTCGTTGCAGTTGCACCGAACAGAACAGCGCGCGAGCAGTGGCCAAGCACCGCAATCCCCATCGCCCGCCTCTGTCGTCTGTCCTCACGCACGCGCTCGGCCACGGACTCACGGTCGGTCGTCGTCGTCGCAGGCACCGATGGTACCAGCTGTACGCAGGCCAGAGTTTGGAACGGCCAGTGTGGTCTTGCGGCGTCAACATCTACAAGGACGGGCGGTGCTCGGTGACAGTTGGTCCGGATGCTGGACATTCAGAATCACCTACGGCCTACAGGGCCACGGCAGTACGGCGTATATATCTGCGCTCGGAGGGCCATGCCGCCGGGCGGCCATGGACCGCGGCTAAAACGTGGAGGAGGGAGGCTGGGAGACACGCATGGTAGATTGGTAGGCAGGGCATTCGAGTGGTGAAAAAGGACTCCGGTTAGGGGTAGCAATCCACAGCAGAGGAGGGGAGACTGGCGGTTGCAACGGCGAGACAAGAACACAGCATGTACGCCCGTCGGACGGGACACCCGGCCGTTCCCTGGCTCCCCAGAGACCCCATCCCCCTCCGCTATATAACTAAACTAAACCTGAGGAGTGAGAGGAGGGCCTCCCAGGCCGGCACGTTCAACGACTGCCGCACTGGTAGCTCTGCTGCTGCTGCTGCTCACCTCGAAGCAACCACTCCGCCGCCTGCGTTGCATCCTCTTCCTCAAGGCGATACGATGCGCGCCTGCGGGAGGTGGCGGCGGCGGCGCTCCTGCTGTCGTCGCTGGACACGCGCAGCGACGTTAGGATGCTGGAGATCGCCGACGCCGTGGGGCCCGAGAGCCTCGTGTTGGCCGATGACGGCGACGGCGGCCGAGCACTCCTCCTCCGCGCCCGACGACCTGTAAGTTTCCATCGTCCCTGTCCTGTGACTCCTGGCCTCATGACCACAGTTCGTTCCTTCGTTCCACGCACCACCATGCATACGTGTGCTAGCTTTCTGTGCTGCTGTGTGCAGTTCAGACTTCAGAGCTGAGTAGCTGACGGTCGCCCCCCGCCATCGTCCAAGTAATGCTGAAATTGACAGGAACCAATGCACATGTTTTGGGTGTAAATGACGCGATTTGACTCCATTTCTAGTGCTAAATCCATTCTCTGCCCTCGCTACTCACTTATTATTATGTCTCCGTCCATCATGGCAGGTGGCAGCTCTCTGTTGCACCTGCCATCTACCCAAAGTTAATTGGCGCGTAATAAAACACTGAACTGATGATCCGTGCCATTTCTACCCAAAGTTATTCCACGCTCACGCTGAAAATGACTGTTTGGAAAGGGTAAAAGCGGCCGCGACATCATAAAATTGGCTTGAATTATTCACAGAAAACACACTTGGTGCAATTTCTTTTCTTTCCTGTTGCTCGGAAAATACGGAACACACTTTGTTCTAAAAAAAGGCCAAACTTGTGTGACCTAATAATTTCTTATTCAAAATATTTTTTTAGGGAATCTTATTCAAAATATATGTGCGCGCGTGCAGGCTGGACAGCTGCAGGGGCTCCCAGGACCCGGGCCGTGAGCACGAGTGCGGGCGCCCACTGGGCCTCAAGTTCAACCACCAAACCGGGGAGCTCTACGTGGCCGACGCCTACCACGGCCTCCGCGTCGTCTCGCCGGACGACGACAAGGTGTCGAGGCCGGTGGCGCCGCAGTGGTGGCAGGGCACCGGCCGCACCTTCAGCTTCGCCAACGGCGTCGAGGTGCACCCGGACACGGGCGCCGTCTACTTCACCGAGACGAGCACGAGGTTCCAGAGGAGGGAGTTCCTGCGCATCGTCATCTCCGGCGACACCACGGGGAGGCTGCTGCGGTACGACCCGAAGAGCGGGAAGGTGGAGGTGCTGGTCGACGGGCTGGCGTTCCCCAACGGCCTCGCGATGAGCAGGGACGGCACGCACCTGCTGCTGGCGGAGAGCACGACGGGGCGGATCCTCCGGTACTGGCTCCGCCGGCCGGCGGCGAAGGCGAACGCGCCGGCGCTGGAAGAGGTGGCGCGGCTGCCATGGTTCCCGGACAACATCAGGATGAGCCCCCGGGGAGGATTCTGGGTGGGGCTCCACGCCAGGAGGGGCAGGCTCGCCGAGTGGTGCATCTCCTACCCGTGGCTGCGGCGGCTGGTGCTGTCGCTGCCGACGCGCCATGTCCAGCGCGCGTCGTGGCTGCTCAACCGGCTCGGGCGGCAGGTGATCGCGGTGAGGTTGAGTGAGGAGGACGGCAAGGTGATGGAGATGGTCAGCGTTCATGGGGATCTTCAGAAGGTGTTCAGGTCAGTGAGTGAAGTGGAGGAGAGGAATGGCAGCCTGTGGATTGGCTCTGTCATGTCGCCGTTTCTTGGAGTGTACAAGTTGTAGTAGAAGCTTTTACATGGTGTTATACGATTAAATATGGATTGGGTATATGTTAGTAGGTTATTATAGTAAAGGAAAACGTACATCATATCTATATATGTGTTACTTACTAGTTTATTAGAGGAAATTAAACATATATGTGTGTGTGTGTATAGATGCTACTAGTGTATAAAAGTATAAAAGTGTCTTTGCACTTGCACTGGTCTAGTACTAAAAGACAATGGCTCTCAAATATTATTGATGGGCATGGCTTGAGTTCCAGTTCCAGGATCCCTTCTCTCTGTCACGTTGACAAACTGATTTGGTTGTGCCGCTGAATTGACGAGCACAATCTCCAAGATTTATCCATTCAACCCACAAGGTATGTGATAAGAATGACTTTGAACTCCTTGCGAATACAACAACCCTATTGAGAGGACAAGAGCCGCAGAACTCTGAAGAATTGTTGGAACGATCTTCTTTTGGTTCTTTTTTCCAGAAGTCATGCTCGTAAGCCCTGTTTATCTTCTCCTGCTGCTTTGTTCCATAACAATCGATGTTAGGCATATATTGTTACTATATATCAGGATATCTGGTCTGGTTTGTGTCACTTACAAGTTACAGATGAATAGAGCTGGGTTCAGTTACAACAGAGGACTCGCTGACAGAAGCAGCGCTTGCAGTGTCTTCGTTGCTGAGACACAAGGAGACTGAAGAGCACGTCGTGGTAGAGAGGCTTGCTGTACTTCTGTCTTCAGTTCATCGATGCAAAGACACATTTAACGTCTGCCCAAATGAATAGGTCTAGTGATAGAAGATATGTGTTGGTTTGATCTCCACCATGTTTGGCCCAACGGCCAGGTATGGGCCCTTGATGCGTCCTGATCGGGGACGCCCAGCCCAATGAAGTGGCTGGTGGGCCCCCGTCACGCAGTGCCATAAATAGGAGGTGGGGGCTACTGGTTTCGAGACGAGGTTCACTGTAGCCGCCAGCACTCCACCTAGAAACCCTACCGATCAGGAAGGCGCTGCTAGTGACGGGAAGCTCCATCGGCGTCGCCACTGCTCCACTGCTTCACCGCCCGTCGCTGCCCTAGCGCAGAACTTCACCAGCGATCCTGTGGTGGCGTGTTCCTCCAACTAGAATCATCGGTAACATCATTTCTCTACATTCCCATTCACATCCTCTCTGTCTCTATCTAGATCTCTCGGATCTATGTGATACTCTACTCGATTCATTACAAATACCAAAGAATCTCCCCACTGATCCGCACCTAAACGATCCTAAGAACATTAACAATGGTACCGGAGCCGGTCGGTTATGGTTGTGGATCTAGATCGGGGTAAGAAATCAGAAAAACAGAAAAGAGGAAAACGAATTTTTTGATTCGGCAAGAACCCTAACCCTAACCTCAGAGAAAGAAGAAGAGGACGGCGTTAATGGGGACCTACCCGGGCCCTGTAGTCGTCACTGCCGGCGGTTTTACCGCCGTGCGGGAAAGAAAAGACCGCCGGATGGGGTCGCGCGGGAAGAAGCACCCAAGCCACCGGGCCGGGAGACCACGCCACCGCGGGTCCTCCGCCTCAGGCTCGGGGTGGGAGGGGGTTTGAAGAGAAAGAGGGAAGAAATCCCCAACCCTAAGAACAAGGAAAGGACGGAGAAGGGCAGGAACTTACATGGTTTTCTTACCACCGTCGTCGTGCGGCTACGGGAAGGAGAAGACGCCGGCTCACAGGTCTCCGTCGCCGCCCGACCCGCGCTGCCGCCGGTGAGTCCACACCACCGCGCGGGGCTATGCCTGAGCTCGGGGCCATGGGCACCGTCGCAAGGCCCCTCGACGGTGGCGCGCTCAGCCTTGTGCGAGCGCGCGCGCCGGCGAGGAGCTCCGCGGTGGTGCCGCTTCCGTCCCGTTCTCCGGCGGCCATGGAGCTGCTGCTCCTCTGTGTCGTGGATGCAGGGAAGAGAAAAGGAAGAGGAGTCGGCGAAGACACTGTGGCGTCCTTGACCGGCACCGACGGCGGCAGCGCCGCCGACGGCCACCGCGGCTGCCACTGCCGCTGCTTGCGGTGCTGAAGAGAAGAGAGAAAGAAAGGCTCAAATGAAAGCTAGGGTTAGGGCAAGCCGGCCGCTGGCCGGTTTTTGTTCCACCGAAAACGAAGGGCAGCCATCGGATGCGAATGAACGGCTCAGATCGCGCGGGCCAAAAAGAGCCCAGGCGGGCAGGGACTTTCCCGGCCCAGGCCCAGGTTGCGGCCTGGGCGCGGGGGAAGCCTGCTGGGCCCGTGCGCCGGCTGCTGGCCGCTGGGCCGCACAATGCTGGCCGTTGGGCCGCGCAATGCCGCTAAGCGGCTGGGGCGAATGGGCCGTGCGCGTGTAGTTGCTGGGCTGCTCGCTGCTGTTGCACGCTGGGCCATGGGCCGCTCATTCCTAGAGTGGACCAAATGACCAGTAGATGATGAATTGAAATTTATTAATTTTCAGAAGCAAATTGTAATGAATTTTGGCAAATTTGAAGGTTACATCTCTACTCAAATTTGAACCAACGCGATAATTTGTGTAGAGAGTACATGAGTATGAAAAATGCTTCTGAATAAGAATTATTTTAAGAATTTTGATTAATGTTTCCGCTGCAAAGAAAAGAATATTATCTTCTCATTAAATCCGAACCAACGGGAGGATTTGATTTGAAGAACAGTTACAGTTGTTCAGAAAATAATGAAAAGTTTATCCTCTAATTAAACCAACGAGAAAAATTTTGATTAGAGGGATATTCACATTATGATTTAAGTGAAATTATGATATTGTTATTTTCTGACCAACGTTGATGATAACAATATTATAAGCTTATTTATGAATTTGAAGTTGAGATTTAAATCTCTGATAATTTATGCATCAAAGTGATCAATTTTCAGAGAATAGATAAAGATCAAGAAATGCTCATGAAATAGAAAGATGATTTTCCGCTGCAATAATGATGATGATGATCTTCTAATTAAATTCGAACCAACGGGAGAATTTAATTTTGAAGAGAGTCAATGATAATTGAGTTGTTCCATATGTTAATTCCATTTATGCCCAACGGTGATGTGGAATTAATGTACAAGAATATTGTATTCGTGATGTTGCTAATTTTAGCAAAAGTTATTGATAGAGAATTTTTATGAATTTTTATCTATGAGTTTTATGCATTTAATTCTATTTCTGCCCAACGGTGATATAGAATTAATGTATAAGAAAATTGTTTTGTTCTATATCTGCCCAACGGTGATATAGAATAGAACATAAAGAAATCAGAGTTTAATGTTGATAACTATTGTTGAATAATTTCTAGACAAAAATCTTCATGCTTTCGTTCTTGAAGGCAGAAAAGAAAGAGAAAAGAAAAGCACTGGGTACTTGTGACTCAGATGATGAAAAGCCTGAGAACAAATTGTGTATATGAAAGGAGGCCATTGTATGAGAGACTATGTCCTCTTCAAGAGTGGCTTGAAAAGAAATGTTTTTCAAAGATTTCAGGGATATTGATCCAAGAAAGAAATAGAACAATAAAAGTTTAGTTTGAGAAATTGTCCTTTATGTACTCTTTATGAAAAATAATTAATTTTCAGTTTTTATCATCATAATATGAATTGTAATGAATGACATGCATGTTTAATTTGACCAACGTCAGATGAAGCATGTGTGTTAAAGAATATCAGATTTATTCCTGAATTTAATGATTGAACATGAGCCAATCCTGGCATTTATGTCTCTACAAGAGAATTGTCTCGCATGGCGGCATAAATTTAAGAAAATACCCGCGTTGTGGGGCAAAGTTGGCATAGCACTTGTCCTGCATGGCAGGAGGAAGTGAGATGACCATGTATATCCCGCACAGGGAGAGAAGTTTAGGGTAGCTCTCATGCTATCCTAGTATGAGTTTAAGAACAAAAGAAAGTCGAAAATAAACCTCATGATAAGAATGACATGCAAGCATGACTTGCAGAAGTTTTGAGTTATTGAAGTGAAATGAGGAAAAAGAATACATACTTCCATACGAATTAAGAAACAATTTCATCTTCCATGATGTAATCATGTGGATGAAGTAATCAAAGTTTCCTCACTCACAAGAGTTATGAAGGTTTCGAAATTGTGGCAGAAAAGTTTGAGCCACATTTCGAGGGGGAGGATTGTGACATGAATTGAGAAAGATAGAAAATCAAAGAATAAGAAACTCAGAAAGATGATTGAAAGAAATTCCCCATTATATGCTTTGCATTTAGAGAAAAAGTGATCTATAAAAGATGAAGGTGATCGTTGAGGGAGTACAACGGTCATGATAAAGATACCCCTAAGTACAGAAATGGCTAAATTCCTGAACCTTTTTATAGTTCGACAGGAAGATAGCAATGAGACTAAGAAATACGAAGACGGTGCTCAAAGCACCAAATGAGATAGATTTTAATAGAATAAACCCAAAATAAGAAAGATTGAAGATACGCTATCCTTACACGAGATGGATTAATCTGGGGGAGCATAGTATGAAAAGATCTACGACTTGAAGAGAAGTGGGACCAGTGCCTACTCCAATGACTCAAGATCGACAAATGCTCAACACCATGTTGATGTTGTATGACTCATACAACACATGTTGTTAGCCCTTCAAGAAGATGAATAAGAAAATAAGGATCCGTTTTACAGGAACCTATAGAATCGATTGGCAATGAAAGAGCAACAACAACCCCATGTAAAAGAAGTGCCATTAGCTAAAGACCTGAAGGTCTCAAAGAATAAGAGAATCAGATATTTCTGATGGCTATAAATTATATATGAAGAAATTCAAATGGAGGGTGATTCCACCTCATTTGAAGAAACCATGAGAGGCGTTAACACGTCTAAATGGCAAGAAGCTAAGGAAATTGAAATGAAATCGATGAACAACAACGAATTTTGAGAAATAGAAGCAGTTCCTAATTGAGCCAAAACAGTAGGCTATAAAGGGTCTACAAGACGAAATGTGACTCCAAAGGGAACAGAAGATATAAAGCACGACTTGAATCGAAAGATTTTACGCAAGAGAATGAATAGATTACAATGAGTGCTAGTGGCACATCACGATTTGAGATGAAAAATAAAGACAGCATTTCCCAATGGGATTTGTATGAAAATAATTACATGGCACAACCTAAAGGTTTTGTCGTGGAAAGAAAGGACGAACGAATGGGATGCCATCTGTAAAAAGCCTTTTATGAACTAGAGCAAGTCTCTAAACAGTGGCATTTCAAGTTGAAAGATCAACTAGAAATTTTGGGTTAAAGAGAATGAGAGGACAATTGCATCCGTACAAAGTTGTAGAATGGGAGATTCAATTCCTAATCCTGTATATGTGGATGACACCTTACTTGCTAGTAGTGATGTCAATCTACTATATGTGAAGAAGCTCTTGTCCTCGAGACTCGATAAGAATGTTCTCGGTGAAATGACTCTCGTTATAAGAATTGAAATTCACCGAGACAGATGAAAGGGGTATTAGGATTATCACGAAGGCATGCTTAGAAAAGATTGTAAAGAAACAAAGTATGCATGCAAGTGAACCTACGCCTGTTCATATAGTCAAGGGTAATAATTTTGAGAATTTTAGCGTTACAAGAACCGAAATGAGATTGATCAAATGAATATGGATCCATATGCTTCAGCTGTTGGAAGCTTAATGAGTGCACAACTATGATGAGTGCACAAGTATGATATTACCCTAACATATTTCATTTATCCGGGATGTTTTGGCAGAAAATCCAGTCCAGACATAGATCACTGGAATGGAGATTGAGAATGTCTTGCAATTGTGCAAAGATTTAATAAGCCTCATGATGATTAAGAAAAGAACAAGTACTCTCAAATGGTTGTGGGTACAAGAATATTGAATTTCGGCGAGATGTTTAGTGAAACCCACATAGTAGCTAACTCTCGCAGTTGGAGTTTTATTGTGGAAAAGCTCCGAAGAAACAGTTGTGGTGTCATCAATGATGCATACTTATAGAACAACTTATTATGAGGCTTATAGGACAGGCGAAATGGTTAACTTATACCCGGAATTGGTAATGGTACACAACAGCAATTACCATTTAAAGTGATTGACTCCTATGACAACGGGTCAAGTGTGCTGCCAAACACATTGATATGAAGTTAGACGTTGTGAAGGAGAAAGTCCGGAATCTTTTAAAAGCTTTTGAATGAATAAGTAAACGCAAGTACTTGCAGATCAGCTTATAAAGGCTTACCACCCAGTGTGTTCAGAAAACGCACAGTCGACATGGGTTTATGGTATAGCCTATGATTCCCGGACAACAAAGGGCCCAAAGAAAGTATCATTTCAAAATGGAGAAGTGTATTATGGCTGTTAGTCTAGCGGCACAAATTGCTGTGACGATGGGACAGTTCTATGCACTAATCTGTGATGGAATAGGAAAGAAGGAAGAAAATGTGAATTGAAATTTTGAGTAAGAAATTAAAGAACGAAGAAAGTGATGAGAGATCAAGGGGGAGAATGTTGGTTTGATCTCCACCATGTTTGGCCCAACGGCCAGGTATGGGCCCTTGATGCGTCCTGATCGGGGACGCCCAGCCCAATGAAGTGGCTGGTGGGCCCCCGTCACGCAGTGCCATAAATAGGAGGTGGGGGCTACTGGTTTCGAGACGAGGTTCACTGTAGCCGCCAGCACTCCACCTAGAAACCCTACCGATCAGGGAGGCGCTGCTAGTGACGGGAAGCTCCATCGGCGTCGCCACTGCTCCACTGCTTCACCGCCCGTCGCTGCCCTAGCGCAGAACTTCACCAGCGATCCTGTGGTGGCGTGTTCCTCCAACAAGAATCATCGGTAACATCATTTCTCTACATTCCCATTCACATCCTCTCTGTCTCTATCTAGATCTCTCGGATCTATGTGATACTCTACTCGATTCATTACAAATACCAAAGAATCTCCCCACTGATCCGCACCTAAACGATCCTAAGAACATTAACAATATGGTGTATGTTTTCCTGATGTGGACCTTAATCAGAATCAGAATTCAGATAACAAACCCTTTCAGAGCCATGTAACAAACTCTTGTAAACCATCAGTCTGTTTCAGAGCCATTGATTAATCAAATTCAGGCGGGGGATCCCACCCCCGCCCCCACCTCCACACCCCCCCCCCCCCCCGCTTGACTTATCAAAAAAAAAGAATTCAGATAACACAAACTAGCACATGGTCCATAATCAAATGTCAAAGTTGTGGACCTACAATAATCACGCACCATACATAGTATTCCATGTCCATCACACCACGAGATGAAAAAAATATTACGATCCAAAGTTTGACGAACAAATCCAGAAGTCATATATAAAGAAAATACAACAAAAGGATCAAATAAGAGTGAACACGCAGGATTACTAGGACTTCAGCTATCAGAAGTCTGGACTACTTCTGGACAGCCACATATTTATGTATGAGTATGACTATGATGGACTAGCATTATATTGCCAGTTAGCCGATGCTGGGGGTCTTCAAGACAGCACCATGTTCGTCGATGAAAATACGGACGCGCTTGGGGTTGAATCCCGGAAGGATGTGGCTTCCCAGTGGGAGTACCTCCGGCGTGGCATCAGGCCAGCAATCTATATAGATCTGCCTACACGCTTCTGTGGCCGGCATGCCCACCCACTCTGGCCATGAGGTTTTCCGTCGAGGCTGCACTGATCCAGAGTTCACCTACAAGTTCACGGAACCAGTTGGGATCTTTGTGCTAGACTACTAGGATAGGATGAGAATAATGGCGGAGAAAGTACCTGTTCTTGCCTGCTGAACGACGATGGCCCTGAATTATTATTGCTCGAGTGCCCAAAGCCTAGACGAACTGTCTGATTCTCGGTTTCCATCTCATTCAGCCAGCCAATAATTTCATCTGCGGTAGGTCTTTTGTGTTGGTCGGCATCCACACAGCATTGAGATATTTCAATGCATCTCTTCAATTGTGGGTTATCTGTCACAAGTGAGTTTTCCCATCTACGCCATGATGGCGGAGATTCTGCCACCTTGGACAAGGAAGGAACTCGGCAGCATTTGCAGGAAGTTCTTCTGAGCCGGCAGCGATCAGTCAGTCCGAGGGAAGTGCATGGTGGCATGGAATACCTGCTGCCGGCCGACACGACTGGGAGGACTGGGAATCAGCGACCTTCAACTGGCCGGTTATGCGCTCCAGACGCGCTGGCTATGGCTGCAGCGAGCTGACCACGCACGTGCATGGAGCGAGCTTCCAATCAAAACAGCAAAGGAAGTGCGGGCGTTCTTCAAGGCGTCGACTTATACTCAGCTTGGCGATGGGGGAAACACCCTCTTCTGGGAAGATCGGTGGATCGACGGGCACGACGTCCAATCCATTGCGCCGTACCTATACTTGTCTGTGTCGCAGCGCGTCCGGCGCATGCAAACAGTCAAGGAGGGACTGCACAACAGAGCTTGGGTCAGGAACATAGCCAGCGGTACGCCGGTTGAGATCCTTGTTGACTACCTGCATCTATGGGCGACCCAGCTCTCTGATCAACCCGATAAATAGTCTGGAGGTGGACCGCTGATGCTGCCTATTCAGCCAGCTCAGCCTACACCATGCTGCACTCCAGCTCCGTGGCACTCAGGGGTCACACACTCATCTGGAAAACATGGGCGCCGATGAAGGTCAAAATTTTCTTATGGCTTGCGTTCAAGCGTCAGCATTGGACGGGCGACAGACGCCGGCGTCACGACATCGACGCGAGAGAGACGTGCTACCTCTGTGAGCAGGGACAAGAAACAATCGATCACCTTCTAGTTGCCTACCCCTTCACAAGAGAGACCTGGTTCCACATCATGCAGCCCAGTCGACGGTCGGAGGGTGGCGTCGCCTTCGGTCCATGTTCGGCGGCGATTGTCGCGCTGGCTTCGACTCGCTGTTCGCGCTCACTTCATGGGAGCTGTGGAAAGAGCGGAACGCGCGATGCTTCAGAAACTCCACGGCCACCGTCGGTGACGTCCTGCAGATCATACGGACCGAGGCTGATCGTTGGATCGAGGCCGGAGCGCGGGGTTTACGAGAGCTGCAGCAAGCGCAGTGACGGAGGTATCCTCAAGCATGTCAGGATCGTGTTACCACGCAATGTATTCCCTCCTAATTGGTTTTGATTTGATTTGATTTGTTGTGTATCGCTTCGTTTTACTTTGGCTCGCGACCTTTGTTCTTGTATTTAAACTCTATCCTTCTTAATCAATGATATGCACTCTGGTGCGTATTCGAGAAAAAAAAACTAGTGAATTTTGGCTCCACTGCAACAGTCAAACTAATGTTACTGGCATCTGTTATGAATCAAAATCAAGGGCTAATAAATGTTTCTTTTCGAAGAGCTTTAATTGGGGAAAGATAAATTGGCTTCTTGGCATCACCCAGTAACCAAGATAGCTAACCTTCAGCTTTTCAATGGCACTGTTCACCTAAACGGCCGTTTAGTCCGTTTAAATACCGTTTAAACGGTAAACAGAAGCTAGCCGTGTTGTTTAGGCCCTAAATGGTGAATTAAACGGTTGGGCCGTTTAAACCCGTTTAAACCGTTCAATCCCGTCTAAACGGTCTAAACAAAATCAGATTAAACATGATTAAATAAGCTAAACAATAATTTAATCCATACTTAAGTGAATTAAAGGACTACGTCTATCACAGTCAACATGAAACTGATTAACATTGTAATTATATGAAGTACTGTGGGATTTAAATTTCTTCCAACAAGATTATTTGGTAGAATATTTGATTTTTACATGTGTAAATATGTATGGGTTCTAGCAAATTTTATTTTTACCTACATAAATATATATATTTTATTGTTATTGTATAAAACCGTTTAGGCCGTTTAACTCCGTTTAAACACCGTTTAAACGGTCTAAACGCTAAACGAAGGGTGACTGACTGTTTACCGTTTAGCGTTTAGGAAAACATTCAATGGTAATGATGATTTTACTTGGGACTTACATAAACATGATCATTCCTCCATACGACCTATGTATATGTATCTGCTCAATCCGGGTACCGATTTACAAATAGATTCATTTCGAAGCTGAATGTCCCTTTAAAAAATAATATTTTCCTTTTGTATCTCTAGTGGGGAGTAATTCTAACAAAGGACAACTTAGATGAAAAGAATTGGTTTGTGATTGCAATTAAACCATTCAACAACTTTTTTTGTTTTATTAGCATGTTAGAATTATTTGGAGAATTATCCATATAGCTACAGGGTTAACACTCCTCCTAAATCTATAAATCATATGTGTTTCGCAAACAAAGTCTATAAATCATATGTATGCTTGGGGTCTCTGGTTAACAGGCACAAGGAAAGGGGAAAGAATATTGATCTTGTGGGGCTCGCAACTCTTATTTGGGCTATATGGTGCACCCATAAGGGTTTGTTTCTGAGAAAAAAATATTTTATTTCTTTATTTATGTAGGCTGCTTTTAGGGTTTGCGGTTTCATACACTCCTGCAGTGTGAGAACACAAGGAGATTATCCACTTGGTCAATGTGGCAGGCATCCAGTGAGTACGCAGCAAGCTGCTGTTTTCGTCCAATGGCTAGTTTCTCAACTGGGGATATAAATATCCCTTATAGTCAGTTCTTTTAGAACAATAAGAGGTCAAGGAAAGTGCTAGTGAATTGAGGGTCATCTCTAGTTGCTCTAGCCACCAAAGTGCTTAAGGAATATTAGGTGATTAGTGTTAGTGCTTTGCGAAGTGCTTAGACTAGTTAGACCGCGCATTTTGGCGGTTTCTCTAGACTTAGTATTAGTGTTTAGTGTGGTTTGAAAACCTCCAGACTCTCGGTGCTTGCGCGCACCATTGTTTGTACACTATGGGTTTGTAGTCTTGCGAGACCCTCTGAAGTGTGGAGTGGCTGCCGAGCGTGTAACCAAGGGAATGTGTGACCGACGACGTTTTGGCCGGAAACACGATAGTGAAAACATCGGAGAGCGGTCCAGGAGAAGGCCATCATGGAGACCCACTTGCACGTGGGAAATGACCGTGGACCTCTCTATCGCACTTAAGCTTCTGCATTTAATTGTACCTTGTGTGTGCTTTACATTTATAGGCTAACTTGCTAGGTTAGTGATAGAATTGGAACCTAGGGTGTAATAGTTTTTTTTGGTAGGGTTAGCAACACTTAGCAAAACATCTAGTCGCATATTTAGATAGTATTTTGCATATGTTCTGATAAGTTGAATTAGAGGACTAGTTTAGTTTTAGAAAGCCTAATTCAAACCCCCCTAGACGTCATGGTCCCGTCAACATTATTTTCAATTCTAGTTTTCTTGGCAATTGTACAGGTAAATGTTGAATACATATAATATATCCAAAGGAAGAGGCAAGAGTGATCAAAAAACTTTTCTTTACTATACCTCTTCAAAATCAGACAAATTATTACTTCCCTTTAATAGTTTTCTGATTATGATGCCCAAACTATATATGTCAGACATGAATGATATCTCTCCCTTGTCTATATGTTCCGGTGCAATATATCCCTGTACATCATAGTATAATATAACAACTTTAAGCACCCTGGCATACAACAATCCAATATTTTAATGTCTTAAAGAACAACCAAGTTCTCAAAAGGCTTTGCTTACGGTGTTCCGCGGATAGTTTGAGTGAACGTTCTGGATTTTTCCCCTTCAAAGCATCTTGACAATCCAAAGTCTGCTATTTCTGGAACCATATCATCGAGCAAAATATTTGCAGGTTTAAGATCCAAATGATTGATGTGTTCTTTATTGTGAAGATATTGCAAACCACAACAAATTCCCTTAATCAACTGAAAAGTCGTATCCCATTCACGTTCGCGAGATGCATCTGTCGATGTAAGTCAGAGCTCTCAATCAGAGAATTTCAGAAAACAAATTGCAATACTCTCATAATCTATGGTCTGCAAAAACCTTGATTTATGGCAAAAAGGAAAAAGAAAGAAAGAAAAGGGAGCTCATGCCAAGAATCCAAGATTGCTCCAATTGGATATTATATTGTGGACTACGCTGATGCTCTATAAGCCTCACATTAGGTCAGTAATGACATTGCATCAAAGCTGAACTAAAAAAATGTTAATTAATAAACACACAAAATTTCAAGAAAACCACGTTTCAAGACTTAGCACCTCTCTCTCTTTCTCTCTCTCTCTCATTGGAAAGACACTAGGTGTATATAACATGTACTAGATGAAAGAGAAACCAGTACATGAGCACAGAGCACAAGACTTAGCACTATACTAGCTGTATAGATAGGATATAGTAGATGAAAGAATACCAGCACATGGAAATAGAAGTGTTGCAGTCATACCTTCGAGGTACTCTTTGAGACTTTTATTAGGTATATACTCAAGGCAGAGGAACCTATGTAGGTTACCTGCCAAAATGCGTTCCCCATTGTAACTGACCACTTGTCGTGATGTACCAAAGCAATAGCCTAAAATTCTCACTATATTTTTGTGTTAACTTTCGTCAAATTAAGAAGCTCTAGCTGGAACTGTTTCTCAGAAGTGTCATCTGTTATACTTGAAAGTTTCTTCACGGCTACTAATTTGCTGTTTCGAAGAATTCCCTATTTTATTACAAACACGTACAATATTTCATTAGAAATAGCGCCAAGCAGCTAGATAGTTTCACCTGCTCTAATAAAAATTTTGAAAATAGCTACATAGAAAATTTAATCTTACCTTGTAGACAATTCCAAATCCACCATGACCGATCACTCTATCGGTAGAGAAATTATTAGTAATTCTTTCCAAAAGTTGGTATGATAGCGGGGTTGGTTTGGCATTTTCATCAAATCAGATTTTCGAGTTCCAGATCGCCCATTTCTACAAATACATAATGTACAATGCGCAATTTTACTTTGTATCAATGTAGCTTGTAAAAGTTTAAGAAAAGGAGCAACCACTGTGTGGGTTAAGAAAGGCAATGAAGATTGCGAATAACAAGACATCTTTTTATGCAACGTCCGGACGCGTTAGATACCAGGACCAACTACTGTCACTTTACCTTTCCATCTCTCTCTCCCCGTCTTGTAAAAAAAATCAAGTTTGATTAAGTTTATTATAAAATACTAATATTTATGGTATCAATAAGTATTACTCCGTATTAAATTATTCTGAAATATATTTTCATGCTGTATCTATTTGGAGTCATAAATACTAATGATATTTTCTATAAACTTAATCAAACTTAAATAAATTTGACTCAACTCAGATCTAGAATTACATTTTTTTAAAAAAAAATAGGGATAGTATTATGCAAACATAATGTGGATCAAAATCGGTTTGTCCGTCTTCCCACACAAATGCGAATCACACGATAAAATTGTGCATTCTTATTAGTAGATATACCTAGCGTTGGACAATATAATTGAGTTTTCACTACCACGTACGAACACATAGAAACTTTTGTTATGATAATAAATATCCTACAGTAAAGAGTGTATCAAATATGTATACAGTTTCGTTATGGTTGGACTTGAATTGAAAGTTGTGTTTAGAGTTAGGATATAGTTTGGGTTGGAACTTTCTAGGAGCACATGGGGCGATAAATACGAAGCCAAACTCTATGTGACCATGATAAGACTTGGCATCTAGCTAGTTTGGACGGCAGTAAGGCCACAGGAGTGCTAGGATAATAATATGGTGTAGCCATTGTAATTTATTATTGGAAGGAGCGTATGTAGTCATACATAGAGGATCTAGAGGCAGATGGCTAAACCTCGTTAAAAAGATCATGCCTTGTGGTTGTTCTCGTGCATATTTTTTTTCTATTCTGTTTATACTTCAACCCTCATTCTTGGGTTAGTAGATCTATATATTATGGTCTTGGATAGTGCACTTCTAACAAAGAGGACGACTATAGTAGTCTCTGGTTGACCTTTGGATCGATCTGTTTATTGGGAAGGCAATAAGGACAAGGTCACCACTTATATATATAGCTACTAAGACTTATTGGGAAATGCATGGATTTGTCAACAAATTAACACACACACATCCATCTAATACTAAAGCATCGCGATTCACGACAGAAGTATATATATGTTCCTAAATGAAACAGGACGTACATCGTTCGATCTCTAACCTGGATCGGATGCTGGGAAGACGGTCGAGTGCTCGCTGCTACTGTTCAGAGAAGATCAGAAAACAATGGCTCGCGATCGTCGATGAACAGCGCCCCGGCCGTGGAAGGAGATCGAAATGCAGCTCCTTGGCTAGCTGTGGAGGCCGGTGAACGGGTGAAGAACCTACCCCCGGTGTTTAAGAAGGCGGGGATCACGCCATGAAACCATATGAAATTGCAAGTTTCACCGATAAAGGTTATTTAATTAATTATTAGATGGCATGTGGGCAAGAGTTGACCCTTGACCCAGTTTATTTATTGGAAAAAAATATTACATGCTTGCTCCTGTCCGCGTCATCATTACCACTAACATCGATATCCAGAATGAGTCTGGACCTAGTTCTCTTAGCTTCTTCGAGATATTCTTCTTTCTGATCCTACAGCCCTATTCGAATTATGAATTAAAGTGTCCCTAACGTGATATATATATGGCCGGGTCAGACACTCAGACTCAATCAAAGTAGTCGTTGTTTGCTTGCAATGTAAGTAGCGTTTTGCTTCCATCTTACTATTACTAATTAATTAGAGGCTCCAACGGAGCCTCCACGTTAATTCTCACGTGCTAAAAATAGAGATAAATTATAGAAATTCTTACAATAATCAGAAAGATTTAGCCATCAATTTGATCACCATTAATATTAATAGCCATTAGATCTATTCGGTTTTTCTAAAAAAATTACCCACCTGCCATTATGATTATAGCGTGCTATTATTAAAACTTGGCTCTCACGTGTATAGATCTAATTGAAAAGAAAAATAATTATATTGCCATCCCATCTTATCTCACATGGTATTAGCCAAGCGTCGCCGCCGCAGCCGCCGGCCATAGTCTTGGAGCTTCGATCAATCAGGGAAACTTTCAATCCTGCAGTGCTATCCTAGCCGTTTCTTGGCAAATCAGGTTGCCGTTTCTTGGCAGCCTCACGTAGTATATTAGCCAAGCGTCGCCGCCGCAGCCGCCGGCCATGGTCTTGGAGCATTGATGAATCAGGGAAACTTTCAATCCTGCAGTGTGCTATCCTTGCCGTTTCTTGGCATATCAGTCTTGCCGTTTCTTGGCAGCCCCTGTGATCAATAGCTTCGGTAAGCTTCTTTGGAGTAGTAGTTGTTCTTTCGGTTGCCTGATCGATCTCTCCTATATATTTGAGCTTGGCCGTACAGGTTTCATATATAAACCACTAACCGAGATCTAAAAGACATCCCGCAGCTAAACCTGGCATCCTTTGTCAACGCATGGGTGGAGCTACAGGTATGCTACTTCTGCTGCAGGTACGTTGCTCATGCTGCAGGCGCGATCTTTGGCGGACTGCGGTATCTCTGTCTACATTGTTAGCATAGATGAGTACCATGTCACCACTAGGCTGCAGGTATGCTACTCACGCTCGCTCTTACTACCATGCAACCCCACCAATCTCTACTCCGTAGTTTTGATCATACACATATGCAAATTAAAGTAAAGAACAAATATATCCCATGTTTATTAATAGAATTGAAGAAGGGAAATAGATGATAATATAAGATGAGACGACCTATCTGAAAATGGTGCATAAGGTGGAAGAGCAAAGAATGCTAATCACCATTTATATTTCTATATTTTGTTAGCACCTACAGTTTATTGCTTTAAAAACACATTCTTCATTAATACTTTCCAACTGATGAGGAAATCACATTTGAATTACATTGCCATATGTTATTTAATGATCCATGCATAATCCATAAACATGTTACTAAAGTATTTTATTAGTAGGGGAACATAAGCAAATGAAGTAAAATTTGCAAAAAAAAAATATATAACCACATAAAATATTTACATTGAACAAAATTAATTAACGGAGCATCCATATTAATTTGAACCAGGCACATTAGAAAACAATAAATTTTAGAAATTCTAACAATAATCAGAAATATCTGGCCTTTCATTTGGTAGATTCCAACCATCATCGTCAATAATAGATATTGGATCTATTTGTTTTATAAAAAATATCCACATCTGCCATTATATGAACAATGCATAAAGTAAACCCTCTAATTTGCATCTAAACTACTCACCTCTGCAGTTATGAAAATAATTCAAAATACATCTAAGTTACCCACTTCCTCCCTTATAAAAGAATTCAAAATAACTCCCTAAATTTGTATCTAAATTACACAAATATGTCATTACATAAGATAACTTAAAAATCGCCTAATACTTTTTATAAATTATGCACATCTGGCATTACGAATGATAATGCAAAGCAACCCATGCATTTGCATTCAAATCACCCATATATGCAATTATGAAGTAAAATATAAATTAACACACTTAATTGTATCTAAATTACTCATCACAACCATCTTAAAACTAAATAAAAATACAAAAATATGTCTTAAATCTATATATAAATACTAAAATAAGCTATAAAAAATCAATATCCATAAAGTATGTGATATATATATATATATATATATATATATATATATATATATATATATATATATATTCTAAACTACACAGTTTTACAACTGCTCAACTATAAAAGTAAGCATAATTATATGTTCCACCGTGTAGACCACCTAAATAGGTACACAATGAGATAAATATTTATTTAATAGTTTACCAAGTGTGTAAAAATGTTCCCATCACAAACCACATAGTAAAGACACCGATAACTAACTTTAAGTTATATTAATATTAATACTCTATGATATATAGTAAATTTCATAAGTTGTTATTCTAAATTGAAATATAATGTCTTATCAATATCATTGTAATTCAATTTTAAGCATGCTACATTTTATAAAACAATGCTATTAGAAATAAAATTATGTGATAGTGTCGGGGTGCAAGGTGAAATGTCTATTTATACAATTGTAAGAACCGGGAGACTAACCTAGGACCTATAATGTTTTTTAATAAAAATAAAGTTGAAAATTGTGAATAAAATATATTATAGGCACTAGAACTTCAACTTAACAAGCAGATAAAAAGAATGGCAATATATAGATTAAAAGTTGGATTTAAAGTATATGTTCATAATGACACACAGAGGTATGGAACAGTAGCATATATAGCATAAGCTTATGTTTCCGCTATATAAGTATTGCGTAACGGAAAAATACAAGTCCCATAAATTCAGCATAAACGTTTCAGCAATCATGAAAAATATTTTCTACATTAAAGATACTAACAAATTATTTAAAACTATTAATAATTATGACATATAATTTATACATGTTATTACTTTAGATAATTTATACACTTTAACTAAAACTTTTGACATATGTTTATTAATATTATAACCATTACTGTATAAATAATTCTTTGTCAACAAAATTCAAACATCTTGACAAGTGGGTAGTGCAGACTACAAGTGGCTATATTGTCACACCCGGTTTTCCAAAGAATACCAAGCACTAACTATATGTGTGCCCAGAATGTCTACATGACACATATAGCAACAAATATGAAGAATATCAAGAACAATGTTTTATTATATATCAAACATAGTTACATCAAAACTTACAACTAGTACAAAGCGTAGCGAAAACGATTCTATATCTTCTCTTCGGGACTCCATACTCCACAGGGACGGTTGACTGGGGGAAGCACTCGCCGAGTACTGATGGACTCCGCAAGAAACTCTTCACTTGATTTACCATCTGGTACCCATCCGGGATTTTTATTGGTGACAACGACAAGCGTCAGCTCACCATGCTCAACAAGTATACCATGAGGTTATGCAAGGCTCAAGAAGGCTTGACTCGGTTGTACTACGGTAAGCATTTTTAGTTGGGCATATTTTATTTATTATGTATATGTTTCTAAGTTATGCTTATGGCTCCCATGTGAATATAATTAGTTATCACCATCAACATTAATCATATCCCAAACCATCCATAAAATCATCTATCTCGAAAAGGATTCAGGCCGCTCGTGACCGTGAGCACGGCTGATATATCAATTTGATCAAACTCTGCAGAGTGTGTACACTTTCACCTTGAGTCGTGAATACCCCTATGCCCAAGGTAGCCAACCTCTTGACTCACTTCCAAGGTAAGTCGGCAGGGTTCACTACGAAGCCTTTCACTAATTACCCTAACAAGTTAGTAGCCACGAGGTTTCAGCGTCTAGGCGAATGGAGCCCCCCTTCAAGAGTGGCACACCATGACCGCAGCCCAGTACTCACCTTGACAGGCAAGAAGCCATTCTACAACCTAGTCCCCCCTCTTGCGCCGAAAACTTTCGGTAACTACTAACAAGCTAGAGAAAACTAGCTATACGACTAAGATCGTGCCCATTTTGATTCTCAAGGATGTACGAAAGTCCTGGGTTGCTGTTTTAAGATTCAGTCCTTACGGAGGGCAGACTAGAGCACCCAACAAGGCCCAATGCTCTAACTCCCTTTCTGTCCATGTTGCCGAAAAGCATCATTTTATCCAATGATTTCATAAGTCATTAATCAGGATTAACATTATAATATTTGGTGACTGCAAGCTAAGCAAAACTACCTATATGCATGAAACCAAGGTAACAAGGAAGAGGGTACAAAAGTACTAGGTAAAGTCCTTAGCATCATATTAGACACATGCATATGAAGTGATTATAAGGTTATCAGGTAACAAGGGAACTCATGTTACACTTGCCTCAAATAGTGCTCAAACTTGTCCAACTCTCCTTCTGGATCATCCTTGTATAGCTTCATCTAACGATAGCAACAACCATCACAAGCATCATAGACAAACCTAGAAGCATTACATCAATCATTATATATAAAACAAAATATAAAGTTTATTAAACACGTAGGGCTTGTTCTAAGACCGCGAGAGTGCAAAAACTAACCACAGCAGGAGCCACGATTAAAAGATGTGATAGTTGAAAGGTATAGATGGAAAGGATTGAATTCATATGAGAAGGTGAAGTTTGGACTTGAAGATACATATTCGGAACAAAAAGGGTTGGACATAGGTTACTTGGGAACATATCATGATAAACCAGTGCACTAAGGTGGATGCTAGATCAAAGGAAAACACAATTGTGGCGATTTGTGCTTCGGTTGAGCGTACCCGGTGGCGGACAGCGGTAGGTAGCAGCGGCTGTGGCCATGAGAAGGTAGAGACACATTGAACTTATTGGCATAGAACGTGGTAGGATCATGTGCAACTAGGGAACACACGGCCATGGTAGAGGGCTTAGGGAATCATGTAGCGGTTTAGCAGGGAACGTGGCGAATTGCCGAGCTATCCAAAACATACACGTCGGCGGACTGCGGTGGTTATGATGACTAATTGCATGGTTATAACAAAGACAAATGGTGATTCGTTGGATGGGGTTGCAAGGCACTGCATGGAACATATTGTGACAAAAGGACATGATGTTTTGACCGTCGGTTAGGCGGGGAACAAGATTGCAAGGTGGCACTACGTGGCTGTTGACATGGCAGGAGCAGCGACATGGTGATGCTTATATCCTTAGTGTTGTGGTTCATATGACCAAGAAAACTTGCGGATATGTGTGCAAGTATATGGTGCACATTGTGGTTGAAGGGCTTGACCACCATAGCGGCGAAACATCGGGAACACGCATGCCAACCGGCATCAGCACGGCTGCGGGGAAGCAGGGACAGCGAGCACAAGATAGGAACATATATCTTTCATATTTGTTCATATCGCCATGAAACTTTGCAGAAGCATGTGCAACTATATAGATGATGGTATAGCCAAAGAATGCATCCTGGGGTTCACTGGATCAACGGGAACGTCGTTGCCAAAAACAGGGTGACTGCTGTTTGGACAGCAGGGGTAGAAGACACTTCGGTCTCCATATCTCGGCCATCGGGAATTGCATAGCTGAACCAATTTGTGGGATTATGTGCAGGGATGTCATGAACATGTAGGTTCAAGGGCTCGATGATTTGGATAGTGGATTAGCGGGGAACGCCAAAACCATTCAGAGCTGCAATCTGACCAAACAGCAGGAACAGCAGGCGCGGTGATGACGATATCTCTAGTTCCTGAACTCCTATGGTAAAACCATCTTACAGAGGCATGTTCAAGGATGTTAGCTACAATTTGACCAAAGGGTTTGATGATTGGAGTCACGAAACAGCGAGGAACGCCAATTCCGTCAGCAGCAGCAAAACTGGCTGCGAGGACAGCAACACATACATCGGGTAAACTTCGCCGGGGATCAACCATACATCATCTAAGGTATTTGATATCCAGAGGTGAACATGAAAACATGATGGGAGAGATGATGGAGTGTTCTCACCAAGGGGAAGGGTGTGGTGGAGTGAGGAGATGCATCGACGACGGCCGGTGACAATGATATAGTAGAACGGGGCATCCTTCTCGCGTTGCGGTTGATCGGGGTAGCCATGGGGAAGGAGGAGCTGTAGGGGAGTCCCTCCTCTGTTCTTCATGTGGGAAATGAAGGGGGAGGCATGAGGGGGAGATGGGGGAGGTATATATGAAGGGGAAGTGATGGGAGGTGAAGGGGTAGAAAGGCAAAGGGTCATGGCTTGATATTCTTTGCCTTGATTGATATTTTTGCAAGATTGGAGAGGGCTTCTAGGGAGGTGACGTGGGAGAGGCGAGAGGAAGAGATAGAGGGCTGGTTAGGCTTGATGTTGGACCCCAAAGGAGAGGAGGATGGTTGGGCTTTGACCCATGGCGAGAGCTAAGGCAAAGTTTGGACCGGGTTTGGCCCGAAGCGATGATAGTATTACGGGGTTGGTTGCTTGTGGTCTTTCTTGGATTTTGGGCTTTGATCAAGAGGATAATGTAACACTCCGGTGTTACGCAATGCATTTGCATGGCAATCATACTGCATGGCATTTCATGTCATTATAATCATATGAGATAATGTTATCACTTGAATAAAATAAAACCTTAAAAATGATATATGTGATGAAATATATTAATATGATAATCACATTACACCAAAAATCTTGCAACTATAAATTTTACATCACTTGGAACCCTAGTTCAATTTTTGGAGCAACTAGATGACTCAAATTTTGTCAAAACTTGTTCAAAAATATTCATTAAAAATATTCAAAAATATCCCCTATTTTAGCTTTTATTCTGCCATTCAAAATCTATTAAGAATTTTTAGTTGGCCCCTTAATCAAAGTTGTAGAGAATTTAATTCTGAGCAACTTTTATTTTTGGGTCAATTCCAGAAAGGGTCTCCTTCTTGTTCAAAATGTAGTTTGAAGTTTGAATTTCATTTGATTTGAATTTGGGAAATTAGAAAAAAACGAATTTCGCCTTAGCAGGCCGCAGCCTCACTTCTCGGCCCGCTCGCGATGCAGCCCGGCCCAGCCGACCGCGCGCTCGCCCGCTCGCCCACGCGTCGTGGCCGCTCGTCAGTGCACGCCGCGACACGCGCGCGCCCGCGCAGACGCCGCGCGCCCCGTGGCCGGCATGCGCCGCTCGCCGTCGCCATCTGGCCGCCGGTGGCCCCCGCCAGCGCGCGCCCCGCTCTTCTAAGCCGCCTGCGCTCCGCACCCGCTCTCCCATTCCAAACTTCCTCACCCCGGCCCTCCTCCGCTCTCTGCCACGCGAGCGCCGCACCGCGCGACACCGCCACCGCCGCACCCGCCGGCCAAATTGGCCGCCGGTGAGCCGCCATTGCTCGCCTCCTCGCGCACCCGACTTCGCCCCCTTCTCCGACATCCCGTGCGCACCTTGTCGCCACCTTCCGAGCCCAGTAGGTGGGGACCCCGTGTTTTCGCCGTCGGCGGCCATGGCGCCACCGCGCGCGGCCTCCCGCAGAGGCGGCTCCCCGCTACCCCACTCGTCTCCCTAGCACCGAAAACGGGTTCGCCCTCTCGTCGCGGTTCTCGTGCGCTCCATGCTTCGCCCGCTCGCGACCGGAGACGGCCGTTGGCCGGTGGCAGTCGCCGCGCTGCCGCGGCCAAGGTCGCCGGCGTGGCGTGGTCACGGTCGCGCCCGACCGCGCAGGCCAGGCCGGCCTTGGGCCGAAGCCCGAACCGGGCCGGCTCGCCCTTCTCTCCCCGCGCGCGTGAGCAGGCCGTGAACAGCCGTGGGCCGTTTGTTTTTCCCGGGCCGGCCCAGCGCCAGTTAAAGAAATCTATTTTTCATTTTCTTTTTATTATTCTTGATAAAAATGCTTTGGAAAATATTTTAGCAGCCATTTTAGCTCCAAAAATGGTGAAATAAATTTCTATGGACTCTTTGGAACCAGATCTATGATATAAAATTATTGCATGTAAAATTTGAGATACTTTTCTGTAGAGTTTTTAATTAACTAGTGAAATGGTTGTTTTCTTATTAAATGCTTAATAAATCCTAGAAAAATCAGAAAAATATGATTTCAAGTTTATTAATCCTTTTGTATCATGTACTTGATAGGGAAATTTTATCTATTGCCTGTTCTGTAGAAAAATGTATAGGTGTAGTTCAAATGCTTCCTATCACTAATATTTGTTATTTTTGTTATTTAAATAAATTTGAATAGAACATGCAAGTGATAATTTTTTTATAATGATTGTTTAGTGTGTAGAAGGTAGGAAAATTTCTAAATCTGTTGTTTGATACTTTTCATAATGTAAAGTATTTTAAATATTCATTTTAGGCCTTAGTTTGTTATTTTTGTATAGTCAGTTTTAGTAATCCAAATGCAGTAAAAATCTTGTGTCAGGCTATTTTTGATATTAGTAATCCACTGTAATTTTCTAAGATTTTTCTGAGCTACAAAAATATGTGTTGCTGTTCAAGCATAGGGCTAATTAGGGTTTTCATTCATTCTTTAATGCAAAAATAGTTAGTAAAATATACTTTGGTGTATCTTTGAAGCATCTTGAGTGTTCAAGTACTCTTGCATGGTAGAGAATAGTGGTGGTAGTTTTCGAGTATATGTTCTTGGATGACGTAGACTACCTTGTAGAAGAGTCATAAGTTCCACGTAATCCAATAACAAAACATGCTCATTACATCGCATGCATTCATCATCATCATCATCTCATGTCACCTATGCAATGCACCTATGCATGAGGCACTCATACTTCTGCATCATACAGGATCGCAGGAAGTGACCCCGGCAGTAGTTCCCGAGGACGCAGAGGAGCAGCCCGAGGTGCCGGAGCCGGAGCTGACAGAAGCAGAAGAGGAGGCCGGTAAAGAGCTTCCGGAGTGCCCCGATCACCATCCCAGCTCCTTTGAGCGAGGCAAGCCCCGGAACATTTCTCCCCCGGTTTGCGATAATTATTTATTAACTTCACTTAATTTGATGCATTACGTTTAGGAGTTGTTTGCAAACGTTGCTGCATTATACCTTGTTCCACCTTGTTTTTACCCGATCCTTGTACCCTGGTGTCTGCGGTCAATCATTGCTTAGCTTGCTTAGACCGGTAGAAGTCGGATGATTGCCTGTCATCCGCGAGCTATAGGGGATTACCTGGATTTATGTGAAATAATGTCATGTGAGAATAACTAAGTGTCAAAATGAATCTGAGACCGGGCGGAAGCTTGCAGGGTTCTGGACTGTAGTGTCTTCCGTCTGTGTCGATTAAGGACCGTCCGTTGTCGGGCCTCGAGTCATGTTGAACGCATGCCTCACATTTAGCTGGCCGAATAAAGTACCTTTCGACCGCGAAGCCGGGAGATTATTCGGGCCGAGTGGATTGCCCGCAACGCACTGTACCGGAGCAGTAGTGGCAGGAAACGGGGGCGCGATGATAAGGCCAAAGAGCAGTCGGGCGGCCCCCGGGTACATGTGGTTCCTAGCAAGCTCGCGACTTTACCTAAATAGTTGACTCGGTGACCAACACCTCACTTTAGCGGGTGAGTGAGGTTTGTGTGAGGAATAAATTACCAGCTGGTCAATAATCGATTCGAATCGCCATCGTTCACTGGATAGTGAACACTTGACTTGAGTTACTTCATCATAGTAACATTGATGAAACACTTGGATAGTTATGTGGAAAATGACATGGTAATTATTGTTAATGATCAATGGTAACCCTTGCTTGTTAATTATATGATTACTCTAGCATTAATGCAAACATAGTGGACAGGGTGATAAAGATTAAAATATTACATGCTTTTTTAAAAAGAACTGTTAAGCTAAAAATGCTTTTCTTACAAATGAGTCAGCTACCCCATCAAAAAGCCTATCATGATCCTTGGTGTCATTTTATTTTGGTTCTGTCAGGTAAGTCTAGCTGAGTACCTTCTCGTACTCAGGGCTTTGTTCCCACTTGTTGCAGATGGACAGATGTACTATGGTTATTGTATCAACTGTCTCTACCCTGCGATGGGCGAAGCTTAGGACCATGGGCAATGGTCATCCACTACTTCTCGCCTGATGCTTTTGTTGGAAGATGACCGCGAGCTGGCACTTTATTTTGAAAAGTTGTGTGTGTGTGCTTTGAACTACTGCTTCCGCTACTTTTATTCGAAACTGGTTTGTAATAACTATGTTTAAACTCCGATGTATTTTGTGCCGCAAACTTCTATGTAACTTATGACGGTGACCGCTAAACTTAGTACGATCTTGGCTGTGATGTGAAATGGTTTGAAATCCGTCGAGATTTCACGGACTACCGGGTTATACGGGCTTAAGTTTGTTAAATTGTCCGTCCGTTGGATGATTTTCTTACTTAATCTCGTATAATTGGGCGGTTCTGTTACAGCTGGCATCGGAGCATGGTTTAGCGTAATTACTGTTCATAAGTGTATTTAAAACAAAATTCTGTTTAAAAAGTGTGATTTTCAAACTAAAAGTGTGCCAGTGGTCATATCCTGTATGCCCAGTTAAGGACTCTAGGTGGCTATTTAAGTACTAACTTGGGGTTCTTGCACCATATTTCTCTTTCGTTGCTCATACGGCGTGCTATTGTATGAGTGCCACTTAATTGAGTGGTAATGTATGGATCAGTTACCTCTACGCTTTGGTAAGTGTGAGCTGTGAGAGCATGATCGGATACACCGCCGATCTAGGGAGAGTGCTTATATGATACTAGAATAATTACATGTTTTACACATGTTTTTATGAAAGTGTCGCATGTGTGGGTGTTCCGTCCGTTGAGGCGATGCCGTCAATAGGACGATGTGTTTGGGTAGTTACTACCGTTGTACACGCATCTGGGGATTCGTGTAAAGCGTGTAGGTAGATTTACTGCTTTCATGCATTCATGGGGAATGGGCTGAAGTGAATTTTCTGCAGGTACATAACAGCGTTATCGTGTAGACCAAATTAGTTACGTATATGAGAGATCGTTTGTATGCCACCGGATTCACCGTTAGATGTCTTTATTTTCTAAGTTTGTGAGAACGTAAGACTCGTGCATGCATCATATTGTCTGTGCATTCCATTCATGACATGCATTCCTCCCCTTATAAAAGGATTATCCCATTTTGATAAAAGTGACCTCAACTAAAATATGTTCTCACCGGGTAATTAAAACTTGTGCTACAGATGGCCCGTACGAAGCAGACTGCCCGTAAGTCCACTGGCGGAAGAGCACCCCGTCGTCAGCTGGCCCCGCGGGAGCACCGCAACACGGACACTTTTCTAAGCGAGTTTGGCATGCCCACCTTGCTTTGGAGAGTGCTCCATGATGTGGGGTACCCGGAGGGTCAAGAGCCGGTATACTCTTGGAGCGAGAGCCAGTTAGCTGAGGATGGACTTGCTGTCGTGGAAATCACCGTCCCTGCTCTTGGTGACGCGCCAGAATGGGATGGTTGGCATCTGGAGTTTGAAGGACGCACTCCAGTCGAGGGTGCAGAGGGCGCAGCCTTTCGCGTCATCCGAGACATCATGAGCAGGTTCCCCAATGAGTTGGCAGCAGCTTTGGCCGGTACTTTTCCGAGAGATGATCCTCGCGATGCCATTTGGGTACAGCCGCAGGGAAGTGCCCTGGTTAGAGGCCCCAGTGAAGGACGGGCTAGCGACAACCACACCATGAGTGCCATGTATGCAGCCATCAGAGCATACCAAGGTCTGGAGAATACCTATTGGACCTTGACTGGCCTACGTGGTGATGATCGGCTTGAAGCAAGGAAGCAGAAGAAGAAGCAAGCACGTGCCATAGCTAGCTTGCAGGAGCAGTTGGCTGACATGAGCTTGCAGCGGCACCGAGCTCTCGAGAGAGGCGAGAGTTCCATGCAGCAGGTACAGAGGCTGACTCAGGCCAACAGAAATGCAGACCGCATGATGGAACAGCTAGTACAAGAAAGGGATGAAGCCTGGAACGAGAGGGACCTTCTGAGGCAGAGGGTCGAGGAGCTAGAAGAGTACAATGCCAACTTGCATGAAGAGTTTCATGCCCTCTACAACGGGATGGGCCCGTATGCTCCTCCGAACGCCGCTCAGATGGACATCGACGACGACGCTGCTGCTGAAGGTAGCGATGGCGATGCCTCCGACCTCGACGACGGTCCCGAGGAGTAGGATAGTGTCCTGCGTTAGTAGCTAGGCTTTGTCGCGATGGCCTTCTTTTGGTTTCCATGTAATCATGTTGTATCCTGTTTGATCTTGAGACTGACGACCTTTTGGATATGGGTTGTGTATGCGATACCCGAACGCATAAAAGTCCAGTGTATGTATGCTGGCAACGTGGTTGTATGGAACGCGATGTTGCATTTGAAGTAACTTAATTGGTGCTGTTGTTTTAATTGGAATGTGATTATTGTGCCTCTGTTTTCTTGTATGACTTGTTCTCTCCAATGAATTCAGTATGGCATGATTGTTCATTCGAATACAATTTCTACAACTTCGCTCAATTATTGCTTGTTGCTGAAATATGCAGATGGCAAACACTCGCCGTGCCACGTATGAAGCCGCTGAGACTGGTGGCAACGGTGCAGGAGCTGGTGGAAGTGGTGCAAACAACATCAACCACCAGGAACCACAGCCAGAGCCACATTTGCCCCCTCCTCCACCGCTCACTGCAGAGGTGTTCTTCACGCAGTTCCTTGGAAGTCAACGCAATGCCGAATAGTCACAGAGGAATATGGAAGATTTTCTGCGTACCATCGCTAAAAATGTTCAGAGAGGTAATAATCAAGGTGGTGGCCATGGGGTGAACCAGTACAGCAGTTTCAAGGTTTTCATGGATACTAGGCCACCTATTTTCAAGGAAGCAGCAGAGCCACTCGATGCCGAAGAATGGATCAACACTATGGAAAATAAGTTCCGTGTGTTGAGGCTGACAGAAGTTCTGAAGATGGAGTATGCTGCACATCAATTACAGGGACCGGCTGGAATGTGGTGGAAGCATCACCGCACCACTTTTCCTCCCAATGCCCAGATTACTTGGAGAGATTTCACTGAAGCTTTTAAGGGAGTTTATATTCCCCCAGGGTTGGTTGAGATGAAGCTTGGAGAGTTCTTAGCCTTGAATCAGGGTACCAAGACTGTGACATAGTATCTGCATGCCTTTAACAACTTGTGCCGCTATGCTCCAGACATGGTTGACACAGATGCAAAGAGGATTGCTAGTTTCAAGAGAGGGTTAAGTCCGAAGATGATGAAGCATGTGGGTACCAATACCCGCACCCGATTCAACGACTTTATCAGTGATTGTTTGAAGCAAGAAAAGAACAATAACGCCTACACCGCATCCAAGAATCGCAAGAGGGTATTTGAGTCAGGACCATCCCAGTCTAGAGTTGTCACTGCAAACCGTTCTTCTTATCGTCCGTCCGCACCTGGTGCAAGGTTCAGGCCGCCACAACATAAAACTCAGAACTACAAGGGACCACAGAAGCCGTACAAGATGGCCGTGCCGCCAACAAAGACCACCGCAGCTGCAGAACAGAGCAACTCCAAGGGAGCTATAGGGTCTGCTGGTACAGTGAAAGGGCCCTGCTACAATTGTGGTCAGCCAGGCCACTTTTCAAAGTTCTGCCCTTATCTGCCTAAAAAGAAGTAACAGACTTACAATGCTCGTGTGCACCACACCACCATTGATGAGGTTCCTGAGGGAGAGCCTGTAACTGCCGGTAAGTTTCTTGTGAACCATCACCCTGCAGTTGTTCTTTTTGATTCTGGATCCTCGCATTCTTTTATGAGTCAAGCATTTGCACGGAAGCATGAACAACTATGTACAGAATTGGGTTATGGTTATCGCATAAGTTCAGCAGGAGCTGATGTGTTGACCAATAAGATGGTTAGAGGGGCAACCCTTGAGTTAGGTAGTCGGAAGTTCCGAGTGAACCTGGTAGTTATGCCTGGACTAGTTTTGGATGTAATAATAGGAATGAACTGGATGAAAGACTGGGGAGCAGTCATAGATACAAGCAGTCGGATGCTTACCCTTAAGGATCCCCAGGCAGAGGGTACTTTCCGGGTACCGTTGCCTAAAAGAATAGACCTCGTGAGTGTGACCTGTGCCATGGAAGTTGTTCCCATCCACCAGATCCCGGTAGTGTGTGAGTTTCCGGATGTGTTTCCAGATGAGTTACCTGGCCTTCCTCCAGATAGGGATGTTGAGTTTGGAATCGAGTTGATCCCCGGGACAGCTCCTATTTCAAGGAGACCCTATCGGATGCCTCCGGATGAGTTAGCTGAGTTGAAGAAACAACTGGAAGAATTATTAAAGAAGGGGTTTATCCGCCCAAGTAAGTCTGAATAGGGATGTCCTGCACTGTTCGTAAAGAAAAAGAAAGAGGGTACTCTCAGGATGTGTGTAGATTATCGACCTCTTAATGCTGTAACCATCAAGAATAAATATCCCTTGCCTCATATCGACGTTCTGTTTGATCAGTTGGCTAAGGCTAGGGTGTTCTCCAAGATAGACCTAAGGTCAGGGTATCATCAGATAAAGATTAGACCACAAGATGTTCCGAAAACCGCCTTTTCTACCAGATACGGGTTGTACGAGTATCTTGTTATGTCGTTTGGCCTAACAAATGCTCCTGCATATTTTATGTATCTGATGAATACGGTTTTCATGCCAGAGTTGGACAAGTTTGTAGTTGTCTTCATTAATGACATTCTAGTATACTCTGAGAATGAGAAAGATCATGAAGAGCATCTGAGAATTGTCTTGACCAGGCTGAGAGATCATAAGTTATATGCTAAGTTCAGCAAATGTGAATTTTGGTTAAAGAAAGTTCCCTTCCTTGGTCATATTCTATCTGAGAATGGAGTTTCTGTAGATCCGAGTAAAGTGCAAGAGGTTATGGATTGGAAGACTCCAACCACAGTGTCAGAAGTCAGGAGTTTCCTAGGGTTAGCTGGTTATTATCGCCGCTTTATCCCAGACTTCTCGAAGATTGCCAAGCCGATGACAAGTCTGTTACAGAAAGATCACAAGTTTGTGTGGACAGAGGAGTGTGAGACAGCTTTCCATGCCTTGCGGAAACTATTGACCACTGCTCCAGTTCTTGCACAGCCCGACATCGAGAAACCTTTTGATGTGTTCTGCGACGCATCAAAAACAGGATTAGGATGTGTTCTGATGCAAGAAGGAAGAGTCATCGCTTATGCCTCCCGGCAGTTGAGAAAACATGAAATCAATTATCCGACACATGATCTTGAGCTTGCCGCTGTAGTGCATGCCTTGAAGATTTGGAGACACTATTTACTTGGTAATGTGTGCAACATTTTCACCGATCATAAGAGTCTCAAGTACATTTTCACCCAACCAGAATTGAACATGAGACAGCGAAGATGGTTAGAACTAATCAAAGACTACAACTTAAATGTACAGTATCACCCTGGGAAAGCCAATGTGGTAGCTGATGCTTTGAGTAGAAAGTCACATTGTCTGAATATGCAACCCTTGCTTGAAGATGGTTTCGATCTAATGCACCCTGCCGTGTTACATAGTATTCAGGTCAGTTGTTCCTTAGAGAGTAAGATAATAGAAGGTCAGAAAGCAGACAAAGGGATATTCCACATCAAAAAGAAAATTAAAGAAGAACCCTCGAAACACTTCAGGGTGGATGAGCAAGATGTGTTGTGGTTCGACAACCGTCTTGTTGTTCCAAAGGATAGAGAGCTTAAGAATAAAATTATGGACGAAGCTCATCTCTCTAAGCTGTCCATTCATCCTGGCAGCAGTAAAATGTATCAAGAGCTAAGACCTCGTTATTGGTGGACCAAGATGAAGAAGGAAATTGCAGCTTATGTAGCCAGATGTGACACATGTTGTAGAGTGAAAGCAATTCACATGAAACCTGCCGGATTGCTACAACCTTTGTCAGTACCTAGTTGGAAGTGGGATGATATAAGTATGGATTTTATCACAGGTCTACCCACTACTCAGAAAGGTCACGATTCTATTTGGGTAATTGTGGATCGTCTTACCAAGACAGCCCACTTTTTGCCTGTCAAAACGGAATATAGACCACCTCAATATGCCGAGAAGTATATTGTGGAGATTGTGAGATTGCATGGCATACCAAAGACTATAGTGTCTGACAGAGGGTCACAGTTCACTGCTCACTTTTGGGAGCATTTGCACAAAGGTTTGGGGACTAGTCTGATTCGTAGCACTGCCTATCATCCTCAAACCGATGGTCAGACTGAAAGAGTTAATGCTGTTTTAGAGGATATGTTAAGAGCTTGTGTGTTGTCTTCCAGAGGTTCTTGGGAGTCATGGTTACCGTTAGCAGAGTTCGCATACAATAACAGCTATCAAGAAAGTATCAAGATGGCACCTTTTGAGGCTCTGTATGGCCGAAAGTGTAGAACACCTTTAAACTGGATTGAGCCAGGAGAAAGAAGGTATTATGGTATTGACTTCGTGGAGGAAGCCGAAAAGAAAGTTCATATCATCCAGCAGAATATGAGAGCAGCTCAGTCACGTCAGAAAAGTTGTGCGGATAAGAGAAGGAGACCGCTTGTGTTCGAAGTTGGTGACTATGTTTATCTAAAAGTCATGCCAATGAAAAAGAAGCGGTTTGATGTACGCAGAAAGCTTGCCGCCAGATTTGTAGGACCTTACAAAATCTTAGAAAGGAAGGGTCCCGTGGCTTACAAATTGGAATTACCAGAGTCAATGGGTGCTATATTCCCAGTTTTTCATGTATCACATCTCAAGAAGTGTTTGCGCGTTCCCGAGGAAAGGATTGAACCTCGAGGCATAAAACTCAAGTCAGATCTGGTGTATCGTGAGCAGCCAGTTCGAGTCTTGGATTCCAAGGAGAGGGCTACTCGAAACAGTGTGGTGAAAACATATAAGATACAATGGAGTCATCATGATGAAGGGGATGCTTCTTGAGAAACGGGTAAATACTTACAAAAGGCATACGAAGATTTTTATAATAAATGGTTCGTAACCCAAATCTCGGGACGAGATTTTTATAAGGGGGAAGGGCTGTAACACTCCGGTGTTACGCAATGCATTTGCATGGCAATCATACTGCATGGCATTTCATGTCATTATAATCATATGAGATAATGTTATCACTTGAATAAAATAAAACCTTAAAAATGATATATGTGATGAAATATATTAATATGATAATCACATTACACCAAAAATCTTGCAACTATAAATTTTACATCACTTGGAACCCTAGTTCAATTTTTGGAGCAACTAGATGACTCAAAATTTGTCAAAACTTGTTCAAAAATATTCATTAAAAATATTCAAAAATATCCCCTATTTTAGCTTTTATTCTGCCATTCAAAATCTATTAAGAATTTTCAGTTGGCCCCTTAATCAAAGTTGTAGAGAATTTAATTCTGAGCAACTTTTATTTTTGGGTCAATTCCAGAAAGGGTCTCCTTCTTGTTCAAAATGTAGTTTGAAGTTTGAATTTCATTTGATTTGAATTTGGGAAATTGGAAAAAAACGAATTTCGCCTTAGCAGGCCGCAGCCTCACTTCTCGGCCCGCTCGCGATGCAGCCCGGCCCAGCCGACCGCGCGCTCGCCCGCTCGCCCGCGCGTCGTGGCCGCTCGCCAGCGCACGCCGCGACACGCGCGCGCCCGCGTAGACGCTGCACGCCCCGTGGCCGGCATGCGCCGCTCGCCGTCGCCATCTGGCCACCGGTGGCCCCCGCCAGCGCGCGCCCCGCTCTTCTAAGCCGCCTGCGCTCCGCACCCGCTCTCCCATTCCAAACTTCCTCACCCCGGCCCTCCTCCGCTCTCTGCCACGCGAGCGCCGCACCGCGCGACACCGCCACCGCCGCACCCGCCGGCCAAATTGGCCGCCGGTGAGCCGCCATTGCTCGCCTCCTCGCGCACCCGACTTCGCCCCCTTCTCCGACATCCCGTGCGCACCTTGTCGCCACCTTCCGAGCCCAGCAGGTGGGGACCCCGTGTTTTCGCCGTCGGTGGCCATGGCGCCACCGCGCGCGGCCTCCCGCAGAGGCGGCTCCCCGCTACCCCTCTCGTCTCCCTAGCACCGAAAACGGGTTCGCCCTCTCGTCGTGGTTCTCATGCGCTCCATGCTTCACCCGCTCGCGACCGGAGACGGCCGTTGGCCGGTGGCAGTCGCCGCGCTGCCGCGGCCAAGGTCGCCGGCGTGGCGTGGCCACGGTCGCGCCCGACCGCGCAGGCCAGGCCGGCCTTGGGCCGAAGCCCGAACCGGGCCGGCTCGCCCTTCTCTCCCTGCGCGCGTGAGCAGGCCGTGAACAGCCGTGGGCCGTTTGTTTTTCCCGGGCCGGCCCAGCGCCAGTTAAAGAAATCCATTTTTCATTTTCTTTTTATTATTCTTGATAAAAATGCTTTGGAAAATATTTTAGCAGTCATTTTAGCTCCAAAAATGGTGAAATAAATTTCTATGGACTCTTTGGAACCAGATCTATGATATAAAATTATTGCATGTAAAATTTGAGATACTTTTCTGTAGAGTTTTTAATTAACTAGTGAAATGGCTGTTTTCTTGTTAAATGCTTAATAAATCGTAGAAAAATCAGAAAAATATGATTTCAAGTTTATTAATCCTTTTGTATCATGTACTTGATAGGGAAATTTTATCTCATGCCTGTTCTGTAGAAAAATGTATAGGTGTAGTTCAAATGCTTCCTATCACTAATATTTGTTATTTTTTTTATTTAAATAAATTTGAATAGAACATGCAAGTGATAATTTTTCTATAATGATTGTTTAGTGTGTAGAAGGTAGGAAAATTTCTAAATTTGTTGTTTGACACTTTTCACAATGTAAAGTATTTTAAATATTCATTTTAGGCCTTAGTTTGTTATTTTTGTATAGTCAGTTTTAGTAATCCAAATGTAGTAAAAATCTTGTGTCAGGCTATTTTTGATATTAGTAATCCACTGTAATTTTCTAAGATTTTTCTGAGCTACAAAAATATGTGTTGCTGTTCAAGCATAGGGCTAATTAGGGTTTTCATTCATTCTTTAATGCAAAAATAGTTAGTAAAATATACTTTGGTGTATCTTTGAAGCATCTTGAGTGTTCAAGTACTCTTGCATGGTAGAGAATAGTGGTGGTAGTTTTCGAGTACATGTTCTTGGATGACGTAGACTACCTTGTAGAAGAGTCATAAGCTCCACGTAATCCAATAACATAACATGCTCGTTACATCGCATGCATTCATCATCATCATCATCTCATGTCACCTATGCAATGCACCTATGCATGAGGCACTCATACTTCTGCATCATACAGGATCGCAGGAAGTGACCCCGGCAGTAGTTCCCGAGGACGCAGAGGAGCAGCCCGAGGTGCCGGAGCCGGAGCTGACAGAAGCAGAAGAGGAGGCCGGTGAAGAGCTTCCGGAGTGCCCCGATCACCGTCCCAGCTCCTTTGAGCGAGGCAAGCCCCGGAGCATTTCTCCCCCGGTTTGCGATAATTATTTATTAACTTCACTTAATTTGATGCATTACGTTTAGGAGTTGTTTGCAAACGTTGCTGCATTATACCTTGTTCCACCTTGTTTTTACCCGATCCTTGTACCCTGGTGTCTGCGGTCAATCATTGCTTAGCTTGCTTAGACCGGTAGAAGTCGGATGATTGCATGTCATCCGCGAGCTATAGGGGATTACCTGGATTTATGTGAAATAATGTCATGTGAGAATAACTAAGTGTCGAAATGAATCTGAGACCGGGCGGAAGCTTGCAGGGTTCTGGACTGTAGTGTCTTCCGTCTGTGTCGATTAAGGACCGTCTGTTGTCGGGCCTCGAGTCATGTTGAACGCATGCCTCACATTTAGCTGGCCGAATAAAGTACCTTTCGACCGCGAAGCCGGGAGATTATTCGGGCCGAGTGGATTGCCCGCAACGCACTGTACCGGAGCAGTAGTGGCAGGAAACGAGGGCGCAATGATAAGGCCAAAGAGCAGTCGGGCGGCCCCCGAGTACATGTGGTTCCTGGCAAGCTCGCGACTTTACCTGAATAGTTGACTCGGTGACCAACACCTCACTTTAGCGGGTGAGTGAGATTTGTGTGAGGAATAAATTACCAGCTAGTCAATAATCGATTCGAATCGCCATCGTTCACTGGATAGTGAACACTTGACTTGAGTTACTTCATCGTAGTAACATTGATGAAACACTTGGATAGTTATGTGGAAAATGACATGGTAATTATTGTTAATGATCAATGGTAACCCTTGCTTGTTAATTATATGATTACTCTAGCATTAATGCAAACATAGTGGACAGGGTGATAAAGATTAAAATATTACATGCTTTTGTAAAAAGAACTGCTAAGCTAAAAATGCTTTTCTTGCAAATGAGTCAGCTACCCCACCAAAAAGCCTATCATGATCCTTGGTGTCATTTTATTTTGGTTCTGTCGGGTAAGTCTAGCTGAGTACCTTCTCGTACTCAGGGCTTTGTTCCCACTTGTTGCAGATGGACAGATGTACTATGGTTATTGTATCAACTGTCTCTACCCTGCGATGGGCGAAGCTTAGGACCATGGGCAATGGTCATCCACTACTTCTCGCCTGATGCTTTTGTTGGAAGATGACCGCGAGCTGGCACTTTATTTTGAAAAGTTGTGTGTGTGCGCTTTGAACTACTGCTTCCGCTACTTTTATTCGAAACTGGTTTGTAATAACTATGTTTAAACTCCGATGTATTTTGTGCCGCAAACTTCTATGTAACTTATGACGGTGACCGCTAAACTTAGTACGATCTTGGCTGTGATGTGAAATGGTTTGAAATCCGTCGAGATTTCACGGAATACCGGGTTATACGGGCTTAAGTTTGTTAAATTATCCGTCCGTTGGATGATTTTCTTACTTAATCTCGTATAATTGGGCGGTTCTGTTACAGATAAAAGGTAGAGAGAAAAGAGTCCATGATGATGTTGCCCAAGGTGAGTAAAGGAGAGAAAAGAATAAGCCCATTAGAAAGAGAGAACAATGTTAGGGCTGCCATTGGGTTGATAAGAGGAAGAAATGAGATTAACTTGGGTATGTGACATGTGAGTGATTTTACTTGAACATGATGGTAGAATTGCGTGAGAGTGATGACATACAATGATTGGCCATCAAGCATAGATTTAGTGCTTTGGAGAAAACTCGGTCGGAAATAATTAGAAGCTCTAAAATGAGGAGAAAAGAGAGAAAGATAGACCGGGCTAGTTAGGGTTTTGACAAGATGAAACTTGAAGACCCGCCAAGGTTTTTGGAACAAGGATCAAGATGAATGGTTTCCAAGGATTTGATCATGGTTCTGAGGTTATGGAAACTTGATCAAAGATCTTGAGAGATTTGATTTGAATCAAACTCTAAGCGCGTTTAAAAACATTTAAACTCATTTTTCATACAAAGACACTACGCAAAGGCATGAAATGCAACAAACCATTTAATTAAATTCCAAAAAAATTTAGAAACTCATATTTCCGACATCTAAATTGTGGACAACTTAAGTAAAGTTGGATATTTTAGAAAATAGTAAAAATCTTCTGTTATGTTTTCAGTGTTTTCTAGTCATATCCCAAAACTGAAATTTTTGGGGTGTGACATATATCTTCCTGTTCTTTGAGATTTCTTAGGTGCAAATAGTCACTATAAGTCTTAAATATTAATATCCTCTTTAGGTTAGCACTGCTACCCATCCTAGATCTTCTGTCAAGCTCTAAACTGATCTTAACCAACATAGTGTAGGTTTAAAGTGACTATTTTCGCCATCATAGTACTTAAGAGTGCAGTCTATGACCTAAAGTCCTTATGTAGCATTGAAAATCAAAATTTAGATTCTCATGATATCACAAGATATAGATGAAAAGCAAATAGATCAGTAATTGATAAGTCTATCAAAAACAAATGGACACTACAAACTATCTATTATGCTTATTGTGTTAGAAAATAAACTGTGAGAAAAATGTTGTCGGTGTTCGGAATCACCGGCTAGTAAATTTAGTGGATTGCACGATTGGGCACGGATAGTGTACAAAGAGGACACGAAGATGTATACTAGTTCGGGCGGAATATCCTTACGTCCAGTGGCGAGCTGTTCGTATTACTTACACTTGGGTCTGTAGTAGGGGGTTACAAACGATCAAGAGAGGGAGAAGCTCTCAAGTGTCTGATGAAAGTGAAGTGGAATTGAAGTGCTTCTAAATGATCCAAAAAGAGATTCTCCCGTGGGGCGCCCGACCTTCCCCTTTATAGGTCAAGGGAAGGACCGGGTGTACAAGGGAGAGAGAGGGAGAGAAAAGAGGAAAGAGAAAAACAGAGGAGGAAACAGCCTCGGGGCTGCGCTGCCCTCTCCCTCCTATAGACGTGTCCTGCTGGTCTCGTAGATGGCGACGGAGACGTCTCCACGTCGCGATGCTGATGGTGATGGAGACGGCTCCACATCGTGGCCCTGTTTGCTGCTGGCGCCATGCGCGGGCGTCGTCAGCCGATCGTGGCGCACCGTCCTGTCATGTCTGTTGCTGTGGGTGATGTGGCCCCCCAGACATGGTCTGTCATATGGCTTCGGGTTATGTCGAGGTGTGCTCGTTCCCATTTGGTGTCAGGAGTTTGACCATAGGCTCGAGCTTTTGCTTCTGTGATGGTGGAGGTAGTACGGGCCCCCTGCTGGGTTTGCGCCCCCGTCCGAGGACGATCGCACACCCTCAGGGTCAGGCGAGATGGAGTTCCCTTTCTCGGGGTCGAGCGAGGCGCAGCCCGTTCCCAAGAATCGGACGAATGGAACCTGTCCCCCAGGGGTCAGGCGGACCGGAACCTGCCCTCTTGGGGTCGGATGAAGCCACGGTCACGCCCTTTAATCGTTCGTTCGATTCTAACCGTTGGAGACCGTCAGTTCCCTTTCTTCGGGTACCCTAAAATTGGTACCCGACAAATGTATAATTTAATACAAGTAATTTTTATCTAGAGACATTAAAGAATAACTAATGTTTATATCTCTTATAAGATTCTAGCCCGTGCGAGAGCACAGGTTAATGGACTAGTGTGTATTAATTAGTCTGTGTCTAGTAGACTTATGATGTGCGAGTGCCGTGCAATGTATTCTTGTTTTGTTTATCCGCATAGGGCTTTATGTAGCCTTTGATATATAGTTTTCGAAGCAGACCGATCCAAGGATTATGCCCTACTTGGCCACAGAATATATTTATTAGGTCATCTTGCACATTTTTCATATAGGCTCACGGGATGCTTGGCCGCCGATTTGAACCAGAAGTCTCGCCCTCGCCCGATGCTTGCTGATCTTCTCGCTCCGGAGGACCGAGGAAGAGGAAAAGGTGGGCAAGTACGACCTGTACTAGTCAATGTCTCAATGGAGAAATTAAAGAGATGATGCCTATAGCTGTGGGAAAGGGGAGAAGCGCAAGGCAGATCGAGCTGGGTAGCGGCTGTTGGATGCAATCACATGGAAACAAGCTCGTGCCATGAACCGGCCACTTAGGTAGTGTTTAGATGGTGTAAAAGTTGGTGTAAAGTTTACTGTAGCATTTTTCGTTGTTATTTGGTAAAATTTATTCAATCATGAATTAACTAGGCTCAAAAGATTTGTCTCGACATTTACAGACAAACTGTGCAATTAGTTATTTTTTTACCTACATTTAATACTCCATGCATACGTCTAAAGATTTGATGTGACGGGGAATCTTGTAAAATTTTTGGAAGTATGAAGTTATCTAAACACCGCCTTAGATAAGTCTGCTAGCATGAGACATACGGGTGGCAGTACGGTACGAATAGGTACAATAACTTAATAAATTATTCATACATATTAGGCGCTAGGGTCAATAGAGGGGTTTGCGGCATGTGCATTATGTGTGGTGGAATTATTTAGGATGGTTTTGGCAACTATAAGATGGCCATCACAAAAAGCAGATGCTCCACAACATCGATCACCTAAGCCACTAATGGAGCCTCATCACCAAGAAGCTAATGTCACTCATGGTGAATATAGTTATTGTCTATTGTTCTTTAACATTACTCCTCTATTCTTTTTTTCACGAGCGGGATTGGACCCATATTTCATTAAGACGAAAGGAGTTTTGTTACAAACTGTTCTTAGCCTTGCTATCCTGAATCGTTTGTGAGCGGCAAGCGACCGTGTTAGCAAGGCTAACAACATCCATCGGACAAATACATGAGGGACTATGTGGCGGTCGATCTTGCGACTACTCATCTATTCTAATCATGTCAAAGGAGAGTTTTTCATATGAGGATGATGATGATTGGTTTAAAACATGAATCTAGTTTACTGGTGTTAGTTTATATATTTGTAGTGCTGGAACTATGGTGTTCCTCTATTTCCACAGCAACTACTTTGTTCTTTGCTAATATTATGACCGTACGTACAAGCTTGTGTTTTCAATTAAAGGTGATCAACCGTTTGTTGTCAGATACTGGAGTGATAGAGGGTATTGATAGGATTATGGCCATGGTTTATCATGTGAATATTGCTACTCAATTTTGTTAATAAGCAGGCTAGATGGGAATATTATATCTTCTTTGTCCAAAATAGAAGGTTGAAAATTTCTAGTACAAATGTGGTTATCTTTTTTTAGATTAGCAACCAATCTAGTATTGTTTATGTTTGTTTGGGACGTTTATACTAGCTGGATTATCCATTAGTTCTAACACCTAACTGGTGAGTATGTATTTTGCCATATTAGCAATGTTTGAACCTTATATGCACCAATTTATCAATTTGTTATACTTATTTCAGCAGTTTACAAGTTGGACCAATTTGCACCCAACTATCAAGCTGTTGTATTGTGGGCGCAATTTACTCTGATTTAAAGGAAATGTTTCTTTTCCAGCTATCCATAGCACTGAGTTATCTTCCAACCTGTTTTTCACTTATATGCTTTTGGCAACCCAATTCATATTTCCATTTTAGAAAGAGCCGGATAAGGAGTTTCTATATATATATGAGAAAAAAAGCAATAACGAGTAGTCACGTGGGAGGCGTGAGGCGATACAGTAAAAAAAAGCAATGACGAATAGTCACTTATATTGCATCTAACCATCAAAATCTCGATTGGGCCATTTTCTAGGTGATGAACACCTATCCTTGATCTCTAGGCCATCTAAGTGTTGTGCTCAAGATTCAACTTATCAAAGGGATGAAGGAGATGCTGCTAAGCTCCCTGGTGAAAGCATGGAGCTTGGTTCAGCTGTCCCCCGCCCATTGGTGTTCTCTTCTTGGAAACTTCTCCTTGAACTCCTTGCTAAAGAGAGAGGGCTCCTCCCTCTTCAATCCCCAGCATTGATCTCCTAGGTCTCCTCCATGGCCTTCTCTAGAAGTTCCCCTCAAAATCTTCCTCCTTCTCCCTTTGTGTTCTTGGTGGTGTTGTTGGTGAGAGAGATTAGAGAGGGAGAGAGCAAGGTTGAGAGCGTGGGAGAGTGGTTGAGTGAGTGAGTGTCGCTGGTGGTTGTTTCCACAAAATGCAGACATGTGTTGCTGACAGGTGGGGCCAGGAGTGCTCTAGAGTGGATAGATCATACATATTGCTGACAGGTGGGGCCAGGAGTGCTCTGGAGTGGATAGATCATAAATATGCATGGCCTGCTCTGGCGGACTGTCTGGACAAACATCAGACTATCCGTGGGAACACAAAGTCTAAGATAACTACTAAGTCTACGACCATGTCCTCACGGGCTGTCCGAGTGATGGGTGTGCACTGAACTATTTGCTGGAACACCGCAGTTCTCAGAAAATGCAGACTTTATGCACATGCAAGTTTTAAAGACGAGATTACTTAACAGATGATGCTCATGATACAAATGAAAATGCCTTAGTCACGATGGGTCATGATAGTTTGACTTATAAATCTTCTCCCAGATCGGGTCTGGATTCAGCCCACTCTCCCCTTGTGCTCCACAGTGCTGGCAGACTCTATGGGCCTATTTGGGACAGCTCTCCAGCTCTAGATCCATAAAAAATAGCTCCACTCCCCCCCCCCCAAAGTTTGCTAAACACTCCAGCTCCACCAAATCTGGATCCATCAAAATAGTGGATCTGAGGGCTAGATTCACCAAAATGCTATATCTCCTCAAAGGGTGCTCCACCAATTCAGATTTGGTGGAGTTGGAGAAAATTACCCACCACTGCCACTGGTTACACGCAAAACGGTTCGTTCTTTTCTCCTTCCTCGCTTTTCTTCCCTCGCGACAGAGCAGAGCACCGGTCCCGCCGCCGGCTGCCGCGGACTCCAGTGGTGCCCCGCCCTCCGCTCGCCCGCCCTCGTCGGCCGTGCGCTCCGGTGGCTCCCCGCCCTCATCCCCCGCGCTGAGACTCGCGCGAGATCCGCAGGACGCTGGGCCTCCACCGGGACCTGCGTCCGCAACGACGCGTGAGCTCCACCAGCCCCGTGAGCCACGAACCGGAGACGCGTCGGGCCCCGTGAGGCATGTCCCCATGAGACGCGTGGGAGCCACCGGCCGCGTGCTCAACCTCGCCGCGGCCTTGTTGCGTGGGAGCCATCTGACCGCGTGCCCAGCCTCGGCCACACGTGAGGGAGCCACCCTGGCTGCGTGCCTATGCTTCGAAGACCGAGAAGAAGAAGATCGGACACCTGCGTACCTGTGTTGGTGGAGGAAGAAGTTTTCCAAAGACACCGACATGTGGGGCCTATCTCAAGGGCAAATTAGGTCATTCCAACCAAATTGCCCTTGTGTGGATCTGAAGCTACTTCGTAGCCAATGGATGTTAGATCCACCAGTAGACTAGTGGATCCAGATTCACTTTTTTTTAGTGGAGGAGCTGTAACCAACCGGTCCTATATGAGCTTTTGATACTAAACCGCCCATGTTTGTCATAGTGCCAAGCTAACAAGTTTTGTCTCCCTCGTGCACTGTCATTGCCAGTATGATATTTAACGAGTAACGAACCGCCACGGGTATTATTTTTCTCAGTCTGAGCACTCGGTCCAATGACCGGGGCCTATATACATTTGTACGGCGCGTAAATCTGCAGAACCGGTTCATGCATCCAGCCAAAAATCAACGGACGACGCCATGCAACCCGGACGGACGGGGCTACGCTACACATTAGTAAATGGTACCAAACGCGCTATACGATGACTCAGCTGAGCACAAGTCGTCGTGCATCGGCTACCACACGATATTTCGTGTGCTGTGCGCGCGTGATACTCCTAGTAGATCTTTTCATTCATCACCGTACATTTAAACTGTCCTCTCATTTCTTCCCGGCCGTACGTAGTCGTCCTCCTGGCTCCGATCCGGCAGCAGCCGCCGCCGGCCGGCCCCTTACAATTCCCATCCGCCGCCCTCGCCGCGACGTCGTCTCGTCACATCTCTAGCTAGCTAGCTCTCCGGCCGGCTGGCGCTGGCCGCACCGTACGTCCTGCGCGCCTTTCCTCAATTCTCTCTCGGCCGTCGCCATCCTCAGCGGCGGCGGCGGCGGCGAGGCTTCTTCCTCTGATCCGGCGCCGCAGCTCCTCCGTCCGATCCTGTCGGCGCATCCCGTACGGCCGTACGTCTATATTATATTGCTATGTAAATGTAGACATGCATGTAGGAGTAGCTACTACTTACGTCAGGGAGCACCATAGCTGCTAGCTAATGTTTTCTCCTGCAGCAGGCCGGCCGGGCTCTTCGTGTATAGCCAAGCTTTAAGGTTGGTCTGATGCTAGAGAGCGTTGCTTCCACGGGATTAACGAACAACCCAGTCTTGGAAAAGATATACAGTCTTATTGGGGATGAGACAACCAACCAGCTCGGTGTGCATAAACAGGTATGAATATATATGAATATATATATCGTCTTCTTTCTCGACAACCTTTCTTTTAGAATATTTTAGCTTCAAAACTAGCTTATGCGAGACTGCATCCATGATTTTTTTTCTTTTCAGAATATATAAGTTGTGATCTGATCGCTAGGTTTCTTTTCTATATAGACCTTTGTACATCAAGTTGTTCAATGAATTGTTCCCCTAACATTATTCATTATTCATCGAGTTGTTGCGGGAACTTATTTTAAAAAAAAATGTTAATTTATTGGAGACGTTGTTCAACGAAAAACCTATTACGTGTATAAGGTATCCGCAAAATTAAGTTTCCAGAATGTTAACTATAGCTAAATATGTTGAACAGAGAAAATAAAAACTTGTGTCCAAAAGTTCTTTTTATTTGAAAATACAAGTTTATCAAAGAAGTTCGCATGTCAATGTTTCTCATGAAACTTATGTTGGAAAGTCTATGCTCAACATTTATTCCAAAAAAGTTTTGCCCAGAAAAAAATTCTGCATAGATAATAGTAATGTGCACACATAATAAGCTTATAAAATTCCAAAACATGAAAAGTCGCAGAAACAAAAAATTCCAAAAAAAAACAAGAGTAGCAGGCTGGTCTGAAATTGCTCGTGTGTTTGGTTCCTTGCATGAGAGCGCAAACTAACCGGTTCAGCACACTCTCACAACTTTGGGACAAATTCATTATCTATATTTTGATTAATCCTAAAATTTCATTTATTTTAATTTGCTATAATTAATTGTTTCTAGCGGTGGTGTCTGTCTGAATGAACCCTAAGTTTTAAATCCAAACTGCAGCTACGGTTCCTCCATCATGAGCTCAGCAGCATGCGAGGTGCCCTCGAAGATGTTGCTGATATGGAAGACCTTGACAACGGGACAAAGGCGTGGAGGAACGAAGTGTCGGAATTGTACTATGACACTGAGGATTGCATTGACGATTTTAGACACCGGGTTGAAGGCGGCCCATCTCAAGGTGGACAAGGGTTCATTTGTAGGGCTGGTCATCTTCTCGAGACACTAATGGCAAACTACCAAATATCTAGAAAAATCAAAGAGCTTAGGACTCGTGTGCAAGAGGCAAATGATCGGCGCACAAGATACAAGCTTGATGAATGCGTGTCCAGATCGGCTCGTGTTTCTGTCGATCCACGGATCACTGCACTTTACGCCGAAACATCGAGCCTTGTTGGCATTGATGCCCCAAAGGAAGAGGTGGTCAAGTTGTTGACAGAGGTTGGTATCGCTGTGCGTTGTTATTTTCAGTTTGTTCTAATAAACCTATGGGTTTATTTACCCACATGTCTTTTTATCATTTCTCATGGAAGGTCGATGGTGCATCACTGAAAGAGCTAAGAGTGGTATCCATTGTCGGTTTTGGAGGGCTCGGAAAGACTACACTTGCAAACGAAGTCTACCGTGACCTTAGAGACAACCTTAGCAGGAACCCTGAAAAAAGTTTTAGTTGCAAGGCTATCATATCAGTGTCTCAGAAACCTGACATGAATAATCTTCTCAAGAGCTTGTTCTCAAAGGTTTCAGGCCAAAGTGCTGATCACATTTACGATCTCCAGGGTCTCATTGACATAGTTCGAGAGTATCTAAAAGGCAAAAGGTATCTAAGTATATTCTTCTTACACTCCCTCCTCTTTGTTTATACGTTTTTTTCTAAGACATCAAGTGGTATTCTAATCCCTAGTAAACATACCTGAGCATTATTTTTTCTTCAAACCATGTATATGCCATATGCATATTGATCTATCATGATTTTGTTGGGTGGAAATCAATTCTTATAATGTGAATCATAGTTAACTTTTGAAGGGTGGTAAGTCTAAGGATTTGGCAGTCCACCTCCTTATAGCTACGTAATGTGAGTTAAAAAAGACAGAACAAAGCGAAGCTATACCCACACATATCACATAAAAGATAAGGAAAAATAAAACATTTATTTGTGGGCCACAACTAGTCATAGTCAAACACGAGCGAACAATGTTCATTTAAAGTCAAGTACATACTCTTCTCCCTAATATGTGCCCTATCCGACGCCAGCCTAGGGTTCCTTCAAAGGCGTCAACTCCATCCTTCGGTCGCCAACATCCCAAGCAAAAGTGAGGAGGAATGTGAAGATCCCACCACCCCATTATTGATACTTAGCCATCCTCTCTCACTACCATTTTTTTAGAAGTCCTCACTACCATTGTTGGTTCAAGGATTGTCATGGAAAAAGCATGACAAGGGCCTCTTAAATTGTAGCTCCAACCTTAGGGACAAGCAAAAACCATACATGATCATAGGGTAGCCTTGCCCAATGAACCTGACCTAGCTTGCTACAGAAAACCCGACCCTTCAAGTTAGGGCCTACATGTCAGGGTAGACTCAGGCTCTAGAAATCATCCTTATATAAATTTTAGGTCAGGCTAGGTTTGCCCTTCAAGTTTGGGCAGGCCAATAGTACCCATCCTAAATAGAAAATAATGACACTGCATCAACTTGTATCCCAACCCAAATAATTGGTACAAAACACATAACTCTACGCCCTCACACTCCATGACCTACACTCTCTTACCTAGCCTCTACCACCCATATGCTACCAGCTGGCAGGGCAGCAACCCACCAAGGCTCTAATGGTTAGTAGCCATTGTGGCTCCTTTGTCACTCGGTCCCTCTCTCTTCCCTAATCCCATGAGTCCATGACCAACGATGAAGCAGCGGCATATACGCTGGCTTTGTCTATCGCTAAAAGGATCAAATGTCAACCTAGAGAGGGATGGGACAAGAGGTGAATAGATGTAACCTAAAATTCCTCAACACCAGAAAAGAGAATATTAGTTAAACTACTGAAGTTCCATATTTGTATAAATCTACTTAGGTTTTGCATTTTAAAGCAAAACTAAACTCAAAGTAAATAAGCTTCATGGGTTGAATCCAAGAATTATTATACACCTTTAGGATGTTTCAATCCTTTGTAAGTGGTCAACTGTAGTTCGAACTTCACAAGAAAGTAGATTGTGTCCAAACCCTAAAGGTCAATGAGCATAAGAACTAGCCAAACAAATCAAACAACAAACACAAGAGACTCAAGTATTTGTTATCGAAGTTTGGTCACTCTACAAACAAGTGCATGTGTCTTTGTTGTGGCACCCACAAAGGTTTAGGTCTCTCTCAACCCTTTTCCTCAACCAAGAGCCACAACATCGAGCTTAGGTATACTTACTAGAATCTTTAGGGTGATAAAAACTTCCCAGAGCTCACCCACAAGATTAGGGCCTTCAACATGTAACGCCTAGATGTCAAGGAGCCATGCTCACCAACAAGTATTTGTTGCAGTACAAGCGCCTCATCCACAAACGCACTACTACAGAATTGGACATCACCGCCGGCCTCATCTCTGTCGGATTTTAAGAAATCGACAGTGATAGCCCATCACTGCCGGTTTTTGGCTAAAACCGGTAGTGATATGACCAACTGACACTGATATTCGGGTCTTCATTGTCAATTTTAGCAAAGAACCAACAGTGATATTGGGTCATTAGTGTCGGTTCGGTAGTGATAAGACAAACCGATAATGATATTCGGGTCTTCACTGTCAGTTTTAGCTAAGAACCGGCAGTGATATTGGGTCATCAATGCCGGTTTTAGCCAAGAATCGACACTGATACTATTAGTGTCGGTTCGTAGCTTGAACCGATAGTGATATGCTGCAAGAAAATTTCAAAAGTTTCTCATATCATGTTCGATGAAGACGAACTTTAAGTTATAGTACTCGACGAGATCTACAACTTTGTAGTTCAAACTTTTTAATTTGAGATTGTTTGGATGTCCAAACATTTTTATTTGAAATCATCTATCTAACGAAAATTACGTTTGATTTCTAAAATTTAAAATTTGAATTTTTCAAACGACTTCGGATAGAGAAACACCCAAAACAAAAGTTGTAGATCTCGAAAAGTTATGCAACTTAGTAGTTGACAATTTTTTCATTTGAAATCATTTACTACTTCAAAATACTATTTAAAATTAAATTTTGAAATTATTGAAGAACTCTAATTTCTCTTTTTTATCTCTGGTTAAAACTTATAACTAGTCTTCCTCCCTCGTACTAACTTCAAATTTGATGATTTTTTCCTAAAAAATTCTAAAATCATGCTCTATCAATTTATTGGGTTCTTACAGCTATTATTTTATCCATCTTTTCATGTGATTGTGTTTTATCTATTTGCATTTTGAATTTCAAAAAATAGCAACTTCAAACGTCATTTTGAAACACTAAATGATTTCAGCTGAAAAAGCATGAACATAGAAGTTGTAGAACTTATAAGATCTATAACTTTTATTTTGGTCATTTCTTCATCCGATAAAGTAGTAGTAATATTGTTCACAAAATTTATATCTCTCTCTTATAGTTTATGAACCTATAAGAGGATATGTAATATTTGTGAACAATGTTAAACTATAAGAGGATATGTAATATTTGTGAATAATGTTACTATCACTGTGTCGGATGAATAAATGATCAAATGACCAAAATAAAAATTGTAGATCTCGAAAAGTTATGAAACTCTATAGTTGACAACTTTTTATTTGAAATTATCTTGTCAAGGAAAACTACGTTTAAATTTCTAAAATTTGAAATTCAAATTTTATAAACGGCCTTGATGGAGAAACTACCAAAATGAAAGTTGTGGTTCTCAAAAAGTTATGAAACTTTGTAGGTGACAATTTTTTGATTTGAAATCATCTTGTTAAGGAAAACTACGTTTGAATTTTCAAAAATTTAAAATTTGAATTTTTTAAACGACCTTAGATAGACAAACAACAAAATAAAAGTTGTAGATCTCAAAACGTTATGAAACTTTGTAGTTGACAACTTTTTCGATTTGAAATCATCTTGTCATGGAAAACTACGTTTGAATTTCTCAAATTTGAAATTCAAATTGTATAAACAACCTCGGATGGAGAAACTACCAAAATAAAAGTTGTAGATCTCGAAAAGTTATAAAACTTTGTAGTTGACAAATTTTTCATTTGAATTTGTTTAGAGTCCCAAATACTTATTTCAAAATCAGGTAAACATAAAATGGCTAGGACGAAAATCTCATTTAGACACAAACGGCTTGCAGGTGGAGTGGTTAGGGGCTGAAGACGCGAAGCAGGAGATCAGGGATTCAAGCGCCGATGGCCGCAGCACGCATTTTTCACGTGAAAAATCGCGTGACCTGTGACTTGCAACCGTGTGGCTGTCCAGCGGGGCCTCTCCCAAAAATAAAAAAAACTTTCCCTATTTTTTTAGTCTATTTTTGGATTTGCTAAAAACCACATCATTGTCGGTTTTTTATAACCAGTAGTGATGAGCCCCTTCATCACTGCCGGTATACCACTGTCAATTCAAAATTCGGCAGCGAAGGAAGTTTTTGAACCGACAGTGATGTAAAGATCTGGGGCAGTGACACATCTTTAGTTGCTACCATATTGATGTAGATGCGGCACGGACTCGCAGACGCATGTACGTGGCGTGGAGTTGGATTGATGAAAAATTAATAATGTATCTTTTAGCATAAAATATGATTTCTGCTGTTATCTCACAAAATTCGAAATTAAAACTTAACTTGTATGATGTAGGAAAGAAAAGACAAACCTTGTCAAGAGATAAATTGGACTAACTAGAGTAGTAGTTGTAGAGAGTAAATTGAACCAAACTTACTTTATTAGGAGGCTATCTAGACATATGAGAAACTTGGAGAGAGAGTAATTTGGAATATTGTCCTTAAATGAAATGAAGTAGCATGCATCCTATTTTGGGTCAAGTTAATGCAATGTTTTCTATACACAAAATTGTTGCAGGTATTTGCTCGTGATTGATGATTTATGGGATCCATCAGCATGGGCAATTATAAAATGTGCTTTTCCAGAGAGTCACTGTGGCAGTAGAGTTTTGACAACTACACGAATTGAAAGTGTGGCGGTGGCATGTTGCAATTATCAGTGGAAGTTCGTTTACAGGATGAAACCTCTGGATGATTACCATTCAAGGCAGCTGTTCCTTCGAAGAATTTTTGGCTCAGGAGATAGATGCCCCGAGCCATTTGAAGGACTATGTGAGAAAATTCTTCAAAAATGCGGTGGTCTGCCACTAGCAATCATCACTATAGCCAGCCTTTTGGCTAGTCAACAAACCAGGTCAATAGAGCAATCGAAGTATGTTCTCAATTCTATACGGCACAATCTAGGATTGAGTTCAACATTAGAAGGGATGAGGCAGATATTGAACCTTAGCTACATTCACCTTCCACATCCTCTTAAGTCATGCTTACTGTATATCGGTATGTATCCAGAGGATTACGAGATTCAGAGAGAGGACCTGGTCACTCAATGTGTAGCCGAAGGTTTCATCAGTGGAGTAGATGGGAGTGAAGCAGTGGAGGTGGCTGGGAGTTACTTGAATGAACTTGTGAACAGGAGCATGATCATCCAGCGTGTAAAATATGGCGCTAATGGGGAGCATATCAGCTACAGAGTGCACGACATGGTTCTGGACCTGATTTTGTGCAAGTCCACAGAAGAGATGTTAGAAGAGTTAAGGGTCTATTGGGCCTTAGCCCGTTAAGGTTAATTAGTCGCTTGCTTAGGGGTCAAGTAAGCCTTGCTTGTAAGTCAAGAAATCCTCTCTATATAAGGAGAGCAGATGTATCAATCTAATCAAGCAAGAGATTAGAAGGAAAAACCTTCTCTCTTGCCGGCCGTGGGCGAAGCCCCACGGCCGGCCTTCCCAGCGCCCCTCACAGCCCTAGCCGCCATTCCGTCTCTCTCTCATGTGAACAGTACCTGCGCGGGTACTGTAGCGCGCGGGTACTGTAGCTCCGCCGCCGCTCCCTCGACTCTCTCCTCTCGATCCCAACAGCTCCATAACAATCTGGTATTGGAGCCTCGCCGATCATGGCCTCCACCACTGCCGCCGCCGCGCCGCCGATCCCACCCACCACCACCCTGCCACTGCTCACGTCGTCCTCGTCCATCACCCTGTCCGCTGCCGTGAGCGCGCCGGCGGATGTTGCCGCGGGGTCCTCTGCTGCCGTTCCCCTGACCCTGGAGTCCCTCACCGCCGTGGTCGCCGAGATGTCCACCAACATGGCGCAGATGAGCCGCAACATCACCGCCATGCAGGCCGCGTGGATGGGGCTCATGCAGCAGCCGCCTCTGCCGGTTTCGTCGCTGCCCCCGCCACCCCCGCCGCACTCAGCGCTGCCCGTGCCCTCCATCGCCGCGCCGGCCGCGGGTGCTAGTCCGCCGCTGAGCTCGGGTCTTCCCCTCCACATGATCCAGTGGCCGACCTCGCCGTCCCCCATCCCCGAGTGGGCGCTCGCCCGCTCTGCGGTGGTGCGGCTACAGGCTGCGGCGCGCGGCCTCCTAGCGCGCCGGCGGCTGCAGGAGATGCGTCAGCCTATGCACGAGGCGACCTTGGCGACGGTCGACCTCAGCTCAGCGAAGCGCGACCTCGCCCCTGGGACGGCCACCAGCAACCGCGCCGACCCACTGCTGTCTTCAGGCGCGAGCATGGTGTTTTTCCCGCGCGCAACGACCTCCAACTCTGCGGCCTCCTTGTCACCGGCGGGGACGCACTACCTAGCGCCACCGCATTCCACCGCCGGCCGCCACGAGGACGTCTCCGCTGGTCGCTATCGCAACTAATTCCAGGTGGCTGTACCCATGCACCCCTCTCGTTCCGGTGGGCTCCATGGGATCCAGGTGGCTACACACGTGCAGGTCCATCACACGGAGGGTGTCCGCCGTATATTCAGGAGTTAAAAATAAAGAGTCGTAGTCTATTTCAGGTCAATAAAATAAGCCGAGATATAAAAGGCTTGTTTTTAGGTGTTAGATTTGTGTCTAGCGGAGTCATCGTTAGTGTCATCGTTAAGTTGCAGCTCGAGGACGAGCTGCATGTCCAGGTAGGGTGTAGTGTTAGAAGAGTCAAGGGCCTATTGGGCCTTAGCCCGTTAGGGTTAATTAGTCGCTTACTTAGGGGTCAAGTAAGCCTTGCTTGTAAGTCAAGAAATCCTCTCTATATAAGGAGAGCAGATGTATCAATCTAATCAAGCAAGAGATTAGAAGGAAAAACCTTCTCTCTTGCCGGCCGTGGGCGAAGCCCCACGGCCGGCGTTCCCAGCGCCCCTCACAGCCCTAACCGCCATTCCGTCTCTCTCATGTAAACAGTACCCGCGCGGGTACTGTAGCGCGCGGGTACTGTAGCTCCGCCGCCGCTCCCTCGACTCTCTCCTCTCGATCCCAACAGCGTCCATAACAAGAGAACTTCTTGTGTTCAGTACAAAACCTACAGGCAGCCAGCACAAGAATGTCAGGACAGCAGCAGCACAAGGCTCGCCGACTCTCCCTGCAGTTTCATGACAGAAACCTAGGAGTAGTTGAAAGTGCAGGCCGCATCAACCTGCCACATGTTCGATCACTGATAGTTTTCGGATGGCCTGCTCCTAGCCTTGCGCTGTTTGAGCTCAAGTTTCTCCGAGTTCTGTACATCGTGCGTGCCGCAGATGATCTGGACCTCACCCTGATCTGCAAATTGTTTCAACTCAGATATCTATGCATCCGTGGAAAACACAGAGGGCTCCAGCTACCCGAAGAAATTGGCGGGCTAAAGCATCTACAAGTGTTGGACGTAATTGGGGGCTTGTCTGCCTCCGGTATTCCACGGGATGTTGTCTATCTGCCTGCTCTGTTACATTTGCAATTTCCTCTGACTGCAGTTTATCCCGATGGCATTGGCAGCATGAGGTGTCTGCACACTTTGCTACAATTTGATGCAAGCAAGCAGTCGGTGGCAAACATGTTGGCCCTCGGTGAGCTGCTGAACCTCAGGGTGCTTGATCTGTGGATCAACGATGCAAGCTTTGCCACTAAAGAAGCACGTATGGATGCTCTAATGTCCTCCCTGGAGAAGCTAATTAGTTGCAACCTCAAGACTGTGTCTATCCTTGCACGGGACAATGTGGGTCGTCACAGGAGGTGGAGCTCTTTGTGCTTTTCTTGCTCTCAGGCCCAGCTCGAGCAACTCCACCTATATGTTTGGTGCCCGAGGATGCCTGCATGGGTCTGTCAGCTTCGCGCTCTCAGCATCCTGAAGATCAAAGTCGTGGAGCTATGCAAGGATGATGTTGCTGTTCTTGCAGGGTTGCCTGCGCTGTCTCGTCTTATTCTGGACGTCAGACGAAGCAATAATGTTCCTGGCCAACAAGCAGGGATCGTCTTCAGTGCTGATACATCATTCAGGCTTCTTGGTTACTTGAGAATTCCCTACGATGCTGAAACAGGCATCACATTCGAGGCAGGATCAATGCCCCAGGTCGAGACCCTCCGGTTTCCGTTGAGGGCAGACGATGTGAAGCGATGGGGCGTCAGGTTCAGTGGCATTGAGCACCTACCGAATCTTAAGCAGGTACTCGTCGATTTACGATATGGCGATTGTGACGAATCAGAAAGGCCTGTTATAAGGGCAGCAGTTCGGAGCGCTTTTGATGCCCACTCAGCACCCTCGAGCATTCAGTTCGAGTTCTATTGACTGCAAATACGATTAAACTAGCGGTTTGGCCCGCGAATGTGGCTAGTAGTGACAGACCTTGCAAACTGTAAAAATAAGTTATTTTGTAGCCACCTCTATTTACGATAATTTTATATACTAATTTACGACAATATCAGTATATATTTACGATAGTTGAATTACTATAATACATGAGGATATTTACCATAATATTATAGTAAATCACATAGTAAGGAGTTACTATAATCTCGTAAATTAGCATAGCAATTATCGTAACTCAAAGTGGCTATAGAATAAGTTATTTTGTAGCCAGCTGTAGAGTAATATATATATATATATATATATATATATATATATATATATATATATATATATATATATATATACATATATACCTAGGTGTAGAGAATACTATTCTACACCGAGCTATTATACTGAACAAAATTCAGTAATGTTCAGTAGTCGCGTTTCAGTATTTCGTGGTATTGTGCATAGTACTGACTGATATTGAACACGGTTCAGTAGTACTTAGTATTTTTTTAAGGTCAGTTTTGGCTTATGGTGTATAATAATATTCTACACCTAAGGTGTAGAATAGCGCTGTCGTGTGTATATATATATATATATGAGCTGAGAGGCTCCACTGAATATATTTTCCACGCATTTTGGGAAGCCGGTAATGGAGGGTGCAAAGCACCTATTACAGGGGTGACCCTTGAAGGGTCACAGAAATACATGACAGAGGAAGAGAGAAGGAAACAGCAAAACAAACAACGGCGACATGGTTCAGCTACAGGCTCATCCTACATCCAGAGCTAGTGCGAAAATCATGTTTCCGACCTGTAAAGTTTTCCAAACGGGCCGCGTGAAACGGGCTGGCCCGAGCCCGGTGCTGAAAAGCACGGCCCTAACTCGGCCCTGGCCCGCCCCAGTCGTGCCCGTGCCTGGCCCTGCCCATTGTCATGCCCATGCCTGGGCCAAGGAGGCGGCCCGTAGTGCCGGCCTAGGAACGGCCCGTTCCAACGGGCGGCACGGCGTCAGTACGGCTTCCAGCCGTTGGATTGGGGAGGCGGGGGTATATAAGCAAGCCGTCTCGGCCTCCTCCCCTCTCCCAACCCTAATCCCCAACACTTGACATGTCGTCTCCCTCACGCCGCTCCTCGCTCGCTCGTCTGCTCTCGCCAGCTCGCCGTCGCTCCTTGCTCTCGCCCGCTCGCCTGCAATCGACTCGTTCCCCTGCTCCGCCGTGTCCATGGCATTCTCCGGCGAGTAAGGGGACATCAAATCCGGTGGGTTCCGCCCTCAATCTCCCTGGTTTCCCTTCCCTCTCTGCCCTCAATCTCCCTCTTCTCTCTTAGATGTGGTGGTTCCCGCCCTCAATCTCCATCTGTTCACTTGTTCTTCATCCCTGAGACTGAGAGTCGATTGAGATTCGTTCTTATCATCCTCGACTCCTCTCCGTCTTCTGTCCATCGTTCTCATCGCCGTCCACCGCCACCTCCGAGGCTCCGGTCTTCGTTGAGGTACCGAGGGTGTGCATCCCGTCGTCGTTTTTGGCGCTTCGGCTCTAGAGGTAAGTGCAAACCCTAACCCTAATCCCCCCGTCTTCTGTCCATCATTCTCATCGATGCCTAATCCCTAACCCTGTTTCTGTTATTGAATGATGCAGCCATCGAGGAACCGGAGACGGCTAGGGCTAGTATGGCCCCAGGCGCAGGCGTCCACGATGAAGGACAGTTTGATCACTCCCAGAACGACGAGCTATGGATGTGCGGGTTAACCGGGGATGATGAAGAGGACAATGTCCACGATGACTGCGCCGAGCTATTTGGCCGGTCTGCTACTGATGCCCATCCCTGTGACCAAGATGCGGTCCTAGTGGATGTGGATGTGGCAGATCCCGATGGCGACGGTGCTGAGGGCGACAGTGAGGTAGCAGGCTCCAATCGGCCTTCTACCTCTGCTGTCTGGGATGATTTTGACAAGCTTTTCAAGAAGGTGTCAGGTAAGAAAAATCTCGTCAGGTATGCTGCTATTTGCAAACACTGCAAGAAGCAATACTCTGCTTATTCTGCTAATGGAACTGGGCATCTTACTCGACATCTTAAGGTTTGTGTTCAGCGTCGTGACAAATGTCACATGTCTCAAACTCATCTTGGTTTTAATCCTGATGGAACTGTTAGAAGCTGGAGTTACAATTCGGATCTTGCTCGTGTTGAGCTTGTTCGTATGCTTGCTAGGCTAGATTTGCCCTTAATGATTGGTGAAACAGAAGCATTTAAAGAGTACATTAAAAAGGCTCATAATCCTACTTTTAATCCTGTGTCTAAGCAAACAACTGGTAGAGATCTGTTTAAGTACTTTAATGCCCAACGTGAAAAGTTGATTGCTTGTTTGCAAGATAATGTTGTGTCATCTGTTGCTGTTACCTCTGACATTTGATCTGGAAAGGCCAAAGAAGATTATCTGTCTGTTGTGGCTCATTTCATTAATGCTGATTGGTAATTAGAGAAAAGAGTGCTTGGTTTAAGGTTGATTGATGTCTCACATAATGCTGATAACATTGCTAAGCGTGTTAAATCTGTTCTTGCTGAGTATGGTATACTTAACAAGGTTTTCTCTGTGATTTTGGATAATGCATCTGCCAATAAAAATGTAATGGATAAACTGAAACCTATACTGAAAGAGTATTTAGGTGCTGATCTGTTTTTGCATCAAAGATGTGCTTGTCATATTATTAACCTGATCGTTAAGGAAGCATTGGTTGTTGTTACTCCTCTCATTGACAACTTTAGAACTGCAATCTCTTTTTTGAGCTCATCTAATCAAAGAATTGCTACATACAAGAATTATTGTATTGCTTCATCTGTTAGACCTAGGAAGTTCTCACTGGACATGGATGTGAGGTGGAACTCCACCTACCTTATGCTAAAAACATTGTTACCTCATAGGAGTACTTTCAGTACTTTTATTGAGGCTAATTATCCTAGAGCACCTGGTAGTCCTTTCCTGTTGACTAATGATCACTGGAAAATGGCTAGTAAGATGTTAAAATTTCTTGAACTGTTTTATGACTCCACTGTTGATTTATCTGGTGTGTACTATCCTACTTCTCCACTTATGATTCATCATATTGTAAAGATTACTATTCACCTGCATAAATATCAACATGATGAACACCTAAGAGCTGTTGTTCAGTCTATGATTGACAAATATAATAAATACTGGAAGAAGATACTTGATCTTTATTCCAATGCATTCATACTAGATCCAAGAGCTAAGATTAAGGGCTTTACCAAAGTGCTTAGAAAGTTGAATTATCTTTTTAATGTTGATTACACTAACAAGTTGTTGGACACAAGAGCTCTTCTTTTTAAAATATACGACATGTATGATGCAATGCATGGCTCTGTTAGGCTTAAAAGGGCTGTTCCTACATCCCTTTCTGGTAAGAAAAGAATAGCTTGGGCTGACATTTATGATGATGATGAGCTTGACATTGGGGCTGGCTGTGCTTCCCTCCCTCCTAATCTTGATCAGTCAAGGGGTATGTCTGCCACTTCTTTGCTACAGGCAGCTTCTGCTCCTAACTCTGGTGAGCTTGCCACCTACCTGGACTCAGACACAGTGAGCCAGTTAGATGATGATTTTGACCTCATGCAATGGTGGCATGAGCACAAGCTTACTTATTCTGTGCTTTCTATTCTTGCAAAAGATATCTTTACTATGCCTGTGTCAACCATCTCTTCAGAATCTACCTTTAGCACTACTTGTAGGATCATCGAGGAGCGTCGCCGAAGGCTGAACCCTGAGACTGTGGAGGCACTGACATGCATCAAAGACCAGGAAAATGCTAAATTAAGACTACAACACATGGTGGAAGATAAGAAGCTGGAAGAGGCCTTTGAAGCACTTTATCTTGATGTTGATTAAGTTCCCCATTTATGTAATGGTTTTGTAATAGCTGTTAAGACTTAGAAATGCTGGATGATGGATGTAATGAACCTATGAACAATATTTGGAGTTGGTTGTACTCTTTTCCTGTTTAGGGTTTCTCACAAGGGTGAGTTTACCTAAATAGGTTTTTAATGAGGCAGCCATTGCACAGCTCCTTTTTGAATTAGTTTTAGTTTCACAACTTGCATGTGTTCTTTGCTTGCTGTTTTTTCCTTGAATTCTGTGATAATTTTGATGACTTAGAAGTTGTATATGTGAAATCTAAGTTGAATGAGTGTTTTTGAGAATTCAGTTCCAGGGCCGGCACGGGCACGCTGGGCTGGCGTGCCGGCACGGCTCAGACTCCTTAGGGCCGTGTCTGAGCCAGCTTTGTGGCACGGTGGCACGGCACGGCATGCTTCATATACCGTGCCTGCCGGACCATGCTGAGGCGTGCCGTGCCTGGCTGGGCTAGGGCCGTGTAGTGCCGTGTCGGCACGTTTGGAAAACTTTACCGACCTGTGCCACCACCAAAGACAAACTCTGAAGATCTTTAATTCACAAGCAGTTGTAAGCGAGTCGGCTCTGACAGACGACAACCAAGAGGTTGTAAAGCATTGAGTGAGAAGAAACAGGCGACAACCATGCATGAGTTGCATCGCCTATGAGAGCATCTGGGTTCCAATTGACAACCACCAATGCCATTTGGGGGAGGACCGCCAGGAGGAGAACGAGGAGATCCAAAGAAGAGATCAATGTCCCCGCAGTCCAGCATATGATGAGACGAAGCACTCGAATGAGCTAGAGAACGACAGAGGTGGCTGTTGACGGCGAGCACCTGACAGCAAGTAGTGTGCACAGATGCCAAGGGAGATAGGAGGGTAGTCCAACCACTAACAAAATGGGGAAGGAGAGCAACAAGGGAGAGTACAACGAAGTGTGGAGCAACCAAGAGGAGCACGCCAGACTCGGATGGGAGCAGTGTCGATGCCATCAAGAAGGGAAGTGACGTCCACAGACACCACCATCGAAGACCGGAGCACCAGGCTCGTAAAGGGCTTTCGCCCTGAGACCTGCTCAGCGGATGCAACAAGATCAGAAGGGCTTTTGCGGAAGCATGAACTAAATTCATCGGCACCTCTAGGGAGGGATACGACGCCATTTGCGCCATTGTCAATGGCCTGGAGCAACAGCCAGGCAGGGGTTTTTACCCAGTTCCGTATGAGCCACGCTCTGCCAGGCCAGGCCTGAGCAAGCTCGACGCCGATGACGACGTCGACCAACGCAAACTCGCACGGCGACGTCGCGGTGCCTCAGCTAGCCATGGACTAGACATGGGCATGCCCGTCCAGCCGTAGTCGTGCCAGATCCGATCGCTGCGGGCTGACCCCGGCCAGGGGCCGGACCAGACAGGTAGCATCCCCCAGCTGGTGCTGTTGTCGGCTAGCGCGTCTGCCGGCCATCCTTGCTGCTGCAGGGGCCGGCCAGCCACGGCATGGCCAGAGCTGACTGCCGACCTTTGGTCACCCAGACCTAGGCAGCCGCTGGCCCATGTCGAGGAGCCTGCGGACCGGCCACCTCCGACTCAGCCAGCTCGCTCGCCGCCCACCGTCTCGCCTGTTCGCCTACAGCACACAGGGTCGACGTGCAACAGGACCCAGGGGTGGGATCGCCGGATCCAGGCCCAGGAGGCACAGGTCTGGCACCTCGCCAGTCACCTTGCTCCTGCCGGCTGGCCGGAGCGCACCGCGAGCGCGCCCGCCTCGGAAGGGACGAGGGCCCGTGCTCGTGGCCCGCTCCAAGGCTAACCCGGCCGGTGTGTCGTAGTCGCTAAAGGCCTCGCGGTGCGTGCCCCATTGGTGGGACTCCCTCCTGTCATCGGCGGCAACCATGCGGTGGCTCCCTTGTCACCGGTTCTGAAGCTACTGCATGAAGCAAGGAAGCAGTAGCAGCCTCCATAGATCCGGCCTACAAGCACGTGGATCTGGCCATATGAAGCAAGGATTCGGCAAAATGAAAGCCCAAGTTTGGTTTTGGTAATTAATGACACCAAGTTGCTAATGCCATGTGTTAAGTGTTTTGAGTTAGGCATAAGCAACACATGTGATGAAGGTGTACGTGGCAAGGAGTGGTGGCCACAAGATCACAAAGAGATGGTGCATGGACGTGAAATGTTGATCATGGTGGAGATGCACATAAAATGATGGACATGATGATCAAGTGGAGGAGAAGGATCTAAGAGCGCAAGGCAAAGGTATAACCATAGGTTTTTTCCTTTTGCCGGTCTAAGATGAGTAGAGAAGTGATTGACCGGGTTTAGGATACATAGCCGACTATCAAGAGGGGCAATCACGGTTAGCTCGGGAATCAAGTGCCACTAGATCAATGTCTTGAGCATATGCATTAGGATCTAGTTGAGAGCTAACATAACGCCTTGGAAAATGTTTGTGAAATGCTAACACACATGCACATTGTGGTGTACACTTGGTGGTGTTAGCACATTTGCGAAGGCGGTGGTGTTTGAACGGTAGTAAGGGGTTTGGGGTTCGCTCTCCCTCCCGCCGAGCTTGCGAGCGCGGGATCTAGGCGTTTTCGAGGAAATGAAATGCCTATTTTCTATTGCGCCGGAGGCAAGAAAAGGTGGCGTAAGTCCGGATTGATTGTCACTGAAAATACAGTGACCGGATGCGGTGGTCGAAGTAACCGGACGCGGCTGGCGCGTCCGGTCAGTTCAACTCGATGTTGTTTGCTAGGGTTTCTGACCGGACGCTAGTCTGGCCTGACCAGCGCGTCCGGTCAGTTCACCTGTGCACAGAAGAAGAGCACGCGACCGGCGCGTCCGGTCTCTCACGGAACCGGAGCGTCCGGTCAGGCGTCCAGAGGAGCGGAGTGCTGATCGGACGCGCGGCGCGTCCGGTCATGTGCGATCGGACGCGTCCGGTCTCGACGGGAGCTTACTGGAACGCGACCGGACGCTGGCACTGTCGCGTCCGGTCAAACGGTTGAGCGCGTCCGGTCACGGCAACGGCTAGTTCTGACGCGCACTGTTCACGGTTGTCTTGTAGTGACCGGACGCGTCCGGTCACCCTGACCGGAGCGTCCGGTCAGCACGATTTTCGCTGCGTCGTCCGTAACGGCTAGCTGCGTATCCCTTCGTTATAAATAGACATTGGCCGAGGTTTGAGGCCAGCTCTTGCACTTTTTGAGACCTAGAGACATCCTTTGAGCTAGAGAACAACCCCTCCACTCATCTCTTTGCTTGGTTGCACATCTTGAGTGAGATTCAAGTGCATTGCTTGAGAGTTGCATTCTAGAGGCACTTGATCTTCGAGTTGCTGCGGATTTCTTGTTACTCTTCCGTGTTTCCCGACACGGTAGACGGCTTGGAGCAGCGGAGGTGATTGAGCTCGCAATTAGAGATTGTTGGAGCCCTCACCAAGTGTTGTAAGGGGTTCTTGATCCTTCCCCGTGGGAGTTCGCAAATTGGATACTCTAGTGGAGCTCGTGGCTTGGAGGATCCCCATCTTGTGTGCGGTTGTGCGGCGCCCGCCGAGGGCTTGACTCTTGATAGTCGATTAGCTCGTGAACCGACAAGTGGGTGCATCGCCACAACGAGGAGTAGCTTGCCGGGAAGCCAGTGAACCTCGGTAAAAAATCTTGTGTCATCTCTTTGCCGAGGATTTCTCTTGTGATTGATTCTTCGATTGCATTACTTCTCTACATCGTTGGTATAAGAATCAAGTCACTTACTCTTTACTTTCTTGTACTAGTTCTTTTGTAGTTTGCTTAGCGTAGCTTTTATCACATAGGAGTAAAGTAGCTTAGTGACTTAGCCTTGTTGGTATGTATTAGAGATCATAGCCTTGCTTCACTAGAATTGTATAGGTGGCTTGCATAGTGTAGTTGAGCTAGTGCTAGAATTAGCTTAGCCATCTTTTATTCTAACGTATTTATTTAGTGAAGCTTGTAGTATTTTAAATAGGCTATTCACCCCCCCTCTAGCCATTTGGACCTTACAAGTGGTATCAGAGCCGAGGCACCGTTTATTTGAGGCTTAACAACCTACGGTGAAGAAAAAATGGCTCAATTAAGCTTGCACATCAACAACACCAAGAAGGCACCACACTTTGATGGCACAAATTATGCATATTGGAAGGTTAAGATGACCGCACACCTCAAGTCAATCAATAGAGAAGTGTGGAAGGTCACCGAAACAAAATTTGAGGTTGCTAATCCGGAAGCACCTACACCGGTGGAAGAGAAGAAGCTCCAATGCAATGATATTGCCATTAGTGCTCTTCATGAGGCACTAGATGACAAGACATTTGAGCAAGTCAAGAACATAGAAGTTGCACATGATGCTTGGGCCAAGCTAGAAGAAACATTTGAAGACACCGAAGGCACAAAGACCGCTAAAGCATATATCTTGCAAGAAAAGTTTTCTAGCTTCAAGATGCAAGAAGATGAAAGTGTACCGGAAATGTTTCATAGATTGCAAGTCATTGTCAATGAGCTCAAGGCACTTGGTGAGGAGGTCAAGGACAACCAATTCTCTATGAAGTTCTTGAGAAGCTTGCCCAAAAGATTTGATACATTGATCACCGTGCTAGTAAGGACTACATTGAAGGATTCAACTCCTCAACAAATATTTCAAGAGGTGATGATCGATGATTCATATAGAGAAGATGATGAGAAGGATGAGTTGGTCAAGAAGAAGAAGAAGGAAAATGAGAAGAAGGATGATGAGAAGAAGAGTGTGGCATTCAAAGCCACCACATCAAAGGACAAATCTAAGATTGAATCATCAAGTGATGAAGATTCAAGCTCTTGTGATAGTGATGACACTGATGAGAAGATGGCTCTTTTTGTCAAGTAATTTGGAAAATTCATGAAGAAGAAGGGCTTTCGTGCAAGAAGGAGGAAGAACTCATCCAAGAAGAATGAGCATACCATGAGATGTTTTAGATGCCATAGCAAGGACCATCTCATTGCAAAGTGTCCTTATGATAGTGATGATGAAGATGCTATCAAGAAGGAGAGGAAGAAACAAAAGAAGAAGCAAGAAAAGAAGGAGAGCTCTCATAAGAAGAAGAATGATTCTCATGTTGCTACATGGGATAGTGATGATTCCTCAAGTGATGATGAGGATGACAACAAGAGCAAGAAGAAGGGACATGCTAGCATTGCTATTCAAGAGAAGGTCTCCCTCTTCGACACTCCATCGTGCTTCATGGCTAAGGCCGCTAAGGTATCATTCGATGATGAGAGTGATCATGATAGTGATAGTGATGAAGAAGAATTCACTAAAGATGAACTAATCACTATGCTAGAAGATTGCACTCAACATTTTAAAGAATCTAGAAAGGAGTGCAAGGGCTTGCTTAAGGAAAAGAAAAACCTTATGCAAGAACTTGATGAGATTAGGGCATCTTATGAGAGTCTAAAGGTAGACCATAAGAAACTTCAAAAGTCTCACACTAAGCTTGAAGAAGCTCATTCCTCTCTAGTTGAAAAATGTGAAAACATGCCAACTAATGTTGAGAAATCTAAAACTTGCAACATAGGCATATCTTGTGATATAATTGATGAATCTTGTCATAAGCCTATTGTTGTTGCTCCCACTAACCCTTCATGTAGCTCATCTACATCATCCTCATCTAGTAGTGACAGTTTCACTTGTGACTCCACACTAATAGTTGAGAATGAAAATCTCAAGAAGGAGGTAAAAGAGCTCAATCACACCTTAGCCAAGGCTTATGGTGGTGAGGACCGCTTGCTTATGTGCTTGGGTAGCCAAAGAGCTTCTCTCTACAAAGAGGGATTGGGCTATAACCCCAAGAAAGGCAAGGCCGCTTTTGCTCCTCACAAGACTCGTTTTGTGAAGAACAATGGTAGCTATTGCAAAAGTTGCAAGCAAGTTGGTCACATAGAGCAACATTGCATGAATAAGAAATCCAATGCTAATGTATCCTCAATTAAGTTTGATTCTTTCTATATACTTACCAAGGGTACAAATGGTGTTCATGCTAAGTTCATTGGTGCACCATGGATAGGCTCAAAGAAGAAAGCCATTTGGGTACCAAAGAGCTTGGTCACTAATCTTGGAGGACCCAAACAAGTTTGGGTACCTAAAAGGAATTGATCTTGTCTTGTAGGTCAATTACAAAGCCAGAGGAAGGCATTGGGTGCTTGATAGTGGGTGCACTCAACATATGACTGGAGATTCTTGTATGTTCAAATCAATTGATACAAGTCAAAATGGTGGTTTTGATGCTATCATTTTCGGCAACAACAAGAAAGGCAAGGTTAAGGGGCTTGGTAAAATTGCTATTTCAAATGACATGAGCATATCTAATGTGTTGCTAGTTGAGAGCTTGGACTTCAATCTTTTGTCGGTGGCACAACTTTGTGATCTTGGCTTCAAGTGCATATTTGGTAGTGATGATGTTGAAGTCATTAGTGTTGATGGATCAAATTTGATATTCAAAGGATTTAGACATGGTAGCTTGTACTTGGTTGACTTCAATGATAGTGAGACACAATTGACATCATGCTTGCTTAGCAAATCTAGTATGGGTTGGTTATGGCATAGAAGGCTTGGTCATGTTGGAATGAAACAATTGAACAAACTTTTGAGGCATGACTTAGTTAGAGGCTTGAAGGATGTCACCTTTGAGAAGGATAAACCTTGTAGTGCTTGTCAAGCCGGCAAACAAGTTGAAAATGCACATCCTAATAAGAGTGAAATGAGCACATTAAAGGCATTTGAGCTATTGCACATGGACTTGTTTGGGCCAACAACATACACTAGCATTGGTGGCAACAAGTATGGTTTTGTGATAGTGGATGATTATACTAGATACACTTGGGTGTTCTTTCTCTATGACAAAAGTGATGTTTATGATCTATTCAAGTCTTTTGTTAAGAGAGTACAAAATGAGTTTGAGACAACTATCAAGAAGATTAGAAGTAACAATGGTAGTGAGTTCAAGAACACGAGAATTGAAGCTTTATGTGATGATCTTGGTATTGGACATCAATTCTCTCCAACATACACTCCTCAATCCAATGGTGTAGTTGAAAGAAAGAATAGAACTTTGATTGACATGGCTAGATCAATGCTTAGTGAATACAATGTGAGTCATTCATTTTGGAGTGAAGCCATCAACACGGCTTGCTATTGTACCAACCGTCTCTATTGCCATGGGAAGCTTGGAAAGACACCATATGAGCTATTGAATGGAAGAAAGCCCAACATTGCATACTTTAGAGTGTTTGGTTGCAAATGCTATATTCTCAAGAAAGGCACTAGATTGAGCAAGTTTGAAAAGAAATGTGATGAAGGATTCTTACTTGGTTATTCTACCACAAGCAAAGCATATAGAGTTTGGAATCTCACAAATGGCATCTTGGAAGAAGTTCATGATGTTGAGTTTGATGAAACCCAAGGATCTCAAAATGAAGATCAAAACCTTGATGATGTGAGAGGAGATCAATTGTCAAATGCAATGAAGAACATGGACATTGGTGATATTAGGCCAAGGCAAGTTGATGATGATGATATTCATGTGATCAACCAAAGTGTGCAAATTGATACAAATCAAGCAAGCTCTAGTGGTTCTCATGATGAAGTGCAAGATCAAGGTCAAACAAGTGGAAGTAATCAACTCCCAATACTCCAACCTACTAGCATTGCAAGAGATCATCCATTGGACCAAATCATTGGTGGAATTCAAAGTGGTGTTCAAACTAGATCAAGACTAGCATCTTTTTATGAGCATTACTCGTTTGTGTCACTTGAAGAACCTAAGAAAATAGAAGAGGCTTTGAAGGATTCCGATTGGGTAAATGCCATGCATGAAGAACTAAACAACTTCACTAGAAATCAAGTTTGGGAACTTGTTGAAAGGCCAAAGAACTACAATATGATTGGTACTAAGTGGGTCTTTAGAAACAAGCAAGATCAAAATGGCATGGTTGTGAGGAACAAAGCAAGATTAGTAGCACAAGGATACACTCAAGTTGAGGGTCTTGATTTTGGAGAAACATATGCACCGGTTGCAAGATTGGAGGCTATTAGAATCTTATTAGCATATGCTTGTGCACACAACATCAAGCTCTATCAAATGGATGTCAAAAGTGCATTTCTCAATGGCTACATCAATGAAGAAGTTTATGTTGAGCAACCTCCCGGTTTTGAAAATGACAAGAAGCCCGACCATGTTTACAAGCTCAAGAAGGCATTGTATGGTTTGAAGCAAGCACCTAGAGCATGGTATGAGAGATTGAGGGACTTTCTTCTCTCTAAAGGATTCAAGATGGGAAAGGTTGACACCACTCTCTTCACCAAGAAGCTTGGAAATGACTTGTTTGTGTTGCAAATCTATGTTGATGATATTATTTTTGGATCAACCAATCAAGATTTTTGTGAAGAGTTTGGAAAAATGATGGCAAATGAGTTTGAGATGTCTATGATTGGAGAGCTTAGTTACTTTCTTGGACTTCAAATCAAGCAAATGAAGAATGGCACTTTTGTAAGTCAAGGGAAGTACATCAAGGACATGATCAAGAAGTTTGGATTGCAAGATGCTAAGCCAATGAGTACACCAATGGGCACTAATGATCAATTGGGTGTTGATGATAGTGGAAACATGGTAGATCAAAAGCAATACCGGTCTATGATTGGAAGTTTGCTCTATGTCACCGCTTCTAGGCCGGATGTAATGTTTAGTGTGTGCAAGTGTGCAAGATATCAAGCTTCACCTAGAGAAAGTCACTTGAAAGCAACCAAGAGAATATTGAGATATCTTAAGGGCACTCATGATGTTGGTTTATGGTTTCCAAAGAGGTCTAATTTTGAGTTGATTGGATATTCGGACTCCGATTATGGTGGATGCAAGATTGATAGAATGAGCACAAGTGGCACTTGCCAATTGCTTGGAAGGTCTCTTGTTTCATGGTCATCAAAGAAACAAAATAGTGTTGCACTATCTACCACCGAGGCCGAATACATTAGTGCCGGTAGTTGTTGTGCACAATTGCTTTGGATGAAGGCCACCTTGAATGACTTTGGAATAAAATTTAAGAATATGCCATTATTTTGTGACAATGAAAGTGCTATCAAGATGACTCAAAATCCGGTTCAACATTCAAGAACCAAGCATATTGATATTAGGCATCACTTCATAAGAGACCATCAACAAAAGGGTGACATTAGCATTGAAAGCATTGGCACCGAAGATCAACTAGCCGACATCTTCACAAAGCCACTTGATGAGAAGAGATTTTACAAGTTAAAGAATGAATTGAACATACTTGACTTCTCCAACTTGAAATGAGTGCAACCCCACATTATTATATGACATGCCTCTCCTCCGACATAGCAAGGTAAAGTTGTTTGACATATCATCCATACTTTGCTAAGGACATGTTTAGAACATTTAGACATATTTGCATGAAAAATAGGCTCATTCATGAAAATCAAATGAGTTTAATGTATATATGGTACCACTATTGCTTCTATGTTTGATTGACCTAGTGGTAGCATATAACATGTTTGTGGGCTTGCAAACCTAGTGTTGAATCTAGAAAATGAGCTCATGATGTGTAATTCAACATGGTCAAGATAACCCTTATACTTTATGAGGTGTGAAGAAGCTTGTCCTTGGATCAAACCGAATTACATATTCTAGGCAAGTGATCTAGATTGAACCATAATTTGGACTCTCTCATATTGATTGACTTAACTCCCACTAAAATTTGGCACCTTTTTGGTGATTGTTGACAAAGGGGGAGAGAAAAGTCACAAAGATAGAAAAGTCACAAAGAGATAAACAGTTAAGTTGCAAAGGGGGAGAAAGTTTTTGTAAGGGGGAGAGTATGACTTTAGAAAGGGATCAATTAAAATTGAGCACACAAGTAGGGGGAGCAAGCTCATGAATTATTTGTCTTGGATGTGCATTAACATGATGAATTGTTGCATTGCAAAGCTTAAATTCATATTCATGATTGCATGGTGATTGCTAGAAATAAAACTTGAATGATGATTCGTTGAGAGTAGCTTTACAAGTGCTATCTAGACATCTTTGCTTATAATGTTGATCTCACGGGGTACTTTAGTGTTTGTGATCTTTACAAGTGATGAATTACAAGTGGTGTCTAGCTACATCGATGCTAAGGATGGTATATAAAGGCAACTCCGATTGGTATCACGCTTCAAAGGTCCATTCTATATACCTTAGCATCAATTTGATAGTAGTAACTCTCCCAAAATTCAAATCCATACATATGTGCTCAATTGAACCAAACTCATGGAAGCACATATGTAGGGGGAGCTAATACTATCGAAATTGAAAATTGATTTCATTTCATATCTTTGTGATGGTTGTCATCAATTACCAAAAAGGGGGAGATTGAAAGCCCAAGTTTGGTTTTGGTAATTAATGACACCAAGTTGCTAATGCCATGTGTTAAGTGTTTTGAGTTAGGCATAAGCAACACATGTGATGAAGGTGTACGTGGCAAGGAGTGGTGGCCACAAGATCACAAAGAGATGGTGCATGGACGTGAAATGTTGATCATGGTGGAGATGCACATAAAATGATGGACATGATGATCAAGTGGAGGAGAAGGATCTAAGAGCGCAAGGCAAAGGTATAACCATAGGTTTTTTCCTTTTGCCGGTCTAAGATGAGTAGAGAAGTGATTGACCGGGTTTAGGATACATAGCCGACTATCAAGAGGGGCAATCACGGTTAGCTCGGGAATCAAGTGCCACTAGATCAATGTCTTGAGCATATGCATTAGGATCTAGTTGAGAGCTAACATAACGCCTTGGAAAATGTTTGTGAAATGCTAACACACATGCACATTGTGGTGTACACTTGGTGGTGTTAGCACATTTGCGAAGGCGGTGGTGTTTGAACGGTAGTAAGGGGTTTGGGGTTCGCTCTCCCTCCCGCCGAGCTTGCGAGCGCGGGATCTAGGCGTTTTCGAGGAAATGAAATGCCTATTTTCTATTGCGCCGGAGGCAAGAAAAGGTGGCGTAAGTCCGGATTGATTGTCACTGAAAATACAGTGACCGGATGCGGTGGTCGAAGTAACCGGACGCGGCTGGCGCGTCCGGTCAGTTCAACTCGATGTTGTTTGCTAGGGTTTCTGACCGGACGCTAGTCTGGCCTGACCAGCGCGTCCGGTCAGTTCACCTGTGCACAGAAGAAGAGCACGCGACCGGCGCGTCCGGTCTCTCACGGAACCGGAGCGTCCGGTCAGGCGTCCAGAGGAGCGGAGTGCTGATCGGACGCGCGGCGCGTCCGGTCATGTGCGATCGGACGCGTCCGGTCTCGACGGGAGCTTACTGGAACGCGACCGGACGCTGGCACTGTCGCGTCCGGTCAAACGGTTGAGCGCGTCCGGTCACGGCAACGGCTAGTTCTGACGCGCACTGTTCACGGTTGTCTTGTAGTGACCGGACGCGTCCGGTCACCCTGACCGGAGCGTCCGGTCAGCACGATTTTCGCTGCGTCGTCCGTAACGGCTAGCTGCGTATCCCTTCGTTATAAATAGACATTGGCCGAGGTTTGAGGCCAGCTCTTGCACTTTTTGAGACCTAGAGACATCCTTTGAGCTAGAGAACAACCCCTCCACTCATCTCTTTGCTTGGTTGCACATCTTGAGTGAGATTCAAGTGCATTGCTTGAGAGTTGCATTCTAGAGGCACTTGATCTTCGAGTTGCTGCGGATTTCTTGTTACTCTTCCGTGTTTCCCGACACTTGATCTTCGAGGTGATTGAGCTCGCAATTGGAGATTGTTGGAGCCCTCACCAAGTGTTGTAAGGGGTTCTTGATCCTTCCCCGCGGGAGTTCGCAAATTGGATACTCTAGTGGAGCTCGTGGCTTGGAGGATCCCCATCTTGTGTGCGGTTGTGCGGCGCCCGCCGAGGGCTCGACTCTTGATAGTCGATTAGCTCGTGAACCGACAAGTGGGTGCATCGCCACAACGAGGAGTAGCTTGCCGGGAAGCCAGTGAACCTCGGTAAAAAAATCTTGTGTCATCTCTTTGCCGAGGATTTCTCTTGTGATTGATTCTTCGATTGCATTACTTCTCTACATCGTTGGTATAAGAATCAAGTCACTTACTCTTTACTTTCTTGTACTAGTTCTTTTGTAGTTTGCTTAGCGTAGCTTTTATCACATAGGAGTAAAGTAGCTTAGTGACTTAGCCTTGTTGGTATGTATTAGAGATCATAGCCTTGCTTCACTAGAATTGTATAGGTGGCTTGCATAGTGTAGTTGAGCTAGTGCTAGAATTAACTTAGCCATCTTTTATTCTAACGTGTTTGTTTAGTGAAGCTTGTAGTATTTTAAATAGGCTATTCACCCCCCCCCTCTAGCCATTTGGACCTTACACAAAAGCAAGAGCAAATTGAGAGATCGAGAAAAGGAGTTGTGATCGAGAAATGGGAGAAGAAAACATGCGGGGGAATGTCTTTTTGAGCTCTGCCTGCTGGCCGCCGCCCGCTGCAGGGGTGATGGCTGAGCCCGCCGGAGGAGGCGTGGGCTGCGGTGCAAGAGTTTGCCAAATCAACTTGGCATCCATCTATTTTTGGCAAAACAGAAAAAATTGTGCTCCAACAGTTTGGCATCTAACTTGGCAAATCTCCCCCTCCATGCGCATATTTGCGCGCTGAGCGCGAGCGCTCATCCGGCTTCACGTGCAAATTTAAGCGGGGCTCTTCGTTTCTTAGCGGGGCTCTTCGTTTCTTAATGGGGCTCTTCGTTCGCTTAGCGGGCCTCTTCTTATTTTACCAAGTCCAAATGGCAAACTCTTGGAGAGAGTCTATTTTTTTCACTTGCCATATATTTTAGCGAGTTGCCAAATCACGATATTTGCCAAGTGAATTTTGACAAACTCTTAGAGATGCTCTAATATGAACATTTTTATTTCATTGGGCTGCACACCTATCTAATAAATATAGCCCTAAACATAACTTTTTTTTTTTGGTTAGTTGTTACGAATGAAACATATTTTTAGTTATAGGGCCAAGTCGCTGCCTTATTAACCAAGACAAAAACGTTTTACAACATCTGGATGGTGCACATCACTCAGTTCAGAACAACAAAGATTACTTAATTTAGAACAAATCTGAATGGAGCCCATCATTCAGTTTACTTCAGGGCAGGTCTGCTTTATAGGTTCTGTGTGTGAGTTAGGGTGTTAGGATATCCGACCATGGTCGGCCTGACTGTCGTCACTACTGTCTAGGAGGTTCACCGAAAATGGATCTGTGACCACTATTTTCAGATCCACGAATAAGGGATGTGGAACAGGTAAAAGAGATTTCATTTTGAAGGTTATGGGAATGGGTTAGGATGCCAGGTGTAGCTGTCCATGGTCTGCCATGTATGCGGTAGTGAAGTTAGTGGAGAACATGTATTAGATACAATGTGACATTGCAGGGATGCCGAAGAAGCTGAAGCGTGTGCTTATCGGGAAGGCGTTCATCTGCTCATATAGATGGCTGGAGATCCCGATGATCATGGAATCAAATTGCCATTCGGTGCTCACCAAGCTCAAAGAGCACTCATGACCTTGTCGATTTGGCAACTCATTGAGGAGGCGGGTGAGGTTGGGGCTTCAGTTGAGTAGCATTGAATTTTCTCAGATTAGTAGACTCTAGAATAATTTGGCGCAATTTGTGATTAGGTCTACGGAGTGTTTGGAGTTTTTTTTTTTTTTGCTTGTTTTCCGAAGTGAATTGTCACTCTTTCTTGTAAAGACATTACTTAAGTTTTAATAAAGTTTCTATTTCGCAAAAAAAGATACCGTGTAACAAATAGCCGGCTGTAGACATTTACTAGCATATTTCTTGTGAGGCTAAAACAGCTATTACTGGCTACTATTTGTTATACCTTGACTGGATACTATGAGAGATGGAGATGTAGACCCGCTTTCATAATTTTTTTAAGAGTATGAATTATTGAAAACCGTTAAACAAACACAACAAATGATTTTTGTTTTGTTTTGTTTTGTTTTGCATACAGTACTCACTGATTCTCCAAATGTTCTCTAGGAACTATTGGAAAAATGCCTGGTGATCGCCTTGCCAGGTGGGGTCTGGAGACACGCGCTGAGCCGCCGTACTGCACCTTGCGTGCGACACAACGTGCTCCCCGGACGAAAGGATTTGCACTTGCACCAGACCAGCGTCTTCTACCCGCGTTTTCGGGGGGAGCAAGAGCAACAGCGCCTGCGCCGCAGGCCGCCGCGACCACGATATTCTCCCGATCGATGGACACGCCAACCACCAAGCCGAGCGCATCCGTAGAGGACAAGGACACACGTACGGGACATTGAGGCGAGCACGACGTTGTCGCACCCCGGTCCCCCTCCGTTTTAGTTTCCCTCTCCCATAAAACCTCCCAACCCACATCGAGTTTCAAAAGTTGAAGGAGATCGTAAACCATTTTTACAATTAGGAGAGGAAATCGAACTTCCACGGAAGTTGAGAAAGGTTAAACATTTTTCCATTTTAAAAAAATAGAGTACTCGTTGATTTTCCAACTGTTGAGTACTAGTTGATTTTCCAACTGTTCTCTAGGAACTATTGGAAATGCTCTAGTATTCAGGATAGATTAGTATCACACTAGGCCCCACCAGGCCATGAAACATGGGGCTTGCTAGCGTTCGGACGGGGCGTCCAGACAACCATGCCTACAGCCGTTTGCCGTGCGGTTTCACATGCCCACATGGGGCCCACACCGCCCCGAACTTCACCAGCATCGAGAAAGAGGGGGAGGGGATGGAGGATGCCCAACCGGCGCCGGGAGGGAGGAGAAGACACCGAGGAAGGCAGCAGAAAGCGAGGAAACAGATGCAACACCCGATCTACTTTTGAAATATCCAAATGCAACAATTGCAAGATAAGTCTGAAGGCAGATGAAACACTTGAAACATGCATCTGAAACACTTACATAAACATATGAAAAACACTTGAAAATCATTGTAAAACATATGCAACATCGAGATAAAATACTTGAAACATATACGGGAAACATATGCAACATCCAAGTAAACACACTTGTAACATATGTCTAGAAAAAACACAAATCAAACATTGAAAATAGAAGCTTACAACATATGTGTACAACTATTGCAACACGTGTAACATCCTGATCTACTTTTGCAACATCCGCATGAAACATTTGCGCTTCCGGTGTAGAGCTCACAGGTGCCGTGGAGCTCGCCGCTCTGGTAGAGAAGGCTATGACAGGTTCGGTGAAGAAGGTCGTGGCGGGTCCACGTGCTCTAGAAGGCCACGGTGGATTACTAGCTCCACGCGATAGCCACCCTCGCCTCCCTCCCGCGCGGCGGCGCAGGTCTATGTCGTCGTGCTTGTCTCCCAAGTGTCGCTTGCCTTGCTCGCACGTGGGCCTCCGGAGCCACCGTTTCCTCCCACATGCGCGGGCCTCGGAGCTGTCGTCACCTTGCTTGCGTGCCGGCAATCGGACACAGGAAGCGCAGTGGTTGTCTGACGGCGGCCGCCAAATCCCTGACGTCGCAGCGCTAGGGAACGGAGATGCGCTGCCATGCGCGAGGTGGATGTCGTCGCCTCTGCGGCTGTATCGCTGACCCCACGTCACCATCACCGAATCTCCGATTCGCCACAGCAGCCGCTCCGATGGGCTGAGTTAGCATCTTGCCCACCTTTTTTTAGCAGAATCAAGCCAATCTCCTTGCTCGGTGAATAATGGACGAGGCTATCTCACTCAAATGAATATGCCACATAGACCACCACTACAACCTGTTTTTTATGTGATAGTTGGGCTGGCGCGGACAGACGCCCTGTACCCAGAATTACTGATGAAACAGAGGGAACGTAGGTCCTGATGTTGGTGGGCCACTACTAGGCCGCCGGCTGTTCCCCCGTGCAGGTCCAGCCCGCTAGTGCCCGTTTGATTGCTCCCGGACCCAAGGATTTGCACCAAACCAGTGTCCTCTGCCCGCGTTTTCGGGGGGAGGACAGGAAAGCAGCGCCTGCGCCGCACGCCGCGACCACGATATTCTCCCGATCGATGGACACGCCAAACCGCCAAGCCAAGCGCATCCGTAGAGGAAAAGGACACACGTACAGTTCCCCTCTCCTATAAACCTCCCAACCCTCGTCGAGTTTCAGTGGACGCCACGCGACCATACGGCATACGTGCAGCACGGCATCGGCGCCGCATTCGCACCTGCCGCTGGACGGATCGGTGGTCCGTCGGCCGGTCCACGCGCAACCGATGAAGACGGGCGTGCTCGCCGTGCTCGTGGCCGGCGCCGTCGTCGCGGCGGCCGCGCTCCTGTCCTCCCCTGACGACTCCCGGCGCGACGTCGCGGTGCTGGAGATAGGCGGCAGCGACGACGGCCGCGTGGAGCTGGTCCCCCTGGACGCGGGCGCCGCGGGGCCCGAGAGCCTGGCGTTCGACGGCGCCGGCGGCGGCCCGTACGCGGGCGTGTCCGACGGGCGCGTCCTCCGGTGGGTCCCCGGCGAGCGGCGGTGGGAAGAGCACTCGTCGTCCTGCGCGCCCGAACTGTACGTACGTCTTGCCAGTAGTCCTCCTCTGACCTCTGATGATTGATGAATGTTTTCTTTTTTAGTCTGGTTTAGATGCCAAATTTTTTCCCAAATTTCACTATGCAAAAAAAAGATTCTCCATCATATCAAAATACCGACACATGTATAGAGTACTAAATGTAGATGAAATCAAAAACTAATTGCACAGTTTAGTTGTACTTTGCGAGACGAATCTTTTGAGCCTAATTAGTCAATGTTTGGACAAAAATTCACAAATACAAACGAAATGTTATAGTGTGGAATCTTTTACTGTGCAGAATTTGCATCTGCCAATTTAGCGCAACTAAACACGGCCTGAGTTTCAACCGGGTGCATGCAACTTGGGGGTGTTTAGTTCGCGAAAAAATTTGGCTTCGGTTACTGTAGCATTTTCGTTTGTATTTGTTAATTAGTATCCAATCATGGACTAATTAGGCTCAAAAGAGTCATCTCGTGATTTTCTATCAAACTATGTAATTAGTTTTTTCCGTTTATATTTAATTCTCCATACATGTGTCAAATATTCAATGTGACAGGAAATCTTGAAAAATTTTGAGAACTAGACACCCCCTTTTGCCTCTTGTGCTTGCTCCATCATTGAACATCTATCTATCCAGTGACCCGTCCGAATAAAAAATTTAACCAATCCCATGGAAGTTGCAGGCGAGGATAATGCGTCGTTATGTGTGGGTGTGGTGCAGCAGGACAGACAGACGGTGCCGTGCCGGTGCAAGTTTGTCGTTGGCTCGTTGCACCGAACAGAACAGCGCGCAGTGGCCGCGACGGCTCCACCCGCGTCCGGCCAAGCACCGCAATCCCCATCGCCTGCATCTGTCCCCACGCACGCGCACGGAAACGGACTCACGGTCGTCGTCGCATCCGCGGCAGGCACCGATCGTACCAGTACGCATCGCATACACATTGGCGAGGAGGCCAAAGTTTGGAACGGCCGGTCTCTTGCGTCGTCAACAGTTGGTCCGGACTCTGAACATTCAGATTCACCTACGGCCTACAGGGTAGCAGTCCAGCAGAGGAGACCGGCGGTTGCAACGGCGAGACAGCCTACAGAACATGTACGCCCGCGGACGGGACACCCGGCAGAGACCCCATCGTCGACCGTGGATAGGGCAGCAGGCAGCCACGCGCATTTACACGCCCGCGCGCACGCACTGTACTGCGTGGATTCCATCATAACGACACAAATCCACCACGACGCCGGTCCATGCCCATCCTTCCTCCGCCGTTATATACTAAAGCTTCACCTTCCACTCCCAGTCTCAAGCCGGCACCGTGCGGTACGTTGGAGGACTGCCGCACTGGTGGCTCCATCTGCTGCTCACCTAGAAGCAACCAGTCCGGCCTGCGAGCTTTACTTCGCTGCTCCCCTCTTCTTCCTCTCGGCGATATATACGATGCGCGCCCGCGGAGAGGTGGCGCTGGCCGCGCTGCTGGCGGCGGCGGCGCTCCTGCTGTCGTCGCTGGACTCGCGCAGCGACGTCAGGGTGCTGGAGATCGGCGACGGCGACGCCGAGCTGCTGCCGCTGCTGGACGGCGCCGTGGGGCCCGAGAGCCTCGTGTTCGTCGATGACGGCGACGGCGGCCCGTTCACGGGCGTGTCGGACGGCCGCGTCCTCAGGTGGGTGCCCGCCGAGCGGCGGTGGGCCGAGCACTCCTCCTCCGCGCCCGACCTGTAAGTTTCCATCCTCGTCGCCGTCCTGTCCTGTCCCCATGGCCACACCACCGTTCGTTCCTTCGTTCGTCGCACCATGCACACCTGTGCTAGCTAGCTGCTCCACGTCCGTGCGTGGTACTGCTAGCTTTTCTGTGTGCAGTTCAGAGCTGACGGTTGCCCCCCGCCATCGTCCAAGTAATGGTGAAATTGATAGGAACCAATCCACAGGTCGTCTTTGGGTGTAAATGACGCGATTTGACACCGTTTCTAGTGCCAAATCCATCCTCTGCCCTCGCTGCTGTCTCCGTCCATCATGGCAGCTCTCTGTTGCACTCCATCCGCGCTGGACCGTCGAATTAATTATATTGACGCATAATAAAACACTCAACTGATGATCGTGCCATCTACCCAAAGTTTATTCCATGCTGAAAATGACTGTAGAGCTCATGGTATACCGTACCTCTGTTAAGAAAGAAAGAGTCAAAGCGGCCGCGACATGTCATAAAATTGCCTTTTTACGGTGCAGTTCCATTTTACTTTTCCATCGCTCAAACTATTCACAGAAAACAAACTTTTGGCTCATCTGGTTCTCGGAAAATACGGAACACACTTTGTTCTCAAAATATATGTGCGTGCATGCAGGCTGGACAGCTGCAGAGGCTCCCAGGACCCGGGCCGTGAGCACGAGTGCGGGCGCCCACTGGGCCTCAAGTTCAACCCCGACACCGGGGAGCTTTACGTGGCCGACGCCTACCACGGCCTCCGCGTCGTCTCGCCGGACGACGACAAGGTGTCGAGGCCGGTGGCGCCGCAGTGGTGGCAGGGCACCGGCCGCGCCTTCAGCTTCGCCAACGGCATCGAGCTCGACCCAGACACGGGCGCCGTCTACTTCACCGAGACGAGCACGAGGTTCGAGAGGAGGGAGTTCCTGCACATCGTCATCTCCGGCGACACCACGGGGAGGCTGCTGCGGTACGACCCGAAGAGTGGCGGCGAGGTGGAGGTGCTGGTCGACGGCCTGGCGTTCCCCAACGGCCTCGCGATGAGCAGGGACGGAACGCACCTCCTCCTGGCGGAGACCACGACGGGGAGGATCCTCCGGTACTGGCTCCGGCCGGCGGCGAAGGCGCCGGCGATCGAAGAGGTGGCGCGGCTGCCGTGGTTCCCGGACAACATCAGGATGAGCCCCCGGGGAGGCTTCTGGGTGGGGCTCCACGCTAAGAGGGGCAAGCTCGCCGAGTGGTGCATCTCCTACCCGTGGCTGCGGCGACTGGTGCTGGCGCTGCCGACGCGCCATGTCCAGCGCGCCTCGTGGCTGCTCAACCGGCTCGGACGGCAGGTGATCGCGGTGAGGTTGAACGAGGAGGACGGGAAGGTGGTGGAGATGGTCAGTGTGCATGGGGATCTTCAGAAGGTGTTCAAGTCGGTGAGTGAAGTGGAGGAGAGGAATGGCAGCCTCTGGATTGGCTCTGTCATGTCGCCGTTTCTTGGGGTGTACAAGTTGTAGTAGAAGTATTCACATGGTGTCATACGCTTAAATATGGATTGGGTATATGTTACTAGAATACTAGTAGTTTATTAGAGGAAAACATACATCATATCACATATCTATATGTGTGTATAGATGCTACTATAGTATAAAAGTGTCTTTGCATACAGGAAAACATACATCATAATCATATCCTCTATCGCTAGACCTGTTCATTTGGACAGAGGTTAAATGTTTCTTTGCATCGATGAACTGAGGACAGAAGTACAACATCTCTCATAGGTGTTTTTTTTGTGTGTGCGCGCTCGCATTGAAACAGTTTCTTGAAAAACTTCCCGGTGCACTCTCTCAGCATCTCTCATGTTCAGGTTGGCAGATCGCTCACCCTGGCCTTGTTCTCTTCCCTTTTAAATTCTAAGTTTTTTCACTCTCTTCATCACATCAATTTTTGGACGCATGCATAGAGCATTAAATGTTGATAAAAAAATTAATTGTACAATTTGGTAGTAAATCACGAGACGAATCTTTTGAGTATAATTAGTCCATGACTAGACATACAAACGAAAGTGCTATAATAGCTAAAGTTGAAAATTTTGCAATCTAAATAAGGCCCCTGTCCTCTCTGCCTCTGCGCTCTCTCGGTCAAACTACTCCAGCTGCATGCAAAGCAGGGTGCAGGGAGCAGCGCGGCAGTTGACTGGGAGGCATCAATCCAAACAGGCCCTGTGTGTGTGGGTGTGGTGTGCTGAGGCGTGCGTGTGTGACGGTGTAAGTGTGCCAGCTCCCGTTTGCTTTGCTAAAAAAACCAGCCTAAAAAGTACAGTTCGCTAATTTGTTGTGAGAGAAAAATATTGTACCATAACTGATAAGCCCAGCTGATATATACGTACATGTTTAGTAGAAAACACAGCAGCTACAAAAACACACCAAACCAAGGTACTGGTACGTATACACTGCATACATTGCAAGCATTTGGCAAACGCACAAACACGCAAGCGATTAGAGAAACTATTTTTGCACAGAAAATCTAATTATTTTTATTTAAATTAGGTTCAAAAGCTACATTGTTCTATTTAATAACTAGTCTCTTTTTTCATCGTTTTTTCCTACACTAATCTTGCTCTAATTTGTTATTAAAAAGTTAATAATTAAATGTTTAGTGCTAAAGGCCTCACATAACACTAGGGGTGTTATGTTTATGTATAATTTTGTAACATAGCAAGAGAGGAAAAATGCGGGAATGATTTTTTTTCTAGAAAAGAAAATTGTGTTTGATAAATTATGTTTCGCCCTTGTTCGCTTATGCTGAAATTTGGCTTATGCTGATGCTTATACTGAAATGGTGTGAGAGAAAAACATTGTTCCATGACTGAAAAATTTGCAACTTTCTAAGAAAATATGGTGATAAATTTTGTAGAAAAAAAATAAAAATTATGAGTATAACTTTGTAACTTTTAAAAAAATAAAAGTTGCGAAAATATTTTTCTTTCCAAAAAAAAAGGACAGTTACTGGGCCGGTGGAATCACTGATTAGCTGGGTCCGGAAACGACACTGTCTAGGGGAAAGAGGTGGAAATTCATTTTTTTTTCGAAAAGGAAAACTCGTGAAAAGTGTTAGATTGATCGCTAATCTAGAATTGAAACGTTCGCCAAGTGGTGGGGTCGATAACTCGCGGACACAACATCGAATCGAAAGAATAAAAAAGGAAAAGGAGGCCCTGTGAAGCCGTCACACGCACTGACCGCTAAAATCAAGATTTACGACATGCAGCGCTGCTGACGACAACTTGCTTCACGCGTGGCCCAGCTATGGGAGGTGAGCCCATCCTGTGCCGAAGGGCCGAATCGTTCGTTCCGAGCGAATGAACGTTAAGGGCATGTTTTGTAGGCATTCCGAGTCATCATATTCGGATTTAGGAACTTTGATCCACCAAAAATTTCTCAAACACTTTGGATCCTCTAAATCTGGATTCATCAAAATGGTGGATCCGAGGGTTGAATTCACCATTTTAGTGGATCACCAAACTGAGTTTAGTGGATTTGGAAAAAAATTACATATCATTGCCATTGGTTACACACCTCTCCCTCCCGTCCCGGTTCATTTTCTATTCTATTCTTCTCCTCTTTGCGTACGAACAGACTCCGTCGCCCATCTTTCTCATGTCACGGCCAATAGGAGGCCACTGCTCGCCGGCAAGCTCCCCAATTCCGGCGCCGGCGAGCTCCCCCTCTACCTCCCCCACTCCCTTCTGGCCCTTGGCCGCCGGCGCGCGGCCCCCTGGCCATCGGAGCGGCTCGCCTGCCCGGCCCCTAGTTCGACCCACTGGAGCGCCTCGCCCCCTGGCTGGCGGAGCGCCTCGCTTGCGCCTGGCCGCCAGAGCGCCTCCCCCACGCTCGCACCTGGCCGTCGGATCGCCTCCCCGCGTCCGCACCTGACCCCGGAGCGCCTCGCCCGCGCCGGTTGGGCTGGCTGTGCTCCGCCCCCTGCCGGCCCTGCTTCGACCTCACACTCCCCGGACAGAAGAAGAAGAACCTCTTTTTTTTTTGTCTCAGTCACACATGGGGGCAGATGTTAGTGAAACAGAGAGACCTCGTACAGCCCAAGGGTAAATGTGGCAATTCCAACGAAAATGCCCCTACGTGGATCTAGATCTACTGCATTAGCCAAACAGTTCTAATCTACAGTGAATCTCATATCTAGATTCACTTTTTCCATAGTGAATCCCTACAAAATTGGCCCTTCAATTTGAACTAGCCTTACTCCTCACCATATGAATTTAACCTAGCTTAATTAATACTAGCACCGGGAGCGCGCTACGCTGCGCTGGTTTAAAAAGGAGTTAAAAAAAGGCGAACAAAAAAAGAAATGAACAGTATATGTGAGACCCATACAACCAGTGACTGAGGTTCACATAAACAGTAAGCGATACAGTATTTATTTCTCGTTAAAAAGATCTATTATTACGAGGCTTTTATTTTAGTCGTGAAGCCTCGCCGGGCTCGCCTTGGGACTTCACGTGCCCGCCACCTGTTGCGCTCGCTGGCTCACTACTACTCGGTGCCGCAACCCAAAGCCTTCGGACCCCACCGCCAACGGTACAATCGCAGCGGGTGGCCGCGCCGCGCCGCCTCGCGCTCGGGCCCGCAACTCAATGCCTTCGGACCCCACCGCCAGCCTCGGGTCCCTCTCTCTCTAAACCCCAAATCTCCTTCCCTCTCTCTTTCAATCCAAAAAAAAAAACCAAATCTCCCGTCCCCTCCTCGGTGCCGGAGACGACCGCCGCCGATGGAGCGGACCGCGCGACTCGTGCGACTCGCGCTCGCGGGTCTCCCAGATCCGCGGGTACGAGGAGCGGCCGACATCGCCGCGGCGGTGGCAAGATCGGGCGGCAGTTCTGTCCACGAGGGCGCCCACGCCGCGGGAGGAGCGCGCGAGCTCGCCCACGCCGTGCTACGAGCGGGTGGCGGTTCGGGACACGAGGGCTCCCACGACGCGGGAGGACCAGGCGGCGGATCTGGGCGCGAGCTCGCCCGCGCCGTGCTACGAGCGGGCGGCGGTTTGGTGCACGAGGGCGCCCACAACGCTGGAGGACCGGGCGGCGGATCTGGGCGCGAGCTAACCCTCGCCGTGCTACGAGCGGGCCGTGGCTCTGGGCTCGAGGGCACCCACGCCGTGGTAAGGAAGGAGAAGGGAGGCGGCAGAGCAAGTCAATTTGGCGGCGAGGACTACTCAGGCCAAGGAGAGCGCGAGGCGAAGCCGGGCGGCCAAGCGGAGGCTGTTGGATCCAAGGCGAAGAACGTTGCGGCGGGGCCAGGCCGCGGCCTCCCACTCGTGGTCTCTCTTCTCACGCAAGGCGCCGATCCTCACGCTACCTCACCTACCTCAGGTTGTTCGTCTTCTTCTGCCTCAGCTAAGGCTTGCCCCTTAAGTATTCACGACAAGGCCTTTCTGTCATGTAAGAAGATGGGGGATTCTTATCTTGGTGCTATCTCTGAGGATGAGGCCTGGAGTACTGATATCGATGTTTCAGAGAAGATTACTACCTTTCTCACCAAATCATCTGGTACTGTTCAGAGTTTCCGTATTGATTCATCCAAATGGACTAATGCCAGATGTTTAGATGAGTGGCTCGACTTGCTTTCAGAGAAATCAGTGCAAGAGCTAGAGGTTCTTAATCTAGGCCACAGGGTCAGCACTGTGTTCCCTATCCAGAGCTTGCAGAGCAAGGATCTAAGGGTTTTCAGGATTGGGTTTCTTGCATTAGACTTGGACTTGTTTTGTTTCAATTACAATTCATTGCAAATCCTGGATTTCTTCTGCTGTTCCCTTGAGAGTATCAAGCTATCTTGGGTGGTCACACACTGTATTTCATTGAGAGAGCTGAGAATTCAGTACTGTTGTGTGGACCTGCACATCAACTCAAACTCATTGAAGTTTCTGTATTCTGTTGGTAACACCGGAAATCGAATCATCATCGCATCTGCCCCAAATCTGGTGTCCCTTGTTGCTGGAATGGTGCCTAAGCAGCTGTCATCACTTGCTAGGCAAAGGATTCGTGCTTCAATCTCACTTAGCAGGGTCCCTACCTTGAACCTCATAAAGCATTTGAACCTTCTTCACCACAAGATCACCATTAACAACAAGGATATCACTAAGGTACTGTATGATACTTCCCTTCTTTGGCTCTCCCCTTTACTGGTCACTTTGCTCGCTTTGTATGAAATTTCTTCTCTAAGTTCTGCATTAACACCTGTGTTTTGTGCTGACTGCACCGCCTTTTCCTCCTTGGGACCTGTAATCATGTCCCCTATATTGGCACATTTAAACACATAGGTGTCCTCGAGCTTATTCTGTGCTTTGAGATTTGCCTTTGCAAGAGCTGTCCACCTGTCCAGCTTATTGTCATTTGATTTGTAAAATGTGCAATGCTTCTTTTTCAATTATTAGTTTTCAATTTCTTGTGTGCTTATTAATTTTGTGCTTTACGGTTATAAATTTACATAATCTAATAATTGAACTTGTTGCATGTCTGTAGGATATTGGGTTGTTACCCTCTGTCGAAGGATTGAGCATGTCTTTGGAAATGTCCAACATAACACAACTCCAGAGTTTTCGGAAACTACTTGAATCTTTCCCTATGTTACAGCACCTTTCTGTTGCGGTATACATCTCTGACTTTGATCTTTTATTTAGTTTGTCATCTGATAAAGTGAAGTAATCAGTCCTTTTATCTTTGTCAGCGCATGGACAAGGTTGGAAGCGATGAAGGTCTTGACATCACGATTGACAAGCCATTCGATGATATCAATATGGTTGACTGTGTCAAGAATTCCTTAACAGCATTCTTCCTTGAAGATTTCCATGGTGGCCCCTCAGAAAAGCATCTAATCGAGTGTCTCTTAAAGAATGCACCGAACCTCGTGCAGCTATCTACTTCAGGCTGTAAATCAGCTTCGAAGAGAAGTATCCGTGTGGCAGTGAAGGAAATAAAGAATTATGATCGGGCTTCCGAAGGCTGCCGGTTCACTTTTGAGTGATCCACACTGTCAATCATGGAGTAAAGCTCTGCATTCTGTGTACATGAAAAAGAGTTACCGAAGTAAAAGTTGTAAATCAGCACTGTTCGGTTTTGCCATTTTGAACTGTTGCTAGATTTTTCTGATATTTTACTATTGTGGGAGATGTTTGACGTTATTCTGCATCCGGATAACACTAGCTGATAAATGCTTGCTAGTTGACCGCAGCTGATTTCATTATAAAGAGACCCCTTTTTTTCTCTCTTTTTAACTGTTACATATCAGTTCCAGTGTATCAGCTCAAGAACAGATTTCACACTGGCACCATAAACAAAAGCTCCTGGACATGGCAACTTGTATATTCCAGGTATACACCGCTGCCAGGACGGGAAAGAATAAAGACTGACTAGCCAGACATTGCTTCTTTGCGCTAGGTAAATCATCATCGTAGTACTTTGCCCACTCCTCTTCCGCCCCGTTTTTCTCACCCTTCTTTCGATCCAGGATCTTTGTTTATCTTGTGGAGATCATTCGTGAACTTCTGGCCCGTGTGTTGCTTTCTCGTCGTCCTACCATCTTGCGTCTTCACCCAAAACTGGAAGGCAGCCTTCGGCATGGCTTCTTTCTGATCGCTGTACTTTGCCCACTCCTCTTCCGTCTTGAAATCCCACCTGTGAAGACGACCCTTAGCCTGCTTAGGAATCCTATATCAGAATAAACTACCGAGATGGTAAAAATATTCTGTATCATTCCACAGCAGATGTGATAATATAAGTGAGCAAATCATTTTAAACAAAAAGCCATAATTGCAGCAAAAGCAATAGCTACTACCTATTATACCGGTGAACAGAACATGTGCAGGTTAAATAACCAGAATAAAGTATTCAACAGTTTTGGGATTGTGCTCAATACCAGACTGAATAGTAAGGTCTCACAAGAACAGTTAGAACACTTCACTATTGTTTCCTAAAACATTCAAATCCATAGCGAAGAAAAGATGCAGAAATGAGTTATCAGGCAAATCAACTAAAAAGCAACAGCAAGTCAGCAACATAACAAATCTTAAGTCTTAACTAGCTGATGGTTATCTACTGCAATTACACAGGATGGCAGGAAACTTGATCACAAGCATAGACTTGTACCTGCAAGGGAACTTTTTGTGCATAAGATCCAAATCATTTCACCTAACCGTCCACCCATGACCCATATCCATCTTTGATAAATCACTTTCACCCTTGTTCCCTGCAATCTCCTTATTATACTCCTGGTAAACAGGATAACACTGTAACAATCTGAAATAAAATTAGGATCTCTCATGCATCTTTTTCCCTCAGCTGATTAAGCCTTTCCTTTGATCATCAATTTGGAAACAGAACCTAGACCCCGATCGTTGCCTACTTGAGTCATGAACCTTGGATCCTGGGATATGCTAGGGCCAGCTAGCACATCATATTCCTAAGTGCTTTGTTGCATACTGTTCTGGGTAACGCAACTGCTGTTCTGCATAGTGCACTATCAAAGTATATCATGGTGCATACAGTGAACCTTGTAAGTTTGTAGGAAAATATATTCACATCTACAATATCAAACAATTGCACTATCAAAGTATATCATGGTGCATACAATGAACCTTGTTTGGTGTTGTAGATGTTTGTGCATTTGACTGTAAGCTTAGTCAAAGCTAGAGAAGTTTGACTTACGACAAGAGCTAAAACAACCTACAATTTGAAGCTGACTTAGTATATCAGAAGTGAACATCAGAAGATGTGCAGGCCAAATAAAAAGAGAAATACCAGGACAATAGTTCCGGGATTATGCTCAATATCGGATAGAATAGTAAATTAAAAGTATTGCCTCACAAGATCAGTTAGAACACTTCACTACTATTTTCTAAGAGTAAAATGCATGGTTAGTCCACTAACTTGCGCGGCTGTGTCGATTTGGTCCATCAACTTTTAAAACGCATTTTTTGGTCCATAAACTTGCATTGTGTGGCATAAAGAGGCCATACCCGTTCAGTTCATGATTTTTTGCCTGCATGTACACGCCACCGTGGCAAGTCAGCTGGCCATCAACGCACGTGATGCCTCTGGGCCGCGGCCTTTTAGCACAAAGGCCCCTGGAATTCCTTGCACCTCTCATTTCCCAATCGGCCAATCCCCAGTCTCTCTCACACTGTCTCCCCTGCCTCCTGCAATACGACAGCGGCGGAGGCGACCACGGTGCAGCGGAGGAGGGACGGAGTGGAGGCTGCGTGGCAGTGGAGTCGGTAGGGGAGGACTCCATGCGCTAGTTCCGCGGCTGGCACGGTGAACCAGCGCGATGGTGGCCACGAAGCGGCGGCCGACGGATCGGCCTCCTGAGTACGGTGAGTCTAGTGTAGAGCAAAACTGCTTTGTTTATGGATTGGAGGTAGTGTGTTGGTTGATTGTACTGGATTGGAGGCAGTATGTTGGTTGATTTTACTGAATTTTGGATAGTTTGCATTGGTTAGGGTTTGGCGAGCTATGGAACTGTTTGTTACTGTAAATGGCAACCTGTTCAGCAGTCTGTACATGTCATTGGATGCTTGTAAGAGGGGTTTCTTGGCTGCTTGTAGACCTATTATTTGCTTGGATGGGTGCCATATCAAGACCAAGTATGGTGGTATAATTCTCACTGCTGTTGGCATAGATCCAAATGATTGTATCTTTCCAATTGCTTGGGCCATAGTTGAAGTAGAGTGCCTTTTGTCGTGGAAGTGGTTCTTGCTGACACTTAAGCAGGATCTTGGAATTGAGAACACATGTCCATGGACAATTATGACAGATAAGCAGAAGGTAACAACACATCTATTTATCCCATGTGAATATTAGTACCTATAAGTCTATAACAATTATTCTAATGCTTCTAATTACATTTGCAGGGGTTGATACCAGCAGTGCAACAAGTGTTTCCAGAGTCAGAGCATAGGTTCTGTGTGAGGCACCTCTACAACAACTTCCAACAATATTTCAAAGGTGAGAATCTGAAGAACCATGTGAGATACAAGGCCCCAATGGACCAAAACTATCAAAACATGGGGTTACAATGACCTGCACCTACTGTGGAATCACAGGACACAACAGGAGAGGGTGTGCTCTGAGAAAGGCAGGAATCATACCAAAGATGATCCCCACACGTGGAGTTGCAGGTGTTTCCAATGCAGTGGATGAACCTGGACCATCACACATGGAGTATGATGAACCTCTAGTTGGCCAGGTAATGATATCCTACACCTTCATGTACATTTGTATTATTCCATATGTACTGAACTTTGCATATTTTGTAGACTGTCTTCTTCTTTGATGGTTCACAGCCTCCAACCCTTAGCCAGATGAGTGACACAATGTTATCTCAGATGGAAAACGAGGTAAATATAATGACCAATATTATGTTACCTCATAAATTATATTATGTTATCTTATGTCATGACCAATATTATCTCAATTGCAGGCAGCCAACACCAGAGAATTTAACCAAGGGCCTCTACCTGACTCTGCCTTCATTGCAACCAACCAGCCAGCAGGAAGTCTAGTCCCACCTACAACTGCAACTAGACTTCGTAAACAGAGTGCAAAGGCCAAGGAAGCTTCTGAACAGAAGAAGGCCGCAGCTAAGAAGAAGGCACGACCTGTGAAGAAAAAACCTTGACCACAAGGAACTATAGTCAGCATTGTGTGTTGTGCTCTGTGATGCTTTTGTGCAGCAGCTACAAACACTTGAGCTCAGCTAACATTTTGTGCAGCAGCAACAAAAGCCTGTGATGTTGCTCTGCCCTTTTGTAAAGTCCCTCCTTTTGGGTTAGAGAGGTGATATAATACATAGCTATAGATGCTAAGCTAGAATATATGGTACAAACTCAAGGTACCACTGGCATAGCTCAGGGCTAGCCTGTGATGTTGCTCTGCCCTTTTGTATAGAGTACTCTTTTGTATATATATGAGCATAGCATAGCTCAGGGCTGCAAGCCAATTGCTCATGTGACCAAATCAGTGCCTTTGGACATGTCATCAGTTTGGATCTGTTTAATACCAACCATATGTCCTATGTGGTATTTATCTGTGTCATGCTTGTCATTGCACTCTATCTTAACCATTAGCAACACCAATATCACAATGAAAATGATACTAATTTCATTCATGACACCAAAATGTGCAGTTCATTAATAAGGATAGATGATAACATTAACATTTGTACAAGTGAGCATCAGCTTCACATACATCACATCTGATCACTACTTGATCAACATCACAACCACCATCACCACCAGAACAACCAACATACAGAGAGACAATACACACTGAACTTTCATGAGTTTAATTAGTTCACTCCCTACCACTACGATTGCCCTATATTCTTTGCTCTGATCAGGTTCAATCAACAAAGTGCAGGCAGGCTGTTTCATCTTCAAATAGTTATTGTACTCCGCAACCATGGCTGCATCTTCTGGCTCCAAGTCTTTGGACTGAAGGACCTTCAGGTACTCATTCTCCCACCTGAAGAAAGGGCAGCCTTCACCATTGCGCTGCATATCAATAGATCATTAGCCAAGGAAGCAACGAACAGCAAAAATATGGATTTTACCTTGTGTGCTGGGCAACAGTAGAAAACTTCGCCTGCACTCCAGGGTTGCTTGGAAACCCGCCTGACCACATTGAATCGACGACACTCAATGCAAGTGATCAACGGAAGGGGAGCTAGCAAGTCTGTGCCTACTGCCGCTGCTGGTGCAGATCCGCCACCTGACGCCGCAGATCCGCCAACGCCGCCGGCAAGTAGCCCGCGCGGATCCATGGCCTCCTTAGTCGCCTGCTTCGTTGCTCTTGGACGCGGATCTGTTGCACGCCCTACGCCACCGCACCGCCCGGCGCCCGTGGCCGCCTCCGCCGCCGCACCGCCCGTGTCCGCCTACGACGTTGCGATGTCGGAGAGGGAGAGAGAAATCGAGAGAAGAGACTGGGGATTGGGGAATGAGAGGCACAAGAAATTCCAGGGCCTTTGTGCTAAAAGGCCGCGGCCCAGAGGCATCATGTGCGTTGATGGCCAGCTGACTTGCCACGGTGGCGTGTACATGCAGGCAAAAAATCATGAACTGAACGGGTATGGCCTCTTTATGCCACACAATGCAAGTTTATGGACCAAAAAATGCGTTTTCAAAGTTGATGGACCAAATCGACACAGCCGCGCAAGTTAGTGGACTAACCATGCATTTTACTCATTTTCTAATATTCAAATTCATAATGAAGAAAAAAGATGCAGCAACAACTTATCAGTGCAAATCAACATAGAAAACGTTAACTACAGCATGATTATCTACTGCAATTTCACAGGAACCATTGTCACAAGCATACACTTGTATCAGCAAGGGAACTTTTGTGCATATGATTCAAATCATTTCACCTACCCGTCCACCCATATCCATCTTTGATAAATCATCTTCATCATCGCTCCCTGCAATCTCATTATGATACTCCTGGTAACCAGGATAACACTCTGAGTAACTAACCGAAATTAAATTTGGATCTATCTCTCGTGCATCTTTTTCCCTCAGCTGATTCAGCCTTTGATCATCACGTTTGGAAGTAGAACCTAGATCCTGATCCTTGTTTGCTTGAGTCATGAACCTCGGATCCCGGGACATACTAGAGTCAGCTAGTACATCATATTCCTCGGTGCTTTGTTGCACATACTGTTCTTGATAACCCAACGGCTGTTCTGCATACACATAGCCTGACCAATCGATATCCAGCAACTACCATTTGGGCTTGAACGGCATCGTACCCATTCTGGCATCAGAAGAGACAATAAGTATTACAATTGACAACCAAGTTGGACAAAATATAGAGAAAACTAAAAACAGGTTATGGCAGGTGTCTGAATATGGAGATTTTTTTTCAAGAACGTTTGAATATGGAGAAATAACAAATACGTCATCATCCTCGTAACATTCAAATTTCATGGTCCAAATTACAGGTATCCACCAGAACCTAAGTCACTGAAGATTTATAGGCTTACCGGCAGTTGCCTAGCTTTAGCAGATTCAGATGGTGGTGTTAGTCGCTGGATTCGCACTCTTGGTAGCAGTAGAATCGTTACTCTCATCGAGAGAGGATGACACTAGGAGTTGGGGCAATTTTCTAATTTATTTCTCACACAAACTCACACAATGCCATGCCAACTTGAGGGGTTGGGGATACATATTTATAGGCTGCTAGCCAGCCAAGCATATGCCAAGATGCTAGTCTAGATGCTAACTGCTTAGTCTAAGATGCTGTCCTAGATGCCAACTGCTATCCTAAAAGCAGATGCTGTCCTAGATGTTGTCCTAGATGTTAACTGCTGTCCTAACAACAGTCAAAAGATGCTGGACACAAAGATCATGTGCTGCATACTGCAGCAGCCCTACAACCACCAGCCAACACAGAGACTTATCCATCACTCTCCCCCTAAGTCTTGTGTGGCTCCTTGTGAGGTATCTGGGCCATCCCGATCCTGGCACGAAGTTCCTACAACTTGACCCGCCCAAAGGACTTGGTCAGGAAGTCGGCGAGCTGGTCTTGGGTGTTGATGTAGTTGACCCGGACACTTCCTTCCTCCAGGCAGCTTCTGATGAAGTGGTACCTCATCCGGATGTGCTTGCTTCCAAATGTGAACCTTCTGTTGACTATCTTCAGAAATCTACTATTGAGGTCTGAGGAACCCACATGCTTAAATTATAGCAGTAGCACTCCACTTGTAAAACTTCTTTTGGATAATAAAATATGAAACATCCATGAACTTGAGTGTCACTACGACGAGTAATACCACAACAAGTGCTCATTCAACAATCTACATATTGCTGGGTGCTAAGTTGTGTAACATTGTAATTTGTATATAACCACCACAATATATATGCTAGTGAGAAATAATTTGAATGGAGCCCATAAATAATTTTGCATTGGTGCGGTGTGGCCAAATCGGCCTTCCGTGTGGAGCCTAATCCGTTGATGTTATTCTGTACGGTCCTATGTATTGGCCTCTCAGGTTAGATTCTAAAATACGATTCACTCGATTCATTTATATATTAGCAGAAGTGTCCGTGCGTTGCAACGTGTTGTTATCCACTTTCAACTTACAAGTCAGTGTCCGCTCGCTCATAGTTTTCTCGTTCTTAATCTCCACCATCCTTGGTGTGCTCGACTACCTATAAACGTAAATATATTGATTAGCCTCTTTTGTTGATATCAGCTAAGTCTCTGGCACCGTGCACATATTGTTCCATCCTCTGTTTCTCTTGGGAAAAACTCTAAGCTATAGAGACATGACTCCACACTCTAATTTGCAATCGGATTGGATTTTTTATTTTGTTGTTCGGTGTTATATACAGTTTCAGTCTATACACACTGAACAAATGAAGGAAAGCAAACCATCATCATTTTTTAGTATAGCAAAATATCATTTGATCCTAATATATGTGATCCTGTCTTTTTAGTTACATACTCCCTCTGTCCCAAAATAGAAGTCATTCTCGCTTCCCGAGAAATCAACTTTTTAAAACTTTGACCAATTATATATAAAAGAATAATAATATTTATAATACATAATTAGTATCATTAGATAGATCGTTGAATATACTATCATAATAAATTTATTTGGAGATATAAATGTTGCACGTATTTTCTACAAATCTAGTCAAAGTTGAGAAAATTTAACCAGCATGCATCCCATAACGTCATCTATTCTGGAACGGAGGGAGTATGTGACTTATAGCCTTTTTTAGAGGAACTTCTAGCCCATTTAAGAAACGAAAACTCCATTTAGGTGCAATGCCATCCCATTCACATTCAACAAGCCCATGGACCATCTAAGCCATCCCCACTAACCCATTCACCACCTTTCCATCTCTCATAAATGCAGTCTAATCTTATTCTAAAAAAAATCTTTTCTCAAAAAAAAAACTCAGTCTAATCTAAAAAAACGCAGTTGTCAGTCTCGAGTCCGTGATCTCTGATCTCTCCTTATCCATCACGCCGCCAACCAAATCCAAGCCTTTCCAACAAATCAACATGAGCTGAGGAGCTTCGGCCCCGGTGTTGTTGAATGTACCATGATGTGGCTGCGCCCTCGAAACACATGAGGTCGTCATCACCACCACTGGTCTGATTGCCGGCGGGGCTCCGATCCTGGAGCTCGACTTGCCTGTTGCCTCCGACGGCATTGTTGCGTGACATTTTTTATCTCGCTACATGAGTTGACATGCGAACAGACGCGTGGTAGAAGAGCATGAGCACGTCGCGGGACTTCCCGGCATGCACCTTCGTAGTCACGGCCGACCCCACAGCGGCGAGCCAGCTCGTGGAGTTCGCCTACGCGCGTGGAGTCTGGGCGCGTGTCCACGTGCGTGGCGGAGTACACACGTCATCGGGACCCGCGGCGTTTGTGTCCTGGGCCCGTCCGGCGCGTTCGGTGACGTCGCCGTGCACGGCGCCACGGCGTCACTCCGTAGGCAGTTCGAGCTCGTCTTCGTGACGGGCACCGTGCGGCTGCTCCTGGCCCCACCCGAGGCGTCTGGCCTCTCGCCATGCTGGTCTTCGTGCGAGTGGCGTGGCTGCTCTTCGCCTCCTGCTCGGTCCTTGGCACCATGCTGGTCTCCTGCTCGATTGGAGAATGGCGGCGGTTGTGTCCTTGGCGTCGGCGGCTCTTGGCACCATGTGAGGTTGGCCGGGCAGCAGGGCAGAGAGGCGAGGAGTAGAGACGGGGCGGCAGCCGAGGTGATGGGCTCCGGCGTTGATGGCAGCAGAGTAAGGCGAGGTCGGGGCCGCGCACAATGGTTCTGGTGGTGGTGGTGGTGGCGATGGTGGAGGCTCCGGTCGTCGCGGTGGCGGGCGTTGTTGCCGTGGGGAAGCACGGGCCACGTGGCCGTCGTGCCGGGCGAGCGCAGTCACGCCGCCGCCGTGGGCGAGCGTGGGGACGGACCGCCGCCGTGGTGAGCATGGCTCGAGTGGTGATGCGGCCTCGAGTGCCCCTTCATCATCTTCCTTGCCCTCCGAATCAAGCAGCGGCGGCGGTGCTTTTTTTCAGAAGGACGAAGCAGTGGAGTGGATTACGGCGCGGAAGAGTGCGAGTTGGAGCGGGCGAGTGGGCTTTTACAGTTGGGCCAGATTGAATGGGCCGGACGAAAATAGGGTGGTGAGAAATTTTATCTTTTTATTATTAGGTATAGATAGATAAATACTCTCTCCGTTCTAAAGTATAAGTTACTTTGACTTTTTTCGTACATCTATTTTTCTACATATATTATATTTAAATACATAGCAAAATGAACGTTTTAAATAAAAAAGTCAAAGTGACCAAGTTGGAAGGAGGGAGTACAGTCTAACATCTATCCGGCAACGAACGCGCTTTGCTCCGCCTTCCTCCACCACTCCATGGGAGGATTCAGGATGTGGGGGCAGGGCTATACCTGAGCAAAATGAGCCCGGCCCGACTCGGCCCAAGCCTGATGACTTTTAGCCCGCCCACGAACCTTATTGGGCAGAGATCCCGCTGTCCAGAAAAATATTTCTTGGTCCGAACCTGGCTCGAAATATTAATTTTTTTTGCTATTTTACACTATGAAATGTGCGGACGGGCCGTCCAGACCCGAGTCCGGCCCGAAAAATTAGGCCCGAGCTGCTCAGTGGGACGGTCATGGACGGAACTTTTTCGGCCCGGGACGAATCAGGCCCGGCCCACAAAATGGTCGGGTCTAGGAAGGACCGCAGGAGGTCGTGTCGGTTTCTCTATGGAAGTGGGCCCGCGCATATTTTACGCGCTAAAACTGACGGCCACCGAAATAAAAAGAGTGGGGATGAGCCTTTCCGGCCGGACGCACATCCCCAGCCCCAGCCAGATCCAAATCGTTACCTTTCCGAAGCCGACTCCAATGGAGGTCTGACTCCCGACGATATAAGCAGAGGCAGAGCAGATCCCCGCGTTCCCTGCTGTCCCTGGTAAGGTTTGCTCGATCATCTCGTTCGATCCATCCCGTGTTCATCCATCTTACTACTCTCCGCCCGCCGGCCGCCGCCATGTCCTTTCCGGCCGTCAGTGGCCGCCGCAGGAGCTGGCTGCAGATGGATGACACAATCCCTACTTCCGATGCTCCAGTTGGTTTCCTTCCAGTGATTATGCCGGTGCTCGTCGATGGCGAGATCTACGAGGTCAACTACGAGTTGCCAATAATCCCCGACGACGACCGCCGCAGACTGGACGAAATCTGGCGACAGCGGGAGGATCTGGATATGGTTTTTTACGGCCTCAACCGCAAGCGTGCTCGAGCCCCCGCCTCCGGCGATGATGCCATCCAGCGTCTGCTGCGGGAGGCGAGGGCCGGCGACGCGGGGATGCCGGAGGAGTGCGCCGTGTGCCTGCAAGATTTCAACGCGAACGCCAAGGAGACACTCAGGGTGATGCCGTGCTCCCACGCCTTCCATCCGGACTGCATCTTCAGCTGGCTCCGGGTTAAAGCTGTCTGCCCGCTGTGTCGTCGCGCACTGCCCACGCAGCAGCATAAAGACCAAGACTTTGAGGACGATGACGACTCAGACGACTCCGACGACTCGGACGAAGACGACTCCGACGAAGACGAAGACGACGCCGCAAATCATCAGGAGGAGAGCACACCGGCGGTGCCAGATCCAGAGCAGTCCTAACCCTAAGACCTGCCTGCAACAAACAACGGTGGAGCCGTGCGTGCAATTGTTGCCAAATGTGCCCAAGCAATCTTATTATCTATCAGCAGTTCCTTGATCACTACTATTACTCTACTACTTGTAGCAGAGCTGTAGAAAAACTGTGCCTGCTCATGGTACAGTACATATGTTCTAGTCCAGTGGATGAACTTGCTTCGTTGTGCTATTGTATACTACTATGACAAATGGTAATGAAGCATTAACTACCTGCTAATTCATTAGTAAATAAGCCCAGAAGACCACAATAAGATACATATGGGACTGATTAAACATAAAAACGAGCACACAACTGAGTAAAATAGATGGTATCAAAAATCTTTGCATCTGAAGGACTAATTTATTAGCACGGACAATGCTTCAAATCATTCAAAAATGGCAAGGTAGTGTTTATATTGAAGGCTACAAGAAAGAAACTTCTAAAGAAGACAAATAATTCATCGAACACCTGCATTCATTCTCATATGGATAAGACACATTGGGAATATGCTGAGTGGCAATGACACATATTCCTTCTTGAAGAAATGTCTCGACGCTTACTGAAATATAATGCTATTGGCGATAGGTCCTTCACTGTAAGTATAAAACCATACATCCTGCAGAACAACAACACATCCGGTAATTAGGTTACAGGCAAAACCAGTTAATTGGAAATGTAAATAGCTGTTTATGATTTGAAGTTTGAAAGACCGAACAAAGTTGCTATTGGCATAATACCAGACTGAACTCCTTCACATATGCAAATATCTAAAGCTGAATTTGTAAGCAAAATTAAATCTTACTCTGTTAGCTGCAGAGAAGGCTTAGAAAATGAGCTTAGCATATTATTTTTCAACCATCTTGTGGAGTACACCAAGTTTCTTCAGAATCACCCTGTTCAATAACAAGACATAGCATGACAGATAAACAGCAGAAAAATAAAGTGAAGTATTGTTTTTGCATAAAAATGTTGCACAACTCTCAGTCTGGTTGTTTTATCATTGCCTAACACATCGCTTTTACTAGCTCTTGATCTTTTTAGAAGAAATACTTTTGGTACTTACAAATATGTAGTTTTGTGGAGTACTTACGAATTCTGTATAAATTGTTGCATATCAAAGGCATGACTCAGAATTTTCCAGCTCAATTTTGTATCTCTGCACACACAAACACACACAACTGTGATCCTCCAGTTGATCATAATAGTAACGTGAACCATGTATTTAATTGACGTTCAAAAGATGAGCTTTAAATGTTAATCCAAGTCAGAAATAGATAATAATAAGTGGAATCAGGTAGGATCATAGATGCATTTGCTCAAGGGAGAACTCCGGTCATTTTTCTTCAAAAAATATAGATGCAGTGGTTGGAGGTTGCAGTTATTATTTGTTCAATAAACATTATATTGGCTGTTGATACTTCAAGTTATTAATTTTCAGGTGGAGAAGGATGCTTGTTGCTTTGAAAAGTTGACCAATGTTTGATGGTTGTTAGGAACATATGAAGCTATTTCAGAGTTCTGAAACAGTCTGTTTATCAGGCTGTCAATCTATTACAACACAGTGGATACAGACGGAACAATGAATCATCATGATTTTTTTTTCCAGATTTCAAGTTTTATCAGTCTGTTACATCCCAGAGTTCGCAAAAGAACAAACTTTTGTTAGACTTTGTATATAGTTACATACAGAAAATAGGGAAAATACACCTTCAGCATTCGGAAGAAAAAAACTACTCTCCAATAGTGACACCTTTAGGTTCACCGTTCACATAAAACTAATCACCTACATAAGGTATAAATTATATACTCTTCAAAGAATAGAAAATACATCTAGCTTCAGCTATTATAATTTATCATATAAGCATTGTGAGTTGAGTGCCAATGAAGTTTCCGCAGATAGAGCATCACTAATGTAGACGAACAAATTGGATTCACCATTTTAGAGCCTCGGATGAATTATTTATATAATATAAACATGATATACACAATTAAATGATTCTGGATTATGCCAATACAAGGATATATAAAGAAACAAGTGTCAAGTCATTTGGACTTTTTCTATAGATTTTGGAAGATCTTGAATGCACAAGCACAATTGGACAGGATGAGAAGCACCAGAGGCGTAATTTAATCCACCATATAAAAGCAAACAAGCTATTCTTGCCGATTGATCAATCCTCCGTGTTTCGCCGCAACTATATTTTTTTTATAGGAAATGGGGGGATGGGGAGAGAGAGAGAGAGAGAGAGAGCTTTCCCCACCTTTGATTGCCCTGGAGCTGCAGAAACACTACAACTCAATTACATGAGTAGCAAGTTACAGAGGAGGTTTTGCCAAATGTTACGGTTGGGCTTACATTATGAGGAAACTAAATTACACCATTGTTCAATGACAAAGCGATCGGCAACAGGGAGTCGATGCTGCCACAAGTGAGGTGTGTCTCTGAAATTTAGAAAGTGCGTAATAGGCTTGGATTCCTCCAGCCTCTGCCCTCTTTTACTGTTAAGCTCAAATTTTAGGACTTGAATTGAGTGCACGTTTGGAATGGCCAAATGGAAATTAACTCACTGTTTTAGTGTGTACTTCATTTAGATGTGCTAACCATAGAGTTGTCAACAAGACACACTAACTCACAGAAAATTCAGTGATTGCAAATAGGTACTAAATTAGCACCAACATTCTAATGACTCAATTTAACTGTAGGTACAGGTAGTCATTTGCTAACTTTGTTATAGCAAAACTGGTGTCCTAAGGATCTAGTGCATGGAAAGAGCTAAAAAGCTTCAAATGACAGAGGATACGGTTCGAAACTTACAGTCAGTACAATTGCAAACGATCATGTAAACAAAACATATATGGTATAAACTTACCTATCACGGTATCATGACCTACTATGTGCAGTGGAATGGTGCTCTAGAATTATCGATCACCGATCAATACATGAGAGCCATATTCATTTCTATCAATATAATTTTTGTTTCACTTCTATGAAAAAAAAAACAAAAATGATTTTAACCTTTTCCGACCGTTTTCGTCATGTTGAGTTCATCTTCATCACATTACAAAACTGAATCGTAGTGATAAATACAAAATTTCAGGAATTTCAGAAATATCAGACGAAATGCAAACAAGTTTAAATTGATTTTTTTTTAAAAAAAATTTGACTTCATTTCACTAGAAACACCCTCCAATCCATCGCACATCACAAATTCATATAAAACCGACAAAATAACACAATCTATCACATAAGTAGAGCGTCCTTAATATGGCGGGCCGACGAGAGTGAGTTGCCAATGCTAGTGGCATTGGACATGGAAGTGAGGAAATTGAATTAATTTGAAGAATCTTAGGTCTTTGGCGAGACTAGAGGATATAAAGGACCATTTTAGTGTGATTTAGGGCGGCGTGTGTAGGATGAAAGCAAAAATGGTAAATATCATTTACCTGATCTCATCTTTGAGACTTTTTTATTATTATTAAAAAAATAAAATGGTAACTAAAACCATAAATGTAGAAATGGCTCTGGTTTTTACATTTCCAATTGTTTAAGCAATTTACCATATGTTTACACCCTTTTCTTTAAATAGTAAGAAACCAACTACAATCTTTAGTTGACCTGAACCCAAATGCTCGCCCGATGCTACAACCATAGCCGCATCATTCTCATTCCTCATCACCACACTCTGTAGTCAGCAGTGGTGACTTGCGACACATGCCGTCCTTCCGTGTTCCACATGTCCATCCTCCGCCATGTTGAGCATGTGTGGTTTAAGTTTATAGCAACTTTGCCTCGTGCTATATATTGAACTTAAACCACACATTTGTGTGTAGAATATGTACATGTTAGTGTATATTGTATATATACATGTGATTAAAAAACAAATGGAAAAGAAAAACAAACACAATGATCCTGATCAAATATATCACTTCATCTAATAAATGGAAAAAGGAGGTTTACCTCTGGTACGTTAGATTTCTGGGGAGAAAAACCCAACAAATTTGTGGCTAGATGGACCCTAATATTATTTCATTATTGAAAGTATGGTTCATATAAGATACAAATTGTACACTACATAGGGCCAAAATTTCCTTCATGTTCTAAGCTAAAGGGATTATCCTCCCAAAAAAGAACAGCACGACCACCACAATGACAAGGGGAAACCCCCGATATTGAACAGCCTGTTACTGAAACGAAATGTCACTCTATAACAGTTGCTCAAGCTCTTGCATCGCCAAGCCCACATGAGAACCAACAGGAACACCAAGCTCACTCTGTGCGTTGAACGCTTGCGCTCTCAGGTACCTCGCTGCTGGCTTTCGCAGCACCAGCAAAGCTGCACATCTTGTTCAGGGCACTCAGGTAAGCTCTGACGCTGGACACAACGATGTCCATTGCTGCCCCGCTCCCGCTGAAGTCAGAAAATATAGATATTTGTTAAGAGAGAAGGGAATGGCAGAAGCATGGAAGAAATGAAACCGGATTTGGATGTACTATAACCTGAAGGAGCGGTTGAAAGAGTGACCAGTCAAGGCATGTTTGGAGTTGTTGGTCACATCTCCAGTGACAACAACTCGAGTTGTCGCGATAGCATCAATGCCTTCTGTGACTGAAGTCATACCATATTCTCGGAGAACAGTTGGAATCTGCAGATAGTAAGTCCTATTAGATTTCTCTTGGTTTTGATCCAACATTAATCAATGAAACAAAATAATTGAGCATTAGGGTCCATTTGTATCTCTACTCCAAACTGATCGGTGCCAAACCAAACCATGTTGGCATTTAAGCATTTTTTGACCAGTTATTTTCTACTCAAAATGCACACCACCCAAAGTAGACACACTATTTCAAAAGATGCACAATTTCACAACCAAAGTTGGGAAGTGCTGTCGACAGAATATCTATCTCATGCCAGATTGCATGATACCACAGCATTGAAATGACCCTTGGAACCTTTCCAAGTAGCTCAACTGACACTTCCATTTCTTTCTCAAGCTGCTAAAATATAACCAGACTCAATACTCTGATAAATCATCATATCAACAATTCATGCCACTATTATGTATATGCAATTTCGTTTTTAACATCTAACCAGTGTATCCTTTCTCATGAAACTCATCTGCTAGTGATAAGTTTCATGTAAATCCTTGTAACACTGGATTTAGTGGGTAGTTTCATAACAATGAATCAAGAAAGATCAACATCCTGAAAGCAACTAACCTGGATTATTTCGTCAACAGCCTTGTAAGCTGCATCAACTGGACCTGTTCCAACTGAACATGCTATTTTCTCCTCTCCATCTGGTGCTATCAGTTTCACAGTTGCTGTAGATAAGCCAAGTGTTCCACATGTTGCCTGTAAGGGATGCAAAGCATTTCAAGCTTAAAATATCATGTTCCTATTAACCAAAGTTTAGTCAATGGCAGCTCAATTATACCTGTACATCAGCAAGGGACCAAATAACCTTAGGCTGGAATATCTCATCTGACAATAACGCTTCTATGTCTTCATCAGTTACACGCTGCAAACGGTGAACTAACTGGTAAATTTCAAATTTTCAACGCATAGTGCATGTCAGAAATTACAGCTACAGATTGTAATAAAGATTTGATGAATAAATTGAGCATGAGACGACGCAGTCCTCAGTGCAAATGTAACGATTCAATAAAAATGCGCAGAGAAAAATTCATGGCAAATAAAAAGGTGAAAATTATTGATCAAATGCATGTAAATTTTAGAAAGACAATTATTCAAGGATAGAAAGTATCACACAAGCAATAAACCAAGTATACTTGAGCAAAGAGTCACCTTTTTCTTCTCCGCGACCTCTTTGTAGCGTTTAAAGAAATCTTCAAATTCCTTGTCACTGATTTCATATCCAAGCTACAGGTTTGGAAAAACAAGGATGTCATTCAGTAACAGTAAGACCTCTAGTTGTGGCCTTGTAGCAAGAAAAACAAAGAAATATTCAAGCTATACCTCCACTAGCTTAGATCTCACTGCATGCCTTCCACTGAACAACAAGAAAAGAAAAATTAGTACATTACTATGGATGAGATTCTAAAATTTGAGTTATTTTACCATTTTATATGCCTGTCCAATTGTATTTTAGCACGAAATATCTTATTCAGCTAAGCTAGAAGTGTAGAAAACCATACCAAGCCAACAATCTTAGAAGCATAAACATGATAAATAGAATAATGGAAGACCAAACATTTGCCACATTAAACGATCAAGGTTCAAATTTAAGAATATAATAATACATCATTGCATAATTACAGAATTAGAGGGTCTATGTCTATGATGTGACTTCAGTGGTTTACATCATTACCCTACTACCAATAATTTTGCAACACTACCTATACGAATGTCACCAACAGTTAATACCTATTTAGAAGCCAAATACATATGCATTTAGAACCTAAGCATTTGTCTGTCTTTAGTTAAGAGGATGCATACCAAATCAGGCAAAAGTAAAAAGTAGAAAGTTGGTAAGAGAAATCCAATTGAGAGACGTCACAGCAGAATATTGGAGAAAATTAAGTCAAAGAGGGGATAGTAGGTTGCATAATACCTAAGTTTCCCAAGAACAATACCAAATTCATTTGAACGTGTTAAACCAATATCATCAGGCGATATTATTTCATATGTTCCTTTATATTTTAGCATCCCATCCTGTAAAAAAATAAAACAAAAGAAAAGTGAACATGAAGAACCATTCCAATCTATAACCAACACAGTTTATAAAAAAAGTTAAATCATACATCATTGGTATCATCAGTTAAAAGAATTATATATCGAGGTTCAGAGCAATGATGCAAGGTGAAACCATGATTGATCCATCACAAAGGTGAAAATAATTATCTAAAAGTTGAGAACCAATTACCGAAGAGGTGAAAACGATCAATGCTAAGGATTTAGAGACAACCAACCCACCACAACTACAATTCCAAAAAGTTGATGGTAGCAAGGAGACTGAATATTTTACCTGATGAATTCCACTTTCATGAGCAAAGGCATTGGCACCAACAATAGCTTTATGTGGTTGTACATGAAGTCCACTGTGCTCTTGTACCTAGAATAATTAGAGCATTTGCGCCAGAAATTTCAGTCATCTGAAAAATTCAAAAGAGGTAGAAAAGAAAACAAACAAAAAAAAGACAATTACTGTACCATTTTGCTTGTCAAAGTAATATGTTGGGAATTGATTCCAGTATATAGACCATCTAAGAGCTCCCCACGACATTTAATTGCCATGACAACCTGAACAGGGGATCAGAAATATTAGGCATGTAAAAACACTCTATCAAGCCAATTCAGATTCCTTTCCAAAATCCATCATACACTATTTTGTAAGGTATATCAGCATATAACATGGCAACTACATGAATGAGCTCACCTCTTCCAATGAAGCATTTCCAGCTCTTTCACCAATACCATTAATAGTCACCTCTAACTGTCGTGCTCCTGCACGAGCGCCCTAAAGGTAAGTCAAATTAGTAACCCAGTTAAATATTAGACCGATGATAATAAATTATATAAAATAGAAACAAATAAGGAGAAGGTAGTACCGCTAATGTGTTGGCAGTCGCAAGACCTAGGTCATTCTGGCAGTGAGTGGAAATGATAGCATTTTCAATTCCAGGAGTGTTTGCCTTTATGTCAGCAATTAACTTCCCAAATTCATAAGGAAGAGTATATCCGACAGTGTCTGGGATATTAAGAGTTGTTGCCCCAGCTTTTATAACTTCCTCCAGTATATGATACAGGAATTCTCGATTTGACCTGGATGGTAATTGGCAAAGTGAAATCTATCAGGCCACGGTCTTAAGCACATCAGGGGAAAACAGATCATTTGTTTGTGAAATAGTACAAAAAATTAAGGGCGTCCCAGGATGAGCTAAACTTTTGCATTCCATTTAGACAAGTAAATCAGCCAAGACCAACCAAAATAATTTGGATGCACCAATAAGCTTGCAAGCTTACTTAAGACCAAACATAGCAGCAAAATTTCGGTAGTAAGAAACTATTGCTCCGTTTTGATTTGCTAATAAGGTTGCTTCCAAAATGTAGATCTTTTTTCTCTTTTTTGAATGCAATGGCAGGAGCTCTGCCTTTTCAATTAAGTAAGTAGGCAAAGAGGTTTTATGAACAAGACTTCCAAAATGTAGATATTACCCAGCTTTTATTTTTTTTCCTGCCAAGTGGTGCTACTTTTGAAACTAGAAGAAGCTACAGCTCAGTATATATTAACAAGTCTAAGTCACAATCAACTCTACTCCACTAAAATTGACCCTTTGGTGCAAACTGCACAATAGATTAGTGGATGAGTTTGATGCACCGAATACTTGGACCTTTACTCCTTATATGGCTACTATTGAAACAACAGCTATGAACATTGAACAATCAACAAAATTTGCAAGTAGTATTGTTCCCCAACTGTAATTAAGCTGTAAAGAGCCGTACCTTCCAGCATCCTCGGGGCTGAATTCGACATCAGGGCAGCCGAGGCTGCGTGCATACGCCACCATCTCCTTAGCAATGGCGACGACCTGCTCGGGCGTCTTCCTGAGCTTATGCTGCATGTGGATCTCGCTGGTCGCGATGAAGGTGTGGATCCGGGGCCTGCGCGCGTGCCTGACGGCCTCCCAGGCGGCGTCGATGTCCCTCCTATTGCACCGCGAGAGGCCGCAGATGACGGGCACGTGGTCGGCCCCCGCGGGCAGGTTGCCGACCTCGATGGCGATGGAGCGCACGGCGTCGAGGTCGTCGGGGGAGGAGGCCGGGAACCCGGCCTCGATGATGTCGACGCCGAGGCGGGCCAGCTGGCGCGCGACGACGAGCTTCTCGGCGCTCGTCATGGTGGCGCCGGGGGACTGCTCCCCGTCGCGGAGCGTGGTGTCGAAGATGCGCACGTAGTTTGGGTCGTCGATGCGGTTCGGCACGTACTCGGGCCGCCGCCGCTGCTGCTGCTGCGACGCCCGGATGCGCTGGGCAAACGCGCGGAGGCGGACGATGCTGGGGGTCGCCTTGCCGGCGGCGGCGGCGGAGAGGCCATGGGCGGAGCGCGGGGCGCGGGGGGCGGCGGCGGCGCGGACGGAGAGGGAGGGGGAGAGGTGGGTGGTGGGGGTGGGGGGTTTGGTAGTGGTGGAGCCGTAGGGTTTAGCGGAGAAGGCCATGGTTGGTGTTGGTCGCCGGGGGAGGGTCGTCGCGGGGTTTAGGAGGGGGCGGGCGGGCGGCGGCGCCGCGGCCTGGTGTTAAATCGACGGTGGATGTGGAAATTGTGACTTGGAAAAGGAGAGGAGTCCGACAGCAGCCAGCAGGGGATGACTCGGATATATCCTGATCCGGACGGCCGGTGGTTTCGTAGGCGGCACGGAGCGGAGCGGAGCGGAGCAAGCTGCCTGACACGGGCACGGCGGCCGCCGCGGCGAGCACGCAAGCGGTGTGCCGTGCCGTGGTCGTGCGCGGCTTGTACTCTAGCGCCGCCGCCGCCGCCGCCACCAACTCGTGCTGTCGTGGACCCGAACAAGAAGCCGGAGTACCTGGTTGTTTGTGCCTTCCCGGGGACTCCCGGACTCGGATGACCTTCGTCGGATGAAAACGGATCGAATGCACGTAGAATAGGATCAGGATGTCGCCTTATACCACATTCTAATTCGGATCTGCATACGGACACGGATCTTTTCGAACACGAATACAAAACAAATGTCTCGTGTATAGATTTCTATTTGATATGTTTACCCAATTCATATCAAAGTGTACTTCCTCCATACTAAAAAAAAGATAAAGTCATTTTGAAGAGCATACGAAGGAGTGATTAGTTAAGGTGTATTATTCTATGTTTACCTTTATTAAGGCCCCGTTTGGCACGGCTCCACTTTACCAGTAAAGCTATTTTGTGGGGGGGGGGGGGTTTCAGCTCTATGAACAGCTCTATCGGTGGAGCTGGAGCCGTTTTGGTAAATTGTTTGGTAAAACAACTCTACATATAAAGTTCCTTAAAATATGCTCTCACAGAACGCCATGTAGAATGAGGTGAAGCCGGCAGAAGTAACTATTTTTGGCTCCTTCCCACCCCAAAGCTCTATGATAGCACGTTTTTGGGGAATTTTACCCCGTTTGGCAGAAAACGGCTTCAAACGGCTCATGAAGCCGCTGGAGAAGCCCTACCAAACGGGGCCTAAATAACATAGCGAGTTCCTTCCATATAACAAACTTCCGCAGCTAGGCTGGTTAATACTCAGAGGCCCAAGGCTGGAGAGCACAGTTTGACTCCTCATGAGATGGTTTTTTTTGCGCGTCAAAGCGCATGGGGAGGCGAGGAAGCCGAGTAAAGGGACGGGTGGCGCGGAGGGCACGGCTACCAAAGGGTCATGATTAATGAGCTAGCCGAGTAATGAGCGCATAGGAAACCAGGGGTCCCGAGGGTATTCGCATCCAAAAGAAGATTAAAAGGGCCTAAACAATCGACTTCATATGTGAAAACAGTCATCTACCCCATAGAACGACTTTATTTTTTTAGTACGAAGGGAGTATAGCACAAGCCAGAGTTGGTATAAACTTAAACTACACATATGCTCAACGTGGCGGAGGGTGGACATGTAAATGACGGCAGGACGACAATGTGTCATGAGTCATGACTACCGACTACAGAGTATGGTGACGAAGAATGAGAATGAGGCGACCATGGTTGCAACATCGGATGAGTGTTTGGGTTTAGGTCAACAAAAGATTGTAGTTGGTTTTTTACAGTAAACTGCTTAAACAGTTGGGTAAGGTATATTTTATTTTAAAAAAATAAACAGTTGGGTAAGGTATATTTTATTTTTTAAAAAATAATAATAAAGTCACAAAGATGAGATCGGGTAATTAAGGTATATTTACAATTTTTGCTTTCATCCTATACACACCCCACCCTAATATCAATTTCAGGAGACTCGAGGTGGGTTGCTGGAGTGTCTTCTCGCATCATCTTGACTATGGCAGCGGGAGGTCCAGTATAGTGGTGGCCACTTCGGAAGGAGGCTCTTTGAGGGTAGCTGGAGGCGGTATGCCTAGCGTAATTGATGTCTACGATATGGCAGCTGGAGACTGTAGTTGGCCTATTTCTCACGTCGTCTTGCACTACGGGGGTGTTTAGATGAAAAATTTTAGGTTGTCACATCGGATGTTTCGTGGGATATCGGAAGGGGTGTTCGGATACTAATAAAAAAACTAATTATATAACTCGCCTGAAAACCGCGAGACGAATTTATTAAGCCTAATTAATCTGTCATTAACACATATTTACTGTAGCACAACATTATCAAATCATGGATTAATTAGGCTCAAAAAAATTCGTCTCGCAAATTTATCGCGATCTATGTAATTAGTTATTTTTTCGTCTGTATTTAATATTTTATGCATGTGTCAAACATCCGATATAATGGGGTGAAAAAATTTAGGGGAACTGAAACCCCCTTATGGCAATGGGCAGTCCTGCATAGTGGTGGTTGTATCCAAACATCCGATAGAATAGCGACTAAAGTTTAGAAAGGGAATCCAAACACCCTCTAAGTTTGACACACATCCTAAAACAAAATCCAATGGCTGCACGGGCAGGCATGAGCAGAATTTACATGTCTATAGTGTCGTCGTGTCGGGCTATGTGTTGCGTTGGTCGATGGAGACGGCGATAACAATAACTCTCTCTTCTCCGTCTTGTCCACGGCGGCGGGTCGATTTGTCCATTACTATACGGGATGTGTTGGCGCTTGGACGTTCGACGGGATAGGATTATGTTAGATGGTCGTTTCCCGCACGCGCCTGCACAGCCTGCCCCCCGTTCGCTAATTTGCCCTGCCCGCATGCGCATCATGCTGTTGTAGCGTCAGTACGACTCACTCGCAATCTGCCTCATCCGCCTTGATTCGACCCGTCCCCATCCTCGCACCCCGCTCCCATCCATCGCTTTGCCCCGTCATGCCCCTAACCGTCATCCCCCAGCACGCCACACACCACATCCGCCGACCACTGGCTCACCATGCACCATTCCTCCGCCCGTGCCGTGCCACCATCACTCCCCCGTGCCTATGACTCTTCGAATAACATGAAACATGTGCAACATGAAACACTTGAATGCAACTTACATCTGAAATAGATGAAACATCTGAAACATACAATTGCAACATATGTTTGAAAACATATGCAACATCCGGATAGAACACTTGCAATTTGTAACATGAAAACACTTGCTGCAATGGAAGACTGGAACAAATGAAAAATTTGAAACATACTTTTACAACATATGTGTGAAACATATGCAACATGAGATCAAAACGCTTGCAACATAGTCTAGAATAGATGAAAACATTTTGAACAAACTCTTGCAACATGTCTCTGAAACACTTGCAACATATGCAACATTCCTAATCTATTTTTACAACATCATATAAAATAACTGTAACATACCTCTAAAACGTCTGAAACACTTAAAACGTATATTTACAACATAGGGGAGGAGGAGCGCCTGTGCCGGTCAATTCTGGCTGTCGGGTGGAAGCCGACGGCGAGTGGCGGTGCGCGAGCACCATGCATCCAACACCAACGGCGCGCGCGAGCACCACCGCCACCAGCACCACCAGCACTAGGCTTGGGTTAGCTGGGCGGGCGGCGCGCGCGACGTATGGAGCGAGCACCACCAGCACCAGTGTGTGCGACGGGAGGCGGCAAGAGGCGTGCAACGAGGCATAAGCAAGTGGCGACAGATGGGGCGCGTGGCAGCAGCGAGGGGAGTGCGTATCCGCGTGGGCAGCCGCAAGACGCTGCGACAGGAGAGGAGGAAGCGGAAGGGATAAGGATGGATGATTGTTTTTTAGTAAACTTGCAGGCAGAGCGAGCGGCGGGGTAAAAGTATAAGCAACGAGGTGGTTGAAAGGTCCTTGTTTGGTTTTGGTAATTGAGTGACAACCTTAGGTGGACTAATTGTGTTTATGTGAGATACACAGGTGATTAGTCCATAAGTACATATGTGTGAGCAACATATGTCATGACGGTGAAGATGGCTCGGAGGTGTTGCAAAGCTCACACATGTGATGATGAAGGAGCTCATTGCACATGAGACATGACATTGAGTCATGTAATTAAGGTGGAGAAGATCAAGACATGACATGGCTCGACGGACCGGTTGTATGTGTGAAGGGCAAGTTGAGTGATGACTTGGCGCCGATAGACCGAAGCAATGGTGAAGAGCAAGTGAAGTCAAGATCTATGAACCAACATGGTCACATGATGATATGGAGTGGATCATATCATTGTTGATCGTATTGGTGCATGCATTGCATCAACATCGGTGGAGTTAGAATGGAATGCACAAGGCAAAGGTATAACCTAGGGGCAAACTTGTTTGTATATCGGTCATCTAGTGCCACTCGAGTGATCAAACTATGCATCATTGCTAGGATTGAGTGGCGTGGCAAGTTGAGTGGTTAACTCCTTAAAAATTATTGTGAAAATACTAACACACATACACAAGGTTGTGTACACTTAGTGGTGTTTGGCACATTTGCTAAGGAGAAGAAGTTGGAGTTGAAACGGATCAACTCGGCGAAGAAACAGAGACGAGGAAGTGTCACTGTGAGTGACCGGACGCTGCCCTCGGTGGCACCTGCATGTCCAGTCAGTGCTGGCACTTAGCCGAGGGCGCGCAAAAGAGGACCGGACGCTGGCCTGGCGCGACCGGCGCGTCAGGTCACTTTCTAGAGGAACGCGGACACCGGCTAAACACTGTTTAGTGTCCGGTCTCGCTGATGTGGCGGCGCTCTTGCACATGAAGTGCAGAGAGGGAGAGATCGGACGCTGACCGCGTCAAGTCGACGTTGACCGAACGCGTTTGAAAGGTCTTGATGGCTAGAGGGGGGTGAATAGCCTTTTAAAAATTTCTACAATGACAAGCTAAACAAGTTTATCAATACAACAAATAGCGAGATGCGAGTTTTGCTTAGCCTACGGGGTGTTTGCAAGCCACCTATCCAATTCACAATTCTAGTAATGGCACTCAACCGCACAAGTCAAACCGAGAAGGTAACAACAACTACTACTAGCAAGCTACACAAAAGAGCTACTCTAGCAAAGCTAACTAGCTAGCAAAGGTAACTAAGAAAATAATACAAGTGAGAGATAGGAGGGTATCACCGAGGGGCGAAGTATTGAGCCAACCAATATGATCAAGAATGAATACCAAGACAACCGAACACCGGGATCAATCAATCACAAAATAAGAGTGATGACGCGAAGATTTATCCCGAGGTTCACGTGCTTGCCGGCACGCTAGTCCCCGTTGTGTCCCTTTTCACCACGTGGTTCGGTGGCTAATCGGTCTCACACCGAGCCTCTCAAAAGGCACCACAAGAACCTACCAAATGGCAAAAGATTGCAAATGACACGAGCAATCCACTAATGTTGCCTTTGGCGCTTCGCCGAGGTAGGCACAAACCCCTCACAAACACCGGAGGTGGCCAAGAACAAACACCAACTCTTGCCAACGCCTCCAAGCTGCTCCAAGCCGTCTAGGTGGCGGCAACCACCAAGAGAAACAAGAATCCCGCAGCAAATCAACCACCAAGTGCCAACTAGATGCAATCTCACAATGCGAATGCACTTGGATCACTCAATCTCACTTCGAATATGCAAAGAAGCAAGAGAGATGAGTGGGAGGGGAGTTGCTTAGCTCAAAGTGCTCACAAGTATGTCAAATGTTCAAGAGAGAGAGCCTTGAGCCGGCCAACGAGTATATATAGACGTACCCCTTCGAATATAGCCGTTGGAAACTTGAAACAGCCGAACTCGCGTGGACCGGACGCGCTGGTCGCGTGGACCGGACGCGCCGGTCACTTCAACGGCTAGTTTTCGAAACATTGACCGGACGCGCCGGTCGCAACGACCGGACGCGCTGGTCACGACCGGACGCGCCGGTCCCGTGACTGACCGGACGCGCCGGTCAACACCGAGTAGCGCACAACGAACCAACGACCGGACGCGCTGGTGAACCGACCGGACGCCACAGTGCCCGCGTCCGGTGGGAGTCCAGTAAGCTCCCTGGACGACCGGACGCGTTGGTGAACCGACCGGACGCCACAGTGCCCGCGTCCGGTGGGAGTCCAGTAAGCTCCCTGGACGACCGGACGCGTCCGGTCGCCTGTGACCGGACGCGCCTCGCGTCCGATCGAGCAACCGAATCACGCGCAGTCACTGGACACTGACCGGACGCGCCGGTCGCACAGTGACCGCGTCCGGTGCAGCGTCCGGTGCAGCGTCCGGTCACCACTGTGACCTCCGTTCGCTTCCGTTTGAATTCCGTTTGATTTCTGACTTCCGGCGTAGTGGAAAATAGGCATTTCATTTCCCCGAAATCGCCTGAATCCCGCGCTCGCACGCTCGGCGGGAGGGAGAGAGGACCCCAAACCCTCTCTACCGCTTAAACTCCAACGCCGTCGTAAATGTGCTAACACCACCAAGTGATCATGTCATGTGCATGTGTGTTAGCATTTTCACAATCATTTTTCGAGGCGTTATTAGTTCTATCCAAATGCATATGATCATGAAATGCACACCTAGAGGCACTTAGGAGTTCAATAGCCGCGTCATTCCCCTCTTTATAGTACGGCTATCTATCCTATAATGTAACCACACCCACTAGGTGTCTTGGTTACTAAAACACAACCCTTAAGCATATACCTTTGCCTTGATCACGTAGGGTTGCATCCAAATCCAAGTGTGGCCATCATGATCACCATGTCCATCTTGCCACCAACCTTGGAATGTACTAATCCTCATATGCTACATACAACTTAGGCATAAGATTAGTACTTAGGTATTGTCACTAATTACCAACACCAAACATAGGACTTTCAATCTCCCCCTTGTTGGTAATTGGTGACAATCCTTTCACAAAGATATTATGATAAAATTTTGATTGAACCCATGTCACATTGTCCAATTATATTACCATGTGTAAGAAGTATGGACAAGTAATCATGAATTCAAATTGATAGCAATGGCTCCCCCTACATGTATGCTATATGTTTGGATTTTGGAAGCATACATGCTTAGATAGGAAAGATTAGGAGCATTGACTATCAATAGGTGCTAAGTGTTTTAGATTATAGACCTTTGAAGCGTGATACCATCGGAGTAGCGATAAACACCATCTTAGCACCTTGTGTAGTTAGATATCACTTGGAAAAGCACAAACATAACTAGAAACCTCGTGAGATCAACATTATAAGCAAGGTTCTAGTGCCACTTTGAAAAACATGAAGCAAGAAAAAATCTAACTACTTCCTATTCATGCTAGTACTTCAATACATCATTCAATTGTATACTAGCAAAACATCACACAAGCAAAGTATTGGAGAAAAAGAAATGCATAACTATGCATCATACATATGAAGTGCACATGGAAATGCAACATTCATGTTTAAGAGCTTGCTCCCCCTACTTGTGTGCTCAAAATTTTAGTTGATCCCCTTCTTTTATCATTTTCTCCCCTTTTGTGCTTCTCCCCCTTTGAGTTGTGTGCTCAAAATTTTAGTTGATCCCCTTCTTTTATCATTTTCTCCCCTTTTGTGCTTCTCCCCCTTTGAGTTCTATCTTTGTGAACAACATTTTCTCCCCCTTTGGCACCAATGACCACAAGGAGCAAATTTTAGATAGATTATCATGTTTAATTTTGGGGTGAGGATCAAGTTTGTGGTTCAACCTAGAGTGCTTGCATAAGTGAAATGCTTCGGTTTGATCCAAGGGCAAGCTTCTTCACACCTCACTAGAAGGGTTATCATGCACCATGTTGAAGCAAATATTTAGACAAGTGATCTAGATTAAACACTTAGGATCACAAGCTACTTAAACAAGTTATATGCTACCACTAGATCATACAAGTCATGGAAACAATAGTGGTACCATATAAACTTCAAATTCATTTGGTTTTCATGAATGAGCCTAGAACATAAGAAATCATGACTAGATGCACTAAACATGTCCTTAGTATAGAATGTATGACATGTCAACCAATTGTACCTTGGGGCTCGAAGGAGAGGCATGTCATATATGGGGTGCATCAACTCATGTTGGAGAAGTCAAGTATGTTCAACTCATTCTTTAGCTTGTGAAATCTCTTCTCATCAAGTGGCTTGGTGAATAGATCGGCTAATTGATCTTCGGTGCCCACACTCTCAATAGCAATGTCACCCTTTTGTTGATGATCTCTAATGAAGTGATGGCGAACATCAATATGCTTTGTTCTTTGATGTTGAACCGGATTGTTGGTTAGCTTCACTGCACTTTTATTGTCACATAGCAATGGCACATTCTTGAAATTGATTCCAAAATCCTTCAAAGTTGCCTTCATCCACAAGATTTGTGCACAACAACTACCCGCGGCGATGTATTCGGCTTCGGCGGTAGATAGTGCAATACTATTTTGCTTCTTGGATGACCATAAGACAAGTGATCTTCCCAACAATTGACAAGTCCCGGAAGTGCTCTTTCTCTCCACTTTGTCACCGGCATAGTCAGAATCCGAATATCCAACTAGCTCAAAGCTTGCACCTTTGGGATACCATAATCCAACATCTTGTGTATGCTTTAAGTACCTCAATATTCTCTTTATTGCCTTCAAATGACTTTCTCTTGGTGAGGCTTGAAATCTTGCACACATACATACACTAAACATTACGTCGGGCCTTGATGCCGTCACATAGAGTAGGCTACCAATCATTGATCTATATAGCTTTTGATCCACCATGTTGCCACTCTTGTCACTATCCAAACTTCCACTAGTGCCCATTGGGGTTGTAATGCCTTTTGCATCTTCCATGCCAAACTTCTTGAGCATATCTTTGATGTACTTGGTTTGGCTCACAAATGTTCCTTCCTTCATTTGTTTGATTTGAAGTCCAAGAAAGAAACTAAGTTCACCGATCATTGACATTTCAAATTCCTTTGCCATCATTTTCCCAAACTCATCACAATAATCTTGATTGGTTGAACCAAATATGATATCATCAACATATATTTGCAAGACAAACAAGTCTTTTCCAATCTTCTTGGTGAATAGAGTAGTATCTACTTTGCCCATGACAAATCCCTTAGTTAGCAAGAAGTCTCTCAATCTTTCATACCATGCTCTAGGTGCTTGCTTCAATCCATACAAAGCTTTTCTCAACCTGTAGACATGATTGGGTTTCTTGTCATCTTCAAAACCGGGAGGTTGCTCCACATACACCTCCTCTTGAATGTACCCATTTAGAAATGCACTCTTCACATCCATTTGATATAGCTTGATATTGTGAGCACAAGCATAGGCAAGTAAGATCCTAATTGCTTCCAATCTTGCAACCGGGGCATAAGTTTCACCAAAGTCAAGACCCTCTATTTGTGTGTAACCTTGAGCCACTAGTCTTGCTTTGTTTCTTACTACTATTCCATCTTGATCTTGCTTGTTGCGAAAGACCCATCTTGTTCCAATGACATTATGATCCTTAGGCCTCTCAACTAGTTCCCATACTTCATTTCTCTTGAAGTTGTTGAGCTCTTCATGCATTGCATTTACCCAATCCGGATCTCTCAATGCTTTATCAATGTCCTTGGGTTCTTCCATTGACACAAAAGAAGAGTGAGCACAAAATGATGCCAATCTTGATCTAGTTTGAACTCCTCTTTGTATGTCACCAATGATGGAATCCAATGGATGGTCTCTTGCAATGTTAGTTGGTTGGAGTACTTGGACTTGATTGCTTGGATGTTGATGTTGATCATGAGTTGGAGATGATGAACTAGCCACTTGTTGATCTTGTTGCACTTGAGATGATGTACTAGCTTGATTTTGCATTAGAGACCCACTAGCTTGTGTAATTGGACTTTGGAGCACTTGATCTTTGTTGTCATCCACATCAATCACTTGCTTTGGCCTAATATCACCAATATCCATTTCTTTCATAGCATTAGTCAATTGAGTTCCTCTCACATCATCCAAGTTATTTTCCTCATCTTGAGAACCATTTGTTTCATCAAACTCAACATCATGAACTTCCTCAAGTAAGCCACTAGCCAAATTCCAAACTCTATAAGCTTTGCTAGTAGTGGAGTAACCAAGTAAGAATCCTTCATCACATTTCTTCTCAAACTTGCTCAATCTAGAGCCCTTCTTCAAGATGTAGCATTTGCAACCAAATACCCGAAAGTATGCAATGTTGGGCTTTCTTCCATTTAAGATCTCATATGGTGTCTTCTCTAGAAACTTGTGGCAATAGAGGCGGTTGCTATAGAAGCAAGCCGTGTTGATTGCTTCGGCCCAAAATGAATGACTCACATTATACTCATTCAACATTGATCTTGCCATATCAATCAAAGTTCTATTCTTCCTCTCAACTAGGCCATTAGATTGAGGTGTATACTTGGCCGAGAATTGATGTTTGATTCCAAGCTCATCACATAGCTCATCAATTCTTGTATTTCTAAACTCACTTCCATTGTCGCTTCTCACTTTCTTGATTGTGGTCTCAAATTCATTTTGCACTCTCTTGATGAACTTCTTGAATATGTCAAATACATCACTCTTGTCCCCAAGAAAGAATACCCATGTGTATCTAGTGAAATCATCCACAATCACAAAGCCATACTTGTTGCCACCAATGCTTGTGTATGTAGTTGGCCCAAATAAATCCATGTGCAACAACTCAAATGCCTTGGAAGTACTCATGATGCTTTTCAAAGGATGAGTGTTGCCCACTTGCTTTCCGGCTTGACATGCACTACATAGCTTATCCTTCTCAAATGTGACATCCTTCAAGCCTCTAACTAAGTCATGCTTCACTAACTTGTTCAATTGCTTCATGCCAACATGACCAAGTCTTCTATGCCATAACCAACCCATACTTGATTTGGTGAGCAAGCATGTTGAGAGTTGAGTGTCACTAGCATTGAAATCAACTAAGTATAGATTCTCATATCTAAAGCCTTTGAAGATCAAATTAGAGCCATCAACACTAATTATCTCCACATCATCAACACCAAATATGCACTTGAAACCAAGATCACACAATTGAGCAACCGAGAGAAGATTGAAGTTCAACTTTTCAACTAGGAGCACATTGGAAATGCTATGATCATTTGAGATTGCAATCCTTCCAAGAGCCTTCACATCACCCTTGCTATTGTCACCAAATGTGATACTATCAATGCCACTATCATTTGATTTGAGAGAGTTGAACATTCTTGAATCACCGGTCATATGTTGAGAGCACCCACTATCAAGCACCCAATGCCTTCCTCCGGCCTTGTAATTTACCTACAAAATAAATTAATGTTTCTTAGGTACCCATACTTGTTTGGGTCCTTGGAGGTTAGTAACTAAGCTCTTTGGTACCCAAATGGCCTTCTTCTTTGGACCCACAATTGGTGTACCAACAAACCTAGCATGCACACCTTTCTCACCCTTGGTAAGCACATAACAAGAATCAAAAGGAATGTAATCCATTTTAGCATGAAACTTGTTGTTGTTCTTGTTCGTTTTATTATAATTAATCTCTAGATGCCCAACTTGCTTGCATCTATTGCAATAACGACCATTGCTCTTTACAAAGCGAGACTTTGGAGTAGCAAAGGCCGCCTTGCCCTTCTTGGGAGTATAGCCCAAACCCTCTTTGTTAAGAGAGAACCTTTGGCTACCCAAGCATTTTAGCAAGCGGGCATCCCCACCATAGGCATTGCCTAATGCGCGGGTGAGATCATCCACCTCTCTCTTGAGAGTCTCATTCTCAACCACAAGTGATGAATCACTAGTAGTAGAGGTAGAGTTGGTTGTGGTGGATGATGATGAGCTACATGAAGCATTAGTAGGACCAACAAATAAAGAATCATCAATAATATCACATGTTAATCCAATATCACAAGTGACAATCACTTGCTCCTCCTTAGCTTCCTTCATGAGCTTCTCCAACTTGAGGTCCTTCTCCTTGATGAGCTCAAGTAGAGAGGAGTGGGCTTCCTTAAGCCTAGAGTGAGCAACTTCAAGGTCCTCGTGGTCTTCCTTTAGACACTCACGAGAGGCCTCTAGCTCATCAAAGGATTTCCTAAGAGCTTTAAGCTCTTGTTCAATTCCTTTGCACTCCTTACTCTTTTTGAGAGCAACAAGCTCCTCCATCAAAGCATCATTTTCATTGCTCTTGGCAATGAGCTCTTGTTCCAAGATTTTGTATTTCTTGGTGGTCCTCTTGTAGCCTTTGCTCATTTGATCTATTATGCCCAATAGATCATCCTTGGAGTAGTCCTCATCCTCCTCATCATCACTCCTACAACCATCACTAGCACAAGAATCATCATCACTATCATCATATTTTACCTTGGTAGGCTTGGCCATAAGGCATGTCGATGTAGTGTCGAAGATGGATGGCTTGTTGGAGAGAGCGATGCTTGCAATGGCTCGCCGAGTGGTCCTCTCATCATCACTAGAGCTATCGTCATCACTATCGGAATTATCACTATCCCAAGTGACCACATAGCCACCACCCTTCTTCTTCTTGTTGATAGTGAAGCTCTTCTTTTCTTTCTTCTCCTTCTTGTCCTTCTTGTTCTTCTTCAACTTCAACTCCCCATCATGATATCTTTTGTCTTCATAGGGGCACTTTGCCACTACATGATCGGGGCTATTGCAATTGTAGCAAAGCACCTCCTTTGCCTTCATGAAGTCCCTTCTCTTCCTTGCCCCATATCCTTTCTTCTTCATGAACCTCCCCATCTTGTGCACTAGGAGGGCCATGGTCTCATCATCGAATGGATCATCATCATCGCTCTCCACCTTGCTCTTGCCCTTAGAAGATGAAGCCTTGAATGCAATGGGCTTCTCTTGCTTGACCTTGGTCTCCTTCTTCTCATCTTCATCTTCATCATCATTGTATTGGGCATCGGTCATTATATCTCCAAGCACATTGGTTGGTTTGACCTTGTCCAATCCCTCTCTAAAGATCATTCTTCTCAAGGTGGCAAACTTCTTGGGTAAGCACATCAAGAACTTGTGTGAGAAGTCCTTGTCCTCAACCTTCTCTCCAAGCCCCTTGAGATCATTGACAATGACTTGGAGCCTATAGAACATCTCCGGGATGGATTCATCATCCTTCATCTTGAACGTGGAGAACTTGTCTTTGAGCATATATAGCTTGGCACTTTTTACCGTTGAAGTGCCTTCATATGTTTCTTCAAGCCTTATCCAAGGCTCATTTGCCTTTTCAAGATCTTTGATTTGCTCAAATACTTTGTCATCAATGGCACGGTAGATTGTGTCAAGTGCCGCCGTGTTGCATTGTTTGTTGATGCGGTCATTTGGAGTGAGATTTTCTTCATCAAGAATAATGTATCCTTCATTGGTCACATCCCAAACCTTCTCATGTATATTGCCTAGATATTGCTTCATCTTCCTTTTCCAATGATCAAAGGAAGAGACACCATCAAAGAATGGAGGCTTGCCATTAACATGATTGAACATAACTTGAGCCATCTTGCACCGAGGTTGTTAAGCCTTGCAAACGGTGACCACGGCTCCGATACCACTTGAAAGGTCTTGATGGCTAGAGGGGGGGGGGTGAATAGCCTTTTAAAAATTTCTACAATGACAAGCTAAACAAGTTTATCAATACAACAAATAGCGAGATGCGAGTTTTGCTTAGCCTACGGGGTGTTTGCAAGCCACCTATCCAATTCACAATTCTAGTAATGGCACTCAACCGCACAAGTCAAACTGAGAAGGTAACAACAACTACTACTAGCAAGCTACACAAAAGAGCTACTCTAGCAAAGCTAACTAGCTAGCAAAGGTAACTAAGAAAATAATACAAGTGAGAGATAGGAGGGTATCACCGAGGGGCGAAGTATTGAGCCAACCAATATGATCAAGAATGAATACCAAGACAACCGAACACCGGGATCAATCAATCACAAAATAAGAGTGATGACGCGAAGATTTATCCCGAGGTTCACGTGCTTGCCGGCACGCTAGTCCCCGTTGTGTCCCTTTTCACCACGTGGTTCGGTGGCTAATCGGTCTCACACCGAGCCTCTCAAAAGGCACCACAAGAACCTACCAAATGGCAAAAGATTGCAAATGACACGAGCAATCCACTAATGTTGCCTTTGGCGCTTCGCCGAGGTAGGCACAAACCCCTCACAAACACCGGAGGTGGCCAAGAACAAACACCAACTCTTGCCAACGCCTCCAAGCTGCTCCAAGCCGTCTAGGTGGCGGCAACCACCAAGAGAAACAAGAATCCCGCAGCAAATCAACCACCAAGTGCCAACTAGATGCAATCTCACAATGCGAATGCACTTGGATCACTCAATCTCACTTCGAATATGCAAAGAAGCAAGAGAGATGAGTGGGAGGGGAGTTGCTTAGCTCAAAGTGCTCACAAGTATGTCAAATGTTCAAGAGAGAGAGCCTTGAGCCGGCCAACGAGTATATATAGACGTACCCCTTCGAATATAGCCGTTGGAAACTTGAAACAGCCGAACTCGCGTGGACCGGACGCGCTGGTCGCGTGGACCGGACGCGCCGGTCACTTCAACGGCTAGTTTTCGAAACATTGACCGGACGCGCCGGTCGCAACGACCGGACGCGCTGGTCACGACCGGACGCGCCGGTCCCGTGACTGACCGGACGCGCCGGTCAACACCGAGTAGCGCACAACGAACCAACGACCGGACGCGCTGGTGAACCGACCGGACGCCACAGTGCCCGCGTCCGGTGGGAGTCCAGTAAGCTCCCTGGACGACCGGACGCGTTGGTGAACCGACCGGACGCCACAGTGCCCGCGTCCGGTGGGAGTCCAGTAAGCTCCCTGGACGACCGGACGCGTCCGGTCGCCTGTGACCGGACGCGCCTCGCGTCCGATCGAGCAACCGAATCACGCGCAGTCACTGGACACTGACCGGACGCGCCGGTCGCACAGTGACCGCGTCCGGTGCAGCGTCCGGTGCAGCGTCCGGTCACCACTGTGACCTCCGTTCGCTTCCGTTTGAATTCCGTTTGATTTCTGACTTCCGGCGTAGTGGAAAATAGGCATTTCATTTCCCCGAAATCGCCTGAATCCCGCGCTCGCACGCTCGGCGGGAGGGAGAGAGGACCCCAAACCCTCTCTACCGCTTAAACTCCAACGCCGTCGTAAATGTGCTAACACCACCAAGTGATCATGTCATGTGCATGTGTGTTAGCATTTTCACAATCATTTTTCGAGGCGTTATTAGTTCTATCCAAATGCATATGATCATGAAATGCACACCTAGAGGCACTTAGGAGTTCAATAGCCGCGTCATTCCCCTCTTTATAGTACGGCTATCTATCCTATAATGTAACCACACCCACTAGGTGTCTTGGTTACTAAAACACAACCCTTAAGCATATACCTTTGCCTTGATCACGTAGGGTTGCATCCAAATCCAAGTGTGGCCATCATGATCACCATGTCCATCTTGCCACCAACCTTGGAATGTACTAATCCTCATATGCTACATACAACTTAGGCATAAGATTAGTACTTAGGTATTGTCACTAATTACCAACACCAAACATAGGACTTTCAGCGTTAGATCACAATTTCTCCTCTCTGGACCGTCTCTGGACATGACCGAACGCTGAGACGTGGTGAGTCCGGTCATAGTGAGCAGTGCGTCCGATTAGTGGGTGTCAGGTGTGCGGGCAAGTTAGCCATTGGCGGCAATGGCTAATTCAAATGGCTAGTGACACGTGGACGGCGTAGCACGATCAGATGCTGGTCGGGTGCATCCGGTCATTATGACCGGCGAGTTCGGTCATGTCGAGTTGTGCCCAATAAAGGGGTACAACGGCTTTTTCCGTGTGGGGGCTTATAAATAGCCCCTTGGTCGGCCTTGCCTGGCTAGCTGAGCACCCTTAAGCCTTAGTGGCTTGTGTAGGTGTGCTTAGATGCCCTCTAGCTCACTTGTGCTTGCAAGAGTGCGATCCGATTACGAGTGAGTGTGATTCTAGTGCGTTACATCGTGAGGTTGCATCGAGTGCACTAGGTGATCGAGTTGTAAGCCGGTGGTGCCTGTTACTCTTAGAGGTTACCATCTCCTAGACGCTAGGTGGTGGTCTCCGTTGAAGCCTACGAGAAGATTGTGCGGTGCTCCGGAGAAGTGATTGTGAAGGGTATTGTGCTCACCCCCGAGAGCTGCAAAGAGCAACTCTAGTAGAACGAGACGCGAAGGGCGATAAGTGGTCCGGCCGTGTCAAGTGCTAGAGCTTGTGGTAAGCACTCCACGTGGGAGAGTGTGACTTGCGGGTCACCACTAGCAAGAGGACCGGCGACAACCTTGAAGCTTGTCTCAACGGGGACTAGCGTGTTGGCAAACACGTGAATCTCAGGATAAAAAATCACCATGTCAACATTATCTTCTTCATCTTCTCGGTGGTTTGCATTCCGTGCAACACAAGCTTGTATTTACATTTCATACATTGTGCTTGTGTAGTTGCTCTTGTAATTAGTTAGCTTGTGTAGCTTGCTAGTTACCTTCTTGCGTGTGTAGTATAGAAGTAGCTCCTTTATGTGACTAGTTTGGTTTGAGTAACCTTATTAGTCACGTTGTTTAGTTTGTGTGGTTAAGTAATTTGCGCTCTATAATTTGGCTTGTGTAGCCTTGTTATTGAGCATTGCTAGTAAGCTTAGGTGGCTTTGGGCTTTTGCTTCACTAGTTTGTGTAGGAGTTCTCCGGTTGCCAAGTACTAGTGCATAGGTTTGTGTGACCTTGCTCTAGAATTGATTATGTGAACTCTAGCTAGCCCGGCACCTTTGTTGCCTAATTAGGATTTTTGTAAGGTGCTTGTGAACTTAGATAGAAGGGTGTAGTTTTGATTAGACCGATAGTTTTAATTCCGCATTTGTTTCGGTTAGCCGGCGTGATTAATTTTAGAAATGACTATTTCCCCCTCTAGTCCGTCATCTCGACTCTACATCGATGGGTCTACGGGAGCGTTCGACTATTTGCTCGTGTCAGACGTAAGACGTGTAGCATTACCGTTATTATTATACAACTAAAGCTCCATTTGTTGTGTTCAGTAATAGCTCCTCTGCTACTTTTGCTTGGTTGTTGTTTTTTTATTACTCTGTAAACGGTTTGTGCTTTCTAAAAGCAGGGTTTTCCGCTGTCAAAAAATATATTTATTCAATGTTTGATTTTGATTTCTAGAATTGCTAGCTTGTGAGTATATCTATCTATACTCAATAATAAAGATGCAAAATTTCCGTCAAGATTTTTTTCCCACCTACATATAAGATGTAAGACTTCTCTTAAACCAAAATTACATGTAAGATGTAAGACTCTTTCTAAACCAAGATTCAATCTCAAATACATCTATTTTAGGAACATGAGTCAAGTACGTATCTAAAATGCAAAATAGAAAAAAAGAAAATAGATGAGCACCGAAGAGGAAAAATGAAACCAAAAAAGGAAACAGGTGACAGGTCCGAAACAAAAAAAAGCATGAGCAAAATAAAAAAAACAAAATTAAAAAAGCTCTCCGTGGTAAGATATATAAAAATTAAGATAAGATTCATATTTTCTTTGAACCTGTTTTTTATTTCAAAATACCCCGGTGTCCTTTCGCATGGCCGGACTCCGTATGCGTACCACAGAAGTGGAAGTTAGAAGTCAACTAAAATAAGAAGGCAGAAAATAGTCAAAGCTACTAACAAAATAAAAAAAAGTAAACTCCAAATCAAAACCAAAAGGGGCACCTATGTCGTACATGCTCAGCTCGTTCTTCATTCGGATTGGCTCATGTTTTTAGAATTGAAGTCGCATATGCTTACAACCCCATAAATTTATTTGCTACAGCGGTCATTGCCACATTGCCAAGCACATACCATTGTGTTGTTCAATCGGAGAAAGGGGATCTCGCCGCCGATTCATTCTATGGTCAGGTCTCACCGATTGAGATGCTCCACGGAGCCGCTGTTGTCGCGAGTGCCGAGTCCAGATACCATATAGCAACTTCGTGCGACACGTGCGAGCTCTGGCTCCACCTCCGCTGTTCGCACCACTGCTACCGCGCATCGCTCGGGCACCTAAGATCTGAGGAGGAGCACCCGCCGTGCTGACACCTATGTTCATCGGCGCATGTCGGCCATCACCTTTCTTCACCAGGATGGCCGGTGTTCTCTGTCACACCACCACGTTGTCATCCGAGGTGCCGGAACGGTCCGCACGCCAGACACATGCAGCGAGAGTTTGAGGCGTCATCGGGCATGGACGTGGCGATTCTATGGCCTGAATGGCTGAACTTCTAGGCTCGTGCATGTTTTTGCCACTGGCGTTAGAGGTATGGACCGTGCCGCCCAACCCCGAGTAACCGGATGTCCCACGGGCATAGCCCTAGCCGTATTGTGCGTTTTTCGATGTCTTAGCAGAGCACAACCAGACTCACCTGGGTTGGAGCAAGATGGGTAGCAATAACTGCAAGAATTGCCGAGGAGATGGCATGACGATGGAAGAAGCCAGTAGAAAAACAAAAAAAACGTGGTGCCTGAATTCTTATTGACACGACAGCGCAGAGAAAGAGAGAGATACATAGATAAGTTTATTAAATTTTATAGAAAGAACAAAACATAATTTTTTCCCGTTGCAACACACGGACTCTTTTGCTAGTACATGTTGAAGTACCAACATTATGGTAACAGTTCCGGAAAAGTAAGATAGGAGCAGTACTATGGACTGTGACCGCAACAGCACAAAAGAATCAGAGTACACCGTCCGTGCAAAATTCTGTGCAAAAGAAGGAACTCTGTGTTATTTAAATATCTCAGAAAACTTATGTAAAAAAAACGGAACTCTGTGTTATTTAAGTATTTCAGATGTCAAATGAGTAAAACCATGGAGATCGAACACATGGTCCATCAGACTTCGGAGTACAATTTATTAATTAATGTAATAGAAGAAGTGGACATACTCTGTCACCGTACCACTTTTTTTTTAAAGACAAAAGTTTTGTAAGTTTTATTAGACGAAAAAAAAGAAAAAAAAACTTTACAAAAGATTTTTACAGAACCCAGTCCAAAGAGGAACTCCACTGCAACTCTTCCTCCCCAACATTGATAGAAAACCCAAACAACTGAACAAAACCACTCAAGAAAAAACACCGCCATAGAAAAAAAAAAGGAAAGGCAACAGAAAAACAACACCAACAACTGGGGAGAAACTGAGCACGAACAACCGAAAAAGAAGAGGGCTGACACCGCTCCTGAACTACTGTGATCGCGTCTCATCATTCCTGTGAGCCGTAGCCAAGGTACCGTTGCCAAAAATTTTGCCAATTTTTTCAGATTCCCCGTCACATCGAATCTTTGACGCATGTATGAAGCATTAAATATAGATAAAAAAATAAAACTAATTACACAATTTAGACGAAATAGACGAGACAAATCTTTTAAGCCTAATTAGACCATGATTGGACACTAATTACTAAATAACAACGAAACTGCTACAGTTCCATTTCATCAAAATTTTTACCAACTAAACGCAACCCAAGTGGTATTGCATGATCTCATCCTTGCAGAGTGCAGCGACCTGCAGTGGGCTAAGGGAGGTGTGTTGGAAAATCTTTCGATTTCTCTCCTTCCAAATGCTCAGATCCCATCAACCTTTCTTATTTGGTTTTTGTCATTTTCCGTCGGCATCTCCACCGGTACGAGGGTAGGGAGCCTGATACATTAACTGAATCCAATGCTGACTGATTGTCTGTCTACCACCTAAACTGAGAATTGTCAGCCACTTCTAGAATGCGCCACCAACTCAGTCGACGCTCTTGGCGAGCTCGCTGTTTCTGTTGACAGAATTTACCAGAATCAGTCGACCCTCTTGGCGAGCTCGGTGTTTCTGTTGCTTTGTTGACGTTGTTATATACCTACGGTACCCATCGCCTGCAACGTCGTCTTCCCGCCACAGAATGTAAAAATCTGCCTGCTCTGCTCCTAACACCAGCCGCGCGCTTCAACGCTGCAGCCGGGCGAGCGTCGCCTCCGGTGGTGAGCTCCTCTGTCTTCGGCAACAGATAGACATGTAAGCAGGAGGCCGTCGCCTGCCGCCTGCCGCCTGCCGCCTGCCGCCGTCCCCAGCCGGCGTGGAGGGGGTCGAGGATGACGAAAAAAAAGAGGCTGATGACGACAGCGGCGCCGGCGCATTGGAGTACCTACGATTCATGTTTGTAACGTGATGACGGAGATGAACCTGCTATATGCCCTAAAACAAATTTTCGATAATTGTAATATTCATTAGGGTGTACGACCTTCGATTCATGTTTGTGATTAACGTGATGGAGATGAACTCAACATGGCGGAGGATGGGGACATGTGGAAGATAGTAGGATGGCGTGTGTCATGGGTGGTCATGACTGCCGACTATGGTGTGTGGTGCTGATGAATGAGAATGAAGCGGCTACAGTTGCAACATTGAGCAAGCATTTGGGTTTTAGGCCAAGTAAAGATTGTAGTTGGCCCATATCTTTTTTTTTTGAAGAAAATGATATAAACATACGATAAATTGTTAACCACAGCCATCTATATTTGTGGTTTTAGTTACCATTTTCATTTATAAAAAAAAGAATAAATTCTCAAAGATGAGCTCAAGTAAAAGATATATATTATTACCACTTCCGTTTTCATCCTACACACCGCAACATAATAGTCAATTTCCAAAGATTTGAGGTGGGTTCCTGGAGAACGTTCTCGCATCGTCTTGCACTGTTGCAGCGGGCGATCCTAGATAGTGGTGGTCGTTTCGACACAAGGAGGCTATTTGATGATAGCTGGAGGCGGTATGTCTCACGCATTTGATTTCTACGATATGGTGGCGGGGCTGCGGGCAATATAGGCTGCTAGGGAGCTGCGATGTATTGGCTTGGCAACTTGCAATGGAGTATGGTAGTTAAACTGACGTAGCAGGGGTTAATCCAGTGCAGGACAATGTTGACAAACGGTGCAAGTGGCAATGATGGCATGGATGTTTTTTTTGGGAACGTGCATTGGCACGTGTTTCATTAAGTAGAAGTGGGAATGCCAAATTTTACAATGGCGATACAAAGGACACGCAAGTAATCCTTGGATTACCAACGTAATCCCACACAAACACGAAAGCAAGAAAAAAACGTGGGGGAGGAGACCCTCTCCCTCAAAACCCCCACCGACTAAGCCTGATACATGAACACAACGCAGAGGTAGCCAGTAGAGTGGTGAAACCGTGAAGGCGACGAGGCTCCACCTCGGCGGCAAAGCATCCGCCAAGGGAACCGCGAAGGCGACGAGGCTCAACCTCGGCGGCGAAGCATCCGCCAAGGGAACCACGGAGGCGACGAGGCTCAACCTTGGCGGCAAAGCATCCGCCAAGGGCGCCAGTGCGACAACAGCGGCAAGCATCCGCTAGAGAAAGCCTGGCCGTCATGCCCTTAGCAGCAAAGCATCTGCCTTAGGGGGGAGGCCATCACGACGTCGGCGGCAAAGCATCCGCCCGGGTAAACGACGGCAAAGCATCCGTCCAAGAAGAGTGATAGCGGCAAAGCATCCGCTACACAGCAAGCATCCACGGTAGCACCAGCCAACTACTAGCCAAACCAAAGCGAAGAAACATGAAGCGCAATCAGGCCCAGCACAACCAGCAGGAACGGAAGGCAGAGGCACGGCCGCAGGAGTGCTCCAGCGAAGCCTCCATGGAGGGAAATGACATCTTCAGACGCCATCATCGCTGACAGAGCACACGGGATTTTCATCCCAGAATCCGCCCCACTAACCCTGGTGAAGACGGGCTTCGACGATGCCTCCAGGAAGGGATATGACGCAGACTGCGCCACCGCCGCCGGCCCAGAGTAAGAGCTGGGCAGGCTGAATCCCCTAGCATAGGGTCGACACCACAGGTAGATAGGGTGGGCATTGCTGCCCGGTAAGGCAACCACGGCCGGCTGGCCGGTACAAGACCGGAGCCGGGTGACTGGTGGCTGGCCGTGGCCAGATGCGGCCACCAAGCCCAGGCAGATGGTGTCTGGCCTTGGCCAGACACAGACACCAAGCCCAGGTCGCCCGTGTCTAGCCGCGCTGTTGCCCGACCAGCCGACGCCGTCGCGTCGCGAGGGGGCGCGCCGCCTTCCGAGGGACGGCCGCCGAACACGGAACCAGTGAACGGTTCCAGGCACGTACAGCCCCAAACTAGCGCACCGACGCCGGCGTGGACCGGCGGGGAAGCGCCGTCGCGGCCACCAGCAATAACGGCGGGGAAGCACCTCGGCATGAGGAGGGTGCAGGTGCCGGCGGCGCTGACCAGCAAGGGCATCATCGCGCGGCGGTCACGGCCGACCGGTAGGAGGAGCCGCGAGCCAGCCCCGTTTACCGGAACGACCTGGGGGACGGCCGCCAGCGCGTCCTCCGGCCGCCGCACCCAACGGTCACCACGCGCCAGATCCGAGGTGCAGGGCACCAGATCCGTGAGCAGGGCTCCCGGATCCGGCAGTCCCAGCTCGCCGCCGGCGGCCTTGCTGCCACAGGGTTCGCTGCACACGGGAGGAAGGGAAGGGGAGGAGAGGAAAGGAGGGAGGAGGAAGGAGCTGCGGTGGCCTTTTTGAGCGCGCAGCTGGCCGCCGCTGCCGCAAGCGAGAGGGCGGCAGCGGCGGCCGGGAGGCCGGCGTGGAGCGGGTTGGGCGGCGGAGGTTGCGGGTGACCCCCCCGAGTCGCCTACGGAGACGACGCGGGGGTCGGGAAGTTGCAATGTTATCATGCACCTAGTAGACTCTAAGCTTTGATGGCATGGATGTTATATGGCTTATAGCAGATTGCGGCGGCTACAAGTATGGCTCGGTGATTGACATTGTCGTTAATGATGGTACGTACTAGTACTGACGATGGCATGTCAACATGATTCCTTTATGTTTATGTGACAATAGTGTAACGCGGTGACCGACATGCATGTGGTGGTGTGGTGCTTCTGGAGTAGCTATGGATGTGCAATCCATTTGTTGCTTCGCTAGTGTAGTACATTGGTGTAGAGTTGTCGTGTAGTAACGTTGTGTGGTGCATGTTGAGGCCTCAATTCAACTGGACGCGCCATTATTGTTTTATTTTTATCATTGCTTGCAGTTGTTAGCTTAGCATCATTTTTTTAGTCTTTCAAGGGGAGCTCTAGCACAGACTCCATTTGGGGCCTCACCTACTTTTGCCGGTTGAGTGGCAAAAACCTAACTATAGTAGCATCTCCAACAGTTTGGTAAAATTCACTTGTCAAATGTTGTGTTTTAGCAAGTTGCTAAAAGAATATGCCAAATAAAAAAGAGGCTCTCTCCAACAATTCTCTATTTTGAACTTGCCAAATCAAAAAAACAAGGAAAGGCCCACCACAAAGGTAGTTGACCGGTACCTTTCTTCCCCTCGCGCCGTACTATCCACGCGCGCGCGAGACGCCGCGGCCGCCGCATAAACTTTCTCCCTCGCATTTGTATTACCTACACATTTATATTTAATCCAGTTGAACAATGCAATGCTCAAATGTAATCGTGATTTGTTTTAACTCAAGCATTGAACTCTTTATTGAAGTATGAAATTCATTTGTGTTTATGATTTAGACCGTGTTTAGTTCCAGAATCGGGGGCACCAACTTGGAACAGTGCGCAATAAATGCGCACTGTAGTATTTCGTTTGTATTTGGTAAAAATTGTCCAAATTTTGACTAATTAGTCTCAAAATGTTCGTCTCACAATGTACAACAAAACTGTGTAATTAGTTTTTAATTTTATCTACATTTAGTACTCTATGCATATACCAATATTTTGATATGATAATAATCTTTTTTTTGCATAGTGGAATTTGAGGTAGAAATTAGGAACTAAACAAGGCCTTATACGTCCATATACATGTTTATTTGAGTTGGCCGTATGTGCATGGAACATCGAACAGATGGCGTGTACACGTGATAGCATTAGATGATGCAGGTCTGTTCAGAAGAAAATGCCAAGCTCCTGTCCTCCTATCAGCGTCGACGATGTGATCATTGCCGAGGACAGCACCTGCCGGCCAGGATCTTCTGCGGGATCTGGACGCCGCCAAGACGAGGCCGCGGACTTGGCGTGGACTGGATGCGCGATGACAGAGCCGGGCGTGGAACAGGAGATCGCGATACTATATGGGGCACGATCGGCACGGGAACGAGAGGACAGATTGTCGTCGGTGGCGCGGGAATGAGAGGAGGATTTTGCATCGCACGCGCGGGAAGGAAAACGCGGCCACGCGCGAGAGATCGCAACTGGGATACGCGCACGGGACATTTGGCAACTTGGAAAAAATAGCAACCTCTTTTACCAAACTGTTGGAGAAGGAATTTTACTTGTTTTGCCAAATTTTGAAGATGGCAACCACTTTTACCAAACTGTTGGAGATGCTCCCCACAGATTATCCTTAAACCCTTATTCCCATGATTCTCTCTAAGGTCCTTACTTTACGGTTTCTATCATTTACATCTTCTTCTAACTCTATACCCGCACAAACACCATATCATCCGAGCCCCACTCTACTACCACTGCTAGATCCACCTCCCCACTGCCGGTAATTAGACCCTCACCCAACCCATCTACACCGTGTTTTCCTGCCCGATATTGTCCCTTAGGTGAAACCCTAGCTCGTGCCTCCCTCCTCTGGATTTCCATGCTTTAATTTGACCACCTCCAACCTTGACCTTTGAGTTCAGTGCGCCCACTACTAAGGTTCGGCCCTAGTTCTGCTCTCCACCTCTCCTACTCCCAATGTCTGGCCCCAAGCTCCAGCCTACTCTTCAGACCCAACAATACATTGGCCTCCACTCGGCCCCCAAATAAGTCAAACCTATATCAAATTTTTGTGCAAATTTATTCAATATGTTTGTACATGGATGTTGTTATGTGAACCCATGGATGTCAACTAAATGTCAATTTGGTGTATGAAATGTGAATTTGAGCATGGGAGTCGGATCATGAATTTATTTAAGACTATCCATTCCTATGTCATTTTTTATTGCTAATTGATTTGCCACTTTATGCGTGTATCTAATTGTTGCAGATGATGTTGACGGATGATGAAGATTTAATTGAACAGTGGTGGGATTATGAAGAGTTAATTGATTTGCATAAACTACATATTACAATTTGACTTGATCTTGATGTAGTGTCAAAAAGAGCGAACACGTGTATGGGTGAAAAGAAAGAGAAGATGAAGTAGGGGCCTGATTCGAGGGACTTTAACGGAGTTGAGTGTAAAAAAAGGGAAAGTTTAAACAAGTACGGGACTTTTATGGAGTTAATTGTTCTTTTTAGCTAGTGTGAGCTGTCGCTCTTGCCTGATTTTTTTATATGAGAAAAAGAACGATAATGCTGTGTTTAGGGCATCCGTTTCGTCGGGACGCGTGTTGGTGGGCCTCGACGTCCGAACGGCCCAACAGGCAACACTACGATCCACGCGGAAATAAAAATAAAAAATCACCACTCTTACCTTCTTCTCGAATCGCTACTGTTTCCCATCCATTCTCGGGCCAACTCTCCACGTCCGCATCGCCGCAGCTTGCTCCACCGCGACCGTGCTGCTGCGCCCGAGCGTCGCCGCCTGCTTTCCTGTCTCCCCACCGCCACTCACCACTCGCCACCGAGTTCTTCGAGCCGACACGGCGTGGTCCATGGCAATTGCTCTGGCGCGGCGTTCTTCACCACGCCCAGCCGCTTGTCTGGCGCCCTCCTCCCTCTCCACTGCACTTAAGCACCGCTTGCAGGCTATCGCAGTTCCCCACCAAGTAGGTCATGGCTGTCGGTGGCGCCATGTTTTGTTTCAGGTGTGTTTCAGAAGTTGTTTCGAAGCGTTTCATCTGTATATTGCGTATGGTGTCGTGGCTATATACGTACGTTGCAAATATATGTTCCAAGTGTTTCAGTTGTTTCATACGTATGTTTCACGTGTTTTATCTGTATGTTTCGTGTGTTTCATCTGTATGTTTCATGTGTTTCATCTTGATGTTGAAAAGGATCTGATGTTGCATATGTTGCAATAGTTGCACACGTATGTTTCAAGTGATGTTGCAATGGCTACACACTTATGTTTCGAGTGAATGTTTCAGCTGTTTTAGACGCATGTTTCATGTGTTTCATCTAGATGTTGCTATGACTATACAAGTATGTTTTAATAGTATACTGCATATGTTGCAACGGTCGGACAAATGTTGCGGAGGAGATGAGACGTTAGGACAGGAGAAGGGACGTGGCTAAGACAGAGTGCAGCGGAGGACAGGGGCGCCGCGGCGAGGGGAGGAGCACGACGCGGTGGGGGAGGAGCACGGCGTGGCGGGGGAAGGAGCGTGGCGGGTGAAAGCTCTATGTTTGGTGTTGGTAATTAGTGACAATGCCTAAATACTAATCTTTTGCCTAAGTTGTATGTAGCATATGAGGATTAGTACATTCCAAGGTTGGTGGCAAGATGGACAAGGTGATCATGATGGCCACACTGGATTTGGATGCAACCCTATGTGATCAAGACAAAGGTATATGCTTAAGGGTTGTGTTTTAGTAACCAAGACACCTAGTGGGTGTGGTTACATTATAGGATAGATAGCCGTACTATAAAGAGGGGAATGACGCGGCTATTGAACTCCTAAGTGCCTCTAGGTGTGCATTTCATGTCATATGCATTTAGATAAGAACTAATAACGCCTCGAAAAATGATTGTGAAAATGCTAACACACATGCACATAGTGATGGTCACTTGGTGATGTTAGCACGTTTGCGAAGGCGGTGGAGTTTGAGCAGTAGAGAGGGTTTGGGGTCCTCTCTCCCTCCCGCCGAGCTTGCGAGGCGGGATTCAGGCGTTTTTGAGAAGTTGAAACGCCTATTTTCCACTACGCCGGAAGTCGGAAAAAGAAACGGAGGCGAACGGAGGTCACAGTGGTGACCGGACGCTGGACCGGACGCGGTCACTGTTTGACCGGACGCGTCCGGTCAGCGTTCAGCGTCTGCGCGTTTTTCAGTTGGTTGATCGGACGTGCAGCGCGTCCGGTCACAGTCGACCGGACGCGTCCGGTCGTCCAGGGAGCTTACTGGACTCCGACCGGACGCTGGCACTGTGGCGTCCGGTCAGTTCTCCTGCGCGTCCGGTCGATGTTTCGTTGTGCGCGGCTCAGGGTTGACCAGCGCGTCCGGTCAGTCACGGGACCGGCGCGTCCGGTCGTGACCAGCGCGTCCGGTCGTTGCGACCAGCGCGTCCGGTCAATGTTTTGAAAACTAGGCGTTGCGTGACCGGCGCGTCCGGTCAGTTGGACCAGCGCGTCCGGTCAGCACGACTGCTGCTGAATCAAGTTTCTAACGGCTATATTCGAAGGGGTACGTCTATAAATACTCGTTGGCCGGCTCAAGGCTCTCTCTCTTGGACATTTGACATACTTGTGAGCACTTTGAGCTAAGCAACTCCCCTCCCACTCATCTCTCTTGCTTATTTGCATATTCGAAGTGAGATTGAGTGATCCAAGTGCATTTGCATTGTGAGATTGCATCTAGTTGGCACTTGGTGGTTGATTTGCTGCGGGATTCTTATTTCTCTTGGTGGTTGCCGCCACCTAGACGGCTTGGAGCAGCTTGGAGGAGTTGGCAAGAGTTGGTGATTGTTCTTGGCCACCTCCGGTAATTGTGAGGGGTTTGTGCCTACCTCGGCGAAGCGCCAAAGGCAACATTAGTAAATTGCTCGTGTCATTGCAACCTTTTGCCATTTGGTAGGTTCTTGTGGCGCCTTTTGAGAGGCTCGGTGTGTGACCGATTAGCCACCGAACCACGTGGTGAAGAGGGACACAACGAGGACTAGCGTGCCGGCAAGCACGTGAACCTCGGGATAAATCTTGGTGTCATCATTCTTATTGTGATTGATCGATCCCGGTGGTTGTGTATTGTGGAATTTATCTCTTGATCTTATTGTTTGGTTGGCTCAATACTTCGCCCCTCGGTGATACCCTTCTAACTCTCTCTTGTATTATTTTCTTAGTCACTTTGCAAGAGTAGCTCTTTTGTGTAGCTTGCTAGTTGTAGTTTCCTTCTCGGTTTAACTTGTGCAGTTGAGTGCAAATATACTAGAATTGTGACTTGAATAGGTGGCTTGCAAACACCCCGTAGGCTAAGCAAAACACGCATCTCGCTATTTGTTATATTGATAAACTTGTTTAGCTTGTCTTTGTTGAAATTTTTAAAAGGCTATTCACCCCCCCTCTAGCCATCAAGACCTTTTAAGTGGTATCGGAGCCGTGGTCACCGTTTGTAAGGCTTAACAACCTCGGTGTAAGATGGCTCAAGTTGTGTTCAACCATGTCGGGGGCAAGCCTCCATTCTTTGATGGTGTCTCATCTTTTGATCATTGGAAAAGAAAGATGAAGCAATATCTTGGCTCTATCAATGAGAAGGTTTGGGAGGTGACACATCATGATTATGCTATCATTGATCCCGACAACCTCACCAACAATGACCGCATCAATAACCAATGCAACACTATGGCTCTCAACACTCTCTACAATGGGATTGATGCAAAGGTCTTTGAGCAAATCAAGGATCTTGAGATGGCAAGTGAAGTGTGGACAAGATTAGAGGAAACATATGAGGGCACTTCAACGGTAAAGAGTGCCAAGCTCTATATGCTCAAGGATAAGTTTACAAGCTTCAAGATGAAGGATGATGAGTCCATACCGGAGATGTTCTATAGGCTACAAGTTATTGTCAATGATCTCAAGAGCCTAGGAGAGGATGTCAAGGACAAGGATTTCTCACATAAGTTCTTGATGAACTTACCTAAGAAGTTTGCTATCTTGAGGAAGATGATCCAAAGAGAGGGTTTGGACAAGGTGACTCCAAACCAAGTGCTTGGAGATGTCATGACCGATGCTCAATATGATGATGATGATGATGAAGATGAAGATGAGAAGAAGGAGATCAAGGTCAAGCAAGAGAAGCCCATTGCATTCAAGGCTTCATCTTCTAAGGGCAAGAGCAAGATGGAGAGCGATGATGATGATCCATTCGATGATGAGACCATGGCCCTCCTAGTGCACAAGATGGGGAGGTTCATGAAGAAGAAAGGATATGGTGCAAGAAAGAGAAGGGACTTCATGAAGGCAAAGGAAATGCTTTGCTACAATTACAATAGCCCCGATCATGTAGTGGCAAAGTGTCCCTATGAAGACAAAAGATATCATGATGGAGAGTTGAAGTTGAAGAAGAACAAGAAGGATAAGAAGGAGAAGAAAGAGAAGAAGAGCTTCACTATCAACAAGAAGAAGAAGGGTGGTGGCTATGTGGTCACTTGGGATAGTGATAACTCCGATAGTGATGATGATAGCTCTAGTGATGATGAGAGGACCACTCGGCGAGCCATTGCAAGCATCGCCCTCTCTAACAAGCCATCCATCTTCGACACTACATCGACATGCCTTATGGCCAAGCCTACCAAGGTAAAATATGATGATAGTGATGATGATTCTTGTGCTAGTGATGGTTGTAGGAGTGATGATGAGGAGGATGAGGACTACTCCAAGGATGATCTATTGGGCATAATAGATCAAATGAGCAAGGGCTACAAGAGGACAACCAAGAAGTGCAAAATCTTGGAGCAAGAGCTCATTGCCAAGAGCAATGAAAATGATGCCTTGATGGAGGAGCTTGTTGCTCTCAAAAAGAGTAAGGAGTGCAAAGGAATTGAACAAGAGCTCAAAGCTCTTAGAAAATCCTTTGATGAGCTAGAGGCCTCTCGTGAGTGTCTAAAGGAAGACCACGAGGACCTTGAAGTTGCTCACACTAGGCTTAAGGAAGCCCACTCCTCTCTACTTGAGCTCATTAAGGAGAAGGATCTCAAGTTGGAGAAGCTCATGAAGGAAGCTAAGGAGGAGCAAGTGATTGTCACTTGTGATATTGGACTAACATGTGATATTATTGATGATTCTTTATTTGTTGGTCCTACTAATATTTCATGTAGCTCATCATCATCCACCACAACCAACTCTACCTCTACTACTAGTGATTCATCACTTGTGGTTGAGAATGAGACTCTCAAGAGAGAGGTGGATGATCTCACCCGCGCATTAGGCAATGCCTATGGTGGGGATGCCCGCTTGCTAAAATGCTTGGGTAGCCAAAGGTTCTCTCTTAACAAAGAGGGTTTGGGCTATACTCCCAAGAAGGGCAAGGCGGCTTTTGCTACTCCAAAGTCTCGCTTTGTGAAGAGCAATGGTCGTTATTGCAATAGATGCAAGCAAGTTGGGCATCTAGAGATTAATTGTAATAAAATGAACAAGAACAACAACAAGTTTCATGCTAAAATGGATTACATTCCTTTTGATTCTTGTTATGTGCTTACCAAGGGTGAGAAAGGTGTGCATGCTAGGTTTGTTGGTACACCAATTGTGGGTCCAAAGAAGAAGGCCATTTGGGTACCAAAGAGCTTAGTTACTAACCTCCAAGGACCCAAACAAGTATGGGTACCTAAGAAATATTAATTTATTTTGTAGGTAAATTACAAGGCCGGAGGAAGGTATTGGGTGCTTGATAGTGGGTGCTCTCAATATATGACCGGTGATTCAAGAATGTTCAACTCTCTCAAATCAAATGATAGGGGCATTGATAGTATCACATTTGGTGACAATAGTAAGGGTGATGTGAAGGCTCTTGGAAGGATTGCAATCTCAAATGATCATAGCATTTCTAATGTGCTCTTAGTTGAAAAGTTGAACTTCAATCTTCTCTCAGTTGCTTAATTGTGTGATCTCGGTTTCAAGTGCATATTTGGTGTTGATGATGTGGAGATAGTTAGTGTTGATGGCTCCAATTTGATCTTCAAGGGTTTTAGATATGAGAATCTATACTTGGTTGATTTCAATGCTAGTGACACTCAACTTTCAACATGCTTGCTCACCAAATCAAGTATGGGTTGGTTATGGCATAGAAGACTTGGTCATGTTGGCATGAAGCAATTGAACAAGTTAGTGAAGCATGACTTAGTTAGAGGCTTGAAGGATGTCACATTTGAGAAGGATAAGCTATGTAGTGCATGTCAAGCCAGAAAACAAGTGGGCAACACTCATCCATTAAAGAGCATTATGAGTACTTCCAAGGCATTTGAGTTGTTGCACATGGATCTATTTGGGCCAACTACATACACAAGCATTGGTGGCAACAAGTATGGCTTTGTGATTGTGGATGATTTCACTAGATACACATGGGTATTCTTTCTTGGGGACAAGAGTGATGTATTTGACATATTCAAGAAGTTCATCAAGAGAGTGCAAAATGAATTTGAGACCACAATCAAGAAAGTGAGAAGCGACAATGGAAGTGAGTTTAGAAATACAAGAATTGATGAGCTATGTGATGAGCTTGGAATCAAACATCAATTTTCGGCCAAGTATACACCTCAATCAAATGGCTTAGTTGAGAGGAAGAATAGAACCTTGATTGATATGGCAAGATCAATGTTGAATGAGTATAATGTGAGTCATTCATTTTGGGCCGAAGCAATCAACACGGCTTGCTTCTATAGCAACCGCCTCTATTGCCACAAGTTCCTAGAGAAGACACCATATGAGATCTTAAATGGAAGAAAGCCGAACATTGCATACTTTCGGGTATTTGGTTGCAAATGCTACATCTTGAAGAAGGGCACAAGATTGAGCAAGTTTGAGAAGAAATGTGATGAAGGATTCTTACTTGGTTACTGCACTACTAGCAAAGCTTATAGAGTTTGGAATTTGGCTAGTGGTTTACTTGAGGAAGTTCATGATGTTGAGTTTGATGAAACAAATGGCTCTCAAGATGAGGAAAATAACTTGGATGATGTGAGAGGAACTCAATTGACCAATGCTATGAAAGAAATGGATATTGGTGATATTAGGCCAAAGCAAGTGATTAATGTGGATGACAACAAAGATCAAGTGCTCCAAAGTCCAATTACACAAGCTAGTGGGTCTCTAATGCAAAATCAAGCTAGTACATCATCTCAAGTGCAACAAGATCAACAAGTGGCTAGTTCATCATCTCCAACTCATGATCAACATCAACATCCAAGCAATCAAGTCCAAGTGCTTCAACCAACTAACATTACAAGAGATCATCCATTGGATTCCATCATTGGTGACATACAAAGGGGAGTTCAAACTAGATCAAGATTGGCATCATTTTGTGCTCACTCTTCTTTTGTGTCAATGGAAGAACCCAAGGACATTGATAAAGCATTGAGAGATCCGGATTGGATAAATGCAATGCATGAAGAGCTCAACAACTTCAAGAGAAATGAAGTATGGGAACTAGTTGAGAGGCCTAAGGATCATAATGTCATTGGAACAAGATGGGTCTTTCGCAACAAGCAAGATCAAGATGGAATAGTAGTAAGGAACAAAGCAAGACTAGTGGCTCAAGGTTACACACAAATAGAGGGTCTTGACTTTGGTGAAACATATGCCCCGGTTGCAAGATTAGAAGCAATTAGGATCTTACTTGCCTATGCTTGTGCTCATAATATCAAGCTATATCAAATGGATGTGAAGAGTGCATTTCTAAATGGGTACATTCAAGAAGAGGTGTATGTGGAGCAACCTCCCGGTTTTGAAGATGACAAGAAACCCAACCATGTATACAAGTTAAGGAAAGCTTTGTATGAATTGAAGCAAGCACCAAGAGCATGGTATGAAAGATTGAGGGACTTCTTGCTAACTAAAGGATTTGTCATGGGCAAAGTGGATACTACTCTCTTCACCAAGAAGATTGGAAAAGACTTGTTTGTGTTGCAAATATATGTTGATGATATCATATTTGGTTCAACCAATCAAGATTATTGTGATGAGTTTGGGAAAATGATGGCAAAGGAATTTGAAATGTCAATGATCGGTGAACTTAGTTTCTTTCTTGGACTTCAAATCAAACAAATGAAGGAAGGAACATTTGTGAGTCAAACCAAGTACATCAAAGATATGCTCAAGAAATTTGGCATGGAAGATGCAAAGGGCATTACAACTCCAATGGGCACTAGTGGAAGTTTGGATAGTGACAAGAGTGGCAACATGGTGGATCAAAAGCTTTATAGATCAATGATTGGTAGCCTACTCTATGTGACGGCATCAAGACCCGATGTAATGTTTAGTGTATGCATGTGTGCAAGATTTCAAGCCTCACCAAGAGAAAGTCATTTGAAGGCAACAAAGAGAATATTGAGGTATTTGAAGCATACACAAGATATTGGATTATGGTATCCCAAAGGTGCAAGTTTTGAGCTAGTTGGATATTCGGATTCCGACTATGCCGGTGACAAAGTGGAGAGAAAGAGCACTTCCGGGACTTGTCAATTATTGGGAAGATCACTTGTCTCATGGTCATCCAAGAAGCAAAATAGTATTACACTATCTACCGCCGAAGCCGAATACATCGCCGCAGGTAGTTGTTGTGCACAAATCTTGTGGATGAAGGCAACATTGAAGGATTTTGGAATCAATTTCAAGAATGTGCCATTGCTATGTGACAATGAAAGTGCCGTGAAGCTAACCAACAATCCGATTCAACATCAAAGAACAAAGCATATTGATGTTCGTCATCATTTTATTAGAGATCATCAACAAAAGGGTGACATTGCTATTGAGAGTGTGGGCACCGAAGATCAATTAGCCGATCTATTCACCAAGCCACTTGATGAGAAGAGATTTCACAAGCTAAAGAATGAGTTGAACATACTTGACTTCTCCAACATGAGTTGATGCACCTCCATGATATGGCATGCCTCTCCTTCGAGCCCCAAGGTACATTTGGTTGACATGTCATACATTCTATGCTAAGGACTTGGTTAGTGCATCTAGTCATAATTTACATGTTCTAGGCTCTTTCATGAAAATCAAATGAATTTGAAGTTTATATGGTGCCACTATTGTTTCCTTGTCTTGAATGATCTAGTGGTAGCATATAACTTGTTTAAGTAGCTTGTGATCCTAAGTGTTTAATCTAGATCACTTGTCTAAATATTTGCTTCAACATGGTGCATGATAACCCTTCTAGTGAGGTGTGAAGAAGCTTGCCCTTAGATCAAACCGAAGCATTTTATTTATGCAAGCAATCCAGGTTGAATCACAAACTTGATCCTCACCCCATAAGTCAACATGATAATCTATCTAAAGTTAGTCCCTTGTGGTCATTGGTGACAAAGGGGGAGAAAATATTGTTCACAAAGATAGAACTCAAAAGGGGGAGAAGCACAAAAAAAATGTTGTTCACAAAGATAGATTCTAAAGGAGGAGAAAACCCTAAAGGGAAAATTAATAAAAGAAGGGGATCAACTAACAACTAAAATTTTGAGCACACAAGTAAGGGGAGCAAGCTCTTAAACATGAATGTTGCATTTCTATGTGCACTTCATATGTATGATGCATAGTTATGCATTTCTTTTTCTCCGATACATTGCTTGTGTGGTGATTTGCTAGTATACAATTGAATGGTGTATTGAAGTACTAGCATGAATAGGAAGTAGTTAGATTTTTCTTGCTTCATGTTTTTCAAAGTGGTACTAGAGCCTTGCTTACAATGTTGATCTCACGAGGTTTCTAGTTATGTTTGTGCTTTTCCAAGTGGTATCTAACTACATAAGGTGCTAAGATGGTGTTTATCGCTACTCCGATGGTATCACGCTTCAAAGGTCTATAATCTAAAACACTTAGCACCTATTGATAGTCAATGCTCCTATATTTTCCTATCTAAACATGTATGCTTCCTAAATCCAAACATATAGCATACATGTAGGGGGAGCCATTGCTATCAATTTGAATTCATGATCACATGTCCATAATTCTTACACATGGTAATATACTTGGACAATGTGACATGGGTTCAATCAAAATTTTTATCATAATATCTTTGTGAAAGGGTTGTCACCAATTACCAACAAGGGGGAGATTGAAAGCTCTATGTTTGGTGTTGGTAATTAGTGACAATGCCTAAATACTAATCTTTTGCCTAAGTTGTATGTAGCATATGAGGATTAGTACATTCCAAGGTTGGTGGCAAGATGGACATGGTGATCATGATGGCCACACTGGATTTGGATGCAACCCTATGTGATCAAGACAAAGGTATATGCTTAAGGGTTGTGTTTTAGTAACCAAGACACCTAGTGGATGTGGTTACATTATAGGATAGATAGCCGTACTATAAAGAGGGGAATGACGCGGCTATTGAACTCCTAAGTGCCTCTAGGTGTGCATTTCATGTCATATGCATTTGTATAAGAACTAATAACGCCTCGAAAAATGATTGTGAAAATGCTAACACACATGCACATAGTGATGGTCACTTGGTGATGTTAGCACGTTTGCGAAGGCGGTGGAGTTTGAGCGGTAGAGAGGGTTTGGGGTCCTCTCTCCCTCCCGCCGAGCTTGCGAGGCGGGATTCAGGCGTTTTTGAGAAGTTGAAACGCCTATTTTCCACTACGCCGGAAGTCAGAAAAAGAAACGGAGGCGAACGGAGGTCACAGTGGTGACCGGACGCTAGACCGGACGCGGTCACTGTTTGACCGGACGCGTCCGGTCAGCGTTCAGCGTCTGCGCGTTTTTCAGTTGATTGATCGGACGCGCAGCGCGTCCGGTCACAGTCGACCGGACGCGTCCGGTCGTCCAGGGAGCTTACTGGACTCCGACCGGACGCTGGCACTGTGGCGTCCGGTCAGTTCTCCAGCGCGTCCGGTCGATGTTTCGTTGTGCGCGGCTCAGGGTTGACCAGCGCGTCCGGTCAGTCACGGGACCGGCGCGTCCGGTCGTGACCAGCGCGTCCGGTCGTTGCGACCAGCGCGTCCGGTCAATGTTTTGAAAACTAGCCGTTGCGTGACCGGCGCGTCCGGTCAGTTGGACCAGCGCGTCCGGTCAGCACGACTGCTGCTGAATCAAGTTTCTAACGGCTATATTCGAAGGGGTACGTCTATAAATACTCGTTGGCTGGCTCAAGGCTCTCTCTCTTGGACATTTGACATATTTGTGAGCACTTTGAGCTAAGCAACTCCCCTCCCACTCATCTCTCTTGCTTGTTTGCATATTCGAAGTGAGATTGAGTGATCCAAGTGCATTTGCATTGTGAGATTGCATCTAGTTGGCACTTGGTGGTTGATTTGATGCGGGATTCTTATTTCTCTTGGTGGTTGCCGCCACCTAGACGGCTTGGAGCAGCTTGGAGGAGTTGGCAAGAGTTGGTGATTGTTCTTGGCCACCTCCGGTAATTGTGAGGGGTTTGTGCCTACCTCGGCGAAGCGCCAAAGGCAACATTAGTAAATTGCTCGTGTCATTGCAACCTTTTACCATTTGGTAGGTTCTTGTGGCGCCTTTTGAGAAGCTCGGTGTGTGACCGATTAGCCACCGAACCACGTGGTGAAGAGGGACACAACGAGGACTAGCGTGCCGGCAAGCACGTGAACCTCGGAATAAATCTTGGTGTTATCATTCTTATTGTGATTGATCGATCCCGGTGGTTGTGTATTGTGGAATTCATCTCTTGATCTTATTGTTTGGTTGGCTCAATACTTCGCCCCTCGGTGATACCCTTCTAACTCTCTCTTGTATTATTTTCTTAGTCACTTTGCAAGAGTAGCTCTTTTGTGTAGCTTGCTAGTTGTAGTTTCCTTCTCGGTTTAACTTGTGCGGTTGAGTGCAAATATACTAGAATTGTGACTTGAATAGGTGGCTTGCAAACACCCCGTAGGCTAAGCAAAACACGCATCTCGCTATTTGTTATATTGATAAACTTGTTTAGCTTGTCTTTGTAGACATTTTTAAAAGGCTATTCACCCCTCTCTAGCCATCCAGACCTTTCAGCGGGCTCGAAACCGGGGACGCAACTGGAATGGGGATCGAGCCGCGGATGGTCAGACACGGTCACTGGCGCGGGATCGGCTGCGGGCGGCCGGACACGATTCGCTGGCGCGGGATCTAGTGTGAGCGCGGAGGCGTCCGATGCGAAGCAGTTGCAGGTATTGGAGCTGCTTCCGGACGTAGGACTAAGGCCGGACGTCCGGGCGTTAGCCCTGCCAAAAAAGAAACAAGTCTCTACGTACGTTTCGTTGGGCTGGACGATGAATTTATTCACCTTCATGAGTCGTGACGCCGCCGACCATATGCTCAACCACCCCAAGATCTTGAGGTGTAGTGCAACACGAAATGGCCCAAGCTTAGCGCCGGAGCCAGGACGGGGCGCCGCCAGGGAATCCTGTTCTGATCCCGATTGCCCAGCCTACGCCCATGGCCGACCTGTGCTCGGAATCGGATTTGCCGGCCTCCCACGCCTCGTCTTATAACTACTAGTCTAGACTAGGACTAGGAGTACAAGCGAGCGCGCATTGTTCCTGTTACAACCACCCGGCCGGGCCCGTTCATCTTCTCCGGCCGCGCGCTAGCTGCCCTCTTGTCTTCCCGCCTCCGGTGCAGCGAGATCAAGATGGACGGCGACGGCGACGGCAGCAGCTCCAGCGACGTTTCCTCGACGGCCGCCGACGAGGGACCTCGTGCGGACCCCGAGCTGACGCAGCCGAACGCGTCGCCGCCGACGGACGTCTACTCCGCGGAGGAGGCCATCGCTCTCTATGAGCTCTACGATCGCACCATGCTGCCTCACATGGTGCAATCAGACCCAAACATGGAGGCCGACTTCTTCGTCTTCATCGTCGAGCCGACGCCGGAGCGTACGACGACGAAGAGTACGGCAGCTTCACCCTCGGCGCCGTCCCGGCATCCAGCGCGGCCATAGCTTGTCTGCCGGAGACGACGGTGGGGGAGGCGAGGGAGAGCGGGGAGTGCGCGGTGTGCCTCGACGAGTACGAAGCCGGCGACGCGCTGAGGACGATGCCGTGCGCGCACGGCTTCCATGAGCGCTGCATCTTCCAGTGGCTCCGTGCCAGCCGCCTCTGCCCGCTCTGCCGCTTCAAGCTGCCGCCGGAGGAGGACACGGAGACCGACGACGAGGAGGACGAAAGGGAGGCTGGCCATGCAGGGGCGAAGCTAGACCTCCGTGTACCCTGGTGCACCATTTTAACACAAGTTTTCTCATGTAATATGACAAATGTACAAACTTTTTCTCACTTTCATGTCCAATTTGGATTTTCCCCTAATGTCGTACAAAATAAAAAAATTCACAAAATTTTAGTCAAATTCATAATAATGCTTTAGTGCAAATGGTCTTGTGGTTATTGAAAAAATTGGTAATTTTGTTTGGATTTTCCCCTAATGTCATACAAAATAAAAAAAACACGGAACTTTAGTCAAATTAATTCAAAATAAAAAATTTACCAATTTTTTCAATAACCACAAGACCATTTGCACTAATGAATTAATATACAGCTAATCAAGAATGTGCTACCCCAAGACGATCAGCAAATTCTTGACTGGCCGTACCCCAAGTTGATAGAAAAGCAAGGAGGCAGAGAAGGGTCATTGAGGTACGGCCTTGGCGAATTCGAAGTTGGACAAATGGGAAGGTAATGAGGAATTGCATCTCTGAAGTAGGCGGTGTCGGCTGCGAGGCAGCGTGCGTGTAAGAACAAACTTTTGCATATGTACTGCATGGATCAGGAGATGGACTCCACATAGGGGGCCACTACCACTAATGGTTGTTGTTGGTAGACTCAAGTCTTAATTGATGGGCTGTGCATTGCTCCTTAATGGACTAGCTATGGCCTTTAACCGTTGCATACAACTGCCTTGCCGGCTAAGCTGCCAGCATCCCTGGTGCACACTCATGGGCCAAGGGAGTGCACAAGAGGAGAAAAGTTGCTAGTAGTAATAGAGAAGTATTTTTTACCCTGGTGCCGGTGCACCAGGCTAGCCCTACGTGGCTTCGCCCCTGTGGCCATGACAACGACGACGGCGATGTAAGAGAATGAACATTTCATGATCCCTCTGTTAATGTAGGTTCATGGCATCCATCTTCCCTATCTATGACTGTAATTCTACTTTATGTAAACAATTTTGCCAAAACTTATATAAAGGGGTTAAGGGAATGCTTGGTCTCCATGACTTGGCCTTATTAGAGTTCATGAAACTTCTGTTCAGATTGATTTTGTTTCTGCAGGTGTACGTGTACTGCATCTCTGTTCTTTTTGTTATGCATCTTAAAGTCATGTTCCCTAATAAGGAATCAAGCCAAAACTCACCGCTGCAAAATGACAGTGACCAAACATCTAATGCTCCGGTAGTCCGCTGCATGCACAACATATCAGCACACATCATCAGCGTGTGCAACAGGGGTGGGCGCCAATCTTCTAATGAAAAAAAGGGAACCAAGGCAAGCAGAGCTGGTATATTGCTGTGTATTTATTGACCAGCAAGGGTAGCAATGATACACCGCATGTTATACTACTACAAGAAGCTTAATCAAGGTACTCAGGGACCTGTTCATGGGAGAACACTGGTCAGAAGCATAATTACAGATGCGGGTAACCATGGGGATCATGCGAGTTCCAAGTCCCAGTGCCACTGCCATAGCGGCTCCCAACCGTAGGATAGCTGCCATCATACATGCCTTGCAAACCCATCCCAGGAGTCGACAAAGAGGCGCCATAAGCCCCACGGCTGCTGAAACCTGAAAGCAGACTATATTATAGGACTAGCTGTGTTATTATTTCAGTAATAACCATGCAAATGGGGGTGAAACTTACTAGGTGTGTTTCTCTTTGCAATATCAGCCCTCAGCTTCTCAGCCTCCTGAGCCATAGCTACAAGATCCTTCTCCATTGCCTGAACCTGTGCAGTCAGCTCTGGCTTTGCCTTCTTTTCAAACTCAAGGTTCGCCCTACAATGATACCATTAGTTAGCTGCTCTTCATCAATCAACTAAATAAAAATACAAAAGGCAAATCAAAGGGACACTGAACTAAAAGGGCCTTGGAGGCAGCCATCGGAGTTAACACATGAACCATCAGGAATATCAACAGGCTGCATCTGTTCTAGAAGAAAGACAGTAAAATAACTGCTCAATACCTACTTACCTAGCCTGGAGCAATTCTTGATAGAGAGCATCACGTTCAGCTATCATAGCAGTCATTTTCTGGCTTTCAGATTTCTGATGTCCAAGCTCTTTCAATAGACCTTGAACCTTTGCAGCCAACTCTTGCCTCAAAGACTGTAGTTTACTTGCTTCAGATCGCAGATGCAGAGCATCTTGCCTAAGGGGTTCTAAGGCACGCAGTTCAGCTTCCAGCTTCAGATTCCTCTGAGTCAGCTCCCTCGATTCAAGCTCTTTCTCTGCCCGGAGCTTCGGAACAGCCTGACTTGAGACTTGGAGGTCTTCTTCCAAACGCGGCTTGGTTTGCCTGAGACTAACAATTTCATCTGCCAGACGCTGATTGTCTTCACGGATTCTGCGCATCTCAGCACGGCGACTAGACAATTCCTCCGCCAAGCGACGCGGAGAGAGAGGCCTTGTTCGTGCAAGTGGAGGAGGTGGAGCATCACGATATCCTCGAGGGTCATCATGGTATTGGCGGGATGCACGGTGCCTTCCTGCCATTTATAGCCTAATGAAGAGTAATCAGAATCCTGCGCAAGAGAGTAAGGATATGTAAAATAATGAATCGAAATATAACTCAAGAGAATATATTGTGTTCATGCTGCATGTGAGGTATAAATTCATGAGAACTGTGCTGTCACAAATACTCGAATTGAGGCCTTTCTGAAAATAACTGACACTAGATTACATGAAAACTCACTTTTCAGGACAGGTTATATCATCACAGTTCAAAGAAAAGTAAGCGAAATCAATTTCTTCAGTTAGTTGATGAGATCCATCTAACTAACAAGACCCCCTTTTTCATGCAGGTATATTTGTATCTTAATAACATCTCAATAAGTATATGAATATCACAAGTTTGCAACATCCATCTTTAGAGGAATATAAACAAGAAAATCGGCCACAAGCATAAAATATACAATTACAACGTTAGCTACTATCATCAATCTATCAACATGGATAGAAAAAAATAATGTGGATATGCAGCACATAACCCTATTAACAAAATAGGGGTAAAAGTGGGTACTTTCAGTTTTCATGCTGAAAGCTCAGCACAGACAATTTGCATGGGGCATTGAGTATCACTATTTTTCGCTTTCATGCTGCTTTAAAAAAGAAGCGACTTCATAACGCATAACTATCCAACTTCTATGTTTGCAGAAACATGCCGCACAAGGATAACTAAGCTACATCCATCACCCACATCCAAAAGACTGAGCAACCTGGAGGTTGGTCGATCTGCTGCAATAAACATTGTTCTGGCGAACTAAGCATAAGCAACCAGATTTAGAGCAATGCAGCGCACATAATAGCATGTCTATGGTACAGAATACCGAAGCAACAACGCCATTGGTTTATTATAACATTGCAAGAAAAATACTCTTTTCTTGCATCAGTTGGCAACTTTTATGATGTATTAACTCAGAGGGATGCCTTATCTTTGTTATGTCTACGTGGATACTCATATCAAGATAAAAAGGTGTGAAGAACAAGGTTGCTTGGATTTCCCTGTTAAATCTTCACAAGAACAAGCAAATAACAATAGCATTGGGGAAAGATAGGCCATGCTGCAGGCTGCAGATAAAGAGGTATCCATAAAACTATACAGACCAAAAGCTGGATTACAGTTACCTGAAAATAGAAACTGTTTGGTTGGCATAAGGAAACGCAAACGCAAAGGAATGAGATAAACAGTGCTAAAGTAAACATGGTAAGGAATTACTTGATTAGTTTGGTTAGCCTTGGTAACTGTAACGCGTAAGCTACTACTAGTAGACAGGAAACTGCAGTCGATCGGATACTTGCATCTTGTCGTTTTGTTTTCCCTTCACTCGACTCGATGACCACGTGAGCGAACAAGGTGGACCACGGTGCCCAGGCTAGCGGAGACGGCATCCAGTATCGCGGATAGTGTTGTGATGGCAGCGTTATTGCTTTTGTGAAGTTCAGTAGTATCCAATAATGGCGCGATTCAACTACAGGAGGCTTGAAACAAACATCATGCAACGATATTTATTACCCTCTGTAAACAAGTCACGTTAACAATCATCCAAACCAAACACTCCGATAGTGCAGTGGGAAGTAATGCTCATCAGTTTCGCAGTTAAGCCATACGGCCATACACCCATCGCTCGAGTCTCTTGCTAAAACTCTGGGTGTGAACCAAGCCAAGAATTTCATCCTTGACGCTCATAGCCATAAATAAATGTATCAGTTCCTCGCCCTCGAAGCTTTCTAAGCAAATTCCAGACCCTCTGCCCCATGGCTTTTATTCATTTTCCAACAAAGAAGCAACCAAAGTCCCTGCAATTCACAGGAACTTGTCCGATCCACAAAAAATTCACACACACTTCACTGTAGGGGCGCAAGCCCCTCCAGATTTCTTAATAAAAAAAATCACACACACAGGCGATTGGCGAACCCAGTAACGGGCGCCCGATTAAAAAAATCGAAATTAGTAGGCATAATACATGTATACACATACACTTGAGATTCGATCAGATCCGAATACAAATAACCAAATAGCTCGAGCTAGGGTTCGGGTGAATTTTGCACGGCAGGAAGGGGGAGAAGGGGCGGACCATACCTGGAGCGGTGGGTTCTCGCCGCCGGCACCGGCAAAGGGCCCGACGAAGCCCTGGGGCAGCTGGGCGTAGGGCGGCGGCGGTGGTCGCCCCGGGGAGAAGACAAACAGCAGACAGAAGGAATGTGAACGCAGGAGAACAAATTCTTCGGGTGCGGGGGCTGTACAGCTTGCTTCTCTCGGCGCACTACTGGACCGATTTCTGTTTCTCAGCACAAAGCGGCCCAAGAAACTGGCTCATTCTTTCTCCATCACTTTTTTTTTCCTTTCTTTTGCCATGACTTTTTTTTTCTTTTTTCTGATTTAAAAAAACTGCTTTCATTACCATAACTTGTCGCTAATAATTATCTTTACTTTTTCATATCCACTAGTGAAGATCTTTCCTTTTCTATCAATAACCTAGGGTAACATTTATTATTGGTCTTTTTAAATCTATGTTCTGAATCATTTTCATAGTATTTATAATTTCATATAAATATATCATAATATTTTTATCCTAAATCTATAGTATTTTATGGTGATGTTGGAACATTTTATAGTGATGTCGGAACAAATTTCGTTATGCCGGAATAAATTTCTCCCGCAGCAAGTAGACATGGAACATTTTGATCATGAAGCTGAAAAAAATGTTATGAAGTTGCAATATTCTCCTAATGAAGCTAGAACATGTTTCAGTTTGTTTTTAAGATAGCACATCCTCGTATTAAAGCATGCTTGTATTTTATCATATACTATATCATTTTACATTTTAATTTTAAATGTAAATCAATGTTTTTAAATGTTAAATGGTAAACAGTCGATCACCTATCATTTAGCAATTATGGATTATTATAATCATAATATGATATTGCAATAATCCTATAAGTCACTTTCGGACCCGCTTCTAGTGATTATGAGTATTTTTCTCTTGAACTAAGAACGTTCCACCAAAATAACCAGAAAACTAAACACTCCAATTATCATAGTTCATAATCTAAATTATAATAATCCCACATACAATCCGTAATATAATAAACCAGTTGTGACCCAAAACGTCTCTAAACAGAGAAGAATCAATCATCTGCAAGAGTGAACTATATTCATGCACAATAAAAAAACATAAGTAGGACATGTGCTGCTATGCTGTTTATATACATATAGAAGCTAGAACGACTTACAATTTGGAATGAAGGGGGTAACAAGGAAGAGGAACATGCTAAAGCCGTAAGGAAAATGATTTTTTTTCTTTTTGCAGTAGGTTCATTGATGAGCGCGAGGGATTGGGCCAAAGAGAAAATGCAAATTAATTTGAGGTGCATTGTAACGATAAACGATGAATTGGATAGAATCTAGGAAGAACCAGCAGGGAATTTAGTGTAGACAGCAAGAACAGCAATGGTTCTGGGAATGCAGAGGAAGGTTTAGGATTCTGTTACAGGATTGAAATCACATGCCTTCTCCTACCAACTGCTCAGCTTATATATGCCGATGGCTTCACATTAGGCCCACTAAGCTACCTATGGCCCAAGGCCAAGTACTGACTAATGATGACCAGCGAATTTACATGATGGGTCCACCCGTCAGCCAGCTTACTCTTCCGTATGCTTTTCATCGCCTGTTGTCGGATGCTCAATAGTGCACCGCGCCTTGTCCTTCCTCTGTATCCTGACACTCCCTCCTCCTTTGAATCCAGCTTATCCCCAAGTTATCTGGAAACCTTCTGCGAAGATCATGGACCTCTTTCCAAGTAAGCAAAGTCGGCGAGCACCCGGACCACCGCACATGGACTTGCGCTATAGTAGAAGCACCCCTTTGAATCACCTGGGTATCCTGAAACTGCAATGGACTGACAGTGTCATCAAAATCCATTGGAACATCAGTGATATCTGGCTCCAAAACTACAGATGGTGGCACATGCAACTTGAGTTGTGACACATGAACCACTGGGTGAATACGGCAATGCAGTGGGAGCTCAAGCCGGTAAGCCATTGCCTCGACCTGTTCTAAGATTTTGAACGGTCCATAGAAACGAAAGATGAGTTTCTAATTTGCTCGGGGTGCCACTGAAGACTGGATGTAAGGTTGTAATTTCAGATAGACCATGTCCCCAACAGCAAACACTCGCTCTGATCTGTTCTTGTCAGCATAGTGCTTCATACGTTGTTGTGCTCTATGAAGATTATGCCTGACCACATCCTCCACCAGTCGACGTTCAGTCAACCACTGATCCAGATCCACAGCATGAGCAGTAAATGCATTAGAAATCCCAAAGTGCCTAGGATGATGGCCATATAGAACCTCAAACGGAGAGAAGCCTAGAGCTGAATGATGAGTTGTATTGTACCAATACTCAGTGACCGGTAACCATTGGTGCCACTGACGAGGACAAGAGTGCACAACACAATGCAAGATGTCTCCAAACATTGGTTTAGACACTCGGTCTGTCCATCAGATTGGGGATGATAACAAGATGACATGAGTAGTTGAGTGTCAGCCAATTTGAACAGCTCACGCCAAACAACACTAGTGAAAACCCTGTCCCTATCAGAAATAATGTACTCAGGCAACCCATGTAGTCGATACACCTCATCCATAAACACCTGAGCAATCTACAATGCAGTGAAGGGATGTACCACAGGAATAAAGTGACCATATTTCGTGAACTTATCAATAATGACCAGAATAGTGTCAAACTTGTGGGACTTAGGCAATCCTTCGATGAAATCCATGCACACAGTTTTCCAGGCTAGGTAGAGGCTGCAGTTTGCCAGCTATCTTGACATGTTCCACTTTTGCTTAGTGTCAGATAGTACATGCAGCTACAAATTCCTTAACAGCTTGCTTCAACCCTGGCCAATGAAACAGTTGCTTAATCTTGTAGTAAGTAGCCAAGACCCCAGAATGACCACCCATTCCGGACTGATGGACAGCTTGCAAAACATGCTGATGAGCTATACTATTACTGCCCAACCAAACCTTGCCTTTAAACCTGATCAGCTCATTATGAAAAGAAAATTGAGGCATACTTTCAGGAGTTAACTGAATCTTCTGAATGAGTTCTTGAGCTTCAGAATCATCAACGTAGCTCTCCTTAACCCTTTGCAACCACACAGGAGTACAAGCAGTCACAGCTGTGACACAATCAACTGAAGGGCACCTAGATAATGCATCAGCTGCTTGATTGTGAACTTCTTGTTTGTAAATAATGCATCAAATGTGGTTGTGTAGGAATCCTAGTACGACTTAAAAAAACAGACGGTACAATTGCAAGTGTGTCTACTCCAAAAAGGCACAAGAAGCCCCGTTAATACGAACTAGATTAGGAGACGAAGCTGTGATCGATGATCCAATCCACCGTTTACGAAGTGGGCAGGACTAGGAAACGCCCGGGCCATAGACATGGTAGCCGGCAAGGAAGCAGGAGCAGGCTTTCCTTGGGGAAAAAAATTGGGTGGACCCCCGGTCCACTCCATCTACCGTGAGCCCCCCGTCCCGATACATGACGCGTGACACAGCTTCGAATCAGACGGCCAGAGACACACGTCGTCGGCTTCCTCGCCTCATCGCGTTCACGAGGCTCCACTGCAGCTCCTCGGCTCCGGGTGTGAGTGCGGCTCCTCCGTGTAGGCTCAGAGGCAGAGTAGACGGTCGTGGCGGTGGCGGCGACGGCGGGCTCGCGGCACGTCGCAACCAGCAGGTCGTCCAAATTGGCCAGAAGCAGATGCGCCCACGTAGATGCCGCCGACGGCCGCACGCAGCTCGATCGGAGGAGGAGGAGGCGGCTGCTGCGGCGGCGGCGGCGGCGATAGCAGCGGGTCCGCGGCCGCGCAGCACAGCAGCAGGTTGTCGAACGTGGCCACGAGCAGGCGCGCCCACCTGGGCACTGCCGCCGCATCCTCCGCCAAGCTGTGTGCGGTCTCCGCGGCAGCCTGGGTACAAGTACGGTTGTGGTGGATATCTAATTTCGCATATCCTTGTAGCAGCTCGTGGACTGAAGCTGAAGCATTTCTTATCTTATCTTCAACGTCTCCAGAGTACTACCGATGCCATTGATTGCTTATGCACACGAAGCCTTTGTCAGAGAAGGTGTTGTCATTAGGTCGACAGCTGTGATGTCTTCTTGGCCTCCAACGCCTACCATCGAGGCTGCTTGATTCATCGAAGCACGGCTGCGACGGCGTGCAATTGCAACAGCCTACACGGCGGCGATGGTGTACAATAGCCTGCACGGCAGCGAAGGCGGCACGCAACAGCCTGCACGCGCGCGGCGCGATCTATTTGCGTAGTTTCGATCGTATTCTCGTGAAAACTTGGAGTCCTGCCTTCGAGGAGCCAAGCCGATAGGAGCCAGCCAATCTTACATGTGATAAGAGCTGCGCGGGAGGGTTTACATATATAGCCGCCGTCAGATTCGAAGCTGTACCACGCGCAGTCCCGATACATGACGCGTGGCACGGCTTCGAATCAGATGGCCAGAGACACCCAATTTTTTTCCTTCCTCCGACGCTAGACGAGCTCTGTTCGGAATCGGAACGGTCAAACTGGCCTTACCCGTCACGCGTAAGCTGCTAGCGCCATTATAAAACTCGGAGCCCCCACGCTGCCTCGACTCGTCTTCTTCTATAGCTAGGTCGCTTGTCGTACCCGTCGGAGCAGGACTGTAGGAGCAGGAGCAACCAGCAGTGCCGGCCGGCGGGCAGATGTTGACGGTGGCGCGCCCGCCGCCGCTAGCAGCAGCAGCAGCAGCAGACTTCCTGATGCCACACCAGATGTGCGAGAGGCCGCCGGGAGGTTTCCTGATGCCACACCAGGTGTACAGCAGGCCGCCGCCGGGAGGTTTCCTGATCATGGCGCAACACCAGTTGTACGAGACCCATGGTTTTTTTTACCGACCGGTTTCCGGTAACCGCCGGCCGCCGGTAGCGGTTTACCGGCCGGTTTGACCGGTAACCGGTCGGTAACCGGGCGAATTCAAATTTGAATTCAAACATCCTTCGGTTCGGTAACCGGCCGGTAAACCGGCCGGTTTGGAGCGGTAACCGGCCGGTTTGGCCGGTTTACCGCTCCAAACCGGTTTTGTTTTTTTTTTATGAATAAAAAAGAAATTTTGGTACTTCCTTTGCACAAATTAATGTAAAAAGATCACACAATGTGGTAAAAAATAACATAAGTCACTAAAGCAACAATATATAGTCGCGTACAAATACATATTCGCTTAAATATATAGTCACTAAAACAACAATATATAGTAGCATACAAATACAATATATAGTCGCTTACACAAACAAAGATATAGTTTCCGCTCGCATGGTCAACTACGTAGGATGTATGGGAAGACCCCTTATTGGCACGACATTTCATATTCGGCGGTGGACATAAGAGAGATACCTTGCTGTCTAAGCAGGTCAGCCTTGTAATCTTGCCAAGTTTGTCCTGTCCATGCTGCTGTTGTCTCCCATTCTTGAACTAACATATTATAAAAACTGGGGTCTTCCCATTCATAGACCCATCTAGTCTGAGTCTGCATGGTCATGTCAGGAATGGGATAGCTATAAGTAGGCTGTGAGGTATCGCTGTAGGAGGAAGAAGAGTACTGTGGAGTGTCGTAGTCCGTCGGTGCATATGCTCTCCTCTGCGATGTCGGTTGTCTATGGTCACGGTCTTGAGTAGCATGTGTGAATTGGGTCTCGCCTGCAATCAACTATAATTAGTAGGCATAGACAGAAACAATTGTGTGTATGTAGGTGCAATGGATACCTGTGAAATGAAGACCTACATAACTACTACCACCAGCACCAATAGTAGCATCCCCACTCCCACCACCACCACCGTCTGTCCCACCAGCACCGTCACCATCACTCCCACTAGCACCGTCATTGGCACTGTCATCGTCACCACTGTCATCGTCACCACTATCCTGGGACTGGTATTGCTCATCCTCAGTCTCTGTGTCGCTGGTCACAGCTTTTCCTTTTCCTCGGTGACGCTTGCCGTGACCCTTCGGAGGCACCATCTGCATCTTCCTCTTCCCGAGGTGAGTTGCACCCACATTTCTACGGGCCCAATCACTGATGCAATCATGCCCCGTAGCCTGACGTAGATCATCGGGGTCTATTTGGTCACTGCCAACACAAACAAATGAATCATATAATACAGGTGAGACATACACACACATTTGTATATATATAAATATAATGTACCTAACAAGGTGTGATGGCAGAGGGACGTCCATTTCGTCAGAATCCTCATCAAGAACAGGAGGCAGATTAGATCTATCGTACTCCAACCATTCCCTAACCGGATTGCTCCGGTCATAGAATGAGACTTCGGCGAACCGGTCGATAAAATCTTCTTCATCATACCTTCGTGGGTTCACATCCGCTAGTCGCAGCCGAAGGTTGTAATTGACATAAACAAGCCTGTTTAGTTTCTTGTGCGACAACCGATTGCGAACCTTAGTATGCAGCAACGCAAAAGTACTCCAGTTCCGCTCGCATCCACTGGAGGAGATGCATTGTGAAACAAGCCGCAAAGCAAGGCGCTGCAAATTTGGAGTATCTCTACCAAATATCATCCACCAGGCCGCTGCAAGTGCAACACATTATGTTAGCTATATGTTCCAATATACGAAACCAAATTGGTGCAGATTTATAGTATCTCTTACATGGGGTTGTCCTTGGATCCATCGCCATTTTCATTACCAGTTCTGAACCAAACTCACCACGCTTCTGTCGAAAAATCTCAGCCTCCTGCAATGCCTGCACGACGCACTCCACATCCGTCATTCGCTGAAATGTCTCCTTCAGGCCACCGAACATTGTTGGAGTTGGATCCATACTATATGTAAGCTTTGGATTTAGAACAACAGCTGCAACATATGATTCAAATAAGCATACGGGAAATATTCAATATATACATCTTGCTAAATCAACATAAGTCATTATCATACCTGAACCCACATACGTCCCTATGTACACGTCACGAATCCTTGCATCCATAATCTCTCTATACTCATTCCATGTTTGCGTATTCCTTCCAAAGTACGACTCTAACTCCTGTTTGCAATTCTGGTACTCGTACACCACCTCGCACATGTTGGGTCGCTTGTCTTGATCAGCGAAACGAAGGAACTTGTAAATTGGTTGCACTGTATTTATGATGTATTCCAATCCCTCCCACCACTGAATATTTGACAATCTTACATGAGCATAGCGACCTTCTTCAGTGCGTGCCCACTTGCTCTGCAAAAACTCAGTAGATGCCATCCACTGCATGAACTGTTCACGTTTTCGATGAAAGCTCTCTAAAAACATGTAGTTGGTCCCAAATCTAGTGCCATTCCACTTGACCAACTCACCACCAATTGCTTGCTTCATCATATGATTCAACTGAGAATGGTTGTACAACCAAGTTGAAATTCGCTTGCATACTTGCAACATACCTGCATGATCGGTCCTGTTACCAATATCCTTCAACATCAAGTTGATGGTGTGTGCCAGACAAGATGTCCAAACAATGTGTCCATACTCCTCTTTCAGTGAGGTGCAAGCTTTCTTATAGTTGGCGCCATTGTCGGTGACCACATGTACAATATGCTCGGCACCAATCTCCTCCACCACCTTCCGAATCTCCTAAAAAACAAGACCCCAGCGAGTCCCGCGCCGGTGGAGATGGCAGCAGGTCGACGACGACCTCGCAGCCAGCGCTACGCACCGCACGAGTTCTACCACCACAGTCACGACGACGGCGGTTGGGCATTCCCTGTCCCGGCCGCGGCCAGCAGCAGGCGACGAGGCCACTAGAAGGGAGGAAGCCGACGACGACGAGTTCGTGCCCGGCGACTGGCCTTGGGGTGTATAGTCGCGGATTGGGCCGCCACCGCCCGGCTAGACCTGCCGCTCTTCGTCAAGCTGCCCGCCCAGCAGGTCGGTCGAAGAAGATGAGGAGGCGGAGGACCCCGAACTGCAGGGGCCAGGGACCATAGCTAGCTAGCGCGCCTGAAGTAGTGACGTGGCCATCATGCATGCATGCATGCATGCCATGCATTCATGCAAAGGTGTTTTGGTTCTATTATTCGTTCATTGGCCGGCTTAATTTGCAGGTTCAAGTGCTGCAACCTGTGACGACGCTAGCTAGGTAGATGTATTATTATGGCTTGCTCAACTACATTTTACATAGGAGTACATGCGATACGCTCTATGTTTTTTCCCCGGACCCCCTTTTTCTTTGTAAAAAACTCAAAAGTATAGTTTGCTTGCCTTTGTAGTACGTGTCATCAAATCGAAGGAGAATTGTCATTCTCAAGCTAGCCGACTCTGAGAAAGTCTTTGACAAAAATACCGAGCATGATATGTTACCAATTAATTGACATTTGAGAAGCACAAGGTCGTTGCTTAAATTTGCATTAGCTTATTATTAGCTAGGTGTGAGTCTAATGGTCTGTTTGGATTCAGACAGCTAAGAGTACGTATGACCATCAGCGGTTAGCTACAAGCCTACGACGCTTACTGAGGTAGTGGCTTGCGCTTCAGGTGAAGCCATATCGCACCTTCTGCAAGATAATCTGACAACCTACCTGAGCTGATCTAGATGCATGACATGGATGTGGACTCAGGACCTACTAGCCACACTGAAGCCTTGAGCGTGGCCTAATTGTTAGCAAGCCAACTAATAGCTTTTTTATTTGCTATTAGCGGATCGGAGCCCTGTTTAGATCCTTTGATCCAGCTAATAGTTACTTGTAGTTAGCTAAATAGTGTTAGTTAATAGTTTTTATTAGCTAAATAATTTTTTTTGAGCTATATTAGTTGGACTGTTAGCTAGGATTAGAGCTAATTTTAGCGGCTGATAATTAATTAGCCAATAATGGTGTGATAGGAAAACCTTTCACGTAAGAAGAGAGGTTTAGCTGCCTTCAAAAGAAGAGAGGTTTAGGACAAGAAGACCCTTATCCCCTCCTCTCCCCTCTTTGTACTCGTTATAGATCTCTTGCAAACACTATATCAAATTTCAATTTTGATATAAACTTGGCAAAATTTAAAAATGGTTTGAGTTATGGTAGAGATAGATTTTTTTACCTAAGCATAGGGGCGGGCCCAGGCCTAGGGCCAGTAGGGCCATGGCCCTAGTCGTGGCCCAATTTTTTTAGGAGCAGGTCTTCGTTTTGGCTCAACAAGGAACAACCCAGTAAGAAGGAGAGTAGGCTGTGCAGAGTCACGTCGTCACGTGCTGCTTGCAGCTCTTCCGCCTCCCGCTTCCCTCGTATCATGCGTCTCCGCCTCCCGGTCACATCTTGCACCCCTTAGCTCGTCGGCGCCGTCGTGGTGGCCGGTGGCACGCAACACACTCGGCTCTGCTTTCGTGGCCGCTGTCACCCTCGCTGCCTCGCTCACAAGCAGGCAGGGCCGAGCCTCGCACCTCGCCCCTCGGCTACAGCCCGCCGCCACCCCTAGGCTAGGCGCGGTGTTTGCGCCTGCCGGAGCCCCGCATCAACTCTCGACTATGATTCTATGAAGGTATTTCTTCTCTTTTCAAGAGTTAAAGAATTCAAGTAATCTGTGCTAATTTGATTTCAACTGCTAATTTTGAACTTTTGATTCCAATTAGAAAAAGAGGACCAGGACTTCAGCAATAAGATTAATTTTTTTGGCCCTCCCTGTTCTTATTAACTCTTACATCTTCTCCAAACTAGAAGTTGTTATTGAGGACATGGAAGTGGAAGATGCCAATGAACCAAATCATCACTAGCACTAGGTATTTACTTTCTAAATGTTCCATGTTATTTCCATGAGAATCATGTACTATTTGCAAACTTTCCTTAAGAATATCTATTATGTATATAGTCATATACACTAGGATGTATCTATCGGCGTTAATTCGTCGCTGAAAATTGGCCTTAGTCTTTGATAAATCCTAGGTCTGCCACTGCCTAAGCAGAAGTACCTCTCTTTTTAGGGAAAAAGAGAGAGAGAAAAATTAATTGCTTGATTTGACTGTGGTCATAATCATCGGTCTGACTCCTGTTTGAATCTGACACAAAAGTTTGACCATGGACTGTGTACATACATGACAGCTTATTTGGATCTTCATGTCGGCGAACACGAGTGGTCTCTTCCGATATCGTCGTCCCTGCCGACAACAGTACACATCCGACGACTTGCAATCATGAATGTGCATGTTACGTGATGGATCGATGCAAGTAGCTGGCTAGCTTTGCATGTGGACGACGAGAAGCAGCAGCGACAGTGTGCCGTGCAACAAATAAAGTGGATCGATCGATCGGATCCCGGCCGGCACGGCAACATGCATATGTGCATGGTGCATGCATGTACACAGGAACAGGGTTACTCGCGTCTACTGTGCGACCGAAGAACCCATGCAGTGCAATGATTTCATCAGGGAACTATGGGCGGCGACGCGTTGCTTTTCGCCATGGGCCATGCGAGTAGCTGCTTCTAGTAGGAGTGATCGAGTTGCATGCATGCATACAAGCATGATTTCTCATGATTGAGAGGAAACAGTTGCGATTGCGATGGCTTTTCTAACATGACTAGCCAAGTGAGCTGTGTGTAGTTATGCTGTTGTTCAGATCCATCGATCGGCTCCTATATATCGACACACCACACGAACAACAACTGTAGTTAATGATGGATGAGCTGATGGCTCGGAACCTCCTAGCTTATCCAATACATTTTTTCATTCTCTTTTATGTTTAGTAGCAAAAATATGTCCATGTGTTACGTAGAATCTAGTATGTCTTGGAATTAGATTTTATACAATCACTAGACACGAGTTGTTCTAACTCATATGTACGTAGGCCATAAATTCAAGTCATATATATGATGCAGAGGATGCGAGGGCAAGTGGCGACTTACGGTGCAATGAATGAGCAAAAATAGGTATGAGGGTTCCAGAGATCGACATGCTCTCCCGATCGTCGGTGCACGTAGACACTTGGGGTGGAGAAGTTATGGATGCGGCACAATAGTGGAAATAGACAAAACCAAAAATTAAAATAGTAAAAGAAGACCACGTAGGTTAGATTTGGACGGACCATTCACGTAGGTATTCCATGTGGCCACGCTTAACGAGGCAAGACACGTGGGTTTCCTTTCTCTCTTCCAAACCAGATGTGATGATGTGGAGGCAAGGAATTCCATTTTTAAGTACGAGCTCCACTTCCACGAATAAGGTGAAACTAAAGATCCTTACTTTTTCCTCTTTGCGCAGATAAATAGCCCTTCCAAATTTATTTGGAGTTACTCAGAATTTGTTGTTGGCCCTAGCCCATATATACTGTGTAACACAAACTTGCTAGTATATCAGCATGCTGCACACAGTCCGGAGCTGCACGAATGGTGGATCTGTCTGTGATGCCTTCATCCTCACGAAGCATCCTCCTCCCATGAAAGCAGATCAGCATCGATCGCATGGGATATGCATGGCGGCGAGCGAAGGGATCGACGAGCGAGCGAGCTGCAGCGCACCAGCATGATTGCTCCGATCGATCCGACAGGACAGTGCCCCGCCCGCCGCTCCCTTTCGCATGCCTGCCGACGACCGACTGCCGCTGCCCGTTGGCGACCGCGACAGCCTAGCTAACAGCGCTCACACGAAAATAAAGAGGGGCGGGGCCGTGCGTGCACGAGCGAGCGAGTGGCGGCACCGGCACCGGCACCGGCACCCCACGACGGTGAGCCCCCCATGCATGGCCATTAGCCATAGCTAGACTCGAGAGATCTGAGATCTCTCTTGGCACGCCGCCTGCCGGTGATGGCGGCAGGTCATGAGCCAGCCACCGTTCGGTTGCAACAGCCAGCAGCAGGTAGTAGGGATCGATGGGTCGCTGTCGATGCGCGACTCGATCCCTCTCCATCGTTCGTTCACCGCACCGCACGGACAGTGTGGCTGCGTGCTGCAACTGTTGTTTGTTGAGCTCATTAGGGTCACTAGGCGTAGCGGGTACATTTCTTCCATTTGTGATAAAACTAATAGAACATCAGAGAGAGAGAGGAGATGAGAGGGTTCGATATGCCTGACCATCGGTCTTGGAAGAGGAGGCCGACATGACGACGGTGTAGAGGTCGCAGTGAAGTCCGGTCGTGGTGAAGTAGTAGGACGCAGTGTGGTGGCGGCCATGTCCAGTGACGATAGTGAGAGGCGGTGGAGCTTCCCGTCGCCTATAGTACTCCTCTCGATCGGTCTAGGAAAAGAGGTGGGACAGTTACTGTGGCGGTGAACCTCGTAGTACGAGCCCCTGCCCTCACCTCCTCTTTATTGTGCTGCGCGACGGGGGGCCACCAGCCGTGTCGTTGGGCTGGGCGTCCCCGATCAGGACGCGGTCCCGTCTCGACCGTTGGGTCAAGACGGATGAGATCAATTCTAAGGCCATGTTTAGATGCCAAATTTCAACCCTAAATTCTACTATGTAAAAAGAAGATTCCCATCACATCAAAATACCGACACATGCATGGAGTACTAAATGTAGATGAAATTAAAAACTAATTGCACAGTTTTGTTGTACTTTGCGAGACGAACATTTTGAGCCTAATTAGTCAACGTTTAAACAATTTTTACTAAATACAAACGAATTGCTACCGTGCGCATTTAATGCGCACACTAAAAATTCGGCCCCAAATTGAGATCTAAACACGGCCTAACATTGTTTTCATCACTGTGCAGTGCTACTGGCTGGGCAGCTTCAGCAATGCAGCAGCAGGTCACGTCAAGGTTTTCATTTTCGGAAATTAAAATTTATCGGGGGTCATAGATAAAGAGGATAAACAAGATATATTGGAAATATCGGACCAAATTCAAATAAAATTTAATTTGAATTTAAGTAAATTTAAATAAATTTAAACAAAATTTATACGAAAAGGATAGATTATTTCTTATCGGCACCTATGGATAAACAGGATATATCGAAAATATCGGGATATTTCGGCCGATAAAAAAAACTATGGGTCACGTACGCACGCACGTGCAGTGGATCATCCATCCATCCACTCATCTCCATCGCAACAGTTGTTTTCATCAAAGCCCAGCCAGCCGTTCTGACCACACACTACTACTAGCTCCATGCATGTGCGTGCAGCGTGCTGTTGCCACTCAACAATCGTAGAGCATGCAGTACAGCAGCAGCAGGCGAACGCTGAATGCATGGCTGCATTAATTCAGCACTGAAGACAGCAACGGAACAGAACAGAGCACACGGTCCCTCTCCACCACAGTACAGAGTCCACACTGTGATCGATCTCCGTCTCATCTACACAGATGCTTGTGTTACAGACTAACAACAGTTAGTAGTTCTCGTACGACGCTGACGCGCTTGACAAAGATGGCCACAGACAAACCTCGCTCTAAGCGAGGAGCACTTCGCATTGCCGATAGATCAATGGCATCTTGCCCCACCACCACCGAATTGGTTACAGTACAGCCACAGCCACATCAAATCATTTGCGAAATTATTGGGAAAGCGACATGGCATGAACGAACATACTAGCATAGTAATGCATAATTTTTGCTCTCTGTAACCAGTACGCGTTTCATAGCAGTTTTTTTTTTGGGTCTCATTTTACAAGCAAAATGAGTTTGCTGGCTGCTGTCCCGTTCCAAGTTACAGACCAGAAGGGAAAACAGAGAGAGAGAGAGAGAGAGAGGAACAGAGTGAGCGAGAGAAATCACTAACTACTAGCGACGACATCTTTCTTATCTATGCTTAGCCTTGCCTTGCTCCGAAGATAAGGGTAACAAACAACTGGGAACTAACATGAGGTCAGAAATCATCATAATCCGGTCGCCGCCGCAGGTTGATGGGGTATCCTTTGAGGGTCCGGGTGGTGGGGAAGAAGACAATCCTGTCCTCCTCCGCTTCTTCCCAGCTGCACATTGTTCATTGGCCAAGACGCACAATTCAATTCAAATTCAATCAGACTATCAGAGTGAGTGGCATGGCATGCATCCGGTTTATTCCGAGCACACAGGGCGAGCTGGAATCCATCCAGCCTCAAGATAATATCTATCTACACCCTATCTATGGGTGTAGGATATGAGTGCACGGAATGCGAAGATAAGGATGGGTTACCTGAAGCGCGTCACGAGATGGTGGAGAAAAACAGAAACCACCACCCGGGCAAGCTCGTAGCCTGGGCACAGGCGAGGTCCGCCGCCGAAGGGGGTGAACAGACTCGCCCCTTCCGCGTTCTGAAGCTTATTCTTGCTCTGCACATGCAATGGGAGCCATGAATTGTTCTGCTTGTCTATATCTTTTATAGAAATCACTTTGCGTATAAGCAACTCAGCATGCCTAATATCTTGCTTTCGATCATAAACCATTAAATGTCATTCTTTTAAATTGAGGAAGGATATGAGTGATCCAAGGCAAGCACGTAAGTACATAACAGAAAAGATATGTAGAACAGCATAGCAATATTCTAAGTACCTGCCATCTCCAAGGGTCAAAGGTCCGAGCATTCTCGTAGTGTTCGAGGTTAAGGTGCACAGCTCGGAACGAAGCGAATATTTTGCAGCCCTTTGGAATAACGTAATCTAATGAACAAAACAGAAAGTTATAAACGCACGAATGAATATCACAGCTGGTAAAAACTTGGAAGACGTAAAGATAGTTTCTGAAGAAATAACCTTCAAAATGAATATCAGTGTTTGCACGCCTGAACACCCCGCTAATTAAGTTAGCCACACGCAGTGTTTCACTTATCACCTGCAAAAATGGGAACATCCACTGTGCTCAAATGGTCTTTTTAACAGATTTTTTATCTTTTAAAAAACATATGTTTATTGCAAAAATGAAACTGCTAGATGGCACTTTGCCTTTCCCATGGTAGGGCAAGAAGGTGATTTGAAGAAATAAAACAGGGATTCCAGACTACTTACACATTGTGTAAATGGCATCGACTTGTAATCGCTCCATTCCAGAGGTTGGTCTTTGCCTTTTATGCCTCTGATATTATCATGCTCTTCCTGTAAATTCAGCAATTATCTGGAATAAATTTCACATGTTCTAAAGCAGAATAACATTTGGACCACAACACAAGATTATGTAACTTAACATACTGAAAATAAATAAAGATTCCATAAGGTGGCTTCAAATTCAGATCCAGTCCCACTATGATGTTGCTACTATTCCTACTTTCTGCTGTTCATTTGGATAGCCATGGCATACTTCCAAGTACAGAGGTGGATGAGAAGGAATGAAGCGCTTTTATTTATGCACAAATAAGAAAAAGATAGCCCAGGAATAATTCAGTAGGAGTTGTGCTCGTAGCAGATTCATTCTTGGACAATACTACTGTAATAAGGAAATAGGCAACATCACATCAGCACACTATTGCAGGATGCTTATAGAGAATCAAGCAAATTGGGTGTAGTAGCAACAACTTTGCAATAAACAAAACTGACAGATGAACTAAAAAATTGTACTAGAATTCCACCTAAAAACAGAATTCGGGCGGCCACCAGACTTTCTTTTGTTGGACAAGAAGACTACCGAGTAGTATTGATGTATGACAGGTTAAGGTAATCTACTTAAACTATAATATCATATTACGAAATCAGTTGACGTATCCTCCCTAATGTCCAAGTCCAAGCCAATTCAACTGTTGGCAGTCCCTACCACCACCCACACGTGCACAAGAGAATTGTGCTACTACCACCGAACATTCCAACACAGAATTTCAAAATTGCCAAGCAAATCTCTCATGATTGATGATTCTTAGTCGTCAGCTATACCTTCAGCTGCGCCAGTGCGGTGGGCGTCTCGGTGAGGAACTTGACGGCGAGCGTCATGAGCACGGAGGTGGTCTCGTAGCCAGCCACCAGCAGAGACAGGCAGAAGTCCACCATCTCCTCCACGGAGAAGCTCCCACCCTCTGCTTCGAGAAGCTCCTCCACCATGTCCTTCTTCTCCCTCTTCTCCTCATCCTCCCCATTTTTACTGGCGCCACTGGTTTCCGCCTTCTCGTCCATCCTCTTCCTTATCACCTCCCGAAGAGCTCCGGCCACCTTCTTCCTCGCCTGAATCGAACAAAAAATGCATCTTTATATCAATTCGTCATAACAAGGCGAATGCAATGTTGCATATATATACTAGGACTAGGAGGGGGAAAAAAATGGGGAGAAGAAGAAAGGCAAGCACCTTGAGGGCCTGGCCGTAGGCGGTGAAAGGGAGGAGGTAGGCGAAGGGGAAGGGGATGGAGAAGAAGCCGTCGATGAGCTTGACGTACTCGCGGCGGACGCTCTCGGTCCATGGCCCGGGCTCGATACTGACGAGCTGCCAGACGGTGAGGTTGAAGGTGATCTTCTTGGCCTCGTCGAGGAGGCGCACGGCGGGGGCGCCGGGGCGGCCCCAGTCCCGCATGGTGGCGAGGACGAGGCGGTCGATGTGCGCCAGCAGCGGCGGCGAGGCCGGGCGCCCCAGGCGGGTGAGCGTGAGCGAGTGGAGGCGCTTGTGCGCAGGCCCCGCGGTGAGGAGCAGCGAGCGCGGGCCGAGCAGCGTGGCGATGGAGGACGGGTAGCTGCAGCTGACGGCGCGGCCCTCGGCGGCCAGCAGGAGGCGGTTGAAGGCCGGGTCGGCAGAGAAGACGGTGCGCTCGCCGAAGACGTGAGTGGTGAACACCCCGCTGCCGTGCCGCGCCACGCGCTCGTCGATGAACGGCTCCGGGTTCGGCGTCTTGTACGCCGCGATGAGCCGCAGCGTCTCCCCGATGAGCGGCAGCCCCGTGCTGCCCGGCGGCAGCCGCGGCGCCGGCGCCGACGCGGACCGCCGACGCCGCCCCGCCGCCGCCGCCCGCCCACCGGCCAGGAGCAGCAGCCACCCCAGCGCCGCGGCGGCCAGCAGGGCCGTCGCCGCGGCCAGGAGGAACAGCGGCGGCGGTGGCCCGCCCGCGTCCATGGCAGTAGCCTTGGGTTGGGTGCGGGTGGAGTGGAGCTCGTGCGCGTGTCGGGGAGTGACTGAGATTGAGTTGATGCGGTGCCACGGAGATGGAGAGGAGATTCTTTGACACCACCACCCAGACCAAGGTGGAGGATGTTGGTGGGGGCATTTATTTATAGGCTTTGTATAGATGGCTGATAATAATTTTTGGCGATTTTCCTTTTGATGGAAATATACCCCCTCCATCCCAGAAAGAAAGACGTTTTCACTTCCCGAGAAACAACTGCCGGCAATTATATATTAAAATATATAAATATTTATGCTAAGTAATTAGTATCATCGGAAAGATCTTTAAGTCTAGTTTTTAATAAATTTATTTAGAGACATAAATGTTGCACGCATTTTATACAAATCGAGTCAAACTTGTGGCACGAAAACCCAAAACGTCTTTTTTTCTGAGACGGAGTAGTATGTACTCTCTCCGTTCTAGATCTATACCTAGTAATAATATTGAGGCAAAATTTTGAGCTTTTTTTTCGTCTATCTATTTATTTGGTCCGTCTCTCTTTAACCAGTGGACGATGGAAAGATTTTTTTTGTCTGGACTTATATATATAACCCGTACTCATACGAGTTAAAATAGCTCATGTCTAGACCAATATGAAGCAGGAATCCTAATTCTGAATACTCTAAATAGAAATTTTAATAATCAAATAGAAAAATATAAGAGTTACGTTCTTTATTTTGCTTCGTTTTCTTTATTTACATACGAGTTAGAATCGCTCGCGTCTAGATGAACATGGGAGTAGGAATCCTAATCTAAATAGATTCCTCCTGAGTACTCTAAATAGAACTATAGACCAATATGGAGTAGGAATCTTAATCTAAATATATTGCTCAGATCTTAAATACTCTAAATAGAACTTTTAATAATCAAATAGAAAAGGATAAGAGTTATATTCTTTATTTTGCTCCACTTTCTTTATTTACATATGAGTTAGAATCGCTCACGATTGTTCTGGCCTAGGCTGCCTGAAGACACTATATGCATATTGCAAGGCCACTTCTGGTCTCCCGCATGAGCATTGTGCCACGGTGCAGTGCCGGCACAGTTTCCACACTATGGCCATCACACTAACGGGCTAGGCTGCCTTGCCATGGTCAGTGACACAATGCGCACGTGGTGCTGTGGCTGCAGGTTCAAGCTACCTCGCTGTGGCCGTAGCGTCTCGCGTGCAGCTCTGTCGTACAACCATGTTCGTGCCGCCTGCAATATAATGAATTACGATCCCGTTGTAACGCACCGGCATATTTGCTAGTATAATATAATATACCAAAAATTAAGAGACACTTAAATGACACATATACCATGGATTGCACCCAATTAAGAAGTTTCTCCTAATATAATATACCTAATTTAAGTGTCTCCTAATATAATATACCAAAGTTTAATAGACACTTAAATGACACATATACACTATATTTTAGGATGTTTTTAATTGGAGTACATTCTAAAAATTTTAAGACAACTTAAGAGACACTTAAATAACACATATACCATGGATTGTACCCGATTACAGACAGTATTCCAGCTTGTATCAATGTTCTGGTGGCCAATGATTTGGCATTAGGTTATGAGTAATGGAGATTTTTTCCATGTTCAAAAAAAGAAGTTTCTCCTAATATAATATACCCAATTTAAGTTTGTCCTAATATAATATAACAAAATTTAAGAGACACTTAAATGACACATATACACCATACTTTAGGATGTTCTTAATTGGAGTACATTCTGAAAATTTTTAAGACAACTTAAAAGACAATTAAATGACACATATATCATGGATTGTACCTAATTAAGAAGTTTCTCCTCGTATTATGGTTTCCTTTTTTTTACAAACTTTGTCAATCTAAGTATAGTTATTATATAAAATGAATTATGTTTCGGTGTAAACTTTAGAAGTCGCAATACACTATATTTCAGGACGAAGAAAATATGTTTGCTGCAGAAAATTTTTGGAGTTTAATATTGAGTTGTGGGGAGATGGACCATGGATAAAGTTTTGTTAGAATAATGCTTGTTTACTTTGGTCCAAAAGGGAATGTATGGCACGGCATGGGGGACAGTGTGGCCATGCTGGTGAAAAGGGGCGAGGAATGTTTTCTTATTTTCCCCTTTTAGAAAAAGAAAACCCAAACCATGTGAGGGATAAAGTTTAGTACTGTAAGAAGGATAGAGAAACGGGGCCCACTTTGAATCCTCTTTCCAAGCGAGGATTTTTAAAACGTGCAACTGTAGATTCATATGCTCCCCTCCAGAAAAAAATATCATCCCAATCAGTGTTGCCACACATTAGTAGGCTATATATACAGTGTATACGGGTTACATGATTTATATAGATTTCATTAATAAAATCTATATAAATTTAAAGATTTTAGTATGTGAGAATTGCTAATGTACCATAGAGTGAAGGCATCACTACTGCTTTAGTTCATTATAGTGGCAAACATCAAATGGAGTACTTCATAATTCTCACAAGATAACACGAGATATGGTAAATGAAAAAGATAGAGAAATACTTATTGAAAATCTAAAGCGAGATAATATAACCACTGCCTTGCCCACAACCAACTATGAATGGGACGACTAAATGGCCCATTATACATCTTAAACCTCGAGTAAAATCATTTTCCCTAAATAGCAAAGTATATTTACACCATGTAAGGGCGTCCACGGTGAAAGGTCCTAACCTAGTTCTCAAGATATAGGAGTTATCTTCATACATGAGTTTGTGAGGCCGCTCCTACAAAGAAGCTATCTCAATATATAGAAAGAACTCATTGTCTCTCCCACCGTCTCTCTTGTCTCGTCTATCGTCGCAGGCTAGCTACACGTCCTTGGTGTCGTTTCTCTGGGAGAGAGAGAGAGAGAGAGAAGGGGGGCATCAGAGGAGAGCGAAGGGGGGACACAATCGGAGGAAGGGAAAACGGGGGCGACCTCAACACCAGGTGCGACATGAGCGAGCTCACTCCTAGGTGCGCAGCACATGTAGGAGTAGGCAAGCAGAGCGCGGGCAGGGCCTGGTAGACAAGGTGCCACAAGCTCAAACCCCAAGCATGGCGACTCATTGACGAGGTGTTGGTATAAATTAAGTGCAACTAAAATATGAAGGATTCTGCAAGCGCACAGAATATACCATTGTAGCATTTTACCGGGAGTAAACCAGATATCGTTATTTATATTTTACCACAGGGAAGCAAGGGTTAAAGAATCTGATAATTCACCATCATGTATCTACTAACTTAGTAAACCAACTAGACTAAAGCAGGGGGTAAATGATATATGATAGGTATATGAATAAAAGCACACATAGGAAAATTCTAGGATAAATGAGTAGCTAGCTAAAGTGAGAGGACAACGGGAGAGATCAAGGTTCCTATGTACTTCTCTATTACTTTGGTTCTTTAAGCATGAATAGGTATAGCGATCACACACATGATACTTTGGAGCAACAATACCTTTCCGACTCTCGAAAGAGACTGAGAAGAAAGTAGTCGGGGGAAGGCTGCCAAAAGTTCTACGAATATCAACCCGAACGTGGTGGATTACGAAGGCCTTATAGAGTTGTCACCTCTGGGGCTACCACAACTATACGTGGGGTTGAGCGCAACCTCAGGTAACCTATAGCCTAGACACCATGTCTAAACTATTGATTACTACTCTAGCTATGCGCAATAACTAAAGCACTCAATACGAGCTAAGATCCCATGCCAAGGTATAACAACTATACTAACCATACATAATAAAGTCATAAAGTAAATAGAGAAGATGAAAATATATAAAGCATAAGTCTTATAAAGAATAGATACAAAGACATACCAAATCTCTGAAGACTTCTCCAGAACCGGAGCGCAGCTCCGCTCTCCCTAACTCCCATCTAGATCTAATCTACTACATTGGAATGTCTAGCCCTAATTCTCTAGAAAGGAGAGGTCATCCTTTCATGGGACACCTCTGCCTCTGATCCCAGCTGAGAGATAATGAAATTAGGGTTTATGGGATGCCTCCTCCAGGGGCCAGGGGCCTTGCTTATATAGCCCTCTAGGAAGCACCACATCCCTCGGATCAAACCGACCTTGATCAACGACTTTTTATTAATCCTCAAAGGCGGTGGAGGCATGATCCGCGAGACGGAGCCTGATTGGCTCTACAGGTGGGGCGGGCGCCCCACTTCTGGGCCTGTTTTGCCTCCCGTTTGTTTCCAGAGTTTTCTCGTACCTTCTAGATTATAGAAAAGTTATGCGTTGCCCTGTTGTCTCTATGTAAACCTGACATGTGGGCCTTCCTTGGTTCTTTTCAGCTGACACCCTGCAGAAACAGATATTCACCAAAACTCGTGGAATTATGTCAGTAAACCCCCTATATCTAAGTGGTAATTATTGTTTAGTCCTTTTTCATGCTATGTTGACGGTTAAAAAATGATACTTATCTACCGTCAACACGAGGGAAGGAGCTATGGGGCGTGGGCAAGGAGTTGATGAGCTCACACCCTAGACAGGGCGGCTTGCTAAGGTGACGGAAGCCGACGTGGCTCACGACAGCAGCTAAAAGGATGTCGTTGGTGCCTGTGGATCTGGTGGCTACCCGATCTCGCCGCAGATTGGCTTTGTGGTTGCAACAAGCAATGGTGGCATGTTGCGAGACCATGGTGGCGGTGGCACTGCATTGCTGGGGATGGAGCTGAGGGGCCATAGTCGAGCAAATGCCCGGATGGGATGGTGAGATGAGAAAATGCAGAAGGGCCAAAGGAGGAAGGAGAAACTAGCTGTTTGTTAATCGTATTGGTTTGACACATTAACTCAGTCGTTGGATGTATACACTGAGACCAATTTATCATGAGACGTCACATATGTTTGTATAGACACGGGGATGCAAATGCTCTAATACGTGTTTGACAGTGCACAAGGGCTTGCCATGTAATGGACCATTTAGGGGGCTAAAGTGTTAAACTGCATGGCAAAACCATCAAGTACCATTTACACGACGTGTACACGATGTGTACATGGGCTACATACTCGACTGTTTACGGCTAGTGTAAATTACAATAGTAGTTCCTAAACTGTTACGTCGCGTTCTCATCTAGGTCCTAGAAACTCTACTAAACAATTTAAATACACTTAGCCACGTCCTGATCCATCAGCTGACATGACGCTGTAGCATGAAACAAATATGCAGATCCGCAATTTATAAATACATACACGGATAGTCTCTGGACTATCATATATTAATTTTATCTAGATCCCAAGGCTATAAATTAAGTCACATATCTAAATCTCTAATAATCCATAAAAAAAAAGCACTCCCAGTCCCAGAGACCCAGACGAAAACACGCGCACCTGTAGCTCCGTGTGCCGCGCCGTCCTCCACCATGGCCGTGTTCGCTGGTCTGGTCCATCCAGACCAGCCGGCTGATCCCCTCAGCAAATATTATTCATCAACCAGCCGCTACAGTATTTTTTTCTCACAAAACCAGCCAAGTTTCAGACCAGCGAACGGGCAGCATGGCAGGAATGGTTCGGCAATAGCCCACCATTGCCTGACAACTAGGAGCGTTGTGCACGCCTCCTATCTTACGCTTGACTATATAAAAAAATACTATATCTAATGTATTATCGAATAAATTATTGTCTATTTATCACAAAATATATATCTCTATACAGTGTCTATCTACCAGCTGGTGTCATAGATATTGATAATCTATCGATGAAACATAGAATAGTGTGAACCGTCCCGTATGAGTACTCGTGCTATAGCTCTCCACGTTATGCCAGACGACGCGCGTAGATAGGCGGTGAAGATCGATGTATATGCACTAGTGGAAGGGGGCGCGCCCTCGCGCGCCACATCAGTCAGGCATTGATCTGAGAAAAAGGCAGATAAATAGTAGATTTGGAGTATTGATTCAGCTGTGACAAATCGCTCTTTTTTAAATTACGTATTTGTAATTTTGTACGCGTGTGGTCTGCGTAGATGGCCACATTGAGGGCAAATACAGTAAGAGCGATAGGCAATTATATACATCTATATATACATCTATATTGTGGTTTGTCCTGATATTTAGAGCACTGAAAGACAGTTACAATCAGCATGGTAGACCATCAGAGCATTATACAAGCAAGGCTCACGTATATAGCATGGTGGACCATAGTATGAATATTACATAGTTGTCTTTTGCACTAAACGCACAAGACAGAAGTTCAGCAGCACTTGCAATGTACAAGGCGCGTGGCCTCGCGTGCATTTGGAATTAGCAAGCAAGTCTATTGGCAAAAGATGTGTGCTCAGTGCTTCAATGGTAATAGCATCAGGGGTAGGAAGTCAACATGGCCATGACGTAGGTCCATACACTGTACAGAGCGACTATACATACACTGTTCATGAAGATGGGTAACATGGAGCAACCCTGCTTCTGAAGTAGTTTGGGTAATAGCACACGTAGTTGGAGCATACAACTATTGCAGGCATAGTGGTTCCTGGAGGACCTGCACATTTAGATTTTCCATTTGCTGATGTTGAGGTGGTGGAGACAGTGTTCTGAAGAATGGTACCTGTACACCTATTTATTACTGCAAAAGGAGTAACACCCCCTAAGGGCACCTGGATATATAATAAGAGAGTAAAACAAATTAGCAAGTATTTCAAGAAAAAGGAACTACTCATTTAGATTCGTAATAAAACCAGCATGCACATAAGCTCAAGTAGTCTCTTCACCGAAAAGAAAAGAAAAGGAAAGGGAAATAGACAAAGTAACTTCTGTTTGTGCGTTCAAGCAAATAAACAGCAGTAAGAAACCGAGTCATCTGGAAAAGGCTTCAGTAGAAATAGTTCGTTCTAACTCTGAAGTTAAACCTGGAACGACTGAATGAATAGCATTGGTAAAGATGGAGATCTGTACATAAAAACATAGGAGTTGCTGACCTAACTAAAGACAGGGGGAAGATGATTATTATATTCTGACAATCCAAATAATAAAGTTGATGTTCTCATGATCTAACGAAGCTGATGTTCATTACAGAAATGGAACATGGTGCGACCATATTCTCCTAGATAATTGGTTTATGTAAGATCAATGTAGAATAAATCGTTACTATAAAAGCCTAGGGTTTTTGGTTTTAACCATACAGTCAATTGAAATTATTCTATGTCAAAAAAACTGACATGAATTAGAATGTATGCCTGCTCCTGGGTTTTCCTTGTGCCGTTCCCCAAAATATCGTGCCCCTATAGGTGGCTTTTATCTGAGGAGGGAAGGGAGGGGGATGGAAGGGAAAGCAGCAGTTGCAGCATGGGTCACCAGGATGGAAAATTATCAAAAATGAAATTAGACAAGAGAAAATAAAATGCGCGAAAAAAGGGAGGAAGGAAGAAACTAAATGGATCATCCATCAACCTAGTAAAAGAAAGGAATTTTTTTGTTTGCCTCTATGCATATCCTTTTATTAAATATAAATTACGAAAAGCACAGACTGCTTTGAGTCTCTTACAACACAAGGGTCAACCAGTGTATTCAGAAAGCAAGAGTCTTCATAATTGATACATACTTGCATAGGCGGGCAGGCCGGTGACAACAATAAAAAACCTCGGTAGGCTTGGTGATGCAACTTTCCATACAACGGGTGAAGAACCGGAGAGCGCTACAGAGAACCAACATTCAGACAGAAACAATTTACAGTTCACTAATATAAATATGTAGATAACATTTTACCGTCCCATAAATTAGCAGAAGCATTTTCCAAATATTGAGGTCTCGATAGCATTGTAAGCCCATTTGCAAGCATATATATTTTTTAAAATACATTTACCTTTATATGAGAATGTGTGTGTTGGAAAGAGTAGTGGAGGTCTGCTATGATGCTGTGAACTCCGAAGCTTAAATGCTTTAGCCTTGTTGCAATGCATACAGCTCAAGGTTTTCTTCCTGGAGGTTTACAGAAAACGCTAACCAGAAGAACTACTGTGAAGTGTCGATAGCAAACTATCAGTATGCTCTTTGGAGTTATAAAGTGGCATGCGAAAAAGTTAGCTTTGTACTGTCACCCGCAAGTGTATAACGGAGACACAAAAAGAAACTGAATCGCATAAAGTGCCATTTGCCTCATTTTATATAAGGAACAGATGACCTGGCGAGCAGGAAAACATTGTAGATGGCAAGGCTGCATGCATAGAACAATATTTTTGTAAACATTTTGCAATCTGAAAGGTGATATGAAGCGTTAGTTGTGACTATTTTTCCTATTAGGGATTAAAGAGTAAGGCTAAACATTGAAGTACTCTGTAGCACACATGATGAAGATGCTCTGGGACTTGGACCAAGGAACTGAAATGTCTAGGATTCTGAGAACAAATCAGAGTGCCTGTAGGAAGCTTTTCAAATTTGACAATGAGCATGAAACGTTAAATGATAAGCAACTCATTTTTGCTATGCAAAACATGATGCATAACACAAGGGTAAATTAACATTATATTAAAGGGAAATTTTACTCTGTCTATCCTCCATTTACAGGCAACAAAATTGTGGCTAGAATTATTTGGGGCCATTTAATTTGGGAAGAATACTATGCAACTGTTCATAGTTTGCTAAAAATATTTTTAACATAGCTGGTAGGTGCCTGCCTTTTCAGAACATTTACACTCTGATGATGGCATTCCAAATGCCTGACTCTCGCTGTCCTCCATTTGCAGGCAACAAAATTGTAGCAACAATTATTTTGGGACATCTAATTTAGTAGGACACCTATTCAGGTGTTCGCAGCTTGCTGAAAATGTTTTTAGCACAGCTGGCAGGTGTCTGCCTTTTGAGAACATGTACTCTCTGAGAATTAGGCACACCCCACAATTTCTTCCAGCAAAGCAATGAAACCAAACGAATAAGACCAAGATCCAAATGAATAAGACCAAATATGCATGACTATGTAAAGATTTACTGGGCCGAGTCAGATATAATTGAAATTGGAGCAAAGAATAGAGGGAGAAAGTATGTAACAAGATTGCGACCCTGTGGATCCAAACAACATTGATCTATTTTCATCAGCTAACTTAAGATATCACAGAGGTTTAACAATAACCATAATTTTCCCGTTAACCTGTAAAAAGAAGCATTTCTTTGGCAACTCTAGATCAGGGAAGAGGAATAATCCATTTCACGCAGACTTACCAATGTTTCTCGCTTTTGGGGAAGCAAACTATTTGATTTCTGAACTGTGTAGACCATTGAACTCTAGACCTGATAAATACAATAAAGTATGAGTCTCAGGTTTTATTAGCATATAAATCTACCTTACTGGAATCTAGCAAAGGTACACATTGCTTTGTTTCTGTTAGCAGCACAGTAATGTATTGAGGGCAAAGATATTTTCAAAAAAAAAATTCTGTAGGGCAAAGGAGGCACCACAAATGATTAAAGAAAATACAGTCGCGCTCATTGAGCATGTGCCTTTATTTAGGTTTGGATCATAAACAGTGTGTAATCTTTTTTGAAAATGAGGAAAGCATAAATTGGGAAGTACAGAGAAGAAAGAATGGAATCTACATGCAGATGTCCTCCACGCAACCATAGCCATAGATGTGCTTGAAAGGACCAAGTGTGATGCTTCCCCAATATGCATTGACTCCAGAGTCCCTGCAAAACGGCCTTCATCAGTCTGCCAAAACAACGCTGGAGACAGGGCAAGCAACAGAAACATGTGGTTGAGCTGCAGTCGTAGCACCTGTGTGTTATGCACCATAAAAGAATCATCCACGCAGCCATGTTTGCACAGTAATCGGGCTCCGATATTGCAAATGTCAATTTGTACAGAGGAACCTAGCCTGGTTTAAGTTTGCACCTTGCACAACAAAAGGAAATTGAAAAGTGCAGCCAGGAATAGTACAGTATGAACATGAGGGGAAAAAACCAAATCCAATGATAAAATCAGAAAGGCAAAGGTCAGACCTCACGTTCATCCTCCTGCAGGCAGAGTAAATCTGGGAAATCGTATGGGAGTAGGATTTTGAAATGAAGCAAAACCAAAAATGAGGATAAGGACATGGTGCTCCAAATCTGATTTGAAATGAAGCAAAACAAAAAATGAAGATAAGGACATGGTGCTCCACATCTGAAGTCTTAAATGGCTACATAGACCAGATCCGTGAATACGAATCGCAAATGAAATGTAGGAACCCAAAATCAAAGTGGAAAATCCCGAAGCAGAACAACCTATATATCAATCAATGAACCCTATGCTAGAAATATGAAATGAGGCAGCCCACACCAATCGACAGCAATCACAAAACAGATGATATAACTGTGAAACCAAAAAAAAATATGAAGAGACCAAGGGCGAGGCTGACACAGCGGGAGGAGGGATGGAGATGAGCAGATAGGCAGGGGGAGGTGTAGGCAAGGAGCGCCGTCGACGCTCTGCTTCCACCGAGCCAAGCCGCCGCCGACGACGACGACGAGGAAGAGGCAGTTAGGGTTTCGTCGAACGCACGCAGACTACCTGAGGATGCAGCGCGGGGGGAAGCCGCGGCGACGGTCACCAGGGGGGCGTAGCCACACCACTCCGTCGCAGGAACGGCCACCGGCGGGGCGCACGCCTGGCGCTGCGCCGTGTGCCGAGGGCACCGCCTCTCCGGGCGGCATCGCTGGCCTTGGCCGGCATGCTATCACGTCGGGAGAGAGGGAGAGGGCGGGGGAGGGAGCAAGGAGGAGGTCGGCTGGCGCCGATTCGAGGACCAGCTGTCGTCGCCTTCATCGTTGCCGTCGCCCGCGTGAGGAGAGAGGGAGCGAGACGGAGCGGAGAGTAGAGAGGGAGAGGAGACGAGATATCTTGGGAAGCATCGAGAACCTAAAGCAGGAGCCGAGTATATATTCATTTCCTTGATTCCGGTGAAAAGCCAAGAGAAACCGATTCTTACGTAGGCGAACAGGCAGAAGCCAAGCAGTAAACACAGGAGATGGCTTCGGTAGAATCAGGCGGCAACAACTGGAGACGTCGATCGTCCTGATCCAACGGCAGGAGAATTTTGGGTGACGTGGACAGGGCTCCTGCTCGAGGAGCTGTCGCTCCTTTTACAGGTTAAATATGCGGTTGTGTAGTATATATGGAAAGGCCCTGTTGGGTATGCTGTTTTTTTTTTATTTATAAGCTGGCTGTGGCTGATTTACTGTGAGAGAAAAATACTGTTCCACGGCTGATAAGCCATGCTGATAAGCTCAGCCGAACAGGGGGAAAATTGTACTATGGGTGTAGTCCTATATTCTATTCTATACAGAGTACGTGCTTTGGCGTGCTTATATTACTCGGAATCACGGAGGGGTCATGTTCATGGCCTGACAGGTAGGGATGAAAACGGATCGGATACAGACACTGATATCGTATTTGTTTTTATATTTATGTCCGGATTCGGATTCGAATACAGATAATATAAAAAATATTGGATAGGATACGATTGGATATCGACATCATAAATATGCGATTTAAATATTCGGATACGAATACGGTATCGGATGTTAAATATCCGAACTCGGATACGGACGAATTAAAATCCCTCTAAACAGATTCGGTCTCAAATTCGATCGGAAAATATCCGTTTTCATCTCTACTGTGTGGGTTGCGCTAGCAAGCGTTTTTTTTTTATCACACCGTGCAATGCAGCGGTGAAAGGCCGCCCGCTGATTGGAATTTGCGAGGCACGAGGCAGCACACGGAATGCGGCACGCGGTTCCCCTGTGTTTGTGTGCAGACGGCCAAAGCCCCAGGTCGAGGTCGATACCCCCGCCGCGCAGCCCAGTTAGTATGCGGGCCCAGAGAGACGTGCACCAGTGCACAGCAGTCGGGTCCATCAACACGTTGGCGTCAGCCCTGGCTGGCTGGCGAGGCTGGGCTTGTAAGGATTGGGCCCATTAACACGTTGGCGTCAGGTGGCTTCCTTCCAGTGATTTGAAAAGGATTGGTTCCGAATCTAGAACTATGCTCACACCTCCTGGATGCATGTCTTCGCTCTTCTCCCCATAGTAACATTCCAAATCCTTTGATTTGATACAAACATCTCCATAAAACTAAACAAATTCCTTCAAAAGTTGCCCGTTCCATTCCAAAAACACCATGTTGAGAAGCATCACTGATAGAGTCTGATGGCTTAGCTTGACCACACACATTCCTTGCCCTGATCCCACTCACCTAATCGTTTTCCGACCACCGATGAAAAACCGTTGCAGTAGTAGCTTTCTGATCACTGTAAAACAATACTTTATTTCATAGTAATTCATATATAATAAAGAAATATGTGTGGATGAAGCATTTGTTTATGCTGATGCCTCAAATTTTTTTTATCATGATTTCTCCGTCACTCAAATTACAGCCACATCATAATCGATGCTCATTTTCCTTGGTGGACTGCTCTTCTTTAGTCCTGTTCATCCGGCTTATAATCCGTACTTTTCAGCTTATTTTTTCAGCCGGAACAATGTTTTTCTCTCACAACAAATCAGCCAACAATGTTTTTCAGCCGGCTTATCAGCACGGTGTTTTTCTTTAAACCGTTAGCTTCTGTGGACTCTTCTTCTTTCACGCGGTTAATTTAAACTACTTGCTTAGTCAATATGTCCTAATGCACCAAACCAATATCTTGCGGTTCCCAGAGCGTATAGCTAGAAGAACCCCAGTTAAGCAGTCATATTTGAACAGTGTCTCTTGCATCATCTCCTTTTCTCTTTGTGTATGTGTCCTCTGTCCATGTCCAGACCAAATACCAAATCAACGTTCTGCATATCTATTTGGGAGTGTGATTAGATACACATATGTCTGCAGGAGTAGAGCAAGCCTTGGTGAGCATTTCGACGGGAGTGATGAACTCCCTTCTTAATAAGCTTACTATCCTCATGGATGAACAGTATCTCAAGTTCAGCAACATGTCGAAGGAGTTGTCATCCATCAGGGATGAACTCAGCACCATGAATGCCTTGCTGGAGATTCTAGCGGACAAGGAGGAGCTGGATCCCCTGACCAAGGATTGGAAGAGCCAAGTAAGAGTAAGGGAGATGGCCTATGATATTGAGGACTGGATTGATGAGGTCATTCGCCATGCTAGCCAGGATGGTACCACAGCTGATTTCATTCAGAAGATCATTCAGCATATCAGTATGGTGAGAACCAAAATTCGTATTTCCAATGAAATACAACAGATCAAGACTCGTGTCATGGAGGTGAGTCATCGTCGCAAAAGGTACAAGATCGATGTGAGCACCTCTAGATCTAAATATGTGCCTGTTGACCCTCGCCTCCACGCACTTTATGCTGATGAAGATGGCCTTGAGGGCATTGATGGCCCAAGGAATCAGCTGGTCAAGTGGCTCACGACAGCAGCTAAAAGGATGTCGTTGGTGCCTGTGGATATGGCAGCCACCCGATCTCGCCGCAGATCGGCTTTGTGGCTGCAACAAGCAATGGTGGTATGTTGCGAGACCATGGTGGCGGTGACACTGCATTGCTGGGGGCGGAGCCGAGGGGCCATAGTCGAGCAAATGCCCGGATGGGACGGTGAGATGAGAAAATGCAGAAGGGCCAAAGGAGGAAGGAGAAACTAGCTGTTTGTTAATCGTATTGGTTTGACACATTAACTCAGTCGTTGGATGTATACACTGAGACCAATTTATCATGAGACGTCACATATGTTTGTAAAGACACGGGGATGCAAATGCCCTAATACGTGTTTGACAGTGCACAAGGGCTTGCCATCACTACCGGAAACGGCTTGTTCGCCGACGGTCACAGGGTCTGCCGATGGCCAACGAATAAGCCATCGGCAAACAGGAGGCTTTGCCGATGGCAAAGCAAAGCCATCGGCAAACAAATTTCGCCGACGGCCAAGCCATCGGCAAACCTCAGCCAACGGCAAAGACGGAATTTGCCGACGGCCGAGCCATCGGCAAATCTCAGCCATCGGCAAACACCGATCTTCGCCGACGGCCAAACCCAGGCCATCGGCAAACTTGGCCAGGCCAGACGTCGGCGGACTCCAGCCGACGCCGTCATCTTTGCCGACGGCCAGGCAGTCAGGCCGTCGGCAAAATATATGGCTATGCCGACGGCTGACCATCGGCAAACTATATATGCCGACGGCCTCTAGTTGCCGTCGGCAAAATTTGATTTTTTTTGAATTTGTCTTCCAGTTTTTTTCTGGTGTCTTCCTACCTCAAATAAAACCCAAGTCCAAAAGTTAAGACAATTTTGAGTTTTTTAGCTATATTCCGTAAATTATTTCTGTTTATTTGCATTTTTCCAGCGACTCCAAAGTTGAACTGCAGGTACATGAAATAATGAGATTTTTTTATTCAAAAGATGGTATTCATGATTCTAGGAGTATGTTGAGGCCGTATCTAGGAGCTCGCATGAAGTTAGGACCATGTTGGTGTCGTAGCATGGCGAGTTACGTGCGGAAAAAGTGTTTTTTAATTATAAAAAATCCAAACGAAGTCCAAAATTGACGAAACTTCTTGACGTGTTATTTCATTGCATGTAGAGCCTATGAAAAAAGATCGAGACAATTTTGAGCAACTTGCGACGTTGGATGCCCAAAACCCAGACATGTCCACATGTGATCACAGGTAATCACATGTGGAGATGTGTGAGTTTTAGCCATCCGACGTCACCACTTGCTCGAAACTTTTTGAAAATTTTACCACGGCCTCCACATGCCATGACAATATAACTCGTCAAGTTTCGTCAATTTCGGACTTCGTATGGGTTTATATAATTAAAAAACACCTTTTCCGCACGTAGCTCGCCATGCTACGACACCAACATGGTCGTCATTTCATGCGAGCTCCTAGATACAGCCTCAACATACTCCTAGAATCATGAATATCATCTTTTGAATCTAAAAATCTCGTTATTTCATGTACCTGTAGTTCAATTTTAGAGTCGTCGGAAAAATGCAAATAAACAGAAATAATTAACGAAATATAGCTAAAAAACTCAAAATTGTCCCAACTTTTGAACTTGGGTTTTATTTGAGGTAGGAAGACACAAGAAAAAAATTGGGCAGGAAAAAACAAAAAAAAAAGCAAACTTTACCGACGGGCGGAGCAGGCCGTCGGCAAAGATTGTTTGCCGATGGCCGTGCCCAGGTGACCATCGGCAAAGAAGGTGGCCCAGGCCGGCCCTATGGCCGCCACGTGTGTATTGTTTGCCGATGGCCATCGGGCCAGGCCATCGGCAAACAGGTTTTTTTAAAAAAAAAAATAAAAACCACGCCCACCCGGCCGCGCCCACCCCATCCCCAACCCTAACCCGGCCGCGCCCCATCCCGACCCGCGGCCACCCTCGCCGCTCCGGCCGCCCCGCCCGGCAGATCCGGCGCCCCGGCAGATCCGCGGCCCCGCCACCCCGCCGCGGCCGCCCGGCCCCGCCGCCCCGTCGCGGCCCCGCCGCCCCGCGCTGCAGCAGCCCCGCCGCCCAGCACCGCTGCCCAGCCCCGCCGCCGGAAGGAGGACATGGGAGGGGAGAAGGGAAGAAGAGAAGGGGAGGAGGAAGAAGGGAAGGAGAGGAGGAAGGAGGAAGAAGAAGAAGGGAGGAGGAAGAAGAAGAAGGAGAAAGAAGAAGAAGGGGAGAGGAAGGAGAAGGGAGGAGGAGGAGGAGAGGGCTGTTCACGCCGTCCACGCCGTTGTCCTGTCCTCGCCGTTCGTCCACGCGAGAGTATCACCGCCACAGCAAGGTATAACCCTTCTTCTCCATCATCGGCCTTCGTGCCATGTATGTGATTGACGACCTTCGTGCTGGAATTGTGGATGTATGGGCCTTTGTGCCGTGAAATGTGGATGTCGGCCATCGTGCCTTCGTGCCCATGTTTGGTGGTTGTTGGCCTTCGTGCCCATGTTTGGCCTTCGTGCCATGTTTTTTTTGCATGTTTTGGGACCTTCCCGTGTAGGGGAGGTGCTGCCGAAATTTTGAGTGGATACTAACCCTTTTTTCTCTTTTTGTAGGAGGACCCGTGAGAGGTACTCGGTGACCACGATCGTCTTCGTGGGCGTTGCGGGTCTTCCTACACCGCGTCGACTCTCCACCGGCCCGCTACCCGCCTCTGCGCCCCCACCCTAGGTATAAATCACCTTTGTGCCTTTTAGTTGTTGCAAGTACATTGCGTAACCGAGTTAGGCGTCTCCCGTCCGAAAGTGATACGCGGTCGTTGGTATGCTGATCAGTGCATATTCGCGACGGTATCTCTTTCGGATTGTCCACGTTTTTTGGACAGCTTGAGGATGCGTAGATGGGTTAGCTTCCATGTTCCGCACCTGTCTGAGTCGGAGTTTCGGTAGCACCTCCCCGTTGTTCTCCGGATGCACACTCTCCCCGCCGGGACGTGTATCGGGAGAACAGCGGGGAGGTGCTGCCGAAATTCCATCTCGAACGGGAGCGGAGCATGGAAGCTAACCTCATCTACGCATCCTCGGGTGGGATTAGGACCTATCCTTCACCTATTAGATGGTTGGAACGCCTTGCACTCGCAGCTGTTGGTTCTATTAGTCGCTTACGTTGGTGCATGACAGAGGATGGCTGACCGTGAGTGGATGTACACTGGGTTCAAAGACAAGACAGAGGAGTGGGTAAAGGGGACCAGTCACTTCCTAGAGCAAGCATTTGGCCCAGCTGCTAAAGGGGCGATTCGGGTGTGGTGTCCCTGTAGCAAGTGTAAGAACGAAAAAAAGAAAGAGAGGCGGCCGATGTACCATGACATTTGGAAGAACGGATACGTTCCAAACTATACCCGCTGGATCCTCCATGGGGAACGCCAACGGCTTAGGGAGGCGGTGGTGAGATCGGACCACCGTGTACAGCTCGTCGCTCGAGCCAGAGAGCTACACCAGCCCGGTCGTCTACGACAAGCTCACCCAGTACGCCGCCGCAGCTCAAGAGCGCCATGGCGAGGACCACGACCCCGCCACCGAGCCCCTTGACACTGACCTTGTGATGAGGCTTGGATCAGGGAAGCAGCACGGCCGGTACTTCATGGCCAACAGCGTCATCGACCCGTCCTCTGTTCCGACGCTGAGCCAGATCCGCAGAGAAGACCGGCAAAGGGGGGGCGGATCGCAGATCCCCATAGCGCCTCGGCAGCAGAGCACCGCGCACATGGTGACGACACTTCAGGTAAGTGGAGTTTCATTCGTCGTTCAGTCGTTTCACGCATGATATACCTTGCCTTCAAATGCTGGTGTAATATTGCAGAGCACGGTGGAGCAGCTGCAGGCGGCCCAGGCGGCCCAGGTGGCTCTCCAGGCGCAGCGGGATGCGGCCCATCAGGAGCGGCTGCTGGCACTTACGCAGCACTACCAGAGACAGTTGGCGGACCTGTCCCTACACTTCCGGGCCCAGATCCCGGGAATGCAGGAGCCACCTGCCTCGATCTTCGCTCCACCACCGATAGTTCCACTGCCTGTTCCTGTAGCTGGTCAGGTGAGCACAATGCTTGTCGTTTTAGCTTGTGCGGCCAGCCTGCAGGTACTAATTACATCACTTGGTCTTTGTGCAGGCACAGTCGGCGGGTTCGAACCCAACTCCGAGTGGTAGCCCTCCACTTGGTCCTTCTCCACAGGACGGCTGGCCACCTCACCAGAGCTTCCCCACGCAGCCGTACGCCTGGCCAGCTCCACCGCCACCACAGTCGCAGGGGTACGCCTCCTGGCCGCAGCAGGGGCACTATCGGCCTCCAGGCATCTGTCCGCAGCAGCTGGGGCAGTACTGGCAGTACGGATCGGCCCCGCAGTCGGGTTGGTCGCAGCCGGGTGGTGGGGGCTCGCCTTCGAGTTGGCCTCCGTGGGAGCAGGGTGGTGGGCGCTCTGGGACCCCTGGCGACGGCGCCTCGAGCTAGGTACTACACTTATCGCATTTGGACCTTGTATGATGATGACTATGTATGGATGACTATTTGTGGATGACGATCGACTACTGTGGCTTGTGTATGGATGAAATTGGACATTTGTCGCTTGTGTATGGATGAAATTGGATGACGATCGACATTTGGTGATGCAAATGGTGTTTTGATGCTATATATGTGGATCATATGATATATATGTGATGTATGTGTGTAAATATTGTCGAAAAAGCTAGCAAACAGAAAAAAAAGGAAAATTTTTTTTTCCCAGATTTGCCGATGGCCAGCCGTCGGCAAACCTGAGAGTAGGTGTCGGGAAAAACAGGTTTGCCGATGGCAGGACTGGCCGTCGGCAAAATGGTCATATGTTTGCCGATGGCCGGCCATCGGCAAACCATCTATGCCGACGGCCAGGGCCATCGGCAAAAAAATTCAGAAATAAATAAAAATCGCCTTTGCCGACGGCTGACCATCGGCAAACACGCCGCCTTTGCCGATGGCCGGCAACGTTAGCCGTCGGCAAACAGACCGTCAGGCCTGACGGACGGTCGGCTGACGTGGCGTGTTTGCCGATGGTGGCCGCGGCCATCGGCAAAGCTACGCCGACGGCCTGACAGGTGGCCATCGGCATAGACGCCTTTGCCGATGAAATGTCTGCCGATGGCGCTATGCCGATGGCCACCTGAGATAGCCATCGGCAAACTCTTTGCCGATGGTATTTTCTTCTTCGCCGATGGCTTTGGGCCATCGGCAAACCAGCCAGATCCGGTAGTGCATGTAATGGACCATTTAGGGGGCTAAAGTGTTAAACTGCATGGCAAAACCATCAAGTACCATTTACACGACGTGTACACGATGTGTACATGGGCTACATACTCGACTGTTTACGGCTAGTGTAAATTACAATAGTAGTTCCTAAACTGTTACGTCGCGTTCTCATCTAGGTCCTAGAAACTCTACTAAACAATTTAAATACACTTAGCCACGTCCTGATCCATCAGCTGACATGACGCTGTAGCATGAAACAAATATGCAGATCCGCAATTTATAAATACATACACGGATAGTCTCTGGACTATCATATATTAATTTTATCTAGATCCCAAGGCTATAAATTAAGTCACATATCTAAATCTCTAATAATCCATAAAAAAAAAAGCACTCCCAGAGACCCAGACGAAAACACGCGCACCTGTAGCTCCGTGTGCCGCGCCGTCCTCCACCATGGCAGGAATGGTTCGGCAATAGCCCACCATTGCCTGACAACTAGGAGCGTTGTGCACGCCTCCTATCTTACGCTTGACTATATAAAAAAAATACTATATCTAATGTTTTATCGAATAAATTATTGTCTATTTATAACAAAATATATATCTCTATACAGTGTCTATCTACCAGCTGGTGTCATAGATATTGATAATCTATCGATGAAACATAGAATAGTGTGAACCGTCCCGTATCAGTACTCGTGCTATAGCTCTCCACGTTTTTAACCTGTAAAAGGAGCGACAGCTCCTCAAAGAGAAGCCCTGGCCACGTCACCGTAAATTTTTTCGTTCGTTGGATCTGCATGATCGACGGCTTAGGTTTCGCCCGCATGATTCTACCGGATCAGCTTCTGGTTTTACTGTTTACCTTTTACCTGCTTCGCTCTGTAGTGATCGTTTTCCCTGGCTTCTCATCTGAATCCGGGAAAAACAAATATATATTCGGCTTCTGCTTCTGTTTCTGGAGGCTTCATCAAAATATCTCGTCTCTTCTCTCTCCCTGCTCTCCGCTCCCTCTCCCTCCGTCTCTCCTCATGAGACCGACGGCGACGACGATGGCGACGGCAGCCGGTCCTCGGAGCGGCGGCGGCCATCCTCCTCCTTCCTCCCTCTCCCCGCCCTCTCCCTCTCTCCCTCTTCCTCTCTCCCGGCCAGGCCCAGCGACGTCGGATGGCCGGAGAGGCGGCGCCCTCAGCACGCGCCTGCGCTGTGTGCGTTGCTGGTGGCCATCCACGGCCACGGAGCGGCACGATTGAGCCCCGATGGCCGCCCCCGCGGCTTCCCCTGCGCTGCATCCTCCCAGCCATCTGCGGGCGTTTGACGGAACCCTAGCTGCCTCTTCCTTGACGGTGGCGGCGCCAGCCCTCAGCGCCCTCCTCCTCCTCCACGCCCTCCCCCCTGTGCCGCAGGGGCACAGCGACGGCGCCCCCCGCCGAGTCCTGCGCCGGTGGCGCGGGTGGCGTCCCCCGCCGCGGGACCCCGACGGCTGCCGTCCCCGGGCACCACGCGACAGATCGAGCCCTGCCGGTGGTTGACGGCGCGCCTGCCCCCTTCCATAAGTATGTATGACATTGTGATTTGTTGTTCCTACGTCTTCTTCCTGGGTAAAAAAAAACTAACCAAAACTGTTGTTTCAGTTTTAACTGTGAAGAGCAGCATTGCATCATTTGAGTGCTTTGTAACCACAGCACATTCGTTAACATGTGTTGGTTGGGCTTGTGTACCAGTTCCAGGTTCTCATCTATTTGGGTTTCATAGTTATGATTTTGTCGATGCCTATGTGATTTCCACTTAAATCTTATTTTGCTCAAGTCACTTCTGGATGCCTCATATACTGGGGCTTCTCACGGCCTCCAGGTTTGTGAGAAAAGTACTGAAATAGGGAAGCGATGGGAGAACCTTAGTTTAACTCTGTGATCAGCACTTCTTTTATGAGGAGGTCAGTTAGCTCATAAACTCAGAACTGCCATACATGCTTGCTATTTACTACTTAATGAACAAATGGTATGCCATTTTGATCTTCCAGAACTAAATTTGTTACGATTATCCCTTTGAAAGATACTTTCATTTTTCTACATGAAAATTTCCCATGACATTGTGCCTGAAAGACCAACAGTTTTTTTTGGAGGTCAAAAGACCGACAAAATTGTATGAGCTTATCTACAGATCTTGTATCTTGATAATTTTTATTTATGTGCCCACAGGCTTCCACCTCTGCTAATGTTACTAAGGCTGCCGCCATCCTTGTTTGAGGGTAGCTTCGTTGCCTTCGCCTCATCTAATGTCGATGTTTCATGGTATCTATCTGCAATGCTGATTGACACTAACTGTGAGTTTGCTGTTGGTTATGAATTTTACCTTCTTCGATGGATCATGTGCTCACAGTTACGTTTACTCCAGTACAATATTTGGGTTGCCTTAGCTGTAGTAAAATGTTTTTTTTTCTCAGTACATTGAAGTTGGACCATTTAACTGAATAATAAACAATTTAATTTAGCATTCAGTTACGCCCAATATGGGGTACCTGAGCAGATTATACAAATTGTCTCAGAGTTGTTTACGCACTTGATTTAGAGTAGTGGCTTATATATACTGTTGCTCTTTATGTGATAAATCTGGAAGGCACCTTGTGTACAGATTTGGGACATTGATGTGAAAAGAATATGTTATCTGCACCCGATTCAAAAGGCGATTGCTCTCTGTGTTGGAGAAGAGCTTCTATAGGTGAGTTATAGACTAATAACGACTAAGGAGTCTATGAATTCCAGAGGGTTTACTGCTCTAATGGAATTTTGCGGCTGCCATATGTTCGGAACAGTTCTGCAACCGTGTCTCTATTGAAGCTGCGTTTACCTCAAAGGCACCTGCCATGCCATACTGGAATCCTTTTACTGGATCTTACACCATTGTTTATTGATGCTAAAGTATACTGCTCTCAGTAATGTTAAAAAGGGGGTTAGGTTTCTAATCATTGTTCTCTCTTTTGTTGTCGTCTTCTCAGGTTCTTGGGTTAAGGGCACATTCTTAGTATGTTGATGCTATGCTGATGCTTCATGGATTCATCTGCACATCTATGTGTCTGGCAACAAATCACAGGTAAAAAGTTGTCAGTCCAGTTCCAGAAACACCTCTGTTTGTGATTAGTTCTTTTATATCATTTCTCTGTGCTCTGTATCCTGCGATATATTTTGTGTCTACCTTTACCTTATTTACTAAAAAAGATCGCCTCGATAGCTGCAGAGATTGTCTGTAGTCCGTCAAAACCATCTATAAATATGGTTAATAGCTTGGGCTTTCCAAACATTAAACTCTACAAAACTGCGGGACTTAGCATCCTCTTACCATGGCCATGTTAGCAAAATTTACTTTTTTTTGAGCCTAGCAAAATTTACTTGAGTCTGGTACAATATGCTCTCTCTCACATTGACATCCCTCAAAATTTTAGTGGCACAACTATCTGTTTCCCAGCAGTTCAGATATTCAGGTATTGCACTATTAATTGTGTTACTGGGATTTATTTAACTTTGGCATAGTTTCATGATCTAATGAGCACTCTCCAGATCACAAATGTATCGATGCATCACCTTTTATTTGCTTACTCTGGACTTCGTACAGTTTGTATGTAATTTCGCCAGCTTATAATGCCAATAGTTATTCTACTGTCTTTGTAATAGTGTGCATTCATGTGATTGGTTTGCAAATGATGATATTATCTACAGCCTACTAAGCCAATTCTACCTCTGATGCTCATGCCAAATAAAGGCTAATTCATATATGACCCATGTTTTGTGACATGTTTTTTTCCATCCATATCCCCTCTTCAACGACCCTTTTTTTAAAACCTTGCATCCATTTGGCCACTGATGAACCCATCTCTGCTTACTTGACTAATGGAATCCTATAATGCAGCTTCCACATTTCCTTAGTAGTGTTAAAAGTTTTGTAGGTTTATAAGAGCGAACGAGCAAATAAATGAAAAGAAGATATCTTTTTCTGATTTATGAAGACAGATGTACAATACAATATGATTTCCTTTATTTTATCCTGGCATCTTACTGTCTTGTAGGTCACTAGGTTGTAGGTTTTTAATTACCTTTATTTTTTATCTATGATTTTCTCTGTAGATTTTCCTTGGTTTCCTTGCTTTCTTTTGTTCACTTTAGAAATATGATTTTCCTTCTTTTACTATGCAAGCTGCACACTGGGAAATTCGTCTAGCCTTTGCGTTTGTCAGCCTACTGGAGGTCACAACTTATTCTTAGTATCCATGATCACTGGGAAAATCGGGCGGATGAAAACCTGTATGGCTGTATGCATTGCACTTGAATTATGAGATGGGCTTCATGCCTTTGTTGCGGGTGATGATATTTGTGCAGGTCACATATTTGTTTGACAACTTTCCCTTAAATATAGGACCTAATGCTCTGAAAAAATAGAACTTGATAGCTTGCATGCTTCGCAGTTGGCACATAAATGTTATCTTCTATTCCTGTTGTCTTTAGTTCAACTCCCTTTTGTCAGTTTTCAACCCTGCATACCTTATTTTGAACTTCAGAGTCCTGCTCATGGAGCAGTTCCTTTTCACCTTCCCAAGATGTCTGATAGATATAGGATGATCAGAATTCAATAGATTTTATATATATCTGAATGCATCAGTTTATTTGCCATCACAATATATGCTACATATATCTAAGTTCGCTCTTGTACACATGTGTGAAAAAAAAAGAATCTACAGACATTTTTCTAATATGTATGTCCATTCTTTGTTAAAAGACAAAATTTTGCATCAACAATGTTCTTGTCTCTACATTCATTGCCAGCTACTCAGGTACTTGCTGGTGGCATGTTAGATTGCTTATTACCGAGTCTACCAAATACATCTTTGTCACTGATAGTTGGGATGTTTCAGGCAGTGGCCATTCGATAGAGGTTGAGGATGGTAGCTGTACAAATGAAACAAAAAAATGTCGTCCATAAAGAAGTATTTGCTTCTATTGCGTCCGGCAACGCATCCCTATGACACACATAAATGTACATCCAGAGCATATTAGACTTATCTATTGTGTGTATCCTCTGTACATAGTAGACCAAAAAAACATATTGCTCCTTCTGCTTCATTGTCTTTTATAGATCACAGGTTATGACCTACGCCTTACATGTATATTGACCTGTACATTTCTTCAGACAGTCGCCACTTTTTTTCATGAGACTAAACAGCCTATTTACTGCCTCTGCAGGTAGCCAAGATGCAGATGCAGCATTTTCTTTTTTCACGGTTGGCAGCGCAGACAGGAAAGGCAGCTGTATGTGTCCATGTCATTACAAAGTGGACTTTTGATGCCGCTAAGATTTTGTAAGTTGCCAGTGACTGAGTAATGTATAAAGTACCTCCAAGCTTATGTAAGTTGCCCGTGACTAAACAATGTATAAAGTACCCCTAGCCTTGTGTAAAGGCTCTGTATCATATATATATATATATGACCATATGCAACTTAACCGTGTTTGTTTCCTCTTCCAGATCCTACTAGGTCAGTAGGCGCGCTTCGCCGCGCCAGAATTCTCGAACCCATATGAGGCAAGTAGGCACGCTTCGCCGCGCCCAGTAGCACGATGGCAAAGTGTTTAAATATAAACAGTAGAGTGAAGTGCTGCTTTATATCAACTCAAATGTACATAAGTCAGACAATGCCACACAAATGTGCTTTTAGAGGGAAAAATAGTTATAAACATTATGGAAAGAGAGGGAGTCATTTTGTTGTGACACAAGAACATTCCAAACAGGTATAGAAAAGTACAACTGTAGTAGAAAGAATGGAACCACAACTATCGGCCTATTGCATTCTCTTTTTGCTCTTCCAGTGTTGTCTCCACAGTACTCTTTTTTCCGTGAGCATATTAAGGTACACCTGAGAACAGGATTTTGAAACAACCAAACATTCTTGGTTATTATTTTTCCATCAACATATTCAGGTACACCTGAGAACAGGATTTTGAAACAACCAAACATTCTTGGTCATTCCAAGTTCAGATGAACAGCTCAAGCTCGTTGGCAATAATTTCAGTATGTATAGGGTTGTTGATATGAGCAGAGGAATTCTCATCATCAACAGGATTGATCAAACTACTACATGGAACATCTTAGGAAATAAGAATAAATTAATCTATCACCTAATGGAGGAGATCAAGTATCTGCTTATTGTTTTCGTTAAAAAAAATATCTGCTTATTGTGTACCGAGCATATTTTAGATGGGAGCTCATATTGCCCAAACAAAAAGTATCTCAAGAGAACTTTGTGAGTAATTAATTATTTCCCCTTTTGATGAGTAGTAGGTCAATGAATTCATGTTCAAACTTCACATGACACTTTTCAGCAGAGACGAAGAAATCAATTTATCAATTTATCATCCAAAGGAGAGTTATCTTGGCATACTGTGTACATTAAAACTCTATAAGAGCCAAAATTACAAAAGAAGAAAAACTGTTCCAGTTAAATTTGCTTTCAATTTGCATCCCGCTTTCTACTCATCTAACTTAATTAAAATTCTGTAAGTTTTTTTTAAAAAAAATTGTACTGCAGTTTGATCAGTATGCAAAATGTATACCTCCCAGCTGTTCGATCAATCATTAACCTGTTCATTGCAGAAAATGTTGAAGTAGCACTAAACATATATCCGTTGATTTTTGAATCAATGATAAATCACCAAAGTTGATCAGATATATCGTAGCCTCATGGGTATTTGCTATAGTCTGCAAAAGATGATTCATCTGAAAACCCTGTAAGGCTGTAAGAATTCATATCATTCACTGTTAGATAGTTGGATACAGATAAATCCTGAAAATATTAATAGCAAGTAAACAATGTACTGCACTATCAACAAATAATGGCACATAGCATTTCTCAGTACATAAGGATAGATCAATATTAAAAATATGAGATTACCGGCGAGTACTGAAATGAACATGGTGACATGATGAAGCTAAGCTGCAGTAAGTTTGGCATATAATTCATGTACCTTAATATGAGACATTGTACCGGTATTGTCATGTAAATAAGTTTAGACATGGTGATAGGATTATGGACCTATGCTTGGAAACCTACTTTTCAATGTAATCCTCATGCACACCTAAGTATTTTTATTTTTTATTTTTTTTTGCTTTGATGTTTCATTCGCTTGGTTGATCCGCCAATTTGTTAGGACCGTATGCAGTTGGGACTCTATCACAACCTTGACATACCAAAATACTAAAACTCATAGCATGAACTTGAGAAGTGAAAGGGCCTAACCATGTGAAGTAGGAGTATATAGAAAACTCAGCATCAACATTAGCAATTCGTTGGGCCATTGGGTCCTGGAAAAAAAAACGGTTAGCAATGTTTGCTATGAACTCAAAATAAATATGCACAAACCAACAGTGACACCATGTTTGAACCTTAAGACCGAAGGCATTGAAATCAGGGTCCCTGCATACAACCATGAAGAGATGGTGCCGCAACTACTTACTCACATGAAATCGTTCTGGCACTCCGCAAATGGAGTTTTCCTTCACTGCAATGCCATTGGCATATAACATTGCTTGAACACGACACGTATATGTCAGTTTGAGTGTTCAATCCAGGCTTCATAGAGCCAATCTAGGTGATGGAACCTGGGAATCTGAGGCTAAACCGAATCATAGGTTCATGATAAAAAAAAAAAAGTCATGCATCCTGAACATAAATTTTGCTAGTTCAATGTCAGAACTGAATCTACATTTGCCAGCATTCCCATGTTTGAGATTTGTTCTGACCTCTCTCTGCGATTAAACATGAAAGGAGAAATCAAGCCGTCAATTCCTTCCATGCAAAATGACACGCGAGAACCTAACCTAAGTCCTGATCTTTCGTTTATGTGATTTTGTGGTCGTGTAACACACGCTGCATCCTCCATTAGTAATGCGAATTAGTTATTTACACAAAGCAAGCCATAGTAACGTGCTGCATATAAAATGGCAATGATGATGAATTATTGCTAAAAACAGGATGCAAAATATGCAACAAAAAGATGTGAGCCCTGATTTTAGGCCACACATTCCATTCTGCAGATCCTAGTGAAGCAAAATATTCTTGGACCGAAGTTATTGGCAAATCTCCAAATTAAGATGAATGTTTGGCCTAATAATAAGGCTATAATAGCCTATCAGATAAGAAGGTCACCTTCTTGGAGAGGACCGGGAGGCCTCCTTGGGTGAACGGTAGGACCAGGAGCAGGCGAGCAGCAATCCTAAAAGAGACATGTTTCTAGCACCTTGAAAAATCCATTCTAATCTTGGCCGCTGAACGAAAAGAAAAAAAAGGAGACAATACCATTCCATGGATAAAATTTCTGGAATAAATCTACTAAAATCCACTGCACGTGTTGGTGTCACCAAGGATGCTAACTAATCCTCACATGATTGAGTCATTCCACGCCTGGAATTTCTATTTCGTAGCGATTGTACTGATTACCTAATTCCATGAGTCTTTGGTTGTTCGAGAGCACATACCAAATGGCGAGGGTTCCCGCAGAGGAGGACGCGGCCAAGGCCGGCGCTTGTTCGTGCCTGCTGTTGTAGGCAGCACGGTTCGTGGAGATCTAGAGGTCGTGGCGGCGGAGTGCTCGTGGACGGAGGTCGCCATGGTCGAAGGAGACATACGCAGGGCACGAAGCGACGACAGCAGAAGGTCGTAGGATAGGAGATGATGAGGCAACCTTCATAGCGAATAGGACCCAAAAATTCTGCAGATCGGCCTGAGCGCGTTATATGGAATTGAAGAACAGAGCAGAGAACAGAAAAAAACGGCAGAGTCATAAACCTAGGCAGAAATCGGAGCAAAAGGTAACCCTACCGGAGCTAGAAGAGCCGAAGAGCTAGAGACACCTAGAGCGGCGGCGCTACACTTGGTCAAGTAACAACGGCGCGTCGGCGGCCCAGATCTGCACGAAAGCGAGCGAGCACTAAGCAATAGGGAGGAACAGATGGGTGGCGTCGCTCACCATGGTTGCAAGCTCGGGGTAGGAAGCCGCTCCTCGGCTGGTTCGGCGCGAGGACGCCGCATCCCCAGCCGCCCTGCGTCCGCGTCCGCGTCTGCCGCCGCATCCGGTGGGAGAGAGGAAGCGCCACAGCTAGGAGAAGAAGAGGAAGAAGAAGCACGGACGGAGACGGCGAGGCGCGAGTCCGGGTGAGTTTTTTCCTTTTTTTTTATTTGACCGACGGAGAGAGCGAGGGGTTAGCAGGAGGCCCAATTAAACGAAGCGAGACCAAACCCAGGCTCACACACGCACGAAACTACGTGGCTGCACACGGTTGGTGAACAGTATCGAAACAGTAATCAGAGCGGTCTCAGCGCGCGGAATCTACGCGCTATATGGAGTTTCATATTACCATGCCAAAACTAAATAAGCATCTTTCGCCCAGCATTTGCCTATTGATTCCACACGTGATACCACACACCTTGACTGTTTCCTTCATTGTTCTGCATATAAGTCATTTACCTGCTTATATATGCATATATGCGGTTGTGTAGTATATATGCAAAATTGTACTATGGGTGTAGTCCTATATTCTATTCTATACAGAGTACTCCGTACGTGCTTTGGCGTGCTTATATTACTCGAGTTATTACACGGAATCACGGAGGGGTCATGTTCATGGCCTCATGGGTGTGGGTTGCGCTAGCACGCGTTTTTTTTTATCACACCGTGCAATGCAGCGGTGAAAGGCCGCCCGCTGATTGCAATTTGCGAGGCACGAGGCAGCACACGGAATGCGGCACGCGGTTCCCTGTGTCTCTGTGCACACGGCCGAAGCCCCAGGTCGAGGTCGATACCCCCGCCGCGCAGCCCAGTTCTTTTTTTTTTTGGCCCAGAGAGACGTGCACCAGTGCACAGCAGTCGGGCCCATCAACACGTTGGCGTCAGCCCTGGCTGGCTGGCGAGGCTGGGCTTGTAAGGCCCTGGCCCTGGGTTTTGTAGTTCGTTGGTGCTGCTCTGCTTTTTGTTTTTGGGTTGTGCATTGATCCATCCACAGCTCAGTTGGGTGGGCCTATCTGATTTTTAACTTATAGATTTATTTTTTTAAAAAACAAGTATAAAAGCAGTTTCGACTAGCGTGCAGTAGAAATAGAGATGGAAGCTGAAGATAGATGAAGCGGCGACCAAGCAAGCAAAGCCGACAAGAATTATACTTAGGGGTGTCAACCAAAAAAAGGCAACATATAAAAACTGAGCACAACTCAACTCGTTAGGTTACTCGTGGTGACCGTCCGAGTTAATTCATCGGGTGCTCGCAATTTCTTATATTTATCATAGGATCTAAGGCGCTATTTTTTTTAGGGTAAGCGATATGCCTGTTGACGGCAAGACGTCTGAGATAACTTCGTAAAACTTGACATATACTTTCCCAAACTTAAGGAGGTGCTCATAGGATACTTTTATTTATCTAGTTTTACTTTGTATGAATTTATTATCTAGAAAATATTAATAAGTGTATATGACAATAATTTTATTATATTCTCCCTTTTAATATAAATAAAATTATAAATTTATAAAACTAAAAAAATTTGTTGTGATATATATGTTAGGGGGCCATGGCCCCTGCTAGCCCCCTTGCCTCCGCCACTAAGCATACATACCTAGTTTATTTTTCTGTTTCCTCCTTCCATTTCACAAACATGTTCAAAAAAATCCATCACTTGAAAATCCAACGAATTTCTCTCACTTTTCTATTTCCCACTTCCACTTCGCAAAACAGGGGTTATAAATTCATACACGTGGGATTAAAAGAAATCACTGAGTCCTTAAGAGAATAGAAGGCACCGGTTCCCCTACCCGTCTCGGCAATCAGAATTCCAATTCCATTATTTCTTTCTTTCACGAAGGACATAAAATAAGAGACATATTATATTAGAGAAAATTACGTCGATAACTTATTGAGGGTTCATGTTGTCTAGAAGGACACCTTGAACATGTCTTCATCTGTACAGTCATCTCCTATTGTATATCGAAAAGGAGTCACCTAGATCAAGCTCAGATATCCCTTGGTCCAGCTTTATACAAAATTCGTAAACCGTATACAAAATAAAAAAAAAGTTGTTGGACGAATAGAGAAACAATCCATACAATCTTAGATGGCCTCTACCACAAAGTAGGCCATGGATATCATATACTATTTTTTGCGATAGAAATTAGGGGAGGGGGGCGCGTGCCCCCTCCCTTCGCCATTGCTTACCTTTGAGCTCTTTTTACAGTGGTTGAGAAATTTCATAGGTACGTATTTTTACTTGTTCTATTTTTGGAAAAAAGTCTACTTCACCCCTAAACTATGGGGATGGTCTACTTTACCCCAAACTACGAAACAGTCTATTCTACCCCCTGAACTTTGCAAAAACCGGCCAAATCACCCCCTCGAGCGGTTTTGGACGGTGGTTTTGCTACAGTAACATCTGCTTTTCTACGGTAACAGCAGTTTTGCCTTTTTTTTATTTATTTCGTCTGAATATTTAAAAAATCATAGTAAATCACAAAAGAAATTATAAAATGGAAAAATCCAATTTGTTGGACTCCACATGAGTAGATCTACACAGTGAACCTATAATATAGTATGCTTTAGTACAACAAATATGTCGTCCCGTTCACTGTGGTAGAGGCATACAACAAAATTTTGATCTATTTTTTCTATAATTAATTTGAATAATTCATACAACAAAAACCGCTCGCGGGGGTGATTTTGGCCGGTTTTTGCAAAGCCGTTTCATAGGTGGGGGAGTAAAGTAGACCACCCCTATAGTTGGGGAGGGGGGTGAAGTAGACTTTTTCCCTTCTATTTTTTATCCTTTATTTGAGGATGATTATTTATAAAATTTAATTTCGTTATTGAGGATATTGGTCACAACAGTCCCCTTGTCATGTACTGGCACCATCGAGTCAATTCTATCCGAAATCGTTCAGTTGGCAATCACTGAATGTCGTCGCGTTGTTCCAGCTACCAGCGTGCTATGGCGTCGTGGGCAGGTTTGATATTTGATCCTCGCTGAATGGCAGACCATGACAAACAGACCCACCGTACCAGTGCCAGTCTGACAGCAGGGTTGCTAGGATCCGCCATTACATTTGGGTTGAAGCGCAAAACCATGCGCATGGCGTTCGCCGCGAACGTCTTGCCAGTCCCGCGGTGCCAAGAATACTTGATCGTGACTGTCGATGTGCCGTCGCTGAAGCTGCCTAGAAGTCTTGAGTTGTACCTGTATTCTATTGTCGCCAATTTTATCGACTCATGGAAGACAATGAAATTATTGTTTTACCCTTAACTGAATATAATTAAATAATAAAACTCAGATCTAGTCCCACCTATTTTGGTACTGTCCCCACTTATTTTTGATACCGTCCCCACCTATTTTGGTATTTGTGGGTACTTACACATTACCTCTATTTTTACACCGTTTGATTTCTCCGAATGGATGGTTCATATTTTTTTTCAATCATTGGTGCCACCGCTATCTCCATGATCTCCCAAGCCATCGCAATAGTAGCACCACGAGCAGTAGAGCAAGAAATAGTGAGTTCCAGATTGGCGTTCATCCATTCCTCCCAGGTCGCCTCTCTCCTCCTTGTGTGCGACTTCCGCGCCAGTGGATCTTCTCGACTTATGCCCCTATGCTCAAGCTTCATCTCGTCCCTGCTCCGACTACCGTACTCCACCCACTCTTCGCACCTGCTACCACAATGGCAAGTACCTTGCTAATTATGCCAAAGCCGTTCGTTCCAAGTGGAGCCCCTATTGGCGTTCATGTTCTTCTAGTTTCAGAACGCCACTTTCTCTTCTTAGTTACCGTTGGTTTTTATATATATTCTCTAAGAAGAATCATAACAAAGCATTTTATGTATAGTTTTATCTATCTATGGAGAGACCGAGGATCAAACTGGCAATAAAGAGAATTTAAAATTTGGGAGAAGAAAGAAGAGAAACAGTGGACTAACATATCGTGCAAAAAGAATTAGAAGCCAGTGGAATTGTGGAAATTGTTTCTTTCACAACGAAGATTGTTCGAGGTGCTCCAATTAATTCAAGCTGGTTTCCCATGCTTAGACCATCAACAGATTGGCCGTGTGTAGTGCTAGTGCAGTGTCCAATCAATCTCAGTGAAGATGCTCACCAAGAACCAAGTCTTTTCTTTCCCTGGGCAAGCCACGATGGAGGCAACAACCTCCTCGTTCGAAAACCTCAAACAGTGCCTTGTCACAGATCAGGATGTTAGAGAAGAAATACCCAGTACCAGGATAAATGATAGCCTTCTTGGAAAGAGACAGAGAAAAATGCAAAGCTCTACTCACCTAAGATTCAACGTGCTTTGGCCAAATACCCATGCCAAGGATGAAGGATTTCTCTGGGAGTCATGGTGAGTGGGGTGAGAGTGAGAATATTTCTCACTCGATTCTCACTGCCCTCGGCGATGCTTCGATCAGGTGCCTTAGTTTTGGCCACCGTGTGAGGGACTGTTGTAGTGTAGTGTGTACTTGTGTAGAGGCCACCTTGATTCTCTCAGGCCTCTGCTGTCGGTGATGCATGGCCAGGTCAGCAGCAGGTGTAGTACGTGTACTTGTGTAGAGGCCGCCGGAGCCGCCGGCAGCCGGCGTACGTGCGGCGTGGCTGCCTGGGCTGGGTGCTGGGGCGGTGGGCTGTCCAGTGTCGCGCGCCGAGGACTCACACTCAGTGCAGGCAGGACGGGTAGGTTTCAAGGAAAGGAAAGCCAAAGCCGGGGGGGTGAGGGAGGGGACGCGTGGGCGCATGTGGGGAAGCATCCCGGAGCAGGCGGAGGATGGATGGGAGACGCCGCTCGCTGGCTCGCTGGCTTTCGCGGCGATCTGCGGTGGGCAGTGGCGGAGGATACGGGACCTGACCTGACGCTGACGGAACCGACCCATCGTCGTCGATCGGAATCGGATCGGATCCCCATCCCCACGCTCGCTGTCGCATCCCGGGCAACGCGATCGTAGCCAGGGGCGGATCCAAAGGGGGGCTGCCGGGGCTACAGGCCCCCTAGTGAGCCTGATTTCTTCGTTAGACCACGGTTACTTAGCCTCAAATCACCATTAATCTCTGGCTCTAGCCCTAAATCTTCATTATTTAGCCCCCTTTGTCCCCATCCTGCATCCGCCACTGATCGTAGCGTATCGGTATCGTCCCCGGCGCGGGCAGGTCTGGCGTGGCGTAACGAGCCACGAGGCCGAGGGAAATCGCGTCAAGGGCTTCCATCATTTCGTCTCTACCAGCCACATGATGCTGATAATTGAACTGCATGCGCTTGTAGATGAGGATTGTGCTCGATCGGCACCTCAGTACCTCACACCAAATACGCTGACGAGATCAGGGAATGGGATGGGATGGGACCTTGATTACCCGATATCACGATAATGGAGCCAAAGCGGACATTAAAAGCACCCAGTTTCAAATTACAAGCCAATTCTAATTTTCTTGGAGGTTTGACTAAAATTGTAGAAAGAATTACAAAGATTTACAATATCAAATAGGAATACTATAAAATACAATTGATGAAGAACCTCTAAATCTCTGGTGATACTTATTTGGCATCATAAATGTTATTATTTTATTTATATAAATTTGGTAAAATTTGAGATCCTTTCACTCTCTAAGAAAATGACTTGTAATTTGGGATGGAGGGAGTAGAAAACTACTCACTTCAACCACACATTACAGCAGAGCAACACTAGTCCTTAGAGAGGCTCAGAGAGTCAGAGCAATGGCATTAACGAAAAAAAAGTACACTAGAAAGAGTCCGAGCTTTCATGTAAATCTTTACTGATTTCCTAAGGCGTCCGATGGCGTGTTGTATCAAACTTTTTCTCTACCTTAATACGAAGACGCGCAAATCTTTTGCGTGATTGAGAAAAAAAAGAGGCTCATAGCAATGGCATTAACGGAAACAAACAGCAAAGAGAACAACTAAAATCAACACAAGACGGTTGGATCGGGACAACACGCGCCGCGGGGTATTGTATCGCACTTCTCGTCACTGGAAAATACACCATTGCCACTCTGCAGCCTCCACATCACCATGCACCACTGTCACTCTGCAACCTCCACAACATCACCAGCCAGGCTTTACTGCCACTACATATCATACACTAGCATCACCGGACGACATATTAAGAGCAAGTTGTCGCGAGCAAACAGAATAGTGTGTGTGTTGCCCGTGGCAAACGAGCACAAGGCTGTGTACTTTCTACACAAGTGCTAGTGTGCTACTACTTTGGGATTTGATACTTAATAAACAAGCAAGCCGCCACAAAAGTGCAGCAAATCCCAACGAATTCCCAGCAACAACAAGCTGATGCCATGCACAAGTTCCCGCCGATTCACCAAATCACGAAACCGATCCGTATCTTTCACCCTTTCCGGTCAGCAACAGCAAGAGCCCATAGGAGTTGTGAGTGAACGAATCCAGTTGATGATACAGCTCGCCCGCGGCGACAGCGGCAGCAGGAAAAGGGCGAAGGAACACGAGGAAATGGTGGTGCTCTGGTGGACCCTGCGAAAGGCTCTCCGGCTGCTCCTCCAGATTTCAGGATTCGGAGAGGGTCCGGCTCATGATGCTGCTACCTGCTGTTCCTTCCTGCCCCGGCCCCGGCGTCCCCGTCTCCCTATCCTATTCTATACTGTATAAACAATCGTGGATGGACGTGGATGGAAGGAGTCAATTCCTGGCAAGATTTGGAGCAAATCCGCCCGGGATCTTGCTTTTCCATGCGCTGGGATTTTCTTGGTCATCACACGCACCCTCTCCCCTTTTCCTCACTCTATTCCTTCGCTTTCCCTCATATCTCCTGGAATCCTTTCATGTGCTTGCCTTGTGTGTACACAGTGTAGTGTGTGTGTATATATATACGCGAACTCAACCACACCCTTCAAAAAGAAAACAAAGGAACCTCTTTCATGCCAAGCTCACTTTCCCTCTGCTGCTGCTAGCTCATATCATAGCATCCTCCTTGCTTCCTTCGCCGTCCTGCTCTCTTTCTTGCCTCTGCCATGGCGGTGGTGGCCACGGAGACGCCGTTCCATGTCCTGGCCGTGGACGACAGCCTCCCGGACAGGAAGCTCATCGAGAGGCTCCTCAAGACCTCCTCCTTCCAAGGTAGTGTCAGTCAGTCATGTGCCTGCAGCTCGGTCTGCACGCTCCTTCCTTTGCTTTGGTTGGGACGACGACCCTGGACGGATCTCAATCTCATGGAGAGTTTTGGCTCTGCTTTCTGCAGTAACCACTGTCGACTCCGGGAGCAAGGCCCTGCAGTTCTTGGGGATCCATGACGACGACGCCAGCACTGTCTCTGTTCACGCGCACCAGCTGGTAAGGAGAAGATGAACACATCGTCGTGTGCAGCTGTTTGTTCTGCTTGTTCCTGCTAGTCTGAGCTGACGAAAGGTTTCTGATGATGTGTTTTGGGTTTTGCTTTCTTTGTGGGTAATAAGCAGGACGTCGCGGTGAACCTGATCATCACGGACTACTGCATGCCCGGCATGACAGGGTATGATCTGCTCAAGAAGATCAAGGTAATTAGCAACATGTTCTCTCCTATAGTGTTTCTTGGTGTATCATCTGCTGAAGATAGCAGGGTCTAATGAAGACGCATGCTTGGTTTGTTCAAGCAGGAATCGTCGTCTCTTAGAGATATCCCGGTCGTGATCATGTCGTCGGAGAACATCCCTTCAAGGATCAATAGGTGAGCACTCTTATTGATCTAGATATAATTTGTTTCAGATTACGTCCTGATGTTTTTGAAGGGAAAAAAAGTCAAGAGTATACAAAGATAAAGAGCAGTGAGAAGCCAAGTAGAATTTACAGGATGAGAACAATTCTTGCCATTTACTATGTTCCTGCATGACTGACAGCATGCTCTTGCTGAGGAATTACTTGACAATTAGTAGAAAACTTTTAGAGAGCTAAGGAAGTTCCTTTTTTCTCTCTCTATGGAGACAGAAATTAATAGCTTTGGACCAAATTGGATATGGAAATCTCTCCAAATCCTTAATGATTTGGTGCCACATGTGTTGTATAATAGAGGAACCGCCCCACCCATGACACACAGCTCACACCGGCCTAGTATAATCTCGACATGTTTGCTGTCTAATAATAAACAAAAAAAGAAGGAAAAAAGAAGAAAAGATATGGAATAATGAGCACATCGATCTTGTAGATCTTCCTTCCATATTGCCGTATCCATGAAACAGGCATATTGATGCAGACATCTCACTAGTAAGTAGCAAGCACCACTCGTCTTTGTCCCGGTTTATTCTCTGTCTACTTGCACGGTGCACAAGCGGAGGAAACATACATAAAAAACACTCAGATGGCAGGAAAGAAGTCAAATAAAGAATCAAAAGATATGATGTTTGTGAATGGACAAGTGTAATAAAGATAAAAACACAAAAATGTAAAAAAAGGAAGATATATTCTTACTTGCATCAGATCAGATTTAGGTAAAGAGATATACAAATCACTAACTCACTTCTCAATTACATTTTGAATCAGATGCCTGGAGGAAGGAGCGGACGAGTTTTTCCTGAAACCAGTGCGGCTATCAGACATGAGCAAGCTCAAGCCCCACATACTAAAAAGCAGATGCAGGGAGCACTACCAGCAGGAACAACAGCACCAGCAAAGTGACAGCAACAGCAACGATTGCAGTAACCCCACGAACAAGAGCAGGAGCGATAGCAGCCGAAAGCGAAAGGCAGAGGACAACGGAGAAATTTTGCCCCAGAAAAACAAACCAAGGCACAGTTAGCTGCAGACTGATAATAGGACAATTAACCCCCCCTCTTTTTCCTTTTTTCTCCCCTTCTCTTTGTTCTTTCTTTTACTTAGCCTTTGGCCTACTGATTTGTAACACAGATGTTCGCATCTGATGTGCAAAATATAAAGGAATCCATAACTGCATACTGCTAGATTCGAGTCGAGTAATTTTGCAACACATTTCAGTTATATTTATATAAGAGGACAGCAATGATTGCTTAACAGGCCATTGGAGACATCTGAAAGTGACAGAGATAACTTGCTACAGGATCAGTTGTCTTACACAGTTACACTCTGTTTCTAAGATTTAGACTGCAAACAAGCACTGCTCAAGATGATTTTACCAAGGTTCATCCTACATAATTGGGTGCTTACACTGGCCTAGCAGAACAGTATCACCTGCCCCTCTGAGAGTTAATTTTTACAAACTGCTTATGGGAATCTTCATCCACCGAAGTGCATGGCCCCCTCAGAAAATGCATCGGTATGTCACATGGTTTCCGGTAAGCTCACTGTCATATATAACTTTAACAACAGTTCCCTTGCCTAGTCCATAATAGCGAGCAACAGCATCATTCTCCAGCATGCGAGGCAACTGAAAGATACAAGCACCAGTTTCAGTGAAGTGACATGAAATTATTTAGCCACAAGTAGGGCTAGCTCCATCAAAAGAAATAACCAAGGGAAGCACCAACAAGCTAATAATAACAAGTGGGAATTGCACCTGAGGCATGTCAAGAATAAACAAGCCAAAATAAATGAAATGCAGTATCCCCTCCACAACTACAAGCATAATTTTAATTTCTGAGTTGCATATCATTATTTAAGGAGGCAGCAATATATAATTAGAACACACATAAACAGAAGGTGAAATAAACTTGACACTGCAATTATTATTTTTCTTTATAATGTGATAACAGTGATCCACTATGAAAATATGGGAGGATCATCAGTTCCAATGCCACCAAGTTGCATTTTAGTGAGACACGCATAAACACAACAGCATTGTAAGCACAATATAAATGATGGAATTCACTGAATTACCATCAATATTTCCATGTGACCAATACACGCAGCAGGGTAATATCATAAGTTATCGGCAATGTCAATCATCACACCCAGAAAGCACACTAAGAGACTTCAGTATCCCATATGGCCATGATCATGTTGCAAACAAAATCGAGTGCTGAAATCATGGTGTTACAGCAGCTTAGCAAGTATGATGAAAAGCAACAACTGACAGCAATCACCAGGCTGCATTGCTGTTTTCCACAAGATGTAACAAAATTCACATGGCACCATGACTTCCAATTTCAGTATAATAAAAGCAGTAGAAATCATCATTAAGTAACTTCAACAAATTATAGAGGAGCATACCTGTGAATCCACCACATTGTACTCCTTCAGGAGCTTGGCTTTCTCCTCTGCAGTCAACACTTGATGCTTGGGCTTGAGGGCATGCTTAGTAATGTTCACCAGTAATTCCGTGATCTACCATTGGAAGAGCGCATTGATATGAATACAGGAATAAATACAAGATAAAACAGCAAAATATCAACTTTACATTATCTTCCGAATTAACACTTCATAATTTGCAGAAGAACACATAGTGAAAATTCAGATTGGGCATTGTAGTTACAACCCAAAGAGTCCATGTTATCACTCACTTAAAGAGACTTAACAGAATGTGAAGAGCAGCCAACAGATTAGACAAAACCTGACCTGGAACGTGTCAACTTTATATGGAAAGATCTCCTTGATAGATTCTCTGGCTTTAGACATTATTCTGCCCTGCAGTATCAGAATCAATCTGGACAAGTTCTCGTCTTTAACTCCGGTATATACCACCCGGATAGCCGCGAGTTTGACAGGTTCGGGTGGACAGAACACAACTTTCACCTGCATAACACATAGTTGAGACGCATCCTTTACTCACTTCACTTATGGCAAGGACAATTGGTATAAACAAGCACCTTATATGCATGAAAAGACAACAGATAAAAGCAGCCATACCATACCAATGCACGTAATCCTTTAACTTCTGTAGATACATACATAACAAATTCAACAGTTGATACCATCCCAGTTGCAGGATGGTGCCAACTCTGACAATCATGAGCACAAGAATAATAATGTCCCTAACCCGTAGGGGAAACCACACCTAACATCAGCAAACAAAGAGCGAGTAAGGATGATTTAAGTGAGAAAGTGTAGGAAAGAGCTGATGTGCCTCTTTTCCCCAAACTCCTCAATTTCGTAGTACCTCCCGTCCACAATTCATATCTGAGCACAACGGTTCTAGTACACTAATGAGTAACAAGAATCAATTTTGGGAAGTTCCTTAATCAGGAGTACAAAGCCAGACCTGACGGAGCACGACCCGAATGCAGTTGAAATCGTGCGCTAGAACACGAATCTAACTAAACCCTAATGCAAGAACATCTGAAGCCACACCGATGATGATAGTATGGTACCATGGGGGGTAAGTAACTGAAAAGAAGGGGAAAAAAAACTCACCTTGTTGGATGGGTCGGAGGCGAGGGCAGTGGAGAAGGCGAGGCGTTCGAGCTCCGGCTTGTCTTCCCACCAGGCGCGGAACTCCGGGAGGGTGCGGGCGAGCTCGTCCTCCGGGACGGCGTACCCGCGGTCGCGGAGCATCTCCAGCGCCGTGCGGCGCGCCAGGAAGAGGCGGTGGCTCTCCACGCTGCCCCCGCGGTCGAGCATCGTCGATATGCAAGCGGCCACCTCGGGGACGGCGTCGTCGTCGTCGTCGTCGTCGATGTCCCGGGCCGCACCGTTGGGCGCGCGAGCGGCGGCGGCGGCGGCCGTGCTCTCCGCCGAGTCCATGGTCAGCGCCGATTGCTGGGAGGGGACGAACTGGTTTAGATCCATTTTCGCTCGAGTTGGGTGAGCTGGGGTTTTGGGTGGGTACTGGGTACAAGGGGGAATCTCACTCTTCTTAACGATGATGGAATGAATGGAATAACATAGGTTGGCACTTAAAAAAAACATAATTACTCCTTTGCAGTCGTCTAAAATTTTGTTTTTCCATAAGTCACATACCTCCCCCACGCTCTTCCCCCTTAACTCCTGCAGGATCTAGGGTTTCGGCGGGCAGTCCACTCTTCTTTCTCAACTCCGGCGGGCTTAGAAGGGGATTCATTGGGAGACAGGCCGGCCAGGCGGTGGGGATAGCGGGAGGGCGGCTTAGTGTGGTGGAAGCGGCGGAGGCGGGCGGGCTAGGTTGGGGCAAGGGCGTCCATGGCCGAAGCTCACCTCGGAAGAAGGAGGGCGAGGGGAAGAAGGTGTCCGTCGCATGCGCGCTAGGGTTTCGCCCGTGGACTTCAGGCGAAACCCTAGCACGCCGCGACGGGGCGGTGGGTAGCGGCGGGGGCGAGGATGAGGACGAGGAGGAGGGCATGGCCGCCCCTGAGGCCGGTGAAGGTGGGGCGTGAGGAGGAGGAAGGTGCGGGTGGGGCGCAAGGAAGAATGGGTCGCGAGGAGAAGAAAGAAGGCTAGCACGAGGAGAGGGCGCTGCCACCTATACATACCCTAGAAAATGGTATGATGTGACGGTAATATAATTCTTAAGACTAATAATGTTCAAAAATATAAGTTCCAAAGAGAAACCGGAGAATCTCTATTACTAGATGATTTTGAAATCAGACGTTGCTAAAGTTCTTTTAGAAATAAGGGGGAAGTCTTATTCACCTGATAATTAGAATCCAGGTCTCACTTGGTAGAACTCTAGATGGCTCCACTCTTCATGCACTATAATGAAGAACTATTTTTCACTCTTCTCTCGAAACAAATTAAAAGTCAATAAATCACTAATTTTTTACTTTACCGGCTCCTCTCCTTCACTACCATAGAAAAAATTGGAACAGTTTGAAAATGTGCCAAATAAGACCTTAATATCCTTTAGGAACGTTTTTTCCCCCAAGAAACTACACCCGTACCAAAACGAACCGCTAGCTAGCGAAGCTATGTAACCAACACACAAGTAACAAACAAAAGGGCAGTTTATTATTGTGAATAATTTTGGAATTTTCCTTTCCATGTTTCTCGGGTTTATTTTTCACGACTTGTTTTGTACTAAATATGTTTTTTGATTTTTTCAGTATGGTACCTCTAACAAGTTCATCTTTTAAAATGGCTTCAAAACAGTCATTAAGACCCAATATCCTGACTTGTATATAATATAGTTCAGCGAAAACAAACTACTATTGCAACAACTCTTGACACTACACTGCTTAATGTTTTCTTTAGAATAGCGTTACTAGGCAATAAATTGATAGCACATAGTAACAAGATTTGCAAACATTTAATTACACGTAGGAAGGGATACTTATTTTACTTGCTAAAATAATAGTTTTTTCAATAAATCTATAAAGAACTATTTGAAATCATTTTTTTGTGGTTTCTTAAAAAGAGTGTTATATTCTAAGAAAATATAATTTATTAAGAAGTAATTGGAACAGGAGCAAATTGTATGGTATGATGTTTTGGTGTTTGAGTCAAACTTTTATAACTTTGCTTATTAATAATAAAATTTTAATTATTTATTTTAGGAACTTGAATATAATATGCATAGGTTTTCCATGAAAAAATAACTTTCATAAAAACATAAGTGCATTAGGATGTTCATTTATATTCTAATAAAAAAAGTGGTTTTCATTGTCCAAGACATCATTGTCCGGAAGGGGGAAAAAAGAATGGACTGTATACCCAAGTGATTTTCGTTTTTCCTTTCACTCAAATTTTATCCAATATCCTAACAGCATGCCATTATCTCCATTTTATCTCATCCCAAAAGTAGGTAAAAAAATTCCAATTTCAATCATATTTGAGTATAAGGAATTTATTTTTATTTATACTATAAAGCAAGAGTTTTTGTTTAAGATCTATACAAATTCTGATTTCAACTATATTTGAGTGTCAAGTAATGTAGTAGGCTGGCTGTTAAACTCACCTAGAATGATTGTTGTATAAACTAGTGCTGCTATATAATACTCCTTGTAGTATCCATATGGCGAATGAATCATTTGTAACTATATATCCAAAACTGTTGCTCTACATGTTTGATGAGCGTATGTGTGGATAAAAACCTCTGTGATTTCGTCTCTGTAGGGTCATGGCCAGAAAGTTCTATTGGTGCAGTGACACTGCACATACTTCAGTCTTAAACATGGCAGAGTTTTGTTGCTCCATTCTTGTTTTGAGAAGATGCCTGTTAGTTGATGACGATGGCATGATCAATCTTTCACGGTGTGTTGCTTTTGTTGAATTTAGGTAGATGTAACACCCAGATTTTAGAGATAATGAATTTTGAATAAATTAGATAACAATTAATGGCAAATTAGAATTTTTAAAATTATTTGGTGATGCATTCATGCTGTTGCATTTATTTTATTTTGTGGTGTGAATATATTTGTTTTACTTGATTTGGTTTAGGAAAATTTGATTTGAAAATGTGTTTGGAAAATTAGAAAAGGAAAGAAAAAAAAGAGAAAACTTACCTTCAGCTGGTGGCCGACGGCCCGTTCGGTGCCTACTTCGACCTCACTGTGCCACGTGGGCCGTTCGGTGGCGTTGCGGGCCGAGCCCAGTATCGCCGCGGCCCAGTCGGCCGATCCAACAGTCGCGCCCTCCCCCTCCTTTCTACCGCTGACAGGTGGGGCCCGGACGTCGGTCTTCTTCTACCTCTCGTATCCGTTCCGGACGCCAAACCGAACACGACCATGTCGGTCGGTTCCGTGATTTCCGGTCAAGTCTAACCAAAATCGATGATTTGAGGCTATAAATAGGACGCCTTGACCCTCTATTTCCCGTTTTCCATCTAAAACCCGAGCTTCATCACGTGAGTTTGAGCGTAGGAGGCCGGAACCCGATTTCGCGCTATTGTAGCCTTCCTAAACTATGTAGACAAGTTCGGGGGATCTTCTCTTTTGAATGGTGTCGGTTGGGGGATGTTTGGCGGTCGGGAACGACGAGGCCGAACTTTTCCGCGAGGTGGCGCGTGGCGGTAATGGTGGCCGGCGGCCGGCGTTGGAAGAGATGGCCGGACTCTCTTTCTCCCTCCTGGATCGAATAATGACCGTCCAATCTCAGATCAACGGTTGAGATTAGAACGTAACTGTTCACGTGGCAAATTTTCTAAAGAGATCCTTAGCTTTTTAGTAATCAACCCGCCGTCCATTGCGCATTTCTGAAAATGCGTTTTCGTGTTTAGAACGCGTATTTTCTTCCGGTTAAATCAAAAATATGTTTTTAGGTATTTACAGTTTTGCCACTAGGATTGTTTTGGTCATAAAAACTTCGTTTTAACTCCGATTTGATCCGTTCAAGTTGCGTTAGGTTCGTATTTACGAGCTCTATATGTTAGTGTAGTTGTACAGTTAATTTTGATAATTTATTTTTCGAGTTTATAATTAAGTATTTATTTATCTATAGGAAATCTTAGAAAATTCATAACTTTCACGTTTTAACTCCGAATTTGGTGATCTTTGCGTCTGTGTGATCGTAGAAACGTGTAGAAGAGTTTTATAAACTTTTATTACTGTTTTGCTACTGTTGGTGTACTGTTCTAATTATATCTCTTTGTTTGCTTCGTGTATGTTTGATTGGATGCATGTATGTTGTTGATTGATGATCGAGTATAGAAGGTGAGCAGTATCTGGACGATTCGGAGTATTACTTTGAGCCAGGTCAGCAGTATCACTTGGAGAGTTTTGATCAAGGCAAGTATAACACAGGACTATCCTTGTTACCTATTCACTGAAATTATCATACATATGCATGTGCTTACCTTGACAACCTTAGAGATTATAACTTAGTGATTGTTATCTTGATTCCTTGTCAACTATGGGAATGCATATGGGTAGTTATTGCTAGTGCTCAAACTATGAACAATGATCTTGTAATTTGATTAATGGATTAAGAAAGCAACCATTAAGATGATTTAATTATTGTTAAAAGGGGGCTAGAGCATGTGTATTATTTTTGAATGCTCTGGTTACTCTCCATAAGGACTTATCTGTACGTGATCATCCGGGACATACAGTACAGCTGTGAGGGCTATATGGCTCTGGCTTTAGTTGCTTAAAGGACCTTTTCTAGCTTGTTGGTGGTTACCTTAAATGGCGTAAGAACGGCTTGCCACGTTGGGTGTAGGACGAGCCCCTGGCCTAGTGTGTATAGGCTGCGGTTGTTGTGCCACTGGGAAGGGGGGTTCTACATCTGCCTGCCGAGTGAATCTAATGGCCCTAACTTGTTAGACGAACTTTTAAGTGGCTTTATATGATTTCCGGTGTATTGGGCCTAGCTAACTCATGCATTTGGAAGTCATAACTCATAGTGAAAGTGTACACCTCTGCGCAGAGTTAAAAACTGGTATACTAGCCGTGCTCACGGATACAAGCGGCCTTGGAACATTTACAGATAGATGATCACCATTGCCATATCATGTTTACTTATTGTTGATATTATGCTCATGTTAATGTTTTTCATTATTCTTAATTACAATTGATCATTTGTTCACTATTGGGAATTGGTTCATCTTGATGCTACACAATTGCTAAATATATGATGACTAAAAGCTAAACGCAGTCAAACAGTGTCTAGTCTTTTGAGCCTCATGAACCCTGTGTTATATTTGTTGAGTTCGACATGGACTCACCCTTGCTATTTCCACCATAACAGATGAAGATTATGAGGAAGATTATCGTAATGAGTACTAGTCTTGGTGTCAACCAGTCAACCGTGTCCCTGTGTGGAGTTTCTGCTGGAGATTTACTATTAGTTATTATTATCTATCGTTCAAGACTATGTCTTAAATATTTATTCGTTATGTAATAAGCACTGTGATGATACTATGTAATTTGTCTTCTTATGTGTGCGATCATGTCCTGGGGCGCACATGAGTACTTTATGCATCCTATTTTTGTCCTTAAAAATGGGTGTGACAGATTGGTATCAGAGCCGTGTTGACTGTAGGACGCAAGCCTAGTTAGAATGGTCGTTAATAGCATCCATATTTCACTTATTTCATGCTTCCTCTTTTCACCTTGTTAATTACTAAATTTTTATGCTTCCTCTACTTTATTCTATTGCGAAAATACATTGATTCTATCTAATTTATGTCTAAATCTTGTAGATGCCTCCTCATCCCCGTCTGTCAGCTGCACAGTACGTTGCCCGTTTCAAACCCCAGGAGCCATATGAAGATGGTGACCAAGAGCTATCTGATGCTGAATCAAGAGTTGGTGACACACCAATAGAGGATGTAGTTATGGGGTGGACCACGAAGCTTCATATTATGGTTCCTAAGGCTGATGCTTTCTTCCATGATATGCTGACAAGAACCTTGGACAACTACTACTACGACTGGGAAGCTACGTTGGAGTATCGTAGTGCAGAGTATAGTCATCCATGGATGGATTCCTATTGGGAAACGGAGTTATGGGTCAAGAAAAGGGATCCTACCACTAAGGAGCCTAAGGTGGAGTTAAAGTTCATTACCCGAGTGAGCCGGGCAACCATAGAAACAAGCATGGAGGATATCGCCTACAATGCGTTCGTTTACTACCATGGTTTACGCTCGGATAAGACATTACAAGGTGCACTCCGGCACTTCTTTTGTTTCCTACATGACAAGGGTGTTTGGACCGTGCCGCTTGCAGATGATTCGTCCTTGACTCTACAAGCTACAGTGGGATTAGCTCGTGAATTGGCTCTCCATGAGGTGGATTTGAAGGATGAGTTGCTGAAGGAAAAAGAACTTAAGGAGTAAGCTTATAAGGAGATTGACCAATTAAGGGCGGAGTTAGGACGTCCCAAGATTTATGAGAAGCTTAATTAGGAAATAGGAAAAATCCTTATGTAATAGGAACGATAGTAGTTGCGAGTTAATTATAAGTTTGGATTATTTTGAGAGTCAGTTTGTGGTGTGAACAATTGTGTGGTCGATGGATTGTTATTATGATAATATGTGATTTGGATCTTTGTAATGTGTGCTGGAGTTTTGTAGACATGCCTACAAGTTCCATGGTTAAGAATATTAAGTTTGATCAAAATATATTAGTTGAATATGAGGTGAACTTAGTTCTGTCCTTTGCTGATTTTTGGATCAGTCTGGGATGTTTTAGAAATAACTTAAAATCCGTTAATGGAAAATTTAAGAAATTTTACTGGGAATAATTAGACTTCTATATCTTTCCAACCCCGCAAGAATCACTTTAATATCTATTAAGAGCTAAGAGATATACCTGTTCCAAGTTGGGGTTACTGCACAGTCTAGAATTTTGAAAAAGTTTCGGTTAAGCTTAGTTTTTGGTAAATTTATTGTCAGAATCAGAAAAAATGTTGTGAATAAAAGTTATAGATAATTTTGTAAGCTTTCCAACCATGTAAAGATCATCTGAATTGGACGTCTGTAGCTGGAGATATGACAGTTTTACTGATCTACTGAAATTGGAATTCGCCCAGAGAAATCAGATTTTGCTTATCTATTGAATACATCATCTCGGATCGTACTGAATTTCATTTTCTGTGTTTTTGGAAACAGATGTCAGGCAGAGGTCGTGGCAGAGGTCGTGGAGGTGCTAACCCACCCATTACTATAGAGGAACTCATGCAAACTCAGAATCAGATGATGCAGATGTTTATGCAGCACATGCAGAACAATCCCCCTGCGGGAGGACCACCACCTGTGCAAGTGAGGGATAAGCGTAGGGAATTTTTGAAGGGACGCCCTCCAGTGTTTTCTCATACTGCTGATCCTTTAGAGGCAGATGATTGGGTGAGAGCAGTTGAGAAACAGCTGAATATAGCCCAATGTAACGATATGGAAAAGGTGTTATATGCATCTGGCCAGTTACAGGGGACAGCTCAGACTTGGTGGGAGTCGTATCAAACTGCACGCCCTAACAATGCTCCTCCTATCACTTGGAATGAGTTTGTTAGAGATTTTCGAGCTTGTCATATTCCTGAAGGTATAATTGAGCTGAAGCAGAAAGAATTTAGAAACCTCAGGATGTGACAGATGATCCTTAGTGAGTATCATGACAGGTTCACCCAGTTGGCTCGCTATGCTCCTAATGAAGTGAGGGAAGATGCAGATAGCCAGCGTCTTTTCTTAAAGGGAATTTATTATGATCTTCGCTTGCAATTGAAGGGGAATAACTATGCTAGTTTTCAAGAGCTTGTGAACAAAGCTATTGTGCTTGATAATGAGCGCAGGGAGATGGACAGGAAGAGAAAGATGAAAGTACAAAGCTCAGGAAGCAACAACCGTCAGCGCACTAATTCTCAGCATGGTTTTCATCGGAAGTTTCAGGGACCAGTTAGTCAGTGGAATCGCAATCCAAATCAGAGGTGGTCCCAAAATTGGTAAAGTAATCAGTCGCAGCAGCGTTCATCATATCCACAACGTCAACAGTATCAGCAGACTGGGCAACAGACTCCTCGCACTAGAAATCTCAATGCTACCTCCATGAAGAATAGTGCTCCTAGCACGCCTACTAGATGCTTTGTCTGTGGTAAAGAGGGGCATATGTCTTACCATTGTCCTGAGAAGCAGAATCAGCAGACTCCTCAGAGCCAGAAGAGCAACCAGAGACAATCTGGTACTGGAAGGGTGAATCACGTGTCTTCTGATACAGCTCATGATGCACCGGAAGTTATGATTGGTACGTTCAATGTACACTCCACTCCTGCAACTGTTCTTTTTGACTCTGGAGCATCTCATACATTCATATCCAACATTTTTGTTAAAATGCATAGTATACCCATGCTAGCTATGAAAGAACCTCTCTTAGTAAATTCACCTGAAGGTACCATGCAAACCAGTAATCGTTGTCTTCCAATTAGTATGATTTTAAGGGGGGTAGAGTTTAAGATAACTTCTATAGTGTTGAGGACATCTGGTATTGATGTGATATTGGGTATGGACTGGATGAAACAAAATCAGGTAGAGATTCAGTGTCAGTAGAAGGTGGTAGTTGTGACTGCACCTAATGGAGATAAAATCAATGTGGATGTAGCAGTGCAGAAGCAGCCAACCGCTGTGGTGAATCAGCTTGAAGATGTTATTAAAGAGAATTCAGTGATTGAGGAATTTTCAGATGTCTTCCCTGATGAATTGCCAGGTATGCCACCTGACCGAGACATTGAATTTCTTATTGAATTACTTCCTGGAACTGCACCTATAGTTAAACGACCATATAGGATGGGAGTAGATGAATTAGAAGAACTTAAGAAACAAATTAAAGAATTACAAGATAAATGTTTTATTCGACCTAGTTCTTCACCTTGGGGTGCACCAGTTATTTTTGTTGACAAGAAAGATGGCAGAGGATGTGTGTTGATTATCGGTCACTAAATGAGGTAACTATCAAGAATAAGTACCCTTTGCCCAGGATTGATGATTTGTTTGATCAGTTGAGAGGTGCTTGTGTGTTCTCTAAGATTGATTTACGTTCTGGTTATCATCAGTTGAAGATTCGTGCCTCTGATATTCAAAAGACAGCTTTTACTACAAGGTATGGGTTGTATGAGTATACTGTTATGTCGTTTGGGTTGACCAATGCACCTGCATACTTTATGTATATGATGAATAAGGTGTTCATGGAATATTTGGATAAGTTTGTGGTAGTGTTTATTGATGATATACTGGTATTTTCCAAGACAGAGGAAGAGCATGCTGAACATTTGAGGTTGGTATTGCAGAAGCTTAGAGAGCATAAACTGTATGCGAAGCGAAGTAAATGTGAGTTTTGGTTGAAGGAAGTTTCTTTCCTTGGTCATATTGTTTCTAATGGAGGGATATCAGTGGATCCAGGTAAAGTAAAGGATGTATTGAATTGGAAACCACCTACTGATGCTAGCGAGATTCGCAGTTTCCTAGGATTGGCTGGATATTATAGACGGTTCATTGAAGGGTTTTCTAAACTTGCTAAACCTATGACATCTCTGTTAGAGAAGAATACCAAGTTTGTGTGGTCTGATAAATGTCAAGCTAGTTTTGAAGAATTGAAGAAGAGGTTGACTACAGCGCCTGTATTGGTTTTGCCAGATTTGAGTAAGAAGTTTTCTATTTATTGTGATGCTTCTCGTCAAGGTTTGGGATGTGTTCTTATGCAAGAAGGCAGAGTAGTTGCTTATGCATCCAGGCAGTTGAGAAAGCATGAGTTGAATTATCCTACGCATGATTTGGAATTAGCAGCTATAGTTCATGCTTTAAAGATTTGGAGACATTATTTGATTGGACATAAGAGTGACATATACACTGATCATAAGAGTTTAAAGTATATTTTCACTCAGTCAGATCTGAATTTGAGGCAACGCAGATGGTTAGAGTTGATTAAGGATTATGATATTGAGATACACTATCATCCTGGTAAGGCTAATGTAGTAGCTGATGCTCTTAGTAGGAAAAGTTATGCCAATGAGATACGGACGTTGTCTATGACTAGGGAGTTATGTGCTGAATTTGAATATTAGAATTTGGGAATTGTTACTAATACAATGGAATTGGTGATAGAGCCTATGTAACACCCCTGGTGTTATAGTAACTAAAAACCTGCCATGTCATCATTTGCACTGCAAATCATCCATGATTAGGTTAACAATGTTATGCATCAACTAAAATGAGTTTGAATTCTTAGGTTGGATGTGTTTCTTATTGTGTGGTTCGAAATCCGAAAAACCCTAATTTCGACTATCACCGCAAATACTTAGTTTATGCCCTGCGTAATTTGAGGTGTATGACGGTGTTATACACTAGTGCCAAGTGTAGGGTGTAAGCTCAAGTCCAACTTATAAATTAAAGCTTCAAGTTTGAGTTAGGGTTTGGAATCCAAAGCTTGTTACAAGTTTTCCGATTCGAATTCGAATTCAAATTTGAGGAATTATTAAAGGAATTTCTTAAGTCAAATTGGTCAACCTAGGGAGCCATTTGGTCAACCAGGTGAGGCTTGACTCAATGATACCCTAGGGTGAAGGTGTGATTCCTAAGTAACCCAAGTTAAGAAAGAATCAAGTTTCAATTCAAAACTTTTCCGAAAACCCTGAAAAACGAAACCCTAGTTTTACCCCTTTTGATATAGATCAAAATCTAAGCAAAATTTGGGAAAAAGTGTAAAACCAAGTTTGTAGATCTTTTCAAGGGCTACAAGTTTGATGTTTTGAGTTTTCAAAGTTTCAATATAAAATTTGAAGTAATTTTGAAAAGATTCAAATCTCAAGATTGTCCCCTTTTCATTTTCCCTATCCAATTTCAAAATGGAGGCATAATTTGAAAATAGTTTGAATAGCAAAGTTGTAGGTCTGCCCTAGATGTACAACTTTGGTATTTTGAATTTTCGAAGTTCCAATACAAAATTCAAAGTAATTTTGGTTTTTCAGATTTCCAGAAAATGTCTCTTTTTGAATTTAAATTCAAATTTCAAAAACTAAGCCGAATTGGAAAAAGTTCATATTGAGAAAGTTGTAGATCTTTGAAAATGGAACAACTTTTGTTTTTACAGATTTTCAACTTCTATTGAAGATTTGAAAGTAATTTGAAATTTACTTCCAGTGGCAATTCGGTAATTTATTTGAAATCGCTGCCAACCACCGCACGCCACCTCCCGCCGACGCCGGCGAGCTTCGAACGCCTTCCAGGCGTGTTTTCGACCGCCAGCTCTTGCTTCAGCGTCTTCTTGACCGGCCACACGTCGCGTTGAGGTCGTTTGCATCGTCCTATAAATACCGAGCACGTCGTGGTCGAGTTTTCCTCTTTCTCGGTTTTCCGCCGCCACCGTTGCTCCGCCGCTCGCCGTAGCCCTCGTCGCGTCCCCTCTGGTCGCGCCAGCTGCTCCTTTGCAACTGCCTTGCTCCAGCGCACCGTTCCGCTCACTCGCGCCCACTGCTACCGCCTGGAGTGTCCGCACCGCCACTGTCTTCCTCGCGGTCGAGCAGAGCACCACCGCGGTCACCTCGCCGTGGTCCGGCCACTCCCGAGCGTCTCCGTCTCCGCCAAGATCACCTACAGGATCGCTGTGAGCCCCTCATCGTTTTTCACGCCTCAATTTAGACGTTACCTCGCCGGTGACGCATTTTTGCGGCTTACCGTGGCGGTGGTCCGCCATGACCATCAGTAAGGGGTCACCGGCGCTTGTGCTGGGCAGCTGAGTGGTGGAGGGAGTCCGTAGGGTGGTGTAGTCCGTGACAGTGGAGAAGGAGTAGGACGTCGAGGTCGCGGTCGCCGGTTGGCCACCGTGCTGCAGCGAAGGGAAGGGAGAGCGGGAGGTCGGGGATGACAGGCGGGGCCAGCACGTCAGCGAGAGGGAGAGAGCGAGCGCGGGCGGGCCGTGTTGGCAGGCCGCGCTGGTGGGCCGAGCAGGCGAGCGCGCGGGAGAAACGGGCCGGGCCGAGAGAGAGAGAGGAGGAGAAGAAGCAGCCCGCGTTGGAAATTTTGGTTTTTCCTTTTTCAAAATTGTAAAATGATTTTCAGTTTTGTTATTTATGTTATAAATTATTTATAATTCCAAAAATTGTGAAAAATTTTGAGTAACCCTTTTTTCACTGTGTACTATTTAATAAAAATAATAAATACCATTTTTAAGTACTTTTTATAGATTATTTAATTAGTCCATTTAATTCTTAAGTGGTCCTTAATTAATTTTTCTAGGCTTATTTATTTATCCAAAAATCATGAAAATTGTTTTATCATCTAATTATGATATAATCTTCTTAAATTAAAAATTTTTAGCTTAATTGGATTAAGTTAATTTTTATTCTTAAACTTATGCTGTGATTAATTAATTGATTAATAAGGTAATTAGGGCATAATAATTAATGTTGCTTGACTTTATGATTAAGTGTTGACTTTAGGTCATTAACCCTTAATGACCTTTAGCATTGTTAATTGGTTGCTTAAGCTTTCCTAATCATGTTATTAATTCTTAATTACTGTTATTTCATGTGTTTAATAAAATCCCGTAATAAGTCGATTAGGGTAATCGGACCCTAGATTAGGGTTAGGTTAGAAGCTTTTGTTGTTCAACTGTACCGTGAAGGGAAGTTGTACTCAAGTTGTTAACTCTGTTAAGCATCCATCGAGCATCATGTTTATTATCTCATCATCCTAAAGCATGCATTATCGTTACGTATAGTTCTCGTAAAAGAGGAGGGTACCGAAGCCGAACCCGTTCCCGCAGAAGAACCGTCGTCCGTGGAAGTAGGGTTTGACATCTGCGGTACTGAACCCGAGCCTGAGTTTCCCGTCGACCAAGGCAAGCCCCGGTTACATCTAAACTTACCTTGCAATTTAAAAAGTTTTACTTAACTTTTATTACAGCTCTATTGCATTAAGTGCTAGGAGTTGAGTGATAACCTAATTACTGCATTATTATCCTTGATATTCCAATACCATCCTTGTTACTATTTTGATTGAAAAATGCTTAGCATGCTTAGCATTGCTTAATGAGAAAACTTTAAAACTTTTAAACAAAGTTTGAAGGGTTGTTGGACAATCACTTAATGAATGTTAATGCTGATAATTTGGGACCGGTCGGTGGACTTGCATCGGGAAAGGAGTCCCCCTGTAGTGTCTCCGACTGAGTCAGTTAAGGACCGTATCGTTGTTTGAACTGTGTGCGTCGAGACTTTGTAACTGATCACATGCTCTGGTAAGCCTAAGACCTCGGTAACGCCAACATGTGAACGGCCAACCGCGCACTGGGAGTGGAGAGATGGCGAGAGTAGTGTGTACCCTTGTAGCCAAGGGCTGGATTGGAGGTGTACTATACTCTCGGGTGGCGCTGGACCCGGTCATGTTTTGGAGGATCCGAGTGAAGGTTGATATATGTCAGTTAGAGTCCTACATATGTCGTGTGATTAGGAATCCCCAGCTGGGTTTAATCGATTCGAATCGTCGCTGCTCCTCGGTTAAGGAGACTCGATTCTCTGTTCAACATCATAGATAAGAAATGGAACTTTGGTCGGAGAATCAGATAGATATTGAATGAGTTATATGATCTAGATTAGGATCACTTACATTCTGTTGATAAATAATATTAAAATAAAATCGTGATCTTAAGGATTCACCATTAGTAGCTTTTATGCGAAAGAACTTGACTTCCTGCTGAAACCTCACCTTGATTCCCCTAAGCCTGCATTCCTGAGTCGTTCCACTAGTTTTGTCGGTTAAGTCTTGTTGAGTACTTTCGTACTCAAGGTTTGTTAAACCCCTGTTGCAGGTGCGTCTCATGAGCAGGTGTGTTTTGGACCCTGCTGCATGACTGTCTTTGCGGCAAGTGACGACGAGTAGAAATGTTTGGCTCTTGGGCAGAGCATCGCGTTTTGGTGTTGTAATAATGTTAATAATGCTACTCCACTACTAGGGTTGTAACACTAAACTTAAGTTTTATAAGTTTGGATCATCAAGTTTGTAAACTTATGTTATGTAAGACTTCCGCTTTTGTACTCTGATGTAATTTATTATATAAACTGTTGTAATACTGTGATGCCTCTGTAATGTGATCCTGCTCGAAAGATTGTGGATGATTCGGGTTTCCCGAGGACACCCGACAGACTCCTTAAGATCTGTGGTACACTTGTACAGTGGTTAGAAGTCTTTAAGACAATAACCAGTACAGGTGGGCCATAGTAATTAGGAGGTTCTGCCACAGCCTACTCTAGAGCAAGAAATTTATAAGGGTCAGTTGAAGGATGAGAAACTAAAGAAGATAGCGGAAGATATAGTGATTGGTAAGTCACCTGGGTTTCGAATGGATGGTAATGGGATTTTGTGGTTTGGAAAGAGGCTGTGTGTACCTGAGGATCAAGCTGTTAGACAGGCAATTCTTCGTGAAGCTCATGAGTCAGCTTATTCTATTCATCCTGGTAGTACTAAGATGTATTTGGATCTTAAACAGAAATATTGGTGGGTTGGATTAAAACGAGATGTGGCTGAGTATGTGGCATTGTGTGATACTTGTCAGAGGGTAAAAGCAGGGCATCAGAGACCTGCTGGATTGTTGCAACCAATGAAGATTCCTGAATGGAAGTGGGAGGAAGTTGGTATGGACTTTATAGTAGGGTTACCACGGACTCAGAGAGGTTATGATTCTATTTGGGTGATAGTAGATCGGTTAACTAAAATTGCTCATTTTATACCAGTCAAGACTAATTACACGGGAGTACAATTAGCTACCTTGTATATGGAAAGAATAGTATGTTTGCATAGAGTTCCAAAGAAGATTGTATCTGATCGAGGATCGCAGTTTACGTCACACTTTTGGAAAGCTGTACATGAATCTTTGGGAACAAAGTTGAATTTTAGTACAGCATATCATCCACAGACAGATGGGCAGACTGAAAGGACCAACCAGGTATTAGAGGATATGTTGAGAGCTTGTGCATTGCAATATGGAACTAGTTGGGATAAGAGTTTGCCTTATGCAGAATTCTCTTATAATAATAGTTATCAACAGAGTCTTAAGATGGCACCGTTTGAGGCTTTGTATGGACGTAAGTGTAGGACTCCATTGTTTTGGGATCAGACAGGTGAATCTCAAGTGTTTGGTACAGATGCTCTTAGAAACGCAGAAGATCAAGTACGGGTGATTCGTGAGAATTTGAGGGTGGCACAGTCTCGTCAGAAGAGTTATGCTGACAATAGAAGAAGAGATTTAGTTTTTGAGGTAGGTGATTATGTCTATTTGAAGGTGTCACCTATGAGAAGTGTGAAGAGGTTTAACATGAAAGGCAAATTAGCACCAAGGTATGTTGGACCATTTAAAGTTATTGCTAGACGTGGAGAAGTTGCTTATCAATTAGAGTTGCCTGAGAATTTATCTGGAGTGCATGATGTGTTTCATGTTTCACAACTTAAGAAGTATTTACGGGTGCCTGAGGAGCAGATACCTTTAGAAGAATTGACTGTTAAGGAGGATCTTACATATGAAGAGTTTCCGATTAAGATTTTAGAAACTGCTCAGAGAGTTACTCGAAGTCAGGTTATTAAAATGTGCAAGGTGCAGTGGAATCGATATTCAGAAGCAGAGGCAACTTGGGAAAGAGAGGATGAATTAAGGAAATCATATCTGTAATTGTTTGAGTAAGCAGTCCAATCTCGAGGACGAGATTCTTTTAAGGTGGTAGAATTTGTAACACCCAGATTTTAGAGATAATGAATTTTGAATAAATTAGATAACAATTAATGGCAAATTAGAATTTTTAAAATTATTTGGTGATGCATTTATGCTGTTGCATTTATTTTATTTTGTGGTGTGAATATATTTGTTTTACTTGATTTGGTTTAGGAAAATTTGATTTGAAAATGTGTTTGGAAAATTAGAAAAGAAAAGAAAAAAAGAGAAAACTTACCTTCAGCTGGTGGCCGACGGCCCGTTCGGCGGCCTACTTCGACCTCACTGTGCTGCGTGGGCCGTTCGGTGGCGTTGCGGGCCGAGCCCAGTATCGCCGCGGCCCAGTCGGCCGATCCAACAGCCGCGCTGAAAGTCCTATGTTTGGTGTTGGTAATTAGTGACAATGCCTAAGTACTAATCCTATGCCTAAGTTGTATGTAGCATATGAGGATTAGTACATTCCAAGGTTGGTGGCAAGATGGACATGGTGATCATGATGACCACACTTGGATTTGGATGCAACCCTACGTGAGCAAGGCAAAGGTATATGCTTAAGGGTTGTGTTTTAGTAACCAAGACACCTAGTGGGTGTGGTTACATTATAGGATAGATAGCCGTACTATAAAGAGGGGAATGGCGCGGCTATTGAACTCCTAAGTGCCTCTAGGTGTGCATTTCATAATCATATGCATTTGGATAGAGCTAATAACGCCTCGAAAAATGATTGTGAAAATGCTAACACACATGCACATGGTGATGATCACTTGGTGATGTTAGCACGTTTGCGAAGGCGGTGGAGTTTGAGCGGTAGAGAGGGTTTGGGGTCCTCTCTCCCTCCCACCGAGCTTGCGAGGCGGGATTCAGGCGTTTTCGAGGAGTTGAAACGCCTATTTTCCACTACACCGGAAGTCGGAAAAAGAAACGGAGGCGAACGGAGGTCACAGTGATGATCGGACGCTGGACCGGACGCGGTCACTGTTTGACCGGACGCGTCCGGTCAGCGTTCAGCGTATGCGCGTTTTTCAGTTGGTTGATCGGACGCGCAGCGCGTCCGGTCACAGTCGACCGGACGCGTCCGGTCGATCAGGGAGCTTACTGGACTCCAACCGGACGCTGGCACTGTGGCGTCCGGTCAGTTCTCCAGCGCGTCCGGTCGATGTTTCGTTGTGCGCGGCTCAGGGTTGACCAGCGCGTCTGGTCAGTCATGGGACCGGCGCGTCCGGTCGTGACCAGCGCGTCCGGTCGTTGCGACCAGCGCGTCCGGTCGGTGTTTCAAAAAGGAGCCGTTGCACGATCGGCGCGTCCGGTCCACGCGACCAGCGCGTCCGGTCAGCGCGACTGCGGCTGTTTAAGTTCCTAACGGCTATATTCGAAGGGGTACGTCTATATATACTCGTTGGCCGGCTCAAAGCTCCTTCTCTTGGACATTTGACATACTTGTGAGCACTTTGAGCTAAGCAACTCCCCTCCCATTCATCTCTCTTGCTTGTTTGCATATTCGAAGTGAGATTGAGTGATCCAAGTGCATTTGCATTGTGAGATTGCATCTAGTTGGCACTTGGTGGTTGATTTGCTGCGGGATTCTTGTTTCTCTTGGTGGTTGCCGCCACCTAGACGGCTTCGAGCAGCTTGGAGGCGTTGGCAAGAGTTGGTGATTGTTCTTGGCCACCTCCGGTGATTGTGAGGGGTTTGTGCCTACCTCGGCGAAGCGCCAAAGGCAACATTAGTAAATTGCTCATGTCATTGCAACCTTTTGCCATTTGGTAGGTTCTTGTGGCGCCTTTTGAGAGGCTCGGTGTGTGACCGATTAGCCACCGAACCACGTGGTGAAGAGGGACACAACGGGGACTAGCGTGCCGGCAAGCACGTGAACCTCGGGATAAATCTTTGTGTCATCATTCTTATTGTGATTGATCGATCCCGGTGGTTGTGTATTGTGGAATTAATTGTTGATCATATTGGTTGGCTCAATACTTCGCCCCTCGGTGAAACCCTCCTAACTCAACTCCGCATTACTTTCTTAGTTATCTTTGCTAGCTAGTTTGCTTTGCTAGAGTAGCTCTTTTGTGTAGCTTGCTAGTTGTAGTTGTAGTTACCTTCTCGGTTTAACTTGTGCGGTTGAGTGCCAATACTAGAATTGTGAATTGAATAGGTGGCTTGCAAACACCCCGTAGGCTAAGCAAAACTCGCATCTCGCTATTTGTTGTATTGATAAACTTGTTTAGCTTGTCTTTGTAGAAATTTTTAAAAGGCTATTCACCCCCCTCTAGCCATCAAGACCTTTCAAGTGGTATCGGAGCCGTGGTCACCATTTGCAAGGCTTAACAACCTCGGTGTAAGATGACTCAAGTTGTGTTCAACCATGTCGGGGGCAAGCCTCCATTCTTTGATGGTGTCTCATCTTTTGATCATTGGAAAAGAAAGATGAAGCAATATCTTGGCTCTATCAATGAGAAGGTTTGGGAGGTGACACATCATGATTATGCTATCATTGATCCCGACAACCTCACCAACAATGACTGCATCAACAACCAATGCAACACTATGGCTCTCAACACTCTCTACAATGGGATTGATGCAAAGGTCTTTGAGCAAATCAAGGATCTTGAGATGGCAAGTGAAGTGTGGACAAGATTAGAGGAAACATATGAGGGCACTTCAACGGTAAAGAGTGCTAAGCTCTATATGCTCAAGGATAAGTTTGCAAGCTTCAAGATGAAGGATGATGAGTCCATACCGGAGATGTTCTATAGGCTACAAGTTCTAAGTGCTTGGAGATGTCATGACCGATGCTCAATATGATGATGATGAAGATGAAGATGAGAAGAAGGAGATCAAGGTCAAGCAAGAGAAGCCCATTGCATTCAAGGCTTCATCCTCTAAGGGTAAGAGCAAGGTGGAGAGCGATGATGATGATCCATTCGATGATGAGACCATGGCCCTCCTAGTGCACAAGATGGGGAGGTTCATGAAAAAGAAAGGATATGGTGCAAGAAAGAGAAGGGACTTCATGAAGGCAAAGGAGATGCTTTGCTACAATTGCAATAGCCCCGATCATGTAGTGGCAAAGTGCCCCTATGAAGACAAAAGATATCATGATGGGGAGTTGAAATTGAAGAAGAACAAGAAGGACAAGAAGGAGAAGAAAGAGAAGAAGAGCTTCACTATCAACAACAAGAAGAAGGGTGGTGGCTATGTGGTCACTTGGGATAGTGATAACTCCGATAGTGATGATGATAGCTCTAGTGATGATGAGAGGACCACTCGGCGAGCCATTGCAAGCATCGCCCTCTCCAACAAGCCATCCATCTTCGACACTACATCGACATGCCTTATGGCCAAGCCTACCAAGGTAAAATATGATGATAGTGATGATGATTCTTGTGCTAGTGATGATTGTAGGAGTGATGATGAGGAGGATGAGGACTACTCCAAGGATGATCTATTGGGCATAATAGATCAAATGAGCAAGGGCTACAAGAGGACAACCAAGAAGTGCAAAATCTTGGAGCAAGAGCTCATTGCCTAGAGCAATGAAAATGATGCCTTGATGGAGGAGCTTGTTGCTCTCAAAAAGAGTAAGGAGTGCAAAGGAATTGAACAAGAGCTCAAAGCTCTTAGGAAATCCTTTGATGAGCTAGAGGCCTCTCGTGAGTGTCTAAAGGAAGACCACGAGGACCTTGAAGTTGCTCACACTAGGCTTAAGGAAGCCACTCCTCTCTACTTGAGCTCATCAAGGAGAAGGACCTCAAGTTGGAGAAGCTCATGAAGGAAGCTAAGGAGGAGCAAGTGATTGTCACTTGTGATATTGGACTAACATGTGATATTATTGATGATTCTTTATTTGTTGGTCCTACTAATGCTTCATGTAGCTCATCATCATCCACCACAACCAACTCTACCTCTACTACTAGTGATTCATCACTTGTGGTTGAGAATGAGACTCTCAAGATAGAGGTGAATGATCTCACCCGTGCATTAGGCAATGCCTATGGTGGGGATGCCCGCTTGCTAAAATGCTTGGGTAGCCAAAGGTTCTCTCTTAACAAAGAGGGTTTGGGCTATACTCCTAAGAAGGGCAATGCGGCCTTTGCTACTCCAAAGTCTCGCTTTATGAAGAGCAATGGTCGTTATTGCAATAGATGCAAGCAAGTTGGGCATCTAGAGATTAATTGTAATAAAATAAACAAGAATAACAACAAGTTTCATGCTAAAATGGATTACATTCCTTTTGATTCTTGTTATGTGCTTACCAAGGGTGAGAAAGGTGTGCATGCTAGGTTTATTGGTACACCAATTGTGGGTCCAAAGAAGAAGGCCATTTGGGTACCAAAGAGCTTAGTTACTAACCTCCAAGGACCCAAACAAGTATGGGTACCTAAGAAACATTAATTTATTTTGTAGGTAAATTACAAGGCCGGAGGAAGGCATTGGGTGCTTGATAGTGGGTGCTCTCAACATATGACCGGTGATTCAAGAATGTTCAACTCTCTCAAATCAAATGATAGTGGCATTGATAGTATCACATTTGGTGACAATAGTAAGGGTGATGTGAAGACTCTCGGAAGGATTGCAATCTCAAATGATCATAGCATTTCCAATGTGCTCCTAGTTGAAAAGTTGAACTTCAATCTTCTCTCGGTTGCTCAATTGTGTGATCTAGGTTTCAAGTGCATATTTGGTGTTGATGATGTGGAGATAGTTAGTGTTGATGGTTCCAATTTGATCTTCAAGGGCTTTAGATATGAGAATCTATACTTGGTTGATTTCAATGCTAGTGACACTCAACTTTCAACATGCTTGCTCACCAAATCAAGTATGGGTTGGTTATGGCATAGAAGACTTGGTCATGTTGGCATGAAGCAATTGAACAAGTTAGTGAAGCATGACTTAGTTAGAGGCTTGAAGGATGTCACATTTGAGAAGGATAAGCTATGTTGTGCATGTCAAGCCGGAAAGCAAGTGGGCAACACTCATCCATTGAAGAGCATCATGAGTACCTCCAAGGCATTTGAGTTGTTGCACATGGATCTATTTGGGCCAACTACATACACAAGCATTGGTGGTAACAAGTATGGTTTTGTGATTGTGGATGATTTCACTAGATACACATGGGTATTCTTTCTTGGGGACAAGAGTGATGTATTTTACATATTCAAGAAGTTCATCAAGAGAGTGCAAAATGAATTTGAGACCACAATCAAGAAAGTGAGAAGTGACAATGGAAGTGAGTTTAGAAATACAAGAATTGATGAGCTATGTGATGAGCTTGGAATCAAACATCAATTTTCGGCCAAGTATACACCTCAATCAAATGGCTTAGTTGAGAGGAAGAATAGAACCTTGATTGATATGGCAAGATCAATGTTGAATGAGTATAATGTGAGTCATTCATTTTGGGCCGAAGCAATCAACACGGCTTGCTTCTATAGCAATCGCCTCTATTGCCACAAGTTTCTAGAAAAGACACCATATGAGATCTTAAATGGAAGAAAGCCCAACATTGCATACTTTCGGGTATTTGGTTGCAAATGCTACATCTTGAAGAAGGGCACTAGATTGAGCAAGTTTGAGAAGAAATGTGATGAAGGATTCTTACTTGGTTACTCCACTACTAGCAAAGCTTATAGAGTTTGGAATTTGGCTAGTGGTTCACTTGAGGAAGTTCATGATGTTGAGTTTGATGAAACAAATGGCTCTCAAGATGAGGAAAATAACTTGGATGATGTGAGAGGAACTCAATTGACCAATGCTATGAAAGAAATGGATATTGGTGATATTAGGCCAAAGCAAGTGATTGATGTGGATGACAACAAAGATCAAGTGCTCCAAAGTCCAATTACACAAGCTAGTGGGTCTCTAATGCAAAATCAAGCTAGTACATCATCTCAAGTGCAACAAGATCAACAAGTGGCTAGTTCATCATCTCCAACTCATGATCAACATCAACATCCAAGCAATCAAGTCCAAGTGCTTCAACCAACCAACATTGCTAGAGACCATCCATTAGATTCCATCATTGATGACATACAAAGGGGAGTTCAAACTAGATCAAGATTGGCATCATTTTATGCTCACTCTTCTTTTGTGTCAATGGAAGAACCCAAGGACATTGATAAAGCATTGAGAGATCCGGATTGGGTAAATGCAATGCATGAAGAGCTCAACAACTTCAAGAGAAATGAAGTATGGGAACTAGTTGAGAGGCCTAAAGATCACAATGTCATTGGAACAAGATGGGTCTTTCGCAACAAGCATGATCAAGATGGAATAGTAGTAAGAAACAAAGTAAGACTAGTGGCTCAAGGTTACACACAAATAGAGGGTCTTGACTTTGGTGAAACTTATGCCCCGGTTGCAAGATTGGAAGCAATTAGAATCTTACTTGCCTATGCTTGTGCTCACAATATCAAGCTATATCAAATGGATGTGAAGAGTGCATTTCTAAATGGGTACATTCAAGAGGAGGTGTATGTGGAGCAACCTCCCGGTTTTGAAGATGACAAGAAACCCAACCATGTATACAAGTTAAGGAAAGCTTTGTATGGATTAAAGCAAGCACCAAGAGCATGGTATGAAAGATTGAGGGACTTCTTGCTATCCAAAGGTTTTGTCATGGGCAAAGTGGATACTACTCTCTTTACCAAGAAGATTGGGAAAGACTTGTTTGTATTGCAAATATATGTTGATGATATCATCTTTGGTTCAACCAATCAAGATTATTGTGATGAGTTTGGGAAAATGATGGCAAAGGAATTTGAAATGTCAATGATCGGTGAACTTAGTTTCTTTCTTGGACTTCAAATCAAACAAATGAAGGAAGGAACATTTGTGAGCCAAACCAAGTACATCAAAGATATGCTCAAGAAGTTTGGCATGGAAGATGCAAAGGACATTACAACCCCAATGGGCACTAGTGGAAGCTTGGATAGTGACAAGAATGGCAACATGGTGGATCAAAAGCTATATAGATCAATGATTGGTAGCCTACTCTATGTGACGGCATCAAGGCCCGATATAATGTTTAGTGTATGCATGTGTGCAAGATTTCAAGCCTCACCAAGAGAAAGTCATTTGAAGGCAACAAAGAGAATATTGAGGTACTTAAAGCATACACAAGATGTTGGATTGTGGTATCCCAAAGGTGCAAGCTTTGAGCTAGTTGGATATTCGGATTCCGACTATGCCGGTGACAAAGTGGAGAGAAAGAGCACTTCCGGGACTTGTCAATTGTTGGGAAGATCACTTATCTCATGGTCATCCAAGAAGCAAAATAGTATTATACTATCTACCGCCGAAGCCGAATACATCGCCGCAGGTAGTTGTTGTGCACAAATCTTGTGGATGAAGGCAACATTGAAGGATTTTAGAATCAATTTCAAGAATGTGCCATTGCTATGTGACAATGAAAGTGCCGTGAAGCTAACCAACAATCCGGTTCAACATCAAAGAACAAAGCATATTGATGTTCGTCATCATTTTATTAGAGATCATCAACAAAAGGGTGACATTGCTATTGAGAGTGTGGGCACCGAAGATCAACTAGCCGATCTATTCACCAAGCCACTTGATGAGAAGAGATTTCACAAGCTAAAGAATGAGTTGAACATACTTGTCTTCTCCAATATGAGTTGATGCACCCCAATGTTATGACATGCCTCTCCTTCGAGCCCCAAGGTACAATTGGTTGACATGTCATACATTCTATACTAAGGACTTGTTTAGTGCATCTAGTCATAATTTACATGTTCTAGGCTCATTCATGAAAATAAAATGAATTTGAAGTTTATATGGTGCCACTATTGTTTCCATGACTTGTATGATCTAGTGGTAGCATATAACTTGTTTAAGTAGCTTGTGATCCTAAGTGTTTAATCTAGATCACTTGTCTAAATATTTGCTTCAACATGGTGCATGATAACCCTTCTAGTGAGGTGTGAAGAAGCTTGCCCTTGGATCAAACCGAAGCATTTTATTTATGCAAGCAATCTAGATTGAATCACAAACTTGATCCTCACCCCATAATTCAACATGATAATCTATCTAAGATTTGCTCCTTGTGGTCATTGGTGCCAAAGGGGGAGAAAATATTGTTCACAAAGATAGATTCTAAAAGGGGAGAAAACCTAAAGGGGAGAATTGATATGAAAACCTAAAGGGGAGAATTGATATGAAAACCTAAAGGGGAGAATTGATAAAAGAAGGGATCAACTAAAATTTTTTGAGCACACAAGTAGGGGGAGCAAGCTCTTAAACATGAATGTTGCATTTCCATGTGCACTTCATATGTATGATGCATAGTTATGCATTTCTCTTTCTCCAATACATTGCTTGTGTGGTGACTTGCTAGTATAATTTGAATGATGTATTGAGGTACTAGCATGAATAGGAAGTAGTTAGATTTTTCTTGCTTTATGTTTTTCAAAGTGGTACTAGAACCTTGCTTATAATGTTGATCTCACGAGGTTTCTAGTTATGTTTGTGTTTTTCCAAGTAGTATCTAACTACACAAGGTGCTAAGATGGTGTTTATCGCTACTCCGATGGTATCACGCTTCAAGGGTCTATAATCTAAAACACTTAGCACCTATTGGTAGTCAATGCTCCTAATCTTTCCTATCTAACATGTATGCTTCCAAAATCCAAACATATAGCATACATGTAGGGGGAGCCATTGCTATCAATTTGAATTCATGATCACTTGTCCATACTTCTTACACATGGTAATATACTTGGACAATGTGACATGAGTTCAATCAAAATTTTATCATAATATCTTTGTGAAAGGGTTGTCACCAATTACCAACAAGGGGGAGATTGAAAGTCCTATGTTTGGTGTTGGTAATTAGTGACAATGCCTAAGTACTAATCCTATGCCTAAGTTGTATGTAGCATATGAGGATTAGTACATTCCAAGGTTGGTGGCAAGATGGACATGGTGATCATGATGGCCACACTTGGATTTGGATGCAACCCTACGTGAGCAAGGCAAAGGTATATGCTTAAGGGTTGTGTTTTAGTAACCAAGACACCTAGTGGGTGTGGTTACAATATAGGATAGATAGCCGTACTATAAAGAGGGGAATGACGCGGCTATTGAACTCCTAAGTGCCTCTAGGTGTGCATTTCATAATCATATGCATTTGGATAGAGCTAATAACGCCTCGAAAAATGATTGTGAAAATGCTAACACACATGCACATGGTGATGATCACTTGGTGATGTTAGCACGTTTGCGAAGGCGGTGGAGTTTGAGCGGTAGAGAGGGTTTGGGGTCCTCTCTCCCTCCCACCGAGCTTGCGAGGCGGGATTTAGGCGTTTTCGAGGAGTTGAAATGCCTATTTTCCACTACACCGGAAGTCGGAAAAAGAAACGGAGGCGAACGGAGGTCACAGTGATGACCGGACGCTGGACCGGACGCGGTCACTGTTTGACCGGACGCGTCCGGTCAGCGTTCAGCGTCTGCGCGTTTTTCAGTTGGTTGATCGGACGCGCAGCGCGTCCGGTCACAGTCGACCGGACGCGTCCGGTCGATCAGGGAGCTTACTGGACTCCAACCGGACGCTAGCACTGTGGCGTCCGGTCAGTTCTCCAGCGCGTCCGGTCGATGTTTCGTTGTGCGCGGCTCACGGTTGACCAGCGCGTCCGGTCAGTCACGGGACCAGCGCGTCCGGTCGTGACCAGCGCGTCCGGTCGTTGCGACCAGCGCGTCCGGTCGGTGTTTCAAAAAAGAGCCGTTGCGCGATCGGCGCGTCCGGTCCACGCGACCAGCGCGTCCGGTCAGCGCGACTGCGGCTGTTTAAGTTCCTAACGGCTATATTCGAAGGGGTACGTCTATATATACTCGTTGGCCGGCTCAAAGCTCCTTCTCTTGGACATTTGACATACTTGTGAGCACTTTGAGCTAAGCAACTCCCCTCCCACTCATCTCTCTTGCTTGTTTGCATATTCGAAGTGAGATTGAGTGATCCAAGTGCATTTGCATTGTGAGATTGCATCTAGTTGGCACTTGGTGGTTGATTTGCTGCGGGATTCTTGTTTCTCTTGGTGGTTGCCGCCACCTAGACGGCTTGGAGCAGCTTGGAGGCGTTGGCAAGAGTTGGTGATTGTTCTTGGCCACCTCCGGTGATTGTGAGGGGTTTGTGCCTACCTCGGCGAAGCGCCAAAGGCAACATTAGTAAATTGCTCGTGTCATTGCAACCTTTTGCCATTTGGTAGGTCCTTGTGGCGCCTTTTGAGAGGCTCGGTGTGTGACCGATTAGCCACCGAACCACGTGGTGAAGAGGGACACAACGGGGACTAGCGTGCCGGCAAGCACGTGAACCTCAGGATAAATTTTTGTGTCATCATTCTTATTATGATTGATCGATCCCGGTGGTTGTGTATTGTGGAATTAATTGTTGATCATTTTGGTTGGCTCAATACTTCGCCCCTCGGTGAAACCCTCCTAACTCAACTCCGCATTACTTTCTTAGTTATCTTTGCTAGCTAGTTTGCTTTGCTAGAGTAGCTCTTTTGTGTAGCTTGCTAGTTGTAGTTGTAGTTACCTTCTCGGTTTAACTTGTGCGGTTGAGTGCCAATACTAGAATTATGAATTGAATAGGTGGCTTGCAAACACCCTGTAGGCTAAGCAAAACTCGCATCTCACTATTTGTTGTATTGATAAACTTGTTTAGCTTGTCTTTGTAGAAATTTTTAAAAGGCTATTCACCCCCCCTCTAGCCATCAAGACCTTTCACGCGCCCTCCCCCTCCTTTCTACCGCTGACAGGTGGGGCCCGAACGTCGGTCTTCTTCTACCTCTCGTATCCGTTCCGGACTCCAAACCGAACACGACCATGTCGGTCGGTTCCGTGATTTCCGGTCAAGTCTAACCAAAATCGATGATTTGAGGCTATAAATAGGACGCCTTGACCCTCTATTTCCCGTTTTCCATCTAAAACCCGAGCTTCATCACGTGAGTTTGAGCGTAGGAGGCCGGAACCCTAGGCTCTTTCGGTTGGTCGTCGGTGGAGCTTGTGGGTAGGTTCGGGCTCTTTTTCTTTGCATTGGTGAGTTCGCTATCTCCTCCTCTTTCTTCCCGTGCTCTCCTTTTGTGTTGAGACGCTTTGAATCACGATTTTGGTGAGCTCCGGTGAACCGGTAATGGCGCCGCCGCCCTATCCTAGCCGCATCCCGATTTCGCACTATTGTAGCCTTCCTAAACTATGTAGACAAGTTCGGGGGATCTTCTCTTTTGAATGGTGTCGGTTGGGGGATGTTTGGCGGTCGGGAACGACGAGGCCGAACTTTTCCGGCGAGGTGGCGCGTGGCGGTAATGGTGGCCGGCGGCCGGCGTTGGAAGAGATGGCCGGACTCTCTTTCTCTCTCCTAGATCGAATAATGACCGTCCAATCTCAGATCAACGGTTGAGATTAGAACGTAACTGTTCACGTGGCAAAATTTCTAAAGAGACCCTTAGCTTTTTAGTAATCAACCCACCGTCCATTGCGCATTTCTGAAAATGCGTTTTCGTGTATAGAACGCGTATTTTCTTCCGGTTAAATCAAAAATACGTTTTCAGGTATTTACAGTTTTGCCACTAGGATTGTTTTGGTCATAAAAACTTCGTTTTAACTCTGATTTGATCCGTTCAAGTTGCGTTAGGTTCGTATTTGCGAGCTCTATATGTTAGTGTAGTTGTACAGTTAATTTTGATAATTTATTTTTCGAGTTTATAATTAAGTATTTATTTATCTATAGGAAATCTTAGAAAATTCATAACTTTCACGTTTTAACTCCGAATTTGGTGATCTTTGCGTCTGTGTGATCGTAGAAACGTGTAGAAGAGTTTTATAAACTTTTATTACTGTTTTACTACTGTTGGTGTACTGTTCTAATTATATCTCTTTGTTTGCTTCGTGTATGTTTGATTGGATGCATGTATGTTGTTGATTGATGATCGAGTATAGAAGGTGAGCAGTATCTGGACGATTCGGAGTATTACTTTGAGCCAGGTCAGCAGTATCACTTGGAGAGTTTTGATCAAGGCAAGTATAATACAGGACTATCCTTATTACCTATTCACTGAAATTATCATACATATGCATGTGCTTACCTTGACAACCTTAGAGATTATAACTTAGTGATTGTTATCTTGATTCCTTGTCAACCATGGGAATGCATATGGGTAGTTATTGCTAGTGCTCAAACTATGAACAATGATCTTGTAATTTGATTAATGGATTAAGAAAGCAACCATTAAGATGATTTAATTATTGTTAAAAGGGGGCTAGAGCATGTGTATTATTTTTGAATGCTCTGGTTACTCTCCATAAGGACTTATCTGTACGTGATCATCCGGGACATACAGTACAGTTGTGAGGGCTATATGGCTCTGGCTTTAGTTGCTTAAAGGACCTTTTCTAGCTTGTTAGTGGTTACCTTAAATGGCGTAAGAACGGCTTGCCACGTTGGGTGTAGGGCGAGCCCCTGGCCTAGTGTGTATAGGCTGCGGTTGTTGTGCCACTGGGAAGGGGGGTTCTACATCTGTCTGCCGAGTGAATCTAATGGCCCTAACTTGTTAGACGAACTTTTAAGTGGCTTTATATGATTTCCGGTGTATTGGGCCTAGCTAACTCATGCATTTGGAAGTCATAACTCATAGTGAAAGTGTACACCTCTGCGCAGAGTTAAAAACTGGTATACTAGCCGTGCTCACGGATACGAGCGGCCTTGGAACATTTACAGATAGATGATCACCATTGCCATATCATGTTTGCTTATTGTTGATATTATGCTCATGTTAATGTTTTTCATTATTCTTAATTACAATTGATCATTTGTTCATTATTGGGAATTGGTTCATCTTGATGCTACACAATTGCTAAATATATGATGATTAAAAGCTAAACGCAGTCAAACAGTGTCTAGTTTTTTGAGCCTCATGAACCCTGTGTTATATTTGTTGAGTTCGACATGGACTCACCCTTGCTATTTCCACCATAACAGATGAAGATTATGAGGAAGATTATCGTAATGAGTACTAGTCTTGGTGTCAACCAGTCAACCGTGTCCCTGTGTGGAGTTTCCGCTGGAGATTTACTATTAGTTATTATTATCTATCGTTTAAGACTATGTCTTAAATATTTATTCGTTATGTAATAAGCACTGTGATGATACTATGTAATTTGTCTTCTTATGTGTGCGATCATGTCCTGGGGCGCACATGAGTACTTTATGCATCCTATTTTTGTCCTTAAAAATAGGTGTGACAGTAGAGCTCACAGTAGTCTTCTGTGGTGGTATTTTTGTATGATCACGATGAGTATAGGATTGAGCAATCGCGTTGTAAGACCTCTTTATGTTCCCTTCTTAATGTAGTATGTGATGCATCTTTTGACCACGGTACTGTAAATCTGTGCAATTGTTGGCGAGTTTATTGTGCCATATATCTTAAACTATCTCTGATTTGTTTATATTTTGAACGCATAACCTAAGTCTGATTTAAGTGGTATTTCTACCAAGTACAAACTGATGATGTTAATGGGAGATGTTTGTAGTCGCAACTACTCTTATACTGTGAAACTTTCTGCACCAGCAAAATTAAGCTCTTTTTGTAACTTTCAGTAACAGAGCAGATTACTTCGAGTAGGAGTAGCAACTAATGTGTTGCTCAGAAGAGAAACAGAGATAACAAAAACGACTGCTGCAAAAATCGCTCAGCTGCATATTTTAGCAATTAAGATCCCATCCAAATGCAAGAAGAATGAACATTTGGTGTCCTTGACAAAATGAATGAAGGGCCTATTTTTTTAGATAAGTAAATTTTTGGCACAACTAGATACAATTACTGAAACTACTTCATCCTGGAGGAGCCAATGATTTTGACCTCAGCCTCAATGTAGCACTTGGTTTTGATGAGATAACCATTTGATGAGTCCTGCATATCCTCCATTGAAACAACGTTCTCCCATCCCCAGATCCGAGAGTTGTTTGAGAATTGGGACCAGCCTACAATTCGCAACAGCAAAAAAAGGGTTTAAATAAGTGAAAACAATTTAGCATCCGGAGACCTATCCATTGAGCAAATCTGTACTAAATAGCAAACCTGTTCTTTTCAAATGCTTGCGGCCTTCCTGGTTTTTGATGGATATGGTGAATTCAACCAGGACGGCATAGTCTTCGGGGAGTTCATTTATCATCTTCTTCAGGTACAAGGAGATGTGGTTTTCTTCTTTGACGAGGCGAATCGACCTGCAAGATTGGACAATTAATGTAAAACCCCGCAATTGAACTGACCATGTTTTGAATGAAGGCAAGGAAATCCAGATGAAATGACCCTACCATTTGTATCCACCGGCTGCGAACTCCGGGGAGTACCCTGGGTTCTCCATTCCAAAGAAGTCTGCAATGCACCAGGTGTAAGCAGCTATGGCCTCGGGCAAGGTGCTCGTATTCTTGACAAAGAGTTTCTCTGATGTCGTCTTTGCTTTTGTGGTGACAACTTTAATGAACTTGACACCAAAGACGCAGTTGTTATTGACGAGGAATCCAGATGAATTCTTCAGTTTCGCAAGCTTAATCATGCATGACTTGCCAGAACTTGTGCTTGCAGTCTGGAAAGTATGGCTCACTGCACAACAAAATATAGCAATTCATCGAAACAAGTAATGGCTGGGAAATCATACTAGGAAATAGGAAGGTTTGGAGTCAAGTTTAAAGCATTCTGGTAATTTTTTTTCCCGGGTGCAGTTTGCTACTTTACCGTAATGTTCACTATCCTTTCCATATAACTGATCATATATGATCAATCTGAAAGATGCGTCAACGATAGTGTTGGGTTCGACTGAAGTTTGAGACAGCTGAAGCCTGAGGGAGACACACTCTTCATCACAGCTGTTTCTGTCCATTGGATTCAGTTTCAAGTACCTGCAAGGAAGTCATGACAGACCAGGCTATGAACCAAACTATATATATGGAGCAGCTCTAGTTGTAGGAAGTAGGAACTAAGTGATGCAACAAATTGAAGAGCCGAAAAGGATAGCTGCAACTGCAATCCATACCAGTCATGGCCCATGATCTTAAACACTCTAGAGTTTGTCCATCCTTCACCCTTGTCAAGAAAGGAGGAAAAGTTGTCGATGCTCCACTTAAACGTTGCCATGTCTGACGCTGGAGAATTAGGTGTTAGCCACATTATATTGGAGGTCAGGTCAGGTCCAGCCCCCGGGACAGATTGTGAAACAGTGAACGGGAGAACAACATGGAAGATTTAAACTAAGCTATAAACACTCATAGAAAAGAAATCCAAATAGTGCAAGACCATGGTAAAGAGTTAAGTTGCCCGTGATGATCCAACCGTTGGCGCAGCCACAATGTGCATGCTATCAGCCAAACATGACTATGAAGAACGACGAACTAGCACAGAGATGTGTATAATAAGATAGAAAAGGAAAAAAAAGAGATCTTACTACAAGCACCAGCGACACAGCAGTTGCCCATGGCTCGGCGGCTCTTCCGTTCCAGGAACTATTCCTCTGCAATTGAGATATAGTGTCGATAAATCTAATCTTTCATTGCGAAACAATTAAGGCTGCATAGATCAGAAGCGCATAAGAAAACAACTGCATGGTCCAGAATGTCAAATGAGTTATACCCTAATAAATAAATCTTGCTTACGTGAGAACAAGATTTATTAGGGTATATCTCTCACTAATTCCTTCACTTTCTACGATCACTATTGGCTTCGCCCAGGAACCACTCATACACACGTGCCAACACTCTTGGCGAGAGGTATAACAAGCACAATAGACATAATGTTTTCCGACGACGAACGCCGCGGCGACAAACTCGCCTGTATCTTGGCTACATATTCACTGGACTTGGCAACTGAATACGGAGGAGCACAGGGGCTACTTATAGGTAAGGACAGGCCACGGAGCACACCTCCATGGCGGCCTGCCTTCGCGCCATGATCCGCAGGACCTACTCAGCAACACCGTGAGCCACTTGCTCATACGGACAATGCTGATGCGGGACACACGCACACACCATGGACACTATATGTCGTGGATTATTTCTAACAATCGCAGCAAAAGAAAGGAGCAAACTTTCCGACGGATCGGAAGAGGAAACACCGAAGCGGCGAGAGAAACCGGGGTTTGGGAAGACGACTAGACGAGCTCACCTCGCGATGGTTCGGCGGCGGCGAACGGAGGCTTGGAACGAAGTGCTCGCCGCGAGATTGTTGTGAGAGTTGGAGCGGAAGCCAGGGGTAGGTTTTATGCACACGAGGTCTCTGTCATTGAACGAACAAAAAAAGGAAAAATTAAGATTTTTACCATTATTGAACTTTGGGCTTTCCCGTTTGCTATCTTGCAATTGGGATTCATCAAAATGCCATTTTACAAATAGCGTGCACACGCTAAAATGCTTTTTTCTCTTAGGCCTTTTCTTACGGCTTCTCCATTAGATTTATGAGTTGTTTGCAGTTGTTTTGTGCCAAACAAATCTTTTGCAAATGAGCTTCAACTTGCACCAACAGGCCCCATCATGTGTGGAAGTCAAATTTGCCCCACGGGAAGGATAAAGACACGTGAAGGGTGTGAGGGTGGCGGCTGAAGAGACAGATTCAGAGACGTCGTTGGGTGCTCGTGGAGGCACAGTCTACAAGCGTGCCCCTGCCTGGACAGCGAGGAGGAAATGAGGTGGAGCATGAGGTTGTGTCTGCTAAGGTAGTCGAGGAGCGCAGTGCCGGTGTCGAGGTGGTCAATGATGGTGGCCACATCACGAGACATCCGTGCAAGTGCTAGGAGGGCCTTTTTTTCATGCACATGTATTTATATCAATCCATATGAGTTAGAGTGGCTTTGTGGTGGAAATTAAACTAAGTTTCACCATAATTCACTCTGACATATGGATTTAGATGTATATATGTGCGACCTGAGCGTGGAGGCGCCATTGCCACCTTCATGATGGGACCCATCTCTATTCTTTGTCCCCTGCACCACTTCATGGTGGGAGTCGTCCAGCAGAGAAGTGGATAACAACTCAACTCAACTACGTCTCCTGAATTGTTTGAGACAGAGCTTCAAACTGAGTTTAGCGAGCAGATTGCCAGGAGCGGATGAGTGGTGTTTTTTTTTCTCTCCGAGCGGTGACAGAGGGCGCTTGATATGCCTTATTTGATAATGGTATTCTAGCTTATGGGATGGCAAACATGCGAGATCCAAATTTGATAATGGCAAAATCCTAATTTTCACAGAAAAAGTATGGATCAAAACTTGTGAAATTTTGCCTAAAATAAGTGTCTCATGACGTGTTACAATGTAATTCCAAGTTCCAGTATGCTTGTAGTAAACCAAAAATGTACTCCTATGGCTAAACAACATAGAAAAGTCTAGCAGAAGAGAAAGCATATACGTATGTAAATTGTGAGCATTAATCAGGTAATCATACTACTCTTTAATATTTCTCATATTTATTTCTATATATCCTTAAAATCTCTCTTCTATATCTATACCTAATATTATAGAGACAAAATTTCTCTTCTCCCATTTTTTAGTCCGGTCCTCTCCTAACTAATTTCGAATGTGGAAACTATCCTATCTACCGGGACATCTTGAGATAATCTGAATAGGTATTCTAATCCAAATAGGCTTTTGTTTTATATCTATACCTAATAATAAAGAGGCAAAATTTCTCAACCCTCATTTTTTTTGTCTGGTCCACCCCTAACTACTCGGCATCACTCTTCTTGGTTTGGAATTGAAAAACTACTATTCAACATCACTCTTCTTAGTTTGGAATTAAAAAACCTTATTCGCATCGCTCATGTCCGAACCTAAATCTATACACATATGTTCTTTCTTTTCTAATCTATATAAGCTTACTTACAACAGATGTAAATATAAACAGTAACAAAACCTTGCATCGCACAGGTCTCTTGGACTAAATCTATACTCATATCTTTTCTAAGCTTATATTTACAACAGATATAGACAATAGCCACCTAATTAAACCGAGTCAATCTCTCCTTGATTTTCCACACGGGACAAATAATTTGGTGCAGATATTATTTATTATGGGTCTTATTAGTGTTTAATTGAAACATGGTTGAGCTAAGCCCAAGTATTCTGGCTCACGCATGCGGGGGGCAACGTCCGTTTTGCCGGTCTAAGATGAGTAGAAAAGTGATTGACCGAGTTTAGGATTGATAACCGACTATCAAGAGGGGCAATCACGGTTAGCTCGTGGATCAAGTGCTACTAGGTCATCTTCTTGAGCATATGCATTAGGATCTAGTAGAGAGCTAACATATCGCCTTGGAAAATGATTGTGAAAATGCTAACACACATGCACATGGTGATTTACACATGATGGTGTTGGCACATTTGTGAAGGCGACGGTGCTTGAACGGTAGTGAGGGGTTTGGGGTTCGCTCTCCCTCCCGCCGAGCTTGCGAGCGCGGGATTCAGGCGTTTTCGGGGAAAATGAAATGCCTATTTTCCATTGCGCCGGAGGTTGAAAAAGTGGTGAAAGCACGGAGGTGTTTCATGAGCTAAAATATGTGTTTTAGTGATACACATATGGAGAGTAGCTCATAAGTGAAAGGGCGGATCAAGCGGAACGAGTTTTCGACGAAGCATCACGAAGAAACGAGCGACAGACGCTCGGCTTGCTGGCGACAGACGCGGGGTGCGGCGTCTGACGCCAAACCCTAGCTCGGCCTGTGCGCACGGGTGTGACAGACGCGGGGACGTGACCGCGACAGACGCCGTGCATGGCACTGTTGCCACGTGGGCGCGTCGCGGTTCTATGCGACAGACGCGTCCATTGGCCAGGCACCGAACGCGTCTGTCTCTTCGGCGCGTTTACTTGGCTACTGTACCGCGTCTGATGGTGGCGAGGCAGCGTTTGTCGGTCGCGACAGACGCGTCTGACGCGTAGAGTGCGAGCGCGGTGAACTCCAACGGTCGGGACACGTGGTCGCTCGGTGGTGCGACAGACGCGCCTGTAGCGTCTATCAGTTTGGCGACAGACGCGCCTGTAGCATCTGTCGTTTTGGCGACAGACGCTACTGTGCAGCGTTTGTCGCCCCCGAAAATCGTCCAGTGAAGTTGATAACGGCTAGCTCTTGAGTGAAACGTTATAAATAAGAGGTGGCCGGCCCTTAGGGGTTCTCCCTTGCACATTTGAGATATTGAGGCACACTTTGAGCTAGAGCTCCACTCATCTCCTTACTTGGTTGCATACTCTAGAGAGATTGAGGAAGATTCAAGTGCATTGCATTGAGAGTTGCATCTAGTGGCACTTGATCTTCGTGTTTGCTGTGGATTGTTTGTTACTCCTGGGTGTTTCCCGACACCCTAGACGGCTTGAGCAGTGGTGGTGTTGATCTCGACCTTGGAGATTGTTTCGAGCCTCACCAAGTTGATTGTGAGGGGTTCTTGAGCCTTCCCCGCGGGAGTTCGCGAATTGGCTATTATAGTGAAGCACGTGGCTTGGAGGATCCCCATCTTGTGAGTGGATGTGCGGCACCCGCTGAGGGTTCAACTCTTGATAGTTGATTAGCTCGTGATCCATCAAGTGGGTGCATCGCCACAACGAGGAGTAGCTTGCCGGGAAGTAAGTGAACCTCGGTAAAAAATTTTGTGTCATCTCTTTGCCGAGGATTTCTCTTGTGATTGCTCATTGTGATTGATTCTTCGAGTACATTGCTTCTCTATATCGTTGGTATAAGAATCAAGTCACTTGCTCTTTACTTTCTTGTACTAGTCCTTGTGTAGTTTGCTTAGTGTAGCCTTTATCACATAGGAGTAAGTAGCTTAGTGACTTAGCCTTGTTGGTGTGTATTAAAGATCATAGCCTTGTTTCACTAGAATTATATAGCTGGCTTGCATAGTGTAGTTGAGCTAGTGCTAGAATTAGCTTAGTCATCTTTTATACTAACGTGGTTGTTTAGTGATGCTTGTAGATTTTTAAATAGGCTATTCACCCCCCTTTAGCCATTTGGACCTTACAGCCGGCCCGAGCTTCCCTGTGCCAGTGCCCTCCGTGATACTAGCGGGCCTCGCCTGGGCAGTGCCGCCCTGTCTGCCACCGGTCGGTGAGGTTCCCTGCAGCTTCCCTCCCCCAACGCGATGCAGCTCCCCTCCCCCACGTGATGTGACCGAGGAGGAGTGAGGGTGGTCGAGTTCGTCAATGGCGATGAGATAGTGAAGAGGATGGCATGTGGGCCTCACATGTCATTCTCTGTCTGCCAATATGGATTTAGGAGGACTGTTTTTGGTAGGGTTACTAAAGAAAACAATAAAAGATGAGTAGTATTAAAATAGGTGGCTACCCAAAAAGATAAATAGGGGGTCTGATTTGGTAGTATTGATACAGATGCTGCCCTACATCGCATTATATCTCATCCATATCCCGTACTTTGTACCACGTGGGACCCTCCCTTCTTAGCTGTCCCCGCTTCTGTTCTATCATGTCATGGTAAACAAACGCCGCCTTGTATTTTTTTCTACGGTCATATTAACTAAATATTACTGTCTTTGACCATTTATTTTTAAAAAATCATTATAGTTTCATAACATATGGATTATATATTATAAAAGTATTTCTCGTAGTTAATCTAAAAATATATATTTCTTATGTCATGAATGTACATTTTTTTTCAAATGGATAGTTAAATATATAAATATTTGATTAGGACGAAGCTAATATAGCATTTTTTTTGACATGACAGCTAATATAACATTAAAAACGGAGGGAATACTTGACGCTGGCTCCGGTTGCTGTCTCGCAACAATTCCACGCGCCCTCGCTGCGGACATGCGATGCCACACACACAAGCATCGTGGAAAAAAATTGAATTCTTTCTTAGCGATCATCTGCTCGTGTATAGGCAGGGATGGATTCAGATGTCTAAATATTTGAAAGATCTGATATTCGTATCCGTTTTAACATTAATATGGATATTCGTAATACCCGATTTTAACATGGACGATGTTAGATGGTTGTATTGAAATTCATTTTCTATGTTTTTTTGTTTCTATATTCCAGATCCATACTCGAAAAAAATGTGAATCCAACATTATCTATATCCATGAAGAACAAAGTCCGTTTTAATATTTATATGGATATCCGTATTTATACCCGATTTTAATACGGATGCTAAATGGATGTATTGGAATATGTTTCTTTAGTTTTTCTCTATCCAATTCTAGATTCATATTAAAAAATATGAAATATCAAACATTATCCGTATCTGTGAAGAACAAAGTAACATTTGAAACTTATATTTATGACTAACTAACAATGTAAATGACAATTATTTTGATACAAGTCATTTAAAGTATTTATAAGTTATCTCTATGACTGATTAGGCCAATCATAAAGGTTAAGTTTAATTTTTGATAATTTTGAAACATATTTATGGTAATCCAAAAATATGAAAAACTCATATTTGTGATAATTTTAATATTATAATTAATAATATATAAAAGCGTCAAGTTTAATTAATTTTAATACGACTAGTCATAATATTTTTATGTACTTTATATACATTTATTTATAATTTTTTTAATTTAAATCTATTTATAGATAAATATTTATGTTTATCAAAATATTTTTCTACATTTTAATGATTTTTATATATTGACTACAGAAATATTTATTACAGTAATATATAAATTATCTACACTATCTTTAAAATTAAGTAGATATTCAAATATGAATCTAAATTAGAGACATCTGTTTTGCATTTTTTTTAAAAAAAATTAGGTTCGTGTCCATACGTTGCTATGGGATAGCTAAATTTTAGTGCTAAAACACACGGATCGCACGATACTATAAATTTAAATACCGACGTTAAAGTGACATCTAATAAGAAACAAAGTTTGTGAAATTAACATAACCTAGAAGACCGTGGCGTCGCAGGCTCACAAACTCTACTATACAGATAATGTTGATATATTTATAAACAGTACCTCCACTTATAGTGTTTTTCAAGATTTTGAACGGACTACGACCACTATTATTATCCACTTGGTCCATGGAACTGGTGTGGTAGGGAATACAACAACTTGTTATTAAGTGGCTCTTTGTCACATTTAGCTTCGACGAAATTTGTTGCTGATGATTTGCCTAAAAGATAGGGTGTTAGGGTGAACAATTATCTATGTCACCGTAGAAGTATAAAATACACAAAAATTCATGTAAATATGAAAACCGTTTGAACCTGCTGGTTTTTTACGAAACCGGTGAACCGGCCGGTTCCATATGAACCGGAGTGGTTTTGTATCTTATCCAAAAATACCCCTTGGTGTCCTGAGAATAACCTTATCCATTTAGGGGTAGTTTGGGAAACTGGCACAATGTGCCCTTTTGGGCATGTGATGAGGAAGGGAAAATTCCCCGTTTTCTCGTCTGGGCGCGGGCGGTACGAGTCTACCGACGGCGGCGGCGGCGCACCCAGCTGTTGCGGGCGTCGGGCTCCACACCGCGGCGGGCGTCGGCTGCCGGCTACAGCCAGGGACGACGGCTGGCGGGCTTCTGTGGGAGCCTGTGGCGCTCTGGCTGAAGCTTCCCTGATCCACGCGTCCAGGTCGCCAGGAAGGCACCAACCTCCTCTGCTCCACGCAACCAGCTGACCACGCCACTCCATCCTCCGGCAGTGCGGCTACTACTACTCTGCAGTCTGCACCTCTGCTCTAGTGTCCAGTCTGCCGAATTGCTGATCTGCTCTGCTCCTCAACATGGCTAGTGGTGAGCTACTGAGCTTTCACGTTTTAAGTGTCGTATATGAACCTGCTGTCAATTGTTGATTGGTGAAGTTCTCTGTTTAGTGTTAGAGTATATTAGAATTACATGTCCTAAACTCCAGATCTTGTTAATTTTTGACTGAGTTCAACCTTTTCAATTATGTGAATACTGATAACTTGCCGTATTTACTGTTTTTTGGTTGTACAATTAAATTATGTTGTTCCATCTGCCAATTAAATATATGTAGTTGTCAAACTTTATGCAGAGTTATGTACTCAGGTGCTCAACATAGCGGGCGCTGCAGCGGTGACCACAGCAGCTCTCAGATGCTCTAGGCTGGCATGTACAGTGTGTGCTAAAGAATTAGCAGCAGCGAGAATGAGCGCGTGGTGCGTGGGAACCCATCATCGAGCGCCAAAAGGTGTATGCTAGCATGGATAGTGGCTCCATGTTCTACTCTGACCCCAAACTCGAATCCGTCTGCTTCATCTTCCAGGCCCAGCTCCTCTATTGCCCTTGCTATCTTGTCATTGATATTCCTGACTACACAATTCGCCCAACCAGATGTCTTGCCAATGCGTATCTACTTTCATCCAATTTTTCCATGATGGTTTGATTCAATTTTTGTATTTTCATTATCTCATCCTTGGCCATTATGTCATTTATCTGAAATGCTTGAAGTATCTGTTTTCCTATATTGTCTTAGTGTAAAAGTTATTGAGAATGCTCATTGTTTAGAGAAGTCAGGCAAGTTGCAGTTTTGTTGCATTGGGATTTGCCTACATTTCAGATAAATCATAAATGCCAATTTGTAACAGTTTGCCTATAGTCAAGCAAGTAATGCAAGTTGCAGTTTTGCTATGGCAGGATTCACCTACATTAGAAACAGATTATAGATGCCAATTTATAACAGTTTTTATATACATTTGCGTGTCTGGTTGTGCAAAATCAATAATGAAAATGCATATTGCAAACTCATATGGACTTGGGGGGCCAGGCTGGAAATTGTTGGCACTCTCTTTAAGTTATTTGACTATATAAGAATATGTATTGCAAAAAAAGAGAGAGAACATTCTTGTATCTTTATTTAATCTCTTTGGTTCACCAAATAAATTTCCTATGTGCAGATTCAGGTACAGGTTTTGCATTACAATATTTTCCAAATATAGGTCGTAATACAACAAATAGAAACTACAAGACATTTGGTGACTTCTATATATTAGCATTCTAAATAGCAGGGGAAAAAAAGAAATTCTACAACTATACATAGCTTGTAACATCAATGAAAAATACAGCAAATAGAAACTATAAGAAATTTGGTTACTTCTACATCTTAGCATTCTAAATAGCAGGGGAAAAATAAATTCTGCAACTATAATAGCCTTGTAAGATCAATGAAAAATTTGATGTGCCATTCCCTTTTATCGATTGTCATTCCCTTTTGTTTTATTGAAACCACTATTAGACTATGAACACATGAAGCTATATATTGGCATTATATTGCTGCATTTTTCATGGATCCAGTCAGTGTAGTTCTAATCAGCAGAGCTGCATGTAAAAAGATATCTACTGCATGACAATTTGCACTTGGCAGATAATACTTGATTAGTTGTCATGACTTGATTTTCGCTCTCTTGTTTATTTGCCAGGGATGGCCAAGAAAGCCAAGCAACGCATCAAAGAGAACTAACGTATCTGGTCTCTCGTGGATGGATCGGATACACTTGCCCTTGCAGCAAAGACGGCGATCTCTTCAATGATGACGACCAGAAACGTGTTGTCCCGTCCCGTCCACACGGATTTAAACACAACAAGATGCAGAACACGTGCCGCAGAGCAGGGACGTCAAAGCAGCGTCCTCGCTTCCGCATGGTGGTCATGGCCGTGGAGGGCAGCTCGATCGAGGACGATAGCGACGGAGCAGCAGGGTGTCGTGGCCGCGGATGGTTAGCTGCACAGAGCACAAACGCCGGAATGGCGTCCTGATTTTGCGTGGTGGTCGTGGAGGCTGGCTCAAAGACGACAGCGACATTGGACGAGGCAGTGCCGGATCGCGGTGAGGTTGCTGTGGGCGAGGAGGGAGGGAGCGATATAGTTCCTGATTGGAGGGAGCCCTATGGGTACCGAGCGGGTGTGAGATTTTTGTTGCCCTTTGTTGGAGAAGAGGCAGGCTGCATGAATTTTGGGTGATCGTGATCTGATGAGGACGACGCTGCCATTGCATGGCGCTGATTTGTTTTGCATGTCCGGCAAAGATTGCATTTGGCGCTGATTGCCCGAAATTCCGGTGATTGAGGATCATTTGCCTTTGCATGGCGCTGATTTGCCTTTGCATGGCGCTCATTGCATGTCCGGCAAAGAGGGAGGTGTGGGATCGCATGTGTACTCGTCCTGCCGAGTAGACCCGGGTCGCACGACCTATCGTCTTGCTGGTAGATGTTGACCATAGCAATTTTTTAGTTGTAGAGATAGAGATAGAGAAGAAAAAAAAGAGGCACAGCCTCGGCTTTTAAGAAAGCTAGAGTTTGGTACAGACTGGGAATACCAGTTTCAAGAGAGCATCAAAAGGAAACGAGCGCCTGATACAGGTTTTGTAGCAACAGCACCTACTACAAAAGCTAGTGAGACACATCTAAATTTCGCAGATATCAGACGACACCAGCTCAACAGGCTGAAAGCTCTTCATCCATCGCAGGTTCTCCTCCTTGATCTGCTTGATGCGCAGGCGATCACCTTCCCTGAGCAGCAAACTCCACTTCTGCATGAACGATATGGCAATGTACACAATATCAGAAGGGGACTTGGGAAACTCGTGGCGGATGGACATCTTGTTTCTGTTGTTCCAGATGGCCCAAGCAAAGCCTGCAAATACAAAGAGAGTTAACTTGATTGGAAGGGGCCCATTGCCCAACAGCCAAGTTTCAGACAGCTCTTTAACTGAACATGGATGATTATCCCAGTGAAAAAAAAATCCCTCAAAAAACCCCCCAAATCATTTTGGCAATATCATTATTTGTATTCAGATTTGAATTCAAATTAAAATATGGTAAATATTTCTATCCAAATTCGATATGAATCCAATCTGAATCCATCCCTACCTGCAGGCCAGCAAACCGGTGCTTGGGATCAGTGAAGCCGAGGTGGACGGCTCGTGGCCCACATCACATCTACGAGAACTCGCCTTACGTTTATTTGTCCTATTGGATCTTCAATTCGTCTAAAGGACAAAGGCTAACTTGTACTCCCTCCCTCAATAAAAGAATACAATTCTAACATACTAAGTAAAAGTATTTTGAGTTTTGATTAACTATGTATAAAATTACCAATAGTTATGATATTAAATAAGTATCATTAGGTCTTTTTAGGGGATACATTATATAGTATACCTATTTAGTGCCATAAACACTTATATATATATATATATATATATATATATATATATATATATATATATATAGGAAAATTCATATATATATATATATATATATATATATATATATATATATATATATATATATATATATATATATATATATATATATTCTATATGGTTAAATTTTAGATACTCTAACAAAGAATACATCTTTACGGAGATAGTACTACTGCTGCATATACAAAGCAAAATGTCAGACAAAGGTTGACGACGCAATCTTTAATTGTTTGGAATCACACATCACAGTTATCGATCAAGTGAGACAACACGTAGCTGCACTCTCTGAACGTTAAGTTTGTTTGGGCTATTGTACCAAGAACAGGATTTGCTTTCCATAGCTAAGTGCAGCACAATTGGAGGTAACTCACTCTGTTCTAAAAAGGAATGCCATTCTTAATTTTCAAGTAGTCAATAAATCTTAAACTTAACTAGATACATACAAAAATGTACTAATACTTTTGATGCGTAATAAGTATCATTAGATGAATTATGTGGTATATTTTCATAATAAACATATTTGGAGATATAAATATTGATAATATTTTTTTTTGATAAACCTAGTCAACTTCAAGAAAATTTTGAGTTAGTTTAAACCTAAAATGATACATATTTTTTCGAACAGAGACAGTAGGATTTTAAAAATAGTCAGTAACTCTAGTTTGCTGCTGCTACAGATGGAATCACCAATTTGTTTTCTCTGCTTTATTTCGAGTGACAAATCTGAAGTCACCATCCCATTGGCCGGTGGAACTGGTCCTTGCAGCTCCATAGGATCATTGTACAGTTTATACTATGAACGATAACACATATTCACAGTAGCAGTTCTCCAGTTCATACAAGCAGCATGTTCATACTAGTTTACCATTTCATACAAGCATCTAGTTCATACGTTCATACTCACGGCAGAAGATTGCACTCAGCAACATCATTTTTTTTGACAAGACACTCAGCAACATCAGTTAACACTAGCAAGAAATGAGTTCACACTTGAGGAAAAAAATGTACAGACTACTAAGTCTAAACTCAAGCAACTGGCCTATAATCAAAGAACCATATAATTGGTCTGCATTTTCACAGGACAACAGCGACAGGTCTCATAGTTGTAATTCCCTGGGGCCTGCCCCCTCAGTTGTAATTCCCTAGGGCCTGCCCCGTTAACTGTAGGTGCTATGCACCCTTCATCTACCGGCTTGCCGGAATCAATGGAAAATTATTCAGGTGGGGCGCTCACCCCTCCGGTGATGTCTTCAAAAAAACAGGTCTCATAGTTACAGAGTAGCATGACCAACATTACAGGTATCATGACCTGATACATGATCACAACAATAGCTTGCTTGATAGGTAACATATTCCTCATATTGATCTTCTGCTTCTCCGGGTAGTCATAACTCATAACTGCAGGAAACAAGATCATCTGAGATCTTATCTAATTAATAGCAACCAGCTATCAGGCATATAACATCAAAACAGGAAAGGCGTCATCCACAAAATGACGCTGACCCAACATGTTCAAACTTATATGCTTTATATGTTTTCAGGAAACAGGTAGGGAAAGAGTATACATACTTATATGCTTTCAGGAAAAAGCATTTTCTTGAAACATCTCATGGCAGCAAGATGTTCAGACTTTACATCATCTTGGGTCATGGTTGACAGAGACAGTGTTGTGAGATTATAAGTATTCCATAAAAAATTTACTTCAAAGTGAAATTTTAGCCTGTCATTTCCTTTATAATATCAGTGAAATTTTAGTCTCTGAAATTTTAGCATTGAGCATGATTCCAAAACTCACAGGAGGTGTACTCTCTTCCAAGGTACTACTTAATTATTGCTATCATATAAGATTCTAGCTGCTACCGATTTTCCAGTGCTAAGTGCATCAATCTGTGCAGATAGGAAATGCAAGGCATCCTTAACTCACCGCATATATATCAAAAAATATAGAAGTGAAATTTTGCATATTATGAAGGTTACCATTTTTACTTAATAAGCTCTGTCTATCTAAATCTAAAATGAAGAAACTGCTGAAACTATGCTTACAAATTACAGTTAATGTTCTTTTCCACCACTGGAACACTAGAACAGAAGATGTTAGCAAGCAGTTAGTGCAAATTTTTCTTGAGTTATCAAGTGTACTTCATAGTGCATACTTGTACATTACATTGTCTGAACTCTGCATAGCAAAGCAATAGACTTAAAATCGAAAATAATGGACAATGGATCTATCTGCTAGCCAGCTTCAACAGTAAACTGAAATCGATGTTTCAGTAGTTGGATTGATCAGCAAGCCAGCTTCTCTCTGCTAACCAGGCATGGAATTTATACACATGTAAAGAGCTAAGCCAGGTATTCGTGCAAGTGAAGAGGTCATACTTTTTGAAATTAACCAGACTGATGCTATTTGCATTCGTGTGTTAAAATAAGTCCCAGAAAGAACAGAAATAGTGTCCGAAAAAAATCTTGAAACTAGCAGTAGAAATTGGTACCTCAATTTTGGCCCAGTGTTCATATGCAGAATGATCATCCAGAGATTTTTTTTTTTGAACTTTAAATACAGCAGGGGAGACCCCCACTGTAAGGATTTTATTATTAGAAAGAACAACACCACTGTACAAAGAGGAGCCAGGAGAAAACCTAGTGGGAATGACACAAGATGACTCCCGAACCTTCCTCTCCCTCCCCCACCGTCTCGCCTCCCTCCACCAGCCCCCCGCCGGAGTTCAATCCGAACCCGTCGGCCACCCAATCGGCGTCCACGCCTCCTTCCCCCTCCAAGACGGTGGTTCCCTCCTCCCCTGCTTCGTCCCAGGCGGCGCGGTTCGTTTCTTGCGGACGTTCCAAGCGGGAGCGTTGGTGTGCCGAGTCCCCAAACCCCTCCAGTTCCGGCGGCTCTCCGCCATCCTTCCGTGACGTCGTCGTGTCTTCGCGCGCGTCGTGTGCGGCTTCTTCGGCGGTGGGTGGGAGTGGGCCTGTGGCGGACGCAGGTGCACCTCTCTCGGCGGACGCATCCCTCTCGGCGGCTCCTGCGGTGGCCGCGGCTCCTCCTCCGGCGACCTCCTGGGCTCCTAGGATCACGCTCCTCCGGCGGGACCAGCCCGGGCGTAGGAGTGCCGTCTTCTCGTCTGGGGCTGCGCGTCCTCATCCGGAGGGGTGGCAGGAGGCGCTGTCTCGCGGCGCTCGGCGGCGGCGGCAGCGCGCGGCTCGTCCTCTACGCCGTCCAGTCCCGGCGGACCTCGTCGGTAGATGTTTTAACTGTTTCTCGCCCTCGCACACTGCTGCTTTCTGCCGCGAGAAAACACGTTGTTTCCGCTGCCGATCCCAGGGCCACCGTTCCTACGTGTGCCCTGTGGCGTTCGGCGGCGGGAACGACCTTCCTCGTCCTGCTCCTGCCCGCGCCTTGGTGTGGCGACGGGTTTCTCCGGCCAACGAGTCTACGAGTGCTGCCCCCCCGCAACGGTCCCCTCCGGCGGGCGCAGCTGGTGGCGCTCCACGACGTGCTCCTGCCCGTGTCTCCGTGTGGCGACGGGTATCTCCGGCCATCGTTTCTACCAGTGCTGCTCCCCCGCAACGGCCTTCTCCGGCGGGTGTTGCTGGTGGCGGCCCTATGGAGGTGCATGGACAGGATCAGGGTACGCGGGCTGGGCAGCCGCGTCGTCGTCGGCGTCCGCCGCGGTCCCAGCGGCTTCCGGGGCGGGAGTCCGGCTCTGATATGGTTGCTGCTCCGCGCCCGGACACGTCCTCTTCGGAGACGTCCTGGAATGATTCGAGGCCTCCTCCGTGCATCATTGATTGGTCTGATCAGGTGGCTAGTGCTGTGGAGGACCTGGCATATGCGGTGGTGGTGACTGTCATCGGCGACGGGCCACTGGCCACGGCAATGGAGGTGGCTGAGGTGCTTGCGGCCAGAATTGATGTGGTGGCCGCCTCTCTTGTGCTTCGTCGGGCTTCTCCATCAAGTTACTTGCTGGTCCTTCCCAACTTGGCCTTGGTTGAGCGTCTGGTTGGTCTGCAGCAGCCGATCAGTGCGCCTGGCCTCAGCTTCAGGCTCCTGTGCAAGCGATGGAGTCGTTTGTCTGGTGCCCAGGGTCGTGTTTTGCCGTTCCTGATCGATATCGAGCTCCGCGGAATACCTGCTCATGTCTGGGACAGCTCTACGGTGGATCGTTTCCTGAGCCCTCATGCTTGGGTTCAACAGGTGCATCCTGATACACTTGGCCTACTGAACATGTCTTGCTACCGGTGCTTGGCCTGGAGTTCAGACCCGTCGGCGCTTCCATCATCGAAGGAGCTCTGGGTGGTCGAGCCTCCAACGGCCATCGTCGACGACCCTCCGGTTAAGAGAGTTTTGGCTTACCCTATCGAGTTGCGGTACTCTGATGCTCTCCGCCCCGGGGGTCTCGACTCGATCCCTCCTCCATCCGGTGGAGGGGATGATGATGATGACTCTGCAAGGCGCCAGCGGCGCGTCCACACTCCCTCCCCACCGCCTCGTTCTGGTCCGACGAGGGGCACTACTTGCAGTTATGGCGGTTCACGTATGGAGGCTGTCCAGGGGATGCCTCACAGGGGAGGAAGCGATGTTGTGGCGGCTGCTGTTTCGGTCGTTCCCATGGAATTGGGCGCAACTTCCCAGGCGCCTGCTGAAGACGTGCAGGAGCAGGCGCCCATTGACGACGTGCGGGAGCAGGCACCCGTTGACGACGTGCGGGAGCCCATAAGCAACTCTCATCAATGCGACACGTCCCCAGCCATCAGAAACGAGGAGGTTGAGGCCGTAGGCGAATTGGTTCCTGATGGGCTACAAGTGTTGGGCCTAGGTGTGGCCTCGGATTTACAGGATGTGTTGGGCCGTGATGGGGCAACGGAAAGCCCGGCCTCACCACGCTCAGACCTGTGTTTTCCCACGGAAGAGGCGACGGTCTTCCCGGCCTCCCCCGCATCACGGCAGGTACGGGAACCTAATCCCAAATCCAAGTCTCCGGCCAAGCGGCTCCGAGTCTACTCCAGGCGCCGTTTCCGTTCACGTCAGCACCAACGCTCCAGCCGCCGTCGCGGGACTTCCCCGCTCCCATGCCTGGAGGAAGCCGGAAGGCTTGGCCCCATGATGGTCGGGGATGTGGTAGCGTCAGCAACAGCTCCATCCTCGGTCTCCTCCCCCAGTGTGGCACTGGCTGCTGTCCCAGGAGGGGATGGCCTGCTCCTCTCAGAAGCACTTCCGCCAGTGTCTCCGGCCCCTTCCGGCTTCGCTCTGGTGGACCCTCAACAGCAATCCGCGGTGCCGGGCGTTGTAGCCCCGTTGGCGACTCCGCCCCCTGCAGGGAGTTCTTTGCCTTCGGAGGCCCGAGCTGCTTTTTTCAATAGCCTCGCTCGGCGAACGTACGCCCTGCTTCCGATGCCAGCCATCAACAAGCGAAGATACAAGTCTGGGGTTACACCGCGTCGCAGTCGTCGGCTTGCCGGGGCTGACGTCGAATTCCCTCTGAATGACATGAGTAGAAGAACGAAGAAGAAGGCAATGCGATCTCTGGATATCATCGGCGAAAATGAAGGTATTGACCAACAAGCTCTGGATGATTATGCAAAATTGTTTGTACATCCCCTATCTGATTCACAACTCCAGGCGCTAGCTGCCTTGTTTAATTGGTCCTTGCCTGATGGCCTTGGCCAAGGGGAGGATATTGAAATGTTGGGCTAGCAGTATGTTGCTTGGGCGGTCGTCCTTGAACCTGTGTTTATGGATCCTACAAAAATTTTGATTTGGAATGTTAGGGGATTAAATTCTATCTCCAGGCAAGACTCTGTACGTTCTTTCGTGGATTCTTCCCGGTCGGATATTGTTTGTATTCAGGAAACCAAGATCTCAGATTTGTCGCGCAGAATTATACTATCTGCTTTAGGCTCAGATTTCTCAGACTTCGCCTTTACCCCCTCGACTGGCGCTAGTGGAGGAATCTTGATCGCCTGGAGACAGCATATTGGAGTTTCTACAACTCGGCGGGTCGATAACCATAGTGTAACAGTTCAGTTCTCCCCAGAGAATGGGCAGTCGTGGTGGTTGACTTGTGTTTATGGGCCTCAAGGCAATGATGACAAAATTCAGTTCCTACAAGAGTTACGGGATATTCGTGCAGCTTGTCCGGGTCCATGGATGGTGGCTGGGGATTTTAATCTAATCTACAAGGACGAAGACAAAAATAATGCCAATTATAACAGGGCAATGATGGGTCGTTTCAGGAGGTTTATCAATGACTTGGCTCTTAATGAGATACCCCTACATGGTCGAAAATTCACTTGGTCAAATCAGCAAAATTCTCCTACCTTGGTGAGATTGGATAGAGTGCTATGTTCAATTGACTGGGAGGAGAAATTTCCAAATTGTTTACTTCAGAGTATGGCTTCAGATGATTCTGATCATTGCCCTCTCATACTTGGCCTCAATGACAATAAACCTGGAAGGCCCCGATTCCGTTTTGAGTCCTTTTGGACTAAACTTGATGGCTTCCAGGAAGCTGTCTCCTCTGCATGGACTTCAGTTCCTGCTGCTCCATGTCCTTTCTTAACTCTGGACAGGAAGTTCAGAGCTGTTACCAAGGGGCTGCAGAGTTGGAGTGACAAGGCCGTGGGTCAAGTTAATTTTCAGCTTGCCTTGGCAAGAGAAATTTTGCATCAATTTGAGATTGCTCAAGACAACCGCCAGCTTTCCACTGAAGAACTATGGCTTAAGAACAATCTGAAGAAGCATAGCCTGGCCCTTGCATCCCTCAGGCGCACAATGGCTCGCTTACGCTCAAGGATCAGTTGGCTCAAAGATGGCGATGCCAACACAAGGCTCTTCCATCTGCATGCCAGACACCGAAAAAGGAAGAATTTTATTGGGAAGCTTATTGCAGGAGACCGAATTTGCACCAGCCATGAGGACAAAGCCGCAATTATTGATGACTTTTATGAAGATCTGTTGGGAACTTGTACAGTTAGGGACCACACCATTGACTTGGCTAATTTGGGAATCAATACACATGATATGTCTGATCTTGAACTCCCCTTCACTGAAGATGAGGTGTGGAGGACGATCCAGCACCTACCTTCAGATAAGGCTCCCGGACCCGATGGTTTCACGGGCCGTTTTTACAAGTCTTGCTGGCCTATTATAAAGGAAGATATTATGGTGGCAGTTTCAGCGGTCTGGAGTAGGAAGATGATGAATTTGGGCACTCTTAACTCAGCCTATATCACCCTTCTCCCAAAAAAGAAGGGCGCGGAACAACCTAAGGATTTCAGGCCTATAAGTTTGGTCCACAGTTTTGCCAAACTAATCACAAAGATGCTAGCTAATCGGCTTGCCCCTAATCTGCAAAAAATTGTCTCACCTAACCAAAGCGCCTTCATCAAAGGGCGCTTTATACAGGATAACTTCATGTTAGTGCAGCAGACAGCGAGGTACCTTCATCAGCAGAAACAGCCCCGAATTCTACTCAAGTTGGATATCTCGAAGGCATTTGATTCGGTGTCTTGGCCCTTTTTACTTGAGATCTTGCAGCGGCTCGGTTTTGGACAGATTTGGCGGGATATAATCAGCGGACTACTATCCTCTTCATCAACTCAGATCTTGTTAAATGGGGTCCCTGGTAATCATATTTCTCATCGACGAGGGCTGCGACAAGGTGACCCCCTCTCCCCGATGTTATTTATCTTGGTTATGGATGTATTGGGGCACATGATTTCGAAGGCCGAAAATGAAGGATTGTTGCTGCCACTGTCCAGGCGCAATCTACAGCATAGGATATCCATTTATGCGGATGATGTGGTTATGTTCCTCCGACCAGAGGCTGATGACATTGCTGTAACTTTAGGTATCCTCAATTTGTTTGGTGAAGCAACTGGGCTCAAGACAAACTTACAGAAAAGCAACGTGCTGCCCATTAGATGTGGTGATACAGAGCTAGCAGCACTGCAAAACCTGCTGCCCTGTGCACTCGCAGACTTCCCATGCAAATATTTGGGACTACCTCTGTCTTTAAAGAAGCTCACCAAGGAACAAGTTCAGCCTATTATTGACCGCATTGCAGATCAGCTTCCAGGCTGGAAAGCAGATTTGATGACCAAGGCCGGAAGAATGGTTCAAGTTCAGTACGTGCTCACTGCTATGCTCATTTATCTAATTATGGCATTTGATTTACCGCCGTGGGCTATCAGAGCAGTGGATAAAATTCGGCGTGGGTTTCTCTGGAGAGGCCGCAAAGATGCGAAAGGAGGGCACTGTATCGTTGCTTGGCCTAAGGTCTGTCTTCCGAAAGAACTAGGGGGTTTGGGGATTTCAGATCTCAAATCCCTTAGCTGGGCACTGCGTATGAGATGGGTCTGGTTACAAAAAACAGAGCCTCATCGTCCTTGGGCTAATCTTCCAATTCAAGTGCCTAAACAGGTTAGAGCCTTCTTCGCAGTGGCTATTTATTCTGAAGTCGGCGATGGAACAAAAACCCTTTTTTGGACAGATCGATGGCTTCATGGCCACTGTATCGCAGATCTTGCGCCTCGTCTTCTTGCCACCATTCCTAAAAGGAGGCTGAAACAACGAACTGTCAAGGACGCCCTCGCCAACCAGACTTGGATATCTGACATAAAAGGGGCTAGAACTGTTGGGGTAATGGTTGATTATCTCCACCTGTGCGACATCCTAGCTGATGTCCTATTGCAGCCAGATGTTGAGGATAGACATATTTGGCGGTTTTCTTCAGATGGGCAGTATTCAGCAAAGACTGCATACAAGGGATTCTTTGTGGGGACTATATCTTTTGAGCCATGGGAAAGAATTTGGAAGACTTGGGCACCGTCCAAATGTCGCTTCTTTGTTTGGTTGGTCGCTCATAATCGGTGCTGGACAGCAGATCGCCTTGCACGCCGTGGGCTCCCTCATCCTGAGCGTTGCCCGTTGTGTGATCAGGCTATGGAGACTATTGATCATCTCTTAGTTCTTTGTGTCTTTGCAAGAGAGTTCTGGTTCCGGCTTTTCTCTCAGATTGGACTCCAAGTCTATTCCCCACAGCCCACCGAAATATCCTTCCATAATTGGTGGGAAAGAGTGAGCAATGCTGCTAGTGAGGTATTAAGGAAAGGAATTAACTCTCTTATCATCTTGGGAGCGTGGACCTTATGGACATACCGCAACAGATGTGTTTTTGATGGTGCAACTCCAAGTGTTGCGGGTGCTCTCGCGCGAGCTGAAGATGAAAGAAGGTCGTGGTCTTTGGCGGGGGCTCGAGGTCTTTCCCTCTTGGCTGTCCTTGCTCCGGGCGGCTAGCGCCCTGTGTGTGTTCCTTGGTCGGGTTTAGCTTCTGTCACAGGCGCTTTGTTTTTCCCTAGCAGCAGCAGTGTAGCGTGTGTGTGTGTTTAGAGTTGTGTGTGTGGTTTTGTATTGTTTTGTATGGGTTCTTGTCCCATTTTTTTTTCTTCTTAATATAATGAAGCGCAGTTCTCCTGCGTTTTCGAGAAAAAAAAAAAAGAGGAGCCAGGAAGCTACAACTAAGAGAACTGCACAGGGTGTACAAGCAGAAACAAGACCAACAAAGTTAAGCTAGGCTAGAAAGAAGGGAGAGGAAAATAGGTCTTTTAGAGTGGCAGAAGCGAAAAGACTGCAACTGGGCTTCTTCCAGGAAACATTGCTTCCAATTGTTAAAGGAAGGACGACCACGATCAAAGATGAAGTTATTCCTTTGCTTCCAAATCTGCCAGGCTCCTATGATGAAAATCTCCATGAAGAAAGGCCTTTGAAATTGTTGTTCAGCATTGACCATCATCTGGAAGAAATCCATGGAGAAGTCCCAGAGATTTGCTTGTGTCAGGCTCTGGTAATTGAAGAACTCTGTAATTTCCTTCCTTTGGAGAGCATCTGATGCTGGCAAGTACATTATAATACAAACCTCCTGGTGTGTGTGCGAGCATCTTACCTCCTCCATTGCCAACACTTGTATCACTCATGAGATAAATACCCTCTTCCAACAGGCATCACCCATTATTTCCACATGAGGTTCAATATATGGAAGAAAATCAAAGGAAGGAATGGACAGACTCAAGACAGAAATGGTGTGGGGGCAAACTAAAACCTAAATGAACACATCAGTTTCAAGAATAAAAGTTTTTTTAACGTCAGCTCAATTTCTAAGCCAGAGAATGTTTAGCAGATTCTTCAGTAAGAGAATATAAAGTAAAGATGTATTTGCATACAGAACACCAGGCCACCATGGTAGCATTGAAAATTTGGGGTACCAAACCATAACAAGTGTACATACTTATATTTTCCAGTGACTCATGATATAGGTCATGAGAGAATATTTCTCTAAATAATTTCATCATTCAAAGCACACCACAGAGCATGGCCAAAAAAAACTTAACTCATTTTTTCTTCAACACTCATTTGTTGGCTTCATTGAAGAAACGATACTTTTCAGGCAGGGACTTTGCATGCTGCTGATATTCCTCCTTTGAAAAAAGTGATATAAGCATGGAAGTAGTGGAAGCCTCAAGTTAGAAGTTCTTCTCATCGAGTTTGGAGAGGTAAGCCCCAGCCCTATTTATGTCATCTCTATGCAACAACTTCCTAACTAGAGCATTTAGAATACGTGAGTTTGGAGCAGTACCACTCTTTTCCATTATTGAAAGCAGACCATCGAACACCTCTAGCTACCCTTCTTCTATGAGATTTTCTGCTATTAAGCGGTAGGTCACAACATCCGGAACCAAACCATTAGCAGGGATAGCAGCGAACAAATCCATGACATCTTCCTTTCTGCCACCTTTGAACAAAGCACCAATCATGATGTTGAAAGTAATAGTGTCAAGTTGAAGATCCTTAGAACACAGGCCCTGAAACATTTTGAATGCTTTATCAACAGTTCAACACACTTGTTTTTGCAAAGCCCATTTAGAGTTATGTTGTATGTGCAAATGTCCCACTGTTTCCCACTTTTAATCATATTGAGGTGGAGTTCCTTTACTTCAGAAAATTTCCCAGTCCGAAACAAACCATGCAGTATAGTATTGTAAGTCACAACTCCAGGCGTAACTCCCATCTCCATCATTTCTCGGAAAAGACAATATGCACTGTCCATCCTACCAGCTTTACAGTAGCCATGAAGCAATGCAGTATAGGAAACAACATTAGGTTTCAACCCAACTGAGACCATACCATCAAGTAATTTTGCCGCTTTATCCACTCGACCAGCTAAGCAGTGGCCATCTATTAATATATTGTATGAGATAACATTAGGCTTCACACCCATGCATACCATCGAGTCAATGAGCCTCTGGGCTTCCATAATCCGTCCTTCTTTGCATAAGTTACACGATATTGTGTTGAAGAACACGATGTTAGGGTGAATCCCTTGATTCAACATTTTGGAAAATAATTCCTCAACCTTCTCCCATTTGTCAACAGTGCAAAGTCCATAAACAAGGGAGTTAAAAACTACATTGTCAGGGGTCACTCCTTCATTGATCATCCGATTGAATTGGAGCACAGCATCATCCACTCTTCCCAACTTGCAAAGTGCATCTATTAATGTTCCATAATTGACGACATCTAGACTCAAACCTTGCTGCTTCATTTTGATAAATATATGCATCGCCTCATCTATCATTGCCTTATTAGCATATGCACATAATACAATGTTGAAGATGTGACGATCTGGTGAAATACCATTTGCTACCATTAAATTTAGGAGATCATGCATATGAGAAAGAGCTCCTTTCTTATTATATCCATGAAGCATAATGACATAGATAGTTATATCAGATTTTATGCCTTTCCTAATCATAGAATAAAAAAAACGAGCTTCACTGCAATTTCCATTCTTGCATAGATAGTCTAGAAGCAAACCATAAGTAAAACTATCTAGATCAAGACCACGTGCAAACATTTCTTTAAACCTTCGAACCACCTCTTCCCACTTTCCTGTAAAAAGATGTCCATGGATGAGACAATTATATGTCTCACTGTCTGGCTTAACACCTTTATCAATCATCTACTGGAAGACGCCCTCGGCCCTGTCAACCATTTCAGCTTTGCACAGGCCATCAATGACTGTGTTGTATGTCACAACATCCGGTGAAACACCTGCATTTCAAAGAGCAGGCTGTAACCCTCACTAAAGAAACCATTGATGACGATGTTGTATGACACCACATTTGGTGAGGCTACTACCTTGACCATCAGGCATCATGTGGAGCAGCTCAATGCAGAAACCCTTGAGGAGTGTGTTGTATGAAACTACATCAGGCGTGCATCCAACTTCCGGCATTCGTCGAAGCAATACATCCATGGCCTCATCCACCCTCTTGGCATCACATAGGCCCTTGAGCAGTTGAGTGATGACTATGTCATCCACCCTCCATCCCGTCTTAAGGATGAGGCCAAAGGCAGCGAAGCCATCCTCCAGGCAGCCCATGCGGCAGAAGCAGCCGATGAGGATACTGTAGGTGCACCCGTCCAGAGCCACCTTATTATCAGAGCATTCACGGACCATCCGGTTGAAGAGGGAGACGCCGAGCTGTGATCCTGAGGTGGAGGAGCACCGGCCCAAAGCATGAGACACTGGTTGAAGGCGGTAACCGAGGCAGCCCTAGCCTGAGGAAGCAATTGGTCGAACAGCTTGAGCGCGTCGTCGAGGCGGAGGCTTCCTGAGCGTGCTCGGCCGGCGATGACGCGCCAGCTCCAAGCACCGGTCGTAGGCGGCGCCCACGCGTCGGCGCATGCTGACGGGGCGCGGCTGATGGGTCTAGTGGTCCGGCGAGGAGAGGCACGGGCGGGCGGCGGGCGCTGCGTCCGCCTCCGGATCCGTGAAGCGAGAGGAGCACTCACGGACTCACAGGAGCTGGGCGGAGGAGCGTGTGCCGTGTCCTGGCGCCTGGGTGTGTGAGGGTATGAGCTGGTGGGCGGCGGCGGCAGCGGCAGCGGCGGCGGCGGGCGCAGGTGCTGCTGGGGACGCTGCTGGCTTGTCCTTGGGTGTGTGAGGCTAACAGTTGCGGACGCAGGTGCTGCACTGCACATCGAAAGCACCCCCTCCGTCTCAATAAAATGAAAATCTCGTTTCCAAATAATTCTAAATTTAAATTAATTAATTTATTTAAATATGTGTATTACAAAAATGTATTCTATACTAATCTAGTGATACTTCTTAAACATCACAAACGTTAGAAATTTTAATATATTGAGTTAAATTTGAGATTGTTTAACCTATTTGAAAGCGAGATTTTCATTCTTTTCTTTTTGAGACCATGGAAGTAGAAAGTGCTGTTTTTTGTTTTTTTATTACATAAACTGAGCGCTAACAGAAACCTTCCTTCTGTTGCTGTGGATTTTTTTTATTTGCATTAAGATTAGAATCAAAGTGTATAGGAGATCCACACGATACCAGTGCAGTGCCACTATAACTGGGCAACTTTTTTTTTTGGTTGATAAATGATGAGGTATATATATAACTGAGGAACTGTTAAAGATGACTGAGAAGTAGACCGTAGACTAGATCCCAGCCTTATTAGCTAAATCTCCCTCTTAATGAAGTAAGTGCTCAAGCACTATCGCTAAAAAAAAGCTTTAGTGGTCAAATATGAGCAATTCTACTTATTTAATCTACAGATATACGGAGTATGTAGACAGCGTGTTGTGCTTCTTGGTTGCTCTGGATGAAGTCAGTAATAAAAGGAGGCTTTGTATGTCACTGTGGGCCTGCACCGTGCCTTCCATTGGAGTGTGTTCTCTGTTGCTGTCCCTGTTCTTCATCTGCAAAGAGCAAAAGGTTTGCTAGGAAAATATTTTCACCGAAGTGGGTTCTCCTTTTACCAGATGAACCGTGTGTTCCAATGCACTATCGGAGGAACTGAAGGGTCCGTCCATCCATGGCGGCACCTGTGGACCGACTCCGTCGCTGCGTCGGCAGCCATGGGCAGGAGACGAGGCGTGGGAGATGCACAGACGGCTGACGGCTCCCACCAAATCAGACTTCTCCAGTATTCAGAGCTGAATATTTACAGTTCAGTATTCAGAGAGCCTTGTTCATTCGATCACTTTTGCCGTCTCCACTTCACTTGTTGATTTGCTTCCTTAGCTAAGTGCAGCACACTTGGAGGTAACTCACTATGTTCTAAAAACGAATGTCATTCTTAATTTTCGAAGATCCAATAAATAATAAACATAACTAGATACATATAAAAATGTAATAATACTTTTGATGCGTAGTAAGTATCATGAGATGAATCATGGAGCATATTTTCATAATAAACATATTTAGAGATATAAATATTGATAATATTTTTGATAAACTTAGTCAACTACAAGAAAATTTTGAGTTAGTTTAAGCCTAGAATGATTTTTTTTTGAACAGAGACAGTAGGATTTAAAAATATTATCAGTAAAGTTCTAGTTTACTGCTGCTACAGATTGAATCTTCGATTTGTTTCTCTGCTTTATTTTGAGTGACAAATCTGAAGTCACCATCTCATTGGCCGGTGGAACTGGTTCTTGCAGCTCCATAGGATGATTGTACAGTTTATACTATGAAGGATAACACAAATTCACAATAGCAGTTCTCCAGTTCATACAAGCAGCATGTTCATACCATTGCATACAAGCATCTAGCTCCTAATACTCACTGCAGCAGCTTGGACTCAGCAGCAAAAACTCACACTAGCAAGAAAAGAGTTCACCCTTGAGAGAAAAATTTATAGTAAAATCAAGCAACTGGTCTATAATCAAAGGACCATATAATTGGTCTGCAATTTCACAGAAAAACAGGGACAGGTCTCATAGTTACAGAGTATCATGGCCAACATTACAAGGTATCATGACCTGAGACATGATCACAACAATAGCTTGCTAGATAGGTAACATGTTCCTCATATTGATCTTCTGCTTCTCCAGGTAGTCATAACTGCAAGAAACAAGATCATCTGAGATCTTATCTAATTAATAGCAACCAGCTATCAGGCATATAACATCGAAACAGGAAAGGCGTCATCCACAAAATGACACTGACCCAACATGTTAAAACTTATATGGTTATATGTTTTCAGGAAACAGGGAGGGAAAGAGTATACATACTTATACGCTTTCAGGAAAAAGCATCTTCTTGAAACATTTCATGGCAGCAAGATGTTCAGACTTTTCATCATCTTGGGTCATACTTGACAGAGACAACGTTGTGAGATTATAAGTATTCCATAAAAAATTTACTTCAAAGTGAAATTTTAGTCTGTCATTCCTTTATAATATCAGTGAAATTTTAGTCTCTGGAATTTTAGCATTGAGCATGATTCACTCTGGCAAAACTGTTGGAGTATATGTCTGTGGCCCATGTGGCTAGGCCCAAGAGGCCCTTGTATGCTACACTATATAGCTACCCTTCTAGGGTTAGCCTAATCAATAGAGAATAGAATTCCAACATGGTATCAGCAGCCTAACTTTTCCCCACCCCTCTCCTCTCCCGATCCCGATCCAGTGCTGCCTGGCCGCCGCCGCCGGCGCGCCGCCCTGGCCATGACCGGCCATGGCAGGCCCCCACCTCCTCCTTTCTTCCTCCCCTTTCCTCCCCTACCCACCCAAGTCGCCGCTAAGCACCCTGTCGCAGCCGCCGCCCCTGCCCGCGGCACGGTGCCAGCAGCCCGTGCTCGCCCCGATCCGACGCCGGCACGGTGCCAGCAGCCCGTGGAGGCCCCGCCGCTGCCCCTGCCCGCGGCCCGGCCTCCTGGCGCGGCGGGCCCGTCCCTGCGGTCACCAGGCGCGGGTGCGGACGCCCGCCAGCCGCCCGTGGAGGCACCGCCGCCGCCCCTGCCCGCGGTCCGGCCTCCTGGCACGGCGGGCTCGTCCCGGCGGCTCCCAGGCGCGGGTGAGCAGCCCGTGGAGGCCCTGCCGCCGCTCCTGCCCGCGGCCCGACCTCCTGGCACGGCGGGCTCGTCCCCAGGCGCGGGTACGGACGCCAGCCCATCCTTCTGCGCCGGGGCACTTCCTCCAGCGCCGGCCAACCTCCAGCGCCCCTCCTTCTGCGCCGGCGCCCCTCCTCCAGCGCCGCCCCTCCTCCAGCGCCGCTCCTCCTCCTGCGCTGCCCCTCTTCCTGCGCCGCCCGCACTGGGTGCGGCTGCTGCACCAGCGCACCTCCTCCTGCGCAGCCCGCACTGGGCACTAGGCGCGGCACCAGCGCCCTCCGCGCCACTCTTTGCCGCTGCGTCGGCGCAACCGACCCTCACTCTCGCCGCTGACAGTGCCCCCGCGGCCGCGGCTTTCCAGGCCATGCCGCCCTACAGCGCGCCGCCGGCGCCGTACGGGGCAGGAGGAGGGTCAGCAGGGTACGGCGGCAGCCCGTCCTCGGCGTTCCCGGCTGCCCACCCCGGGTTCTCCGCTGCCGCTATCGCCACTGGCTTGGGCCTGCCACCACCACCGGACGCCGCGTTCCTGGCAGCCCTGCCACACATGCATGGGGCCGGCGCGAGTGCTCCCTTCTTCCCCGCCGCCACTCCGCGTCCGTCCGCAACGCCGCCGTCGTTTCTTCTGGGTTCTCCCCCCGGGCCGAGCAGGGGTGGGGGGGACCGTGGCGGACGCCGTCGTCGCGGACGAGGACGGGCTACCGGTGGTGAGCCTCACCCGCCAGCCACCACCATGCTCGCTACTGCTTTTCCCGGGTTTCACCCAGCAGCATTCTAGTGGGCTACACCTTCCAGCGCCTCGCCCGCTTGGGACTCGGTGGCCTTGGCACACTCCTTCAGCACGATGGGCCCGACAACTCCCGTCGGGCCACAGTGGATCGCCGATTCGGGTGCCACCTACCACACCACTCCCGACCCCACTATACTCTCTTCCGTTCAACCTCCTTCTTCCTCTCACCCTTCGTCCATCATGGTCGCTAATGGGTCTTGCCTTCCTGTCACGTCCGTGGGTGCCGCCGGCGCTCATGGCTCATTTCGTCTTCCTGATGTTCTTGTGGCACCTTCTATGGTTCACAACCTTCTTTCTATTCGTCGGTTTACAGCTGACAATTCCTGTTCCGTGGAGTTTGACTCTTCCGGTCTCACTGTCAAAGATTTGGCTTCCCGGCGTCCTCTGCTTCGGTGTGACAGCACGGGGCCCCTTTACACCCTTCGCTTCCCAGCGTCTCCTTCGTCTTCTTCGCCGACCCCTTTGTCAGCTGCTTTAGCCACCACTACTTCCTCCACCACTTGGCACCGGCGCCTCGGCCATCCTGGTCGTGATGCCCTGATGCAGCTCAGTCGGAGTTCCGACATTCGGCGTCCTCGGACTCCTGGTGACCATTTGTGCCATGCGTGTCAGTTGGGCCGTCATGTCCGTCTTCCTTTTCATAGTTCTTCTTCCCAGGCGGCTCACATCTTTGATCTTGTACATTGCGACCTCTGGACTTCTCCTGTCATCAGCATTTCCGGCTACAAGTTCTATCTTGTGATGCTTGATGATTTCTCTCATTACTCCTGGACTTTTCCTCTTCGTGCAAAGTCTGACGCTTTCGCCGCCATTCTCCACTTCTTCGCTTGGGTGTCCACACAGTTCGGCCTCACCATCAAGGCCGTCCAGTGCGACAATGGTCGTGAGTTCGATAACTCTGCCTCCCGTGCCTTCTTTCTCTCTCACGGTGTCCAGTTGCGCATGTCTTGCCCGTACACATCCTCCCAGAACGGCAAGGTTGAGCGCATGATTCGCACCACCACCGAGACCATGCGCACCCTCTTGCTTCAGGCGTCCCTCCCTGCGCGCTTCTGGGCTGAGAGCTTGCATACCTCCACCTATCTCCTTAACCGTCTTCCTTCCGCTGCCTGCCCAGCTCCCACTCCACACCACGCTCTGTTCGGTACCCCTCCTCGGTACGACCACCTTCGCGTCTTCGGGTGTGCGTGTTACCCTAACACCACAGCTACCGCTCCCCACAAGCTGGCACCTCGATCGACTCTCTGTGTCTTCCTCGGGTACTCCCCGGATCACAAGGGGTACCGGTGCTATGATCTTACCTCTCGTCGGGTCCTCATCTCTCGCCATGTGGTGTTTGATGTCTTCCCCTTCTCCTCCACCCCCACTCCCTCGTCCACCCCGGACCTTGACCTCTTCTTTCCCTCTGACGCGGTGGTCGAGCCACCTTTTCGGTTGTCTACCGTAGGTACTGCTCCACCGTGCCCTTCGTCGGGGCCGTGCCCTCGCTCGCAGGGATCCCCTCACGGGCCGGCCGCCGTCTCTACGCCTGACGCGGGTCCCGGGCCGTCGCCCCTGGCACCACCTGCGCGCTTCGCTCAGCCGACGCTCGTCTACCAGCGCCGTGCACCTGCCAGGTCGGCCCCCGTTCCTACGCCTGACCCGGGGCCCGGGCCGTCGACTCCGGCACCACCTGCGCGCTTCGCCCAGCCGGTGCTCGTCTACCAGCGACGTGCACGACCGGAGCCGCCGCCTCCGTCTCCGCCGGTGGCTCCTTCTTCGTCAGGGTGCCCTCTACCATCGACTGCTTCTTCTCCGCCAGCGACACCGACACCGCCGCCGATGTCCCCGGATGCTCGTGTCACGACGCCGGTGTACCACCCCCCGCTGCTTCACCGACACCCGCGTCATGTTCACCCTATGGTGACGCGACACGCGGCCGGGACCCTGCCGCCCCGGGCCCTTGCGGCGATGCCCGGTGACTTGCAGCTCTCTCCGGTACCCTCTTCCGTCCGCGAGGCCTTGCTGGACCCTCACTGGCGCCGCGCGATGGAAGAGGAGTATGCGGCCCTCCTCGCCAACCGGACCTGGGATCTGGTGCCACGCCCCCCAGGCTCCAACGTCGTCACCGGCAAGTGGATCTGGACACATAAGCGCCGGGCTGATGGCACTCTCGAGAGGTACAAGGCTCGTTGGGTTCTCCGGGGTTTCACTCAACGGCCTGGTGTTGACTACGATGAGACTTTCAGTCCAGTGGTGAAGCCGGCTACAGTCCGCACGGTGCTCTCCCTCGCACTCACTCGGTCTTGGCCCGTGCATCAGCTGGATGTCAAGAATGCCTTCCTGCATGGTCTTCTCACTGAGACAGTTTACTGCAGTCAGCCGGCCGGATTTGTTGACTCCTCGCGTCCTGACATGGTCTGCAGGCTCAACAGATCTCTCTACGGCCTCAAGCAGGCGTCCCGGGCATGGAACCATCGCTTTGCTGCCTTTCTGCGCTCACTGGGGTTTGTGGAGGCAAAGTCCGATACGTCACTGTTCATCTTCCACCATGGAGCTGAGACTGCGTATCTACTGCTCTATGTTGATGACATTGTCCTCACCGCCTCCAGTGAGTCACTCCTTCGCCGCATCATCGCCTCTCTCCAGCAGGAATTTGCTATGAAGGATCTGGGTGTGCTCCACCACTTCCTTGGGGTCACTGTTGCACCTCATCCTGCTGGACTTCTTCTTCACCAGCGGCAGTACACTCTTGACATCCTTGAGCGAGCTGGGATGACCGACTGCAAACCCTGCTCTACTCCAGTTGACACGCAGGGCAAGATGTCTGAGGCCGAGGGGAACCCGGTGTCTGATCCCACCGCGTACCGGAGTCTGGCCGGTGCTCTCCAGTACCTCACCTTCACTCGACCGGACATCACTTATGCGGTTCAGCAGCTGTGCCTTCATATGCATGATCCGCGGGAGCCTCACCTCACTGCCCTCAAACGCCTCCTCCGCTACCTCCGAGGCACGGTGGGCTACGGCCTACTCCTTCACCGGCGGTCCTCCACCGAGATGGTTGTCTACACTGACGCTGACTGGGCCGGATGTCCGGACACTCGGCGCTCCACCTCCGGCTACGCTGTCTTCTTAGGCGGCAACCTGGTGTCCTGGTCGTCCAAGCGTCAGCAGGTGGCCTCCCGCTCTAGTGCCGAGGCGGAGTACCGCGCCGTGGCCAATGGCGTGGCCGAGGTTTCATGGCTCCGACAGCTCCTGGCCGAGCTCCATAACCCTCTTCTCCGGAGCACGCTTGTCTACTGCGACAACGTCAGTGCAGTCTACCTCTCCACCAACCCCGTGCAGCACCAGCGGACCAAGCATGTGGAGATCGACCTTCACTTCGTTCGTGATCGGGTTGCCATCGGCGAGGTGCGGGTCCTACATGTCCCTACGACGTCCCAGTTCGTAGACATCTTCACCAAGGGACTCCCGTCGTCCACCTTCACCGCCTTCCGCTCCAGCCTCAACATCACCAGTGGCTAGTTGCGTCTGTGGGGGGGCTCGCATGTATTTTCTTTTACTGGTGTACAGTCTGACTCCGCTGCGTCGGTAGTTCAGACTGCGGGGGGGTGTTGGAGTATATGTCTGTGGCCCATGTGGCTAGGCCCAAGAGGCCCTTATATGCTACACTATATAGCTACCCTTCTAGGGTTAGCCTAATCAATAGAGAATAGAATTCCAACAAAAACTCACAGGAGCTGTACTCTCTTCCAAGGTACTACTTAATTACCCCTCAAAAAAGAAGGTACTACTTAATTATTGCTACCATATAAGATTGTAGCTGCTACCCAGTTTCCAGTGCTAAGTGCATCAATGTGTGCAGATAGGAAATACAAGGCATCCTTAACTCACAGCATATATATCAAATATAGAAGTGAAGTTTGGCATATTATGAAGGTGACCATTTGTACTTAATAAGCTCTGTCTATCTGAAATGAAGAAACTGCTGAAACTATGCTTACAAATTACAGTTAATGTTCTTTTCCACCACTGGAACACTAGGACAGAAGATGATGTTAGCAAGCAGTTAGTGCAAAATTTTCATGAGTTATCAAGTGTGCTTCATAGTGGATACTTGTACATTACATTGTCTGAACTCTGCATAGCAAAGCAATAGACTTAAAATTCAAAATAAGGGGCAATGAATCTATCTGCTAGCCAGCTTCAACTGTAAAATGAAATCGATGTTTCGGTAGTTGGATTGATCAGCTAGCCACCTTCTATCTGCTAACCAGGCATGGAATTTATCCAGATGTAAAGGGCTCAGCCAGGTATGTGCAAGTGAAGAGGTCATACTTTTTGAAACTTACCAGACTGATGCTATTTTCATTCATGTGTTAAAAGATGTCTAGGCAAGAACAGAAATAGTATTTGAAGAAAATCTTGAAACTAGCAGTAGAAATTGGTACCTCAATTTTGGCCCAGTGTTCATACACAGAATAATCATCCCGAGATTTTCTTGTGTCAGGCTCTTGTAATTGAAGAACTCTGTAATTTCCTTCCCTTTGGAGAGCATCTGATGATGCCAAGTACATTATAATACAAACCTCCTGGTATGTGCGCGTGCATCTTATCTCCTCCATTGCCAACACTTGTATCACTCATGAGATCAAAACCCTCTTCCAACAGGCATCACCCATTATTTCCACATGAGGTTCAATAAATGGAAGAAAGTCAAAGGAAGGAATGGACAGACTCAGACAGACATGGTGTAGGGGCAAACTAAAACCTAAATGAACACAGCAGTTTCAAGAATACAATTTTTTTTAACGTCACCTCAATTTCTAAAGAATGTTTTGCAGATTCTTCGGTAAGAGAATAATAAGTAAAGATGTATTTGCATACAGAACACCAGGCCACCAGGGTAGCATTGAAATTTGGGGTACCAAACCATAACAAGTATACATACTTATATTTTTGAGAGACTCATGATATAGGTCATGAGAGAATATTTCTCTAAATAATTTCATCATTCAAAGCACACCACAGAGCATGGCCAAAAAAAACTGAACTCATTTTTTCTTCAACACTCATTTGTTGGCTTCATTGAGGAAATGATACTTTTCAGGCAGGGACTTTGCATCGTGCTGATATTCCTCCCTCGAGAAAACTGATATAAGCATGGAAGTAGTGGAAGCCTCAAGTGAGAAGTTGTTCTCATCAAGTTTAGAGAGGTAAGTCCCAGCCCTGCTTATGTCACCTCTATGCAACAACCTCCTAACTATAGCATTTAGCATTCGTGAGTTTGGAGCAGTACCACTCTTTTCCATTGCTGAAAATAGACCATCAAACTCCTCTAGAGATCCTTCTTCTATGAGAGTTTCTGCTATTAAGCGGTAGGTCACAACACTCGGAACCAAACCATTAGCAGGGATAGTATCAAACAAATCCATGGCATCTTTCTTTCTGCCGCCTTTGAGCAAAGCATCAATCATGATATTGAAAGTAATAATGTCAAGTTGAAGATCCTTAGAACAGAGGCTCTGAAACATTTTGAATGCTTCATCAACACAATTGTTTTTGCAAAGGCCATTTAGAATTATGTTTTATGTGCAAATGGACCACTGTTTTCCACTATTAATCATATTGAGGTACAGTTCCTTTGCTTCAGAAAATCTCCCTGTTCGAAACAAACCATGCAGTATAGTACTGTAAGTCACAACTCCAGGCATAACTCTCTTCCTCAACATTTCTCGGAAAAGACAGTATGCATTGTCTATCCTGCCAGCTTTACAGTAGCCATGAAGCAATGTATTATAGGAAACAATGTCAGGTTTCAAGCCATCTGAGACCATACCGTCAAGTAACTTCGCCGCTCCATCCATTCTACCAGCTAAGCAGTTGCCATCTATTAATGTATTGTATGAGATAACATCAGGCTTCACACCCATGCAAACCATCGAGTCAATGAGCCTCCGGGCCTCCATAACCCGTCCTTCTCTGCATAAGTTACACAATATTGTGTTGAAGAACACGATGTTAGGGCGAATCCCTTGACTCAGCATTTCGAAAAATAATTCTTCAACATTCTCCCATTTGTCAACAGTGCAAAGTCCATAAACAAGGGAGCTAAAAACAAAGATGTTAGGAGTCAGTCCTTCATTGATCATCTGATTGAATTGGAGCACAGCATCATCCACTCTTCCCAACTTGCAAAGTGCATCTATTAATGTTGCATAACTGACGACATTTGGACTCAAACCTTGCAGCTTCATTTTGATAAATATAAGCATCACCTCATCTATCATTGCCTTTTTAGCATATGCACAGATCACAGTGTTGAAGATATGATGATCAGGTGAAATACCATTTGCTACCATCAAATTTAAGAGATCATGCATTTCAGAAAGAGCTCCTTTGGTACTATATCCATGAAGCATAATGGCATAGATAGTTATATCAGGTTTTATGCCCTTACTAACCATAGAATCAAAAAATTTTCTAGCTTCACTGCAATGTCCAGTCTTGCATAGATAGTCCAGAAGCAAACCATAAGTAATAACATCTGGCTCAAGACCACGTGCGGACATTTCTTTGAGCCTTTGAACCACCTCTTCCCACTGTCCTATTGAGAGGTATCCATGGATGAGACAATTATATGTTCTATTATTTGGCTTACCACCTTCATCAATCATCTGCTGAAAGACACCCTCGGCCCTGTCAAACGCTTGAGCTTTGCACAGGCCATCAATGATTGTATTGTATGTCACAACATTCGGTCTCACACCCATTTCCAGGAACAGGCTGTAAGCTTTATCCACCTGACCCTCACTAAAGAAACCCTTGATGACGATGTTGTATGACACCACATCTGGTGGGCAGCTACTACCTTGACCATCAGCCATCATGCAGAGCAATTCAAGTGCCTCCTTAGCTCTCTTTTCATCACACAAACCCTTGAGAAGCGTGTTGTATGAAACTACACTGGGTGTGCATCCAACATCGGGCATTCGTCGGAGCAATATGTATATATCCATGGCCTCGTCCACCCACTTGGCGTCACAGAGGCCCTTGAGCAGTTGATTGATGACCATGTCATTCACCCTCCAGCCCGTCTTAAGGATGAGGCCAAAGGCGGCAAAGCCATGCTCTAGGCGGCCCATGTGGCAGAAGCAGTCAATGAGGATGTTGTAGGTGCAACGGTCGGGAGCCACCTTGTTGGAGCAGTCACGGAGCATTAGGTTGAAGCGGGAGACAACGAGCTTGTATGACGACGAGCATTTCGCGCGAGACACAACGCTAAGCAACTGGTTCAAGGCACGAACCGAGGCAGGCCTGGCGTGGATGAGCAATTCGTCAAACAGCTTGAGCGCGTCGTCGAGGCCGAGGTTCCCCGACCTGGCGCGGCCTATCGCGGCGCGCTCCAGCTCCAAGCACCGGTCGTGGCCGGCGCTCACGCGGCGGGACATGCCGACGGGCGACGGAGCGAGGGTAATGTGGCCCAGCGAGGAGAGGCACGGACGGCGCCGCGTCAGCCTCCGGATCGGCGAAGCAGAGCAGGCGAGCAGCTCGCGTGAGCTGGGCGGAGCCGCGAGTGCTGTGAGTAGTTGAATCGGTGCAGGTGCTGGAACGTCGTCGGCGGCGGCGGCGGCCACGGCGACGGCGTGGTCGCATCAGCCTCCGGATAGGTGAAGCAGAGCAGCTCGCGTGAGCTGGGTGCAGCGACGAGTGCTGCGCCGTGGCGTAGTTGACTCGAGGGCAGGAGCTGGAACGTTGGGTGGCGGCGGCGGGCTGGGGCAGGCGGGCGGCGGGTTGGGAGCAGGCCGGCGACGGGCTCTGGCCAGGAGGCTTTTTCTATCTTGGAACTGGAAAGCTTTCTTTTTTTCTTTCTATTTTCTCCATGACATTCGCATCGCGTGTTCGTACGGATGGATAGGGGCGTCCATGCCATGTTCGTGAACTCGAGTTGGCCTTTTTTATACTAACCAGAAAAAAGTTGTTGTGCCGTGTAGCATTACGTATTATTCTATTGGATTTCATGATTTTTTTTACTTAATTTATGTTTTGCATAGAGACATGAGTCATTTCCCCTTTTTTTCTTTCATTGTTTAAAAAAAAAAGAAAAAGAGGAAAGAATATGTTAAAGTTACCTGATAGTCAGGCCCATCGGTTAATAAAAAGGTAAAAAACATCTAAATGCGAGGTTTCGTTTTGCAAGAGCCACACAGCTGATTTTGCATCCTTTTCAGGCTCTTAGAAAAAATAGCAGTGTGATGACTGATAAATTGAACAATCCTATGCTCCTACTGCAAATTTCTCATCTGTGAAAAGAAAACTAACAGAGAATTTACAGATTTGATGGTTGATCGCTTGGATGATCCCATTTTTCAGGTGTCCTCAGTCAGAGGACGAAATTCACACAGGGAATAACTGTATCAGGAACAGGATTTGCTTCCGGTGCTAGCTGCTGCCACAGATTGAATCATCAATTTGTTTCCTCTACTTTATTTCGAGTGACAAATCCTAATCACCATCTCATTTGACAGGATCACAGAATCATGATAGGAACAGTGTTACAAATGTGGATGGGTTAAGCCTCCTGCAACGAAGTTATGTGCCCTTGCTCTACGCTCTTTGACACGTGCTACTTTGTTTGGTGAACCGGCTCCAATACCGGGAACAGCTTCTCTAGCTTCGCATTTGAGAGAACCTTGTGGGGATCCAGCTCCATACGTGCCTTGTTATATGCATCCACAGGGAAACGCTTCCTCAGCCGGGCCTGGACTTCAGCAAGTTCGTCCTTGTCTTTTGGAACCTAGGAAGAATGTAGACAGAATAATCACCAGGCATGAAATTTATGCAATAAAGAGCTCAGCAAAGGTATCTGTGCAAGTGAAGAGGTCATACGTTTGAAATTAACGAAACTGATGCTATTTTCACTTGTGAAGTCTAGGAATTACACAAAAAATGTCTGAATAAATCTTGAAACTAGTAGTAAAAATTGGTACCTCAATTTTGGCCCAGTGTTCATAAGCAGAATAATCATCCCAGAGACTTTGCGCCAGGCTCCTGTAATTGAAGAACTCCTCTGTAATTTCCTTCCTTTGGCGAGCATCTGATGTTGGCAAGTACATTATAATACCAACCTGCAAGGATACCAGTAAGTTGGTCACCGAGACTATACAGAACTGGTGTAAAATGGAACCAGGTTGCAAGACGAGCATTGCATATGATTTATTAGAAGATGCAGGAGGTGAGCTCTCCAGAGCAGTTAAGAGTTGCAATGTGCAACTGTTTCAGAATATATGTGATTGTCTCAGAAACATGAGGAAGATAACATACATACAGTAGAACAATTTGGTACTATCATCTACACTGAAGAAAGGATTTCCCATTGTATTTGTCAGAGTAGAGGAAGCAAGTGAGCAAGTTATGCTACTATATTTAGCAGAAACTATCAGAAGAGAGTAGAGGACACAATCGAATTGCAAAACATCACTTTTTTCAACCAGGCGAACCGAATTTAATTACCAAAATATTACTTTTTTGAACCAAATTATAAGCAAAGAAATCAATACAAACAAATTAGTATGAGTTGCAAAAGAGCTTTTAGGTAGGTGATTACAAGTGCCAATAACAGCACAGATTAAACATACAGAAAACAAAAGAACTATTGGACAAGAACAAATTAATTACCCATGAAAATATGTCTTCTTCTTCAGAGCTTGATGCTGGGCTCATTGGGCTCTTGCTGCGGGCAGTCCAACGCTGCTCAATAGGTCCAGGTGCGGGTATCTCTTCCTTTTCAATCAACCGCAGCAGCTTATCTATATAATCAAGATCCTTCATACTTGGCTTTGCAAGGGTTCCAGTGGGGAAGCAGTTTTCAGAAACCCACTGCTGCCCACCACAATCAAAGCCCAGTATTTCATCACTCCAGCCCATGCGATACCCTTCTGACTTCTTCCAATACTCAGCTTCCGCTTTATTGATTTTCATCACATGATCTTTATCCAGAGGATCAAGAGCAAGCAGCTTGTCCCTCAGCTCAGTAAATGGAAGTGTATCTATTTCTGGGTCATTACTTTCTGCTTCAGTTCTGAAAAGCATCTATAAGGTGGCATAAGTGAAAAAACAAACAAATATATTGCTGAATACAGCTACAAAATTCCGCAGACAACTAAATAATTTCATAATTTACCTCATTTGAGTAGAATGGCAACAGCATTTGAGTATCCCAGTTGACTGTATAAACCAATATATCTGATCTTCGGTGCATATCGATTTAAAGTACAGGAACTGAATGCTCAAAGGTTCTATGTCTGTATACTAATTAACTAGCTAGAAGCTACAAAAGCCCAACTTACACATATTGCATCACCTTTTTTTAGTGAAAGGGCAAGGAAAACACCCCTTCCTACTTTCAAATATAGAAATCTATCAAAAGTTTTACACAGAAATAAAAATCTTCCTCTGAGACTAATTAAGGAAAGCAAACTCCTAAGGACAGGACAAAACTAGTTGGTGCACCCACAAACTACCATCTTTTCAGCTGACAATTCCTATCAGGTGCTACTGCACATATTATTATCAGCATACACATAACATGATAACAATACTTGTATCACTCATGTGATAAATACAACTCTTCCAACTGGAATCATCACTTATTTCTAAGCAAGAGAATATTGAGCTGATTCTTCGGTAAGAGAATAGAAAGTAAAGATGCATTTGCATACAGAACACCATAATAGCATTAGAATTTATTAGAAGGGTGTCAAACTGTAACAAGTGTACGTACCTATATTTTTTCAGTGACTCACGATAAAGCTCCCGAACATGCTGTAAAGCTTCGTCCTTTCCATATTTTGATCCCAACTTTGGGGTTCTCCACTTTGAGGGAGGATTGCATTGGACAACAACAACCGTGTCAGTATATGGAATCCACAAGTACTTAATATGTTTGTTTTCAGAGAGCCACTTCCTGAAAATTGGGAGAAAGGGAAAAAATCTGAGGATGTTACAACTGCATAGGCAAACCAAATATACAGCTACATAAAGATTGGCACCACGAAACATTACTTGTGGTTTTTCTTGACTTCATCTGCATTGGAAACGAATGTATGTTCCACAAGCTGGTGTCTTTCTACACATTGCAGGGTAACTTCTGCGACGACACCTAGGCCACCAAGTCCACAGCGAGCAAGATAAAACAACTCAGGATCCTTCTCCCTCGATAACTCTATTGTCCCTTTGGCAGGGGTAACCAGTTTCATGCTAATGACTTGCTCGTCAACTGGAGGTAATGTTGCACCAGTGCCATGGGCACCAACCTGCGTCCAATCATGAAAATAAGTATAGAACCATCAACTGATTAGGCCTGAACTCAGTACGCAAGTTACAATTATGCACTTTGTAAAGGAGTACTAGGGCCAGCTACGATTGGAGCTCCCAGGCATCAGATGAGAAGAACTTTCTCAGTATAGGAAATGGTAGGAAAGAATCCTATGAAACTACTGGTAAAATGAATATAAACACTAATTTCTATCCCCTGAAGAGGCTATGTGATTATATTTTTGTACTTTGTTGACAAGTGATTCTAGACAATCTCAAACATTTCACTGAAACTGTTAAAAGAATATCAAACATATCTGTGCTAAAGTGTCAAGTCAGTTCATTATATTCTCCATTTGTTTCCGTTCCTATAATCAATGACACAAAGAGAAACAGCTCCTTAGAACTTGGAAGCAAGAAGGTTGATGTTTTTTTTTCCTTCAACAGACCTGAGTGAACCCTCCGACCTGCTGCTCCCGAATGGACGCAAAGTTCTGCAGCGTGAGGCCATGTTCCCGGAGCGTGGCGACGAGCTCCGCGACACGTATCCCAGCCTGGACCGTGACGGTCTTCTTCTTGGCGTCGACGTCGAGCACCTTGTCCATGAGCGCGAGGTTGACCATCCCGGCGCGGGAGAGCGCGATCCCATTGGGGGACAGGCCGGAGCCGAGGGGCCTGAGCTTGCGGCGCTCCTTGTGCGCGGCGGCGAGCGCGCCCTCGAGGGCCGGGAGCGAGTCCGGCTGGAGCAGGACGCGGGCGTGGACCTCGTGGGTGCCGCTCCAGTTGGAGACGGCGTGGAGGTCCTCCGGCAGCGGCGCGTACCGGAACGGCACGGCCTTCTTGTGCAGCGCGTCGGCGGGGAGCGGGAAGGAGTAGTAGGTCGCGGCGCCGCAGCCGAGGAGAAGCAGCGCGTAGCCCGCGTACTTGCGGAGCTCGGCGTCGGAAGAGACCGGGGAGGGGGCGGAGGAGAGGGCGCGGAGGAGGGGGAGGTGGTTGTGGTGGTGGTCGGCGGTGGGGATGCCGCCGCCGCTGCTGCGGCGGAGGAGGAAGCGGGAGAGGAGGAGGTGCCGCATCGTGGCGTTCGGCGGCGCGGCGATGGGGGAGCGAGAGCGGCGTCGGTGACGTGGTGAAGGCAGTGGTGGGTGGACGGCGCCGGCAGCGGCCACCGCAGCAGATCGCGATGGGCGGGGGTGGGATTGGGCTCCTGTGGAAATGATTAGTTGCGATTGATGGGCTCTGGGCCCATGGACCCCAACGTACACGCGCGGCCCGATTCTAATCAACCAGCCCACGGAGCTGGAGAAAGGGGCGGCCCTACGTAGATGAAAAAAAAACTAATTGTACAGTTCTCGAAAAAATCACGAGACAAATCTTTTAAGTTTAATTAGTCCATAAAAGCCTTAACTGCTATAGTAATCAACATGTGCTAATGATGGACGACATATAGCAGTTAAAAAAAATGAAGTGTCTTGGACCAGCCCACATGGTTGTGCGTGCAGGTAGTGACTAGGAAGTAGCATATACTGTGCGTGCATATAGGGAGGCAGTATGCAGATTAGTGCGTGTAAGTGCGCATGAGCCACAGAAAATATTCTCAAGAGGTCAGACCTCATTTTTTTCTTTCCTCAAAAACTGCAGTTTTCATTGTCTTTCCTTTGGAACGGTTTAAGTCTCTTCCTTCGTTCCAAACACTGCTACAGTGAAATTTCCTATAGGAATCTGATTCCTTTGAACTTCCCACGTTTTTCCTATGAACTAGAGCATAGCCAAGCCATGCTACTGTCCGGTGATATGAGTGCGGCAAGCACTCTTGGCATCACATTACGAGTATATATGGTTCCCGTATATATGGTTCACCGGACCCTTGCCCTTAGACGAAGTCTAAAGTGTGTGAAACTCTTCCCACCTTCATCCTAGGGCAAGCTCTCGCACGTGCTATATGTGCCGGGCATTTTTTTTTTTTGCCTCATATCATATGAACGTTCTCATTATATGAATTCTCACTTTAGTTAAGTTTTGAAATCAAATATTTACCATTTTCTTTACATTTCATTTATGCAACTATGCAAGCATGAGAAGGAACATTTTCACTACATAAATTCTCACTTTAATTAAGTTTAGAAATCAAATATTAACCATTTTTTACATTTCATTTATGCGACTGTGCAATCACAAGAAGGATTTTCTTTTCCACTGGCCTTTCTTACTCCACCTGTCTCTCACTGTATTTATGGATGTCATTTCACAATATGAATTTCAAGTTTAATTAAGTTTATAAATCAAATATTTTACCACCTTTTTTAGACTTCATTCATGCAACTATTGTAACACCTCAGGTGTTATAGTGGCTAATTAATCTGCCATGTCATCATATTGCACCGCAAAGCATCCATGTTTAGGTCAACCATGTTATGCATTAACTAAAATGAGTTTACCTTTTTTGGTTGGATGTGCTTTTCAGTGGTGTGACTTGAACCGAAAACCCTAATTTTGAATGTTACCGCAAATACTTAGTTTATGCCCTTCGTAATTTGAGGTGTGTGACTGTGTTACACACTAGTGCCAAGTGTAGGGTATGAACTCAAGTACAACACGTAAAATGAAGCTCCAAGTTTGATTTTGAATTGGAATCCAAAACTTGTCACGAGTTTTCCGATTCGAATTTGAATTCAAATTTGGGAAGTTATTAAAAGATTTTCAAAAGTTAAATTGGTCAACCAAGAGTGGCATTTGGTCAACTATGTGATACTTGACCCAATGATACCCTTGGGTGATGGTTTGATCACTAATAATCACCAATTAAAATAGCAACAAGTTTCAATTTGAAATTCTTCCGAAAACCCTAAAATCCAAAACCCTGATTTTACCCCTTTTGAAATAATTCAAAATATAAGAAAAATTTGGGAAAAAAGTTTAAACCAAAGTTTGTAGAACTTTTCAAGGGCTACAACTTTTGTGTTTTGAGTTTTCAAAGTTTTAGTGTAAAATGTGGAGCAATTTTGAAAAGAAGCAAATTTCAAATTTGACACATTTTCATCCCCAAACTCAAATTTCAAAATGGAGGCAGAATTTGAAAATGGTTTGAATAGAAAAATTGTAGGTCTTGGTTATATGTACAACTTTGGTGTTTGGAGTTTTTGAAGTTTCAATATAAAATTGAAAGTAATTTCTAAATTACCAAATTCCCGAAAAGTGTCCCCCTTTTGATTTTAAATTCAAATTTCAAAATCCATTTCGAATTTGAAAAAGTGTTCAATATAAAACTTGTATAGCTTGAAATTCTGAAGATTTCATATCTTGGGAATTTTTCAAGTTGCTACACGATTTTGAGAGTAATTTGATAAAACAGTTTGAAATTGAAAAAATTGGGGGGGGGAGCTACAGTACCCGACGAATCACCGCCGGGCACCGAGCGGCATGGGCACCGGCGAGCCGCCGGGTTGCTTCCAGGCCATTCCCACGGGCGCTCGATCGCCACCTTGTCCAAGTACGCACCTTCTAGTGCCGTTGGTGACCCCTATATAAAGCCGAGCAAGCCGCCATTCATTTTTTTCTTCTCTGTTTTTAGCTGTCGCCACCGCTTAGCTCCGCCGCTTGCCGCTATTGCCGTTGAGCCACCACCAGCCACGCAAACCGTATCATCACGTTCGCCTCGCCCTCGTGCACCTCTTGGTCCAACTGCTCTAGCCCTTCTTCCGCCCAAATCGCCGCACCACCGTTTCCTTCTCCAACGCCGGTGACCGAGCGCCACCGAGCCGCCTCACGTGGCCAGCCCTCTCCACCGCCTCCCAGCGCCTCCTAGTTGCTTCATTGCAATCACTGTGAGCTCCTGTTGCTTATCGTGTATTCAATTTAGACACTACCGTCGTGGATCGCCGGGACGCCGTGAACCGCGACCACCGTTCCGCCATGGCCGTCGGGAAGGTTTCCCCGGGTTTAAGCGTGGGCGTTTTGTGTTGTAATCGGTTCACGGTGAGGAGTAGTTCGTGTTGGACAGGTTGGTTGAGCGATCAATGTCGTGGTTGCTGGCCGGCCACCGTGCCATCGTCGTGGGAGAGAAGGCGAGAGCGGAGGAGGGAGATGACAGGCGGGGCCGAGCTATCAGCGAGAGAGAGAGCGGGCAAGCGCGCGGCAGGCCGCGTTGCTGGGCCGGCTCGGGCTGCTGGCCGCGCGAGCGGGTGACGCAGGCGAGCGCAGGCGCAGGCGCGAGCACGTGGGTGGGCCGCGCGTTGGCTGGGCCGAGCTGAAGGAGAAGAGGAGAAGCGGCCCGAGCAGCAGTTTTTGTTTTTCTTTTTAAAAAATGTGAATAGTATTAGTTTTTATTTATTTCACTAGAATTTTTGTAGAGCTCCAAAAATAATGAAATTTTTTGTGTAAGCCTTTCAAGGTGTAAACTAATTATAAAAAATATTAAATGCTAAATTTGATTACTTTTTGTAAGTTATTTAATTAGCTCAATTAAATATTAAATGCAAATTCCAGGAATTATAGTAATTAAAATATTAATCCAAAAATCATGAAATTTGTTTTGACACTATTTTAGGCCATAATTAATCTATAGAAAAAGTTTAAGATTAATTAGATGAAGTTTGATTTATTATTAATTATGCCCTAATTAATTAAGTGTTTAAATAAATGTTAATTGATAACTTTAAGTGTTGTGTGTCCTTTTGATTGAGTGATGACCTTGGGTCACTAATTCTTAGTGATCCTTGGTGCCTTAATTACTTGGTTGAGCTCGTTAGTAGTGTGTTCAGTAAAAAGCGTGTTGCTTAAGTTATCGCTATTAGTTAGTAGGTTATACTGTTTTGCGACTGTACCGCGAAGGAAAGTTGTACTCGAGTCATAAACCGTGGCATATCATCGTCAAGCATCATGTTTATCACCGCATCATGTTGAAACATGTTATATGCTCGTGTAGTTCCCGCTTTCGATGAAGTCGACGTTGACGAGCAAGTCTCCGGAGAAGAGCTATCTTTGGTGGGTTCCGGACCGAAAGTCGGAGTTTTTGAGCCTGAGTTAGCCGTCTCGTCAGAGCAAGGCAAGCCCCGGTGCATTAAAACCCTACCTTGAGTTTTACGAATCTTTATCATTATAGTATGGTTTACTGCATTAAGTAACTAGGAGTTGAGTGATAACCCAATTGTTGCATTATCATCCTTGATTATTGCGATATCACCCTTGATGTCTGTTTTATTACAAAATACGTAGTATGTTTCGCTATGCTTAATGAGTTAAGCTTTTAAATGAAATGTTTACATGGTCATGCGGCATACTTAATGAATATTGAAATATGAGAATGAACTTGAAAGATCGGGCGGGTGGTTTGGCCACTGCTAACTTGCATTGGGAAATGAGTCTCAATGTAGTGTTTCCGCCTTATTAGTTAAGGACCGTACGTTGTTGGCCCTCGAGTCATGGAGTTTTTATTAGTACTAGCCATGTACCCATGTCGGGTAAGCCTTACTTCGGCTATTCCATTACGAGAACGTCTAACCTCGCACTGGGAGTGGAGAGATGGCGAGAGTAGCATGTACCCTCGGGGCTAGAATTGGGCCGGGTTCGAGGAGTACTGTGCTCTCGGGTGGCGATGGACACGTTCTGGTTTTGGGCTACTCGGGTAAGAGTTGATATATGCTAGACTAGGTTCTACATATGTCGTGTGGTTAGGAAGCCCCAGCTGGGTAAATGAAGCGGTTCGAATCGTCATTACTCCACGAGAAAGGGGTCTTGGCCTTGCACCAACATCGTAGTTAAGAACTGGAATTGAAAGAGAATGAGAAAGATCTTGATGAGAATTACTTTGATCTAGATTAGGATCACTTAAAATTGGTTAATGAACCATAAATGATAAAAATAAAATATTGAAGGTAAGGACTTACTTTAGTAAGCTTTTCTGCAAAAGAAATTTTGATTCTTGAATACCCATACCTTGATTTCCTAAAGCTAGCATGCCTTTGGGGTCTTTTTCTTAGTCGGGTAAGTCTTGTTGAGTACTCCCGTACTCAGGGTTTGTTAAACCCCTTGTTGCAGGTGCGGTTCATGAACAAGTCTGCTTTGAGCCTTATTGCATGACCGTTGTGGCTGAAGAAAGTGACGACAAATAGGCTGTGTGGCCTCTGGGCAAGGTACTTCGTTTGTGTGTTTGTAATAAAGTTACTACTGATACTTCCCTACTACCAGTTTATAATAATGCTACTTAAGGTTTGAAATTTGGAAACTGTGGTTTGTAAACTTAAGTTATTGTAAGACTTCCGCTACTTTACTCTGATGGTATTTTGAATAAACTGTTGTAATATTGCAATACTCCTGTGATTGGATCATGTTCGGAGGATATCAGACCTTTTAAGTTATGAGGAACATAAGTACGGCTGTCAGAGGTCATTATGACGATGATAGGTACATGTGGGCCATCATAATTAGGAGGTTCTGTGATAGCTGGTACCAGAGCATAATTACTGGAGTTATTGTGGTATTACTTTACAAAACTTCAAAATGATTTGGATCGAACAACTTGATATTGATATTTTGGTCCAAATTATTTTTGGCTTATCTTAATCTACTCTCTGTAGTTTCCTTAGATTATGTTTTAAAGCTTCGTAGTGAAGTATCATGTTATATTGCCCTATGTTACAAATGTTATTGCATGTGTTACTTAAACTTTTCTGTTAGTTCGTAAGTACGATGCATGCATCATGTTTAATTAACCTGCTTAAGTTACCTTCCCTTTTAAAGTGGTTTGGGTTAAGTAAGGTTCAATCCTATTCATGCTAACCTTCAGATCCCTCCCATCTATCCTCATCTTTCTAATTCTGTCTTGCTTCAAGATGGCACGTGTGAAGACGACTCCTCGCAAGAAAACTGATCCGCAAGGAGTGTCTCATCATCAGTTGGCAACCAGAGGTGATGGAGCGAGCAGTAGTCGCAATCCGAACCCGAATTCATAAGCAGAGGTCGCAAGGCTTATGTCAGAAATAGAGCGACTGAAGCGCAATATGCATTTTTGGAAGCAGTGCCAGAATGAGTCCCTGAAAAAGGAGACGGAAGCCAGGGCTCATGTTCAAGATTTAGAACTTTATGTGACACACTTGGAGCAGTATAATACAATCCTGCATGAGGAAGTCCATAGGTTACATGACCTGATGAATCCCAATCATCAGCCCCAGACGGTAGAAGATGATGTCGGTACCGTGGTCGTTCCTGGTGGAGAGGATAATGAGCAAGCGGACCCGGAAGAAGTTGAACCCATGTTGGAAAGTGGGGAGGAGGCAATTCATGTCAATGGTACAAGTGCTCAGGAGAATGAGGATGGAGTGATAGTGATCAGTGATGATGATGAGGAGTGAAGTGTCAAAACGGATGGTTATGTAATATAGTAGTCTTTCCCATTTTCTAAGAACCTTAGCAAGGTTGGTTTGCTTGCTTGCGAGCAAGTTTGTAATAAAAATAATGTAAGATAAATATGTTGTGTGTACTGGTATTGTTCTAACTGCTTTTTAATTTAATAAAGCAATATAAATAAGCATGGTTTGTGTACAACAGATGGACGGTACCGGAACTTCTCAGGCTGGGGACAATGCTCCTATTCCCCCACCATTTCCACCTACTCTGGCAGAAGCTATTGCAGCACTGGTCAATACCACTACTCTGTTGGCCCAGAATCAGAATGGAAATCAGGGTCATCGGGGCCGAAACAACGGAGGAGAAACCACTTATGTGGATTTCACCGATACCCGTCCACCAGTGTTCTCAAAGGCCGATGAGCCGTTAGAGGCGGATGACTGGCTCCGAACTATGGAGCAGAAGTTCGATCTTCTCCAGTGCACGGAATATCTGAAACCCGTGTTTGCAGTGCAGCAGCTCAGGGGTGCTGCAGGGGCGTGGTGGGCGAATCTGGTCGCCACACAGCCCGCTGGCCATCGTATCACTTGGTAAGAGTTTCATGATGCTTTTAGAGCACACTACATCCCAGATGGTGTCATGGCAATGAAGTTAGAAGAATTTCTCTCTTTAAAACAGGGAAACCAGACAGTTCTTTGGTATGTTGGCAAATTCAATCATTTGTCACAGTATGCAGCCGAGTATGTGAATATTGACGCAAAGAAGAAAAGTTGTTTCATGAGGGGTTTGAATACAAAGATTCATGCAACGTTGATCACATGCTATAATGCCACATATCATAAAGTAGTCAATGTCGCTATTGCTTCAGAAGAGAAGTCCTGCATTCACAAAGAGTCTAAGAGAAAGAAGCAGGTGTTGTCCAGTTCATTAGGCGGCATTAAGAAGCGCCAAAAGTTTATCTACCACCCTCAGAATCATTTTCGCCCTACATATCGTCCGCCGCAATACCAAGCTCGGCCGCAGATGTTTATCCGTCTTGCCGCAACCTAGCAATATCCACAACAGCTGAATGCCCCTGGTATTCGAAATCAGAGGCCGCTAACCCATAACTTTCCCTGTTATAACTGTGGAAAGCCAGGCCACTTCTCAAAGGACTGCCTGTATCCAAGGCAGTACAACCCCAATTATCCAAGAGCTCCCGTACCGCAACAACCGTAGCCTTAGAGCAAGAGCAATAATCTGAATGTCCAGAAGGGTAAGGGTGAGAAGAAGAAGAAGATGGGACGTGTATTCTACACCCAAGCAAGTGCAATTCCAGAGGGAGAACCTGTTATGATGGGTATGTTCCCTGTTGCTAATCATCCAACAGTATTGTTATTTGATTCTGGTGCATCGCATACATTCATAAATCGCACCTTTGTTACAAAGCATGACATTCCAATTATGGGAACACAAGAGAATTTCTTTATTCAGTCGCCCGGGGGACGACTGTGTACTAAGGAAATGGTGCGTGAGGTACCTATAGAGTTGGGTGGGCATATATTTCCTACCTCAATGATAATATTATAGAATCAGGATATAAATGTAATCCTGGGTATGAATTGGATGTACCAACGAGGAGCTATTATAGATGCCTTGCACAGAACTATAAGGTTGAACTTGCCAGATAATAAATCTCATCTTCTTATCCAACTTTCTATTCCAAAGAGAATAGTTGAGAGGATATGTGCAACCTCAGTGAAAGAAATTTGTGATATACCGGTAGTCTGTGAATTTCCAGATGTGTTTCCAGATGATCTACCTGGTCTGCCACCGGACAGAGAAGTAGAATTTGTAATTGACTTAAAACCTAGTACTGCCCCAATATCCAGGAGAGCTTATAGAATGCCACCAAATGAATTGGTCGAACTCAAGGTTCAATTGCAAGAGTTGCTTGAAAAAGGTTTCATCAAACCCAGTTCATCACCGTGGGGATGTCCGACTCTTTTTATCAAGAAGAAGGATCAGGCTCTAAGGATGTGTGTTGACTATCGTCCGTTAAATGAAGTAACCATTAAAAACAAGTACCCGTTGCCTCGCATTGATATACTTTTTGATCAACTTGCGGGAGCAAAGGTATTTTCAAAGGTCGATCTTCGATCGGGGTACCATCAAATCAAGATTCGACCAGAAGATATCCCAAAGACCGCATTCACTACCAGATATGGATTGTATGAGTATCTAGTTATGTCTTTTGGCCTCACCAATGCACCGACACATTTCATGTATTTGATGAACTCAGTTTTCATGCCGGAGCTTGACAAGTTTGTGGTTGTCTTTATTGATGATATTTTGGTATACTTCAAAAATGAAGAAGAGCATGTTGAGCACCTCAGAGTTGTTCTAACTCGTCTAAGAGATCATCAACTGTATGCCAAGTTTAGTAAATGTGAGTTTTGGCTAAAAGAGGTACAATTCCGAGGACATGTGTTGTCAACCGAAGGAGTAGCCGTTGATCCTGGCAAGGTGAAAGATATTTTGAATTGGAAACCACCAATCTCAGTTCATGAAGTCCGAAGTTTTTTAGGAATGGCGGGTTACTACCGTCGATTCATACCCGACTTTTCAAAAGTAGCCAAGCCAATCACAAAATTATTGAAGAATCAAACCAAGTTCATCTGGTCTCCAGAATGTGAGAAGGTAGAGTCATTGCTTATGCCACGAGACAGTTGAAGCATCACGAAGAGCATTATCCGACACATGATCTTGAACTAGCAGTTGTGGTTCATGCATTGAAAATCTGGCGTCATTACTTATTGGGTAATACTTGCCACATTTATACTGATCACAAAAGTTTGAAGTATATCTTCATTCAATCTGAATTGAACATGAGGCAAAGAAGGTGGCTTGAGTTAATAAAGGATTATGATTTAGAAGTGCACTATCACCCTGGAAAAACAAATGTTGTTGCCAATGCACTCAGTAGAAAGAATCATTGCAATTGTATGACTGTGAAGCCAATGGATCATAGTTTGTGTCATGAATTGGAAAAGTTGAATTTTGAAATAGTCCAACAAGGTCAATTGACCAATGTCACTATGGAATCAACAATCAAAGATCAGATTATATCTGCTCAGAGAAAGAATTCCGGTATAGCCTACATCAAAGAAAAAGTTAGATCCGGTCAACGGACAGATTTCAGTATTGATGATACGGATGTGTTGTGGTTCAAGAACCGACTAGTGGTCCCAAAAGTTCTGGAATTACGTCAGCTCATTCTTGATGAAGGACATAACACCAGGTTTTCTATTCATTTAGGGAATAATAAGATGTATTAGGATTTGAGACAGAGATTCTGGTGGACTAAAATGAAAATTGAGATCGCTAAGTATGTTGCCAGATGTGACACTTGCCGTAGAGTGAAGGTTATACATTTGAAGTCGGCAGGAATGTTACAACCCTTACCCATTCCATCTTGGAAGTGGGAAGATATCAGTATGGATTTTATTACTGGGTTACCCAAGAACTCAAGAGGCTTTGATTCAATTTGGGTTATTGTGGATGGTTTTACTAAATCAGCTCACTTTGTACCTGTGAAGACTGACTATAGAGCATCTAGATATGCAGAAATATATGTTACCCGGATTATAAGTTTGCATGGGATACCTAAAACAATTGTGACTGACAGGGGTACTCAGTTTGTTTCGCAATTTTGGAAACAATTTCAAAAGTCATTGGGTACTAAACTCCTATACAACACAGCTTATCATCCGCAAACACCAAGCCCCGAGCCTCTCCCTGTACACGGTGACGGCGACATCTCTCCCTCTCCCTGGCGATGGCAGCGCCTCTTCCTCTCCCCGGCAACAGCGGCGCCTCTCCCTCTCCTTGGAGCAGCAGCGACCTCTCTCTCTCTCCCCAGAGCAGCAGTGGCCTCTCAGCACCTAGATCTGAAGCAGCAGCGGGCGGAGCAGTAGCCTCCTCTAGCGGTGGCGTGGGTGAGGTGGGCAAGGCCGGCTGTGCGGGCGTGGGCGCGGTAGGCTGGCGGCGCTCCTCCTCAAGCGGTGCGGATCCCTCTTCTCCCTCCCTGAGCAGCATGTGGGAAGGCCAGATCCGGCGGTAGGGAGGCCAGATCCAGCTCCGCCGAGCGACGGTGGCAGCGGTGCGTGGATGGCTCGGCGGGCCTGTCCATGAATTTTTCTTTTTTTCTTTCTATTTGATTAATCGAGGCGGGCATTTCAACCGCCTCGGGAAAGATCCATTTACCGTGACCTTTCCACCGAGGCGGTTGCGATGCCCGCCTTGGTTAATCACTTTTGGCCGCCTCGGTTAAGTTTTTCTATAGTAGTGATCATATGAATGAGTGTGCATATAAATTTCATTTTATGTACTATATTTCAAAAAAAGAAGAACGTGTGCTTGTGTTCATTATGAAAGCCAATCTTGTTGGAGAGAGATAAGAAAATAAATTAAAATTTTTCCGACACAGTGGCAACTTGTAGGTATAGACTTATTGACGATTGGTAGTAAATGAGAAACGGCAAAAAAACTTATAGAACGATTTTTGCCTTGGAAAATGGATAGACATGGGCCCTGACAGAAAAAATCTGAGTTCTGCTGCGCCATTGCTACCAATTCAGTGACAAACGCTAGTGCAATGCCTCCGTCCTTTGTCGCGCAGACACGCGGCCCAGGCAAGCTCAAGAATTTTCAACATGGTGTGTGTGTAATTGTGTATTGCCACAAAATAAACTGTCACCATTTTTTTTGTTACCCAAGTGTAGGAGAAACCCATAAATAAATTTAATATTATAGCTGATTCATGGCAACCTACATAATTAAATCCACAACGGGTTGATAGTCAAGCGCGTGTTTGGCCGCACTCCGGCTCCTACTCGGCGGCAGCTTCAGCAGCGGAGCCGCACCAAAGGATGACGGAAGGAGTGCTTCTGCGCGACGGGAGGAGAAGCTCCCTTTTGTGCGTTGCAGCTCCGTCCTTCCAGCTCCAGCTCCGGCTCTGACGAAGGAGCAGCGTGGACAGAGCACGGCCAAAACACACCCTAGACCTACAACGGTTTATCAAAAAAAAAAAGACCTACAACGGTTTGATGGGCTAGCACACCTACATCCCTAGAGAAGAAGTGCATGCTCCGAGAGGCGAAAATTCCCATGAAAACACTCTGCTACGGACACAGGGTAGCAACACAAGAACGATGGTCCAGACGCAGACGCGGAGTGGCGATGGTCGTTGACGTTTGAACCAGAGCGGCGATGCATGTGATGTACGCTAGGCTGAGTTAGTTACTAGCGGTGGCAGACGACGTTCAGGCCCATTTTAGTTTCCACCTAAAAACTTTTTACCCTGACATATCGAATGTTTGAACATATGTATGGAGCATTAAACGTAGATAAAAAAACTAATTACATAGCTTGCATGGAAACCACGAGACTATTTTTTTAAGCCTAATTAGTCCATGATTAACCATAATTGCCACAATAATACACATGTGCTAATGACGGATTAATTAGGCTTAATAAATTTGTCTCATGGTTTTCAGACGAGTTATGTAATTAGTTTTTTTATTAATATCCGAACACTCCTTCCGACATCTCATAAAACATCCGATGTGAGACCTAAATTTTTTTTCCCACCAACTTAACGAGGCCTCGTTGCTGCGAAGTCCGGTGGAAAAGAACATTAATCGCTGCGAACTCAGATGGAATGAAAATGCCTAGATGGAGACAAGGATCTGGGCAGGTACGAGTACGAGCAACAACACGGCACTTGCAATGGCGAAACGCGTTAATGGACTTCTAGCAATGGAGTCGTCGAGCGAGGTCAAGACAAAGCGACGAACCCCACTGCCTACTGGCGCTGCTAGTGAGCTCCCACTAACCTCCAGTCCTAGCTCGCAGCTCCAGGTCGGGACGAAATCGATCAGTCCGGCCCCCGGGACTCTTCCTTCGCTTCGCTTGACTGCTGCAGCCTTTCTGAGAATTTCTCGACGAATTTCCGATCCACGCGGAGTTTCGTCTTTATATACAATACAATTTACCACCACTTGCCAGCTGAATGAGCAGACTGTCCCCAAGTTACGCTTGATTTTATTACTAAATTATTCTTTCAATGATATGTAATTTGTAAACTATGCCCATATAAGCAAAATGCACCTATAAGGTCGCTTCATCAATCTTAAGATCCCTTGGATATGTCATATTTTCATGCCATCCTATGAGTGTGTGCATATAAGTTTCTTTGTATGTTTTCTAGAAAAAAAGCTTCTTTGTATGTACTATAGTTTAAGGCAGTGGACACTACCGGACACAGCGGCTTTGCCGAGTGCCCCAGGCTCTCGGCAAAGCCTCTAAGACCATCGGCAAAGCCTTTGCCAAGCGCAGCTTTCAACAAAGCGCCATCGGCGAAAATTCGATCGGCAAAGCCTTCTTTGCCGAGAACCGTTTATCGGGCGCTCGGCAAAACCTTTGCCGAGTGAGTGCCCGACACCTTAAACTTAGGAATAAATTTTATTCCCATTAGGTGTTCAAAACAGTGTAAGAAATTTTATTCCCATTAAACTTTTATCATCTATCTCTTCATTTAAACTATGTCACATCAGCTTATTTATGTTCATAAAACTCCCATTGAGATTAGTCTTAGAGTTGAAGAGTGAGATAAACAAATAAATTATATTTTCTGACAGCATGGCAACTTATAGGAATAGACTTATTAACGAGTAGTACTCCCTGCATCCATGAATAAATCAATCCCTAGAGTTGTCTTTAAGTTAAACTTTTAAATTTGACCGAATTTATTGAAAAGGGCATTAAGGTTTATGACACCACATTATCATTAGATACATCATAAACTATATTTTCATAATGGTTTGGTTGTACTTCTTTCTATAAATTCGGTAAATGCAAAAAAAAAACTTAAGACAACTCAAGAAATTGATTTATTTAGGGACGGAAGGAGTAGCATATAAGAAACAGCAAAAAAAACACTTAAAGAAAGATTTTTGCCATAGCAAATGGATATACATAGACCCTGACAAAGAAAAAAAATTCAGAGTTCCTGGCTCCGACACTGCTATCAAATCAGTGACAAACGCCGGTGCAATGCCCTCCGTCCTCTGTCACACAGACACGACCTAGGCAAGCTCAAGAATTTTCCACATGGTGTAGGTGTATGTGTGTATTGCCACAAAATAAATCTTCACCACAATTATTCTGCATAAGTGCATGCTGGGAGAGTCGAAGATTCCCACAAAAACACTCGGTAGGTACACAGGATAGTCACACAAGAACTCAAGAAGATTGCTCCAGACGCGGAGTGACGATGGCCTTTTGACCTTGAACCAGAGCGGCGATGTATGTGATGTACAATTGCTGCGAACTCCAGTGGAAAAGAACATGTATCAGATGGAACGAAAATGAAGCTTAGATGGAGACAAGGATCTGGGCAGGTAAGTGCAACAACGCGGCACTTGCAATGGCGATGCGCGTGAATGAACGTGTAAACCAATGGAGTCGTCGAGCGAGTCAAGACGCCACTGCTTGTGAGCTCCCACTCCCCAGTTCCCAGCTCCCAGCTCCAGTCCCCCAAGATTTCCGCTTGGCTTGACCGCTGTCCGCTGCAACCCTTTCTGAGAATCTACGCGCGCCGGCGACGCGATTCCGACGCGTTCGACGAAAATTTTCGATCCACGCGGTGTTTCGTCTTTATATAAATCACCACCACTTGCCGGCTGATTGAGCAGACTGTCCCCAAGTGAATCCCCCAAGAGAGACAATGGTAGTTGACGTTGACCCCGAACGCCACCAGCCAGCAGCTCCAGCACCACCGCCGCTGCCGGCGGGCACTCCGCCCACCAGAACCCGAACCAGCAACTCGGCGGTCTAGGAGGCCGACTTCCTCTGGGAGCTGCGCAAGTATGTGCTGCTGCAGGCGACGCTGGCGGCCAGCATCACGTACTCGGCGGGGATGAGCCCGCCGGGCGGGTTCTGGCCCGACAACCGCGGCGGCCACCTCGCTGGCGACCCCGTGCTGCAGGTCACGTACCCGCGCCGCTACGGGGTCTTCTTCTACTTCAACGCCACCGCCTTCGTCGCCTCCGTCGTCACCGTCAACCTCCTCCTGGTCCACTCACTGAGCCGCCGCCGCTGGTGGCTCCGCGCGCTCCAGGCCGCCATGATCCTCAACCAGCTCGGCCTCATGGGGAGCTACGCCGCCGGCAGCTGCAGGGAGGTGGCCATGTCCGCGTACGTCCTCGCCCTCGTCGGCATGGTCTCCACCTACGTCTGCGTCCACGTCCTGTTCTTCGCGCTCTACGCCCTGAGAGCGCGCGGCCCCGGCGGCAAGAGCCCCACGCCGCCCGAAGCGCCCGAGGCCGTGGAGCGAGCGCGCAAGGACCTGCTCATCTTCGCGACGTTGGTGGCGACGGTGACCTACGAGGCCGGACTGAGCACGCCAGGCGGGTTCCTGTCGTCGGACAGCCCGGACCAAGACCACCACGCCGGGGACCCCATGCTCCGCGGCCGCCGCTTCATGGCCTTCTTCTACCTCAACACCACGGCGTTCGTCGCGTCTCTGGTCATCATCATGCTGCTCATGAGCAGGACTGTGACGCGCCATGGCTTCCGGTCGTGCGCACTCTGGGTGTGCACGGGCGCCGCCCTGGTTGGGCTCACCGGCGCCTTCGCCATCGGGAGTAGCCGCAGCGTCAAGACTTCCATCTATGTCGTCGGATTGGTGGCCGCGGTTCTGCTCTACATCGGCCTCCAGATTCTGGTGTTCTTGTGCGAGCCTGTGGCGAACTGGCTCGGCGATGTGCAAGGAACACTGCAGAAATTCCTGAAACTGGACCAGTTTCCATCGCAAGGTGATGCTGATGAGCAGGCTCAGGGATTATCTGACCAGCAAGGAAATCTTGACGCCGATCAGCTTCTGAAGAAATCTCGCATGTATCTCCTCCTGCTGGGGATTCTTGCTGCCAGTGTCACATACCAAGCCGGACTGAACCCGCCTGGAGGCTTCTGGCAGAGCAATGCCACTGATGGTCTGCATCACTACCTCGCCGGCGATCCGATCCTTCACATCACCTATCCCCGGAGATACCTGGCTTTCTTCTACTGCAATGCGACAGCTTTCGTCGCATCGCTGGTTATCCTGATCCTCCTCCTAAGCAGCACATTCAGCACCCAAGGAATCAAGTACTACGCACTGCAGGTCGCCATGATCCTGGACCTTCTTGGGCTGATTGGCGCCTATGCTGCTGGAAGTTGCAGGCAAGTGTCCAAATCCGTGTACATCTCGGTGATTGTGGTTCCTGTGTTCCTCTATGTTGGCATCCATATTCTGGTGTTCATGCTTGAAGTCTTCCCGAACCATGCCACATGGAGGGAGATGGTGAAGGACAAACTGGAGCAGTCTGTGCCTGAATGGCTCAAGAGGCTGTTTGAGCCGCAGACCAAAGAGGAAGATGAAGAAATGAAATGGAAATTGGAGAAGAGCCGCAAGCTCCTTCTGCTCCTTGCCATTCTTGCAGCAGGCCTCACATACCAGGCCGGCATGAGTCCCCCGGGCGGCTTCTGGCAACAGATCAAGACAGGCCATGTCGTCGGCAACCCAGTGCTCAATGACAACTACCCGCGTCGTTACCTGGCTTTCTTTTACTGCAATGCAACTGCCTTCGTTGCATCTCTGGCTATCATCATGCTGCTGGTTAACAGAAAGCTTTCGACAAAGGGGATACAGTCCTATGCACTCAGAGTGTGCGTGATCCTTGACCTGGTTGGGCTCATGGGTGCGTTTGCTGCAGGGAGCGCCAGGAAGGTATCCACATCCATATATGTCTTCGTCCTGGTCTTTGCAGTTCTAATATGCATCGTGCTCCAAGTTATTCTGGTTGTGTCCAAGTCGGTTCAGGGTCTCTTGCAGAGACTCCTGTCCTTCTTCGAGGTAAGAGAGGACGAAGCTGGTGACACATTGCCGCATACAGCTGCTGATGCAGAGGCACAAGATCCCTGGTATAAGAAGTTGCCCAAATACCTGTTGCTGCTGGCGGCACTTGCAGCGGCTGTCACTTACCAAGCCGCCATGAACCCGCCCGGTGGGCTCTGGGGCGATGGCCAAAATGTCCCCATAGCTGGTGATCCAGTTCTTCGGAGCACCTATCCACGCCGGTACAAGGCCTTCTTCTACTGCAACGCGACATCCTTCATGGCTTCTCTGGTGATTATGGTTTTGCTCCTGATCAAAAGAGTGAGCAGCGCACAGTCGGCGATCTTGGCACTGCATGCTGCCATGATCCTAGACTTGTTTGGCCTCATGGGTGCCTATGCTGCCGGGAGTTGCAGGAGAGTCAGGACAAGTGCTTACATCTTGGCATTGGTGGTTGGCGTTTCCACATACATTGTTGTTCTTGTTGTTGTGTCCATAGGTATCGCAAAATGGATGAAAAGAGTCATGTATGGGATGAGAGAACGGCTGATCCGGTGCTTCTCTGTAGAAGATTTGTAGAACCTGATGCCAAGAGTATGGAAGGGGAAGTCACAGGTGTGAAGGTTGTAGCCTTGTAATTACTATCTTTGTAAATGTAACTTTTGAACATTAGGCAGGCATCCAAATCTAGCATGTTGTCTTTTAGAGCCATTGCTGTAATTTGACTAATCAATTGCGGCATTTCTTCACAACTCTATTACTAGCGCCTGAAAACTTGATTCCTTGGAACTTTGAATAAGAAAACAAGAAGGTTGATACTTCTTTGCAACCGACTTGAATGTATGAACGCCATGTTCCTGCTTCCCCAAAATCTGCTTCTCCCAAATGGACAAGAAGTTCTGCAGCCTGAGGCCATGTTTCTTAGCTCTACGACACGAATCCTTGCCTGCACTGGTGACAGTCTTCCTCTTAGCATCAATGTCGTGCACCTTGTCCATGGGCGGCAGGCCAACCATCGAAAGCGCGATGCCGCTGGGGGACCAGCCCGGACCCGAGCGGCCTGACCTTGCGGCGCTGCCTGTCCGAGGTGGCTAGCGCGCCCACGAGGACCAGGCGGCGCGAGCGAGCCCGGCTGGAGCAGGACGCCGGCGTGGACCTCTTTGGTGCCGTGGAGGTCCTCCGGCAGCGGCGCGTACCGGAACAGGACGACCTCTTTGTGCAGCGCACCGCCAGTCAACGGGAAGGAGAAGGAGCAGCTGAGTGTATCCGGCGTACTTGCGGAGGTGGAGTCGGAGGATACCGTGAGGGGGCGGAGGAGGGAAGGTAGTGGGTGGTAGGCGGTGGGGATGCCGCGGCGGCGGCAGTGGCGACGGCGAGAATGGAGGTACCGCATCGTGCCGTAAGGCGCGGCGGCGAGATAGGGCAGCACGATCCCCGTGGCCAGTTGGATTCCTATCAATAGGCCCATGAGTTAGAAAAGGATTTCGGCATGCTGGACTTTGTTTAGTTTGGTTAATGCCGTACGGCGGAGCATGAGAAATACGGCCCAGTTTAAACACTAAGCAGCCCCCTGTGGACGTGCAAACGCACACAGATCCAGTTGCCTTTGGACTTTGCCCTCAATATGAAATTGAAGTTGTGGTCAGAATTGAATTGCAAAATTCATGATTCATGATGAAGAATATATATTGTTGAAATTCTGGCCAACTTCATCATACTTTTTTTAGACGAAAGGGAGGATCCCCGCTTTTGTATTACCAAGAGCAAAAACAACCAGCATTTGAGTTCACAGCGTATCAGGCGCGCACGCCATCATGGCCTGAGGCCTAAGACTGGAACAAAACAACCAACGTTTTCAGGATTGTTACAAATACTCATCCTATCAGATTGAACCAAAGCTGCATTTGTTGAAACCGAACGCTGAGCAGCCAATTGCTCCCACTCTGACGATGCACTTATCTCCTCCTCCGCCTTCCACGGGATCTGAGGGGGCTAGCACGGTTGGAGCTCCAGCTGTCCTGCGAACACTTCCACTTGTCGACCCACGTCCTGACCGAACAACACCATCCATCTTCTTAGCATTCTTACGATCTTCAACAGTATACTCCTCATCCCCAACCACACAGCACCCTGAAAGCAAGTTTCATTTCTTAGTTTCCATACAGACCATAAAACTGAAGATGAGATGATATTAGTAAGTTTGTGACGTTTGTTAGCAATCCAGAACCGGCCTATAGATTCAAAATCATATCCCAGTTCCAAACACAAGAAACCAGAAACTATCTTCCAGACATTACTGCTCACGTCAAAGAATAAGTGATTAATCAATTCTTTTTCATTACGGAACAAGCAGGTAGGGTCACTAACATCCCTCCTTTTAGCAAAGATTGTCTCTAGTTAACAGTTTGTTATTTGACAGGAGCCACAAAAAAATTGGACCCTGGGTGGAGTTATAATCTGCCAAATAGCACTCACAAATCTTTGGGTCACCCCTATGTGATTAATCACAGCATATAAAGACTGCACATCATACTTACCAGACGAAGTAAAATACCACATTATTTGATCTTCCTCCTCAGAGAGGCACACATCCTCCATCAAACCACATAGTTCCCACCAAAGATCCATAGTACCGCTGGACACATTTCTTCTAAAGGTCAATTTCAAATTCTCCCCATCCCAAACCTCATTAATGGTTTTCCCTTGCTGTTCACATACAGAGGCCAATACATAATGGCTAGGTTGGTATTACCGACCCAATGATCCTCCCAAAACCTGATCTTATTACCATCCCCCACTATCCATTTAACCCCCATATGAGCAGCTTGCATAGCCCAGAGCACTCCTTTCCAAAAAGGAGAGGCTCCAACATCTGGGCAACAAAAAAAAGATTTGACTTGTTTAAAATCAACAATTTTTCTCCAAATAGAGTTTGAGTTCAAATGGTATCTAAATATCCAGGCACTTAATAGAGCCAGATTTAGACTTCTCATATTAGGAATTCCTAAACCTCCATTCTCTTTTTTTTCTGTGCAACTAACTGCCAATTAGCTAAGTGATACTTATGTCGCTCCTCAGTGCTGTTCCACGGAAAATGACTCATATGGGTATTAAACATTTTAAAAGCCTACTTGGGGAATTTAATAATAGATAAGAGATAGATGGGTATACTTGCCAAACAAGCCTTAAGAAGTGTGAGTCTCCCTGCATAAGACAGAAGCCTACCCCCTCCAACCTGCTATTCTCTTGATAACCTTATCGATGACTAGTTGTACGTCATGCTTTCTTAATTTGGAGTAGTGGAGGGGAACTCCCAAGTATTTGATTGGAAAGTCACTCTTTTTACAGCAAAAAATTCTCGCAAATCAATTTGCATTATCCTCATCCATCCCAATAGATAATAAGTCACTTTTGTCATAGTTGATTTTCATACCAGACATTTGTTCAAAACAAACTAAAACCACTTCAAAGTGCTGGCTTTCTCTAAGTTGTTTTCTAAAAACAATAAGGTATCATCAGCATACTGTAAACTGATGATACCCCCTTCTATAACTTCGGGGAGAAGGCCAATAATAAGGTTCTGTTTGGCTGCTTTCATAAGCATTCTAGAAAAAATGTCCGCTACTAAATTGAACAAGAGAGGGTCCCACTGTCTCAGACCTTTCCCAGGTTTAAAATAGGTACTATTTTCATCATTAATCCTGATGCAAATAGAGCCTCTCACAACTCTCATGATCCAACGAATCCACTTAACCCCAAAACCTCTAGAGTTGAGCATCTCCTCAAGGAATCCCAATTCACTCTATCGTAAGCTTTTTCATAGTCTAGCTTAAGAATGACCCCAGACTCCTTGTTCCTATGCACCTCATAAATAATCTTATGCGCAGCTACAACACTCTCTAAAATATATCTGCCTTTTATGAAGGCCGTTTGATTAGAGGCTATCAATCTGTCAACAACCGTAACCAACCTATTATTTAGCAATTTAGCAAAAATCTTGAAACTACAATTGATCAAACTGATTGGTCTAAACTTTTTGAGAGTTTTGGCCTCTGGTTCCTTAGGAATCAAAGTGATGATGGCATAATTAAGTCTGTCTAAATTGAGTTGATCAGCCCCAAAGCTATTCACTAGCTTCATTAGGTCTTTTTTAATAATCTCCTAAAAGGTCTGGTAGAAGAGGAAAGAAAAGCCATCGGGGCCAGACGCCTCATCTGCATAGGAGCCAAAAACAGCTACCTTCACATCCTCTTATGTGAAGTCAGCTTCCAAAAAGTCCACTTCATCCTTAGTCAACATTTCATCCTCTTCCTAGAAATTATCAACCAACTTAACCCCACTACTTTCTTCACGACCAAACAGAGATTTATAAAAATCCACTGCATGGTCTAGGACTTTACTATTGTCATCAATCCAACCCTTAGGTCCTTCTAAACCTATGATCCTTTTTTCTATTGCGTTGGTTAGCCACTCTTGGAAGTAGGCAGTGTTGTTGTCTCCCTCTTTGATGCTTCTATCTCAAGATCTTTGCTTAGCCTTTGTTGACGGTCGTTAACACCAATTATAAACTGTCAGCATAACCTGCATATATACTTAATTCCATCACCAAACATAGGTATATGGGTTTAAACTGATAAATTTCATAAGTTTTGGTGAATCTGTGTTTGCAGGAGGATTTATCCAGAAAACCATCATGGAGGACCTGTTCATCAAAGTAAATCACGTTTATCTGCAACGAAACCGACGTGGGAAGACTCTAGAACACTCTGGAAGACAACCCACCAAAGAAGACCTCAAGGGGCTAACATGTGGGGCCGGCTGGCCCTACCTGCAGGCCAGCCGGCCCATGGGACCCACATGTCATGGTCTTCTTCGATTGATGGTTCTCCACCGCCTCCAAGATTGCATCTACATTGTCCAAGTCGATTTGATCCAACGGTGATCGAGAGAGTTAACGCGAATCAATGATGTGGCAATGCCTTGCCCCCTACTCCATCTCCCCTATATAAGGCGCCCCCTACCCTCCCTCCCTGGAGCCATCCCTAAAACCCCAATTCATATATCTAGGATTAGAGTCAGTAATCAAGAGAGAAGATTAGTCCTCCATAGGATATAGTCTTGTAAATAATAGTGAGATGGAGAGTGAGAGAAGAGTTTGGAGGAGGTGCTAGCCTATTGGTGCTCTCTCTACGGCTTGTACCTTGGCGGATCCAAGTTCCATCTGAGCTTGCCTCTGAGATTTCTCTAAAAATCAACTTTTGATTTAAGTAAGCATCTTGTTTATATTGTTCATTAGGTTTGCGACTCTTTTGAGTGCTTTTATTCCTGTTCTAGAGGGAGTAAAATATTAATTGTAAGTATAAATGTGGTGCTTAGACTTAGGTTAATCATGGATGCACCCTGCATTCTGGATCGGTGGTAGCTCGCGAGGGTGACTCTTATAGCCTCGTTGAATCCTTTGCAGTCTACCTCCCGTCTGTAGGCCAAGTAGGACCCAGTTACGAAGGAAAGCATCCTTTGCTGGTGTCTTTCCTTAGTAATGTTCTGAGTTAAATAGTAGAAGACAAATTATCCAAGTCAGAACTAGAGAACCTTAGTTATCCTCTCTACGCTCCTATTCATCCTAACCTTTTAGACCGTAGTTAGTTTCACACGTTTTCTTATGGATATGATACTTGGAATACTTCCGAGTGAAAGCTACAGCGGTATCTGTGTGCTTGTGGATTTATCTGTGTGCGTTAAATATACCAACAAGCTTTCTGGCGCCGTTGCCGGGGAAACGGTTGCTGAATTAACTATGAGCGTAGCTTAATCTTTTATCTTTTATTCTTTCTTTTGTTTTAATTTTTCTTTTATCATGGATTCCACTCCTATCCACCTATACGCTGCACCTACAAGCGCACACTTTAAGCCACCAGAATCTTCAAAGCCTATCCTAACACCTGGTTATGAGCTGCGCCCGTATTTTATAAAATTAATTCGGGAACAATCCTTCTCGGGAGAAGGCAATGAAAACCCATACTCACACCTATGGGAGTTTGCTTAGACCTGTGCATGCTTGCGTATCGCTGGCATGTTTGACAAGACCTTAAGATGGAAGTTATTTCTGTTCTCTTTGACGAGAAGAGCTAAACAATGGTATAGTCGAACCGTAGGAAGTATGCAAGGAGATTGGGAAACGTTATGCTCTAAATTTTATTTATGTTTCTTTCCCATCTCTAAAGTAGTCAGCCTTTGAAAAGATGTTCTAAATTTTAGACAACTAGAAGAAGAATCTCTTGGCACATCGTGGGATCGTATTAATGACCTCATTACCACTGGCCTAGACCTTGCTATTTCAGACCCGATACTTCTTCAATATTTTTATATGGGTCTTAGCAAGGATTCCATGTAATCCCTTGATCAAGCATCTAGAGGAGCTTTTCTTCATTTGCCTACTAGAGAAGCAAAGTCTATGCTTGATAGAAGTAGTGGAAAGACTCCTTGCACTAGCATTCATGATGAGCTCCCCGAGAAAGAGAAGAAATCATCTCCCAATCAAGAAGAGGAAGTTTTGAAAGTCAAATCACAACCACTCCAATATCAAGATTTAGCTATCAATCCCAAACCATTAATACCCCAAAATCATCCAAAGGAAGAAGAAATTCCACCTTTGTAAAGCCCTGATAAAATTGAGGATGATCTTTTTATGCGGATTTTGGGAAAAGATTAGTTCCACAAGAGACCTTTGAGTGAATATAATTCAAATCCTCTCAAGAAGGGATCTTTTAGAAAGCGTCCTTATTCCCATGTAGGACATTGGGAAGAATTAAAGGATGGCATGTCAAGTGAACCCATAGAAGGAGAGCTAAGCCATCTAAAATCTATTCCTATCCTCTCCCCTCCTATGCCCACAATAGATGTCTCATTCAAACCCATCCTTGACCCTGATGACTCCTCTTATGCTCTTTTTTCTAAGACTCATGATGATCCTAGAAATTCACCAAAACACCCAAAGCATAGGAGTCATGAAGGCCATAAGGAAGACCAAGAAGAGAAACAACAATGGCTGAAGGATATTAAGAACTTATGTGATGTTGCCATTGAATGGATGGATGAGGTCTTGGACAAGATCAACCCGAGAGTCATCAATCCAAGAAAAATCTTAGACAATAAAATAACCAATGAATGTCATAGGCATAGAATGATAGAAATAATGTTTTCACCTATAGACATTCATGAAGAAACAAGCTTGGAGCCTGAAAAGGAAGATGACATTGATGAGCATGGAAGTTATTTTATGAACACCTCATCAAATCCATGCTCACATAAGAAATCTCTTGAATTAATTGTTCTCTCCAACATTGCCACCATGAGATCTTTAACCCCCTCATACTTCCTATTCATAAAGACTTTTGAAAGGGTGGTTGTAGATGCATATGTTTTTCATAAATATTGCAAATCTCGTTGACATGAATCTTGAGATTGGCACCAAAGGTTGGTGTTGGAGAGGAAACTACTTCACCAATTAGAAACATAATTCAAAGGTTTCCCAAGGACGAGCTTCTGTCCTAAAACAAGCACTTTTAGGAACATGAGCCTTCACCTTTTGCTATAATGCCCTTGTGAAATGAGCATAGAAATGTAATTGTGAAAATATTCCTTCAGATATTATTGTCACTAACCATTTCAGGTTTGAAGCAAACAGAACGAAGGATGACAACATCAGGTATGTCCAACCAATCATCATGCAACATTGAATCACATCCATCCAAACTTGATTTTGCCTTGCAAAATTCAAGTGTGGGGATGAACTTCTCTGAAAAATCTTATGCCATGTTGCTAATTTATCTTGGTTTCTCTACCTATAAGCCATGCTGAATTTGCTAAATAACAATCATGCTCTTCATCTCTATTTGAATAAATCTCTATAATGCTTTCATGCTACCTTTGCTTGCCATAGTAAGTTTTGGTTTGGAAGTACTGCACATACTTCCATGGACGTCTAAATTAAGCATGGTGCTTAGGTTAAATAGCCTCCCTTAGTTAAATTAGACATGGAGTCTAGTTTGGTTATTAAACTAAAAAATGCTTGTGTAGACACTGGATATTTTGTCAGACTAACCCCTGTAGGAAACTCTTAATTCAATTTGGGTAAGTCATGAGATGAATTCAAATTAGAGATGAAGCAAGGCACATGATGAACTCTAATTGTGCAATGAAGACACAACTCATTCAATATGGATGACACAGCTCGTTCATCATGGATAGAGGAACTCAAGTCTATAGCTCCAATGAACAGTATCTCATCAACCAAAAATCAATGAAAATCAAAGAGAGGTTGACGAGAGAAGAACATGTAACTTGTCGCATCCTCATCTCCTGGATCAGATGATGCAAAAAAACTAAGTGCAAAGAGAGGTCTTGATCAACGGACCTAATAAGCCCTCATCAACAAGATATCTTTTGTGAAAACAAATAATTGAGGCATAAAACAAAGGGTGAGATGGAAGGTCCAACAAAATAGCGAGATCGAAGAGTAGAAAGATGGCATGACAAAAGGATGAGAAATGAAGGGTGCAATCTAGGTAACAAGAAGCTCATAACTGTGAGGCTAGCCGAACAAGAAATACTTCGAGTAAAAAGGGAAGGACCATCACGAGTCGTCTACCATTCGTCATGTGGTGTCATCACGTTTCAATGATGAAGGTAACATCCTAAAGTAAATGATCATTATTCAAATAGTTTTCCTTGATTCGGGTAGGCACATAAAACTTGTTCCTAGCACCACTTTCTTGATCTCATAGTCTTAACCAAATGAGTTAAAAAATGCACATCCTATTTCTGGAAGATGATAATCATAATCATGTAAAGATTGATACATTATGTAGAAAGACAATCCTTCAGTAGGTTAAGCAATTCAACCCTTTTGGCCTAATGTACTTATGCTACATTCATGCTCAATCTTCTGATCTTATCACCCATGTTACAATTGAACAAAGCACATAACATCAACTTCATCCTGTCCCATGTGCCCAAGGTTAGAGAAGAATAAGTAAAGTTTTGGTTATGTTGGTGTTTTTCCACCAATAAAGCCCATGTACTTGATCTCTACCTTGTCTTTATGAGTAGGACACACTTTAAGCAAAGTATGGGAGAGTCGTTGATTCCTCAATTTTTACAAGTGAAGGTTCTGAACCTGTCAAACCAAAATTGAATTCAAAACCTAATACGGGTTTGGCGGAAGAAGGTGACATCACCTTTGGAGGCATCATCACAAGAATCCTTGTCTACATAGCAAACCGAGGAACTCGATCAATGAACTTCACAAGGAGAAGTCTGGTTCAAAGGACTTACAATACCGAACCCTCACCGAAAGAGCTAGTTTGGGGGAGTACTCCCATGTATCTAGGTAAGTATTCTTTCCCTTATTTTAGATTTTAGTTTCTTTTAAATAGTTAAAAAATGATGAATGAAACAAAATAAAAAGTTATCCTCATAATAAATATATATATAGCTATAGTAATAATGTGTGACCTAAAAATTGAAACAAAATAAAAGGTGTGTCTAGTTTGCTTTAATTTGTTTTTAAGAGCTGAATAAAATAAAGAGGACTTTGAATAATCTCTTAAATAGAAATGATGAATAATTGCTCTATTGTAATTCCTTTCAAGTACCTAGTTTTTAGCTTTAAATGCTCTGAGTTTAGATAAGATTGTTTTGATATGAAGATTTACTCTGAACTTTAAACTTGTGGGTAGCATATGCTTGATGGTAATTGACGGATATGATATGAGAAGGTCGTTCCAAGTGACACTAAAGTTCTAGAGATTTACTTTTTGAAAAACACAAAAATGCTACATGATGAGTTCCTGTATGACAGCTTGAATTCCCACCAGAGCCATACATGTTATTTAGGATAGGAAAACTTTCATATATATGCTGCTTACTTTTGCATTGAGTTTTGTCAAGCTTTGTTGACCCTTATGAGAGGTTTGTCATGCTCTTAAAATCAAGATCACATACACACCACCCAAATATGCACTACTCCTACACTAGGGGTAGGCGCAAAAATATGCTTTCCATCTAGATCTACCCAAAAATGTTTTACTCCTACACTGGGAGAGAACACAAAAACATGCTTGATTGGTTTTTATCCACCAAATAAATGCTCCAAGTTCTTGTTGCTATCTCTCAAAGTTTTATTGCAGAAAAGAGACATGGGGCTATGCAAAAGTTATTCATAAAAAAAGAAAAAAAGCGTTGAGAAAAAATGGATAAGTGTCGAGATATCTAAAACAATGGGTACTTAGATGCCCTCCTGAAAAAAAGAAAAGAGATGAATAAGATAGCCCCTGTTCTCTTGCAAAATTATTTTTGAGTTTCAAAAGAGATAAGTTTTCAAGGAGCAAAGTAGAATTAGGTTAGCCACCACATATCCACACACATGCACATCTTGATTTGATTATATGACTCAACTCTCTTTGGATCCATTGTTTGACTTTATAATATATGCATTACAAGTATCCTCTAGCTTTCTCCCTACCTATGAACTCCACATAAAGCCTTAGTGGTAGGAAAAAAAGACATAACATCTTTATTACCTTGGTGAGGATCCACAAATACCACATATATTGAGAGACTTGAGAGTGTCATACAATGGAATCTCTTAGTTTTATTTTAAAAAACTTATAAAAACTCTGGAACAATGGTGGAACAAAGAACTTGACACATAATGCTTGACTTGATCATTCTGTCTTTCAATTGCTCAAGACCCAAGTGAAGTCTAAGAAGCCCCACGGTTGAAGGTAATATGGGTAAGTTTGAAAGTCAGATCAATTTATTCTAATCCGGAGGACAATTCTTGATTGAACGCATGTGTACTTTTGAGGCGTAAAAGCATAGTAGCAACTCCTGATCCATCATTGAGTTTAGCTTTGCTCAGGGACTGGCAAATGTTAAGCTTGGGAGAGCTTGTTGACGGTCGTTAACACCAATTATAAACCATCAACATAACCTGTATATATACTTAATTCCATCACCAAACATAGGTATAGGGGTTTAAACTTATAAATTCCATAAGTTTTGGTGAATCTATGTTTGCAGGAGGATTTATCCAGAAAACCATCAAGTAGGACCTATTCATCAAAGCAAATCACGTTTATCCACAACAAAACCGACGTGGGAAGACGCTAGAACACTTCGGAAGGCAACCCACCAAAGCAGACCTCGAGGGGCTGACATGTGGGGCCGATCAGCCCCACCTGCAGGCCGGCCAGCCCATGGGACCCACATATCATGGTCTCCTTCGAATGATGGTTCTCCACCGCCTCCTAGATTGCATCTACGCCGTCCTTTTAAGTTGGTTTGATCCAACAGTGATCGAGGGAGTTGACGCAGATCGATGACGTGGCAATGCCTTGCCCCCTACTCCATCTCCCCTATATAAGGCACCCCCTACCCCCTCCCTATAACCATCTCTAAAACCCTAATTCATATCTCTGGGATCATAGCCAGCAATCTGCAATCAGGAGAAGATTAGTCCTCCATAGGATCTAGTCTTGTAAACAATAGTGAGATGGAGAGTGAGGAAAGAGTTTAGAGGAGGTGTTGGCTAGTTGGTGCTCTCTCTATGGCTTGTACCTTGGCAGATCCAAGTTCTATCTGAGCTTGTCTCTGAGATTTCTCTGGAAATCAACTTCTGATTCAAGTAAGCATCTTGTTTATATTGTTTATTAGGTTTGTGACTCTTTTGAGTGCTTTTATTCCTATTCTAGAGGGAGTAAAGTATTAATCGTAAGTGTAAGCGTGGTGCTTAGACTTAGGTTAATCGTGGATGCACCCTGCGTTCCGGATCGATGGTAGCTCACGAGGGTGACTCTTATAGCCTCGTTGAATCCTTTGTAGTTCACCTCTCGTATGTAGGCCAAGTAGAACCCAGTTATGAAGGAAAGCATCATCTGCTGGTGTCTTTCCTTAGTAATGTCCCTAGTTAAATAGTAGAAGACATAACTTACCCAAGTCAGAACTAGAGAACCTTAGTTATCCTCTCTACGCTCTTATTCATCCTAACCTTGTTACTACCCCTAGTTAAGTTAGACCATAATTAGTCTCACACGTTTCCCTATGGATACGATACTTGGAATACTTCTGAGTGAAAGCTACAGGGGTATCTGTGCGCTTGCAGATTTATCTGCGTGCATTAAATATACCAACAACCTTCATCTCCTCCATTCTCCAAATAGCTTCTAGCTCACCGGTAATGGTTTGCATCCTATCCTTCTCTATCATATCTAATCCTCTCACTTCCTGTTTAATATCAAGGGTCTCAAACTCCTTAAGGAGTTCCTATTTCTGCTTCCTAATACTAGCATTAATATTAATAGCCCAACCCATAGCTTTTTTTCTAAGAAACCTCATTTTAAATTGCCATGTCCATTGGGTCCTCAAAGACACAGTTAGTCTCCCAAACCTGTTTCACCACTTTTTTGAAATCTGGTTGCTCAAGCCACCATTTCTCAAAGCTAAATAGGCTAGGTTTTTAGCTTCAGATACCCCCAAGTTTAGAACTAGGGGAACATGTTCACTCCCCACTCTAGCCTTGACAGTCACAAACGCCAAAGGGAATTTCTGCTCAAAATTAGTTGTACAATAGATTTTATCTAGGGCAGACATAATAGGCTTGCTTTGATTATTGGTCCAAGTATAAGATCCAGTGGAGTTTTTAAGTTCAATCAATCCCAATTTGTTTATTAAATCAAGAAAAGCATCAGCCCACTTTTGATTGATCTGACCATTGCTTTTTTCTAAGGCAGATGACACAATGTTAAAGTCCCCTTCAATAGTAGTTGGACCTTCCCAGTTATCCAGGAGATCTTAAAGCTCTAGTAGAACTCCATTTTACCCTCCTCATAAGGAGAGCCATATACCACTATAAGTCTCCAAACAAAATTATCGTGATAGTTCTTAATAATCCTGGCCACACTAAATGAACCAATCTTCCATGCTATAACATCAAACTTCTTTTCATTTAAACCTACCAAAATACCCCCAGCAGTACCCTTGACAGGTAGGATTTGCCAAATAAAGCCCTTGTTAACATAATTAAGGAATGAATCAGTAAACGATTCCTTTTTAGTCTCTTGAAAACCCACAAAGTCTAGCCTATGATCCTTAACAAAATCGGTAATGCATTGAAGACGACCTTCTTTATTAAGACCTCTAATGTTCCAGAAAGCTCCTATCATTGTTAACTTCTGGCTTTTTGGTTTGGGTTTTGCCTGTAGAGACAACCTGAGCCCATGTCTGGTTAACCAGATCATTGTCCTCTTTAAGTGGAGTTTGGTTTTCTGCATTCACTGTTGTACACTCAGCAACTAAATCCTCGATTCTAAGTTCACCAGGAAGATTAAGCTCAGGGTTATTTTCCTCAAACTGATCAATATTAATAATTTCCTTTTGTTCTAAGTTTTCAATAATTTTTTCAGATTCAAGGGTATCAATCCCTAAACTTATATTCACACATTGGGCTATAAGTAATAATTCAAAATTGCTCTTAAAAGCAAATGATTTGTTGGGTTTGCCTTTTTGTAGATTTTTTTATTTTTTGTAGCTCTTGAGCATGCTGCATAACAGTGAGACCATCATCCTGTCCCCTTCTTGGCCTAGGAATCCTTTCCATAGGGCCCCACTTGGACTTTCTCTTCTGCTTCTTCTCATTTCCAGCAGGTGGACCTATCAGACCAGCTTCCACTAGGGTGATCCCTTCTTCATCTACCAACACATCAGCCACATTATCACCTAGCAGATCCTGCTCATCATCAGAATCTTCAAGCTCCAACCTCTTCAATAGAATAGAACATTCTTCAGATACTCCTTCCCTTGCCATCCTCCTGAACTCTTCCCATTTCGAGTGATGAGATTCCTCATTGATGAGACTTAGAAACTTGTTTGCTATAATCAAACAATCAGAATACTCCTCCAGAACTTGATTAGGTGTTTGCCAACCATCTCCCCTCATGTAGTTCCCAGTATTAACACTTTCAAAGCCTGAGTTTGCTCCTCTCTCTTCGTTTCCTTTAAGGATCTCTTCCATGTCAGCATTAGCCTGAACTCTCGTTCCACTCTCCTGGCTATGAAGTATCCCTTCTATATAAAGCTCTCCTCTAGAACTCTACCCAGAATGATTAACACTTTGAGTTGTCATCAACTCTGATTGATCACCTTCCACATTCCCTTTAACCGTACCCTTCTGATTTAGATCAGAATTCACATCCAACATTATCACAGGGGCAACATCAGTGTTCCTAGAACCATTTTCATCAGCTTTGAAAGCATTGTTTATCATCTGTATCTCTGGATCTTCCATATGCAAGATAAGCTGTCTCTGTTGATCGTGGTCATCAGCAGACATATCCTTCATTTGAACTGTCATGTATCCTTTACTGCTACTAGGCTTGTTCCTAGGGGTTTTGAAACTAGAGCTACCACTAGTAGGTCCTTGGTTGAAGTTGTCATCTGCATCTGCTAGGTCATCATAGAGATCATCAACCTCCTCATCATCCTTACCATTATCATCTAGTCCATCATCATTACCATTATCATCACCTCCATCATCTCCACCATTGCCCGACTTAACTGCATCCTGATCTTCCATCCCTTCCACCAAGGACACCACATGAAGCTTTCTGTTAAACTCAAACAGTCTCACCTTAGGAATTTTCTTGCAGTCCTTACTGGCAATCTTAACTCTTACTACCTCATAGAATGTCTTGAACAGATTTGCCCGATCTACCTCCAACATCAGGCCAAATCCAAATGCAATTTGAGCAAAAACCTTCCAATGGTACCACTTAGGTGGGATCCCTGTCATCTGAACCCACACTTCTTGAAGCTTCCCATAAGGATGCAACTCACCAGTCCACTCTAGAACCTCCACTTGTACTCCTTCCTTCCTCAGGTTGAAAGAAGGGTAACTCTTGATGTCAGATACTTTCTTGTGAGGAGGAAATCTCACTAAGAATTTACCAGCTTCTAACTCCCTGATTTGCCATGGCCAATCCTTGCTGTAGATCTCAGATAGCTCTCCCTCTAATTCTTTCATGCTGATCTGACCAGACTTTATGCTGACCACCCCACAGTTAGTCATATTCAACCATTTAGTAGACTCAACTGAAGGCACCTCAAGGTGATAAAAGGCCAAGCCCAAACTTGCACTACCCACATACGCAGCAACTGGGCGATCTTGCTTCCAAGCAGGACAAGTATTCATATGGTGACCCGGAACAACACAAATGAAGCATTCTTAGGTCTAGAACAATCCCCACAAAATGTCTAGGTTCCCCACAGTTGAAGTAGATCAAGGCTTTGTATCTAGGGTCTATGACAAATGGTGGGTTTGGTTGTTCCAGATTACCTTGGGCTCGAACCTGATTGGCACCTCTCTTAGGTTGAGGCGGAGGTGGTGGAGGGTTGGGCTGCATGCCTTGAGTTAGTTGCTAATTTGGTTGTCTCCTACCTCCATTCGGGCACCCCTAGTTTTGGTTTTGAGCTTGAACCTTGGCAGATTTGGAGGAGGCGGACGCTGAGGAGGCCGACGTTGAGGAGGCGGAAGCTGAGGCGGAAGCCTTGGCTCAGGCTGCCATTGATCTGCGAAGTACAGCTGCGTATGTCTCCTAAGAATCCCCTTTACCCCAAATCTCCTTTAAGAAACTGACTCGAGCTAGCGCCTTCTCGATCCGATCTGCCTTGCCCATGGGGAAGCAATCCTCAGGTTTGAACGAATGTGATTGAACTAGATCCTTTCGAATCTAGAAGAGGTAGGTGGAATCGGTGGATTTGGGAGCCGTGTCTAGAACCCTAGGGTTGTGGGAGGGTGGCGGTAGTGAGTTGATGGCCCATAACTGGCCAAAAAACTCGACGATGACTTCGTCATCGCCCGACCCTTTTTCCGGAGACAAAACCCTATCCTCACGAGAGAGGCAAACCATGGGATTCCTGGCAGGTGGGGGACGCCTCCTCTGGCACATGGGCCTAGCCGCGCGGGGCCTCATGGTCAGCCACGGTGGGTGTGGCCATGGGGATGGGTCAAGCTCTCGGTCCTGACATGAGGAGGACGAAGGGGAACACATAGTCTGAAAACCCGTTCACAACGCGCTTAGATGTTGCATTCGAATAGCAATGTTTTCCCCAACACACCGCCCTTCATGGGCCCATCAGTTTCATCATACTAGGGCAACCCCTTTTTGCATTTTGAAAAATAATTCAATGCAATTTCACAAAATATATATTCTCACTTTAGTTATGCTACAACGACTATCCTTTTTTTGTGGGCAACCCCTTTTTTGCATTTTGGAAAATAATTCAATGCAATTTCACAAAATATATATTCTCACTTTAGTTTATGCTACAACGACTATCCTTTTTTGCTTAATTCATGCAATGAGTGAGATTTTCTTGTCATCTTACTCTATTAATTCTAGGATTGGGCATAAAGCCCCATAGAAGCAATTAATTAACGCATAGTCTCCTGCCCTTTTGCACGCCACCCCTTCCCCCTTGTCTCATTCCCATTCTCCACTTTGCCTTTTCTAGTTCCTATCACCTCACTAACCTCTCTAAAATAAATCAATCAAGTTCAATCCCTCTTGGCTTGATTCAAGGTGTAGCCTAGGTGGATGGTAATTGGTAATTAAGTTTTATTTTAATCTATGGAATTAATACCGGCCATTATGGCTTTGGTCACTAAAAAGCCTCCCAACAATTAACGCAATAGGAGTGACCTTTCCACTTAAATGATTTGTGACAATGTAAAGTTAGGGCTGAAAACGGTTGGAAACGATCGATAGGAGGTCAAATCATTTTCAGTTTCACATTATTTTTCTGAAAACAAAATTGATAGATATTGTCGGAAACGAGAACGGCATCGATATTCCTGTAAATTTGGAATGAAACTGTTCGATCAAAAGTACATCGATAACAAACGAAAATTATGAAAGCGATATCTAAAATACAATAAACACACCAATATGCAGAACATGACAGTAGCTATATAGATTAACCCAGGTCACATGAAAAATAATAGTGTATTAGTAATGATCCATGACAGAGCTAGCCAAGACACAATATTATATAGCAATAAAATGACACGACACAAAGGCTGTGCACTGTGAGGGTGAAGATGCGAGGTGCCCTCAGTACTTCAAAGGCTGAGGGTGATTAGCAGGCTTGGCCAATGGGCCTGGCGCCTGGCCTGGGTGCTCAGTGGAGATAAGATCGTGTGTGCCTAAGTTCGGTAATTATCGACGGTAGATTAGTGACTAAATACGGTATTTTTCGAAAACGGTCGGAAGAGAGCTAAATCACTTTCGTTTCCATTATCGGATGTTTTTACTGTTCTTGTTTCCATTTTACCGGTTACCGTTTCCATTTCCGTTTAGGGGGGGGGGGAATCGGTAATTCCTCAAAAACGACTTCCGGTAATCGAGAATTATCGTTTCGTTTTCAGCCCTAGTAATAGTATATACTAGTCCTAAAAATGCAAGGTGTGCAATAATATATTCCCATACCCTTTTTTACTTCATGCAAGCATGAGTTGAATTGTTATATTGCAATTCTTGTATAAGACTTTTTACCACTGGTCAACCCTAGATCAACCTCATTCTCCTGAGGGCTATGTCCATCTTTTGATTGATCATTATCACTTTCTGTCATCATGTACTCCCTTGTTCCAAATTGTAGGCTGTTTTCACTTTTCTAGATGCATTTATCTTACTGTATATCTAGACATAGCTTATCTAGGTGCATAAAAAAATTATGTATCTAGAAAAATCAAAATGGCCTAAAATTTAAGACAGGGGAGTAAGACTAGGCAGGTCTGATTTGGGAAAAAAGAATATGGTAAATTGGTTGTACTAGGTAAATTCCCCATGCATTGCCATGGCATTCGGAAAGAAATTAGAAACATAGCCAATAAAGAGGTTGATGGGAGTGGATTAACTGCATCATGGTATATTTGAGATTTGAGATTTCATAGTAGTTGGACATGTAAATGCAAGAGAATGCAAGTAATTTGTTTCATCTCAGTATAGTTACCCTATGGCTTGAGCAAAGTATTATAAAAGATACCAAACCTAGTCTACATAGGGAAGATATATGTAGAAGAAAATAATAGGAAGAGAGTAAGTGTTGACTCAGATTGAAGTCATATATAACACAATGCATATATTCATAATGTACGAAAATGGCCAAAATATTCCAATGAATAAAATTTAATTGGAACACGATGTGTCAACGGTAAGGAAAAACGTATCAGACTATGGCTAGTCGCTTAGTCATTTTAAAATGATTAGCCTAAACACAATCTACATAGGACATTGATAACACAAGCATCTTATGCATATGAGAGATAGAAATGTAGTGGGATTTTGCTTTATAACAAATATAGATATGCCTGTCATGAAACATGTGTGTATGTATATCTTTGTTCATTATGATTTTATTGGGTCAGAGCATCTCTAACATACTCTGCTTTCTGGGGGTAAAGTATAAAAAAACTTAATCCAACATGCCCCAGTTCAAACTCCAAGTCCGCACTGTATGGAGGCCTCCAAATCTTTCCCCTTTAGCCAAGAATTTCTTGAATAGAAGATGTGAAACTGATTTGACTGACTAATGCAATGTGCAAGTATATATGAAGCTTGAGACACTCAACTAGAGCGACTGCAAAATTTGGAGAAACTACAAATAGTTTTCTAGCTTCAGCAAATGGCGACAGCCAGGAACTACATAACACACACTTGCGGAGAGAGAAATTACTGTTGCCATCCTTGCTAGATTCTTTCCCAGGAATGACTGTACACGCCACACGGCCCGGTCGGAGACGCTCGCCACTTTTCCACACGGTGTCTGGGCGGCGAGGCAATCACGGGCCGCTAGCTCGAGGGAGTCGATGAAGTGGTGGACCGTCGCATGGGGCGATTGGGCCTGGGGGAGCTTGCAATCCGTATGAAATTAATTTCCCGTCCATCCTCAGCAGGCCCGGCCGGTTTCCTGCACGGCCGCCTCGATCGGAGCCGCACACTCCACCGCCCGTCATCGTCAGCACACGCTTTCCTGCACTCGCTTCGCCAGCTCCTCCAGCACGACGACGACCTGCTCCTGGATCAGAGCATCTATCTATCGTGGATTCGTGGATGGATCCACAGACGACCCGCCAAGCAGCGATCCTGGGCCCTTATCCGACAAGGAGTTGTTGGTGACATGAGTCCGTCCATGCATGCATGACGTACAGGCCGGGGGCTGTGACAGGCAGCGCAGCGTGGGTCGATCGCCCCGATCGAACTCCATGGACATCCATCGGTTCCCACGAATCCCTGCTGGCGGGGAACGTAAGCACACTCAAACTCTTGTCGTGGCCCCCGTCGCGTCCGTATGTGCACCCAGAGCCGACTTCTCTGCAGGCACGCCACGCGGAAGGACGTGCCAGGAAAGGCAGGCAACGGTTCGTCTGAAAATTGCTGCTATATATCTTTGGAGCCAGGGACACCGTACGTTTTTGCTGCCTCTGTATGTAGATCAAAAGAGCTGTCTCTTAAAATCGTTTTTTTTTAGTAGTGTATGCATGTAGGATCTCCTTTCCATGCTGTTCCTTGTTGGCTGCCCAACCACAGGCTATATATCGTCATGCATGTTTGAACTCATCGCCCTCATTCGTCTTCCACGTTTCTCTTAGGCACGTAGGATACGACCAAGAGCAGTTTCGTTCCTTCCGGTTGTTGCTTGCCATGCGTTTGATTCCTTGGAAAAGCAAGCTCTGAAACCTTGAGGCCAGCATACATCGTACTACTAGTATATTTTGGTCGTGTGTAGCAGCAGATGAAGTAGTATATATGTACTAGTGGCTAGTGGCAGCGGCGTCAGTGGGATAGCTAGGGGATTCATTCCTCGGAAAAGCAAGCTCTGAAATTAACCTTCAGGCCAGCGTAAGTCGTACTAGCATTTTCGTCGTGTGTAGAAGATGATGAAGTATATACTAGTGACTGGGGGCGGCGTCAGTGGGATAGGGAAGACTGTCGCCGCCAGCAGCATCGGTGTCATCCTCAAGGCCTGCAATTTGCGCGTCACCTTCATTAAGATAGGCATGTTCTTCTCTACGCCCTTCCTGCTGAATTTCCCTGTGATGCAGTTTTGTTGACTCAGACTTTACTTGTCCAGGATATATAGTTCATCTTCTATCTGTACTATATTTTCCCCTATATATGGAAACATCATTTCTCTATTTTTGTTGAAAACCAGTTTGATGTAGCTAGTAACTAAAAATTGTCTGTACCATAGGCATACTCATTCTAGAATCCCCATTTTAACTTTCCTCTCTACTTGTACTTGGTGAAATATGTGATTTGTTCACATGCATGGCTCTCTTTATATTACTTGCATATTCACATGCCGCAAACACATTGATTCATTCATTCAGATCCATATTTGAATACTGATGCTGGAACGATATCTCCTGCTGAGCGCGGGGAGGTTTTTGTTTTGAACGATGGCAGCGAGGTAAGAGCAACACCGATCTTCTATTCTAGTTCCCATCCTTACCTGTGTCATCGCATCAGTTGGATCGGATAAAAGTATCTATATAGTGTGACGGTAATACTCCCCCGTTTCAATATGTAAGTTGTTTTATTTAGTTTTATTTTAAGTCACACTTGTCTAACTTTGACCAAATTTATAGAAAAAAATATATATTAACATCTACAATATCAAGTAAATTCACTATCAAAATAAATTTCATGGTGTACTACTTAATGAATCTTATTTGATGTTATAGATGTTTATGTTTTTTTCTATAAATTTGGTCAAAGATAGAGAAGTTTGACCTAAGACAGTTAAACGACTTGCAATTTCAAATGGAAGGAGAATATTGTTTTAATTTTATGAGTGCTTACTTGATTGATGCTAGCTAATCCACAAATTAAAACTTGGATGAAAACGACATTTTTTTATTCCAGGCTGATTAAAATCATGATGATATGATATGATATGATAGGTCCACATGGATCTTGGAGACTACGAAAGATTCCTGGATGGCGAATTGATGGGAGACAACCACATAACAGCTGGCAAGATCTATCAGGCACTGATGTTATCATATTCTATGCAATTTGTATCTAGCTGGCACTGACCTTATCATATTCCTATGCAATTTTTTTTTGTCGATGTGGACAGATTTGTTGTCTGTTTCCTCTGACGTGATGCCTCTTGATTCTTTGCAGTCTGTGATGGATAAGGAGAGAAGAGGAGATTATCTAGGGAAAACAGTTCAGGTTTGTCAGTGTAGTCCCAAAGTGCCTATCATAGTTTGAAATTAACTCCATGGCGTGGGTATATAATTTAAGATGGGAGGGGTAAATTGGATCAATACAAACTTTTCTAACTTAGCGCTCTAACTTGATGCTACACTAGTCTAAGCTACTCTAGAAAAGATAAAGGCACACAAGTGGAATCATAAAACGCGGTAAGTAAAGCTGAAGTGCGCAAATTTCTGAGGCGCGACAATGTATCCTATGGTATCGGTTGCCAAAATGTAACCCCTAATCCATATTGGAGCTCCACAAAGGATATGCTTCCTGTTACCGAGCCTCTCCTGATTATGGTGGTGGGATCGCCACCAAGGCTCCCACCAAACCAAGACAAATGTCGTAAAACCACCTTGGCTCATCACTTGCTGCCCGACTTTTCCGGTCACCTTGGCACCATCCACTATGGAGCTTCTTCATCAAGGACAGGATCTCCTCCTTCCCCACTCATGGTGTCACTGCCGCTCCGCACCAAGCTCAGATGGTCGTTAACATTACCGGTGAGCCACCAAGGCTCCAAGGATCCGGCACACCAAGATTACAATAGCATTTATTTCACTCTCTCAATCTAAGACTCAAACAAGGTCTAGATCTAGCACTAAGCATAGAGTTAAGGCCTGGAGGTAATCTTTAAGCTATCATATGGTGGATAGTGTGTTCTGCACAAACAAATAGTTTTTTGGGCTTCAATGGACTCCCAACACACCCCAAAATGACTTGGTTATACGGGTATATACAGTTCCTCCACCGAAAACTAGCCATCGCAAATCAGCTGACAAATACGCTCTACGAACCGTCTGGCATGTGTAATTTGGCTTCCACCGGAAAGTCCGGTTAGTGTAGCTGTTTGCACTAGTCTTTGCAATTTTTGATTGTAGGGTGCATCTTCAATTGTCCTGTGCCTTCATATCTTCACCATCGAACTGTTCAGTTGTGCTTTACTCCAGTCCAGAACATCTAGCTTCTATCGTTCGTCCAGCGACTGTCTGGGGCCTCTCGTCACTTTCATCGGACCATCCGGTCTTCACACTGCACAGTAACTTTACCGTTTGTCATCACCAAACCATTCTATAGTCTGGTACCTTCATATTCCAGAGTGTGTTTACCCGCAAAAAAATATTCCAGAGATGCGGACCATCTGGTGCTCTATATTTTTCTGCTTTTGCTGATTTGACTTGGTTAATTCTTTTCTGGACTTCGCATCAATTTTTTCCCCTCACATCCTAGGATCTAAAATAATATATGAATCATATTTTAGCAGAAATGTTAGTCCTAGTTGATTGTATTGTTATTTTAATCACCAAACCATTGAGCAACATGGCATAGAACCTATGATTTCTACATAGTTTTTGTGCTGATCTCATCTATTTAAAATGTTTTGCCTATCATAGTTTATGTGCTCTCATCTATTTAAAATGCTTATGGAAGTTGCAAATGTATTTTTCTCAACATTCTAAGATTGTACCTCACATTACGGATGCAATACAAGAATGGATCAAGCGTGTCGCAATGATTCCTGTTGACGGGAGAGAAGGGCCACCGGATGTTTGTATCATTGAGCTGGGAGGGACAATAGGTTTGGGAATTATACAGACCAATTTTCGGATGATATGCTCACCTAAAATCTTGTAAAATCTTTTTATCCTTAACCGTGCAGGTGATATTGAGTCGAGACCATTTACTGAAGCTTTGAGCCAGTTCTCATGCCGAGCTGGTGATATTCCTGTATAGATTTAAATTGGCTGCCTGGTGTTTTTCATCTAATTGCTTGGGCTAATTGTCTACTTATGTACTTTAGGTCCAAAAAATTTTTGTCTGGTACATGTCAGTCTTGTTCCTGTTATAAACGTGGTCGGAGAACAGGTAAAATATCAAAGACATCTATTGTTTGGTTTTCAATTTTTATGTGATTCATTTTATAAAATATCAATTATGTGAGTCGCTAAATTTTGTTTTGTTCTATCTGAAAAAAATACAGAAAACTAAGGCTACCCAATACAGTGTTAGGTGCCTTCGAGACCTTGGATTGACACCAGATCTACTGGCCTGTCGTAGCACAACAGTACATAGCTTTTTGTTCTCTAGTTGCAGTCACACCCGACATTTGATCATCTTATTTTAATAACGGTATCAATACGCTGCATTTATTATATGTTTTGTAGCCTCTGAACAAAAATGTCAAAGAGAAGCTTTCACAGTCTTGCAATGTTCCGGTATGAGACTATGGAGGTCATATCAAGCACTATTTTGTCTGTTATGAAGCTCTTATTCAGCATTCATATTTTATATATATGTGCTTTGAATTGAATCCTTAAACAACATTTACAGGCTGAATGCATTATTACTCTACATGATGTTCCAAATATTTGGCATCTCCCTTCGCTTCTTAAAGTGCGTTATGTATTCCATATGTTTTTACCAAAATTGGGAAGCACTGGTCTTATGTTTTCAAAAAAGAAAACACTGGTCTTTAAACACCAGTTGTTGCAAATATAATCTCCACTTCTGATGTCAGGATCAAAAGGGTCATGAAGCTATTTTAAAAATGCTAGGACTTGCACGGTTAGCCCTTTGAATTTTCTGGATTAAAACACAACTCGTAAAAGGAATGTATCACTTATGTTATTTTGTTTCCTTTCTGTTATCCCATTTGTAATATGCAGCTTAGCTATAGAGCCTAAGTTGGATGAATGGATGAAAAGGACTACATGTGAGCACCTCCATGATCCAGCGGTATATTCCCATACACTGTATCTTTCATTTCCTATAGTACTGTAGTATTCTTCAGTTTATCACATTAAATACATAACAAGCTATATCTCATGTTTCTCTCTTCCTTTTGCATTTCAACGGAGCACAATTTTTTGCAGGTCAGAATAGCGGTAGTTGGAGAATACCCTTATCATGCCAATGCATACCACTCCGTCTTTGAGGTGAATGATTATTGACGTATATGCTTTGGATTTATCAAAATTTTCAGATACTGAAGGATATGATCCTTCACTTTATTTTATTCTATTATTGGTGAGGATAGGATCCTTGACGTTATTTTGTTCTATTATTGGTGAGGATAGGATCCTTGACGTTTACTGATTATAGTTCTCTCTAATCTCCTTTCTCCACCAAAGGAAAAATAATTGTACATTCATCAAGATATTTATGCGTCCAGGCCATCCGCCACGCGTCGGTTGCTTGCCAGAGAAGGCTTGTTGTCAATTGGTTCCCTGCTTCAGACGTGGAACAAAAGACTGCAGATAAGGTTTCAAAAGTTCCAACATCACTGCAGTTGCTGTCATGGTTTATTAATCATTCTGTCAATTCTTTTGATAGTCACCAGACCTCCATGATATGGCATGGAGCCTACTCAAGGTGACATACTTGTATATACACTATTAAAAGATAAGTATCAGATATCATTGTTCGTCCAATATGATAGGCAGTAACTGAGATGCAAAAAATCTTTCAGTGTGCAGATGGAGTCCTAGTTCCAGGAGGCTTTGGTCATGTTGAAGGCAAAATTCTTGCTGCTAAATATGCCAGAGAAAACAATGTCCCATACCTAGGCATATGCTTGGGGATGCAGGTTGCCGTCATAGAGTTTGCACGATCTAATCTTGGCCTGAAGGATGCAAACAGCGGAGAGTTAGATGCTGGCACGAGACATCCTTGTCTAATCCTAATGCCCGAGGTAACAGTTGTTGCAGAATTTCTACGGGCTTGCATTTTTTTTACATGTCCATTTCATGATGTTACTGCCTGAATGAGTATGGAAGAGTTCGGAGACACTTATGCGTGTGGGAACAAGGAGGACTTTCTTCAGAACAACGGACTGTAAAGCTGCTACGCTGTATGTATCAGGTAGACGCTTTGTGTGAATTAGGTTCTGTCTACACTGTAGTAATTGGGACTTGGTTTCTGTGTTCTCACAACAGATACGGCAATGCAAAGTATGTGGATGAACGCCAAAGACATAGTAGATATATGGTGAGAATCATTGCCTATATATGTCGTTATACATGAAAAATCACTTGAAAATTACACTTACTACTGTCCCAAATATGGAACCTGGCAAAATTTCCAGGTGAACCCTGAGATGGTTGACAAACTTGAGAGCGCCGGTGTAAGTTTTGTCGGTATGGATGAAACTGGACAGAGAATGGAGGTAATGCACTAATGCACGTTATGTTCAGAATCTAGCATACGAGCTTATGATAATTTGTTGTTCAGAGAACGGCAGGCCAAACAAGAAATCTCATTGCATATATCCGCATGGATGCAGATACTGGAGCTGCCTTCACACCCATATTTTGTGGGAGTTCAGTTCCATCCGGAATTCAAGTCCAGGCCAGGCAAACCTTCTCCGTTATTTATGGGTAAATTGATTGGCCCGAACCAATATCTACATCAATTCTCAACATACAATGAGAGATAATATGTACTTGCTTAGCTTAGAACCGATTACAGTGTGATGAGCTTGGTGTACTTGTTTCAGGGCTGATAGCTGCGTCATCAGGGCAACTGGACGCCGAGTCGACGAGCCCTGGCCTTGGGAACAGACCTATTCCCATGAAAGTAATGTCCGGATCAAGCTTTGGCTACCCTAGTGGCCGCGAGGATGGCCTCCTTGGTCTGCACTGCTCAGGAGCAGCACTAGCTCGTTAACAGCTCAGTATCAAAGCCAGTGCAACTTGCGTCCTGCTTCCTTATCTGTGTTAAAGATGTAATCGTGTTGTGTTTGTAACATTGTGTAGTGCGGTTAGTTAGCGCGAGCGGGCGTGAGAGCGTCGTGCGCCTGAGAGATCGGATCACGGATCCTTGTAACAATCTTGTATAAATAGAACCTGATCCCAAGAGCATCAGTGCGTTCTGGCAGTCTTTCAATCTGTCTATACATACATGTTGGACTTGAGAATTACTCCCCTTTTCTAGTGTTCCAATCAGGCCTGTATCTCTCTATTCTATTTCTCTTAAAAAGAACGTACGTATAGAGAGTCAGCCCCTTCCTGTACTATACGGTCTATACGTCGGTCCTCCCGCCGATTTTCCACACTATGTCGCCTCCCCATTGCCTTCTGATTCTCACGGGTCCCTTGCATAAACTTCTTGACACACGTCCTGATTATTCTAGATTGCGAGTATTTGGTTGTGCCTGCTGGCCGAACCTACGAGCCTACAATGATAAGAAGTTGAATTTCAGAACTAAGCAATGCATGTTCTTAGGCCACTGTTCCACACACAAGGGATATAAATGTTTTGGTCGTGCCACTGGTCGTGCCACAAGGGATATAAACTTTTGCAAAAGGCCGAGAGCTGCGGCCCGCTGGCGAACCCGCCCGCCGCTCGCCTCCCCTCGCCGCCGCCTCCCCTCGCCGCCGCCTCTCCTCGCCGCCGCCGCCTCCCACCTCCTCCGCCTCGCCCACTGACCTCCGCCGCCTCTCCCAATGGGACTCCAGCCGCTCGCCGCCCGCCTCCCCTCGCCGCTGCCTCTCCCCGCCGCCGCCGCCTCCCACCGCCTCCGCCTCGCCCACTGAGCTCCACTGCCTCTCCCCCCCGACTCTTCCCCTCGCCGCCTCCCCCCCCTCCGGTGCCTCAGCACCCCCCTCTTGGCCGGCTTTCTAGTGCGCCAAGGAGTTTACCTCGCGCGGGAGTCTGAGTCCCTTCCGTCCCGGCGGCGGCCCCCCTGCGCCGCCGCTCCTCCCTGCCTCCTCCCCCCTCTCACCGCCGCCCCCCTTCTTTCCCCTGTCACCAGGGCTCTTCCTTGGCGGTTCCTGGCCCGTGGATCTAGGGTTCCGACGACCATGGATGCCGGCTCCCCTTCCCGCCGCCGTTCCTAGGCGGACGAAGCTGAGGATGAGGACCTCCTCGCCCGCGGTCCTGAGGGCAGGATTGCCATCAGTGACTCGGAGGAGTACTCTGAATCCGAGGATGATTCGCCGCCACCGTTGCCTTCGCCGGTCGCTGGCAAGGGGAAAGCGGTACTGGAAAAGCCGTTCAACAAGCAACGCGCGCGGCGTCACCGTCACCGCCGACGGCCGGAGGGCTTCATGGCAGCTGCGCGACGCACGCACCCTCAGCCGCCGAGGTCGCCGCCGATGAACTCTCCAGGGCGACGCTCTGCCTCACTCCCCTCCCACCCTGCTAGGCCGCTGGGGGTGCCGGACAGGGATGGCTTCTACCGGGTCCGGAGTTACCGGTGGGACCGTCGCCGTTCACCGCCGTGTTCTCCAAACAAGGTGCCGCCTCTTCTGGCAGGGCTCTGCTTCAACTGCCTCCGCGAGGGCCATGTCAAGGCGTCCTGCCGTTTTCCCGCGAGATGTATCAACTGCTGGCGTGAGGGGCATTTGTCGGTGGCCTGTCCTCTCCCCAGGCGCCGGCCATTGGTGGGCTCCAAGCGTGGCCGCTCACCGCCACAGAGTCAGCAAGGGCGACGTGTTTCCCATCGCTTCCGCTCGGGGAGGCACCGTGGCCCTGGATCCGCAGACACCTTCTCCGGCGGCTCCGTCTCCACAGGACACTCTACCTCCATCCCGCACTGCTGCAGACCTCCTACACCACCGCCGAGGCGCTCACCCACGCCGCAACCACCTCCGCCGCCTCCACCTCCGCAGCAAGGCGACGAACTTCCTGACGGTGTGCCAGACAGTGCAAGCTCTGCACCGGCAATCTGCGAGGGGGAGCCTGGAGACGCGTTTCTGAGACATGCACGTGCTACTTTGGTGGTGGTGCCACGGACTGCTGAAATCCAGATGGAGGAGGACAGGCTCGGCTCCGCGCTGGTTGCCATGATCGGGGGGACTAGGCCGGAAATCTCCACCGCCATGGTCTACACCTTCCTGTTCGCTCGCTTTGAGATCACTGCAGATGAGGTGGACGTCAGGAGGCATGCACCTGAAGATTTCATTGTCCGTTTTCGGCACCGCGTTGATCGGGATAGAGTGCTGGAGGCTAGGCCGAGCTCCCATCTTATGCCGCTTGTCTAGAGGCCTTGGAGGAGAACGTCCCAGGGCATTGCTGGTTTCTTTCGTTACAGAGTGGTGGTGGCCATGTCACGTGTTCCGTTGCACCTACGTAATACTACCATGGCACAGGTGGTGCTTGGGCCGTCGTGTTGTGACGTGCAGCTGTCCCAGTTTAGGGATATTCCGGAGGATGATGACCGTGAATTTTTTGTGCATGCGTGGTGCTGGCACCCAAGCTTTATTGAACGCCAAAAACTTATCTTCGTTCCTGAACCACCGGCGCTTGGGGTCTACGTTGAGCCCACTTCGGCACCAGGTCTTCGTTACCTTATCCGGACGAGACTTGTTGCTTACCAGGATTGGAGCACGCCTCCAGGCTCGCCTGGGGACGCTGGCAATGACGGCCGTGACGATGATCCTGCTAATGATAATGCTGGCCATGGTGGTGACGATGCTCATCCGGGCGCGAGGGGCAATGATGATTATCCACCTAACGATGAAGATTCCTCGGTCGGGAGGGACTGTGATCCTGTCGAATCACCTAATTCCATTTGTAACCGTGGCCATGCTGACAAACTACCGTCTGTGATTGTGGGTGCGATCTCCTGCCCTCTGGGCGCGGTTGGTGCTTTTGTTGCCCCTGCATTGCAGCCGGACCTGGGGTTCAGGTCGCCGTCGTCTACACCGACCGCCCTACGGCGCTGGGCGCCTTCGTCACCGCCGTGCACCCCGCTGCACCTCTCGGGTCGACGACTGCCGCTGTCTGGGGCCGCTGAGACCCCGTCGCAGGAGCCTCTGAGAGGCAGGTCCCACCAGCACACTGGGCTAGTGGGTCGTTTCATTAATATTGCACCAAATCTCCTACAAGCTGGCTGTAGCATCCAGGCCCCGCCTCAGCTCACTCACGATGACTGGTGGCCCTCTTGCGTCCAAGCTGAACTGCTGCCTGCGGCTTCCCGGCACTCTCCCTCGGGCCTTGAGACTTGCTCGGCCGAGGAGATGTCTGCGGTTCACATTGACGACGTCTCGCACGCCATCTCCGTCGACTGGTGGGCGGACCTTGTGGAGGCTGAGTTTCAGCTTCCCAGCGCTGTTGTCCCCCCGGTGATGGATATTGCTCCTGTAGAAGTGCTAGGAGCAGGTAATGCTCCTTGGGCGCCCCAAGCTGAAGACTTGGAGGGCGCTTCGTTTCCGTCTGCTGGTGACGAGCAGCTGACTCCCGGGGTGGAGGCTCTAGAGGGTGTACAGGCTGAGCTGGAGGCGGGCATCTGCATCCCAATGCACACCCCCCTCATTCGTGCAGGACCAAGGTTGAGGCGTTCGCGCACGCCAATCTCCATCACCTCTCTCCGGCGCAGTGGAAGAATCGCGGCTAAACCAAGAGCACCGAATGCAACAGTACAAGCACAACTGGTGCTCCTTAAGAAGCTTGGGATTGCTGTTGCGGACAACGCTTCGGAAGCCGACCTGGAGAAGAAGATCCAACTTGCGTTCAGAGGTGACATGTCAACCAGGAAGCGAGAGGCGCTCCAGATCTTCCTTGGGGAAGGCCTCGACCTCTCCAGCATGGACCTCAACCTCCTGGGGCTGGAGGACGCGGCGCTTTGAGTGCCTGGGGACCTGGAACCTGTTGCACATTGGTTTCCCTATGTCGTCGACCTTTAGCTGTTTCTTCTGGAACGTCCGCGGCCTGAACAATCGGGCACGGCGTAGTGTGGTCCGTGAGACTCTGTTGTTGCATAAGCCGTCTATCGTTTGTATCCAGGAGACCAAGCTCTCCAGCGTCTGTAATGTGCTAGCTACTGAAATCCTGGGAACTGCTTTTGACTATGTTGCTTTGCCTGCGGTTGGGGTGGCTGGAGGGATCCTCCTTGCCTGGTGCCGAGATCAGTGGTCGGCTGATGGGGTGCACCTGGGGCGCTTTTGTATTTCGGCCAGGTTTACACGATGCGGCTCCTTGACCCAGTCCTGGTGGGTCACTGGAGTTTATGGGCCGCAGGAGGACGATGAAAAGGTGGAGTTTCTTGTGGAGCTATCGCAATTCCGCGATGCATCGCCGGGACCTTGGTTGCTAGGCGGGGATTTCAACATGATCTACCGCGCCCAAGACAAAAAAAATGATCGTCTCGACCGCCGTTCCATGAGACGGTTCAGGAGCTTCATTGATCGAGCGCAATTGGAGGAGATTGACATGGTTGGCAGGTCCTTCTCCTGGTCTAACCGCCGGGACAGGCCGACTCTTGAGCTGCTTGATCGTGTCTTTGTCTCTGTGGACTGGCTTTTGGAGTTCCCGTCCCATGCCTTAAAGCCACTGTCCTCCCAATGTTCTGATCATTGCCCACTACTGCTCCTAATAAATGTGTTCCAGGGCGCCAGGCGGCGTTTCCGGTTTGAATCTTTCTGGACGAAGGTTCCCGGCTTCTCTGAGGTGGTGACACGGGCTTGGGCTTCCTCGGTTGACGGAGTTGATCCCTTCCGCCTCCTAGACCACAAGCTCCGTAATGTGGCTGTTGAGCTTCGTCGTTGGAGCAATGCCAGGATTGGCAGCATCCGTCTCCAGCTTGCGGTGGCTCGCGAGGTCATCTTCCGCTTCGATGGTGAGCAAGAGAAGAGAGTGTTGCATGACTGGGAGCTCACCATGTATAACACCCTCAAGCTGAGATGCCTGGGATTGGCTTCTTTGTCGCGTTCCATCTCCAGGCAACGGGCGCGGATCCACTTCCTAGAGGAAGGGGATGCTAATACTAAATTCTACCACTTGCAAGCCTGCCACCGGAGGAGACAGAACCTTATTGAGGCACTGCGGGTTGAGGGAGGTCAGATCGTCTCAGATCATTCCATGGCTGATGTGCTCTTTGGATATTATGATGGGTTGTTGGGGACCAACTTTGTGAGGTCCAGACGCATCGACTTACACCACATTGGGGTTCCCTCGCTCCAGTTGCATGAGCTCGAGGTCCTGTTCACTGAGGAAGAGGTATGTGGCGTCATCAAGGACCTACCGAATGATAAGTCCCCAGGCCCGGACGGGTTCACTGGGCTGTTCTACAAGGTCGCTTGGGACATAATCAAGGTGGATATTATGCATGCGATCAATGCCTTCTGGTCGCAGGATTTCAGAAGCCTTTACCACCTAAATGACGCGTACATGATACTGATAAAAAAAAAGGAGCATGCAGAGGAGATTAGAGACTACCGACCCATCAGTCTCATGCACAGCTTTGGGAAGTTGCTGACTAAGTGCTTGGCCAATCGCCTGGCGAGGGTGCTGGACGCCTTAGTGCATCGTAACCAGAGCGCGTTCATCAAAGGACGGAGTATCCATGACAATTTCCGGGAGGTACAGCTATCGTGCAAAGAGATCCACAGGCGTCGGTTGACGTGCGTGTTGCTCAAGATCGATGTGGCAAAGGCTTTCGACTCCGTCTCTTGGGTGTTCCTCCTGGAGGTGTTGCAGCACATGGGCTTCGGTTTGAGGTGGAGAAATTGGATTGCCGGTATCCTTTCATCGTCGAGCACTAAAATCTTGCTTAATGGATGTCCGGGAAGAAGGATCTGTCACGCACGGGGGCTGCGCCAGGGTGATCCTCTGTCGCCGATGCTTTTTGTGTTGGTCATGGAGGTCCTTAATCGCCTCCTTGAGTGGGTTGAGCAGCACGGGTTCCTGTCGCCAATCGTGGGCTTGCGGGGTTCTCGCGTCAGCCTCTACGCCGATGATCTAGTGGTGTTCATCGTGCCATTCGAGCGTGACCTGCTGGCTGTGAAGGCGGTGCTGAGCATTTTTGGCCTTGCTTCTGGACTTTTCTCCAACCTTGAGAAGAGCATGGCTATTCCCATGCACTGTGCGGCTGAGGACATTGCTCGGGTGCAGGAGATTCTGAGCTGTCGAGTGCAAACCTTTCCATGCAATTATCTTGGAATCCCGCTGTCCGTCTACAGGCTAAAACGCTCTGAGGAGCAGTTTCTCATTGACAAGGTCGCGGCTCGGATACCGGCCTGGAAAGGGAGCATGCTGAATGTCGCGGGAAGAACGGCGTTAGTCAAGGCTACGCTTTCCTCCATCCCAATACACACTTCTATCGCTCTTTGCCTTTCTCCTTGGGCTATCGGCATGATTGATAAACTGCGGCGTGCCTTTGTGTGGGCGGGCACGGATTCGGTCACTGGAGGTCGGTGCAAGGTAGCCTGGGTAAAGACGTGCATGCCGAAGGAGCTAGGTGGTCTCGGGATCTCGGATTTGAGACGTGCTGGAGTGGCTTTGCGGGTGCGCTGGGTGTGGCGTGACCGCACCTCTGGGCTCCGGCCGGCGACGACGGAGAAGGCTGTTCTTGCTCTCTTCCAAGCCGCGACGGTCGTGACTTTGGGTAACGGCGAGTCCACTTTCTTTTGGACTGACAGATGGATTGGTGGATCCAGCTTCGCGACCCTAGCACCAAACATTTTCGCTGCTGTGCGCGCAAGAAGGAGGTGGGCCACTGTGGCCGAGGCTTTGCCCGGGAGTGCATGGGTGCGTCACATTGTTGCAGCACCGTCTATGCAGTTGTTGCATGAGATTAGTCTCATCTGTGATCTTTTGGAGGATGTGCACCTCTCCCAGCATCCTGACACCTTTTCCTGGACTCTCTCCGCGGACCATTGCTATTCGGCGGCGTCCGCGTATGGCGCTATGTTCTTCGGATCATCGCTGGTCCTTGGTGCTAAGCACATCTGGAAGACGCCCGCCCCTCCGCGGGTTCGATTCTTTTTCTGGCTGACCATTCATGGTCGATGCTGGACTGGTGACCGTCGGTTCCGCCACGGACTGCAGCCTTCCAACGACTGCATCTTGTGTGGCCAGGAGCCGGAGACTATGGATCATATCCTTGTCGGGTGCAGCTTCAGTAGGGTGGTTTGGCTCATCTGGCTCGCGAGGCTTCACCTGCAGGTTCCTACGGCCAACCAAGGCGACGCGGCTCTTGTTTGGTGGCTGAGGACAAGGAAGTTGATCCCAAAATCCTAGCGCCTCGGCTTCGACTCGTTTGTCTTCTTGGTGGGCTGGATGCTGTGGAAGGAACGCAACTCTCGGACTTTCAATGGCATTGCTAGTCAGCCTTTGGTTCTTGTTAAGGCGATGCAGGATGAGGGAGCAAGGTGGTGCTCGGCAGGGAACAAGCATTTGAGGGTGCTTTTGGCGAGGGTGTAGTGGCGCCCGACAACTGTTGCTATTTCTGTTGCAAGTTTTTCCGTCATGTAATCTTGGTTCCTGGTTCTGGTACCGCTAGGCTTGGTAACCTTGTTGTTACCATTTTCGTTTCGTGTTGGCAAAACTCCTTTTCTGCTTAATGAAATACGCGCCTTTGGTGTGTTCTCAAAAAAAAAAAAAAACATATCCCGGGATGTGGTTTTCGGTCTTCCCTTTTGCTGCATATCTTTCTCTGAATGTTCCAACGACTCAAAACTCTCATCATCCTGCTATTCTACCTATTGTCATTAAAACCACCAATTACACAGAGGACTCACTCTTTGATCCACCTATCAATCCAACTGAGCCAGTAGTATATAGTCCCACTGTGAGCAATGATCTTTAGTCCTGTTGCTAACAATGATCTTCCTAGTGTTCAACAGACTACTGCAGGTGCCTCTGAAGGTGTGACCAACATGCTGAATTAGGACATGACTGCTGGCGCTGAAGAAAGTGATCTGTCTACACCTCCTGCAGTAACCATACAACACCCAATGAGAACAAGACTTCGCAACAACATTATTCAGCCGAAGGAGTTTACTGATGGAACATTCAGGTACTCTGAAAAAGCACGGGGCTTTGCCTGTACTGTGTCTGACAGAAATCCAACAACAGCAATGACTGGGGTTTCAGAACCGTGCAATCTTCAGGAGGCAATGGCTAGTCCAGATTGGAAGAAAGCCATGGATACTGAGTATTCAGCATTGCTTAAAAATAATACTTGGGAGCTGGTCCCTCCCAAATCAGGGATTAATCTAATAGACAGTAAATGGATCTACATAGTGAAAAGAAAACCTGTTGGTTCAGTGGATAGATTCAAGGCAAGGTTGGTGGCCAAGGGGGGTATAAGCAGAGGTATGGAGTTGATTATCTTGACACATATTGCCCTGTTGTGAAACCTACTACAGTCCGAGTCATCCTGTCCCTAGCAGTCTCACGTGGTTGGCACATGAGACAGATAGACATCCAAAATGCCTTTTTGCATGGATTCCTTGAACAAGAGGTATACATGAAGCAACCACCAGGTTATGCTGATCCCAGGATACCTCCAAACTACATTTGTCGATTAAAGAAAGCCCTTTATGGACTAAAACAGGCACCACGAGACTGGCATTCTCGGCTAACCAACAAGCTTCAGGAATTGGGATTCAAATCTTCAGTAGCTGATGCCTCTTTATTTGTATTCAGACAAGGTGAAGTGACCATGTACATGCTCATCTATGTTGATGATATATAATCATTGTCAGTCCTTCCAATACAGCTGCTGACAATCTCATTCAGAAACTGTTGGTTGATTTTGCTGTTAAGGATCTAGGACCACTTGAGTACTTCCTGGGAATAGAAGTGAAACATCAGACACATGGCATTTTGCTCTCACAGAAACGATATGCTCTTGATCTACTCAAGAAGGCCAATATGGACAAATAAAAATCAATCTCCACTCCAATGGCTGCAACTGAAAAGTTATTTTCAGATCAAGGGGAACCACTGAATGAAAATGATCAGTTCAGATATCGCAGCATAGTTGGTGGTCTTCCGTACTTAACTATGACCAGACCTGATCTGGCCTTTTCAGTAAACAGGGTGTGTCAATTTATACACTGTCCCACTGATGCACGCTGGGGTGCTGTGAAGAGAATTCTTCGGTTTGTTAAGGGAACAGTAGACTATGGACTGACAATTGAGAAGTCTGAAACTACTGCCCTGTCAGGGTTCTCTGATGCTGACTGGGCAGGGTGTCCAAATGATCGACGATCCACCGGTGGCTTTGCTATGTTCCTTGGAATAAATCTAGTGTCTTGGAGCTCCAGGAAACAACAAACCGTCTCAAGATCAAGCACTGAAGCTGAGTACAAGGCAATTGCAAATGTCACAGCTGAAATGATTTGGATTCAGTCATTGTTGAAAGAACTCAATGTGTTTCAACATTGACCACCTCAACTCTTGTGTGACAACCTTGGGGCCACCTACCTGACAACAAATCCAATGTTCCATGCTCGAACCAAGCACATCGAAGTCGACTTCCATTTTGTTCGTGAACAGGTGGCTCGGAAGACACTGCAAGTGAGATTCATTTCATCAAAAGATCAGCTCGCCGACGTTTTGACAAAGCCACTGTCAAGGGTACCCTTTATTGCCAATTGTTGCAGTCTCAACATCTATGCCCCCCGTTGTGATTGAGGGGGATTGTTAAAGATGTAAGGGGTAAAGTGCATTTTTCAACCTTTAACTTGCACGAGAGTTCGCTTTTCAACCCTCAACTATGAAACCAGATATCGGACGCCCTTCAACTTTCGAAACCGGATAAATTTGGTCCTTTAGCTAGTTTAAAGGTGGTTTTCTCTTTTCAAAAAAAAATAATAACCTGTTTTAATCTCTAAAAATTAATAACTTATGTATTTTAAATCAAAAAAAATATGAAACCAATACCATTTTTTCCCTAAAAATGTTATCTAACTTTAGGTAATCTATAATCAATTATTTGCAACTTATTTAATTTTGGTCCTATTGTTTTATTGCTTGTGGAATAGTTTATTAGAAACATGAACAAATAAGATTGAAATGACTCTGAATAGATCACCAACGATAAATCATATTTTAGAGAAAATAAATAAGTTATGAATTTTTAGAGATTAAAACAAGTTTTAATTATTTTTTATAATAGGAAACCACCTTTGAAACTAGCGAGAGGACCAAAATTATTCAGATTCAACAATTGGCGGGTGTACAGTATCCAGATTCATAGTTGAGGGTTGAGAATCAAACTTTCGTGCAAGTTGAAGGTTGAAAAATGCACTTTACCCAAGAGTAATCATGTTGTGTTTGTAACGTTGTGTAGTGCGGTTATTTGGCACATGTAGTTTTGGGGACCGCGTCCTTCCCGAGCGCTAGCATCGGGCATGCGAGCGTCGTGCGCCTGAGAGATTGGATCACGGATCCTTGTAATCCTTGTAACAATCTTGTCATATAAATAGAAACTAACGGGATTGTGGAGAATGCATTATGTGACGTCTGCCATGTAGCTGAGGAGGCGCCGGCCCATGTAATCTTTGGCTGTGCATCGGCAAAAGAGTTCTGGATGCCGTTCAAATTCAAACCGGCATCGATTGGGAGGTTCAGAGACTGCAAGGCATTGATCCACCAATACATGTCCCTAGCAAACACTTCGGGACTTTCCTACTGCTGTGCTGTTGGCATATTTGGAAGAGAAGAAACAACAAGGTCTTTAGGAATGATGGAACTACTATACGTAGAGCTCTGTCAGCATGCAAATCCGAAGCAAGCTTGTGGAAAGCTCGGTTGCCAAAGAAAGACAGAGAGATTGCGGATGCTTGGTGCTCCATTTTGGTTAACGCAATGTAAACTAAATTGTAAGCTTTGAACTATGTATTTCCAACATTAGGCTTAAAGAGCCAACCAATCAATACAATTTAGGTGGGGATCCTCTTCCCCCGTAGACTTATCAAAAAAAAAAAAAGAACCTGATCCTAAGAGGATCAGTGCTTTCTGGCATTCTTTCAATCTGCCTATACATACATGTTGGACTTGAGAATTACTCCCCTTTCCTAGTGTTCCAATCAGGCCTGTATCTCTCTCTATCTATTCTATTTCTCTTAAAATGAAAGTACGTATAGAGTCAGCCCCTTCCTGTACTATACGTCGGCCCTCCCGCCGATTTTCCACACTGTCGCCTCCCCATTGCCCTCTGATTCTCACGGCAAGAAACAAAAAAAAAAGAATAATAAAGAGGCAAAATTTCAAGTTCTTTTTATTCGTCCATCTATTTTTTTTGTCCGTATTCCTCTAATTACTGAACAATTGAGAGTTTCTTTTGTCCGAACTTATATATATATGATCTGTGCTCATACGAGTTAGAATAGCTCGCATCTAGACTAATATGGAATAAGAATCCTAACCTAACCTAAATAGATTCCTCAGATCCTGAGTACTCTAAATAGAACTCTTAATAATAAATAGAAAATGATAAGAGTTATGTTCTTTATTTTACACCGCTTTCTTTATTTACATACGGGTTAGAATAACTCACGTCTAGACGGATATGGAGTAGGAGTCCTAATCTAAATAGATTTTTCAGATCTAACGATAATGCTGTGTATTTATTTTCCTTTGACGGGATATATACGGTACATTATAGGGACCGGTTTCTTTTTTTTAATGCTAGGAAGTTTCTTTCCTCTAGAAAATGTTGGGAACTTCCGTAATAGACCAGAGCCCGACATTTTTTTTATGGTGGAAGACCAAACAATATAATCAGAAAAATAGAAAAGAAAAAAAGTACTATGGTTATGTCATCTTTTTTATCCACCATACTTTTTTTTTCTCTTTTGTCATAATGTGTTCTCTTTTTTTATCCTTACAAGCGTGTACGTTACCCGTTCATCAAAGTGATTGTTTTTTTTCTGTTTCTCCTATAAATACAAAAAAACAAAATGACGAAATTCAATCGTCATGGATGTTTGAACCGTTGATCCTTCCCTATATAAAATAGAGAAATATTTTCTATACGAGTTAGAGCACCGTGCCATACATGGTGTGAAGTCTGATTCCTAAATAAATCAAAATGAATAATACAATCTGTAGATAATAATAGAAAATGAATTGGAACGCCTGATGTAATTATTGGATAAATATCCAAATTTCCAATGTATATACGAGTTAGAACCGTGCACATCTAGCAATAGTATGAGGTCTAATTCAAGATGAATTATACACGTGATGAAACTTTTATTGAACAAATTTCTTAGAAGTCGAAACGGACAAGAACTTAGACTGAACACAACAATTCAGAAAAAGGAAAAGGAACCATGCAACAAAAAAGAAACCGGAAGGCTAAACACAGGCAAGACATACATAGAGTTCAATGCAAAAACAAATTTAAATATACGATGCAATCTCAAATACTATTTAAAATCTGATGCTCGATCATATATAAGAGTTAGAGCGTCACATGTTTTTTGGATAAATTTTCAACCTACAAATCACCTAGATAAATTACACAGCAAGTTGTGTCTTCCGTTGCAACGCACGAGCACGTTTGCTATTAATAATAACAAAGGAAACAAAATTCAATCAACGAAACAAAATCAGGAAACGTAGGGTCACCTCTAATCTACTCCGTCGCCCCCTCCCACACTCCGTCGCCCTTACAGCACCCTCGCGACCCCTCCCCGGCTCATCCTCCTTCCCTAGAAAACAAAAAGAAAGAAAGTAATAAAGGTAACAAAATTCAAAGAAACAAAATCAGAACAAAAACATCATGTGTGATCTCTTGCCAAAATTGGCTATGGGACACGGAAAGTGACCTCCATTTGTTGCTAGACATGCAAAATAGAGCAGTTTGCTGATAGACACTCTGCTTCTTGTCAAATTTGCTGCTGGACACCGGACCCAATAAAATATTCATTTCTAGGTTTGGACGAGAGAGAAGAACGGTGAAATGTCCTTAATACCACTGCCTCTTTCTTCTTCCTTGCTCCTTGTCTTTTTTTCAGGCCGCGGTGAGACGGGTCTGCCCCTCCTGCCTGCTCGCCGGCGGTGGCGGCCGGGGGGTGTTCAAGTGGGCGGCGGCACGGCTTCCACAGCCTCGTGGCCTAGGCAGGCGTGGGCGGACGGAGCGTGGGTCAGGCGCGGGGGCGGTCGGCATCGCAGCCTGGGCGGGCATGGGCAGCCTTGCAGCCTTGCCAGTAAAGGCCATGTTGGGCACGGTTGGCGTCAGGGCTTGTGGCCTCGGTAGGCGTGGGCGGAAGGAGAACGGGCTGGGCGCGGGGCGGATGGAGGTCATGGCCGACATCGCAGCCTGGGTAAGCGTTGGCGGCCCCGCGGCCTCGCGCGGAGCCGGCCATGGTGGGCGTGGCCATCTTCGGGGCCTGGGCTCGCGGCCTAGGTAGGCGTGGGGTGGATGGAGGTCGCGGCCTGGGCAAGCGCGGGCGCCCCGCGGCCTCGCCGGAGCCGGCCATGGTGGGCGCGGACGTCTTCGGGGCTGGGCTCGCGGCCTGGGCGGGCACGGGCTAACGGATTCATGCGCCCTGCTCATCCTGCGCGGTGGCAGAACCCGCGCCCGTGGCCTGCCGGTGGTGGCGATCGCGGTCGGCAGATCCCGCGCACTTCGGCAACCGGTGGTGGCCCGCGCGCCCCTGCCTGAGCTCGAGCTGTGAGCGGGGGAGAACAGGGAGCAAGGAAGAAGAAAGAGGCAGGGGTATTAAAGACATTTCACCACTTTTCTCTCTCCTCCAAACCCGGAAATGAATATTTTATTAGGTCCGATGTCCACCAGCAAATTTAATAAGAAGCAGAGTGTCTATCATCAAATTGTTCCATTTTACATGTCCAGCAGCAAATGGAGGTCACTCTCAGTGTCTCGTAGCCAATTTTCCCGATTTCTTTTGGTTGCTTGCCTTCCATACACCTAAATGGCTAAATCACATGACGCCTCCGATCCGGCCACGCCGCCATCATAATTCATCATCATTGATCGACGACGTCATCCAGGTTTGGCATCCCGCCCAACTATTCAGGCAGCAGCTGGCTGCGGACGGCCACAGCCACCAGCAGCCGGCCAGCGGCCGGCCATCCCGCCCAAATGTATCAGGCAAAGGCTGGTTGCCTCCGGCCACCACGCCTAAGCCTAATGCAGATGATACTTATAGACATGTTTGTTGGCGCTGATATAATCTGGTTTATTCTTATGCCTTCCATCAGCCGATTGTCTTCAGCTCCAAAGCTTGCTCCTTGAAAGCTCTGAACCCAAGACTTTACCCAAAGCTGATGAACAAAGAAATGGGACAAATTGATTAACACTGAGCATAAAGTCCTGAAAATACACATGCACCAAGGACATCGTAGAAACTAAAGGTAAGATACCTTTGCAAGGTGAAAATGCAACCTCAAGAGATCGATCATCAGATTGCGATGCTTCATCAAACACACTTGTAGTTCCTGCTCCAACAACCGCTGCTCGCACCTTAGGACTTCCAGCAACCCTGGCATTGAATCATTGTGCAGGCTCAGGCTTCAAAAATTCAGGTATCATGCACTCATTCAAATGTTATGCAGTGAACCATGTTATGCTGTTTATCTCTTGTTCAAATCGCAATCTGATTTTGCAGTTTTCAGTGTTAAATAATGTAATATATATTCAATCTGAACTGTCTGCAATCTGATTTTGCAGTTTTAAATCTCTTACTCATACATTCTCTAATAAAATAATTCACTAATAAATAATGTAATTGTTGGGGAGCGAAGCCTTGCGCACGAAGGTTCACTAACCATGTTTGATGGTACTATGCAAAAACTTTTGAGTACAGGCTCTACAGCGAAGACCTAAGGACAAACGAAGGCCCCGGCGGAGGACCAGTCGTGCGACCGGCGCTGAAGGTCGGGCTGGCCTTCGGTGGAGGTCGGCGAAGATCGTTGGATCGAAGGCTTCGCGTCAGGGCTCCGAAGGCCCTAGAATACCTTCGGAAAAAATGGCACATCAAGCCTTCGACTACAAATCCGAAGACCCTTGACGAGAAGGTCGAAGACAGCGGATGACCCGTCCCCAAAGGGAGTCTCGGCGGGCGAAATTCACCGATCCCTTGGTTGCCGACAAAGGCACCTCTCGTGACAGAGGTGCTCGGACTAGGCCAAGGCATCAGGCGGGCTGAAGCCTAGGTTCGACAAGGGCCCATTTAAGAAGGCGGTTGTAGATGCAAAAGCCATTTCAGCCCTTGAGGCTTTGTACTCTGTAAAGAGAGAATATGTTGGAATATGCCTTAACTGGCAAAGGGCACTTATGTATTTGGGCATGCATGTAACCGTACCCTATAAAAAGGGGGACTCGAACCCCAATGAAAAAGGAGAGATCACTTTCAGGCTCCATACTCAAGAAGTCCTTTGCCTTGGAATTCGTGCTCGGGCCGCACAAAGGCCAAGCCTCCGTGCAAGGGCTTTTGCCGGCCTGAGTCAAATCATCATTGATCCAGCACTCTGTCAGTATATCTCTATCTCAACATTGGCGCCCACCGTGCTAGGCCACAAACAGATCCAACATGCCACCCAAGAGGAAAGCCTCCGCATGAGGAAGGCCTCGCCGCAACACTCGAAGAACTTATGCCACCGCGCCCAACCCACAAGGGGACCTGGAGGTCCAAGACGAGGAACCAAGTGCGCCAGGGTCGGAACAACCAGTGATGGCAGAGGTGCAACTAACCCTCACCCCAACACCAGAACAGTTGCTCCATCAACTACAAGGCGAGTTGCAGAGAGCCCAGCAGGAAAGAGACAGGCTAGCTGCAGCTGCAGCCGCGAACCAAAGAGCAGCCCTCGCAGCCTAGCTATTAGTTGAGGTCAGGGAATAACTCGCAATCCTGCAAGCAGAGATACAAAGCCTACTCCCAAACTAGCCTTCGTCAGCCAATACATCAACTAACCCACCCTAGCCATACAAAGCCAAATCAACTCCCAATCAAACCCTTAGCCCCAGCAGACTCTTGGGACTCCAATCAGCTTAACACCACTGGCAAAACTGTTGGACAGCAAGTCTCCCCTATCCGAAGGCTTCCAAATCTCACCATGGCCATCTTCCTACAAACCCATAACCCTACCCAAATACAATGGACGTACAAACCCTCATCAGTTTATTATGAGCTATGAAGCAGCGATAGCCTCCGCTGGAGGAAATGACACCATCCTGACCAAATCCTTCATTACCGCAGCAGAAGGAGATGTCCTCGCTTGGTACTCCATGCTCAAGCCCAAGTCTATCTACTCATGGGAGAACCTCCGAGACAAAATCATGGCCAATTTCCAAGGCTTCGCCAATGGATCCTTAACATCCTCTGATCTTTTCCCATGCAAACAACAAGAAGGAGAGTCTCAAGCAATATTACCAGGCAAGAGCACCAAATGTACCCGAAGAAGTAGCAATAGAGGCAACCATAAAAGGCCTTTGCATATGACCTTTCGCCGGGCACTTAGCTAGAGAAAAACCTTTGACCATCAAAGAACTCTACAATGAGTTTGAAAAGTACTGCAGGTTAGATAATGACCTTCACAAGAGGATGGAAGAGCAAAACCAGCTCAAGCAATACACACAGTTCAGAACAACAAGCAACTCTCGAGAGATAATAGAAACCAAAGCTTGCCTTCGTGAGGTCTAGGTCAGCAGGTCTTCAATGTGACCCCTCAACAGACACAACAACCAGCTTAGCATCACCAAGATCAGCCGAGCCAGAATAGCAGGCCTCTGCAACAAGCAGGCAACAGTGAGAATTCTTTGCATATGCATTAGACCTAGTGATGACGTGAGATTACGTGAAAAACCCTTGGAAAATGTTTGTGGAAAGGCTAACTTACTTGCACACATGTTGGAACACTTGTGGAGTTGGCACTTTTAAAAAAGGGTAGATTTGGAGTTGTTTGTGGTCTCTGCGCAGGCACCGGATTAATCCGGTGTGGCCTGGCTAGAACCACCAGATCAAGTGCTTCGTGTAGGGCTGTTAGCAGAGGCTAGGGTAAGCCACCAGATTAGTCCGGTGCTTAGCCCTGAGCACCATCGGATAGAGCAGGCGCACTGTTCCTAATGTGGGTTATTCAAAAGGGCAACAGATAATCCGGTGTGGATCACCGGAGTAATCCGATGGCCAAAAATCCTTTCTAGGTGCTCTCTAGATCGCAACGGATTAATCCGGTGCTCACCGGAGTATGCACTCGGGATAAATTTGACTATTGGTTCGCAAACGGCTAGTTCTAAGTCGACCGTGGTGGAATCACCGGATTAATCCGGTAGTAACTTTGAGAGGGGACCGGAGTAAGTGCCAGAGGAATGCTAACACATAGTGCTTAGTCCGGTGTGGCAGTCCGGTGGTCACTGGATTAATCCGGTGATCACGCAGACTGCCCAGTCAACCAGCCCAACGACTATCTTCTTGGAGGGGCTTATAACTATGTGTTGGCCGGCTCTTGATGAGCTCTCTTGGCATTCTGAGCAAACCAACACCCTTGTGAGCCTCCAAGAACACCTCCCACTCATCTCTTGACTTGTGCTTCATCCAAATTGAGATTGGGAGAGATCTAGTGCATTTGCATTGAGTGATTGCATCTTATGGCACTAGGTGATTGTTTGGGCTGCGGTTTTTTTGTTACTCTTGGTGGTTGCCGCCACCTAGACGGCTCGGAGCAGCTGGTGGTCGTTGAGGAAGATTGGTGATTGTTCTTCACCTCCGACCGATGATTCTTGTGAAGAGGTGTTGATCCCACCTCACGGAGTGCAAAGGGATATTCCAGTGGAATGCCCGCGGCTAGTTGGAGTGCACCATTTGAGTGATTCATGTAATACCCTTGGTGGGTCTAGCTTGTCACGCTAGTTAGATCGTGAATCATCACTTAGGGACTCACCACAACGAGGACGTAGGTTGCCGGCAAGCAACCGAATCTTGGTGATAAATCTTGTGTCATCACTTGCCCTCGATGGTTTGCCTTCTACACACTTGTTCTTTACTTTGCAATTACTTGCTTGTGTGTGTAGAAATTATGGCCAACTTCATCATACTAGGGCAACCGCTTTTTTGCATTTTGGAAAATAATTCAATGCAATTTCACAATATATATTCTCACTTTAGTTATTATTATGCTACAACGACTATCTTTTTTTCTTACTTTATTTATTCAAGCAGTGAGATTTTCTTTTCATCTTACTCCATTAGTTCTAGGATTGTGCATGAAGCCCCATAGAAGCAACTAATTAACGCATGGGCTCCTGCCCTTTTGCACACCACCCCTCCATTCTTGTTCTCATTCCCATTAACCACTTCGCCTTTTCTAGTTCCTTTCACCTCACTAACCTCTCTAAAATAAATCAACCAAGTTCAATCTCTCTTGGCGTGATTCAAGATGTAGCCTGGATGGATGGTAATTGGTAATTAACTTTTATTTTAATCTATGGAAACACACTTGTGGAGAGAGAAATACACGCGACAACCAGAAACTACAAATTGTTGCCATCCTTGCTATATTCTTTTCCAGGAATCACTGTACACGCGACGCGACGCGACCAGAGACGCTCGCCAGTTTCCACAAGGCGTATCGCCATGAAAGCACCACCATTTTGTCACCGAAAGTGCTCTGAGTTACCAAGAAAAATACTCCCGTACGGCCGTACGTAGCAGGGCAAGTTCCAGACGCGGATAGCCGCTGTTGATGCTGACCACGGTCGCTACACTACACCCAGCGGCTGCAGTGATCTGTGCGAGTACGTGCTGCTGCAGCCTGCAGGCGACGCTCGCGGCCAGCATCTCGTCCTTCATTGCCACAGGGTATCAGCAGAGACACGAGTACACGACCCAGACGCGCTCAAGAATTGTCCACACGGTGTGTGTATCTCCACACGGTCGCCACTTTTCCACACGGCGTAATGGCGTATCGCCACGAAAGCACCACCATTCTGTCACCGAAAGGGCTTGCTGGAGTTACCAAGAAAAACAATGCCAATTGATTTCATTACATACGATCTGGACAAAAGGACATGTAATTTGCATTGCAGCCAAAGATCGTATCTACAAGGAAACAACAGAGCAACTTGCACTGGGATCCGGACGTCCCAAGAAATCGTAGGAGCAAACAACAGAGTCAATAGCGAGGTCAAGGCAAAGGCACGGACGCCACTGCTAGTGCCAGTCATTCACCGTCCTCAGCTCAGCTACTATCTTCTCGGAATATACCACCCACGCGGCGCGATCGGCGATCCCGACGCGGTCGCCAGCCCTCCACGCGGCGCAGCTTCGTTCTTAAATCACCGCAGCTTTCCACTGACGTACTCGTCGTCGGAGCTTTACTTTCCAAAGAAAACATGCCGCAGTCCCCAACCTCCAGACGCGGAGAGACGGAGCTCGTTGACGTTGACCCCAACCGGCCAGCTGCTCCGGCGCCGGCCGCTCCTCCTCCTCCGCCCGGAATGGTCACCACGGCGACGGACGCCTGCTTCCTCTGGGAGCTGCGCAAGTACGTGCTGCTGCAGGCCATGCTGGCGGCCAGCGTCACGTACTCGGCGGGGTTGAGCCCGCCGGGCGGGGTCTGGTCCCACAACGACAGCACCGGCACACGCCTCGCTGGCGACCCGGTGCTCCAGGACACCTACGCCCGCCGATATGGGATCTTCTTCTACTTCAACGCCACCGCCTTCGTCGCCTCCATCGTCACCATCAACCTCCTCCTGATGCAATCCCTCAGCCGCCACCGTGGGTGGCTCCGCGCGCTCCAGGCCGCCATGATCCTCGACCAGCTCGGCCTCATGGGCGCCTACGCTGCGGGCAGCTGCAGGGAGCTGGCCATGTCCGCGTACGTCGTCGCCCTCGTGGCCCTGGTGTCCACCTACGTCTGCGCCCACGTCCTGCTCTTCACGCTGTGGGCCCTAAGGAGGCGCGGTGCCGGTGCAGACGATGCAACGCCGGACGAAGAGCGTGGGACCGTGGAGCGCTCACGCAAGTACCTCCTCATCTTCGCAACCCTCGTCGCGACAGTGACATACCAAGCCGGGCTGAGCACGCCCGGAGGGTTCCTGTCGGTCAGCCAGGACAACGACCACCACGCCGGGGACCCCATGCTGCGCGGTCACCGCTTCATGGGGTTCTTCTACTTCAACACCACGGCGTTCGTGGCATCTCTGGTGGTCATCATGCTGCTCATGAGCCGGACCGTGACCCATCACGGGTTCCGCTCGTGCGCCCTCTGGGTGTGCACGGGTGCGGCCTTGATCGGGCTCACCGGTGCATTCGCTGTGGGGAGCAGCAGAAGCGTCAAGACATCCATCTATGTCGTTGCCCTGGTGGTCGCTGTTCTGTCGTACATCGGCCTTCAGGTCCTGGTGTTCTTCTGCAAGCCTGTGGAGAACTGGGTCCACAACATCCAAGACACGCTGCAAAGGTATCTGAGACTGGACCAGATCGAGTCACAGGATCCCCGGGTTCGTGCAGTGCATGATCCACAGGAAACCGCCGAGGCCGACCAGCTTCTCCAGAAGTCCCGCATGTACCTTCTTCTGCTTGGAATCCTTGCGGCGAGCGTCACATACCAAGCGGGGCTGAACCCGCCGGGTGGCTTCTGGCAAGCAAACGCTGCTGATGGTGTGCATCACTATCTAGCCGGTGATCCAGTGCTTCACAACACATATCCACGGAGATATCTGGTTTTCTTCTACTGCAATGCCACAGCCTTTGTCGCGTCGTTGGTTATACTTATCCTCCTCCTCAGCAACATATTCAGCACCCAAGGAATCAAGTACTGTGCATTGCAGGTCTCCATGATCATGGACCTTCTTGGGCTGATTGGCGCCTATGCTGCCGGAAGTTGCAGGCAAGTGTCCAAATCCGTGTATGTCTCCATTCTTGTCATTCCAGTGTTCCTGTATGTTGGCATCCATGTTATGGTGTTCATGTTAGAAGTCTTCCCAAATATTGCCACATGGAGGAAAATTGTGAGGAACAAGCTGAAGGAATCTGTGCCTAGATGGCTCAAGAAGTTGTTTGAGCTGCCGCCGGAGGAAGACGAGAACATGAAGTGGAAACTGGAGAAGAGGCGCAAGCTTCTGCTGCTCCTTGCCATTCTTGCAGCCAGCCTCACCTACCAGGCAGGCTTGAGTCCACCTGGCGGCTTCTGGCAAGAGGATAAGACAGGCCATGTCGTCGGCAACCCAGTGCTCAATGACAACTACCGACGTCGTTACATGGCTTTCTTTTACTGCAATGCAACTGCCTTCGTCTCATCTCTGGCCATCATCATGCTGCTGGTGAACAGAAAGCTTTCGGCGAGAGGAATACAGTCGCACGCGCTCAGCGTGTGCGTGACCCTTGACCTGGTTGGGCTCATGGGTGCTTTCGCTGCTGGGAGCACCAGGAAGGTATCCACATCCATATATGTCCTCATCCTGGTCTTTGCAGTTCTAGTCTGCATCATGCTCCAAGTTGTTCTGGTTGTGTCCGAGTCAGTTGAGGGTCTCTTGCAGAGACTCCTGTCCTTCTTCGACGTAACGGAGGGAGAAGCTGGTTTCATATTGCCGCATACAACTGTCAACAATGGAGGGCCACGAGATCTCTGGTATGAAAAGTTGCCCAAATACTTGTTGCTCCTTGCAGCACTTGCAGCGACTGTCACCTACGAAGCCGCCATGAACCCACCTGGTGGCCTCTGGGATGATGGCCACACTGTTCACATAGCCGGTGACCCGGTCCTTCGGAGCAGCCATCCAAATCGTTACAAGGCTTTCTTCTACTGCAATGCAACTTCCTTCATGGCGTCTCTTGTGATCATGGTCTTGCTTCTGATCAAGCAAGTATGCAGAGCAAAGCAGGCCATCTTGGCGTTGCACACCGCCATGATACTTAACTTGTTTGGTCTCATGGGTGCGTATACTGCCGGAAGCTGCAGGAGAATGAGGACCTCTGCTTACATCCTGGCATTAGTGATAGGAGTTTCTGTATACATTGTTGTTCTTGTCGTAGTGTCCATAGGTGTCGCGAAATGGCTTAAAGGAGTAATGGATGAGCTAGTGGAATGGGTGATCTGGTGCTTCTCTATAGAAGATTTGTAAAACCTGGGGACATGAACATAAAAGGTTAAGTCACAAATTGTACATACTTTTTTGAAGTTTGGATAGGCTTCCAGTTATGACTTATCATAATCTTGTCTGAAACATTGTTGTAGTTTGAGTAGTTGGTTTGTATTATCTCTAAGTCTGGCTTGTTTGCTGAAAAAGCCATGCTGGATTGATGTTTCCTTTGGCTTAAATTAGCTATCCTTGCAAATATAACCTTCTAGGTATTCTCATTCTCTATTCTACTAGTGTTAACTTTAAGGAAAGATGTGCGTTATATAAGATATCCTTGATAGTACATTGCTGAAAAAATTTAGCATCATGAAGAGAGAAAAAACATAAATATTTGTGCCTAAGTATCCTTGATAGTACATAAGCCTTTGGTCTTGATGGTTTCAAGGCATAACTGAGGTACTTGTGACTCAATAGTAGCATCAGCTCACCAATATCAAAATCTCACAATAGTATCGGCTTGATATACATGTGCTACTGCTCAAGCTATAATGAATTAATTTCATAAAACTACAAGTATTTGTGCCCAGTACCAAGGAACTATCTGATAGCAATTTCACAGACCTGCAAAATTTTACTAGACCCACATGTCAGTCAGACAGCCACACAAGTTATGTGTGTGGACCCACACATGGATTTGTGTGCCTAACATGTGGGTCAATGGAGAATGTTATAGGTTTGTGAAACTGATCTCAGGTGTTATGGCTCCTTAATAGCTTGGCATTAATATCTGTAGTTTTGTAAAACTAATTCTTAGTAAAAGCTTCCAATTTTTTTGCCAATATTTTGAGGAAGTGTTATTCGCCAAAACTCAACAGAGAAATATTGCCCCGAACATTTGCAAAGAGAACACCATAAGCATTCGAATTTGGGGAATCAAACCATAACAAGTGTGCGTACCTATATTTTTCCAGTCACTCACAATAAAGGTCCCAAACATGCTGTAAAGCTTCATCCTTTCCATATTTTGATGTCAATTTTGGGGTTCTCCACTTTGAGTAAGGATTGCATTGGACAACACAACTGTGTCCATATATGGAATCCACAAGTACTTAATATGTTTGTTTTCAGAGAGCCACTTCCTGCATAACGGGAGAAAGGAAGAAGTGTGAGGATGTTACAACTGCATAGGGAAAATAGTTATATAGCTACGTGATGATTGACACCGCGAGACATTACTTGTGTTTTTTTTTTACCTCATCTGCATTTGAAATGAATGTATGTTCCACAAGCTGAGGTCTTTGTCTTTCTACACTTTGAAGAGTAACTTCTGCGATGACACCTAGGCCACCAAGTCCGCAGCCAGCAAGATAAAACAACTCAGGATCCTTCTCCCTTGATAACTCTATTGTCCCTTCGGCAAGGGTAACCCATTTCATGCTAATGACTTGCTAATCAACCGAAGGCAAGCTTGCACCAGTGCCATGTGCACCAACCTGTGTTGAATCATGAATAGGCCTGAACTCGGTAAGTAAGTCACAATTGTACAATTTGTGAAGGAATAGGGATGATGAGAAGTGTTTTATGAGTACAGAAGGACCCTATGAAACTACTTAACTACTGCCTACTGGTAAAAGGACCATCATATTCTGAAACACACATTTCAAAACCACATCAATAGGCTATCTGATTCTAGACATTTTAACTGACTGGTAAATCCAACATCGGAGAAATTGCCTACTTGTTCTAGTCTCAATTTGGTAGCGTTCTTAATCTATGACACAAAGATAAACATCTCCTTCTTAGAAGTTGAGCACCTTGTCCATGAGCGCGACGCCGGCCTGGCATGCGTATCTCGTGGCAGCGAGCGCGCCCTCGAGTGCCGAGAGCGAGTATGACTGGAGGATGGACGCGGGCATGGACCTCGTGGTGCCGCTCCAGACCTCCAGTTGGATACGGCTTGCAGGTCCTCCGGCAGCGGGGCGTACCGGAACGGGACGGCCTTCTTGTGCAGCACGTCGGCAGGGAACGGAAAGGAGTAGTAGGTCGCGGCGCTGCAGCCAAGGAGCAGCAGCCGGTAGCCTGCATACTTGCGGAGGTCGGCGTCGGAGGAGGGGAAGGTAGTGGTGGTGGCCGGTGGGGATGCCGCCGCCACTGCGGCGGCGGCGGTGGCGGCGAGAGTGGAGGAGACTGAGGAGGTGCCGCATCGGGCCGTTGACCGTTGGGCGCCGCGGCCCGACCGCCCGAGGAAAGGGGGAGTGAGTTGTTGGGCTCATGGCCCAGGCCCATAGAACTCGAACATATAATGCGGCCCACTGAATTTCAATTGACCGGCCCACGAGTTAGAAAAGGATTTGTGATTTGCTGGGCCGTTGCTCCTGATTCCAGAGCTGTCCGGTTGGGTTAGTGCCGTACGGGGAGCGAGAGGAATATAGGTCAGCTCAAAGAATCAGACCACGCTGTGGACGTGCAAGCGCACGCAATACGGTCGTGGTTGAACCGTGCACTAGGAAGAGGTTATAGCTAGAATCGGATTACAAAAATCCATAAAATATATATATTGTAAGACTTCTGGCTATCTTCAACCTAGGGCAACCCTTTTTTTGCATATTTGAAGAAGTAATAGACTTGTCCTAAAAATGTTAGGAATACTATGAACATAGAAAGTACTCCATGCATTTTAAATTATAAGATATTTTGATTTTTTTCCAGAGGAGGGAGTATTTGACATGCATGTTTGCATTTGAAATGACATGCATGCTTGGGCTTTTCTTTTTCCTCTTTTTTGCACATTGGAAGCCAATTCAATGACCCTTAACAAGTTGAATTCCTACATTTAATTTTGTTAGGAAAAATATATTCTCATTTCCCAATCCTTTTTACTTGATGCAAGCATGGGTTCAATTATTATATTGAAATTTTTTGTATAAGACCTTTTTTGGCCACTAGTCAACCCACAATCAACCTCATTCACCTGAACGATTGTTATCACTTTATGTTATCACGTACTCCCTCGTTTTAAAATATTGGTTGTTTGGCTTTTCCTAGATACAATTTTTTTTATTATGTATCTAGACATAGCATATATCCAGGTGCATAGAAAAAAAATATATATCTAAAAAAAGTTGAAACAATATATAATGGGACAAAGGGAGTAAGATTTAGCAGGCGTTTTTCGAGGAAAAAAGAATATGATAAATTGGTAGTACTAGGTAAATTCCCAGCGTGTTGTCGTGGCATTTGGAAATAAAATTACATCATGAGTATATTTGAGATTTGAGATTTCATAGTAGTTGTAGCTCTCGAAAAGTTATAGAACTTTACTATTTATAACTCTTTCATTTGAAATCATTTACTGCATCAAAATGTTGTTGGAAGTTAAAATTTTAAATTGTTGAAGAATTCTGATTTCTCTTTTTAATCTCTGGCTAAAACTTCACATCTAATGATTTTTCTCTATAATTTTCAAAAATCATGCTCTATCAATTTACTGTGTTCTTGCAGCTATTATTTTAGTCAACTTTTCATGTGACTTTGTTTTATCAATTGAAAATTTGAATTTCAATTAATGGCAACTTCAAATAACATTTTGAAGTAGTAAATAATTTCAGCTAAAAAAGTCGTGAACATAAAAGGTTATAGAACTCATCAAGATCTACAACTTTTATTTTGGTCATTTCTGCTTCTGATAAAATGATAGTAACATTTTTCATAAAATTTACATATATCTCTTATAGTTTATGAAACCATATAAGAAATACGTAAAATTTATGAATAATGTTGCTATCACTTTGTCTGATGAACAAATGACTAAAATAAAAGTTGTAGATCTTGATGAATTATACAACTTTGTTGTTGATGACTTTTTTAGCTGAAATCGTTTACTACTTCAAAATGTTGTTTCAAGTTGACATTTTTTAAAATTCAAATTTTGAATTAGTCAAACAAAGTCACATGAAAAGATGACCAAAATGAAAGTTGTAGATATGAAAAAGTTATACAACTTTGTAGTTGATAACTTTTTCATTTGAGATCATTTTGTCAAGGAAAACTAAGTTCGAATTTCTCAAATTTGAAATTTAAATTTTTCAGATGACCACGGATAGAGAAACCACCAAAATAAAAGTTGTAGATCTTGAAAAGTTATACAACTTTGTAGTTGACAACTTTTTCATTTGAAACCATCTTGTCAAGGAAAACTACGTTTGAATTTTCAAATTTGAACTTCAAATTTTGTAAACAACCTCAGATGGAGAAACTACCAAAATAAAAGTGGTAGATCTTAAAAAGTTATATAACTTTGTAGTTGACAACTTTTTCATTTGAATTCGTTTAGAGCCTCAAACACTTAATTTAAATTCGATTTAGGATAACATGTGAGTGTCAGGTGCAGTGATAAAGGGTACACACAAAGGGGAGGTTGCGGGTTCGAATCCCGCCGGCTGCGAAGCGCACGATATTCACGCGAAAAATGCCGCAACTTGCGACTTGCGACTTCGACGAAGCGGGCGAGGGCCTTCCTGGGTTAAAATTTTTTTGCTATTTTTTGGGTCATGATTTCAGGAAAATGATTTATAGGGGCGGCTCATATCTAGGCACCTCTACAATCTACAAATCTTGAGCCGCCCATATAAATAAGATTTGGTAGAGGCGTCTAGCCAATCGCCCTTACAAATCAGCGATTTTGTAGCAACGCTGTGGTAGGGGCGGCTGGCAAAACTGCCCCTACAAATGCTTATAAGCCATCCCTAAAAAGGCTGGCTGTAGTAGTGAATGCAAGTAATTTGTTTCATTTCCCTCTAGTAATTTAGGTGGATTAAAGCATTTCATATGAGATGAATAGGTGTTTAGTCCATCCAGACTATGTTGAGCAAGACATGAAGGTGGAGAAGTGGCAAGTGCATGTGTTGAGAGTGCTCAACTAGTGAAGGTGAAGGACTTTTATTGAATATGGGACATGGCATAGTATCATATGGAAAGATAGAGAAGATCGAGGTGGAGCTTGGCTGCGAAGGTCCGTGTGCAAGAGTGCCGGCAAGCTAGAGGCTTGAGACGTGATGGACCGTTGAGTTGGTGAGGTGTGAGTAGAGGGCTTGGCACTAATGGACCAAGGCAACGGTGAAGAGCAAGGAAGGCTACGATTGATGGACCATGAGGGCCATGCAAAGCTATGAAGTGGATCATATCATTCATGAAGATCTAGCCAAGTGAAGATATATGTTGATATATATGATGTGGCTTGATAGAGTGAAAATGAAGGAGCTTCATTGACATGGACAATGATCATGCGGCATGGTTGGCCACACATGTTGATGATCATTCTTCATCATTTGGTGAAGAGGGAGGTTAGATGCTTTTTTACGAAGGGAGAGAGACTTATATTAAATCTTGGTATAATACATTCCCAAATTACACATGAAAAAATATGAAATAAAAATACATAATATTCTATCCAGATTCTTCCATCGTCTTCTTTCCCAATGGTTTCCCTCGAACGCGCGGAGCCAAAGTGCATTCCTTAAGCTCAATCCAACGACCAACCCCAAAACGTTGGACATGCCGCAAGATCCAACGCTTCGGAACCAGCCAAAACACGTCTAAATCGCTGAAAAAATATCGACAGTTGCATCATTAGGTATGACGTCCGCAGAATCATCACCTCAAGACCTTGAAATCCTCTTTGCGACCATAGACGATGAGATTGATGACCCAGAGTTGCTCATCCTTGTAGGGGCCTCCCAGAAGCACCCTCCCCTTGTAGATAAAGGCCACAAATTGGTCGCCTGTAGATGAAATCGACACCTGCAATGCTGATCTCATCCTAGCAATCACCGAAGTCATCGCAGGAAACACGATCACGACCGAAAATCATCTGATTTCGCTAAAAGATTTATTTGGATCAAACCCTGAGCAACTAAAAAACTACAGAAAATTAAAGAGATGGGTCCTCTCTCCTTATCATCCCCTGCAGACGCGCCGAAGAGGAAGAAAGGGAGGGGCCCTAGGCGCAACGTCAGTGGCGACGATGAGGAGTTGCATGGTGGTGGCGGTCTTGCAAGACGGAGAGGGCGTGGCTTGCAGAGGGAGTTAGATGCTTGCATTGCATCACCAACATGGAGAAGGAAATTGAATGGACAAAGGCAAAGTTATATTTGTGGAGCATTTTGTTTCACTGGCCTCTAGTCAGTAGAGAAGTACTTGGCCATGTTTAAGATAGACAGCCGTACTATCAAGTGGTGTTGCATAGTTGTTATCTAGTGCTACTTAAGCGGTCTAAATTTGATTTGATAGAATCGAGTGGCAATTTGAAGTGCGTTTGAAAACTTCTGCAAAAATAATTTGAAAATACTAACTTGAGCTATATGAACCCTTGTTGGGCTGTCTCTAGCTACCCGATGGTCTGACCCGGCCCTTAGATAGTTTGTCCACCGGCTGCACCGCAGCAGTTGGTGACATCGGGCTCTAGAGGTAATGATAATACTCTGACATGGGTGTCCATCCTTATCCGGACACCGTGCACCCATACACCCACCTCGCTGCTGCTGTCTTTCCCCGCGGCTCGCTCCTACCCACAACGTGCGCGCCCGCCGGTGACGTGCAGTTCCCTATTACCATGTTGCGCTCCATCCTGCGCCGCGCCATGCACCCCATCTCCTTCCCCCACCCAGACATACACACACCGCCGTGTCCGTCACCCCATGCCATCGCTACCCAGCCGGCCGACTCTTATATGTGTTGTTGGCGGTGGCGAGGGTGCTAGAGTAGCCCACGATGTCAGGGTGGCCAGGGAGATGGCTCTCCTCGCAGGGCCCCTCTAGGCGGCGGCTCGCCTCGCCCTTCCTGCTTAGCTGGGTCGCCGTTGCGACTCCACTACCCCCCGCCGGAGAGGCTTCCATCTGCTCCCTGTACTCCTCGCCAATCTACCTAGATCCCCACCAGGTGGGCCACGGCCTCGCAGGCGAACATTGTGTTTCAATTGTTTCAGGCGTTTCAGAGTTTTGTTTCAAGTGTTTCATCTAGATGTTGAAACAGTATACCTAGGATGTTGCATATGTTGCAATGACAAAATACGCATGTTGCAAGCCTATGTTCCAAGTGTTTCAGGTGTTTTTGACGTATGTTGCAAATGTTTCATCTGGATGTTTTAAAAAGTAAATTTTGGTGTTGCACTGTTGCATTGGCTACACCCGCATGTTTCAGGCGTATATTTCAAGTGTTTCATCTGTTTCAGACTTATGTTGCAAACGTTTCATCTGGATGTTTCAAAAAACGGTTGATAACAACCAGCAAATCAACCGGTTGACCCTGTTCAATTTTCATCACCATAACTTGACATAATCATGACCAGAGTTTAACAAAAGGCTAGCCAGTAATCATCAGTCACGCGCTGCTAGCCTGCTACTCATCCAGCAAGAGTTGGAAGGAGCGGAGTGGAAACGGGGCAGCATCCTGAGCTTGTCCCATTGCTTGAAATACTGAACCATTAGCAGCAGCAGGCCTGAACCTGCTCTTCCAGCTGCAGGGACGAACTGACCCATGGTGCTAGCTGCGGTGGATCTACAGACTACAGAGTTAACGACGAAGAACCCTGAACTCAAACCACGAGTAGACAAAACCACAACTAATTGAGTGGATCAAAAGGGAGCCAGAACCTCTGCGCTCCCGCCCTCTGCTCCGCCGCGGTAGTCCAGCTCTCGGCGCACCCTACAGCGGCCTCCAACAGACAAGGACGCGTAGCATGTTAGGACCAGCGGCTCGCCGGAGCTATGATTTCACCGACACCGGCAATGCCCGGTGCGCGGTCACCGTGAACTGAAAGGCGAGAGCGTGATGAACACGAGAGAGAGCGAGAGAGTTTTTCCAACTGTGTGGCGCAGTCTTTGATTGATGCATTCTTATTCTTTTATCTCGGGCCTGATCCGCAACCCCCGCCACGACGCGCAGCTGCACGGTACTCCGTTATTCTCGGCGTCCGTGCGACATGCACGGCGGACGCGCCATGGAGGAGCTGGCCCTCCTGAAGCGGTCAAGGCGCAGCGCGTGTAGCCTCCGCACTACCCCTGAATCTACGCTGATACAAAACATGATTACAACGGAAATAAACACCTAAACATGCAACTAACATAGATACAATATCTGTCACGATTACAGACTGACGGTGTCAACAATTCACCCCCTTAATCGTGACCAACGTCAATGACTCCCAGCTCCTGACGCATTTCAATGAATTTGATCCTGCCTAGCGGCTTTGTCAAGATATCAGCGAGTTGCTTGTCAGTGTTGACATGTTCCACTTCTGCTATGCCTTGACTGACACATTCTTTGATAAAATGGTACCTTGTGTCGATGTGTTTACTCCTCTCATGGTATACTAGGTTCTTGCTTAACTCAATAGCCGACTTGTTGTCCATCAGCAAAGTGAACTTCATCAGTTTTTCACCTGTCAAGTCTGAAATCAGCCTGCTCAGCCAAACTCCTTGGCAGGCTGTTGAAGCTGCAGCAATATACTCAGCTTCACAACTAGACAATGACACAGCTCTTTGCTTCTGAGATGTCCAGGTCACAATATTCCCATTCAAGAAAAACACCACTCCTGAAGTACTCTTTCTTTTCTCCAAGTCACCAGCATGGTCACTGTCAGAGTAGCCCAACAGCTTCAGGTTTGCAAATGATCTACAGGTGTATCTGCAACCATAGTCAGTGGTGCCTGCAATGTATCTCACAATTCTCTTTGCAGCAACCCAATGTTCAGTTGTAGGAGATTCCATGAATCTGCTGACCATGCCAACAGAATAAGCAATGTCTGGCCTTGTGTTCACCAAGTATCTCAAGCTACCAACCAAACTCCTGAACTTAGTCACATCTTTTTCCATATCAGGCCTCCCAGGGATTAGCCTACAGTTTTGCTCCATTGGAGTATCAAGTGAATTGCATCCTGTCATTGCATAAATTTCAATGATCTTTGTGGCATATGCTTTCTGACAAAGAATGATTTCTCCTGGACTCTGTTTAACTTCCATACCCAAATAATAACTGAGCAAGCCTAGATCAGACATGCTGAATGTTCTACACATCTGTTGCTTGAACTTATTGATGTTCTCATTATTTGGCCCACAGATGATAAGATCATCAACATACACTCCTAGCAGTAGTAGTGAGTCACCACTGCCCCTCTTATAGACTGCATGCTCTTCCTCACTTCTACTAAATCCCAGTCTGACCAGTTCTTGATCTAGCTTAGCATTCCAAGCCCTGGGTGCTTGTTTTAGCCCATAAAGAGCCTTTTGCAGTTTTAGCACCTTTCCTGGAAACCTTGGGTTCTGAATGCCTAGAGGCTGTTGCACATAGACTTCCTCCTGTAACTCACCATTTAGAAAAGCAGATTTGACATCCATATGATGCACAGCCCACTTGCCATTGGCAGCTAGTGCTAGGATTAGCCTCACTGTCTCTAGCCTAGCAACAGGAGCAAATACCTCCTCATAGTCCACACCATGCCTTTGAGCATATCCTTTAGCCACAAGTCTTGCCTTGTGCTTGACCACATTTCCCTTTGGATCCCTCTTTACCTTATACACCCATTTCAAACCAATTGCTTTGTGACCCTTTGGTAGATCAGTGTTGATGAGGACATCACTCCTTCAGATGCACCCGTTGTTCCTCCATCCATTATGCAAGGAGGTCCAATGACCCGAGCCCGAAGACGACAACTTAATTTAGAGGTGAGCTCGTTCTTAAGTGATCCTTTTTATACTTTTGAGAATATATTGCTACCTAATGATGTTATATTAATTAGGAATATTGGAGAGGGTCATGAGGAACTTAGAGGAAGTGGTGGAGGCGATGATGACCAGCTAGGACGTCCAATAGAAGTCGGAGGCCCGGCCCAACATGAGTTCGAGTCTGCTTTGGTTTTCAGGACCAGTCCGCCTTAAATTGGTCACCCAGGACGTGTTCGGACTCTGTTTTCGATGATCCACATATGGTTGGAAAGATAATTTAATAAGGAAGTCAATCCAAGTGGTCTCACGTCAAAAGCTCTTCAGAATCCACGGGAATTGTCAAAACAAGTCAGCGTCTAGATTTTGTCCAGGTGCTGCGTCACCGTATTTGGTCCAATGAACCGTGTATCGTCTTTGAGCCCATTAGGGGGGCACGTCATGGTAGGCGGCGACCCTAAGTCCTTTATATTCATGTGCCACTGCCGTCATTAGGTTTTGGGTTTTGCTTAGATCAATCTGTCTATTGACAGTCGTCGTTTCATCGGTTTGTGAGACCCCACTTTGAGAACTTAATAATTCATCTGCAGTTTGTCCTAAATCTTGAGCTGCGTTCTTCCGAGTTCTTGCTTGTGTTCTTCGTTTCGCAGGCAGGGATTAGCCTTCATGATGAGGTCAACCGATTGGAAACATGGTTGATAACCAGAGGAGTTGTGGTGCTAAGATTGCAGGATTCGGTCTTTCGATCTGAAGCCGGATTGGTGTGTCACTCTCCACCTAAAACGATAGTTACCTTCTACCTGACGGAAAATCGGGAATCACGTCCCCATCAAGTGTAGTACCAAGTGTTGTTATCGTGAATGGATTTCAGCTCTGAGTTCATAGCTTCAACCCAGCAATCTTTCTCTAATGCATTATCAACTCCAGATGGCTTATCTGCTGTCAGCAAACACACACCACTATACTCATAGTCTTGCATCTCATCAGTGGAGTCCAACAAATAATTCAAAGTTCTAAATCTCAATGGCCCTCCAAATGTATCTTCAGAGTGTTGACTTGGTGGTGTGGCATACTATATTGCTTGACTAACATTGGATCCTAGAGTTATTGGGGTATTGAGTCCTCCATTGTGTACCATATCACCCCCTTGATCTGCAGGAATTTCAGCTTCGACACCAGTCCCTGCATTCTGATTGTTTGCATTTTCTACTTCAGCTGCTGTTGTCGGATTTTGATCAGTTAGATCATACTGAACTGTGAATGTGTCTATCACTTGCCGGTCTGCACTGTATCTTGTGTTATCCCAATCCCATGTCACATTCTCCTCAAAAACAACATCCCTACTAATCACCAAGCTATTTGTAGTGGGATCAAAGAGCCTATAGCCCTTTGTGCCTGACTCATACCCAATGAAAATCATTTTCTTTGATTTGTCAGATAGTTTGTTGACATTAGGGCCAACTACTTTCACATGTGCCAAACAACCAAACACTTTCAAGTGATTGACCTTGGGTTTCTTACCATGCCATGCTTCAAATGGAGTCATGTTGTCTAGAGCCTTGGTAGGTGATCGGTTGAGCAAATAAACTGCAGTTCTTACTGCTTCTCCCCAAAAAACAGAAGGTACTTTCATTGCCTTCAACAAACACCTTGCCATCTCTATAGCTGATTGATTCCTTCTCTCCACCACTCCATTTTGCTGTGGGGTATATGGGGTGGTGGTGTAATGCTTGACTCCTCCCTCACTGCAGAAAACTAAGAACAAATTGGAGTTGAATTCTCCTCCCCTATCTGTTCTCAAGGCTTTGAGCTTGCCACCAGATTCATTCTCAGCTCTTGCAACAATTTTCTTGAAACTGTCCAGAGCTTGATCTTTGGACTTGAGCATTTCAATCCACATATATCTACTGTGATCATCCACCACCAGTAAAAAATATGAGGCACCACCTATGCTTCTAGGAGTGTTCTGTCCACATAGATCTGCATGGACTAAGTCTAGTCCTTTTTCTGCCTTGAAGCTAGACATTTGTGGGAATGGCTTTCTGTGTTGCTTTCCTAGAACACACCCATCACAATTTTTTTCAATTCTCCTGACACCAGACATCCCTTCTCCTAGACCTCTTGAACTGAGATCACTCAAGGATCTGAAATTGAGGTGTCCATATCTAGCATGCCAACGCTAGGATGCATCATCAGATTGAGCAAGTAAACAAACTGGTGGAGTCAACCCAAATTTTGCTAAATACAGTCTGTTACCAACTCTAGGAGCAGAAATCAACAATGTGCGTTCCTGATCATAAACACAAAGCTTGCCTTTTTCTCCCACAAACTTAAACCCCTTTTCTTCTAACTGACCCAGACTCACTATGTTGCTTTTCAATTCAGGTATGTAGTAAACTTCAGTAAGCACTTTATGACCATGATTTCGATCTTGCATCACTACTGAACCCATACCTTGGATCTTGACGCTGGAGCCATCACTGAAGCGAACCGTTCCATGAATAGTTTCATCCAGCTGTGTCAGCGTTGATCTTGTCCCGGTCATGTGGTTGATGGCGCCTGTGTCCAGCACCTAGACTCCATCAGGAACGTTCACCGGCACCACCTTCTCGGTCAAGTGGACGATCTGGTGTGAGTTGTGCGCGACGTCGCACGTTGCCAGCATCAGTGCGTCGGGCATGTCAGCGCCGTCGGCGGCCAAATTCGCCTCCGGCTGAGCCTGATCCTTCTTTTTCTCCTTCTTGGGCCATTTGCAGTCCTCGGCCCAGTGGCCATAGATGCCACGGTTGCGGCACCGACCTTTGCAACATGGCGTTCCCATTGAGGTGAGTTTGACATCACCGGAGCTGTTGCCCTCGGAGCACGCCACCGACTGCTTGCCTTTTGCTTGGCTGTTGCCACCGCTCCCACCGCCTTCCTTGTTCGGCGCGGTGTGGAAACGATGCTTATGTTTCTCTAGCCAATCCTCCTCGGCCAACAGCAGTCGACCTGCCTTGTCGGTGATGTGTTCGACCCTTTCATCGAGTTGCTCCTCCGTTGCACGAAGGCGCTCGACCAACTCCTCCATGGACAACTCCTTCAAGTTGCAGAACATCTCTATTGAGACCACCACCTGAGCAAACCGCGCTGGCACCACCTACAGAAACTTCTTGATGACACGTACATCATCGACTGTTTCGCCAAGAGCGCGGAGGTTGCCGATGAGGTTGGAGATGTGCATGCCAAAATCCTCCACGGACTCTCCATCTTTGAACTTGATGTTCTCAAAATCTTGTAGCAACTTCTGGGCATTCACCTCCTTCACTCGATCGACGCCAAGCCTCATCACCTTCACCACCTCCCATGCCTCCTTCACCGTCTTGCGTGCTCCGAGCGCCTGCCACATCTCCTTGGGCACTGAGCGCAGGAGCGCGCTCATCGCCTGCCGATTGTGCGCTCGCTTGGCGTTGGTCCCCGGGTCGATCACCTCCCAGATCTCCAGCGCCTCATAATTGCACTGCATCAGCATCGCCCATTCGTTGTAGTTGTCGCGGGTGAGCATCGGCCACATGAGCGAGCTCTCCTTGACCTTGGTGGAGTTCGATGTGTCGCCCATAGCGGTCGACGGTTGTTGTCGCGGGATGACGCGCTTCTTCCTCGCAGGTTCTCGTGGTGGACTCACCAAGCCGCCGTAGTTCATCCACCAGCTTTGATACCAGAATGCTAGGACCAGCGGCTCGCCGGAGCTATGATTTCACTGACACCGGTGATGCCCGGTGCGCGGTCACCGTGAACTGAAAGGCGAGAGCGCGATGAACACAAGAGAGAGCGAGAGAGTTTTTCCAACTGTGCGGCACAATCTTTGATTGATGCATTCTTGTTCCTTTATCTCAGGCCTGATCCGCAACCCCCGCCACAACGCGTAGCTGCACGGTACTCTATTATTCTCGGCGTCCATGCGACATGCACTGCGTACGCGCCATGGCGGAGTTGGCCCTCGTAAAGCAGTCAAGGCGCAACGCGTGCAACCTCCGCACTACCCCTGAATCTATGCTGTTACAAAACATGATTACAACAGAAATAAACACCTAAACATGCAACTAACATAGATACAATGTCTGTCACGATTACAGACTGACGGTGTCAACAATGCGCCTGGCTCAAGGACCCGACGCTTCAGGACGTGCATGACGGCGAGTGCACGGAGCCCAGGCAGTAGGAGGGCCCCGACGCATGAGCGGGGGGCGCCACGACGCCGACGGATGCTGGCGCTCCCGGCGGTGTGCCTGCCCGTGTGAGGACATCGCGCCGACGTCGCCGCTCTCCCTCGCCTGACCCAAACAAAGTTCATGGATGATAAGCCACGGCAGTGCTGGGAGCCTTGCCAGTTGCCACGGGCACGGGGACAGCCCGCACGGACAGCCGCGTCCATGCTCTGCTGTGTGGGTAGCGAGCCGGTGGCCGCGTTGCTGGATCTTTGTTAGCCCCTGCTTCGTCGGGGATTAGAGATCACCGATCGCGGCATCCGACTGCATTGAGGAGTTGAACAAGAAGCGCGTGGCCACAGTGCTCGCCGCCGACGCGTCGTCCATGGCCACGTTCCTGGCGCGCGTGTTGCGGAGCGCCGGAGCGGGACATCGCTTGAGGTGCGGGTCAATGTGGCGAGGCTGGTGGAGTGGCTCCTCCGCAATGCCGCGTTGGGCGCCCGGACGTGCGGGCGACGTCGCGGAGTCCAAGGAGTTGGTCACCGAGCTGATCCCGGTCCTGGCGTCGGTGGATTGATTTTGAGACACATGATGCTCAAGGCCCACACGACAGTGACAGTAGATGTCATCTGCACCAACAGAATGAAATATGCAGGGGCAAATCGGTCTTTCGCATGGGTCATCTGTAGCTGGCCGTTCTCTACACTGGCGGTCTAATGTCAGAAAAATAGAAAGAATGTAGTACACATCAACTCTCTCCACCGACGTGATGTAGTTTCTCATATAACAATGACAATCAGAGAATTGTCATTCATAACAGTAGCAAATAGTTAGATATCCCGACGAAGAGGAAAATGAGGTAGATGGAGACATGATGAAAGTGGATGGCCGAAGCCCGACAAGGAGTTGGAGGGGTGGAGACGCCACTATTGGCATATGAAACCTCGACCACCAACTCATATGGTGGAGGAGGAGGTACCTAACCCAGTCTTGAGTGAGGCAGAGATGCCCAACCGTAGGTGCACGGGCTCTGGGAAGAGGGGAGCAGAGGGGAAGCGCTAATGTCATGACTTATGGGGAGGAGTAACGTCGTGACTAGCAAGGGAGAGGAGGAGCGGGGAATTTTTTATTTTTAATCCATTTTTAATCAATATTTTAATACTTATAAAAAAGTATTTGCAAAATTGTCCCTTTTGGTCACGCCAGCGAGGATGGCGCGACTGGACCACTTTGTCGTGCCACATGCGTCGACGCGACAAGGGGCACCACGCTGGCCTTCGTCGTTGACCAGAGCTGGTGTGGCGAACAGTGGGGCCCGCTTGTCACGCTAGCGACACCGGCGCGACTGGGCTGTCACACCAGGAAAGGCGTGGCCCAGCCTCTTTTTCCTCTCTCTCTTCTCCCTCCCTTCACTCTGGTCGAGCACGAAGTGAGCTGACTTCTCTCTCTTCTCTCTTTTCTCTTCCGCACATTCTCTATTTGCGTTTGATCAAGTTTGCATTTGCATTTCAAATTTGATCGGTCTCGTGCATGAGGTATGACTCCCTCACCTCTGTTGTTTTTTTGTTTAGTTGATTTTTATATACTGCTCTGGTTTACACTGATGTGTGCAATACTGGCTTTCTTTTGGTTTAATGAAAGTTGCTTTGCTAATCATGTGTATTATATTATGGTTCATGTTGTAGTTGTAGGTAAAACTCGACATGCTACCTGGCCTTACACGCCATAATTTATACCTAAGTGCTTGTAATGAATTGAACTTCAATCACTAATGGAAGAAAGGTGAGTGAAGGAGACAGTCAGATAAACTTGCCAACTGGTTATTACGAGATTGGTTTCCCAACCTACAGAAGGATGAGCCGTTATTCGAGAAAAATTGGTATTGAGGTACAAATGGATGTGCTTGATGATTGTCATTTAATTAGAATTTTTCTCTGTTGGTATTTCTTATGCCTATTAGATAATTTCTCAAGCGTATAGAATATATCGTTGTAGCATTTCACCCGGGAGTATTCGAATATATCGTTATTTATTTTATCTCAAGGGAAAACGGTAGCCTTGTGCTTATCACAACTGAGTATCAACTAGTGCAAGGGGGTAATCGAAATATGATAAGAAGAGTTGATGCAACAAACCAAGATAAAGATAAAAGATAACTAGTAAGATATAGCTAGGTGGGAGGACAACGAGAGAGTAAAGGATCCATATGATATCCTACTAAGATAGAGTGGAACTACACTATTCTTCACTTAGAGTTTGAAGGCATGAGTTGTAGAGGGGGATGTGAGCCTCTATTTATAGGTGGAGGTGGAGTAGGGGCTACTCCGACGCCATGTCAGTGATCCATGCGATCTTCATTATGGCCCCTTGGATCGAACTATCATAGATTGGATGATGGAGATTAGCATACATGCATGGGAGGCCTGCATGGAGGGGTGCAAGGTTGGTGGAGGCCATTGGGCCCACTTGGTAGGTCGACTGACCTAGTGATGGGGTCAGCCGACCCCCTATGGCATGTGGGGTCGTCCTCCTTCTAGAAGAATGGCCCACCTGTCATGGTGTGTATATGAAGCTTGGATGATGTTTGTCACGTCGGTTTACTTCCTTGAGGGCCTATGGATGTCCAGAGCACTGAAGTCGGATGCCCAGACAAGAAAGGTGCCCATGAAAAAGCTTTGGCTTCAGGTCGAGACGACGAAGCCTGATGAGGCGACTTTTTAAGAATTTCATCATACGTTCACTGCACCGCGTCATCTATGAGGCATGAAGCCATGCGAGTGCTCTTTCCTAGAGGCGCCAGCGTCGTGGGCTGGTGACGGACGTCGAGTAGGCAAAGCGGTCCCAACACTTTGCCTTGTTATATCCACGTTCGCAAAATCTACTTTGCCTTGTACTGGACCCCCCTATCTTTTCTTTTCTTGTAGGCACGTCGCTCGCACGCCTCCTTGCCAAGCGAACCCCGTCCCCTCCTTTCTGCTTTTCCCCACTCAAGCTCGCACAGAGAGTGCACCATGGCCGACGCTCCCACCACCTTGTGACCCACTAGTGATTCCTCCACGCTGCCTCCACTTCCGGTGCATTGCACCACTACCTCCGTCCGCCTAGGCTATAAAATTCCACCCCCGAATCTAAAGCAGAGCACGTAGAATCGGTCCCCTCCATCTGTGCTTAGGTGGGAGAAGCTTGGGAAGCAGTCAAGAAGGAGTAGTTGGGGGCAGAGCTACGAGATCCAGCCATTGCTCGCAGATCTATGGTCGCCAATCAAGAGTGATGGTGTAACTCGAGAAGAAGAAGGGATCTGGTTTTCATCGAAGAAGTTCAAGTTCAACCTCTGTTTAGTTTTGGTCTTAGGGTTCACAATGATCTATTTATCAGTCTCCTGTTTCTAGATCTGTTGGGCATACACCATGTTCTGGATAATCGTTTTCTTATTACTTTTCCACTGTCCCTGTCTTCGTCGATTTCTAGAGAGGTTATGAGTGTATCAGATTTGTTCTTAGTCGTGTTGTCTCTTGATCACTGAGTGTTTTAGTTTTCAAAGTCATGTAGCCCCCGATGTAATCTCTGATCTAAGAAGTGAAATCACGTTTTCCTCTTTTCTGATTATTGCTCCGAATCTCGGGACGAGATTCTTTTAAGGGGGGTTGGTTATAACACCCCTGGTGTTACGACCTTGCTTAGCACATTGGTTAGGGCTTAAAAGAAATTAACTAAACAAGGTTTCAGGTTTTAAAAATTTTTCAAACTCACACGACATGATAATCAAACTGTATGTCTCATATTTGTGGGAGAAGAAGAGTCAAATGTATATGGTGGGTTAATTAGTGTGTAAACATGTTGTGAAATTCTAATATGAAAAATAGAGTAAATTGTTTAATGGGTTGCCATGGAAAACAATTCCGATAACCTAAAGTGCAATATAGTTGTAATTGAAAAGTACCATTTTTGGAGAATTAAATTGTGCAAAATCTTTGATCAATGCCTACGAATACTGTATCTATAAGTTAGTACGAAGTGTGCACCATGTCATGCTATGATAGTTAGTTGAAATCGGCAAGGTTTAGACCTTTTAAGAATTAAAGTGAAAGCGCTAAGGAATGTTAGTTCTAACTAAAACCGTGAATTCTCTTAAGTCTAAATGATAATAGGCAATGTCATTTTGGCATTGAAATTCTGAAAAATTGAGTTAAAAACTAGTATCATGTTTTTTCTCAGTGGTTTGCATCTTATTGAGTGCTTTGTGTTGGTATAGGGGTTGGCTTGGTTAGTGCGTGTTTTGATCACTAGTTAAATGCGGTCAAATAGCTAGAACGTGTTATTGGCCGGCTAGTTCTTGACCTTGGGCACTGGTTGGCAGTCCCAAGTTGGCTCGTCTCTATCTCCCTCTCTAGTTCATCTTTGTCTGAGGTTGTTGCTCCTTTTGGTAGCCGTATATACCCTCTTGAGCCCTGTTGAGTTGGTTTAGTCTTGACCGGGATAGATTAGGCTTTGGGCGCGCTTTAAAATGCGGGCAACCCACGGTTTTGACATTCTGGCCTCATGGCTGCGGTCACCGCGTCCTTGGCATTGTGCTGCTGTGCTCCGGCGCGCCGTGCATGCCTCCGTTTTGCTCGCTGTGCCCTGCAGCACCTGGCTGTGCTGTTGACGCGCTGCTACCACCTGGCGAACCAGCCACGGCCACTTCCCCCCTATGCCGATGCAGCCGCCGCCATGCCATTCGCATCGCGTGTGCACGCGAGGCCGCCGCCGCCGCCGCCTCGATGTTGTTGCTTGCTGCCCACCGAGCTGCGCTGAGTCACGGGGGCATGGGCCGGGCCAAGTCCGCTCTCTAGCTGTCGTGCTGCGTTGCTGCCCCACTGCCCAGCATGCGCCTTCATTGAGACGCGAACGCGCCACAGTTGCAACTGTGGACGTTGACTTCTACCTGCCTCGCCGTCCTCGCCACGCTGTGCCTCTGCCGCTCCATGTGCGCCCTGTCTGCTGCATCCTTGCCGCGCTGCTTCCTCGCCTCGTCCTTATCACGAGGCGCTCGTCTGCTCCCTCTGCTCTCTCACCCTCTCTGTCCCTCTTGCTCGCCGCGCGCATGAGCGCTTTGGGCGCAGAGCAGAGCGCTACAGCCACCGCCGTTCCCTGCTCTCCGTCCCTCCTCGTGCCTAGCCAGCACCCCCACCACCTACGCCTCGTTCTCTTCTCCGCCTGAGGCACCTCAACCAAGCCGGGAGCCGTCGGCTGCACTGTCGCCGCTGTGCAGCCACCTACCACGGCCGTCTCGTGCACGGTCGTGCCACCACCGGTTGCGCCAGGCCGAACCACTACCGCCATCGCCTTCCCCTACGCGTGTCGTTCCTCCCGCACTCCTCCCTCGGCCCCACCGCACCCCGTAGCGCCGCTTCTGCCTGCCGCCGGCGCCCGCGGCTGGACCGCATCGGACCGCCTCTGGCGAGGCCATGGCCACCCACCGGTGTGCCCTGGCCTCTCTTAGGTCGCTGACCGGTCCTCCGCCGCCGCCAAGCCCCATCCCGCCGGGAGTTGGCCGACGTGCTGCCCCCCCTGCCCGCTGCTCTGTTTCCGATTGAGAAGAGAAAGAGAGGGTAAGAAACTGAAATAGAAAATTTTATTGGGCCCAGATGCAAAACAATAGACTTATATGAATAGTAGCACATGGATCGTGGGTTAGTTTAGACGGAACCGGGGGTCTTCTCTGCAAATTGTGTAGCTCGCGTTTGGAATGGGCTGGTTGGGCCGGTCTGCTGGCGCGTGGCTATACCCGCACGGGCCACAGTTTGCTGCTGGGCCGAAAGGGTCACCGCCGGCCCTTTCTATTTTTCTAAATGCTTTTCTAAAATATGTTCTAGTTTAACTTGTAGAATTAATATAAAAAGTTGTAGGAATCCAAAAATTGTGAAACCAATTTCGGTAGGTTCCTAAAATCGTTATCTATCTGTTAGTATATTTGGTTCAACTAGTTTTAAAATATTTCCAAGGTTGCTCTAATTATTTTGAGATGCTTAAAATTATTAAATGTAAACTTGTAGGAATTTTTGTGGCAAAATGATGATAGTGTTAGCTTCAAAAATTCTACATTAGCTTTGTAGTATTATTATGTGCCCTCTGTAATTTTGTAGACCTAAAATAATTAGTTTGCTAGAATAACAAGTGAGCCCTAGTTCGAATGTATATTGAATCGATAAAATAAAATAAAGAAACACCTAGGTACTGTATAACTAAAAATACTTGATGGGAAATAACACCATAGTTGACGATGGGGATATGTAGCCGAATACATTGGAACTAGCCCGATAGCTTGAGTGGCGAAATCGTAATTTAAGCATTGTGCCTGTCATTGATGATTTACGTTTTTACATTGTATTCACGTTTATCATAATAGGAATGGTGATGGATCGATGGATCAACTAGTGTTAAACCTAAAGGATGGTGTCATGGTGAACAGGTCATGAAGATGGAATACTAACTTTTGGTTATAATTTACCCATGCAAGCCCCGGTGCATAACTCCTATTATTCTGCACTTTATTTTATGCTTGTGCATTAAGTTTAAAGGAGTTGAATGAAACCCCCCCCCACACACATATATATATATCCTTATCCTATGAGTCTTACTAGTACGATAGGACCGTGTAGCGTGCTATGCTATAGGATCGCGGTAGAAGTCGAGTGATTACCTATCACTCGCGAGAGATAGGAATTATATTATTGTTACTATTATCATGTTGCCATTATGTGGAATAAATATGTATAATAATTGGAGACTGGACGGGACTGGGTTTGGATAGACTTGGACTTGGTTGGGCAATAGAGCGGGGCTCTGGTTGCATTTGTCCTACCTGTGTCGATTGAGGACCGTCCGTTGCATTAGACACTAGTCAGGTCACAGACTTATTATCCCGAGCACATACTTGCTTATGGGAGTGGGAAGACTTGTTACTCTCTTATCATGGGTTCCGGCTCTTTTCGGACCGACTGTTATAGGTGGATTATTGGGTTGGAGGTCTAAGCACCACACTGAGGTCGGGCCTGCAGTGTTGGGGGCTTGGAGTCCCAGTTTGGACGGGGACTTGGACCCCGTAACAGGAGTAGAACGGGTTGGTCTTGTCTGTACCCGGGGTACAGATGAGGCGTGTGTTTTTCGGGATACCCAGCTGGGCATATTGATTCACGAATCGCCGTTTCTACGTGACGGTACAACTTGACAACTGTCTAGCACCGTAGTAATAACTGGAACATGGAAGAATGGTAAAATGGTTCTAGTTGCTTACCACCTGCTTGAAAGTAGCATAGTTGCTTACCTAGAATGGTTAGTTAAGGAACTAATTATGACTGCTAATAAAAGTTGATTGTAAGGATGCACATTTCGTAATGTTTCATGCAGTTGCAATGAACCCACAAGCCAAAAAGCCTTGCATAATCTTGGAGTCTTTTAATTTCTCCTGTCGGGTGTCTTGCTGAGTACAATTGAGTACTCAGGGTTTTATTCCCTTGTTACAGGTGACATGCGTTTTTAGAGCTGACACTTGTGTGTGGAAACCTCCTGGTGGGCTCAATGAGGATTTCCTTTATGTGCGGACATAGAGTTTAATTAAAACTTCCACCAAGAATGATCTCAAAAGAAAGACTCTTAACCTGTTATCATTTCATGCATACTAATGTTCTTCATGATAATGCTAACTTGGCATTAGTGATTTTCTTTCTGCTGCAACTCTGATAACATTTTATATTCCGCTGGTATAATCAAATAATGAATTATTCTGATGTTGTACCAAAAGTGATGTAAGAAATGGCAAGGATGTTGTAAGCTTTACTCTCTCATTTATGATCCTGATGTAAAAATATGGATTTTCGAGTTCTCCCTTGGGGTGTGCTCGGCAGAATCACATAGTTTAGTGCGCTCCCTTGGTACTAGTGTCTAATGGAAGACGGGTACTCTAGGGAGGGCATTAGATTAGACGATTCTACCACATGAAACAAATGATGTATGTAGATGACTTGTATGTTAATAGATTAAAGATTAAAAGTATTGCACATGATAAAGATGATATGGACATCTTTTTGTAATTAATAAGGGATGATATAGACTTAGTGGGAATGATGTAAACACTTTACATGAAGAGATAGAATATATAATGCCTTGCAAAAAAAGATAGAACGTCTGATGGGGTCACTTAGTGAGGAATGACGTGGACACCTTACATCATGACACGAACTTAGTGGGGATGATGTGGACACCTTGCATGAAGAGATGGAACATCTAGTGGAGTCATTTAATGGGGAATGATATGGACACTTTACATAAAGAGAAAAATCATCTAGTGGGGTTTAGCTTTATAAGGCCTTGTTTGGATGCGCATGTATTCATCTCGATCTACATGTGTTGAAGTGGATTGGAGTAGAATTAAACTAAATTCTATTCTATTCCACTCCAACACATGTGGATTGAAGTGGATATACATACATCTAAACAAGGCCTAAGAGTATACAGATTATGTGTAAAATTACATAATGTTTGATATTTTTTTTTCTCCGCCGCTAAATGGCTTAGCCCGCTGTAGCCTTTCTTAGCTTTTGAGAAAGCCAATCGCTAAGAGGCTTAGCCCGCGCTATTTAGAACATTGAAGTGGATGGAAGAGGGCGGCAGGTCAGCAAGGATGAAGGAGGAGGGCAGTGGGCCTGTGCGCATAGTCGTGGCTTGTGTGGGGCAAGCACGACCAGTGAGGATAGAGGAATGAAAAGGCGCCGGCGAAGGGAAATGGCGGCAGGAGTGGAAGGAGAGAAGAATCCAAGGTTGATTTTTCCAACGACCTCCTCTTAGGTCTCGTTTAGTTTAAGGGTGTAAAGTTTTAGGGTGTCACATCGGGTGTTACATGGAGTGTCGCATGGGGTGTTCGGATACTAATAAAAAAATAAATTACAGAATCCGTCAGTAAACCGCGAGATGAATTTATTAAGCCTAATTAATTCATCATTAGCACATGTGTTACTGTAGCACTTTATTGTCAAATCAAGAACTAATTAGGCTTAAAAGATTCATCCCGCAAAGTAGTCGTAATCTGTGCAATTAGTTATATTTTTAATCTATATTTAATACTTCATGCATGTGTCAAACATTCAATGAGAAATGATATAAACTTTTGGGGAGGATCTAAACAAGCCTTAGTCGTTTCGGCCTTCGTGTGCAAACGACGGTGTGAAGAGAATCGCATGAAATGGAAGCAGCGCTCGGAGCGTGCTGTTTATGAGGCCCGAGCTGTTTTTTTTTTTCACCAGAATCCGCTCCAAAGAAGCACATAGTTCTTACAGCCACTCGCCCACTCCACTTGGCGGAAATTTCAATCATGCCGAGTCAATCGACGGCAAAAATATAATTTTAGAAACTTCACCTTTATTTTATATATATAGAAAATAAATTTTAAAATATAGAAATAAATAGGAAGAATATTGGTCCCTAGCCCAGTACTAATCCGAATCGCTTCAGAGTTCGATTGGTACACCCTACACGTTCTCTAATCTACGAGTATGCATACTCCGTATATAATAAGGACTATATATACACTTGGATATGGATATCTATCTATATCTAACTAACTAGAGGCTTCACGCACACGGATCGGGTTAAATAAACTCACAATTAGTTAGTCCAAGACAAGAAAGATGCCTCGCGATCAGGGGACATCCTCGGTAATGTGCAGCAAGAAGATGTTGGGCCAGACGACACGGCGGCTTCATGACAATCTGATCTTCGACGAGATCCTGACGCGTTTACCGCCTAGCGACGTCGTCCGCTGCCGAGCCGTCTGCCGCGCGTGGCACACGGCCCTCAACTCGGACGATTTCGCCCGGGCCTACGGCGCCGCCAAGTCAGTCACGGCGGTGCGCCAACCGGAGCTCCTCTTCTTCGCGCTGGCGGCCGACGCCAGCACCAGCACCAGCACAACCCTGTACACCTTCGCGCTCCGCAACGGGGAGGCGCCGTGCGCCGCCCGCGAGCTCCTCACCCTGGGCAACCTCAGCGCGGCGCACGTGATAGTGTCCCCGAGGCCGTGCCACGGCCTCACGCTCGTCTCCGACGGCCCCGCGTCGCAGCACTACGTGTGCAACCTGTCGACCGGCGAGCACGTCGCGCTCCCACCCTGCGAGCGCGCCGCGGCCGTGGAGTTTCCGGATTCGATGCGCATCGGCGTGGCGGGCCGATGCCTCCGGCCTCCGCCTTGGATCCCCTTCGAGATCGCGAGCACCGGGCTCGGCTTCGACCCGGCGGCCGGGGAGCACAAGGTGGTGAGGCTCTTCAAGAAGCGGATTGGGGAGACGGGCTGCGAGGTGTGTACCCCGGCCATGGCCATGGCGGCGGGCGGTGGGTGGGGGTGGCGGCCCTGTTCTGGGCGAGTGCCGCCGCCCGCCGCCAGCTTTATAGCCGGCCTGCCCCCGGTGTCCCTCGGTGGCTCCCTCTACTGGCTGCTCCAGCTGAACAGCTTCACTAGCACGGATCAGCCTATCATGTCGTTCTCCGTCGGCGCCGAGCAGTTCGGGTGGGTGCACATGCCGCCGCTGCTGGCGCGGCGCGTCGGAACACTCACGGAACTGGATGGCTCGCTGTGCGCCGTCGTCGACCTCCGCTTCGACGCCGAGAGGTACGCGCTCTTCACGTGGAGCGCATCCTCGTCGTCGTGGTCGATGCGCTGCTCGATCAACCTGCAGAGCCTGTCCCGGGCGATAAGCGATGAGTTCGTGGAGGAGGAGGATGTCATCCCGCTGTGCAGCGCGGCGGACGGAAGGCTCCTGCTCGCCACGGGCTTTCACAAGGTGTTTGCTTATGACCCCAAGCGCGTCGCCATGGAGAGGGTGTTCACCATGCAGGAGTTCGTCGACGCTCCGAACCCCCGTCCTTCCCGGCGGTTGCTTCTCAACATTGGACTCCACAAGGACAGCATCGTCAGCGTCGTCCACCGTACGTCAGCGGACGCTGCCGCCTCCTGCCGGCAACAGGCTGCTGCAGGTCAAGCGAGGCACCAACACGGTTTGCAGGCGACAGGTTTCTGACGTGTACCGCGACGACAATTTACGTATTCTGAGAGACATTTACAAGGACCTAGCTCGACACACATACACATGGATGAACAACGGTTGATGGAGTGGGTCAATTTCTTGAGAAAGAATCTGCCTGCCAGCATTATTGTAAGGATAATATTTTTTAGATAAGGATAATATTTTTTTAGATAAAGGGGTGTTTAGATGTAAAAAAAATTAGAATTATGCTACTGTAGCACTTTCATTTGTATTTGGCAATTAGTGTCCAATCATGGACTAATTAGGCTCAAAAGATTCGTCTCGTGATTTACAACCAAACTGTGTAATTAGTTATTTTTTTTACCTATATTAAGTACTCCATGCATACGTCTAAAGATTAATGTGATGGAGAGAGAGTGTAAAAATTTGGAATTTGGAGGGGAAGTAAACAAGACCAAGGATAATATATGGATGTTCAAACTACATTAGCAAATTAAAGTATCCTCTTTTCTTTTCTTTTTTCTTTTTTGAAACATTATTATGTACATACTAATTACTGAACACGGCAAAGGGAGTGAACTACATCACTTTATGTCATCCATCACTAGAGATGTATATACCGTCGGGGAGTGCTATCCCATACGGTATATGCCTAGACGGCTCAAGAAGTTGTTTGAGCTGCCGCTGGAGGAAGACGAGAGGTTGTTCAAACTACATTAGCAAATTATACTCTTTTGTTTTTTGAAAAATTATTATGTACATACTGATTACTGAACACGGCAAGGGGAGTGGACATAGTGTTTCATGCCGCCCATCACTATTTGACGTTGGGAGCACTAAAAGGAATTGGCACCGGAAAGTGCACCGGCCATGGGTGCTGGTCTTGGGAACGAGCTGGCCCAAGTTCGACCCGCCGCCTTCTCCGCTCCTCAGTCGGGTGCGCGGCCGCAGCCTGCGTGATCCCCTCCTTCACTAGCTCTTTTCGCCGGATCTGGCGTCAAGCGCCTCGAGGGCAAATGCGCTGGTGGCCCCACCACCTCCCACGGTTTGCGCGGCTGCATGCCTCCCCTTCCCCTCTTTGGTCTCTATATCTGTCCACATTTAGTGGACCTCAGGCTGGCATGGCCTCACCTATCAGTCGTGTCATGTTTTTCGGGCTGGCGTCGGGCTTGACCCAAAATTGGCCCAGTGTGTCATGTCTGGGTCGGTGATCAGGCACAAAGCCCTCTTTGGCACAGTGGCGACCTCATTGGGCCATGCTTTTACTGAGCATGTGCCTTGCAAGGATGGGTGGTTCGTTTGGCCATCTATATTCATAAGATGTTCCAACAATTATGTTTCAATGTTGTAGCTATCGACGTATCTCCCTCCCTCCCTCCGTCACTCTCTCTGTTTCAATAATGTGAGTAAAATGTATTGGCGGCCCTCAAACTTGGCAGCGGGTGTCAAATAGGTCCCCAAAGTCCCAAAATGTCCGTTTGGATACAGGAACTTGGCTTTGGCTGCAACGCGTGTCCAAACAGGCTCAGCCCAGACCTGTTTGTCGATGTGGCCTTCCATGGTGGCACAAGATATGGCTTTTTTATTTGGGGGAAAACTCCTCTCCCGTTCCTCTCCCCTTTATTCTCCACATGCACATGTTCAGTTTACCGCCTGCGGTAACTGGAACCCTAACCCCCATTCCTCCCCCCTTTTCTTGGCAGTGGCGGCGATGGGTTATTGTTGGTGCGACTCCAACCTTATATCAAGGTCATCATTCATGGGAGCAACAATGCATCAGGGACAAGCCGAAGGAATGGAAGGATTGAACTTCCTCTTGTTCTCCGTAGTGACCATAAGTGCCAGACAGTGAAGGCATTGAAGGCAAAGACAAAGGAGAACCACGATCGCTACTTCTACATTCGTCCTAGTAGCAATGTAAGTACATTGGGAGCTCAGTTGATTCATTGTCATCCTCGGGTTTCTTGATCCCCATTGCAATTGGTTGTAGAGAGATGGTGGTGGTTGTCCCTTTGGGCACTGGGAAGAGGATTATGAGAAATATTAGATTGACAACAAGTTAGTTCCTCCTTCCTATGTTCCGGTGTTCAACACAATAGTTGGTGTGGAGAAGAAGGCTAAGGTTGCACAGCCAGTTGCACCGAGAAGTTCAGCTATAGAAGATGGAGTTAAGAAGCTGGAAATGATGATAGGAATTGGTAGGGAGATTGTAGTGTTGATGAAATGCTTGGTTGTAGTTTTCCATACTAGTTTTATTGTCCAACAGGTATGCAATTGTTAAGAGTGGTTGAACCATCTACACCTATAAGCAAGGAATTATGTAATATATGTTTTGAACTGGATCAATGTAAGGTGTGTCATCTGGTCTTCTATGTATATGCGGAAGTATGTAATGCATCTTCTAAATTGAATCAATGGAATGCAGTTGTCCAAATGCATCTGTATGAACCTTGGCTTCACCCTATAGGGCCGCACTGTAACCTAGGCTGACCATGACCCATTGGGTTGGCGACAATTGCAACTGCCCCTAGTAGGGGGGGGGGGCAGGTGGGGGCGGCAAACCGAGCACAGGTGCCATAGGTTGGCGCCCTGCCACCATTTTTTTTGGGGGTTGCCAGCGAGGGGATTTTTTTTTTGCTGCCACTAGGATTTGAACCATGGTTGGTGTCTCCCTCACCTTGGTAGCTTACCATTATTACACTACAATCTCATGTTGGCGAGGTTTTTTTTTGAAATAATATTATTTTATTAAAAATTACAAAATTAGATGGCAAAATACCTAAATTGCATAAATAGGATGCCTGTCGGCTTAGCTATAGCCGATATGGAGCCTATCGGACATTTGAGTGCCGCCTAATACTTGTCGGCTGCCTACAAGCCGATTTGTTTTTGCCACGTAGGATATTACTGTTCCGCTGGTAAGTGTGTGGCTCCTAGCGTAATGCCGAGAGGATCCTATCGTCTGCTAGTACTCCGATAACCTGGTGTATACAATTGAAAATATATTTTTTTGCTTGGCGGCGAATGGTCCATACAACTTCACACGGTAGAGCTAACGTTAAAAGCGACTTGAAGTCTCAAACCATGGACAGAGTATACAAATAAAATATTGAGAATTACATTTCAATTCTCACCTGTTTTTTTATTTTTTATAGGAATCTTTTTTGGTTGATCTAAAACAAAAGAACTGATGGACCTTTTGTAGGTTTTCAAATAAGATGTAAAAATCACGAAAAAAGGGCGTGTAAGTGGTTACAAGAGCCTCAGTAGCACCCACGGTCATGGGTTTAACTTCCCGTGGGAGCGAATATTATAGAATTTAACGACGTTACGCTTTAAATGGTAGGTGTAACGCCCCAGGGTCCAAACGGCGTAAATCCACTCTCCACGCTGAGCAAACCACACCTACCACCATCCCACTTATACTTTCGTCCTCGTTTCGCATAAAAGAATTGACCTATGTAATTCTCAAAAAATATTATAAAAAATTCAGAGTTGACATATATATAATAACTTTTGCAGTCTTGAAAGATATTTGAATATTTGTTAAGCTATTTATACAGTGATTGGGTCACTATCTCACTATCTATAACTTCACCCCTGGACTATATATTGAGGAGTGAGAGCCCCTGATCAGCATATGAACCCAAGTTCACAGCAACCCAGGTAACTAGTCATCAGCTCCCCTGTATGCCCAAGCATACGATTCAGTATAAATTTGTGTCCCATGGGCTACTCATCTGATTTTCCAATGTGTGATACGTTGATCTGCATTACTGGAGCCGATACCTCCATCAGGTTCCAAATATGGTAGTTATAATCCTTCTATCGAATAAATAGTATATTAAAAGGTCTCTTAGCTCATTTAATCATGTTTAACTCGATTACGTTTAGATAATTTTTAATAGTTTAAATGGTACAACCTCATAATTCACCATTTAGGGCCTAAATGATATGGGTCACCTGTGTTGTGGGTTCATAACCACGATAGTGATTAAATGGTCGATGCGTGAAACTTCCTTGGTTAACAATCAAGGCACGACAAGATTTATCTTGGTTCGACCGTGCTTGCAACCTTTGCATGTGGCGGGGGCGGGCTGGCAATCCCGGAGCTCCCCGTTCAGCCACTGAAATAATAACATCATTAAATTTTTAAATAAATACAGAAAACTGCGAGCACTCAGCTTAAGTTGAGGACATACTCGGGTGGATAGATTTCACTACAAGAACCAACTAGCTAATTTTTAACTCTGACTAACAATTATCCATAGTCGATCCTTACTCTAAATTAGTTGGTAAAATACTATTTTTGAACCACAATGTCATATGATTTTTTCTAGAATTTTTAACATCTACTTAAAACAGTTTGAAGATTTTTTGAGATCCATAGAACATTATTCTAGATCGACAAAAGAAAAATACAATGTACTGATTTAACTTGCTTAAATTTTCACAGCATCATCCTTGATTAAGAAATAATATATATACATCATATTAGAATAGCATACCCGTGGAATAAGCCTCTTGGGATTTGGATTAGTGGCAATAGAATAAATAAGCGGCATGCAAATTGATTTGAATAAGCTGAAGTCAGTTCGGAAGATGTCCATAGGGGGATGAAGCACTGTCGGCGCACCATGAGCCGATAGGTCCAATCGGCCTGCCACCTGTCAGCGGGGTACTAGTCGGCTGCCACGTCAGTTTATCTGCCGCTGAGAGGCCGATAGCTCGCGTATCGGCTGTTCAATTACCGATAAGATGATAGATTTGCTATTTGTTAAAAGTAACACCTAAATCTACAATTATTTATTTAAATAATATTATTCCAAAAAAAATTTCCATGTTGGCAATCCCAGAAATTCATTGAATGAATCAGCTTAATTCACGAGTAATCTAAAATCAATGTAAGGGTTACCGTGATCTGTACATATAAACATTACATCTAGTCGCTTCTTAGAAACTTCTCTCACAACAGAAGCAACAGAAGTACTAAATTTACAAATAATTAACGGGTTCCCATAAACCTATCCCTTTTTCCCTTCCCTTTTATTTTCTTTCCTTAACTCGTCTTCTGCTATTTCCCTTCTTTTTCCTTTCTGACCGTAGCCTCCGAGGAGATATACATCAGCAGGACTAAGGCTGGATAACGAGCCGAGCTGGCTCGGCTCGACTCGGCTCGGCTCGTTCTGACTCGTTAGGATAACGAGCTAGCTCGGCTCGGCTCGTTATCTTAACGAGCCAGAAAGCCAGCTCGGCTCGGCTCGTTATGAGCTCGAGCTGGCTCGTTAGGCTCGCGAGCCAGGTATAAAAAATACTCCCTCCATGTTGGTAAAAGAAGTCGTTTTGGACAAGGTTTGTGTCAAACATTGGGAATATAAATCATGAATAACTTTTAAGTTGTTGAGTTTGAAAATATGAAAACAATATTAATAGATTTGTCTTAAAATATGCTTTCATAAAAGTATACATATATCACTTTTGAATAAATATTTTTATAGAAAAATGAAGTCAAAGTCATGCTTTGGAGACCGTGTCATTGTCTAAAACGACTTCTTTTACCAATATGGAGAGAGTACATAAAATATAATATTTGCATTTATCTAAAGCTTAAAAATATTAATAATATAAAAATAATATATTCAATAACCTTAAATCGAATAAAATATTCATATGAGCTAACATATCATCCATTTGTGAAGTGCAAGACATGAAGTAATACAAAATTAATATAAGTTATGATGACTTTTTCCCTAAAACTACGACTCGTTTGGCTCGCGAGCGGCTCACGAGCCGGCTCGAGTTGGCTCGTTATAGCTAACGAGCTAAAATCCTGGCTCGGCTCGGCTCGTTATCATAACGAGCCGAGCCGAGCTGAGCCGAGCCAGCCACGAGCCGAGCGAGCTAACGAGCTTCGAGTTTTTCATCTAGCCTTAAGCAGGACTTAGCAGCTTCAACCTGAAGTGCTTGAGACAACAAGGATCCAAGTTTTAGATGCTATTGCCGTAGTTCTCTGCAAGGGCAGGGCCTCCGCCCTCCGCATCCTTAGTGGCGTGAATATGAGGGAAATAGAGGCAGCGTGAACAGTGTGAGCTCAAGTAGGAGGCTGAAACGTGGGATGTCGCGGATAGTGATCCCTAATATATTGCCGTAGAAAAATAATGGTCATATCAAAATTATCTATACTTGAAGCAGCACACAAGAACAAAAGTTTTTTTTTTCCAACCAATTTTAGAGATTCAGTTTAGGAACAAGTAGTTTTGAAATACTAAATATTTTTTTTCAAACCTTTAGGTTTAGAATAAACCAAAGGGAAGTGCTAGCGCCTGCACGTCCGATGGGGATGAATTCCATCGGACGCCCGCACGCACGCCTGACACGCCCGCTCAACGCCTGACCCACCCCATCTGTTCACCCCGTCCCCGTAGGCGCACCCCTGACCCGTCCTGCCCTCGATCGCCGGCCCCCAGCACTCTGTGCCCCATGTCCGCTGGCCACTGGCTCGCCGCGCCCCCTGACTCTTCGAACAGCATGAAACGCGTGCAACATGAAACACTTGAATGCAATATACGTCTAAAACAGATGAAACATCTGGAACATACACTTGCAACATATGTGTGAAAATATATGTAATATTCAGATAGAACACTTGCAACTTGCAATATAAAAACACTTGCTGCAACAGGAAGACTGAAACAGTTGAAACATTTTGGAACATACTGTTGCAACATATGTGTGAAAACATATCCATCATCCAGATCAAAGCATTTACAACATAAATTTGGAAACAGATGAAATATTTTGAACAAACGCTTGCAACAAGCCTCTAAAACAATTGCAACATGTGCAACATCCCCTGATCTACTTTTGCAACATCCATATGAAACAATTGCAACATACATCTGAAATGCCCGAAACACTTCAAACGTACATATGCAACATAGGAGAGGGAAGGTTGGGCCAGTTGATTCTAGTCGTCAGGGCCGAAGACGGTGGCGAACGGCTGTGCGCGAGCACCACTGCCATCAGCACCACCAGTACTAGGCTTGGCTTGGCAGTGACGGTGAGGGATAGGGGCCGAGGAGCACCATGGCCGCCAGAGTGGGGGAGAGGCGCCCACTCCCCTGCAACACCGCTACGCCACCTCCGTGGATCTCGTCGGGGTGGGGGAGAGGGCCACCGGGTCTGCGACATTAGGGGCTTCCGGTGGGTGAGGACATCGGGGTGGGGGAAAGGGCCGCCGGGGTGGGGTAGGAGGACGGTGGGGTGGGGGAGGTGGAGCGCTGGGGTGGGCAAGCGAGAGAGAGAGTGGAGCAACATGGAAGCATGAGAGAGGAGCTCGTTGGACAGGCGGCGCCTGTGGAGCGAGGTGAGACAGCCAGGAGTTGATTTTGTTATTTATTTATTTAGGCGAGCGGCACGTGTGGTAGTGAGGTAAAGTTGTGGTGGACGTCACACTACGCGTCCGGAGGGGAGTCGCTGGCGTCGAATGTCTTGTTTGTAGCATTACCGTAAATCAAAAGGTGAGCGCGTAGTAGATTCCATAGTGTCCATTCAATTACTGATAACATAGTGACCGGATCAACTTGTAACCAGTGTACACGGGGGCTCCGAAGGTCTATATATATGTGCAGTTATGCACCAACCCCACATGTATACCATTCACTTATTATGTTACGATCTGTCAGTTACATCACAACCTTTTCCTATGATATAATTTTTCTAGCAGAACACATTACCATTCACTTATATTCAGAAAATGCGTTGATTAGTTATAATAAGGGTACGGTGTTGTCTTGTTCGCAAAAAAAAAAAGGTGTTGTCTGGCCACAATTCACATGTGAGACCCAGTTCTTCTTGCAATGAAACCTAAAAGAATATATTTCCATTGGTAATAGCTAATTCAAACTTCACAGGGCAGTTGTAGAAGACCTTACATGTGATGGAGCACGTTTTAGATCCTGCTTCGTCAACAAACCGTTTACTTCAGTTTTCTTCATCTTCCACATCTCCATCAATATGATCCACAAATAAATCATCATCACCATCTTCAACTTCATAACCACTATCTAGGAAACCTGAATCTTCACTGTCATCAACATTGGCACAGTCATCCAGCCAAAGGGTGGACCAAGTATCAACTTCAGAACTGTCAAACCAGCTAATCTTCCCATCCACGTAACTCCTTAAGTGACCATACCCAACAAAACCCACCATGGTGAAGCTCTACTGTAAACTCTTCATGATTCTGACCGACACACATGGATTGCGGACAAACACACAACAAAGAGCAAATTTTTACACACATTCATCAAATTTGGACAATTCTTTGTACAATACTCCCTCCGTATCCTAATTAGATGACGTTTAGGACATGAGTACGATTACCAAGGGGTGATTAATTAGGGGTTAGTTTCCTGTTTTGCCCTTATTAAATACAGCTGAGGGTGCTACCTGTACAGCAATCCATCGTAGCTCAGTTGGCCAAGGCTCCACGGCCTGAGGCATGAGCTCCACGGTTTGACCCCTGGCAGCTGCAGTATTTTTTCGTTGTCGCCACAATTTTTGCATGGCTTTGCATGGCGTTGTGCGGGCTCGTGTTTGGCCGTTCGCGGGTGCTGCGCGTTTTTGTTGTTTCGCGCGTCTAGCAGTGTTGTGTGGCACTGGCGCGCATGCGGTGCGGTGTGGATTCATTTGGCTGGGCGAGGCGCGCGCGTTTAGCAGCGTCTTTTGCGGTGGCGCCACTGTGTTTACAATTTAGCGCTCGATTGCCTGCGTCGTTTGAGTTCCACCGTGGCTATTAATACACAGTCTTTCCCCGGCCTATTCTCTTTCCATAGCCGTGCATCATCTCCACACTTTCCTGTTTTCTCTTTGCATGTACCGCTTGCAATGTCAACTGATCCAGCAAGAGTGCCTGCCTTAGATCTGAATGTACGCTTAGAAGATGATGACAACGGCTTTGATCTGAACGTTGGCTTAGAAGATGACTATGGTAATGTGTTTCCTTGTTTGATTTTGCTTGTTTCACTCAACCTCGATCTCTCCTTTTTTTTTCCTTTTTTTGGACAGGGTTTGATTTAAACTTGTCATTGGATGAGTATGATGCGGTTGATTTCGACTTCGTACAAAACCTTCCTGGTAATCCTGCATGCCGTCCTATTATTTTGATACAACATGTACCATACAAAATCTGCATGCCGTGCCTAGTAAATGTGCTTGTTTTTTTCCTATTGCTAGAACATGCATGCCGTGGCTAAGTATTGTACTAGTATGAATCTTGCTTGTTTTTTCTTTCATTTTAGCTACATCTTGCCGTGGATCCATCTTGCCGTGAACAAGTAGTACTACTACGAATATTATCTTGCCTAGTAAATGTGCTTGCTAATAAAAGAACTTGCTGTTGCTAGCTAAGAATAGAACTTGCCGTGATGTTTAACTATGAATAGAACTTGTTGTAATAAAATATCACTATGAATGGCCTTGTTTTTTTCTCTATAAATACTAGAAAATGCCGAGTATTACTTGCTGTTGCTAAGAACACTAAGCATTATTTTTTTAACAGAACATGTTCAACAGCCCCACCGAAATAAAGAGATGACAGAACACATCCGCAAACAAGTTTATCAATCTTTGTTGGCTAGAAGCAACAATGGTAAACTAGGCAAGAAGGACACTACCATTGTTGCCGAGCAATTTAGGCTTAAAATTCGTGCAGTTCAAAGGTTATGGAAAAGAGGTAAAACACAACTTGCAAACTCCATTCCAGTTGATGTTTCAAGTCCGGCGGCATATGCGACTCCGGCACCACCTCGTCCGGCTCCTGCGAATCCGGCACCACGCCATCAGCGGGGACCAGCACGATGCCCTCGTCCGGCTCCTGCGAGTCCAGCGCCACGCCGTCCGCGGCGACCTCCTGCGAATCCGGCACCACGCCGTCCGCAGCGAGCAGCATGATGACCTCGTCCGGCTCCTGCGAATCCTGCGCGACGGAGAGCAGCGGGTCGGAGTCCACGGACAGCAGCGGGTCGAGGACGTCCTCCGCGGCGACCTCCTCCGACTCCGGCCCGATGTCCTCCACGGCAAGCGCCTCCGAATCCGGCCCGACGCCGTCCGCGGCGACCAGCACCCGCGCGCTGCCGGTCTCCATAGCGACGAAACGAACTGAACAGGCGATGCGAACGGGCGGCGCGCGTGCCTGGGCAGCCTGCGAGCGTGCTGTGGACAGGGGGCGACCGCGGCGATCTCTTCAATCGAGGAGTCTGTGATTAATGACGAGGAGACCATGCCAACGGGCGGCCATGCGAACGGGCGGCGCGCGTGCCTGGCTAGGGGTAATCGCGTCCAAATTGCCCTCGGTACCATGAATGACTTCTTTTGCCGCAAACGGCCTAGCCTCCAGAACGTCGTCTAATTAGGATACGGAGGGAGTAATTCATGATAATTCATCATATTTGGACACAAGTTCTACATACAGTACAAGTTTATGAGAAAGGTAATGCGCATTAATGCTACAGTTACTTCTTCCGTGCACTGAAAAACATGAAAAATTATACAGTTTCTAGAGTCCATGAACCATGTAATCGCCCTGACTAAAACCCCAAGGCCCCAAAAATCCACCACATAAAGGCCCAAATCAAAATCCCTAAACCCTAGCATTTGTTCTATGTGCATCCAACATCAACTCCTACATCCAAATCAATAGCAAACACAGAGAAGGTTCCACATTTAGGGCTTGGAGAACTCATTGTACGTCAGCGTAGGGTCGCCCTTTCTCTGTAGCGGCGGAGCCATCGCCGACCGCTGCCAATGCGGCTAAGTTGTCTAGCACCACCCGCCACCTTCACCTTCATCCTTCCAGTTCAACCTAAGATGCTCCGGTCCATGATGATCTTCTATGGTGGTGAGAGGCACGAGAACAGATTCAAAAAAAAAGAGAGGCGTGAGAACGATGAGAAAGACGAAGAGGCGGAAGAGGACATTGTTTTCCCCAAATAAAAAAGCCGTTGGATCAAGCTTGTGCCATCGTGGAATCGAAGGCCACGTTAGCAAACGGGTCTAGGCTGAGCCGTTTGGACACGCGTCACTGCTAGAGTCAAGTTCCTGTAGCCAGACCGGTATTTTTGGAGTTCGGGGATCTATTTGAGACCCGACGTCATAATATAATTTGTGAACACAATGCCGGATCTTGTTTTAGGAGTTCAACTCCCATGTACACAACATGTGTATCTGCTTGCCATTCATCTTGCCTTTGTTTCAGTTCAGAGAGTAATATAATTGGAGATGGCTCCACAAATCATATCTTTTCCTTTTGAAGAGTTTATTATAGATGAGTCTCTCTTTAATCGTTTCTATATCTAAAACTGTACAAGGTAGATATACCATCCAACTCGATTTAGCATTACTAAGAAATTAAGAAGCAAAGAAGAAAACTACTGAAAACAAGCAAATAACAATATTTGAGTCTTCCTACATGTTAACCAGTGGTCTAGTAGACCAAATCACCACTCACTAGGATTAATCGGATTGGAGATTTGGGACTAGCGAGCATGGCATCCGGAATGTCAGAAAACTCCAAGCCAGCAACACGAGTCCGAAAGTCACGCGCGTGTCCTTGCACCAGGCAACAGACAGAGACTATTTTTTTGACTGCTATAGTTTTCCCCAATCGGAAGGCCAAGACGCAAGAGAGAAGCGCAGCATGGCAATGTTTGAGCAGACTATTGACTGAATCACTAAAATATTTGAACAGACACAGACAAGCTTTAGCGCCGCCAGTGTGCATGAACAATTGAACATTATCAACAAAAACAGGAGGTAAAACCGTAAAAGAGCTCGCAGGCATGGCAAGCTGTAGGAAAAACAAACGCTTACCGGGGCGAGGGGGCGGAGGGACTCGGTGGTACGGGAGTGGGACGCAGACGGCCGCGGCACTTCAGAAAACCGCCTGCGAGTCAAATGCGATTGCTCTCGTCTCTGACTCTGAGATCACGAACGAGCAAATTCTTGATTAAGAAAAAACGGGTAATGAACGACAGGGAAGGAGACTCTGAAAACAATTCGAAATCCACGAAGAAAAAACTCGAAGTGGACGACAGGAAAGGAGACCCTGAAATCGCGAACTAGCTGGTTCTTGATTTCTGTTCGAAATCCAAAAAAAAAAGGGAAGCGAACGACTCTGAAATCACGAACAGTTCTTGATTTCTAAAAAACGGGAAGTGAACGAAAGGGAAGGAGACTATGAAATCAAGAACAGGTTCTTGATTTTCGAAATCTGCAAAGAACACGAGCAAGAACGCGAGCAAGTAGAGAGAACTCGGAAAAAAAAACTAAGCACCGGCGATCAGACCGCGAAAACGATTTCTCCCCCGCTACCTCATGCTCTGCTTCTGCCGCGCCGCTGGGCTCAGGTGGTCTGTGTCTGGACTAGAAGGATCCTTCTCCGGGCTCTCGGGTTTTTCTGGGGGCGCCATTGCTGGCTGGACGGAGGCGCGGAAGTCGGATGCAGAGGAACAAGAACTGCGAAAGGCGGCAGCAGAGGGAAAAGAACAGGAGGAATAGGAGGGCGCTAATGAGTTTCCCTTTTGCCGTTTACATAGTTTAGAGCATCTCCAGCAGATTGCTAAATCAACTTGCCATCTTGCAAATTTTGGCAAAACTTGAAAATCTTTGCTCCAGCAGATTGGCAAACAGACTTGCCAATCGAGCGAGCTTGCCATCCGGCGCTTCCGCGCGCGCATATATACGCACGCGGAGTCGAGTTGCCATCGTAGTTTTCGGTCGTATTCCCGCGTAGTCGGTCCTATTCCCGCGCGCGCCAAGAGGTCTCCCGCGTCGCGCGTTTCCAATCCCCGCGCCGCGCTTCCTATTCTATCGTGGCTTGGACTGCATATATATATGTACCTGTTCGTCGTCTCAGCTTCGTGAAGGACGGTCGCGGCGGCTTTGTGAAGGTTGGTTGAAGAAGTACAGGCGCGGCGGCTGATCCAGGAATCGGCAACGATGCCGGCGGCTGCCGTCCAGTGAAGATCGAGGTGCGACATCAATTCCAGTGAAGATCGAGGTACGACGCCGGCGGCTGCTTTCCCTGGATCTTCTTTAAGTTTTAGCAGGTGGGTTTAGGGTTCTAATTGATCTGCATGGCCGGCTTCAGTAGATGGGTTTAGGGTTCAGTATGTGTAGATCATGCTGCTTGGTTCAGTATATCATTCAGTATGGTTCAGTTTGTAGGTTATTCAGTATGGTTCAGTATATCATTCAGTACATAAGATTTTTTTTAAGTTCAGTATGTACATCATTTTTTTTAAGTGAGCATACGAAATGCGGCAGTGATTTTTTGGAAGCAACTCAGTCCAAGCACGCCGGCTGCATTCCTTTTCTGCACAAAGTAGTCATCGTGTGCTTCAACAGCAGACATTATGCGTAGGAAAAGCTCCCTAGACATCCTATACCTGAACAAAACAAAATAAGGTTTTAAAACTCGTATAATAATTAAGTACATACTAAAGTGAAAGAACAACAACCTTCGACGGAATAATGCAGGGCCGTATGTTGGATTCACCGCCAAATAATCTTGAAACATCCTGTCATGGCCGGCTTCTCTATCTCGATAAATAACTCGACGACCCATGACAGAACCACCATGTCGCTTGTTGGCTTCAGCAAACTTGTGCACGATTCGAGCAGCCGAAAATACCACATCATCGTCATCGGATGATGAATCATCTAGTCGTCTTGTACGACGGGATCTCTTCACTAATGCCCGGCTGTTCATGGACGAAGAACCCTAGTGGCCCGACATGGAGGACGGCGATGGCGGGCTGGATGCAGGAGAGGGCCGGCGTGAGGCAAACAGGGAAGGGAGAGGGCAGGGAAAGGAACTTGGCCGGCGGCCAGGGAAGGATCTTGGCGGCAGCAAAGAAGATTACCTGGCGACGGCGTCGAAGAAAGCTGAGCAGCGCCGGCGTCTTCGATCGAGTTTCACATGCGGAGGAATATGACCAGGAGGCGGCGGCGTACGTCGTTCCGTTTCCACGAGCAAGGAAATCACGATGGGAGGAAAAAGAGATCAGGTGGGCCTCCTTAGATCAGGTGGGCCTCCTTTTTAAAATTTGCCAAGCCCAAAATGCCAAACTGCCGGAGAGAGCCTCTTTTTGAACTCCCCATATTGGTTTGTGACTTGCCAAAACACAAGATTTACCAGTATTTAGTATTAGTTTGTGTGCATGTGGGCTGATTCTTGTACCGCAGTGTAAGCGCGACTGGTCGACGACGGTCCGGCCCATCAAGGCTTGTTTAGTTCGTGAATTTTTTTTAAGAAATGGTACTGTGACATTTTCGTGCTTATTTAGTAATTAGTGTCCAATCACGATCTAATTAGACTTAAAAGATTCGTCTCGTGAATTTTGTATAAATTGTGTAATTAGTTTTATTTTTTATTTATATTTAATGCTTCATGTATGCGTCAAAGATTCGATGTGACGAGAAATTTTGAAAAATCTTGCAAAATTTTGGAAACTAAACCGGCCCTAAGTTAGGTCGGGTCCAAATGTAGCCCAGCCACAGTGACTGCGCACTGGCACGGATGGCGGCGGCGGGCGGCGGCTCCCATCGGCGTGGGGACCGGGCTGCGACGAGGACAGCGGCGCTCAGCAGGCGGAGGCGGTGATACATCGTGTGCCAGAGCCAGACGCTGGCTCTGATCTATGTTTCTGACAAAGCAGTTTGCCCGCGCGTGGAAATTTGAGAAAAACTCTGGCACCTGATACTGTGCGTTCGCCTAAAATGGATACAAGTTCTCGGGTATATAGTTCTATTTCTAAGGGAAACTCTTTGTTTAGTTGAGAGTCTGAAATGGATCAGTGATTCCAATGTTGAACTTGTTGCCATTTTAGTTCTTTTTCAGGGTCCATTTCTAAGGGAAACTCGACGAATCTGTCGTTCCGGTTGTTACTGATGCTTAACCATGATGTCTGCCTATATCTGTCATGTTGAAAATCTACCATGAGGAAAGATCTAAAGGCTCAATATTCAGTGCTCTAGAGGTGAGCAATGTAGGCTTACCTTCCTTTCCTTCACACGATTTTTTGCTTGCATGAGTAGTTCATCTCCCGCAGATCATCCCCAAGAACCACATTGAGATCTACAAGCATCTCTTCAAGGGTATGTGATTCTTGGTCCAGTGAACTTGCAATAGGGTTAGCTTGCGTTGATTGGTTGTTTCATTTTCTGGGAGGAGACAGATCTTCAAATTGTTTTCTTATAATAGGAGAGTACTAGTGTATTATTTCGAGTTTAAATTTTTGGTCCAATTTTAGCATCCCAAAAACTTAGCGAGCAGATATATAGGCTTGACAGAGCGAGCTTGTGATCTAATTTTGTACTCCAAAACTAGGGAAATGAACATAGGTTCTGGTTCTCCCCTATACTAGGGAAATGAACATATGTTCTGGTTTGTTGTTATATATTCATCACTGTGAATTCAAAATATAGACTCTCTAGGATGAAGTCATCTCGATCTGTATCTTTTGACTGCACATGTTCAAGCATTCAGTCTTTTTTTTCAGGGTGCATCCAGTATGGTTCTATTCGTAGATTTTTTCCTTGTTGATTTAACTGCCAAACATGGATGGTTCTAGTCCTTGTTGATTGAACTAATACTATTCTTGTTATAGAATATGTTGTAAAGATTGTGCTAGCACATTTTCAGAGATTTTTTTTGTTTCAAGAGAGGAATAGAAAACTGACTCAAGTATTTTTATTCTCTCACTGATCTCACATAGCATCTGAGAGGGATGTAGGTGCTCTGCACATGCAACAAAGCAACATCTGAGAGGGAGGGGAGAATGCTCCCCAGGTGCTAGCTTCCTCGCCGCATGTCAGCGAAGGAGCTCATCACAGGAGGGGAGCAGAGGAAGCTTGGTTCTTCAACTTCTTGGTTGGATGTAGGTATGTTCTGCTGCCTACTTGATTGCTTATTTGGATGCAATTCCTTGTGAATTCAGTGGTTCAGGGGGTTCTGTTCGAAATTATCTTAGTTTTATGGAATGTGGTCCCAAAGGTTGCAGCTCCTTGTGAATTACAAACATAAACATTAGAGAGGTTGATGGAAACTAGAGAATAGGCGCAAGCTTCTGCTGCCCATTCTTGCAGCCATCCTCACCTACCAGGCAGGCTTGAGTCCTCCAGGTGGCTTCTGGCAGGAGAATAATACAGGCCATGTCATTGGCAACCCAGTGCTCAATGAGAACTACTGACATTGTTACATGGCTTTCTTTTACTGCAACGCAACGACCTTTGTCCTGTCCTTGGCCATCATCATGCTGCTGGTTAACAGAAAGCTTTCGACGAGGGGGATACAGTCCTAACGCTCAGGATATTTGTGGTTAATATAACAGGTGGGGACTTTGTCCCACCTGTCGACCCTTCAATAAAAAATCTCTTCTCATCCTAATTCCTGAGAGCTCCAATTGTAGCCGGTCCCAGTATTCCTTCGCAAATTGTACAGTTGCGACTTACTGAGTTCAGGCCTATTCATGATTCAACACAGGTTGGTGAGCATGGTGGGACTGGTGCAAGCTTGCCTCCGGTTGATGAGCAAGTCATTAGCATGAAACTGTTTACCCCTGCCAAAGGGACAATAGGGTTATCAAGGGAGCAGGATCCTGAGTTTTTTTCTTGCTTGCTGTGGACTTGGCGGCCTAGGTGTTGTCGCAGTTACCCTTTGATGTGTAGAAAGACACCAGCTTGTGGAGCATGCATTCATTTCCAATGCAGATGAAATCAAGAATAAACACAAGTAATGTTTCGTGGTGCCAATCTTTATTTAGCTGTATAATTGGTTTGCCTATGCAGTTGTAACATCCTCAGATTTATTCCTTTCTCCCTTTTGCAGGAAAGCAGCTCTCCGAAAACAAATGTATTAAGTACTTGTGGATTCCATATACTGACACAGTTGTGGTCCAATGCAATCCTCCCTCAAAGTGGAGAACCCCAATACTGACATCAAAGTATGGAAAGGATGAAGCTTTACAGCATGTTTGAGACCTTTATTGTGAGTCACTGAAAAAATAGAGGTATGCAACGCACATTTGTTATGGTTTGATACCCCAAATTCGAATGCTTACTATGGTGTTTTCTATGCAAATGTGTCTTTACTTTCTGTTCTCTTACCAATAATCTCCAAAATATTCTCTTTCTTAGAAATTGAACTGACACTACAAAAATAATGGTATTCTAAAACTGCTGTATCCATTTAGATTAAGTTTGTCTCTACATTTCAGTCTGAGTCTGTCCACTCCTTCCTTACTGCAGAAATAAGAGGTGATTCCAGATGGGAGAGTTGCATTTTTTTTATAAAGGGGAGAGTTGTATTTATCTCGTGAGTAATACAATTATAGTATTTGTTATGTGTATGATGATATTAATATGTTCAGTAGCTGAGTAGCATCTGCTAGGCATTATCAGCTAGAAAGATGGTAGTTTGTGGGTGCACCCGCTAGTTTGTTCTTCTCTTAGGAGTTTACTTGCTTAAATACTCTCAGAGGAAGATTTTTATTTCTATGTTAGACTTTTCATGGATGTTTTAGGACTTTCTGCTATTGAAATTAGGAAAGGATATTTTCCTTGCCCTTTCACCAGATAAAACGGTAATGAAGTGTAAATTGGGGCTTTTGTGGCTGCTACTTAGTTAACTAGTATACAAATATAGAACCTTCAAGCATCAGTTCTGTTACTTTTAGAGACGTGCAATCAGACCTCAGCAACTTAGATCCCACAAATTCTCTGCAGCTTTAAAATGTGTGATCAAATGCAATAATAGAAGTTCGCAAAAAAAAATGCAATAATAGAAAAAAGGTGAGAATCACTGACTGCTGCAGCACATATGAAATGTTCTAAAGATGACTTAACATGAAAAAAAATTAGAGACTGAATTTTATTTTGCATGGATGATACAAAAATAATATGACGATTTTATTTTAAAGAGCTTTGTATAGTTGAAATCCTACATTAGCCAAACAAAATGTCTCTAGCAATCAAACATCAACCTAGTTTGATGGGATCTATTTCTTACATCCTAGTGTTTTAGTTAATTGGTTGGCTGGTGCCTGGTGCCCCATTATCAATGTCATGTATTGCCAGGATCTGAAGCCATTTGATGGCGATTTCTCTGTATCCTCAAGGAATCATCAAGGCTGCTTTTGCAACTCCATATGTTTATCCTCCTTTGTATACCTTGGCATGCTCTGAATTTGTGTGTCTCTTCTCTTCTTACTGCCTGTATTGTTTGAAAATGACTCACGTTTATATTTTGATTTAGAATCACACCCAGGCAAAGAGTCTGAAGATGTACCATTTTATTTGGGGAAAGCAGGATGTATTTGTCATCACAAATAATCATTGCTCTGGAAACATATATTGGAGACTGGACCTCATTGGAATACTAAGATGTTGGTAAACACACTTTCAGAATAACATTTTGCATCTATTCTGAAATAGAGAGATTATTCAGGTCAGCATATTCAGAACATTTTTGCAAAGGTTTTTCAGTCTAAATGTTCAGAACATTTAGAACTCTGGATAATCAGTGTGTATGAATATTCAGGCTGTGTTGAAAGTGTTAGTTTCATAATAATTAAGTTGTTTGTTTTATTGCAATTTACAGCTAGAGGTTTAGTCTGTGTATGCTATCCGCGTTGTTTGTTTTAACGGTCAGCAATCAACGGCTATCCGCGTCTGGAGCTTGCGTTGGTACGGGAGTGTTTTTCTTGGTAACTCCAGCAAGCCCTTTCGGTGACAGAATGGTGGTGCTTTCATGGCGATACGCCAATACGCTGCGTGGAAAACTGGCGAGCGTGTTCAGCCGGGCCGTGTTGCGCCTCGCACAGTCACATGTACAGTCATTCCTGGAAAGAGTATAGCAAGCGGGGAACTGTCAGCAGTGCTGTTCCTTTTTTTTGTTTGTTTTTTTAAGGAGGCAGTGCTGTTCCTGATCGTAGTGGCGGGAAGATGGGCGCGACTGAAGATGGCATCGTTGGGCCGGCGTCGTCCAAAGGAAGCAAGGCCCAGGAAGCGTAACATCAGGATTCAAGGCCCAGCGTGGGTTAATTGTGTTAGCGTCGCTGGAAAAGAAACAGAGCAGAGCTCTTGTCTCCCTACGCGCGGCTATTACTCGCTTTGCCCTTTTTTTTTTTTGCACGCACGCTGTGTAACGTATCTCTACGGTGTTACTTTACCGAGCAGAAGAAAGTGTTTGCATCCGTTCCAAATTATAAGTCGTTTTGATTTTTTTAGTACATTTATTTTATTAGGCATCTAGATATAATATATTATGTCTTACATAGCAAATTTTATATACCAAAAAAGTTAAAGTGACTTATAATTTGCAACGGATGAAGTAGTTTTCATCCAACTTCAACCTCGCTTCGTTTGCCAAACAGTTTTCGTCTGATTCCCAAACCTCGCTCGCCCTTTTCCTCCCATGCGCACATGTCCCGCCACTTTCTCCTCGTGCTGCCACCCACGCAACTGAACCCAGCCCCCTCCGAGCACTGTCCCTGAGTGAATGAGTTGCCGCCTCTACTGAGTGCAGACAGTAGCGAGGTGCCCTATGTAGCCGACAAAGGCCCAGCCCAACCTCCCCACTGAGTGTCGTGCCGCTCGTGAGTATCTCGAGGAAGGTACGCAGCAAGGGGACGTTGGTCTCGGCGGCACCCGAGAGGACGATGCCACACAACACCTCCTTGCTTTGTCAGTTGCTCCAGAACATGGCCGAGGCATTCTGGATCTCATAGAGGAGATCTGCAAAGGTGCACTAGAAATGGGGAGCCAGCGGTAGCCCCTCTCTGGTAATGATATGATGGTGAACATTGGTCACAGCGATGTTTCATCATGGTGGGGTTTTGGTGCAACCGAGGCAGATCTAGCGAGAGAGTACCTCCAGGTCAAAGCGCAGGAGACCAACTGGAGGAAACAGCGTCGGGGATTCGTTGTCCTCCTATGACGCCCCGCTAGAGAGGTGGAGCTCGCTACTATGATCAGCAACGTAGTGCAGACTCCCAAAGTTGAGAGCTTTGGTTGGGGGTGAAGGCGCTGCCGGCAGAGACGATCTTGTCAGAGAAGCGCACACTGCCCTCATGGGCAATGTCTCCAGCTCCAGCAGTGAAGATGGTGGCCTGAGGCACCAAAGAGCGATGATCACGCATGATGCTCCCTTACCTGGCATGCCAATTGTCGTGGGTTCGATTTCGTTGCAGTGATTAGTGATTTGACATGGGTCAATGCGTGGGTCTTCGATAGCTTAAGCGCTCAAAACATAAGAGGGTTATCCTGGTTTGTGCGTCTAAGCCTTATGTCTAGCAGTGGCGTTCTTCGTGTTAGAATGCTCAATTGAGAGGTTTACAATGGAGAGAGAGAGAGATAGGTATATGGGAAGTGCTAATGTGCTATGCTACTAATCTGGGGTTTGACGAGTTTGAGAGCTTGATCCTTTTTATAGGAGCCCCATGGCCAGCCTTATATATTGGAGGGTGTTAGAAGAGTCGACGTCGTTGGGATTGGGAGGAGAGAGTCGAGGGAAGCGGCGGCGGAGCTACAGTACCCGCGCGCTACAGTACCGCTGGTACTGTTCACGTCGGCGAGAGGCAGAGGACCGGCGGCTAGGGCTGTGAGGGGCGCTGGGAACGCCGGCTGCGGGGCTTCGCCCACGGCCAGCAAGTGAGAAGGTTTTTCCTTCTAATCTCTTGCTTAATTAGATTGATACATCTCATCTCCTTATATAGAGAAGAGGTCTTACTTGACCCCTAAGCAAGCGACTAATTAACCCTAACGGGCTAAGGCCCAATAGGCCCTTGACTCTTCTAACACTACACCCCACCTAGACATGCAGCTCGTCCTCGAGCTGCAACCTAACTCGACTCTGCTAGACACAAACCTAACACCTAAAAACAAGCCTTTTACATCTCGGCTTATTTTATTGACCTTAAATAGACTACGACTCTTTATTTTTGACTCCTGAAGATACGGCGGACACCCTCCGCTTGATGAACCTGTACGTGTGTAGCCACCTGGATCCCATGGAGCCCACCGGAACGAGAGGGGTGCACGGGTATAGCCACCAGGAATTAGTCGCGATAGCGACCAGTGGAGACGTCCTCGCGGCGGCCGGTGCCGGAGCACGGCAGCGCTAATTAAGGTCCGCCTATGGGTGGCCACACACCCGCGTCCCCAAACGCCGGCGCTGTAGACGCCAAGTTCGCCACCCGAGGTGGCGATGCCACGCCCGATCTTCATGACGCAGCGGACGATATCGGGGCCCTCCATGTGGCGAAGCGCAGCCTGGTGGCGAAGCAAAGGGGCACGGGGCACAGGCACCAGCTGCAACCCACGCATCTCCCGCGCCTGACGTCGCGCCAGGAGTCCACGTGCTGCAGCCTGTAACCGTACCGCCGCCAGGACCGCCTCCTGCATCTTCTGGCGCATCTCCTGCAGCCGCTGCCATGCTCGGAGACCACGCGCAGCAGCCTGCAGCCGCACCACAGCCGACACTTGGTGAATAAGCATCGGCTGCGCTGCGATGTCCTTTCGCTGCTTGATCTGCTGTGCGGTGTCTGCCTTCGCGCGGCGAAGCACAGCTTGGAGGAACTGCGACGGGGTGCGGGGCTGAATCAGCTGCAGATCGCACAGCCGCTGCACTCGTCGGTGCGCCAGGAGGCCACGCGCCGCCGCCTGCAGCCGCACCGCCGCCGACACCTGGCGCGCAAATGCCGCCTGACGGCTCTCCATGACGGCCAACCATACGTTGATGTCGGCCAGCGCCTTGGCGAGCTGATCCCACAGCGGCTCATCGAAACCTGACATCTCCGATACCAGATTGTTATGAACGTCGTTGGGATTGGGAGGAGAGAGTCGAGGGAAGCGGCGGCGGAGCTACAGTACCCGCGCGCTACAGTACCGCAGGTACTGTTCACGTCGGCGAGAGGCAGAGGACCGGCGGCTAGGGCTGTGAGGGGCACTGGGAACGCCGGCCGCGGGGCTTCGCCCACGGCCGGCAAGAGAGAAGGTTTTTCCTTCTAATCTCTTGCTTGATTAGATTGATACATCTCATCTCCTTATATAGAGAAGAGGTCTTACTTGACCCCTAAGCAAGCGACTAATTAACCCTAACGGGCTAAGGCCCAATAGGCCCTTGACTCTTCTAACAGAGGGCAATAGGGGTAAAAGTTGAATGGTTCTAGGGTTTTGTGTCTTAATATTCGGTCGGTGGTGGCGTCGGGAGTCATCCCTCATTCTTGGGTCATGGCCGACAATCTTCAACCCCTTCTGACATCCCTTGCTAGAGCTTGGAGTCGACTGTCAGGTGTGGCCATGGTGTTGGACCTTCTCTAGGTTCGCCTTCTCATGGCATTAGTCGCATGACAAGGATCTGGCCACATGCATGGGGAAACTAGCAGGCAGGCCCGAACTCCTCCATGCAGCAGGCACACGGTCGTCCTTGTTGCATTACGTCATGCCCCGGGCATGACCATATGTTGAGATTTTTGTGGGAGCTCTCCATGGTTAGTGAGATTAGAAAGGGAGGGATTCGAGGGCGGTGACTGGCGAGGCGGTGGAAAAGAACCAGATGGGCGGTGCCGGCAGCGGTGGCGAGGTAGAAACCTTTTTTTCTTTGATTGGATTTAGGGGAGGGCAAGAGTGGAGCGTAGGGTGGGCCGCCGGTGGCAAATGAGCCGCTGGCTAGAGGTGGTGGTAGAGGTTGGAGTGGGATGCCAATGTTTGTTGAAAATAACATGTATTTGGAGAAGATGAATCATGTGGGGGCTATAGCATCATTAATGATAGTGAAAGGTCTTGATGGCTAGAGGGGGGGTGAATAGCCTTTTAAAAACTTCTACAATGACAAGCTAAACAAGTTTATCAATACAACAAATAGCGAGATGCGAGTTTTGCTTAGCCTACGGGGTGTTTGCAAGCCACCTATCCAATTCACAATTCTAGTATATTTGCACTCAACCGCACAAGTTAAACCGAGAAAGTAACTACAACTACAACTAGCAAGCTATACAAAAGAGCTACTCTAGCAAAGCAAACTAGGAAAGTAATGCGGAGTTGAGTTAGGAGGGTTTCACCGAGGGGCGAAGTATTGAGCCAACCAATATGATCAACAATGAATACCAAGACAACCGAACACCGGGATCAATCAATCACAATATGAAAGTGATGACACGAAGATTTATCCCGAGGTTCACGTGCTTGCCGGCACGCTAGTCCCCGTTGTGTCCCTCTTCACCACGTGGTTCGGTGGCTAATCGGTCTCACACCGAGCCTCTCAAAAGGCGCCACAAGAACCTACCAAATGGCAAAAGGTTGCAATGACACGAGCAATTTACTAATGTTGCCTTTGGCGCTTCGCCGAGGTAGGCACAAACCCCTCACAATCACTGGAGGTGGCCAAGAACAATCACCAACTCTTGCCAACGCCTCCAAGCTGCTCCAAGCCGTCTAGGTGGCGGCAACCACCAAGAGAAACAAGAATCCCGCAGCAAATCAACCACCAAGTGCCAACTAGATGCAATCTCACAATGCAAATGCACTTGGATCACTCAATCTCACTTCGAATATGCAAAGAAGCAAGAGAGATGAGTGGGAGGGGAGTTGCTTAGCTCAAAGTGCTCACAAGTATGTCAAAATGTCCAAGAGAGAGAGCCTTGAGCCGGCCAACGAGTATTTATAGACGTACCCCTTCGAATATAGCCGTTAGGAACTTAAACAGCCGTAATCGCGCTGACCGGACGCGCCGATCGCGCAACGGCTCTTTTTCGAAACACCGACCGGACGCGCTGGTCGCAGCGACCGGACGCGCTGGTCACGACCGGACGCGCCGGTCCCGTGACTGACCGGACGCGCTGGTCAACCCTGAGTCGCGCGAAACGAACCAGCGACCGGACGCGCTGAAGAACTGACCGGACGCCACAGTGCCCGCGTCCGGTCGGAGTCCAGTAAGCTCCCTGGACGACCGGACGCGTCCGGTCGACAGTGACCGGACGCGCCACCGCGTCCGATCAAACAACCGAATCACGCGCAGACACTGGACACTGACCGGACGCGTCCGGTCACACAGTGACCGCGTCCGGTCCAGCGTCCGGTCACTTATGTGACCTCCGTTCACTTCCGTTTGATTTCCGTTTGATTTCCGACTTCCGGCGTAGTGGAAAATAGGCATTTCATTTCCTCGAAATCGCCTGAATCCCGCGCTCGCACGCTCGGCGGGAGGGAGAGAGGACCCCAAACCCTCTCTACCGCTCAAACTCCACCGCCTTCGCAAACGTGCTAACACCACCAAGTGATCACGTCAAGTGTGAGTGTGTTAGCTTTTTCACAATCATTTTTCGAGGCGTTATTAGTTCTATCAAAATGCATATGATTATGAAATGCACACCTAGAGGCACTTAAGAGTTCAATAGCCGCGTCATTCCCCTCTTTATAGTACGGCTATCTATCCTATAATGTAACCACACCCACTAGGTATCTTGGTTACTAAAACACAACCCTTAAGCATATACCTTTGCCTTGATTACGTAGGGTTGCATCCAAATCCAAGTGTGGCCATCATGATCACCATGTCCATCTTGCCACCAACCTTGGAATGTACTAATCCTCATATGCTACACACAACTTAGGCATAGGATTAGTACTTAGGCATTGTCACTAATTATCAACACCAAACATAGGACTTTCAGATAGGCATGCCCACTCCGCCTCGCTGTTGTCACACTTCCCCCGCCACGCCGCTCGCTCGCTCCTGCCCATCGTGTGCACCGCTTGCCCGACTGAGCCAAGGCCGGTGCTGGTGGCACTGGTGGTGGTGCTCGCACGCAACCAAAACCACTAGTGCTGGTGGTGCTCGTCCGCACGTCGCGCACGCCGCCCGCCCGAGCGAGGCAAGCCCGGTGGTGGTGCTCGTGCGCTGCCGCCGCTGGTGTTGGTGCTGGTGGTGCTCCCGTGCCGCCGCTCGCCGCCGGCTCCTGCCCCGACAGCTAGAATCGATCGTCCTCAGCCTCCCCTTTGTTGCAAAATACATATTTCAAGTGTTTCAAATGTTTCATAGGTATTGCAAGTGTTTCGCATGGATATTGCAAAAGTAGATCGGGATATTGTATATGTTGCAACAGTTGTACGTGTATGTTGCAAACTTATGTTCTCGATGTTTCATTTATTTTTTTCAGATGTATGTTGCAATTTGTTTATCTGTATGTTGCATATATTTCACATATATGTTGCAGGTGTTTTATCTGGATGTTACGTATGTTTGTAATAGTTTCAAGTGTTTTTAGGCGTTTTTGCAAGTGCTTTAGGTGCATGTTTTAAGTGTTTATTTTGTCTTCGTCGCAAAAAAAAAGTGTTTATTTTGTCTTCTAACGAATGTTGCAAATGTTGCATCCGGATGTTTCAAAAGTAGATCGGGTGTTGCATCTCCCTCCTCGTCTTTTGCTACCTCGTCTCGTTGTCTCCTCCCCCTACGCCGACTGGGCATCCAATACGACACCACGGCTGGGGCACGCCATGGGTTTTTCATTCTGAACCAGCGGCATAGCCGGACGCTGCCCCCTCCCCCTCTCCTCAATGCTAGTGATGTTCGGGTGACATGGGCTGCGCATAAGGCACGTGAAATGGAGTGCATGTGCAGGCGTTCGGACGCAGGCGTCTGTCCGAACGTACGGGCGCTAGCACTGCCAATTAATGAAGCACGTCATTAGAGCATCTCCAACAATTTTGCAAATAGCTTTGGCATCCTTGTTTTTTTTTGGAAAAAACTGAAAAACCCCTCTCCAACAGTTTGGCATATGGGTTTGACATCTTTGGGGAATTGGCAAAAGAGCGAGCAATTGACGCATATATGCGCGCGTTGGGGAACCGCACATCTGCTTGGCATCGGTCTTTCTCGTGGGGCTCTTCGTTGTTTAGCGAGGCTCTTCGTTTGCTTAACGGGCCTCTTTGTTTCTTAGCGGGGTTTTTAGGTTTTTGAAACGAAATTTGCCAAACTGTTGGAGATGTTGTTCATTAATCTTCAAGCAAGGATGGGACTGAACGCACAGGGTGGGTACGTACCCATATATATGGTATTAAATCCGCCTTTGTTGTTGCCTTAATTACATCACGTATATCAAACCATAACCCACGCAAGCATATTATAGCATGTAATGCACCAGCAGCTCTACTCAAATTAGTCTAGATATATGAAACATATATTAGAGAATATATATGAAATTAGCTAGTACTATAGTATTGTGATGTAGTAGTGTGATGCTCAGCTCAAATGTAAACATCCATCTTTCCTCTGAAATACAATGTTACTATAGTGATCAATACGCCCTTCTAAAAAAACTATAGTGATCAATACATTGCTGAAGATCGACCGATAACATCAAACAGTGACAGAGGACATGAAACACACTATTATGTCCCGCGCGCGTGTGTGTGAGCAATATAATAATCCTCTGCATCAACCGTTGTTCATGCGTCCGGCTATCTCCTTCCGGAAGTCTTTCAAGAAGTCTCTCATTTTACGTGAACCGGCTTTGCGGTACACATGAGAAACTTGTCGCTTGCAAACCGTGTTGTTGGTGCCTCGCTTTACCTGCAGCCTGCTGCTGTTGCCGCTATGGTGGACGCCGGCGATGCTGTCCTGGTAGAGTCCAAAGTGGAGAAGCAAGCGGGCCTTTTGGCGCCTCGCCGGGACGTCGACGAACTCCTGCATCCACAACACCCTCTCCATGGCGACGCGGTTGGGGTCATAAGCGAAGACCTTGTGAAAGCCCGTGGCGAGCAGGAGTTTCTCGCTTCCCCCCGCGCTGCAACTGCAGAGCGGGATGACATCGTCCTCCTCCACGAACTCATCGCTTATCTCCTGAGGCAAGCTCTGCAGGCCGATTGAGTAGCGCTTCGTCCAGGTGTCGCCGTCGCCGCCCCACGTGTAGAGCGAGTACCTCTCGTGGTCGAAGCGGAGGTCGACGACGGCGCACAGGGAGCCATCCAGTTCCGTGAGCGTTCCGACGCGTTGCGCCAGGAACGGCGGCATGTGCACCCACCCGAACCGCTCGGCGCCGACGGAGAAGGACATGACAGGCTGATCCGTGCCGGTGAAGCTGTTCAGCTCGAGCAGAAAGTAGAGCGAACCGCGGAGGTACACCGGCGGCAGGCCGGCTATAAAGCTGGCCGACGGCGGCGGCACTCGCCCAGCGCAGGGCCGCCACGCGCCCCCCGGGGTAGTACAGGTGCATACCTCGCAGCCCGTCTCCCCAATCCGCTTCTTGAAGAGCCTCACCACCTTGTGCTCCCCGGTGGCCGGGTCGAAGCCGAGCCCGGTGCTCGCGATCTCGAAGGGGACCCAAGGCGGAGGCCGGAAGCAGCGGCCCGCCACGCCGATGCGCATCGAATCCGGAGATTCCACGGCCGCGGCGCGCTCGCAGGGCGGGAGCGCGACGTGCTCGCCGGTCGACAGGTTGCAGACGTAGTGCTGGGAAGCGGGGCCGTCGGAGACGAGCGTCAGGCCGTGGCACGGCCTCGGGGACACTATCACGTGCGCCGCGCTGAGGTTGCCCAGGGTGAGGAGCTCGCGGGCGGTGCTCGGTGCCTCCCCGTTGCGGAGCGCGCAGGTGTACAGGGTGGTGCTGGTGCTGGTGCTGGCGTCGCCTGGCGCGAAGAAGAGGAGCTCCGGTTGGCGCGCCGCCGCGGCTGACCTGGCGACGCCGTAGGCCCGGACGAAGTCGTCCGAGGTGAGGGCCGTGTGCCACGCGCGGCAGACGGCTCGGCAGCGGAAGATGGCGCTAGGCGGTAAACGCATCAGGATCGCGTCGACGATCAGATCGTCGTGAAGCCGCCGTGTCGTCTGGCCCAACATCTTCTTGCTGCACATTAGTATTGGGCTAGGGAACGTGTCGTCTGGCCCAACGTGTTCGCCGCTGCCCTCCTCGTTCATCCAGGTATATAGTCCTTATATATGCAATACTCGTAGATTAGATTGGAGAACGGTGTACGGTGTACCAATATAACTCTGAAGCGATTCTTATTAGTATTGGCCTATTGGGCTAGGGGCCAATGTTTTTTATTTTTATATCCTGTATGCCCAAGCAGTAGTAAAATTCCTATATTTTATAAGACCTTATTTGGATGTACATGTATTTATCTCAATTCACATGTATTCAGGTCTTGTTTGGATGTATGTGTATCACTTCAATCCATATTTGTTAGAGTGGATTGGAATAGAACTTAGTCTAATTTCACTCCAATCCATTTCAATATATGTGGATTGTACGTGATGAATACATACACGTCCAAACAAGGCCTAAAATGTGGATAGGAGTTTAATTCCACTCCAACACATATGGATCGAAGTAGATGCACATGCATCCAAATAAGGCTTAAAAATTATTTTCTACAAAAATAAATGTGAAATTTCTAATAAGAATATATATTTGTCGCCGATTGTCTTAGCCTGATTTAAATTTCCGTCAAGTAGAGTGGTCGTAAGAACCATGGAACTGTTTGGATCGGATTCTTCTGGTGAAAAAAAAAACGGCCTGAGCCCCTACAAACGGCATGCTTCCAGCGTTGCGTCCTTTTCCAGTCATTTCCTTTACAGTAGGTACGTATGCATGTTTACTAGCTCGCCTCCTTATTATACCAAACAGAAGAAACTTTATTTTTCATATATATTTCTGTGGAAATTAAAAAATATGCTTGGAATGATTTTGAAAATCATGCCTACTGAAAACGACTTAATTTAGGCAGAATCCTACACCAGTAACACACGGTTTTATTTTCACATAAGAAAAATAAAATTCTTTTTATGAAATTTGTCTAAACAAAATCCCAACACTATGTAGCTTTTTTGAATTTAATTTTCTTTCTAGAATGTTATATTAGAGTTTTGGTTGAATTGTTTAATCAAAAATTCTTTCCAAAAATTCAGAAAAAATAGGCTAAATAAATATTTGGAAAGTAGTATTTTATCGTATAATTTCTTAGCATACATGCCAAGGGAAACCAAAAGTTCCATAATAAAGTGCATAAACTTAATAAAAAAACTCAAATATAAAAAGATTTTTATTTCAAAACATTAGCTATGGTATTAAATACAAGTAAACTGAGTCGTACTTGGCATTTAACATCTATTTGGAAAGTGGAACTTTTTCTAGAGGACCTAGGTCTTTCCATTCTTGACAAAAGTGTTGGAATTTCATTTATGACGGAGAACACTAAGGCCAGTCTCAATGGAGGTTTCATGACTCAGTTTTCAGTGCATCTCATGAAACTTTCATTATCTCTCTTTATCAATACAATGTCATGTCAGCATATTTAATGCCCTTAAAACTCTATGAAATTCCCATTAAGATTGGACTAATGACTAGTCATTCGACAGTCATCAACTTTAATAAGGTCCTGATTGGAATATATAGAACTGTTCTAGTTTTTTTGTATAAAATTGAATTAATTTTTATGAAATTTCTGCACCATTCCTTCTGGTGGAAATTAAGCGACCTTCAGCCAACTCAATTAACCATAGTTCTTCTGCCGCTCTAATTGGAAAGTTCGAAGGAACTAAGAGAGCTGATTTTCTGGGTAATTATCCTAATATCCAAGTTAGGTTTTAGTTTTCTTGATCAACTTTTGTTCTGACAATTTAACTAATTTATGAAAAAATGATGAAATATATCAATATGAAATCTTGGATGCGATGCTTGATGATTGGTCTGCCCAGCTTAAGGATTTATCTTGCTTGAAGTTTCACCTAGAAGTTTTCATGATCAAACATTGCAAAGGTGTAGAAGCTGACACTATACCACAACCCAGATTTAACGTCACCTAGTGGGTCATTACAAGCCGTTTCAGCAACCTACGGTCGGTCGTTATAAATCTATAACGACCCTTATATCTGTCATTGATACTGGCGTCATTATAAATCTTTTAACGACCGACCGTCTTTTAACGACCAACCGTCTAACGTTATGTAAATGATATAATGATAGACTTTCTTACGCCTTTTATAAACTTATAATGACCCACTGTCTGATGATATATATTTATAGCGACCAATTGCCCAATGCTATGCATACAAAAAATTAACATATAATATCATGTATTGTTTATATGTTAACCATACAATCAACACTAACCATGTCATATGAACTGGACAAAAGCTCACAAGTTATATTAAAACTATCATAATATGTCATGCCATTTTACACACAGTTCATGGCAAACAAAAGCTAAGATGAAATAAGTTTGGCCAAAATGCTAGACGTACTAGAGATATTTGGTTCCACAACCCATATCTCAGAGTTTGCTTCCACTCTTTACAAAATGATCCACCTCTAGTAAGTCCAAATAAAAGTTTTCATCTATAGCTAGGATGTCCAAAACACGTGGTCATGAACACTTTGAGTCAATCAGTGGCCGCAGTCTACTTCCACCTATTTCCTCCCACCACCTATGAATAAAAGTTGAAATTATTCATAAAAAAACACAACCTAAAACTTCATAAAAGGCACCAGTTAGCAGGAGGATCCAACACCAGCACCCAGCACAAGGCAGTAGGCAGCACAAACAGCCAGCAAGTAGTACATTGATATGCTCTTTTTGTGTTGTTACTTAACAATTTCTTGTCTCTCTATGATTTCAGCTATGGTTTAACAGCCAGCAGGCAGCACAAACAACCAGCAGGTAATACTCTGGTTTCAAGCCATTACAATTTCAGCTATGACACATGGTATTCATTGAATCAAAATTCATTTTCATTTTAGATTTGCTTTAGTTTTAGATTTCCCTATACAACTGGAAGTAGAATTTCAGTTATGATGCATATGCTGTACTTTGAGCTCACAATTTCATAAGTTGTACTTGAACATTCATCAAATCTAAGCATTTCATCCTGGAAGGTGATTGTTCGGGATTTGACCTCAGACAAACGCATGTCCCAAGTGCTTCATCATAAAACTAACAATTTTTTTTTTGTTAATGTTTGCTTTTAGAAGTATCTTCGTCCAAAAGAAGCAAAGAAGAAGAAGCGAAGACAGAAGGATGACTTCGCTCGAATACGAAGACAAAAAGCTGAAAACAAAGTCACTAGAATCACTTCGTTGTGAATCGAGAGGTCAAGCCATCAAACACACTTTGATGTTAAGTGGAGTTCAAGGCAAGCAAGGGGAGATCAACTTGTCTTTAGGACACGAAGCCTCGCCGCCGATAGCGCGCTCCTCTTCTAAAAATCACTTGAGATGTGTAAGACACTAAATCGAAGTTGTAATGACCAGTTTGTCCCTAAGAAATAGAGGGGTTGTATTCAATTGATCGAGTCAGGGGTATTTTAGTCTTTGTATAGAAATAACGAAGGTTAGGACCTCTATAAATACCCCGTGACATGTATTGTTCACGGACATAAAATGAATACCCATTTGAGTTCACTCTTTCATAAGATGCTTGTGGGAGTAATCTTACCCAACAGTGATGTTTTCCAAGATGGTACAATATTGAGTCAGGCCAAAACCTAGCTTAAGAAGGTCGCCCACTCATCCAAAATTGTTGTTCTAACATTCAAGGCTAGGTTGTCTGACTGCGATAAGCAGATAGCTTCTTTTCTCGAGCTTGTTAGTCTAGTGTTGTGGGGGCATCTATCCTGCGATCCGTGGCTTCACACGTTCCTCCCCTAACCACTTCACCCATAGGACACTTGTGTCCAAATGAGATATTTGTCCACCTCTTTATCTAGTTTTAAAATGAGTATTTGGGATCTCAAACGAATTCAAATGAAAAAGTTTTTAACTACAAAATTTTATAGCTTTTTAAGATCTGTTTTGGTCGTTTCTCCATCCAAAGGTTGACTCATGTCAGATAGATAATGGAAACAGAGTTAAACAATTAGAGGAGTGGTTTGACCTGCTAAGGAGGAAGCATATCAAGGAAATGGTATTAGCTAATTGTAGTTGGCTGTCTGATATGTTTGAATTCTCAATCAGTAACCTTGATTGGCGAAGCTTGGAGAAAGTCAGTTTGTCATTTATGAAATTATTTGACATCTTTCTTGAACATGCGAATAACCTAATGGTGATCAATCTTTCTTGCTGTTTTATCACATGAACGTATCTGTGTGCTCTATCATATTTGTGCAAGCATTTGCAAGTTATGAGGATTGGTATGTATGAGGAAGATGTCATCAGGATAAATTCCAAAGTCTTGAGGTTCTCAAAGTATGGCACTGCACTATAAGGAAAATTGTTGTATAAAATGCAGTGAAATTGCAAAGAGTTCTGGTTAGACCGAGACCATAAAAACCATCAATGAATGTTGGAATCTGGATTGAGGATGCCCTATACTCTCGGCTGCATCATTTAATCTTTTCTCAAAATCTATATCAATTTGTGACCTTACGTCTAAGCCAGTAGGTGATCCTCATTTCATTTGACTTTATTGTGCATGGTTCAGTTTCTATACTATACTCCCTCCATGTCCTTAAAGAAAGTCGTTTTAGATATTGACATGGTCTCCAAGAACAACTTTGATCGCTACTTTTTACTATAAAATTTTTATAAAATATATTCAATATATACTTTTATAAAAATACATTTCGAGATGAATCTATTTACATTACTTTCATATTTTCAAACTCAACTCAAAAGAATTTATTTGTAGTCAAAGTTTAAAATGTTTGACTTAAGACAAGCTCAAAACGACTTTATTTAGGAACATGGAGGGAGTAGTAGTTATCTAATTAGTTTTTTTTAATTTTGTTGTAGGATAATGCACCCATGAATAATACCAGAAAACTAGTTCTGCATATCACCTTCAAAGTTAAAAAAGAAAAGAAGGCGCTGTTGAACTTGATGGAAAGTTTGAAGGCACTAAGAGAACTGATTTTCTGGGTAACTATTCTAATATCCAGGTTTGCTTTTAGTTTTCCTGATCAATTTTTGTTCTGACCATTTAACTAATTTACAGAGAAATGATGAAATATGTCAATATGAAATCCTGGATGTGATGCTTGATGATTGGTCTACCCAGTTTAAGGATTTATCTTGCTTGAAGTTTCACCTAGAAGTTTTCATGATCAAACATTGCAAAGGTATAGAAGTTGAGCTCGCAATTTCATCAGTTGTACTTGAACATTCATCAAATCTGCAGCATTTCATCGTAGAAGGTGATGTTTTCCATGATGGTACAATATTGAGTCAGGCCAAAACCTAGCTTAAGAAGGTCGCCTGCTCATCCAAAACTGTTGTTCAGGATTACTGATTAGCCTAGAAAACTGAAGGAGATGATTGCTTTCCTTATATACATGATATGCATTTCATCCTGGAAGGTGATATTTTCCATAATGGTGCAATATTGAGTCAGGCCAAAACAAAGCTTGAGAAGGTCGTCCGCTCATCCAAACTACTGTTCACACTTACTGATTAGTCTAGAAAACTGAAGGAGATGATTGCTTTCCTTATAAACACGATATGCATAAATCTGTCCCACGATCTATGACTTCGTGCGTTCCTTCCCTAATCAATCCACCGACAAGACAATTGTGTCCAAATGGGATATTTGCCCATCTCATTTTATCTTCATCCAATTTTGAAATAAGTATTTGGGACCCAAACGAATTCAATTGAAAAAGTTGTCAACTATAAGTTTTATAACTCTTCGAGATCTACAACTGTGGTTTTGGTCGTTTCTCCATCTGAGGTCATTTAAAAAAATTGAATTTCAAACGAGAGAATATCAAACATAATTTTCCATACATAGATGAATTCAAATATAAAAGTTGTCAGCTAGAAAGTTTCATAACTTTTTGAGATCTACAACTTTGTTTTGTTCGTTTCTCCATCTGAGGTTTGAAAAATTTTAAATTTACTATGCAGCTCCTATTTTTAGAGGCAGCTAGAAATAGAGCCACATCTACAAATGCAATTTCTAGAGACAGCTGGAAATAGAGCCATCTCTAAAAATAGAGGCATTTGTAGAGGCAGTACGGTTGGAAACAACAGCCGCCTCTAAAAATGTATTTCTAGAGGCGGCTCGTTTTGGAGGCCACTGTAGAGGCAGTTGAAAATTGAGCCGCCTATATAGTAAAAGGCCTTCTGTTAATTGAATTTATAGTAGTGTAATCACGATGTTGTGCCGTTGAATCTTGGTGAGCCACAACACTTGAGGCGTTAGTGGTGTTCCGGTGACATCGATCCGATCCTCTAAAGTTGGTGTGCAGCGATGGTGACTTGATGTACGGGAGACGAGGAAACTGTTTCCTTGGTCTAGAAGCTCTGTAGTGAAGACAACTGTAAGATGGCCAAGAGAGCCTGGTGACAACCGTAATCCTTCGTAGGTTACGACACTGGTCTTGGTTGTCAGAGGCCTTTGTGGCCTACCCAACACCATGACCTGGGTAATACTTGGTGACAGAGAGCGTATACTTCGTGGAGCTCCAACGTGGAATATGGTTGCGATGTGATGCTTCTTCCTAGTATATTTATAGAGCTTGGGATATTGCCACTAAAAGGGACATACCAATTGTGTTGTGGGTTTAATCTATTTTAAATATTATTTATTAATTTTCTGAAAGATGTGAAAATACATGTCACACTCACACGCCACTGAAATTATCTGATACCAATATGGGGAAATATGTCAACATATCATCTTTGTACTTGATAGATAAATAAAACATTACAGAGGACACTAACATAGAATAGCACAGATGAACACATTGGAAGAAAATACAATTCGAAAAATTGCAGTATCTACACCATTCCCAAAACATAATCAAAGTTATTCTAGTTCTAATTACACGAATGTTTAAAATTTACAAATGCTACAAGAAAAAGGGGGAAAATTGCTGCACTATTGAATTGTTTATCTACAACAGAATGTATCAATAATGTTACCTAAAAGAAATACTGCTGTGTGGGAAAAGAGCATCAGCCAAAGAATTGTTAATTGCTTTAGTTAAATGGTTCCCTCTTTTGTCAATTAACTAGTTATTGTACATCGTCGGCGAAAGCCTTAAAAATAAAGTCCCTGAATCGCTTGCAGTATTGCTTCGGGTCAACAGCTGATATAGAGTTGGGATCATATTGCATAGATTTGTAAGCATGCTCCAACTTCTTACTAATATCATAGTCCTGCAGGATGTCAATGATTCCAAAGAACAAGATGACCTCCTGGAATTCGCCTGTGGGCTCACCGATAAGCGGAGATTCACTCTCAGGATTCTTCACTACGTTCTCCACCCTTGAGGGCATGCAGATTCCCAGTTTTAATGATCCTTTTCTGCATAAATCACAACTAGTATGTTAGTCATCATAGGTCAATGCTAGGGTGGATGTGATCCTTACACGTTGTTGTATTGTATTGTTTCATGATATATACAAGGAAGCTATGTCAAATACAGACAAGCTTTCACGTTTAAAGTAGGGATCAAAGTATATGTTCAGTAGTAAATTGTGATTTGATAAATTTTTATTTTAATTTTACCTATTTTCCTCAGAATCTTCAGCATTATGAGACGTCCCGTTGTCACCATTGCTGCTGTCTGTAACAATCAAACAAATTTTTTCAGTCTCCTACCATCAAATATATCTACAACTTTTTGGCAACTCCAAGCATGTGAAAAGCATGCTTCGTTTAACTTATCTTTGCATCTGTCCTTGAAGTGAATACCAACCAAAAGACTATAATCCATGATCCTCTCCATCTCCAGTAATTCACAATCTTTGTCCACTTGCCTGTAAAAGAGATACAAATCATTAGTGCACGGAATGCTTGGGTTTCATTTAATTTAGCTGTGATTTTGAAACACATTTAGGAACATACATAATTCTCATTTGACAGACTAGAACATCCAAACTTTCATTTATAAACTTCTGCACAATTTAGTTATTCCTAATTTGTTGTACTTGTTAGAGTGTAAGCCCATGGCCCATGGGCCTGCCGATCCCGGCTCCCCATCGTGCCTATATGTACTCAATGGTTGTCACTAATCAGTGTTAATCAAGCATTATTCAAACCCTAATACTCTCTCATGGTATCAAGAGACGGTTCGCTAATACTCTCTCAGTACTAAGTGGAGAAAGGGAAAAACATATCCAGTACAATAATTTGTTGTCTACCTGCAGAATTCCTCAAACCAAGTTCCTGGTAGCCGGAAAATGAAATTAAGATCAAGATCCTTCAATGTGGTGTGCTTACTAATTTGATCGATGGGTTTGTCTGTCATGCGACCATGTGAAGATCCTTTCAAATCAAACCGCCGATGGATTGCGTAGCTGGAGCAGAAAAGATTCCCCATTATAACAAACCGGACCTGTAATTCATTTCATGGCTGGTTAGAAATGTTGGATAACTCTGAGGCATCAGATTTAAATTTGTGAACATTACAGGTTGCTGACCACAGTCTAACCTTTTTCTGGATAGCTCCTGTAAGTTTAACGTTCACACAGTGCAGACCAAAGAATTTAGTTATCAGAGAATTTTCAAAAGCACGGACATGTTTATAATAGGCTGGAAGCATCCTAAGGAGTACCTGTTCACATTAAAAAAACACAGAAGTTCAATCATATACTCGTAATTAAGTTAACCTTTAAAGTAGTGTGGATGGATCAAATGATCTCACTTTAACTTCTGACTTCTTCATTGTTTTGATCATATACTTGTCATCATTTGTGAGGTAAAAGAAGCTTCCACTTTTACCAGGCGATGAAAGTTCCCTGAGTGCCTCATCTCCACAAATGGAGATCATGTAGTCTGCCGGATCAACATCGAAGAGCTTGCGCAAAGTTCTGGAGCAAAGTACAATAGAACAGCTTAGCTTTGTAGTAGAGACATGAAGCAGCAACGATATCAAATCAGTTGCTTCAGCAAAGAAGAAACAAATCAGCAACATTAAGGTTAATAATAAGCCATATTAGATATAAATCATCATAAAGACCTGAAAACCAGGGGGCAGTAGTCTTTCCACCGAAAATCGCATGATTGGTGAGGAGGAGTATGCTTTGATCCTTCAGGAGGAAATCTTGTCCACACCTTCTCTTTTGGATCAAATGCTGATGACTTGAGATCCAGCGTAGTTGGCGCTGACTGCCTTCCGACAGCGTGCCTGTGTTGTTCCAATTTCCAAAAATCAAGAAGATGGATGGCAGTTTCAATTGAATAATTTCAATCAGATTCAGAGATTCAGAAAGGAGCAATGCATCAGATGATCATCAGAAGATAAATAAATATATAGAGCTCAAATGGCGAAGCACAATGGCATACACGTACTAGTGGCCAAGACGAAGCAGAGTAGAACACTTACACACCTGATGCCAAGCTGCAGGTTGAGCATGAGCTCGTAGTTCCTGTGCCCCTTGGAGATGGTCTCCCCCTGCTTCTTCCCTGGCCTCGGCGGCGTGCGCATGCAGGACGACGTCCGCAGGCACGACCTGTCCGCGCGCGCCTCCTCGCTCTCGCCACCCTCGGCGGCGGCCTGCAGGATGTCCAGGTCCAGCGACGCGCTGCTCCTGCTCACGCTCGACCTCCTCCCTTGGTCAGGGCTCACCTTGGGCGGCCGCCACACCGGCTTCTTCTGCACGGGCTCCACCCCGGGCCACGTCATGATCTTCTGCGACGGCATCAGCGACGGCGTCTTGCCCTCGCACACCTCCAGCTCCTGGAGCAGCGCCGTGATGGGGTCGCAGGGCTCGCGGGGCACGGGCACGGCGGGGCCACCGGACGGCGGGTAGTAGACGCCGTCGGCGTGCACGGCGCCGGCCTCCTCGCACCAGGTGCCGATGTACATCCCGCCGTCGGCCCACCGGAACGTGCCCTGGCCCTTGGGCCTGGTGTCCTCCCAGGCGCCGTCGTAGCGGTCGCCGTCGGCCCAGATGACGGTCCCGCAGCCGTGCATGTCGCCGGCCCTCCAGGTGCCGATGTACTCGTGGCCGTGGCGCCAGATGTAGCGGCCGTGGCCGTCCTGCAGGCCGTCGCGCCAGTGTCCGTCGTAGACGTCGCCGTTGGCGTACGCCTGCGTGCCCCGGCCGTGGCGGAGGTTGTTGGCCCAGAGCCCCGCGAAGGTGTCCCCGAACTCGCCGATGTAGGTGCCCTGGCCGTGCATGTACCCGCCGGCGAAGTCGCCCTCGTAGGTGGCGCCGGAGGTCCAGGAGAACTTGCCGCGGCCCGACGCGCGGCCGCGGCGCCAGGCGCCCTCGTACATGCTGCCGTCGGTCCAGAGGAACTTGCCCGCGCCGTGCGGGAGGTCCCCGCGCAGGTCGCCCTGGTAGAAGTCCCCGCTGGGCAGCAGCTGCTCCGCTTGCGTGGCCTCGCCGAGCGCTGCGGCGTCCTCCTCCTCGCCGGCGCCGTCCGAGTCATTGCCGCCTTCGGTGCTGGTGTCGCTGTCCTCGCCGTCCTCGTGGTGGTACTGGTAGATGGTGCTGGACGCGGAGGAGCTGACGCGGAGGAGGCTGGGCGTGAGGGCGGCGGCCGCGCCAGCATCGGCGCCGTCGGGGACCGGCCCCGCGGTCGTCGTCGCGCGTCGGATGGTCTGGAGCTTGCGGATGCTCGCCTCCCACAGCCGGCTGGCCGGGGCAGGGAGCTGGCTCATCTTCCTCGCCGACGTCGCCACGTTGGCGTCGTTTGTTATGTACTCTCGATCGGTAGTCTCGCAAGTACGTACGTCTCAGCACGACGACCGGGGCGGGGCGGCGAGCCTGTGCATGCTGGCGGTGGGCGGGCGCCGGAGCGGGACGGGGCGAGGCAATGGCGTGCGCGCTTGCCTTGGATTACGAGTTCTGCGCGCGCTCTGGGTGGTTGGAGGCTGGGAGGAGTTGTCGGGGCGGGAGGCTGCCGAGGAGAGCTCGGGAGCGCAACATTTGGAGGCAGCGCCTCGGCCGTTGAATTCAGGCATTGTGATGTGCACTGCTTGGGCCTGGCATAGGAAATAGGACTGCATGCCACCATTTCTGATTTCTCTCCTCCTCCAAGCTTTCTCCAGGCCAACAAACAAATGGTGCTTTTTCAATTCTTTCCATGGCACTGGCACGGCAAAGGCATCAGTTGCTGTCCCCAAGACCAGCAGCTCGTTGACCTGAGCTTTGGGGTTAGCCCTGTGCAAAACGCAGGTCAAACAGCTCCTTTTTTTTAGGCCAGGCTACGCGGCTACAGTGTGTTTGTGGCATTTGTCTTGTCCATGGAGATTGCCGGAATCAGAAGCCTTAGGTAGGTCGATTAAAATCACTTTTGTCTCTGAGATGGTCCAGCTGTGATGCTACCAAGAAGGCAAGAAAAATAAAATTGAAATCTTCATTAAGATATCGAGACAATGTGACAAGCAATACCACTTCACCGATCACAGAAAAACAGAGACCTGGGACTGGCTCCAAAATGTTCACGTACACTGGAATGTTACCGGTAAGAGCATCATGACTAAAACGATTTGACCATTCTACTGGCCTTCGTTTGTTTACTTGAATAATACGCAGAAAAACTGCACATGTTCGTGTTTAAAAAAAGGGCGATTATATCAGAATATTAGCATGGAAGCAGCCCTCGTTAGATTTTTGTTGCATAATATGCGAAAATAGAAAAACTCGACCTGCGGAGGGCAAGACAACCCTGGACATGTTACTAAGAAGAAGACCTTCTCATATTGGGGGACAAGAAGAGACAACCCAGGACATAAGCATGAGCATGGGACACCAAATCACTTCATATGGCAGAAATTGCTATTGAATCATATAGAACCTATTTTACTCTTCTATATATAGTTCTATTATATATCTAGATATATCATATTTTTAGGTGCTAATAAAAACCTGTGTATCTAAAAAACTAAAACGACTTACAACTTGTGACGGGGACGAGTATATTTTATATGAACTTAGTGAGTATGTATTGTAAAATTTTTGAACCACACAAGAACTTGCTTCAGTAAATATGGGATACTATTCTTAGTATTACACCAGAAGAAACAATGCATGCTTAAAGGCCCCAGTAAGTCAGAACAATCTTAAATCATATTAACCAGCTTCAGCCTTTCATTACAAAGCCAGACAATTGTCCACAACAAGAGGTATATCCAGCTTTCATCCTTGAATGCTTCATAAGAGTAGTTCTCCCATGTTCTATGACAAGATAGTGGGGAGAAAAGCTTAAATCTAGTGATCCACCAATAGGACAAAATGACCCTTACAATTTTCAGAAGGCCATAAGTTCCATGGATTTTTCAATATTATAGCAGCTACTGATTGCAGATTGCATCTGATAAAGCCTCGTCACCTATTGGTGGCCGGGTGAGTGCTGTAGGACTCAGCAGCCAGTGATGTGATACAGGAAGTGAGGTCAGGACCAGTGCATTACTGGGGCCATTAAACCCCTGAGGCCAATTGAAGTGTTGGTTCAGGTTTCTCATTTCAAGTCAAGCTCTGCCTAGTAGAATTGGAAGTACTCCATGGCACCTTCTTAGTGGATCTTGTCATCATTCATTCTTACATATGTGCAGCTGCAACCACATCAAGTTTTTTTTTCTATTAATTATCAATAATTTAGATTAAGGGTTAGCTGTCACCTAATGATCTCAAGAAAAAGGACGCACTTGCTATAAGCAGTGAGAATCTTGCATAGTGCAAAGCTACTGAAAATGGTCTGACGCAAAACATATTCAGGACTTGGGAGCCTGAAGAATCAACATGCTTAGCAGCATATAGGTCAAAACACTATTTTTTTTTCGAGAACACGACTTCACGTGTATTTCATTAAGAAGAAGAGTGCCGAAAGAACGGCTTACACAACGCAGCTATTGGAGAACGCATAGTGCAGGTTACAGAACCACAGAGGAAGTGGTTGGGAACCGAAACGACAACACATAGAACGAAGACGGTAGGGAGAGGCCCCCACCACGAATCTAACCGACTGAACCTGCAAAAGAAAATTACATCAACGCAAGGTTACCAGCGAAGGAGATGAAGTCGGGGTGGCAAAGCATCCACCGAGAAGAGATGAGACTACGGCTGCAAAGCATCCGCCCAAGCAACATGGCAACGACAAAGCATCCACCAGAGGGAACACGGCAAAGTGTCTGCAGATGGGGGGCCATCACGCCCTCAGCTGCCTGCACCGGGGGGTGGGGGGGCGCCCGAAGCGACATCGGCGACAAAGTATCCGCCCGAGCAGCGATGACGGCAAAGCATCCGTCAAAGGACAGCGGCAAAGCATCCGCTGCGATGAACCAAACGACGGCGGCAACACCAAGCATGCTGGATAGACCATGGCGAAGATGAGATTGAAGCACACACAGGCACAACACGGGAGGGAGCAACTTTGACGAGAGTAGCTGGAGATGGGCTACAGAAGTGCTCCAACGATGCCTTTAGAAAAAGACATTGACATCCGCATACGTCAACAACGCTGGTAGAAGCACACAATTAGGCCTTTCGACCCAACCTGGCCCCGACAAACAAAAACTTCGACGACGTCTCCAAGAAGACAGATAGCGCAGGCTGCGTCACCGCCGTCGACTCGGAGGAACCGGGCAGGGTTCTCACCCAGCTACTGTTTGTCCATGGCGCAGACCAGCTGTGGCACCCGCAACGTTGGCACTGACGGCAGGGTCGATGCCACCAGCACGGGCACCAAGCTTGCAGCGACCTCCACACTACCAAAGAGCTAGCAAAAAGCCACGGCCCAGCAGGCGCTAGCCGGCCCTGGCCAGCCACGGCTGCCCGAAGAAGAACCACACCACACCATTCAGGTGAGGTTGCTGGCCGACGCCCTGCGCCAGAAGCTCTAGCAGCAGCAGCATTGCTAGCACTAGATCTAGCGAAGCCCGTCGTAGATCGGCGAAGTGGAGGCCAGATCTGGCCCGCTGGCCGGCCGACCTCGGACGTCGCCACCGTGGGCTAGCTGGGGGACGGTTCCGGCCATGGCCGGAGAGGTGCTGGAGAGAGGGGTGCTTGAGAGGCGGCGACGGGCGTTCCTGAGTCGCCTGTGGGGGCTCTCAGGGGGAGACAAGTCAGGTCTAGGATTCCTAGTTGCCGACAGGTCCAAACACTAGAAGAGATTGAAGAAGGATCAGGGGCACAACAATAGGGGGGTGGGGGTGGGGGTTAGCCAAAAGTACAAAGACAAATGCGTGAAATTTGACAAATAATAATACAGGGTCCTGAGTGACTGATCCCTGAACTGCTGGAAAGGAACAGATAAGGGTTAAGGCTTACAACAAGATAAGCAGCAGTACTGAACAGGTCCTTCAAGCACATTGATGATTACAAAGGTATTTATTTATATATATATACAGAGGTCACACATTGTAGGGAGCAGCGAAGATGATGTATCAAGTGAACACGATAAATGTTTAACACATTCAATTCATTATCTGTGTACAGATTTTGTGGTATAACAATATAACATGCTCACTGCGCTAATTTCACTATCATCAATATCATAGATACATACAATAGAAATGGAAATTCCTTGGTTTCATTATCTTAAAATGAAACTACAGTCCTAATATGAAACTAACAAGAAAAGAATTGTGAGTGTGACACTCTCGTTTGAAGTGAACAAATAATTAAAGGGGAATTACATAAGAATCACCACATATCAGGTACCTTGGACTATTCCTAATGCTTCAAAATGTTATACGACCTCTACAACAGGTAGGTTTGCAGCCATATTTTGAGCCAATAGAATTAAAATAGACCCTATTTTAGTTGTCCTAATACTTATAATCTTTTGCGAAACAACAATGCATTGTTAAAGTAAGTAAACCACCCATAATATACCTGCGAAAAAACAGACCTCCACTCACTGTTGGTAACGGTGATTTGGCGATAGCCTCTGAGCTGACAAATTCTACCCAGGATCATGAGCAATAGCGAGTCCACGACACCTTGAGTGGCATCAATTCGGCATTCCAATCCATGACACCTGGCTTGAATCACATCAATTCAACACTCCACTGCCCGTCTCCTCTGTCTTGACTTCTTTCTTATTCCTCGATGGCTCAATCCTCTCATCTTCACTCTCGGCTTCGCCATCTGGTACTGCAAATGCTTTGTCTGGAACTGGAAGGCGACCATCGCCTGGAGCATCCCACCATCTCCTCCTCGATCTCTTCTCCCTTCCCCACTGCTAGTGCTCATGAACACCTTATTTGTGCGGCTCCTTCATCACCACGAGCTCGGACTCGAACGTCCTGGCCCCGTCCAAGCCGCTGTCTACCAAGAGCAGAACAGCAGGGTTACGGGAAGGAGCGAGGTGAAACAGGGGACGAGGCGGTGGCCGGAGAGGCGGCAGCGGCATCGCCGTCGTCGGAGGGGAGAGGGTCGAACCGTCGAAGTCCATGTCCATCTGCTCCACTGGGCAGTTGTTGGATGCTTGGTAGGCCCGCTAGTTTACTAGGACTGGGGCCCACGGTGTGCAACGTATTAAATCCACGTTTGGACCCAACGTATTTCAAATTTGTGGGAAGGCCTACCGTAACCAATTAATAATAAACTGCCGTTTCTATATATAAAAAAGGGAACGTCCAGCACCCGGACGTCCGGACGGGGCTAGCGTCCACACGCCTGCACGTGCTTCACGTGAGGGCCCACGCCGCTCCGTGTCCCGCGTCTGCACTGTGGCCCCCGCGCACTTCGTGTACTGCGCCCGCACCGTGGCGCCCCCTCCACACCCACGCGAATGGAGGCGGGCCTAGCAGCTGCAGCAGGTTTAACACCAAGATCTACTTTTACAACATCTAGTCCGTAACAAGTGAAATACTTGTAATATATATCTGAAACATTAGGAAAACACGTGTAGCCATTGCAAAACATATGCAACATGCAGATAAAACACTTGTAACATACATATGAAACACCTGAAACACTTGAAACATACGTTTGCAACATGCATGTATATGCAACATTCAGATCTATTTTGCAACATCCAGATGAAACGCTTGCAACATACGTCTGAAATAGATAAAACATTTGGGACATACACTTGAAAACATCATTGCAACATATGTAACATCTCGGTCTACTTTTACAACATCGATATAAAACACTTACAACATATCTCTAAAACATTTGAAACACTTGAAATAGACGCTTGCAACATACAACAAGCATCTCCTTGCTGCTTGGGAGAATGCATCCTCATTGGCGTGTAGAGTTCTATCCCGGCCGTCATGGGCTACACGCAGGAGAGTTCCACCTCGACCATGGCGAGCTATGTAGGTGGGCGTGAGATGTGCATGTGCGGGCTCCGCTGGGGCTGCCGTGAGCTGCACGCAGGCGAGCTCCACACCTTGCCGCAATGAGCTGGGAAGGCGGAGGCAGAGGTCTTCCTGGCCACCAACCAGGCGTCCAGCCCCCGTGGTGGAGGCGGCAGCGGTCTCCCTCACCACGGGCGGGCGGCGTAGCGCGGCTAGTGGAGCTCGTGCGTATAGATAGCTATATGTGTTTGTACGGCATGAAATAAATAAATACTTGTGAATGCAGAGTAGCAAATTAAAAGCTACTAACTGGTTACATATATATCATCTGTCGCCATGGCCTTACCTGATAATGGGCTTGGAATGGATTAATTACTACCCTAATATATATTTCTACAACTAAGTTCAATCGTCGATAATTTTTGGTAAGCATTGACTACATGCCAAGAAATTACGAAGTAGAAGACATTGCCAAAAGAAGATCTGAAACGTAGATTATTTTCAAGCATTACTGTCGTCCCAAAATTGAAGCAAAGTATCAAGGCAGTAAATAGCAAATTTAGCCAGTAATCATTGTCATCTAAACTAGACAATATGGACAGGAGATGTCTATTCATATACAAACGTCTATTTCTTTATCAGGAGGCTGGTATGGAAGGTTTTATCCCGTCACCAGTGGGACGTGGCGCATGACGATTGGCCAGCCTAGCGCCCGTTTGGAACAGTTGCGTGTCGCCTGTTTCCCGCACTTTCATTTTTGCTAATTCTGTGAGGGAACGGTCACTACAAGAAATGTGTCGGTTTTCTCTGACATTCTATAAACATATAAGCGTCACAAACTATGGATTAAGGCGCATAGTTTATGACGCACATTTTATCATAAACCGACACTTTTCTTGTAGTGGGTGAGCGAGTGAGAAAACGATCCAACCAAGAAACTACCTGCAGGCCGGTGGTTCTAGTTTCAGAGGGTCGTCTCCTTCCCCTTGACCTATAAATCCCCAGCCTGCAGAGCTTCATTCCCTTCCATCAAGCAATCACCCATCGATCATCATCAGTGCATACATTAGCTACTAGCAAGAGCTATCTTTCTTGCTTGCTTAGTTCCACCACCTCCGATCCACCACACCAATGGCCGCTGTCACCGCTGTCCGCGACGTGCTGTACCACTACACCTTTGCCCGTGGCATCTACGAACGCTTCATGGGCGACTCTGACCACCACCCGCAGGTGGCACGGAATGCCGTAGCGCTCCTATTCTGGCTCGACCAGGGCACTAACCAGGTCATTTCCCTCCTGCTGGGCATGAGCACCACCGCCCTAGGCCACTTGTCACCGAGGCCAGCTGCGTCATCAGCTGCCTTCGCGTGAGGAACCTCCCCGCCGGCCTGCCAGCCCCGCTCCTCTCTGCGCTCTGCCAGGATAGCTGCATGGACGACCCTCGCTTCTTTGCCGTCAACCAGGACCTCATTGCACGTGGCGTCGTCGACCTTCGTCTTGGAACAATAACCATATTTCAAACAGAAAAAGTTAATTTTGACAAATAATTATTTGAAATCTGGTGGGCCCGGGAGCTATATCTACCAAGGTTTCTAGACCCACCAAAAAGTCCTTCTGAGGACTTCTCCGGTGCTACTTTTTGAAATCTCCCACGCCTCACTAACCCCGGGACATCATCCCTACAGAGCCTAAGCTCTGGTGCTCTAACGCCAGGACTACTAGACAAATCTGGTGACCAAGTTGTCAAACCAAATAGTTGATCAACCAGGGGTTAAGTGTGGAGCCTATTACACTAAATCACATAGTGAGGAGTTACTATAATCTTGTAAATTAGCATAGCAATTATCGTAACTCAAAGTGGCTACAGAATAAGTTATTTTGTAGGCAGCTGTAGGATATATATATATATATATATATATATATATATATATATATATATATATATATATATATATATATATATATATATATATATATATATATATAGAACTACTACCCTATAGCTGGCTACAGAATAACTTATTTTTGTAGCCACTTGGAGTTACTATAATTGCTATGCTAATTTACGAGATTATAGTAACTCCTTACTATGTGATTTACTATAACATTATGACAAATATCCTCATGTGTTATAGTAATTCAATTATCGTAAATATATACTGACATTGTCGTAAATTAGTATATAAAATTATCGTAAGTAGAGGTGGCTACAGAATAACTTATTTTGTAGCTAGCTATAGAGTATACTCTCCCTATATATATATATATATATATATATATATATATATATATATATATATATATATATATATATATATATATATATATATATATATATATATATATATAGAGAGAGAGAGAGAGAGAGAGAGAGAGAGAGAGAGAGTGATGAGTGCAGAAACCTATACTAAGTCCTTCTCTCAAACATTTTTTTAAATGTAATAACTCCAAATGTGTTCTGTTTGAACACCAACACCTTTAAGCACTGAGTTAGCATTTTGAAAAAAAATTAAAGCTTTTTTTCACTTGCTTGCTGGCCACATCGATAGATCTAATGGTTATGCATTGTTATTCATCACCTAGTGGTACTAGATATCCGTAATTGCTTTAGAGTTTCCCTCTTAATAGTATGGTTATATCCTAAATCTAGATGTGCACTCTATTGCACCTCTAGACTGGAGATACAAAACCCTATTGCATATACATTTGCCTTAGGGCTTGTTTCCATCTCTGTCTCTCTTCTCCAATGTTGAGCACTTGCACCATGGTCATGATCATCGTCTCCACCATCTCCTAGTCTTGCTCAACTCCTTCATGTGGACCTAGCTCAATCATCTCCATTGAAAGAATTAGTCCACTAATTATCATTCAATCACTAAATTGTTTGTTTATTTTGAAGATATAGGGCGTGTTTTGGACCGCTTATAATCAGATTCTAGGTGAAAATAATTGAGAATCCCACCCAAACACCCTTGATTCTTTTTAGATTGCCTAGGAATTGAGAGGTCAAAAGAATCCAACTTGCATTGGATACTGTGTTCTCATACCACAGCCTCCTGCTCATGTTCCATCCACCGCCGGCGTTTTTTCGCTCGATGCCCTCCCTCTTGCGTCCTGCACAGCTCTATGCTGCTCGCCTCCCCCTCCCACTCGTTTGTGAGGCTAGTCATTGTGGGCTTAGTCAGAGCGCCTTGGCGACCCCCGCTCCCCTCTCGTTTGCTAGCTTCCGCATCTGCTCCTTCGACGATGCCTTGGATGGCCGAGGGAGGCGCCCATGGCTAGAACCCGCTCACAGGTGGGCACTCCTACGGAAGATGCCTTCCCTCCAACACAGCAAGGCTTGTTCGCTCGAGGAATAGCGGGTGCTCCTGCAGAAGATGGCCGATAAAGTCTGGGGCACATATGATCTTTTACACCCTTGATTGCTACACAATCAGGATTGCCAAACATCTCTGATTTTTTTACCGCAGCTTATAAGAAAATCTAGATGATATTATAGATGAATCTTATATAAGCGGTCCCAAACACGCCCTAGATACCTTTACCAACCAACAATCCGATTTGGACCTAGAAAATAGTAATTACTCTCATATTAATCATATATAACACCACTCTTTTAATATTTACATGACTTGACAGTGTCATTTTCACTGGTATTTGAAGGTGATCGATCTGTCTTCGTCTTCACTACTACAAAAAGAACCAGAAAGATCCGCGCCTACTACACCTCCATGCTTGCCATGACCAGATTCGAGAGGTAGAGAATCAATACATGAGATCTGGTCGTTGTACCTCTTTTTCTCTCCACAGTCACAAGGCCGACCTCCATCATTCCTCAAGCGGAGGCGGATCTCGGGCAACGACGGGTGGCGGTGGATCTCGGGCAGTGGCTCAACATGGGCTGGTACCGGCTTAGCACCGGGCTTGACGACCCTTTTTTATTTTTAATCGATTTCTATAGACACGCATTAAGCACCACCTCTGTTAACTGTGATTAACAATGATGATTTGATAGAGGCAGGCTGCATGACCATCATTGAAAAATATTTTTTGACCGTTTACTAACCTAGATTTATTCATCAAGCAAAAAACAATGTAAAGAGGTCCCAATTTTGTTTTCTGCAGGCTATTCTCATCCGTATATAGATTTGATCATAAGCTCAAATGCCTACAAGAGCATCTGTTATATAGAATCACTAATTTGAGTCATGCATATTGTATAGGTTTCTGTTCTACAGCTCACAACAGATGATTCTAAGTAAAATATCTTCTTCTGTCATCAAATACCAATCAACTTGAAACATACAATTCGAAGTAAAACAAAGTTTTTACAGGCTTATATTATTATGCTATCTATACATTACGATCTTCTTGTTCGCTGGTTTCTAAAGTACGATCTTAGAGCTGTCGTAGGTCCTGTAATCTATAGCTAGCTAGTAGGAGTATACAGGTACGCACTAGCTTGTGTATGCCAGCAAGTTATGATCAGGCACATTAGTCTTACGTACTTGTTTGCATGTTTCAAATCTCTAAGTCAGAAGGCTACTCCTCGGATGCTGTAGCCCGTAGGCAGGCAGGCAGGCAGACATGAGGCATGCATGGCTGCAATGCGCGCACGCTTGTGCATCGTGTCTCTTTTTTGTTTTTGTGAACTGACGGAGAAGCCCAAGATTGGAGGTATGGAGCAAGCCAAGATGGGACGACCTCGAACGTCCAGGAGGGTACGTTCCATCGGTGGAAACTTAAGCTTTTCTTGTTTCTTCATTGGTGTGCCGCCACCAGCCGGACAAGCACGGACTGAGCAGTACTATTAGCCCCCGAGACATTTGCAACCTGTAGACCGATGACCTGCATGCGCTAGGGCTACGTACGCCTTGCGCCAAGCGATCGCCGGCCTGCCGATGGATGGCCTATAAATACTAGGTTTGCCCGATACGCCTTCAATCACAAACACACACAGATGAGAAGAAAACACACACATCATCCACAGCTACTAGCGATGGCATCCAACAACAAGTCCGTTGTTTTCCCTGCGCTTCTGTTCCTAGCCGTGGCACTCGTGTTGACGGCAGCTTCAGTGCGGGCGCAGTCACCGGCTCCACCATCCCAAAACCCGTGTCCTTCCGGCTACCCTAACTCCCTTGCGTTCACTCAGGGCGCGGCCGAGTACCTTTTACGCGGCATCCTTCTGGTACTAATCCCTACCGGCCCGGTCACCCCAGGCACCAGCCTCGTAAACTGCTTTTGCTATCCCACAACCAACATCAGCATCCCCGTTCTTCCCCCCTTAGCCCCCGTTGTCGTGCCCAACATCAATGGCCCCCTCGCATGCGTGCAAGCCCCGATATGATGTGCACACCAGAATTCAGCATGCTGGCAGGAACACACGTACGGCACAAATGTGCGCATATGCGCACCTATCTATCTACTCCTACTATATATATACACACACACACACACTATGTACTACGTATATGAATAATTTACTCCCGTCTGTGTGTGCATGCCTTGTCTGCATGCGGAGACAAATTCACATGTTACGCTGCTATACAGTGGCATGTAAGAGGAGTTGACCCACAACCTACTATATATTAAGTGTATATATATACAATGAAGACAGATGATGTAATGTGTGTCGTGGTCATGTTGTTGTAAGTGTGCTCAAAATACCAAATATATATATATAACTGGAATCATATTAATTAAACGTTCTCTTATATTACTACTACTATTATTAAGTATATTTCGCGCTACTACATTTCTTGCACAGTTGCTACATTAAGTATATATCATGCTACTGTGCAAGACACGTAGTAGCACGATATACTGTTTTCGAGTTGGCTACATAGATTGACTTATTGTATGGCTACTTTGAGTTACAATACCAGCCAATTGGTTTTTACATCCATCAGTTTCTTTTTCATTTAAGTTGTATTTTCCACCCATGAACTTGTACCGCGTGTACGCACTGACAACCTCGAATAATCTCCCAAAGTCATATCCAAACTATGATCGCTAGTATAGAAATATTCATGTGTATGCATACCTCAACTACTCTTTTATAAGTGCCTAGAATTTTTCATAGTTCTTCATCAGGTAATCGGCTAGGTCAAGGACCAACATCCTTCCATCCTTGGACCAAACCGTTACATAAATTCAGTGGTCTCTACACAAATATAATTAATGCATGTGTTAAGACCATAATTCTATTATAAAACTATTTGGCTAGCAGGCTGGATTTTGATTCATATATAAGAAAACATATTTTTTCTTAAAAGATTATATAAATAAAATTTATGCTTAAGAAATCATAACTTTTTGTGGGCAAAGACGAACAACTTAAATACAACCCATTTTAACATGGTGCACTAAAAAGAGATGGTTCAAGCGCCTAGGCGAATCACGAGAGATGTTTGTGGGATGGAACATTTCGCTATTATCCCGTTTGGCATTGTTTCTCCTGATTCTCGAGAGAATCAAAACTGACACAAACGGACCCTTAAAATCGATTTCTAGAGGCTGTTTTTTTTATAGAGCCATTATCTTTCCCCAAAAAGTAAGGCGTTGCCTTAATTTAAAAGTTGTTTCTGGCGGAGTGATGGCGTACTGATAGAGACTAATTTTGTTGGCCAAAGTAGTAAGGTTACATATTGTAGTAATCACAGAGCAAGAGGTGGCAAGAAGCCATTAGAGACAAAGGAGAGAAGATGAAAAATTGGAAACAAGGTGTGAAGTATATCAGCTCCGTCACGCCAGCAGCACATTATTGTTGATTATATTAGTTATGTCAAGATAAGGGCAACATGCACACATGATCGCTACAAAAAGTTTATAGCATTCCTGTTGGTGATGAGCCAAGAGGCAATCATACCTGTTACGGCTTGGATCCACAGGTGGGCTAAAACATAAAGAATAGGAGATAGTGGATCCCCCTATCGAAGACCTTTCTTTATTAGAATGTAAGACATGACCTCATCATTAATATTGACTGTCATGCTCCCACCCGATATAAAAGCTTGCATCCAAGAGGGATCCACTTAGGAGAGAACCCTTTTTCATTCGTAGTGTTCATAGTAAGAAAGTCCATCTCACTTTGTCACGTGCATTTTTGAAATCTGTTTTAAATATAACCCCACTTTGCTTTTTATGATACAACTCATGGACTATCTCATGCAAGATAACGACTCCCTCAATTAAAGATGTTGTGTCCTCGCATAAATGTAGTTTGACTTGAACCAACTATCTGATCTGTTATTGTATTGATTTTAATAGTGGTCGCATTAGTGAAAATTTTAAAGGTAATATTTAACTAGAAAATTGGCCTATACTATTGAAGTCTATTTGCTTCCTGGACTTTCAGAATCAAAGCTATGACACCAAAATTGAGGCTAAAAAGTGGCAAGGTTCTAGAGTGAAGATCATGGAACATTTGCATCAAATCAGCTTTGATGACATCCCAAAACCTTTGATCAAATTCAGCTGGAGTCCATCTGGCCCTGGCGCTTTATTATGTTCCATTGCAAAAACTGCATCCCAAATCTCCTTTTCTATAAAAGAAGCCATGAGGGATTCATTTTCAGCTTGGGTAACTTGAGGAATATCATTTGTTCGCGCCTCGTCTAAAGTCATGATATTCTCTTGTGTTGGTTCAAACAAGTCCTTGTAGAACCATGTGATATAGGCCTTGAGGTTAGCTTGGCCTTCTATTTTTCCATCTTCATGATTTAGGGAGAAAATTCTTTTCTTCCTATGTTTACCATTGGCAGTCCTTTGGAAGTAGCGAGTGTTATTTTCCCCAAGAAGAACATTAGTGACCTTTGCTCGCTGATAGAATTTTAGCTCTTCCTCTCAAAGAAGTATGATCAAATCACTTGTAGCTTGATCAAGCTGATTTCCCTCAAACTCAGATAACTCCCGACTTTTGGCATCCATATCAAGGTTAGCAATGGTAGACTGAAGGATTGTTTTTTGTTGTTTATACACACCATTGGTGTGTGAGGCCCATCCTCGGAATTCTCCTATTTTTTTTAATCCACCTCTGAACTGAATTTTGCCCTCTCACCGGCTTACTCCAGATTTTGACAACTCAGTCATAGAAATCCTCACGAGAGAACTAATTGAGTTCCATTTTGAATTGTTTAGTTGTTCCTGTAAAGGATGGTGTTCTGGTATCAAGGAGCAATGGCATATGGTCTGATACACCTCTATCCAGAGCATGTACAGTCACCATAGGATATTTAAATTCCCATTCTGATGTCATCAAGACCATATCAAGCTTTTCATAATTGGGTTGAGGAAGAGCATTTGCCCACATGAATTGTCTACCTGTCAAGTCAATTTCCCTGAGATCAAAGCTATCAATAACAGCATTCAACAGGAACGACCATCCTTCATTAAATCTATCATTATTCTTCTCTTTGCTATTTCTCATGATAATTAAATCCCCACCAATTAGAGTAGGAAGTGGGTTTTGTTGGCATGCGCATATGAGTTCAGTCAAGAAAGGCATTTTAATTAAACTCCTCCTGAACTGGACCATAGACTGCCATGAGTATCCATTTAAAATTATCAGCTTTATAGCAGCGATGAATTTTGATGTAAAATTCCCCTTCTACAATTATAGAAAGATCAAGAATAGAAGCATTTATACCAAGGAGGATTCCACCAGACCTCCCTCGAGGTGGTAAACAGTGCTAAACGAAATCTGCCCCTTCAGAGAAGTCGAGTTAGATTTGGTTTTGACATATCCTGTTTTCCAGTTTCCATGATAGCAACAAAATCAAGGTTATGAACTTTAGTTGCTTCTGCTATGTAGCGGAATTTAGCCAAGTCTGTGAGATCTCTGCTATTCCAATTGAAGCCTTTCATGCGGAGAAAATTCTTTGTTGAGAGCCTTTCTTGTGGCTTTGATGCTTTTTTGTGGTAGACACTTAGATTTTCGACTAGTAGCCATAAGGTTACAATTTTTTGGGTCCAAACCCAAGTCATCCAAGCCTACATCAGTTATCTCCTCTTACTAAGTGGTTGCGAAGGGTACTTTCATTTTCAGTATGCTTATCATCACTTGTGCTCCAAATCCCACTCTTGGTCAATCTCCAAGCAAGCGAGTGGAAAGTGTTCTTGAGATCATCTAGGGTGTGTGTATCAATTCAAATGGCCAAGAGAGAGCTCTAAAGCTCGAGCATACCCTATTTATATGCTCTATAAAAAGCTAGCCATTGGAAGACTTTGACAACAGCTTCTGCGGGGTCACTAGAAAAGTACGGTGACCATTGGAGTGGACCACATGATAAACGATTATGAACATCCAACGGTCCAGATCAAATCTGATCTTACTGCAGGTAGGCGCTTTCTCCGGTGCCTACAGTGGAGGCACACCACCAGAGAAATTAATCCAGTGCCCCCTGGCTCTGTCCCAGCAATTAAAGGCAGTTTTAGAGGTGGGTGGAAACAACAACCGTCTCTAATAAGTGTAGGTTTGGTAGGGATCCATATTTTCATAGAAACATTTCTTTTGTCATCAAATACCTGCAGTCAACTTGAAACATACGATTCGAAGTATAAAAGTTCTTAAAGGCTTATATTATTACGCAATCTTTCTTGTTCGTTGGTTTCTAAAGTACGATCTTAGACCAGTGGTAGGTCCTGTAATCTATATATATAGCTAGTAGGATTATACAGGTATGCACTTGTGTATGCCAGCAAGTTATATTCGAGCACATTAGTCTTACGTACTTGTTGCAATTAATTTTCAAGTCTCTAAAGTCCAAAATGTTACTCCTGGGATAAGCCGTAGGCATGCATGCATGCATGGCTGCAATGCGCGCACGCTTGTGCATATATATCGTATCTCCTTTTGTTTTTGTGAGCCGACGGCGGAGAAGCCCTAGATGGAACAAGTCACGATGGGACGACCTTGCATGAATGTCCAGGAGGGTACGTTCCATCATTGGAAACTTATGCTCTTCATCGGTGTGCCGCCGCCACCCAGGCATGCACGGACTAAGCAGCACCACTAGCCCCGAAGACATTTGCAACCTGTAGACTGATGACCTGCATGCGCTAAGGCTACGTACGCCTTGCGCCGAGCGATCGCCTGCCTGCCGATGGATGGCCTATAAATACTAGCTAGTTATGGCCGATACACCTTCAATCACAAACACACACAGTTGAGAAGAAAGCACATACACATATATCCATCATCCACAGCTAGCTACTAGCGATGGCATCCAACAACAAGTCCGTTGTTTTCGCTGCGCTTCTAGCCGTGGCACTCGTGTTGACGGCGGCTTCGGTGCGAGCGCAATCACCATCCCAAAACCCGTGTCCTTCCGGCTTCACTAACTTCACTGCGTTCGTTCAAGGCCAGGGCACTTACCTTTTACGTGGCATCACGTTGACACTCCTCCTTGCCCCGGTCACCCCAGGCACCAGCACCACAAACTGCCTTTGCTATCCCACTACCAACACCACCATTGGCCCCATTGTTGTGCCCAACCTCAATGGCCCTCTCGCATGCGTGCAAGGCCCAATATGATGCACACACCGGAATTCAGCATGCTGGCAGTCTGGCACGAACACACAGCACAAATGTGCACATATGCGCACTTAGCTATTTACTCCTACTATATATATACGCTATGTACTACGTATATGAATAACTTACTCCCGTCTGTGTGTGCATGCATACGTTGTTTGCATGCGGAGACTAATTCACATGTTACGCTATGCAGTGGCATGTAAGAGGAGTTGGCCCACAACCTACTTTATATATATACAATACAATAAAGAAAGACGATGTAATGTGTGTCGTGTTCATGTTGTTGTAAGCATGTTGTTGTAAGTGTACTTAGAATACCAAATATATACTGGAACCATATTAATTAAATGTTTTCCTTATGTTACTTCTACTATTATTAAGTATATTCCGTGCTACTACATGTCTTTGCATAGTGTTGCTATGCAAGACACGTTGTAGCAAGATATATTGTTTTCTACGGAGTAGCTGGCTAAATAGAGATTGACTTATTCTATGACCACTTTGAGTTACGATACCAACTATACTAATTTATGAGATTACTGCAACTTCTCCTAAGTAGTCTATTATAACATTACTGTAAACATCATAATGAGTTATAGTTACACATCTATCGTACAAACATTATCATAAACTGAGCTAGCAATAGAATAAGTTATTCTATGGATAGCCACAAATTAGCCTTACCCTATATATATAGATAAACACGTCAAAGTTTCTAACTCATATGTTGCATGAAGACACTAACACTTATCTTTCTTCAGTTCCAGCCTAGCAAAATCAACAAGTTCTCAGTACCCTGGCTTTGCTTATCATCAAAATATTTCCATCATAGTGAATAATCTCACACATGATGAACCGCCACATGTCAGTACATATGTTTTTGATGTCCTTATCTTTGAGAGCCGTCAGTTGGTTAACAATAATAAACCCTCAAAGAAAGATTATAGTCATAATATACTTATAAGTCATCAATGCATTTGCAACATAAATAAAAAAACTTGATATATCACTATTACTTACTTCACTCGAGTTCATGGTGTATCGCCCGTTTCCCCTGAGATACTCGCACACGTAGTACCCATAGAGGACGGTTCCTAGGGATTGCTTGTGGCACTATATGACGAAACAAGGGACTAATTAGTTGCTACATCACTACCAGACCTAGGGTTTTTCCTGACGACCAAAAATCATTAGGAAAGACCAAAATGCCGTTAGGGAAGGGCTGACAGGAATAGCTCAACAGGGATAACTGATATTTCCTGACAGTCGGCTCACAGGGATCTTTTCCTGACGGCAATTTCTGATGGCTGCCCTTTGACCAATCAAACCTGAAACCTAGCAGCCAAACCGTCAGGAATTAAAACATAAAACCGTCAGGAATGTTGAACCGACAGTTAAAATGTCACTCCCGGTTTTCTAAAGAACAAAACCAGGCTAATCATATGTGTGCCCAGGAAGTCCACACATATGCCAGAATAAAAAAGTATCAGAAATAATGTTATTATATAACGTATACATAGCTATATTAACACTTACATCAGAGTATCGCGGAATGGTGACTAAACTTCAGGCTCCATTCTTCTTAGGGACATCTGACTGGTGGCTCCATATGCCAAGCACTTCTGAAAGACTTCTGAAAATTCCACTACACCTTCATCCTCCTTCTAAGTAGCACCTTACTACACACTGGAGTGTGGTGAAAATAGCAAGAGTGAGTCCATATCGAACTCAATAATTATAACACAGGGTTCATGAGGCTCAAAAGGCTAGACATTGGTTTGACTGCACTTAGCTTTTAATTGTCACAATTTTATTACATAAGTAGCATCAAGATTGCATTAATCCCACAATAAACATATGATCAATGTAAATATGAATAACGAATAGCAAAACACATATTAAACCAATAAATGTTCATCTATTCTGTGAAGGTCCAAGGCCACTCGTATCCGTGAGCACGGCTAGTATACCAGTTTATTAAACTCTGCGCAGAGGTGTACACTTTCACTGTGAGTCGTGATTACCCATTGTCACACCCATTTTTAAGGAACAAATGGAGTGCATACTCTTATGTGCGCCCAGAGATCAATCACACATAAGTTGACAAATATAAATAGTATCATCACCAATGTTTATTACATAATGAATAGAATCACAGAGTCTTCACATAAATAAGCGGAAACTTAATATAAATATAGTGGTAGCTAGCTCCATAGCACAGGCACGTCAACTGGTTGACCACAAGTCTAGTAATCTTCAGGAAAGTAGTAGTAGTAGTCACTATTTGCACTTTCAGAATTCCATCCTGTGGTGGGGAAATGCAAGGGTGAGCACAAAAGTACTCAACAAGTGTAACATGGGGTTCATGTAGCTCAAGTAGGCTAGACACTGGTTCAACTGCATGTAGCTTTTAGTTGATCATGTTTTAAGCAATTGAGTAGCTTCGAATAGGTAATATTCCCGAAATAAACATATGATCATGTAAAGAGAATAATGAATAGCAAAAACAAGTAAATTAATAGTGATATCTATTCCGTAAGGGTCCAAGGCCGCTCGTGTCCGTGAGCACGGCTGATATACCAGTTTTACACTCTGCAGAGGTTGTACACTTTCACTGTGAGTCGTGATCCCCAAAAGTCCGAGGTCATGACTCCCCATTGGACAATCAAGTTTCACTATGAAGTCTTTCCAAGGTTCGTCTAATAAGTTAGGGCCGCTAGGTTTCTGTGGCCTGCAAATGTAGAGCCCCCCTTCCGTATGGCACAATGACACGCAGCCTATACTCATAGGGACAGGAGCCGCACTACACCCAACCCGGAACACACCCCTCTTGCGCCATAAAGGTAACCACTAACAAGCTAGAAAAGGTCCTCTTATATGACTAAAGCCAGAGCCATGTAGCCCTCGCAGCTGTACTGTAAGTCCCGGATGTTCGCTTACAGATAAGTCCTTACGGAGAGGAATCTAGAGATAACTCTAGCCCTCTTGTTCCCTGTTGCTAAAAAGCATCTTTTATAGTTATTGCATATATCATTAGTCAAATTACAAGATCATTGTTTATGTAAGCACTAGCCACTACCCAATGCCAGTAACCCTAGGATTCAAGGAACAAGATCAATACTACGGCATCCTTAACAAGGAGACACATGCAGCATGAATTAAGTGAATTAAAGTGAGTAGGTAACAAGGATGATCCCATGCTATACTTGCCTTGATCTAGCTGATCCTGTTGATCCGACTCGTAAAAGTACTCTTGATCACCAACAAACTGATCACCGTCTATTCTCGATTAACATATCAACAACAATCATCCAGGGGCAATCATGCAAAACAAACAAAGCTACAATTAGAACAGTACACCAACAGCAGTAAAATAAGATGAAAAGTTTTTAAAACAAATCTACATCGCTCTAGGATCACACAGACGCGAAGTTCACGCAAATCGGAGCTAAAACGGAAAAGTTATGATTTAAACAAGATTTACTTTATTAAAGTAATAGATTAAATCTAACCTCAAATTTAAAAAGTGTAAAACCTACTGTACAGCAGTACTAATAGATAGAATATGAAATTATGAACCTAACGCAACTTGAACGGATCAAATCGGAGTTAAAACGGAGATTTTACGACCTATTTAGACCTAGTGGCAATTCTGTAAATAGCTGAAAGCGTATTTTCAATTAAAACCGACGAAATTACGTTTTCTAATTACCAAAGCGTAAACCAGTGAATACGCCATGGACCACGGGTTTAGAAGCAAGAAAACTCAAGGTCTCTTTTGCAAAAGTGACAGCCGAAGGGGTATCTTGAGTTGTAGGCCGTCGGATTAGATCTCAACGGCCAGGATTCGACCGGGAAAGAGAGAGAGAGAATCCGGCCACCAACAGTGACCGGCGGCGGCAGGACGGCCGGCGGCTCGCCGGCGTTGAGCAATCCGACGAGTTAGCGCCCTATTCATCGATTCGAATATACCGGAGGCGAGAACAGAGGCTTGCGGACTCACCTAGACCGGTTAGGGCGACGGAAATCAATCTAAAGCTCCCTGCGGCTAACAATGGCGGACGGCAACCTCCTGTACACGGCGGTGACTCACGTTATGGCCTTAAAAACCGAAATTCGACTCAAAAATCGTCACGGGAAGGAAGAGAAACTTCAACCGCACTCACCGAAGAAGAGAAACAGGCCGGATGGCGCGCGGCTCCTCCAAGCGGGGTTTCCCGAGCTCGAGCGGTGGCGGGCTTAGGGTTGCGGTGGCTAGCTCGATGGCGAGGGCGCGTTTGTGGTGGCGTGGGGGGATAGGTGCGGCTGGGCGCTATTTATGAGGGGCGCGACGTGAAGAGCAAGCCAAGGGGAGGGAAAATCGGGGGCGGCACGGCACCGGACTCCCAACACCGGTGTCCGGTTCGGTTACGACGCGAGGAAGAAGAAGACCCTGACGTGTGGGCCCGGCGTGTCAGCCGAAGAGGAGAGGGGGAGGGCGCGGCAGCTTCGGCTCGCGGGCCGGGACGAGCTGGGCTCGGCCCAATTACGCGGTGCGGAGGAAAACGTCGACTGGGCCGCGGTGAAGAGGCCGAGCGGCCCAAGAAGAAGAGAGGGGAAGGCCAGGCCTTCGGGCCGAATTCAGGAAAAATAAATTCCTATCTCCTTTTCTTTTTCTAATATTTCCAAATACATTTTCAAATGATTTTTGAAATCATTTTCTTCTTGAAATAAAAACCAATCACACAAATAAAAATATGCATCGGCATGTATGCACAAACACTTATTTAATCCCTATATTTGATTTTATTTAAACAAAAATTATTATTTTGCTAGGTTAAAATGCTCACAAAATTGCGTAAGTAATTCAAATTCCCTATTTAAAAATATTCAAAAGTTTAGGGTGTTACAATTCTACCCCCCTTAAAAGAATCTCGTCCCGAGATTCGGACGATGCTTACTCAAACAACTGTGGGTATGCTTTTCTTAAATCCTCCTCCCTTTCCCACGTAGCCTCTGCTTCCGAATACCGACTCCACTGAACTTTACACATCTTTATAACTCGGCTTCGGGTAACTCTTTCCGCTGTCTCCAAAATTTTCACAGGATACTCCTCATAAGTAAGATTTTCCTTAACAGTGAGTTCTTCCAACGGTATTTGTTCTTCCGGTACACGCAGGCATTTCTTTAACTGAGACACATGGAACACATCATGCACACCTGCTAAACTCTCAGGCAATTCCAACTGATATGCCACTTCACCACGTCTCTCTAAGATCTTAAAAGGACCGACATACCTTGGTGCTAACTTTCCTTTCCGATTAAACCTTTTCACACCTCTCATAGGCGACACCTTTAAATAAACATAATCTCCCACTTCAAAAGTCAACTCTCTTCGTCGAGTATCGGCATAACTTTTCTGCCGAGACTGAGCTGCTTTCAAGTTATTTCGAATCATTCTTACTTGTTTCTCAGCATTCTTAAGCACATCAGGACCAAATACTTGACTCTCTCCCGTCTGATTCCAAAACAATGGAGTTCTGCACTTCCTACCATACAAAGCTTCAAAGGGTGCCATCTGTAAACTTTTCTGATAACTGTTATTATAGGAAAACTCTGCATACGGCAAACTCTTGTCCCAACTGGTACCATACTGCAAAGCACAAGCTCTTAACATATCCTCCAATATCTGATTAATCCTTTCTGTTTGCCCATCTGTCTGAGGATGATACGCTGTGCTAAAATTCAGCTTAGTCCCTAATGACTCTTGTACTTTCTGCCAGTAATATGATGTAAACTGGGTACCTCGATCAGACACTATCTTCTTCGGAACTCCATGCAAACTTACTATCCTTTCCAAATACAACTCTGCCAACTTTGCACTAGAATACGTAGTTCTAACTGGTATAAAATGAGCGACTTTAGTCAAACGATCCACTATAACCCATATTGAATCAAAACCCCTCTGAGTGCGTGGTAATCCTACTATGAAGTCCATACCAACTTCTTCCCACTTCCACTCGGGTATCTGCATCGGTTGCAACAATCCTGCAGGTCTTTGATGTTCAGCTTTAACCCTCTGACTCGTGTCACATAGTGCAACATACTCTGCAACATCTCTTTTCAAACCATGCCACCAATACTTTTCTCGTAAATCCATATACATCTTAGTACTTCCAGGATTAATAGAGTAAGCGGACTCATGAGCCTCCCGTAGGATTGCTCCTCTTATAGCTTTGTCCTCAGGCACACATAATCGTTTTCCAAACCATAGGGTTCCCTTGTCATCCATCCGGAATCCAGGTGCTTTACCTTTCGGTATATTCCCTACTATCTCCCTTATCTTGTCATCCGTCAACTGACCCTCGCGTATTTGTTGCTCTAACATAGGCTCTACTACTAATTCCACTGCATTAACAGCAATACCCAAGTTTAGATGCTCAATCTCAGCACATAACTCATTTGACATCGGCATTACTTGTACCTCGTTAGCATAGCTCTTTCTACTAAGGGCATCAGCAACCACATTAGCTTTACCCGGATGATAGTGTACCTCCAGATCATAATCCTTAATCAACTCTAACCAACGACGTTGTCTCAAGTTCAGATCTGATTGAGTGAAAATGTACTTCAAACTCTTATGATCAGTGTAAATATCACTTTTATGTCCAATCAAATAATGCCTCCATATTTTCAAGGCATGCACAACTGCTGCTAACTCCAAGTCATGAGTAGGATAATTTAACTCATGCTTCCTCAACTGTCGAGATGCATATGCTACTACTCTGCCTTCCTGCATAAGCACACAACCAAGACCCAGTCGAGATGCATCACAATAAATAGAGAAGCTCTTATTCAAGTCTGGCAAAACTAACACCGGGGCTGTTGTCAATCGTTTCTTCAGCTCCTCAAAATTAACCTGACACTTATCAGACCACACAAATTTAGCATTCTTTTCCAACAGCGCCGTCATTGGCTTGGCAAGCTTAGAAAACCCTTCAATGAATCTTCTATAATATCCAGCCAATCCCAAGAAACTACGAATTTCTCCCACATCAGTTGGCGGTTTCCAATTCAACACATCTTTTACCTTACTAGGATCCACTGATATTCCACCATTAGAGACCACATGACCCAAAAAAGCAACTTCCTTTAACCAAAACTCGCATTTGCTACGCTTAGCATAGAGCTTATGCTCTCTGAGCTTCTGCAGGACCAACCTCAAATGTTCCACATGTTCTTCCTTAGTCTTAGAGTATACCAGGATATCATCGATGAACACTACTACAAACTTATCAAGATACTCCATAAATACCTTATTCATCAGGTACATAAAGTATGCAGGAGCATTAGTCAAACCAAAGGACATTACTGTGTACTCATACAACCCATATCGGGTGGTGAATGCTGTCTTAGGTATATCCGTGGCACGAATCTTCAACTGATGATAGCCAGAGCGAAGGTCAATCTTGGAGAACACACAAGCACCTCTCAACTGATCAAACAAGTCATCAATCCTTTTGGCAGCGGATACTTATTCTTGATAGTTACCTCGTTGAGTGACCGATAATCAACACACATCCGTTGAGAACCATCCTTTTTATCAACAAAGATCATAGGAGCTCCCCATGGTGATGAGCTAGGACGAATAAAACCTTTCTCTTGCAATTCTTTTATTTGTTTCTTAAGTTCTTCTAATTCGTTAACCCCCATCCTATATGGACGCTTAGCTATAGGTGCAGTTCCAGGCAATAATTCAATAATAAACTCAATGTCGCGGTCGGGTGGCATACCTGGCAAGTCGTCGGGGAACACATCCGGAAATTCATCCACAACTGGATCCTCTTGATTAGCATTATCACCAAGTCGATTTACTGTAGCTGTCTGCGGCTTCTGCACTACAATCTCCACACTAATGCGATCTCCCTTCGGTGTTGTCAGGGCTACTGCCTTTTCCTTACACTGAATCACTGCCTGATTTTGCTTCATCCAGTCTAATCCCAGAATCAGATCAATCCCAGCTGTTCTCAACACTATAGGACTCACTTTGAACTCTACCCCCCTTAAATTTAAACTAATAGGGAGGCATTGATAGGAAGCTTGCATACTACCCCCAGGCGAGTTAACTAGTATAGGGTTTTTCATGGCACACAAAGGAATGCTATTTGTCTTAACAAATATTTGAGATATGAATGAATGCGAAGCTCCAGAATCAAAAAGAACAGTGGCAGGGATGGAGTGGACATCGAACGTACCGAGCATAACTTCAGGTTCCGACATTGCAGTCTCCTCCGACAAGTGAGTCACCTTCCCGTAGTATGGTGGCTTCTGATTACTATTCTGCTTCTGAGGAGTTTGCTGGTTAGCCTTCTCAGGACAGTTATAAGACAAGTGACCCTCCTTTCCACAACAGAAACACTTGGTTGGAGTATTAGGAGCACTAGTCTTCATTGGAGTGTTGTTAGGGGTACTCTGTCGCTGATTATGGTTCCCATTCTGCTGTTGAGAGCGTTGATTGCCATTCTGCGACTGATAAGGAGGACGTTGCAGAAACTGATTACGTGGAGGAAGTTGACCACGATTCCATTGGTTGGACGGATACCTCTGCTGATAACCTTGTTGATAACCAGTACGTTGGCGAGTGTTATTCCCAGATATCTGTCCCTGAAGTCTCTTTCTTTTAGCATCCATCTCCTTGCGCTTATTATCCACCACAATAGCGCGATTCACTAGAGTTTGATAATCTGGGTAAGCATTAGACATTAGCTGCAGTTGAAGACCATCATGCAGACCCTTCAGGAAAAGTCGCTGCTTATCAGCATCATTAGCCACCTCATTTGGCGCATAACGTGACAATTGAGCAAACTTGTCTCTATACTCCGCCACAGGCATAGATCCCTGTGTCAAATTGCGGAATTCCTCTGCCTTCAATGCTATCACCCCCTCTGGTATATGGTAGGACCTAAAACTCTCGGTAAACTCCTGTCAAGTAATAGCGGGAGCGTTGGCAGGACGGCCATACTGATATGAATCCCACCAATCTTGAGCTGCTCCTTGAAGTTGTCCCGAAGCAAACAACACCTTCTGTTGATCATTACACTGAGCAATGTTGAGTTGCTTCTCTACTGCACGAAGCCAATCATCAGCTTCCAATGGATCTGAGGCATGTGTAAACACTGGGGGATGACCCTTCAAAAACTCTCCACGCTTATCTCGCGCAGGTGCTCCTCCAACTGGCTGATTTTGCTGATTGTTCACCAGAGCTTCCATTAGCTGTGTCTGTATGGCCAAAAGCTCATGAATAGTAGGTGTTGGTCCAATTCCATGACCACGGCCTCGACCTCGTCCTCTTCCAGACATCTGTTATCCAATATAGTATCAAATCTTAGAGATTACCACATAATAGACAATTCTAGAGATAGAGATTAGAATCTGAAAATTTTCTGGACACATCCCAATTCCAGCTGTTCGGTAAAACAAACCTATCTCGAGTTACAGATATCCAGTAGAGGTGTTCTTTACATGGTTGGAAAGCTTATGAAATTATCTAGAACTTTTATTTAACTCATACTTCCAGATTCTGTCACGAAGTTACCCAAAAACAGAACACAACAGAAACTGTTTCTGACCTCCAGACTGCACAGTAACTTCATCTTGTAACAACTATAACTCATGATCCAAAATAGATAAAAAGTTGATTCCAGAGGCATTGGAAAGGTACGTGGGTCTAGATTCTCTCATAAAAATTTCAGAATTTTTCGCTGATCAGTTAATTTTAAGCATAAAAGGAAAGACAGATCGCTCCAGAAAAGACAGAACAGAGAGAAAAGTTAACCCAACTAAATTATTTATTTATCACACTAAAACTTAATATTGTATAACTTGGAACTTTTGTAGACAAGCCCACAAAACTCCAGCACTCATTACATGGAAAATCCAACTCACACATAAGCACAATAATAACTCAACTAACCACACAAAGTTCACACGACACCACAAACTCGACTTGACTTGACTCTACTCGAACTATCGTATTATTACATAAATGGTATTCCAACTCCTAAGTACGGGCTTGGTGTTCATGATGATCATAGATCGGTTCCATGCCTTGGTCAATCCTTAAGCCATCTATCACTTCTTGATACCTCTTGACGTCTTTTCCCAGAGCTTTAACCAGGGCTACCAACCGACGATTTGTCACCATCATGTCATGACCAAAATCCACCATGACCCGAGGAACTAAATCTAAATTCCCAGGGTCAGTCATTACCCATCCATACTCCGGATCTCCACGAGGGAAATAGCAATATGGATCATCTTGCATAATCTCATAGCGAAGGTGACGAAGTCCCAAGCATGCTTCAAAGGCTGCATCTTCTATACCATCTTCTATAGTGGCACGGCGTCCGCTATGGGAAAAACACCGATCTAGCAAAAAGGTGCCCAACTCATTGTTCTTAACGAAAATGCGCACACTGCACTTCCAATAAGTAGTTTCCAGAGGGTGTTTATGCTCCCAGCAGACATACTCAATTGCAGGATCCCAATCCGTGAAGTAGGCATTAAGTATGTCACTCAGTCGGTGGTGTGACGGGGTGTCATGGCTTGATTTGTGATGGATCCTTGTAATCCAGCCCATAGGAAGGGATGGCACTCCAATTTCAGCAGAAGCATCTGGTGAAGGCGAAGGGGGCTGTCCTCCGTTGTTAGTAAGCTCAACCTCTTCATCGTCACTCAAATAGATAACTTCCTCCTTAGGTTCAATTTCCTCCTGTGGCAAAGCTGATTCTGGCGCCTGTTCTGGTGTTGATGGTGGGGTTGGTGTAGTGTCTTCTAATTCCTCCTGAAGCTCTTCGGGTTCCTCATGTAGCTCTTTGGGTTCCTCCTGAAGCTCTTCTGGTTTCACCAAGGAACGGGGTGGATAATATCCTCCAGTGGTGATGCGGGCAGTCTTGCGGGCACGAGGCATCTACAGATTTTAGTCCAAGGGTAAGTTGAAATTAGAGACAATGTTTTCATAATAGAATGAGGCGAAAGAAGCATAATAATTTAGCAATTATCAAGGGTAAAGTGATAAGCATGAAACAAGTGAAGAAAAGAGAACTAAAACGACCATTACTAACTAGGCTTGCGTCCTACAGTCAACATAGCTTTGATACCAATCTGTCACACCCATTTTTAAGGAACAAATGGAGTGCATACTCTTATGTGCGCCCAGAGATCAATCACACATAAGTTGACAAATATAAATAGTATCATCACCAATGTTTATTACATAACGAATAGAATCACAGAGTCTTCACATAAATAAGCGGAAACTTAATATAAATATAGTGGTAGCTAGCTCCATAGCACAGGCACGTCAACTGGTTGACCACAAGTCTAGTAATCTTCAGAAAAGTAGTAGTAGTCACTATTTGCACTTTCGGAATTCCATCCTGTGGTGGGGAAATGCAAGGGTGAGCACAAAAGTACCCAACAAGTGTAACATGGGGTTCATGTAGCTCAAGTAGGCTAGACACTGGTTCAACTGCATGTAGCTTTTAGTTGATCATGTTTTAAGCAATTGAGTAGCTTCGAATAGGTAATATTCCCGAAATAAACATATGATCATGTAAAGAGAATAATGAATAGCAAAAACAAGTAAATTAATAGTGATCTCTATTCCGTAAGGGTCCAAGGCCGCTCGTGTCCGTGAGCACGGCTGATATACCAGTTTTACACTCTGCAGAGGTTGTACACTTTCACTGTGAGTCGTGATCCCCAAAAGTCCGAGGTCATGACTCCCCATTGGACAATCAAGTTTCACTATGAAGTCTTTCCAAGGTTCGTCTAACAAGTTAGGGCCGCTAGGTTTCTGTGGCCTGCAAATGTAGAGCCCCCCTTCCGTATGGCACAATGACACGCAGCCTATACTCATAGGGACAGGAGCCGCAATACACCCAACCCGGAACACACCCCTCTTGCGCCATAAAGGTAACCACTAACAAGCTAGAAAAGGTCCTCTTATATGACTAAAGCCAGAGCCATGTAGCCCTCACAGCTGTACTGTAAGTCCCGGATGTTCGCTTACAGATAAGTCCTTACGGAGAGGAATCTAGAGATAACTCTAGCCCTCTTGTTCCCTGTTGCTAAAAAGCATCTTTTATAGTTATTGCATATATCATTAGTCAAATTACAAGATCATTGTTTATGTAAGCACTAGCCACTACCCAATGCCAGTAACCCTAGGATTCAAGGAACAAGATCAATACTACGGCATCCTTAACAAGGAGACACATGCAGCATGAATTAAGTGAATTAAAGTGAGTAGGTAACAAGGATGATCCCATGCTATACTTGCCTTGATCTAGCTGATCCTGTTGATCCGACTCGTAAAAGTACTCTTGATCACCAACAAACTGATCACCGTCTATTCTCGATTAACATATCAACAACAATCATCCAGGGGCAATCATGCAAAACAAACAAAGCTACAATTAGAACAGTACACCAACAGCAGTAAAATAAGATGAAAAGTTTTTAAAACAAATCTACATCGCTCTAGGATCACACAGACGCGAAGTTCACGCAAATCGGAGCTAAAACGGAAAAGTTATGATTTAAACAAGATTTACTTTATTAAAGTAATAGATTAAATCTAACCTCAAATTTAAAAAGTGTAAAACCTACTGTACAGCAGTACTAATAGATAGAATATGAAATTATGAACCTAACGCAACTTGAACGGATCAAATCGGAGTTAAAACGGAGATTTTACGACCTATTTAGACCTAGTGGCAATTCTGTAAATAGCTGAAAGCGTATTTTCAATTAAAACCGACGAAATTACGTTTTCTAATTACCAAAGCGTAAACCAGTGAATACGCCATGGACCGCGGGTTTAGAAGCAAGAAAACTCAAGGTCTCTTTTGCAAAAGTGACAGCCGAAGGGGTATCTTGAGTTGTAGGCCGTCGGATTAGATCTCAACGGCCAGGATTCGACCGGGAAAGAGAGAGAGAGAATCCGGCCACCAACAGTGACCGGCGGCGGCAGGACGGCCGGCGGCTCGCCGGCGTTGAGCAATCCGACGAGTTAGCGCCCTATTCATCGATTCGAATATACCGGAGGCGAGAACAGAGGCTTGCGGACTCACCTAGACCGGTTAGGGCGACGGAAATCAATCTAAAGCTCCCTGCGGCTAACAATGGCGGACGGCAACCTCCTGTACACGGCGGTGACTCACGTTATGGCCTTAAAAACCGAAATTCGACTCAAAAATCGTCACGGGAAGGAAGAGAAACTTCAACCGCACTCACCGAAGAAGAGAAACAGGCCGGATGGCGCGCGGCTCCTCCAAGCGGGGTTTCCCGAGCTCGAGCGGTGGCGGGCTTAGGGTTGCGGTGGCTAGCTCGATGGCGAGGGCGCGTTTGTGGTGGCGTGGGGGGATAGGTGCGGCTGGGCGCTATTTATGAGGGGCGCGACGTGAAGAGCAAGCCAAGGGGAGGGAAAATCGGGGGCGGCACGGCACCGGACTCCCAACACCGGTGTCCGGTTCGGTTACGACGCGAGGAAGAAGAAGACCCTGACGCGTGGGCCCGGCGTGTCAGCCGAAGAGGAGAGGGGGAGGGCGCGGCAGCTTCGGCTCGCGGGCCGGGACGAGCTGGGCTCGGCCCAATTACGCGGTGCGGAGGAAAACGTCGACTGGGCCGCGGTGAAGAGGCCGAGCGGCCCAAGAAGAAGAGAGGGGAAGGCCGGGCCTTCGGGCCGAATTCGGGAAAAATAAATTCCTATCTCCTTTTCTTTTTCTAATATTTCCAAATACATTTTCAAATGATTTTTGAAATCATTTTCTTCTTGAAATAAAAACCAATCACACAAATAAAAATATGCATCGGCATGTATGCACAAACACTTATTTAATCCCTATATTTGATTTTATTTAAACAAAAATTATTATTTTGCTAGGTTAAAATGCTCACAAAATTGCGTAAGTAATTCAAATTCCCTATTTAAAAATATTCAAAAGTTTAGGGTGTTACACCCATATGCCCGGGATCGCGACTCCCAAAACACTTCCAAGGTGAGCAGGCATGGAAACACTACGAAGCCTTTCAAAGGTTCGTCTAACAAGTTAGGGCCGCTAGGTTTCAGAAGTCAGTTTGTGTGATACAACCAGTCCCATGGATCCACAGTCTGCTTTTCCCCATTTGCGCCACAAGGGTAACCTCTAACAAGCTATAAAAAGTCCTCATACTGAGCTAAAGCCAGAGCCATATAGCCCTCACAGTTGTACTGTAAATCCCGGATGTTCGTCCACAGATGAGTCCTTATGGAGAGAAACTAGAGCACCAAAAATAACCTCTTGCTCTAGCTCTCTTTAAACAGTAATCAAAAAGTCATCTTTTAGTGTGTTGCATATTCCATTAATCATATTACAAGATCATAGCTTATTTCAGTGCTAGCAAAAGCTACACAATGCAAAGTCCCATAGGTGACAAAGAAACAAGATATCAATAGCTAAGTTATAATATCTATGGTTGTCAAGGAGGACACATGCATATGTATGATAATTTCAGTGAATAGGATAACAAGAATGGTCCCATGTTATACTTGCCTTTCTTCCAAAGTTAGCTACTGAGAAATCTTCAGCCTCTGTGTCTCTGATCTTCAGCTTTTGTTATACTTGTCGGTCCTTAGCTTCCCGTCTTCAGCGCTAACGAACCATGTTTCTTCGACTCATAGCAAGCACCAAGCGAGTCGAGCACACATACAAGCAAATAAGGTAGACTAAGAACAATACACCAATCAAGTAAAAACTTGAAAATAGCGTGCTACGGTCATGCCAATAATAAAACTATCATTAAAAAGAAACAACTATCGGGAGTTCTATACTATAAAAGAAAACAATCAATTAGAGGATATTTTAGTTAAATAAAATCACGAGAAACTACAAATTCAGATTAGTCATTATCATATTTTAAATATTAACATGCATGTATCATTCAATCAAAGTAAACTTTAACCTTTCAAAATAAAAGAACATATGAGAACATCTATTCAATTTGTACATGATGCGTGTTGAAGCAGATCGCATTTATTCATACACAGTTTGACATCATTTATACTAGTTAAACTTTAACTTGCTAAACAATGTACCCAGTGAACACTCAGATGAGTTTATGATATATATATCGTGCTTGAGCTAAGCAAATCATAATTTAAAACATATTCAAGTTGCTATCAGATAAGTCATTCATACTTAATTACAAAGGACTGACGCGATTTATTAAAATACCAAGTTAAATCTAGCCATATATTATTCATAAACATATAAACAAACACATTTCTTTTATGAAAAGAAAGTAAACAGGTGAGCATCTAAACTAGTTTTAGAATTATAGAAACAAATTATAATTAATAAAGAAACATTAATTTTGTTACTAACCAAGTTATAACTAGTAAAGAAATATTCAAATTGCTATCGTTCAAGTTAACATTTGTTTATGTAAGACCAAAATTGTAAACCTAAGTTGTAATTCAAAAAGGCATTGAATAAATATTAATGAAATTGCATTCTAAATTGGCTTTATCCGAATCATGTTTAAACTAGACAATTTAAAAAAATAAATATTTAAGTTGGCAAGTAATTATAAAAAGATCCATATTCTCCTATGTTGCTTTTATTTAGAAACCAATTTGCGTAATCATTAATCTAATTGATATTTAACTTACAAAATTTAGAGATGTGAGACATGTTAAAAGTTCCTACTAACATGTAACTTATAGTCAGCACAGCTGTAACACAACCAAAACGGAGTTAAACTTAGATCGCTTTTAGTTGGAAAGCTATTAAATAAATATTAATCTAATTAGCATTCAAGTTAATAAATTTGTGGTCAAGTGATATGAAAAACATTGATACTAACTAAATTATAATCATAAACACACATGTTAACATGAATTAAATTAATATTTATTTATGAAACTGTGGTTATATAGTCTAAATTGCTTTTAATTATAAAGTTAGTACAAACATATTAATCAATATAATATTTAGCGATATATAGAAAAACACGTGACAAAAAAAAACAGTGTTGCTAATATGTCGCTTACATCACCACGATCACAAAGCAACAAAACAGAATTATAAACCTTTGTCACTTTTAATTAAAAGCTATTAAATTAATACTAATCAAATTGTATTTTAAATTGATAAATTCATAATTATAAGACATGACAAACATTAGCATTACTGTGTAGAGCGCGACGACACTAATCCAACGCGACTTGAATGACTCGAATCGGAGTAGAACAAAGAAACAACGGACATTTAAACTTCAATGACAATTCTGTAAATATCATTATCTTGTACCTTGGACTGCTGGTGCCTGTACGGACGTCGTGACCATGATATGGCCTGTTGCTCGTGCGTAGGGGGAAGAAGGGCAGGGGCTCGGCCACTGGAGGGGCGCCGGGTGCTGGCCTGCAGCAGCGCGGAACTGGGCCTGGGGTCCGCGACCGGGGCACATGACTGGCGGGAAACAGCACGCACACACGCCTGTGCGTGACAAGGCGGCAGCGGCCTCCTGCCGCAGCGGCGTGCCAAGGGCAGCGCAGGTTTGGGGCCTGTGTCTCGTGCGAGTGAGGCTGCAGTGATGGCGCACAGGGTCAAGGTGGCCGGAAACGAAGAAGAAGATGACGTCGTTCATGGAAGCACCTCGCCGGAATAAAAGAGAAGTATTAGAGAATCGATGAACGGACGAGGGATTCGCGAAACGAAAGGTGTGCCGGTGAAGAGGATGACGAAACAAACCTCGGAGTGGAAATGGAATTCGTCGGAGATGTCCGAGGTGGTCCGAAAAACTCGCCGAACCTTCGTCGGAAGTTCGCCGGAACGCAAGCTGTAGATGCAGAACTTCGGTGAGGGGTGGAGGGAGCTACGAGCGGCGGCTCGCGATAAGAAGGGAGAAAATTCTAATTTACTACACGAGAGATTTCCCAAACTAGGGGGCTCATCTTACGGTAGTTTTGGTGTGCTTTGCCCAAGGGATACGTATGTATATATAGGGAGAAAAACTCTCCACCTCCATGTCAATTAGCAATATTGTGCTAATTGATGTTGCACCCTCCATCTTTACTAATAGGCCTAATTAATTATTAAAGTCCATTAGTAAATAAATGAATGGGCATTTAGTATTATTGCACACAGGCTTTGGTGGAAAATGAGATATTTATTATTTTCGGAATTAATTAATTTCGTGGATAAAATAATTCTAGAAAGGTCCAGAATTATTATTTAAGCCGCGAAAAATACTCCGAAAGCTCCGAAAATTCAAGGGAATTTTCTAGAGACATTATGGAACATGAGGAACCCAAATAAAGTATTTGGAGCTCATGATAATATAATTTGGAGCATCTAAAAAAATAGATTATTCTTCTAAAAAATAGGAAAAGGTTCCCGACAAAGCCCGAATAATTCCCGGGAATATTTCAGAGATACCCTGATGGATGATGAAATGAAATGAGTGATTTCGAGTGAAAGAAAAGAATTTTGGGGAAACTCAGAATGAAAAGATTAGGACCGAGAAAGCGCAAATTTGATTGTAGAAAAAGACAGAGACAAGACGGATAACTAATAAAAGACATACTAAGCACGCTTTAAAACTTTTCACAATCACAACACATAGTCATGCAACAAGCAAACATTACATCAGGCAAGAGACCACTAAATTAATTTGGAAAAGTTTGAAATACCATAATTTTCTATACTAAATTTGCTAAAACTTAAATTAGTCTTGTCAAGTCTTAAGCAAATATTTAAACCATTTGTTTTATTTAGTGTTTTCTATTCACAACCCAAAATCAGAAATTTTGGGGTGTGACAAAAAAAAATATCAGAAAACTCATTTCATTTGATTGAATTATATTATACATTTAATCAGCCAATTGGTCATGCATCTACACAGGGCACATTACACAATTTAACACAAGTGATCCATGAAGAGTTTATTCAACATAAATTCACATGTCCCCAATCCAAATAGACCGAACTGTACAAACTAGTGAACTAGGAATACAGTAATATGACAGCTCTTATACACTGTTGGTTTAGAGCAGCATGCAAATCTACACAAGTCTAGCTCCTAAATATCACAGGAACATTTGGACAGCACAACAGAAAAGTCCTTGCTTGCACAAAAGAAAAGTCCTTGCTTGGAGTCGACATCACTGAAAATTATGGGGGGTGACCCAATGACCTACAAGGAGTAGAGTTATAGATTATGCACTCTGCAAAAATAAGATATTATCTTTACTAGTATTTGCAGGACACAACTAGAAAAATCTGTACAGACCTCAAAATCCACTGAGAGACATTGTCAGTGTGGTCTACTTATTTTGGACTATGGAAAACAGACAATGGCCCATTATTTTACTTCGAAGTCCTTTCATTTCACTTCAAGTCTGATACTTCTAAGATAAAGATATGTTGGTACTGATTTTTTTTGCAAGTCATTCATCTTTCATTCCTTTCTTTCCTTGTTTAAATTGATCATATACTACCTTAACTTGTTAATCTGTTGCTATCTTAAGATTGGTAACAGGAATAAGTAAAACAGTTGCACAAAAAAGTGGCATCTTCACCTTAGGTAGAGCAATCCGTTTTCTTTTTGTCCTGAACTTTTCCTTCAGTAGATGCTGGTTCCAATTTTCTAATATCTACACATGAGCAAAAATCATTAAATCTCTTACACTGTTGTGTACATGCTTTCAGTAAAAAGGATGAGATATTTAGGAATCGTATTATGAGGAAGTGATTGCAAATGACTTTTTTTCATCCTATTTGATTATCTGTTAACAACACTAGTGCTACTGTGCTAGTGTGAGCAGCATGTGCAAATCCTACAAAAGCAGCAACTACTTTTGTTTCTTGTAGTTCAAGAGCCAACTGATAAGAGTAGTAAGACATCAAATTACTACTAAATGCATAAATTGTTTTCTCAGTGCCCCGGCGAAGAGTATAAAGTTTTTAATTAACTGTGAACAGCCCAAAGGAATATATATATACTTACTGGCTAGGAGATGCATCTACTATCCTTGCTGCCTTCTCCCAATAACTGTTTAAGAATACACAGATTCAGAAGCTAGCTTAGTTTGTGTGGTGACGTAAACAAAAAAGTGCAAACCATATTAAATATAAGTGCACAGCCAAAAACAAAGATATATAAGCAAAGCAAAAAAGACTTTTAGCTCAGTAGCAATCAATATCAGATTGAAAAGAACGGTTTGAAATTGACGGGCTCTCCCAATAGAGTAATAGGATTTATTACAGTACTTGGAAAATAGGTCCACGCCATGGTGCTTTGTAATCTATGCCATAAAATTCAAAATTGTGAAGGCCACTGCTGATACCACTAGTAGAAAAGAGCTCTAAGCCGGCGGTCCTCTTTTTTTACTGGCGGTTTCACTTTAGGGCCGGCTGTGTAAAGAAATGGGTGGGCCACGACTTTGTAACCGCCTGTGGAAATGGAGGCGGTTGTCATAAGCCAACCGCTAGTGCAAATGTTACATTTACACTAGCGGTTGATTTCCATAGGCGGTTGTCATAAGCCAACCGCCAGTGTAAATGTAACATTTTCAATGGCTGTAACACCCAAATTTTAGAGATAACAAATTTTGAATAATTTAGATAATAAATAATGGCCAATTTAAAATAATAATAAAATAAGTTTGATGTTGCATTCATGCTGTTGCATTTATTTTTATGGTGTGGTGTGGATTTGATTTATTTTATTTTGGATTAGAATGTGTTTGAAATGTTTTTGAAAACAAGTAGAAAAAAAAGAAAAGGAAATTCTTTACCTATTCAGCCTGTGCAACCCAGCTAGCGGCCTGTTTTCCCTTTCTCAGTTTTGGGCCGCTGAACCGAGCCGAGCCCAAAGTTCCCCGCTCCCCCTCGCGCTCGTGGTCGCATGGGCCGGCCCAGAGTCGCGACAGCCGCGCCCTCTCCCTCTTTGTTTCGCTGACCAACCGGGCCCCCTTGTCAGCGCCCTCTTCCACCTCCGGTTCGTGGCCGAGACGGACACTATCACCGGTAGATTTCGATTTCCTTAGCTTCAATGACTTGTACCGCAAGCCGTTTATCCCTATAAGATCATGATGACCCCCGCGTTCCGTTTTTCTTTTCACGCGCTGCCCTAGGTCATAGATTCGTTGTCGGGAGTTGGGTTTGGATCTCGTCGGGTTGAAGTCAAGGCCGCCGCGGTTGAGCTCGACGGTAGCCGCCTCTTTGCTATCAAAAGTCTTTCTGGTGCTATTGTCTCGAGGTGAAGTGTCCGTAGTAGCCTTATTTTTCTTCCTTTTGTTCTAAGAGCTCATACTTCGATGTCGGGATTCACAGGGGGGGATTTCCGCCTATTCAAGTCAAGCATCACCGACGAGTTCTTTCGGCCTAAGAAAAGACCCTAGGTGAGTTCGTGATAAGTTTCTTTTTCGTTTGGGACAATTCATGGGTCGATTGGTGGTCTGAGTCGCGAGATTCGTTGTTCCGGCGAGGTGGCTCATGGCGGTAATGGCGGCCGTCGGCCGGCGTTGAAGGAGACAACCAGATTCTCTTTCTCTCTCCTGGGTCAAATAGTAACCGTCCGATCTCAGATCAACGGTTGAGATTAAAACATACCTCTTCGCGTGGCAAATTTGTTAAAGAGACCCTCGGGTTTCTGGGAATCAACCCGCCGTCCAAAGCGTAAAGCTAGAAATACGTTTTCGCGTTTTGAAAGCGTATTCTTTTCCGGTTAAATCAAAAATACGTTTTCAGGTATTTACAGTTTTGCCACTAGGATTGTTTTAGTCATAAAATCTTCGTTTTAACTCCGATTTGATCCGTTCAAATTGCGTTAGGTTCGTATTTGCGAACTCTATCTGTTAGTGTAGTTGTACAGTTAGTTTTGATAATTTATTTTTCGAGTTTATAATTAAGTATTTATTTATCTATAGGAAATCTTAGAAAATTCATAACTTTCACGTTTTAACTCTGAATTTGGTGATCTTTGCGTCTGTGTGATCGTAGAAACGTGTAGAAGAGTTTTATAAACTTTTATTACTGTTTTGTTACTGTTGGTGTACTGTTCTAATTATATCTCTTTGTTTGCTTCGTGTATGTTTGATTGGATGCGTGTATGTTGTTGACTGATGATCGAGTATAGAAAGTGAGCAGTATTTGGACGATTCGGAGTATTACTTTGAGCCAAGTCAGCAGTATTGTTTGGAGAGCTTTGATTAAGGCAAGTATAACACAGGACTATCCTTGTTACCTATACATTGAATTGTCATACATATGCATGTGCTTACCTTGACAACCTTAGAGATTATAACTCAGTGCTTGTTGTCTTGATTCCTTGTCAACCTTGGGAATGCATATGGGTAGCTATTGCTAGTGCTTAAACTAAGAACAATAATCTTGTAATTTGATTAATGGATTAAGCAAATCAACCATTAAGATGATTTTATTACTGTTAAAAGGGGGCTAGAGCATGTGTATTTGTTTTGATGCTCTGGTTTCTCTCCATAAGGACTTATCTGTAAGTGATAACCGGGATATACAGTACAGCTGTGAGGGCTATATGGCTCTGGCTTTAGTTGTTCAAGAGACCTTTTCTAGCTTGTTAGTGGTTACCTTAAATGGCGTAAGAATGGCTTGCCACGTTGGGTGTAGTGCGAGCCCCTGGCCTAGTGTGTATAGGCTGCGGTTGTTGTGCCACAGGGAAGGGGGGTTCTACATCTGCCTGCCGAGTGAATCTAATGGCCCTAACTTGTTAGACGAACTCTTGAGTGGCTTTATGTGGTTCTCTAGTGTTTGGGCTTGATCTCCCCACTCATTTGGAAATCATGACTTACAGTGAAAGTGTACACCTCTGCGCAGAGTTAAAAACTGGTATACTAGCCGTGCTCACGGATACGAGCGGCCTTGGGGATTCTTATGGAATAGTTGATCATAACTGTTATATCATGCTTAATTATTGTTGATATATATTATGCTCATGTTAATGCTATTCGTTATCATTATTACAATTGATCATTGGTTCTTTAATGGGAAGTGGTTTATCTTGATGCTACTCAATTGAAAATTATATGATTAAAAGCTAACCGTAGTTAAACAGTGTCTAGCCATTTGAGCCTCATGAACCCTGTGTTATATTTGTTGAGTTCGACATGGACTCACTCTTGCTATTTCCACCATAACAGATGAAGATTATGAGGAAGATTATCGTAATGAGTACTAGTCTTGGTGTGAACCAGTCAACCGTGTCCCTGTGTGGAGTTTCCGCTGGAGATTACTATTAGTTATTATTATTAGATATTAATATTTATCGTTCAAGACTATGTTTTAAATATTTATTCGCTATGTAATAAGCATTGTGATGATACTATGTAATTGGTCTACTTATGTGTGCGATCATGACCTGGGGCGCACATGAGTACTTTATGCATCCTATTTTTGTCCTTAAAAATGGGTGTGACAGATTGGTATCAGAGCCGTGTTGACTGTAGGACGCAAGCCTAGTTAGAATGGTCGTTGATAGCATCCATACTTCACTTAATTCATGCTTCCTCTTTTCACCTTGTTAATTACTAAAGTTTTATGCTTCCTCTACTTTATTCTATTGCGAAAATACATTGATTCTATCTAATCTATGTCTAAATCTTGTAGATGCCTCCTCATCCCCGTCTGTCAGCTGCACAATACGTTGCCCGTTTCAAACCCCAGGAGCCAAATGAAGAGGGTGATCAAGAGCTATCTGATGCTGAATCAAGAGTTGGTGATACACCTATGGAGGATGTTGTTATGGGGTGGACTACGAAGTTTCATATCGTGGTTCCTAAGGCTGATGCTTTCTTCCATGATATGTTGACAAGAACTTTGGACAACTACTACTACGACTGGGAAGCTACTTTGGAGTATCGCAGTGCAGAGTATAGTCATCCATGGATGGATTCCTATTGGAAGACGGAGTTATGGGTCAAGAAAAGGGATCCTACCACTAAGGAGCCTAAGGTGGAGTCAAAGTTCATTACCCGAGTGAGCCGGGCAACCGTGGAGACAAGCATGGAGGATGTCGCTTTCAATGCATTTGTTTACTACCATGGTCTACGCTCGGACAAGACGTTAAAGGGTGCACTCCAGCATTTTCCTTGTTTCTTACATGACAAGGGTATTTGGACCGTGCCGCTTGCAGATGATTCCTCATTGACTTTACAAGCTACGGTGGCATTAGCTCGTGAATTGGCTCTCCATGAGGTGGATTTGAAGGATGAGTTGCTGAAGGAAAAAGAACTTAAGGAGCAAGCTTATAAGGAGATTGACCAATTAAGGGCGGAGTTAGGTCGTCCTAAGATTTATGAGAAGCTTAATTAGGAAATAGGAAAAATCTCTATGTAATAAGAACGATAGTAGTTGCGAGTTAATTTCAAGTTTGGATTGTTTTAAGAGCCAGTTTGTGGTGTGAACAATTGTGTGATTGATGGATTGTTATTATGATAATGTGTGATTTGGATCTTTGTAATGTGTGCTGGAGTTTTGTAGACATGCCTACAAGTTCCATGGTTAAGAATATTAAGTTTGATCAATATATATTAGTTGAATATGAGGTTAACTTAGTTCTGTCCTTTGCTGATTTCTGGATCAGTCTGGGATGTTTTAGAAATAACTTAAAATCTGTTCATGGGAAATTTAAGAAATTTTACTGGGAATAATTAGACTTCTATATCTTTCCAATCCCATAAGAATCACCTTAATATCTATTATGAGTTAAGAGATATACCTGTTTCAAGTTGGAGTTACTGCACAGTCTGGAATTCTGAAATAGTTTCGGTTAAGTTCAGTTTTTGACCAATTTATTGATAGAATCAGAAAAAGTGTTGTGAATAAATGTTGTAGATAATTTTATAAGCTTTCCAACCATGTAAAGATCATCTGATTTGGACGTCTGTAGCTCGAGATATGACAGTTTTACTGAGTTGCTGAAATTGGAGTTCGCCCAGAAAAATCAGATTTTGTTTATCTATTGTATACATCATCTCGGATTGTACTGAATTTCATCTTCTGTGTTTTGGAAACAGATGTCAGGCAGAGGTCGTGGCAGAGGTTGTGGGGGTGCTAATCCACCCGTTACCATGGAGGAACTCATGCAAACTCAGAATCAGCTGATGCAGATGTTTATGCAGCACATGCAGAACAATCCCCCTGTTGGAGGACCACCACCTGTTCAAGTAAGGGATAAGCGTGGAGAATTTTTGAAGGGACGCCCTCCAGTGTTTTCTCATGCTGCTGATCCTTTAGAAGCAGATGATTGGGTGAGGGCAGTGGAGAAACAGCTGAACATAGCCCAATGCAATGATATGGAAAAGGTGTTATATGCATCTGGTCAGTTACAAGGGACAGCTCAGACTTGGTGGGAGTCGTACTAGGCTGCACGCCCTGACAATGCTCCTCCTATCACTTGGAATGAGTTTGTTAGAGATTTTCGGGCTCGTCATATTCCTGAAGGTATAATTGAGCTGAAGCAGGAAGAATTTAGAAACCTTAGGATGGGACAGATGAGTGTGAGTGAATATCATGACAGGTTCACCCAGTTGGCTCGCTATGCTCCCAATGAAGTTAGGGAAGATGCAGATAGGCAGCGTCTTTTCTTGAAGGGAATTTATTATGATCTTCGCTTGCAACTGAAGGGGAATAGCTATGCTAGTTTTCAAGAGCTGGTGAACAAAGCTATTGTGCTTGATAATGAGCGTAGGGAGATGGACAGAAAAAGGAAGATGAAGGTGCAAGGCTCAGGAAGCAACAACCGTCAACGTACAAATTCTCAGCATGGCTTTCATCAGAAGTTTCAGGGACCGGTTAGTCAGTGGAATCGCAACTCGAATCAGAGGTGGTCCCAAAATTGGCAAAACAATCAGTCGCAGCAGCGTTCATCATATCCACAGCGTCAACAGTATCAGCAGACTGGGCAACAGACTCCTCGCACTGGAAATCCCAATGTTACCCCCATGAAGAATAGTACTCCTAGCACTCCTATTAGATGCTTTGTCTGTGGTAAAGAGGGCCATTTGTCTTATAATTGTCCTGAGAAGCAGAACCAACAGACTCCTCAGAGCCAGAAGAGCAACCAGAGGCAATCGGGTACTGGAAGGGTGAATCACGTGTCTTCTGATACAGCTCATGATGCACCAGAAGTTATGATTGGTACGTTCAATGTACATTCCACTCCCGCAACTGTTCTTTTTGACTCTGGAGCATCTCATACATTCATATCCAATATTTTTGTTAAAATGCATAGTATACCCATGCTAGCTATGAAAGAACCTCTCTTAGTAAATTCACCTGGAGGTACCATGCAAACTAGTAATCGTTGTCTTCCAATTAGTATGGTATTAAGGGGGGTAGAGTTTAAGATAACTCCTATAGTGTTGAGAACATCTGGTATTGATGTGATTTTGGGTATGGACTGGATGAGGCAAAATCAGGCAGAGATTCAGTGTCAGCAGAAAGTGGTAGTTGTGACTGCGCCTAATGGAGATAAAATCAATGTGGATGTAGCAATGCAGAAGCAACCAACCGCGGTGGTGAATCAGATTGAAGATACTATTAAGGAGAATTCAGTGATTGAGGAATTTTCGGATGTCTTCCCTGATGAATTGCCAGGTATGCCACCTGACCGAGACATTGAATTTCTTATTGAATTATTACCTGGAACTGCACCTATAGCCAAACGACCATATAGGATGGGAGTAGATGAATTAGAAGAACTTAAGAAACAAATTAAAGAATTACAAGATAAAGGTTTTATTCGACCTAGTTCATCACCTTGGGGAGCACCAGTTATTTTTGTTGATAAGAAAGATGGTGGTCAGAGGATGTGTGTTGATTATCGGTCACTAAATGAAGTAACTATCAAGAATAAGTATCCTTTGCCCCGGATTGATGACTTGTTTGATCAGTTGAGAGGTGCTTGTGTGTTCTCTAAGATTGATTTACGTTCTGGTTATCATTAGTTGAAGATTCGTGCTTCTGATATTCCAAAGACAGCTTTTACTACAAGGTATGGATTGTATGAGTATACTGTTATGTCGTTTGGATTGACCAATGCACCTGCATACTTTATGTACATGATGAATAAGGTGTTCATGGAATATTTGGATAAGTTTGTGGTGGTGTTTATTGATGATATATTGGTATTTTCCAAGACAGAGGTAGAGCATGCTGAACATTTGAGGTTGGTATTGCAGAAGCTTAGAGAGCATAAATTGTATGCGAAGCGAAGTAAATGTGAGTTTTGGTTGAAGGAAGTTTCTTTCCTTGGTCATATTGTTTCTAATGGAGGCATATCAGTGGATCCAGGCAAGGTGAAGGATGTATTGAATTGGAAACCACCTACCGATGTTAGTGAGATTCGCAGTTTCTTGGGTTTAGCTGGATATTACAGACGGTTCATTGAAGGGTTTTCTAAACTTGCTAAACCTATGACATCTCTGTTAGAAAAGAATGCCAAATTTGTGTGGTCTGATAAATGTCAAGCTAGTTTTGAGGAATTGAAGAAGAGGTTGACTACAGCGCCAGTTTTGGTTTTACCAGATTTGAGTAAGAAGTTTTCTATTTATTGTGATGCTTCTCGTCAAGGTTTGGGATGTGTTCTTATGCAAGAAGGCAGAGTTGTGGCTTATGCATCTAGACAGTTGAGAAAGCATGAGTTGAATTATCCTACACATGATTTGGAGTTAGCAGCTGTAGTTCATGCATTAAAGATTTGGAGACATTATTTGATTGGACATAAGAGTGACATATACACTGATCATAAGAGTTTGAAGTATATTTTCACTCAGTCAGATCTGAATTTGAGGCAACGCAGATGGTTAGAGTTGATTAAGGATTATGATATTGAGATACACTATCATCCTGGTAAGGCTAATGTAGTAGCTGATGCTCTTAGTAGGAAGAGTTATGCCAATGAGATAAGAACATTGTCTATGACTAGTGAGTTATGTGCTGAATTCGAATATTTGAATTTGGGAATTGTTACTAATACAATGGAATTAGTGATAGAGCCTACTTTAGAGCAAGAGATCTATAAGGGTCAGTTGAAGGATGAGAAACTAAAGAAGATAGCGGAGGATATAGTGATTGGTAAGTCACCAGGCTTTAGAATGGATGATAATGGAATTTTGTGGTTTGGAAAGATGCTGTGTGTACCTGAGGATCATGCTATTAGACAGGCAATTCTTCGCGAAGCCCATGAGTCAGCTTATTCTATTCATCCTGGTAGTACTAAGATGTATTTGGATCTTAAACAGAAATATTGGTGGGTTGGATTAAAGCGAGATGTGGCTGAGTATGTGGCATTGTGTGATACTTGTCAGAGGGTGAAAGCAGAGCATCAGAGACCTGCTGGATTGTTGCAACCAATGAAAATCCCTGAATGGAAGTGGGAGGAAGTTGGTATGGACTTTATAGTGGGGTTACCGCGTACTCAGAGAGGTTATGATTCTATTTGGGTGATAGTGGATAGGTTGACTAAAGTTGCTCATTTTATACCAGTTAAGACTACATACCATGGACCAAGATTGGCAGAGTTGTATATGGAGAAGATAGTATGTTTGCATGGAGTTCCAAAGAAGATTGTATCTGATCGAGGATCGCAGTTTACGTCACACTTTTGGAAAGCTGTGCATGAATCTTTAGGAACTAAGTTGAATTTTAGTACAGCCTATCATCCACAGACAGATGGACAGACTGAAAGGACCAACCAGGTATTAGAGGATATGTTGAGAGCCTGTGCATTGCAATATGGAACTAGTTAGGATAAGAGTTTGCCTTATGCAGAATTTTCTTACAATAATAGTTATCAACAGAGTCTTAAGATGGCACCGTTTGAAGCTTTGTATGGACGTAAGTGTAGAACTCCATTGTTTTGGGATCAGACAGGTGAATCTCAGGTGTTTGGTACAGATGTTCTTAGAAACGCAGAAGATCAAGTGCGAGTGATTCGTGAGAATTTGAGAGTGGCATAGTCTCATCAGAAGAGTTATGCTGATAATAGGAGAAGAGATCTAGTTTTTGAAGTAGGTGATTATGTCTATTTGAAGGTGTCACCTATGAGAAGTGTGAAGAGATTTAACATGAAAGGTAAACTAGCACCAAGGTATGTTGGACCATTTAAAGTTATTGCTAGACGTGGGGAAGTTGCTTACCAATTAGAGTTGCCTGAGAATTTATCTGGGGTGCATGATGTGTTTCATGTTTCACAACTTAAGAAGTGTTTGCGGGTGCCTGAGGAGCAGATACCTTTGGAAGAGTTGACTGTTAAGGAGGATCTTACATATGAAGAGTTTCCGATTAAGATTTTAGAGATTGCTGAGAGGGTTACTCGAAGTCGGATTATTAAGATGTGTAAAGTGCAGTGGAATCGATATTCAGAGGCAGAGGCAACCTGGGAAAGAGAGGATGAATTGAGAAAATCATATCCGCAGTTATTTGAGTAAGCAGTCCAATCTCGAGGATGAGATTCTTTTAAGGGGGGTAGAATTTGTAACACCCAAATTTTAGAGATAACAAATTTTGAATAATTTAGATAATAAATAATGGCCAATTTAAAATAATAATAAAATAAGTTTGATGTTGCATTCATGCTGTTGCATTTATTTTTATGGTGTGGTGTGGATTTGATTTATTTTATTTTGGATTAGAATGTGTTTGAAATGTTTTTGAAAACAAGTAGAAAAAAAAGAAAAGGAAATTCTTTACCTATTCAGCCTGTGCAGCCCAGCTAGCGGCCTGTTTTCCCTTTCTCAGTTTTGGGCCGCTGAACCGAGCCGAGCCCAAAGTTCCCCGCTCCACCTCGCGCTCGTGGTCGCATGGGCCGGCCCAGAGTCGCGACAGCCGCGCCCTCTCCCTCTTTGTTTCGCTGACCAACCGGGCCCCCTTGTCAGCGCCCTCTTCCACCTCCGGTTCGTGGCCGAGACGGACACTATCACCGGTAGATTTCGATTTCCTTAGCTTCAATGACTTGTACCGCAAGTCGTTTATCCCTATAAGATCATGATGACCCCCGCGTTCCGTTTTTCTTTTCACGCGCTGCCCTAGGTCATAGATTCGTTGTCGGGAGTTGGGTTTGGATCTCGTCGGGTTGAAGTCAAGGCCGCCGCGGTTGAGCTCGACGGTAGCCGCCTCTTTGCTATCAAAAGTCTTTCTGGTGCTATTGTCTCGAGGTGAAGTGTCCGTAGTAGCCTTATTTTTCTTCCTTTTGTTCTAAGAGCTCATACTTCGATGTCGGGATTCACAGGGGGGGGATTTCCGCCTATTCAAGTCAAGCATCACCGACGAGTTCTTTCGGCCTAAGAAAAGACCCTAGGTGAGTTCGTGATAAGTTTCTTTTTCGTTTGGGACAATTCATGGGTCGATTGGTGGTCTGAGTCGCGAGATTCGTTGTTCCGGCGAGGTGGCTCATGGCGGTAATGGCGGCCGTCGGCCGGCGTTGAAGGAGACAACCGGATTCTCTTTCTCTCTCCTAGGTCAAATAGTAACCGTCCGATCTCAGATCAACGGTTGAGATTAAAACATACCTCTTCGCGTGGCAAATTTGTTAAAGAGACCCTCGGGTTTCTGGGAATCAACCCGCCGTCCAAAGCGTAAAGCTGGAAATACGTTTTCGCGTTTTGAAAGCGTATTCTTTTCCGGTTAAATCAAAAATACGTTTTCAGGTATTTACAGTTTTGCCACTAGGATTGTTTTAGTCATAAAATCTTCGTTTTAACTCCGATTTGATCCGTTCAAATTGCGTTAGGTTCGTATTTGCGAACTCTATCTGTTAGTGTAGTTGTACAGTTAGTTTTGATAATTTATTTTTCGAGTTTATAATTAAGTATTTATTTATCTATAGGAAATCTTAGAAAATTCATAACTTTCACGTTTTAACTCCGAATTTGGTGATCTTTGCGTCTGTGTGATCATAGAAACATGTAGAAGAGTTTTATAAACTTTTATTACTGTTTTGTTACTGTTGGTGTACTGTTCTAATTATATCTCTTTGTTTGCTTCGTGTATGTTTGATTGGATGCGTGTATGTTGTTGACTGATGATCGAGTATAGAAAGTGAGCAGTATTTGGACGATTCGGAGTATTACTTTGAGCCAAGTCAGCAGTATTGTTTGGAGAGCTTTGATCAAGGCAAGTATAACACAGGACTATCCTTGTTACCTATACATTGAATTGTCATACATATGCATGTGCTTACCTTGACAACCTTAGAGATTATAACTTAGTGCTTGTTGTCTTGATTCCTTGTCAACCTTGGGAATACATATGGGTAGCTATTGCTAGTGCTTAAACTAAGAACAATGATCTTGTAATTTGATTAATGGATTAAGCAAATCAACCATTAAGATGATTTTATTACTGTTAAAAGGGGGCTAGAGCATGTGTATTTGTTTTGATGCTCTGGTTTCTCTCCATAAGGACTTATCTGTAAGTGATAACCGGGATATACAGTACAGCTGTGAGGGCTATATGGCTCTGGCTTTAGTTGTTCAAGAGACCTTTTCTAGCTTGTTAGTGGTTACCTTAAATGGCGTAAGAATGGCTTGCCACGTTGGGTGTAGTGCGAGCCCCTGGCCTAGTGTGTATAGGCTGCGGTTGTTGTGCCACAGGGAAGGGGGGTTCTACATCTGCCTGCCGAGTGAATCTAATGGCCCTAACTTGTTAGACGAACTCTTGAGTGGCTTTATGTGGTTCTCTAGTGTTTGGGCTTGATCTCCCCACTCATTTGGAAATCATGACTTACAGTGAAAGTGTACACCTCTGCGCAGAGTTAAAAACTGGTATACTAGCCGTGCTCACGGATACGAGCGGCCTTGGGGATTCTTATGGAATAGTTGATCATAACTGTTATATCATGCTTAATTATTGTTGATATATATTATGCTCATGTTAATGCTATTCGTTATCATTATTACAATTGATCATTGGTTCTTTAATGGGAAGTGGTTTATCTTGATGCTACTCAATTGAAAATTATATGATTAAAAGCTAACCGCAGTTAAACAGTGTCTAGCCATTTGAGCCTCATGAACCCTGTGTTATATTTGTTGAGTTCGACATGGACTCACTCTTGCTATTTCCACCATAACAGATGAAGATTATGAGGAAGATTATCGTAATGAGTACTAGTCTTGGTGTCAACCAGTCAACCGTGTCCCTGTGTGGAGTTTCCGCTGGAGATTACTATTAGTTATTATTATTAGATATTAATATTTATCGTTCAAGACTATGTTTTAAATATTTATTCTCTATGTAATAAGCACTGTGATGATACTATGTAATTGGTCTACTTATGTGTGCGATCATGACCTGGGGCGCACATGAGTACTTTATGCATCCTATTTTTGTCCTTAAAAATGGGTGTGACAATGGCGGTTGGATTATGACAACCGCCTGTGAAAATGGATTTCTACAGTCGGTTACTAAGGCAACTGCCAGTGATGTTTTTGGTATATATACCCCTCCTTCCTCCCCGAGCAGGACTGTTCATCGCAGCCACCTTCCATTGGAGGGCATTTTGGAGGTCCAGATCTCTCAAAATATAAGGAGAGAGGTTTTGATCTTGATTTTTTGGAAGGAGGTTGGTAAGAAAGGTTAGTTTATGTCCCTGTACCATCATTTTGTTCATTCTTGCTTAATTTGAGCTACTTTTTGTATCTAGGGTTTCACCATGAGTTAGAGAGAAGAAAATCTAGGTTCTTGTCTTTATTTCCTCTAATGAGGTTGCTTAAGATGGTTACATAATGTCTCTCCTCTCTCCTTTTCATGTTTGCTTCTCAATTTAGCTAGTTTATGCAAGATATATATTCCATCAATGGTGTATTCTTGTGTATTTATGTAGAGAGAGAAATGTATGTTTTTTTTAAATTTTTTTAATTATGCTCATTAGGTTTTTTACTTTAATCTCTCTCTTTATTTCTCAATTTATTTTATCCACATGTATCTATTTTAATTATGCTACTTAGGTTTTGTAATTATGCAACTTAGGTTTTTTTAATTATGCTACTTATTAGGTTTTTTACTTTAATCCCTAGCTACCCTACCTAAACCCTAGCTAAAACCTCACATAAATCGTAAACCCTAGCTAATAAACCATAGGTATACCCTACCTCACATTAAAAGGTGCTAATAAATATCTCTAGATATATATATAGTTACTTGTTTTGCATTGATTACAATACCTGAGGTCCACAGTGTCATGATTTTACAAGTAATGATGGAGAGGTCTTTTTGGATGTATAAGTTATCAAGACTAGATCCATCATACATACCCGAAGTCCATAAGTTTATTGATGCCGCTAAAAACCATGCAAGGAGAACAAATAAGACGTACATACATTGTCCATGCATGGACTGCAGAAATGTTGTTGTATTTGATGACACTCAACAAATCCTTTCTCATCTGGTTCGCCGAGGATTTATGAAGGATTACTTGATTTGGACAAAGCATGGAGAGGGTAGCTCTGCGCCTTATACAACTGGAAATGATGAGGACATGACACCAATGGATACGACCATTGATTATATGGTGCGCTCGTTCCTATATTTACATAGTAATTTTGGATACAATTCACTTGGTTCCACATGTACATGTCATTATTTGAATGTAGCTACAAATATGTCTCAAAGTGCAAGTCCATCAAATTTGAAGTTTCGGTTCGTCGGCAGCCCGATAGTGCTCCATTGGGAAGGCCATAACTCATCCATCCGGAGTGCGATCGAGGTCAATGAGCACTTGATGGAAAGCTTATTTGATAAGATTTCAAATAGATCTGGTCCCACCTCAATATCACATTGGCAAGGTCTCCAAATTATCGAGACATTCTGCCGCTATTTCTATCGGGTGCTACGGCGTCGTCGCATGCTTGTTATTCACACTTGGGACCTAGGCCCAAGTTGGAGCATGCCCCAAGAAGATGGAGAACACCTAAGAGATGCCCAAGTACGTTCTCCTCCTTGGCCACCACCTTAGGAGGCCAGCAAGGACGTCCAAGCCAAGTTGGAGGCCCAATCCATATCAAGTTCGAGTCCATCTCGGGCTCCAGGACCAGTCTGTAGTAAAATGGACGCACAAGACACATCTGGACTCTGTTTTCGATGATCCACATATGGATGGAAAGATAATTTCATAAGCTAATCAATGGATTTGGTTTGAGGCCCAAATTCCATTGGAGTTAATGGGAATCGACGAAACAAGTTGACGTCCAGAATCTGTCAGGGCGCTGCGTCGCTGTCTTTTGGGCCGTTTAGGCCTTGTAATGTGTCGAGACTCCTTAGCGACGTGAGTAGGGGTTCTTGGACGCCCCTTAGGCTTTATAATCAGTAGCCGTCGCCTATGTTAGGGTTTGAGTTTTGCTTAGATTATTCTGTCCATTGACAGTCGCCGTCTTTCGGTTTGCGAGACCCCAACTTCGAGTGCTTAATCATTCATCTGCAATTGTCACTTCAATTGAGTTGCATTTTATCTTGTTCTTGCTTGTGTTCTTCGATTCGCAGCAGGGATTAGCCTTCGTGGCGAGGTCAACCGGATTGTGACACGGTTGATAACCAGAGGAGACGTGGTGCTAAGGTTGCAGGGTTTGGGTCTTTGTGATCTGGAGCCGGATCGGTGTGTCACTTCCGACCAAATCGATAGTTATCTTGAACCTGACGGAAGATCGGGAATCACGTCCCCATCAGGAAACCTTACGAACATCGACGTCGATGGTCCAGATATGCTTGTTGGCGGGTTTCAGTTCGTACACGAGACACAACAACCTGACGCCGATGGTCCAGACGCCGAACATGTTGTGCCAAATGTTCCTAATCATGGTTTCGTTGGAGGAAATGAAGGTGTCAGAACTAATGTCCTACCAAATAATATGGCTGCGGATGATGCAGAATTCCTAGAGACAATGTTATGTCGTCATGCAGACGATCCATCAATGTTCTTCATAAAAGGTATGGAGGCCCTGATGAAGGCAGCAGAAGAGCCTTTGTACGATGAGTCTAAGGGTTGCACCAAAGTGTTCACGATGCTACGGTCTGTACTAAAGTTATTGTGTGCAAAGCTAGGTATAGTCTTTCTAATGCTGGCTTCGATGTGTTCTTGAGTATTATCGCAGACATGCTTCCAAAGGAGAACAAAGTGCCTGCTAACACGTACTATGCAAAGAAGCTAATCAGTCCACTGACGATGGGTGTTGAGAAGATCCACGCGTGTAGAAATCATTGTATCCTATATCGAGGTGCTTCTTATAAGGACTTAGATAGCTGTCCAAATTGTGGTGCAAGTAGGTACAAGACGAATAAAGACTACAGAGAGGAAGAGTGTGCTACCTCATTGTATAAAGGAAAGAAGCGAAAGAGGACCCAACAAAAGACCCAGAAGAGTAGTTCAAAACTCACCAGCAAAGAAAAACAAGAAGTAGACTAGTATGCACAGAAAAAGATTCCTGCTTTGGTGATGTGGTACCTGCCTGTGGTCGATCGATTGAGGTGTTTGTTCGCTAACCCAGAGGATGCCAAACTTATGAGCTGGCATGATTCTGATGAGCACAAAGATGATGGGAAGCTTTGGCACCCAGCCGATGGCTAGCAGTGGAAAGATTTCAATGAAAACCACAAGGACTTTGCAAAGGAACCAAGAAATGTTAGGCTCACACTGAGTACTGACGGAATGAATCCATTTGCTGAGAGGAGCAGCAAGCACAACACATGGCCGGTGATCCTCACCATCTACAACCTTCCTCCATGGATCATTTACACAGATGGTTCACTAAGTGAGCCGCCTGTGGAAATGGATTTCCATAGACGGTTCAAAAGCAACCGCCTGTGTTGTGGTCCCATTTCCACTGGCCTCCAGCGCAGACGGTGCTGGAAAACGCCAGTGAAAATGGGTATAGACCCGTCTGTATAGTATGTCTTTGTACTAGTGTACTAGCAGGATAACTATCTGCATATGCAGCCTCCCCCTCTTCCTATAGCAACATATGGTGCGAATGATTACTGCATAACCATGTTGACAAAATGCATAACAATGCAACATAGATTAGCAGGTTATATGCGTTAACTGTCCAGTCCACTATGGTTCAAGCGCTTAGGCGAATCACGAGAGATGCTTGTGGGATGGAACATTTCGCTATTATCCCGTTTGGCATTGTTTCTCCTGATTCTCGAGAGAAGCAAAACTGACACAAACGGACCCTTAAAATCGATTTCTAGAGGCTGTTTTTTTTATAGAGCCATCTTTGCCCAAAAAGTAAGGCATTGCCTTTAAAAGTTGTTTCTGGCGGAGTGATGGCGTACTGATAGAGACTAATTTTGTTGGCCAAAGTAGTAAGGTTACATATTGTAGTAATCACAGAGCAAGAGGTGGCAAGAAGCCATTAGAGACAAAGGAGAGAAGATGAAAAATTGGAAACAAGGTGTGAAGTATAACAGCTCCGTCACGCCAGCAGCACATTATTGTTGATTATATTAGTTATGTCAAGATAAGGGCAACATGCACACATGATCGCTACAAAAGTCTATAGCATTCCTGTTGGTGATGTGCCCAAGAGGCAATCATACTTGTTACGGATTGGATCCACAGGTGGGCTAAAACATAAAGAATAGGAGATAGTGGATCCCCCATGTCGAAGACCTTTCTTTATTAGAATGTAAGACATGACCTCATCATTAATATTGACTATCACGCTCCCACCTGATATAAAAGCTTGCATCCAAGAGGGATCCACTTAGGAGAGAACCCTTTTTCATTCGTAGTGTTCATAGTAAGAAAGTCCATCTCACTTTGTCACGTGCATTTTTGAAATCTGTTTTAAATATAACCCCACTTTGCTTTTATGATACAACTCATGGACTATCTCATGCAAGATAACGACTCCCTCAATTAAAGATGTTGTGTCCTCGCATAACAGTAGTTTGACTTGAACCAACTATCTGATCTGTTATTGTATTGATTTTAATAGTGGTCGCATTAGTGAAAATTTTAAAGGTAACATTTAACAAGAAAATTGGCCTATACTATTGAAGTCTATTTGCTTCCTGGACTTTCGGAATCAAAGCTATGACACCAAAATTGAGGCTAAAAAGTGGCAAGGTTCTAGGGTGAAGATCATGGAACATTTGCATCAAATCAGCTTTGATGACATCCCAAAACCTTTGATCAAATTCAGCTGGAGTCCATCTGGCCCTGGCGCTTTATTATGTTCCATTGCAAAAACTGCATCCCAAATCTCCTTTTCTATAAAAGAAGCCATGAGGGATTCATTTTCAGCTTGGGTAACTTGAGGAATATCATTTGTTCGCGCCTCGTCTAAAGTCATGATATTCTCTTGTGTTGGTCCAAACAAGTCCTTGTAGAACCATGTGATATAGGCCTTGAGGTTAGCTTGGCCTTCTATTTTTCCATCTTCATGATTTAGGGAGAAAATTCTTTTCTTCCTATGTTTACCATTGGCAGTCCTTTGGAAGTAGCAAGTGTTATTTTCCCCAAGAAGAACATCAGTGACCTTTGCTTGCTGATAGAATTTTAGCTCTTCCTCTCAAAGAAGTATGATCAAATCACTTGTAGCTTGATCAAGCTGATTTCCCTCAAACTCAGATAACTCCCGAGTTTTGGCATCCATATCAAGGTTAGCAATGGTAGACTGAAGGATTGTTTTTTGTTGTTTATACACACCATTGGTGTGTGAGGCCCATCCTCGGAATGCTCCTATTTTTTTTAATCCACCTCTGAACTGAATTTTGCCCTCTCACCGGCTTACTCCAGATTTTGACAACTCAGTCGTAGAAATCCTGACGAGAGAACTAATTAAGTTCCATTTTGAATTGTTTAGTTTCTCCTGTAAAGGATGGTGTTATGGTATCAAGGAGCAATGACATATGGTCTGAAACACCTCTATCCAGAGCATGTACAGTCACCATAGGATATTTAAATTCCCATTCTGATGCCATCAAGACCATATCAAGCTTTTTATAATTGGGTTGAGGAAGAGCATTTGCCCACATGAATTGTCTACCTGTCAAGTCAATTTCCCTGAGATCAAAGCTATCAATAACAGCATTCAACAGGATCGACCATCCTTCATTAAATCTATCATTATTCTTCTCTTTGCTATTTCTCATGATAATTAAATCCCCACCAATTAGAGTAGGAAGTGGGTTTTGTTGGCATGCGCATATGAGTTCAGTCAAGAAAGGCGTTTTAATTAAACTCCTCCTCAACTGGACCATAGACTGCCATGAGTATCCATTTAAAAATTATCAGCTTTATAGCAGCGATGAATTTTGATGTAAAATTCCCCTTCTACAATTATAGAAAGATCAAGAATAGAAGCATTTATACCAAGGAGGATTCCACCGGACCTCCCTCGAGGTGGTAAACAGTGCTAAACGAAATCTGCCCCTTCAGAGAGTCGAGTTAGATTTGGTTTTGACATATCCTGTTTTCCAGTTTCCATGATAGCAACAAAATCAAGGTTATGAACTTTAGTTGCTTCTGCTATGTAGCGGAATTTAGCCAAGTCTATGAGATCTCTGCTATTCCAATTGAAGCCTTTCATGCGGAGAAAATTCTTTGTTGAGAGCCTTTCTTGTGGCTTTGATGCTTTTTTGAGGTAGACTTCGATTTTCGACTAGTAGCCATAAGGTTACAATTTTTTTGGGTCCAAACCCAAGTCATCCAAGCCTACATCAGTTATCTCCTCTTACTAAGTGGTTGAGAAGGGTACTTTCATTTTCAGTATGCTCATCATCACTTGTGCTCCAAATCCCACTCTTGGTCAATCTCCAAGCAAGCGAGTGGAAAGTGTTCTTGAGATCATCTAGGGTGTGTGTATCAATTCAAATGGCCAAGAGAGAGCTCTAAAGCTCGAGCATACCCTATTTATATGCTCTATAAAAAGCTAGCCATTGGAAGACTTTGACAACAGCTTCTGCGGGGTCACTAGAAAAGTACGGTGACCATTGGAGTGGACCACATGATAAACAATTATGAACATCCAACGGTCCAGATCAAATCTGATCTTACTGCAGGTATAGGCGCTTTCTCTGGTGCCTACAGTGGAGGCACACCGCCAGAGAAAATAATCTAGTGCCCCCTGGCTCTGTCCCAGCAGTTAACGGCAGTTTTAGAGGTGGGTGGAAACAACAACCGTCTCTAATAAGTGTAGGTTTGGTAGGGATCCATATTGTCATAGAAACATTTCTTTTGTCATCAAATACCTGCAGTCAACTTGAAACATACGATTCGAAGTATAAAAGTTCTTAAAGGCTTATATTATTACGCAATCTTTCTTGTTCGTTGGTTTCTAAAGTACGATCTTAGACCAGTGGTAGGTCCTGTAATCTATATATATAGCTAGTAGGATTATACAGGTATGCACTTGTGTATGCCAGCAAGTTATGATCGAGCACATTAGTCTTACGTACTTGTTGCAATTAATTTTCAAGTCTCTAAAGTCCAAAATGTTACTCCTGGGATAAGCCGTAGGCATGCATGCATGCATGGCTGCAATGCGCGCACGCTTGTGCATATATATCGTATCTCCTTTTGTTTTTGTGAGCCGACGGCGGAGAAGCCCTAGATGGAACAAGTCACGATGGGACGACCTTGCATGAATGTCCAGGAGGGTACGTTCCATCATTGGAAACTTATGCTCTTCATCGGTGTGCCGCCACCACCCAGACATGCACGGACTGAGCAGCACCACTAGCCCCGAAGACATTTGCAACCTGTAGACTGATGACCTGCATGCGCTAAGGCTACGTACGCCTTGCGCCGAGCGATCACCTTCCTGCCGATGGATGGCCTATAAATACTAGCTAGTTATGGCCGATACACCTTCAATCACAAACACACACAGTTGAGAAGAAAGCACATACACATATATCCATCATCCACAGCTAGCTACTAGCGATGGCATCCAACAACAAGTCCGTTGTTTTCCCTGCGCTTCTAGCCGTGGCACTCGTGTTGACGGCGGCTTCGGTGCGAGCGCAGTCACCATCCCAAAACCCGTGTCCTTCCGGCTTCACTAACTTCACTGCGTTCGTTCAAGGCCAGGGCACTTACCTATTACGTGGCATCACGTTGACACTCCTCCTTGCCCCGGTCACCCCAGGCACCAGCACCACAAACTGCCTTTGCTATCCCACTACCAACACCACCATTGGCCCCATTGTCGTGCCCAACCTCAATGGCCCCCTCGCATGCGTGCAAGGCCCAATATGATGCACACACCAGAATTCAGCATGCTGGCAGTCTGGCATGAACACACAGCACAAATGTGCACATATGCACACTTAGCTATTTACTCCTACTATATATATACGCTATGTACTACGTATATGAATAACTTACTCCCGTCTGTGTGTGCATGCATACGTTGTGTGCATGCCGAGACTAATTCACATGTTACGCTATGCAGTGGCATGTAAGAGGAGTTGGCCCACAACCTACTTTATATATATACAATACAATAAAGAAAGATGATGTAATGTGTGTCGTGTTCATGTTGTTGTAAGCATGTTGTTGTAAGTGTACTCAGAATACCAAATATATACTGGAACCATATTAATTAAATGTTTTCCTTATATTACTCCTACTATTATTAAGTATATTCCGTGCTACTACATGTCTTTGCATAGTGTTGCTATGCAAGACACGTTGTAGCAAGATATATTGTTTTCTACGGAGTAGCTGGCTATATAGAGATTAACTTATTCTATGGCCCCTTTGAGTTACGATACCAACTATACTAATTTATGAGATTACTGCAACTTCTCCTAAGTGGTCTATTATAACATTACTGTAAACATCATAATGAGTTATAGTAACACATCTATCGTACAAACATTATCATAAATCGAGCTAGCCATAGAATAAGTTATTCTATGGATAGCCACAAATTAGCCTTACCCTATATATATAGACACACACGTCAAAGTTTCTAACTCATATGTTGCATGAAGTCACTAACACTTATCTTTCCTCAGTTCCAGCCTAGCAAAATCAACAAGTTCTCAGTACCTGGCTTTGCTTATCATCAAAATATTTCCATCATAGAGAATAATCTCACACATGATGAACCGCCACATGTCAGTACATATGTTTTTGATGTCCTTATCTTTGAGATCCGTCAGTTGGTTCACAATAATAAACCTTCAAAGAAAGATTATAGTCATAATATACTTATAAGTCATCAATGCATTTGCAACATAAATAAAAAACTTGATATATCACTATTACTTACTTTGCTCGAGTTCATGGTGTAGCGCCCGTTTCCTCTGAGATACTCGCACACGTAGTACCCATAGAGGACGGTTCTTGGTGATTGCTTGTGGCACTATATGACGAAACAAGGGACTAATTAGTTGCTACATCACTACTAGACTCAGGTTTTTTCTGACGGCCAAAAACCGTCAGGAAAGACCAAAATGCCGCCAGGAATATATAATTCCTAACGGCCAGCCTTCAGGGAAGGGCCGACAGGAATAGCTCAACAGGAATAACTGATATTTCCTAACGGTCGGCCGACAGGGATCTTTTCCTGACAGCAATTTCTGACGGCTGCCCTTTGACCAGTCAAACCCGAAACCTAGCAGCCAAACCGTCAGGAATTAAAACATAAAACCGTCAGGAATGTTGAACCGACAGGAAAAAAATATCAGAAAACTCATTTCATTTGATTGAATTATATTATACATTTAATCAGCCAATTGTTCATGCATCTACACAGGGCACATTACACAATTTAACACAAGTGATCCATGAAGAGTTTATTCAACATAAATTCACATCTCCCCAATCCAAATAGACCAAACTGTACAAACTAGTGAACTAGGAATACAGTAATATGACAGCTCTTAGACACTGTTGGTTTAGAGCAGCATGCAAATCTACACAAGTCTAGCTCCTAAATATCACAGGAACATTTGGACAGAACAACAGAAAAGACCTTGCTTCACAAAAGAAAAGTCCTTGCTTGGAGTCGACATCACTGAAAATTATGGGGGGTGACCCAATGACCTACAAGGAGTAGATGTAACACCCTAAAATTTTGGCATGATTTTAAAATAGGTGAATAAGATTTTACGCAATTTTGTGAGCATACAAACTTAGAAATAATAATAATTTTTAATAATTTTAAATCAAATATAAGGGTATAAACATGGTTGAGCATTCATGCTGCAGCATAATATTTTGTATTGTGTGCTCTATTTGAAAACTCAAATAGAATTTCAAAATTCCATTTGAAAATAGCTTTGGAAAATTTTGGAAAGAAAAAGAAAAGGAATTCTTCTCCCCTTCGATTTCGGCCTAGTTTCTCGGCCCAGCCTGTTGCCTCCCTTTTCCACCACCCGGCCTTATTTTCTTCCGCGGCCCAGCTTCACCGCGTGGCCCGTCTTCGCTTTCCCCCCCGCTTCCCGCTTTGGACCGAGCCCAGCCATTGGCCTAGCTCGCGCGCGTGCGCCGCGTCCGCCTTCCGTTGCTGACGCTCCGGGCCCGCATGTCGGGATCACCTTCCTCCTCACGCCGACGTCGGATTTCCTTTCCAAAATCTCCGACGGCCGAATCCGTCTCCCAATCTCTCCTTTCCTTGTATTCGAGCGCCTTCGGGCTATATATACCGGGAGCTGAGCTCTGCCGCTTCCATCTTGCCCCCTCAACGCGACCGCATTGATCTCGTGGTGCCTCCGCGCGTTGCACAACCCTAGCCACCCGCCATCCCAAGCCGTACGTCGCTTTGGGACTACCCTCGCCTCCGATTTTGCTCTAGGTGAGCTCGCCATGTCCTGCACTCCCTCCCGGTGCTTTCCATTTGTTGAATGATGCCCGGAAGCGAGGTATCGCGTTTTCCGACCATGGCGCCACCGGGCGGCTCGCCGTTGGCGACCAAAAACGCTGCCATCATCCTCATCTCCTTGTCTGGACCGTCGGATCAGAGATCTACCGCCAGGATTAGAAGATACCGGTTCAGCCGGCGATTTTGTTAAAGAGCCCCTGTATTTTTTATATATCGAACCCGCAGTCCATGGCGTATTCCCGAATTACGTTTTGCTTTTCATAAAGCGTAGTTTGATCTCGGTAAATTCAAAAATACGTTTTCACTTATTTACAGTTTTGCCACTAGATTAATTCATGCATAGTATCTCCGTTTTAACTCCGATTTGACCCATTCAAATTGCGTTAGGTTCGTATTTGCGAGCTCTACATGATAGTACTACTGTACAGTAGGTTTGTAACATTTTATTTTCGAGTTTGAATTAAAGTAATTATTTTTCTATAGGAAATCTTAGTAAATTCATAACTTCGTCGTTTTAGCTCTGTTTTTCGTGATCTTCGCGTCTGTGTGATCCTAGCGAGTTGTAGATTCATTTTAAAGACTTTTTATCTTATTTTATTACTATTGGTGTACTGTTCTAATTATAGTCTTGTTTGTTTATGCATGATTGTTTCTGGATGAATGTTGTTGCCATTGTTGATCGAGTATAGACGTTGAGCAATTTGTTGGAGACCAAGAGTTTTTCTCCGAGCAAGATCTTCAGGACTAGTTTGAGCAAGGCAAGTATAGCATGGGATTGTCCTTGTTGTCCTATTCACAATAAGCAAATATAATCATTATGCATATATTCCCTTGATAAGGATGACTTAGTTTTGATCTCATACCTTGACACCTATTATATTGCATTGAGTAGCATTGCTAGTGCTTAACATGAACTATGATCATGTAATTTGACTAATGGAATATGCAATAAACATTAAAAGATGACTTTCGATTACTGTTTAAAGAGGGCTAGAGCATGGGGTTATTTTTGGTGCTCTAGTTTCTCTCCTTAAGGACTTATCTGTAAGCGAACATCCGGGATTTACAGTATAACTGTGAGGGCGATATGGCTCTGGCTTTAGTCATATAGAAGGACATTTTCTAGCTTGTTAGTGGTAACCTTTTTGGCGTAAGAATGGCTTGAAGAATCGGGTATAGTGCGGCCTCTATCCTTATGTGTATAGGCTGCGTGTCATTGTGCCATTTGGAAGGAGGGCTCTACATCTGTTTGCCGAGTGAATCCAATGGCCCTAACTTGTTAGACGAACCTTCGAAAGACTTTATAGTGTTTCCCTGCCTGCTCACCTTGGAAGTGTTTTGGGAGTAATTAACCCGGGCATATGGGCAACACGACTCACAGTGAAAGTGTACAACCTCTGCAGAGTGTAAAACTGTTATAACAGCCGTGCTCACGGTCACGAGTGGCCTTGGACCCTTATGGAATAGTTGATCATTAATAATAAATATGTTTTTGCTATTCGTTAATCATTTCACATGGATCATATGTTTATTGTTTAGATTGAAACATCTTGATGCTATTGATATGCTAAAATTATGCCAACTAAAAGCTACATGCTGATAAACCAATGTCATGCCTTTGAGCCTCATGAACCCCATGTTACACTTGTTGAGTACGAGATGTACTTACGCTTGTTTATTTTTCTTACTTGGATAAAAATCCCGGATGGGTAACAGATGGTGCAAATAGTGACTACTACTCCTTCCCTGAAGATTACTAGACTTGTAGTCAACCAGTCAATGTGCCTGTACTTGGAGCTACCATGAGAGATTTACCTTTTTACTTTCCGCTACATTTGTGTAAAGACTATGTGTTAATAATCGTGATGTAATAACATTTGTGATCATACTCCCTTTATAATTTGTTCGCTTATGTGTGATTGATCTCTGGGCGCACATAAGAGTATGCATTCCATTTGGTCTTTAAATGGGTGTGACAAATTGGTATTAAAGCTTTTGTTGACTGTAGGACGCAAGCCTAGCTAGAAATGGTCGATTTAGTATTTTCTTGTTCACTATTTTTATGCTTATTATCTTGCTCTTGTTATTTGATAAATTTTTATGCTTCTTATGTCTCATTCTTTTACAAAATTTTGCCTTTATTCTAACTACATCTAAAACTCTATAGATGGTTCATGGCCACAAGACTACCTACATCACCACTGGAGGCCACTACCCACCTCGTGCCTTGCTTGCACCGGAAGAGCCACAAGAGGAAGCACCCTAGGAACAGGAGCAGGCCCCTGAAGCACCAATCCAAGCGTCAATACTTTCCAGGAAGAACCCGAGCCTGAAGAAGATCCTGAGATCATTGAGATTGAAGATGATGAAGAGGAGGAAGCTAATGGAGGAGAGCAACCCCCGTCTCCACCACATGATGAAGCTGTTGATGATGTGCCACCTCCTCCAATGGGGTGGATTGTGAAGATCTACCACAAGGCTGGGGGAGACGCTGTCTCTCACCATCGACTGGTGGGAATGCTCGCTGCCTACTTCGCTAATTGGCACCCAGCTGTGGAGTACGTCTGCTGGGAGTATACGCATCCGCTGGAAGAGCAAGTATTTTTCCTAAGGATGAGGAAAAAAGGGCATACCAGGTAGACAGGATGTATTCTCACTTGGGTCGTCGAGCTACCATGGAGGCTAGCATTGAAGATGCCGCCTTTGAAGCATGTATGGGCCTCCGCTACCTTCGCTTTGACAGCATGAAGCATGATGTTCACCGTTACTTCCCTCATGCACACCCCAACCTTGGATGGGCCATGATGGACCCAGTGCAGTTGGAACCACTTCCTCGGGTGATGGTGAACCTTGTCTATGATATGATGGAGAGGAAGCTGCAGTTAGAGGAGATGGTGAAGGCACAGGGGAAGACCATCAAGAGGTGCCAGGCGACGATTGATGAACTCCGAGCAAACCAAGGCATGGCCAAGATTTATGAGACATTAGAGCATGAGCCACGTCCTTAGAAAATAGGAGTCCTTTATGTAATAAGAACGTTCTTAGTAACGTCAGTTGAGTCTTCGAGTCTGTCGTGTGGTTTGAACTTTGGTGTGATAGTTTCTTTGTCATTATGTCTATGTGTGAGTTGGATTTTGTTATGAGTGTTGGGGGCTTGTAGGCATGTCTACAAGTTCCATTTCTAAGAACGATAAGTTTAATAGTCAAGGAATTAATAGTTGGGTTTGGTATCTTCATGTTTATGTCCTTACTGTTTTCTGGAGCGGTCTATAATGTTTCTGCTATGGTTCAAAAACGGTTCATGCAACATTTATGAAATTTTTATGAGAGAAACTAGACTTAAGCACCTTTCAAATGCCACTGGAATCACCTTTTTATCTGATCTGGGTCGAGAGATATAACTGTCACAAGTTAAAGTTGCTGCACAGTCTGGAATCTGGAACAGTTTCTATTGTGCCTTATTTTTCATTAACTTAACGACATAATCTGATCTTGGGGTCTAACTAAACGTTGTGGGTAACTTCATAAGCTTTCCATCCATATAAAGCATGACTCTATTGGACTTCTGTAGCTCAAGATATGATTGATTTACTGAACTGTTAATATTGATACTCGCTAGAAAACTTTCAGATCTCATTCTTTATCTTATAAATGGTTGATAATTTGGAAATCTCAAAGTTTGCATTTTTATGGATGGCAGATGGCCGGAAGAGGAAGAGGCAGGGGTGGTGGAGGTGTTCCCTCAAATCCACCACCACCGCTGCCACCAACTATTGAGCAACTATTGGCAGTGCAGACACAGCTTATGCAACAACTGGTACAGAACCAACAGAATCAGCCGGTTGCTGGGGCACCCCCATGTGACAAGCATGGTGAATTTTTGAAGGGTCGTCCCCCAGTGTTCACGCATGCCGCAGATCCATTGGAAGCTAATGATTGGCTTCGTGCCGTGGAAAAGCAGATCAACATTGCACAATGTGATGACCGGCAGAAAGTGTTGTTTGTTTCTGGACAACTCCAGGGAGAGGCTCAGGATTGGTGGGAATCGTATGAGTATGGCCGCCCCTCCAATGCTCCCGCAGTCACTTGGCAGGAGTTTAGAGAGAACTTCAGGGCTTACCATATATCAGAAGGGATGATAGAGCTGAAGGCAGAGGAATTCAGGAGCTTGACCCAAGGGTCATTGTCTGTAGCTGAGTATCATGACAAGTTTGCTCACTTGTCACGATATGCTCCAAATGAGGTGGCTAATGACAGTGATAAGCAGTGCCGCTTCCTAAAGGGATTGTACGATGGTCTACAGTTGCAGCTGATGTCCAATACTTATCCTAATTTTCAGACGCTTGTGAACCGCGCTATAGTGGTGGATAACAAGCGCAAGGAGATGGATGCCAAGAGGAAAAGGCTTCAGGGACAGGCCTCCGGTAGCAACACTCGTCAGCGTACTGGTTTCCAGCAAGGTAATCAACAGAGGCATCCACCTGGCCAGTGGAATCATGGTCAAATCCCTTTCCGCAATCAGTTTCCACAACGTCCCCCATTCTAGCCGCAGAATGGCAACCAACGCCCTCAGTAGCAGAGTGGAAATCAGACTCAGCGTCAGGGCCTTTCCAACAATACTCCCATGAAGACTAGTGTTCTCAATACCCCCAACAGGTGTTTTCGATGTGGGAAAGAGGGTCATTTGTCTTACAATTGCCCTGAGAAGCCCAACCAGCAGACTCCCAAGAGGCAGAGCAGTCACCAGAAGCCTGCGCCTAACACTGGAAGGGTGAACCACTTGTCTCGAGAAACAGCAGTGGAGGAACCGGAAGTTATGCTTGGTACGTTCGATGTCCATTCCACTCCTATCACTGTTCTTTTTGATTCTGGAGCATCACATTCTTTCATATCACAAGCATTTGTTAGAACACATAGAATTCATTTGTGTGCCATGAAGAACTCTATATTAGTAAACTCACCTGGTGCAAGCATGCCAGCATCTTATCATTGTCTCCCGATTAGTCTCATTTTAAGAGGGATAGAGTTTAAGGTGAGCCCTATAGTATTGAGAACAGCTAGAATTGACCTCATATTGGGAATGGATTGGATGATGCAACAACAAGCAGAGATCCAGTGCAAGGAGAAATCAGTAGTGCTGACAACACCGAAGGGAGATAGAATCAGGGTTGAGGTGAAAGTGTAGAAACAACAGACTGCTACAGTGAACTAGCTTAATGATGGTGCCAACAAGGAGGACCCGGTTGTGGAGGAGTTCCCCGATGTGTTTCCTGAGGAATTGCCAGGTATGCCACCAGACCGTGACATTGAATTTATTATTAAATTATTACCTGGAACTGCACCCATAGCTAAGCGTCCATATAGAATGGGACTAGATGAATTAGAGGAACTTAAGAAACAAATTAAAGAGTTGCAGGATGAAGGTTTCATTCGTCCTAGTTCTTCACCTTGGGGAGCACCAGTGATTTTTGTGGACAAGAAAGATGGCACTCAGAGGATGTGTGTAGATTATCAGTCTCTCAATGAGGTTACTATCAAGAATAAGTACCCGTTGCCTAGAATCGATGACTTGTTTGATCAGTTGAGAGGTGCTTGTGTGTTCTCCAAGATTGATCTTCGTTCTGGATATCACCAGTTGAAGATTCGTGCTAGTGATATACCAAAGACAGCTTTTACCACATGGTATGGTTTATATGAGTATACAGTGATGTCTTTTGGTCTGACTAATGCCCCTGCATACTTTATGTACTTGATGAATAAGGTGTTCATGAAATATCTGGACAAGTTTGTAGTGGTATTCATTGATGATATCCTAGTATTCTCCAAGACTGAGGAGGAACATGCTGAACATTTGAGGTTGGTCTTGCAAAAGGTTAGAGAACACTAGCTATATGCCAAGCGAAGTAAATGTGAGTTTTGGTTGAAGAAAGTTTCCTTTCTTGGCTATGTTGTCTTGAATGGAGGAATATCAGTAGATCCCAGCAAAGTGAAAGATGTATTGAACTGGAAGTCACCAACCAATGTGAGTGAGATCCGTAGTTTCTTGGGATTAGCTGGCTATTATAGGAGATTTATAGAGGGATTTTCTAAGCTTGCGAAGCCAATGACTGCACTGTTGGAGAAGAATGCCAAGTTTGTGTGGTCTGAGAAGTGTCAGGCTAATTTTTAGGAATTGAAGAAGAGATTGACCACTGCACCAGTATTAATCTTGCCAGATCTGAGTAAAAACTTCTCTATCTACTGTGATGCATCTCGTTTGGGTTTGGGATGTGTTCTTATGCAAGAAGGTAGAGTTGTGGCATATGCATCGAGACAGTTCAGAAAGCATGAATTAAATTATCCTACTCATGACCTGGAATTAGCTGCAGTGGTTCATGCACTAAAAATATGGAGACATTATTTGATTGGACATAAGAGTGATATATACACTGATCACAAGAGTCTGAAGTATATCTTCACTCAATCAAATCTGAACTTGAGGCAGTGTAGATGGTTGGAGTTGATAAAGGACTATGATCTGGAGGTGCATTATCACCCAGGAAAGGCCAACGTCGTTGCTGATGCTCTTAGTAGGAAAAGCTACGCTAATGAGGTGCAAATAATGCCTATGCCAAGAGAGTTGTGTGCTGAATGTGAGCATCTGAACTTAGGGTTTGCCACCAATGTAGTAGAATTGGTACTAGAACCTACTCTAGAGCAAGAAATACACAAGAGTCAGTTGAAAGATGAAAAGTTGAGAGAGATAGCGGAGAATATAGCGAAGGACAAATCACAGGATTTCATAAGGATGATAATGGTACGCTATGGTTTGGAAAAAGGTTGTGTGTGCCTGAGGATAGGACTATAAGAGAGGCAATTCTGCATGAAGCTCACGAGTCAGCTTATTCCATACATCCTGGGAGTACTAAGATGTATCTGGACCTGAAAGAGAAATATTGGTGGTATGGTTTAAAAAGAGATGTTGCTGAATATGTTGTTTTGTGTGACACTTGTCAAAGGGTGAAAGCTGAACATCAGAGGCCTGCAGGATTGTTACAGCCTATGCAGATACCTGAATGAAAATGGGAAGAAGTTCGTATGGATTTCATAGTTGGGTTGCCACGTACTCAGAGAGGGTACGATTCGATTTGGGTAATAGTAGATCGTCTAACAAAGGTTGCCCATTTTCTGTCAGTTAAGACTACATATAGCAGTGCAAAGTTGGCTGAATTGTATATGGAAAGAATAGTGAGTCTACATGGGGTTCCTAAGAAAATTGTGTCTGATCGGGGTACCCAGTTTATATCTCATTATTGGCAAAAGATACATGAATCACTAGGAACCAAGCTGAACTTTAGTACAGCCTACCATCCGCAGATAGATGGACAGACAGAGAGAATTAATCAGATATTGGAAGATATGTTGAGAGCTTGTGCTTTACCATATGGTACTAGTTAGGATAAGAGTTTGCCATACGCGGAGTTCTCTTATAACAATAGTTATCAGAAGAGTCTTCAGATGGCACCGTTTGAGGCTCTGTATGGACGAAAATGTAGAACCCTGTTATTCTGAAACCAGACAGGGGAAAGTCAAGTATTTGGGTCTGATGTACTCAAGGATGCTCAAAAGAAAGTAAGGATGATTAGAGATAATCTAAAAATAGCTCAATCCTGACAGAAAAGTTATGTGGATACTCGAAGGAGAGAGTTGACTTTTGAAGTAGGGGATTATGTCTACTTGAAAGTATCACCAATGAGGAGTGTGAAAAGGTTCAACATGAAGGGGAAATTGGCACCAAGGTATATTGGGCCTTTCAAGATCATAGAGAGACGTGGTGATGTGGCGTATCAGTTAGAACTACCTGAGAGTTTGGCAGGTGTACATGATGTGTTTCATGTGTCCTAACTTAAGAAATGTTTGCGAGTACCAGAGGAGCAGATTCTGTTAGTGGAGCTCACTGTTAAAGAGGATCTCACATATGAAGAGTTTCCAGTTAGAATTTTAGATACTGCTGAAAGAGTCACGAGGAGTCGGACTATCAAGATGTGTAAGGTTCAGTGGAATCGGTGTACTGCAGATGAGGCCACCTGGAAAAGAGAAAAGGATCTGAGGAAAACATACCCGCAACTGTTCGAGTAAGCACCAGCCGAATCTCGGGACGAGATTCATCTTAAGGGGGTAGAATTGTAACACCCTAAAATTTTGGCATGATTTTAAAATAGGTGAATAAGATTTTACGCAATTTTGTGAGCATACAAACTTAGAAATAATAATAATTTTTATTAATTGAAAATCAAATATAAGGGTAGAAACATGGTTGAGTATTCATGCTGCTGCATAATATTTTGTATTGTGTGCTCTATTTGAAAACTCAAATAGAATTTCAAAATTCCATTTGAAAATAGCTTTGGAAAATTTTGGAAAGAAAAAGAAAAGGAATTCTTGTCCCCTTCGGTTTCGGCCCAGTTTCCCGGCCTGGCATGTTACCTCCCTTTTCCACCGCCCGGCCTTATTTTCTTCCGCGGCCCAGCTTCACCGTGTGGCCCGTCTTCGCTTCCCCCCCCCCCCCCCCCGCTTCCCGCTTTGGGCCGAGCCTAGCCATTGGCCTAGCTCGCGCGCGTGCCGCGTCCGCCTTCCGTTGCTGACGCTCTGGGCCCGCATGTCGGGATCACCTTCCTCCTCACGCCGACATCAGATTTCCTTTCCAAAATCTCCGACGGTCGAATCCGCCTCCCAATCTCTCCTTTCCTTGTATTCGAGCGCCTTCGGGCTATATATATACTGGGTGCTGAGCTCTGCCGCTTCCATCTTGCCCCCTCAACGCGACCGCATTGATCCTGTGGTGCCTCCGCGCGTCGCACAACCCTAGCCACCCGCCATCCCAAGCCGCACGTCGCATTGGGACTACCCTCGCCTCCGATTTTGCTCTAGGTGAGCTCGCCATGTCCTGCACTCCCTCCCGGTGCTTTCCATTTGTTGAATGATGCCCGGAAGCGAGGTATCACGTTTTCCGGCCATGGCGCCGCCGGGTGGCTCACCGTTGGCAACCAAAAACACCGCCGTCATCCTCATCTCCTTGTCTGGACCGTCGGATCGGAGATCTACCGCTAGGATTAGAAGATACCGGTTCGGCCGGCGATTTTGTTAAAGAGCCCCTGTATTTTTTTATATATAGAACCTGCAGTCCATGGCGTATTCCTGAATTATGTTTTCCTTTTCATAAAGCACAGTTTGATCTCGGTAAATTCAAAAATACGTTTTTACTTATTTACAGTTTTGCCACTAGATTAATTGATGCATAGAATCTCCGTTTTATCTCCGATTTGACCCATTCAAATTGCGTTAGGTTCATATTTTGCGAGCTCTACATGATAGTACTACTGTACAGTAGGTTTGTAACATTTTATTTTTGAGTTTGAATTAAAGTAATTATTTTTCTATTGGAAATCTTAGTAAATTCATAACTTCGTCGTTTTAGCTCCGTTTTTCGTGATCTTCGCGTCTGTGTGATCCTAGCGAGTTGTAGATTCATTTTAAAGACTTTTTATCTTATTTTATTACTGTTGGTGTACTGTTCTAATTATAGTCTTGTTTGTTTATGCATGATTGTTTCTGGATGAATGTTGTTGCGATTGTTGATCGAGTATAGACGGTGAGCATTTCGTTGGAGACCAAGAGTTTTTCTCCGAGCAAGATCTTCAGGACCAGTTTGAGCAAGGCAAGTATAGCATGGGATTATCCTTGTTGTCCTATTCACAATAAGCAAATATAATCATTATGCATATATTCCCTTGATAAGGATGACTTAGTTTTGATCTCATACCTTGACACGTATTATATTGCATTGAGTAGCATTGCCAGTGCTTAAAATGAACTATGATCATGTAATTTGACTAATGGAATATGCAATAAATATTAAAAGATGACTTTTGATTACTGTTTAAAGAGGGCTAGAGCATGGGGTTATTTTTTGTGCTCTAGTTTCTCTCCTTAAGGACTTATTTGTTAGCGAACATCCGGAATTTACAGTACAACTGTGAGGGCTATATGACTCTGGCTTTAGTCATATAGAAGGACCTTTTTTAGCTTGTTAGTGGTAACCTTTTTGGCGTAAGAATGGCTTGACGAATCGGGTATAGGGCGACCTCTGTCCTTATGTGTATAGGCTGCGTGTCATTGTGCCATTTGGAAGGGGGGCTCTACATCTGTTTACCGAGTGAATCTAATGGTCCTAACTTGTTAGACGAACCTTCGAAAGACTTCATAGTGTTTCCCTGCCTGCTCACCTTGAAACTGTTTTGGGAGTAATTAACCCGGGCATATGGGCAACACGACTCATAGTGAAAGTGTACAACCTCTGCAGAGTGTAAAACTGTTATAACAGCCGTGCTCACGGTCACGAGTGGCCTTGGACCCTTATGGAATAGTTGATCATTAAGAATAAATATGTTTTTACTATTTGTTAATCATTTCACATGGATCATATGTTTATTGTTTAGATTGAAACATCTTGATGCTATTGATATGCTAAAATTATGCCAACTAAAAGCTACATGCGGATAAACCAATGTCATGCCTTTGAACCTCATGAACCCCATGTTACACTTGTTGAGTACGAGATGTACTTACGCTTGTTTATTTTTCTTACTTGGATAAAAATCCCGGATGGGTAACAGATGGTGCAAATAGTGACTACTACTCCTTCCCTGAAGATTACTAGACTTGCAGTCAACCAGTCAATGTGCCTGTGCTTGGAGGTACCACGAAAGATTTACCTTTTTACTTTCCGCTATATTTGTGTAAAGACTATGTGTTAATAATCGTGATGTAATAACATTTGTGATGATACTCCCTTTATAATTTGTCAGCTTATGTGGGATTGATCTCTGGGCGCACATAAGAGTATGCATTCCATTTGATCTTTAAATGGGTGTGACAGTAGAGTTACAGATTATGCACTCTGCAAAAATAAGATATTATCTTTACTTGTACTTGCAGGACACAACTAGAAAAATCTGTCAGACCTCAAAATCCACTGTGAGAAATTGTCAGTGTGGTCTACTTATTTTGGACTATGGAAAACAGACAATGGCCCATTATTTTACTTCGAAGTCCTTTGATTTCACTTCAAGTCTGATACTTCTAAGATAAAGATATGTTGGTACAAATTTTTTTTGCAAGTCATTCATCTTTCATTCCTTTCTTTCCTTGTTTAAATTGATCATATACTACCTTAACTTGTTAATCTGTTTCTATCTTAAGATTGGTAACAGGAATAAGAAAAAACAGTTGCACAAAAAAGTGGCATCTTCACCTTAGGTAGAGCAATCCGTTTTGTTTTTGTCCTGAACTTTTCCTTCAGTAGATGCTGGTTCCAATTTTCTAATATCTACACATGGGCAAAAATCATTAAATCTCTTACACTGTTGTGTACAGGCTTTCAGTAAAAAGGATGAGATATTTAGGAATCGTATTATGAGGAAGTGATTGCAAATGACTTTTTTTCATCCTATTTGATTATCTGTTAACAACACTAGTGCTACTGCGCTAGTGTGAGCAGCATGTGTAAATCCTACAAAAGCAGCAACTACTTTTGTTTCTTGTAGTTCAAGAGCCAACTGATAAGAGTAGTAAGACATCAAAGTACTACTAAATGCTTAAATTGTTTTCTCAGTGCCCCAGCGAAGAGTATAAAGTTTTTAATTAACTGTGAACAGCCCAAAGGAATATATATATACTTACTGGTTAGGAGATGCATCTACTATCCTTGCTGCCTTCTCCCAATAACTGTTTAAGAATACACAGATTCAGAAGCTAGCTTAGTTATGTGGTGACGTAAACAAAAAAGTGCAAACCATATTAAATATAAGTGCACAGCCAAAAACAAAGATATATAAGCAAAACAAAAAAGACTTTTAGCTCAGTAGCAATCAATATCAGATTGAAAAGAACGGTTTGAAATTGACGGGCTCTCCCAATAGAGTAATAGGATTTATTACAGTACTTGGAAAATAGGTCCACGCCATGGTGCTTTGTAATCTATGCCATAAAATTCAAAATTGTAAAGGCCACTGCTGATACCACTAGTAGAAAAGAGCTCTAAGCCGGCGGTCCTCTTTTTTTTTTACTGGCAGTTTCACTTTAGGGCCGGCTGTGTAAAGAAATGGGTGGGCCACAACTTTGTAACCGCTTGTGGAAATGGAGGCGGTTGTCATAAGCCAACCGCCAGTAAAAATGTTACATTTACACTAGCGGTTGTCATATGACAACCGCCTGTGGAAATGGATTTCCACATGCGGTTGTCATAAGCCAACCGCCAGTGTAAATGTAACATTTTCACTGGCGTTGTCATATGACAACCGCCTGTGGAAATGGATTTCCACAAGTGGTTGTCATAAGGCAACCACCAGTGTAAATGTAACATTTTCACTGGCGGTTGGATTATGACAACCGCCTGTGAAAATAGATTTCCACAGTCGGTTACTAAGGCAACCGCCAGTGATGTTTCTGGTATATATATACCCCTCCTTCCTTTCCGAGTAGGACTATTCATCGTAGCCACCTTCCATTGGAGGGCATTTTGGAGGTCTAGATCTCTCAAAATATAAGGAGAGAGGTTTTGATCTTGATTTTTTGGAAGGAGGTTGATAAGAAAGGTTAGTTTATGTCCCTGTACCATCATTTTGTTCATTCTTGCTTAATTTGAGCTACTTTTTGTATCTAGGGTTTCACCATGAGTTAGAGAGAAGAAAATCGGTTCTTGTCTTTATTTCCTTTAATGAGGTTGCTTAAGATGGTTACATAATGTCTCTCCTCTCTCCTTTTCATGTTTGCTTCTCAATTTAGCTAGTTTATGCAAGATATATATTCCATCAATGGTGTGTTCTTGTGTATTTATGTAGAGAGAGAAATGTAGGTTTTTTATTATTTTTTTAATTATGCTCATTAGGTTTTTTACTTTAATCTCTCTCTTTATTTCTTAATTTATTTTATCCACATGTATCTATTTTAATTATGCTACTTAGGTTTTGTAATTATGCAACTTAAGTTTTTTAATTATGCTACTTAATAGGTTTTTTACTTTAATCCCTAGCTACCCTACCTAAACCCTAGCTAAAACCTCACATGAATTGTAAACCTAGCTAATAAACCATAGGTATACCCTACCTCACATCAAAATGTGCTAATAAATATCTCTAGATATATATATGGTTACTTGTTTTGCATTGATTACAATACCCGAGGTCCATAGTGTCATGATTTTACAGGTAATGATGGAGAGGTCTTTTTGGATGTATAAGTTATCAAGACTAGATCCATCATACATACCCAAAGTCCATAGGTTTATTGATGCCGCTAAAAACCATGCAAGGAGAACAAAGAAGACGCACATACATTGTCCATGCATGGACTGCAGAAATGTTGTTGTATTTGATGACACTCAACAAATCCTTTCTCATCTGGTCCGCCGAGGATTTATGAAGGATTACTTGATTTGGACAAAGCATGGAGAGAGTAGCTCTACGCCTTATACAACTGGAAACCTTGCGAACATCGACGTCGATGGTCCAGATATGCTTGTTGGCTGGTTTCAGTTCGTACACGAGACAAAACAACCTGACGCCGATGGTCCAGATGCCGAACATGTTGTGCCAAATGTTCCTGATCATGGTTTCGCTGGAGGAAATAAAGGTGTAAGAACTAATGTCCTGCCAAATAATATGGTTGCGGAAGATGCAGAATTCCTAGAGGCAATGTTGCGTCGTCATGCAGAAGATCCATCAATGTTCTTCATGAAAGACATGGAGGCCCTGATGAAGGCAGCAGAAGAGCCTTTGTACGATGAGTCTAAGGGTTGCACCAAAGAGTTCACGACGCTACGGTCTGTGCTAAAGTTATTGTGTGCAAAGCTAGGTATAGTCTTTCTGATGCTGGCTTCGATGTGTTCTTGAGTATTATCGCAGACATGCTTCCAAAGGAGAACAAAGTGCCTGCTAACACGTACTATGCAAAGAAGCTAATCAGTCCACTGACGATGGGTGTTGAGAAGATCCACGTGTGTAGAAATCATTGTATCCTATATCGAGGTGCTGATTATAAGGACTTAGATAGCTGTCCAAATTGTGGTGCAAGTAGGTACCAGACGAATAAAGACTACAGAGAGGAAGAGTGTGCTACCTCATTGTGTAAAGGAAAGAAGCGAGATTGGACCCAACAAAAGACCAAGAAGAGTAGTTCAAAACCCACCAGCAAAGAAAAACAAGAAGTAGACTATTATGCACAGAAAAAGATTCCTGCTTTGGTGATGTGGTACCTTCCTGTGGTCGATCGATTGAGGTGTTTGTTCGCTAACCCAGAGGATGCCAAACTTATGAGCTGGCATGATTCTGATGAGCACAAAGATGATGGGAAGCTTTGGCACCCAGCCGATGGCCAGCAGTGGAAAGATTTCAATGAAAACCACAAGGACTTTGCAAAGGAACCAAGAAATGTTAGGTTCGCACTGAGTACTGACGGAATGAATCCATTTGCTGAGAGGAGCAGCAAGCACAACACATGGCCGGTGATCCTCACCATCTACAACCTTCCTCCATGGATCATTTACACAGACGGTTCATTAAGTGAGCCGCCTGTGGAAATGGATTTCCACAGACGGTTCAAAAGCAACCGCCTGTGTTGTGGTCCCATTTCCACTGGCCTCCAGTGCAGGCGGTGCTGGAAAACGCCAGTGGAAATGGGTATAGACCCGTCTGTATAGTATGTCTTTGTACTAGTGTACTAGCAGGATAACTATCTGCATATGCAGCCTCCCCCTCTTCCTATAGCAACATATGGTGTGAAATGATTACTGCATAACCATGTTGACAAAATGCATAACAAGGCAACATAGATTAGCAGGTTATATGCGTTAACTGTCCAGTCCACTATGGTTCTGGTATTCAGAACAAAATATACATTTCAGAAATTATGGATCCAAATAAAACATCTTACGTTCAAGTCTTCACTCTTAAATTACTACTAATAATAATATATATAGGCATGGTTCTACACCTAGCTGCATCAATCAATTAGAATATTTGTGCAGCAAAAATAAGGATCATGAATTTCTTTTCTTCTACTACAGAGGACAAAATAGCAGTCAAGCTAAAGAATGTTTCTGCACTAAACTTTTATATTCAGCTCAATAATCATAAAGACATAATGTTTCTCTAGATCTATTGCATATTGCCATATCTCTAAAAAGTAGCATTTATCAGTAACCCTAACACAAACAGGGGCGGACCCACAGGGTATGCCGGGTGGCCCACGGCATACCCTTGGCTCCAGCGGTCGGTGAGCCATAGTATAAATTTTCTAAGTAAAAAGATGTACCGATGCCCATCTCTCGGATGAGTCTTGGTTCGGCTTCTGCGCTGCATCTGCGTACATGTGCGGTGTAACTCCGCCTTGCGCCTCGATACCCTCCCACGCCACGCGCACGCGACGGTCCCACACTGCCCACGGAGTCGAGTCATCCAGAACCAGAACACCATCTAACTCGAACCGAGTACCGACGAACCCTACCCCACGCCCACGCGGCACGCCGGCATGCACGGCGCGGGCGCGCGGCGGCGGCCTTGCCGGCCTGGACGGCTGGACTCGACTCCAACCGGAGAGCGAACCGGCCACCGGCGTCCTGGCTTCGGGCTTCGGTGCGGGCCTTCCTACGGCGTCCGACATCTCCGTCTCCGTGACTCTGTCCTCGCGTCGCGGCGTTGCTTCAGTTGCAGGTTTAAGAAACATGATTCTATGTTCTATCGTCGCATGTGAAATAGTGCCTAGCTAGTTGCTTGCCGTACTTACATTACATAAACATTGATTTTTTTCCAGAACAGTTTAATTATGAAGAGAAGCGATACTGCGTTTTGCTTTATATGCTAGTTCAAGAAGGGTACTAGGTCAAATACATTTATTGTTGATGGATGGAATAATTGGAATATAGAAAACAAAGAACTTCTCAAGCTATTTGTATTTCATTTGAACTATTTATTTATATAGTGATATGTCGACGTTTCTAGCTTAATCTTTGAATTTAAGACTTATCATGTTATTTAATACATGTGGTTTTATCAAATTAGAATATGGTTTTGTCGAATTGCATAAGATTTTTTTTAGCAGCATACCTTGTGGTAAAATCCTAGGTCCGCCACTGAACACAAAACATGTAAGATTTGCAACAAATACAGAGCAGATCTGAGAGGGAGGATAGAAGAGAGAGAGAGGCACCTCGTGCAGGCTATGGTGGCACGCCTTTCTGAAAGGGCCACTAGGGGCGGTGGCGGCGTGGGGCCCTTGGGGCGGCGGCGGATCTAGCGTCGAGGACCCCCTAGGGGCGGGGGCGGCGCGAGCGGCGTGGGGCCCTCGGGGCGGCAGTGGTTCTAGCGTCGAGGACCCCCTAGGTGCGGCGGCGGATCTTGGGCCGGCGGATGCGCGGGTGCCGGGAGGACCTCGGGCCGGTGGCGGCTCGGGTGCCGGGGGGCCCTTGGGCCGGCGGCGCTAGCATCGAGGACGCCCTCAGGACGGCTGCGGGGCTGGCGTCGGGGACGCCCTTGGGGCAGCGGCAGCGGGGACGCCCTCAGGGCGGCGACGGCGGCACGAGAGTGAGAACGCCCTCGGGGCGGAGGTAGGAGATAGAGAATAGGGGGCGGGTGGGCGGGTGAGAGCTAAGAGGATAGGGTTCGGCGTCCTTTAGGTCCCGATGTGGGACCCACGGTGGCGAGTAAGGCTTGGGTCAATTTTTTCGCGTGAACTCGGGCGGGATTGGAATCCTGTCGGTTTGAGCTTGGGCCGTCAGGGTCTTCAAGACCTTCCTGACGGTTGTTATGTTTCCTGTGGGTTTTTTAGAACCGACAGGAGTAACCTATATCTCTCCTGACGGTTTTTTCCACCCGACAGGACTAGTCTTTGTTCCTGATGGTTTTATAACAGCCGACAGGAATAATCTAAACCGTCAGGAATTTTCCCTGGTCTGGTAGTGCATTATATATTACAAATGTATGACATTTATTTAAAATTTACCGGCCAATTGGTATTTACATCCATTGGTTTTTTCATTTAAATCGTATTGTATACCCATGAACTTGTACCACATGTACGCAATGAGCTCGAATAATCTCCAAAAGTCATTTTCCAAACTATCATTGCAAATATAGAAATATTCATGTATATGCATGCATACCTCAACTACTCTTGTATAAGTGCCAAGAACAGGTAATTGGCTAGGTCAAGGACCAGCATTCCATCCTTGGACCAAAACAATTACACAAATTCAGTGGTCAATACATGTGTTAAGACCATAATTCTGTTATTTCGAGCTTATTAATGAAGACTAGGCAAAGGTGGACATACACAAACTTGTAGGGGGCCATTGCACATTGTGTGTCTTGAAATTCAAGCAATGTGTTTCATATGTAGGTCGCCACATGAAGGTCGAGGTATTTTTACTTGTCATCTTTAATCTTCACAATTTGCTCGATGGTCTTGCCCTAAAGAGAGCTTTGTGACCTAGTCCAATGCAATCCTCAAAGTGTGCTGCTTGTTCTCGCTTATTCTCATCGAGTTGAGATACCCGATCCTTTTTCTTTTGTTGAGCATACAGGTCGTCATCAAACCTCATCCCTCCTAATGTTCATGTTGCATTCTGCGTAGCACACGCGCATGATAGAGACTCCATGTCCTAACCATATATTAATAACACATATATAATTGTACGAGTGACACTTACAGGCACCACATCGTCAAGAGTTGGACATTGAGTCTTGAGGCAGAACATCGAGTGAATGTCCTCAAAGTCAACGATAACCTTGCTTGGGCCACTAAGAAAAGTAATTTCTGATACACTTGCGATGATCGCATCAATACCAACCGAAGATGCTCTCATGTACTGGTCGTGTAACCTCTTCATTAAAGGCAGAACCTTGCGGAGTTCATGCCATGGGATAGAGGGCTGGCCAAGCCGAAAATGTTCGGGGACATCTTCATAATCTTCTTTTGTTGGCCTTCTTATGGTCTTCAAGGAGCCGGACTTGTTGACACGTTGTCGGCTACTAGTTGTTGTCTTTTTACTCTTTGATAATTCGAACATCCACTTCTTCATGTCCACCGATAGTGTCTTCTTATGTGTCGTAACCATTTGGCTTCTGGGCCTTCAGCTTCAGGTTGTTGAGCCATTTTTTTCTCGCTTGGGGAGGGTGGATTCTTGGTTGGTGATATATAGTGTGTTAGGTTCTAGCCCTTTAGGTTTCGAGGCTTCTTGCTTCTCGGTCAGGGTGGTGCCTTCTGAATTGGTGGTGAGGGTGGATTAGGTTCTCGCTCTTCAGGGTATGAGGCTCGTTCTTCTTCCAATGATCCGAGAAATGACATCGAAAGAATGGGACCATTCAACCTAATGTCTCATCGAGGCCACAATATGAACTCATTGATAACCCATCGCGCCCTGCTCCGCTTGTGGAGTCTCCATGCCGCACCTCTCATGCGTCCCAGTGGGGGACCACCCCTCCATGCCCTTCGTTTGCCTTTCCGGAGTCGGGCGGAGTCGCGGCTTCTGGTGGAGGTGACTGGGGAGGCACCGGCACGGGGCGGAGTCACAGCTGCAGGGGATCGGAGATGACCAGTGAGAAGGGCCGGCGCGGGGTGAAGGTGGCTGGGGTGTCGCCGGACAGTGTGCGGCGTGGCCTCTCTCCGACGGCCCCGGCAAGCTGCGGAGGACAGGCGCCGCCGACGCCCGCGGCGTCGATGTCAGGCGAATGGTGTGGGATCCTCTGATAAAATCAACTGTGTTGGCTTGATGGGTTCATCTAATTCATCATTCTTACCAGGGTCAGAGATAGGAATTCATCAGAGTTTGCTGCCTGATTTAATTCAGGAGATTCAGGAGTTGGCTTTAGAGATGCATAAGACAAATGGAAAGGTGGTGAATTCTCATGAAATGGAAAGGATTCTGGTTGATGTTTTGTCTGAACTGGGTTTTACTCTGACAGAAGATGTAACCCAGGAACCTATTTCTAGTGTGACACTGGCTGAGAACGATGAATTCGTCAGTGTAGTACAACAGAAGGGTATGGAATCTGCATATCCTCATTGTGTGGACAAACCAGCTATTCCTATCTCAGATCAGATGGTTATCAACACTGAAGTAGAGGTCTCACATAAGTCACCCAATGCTGTAGAGTTGTTAACTGAGAAAGAAGTGATCCGCACCAGTATGAGCACACTCGATACTCAGGGTTCCAGAAGCCAAAATGCTGACAGTACTGATATCCTGAAGACCAAGGAAGCTGGGAAGAAGGGTGAAGGTACCTGTCAGGAACTGTCAAATGCTAATATCCAGACAGAGAAAGCTATCATTGGTGAAGAAGAGGCTGTGCTTAAGCCAAGCATTGAGGAAGCAAAGATGACAATCACAAATGAAGCCCGGCAGATCAACAAGCTGCAAGTGAGCAGACAAAGCTCCAGGATACAAGATGATGGCACAACTGTTCTCTCGAAGACAATGGCTAAAAAGGCCGAATCCTTAAAAGGTGCATTATGGACCATTTGGAAGACCCGAAATGACGTGGTGCTCAACAAGAAGGTGATGTCATTCCCGACGGCGATCATACGCAAGACTCTGATGTTCATCAAGACCTGGCACCCTCTGGTGAAAGCCAAGCTGAGTCCCATGGCGGACGAGATGATAAATGTGATGGCGGCAAACGCTTACTGATTCAAAGTTACCTGCGCTATCTTCTTCGATGTAGTTGAATGCTTTTAGCTTTGGCTTAGTAGATTTGTTTACTAGTTTTTAGCTATTATCTGTTTGGTTGAGCTAGTGGTAAGGGGAGAGTCGATGGTTGTTAAAACTCCCGTAGTTTCTTTTGGTCTTAAACTGTAAAACTGGTAACCCCAGTTCCTGGATTGTTGGTGTTCGTTACGCTTTCAATAAAGCTGGGTGAATGCCTTTGTTCTAAAAAAAAAATCAACTGTGTTGTACAACCAACTATCTGCATGATTTAAACATGCAACACTGAACTAGTTTCTTTGATTCGAGATACTGGTGCATGTGTCATCCAGGAAGTAATTTCAGGATAGTTGTTCGGAGATAGTTGGTTTAGTAGTAGCATTTTGCGATTCAATGTTATCCAGTTGTCATCAGATCAGCTTGAATTGGAGCCTAGCATAATATTACTTTCTGATGCTTTCTCCAATTTAGATGTTCATTTTTGTGCTGCCACTGGCTGCATTTTCTTGATCCGTGTGACATGCTAGATCTGTGAACGTGGAGCTGGGGTCCATGGATCATTTTAACCCAATGTCAAATTTCTAAAAATCTAGAGGGAAAACAATATCATATTATTGATATTCTTTTGTCACGCTCTAAAATTCAGTGTTTTGACTATTGAACAAAACATTGTCTATATTTATATATCCGTGAGTATTGGAACACTAGTGGAACACTAAAACCAAGGCATTTATCACTGAATATGTGTCTCCTTTGCTTGACTAATTAACCTTGCCTGACTAATTAACCACGCCTGAGCATCCAAGAGAAATAGCTTCAAATTTCTTCATTCTGAAAATTTCTGTCATCAAATCTCAACTGTGATTTTGCTAACTATTTTGCACCAATACTACCTTTGCTTTGTATTTTATATGACAACTTCAGTGCTGCTGCTTTGAATATTGTGCCTGAATGCTAATTTATTTAGGACTGTTTTGCTTAGTGCTCAATGCTCACTCTTAATTACTAGTTCTAACTTTTAAGTACTCACTTTCACTGCTACTGTGCCTGAGCCAGTTGTGTCCACTAACACGAATTGGTTTTCCTTTCGATTTACTGTACTTTAACTATACATCCAAATTAGCTAATTACTTTAATGTTGTGCATGTCTGAATGATGGAGAGGACTATGCCATGGGGGCTGCACAGTGCACAGGAGAAGACAACATCGACAGGATTAATATCAAGGTATGCCATGCTTCTACACTACTATAGGATGTAGCAACAGTGCATTTGTTAGAACAATATGTGTTCTTTATTCCTTGTTGACATCTAGCATCTCAAAAGAAGATAGCTATAATATATGATCTGATCCAACCTGACCCTATAATATAGATAAGGGCCTGTTCGGTTCCTGGGGTTTGGTGGCCAGGAACCATTCCCACCAGGATTGCTTCTTTACTTTATATAGCAAAGGTTCACCCGGAATAAATCCTGTCGAGAATCACCGTAACCCAACGAGCCCTAAGTGTTTTCAGTCACCATTTCAAATTAGTTCTGCTTGAACTCATAAGTTAGACTTCAATTTCTAGTGCAGTTATATGTGTTTGCATGAGCGACTACGGCTTGGCTCCCCCCCCCCACCCCAACTGTTGATTGTTTGATGATGGACAATATTGCTTACTTTGTTTTCTGAATTTGTGATGCAAATGTCAATGATTTTAAGTAAAACTTTGAAACCACATTTTAATCTAACTGCTGCTGCTATTTTACATAGCCTGAAATTTAAAACCATGTTCCCAGCCATGAGTAGATGCAACATCCAGTAGTGCTATTGTAACTGCAACTGCTACTGCTAGTTTGTCCTCCCTTTGCCTACATTGAATCTAGTTGTGCAAGCAAGTATCAATTTGTACGTGCTACTAATAACTGATCTAGTGTTTGTGCTTGATTTTTTGGACCATTAGTATTTCACAGCAACAACTGAGGATGAAGCAGATGATCATAAAAAAAGAAGCTTGAGTTGCAAACACCATTTTCCTTAGAGTTACAAACCATTTCCCAGGCTGCTTTAGATGGCGTCTTACTAGCAAGAGCAGGTCCCCTCCACAAACAATGTTTTTTGTACTTATCCACTTATTTAAGAACTGTCTTTGGCAAAAGAAATATACTCATTGTAAAAGTAGGTAGGGCACTGAAGACTGCATTTACCAACTCTAACCTGCCAGCTTGGCTTAGGAAAACAGATGTGTTGACCAATCTTCACTATACCACAACCCAAAAATAGCATCGGAGGTGGTCGCTAAAACTACAAAAATATCAATGGACGGTCGGATGCAAAAAGGAGGACCGTCGAACTGTCTGTCGCTAAAGATCATGTCCATCGCTATTTACATATAGCGACGCCTTCATTAGCAACTGCAGGGGTCCGTCGCTATAACCTTTAGCAACTGACTATCCATCGCTGTACACCTCTTTCAGCAACTCCAAGTCAGTCGTTGTTTTAAGGTTGTGGTGTAGTTCTTCTTTCACACCGAGTACCAATATGTGGATCAGTGGATCTCCTTGAAGCCTCAAAGGTGATGTAAATAAATCCTCCCTTATCAGTTTAGATTCAGAACTAGTTGGTTACTTCAGCATATTGGAAGACATCCAATAAATATAAAATGAAGCAGCACTCCTCTAATAATGTGATCTGCTCCTTCCTAGCTGTTTTTTCTCTTATAAATTATAATACAACAGGTTAATTAGTTGGCTACATTTGTCAGTAATCACCTAGTATGTTCTAGTTCTTGGTACATGCTTTTTTCTTCTGCAGTTAGTTCTCTTAAATAGGTTGAATTGTCTGTCTGATCTGTCTCTTCTCCCTGTATGGTGAATGGTTCTTTCTGTTTGTTGTGGCTTTGCTTGTATGTTGATTCCAGGTCTTGGTACAATTTTATAATGTCTGATGTTTTGAGCCCTATTTTTTCTCCCATCTTTTCAAGGAAAATACTTCTATGTTGATGGTGACGGATTTAATTTGTTCCTGCAGAATCATCAAAGGACTGATATAATTTGTGTTTTTTTTTCTTTTGGGGATTTGAAGCAAAGGAGATAGGACTATAAGGCTAGGACTATGAGACAGTATGTGTTATGTATGTCCAAGAACTTATGTTGGATGGCTTGGACTATGAGGCATGCCTTTTAGTGTAATATAGTTGACACTTGGATGAAGTTGAAATATATTTGGATTGGAAGAGATTGCATATGAATGTATTGGAATCTAATTGTATGCGTTGGATTGACATTTGGACCATGCATATGTGTGCATTTGGAATTTGGATTCAGAAGTTCTTGTTGGTTAATTTACATGGCGGTTTTATACTAACAAAATATTGCGGGCGGAGTAAATTAGCATGATGGTTTTGACTCTCACGCAAACATATTTCCATGATGGTGCAATCTTGTTTTTGTGGTGTCCTCTCATGAAATGCTATATTTCGTTTGAGTTTTTGGAACTCTCACAAAATTCTTTTCATGACAGCGACTCTCATGAAATAGCTAACTCTCACAAAATATCTTTCATGACGGTGGCTCTCACGAAATACCAAGACATACTGCCATGAAAACTTTGTTGCAAACCTGGTGAGAGCGTGATTTTCATGAGAGTGGTCGTCACGAACTCCCGCCATGAAAATAATTCATGATGGTGAACTCTCATGAAAATGATATTTTCGTGGGTCTAATATCATGAGAGTTGATGCATGATGGTCTACCATCACGTATTATTTTCGTGAGAGAGTAAAACCTTATTTCATGACTTGTTTGGCACTCTCACGAAACCTCTGCTTCCTGGCAGTGTTGGAAATATGATTTTTATGTGAGTGTCTACATGCATGATTTAAGAGGCATAGTAACTAGTTATGGTTTCTAATATTGAGACTATCCCAAAGGTACCAATTTGGCCTTCCACACGATATTCTCTGTAAATCGTCTGCAACCTTGTCCTCAACCATATATAACACCTCTCTAGCACTACACTACACACTCATTTATGACTATATATATATAAGATGCTAAGCATTTCGAAATCTTATATTGAGTATTTTGGTTACTAAATGAACACAAATGAAAAAGATTTCAACTACAAAGTTTTAAATCTTGTCAAGCACTACAACTTTGGTATAGGATGGAATCTTCATCCGTTTTTGTTTTAAAAAATTCAAAAAATTGAATATCAAAATACATGAATTTAAAAAAAATATGTGAGACACTAAATAACTTCAAATCGAAAACTTATCAACAGAATGTATGTGAACATTCAATTTCTCTAGATCAAATTCTGGGAACCAAACATGGTGTAAGCGTATTCTTCTTGTTCCTTGGTTTCTAGTAGCAAGGATCTTAGACCTGTCGTAGGTCTTGTAATCTAGTAGGAGGTGTACAGCAGGTATGCGGTTGTCGGCATATACAAATTGTATGCTAGCAAGTTATGATCGGGCGCAGTAGTCTTACTACGTACTTTGCAGTTTGCAAGTCTCTAGGTCCACAAGCGCTACTCGCCATACATAGTGTATAGGTTTCGGTTCTACAACTCACAGCATGCATCTTTTTGTTTTTGTCTTTGTTTTTGTTTTTGTGAGCCGACGGAGAAGCCCTAGATTGGATGCATGGGACGACGGACGACCTCAAATGTCCAGAAGTTGTACGTTCCGTCGTTGGAAACTAGTGCATCATTGGTGTGCCGCCGCCAGCCGGACAAGCACGGACTGAGCAGACATTTTGCAGCCTCACTGATGACCTCCACATGCGCTAGCTAAGCCCTATACGTACGTACGGAAAGGCCTTGGCTGGCCTATAAATATGGCCGATACGCCTTCATTCAAGCACAGACACACGGTTAAGAACACAAAACACACTGACATTTCCATCGATCCGCAGCAGCTAGCAGCGATGGCATCCAACAAGTCCATTGCTTCCCCTGGGCTCCTGCTGTTCCTAGCCATGGCACTCGTGTTGACGGCTACTTCAGTGCGCGCCCAGTCACCGTCTCCGACACCTGCTCCGCCCGCACCGATGACGCTGCCGCCTGCCGCGGCACCATCCCAAAACCCGTGCCCTTCCGGCTTCAATAACACAGTCGCGTTCGCTCAAGGCGTGAGAGCCTATCTTCTCCGCGGCATCTCTCTCATCTTCTCCCCTGTCAAGGTCACCCCAGGCACCAGCACCAGAAGATGCTTTTGCTATTACTCTACCAACATCACCATCCCCGTTCCCTTCTTCCCACCCATGCATTGTGGTGCCCAACCCCAATGGCCCCCTCGCATGCGTGCCAGGCCCCCAAATATGATGAGCATGCCTGAGATTCAGCACGCTGGCACGCACTCCTAATGTAACACTGTGTGACATCATGTTCATGTTATTGTACGTGTTCTCAAAATATCAAATATATATATGTATATAATGGAACTATATTAATTAAATGCTTTCCTTAGATTACTCCTGCTACATCAAGTATATTTCGCGCTACTACGTGTCTTGCACAGTTACTACATAAATAATGTTCCATAAGAGAATATACAAAACATAAAGGTATATATATTTCTCCAAAATAAATATATATAAGAAAACATTTCGGCTACATGTAGTCCGATCCATGATTGTATCTTCTCATGGAAAAAAAAATATAACATCATGTAGCTGATCCCGGACTCCATACTCAAACACAGTTTCCAATTAGTGTTCAGTCATGAAGCAAGAAAAACAAATCGAGGAAAGCTACAGAAATCAGCACTGCTTTAGAACCAGTAATCACTGCCAGTTCGAAACCGGCTTTCACTGTCAGATTTCGATCCGGCAGTGTGGGTAATCAGTAGTGTTGACCTTGGCGTTTCACTGTCAGGTTTTTCGCTTGGTAGTGATGCCCGTTTTCACAAAACAAAAAAAAAAGAAACAAAAACAATGTCTGGAACACAAGATAGTCCCGCACGCATTCACCGGGGTTGCCCGGGCTGCCCTCGTGCCCATTGTGGTTGTGCCTCGCGCCAGGATCTTGATGCTTGAAACGGGATCTGAACAGGAGAGAGAGCTGAGGGGAGGCTTGCAGGGAGGCAAACTTGAAATGGAATCTAGATGGGGGAGAGAGAGAGTGAGAGAGCCAGGATAGGAGGACAAGGGTGTGGCCGTGACTCACGAGCGAGTTAACAATGTTTGCTGGGGAGGGTACCTTCTGGGTGTCACCACCTCACCCGAAAGGATGCACGTTTTACAATAGATATTCTTTTCTAGGATGTAGCCTGGGCGGATAGCGAGGGCGGCGCGGCGGTGGGAAACGCGAGGGATTCTCTCCCTCCAGCGCTGGATCACCCGTTCGAGCCACCGGGAATGCCACAAAGCCTTTGCCCATTCAGGGAGTGCTTGAATCCAGGAGGGCAAAAGGACCCGAGACTCCCTGGATATGCCGGGAATATGCTTAGTTCACCATAGGAATCATGTAATCTACTCGCCAACATGGTATCCCCTACAAATATAGGCGCCCATGTAACAGTAAAGATGAGGGGGGCACACAAATTCATCTCAGTTTGTTTTTATTGTTATTTCCTTGTTCGGAACCATTGCGGGAAGACCCTTGTTCTGGTGTCGAGGTTTCTAAATTTGTGTTTGGATTCACCTCCTAAATTTAGTCGTTGTCCCATCGGATGTTTGGACATATGCATGAAGTATTAAATATAGACTAATTACGAAACTAAATGCACAAATTAAGACTATTTTGCAAGAAGAATTTTTAAGCCTAATTAGTCCATGATTTGACAATGCGGTGCTACAGTAAACATGTGCTAATGACGGGTTACTTAAGCTTAATAAATTTATCTCGCGGATTACTGATGGATTCTGTAATTTGTTTTTTTATTAGTATCCGAACACCCCATGCGACACCCCCATGTAACACCTCCTAAACTTTAGTCATCGGATCCAAACACCAAGTAAACAAGGCTGGTACCCCGATAACGTTCAATAAAAACTTTGGGTCCAGGGGCTATGGATCACTGCCGGTTAGTAATATAACCAGACAGTGATAGTTATCACTACTGATTTTAAATTGTCTGGCAGGAATAGCCCCACATGGATTGTGTATTATGTAGTAGTGCAGGATCTGATAAAATATTAGTGAATTCATCCCATATTGAGTACAGCATAGCTAGTAGATGCCTAGATGTTGTCTCCTTGTTCCACCAACAATAGCATGATCGAGTTATGAAACCTAGATGTCATCTACTTGTTCCACTGGCAATACCATGTTTTAGTTATACAGGAAATATATATGCTGCAACTTCACTACTATATAAATGAGTTTTATATGCATCTCTTTTTATTCCAAGAGGTTGACGGACTAAGAATCATCTCTAAAGAGGCGTCTGGGGGGGAGGGTTGGGGTGGGATAGGGGGGTGGGCGGCTAGCTAACAGATCATCCCTAGAAATCGATATTCAGATACGAATGGCCTTACCAATTGCCTCTGAAAATGGCCCCCATTTCCACAGGTGGTTCGTAAATCAACCCATTTTTTCAACATGGCCTATTTTTTCAACATGGCCTATTTTTTTAGTTTATTTCAGCCCATATTTTCTTGTCCTAAATCAACCCATTTTTTCTCAAATCAATCTAGCCCACTCAACAATCAGTCTACAACACAATCAGCCCACACATTTTTTTTCTACCATTAGTAATATATAGGCTTTACCAGATTGCACTTTAGTAGCCCAAACAACAATTGTATTGAAATAGAAATCAGATTTTAGTCACCCAACAACATATAGATAGACATTGCAATATCATTCTTGCGGATTCGGAACCACGGCAAGCATCGAGTTTCTTCGTCGGAGGACGAGATGTGCGTGGGTCTTCGGGCCCAGACACTCAAAACACGCAAGGTACACGGTCGGTTTATCTTGGTTCAAGCCTCTGAGCCTTCGTCTAGCAGTACGGTGTTCTTCGCATTAGGAATGTCCAATCAGGGTTTCTACAACAAAGGAAATAAAAGAGAGTTTGGAAGGGGATTGCACGTTGCTATCCTAGAAATTTAATATTATTAATATTCTTTTCAATAGCTTTAACAGAAGCACCCAGGGAGATATCTACTCTATTAACAGTACTAGCAATAACATATTATCCGGAAGAGATAAAAACGGAAGGTCTGGAATCATACCTTTTTCCTTGGAATGATCCAGGTTTTTGCGAGCCTTGAGTTTTGTTGCCTTCTCCAATGAATCACTGTCAGCAGTTGCAGTATTATGTTTGCTCTTTCCGTGTTGGAGTGATATTCATAGCAGGAGGATAGATGTCTTTCTGGGCTTTTTTTTTTTTGGGAGTTGTAGGTGGACCATAAAATCTTTCTGCTACCCATTGTTTGTGGGCTGCGTGTCGCTGGTCTGCTTGAGCATCGCCGCCGGCTTGCCTGCCTTGAGCAGATTGGCCTGCTGCACCCGTGCTGTACCCGGCTAGGCTGGAGCCGAACTGTGGCCCAACCGCGGGGAGGAAGGAGCCTTCCGCTGCAAAGCAGAACTCCCAAGCGCCTGAGTAGCTGGCGGGAATGGAGTTTGACCAGAGTTTGCAACATCCTTTGATTTTCCACCACTTTTATTCTAAGAATCTTTATTTTTCCTGCTCTTTGCTGCCTCCATCCTTAGGCTGTTCATCCACATTAATGGGACTAGGATTTTTTGATTCCTGCTCAGTCTCCACCAATAATTGAATCTCGAAAACATATAATCTCCGATCACCACATCAACAAGCTCAGGGATGCGCTCAGGCATAAGTGCAGCCACCTTCAGCCTTGCTCTACCAAATGTTTTGGTAAATTTAATGTCAACTTCTCGTGTAGCCCCAATGATAGTACCAACTGCCCATATGATTGGGAATTCGTGTATTCCTTTAGGAGGACCACGGCACTGGACCCAACATTTGGGAACTTCATATTTGTACATTTCAACATCATTTTTCTCAGAAATTTCTAGCACTCCATTTGCAAACTTGGCCTGAACCGCCCTGATTCCACCATGCGTAGTAACGCGTAACATATAGAAGTAATCACATAGCAAGTGATGGCAAGAAGGCATTAGAGACAAAGGAGAGAAGATAGGAATTGGAAACTAGGTGTGTGCATGACCTCACGCCACTGGCGTACATCGTTGATTAGTTATGTCGAGGTAAGGGAAACATACACATATAACTTCTACAAAGTCTACAGCATTCCAGGTGCTCCATCATCGAGCTCCAATAAATGAACAAGGCCTTATTGACCAAACTAAGGAAATTAAGGTATCATACATGCATGGATATGCACTACATGTACAATGTACTAGTGCTGTTCTGTCAAGAGTTAGGCCGACACTCCATGACTCTAGGGCCACTCCAAATCTCCACACCCAGGATATGCTATACGATAGTCCAAAAATGATGGTTTTCGTTAGTATCGATTTGTACAGCGAGCCATCTCTAGAACCATTTCTTGCTAGAGGCAGTTTTTTTTATAGAGCCATCACTGCCCCAAGAAGTAGAGCACCTCTAAAAATCGTTTCCGTCATAGTGATGAGACTTATTTTGTTGGCCAAAATGGTAAGGGAACATATAGAAGTAATCACATAACGAGAGATGGTAAGAAGGCATGAGAGACAAAGAATAGAAGATGAGAATTGGGAATTAGGTGTGAGGTATATCAACACGCCTCAGCTCACACCACCAGTGTACATCGTTGATTATAGTTATGTCGAGGTAAGGGCAACATGCACGTTTAACCGCTACAAAGTCTATAGATAGAATTCCACGTGCTCCATCAACCGAAGCCCCAATAAAGTCACAAGGCCTTGGTCAAGCTAAGGAAACTAAGGTGCCATGCATGGATATGCACTACATGTACAGTACACTACCGGAAACCGGCTCTTTGCCGAGTGCCGGGAGGTTTGCAACCTCTCGGGCACTCGGCAAATAGCCCCTTTGCTGAGTGCCTCCGGAGGGACACTCGGCAAAAACTAAACACTCGGCAAAGAGGTCTTTGCCGAGTGCCGCGCACTAGATACTCGGAGAAAACACTCGGCAAAAAAAAATCTCGGCAAAGAGCTGACACCGTTAGTGACCGGCCGACGCCGTTACACCTTTGCTGAGTGTCTGGAGCTGACACTCGGCAAAGAGCTCTTTGCCGAGTGTCATTATTCTGGCACTCGGCAAACGGCTCTTTGCCGAGTGTTTTATACTGGGCACTCGGCAAAGAAATAAATCTTTTTCCTTTCCTACCCTTCAAACTTTTTCTACTCTCCACATACAACATGTGGTACTCCATGTTAAAATTTAGTATATTTTTGTATTTGTTTGCTATATTTAATTAATTAATTGCATTTCAAGCAATTTTTTGAATCAAGTCAAATTTGAACTGCAAGTGATTCAAATACTAAAAAAATGAGTAGAAAAATGATATTCATGTTATTCAGCCCGGTTTGAGGCCATACCTCTGAAATGAAAAGGAATTTTAAAAATCTTGTTCAGGAAACACGACCACGAACGTGTGGCCGAATGGTTTTAAAATTTTAAAAAAAGCAAACAAAGTCTTAAAATCATGAGATTTGTCAAGATGTCATGATATCATATGTGGAGGCTGTGGTAAAAAATTGAGAAGGTTTCGCATAAGTTGTCACGTACGATGCTTACAAAACGAAGCATCTCTAAAGAAGATTCATATAGTTGAGAAGGATCCGGTAAGATTTGGAGTCAAATTGACTATCGAGTTGGGGTTTCACTTCAAAACTTTTTGTATAGGCAATAGACAACATAGATTGTTTCGTGTGAAATTTTGGTAATTTTTCGGATCCGCATGTTAGTTCTAATTTATTAAAAGCAATTATAGAATTTTAATTGTGATAAATAGAATTTGAGCTATAACCGCATGAAATAATGGTCGAATATTCGTAGAAGCATCGAATATACATTGTTGAGTGAATTTGACAAGGTATTCTCAAAGTACATTCGAAGAAACTAGTGAAACACATTATGAAAAGAAAGAGAGGAAAGGGATTTTTATTTTTTAAAAAAAGATCTTTGCCAAGTGTCCCAGTGGATGCACTCAGCAAAATTGGCCTTTGCCGAGTGCCATGTCAGAGGCACTCGGCAAAGAGTGTAATTTTTTTAATGCTAACCCTAAGATACATAGGAAAGGAAATTTTTTAAAAAAATTGCCGAGTGCTCTGTTCTGGCACTCGGCAAAGAGAATAAACTTTTTTAAAAAAATCTAACCCTAAGAAATACATGAAAGGAAATTAAGAAAAAAAAAGATCTTTACCGAGCACCTACGATCTGGCACTCGGCAAAAATGATCTTTGCCGAGTGCCAGATCGTGGGCTCTCGGCAAAGAGGGGAAATGTTTTTTTAAAAAAAATACGAAAGGAAGTTTTTTTAAAAAAACGATGTTTGCTGAGTGCCAGATCGGGGCACTCGGCAAATAGGGGAATAATGACTTAGCCCTGGCCGCGCCCGTCCCGACCACACACACACATTCGCCCCCGTCCAGCCGCCAGCCGCCATCCCCGCCCCCGGTGACCGCCGCCGCCATCCCCGCCCCCGGCCACCGCGCGCCCCGCCCTGCGGCCGTGCCCCGCCGCTGCGCCCCGCCCCGGAGGCCGCCCTGCCGTCCCTCCCTGCGCCGCGCCCGTGGACCGCCCGCCCCGACGCCGCCCACCCAGCCCCGACGCCGCTCGGCCGCCCCGACGCCGCTCGCCCCGGCCCTAGCGCCACCCATCCCGGCCCCCTACGTAGCCCCGGCCCCGACACCGGTGACCCCAGCCCCGACGCCGCCCGCCCCGGCCCCCAGTGCCCCGTCAGGTATGCCCCGCTCCCTTCTCTCCCCTTCCTTCCACAGTGATTTGCTTGGCAGTTAGGTTATTTGATTGACACTGATGTTGATGTTGGATTGGGAATTTGGTAGCTTTAGAAGTTTGTTAAATCAATTACTGTATGGGATTTACGATTTACGGTATTGGCGTTGTGTGAATCATGATGGCTCGCATTGGGTACATGCATAGAATGAATAAGGTTGTTGGCCATCATGCCGTTGTTGGCCATTGTGCCGTTGTTTTCAACATAGTGGTTGTCGGCCATCGTGCCGTTGTTTTCTTGCAGATTTTGGAAACCTCACTATGCAGGAGAGGTGCTACCAAAATTTCAATTGACACTATTATGTTCTTTTTTGCAGGAGAGGCTATTGCACTGTCCGCCGCTGCCTTGGCTGAGGTGTACCTCTGCTTCTTAGGTTGGAGCCGTGGACATCTCCCTCGGCTCCGACAGCTTGTCATCCCACGTAGACAATCTACGTGATGTGAGTTATCCTTTTCCTTGCTCGGTTTAAGGTTCAGCTATTTATTCATGTTCGTAGATCACATAACCCAGTTAGGCGTCTCCCGTTCGAAAGAGATACAGTTGGAAATATGTAGATCTTTGCATATCTATAACCGGTTATGACGTCAATGGATATCGCTTTCACACAACAAGACACGAGCAGAGTCGGCCCAATTGAAGAACCAAAAATACCGGAGTTTTTATGCCTGGCCTTGATGGGGTCGAGTATTATGGAAGAATTGAAGAAATATACAAACTCACATTTCATGGCTGCAAACCTCTTAATCCTGTCATATTCAAATGCCACTGGTTTAATCCTGAAGTAACGAGATGGACCCCTAATCTTGGGCTAGTTGAAATTCGACAGTCATCCGTCTTACGAGGAGACGATGTCTATATTGTGGCTCAATAGGCCACGCAAGTCTATTATCTCTCATACCCGTGCAAAACCGACTCCCATCTTAAGGGTTGGGATGTTGTGTATAAGGTATCGCCACACGGTAAACTACCTGTCCCAAACAATGAAGATTACAACTTAGACCCAAACACATATGAAAGAGAGTTCTTTCAAGAAGAGGGGCTAGAAGGGAGTTTTGTGATAGACTTAACCAAAGCGATCGGAATGGAAGTAGACAACGAAAGGGTTGATCACGAGGACGCTTTTAATTAGGTTCAAAATGTGAAGGACTTAGAATTACTTCAATGATTACATTTAGGCAATGACAATGATCACAACCTTCCTCCTTCGGATAGTGCTGATTATATCGACATGGCTGATAGTGATGATGAGACTTATGATCCAGCTAATCCTGATCATGATGATTATTTCTAATACATGTAATACAATGTTATTTTCTAATTATGTTTTGTTTATTTTGCATCTCTTTCTAAGTACGTCTTGTTTATCTGTGCTTATTGGTTTACTCTTTTTAATTACAGGTGATTGAACAAAGATGGTGGGTGGTGTGAGAAATGTAAAGTCGCTTTACCAAAGGCGGTCCGTTGCAACTGAGCAGTCGGGGAACAGGAGGAGCAGGAGCAGGAGCACTCTTGAGAGAGAGCAGGAGCGGGAGGAGGAGGAGGAGGAGGAGGAGCAGGGGGAGGAGGAGCAGGAGGAGGAGGAGAAGCAGGGGAGGAGGAGGAGGCAGGGGTTCCGCTTCCTCTGGTTCGTCAGGTGTCTAGTTACGAGGTCCCTCAACCCTCCAGAGGCGACCGATACCTGCTGAGAGACGCCCGTTGATTCGACCCACTGGGTCTAGATAAGTAACTTTACATGTTATCACTACTTTTTCATTTGTTATGTTGAAAACCACAATAGAAACTAATAATTTTTCTTAATCACTTGGGCAGGAGTTGGCAGGTTGTGGCTCTAGGTGCTCACAACCGCCATGTCAATGGCATCCTAGGTCTTCTGTGCAAGCTACACTTCCCTGGCCTGGTTGAGTTTGCCAGAAAGTAGGAGCCAGCCTACACGTTTGAGCACTACGCCATCTTTCCCGATTTACCAGATCGGTTTTGCAGGCAATTCGCCAATAAGGCCCAGCAGGTGACGCAGGAGCTGTGGGTAAGTCTTCCTCTTACTACATTGCTCAATACATCGCATTCATTGGACATTCTTGAAATAATGACCGGATACATCGCATCTATATGCAGGATTTCTTCAGATGCGAGCCGGGATTTGAGGCCAGGGCGAATAGTGTGGCTCAGAAAGCATGTTCTAAACTCGTGAAGGACATGCATTACGAGGCATGTATCTAGGCCATCATAACATACAACGCACAGGTCCTTCAAGTGAAGATCAACAAAACTCAAGCAAGAAACACTCGGCTGACCCGGGAACAATACTTGCAGGTAAATAAAGAACATTAATATAGATTTCTTCTAAGATTAAGTATGCTCAATTTGATCTTCTTATATGTCACATACTTGATGAAGTGTAGGTGCCTCCGTGGTGGTGCAATAGTCATCCCCAGTGCTGGCAACAGATGGTGGACAGGTGGTGCGCGGCCGAGTGGGAGGAGACGCACAACGCTTGCTGGGAGCGGCGTTTGATGATGCCAGGTGCACCACACCATCAGGGCAACCTTAGCCTCGACCAATTCGCGGCTAGATGGGTACGAGAATTCATTTATTCATTCTAACGCTCAATTCTGCATAATTTCTAATCATCTTGCTGTTTTTTCGCAGTCGTCCGCACATGGTGGCCAACCTTGCTCCCAGTTCAAGGCATGGGCTTTGGCCCACAAGGGCAAGGCGACATCCAACGTCGACTACAACCCGGAGGATCCGCCCTCGGCGTACACCAATGAGACCGTCCATAGCCGCCTCAGTGAGTACACATCGATAGCAAGGATGGTCCATGGGCCAGAGTATGATCCGACCACCTAGGACCTTGATGGAGAAGTCATCATGAAGGTGGGAGGAGGCAAGAAGCATGGGCGGTACTGGATTGGCGATAGCACACTCGACACGGCCACTACTCCCACTCTCTCCCAGATTAGAGCAAAGGGCATGAGCTCAAGCCCAACCATACGCCCAAGGTCGGACACTGCACAACACCGAGTGGAGGCACTCCAGGTTATTTTTGTTTTATTCATCGTTCATTGATTTTTACATAACTTAGCTTTGCATTGTAACATTGGGATGAAATATTATAGGTCCAGTTGCAAGAAGAGAGGAGGCTACAGGAGGAGATGGCGGCGAGGATGGAGGCCGAGCGAGAGGCCGAGCGGCAGAAGATGGAGCAGATGTTTCAATACATGCAAAGTCTTAGCGCCGCTATGGGTCAACCACTGCCACCATTGCTATTCCCTCCTCCACCTCCTCCTGAAGGCACTCCTGTGAGTATGAATGTTATTGCTTTCACTTGTGCTTTCCTTGTATGACCTAGATTAGCTATCCAAGTAATTCCTAGATTAGCTATCCAAGTTAGAACATAGTACAAAAACATGCAATCTCACACATGCAAGTAATTACTAGATTAGCTATTCAAGTAATCTTGCCTCACACATGCAATCTCCTCTCCTTTGTGCAAAATCAATGGGCGGCATCGAATGATGGACCTTGTGATCCACCGCAAGGCTCACCGTGGTCAAATTGGTGATTGTTTGTGGTTGTCGCACTCGGCACTTGTGTTTGTGATATACTTATGCTTGTGATGCACTTGTGGTTGTGATGCACTTGTGATATGATATACTTGTGGTTTGTGATGCTTATTTATAGACGTGGATATATGTGAACTGCCTGTGATGTTTATTGTGGTTGTTTCTGTCTATATGAACTACTTATGATGTGTAATGTGATATATGTACTGTTTGTTTGATTGGAATGCAAAAAATAAAAAAAAGTTGTTTTTGGTCACTTTGCCGTGTGCTGCACTCGGCAAAGCACCCTTTGCCGAGTGCCAGGGTCATAGCACTCGGCAAAGTGGCCCATTTTGGGAACCTAGGAACATGCTTTGCCGAGTGCATTGGCCATAGCACTCAGCAAAGCCGTCACCTTTGCCGAGTGTCTGCATGGCGGCACTCGGCAAAGCATTTTTCAAAAAAAAAATACGAGGACTTTGCCGAGTGCCTACAGTGTGGCACTCTGCAAAGATTTTTTCAAAAAAAAATACGACGTCTTTGCCGAGTGTCTTGCCGTCCCGGCACTCAGCAAACTCTCTGTCACCATCTTGTCTCCATCCATGTCGCTTTTTTTTGCCGAGGGTCGACTGGGCACTCAGCAAAGACTTTGCCGAGTGCCCGAGAGAAAGCACTCGGCAAACTTCTCTTTGCCATCTAATATTTTGCCGTGTGAGGTATGCCGAGTGTCGCACTTGGCAAAGGCTTTGCCGAGTGCTTTATGGCCTTTACCGAGTGCCCGAGGCACTCGGCAAAGAAGCTGAGTCCGGTAGTGGTACGTGTGTACTAGCGCTATTCTGTCAAGAGTTAGGCTGGCGCTCCATGACTCTAGGGCCACCCCAAATCTCCACACCCAGGCCACGCTATATGATAGTCCAAAAACAATGGTTTTTGCTAGGATCAATAAAAGCCGCTTTAGCAACTTATCCACCAGTTAATATATAGATCGTTCCTATATTGTATATTTTGTTCATTGTAAGTTGTAAATTGTAATTGTAAGTAATGTTGCTACATATACACCTTTTAATTACTGACCAAACAGTTGGACGCTAAGAAATGTCGACATGCGTGTATTGCAAATGGACAATCTGCTATAATTTTTTTGGTGATTGTCTGCTTAATTTGAGGATATAGATATCTTTAATGACTAACAATCCAATTTAGACCTAGAAAATAAACAAGTACTCTCATATTAATCATATAACATCATTGTTTTAATATGACTTGACAGAAGCCTTCTGTCACTTTTCACTGGCATTGGAAGGTGATTGATCTGGCTGTAAGCGTGCAAGCTTGTAGTCACTACGTGAAAAAATCCATAAATGATGGGGACACGTCTAAAAAAGAACTCAGGGGCGGATTAGTGGTGTTTCTCAGAGTCTGTCAACCCCTACAAATCTATAAATTATTTAGGAAAATACTATTAGAACTCAAGAAAGTTTATGCCATATATAGAATGAAGTTTACTCCAATTACTCTGATGGTGCTCTTTGCTAGATTTGCCCGTAAAATTGAAGAATCCTCACTTCTGACGACTGCACATAAATGAAATGACACGTGTCCAGGTTCAATGCAAATTCGTCACTTCTGGGTCATTTAGGTTTTGAGCCTCTTAGTTATTTTAGTTCATGCTTGTTGTCATACGTAGGGTGACAGCTGAACTAGTAAAAGTAAAAGTTGTCGTCACTGATGATGACGGCTGTCACCGCCACTAATAACGTGGGTTAAGACGAGAAAAAACCATATAAAGGTACCAATTTTACCTTCTGCAGGCTATTCTCCTCATCCGTATACAAATTTGATAAGCAAATTCCGATCCTAAAAGAGCATCTGTTATAGAATCACTAGTTCGAGGCATGCATAGTGTATAGGTTTCTCTGTTCTACAGCTCACGCAATCACAACAGATAATTCCAAGTAAAATTTCTTCTGTCATCAAATACCAGTCAACTATAAACATACGTACGTATTCAAAGTAAAAGTTCTTACAGCTGGCTTGTATTGTTTATGCTATCTACATCACCACACGCATGTATCCATAGCTTATTCTTCTTGTTCGTTGGTTCTAGGAACTTAGGAGTATAGTACAGGTATTTGCTTGTGTATGCATGCTACCAGCAAGTTATCATTATTGGACGTGTTAGTCTTACGTACTTGTTGCAATTTGCAAGTCTCTAAGTCCACAAACGCTACTCCTGGGACAAGCCGTAGGTAGGAATGCATGCATGCATGCAATACTTGTGCATCGTATGGTTATCTCCTTTTCTCTTTTTGTGAAGCCCTAGATTATTGGAAGTATGGGAAGGAGCCTGCAGGATGGGACGACCTCGAATGTCCAGGAGGGGAGGGTACGTTTCCATCGTTAGAAACTTGTGTGCTTCATTGGTGTGCCAGCCGCTGCCCAGCCGGACAATCACGGACTGAGCGCTATTAGCCCCAGAGACACTTGCAACGAACCTGACTGTGATGACCTGCAAGCGCTAGGGCTACGTACATACGCCAAGGCAAAACTTGTGCCGAGAGATCCGCCTACCGCTGGGCCTATAAATATATAGGTATGGCCGCGATACGCCTTCAAGCACAGGCACACGGTTGAGAACACTGAACACAATACACAACATATATCCATCCATCCGCACCCAGTAGCGCGATGGCATCATCCAACAAGTCCACTGCTTCCCCTGCGCTCCTGTTCCTAGCTGTGGCACTCGCGTTAACGGCTTCGGTGCTCGCCAAGTCACCACCAGCTCCGACCCCTACTCCTACTCCTGCCTCAAAACCTGCACCGACACCTGCGCCGAAACGTTCACCGACTCCTGCCCCACTTGCACCAACGCCTGCGCCGAAACGTTCACCGACTCCTGCTCCGATCCCTGCTCCTACTCCTGCCCCAACACCTGCACCAATGCTTGTGCCGAAACGTTCACCGACTCCTGCCCCGACACCAGCGCCGAAACGTTCACCGACTCCTACCCCAACACCTGCACCAACACCTGCGCCGAAACGTTCACCGACTCTTGCCCCGACCCCTGCTCCTACTCCTGCCCCAACACCTGCACCAACGCCTGTGCCGAAACGTTCACCGACTCCTACCCCAACTCCTGCGCCTAAACGATCACCGACTCCTGCCCCAACACCTGCCCCAACATCCGCGCCGAAACGTTCACCGACTCCTACCCCAACCCCTGCTCCTACTCTTGCCCCAACACCAGCACTAACGCCTGCGCCGAAACGTTCACCGACTCCTGCCCCAACTCCTGCGTTGACACCTACTCCAACGCCTGTGCCCACACCCGCACCGACCCATGTGCCAAATCCTGCCCCAACCCCCACACCGACCCCTGCTCCAACTCCAGCACCAACACCCGCACCGACCCCTACACCGACTCCTACTCCGACGCCTCCAGAGCCGACACCAGCACCGACCCCTACACCGACTCCTGCTCCGACGCCCGCACCAACCCCTGCACCAACTTCTGCTCTGACGCCCGCACCGACCCCTGCACCCACCCCTGCTCCAACTCCTGCATCGACCCCTACTCCAACTCCTGCTCCAACACCCGCACCGACCCCTGCCCTGACATCCGCACCAACCCCTGCACCAACTCCTGCTCCGACGCCCGCATCGACCCCTATACCCACTCCTGCTCCAACACCTGTGTCGACACCCGCACCAACCCCTGCTCCGACTCCTGCCCCGACACCCGCCTCGACCCCAGCACCAACTCCTGCTCCGACGCCCGCACCGACCCCTGCACCCACCCTTGGTCCAACTCCTACGCCAACACCCACACAGACCCCTGCACCGACTCCTGCCCCGACGCCCGCACCAACCCCTGCACCAACTCCTGCTCCGACGCCTGCGCCCACACCCGCACCGACCCCTGTGCCAACTCCTGCCCCAACCCCCACACCGACCCCTACTCCAACTCCAGCACCAACACCCGCACTGACCCCTACACCGACCCCTGCTCTGACGCCTCCAAAGCCGACACCAGCACCGACCCCTACACCGACTCCTGCTCCGACGCCCGCACCAACCCCTACACCAACTCCTGCTCCAACGCCCGCACCGACCCCTGCACCCACCCCTGCTCCAACCCCTGCTCCAACTCCTGCGCCAACACCCGCACTGACCCCTGCCCCGACGTCCGCACCTACCCCTATACCCACTCCTGCTCCAACCCCTGTGCCAACACCCACACCAACCCCTACTCCGACTCCTGCCCCGACGCCCTCCCCGACCCCTGCACCAACTCCTGCTCCGACGCCCGCACCGACCCCTGCACCCACCCCTGCTCCAACTCCTACGTCAACACCCACACCGACCCCTGCACCGACTCCTGCCCCGACGCCCGCACCAACCCCTGCACCAACTCCTGCTCCAACGCCCGCACCGACCCCTGCACCCACCCCTGCTCCAACTCCTGCACCGACCCCTGCTCCAGCTCCTGCACCGACCCCTGCTCCAACTCCTGCGCCAACACCCGCACCGACCCCTGCACCGACTCCTGCCCCGACGCCCGCACCAACCCCTGCCCCGATACCTACGCCCATGCCTGCCCCGGCACCATCCCAAAACCCGTGTCCTTCCGGTTTCCCTAACAAAACCGCATTCGATCTAGGCGTGAAAGAATATCGTGTCCATGGCATCTTTCTCTTCTTCTCCCCTGTCAAGGCCACCCCAGGCACCAGCACCACGAAATGCCTTTGCTATTTCTCTACCAACATCACTGTCACCGTTCCCATGTCGCCCCCCACTGTGGTGTCCAATCCCAATGGCCCCCTCACATGCGTGCAAGGCCTAATATAATGCGCACACCAGAATTCAGCATGCTGGCACACGGCAAAAATGTGCGCATGCAGGCATGTTGCAACTCACACCTATTTACTCCTACTATATCTATACACACACACTGCTACAGTACATGAATAAGTTACTCCCCGTCGTCTCTGCAATGTGCATGCAGTCTGCATGAATACGGAGGCTAATTCATGCATGTGTTACCCTATATACAACAGTGGCATGTAAGAGGAGTACGTTGGCTCTCTATACAGTGAAGACAGATGATGTAATGTGTGACATGTTTGTGTTGTTGTTATACGTACGTGTGCTCAAAATACCAAAGATATATACTGGAACCATATTAATTAAATGCTTTCCTTATATTACTCCAACATCAAGTATATATAGATTTCACGCTATACTACGTAAGGATGGCAGTGGTGCGGGTTCGTGTCAGATATCCGCGGTTTTCTGGTCTAGCGGTTTCGGTTTTGGTGTCTGGTTCTCGCCCATGGTTTTTCGGGTTTGGATACCCGAAAGTTAGCGGGTTTGGGGCGGGTTTTCAGTTTCGCCCACGGATCACTATCGGAGCCCTGAAATAATTTGCCCCACTAGCAGCTAGCCCATCAACAACCCTAGTATATAAGCCTGAAATCCTCTCCCTCAGAACCCTCACCCGGTTACCCCAGACCCAACCGCCGCTCAGGCAGTCATAGTCGGGCGCGCGGCGGCGGCGGCGCAGGGACGCCTCGAGCTCAAGCGGTGGAGCCCTCGACCTCTTCCTCACAGTGTGGAATCATGGATCCATGCTCACCCCGGTGCTCCGTGCTCGAGGCTCGACCCCACCCAGGCACCCACCGACGGCCACCTTGGTGCCTTGCCGCCTTGGCCGCTGCCCGCCGTCCAGAAACTAGCCGGCACTGCCCACTCAGCGCGCTCGTGCGGCGTGTCCAGCAGGGGCCACGGGCAGCTCGTAGGCACAGGGCGCACCTAGCAGGGGGGCGGTGTCGCGGAGGCGAGCAGGTGCTGCTTGCCCTGGCTAATTGCTGCTGCTGCTGCTTGCTAACTGATGCTGTACATGGCTAGCTGCGGCTGTTGCTAGCTAATTTATTCTGTACATGGCTAGCTAATTTATTCTATACATATTCTGTACATTTGTAGCTGCTGCCTGCCAGTACTTTCATGGTTACATCTTGTTATCTGCAATCTGTTTTGCTAATTTATCATATTTTGTATTGTTGTTCTTGTTGATTTGTTGTAATTTTTTTCGGGTTTCGGATTATCCATCGGGTTTCGGGGATCCGTGGGTTTCGGTTTCGGGGATAGATTTTAACTCAAATCGGTGTTCGAGGCAGATTCAGGTTTTAAGTTCGGGTTTCGGTTTTGGATGCTCAAACACTCTATCCGATCCGAACCCGCCCCGTTGACATCCTTAATACTACGTATCTTGCACAGTTGCTGCATACGTGTTCCATAAGACAATATACACAACAAACAACATAAATGTATATATAACTTCTAATATAAACATATATTATAAGAAAACATATCGACTGGATGCACTCCATGATGGTATCTTCTCACGGAAAAAACTAAAACATCATGTAGCCAGAGGGGCGAATCTACAGTACCTCATCGGGGTATATACCTGGTATAGAAACAAAGGGTACAAGAGTTTCCTCAGAACACGTAGAAACAAAGCGAACCCAGTAAAATTAGGACTTTGACCCCAGTGCAGTCTAGCTCAACTCATGGTAGAAGCCCACGAGGCCAGGAGCCCACTACGTGGAGGACAGGACGTGGACTCAAAAAAGTTACCAATGCAGCAGCCACACTGCCACAGCCCAAAAGTCTAGAAGCTGAGAAATCCCATCTTGTAGATCGATCGACGTCCTTTCAGCTTCCCTATTCGTTCATCCCTTCTCATATCTCATGCCGGCATCGCGGCGTCCGCCCGGCGCACAGCGCTCATGCCTCACGGGCATGGCCTGCCAGCCTGGCCATGGCTGACTGCCCAACTAATACATCCTCCTGGCACATCCGTTTAAGGTAGAAAATGTATGTCAAATTGATCCCTAAATTTGCATTTTTTTATTAAATCTATCCGACGTTTCGTACTTCTGTCCGTTCACAAACCTGAACGCCTAGCTGCATGCCCCATTGCCCCTATTGAGGTCGTATATTTTTTTTTTCCAGTTGTTTGGTATATTCAAATTCAGAGAAGCAACAAGTCATATAGTGGTTCAGTTTATAGAAAGAGCTTATCTTCTCCACTTCATTGGTTGTATCAAGCAAGATGTCATGTAAGGAAATTAGTGATTTCTAGTCATACAGGTGTGGTTTCTTGCAAAAATTTTCTTTAGTGTTTCACTGTGTTGACTAATTTCATAGACAATCAAAGCACGTTGAAACGATTCTTGAAAAGGAAATTACCACCAACTAGTGATAATGAGAATCTAAATGGAGGACAAAAAGAGATGACGAGAATCCTGATGCGGGCGCCTCAAGAAGAGATGGAAGTGCAACAAAAACCAATCATACTACTATTTGTACTTGGTAAGTTTGACGATGGGAGGTAAATTTTGACAAGCTTCCATATGCTTCAGCAGATAGGAGGAAATTTCATATTAGGTAGGATAATTTTTGCGATATTTTATTATTGTTATTAATATTTTTTGTCTATGTTATCCATGCTGTTAGACTACTATAAGTTTTCATTCAAGAAAAGACTAATATAAGTTTAGGTCATGAGTAAGTCCGACCCAGCGACAATTTATCCTAGATTCGCCACTGTAGCCAGCCCCTGACTCCACTACTCGGACACAGTTTCCAAGTAGTGAGTCAAATCAAAAGCAAGAAAAATGTATCGAGGACAAGTACAGAACGCAGGATCCGATAAAATCTGAGTGAATTCATCCCATATCGAGTTAAACATAGCTAGTGAATGCCTAGATGTCGACTTGTTCCACCGACAAAATGCGTTTTAGAGGCACCTTTTTGTCCCAAGAGGCGGATGGATTAAAAATCGTTTCTAGAGACGCCTCTAGGGGGCACCGTACCGTACCCCTAGAAATCGAATTCACATATGGCTGAGTTACTCTAGGAAATATTTCCATAGACGGACATTTTCTATTAACAAAGACGGACAATCTGACCACCTCTATTAAATGGTCACTGTTAATCGCTATTTACAAATTAGGTGCTTCTCAAGACTCAAGCCCGCAACCTACTACTTACATAACACATCTCTAACCATTGACTTCACACTCATTTGTGAATCCTACTACTAAAAAGACCCACGGTAAATCGTCAAACGAGGCTTTAACCTCACCTCTCCCGTGAATGACCGCGCCCCGCTAATCATCCCCCGCCCCGCTCTCTCTCCGCGGAACTGCCGCCCACCTCACACGACCCTGCCCCACGCTCTCTCTCTCTCTCTCTCTCTCTCTCTCTCTCTCTCTCCCGCGGAACCGCAGCCCGCCCGCGCACGACGACGCCCTAGCTCCGCAGCTCGCCCCGCGCGTGTGAAATAGAAGTAGACGGTGAAGGCGAAGTAGCGACCCAGCGGCGGAGGCGGCTCCTCCTCGCCCTAGCCCTCGCCGTCCTCGGTGCCTGCCTCGGGGCGGACGCGCTCCCCTCGCTCGGCGGAGCAGCGACCCAGCGACGGAGGCAGAGCGGCGTCCCCGCGCCTTTGCCCTCGCCGTCCTCGTCGCCTGCCTCGGCGTGGCGCGGCACCGCGCGGGTCCAACGCGCTCGGACCCGCAGCCCCAGCCGCCCCGCCGGCATCGGCACTCGGCTTCCTCCAGTCCTCCTCCGCTGCGAAGCGGCCCCCGACGCCGACGACGTCGGCCGCGACGCTGCGGCACCCGGCCTCCTCCTCCCCGCTGCGAGCGCGCCCCTGCCACAGGCATTGAAGACGTCGGCCCCGACCTCCTCCTCCCCGCTGCGAGCGCGCCCCTGCCGCGGACGGTGAAGATCTGCCCCGACCTCCTCCCCGCTACGACCGCGCCCCTGCCGCGGACGGTGAAGACGTCGGCCCCGACGCTGACCCCGGCACCCGTTCTAGCCCATCGCACATCGGTATGTCCTCCACATTGTTTGAGCACCTATTTTCTGAAATTGCTACTCTGGTTCATCGGTCCTCGGCTTAGATATAGTTGTGCTTGTGAAAAAACGTACATCAATGACCTGCACTTTGACATGATATGCTGCTAATACTGAAGGTTTATATTCAGAATTCCCTTTCTCATTTGTGTAGTAGTAGTAATAGGCAGTAACAACAGCGGTACCACAATGTGATTTGTCCCCTTTCCAGACTCAATGGTTAATGCATCCTCAATTGTGTAGTAGTAGGCACTAAGATCTGACGTTAATGTTAAGAGTTGAAATTTGTGGGGATGCAGACAGCTCAATTTCACCTCAATTAGGCCGTCGGTCTGATTGACACACTACTACTTCAAGCCCTCCAAATCTAATACTTCTCATGCTGTTTCTGTGTATCCATTCCAGTTGATAAACTTAATATGCTATAATACAATTATGTGTATCTGTACCTATGCTGTAATTAAAAAAATCCTGTGAATTAGCAGATGTACCCTGTATGTGAAATGTTCCGAATTTTCTGTCTTGCTCTTCCCAATTAACCATCCAGTCCAAGGCCAAGTACCCTGTGTCATGTTGGGCATTTGGTTTTTGAGCAGTGTGGTACAACTTTCTTCTGCACAAAGGACGGTAGTAACAAACAAGAGTCCCTGAAGATTTTAGTATAGTGCTCTGCAAATATCTCTACCTTTACTGCAAAAAAGATTTGTGTTATGTGCAATAACAAGATAATTTATTCTTGAATTGTATCTCTACCTTTACTGCAAAAAAAGATTTGTGTTATGTGCACCAACAAGTTAATTTATTCTTGAATTGTATCTCTACCTTTACTGCAAAAAAAATTATGGTTTGTGCCCCCAACAAGATAATTTATTCTTGAATTGTATCTCTACCTTAACTGCAAAAAAAGATATGTGTTATGTGCACCAACAAAATAAATTATTCTTGAATTGTAGACAAGCTGCAGAAATTTAAGAGTATATATCATAGGAATTCTCGTGCAAGCAACTGTTCTTAGGAAAAGGGTCTCATGGAAAATGTTGCCTGTGTGGAAACCTGATTGAAGAGTCAACGAAAAGGAGTATCACCTCATATCTTGCACTTGTGCTGTAATGTTAATAGTCATGTGTGCCTACCTATCAGCTCTTGTTCATGATCTTGGTTTCTTTGATTTAGTGCAAACAGTTTTTTGACGAAATCCTTGCTTCGAAAAAACCTATGCTCTTATTTGGATACATGCTTGGAAAAAACTTATGCTCTTGATCTGGATACATGCTTTCTTGGTTTGTCGAACTAGACTTTGTGTTAGTAAAAGCTACATATTTCGCAGGATTGTTCAGATACTCCGCATATTAATTTTCTGGAACCTGTATGTTTATCAATCTTGAAAGTTATTGTATGTTTCATTCCCTGAGGTATAGTCAGTAGTAAGTGGAACTTTCAAATTATCTTTTTATGAAGCATTATAAACTTTGGGAGCTTTCATATGTACTTCAGATTGACATGTATGCAATAGTTACTGTCAGATGTAAATGTAATAAGAATAACATCTTTACAATGGCATAGAAATGACACCAACTCTATCTATCTTTTTCTTTTGCATAAACATTTTTCACTGCTCATCAGGTTGTGGCCACATAAATCCATATACAATATATACAGTCAGTCAGAGTACTGCTCAGTAAGGACTGTTCTAATGTTCGATTACAGGTTCTGAAGAAAGAGTTTCCAAGAGGGGTTGATATCATATATGAATCAGTAGGTGGAGAAACGTTTTATGTGTGTCTGAATGCTCTAGCAGTCTATGGACGTCTCATTGTAATCGGTATGATCTCTCAGGTATACTTTTGAACTTTGGCAAGCTCGGTACCTTGCATTCATCGATTTATTATATGCTCTGAGTGGTGACTCCAGTGGGTAATACAGAATAAGTTAAAATTATTATGTGCTTCACCAAAGAAATTTTTTCACATATTAAAAGTACTGAGGAGTTGGGGGGCTGATCTGCACAAAATGATTAGTGTCTATAGTATAAGGTGCTTTAGAAATCGTACAATTTTCATCTGGTGCAGTTAGTAAACATGCTTTGGGCTTATACCATCTTTTCCTAGGAAAGATTATTGATTTATTGAGATCATGCTTACAGTTACCTGAGCTTGTGTTGGAAGGTAGCCTAAATAATGTCAGTTGGTAGTGAACAATGTTTTATCTGTTTGGTTTGAAGCTAAAACCTGTAACACTTAGCCACACACATATTTTTGTTATGGCAGTGCTTACCTATATTTTCATTTTGTTCTTCCTGGTTCTTGCCTAGAGCTTAATTATTTCTTACTGTAGGTAGACATTCAAGAATTTTAAGTGAAAATCACTACAAAGTGCAAACAGGTACATACAGAACCATGATTTTTTTCTTTTGTGAAAGCAAGCATGGTAGAATTGATTAAACCATCCAATGTTCTTTTCTGCAATTCCTCTGACTCAGAACTCAAGTTACTTTCGTGCTTTTCTGGTAATTTGTTTGCTAAGTTGCTTTTCTAGCCGCCATGTTTTGTATCTACTTGCGATACTCTGAAATTTCTGGTATATTGGCCTATTGCTTTGCTTTGTCTAAATAATCGACCCATCTGGAAGTAAGACATCACTGCTGCTTCTGTGCTTCTTATTAATTAGCTAAACAGGGGAGTCAGAAATCTCAGAACTTTTGTTATTAGACAGACTATTCATTGGAGTAAACTCAGTATGCACATGTTCCTCTTGCCTCTCTACTCATGAAAATATCATACTTGTGGGATAGTGGCATCTTGACGATGGGCACATGAGAATGTGTATGGCCTGTATCTGTATGCATTCAGGGCTTACAATATGAGCTTACAATAGACAGAATACTTGTTGCGTGTCCGTGGAGATTTCACTATGTGGTTTAAGTGCTATGGTTGCAATTTATATTAACTGTTGCCTATTTCTATCATAGATTCATACAATGGAAAATAATTCTTGTGCACCATTAGGAGACAAGACTAACACCGCCAAACAAGGTAACATAATGCAACATCAGTTCAAATATTGCATGGTATGTTCTACGTGTATGTTATCTTATATATTAATTCAAATTAACTGTAACTGATGCCAAAGAACGTAAGAGGGAATGTGATAGAGCTCGATGGCAAGCAAAGTCTCAAGAACAAAAGAATGCAAGTTATAAGAAGCGACGTGAATCCTATCGTCAAAGAGAAAAGCATCATGTTATAGGGACTGCCAATGGTAACATGTCCTAACATATTGAGATTGTCATGTAGAGATGAATGAACATGTTTTTTTTCCAGGTATAACTAATGTATACATATTTTGTAGATGATGACACCACATTAAATAAGGAAAATGTGGATCCTATGGAAGCTGATGATTGGCTCCACAGGAATGATTCCTATCAGACCCAAAATATTGTTGATGAGAACATGACCACTCAGTTATCATGTAATTACATATGGTGTACTATATTTGAGGCCTTTGAAAATAATATTACAATAACATGACTCGATAAAGCTAATGATTGTGTTTATATAATTACATTGTCAGATGACCTGAAAATGCAGACTACAGAGGAGAGCACTATTGGTTTCACCAATACCCCTGTTTCCGTTGCTAACAAAACATGTGTGCAAAGTACATCAAAAAGTAACTACATGAGTGAATGGTACAAAAATATGACGCCCGAACAGAGGGAAGCAAGGCGTGAGCGCCAAAGGCTGCACAATACAAAACCCAAGCGTAAGGAGGCAATGAAATTGTCTCAAAAAAAATTCCAAGAGGCATGGAAGCACACCCTACACTCGGACCCTATCGCCATGGAGAATCCGTTATTTAGTCCTACGCTTGTGTGGCCCACTACGAACGCATCTGGAACTCCTGGATCCACGGCGAAATCCAGTGATTGGGTTATCCCAGAGTCGTCCAATACAACACCTCTTTATATTCCTACACCTCATGAGGAGCCCGATGATGAAGGATACGATGAGTCACTGTCTGGCCATATGACACAAAGATCACATGTTCCATTTGGACAAAGACATGATTTGTTAACCCGTCATAATACAACGTTTGAGCGTCGCATTGGTTCGAACACAAGGGCATCTAATAAAGAGGGTGACTGGATGGCTGAAGACTGAGTGGATGTTAACACACCCTTGCCTCAGTCAGCCATGACCAACAACGGTAAATATTGATGCCTCATTGTCCTATTTGGATGAGCTATATATCATATCAGATCTAACCGATCCATGGTCATGACGTGATTAACAGAAAGGGCAGGACCCAACCTTCCGGCTACATCTACCACATCGACGGCACCACTATTTGATGATTATGAATGCATGGAGTAGGAACATCTAAATGATAACACACCCTTTCCTGAATCAGTCATGACCAACAACGGTAAATACTGATGCCTCATCACCATATTTATTAGGTGACCTGTATTATATATATATATATATATATATATATATATATATATATATATATATATATATCAACCATGGTCTTTGCATGATTATCAGAAAGGACAGGACCTAGCCTTCAGCCTGGGTTAGCCGCACCGACTACACCACTATTTGATGACAGTGGTAATTTACACAATTTTCTAACATTCTATAAACTATTTGCACTCCTTTGTTTATTTCTACCCGTAGTTCTACTAACTCATGTGTCTTTGGCGGTCATAGATGATGATGAGGGAGATATATTCGAAGAGGATGAGGAAGAGGATGAGGGATACCTGTTTGCTGGGCAAGGTATTTGTACCAAATATCGAATACCTTTCTAAACATCTACTCCTTTTTCTAACCTTTATTTTTTTGTTTTAATGTCATTTCATTAGAGGAATCAGATGACGATGTCCAAAGTGATACTCCCGATGATGACATGGCTTCTAACCCTGAAGTACCTGACCCGTACGAAAAGGTGTATAGTAACCTGCCTACGGAGACACACATGGTAAAACATGTCCCTGATTGCCGCCACTATGGTGCGAAGAGGTTTCCAAAAGAACCACCTGGGTTCTGTTGCCGCAACGGAAAAGTTGAGCTGAGTGCACCAGTCATACCAGACCAGCTCATGAGGCTTTGGACAAGCTCCGACGTGGACGCTAGGCACTTCCGTAACAATATTAGGTTTTTCAATGGACACTTCTCTTTCACCTCCCTCTACTGTCGCCTCGACAGTGCTACTGCTAACATAAGGAACACCGGCATATATACCTTCCATGCACATGGCATGATCTATCACAACATAAGGTCATTTGGGAGAGAAGATGGTATGGAGCCCAGACATCTTGAGCTTTACTTCTATGATGATGATCCGAGCCTTGCGCACCGGTACCGAAGGTGTCGTGAAGAGAAGTACGAAAAAGATAAAGAAGTTATAGATAGATTGGTGGCCATCCTTTGTGACAACCCGTACTCACAACATTTGAGGAGTATGGGGCAGGCTGAACATCTCGAGGACTATTGTCTCACACTTAACCTTGATCAACGATGGGACCAGAGGAGATACAATGTGCCGATGGCTTCAGAGGTGGCTGTTGTTTGGATTGAGGGTGGTGAACTCCTTGGTCAGTTTTAGAATAGTGTTGTTCTTCATGGGAAAGATAGGAGCAGGCATGGCATCCGATCATACCATGGGTGCTATGATGCTCTTTCATACCCAGTATTCTTCCCCAAGGGTGAGCTTGGATGGCATATGGATATCCCAAAGAAAGGTGTTACTATGGAGGATGTCAACACGGCTCGTGCCCTGCGTAAGGCTCGGAGTGGTACAGAAGAAGAAGAAACAGGTTTGTCAATCTTCTTATACTTTTCATGTATGCCATACCGTTATTCTAGAAACACCTCTAATACCATAGTTTTTTTGTAGACTCTCCAGGAAACTTATGTGTTTCTGTGCGTGACTACTACTGCTACAAGTTCCAAATACGGCCAGGAATCTTTAATCCCATACTTTATGGCCAACGTCTTTTTCAACAGTTTGTGGTGGACACGTACATCAAAATTGAGAGTTCTCGATTGGATTACATACGCAATCACCAAAGGGAGATTAGGACCGACCTCTACCAAGGATTGGTTGATAGTCTGCATGCTAGTGAGGGTAGATCAGAAGCTGTTGGAAAGCGGACGGTGATGCCTGCATCATTTATCGGGGGCCCGAGGGACATGAAGCGTAAGTACATGGATGCTATGGTGCTGGTGCGGAGGTTTGGAAAACCAGACATCTTCCTAACTATGACATGTAATCCAAAGTGGGATGAGATCACGCGTGAGTTGTACCCTGGACAAACACCACAGGATCGTCTAGATCTTATTGATCGGGTCTTTAGGGCAAAACTGGAAGAGCTTAAGGACAAGTTGCTAAAAAAGGATATCCTCGGAAAGGTTCGAGCACACGTGTATGTTGTGGAGTTTCAGAAGAGGGGTCTACCGCACACACATTTTTTGCTAATCATGGAGAGAAAGTACAAGATCACGTGCCCAAAGCAGTATGACCTTCTCATCTCAGCTGAGCTCCCAAACAAGAAGAAGTATCATGTCTTGTATAAAATGGTTACAAAGCATATGATGCATGGCCCTTGTGGAAAACTTAATTGCAATTGTCCGTGCACAAAGGATCGTGAATCATGCAAGAACCATTACCCGTGACCTTTCTATGATGCCACATTACAGGGCATGGATTCGTACCCAGTTTATAGACGGTGTGATGATGGTAGAAAAGAAAAGGTTCGTGGGCATGACCTTGACAACAGATGGGTCGTGCCTTACAACCCATACCTCCTACGTCTGTTCAATTGCCACATCAATATTGAGGCATGTGGGAGCATCAAGGCCGTCAAGTATTTGTTTAAGTACATTCACAAGGGTCATGACCGCGCGTCTGTTGCTGTGAGAGAGGCTGGCAAGGAGGATAATGAAGGAAACATTGATGAGATCAAACTGTATAGGGATGCTAGATGGGTAACTCCTCCAGAAGCCTTATGGAGGATATATGGTTTTGATATAAGTGATAGGTCCCCTTCGGTGTTGTCCTTGCAACTACATCTTCCTGGCATGCACATGGTGTCATTTCACCAGCGCGAGGGTGTTTGACGAGTGCTTAATCGTCCAGGTGTTGAAATGTCGATGCTTACAGCCTACTTCGAGAAGAACAACACGTCTGAACATGCCCGCAGTATATTATATCAGGACTTTCCTGAGTACTATAAGTGGGACTCACAGGGGAAAACATGGGTTAGAAGGGCACAAAAGAAACATTTAAGACAGATCGAAAGAGTTGTATGTGCCAATCCAGCCGAAGGGGAACGTTACTATCTTAGGGATCTTCTGAACCATGTGGCTGGTGCAACCTCCTTCACTAATCTAAGGACGGTTTATGGCAGACTCCTACCGACTTTTTGTGAAGCTGCAGAAAGAAGGGGCCTTATCGAAGCAGACAACACACTACATGAGTGCCTTGCTGAAGCTACTCACTGGATGATGCCATTTGCACTACGAAGGCTCTTTGCAACAATCTTGGTATTTTGTGAGCCGAGTGATGTGTTAGAACTCTGGGAAAAGCACAAGGAGGCAATGTCAGAGGACTACAGGCGCAAAAACCAGTCCAGCTTCGCAGTGGAGCAGATGGTCCTCATAGATATTCGGAAGTTGTTAGAATCAATGCAGAAGGACATAAAGATGTACCCACTTCCTGATATCGATGACACATATGATCCGTCTGGCGATATTCCTAGAGAGATTTATGAGGAGGCTAACATTGAGGCAAGCGTTGATGACTTGGAACTATCAAAGACCCTTAACGAGGAGCAACACACTGCCTACAATGAGATTATGTCTTCTGTTGATAGCGAGCATGGGGGTTTGTTCTTTGTGGATGGACCTGGCGGCACCGAAAAGACTTATCTGTACAGAGCCCTGCTCGCTATTATACGTAGTCAGAACAAGATTGCCGTGGCAACAGCAACATCTGGTGTTGCAGCCTCAATAATGCCTGGTGGCAGAACCGCCCACTCGCGCTTCAAGGTTCCCCTCACCCTCGAAGATGGGGCCTTTTGCAGCTTCACCAAACAAAGTGGTACCGCCAATCTGCTTCGGACCGCATCTCTTATTATTTGGGACGAGGTGACGATGATGAAGAGGCAAGGTGTCGAGGTGCTAGATTACAGCCTCCATGATATCATGGACCGTCCTAACCTGCCGTTTGGGGGAAGACTATAGTGTTTGGTGGAGATTTTAGGCAGGTTCTCCCAGTTGTTCGAAAAGGGTTAAGGGCTCAAATAGTCGGTGCCTCACTGCGGATGTCGTATCTTTGGAATTCCATGCGACATCTCAAACTGGTGCGCAATATGAGGGCAAAGAACGACCCATGGTTTGCGGAATACTTGCTACGCATCGGGGGAGGCTCTGAGGAGGCTAATAGTGATGGTGAAATCTGCCTTCCTGATGATATATGCATACCACAGACCGGGGAAGATAGTGATCTTGATACGCTAATTGACTGCATATTCCCTGCCCTCAATGCCAATATGTCAAACAAAAACTACATCATCTCGCGAGCAATATTATTACCGCGGAATGACTGGGTTGATATGATTAACATGAAGATGATAAGCCATTTTTAAGGGGATGAGATGGTGTACCATAGCTTTGATAGTGCTGTGGATGATCCACACAACTATTACCCATCTGAGTTCCTCACATCGACCCTGCGGGTGGACTCTGCAACGGAACCAGGCTGGTGGTTCGAGGGTTCCAAAGAAATGCCATTGATGCAGAAATTATGGTCGGAGACCATGCTGGAAAACGAATCTTCCTACCACGGATTCCATTATGCCCCTCAGATGACGAGATGTTCCCGTTCCAGTTCAAGAGGAAGCAGTTTCCTATTAGACTCAGTTTTTCCATGACGATTAACAAGGCACAGGGACAGACTATCCCAAATGCTGGTGTGTATTTGCCTAACCGGTGTTCTCCCATGGTCAGCTGTATGTTGCGCTATCTAGAGCCATTGCCAGATCAAACATTAGGGTCCTTGCTGTCCGGCCCAGTGATAAGAAGGATAAGAAAAAAAAGACAAAAACAAATGGTACATACACGAAAAATATTGTCTACAAAGAGGTCCTCACTTCATGACAAGGAATTGTCTTCTGTTTTACACAACTGTTAAATACTTATTTGTGTCCTTTGTTACTGACATTATTTGTACCCATCTGAATTTCAGGTAACAGAGGAAATTCGAAAGAAATGAGAGACAAGTAGTTACGACCTGTTCACATGTTATTGATTGGATGTACAAATTATATGTTATTGTAACCTGTTGATTATAGTATTTCTAAAATGTTTTTCTCTCACATCACGATTGCAGTATCTACTTTAGGTAACATAATAACACACGCTCATACATATGTTATCGTTGTATTATGTGTTCCCGTTACAACGCACGGGCACTTACCTAGTATATATATATGATCCTCTCTAACCACTGCACTTCATATATGATGCATATGTTATCGAGGGATATAATTTTGATGTAAAGTTTATCTTCATCCAACTTCATATGTAAAAGCTGCGAATTGTTTTTTGATGCAACTATGTTTAGAGGCGGGCCACTTAAGATGCCCGCCTCTGTTAATCGATTATTTGATTTCTAGAGAGGAACACTTAGAAAGCTCGCCCCTTTTAATAGCGATTTTCAAAGGCGTTGTTAATCGATTTACAGAGCAGCGACTGGTGTGCTAAGATGACCCGCTCTGCAAATCCATGATTAATAGAGGCAGTCGCCTTAGGATGACTGTCTACATAAGTGATTAATAGATCGAGGCGGGCATTTGCCTAGAGGTCCTGTAATCATTGACAAAGGCAGTCCCTAGTAAGGCTGGACGAAAAACTCGAAGCTCGTTAGCTCGCTCGGCTCGTGGCTGGCTCGACTCAGCTCGGCTCGGCTCGTTACGATAACGAGCCGAGCCGAGCCAAGATTTTAGCTCGTTAGCTATAACGAGCCAACTCGAGCCAGCTCGCGAGCCGCTCGCGAGCTAAACGAGCCAAGCTTTCAGAAAAAAAAAGTATCAAAACTTGTATTAGTTTTTGTATTACTTCATGTCTTGTACTTTACAATTGACTAGTAACTGGTCTAGACCCTATAAATTGACTGGTAACTGGTCTAGATGCATTTCTTTTGTATTATTATTATTCTCAAACTTTAAATAAATACAAATATTATATTTTGTGTATTTTTTATACCTGGCTCGCGAGCTTAACGAGCCAGCTCGAGCTTTTAACGAGCCGAGCCGAGCTGGCTTTCTGGCTCGTTAGGATAACGAGCCGAGCCGAGCTGGCTCGTTATCTTAACGAGCCAGAACGAGCCGAGCCCAAACGAGCCGAGCCGGCTCGTTATCCAGGGCTAGTCCCTAGATATGTTTGTCGTCTCTGTTAATCAGAGAGGCTGTCTACTAAAATATTTTTTCTAGTATTGTGATCTTTCTAACCGCCTCTAAAAATGATCTCCATTTCTAGAGGGGATATGATCAGTAATAAGGTAAGCCAAATAATATTTCTCGAGACGCTTGGAACCAAGAGCCGCACTGGGAAACTAAGTTACAGAGGTGGCTGATGTTTCCAGATGCCTCTGAAAATGGCTTCTCATGATAGACCTCGGGAGCTACTGTCGACTATAGGCATTCCATAGATATTCTCATATTCACTGACTTCTCAAGCAAACAAGGATCTACATGGCCCAAGTAAAAACTAAATAAGCACTCTTGCTCATCAAGAATTCTCTTCCTTTTCTTGCATAATTAATTTACCTAGACTAGGCTCCATCATTACGCACACAAACATAGAGCTGATCTTCCAACATGCAAGAACTGTTATAAAAAAACACACAAGAACTAATGTTTTATTTTGATTGGTCATCTTCTTCGTATTCACAAAAATCTCCATGGCAATCTACACTATTTCCACCATCAAGTGGCTAGCCAAAAGTGAACCAATCCGAATTGAATCAGTCATGGCCTGCATATTGCATACACACATTGAGTGCTTTCATGTCTTGCCTCCATACAAATCTTCTTGTCGTGCCTTTTATAAGCGGGAAGGACCTTCCTTGACCTAGAATCATCACTGGCGTACATCACTGAATAGGGGCAACATGCACGTATGACTACTACAAAGTCTACAGCATTCCACGTGCTCCATCAACCGAGCCCCGATAAGTGTACAATGCCGGCCTTATCAAACCAAGGAAACTAAGGTATATATCATGTACAATGTGTACTAGCACTATTCGGTTAAGAGTTAGGCGGTCCATGACTCTAATGGCCACTCCAAATCCCCACGCCTAAGTAAACCATAGTCCAAAAATGATGGTTTTGTTGGAATCGATAAATTAAAGCCGCTCAATCAGTTGATATAGATCGCTACTATTGGTAGAATTTAGTGGTTGTAAGTTGCAAATGATGTTGGTATATAATTTTATTGATCAAACGGCTAGATGGACGCTGAGAAATGCCGGCATGCACATATTGCAAATGGACCACATCTCTCTGTTATAACTTTTGCCGACTGTCTGTTTATTTGAAGATATAGATATCTTTGCCGACCAACAATCCAATTCTGTGTATTCATATGGACCGATAAAACAATGATTAACATATCATACTAATCATATAATATCATTCTTCTAATTAATGCAAGACCTGACAGAAGCCTTCGAAGGTGATCGATCTGTCTGTAAGCAAGTTCGTGTACTCACTGCGTGAAAAAATTCCGTAGCAGGTCTAAAATAGAACCTTCACTTCTGACTGCACATACATAAGAGTTCAGGACTAGCGATAGGGTTTGAGTCTTCACTTCTAGTTCGTACTATTATTGAGCCTAGGGGACAAGTAAAAGTAAAATGCTTGTCACTGATGACAGCTTGTGACCTCCATTAACGTGGATTTAACAAAAAAAAATGAAGATACCAATTTTGATATTTCCACATGCCATTCTCGTCCGCATACAAATTTGACAAACTCAAATGCCAACACAACAGCATCTATTATAGGGGAACTGAGCATAGGTCAGTTAGTTATGGTTAGGTTTATTATGGTGGAAACCTACCCACTAGGTTCAAGTCATCTGGGTGCTTGTGTTTTTTTGTTGGATTTTTTCCAGAAATTTAACGATGCTATAAATTTTTAATGGTAGTAGGCAGCATGCTCCTCGATAGCGAGACACCTATACTGACTTGATCAATATTGATATGGTGTGCATGCCAACGGTTTCTGCTCTAACAGCTTATAGTGTATGTGTACTACGTTTCGTGAAAAAGAGAGAGAGGGTTATCAGTGACGCGTATTGGCTGGATGCGTCGCTGATAGAGGGTTATCAGTGACGCGTATTGGCTGGACGCGTCGCTGATAGAGGGTTATCAGTGACGCGTATTGGCTGGACGCGTCGCTGATAGAGGGTTATCAGTGACGCGTATTGGCTGGACGCGTCACTGATAGAGGGTTATTAGTGACGCGTTTTTACGCGTCACTGATTTGCCCTTATCACAGACGCAAAAACAGTGACGCGTCTTTTACGCGTCACTGATAAGCCTCTAAACGTGTCACTGATAAGGTTTTCTGGCATAGTGAGCATTTATTTATTATATAGAATCACTAATTTGAGGTAGCAGTATATAGGCTTATATACGCACGTTCTGATCGAGCGCAATAGTCTTACGTGCCGTTGCAATAGTCTCCAAGTCCACCACGCTACTCCTATCTAGGACGAGCGGTACTTAGGCATGCATGCAGTGCGGGCACGCCTGTGCATCGTCGTCGTACCTGTATTTTCCTTTTTTTTCATTTTGACCTCGATCTAGTGGCGGAACAGGGGGGCCAGCAGGGGCCGCCTCCCACTCCCGCCGCTGCGGCCGTGCCGGCACCCTCCCGATCCAGGGACACCGCCCAAGCCCAGCGGAGGAGCAATCCCTCGAGGACCGGCCACGTGCTCATGCTCGGCCTCGGCGGCACCGGTGCGTCAGGGGGATCCACGGCCACCTTGCTCTCCAAGCTCCGCCCCGACCTCGACATCCTCGTCGGAGGCAGCAACCGTTAGGTGCAGCAGGAGAGTAACCTTTCCTGTTGCGGATGAAACGAATCGATGCCACTTGCAGTGCTGCTGTCCCGTTTAAATTTGATTTGCCACTTTGCCAGGGACAAAGACAAATCTGTTGCAGCTAAGCTTGGGGCCAGTATAAAGATGGCAGCGGATCGGGTTCGGGGCGGATATCCGCGGGTTTCGGTTTTGGTGCCTGGTTTTTGGCCATGGGTTTTCGGGTTCGGATACCCGAAATACCGCGGGTTTGGGGCGGATTCTGAATTTCACCCGTGGATCACCATTTGAGCCCCGAAACAACTCAGCCCACTAATAGCCCATTTGCAACCCTAGTATATAACCTGCAAATCCTCCATCCCTCTCCCTCACCCGGTCACCCCACCCCCTCCCTCTGCTCTCTCCGTAGCCGCTCGCCTCCCCTTGCGCCACTCACCTCCCTCCCTCAGCCGCTCGCCTCCCTCCCTCATCTCTCTCTCACACGGCGGCAGCGGTGTGTCGGACCCCTACTTTAGGGTCCACTGTGCATCACGTATCAGTCCCTAGATCAGTAGCTGATACGCACAGAGCGAATAAGATTGATATCAAAAACCATACTTTTATTAATAATGAAAAAACACACTACAAAGTTCATATTACATAGCTTGGGCCATTGGCCTTATAATATACATCAGAGTTCTAATACAGCGGTCTCATAACATTGTGGTTCCATTCCTACAGGCAACTCGGAGTACGGACGTAAACCTTATTCCCAAACTCAATCCTATATCTTTATCCTAGTAGTCCTCGAGTAGCTCCTTTGCGAAATCGTACATCTCCATCCTCGTACGTACTCCTATTTTTCCATCTTGGCGTAGCTTTAATAGCTCCATCCTCGTATGTACTCCTACAGCTTGACTCCTAAAAACATAGAATGGAGGGGATTGAGTACATAAAGTACTCAACAAGCCCTAAACTTTGGGTAGAGAAGGGGTGGAAAGGGAAGGCTATATATGGTAGAGGTTATGGTGGTTGAGGTAAAAGTGGTAGGGTGAAGTAGTTATAATTATGGGTTGGACCCTGGCAGAGTATTACCATTCTCACCGGTTTCCGAGGTTGATTATAATTTACCAAATTAGTAAAATACATCTTTCCAAATTTTCACAGTGTAGAAGTCTAATCATAGTTGCTCTCATCCCAGCATCTGCCCATTCCAAGGACGTGGCTATTCGAATAGATTTAATAAACTCTGCAGAGGTGTATAAATTTCTCCACATGATAGACACAGCTCCAAACCATGCGCGGTGGCAGGAACAGGCCTAACGAGACCTCGTACCCAAAGGGACGCATCCTCAAATTTTCATATAACTCTACCGCGGCTTCTCAGAGGTTGGAAAACACACTAATCTCGGGAGGATACCAAATCATCCCAACATAACAGTGCCGATGGTACCAAATCATCAAAATAATATGGGCTCGAACGCGGCCAAGTCAAGGGGCTTAACGTGGAGGATCACATAGCAACCACGCCAACCAGACCATGGAAGATCACACAGCATCCATGTCTGCTCCTGATATTCCGCTGCCAACACCGGCCTCCTAGTAGAGATTATACTTCTATCTGACGGGGTGTGAGATCAAGTCTACTCATATAGACATGTGGCTGTACGTAATATCGCACTAGGCGAGAGGGACTACGAACCGGTCCTTATGTGACCGAGGCGAGTATCTCCCAATAGGAACCCTCACTAGGCGAACCTGCCAAGGTAACTTGTACCACACAAATTACCCCTCACTCGCCCCCTATCGGGGTTTAGTCCGGTTTTACCAGTTCAAGTTCCATAATCATTATCATCAGGTTCATAGATCTCATATCATATCATTACCTTATTATCATTAATCTCATTATCATAATTAGTTTATAAGGGGGTTACAAGTAATATTGGTTGAGTTTATTAATTGGTGGAGATGGATAGTGGAGGGTTTATGGTGGAGGCTAGCAAATATGGTGGTGGAGGAAGGGAGCGATTAAGAGATGGCATGAAATGTAGAGGGAAGGAATAGGTGGGTGTTAGGACTTGCCTTCATTTGCTGACGATTATATCCTTGTCCAATTCATGTGTCTCCTGCTATTGCCTTCTGGACTCCATCGGGTGATTTTGGTGCCGCGAGTAAATTCCAGAAGAGCAACATACACATAAGCAATCAAGCAAGCAAGCATTTGACAATCAGGTAAGCATTCAAGCACTTAATCAATTACAAAGCAAGGAGTATGCATATGGTGAATTTTGATGCAGGATTTTTGGAAAACATTTTTAAAAGGGTTTTGCCTAATTATACTAATCAAGTTTTAATTTGTTGTAGAGTTTTAAAAAGTTCAAATTTTTAGTGGTTTTTAACATGATGCAAAAACACGGGTGTTACACGGTGCGACTGCCTGGAGCGGGGGCGTGTGCAGCTCCATCTCTCCCTCACCCGTTCTCTCTCATGCGGCGTCGAGGGCTCCTGCGGCGGCGGGGCTCCTGTGGCGGGTTCCTGCGACTGCGGCTGGAGGCCACACGAAGCACAGGCGGCGGCCACCACCAGATCTGCTGTCGGCAGGTGGAGGAGCAGCAGTAGCGGTCCTAGATCCGGTGCCACCTCCTCCTCTAGGCCAGATCCGAGCGGCAGCGGCTTCTCCGGCGGCAGAGCAGCTTATCCATCTTAGCGAGGCTATAAATCTTCGGGTTTCGGAGGATCCATCGGGTTTTGGTGATCTGGCGGGTTTGGTTTCGGGGATAGATTTTCACCCGATTCTAGGTTTGGGGCGGATTCGGGTTTTGACTTCGGGTTTCAGTTTTGGGTGCATGGAGACTCCACCCGATCCGAATCCGCCCCATTGCCATCTTGAGGCCAGTCCGAGTTCGTCCAGGTCGACATATACTGATGGTTTCAATGGAAATTGTGAGCTATGTTTAACCAATTTATGTTTAGTGTTTAGTGAGCTTGAATGGTTAATGTTCAAATGGACGATGTTGTATGGTCAATGGAAGATTAATTAGTTCATATTATGTCTAGCGTTGGATGCGGTTGGTCACTGTATATCTATATCATCGGACTATCGGTCGGCACAAGTTCATAAAAGACGTTGGACTATGTGTCGGTATATCTCTAATATAGCATCGAACGGTCGGTCGGTATAGGTGGGTCGGTCGCTATAAGTTTATAGCGATGCCACTATCAGCGACACGTAGGCTCGGTCGGTATAGATCTATACCGACCGACCATGGGTCGCTATAACGACTTATACCAACCTTCCATAGGACGCTATAAATGGGTTGTGCTATAGTGTGATGGGCTAAATAATGTGGCTTTTTATAGAGCTGCATGGCCGTGCCTTGGATTGGGCAGGATGGAGCTGACCTAATGGCTTCTCTCTATCATTTAGGCCAGTTTCCTCTCGCTCTAAATGATACTCTAGTTGCGCTAATTCCAAACAGAGTCAATGCTTTTGTACCTCAAGATTAGAGATCCATTAGTTTAGTTAATGTCATTTATATACTCACGGCCAGATGGTAGAGGCTAGAACCTTGTTCCATTATCTAAAACAATATACTCAGGGTCAGATATTGTGCCCAAGTGTGGGATACTATCTTTTTTTAATTAACTTTTATGAATCTTGTGTGGAACATTTTGGTCCCTAAAGGATTTCAACTGAAAAAGATTTAAACAGCAAAGTTTTAGATCTGATTGAACATTACAACCTTTTTTAGGGTGTCTCTCCATCCAACGTCATTTGGAAAATTCAAAATTGTTGAATTTCAAATTTTGAGAACCTAAAACATAAGTTTTGGACTATAAATGATTTTAAATAAAAAAAATCATCAACTACAAAGTTCTAGATCTCTTCAAACTCTATAACTTTGATATAAATTTTGTCTTCATCGATTTGATTAGGAAAAGTTAAGAATTTCTTTTTTTGTGATGTATCTATTTTTTAGAGATGGGTTATATTTTGAACCATCTCTAGGAATCGATTTCGAGATGTAGATGGTGTTTCAACCGTCTCTAGAAATGCATATATTTTTAGAGGCGGTTATAAATAACTGCCACCTCAACAAATGGTACTCCTAGACAAGATTGGTGTTGTCAACCGACAATTAAAATAGAGGCTAGTTTTAGAGGCGGCTTGAAACACAAATCGACTTGAAAAATCGATATTTAGAGAGGCAAGCCTTAGGAACCATTTTTAGAGGCAGTTTTTTGATAGAGCCATTATCTCTGCCCAAAAAGATGAACACCTCTAAAAATCATTTCCGGATAGTATTGAGACTTATTTTGTTTGCCAAAATAGTAAGGTAACATATATAGAAGTAATCACATAGCGAGTGATGGCAAGAAGGCATTAGTGACAGAGAGAAGATAGGAATTGGAAACTAGGTGTGTGCATGACCTCACGCCACTAACGTACATCGTTGATTAGTTATGTCGAGGTAAGGGAAACATACAAATATAACTGCGACAAAGTCTACAGCATTCCAGGTGCTCCATCATCGAGCTCCAATAAATGAACAAGGCCTTATTGACCAAACTAAGGAAATTAAGGTATCATACATGCATGGATATGCACTACATGTACAATGTACTAGCGCTGTTCTGTCAAGAGTTAGGCCGACACTCCATGACTCTAGGGCCACTCCAAATCTCCACACCCAGGATACGCTATACGATAGTCCAAAAATGATGGTTTTCGTTAGTATCGATTTGTACAGCGAGCCATCTCTAGAACCATTTCTTGCTAGAGGCAGTTTTTTTTGATAGAGCCATCACTGCCCCAAGAAGTAGAGCACCTCTAAAAATCGTTTCCGTCATAGTGATGAGACTTATTTTGTTGGCCAAAATGGTAAGGTAACATATAGAAGTAATCACATAACGAGAGATGGTAAGAAGGCATGAGAGACAAAGAATAGAAGATGAGAATTGGGAATTAGGTGTGAGGTATATCAACACGCCTCATCTCACACCACCGGTGTACATCGTTGATTATAGTTATGTCGAGGTAAGGGCAACATGCACGTTTAACCGCTACAAAGTCTATAGATAGAATTCCACGTGCTCCATCAACCGAAGCCCGAATAAAGTCACAAGGCCTTGGTCAAGCTAAGAAAACTAAGGTGCCATGCATGGATATGCACTACATGTACAGTACACTACCGGAAACCGGCTCTTTGCCGAGTGCCTGGAGGTTTGCAACCTCTCGGGCACTCGGCAAATAGCCCCTTTGCTGAGTGCCTCTGGAGGGACACTCGGCAAAAACTAAACACTCGGCAAAGAGGTCTTTGCCGAGTGCCGCGCACTAGATACTCGGAGAAAACACTCGGCAAAGAGCTGACACCGTTAGTGACCAGCCGACGCCGTTACGCCTTTGCTGAGTGTCTGGAGCTGACACTCGGCAAAGAGCTCTTTGCCGAGTGTCGTTATTCTGGCACTCGGCAAACGGCTCTTTGCCGAGTGTTTTATACTGGGCACTCGGCAAAGAAATATTTTTTTCCTTTCCTACCCTTCAAACTTTTTCTACTCTCCACATACAACATGTGGTACTCCATGCTAAAATTTGGTATATTTTTATATTTGTTTGCTATATTTAATTAATTAATTGCATTTCAAGCAATTTTTTGAATCAAGTCAAATTTGAACTGCAAGTGATTCAAATACTAAAAAAATGAGTAGAAAAATGATATTCATGTTATTCAGCTCGGTTTGAGGCCATACCTCTGAAATGAAAAGTAATTTTGAAAATCTTATTCAGGAAACACAACCATGAACGTGTGGCCTAATGGTTTTAAAATTTTAAAAAAACAAACAAAGTCTGAAAATTATGAGATTTGTCAAGATGTCATGATATCATATATGGAGGCTGTGGTAAAAAATTAAGAAGGTTTCGCACAAGTTGTCACGTACGATGCTTATAAAACGAAGCAAATCTGAAGAAGATTCATATAGTTGAGAATGATCCGGTAAGATTCGGAGTCAAATTGACTGTCGAGTTGGGGTTTCACTTCAAAACTTTTTGTATAGGCAATAGACAACATAGATTGTTTCGTGTGAAAATTTGGTAATTTTTCGGATCTGCTTGTTAATTCCAATTTATTAAAAGCAATTATAGAATTTTAATTATGATAAATAGAATTTGAGCTATAACCGCATGAAATAATGGTCGAATATTCGTAGAAGCATCGAATATACATTGTTGAGTGAATTTGACAAGGTATTCTCAAAGTACATTCGAAGAAACTAGTGAAACACATTATGAAAAGAAAGAGAGGAAAGGGATTTTTATTTTTTAAAAAAAGATCTTTGCCAAGTGTCCTAGTGGATGCACTCGGCAAAATTGGCCTTTGCCGAGTGCCATGTCAGAGGCACTCGGCAAAGAGTGTAATTTTTTTAATGCTAACCCTAAGATACACAGGAAAGGAAATTTTTTAAAAAAATTGCCGAGTGCTCTGTTCTGGCACTCGGCAAAGAGAATAAACTTTTTTAAAAAAAATCTAACCCTAAGAAATACGTGAAAGGAAATTAAGAAAAAAAAAAGATCTTTACCGAGCACCTGCGATCTGGCACTCGGCAAAAATGATCTTTGCCGAGTGCCAGATCGTGGGCTCTCGGCAAAGAGGGGAAATGTTTTTTAAAAAAAAATACGAAAGGAAGTTTTTTTAAAAAAAAAACGATATTTGCTGAGTGCCAGATCGCGGGCACTCGGCAAACAGGGGAATAATGACTTAGCCCTGGACGCGCCCGTCCCGACCACACACACACATTCGCCCCCGTCCAGCCGCCAGCCGCCATCCCCGCCCCCGGCGACCGCCGCCGCCATCCCCACCCCCGGCCACCGCGTACCCCGCCCTGCGGCCGTGCCCCGCCGCTGCGCCCTGCCCCGGAGGCCGCCCCGCCGTCCCTCCCTGCACCGCACCCGTGGACCGCCCGCCCCGACGCCGCCCACCCAGCCCCGACGCCGCTCGGCCGCCCCGACGCCGCTCGCCCCGGCCCTAGCGCCACCCATCCCGGCCCCCTACGCAGCCCCGGCCCTGACGCCGCCCGCCCCGGCCCCCAGTGCCCCGTCAGGTATGCCCCGCTCCCTTCTCTCCCCTTCCTTCCACAGTGATTTGCTTGGCAGTTAGGTTGTTTGATTGACACTGATGTTGATGTTGGATTGGGAATTTGGTAGCTTTAGAAGTTTGTTAAATCAATTACTGTATGGGATTTACGATTTACGGTATTGGCGTTGTGTGAATCATGATGGCTCGCATTGGGTACATGCATAGAATGAATAAGGTTGTTGGCCATCATGCCGTTATTGGCCATTGTGCCATTGTTTTCAACATAGTGGTTGTCGGCCATCGTGCCGTTGTTTTCTTGCAGGTTTTGGAAACCTCACTGTGCAGGGGAGGTGCTACCGAAATTTCAATTGACACTATTATGTTCTTTATTTGCAGGAGAGGCTATTGCACTGTCCGCCGCCGCTTTGGCTGAGGTGTACCTCTGCTTCTCAGGTTGGAGCCGTGGACGTCTCCCTCGGCTCTGACAGCTTGTCTTCCCACGTAGACAATCACGTGCTGTGAGTTACCCTTTTCCTTGCTCGGTTTATGGTTCAGCTATTTATTCATGTTCGTAGATCACATAACCTAGTTAGGCATCTCCCGTTCAAAAGAGATACAGTTGGAAATATGTAGATCTTTGCATATCTATAACTGGTTATGACGTCAATGGATGTCGCTTTCACACAACAAGACACGAGCAGAGTCGACCCAATTAAAGAACCACAAATACCGGAGTTTTTATGCCTGGCCTTGATGGGGTCGAGTATTATGAAAGAATTGAAGAAATATACAAACTCACATTTCATGGTTGCAAACCTCTTAATCCTGTCATATTCAAATGCCACTGGTTTAATCCTGAAGTAACGAGACGGACCCCTAATCTTGGGCTAGTTGAAATTCGACAGTCATCCGTCTTACGAGGAGACGATGTCTATATTGTGGCTCAATAGGCCACGCAAGTCTATTATCTCTCATACCCGTGCAAAACCGACTCCCGTCTTAAGGGTTGGGATGTTGTGTATAAGGTATCGCCACACGGTAAACTACCTGTCCCAAACAATGAAGATTACAACTTAGACCAAACACATATGACGGAGAGTTCTTTCAAGAAGAAGGGCTAGAAGGGAGTTTTGTGATAAACTTAACCAAAGCGATCTGAATGGAAGTAGACAATGAAAGGGTTGATCACAAGGACGCTTTTGATGAGGTTCAAAATGTGAAGGACTTAGAATTACTTCAACGATTACATTTAGGCAATGACAATGATGATAACCTTCCTCCTTCGGATAGTGCTGATTATATCGACATAGCTGATAGTGATGATGAGACTTGTGATCCAGCTAATCCCGATCATGATGATTATTTCTAATACATGTAATACAATATTATTTTCTAATTATGTTTTGTTTATTTTGCATCTCTTTCTAAATATGTCTTGTTTATCTGTGCTTATTGGTTTACTCTTTTTAATTGCAGGTGATTGAACAAAGATGGTGGACGGTGTGAGAAATGTAAAGTCGCTTTACCAAAGGCGGTCCGTTGAAGTTGAGCAGTTGGGGAGCAGGAGTAGCAGGGGAGCACGAGGAGCAGGAGCAGGAGCACTCTTGAGAGAGAGGAGGAGGAGGAGGAGGAGCAGGGGGAGGAGGAGGGGAGGAGGAGGAGGAGGCAATGGGTTCCGCTTCCTCTGGTTTGTCAGGTGTCTAGTTGCAAGGTCCCTCGACCCTCCTGAGGTGACCGATACCTGCTGAGAGACGCCCGTTGATTCGACCCACTGAGTCTAGATAAGTAACTTTACATGTTATCACTACTTTTTCATTTGTTATGTTGAAAACCACAATAGAAATTAATAATTTTTCTTAATCACTTGGGCAGGAGTTGGCAGGTTGTGGCTCTAGGTGCTCACAACCGCCAGCACTGACTCCTGCCCCGACGCCCGCACCAACCCCTGCACCAACTCCTGCTCCGACGCCTGCGCCCACACCCGCACCGACCCCCTGTGCCAACTCCTGCCCCAACCCCCACACCGACCCCTGCTCCAACTCCAGCACCGACACCCGCATCGACCCCTACACCGACTCCTGCTCCGACACCTCCAAAGCCGACACCAGCACCGACCCTTACACCGACTCCTGCTCCGACGCCCGCACCAACCCCTACACCAACTCCTGCTCCAACGCCCGCACCGACCCCTGCACCCACCCCTACTCCAACTCCTGCATCGACCCCTGCTCCAACTCCTGCACCAACACCCGCACCAACCCCTGCCCCGACGTCAGCACCTACCCCTATACCCACTCCTGCTACAACCCCTGTGCCAACACCCGCACCAACCCGTACTCCGACTCCTGCCCTGACGCCCGCCCCGACCCCTACACCAACTCCTGCTCCGATGCCCGCACCGACCCCTGCACCCACCCCTGCTCCAACTCCTACGCCAACACCCACACCGACCCCTGCACCGACTCCTGCCCCGACGCCCGCACCAACCCCTGCACCAACTCCTGCTCCAACGCCCGCACCAACCCCTGCACCAACTCCTGCTCCAATGCCCGCACCGACCCCTGCACCCACCCTTGCTCTGACCCCTGCTCCGACTCCTGCGCCAACACCTGCACTGACCCCTGCACCGACCCCTGCCCCGACGCCCGCACCAACCCCTGCCTCGATACCTACGCCCACGCCTGCCCCAGCACCATCCCAAAACCGGTGTCCTTCCGGTTTCCCTAACAAAACCGCATTTGATCTAGGCGTGAAAGAATATCTTCTCCGTCACATCTTTCTCTTCTTCTCCCCTGTCAAGGCCACCCCAGGCACCAGCACCACGAAATGCCTTTGCTATTTCTCTACCAACATCACTGTCACCGTTCCCATGTCGCCCCCCACTGTGGTGTCCAATCCCAATGGCCCCCTCACATGCGTGCAAGGCCTAATATAATGCGCACACCAGAATTCAGCATGCTGGCACACGGCAAAAATGTGCGCATGCAGGCATGTTGCAACTCACACCTATTTACTCCTACTATATCTATATACACACACTACTACAGTACATGAATAAGTTACTCCCCGTCGTCTCTGCAATGTGCATGCAGTCTGCATGAATACGGAGGCTAATTCATGCATGTGTTACCCTATATACAACAGTGGCATGTAAGAGGAGTACGTTGGCTCTCTATACAGTGAAGACAGATGATGTAATGTGTGACATGTTTGTGTTGTTGTTATACGTACGTGTGCTCAAAATACCAAAGATATATACTGGAACCATATTAATTAAATGCTTTCCTTATATTACTCCTACATCAAGTATATATAGATTTCACGCTATACTACGTAAGGATGGCAGTGGTGCGGGTTCGTGTCGGATATCCGTGGTTTTTGGGTCTAGCGGTTTCGGTTTTGGTGTCTGGTTCTCGCCCACGGTTTTTCGGGTTCGGATACCCGAAAGTTAGCAGGTTTGGGGCGGGTTTTCAGTTTCGCCCACGGATCACTATCGGAGCCCTGAAATAATTTGCCCCACTAGCAGCCCATCAACAACCCTAGTATATAAGCCTGAAATCCTCTCCCTCAGAACCCTCACCCAGTTACCCCAGACCCAGCCGCCGCTCGGGCAGTCGTAGTTGGGCGCGCGGCGGCGGCGGCGGCGCAGGGACGCCTCGAGCTCAAGCGGTGGAGCCCTAGACCTCTTCCTCACAGTGTGGAATCATGGATCCATGCTCACCCCGGTGCTCCGTGCTCGAGGCTCAACCCCACCCAGGCACCCACTGACGGCCACCTTGGTGCCTTGCCGCCTTGGCCGCTGCCCGCCGTCCAGAAGGCAGCACCGCAGCAGCTGGCAGCCGGCGCTGCCCACTCAGCGCTCGCGTGCGGCGTGCCCAGTAGGGGCCACGGGCAGCTCGTAGGCGCAGGGCGCACCTAGCTGGGGGGCGGTGTCGCGGAGGCGAGCAGGTGCTGCTTGCCCTGGCTAATTGCTGCTGCTGCTGCTTGCTAACTGATGCTGTACATGGCTAGCTGCGGCTGTTGCTTGCTAATTTATTCTATACAAGGCTAGCTAATTTATTCTATACATATTCTGTACATTTGTAGCTGCTGCCTGCCAGTACTTTCATGGTTACATCTTGTTATCTGCAATCTGTTTTGCTAATTTATCATATTTTGTATTGTTGTTCTTGTTGATTTGTTGTAATTTTTTTCAGATTTCAGATTATCCATCGGGTTTCGGGGATCCGCGGGTTTCGGTTTCGGGGATAGATTTTAACTCAAATCGGTGTTCGAGGCAGATTCAGGTTTTAAGTTCGGGTTTCGGTTTTGGGTGCCCAAACACTCTATCCGATCCGAGCCCGCCCCGTTGACATCCTTAATACTACGTATCTTGCACAGTTGCTGCATACGTGTTCCATAAGACAATATACACAACAAACAACATAAATGTGTATATAACTTCTAATATAAACATATATTATAAGAAAACATATCGACTGGATGCACTCCATGATGGTATCTTCTCACGGAAAAAACTAAAACATCATGTAGCCAGAGGGACGAATCTACAGTACAGGTGTGGTTTCTTGCAAAAATTTTCTTTAGTGTTTCACTGTGTTGACTAATTTCATAGACAATCAAAGCACGTTGAAACGATTCTTGAAAAGGAAATTACCACCAACTAGTGATAATGAGAATCTAAATGGAGGACCAAAAAGAGATGACGAGAATCCTGATGCGGGCGCCTCAAGAAGAGATGGAAGTGCAACAAAAACCAATCATACTACTATTTGTACTTGGTAAGTTTGACGATGGGAGGTAAATTTTGACGAGCTTCCATATGCTTCAGCAGATAGGAGGAAATTTCATATTAGGTAGGATAATTTTTGTGATATTTTATTATTGTTATTATTATTTTTTGTCTATGTTATCCATGCTGTTAGACTACTATAAGTTTTCGTTCAAGAAAAGACTAATATAAGTTTAGGTCATGAGTAAGTCCGACCCCAGCGACAATTTATCCTAGATTCGCCACTGCAGCCAGCCCCCGACTCCCCTACTTGGACACAGTTTCCATGTAGTGAGTCAAATCAAAAGCAAGAAAAATGTATCGAGGACAAGTACAGAACGCAGGATCCGATAAAATCTGAGTGAACTCATCCCATATCGAGTTAAACATAGCTAGTGATGCCTAGATGTCGACTTGTTCCACTGACAAAATGCGTTTTAGAGGCACCTTTTTGTCCCAAGAGGCGGATGGATTAAAAATCGTTTCTAGAGACGCCTCTAGGGGGCACCGTACCGTACCCCTAGAAATCGAATTCACATATGGCTGAGTTACTATAGGAAATATTTTCATAGACGGACATTTTCTATTAACAAAGACGGACAATCTGACCACCTCTGTTAAATGGTCACTGTTAATCGCTATTTACAAATTAGGTGCTTCTCAGGACTCAAGCCCGCAACCTACTACTTACATAACACATCTCTAACCATTGACTTCACACTCATTTGTGAATCCTACTACTAAAAAGACCCACGGTAAATCGTCAAACGAGGCTTTAACCTCACCTCTCCCGTGAATGACCGCGCCCCGCTAATCATCCCCCGCCGCGCTCTCTCTCCGCGGAACTGCCGCCCACCACACACGACCCTGCCCCACGCGCTATCTCTCTCTCTCTCCCGCAGAACCGCAGCCCGCCCGCGCACGACGACGCCCTAGCTCCGCAGCTCGCCCCACGCGTGTGAAATAGAAGTAGACGGTGAAGGCGAAGTAGCGACCCAGCGGCGGAGGCGGCTCCTCCTCGCCCTAGCCCTCACCGTCCTCGGTGCCTGCCTCGGGGCGGACGTGCTCCCCTCGCTCGGCGGAGCAGCGACCCAGCGACGGAGGCAGAGCGGCGTCCCTGCTCCTTTGCCCTCGCCGTCCTCGTCGCCTGCCTCGGCGCGGCGCGGCGCCGCGCGGGTCCAATGAGCTCGGACCCGCTGCCCCAGCCGCCCCGCCGGCATCGGCACTCGGCTTCCTCCAGTATGTGGGCCCCGACGCTATCCGATCCGAGCTGAGTTACTATAAGACATATGGCCCCCGACGCCGACGACGTCGGCCGCGACGCTGCGGCACCCGGCCTCCTCCTCCCCGCTGCGAGCGCGCCCCTGCCACGGGCATTGAAGACGTCGGCCCCGACCTCCTCCTCCCCGCTGCGAGCGCGCCCCTGCCGCGGGTGGTGAAGATCTGCCCCGACCTCCTCCCCGCTACGACCGCGCCCCTGCCGCGGACGGTGAAGACGTCGGCCCTGACGCTGACCCCGGCACCCGTTCTAGCCCATCGCACATCGGTATGTCCTCCGCATTGTTTGAGCACCTATTTTCTGAAATTGCTACTCTGGTTCATCGGTCCTCGGCTTAGATATAGTTTTGCTTGTGAAAAAACGTACATCAATGACCTGCACTTTGACATGATATGCTGCTGATAGTGAAGGTTTATATTCAGAATTCCCTTTCTCATTTGTGTAGTAGTAGTAATAGGCAGTAACAACAGCGGTACCACAATGTGATTTGTCTCCTTTCCAGACTCAATGGTTAATGCATCCTCAATTGTGTAGTAGTAGGCACTAAGATCTGACGTTAATGTTAAGAGTTGAAATTTGTGGGGATGCAGACAGCTCGATTTCACCTCATTTAGGCCGTCGGTCTGATTGACACACTACTACTTCAAGCCCTCCAAATCTAATACTTCTCATGCTGTTTCTGTGTATCCATTCCAGTTGATAAACTTAATATGCTATAAGACAATTATGTGTATCTGTACCTATGCTGTAATTAAAAAATCCTGTGAATTAGCAGATGTACCCTGTATGTGAAATGTTCCGAATTTTCTGTCTTGCTCTTCCCAATTAACCATCCAGTCCAAGGCCAAGTACCCTGTGTCATGTTGGGCATTTGGTTTTTGAGCAGTGTGGTACAACTTTCTTCTGCACAAAGGACGGTAGTAACAAACAAGAGTCCCTGAAGATTTTAGTATAGTGCTCTGCAAATATCTCTACCTTTACTGCAAAAAAGATTTGTGTTATGTGCACTAACAAGATAATTTATTCTTGAATTGTATCTCTACCTTTACTGCAAAAAAAAGATTTGTGTTATGTGCACCAACAAGTTAATTTATTCTTGAATTGTATCTCTACCTTTACTGCAAAAAAATTATGTTTTGTGCCCCAACAAGATAATTTATTCTTGAATTGTATCTCTACCTTAACTGCAAAAAAAGATATGTGTTATGTGCACCAACAAAATAAATTATTCTTGAATTGTAGACAAGCTGCAGAAATTTAAGAGTATACATCATAGGAATTCTCGTGCAAGCAACTGTTCTTGGGAAAAGGGTCTCATGGAAAATGTTGCCTGTGTGGAAAACTGATTGAAGAGTCAATGAAAAGGAGTATCACCTCATATCTTGCACTTGTGCTGTAATGTTAATAGTCATGTGTGCCTACCTATCAGCTCTTGTTCATGATCTTGGTTTCTTTGATTTAGTGCAAACAGTTTTTTGACGAAATCCTTGCTTCGAAAAAACCTATGCTCTTATTTGGATACATGCTTGGAAAAAACTTATGCTCTTGATCTGGATACATGCTTTCTTGGTTTGTCGAACTAGACTTTGTGTTAGTAAAAGCTACATATTTCGCAGGATTGTTCAGATACTCCGCATATTAATTTTCTGGAACCTGTATGTTTATCAATCTTGAAAGTTATTGTATGTTTCATTCCCTTAGGTATAGTCAGTAGTAAGTGGGACTTTTAAATTATCTTTTTATGAAGCATTATAAACTTTGGGAGCTTTCATATGTACTTCAGATTGACATGTATGCAATAGTTACTGTCAGATGTAAATGTAATAAGAATAGCATCTTTAAAATGGCATAGAAATGACACCAACTCTATCTATCTTTTTCTTTTGCATAAACATTTTTCACTGCTCATCAGGTTGTGGCCACATAAATCCATATAGAATATATACAGTCAGTCAGAGTACTGCTAAGTAAGGACTGTTCTAATGTTCGATTACAGGTTCTGAAGAAAGAGTTTCCAAGAGGGGTTGATATCATATATGAATCAGTAGGTGGAGAAACGTTTTATGTGTGTCTGAATGCTCTAGCAGTCTATGGACGTCTCATTGTAATCGGTATGATCTCTCAGGTATACTTTTGAACTTTGGCAAGCTCGGTACCTTGCATTCATCGATTTATTATATGCTCTGAGTGGTGACTCCAGTGGGTAATACAGAATAAGTTAAAATTATTATGTGCTTCACCAAAGAAATTTTTTCACATATTAAAAGTACTGAGGAGTTGGGGGGGCTGATCTGCACAAAATGATTAGTGTCTACAGTAAAGGTGCTTTAGAAATCATACAATCTTCATCTGGTGCAGTTAGTAAACATGCTTTGGGCTTATACCATCTTTTCCTAGGAAAGATTATTGATTTATTGAGATCATGCTTACAGTTACCTGAGCTTGTGTTGGAAGGTAGCCTAAATAATGTCAGTCGGTAGTGAACAATGTTTTATCTGTTTGGTTTGAAGCTAAAACCTGTAACACTTAGCCACACACATATTTTTGTTATGGCAGTGCTTACCTATATTTTCATTTTGTTCTTCCTGGTTCTTGCCTAGAGCTTAATTATTTCTTACTGTAGGTAGACATTCAAGAATTTTAAGTGAAAATCACTACAAAGTGCAAACAGGTACATACAGAACCATGATTTTTTTTTCTTTTGTGAAAGCAAGCATGGTAGAATTGATTAAACCATCCAATGTTCTTTTCTGCAATTCCTCTAACTCAGAACTCAAGTTACTTTGGTGCTTTTCTGGTAATTTGTTTGCTAAGTTGCTTTTCTAGCCGCCATGTTTTGTATCTACTTGCGATACTCTGAAATTTCTGGTATATTGGCCTATTGCTTTGCTTTGTCTAAATAATCAACCCATCTGGAAGTAAGACATCACTGCTGCTTCTGTGCTTCTTATTAATTAGCTAAACAGGGGAGTTAGAAATCTCAGAGCTTTTGTTATTAGACAGACTATTCATTGGAGTAAACTCAGTATGCACATGTTCCTCTTGCCTCTCTACTCATGAAAATATCATACTTGTGGGATAGTGGCATCTTGACGATGGGCACATGAGAATGTGTATGGCCTGTATCTGTATGCATTTAGGGCTTACAATATGAGCTTACAATAGACAGAATACTTGTTGCGTGTTCGTGGAGATTTCACTATGTGGTTTAAGTGCTATGGTTGCAATTTATATTAACTGTTTCCTATTTCTATCATAGATTCATACAATGGAAAATAATTCTCGTGCACCATTGGGAGACAAGACTAACACCGCCAAACAAGGTAACATAATGCAACATCAGTTCAAATATTGCATGGTATGTTCTACGTGTATGTTATCTTATATATTAATTCAAATTAACTGCAGCTGATGCCAAAAAACGTAAGAGGGAAAGGGATAGAGCTCGATGGCAAGCAAAGTCTCAAGAACAAAAGAATGCAATTTATAAGAAGCGACGTGAATCCTATCGTCAAAGAGAAAAGCATCATGTTATAGGGACTGCCAATGGTAACATGTCCTAACATATTGAGATTGTCATGTAGAGATGAATGAACATGTTTTTTTCCAGGTATAACTAATGTATACATATTTTGTAGATGATGACACCACATTAAATAAGGAAAATGTTGATCCTATGGAAGCTGATGAATGGCTCCACAGGAATGATTCCTATCAGACCCAAAATATTGTTGATGAGAACATGACCACTCAGTTATCATGTAATTACATATGGTGTACTATATTTGAGGCCTTTGAAAATAATATTACAATAACATGACTCGATAAAGCTAATGATTGTGTTTATATCATTACATTGTCAGATGACCTAAAAATGCAGACTACAGAGGAGAGCACTATTGGTTTCACCAATACCCCTGTTTCCGTTGCTAACAAAACATGTGTGCAAAGTACATCAAAAAGTAACTACATGAGTGAATGGTACAAAAATATGACGCCCGAACAGAGGGAAGCAAGGCGTGAGCGCCAAAGGCTGCACAATACAAAACCCAAGCGTAAGGAGGCAATGAAATTGTGTCAGAAAAAATTCCAAGAGGCGCGGAAGCACACCCTACACTCGGACTCTATCGCCATGGAGAATCCGTTATTTAGTCCTACACTTGTGTGGCCCACTACGAACGCATCTGGAACTCCTGGATCCACGGCGAAATCCAGTGATTGGGTTATCCCAAAGTCGTCCAATACAACACCTCTTTATATTCCTACACCTCATGAGGAGCCCGATGATGAAGGATACGATGAGTCACTGTCTGGCCATATGACACAAAGATCACATGTTCCATTTGGACAAAGACATGATTTGTTAACCCGTCATAATACGACGTTTGAGCGTCGCATTGGTTCGAACACAAGGGCATCTAATAAACAGGGTGACTGGATGGCTGAAGACCGAGTGGATGTTAACACACCCTTACCTCAGTCAGCCATGACCAACAACGGTAAATATTGATGCCTCATTGTCCTATTTGGATGAGCTATATATCATATCAGATCTAACCGATCCATGGTCATGACGTGATTAACAGAAAGGGCAGGACCCAACCTTCCGGCTACATCTACCACATCGACGGCACCACTATTTGATAATTGTGATGCATGGAGGAGGAACATCTAAATGATAACACACCCTTTCCTGAATCAGTCATGACCAACAACGGTAAATACTGATGCCTCATCACCATATTTATTACGTGACCTGTATTTTATATATATATATAACTCAACCATGGTCTTTGCATGATTATCAGAAAGGACAGGACCTAGCCTTCAGCCTGGGTTAGCCGCACCGACTACACCACTATTTGATGACAGTGGCAATTTACACAATTTTCTAACATTCTATAAACTATTTGCACTCCTTTGTTTATTTCTACCCGTAGTTCTACTAACTCATGTGTCTTTGGCGGTCATAGATGATGATGAGGGAGATATATTCGAAGAGGATGAGGAAGAGGATGAGGGATACCTGTTTGCTGGGCAAGGTATTTGTACCAAATATCGAATACCTTTCTAAACATCTACTCCTTTTTCTAACCTTTATTTTTTGTTTTAATGTCATTTCATTAGAGGAATCAGATGACGATGTCCAAAGTGATACTCCCGATGATGACATGGCTTCTAACCCTGAAGTACCTGACCCGTACGAAAAGGTGTATAGTAACCTGCCTACGGAGACACACATGGTAAAACCTGTCCCTGATTGCCGCCACTATGGTGCGAAGAGGTTTCCAAAAGAACCACCTGGGTTCTGTTGCCGCAACGGAAAAGTTGAGCTGAGTGCACCAGTCATACCAGACCAGCTCATGAGGCTTTGGACAAGCTCCGACGTGGACGCTAGGCACTTCCGTAACAATATTAGGTTTTTCAATGGACACTTCTCTTTCACCTCCCTCTACTGTCGCCTCGACAGTGCTACTGCTAACATAAGGAACACTGGCATATATACCTTCCGTGCACATGACATGATCTATCACAACATAAGGTCATTTGGGAGAGAAGATGGTATGGAGCCCAGACATCTTGAGCTTTACTTCTATGGTGATGATCCGAGCCTTGAGCACCGGTACCGAAGGTGTCGTGAAGAGAAGTATGAAAAAGATAAAGAAGTTATAGATAGATTGGTGGCCATCCTTTGTGACAACCTGCACTCACAACATTTGAGGAGTATGGGGTAGGCTGAACATCTCGAGGGCTATTGTCTCACACTTAACCTTGATCAACAATTGGACCAGAGGAGATACAACGTGCCGATGGCTTCAGAGGTGGCTGCTGTTTGGATTGAGGGTAGTGAACTCCTTGGTCAGTTTCAGAATAGTGTTGTTCTTCATGGGAAAGATAGGAGCAGGCATGGCATCCGATCATACCATGGGTGCTATGATGCTCTTTCATACCTAGTATTCTTCCCCAAGGGTGAGCTTGGATGGCATATGGATATCCCAAAGAAAGGTGTTATTATGGAGGATGTCAACACGGCTCGTGCCCTGCGTAAGGCTCGGAGTGGTACAGAAGAAGAAACAGGTTTGTCAATCTTCTTATACTTTTCATGTATGCCATACCATTATTCTAGAAACACCTCTAATACCATAGTTTTTTTAGACTCTCCGGGAAACTTATGTGTTTCTGTGCGTGACTACTACTGCTACAAGTTCCAGATACGGCCAGGAATCTTTAATCCCATACTTTATGGCCAATGTCTTTTTCAACAGTTTGCGGTGGACACGTACATCAAAATTGAGAGTTCTCGATTGGATTACATACACAATCACCAAAGGGAGATTAGGGCCGACCTCTACCAAGGATTGGTTGATAGTCTGCATGCTGGTGAAGGTAGATGAGAAGCTGCTGGAAAGCGGACGGTGATGCCTGCATCATTTATCGGGGGCCCGAGGGACATGAAGCATAAGTACATGGATGCTATGGCGCTGGTGCGGAGGTTTGGAAAACCAGACATCTTCCTAACTATGACATGTAACCCAAAGTGGGATGAGATCATGCGTGAGTTGTACCCTGGACAAACACCATAGGATCGTCCAGATCTTATTAATCGGGTCTTTAGGGCAAAACTAGAAGAGCTTAAGGACAAGTTGCTAAAAAAGGATATCCTCGGAAAGGTTCGAGCACACATGTATGTTGTGGAGTTTCGGAAGAAGGGTCTACCGCACACACATTTTTTGCTAATCATGGAGAGAAAGTACAAGATCACGTGCCCAGAGCAGTATGACCTTCTCATCTCAGCTGAGCTCCCAAACAAGAAGAAGTATCATGTCTTGTATAAAATGGTTACAAAGCATATGATGCATGGCCCTTGTGGAAAACTTAATTGCAATTGTCCGTGCACAAAGGATTATGAATCATGCAAGAACCATTACCCGCGACCTTTCTGTGATGCCACATTACAGGGCAAGGATTCGTTCCTAGTTTATAGACGGCGTGATGATGGTAGAGAAGAAAAGGTTCATGGGCATGACCTTGACAACAAATGGGTCGTGCCTTACAACCCATACCTCCTACGTCTGTTCAATTGCCACATCAATGTTGAGGCATGTGGGAGCATCAAGGCCGTCAAGTATTTGTTTAAGTACATTCACAAGGGTCAAGACCGCGCGTCTGTTGTTGTGAGAGAGGCTGGCAAGGAGGATAATGAAGGAAACATCGATGAGATCAAACTGTATAGGGATGCTAGATAGGTAACTCCTCCAGAAGCCTTATGGAGGATATATGGTTTTGATATAAGTGATAGGTCCCCTTCGGTGTTGTCCTTGCAACTACATCTTCCTAGCATGCACATGGTGTTATTTCACCAGCGCGAGGGTGTTCGACGAGTGCTTAATCGTCCAGGTGTTGAAATGTCGATGCTTACAACCTACTTCGAGAAGAACAGCATGTCTGAACATGCTCGCAGTATATTATATCGGGACTTTCCTGAGTACTATAAGTGGGACTCACAGGGGAAAACATGGGTTAGAAGGGCACAAAAGAAACATTTAAGACAGATCGAAAGAGTTGTATGTGCCAATCCAGCCGAAGGGGAATGTTACTATCTTAGGGATCTTCTGAACCATGTGGCTGGTGCAACCTCCTTCACTAATCTAAGGACGGTTTATGGCAGACTCCTACCGACTTTTTGTGAAGCTGCAGAAAGAAGGGGCCTTATCGAAGCAGACAACACACTACATGAGTGCCTTGCTGAAGCTACTCACTAGATGATGCCATTTGCACTACGAAGGCTCTTTGCAACAATCTTGGTATTTTGTGAGCCGAGTGATGTGTTAGAACTCTGGGAAAAGCACAAGGAGGCAATGTCAGAGGACTACAGGCGCAAAAACCAGTCCAGCTTCGTAGTGGAGCAGATGGTCCTCATAGATATTCGGAAGTTGTTAGAATCAATGCAGAAGGACATAAAGATGTACCCACTTCCTGATATCGATGACACATATGATCTGTCTGGCGATATTCCTAGAGAGATTTATGAGGAGGCTAACATTGAGGCAAGCGTTGATGACTTGGAACTATCAAAGACCCTTAACGAGGAGCAACACGCTGCCTACAATGAGATTGTCTTCTGTTGATAGCGAGCATGGGGGTTTGTTCTTTGTGGATGGACCTGGCGGCACCAGAAAGACTTATCTGTACAGAGCCCTGCTCGCTGCTATACGTAGTCAGAACAAGATTGTCGTGGCAACAGCAACATCTGGTGTTGTAGCCTCAATAATGCCTGGTGGCAGAACCGCCCACTCGCGCTTCAAGGTTCCCCTCACCCTCGAAGATGGGGCCTTTTGCAGCTTCACCAAACAAAGTGGTACCGCCAAGCTGCTTCGGACCGCATCTCTTATTATTTGGGACGAGGTGATGATGATGAAGAGGCAAGGTGTCGAGGTGCTAGACTGCAGCCTCCGTGATATCATGGACCGTCCTAACCTGCCGTTTGGGGGAAGACTACAGTGTTTGGTGGAGATTTTAGGCAGGTTCTCCCAGTTGTTCGAAAAGGGTCAAGGGCTCAAATAGTCGGTGCCTCACTGCGGATGTCGTATCTTTGGAATTCCATGCGACATCTCAAACTAGTGCGCAATATGAGGGCAAAGAACGACCCATGGTTTGCGGAATACTTGCTACGCATAGGGGGAGGCTCTGAGGAGGCTAATAGTGATGGTGAAATCCGCCTTCCTGATGATATATGCATACCACAGACCGGGGAAGATAGTGATCTTGATACGCTAATTGACTGTATATTCCCTGCCCTCAATGCCAATATGTCAAACAAAAACTACATCATCTCGCGAGCAATATTATCACCGCGGAATGACTGGGTTGATATGATTAACATGAAGATGATAAGCCGTTTTCAAGGGGATGAGATGGTGTACCATAGCTTTGATAGTGCGGTGGATGATCCACACAACTATTACCCATCTGAGTTCCTCAATACTTAGACCCCCAATGGTCTACCTCCACATGTGTTAAAGCTCAAGATTGGGTGCCCGGTCATATTGCTAAGGAACATCGACCCTGCGGGTGGACTTTGCAACGGAACCAGGCTGGTGGTTCGAGGTTCCAAAGAAATGCCATTGATGCAGAAATTATGGTCGGAGACCATACTAGAAAACGAATCTTCCTACCACAGATTCCATTATGCCCCTCAGATGACGAGATGTTCCCGTTCCAGTTCAAGAGGAAGCAGTTTCCTATTAGACTCAGTTTTGCCATGACGATTAACAAGGCACAGGGACAGACTATCCCAAATGCTGGTGTGTATTTGCCTGAACCAGTGTTCTCCCATGGTCAGCTGTATGTTGCGCTATCTAGAGCCACTGCCAGATCAAACATTAGGGTCCTTGCTATCCGGCCCAGTGATAAGAAGGATAAGAAAAAAGACAAAAACAAATGGTACATACACGAAAAATATTGTCTACAAAGAGGTCCTCACTTCATGATAAGGTATTGTCTTCTGTTTTACACATCTGTTAAATACTTATTTGTGTCCTTTGTTACTGACATTATTTGTATCCATCTGAATTTCAGGTAACAGAGGAAATTCGAAAGAAATGAGAGACAAGTAGTAACGACCTGTTCACATGTTATTGATTGGATGTACAAATTATATGTTATTGTAACCTGTTGATTATAGTATTTCTAAAATGTTTTTCTCTCACATCACAATTGCAGTATCTACTTTAGGTAACATAATAACACATGCTCATACGTATGTTATCGTTGTATTATGTGTTCCCGTTGCAACGCACGGGCACTTACCTAGTATATATATGATCCTCTCTAACCACTGCACTTCATATATGATGCTATATTTTTTATCAACATTTTATAATCTTGTATTAAATATTTTGGCTACTAAATAAACTCAAATGAAAAAAGTTTCAACTATAGAGTTTTAAATATTTTCAAAGCACTACAATATTGGTATAGGATGTGTCTCCATCTGGGATTATTTAAAAGCTTCAAAAATTTGAATATCAAAATATGTGAATCTTAAACAAATATTTGAGACTCTAAACAACTTCAACTAAATAATTGAGTTATCAACAACCAACATGTAGATCAGGTTGGTCACTACAACTTTGTTATTAACCATGTGAACATTCAAGGTCATTTGGAAATTATAAACTTTGAATTTAAAAATCTAGGAAACTGAACATATATTTGGGACTCTAAACATGTCCAAATCAAAAACTTTTCAACTACATAGTTGTAGTAGAGTGTATACAGAATACAACTTTGATATAGACCATGTAAACATTCGAGGTTGTTTGGAAATTTTAAATTTCAAAATCCATGAACTTAATTAAAATAATATTTTGCGACTCTAACCAAATTCAAATAAAAATTCTCAACTACAAAGTTGTAGATCGCGCGCGTCGAGGGATATAATTTTGATGTAAAGTTTGTCTTCATCCAACTTCATATGTAAAAGCTGCGAATTGTTTTTTGATGCAACTATGTTTAGAGGCGGGCCACTTAAGATGCCCGTCTCTGTTAATCGATTATTTGATTTCTAGAGAGGAACACTTAGAAAGCTCGCCCCTATTAATAGCGATTTTCAAAGGCGTTGTTAATCGATTTACAGAGCAGCGACTGGTGTGCTAAGATGACCCGCTCTGCAAATCCATGATTAATAGAGGCGGGCATTTGCCTAGAGGTCGTGTAATCATTGACAAAGGCAGTCCCTAGATATGTGTGTCGTCTCTGTTAATCAGAGAGGCTGTCTACTAAAATATTTTTTCTAGTATTGTGATCTTTCTAACCGCCTCTAAAAATGATCTCCATTTCTAGAGGGGATATGATCAGTAATAAGGTAAGCCAAATAATATTTCTCGAGACGCTTGGAACCAAGAGCCGCACTGGGAAACTAAGTTACAGAGGTGGCTGATGTTTCCAGATGCCTCTGAAAATGGCTTCTCATGATAGACCTCGGGAGCTACTGTCGACTATAGGCATTCCATAGATATTCTCATATTCACTGACTTCTCAACCAAACAAGGATCTACATGGCCCAAGTAAAAACTAAATAAGCACTCTTGCTCATCTAGAATTCTCTTCCTTTTCTTGCATAATTAATTTACCTAGACTAGGCTCCATCATTACGCACACAAACATAGAGCTGATCTTACAACATGCAAGAACTGTTATAAAAAACACACAAGAACTAATGTTTTATTTTGATTGGTCATCTTCTTCGTATTCACAAAAATCTCCATGGCAATCTACACTATTTCCACCATCAAGTGGCTAGCCAAAAGTGAACCAATCCGAATTGAATCAGTCATGGCCTGCATATTGCATACACACATTGAGTGCTTTCATGTCTTGCCTCCATACAAATCGTCTTGTCGTGCCTTTTATAAGCGGGAAGGACCTTCCTTGACCTAGAATCATCACTGGCGTACATCACTGAATAGGGGCAACATGCACGTATGACTACTACAAAGTCTACAGCATTCCACGTGCTCCATCAACCGAGCCCCGATAAGTGTACAATGCCGGCCTTATCAAACCAAGGAAACTAAGGTATATATCATGTACAATGTGTACTAGCACTATTCGGTTAAGAGTTAGGCGGTCCATGACTCTAATGGCCACTCCAAATCCCCACGCCTAAGTAAACCATAGTCCAAAAACGATGGTTTTGTTAGAATCGATAAATTAAAGCCGCTCAATCAGTTGATATAGATCGCTACTATTGGTAGAATTTAGTGGTTGTAAGTTGCAAATGATGTTGGTATATAATTTTATTGATCAAACGGCTAGATGGACGCTGAGAAATGCCGGCATGCACATATTGCAAATGGACCACATCTCTCTGTTATAACTTTTGCCGACTGTCTGTTTATTTGAAGATATAGATATCTTTGCCGACCAACAATCCAATTCTGTGTATTCATATGGACCGATAAAACAATGATTAACATATCATATTAATCATATAATATCATTCTTCTAATTAATGCAAGACCTGACAGAAGCCTTCGAAGGTGATCGATTTGTCTGTAAGCAAGTTCGTGTACTCACTGCGTGAAAAAATTCCGTAGCAGGTCTAAAATAGAACCTTCACTTCTGACTGCACATACATAAGAGTTCAGGACTAGCGATAGGGTTTGAGTCTTCACTTCTAGTTCGTACTATTATTGAGCCTAGGGGACAAGTAAAAGTAAAATGCTTGTCACTGATGACAGCTTGTGACCTCCATTAACGTGGATTTAACAAAAAAATGAAGATACCAATTTTGATCTTTCCACATGCCATTCTCGTCCGCATACAAATTTGACAAACTCAAATGCCAACACAACAGCATCTATTATAGGGGAACTGAGAATAGGTCAGTTAGTTATGGTTAGGTTTATTATGGTGGAAACCTACCCACTAGGTTCAAGTCATCTGGGTGCTTGTGTTTTTTTTGTTGGGATTTTTCCAGAAATTTAACAATGCTATAAATTTTTAATGGTAGTAGGCAGCATGCTCCTCGATAGCGAGACACCTATACTGACTTGATCAATATTGATATGGTGTGCATGCCAACGGTTTCTGCTCTAACAGCTTATAGTGTATGTGTACTACGTTTCGTGAAAAAGAGAGAGAGAGCATTTATTTATTATATAGAATCACTAATTTGAGGTAGCAGTATATAGGCTTATATACACGCACGTTCTGATCGAGCGCAATAGTCTTACGTGCCGTTGCAATAGTCTCCAAGTCCACCACGCTACTCCTGTCTAGGACGAGCGGTACTTAGGCATGCATGCAATGCGGGCACGCCTGTGCATCGTCGTCGTACCTGTATTTTCCTTTTTTTTTCATTTTGACCTCGATCCAGTGGCGGAACAGGGGGCCAGCAGGGGCCGCCGCCCCGCCCCCCCCCCCCCCCCCCTTGGGCCAATTTTTTTTTTTTTTTTGATCCCCCCTGTGCGTCTAAGCCCAGCATGCAGCGTGGAAGGTTTCTCTAGATCTGCATCCCGTGATTTCCGTCAGAATTGGAAGCAGAGGAAACGTCACGGACAAGAGGAGACTCGCATCGCATCGCATTGCATTCGCAGTTTGGCACCGTACCGAGTTGGGCGCCATGGGCATCCTCGTGAGAGCGTGCGCGCCTCCTGCTCCCGCCGCTGCGGCCGCGCCAGCACCCTCCCGCTCCAGGGACGCCGCCCAAGCCCAGCGGAGGAGCAATCCCTCGAGGACCATACAAGATGCACATTTACTTAGTTGGACTAACAACTGGATCGGGATATAATAATATAAGTTTATGTTTAATAAAAAATACATTAGTAATTTGGTTGTAGAAATATTTATTTGTTAGTGAAAAGTTAGGAGTTCGAAACCTATATATTGTGTTGTTTTTATTCTTTACTTTTATTGTCATTATTTATATACTTGTTTCTATTTTCACATTAACATTTAGTTGACCATAAAAAGTAAAAATAATATAATGAAAACACGTGACGCTTAGTTGAATGTGATGTGAAAAATAATGAAAACAGAATGGAAAAAAAGAAAGCATGACTAAACGTAACTGGAACCGGAGAAAAAGATAGAAAGAAATCAAAACAAATCTGAATAGAAAAAGGAAATAGGAAACATTTCGTCTGACAAGGATTTGGCTCGGAAATCAAAAAAAATGTGACTGACCAGAACTCACCCTTCTTCCTAACGTATACAGTCTCAAGGTTCCTGGAAAAACAGAAAAAAAAATATATACTTGTTGAGGTTTAATATTAGAATATATTCCTACTCTTTTGATTTTTTAGTTGGACTAAAATTCTTATTGAGATTAAGATATATTTGGATTATTAGGATTCGTAGGTACGTAGGTTACCTTAAAAATACGTTTTGGAATCAGACTTCATATCACGCTTTTAGATTTAGACTGGAAGACAACCTAGACTGGAATAGAACCCGGAGTGGAAGAAAAAGAGGTGGAAGAAAATACTTGGCGGAAATTTTGCCTCTTTATTATTAGGTATATATATATAGGTATAGATAGAATCACTAATTTGAAGTAGCAGTATATAGGCTTATATATACGCACGTTCTGATCGAGCGCAATAGTCTTACGTGCCGTTGCAATAGTCTCCAAGTCCACCACGCTACTCCTATCTAGGACGAGCGGTACTTAGGCATGCATGCAATGCGGGCACGCCTGTGCATCGTCGTCGTACCTGTATTTTCCTTTTTTTTCATTTTGACCTCGATCCAGTGGCGGAACAGGGGGCCAGCAGGCCCCCACCCCCCCCCCCCCCCCCCCCACCCCCATGCGGCCATTTTTTTTTTGATCCCCCCTGTGCGTCTAAGCCCAGCATGCAGCGTGGAAGGTTTCTCTAGATCTGCATCCCGTGATTTCCGTCAGAATTGGAAGCAGAGGAAACATCACGGACAAGAGGAGACTCGCATCGCATCGCATTCGCAGTTTGGCACCGTACCGAGTTGGGCGCCATGGGCATCCTCGTGAGAGCGTGCGCGCCTCCCACTCCCGCCACTGCGGCCGCGCCAGCACCCTCCCGCTCCAGGGACGCCGCCCAAGCCTAGCGGAGGAGCAATCCCTCGAGGACCGGCCGTGTGCTCATGCTCGTCCTCGGCGGCACCGGCGCGTCGGGGGATCCACGGCCACCTCACTCTCCAAGCTCCACCCCGACCTCGACATCCTCGTCGGAGGCAGCAACCGTTAGGTGCAGCAGGAGAGTAACCTTTTCTGTTGCGGATGAAACGAATCGATGCCACACTACGGGAAACAGGGCCATTGCCGACTGCCGAGATCTATGCCGACTGCCAAGGCCAAGGCAGTCGGCAAAGGTTATCTTTGCCGACTGCCCTAGCTGCGGCAGTCGGCAAAGACTATCTTTGCTGACTGTCGGCAGTCGGCGAAGGGAAGCAGTCGGCACATCTTGCTGGGGCCGAGACGGTGCCTGTCGCCGTCTTCTTTGCTGACTGCCCTGCCGTTTGGCAGTCGGCAAAGATTTTTTTTGTGTTTTTTTTCTTTGCCTTATGAGTCTAGGTCTTGCACGTTTGACGTCGTCACTTGCTCCAAACTTCCTCAAGTTGTTTTCCTAGCCTCCATATGTGATAACATGATACCTCGAGAAGTTTCGTGATTTTCTGAGCTGTTTTGCTATATTTCGTTGATTTCTTTTGTTTCCTTGAATTTTCCCCGTATAATCCAAGTTTGAACTGCAGGTGCATGAAATAATGAAACTTAGCCATTCGAAAAATGATATTCATGTTGGAGAGTGTATTTTGAGGCCGTGTCCAGAAGCTCACCCAAAAGTTTGAAGTCCTTGTCCACGGAACAGGACTTTCCAAGCGTGGTAGAGGTGCTTTTTAATTATATAAAATCCAAACGAAGTCAAAAAATCACGAAACTTGTCGAGGTGTCATGTTATCGCATGTGGAACCTATGATAAAAATTTCAAAAAGTTTGGAGTAAGTTGCGGCCCCGCGCCCCCGGCCGCGGGCCGACGCGGCCCGCGCCGCCGTCCCCGCACCGCCGCGGGCCCGGCCCCATGCCGCCGCCCCTTCTAGTCGTGTAAGGAGGAGGAGGAAGGGGAAGGAGGAAGGGGAAGAAGAAGGAGGAGGAAGGGGAAGAAGGAGGAAGGGGAAGAAGAAGGAGAGGAGGAGGAGGAAAGGGAAGGAGGAGGAAGGGGAAGAGAAGAGGAAGAAGAAGCAGGAGGAGGTGGTGCCGATGCAGTGACGTCCCGTCTCATTCTTGGCGTCATCTTCTCCACGTGCACGCCCCGCCACCACCGAACGTATGCAGATCGTTGTGAATGTCGGCCTTCATGCCGTTTGGGAATGTCGACCTTCGTGCCGTTGAAAATGTTGGCCTTCGTGTCTATGTTTTCTGCAGGTTTTGGAACCTCCCCGTGCAGGGGAGGTGCTGCCAAAATTTTCAATTGATTCTAACCTATTGCCTTTTTTTGCAGGACCCATGGGAGGGACTCGGCCACCCTCATCGGCTTCGTCGCCACTGCCCCGCTAGCCTCTCTCCACCGCCACCCTAGGTATAAATCACCTCCTTTCCTTACCCATTGTCATACTTAGGTCGCGTAACCGAGTTAGGCGTCTCCCGTTCGAAAGGGATACGCGGTCGTTGGTATGCTGATTAGTGCATATCTGCGACGGTATCTCTTTCGGATTGTCCACGTTTCTTGGACAGCCCGCGGATGCATAGATGGGTTAGCTTCCATGTTCAGCTCCCGTCCGAGCTGGAGTTTCGGCAGCACCTCCCTGTTGTTCTCCGGATACACACTCTCCCCAAACCGGGACGTGTATCGGGAGAACAGCGGGGAGGTGCTGCCGAAATTCCGTCTCGGACGGGAGCGGAGCATGGAAGCTAACCTCATTTACGTATCCTCGGGTGGGATTAGGACCTATCCTTCACCTATTAGATGGTAGGAATGCCTTGTACATGCAAATGCTGGTTTTATTACTCCCATACATTGGCACATGACAGAAGATGGCTGGCCATGAGTGGATGTACACGGGCTGGACAGAAAAGAGGAAGAGCGATGAATGGGTTCACGGGACCAATCAATTCCTGCAGCAAGCATTCGGCCGGGCTGCTCATGGGTTGGATCAGACGCTGTGTCCCTACAAAGACTGTAAGAACCAAAAAAGAAAAGTAGAGAGGGAGATATACAAAGATCTTGTCAAGCATGGATTTGTGGAAAACTACAAGAGGTGGATCTTCCATGGTGAAGCGAAAGCGACTGTTAGAGAGGAGGAGGTGAGAGCACGCCTCGAGGAGTTTGATGGAGATGCCGAGGTGGTCGACATGGTGGTAGACTATAACGAGGCACGTGGCAATGAAGGATTGGTGGAGGAGGATCCAGAGGAAAACGCAAAGGCGTTCTATGAAATGATGTCTTCGGCACAGAAGCCCCTTCATGAGAAGACAACAATGTCCCAACTGGATGCCATTGGACGTCTTCTAGGGTTGAAGTCGTAGTTGAGCCTGAGCCGAGACGGCTTCAATCTCATGTTGGTAGTGTTCGGCACAATGCTTCCGAATGACCACACGCTGTCGAAGAGCACGTACGAGTCAGTGAAGCTCCTCCGTGCACTTAAGATGCCGTATGAGTCGATCCATGCTTGTCATAATGGGTGCGTCCTATTTAGGGGAAAAGAACTAGTGGCAGCAACGCACTGTCCAAAGTGCAAAGCCTCTAGGTATGTGGAGGTGGACGTTAGTGATGGCAAGAAGGAACAGTCTAAGATCCCCGAGATGGTCATACGGTACCTTCCACTCACACCGAGGCTCCAACGGATGTTCATGACAGAGGAGTTGGCGAAGCAGATGACATGGCACAAAGATGGCAAAAGATACAGTGACAAGATGGTACACCCAGTGGATGCTGAGGCATGGTAGTACTTCGATGACCAGTATCCTGAGAAAGCTAGGGATGCTCGGAATGTACGTGTAGCGATAGCAACAGATGGGTTCAACCCGTATGGAACACATGCAGCCCCGTACACTTGTTGGCCCGTGTTCGTGATCCCCCTCAATCTTCCCTCCGGCGTCATGTTTGAGCCCAAGAACGTGTTATTGTTTTCGCTTGTGTGGCCATCCCTTAGGTACTAATGAGATCGCTTCTCTGTGCAGCTGTAGTCGGCGGGTTCAAACCCGACTCCGCAAATGGACCTTCTCCACAGCACAGGTTGACGGTTGGCCCGAGTCCTGGCGTTTCTCCATAGCTCGGGTGGGGGTATAGCGCGCCGCAGGTTGGACCGTCTGGGTGGTCTTCGTGGCCGACAGGGAGCTCCTCACACCACGGTGGTGACGACTGGTCGCAGGGCGAGTGAGTGGCTCGATGCCTTCATGTTGTTGGATGATGGATGTTGTTACTTTGTTATGTTGGACCCCTTTGCTACTTTGTTGGATGTTGGATGATGGATGTTGGACTTATGCGACTTGTTGGATGTTGGATGTTGCATTCGTGCGACTTGATGGATGATGGATGTTGTGGTTATGGATTATATGTGGATTTGTGTGATATATATGTGGATTTCTATGATATATATGTGGATTTCTATTATATATACATATATGTGCTTTGGTTGCTGCGATACATGAGGCAAAGCAACAAAAACAGCAAAAAAAACACATCTCCCAGCTTTGCCGGGCAGTCGGCAAAGCTGGGAACCTAGCTGCAAAAATCCCAGCTTTGCCGACTGCCCCTGGTGGTGACTGTCAGCAAAGCTGGCTGCAGAGCAAAACAAAAAAAAGAAAAATTTACCGACTGCCACCCCGGGTAGTCGGCAAAGGTTTTGCATATAAAAAAAAGGAAAAAAAATAAACCTTTGCTGACTGCCACCTAGGCAGTCGGCAAAGGGAACGCGCACCGTCATCTGACAATGGTGCGAGTTTCATTTGCCGACTGCCTACGTGGCAGTCGGCAAAGCCATTGCCGACTGCCTAGCCGTGGCAGGTGGCAAAGGTGGTCTTTGCCGCCTGGATCTTTGCCACCTGGCCTTTGCCGCCTGCCACATGGATTGCAGTCGACAAAGGCTTTGTCGACTGCAATCCTGCCTTTGCCGACTCCTTTCAGCAGTCGGCAAAGAAGGCGAATCCGGTAGTGCCACTTGCAGTGCTGCTGTCCCGTTTAAATTTGATTTGCCACTTTGCCAGGGACAAAGACAAATCTGTTGCAGCTAAGCTTGGGGCCAGTATAAAGATGGCAGCGGATCGGGTTCGGGGCGGATATCCGTGGGTTTCGGATCCATGGGTTTCGGTTTTGGTGCCTGGTTTTTGCCCACGGGTTTTCGGGTTCGGATACCCAAAATACCGCGGGTTTGGGGCGGATTCTGAATTTCACCCGTGGATCACCATTTGAGCCTCGAAACAACTCAGCCCACTAATAGCCCATTTGCAACCCTAGTATATAACCTGAAAATCCTCCATCCCTCTCCCTCACCCGGTCACCCCACCCCCTCCCTCCGCTCTCTCCGTAGCTGCTCGCCTCCCCTCGCGCCACTCACCTCCCTCCCTCAGCCGCTCGTCTCCCTCCCTCATCTCTCTCTCTCTCACACGGCGGCAGCAGTGCGACTCCCTGGAGCGGGGGTGTGCGCGGCTCCATCTCTCCCTCACCCGCTCTCTCTCATGCGACGTCGGGGGCTCCTGCGGCGGCGGGGCTCCTGCGGTGGGTTCCTGCAGCTGCGGCTGGAGGCCACACGAAGCACAGGCAGCGGCCACCACCAGATCCGGCGTCGGCGGGTGGAGGAGCAGCAGTAGCAGTCCTAGATCCGGTGCCACCTCCTCCTCTGGGCCAGATCCAAGCGGCAGCGGCTTCTCCGGCGGTTCACGGCGCGGGAGGTCACGGCGACGGAGCAGCTTATCCACCTCAGCGAGGCTATAAATCTTCGGGTTTTGGAGGATCCATCGGGTTTTGGTGATCCAGCGGGTTTGGTTTCGGGGATGGATTTTCACCCGATTTTAGGTTTGGGGCGGATTCGGGTTTTGACTTCGGGTTTCGGTTTTGGGTGCATGGAGACTCCACCCGATCCGAATCTGCCCCATTGCCATCTTGAGGCCAGTCTGAGTTCGTCCAGGTCGACACCGGCAATGCAGGCATGCTGAAGGAAGCGCTGCAGGGTCAGTATGAGTACATATGTTTAACTGATGGTATAGCTTCACGTTAGCAGCAAAGGTTCTCACATGGCTTCATTTCCCTAGTATTTATATCATGTTACCCATATTTGTCTAGCCCCCCTTTATCATTTTGCTGGTTCCGCCACTGCCTCGATCGATCTCGAATGTCCAGGAGAGTATGTACGATGTTCCATGGGTGGAAACTTAGAGCTTCTCCAACAGATATGCTATCTTGGTCATCTAGGCTATATTTGGCATTTTTCGTCAAAAATTGTTGTCCAACAGATGTGCTATCTTGTTTGCTAAAATACCAAGCTGGCTATCCCGGGGATTTCGCTAGGCAAAGAAAGCAAAGCTGCGCCGCTCACCATCTTCCGAAATCCCTCGCCACGTCGCTTGCCCGCGCGCGCGCGCGATCCTTCCCGCATGCGCTGAAGTTTCCTCTCGTGGCTATCCAGCACGACCTGCTCGATTCAACAATTCCCCATCTCATTCGAGTCGCCGTGAGCCGCTTCGGAGTCGCCGTTTTCCTCTTTGCCGTGAACCACCTCCCCGTCGCACCGCCGGAGCCCCTCTGAGTCGCCCTTTTCCTCTTCATCGTGAGCCGCTCCCCCGTTGCTCCGCCGGAGGCGCTTCGTCATGGAGAGGCGGCTTCCTCCAAATCACTGCCCCACCGTACCGCCGGATTAGCTTCGCCATGGACAGGCTCCACTGATTGCCGGTGAGATCCCAATTGCGTCGCTCTATTATCCTGACATCAGGCGGATGGGGGCAGCATCAGGCGGATGGGAACAGCATCAGGCGGATGGGCAGCAGTTGGGATGGGAGCAGCAGGCGGATGGGAGATCCCAACTACGCCGGGGAGATTTCAACTCGTCGTCGCTCCCCATTATCCTGGCAGCAGGCGGATGGGAGCAGGACTCACCAATGCTGTCATGGTTGGAGAGTGCGGCGCAAGGAGGCCAGCAACGACGAGTCTTTCCACCCAACAGTGCTGCTGCTACTACATCGAACCCATACCTTGACGTGTGCTCAGGTGAGTCTATTTTTCAGTACGTCTGTTACCATGTACAAAATGGTTAGTTTAGTTGAAAGCAGCAAGGGAACCAACTAAGATCAAACATTTTAGTTGTCTGTATCATAGATGAGTTTCACTTATTTTTCTGCACTTTATACCTTGCTCCTTGGATGTCAACTGACAGCATATTGGCACTCAACAGCTTGGTCGTTGGGTGCAGCCATAAAGATAAATTTTCATGGTTTTGCTATCTTTGCTAGTTCAGTAGATCACATCAGATCAATGCTGCTTTTTTTAGTTGGCTGAATTTTCATTCACACACTAAATTTTAGTAATTCCCAGATCAGTAAGGAATAATGAGTGTATAATGACCCAAGAGTCAACCATTATCTTAATCAGTAGTTTAGTCTCCCCAAATGATGATGGGATAAGTTGTAGTCATTTCTACTCAGGTTGACCTCTAATCTGCTCCATATCTCATAGGTTTTGTTTGTGACCTAAAGAAGCTTTAGGCCTATGCTCTGAAGTCTGAAGAAGCAACTCATCTGTATTTGACAGAGTAATACCAGTAGCTTGTAATACTTCCTATGTACACAACTAGCAGTTTGGTTTCTAGCATATTTACATTTCACAGCAAAAATATACCAGTATCGACACTCAGGGGCTGCACGTGCATTTATCGTCTCTCTCTCTATGTATTCACGATCCCAGGTGCGAAGTGTGCTCTTGGTCTGCACAATTAGCTGTAGTTAAGCATGAGGTTAGGTAGGGAGCTTTCTCCTAAGCCTGTTGAAGGAAGGTCACAGCGGCTGGCTTATGCAATTTTCACATAGTAGTACAGCGTCTTTGTGAGTACTGCCCTAGTGTCATAATGCTCAAGACAGTAGCTTCCTTTGTGTTGAGCTGCTTGTTTACAGGAGCTTGAGATTGCTTTTTCAGCACACTGATTAGGCCATGTCAATTATTTGCTGCTATTTGTTCTGTGCTTCTGTCCGAATTCTTGTATGTTACGGTACTGAAGCAATGCCATATGCACAAAGTGTTATGTAGCTAAGTTTTACTGCATGATCATTTATTTGCTATAATTTAAGCACATCTGGTGCCACCTTGTTTAATAGTGCAAGCATGTTCAGTCTGTTTCAGTCTCAGAAGACATTTTGATGAAATCTTTTTCAGTCTGGGCAGTGCACTTCCCCTTTATTTTACTCTTTGCTAACATGTTCAGTTCATCATCTAATATGTTCCTTGTGTTATGTTTTTACAGCCGAAATGGATTCAGGGAGACCTTTGACCGACATGATTATGGAGGGTTTCACTCTAGGTGGAGTGTCTAACAATATCCCACCTCATAATGAAGAAGAAGCACGCAATGAGGTCCCTGAAGCGGTCAAAGGAAATAAAAGAAGGTCCAAAAATTTCACACTTAAAGAGGACGAGATGTTGGTGTCAACGTGGCTAAATGTGAGTTTGGATCCTGTGAGAGGAGCCAATCAATCAAAAGATACCTATTGAAAAAGAATACATGATTACTTTCATTCAAAAAAGGATTTTGAATCTGATCGCACACAAAGTTCTCTAATGAGTCGGTGGTCTAGTATACTACATGACTGCAACATATTTGCTGGTTGTGTTTCGAAGGTAGAGGCTCGAAATCAGAGTGGCGCATCTGTTGATGACAAGGTTAGATGACCTACCTTCACATGCTAATTTCCTATATGCTTTTGCTGAATCTCATGTGTCATCTTTGTTTCCCATTGCAGCAAGCAAACACATTAACTATGTATAAGAATGACGACCAATTACACAGGACTTTTCAGTACATACATTGCTAGAAAATACTCAAAGACCATTCGAAATGGATGAATAGGCTCCCGCCAACGGGACCTCAGAAACCATTCAGCAAAAAGCAAAAGACCACTGCCAGTTCAACTCCTGCTACAGATGCACCACGCCATATTACTGGTACTGTAGCTGAGACTGAAACCAGAATAACCACGGTGGAGAGGCCTGCAGGGACTAAAAAGGAAAAGCTGAAATTAAAGCAGCGTTCGAGCATTGAAGCTTTGGATTATTTATTGGCAAAAAAGAAAGAGGTGGATGCTGAGAAGGAGTTGAAGAAAAAGGAGAGGGAGTTGAAGAAACAAGAGATGTGTCAGAAAGCCCTTGCCTTGCAGGAAGAAAGAATAAAACTTGACAAAGAAAATTTGATTTCGAGCGGGATCGAGAAGAAGAAAGAATTATAAATATTGATATGAGCACCATGTCAACTAGACAGCAACAGTTCTACGATGATCAACAGAAGAAAATACTTGCAAGACGGCTTGAAAATTAGTAGAACCATGATTTTGAATTTTTTAGATTTGGGCATAGTGTGAGACATGTTTAATTTTCTAAAATATTTTAGTTCACAGCATATCGGATTGATTAATGTTCTTGCATGAACCTTGTTATCTATATTATTCTGTAAAGGAGCTGCTTTTGACGTTTGCACCATCACATATATATTTGGGCTCGTGACACTGCATTTGATATCTGGAGCCTACTGTAGCCTGTCCGGCAATACATAGAAGTGCAGGTTGCTGTCAAGCATGCTGCAGGGTGGGCATGTTTGGTTTATTAAACCCTGGCCCCTGGGCAAGTTGCCTGTGACCTTTTGTCAAAAAAAAAAAGTTGCCTGGTCATGCATACTCTGATTTCATAGCGTTGTTTGTTTGGTCAGGCATACTGTGATTTCATATCAGATATTTGAAAGAAAAAACATACCCTGGTACTATAAGTCTGAGCAAAACTATCTGAGAAATTATAATGTCAATGACTCTTTACTGATGATTCTTTTTAGCCCAAGGTGCAGCCATTGTGATCTGGACACTCCTAGACAAGAACTTTTTCTTTCTTTCAATCTGTAAACCTATGTGCCCAGCATCCTCTGCTCAGATTACAGAACTAAGACCTGACAGCAAACTATCTATGAACATTGGATGGAATGGCAAGTTCAAGCCTTTTGCATCTGACAAAAAGCACAGTGAAGAAGTGGATGGAAGCACTGTTTGCAGATGGTACTGTAGCCTGTCCGGCAAAACATTCAGGTTTTCAATACAAATGAAAGGCAAGCCTGTCACATAAAAAAATATGTATCTGTACATACATACTGATAGGGATAGTATCAATGCCATCCATTGCGTCAATGCTTTGAATTATTACAGTATCTAATAAATCAAACAAAGAAGATAGGTCTAGAAACTAATACATAATGCCTTGATGCTGTCATAGTAAATGAAATTATTAATCAGTAATATTTGTATATAAATCTGGGAAATTATGCCACAGGTGCTCGATAAGGTCGGCTTGAAGCTGTGTGTGTGTCTCCTTGTCCTTGATCTTCTTGTAATTCTGCATGAATGCATCCAACTCAGGTGTAGCATCGTGTGATACAATTACCTTTTCTCCCACATCATCATATCTAAAATCTTTTTCATCAACTCCCTTGTCTTAACAATCATATTGTGCATAATGATACAAGCCCTCATGACAAGTTGAATTGTATCCTCATCCCACACACATGCTGGCGCTCGAACAATGGCAAAGCGAGCTTGTAGAACCCCAAATGCTCGTTCGACATCCTTCCTACAAGCTTCTTGTGCTTTTGCAAAATATTTGTTCTTATTACCCCGTGGCTCGGGTATGGCCTTCACGAATGTGGCCCAAGATGGATATATACCATCTGCTAGATAGTAACCCATAGTATAATCATTCTCATTGATGCTATAATTTACCTGTGGCCCTTGACCTTCAGCAAGCCTTGCAAATATAGGAGATCTTTGAAAAACATTTGTATCATTGTGCGAACCCGGCATCCCAAAGAAAGCATGCCAAATCCAAAGATCTTTAGAAGCAAGAGCTTCTAGAATAATTGTAGGCTCCTTTTGATGTCCCCTATACATACCTTGCCATGCACAAGGACAATTCTTCGAGGTCCAGTGCATAGAATCAATGGAACCAAGCATGCCAGGAAAATCTCTACTCTCACCAATTGCAAGTAATCTGGTAGTATCATCCTCATTGGGCAACCTCAAGTATTCATGTCCAAATACCTGAACAACAGCTCTGACAAACTTTCTAAGACTTTCTAGAGCAGTACTCTCCCCAATATGGATATAGTCATCCATAGCATCAGCTGCTACTCCATAAGCTAACATCCGGAATGCTGCCACCACCTTCTGCAAACAAGATAGTCCTAGGGTTCCGGCTGCATTCCTCTTCTGCACGAAATAGTCATCATACTCCTCAATGGTCTTCATTATGCGTACAAACACATGACGCCGCATTCAAAACCTATGATGTCAGATAAAAAAATATTCGGACCTCAAGGCATACACTAAACATAAGTCAATAAAATATGAGAAAATTAACCTGCACCTGAAATAGCTCGGTCCATACGTAGGATTATCTGAGAAACAATCTTCATACAATCTGCAATGCCCCGACTGCCTATCACAATTCACAACACGATGTCCCTCTACAGAACCACGATGGCATGCTGGATTGACAATTTCCGATACTACTATATGCGCTACCGCAGTATATACCTCATCATCATCATCATCCGACGACGACGACGAAGAATCCATCAGCTCATTAACTACATCTTCAAATTCCATTATGAACCTTTGATTACGAGGGTCCTACGAATCTGCTTGAACACAACCGGGATTAAAGAAAGAAGATGGGTGTCGATCTACTCATTTGATAACGTGACCTAAAGGAATATCATATCAAGCATACATGAGATGATGGGGGATCCGAACACCTACAGGGTAGCAGCAGCCTGTCGCCACCAAGATCAGCGTCTCATCATGGGTCGGAACACCTACAGGGACGCACGCAATGGCGATGTCACCGCCAGGAGCCCAAAACGCGACGAGTCTTCTATTCACGCGAAGGAGCACAGCCGCTGCCAGTACGTTCGTGCGGACGACTCCGAAGGAATAGGTCGTGGAAAGTTTCAGTGCCAGGCAGAATAGGTCAGTGGTAGTTGGGGATGTGGCAATTTTTTAATATACAAGATGAGAAATAGCAAGTCTATTGGAAAACTCTTCTTTTCTGAGGACTTCTATATTTTACAAAAGAGCTAAACTATGCAATTTGGCTATTTATTTTGCCACATCTGTTGGAGATGCTCTTACTTGTGCCTAACGTCACAAGAATATAATGCAACTCTAGGTGTGTCTTGTTAATTGAACTATTTTAAATTTGATAAAATTCATAGAAAAAGTATCAACATTTATGACTCTAAATAGTCATATTATGAAATGTATTTCATAATGAATCTAATGATATTATTTGGTACCATAAATATTTGTAGCTATTTATGTAAATTTGGTCAAACGTAAGACTTGAGATTCTGAATACTTTTATGTTTTTTTTGTAAATCATTGTATAAACATATACGCTAACATGCATGGATGTACATCCACACCCCTATGGATGCACGCACAGACAGATCCTACCCCTATGAGCACCTCCAAAACGACTCACCGGCAGATTTTGATATTGACAGTCTTCATTGTCACAACCACGTCATCAACCACTAAGAGAATACATTGTTAAATCTTAAATAAATCCAGAGAAATATAAACACCTTCATCAAGTCTAGAATTTGAACATGGATGGATAAGTTCCACCGCAACAAACTTAACCAGTTGAGCGGTACCTGCGATAGTTTGACTTAATTAGTACTATACTAGAGTTGCATCTTTTTTGGGATGGAAGTATAGAGCTCTACAATAGATCCCCATTACAACACCCCAATATAGTAATATAGTGCTAATGTGGCTACCCAATACCCCTTTTTTGTTAGTGGAGGAGATATTTGCAGCGGGTCACCAATATCTTATCCCCAGTACACGGTCTCACAAGTTTAACATGTGAAGCCCATATTTAGGTGGGCCAAATCATTTTTTCCTCGGAAAAAGATTCGGTAACGATCATCCCTACCACGACCCCGTGCGGATGTATCAACTATCACTGAGAGCGTGATTGGTTCGTTAGCCGAGCGTGGTTCGAACCTGTCAACCAAGCCTGTGTTGACCAGGGTGGGTAGATGCAAAACGTGCTTGATTGGTTATCTGCTCCCATGCAGCCAGTCCAGAAAGCAGAAAGTGATTGGTTGCCACAAATACAGACCAATTCTGCATGGCTGCTCTCTATCTTCGCCCAACCCCTGGGCTCGGCCTGCACAGCACCAGCCAGGCGGAAGGGTCGAGATGGTGAACTAGAGGGGGTAAATAGTCCTTTCTAAAACTTAATCGCGTCGGCTAACCGAAATAAATGTAGAATTAAAATTATCGGTCTAGTCAAGACTACACCCCTCTATCTATAACTTTAGCACCTTATAAAAGATCCTAATCAAGCAAATAAGGTGCCAAACTAGCAAGAGCTCACCTATCCAATTCTAGGAGCAAGGTCACACAAACCTATACCACTAGTACTTTGCACACCGGGGAACTCCTACGCAATCAGTAAGCAAAAGCACTAAGCTCCTAGGCTCACTAGCAATGCTCAACAACAAGGCAACCAATGTCAAATTAGAGAGCGCAAATTACTTAGCTACACAAACTAAGCAATGTGACTAACAAGGTTACACAAACCAAATTAACCACGCAAAGAGGATACTTCTAGCTACACAAGCAAGAAGGTAACTAGCTAACTACACAAGCAACTAGTTACAAGAGCAACTACACAAGCACTATATATATAATGTAAATACAAGCTTGCGTAGAGAGGATGCAAACCACCGTGAAGAAATACACAAAGTTGACACGATGATTTTAAACCGAGGTTCCCTTGGTTGCCACCAAGCTAGTCCTTCGTGGTTCGGCAGCTAATCAGTATCCACAACCGAGCCTCCTAAAGACGCCACAAGAACCTACCACAAGTGTGGTAGCTCAATAACACGCTCTATTAGAGTTGCTCTTTTCGATCCCCACGGGGTGAGCACAATCCCCCTCACAAAGCTTCTCCGGAGCCTCGCACAATCTTCTTGCGAGCTTCGACAGAGCCACAAGCCACCAAGACATTTAGGAGGTGGCAACCTCCAAGAGTAACAAGAACCGCCGGCTTGCAACTCGATCACCTAGTGCCACTTGATGCAACCTCACGATGCAACCACACTAGAATCGCTCACTCACTCGATCAGATGATCACTATCAAGTATGAGTAAGTTAGAGGACTCCCAAGCAGCACCACATAAGCCACCAAGGCTATAGTGTGCTAAGCTCTCTTGCCCAAGGTCGGCCAACCACTTATTTATAACCCCATGGTCGAAATAGTCGTTGGTCCCTTCACTGGGCAAAAATCGCGTTGACTGAGCAAAAATCGCGTCGACCGGATGCGCAGGTCGCAACAACCGGACATGCCAACCCAGCGTCCGGTCACCCGTGGCCATCCACGTGTCCTCCCCTTCAAACGTCGAACGTCTGATCTCAACGGTCACCTGCCACGTGCCAACGGTCAAGAACGACTGGACGCGCAGCAAACCATGACCGGACGCATAGGTGCGCACACCACCCATGCGCGTGAAGCACTGACCGGACGTGCCGACACCTCATACCAGACGCTACAGTGCCAGCATCCGGTCAAGTACAGAGAGCTCCTAAGAGGGTTTTTGTCGATCGGACGCGTCTGATCACAACTGACCGGACGCACCACGGCGTCCGATCGTCCTTGCTCGCTTCGTTGCTCCACTGGGTGCTTGACCGGACGCGTCGGTGCAAAACCCAAGCATCCCACACTATACGCTACTGCCACTGACTAGATGCGTCCGGTCATGCCAAGACTGCGTCAAGTGCAGCGTCCGGTCACCCTAGTGACCTCCATTCGCCGCCGATTCTTCGCCGAATCCTGCCGAGCAAGCTCGACAGGAGGGAGAGGAAGTCTCCACACTTCTCCACCTCTCAAACATCGTCTCCTTTGCAAATGTGATAACTCCACTAAGTGTACATCATTATGTGCATATGTGTTAGCATTTTCACAATCATTTTCTTCAAAGGAATTAGCCACTCAACTTGCCACGCCACTCGATTCTAGCAACGATGCAAAGTTAGATCACTCAAGTGGCACTAGATGACCGATATGTAAACAAGTTTGCCCCTCTTGATAGTACAGCCATCTATCCTAAATCTGGTCATGCACTTCTCTACACAACCCTTGACCGGTGAAATGAAATGCCCTAGGTTATACCTTTGCCTTGCGCATTTCCATTCCATCTCCTCCAATGTTGATGCAACACATGCACCAACCAATCACCAAATGATACGATCCACTTCATATCATCATGTGACCGTATTGGTTCATCAATCTTGACATTACTTGCTCTTCACCGTTGTGTCGGTTCATCGGCGTCAAGTCTTTCTCAAGCTTCACCGTCACACGCGGTCCCTCACTTCAAAGCCTCCGACTTGCCCTTCACACTTGCAACCGGTCCATCAAGCCAAGCCTCATATTGATCTTCTCCACCTTGGTCACATGACTTCATGTCATGTCTCATATGCAATAAGCTCCTCCATCATCACATGTGCAAGCTTTTCAACATCTCCAAGCCATTTCCACCTCCATGGCATATGTTGTTCACACATATGTACCTGTAGACTAATCACCTATGTATCTCACATAAAATACAATTAGTCCACTTAAGTTGTCACTCAATTACCAAAACCAAACAAGGACCTTTCACAGGCTGCCAACAAACACAACTCCATCTCGTTTTTACTTGAAGTCATTTAGATTCCTAAATATTCATTTTATGTTCTAAGATTTTGAAATTTAAAATTTAGAATTTTCAAACAACTTAGAACGTTGACATGATCCATGCCACAATTGTAGTTTTAAACACAATCTACAGCTTTGTAGTTAACAATTTTTTATTTAAAATCATTTAGACTTCAAACAAATTATTTCAAAATTCTCATATTTTGATAATCAGTTTTTAAATTTAACTATCTCGCATGGAGTAACACCCTATACTAAAGTTTTAAATCCCAACGATGTTTAAAGCTTTATAGTAGACAACTTCTTTATGTGAAATTATTTAAGAGCTAGAATATTCATTATATACAAGATTCTCAAAAGTTTTAATATAAGAAAATAGCATCCTATTCAAAGTCACAAGATAGTATGTATGGACTATGACGCCTAAGAGGAGGGTTGAATTAGGCTTTCTAAAAACTTCTATTCTAAACTTGGCCTCTATTTTTCACTTATCAAAACCTATACAAGAAATTAATCTATCTTGACGTGCAACTAATTAATCTATACAAGGTTTTGTTAAGTGTGTTGCTTTCTGTACCGCAAAAGAGTTATGCAACCTAGGTTCCAATTATATCAACTAGCCTAACAAGCTAAACTAGAATAGTAAGCACAATTGTAGTTTTAAACACATTTCTTGTAGTGCACACAACCTAGTTACACAATGTAAAGTGCGGAAGCAGAATTGAGATAGTGATGCAAACTCCCGTTGATGACTCAAGTATTTAATTAATAGATGTATCAAGAAACTCATGCTTCCCCCTAATCCTCGTTAGAGCCCCTCTCAAGAATGTCCTCACAAGAGCCAAGCTCCTGGTCGAGTAACTTTATGGAGCCCACGGGCCTTTTTCATGCGCAAGTGGGCCTCCACTAGGTCTTCACCTAGACCGCTCCCCGTCATTGTCTTCACTATCGAGTTTTCGAATAAATTATCGCGTGTCTTGTTCCTTTCGGTACTGTGAGGTGTGATCTCGCACCCCCCAAGAAACTAGCCATTAGGCAGCAGGACCCGGCTTTTTGCAACTCACTGGAAAGCTACGGTGGTACCACTGGATAAATCCGGTGCTGCCACATCAGCTAGCTGTTGGATCTGAGGGATTTTTACCGGTGCTTCTCCGATGCATATCACTGAATAAATTTGATGCCTCAAAATCCTCTCTGGAATGCCTTTGGATGCCACCTTTTCTCTGGTGCTAGTGTCTCCGCTGGCCACTGTATAAATCCGGTGCCAACCCTCGGTGACTAGAGCCGTTGGACCTTTTCAGTGCTTCTGTTTTCACTATATTCTGTGTGCTGAAGCTGTTTTCTCCGGTGCCATCTCCTAGTAGCCACCAGACTTATCCAATGCTGCTGATGCGAAGTTGTTCTTCTTTGTTTCTCTGTATTTTCATGTCCACGCATTTGTATCTTGTGTCTTGGACATTTAGCATGTCTTGTAAGTCTTCAACATATCTTCTAATGTCTTTCTTGAGGTGTTTACCATATCCCGACTGTGGGGGTATAGACCCGTATACCCTCATGGCTCCACATGGGCCGCGCCAGACAAGGTGGCCCAATTCACCAGAAAGGGCCGCGCGGATCTCCAAATTGCTCGGCGAACCGTGTGGAGCAAGCAGAGACTACCTGATGGTCAAGGAAACAAAGTCGGTTAGAATAGATATTGTATCCTCCGTGGATACAGCGGTTGTAATCGGCTAGGATTAGATTCCTTAGATCTGTAACCTTGCCCCCCGTACTATATAAGGCAGGCAAGGACCCCCTCAGATCATCATCATCACGTATCAATACAATCCACAAAGACGCAGGACGTAGGGTATTACGCAGTTCACGGCCCAAACCTGGATAAATCTCGTGTTCCTCTTGCATCACCATCTAGTTCGTTGTCTTGCGCATCTCTACCGATAATCTACTACTGTGGGCATACCCCTCGGTAGACTACCGACCACATCTCGTTGATAGTGGCGCACCAGGTAGAGGGTGTGCGTGCAGACTCCATGACGAGCCAGATGGTCAGCTTCCCTGCTTCCATAGCCCTTCCGGCAGGACTGACGTTCACGATCAAGACGTTCACCTAGACCACCACCGCTGACGGCCCCGCTGAAGCCGTGGAGGCGATGCAGGCTCCTCCTGCGCCAACCGAATCTACATCAACAATGGTGGATTTAATCCCGGGACCACTCTCAGGGTCGCCTCTTCTGACCACTCGTCGTCTACTTCCTCACTATCAAGGGAGGCATCTCGACAACACCGATTTGATCGAGTCTATCGATCGGGTCACCACGGGCCTGGCTAAAACTCTAACTCTAGTAGATTCGATCAGAGATCGATCTGCTGAGGACGGCTAAGGACCCACCCACCGTTCTTGACCTATTCGGGCTGGCCGCCAGAGGCGTCTTGACCCCGATCTCATGATTACGGCAACTCCAGAGGGGCGAACAGTTTGTTACCGACCACGACCCGCGATTGGCCTGAGGTCGGGGGATTACAAAGCCCTAATGGAGCACTCACCAAACACCTACCCATATGAGCTGGTGAACACGTCATCTAAGTATACCGCCCTCATACCACATCTGTTCGTGGATCCCGCTGAGCGCGACCACGTTTTGGATCTCTATCTGATAGACCTGTCTGAACCAAACCACCCTGCGCCTACTATCAACGTGGTAGAAATCAAGCAGATCGGAGAGGACTCCCTCTCTACAATCTCAGAAGAGAGTACCGGGTCTACCGAATCTCACGGGACTAACTATACCCGCACCCTCATTGATCCATATGGGCAGGAGTTTTTAGCTTTTCCACCAGGCTTCAGAGGCGCTGTCTTTGCCGTTAGCAACGACGAACCCCCCACGACGGGGAGACTGATCAAGAGAGGGTTGCTCGGGAGGAAAGAAACGCCGATCGTAGGGCTCGGAGGGTCGACCTGGAGAATGCCGAAGAAGATGCGGCTGACGCAAGCGCGGGTGGCCAGCGCGATATCTGCCGTGATCTGACCAACACTTTCGACATGTGCGACAACCAGCAAGTGTTCAAGACGCCGAGCGCCAACATTGCCGTCGCCACGAACGAATTGAACAAGCTCCCTAAATCCCCGGCACTCGACGTTGTCAAGGCTTATTTGAAGGCAGCCACAGTCTAGGTCAACGAGAGGCATACACCCGCTCCATTGGCGTCCACCACCCAAAGTCATCACCAACGAGGTTCCTGGCAACGGGGAGGTCCCTATCTTTACCAGGGCCACGACGTAAACTATGAGGCGCACCATCCCCGAGATCAAGGTGGAAGACGCAATGTCGACCAGCGAGGCGAGCATGACGCTGATCAAGGGGGCGAACGTAACCAACATGGCGGGCATGGCGCATGTCATGGAGGAGAGCGTGTTGCAAACCATGGTGGCAGTCATGGTAGACAACGCGGTGCCGACCAGAAAGTGGAGCAGCTTGGAGGCGACCTTCATGATCATCTCAGTGCCAAATTGAATTTGAGGGATCGCATCGAGAACAATCGAGAGGAGCGTCATGCATCTGAGATGCAGCGCAGGCGAGAATATGATAAAGCACATGGTGCACCCGACCGTGACTACGCACCACGTGCTGGCCATATCCTCGGCCTCCAGCCATTCACTAATCAGCTCTATGCTGTCATCTGGCCAAGAAACTTCAAGCTCCACGATCTGGACACCTACGACGAGAAGGTCAATCCCGAACAGTGGATAACACTGTACGAGATCGCTGTCCGAGCAACACACGGCGATGAAGACGTGATGGCCAATTATTTGCCTGTGGTCATCAACTAGTCTACGAACCAATGGCTCCTCAGCCTGAGGGAAGGTTCCATTAATACCTAGGCCCAGCTCAGGAGGGCTTTCATTGACAATTACATGGTCACTTGTCAACAAACCGGCAACAAGTACGATTTCGAGAAAGTCAGAGACTATCCAAATGAACCGTTGCGTGACTACATCTGCCGCTTCTTAGAAACACGGATATCCATCCCTAACATCAACAGCGATGAAGCTATCTCCGCGATTATCAGAGGCCTCCGCCACCATGATGCTCTCAGGACCAAGCTTCTCCGCAAGAGGCCCGACTCAGTCCAGGACCTTCTCATGGTGGCGGAGAAGTGGGCAGATGCTGATGAGGCCAACCAGCAGATCAAGGAGGATGTTGGATGGGCTCCTCGCCCTGACCAGCAAAATCGCTGCCCCGACGACCGGCGTGATGATCGGCGTCGTGACGACCGCCGCGATGATCGGCGCAACGACAACCACGACCGCCGCAACGACAATCGTGGTCGGCGTCGGCAGGATGACTTTAGGGGGTGGCAGAGCCGCAACCGACTAGTTGACAATGTCATCAACGCCGTCAAGTCAGCGCCCAAGCACAACTATGAGGATGCCTACTCTAAGGTCCTTTAGGGTCCCTGCCCAACTCATCCGGACTCCGGCCATACAATGGAGGATTGCAGGGGTCTGAAGTCCATCTACCGCTCGGACCCCCGCAAAAGGCAGCGCGGCGGCGACAAAGACAGCAATAAGAGCGACCGCCGGGACGACAAGAGGCCTGATGAGGAGGACAAAACCGAAGAAGAATGCGACAAGGACCCTCGTCAGGTCTACAAGGATCCCGATAGAAACATCCGCAGCATCTTTGGTGAGAAAGTTGTCCTGAAGAATGGGCAATAGAGGAAGCTTACCGCCTGAGCTGTTATGGCCCTCAACAACACTGATGGAAAGGTTGCCGACCCTAAGTATCAAAACTAGTCGCACCAACCCATTACATTCAGCAGAGCTGACCAGTGGGCCAATATTCTAGAGCCAGGGTGCTTCCCCTTTGGTTTGGATCCCGTCATCAGAAACGTACAATTCAAGAAGGTGCTCATCGATGGTGGAAGTGCCCTCGACATCCTCTTCCGCAATGCTCTAACTGAGTTAGACATTAAGCCGAAAGACCTCGAGCCTTACGACGCACGTTTCTAGGGAGTGCTCCCGTGGCAGACCTCTCAACCTTTGGGGTAGATCACACTGGTCGTCCAGTTCAGCACCGCCGACCACTTCCATATCGACTACATCAACTTCATCATAGCGGACTTCGAAGGAACATAACATGCCATACTTGGCCGACCAGCTCTGGCCAAGTTTATGGTGATACCGCACTACGTCTACCTACTCCTGAAGATGCAAACCGAGAAGGGCAACCTCGTCTTTGTGCTCCTTGTCGAGCTGGCTATTTTTCTCTACCAGCTCCTTGTTGCTTTCTGCTAGCTAAGCTAGCTTGTTAACAAGAAGAATTTTCTCTACCTCCATGCCTGCCGAGCAGAGCGTGGTTTGTCAGCAAGTTATAAGGAGAATAGTGTACGAAGATTTTGTCATATACCTTTCTTTTCCTGGTCAAGGCGGTGGCGCTGCTCCTCTACGCTGGATTGTAGCGTGTCCTGTTCATTCCGGGCCTGTTGTAGTGCCTCTTGCAGGCGTGCTATGTCCCCCTTTAGGGCTTTGTTTTCCTCCACGGTTGGGATGATAGTATCAAAGCACCGTTTTCGGTACTTCGATGTTTTTTCAATGCTCTGCAACACAATGAAGGATCAGTAACAACAATTTCTACAAAAGACTAATAAGGTTACATCGGGTTTCTAGTGCTCTTACCTTTATTTGGCCCATCAGGCCATCTACCATTCGCTGCAGTTTCTGGATGGCCCGGTCAGAGTGGTCTTCTTTGTAGAATACCCACTTGTCGCCCCGCTTCCTTGCAACGCGGACGCATTGAGGCGCTGCGGTTTCTTCTTCTGGGCGAACGATTTCCTCAATCTCTGCCTCTTCTTCAACTGCAGCGGCTTCGGCTGCTGGACCCTCTGTAGCAGGGTTCTCGGTGCCGCTCTTCTCGACCACTACAATGCCCATTACACCGCCTGAGGCGGCGCTGGGCTCCTCGGCAGTGGGTGTGGGCTCTTCACGCTGTTGCTCTGGGGTGTGCTGGTTGGCAGTGTCGCTGGGCCCAACACGCTCCTCAGCAGTGCGGCTACTCTCCCCAACTGATGGCGGTTGGCTACCAGTGGGGTGCTCCACATCCTTTGTGGACTCCGGCCTACACCAGCTTAATAAGCTACCGCCTTCGGAAATTAAAAAGGGGGTTATAATACTACTTACAGTTCCGAGCGCCTGAATGCAGCTCTGAACGGCCGACCGCTCTAGCTCTCGCTCCCCGTAGTGCGGGTACCAACCGCCTGGCTACTGCTTGCCTACTCCATCCTGGCTCGAACACCCGCAGGAACTGCTGAGCCAGTCCACCCCATGCTCGGTATGGTCGTCTGAGGAGGTGTCGCTGCTCGGGGAGGCATTGCTCCTCAGGGCGGCGTTGCTACTCAGGGAGGTGTCGTTGCTCGGGGTGGTGTGGGTGCTCTTGGAGGTGTTGCTGCTCGAGGAGGAGTGGGCGCCCTTGGCGGCATCGGCGCACGGGGCGCACTTTGCGCCCTCTGCTGGTGTGCTAGCGGTATCTTGTCCTCCTCGTCTTCCTCGTCGTCGGTCAAGCCGGCCACGACTCTATGTCATTTCCGGCTGCTTTCTTCATCATCAATGATCAAAGGGCCCCCTGTGCCTAGGGGGTCCATGGACTTTCTCTTCTGGGAAGGTCCCTCTGGTGCGGGGTGTTTCCCAGCTGCTTTCCTTGTAATCCGGGGTTCCTGTGCATCCACACCAGCTGGCCAATCGTCGACAGGCACGTCAGAGATGTACACAGCTGCCCGGTCCTGGCCACGGATCTTGCAAACATCAGATTAAATGTTATGGTTGCAGTTTGGCAACTAAAAGATATCAAATTTACGCTATGGGCGATGATTGGACATACCTGTGGTGGCGGCGCTGTTAATTTGTACACCTTCATTGTGTTCGATGGCATGCGGTATCCTAATAGGTCGAACAGCTGCGCCACCCACTAGTTCACCTCCTCGCGCGTGAGGTTCCTTGCCGACTCCCTGGTGGGGTCGCTTGACCCCGAGTACTTATACAGCGGATGCACCCGCTCCTTGCATGGTTGCACCCGCCTGCAGATGAAGTTCAGTGCCACCGTTGGTCCGTCGAGCCGGCTCCTGTCAAACATCCTGAGCAGCTCTTCAACTTGTACCATTTCGGTGCTGGACGGCCTTGCCAACCAGCTCTCCTGCTGCTCGGGGATCTGAGCGACGTCACAGGCGACGAATGGCTCATGTTCTTGCTGCATGTAGAACCATTTCTTGTACCAATCCCTTGTGGATGAACTCAGGGGTACATTTAGGTATTCAGCCTTCACCCGTCCCTTAAGTTCAGGTACCCTCCTTTGGCTACCTTGGATCCTCCCGCACCTCCTTTCTTCTTGAGGCAGTAAAAGTGTCGCCACAGATTGAAGTGGGGCTGGATGCCGATATACGATTCGCAGAGGGTAATAAAAACGGACACAGCAAGAACAGAGTTTAGGTGGAGATTGCATATGCTAACCCTATAGTAGTCACACAGCTTCTGAAGAAAGGGATGGCATGGATTCCCAAATCCGCACCAATAAAAATCTTCAAAGACAACGATTTCGCCAGGATGGGGGTCTGGATAGTTCTCACCATCAGATGTCCTCCACCCTCCGATTGCGGCCTCAGCCATTACGCCGGCGGTGACGAGCTTTGAGAGGGTGTCCTCTGTGCTCATTGACTTGTTCCACTCCGCCGCCATCAGCTGTGCTCTTGCTCCGCGGCCCCCGCGCGCCATCCTCTTCCTCTTCTCCAACTGCGGAATGCGGATGCGGTGTATGGGGTGGTGTTGGAGCGGCTAGATCTGGTGGTGTTCGGATCTAGGTTTACGGGCACAGCGGCGATGGAAATGGCGAAGAAGGCAGAGCGAACGGTGTGGAAGACAAACTGACGCGAAGTGGCTGCCGTGGGAGAAGTGGGGCACCGCCGTGTGGGTATTTATAAGAGCAGAGTGACCCTTTGACTTCTAGGGTTTTTGTGTAACCGCACCCGACGTGCCGCTTCCGCTCCCTCGATCATTATCTCCATGCGGGCCTTTCACGGGCCTTGGCTGTGGTGAGGACCCCAAAGTGGGCCTATTTTGCTACATACGGTCCAATTCTAGCGTGCCAGTACACTTTGTGGACCCACAACAGAGCTAGGGACTGCTACGTGGCAGATCTATCTGTATGCATCGGATTAGTGCTCTTGCTATCCACGGCTGAGCCGGGAACTGAATCTATAGCAGAGCTGTGGAGTGGGCCCGCAACTGAGTTGGGGGTTGCCTCACAGCGGAGCTGGGGGTCGCCCTGTGGCAGAGCCATAGGATGTTTTAGGGCCCACAACTGAGTTGTAGGATGTCCCGCAGCAGAGCTGAAAGTTGCCACATGGCAGAGCCATGGGTTCTTATCCATGGCAGAGCCAGGGACTGGGCCCACAGCAAAGCTGGGGACTATGCCGTGATAGAGCCACGGTGCGTAATTCTCAACTAAATTGGGGTTATTTTTCTTTTAGACCCTGGCACCCGTGATCAAGTCACCTGCTGTCAGGCTCGGGGACTAAGTGGGCACACTTCACCTTGCGGTGAATGTGCTTAACTTCTTTGGCAAACATGATTTGCTGCATAGTGCCAGAGGCGCGACCCCTACCTTAACACGACTAGATCCTGAGGACCACATCTCTTGACATTATGGCAGAGCCAATGGTGCTACGCATCATTAACTTTCCACAATGAAACTTAAGTGGGCACACTTCATCAAAGATGATTTGTTTTCCTTTTTTCTTGGAGCACCATGCATTTTTCTAACAAGGCGTTTTCCGACAAGTGTGGTGGTCAGCTATCAGTTGAACTGGTCGGAAGGGTGGGAATAATCCTCGGCAGACCACCCTTCTGGTCGGGAGCTTCAGGACTTCAAGTTTCACTGGTCGGAGAAAGTCAAGACGGCGGGTTGCTTCAAAATACATGGTGCTCAGGGACTAGCTGTGGGGGTATAGACCCGTATACCCTCATAGCTCCACATGGGCCACGCCAGACAAGGTGGCCCAATTCGCCAGAAAGGGCCGCGCGGATCTCTGAATTGCTCGGCGAACCGTGCGGAGCAAGCAGAGACTACTTGATGGTCAAGGAAACAAAGTCGGTTAGAATAGATATCGTATCCTCCGTGGATACAGCGGTTATAATCGGCTGTGATTAGATTCCTTAGATCTGTAACCTTGCCCCCCGTACTATATAAGGCGGGCAAGGACCTCCCTCAGATCATCATTATCATCACGTATCAATACAATCCACAAAGACGTAGGACGTAAGGTATTACACAGTTCGCGGCTTGAACCTGGATAAATCTCGTGTTCCTCTTGCGTCACCATCTAGTTCGTTGTCTTGCGCACCTCCACCGATAATCTACTACCGTGGGCATATTCCTCGGTAGACTGCCGACCACATCTCCTCGACACCGACCTCCACATTTTCTAAGTCTAAGCCAACCTTGTATCTATTTAAACTTTCCTTGTATACCAACAAACTTTGTTAGTCAAAATGGTCATGTTGTTCGTCAAATACCAAAATCACATAATGGCAATGCAAGGTGTCATTTTTCTTACATAGTGTACATGTAGTGTAGTGGTAGGGAGTGAATACACAAGGTTAAGTCTTTGAAGTGAATGTTTTTTTTAATAAGGCATCTACCTTTGTTAATTGGATCTGTCTAGGTGACATTCAGTTGTTTTAGCCCCTCCCAACAACTGAATTTTGCACATGCATTTACACTGCCTTATAGCTATATCTACACTGTCTTATTACTATATTTACAGTGATTTTATCAGTGTAATTTATTGGACAGAGTGATGTAATTTCGGGATAACACAAATATATGCCAAATTTTTTAAAAAATTACAAATTATTTCTATGGATTCTAGATATCATAGAAATATATGTCAAAATATTCACAAATGTCATCAAATTGTTCACAAATTGTTCAAATTTCAGAAAAAAAATTGCAGAGGAAGAGGTAAACATGCATTCGCATCCTTCCCCACTCTCGTTCTCCCAGCCGCAGAGCCGATCGTGTCGGTGCCAGCGGCAAAGGCAATGGCCTACCTCCGGCGTCCCTCGTCCTCGCGGCGGCGCTGTCCTCCGCGTCGCGTGACCTCCACCCGCTCCGGGCAGGCTTTCTCGTGCGCGGCCGCGTCTGGTGCGACAACTGCCGCGCGGGCTTGGGGCGATGATGGCGGCTAAGGCACGCGCGACGGTGAGGACCGCCCGCGGCGACGAGGACGGTGCAAGACTGGCGGGTGAGGGCCACGAACGGCGGATGCGGACGACGACGGCCAAATCGGATGGCCCAAAAATCGGTTGACGGCATGGGAAAAAACAACCAGTTGACGTTTAGCATTTCTCTTGTTAATAGCAAAAGACAAATTTTGAATGCTTGTGGATGGAGGTAGTATCTGTCTTGTACAGTTCAGCTTGTTCTCCATGTAGTAATTGCGAAGTTTTATCTCCAATTTCCTTCGAGATATACTAGTCGTATCAAATTTATAATTTTTTTTTATGGAAGGACAAAGACAAAACTGTTCAGATGCATGAACTATAGGAAATGTGCATATATATACACATCTAGGTACTTGGTATATACCAAAAGTACTCCTACAGTAATATCCGCCAGAAGTAATTTTCATGAACATGTACGAGATTCAGTTTTTTCCACAAATGACTTCAGTGATTTCACAACCACAAACCTGCTGGACAGAGCTAACAAAATCCTGAAGGTTTCTCTCAGCCGGCCCACCTGCATCTGCCGCCTGCTGAGCTCTCTCTTTCAAAGCCTTTACTCTCTCCCTTATCGCCATTGCTTTCGTACCTTGACCCATGACCAACTCAACGCACCTCGCCAGCTCCATCCCAGCTAACACGCCCTCACTGTTACGCTCTCCTCTGATGCCGATCTCCCACTCCTCCTCGACCAAGTACGCATTCGTTGGCTGGTCGAACATGCTGGGCACACCGACGAGTGGCACGGCGGCCGCCATGGCCTCCATTGTCGAGTTCCAGCCGCAGTGCGAGACGAAGCACCCGACCGCCGGGTGCGACAGGACCTCCGGCTGATTGCACCAGTCCACGACCATCCCATGGCCGCCGCTGCTCTGGGCGTTCTCCAGGACGTGGCGTGCACCGTCCTCGAGCCCGTCTCTGCGCACGGCCAGCAAGTATGGCCGTCCACACTGCAGCAGCCCTTCGACCATCTCCTCCATCTGCTGCTTGGTGGACGTCGCTATGCTCCCGAACGACACGTACACCACCGACCTCTCCGGCTGAGCTCCGAGCCACTCCATGTACCTCTTCTCGTCGGCGTCGTCGTGCTTGTACAGATGGATCCGTTCTTCGTTTGATGAGCCGCCACCGGCGCCGACGGCGACCATGGGACCGACGGCGAACACGTCGAGATGCTTCTTCATCTCCAGGATCACCGTCGCCTCGAGCTCGTCGAAGGTGTTGACGATAACCTTAGGCCGCCACTGGTCCATGGTCTGGAACAGTTCCCGGAACATCTCGACGACGGACTTCGCCAGCGGGTTGCCCGTCGTGTCGACGAGGTAGGACGGGAGGTCCCGTATCCGGAGAGGACGCCGGCGGCGGCGGTGTAGCCCGGGCAGGCTGAGCTCGTGATCGGGGTCGGCGGCGTGTGCGGCGACGAGCTCGCCGTAGCCGTGGAAGTAGTGGTACTTGGCGGCGAGGACGGTGGCCGGCTGGATCCAGTACACGGCGAAGGGGACCCCGTGGCGCGTCGCGACGTCGACCGCGGCCGGGACTATCAGCGTGCACACGACGCACGTCACGGGCCTCACGCCGGCGGCGAAGCGCGCGAGCAGGGCGGAGAGGCTCTCGGTGCACACGCGGCGCCGGCGGGCCCAGTCCTCGGGGGTTTTGGGTGAGGAGCCGTCGTCGAAGCCGTCCGAGTGGGGCATGTAGGAGATGACGCCGTCGCTGGTGGCCTCCGACGACGACGACGACGACGAGTCCGGCGATGAGGGGAACATGCGGCGGTGGGCGGCGACGTGCACGGAGAGCGTGGCGAGGATGGTGGTGGAGCCGCCGTCGACGACGTCGTCGCTGAGGTGAGCGAGACGGTGAGCCAGGGCGCGCGCTGGGTTCACGTGGCTCTGCATACCGTAGGCCACCACCAGGAAATGGTGGCCGTGGTGGCGGCTGGTGTGCTGCTGCTGGTGTTCCTCGTCGGCCATGGATCTGCAGAGTGATGGGAGGAGCGAGCGACTAGAGGAGTGAAATAATAAGAGTGTGCTTTATTAGCTCTGAGCCTGGACACTACACACTAGCTAGGCAGTGTGCGTGGATGGCATCTTGATGCCCATGAAGCTTATCCACGCCGCAGGTGCCTCTAAACTGGTGTCTGGACTTGATGCAAGGAACCAAGACTGGCGACATTAGAGCATCTCTAACAGGACCCCCTACTTGACCTCCTACTTCAGATTTAGGTAGCGGAGGCCAAAAAATCAACTCCAACAGGCCCCCTACTAGACCCCCCACATTTGTTGGCCTCCTACTTTTCCCCCTCCACCCTCTACTTCTGTTGGCCCCCTACTCTCCACCGTGCAAAATCTGGATGAGAGAGATGACAAAAGAGCCCCACGCGTCATTGACTACTAAAACGAATTTGAGTAGTATGGTTTAGGTAGTATTGCTGGAGTTGGAAGTAAAATATGAGTAGTCTCAAAATAGGTGGCTTTCTAAATAGAGAAGTAGGGGATGTGTTTTAGGTAGTATTGCTGGAGATGCTCTTAGGCTGGCCGTCGTTTGTTACGGCTTCAACAGCTGCTTCACGAGCTGTTTTACAGCTTCGGCAAGCATGTTTATTTTCCTGGCTCCATGTATGGGCCATGCTGGCCGGATGCAGTTGGGTCTGTTCGTTTTCCTGGAGGGTGCTAGGGTGAGGCCAGAGCGCGGACTTTAGGACTTTAAAGCACTGCTGAGCCAGCCCCCGGGAAACAAAATTCAATTTCGTTTCAGACCTCTCGAGCTCGACTGCCGCCATGCTCGCCTGGGCCATTTTGCCCCAGTGCTGGTTGGCTCTGCCGGATCACGTGCCATAAGGAAATTTCTCCCCGCGCATTATGGTTTCGGTGCTATTTTACTACTATAACAATCTCTACTCTTCTGTCTCCCTAAATCAGCGATTTGTCGAGGCGCCTGTAATTTGAGCCGCCTCAGCCTCAAGCCTCGTGAGTATCTCCCTAGCACTCCACCCACAAGTCACTTGTGTCCAAATCCAGTATTCGTCCTGATCATTTATCTTCATCCGATTTTGAAATAAGTATTTGGACTGTAATCAAATTCAAATGAAAAGGTTACTAAATATAAAGTTTGATAACTTTTCGAGATTTACAATTTTAATTTTATTTTTCTCCATCCAAGGTTATTTGAAAATTTTGGATTTTCAAATGTAAGAAATTCAAACAAATTGTTTCTTGCATAGACGATTTCAAATGAAAAAGTTGCCAACTACAAAGCTGCATAACTTTTTGAGATCTACAACTTTTCTTTTGGTCGTTTCTCCATCCAAGATCATTTGAAAAATTCGAATTTTTTAAATTAAAAAGTTGTCAACTATAAAGTTGCATAACTTTTGTTTTGATCCCAATTTCTTGACAAAATCATGGTTAACTTAACCGAGAGAACTTCAGGTAGGGTTTGAGATCGAGCACAGCATACCTGTAGGCGATTGTCCTCGGCAATGGTAAGGCACCCCTGGTGGTGGCTCGTTCTCCTCAGTGGCAGTGCAGTCGTCCTCGGTTGGCAGCGGTCATCCTCGATGGTGGCGGACACAGCGCTCCTCGGTGGCGGTTGTTGGCAGCGGCAGTCCTCGTTGGTGGCATGGGCTGCACCTCTCGGCCGGGGATGATCCGAGGAGACGACGGCGTTCACGCGGTGGTTCTCGGAAGAGAAGGCAAGGTGATGCGTGGGGAAGTGAAAAATTGGGGTCGCCCTTTTGTTCTATATAGGGTATGACGACTATGACTGTCGGTTAACTTGGACCTGAGGCAGTGATAAAGGACCATCACTGCTAGTTGACTGGGAGTACAACCATCACTGCTGGTTTGGTTGGACACGGCAGTGACTTCACGTGGACAAATTCATTTTAGGTCAAAAAATTAGCAAGCATTATCCAAAATTGTTTAAAAGTTTGATATGATGGTGCCAAAATGCTATGATGTACATGTTTCAAAGTTTGAATTGAGTTATGTGAAACTATGTTAGATCTGTACACATGTTGTGAAAAATGTGTAGGCCCCCATTTAAAATCATTTGAAATTTTTTTGGCATCCCTATGAACCCCAAGTGTGCTTTCATGATAACCAATTTTATAAGTTTTAATTTTAAATAAGTTTATTACGTTAAGTCATATCGGTATTGGTAACTTAACTTTAATCAGTCTATGATATATAAAGCAATAGTATACACACATATATAATCCTGTGGTAAATCAATTTTATGTTCAGTGTAGTCTAAGTTTCAACTTCATTATAGTAATACTCTGTGATAATCAATTTCATAAGTTCTTGTTTTGAATAAAGTTTCAGATGCACCGTGAGAGCTTGGAACCTGCTGCCGTCCGTGAGATCTTGAGCCTGGAGCTGTTACCTGCCTCACTGCCTGCAGTCCGTCCTGTCTCCTGTGTGTTTTTCTTTTTCTTTTTCTTTTTCTTTTTCTTTTTTGCTGAATTTGTTTTCTTCTCAGATCTTGAATATTCCTCCCCTCAATCTTTGCTGAGGCAAGAGATAGTGTATCTCGATGGGTTTGTTCCCATTCAAAATTAGATTGCTTCCTCTTTGATTTCTGGATTTGGATCGCAAACGCAATGGGATTTGGGGATACTGTATCATCTGGCACCGGTATCGACGGCACTGGCAGTTCTGCCCGGAATGGCCGAGATTGGCCGAAACAACCGGAATTGCACGAGATTGATGCCGGTACGGGATACAAGATGTTCTGTACCGTTTTAGTCACTGGTACGAGGCATTTCGGCTATTCTGGCCAGTACCGGAACAGAACTGATAACTATGCATACAACCTTTTATAAATACAGTACAAAAGACTACAAACATACAACCTTTTACTGAGGTCAATGTTACAATCGAAGTCTACAAATATGTTATTATATAAACCATCTCACAAACACTCTTGTAGCACCCACAAGTGGGACCTCATAGGAGCAAACTAGAGCATGCCGGAGAGAGCCAACGGGGTGCATAAGGGTTTGGACCCGTGTGGAGCAACTAGTTGTTGCTGGCTCAACGTAGACCAACAACCATGTCGTGATGAGCAATTGGCCTGCAGCTGACTTAACGCAGACCAACAACCTACCGGGGTGCTAAATAGAGTTATATTACTCTATTTTCACAAATATTTTTCTAGTACCTCATGTGCATCATCTTGACTACGCATAATGAAGCATATGTGGTGGACTTTCTCCCATAAAAGAGATCATATATATGGGATACTATAAGTGGCGAAAACAATATAATGAGGTATCTTGCATACTAAGTCGGACAGCAGGAGGAACCTCATCTTTAAGCATGGTGGCGTCCGAATGCTGCTTTTATAACCAGAAGGAATAGTGATAGTGGGATCAATAGTGGAGAATCAATAATGCGATAGTTAGGTAGATCCAATGGGCGGAAAGAATTCTGATGGGTCACTGCCAGGTAGTGGTTTAACCGAGCAGGGATATATCACTGTTGGGTCTTAGCAATAGCTGGTGGTGATAACGTATCTATCACTACTAGCTTGTAGCTTGAACTAGCAGTGATATATCACTTCTGTGTGGTGGTTTGAACCGACAGTGATAGGTGCGATCATTACCAGTTTAACAGCTTCGCACCAATTTTTTGGATCCTATAGGCTTATGATCCGGCAGTGATAAGAAATCATTATCGGCTCCAGCACAACCGGTAGTGATTGTGTGTTTGGGCGTAGTGATATAGCGTCTACAACACTGTTGAGATAGCAAGAGGTTTATGAGTTTCATATTTGTATTGCCACTTTACTACTTTAGTAGGCAGGAAACAATAGGAATTAGTCGAGTGTTTGGTTTGGGGATCAGAATCAAAACTCATTCTAGATGGGTGATGCATTATGATCAGGTTTATTCTTTAAATTTAGTGAAATAACGACTTTATTTCTCATACGACTACTAAATTATTGTCTTATAAAAAACGAGGAGGTGATGTATCACTATCTGGTTCAACAAACAACCACACCCGCAACCCCCAACGCCAACCATCATATCGTTTTTAATTAATTTATATACATTTCGTGGTGAAGCACTGATGATGCTCAGGCTGCAACTTGCGACTTGTCAGCATATCAATTGAAAATTATTCTTTTCATTTCATAAAAATATATTATACTTCACATTTTTATTTTTTTCAGTGAAGATGTTACTCCACGTTTACATGTGTCCAAACAAAAGACTTATCGGCCAGCTAATTAATATGCCAAATAGCTGTTTGAGATAAAAGGAAACAATCATTTACAACGTTCTTAAGAACAGTACTTTCTCCGATTTTTATTAGATGTCATATTACCTTTGTTCTAAATCAAACATTTGTATCTTTGACCATTAGCTTCAAAAGATTTATATAGATTCGTGTCTATGTTTTATATTCACTATGAGAAATACCTTCATAATATATAATTTATATGTTTGTGAAATTATAAGAATTTTTAAAAATGTTGATCAAAGATAGTAATATTTGACTTAGAACAAACTAATATGACATGTAAAAAAAAGAATCGATGGAGTATATACTGCAAGTAAAACTAAAATTGACATCGTACTTTTGACTTTAGGGAGTGTATATCAACTGAGCCATCAGTGAACTTATTGAGGGGACCGTGCATGCGCTGTGGTCATGATCAAAGGACCAAAAGAATTATTAAAAACACTGTACATGCACTTTAGTAAATTAAATTACTAAAACTAATTCATACATGATCGAGGGATCCGTATCTTCCAATCAAGAATTATTAAACAGAGATACTACTGTCCGGACGTCCGGACAAAAGCGTGTGTCCGAACGCCCGTGCCACCTTCGTCACGGGCGCCCACGGAAAAGGTTGTGTCTGCCACTCCTTCCCCCTTGGCGCGCGCTCTCTCTCTCTCTGCCATCACGAGTCCGGACGCCCGTGCGCCCACTGCTCCTTCCCCCTGACACCCCCCCTCTATCTCTAGGCGGGTGGGACCCAAGAGCCGGCATGAGGACGAACACGCCCCGTCCGCAGGATCCTTGGTGCACTACACGGCCCGACCACCGGCCCACGGATCGCCGTGCCCCCCATGATGCTCTATCTCTGAAACATGAAACACTTGGATGCAACATAAGACTGAAGTAGATGGAACATTTAGAACATACAATTGCAACATGTGTGTGAAACATATGCAATATCCAAATAAAATACTTGCAAATTGCAACATGAAAACACTTATTGCAACATAAGACTAAAACAGCTGAAACATTTCGAACATACTCTTGCAATATAGGTGTGAAACATGTGCAACATGTAGATAAAAAATGCTTGCAATATACGTTTGAAACAGATGAAACATTTTTGAACAAACGCCTGCAACATGCCTCTGAAACACTTGCAACATATGCAACATTCCAATCTACTTTTACAATATCCATATAAAACACTTGAAACATACATCTGAAACATCTGAAACACAAGAAACATATGTTTGCAACATTGGGAGGGAGGTCAGGGCCGGTTGATTCCGGCCTCGGGGCACGAGCACCATCAGCGTGGGCCGCGCTCATGGGTGCCCTTGGCTCGGCTGGGAAACGACCTGAGGCGCGCGACGGCACCACGAGCATTAGGTAGGCGAGCGGCGTGCCCGATGGTGCAGGAACGAGCGGCGCGGGTGGGCGCGTGGCGGGTGGGACTGCAGGAGCAAAGAGCGAGAGGCGCGGGTGGACGCACGTAACGGGCAGGAACGAGAAACAAACAGCACAGGGTGGGAGCGCGTGCCAGGAGATGGCTGCACTGGCAAATGCGGAATGCGGCGGATGGATGGCCGCATGGCACCGTAAAGCGTGTGATGGGCAAGTAAGTGGGTAGATATTTTTAAGAGAGATGTGGGAGATGTAAAGAGCAGAAGGTAGGCTTGGTGGGCCGCGTAGGCCTAGGAAGTCAACGTCTGATCGGCTGGACGCCCGCTTATGAGCATTACCGATTATTAAAAGAAGTCGTTGTCAAGAATGGACCTGCAGACTGAATTCTGATGCCTTCAAAATTCCAATTTTTTACTTTTCGTCATATCACATCGAATCTTTGAACACATGCATGGAGCATTAAATATAGATAAAAAAATAACTAATTGCACAATTTGGTTGTAAATCACAAAACGAATCTTTTGAGCTAAATTAGTTTATGATTGGACACTAATTGCCAAATACAAATGAAAGTACTACAGTAGTCAAATTCCAAAAGTTTTTGCATCTAAACACTCCCTTATATAGATTTTGACATTGTTTTGACAAGGTCACAAAGGTTTCTCTCGGCAGACCCACCTGCAATGGCTGCTGCCTGCGCTCTCTCTTTCAAGGCCTTTGCCCTTTCCCTTATCGCCACGGCTCTTGCACCGTCACCCATGACCAACTCAATGCACCTCGCCAGCTCTGTCCCTGTCAGCACACCATCGCCGTTTCGCTCTCCTCTGACGCCGATCCCCAACTCTTCCTCGACCAAGTACATGTTCGTCGGCTGGTCATACATGTTGGGCACGCCGACAATGGGCACGCCGGACGCCATGGCCTCCGTCGCCGAGTTCCACCCACAATGCGAGACGAAGCACCCGACCGCCGGGTGCGACAGCACCTCCAGCTGGTTGCACCAGTCCACAACCATCCCCTCGCTCTGGCTCTCGCTCTGGGTGTCGTTCTCCAGCAGCTGGCCATGGCTGCCACCGCCTTCGCCATCGCCACCGTCGACACCGTCCCTGCGCACGACCAGCAAGTATGGACGCCCACACTGTCGCAATCCTCCGGCTATCTCCTCCATCTGCCGCTTGGTGAGCTTCGTCACGCTCCCGAACGACACGTACACCACCGAGCTGTCCGGGTGACCCTGAAGCCACTCCATGTACCTCTCCTTCTCGTCGTGCTCGAACAGATGGATCCGGGCGTCCGTGGCGGACCCGACCATGGGGCCGACGGCGACCACGTCCAGGTGCCGCTTCATCTCCGCGAGCGCGCTTGGCTCCAGCTCGTCGAACGTGTTCACGAGCACCTTCGGCCGCCATTGGTCCATGAACTCGAACAGCTCTCGGAACACGTCGATGAAGGCCCTGGCCCTGTCGCTGCCCGACGTGTCTGTCAGGAACGACGGGAGGCAGCCTAACCGGAGAGGGCGGCTCAGCCCGGGCACGCGCACCTCGTGCGCGGGGTCCGTGGCGTGGGCGGCGACGAGGGTGTTGTAGCCGTGGAAGTAGTGGTAGCTGATGGCGAGCACGGTGGCTGGCTGGAGCCAGTACACGGCGAGAGGGATGCCGTGCTCCCGCGCGACGTCGAGCACCGGGAGCGACACCATCGTGCACGCGATGCACGTCACCGGCTGGCCGCGGCTGGCAAGGCGAGAGACCACGGCGAAGAGGCTGTCGGCGCTCGCGCGGCGCCTGCGCGCCCAGTCATCAGCGCCCGTGGGCCAGGACAACGAGCCGTCGTCAAGACCGTCGGAGTGGGGGACGTAGGAGATGACCCCGTCGGTGGTCTCCTCCGCGGCGTCCAGTGACGAAGGGAACATGCGCCGGTAGGTGACCACCGGAACGGAGAGCGTGGCCGTAATGGAGCCATCGACGCCGTCGAGCCGTGCAAGACGGCGGGCGAGGGCGCGTCCCGGGTTGACGTGGCTTTGGACACCGTAGGCCACCACCAGGAAATGGTGGTGGCGTCCCTCGTCGTCGGCCATGGAGAGAAGCGTTCGACTGTGGGGTGTAGCAGTCTGAATTGATGGTGGATCTGTGGTCAGTTACAGTATCTTGTAGGCACGCACTACTTTGCATTGTGACGTTAGCAGTGACATCTGACATATACTCCGTACTACGCATATGCTTATCTTCTAGGAAAAGATAGGTAGCATGCAGGTTCAGGGACTACCTGCTACCAATGCCAAGTGCTTGGATGTTGAGCAAGATTTCTGTAATCCACTTTAGGCAGGAAAAACGAGGAAAGGACAATTATCATATCGTTTGTGTATGTCATTGACTGATCCCGTGACACCTACATGTGCAAAAAAGTCAAACAAGTGTCAAATCCGTTGCGATAGTCACACAATTTGTCACTGGCTTATACGAGAGGAAAAGATAAAATAAACCACTGAATTGGGCTTGCATGTAATTGAAGCAATGAAACACCTCAGAATAATGCAAGCAGACTCGTGAGTTCTGAAATGCCTCGACAATGCAGATGGATAAACTAAACTGAACTGAACCAAGACAACCTTGCGGGGTTGGAAGCTTGATAGAGTAGTGGTGAAACATTGAGCTCACCTAAACATGGACTAGGGGTGACTGACAACTCAATGGTACCATAGGGAAAAAAATCTTGTGTCATCACTTGTGGTATCTCTTGATCTCAAGTTCAATTCAAGCATTTCACTTTGTGTCATTTACCTTCTTAGACTTGAATTGAATGCCTTTACCCTATGTTGCAAACCCCACTAGCTTGGAAGTTCTTATTAGGGCTCACTTGTGTTACTAATAAGAGTGTCTTTGATTTTTAGTGGTCACCATGTATTCACCAGTCCCATCTATTCAGTTTCTTAGATACTACAATCTTGCCTTCAAGTTTGATGTTAATGAGATGACCAAGAAGGAGAAGAAGGGCAACAAAGATCGTTGTGCCTTCATCAAGATCAAGTGATTAAGATGAAGACTTTGTCCTTCTAGTGGAGAAGACTCAGCGCATGCTCTCCAAGCATGGCATGAAGGGGTTACAACTATGACCACAATAAGAACAAAGCCAAGGCAAGTTCAGGGGAGAAGAAAAGAAAGAAGTGCTACAATAATGTTAGCTATAAAAATTTAAGTATTTGTATCCCTTAACTAACAAGCACAAGATCATGATAAGCGCTAGGAATGATGAAAGTGAAGAAGAGGGGAAGGCCAAGAAGCCACAAAGACAATGAGAACAAAAAGGATGATGACAACACAAAAAAAGGAGATTATAACAAGAGCCTTGTTACTGAGTGGGTGTCTGAGTCAAGTGAACATTCAAGATAAAGTGAAGAGTACATGACTCCATTCCACTACCAATATTTCTCATGTGCCTTATGGCAAAAGATGTGAGGTGATGAGAGTGATGATGATTTCTCTCCTAGTGACCTAAACTAAAATCTTGAATGACTAGACATGCATCAACAAGAAACAAAAGAGCAAGATCAAACAACTTGAGAACTCAAATGGGAAGAAACAAAACTACAAGGTCAGACAGCATGAGAACTCAAATGGGAACATTAGTACTATTTTCAATATGCTTGCAAAGCACAACTAGGATAAAGAGCTAAGTGAAGTTGTGCTTGAAAGTCACTTTAGAGCAAGTACTCCGAGTTACTTGCCAAGTACATTGATTTGCTCAAGAACATTGATGAGATAGTTGTGGATAGAAATCATACTAAGGATAGCTATTACAAGATTAATCACCTTCATCATGACCTAACAAATGAAAATCAAGGGCTTGAGCTTGCTTATGGGCCATAAAACATGACCACAACAACTTGTGCTTAAAGTACCAAGCGCTTGACATGATCCAAAACAACAACATTGATGAACTTGAGCAAGCAAAGACTAAAAATGTGATTAAGATGTCTCTACCTCTTGTGATGATTTGCCTTACAATGTTCCTTCTATTTTGTTAGATGACCTTGCAAGGCTCAAACTAGGGTGAGGTTGCAAGCCTCAACTCATTATGGAAGCAATTGAATAAAGGGGGTATGAGCACAAGGAGATCTTGTTCCAAAACTGAAGATACTATAACAAAATCAGCTTTGAGTCTTTCCCAAAAAAAAGACTAGAGGACGGTCCCCTTTTAATATAAAGAAGCATATAGAGGGAAACCAACTAGAGGGGTGAAGAAGAAAGGAGATGAAGTTGAAGAAGAAAGGAGAGGTCCATAGTCCCATCAAATCTGCAAGAAAGCTCTAGCTGAAGACAGAGTTACACAAGATAAAGGACGACCATACACAATCATGACAACAAGAGAACACCCGAAATGGCTAAACACAGAAGATTCAAGGGGAACAAAAGATAGAAGTTTGGCTGCCAGCAGGGACAAATACACATTGAGGGAGAGTGTTGAAAATAGCAACTCCTATTAGGTTGCTTCTAGAAGAGTTTGTGGATTGCAACATAGAAGATATTTTTCATGAAAAATTCTAGAGATAGCTTCATGGCAAAGGGAGAAGAAAAGACTATAAAAAGTAGTGCATTTTAGAAGGTTCTAGAAGGCTTTGGAGACTACAAAAGTACAAGTTTGCTAAATCATAGTAGAGCCTAAAATAATTTATAAGGTAGCGGTAGATATTTAGCTCAAAATGATATATGGTAGTGTAGAATTCTAGCATTAGAATATTTTGTGTGGAGTGTTTAGATGATTGCCATTTGGCACCAACGTAATGATAGTGTAGGACTATATGTATTGTAACACCCCGGGTGTTATAGTTGCTAATTAATCTGCCATGTCATCATAATGCATCGCAAAGCATCCATGTTTAGGTCAACCCTGTTATGCATTAACTAAAATGAGTTTACATTTCTAGATTTGATGTGCTTCTCAGTGGTGTGATCCGAACCAAAAACCCTAATTTCGAATGACACCGCAAATACTTAGTCCATGCCCTACGTAATTTGAAGTGTGTGACTGTGTTACACACTAGTGTCAAGTGTAGGGTATGAGCTCAAGTACAACACATAAAATGAAGCTCCAAGTTTGAGTTTGAGTTGGAATCCAAAAACTTGTCACGAGTTTTCCGATTCGAATTTAAATTCAAATTTGGGAAAATGTTAAAAGAGTTTCAAAAGCTAAATTGGTCAACCAAGAGTGGCATTTGGTCAACCATGTCATGCTTGTCCAAATGATGCCCTTGGATGATGGTTTGATCATTAAGTAATCACCAATTAAGGTAGCAACAAATTTCAATTAAAAATTCCTCCGAAAACCCTAAATTCCAAAACCTTGTTTTACCCCTTTTAAAATAATTCAAAATCTAAACAAAATTTGGAAAAAAAGTTTAAACCAAGTTTGTATAACTTTTCAAGGGCTACAACTTTGGTGTTTTGAGTTTTCAAAGTTTTAGTGTAAAATGTAGAGCAATTTTGAAAATAAGCAAATTTCAGATTTGACCCCTTTTTGTCCCCAAACTCAAATTTCAAAATGGAGGCAGAATCTGAAAATGTTTTGAATAGAAAAGTTGTAGGTCTTGACTAGATGTACAACTTTGGTGTTTGGAGTTTTTGAAGTTTCAATATAAAATCTAAAGTAATTTCTAAATTACCAAATTTCCAAAAAGTGTCCCCTTTTGAATTTAAACTCAAATTTCAAAATCCAGTTAGAATTTGAAAAAGTGTTCAATACAAAACTTGTAGAGCTTGAAATTCTGAAGATTTCATATCTTGGGAATTTTTTAAGTTGTTACATGAATTTGAGAGTAATTTGAGAAAATAGTTTGAATTTACAAAGTTGGGGGGAGAGCTACAGTGAACGGCGAATCAGAGCAGGGCACCGCGCGGCATGGGCGCCGGCCGACCGCCGTGGCCTTCGGCCAGCTTCCAGGCGCGTCTTCGACCGCCAGCGTTGGCTTCAGTGAGTTCGCGTCGCGCCACACGTCGTCTGGAGATCATTTTCGTCGCCCTATAAAAGGCAAGCACCGTCACCGCCGTGTTCTTCTTTTTCTCCACTTCCACCGCCACCACAGCTCCGCCGCTCGCCGCTGCCACCGTTGAGCCCCCTCCGGCCATGCAAATCGCACCAGCAAGTTCGCCTCGCCCTCGCGCGTCTGTTGGTCCACCTGAGCTAGCCCAATTTCGCCTGAATCGCCGCAACCACCTTTTCCATCTCCAACTCCGGTCGGAGCACCGCCACCACCGCCCTCACGTGGCCAGACCACTCCGGCCCCTCTCCGTCATCACCGAGAGCACCATCGTAACCGCTGTGAGCCCCTAAACATTTTCCTCGCGTTAATGTAGTCGCTACTCCATTGGGGACACGTTTTCGTGGCTCACTGTCGACCGTGGCCCGCCATCGTCATTGGTGAGGGGTTGCCGGAGCTCAAGCTTAGTTGTAATGGGGCGTAGTGGGTTCGCAGGGTGGTGTAGAACGTTTTGATCGAGTTAGTTGGTCGACCGACGTCATGATCGCCGGCCGGCGGCCGTGCGGACATGGACGGGTCGCGGGAGAGAGCGAGAGAGACGGAGGAAAGGGATGATAGGTGGGGGCCGCGTGTCAGAGAGAGAGAGGGAGAACGCGCGCGTGGGCGCGGGTGCTGCTGGGCCGCGCGGGTGCGAGCGAGCGCGGGCGCTGGTGCGAGCGAGCGCGGGCGCGGGCGCGATGCTGCCGGGCCGCTCGGCTGGGCCGAGCCGAAGGGAGAGCGGAGGAGTCGGCCCGAGTTGTTTTTGTTTTTCTTTTTCCAAAATGTGAATAGTACTAATATTTGTTTATTTCATTAAAAATTCTGTAGAGCTCCAAAAATTATGAAAAATTTTGTGTAAGCTTTTCAAGGTGTAAATTACCTAGAAAAAATATTACATGCTAAATTTGATTACTTTGTGCATGATATTTAATTAGTTCAATTAAATATTAAATGCAACTTCCATGAATTTTAATAATTAAATTATTAATCCAAAAATCATGAAATTTATTTTGACACTATTTTAGATCATAATTAATTCATAGAAAAAGTTTAAGCTTATTTAGATGAAGTATGATCAAATATTAATTATGCCCTAATTAACTAAATGTTAAATAAATGTTAAATTGATGACTTTAAGTGTTGTGTGCCCTTTTGATTGAGTGATGTCCTTAGGTCACTAATCCTTGGTGATCTTTGGCACCTTAATTTCATGTTTGAGCTCGTTAATAACATATTTGGTAATAAAAGCTAGTATCGCTGGAGTTATCGCTATTAGTTAGTAGGTTTTACTGTTTTGCAACTGTACCGCGAAGGAAAGTTGTACTCAAGTCGTAAACTGTGGCATATCATTATCAAGCATCATGTTTATCATCGAGCATCATGTTAAAGCATGTTATATACTCATGTAGTTCCCGCTTTTGAAGAAGTTGAAGTTGCCGAGCAAGCCTCCGGAGAAGAGTTGTCGTCGGTGGGTTCTGGACCGGAAGTCGGAGTCCTCGAGTCCGAGTCAGTCGTCATGTCAGAGCAAGGCAAGCCCCGGTGCATTTAAACCCTACCTTGAGATTTACAAATCTTTCTTATTATTACTATGGTTTACTGCATTAAGTACTTAGGAGTTGAGTGATAACCCAATTAATGCATTATCATCCTTGATTATTGCGATATCACCCTTGATACCTGTTTTACTGAACTGCGTAGTATGCTTCGCTATGCTTATGAGTTAAGTTTTTTAAATGGATGATTACTTGGCCATGACGGTATACTTAATGAATATTGAATATGAGAATGAACTTGTAAGATCGGGCGGGTGGTTTGGCCACTGCTAATTTGCATTGGGAGAGGAGTCTCAATGTATTGTTTCTGCCTTATCAGTTAAGGACCGTACGTTGTTAGCCCTCACGTCATGGAGTTTTTATTAGTACTAGCCATGTACCCATGTCGGGTAAGCCTTACTTCGACTATTCCATTACGAGAACGTCTAACCTCGCACTGGGAGTGGAGAGATGGCGAGAGTAGCGTGTACCCTCGGGGCTAGAATTGGGCCAGGTTCGAGGAGTACTGTGCTCTCGGGTAGCGATGGACACGTTCTGGTTTTGGGTTATTCGGGTAAGAGTTGATATATGCAAGATTCGGTTCTACATATGTCATGTGGTTAGGAATCCCCAGCTGGGTAAATAAAGCGGTTCGAATCGTCGTTGCTCCACAAGAAAGGAGTCTTGGCCTTGCACCAACATCATAGTTAAGAACTGGAATTGAAAGAAAGAATGAGAAAGGTCTTGATGATAATTACTTTGATCTAGATTAGGATCACCTAGAGTTGGTTAATGAACCATCAATAGTAAAAGTAAAATATTGAAGGTAATGACTTACTTTAGTAAGCTTTTCTGCAACAAAAAATTTTTTGATTCTGGAATACCCGTACCTTGATTCCCTAAAGCTAGCATGCCCTTGGAGTCTTTTTCTTAGTCGGGTAAGTCTTTTTCTTAGTCGGGTAAGTCTGCTTTGAGCCTTGTTGCATGACCATTGTGGCTGAAGAAAGTGACGACGAGTAGACTGTGTGGCCTCTGGGCAAGGCATCCCGTTTGTGTGATTGTAATAAAGTTACTACTGATACTTCTCTACTACTGGTTTGTAATAATGCTACATACAGTTTGAGGTTTGGAAACTATGGTTTATAAACTTAAGTTATTATAAGACTTCTGCTACTTTACTCTGATGGTATTTTGAATAAACTGTTGTAATATTGCAATACTGTGATTGGATCCTGTTCGGAGGATAGCAGGCCTTTTAAGTTATGAGGAACATAAGTACGGCTGTCAGAGGTCATTATGACAATAACAGGTATATGTGGACCATCATAATTAGGAGGTTCTGTGACATGTATGATCAAACTCCCTCCTTGATGTGTATGGTAGTTTGAGTCGGACATGTTGGCTAAGTATATTGTAATGTAGGCTATTCAACAAACTCCCACCTTGTGCGTTGTCTAGTGGTCTTGGCAGCAGCCCCACTAGGTGTAGTCCCCAACCACACTGAGCAGATATCAAACATTCTAGAAAAACATCATGGGAGTGTTGATTATTTTCGTTTGCATTTGACTAGTGCATGGAACCAAACTCTCGGAATGGTTGAAAAGGCTCTCTGAGAACAAGCTTCTTAAATCATAATAGTCAACCGTGAAAATGCTAGAAGTTTTGAGTTTCCTCTAGAAGATCTCCAATCACCTTGTTTGAAAGTCTTTGCTTGGGTTTCTTCTCTTTGTTGGACTTAGATCTCTATTGTTTTGACTACAATAACCTCGATACACTAGATTTGATTGGGTGCAATTTTGAGACGATTAGACTATAGGGTTTTTTGATTGATGCCGTTACAATTCTCGCGGTTCTAAAAAAATGCCATTACTATTCACCTATTCGGAGATGAGCCATTATAATTCTTCAGTTCTCTAAAATATGCCATTATGTTGCTTTGAATGTGGTCCGACCAATGTGCAGACCACTGTATTTTTGTATTACCGAGAAGGTCCCTCCGTCCTCCAATCTCTACCTCTCATTGATGCGTGGGCCCTATCTGTCATCTTCTTCTTCCTCGAGCCGACGCAGGAGACCACGGTGAACCCGGCAGTGATGACGTACACGTTCTCATAGCTTTTGCAAATTCATCGAGGCCCCTCGCTCCTCCCGCAGCCCGCTCGAAGTCGCCTCCGCCTCAAATCGAATCCGCCTCCACCTCAAAGCAACACCGACAAATCCGCCCAAATTGAAGGCGCGATAGCAATGACAGACCTTCACCTCCATGTCGATGGAGGCTGCGCCGGCGTCGACCAGGCCTTTGCCTCCATGTCCACGGGGGAGGTCAGCTGGTGCCACCCCAAAATCGACGCCGACCGCGGCGACGGAGGTTCCACCTTGAAGAAGATGAAACAAATCGCGTTGAGTATATGAAGTGGGAAAAAGAACAGGTGCATTGTTTTGAATTTTTTTAAAATGGCCATCCCAACACAATATTTGAGAATCGGACAGAGCGAGACAAAAAAAATGTGACAGAAATGGAATGCGACCGAACGCAAGGTGACGTGACTGCTAGAGAAGGAAGGCGCGCGTCGCTAACTCGTTGAGCGCACGCACGCTGTATAAGATTTTCATATTCTCATCACGTCATCACTTTTTCGTGCTTATAAGAAAATGTGTCCATTAATTGTAAACTCAATTTCCTTTCTCTCTTTTTGTCATATATATATATATATATATATATATTTCCTTTTCTATATACTACTAATCCTTGCACGTGATAATCTCAACTTCGGCAAGCAAGCAACCAGGCACGTCTTCAATAATAGCAGCAGCCAGCAGCTAATTAATCTCTTCCCCACGTTTGACGTGGTCACATACAAAGGCAGAACTATGATCCGTCGTCAAACCAGCCCATCAACGTGTGTCTGCCTGTTCCTCTCCATCCATCTCAGGCCACCTCGCCTGTTCACCTTGCAGCCATGAACGCCGTCCACACTAGATCACATCAGTGCTTCTATTATCAGCGCCTATTTCCGACATCTCCCAAAACTGAAATCCCACTCAAACCTTCTTCAATTCCCATCACAGATGGAAACTGCTGCACAAGTGGCTTTAACCACACGGTAATGCCTTGGTCAGGACGTCTGATCATCTGGATGTTGCGTCCGCGGTCTGCGACACCAGGCCAACAGCCCAACTCACGTATCCCCTTGTCCACTCGTCTTTAACCTTATCCTGCTGCTCCATTCTCCAGAAGGCTCTCCACCACAGCGCCGCATAATTAGGCTCCACTATGACCAAGCTCCGTAGCGCTGCAACCGTGGGATTCCTCCACTGGCCGCCGGCCTTGCCAGCGCCACCCGAAGTCCGTAATCCACGGTGCCCCGTGGTCAGCAGCCGCCCCATCGCGCTCCCCTGGCCGGTCCGCAGCTGCTCCCTACCCGATCTACGACAAGGCTGTGATGTCCCCTAGCCGGGTCGTCGATGACGCGAAGCTCCATCGCCAGGTTCAAAGAAACGGAGGGCGGCTTCGCTCCGGCCGCCGCCCCATCACGCCCCTTGGCATGTTTGCAGCTGCTCCCTGTCCAGTCCGCTCCAAGGCTGTGGTGTCTCTTGGCTGGTCTGCCAACAACGCAAAGCTCCATCGCCTGGCCAGTTGCTCCGCGCCACCAGGCAGTGGTGATCTCTAGACCGATGAACTTCACACGCCGATGAACCTCCATTTCTCCCAAGCAGCAAAGAGATGTTGCGCTGAAAGCGCATGTTGCAACCATACATTTCAAATGTTTCAGACGTATATTGCAAGTGTTTCATACGGGTGTTGCAAAAGTAGATCAGGATGTTGCATTTGTTGCAATAGTTTTTACATGTATATTGCAAGCGTCTGTTCCCAATGTTTCATGAGTTTTTCAGACGTATGTTGCAAGTGTGTGTTATCTAGATGTTGCATATGTTTCACACATACGTTGCAAGTGTTTTATCTGGATGTTATGTATGTTTTGCTATGGGTTTCAAGTGTTTTTACGTGTTTTTTGCAAGTGTTTCATCTGTCTTCTTAATATGTTGTAAATGTTGCATCTAGATATTTCAAAAGTAGATCTGGCGTTGCACATGTTGCTATGGCTATACACGCATGTTTCAAGTGTTTCATCTGTTTCAGACATATGTTGCAAATGTTTCGTTTGGATGTTTCAACATGCTGCTGCTGCTAGTGCGCCGCCGTAGACCACCGTGCCGCCGTGGGTCACCACACGCGCCTGCAGCTGGTGTTGTTGCTGCTGTTGCGTGCATGCGAGCGTGTGAAACTGAGCAGGCTCAGGGTGATCCTATGCATGCATGGGCCCACACAACCTCTAGAGTGGGATGGATGCGTCAGGCACGGGTTTGAAAGCACCGTTCGATGCTAACGGGCCAGATCAAAGCAAGTCCCTTACCTTTGACCACAACCTCCATCGTGACTGATTAACTCAGGTCCTGTTCATCCGGCTTATAATCCGTACTTTTCACCTTGTTTTTTCAACCGAAACAGTGTTTTTCTCTCACAACAAATCAGTCAACCGTATTTTTCAGCTGGCTTATCAGCACAGCCGAACAGGGCCTCAGTCCGTCTTCTCGTATCCCTCAGCCATCGACCGGGAGCCCCTCAAAAAGCCCGAATCTCTAACCCTGCCGTCGACCATGGCCAATGGAGGCCCACCACCCACCCTGCCGGTCAAAGGCCGTGCGTCGCGTTGCATTGTGAAGGCACGCGGGCCGAATAGTGATTTTGCATCAGCGCTGACGTGCGAGGGCAAATATAGGACAAAATCCCCTCTTGGCCATTGCCAGTGCGTGCGAACCGGCAGGTAGCCTTGAAAACTGGATGGAAAAATTTCGGTTCTGTTTTCCACTTTTATCTGTTCGTTTTTTATTTACGGGATTCTGTTTTCGTATTTACAGAAATGAGAGATAGTTTTTTCCGTCTTTTCGTGGGATTCTGTTTTCACCCGAAATTGACCCGTATTTATTCCGTTTTTCGTCCCGTTTTAAATCTATATGAGATGTGTAGAAACTAATATGTTCATAAATCTATTAATCACCAATTATGCATGTTAACACATGGCATGCTAGTGAATACTAGACTAATAACTTCGTATGTGTATATTAATTTGTGACTTTGCTCATATATATTCACGAATATTTAATAATATTATTCTAACTTAATTTTTCGGCTTTCCATCCGTATTTATTCGTTTTCGTGTATTTACATATCCCAATTCCATTTTTAAACCTGTATTTTTCGAACCTGATTCTATTTTTAAAAATAAATATAAAAATAAAAATAGAAATAGGATTTTTCGTACGTTCCCTATTCGTCGCTACCGGGTTATCGGGAATCTTCGGAGAAAGAGGCCCGAGCCTGTGCTATGGTGGAATTTAGACCATCAATTCGCAGATAGACGGCTCTGATACATCGAACTGCAACCGCGCGACGCGGTGATAACAACGGGGCGGCGTCCCTGGTCCCGTTGCCCCCGCGAACAAATTCCATCGCGACAATTTCTTGCTTGCACGCAAGCCACTCCGAAGCGAAGTCTAGGGTTTGCGAATCTGTGCAAGGGGAGGCGAGAGAGGAGCGCAGGGAGGCGAAGATGATCGAGGTGGTGCTGAACGACCGCCTGGGGAAGAAGGTGCGGGTGAAGTGCAACGAGGACGACACCATCGGCGACCTCAAGAAGCTGGTGGCTGCGCAGACGGGGACGCGCCCCGAGAAGATCCGCATCCAGAAGTGGTACAACATCTACAAGGACCACATCACCCTCAAGGACTACGAGATCCACGACGGGATGGGGCTCGAGCTCTACTACAACTAGGCGCCCTGACCCCAACCGCGCCCCTGCTGTAAGGTAAGGTAAGGTAGTAATTTCCTCTCCTGTTCGGCGCCGTTGCTGGGCGACTGACTTGGTTTCCCTTTGGTACGACGCTAGAACCACGGTTGTGGATTGATTTCTAGGAGCGGGGAGTTTGGTTGTGTGTGTGGGGTATTCTAATTTCAGTTCGTTCCTCTAATTTAGTCACTTGCATCGATGTGTTGGAGTTGGACCCCATGTCCTACTGATTATGAGGATTTGGTTTGGGGGACTGATGTATTAATTCATCTAGTTGGGCTGTGGTATTTGCTTGGTGAGTAACTGGATGTCTGAACCCTGATTGATTGTGGATTGGGCAGATAAGATCATTGATCTTTTGGCATACTGTAAAATATTCAGCTAAGGACAACTGTTTAATTTGCTCTGTTCTTTACTCTGAATTTTAAACCGGGTATCTGTATTGGCAAGTGTTGGGTGATTGGGCTCAGTTAACTTGTGTCATATTTGGTAGGTGTTTCTACAGAGGTCAGGAGCATATTGGCATATACTCCGTACAATTTGAGACTCATTTCTGAGCATATTGGCATATACAATTTGAGACTCATTTCTAAACCCAATGATTATTGATCAAAGCTGAGGCTTATCCAACTAGAGGTTCAAAGCGATATCCAATGCCTGATTCTCATTCAGAATTTAATGCCAGACTTAAAGCTATTTTTCTGGTTGCACAGGATATTTTCTTTACCTGTTCTGCGGTGTCTTGCTGAATTTTTTTTAGATCATGCAGTACCCTGTTTGGTTATAATTATTGTTGTTGTATTAATTTGTCCCTTTTTATAATTGTGACAAATTTTGTGTTTAGCTTAGGCATAGTGGACTTTTGGTTATAATTTCTTAGAAAAGTGGTTCCCTTTTTCCATTGTTATTGTATTCAACAGTTGTTTCCTGACATTACAAAAACTGTCAACGAGCATAAAATTTTAATTGATACATTGAGGCCTGCTACCTTTTTAAACCATGAAACCATATGACTGCTTAATTATGGAGGCACAATGAAGATAGATCCAGTTCTCCATTCGAGCTTGTTATCTTGGTTATTTTTTATCATACAGTGTTTACGAATTGCTGAGGGTATATATGTTTGATTGTTTAGTGTGCTGAAGCAAACTTTACAGTTTAACATGTAGCCCCTGCATAGTTTTTTTTTCATGAATGGAATATCGAAGAAATGCTTGTATTGTAGGTTATGGCAGATTTTGTTCTGTGAGATCTGAATGAGTAGGTTGGTGGTTGTTTTGGATTTGTGGCTATGTTATCCAATCTGAGTGTCTTGCCATCAGAACTTGGTTTTGTTTCCTAAAATAGGTGGAGCAATCAGAGTAGATAACAAAAAACATGACATGTAGTGATAAGCATAGCATATCATGGTATGAATAATACTGATGAACACATGATAATGTCTATTAAGCATCCAGCAAGAACACATCCTGGCAGCCTACCCAAGTTAACATTGACCATCACATCAAGCCACGTATATTGTATTTCCTAAGATAGCACAAGGTGAAATAAAAACTGAAAGACTATTGAGAATCTGTATCTCGTTATATGATTCTATTAGCATTGGAATCTAGATCAGCTTCAAACACTTCTTTAGCTGTATCTTGTGTATCATTGTTTACCACACTAGATTGTAACCTATCGTGCTATAGTGCAATTATTGAATGCTGTTTTAGCAAAATTTGTGACATGTAATGAAATAAAAGATAGATCAAGTAATTTGATAGGTGCTTGGGCCTTACAAGATTTAGCCCTTTATCTTATTCCCTTCCAATGCTGGTGATACGGGGACAAACCGATGTTTTTGTGGTTAGTTTCTCACATTTGCCAATTTCTTATTCTGTTTGAACATGGTGGTGATACTGATTCCATCCGACTGTCATGGCCTTTCTAGCAGAAAAAATATGGCTTTTTTTTATATCTGTTTAGTCATCACATTTGACTGTAGTTACTTTTTCACTGCACAATACAGCATATTGTGCACTATAGTCTGGAAAAATGATTACAAGTTGGAGTACTGCATTCAAAGGGCTGGAGGTTGGAAAGTATATAATAAGTTCAATACCATCGATGGTATCCATCCAAATAGTTGCTGTGATTAAGGACATGCTTGTTGATGCTTGAATATGAGAACATGCTTGTTGATGCTTGAATATGAGAAGGCTGCAATGAAACTATGCGGCCATGTAACTTGTGCTCCTTTTTCCTAGAAGAATTCGCTATGGTATTTCATTTATGATTTCCTGTGACATCTTCCATCTTTCTTCACTGATCAATGTTCGATTGCAATGCAGGTTAATCTGAATTTTTCTGAAGCCATGGGTGCACTTCCAGTCGCAGTATCTTTATCTAATGAGCTCATATACATATAGGCACTTGAGTGAGCTATGTAGTACAGACATGGTTGTGGTAAACAACGAATGACTATTGACAGCCTTGCATATATTGTCATGTGACAAGCATCAACCTGCAAAATTGGTGTGCTGCTACTCGCAGACCTTACCTTAAATAACACAGGTGGTTACCTTCGGTTGTGATAATCGCAGTCCTGTGATTCAATTATGTGAAATACTTGGCCCTGTTTGGATGTTGTATAGTATTATGAAACTCTGTAGTTTTAGAACTCATAGATGAGCAAAACCATCTTTTAAAACAAAGAGGTCTACAGGGCAACTTTAAAACCAAAGTACTCCCTCCATCCTAGAAAGAATGCATGTTTTAGTATGTCAAATTTGACCAATTATAAAAAAATATATATAAATAGTTATGACATAAAATAAGTTTCATTAGATTTGTCATGAGATGTATTTTCATAATATATTTATTTGGTGTAAAAAGGATTAATATTTTTACCTATATATTTGTTCAAATTTTAGACATGGAAACCAAAAATACACGTAAAGTTGTATGGTAATTCTCGACGTCCGAAACGGAAGGACGCTTTACTCCACTCACTCCCGCATCAGTCCCTCGCTTCCTCCGTCCTCCCTTCCATGCTCGCGCCTCGCGCCTACCCGACGCGGGGCCATGGTTGCCTCCTTGGCCGGCGGCGGCGGGTTTCCCCACCCCGGCGTCCTCCTCCCCCACTGTGACGGCCTCCTCCCCTACCTGGGGGCGCCCTTCCCCCCTACCCCGGCGTCCTCACCCACCGGGAGCGCCTAACACCTGCGGATCCGGTGGCGCTCTCCCCACCCCGGCGAAATCCATGGAGCATGAGCAAGATCCATGGAGGTGGCATGGCGATGTTGCAGGGGAGTGGGCGGCTCTGCCCCACCCCGCTGTGGCGTCCTTCCCGCCCCCGCGGTGTCCTCTCTCACCTTGCCGACCGAGCTCCCCCTACCCGGCGGCCGGAATCGACCGGCCAACCTTCCCTCCCCTATGTTGCATATGTATGTTTCAAGTGTTTTAGGCGTTTCAGATGTCTGTTGCATTTGTTTTATATGGTTGTTGCAAAAGTAGATCGGGGATGTTGCACATGTTGCATATGAAGCAATTGTTTCAGAGGCATGTTGCAAGCGTATGTCTCGAGTGTTTCAAAGGTATGTTTCATCTGTGTTTTTCGGACGCATGTTGCAAATGTGTTTATCTGGATGTTGCATATGTTTCACACATATGTTGCATGTGTTTTATTTGGATGTTAGCGTATGGTTGCAATGGTTTTCAAGTGTTTTTCAGGTGTTTTTTCAAGTGTTTAGAAGCATGTTTCAAGTGTTTCAATTGCCTTCAGACGTAGGTTGCAACTGTTATATTTGGATGTTTCAAAAATAGATCGGGTACATCGTCTCTCCCGACGCTGGCAGGGCATTCATGCGACACCGCGGCCTGATCCTTCCGAATCAAAGGCGCTACGCGCCCTTCCCCTCTTGTCGCTCGGGCGGCGTGGGCCCCGCATGGAGCATGAAACGGAGTGTAAATTTGAGTGTTTTCTGAAAAATCCTGTAAATTTATGGTCAAGAAAATAAGAATGTTGAGATATGTTCATATGGCAATTTAGTTATAAGATGATAAATGAGGACTTGGAAAGTGCATAATAGCGTAGTCCCATGGTGCGGATGGCTCAATCTAGAGTGGCACCTCAAAGCTCGACCCAAATTTAACCTGGTCAAGCTTATAGTGACGCTCAAGCTTGTCTAGAAAAAAAGCTCATGTTCAAGGTAAATGTCATTATTTTACAATGCAATAAATAATATAGTAATACAAAAAAAAATCTTACAAATTATTGTTTTGAATGAAATGGCACGAGATTGTGCCCAATTTCATTGAATATAGCAGAAATTCTACAAATTAATTGACATTAAACAAGTATAAATAGCATTTCTATCAATTGTATTACTCAAATTATAACATAACAACAAAAGTTTTATGATATAGTTTGAAAAGCAACATGAGAGATTCATGGGGCAAGAGATAGCTAACGAGTTTAACAAGGTATTCGAGCTTGGCTCGCCAGGGCTTGTGAGTCCAAGGTCAAGCTCGAGTAGCTTGTCAAGCCTGAAACTTTTTGTGTAGCCCTACTTGCGGTGGTTTTATGCAACCCTCGAATCACGTATAGTTCGTTGGTTTCTACAAGGTTAGAACACTGGACCGCTAAACATAGCCTCCACGTGAGGGCTTGTTTGGATGCACTCGTATTAACATTAATTTTTATTGGAGTGGATTGGGATGAAAATTAAATTAATTTTCATATCAATCTACTTCAATACACATGAATGCCTAATCGAAGGTGTCTTTAGCGGCTTTATTAAGTGAAGGCGCCAAACAACCATGGCCCATGCTACTCCATCATAATCTATATCTATATCTATATATCTTATATTTTCAATCCCCACTAACATTATATCTTGACATGCAAGTTGTCCATGTCAACATCCAGTGGCATATCTCACTAGCAGAAACAATTATATCTTCATTCAAGCTATTAGAGTTTTGATGCATTATGGTATTTCTCCATTCATATATAAGTAAATATAAGTAGTATAATTTTGAGAAAACACACTAAATATTTCTTTTCTTTGAGGGAAAAACAATTCAAACGCCCCAAACCAAACATGCGCGGAGGGGACAAGGCCAAAAATTTTTACCCGATGTATTTTTTGGGTTGAGTTGGGCCCATATTTTTACCCAAAGCCCACAAAAAACTCAAAGCAACCCGAAAACTTTTTATAACCCTAACTGGACCTAATAGACCTTCGGGTCGGGACCTAGCCCCAAATTTCGGCCCATGGTCAGGTTTAGATGCGAGCCAACAAAAGACTATCATTTTTTGGTCCGGCCCGAACCCGACCCGGCCCCATACTATTTAGACGATGATCCTCGCGACCCGAGTTCAGAAACTGATCCCCTCACTACCATCGCGATGGCCGACGACGCGGCGGCGGCGGCGTTCGCGCCCTCTCCCTCGCCACCGTCACCCGTAGCGCAACCTCCGCCCGATCTCTCCCCGCCGCCGGCCTCCTCTCCACCAGCCGCCACCCCCGCTTCCGCGGCGCAGACCCCGAGCCTCCCGGACACCCCGGCGTCCCTAGATCCGGACACCCCCTTCTCCGACGCGACCCCGACCCCCGCCGACGCCTCCGACGCCTTCCTCGCCTCGGACGACGGCATCACCAACCCGTCGGGTGGCGCCGCGGGGAAGCACATGACGCTCGCGCCGCCGGCCCCACCCGCCGCCAAGAAGCCGCCGTCCAAGAAGAAGGGTGGCAACAGCGTCTGGACCCGCCCGGCCTCCCGCAAGGGCAAGAAGAAGGCGCGGCAGCCGGGCGGCCACGGCCCCGGCCACGGCGCCGCCGGGGCGGCCGGCGGGTCCAACCCCAGGCCCAGCGCCGGCGCCGGCGAGGAGGAGTTCGTCCTCGTCCCCGCGACCCGCCTCGCCGCCGAGCGCTCTGACGACGCGCCCGGCCAGCCCGTGCTCCTCTCCCGCGTCTTCAAGTCCGAGCGGATCGAGCTCTCGGAGGACCGCCTCACCGCCTCCAGCACCAAGGGATTCCGCATGGTGCGCGCCACCCGCGGCGTCGCGGCGGGGGCCTGGTACTTCGAGGTCAAGGTCGTGCACCTCGGCCCCACTGGCCACACCCGCCTTGGATGGGCCACCAACAAGGCTGACCTCCAGACCCCCGTCGGCTTCGATGCCTATGGGTTTGGGTACCGTGACGTCGATGGCGCCAAGGTGACTAAGGCTTGGAGGGACAAGTATGCTGATGAAGGGTATGGAGAAGGAGATGTCCTGGGGTTCTACATTTCTCTCCCTGATGGGGAGCGGTATGAACCCAAGCAACCTGACCTGATTCAGTACAAGGGAATGCCTTTTCATGTGCAAGTCCCCAAGGAGGAGCAGAAGACGCCGGATCCTGTCCCTGGTGAGTATGCTTGTTTTAATTGCTCTTGTTTCTATGGTAGATTGCAATGCCAACTAAGAAAACAGAATATTGTTAGGGTAAATTGTTTGTCTCGGTATTTAATATGATGTATACTACTGTTTGCAGAATTGTATAAATCAATTGCTTAGGTTTCAAGATGACAAATTTATATAAAAAGGGGGTGTCTTATTGAATATAAGTAATCAGGATTGTGTACAACATGATTACTTACTTTTACAATTCTGTTAATGATACAACAATTAGTAGGACAAGGACTGCAGAAAGTTTGTAAATCATATGCAGAAATTGTGTACTGATGTTTAATTGGGCAGAAAATGTATCACTCATTCTTTGCAGTTGTCTCTCTTGATACCCTTGTCCTTTGATTTAAGGTTGCCAGTGCCACTGTGTTTTCCCAGTTCACCTGTTAGGCTGCTACACAAGTTTGTGGCCCCACGTTAGACATCATAAGGCTACTTAAATGTGTATGAACTTGATATATCAGCATAGCACACACTAGGTACTAGTTTTCATTTTATTCATCTTGTAATAATCTCCAAAGCCTAAACAGTAATCCAATCAGCCATTTATTTTCACCTTAATTATGAAGATGTTTAGTGCAGAGGTGCAGAGGCATGCTCATACGTGAACACATAATAAGGAAAGTGAGCAGCAGTATGTGATGTCAACTGATGCTCTCCTGAAAGCAGCATGTTAAGTTCATAAAATATTCTATATAGATGATAGTTGGAGAACATGACAGTTATTTTTCTGCTCAGCCGGAGACATAGTTTAATTGACCCCCATTATTTTCTTCTCAGTAGCATGTGCTTCTTTTCTTCAAAGGAGCGAGCATTTGTATATTGTTCAGGATGGTGTGCTCTGATCAAACTAGAGATGTCTGCTAAGATTGACTAGTCAAGAAAAAAAAAGACCTGAACAAAAGGATGTCCCTCCAATATTGTCTCTGGAAAGAACTGCAAGCTTTATCAAGTTTACTAAATGCCAATATACTGAAGAAATGATGGCTGGAATAAAATTGACTGAACTATTCCTGTTGCCGTTTTGCTAAACACAATTGCTTCCTCTATTGTGCTCTCCCCAATCTCCATGCTGGCATCTCCCTTTCCAATTACCACAGCACCAAAGCTACTTACACTTCTCTTTTATCTAGCCTGTTGATATGATATTGTGATATTCCTTGTTATCCATATCCGTAGGGATTTATTACTTTATTGGTGCTAGGATGCTAATTGAAAATTTATATTGTGGTATAACTTTTTCTTTTGGGACTTTACATCCCCTGTCATCTTGTCACCTTTGCACCTTGTATAACCTTTTTTTTTCATTTGGTACTAGTTGCTTCCACACATGAATAAGAATGTGCATCTTCAGTATTTATATATTGAACTATGTTTTAGTAGCTTCCATACATGAATAAGTTGCATCTTTAATATTGATTTTTGTATAGTGTAGTCAGAAATCCCAATTGGTTATGCTGTTATGCTTGAGAGGTTTCCAATTACTCAATTAGTGCTAGAATGTTGGGATGCTGGGTGTTATTGTTCGATACATATACTGTAATGGGTGTGCGCTTTTGCATCCCATTAGATTATAATATGATGTTCTGCATGCATGAATAGAAAAGGATGTGTCCAACAATGGCTCTTTCACTTCTGTTTTTTTAGAATCTGTCATCTATTATTTCATTTGTTCAGAAGGTTTAAGTATCCATGTTTCTTGCATATGCAGGAAGTGAGATATGCTACTTCAAGAATGGAGTATGCCAAGGCAGTGCCTTCAAGGACATTCCTGGAGGGAGGTATTTCCCAGCAGCGTCACTGTATACAATGCCTAATGAGCCAAACTGTGTAGTCAAATTCAACTTTGGGCCAGACTTTGAGTTCTTCCCGCAAGATTTTGGAACCCTGCCCGTTCCTCAACCAATGAGCGAGGTGCCTCATCAGGCACATGAAGTGAAGAACGAGGGGCCTCTCGAAAATGGCATCGCTGAAAAAACTAGCTAGTGTAGTTATCGTGCTGTTGTAACTAGTACCCCAGTGTAACCACCAAGCAAGCCCTTGGCTAGATTATGGATAAGTTGGCTGCAGCGGTTATATCTGACTGGATTAATGCTTGTGGTGTTACTAAATGGGTTCCATCGTGTTTTGATGTTATTGTGGTGTAGCTGGTCGTTGATTTTTTTTTTTTTGAACATCTGATCGTAGATAGTTGGTGAGAGCATATGCTGGGAGTTCTGGTGAACAGCTGGTGAGACCATATGCTGGGAGTTTCACCTGCTTAGATGGATTCGGATGGCAGCATAAGTATGTGTATGTTAATTTGCTCGAGCCATTTGAGCAATCTAAATAACTTTGCTAACATGTATATAAACTTATATCTAGCTGGTTTCTTTTTGAAAAAAATATGCATGCAATGTAAATACTTGATTGACAATTCCCAATTCCTTAAAATATTTATTTCATTTACTATCAGTCAGATGGTTGATACAACTGGAAGATAGAACGAAAGATGGTCAGGACAGACCACATCGTAATGGCTTTTCATATGCTGGTTCAGGTGGAACATATCCCCGATCTAGCAGTTTAAGGGAAAAAAACTACTGATGTAACATATGCTGTGTTATACCTTGTGGACTCGCAATATAGCAGTTTCTGAAATGCTAGCCTGCATCTCACATGACATCATGTACAATCCAACTTTTGAAATTCGGAAATTCTCTGGTTAGGGCGTCCAATCGTCCGGACGGTCGTGTTCATGGCCGCAGCACCAGGCTAACGGCCCAACAACGTCTCTAGCCTTATCGCCTTATCCTGCTGTCACCATTATTTAGACGGAAGGATAAGGTTCTCTCCACCGCACGCGACCGAGGCTGAGGGGCTATAGCCCGCCGTGGCGGTGTCGATATGCCATTTCCCATCCCGATGGTGGCCGCGGCGCCCTGCCCCATCCCGAAAGCTGCCGCGGCACTATGCCCCATTTCGACAATGGCCGTGGTGGCTATTCCTCACTCGATGGCAGCGCTCCCTCTCCTTCCCCTCCGATGACGCTTCCTCCTCACCTATGGATTTTGCCGCGTTTCCCGTCCTTCCTCCTCAATAGTGGCGGTGGCAGCAAGCTGTCTCCCCTCTCCCACTGATGATGGCGGCGGCGGGCACTCTCCCCCCACACGGATCCAGATCCAGTTCTCATGGTGCCTCAAGGGGCCTGTGGTGGGGCGCAGATCATGGTTGTGATGCGCTCGACGCCATCGCGTTCCCCCTGGCCGGTCGCTCCGCGCCACCGGCGAGCTCTACACCGATGAACTTCAAATGCCGACGAGCCTCCATTTCTCCCGAGCAACAAAGAGATGTTGCGCTGAAAGCGCATGTTGCAAGTGTACATTTCAAATGTTTCAAACATTTCAGAGGTATGTTGTAATTGTTTCATGCAGATGTTGCAAAAACAGATCAAGATGTTGCAATAGTTGTACATGTATGTTGCAAGGTTTTGTTCCCTTTGTTTCATCTGTTTTTCAAACGTCTGTTGCAAATGTGTTTATGGATGTTGCATACCTTTCACACATATGCTGCAAGTGTTTTATCTGGATGTTGCGTATATTTTGCAATGTTTTTCAAGTGTTTTCCAGGTGCTTTTTGCAAGTGTTTCAGAAGCACGTTTCGAGTGTTTTATCTATCTTCAGACGTATGTTGCAAATGTTGCATTTTGATGTTTCAAAAGTAGATCGGGTGTCACATATGGGGATGTGTGTGGGAAGCCGGAGGGGGCACGAGCGGTCGCCGCGCGCAGTCTAGCGGGGCGGGCAACGTCCAGGTGGCACGGGAGACATCTGGGGACACGCTGGTGGAGAGTGCTGGCGCAAGCAAGTGCGGCGCGCGGGAGACGGAGTGTAGCTTAGGCGTCCGGATGCGGGGGTCCGTCCGGACGTTCGGGCGCTAGCACTTCCGTTTGAAATTCGGAAATATAATGTTTTGGGGGCAGCGATTGGACCCTATCCACCTTTGGATTCATTTAGCCTAATAATCCAAGGGAAGCATTCCCTAAAAAAATTTAAGTGGCTGGCTGATACATATCATTTTCGAATATATTGAGGCGTCTCGGTTCTCCTGCTCTTGGTTCTAAATTACAAGTCGTTTTGGATTTTCTAAATATATAACTACACTATATATGTACATAAATGTATATCTAGATATATAGCAAAATGTATATACCTAGAAAAGCCAGAACGAATTACAATTGGAATTGCAAGCTGGAGCCGCCTCTTCAGGCATGTTTATGTTGAAGAGGGTATAACAATAGCCATCTTGATCCTACAGGCAACAGATCAAAAGTATTTTGCTATGAGAATTCTTCTGTAAATAATTTGTGGTTAAGTGGTGATAATTTACTGCAGTTATATGCCTGTGGCCTGCAGCCCTGCACAGCCCATTTGATTTGTAGGTGGCTACAATCCATACGGGCTCCCACCCACTGCTCAATACTGCTGCTTGATATTGCAACACTGACTTCGTGCTATGACTAGTCCTTCCCCATTGACACTCTCTGGGAGATGTTCTTCCATTTTGATTCAATCTCATAAGAAGCAAAAGGGATAATCATCAAATAAATTAGGCATCTTATGTATTGGTTCAAACTCAAATAGCAAATAAACGTTTCAGAACTAGAATTTGCAGGGAAATTAGCTAGGGGATTTCTAGGCTAATCTTATGAAGGTGAAACGGGATTTTCTTCATTTTAAACCCTTCAACAATCAAAGACGGGTTCCAAATGAGATCCTGAGAGGTATAGTGCTTGAAATACTTACCTTTAAGAGAACAGCATATTTGTTTATATACAATATTGGTAGACACAAGGGAGATACTGTAGCTGATGTCTTCAGTACGTCACTACTAAATGATTTATGGAGACGTAATTTGATTGAATAGTTTAGTATCCTTGAAAAAATATCTTCCTCACATTGCTAATACCAATCTTACACAAGCGCACGATAGGTTTCGCTGGATCTTGGGCCTAAAGAGCCAGTCGTTCTCGGTGAAGTTATATTATTCAGCTTTGATTCACGTAGAGGTTTTCAACTTAGATAAAAATCATTTGGATGTTCAAGACTCCACTGAAAATAATGAAAAACGTTGCTTTTGCAAAAAAAAAAAAGACAATTAAACACCTATTATTTGAATGTCATTTTGCCCATGCGGTTTGGGGCTGCATACATGTTGGGAGTTTGCTCATCGCCCGTACAGAAAGCGACATGGGGTCTGGCTGGTGGAGAACACACATTTTTTTCTTACAGATATATCTTTTGTCAGTGTCAAAATGGTAGTAGGGCGCCTTTTCCTTATGAACGTAGTTTGAAACTGCTATCTCAAATAATCCGTGAACATATATCACCAGAATATATAAGCAGCTCATACTCCTATCTCAAAGTAAAAGGTTATATATCTATATCTATAATATCAAAGAAGAGCTAAAATTTCAGTCTATTTTTTCGTCCACCTCCCGTAACTAACTCCATAAACGTGAAAGTTGTCTCTCTGTTAGTCTAGAGCCCTCTTGCTTTATATGACATGAGGTAAACTAGATAGTTAGGAATCCTAATTCTAATAGATCTCCGATCATAAATAACTTGAATAAGAATGCTAATCTATATCTATATCTATATCTATATCTATATCTCTACATTTGTCCTACATATATCGTATATGACCTGGACTCATGATTCCCACTCATACAAATTAGAACAACTCGCATTTAGCGATGATACGGAATCCGATTCCTATATGTATTGAGTTCTGTTGCAACACACGAATAGACCTTCAAATCGTTAATCCTTGTATATAATATAAACAAAACATTTCACTACTAATGTAGTTATGATTAGAAACCAAATTATTTTTGTTAACACCTGTATCTCAACAGATAGTCCAACTAATCAAAACAGTTAGATAATATCACTAAAAAACAGTTAGATAGTATGAAAACTAAAGGTATGGTATATTTATGAGTAAATATTTTCTATAATTAGGGGAAAAATATATCAAGGTCGTTTTTTAATTTGATAATGGTTTAATAGGACATCATATTATTAACAACATTAACTTATATTATAAATGTCATGATTACCACTACCATTGTCATTTTTTATCAATGTTTGATAGTTTTTTCTCCCATTGCAATGCACGGGCATATTTGTTATTTCAGAAATAAAATGCAATTGTTGATTTAACCCTTACGACAAAATTATAAAGACTAAAAAATTTACATAGTTTCTAGCTTTTGTATGGTTGATCTTTAGAGTTTGAAAAATATATGTGATCTAATGATAAATATTTACAAGTGCTACTGCAACATATAATAAAGAATTATGATGTCTACTTTATACTTTATTGGAATAAAAAGTAAATTTCCTCCTACCTAATCTAAGCATTTAATATAAAACCAAATGAAATAAAAGTAATTGATTTAGAAAGAAGTGATTTTCAAGGGCTAATCTGTACTTCATATATTTTAAGCATGCTAAACAGAAGTTTTCTTTAAATGGATTCTCTTGTTTAGATTTATATGGCACCAAGGATTCAGCACAATCAATTCGTCTTGTTTAGATATAAAGTATACTTCTGTTTTGTTGATGATTGCATCATGTGTTGCATCAATTGAAGCTAGAGATAGTAAAGACGCTAATTAGGAAGTTAGTCCATATACAAATAGATGTGGTGGTAGTATTACACACATAATGTTATCACCATTGTACATTTAAAGTAGATTAACTATGAAATGTTGGACTCCCTGATGCTAATCTTCACTTCTACTTCCTTGCAGCTAGCCAAGCCAAATTGGGGCAAGCATTGTGCTCCTATTCCTGTTAACTGTGGCTAGGCCAATTATTGGTCATGAACAAAATAGATGCCATTCTTTATGGCTGGCCAAATATTGGCTTAGCCAACAACAGGTACAAAACAAAACACGCCCTTAATACGCAAGCTAAGGCAGCAAAGTAGGTATTAAAATACCTCAGCACCCAGGTTGAGTCCTGAAGGCATCCATTCGCCAACACTAGTCCAGCAAAATGTTGACAAGGGCACTTCCTCATCACTAGCATAATCATTATAACATAGAGATTAAAAATTCCAGAATATACACAGTGAAAAATATCTTTGATGGTTTCATAAGCAATTTAGCATGCTATACCCTACTGTAGTGCTTGTAGTGGAAATAGCACTCAAGACATAATTTTTTTATTTCTAACACTTTTTTAGAACAATTTTTAAATTTGACACGGACAACTTTTTTAAAACTAACACTTTTAGCCACGTCAAAAATCACGGCGTAACCAAATAACGTTGTCACGCCATACATGGCAGCACGGCAGCGTCGCTTATGTGGCACTCCTAGGACCCGCGGCAGCTGATGTGGCGGGCTTGCCACGCCACAGATATGGGCGGAGCAGTGCAGAGACCAAAGGCCCGGTCATGGCAGCAGCTGGTCGTGTCAAGCTCTGAGCGCTGACCAAGCACGGTGAAGTGCATGCTGCTCTGGAGGTACAGTTCATGTTGCAGTGGATGCCGCTAAGCCGTCACATCATCTTATAGTACTTCCTTCTTCCGTCTAGAAAAGAATATAACTATATGTTATGTGCCAACAAAAGTAGTTCATGTTTAATCAAATTTCTAGTAAGTACTGTTTACATTTACGGCTCCAAAATAGTTTATTATAAAATACTTTTCGTAATTAATCTAATGATATTTATTTGATATCATAAATATTGATACTTTTTTATCTATAATTGATCAAACTTAAAATACAAAACTATGACTCGATTTTCTTGGTTCCGTAGAAACGAGTTATTTGATCTTTTTTTTGGCTTTTTTTATTTATTTTTTTATGTTTTATTTGGTTCTCGTGTGATCATTGCCGATCGTGAGTTCTAACCGTAATTCCCTATAATTAACCATAAAAGTAAATAATCAAGGATCACAGGTTGCCACCTTCCTTTTGCGGTTGCATGATCTCCTATCTTTTTGCGGGAGTTACGGTCACATGCTAGAAATCAGAAATCAGCTGTAATTCTAAAATAGCAGTTATATTAGTTTGAGCGGAGCTCCACAGTAATATTAGGGTCTGTCTATGGATAACTTAGGTGATTTACACCATCTTGTCATCCGAGTGACACAACACCTTAAATCACTCGATTCTAACAAACAAAACAAATCAAGTGATTCAAGCCTCTCCGAAACTTGATTCCTATAACCACAAGATCAAAATCCAATGAACTAAATAAAAAGAGATTAAAACCAGAGCGAAAAATCAAAAGAAAAAAGACAAATTTATCAGATAATTTCTATGAAAGGTAAATTAGAAGAACATCAAAGCAAAAAAAGAGAAAAATATAGATTTATCAGATAATTTCTATGAAAGGCAAATTAGAAGAAGATCAAAGAAAAAAAAGACAGACATAATTAACAGATCAAGCAAATTAGAAGATAAATCAAAGCAGATTATTTCTATGTAAGCCAAATTAGAAAATATCAAATTAGAACCAAATAAAACACATAGAAAAATAAAAAATAAAAAAACCAGATTATTTCTACGAAGCCAAATTGAAAATTTTCAAAGGAGAACCAAATAAAACATACAACAAAAATAAAATGAAAAGCCAAAAAAAGATCAAATAATTTTTTAAATAATCTTGATCATTCTCATGTACGAAAAATTAATTTACATCAATTGAACACAGAGTTTACACCAAACCTAAAATAGTAAACTAGCCTAATAAGATATAATCTGTACCTGTTAAAAGAAACAAATCTGCCTACATATACATATTCATGATAGGGGCTACTGATTCAATAGGCACAAAGGCCGAGGAAGGCAGATGCACTATGGCCTTGTTTAGATCCCAAATTTGGGGTCCAAACTTTGCATAGTAGATGTCCCGTCACACTGTAGCAATTTTGTTTTTATTTGGTAATAATTGTCTAAATATTTATTAATTATGCTTAAAATATTCGTCTCGCAAAGTACAACAAAACTGTGTAATTAGTTTTTGATTTCATCTACATTTAGTACTCCATATATATGCCGATATTTTGATGTGACAGGGAATCTTCTTTTTGCATAGTGAAATTTAGGGATGAATTTAGGTATCTAAACAAGGCCTATACCTCCAGAGCAGCATGCACTCCGCCGTGCTTGGTCAGCGCTCAGCAGCGGCCAGCACCTGTGCGCATGCGCATGCAGCCTCGACACGACCACCTGCTGCCACCTTGGGCCCTGCGCTGCCATGATGGCGGCCTCTGGTCTCTGCACTGCCGCGCCCAGATCCGTATCTGTGGCACGGTAGGCCCGCCACGTCAACCGGGCCGTGGGTGCTAGGAGTGCCACGTAAGCGACGCTGCCGTGCCACCATATATGAGGCAGCAGCGTTATTTGGCCGCGCCATGACCTTAGACACGACCAAAAGTGTCAGTTTTGAAAAAAAAGTTTTTAGTGTCAAATTTAAAAATTATTTTAAAAAATGTTAGAAATAAAAAAAATTCTCAAGACACCACTTATATTCCTGCCACTACAGTGGCACCATAGCCCATTGTTTAAAACTTTGCCTAAACCAGATATGGTATCTCTGCTGACCACTATGCTATTTAACACACAATCCTCTTCCAAATTCAGAACTCTTGCCTCTTGAGACCCTAATCCCACCTACCACCCCGATGGCCGATGACATGGCGGCGTCCGTGTACCCTCCCTGCCATCGCCGTCACCGCCAGCAACGCAACCTCCACTCAACCTCTCCGCACCACCAACCCCCTCTCCTCCAGCGATCCCCTCAGTCTCTGGGACACAAATCCCAAGCATCCTAAACAACCCGACCTCCTTAGATCTGGACTCCTCCGAGGATGCACCCGGCCAGCCTGTGCTCCTCTCTCGCATCTTCAAGTCCAAGCAGATCGAGCTCTCTGGTGACCGCCTCTCCGCAGCTAGCAACAAGGGCTACCGCATGGTGCGTGCCACCCATGGCGTCACAGCGGGGGCCTGGTATTTCGAGGTCAAGATCGTACACCTTGGTCCCACTGGCCACACCCGCCTTGGATGGGCCACCAACAGGGCTGACATCGAGACACCCATCGGCTATGACGCCTATGGGTTTGGCTATCGTGACGTCGATGGTGCCAAGGTGACTAAGGCTTGGAGGGACAAGTATGCCAATGAAGGGTACGGGGAAGGAGATGTCTTGGGGTTCTACATTTCTCTGCCTAATGGGGAGCAGTATGAACCGAAGCAAGATAACAAGGGAATGCCTCTTCATGTGCAAGTCCCCAAGAAGGCACAGAAGACTCCGGATCCTGTTCCTGGTGAGTACTTGTTTTAATAGCTCTTATGTAGTTATGTCTATGGTAGATTGTAGTGCCAACTAAGAAAAGAGTACAATTGTCAAATGAAATGGGTATGAGCTATATATTTTATAAATAATAAATTGTAGCTTCATATAACAGCCAAGGTAAATTGTTTGCCACTCAGTATTTAGTATGATGTACACAACTGCTTGGAATTGTATAAATGAATTGCTTAGGTTTCAAGATGATAACTTCAAAAAAAAGATTGTTTTATAGCATAAGAAATCATGTTGTGTACAACATGATTACTTACTTTTACAATGATATTAGTTATACAATTAATAGTTAGGACTAGAAAATTTATATATCATAGACCAAAATTATGCACTGATGTTGAATCATTAGGAAGAAAATTTATTGCTAATGATTCATGGTTGTGTCGCTAGATACCTAATTTAACATTTAAGGGTTCCATGGTATTTCATTTCCCAGTTCACCTGTTAGGCCCTACACAAATTTGTGGCCCCTCTTTGGTTACCATATAGGCTACTTGAATGTGTATCGACTTGATATATCTGCATGGCACACACACCAGATAGTAATTTCCATTTTATTCATCTTGTAATCTGCAAGGTCTAAACAATAGTCCAATAAGTCATTTATTTTCATATTAGTGATGAAGACTTTTAGAGATGAGGAATGCTCATAAGGCATTTATTTTCATATTAATGATGAAGACTTTTAGAGATGAGGAATGCTCATAAGGTAACATGAAATAGTGAAAGGAAGCAGCAGCATGTGCTGCCAACTCACTACTAGAAATAAGAATTTTCAATAGATTTTCTATACAGATGATATTCAGAGAATGGGGTGAGTTATTTTTCCAGCTCAATTGAAAATAATGAGCATGTTTAGTAAGTAGTTTCATAGACCCCCATTGTTTCCTTCTCAGTAATATGTGAATATTTTCTTCAAAGGATTGCATGCATGTATACTTTTCCTTGAGAAGAGTGAGCATATGTGTATTGTTCTGGATGGAGTGCTGTCAACAAGGTAGAGATATCCCATAAGATTGACAAGTCAAGAACAAAACAAACTGAACAAAAGGAAGCCCCTCCAACATTGTGTCAGCAAAGAAATGCAAACTTTATTAAGTTAACTAAATGCTGATATACTACAAATAAAGAATGGCAGTAATAAAATTGACTGAACAGATCCTGTTGCAGTTTTGCTAAGCAAAATTTGCTTCCTCTACTCTGTTCTCTTTTATCCATCCCTTATGGTATTGTGATATTCTTGGTTATTCATAGCAACAGGGATTTATTACTCTATTGGTGCAAGGAAGCTAATTGAAAATTTATATTGTGGTATAACCTTTTCCTTTGGGACTTTACATCTCTTGACATTGTAGCACCTTTGCACCTTGTAATTGCTTCCAGACATGAATAATGATGTGCATCTTCAATATTTATTTACTGAAGTATGTTTTAGTAGCTTCCATACATGAATAAATTGCATTTTTTAAAATGATTTTTTGTACAATTTAGTCAGAAATCACGATTGGTTATGCTTGAGAGGTTTAATTTTTAATTTGCCCCCTCGGTGCTACAATATTCGTAAGGATGTGTCCAGCAATGGCTCTTTTACACTTTTGTTTTGTAGAATCTATCATCTATTATTTTATTTGTTCAGGGGGTTTGAATATCCTATGGTTCTTGCATATGCAGGTAGTGAGATATGCTACTTTAAAAACGGGGTATGCCAAGGCAGTGCCTTCAAGGACATACCTGGAGGAAGGTATTACCCAGCCGCATCGATGTATACAGAGCCTGGCGAGCCAAACTGCATCATCAAATTCAACTTTGGGCCAAACTTTGAGTTCTTGCCACAGGATTTTGGAGGCCTGCCAATTCCTCAGCCAATGAGCTTGGTGCCTCATCAGGCATATGAAGTGAAGAATGAGGGGACTACTGAAAATGCCATCGCTGGGTAAACTGCTATCATGTTGTTTTTTTAACTATGTTGAGTAAAAAATAAGCAAGCCTATATCTGGCTGGATCCTGGTGTAGTTGGCCACAACAGTTATATCTGACTAGATTAATAAGTATTGCTTAATTATGTTGTTACCAAATGGGTTTGATCTTTTCTATCCTTGGCTGGGTTATGAAGTTATTGTGGTGCTGCTGATCGTATATGGTAGTGGCAAACTAGTGATGGTGTGTAAGGGAAACCAGATGGTGTCATGTGTCGTGCTCTGCAGTAGTGGGAACAAGAGTAGTCAGGGAAACTAGATCGATCTGAACTTCCGAAGGCCTCTGCCTTCTTCTACATCAATGACTATAAACCACCTTCAATCATCTTCTACAATAGTGATAGGGAGGTGCCATTGATGGACAGAGAAGGTTCTACATCAATGACTATAAACCACCTTCAATCATCTTCTACAACAGCGATAGGGAGGTGCCATTGACGGACAGAGAAGGAACCACCACACTGAGTGTGCATGACCTCGTCAAGTTCAAAACTGATGGTTGTACAAGTGTACATTCACATTCAAGATAAATTCATGATTGCAACACCCTGCATCTAAAATGTTCCTATGCCAGGTGCGAATTTGCCATTACCACTGGCAAAAACACACCCGCCCATTTGTTCCTCTTAGGCTGTCACAAGATTGGCAACTCTAGCAAAATATGTACTTAAGTTTTTTCTAGTATGGTCTAACTTGCCCTCAACCCAAAAGAGTTTTACAACCAAGCCAATCCTATCAATTAGCATATGGCTAACCTAGTGTGGTAAAGGTCACATAAGCAAGGCACAAGCTAAAACAACGAAAATGGTAACTAAAGAGCTAGAGATAGAGATGACAAACTATTAGAAACATAGTAACATAACTATGGTATCAGTAGCCAAATCGCAACCTCTAGTCTATGTTCGAGGTCCACCGAGGTACGCCCTCAGTCACCAAGTCTAATTCTAGTCATGGTGTTGGATTGCCACACAAAACCACACCAACCAAAGGCTAGTATCATGAGTCACGAAGTCTCACTACTGCCACCTAGCTATACCGGTCACTTTAACGTTGAGTACACTATGAAGCTTCTCCAAACTAGAGGGGTCTCCTCATCTCCTGCACACCGCCGCGACACCACTCCACACGGAAATAAGAGGGTCGCCTCCTGGAAGGTCTTCACACCTTCATTGGAAGGTCACAGCAACCTCAAGGTCTCAGGTTCACAATGATACCTCTCAAAGATCTCAAGCTCTAAGGCTTTACAAGGATGAACTATAGTGTCTATCATAGCCTTGGATGTGATCTTGTTGTTCTCGAGAGGGTGAATGGAGTGTAAAAACAATTGCTCTAATTTGTTCTTGAGGTGGTGGGCATCACGTTCGCCTTGGCCAAAACGATTGAGTTAATCACTTTTTTCCCAGGCGGCCCTGGCGCCCGCTTGTGAAAATCGATTAAAAAATAAACAAAGCGAAAGCTTGCCGACGAGCCCATTACAGAGCCCACCGTCGAGCCCGCCAGCTCTGTGTGGGCCCCACCGCCAGTGGATTCAGCTCCCACGCTCCGTTGGGAGAAGCCTCCCTACCTATGCCATCGGTGGATCCGGCTCCCCCGCGCGTCGCCACCGCCGGGGGAGGCTCCCCATGCGGGCCACCACCAGATCCAGCTCCCTTACGCCTCCACTGCTGGGTGAAGGGTCGAGATGGCGGACTAGAGGGGGTTGAACAGTCCTTTCTAAAACTTAATTTCATTGGCTAACTGAAACAAGTGCGGAATTAAAACATCGATCTTGCCAAGACTACACTCATCTATCTATTTTCTCTAGCACCTTACAAATATCCTAATTAAGCAACTAGGGTGCCGAACTAGCAAGAGCTCACCTAAATAATTCTAGAGCAAGGTCACACAAACCTATGCACTAGTACTTTGCCAACCGAGGGAGCTCCTACACAACTAGTGAAGCATAAGCACAAAGCCCCTAAACTCACTAGCAATGCTCAATAACAAAGCAACCAATGCCAAATTAGAGAGCGTAAATTACTTAGCTATACAAACTAAGCAATATGACTAACAAGGTTACACAAACCAAATTAGTCACACAAGAGCTACTTCTATACTACACAAGCAAGATGGTAACTAGCAAGCTACATAAGCTAACTATTTGCAAGAGCAACTACACAAGCACAATATAAGTGAATGTAAATACAAGCTTGTGTTGGGAATGCAAATCAAGGGGATAAATAAGGTTGACATGATGATTTTTATCCCAAGGTTCACGTGTTTGCCAACACGCTAGTCCCCGTTGAGACAAGCTCTAAAGTTGTCGCCGATCCTCTTGCTAGTGGTGACCCGCAAGTCACACTCTCCCACGTGGAGTGCTTACCACAAGCTCTAGCACTTGACCTGGCCGGACCACTTGTCGCCCTTCGCGTCTCGCTTTACTAGAGTTGCTCTTCGCGGCTCCCGCGAGGCGAGCACAATGCCCCTCATAAAGCTTTTCTCTGGAGCATCATACAATCTCCTTGCGGGCTTCGACGGAGACCACCACCAAGCCGTCTAGGAGGTGGCAACCTCGAAGAGTAACAAGCACCATCGACTTGCAACTCGAACACCTAGTGCCACTCGATGTAACCTCACGGATGTAATCACACTAGTATCACTCACTCACTCGATCGGATGAACACTATCAATCACAAGTGAGTTAGAGGGATCCCAAGCATTACCACATAAGCCACCAAGGATTTAGTGTGCTCAGCTCTCTTCAGCAGCCGACCTATGGCTGACTAAGGTATCTATTTATAACCCCATGATCAAATAGAGTCGTTGCCCCTTCACTGGGCAAAACTCGACACCACCGGACGCGCAGGTGCGCCACACCAGACGCACCCGACAACGTCTGGTGCCTCTGCCACTGCCACGTGTACTAGCCATTTTGAAACTGACCGTTGCCGCCAACGGCTAGCTCCACGCGCGTACAGTACACGACCACTGACCGAACACAGCATAGTGCCACACTGGACGCACCTCGCCTTAGCGTCCGGTCGACTGCAGAGAGGGTCCGAACCGCGAAAACGTCGATCGGACGCGTCCGGTGCACCATGACTGGACGCGGGCCAGTGTCCGGTCCTCCCTGACCTTACTGCGCACCACCACGTCAGCGTTACTGGACAATCAACAGTGATCGCCCGGCATCCGGTGCTCTGCATCTGGTGTGCACCAAAAAGCGACCGGACGCGCCGGTGCACTTCAGCCAGCCGCACGTGCCACCGCTCAACTGACCGGACGTGCAGGTGCCCTCGAGGCCAGCATCCAGTGCATAAAAACAGTGAAGAACACTTCCTAAAAATCGCCGAATCCTGCCGAACCCCATCTCTACCGCTCAAACTCCACCTCTTTCGCAAATGTGCTAACACCACCAAGTGTACATCATCATGTGCATGTGTGTTAGCATTTTTACAATCATTTTAAAGAAGTTAACCACTCAACTTGCCACGCCACTCAATCCTAGCAACGATGCAGAGTTAGATCACTCGAGTGGCACTAGATGACTAATATGCAAACAAGTTTGCCCCTCTTGATAATACGGCAATCTATCCTAAACGCGGTCATGCACTTCTCTACACAACCCTTGACCGGTGAAATAAAATTCTCTAGGTTATACCTTTGCCTTGCGCATTCCATTCCATCTCCTTCGATGTTGATGCAACACATGCACCAACCAATCACCAGATGATATGATCCACTTCATATCATCACGTGACCGTATTGGTTCATCGATATTGACCTCACTTGCTCTTCACCGTTGCGTCGGTCCATCGGCGCCAAGTCTTGCTCAAGCTTCACCGTCACACGCGGTCCCTCGCTTCAAAGCCTCCGACTTGCCCTTTACACTTGCAACCGGTCTGTCAAGTCAAGTCATGTCTTGATCTTCTCCACCTTGGTCACATGACTCCATGTCATGTCTCAAATGCAATAAACTCCTCCGTCATCACATGTGCAAGCTTTGCAATATCTCCAAGCCATTTCCACCTCCATGGCATATGTTGCTCACACACATGTATCTGTGGACTAATCACCTGTGTATCTCATATAAAACACCATTAGTCCACCTAGGTTGTCACTCAATTACCAAAACCAAAAAAGGACCTTTCACCGGGAGAAGCCTCCCCATGTGCGCCGCCTGTAGATCCGGCTCCCTCACATGCCGCCGCTGCCGAGAGAGGCCTCCCAGCATGCGCCACTAGCAGATCCGGCTCCCGCGCGTTGCCGCCGCCGGGAGGCCATGCCATGCTAGCCACCATGGGATTCGGCTCCCTATTGCCGCCGGATCTGGCTCCCCCACGCGCTGTCGCCGCCACTAGCACCACCCACTGCCAGCCCTATGCTCTGAGATAGAGAGAGAGCCATGCAGGAGAAGAGAGAGGCCACCGCTTGTGCTCGTGCTCCGCGTGAGAGAGAGAGAGGGACGCGTGGGACGAGAGAGAAGGGCCCCCCGCCGCCGGGCCCGTGCTCCGTGAGAGAGGGAGAGAGCACTGCCGTTGCACGGTTGAGAGAGAGATGGGCTGCCTGGATGGAACCCTAAGTCACGACCTAGTGTGATATCAGGCCGAGATGGGCTGCTTGGGCTCACCACATTAATGGAGGCATGCCTATTTAGAGGACCGCCTCTGAAAATGGCCTCTATTTTTGGAGGCGGACCTCTTAAGTGGCCTGCCTCCGTAAATCCATTTTAGGAGGCGCTCATATCTTGACCGTCTTCCCAATCAATTTTAGGAGGTGCGCAATTTTTGACTGCCTCCGTAAATAAAATGCCCACCTCCGTAAATCCTTAGGTATTTTAGGAGACCCTTGCATTTTGTGACAATCTACGTTAATGTTTGGGTAGTGTCTCGTAAAATTATTTTTGTAGTGGTATCAATTTTGTCTTCCGTATGTATGGAGCATCAGCTGCTGGCTCACGCAGGTGAACAATAGTTTACAAAATACAATAATAATATGAATCAGCAACATGTCATCTTCAACATAATGATTTTGATGCTCATGTAGACATTAGTCGCTCCATTTCTATCATTTGTGTTCATTTTTGTACAAGCAAAAAATTTACTTCTGCCAATTCTTTTTTTTTGGTTCAGCAAAACTGACAAGCCATAATAGATGATCAACAGATGCCACTTGTTATGAATTCTATAGTGGCATTTTTATTACACAGTAAATTTAGTTCAGTCAAAATACTAAGTGTTCAATCACGAGAATGACTTATCACGCCCCCCCCCCCCCCCCCCCCCCCCCCACACACAAAAAAAGTCAGTAATTCCCCAAAAAAAATCATGAGAATGACTTGTTCTGTACTTCTTTCAATTAAATGAACAAATTTTTCAAAAGATAGGGTTGGAATTCTCTTGGATTTCATGTGGTGTGAACCTTTTGGCAATAGCACTGCTGATCGGCTGCAGAACAGCCGACCAGTGTTTTTTCACTCCGGTGGGTAAAAATCTGAAAAACGTTTGATTTATAATCAAAAGTCACTGCAGACCTTGATGTTCAGTGTGTCCGTGACATTGATACAATGTAGGCAACCAGATGTGATGATCTCTTTTGTTTTCTGTTATTATGTTTTATGTCTTTAATAACTAAAGGAAGGCTGAAAATAGTTAATTGAATATCCACATGGACAAATAAACTCACTGCAATTTGTGCGTAGATGATCAAAAGGAGCTCACTGCAATTTGTGTATAGATGACCAAAAGGAGTTCATTCTTTCTCCCTGTATGTTTGGTGTTTTCCTTAGACATCACCGGTGACCCTTAGCACACTCAAGAGAACTACTTACTTTCATTTTCAATTCTCCAGTCAGAGCGTTTTTTTATTGATTCCAAAGGTGATTCATGGTTTCAAATTCACATATATGATCATTATAATACACCTATATATGGTCACAGAAGAGTGTTGCATTGCAGTGTCACTCATGGATAGGTGATTGAATACGAGCCCTGCCTTAGAGTCACTCATGCATGCATCGATGAAATATTATCAATAATGTATATACTTTGGTTTGTCTCTTGTGTTCATATTTCCCAGCCTACTTGGGACCTTATTAAAGTGAGAAAATAAAATAAATTAAGTCTTATCTCGAATTCTCACATCTTATACATGCTGAATTCCTGTAAGAACCGGATAAGTTCAGACATGTTCAGAGTTAGCGTATGCTGTATGCATTAGCAGGTCATGGCTTTTTGCTTAAAGATCAGTCTTATTACCAGGTGGTATTGTTAGCATTAATGTACTGTTTCCATGTATAACATGTTGTATGCTCGATCTTTTTTTTTCTTCATTAGTTGAAAACTAGCAGATTGAAAGAAAATATGTTTCTCAAACATGTGTCAAACCCCTTTTTTCCAGTCTTAACAGAGACATTTTGAGCTTCCTCTCTTAATGCATGTATTTGTTAGTTTGGAAAGTTATTTTTTTTTTACATAATGCCATTTATAGGTCCTTGGAATAGTGGCCACCAAACTCATACAGTTTGTGCAAAAAAAAAGGTGCATCCTATGGCTATTTAAATGGACCCTCATGCAATATCGGCAATCAAAATATAGTTTCTTTTCAGACAAACCTGACCACTAGCAGCTCAGCATAACTGCTTTAGTTTGGATTATTTCTTATGATAATTCGTTCAATTTCAATTCTGTATTTTTTCTTTTTTTAACTTGTTGGAGCTATGATTGCTTACTTGTTGAATGTATTTAGTCATACATGTAAGCCCTTGGTGCTGGTGCCCCTGCTTTAATGTATAATAACGGATTGGCCCATGGGTTCAATTGATCTAGAAGACAACCAAGACAGCTGCTTCAGGTATTGCTGGACATGTGAATAAAAAGCTAGGAAATGAGATTGACAAAACCAAGGGACATTGCTATGATTTTTTTTCATGCTTTGCTTATTGTATTGAAATTTATTTAGACTCGTAGCAAAGCATGTGCAGAGACCTATATATATGTATGAAGCACCAAAACTATTGTCCCATAGCCCGTTGTTTGCTCGAATGGTTTTCTTTTGCCTTTGCAGGACCCTCCACAAGCGGTTTTTGGAAAAACCCTAACACCCAACACCTTCCATCACCCTCAATATAATTGACATTGATCAATGAGTGTCGACATTGATTGACGATTGGAGCTACGCCTAGCATTTAACAATAGTCGTCAAGATCATGTCACCTATAGATGGCCCTTTTAGTTGGCACCGTTGCTGGATAAAGACGACCATTTTAGCCATCGCCATTGCTGGATACCAAGAAGGACGACCTTCGGTCTCCAGCTACCGCGGACTTAGAGGTGGGTGAGGAGGCACCACATGGCTTCTCCATTTATGGCACCACCGATGCCAAGGCATGAACATTGTTACGGAAGTGCATGTCTAATGATAAACCCGCACATTCCGACAACCTCATGCGTCGCTCGATCCGTGCCTAATGATGAACCTGCACTTTCCGACAACCTCGTGCATCGCTCGATCTGTGCTTGGACAAACATCATGTTGTCTATTGATAGGGCGATCTAGTGGTGCGCGTCATGACCTAACCCTAACCGAGATTGTGCTTTGACTAACATCATGTTGTCTATTGTTCATAGGCCCGATCTAGAGGTGCGTGTCATGGCCTAACCCTAACCGTGCTGCTGCTTCCGCATCATGCAACGCCACCTCGATTAGCGCATCATGGCTGTTGATCCATTCAGTTTCAAGTCGATCACCTTCCCGTGTGCCCAAACGACATGATGACGCCTCACGAGTATGACATCTTGATCACAACAAGTTTATGTTTTACGATTCATGTTATCTGGTGAATTTTTTTTCTCGCTGCAACGCACGGGCATTTACCTAATGTGATGAAAAAATAGAGAGAAAAAACGGTTAAACAATGCCAAGTTTAACTAATAAATATATAAAATAAAAATACTAAAGTTTGTGACGTTTATAAGAAATTCATCACTAGATTAATTATATAATTTATTTTATAATAAATCCATTTGAAATTTCTAGAAATTTATTTATTTAGTTTAATCTAGAATTATTTGACTACTCGTTGGAAAACAAGATTTTCATTCTCTCGAGACGGGTACTTTTGCTAATTGCTATCTGAGCTGTGCTGTGCAGTCCGCAACTGCAGCGGCAGGCCAGCAGCTCATCGGAACGGGCCCGTGGGCCGTGGCTAAGATCCCAGCAGCACCTGCGCCCGTCGCCGCCGCCGCCGCCGCCGCCACCCCTACCGCCGCCGGCCACCAGCTCATACCCTCACGGCCTCACACACCCCAGGACAAGGTACACACCGCTCGGCCCAGCTCACGTGATTGCTCTGCTCGCTTCACGGATCCGGAGGCGGACGCAGCGCCTGCCGCCGGCCCCGTGCCTCACCTCGCCGGGCCACTAGCCCCATCAGCCACGCTCGTCGGCATGCGCAGCCGCGTGAGCGCTGCGCACGACCGATGCTTGGAGCTGGAGCGCGTCATTGCCGGCCGCACCCGCTCGGGAAGCCTCCGCCCCGACGACGCGCTCAAGCTTTTCGACCAATTGCTTCCCCACGCCAGGCCCACCTCGGTTACCGCCTTCAACCAGCTCCTCGCCGCTGTGTCTCGTGCCTCGGGCCGGCGCTCCTCCACCTCAGAATCACACCTCGGGGTCTCCCTCTTTAGCCGGTTGGTCCGTGAATGCTCTGATAAGTTGGCTCCAGACAGGTTCACCTACATCATCCTCATCGGCTGATTCTGTCGCATGGGCCGCCTGGAGCATGGCTTCGCCGCCTTTGGCCTCATACTTAAGACGGGCTGGAGGGTGAATCGCATAGTCATCACTCAACTGCTCAAGGGCCTCTGTGACGTCAAGAGGGTGGGTGAGGCCATGGACGTATTGCTCCGACGAATGCCTGAGTTTGGCTGCACACCAGATGTAGTTTCATATACCATACTTCTCAAAGGTTTCTGCAATGAAAAGAGAGCCGAGGAGGCACTTGAGCTGCTCCACATGATGGCTGATGGTCAAGGTAGTAGCTGCTCACCAAATGTGGTGTCATACAACACCGTCATCAAAGGTTTCTTTAGTGAGGGTCAGGTGGATAAAGCTTATAGTCTATTCCTTGAAATGGGTGTTTCACCGGATGTTGTGACATACAACACGGTAATTGATGGTCTGTGCAAAGCTGAAGCGGTTGACAGGGCCGAGGGCGTCTTCCAACATATGATTGATAAAGGTGTCAAGCCAGACAATGAGACATATAATTGTCTGATCCATGGATACCTCTCTACAGGACAGTGGGAAGAGGTGGTTCAAAGGTTCAAAGAAATGTCTGCATGTGGTCTTGAGCCAGATAGGTTTACTTATTCTTTGCTTCTGGACTATCTATGCAAGAATGGAAATTGCAGTGAAGCTCGAATCTTTTTTGATTCTATGATTAGGAAGGGCATAAAACCTAATGTAACTACCTATGGCATTATGCTTCATGGATATGGTAACAAAGGAGCTCTTTCTGAAATGCATGATCTCCTGAATTTAATGGTAGCAAATGGTATTTCACCTAATCATTACATCTTCAACACTGTGATCTATGCATATGCTAAAAGGGCAATGATAGATGAGGCGATGCATATATTTATCAAAATGAAGCAGCAAGGTTTGAATCCAGACGTCATTAGTTATGGAGCATTAATATATGCACTTTGCAAGTTGGGAAGAGTGGACGATGCTTTGCTCCAATTCAATCAGATGATCAATGAAGGAGTGACTCCTAGCAATGCAGTTTTTAACGCCCTTGTTTATGGACTCTGCACTGCTGACAAATGGGAGAAGGTTGAGGAATTATTTTTTGAAATGTTGGATCAAGGGGTTCGCCCTAACATCGTGTTCTTCAACACAATATTGTGTAACTTATGCAAAGAAGGACGGATTATGGAAGCCCGTAGGCTTGTTGACTCGATGGTATGCGTGGGTGTGAAGCCTGATGTTATCTCATACAATACATTAATAGATGGCCACTGCTTAGCTGGTAGAATTGATGAAGCGGCAAAGTTACTTGATGTTATGGTCTCAGTTGGCTTGAAACCTGACTTGGTCTCCTATAATACATTGCTTCATGGGTACTGTAAAGCTGGCAGGATAGACAATGCATATTGTATTTTCCGAGAAATGTTGAGGAAGGGAGCTACGCCTGGAGTTGTGACTTATAGTACTATACTGCATGGTTTGTTTCTGACTGGGAGATTTTCTGAAGCAAAGGAACTGTACTTCAATATGATTAAAAGTGGAAAACAGTGGTCCATTCACACATACAACATAATTCTTAATGGGCTTTGCAAAAACAATTGTGTTGATGAAGCAGTCAAAATGTTTCAGAGCCTGTGTTCTAAGGATTTTCAACTTGACATTATTACTTTCAACATCATGATTGATGCTTTGTTCAAAGGTGGCAGAAAGGAAGATGCCATAGATTTGTTTGCTGCTATCCCTGCTAATGGCTTGGTTCCGGATGTTATGACCTACTGCTTAATAGCGGAAAATCTCATAGAAGAAGGGTCGCTAGAGGAGTTTGATGATCTGTTTTCAGCAATGGAAAAGAGTGGTACTGCTCCAAACTCACGAATGTTAAATGCTCTAGTTAGGAGGTTGTTGCGTAGAGGTGACATAAGCAGGGCTGGGGCTTACCTGTCCAAAATTGATGAAAAAAACTTCTCACTTGAGGCTTCCACTACTTCCATGCTTATATCCCTTTTCTCAAGGGAGGAATATCAACAACATGCAAAGTCCCTGCCTGAAAAGTACCGTTTCTTCAATTAAGCCAATAAATGAGTGTTGACAAGAAAAGAGCTCAGTTTTTTCGGCCATGCTCTGTGGTGTGCTTTGAATGATGAAATTATTTAGAGAAATATTCTCTCGTGACCTATATCATGAGTCGTTGAAAAATATATGTATGTACACTTGTTATGGTGTGGTACCCCAAAATTTCAATGCTACCCTGGTGGCCTGGTGTTCTGTTTGCAAATACATCTTTACTTATATTCTCTTACCGAAGAATTTGCTAAATATCCTCTTGCACAGAAATTGAGCTGACATTAAAAAAAAATTGTATTCTTGAAACTGCTGTGTTCATTTTGGTTTTAGTTTGCCCCTACACCATTTCTGTCTGAGCCTGTCCACTCCTTTCTTTGATTCTTCCATATATTGAACCTCATGTGGAAATAATGAGTGATGCCTGTTGGAAGATGGTATTTATCTCATGAGTGATACTAGTGTTGGCAATGGAGGAGGTAAGATGCATGCACACACACCAGGAGGTTGGTAATTTGGTATTATAATGTGCTTGCCGGCGTCAGATGCTCTCCAAAGGAAGGAAATCACAGAGGAGCTCTTCAATTACAGGAGCTTGACACAAGAAAATCTCTGGGATGATTATTCTGCATATGAACACTGGGCCAAAATTGAGGTACCAATTTCTACTGCTAGTTTCAAGATTTTTTCAGATACTATTTCTGTTCTTGCCTAGATTCTTTTAACACATGAATGAAAATAGCATCAGTCTGGTTGATTTCAAAAAGTATGACCTCTTCACTTGCACGAATACCTGGCTGAGCTCTTTACGTCTGGATAAATTTCATGCCTGGTTAGCAGGTAGAAGCTGGCTAGCAGATCAATCCAACTACTGAAACATCGATTTCAGTTTACAGTAGAAACTGGCTAGCAGATAGATCCATTGTCCTTATTTTCAATCTTAAGTCTATTGCTTTGCTATGCAGAGTTCAGACAATGTAATGTTCAAGTATGCACTATGCAGTACACTTGATAACTCATATGGAAATTTTACACTAACTGCTTGCTAACATCATCTTCTGTTCTAGTGTTCCAGTGGTGGAAAAGAACATTAACCGTAATTTGTAAACATAGTTTCAGCAGTTTCTTCATTTTAGATAGACTGAGCTTATTAAGTTGCTCACCTTCATAATATGCAAAAAGTCACTTGTTCTGTATTTGATATATATGTGTTGAGTTTAGGATGCCTTGCATTTCATATCTGCCCAGATTGATGCACTTAGCACTAGAAAACTCGTAGCAGTTAGAATCTTATATGATAGCAATAATTAAGTAGTACCTTGGAAGAGAGTACAGCTCCTGTGAGTTTTGCCAGAGTGAATCATGCTCAATGCTAAAATTTTAGAGACTAAAATTTCACTGATGTTAGCAAGGAAATGACAGACTAAAATTTCATTTTGAAGTAAATTTTTGATGGAATACCTATAATCTCACAGCACTGTCTCTGTCAAGTATGACCCAAGATGATGAAAAGTCTGAACATCTTGCTGCCATGAAATGTTTCAAGAAGATGCTTTTTCCTGAAAGCATATAAGTATGTGTACTCTTGCCCTTCCTGTTTCCTGAAAGCATATCTCTACTATATGAAGTACGAAGTGTGATCGTCTGCCCCTGACGGTTTTCTTCGGCCTTCACCGAAATCTGCCCCACACCCCTGCCTCCACTCGGCCGTCCCGACTCTTCACCCCACGTCGCCAAAAAAAAAATAAAGGAATCCCCAGCGTCGCGTCCGCATCCTCCCGCCCCAGCCACATCGCCGCCACTGCTGCCCACAGCCCACCGCTGCCCCAGCCATTGCGCGGCGTCAAGGCTCCAAAACTCCGCGCCACCACCAGACTGTGGCCAGCCCGTCGCCCGCTCAGCCTCGGGCCTCGTCATTGGGCCCTTCTCCAGGAAGTTGCCCAAGGCTCAGATATGGGAGCGGGCCAATCAACCTGCCACTCAAGTTGTTCAGGATCTTCCGGGCCAAGGCGCTCGGAGATGAGGATGATGCCACGCCCTGGGCTGCCGAAATCGAGCAGAAGGTGCTCAGCTCTCCGGAAGTTGGTATTGTCCTTGCAAATGTCAGCATAGTTTTGTGCATTGCTTTATACATTTCTCTCTGGAAGTCTGAATGTGACTTTGCTTTCAGGGATTGGACCATATGTGGAGGTGGCGTTCTACACTGAGCCTTCACGGACACTACTGGTGACCAATGCTGTCATCTTTGTTCCTCAACAGCCACCGGAGTGTATCAGCAAAGAATCTCTGTTGGCATCTGTGAAGAATGGATTGTCAGTGAAGATATTGACCAAAGAGAAGGAGGTTCCCGATGAACCTATTGTTGACTGTTGGAGTGTGTTTGTATTAGGCCCATGAGGCTAGGCCCATGTGGCCCATGTATAGTACCTATATAGCTACCCTTCTAGGGTTAGCCCAATTGATGGATCAGACATTCTAGCATGGTATCAGAGCACAAGACACAGGACCCCCCCCCCCCCCCCCGCAGCCACAACTAGCCACTGGAGACGTTGAGGCTGGAGCGAAACTCGGAGAAGGTCGAGGAAGGGAGGCCTTTGGTGAAGATATCCGCAAACTGGGAGGTGGTCGGGACGTGAAGAACCCGGACGTCGCCGATGGCCACCCAGTCGCGGACGAAGTGTAGGTCGATCTCCACATGCTTGGTCCTCTGGTGCTGCACAGGGTTGGTGGAGAGGTAGACCGTACTGACGTTGTCGCAGTAGACGAGCGTGCTCCTGGTGAGTGGGCGGTGAAGCTCAGCCAGGAGCTGGCGGAGCCAGGCGGCCTCGGCCACGCCGTTGGCCACGGCACGGTACTCCGCCTCGGCACTGGAGCGGGAAACCACGGGTTGGCGCTTGGACGACCAAGAGACCAGGTTGCCGCCGAGGAAGACCGCGTAGCCGGAGGTGGACCTGCGGGTGTCCGGGCATCCCGCCCAGTCAGCGTCGGTGTAGACAACCAGCTCGGCAGTGGAAGACCGGCCGAGGAGCAGCCCGTAGCCAAGGGTGCCACGGAGGTACTGGAGAAGCCGCTTCAGAGCAGCCAGGTGAGGCTCCCGCGGAGCATGCATGTACAGGCAGAGCTGCTGGACGGCATAAGTGATGTCTGGCCGTGTGAAAGTGAGGTACTGAAGCGCGCCTGCAAGGCTCCGGTAGGCGGTGGAGTCTGCTGGCCCAAGCATCGGACCCCCAGCCTCTGACAGCTTGCCCTGGGTGTCCACCGGTGTAGAGCAGGACTGGCAGGCGGTCATCCCGGCTCGCTCCAGAATGTCACAAGTGAACTGCCGCTGGTGGAGGAACAGGCCGGAAGGTCGGGGCTCAACAGTGACGCCGAGAAAGTGGTGGAGCACCCCAAGATCCTTCATAGCAAATTCCTTCTGGAGTGAGGCAATGATGCGGTGGAGCAGAGATTCGCTGGAGGCAGTGAGAACAATGTCATCCACATAGAGGAGCAGGTAAGCAGTCTCACCCCCATAGTGGTATATGAACAGGGAGGTGTCAGACTTGGCCTCCGTGAACCCAAGAGTCTGCAGGAAGGTAGCGAAGCGAGAGTACCAAGCCCGGGGTGCCTGCTTGAGCCCGTAGAGAGATTTGTTGAGCCGGCAGACGAAGTCAGGACGAGAACCATCCACAAAACCGGCCGGCTGACTGCAGTAGACCGTCTCAGTCAGAGTGCCATGAAGGAAGGCATTCTTGACATCCAGCTGATGCACAGGCCAGGAGCGCTCGAGAGCCAGGGAGAGGACGGTGCGGACTGTAGCTGGCTTCATCACGGGACTGAACGTCTCAGCATAGTCAATGCCGGGCCGCTGAGTGAAGCCGCGGAGGACCCAGCGAGCCTTGTAGCGCTCCAAGGAACCATCAGCCCGCCTCTTGTGCGTCCAGATCCACTTGCCGGTGACAATGTTGGAACCCGGCGGACGAGGCACGAGGTCCCACGTCTGGTTGGCGAGGAGGGCCGCGTACTCCTCATCCATCGTGCGGTGCCAGTGAGGATCCGCCAAGGCCGCGCGAACGGAAGAGGGTACTGGAGAGATCTCCGGCTCGCAGGCGGCGGCGGTGAGGGCCTGCGGGCGAGACGCCTGCCTCGTCACCATCGGGTGAGTGTGACGAGGGTCCCGGTGAAGAAGAGGGGGGTGGTACACCGGCGGGTCGGCGCGAGAGCGTGGGGATGCCGGCGGAGCACGCACCGGCGACGACGGCGCTGGGGACGGGAGCGGCGGAGCCGGCTCACGCCGGCGCTCGTAGACGATCCCGAAACGTCCGGGAGGAGGTGAGGGCGGACGCGGCTCCCGCCGGCGCTGGTAGACGAGTCCGAAGCGCCCGGGAGGAGGTGGGGTCGGTGCGCGTGGTCCCGCGATCGGAACGGCAGCATCCGGCACAACGGGAGGCAGCGAAGCCACAGGGAGCGAGGGTGGAAGCTCCGGGGCTGCCTCGACCGTGTCAGGCACCGGAAGGTCCTGGGGCGACGCGGGACCACCAGGAGAGCGCGTCAGAGCAGTACCTGCAGGGTAGGGGGAGAAGGGTGGCGGAATCGCCGTGTCAGTGGGAAAGAAGGAAGCCTCCGCAGGGTCAGCGGGAGGTGTGGGTGGAGAGGTGGAGTAAGGGAACGCCGACTCATCAAACACGACATGGCGAGAGATGAGGACACGGCGAGAGGTAAGGTCAAAGCATCGGTAACCCTTGTGATCCGGAGAGTATCCGAGAAAGACACAGAGGGTCGACCGGGGAGCTAGCTTATGAGGAGCGGTGGCGGCGGTATTAGGGTAACACGCACACTCGAAGACTCGAAGGTGGTCGTACCGAGGAGGGGTACCGAAAAGAGCGTGGTGAGGCGTGGGAGCTGGGCAGGCAGTAGAAGGAAGTCGGTTAAGGAGATAGGTGGAGGTGTGCAGACACTCAGCCCAGAAGCGAGCGGGTAGAGATGCCTGGAGCAGAAGGGTGCGCATGATGTCGTTGGTGGTGCGGATCATACGCTCTGCCTTGCCGTTCTGAGAGGAGGTATACGGGCAAGACATGCGCAGGTGGACACCGGAAGAAAGTAAGAAGGCACGGGAGGTTGAGTTATCGAACTCACGGCCATTGTCGCACTGGACAGCCTTGATGGTGAGGCCGAACTGAGTGGATACCCAAGCAAAGAGGTTGCTAAGAGTGGGGAAAGCCTCGGACTTGGCACGCAGAGGAAAAGTCCAGGAATAATGGGAGAAATCATCGACCACCACCAAGTAGTACTTATAGCCAGACATGCTGAGAACAGGAGAGGTCCACAAGTCGCAGTGAATAAGATCAAATGCACGAGGGGCATGCGAGGATGAGGACTAAAAGGGAAGGCGAACGTGATGGCCCAGCTGGCACGCATGACACAAGTGATCATCGTGAGCCTGAGAGCAACGAATGTCGGAACTACGACTGAGCTGCATCAGGGCATCCCGGCCAGGATGGCCGAGGCGACGGTGCCAAGTGGTGGAGGAAGGAGTGGCGGCGAAAGCGGCGGAGGAAGGCGAAGAAGGTGAAGCAGATGCCGGAAACTGAAGGGTGTAGAGAGGCCCAGTGCTGTTACACCGGAGCAGAGGAGCCCGGGAGGCCAAGTCCCGCACGGTAAGGCCAGAGGGGTCAAACTCAACCGAGCAAGAGTTATCAGTGGTGAAACGGCGAATAGAGAGAAGGTTGTGAACCATCCCGGGAGCCACAAGAACATCAGAGATATGAAATGAGCCGTGGGAACTGGCAGTGCCCACGGAGGAGACAGGAATGCAGGTGCCATTGGCGACCATGATGGAAGAGGGACAGGAAGGGTGGGGAGGACGAAGAGAGGAAAGTAGACTTGCATTAGGCGTGGTGTGGAAAGTGGCGCCCGAGTCGGCGATCCAATCAGGACTCACTGGTGGAGTGCTGGCGGTGGTGCTGAAGGAGGAGGCCACGGTAGCCCACAGGGATTTGGGGGGAAACCCCGGAGTGGCGACTCCCGGGCCCCCCGCACCAGCGGCCCCGGCGGTGGCGGCCATGGTGTTAGCGGCGCCAGGAGGATGTCCCGGCTGCGACGGCGGGGGAGATGGAGCCGACAAGGCCCGGCGCGCGACACGAGATGCAGCGGCAGCCTTGAACTCCGCTGCGCCGGTAGTTCAGACTGCGGGGGGGTGTTGGAGTGTGTTTGTATTAGGCCCATGAGGCTAGGCCCATGTGGCCCATGTATAGTACCTATATAGCTACCCTTCTAGGGTTAGCCCAATTGATGGATCAGACATTCTAGCATTGACAATAGGCTAAATCATCAGGAAGGTTACTACTAACTACAGTCAAACCTTTTTCTGTATGAAGTGGTTAAGTTTGTCACTACATTGCAATACAAGAAGATAAAACAGATGAAATTTGCTGGTAAAATTCTTCAGGAATTTCAGATACTGGTATTTGATTTTTCAGGACAATGGTTACTCATGTTAATGTTGCCTGGACTTTAGTGTGTACTGTGTACATCTGCTGTTCTTGCCCTGCACATTTTGCTGCTTCAACATGACCTGATGAAGGTACATTCCAACATATTGTGTTTCAGCATTGATCTGAATGTTTCATATCTTATTAACAAAATTGCTTAATGGCCAAGATTCTAAGATGTGATTTGCCTTACCAGCATTGCCGGAGTTAATGATGCAATGAGTCAAAAACACACTAAACAATGTTCCTATTGCTGGTACAAGGAACATATCATTTTTTTTTACCTTAGTATCATTGATTGGTTAAACCCTAATTGATGCTTATTTTTATTCTGTCAATGGAAAAATTACAAAGATCTAATGCCAGGATAGATAGTATTAATAAATTACATCTTGCATTTACAAATACAGAGTATGATGATATGTGTTGTTCTTAGCTAATCTCTGATTGATAAAACGGATCTACCGCACTTAGACGATAGGGTGTTTGCTTAATGGGGTTGGAAGGTTTTAGAAAAGGAGTAGCTCGTGGTTACAGAATATGTTACTTCCTGATATGGTGACTCCAAATGCTGCGGTGACACAGAGAATTGGAGGAAGATCGTTGAGGTGGAGATGACCTGAACAAGGTCATCTTGGGGTAAGAAGCATCAGGTTCTTCCATGGTTCCTCTTGGTGTTATAAAGAATTAACAGGTTTTTGAATGGCAGCTATTTTGAAGATAGATATGCTACAGATACTTTGGACTCTTCAGGCAAAACAATTGTTCAGCCTATGCTGGTAAATCATCCCCTGCTTGCATCACAGCGTTGTATTGTTCAATGCATACAGGCTCTCACCTCTCAGTTCCTTTAGTTTTTGAGTAATTTGGGTTTGATATTTTCTTACCAGGCATTTGTGAAAGAGGGGGGGGGGGGGGGGGAGGGGTGATATCATTAAGGAAGCTTAACTTGGGAGGGAATACAAAGCACCTTGAGAAATGAACAATTGTGTGATCTTGTCAAAGGTAAGTTAATTTCTTTTAGCATAGTTTTATTACAGATAAGAAATTGCATTTCAATCTGCATGAGCTTATGAAATAGAACAATTATTTTTACCCTTTTTGCTGCTCTGTCAGCAGCCACATATTTTTATCGAAATGCAGGAGCACTGCTCAATCATATAAGAGTAGAGGCAATCAGGAGTTTTTGCATCAAAACAATTTTGATGGCATTTACTTTACTGAATGCTACCTTATTTTTTGGTAATTCTGATCAAACTCGAGATATATGTAAATGTTATATCCCTCTTTTGTTTATCTATAAATTTTACACAAATCAGTATACATTAATAATAATGTTCACTATACATCAATAGGTCAATATTATATTCCTTGTATATATGTTATAATCTATCCTGTACATCGATTCATGAGCTCTAAAGATATTTTGTCTGAGAATAAAAGGACTATAGATATTGAATAAATGCATTTTCTTTATCTTTCTCTTTCGGGTTTAAGATATGAAATGTTACTACTGCCCTTGGTTCACTTACTAATAAATACTTGCCAAACAACTTAAATGAAGTAATCGCCATTAGCATATTTGGCTATAGAAACATCCAGCTATACTTAAACATGAACCCAGATTTTTTTCCCCCCGCTTGAAGAGGATATCCGGGCAAGACAAAATATTGACATTTCTTTTGTGGCTTCCATTGCAACGCTTTGGCATTTACCAATATAAACATAAGACTGAAGTTAATGTGCCAGTCTGAAACTGTCAGGGATGGTCATTTGTTGGTATTAGACAGGTTTAGAAAATTTTCATATTTCTAAAAGGTTGGTTCATAAAGTTTTGCGATTGTATTAAAAATCAAGGAAAATTCCTATCTTATATCATTCCATTAGCTAGAAGTGAACTCTTTGTGTACTTTTGACTTGTGGAATCACCTTGGTTGATAATGGATGTGCTCCCCGCTCCCATGCATGGGTAGCCTGGCTCATGAGTTTCGCCCTCAAGTTATTCTAGGCCTTCTCATGAGCACTATTGCCCTAATTTTATAGGTGGCATTGAAAAACTAAGATGAAAAACATGGACACAATATGAATAGCTCTAATCCATGCTTATATAGACAGCTGAAACATATACATCAATCCTTTATCAAGGTTAACTTGCATTGCATGTCTTCCTCAAGCTTAAAAAAAAAGGATGGCAGGAGCTCTGCCTTTCAATTAAGAGGGGAAATAAGTTTTATGTCTTCCTCAACTCTAATCCATGCTTATATAGACAGCTGATACATATACATCAATCCTTTATCAAGGTTAAGTTGCATGTCTTCCTCAAGCTTAAAAAAAAGATGGCAGGAGCTTTGCCTTTCAATTAAGAGGGGAAATGAGTTTTATGTCTTCCTCAAGCTTTGGCTACTCTGGTTTTCTCTTTGCTTGCTCTCTTAGAGTGGTCCATCTGCGTGGTGTCAGCAGTACATCGTGGTGTCAACGGTGCTTAATTCGATAATGAACATAATAATCTGAGGGTGTAACAATGAAACATTGCTACCTTTTCTGAATTGAGCTATAGGGTTGGTAGACATGAAATTTGTGCCTGTACAAAGCATGCATGGTCATTAAACCACGACACTCACATAGAGTTCAGTTTGGAATGTGTTTGTTGGATGGCTTGATTTTAATAAAGGCGAGAGTGAACTGAGAATATTTTCACCAATCATGAGCATTAATAAGCAACAAATATGATATTCCTGTGATATTGAGACAAGCAGGAACAGTATTTGACCCATTTGAAGACTGATGCCAACGAATGTTTGCAAGCTGTAAACAAGGACCAAAAGCAACCATAACACCATGCTGGAAGAAATTTCAAAATAGTTCTGGAGTTGGGCATGGTTAATTTAACCAATTTTGTACATATTTAGTTTGTTATTAGTTGAAAGTTTCAAATTACCTTTGTATCAGATAACTGAACTTTAGATGCTTCACTGCACTTTATATCAGATAACCGAACTTTAGATGCTTCATTGCACTCTTAGTTCAGAGAATGGCAGTGCCATTTCTTCTCATTGTTATGAGCAAATTGATTTGATCGTTGTCATATGAGAAAATTTTGTGAGCATGTGTGTCACGTATAGTTAGTTATTTAATGGATACACACATTAGACTTGTATAATGCTTTAGCAAAAGAACAACTAAAGTTGAATGAAGTTTTTTCTTGGTTGAGTGTATTCTTGGTGGCGCCAATTAAATGTCACCCAGACATATAGAAGTGTTCTCCCGTTGCAATGCACGGGCACTCACCTAGTAACAATGAAATATAAGTGATGACATAGTACATATTGTAAGTGTCATTTACAATTAGAAAGCGGCTCAGCACACAATACATGGCTCCTAAAATGGAAGGGTACCCTTCTGAAATTGCTCGTACAAATAAAAAAAATCTTACAATTCCAAGTTGGAGCTGCCTCTTCTGGTACCTTCGTGTTTACGAGATCAAATAAAATAGCCATGTTGATCATTCTGGTAGCAAACCAGCAGTATTCTCTTCTGTACTATGAGGGGCAAGGCATGGAATTCTTTTCTACACAATTTCGATGTCTGCACCCAGCATAGCACGAATAAATAATGTCAACTTGAGTGACACTTGATTTGTGAGTGGCTACGATCCATACAGGTTTCCAGTGTGTTCAATGCTGTTGCCTGTCCATGTTGCAACACTAACTTCGGACTTGGCTCAGTCCTTTTCCCGTGCCATTTTCCAGGGGATGTTCTTCTGATTTGGATTCAAAATCATAGGGTGCAAGATAATAGGGTAGTAATAAATAAGACATCATGTGTATTTGTTTAAACTTGAATAGCAAATGACCTTTTCCCTTTTTTATTATGCAGAAATTGCCATTGCAGATACTAGTATGTACAATAAGCTGTATATTATGTTCAGAAACATTTATGGATTCAAACATGTTAATTTATTGATGATATTAACATTTTTATGTGTGCATTGGTTAGAGATTTCCCTTCCCTTCCATTCCTTTTGATCTATACTACTATACAGGCTCCTGTTACGGACTTACGGTGTCGCATATCAGCAGCTAAAACATGAACACATTGCATTCCATTAGTTGTTCGGCTCGCTCATCCATAAGAGGCAAAGGAGTACTTGCATTACAAGTTTACAACTACCACCACCAGCAGCAGCAGCAGCTACATGGCTACATCTACACTACAGAGTCCTGAGTGACGGTCCGTACCGTAGGTTGATCAACTCCTTGAAACGGCGCCAAGACGGTGTGCCTTCGTCCGTCTGGACCTGGATGTACCACATCTGGGCGCCGTCGACGAGGTTATATGACGCCATCCACGTCTTCTCTTCCTCCATGATCCGCTGCTGGAAGAAGTACGACTCGCATCGGTTGATGAACGCGAGCGGATCGGACTTGCCGTCATAACGCGGAAAGTCCATCTTCTGATGCTTGGGCGGCCGGTCCTGGAAGTGTTCCCCAGACGGGGCCTTGCTGCCTGATGAAGACGAACGATCAGCCGAGAGTGCTGCGATCGCGTTAGCCTGAGCCTCCATCGTCTTGGCATTAGCCTGCGTGGTAGCTTGCAGGGACGCGACGGCTTCAGCAAGCTTCTCCACGGTGGACTTGAGGGCATCGAGATCACCCATGGCTGCCGTGCACGAACCGGTGGACAACGAGGCGGGTGAGATTGGAACGGCGGCTGCAGAGGTCTGGCGTGGCGGGGACGAAGACCGGGAACGAGCGGATCGCCGGGAACGTGATACCAGGTTGTCAAGGACCTCAAACCCTCGGGTAGCTGGCCCTCGACTACGAAGTTCGTAGTCTCCTGCCGTGTCTTCCAGGGACGGAGGTTTTACCCCTCACGATCTGCTGGGCTTGGATTGAAGAAGATAGAGAGAAGTAGATTGATTTGATATTGCTTAATATCTCACGTACGGGTTACAATGAATATATATGGCCGGTGGCCTTAATCTAAAATAGGAAACAGACTCCTTTAATCTAGGAACTAATAATAGAATCCAACTCTATCTTTCCTGGCTAGCCACAAGCGTCGGTTGAGCCAGCCTCGCTCCTGGCCGCGATCACCGCGCGTTCGGCGGCTCGGCGTACGTCGCGGGCCCACTTCCTCCTCATGTAGGTGCGTCCCCACATGACAGGTGAGTGCAAGTTCATCCATCAGGACTACATTAGTTCCCAGTTTCTACTACTAACTGGAGCACCATACTTCATGCATAACATCGACAAACTTAGTCATGCTAAGGCCTGATTCTCTAGCTTTGTAGCTCTCTACTAGTCTCTACATCACCTAGGTACTTTGCAGTCTGTCCCCGAATCACAAGTTTTCAGACCATCCCTTCTTCGTGCACACACAATGCTACTAGAATCCAGACCAGAGCTGCCCAGGGCCAGTTGGGTGGCGAGACTGACCTCCAACCGCTGCCCAAATTGACAGCTCCTGGGATATCGAAGCCAAAATCTGATGATTCAGAAGAACCTGCCCCACTGGCATTCAGCACTGGTGCTCCCGAGTCGGAACCAGACGACGATGACAATGGATTAGTCGTGGATGGATCATATCCAGCAGTAGAGCTGCAGAGATAGAATGTGAGTTTCACATATGAATGCATTCATCATTGCCAGAGACGTGTGCAAAGGTTCCGTGTTAGTTATCACAATGCAGGTATTAGATTCCCACCTTGACGATGGTGCTGATGATGCAAACACACAGCTCCCTGAGCCTGCAATGAAGCGATTGCCATAAGATCGTTCAGAACACTAAAATGAAAGGAAACACACCAGGATGATTCAGCTGGAACCAATGCAAGAAGAGGAAGACATTCTTACTCGGATTAGCAGTGACAAGCATTGCTGTCCCCCCAAAGTCGCAGCTGGAAGACACAGGGTTCCTCTGGTAATAAATGTTGAAAGCATAGGAAGCATGGGCTTGGATGGTATTCGGATAGTAGCAGCTCCCCGACGGCTGAATCGCTGAACAATCTGCTCCACCAATGCCACACGCATAGTCCAACGCATTCTGGAGCGCGGCTTCACTTGAGCCAGCAGCCTTGACCACGCACCAGAACTGCCGGCCTGACGCAGCTGGAGCGGTGACTGTAGGAGCAGGAGTCGGTGTCGGGTTCGACCCCGGAGGATTGTTGAATGGTGTTGGTGTCGACGGAGGGGACGTCGAAGGCGTGGTGACAGCGGGATTAGTGACTGGCACAGTTGGTGGGGAGGAGGTTGAAGGCGTTGGCAGCGGATATACGACTGGAACCGGCGGCGGCATGGTGGAAGAAGGAGAAGGGATGTTTGTTGAGGGGGCTGTGATGGGCGTGGGCAGAGGGTTCAAGGAAGGGATGGTGATGGTGGGATTGGTGGAAGGCACGGTGATAATGGCTGGCGTCGGGTTATTGGAGGGGACTGTCGCGATGGGGTTGGTGTCCTGAACCGGACTCACGTCGTCATGGACGAGGACGGCTGGTTTGCCTGCACAACACAACACAGTGATTGTGCTTGAGTTCATCAGTTCAGCCTGACGAACACCAATTAATTAAGCCAAAGCTTTACTAGTAGTAATAGTAACTCTTATGTCCATCTATGATTTATCATGCACTTCTCCTATATCGCAAGGTGCATCATTCTTTGTTGTTGTTCAGGCTATAGAATAGAAAAAAAAAATGGGAATTGTCTCTTGTGAGTTGCCAATTGTACTAGTTGATTGTGAAGGAATGTTGCCTGAAAAATTCACCTGAAATATAGCAAGTCCCTCTATCCTGTCACCCCCATTTCTGAAAAAGAAAGAAGGGGAGAGAATGGGTGCGTCCCCTTTACATTAATGTGCCTATGTGAGTGGTAGTGGTAGCTTGCAGCCTGTTCCCCATTTCCAAACAAGAAACGAAATTTGTGGAGACAAGTAGAGAGATCACTGAAATGCCTGCAGCTGGAAGTGGTACTCCGCTAGCAGCAGCAATTCAGCAAACAAGTGACTGGCGTGGCCTAACTAAGATCTGCTCGCGGGGAAATTGGAGCAAACAGTTACTGAGCACTGTGGCTCAATCTAGCTAGACTCCCTCCCTGCCTAGGAGGAAGCTAGCTTGCTAGCTACGCGATGGAGCGGGGAGGCTGGGAGCAGCCACTGAACCGAAGCCAGAAGCAAGAATCTACCTGGGACTGGGAGGATGCGGATTTGGAGGTATGTACCTGCAGCAGCAGTAGCAGCAGCGGCAGAGCAGCGTGGAAGCTCCCCGGCCTCAAAGGCGGAGAGGAGCAGGAGGAAAAGGAGCAGCGCCGCCGGCCTGGCCATGCTCCTTCCTTCTTCTCCAGCTCGCCGCCGCCACCGGTGAACTCGGCCTGGCCCCCACCCTCTCTCTCCCTGCGGCGTCTGCGGGAAGGGTCGGTCAGTGTACGCGCGAGCGTTTTTTGCGGCCCGAGGGAGGGAGAGCAGGGGGGAAGGCGACAGCAAAAGGTGGAGAGTGGAGTGGAGGCAGAGTGTGTTGTGCAGCTGCCGCCGAGCCGAAAGCGCAAGAGAGAGAGAGAAAGAGACGATTCAGACACCAGTACACCACCAAAAGACACGAAAGCAAGCCAAAAAGGCTGCGGGCGACGTCGAGATTGAGACCCAGCTGAACATGAATTATTTTTCCTTTTTTGCGAGGAAACGTGAATTAGTTAGAGCTGATTACAGCTACGACGATGACCCCTGTCGCTTGGCCGGCTTGGGCGCAAGGGCATCATTGCTCCACCCAGGATTCCACATGGAGAGCAAGCTCTCGCCATGAGGATGTACAATACAGTACTCCCTCCCATGTCAAAAAGAATATTTACGTTTGACCGAATTTCTAAGCAATGGTACAGAGAAAAACAACCGCCACCGCTCTTTCCCACAAGATCGCGTCGGTCCCCCTCCTCTCTCCCGTCCAGCGACCTCGCCGGAGGCTAGAGAAGGTGGGACCTGATCCCTTCATATATTTTAGTTTTTGTTGATCCTTGTTCTTCTAGGGTTTGGTTTCTAGCGTCACTGACGAGGCGGTGGTGAAGACGACGCATTGGAATCAGGTCTCTTCAGCCTCTCCCTATCTTGTCGACGTTCGATCCTGCGTTGACGAAGGGCCTGTGAGAGTTTGGTCTACCAGATCTGTTGGTTCTCTTTGGATCTTGATGGCGGTTGTGGTGGCAGATTTCGACCTCTTCTTTTGGTTTGTTCTATTGTAAGGTCTGGAGTCTTCAATACTCTGTCTTGATGGTGAAGGATTGTAAGCATGTGTTCCTTGGAGGGTTCCTCCAACCGATGTTCTGCATACTAGATCTTGTTCTCAGCGGCGAGTGGATTTTGCGGTCTTCAAAGCCTTGTATGACGAGGGTGTTTGCAGGTGTCCCTCTCCTTTGCTGTCTTTTCAGTGTGTTCTTCAATCTTCGACAGGCAATGGACGATAAAGGACGAAGATGACTTTTGATCTTCAATGTAGTCTTATTTTTTAAGGTCATTTTGTGTCAAGTTATCCTTTTGTACAAGCTAATATTGCCTTTGATATATATACGAGAAACTTTTTTTAATGTCTTTCTCAAAAAAAATCTAATCAATGGTATTTAGCCCTGAACGTGGGCTGGTTAAAAACCAGCGCAACCCGGAAACCAGCCCACGATAAACCGTATTTGGAGACCCGCACGGGCTGGTTTGGCTACGGTCCACACCACGGTACCCGTCTTCTACCTCGAGCAACTGACCGAACAATGAACAACCGCTGCCACCGCTAGCGAGATGGGCACACCTGATCCTCCAGGTCCACACGCCATGGGCGCAGGTAGTCGCGCGCATTAGCAACATGCTCCTGGAGCGCACCGATAACAAGATCAAGAACTTCTGGAGAACACGAACGAGGAAGCAGGCGCTTGAGGAGAGAAGGTCGGCTGCGGCCGCAACAATGACAGCGGAGCCGTTGTCGCCCCCTTCGTCCTTGATCCTCCAACAGAAGCGCAGCCATGTCATCCTCGTCCTGCAGGAACAGCGCCGCAGCAGCAAGTACGGCGATGGCGCCGTTACTACGGCGCTGCCTCTGAGCAGCCGCTGTCGTCGCCATGGGACTACAAGAAGATGCTCGAATCCTCCTGATCCAGGCGCATCCATGATCTACACGCTTTGGTAGTACGTGTTGTGCTCTGTGAATTTTCTCATCCATGCGAGGAACGGATTGATGGGACAGAACGAATTTCAACCCGTGGAAACCACGGAACCCACGGGTTCCAAACCGCTGGAGAACATCTTCTACGGTTGGGCTGAGTTTTGCCCAAAGACCGGTTAAACCGGACCATGAACAGGGTTAATGGTATTTATGGGTTGTTTTTATGCTGTATTTCAATTTTTAAAGGAGCCCCTCGTGGAGAACACTATTTTCAGGAAATTACAAAGGGAACTGCTAGCACCTGAACGTCCAATCGGATACCGATCCGTCGAACGGTACCATGGCCGCGCTCATGCAGGGTCCGCGTCGCCCGACTGCATGTGGGACCAGTTGCGCCCCTCCGCTTCCCACGCGCATGTACACGGGACCGTCTGTGCCCGCTCGGCAGCGCCCGAGCAGCTGCAGAGGCGGCTACGGCATGTGGGTTCTATTGCAACATATGCAACATCAGATCTACTTCTGCAACATCCAGATGAAACACTTGCAACATACATCCGAAATAGCTGAAACACTTGCAACATACGTCTGAAACACTTATAAAATACTAGAAAAACTTGAAAACACATGTGTAGCCATTGCAAACATATGCAACATCCACATGAAACATTTGCAACATATGTATGAAACACCTGAAATACTTGAAAACATAAGTTTGCAATATGCATGTATATGAAACATTCAGATCTACTTTTGCAACATCTAGATGAAACACTTGCAACATATGTCTAAAACACATGAAATATTTGGAATATACACTTAAAACATATGTGTATAGTCATTGTAACATGTGCAATATCTCAATCTACTTTTGCAACATCGATATAACTTACAACATATCTTTGAAACATCTACAAACACTTGAAACATATGCTTTCAATATACGCTTTTAGCGCAATGTCACCTTACTGCTTGGACGAATGGAGGCTCGTTGTTGCGGAGCTCAACGCAGGCGCGGAGCCGCGGAGGTCGGCGGCGACGCGGAGCTCGCGGGTGCGACAGCGGCGCGAGCAACTCACCGGTAGGGCGGTGCCACAGGAAGCTCCTCCCCTCACCTGCTTGCTGGAGCATCTGTCGTGAAGGCTCGCTGGCTCGGTGGAGTGGCCACGGTGGGCGAATGCCACGGTGGAGGCGACACAGTGGAGGCAGAGTAGGGAAAGCAAGTGGTGCGGTGGAGCGGCCGATGCGTCCGGATGGACGGACGCCCTAGCCCAGCATTACTGAATTACAAAAGGATAGTTTAAGTGTTTATGACATTCAAAGGATAGCATGGAATGGGACAAATACATCTTGGACCACTCAACTCCTACACCCATTCAAGAGATTTGGTGTTGTCCACGTAGGCCTGACTGCTCCACATTTGTTCCATCTCGCAGCAGCTACTCCACCATGGTCGGCCAGCCTTGGCCGCGGAGAAGACCGGAGCAGGAGTTGTCCTTGTCCCAACAGTACGCACGCAAACGCACAGACACAGCGACAACGCAGGGGAAGTGTGCTGCTGCTATACTACGTTGCAGCGCTAAAACTAGAGCACGGTCAACAACCGATGCGTGCGTGAACCCAAATACTCGGGAAAAGGACTGACGAAACTGAAATTGAAAACAAAAAAACATAATTAGGCTTAATAGATTTGTCTCGCAAATTAGTCTCCATTCATGCAATTAGTTTTATAATTAGTTCATATTTAATTCTCCTAATTAACATCTGAACGTCCCATGTGATATGGATTAAACTTTAGTCTATGGATCCAAATATTTGTGACAAGTATTTTGAAGTTAAATTATGAGTTCAGGTATCACAAGAGTTTAGCCAAGCATGCATGGATAGGGAGTAAAGGTGCGCATACACCCTAGTTAGTAGAAGGGGGCATATGTCCTCCTCCAGTTAGTATAGCTTCCACTAGAAACTTGCAGTTTTGACTTTTCTTTTTAAAATTTGTACTGTTGGGCCTTATAACAAAGGAAAATTCAAGTTCTAGCTTCACCTATGGAGCCAAGTCGCGATAGCAGAGAAGCAATCTAGTGATGAGCTGAAAATGTATTTGTTAAGTGGTTCACGAACTTGTTAATTGGTGCACCGCAGTGGTCGGTACAGTCCAGAGATAGACCTACGATGTACCATTTAAGTTCAAGGACGACAATGCACTATTTAATAAGTTTTGACTATCTCCAACAACGCCACCCAAAATATAAGACTCATTCCATGTTTGGATAGCGCTACAGACAAAAGGTTCAATACCCATTTTGGTCTTTTCCAACAACAAGGCACAAAAAAGAACCCTTTATGCAAATGGGCCTCCAGGAGAAAGGATACTCAGATTTAGGTTGTGCCTCTCCTGGCACCCAAAATAGGTCTCATACTCTGTTTGAGGCTGATACAGTATTGTTGGAGACCCATTTTGGATTTGGTCGCCCTTATGAGTCACTTGTTGGAGATAGTTAGGGACCTAGAAATGAGTATTCAAAGTTTATGGACATAAGTGGCACCGCTTAACAAGTTCAGGGGCCACTAATGCATTTAACTCCTGAAATAATCAACATAATGTTTAGATCTAAACGTAGTATTGATTATTTCAACACCAAAATTGGCTTTAAACAAAAGAAAAACATTGGAAGCTTTGAGAACTATAAAGTTGTAGATCCCATCAAGCTCAACAATTTTCATAAACCTTTTATCTTCATCCGTGCTCATATGAAAATTTATGATTTTTTCATGATATTTTTGCGTTGGAAAGGAAAAGGTATGCCAATTGAATTTACAACAAGGGACATTCTAATATTCCATCAACTGAATCAGCGAAATTTAAATCTCACCATTTTAAGTATATTTCTACAAATTATTTCTGTTGGATCAACTATTTTTACAAAACAAAATAATACATGTTTTTTGAGCAACAACAAAATAAAATATAAAAATAAATAAAACATTTGTGGCAGAGTTTGTAGTCATGGGCCGAGTTCCGCGTATTGCGTAACACATAAGGATAAAGGCCCACAGGCCCATACTAGCACTGCGTTGAGCCCATTAGCAGCAATTAGCACGTTGAGCCCATGGGCGGGCGAGGTTGAAAACGTGCTCGTGAGCTGGGCGGGGCACGCATGTGACAGATAACAACCACAGCGTGCACGAGCCTATTAATTTGCTGGTTCGTTGCACGTGCAAAAAAATGGTGACCATGCATGCATAGGGTATACCGAATGTTTTAGCACAGGGCACCTTAGCATTTGTAACAAAAGCCTGCGTCTGGCCAAGGTTTCTGGGCTTCCGGAGAAATTGAAGGAAAGGAAAGCAGGTAGAACAAGTTCATACTCCGTTTGTCCCCAATTAACTATTGTTGTTGGTTTCCATACTGAAAGTTTGATTCGAATTATAAAAAATATATACAATATTTGTGTCTCTAAATAAAATTATTAAAAAAACTATATTCAAATATCTATCTAATGATACTAATTATGTATCATAAATATTAATATTTTTTTATGTATATTTAGTCAAAATTGTTTTTCAAAAAATAAAAATGATAGATATTTAGGAACGGAGGGTGCAAGTAGAACGAAAAGGGAAAGAAGTACTCCCTCCGTACTCGTAAAGAAAGTCGTTTTGGACAGCGACACGGTCTCCAAAACACAACTTTGACTTCTTGTTTCTATAAAAATATTTATCGAAAAATGATATATATATATATATACTTTTATGAAAGTATTTTTCAAGAAAAATCTATTCATATAATTTTCATATTTTCAAACTCAACAACTTAAGAGTTATTCATGATTTATATTCCCAAGATTTGACTCAAACCTTGTCCTAAACGACTTCTTTTATGAGTACGGAGGAAGTAGGCAACAGGTAGAATTAGGTGGACGTCCTCCTCTATATGGCACCGTTTGACGGTTTATAAATTATCGCCCTTCATATATTAAAATAGCATAAAACTTCTCATGTATTTTGGTTGGAATATAATCGGACAAAAGATAATTCTCTATTTACATTGAGAGCTGGAAGTTAAAAAAAAATCCACTCGTCGTTAATATGGCTCCATATTCAATCCCTCGTCAGAATCGTTTTAGAATCACTTCCCATGTATTCTTCATATATAATTGCCCCCACTCGAATCGTCCATCAAAGAATCAGAATTAGATCTAAGAATTAAAGGTGGAATTTTACCAAACAGGCTATATATATATACACTCCCTTCGTTCCAAATTATACGATGTTTTAGCTTAATTTCCTATATACATAGTTTTTTATGTACTTAGATATATACTATGTTCAGATATATAGTAAAAACAATGTATCTAACGAAAGTCTAAAATATCTTATATTTAGAATAAAGAGAGTAGTCTATGGTGCAAGTTTACTGTAGTAGAGGATAGAATAATCGGCACTGCTAGCTCCCGAACGTCCGGACGGGCACTCGCATTCGGACGCCCGCGGCTGCATTCGGTTTCCTCTCTGTTCTGAGTGTCCACATGTGGGCCCACGTCGCTCAGACTTCGCTCGATTGCACCTGCGTCACCCGCGCCCACGCTGGGGCCCATGCCGCTGAACGTCGCCCGTAGGGACTGCTCGCACCCCCTCCCGCTTCCCACACACATCCTATGTGCAACAGTTGATCTACTTTTGAAACATCTAGATGCAACACTTGCAACATAAAAAAAAGACAGATGAAACACTTCAAACATCCATATGAAACACTTGCAAAAACAATTGAAAACCATTGCAAATATCCAGCAGGGGCGGAGCTACATTATACCATCGGGGTCAGCCGACTCCGACGATTTTTGTGAATTCCAATGAGAAAATACTGTATACAGTGTTGATAGTTCATAGTAACCCCATCTATTTTCAAAGATGACCCCGATGGTCTTCTGGCCTAGATTCGCCACTGATATCTAGATAAAACATTTGCAATATATGTGCGAAACATATGCAATAGCCAGATAAACACACTTGTAATATACGTATGAAAAAAACAGATGAAACATTGAGAATATACGCTTGCAACGTACATGTACATAACCATTGTAATATGTGTAACATTCTGATCAACTTTTACAACATCCGTGTGAAAACAATTGAAACATACCTCTAAAGCATATGAAACATTTCGAATGTACACTTGCAACATGCATCATATTCTGATGCAGCCTTCTTCGTCGTCAGCATTAGGGCACCGCAGCCGTAGCAAGAGGCGAGGCCGGAGAGTTTCCGCGCCAAGGCCCAGCGCTTCTCCTTGCGCTGGCGTCGTCGTCGTCGAGCGGGGCGAGCAGCGGATCAGGAGCAATGCCACGAGCAGCAGGGCAGGCACGCGGAGCAACGGCAGGAGCAGTGGGGCGGGCACGCAGAGTAGCAGAGCATCGATAGGAACAATGGCAGGAGGAACGGGGCAGGCGTGCAGAGCATCTGTAGGAACAACGGCAGGAGAAGCGGGGCGGACATTGGAGTGGGCCATGGACAGGTGTCACATGGTCCGTGTCGGTCCGCTCAGATCAAAGAATTGCCGTAGAATAATGGGACGCTAATTGCATGGCGTCCTAGAGTTTTGTGTGGTGTGCCATGGCAGCCCGCAGAGGATACACACGTCGCCACCGCATCTCGTCCCAAAGCTTTGATTGGACTCGGAAGGAGACGTACGGACGGTGCTCTCGGCCTGCCGATTCGGTGCCGATTATTTAGCATCAATTCTGGAAAACTTGGGTTAATAGAGGAAAAGACAAGGGGTAACGATAACGACAGGCACTGGCTTTTAGACCAAATTACAACTAAATATGGTCAGCATTAGTGTTACCACAATACACCTTCCTATACGCAACATGATGTTCCCCTCTCAGCAGCAAGAGAGTGACTTAATGGATGATCTCATGTAAGGGTTGCAATAAAAGTTTTGTTTTTATATGAAAATAATGCGGTTCTAGACTTCTAGTTCTAGCTGTAAAATAGATTTTCCTTTGCACTTCTTGACAAATAAAATAGATTTTCCTTTCGGCGAGCCTTGACACGGCATAGTTGAATTGCCGCTAACCTTAGATGTCTTGACATGTACAAAAAACTGTGGCTCGGAAATTTTTGGATTTTGCTCTTATTATATTCCCTCTATTTCTGTTCTACTTGTTGAATATAAGCATGATCTCATTAATTAGTGTAACTACAATTAATTGGAAGATTTTTTTTGTGGAAAAACTACTAATATCATTTTCATGAGATAAACCTTAAGAAAATTGTATGTTGTGGTGATTAAATTTCAAAAATCAGACTATTCACTTCTGCACACAAAAAAAAACATTTGAGAAACAAATAAAAAAACAACCACTTTGATCGAGCATTCCTTTGTGTGTGGACAAAGAAATATTTTGCATTGAATATTACTGTATAGGCCCTTTTTAGTTCTCAGGAATTGGAAACTAACCTAATAGTGAAATGAGAAGCACTTTCTAGATATTGATTTTAATTCATGTGATCTGAAAATTAATTTAGTATATTTAAAGTTTTAAACCCACTATAGCTACAGTATATATGATCCTCGATACAACCTCTTGAACTTACCAAAACTTAATCTGGCACTAGCAACTATCTCATCATTGGAAAAGCAAAACATAACAAAATGGCTTATTTAGTCGCAGTACATTCACGTTCCAATCGTGCAAAATGCTCCTACAGTCCTACACCAAACCATACACATACTCACAGCTTGCATATATATATACAGTAGTTTCACTGTTCCATTATAAAATATTCTCCCCAACAGAAAAAATAAAAAACATGCTGACATTTATATATACACATAGAATGCTCCCAATACAAGAACCGAGACGAGCAACATTCGAACGGGTGGTTCGGCCGATCAACTTTTGGAGTTGGAATTCAGGGAGCTAGCTAGCTAGGCTCGTGGTGCAGCCGAACTCGAGCTCGACGACGGTCATGGACAGCACCGCATTCTTGCCTGAAATCCCCAAGCAGCAGTTGCATTGGAGACGAAAGGCACCCACTGCCTGTCGTCTGCCTGCCTGCACGCCAGCTTCCCTTCCTTCCCGCCGTTTTGGCGTTTTCAAATCGCAAGCAACTTCTCCCAGCCAAGTGTTTCCCAGTTCCCGCCAGCTTTATATATCGCACGTACACCACCACAAGCTGATCAGTCAGCAAGCTCGATAGAGTCGTCTACGTATGCAGTGCAGCTGGTTTCGCTCCAAGAACTAGCTAGACTAGACGTACACTCACACACATGGCGGCGGCGACGTCTATCTCCGGATCCCGCACCTGCTACCCTAGCGTCCCAATGCCCCGCAGCGGCCGCCGGCGTGCCAGCCGCACCGTCATCAGGAGCTCCTTCGCGCCCTGCTCGCCGGCGTGCAAGCCCTCGACGCTGCATATCGGCAGCAAGTGGGCGGAGCTTCAGGGCGCGCGGGACTGGGACGGCCTGCTGAGCCCGCTGGACGGCGCGCTCCGGGGCGAGCTGGTCCGGTACGGGGAGTTCGTGCGCGCGGCGTACGCCAGCTTCGACTTCGACGGCGGCGCGCCGTCCTACGGCTCGTGCCGGTTCCCGAGCCGCTCCCTGCTGCGCCGGGCCGGGATGCCGGGGACGGGGTACCGGGTCACGCGCCTCCTCCACGCCGCGTCCACCTCGGCACCCGGGTGGCTGCCGTCGTCGCCGCCGTGCGGATCCAGCTACATCGGCTTCGTCGCGGTGTGCGACGACGAGGCCGAGATCGAGCGGCTCGGCCGCCGCGACGTCGTCGTCGCGTTCCGCGGCACCGCCACGTGCGGCGAGTGGGTGGACAACTTCAAGTCCGGCCTGACACGGCTCCCGACCACAACCGGCGAGGAGGAGGAGGCGATGGTGGAGCACGGGTTCTGGAGGCTCTTCACGGCGCCAGGCGTGGCGCACAGCAGCCTGAAGCAGCAGGTGCGCGACGAGGCCCGGCGGATCGCCCACGAGTACGGCGGCAGCGGCATGCCGCCGCTGAGCATCACGGTGACGGGGCACAGCCTCGGCGCGGCGCTCGCGGTGCTCACTGCCCACGAGATCGCGACGATGCAGCAACAGCGAGAGGAAGACGGCGAGCCGGCGATGATGGTGACGGCCGTGTCGTTCGGCGGGCCGCGCGTGGGCAACGCGGCGTTCCGGCGCAGGCTGGAGCAGAGCGGCGGGAAGGTGCTCCGCGTGGTGAACTCGGACGACATCGTGACCAAGGTGCCGGGGTTCCCGGTACATGAGCACGACGACGGCGAGCCGGCGAAGGGGATGATGAAGGCGAGGCTGCCGAGGTGGCTCGTCGCCAAGATGGGGTGGGCGTACGCCGACGTGGGGCGCGAGCTGCGGCTGAGCCAGGCCGGCTCGGCGCCCAACGTGGTGGCCTCGCATGACCTCGACTTGTACCTCAAGCTCGTCGCTTCTTGCACAGACTAGATAGGAAAATGACCTACGTAGACACGTAGTGTTACACTGTATGTACCAGTCTGACAGTACTGTTAGAGAATGTGCTAATCTAGTGTGATTAGTTTGTGGACACAATGTTTGCTTGCTGTTATGTGAGGTTGTGTTGTTCTAGAGCAAGCGATTATTAGAAGACACGTGTCACTCTGCTGCATGGCCTACAAAACTGACCAGGGTTCAAGCTTGTCTACCATCTTGTATGAGCCTGTTCACCCGGCTTATAATCCGTCTTTTTCAGCCTGTTTTTTCAGCTGGAACAGTATTTTTCTCTCACAACAAATCAGCCAACAGTATTTTTCAGCCGGCTTATCAGCCCAGCCGAACAGCCAATGGTTCATGCACAATCACTCATTTCTTGCTCCGCAGATTGACGGCTTCGTCTACCTCCATTGATATTGGCCGACAAAAGACTTGGTCATTTTTACCATCTCATAGTACTTGATCGTTTTTACCATGCATCTTCGGTTTGTTCAATGTTTGAGCTTCTTTCTCACATCAACACCACTATGTTCTGTAATATCCTTAGCATGGACAGCGTAATCCAATTCCGAGTTATCCACGGACGATAGCGTATCTACATTGTCCTAGAGAAAGAGAAACAACCTACATTGTTTTCTTCATGAGCGACATTTGTATATATCTTTTTCACGGTGTTAATAAATCGACTATTTTCTTGTCTTTATCTCCTTTGAATTTTATTCCCATATTTTTTTAACCTATCTCTACGAATGTGTTTCTATGTTTTTTATGTCAAAAAAAGTTTAAAGGAAAGATTGTGTGAAAACTTTTCTGAAGTCTTAAATGTGTAATAAGGTGCAACAAAAGTGGTGGCAGTATATAAAGGCATAAGGACATTTTTGGTTAACTTGTTCTTTTTTTTGTTTGAATCATTTGTTAACTTGTTTCTGTAATGGCAATGGCCATGGCAAAGGAACTTCGATTTTATTTTCTCTGCTTAATGTGGCAAGCCTTTTTTATTAGAAAAATATTAATATAATAGATTAATGGACAAAAAACATTCACATTCAATTTGCAAGAATTGTCCTTTCCGAAAACGAGTTTGAGATCAATCTTAAAGAAATATTTACCTGTATGACCTGGAAAAAATGTCTCTTCCTTGTATGGCCCGATTTTTTTTGAACTTACATGTATTGCCCCAAAAGGAAATTATCTTCCTTATATGGTCTTCCATCCGTTTTTGACACTTGATGGTATTAAATCAAGGGTAAAATAACAAATGCAAAATTTTGCTTGTCTGTTGTATATTTGGAGTAATATTAAATATTACTCCAAATATACAATAGACAAACAAAACTCTGTATTTTATTTTTTCACCAGGGGTAAAATGGTCATTTACCCTTGACTTACACCATTTTATTTTTAGAGCCATACAGGTAAGTTCAAAAAATATCGAGCCATACAAGAAAGAGGCATTTTTTCCAAGACCATACAGGTAAATATCTCAATTTTAAACGTGAGCAGGTTTCCAGATAACAACCTGGTCGACTAAGTATCCTGTAATTGATCAGTGGATAACCACTGAATTCACGGAGATTCAGAAAAGGTGGACTAGCACATCTGGAAGGCTTGGAAAAACATGACATTCGTTCAAAGGATATACCAGAATCAACAAAAAGCAGCAAGGGAGGGGGGTTTCCAAAGCAGATGACAATATTGCCAGCATTCCATCAACAACAGCTATTCACAGCTCTCACTAGATTACAAACGCCTGCAACACAAACACCTTCGGACAGTGCACATATGCCCCGTTTAGTTCCCAGAAAATTTTATAAATTTTTTCAGATTCTCCGTCACATCGAATCTTTGGACACATGCATGAAACATTAAATATAGATAAAAAATAAAACTAATTACACAGTTCAGACGAAATGAACGAGACGAATCTTTTAAGCCTAATTAGACCATGATTGGACACTAATTGCCAAATAACAACGAAAAATGCTACAGTGCCATTTTGCCAAATTTTTTGCAACTAAACCGGCCCATAGATGATTCATTGCAAAAAAAAAGTGCTTTGCCTTTTTCTAATCAAGAAAGGCTACATACACAGACATATTTCTTCCATATTTTCAGCTCAAGAGGTCAATATATTTCACGCCGGCACGTTGAACACAGCTGCCAGCTAAACATGGTGCTGTAACTAGTACATTATATAAGTTACACCACTGCTAGAAGAAACACAAAATGATCGACCACCTTCAGCCACGTTGTTTCTTTGCGCTTGGTAAATCATCATCGTAATGACCGCCATCATCGGCCCCATCTTTCTCACCCTTCTTTCGAGCCAGGATCTTGTTTATCTTGTGGAGGTCATTGGTGAGCTTCTGGTCCTTGTTCTGCTTCCTTGTCTTCCTGCCGTCCTGCATCTTCACCCCAAACTGGAAGGCGGCCTTTGGCATGGCTTCTTTCTGATCGTTGTACTTAGCCCACTCCTCTTCCGTCTCAAAATCCCACCTGTGAAGACGGCCCTTAGCCTGCTCAAGAATCACATATCAGAATACAATACAGAGATGGTCCCAAAAACTTATGTATTGTTCCACAATAGATGTGGTCATGGAATTGAGTAAACCATTTTAAACCAAAAGCCATAACTGCAACAGAAGCAATGGCTACTACTACCCCCATTTCAAATTGAAAGTCGTTTTAGTTGTCCTAACCCAAACTTGTAAGTTTGCAGGAAAAATATATTCACATCTACAATATCAAATAAATGCACTATCAAAATATATCATGGTGCATCCAATGAACCTTGTTTGGTCTTGCAGATGTTTGTGCAGTTGACTGTAAGCTTAGTCGAAGCTAGAGAAGTTTGACTTACGACAAAAGCTAAAACAACCTACAATTTGAAACTTAGTGAGGCCATGTTTAGTTTCCAAAAATTTTCAAGATTCCCCGTCACATCGAATGTTTAGACACATGCATGGAGCATTAAATGTAGACAAAAAAAATAATTACACAGTTTGGTAGAAAACCACGAGACGAATCTTTTGAGCCTAATTAGTCCATGATTGGACACTAATTGACAAATACAAACGAAAGTGCTATAGTAGCCAAAGCCAAAAATTTTCGCGAACTAAACACACCCTGAGTATATCAGAAGTGAACATCAGAACATGTGCAGGGCAAATAACAAGAGAAATGTCAGGACAATAGTTTCGGGATTATGCTCAATATCGAACAGAATAGTAAAATTAAAAGAACGGTCTCACAAGAGCAGTTAGAACACTTCACTACTATTTTCTAATATTATCTATAATGAAGAAAAAAGATGCAGAAACAGCTTATCAGGGCAAATCAACTCAAAAGCAACATCAACATATAAAACGTTAACTGCAGCATGGTTATCTACTGCAATTTCACAGGAACCATTGTCACAAGCATACACTTGTATCAGCAAGGAATTTTTGTGCATATGATCCAAATCATTTCACTTACCCGTCCACCCATATCCATCTTTGATAAATCATCTTCATCATCACTCCCTGCAATCTCATTATTATACTCCTGGTAACCAGGATAACACTCTGAGTAACTATCCGAAATAAAGTTTGGATCTCTCTCTCGTGCATCTTTTTCCCTCAGCTGATTAAGCCTTTGATCATCACGTTTGAAAACAGAACCTAGACCCCGATCCTTGTCTGCTTGAGTCATGAACCTTGGATCCTGGGATATACTAGGGTCAGCCAGTACATCATATTCCTGGGTACTTTGTTGCACATACTGTTCTTGATAACCCAATGGCTGTTCTGGATACACATAGCCTGACCAATTGCCTTGATATCCAGCAGCTACCATCTGGGCTTGAGCAGCATCATACTCATTCTGGCACCAGAAGAGACATTAGTTATTATGACCAAGTTGAATGAAATGTACTGAAAACTAAAACAGGTTATAGAAGGTATGAAGAGATAAGAAATGCATTATCAGCATCTAACATTGATTCAACATCGGTTGAGATGGTTTGGACATGTCCAACGGAGGCCTCCTGAGGCGCCGGTGCGTAGTGGAGTTCTAAAGCGGGCCGATAATGTAAAGAGCGGTAGAGGTCGACCTAAACTAACTTGGGACGAGTCCGTTAAGAGAGATCTTAAGGAGTGGAATATCTCCAAGGATTTAGCTATGGATAGGAGCGCTTGGAGATTGGCAATCAACGTGCCGGAACCGTGACCCCTTTTTGTCTCACTTTATGTCCTTTTTTGTGTCTCCCTGTTTCTCGTCTCTTTTGGGTTTCATCTCTAGCCTACCCCAACTTGCTTGGGACAAAAGGCTATGTTGTTGTTGTTGTTGTTATTGTTGTATCAGCATCTAACATTCAAAGTGCATGGTTCAAATTACAGGTATCCACCAGAACCTAAGTCACTGAACATTTATTGGCTTACCGGCTGTTGCCAAGCCTGAGCAGATTCAGATGGTGGTACTGGGCCATACATGGGTTCAGTGAAATAGGACTGCTTCTGATGGTTATTATGTGGTGATTCCTCCATATCCTCAGCAACAGGGCTTTGGCTCATTTCCTTGTTAGGAACTGAATAATCAACTCCATCTCCGACAAAAATGTCATCATCATCTGCTCTAGCAATAGGGACCGATTGTTCCTCCTTTCCATTGAAATTATTGTTCCGAGGGTGTGGAGCTGGTGGTGGTGGCATATCTGATTGATGTTTCAGAGCAGAACCATTAGTTCGGGAAGGTTTTACTGCCTCATCATAGTCACCGCTTGCCAAATTGTTCTTTCCTGCATTGTAGCAAACATAATGCATTAACAAGATATCGAATCCATCGTGCACCAAGACAATTCCTAAAAGAATACATACAATTGAAACGACTCATGCACCCTGGCAACAGTAGCAGCTTTACTATATAACTAAAATGTATAAATACACAGTTCTTACAAAAAATTCACTTTAGCATACTTTTTCATGTCTTTACCATGCAACTTTTCCTGTTCTCTGTTTCTAACTCACAGGATCTACTAGTACAGCATTTAACCTCACACCTTTTATATCTCTCTCTTTTTTCTTTTTCTTTAAGACCTTCCCTGAAGATCCAAGTCGAAGGTATGTCATAATTTTAGCAATCCTGTCAAGTACAGAACCATCCACGCTGACAGTTACCATCTCCTGCAGAAGTAAGAAGGTTATTAAGAAAACTCACAAGACACTCCAACAAGTTATATTGTCTAATACCTCTGGTACAGGGCAATCAGCTTTGCTCCTATGAAGAGTTGTTGGAATATCATTGGTTATTCCCTCCTCCTGGTTGGATTTAAAGAAGATTTATTATCATGCTTGCTAAACGGAAAGTTCAGAGCAGAAAGAAAAGGCAGAGACGGATGAAATGGTACAACATAAGTTGGAATGCAAAAGAAAATAACTAGAGAATATTAGCTACTTCATAAGAATAGGCTATGCTGGAACCTCTACATCTCCATTCTATGCTTCTGAGAAAAATCCGTGGAAAGTTTGTATCTAGCAAATTTAAACATTACATCCCAATCCCAACTGTGAGCCACTTATGGTTTCTGGCATGTGATTCATGGTTGTTGTAACAGAACATGAACATAGAGAAAGTACTGTACAAGTGTTAGCTGCAACTATGAGGCCATCATGCACTGCAGCAGCAATCAAATTTGCATATAAAATACCATCAGAGATATAAAATAAATCAACACTATACTTGAATACTATGAAGCATAATAAAATCAGAAGGCTACTCAGTTCCCAGGTAAGAACTTCAAAAACTGATTACAGTTCTGTGCTTCAGGTGATGAGCAGAGAAACAGACAAATATGCTCTTATTATAGAAGGAAACATAATCATGCATAATGTATAATAAAAAACTCACAAATAATCATAACATAAGCATTTTAACTTATCAGAATAAGGCTAAAATATATCTTAAAAAGTTAAAACAATATAATCTCAGAATGCTTTTGACTATTTGTACATACATAGCATATGTCTGTCGGTACAAATAAACACTAATGAGTAATGAAAATAAAATAATTTATGCATCTGATCATCTCTCTCTCTCTCTCTCTCTCTCTCTCTCTCTCTCTCTCTCTCTCTCTCTCTCTCTGTGGGTGGGTGGGTGGGGGGTTGGGGGGGTGGGGGGGATAGGATAGGGAAGACTTAATGCCTATAATTTGCAGTTTGCAATGCATGATTATTCTAAACTGTATCATAAACAACTCTATAGTGCGATGAAGCACACAAATTAGCATGGGAATCTTTTTTAAGGCATTACCATATTATAAATAAATGACATCCGACCAGGAAGAAACAATTCATTCTCTTTTATTATGCTTTGAGGCTTTATGATCCATTGGTAGACAGACTGCAACCCACAAAGAATGACAATTATTAGCCATGTTAACCCTTATACCATATGAAGAAAAAATTCACTAATAAACTAGAAAAGAAATATGCCTTTGCAGTTGCAGTGCGGAAAGAGACTGCCTGATCCTCTTTTGTTGCCCTACAAAAAAATGCAAGACAAATGTTATGCTCCCAAAGCACTACGTGCGTCCTATCACCTGTGTAATGACATGAGGTTGTTAACAAGTATTGTTAGTCATTACTCCCTCCGTCCCAGAAAGAAGGTCGTTATGAGATGTGTGCAGATCAAACTTTCTTAATGTAGAAAATGTGTGCAACATTTATATCTCCAAATAAGTTTATTATGAAAGTATATTCAACGATCTATCTAATGATACTAATTCTGTATTATAAATATTAATATTCTTCTATATATAATTGGTCAAAGTTAAAAAAAAATGTTGACTACTGGGGAAGCGAGAACGACTTCTATTTTGGGACAGAGGGAGTACATCTCAAATGAAGACATATGAATATTATATTTATAATTACAATGTACATAAAGTAGGGCTAATCATGTGAAGGAAATGATATTCGGTTCAGATTATGTTTGCATACACTCTAAATGAAATGCGCCATTATTGATTGTACAATATAAAAAAGACCTTACACAATCTCAGTTACCACACCAACAACTCAGATGCGCACAGGAAGATAAGCTGGTAAAGTTATGTATATGTAGCATCACAAGATACAGATGCAAAATATAATAGGAGGCACAATCATGTTTCTTAATTTATACGAACAGAAAATTCATCAATGCATAAGACTCTTCTAAAATTCAAAAAGGAGAAACTGGATCGGTCGTAAATCAACTCAAACTTCAAATTTAGAGCTAGCTTGATCCATATAATTCAATCATCATGGATCATTTTTTTGTACCATCTTGCTTTGTGTACAAGTGAATATTATGCACATGGCAACCATTATTAGGGCATACTACAGCATTTGAAATGCAAACTGCATACAATACCATTTTAAAACCCTAAGGCTAAAACCATACTATGGTGGCCAGTACCTTGATTTAGAATCCTTCCCATCCTCTGCATCAGGTTTCTTTTCAATTTCACTCCGCACTTTGTGAAGTAGAGCATAGTCCAAGCCCTTGACCAGATGTGTATGCTCCAAATCACCTTACAGCATAAATTGGAAATGGAATGTCAATCAAACAGCAGTTCATAAGATAAAAAAAATGCAAAAGCAGCATCTGAGTTGCCAGATCACACCATATAATGTCACTTCTCTATCTTTCTTTTTGATTGCAAGACTTCAATGACTGGCTGATTAGGTTATATTTAAGACTAAATGTTTACATTTCATTCAAGAAAATGACATCCTCAAATTGAGGACATAGGGCATTTACCAAACATAGAAGACTATGTTAAACAATTCTCATTTTTGCAGAAGTCATGATTCAATAGCTCAAGCACAGGTATGCCCACTTCTTCATACATATCAAAAACCATAAAAAATAGAGGTAATAAATAGACATGCCAAAAGGACTATTCCCCATAAAAAGGGAAATCATTCCCTTCAAGAAGAAGTATGGCATTAGCATCACATAACCAACCTCCAAGATATTTGCTTTTCTCAATTGAAATCTTGTGTGCATCTGCCAGCCTGTAACAAAAAAAATGCAAAAATTAGAATTCCAGAAAAACTATAAGAACACATAGAAGTGTCTGAACCATGTGATCTGTTACCTCAAATCTGTTCCAGGAGGTGCCACAGCATGAAATGAACCAAGCTCCGTGGGTTCATAGTCCGGGTTTTGATCTTCACGACGCTCCTTAGCACGATCACGATACCTGGGTGTCTCTGGTTCTACCTTTTTCTCCTCTCTGAAAGGGAAAAGCAGAGACGATTAGTTTGCATCTAACTTGTCATTGTCACCTACTACTTTCACATCATTACCATTCTAAAACATATCCTAAAAAGCTGCAAAATTTTATGCATTCTACCCAAGATTACAATCCCTGAGCGTGGTGGCCCTGCATATTTTCAGAAGTCTCTTGGTTGAGCACTTTAGCCATGTACTAAATGTGGTTCCTTCCTCTGCCGCTCGCCACACTTATGCAAAATAGAATTCCGTAAAAATGGATGGTTCTCTACAGACACACACACACATAAGGGCAGCAATCTGTGCAATTTCGGAAGCTTACAGGAATCGAAAAATCACCACCAAAAGATGGAGGTAAATCCAGTAGGTGATTAAAGGGTTAGGCTGAGAAAGAAAAAATCAGCAGTGATTGCTCACTTCAGTTGCAGACATTCATGCAATCATGTTATAATAATAGGAACGAACTGAGGATACCATCAGAGTTGTGGTTTTATATACTATAAACAAATTCCGTGCATAAATATGTATCAGAAATATGTAACATGAACAAGCTCTACCCTTTCAAGTCTGATTCCAAAAACTGTCTCCATGTACAAGAAAAGAAAGAACAGCTATTACAGGACTATAAGACCTAGCTAGGTTCCTTCTTCTAGCTTTTATTCTATTTTTCAATCCCCAATCACATGGCACCAAGAAATGCGCAGAACAAATGAAAAAATAAGGTACTGTGGAGTGCTTACTTCCGCCGCATCATCTTCTCCTTGTAGTAATTCTTCTTGGACGACATCTTCTCTTTCTTTTCTAGAAGCATTGGGGGCGGGGGTTAAAATCTAGACGACAAAATTACAGAACCAGCTCACATACTCGGGAGGGCTCTTACTCGGCGACTTAATCCTACGGTACCTGCTCAGAGTACCGCGACGGCAGTTGACGATGGGAACGAGGCAGACAACGGCGCTTCACAGACGGGGCCAGGCGGCGGCGGACGGCGCCGCAGCGAGGTGCGCACAGGCGGAGGAAGGGCGGGCCGCCCCTAGGCCGTAGGGAAACGCGCGAAGTGGAAGGAGACGGCGGCACGGCTCGGGCCTTGGAAACGGGAGGAGGCTGGACGAGCCGGCGGAGACGGCGGCGCGGCGGTGCCGGGTAGCTTTGCCGGTGTGGCGGGCCCTCGTGTGTTGGCTGGTTTTTGCGGCCGCGACGGAACGGAGCTCGGGACGGGATCAGGATTGCTCTGCGTGCTAAGTCACCCGACGACACGTAGTCCAGTCCGCTGGATTGGTATCGGACGGCCCAGACCAAAACAAGCGAGAAACGGAAGATCGGACGAGTTTTCAACTACCAAAAAAAAAAGAGGTGCATTTCTAGATAACTATTTTAAGTTTAATTGAATTTATAAAAATAGTATTAACCATTATGATTCTAAGTAGATATACCATGAAAGTATATTTTTCATGATAAATTTAGTAATATTTATTTGATATCATAAACGTTTTATATATTTTGTAAAAAATTGGTCAAACTGAATATTGTTTTACTTAGCACCGTAGCTAATAATATTCATTACGTATCATAAACATTACAATATTTTTTTCATATAGGAGTATGATCAATCAATGTTGAGATCGATTGATTTGCTGAAAAGTGAGATTAACAAGTTTTTTTATATATATAGGAGTGCTCAGTAGTTATGGGCTCCGGAAAACATCCAATATATTTTCTCGATTAGTGCAAGACAAGATAACCAATGTTGAAAATGATGCTCCCAAGATTGTTTTTACCTTGCCTTCAGTGTAAAACTAACACAAGAAGAAGCACATTCATTCAGGCTGGCAGGCATGCAGAGTTAAGCATGCACATCAGCAGTTCAGCACATGGGCATGACCGCATTAGCAACTACCAGAAATCTACCATCAGTGGAGTTGCTTATTAAAACATGTTTCATTTCACATTATTCAGGTTGAATGCACACGCTGTTTAGCATATGGTCTCTGCCTAGCTTTTGGGAAGCCAAGAACACAGTGAGTTCACTGTCACAAGGCTTCGTTATGCAAGTGTAACTGTGTAAGCAAGCAAATTTAGCTAGATTTTATTAGCAAGCTGCAAATCGATCGCTAGCACAAGCAGTCAACATGGATCATCAGAGCTTGTAGCTTCTCTCGGGAAGGTTAGGAACATCAAAGACCCTGCAGACACGCTGCTCGCCCTTGCCTTTCCTCGGCATCAATCTGATGGTGTCAGGCGCAGTGGCAGCATGCACCAACTCGTGGCCAGTGACCACCTGCTGGTTTCTTGGAATCGGTTATGAACATACGACCACTTGGATCAGCAATCACTGGAACACAGAAGGAGACATCTTATAATTTGAAATTCATCAATCAATACTCTTGGAATAGATACAGAGCTAAATAGAAAAGCTCACCTTGGAACTCTTTAGTGATCTTGATAAGGTTGTACAGCATCTGTGCTAACTTTTGCTACAATTTCATAGCAGATACCCATAAGCAAGCATATAAATGGTACCTTCAACTTGCTTACGAGTTGTGACTGTACCTGATGCTCAGTTCACCCCTGCCACTGAAATCAACACGGAATAGTGTGATTAGCGGATCACAGAATCCACAATCTGACTCCACAGAGTGGAGACAGAATATGAGCCAATTGGGTCTTCTCTGGCCTGCAAGACAAGCAGATGAAGTCAAATTAAAAGGCTAGAACTGAGCCCATCAGAAATATAAAGAGCTACAAAAGTGCATCACTGTGGCTGTTCTAAAATTCAATAATTTCTATTTCAAAATACAGGTGATTTTATCTTTATTCTAAATCAAATTTCTCTAACCTTGACCGAGGTTATAGGAAAAATGCATCATCTACAACATCAAATTGGTTTCGTTAAATACTCTATGAAGTGTCTTAATACTATATTTATTTGAACTTATTTATTAATATATTTTTCTAAAACTTGGTCAAAGTAGTTTGAAACGGGTCAGTTAAGAGGTTTCTTTACTTTGTTGGTAGACAGGTAGAGCACGTGTTTGCGAGATCTTGTGATTTATACAGTATAGGCCTTGTTTAGATGACCAACTCGGGGGTGGCCGATTCTGCACAGTGCCACCCCCGAGCACTGTAGCACTTTTGTTTTTTTTTTGTAATAATTGTCCAAATCTTGATTAATTAAGCTCAAAATGTTCGTTTCGTAAAGTACAACAAAACTGTATAATTAGTTTTTGATTTCATCTATATTTAGTACTCCATATATGTGCCGGCATTTTGATGTAATGGGGAATCTTCTTTTTGTATAGTGAAATTTTAGGGTGAATTCTAGAATCTAAACAAGGCCATACACAATGGTAAATTGCTCCCAGCAATAGAATACTAGAAATCATTGTTTAACCTAAAGGGGACAGGCTACCAACTTTTGGCCAGAATGACTTCTTCCTCTCATTTCAAACGTGAGGACGTTCTAATCTTTTGTTGTTTTCTTCCACTATCTTCGGAAAAGCCATTGTTCAGAAACCCACATGCTTACATTATAGAACTCAAGTAAAGATGGAGACTTCTTTCATGACATTGGACAATTGGTTTAAACATATAGTGATCAGCTTCCACTTCTAAAACTTCTTTTGGATGAGAACATACTAAACATCCGTGAACTTCAATGCCACTAACCCAGTCTTACTTGCCAACAAAATAAGTTATATCACTTCTAAAGCTGTTATATCAGTAACGGGGGAACACAAGCACAGCAAGAGTCAAGATGAAGAACAGGGGAGGCAAACAAAGAATCAGGTATGGAGATGGCAGAGCTCATGGGGCTGACCTAACGTGGGTACAGCAGAGGAGACCTTCTTCTCCCTCAGCTGTTCTGAAATGCGTCAACAGCACATAGAAATGGCACAAATTTATCAGCATGGACAGAGAACTGAGAAGTAACTGATTTCAGTACATAACAATTGGACAGTAGTGTGAAAGAAACTGAACCTACAGAAACAGGACAGCTTATGGCGAAACATACTCATTTGGGTAGGGTGTGTGCAAGACCATCAAGATCTAGAATCTCAATTAAGACTGTTCCAATCAGCAACAATTGCAATCCAGTGACTCACTAGCACAAAACACATCCACGATTCCAATACGATTGCAAAATTAGCAAAAGATCATGAGCATCACTGGTAGCAAGGTGTGATGATAACATCAGGATGATGATTAGCATACTCCATAGTAATCAGCAGACACTCAAGTATAGGAGGACGACACGATACAACTCCAACTTAGATAAGAGTAGCTGGATGTTGCGCAGACACAGGCTAGTTGCAAAATTATTACTTCTTGTTGGCGACGATTGGCCACGTCAAGGAACATGCTGCCATGCTCGACGACGCCGTTGATCCAGAGCAGGCGATTGCTGCTTCGAGGAACAGGTTACTACTTGTAAACTACTACTTCTTCCTGCCCATGACTGCGACGGTGCCGTCCTTGTTGGCGACGATGACGGTGGTGGCCATGCCCAGGAACATGCCGTGCTCGACGACGCCGGTGATCCGGAGCAGGCGGTCGCTGATGTCGCGCAGGTCGCCACGGATGCCGTCCTCGAAGAACATCTCGACGATATAGTTGCCGTTGTCAGTGACGAAGGGCTGCTCCGAGCCGTCGCCCCCCTTGGCGGCGGGGACGGTCCTGAGCCTGGCGTGGAATCCAGGCAAGCCGTCGAACAGGCTGCGGATGAGTCCCAGCGTGTGGGGCGCGCCGAAGGGGATGACCTCGACGGGGATGGCGCCCGTGCATCCAAGGCGGGGGACGAGCTTGGACTCGTCGACGATGACGACGAATCGTTCCCCGGCGCCCTCGATCATCTTCTCGCGGAGCAGGGACCCGCCGCGGCCCTTGACGAGGTTGAGGTCCGGGTCGACCTCGTCGGCGCCGTCGATGGAGAGCGCGATCCTGGCGCCCGAGGCGGCGTCGAGCGGGAGCAGCGGGATCCCGACGGCGGACGCGTGGGCCTCCGTCTTGAGGGAGGTGGGCACGCCGGCGACGCCCGGGAGCGCGCCCGCGCGGAGGAGGTCGCCCAGGCGGTCCAGCGCGTGCGCCGCCGTGGACCCCGTGCCCAGGCCCAGCGTCATGCCGGGCTCCACGAACTCCACCGCGCGGTGCGCCGCCACGCGCTTCAGCTCGTCCTGCGTCAGCTTCCCCGACGGCGGCGGCGAGGCGGCGGCGCTGCCCATGGCGAGGTGGGGAGGAGGGAGGCGGCGCGGGGTTCTTGGAAGGGAGGGAGGGATTGGGATTTGGGAACGGGAGGCGGGGGTGATTTCGGGAATTGGGTTTCTGAGGAGGAGGAGGGGGAGGGGGATATTTAGGAAAGAGGGGAAGTGAATGGAGGGAGGCGGGAAAGGGGAGGTGGGCAGCGCAGGGATAGGGAATCAAATCGCCGAATAGGAATAGTGCGGCGCAAGTCGCATGCCGACGAATTTAAAGGCCTCGGAATGCGGGAAAGCAGCCGTGATAACTGATAGAGACAGTTCCTTACACGAAAAAAAAATCTAAATTCCAGATATCTCCTATCTCCTATCTCCTAGTACAACTAAAAAGAACGAAAGAGATAATTGTTTGGTGCGGTAATTTTTAGTGTTACCTCAACGTCTCTCTGCGTGCGATCCCGCCTGCTGCCCCGTGAGATTTTTCCCCATGCGCCGACAAGTGGGACCCGGTCGTCGCATACTCCCTCCCCTCCAATCACGCTCCATCCCCTGGCACGATCTGCATTTCTTTTTTTTTGGAACCCACGGTCCGCTTCGATCCCGCTTCCTCCCCACGCCGCGTGCTCGCCCACGCCGCCGCCTCCTATCCCACGCTGCCTCCCCCTCGCCCACGTTGCATCACACCGTCGACCTCGCCGTTCGCGGCCGCAAGGAGCCCATCCCCCGATCCGTGGCCGACGGAACGCCGAGAAGACCACAATGCCATTCCTGCGCCTCACTCAGAAGGAGAAGGACCCGCGCCTGCCCCGATCCGCATCCTCGCCAAGCCCCGATCCGTGGAGGTCGCCGCCGCCTCGTCGTCATCATCTGCGCCTGCACAGGCGCCTCGCCAAGTCGGACGCCGCTGAAGACCCCGACGCGCCACGACTGCCACATCGACACCATTGCCGTCTCGTCGATGCAGCGTCCCTTCATCTCCCCCAGCTGGATCAACGTTGGGGCAGTCGAATTGACACCACCGCCAGATCCACGCCGTCGCCGCCCTCTTGTCATTGGGCCACGTTGGATCCCACAACATTACTACCGACTCTTGTGACATGGCTGCCAGCTCGTGGAGGGTTGGGAGAGGGAGGACAACGTGAAGTCCGGCCTCGACGGGCGCCCCCATTCACGGTCGTGGCTGGGAGCATGGTGGTTTGGTCTGCTACGCGAGGATATGGGCAGCCGCGTCCTGTGCATCGTCTTCCTCGCGGCAGTCGGACTGTTAGATTCACGGTTAGTAACCAACACAACCACCCAGGCACATTGAACATGGTGATGGAATTGCAGCAGGAAATCACTAAACTGCATCTACCCTTATTTACAGAGATCTGGGTAGTTTTGTTTAAATAGATAATATATATAACTGATTAAAGTACTTTTTTTAGGAAACAGGAGAGGCGTAAGGCCTCTAATGGAACTGATTAAAGTACTTGCTTCTCTTTATCAGTTCGGAAGCACTTTTAATTTATCAAGTTTTCAATCTGTTTGTGTCATGCATCCTTCTGGTAATTCACAATGCCTCTAATCTGAACATTACATATGCTTTCTTAATATATACTGTACAAAATTCAGGAACAAGGTCTTGGGCGTTTTCGGGGTGTTCATTCAACGTGCACTGTCAAGACTACATATTGTTATTATTCTCAACAATTACACACATGAGTAGCACCTGTAAGTGCAGCTTTGACTTTCTCAACTTGTTATGTTCATGGTCAGTGAGCATATCTCAGGGCATCGATGCTACAATTGAGGCCGAGGTTAATTTCTTATTCCTGGTGTAAGGAGCAGATGCTGCTATCTGTTATCCGCTTCTAGATGCAATTACATATTGCCTAGACGGTTGTTTCTGAAAATAGGGTGTACAATAATTTGTTTTGTAGGGATAACCGTGTAGTTACTGTGTCCAGTGTTTATCAACACACATATATCATACTTGTGTATTAGTTTACCCCTTGAGTGTTTAGTTGTTGGCTTTTGTCTCGCAGTCTGGCCATGTTTCATGTATATTGATCATGATTCCTAGAGCTTTCATGATTATTTGATATTCAGATGCAGTTTTCATATATGCTTGACTGAGTGAAATCTGGCAACAGGCATTCACTGTTCTTGTTTTATTTGTTTTAGATAGATAGATAGATAATATAAGAATCAATCAATAGATGATGCTAACTTTGAAGTGTGAATCTGCGATTTGTCCTAAGGTCTACAAAACGGCTGTCGATGACTTGAGGACTTGAGGTGAAAACTTGTATTTGCAAAGGGTTTATGGATTGCTAGCTTTAATTTAGAGAACTGAGACAAAAACTAAAGCACCACAGAAAAGCTGATACAACTGAAAGAGAGGAATATGCATCTGACCCTTATCTGGGGGTCGATCAGCATATATATAATTAATAAAGAGACTCTTTAGATGCGTGGACATGGTCAAAATGAATTTACTGTTCCTACAGTTCCTAAACTCTTGGAAATAATTGACGGACCTATTTTTTTTTCATGTGTCATCTGTGTTTTCAAGTTTCTCTGCCTTTAATCCATTTCAAATGTTTAGCGAATTTATTATAGATGATGAATAAGGGTTTTTTTCATAGTTGTATTGATTATTAAGTGGTACCAAATAAAGGCTGCTTGGTTTGTGCGTCAGATAACAACTTGCTGGTATGTGATGTTGTGCAGGTACGATGAAAAGGAAGTCAACAGCTAACAGAAAGAACCTAGCGTCATTGAACCTATCTGTGGATTTTTCATGTTAGTTTTCAATTTCGAGGTTGTGGTGTGCTCATATGAGTACGAGTGTCTTTGCACATTTTCTGCTTCCTACTTCCTATCAGTCATGATTTCTTGATCTAGAGTTCTAGGAATATCTGTTTTCCACCTATACTAATGGTGTGCCAAGACTCTGTATTAGCATCAGGACTCCTTTCAGCCTTCACTTTCAAGTTTCAATATGTGCTAAGTCTGCTCATGCCTATAGAAGCTGTTCCAGTTTGAGATGATTTATCTTGTAGCAATGATCGATAATAGGAGAGAGTTCTTCCTACAGAAGCTTCCTTCAGGTTCCCTGAAACAACACCATTGTTTGCAGTAGGCAGCTTTACATAAGTCAAACACTCAAACTTGCACGACAAATCAAATCTATGTGCTATTACAAAATTGCTTCAAGTTTATTAGAGATAATTTATTTATTCAGTGAGGAATGGAGGTATTTTGTTGACTTTCCCGTTTCCACTTTGTTTTTGTTTAGAGATGCGAATGTTCAGGTATATATTATTTGTTTTCATTCCTTTACTTTCAAAATAAGAATTATTTTCTGAAAAAAAAACTCCTACTTAGAATCTTAAGATGTACGATGATAATGTTTTTATTGGACTATATATAGGTGGGTAATGGTTATGCATCTTATGGGATTCGGCAATTTGTCTTCAATTTGCCTGGCTATTTCGTTTAGCTATTTTGGGGTGCACAGATTATTTTGCACTAGACACTGAACATGCTTGCATTTTGATCCATCAGATGACCACACATAGCTCCATTCCATGACCTGGAAGCTCTCTTTGGCCTTTCTCATCTTCCCATTCTGTCTCTCTTCTCTTGCTGTTTCTCAAACACCGACGCTTATGGATTGAATAGCAACACACAAATTGTTAGTACGAAGGATTGTTGCATGTTGGCATCGGATAGAGTGGGTGTGAGCAAGGGCGAAGACAAATGTGTCAGCAGAAGCCACGTTGTTACTGCAATGGTAAGTTTCGTGTCTCGCTGCTTTGACACTTCTGGTTCATGCACATTGTCATTGAACAATTGTTTTTCCCCCTCGCAGCCTCTGGTACAGTCATCCAGTCAATTGGAGAGGCCAGGGCATGTGCCAAGAGCCCAATTCTGCCTAGGTACAACCATCTTCCAACTTGCTCGATTGCTCTATTACGCGCAATATGTGATGTAGGATCAAGTTGTTCAGTCAACGTTATGCACGCTGTTGCAGTTATTGGTTCAGCCTTGCTCTGCTTTTTCCTGGATGTCTGCCTATTTCCACTCCAATTTGTGCAGCCATTCTTTCGCTTTCGACAAACTGTTGCTTTTCCTTATTATCGTCGTTTATCGTATATGCATAGATAGATTTGTATGTACATAAATATAGATCTGAACTCCCCACAATGATGTGTATAATTTTTCGTGTCAAAAATGTTAATTTTTTAGCATACTAGATGTCATTTAATGACTGAAAGGCATTACAAAAGAAAGAACATTATTGTTACTATTATTGTTACTATTTGGACAGCGGTCGAACTCATTGAGTGACTACCTTGCCTAATGAGCTTTACTTTTAGAGATTACAAATGTACTTAAATCCTTGCGAAGCTACTGCTGACAAGTTGAAACCCCCTGTCCCCTACTTTTTTCTCGCCATTTTTGTTGGTTTTCCCAACTGACATCTCCGTGATCTAAAAATGATGCTATGTTCAGTTCATAATCGGCTTAGAGCAAATTTTGATTCACCTGAACCTGCAACAGTTCAACTCTAGATGTTGTCAACTCAGAATTTTTAAAGCATGTTTCCACTTGAATCATACATGATGGTCTAGAGATGTGGCATAACTTATTCGTGATTTATTGGCGCACGCAAGAAATGGACATCGGAGATTTCTTCCTGCTGATATAAAACATTATCTTAGCCGCATCATGAAAAGGTCTATACAGTATAGTTTGTGAGCCTGTGACACCGTGCTCTCCGTGATTGTTAATTTTACAAACTTTGTTTTTTAGATTAAATGTCACTTTAATGTTGGTATTTAATATTTACAGTATTGTTATCTTATCGTGCGATCCGTGTGTTTTTAGTACAAAATGTTAGCTATCCCGTAGCAACGCACGGGCACGCTACCTAGTAGCATTACAAAAGCTAGGGTGCCGTGCTCTAATTTTTTGACCCTCCTATGCTACTTCTATCAGTATGCCTTTTTTATCACTTATTAGTAAAGTTAATTCTCACTGTAAGTCTATTTTCATACGAGCCATCCATATCTTCCATTAACTATCCACATTATCTCCTGCTATGTAACCTTCAACCTTTTAATGTGAGCTATCTATATCATATCTACTTAATTTCATTTCAAATGCTTAGCAATCTCCTAAGCGCGAGGTATCTTCTAGTTTCTAGAATGAGTATACCACGCCCTTAAGTTTAGAAGGAAAGTCATGGAGCAGAAATGAAAATAGATTATACATAAATCAAACATTAGACTCTTTATCCACATGCAATAAGTTCATGTTGTGGGACACAAATGTAATTCATATTGTGCAATTTTGATTCGAAATTTGAATATCCCGCACCTTCGATAGGAAGATCTCGCCTTACGGTTTTACTCTAAGATCATCATTATTTATTTATAAAGAAAATTATAATTAAGAAGAATATTTTGAAAATTGTTGTCATGCTAATATTATTTTTGACATTATTGTAAAAAAACGTATTAGTATTCTAACAAATAATGTGTAGTAATTTTAACCACAAATTGAGTTAGATGCAAAAAAAGAATATAAGTGATATTTTACTCATTTTTCTATTTGTACATACTACTTTCACAATATTATTCTTAGATTAATGTCATAATATCAGATAGGCTTAGACTGATATTTTGATCAAATATTCAGTTAGGTGAGCACAAAACCTAGCATTTTCGTCTATTCTTAATTTTATTGAGAAAAACAAATGTATAATTTTTTTAAACTTGGTCACCTATGCAAAAGAATTTTGTGTCATGTGACAAAGAAGTGCACGTGCATGATTCATGACGTTTCGACCGCCCACGCAGCCAAGTGTGACAGAACGATCATATCCATACTGCCGGACGCCCGACCGGAGCAACGACCCGGCCGGACCGTGGCAACGTGGTTCATGCTTCTTTTTTCTTTCCATCCATTGGGTACGAGACTCGATCGGAGAGCGCCGACAATCTATGATTGCGTGTGGACTTAGAGGGATCAAGGATAGATTATTTCATTTCGTCCCCGATCTTTACTAAATCCCTCCATTGTTTTAAGGAGATGAATGTATCCGCCACGGCGCAAAGCTCTTGTCAATCAATGCACTATAAAAAACGATTTTTCAAAGGTATCATTCACTCTGTTCGGCAGGCTGTTTTAGGCTGATAAGCCGTGCTGAAACAGCATGCCGAACAGGGTGATTTTTTTAGTAACAATTTGATCGAAAAATGTCTATGTAAATGGTTCTAGAGACACAACAATATCGTATATATTTGCAGTCACTCCTAAGAATGTCTCCATTCGCAAGAGCGGATGGTAACGATCCGTCTGTAGATACAGAGGCATTTTAAAAGCGGCTAGAAATACAAACCGTATTTATGAAACGATTTTCAGTCACGGTCGGTAATTTGACTTGCCTCTGTGAACAAATGCAACAACAAAAAAAAACATGACATTTTTTTCCCAAACGAAGGTTGTAAAGACAGCCTCAGTATAAACATTGTAGAGCTCAAAGAGAGCCATAAATTTGTAGTTGATGATTTTTTTCACTTGAAATCGTTTAGGCTCATAAAAAATATGATTTCAGTTTTCAAATTTTAAAATTTAGATATTTGAATTTTTCAAATGCCATCGGATAAAGAGACACTCTATAAAAAGTTGTATAGTTGTAGTGGTAAACGAGAATTCAAACTTTTTAGTTGAAACCCTTTTCTCGTGAAACAGTTTGGGAGCCAAAATATTCAAAATACAATAGCCACAGAAGTTACTCCCTCCGTCCCATTGAAAGTGTCGCCCGGGAAACGTGTTTGTGAGGGGGGCACGCTTTTCCAACGACACTTTCAATGGGACGGAGGGAGTACAAAGGAGTACGTATCGTACACTCAGGGTGGCCTTGTTTAGTTTGTTTCATGAAATATCGGAAGGGGTATTCGGATACTAATAAAAAACTAATTACATAACTCGTATGGAAACCGCGAGACGAATCTTTTAAGCCTAATTAATCCGTCATTAGCCCGACTAATGACGGATTAATTATGCTTAAAAGATTCGTCTCGCGGTTTCTATGCAAACTATGCAATTAGTTTTTTATCTACATTTAATGCTCTATGTATATGTCCAAATATTCGATATCACGGGTAAAAAGTTTTTTTTTGTGGGAACAGGCCTCAATTAAAAAAAACTACTGTGCTACACTGGGTGGCCAGCGCCGCTGATGCCGAGATGCGGACGCAACGGTGTCCCGCACGACTCACGAGGCGATGAGAAGGAGCAGTGCACGTAGGGTCTGCAGCGGCAAGATTCGAGCCTCCGCTTCCTCCACTCCACAGCTGTCGCTTTCACCTTTCAGGGCAAAAAAAGTGCTGCGCGGCGCCGCGGCATGCACGCGGGGACCACCGGCGGCGCCGTCCGCGGCCTGCTCGTCTGCCGTCACCGTCGCTGACCAGTCCTCACGCGCTCGGCTCGTCGACGAGGTCAAAGAAAGGGTCAATGCGTGCGTGCACCGTGCAGCCCAGCAGCCGTGCAGGCATGAACCACAGCTGGCACACGCCACCCCTCCGCGTTTTCCTTTCTTTTCTTTCTTTTGCATGCAATGCATCCTTTGCCCTTTGATTGAGAGTGACTGTATACTTTGCCGATTTTCCTTTTTGGATTAATTAATTAATTAACGCTGAAATTTCCCGTCCAGCGATTAAATGACTTTTTTTTTTGCTCCGTTTTCCTTTCGCACATCTACGGCACGTGTAGAACGTCTACGCTGTAGAGGAAGTAAATGTCGTGCTTCATAACCCAGTTTATCGATAAAAAGACAGGTATTCCATCAGCCACGGAAAAGAATCCCGATCCAGTTGGCTGATGGTTTCTGCGGCTGATAAGACCGACTGAAACTATTTGGTCGTGAGAGAAAAACACTGTGTCATGCCTGATAAGTTCGAGCGAAGTCTTATAAGCCGTACTTTTTCAGGCAACGAACAATGTTTTTTTTCTCACATCAAATCAGCGAACAGTACTTCCAGCCATGATTTTTCAGCCAAACGAAGAGGACCCTTGACTGCAGCCGAATAGGCTCTCATTTTCAGTTGTCATATTCCTAGGTTGAGATATATTAAGTTTTGGTCATAGCAAAATAACACGATATAAAATGAGGTTCATCAGATACATTATGGAATTTATTTTATAGCTTATTTTTGGGATATGGTACATAGTAATATTTTTCTTAAGCATATGATTGTTTGACTTAGAACAACTGAAAATCTAGTGTATATATATTACACAAAGAAAGGGTGTAATAATAAAGTAACATAAAAACAAAGTGATAGCAAAAAGGCCCAATAAAAAGCACGAAAGAAAAAAAAAATCCTGCCACCAGCTAGACAATATATATCCAACAGATTGAGCGTCAAAATAGCCAAATCCTAATAGAGTTGGATTGCGACCTCGGCTGAGCCACTTGTGGGCGTCACCATCCATCAAAATCCTATCTTCACGGAGATACGAAAGAACTTGTAGGCAACAAGGCAGGTCTAAAGATGACCGGACAATAGAGGTCCAAAGCGGCAAGAACCACGAGGTGATGATTCCACAAAGACCAAAAGGTTCGATCAACGGCACAAGTTATTATTTTTAATATAAGTATATCTTAGGGATTATTACTGCTTAGTAGTAAGGTCGTTGGAGATATAATTATTTTTACCGAGTTGCTTGATTGCTTCCTTGTTGCGTGGGCGAGGACACTTGCGCCGTGTTTAGATGCACATGAAAAGTTAGAATTTTTTCACTCTCTCTTCATCACATCAATGTTTGGACCCATGCATGAAGTAGTAAATGTAGGTAAAAATAATAACTAATTACACAGTTTAGTTGGAAATCACGAGATGAATCTTTTGAGCCTAGTTGGTCCACGATTGGACAATATTTGTCAAATAAGACGAAAGTGATACTATTCATCGGGTTTGAAATTTTTTCAGCATCTAAACGAGGCCTTGCATGTACAAAGCGGATGCGAATATACGAAACTTCTTCCCCTCCACCAATTTCCTTTACGCACCCCTGTTTCTTGAGTGAAAATAGCAAAATTTCCGCGAAACTCGCACGCACGTTTCAGGCGGGGGGCAGCGAACCCAACTTTGTTTTCGCCACGAATTTTCTCGATCTCCTGCCAATTTTATTGAAGGGGTGGGGCGGGGCGGGTTGTGTGTGTGTGTGGAAGAATTGCTTCCTCCCGCTTCTGGTCGCTAGACAGCTAAGTAGACACCATCGTTTCACTGTAGCAACCCTTTATCATGTTTTTTTAACATAAAATTTTTGGAATTTACACATCATATGATTTACTGAAATGTACACCGTACGTCGCTAGTTCGTTCGTACTGTATCACGAGGTCAAATTTGCCACGGCAAATTAATTGCCGGCGTCGAGTGTAAAGGGACAAGGACGGAGGTGCGTGCTACTACTGCGCCCAAGTGCTCATGTCCACGGCATGAGCAGCAGGGCAGGGCCACGTTATCCCCATGATGTCGGCTCAGGCTCAGATGCTGCATGCGTACGTGGACGGCCGCCATGCCATGCATGTTCCCAGTCGCACCAGAGGTCCACACCAGAATACCAGATGCATGGGAAAGGGACATCAGACGCTCGCAGGACGTAACAGGGTCAAAAGCACGGCGACGGAGACGGCGACGGCCATGGAAGGAGAAGAAGAGCAGCAACGGAAGTGGATGAGAGCAGCTCCGATTCCGATGTCCTCTGTCTTTTCTTTTCTTTTCTTTTCTTCAGCAAAGGAAAGGGATGGTCTGTAGACTGTAGGACGTGACACTGGGCCGGTATATATATCGTGGGCTCTCTCATGGGTCTCACTCACTCTCACCACGCAAGCGCAGCCGGTTGTCATCCCAGACAAATTGCCGTAGCCTGCAAGGCTGTAGTCTGGGCTTCTAATGGGCCGACATGTTGAGATGGGCCTCAACTTTCCGGTCCTGAGTCCCCTGCCGTGGTGGCTCTCGTCCGCTGCAGCTTGCACAGTATTTTTGCTGGGAGAAGACAGGAGAGCAGCCGCAGGCCATGAAGAGCATCAATCAATCCCTCGTCCCATGAAAAGGCCTGGCATTTTCCAAATACTGTAGAAGCGAGTGCACAACCCAAGACCCATCATTCATTTCGTTTGGGATGTAGTATATGGGAATGACATGCAAAGGGCAATACTGTGTGCGGGGAGAAATTTGTACGTAGAAGCATTATTATTGAGCGCATAAAACTTGTTAAATGGACAACCCTCTGTGAAGGGACACAAATTTACATTTGCATAATATCCAAGTATATTCTGATGAAACGAGCTGGAACACGCAATAATATACATCAACCATATTCATACCATGCATGTAGACTTATATTTAAGAAATTGATGGAACGAAAATAATGACTGTCATCATATAACAACACATAGCCCATCTCTTTTGTGCTTTACTTCATTTCTTTTGTAGCCCACAATTTAGCATCTGGGAAAGAGTATGTTAAAAGTTTGACTTCTCGGATGCCTTAAGATGGCATCCTTAAATGAAACCCCAATCTTGCCATTGCTATATATGCGCGCTGTAAGCTTCTCGACGTTTAGTAGGTGCTCAATACCGGACAAAGAAACATCTTCTTGTTGTTGTTGTCTGGCTTTATAGAATGATAGATGCAAAACTTGAAGCTTTGCCATTGATCTTGGTTCAAATGTGACACTTGCGAAAGTATATGCAAAGCCAAACTCCCTGAGACTTGGGTATGCATTGCTGTAGAAGATGAGGTTTTGTTTGGGGTCTATGTTAGCACTCAAATCAAGGTAGATAAGGCAGGGCAACTTCCCAAGAAGTTGGACGTCATCTCCTGTTAACTCCTTGACTCTGATCTTCAAGCTTGTTAATTTATCAAGCTGTGAAACCCACTCTGGAACCTTTGACATTGTACAGAAGGAAAGGCTAAGCCTTTGAAGATTACATGGAGGAGGGGACCAACAGCTCAAGAAGTCACAAGTGGGGCTTACAATCTTAGTATCATCAATAGAAGAGACATAAAGAGAGCGGAGATTGGTGAGCTTTCCCAGGGAATCAATGAGAAAACAGATCTTAAGTTTCTCACAAGGGCCATGTGCTTTCACAACTTGTTTTGTCCAGATGAGATCCAGATCCATTAGATTTGTTAGTTCACCAAGGTCCCTTATATTGTCTATGGAATTCTCTGCGACATTGAAGAATCCCAAAGCACGGAGGGTCATCATTTTTCCTATTCCATCTGGAAGCTTCACATCAATAGGAATATTCAGATGACGTAATGACTTTAGATGAGGAACATCTGATGGAATAGTATAGATAACTGCATCTCTAATATCCATCGTTTCCAAATTCTTTAGGTCCCCTATTTGCTTGGGTAGTTGTAATTGGTGGCTATTAGTCCTCAAATATCTTAGATGGAAGAGTTTACATATGGCTGACAAGTCAAGGAACTCATTTCCATCAAATTTATCACAATAATATAGATCCAAAACTCGCAAGAGTTGAAATCTTGGAAGGTAAGGTATACAATCTGGATATCCAAAAATGGTAACTGAACGAATCTGTGAGAGTTTCATGTTTGCAGGTAACAAGTGTGCATTTTTTAATTGGAAACATAGCCTGCGAACCTCATGAGCTCCTTTTATGCTATGTTGCCCATCCATTCTGGTGATGAAATTCTCTTCAATGGACTTCAACATAATAAAATCAAGCAATATATCATGGACTTTACAATATGTTAACTCACCATATTCAAATCCAGCAGGTTGAATAATGCTTCTATTCACAAGTTCATTAAAGTAACTCTCTGCAACTTCCTCTGGACCCCAATCATGTTCATGGCTAACAAATCCCTCAGCTATCCAACGTCTTAGCAAATTAACCTTCTCAATTTTATGATCTTCTGGATATATGCCAAGATATAGAAAGCATGTCTTAAGGGAATGAGACAAATCATTATAGCTGAGGTTTAGCACATATCTCACCCATCCAAGATCGAGACTGGTTTCCAATTCAAAAACTAGTGATTTTTGTATCTTCTGCCACTTTCCCTTATGCAAGCATTCTTGACTTGCCAAAAGACTAGCTATGCTTATTATCACAAGTGGCACCCCTCCACATTTCTTCAAGATTTTTTCTGAAACTGCTTGGTATTGCTCAGGGCAAGCATCTTCAGAACCAAATATTCGTTGAAAGAATAGTCTTCTTGAATCAAGGTCATTAAGGGGTTTCATCTTATATATGTGGTTGTGGCAATAAGAGCAACATGTTGTAGCTACCTGTTCAATCCGTGTTGTAATTATAACTCTGCTTCCATCACTGTCCTGTACAAAAGCACATTTGATGATATCCCATGCTTGTATGCTCCATATATCATCTACTACAATGAGGTATCTGCAAAATTATTTTTCACTAAGAATGTGTTAGTATTTTTACATGACCAAAAAGAAGGATGAAAAGATAATAAGACAATCATCTATTATGTTTTTATCCTCGATCCTATGCCTTGGTAGGGATCTCTCAACATTGGTTAGCTTGGATTGTGTAAAGTTAAAAGGAGCTCTTTATTTAAGCATACATCACACAATATGAATGTTGTTAGTGGAAGTTTGAGCTCCTCTACTTTTGATAATATTTCGCTTAGTCCCATGATTCAGATGGATCTATCAAAGATCTATTGAGCAAAGCTTGACATAGCTTTGTAACTCAAGTTTATCATGTGTCAGTCACACAACATAAAAATGGCTAACTGAGTGTTAAGGAAATCACCCCTGATCATAGATGTGAGAACATGAAAATGTGTCAAAGTATGAAAAGTATGACAATGAACCAAACATTTGCCATAGCCCATGGGAATCATGTCAAAGTATGAAAAGTATAGTAGTGAACCAAATGGATCTTTTGAGCTATAAGGGCACCCTCAATAGTATGATCCAGTTATTAGCTCTAAGACAACTTCTCCAACGGTGTTGGCTTCTAACACATAGCTCATAACATGAATAGTGCCATAAGACACTCTCACATAATCTTGGAATATGTGCATGAGACTAGCTCTTGACCAAGATAGCTTTTCTCTATCTTCTATTAAAATATAAAAAATATGCTTAGAGTTAGCTCATAAGTCACCATTGGAGCTGCCCTAAACATGCATGGCACATATAGTATAGCATGTACCAAACATGTAGGAGGTTTGCATCATGGTAGATTGTTTCTCCTTCCCTGCCCTAACCCTAACCCCCACCCCACCCCCACCCCCAACAACCCTCGTATGCCATACGTAATCACCTATATTTTTGTTTGTTGGGACTGCGATGCCCTAAGAGGGTAAGAGGGTTTAAATTAGGGTTACTAAATTTACATCCAGTATTGCACATATAACAAGCTACATGATTCCTATCTAGATGTGCACTAGGTTCCTTTAGGGCCTGTTCGGTTGAGGCCATTCCTGGCTGGAACGTATCCCGGTGATGCATGGCCGTATAAAATTCAATAGTATTCCTAGCCAGATTCGCTCCAGGCCTTGAATACCTGAAAACCAAACGTGCCCTTAAGTGTTGCTATCTCTACTATACAAAAGTTTTGCATCCAATTTTAGCAACTAAAAATGTGATAAGTAAAGCCACACAATAGAGTGCATAAAGGTATTGTGGAATGCAAAGAGTAGGCTACAATAGACCCGCATGATGAATTTTTAGTGAGGTACCAAAAAACTCATGCTTTCCACTAGTTCTCATTAGAACCGTCACAATGAAGCCTTTGCAAGGGCCAACTTCCTAGTCGAGTAACTCCATGAATAGCCAACAAGCCTTCCCTATGTGCAAGTAGGTCTCTGCCTTGCTTCTCCCAGAATTTTGTCCATTGTATTCACCCAATAGAGCTTTAGCTAAATACCAAGGGCCTCTCCTCTCTCACACAACACTAATAGTCACTCCACAAACATGATTGGAAGCTCTCACAAGACTTACAAACCCTAGATTACAACTCTTGGTGCACACAAGCACCGACAAGTAAAGTGGTATGAAAACCTTGCCTAACTCTAGTCTATAACACCTAAAGTACTAGCCTAATAGGCCTAAAGTAGCACTAAACCTAGCACTAGTTGAATTCTTCTTATCTTGATCACTTTGGATAGAGCTCTCAAATACGAGTGTGAATCTTGCCTATAACATCCAACTTCTATGACCTTTAAAATCCTAGTGAGGATATATTTGTACGCCCTCACACTCAAGTAGTCATTGCAACAAATGGTGCAATTCTTATGTAGGTATTTCTAAGTACCCATCACCGAAATCATTCAGTGAGTGGAACTGACCATTATGTAGGTATTTCCCTGTCCACATCACCAAATGGTTTAGTGGACCATCCCAAGGGGCGCTAGAATTTACTGTGCCTCTTGCGCCATCTTCTGCCCCCTTCTAGAATTACCAGACAATAGTGGTTGTTGACGGTCACTAAATGCCTATTATGACCACCAAAATTGCACCAAATGAGAGTAAACAACAACACAAGTAGTGATTTATGTTTATAATTGACCTAGTTCCACTTGTACTTGAAGAACATTGCTCATGCAGGAAAACTATACAAAAATATCAAAAATCAAGCAACTAGAAGCAATTGGAGAATGGAGGGCCACCATGGGCCACTTGGTGGGGTCGGCCGACCCCACCATGCATCGGCCGACATGGCAACACTTGTGCCACCTCACCAATCCGTGGGAGTGGCCAAGAAACACACCCCCGATTCTTCTCCATCGTTGATTTCAAGTCGATTCAAGATGAAGGGCTGAAAATGAGCATCACATGGATTGTTGACTCACCATGCTTATGTCGATGCTCAAATGGACAAAGTGGCTTCATACCCACACTCTACTACACCCATGGGGCCACCACACCGAAGGAGGAGGGATGCTCAAATGGACAAAGTGGCTTCATACCCACACTCTACTACACCCCTGGGGCCACCACACCGAAGGAGGGCCCACTCCACAGTGGGCCATCACCCGACGTCAAGGGGAGTTGCCCGATGCCCCACTTTCACTCCACCGCCTCTCCTTCAGACACATGCAAGAAAGCACACTTAGGATCAACGTGGTACATCGGTTAAGGTCGGTTTCATTGGTGGTTGATCCAAGGGTTGTGAGAGGCTCTCCCACGGATCGTTGGTGTGGCGATAGAGACTTGTAACACACCAACACCAACACACAAGGGATGTAGCTTTCTCTCTACTCTCTCGAGATGTAGCTCTACTAGTAGTAGTGTTAGTCTTGGTGGGAGCTCTGGAGCAGTCTTCAGGAGTCTGGTAGCTTTGTTCCTCTCTTGTAAATACTTTATTTATTTCATTATGTTACTTTCTATACAAGTACTATTTCAAGTCTTTTGCTTTAAGTATTAGTCTTGTGCTTTAGTTATACTTTGGTTATGCTTGTACTCTTTGATAAGTGGGCTCTCAATAGCATGTGTTCTTTGTCACTAGTTGATGCTCTAGTCTTAATCTAAGGCTAGGGCAGTATTAAATAGTGTAAGCGTGGTGCTTATACTATCGGGTACCTTGGAATATGGCTAGGTCTCCAGATAGATCGGGATAGTTGGCAGGTGGTGACAACCCTATCCATCCTATGTATTCCCCCATGATAGGCCTAGTTGTTAAATCATAAGGCTCGTGGTGCTTTGTGCCAAATCAACCCTCTGGGTGAGTTTGGGGCAGGTACACCCCCAGTGTTATTGCATCCTACCTTGCACTATCTTGGTTTATCAGTATCGCCACAATCACTAGCTAGAGTTGTGCTTGAATAAAAGTAACTTAGGATTTTTAATTGTTCTCCTTTTTCTTGTTGTCCTCCTACTTAATTATGCTTCCGTTTTACCTTTTCATGATGGGATTTTTGTGTGTCACCTCACTTTATTGTATATCACCTATCCCCACTTTAGTCTAGTCGGTATACTAGTTAGTAGATACGTGATGGTTAACTATCGCTATCTTTAACCATTGCTTCCCTGTGGATAAATACGATACCCTGGAATACTCCCGGGTGAAATGCTATAATGATATTCTGTGCGCTTGCGAAATTATCTACTTGAGCATAAGAAATATCAATAGTGGTGACCTTCAATTTCTCATCATCCGAACATCTAGTGAGCCTAGTGCTTCTTCTTCCCGAGCCTCAAGACAAAAACTCTAGTGATTTCATCTATAATTGCACCGAAACATATGGTGACAAACTTTCAACAACATAGTATCAAAAGTTTAAGCTTTGGTGTGTTCCTCATTAGTGTTGAGTCATCCAATGACTTCATGAAATTGGTCTTGACTTTATATGCTCTTTGTTGACACCGGATATATGCACCAGATTATCTTGTGACCTATGGTAAAAGCTCACGTGTAGTATTTTTCTTTGTGTCTATTTGAACATTTGTTTAGGCTTCTCTTCTACGATGTCTTGGGATATTTTCACACCTTCTAGGGTCTTTAGTTCATGCTCTTGGTCTTCCTTTGAGGTTTCTTCACCCAAGTCTATCTATTTGCATCCCTAGGACTAAAATTTAGTATGCTAGCAAACTTAGTCCCATTGGATATGGTCACAATGTAACCATAACAATGGTACTTCTTGGTCCTTCATGGTTCATGAATCATTGCATATTCAATTCCATGTTGCTGTGCTCTAGGTAGTAATGACTTCGAACCAATATTGTATGGCTATTCCCATAAATGAATCTCATAGAAAATTTTGTTTTTGAACTGGAGAGTAATTTACTAACTAAAGAAGTTGTTAGCGGTACTAGAATGAATGTGAGTGGTCAACGGATCTTGTTAATTAATAATTCTGGCTTGCTTGGATCACAAAGATCAGAAAATTGGTTCTATTAGGAAGTTAAGTTCATACCAAATGTTAGGTTGTTTCAGTGAAAATGAGTTCATAGAATATCTCATTTACACTGGGTAAACCAAGTGGTTGCATGTAGTCGTCACTACAGAAGCTACTCTTACACGGTCAGAAAGTAATAACTAATAAAATATATGTAACAAGTACATGGCATCCAAATTTTGGAAGGAACAAGTTTTTATCAAAACCATGAATTTCATGTCAAGAAATTTGGGTCCAACCCAAATCAGTTTGCAACATCCAAACAAGATTTTTTTTTCAAAGACTAGGTGAAGACTACTTTTTGTGACCTCATCTATTGGTAGATGAGATCCAAACAAATTGATTTTCATTTGTTCTGACTTATGTGCATGCATGTGAGTAGTAAAATAGTTCCATAAACATAAACATAATGATCGAACCTAATATTTTTTACACATAACAGCGGTCAAATTATTATTGTCAATCCTTCCACTCTACAATAGTAGCAAGCAAGAGAAGCGAATTGGTAGAAAGAATGTTTTATTATTTATAAGTTCCATAAACAGATCGCTACCTTCAGAGATAGTAATACTCACGGTTTCCTAAAAATATATTTGACATCAATCAATCATAGAAAACTGAACAAAATAAGCGTACCTTTTGTGGGAGAGGCGTTCCCTGATCTTCTCTATAAGCTTTTGCTGGTCATTCAGGTTTCTCATCCTACAGTACCCAAGTTGAGACAGCATATCGCTCAAAATTCTCAGCAAATCAGGATTCTGGGACACGGACACGAACGCCGTGCATTCAAACGAGTCCTTGATCTTGCAGTACACCTGGTTCGCAAGTGTTGTCTTGCCAACACCTCCGAATCCAACGATTGAGACCACAGTGAGCTGTTTCCCCTCTTTCTGATCTGTTAGCCAATGGATGATTTTGTCTCGGGGACTGTCAATGCCAACAAGGCTTTTAGCTTCAGAATACATTGCAGGCAGCCGGGGATCAATCTCCACCAGCCTGTTCTTGCTGAAATTGGGCACGTCGTCCAGCTTGTACCGATCGCGTCGACCGCTCTCCTCCACAACACGGGACTTGAGTTCTTGGATTTGGAAGGCGATTCGGTGGCCCCGGCGTAGCTTCTTGATCTTCATGGTGAGCTTGCGGATCAATCCGGCCTTCTTGCTACCGCCGCCAGGACGAAGCTGATGCATGAAGATGTCGATGCAGTCTTCTATGTCGTAGGCCAGCTCACGTACCTTGTTCTTCCACTCCTTTCTCTGGACATCGAGCTCATCACCGAGCTCTGAGAGCTTGTGCAGCAGGGAGTTCATGCTGCTCAGTTCGTCCCTCAGGGCTCTGATCTCCTTGCGGATCCCCTTGAGTAGCTTGTACTCGTCACCGAGTAGTGTGACCAGCTTACATAGGAGTGAATTCATTGGCTCTGTTGAAGCGCTCACTAGACAGCCTGTCATGCTGGCTGGCCTATCAATCGGCTCTTGTTCTCTTAGTTTGCGGTCAGACCATTTGTGGCCCAAGGCGAGATACAAGGAGGCCCTAGGCATATATATAGCTGCAGGGCAATGGTGATCAAGAGGACCAAGGTGAATGGGGTTGATAAGAAATATACCAACGACAGCACCAAATGAGTTGATTTAGAGTCTATGAAATATATATTTTGATAAAGCATTTGTTTGAATCCATAGATGTTAGTGTTTTTTCTAAAAGTTTGCTTAAAGTCAGTGCAGTTTCAGTTAGGACAAACTAACGAGAAATACTCACTCCATTTCAAATTACAAGATGTCCTGGCTTTTCTAAGTACATAGCTTTTACTATATATCTAGACATAATATATACCTAGATACATAAAAGCTATTTATCTAGAAAAGTCAAAACGTCTTATAATTTGGAAAGTGTAATTTTAAACAAATGAAGTAACTAACAACATGTGCACTTAGAGTTTATCAAGTGTATCTACATACTCACCCATAAAGAGTTTTGCAACCTATTACAATCCTACCGACTAGCCTTAGCTACACTCTAGAAATGTTAAATGCATACAAACATACAAACGGAAGCACCGGTGCAACAAGGTAAAGATGAAGTCAAGAAGAGATGCAGCGATGTATCTCGTGGTATGCATGACGTACTCATCTCTAGATCTCCTTGGAGATTCACAAAAGACACGCTTAATTCAGCCCTACCAATCAGGCCTTTAGTCGATGGGCTAGCTAAGCAACTACAACAAGGTTTCAGTAGTTTATGTCAGAAGTCGCAGTATAGTCTCGGCAGAAATTTCTTGCGAAGAAAATCTCTGCGGGCATAAGAACCTTTAAGACCGACCAACACGAGAAAAAGTGGCAAAGTCATATAGCGACGATGGGAAGATCAAGACAATCACCACCGCTTCCCTGACTGAAAACAACAGCTAGAAAGACTAATGCCCCAGTTTGGAGACTAAGCTAAGATTAGTGTTTTGGCCTATGCGGAATGTCTTCTTTCCTTTTTTCGCGAACAGGGTTTACAGCCTGTGTTTCATTAAGACGAAAGGAGTTTTGGTACAAGCGGTTGCTAGGCCTGCTACATCAAATGGAATGTCTTCTTTCCAAAGCTGGTTATGTTTTCTGCAAATCAAAATAAGAGAGAGTTTGTCTGAACTAAACACATTTGAACAAAGATATAATTCTTTTGGCATCCTTTCACACCGATAGAGTGAATAGTATAAAGAAAGGGGGAATATGTGAACATATCCCAAAAACCGTCCAAGGACCTTCAGAGGATCAAATGAAGTTGTCAAATACTCCTACTCCCCCATGCATGTTCAGTCCACTAGGGAAGGTGCTGAGGAATGACATAGTTGAACACTTGAACATTCTATCTCTATCAAGTGATCTCCACAATATAATGTTGAATTAAAGATGTATTGTCTAGCACGAAATTATAGAATAACTAAAAGGCAATAGATCGAGCATGAAAAGGGTGTGGCATATCTTTTCAGAAATGTTGGGGTCATTGCCGTGGGCCGTGATGGTACGAACCACTCAATTATCCCGGATGCCTCCTCCGATCGGCTATTTGACAAAAAAAATCGGCTGTCTTCTTTGAAACGTCATTCCCCAATCCCCACTCGCCACGAATTCCAATTCCGCGCTCCACCATGACTGCGCTCTCGCGGCGCTCTCGAGCGCGGCTAGCCGGCCGCCATCCTCCATCTCCACCTCACCTGAGCGCCGCTGATCGCCTTCCTCCCTCTCCACCGCAAATCATCGACCATCTCGCGGCTTCAGTTCATCCCCCCTCCCGACCGCTTCCGTCCCTCTCTGACAACACCTCGGGCCAATTGCGGCGACTAATCTGCCTCTGCCTCTGAGCCTCTCTTCCTCTCCATAGAGCTCAGCCCGCATCCTCCCTCGGCAGCGGCATCCAGCGACGCGGGCGAGATCGGGTAGGGGCAGCGCCACCCGCCTCTGCTGGTGCTGGTGGTGCCGTCACGCGCCTCAGGTCGGTCCCCACTTAGCCAAGGCACCCACGAAGCGCAGCCCATGCTGGGGGTGCTCGCACGCTGCCGGTCGGTGTCGGCTCCCACTCCGAGGCCGGAATCAACCGGCCCTGGCCTCTCCCTCCCCTTATGTTGCAAACGTATGTTTCAAGTGTTTCAAATGTTATCAGAGGTATGTTGCAAGTGTTTCATATGGATGTTGCAAAAGTAGATCGGGATGCTGCATATGTTGTAAGTGTTTCAGAGGCATGTTGCAAGAGTTTGTTCAAAAGGTTTCATCTATTTCAGACATATGTTGCAAGCGTTTTTTATCTGGATGTTGCATAAGTTTCACACATATGTTGCAAGAGTATGTTCGAAATGCTTCAGCTGTTTCAATCTTATATTGCAATAAATGTTTCACGTTGCAAGTTGCAAGTGTTTTATTTTGGTGTTGCATACGTTTCAAACATATGTTGCAAGCATATGTTTAAATGTTTTATCTGCTTCAGACTTATGTTGCATTCAAGTGTTTCATGTTGTAAGTGTTTTGTGTTTCAGAGGTATGTTCAAAGAGTCGTGGGGGCATGGCTCGGGCGCTGGGAGAAGGGGCACGACAAGCCAGGGGCCGGCAGATGGAGCGCACGATGCGCTCGGGGTCCTGCGGATAGGGCATGCTCGTTCTCATCCAGGCTCCCGGGTCCCGCCCGTGCAGAGAGTGGAGGGGGTCAGGGGTAAGGCTGGATAACGAGCCAGCTCGGCTCGGCTCGTTAAAAGCTCGAGCTGGCTCGTTAGGCTCGCGAGCCAGTTATAAAAAATATACAAAATTTAATATTTGCATTTATCAAAAGCTTGAAAATAGTAATAATACAAATATAATATATTCAATAGCCTTAAATTGAATAAAATATTCGTATGAGCTAATATATCAACCATTTACAGAGTGCAAGACATGAAGTAATACAAACATAATATAAGTGATGATAACTTTTTTCCTAAAACTATGACTCGTTTGGCTCGCGAGCTAGCTCAACGAGCCAAAATCTTGGCTCCTTATACCTAACGAGCTAAAATCTTGGCTCGGCTCAGCTCGTTATGGTAACGAGCCGAGCCGAGCCGAGCTAGCCACGAGCCGAGCGAGCTAACGAGCTTCGAGTTTTTCGTCCAGCCTTAGTCAGGGGGAGGAGTGGCGGCTGTAGTCGGGGTGCACATGCGAGGCGGGGCGAGGTGGATGGCTGGGAGCGGGGTACACATGCCGGGCGGGGCGAGGCAGACGGGGGACGGACGTGCGTGTGCAGCAGCGATATGGCGTAGCGGCAGGCACGGGCGGGCGGGCTAGGGCAGCAGCATGCACGTGGCGTCCGGACATGCTCATTTGCTCCGGACGTTCGAGCCAGTAATTTCCATATCTTTTACAAGACGCCTCTTAACTTCGACGAGAAATTGTGAAGGGTGAAATGTATGTGTGCACGTTCCTGAAGCCCTCAGGAGTCAGGATCATATATCCTTGTGCTTTTCCAAAATTTAAATTCTGGTCGGCACCCACCTCCAGTTTTGTTTATATTAATTTTCATGTCACATGCGGTCTCCGCAGAAATCTGTTGAGAGGAAAATCTTCGTATGAAGATAGTTTTAAATTAAACCAACAAATTTAAAGATGATAAAAAGTGGGAAAGTCATGTATACTACTGATGGGAACCCAGATGCGAGACCAGGACTAGACTACCACCACTAGAATAGACTGAAAATAATAGCTAGCTACAAAGACTAATGACTTGGCATGGAGACTAAGCTAAACTTAGTGTTTTAGACAATATATATGCCATGCTAGTTTTTATTTCCCCTGAAGCTTGTTTTGTAGTATTTTGCTTATTATGTCCTTCTAAATTTGTGTCATAAAATAGGCAATATTTTCGTCATATATAGATCAAACCATCTGGTTCCCTGGCTCATGTTTGATGCTCCTCTATTGGTTCTATGATGAGATGCTCGTGCCATATATAGAACCATTTGGTATCTATGTTGAATTATGTTTCATCACAAATAAGTTTGACTACCAAGTTAATACTTAGGTTTCATGGGATATGTCATTTGGTCCCACATGTCAATCAATGTTATGAAAAACATATTTGGTGGCTGGTCCTAATGAGGAATATCGTTCACCATTATGCTCTGACGTTATTGGTGTAAGGTATATGTTCTGTTTTAAGGCAGAATGAATAAATAGGAAAAAGTGGGACGCTGCCTCTCGATTGTTCAGCTCAAGAGGGGGTGGAAGTGGAAAACATAATTTTGTAGTTCATAACATTTTGATTTGATTTTGTTTAGTGGTCTTCTCAGATTTTAAATACAATTTTATAAATTTTTCAAAATACCCTAGATGGACATAAGCGCTGGACATTATCGGCAAATCATGTCTGAGAACCAAATTTGCTTTGTTCTTAATCTGGCATAACTTTTATACAATTTTAACAAAAAAAAAAGGGCTTCATTTTTGTCTGTTATTATCAGCCCGTCCCAGTCAGCTTGCTATGGCATTGCATATTGATTCCGTACTGTCTGAACGTTGATAAAAGACTGTTACAACCCAAAGGCACAGTTCTTTCTTCTTTCTAGTATTTTTAGTGTTCCATTTGTACCACATACATATTCACAATACTTTTCTGGAAGTAACACCTTCTAGGGCACCTGTTCAGACCCAACATGTACTTTGTAAAAACATTTCTTTATAACTGGAACCATAGATTCAGTATGCACTGAGCACTGCCTCCGTCTGGTGAAAAATTATCGATTCCAGAGCATGGCATGATCCGTTATTTCCCGTGTCAGTAAAAAGATTTTACTTATTTCATGAGCTGGAATAAACAATTGCAGAATCCAATCTCCTGTATGGCTGTATTGATGACCTTTCTCCTGATATCGCACAAGTAAATTACAACTTCGACCTAGCTAACTCTGTCTCTCGCAACTGTGCATACATATCTGAGATTTCTTTTGCAAAGTATGCTTTAGCTTGCGGTCTCTTAACCTACAAAACCATTGAGATGGAGTGTCAGCTGCTCAGTAATTTAGTATTGGAATCTCCTCTAATGGAGCAAATGAGCTTACCTTGAATGTTGGGGTGAGGAGACCATTATCCAATGTGAATGGTTCAGCAACAAGAGCAACCGCTTTAGCAAATTCGAAACCTCTTAGCTGGTACAATATATGGATAAAGTCGTCAATAAGAAGGCGCATCTGTAACAGACAATTCATTTGTGGAGAGAATATTCAAGGAGAAGGGTCACATGTGAAGAATTATACCTGTGCTTCCTTCCCAATGGAATCCATATCAGCCAGGACAGCAGCTCTTGCTCTAGGATCAGCACAGAGCTGTCTCAAGTCCTCGTACTACATGTTACAAAGGGCAATTTAGAAAAAAAAATGAACTGCAAATCCAAAGCATTTTATTTGTGGCTCGCTCTAAATTATTTCAAAGCTTTGATGTGATGAGATAGTGGTAAAAACATAAGTACTTGTGCTTGGTTTACATTCTAAACTGGAGCAGTGTGAAAACTGCTTGCATGAGCTCAAATAAACAGGGGACAACTGCAGTAGTCCAATACTTTTACCTGAATTCCTTCTGATGCAGCCCAAGCCTTCAACACCTCTGGTTCGACTGCTACGATGGCAACTAGGAAAGAGTTGAAACTGTCACCTGCATCCAGATCAACAATTTTAAGATGTACATGACAGTACTTGATGCTTTCAGCTCATATGGATTCACGAGTATTACCATATATAAAGCATTGAGCAATGAACTTGCACTTAGCATAGACATTCTCAATCTTCTCTGGAGCTATGTATTCTCCTTGAGCTAACTTGAAAATGTTCTTTTTCCTTGAACCCAGAAAAGTACAAAACAATTAACAACACAAAAATAAAACTTAGAATAGACATTCTCAATCTTCTCTGGAGCTATGTATTCTCCTTGAGCTAACTTGAAAATGTTCTTTTTCCTTGAAAATTTCTTGACATCTAGGATGAATTTCAAACTAAATTGTTGTGGCTATACTTAACTTATATGTGTACTACATACATGATTTTCGTGATGATTTTTGAAACATTGCAACATGGTATTTTAGCTAGCGAGGGCGCCAAATCTGCACTCAAACTGGAATACCACAAGACATCGTTCAGCTTTACCTATCTATAATTTTCAGACGCCCTCCAGGCAGCCACAAACCTATGTCGCCAGTATGTAACCAACCATCCTCATCAATGACCTCTCTTCTGCAGGTTTTCAAATACATTATCAAAGTTTAATGGATATATTTATTTAAAAGATGTAAATAGATGTGTGATGACAAGAAGTTACGTTTGGACTTCATCTTTATAGTAACCGCGGAATATTATAGGCCCCCTAACACAAATTTCCCCACGAGGATATGGTTGATCCTCTGAAGTATAATTCATTTCTGGGACGTCCACAAGTTTAACCTCTGAAGAAGAAAACAGAATGCACATTATTAAAGACTGAAAACAATGCATATAGCTTAGCACCAAGCAAATCTTTCAGGAACCTAGTATAATTTGTGCAAAAAGAGAGAGAACGGTGACATCTTTTTCATGGAACACCATAATTTTACTCATGGACTACTGTATCTTGTTAACTGAGCAGCCTCAAACTAAATTGAACATAAAAATAACCCTTGAATGTATGTAAGATACTCAGGATAACATGAAACAAATGCAAGACTAACCCAGAACAGGTTTCTTCAGTACAGCTATTCTCAAGTATCACCACAATTCAGTATGAAGGTGAGGAACATAAATGTAAATCAAAAGCATGTAATAGCAGAAACACACCATTATTTGAAGATGGATTCTCTCTGTGCTCTTTATGTATTAACAAGCTTCATGAGAAATTACTGTTGACATAAGAGCAAGCTTATTTTAAAAAATTAAATCAGAGCTTACCACAAGAAGGATTTGGAGATCCAACATGTCCAATTGATCTGTCACCAATATTCATTGTACTGATGACACAAGATGTCTCTGTCATTCCATACCCTTCAAGAACTTCACCAAAGCATCTAGAGAAAAGAGTTAACGGTGTTTACTATTTAGGATCATTTATTATTAACAGAGCCAAACTTGTTTCATATAATCATCATGCCACCAAGTTAGCGCAGACGAATGCAGCTTACATTCTTAGAAATTCCATGACATCTGGTGACAATGGAGAAGCACCTGAAGTCATAAGTCTCATTCGTCCGCCAAGTCTAGCTTTAATTTTGTTAAATACCAACTTGTCCCACATAGGTGATGGGTTTGTACCTAACAACAGAAAGCGCAGAAGTAACATTTCATTATCATGTAGGGTATGGAAATTTGGTCTGTTGGTGGAGCATGAATGAAATTTTGCATCTTTCAGTCCAAATGAAGTTCAAGCTATTATTTATCCTCGGGAGATAGGCATACATATCATTAAAGAAGAACTGAACTTCAAGCTGATTCAGTTGTTATGGTCACAGTAATATCATGTAAAAATATAGGATGGACTGGGTAACAAACTAATTAGGTAGTTCATGCCATGAACAGATGACTCAGGAGTCATGACTACCAGTTCATACATAGTCCATGAACAACATTGTGATTTACCATGACCTAGCAGGCTACACGAGAATTCCCGTATAGATTCTATGCACCTTAGGAAAGAAATCCTGTTAATTGGTTTCCGAGGTGGAATTGTAGAAATTACAAGCTCAAGCTGCAAGCGAATGGAAATGGACTCCACAAAGTTGTTAGTCTGTTACCGTTTATCATAGCATGTCGCTTGGCATTGTATGCAGTATGGTACAACCTTTCTCTCAATCCCCCAGACTCCTTCACAGCATTTGTAATTCTACAAAGTGATTATGCAGCCATCAAGTTGTCAGCACCAAGAAATAAGAAACAATAATCTTAAAAGAAATGACCTGCGATAGTTACACCAAACATGAAAACAAAATCCGGATTACTGATATTGTCTTACGCAGCATAAATTCTGTTATATAACCGGGGTACACTTGCGAATATTGTTGGTCTCAAAGCAGCCAAATCATCCATCAGCTTCAAGTTATCCTGGATGTTAATGTAACATAAACATACTTACCAAAAAGATGAAAAAAGAGCACAAAACTACAGGTAAAGCAATAATTATGACAAACAGTAAGTAAATACGCCACATTCGCTATTTGATAAGAGAGGAACATAACGTTCAGTGGACAATGCAATGCGTGCCAGTATAATAGATTTTTAGAATATTAATCTCAGAGATCAAATGGCACAAAGGTTTCATAAGTCATTCAAACTAGAAACAACGTAAGTATGAAACATTGCATTAATGAACTATTCAACGCCTCTCTTTCATAATTCTCCATATTATTTTACATATAGGAGCCTGGGCCCCTGTTGCTTGGTCCGCATGACGACCATAAACGCAAATACAGTTTTTCTAGAGATGACATGGTTATTCAAACAAAAAGAATGCATTGCACTAGTATAAAGCTATCATCCTAGATAGTTTCAGATCTGCATACCCCTTGGTAAAATCCAATGGCAACACCATAGTGAAGCAATGCAACCTGGTTAGCCCTCTCATAGATGTGAGCCAAAGGTAGATATGAGATGTACCTGAGAAGTGATACAAATAGCTACTTTCAATATTGAGTGCTCACATAAGCAAAATAAGCTACAGAAGAAAGAAAGAAACAGTTAATGTAAAATACTCACACGTCAGAGGGGTAAAACTTAATGCCTAAACTTGACCCTGCTACATTGGCAATTAAGTTCTCATGAGAAAGTACAGCTCCCTGGGCAAAGATTGACAATCCAACTTCACCAGTTTGAAAGGTAAATGCAGAAGACTCTGCTAGTGGAGCAAAGAATAATAAAAGCATTGATGATTTACCTTTGGTGTGCCAGTAGTGCCACTGGTGTAGCAGATAGTAGCTATATCTTCAGGTTTTGGAGGCCGAAAGCTTTGAGGACTCATCCTTCCCTGAGTTGAAGAAAAAAAAAGTTCATAAAACAAGTGAACATGGTAAAGTAGCAACTAGAACAGTGGTAGAACATTTTATTCAAAACTAGAACACAAGAGACAGTTTGTTGATACAGGAAACTCCAATAAAAAAAAAGAGCCAACAAGTGCATCCTGGGACCAAAGGCTTTTGTTGTATGCTCAGCATGTGCGTGCTTGGGGCTAAGGTGGTTTGCTGTTTTAAGCTCAGGATGTGCATAATATGTACAGCAATAGGCATTTAACACGTGTCCATACTATTACTATAAACACAGAACAATGAGTTTAACAATAAGAACATTTCCATCCAGTAGACCAAAACTTGTTGCTATGTAAGATTGTTTCTGTGCTCTCGACCTCTCGTGTTCAAGGGGGACAACAGAGCAACTTGTAGTTGGCACATAAAGAGTGTTGGGACCTTTTCAAGTATATATCAGCAAAGCATTTGTAGACAATAGACAAGAAAATAACAAGAATAGAGCAAGTGACCAAAAGGGAATGATAATTTTACTTTTGAGGTGCTTCAAGAGAAGCTGATTTAGCCTATTTCAGATTCTTGACAGTAACAATGGCTATCATGTACTTGATATCTCTCAAAACTCCTTAATTTCACATATACAAACAATAGAGTGGTTGGCCGTATAGTATATTCTGTAATTCTGAGGGTTGTATGTTGCCGCCTTGGTGTGTTTGCGCCTGCTTGCGCCTTGCAAGCATCCAGACCGATCCAAGATGGTGAACAGACTTGTAACGTTTCAAACAAAACTCCTTTCTTCTTAATGAAATATGGGCTCTGACCCGCTTGCGAAAAAAACAAACCATAGTGTGGTTTACAGAAATACGTGTTCAGGCACGTTCGTGTAAACATAGTGTGGTTTACAGGAACCAAAATGTACAGCAACAACCACTATGCAGTGCTAAGGAAGGTTTGCATAGACAAATCTTTTTTTATGAGAAAACTCAAGGATCATTTACCAAACTCACCTCGTTGTGCAGTCTGTTGTATGTCATAATTTTGCATTCAGTAGTTGCTGGTGCAGTTGGCATATTTGAATCATCTCCACCAACCACCTATGCAGAAACATGTTATTGAATACACAGGAAGGTTACAAAGCACATACAATTGTAAATTGTCCAACTTACGACAATAAGACGAACACACGGCATTTGAGTTATAAAGCTTAAAATCTGCAATCGATAGATAAACCCAAAGAAACATGTTGACTAATCAGTTTACAGTTTGTCATTATATATCATGATACAGTACAGAAACTAGTAATTATTTAATGTTGAGGTAAGATATTGAAATCTCACAGCGCTTAGAGTTTGTGGCACACAGAATATAACTTCTACTGTTGCATGGTTCACTATAAACTGAACTGCATCTGGACCTGAAGAAAGTTTACAAAAAGACGTTATTACACGAATGAAGAAGGGATCAACGGTCATTCTTTGATGTGAACTTACCGAGAGTATCATAAAGTGGCACAGATACATATGAGTATGCCGCACAAGCATGGTCAAGTATGATCCACTCCGGTCTGTTTATAAAATATAGACCAATTCGTGCACCCTGATTAAGAAAAAAAAGAATATTAAAAGTAAGTAAAAATAATTCACCATTGGATACTAGAAGTAACCCCCCCCCCCCACACACACACACCTACTGTTATTACTATTGGTACTACCTATTTTTCTAGATCTTCCCTGAGGCATTTGCTGTGTTTTATGTCTAGCCAACCCCAACTTGCTTTGGACTAAAAGGCTTAGTTGTTGGTGCTGCTGTTACGAATGCTAAAATTTCTTTACAAATATATCAATGTGTGACAAAATATATTCTTGTTAAAAGTCAAAAAAGAGGAACAATTCTTGTTGAGAGCATGATGGCTCACTTCAGGTATTCCGTGATAAATAAGACCAGAACCTATTGCAGTTCTGCTCGTGCTAGCTTCTCCATATGTCATCCACTTGTAGCTGCAATATTTATTGACTTAAAAGAGTAAACAAGGCTAGATAAAAAAAAGTAGCAGAAAGGCAATAATTAGGCATGCATCAGGTAACTGATCCTTACTCTCCAACTGTTCCATCTGGGCAGATTCTTGTACCCAAATATCTACAATCTCGGAATGTTTCGACTGCATATCTGTGGAATATGGCATACATAGGTCATTGTGCCTGGGAGATGACTAAAGCACTAAAGCATTTTCTTATGAATCATATAGTCTGCAAAAATAAGTATATTTTAGCAGGTTGCATAAAACGAGCAGATAAAAAACTGTCATTCAACTTTTTTAGCTCTTACTTTACAATTGCTTAAAAAGTTACAGGTCCACTTTGCCAAATTAATCTGACCCAAAAAAATAACGATATATTTTGTCAGATCCAAGTCTTCCACAACATAACTAGCATTTGTTTACCTAACTCCGTTTTTCTATGAAATCTTTCATAAGCAATGTAAAACTATCACATCAATAATTTACACTCTTGAATGTGCAAAAAAGAAAAAAAGAGAGTTGAAAACAAAGGTTCATAACCAAGCAAGAACATATCCAGTGCTCCCACCATATTTGATGCTCTCATGTTACCGTCCATAGTTGCGTATATAAAAAGGCATGATAAACTTCAACAAAAATATGGACATACAATCATCTATGTGACCATGCAAAAATTGATCCTGAACTAAAAAAAATGCGCAAGGAGGAACAAAAAAAAATAGAAAAAATAGCATGTGCTTTGGACAATTGGTGTGGGCGCAACTCTTCATGTGTGGTCTGCAACCCACACCCGGTGTTACATGCACACCGGTGAGGGTGTCACTGTCCAACTCGAGCACAAGTATCTGATTTGCCAGATTTTTGGGGGACATGCTACATACCACTTGTAATAGCATAAGTGCTGGAAATCCGACACAGGTGTGGGGTGTCTGACTTGGTAAAAAAAAAAGTGTCAAGGTAGCATTGCCCGCACTAATTCACATGCTGATTTCTCTTTTTTGTTACTCATAGCATTTTTTTTATTCAAGCTCAAATTTTACAAGACAGAGACGGTTGCATGATCTATCTGTCCATGTTTTTGTTGGCTTTTTTTAAGCACTTTTTATCTTTGCAAATGTTTGCCAGGAATATGGGAGCACCTAACCTGGTGGGAGCATAGGGTATGTTCTCAAATCTCATAACCAAGCATCCTTCGAAGAAGTTGAGATGGGAATTTATTACAGTTTAAACAGATCAAGTAGGTTGATGGTGCTGGTCATCCTTTCTTTCGCACATCTCATTCCCACCTCATCAAGGAAAAAAAAAGGCCAGAAAAGATACTCTAAAAAAGGTACACAATAACAAACTCTCCCAGCTCTACTAGCAAACTTTCCAATCTCAGAGGTTATTTGGCAGAGAAATTAGTTTTTCTGATGACTGGTGAATAAAAAAATAGTGCCATTTCATTAAAAAAAATAGCGCAATCATTTGTTTGGTCTGTTGAAAGTCATGGGCATTCAATTGAAGTCAGACGAGAGAGATTGAGAACTCTTACACAAAATTATCATGCAACGTTCCAATCTCCGGATTATCAGGGAATTTATTTATTAATCTTAGAGGAGAATGTGCAGATCTGCAAGACAGAAAGAGGCAATATAAGCCACCACTAGAAGCAAAATGCAGCTTAGCGTGTAAGTAACCTACCTGTACACATTCCACTTTCCAGTTTGCAGCTTCTCAGGGAGAACAACACTGTAGCCCTGTTCTGTTAAAGAAAAGGTATGAAAAAGTCAACCGCTAATGAAATCTTTGGTTTGGATAAGCTATTCTTCAAATCGCAAATGCGGCATGCTGCCTCTAAGAAATGGTCCAAGTTAACTGAAACATAAACGGTTGAATAGGGATGATATATATGGGACCGATGACAGTAAGATACAGATAGCAGCAAGCAGCAAACCATCCATGTCCATATTAATTATAATTATAAAAATTCAGCGTACGGATTTGAACTTGGGGGATGACAGGATAGACTCATAAGCTTGCCACTGCATTAACTAATAATAGTTATATGCTACCGGTCTTTATACTGTGACATACTATTGATACATGTACAGTTGGTGAGTTGGACCTGGACATGAAACAACCAGTGTCCTGTCTCGAGCACTAAAGTGGGTGTACTACCGTGATCAGCTATTCAGCTAAGGCCATGTTTGGTTTCTGAATTTATTCAGTTTAACTCCCATCACATCAATGTTGCGGCAAATGCATGGAGTACTAAATATAGACTAATTGCATGTCGGCACAGATTAGAAGTAATTTATGAGACGAATCTATTAAGCCTAATTAGTCAAAAATTGGAAACTTTTTATCAAATAAGACGAAAGTGCTACCGTGTTATGGTGGGCAAGGTCTACAGGCGTCGGGGCAGGCCAAGTGGCTGATTGTGCCAGGGAGGGCGCAGTCACCACGCCAGCCACGCCGCCCCACGGTGCCCAACTGTCGGTTGGCAGGATCCTAGTATCTAGGAGCATTATCTATTTAGTTTTGTTAAGATTGTGATTTATATTTTAATTAGTTGGTTTGTTAGGATCACAAGTATAAGTGTCGAACTCTATTCAGTTAAGGAAGCTAGCCTGGGATTGAGATTTATCTCCCCTTGGCCCCCGGGCGTTACTGTTCATTGTCATCTCTTTGCCGTTCCCATCTACCTCCAGGCGCCGAGCACGGCGCCTCTTCCTCCACGCCGCCGCCGTGGATTCAAGCCACGACCATCCATCATCCACCCCTACGCCCTTAGGTCCCTGGGGTCCAACAACCTGGTATCAATGTCAGGCCCTGGATCCTCCGATGCTGTCACCTCCTCCGTCGCGGCATCACCATCTGCTCCACCCACCACCTCCGCCGCCCTAATTCCCGCCTCACCTCCATTGCCGGTGGCCACCACGGTATCCACTAACGCGCTGGACGCGCTCACCACTGCCATCCTGGGCATGCAGCGCCAGATGGGTGACCTGGCCTTGCGTGTTGCTGCGATCGAGGGCGGCCCGTCCGGTTCGGCACCACCGCAGCCATCTCTGGGCTTACCAGGGGTCGGTGTCACCCCTCAGCTCCAGGCTCCGATCGTGTCCGAGGTCGCCACCACCCAGCCAACGGCGACAACGCTGCCGGTGACCCTCAATGTCACGCCGGCAGTGCCTCCGTCGGCTCCAGTACCGATCACGCAGATCCAGTTTCCCCACTCACCATCGCCGCTGCCATCGCTGTCTTCCATCATGAACAGCGGCCATGTTGATGCCATGCCACCACCCTGCGTACATGTGCCCCTGGAGCCTCAGGCAGCGGCCGTGCCGCGGTACCACAAGTTGTCCTTCCCTACCTATGACGGCAAGGAGGACCCCCTCGGGTGGCTCAACCGTTGTGAACGGTTCTTCAACGCCCAGCGCACCCGGGAGGATGACAAAGTGTGGCTGGCCTCCTTTCATCTGCTTGGATCGGCGCAACAGTGGTACTTTGTCATCGAGCGCGACGCCGGTACGCCGTCCTGGGATGCATTCAAGCAACTTTGTCATCAGCGCTTCGGTCCACCTTTGACCACCAATCATCTGGCGGAGTTGGCGCGCCTGCCGTTCACCGCGGACGTCGCCACGTACCTGGAGGCGTTCTTGGCGCGTCTCGCGCATGCTGGCCGCCTGACTTCATCTCAGCAGGCACAGCTGTTCACGGGTGGACTCCCAGATCACATCCGCATCGATGTTGAGTTGCACGATCCACAAGACTTGCAGCGTGCCATGCGCTTGGCGCGCGCCTATGAGCGGCGTAACAGGGCGGTGCCCTTGGCCCTTCCAGCACCTACAGGCCGGGCTCCTCGCCGTGCACCGACCGGGTCGGCTTCTCAGCAACTCAGTTCAGGCTCCTCGACAACGACCGCCACGTCATCCTCGCCACGGCCGTTCAAACGCCTCACACCGGCGGAGATGGCTGAGCGGCGCAAGCAAGGACTGTGCTACAACTGCGATGAGCCATATATACAAGGCCATAAGTGTGCTCGCCTTTTTTATCTTGAAGCCTTAGACTACATCGTCGAAGAACCAGAGGAGTCTGCTGATGATGAATCAGAGGCACCGGCGCCAGCGGCCCAGGACCCTCCTGTGATCTCTTTGGGGGCCATAACCGGCATACGCACAGAGGACACCATGCAGGTCTATGTCACCATCGGCAATGACCAGTTCATCGCCCTGCTGGACTCCGGTTCCACTCATAATTTTGTCAGCGGGGAGGTGGCGCGCCGTGCTGGATTACAGTTCACACCGTGCCCGGGCGCCGGAGTCATAGTGGCCAACGGTGACCGTGTCGCCTGCCGTGGTCTTGCACGGGACGTCGGGGTCCGTATTGCCGATGAGGTGTTTGCAGTGGACTGTTATTCCATACCGCTGGACAGGTGGGACATGGTCCTGGGCATCACGTTTCTCCGCACCTTGGGGCCAATCTTGTGGGACTTTGACGACTTATGTATGGCGTTCACTCGCAATGGTCATCGCGTGTTCTGGAGGGGCATTGGTTCTACCCGCCATGATGTACAGTCCACCCGTCGTCTCAACACCATTCACAAGGAGCACGCTCTACTGGATACACTGCTCCATTCATTTGAGGATGTGTTCGCTCCTCCGGAGGGCCTGCCGCCGGAACGGGCCTGTGACCACAGAATCCATCTCTTGCCCAACACAGCACCAGTTGCGGTCCGTCCCTACAGGTACCCCCAACTGCAGAAAGATGAATTGGAAGCACAGTGTGCAGCCATGCTCCAACAGGGAATAATCAGACCAAGCACCTCGGCCTTTTCAGCTCCAGTTCTCCTGGTCAAGAAGCATGATGGGACTTGGCGCTTTTGCGTGGATTACAGGGCACTCAACCAAACCACAGTCAAGGATAAGTTCCCAATTCCCGTAGTTGAAGAGTTGCTTGATGAGTTGAAGGGCGCCCGTTTCTTCACTAAGTTGGATTTGCGTTCGGGATATCATCAAGTGCGGATGCATGCGGGGGACATTGAGAAAACCGCATTCCGCACCCATGAAGGCCACTTTGAGTTTCTGGTTATGCCCTTTGGCCTTACCAATGCGCCGGCCACCTTCCAAAGCTTGATGAACACGGTCCTCCGGCCATTCCTCCGCAAGTTTGTACTAGTTTTCTTTGATGACATCTTGATTTACAGTCCATCCTGGTCGGCACATTTGCAACATCTCAATGCTGTACTGTCCGCACTTCGGGAGCATCAGCTAAAGCTCAAGCGCGCCAAATGCTCATTCGCACAATCTTCTGTGGCATACCTCGGTCACATCATATCAGCTGATGGTGTAGCCATGGACAAGGATAAGGTCGAGGCTGTTTCATCATGGCCGCAGCCGCGATCAGTGCGTGGCCTTCGTGGCTTCCTGGGGTTGGCCGGCTATTATCGCCGGTTTATTCGAGACTATGGATCAATTGCAGCACCCCTCACCCAGCTTCTCCGGAAGGACAGTTTTGCATGGTCGCCGGAGGCAGTCACGGCGTTTGACGCCCTCAAAAACGCGCTGTCCACCGCGCCTGTGCTGCAGCTGCCCGATTTCGACAAGCCGTTCATGGTCGATTGTGACGCCTCCGGTTCAGGTTTCGGCGCTGTTCTTCATCAGGGAGACGGTGCCCTTGCATTTTTCAGCCGACCCTTCGCGGCGCGGCACCTCAAGCTCGCAGCTTATGAACGCGAGCTTATTGGTCTGGTACAGGCGGTGCGTCATTGGAGACCATACCTATGGGGGCGCCACTTCATCGTCCGAACTGATCACTACGCCCTCAAGTTTCTGTTGGATCAGCGCTTGTCGACAGTTCCGCAACATCAGTGGGTCAGTAAACTATTTGGATATGACTTCAGTATGGAGTACCGTCCCGGTCGCCTCAATGTGGTTGCCGACGCACTGTCACGTCGCGGTGACCATACCTTCTCCATTGAGGTCCGGAGCGGTCCTTCCTTTCAGCTCTATGAGGACCTCCGCCGCGAGTTTGATGCGGATGCTACATTGCGCGAGTTCAGAGACACCGTGGTCCGTGACCGCGGTGAACCGTGGCATGTCGTGGATGGTCTTGTCCTCCGTGGCAGCCGCATCTTCATTCCGTCGTCATCAGCGCTCCTGCACGACGTCCTGCAACTTGCGCATTCAGCAGGGCATGAGGGCATTCAGAAGACATTGCAGCGGCTGCGACAGGACTTCATCATTGACCATGACCGCCGCTTGGTGCAGGACTTTGTGCGCTCTTGTGTCGTCTGCCAACGTAACAAGACAGAGGCACTCCACCCTGCAGGTCTTTTGCAGCCGCTGGAGGTTCCCCAGCAGGTCTGGTCCGATATCTCGATGGATTTCATTGAAGGCCTCCCTCGTGTTCACGGCAAAAGTGTCATTTTGACGGTGGTAGATCGTTTTTCCAAGCATGCGCACTTCATTGCGCTCACTCACCCGTACACGGCACTCTCGGTGGCCAAGGCTTTCTTCGATGCTATTGTTCGCTTGCATGGCTTCCCCAACTCGATTGTGAGTGATCGTGATCCGGTGTTCACTGGCCATGTCTGGCGCGATCTCTTCAAGCTAGCTGGTGTTCAGCTTCGGATGAGCACGGCATTTCACCCTCAGACGGACGGTCAGTCCGAAATTGTGAACAAGACTATTGCGATGTACCTTCGCTGCATCACCGGTGACCGGCCGCGTGCGTGGCTAGATTGGCTTCCCTGGGCTGAATATTGTTACAATACATCCTACCATTCAGCTCTCAGGACGACGCCGTTCGAGGTGGTATATGGGCGGCCCCCGCCCGCTCTTTTGCCTTATACTGCAGGTTCGGCCGCCACAGAATCGGTGGACGCTCTACTTCGGGACCGTGACATGTTCCTCGCTGACGTCCGTGACCGTCTACTCCAAGCACAGGCTTATGCCAAGAAGTACTACGATGAACACCATCGCCTGCTGGAGTTTGATATCCATGACTGGGTGTGGCTCCGCTTGCTGCACCGGCCTGCCCAATCTCTGGTGCCTGGTAGGCGCAGTAAGCTCAGTCCGCGGTTTGCAGGTCCATTTCAGGTGCTAGAACGGATTGGCCCGGTGGCGTATCGTCTTCGCCTTCCTGAGGGAGCCCGCATTCATGACGTCTTCCATGTTGGCGTCTTGAAGCCGTTCCGGGGTACACCACCGACCACTCCGCCTGCGCTGCCTCCTCTCCACAATGGCCGCCTGCTACATCGTCCACGACAGGCTCTGGGTGCCCAGCGTCGCCGCGGAGTGTGGCATGTACTTGTGCACTGGGAAGACATGGAGGAATCTGCAGCCACCTGGGAGCCCGTCGAGGAGTTTAAAGCTCGCTTCCCTGATTTTCAGCTCGCGGACGAGCTGTTTGTCGAGGGAGGGAGAGATGTTATGGTGGGCAAGGTCTACAGGCGTCGGGGCAGGCCAAGTGGCTGATTGTGCCAGGGAGGGCGCAGTCACCACGCCAGCCACGCCGCCCCACGGTGCCCAACTGTCGGTTGGCAGGATCCTAGTATCTAGGAGCATTATCTATTTAGTTTTGTTAAGATTGTAATTTATATTTTAATTAGTTGGTTTGTTAGGATCACAAGTATAAGTGTCGAACTCTATTCAGTTAAGGAAGCTAGCCTGGGATTGAGATTTATCTCCCCTTGGCCCCCGGGCGTTACTGTTCATTGTCATCTCTTTGCCGTTCCCATCTACCTCCAGGCGCCGAGCACGGCGCCTCTTCCTCCACGCCGCCGCCGTGGATTCAAGCCACGACCATCCATCATCCACCCCTACGCCCTTAGGTCCCTGGGGTCCAACATACCGTGTTTGTTAAACTTTAACACCTCTAACCAAACAGGCCCTGAGCCCTAACACAGGGTAATAGGCAGTAGCAAAATCCAAACAGGCTAGCTACCTGAGCGTATTTTTCATTCACCGGTTTCTGCATCAAAACTGCTAGTTTACCCACCCACCCACCCAGATATAGAAGTATACGGAATATCATCAGATAAAGAATAAAAGTCAAAAAGGGAGAGGCATCCGGCCCAATCCAATCTCAACAGCAGTCCGTTTAGCAAGGCAACACCCCCGATCCAGTGCAAAAGCGACGGTTCCATTCTTATTCTTATTCTTAAAAAATGTAGAGCGATCAACCGAGCCATCCGCTGATACGTGGCCGCGGCCCGCCGGCACGTGCGGCTCGGCAGCCGACGCTCCCACGGCGTCCCAAAGATCCCCCAACACGATTGCGACTACCCCTACAGGCCTCTAATGGCACTTTGCATCGGCATAATCCGACGGCGGCGGCGGGGAATCCCGGAGGCCTCACCGATTCCCAACTTCGGGTGGGTAGTATTGTAGCAATAGTAGTGCAGGGCGGGTAGCTCTGAGCCTGATACCTCACGCCACGCCACGCCGCGGACCCGCGGCGCGGCATGCATTCCGGACTCCGGAGGAGAGGTGAGGGGGGATTGGGGAAGGGGAAGCGCGGCGTACGTACCGTGGGCGTACTCGGCGGCGACGGGGTTGGCGGCGAGGCCGCATCCCCCGGCCGGCGGCGGCGGCTGGTGACGGACGTGGGCGGCGCCCATTGTGGACTGCTCCTGCTCCTGCTCCTGCCGCGCCATTGCTTCCGTGGTCGGCTCGGCCGGAGTCCGTCCGGTCCCTGTCCCTGTCCCTGGCGTTGCGTTGCGTGGGGACGATACGATGTGGGGTGGGGATTGGGATTGCGGGAAGGCGGGGAGGTCGAGAGCTGCCCGAGGTGGCGGAGGAGGAGACGGTTGTAATAGCACGCGTGTTCCTGCCTTCCTGGCGTGGGAATCGAGAGGCGCGAGAGAGCGATGCGTCGCCGTCGCCGTCGCGTCGGGACGGGGACGGACTCCTCCTCCTCGTGGTCGCCAATCGCTGGCTTCGCTGCGTCGCGCTCACCACGGATATGCGCTCGCGGTCGCGGGGTTCAGGCCTCCGGGGTTTGGACAGGACCTGCTCGAGACGGTTTCTGGATGGATGCGTGCATCGGTGCTCTCGACGTCTTTTGGAGTCGTCTAGGGAACAGCTCAAGGATATATAATAAAATTAAAATAAATGGATAATAGTACGATAAATAAGGCGCGTTTGGCACGGCTCTCCGGAACTCGGAGGGCCGTGCTATTTTGAAAGAGTCAGAATTTATAACTACTTTTTTTATTTTTTTTTACTAAAAATAGTTTTTTCATAAAAACATTTGGCAGAGCTCTTTCGCAGGAGTAGGACTGGGCATTCGGGTTACCTAAAAATTTTGGGTCAGGTAATTCGGGTAGTTGGAAATTCGGGTATTAAAAATTGTTACCTGATTTTTGCCCCGAAAAAGCATTACCCGAAATTTCGGGTACCCGATAATTCGGGTTCGGATTTTACCCGATATACCCAAAATTGACAAAACCAACAATTTTAGAAGAATTGAAGTACAATTTTAAAGTAATAAACAATAGTCGTATAAATCACATCATGTCTTCATATCAATTACCAACAAATTAATTATCAAATTAGCATAAATATACGTTAATTCATACCAAATAATATATTTATATGGCATTGAAATACTTCATGTCTTCGTATTAAGAATAGAAGAGCAAATATTTGAGATATTTCGGGTAATTTGGGTAGTTCGGGTACCGAGAAACATTACTCGAATTACCCAAACTAATTTCGGGTTTTTACGATCACTATCCGAAATTGCGATCGGGTATTTCGGGGTCGAGTATTTCGGGTCTAGGTTCGGGTAATTCGGGTTCGAGAATTGAATATCGAGTATTTTGCCCACCCTTACGCAAGAGCAAGCGTCAGTTTGCTTTTACTTGCGTGGTCGTCTCTCCCGTCTAGTCGTGCCGTGTCTCGTCGTGCCGTGCGTCGGGGCATGGCTCGGCACTGCACGGCCGCGCAATCAGGGGCGGAGGGCTCGGTAGGGCAAGGTAGGGCGCTCGCCCTACCTCGGCTCCATCGCGGATACCCACCCTGAGTTCCTCCGGTAGCCATGGTTGCGAGGTCGAAGACTGTAAGGTCTGGAGCCTGAACTGTATGTTCGCAGGAAGAAGATTGGAGAAGTTTGAACCGTTACTAGCTTTTGGGCCTTGCCTTGCTTTGTGGGCTTCAGGACTTGTCCGCTTTTGACCTGTGGGCTGCACAACAAATAATGGTCCATCGTGTCCGTGAACTGGACTGCAACTTTTGCCATTTCGTTTTCCAGCGCACACGACGCGGCCGCCGGCCGGCCGCCTGACGCTTCGCATAATCGCATTCCACCGCTCCAAATTCCTATCCTATCGCGGGCCGAGGGCAAGTTCATGACTTTGCGGCTGCGAGCCGGCGCCCGGCGATCACCGGATTTCGCTGATCCGGTTTGGGCGGTGACAGCAAGCCGGCGAGTGGCGATCACGACAAGACGAACTGCTAAGTGCTAATGCAGTTCAAGAGGATCATCACGGTAAGTCGTCCAACTCTAAAATCTGACACTTTTTTAGTTATTTGTTCAATCTTTTAGTTATCAATTAATTTGGTTTTATTGATTTTTTTTCATTTTGATTTTTTCAGATGAGTTTGAACAAGTGATGGAAAATGATATGGCAGGATTACAAGTTGAAGAGGAGATTGAAACTAATGGAGAAGGTATTATAACTCAATTCAATCCGGATCACATTATTACTAATTCGGGACTTTGCTTGTATTTTCTATAATTCTATTTATCGTAAATATTTTTACTTATATATTTTGTGCTTGACTATCACCACGTCTAGTAAACCATTTTGAGAGAGATTACTTTACTACTTATGTTATCGACTTCGCCCTACCTTAATTCTTTTTCGTCCTCCGCCACTGCGCGCAATCCAGTAGCTGTAGGTGGTGTGGAAAGAACACGCAGCAACGGACGGACCGGGCGCGGAGGGTATGGGGGGCCTGGGGCCCGTCGGTGGGCGCGGCGACCTCGTCTTCCTTGGTTGCTATTGTACCTGCCAACGGCTTCGACGTGGGATGTGCAGACGCAACGTGGTAGTCGCAGGGAATTTCTACGTAATATATAAAGGAAGATGAGAGCGATGTTCATGTTTGTACTACGGTAGGGGTTGCCATCAGCCCATTATTATTGCTGCAAGTCGGTAGATGTCCACACTATATTGACATTTCGGATGGCATAGTCTCTATATGGGCCTGTCGGCCTGTGCAAGAGTTGTGTAGCTGAGAGAGGTGCCGGGCCGACAAACCAGACACGCTCAATATGTCGAGAAATCGATAGACGAAGGTCTTACGTAAAGAGAATTTCTATATAACTAAAATGTTTGCAACTTTATAGTGTCGTTTTTTTCTCTCAAAAGCCTTTTTCAATACTATATGTTGTTAGTAGTTTGGGTGCGGTTTAATATAGTATATACAAATACAAGTTATACTTATAGGAAAGGCTAGCGTCCGGACGCCTACGCCGCACGCCTACTTCACATGGGGTCCCGTGCCGCTCCGTGTCCCGCGCCCACTCTGTGTCTCGTGCAACTCCATGTCCCACGCCCGCTCCATCTCGATTTGCGCCCGCATAGTTTCCCGCGCATGTCGCTCGCGCCCCATCTACACCCACGCGCATGTAGGAAGGCCCAGCAGCTATAGCAAGCGGTTGCTGTAGATGTGGTCCACTGCAACATGTGCAACACCAAATCTACTTTTGCAACATCTTGAGGAAACATTTTGTCGGTACCAATAGTATAGGGGTACCCACATTTAACGAAGAATAAAAGTTAAAACAGCTAAGCCACGACGAAACACAGCCCACTTAAAAAACGTGCGACAGATCCGCCTCGTACGAGGCCGGCTCGACGGAATGCCTCGACCGCGTCCTGTCTCCGACTCGTACGAGGCCCCCTCGACGGGAGGCCTCGACCGCGCTCCGACCCGCACGAGGCTCGATCGCCCCCCGGGAGCGCTCCGACTCGCGTGAGCCCGGGTCGAGGCGCTCGACCCCCTCTGTCTCACCTACCACGGGACGAAAAGTCATGGCATTTAATACAACCACCAACTACCACCTACCGGCATGGCCGCGGTCTGGGTCGACGTGGGAACAATACCAGTGTCAGTCGTCACTATTTTACCGCCCATCCCGTGATGGGAGGTGAAAGACGTCACTGTGCCCACCATACCTAACACTATGCATCACTAGCGACCCTCGAGGGAGAATACGACAAAGCCCGTACACCGTAATTCCTGGGATTCGGACTTATCCATTCGACCTCGACCCGGCCTCGACCCTCAACACAGCGCAACAGGGAAGGAAGGACGGTATGGCACGGCGCTCCGGGTCATTTCAACACCTCGTCCCCCCACGACATCACGTACCCAGGGATGGCCTCCCATTTCTACGGCACGTCGCTACAGTCACCTCGACAGGGATCGACAAAACATCATTTCAAGGCTCCCCGTCGCCTTGGCCTCCTCTCGTCCTATAAAAAGGGGGAGGCCGGGGCTTCACAGGGGGCAGGCAAGCAAGAAGCAGAGACGACGACAGACGAACAACTAGCCATATACAAGACAGAGATCAACATCTCAAGCAATCGTCTTGTACTCTTTCTTTTTCTCCTTTGAGACTTGGGTTCGACACCCTCTTTCGCAAGCTTGTAACCCCTACGCAAGCACCTCGGTGCAAGGAAATACAAATCTCTCTCCCCCCCGCTGGACGTAGGGTCTTCTTTTGCCCGAACCAGGATAAACCCCCGTGTGTTCTCCTTGCATCACCATCCAGGAAAGGGACACGCAGCATTTACTCGTTGGTCTAGGACCCCCTCGGGTCCGAACACCGACACATTTGCAACATACATCCGAAACAGTTAAAACACTTGCAACATATGTCTGAAACACGTGTTCAAAACATATGCAACATCTGGATGAAAACACTTTGTAACATAAGTGTGAAACATATGCAACACCCAGATAAAACATTTGCAACATAACTACGAAAACATATGCAATACCTAGACGTGCAACATTCGTCTGAAATAACTGGAATATTTGGAACAAACGCTTTGCAATATACGTGGATAGCCATTGCAACATATGCAACATACCAATCTACTTTTGCAACATCCACATGAAACACTTGCAACATGCATATGAAACACCTGAAACGCTTGAAAGCATACCCTTGCAACACGTGCTTGCAACATCCGAGGAAGGAAGGGAGTGCAAGGTGCAGCCGGAGAAGCCCGCTCTGGGTCTGGCCACTCCGGATCTCGGGATGTCGCTAGTTGAGGTTGAGCGGTGCGACAGAGCCGGCGTTGACAATGGCCACGACCTCCTAGTGGGGAACGGCGGTGTCGGCAGCACCTCGACACGGCGAGGGATAGGGCACAGCACGACGAGGCGAAGTGGGGCGCGGCGGGGATGGAGCACGGCACGACAGTAGATGTGGCGCGGTATGGGGGTGCCGCCGTGAGGTGGCTTGGGGCGAGCGAACGGAGCGGTGAGCCGCGACGAGCGAAGCAAGGAGTTGAGGATTTTTGTCGGCTGTCGCAGTGTAGATGGAGTGGATAGAGAAGAGAGCGTACATGGGCCTGTTGGGCCGGTCGTTGTGTTGGAGCGAGCGTGGAGTAGAGCGTATGATTTTTTTAAGATTTCGGACTTATGTTCTATAGCATTACCGTGTACTTATATATCTAATAACATAATTTGTCATTTTGGAGCAGGTGAAAACGGCTACAACTTGTATATGTAATAGAATTTTGGCGCAAAGGACAAGACCAATGTGAATGTCGACAAAACGTTGCTGCTATTTCTCGTAGCTGTTTCGCCTAGCCTCTTAAACTTGTACAGTTGTCTTGTCTTTTTTTTTGGAATAAGGGGTTGCTTATGCCCCTGGCCTTATTAGAAGGCTTAATAGCGGGTGAGGCGAGCCAGCGCTCGAACCACGGGCGGGCAGGAGCCCCTGGTCAGCTGACCAACCGAGCCCCGCTACCTCCTAAATTTGGCTTATATATATTCTAAAGGCTAGGTAAAACGTTACCGAAAATTTGATATTGTCTAATAGTTTTTTTAATTAATGGCCCACGGTTTTGGTTCAAGCGGCAATTAGTTCTCTACAATCGTTTAAATATTTCCTACAAATTTATCAAATTCCAACAAACTAAAAATCATTCCAACCATTGTAAGTAGGCATTAAAATATTTGTTTAGCTGTTTGTTAACAATAAGGTCTTTTTAAGCTGCGCGTGTTTTAAGGGGATGAGCAAGGATGCTCGGTGTGCAAGATTCTGACACTATCAACCGGGATGACGTGATCCCACATTGGGACACTAACAACGTTGGACTGGATGCCCTAGTGGCTAGTGCATATTGGTGAATGTAGAATTATTGCGTTTTAAAGAAAAATGAAATGTCCTATCTTGCACTTGCCGTGTAAAACCATCACGTGATTTTTTTTAGATGGCTTGACGCGTGATTTTGCGCTGTATTTTTGCATGACGTGATTTTTTTTAGATGGCTTGACGCGTGATTTTGCATGGCTCTGTGCCGAGTTGCAGGGCGCTGCGCTCGTTTGGGTGCTCCATCTTTGCATCTTCTTTCTTTTTCATATGTGTGCGTGCCGGAGTATGCAGCGATTGCATGGACGCGATAGAGTCCGGCTCGACAGACTCGGGGCATGACGGCCTCCGCCGAGACTTGGTTCGACGCGACGTTCTATTACGCTGAGCCAAATGATTAGTTTGGTTGCTCGACTATCCTCACCTTATCTCGCCAGGGCGTGCTAGCTTACCTTTGCTAGGGTAGAAGAGCTAAATTGGCTAGATTGGGATATATAGCAAGAAAAAACGACCTTGCCAGCACATAAAACAGAAAAACATTTCAGAAATCCAAACACACAATTACTTTTTTTTTTGCCTGACAAGGTGAAGTAAGGATAGGTGTAAATTTGTCCCTTAGCTTTATAAAACTAAGCTAACTATCCATGCATGTATAGGTACGATGGTGTACCTACATAAGACCCATCTATGCATCGCACCTAAATTTTTCAAACTATGCATTGCTAGAGAATTGAGCAAGTTGACAACCAAACCAACTAATCAGTAGAGAACAAGTTAGTATTTTACCAAATTCCTTAGGACTTATTTGGATGTACTAATATTCACCTCAATCCACGTGTATTAAGATGAAAAAATAACTAATTTTCACCCGTAAACTGAGATAGATACGAACGAATTCAAACAAGCCCTTATGTGTTTTATTTGGTCCTAAAAAATACTTTAGATACCATGGAGTATCTAACCAAGCACCATTATACAGCGTATACTCTCGGTCCAATAAAATTATCGCTACGAGATTAGTTTTATAAAAAATATTAGTAAACATCTGTACCTACAAATAAATTTATTATAAAAATATACTTAACGATATAATAATAATAATTATGTGTCATAAATAGTAATATTTTTTATATATTTGTTAAAGTTGATAATGTTTAATTTCTAGCAAGTGAGAATGGACTTTTTACGTGAGGAAGGGAGTAGTTGACAAGTTGACGTGATCCGTTGGGCACCACATAAGATCCCAGGCCCAAAGGGCAAACTTTTTTTTTTGACAACAAAAGGCCAAACGTTTTGGCATCCGGATATCCTTCTCCCGTTTCCGTGGCCGCCAACTAGAGGCTACCGGGAAAACTGCTTGACCTCGTCTAAAAGACGGGACCAAAGAAAAGAAACCCGTATGACTTACATGCGGGCCCCACACAGGGCGGTCCCACTGTCATTGACAATGCGTACCCGCGCCTAAAGTTTCTCGCCCAACCCAAGTCTGTTCCTGCCTTGACGCCTCGTGACGGAATCACGCAGGACGGCGAATCAATAGCGCAGAATCTCTCCTTCCAAATTCCAATCCCCAATCCAGTCCGCTCCGATTCCGCAACGCGCGCCCGCCGCCGCCACCGGAGCATCGCCGTCGACCGATCTCGCGTCCTCCGACGCCCAGCCCGACCTTCCCCTCCAACCGCCGCAGCGCTGCCCGTGCCCGACCACCGGGGACCGCATCGACAGGCGCAGCGGTTACACGACCCGAGACTGTGACGTGTGGGAGAGAAGGTTCCCCAGCCATGGCGAGCGCGGATCTGCTGCGGAGGGAGGAGGAGTTCTACTCCTCCCTGTTTGATTCCGCCAAAGGTAACGCCTGTACCGCCACTCTCCGATGGCGATGCGGATTTCGCCCCCAAATTGGGCGGAACGATTTTTGCTGAAATTGTGGCGTGTGGGCGCAGGCGATGGCGCCAAGTCGCGCTCACAGCTGATCGAGAGGAAGATTGAACTCCTCGAGGATATGGCCACCAGGGTGAGGATGCTCATCCTGATTGGTGTTTGCCTTCTGTACCTCTTGCCACCCTTTTTTTCTTCTTCTGTGATGTGCATGCTTAAAGTCAAAAAATTTCTGTGCATCTCCTGTGATGATAAATAAAAAAAAATGAAATTGTGCAAAATCACATCGTCTATTTGTGCAGGCTTCAATGTAATGATGAAATATCTCTGATGTAAATGAAACATTTTTTTTGTTGTGTATATATACTAGGGTTCTGCAGCTTGTTGGTTCACACATTACAATGTTATTATATTATGCACAGGTCAGTAACCGGAGATCACGAAAGTGGATGAATGACCGTTTGCTGATTGAGCTTGTCCCGCGTCTTCATGTTGAAGAAATCAAAGGCCTATTCGCGCCTCCACCGTGGGGTAAGCTCCAGATGCTGCTTTAGCTTTTTATAATGAAATTTTACTAACCTGGCAATAATCTTTGCTGTCATACTTGCACGGCTTGTGTTTTTAGATTGCTTCATGTATACGTGTGCTAGAAAAGCTCTGCAGTGTGTTTACAGGAGAATACATATCGTCTTCTCTTATAAGCATGCCCATTTTAAAACTTTCACCATGACTACAGTGCTGAAAATTTTGGAGTCAGGATATGCTCGTTGTACTTTCACTATCTGTTGCATAACTGTTACATTGCTTCATGTAATGGTGTATCAGAAAAGCTCTAAATTATGTTGACATTTGACAGAAACATAGAGACAACCTTCTCTTAAGCATGCCCATTTTAAACTTTCACAAGGACTACAATCCTAAAATATTATTTAGTCGAACCATATGCTTGTTGATTTCTATTATGACTCACATTCTTTTGATTCAAATTCTTGTGTGGTATCACTCTTCCATTAATCATGGGCATCACATGCATGATATTTTCCTGTATATGCTTTGGAAAAGCTCATCTCTTCTATATTATAATGATTATGCAGGTGAGGAAGTGCCCTTGTCAGTATTCTGCAGGACAAGTGTTGGTGAATGGGATGCCTTCAGGAGCATTGACATGGATGCTGAAGTATGTAGATGTTAATGCCTGTCTTGCTAGCCACATTCTGTTCATCATTGTCCATAATTTAATTTAGTGGATCAGTTGTTCTTAGCAAGATTTTTCTTTTTTGTAGGCAAGGTTGATGCAACATATGAAAAGATCATCGGAAAAACCCAGGAATCATGTGGATGAAGGGGAATTGATTGCGCTGAATGGTTGGCATCGAATAGATCGCCAAACTAGAGAAGCAATGAAGAGAAATTTCCTTCCTGATCTACTTGAAATATATGAAGTACTGCCTTCTTTCCTCAAGTTTAACCCCCCCCCCCCCCCCCCCCCCCCCCCCCTTCCCCCCTCTTCAATCAAACTCGATTTGATTCAGCTTGTCAGTTGCTCACGTCACCTTGCTTCTGCCTTTTCATGTTTGCAGGAACGAGTTAGGGCCTTCATTGAAGATACTAGTGACAAGGATGTGCTTACGCTGAATGTCCAGGACCCATTTCAGAGGCTGCTTCTGCACGGTGTTTGTGAGGTGAGTTTGTTCCCAAGTCGAAGAAAATCCAACAGCTTCCTCCGGAAGAACATAGTTTATCTCTTAAACAGCTGCAGTGTTGATCATGGTTTGTCTATATGCAGTTCTACAACGTGACCTCGACAACCACGAGCAGTGTAAGAGATGGGAGGCCTTGGAAGACAACCACCATCAAGAAGAGGCAGGGCACGGGTGTTCCCTCCAGAATCACATTAGTTAACTTTCTGAGGATGAAGAAGAATGGGTCCCACTGATGTTAGATGTGTGAGGACCTGAAGTTTGGGACGCTCAGACCTTGCCTGAGTGTGTACTGAAGTATCTTATGTGGCTCAACAATACAACAAATTTGTTGCTTTAGATTCCGTTTAGGCTGTTGGCAAATGTAAATTATCGGTATTTCCTTTTGAAACACATTGCAAGGCAAGTGATGGGTCACTGGCAATCAAGCTCTTTCGGTTTGAAACCATTATAGTTTTGGAACTTTCGGTTCTACCAAGCCTCTTGTGGTGCCATTATTTGGGCGTCTTGTTGGCATCGACGTTGTCTTGTATTTGATCGAGCCCCTCTCGAGTTTCCTGAATTTCAAAGTTTGAACTCAAGTTAGGGAATGGGGTGTCATCTAAGTTCAAAGTTTGAACTCAAGTTAGGGAATGAAGTGTGATCTAACTTTGGACCTTATGGATTTTGTGAAATAGTTTTGAGCTAGTGATGGGAATGTTTATTATGGCTAAAATTTTGTGGAGGGATTTGGTGTGGAACTATTTTTGAAAATAAGTCTGGACTTGCTTTTATATGTTTTGATGAAAGCTAGTAATGTTTATTAAGTTTTAAAAAAGTTTGATCAGATTTTGACCAAACATGAAGGATTTGTGTAACGGAATGGTCCAGTATGTCACTTAAACGACGTTACAAAACTGCCAGAAGTTGAGTAGTACACCAAGGAAGAATAGAGAAAAATATGGAAGTAGAGTAGCGCACCAAGGAAGAAGAGAGAGATGACCCAGTGCTTCTTGTTTAGTTTTATTTTTACATTGAAGGAAGATAAACACATCACTCTTTCTTTTTTAGGAATAATAATATTATTACAACTCTGCTACAAGTAGGAGGTAGATCATGGAACTGCTGATAGACACCATTGCTTGGGCCTTGTTTAGATGCTCGGGCATCCCGAATCACTGCAGCACTACTGTGCACTGTAAAAAATTGTTTTTATTTGGTAATAATTGTCCAAACATTGATTAATTAGGCTTAAAATGTTCGTCTCGTAAAGTAAAACAAAACTGTGCAATTAGTTTTGATTTTATCTACATTTAGTACTCTATACCTGTACCGGTATTTTGATGTGATGAGAAATTTTTTTTACATAGTGAAATTTGGGGTGAATTTGAGAATCTAAACAAGCCTTGGGCTACATTTGGTAACAATTGCACACACGGCTCCACCGTTGTTTGGTCTTAGGGTTAGGACTGCTCTGGATCTGGCACCGCCGGTGTGCTCTCCTCCTGATGATTTGCGGCGTCGTCTTCGTCTTCGTCGGAGTCGTCTTCGTCCGAGTCGTCGGAGTCGTCGGAGTCGTCATCGTCCTCAAAGTCTTGGTCTTTATGCTGCTGCGTGGGCAGTGCGCGACGACACAGCGGGCAGACAGCTTTAACCCGGAGCCAGCTGAAGATGCAGTCCGGATGGAAGGCGTGGGAGCACGACGGCATCACCCTGAGCGTCTCCTTGGCGTTGGCGTCGAAATCCTGCAGGCACACGGCGCACTCCTCCGGCATCCCGGCGTCGCCGGCCCTCGCCTCCCGCAGACAACGCCGGATGGCGTCGTCGCTGGAGGCGGCGGCTCGAGCACGCTTGCGGTCGCGGACGTGTAAAACCCGAGTCAGTTCCGTCCGCTCTCGAGACCACCGCCAGAGGTAGTCCATGTCGTCATAGTCGTGGCGTGCCAACTGGTAGTCGTACTCGTAGAACGTCATCTCGCCACCGACGAGCACCGGCATAGCCACCCGAACCCGACGGGAGCCAACAGCTGGAGCATCGGAAGCAGCGACTGTGTCATCCATGTCCCGGCTCCTCCTGCGGCGGCCACTGACGGCCGGAGAGGACATGGCGGCGGGCGGAGAGTAGTTAGTAGGATGGATGAACACGAACGAGATGATGGAGCAAATCCTCTGCTTATATCGTCGATCTGGTTGCCGGTCCAAGTCTTATTCGAGTCGACTTCGGAAGGGGAACGAACGATTTGGGATCTCGCTGGGGCTGGGGCTGGGGTGACGTCGCCCTCATTTTATTTTGGTGCCCGTGCTCTCGAGCGAGCACGAAGTAGCACGTGTGGAAGAAGAAGCTCAGCATAAACAGAGCCAAAACCCCCCTTGCCCAATTAAATTAAATTGATACTAGAACCGGTCAGTCTTGGTGAAGAAGGTGAACCGTGGTGTTAAATTGATACTAGAACCGGTCAGTCTTGGTGAAGAAGGTGAACCGTGGTGATCGGTTTCTCTATGAAAGTGGGCCCGTGCATATTCGTAAAATATGCACGGGCCCACTTTCATAGAGAAACCGATCACCACGGTTCACCTTCTTCACCAAGACTGACCGGTTCTAGTATCAATTTAATTTAATTGGGCAAGGGGGGGGGGGGGGGGGTTGGCTCTGTTTATGCTGAGCTTCTTCTTCCACACGAGCTACTTCGTGCTCGCTCGAGAGCAGGCTGCTCGGTGCTCGCCTACCTACTACTTCCTCCATCCCAAATTATAAGACGTTTGACTTTTTTGACACCAAGTTTAACCACTCGTCTTATTCAAAAATTTGTGCAAAATATCAATTCTTTTATCGTGGCTTGGTATATTAATAAAAGTTCCTCAAGAATGACTTAAATTTGACTATGTTTGCACAAATTTTTTGAATAAGACGAATGGTCAAACTTGGGATCAAAAAAGTCAAACGTCTTATAATTTGGGATGGAGGGAGTACAAGCGGACAACATGTTTCCACTCGATTGTTTCAACATCGCTTGATTACTCGACATTAAGTTTTTTGTTTTAATGTCAGTAGATTTATTTATCAATTCTGCTCAGCTATCTTTATCAGTTGCTGAACATTTAGTTTTATCAGGTGCTGAACATGGAGTTTGGTCAGAAACTATTTGTTGTCTACAGTTATTTTTGATAGCATCTGATAAAATAGCACAAGAACATGAATTAATTTAGTTGGCAACATGTCATCTTCACTCCAAATCATTTGGAGTGAACCTTCAGTCGGGACAATGGAAAGATCTGAGTTTTTCAAATAGGTTTCGGCATGCCAATTGTGTCACCTATGCAGGATCTTTGCAACTTCTGAGAAGAACATTTACAGCAATGTGCATTTCATTTTGGACCGCTTGTTTGATATATAGTTTTTTCCCTACTGATTTAGCATAGCCAGTTTACTACTTCTCATAGTTCTGATGTAGCACGAGTCATGAGTTTGAGTTAAAAATTAAATTAACTTAGTGGTAAAAATCTTTGTTTCTTAAGGAGTCAAAGATTAAAATGGATGTTATCTCTTATTTATTGTTTGTTTTTACTCTTATTATATTTATTAGAACAAGAAAAAACAAAGTGGAGGAAACAATGAAAACAAAATCAGAAAAGTCGAGCTACTCCGAGCAAGTTAAAATGGACAATTTTTGCATTTGAATTAAGAATTCTTATTCCGGTTACTCGGAGTTGGAGATATCTAATTGGCTTAAAATTTCTAGCTGTCCATATTATTATATTTTTCCTATTTGTATTAAGATTCCTATTCACCCAAAATCGGAGAGATCTAATTGGATTAGGATTCCCAGTTACATAAAGAGAAAGACTATATACGGTTTTCCACATTCACAAAGTTAGTTAAGCAATGGCTGAACTAAAAAAATAGGTTGAGAGAAATTTTACCTCTTTATTATTAGGTATAAATAGATAAAGAAGGGGATACTAATACGTCCCTTTTTTTCCATCAGCAATCTCTTTCATTATAGAAAAAAAGGAAAATTTTCATCGCCAAGCTCTCACTCTCAGTAGACGACCATATCATCAGAAGCTAAAAGGGCATGCTGTGCTGTATTCAATTTTTATTCTGAATTGCTGGGTACTCCAGTTCAGAGGAATTTCACCATTGACCTTAAATTAATGAGCTTAATATTCAGCACCATGATCTTGAAGCTTTAGATGGTTTGTTTTCTGAAGAAAGAAGAGGTCTAGAGGACGATAAGGGATATGATGCCACAGGATAAAGCCCCGGGTCCGGCTTCACAGGAGTATTAAGCATGAGTGCATGACATAATGGAGAGACTCTGTGGTCTTTTCAACTTCTCGTGGCACCAAAATTGGTCGACTTTTACCTCTCTTGCCTAAAAAGGTAGATGCTGATGAAGTCAAGGGTTTTCACACCATAAGCCTAATTCACAGCTTTGCCAAATCAGTATTGTCAAATCAGCTGGTTCCAAAGTTGTCCACCTTGGTCTCAGTAAACCAAATAGCCTTTGTTCGGGGAAGGTGTACTCAAAGATAATATCTCCTCTCTTTTTTAGAAAAAGGGTAAAGCCAATAAGACTGAGTAGAACGATGGGTTGCCAAGCGCACATTACAGCACAGGTTACACACAGAGCAGAGAGCACTACGGAAATTGCAAACCACTTCAGCGTAACACAAAAAACTACAAAAAGACACTAGGTCTTGCTTGGTCGTTGTTATCATTACTCCTAAAGACTTCCAGCCGTCTCCGGTTTTTTTTATTTTTATTTTTTTATGATAATTCTTCAAGGTGAAGCTTGTCAGAAGCATTCCGCAAAGTCCCCCATCTCTGAAGACAGAATTTTAAATAAAACGTCAGTTGAATCCTTGGGAAATATGTTTTCAATCTACATTTTTTTTAAAAAAAACTGAAACCGTGGGGGAAACGTGAAGCCAAACAAATAAGAGAACAAGGCCAACAAGAAGGTGGCCAACCCTAAAAACACACTCACGCAAGACAGAAGAAAAAAATAAGAGAAAAAGAAAAGAAAACCAAGCTACTCGAACAAAAAAAACGTACCAAAACCTAAAGACTGCAAAACCAGACCAAAATGCTTTGATTCTGAACAAGTGTAACAAGATTTCCCATTTGAAAGCAGCTTTCCAGGAGCTCAAACTAGGAGCAGTGCCCCCAAAGATGAAAGCGCTCCTCTCATTCCAGATCCACCAAGCAGACACCATGTGTTATCTCCCAGAATCCCCAAGTAAAAGAAAAACAAAAAGATTGAGGACATAGGTGTTATCTCCCAGAATTAACCAATCCCGGTATCTTAGTCCCAAAATCAGCGCTTCTTTGAAAGATATCAAGCACTCCAGGACAACTGTGAAATGTTTATTTAAATAGACAAAAGGAACTTCAGGTCTTCCACAAACTAGACATTTCCAAAGTGTTTGATTCAGTGTGCTGGGCATTTATGCTCAAAGTCTTGATCAAATTGGGTTTTGGACGACATTGGTGCAACCTCCTTTGCACATGCTTGTAAATGGTGGTGTAAAATTTTTGGAAGCACAGTAACTCTTTCGTTTTTATTTGGCAATTAGTGTCCAATCATGGGCTAATTAGGTTCAAAAGATTCGTCTCGTGATTTACAACAAAACTGTGTAATTAGTTATTTTTTTACCTATATTTAATGCTCCATGCATGCGTTCAAAGATTCGATGTGACGGAGAATCTTGTAAAATTTTTGGAACTTTGAAGCATCTAAACAGGGCCTTATTCACCAGCGTGGCCTCTGTCAGGGCAATCCACTCTCTCCAATCATCTTTATTTTTCTAATGGACAAGAGAAGAGGGTTTCTTTGGAAGGGTCAAGAACAGGATAATGGTGGCAATTGTTTGGTTTCGTGGCAAAGGGTTCAAAGACCTATCCAGTATGGCAGGCTGGGCATCCATGATCTGTCTATCATGTGCTGGGTGCTGCGTATCGGATGACTGTGGGAAGAAAAAAAAACAACCAAACCATGCACAGGTTTTCAGATTAAGGTTCACCAAGACGAGCTTTGCGAAAGGGACTCAAACTCAGTTGGTTGGCGCTCCCTAGTAGCACCCCAGCAACCTGGATTCGATCCCCCACGGGGATGAATTTTGGGGCTGGGCTGCAAAAAATCCCTCTTGTTGGCAACCCAAAATTCAGGTCTGCACTGTCAGGGTTCAGGGGGTTTCTCAGTTAGGTGAAGGCTGAGTTCCTTCCTCTTAATGAAATGCCATGGGGATGATCTTCCCCGACCGGCTGAGTTCTTTCTTTTTACAAATGCTAGAGCTTTTATTTGCCATGGCCATGACAAAAAAAAATTGTGGGTAATGGTTCCAAGATCAAATTCTGGTTTGATCGATGGATACAAGGAAAGACTAATGGCTGAGATTGCACTTAATCTTCTTGCAATCATCCCTCAAAGAATGGTGCAGGAAACCAAGGACATCTGGTATTGGCTGGGCGATATTGAAGGACTTCTCTCTGTCACTGTCCTGGTGGAATATCTCCACTTATGGGAAATTTCAGAAAACATTCACCTTCAACCGGATGTTCAGGATCGGCATATCTGGAAGCTTACTAGCTCTGGTACCAACTCTAGCAAATCTGCCTATAATGAATTCTTTTTTGGGACCATTAGGTTCACTCCATGGAAGAGAATCTAGCAGTCTTGGGCCCCTTAAGGTGCAAGATTTTCATTTGGTTTGAGGTCCTTAATTGCTGTTGGACGGCTGATAGGCTATCAAAGCTGGGACTACCACACCGGCAGCATGTCCACTTTGTGATAAGCCCCAGAAACCATTAACTATATGCTGATTTCATGTGTGGTCGCAACTCGCAAGGGAAGCGTGGTTCACTGTTTTTCAGAAATTTGGTTTCCATACTCTCTCACCACAACAGGATATTAATTTCTTCTCAGGATGGTGAAATTAAGGGTCTGGACCAGGAGCACCAGAGAGGCCTCAACACTTCGATCATTTTTGGTCACTTGGGAAATTTGGAAACACTGTAACAACCGTATTTTTAACAGTGTTCGGATAAGGTACTCTTTCTTCTTAATTAAAATGGTGGGCACCTCTCCAGCGCCATTCGAGGAAAAATATACATGGGATACGCTTCTGATAAAACATCACAAGAAAGCAATATTAATGATCATTCATGGATCATTACATCATACTAGTGGGACACTTTAACAGATTATAGCACATAAAGGTCACATGGTTTATGCAGTCAAAATGAAAAGAAAGCATCTGAATAAGCATTGTTTGCACTTGTTGGCTAGGTAGTGCTTGTATATGGCAATAAGGCTTAGACAATGCCAGCTCACCTGGCATCTCATTTTGCATCCCAGTCCTTCAGCTTCTTACTTCCCTTTGGTTTAGCAATAGGCGCATTCATGCCAGCCATTTTTGCATTATACTTTGCTCGCAGAGGCCCATTTGTTGACCATCTGAAAAAATCAGTAAGAAATTATTAGTCCAGACTCAGTACAGATGTTTTCCTGTTATAAAAGACCAACATACAGCAAATGTTCGAAGCAATTCAATTGATAGATATGTACTAAGCTTTGAGGTTTTGACGAATTAGCAGATCAAAGAACTGCAGTCAAATTCTGTCTCAAAAGCTACAATAGTTATGTCAGGGGGCCTCCATTGGACTTCCTAATTAAAAGCATCCAAAATAATTTGTTTTCAGCCCATCAAAATTTCACTAGGAAATTAGAAATGAAAGCACTTGCAAGAATACTAAACAAGCCAACTGAATAATATCACGAGAGTAAATAACGATGCAACAGACATATGTACTTACGGTGCATTCCAATCTGTAGTGTCCTCATTAACAAGATGTGTCCATTTCGTTCTGCCGCTGCGCCCGAAATGTTTAACTTGCATGACCTTGGGCAGGATGCTCTTATCCATCTTATCTTCACCAGTGGGTTCAGAGAAATCACGGCTGTAGATATCATCTTTACCAGCTGACTGGATAACATCGTCAGCACCTTCCTGGAAGAAGGCACCTTTGTGGTAATACTTCTGCATGAATTTCCACTTCTGTTTCGTCGTCTCACGAAGTGGCTTCGGATTCTTCCGCTCCCATTCCCGACGCTCCTCCTCAGTCATATTCCTGACCTTCTCGATCTCCTCCTTCTCCTTCAACCTCGCATCCCTTTCCTCCCTGTCCCTCTTAATTCTTGCTATTTCTCTGTTTTTCCATGCCTCATACTCCTCTGCTTCATTCAACTCGTCGTCTGTATCGACATCCTCAATGTTGGCCTCTTCATTCAGCGCCTTCTCAATGTGCTGCTCCTTTCTAATCTCTTCAACCACAATCTGTCTAGTCTCAATCTTCCTAGCCTCCAGCCTCTTCTTGACCAGCTCCTCGAGCTGCCGCTCCTCCTCCTCCAGCCGTTCACGCTCCGCAATGGTGTCTCTCTGTGACTTTGGTATGAACACAGGCTTCACCATGGCCATGCCCATCTGCTCATCCTCAGAGTCCGTCTCATACTCGGATTCCTCCTCTGACTCCTCATCCTCCACTGGTTCCTCCTCTTCCTGAGGAAGCAGCTCTTCCTGCTCCCTCAGCAGCTGCCTCTCCCTTATTCTCCTCCTCCTCTCCTCCTGGGCCTCCTCATCCTCCTCATCGACGTCAGCCTCCTGCCTCTCATTCTCCTCCTCCGCGGTTGACACAATCTCCGCCTGCCGTATCCGGCGGTGATCCGCCCTCAGCTCCTCCTTATTCTCCGCGCGAGTCTCCGCGAGGCGGCGGAGCCGGCGGTCATCCTTGGCGGGGACATCTCCGTCGTCGTCCTTGGGGAACGCCTTGTCGACCCGTGTGGTCCTGAGATCGATGTCCTCATCGGTGTCGTCAGCCCACTCAGGCGGCTTCCCCGGCCAGTACCGTTTGACCTTGGTCTGGCCAATCTTGCCACGGAGCTTGTCGCGCACCGCGATGGCCGCGTCGCTCACGCCAGCGGCCACGGACATGGCTGCAGTTGCTCACCGATTCCCCACTCCTGCGTTCTGGTCGAACTGCAAAATACACAAATCGTGATGTCACACAGGAGCTGGGGCGGATCCACAATAGCACTTGGACACATGTATATGCGTGTATTTGGGTAAGATTCGAATTCGAACAGAAATAGCTTACTAGGGTTTGGGGGTGCTCGGTTTCGGACAGCGGAAAGGGAAAGTAAGGAACGGCGAGGGAAGGGGAAGGGAAGGGGCGTACCTGGCGGATGCTCGCCGCCGGCGAAGAGCTGGGAAGTGGGGACGGGTCGCGCCGCTCGCCCAGCCGTCGTCGCCAGGAAAGAATGGCACGAGGGAGAAGAAGGCCACGGGAGATTTTTATTTTTATTTTTTTGTTAAGTCGGTGAACGGGGAAAAGAGCAAAACTAAGCCCAACTGGAACGGGCCCAAGTTTCTGGGCTGTCCGAAAGTTTCCACAAAAATATAACAGCCCAACTGGCCAGGCCACGAAAACACTGCGCATTGCTCGTTTTAGGGGTGGATGGAGAAAAAAATAGAGCAAAGATCAAAACTTAAGCCGAATCAATTTAATCAAGGTTTAGATTAAAAAATGTGATAAAAAAGGTTTAGATTAAAAAAATCAATGTTTGCTGAAATACATTCTGTTTTTTCTCACTTGTACAGGAGCTAAGGCCTTCATTGAATATGCTAGTAATGTGGCTGCGCTAAACATCAAGAAGCCATTTTAGAGGTTGTTTCTCGTAGGTTCTCTTCCTAATCCTTGGTTTTTAGTAAGATGAGAAAAAACACCTCTCCAATGACTTCTAATATATGCTCCTAAATTTTAGACACTTGGTAAATCCTCCCCCGTTGCGCGTAACTTTGCGCGTAGTAGCGGTTGCACGGATCTGTTCATATTGGTCAATCTAAAGGTGAAAGGGTATGAGAAAGAATAAGAAGTAGGAAAGGACTATGATGCAAATTTATGAGAGAGAAAGAATATATAAAAGTGGTTACGATAATTTAGAAATAGTATAGGATTCCTGATGTAAAATTGTCTCCTGTGTTTTAGGAGTGGATTATTAGAAACTCTTGGAGATGACCTTCTTTTTTTTCCTGCCAATACCTTTTTAGGAGTTAGAAAATTACATGTTTTTAGGAGGAAAAAATAGGATACACTTGGAGATGTAGAATCAGGGATTGTCTTGGAGTATAAGATGAGTTAATGTGGTATGGAAATAAACCTAGACTATATTGGTTCTACTAAAAAAAATCATACATTTGTAATACTCTGACGCTTTTGCACGTTTAACTGAAATTCGTGGTTTTAAAACTAGATCTCGGTTCATGCTACACATAGTTTCTTGACCCGTCTCTTTTTTTAAAGGAGATAACTCTGCTTTTAAAAAAGCAAGGTAACCAAACAAGATCTTGCTAGGTTCCCAGCTACAAAAGAGCGTTACAGAAAAAAATAGAACACAGGTTCTAAACTTCAGCTATAAGATAAAGCATGGACATGCTAGCCTTATAACAGAACACAGATCTAAACTTCGACTACATCAGAAAGCATGATAGCGCTGGTCTTGAAATTCTTGATCCACTGCATGATGTCTTACTTTAATTGAGTAATCCGCTCCCTATGACCCATCTCTTGTATTCGTATCTAAATCCTAGAAATTCATAAGAATGCTTTGGTTAGAAACGGGTAAATCAGCCATCTCAATGGTAGTCTCTCGGGAGTTGTAGTGGGTTGGGTTTTGATCGAAGTTAGGTAAAGCAATGGAAGAATCCAAAAAAAAACAATTAGATGGAGATGTAAGATGATGGAATGACAAAACTACATTTACATGGATGCTTTGCATTTTTTATGGATGGAAGATAGTAATTGCATTTAGTGGAAATCTAAAAGATGATGTGCATATGTTGCATGAAGAGATTTAAAGTTAGTAGTGATGATGTGTCATTTAGTGGGGTGTGGGACATAGTCCCCGGGTACTCTGCAAGGAAGGGAGAAGATCTAGTCCGACTAGGATTCTCCACATATAATCCTAGTACCTGTAATCCTACTATGACTCCTCTATTGTAACTGACTAGGAGACTTGCCTCCTGGACTATATAAAGGAGGGCAAGACTCCTCTATTGTAAAAAAAATATTAGTGCTTCTTATTATACACTAAAAAATATCATTAGATTTGTCATGAAATATATTATGAATATCTATTTAAGGTATTAAATGTTGATGCTATTTTCAATAAACTCAATCAGACTTAAGTTGGTTCGACTCTGACCAAACTTAAAATTGCATCCTTTCTAGCATGAAGGTAGTATCATGCATGCTTTTGATAACGTGTATATACGAGCTCGTATTTAGGGTCTATTTGGGGTACTAGGATTAAAGTTTAGTCCTAACTCCTAAGTCATCCAAACATGACCAATGGATGGACTAAGTTTTTTCTTCATACTCCACCTAATAAGGGCCTATTTGTTAGTCCACTAGTTGCTAGAACTAATTGCTAGGTGACTAAAATAAATTCAGTCTTTGTGTTGTTTGGATAAGAATAGTAGTCCATCTTAGGTTCCCTTTGCTGGGAAGTGAACTACTACTTGTCAGGGACTGTTTATTGGAAGCCTTGGGATAGAAATAAAACGGCAGCACTAGCGCTTGGACGTCCAGATGCCTGCACGAGCGCCTCCTGCATGCACAGGCGAGGCCTGCACCACTACTTTAGTAATTTTAATGGAGGCGGGCATTTTTAGTTAACGGAGGCGGGCAACGCAATTGCCTCCGTCCAAAGGTCATGGTTAATGATGACCTACGGAGGTGGTTGTTTTGCCCGTCTCAGTTAATTGGTTAACCGGTGCCCACCTCCATTTAATCCCATTAATCGAGGCAGACGTCTTAATATGTCTGTCTCCATTAATGTTCTTCAAAAAAACCCCAAAAAAACTAAAACATTGGAAAGTCAAACCCATGACTTTTTGCTTAACATTACCACGTCTCTACCACTGCACCGCACATTCATTCATGTCTATATATAATATGCTATCTTTTTATATCAATATTTCATAATCTTATATCGGATATTTTGGCTACTAAATGAACTCAAATGAAAACTTTTAACTACAAAGTTTTAAATCTTGTCAAGTACTATTGGATGTATCTCCATCAGAGATAGTTTGAAAATTTCAAAATTTGAGTCTCAAAAAATTTGAATTTCAAACACATATTTGAAACTCTAGATGACTTTAAATCAAAAACTGTCAATAAAATATGTAGATCAGGTCGGCCACTAGAACTTTGGTATTAACTATGTTAACATTTGAGATCGTTTAGGAATTCTAAATTTTAATTCGAAATCTATAACCTTCGAACACATATTTGGGATTCTAAATATCTTCAAATTAAAAACTTTTCACCTACAAAGTTGTAGATTCTATTGAGAACTATAACAGTTGTATAGACCATATCAACATCTGAGAACGTTTAATAATTTTAAATTTCAAATTTTAAAATTTATACACTTACAACAATATTTTAGGATCATAAATAGTTTAAATTAAAAAAAATTTCAACTACAAAGTTGTAGATCTCGTCAAGAGCTACAATTTTGATATAAAGTTTGTTTTCATTCAAGTTCATATGAAAAAGTTATGAATTATTTTTTGTTGCAATCATTAACTGAAACGAACATCTTCCGTCTTCGTAAATAGATTTACGAAGGCTCACGCTTATAACGCATACCTCCAAAAATAATTGAATAACCGAGGTGGTTGGCTTACGGTACACGTCTTGGCTAATCTATTAACGGGCAACCGCCTCGGTTAATCGATGATTAACCGAGCCTTCGTTAATGATTAACCAAGGCGGTTGCTCGGGCAGCAGCCCTGCCACCTATTAACGGAGGCAGCCGCCTAGCCCGCCCATTGGTTAATAAAACCCACCGCCTTGCAAAACCAATCCTGTAGTAGAGCTCGCGCCGTTCCCCCACGCTTCCATGCTCCTACGCCCCTCCACACTAGCTGCGCCGCTTCCCTCCATGCACGGCGCCCCAGCAGCTGCAGCAGACGGCTACGGCAGGTGGCTCACATTGCAATATGCACAACACCCCTGTTCTATGTTTGAAACATCCAGATGAAACACTTGCAACATATGTACAAAACAACTGAAACATTCGAAACATGCGTCTAAAACACTTGCAACAACACATGAAAAACACTTGAAATACAGTGCAAACATATGCAATATCTAGATAAAATACTTGCAACGTATGTGTTAAAAAAACATGCAACATACAGATAAACACACTTGCAACCTAGGTGAAAAATCAAAAGAAATATTGAGAATAGACACTTGCAACATACGTGTACAACCATTGCAATATATGCAACATCTCGATCTAGTTTTACAACATCCGCACCTATGAAACACCTGAAACACGTGAAACATGTGCTTGCAACATGGGGGAGCCCGGGCCGGGCGATTGCTGCCGTCGGGATCGGAGCCGGCGGTGCGCGAGCACCACCACCATCACCATCACTAGTAGCACCGGGCTTGGCTCGGCTAAGCGAGTGGCGCGCGCGACAGGTAGGAGCGAGCGGCTCGGGATGGGCGAGCGCGATGGTCGGGAGCGAGTGGCGCGAGATGGGCGCGTGGCAGCAGCGAGGTGGAGTGGGCACGCGGCGTCCAGACGGGAAGGCCGCGGTTGGAGAAGGCTGCTTCGTTGGAGAAGACCGGTGGTGAGCGGGCGGCGCGGTGGTGCTCAGTGGCGGTCGCATACGTGCGGCAGTGAGGAAAAGAAATTTTGCTGTGTTTTTTTTATTATTTTGGAGAAGCAGTGTCGTGCCGAAGGCAGAGCGGAGGAGGTCTGTTGGGCCCGATCGTTGCGCAAGTCCGGGAACGAGCTGTCCGGATGGAACACGCCTGGACGCCCGTGTGCCAGCGTTACCGTAAAAAAACAGTGTATTGGAAGCCGATGCTTTGAAAAAATATTAAAGTTACAGTGAGCTTGTGCCGCGCATGACAATCACAACGGCGTGCAGTCGTCATCTGTGTTATTTCTCTATGGGCCAAAATGCCTAACAATCCAAGTGTTACACACAAAGTCCGACACCACCTAGACCCATCTCGTGCAACTCAGATCCATGGCCCAGTAATTTAGCCTGTTCGCTTGAGATTATCAGCCAAATCAGCCAGCCAGCCCGCAGTGTTTTTCTCTCAAAAAAACCAGCCAACAGTACTTTCAGCCAGCCAAATCAACCCAAGCGATCAGGCTGAAAGTTTGGTTTTTACAAAAACCACAGTATAACACAATCATACAAACTCTGCTTCATTTTAAGTTAAGCCCAGTCTTGCTATACAAGTTTTATAGTTTTCCAATCTCTTGAATTTGAATTTATAGTCATAGATATTATTTAGTGGCATAACTTTATTTATTGAGTTATCGGTTTACTTATTATGAGTATATATACACGACGTTTTTTATAGCAACACATGGGTGTATTTGCTAGTACACAATGATATGACTATGATTTTGTTCTATCTCTTGATCGATGGTGTGTCCACGTTAACGTCTTGTGCTGCAAAGTAGCATCAACATTTAGGGGTGTGTCCACGTTAACGTCTTGTGCTACATAATTTGCCCTGTTCAGCCGGCTTATAAGCCGTCTTTTTCGGCTTGTCTTTTCAGTCGGAATAGTGTTTTTCTCTTAAAAAAAATCAGTCAGAACAGTATTTTAACTTGTTTTTTCAGCGAAGTGAACAGGGGCATATGATTGCGACGGCCTTAGTCCCTTATTGGTACCTATTACTAATCCTGAGCATACAAGGTCCACTTATTCCAGTTGAAGACATGATTTGATACGACGCGTACGTACACTTGCAGAGGCCCACGATGCTGAGAGGAGAACCTGCATACAAACAAAAGGGCCTAAACTTAGTAGAAAATGACAGACCTCCCAAAAAAAATTAGAAAATGACAAGGCCTGGACGGTACGTGAAAACAAACCACACTGCATTACCTTCTTTTTAAGTAAAAAACCGGGTTTAAGAATCACGGACTTTTATTTCCTTTGAATCAGTGGCGGACCCAGGATTTTAGAGCAGGTATACTCATGGCAAGATAATATTTGGATGAACAACACAAAAAGTTCCGATGAGCTTAGATAAAAGATACATATAGTTCAAACTAAATTTGTTCCATAACTAATTGAGATTACAAAATATTAGAAGAAAATTACAATTAAATTTTAACTCTTCGATCTCTCATTGCTTGATAGTGACTGATGATGTCATGATCTTTGACTTGCAAAAAGAACTCACGCTCAATAAATGTGACCAAACAATCATTCAAGTACTGGTCTCCCATTCTATTTCTCAACTTGTTCTTCACATAATTCATTATTGAAAACACTCTTTCTACAGTAGCAGTTGCTACAGGTAGCACTAGGACCAATTTGAGAAGTCTGTACACAAGATCATGTTTGGTGTGCTTATTTGTTGAAACAAGCATGACACAAAGCTTAGCAAGGCTGTTCACTTGTTTAAATCTTTCATCTTCACGCATATCAGTAATAAAGAGTTGAAGCTGACAAGGGAGATGGTCTACCTCTAGTCTTGCATTGGGATAAAATTGAGCTAGCTTAAACAAACTTGCTTTGTCAAAAGCTGCAAATGAATTAACATGATTGAATGCTGACATGCAGATAAGCAAATCTGTGTTTATCTCATCAAACCTGTCATTCAGCTCTTGAAGTTGTCTATTAATAACACTTAAGAACATGTCCACATGATAACGGTGCATGTAACACCCTCGGTGTTACCGCGTGTAACTTTGCACTAAAACATGTCATGAGCATTTTACTTATGTGTTTTAGCTTGTGCCAAGTTCGTGGAATCATTTTAGTAAATCGAATTAGCTAATGAAAATATCAATTGAAAGTTGCCGCAATAACCGTGTTGTAGCGATTAAGGTTCAAAAACGAATTTTATTTAACAAAACCGTTATAGAACTTGTATATAACGCTTTAACGAGTTTTGAAGTAATGTTCCGAGGAGCGTAGTGCAACCCTTGCGGTGGTAAAGTATTTTGGCTATCTAGTTTTTCGAGTAGCTTGGAAATTGAAATTGGAAAAAACCAAGAATAGGCTTCGGACCGTAGGCTGTGAACAGTTTGACAACCTCGTGTTTGCGAGCTTTTTCTGCTTAAATGGGTTGCCAACTTAATTGTGTCTCAGCCCCTCGGTTTCGCCCTTGGTGCCCTCTTGGCCGTAGTCCTGATGGTTAAGCCGAAGTGGAGTCAGGTTAGTGGTTTTTGGCGCTTTAAATTTTGTGCTCACGTACCGTCGGCGTCTGTCGTCCTCCCTGAGCGCGGTCACCGCACGGTCGCGGCGCGCCTTGCTGGCCGAGCCGCGCGTCGTGCCTGTCTGACCAAGCAGGGGTGTCAGGCCGGGTCCCGCGTTGCTTGGCCGTAGTCGGCCACGGCGTGCCGTTGACCTCACTCGTTGGCCAGCTGCAACCGCTGCCTCCCCTCCTTGGCCGCTTGCTCCTCTGCTCGCCACGGCTGCCGGTCGCGGCAGTCGCGTTGCCGCGCGGTCACTCAACCACGTCGCGTTGCCGTCTCTGCGGCGCGCCTGCGCTGCATCCCCTCGCGCGTGGGCGCCTGCAGCTTGTCCACCCTGCGCCGTGGCGTCGTCAGCGCCAGCGGGTCTTCCCTCTCTCCTCCGCACTGTCCCCACGACTCGGACCCGTAGTGCAAGTTCGTCGGCTTGCTACCACCCTTTCTCAATTCCTCTCGTGCACGGCTTCGGCCTCACGTCCTTTGGCCAAGCGACCCCACCCCTCTGAAATCGCGTCACGGTCGGCGCCAATTTTGGCGTTTTCCCTCCGGCGAGCCGATAAGGGCGTATCAGTGCGCGTCGAAGGGCAATCGCCCTGCTGACCGTCTCGCAGCAAGCTTGTTGCTCCTCCGGGGTCGCCACGAGCCACTTGTCGCCCTGCGCACGTGAGCCCCACCTCCGCCACCCCTTCTAGCTCGGTGACGCAGCCGCGCCACCGTGGAGCACCGGCGTACTCTCGGATCGCACGCGGGCGGCCTAACCTCGCTACCTCTCAGCTTCCACCGTCACGGTGGTGAGGTTGTCGGTAGGTTACTGTTGCCCCCCAACCCTTCTGTTTTGTCCCGCTGACCCTCGGCTCACCGGAACGTCCTCGTCGGCGTTGCAATTCGGTGGCTGTCGTGGGAAGGCTGCGTTGGTCCACCCCCGGTCCTCTAATCACCGCCCATCGTCTCGGGTTGTCTATCTGGTGAGTATCGGCCTTTTGGATCAGAGTAGGTAGGTCTCAGGTGGCCGGCGTGGCGGCTCTGTGCCGGTGGGTGCCGCGCCGGAGTGCGGGGGGCGTCCGGGGACCTTCCCGTTGCGAGGGAGGAAGAGCTGAGGGGTTTTCGTGAAAGATCGCAGTCTCAGGGAGCAGTACTTAGGATCGCGGGCGAGTTTGGCGCTAGCGCGGGGAGGTTTTCGCATAATCGCCCGAGCGCGCGTGCGGGCTGTCCGCGTGGGCCGCCTTTCGCTTGCGCGTTGCTGGGTCGTGGCGGTGAGTGTGCGCGCACGCGTTGAGCTCGGGTGGGCCGCGTGGATTGGGCCGTGCGGTCAGTTTGGAGTTTTCCATTTCTCTAAAGAAGTCAAATTAGCTTATGATTTCATGTAAATGACTATACTTTGGAAAATCGTAATAAATTAGTTGAGCGCCCAAAAATTGCAAGACCAGTTTTGTTAGATCGGTAATTTCATCCTCTAGCAGTTGATGTAATGATTTCACGTGTAGCTGTAGTGATGCTCGGTCGATTAAATCTTTGCGTAAAGTGGCGAATATTAATGCAACCTTCTGTAGGAAAATTTTGTGGCAAATCTAGGATAGCTCGAGCTCTAAAGTTTTTACGGTGGCTTCCTGATCTTTGTTAGATGCTTGCTGTAATTTTGTTATAGCCTTCGAATAGCTTGTTTGTTAGGGTAACTGGGTTTCCCTGGTAGTGCTGGTAGTAAACCAGTAATTAGAAAATGGTGCGCTTGTTAGTTGCTGGAGTCGTTTTGCATCAAGTTGACCTTGTTAGTAGAAAGAATGATAGCTTAGCATATTAGCTATTAGAGTTACCGTTGTCCCCTTTTTAAGTGTGGTATTATCATTGCCTGCATGTAGATCACGAGGGAGTCGAGTACGTGGCCGCGGAGGAGCAGGACTACGAGGAAGTCATCGAGGAGTACGAGGAGGAAATATTTGTACCTGAGGAGTTCCAGGAGCCGCCCACGACTGACACCTCTGACTGTGCGCCTGCCCAAGGCAAGCCCCGGTGCATAACCCTTATTTTTGCAAATCTGATATATATTTAAATGTGGTGCATTTAAGTTACAGGAATTTCTATGATACCCACATTGTTGATATTTGGTAACGCAATTAGGAAATGATCCGTAAGCGCACGGATATCGGTGAGCACTTCACCCGGGATGTTATCCAGAGTATCGTATTTATTTTTTTACCACTAGGAGAAAGCGTGCATCTGACTAACCAAATCTATTACTACTAACCTTTAGGCTACAACCACTGTGATTTGATGTGAGCGATTATAGAGAAGACTACAACTGCACTCTCGTTCTAACCTTGGTAAGGATGATCTACTGCTCTATTGGGGAGGCTCACGGAATCTAGACACCTCAAAGGATGTTCGACCCGCACCTATAAACCCTATCGATCCTGCTAACGGGATATGGAATACAAAGGTAGCTACGGAAATGTCACGTTCCTGGCTACTACCATAGTCCGGCTAGACAAGGGATATCTATGAGTATCCTAGCCCAAACACCTCGTTTACGCTAGAGATGATTACTCTAAACTCTACGCGAAGAGATTAAAGTAAACTCATAAACCAAAGAACAATAAAACAAAGAACTTACTAGAATTTAGAAGTCGAAATACTGAAGAATCCTAGGAGCAAGCCTTGGGTTAGGAGAACTTGATCCTGCAGGTACAACCTCGAAGTAGTCACCGACAGGCCGGGCTTCCTTCGATCTATACCTCCACTCTATCTCTCTCAATCTAGAAGAACTAAGTCTAATCTCACATTGGATGCTAAGCCCTAATGAGGTGGGAACCCTAAGGGAACCTCTCTCTCTGAATCCTCTCTGGAAAATATGAAAATAATGGACTTGGATTCTCCTCTCCAGGGGTCAGGGGTCCTGCTTATATAGTCCCTTCAAGTGAACCTGGGCCGTCGGATCAAACCGACATTAATCGCACGGTTTTCCTTGATCCTTTAGGTCGGTGGGGCATAATTCGCGAGACTCATCCTGATTGGTTGCAGACCTAGGGCGGGCGCCCCAGGGTCCAGGGCGGGCGCCCTGGTCCCGGGCCCGTTCGGCCTCCCGTTCGATCCCGTGGCTTCTGGAGTCTTCTAGATGATAGAAAATCGGTGAACACGTTAATATCTCTATGTAATTCCGACGTGTGGGCCTTTCCTTTGTATTTCCTGATAACCCCCTGCAGAAACAGATAAACAACAAAACTCGTGAAATTCTGTCAGATCAAACCCTAATTCTAGGTGTTGCTTGCATATAGGTCCTTTTCCTTATTTATTGGATAATTAAAATTGATACTTAAGAACTGTCAACAAACACCCCCATACTTAGACTTTTACTCGTCCTCGAGAAAAGGATGGTTCAGAAAAATAACTGGGGTTGAAACATTGTAAAGCATTCTTTTTATACCTACAGGGTGTTGTGAATGTTCACTGTGCACTGTAGTCAGGGAAATATATGATTGAAGTAGAGATCCTTTCTTCTCATCCTGTCACTTGGAGTTTTTTTATATATTTTTGAATAGAAAACTTAGCATACCTTTATCCTCATAGGGGCTCTCAGATCACTCATTTATCTTTTGTATATCTCACTGAGGCTGTTTTAATTTGTAGAAATTCTCAAGCATACTTACTTTGCATATATTGCCTGGGTCAAAACGGGATCCGAGGAGAGGAATGCCATACTCTTAGATCAAAGACTTTGAAAATTAAAACTTGTCAACTCTTACTGGCATATTGCTTATTAGAGGGACCATGGGCTATCATTTTCTTTTTACCATATATATTTTTATCATCTCATTTTTTTTTCAGGTGGATACTGAGGTACCCCTAATTCTACTTCCTGACACTTGTCCATTTTTCTGCGAGGTTGTCGAGCACTTGCTCCTTTTTATTTCCTCGAAATATATTTTTGCATAGCACATGCCTCTAATGCAATAATACTTCGAAAGAGTGAATCTTTCTGAATAAAAATGTCTTGATCTTGGGAGCATGATAAATCTCTCAACAAGGGTCTAACTTGTTTTGCACAAACTCAATACAAAGCAAATTAACATTTTTAGGTTTATCAGGCATATAAAATACTGAGGATGGTAGCTATATTTTTGAAGTTTTTTGAAAAGAAAATCTCCAAGCGACAAAGATTTCAAGAATAAGATACTCATATTCTACTATCTCACATTCCACAATGACTTGAGTAACACATGGTTTTTAAAATGATTTTCAATAAATGCAGGTTTTCAGAAATATCACAGAGTGAGATTGATCATGATTAAAAATATTTTTGTCTTTTTAAATTATCATGTTAGGAACAATATTCTACACAGCCCAATATGTATTTGTATATATGTAAATAAAGCGTGCAGAGTATGTACCTGAATCGTGGAGTGGTGCAATCGAAGTGCATTTACCATGTCGGGGGATTCTCCCATACTTGTTTCCTGCTTTCTTGCATAAAAATAAAGTGGAGATATACGAGGCATAATAATAATAATCTTTATTTGTCTTGAGGCATTTATTACACTGACTAATGAAGCAAACTAATCTAAACTGAATTGAATCTAATTGAATCTAATGATGAAGACTAAGACACATTGCCTCAAGGTCTAATCTAGATAGCTCAGTGTTGCTCTAAATTCCTGATCCTAGCAAGGGCATCAGAAAGGTCACGTTTAAGCGCGAGCACAGTAGTGTTCAGGTTGGAGACCTGCCTACTAAGGGAGCTAACTGTGGACTGAAGTTCCATAATATGTCTATTTGCTGTCCTGATGTCCTCATCCACATCTGCTATGGTCCTGCGGCGCTTCGGTGGTGTCTCAAACGAATTGAGAGCGTGCTTAGGAGCTTCCTTTGGTGGGATGAAGCGAACTTTTGCTGTCCTAACTCCTTCGAAGCGGGGCCTCTCCTTCTCCGTAGTGTATTGGACGTTGCTGATCTCGCCGCTCTGGTTGGTCTTGACGCCTACAACCCGCTCATTGGGTTTAGGTGGCAGGATTTTCGTGCCGGCTGGTACCTTGACGATGGCTTCTTGCTTGGACGACGGTCCCTTGAGAAGAAGGGGCTGCGGTGGTGCAGTAAGAACTAGTTGGGCGTAGTAGGATGAGATTGAGCTGCGCTGGTTTGATGGTGGGGCTGCTAGCTGTCGCTCTGTGTTGGCCGGGACGTAGGCGTCGGGGTCATCCTTGGGCTTGCGGTTGAGGTCGTAAGGGACGATCTCCCAGTTGCGGTGGGTCTTGTCGGCCATTGGAGAAGCAAGGAACTAGATAAGCTCTAATTGAGGAGGAGAGAAGGATTGAATGAATTGGTGTTGAAAGCTGACGTCAGGGGTCTATTTATATAGGGGTCAAAAAGTGCCTCTAGGGTTTCCATAGATCCATCCCGCTGCCGGGCGTGCGTAACAACCCATTCACAGAATTTTCTGGATAACCATAGATGAGGAAAGCACGTCAGAAGAGGCCGGGGCCGAGGGGACACCAGGGCAGGGTGCCCGCCCTCATCATCAGGGCGCCCGCCCTGGGCCTGCCTCCTCTGCGGGCCCGCTTGCTCGAGCATGTTTCTAGAAGTATTTTTATCCCGAAAAATATATACGTGGCCCAAAAACGTCAGATTAAAAAGGTCGGGCTTTAATTCTCCATCGGAAGGTAAAAATGGATCACGTCTATTTCTTCTAATTCTTTATTGGGTTCTAAAAATAATTTAAGACGTTGACCATTTACCTTGAATAACGTACCTTCGTCGTTTTGAAGTGTAATAGCTCCTTGGGATGATGAATTGACTACCTTGTATGGTCCTTCCCATTTACTCCGGAGTTTTCCATGCCCGAAAAGCTTCACCCTGGAATTAAAAAGTAATACCTTATCTCCGGGTGAGAACTCCTTCTTCTTGATCCTCTTATTATGCCATCTTTTGACTCTTTCTTTGTAGATCTTCGAATTGTGATATGCTTTCTCTCGCCATTCTTCCAATTCTGATAGTTGCATTCTTCTATGATCTCCAGCAACATCTAGGTCCATATTCCATCTTCTTATGGCCCAGTGTGCTTTGAACTCTAGTTCAACAGGCAAGTGGCAAGTCTTCCCGTACACCAATTGGTATGGGGTCATTCCAATTGGGGTCTTGTATGCTGTCCGGTATGCCCAGAGTGCATTGGGTAACTTTTCCTTCCATGCTGTTCCCATCTCATTTACTGTTTTCTGAAGAATGTTCTTGATTTGCTTGTTGGAAGTCTCTGCTTGGCCACTTGTCTGAGGATGATATGGGGTAGCAACGTTGTGACGGATTCCATGTTTTGCTAGATAATGCTCAAAGCGTTTGTCAATGAAGTGTGATCCCCCATCACTTATCACCACCCTAGGGACTCCAAATCTTGGAAATATAATCTCTTCAAACATCCTCTTTGAATTAATATTGTCGGCACGTTTGCAAGGTAGTGCTTCTACCCACTTGGAGACGTAGTCAACTGCCACCAAGATGAATTCACACTTCTTTGATGGAGGAAATGGACCCATGTAGTCTATTCCCCAAACATCAAAGAGCTCAATCTGAAGGTTGTTGGTGAGTGGCATAATATCTCTTGTATTTATGTTTCCGTGCCTTTGACATGGCCCACATCTTCTGATATATTGCATTGTGTCTTCATACATTGTAGGCCAATAGAATCCACATTGCCAGATCTTTGAATGTGTACGGAATGCTCCATAATGACCTCCGTATGGTGATGAATGGCATCTGTCGATGATCTTCCACCCTTTCTCAGTGGTCACACACCTTCTAAGTAAGCCATCAGCGCATACTCGGAAGAGGTATGGCTCATCCCATATGTGTGAACGACTTTCTTGAATAAGCTTCTTCTTGTTCGCTCCTGGTGGTACATACCCTGAAACTATAAAATTAACAATATCTGCATACCAGGGGTCAGACCTGTTGATTCCATAGAGCATGTCGTCCCAGAGTGAATCATTAATGGGTGTTTCCTGTGGATCCTTAAAGTGCATTCTAGACAAGTGATCAGCAATAGAATTTTCTACTCCCTTTTTATCTTTTATTTCTAAGTCAAATTCTTGGAGTAACAAGATCCATCTAATTAGGTGAGGTTTAGCATCTTTTTTAGTGAGCAAATATTTTAGTGCAGCATGATCAGTGTAAACAATTATTTTAGCTCCTACTAAGTAAGATCTAAATTTATCAATGGCAAAGACAACAGCCAGAAGCTCTTTTTCAGTGGTTGCATAATTAAGTTGAGCTCCTGTCAAAGTTTTACTGGCGTAAGCAATTGCATGACGCTTCTTGTCTTTTGTTTGCCCCAAAACTGCCCCCACAGCATAATCACTAGCATCACACATAATTTCAAAAGGCAACGACCAATCAGGGGGTTGAATGATTGGTGCAGAGATGAGTGCATTCTTTAATAATTCAAAAGCTTTTAAACATGCATCATCAAATTCGAAAGGAGCATCCTTGGCTAGCAAAAGAGTGAGTGGTCTAGCAATAAATGAAAAATCTTTTATGAATCTGCGATAAAAACCAGCATGGCCAAGAAAGCTTCGAATTCCTTTTATATTCACAGGTGGAGGTAGTTGTTCTATTACTTCAATTTTAGCTTTATCTACCTCAATACCTCTTTCAGACACTAGGTGTCCTAGCACTATTCCTTCCCTAACCATAAAATGACATTTTTCCCAGTTAAGGACTAAGTGCTTTTCTTTGCATCTTTGCAAAACCTTGTCTAAGTTTTCAAGACAATTATCAAAAGTTTTTCCATAAACAGAAAAATCATCCATGAAAACTTCCATAATCTCTTCAATCATATCAGAAAATATAGACATCATGCATCTTTGAAAAGAAGCTGGTGCATTACATAGCCCAAAAGACATTCTACGATAAGCATAAGTTCCGTATGGACAGGTAAAAGTGGTTTTGCTTTGATCATCAGGATGGATCGGGATCTGGTGGTACCCTGAATATCCATCTAAGAAACAGAAGAATGAATGGTTCGCTAACCGCTCTAACATCTCATCTATAAAAGGTAAAGGAAAGTGATCCTTTTTCGTGGCTTTATTCAGTTTTCTATAGTCAATGCACATCCGCCACCCTGTGACGGTGCGTTGCGGAATTAGCTCGTTCTTCTCATTTGTAACAACAGTCATGCCTCCCTTTTTAGGCACAACTTGAACAGGGCTCACCCACTCACTATGCGGCACAGGATATATAATCCCTGCATGCAGCAACTTTATAACTTCCTTTTTAACTACTTCTCTCATCGCGTTGTTGAGTCTACGTTGGGGTTCCCGAGAAGGTGAAATAGAAGGATCTGTCGGAATGCGATGGGTGCAAATCATAGGACTGATTCCTGTAAGATCTTGGAGTGAGTAGCCAAAGACTGAGTGATGTTTTTCTAAAACGGTCATTAATCGCAGAGTTTGTTCCTGAGTGAGTTTATTACTAATGATCACAGGAAACTCTGGATTATTATTTAGGAAAGCATAGATAAGACCGGGTGGTAAAGTTTTAAGCTCTATAGGAGGTCTGGGTGTTTCTGCAAACTCATCTAAAGGTTCAGGTTCAGAAGGTTTAGCTTCCTCTTCTATGAAGAAAGGGGCTTCTTCTTCTAAGTCTGATTCATTTAAAAGCTCTAGAGACGCAGCTTTTACCTCTTCCATAGGATCAGGCAAAAGAGATGACTCGATCTTATTATTCAAGGAGTGAGAAATTGTCATAGGGAATTTAAAATCCTTTCCAAAAGAAATGTGTAGCTTTCCAGTTTGACCTTCATAAAGGAGTCTTCTAAATGGTTGTCCTATCAACAGGTCGAAGTCCCATGTATCAAAGATATAAAAGTTCAAATGAATCATGGAGCCTTCTACCATAAAGGGTAGGACATTCACAATTCCAAGACTGGGGACCAATCGTCCCGAAGATTCCTTCATGAACTTTGTTGTGGGGGTTAAAATTAATTTTCCAAATAATTTAAGTGCAAAAGCTTCAGACATGATATTGATCCCCACAACAGGATTATAGAGAGCATCAAATTGATCAGAATCATAAGCACAGCGTATAGTGATAGGAGGTGTATCCAAACGGATCACTTCAGAGGAAAGCTCTGACTCCTCCAACCATTCGCTACTCATGACTGAGATAAGCTCTCTCAATTGATATTCACTTGGTAAACAAATGCTATAATGGCCGCTTTGGGGTTTGTCTATAGAATGGTAGTTTGAAATGTTTCCAAAATCGGCAAAAAGATTGGATTCTATATCCAGCATGAAATCAGGTGGTGGAATTTCTTCCTTTTGTGGCTCAAAACTTGGGATAGCTGAAGTAGGTGAAGAATTCAGCAGAGTGTCTACTTCGGCTTCGTTGGTTTCATCATGGAGGGTATTATCCATCTCAGCTTCTAGGATTCTATCTAGGATCGCTCTAGCTTCATCAGTAGGGATACGAAAGAAAGAACCTCTAGACATTGTATGTAGCATTTGTTTATGATCTTTCTGAAGACCTCGAAAGAAATGAAAAAGGAGAATAGGGTCTTCAATATTGAGTTTTGGACCAGATTCTAAAAGATCAGAAAAATGTTTCTAGGATTTTCCCAAAGTTTCATTTTCTTTTTGTTTAAAAGATAGAACTTCGAGTCTAAGGTCGGCGATACGATCGAGGGAATAAAAATCTAAACAGAAGTTGGCTCGTAAGACTCCCCATTCACCTCGTTGTTGACTTACCTTCTGACTATACCATCGTCTAGCTTCTCCTCTTAAGGAAAAAGGAAAAAGCTTCCAACGTAAAGTCTTATCAGAAATGCCTTCAATGCGAAGACAATCGCATGTTTGCTCAAAATCTCTAATATGAAGGTAAGGATTTTCGTCTTCCTTTTCCGAAAAGGATAGGTTCTCAATCATGGCAATTAACCTTGAACTTAACCTATACTGGGATGTTTGGATAGGCTGTGATGACTCCCATGGTAAAAGGTTAGTTTCCGAAGGTGTTGCAAATTGATAGATTGATTTAGAATCTTGGTTCTCCATAAGGTAAGAATAAAGAAAAGATAAGGAATAAAAAGATAAAGAAAGATAAAAGTATAGGTACAAGCTAGTAGTAAGATTCAAGGTTATCTCAGCAAACCGTCTTTCTCCCCGGCAACGGCGCCAGAAATGCTTGTTGATATTTGGTAACGCAATTAGGAAATGATCCGCAAGCGTACGGATATCGGTGAGCACTTCACCCGGGATGTTATCCAGAGTATCGTATTTATTTTTTTACCACTAGGAGAAAGCGTGCATCTGACTAACCAAATCTATTACTACTAACCTTTAGGCTACAACCACTGTGATTTGATGTGAGCGATTATAGAGAAGACTACAACTGCACTCTCATTCTAACCTTGGTAAGGATGATCTACTGCTCTATTGGGGAGGCTCACGGAATCTAGACACCTCAAAGGATGTTCGACCCGCACCTATAAACCATATCGATCCTGCTAACGGGATATGGAATACAAAGGTAGCTACGGAAATGTCACGTTCCTCGCTACTACCACAGTCCGGCTAGACAGGGGATATCTATGAGTATCCTAGCCCAAACACCTCATTTACGCTAGAGATGATTACTCTAAACTCTACGAGAAGAGATTAAAGTAAACTCATAAACCAAAGAACAATAAAACAAAGAACTTACTAGAATTTAGAAGTCGAAATACTGAAGAATCCTAGGAGCAAGCCTCGGGTTAGGAGAACTTGATCCTACAGGTACAACCTCGAAGTAGTCACCGACAGGCCGGGCTTCCTTCGATCTATACCTCCACTCTATCTCTCTCAATCTAGAAGAACTAAGTCTAATCTCACATTGGATGCTAAGCCCTAATGAGGTGGGAACCCTAAGGGAACCTCTCTCTCTGAATCCTCTCTGGAAAATATGAAAATAATGGACTTGGATTCTCCTCTCCAGGGGCCAGGGGTCCTGCTTATATAGTCCCTTCAAGTGAACCTGGGCCGTCGGATCAAACCGACATTAATCGCACGGTTTTCCTTGATCCTTTAGGTCGGTGGGGCATAATCCGCGAGACTCATCCTGATTGGTTGCAGACCTAGGGCGGGCGCCCCAGGGTCTAGGGCGGGCGCCCTGGTCCCGGGCCCGTTCGGCCTCCCGTTCGATCCCGTGGCTTCTGGAGTCTTCTAGATGATAGAAAATCGGTGAACACGTTAATATCTCTATGTAATTCCGACGTGTGGGCCTTTCCTTTGTATTTCCTGATAACCCCCTGCAGAAACAGATAAACAACAAAACTCGTGGAATTCTGTCAGATTAAACCCTAATTCTAGGTGTTGCTTGCATATAGGTCCTTTTCCTTATTTATTGGATAATTAAAATTGATACTTAAGAACTGTCAACACACATGCATATATATATATATTTATACCCATGGGTCTTACTAGTACAGGATCATATAGTTGCTTCGCTTAGGATCATCGGTAGGGTGAGTAACCTGTCGTTGCTCACAATAGGGAGTTACTCTAATGATTATTACATTTGGGTAAAAGGGTGGAAAGGAAATGGCGGCCGGGTAGGGATGTGGTATGGTTATTGGTGGGTGTAGCCAGTTGTGTCCCGCGGCCACGGGGCATAATTGGGTTGCACTGTTTCCCTGTCTGTGTCAATTATGGACCGTTCATTGCATGGACCCTGGTCAAGTCACATATCTCCTTATCCTGAGCATATACTAGCAGATGGGGGCTAGGAAGACTTGTTGCTCTCTTGTCATGGGCTCCGGCTCTTTCCGGACCAACTGATTAGAGGCGAGGATAGGTGGAGGTCTTAGCACCGTATTGAGGCCGGGCCTCGAATGCGGGAGCTAGGAGTCCAAGTTTAGATGGGGACCTGGAAACCTGTGACAGGAGGGGAACGGGTTGATCTTGCTTGTGCCTGGGGTACAAGCGAGGCGTGTGTTTTTCGAGGTACCCAGCTGGGCACATTGATTCGCGAATCGCCGTTTCTGCGTGATGGTATGGCTTGACTACGCTCTGGCATCGTAGTAAGAATTGGAAATGGAAAGAGGGAAAAATGGTCCTGAGTTGCTCAACTTTTGCTTGGTTATAGCATAGGTGCTTACATAGATTATTGGCTAATGAATAAAATGCGGCTTTTAAAGGTTACGAAATCAAGGACACACTCTTAGTGCTGTTTTCAGCAAACAAGAAAACCCACAAGCCATAAAGCCTATCATGATTCTTGAGAGTCGGGAAATATATTTCCCAGTCGGGTAAGTCTTACGAGTATATTGTGTACTCAGGGTTTATTTTACCCTGTTGCAGGTGCACCTTGAGCAGGTTTGTCTGGTGTGAAGGATTCTTCTGATGGGCACAGACAGATTCTCATTGCTTCCGCTAGATGTTATTTGATTTCCGCTGTTAATTTAACACTCTGAACCTCTAGTATTGTAATAACTATTTTTGAGACTCTGTATTGTATGAAATGGACTAAGTATTGTAAGTTTGTACTCATTATTGGATCCCGGGTGAAAAATGTGGAGTGTTCGAGTTCTCCCGTCGGGTGTGCTCGACGGAATCATCTGGTTTAGTTCACCTTCAGGGCACTTAGTGTCTTGTGGAAGACAAGCGCCCTGAAAGCGTGCTAAACTGGGCGATTCTGCCACAGTTGGTACCAGAGCCAATAATGAGCTTACAAGCTTAATCACCTATTTCAAAAGGCTTAAAACCTTGACCAACAAAAAGGTTTATGAAAATTAGGATGCGGTATAGTCGACGTAATTAAGTAGTAAAGCCCTAGCAATATGGTTTACTAGGATAGTGGCACTGGTTTTCCTAACCATCTTCTGCAGGTACACTAACTTACGTTGCGTAAGGAAGCGCTAGTTTCGGAAGTGAGTGTACGATGTGCCAAAGTCTAGCGAAAGGCCGCTATATTTCTGGCTTGAGTGAACGTGTAGGGCGATGCATGCATCACCAAGATAAAAACCTGGTTAATCTAAAAACCCCTTCACGATAATCGTAGATAGTAACAGGGTAGAATAAGAATTAAAATGAATTGCTTCAATTCTTTTGAAGGTCGTATCATCGTCTCAGTCTCGTTCTCTAAATTTGGAGAAGTGCCCTAATGGTTGGTTCTTATCTGTTACAGATGAACCTGAGGTCCAGTCGCGGGGCAGCTGGGTCTGTTCATGGGAGTACCAGCGCTGGAGCGGGCCGTGACCCGGAGGGCCGCGACCCGGAGAATGGTCGTGAGAATGTCGGGGAGAGTCATGACGCCCCACGCTTGGCTCCTCTTCCACCGCCACCGCTGCCTCTGATGACTCAAGTGGAGATGATGGCGGAGTTGTTAGCTTCTCGTCGTGAGACGGCCCGTGCCCTGGAGCTAATGGCACAGGCTGTCGGTGGCCTCGCTCGTGGGGGTTCCAGTGGCAACGGTGGGGACGGGGGGCGGTGCCCGTGGTCTTGAGAGGCCCTGTTCGTATCAGGACTTCTTGAAGACTAACCCTCCCACGTTCGCACCGACTGCAGAGCCTCTGGACGCGGAGCATTGGCTTCGTGTGCTGGAGCAAAAGTTTCTGCTGCTCACGGTGACCGATGAGCAGAAGGTGCGCTTCGCCGCACAGCCGCTGCTGGGGTCTGCCAACGCTTGGTGGGATACCTTTAACGCCATGCAGCAGGCGGACCACCGGGTGACTTGGCAGGAGTTCACTGCCGCTTTTTGAGAGTACTTCATTCTTATGGGCGTTCTGAACAGGAAGCTCTCAGAGTTCTTGGACCTGAAGCAGGGAAGCCTGTCCGTGATGGATTATGCCAACAAGTTCAACCACTTGGCACAGTATGCTGACACTCATGTGGACACAGATGAGAAGAAGAGGGACCGCTTCTACCGTGGCCTCTCTTGTGTTCTGCAAAAGGAGCTGTACACCGGGAACTACCAGACTTTTGGCACCTTGATGAATGCAGCCATTGCTATGGAGGGTCTGCAGTGTGACACTCAGGCCGAGTGGAAGTGCAAGCGGGGGATTTCTGGGTCTTCTGGTCACCAGCAGGCGCAGAAGATGCAAGTTGTTAAGAGGATGTCGTACCATTCCCCTGGTGGATAGCCGTCTCGACAGCCTCAGTAGACTCGTCAGGCTCCAACGACTCAGTACCATGCACCTTCCCAGCAAGTGCAACAGCCATAGGGACAGCAGTTTCCACCTCGTCAGGGACAGATGGTCAAGTCTACTGGCTGTTTCAAGTGTGGCAAGGAGGGCCACTTTGCTCGGGAGTGTCCTGAGAACCGGCCCGTTCAGTCTGCCCAGCCGTCCGCTAACTCTCGTCTGATCAAGAGGACGGTTGTCAAGAAGAAAGTCCCAGTGAGCCGTTCGGGACAAGTGAATTATATGGAGGCTGAGGAAATATTACAGGATCAACCCGTGATGGCTGGTATGTTCACCATCAACTCTCACCCAGCACTTGTGTTATTTGATTCTGGAGCATCACATTCATTTATGAGCATGGGGTATGCAGAAAGGCATAATCTACCTATTATGGCCATCCCTAAGGCCTATGGAATCAGCACTCCGGGTGCGAAGATATTCATCAACACCCGGACGGATACTGTCAGTTTAGTGCTAGCCACTCACAGTTATCGCCTTCAGTTCATGTTGCTACCTGGGCATGACATTGATGTAATACTGGGCATGAACTGGCTGTAGGTTTATGGGGTAGTGTTGGACCTTAAGCAGAGGGTTGTTGAGTTGTGACTTCCTGCATCCGAGGATAGAATGTCTCTTATCATTCCTTCGGAACTCCCTTCGCCAGTTGCTGCAAATGTGGAAGTCTCTTCTGATCTCACCTCTATTCCAGTGGTATGTGAGTTCCCAGATGTTTTTCCTGATGATCTGCCTGGGTTACCACCGGATAGAGATGTGGAGTTCACCATTGAGTTAGAGCCTGGCACTGCTCCTATTTCCCGGCGCCCCTACCGTATGGCACCGAAGGAGCTAGCTGAAATGAAGAAGCAGTTAGAAGAGTTGCGGAATAAAGGGTTCATCCATCCTAGTTCTTCACCTTGGGGTTGTCCTGCCATTTTTGTGAAGAAGAAGGATGGCACTCTTCGCATGTGTGTGGATTACCGCCCCCTCAATGCGGTAACCATTAAGAACAAGTACCCTTTGCCACGTATTGATGCCTTGTTTGATCAATTGGCTAGGGCAAAGGTGTTCTCTAAAATAGATCTTCGGTTGGGATATCATCAGATAAAGATCCGGCCACAAGATATACCAAGGACAGCTTTTTCTACTAGGTATGGGTTGTATGAGTACCTAGTCATGTCTTTCGGTCTCACAAATGCTCCTGCATTTTTCATGTATCTCATGAATTCAGTCTTTATGCCGGAGTTGGATAAGTTTGTAGTGGTCTTCATCGATGACATCTTGATTTATTCCAAGAATGAAGAAGAGCATACACGGCATCTCCGCACCGTTCTGACCCGGTTGCGAGAGCACAAGCTGTACGCTAAGTTCAGCAAGTGTGAGTTTTGGTTGGATCGAGTTCAGTTCTTGGGACATGTTCTGACCCCTGAGGGCGTGTCTGTAGATCCTAGCAAGGTTCAGGATGTGTTGAATTGGAAGTCTCCTACCTCCGTGCACCAGATCCGACAGTTTCTGGGTCTTGCCGGATACTATCGGCGTTTTATTCCGGATTTCTCTAAAATAGCCCAACCCATGACCAAGCTACTTCAGAAGGATGCCAAGTTTGTATGGAGTTCGGCTTGTGAAGAAGCTTTTCAGGCCTTGAAGAAGTTTCTTACCTCAGCTCCTGTTCTGGCTCAACCGGATATTGAGAAGCCTTTTGATGTTTATTGTGATGCCTCCAGGACTGGGCTTGGGTGCGTGCTTATGCAAGAGGGGCGTGTGATAGCATATGCTTTGCGCCAACTGAAAAAGCACGAAGTGAATTACCCAACCCATGATTTAGAGCTAGCTGCAGTGGTGCACGCTCTAAAAATTTGGAGACACTACTTGTTGGGGGAATAAAGTGCATATTTTTACGGACCATAAGAGCCTTAGATATATTTTTACTCAACCTGAGTTAAATCTGAGGCAAAGGAGATGGCTTGAGTTGATTAAAGATTACAACTTAGAGGTCCATTATCATCCGGGAAAAGCTAATGTGGTGGCTGATGCTTTGAGCTGTAAGTCACATGTGCCTGATGAAGAGTCCTTGCCTCTCTCTCACTCTGCAGTGTTAGCACAGATTGCTTTAGTCTTAGATTTACTTGAGCAAATCATCGCGGAGCAAAGGTATGATGTCTTGGAGATTCCCCACATCAAGAAGTTGATGGCTGAAGGGCGTGGTCCGCACTTTAGCATTGATGAGCAAGGTGTGGTGAAGTACAAGAACCGATTAGTGGCTCCCGGTAATAAGGAGCTGAGAAGGAAGATTCTAGAGGAAGCCCACCAATCCAAGTTATCTATTCACCCAGGGAGTAAGAAAATGTACCATGATCTGCGTCAGCTGTATTGGTGGTCATACATGAAGCAGGATATCACCAAGTATATTGCTGAGTGTGATATTTGTGGAAGAGTTAAGGCAGACCATCTGCGGAGACCGGGTTTTCTGCAGCCTTTGCCTATCCCGGTCTGGAAGTGGGAAGATATTTCCATGTATTTTATTACCGGATTACCTCGCACCGCCAAGGGCCATGATTCTATTTGGGTCATTGTGGATCGCCTCACTAAGACTGCTCATTTTCTTCCAGTGGGTACTAGGTATACAGCCTCACGGTATGCCAAGCTGTACTTTGACCGCATTGTGACCCTTCATGGAGTTCTGCTTACCATCGTCTCGGACCGCGGAGCAATTTTCATGTCACGGTTTTGGACGCAACTCCAAGAATGCCTTGGTACTCGCCTTCTCAGAAGTTTAGCCTATCATCCCCAGACTGACGGTCAGACTGAGAGGGTGAATCAAGTGCTTGAAGATATGTTGAGAGCTTGTGTCATCTCTTTTCCTGAAAAGTGGGATGGATGTTTGAAGTTGGCCGAGTTTTCTTATAATAACAGCTATCAAGAGAGCATCCAGATGGCACCTTTTGAGGCTCTATATGGCAAGAAATGCAAAACCCCACTCAACTGGGTTGAGGTGGGAGATCGTGGTTATTTCGGGCCTGACTTTGTGCTTGAAGCAAGAGAGAAGGTTGGGATTATCCGGAGTCACCTAAAGGCAGCGCAGAACTGACAGAAAACCTATGCAGATAAGAGAAGGAGACCCTTGGAATTTGCAGTTGGAGATTATGTGTATCTCAAGGTGTCTCCCATGAAAGGTGTGCATCGTTTTGGTGTCCGTGGGAAGCTAGCTCCATGCTATGTTGGGCCCTACAAGGTCTTGGCCCGACGTGGTCCAGTAGCCTATCGTATCCAGCTCCCTGAGGTGTTGTCAGCTGTCCACAATGTTTTCCATGTGTCTCAGTTGAAAAAGTGTTTGTGGATTCCCACTAAGGCAGTAGAAATTGAAGGACTTTCCCTTCAACCGGACCTTTCGTATGAGGAACATCCAGTAAAAATCTTGGATGAAAAAGAGAGAGTGACTAGGAACAATGTGGTGAAATTGTACAAGGTCCAGTGGCAACATCACTCGGAAGATGAAGCAACTTGGGAACTTGAGAGCTATATTTTGAAGCATTATCCCCATCTCTTGCCTAGCTCCTAAAGGTAATTCGTTAAGTTAAAAGTTTTCCCTATCCTCTTTTCCCACACTAGGCACGAGAAATCTCGGGTCGAGATTTTCTTTTAGGGGGGTAGAGATGTAACACCCTCGGTGTTACCACGTGTAATTTTGCACTAAAACATGTCATGAGCATTTTACTTATGTGTTTTAGCTGGTGCCAAGTTCATGGAATCATTTTAGTAAATCGAATTAGCTAATGAAAATATCAATTGAAAGTTGTCGCAATAACCGTGTTGTAGCGATTAAGGTTCAAAAACGAATTTTATTTAACAAAACCGTTATAGAACTTGTATATAACGCTTTAATGAGTTTTGAAGTAATGTTCCAAGGAGCGTAGTGCAACCCTTGCAGTGGTAAAGTATTTTGGCTATCTAGTTTTTCGAGTAGCTTGGAAATTGAAATTGGAAAAAAAACCAAGAATAGGCTTCGGACCATAGGCTGTGAACAGTTTGACAACCTCGTGTTCGCGAGCTTTTTCTGCTTAAATGGGTTGCCAACTTAATTGTGTCTCGGCCCCTAGGTTTCGCCCTTGGTGCCCTCTTGGCCGTAGTCCTGATGGTTAAGCCGAAGTGGAGTCAGGTTAGTGGTTTTTGGCACTTTAAATTTCGTGCTCACGTACCGTCGGCGTCTGTCGTCCTCCCTGAGCACGGTCACCGCACGGTCGCGGCGCGCCTTGCTGGCCGAGCCACGCGTCGTGCCTGTCTGACCAAGCAGGGGTGTCAGGCCAGGTCCCACGTTGCTTGGCCGTAGTCGACCACGGCGTGCTGTTGACCTCACTCGTTGGCCAGCTGCAACCGCTGCCTCCCCTCCTTGGCCGCTTGCTCCTCTGCTCGCCACGGCTGCCGGTCGCGGCAGTCGCGTTGCCGCGCGGTCACTCAACCACGTCACGTTGCCGTCTCTGCGGCGCGCCTGCGCTGCATCCCCTCGCGCGTGGGCGCCTGCAGCTTGTCCACCCTGCGCCGTGGCGTCGTCAGCGCCAGCGGGTCTTCCCTCTCTCCTCCGAACTGTCCCCACGACTCGGACCCGTAGTGCAAGTTCGTCGGATTGCTACCACCCTTTCTCAATTCCTCTCGTGCATGGCTTCGGCCTCACGTCCTTTGGCCAAGCGACCCCACCCTGTCTGAAATCGCGTCACGGTCGGCGCCAATTTTGGCGTTTTCCCTCCGGCGAGCCGATAAGGGCGTATCGGTGCGCGTCGAAGGGCAGTCGCCCTGCTGACCGTCTCGCAGCAAGCTTGTTGCTCCTCCAGGTTCGCCTCGAGCCACTTGTCGCCCTGCGCACGTGAGCCCCACCTCCGCCACCCCTTCTAGCTCGGTGACGCAGCCGCGCCACCGCGGAGCGCCGCCGCCCTCTCGGATGGCACGCGGGCGGCCTAACCTCGCTACCTCTCAGCTTCCACCGTCACAGTGGTGAGGTTGTCGGTAGGTTACTGTTGCCCCCCAACCCTTCTGTTTTGTCCTGCTAACCCTCGCCTCACCGGAACGTCCTCGTCGGTGTTGCAGTTCGGCGGCTGTCGTGGGAAGGCTGCGTTGGTCCACCCCCGGTCCTCTAATCACCGCCCATCGTCTCGGGTTGTCTATTTGGTGAGTATCGGCCTTTTGGATCGGAGTAGGTGGGTCTCAGGTGGCCGGCGTGGTGGCTCTGTGCCGGTGGGTGCCGTGCCGGAGCGCGGGGGGGCGTCCGGGGACCTTCCCGTTGCGAGGGAGGAAGAGCTGAGGGGTTTTCGTGAAAGATCGCGGTCTCAGGGAGCAGTACTTAGGATCACGGGCGAGTTTGGCGCTAGCGCGGGGAGGTTTTCGCATAATCGCCCGAGCGCGCGTGCGGGCTGTCCGCGTGGGCCGCCTTTCGCTCGCGCGGGCCGCGTGTTGCTGGGTCGTGGCGGTGAGTGCGCGCGTGCGCGTTGAGCTCGGGTGGGCCGCGTGGATTGGGCCGTGCGGTCAGTTTGGAGTTTTCCATTTCTCTAAAGAAATCAAATTAGCTTATGATTTCATGTAAATGACTATACTTTGGAAAATCGTAATAAATTAGTTGAGCGTCCAAAAATTGCAAGACTAGTTTTGTTAGATCGGTAATTTCTTCCTCTAACAGTTGATGTAATAATTTCACGTGTAGCTGTAGTGATGCTCGGTCGATTAAATCTTTGCGTAAAGTGGCGAATATTAATGCAACCTTCTGTAGGAAAATTTTGTGGCAAATCTAGGATAGCTCGAGCTCTAAAGTTTTTACGGTGGCTTCCTGATCTTTGTTAGATGCTTGCTATAATTTTGTTATAGCCTTCGAATAGCTTGTTTGTTAGGGTAACTCGGTTTCCCTGGTAGTGCTGGTAGTAAACCGGTAATCGGAAAATGGTGCGCTTGTTAGTTGCTGGAGTCGTTTTGCATCAAGTCGACCTTGTTAGTAGAAAGAATGATAGCTTAGCATATTAGCTATTAGAGTTACCGTTGTCCCCTTTTTAAGTGTGGTATTATCATTGCATGCATGTAGATCACGAGGGAGTCGAGTACGTGGCCGCGGAGGAGCAGGACTACGAGGAAGTCATCGAGGAGTACGAGGAGGAAATCTTTGTACCTGAGGAGTTCCAGGAGCCGCCCGCGACTGACACCTCTGACTGTGCGCCTGCCCAAGGCAAGCCCCGGTGCATAACCCTTATTTTTGCAAATCTGATATATATTTAAATGTGGTGCATTTAAGTTATAGGAATTTCTATGATACCCACATGTATATATATTTATACCCATGAGTCTTACTAGTACAGGATCGTATAGTTGCTTCGCTTAGGATCATCGGTAGGGTGAGTAACCTGTCGTTGCTCACAATAGGGAGTTACTCTAATGATTATTACATTTGGGTAAAAGGGTGGAAAGGAAATGGCGGCTGGGCAGGGATGTGGTATGGTTATTGGTGGGTGTAGCCAGTTGTGTCCCGCGGCCACGGGGCATAATTGGGTTGCACTGTTCCCTGTCTGTGTCAATTAAGGACCGTTCGTTGCATGGACCCTGGTCAAGTCATAGATCTCCTTATCCCGAGCATATACTAGCGGATGGGGGCTAGGAAGACTTGTTACTCTCTTGTCATGGGCTCCGGCTCTTTCTGCACCGACTGATTGGAGGCGGGGATAGGTGGAGGTCTTATCACCGTATTGAGGCCGGACCTCGAATGCGGGAGCTAGGAGTCCAAGTTTGGACGGGGACCTGGAAACCTGTGATAGGAGGGGAACGGGTTGGTCTTGCTTGTGCCTGGGGTACAAGTGAGGCGTGTGTTTTTCGGGGTACCCAGCTGGGCACATTGATTCGTGAATCGCCATTTCTTCGTGACGGTACGGCTTGACTACGCTCTGGCATCGTAGTAAGAATTGGAAATGGAAAGAGGGAAAAATGGTCCTGAGTTGCTCAACTTTTGCTTGGTTATAGCATAGGTGCTTACATAGATTATTGGCTAATGAATAAAATGCGACTTTTAAAGGTTACGAAATCAAGGACACACTCTTAGTGCTGTTTTCCGCAAACAAGAAAACCCACAAGCCATAAAGCCTATCATGATTCTTGAGAGTCGGGAAATATATTTTCTAGTCGGGTAAGTCTTGCGAGTACATTGTGTACTCAGGGTTTATTTTACCCTGTTGCAGGTGCACCTTGAGCAGGTTTGTCTGGTGTGGAGGATTCTTCTGATGGGCACAGACGGATTCTCATCGCTTCCGCTAGATGTTATTTGATTTCCGCTGTTAATTTGACACTCTAAACCTCTGGTATTGTAATAACTATTTTTGAGACTCTGTATTGTATGAAATGGACTAAGTATTGTAAGTTTGTACTCATTATTGGATCCCGGGTGAAAAATGTGGAGTGTTCGAGTTCTCCCATCGGGTGTGCTCGACGGAATCATCTGGTTTAGTTCACCTTCAGGGCACTTAGTGTCTAGTGGAAGACAAGCGCCCTGAAAGCGTGCTAAACCAGGCGATTCTACCACAGGTGCATATTCTTGATTTTCACATAGAACCTCCTATCTCTTCCAATAGGCCTATAGAAATTGTCCATGTCAGGAATTTTGACCTTATGCTTGTTACAAAAAGAATGGATGTCTTTTAGAAACTCATCCCATCCATCATTCTCCCTCATTTGCTGCAGCTGAATCTTTGTCAGATAAATAAGATCTACTGTATTGACAATATCTTGATCCCTCTTTTGCAAAGCATGATTCAAATCAGCCGTGTACCCAAGTACATTTTGCATCAAGTGCGCCATGAAAACAAACTCAAATGAATCAAAGATTGTCAACATTGTTTGTGCTTGGTTATACTCCATCCGTTGAGTTCTATCTGTGCCAACCTTTTAGATAACTTTCCTAATTGAAGGATACATAGAGAGAACACATATAACAGTTTTGTAGTGAGACCCCCAACGAGTATCACCTAGCCTACATAGACTCATCTCTTGATTCTAGCCTTTTCCAGATTCAATGACATCCAACTCTAGTTCTTCTACAATTCTTTGTGCTTGTTCTACTCATAGCATTTGTGTCTTCTTACAAGAATTACCAATAAGATTCAACAAGAACTTAAGCTGTTAAAAAAACCAATCACAATCTGGGTTGTCCTTAGCAACAACCACAAGAGTTAACTGAAGCTGATGTACAAAGCAGTGTACATAATAAGTTGAGGGGCATTCATCGATAATTAGTTTCTTTAAACCATTGGCATGACCCTTCATGTTACTAGCTCCATCATAACCTTGCCCACGTATCATAGACAAACTTAGTGAATGCTCCATAAGCAAGGACTGAATTGCATCTTTAAGTGTCAAAGAGGTAGTGTTTTCAACATGGACAACCCCAAGAAACCTCTCAACTACCTTTCCCTTTTTGTCAACATAGCACAACCAAAGAGCCAATTGTTCTTTGTCATACACATCACTAGATTCATCAGCTAGTATTGCAAATTAGTCACTACCAAGGTCTTCCATGAAAAGCTTTGTAGTTTCTTTGGCACAACTATTAATGATATCTTTTTGAATTTTGGGAGCAGTTAATATACAATTCTTTGGAGCACTCTTCAAAACTACCTTAGCAACTTCTTCAAAGTTTTCTGCTAACCAATTTAGTAGTTCAAGGAAATTCCCTTTATTAAGTGAATCTTCACTTTCATCATGTCCACGACAAGCCAAACCGACACAAAAGAAATTTCAAGCATTTAAGTGAATTGTACTCACATTTCTCTTTTTGGGTGGTGGAAACAAAGTTCTCAACTATTGTTGCTTTAGGACTCAAAAAGGAATTGTATTTCTCTAGAGCCATATTGTGATAACTATCGACAGCCCACAATGTCTCTCAATCCTCTTTTTTAAATGCCAATTTCTAAATCCTCCACTCACAAAAGCATCTCCACTAGAACAATTTGTTTTATGCTTGAATAAAAAGCACACAAAATAGAAAGTAGCATCTAATTCCACACTATATTCAAGCCAACTAAATTCATCAAACCACCAAGCAATAAAAGCGTCTAGGTTTACCTCCAATATCCTTGATAGGAAAATCATGGCTACGTGGTTGACAAGGCCCCAATGCAATATATCCCCTGATCACTGAGTTTCTTTCATTGATAGGATACCTTCTGATGGGTCTCCTCTTTCTAGGGTCATGATGTAGGGAGTCAATATCATAAACAGCTTCCCCACTTGATTCATAATCAAATTCACCATCTCTGATAGGAGATAAAGGAGAAGGTTCTGTTTCTGCCACTGTTGTTGTTAACTGAGGTTCATTACTAGCTACCTCTGGTTCAATTGAAACCTGATCATTGGGGACAATGGCTGCTATCTCAGTTTCTGGTTCTCTTGCATTTGGACTATCACTATTATTGGTTGCTGCTACTGCTATAACAGAACCGACCAATTATATGAGATTAAGTAAGAAAATCTTCCGCCAAAGCAGATAATTTACCAAACTTAAGCCCGTATAACCCGGGAGTCCGTGAAATCACAAAGGATTTCAAACCAACCAACGTACAAACTAAGATCGTACAAGTTTAGCAATCACCGTCACATGTTACATAAAGTTCGCAACGACAGTTGAATACATCGGAGTTCAGAACATAAAGTTATTACAACCTAAGTTCAAATTGAAATAGCGGAAGCAAATAGTTTTAAAACCACACACACATTTAGTTCAGATATAGTGCCAGTAAGTAGTCGTCTCCAACAAAAGCATCAGATGAGATATACGGAGTGACCATTGCCCTTGGTTCTAGTTGTCGTCCATCGTCGGATACAGGCAGTTAATGCAATAGCCATAGTATATTTGACCATCTGTAACAACAATGAGAACAACGCTCTGAGTACAAGAAGGTACTCAGCTAGACTTACCTGCCTCAAACCAAAATAAGTGACACCAAGGAGTATGCAAGGCTTTCTTTAGTGGGCTAGCTAACTCATTGCGAAAAACATAAGCTACTATGAAGAAACTATTTCAAGTACTTTGCATCATCTTTATTATGCCCTATCCAACTAGGTAAGCACCTATACTATAGCAATCACTTGATTAACCAATAACATCCAGTTACCAATTTAGATTTAGTATTTCCAATACCATCCAATAACCATCATGTTCCATCATAAATACTACGATGCTGTAACTCAAGTCAAGTGCTCACTATCTAGGAGCAATGGCGATTCGAATAGATTCCTAACCAGCTAGTAATTTATTCCTGCATTTATGTCATGCATGTAACTCAAGTCAAGTGCTCACACATCCACATTTATCTATAGAACATGCATGACATATATTTTTCCTAGAAAGTACATCACTAAAGACGACTAATGAAACTGGGACCATATTTTTCTGAGCTTTCTATGATTTATCACACATTTTCTAAGATAACAACAAATACGAGGATTAAATAAATCTCCATAGAAAAGTATCATAAAACTAACATGCAATAACTTTAAACTGTAGATCTAGTCATGAGAAGCATTACAAAATTTGTCTCATCATTTTTGGAGCCCTATAACTCGAGTTATAAATTTTCAAAGCCTTAAAACAAAACTGGAAATTCATTTTCTTTGAAAACCGAAAATCTAGCCGTGCGCAAACGCTAGGTGCACCCAGTGCTGTGCACTCCAGCTCTTCCCCAGTCGCTGCGAGTGGGCCCGTGACCCCACTTGCTAGCCACACGGGAAAAAGGGATGGGCGCCGGCGACCACACCTCGCTGGCGGTGAGCCCATTGGTGACGCGGGTGGCACGGGTGTGCTCGGGGCACCGAGCCGCACCGACCGGTGCCCAGACTTGGCCGAGTGGCTCATTGAAGCCAGCTCGCTGTCGAGCATGGCGCACTGCGGCGCTACCCCACGGCGGCCACACCGCTCCATTGCACGGCACGGTGGCCCGAGGAGCACTGGAGCTCCAGCATCGCTAGGCGAAGCTGTCGCGCGCGAAAAGAGAGAAGGAGAATGAGGGGAACAGCCCACCCGTGCGGAACCGAGCTCCGGCGAGCGGCGGTGGAGAAGGGTCGGCCAAAATTGGCCCCCTCACCTCGACGCTGGCGGCTACTGGAGGGAGCACGAGGTTGAGCGGGTCACTACGGAGTAGTGGCCGCGGGGAATCGGGCGTAGGTGGAGTAGCGGCGGCGTTAGGCGGTGGCAGAGCTTGGAAGGCGGCGGCAATGGCGCTGCGGCCGACGGCTTGCTCTGCTGTGCTGCGGGCAGAGAGAGCAAGGTGAAGGGAGAGGAATGAGGGTGGAGCGGGCGCGGACGGGTTCAAGAGGCAGGGCGCGGCTCGGTGGGGTCCACGGGCTTGCCACCCGTATGCCAGCGACGGCGAGCGGACACCACGGGGCGGACCTGCCCTGCGCACGGTCGGGGAGGCGCGGGCGCGCGCACGGGAGGAGAAGACAGGTGGGGGAAAGCAGGCCAGGCCGGCTGTGGCCGTGGGCCGAAAGTGGGGCGGCGGCCTGTTAACACGAAAGCGGCCTTTTCCTTTTATATTTTCAAATCCAAATTTTTTCCAAAAAGTCCCAAATTCAAAATTTGAGCTGGAAAAAGGCATTTTCAAAAGTTGACCCCAAAACAAAAGTTGTTCAAAATTTAATTCTCTACAACATTGCTTTAGGGCACATTTTAAAATTCCAAACATATTTTGAATTAAGGATTCAAAGTCCATTTTTCAAATAAAAACCTATTTTTCTAGAATATTTTTAAAAGAAAAATTTGAGGAAATTTTGAATACCAAATTTTCTCCAAAAATCATGTTAAATAATTCTAGATGATTTACAATTATAGTCAAACATGTTTGATTAGCCTAGCAACCATAATTAGGGCAAAAGTAAAACTAACAAGCATATGCAACATGCATGTTTTAAAGTAATGTTTCACATGTTTCAAGTCAAGGTCATGCTTACATTACATGTGATTATGAATGCAATTGATACTCATGCTCATGATTTAGAATGCTAATGCAATGCTTAACACCTAGGGTGTTACAGCTGCTGCCTCTGGTTGATGCTCAACAGAAGGGGTACTTTGAGCTTGAGCATGACTCTCAATGCTAATTACTTATGGTCTTGATGTGGAAGGGGAAGGGGAATCTACCTGCGTGCCTTTGCAGCCTTTTCCCACATTGATTTCAGATCAATCGACTTTGACTTCTTCGATTTCTTCATTTTTTTAGAAAGGAAATGCCACTGCCTACAAAGAACCAAATGCACATCTATAAATTTTAATTTTCAATTGAAAATGACATTTAACAGAACATAGCAAAGGACAAAGGGATTTGATTTTTGATTACCTCCGAGCAACGGCGAGCAGCTCTAGCTCCGCAGCTGAGCGGGTGCCACCGGCCGTAGTGGGGAGCATGGCGGCGTGGCCGCGTGGGGCACGCCGGCAATGCGAGCGTCCGTGCGGGCAGTGGGGGGAGGCCAGAGGTGTGGCCGCGTGGACCGGCGGAGCGGGTGGCCTGGCGGCAAGAGCAGTGGCAAGCGGCGGCGCGAGCGGCCGCGTGGGCGAGCGGCGCGACGCGATTCTGCATCTGTTGATTCGTGGAATCGGTTGAAGCACAAAGCTGCTGGCGGCTGCCCTACCCCTATGGTGGATTTGGGGGAGTGGGGAAGTGAGTGGGAAGGCTAGATAGGCCATGGGCCGTCCAGATAGGCGTGGCCTGTGGGTTGCTTTCATTTACACGTGGATTACAGCCATAAAATGGCAAAGAAACGCAATTTTTACACCTTAAATATATTATACATACATATACCTCTAAAAACTATTAAAATTTTGCCCAAAAATGTAGGGTATGCCCGGGAATACCCGAGCACAATTGTAGGTCCGTCCATGCTTTGAATAAAACTACTAAAAAAACGGTAACACTCCATACGTGGGTCGCGATGCCAGCACAAGACCCGCTCCTCTATTTCTAAATAAAAAAATCTGCTCGTCCACGTACTTGTTCCTATCCACTGACTAGCTTCTATCCCCTCACCTGCGCCTCCAGCACTCAACCGCTAGCCCAGCTAGGCGCGGCACGCCGCTGCCTGCGAGGGGCAGTGCTTGACCGCCAGCCCTGCTAGACGCGGCGCACGGTTGCTCTCTTGTAGTCGTGTGGCCACTGTCTCCTAGGCCGCTCGCTTCGGTGAACTCCACACGCCGAAAGCGGTCCCCGCATGGGGTCAGGCAGTGCGGGCGACATTCGAGCGGTGCGGGCCCTCATGGACGCACAAAACGGAGTGCAGGCGCGGGTGTCCAGACGCGCACGTCCGTTTGGACGTCCGGGTGCTAGCACACTGCCGTACTAAAAAAACTCCCATTCCAAAAAACAGACTTAACTGCAAATTAATTTTCTTTTTGAAACATAACACAAAAACTGACACGCACCTATGAACACACATGACGTTCTAATTAACATCTTCCCTAAAACAATAGTTATATATGTTTCTTCTTAAAAAGTTTCTCTCGTCTCTCACTCTCTCTCTCTCGTTCGTCCACCACTCACTCCTCTTCCATCCCTCGGTTCATTGTTCCTCTAATCTAATCCATAAGCAGTAAAAATTCTTTCTTCCATCTCTCACACTCTCTTCCCCGTTCATCCGCCACTCGCTCCTCTTCCGTCCCTTAGTCCGTCGCCTCCCACTCTCACCATTCTCATTTTGAGTTTGGAGCTACAAAGACATCACACACACCATTCATGTCATGGACCGGCCATCCGAGCCCGCTCGTCTCATGAAGCTAGTCTGTGCAAGCGTACATCTCACCTTTCATATAAACTCATAATAGGTGTACACAATAGCCACATTATAAATTGAGCCAGTTGTCACTTCTTCATACCGGATTAAACGTTTACTACACTAACATTTATTATGGGCCTTCGAGGTTGGGGCCGCAAACAATTAAATCCAACGTATATCGTAATACTCATATACTCTGCAGCTACATATATAGCTGTGGTGCTATCTTCTTCCAAAACGAAATATCACATGCCCATGTCTAGACAAGTTTAAAGAGACCGATCCGTTTTTCTAGCCTTGTTTTGAGGAATTGCTTGCAAGGTACTACCACCGCCTCGATGTAAAACTAATGCCTTATAAAACATCATCTAGCAACAAATTGAGATGTGTCACCTTCATCACGCACATTACGTGTGTATCACGAGGTTTCTTCACGTGTCAAAGTTTTGCATCGTCGTTGAGATCTCAGTATATAGGAACCTAATTAAGGTGATCCTAAAACCGTGACCTGTACGTCTAAGCAGGGGTCCTGTGAGTGAGTTCAGTTGAACACATATTCAGGTACGGTCTTCCCCTGCAGGAGAGTTCCTCACGCCATGCATGTCCCTCTACAAAATGATGAGGCCAAAGCAATCCTACCACCTTTGCATGGAAGCTGCTGCAGCAACACCCTGAACCTAAAAAAGTGCCGACAAGCAAATGAAATGGTATGAGAACATATATCCTTGATGCAGGCATGGGGGAGGCATTGGCGTGTAGAGACGCGGTGAGATTGGCAAGACAATTATTCGGAATGCAGCGGGTTCACCTAAAAAGGTGCCAACATGTATGTTAGTAGATCTTGTAATAAGGTTGCTCATGTGTTAGCTAAACATGTCACGAACGCGCACACTAGTCGGAGATGTGGCATGAGATACCGACATGTGTGCGTGATTTGGTCTTGTCTGAGGCTCCGGCCGTTTTGATATGAATGAAAGGCAAGCTTGTCTAAAAAAAATAGTGCCGACAAAATGTCGATGTACAAGGAATATTATACACGATAATGTATGGGGCTGTTTGGCGGTGTTTTTTTAAAAACAATTTCTCCCCAAGAATATCACTCTCTTTATAGCCATTTACCAGTAATAATAAAAATCTGCGTACATTCTAGTGGGCATCAGACAAAAATCATTCGCTATTTTTATTAGGAGTTAGGAGGTTAAAAAAACTCAATCTCCACTACAATCATGTCCGATTTGCTCCCTACCTGCCTTCAATGAATCTCCACAAACAGGATCCGTATACCAGCACAATTGCCAAACAATGAGACAAATGACCACTTTGCTGCAGCTAGGAGTTTGGAACTTTGGACGTGTATAGTACTGTAGTAGACTAGTAGTCACTGGCGGAGCTTAGTGAGTGCCATAGTGGGCCATGGCCCCCCCTAAGCTAGATCATTTATTAATGCATGTCTTAGCTTTACTACTTTAGTTGCTAATGAAATATTAATTTGTTCTCCTGTTCTTGCATTTTATATGATATTGGCCCCCTCTTCATTCATGGCCAAGCTCCGCTAGTAGTAGTAGGTGGCAGGGTGTGCCTCCGAATTTGGTCTGGTTGCTGGGGTTCGAGAAGTGCCGTCCACTCTGCGCTCTACCGTACCCTGAGCCAGCCGTGGTCCTGACCCTGAGGGCCTGTTTATTTCCAAAATTTTTTGTGAAAAACTATTGTAGCATTTTCGTTATAGGCTTAAAAGATTCGTCTCTTAATTTACAGCTAAACTATGTAATTAGTTTTATTTTTATCTATATTTAATGCTCTATACATATGTCCAAATATTCGTTACTATAGTTTTTTAGTAAAATTTTTGGTAACTAAACCGGCCCTGTCGTTAAAGGGAGACCTAACCTAGTGCTAAGTCCCGGCGGTCCCTCGAATCATGATGATAGTTCAGAGTCCTGAACCCTGTTCACTTCAGATGGTTGAGATTTCTATTCAGGTTCAAACTCCCAACTAAAAGACACTTTTTTCTCATGTTCCCTCGCCAAATGGTACATGGTGAAAATATCACGCATATTCCACCGCTCATTTAGTTTTAAATTATAAGTCGTTCTACTTTTTATTAGATATAAATAGATTTTGGAAAAAGTTTAAATCACCTCCTGAACTATTGACCCTAGAACACATAACCCCATGAACTATGAAACGGTCTAATTTATCCCATGAACTATCTAAAACCGTCTATTTTATCCTCTGGGCGGTTTTCGACGACGGGTTGCTACAGTAATAACGGTTTTATTTTTTTATTTATTTTCGCTGAATATTTGAAAAATCATAGTAAATCACAGAAAAATCATAAAATAGAAAATCTAATTTTGTTGGACTCCACATGAGTAGATCTACACAGTAAACATATAATACGGTACGCTTTAGTACAAAGTTTTTGTTGTAGCTTTAGATTAATTGGAAAATCTAATTTAGACTAAAGCTATAGCAAAAATTTTGTACTAAAGCGTATCATATTATATGTTCACTATGTAGATCTGCTCATGTGGAGTCCAACAAAATTAGATTTTCTATTTTATAATTTTTTTGTGATTTACTATGATTTTTCAAATATTCAGCGAAAATAAATAAAAAAGACAAAACCACTATTACTGTAGCAAACCTTATTACTGTGGCAAACCCGCCGTCGAAAACCACCCAGAGGGTAAAATAGATGGTTTTGGATAGTTCAGGGGGTAAATTAGACCGTTTTATAGTTCAGAGGTTATGTGTTCCAGGGTCAATAGTTCAGAGGGTGATTTAGACTTTTTCCAATAGATTTTACTACGTGTATATATATGTATATATATATATATATATATATATATATATATATATATATACACACATTATATTTAGATACATAGTAAAACCTATATAAAAAAATCAAAATGACTCGTAATTTAGAATGAAGAATGTACTATAGTGACTTTTACTGTTTGTCCTCTTGCAAAAGCTAACATTTTTATCCATAAAATGGGCATTGTCACATGTCGGTTCACTCCATAAACAAAAATCGGTTGCCTAGTTTATATGGGGTCTATTCAACGAAAGAGCTGGGAAACAACTACATGCATGTAGCCCACAAGTGGCCCGAGAAAGCCAGCACGTTCTGTTCCTAGTTTCGGTCTAGGCAAACAAACACGTACTTCCTAGAATGAGCGTCTATATATATATATATATATATATATATATATATATATATATATATATATATATATATATATATATATATATATATATATATATATATATATATATATATATATATATATATATATATATATATATATATATATTCATTGACATTTCCGAAAAGTCTCTAAAAATTCATATTAGTTTTTTCTACGGAACACAAGGGGAGGATGGGCCAGCGAGCCTGTGATAGTCCGTAACATGAAAAGGCATGTCATTGACCAAAGCTGTGATCGACGAGCTGGTAGATAGGATTCACAAAAAAAAAAAAAGAGCAGGTAGATAGCACAATTTCAACCAAAATGCATGATTGTCAGAACCTTTTCCCTATAGCAACCTACCAAAATATATGCCATCAAGCAGGCCTTTAAGAGTTGATGGAAGCAACTTCTAGGCTGTTGTGATGAGTACAATGTGGGCCAGACCAGGATGCTCCAAATCCACACCACCCCACACGCCGGGCCCCCACCAACCAGCAGCCCATCTCTTTCACTTCACCTCCTCTTGAGTGGCCCCATATATCAGGTCCTGTTTGGAAATCAGCAAATTTCAAGTATTTAATAAAAAAATTTGATAGAATCCCAAAATCACATGTACATGCTAGATTTTAAGGGTATGTTTAGTGTACGTAGTTTCGACTCTGGCTCTGCTAGCGGCTCGGGCACTGGAGCTGGAGCCGGAGCCGTTTTACATGTAAGGACTATGGGCAAATCTGGTTTTTTAGGCTCCGGACGAGTGTTGTGGCTCTGTCAACGGAGCTACAGAGCAGGAGCCTTGCTAAAGAGGTTCTAAGCGTGTTTTTAGTTCAGGTGATTGAGTGGGTTAGACTCATTTTTAGGAGTGTTTGGTTTGAAGACTAGAGGGTTGGGTTCATTCCACAAATGGTGGCTTGGCGGTCGCACAGTGCGGCTGAGGGTGGCTTGGCGGCGGGCGCAGGTGAGGGGTGGCCATGGAGTCCGGCGAGCAGGGGAGCGAGGAAGAAACCATGTGGCGAGCACGTGATGAGAAAAAGAGAGGGTGACAAGTAGGCTCTGCATGCCAGGGACTTCAAACCACCCTTATTCTCCCATCCTCCAACCAAACCAAAAATAAGGGACGACCCTCACACATTAACCAAACACCAAATGAAACCAACTGAATCAAAAAAATTGAAAGGGAGTCAACCCAATCCACAGTCCCAAAACCAAACACACGCTAAAGGAATTGTAAAAGACAGATTCTAAAAACCCCGAATGTAATGAAACATAGATAATATGAGATACCGAATTTTTAGTATCCTTATATGATCCAAACGATACACAGCCCATCGTCGCCCTCTCGAGGGGCCAACGAAAGCTAGACCGGTTGGTCGACGCTTCCTGTGGCACCCCTCAGGTCCTGAGTTCAATCCCCCTCGGGGGCGAATTTCAGGCCTGAGGGTAAAAAAATTCCCTCGCTTGTCCCATGCCAAAGTAAAGGTCTGTGGCCGTCCCATCTAACGGGGATATGGTGCCGCTGTATATGGGCGGGGCCGGGGTTCGAGGATTTTCTCGATTTGCGTGAGAATATCTTCTTCTTAATGAAATATCTGGTGGGACGTCATCCCCCGCGGATCGAGTTTTATCGTCCTCTCGAGAGAAGGCCATAAAAAGAATGAAGACTAAGGCCTCGTTTAGTTCGCGATCTTTTTTAGGAAACAGTATTGTAGCACTTTCATTGTTGTTTGGCAATTAGTGTCCAATCATAGTCTAATTAGGTTTAAAAGATTTGTCTCGTGAATTTCGTCTAAACTGTGTAATTAGTTTTATTTTTTTATCTATATTTAATGCTTTATGCATGCGTCCAAAGATTTGATGTGACGGAGAATCTTGAAAAATTTTGCAAAATTTTGGGAACTAAACGTGCCCTAACCTTCATACAACCAGGACCTGGACCTCACCGCTTGGAAGATGTACACAGTTGAGGCCAGTTACTCGCAACCGTACAAGCATACGTGTACGCGTACGTCGGACCAATTTATTGCAAACTAGAGCCTCTTTGATTGATACTGGTACTGGTACTGGTGTACAGGGCAAGGCAATTTACTACGTATACGTACAAAACACAAGTACACACACACCGTATGCAACTATGCATGTACGTCTCTACCTCTGTCCTGATCTGCCGCTACAACACTAACGCTACGTACCGCGTCGTGTGGCGGCGTCAGGCGGACACGTTAACGTCATCGCCCACCACCAGGTGTTTCCGTGTCTGCCGTTGCAAATTATGCTGCCGTGCCCTGTACCCTGTACCCTGTACCGTACCCAGATGCATCATCTCTCTTTTTTTTCAGATTATTATTAAGGCGCGCCTAGATTTGATTTGGTTGGGTTGGGTTTTATGTGTTTTTTATTTAGTCCATCCATCCTAAAGAATGTAATTATCATTTTTTTAAGTAGTCAAATGATTTTAAATTTGATTAAATTTATATAAAAAGGTGCTAATAATATTTATGGTGCCGAATACGTAATGTTAGATTAAACATAAAATAAGTTTTCGGAGTAGTAAATTTATTTGGAAATATAAATATTGATATCATTTTTTATATACTTAGTCAAACTTAAGAAAGTTTGCGTAATACCCTAAAATTTGCATCATTTCAAAATAGATGAAATTGATTTATTTATGCATTTTTGTGAGCATTCCTATTTTTGTGATGTCTGGTTTTGGGCACAGTCATTCGGAGGTGCTCATAGGGGTAAAGTTTGTGTACATGTATTCATAGGGGTGAGTGTGCGTGCGCGTTGGGCGTCTGCGTCTGTACTTGTGTAATTCTCAAAAAAAAAAGAAAAGGAATTCAAATTCATTTGAAAATAAATTTGGAAAATCATTTACGAAATCGGGCCTTCTCTTCATCCTGCAGCCCAGTGCCAAGCCGGCCAGCTCGCCTTCCCTCCCCTTTCCCTCTCCCGTAGGCCCGCGCACACCGCTTCTTTGGGCCGGCCCAGCTGAGCCGCCGCAGTCTAGCCGCAGGCGTGTCTCTCCTCTCCCTCGCTTGGGTCACTGACGCGTGGGGCCCGCTTGTCAGCACTGTCCCCAAGTCCCTAAGGTGCTCAACCGGCCCTAAGGCCGAGTACAACCTTTATTTATAGCCCCCAAGCCAAATAGAGTTGTTGAAAGGTCCTAATGGCTAGAGGAGGGGTGAATAGTCTATAAAAATTCTACAACAACACTTAAGCAATGTGGTTAGTCAAATAAACGGCGAAGCGAGTATTGTGCTAGCCTACTAAAAATGCACGCCATCTACCACAATTCTAGTTGCTATAGTCTCTATCCACGCAATGGCTATGTCACTACACTAAGTTAGTGAGCTCTCAAAGACTAACTAAAGAACCCCACTAACCACTAGACTCGACGAAAGCTAGCTCTCAAAAACTAATTACACTAAATAGCTTAGCTTACACACTAGGAATGTAATAAAGGGGGATGATGATTATACCGACATGTCGAGGTATGAACCAATCACAAGTCGAAACTAATCAATCAATCACAATGAATGAATACCAATGAAGACCAATCACCTCGGAACCAAATGATGACACAATGATTTTTTACGGAGGTTCACTTGCTTGTCGGTAAGCTAGTCCGCGTTGTGGCGATTCACTCACTTAGAGGTTACACGTTAACTGCCATCACATGCCAAACCCTCAATAGGGTGCCGCACTACCAACATAAGATGAGGATCACACGAGCCACGAGCAATCCACTGGAGTATCTTTTGGCTCTCTGCTAGGGAAAGGTCAAGAACCCCTCACAATCACCACGATCGGAGCCGGAGACAAGCACCTTTCTTCGCTCGACGATCCTCACTACACCAAGCTGTCTATGTGGCGGCAACCACCAAGAGTAACAAGCGAATCCCGCAGCGAAACACGAACACCAAGTGCCTCTAGATGCAATCACTCAGGCAATGCACTTAGATTCTCTTCCAATCTCACAAAGATGATGAATTAATGATAGAGATGAGTGGGAGGGCTTTGGCTAAGCTCACAAGGTTGCTATGTCAATGCAAATGGCCAAGAGAGTGAGCTAGAGCCAGCCATAGGGCTTAAATAGAAGCCCCCACGAAATAGAGCCATTGGGTCACATAAGTGACCGTCGGACCCCAAACACAGGCTATCGGACCATCCAACGCCTAGGTCCGACGCCTTCCATGGCCAACCACGCGCTACCATGTTCAAACGAAACCGATCGTTGCTACGCAAACGGTCACTGACGCCACCGTCGGACCCGCGCTAAAGTTGCATTGTTGGACCAGGCACAATACTAGTCTGACGCACTCTAGTAAGGTCCAGAGAGCGCCAAAACCGTCAAACACCGATCTGACGCCGCCCGTCGGACTCACCCTGAGTCTGACGCTGCCAAGCGTCGCTTCCTCATCAAACTTCTCTTTTCCCGCATGAAGTGAACAGTGCACACATCTAGTTCGACGCTGCCAACCACCTGGGTCCGATGCCCTTGCCTACATGCGCACCGCCTAGGGTTAGCCATCGGACCCGGGCCAGAGGCCGGTCCGACGCTCCAAGGAATAGGATCCGACGGCTTGCTTCACTTCTCCTCAAGCACAACTTCTCCACCCTTGCTCAAATGTGCTAACCACCAAATGTATCACCTTGTGCACGTGTGTTAGCATATTTTTACAAACATTTTCAAGGGTGTTAGCACTCCACTAGATCCTAAATGCATATGCAATGAGTTAGAACATCTAGTGGTACTTTGATAACCGTATTTCAATACGAGTTTCACCTCTCTTAATAGTACGGCTATCGATCCTAAATATGATCACACTCACTAAGTGTCTCGATCACCAAACCAAAAAGCTCCTATCAAGTTTCACCTTTGCCTTGAGCTTTTTATTTTTCTCTTTCTTCTTTCCAATCCGAGCACTAGATCACCATGGTCACCATGCCATCATCACGATCTTCACCATTGCTCCACCACTTAGAATAGTACTACCCATATCATGATCACTTTGATAAACTAGGTTAGCACTAAGGGTTTCATCAATTCACCAAAACCAAACTAGAGCTTTCAGCCGTTGTACCCCTTGGAGCACAATTCTACGCGGGCACCGGACAACAACGTGTGTGCACCAGACAAGGGGTGGCGGTACCCCAACAGTCAAACTGCAACGGCTATTTCAAACTAGTCGTTGGACAAGTGGGCACTGGACAAGGGGTGGCGGTGCCACCTGTCGGCCAAAACCCAAATTCGGTGCTCTCTGAAAAAATATGGTAGTGCTAGGCACCAGACAGTTTGGTGACCATGGCGGTGCCACCTAGCTTTTTGAAAAGTCCTAGGTCATCAAAATCAGAGTTTGGAGCTAAGAGTTATGCCCAAAATACGAAAGGGTGGTGCTGCTAAAATGGGCACGTTGCAGGGGGTGGCAGTGCACTGTGCAAGGGGTGGCGGTGCCACCACCCTAGGGTATCCGATGCACACCGGAAAGGGAGGTGCCACCCCCAGGCTGGGCTGCGCATTGGCCACAACTTTGGTTGCGTTTTCTGACCTCGAACAACCCAAACTCGTTCTTTTCTTCTCCTTTTCTTCTCCAACTTCACCAAGTTGATCCAAATCAACTCCAACAACTTCTCATTTGCAAATGTGCCAACACCACCAAGTGTACAACATCTTGTGCATGTGTGTTAGTATTTTCACAATCATTTTCCAAAGGATTAGTTACTCAAATCACCACGCCACTCGATTCTAGCAACGATGCAAGGTTAGATCACTCGAGTGGCACTAGATGACCAATATGCAAACAAGTTTTCCCCTCTTAATAGTATGACCATCTATCCTAAACCCGTCATAAACTTCTCTACACACCTATGATCGGTGAAATAAAATGCCCTATAGGTTATACCTTTGCCTTGCGCATTCCATTCCATCTCCTCCAATGTTGATGCAACACATGCACCAACCATATCACAAATGATATGATCCACTTCATATTATCACATGACCTTGTTGGTTCATCGATCTTGACCTCACTTGCTTTTCACTGTTGCCTTCGTCTCTCGGTGCCAAGTCTTGCTCAAGCTTCACCGCCAGGCGGTCCATCGCTCCAAAGCCTCCAACTTGCCCTTCACGCTTGCAAGTCCATCAAGCCAAGTCTTGTCTTGATCTTCTCCACCTTAGTCACATGACTCCATGTCATGTCTCATATGCAATGAGCTCCTTCATCACATGTGTGAGCCTTATAACATATCCAAGCCATTTTACCTCCATGGCATAGGTTGCTCACACATGATTCACTTATGGACTAATCACATGTGTATCTCACTCAAACATATATTAGTTCACCTAAGATTGTCACTCAATTACCAAAACCAAACAATGACCTTTTAAAGTCACCGAGCCTTTTTCTCTTCTTTTTCTCGCTCTCGGTTGATCACATCTTCGAACTATGTAGAAGCCGTTGTCTGCCATTCCTAGCCGTGAGCCATCTCTGACTCATCTTCGCCTTCATTTTTCATTTGCGGTGAGACCCCCGTTCCCTCCTCTTTCATGTCGTGCAAGTCTCAAGTCGATTCGTGTGACGGCGAGCTCTTCTCACCGCCGGCCATGTCAACCACCACGCTGGCCCTGCCCTCCGGCCGCGTAAAGAGCCTAGGTGAGATCGCCATCGCCCCCACGTTGTCCCCATGCCCTCGGTTTGTCAAACCGTGGCCCGTAGGGCCCTATTTGTTCTCATCGGTGAGCTTCTCGCTGCCGGCCATGGCTGACCGCCGCGCCGATCATCTTTCCTAGCTAGCCGCTCCCCCTCTTCCCCTCTGATCTAATCGGGTTCATCCAGATCTGATCCGGCGAACCAAATGACGCCATACCCCTTCGTGGGTGCTTTTCACTATTTACGCCCGCGGTCCTCGGCCTGATTCAAAAACCTGAATTTTGATTTATTTTAATTCATTTAAGTTCACGTTATTTACAAGATTGCCATCCAGATCCCACTTTCATCATATTTCACCTGTTTTAGATCTGATTTGATCTGTTCAAGTTGCGTTAAGTTCTTAATTAAGTAATCTACATGTATATTACACTATTAATCATGTTTTCAACTTTTAAAATTCATGGTTAGATTTAATCTATTAAATTACCATAGGAAATCTTGTTTAACTCACAACTTTCACGTTTTAGCTCTGGTTTTCGTAATCTTTGCGTCTGTGTGTTCTTAGCGAGACGTAGATTCGTTTTATAAACCTTTTATCTTGTTTTATCTCTGTTGGTGTACTGTTCTAATTTGTAGTCTTTGTTTTCTATGCATGATTGCTCGTGGATGCTTGTATGTTGATGTGATGATCGAGTATAGACGGTGAGCAATTCGTGGGTGTTCAGGAGTACTACTTTGACGACCAGCAGGACTAGCAGGAGTTCATTGATCAAGGCAAGTATAGTATGGGATCTCCTTGTTGACCTATTCACCATTTAATTATCTAGTCATGTGCATGTGTCTAATTTGATACCTGTAAGGACCTCCTAGTTATTTGTTACCTTGGGCCTTGATTACCGATGGGTTATACTTGCATATGTGTAGTTTGCTAGCACTCAGTTTAATTGTACATTATCTAAACATTGACTAATGGTTATGTGCAACAACTGTTCAAACTTGCTTTTTAGCAATTTGGACATAGGGCGAGAGAGATCTTGTTTTCATCACGATGCTCTTGGCCCTCCCTAAGGACTTATATGTCAGCAAAAGCTGGAACATATAGTATAATCGGAAGTGCCACATGGCTCTAGCTTTAGCTCAGTAGTAGGAGAGTATAGCCGCGAAGGAATTGTACAATTTGAAAGGGGGTTCATACATCTGCTTGCCGAGGAAACCTAGTGTCTACTAACTTGTTAGGGAAACCTTTGAAAGGCTTCATAGTGAACCCTGCCGACCTTCCTAGGAAGTGAGTCAAGAGATTAGCTACCTCATGCGAAAAGATAAATCACGGCTCTCGGGTAAAGATGTACAACTTCTGCAGAGTGTTACAAACTATTATAACAGCCGTGCTCACGGACACGAGCGGCCCAAAAAACTCACAGAATAGAAGATTATTATTGTTGATGATAAATTCTGAGATAAAATGTTGGTTATTATGATCATGTGGTATAACTAGGGCTTAAGCACAACTAAATGCTAAATAAGTGTTAAAATTTGTAACTTAATAAAAATGCTAACTGCAGTACAACCAGTGTCAACCTTTTGAGCTTCATAACCCCATGTTATTCTTGTTAAGTACGAGATGTACTTATGCTTGTTTATTTTTATTATTTGAATAAAAATCCCGGACGGGTAACAGCTGACAATGGTTATGAGGACTTCCCTGAGGATTACTAAACTTGTGGTTCACCAGTTGACGTCCCTGTGAAGTTTGGAGGCTCTAGAGGAGAGTAGTTATCTAGTTCTTCCGCTTTATGATAGACTTGATACTATTGTAATAAATTATTATTCGTGATGTAATAAACACTCGTGATAATACTAGGTAATTTGTCATTTTATGTGTGTAACTGATCTCTGGGCGCACATAAGATTTATGCATTCCATTTTATTCTTAAAATTGGGTGTGAGTTTGACTTGATTCGAATGTAAAATTATATATTTTTTAGTGGAAGGTGAGTATATTTTTAATATAAAAAGCTTGGCTGGGAGAATATTGGAAGGAAGTCACAATATCGCAGCTCAGTACTACCAGATATATATTAATTCTTGCAGTAATTCCAGCTGTGCACTACTCATGCGCTTTCAACAAATTATTACGCCAGCACATTTTTTTATCACTGATCGAGCTGTGAAAAGTTGGAAGAAAAGATAGTAAGAGGGTGTTTAGTTCCCTTCAAAATTCCAAATTATTACACTCTCTCCATCACATCAATCTTTAGATGCATGCATGGAGCACTTAATGTAGGTAAAAAAAATAACTAATTACACAGTTAGTTGAAGAAGCGATCATTCAGTCTGTGTGGAGCTTTACATACTGGCCCATGCATTTTGTCTATCTGAGTATCTGACTATTCATCATGTCATCATAGTACTACTGGCCATGTTAAATTGAGTTGTAGAGAGGGAAAAAGTGCTGTTATTTGGTCTCTAGTCAACCCTCCTTGATACAATGTGCTTTAATTTTTTTATAAACCTCTATTTTTGTAGATTGCTCTTTTTTTTTGCAAGCAGATCGATCATTTTCACACTTAGAGACACACGACATTATATTAATTGGTGTAGCTATCGCAGACCATGCATATCTAGCTTTAGGGCGGCAATAGATATAGTGGTTTAACTTGTACGCTCTGTAGAGCTGTGTAATTTTGCGCGAATTGAATGTTAAGCCTGCAAACATATAGATATATTAGGAGTCCTAATTTATAAACATCCTTTTTCTTTACAATGTCTTTTTTAGCACTTGAAAGATATCATGATATCAGTCTAGCTATAGTAGAACATGCATATCTATCTCTAGCGTCAACAATGAATTACAGATAAAATACAAATGTTTTGGTTTAATTAGCGTGTGAGGTTCTTGTGGATATATAAGCATACAGTTTTTCCATAAAAAAACTATTTGTTTTTTGGACTATTTTCTTAGCACTTTAAGGCATTATGACATCAATATAGCTATAGGCCACACATTTCTATCTTTAACGATTAATGTAGAGTTTGACTTGTACGTGAAATCGTCTCTATAGATATGTGTAAGTTTGCATGAATTGAATATTGGGCTTTGCTACGGTACACCCATTAGCTCACAGGAGGTAAGAGTTTCAACAAATCCTATCCCTTGTTTTTTACAGACATAAAATATTTATAAACAATTAAAACGTTTTAGAAATGAGAATCATAGCCAACAATTAAAGTAACAAATCCTCCTAGGAAGTCGCATGAAGAATGGAATGTCATGCATGCTTGCATATATCACGTATTTGATTAAGCATATATATATATATATAATTTCCATATTCTATACTTCCTAGGAGGTAATATGTGATAAAAGTCAACTACATCGACGATTCACAATTATTTGAGAGTACCACAGCATAGTATTATATCTATAGGCATTTCAAACATATTACCAGTCCTACTTATTTAAAAGACTCTTTTTTTGCATTACCAGTCCTACTTAGCTAGTAGCCAAAATAATAAATGTAGTAGATTTTATATATTGGTTTATAAATTTTTTCTCCAAGATATGTTTGTATGACTTGAATAGCCGGCCCCTGGCTGCAGATGACCATATCTCTAGTAGCATCAACATACAGTAGCCATAACGATAAATGTAGTAGATTGATTTATAAATCTTTTCTCCAAGATATGCTTGCAGATGGCCATATCTTATACAGGCAGCACTACTAATAAAACCTTTGTTTTTATAAATGGAAATTACTAATTAATGTACCTCCTGCAGAATATCTCTTGTGATACGATCGACGATATCAACACATAATTGTGTATCTGTTAATTCTGTAGATATCTACTGAGTGCTAACACGACGTGCTCCTTGTGTATGTGCCTGCGCTTGACGCTGCATGTATGCAGTGGCATGAGAACAACCTTGAGTAGTCCTGGACAGAACAGCAACCATGGCGACTGCCAGTAATTGAATGGCCTTGATTTTTCATGCAATTCGCCTGCTTTCTTGTGGCTGTTGTGGCCAAAGCGTATTGTGAAATATTTGGAAGCACTTAAAGAAGAAATTTAAAAGTTACTGCTAGAAGACACTAACAGAAGAACAGAAATATTTGGAAGCACTTAAAAGAAGAGTTACTACTGCTACCACTAGAGGACAGTAACAGACTAACAGAAAGAAAGAAAGAAAAATAGAATCTTAGACCAGGTGATGACGTGGACGCGATGATGATCACCGAGAGTTAAAATTTGTTGGCCACCGGCCTCTTCTACAAACTGACGTGGTAGTGGACGCCGCGTCGCGTCTGGTAGCAGCAGATGGCGTGTGGAGGTCTGCAGGGGCTGAAGTGGACCGTGGCCGACGGCCGGGGCTGCGCAGCCTTCGCGGCGAGATAGGAAGATACAGATATAGATAGAGAGACACCGTGTCTCCAGCGCGGCCTGCACATCGGCGCATGCAGGAAGGGGACTAACGCCACCACGTCTCCAGTGGGCACACCACAAGAGGACGACAAAGATGGTTAGAGCTATATCAGACCGTAGCTAATTACCATTGTTTGATGCGGGTTGAGTCATCGCGTGTTGCTGTGTGTTGTGACCTGCGGCTGGATCTGCCGTCCTCCAGTATTTTTTTTTTGCATCCAAGCCCTCGTCTTTTGGGACTATTCCTAATCAAGTACTTCAGTGGCTAATCTGTCCACCCTCACCACCAAAGTAAAAAAGTGGGAAATTAAAAAAATCCATATATGAAGAGTTCACCCTGCTTGCTAGTCCACTTTTTTTTGAGATATAAATTATTTCTAGTGTTCCGAAAAATAACCTAACAAGTGGTAGAAATAGTGTTCATATATTATATGCCATTTTTATATATGTTTTCTAATAAAAAAATGATATGTCTAACGACATTGACCGCTTATTGTCGTATATAAGAGAAAATATTAATTCTTCTCGATGACCGAGGGTAACGGCTATGTCCTGCAGGATAAATGTCTATGTCGTTGAATATCCGTCATCGGTCGTCGTCGCACACACTCTATAACGAGAGGATCTAACGTATGTTTTTTTCCAATTTTGGAAACGTTGCGGAACATAGAGCTAACATGCCTAACGTATTACGAACATGACTATGTTCACACGAGGTGAACGCCTATGCTTCCGAATCTATAAAAGGTCTTTGTCGTATATCGTCGCATCCTATAACGAGAGCATCCAACATATGCTCTGCTAATTTCAGAAACTTTGCGGGATACAGCGCCAACATGGCCGACGTAGTTATTACGAAGACTGTTTTGCTTCGATCATACAACACTGATGCTAGAAGAACATCGTAACGACAACTAACGGATTGTACTCTCATCACATCGGATTATTAGTAAATGTAGAAAACGAAATGCGTTACTACGTCAGTCCGAGCAAACTTGCCCACCACGACATCGCTACGTTGCATGGTTTCCCATGCAAGATATAACGTTTTGTACGGAGCACGTGTTGATACGACATAGGCCCTTTTAGGCGGGAGTTTTTGAACCGCTCTAGCTTCGATTCTGCTACTGCCCTCTACGTGGATCAAACCCAAATGTCAGAACGAGAAACGTCTCATCGAGTGAAGCTCCTGTGAGTGCAGGAGTCATTTTTAAATCGCAGAGGTGAAGCCTCCATTCCGCGGCTTCTCCCACTAAAAAAAGGGGGGTCATCTTCCTCTTTTGTAGCTTGATTTGATACCAGGATGGTACATTTTTCCTTCCTCTCACTCGCTGCCTATTCCCACCATTTCTCCAGTTGGACAGTTGTTATTTTCTCCAAAGACTTATAATAATAATAACCAGCCAGGTGGAATTAACACAGGGACCAATTTCTAAAATTAGAATTCTGAAAAGAAAACACAGGAAAACCGGCATGTCAGAGCCTATTTAAACCCCGCTTTGGGCAGTGAGATCTTCCGCACAACACAACACCATCTGAGAACAGAAGAAGAGCCTTCTCCTTTGAAGATGAAGAAGAAGAGGAAGAAGAAGAAGAAGAAGAAGAAGAAGAAGAAGAAGAAGAAGAAGAAAGCCAAAAGGCCTTCCTTCCTTGGGCTTCCAGGGCGACCAGACCTCAAGGAGGGGAATAAAGAAGGTACGCATGGACTCCACTCCACTCATTTCCTCCATGTGCTTAGCTTTCTTGCATAGTAGTCAGTCATAGAGAGAGAGATAGGTGGGGGTAGTCACTCAGGAGTCAGGAGACGAGAGTCTCTCTTCCTCTCCTACTACCTCGCATCTTTTTTTTTTATCTTGGGGGGGTCTCTCCTGGTCCTGGACCACGCTGCCGAGTGCCGATTGACTGCAGGGGCGAATCTTAAAAAAACTGACTGCAGGGGCTCGCATAACAGCCTTGCTCTTGGTTTGGTCTTGGTTTTCCGCAGACACGGACTCTAAACAAGCGAGGGGCTGGCCTCCTGTTAAGTCCAGTCTCGTGCTCGTGCAGTGACAGTATTTTATTGCGAAAGATGCCTATATTTTATTGCGAAAGTTGCCTATATTTGAGTCGAGGAGAGGCAGACGAGACGAAGGAATGCTCCCTTCGCATGCCGCCGTCCCTGTTCTGATCTCCTCCCTCCCTGATTGCAGTGCTCTCCTCTCACGTACCAGATCTGAAGGCCCGCCTCTCGCGCCATTCCATCGGAGCCTGCGGCGCGGTGGAGCGTGACAAGTCGGCCAGCTTGAGTCGCGAGGATATCCTGAAGGTGAAGGTGAGTTTGTTTGCCTGCCTGTCTATCTTGCTTGCTTCTTCAGTTCTTCCCAACTCAAGCACTTCATTCACTTCACACGCATTCCATGCATGACCATGCCGTTTCTCTGCGCCCGCTGCGATTTCGTTTCGCTTTCGCCCTGCATGTCTGTCTTCTCCTAATCCGTTTCCCTGACGATTTCTCTCTCTCTGTCCACAGACACTCGAGCTCAAAGTGAAGAAGATTGTTCAAAAGATTGATGGTAAGCTGCTGAACCAAGAACGATCTTTTTAAAACCGCGAATTGCTTGTCTTTTCTTTATTTCCATTCTTTTGTGTTCATCTTCTTGCCTGCTGGCTGCTGCTGGCAAGGGAGAGTGAGATGAGATCAGAGGGGTGTGTTCAATTCAGCTGGAGAGGCTGCTCTGTTCTCCTCCGTAACAGAAACGATGGACACTTCCTCCGTCCATTCCAAAAACAACATTTTTTTTCCTCCCTCTCTCGTTTTCTTCTATTCTAAGAGAAATGCGCTGGAATGGTTTGTCGTGCAGGGGTGTACCAGAGCAGCGGCGATGCGGCACTGGGCAAGGTGATGGTGTCCGGACTCGTGGATCCGGGAACCGTCCTGAAGAAGCTCCAGAAGGCCGGGAAGCCTGTCCGGCTGTGGGGAGAGAAGTCTGGCGTGCCCTTGGAGATCACTCCGAAGGCAGCCTGGGCCCTCTACTCCATGGCAAGCCGCCCTTGCATGTCCTGATGCATCTCATCGAACAGCAGTACCAGCCAAACAGTAGCAACGCCAACGTCAACTTCCCTAACCTTAGGTTCTTCTTTGGCAACAGCGGTGACCGGTCCGGTAGCGGCCAGCAAGACGCGCCACTCCTGTTGCTGCAATAGCGGTGGCGCGTCCTGCTGGCTGCTACCGGACCAGCCACCACTGTTGCCAAAGAAGAACCTAAGGTTAGGGAGGTTGACGTTGGCATTGTTGCTGCTTGGCTGATACTGCTGTTTGAGGAGATGCATCATGGCATGCAAGGACGCCTTGCCATGGAGCAGAGGGCCTAGGCAGCCTTCGACGTGATCACCGCCGTCCACAGTCAAGTCTTAGTTGGTAGCAGGAGCACCGCCACCGAGAAAGAAAGACGACGAGAAGTCTGACGCCTGAGAACGGAACATGGAGGGGCCCGAGTACGATGGCAGCATGACGTGGTCAAATGCAGCAGCAGATGCTGCTGAACGGGCACGGCCACCACCACGCCCACCATGCCCACCATGCCCACCACCATGCCCACCATGGCCATGCCGGAGGCCACGGGTACCCGCAGCTGCCAGCCGTGAGCGGCTACAGGTACGGGTACGGGCGCCCAGCGATGCTGCAGTACCCGCCGCCGACATACTACTACGCGATGCCGCCGCAGCGTCACCCGCATGACAACAAGTTCATCGACGAGAACCCTGTCACCCGCATGACAACAAGTTCAACCGCCGACATACACCCTGTTCGTTTGGACTTATCAGCAGAATCAGCAGCCATCCAGCAGTGTTTTTCTCTCACAATAAACCAGCGAACAATACTTTCAGCCACAATAAACCAGCGAAACGAACAGGCTGATACTATACTACTATGCTTAGGTCTGTTTGGTTATTTGTATTAGACTGTAAGTCTCTCGAGTTGGGCCTGTAAGTCTAGGCTGTGGCCCATGTACGTGAACATGTTAAACTCACTGTGTGGTGGCTGGGTGGACAGTGAGAAATAACAAAAAAAAAACCTAATCCTAGTGACCTGATTATAGATCAGTTGGTTAGGTTCCTTGCGGCGGAACGTGCCCACCCGGGTTCAAGTCCTCAACTTGGCACGGGTGCTCATATTTTCGTGGATTATTTCAGGATTTAACGGCGCCTGTGGTGACTTCGTGAATCTCTGCCGACTCAGTCCTTCGGAGATGCTCATAGGGGTAGGGTTTGCGTATGTGTATTCATAGGGTTGAGTGTGCGTGCACGTTATAGGCGTTTGCGTTGTACTGTATAATTCTTTAAAAAAAACTAATCCTATCCTTCTTCTTCCCCGTGCTCTACTGCTCAAGACGGCGCCGCGCGTGCTCGCTGGCAACCCCTCCTTCTCCGGCTAGGATCACCACAATCCCCAACGGCTGCTCGGTGATGTGAGGCGAGGTCGGTCGCCAGCCGGCGACCTGCTGATGCTCTCTGGAGAAAACAGAACCAGCCAACAGGAGGGAGGAGAGCTCAGGTCGTCGGAGGCGATCGCCGTGCGTGGATGGAAGAGTTTGGTATACATGAAAACTAGCTAGTACAGGAGCAGAGTTAGGTCCTTCATTGAACATGCTTAGTAATGTGCCTGCACTAAACATCAAGAAGCCATTTTAGAGGTTGCTTCTTGTAGGAGATTAGAATCGGAGAATAGTGGATACATTGCTGAGTCTAGTAGACGTTAGGCGGATTATATATAGAAATAAAAGGGATTAATTGTCTTGGAGCATAGGGTAAGTTAGGGTCGTATGGAAATAAACCTAAACTATATTGGTTCAACTAAAACAATCATATATATCTATAATACTCTGATGCTTTTGCACATTTATTTAACTGAAATTCGTGATTTTCACTAGTGCAGGACCGGGTTCCAGTCCCGGTTGGAAAAACCTCTAGTTCCGGTTGCCGATCCGGAACTAAAGGCCAACCCTTTAGTTCTGGGCCGTCCAACCGGAATTGAATGAGGGATTTTTAGTGCCGGTTACTTATACTAATCGGGATTAAAAGGGGCTCTAGGCTGAGCCCGCGGACAACCACCTCTACCAACCGGGACTAAATATCCCCTTTTCTATTTTCTTTTTCTTTTCTTTTCTTTTCTTTTTTTTACAATTTCTTTCCATTCAATTTGTTTTCCTTTCAAATAGTTTGCATATACGTCTTATATGCTATACTATTGTACCTCATCCATAAATACGAATGGAACTAATTAAGAGCTTATATATTACAATGATCATCCCCATTCATCAAGTTCATACAAACCATAATAGTTTAAAACAACTTATTACGATAAACTAGATGTCCAACCCCAAAGTTCAATTACACACCAAGTTCATGCAAGCGCAAGTAGATCATCGCAAAGTTTGACTACGTCATATCATGTACTCGGTGAAGTGTAGGTCATCGATTTTGTATCCACTAATATAATTGACGTAGAGCAACGCATTAAGTAGTGCACTCTCCCTTCTTCAAAAGTACGAGCATAGGGTCTACTAACGAAGGAAAGCAGTGGTCGAGAAGTCGGTGGGTCAGATGATCCCCTCTTAGTCATAACCAGTTTTTCCTGAAATCCTTTCGTAGTGAGTGTTGGCCATTCATCGGCATATTTCCAATCAAACCCCAATGCATACATTGTCTACTTTAGAATGACTTCAAAGCTACAACCTGCATAGGTTAAGTCATAGTCCTCACTTGTAAGTGTTGGAAAAAATGGATATGAGAACAAAGCTTTCCAATAAAAACAAATCTAGAAATAAGCTATGAGTTTGACTTTGACTTTACCACATCATTTCGGTTGGTTCAACCAATCCTTCCACAGAAGCCCACAACATCATGATACATGCCCGCATCTATTGCTTGTATCGTCATGGAGGATAGTGTCGGCAGGGTGTACCCAATATTCGCAAGCTTATTCAAACATGCAATGACAGCATGTTTAATTGCAATTTTCTTCTCAGGTGCCTTCACTCCCACCTCTGAAATTTGTACAACACCTCTACCCCTCCTAGCAGCGATAGAAAAGCCAATTTGAGATTGGACCAATCGACCATTATCTACATCAAAGCTCTCAACATCCACTCTCTCAACCCCGAAATTTGAGAGTCTCCTCAAACCAAATGATTGGGTCAATTACCTACGGTACATTTAAGAAACACACACATATATATACATATCAGAAAAATATATTGTGTACATGCGTATTTAAAACATATTAATGTATTCAAACATATATCGTTGCTTACTATGCTAGGATGATTGAACGGTACATCCGACAACCTTGGTTTGAATCCCCAAGCAATACAATAGCCCCAACTCGGGACAATCGGTTCAGGGAGACGCCTAGCCATCTTTTCTCACTAAAATTAATATATAAAGATTCATATCACTGGTGATGAGTACAGGCCCGATCTTCCGGGAGGTAGCCGGTAAGTTCCATTTGTGGAGATCTCGACGTTGGCGATCCGGCTTCAAATCAGACACGATTCGAACCCTGCAACCATTACACCACTGCTCCGTTGGTTATCAACCAAGCACAACTTGATTGACCTCGCCAAGAAGGCTTTTCCTGCAAGCGAATTGAAGAGCACAAGCAAGAAGGTAAAACACCCAATCTAAAATTGTAAATATGAATGACGCGAATATCAATAGAGGGTTCGAGAACTCGGTTCCAAAGGACAAATCGACACAGTGGAGGAGATCAAGAACAGGGGCCCTGGATCACTGTAAAAGGATTTGTCACCACAGTTACAATGAACAATTCAGTTTCTCGATGGAAAACTAAACTCTAAACAAAACCCAATTATCTAGCAGCGGTGGCGGCTGTGTTTATAGTCTAAGACTCGACCTAGGGTTGGGGACGGCCAGGGGTTGGGCGCCCATAACTTGGGCTTAAGGCCCGACACGATACATGGCCAAGTTGGCCCAAATAGGTGACGTAGTACCTTGCCGTGGTCACACAGAATGATCCACGGACCTTCTGGAGATGGGACCAGATCCAAAACGACGGCGTCGTCGTACCCTTTCCAAGCATCCAAGAATGCCCTGTTTCGATGTCGTATGAGAAAGTTATGACCGAAACAGTGACGATGTGTCTGCTGAATCCGAGAGTGATGTGACAGCTGAGTTGCGGACGAATTTCAACTTGGAGAAGACCATGGTGTCTGTGTGTCCAGCATGGCGATGTCCTCATCATCCTCCCCTTCTCGAATTAGAGTCGTCCTCGACTCCATCTTGGCGATGTCCTCATCAACTGGCGTCAATATATGAATTCATACACCAAAATTCATATATTCATAAGAATTGCCCTATATATACACAAAATATATCATTGAAGTTAATATTTTTCATATATCAAAATGCATATCACTAAAATCTACATATCAAAATTCACATCTGTAAAACCTTATACACCAAAATACATATATATACCAAATGCATATCAAATATATACAATATATCACACTAAAGTCAATATATCAAAATTTATATCATCAAAGTCAGTATCTTTCCATATATATATATATATATATATATATATATATATATATATATATATATATATATATATATATATATATATATATATATATATATATGACTAAAGAAATTACAAGTTAGATCGAATACAAATAGCTAGCTAGCCAATTAGCTTAAGTTAGGGTTGTGTGCTACATTCCTGGAGTAGTTCCCTTCCCCTTTTAATAAGAGGAACAATTAGAATGTTGCTAATTTCATATCTATAATATCATAATAAAACATCTAGCTCCTACTTAGCCCTTGAGTCAAAAATTTTTAGACCTCCAATGCCACTAACATCTAATTTTAGTGTAACAAAAACTAACAACAATATGAATTGTCCATTTAAACCTTATGATCAGTATGTTAAGAAAAAAATTGCAGTTGCCTAGAGTGCCACTCGGATATGTGCAATGTATATACTTGTGCTGTATGTTCAGCACTCGGTTTCACACAGCAGAAAGGGATGAGGCGAGGCGATCAAGGTCGAATACCTGGTGGCAGCAGCGAAGGCAACGTCGGAGACGAAGGCGCTGGTGGAGACGATGTCGAGGCCAGAGATGAAGGTGATGATGGAGACACGGGCGATGGAGCCGCCGCGCGCGTCGGAGATGAGGACAAGGTTGAGGCTGGCCGAAGATGAGGGGAGGGCGAGGCCACACGCGTCGGAGCCGAGGACAAGGGCGTTGCCGGTCGCCGGAGATGAGAGAGAGGGCACCGCGCGCGCCGGGGAGAGAGGACAAAGGTGAGGGTGAGGCTTGCCGGATCAAGGATGAGGGCGAGGCCGAGGCCGCGCATGCCAGAGCCGAGGACGATGGCGAGGCGGGCCGCCGGAGACGAGGAAGAGGGTGCCGTCGTGCGCGCTAGGGAGATGAGGACGAGGGCGAGTCTGGCCGGATCAAGACAACGGCGACGGCAAAGCCGCGTGCGGAGCCGAGGGCGAGGGTGAGGCCGGCTGCCGGAGACGAGGGCGTCGCCGCACGTGCCAGGATCGAGACGGACGCACGACGCGGGTGGCGCGCGCGGCCGCAGACGAGGAAGAGGGGGTGAGTGGCGAGCACGGCTGGCCTAGGGGATTGAAGAAGCGGCATGGCAGGAGGGGTGAGTGAAATTTCAGAGAGGATGAAGAAAGAACACCCATATATATATATGGTAGAACCCTATTGTACCGGTTTATGGCCCAACCCGGGACTACCCGAGTTGGGCCACAAATCAGTACTAAAGGCCTTTTAGTGCCAGTTGGTGGCCCAATCCGGGACTATAACCAAATTTTGGCGCGCAGCAAAACTGTTGCCTACCTAGCAGTTTTGTTTCCCGCTCATGCAGCAGTTCTTAACATTTCCTTTAACATAAATAGGCTGAGTGTAAATTGCGTAGTAAAAAAATATGGCTCAAAAAATTGCAATACAAAATTGCTTTCATATATAATTTGTAATGCTTTTGTTTCATTACATGTTTAATAACATATGCTATAAATTACAATTACATTTTAAAAATTCAAATTTTAAATTTAAGAAATTCAAACATACTTCTCCTTAACAAGATAATATCAAATGAAAAAGTTGTTAACTACAGAGTTGCATAGTTTTTGAGATCTACAACTTTCGTATCGGTTGTTTCTCCATTTGAGGTCATTTAAAAAATTCAAATTTCAAGTTTGAAAAATTCAAACATAGTTTTATTTGACAAGATTACTTCAAATGAAAAATTTATCAACTACAAAGTTGTATAACTTTTCGAGATCTGTAACTTTTATTTTGGACATTTCTCCATACGACAAAGTGGTAGTACACATTGTTCAAAACTTACATATCTGATATGTAAATTTTGAACAATGTTTACTACCACTTTATCGGATGAAAAAATATCCAAAATAAAAGTTGTAGATCTTGATTAATTCTACTACTTTTATGTTTTTGAATTTTATAGCTGAATTCATTTACTGCTTCAAAATGTTGTTTGAAGTTGTCATATTTTAGAATCAAATTTTGAATTGATAAAACAAATTAAAATGAAAAGATGAGCAAAATGAAAGTCGTAAGAACAAATAAATTGATAGAGCATGATTTTAAAAAATTTTAGAAAAAAATCATCAAATTTGAAGTTAATATGACGGAGAAAGACGAGTAACAAGTTTTAGCCGGAGATTAAAAAGAGAAATCAAATTTCTTTAAAAATTTAATTTCAAACAGAATTTCGAAATAGTAGATGATTTCAAATAAAAAAGTTGTTAACTATAAAGTTGCATAACTTTTCAAGATCTACAACTTTCGTATTGGTTGTTTGTCCATTTGAGGTCATTTTAAACATTTAAATTTCAAATTAGAGAAATTCAAACATAGTTTTTCTTGACAAGATGACTTCAAATGAAAAAGTTGTCAACTACAAAGTTGTTTAACTTTTCGAGATCTACAACTTTTATTTTGGACATTTCTCCATCCAAGGTCATTTTTGAGACGCATGCGACATCAAAAACAATATTAAAGATCTTAGAGAACCTTAGAATAAATATTTGGGGTACATATACGATAACAAAGACCTAACAATAAAATTACATATACGATAACAAAGACCTTTCTCTGAGTAGGTCAACGTTACAATCAAAGTGTACCAACACATTATAAAATAACCACCTCAAAAACATTCTTCTTGCACCAAAGTAGGTTCAAATAGGTGCCCAAGGATGTCAGAGGTGGATGACGAACTACGCCTATATGGAGACGAATGGGGCGGTTGTGTGAGCTCCGATGAACCCATGCCTCTCGGAAGACAGTACATTCATGTCTTGGATAGATCCATCATCCTGCGGACAGCCCATTCATGCCTTGCATGGATAGACAATCCGCATATAGTCCAAAGCACACCGCATTTGATGGATCCATCTACATAGAAGACAGCTCATGCAACAATTACGTTGCACGGGTATCACACCTAGCTTCTCCAGGCTTTGGCGTTGCTCCATCTTCAAAAACAATCTTCTAGTACCTCTTGTGTGCATCATTGCTGACTACGCGTAATAAAATTTGTATGTGGAGGGCTTTCTCCCACAGAGAGGCCATATATATGGATAGGAAATTGAGCAAACAACAACGGATGAATTGGGCACAACACAACACTGCATGTCGTTGTGGGAGATGAATGGCGCCCGGAGTGGACGGTTTTATAAGTGTTAGCAGCAGCGGTGGTAGTTGGGATGAGTGGTGATCGCTTGTTGTGGTAGGTGGGAGCAGTGGGGGACTTTTAGTCCTAGTTTGTAACTACAATCGGGATTAAAGTATTAAAAGTACCCTTCCGTCATGTACCCAACCTACCTCAGAATATAAGGGGAGGTCGGATCCTAGAGAGGGGGAGGACGATCCAAGACAGATCATTCCACTCCTCACCGTTCCGCTCCTGCTTAGCACCGAGAGCAGAGCAACCAAGAGAGGGGCACCGAGAGCTCCTCCGCTGGACTCGTTGTCTTCCTCCTCTCCAGCGAGGGGAAAGGCTCCACCGGCGGCGAGGCAACCTGAGGATTAACACCAAGCTAACCCCCTTCAAATCTCTCTCTTCCTCCTATACACTCTGCTGTAACCCCCCCTGATTTTGGGTGCTCTTGAGTATAAGGATCAGCATTTGCTAGACGTAGGGGCACCGATTGGCCCGAACCAGGATAAACCGTTGCATCCCCTCTGTGATTCTTGTGTTCTTGAGTCCACCCGAGCCACCCGGAGTCACGTACTCTGACACCGACTCGAACAATAATGCTTGTCGCGGTTCCAACCCCACGACACTGCACATGATCTATATCTTCTGACCAATGCTGCAAGACCGAAGGGCACTCATGCCATTAGGAGTTGAAGCGCACCACTTGATGGTTGGATCCAATGTAATATTGATGGTGCTTTTTATGCGGATATGGAGCAAGGAGCTACCAGGGTGGTACTCCGGGACCCTGCAGGCACATTCAGAGGAAGAAGGGAGCTGTGGTACCGCCATGGCCTCAACGCCCTGATGATGGAAGCTACAGCCTGCAGAGATGGCATGATCTTAGCTAGAGAGATGAATTTCCGCTGGGTACAAGTGGAAACAGACACCCAAGAACTGGTCAAACTTTTGGGAGATGGGAGAACTTTAAAGATCAAGCATTTCACCGATTAACAGGGATATAATATAAGAGAGATTCGTGCGTCTTTTCTTGATTTTTTTTTGCGACACTTTTCTTGATTTTTCTCTGATGTATGTTAATAGAGATCATAATCGTGTAGCCCATACTCTAGCAAAGCAAGTCTTAGATGGCAACAGGGTGGGTGAGTCAGTGAGTGGCAGTTAGCCCCAACTTGTATTGCCAATCTGTTGATTGAAGATTGTAATCATGTTGAGCATAAGTCGCAAAAAAAAAAACAAGGCCTAAAATCTCCTGCATGGCGACTGATGAATCCAGCGGACTGGACTCCGGAGGACCGAGGAGATCAGGAGACCAAGAAGCTGCCAGAGTGACGAGTTGTTGTGATGTCAACTACGGTGTCTGCGTCTGCATGCAAATGCACATGCCCATGCATGCATTGCACGGGCACCGCTGGAGCTGGAACGACGGTCGCCGTCGGCGTCTTTCCTTGCAGAGAACGACCAGAGCACAGCGCGTACATTCGCAATTCGCAATCGATCGAGTTGTTTGCTTGTACACGCTTAATTTGTGGGCCAGGTTAGCTGTGCCATGTGTTATGTGTACATCCACCTTCCGCTTCCATTCGATCGATCTGCCGCACGCTTTGACATGAACACATGCATACAACGCAACTACATCCTCTGTTGTAGTAGCTAGGTAAGCTTTCGAATAGTTCCCAAAAAAAAAAAGGTAAGCTTTCGAATAGACTGCTGCCTCAGTGTAAAAACAATATACAAACAGCTTGGGATATTCATAAGACTGCTTGGGATAAAAAAAACAGTGTATTGGAAGCCGATGTTGATAAATTTTTGCAGTTACAGCGAGCTTGTGCCGCGCATCACAACGGCGTGGACTCGTCATCTTCAGTCTCTCTGTGTATTTTTCTATCTATGGGCCAAAATGCCAACAATCCAAGTGTTACACACAAAGTCCAACACCAACCTAGACCCCCATCCCGTGCAACTCAAATCCACGGCCCAGTAATTAACATTTTGGTTTTTTTTCCTATTTTTATTAGAAATTATAAACTAACAACCAGCCTTACAAATACCATATATCACAACCATACAAATTCTGGTTCATTTTCAGTTGCAAGGCCAATCTGGCTATACAAGTTTCATAGTTTTCCAGTCCCTTGAATTTGAATTTATAATCATAAATGTTATTTAGCGGCACAATTTAATTTATTGAGAGTTATCGATTTACTTATTACGAGTATAATGATGTATTTTTTATAGCAACACATGGATATATGTACTAGTATACAATGATATGACTATGATTTTGTTCTATCTCTTGATCGATGAGTAGGTGTGTGCCCACATCAACGTCTTCTGTCTGCAAAATGATTGCGTCGGCGTCTCTTATTGGCACGCACGTACTAATCCTGTCATCCTGAGCATACAAGGCCCACTTATTCCAGTTGGAGACATGATTTGATACGACGCGCGTGTACGTACACTCGCAGAGGCCCACAATGCCGAGAGGAGAACACGCATACAAACAAAAGGGCTCAAACTAATTGGAAAATGACAGGGCCTGGCCCAGCATGTATCCACACATCAAACCAACAGCGCGGTACATGAAAACATACCACGCTGCGTTATAATTATACCCCGGGTGTAAGAATCGCGGACTTTTGTTTCCTTATTAGAATACAAGGCTACTAAAAACCCCCATCCCAAAAAAAAAATTAATTTTCTTTTGGAAACATAGCACAAAAGCCGACTCGCACATATAAACACACATGGCATTATTCTAATTAACGTCTTCGAGAGATTGATAGTACTGTCAATACCCTAAAAGAATAGTGAGGTTTCTTCTTAAAAGCATTCTTTCCTCTCTCACTCTCTTCACCGTTCGTCCGCCGCTCACTCTTCTTCCGTCCCCTAGTCCGTCGTCTTCCACTCTCACCATTCTCGTTTTGAGTTCCGAGCTGCAACGATGTCACACCATTTATGTCATGGACCGGGCCTTCCGAGCCCGCTCATGTCATGGCACGCGTGCGAGCATATATCTTGCTTTTCACCTTTCTTATAAAGTCAGAAATAGATGTATCATAAATTCAGTTGAAACTCTCGTCACTTTTCCATAAAGAGATCAATCGTTTACTGCACTAGCATCTATTATGGGCGTTTGAAATTGGGCGCGCAAACAATTAAATCCAACGCGTATATAATATACTCATATACTCTGTAGCTTGATAGCTGTGCGTGCTCTCTTCTTCCAAAACGAAATATCACATGCCCATGTATAGACAAGTTTAAACATCGTACTCGTACCGATGCGTTTTTCTAGCCTTGTTCTGAGGAATGCTTGCAAGGTACTACCACCGCCTCGATGTAAAACTAATGTCTTATAAAAACGTACATCATTTAGCAACAAACTGTGAGATTGTCACGTCTTCAGCACGCACATTGCGTGTATCACGAGGTTTCTTCACGTGTCAAGGTTGCATCGATTGACATCACAGTATGAGTATGTAAGAACCTAAGGTGATCCTAAAACCGTACGTGACCTGTCTAAGACGGGTCTTGTGAGTTCAGTTGAGCACACACACACATGCCCTTCTTTTACTATTTAGCCTTTTTTCGAAAAATTCTCTCGAATATGCTCCTGACGGAAAGATTTTAAAAAATAGACCTTACTCTTGCGCCAAGATATAACAACATGGCGCCAGGGTCATTGGCGCCAAGCCCCTGGCGTCGTGGCACTGACATGGCAGAGGTCTTGGCGCCAGCCTCTTTAACGCCAAGACTTGGCGCCATAGATCTTGGCGCCAAGAACCCACTCTTAAACCCACACCGCTCTTTCTCCCCTAGCCATTCTCATTTTTTTCTCCTCTTCTTCGGGTTTTCCCTTTGTCCACTTCGGCCAACCTCTTCAATCGACATATTGGACCATGAAAAGTTATATTTTATTTGTCGATCTTCGAGAGCCAGTTATTCTCTCACCCTTCCTTCTTTATTTCGAATCGATTTGGTAAAATCAAGTCGTATTCTTAACCTATGAAACTTCACATGTTATTGGTTCATACACTTTTTAAAATTCGTATGTATTGTACACCGTAGGATGCCTAGGTGTGGAAAAGCTAGAAAAAAAGGTATGCATCGATCTTTTTCATCATATGTTAAATCCTAGGTTTTAGGGTTTATTGGTATTTGTTTTGTTATATTAGAATAGAATTTGTTGAATTGTAGTTATGGACCGATAAGTACCTACGTCCCAAAGCCGCTCCTTAGCGGTGTGTCAATACCCATGTGCTTCTGTGGCGATCCTTGCAAGGTAGATATTTCTGAAGATGAGGCAACATATAAGCAGAGGTATTGGATGTGTTCCAATTTTGCATGGGAGCCTACAGAGCGTCAGCGCCGTAGTACATTTATTGTGAGAAATTGCTATTGTCTATTAATTAATTTGTGTCATATGAAATCTTGCATATTAATTGGTTTTGTAACAATTGCCTTTGCTGCAGACCCCTCCACCGCTCTATGATTTTGAGCAATGGATTGATGCTGAGATCAAGGAGGTTGACATGCAGCTTCTACAAGGCCTAAAGGAGTGGGATGCGGAGCGTCTGGAGATATTAGAGAAGAGACGCAGAGAGGAGGCAGTAGAAAAGGTGCACAAGGAAGAGTAGGAAAGGAGGCGTGTTGCTGCGTATAGGGAGGAGAGGGAGAAGAAGCTTGAGCGCGTGCGCCGAGCGAAGGCAATGATGGAGGAGAATCCCAATGCCCAGAAAAAGGGAAAGTGGCCTCGTTGCACTCAATAGTTGGCTAGTTGTATGGTTTAATCATAGACAATGTGGTCGATGTAGTGTGCAATGTGTTTAATTGAATGCACTTTAGGTAAATCATGTACCTAGGACATGTTCTGTGTTATTTAGTTCATCGTCATGTACTTCATATGCACTTTAAGTTTTTGGACCTTTCATAGTGTTGTCATATATTAGGTTTAATGTTGTTGAGTCACTGAAACTAGTTCTCGAAGTGCACATAAAACATAAGGAAGTAGTAGATTTCACAATTCAACATGCATAACATAAAAGCATGGCATGTCAGAACATGTACCAAACTAGGGCACATATGTCCTAGACTAAACCTAACATGCCTTAGGTAATTGGAGCGAACAACAAGCATATTACATGGCATGTGAGAAACATGTACGAAACAAGTATACATAGTTTCTAGGACTAAACCTAACATGTCTTAGGTAATTAAACCAAACAATAAACCTAACACGGATGTGACATGTGAACACGATAGATTTGTTTTATCTAGTAGTGCGGCCACATAGCAAAATGTGTTGCCCCTTCTCCACAGTACCCTCCCATTGTTGGTGGTGGAGGTGGCGGGGGTGGTGGTTGAGGCCCGTTGTTCTTGTGATTAGGGCAAGTGCAATATGGATCACGGCATAGTCCCTCCTGTGAAACGCCACCACTGTTGCTAGCTTCGTTGTCCTTGTAACCGCTGCTAATTTCCCTTTCTAGTTCAAAGATACGGTCTTGCAAGTAGTAGATGTAGCTATCATTGTTCTCTCTCTCAACCAAAGCAAATGCCAAAGGAACAAGCTTGTTGTTTGCGTCACATGACATGGCTATGAGAAGTGTGCCACGGTACTTGCCAATCAAGAATGTACCATCAATGGAGAAGACTGGACGGCAGTGCCTAAAGGCCTCGACACACTAAGGGAACCACCAGAAAGTACGGAAGAATATCTGTCTCCCATCCTTCCATGCGTCTGGTCTAGGGATGTACTCATAATGCATGCCTGGATTCACCGCTTTGATTGCATTGAGAAGTACTGGAAGCTGCTCGTAGACATCCTCCCAGTCCCCATATATCATCTTCCATTCCCGTTGCTTAGCCCTCCAGGCTTTGCCACAAGTTATGTCATATCCTCTATAGACCTCATTAACTATTTTGATAATTGTACTAACCTTCATGTTCGGCTCTCCCTGCAATACTTTCATCAACCGCTTGGCAATGAGGGTAGATGTCAACTGCCGATGCTTCGTGTTGAGGTCATGTGAAGCACAAGTTTGTAGCCCGACAACTCTTGTGATCTTCCACTTTTCGGAGACCTTTTGCTTCCTTACACAAACCCTCCATGGGTAGCGTTCCTTGTCACACACAACCGTGTAACGCTGCTCCGCATAGGAATGCAGGACCTTGTAAGGTCTCTTGCGTATCACTGCGAACGCCTGCAACCACCTCTTCAATGCAGGGAGGTCATTGAAAACCCTCCCCTTCTTAATCTCTATGCTAGGACCAGCCTCTGGAGCTTCCTGCAGCTCATCATCACGTCCTTCTGTAAACGCCTGATCTGAATGAGTAAGATCACTGAACTCATGAACCATAGGATCACGGCAGCTGGGGAAGATACGCCTCAGCATGTCAACGTCACTCTCCGTGAGCTCTCTAACGGGACGATTATCGTCAGAATCAATAGCCCTTTTGATCTCATATGGCTCTGAATCATTCATAATTTCAACACTATTGGAGGCACGGATTCCATCTCCAATCTGGACTTGAGCATCAGCAGGAGGAGCGCCCTCATTGTCGGAAACGTCTCCTGCAACATAGCCACAAATAGGAGGATATGATAAGAAAAGTGGATGAAAAGAAGAGACTAAGCTACAAAGAAAAAACGATGCCTAATTGACACTTACTCGGATGATTTTGTGTCAAAGGGATCTCCTAAGGTGGATCTGCCATATCATTGGCGGCAGATTGGGCATCGGGAATGGTAGGCAGAACCTCTGCATCCACATCACGTTCCGGGACGGGAGGGTCGAAGTATGCCTGCTCACCCATTGGCGGGAAAAACCCAAGAGGGTTGGGATCAACTAGCACCCGATGCACAACCACGACCAAACTTTGAAACTGGCTCTTCATAGCCGATCTCACATAGTTCTCCCACTGATCTGCACACCCTATTAGGATCATCTTCCTTAGCATGTTGGGAGGGGAACCTAGGTGAAGTACACCCTCCTCAACTACGATGCCATCATCTCCATGGCAGTGTACCTCCTCCTGAGCCCTTGCAGCCAACTCACTAAATGATGGCTTCTCCTTAAATAGCAGAAGCACACTTTGCATGTCAACAAACTCAACATATCCATAGCGATCTCGTTCCACGGTGCCTCCATGATATATACTCACTAGGTTGTCCATCTAGTATTCCATATACAAATACAAACACACCAAGTTTAGTCCAAAGTAGTTTTCATATAGTACCTATCTAATACATACTAACTAACTAGAACCTATGTAAATAGGTTAACAACTAAGTATATGGATATAATCTAATAACTAATTAGCTAAATCTTACCAAAATAACAACATATCTAACTACATCTAAGTACCTATGTATCTATGTATGCACCTATTTACATATTTATATCACTAAATCAATAAACTACCAACGTCGTCATATTTACTATCAATTCACTACTAAATACTACTAAGCACTACTAACTATATCAAGTAACTATCAACCTAACTATGTCAAGTATTATCAAACTAACTATGTCAAGCACTACTAAATATATAACTATTTAACTAACTATTAGTAACTACTAACAAAGTTATACAACCAGTTCTACCTTGCGCGGGGCAGGGTGGGACGGACGGCGCGGGCGGCCGCGCCGGGGCAGATGGCCGGGGCGGGACGTCCGAGACGGGACGGCCGTGCCGGGCAAGCGGACGCCGCGACTGCAGTGCGGACGGGGCGGGCGCGCAGGGCGGGGCGGACGACGGGGGCCGAACGGCACGGGCGGCCAGGTGGGCGAGCTCGACGGCAGCAGCGGGCGCGGAAGAGGAAGAGAGGAGAGAGAGAGAGAGAGAGAGAAGAAAACGGACGTTTTTGTCATCAGGGCTTGGCGCCAAGATCTATGGCGTCGAGCCTTGGCGCCAATGATGCTAGCGCCAAGACCCTGCCACGTCCGCGCCAAGACCCTGCCACGTCAGCGCCACGACGCCAAGGGCTTAGTGCCAATGACCTTGGCGCCGTGCCATTATATCTTGGCGCCAACGACTATGGCGCCAAGAGCAGGGTCTATTTTTTGAAATCTTTCCGTCAAAAGCATATTCAAGAGAATCGTTTGAAAAAAATGCTAAAAAATAAAAAAGGCGGCACACATGCAGGGCCTTCCCTGCAGGAGAGTTCCTCACGCCATGCATGTCCCTCTACAAAATGATGAGGCCAAAGCATGCCTGCCATCTTTGCATAGAAGCTGCTGCAGCAACAGCAAAGCAACAGCCTGAACCTAAAAAAAATGCCGACAATATATGTCCTCCTCCTGGATCTACAAGGAACAAGGAATATTAGATTCCCTCGTTCAAAACTAGAATTGTATTTTTTTTATGATGAATAGAGTATTACTCCGTCCTAAATTATAAGACGTTTTAATATTTTTAGATTCGTAATTTTTACTATATATGTAGACATAATATTATATATATTTAGATGCATAGCAAAAACAATGAATTAAAAAAGTCAAAACGTCTTATAATTTGGAACGGAGGAAGTACATGATAATGTATTGGACCGTTTAGCGGTGTTTCTTACAATTTCTCGATCCCCGAGAATCACTCTCCTTTGCTAAAAATAATAAAAATTCACGTACATTGTAGTAGAGGGATGAAACAAGAAAAAATGAGTCCAGTCTCTACTACAATCACTTCTGATCTGTTCCCAACCAGCGCTCAACGAACCAGGGAGCCGGAGGTCTAACAAACCAGAACCAGGACCCATATATATGCGCTTCCACCAACGCAATTGCCAAAGAATGAGACAAATGACCACTTTGCTGCAGTGGAGTACGTGAGGCCAGTACGTAGTCCAACACAAGGAGTTTGGAACTTTGGACGTGAGTATAGTAGTAGGTGGCAGGGTTGTGCCTCCGAATTCAGCTGCTGGTGGTGGTCTCGTCGCTAGGTCTCGAGAAGTGCCGTCCACTCTGCGCTTTACCGTACCCTGACCCAGCCGTGGCCCTGAGCCCCTGAGTCGTTAAAGGGCGACCTAACCTAGTGCTCTCTGTATAAAGACCCGGCGGTCCCTCGAATCACGATGATAGTTCAGGGTCCCGAACCCTGTTCACTTCAGATGGTTGAGACTTCTGATTCAGGTTCAGACTCCCAACTAAAAGACACTTTTTTTTCTCATCTTCCCTCGCCAAATGATATAGTGGAAATATCATGGGTGCATGTACCACCGCTCATTTAGTTTAAAGTATAAGTCATTCTGCCTTTTTTAGATAAATAGATTTTACTACGTACGTAGAATACATACATTATGTTTGGATACATAGTAAAAAACTATATAAATAGAAAAAGTCAGAAGAACCTTGATTTTTTCCATTTGTCTGCTTACAAAAGCAAACATTTTTTGTCCATAAAACATGCACAGCTGCACTATCACGTGTCGGTTCGCTCCATCAACAAAAATCGATGGCCAGATCCTTCGGGCGTGTTTGTTTGCCTAAACGTGGATGAACCGTTCAGCAGGTCGGCCCACAAGCTACAACCTGTTGTGTTTGTTTTAGTAATCTAGATGAGCCAGACCGATAGGAGATGGTGTTTCTTTGCCTGGTTTATATGGGCCCATCCAACAAAAGAGCTTGGGGACAACGACACGCGGAAGTGGCCTGAGATCGAGGAGCCAGCGAGTGACCGAGCCGGTGAGAAACGAAAGTTCCGGCTGCAGGCTCGCGGGTGCTTGAAAAAAGGCCTAGGCTCCACGCTGATCCAGGCAAACGAACACACTCGTATCCACCGGCGGGACTTTCCTGGCTCTCTGGACTAGGCAAACAAACACACGCCCTTCCTAGAGCGGGCGCACTGCAGCCCGCAAGAAATGAAAGTCTGGCTGCGTAGGCTCTCAGGGCTTTAAGCACTGTGCATGCTGGTTCAGATAAACAAATACGCTCGGTTGCACCGACGACTGTCCCTAGCTTTGTTCTAAGCAAATAAACATGTTCTTCTTATGGCGGGCGTACGTAATAGATATATTTATATTCATTGATTGACATTTCCGAAAAGTCTCTAAAAATCCATATTAAGTTTGCTAAGGAACAAAGGGGGAGGAGGATGGATCAGCGAGCCTGTGATAGTACGTACTCCTCCCTGAGAAGGCATGCCATTGACCAAAGCTGTGATGAGCAGGTAGACAGCACAATTTCAACCAAAATGCATGATTGTCAGAACTTTTCCCTACAGCAACCTAATGCACTACCATAATGCATGATTGCCATCGGGCAGGCCTTAAGAGTTGATGGAAGTAACTTCTAGGCTGATGTGATGAGTATCATGTGGCCCAGACCAGGATGCTCCAAATCCACACCACCCCACACGCCGGCCCCCACCAACCAGCAGCCCATCTCTTTCACGGTTTCACTGCACCTCCACTTGACGGCCGCATATATCAGGTCCCGTTTGGATCTCAATAAAGTTCAAGAATCTGATAAAAAATCATAGAATCCAAAAATCATATCTAAACATGCTAGATTTTAAGGGTATGTTTAGTGTACTTTCGACTCTGGTTCTGCTAGTAGCTCTGGCACCGGAGTTGGAGTAGCCACACAAAACGAAACGACTGGAGGTAGAGAAGCACTTCTGTACACGTTGAAGAGGAGCCGAAGCCATTTTGCATGTATGGACTATGGAGGCGAAATATTGTGGCTCCATGAACGGAGTTGCGGAGTAGGAGCCTTGCTAAAGGGGCTTTAAGCACGTGTTTGGTTCATGGAGGGTTGGGTTCATTCCGCAAATTTGGCACCGGAGGCCACACTTGTGCAGGCGAGGGTGGCTTGGCGGCGGACGTTGGTGAGGAGCGGCCATGGAGAAAAAGCATGCGATGAGGAAAAGAGAGAGTGACATATGGGCTCCGCGGGCCTTCATTCTCCTCCAACCAACTCGAAAATGAGGGACAACCTTGACCCATTAACCAAGCACGAAATGAAACCAACCCTATCAGAAGAGTCAACCCAATCCACAGTCTCAGAACCAAAAAGGATACACAGCCCATCATCATCCTCTTGAGGGAAGGCCATAAAAAGAATGAATACTATACTAACCTTCATACATGATACAACCAGGACCTGGACCTCACCATTTGGAAGATGTATGTACACAGCTGAGGCCAATTACTCGCAACCGTACAAAGCATACGTGTACGCGTACGTCGGACCAATTTATTGCAAACTAGAGCCTCTCTGATTGATGATACTAGTACTGGTACTGGTAAAGACAATGACTACGTATACGTACAAAATCCAAGTACACAAACCGTATGCATGTATGTATGTGTGTCTACTCTCTGTCCTCTGATGCCGCTACAACACTAGCGCTACGTACCGCGTCGTGTAGCGGCGTCAGGCAGACACGTTAACGTCATCGCCCACCACCAGGTGTTTCCGTGTCTGCAGTTGCAAATTATGCTGCTGCCCTCTGTACCCTGTACCGTACCCAGATACATCACCTCTCTCTTTTTTTAAAAGATTATTATTAAGGCCCGTTCACTTCCCAAAATATTTCCTCTGTCACCCGTTACATCGAATCTTTGGACGCATATATGGAGTATTAAATGTAGGTAAAAAAATAACTAATTGTGCAGTTTGTCTGTAAATGTCGAGATGAATCTTTTGAGCCTAATTAATTCATGGTTGGATAAATTTTGCCAAATAACAATGAAAGTGCTACAGGAATTTTTTCCCCAAATATTTCGGATCTGAACACGCGCGCCTTGATTTGATTTGGCTGGGTTGGGTTTTATGTGTTTTTATGTATTGTTAGATTAAACATAAAATAAAGTTTTGTGGTAGACTGGTAGTAAACTTATTTGAAATATAAATGTTGATACTCCCTCCGTATCAGATTTAGAAGTCGTTTTGGATAAGGTTTGGGTCAAACATTGGAAATATAAATCATCAATAACTTTTTAGTTATTGAGTTTGCAAATGTAAAAATTATATGAATAGATTTGTCTTGAAAAATACTTTCATAAAAGTATACATATATCACTTTTCCATAAATATTTTTTATAAAAAAAAAGATCAAAGTTGTGTTTTGAAGACCGTATCGCTGTCCTAAACGACTTCTAAATCCGATACGGAGAGAGTATCATTTTTTATATACTTAGTCAAATTTAAAACAGTTTGACTTGATTCGAATGTAGAATTGCATTTTGTTTTAGTGGAAGGTAAGTATATTTTTTAATATAAAAAGCTTGGCTGGGAGAAAGTTGGAAGGAAGTCAAAATATCACAGCTCAGTATTACCAAATGCTTGCAGTAATTCCAGCTGTTCACTAGTCATGCGCTTTCAAGAAATTATTACGCCAGCACATTTCTTTTTTATCACTGAGCTGTGATGTGAGAAAAGATAGTAGTAAAACGCGAACACGGCCACGTAGTTGGTCCTGTTTTAGCGCTTTGAAGAGGCGATCATTCAGTCTGTGTGCTACTGGCCCATGCATTTTGTCTATCTGACTATTCATCATATCATCACAGTACTACTGGCCGTGTTAAAATGAGTTGTAGAGGGGGAAAAAAGTGCTGTTATTTGGTTTCTAATAAACCCTCCTAGATATAGTATGTGTTTGCAAGTCCTATAGAGCTATAAACATGTAGAACGCATGTGCTTTAAATTTTTTTTATAAACCTCTGTTTTTTTAGATTGCTTTTTTTCTTTTTTGCGAGCAGATTGATCATTTTGCACAAATTGAATGTTAAGCCTGAAAACATGTAGAAATATTAGGAGTCCTACACATTTATAAACATCCTTTTTCTTTGTGATGTCTTTTTGTAGCACTTGAAGATGTCATGATATCAGTCTAGCTATAGCAGAACATGCATATCTATCTCTAGCGTCAACAATGAATTACAGATAAAATACAAATGTTTTGGTTTAACTAGCGTTTGAGCTTCTTGTGAATATATAAGTATATAGTTTTTCCATCATAAAACTATTTGATTTTTTGGACTATTTTTTTAGCACTTTAAGGCATTATGACATCAATGTAGCTATAGGCCACACATTTCTATCTGTAATTATCAATGCAGTGGTTTGACTGTGAAGTCTCTATAGATATGTGTACGTTTGTATGAATTGAATAATATTAGATCTACAAGCATATACAAACATATTGGGAGTCCTACTTATTTAAAAGACTCATTTTTTTGCATTATCATTTTATATATAGAACTTGGAGAAATTATGGTATCACTACATCTAGCTATAGCCGCAGACCATGTATGTCTATCTCTATATGCAACGACTTTAGAAGACCATGCCACATGTCTACCTCTAGTGGCAACAAATATAGTAGCCAATAGAAATAAATGTAGTAGATTGGTTTGTGAATCTTTTTCTAAGAAGTCCTACTAATTTATAAACCTCCTTTCTTTACATTGTCTTTTTTGTAGCACTTGAAGATATCTTGATATCAGTCTAGCTATAGCAGACCATGTATGTCTATCTATAGCATCAGCAATGAATTATAGATAAAATAGGACTCTTTTTTTTGCATTGATGTCGATCTAGCTATATAGCAAACCATACATGTATCTCTAGCATTAGCAAAAATAAATTGTAGATAAAATACAAATGTTTTGGTTTAGTTTAAGCATATCTTTTTCTGTTCAAAGAGAAGTATATAGTTTTTTGGACTATATATTTTTAGCCCTTTATAAAGACATTTATGGCATTAATCTAGCTATAGATCATGCAGTTCTATCACTAGTGATATGGTTTGGCTTGTGAAGTCTCCATAGGTATGTCAGTATGTGTAAGTTTGTATAAATTGAATATACTAGGTCTGCAAGCATATACAAACATATTAGGGGTCCTACTTATTTAAAGACTTCTTTTTGCACTGCCATTTTTATATAGATACAACTTGGAGACATTATGACATCATTACATCCAGCCATTTTTATATAGATAGAACTTATTAGAGACATTATGACATCGCTACATCTAGCTATAGCCGCAGACCTGTATGTCTATCTCTACTGGCAGTTACTTATCTAGCAGCCCAAAAAATAAATGTAGTAGATTTTATTATATTGGTTTATGAATCTTTTCTCCTAGATATGTTTGTATGACTTGAATACCCTGCTTGCAGATGACCATATCTCTAGTAGCAACAACATATAGTAGCCATAACAATAAATGTAGTAGATTGATTTATAAATCTTTTCTCCAAGATATGCTTGTACTATGACTCAAATACCCTGCTTGCAGATGGCCATATCTTATACAGGAGGTGCTACTAATAAAATCTCTATTTTTTTAGATGGAAATTACTAATTAATGTACTTCCTACAGAATATCTCTTGTGATACGATCAACCATGGCGACTGCCTGTAATTCGATGGCATGGATTTTTCATGCATTTCGCCTACTTTCTTGTGTGAGGCTGCCGTGGCCTAAACGGATAGTGAACCGGGTCCAAGCTATAGAAGAAATTTAAAAGTTACTACTAGAAGACACTAACAGAAGAACAGAAATTTTTGGAAGCACTTAAAGAAGAGTTACTACTGCTCAGTAACAGACTAACAGAAAGAAGAAGAAGAAGAAGAAGAAGAAGAAGAAGAAGAATCATCTTAGACCGGCTGATGGCATGGACGCGATGATGATCACTGAGAGTTAATTTGTTGGCCATCGTCCTCTTCTACAAACTGACGCGACAATGGACGCCGCGTTGTGTCCGCTAGCGGTGGATGGCGTGTGGTCTGCAGGGGCTAGAGTGGACCGTGGCCAGCCGCCGGGGCTGCGCTGCTTGCACGGCGAGCCAGGGAGATAGAAATAGAGATAAAATAGAGATAGAGACAGAGATGCAGATACAGATATAGATACAGATACAGACGAAGAGACGCCGCGTCTCTAGCGTGGCATGTACATCGTCGCGTGCAGCCATGCAGGGAGAGAGAGTAACGCCACCGCGTCTCTAGCTGGCACGCCATAAGAGGACGACAAAGATGGTTAGAGATACACTAGACTGTAGCTAATTACCATGGTTCGGTATGGGTCAAGTCATTGTGTGTTGCTGTGTGCTGTGGCCTGCAGTCGGATCCGCCGTCCTCCAGTATTTCTTTTTGCATCCAACCCCTCGTCTTATGGGACTATTCCTAATCAAGTACTTCAGTCGTTAACCTGTCCACCCTCACCACCAAAGTAAAAAAGTTGGAAATTAAAAAAATATCCATATAGAAGAGTTTACCCTGCTTGTTAGTCCACCTTTTTTGAGATAAAAATTGTTTCTAGTCTTGCAAAACATAACCTAACAAGTGATAGAAATGGTGTTAATTATTATGTGCCATTTTATGTACATTTTCCATTAAAAGAAATGATATGTCTAACGACATTGACCGCTTATTGTCGTATATAAGAGAAAACTAATTCTTCTCGATGATTGAGGGTAACGGCTATGTCTCCATAGAGGAAATGTCTATGCCGTCGAATCCATGATCGGTCGTTGTCGTATATACACTCTATAACGAGAGCATCTAACGTATGTTCCGTCAATTTTGAAAGCGTTGCGGAACATAGAACTAACATGCCTCACGTATTACGAACATGACTATGTCCCCACGAGGTAGGCGCCTATGCCTCTGAATCCATGAACGGTCTTCGTCGTATACCACATCCTATAACGAGAGCATCTAGCGTATGCTTTGCTAATTTCGGAAACTTTTGCGGGACACAGAGCTAACATGACTGACGTAGTTAATACGAACCGATACGAACCGTTTCGTTTCGATCATGCAAAACCGATGCTAGATACATCACAACGACAACTAACGGATCATCCCCGTCACGTGCTCTCGTCACATCAGATTAGTAAATGTAGCAAAAGAAACGCGTTACTACATTAGTCCGAGCAAATTTTCCGACCACGACGTCGGTACGTTGCATGGTTTCCCATGCAAAATTAAATATAAGTTTTGTACCAAACACGTGTTGATACGACATAGGTCCTCTTTGGCGGGAGTTTTTGAACTGTTGTAGCTCCGGTTCCGCTATAGCTCTTGGTGGATCTCTACGAATGTTAGAACAAGAAACGGCTCAATGACCAAGTTAAGCTCCTGTGAGCGCGCGGGAGTCATTTTTAAACCGTAAAGGTAAAGCCTCCATTTCGTGGCTTCTCCCGCGAAAAAATGGGTCATCTTCCTCTGTAGCATGGTTTGTATACCATGATTAACGATGCTATAAACACATCATTTTTCCTTTCTCACACTCTGCCTATTCCCACCATTTTCTCCAGTTGAACAGTTGTTATTTTTCTCCAAAAGCTTATAAATAATAATAATAATAATTACCAGCCGGGTGGAATTTACACAGGGGCCTTTTTCTAAAATTAGAATTCTGCAAAGAAATCACAGGAAAACCACCATGTCGGAGCCTATTTAAACCGTGCTTTGGGCAGTGATCTTTCACACAACACATCTCGATCAGTTCTCAGAACAGAAGAGCCTTCTCCTTCTCAAGAAGAAGAAGAAGAAGAAGAAAGCCAAAAGGCCTTCCTTCCGCTTCCAGGGCGACCAACCTCAAGGAGCGGAGTAAAAGAAGGTACGCATGGACTCCACTCCACTCATTTCTCCTCCATGTGCTTAGATCAGTCAGTCGGTCATAGAGAGAGAGGTGGTGGGGGTAGTCGGTCAGGAGCCAGGAGACGAGAGTCTCTCTTCCTCCTCCTACTACCTCGCATCCTTTTTTTTTCTTTTGGGTCTCTCCTGGTCCTGGAGGACCCGGACCACGCTGCCGAGTGCCGATTGACTGCAGGCGCTCGCTTAACAGCCTTGGTTTTCCGCAGACACGACGGACTCTCAAACAAGCGGGGGCCTGGCCTGCTGTTAAAGTTTCGTCTCGTGTTCTCTAGGAGAGTAGAAGATTTTATTCAATTCATTCCTTGTGTGAGAAGAGTGTGAAGTGACAGTATTTTATTGCGAAAGTTGCCTATATTTGAGCCGATCCTCTGCTCCTCCTCCCTCTCTCCGCTGAGAGTGGAGTGGAGTGGAGTCGAGGAGACGAAGGAAATGCTCCCTTCGCATGCCGTCCCTGTTCTTCTCCCCCTCCCTCCCTGATCTCAGTGCTCTGCTCTCACATATACCAGATCTGAAGCCTTCTCGCGCCATTCGGAGTGTGACAAGTCGGCCAGCATGAGTCGCGAGGACATTCTCAAAGTTCAGGTGAGTTTGTTTGCCTGTCTTGTTTGCTTCTTCAGTTCTTCTCAACTTCTTTTTTTTTATTTTTTTTTAGATCAGTTCTTCCTAACTCATGCACATCACTTCACAAGCATTCCATGCATGACCAGCTTGTCGTTTCTCTGCGCCCGCTGCGATTTCCGTTTCGCTTTCGGCCTGCATGTCTGTCTTCTCCTAATCGGTTTCCGTGACGTTTTTTTCTCTCTGTCTGTCCACAGACCCTCGAGCTCAAAGTTCCCATCCACTGCGAGGGCTGCCTGAAAAAAGTGAAGAAGATTGTTCAGAAGATCGATGGTAAGTTGCTGGACTAAGAACGATCTTTTTTAAGACCGCGAATTGCTCGCTTTTTTGTTTTTGTTTCCGTTCTTTAGTGGGTTCGTCTTCTTCCCTGCTGCTGAGTGCTGCTAGGGGGAGTGAGATGAGATCAGAGGGGTGTGTTCAGTTCAGAGAGAGGCTGCTCTGTTCTTCTCCATAACTGAAACGATGGACAGTTCCTCTGTCCATTCCAAAGATGACATTTTTTTTTCCTCTCTCGTTTTCTTCTGTTCTAAGAGAAATGAGCTGGGATGCTTTGTCGTGCAGGGGTGTACCAGAGCAGCGTCGACGCGGCGCTGGGAAAGGTGACGGTGACCGGGCTGATGGACCCGGAGATCGTCATCAACAAGATCCAGAAGGCCGGGAAGCCGGTGCGGGTGTGGGGGGAGAAGCCTGGCGTTCCCCTGGAGGTGCAGCTCCAGAAGCTGAAGCTTGGCAGCGGTGGGAAGGGCCAGCAGCAGCCCAAGGATGCCGGCGGCAAGCAACAGCAGCAGCCCAAGGAGGCCGGCGGCAAGGGCCAACAGCAGCAGCAGGCCAAGGACGCCGGCGGCAAGGGCCAAGGCCAGGGCAAGCAGCCCAAGGGTGGAGCGGGCGGTGGTGGCGCCGGTGGCGGCGCGAAGGAGGCGAAGATGGTGGCGCCGCCGCCACACCCGCAGCCGACGCCGCAGCAGCTCCAGCAGACGATGCAAATGAGGGAGATGAAGTTCCCTCCGCCGGAGCTTGTGCCCATGGGCGCCGGCAAGATGCCGATGCCCATGCCGTTCCCGGCGGCAGCGGCGCAGGCGCAGGCGCAAGCCGCGGCGGCCAAGGACCCCAGGACCGTGAAGTTCGACCTCCCCGGGGGCGACGAGTTCGGGGACGGCGACAGCAGCGGGTTCGGCGACGAGTTCGACGAACTGGACGACGTCGATTTCGAGGACGACGGCCTCGACGACGACCTCGACCTCGACGACGACCCCGCCATGATGACGAGGCCTATGGGCATGCCACCGGCCCCCGGCGGTGGCGACAAGAAGTGTGCCGGCAACGGCAATGGCGGCAAGAAGGGTGGCGGGGCCAAGAACGGCGGCGGCGCGCAGCAGCCGCCACAGAACGGCAAGGGTGGCGGCGGCGCACCGGGCGGCGGGAACCTGCCTGGGCAGGGCAACAAGGGCGGCGGCCCCGGCGGACCGATGATGATGGGAGGCGCGTCGCCGCAGCATCCGGCGGGCATGATGATGAGGCCGCCTCACGTGATGGGCGCGGGCGGCGCCGGCGGTTTCCCCGGCATGGGACAGATGGGCGGCGGCATGCCGATGGGCCACCCCCACATGGGTGGCGCTGGCATGCCCCAGGGCGGCGGCGGCGGCGCGCACGGCAAGCCGGCCGGCGGCATGCCGATGGGCCTCCCCAACATGGGTGGCGCCGGCATGCAGCCGGGCGGCGGCGGCGGCGCGCACGGCAAGCCTGCTGGCGGCATGCCGATGGGCCACCCCCACATGGGTGGCGCCGGCGCTGCGCACGGCATGCCTGCTCCTGGGTTCTTTCCGGGCAGCGGCATGCCGGCCGGCCAGGAGATGCTGTCCGTGTCCCATCTCCCGCCGCAGCAGCAGCAACAGATGGCCGCCGTGATGCAGCAGCAGCAGCAGCACATGGCTGCCATCATGCAGCAGCAGCAGCAGCAGCAGATGCTGCTGAACGGGCACGGCCATCATCAGCACGGGCACCATGGTCACCACGCCCACCATGGCCACGGCGGCCAGGCGTATCAGCCGCCGCCGGCGAGCTACGGGTACGGGTACGGCCGGCCGCCGATGCCGCAGTACCCGCCGCCGCCGCCGTACTACTACGCGATCCCTCCGCAGCGTCACCCGCACGACAATATGTTCAGTGACGAGAACCCCAACGGGTGCTCGGTGATGTGAGGCGGCGTCGGTCGCCGGCCGGCGGCCCTGCTGCTGATGCTCTCCGGAGAAAACTGAACCAGCTGCAGCCAAGCGGAAGGAGGGAGGAGAGCTCAGGCCGACGGAGGCGATCACCGTGCGTGGTGGGAAGGAGGGAGGCGATCACCAGCCACAACCGCCCCCCCAGATTTCCCTTTTCTAAATTTTCCTTTTCTTTTCTAGTTTATTTTCACCTTTACTTTTTTTTCTTTCTCTGAACAAAAAAAAAAGAGAGCAGCTTCCTTGGATTGGAAGGTAGGTATAGTAGAGTAACTATGATAGTGGTGATAAGAGACGATGGCGCTTGATTCTATAGCTGAGCTGAAGGAGGAAGGTTATGCTAAGCTAGCTGATGGCTTCCTACCCTTCGTTCTTTCTTGCTCCATAATGTGATGATGGTAGGATGAATGAATGAACAATGTGCAAAAACAAGGTTAAATGCCATGCCATGCTATTTGTCTCTGTTTTTGTGACTTTTTTTTTGAACGGGTGTGTTTAGATGGTAAAAATGGTGTAAAAAAAGTACTGTAGCACGTTTTGGCTTTATTTGGCAAATAGTGTCCAACTGTTGACTAATTAGGTTCAAAACGTTCGTCTCGTCAAGTACAACCAAACTGTGTAATTAGTTTTTGATTTCATCTATATTTAGTACTTCATGCATGTATCACAAGTTTGATGTGACGGGGAATCTTTTTTTCGCATAGTGTTTTTTTCGTGGAACTAAACAGGGCCAACATGTTTTTGTGACTTTCTTGTGCTGCTGTGGTCTGTGGAATGGAAACGGACTGCAGGATGCATGGATGGTATGGTAGAGCTTCTTCTCCGCTACACCTTGGCATGCTATGCCAGTGGAATGCAACGTTGGGCCTGTTTAGATGATGAAAAATTTTGGGTAAATTTTCGTAGTACTTTTTGTCATTATTTAGCAAAATTTATCTAATTATGGACTAATTAGGCTCAAAAGATTCGTTTTGACATTTACAAACAAAATGTGCAATTAGTTTTTTTTTTTAATACTTCATGTATGCGTCCAAATATTCGTGACGGGTATTAAGCAATTTTTTTTTTTTTTGCCTCTTTGGCCAAACAGGCCCGTTGTCAACTATAGCGGCGCGGCCTTTATCTCTGCGCCTGTCTCTGCCTGCCCTGCTTGCCTGCTTTTGGTGTGTGACAGTACTGTATCTCCACAGACACACTGAGGGATGCATGGACAATGGACATGGTGCTGGACTGCTGCTGGTGGTGGTGATAATGGTGGCTGGCAGCAACGGAGCCGGGGCCGTGGCGACCACGATGATGGCGGGTGAGTGGTGGTGATGGCGACGGCAGTGGTCCAAGTGAGAGTGAGAGTGTCAGTGCAGTGCAGGCAGCTGCCCCTCGCCGCGGCATGCACTGCTTTCTCCTGCACCCTGCACTCGCATTATTGATGGGGGTAAAGAATTGGCAATGCTCTTAGGCCGTGTTTAGCCCTTGTTTAGATTGGAAAAAAATTTCAACCCGATGAATAGTACCACTTTCGTCTTATTTGACAAATATTGTCCAATTATGGACCAACTAGGCTCAAAAGATTCATCTCGTGATTTACAACTAAACTGTGTAATTAGTTATTTTTTTACCTACATTTAATACTCCATGTAAGCGGTTAAAAATTGATGTGATGGAGAGAGAGTGAAAAAACTTGGAATTTTGATGTCATCTAAACAAGGGCTTAGTTCAAAAAATTTTAGAAAAATGTACGGTAGCACTTTCATTTATATTTGACAATTAATATTCAATCATGGTCTAATAAGGTTTAAAAGATTCGTCTCATGAATTTCGTCTAAACCGTGTAATTAGTTTTATTTTTTATCTATATTTAATGCTTTATGCATGCGTCTAAAGATTCGATGTGACAGGAAATCTTGAAAAATTTTGCAAAATTTTGGAAACTAAATAGGGCCCTAGAATATGAAAGAATATACCACTGTAGTAGACCCCTCTATACTGGCCTTGTTCACATCCAAAAACTTTTCATGAAAAACTATAGTAACGAATCTTGCGGTACATGTATAGAGCATTAAATGTAGATGAAAAAAATTAATTGCACAGTTTAGTTGGAAATCGCGAGATGAACGTTTTGAGCCTAATTAGTCCGTGATTTGACACTAAAGTGCTACAGCAACAAATGTGCTAATGACGGATTAATTAGGCTTAATAAATTTGTCTCGCGGTTTCCAGACAAATTATGTAATTAGTTTTTTTATTAGTATCCGAAAACCTCTTCTAATATCACATGAAACATCTGATGTGATATTTTCCAAAAAACTTTCCACCAACTAAACCCACCTATAGTATAGTATATGGTATGACCCACAGCAACAGAAATGGTCCCAAACTGCTTTAGATTACTCCTACATATTCCCAGTGGAAAAAGGAGACCTTTGCAGCAGCAGAATCCATCCAGGGTGATGCAAACAATACAAAGGTGTGTTTAGTTCTCAAAATATTTTGGTTTTGGGTACTGTAGCTTTTTGTTTTATTTGGCAATTATTGTTCAATCATGGACTAAATAGGTTTAAAAGATTCGTCTCGCGAGTTCACGGTGAACTGTGCAATTAGTTTTGTTTCGTCTACATTTAATGCTTCATGCATATGCAGTAAGATTCGATGTGATGTTTTAGGGCAAAATATTTTAGAAACTAAACACACCAAAGGTCTGGACTTTTGAGCCTTGATTGACTATTTGACTCGTTTGGATTCATCAGGTACCGCAGGGGGCCATTTTCTGATTGTACAGTGGTACTACGGGGGGCATTTTCTTTTGTACTCTCTCCGTCACTTAAAAAAAGTCATTCTCCCTTCCCAAAAGGCCAACAATGTTCAAGTTTGATCAAATATATTTAACAAAATATTAATATTTATGATACATAATTAGTGTCATTGATAGATCTTTGAATATACTTTTATAATAAATTTATTTGGAGATACAAATATTGCACGTATTTTTTATAAATTTAGTTAAAGTTAAGAAAATTTGATGAACACGCATCTTGCAGCGACTTTTTTAAAGGGACGTAGGAGTATTGTGTGATACTAGGATCCGGCACCGGCAGGCGGCACGTGCTTGCTTGCTTGAGATTCGGTGCTGTTTGTCGCGCATGGCGGATGTATCCATTCCCGCCCCGGCGCTGTGGATGCGGTGGATTCCTCACGCGCTGCTGCTCCCGTATCAGGGCGCCCAATCACTCGCTCGCTGGGACCGCCGCCTGGTGGAATAGACTAGTAGATATATATATACTCCGTATATATAGATTATCCCAGTCCCCCACACCATCCAACCTAATCCGTGCTCGCCATCTTGGAATCGATCAGTCGACATGCCGTGCCATGGATTAGCGTCACGAGTACTAAAAAGGCCTGTTTAAATAAAACACATAAAATATCGTACGGGAATTACACAAGTATCGATTCATTAGGCCGGGTTAAACTAGTGGAGATTTCGGGCCCTTGTGCTTCGTGGCGTGCCACTGCCATCAATCCATCATGAGCTCGGGATCTGTCTGTGCTTTGCTTTGCTGCTGCCTTGTTGACTCTTGTGGCTCCTTGTTGGTCTGAACGCTGAACTCGCATGGACTTTCCGTTTCCGCGAGGATCTGTTCAGAGGCAGTAGGATGCAAGCAGGGCGAGTGTGGAGGCTACAGAGTTCATGCTATGCGCCTATGCAGAATGACAGTGGTGTACAGTATGCCACATTGCCAAGTTTCGGACGGGTCCAAGGCCATGTTTTCCGGGTACACTGAATCATTAGCCACGTGGGTCCGCCTGATGATTGCTTTGAATTTGTTTGCTTCGAAGCCATATCTATCTCTAGACCTGTATTCTGCTGCATATAGGCCTTGTTTACTTTCCATGTAAACCTAAAATATTTTCTCTTCTACTCATCACATCGAATCTTTAAACGGAGTATTAAATGTAGGTAAAAAAAATAACTAATTGCATAGTTTGTCTGTAAATATCGAGACGAATCTTTTGAGCCTAGTTAGTAATGGTTGAACAAAATTTGCCAAATAACAACGAAATGTGCTACAGTAACTTTTCACCCGCTTTTCCTCAACTAAACACACCCATAGTAGCGAGTAGAGTACTGTAGTAGGTGTAGTAGCATGGCTGAACTTGAATCGGAATGGGATTTATTGGGCCTGGGGCTCCTATGAATCGATGCGTCGTCTACTTGGCTCAGGGCACATGCAGTGGTACAAGTCAGAAGTCTCCAAGCTAACCTCTCCAATAATACTAAGAGCCTAGCTAGTATGATTAGACCCATACGAGACTCTCACATGATCTGAAAATGTGTGTACGAGCCTAGCTCTTGATCAAGAGTCAGCTTTTCTCTCTCTTCTATTAAAATATGAAAAAAAATGCTAAAAGTTAGCTTATGATCCAGCCATTGCGGTGCCCTCATGCACGCACTGGGTGAGGTGCAATCATCCCCGCCATGCCATCGATGTGACGTCACGTGGGTTAATAACAATGCGGCCTGCTACGGTCTCCAACACTACTACAGGCACAACAAGAGCCAAACAGGTGGAGGACCGAGCGCCAGCCCAGTTGGTTGAGATCGAACTCACGTGCCTCACCGGGGTTTTCCCCAAAAATAATCTCTGAATCCTTAGGTGTTTTTGTGCCACAATGGGAGGCGACGCGCCCGTCGCTAGCGGAGGTTCAGTATTCGCGAAGCTCTTGTAGACACGTATGGATGTATAAGGTTTGTGATGAGGACATGACACCTTCGGATACAAACATTGATGATAAGGTGAGCTCGTTCCTATATTTGCACAGTGATTTTTGGTATAATTCACTTGGTTCCATATGTACATGTTGTTATTTGAATGTAGGTACAAATATGTCTCAAAATGTAAGTTCATCAAAGTTGAACTTTCGGTTCGACGGTAGCCCGACAGTGCTTCATTGCGAAGGTCATAACTCATCCATCCGTAGTGCGATCGAGGTCAATGAGCACTTGATGAAAAGCTTATTTGATACATCTGGTCCAGGTGGGGTTGGCCGATGCCCAATAAATTAAGGTTGCCCGGACCGCAACAGTTCTTATGCACACCCACTCAGGGAAAGGCCCAATGTCCCTAAAAGACTAGTCCGATAGGGGAAGGATGACTCTCTCTTTTAAGGTGGCTTCCTCCTCCCAAGCTAAGCAATGTGGGATTATTCAGAGGCTCACATGGTCGCCGCTCGACTACAACTAGGTCACTTGGCCTTTTTTGTTGCGTCCTTGCCAGCGGGTAATAGTGGAGGATGTCCTCATCATTCCCACACCCTTAAACAAGGGCCCAGCTCTGATACCAAATGATACATCCAGCCCAGGTGGGGTTGGCCGAGGCCCAATAAATTAAGGTTGTCCGGACCCCAACAGTTCTTATACACACCCACTCGGGGAAAGGCCTAATGTCCCTAAAAGACTAGTCCGATAGGGGAAGTGTCGCTCTCTCTTTTAAGGTGGCTTCCTCCTCCCAAGCTAAGTAAGGTGGGATTATTCAGAGGCTCACACGGTCGCCGCCCGACTACAACTAGGCCACTTGGCCTTTTTTTGTTGCGTCTTTGCCAGCGGGTAATAGTGGTCCACCGCCATATTTGTTTCCTGTCCTATAACCATCCGCGTCATAGCCTTTGCATATTTCAGTTTCAGAGTCCGTCGTATTGAGTTTGTGTCCTAGGTCAAAGTCTTGTTGCTGGTTTAGATTATGTTCTTTTCTAGTTTGTGTTGATCCCTCCATCCGCCGCTATCCCGTATTACCATCAGTTTGCATCTTGTGTCCACTGAAACCCTAATTCGAGCAGCTTCCTTAAAACGGTCATAATTTTTGCATCCGAACTCGAAACAGGGCAAATTTTATATCTACGGAGAATGCCAGAAAATTTTAGATCCGTTTCATCCTAGCAAAGCTAGGTTCGTAAAAATTAGATTTGCAAAATTCGATCAGGAAAATCAAGTTTCTAGGCCCACAAGTTTTGATATACTTTTTGGAGCACAATCCTGATTTTCTATAGGACACATCTTTTATCCAATTGAGCTCAAAATTTTTGGTGTTTATTGTTGTGTGCTCCTTGCTGAGAAAAAATATCAAAAGAACAAAAACAAGAAAAAAAATTAGACAAAAAAAAAGAAAAGAAAAAATAGCAAAAGAGAAGAGAAGAGATAAAAAAAGGAGCACATAAGTAACACTCGATAGCTCTATTGTTTGTGGTGCCTTTTGCCTTGTCTGTATTTTCATTGCTATCTTTCATACTTGTTTCACTCTCTTGTGTGTCACAACTGGTGCTAGGAACACGTATAGGCCAGCAAGTAGGACAAGTGCTCTGGACATTTATTCAATATTGCTATCTGTTACTGAATTGTGTGCCATATATATATATTTGTTCTTTGTGTGCCTTTCAAGCTCCACATATATACTCCAGATCAGTACAGAAAAAGATCCTTGCAATCTCAGTGCCACGCCCTCATCGGTATCACGAACCAGCCGTCGGTTGTACCATCCACTGCTTGCATTGGTAAGAACTTAGTAAGAACTCGATAAGACATGTGTGAGGGAGTGATTCCACTGACCCATAAATAGTTGATAGGGTATTTATTTTGATTCTAATAATATATGCCAAACGAGCTTCTTTTTAAGAGTGAATTGCAGGACATCATGGATGGACTGTCTACGGAGTTTGCACAACGAGTGCTCAATTCTCAAATGGAGAAGGCGGAGCAAAACCAGTTCAACATCTTGTTTCAAACATACTTTGTTGTGAAGGAATGACGTTGTCGTGTTATGATTGATGGCGAGACTTGCAACAACCTTGCAAGCTTAGAGATGGTTGAGAAGCTTGGTCTGACCACAAAGCCACATCCACGTCCATACTACGTCCAATGGGTAAATTCTTGGGATAAGATAAAGGTAACTTAAATTGCACGCATTGAGTTTTCCCTGGGTCCTTATAAGGATAGCGCTGAATTTGATATAGTACCTATGCAATCATGTCAATTGTTATTTGGTAAAACATGGATATCTGAAAATAATGTTGTGCACCATACAATTACTAATAAATATTTATTCAAATATAATGGTACAAAAATTACACTTATACCTATGACTACTGCTCAAATTTTAAGAGAAGATCTCCTAAGGGCCGAGAGGAGGAAAAATGAGCCTTTTAGAAAAGAATGGGTTATTTCAAATGTTACAATACCTTCATCTAGATCTAAATTTTTACAAAATTAAGATTTTACTTTGCCACTTGTTGGAACTAATATTTTACAGCATGTATCGAAAAACAAGGACAAGGTTACTTGTGCTAAAAATAAACAATTGCTTCCAATTACCACTGAACAAGATGAACTAAAATTGTTGACTTCTTTAAATACTTTGGGATATATTGAGTTTGAAACACTGTGTGCTCTGAGTAGTTTGGAGGAGAAATTTTTATGTGATGAATTACCATGGTTGTCTACATGTATATATCAATTTATTGGCAAATATAATTATAAAGGAGAATATACGGTACACCGAGTTTATATTTGTTCAAATCTAAAATCTCCTTTTTCTGTGCATCAATATGACCAATCAAAGGGCTGCATTAGATATAATCATGTAATGTCGAGATCCCCAAGTTTTGTTATAAAGAAACAGGCTAAATTTTAAGAAGGGGAGCAATGTTGGCTACTACCTACAACCTGCCCTCCAACGAAGCTCAAACCGAGGACGGTTTGTTGTCAAGAAGGGGAGGATGATGAGGACATGACACCTTCGGATACAAACATTGATGATAAGGTGAGCTCGTTCCTACATTTGCACATTGATTTTTGGTATAATTTACTTGGTTCCATATGTACATGTTATTATTTGAATGTAGGTACAAATATGTCTCAAAGTGTAAGTCCATCAAAGTTGAACTTTCGGTGCGTCGGCAGCCCGACAGTGTTTCATTGCGAAGGTCATAACTCATCCATCCTGAAAGCATCTAGGCCCCGAGGTTTGGTTTCGGCAATTGATGACAACGCTTTATTACCATGGCTAACGTGTGTTTTGCAGAAACTTTGGTAAGTTAGGTCATGGAGGTAATAACTACTTTGGGCACCATGGTATTCATGCCCCTTGATGGAAATCGTTTCGGTTTTTTAAAGGAGTGACGTCAAGATTAAGGACGGTTAGTTCCGGATGTCGAGGTGTTGAGATACATTCGGAATAGTCGTTAGGATCTTCGTTTTTCTCTTTTGGCCGTACTATAAAGGGGAGCATGAGCGGGTAGCTTGACCTAGGTGAGTCCTATGTTTAGGTGTGGTGCACACTTGTTAAACTTAGCACTAGGCAGCTCTAGAATAGCTCAAAGTTCAGTTGGAAGCAACTTGGTTCAAGTTGCGTCGCGTTTCGGAGAGTTTAGAGTGTTTTCCCCTTGACCGGACGCGGTTCTCGGCTTGACCGGACGCGTCCGGTCAGTTCAAATCCGAGACTGCGTTTCGGCGCTGACGACCGGACGCGGCCCTTGCGAGGACCGGACGCGGTGGTCAGAGCCGACACGTGTCACTTAAGGGAAAACATCCGATCGAACGCGACCTGGGTGTGATCGGCGCGTCCGGTCACGTTCCAGTAAGGTCCTGCGACGACCGGACGCGTCCGGTCATCACCGATCGGACGCGGTCGTGCGTCCGGTCTCGTTACAGTAAGCTCCCTGTATGATCGGACGCGTCCGGTCACCCCAGCCCGGTGCGTCCGATCACTCAGCCGAGATTTCAGATTTTCGACCGTTACGGCGACCGGCGCGTCCGGTCACTTCGACCGGCGCGTCCGGTCACCCCGTGTTTTGCAGAGTTGGCAGGTAACGGTTCGTTTCGACTGTGGGGTGTGTAAATACATCCCCACCACCTCTTTTAGAGGCCTCTTGCTCATTTCATCAGCTGAGAAACACCTTTGGAGTGCAAGGGAGTGCAAGAGCTCTAGTGAGGATTGTGTTTTGAGAATCAAAGCTTGAGAGTTCCTCACTAGCGATTAGAGAGTAGCAAGTGTGCATCCACCTTCTCATTAGGCTCGTTGTGGTCAAGTGAGAGTTCTAGCTTGTTACTCTTGGTGATCTCCATCACCTAGACGGCTTGGTGGTGATTGGGAGTTTGGTGATCATCCGGCGGAGCTTGTGGATGACCCAGCTCATCTTGTGAGCGGTTTTGGGCGATTCACCGCGACGGAGTGTCGAAGAATCAGCCCGTAGAGAGCACTTGATCCTTGCGCGAATCAAGGGGGAGCTACACCCTTGCGCAGGTGCTCCAACGAGGACTAGTGGGGAGTGGCGACTCTCCGATACCTCGGAAAAACATCGCCGTGTTCCTTGTCCTTACTTTCAAGCATTTATATTCTCGTATTTACATTTATTGCTTGATTTACATTCCTAGAATTGCCATGCTAGACTAGGATTGGAAATTAGGGTGCAAAACTTTTACCGGTAGAATCTCTAGGAACACAAGTAGGCACTAGGGGTGAATTCCGGCTTGTAGGATTTAATTCTTGCAATTAATTTTTAGAAAAGCCCAATTCACCCCCCTCTTGGGCATCTTGATCCTTTCAATTGGTATCGGAGCCGAGTTGCTCCTATTTTAGGCTTTACCGCCTAGAGCAAGATGTCTAACGGGGAAGGACCACCTCCCACCTTTGAGGGGGATGATTTTCCATATTGGAAAATCCGTATGGAGGCGTATCTCGAAGCCATAGACGTTGGGTGTCTTAGAGCCGCAACCGAAGGGCTTCCCGTTATCAAGGATCCCGCAAACCCCATTGGTGACGAGGAGAAGTACGACCGGTGGAATGCAAAGGCCAAAAACGTACTCTACCGGGGCTTAGGCAAAGATATCTTCAATCGTGTGCGTAATGCAAAGAACGCTCATGAATTGTGGGAAAATCTTTGTGCTCTCCATGAGGGAACTAAGAGTGAGCGTGAGGAACGCTATCACATTGCTTTGAAGAAAATTAATTCTTTTGAGATGCTTCCCAAAGAAAGTGCTAATGATATGTACACTCGTTTGAATGTTCTTGTAGAGGACCTCAATGCTCTTGGGCTCACTCAAATGAGCCAATCGGATGTTGCAAGGAAGATCTTGAGTGTTCTTCCCGTTGAGAAGTATGGTCACATTGTCACCGTGCTTCACCAAAGTGATCTTTCCACCGCAACACCGACATAAGTATTGGGGAAGATCAATGCTCATGAGATGTACATGCACATCACTCCGGAAGAGGGCTCATCATCTTCCAAGAAGAAAGACTTGGCCTTCAAAGCTAGTCATGACAAGAAGAAGAAGAAGGGCCAAGCCATGATGGTGCAAGAGAGCTCAAGTGAAAGTGATGTTGATGATGAATCACTTGCACTCATGGTGAGAAAGACCACTAAAATGCTAAAGAAGCTCAACAAGAGTGGCATCAAGTTCGACGGCAAGAAAAAGAAATTCTTCACAAGTAGCAAGAGAAAGCCAATCTCGGAGATGGATTGCTACAATTGTGGTGAACTTGGCCACTTAGCTCATCAATGCCCTAGACCACCAAAAGACAAGTACAAGAACAAGAACAAGGGCAAGAAAAATGATTCAAGTGATGAAGAAGAAGAGAGGAAGAAAAACAAGCCATACAAGAAGAAGGATGGCAAGAAGAAGGAATTCCACAAGAAGAAGAAGGGAGGAAAGGCATACATTGTTGGTGATTGGCTCACCGATATTGAATCATCTTGTGAGTCCTCCGAAGATGAAAGCAATGATGAGAAAGAGAAGGTTGCCGCATTTGTGATGGGGCCATCATCTTCACCAACATCTTCATCACCACCTTCACCGCCTCCTTCACCATCATCGTCCACTACTCACCTATGCCTTATGGCCAAGGGTGAACGAAAGGTACAAAATCATGATAGTGATGATGATGATGATAGTGATAGTGATGATGAATATGATGCACCTTCTTATGATGAACTTGTAAAATTGTTGAACAAATACACTAAAGTCATAAGAAGGACAAGAAATGAAAATGATGAACTTCAAAATGAAAATGAATCACTCTCATCTAAGCTTGAAAGTGCTCAAAAGGCTAGTGGTGAGCTTAAAGATCAAAATGAAGTTATGTCTTCAAATCTCAAGGAGCTCAAAACTTCTAATAAAGAGCTTAAAGATCAACATGATAAGCTTGAGAAGAAGCATGATGAGCTCATCACTAGACATAACTCTCTAAAAGACAAATACACCACATTGAAAATTGACTATGATAGTCTTGTGGTTGCTAATGAACTTGCTCTTGAGACACATGATGCTACTAACAATGTTGTTAAGTGTGATATAGCTACATCATGTGATGACTTGATCATTGAAAACATTGAGCAAGGTTCTAGTAGCAAAGGCAAGAGTGTGGTTGAGTCAATCAACTATGATGATTATGCCAAGATCAAGAGTGAAAATGAGAAGCTTGCAAATGAGAACAAGAAGCTAAAAGGTTTGATGGCTCTTGAGAAGCAAACAACAAATGAGTCACTCATTGAAGAAAACAAAAAGTTCAAGCAAGAAAAAGAGCATCTCAAGACCGGCCTAAGCAAGTTCACAAGAGGTCAATATTTGCAAAGTGAGCTACTCATGAACACCGTAATGAAGATGGATAGAAGTGACATTGGGTACTTGGCAAATCAAGAGAAGAAGGCAAAAGCTCAACAACAACAAAGCAAGTCAAAGCCCAAGCCAAAGAGATGTGTTGAGTGTGGACAAGAAGGTCATTTTGCTCATGAATGCAAAACTCCACCACCACAACCCTTGCCCAAGCATGCTAGACCCTTTGCCTTCAATGCTCATTACATGCTAAGAAAAGATTCTAATGGAAAGATGAAAGTTATGTTTTTGGGTCCCCCAAACAAGAATAGGCCAAAGAAAATATGGGTTGCCAAGTCACTAGTTGAGAAAGTCAAGGGTCCCTCTCAAGTTTGGGTCCCTAAACAAAAAGCTTGATCTCTTGTGTGTAGGTGAACTACAAGACCGGTGGATCTCATTGGGTTATTGATAGTGATTGCACTCAACATATGACCGGTGATCCTCGTATGTTCACCTCCATTGAAGAAAATGGGATATGTCAAGAGAAGATCACATTTGGGGACAATTCAAAGAGCAAAGTCAAGGGTATAGGCAAGATTGCAATATCAAATGATCACTCACTCTCAAATGTGCTCTATGTTGCTTCATTAAGTTTCAACTTATTATCCATTGGGCAACTTTGTGACCTTGGCTACCAATGCTTGTTCACACCAAATGAAGTGGTAGTTTCAAAGATAGATGACAAGCAAGTGATATTCAAAGGCTTTAGATACAACAATCTTTATCTTGTTGACTTCACCTCCGAAGATGCAAATTTGATGACATGTTTGTTCACCAAGACCTCACTTGGTTGGCTTTGGCATAGGAGGCTTGTTCATGTTGGAATGAACACTCTCAACAAGCTATTGAAGAAAGAACTAGTGAGAGGATTGAAGGATGTAAAGTTTGAAAAGGACAAACCTTGTAGTGCATGTCAAGCGGGCAAACAAGTTGCAAACACTCATCCAACCAAAGCTTTCATGTCAACTTCAAGAGTGCTAGAACTTCTACACATGGATTTGTTTGGGCCTACAACCTACAAGAGCTTGGGTGGTAATCTCTATTGTCTTGTGATAGTGGATGACTACTCAAGGTACACATGGACTTTCTTCCTTCATGACAAATCCGAAGTGGCAAATTGCTTCAAGAAGTTTGCAAAGAGAGCTCAAAATGAATTTGAAGTCAAGATAAAGAAGATTAGAAGTGACAATAGAAAAGAGTTTGACAACACAAACATTGAAGCTTATTGTGATGAAATTGGAATCAAGCATGAAGTCTCTTCAACCTATACTCCTCAACAAAATGGTGTAGTTGAGAGAAAGAACCGGACTTTGATCACCCTTGCAAGAACAATGCTAGATGAGTACAACACTCCGGAAAAATTGTGGGCCGAGGCAATCAACACCGCATGCTATGCTTCTAATCGCCTCTTCCTACAAAAGTTTCTTGGCAAGACCCCCTATGAGTTGCTTAATGGGAAGAAGCCGGACGTCTCATTCTTCCGGGTGTTTAGTTGCAAATGCTACATCTACAAGAAGCGTCAACACCTAGGGAAGTTTCAAAGACGTTGTGATATTGGTTTTCTTGTTGGTTACTCATCAAAGTCCAAAGCATATAGAGTATTTAACCATGCCACCGGTTTGGTTGAAGAAACATATGATGTGGAATTTGATGAATCTAACGGCTCCCAAGGAGCAATTGAGAATTGTGATGATGTAGGTGATGAACCCTTGAGGGAGGCCATGAAGAACATGCCTGTAGGAGACATCAAGCCAAAAGATGATGATGATGATGTACAAATTATTGATCCACCATCTTCATCATATGTGCCTCAAGATGATGACAAGAATGAGAGAGTTGAAAATGAAGATACTTATATCTCTCATGAACAAGCCGAGGCACAAGCTCAAGATGTTGATGCTCCCCGTCCACCTCCTCAAGTGGTTGATAGAAGAAACTTACCTCTACTTCAAGCTCATCCACAAGATCTCATCATAGGGAGTCCTACTAAGGGAGTAATGACTCGATCTCAAAAGCTTGCTTCTTTTGTTGAACATCACTCTTTTGTCTCTTGTGTTGAACCTAAGAATGTAGAAGAAGCTCTTCAAGATCCGGATTGGGTGAATGCTATGCATGAAGAATTGAACAACTTCACCCGCAATCAAGTATGGACACTTGAAGAGCATCCCAAAGGTGCAAGAGTTATTGGAACCAAGTGGGTGTTTCGAAACAAGCAAGATGACCAAGGCATAGTAGTGAGGAACAAGGCAAGACTAGTTGCAAAGGGGTTCTCTCAAGTTGAAGGTCTTGATTTTGAAGATACCTTTGCACCCGTTGCAAGACTTGAAGCCATTCGTATCCTCCTTGCATATGCATCACATCATGATATGAAACTATATCAAATGGATGTGAAAAGTGCATTCTTAAATGGCTTCATAAATGAACTAGTCTATGTTAATCAACCTCTCGGGTTTGAAGACCCTAGATATCCTAATCATGTTTATAGGTTGTCCAAGGCGCTATATGGGCTCAAGCAAGCCCCTAGAGCGTGGTATGAGCGCCTTCGGGACTTCCTCATTGAGAAGGGCTTCACCATTGGGAAGGTCGACACCACACTATTCACCAAGAAGCTTAATGGGGAGATCTTCATTTGTCAAGTGTATGTTGATGATATCATCTTCGGATCAACAAATGAAGATTATTGCAAGGAATTTGGTGAATTGATGTCGAAGGAGTTCGAGATGTCTATGATTGGTGAGCTCACATTCTTTCTTGGGTTTCAAGTCAAGCAAATGAGAGAAGGGATTTTCATCTCTCAAGAAAAGTATACCAAGGATCTTCTCAAAAGATTCAAGATGGAAGAATGCAAACCAATCAAGACCCAATGCCATCAAATGGACATCTCGACCTAGATGAGGGAGGTAAACCGGTTGATCAAACTCTCTACCGTTCTATGATTGGTAGCTTGTTGTACCTTACCGCATCTAGGCCCGATATCATGTTTAGTGTGTGCATGTGTGCTCGCTTTCAAGCTTGCCCTAAAGAACCTCACTTAAGTGCCGTAAAAAGAATCCTAAGATATCTTAAGCACACCCCAAGCATTGGTCTTTGGTATCCCAAAGGAGCTAGATTCCAACTAGTTGGCTACTCCGATTCGGATTATGCCGGTTGCAAAATTGATAGAAAAAGCACATCCGGAGGGTGCCATTTGCTTGGGAGATCTTTAGTATCTTGGTCATCTAAAAAGCAAAATAGTGTGGCTTTGTCCACCGCCGAAGCGGAATATATTGCCACGGGGGCTTGTTGTGCACAAATCTTATATATGAAACAAACCCTCCTAGACTATGGAATTGTTCTTGAAAAGGTGCCACTCTTATGTGATAATGAAAGTGCCGTTAAACTTCCTAACAATCCGGTACAACACTCTCGCACCAAGCACATCGATATCCGCCATCACTTTCTAAGAGATCACGTTGCTAAAAATGACATATCACTAGAAGGTGTAAGAAGTGAAAATCAATTAGCGGATATCTTCACTAAACCTTTGGATGAGGCCACCTTTTGTAGGTTAAGAAGTGAACTCAATGTGCTTGATTCTAGCAACTTTAAAAAATGAGCTTGTGTTGTCCCTTGCATTGCATTGTATTATATGCCATGTTTATCTTATCGCAATGCATCTAGGGCTTGGCTAACACGGTTACGATAACCCTCCTTTGGAGGAGTGAAGAAGCCTAACCGTGGATCAAACTTGACAAGCAACCTAGCTTTACTTTCTTGTATTGCATTGCATATGCATGGTTGTTAGTTTGTCGTTTCTTTTCGGTTTGGCTTTGAGCAACCTCTGTGTTCGTCCATGGGTAGAGAGAGCATGTTGACGCTCCTAAAGGTTCAAAAACTCTATTGCATGGCCATACGTTGCTCCTCGGGTGTTTATTGCCTATTTTCTTAAAAAATAATAGTAGCCTAAGGCAATCTATTTTGAAAAACTTGAGGGTTTGAGTGAGGTCACTCATATCTGGTTCCAATTGGTGTTTATTTGTGTCTCTTTGAATTGGAACTTGATTAGGAGAAGTCGCGTCGAAGTTCGGAACGAAGAAGGGCAAAAATCTGTGACCGGATGCTGGACCGGACGCTGCACCGGACGCAGTGATGCTTCACCACCGCGTCCGGTCCCGGCGACCACCAGCGCGTCCGGTCATCCAGAAGACCAACTCCTGATCTAGTGACCGGACGCTGCACCGGACGCGCTGCTGTTGACCACCGCGTCCGGTCCCGGTATCCACCACCGCGTCCGGTCATTCGCGATGACTTTCCCGAGTACCCCTCGACCGGACTCTGTCCGCGTCCGGTCAGCCCTAACCGGACGCGTCCGGTCGCTCCAGGAACTTACCGGAGTGTGACCGGACGCTGCACCACCGCGTCCGGTCATATCGACCACCGCGTCCGGTCATCGCATGACGAGCGGATCTAACCCCTCATATAACCCTTCGTGTTCTTTCTCGTTTTTCTTCATCCGCCGCCGGGTTTCATCGCGATTTCGCCGCCACCTTGCCCTAACTCGCTGGGATTCGCTCTCCTCCGCCGCTTGCGCCGCGTCCTGCCCTCCTTCTCCGGCAAGCCGCGCCATCCTCTCCACCGCGCTGCTTCAACCCGCGCAGCGCCACCCATCCCGAGCCCGCACCGCCGTCTGCCCGTGCCTCGCCGTGCTGCTCGCACCACCGCCGCCGGTCACTCTGCCGCCGGTGAGCCGCGCCCGCTGTCTGCTGCTTCACCTTCGGCCGTTGACTGCCTCGCGCACGCCTCCGATCGGCTTTCGTCACTCGTGTTGCCCTAACCCTAACCCTAGGGTTCACGTAACGTGGTTTCGGCCGTTCGTCGTCGAGGTTTCTTCGCGCGACGTCTTCTTTGCGAGGTTGTTTCGCGTTACCTTGATCTCCTTGTTAGGGTTTGCCGTAATTTTGTCCTTTTTATCCTAATTATCTCATGTTTCGGCAAATCAGAGCTCGTCTGGCGTATTCGGGAAGTCTCGCGATCTAGGTCGTCTTACCCCATCACCGTCTTCTCGTCGATCCGAGGTAGCTATCGCATTTCGATTCATATCTTATCTTATATGCTTGCTATCTCTAGGGTTTCGTACCTTTTAGTTATATATGTTGCTTATAGTAGATCCATCTATTCCGTCTTTTCAGCGAGTTTGTCGGTGTGTCGGGGTGATCTCAGTTTGCTGAATCCGAGGCCAAGCCTGCGGATACGGATTGAGGCCAAGCCTCTCGAGTGTCAGTACACCATCTTTCAGAGGCTTTCCGATAGCTTGACAGCATGGTTCATTGCAAGAACGCCGGTGGTGCTCCTAGTGACGGGGATGACAGTCCTCCTCGTCTATCTGAGGTTGCGCGTGAAAAGCGCATCAAGATCATGGCCAGAAAGAAGAAGAAGACCCTCACCGATGCAGAGATTGCTCAGGCAGTTGCAGATGCAGCAGAGCGGGCAGAGAGGGGAGGCAGAAGCAGTGGTATACGCATTGGCGAGCGTCGCTTTCATCTTGAAGGTCGATAGCTTGGTACAGAGGCTACAGAGGCCACTGAGGGCACAAAGGACACAGGGGCTGCAGATGCTATGTCAGTTGATCCACCTGCAGAGGCTCCAGAGGGGACAGAGGAGCAGCCAGCTCAGACTCCACCGCGTCGCCGCTCCACACGCACACGAGCTCAGGTGACTCCTAGGCCAGAGGGCTAGCGTCGTGGAGCACATCCTCCTCCCAGGGCTAGAGGTTCACCCCCGGTCGAGCACTTTGACTTGAGGGGTGCTACAGCACGTCAGGTGCAAGGGTTGAGGTTCGTTGAGGTCAGTCGGTGGTTCCCACCTCAGAGGGACTCCAGAGCTTCAGAGGGTTTCTATACTCCTCTACAGGAGGATTTTTACAGAGCTTATGTTGACAGCGGCATTGCTTTTCGACCACAGAGGGTCTATCGCCTTGAGTCACTTGTTAAGGTTGTGGGTGAGCAGCTTCGTCCGCACCTGTCCTTTCTGCCAGGCTTGTCAGATTTTCTTAGACAGACAGGTGCATACTGCGGCACATGGGTTAGAGAGTTCTATGCTTCACTATGGATTGATCCTGCCCATGAGTACATACACTTTGCATTCCGAGGCCGCGACCGCAGACTGTACAACACTAGAGTGCGGGAGATTCTCAGACTCCCAGCTTTAGACACGAAGATTCATCAGCTCTGCTTTGGTCAGACTCCTCCACCCAGACGCCCTCACGGCGGGATAGTGCCACCTACAGATTTGATTCGACCCTGCTTCCGTGAGCCTTTTGGCGAAGGGTCTCGTCGCACTCTAGCCAGTTTGACACCGCTAGCCCGAGTCCTGGATGCTATAGTTAGACGCACTCTTCTTCCCAGGCTTGGCTACAGAGAGGGATTGACTAGGATGCAGCTATGGGTTGTTCACCACCTCCTCTCGCAGACACCTTTTGACATCTGGGATCTTATGCTTAGTGAGATGGAGGACACCTTAGCAGAGGGTTTCAAGGGACATCGTCAGCTGCCCTATGCTCACTGGATTTGCTTCATCATCAGATCTGCCCTTAAGCTTTCTGCAGAGATCAGAGCTGAGATATCCGATACTACCACCGCTTTTCCTGAGTATGATATTCGTCAGCTTTGGGCTTCAGTTACGAGAGAGCAGGCCCAGTGCCAGGACAGCACGAGAGACTTGAGGTACCAGAGACAGCAGCTGAGCAGGATGCCACCGTTGAGGGGCTTGCGAGGCAGAGCTTGCAGATCTTGATGCTCAGCCTGCTGATCTAGCTGAGGATGAGGCCTCTGACAGCACTGACGAGGACTATCAGCCCATCCCCAGGTATCGGTCTCCTCGGCCTCACGACCATGAGGCCGGTGGCTCTGGTTCAGCCTCCCGCTCAGATCCAGCCATGGTGGCTATCCTTGAGAGGCTGACCCAGGCACAGGAGCGACAGGAGCTGCAGTTACAGAGACAGGCTCAGGACACAGCTGCAGCGTTTGCACAGATACAGGCTCAACAGGACGAGTTCCAGAGACAGCAGCTTGAGATCCAGCGCCAGCAAGTCAAGATGCACCGTCAGCAGTATGAGATGCAGCGACAGAGTGCAGCTAGCCAGCAGCAGTATTTGGATCTTCTGCGCCACCTAGTCACTGTTGGGGTTCCTCCACCTGCTTCTGTCCTGACTCTAGCTTTACAGTCCAGTGGTCCATCGAGTCAGGGACAGCCGAGCTTTCAGTTCACCTCTCCACAGCAGCAGGTCCCCCAGTCGTTCCAGTCCCCGAGCTACACGCCTATTCAGACAGGGTTTACTCCTTCAGACCAGCCTCGCCCTCACCTCCTGACAGGCACACCTTTCGGTGATTTCAGTGCCACATACAGCGAGTTGACTGGTCAGCCGACGCCCTCGCACACTACCTTTGCTACATCTTCAGGGTTGTCAGCTCCAGAGGCAGCTATTCCTCCTGTGACAGGGACAGGCACTACAGAGACAGTTCCTTCGTCAGTTGCCTCGACCGATCCCCCAGCTATTGGCTCGCTACAGGCTCAGGTCACAGAGACTGCTCCACTTGTTGCTACTACGTCAGTACCTGTTCCTGCTGCTCAGACCCAGACCGCTTCACAGCCACGTGCTTCTTCAGAGGGTCAGCCAGATAGCTCTGATTCTGAGGGAGACACTCTGCACTTCGTGATTACTCTGCGCACCTCGGCACCCGACACGACTCCGTCTGTTCCCCCGTCAGATCCTTAGACTAGTTTTTGGCGGTTGATGCCAAAGGGGGAGAGAGAGTAGTTTCAGGGGGAGTTTTGATAGAGGGTTTTTGTTTTTATTTGTGTGCTACAATCATGCATCATGTTTACTTTACAGTCATTGCATTCGTGTGACATGTGGTCGTGTGAGATACTTTGAGTCTAATGGTTTATCTAGTCACTGTGTTATTTCATGTCACTTGTTTTATTATAGCTCTAAGGTTGTGCTTCCGTGCCTTACTCCGTTTTCTTATGAGCTATATCTTTATGTGTACTAACGCTTTATGTCTTATCTTATGAGTACACACTTTTGGCTTGGAGCACATAAGCGATTCCTAACCTTTTGTGCTTATTGCTTTTTGCTTATGTGAACCAAGCATGCTCGAAATCCTCAACACCTATCTTTTGAATCTTAGTGTTGTCATCAATCACCAAAAAGGGGGAGATTGAAAGCATCTAGGGCCCGAGGTTTGGTTTCGGCAATTGATGACAACGCTTTATTACCATGACTAACGTGTGTTGTTGCAGAAACTTTGGTAAGTTAGGTCATGGAGGTAATAACTGCTTTGGGCACCATGGTATTCATGCCCCTTGATGGAAATCATTTTGGTTTTTCAAAGGAGTGACGTTAAGATTAAGGACGGTTAGTTCCGGATGTCGAGGTGTTGAGATACATTCGGAATAGTCGTTAGGATCTTCGTTTTTCTCTTTTGGCCGTACTATAAAGGGGAGCATGAGCGGGTAGCTTGACCTAGGTGAGTCCTATGTTTAGGTGTGGTGCACACTTGTTAAACTTAGCACTAGGTAGCTCTAGAATAGCTCAAAGTTTAGTTGGAAGCAACTTGGTTCAAGTTGCGTCGCGTTTCGGAGAGTTTAGAGTGTTTTCCCCTTGACCGGACGCGGTTCTCGGCTTGACCGGACGCGTCCGGTCAGTTCAAATCCGAGACTGCGTTTCGGCGCTGACGACCGGACGCGGCCCTTGCGAGGACCGGACGCGGTGGTCAGGGCCGACACGTGTCACTTAAGGGAAAACATCCGATCGGACGCGACCTGGGTGTGATCGGCGCGTCCGGTCACGTTCCAGTAAGGTCCTGCGACGACCGGACGCGTCCGGTCATCACCGATTGGACGTGGTCGTGCGTCCGGTCTCATTACAGTAAGCTCCCTGCACGATCGGACGCGTCCGGTCACTCCTGACCGGTGCGTCCGGTCACTCAGCCGAGATTTCAGATTTTCAACCGTTACGGCGACCGGCGCGTCCGGTCACTTCGACTGGCGCGTCCGGTCACCCCGTGTTTTGCAGAGTTGGCAGGTAACGGTTCGTTTCGACTGTGGGGTGTATAAATACATCCCCACCACCTCTTTTAGAGGCCTCTTGCTCATTTCATCAGCTGAGAAACACCTTTGGAGTGCAAGGGAGTGCAAGAGCTCTAGTGAGGATTGTGTTTTGAGAATCAAAGCTTGAGAGTTCCTCACTAGCGATTAGAGAGTAGCAAGTGTGCATCCACCTTCTCATTAGGCTCGTTGTGGTCAAGTGAGAGTTCTAGCTTGTTACTCTTGGTGATCGCCATCACCTAGACGGTTTGGTGGTGATTGGGAGTTTGGTGATCATCCGGCGGAGCTTGTGGATGACCCAACTCATCTTGTGAGCGGTTTTGGGCGATTCACCGTGACGGAGTGTCGAAGAATCAGCCCGTAGAGAGCACTTGATCCTTGCGCGGATCAAGGGGGAGCTACACCCTTGCGCGGGTGCTCCAACGAGGACTAGTGGGGAGTGGCGACTCTCCGATACCTCAGAAAAACATCGCCGTGTTCCTTGCCCTTACTTTCAAGCATTTACATTCTCGTATTTACATTCATTGCTTGATTTACTTTTCTAGAATTGCCATGCTAGACTAGGATTGGAAATTAGGGTGCAAAACTTTTACCGGTAGAATCTCTAGGAACACAAGTAGGCACTAGGGGTGAATTCCGGCTTGTAGGATTTAATTCTTGCAATTAATTTTTAGAAAAGCCCAATTCACCCCCCCTCTTGGGCATCTTGATCCTTTCACATCCGTTGTGCGATCGAGGTCAATGAGCACTTGATGAAAAACTTATTTGATAAGCTTTCAAATATATCTGGTCCCACCTCAATATCACATTGGCAAGGTCTCTAAATCATCGAGACATTCTGCCGCTATTTCTGTCCGGTGTTACGGCGTCGTCACGGGCTTGTTATTCACACTTGGGACCTAGGCCCAAGTTGGAGCATGCCCAAGAAGATGGAGAACACCTAAGAGATGTCCAAGGACGTCCTCCTCCTTGTCCACCACCTTAGGAGGCCAGCAAGGACGTCCAAGCCAAGCCGGAGGCCCAGTCCAATTCGAGTTCGAGTCTGCCTCGGTCTTCTGGATCAGTCTGTAATAAAACGGACGCCCAGAATACATCCAAACTCCATTTTTTATGATCCACATATGGATGGAAAGATAATTTCATAAGCTAACCAATGGCTTTGGTTTAAGGCCCAAATTCCATCGGAGTCAATGGGAATCATCAAAATAAGTTGACGTCCAGAATCTGTCAGGACTCCTTAGGGACGTAAGTGGGGGTCCTTGGACGCCCCTTAGGCTTTATAATCAGTAGCCGCCGCCTACGTTAGGGTTTGGAGTTTTGCTTTAGATCAATCTATCTTTGAACAGTCACTGTTATCGGTTTGCGAGACCCCAATTTTGAGTTCTTAATCATATATCCGCAATTGTCACTTCAATTGAGTTGCGTTTTATCTTGTTCTTGCTTGTGTTCTTCGATTCGCAGCAGGGATTAACCTTCTTAGCGAGGTCAACCGGATTGTAACACGGTTGATAACCAGAGGAGACGTGGTGCTAAGGATGCAGGGTTCGGGTCTTTGTGATCTGAAGCCAGATCGGTGTGTCGCTTCCGACCAAATCGATAGTTATCTTGAACCTGACGGAAGATCGGGAATCACGTCCCTGTAACACCCTCGGTGTTACCGCGTGTCACAATGCATCTAAGCTGAGCATGCGCATCTTTTTCTTGTGTTTTATTTAATGTTGAAGTGCGTAGAACCCTTTCAGTAAATTAAAAATAGTAAATAAAAAGGTTATTCGAAATTTGACGTTTCAACCGGAAGCTAGCGACTTAGGTTGGAAACTAAATTTTTATTAACGAAATTGCTACAAGACTTATATGTGAACCCTGAACGAAATATGAAGAGCATAGTGTGTAGTTGTTAGCGCAACTGGTGTTGTCAAGTATTTAGATCACTAGCTAGTTTTTCCAGTAACTCGAAAAGTGAACTCGCTTTGTAATTCAGCCCTAGACTTAGAAAAACTCCAAGTCATTTGACAGCTTGGCAAGGCCGTGTTGGCGAGTCCGTTCCGTGAAATCTAGTTCAAAGGTGGCAGTATGTTTTGGCTCAAAACGATAGCCTAGTGTACCCTCTTGGTGTTGGTGAAGATCATTCGGTCTCTTGATCACTCGTTTTGGCGTGGCAAGGACTTTAAGATTCGTGCGTGTGCTGTGTCGTGGCTGGTTGGCCAGCCGAGCGCGGTCACCGCGTAGTCGCTGTGCGCGTCGCGCTGCGCTGCGCCGTGGGCCCGCGCACTGCCGCGGTTGGAAGCCGGCCGAGGCCGTCGTGCCTTGGTGCTGTGGCCGTTGACGTCGTGCGCGGGTTGCTTGTCCTGCCCGCTGTTTTGCCCCCTTCCCTCTCTCTGCGCGCGCGGTGGTGTGGGACGTCCGGGGTCAGCGCCCGTCGCGTCCGCACCGACCCAGCGTCGCCACTAGCCGGTCGGTGGCTGCGCAAGCACGCCACGCTGCTCCCCCGTCTGCTCGCGCGCACTGCCGTGACCCCACTTCGGCCGGGATGGGACCGGAGCGCTGGCGCATTTTGCCCCCCCCCCTCTCTGTTCCCCCTGTCCACCTGTGAAAGTCCCTAGTTTGGTTTTGGCTAATTGATGGAACCTAGGACTAACCTTTGTATCTAAGTGGATGATTTAGATAAAGGTGGTCATTGAATATGAGACATGACATTGACTCATATGACCAAAATGGTGAAGACCAAGATGAGGCTTGGCTCGATGGACCGGTTGTGAAGGTGAAGGGCTAGTCGAGGCTTCGAAGCGAAAGACCATGCGATGGTGAAGCTTGAGCAAGACTTGGCGCCGATGGACCGATGCAACGATGAAGAGCAAGTGAAGTCAAGGTCGATGGATCGAGACGGTCATGTGATGATATGAAATGGATCATATCATTTGGAGAAACAAAATGGGCTCAAGGCAAAGGTATAACCATAGGACCATTTTGTTTTACACTCAAGACACCATAGAGGGTGTGAGTGGTTTAGGGTCGATAGCCGAACTATTAAGAGGGGAAGTCTTATCGGTTATTCGACGCACGGGTGCCACTAGGTGAATTCATGAAGTGCATTGCATGTAGGGCCTAGTGAGCTAACTGGAAAACCTTTGAAAATGATTGAGAAAAAGCTAACACACAAGCACATGGAGATGTACACTTGATGGTGTTGGCACATTTGCAAAGGAGAAGGTGTTGGAGTTGATTTTGATCAACTTGGTGAAGAGAAAAAGGTTTTTCGGTGTTGTCCGGACACTAGGATGGCTCTTGGAGTGGAATACTGCTTTGATCCATTATGAACTGGATCAAGTGCTTTAGTGGGTTGTGTAGCCCTCTGAGTAAGCTTTCCAAAATGTCCAAGATCATTGAAATCGGAGTTCGGAGCTAAGAGATATCGCCGTTTTACCGAATAGTGGTCTGTGACCGGACTCGTGACCGGGCGCGTCCGGTCAGCACCTGCGCGTCCGGTCAGCGCGTCCGGTCAGTGTTTTTCATGGGCGAAAGTGACCGGACGCTGCAGCGAGTCCGGTCAGTGATGACCGGACGCGTCCGGTCACTTCGGGAGCTTGCTGGAACCTCTCTGTTCGCTGTTTCGCTGCGACCTGCGCGTCCGGTCCCGTTAGTGACCACCGCGTCCGGTCAAAACAAGTTTATACGCGCGAAAACTAGCCGTTGGAGCACGCTACTGACCACCGCGTCCGGTCAGTTTCGACCACCGCATCCGGTCGTCCTGAAAATTGCTCAGTGGAGTGGCAACGGCTCTATTTGCATGGGATGCTTATAAATACTCGTTGGCCGGCCCTTGGGGAGGTCTCTTGGTATTTCTAACACTCTTGTGCATCCTTTGAGCTAAAGCTTCTCCTCCCACTCATCTCTCTTGCTTGATTGCAAATCAAAAGTGAGATTGAGTGATCCCAAAGTGCATTGCATAGCTTGAGGGCATCTAGTGGCACTTGTGGGTGGTTTAGCCGGTGGATTTCTTGTTACTCTTGGAGAGTACTGCTCCTAGCCGGCTTGGAGATTGTTGGAGGCGTTGGCAAGAGAAGGTGATTGTTCTTGGCCACCTCCGGTTGATTGTGAGAGGTTCTTGTGCTTTCCTCGGCGGGATGCCAAAAGCAACTCTAGTGGAATGCGCGTGTCATTGAGTTACCTCACTTGAGAGTGGTGTCTTGCGGTGCCTTGCGGGGCGTGCCTTGAGGGGCAAGTGACTTGAGGGTCACACCAGGAAACCATCTAAGTGTTGGTCGACACAACCGGTGACGTAGCTTGTCGGTGCACAAGTGAACACCGGGTGAACAAAAATATTGTGTCTCTTGTCTCCCGGTGATTGGTCTTCATATTGTGTTGTTGTCAATATTGATTGATTGTATATCATCTTGGTGATTGGCAACATCTTCTCTTCACCGTCGGTATAAGAATCACAATCCTCTCTCTTGCACTTACTTTTACTAGATTATCTTGTGTAGCTCTAGTGGTAGCTTTGCTAGTAGTGTTATTAGCTTGTTCTCTAGTGTAAAATTAGTGACATAGCTCTTGTGTGAACTAGAGATCATAATCTACTAGACTTGTGGATAGGAGGCTTGCATCACAACCTTTGGCTAAGCAAAACTCGCTTTACGCCGTTTGTTATTCTAACAAGTTTGCTTAGTGGTATTTGTAGAATTTTTTATAGGCTATTCACCCCCCCTCTAGCCATCTAGGACCTTACAACCTGGCCGTCGGGGCCGTTGCTGGCAAACCGGTTGGGAGAGGCCACCGTTACCCAATCAACCCCGCCCTGGAGTTCGCCACCGTGTGACCTCACCACGCGACCGCCGCTCGCCTCCAATTCGGCCCCACCGCGCTCCTATCGGAGATTTTCCGATCCGACGTGTCTTTAAGGCCGCGCCCGACCGTGACCACCGTGGTGGTCCGAGTCGTTGATCCCTCACCAATTGAGCTTACCAGTAGCCTTGCTATGCCCTCGGCCTCACCCTACACCCGCTCCCGAGCCCTGGTTTTCCCTGAGTTCGCTGACGAGCTCGCGCCACCGCGGAGCGCCGCCTGACCCCTGGGCGCACGTGGCCGGCTCGGCTCAGGTACCCTCCAATCTCCCTGTCACTGCGGTTAGGTCCGTAGTGAGCTGCCGAAGCTCACCCACCCCCTCGGCTGCTCTCGCAGAGCCCCTGTCCCCCGGAACGCCGGCGCCGCCCTTGCCGATCGGCCGCCATCGCGGGGAAGCCGCACCACCTCGTCTCCGGCCGCCGAATCGCTGCCCCGTGCCTCGCGTCTGCACCTAGGTGAGCGTCTCCCCCTTGGGTACGCGGTAGAGGCTTCCCAGTGGCCGGCGAGACCGACCGGTGCCGGTCTACGCCACGCCGGTGTGCGGGGGGGAGCGTCGGGGACCTCCCCTTTGGGAAGAAAGGTTTTTCTGGGGGCTTGTTTGAGTAAGGGCAGTCTGTGGGAATAGTCGCGAGAAGCGTAGCGGGATATCTGGATAGCTGGAGAGCGTTTCTGCAAAACGTCCGGGGACACGCGGGCTCCCCCGCCTGGGCCGCGTCTGCGCGCGGGTCGCGCGTCGTGGGCCGCCTCTTGTGGGCCGAGCCGTGGGAGCAGGTTTTTCCTTTTCTAGAATTCGATGTTGGTTTCTAATTTAATTTCGGAGCAAACTTTGGCAAATTATAGCGTCTTGTGTAGATGTCCAAAAATCATGAAACCACTTTTGTTGAGTTCCTAAATTCATGCTCTATCAGTTAGTAATTTGCTTTTGTGTAGTGCTGTAGTGTTGCTCGGTCGATTAAATCTTTGCTTAAAGTGACGTTTATTAATGCAACCAATATTGTAGGAATTTTCGTGGCAAATCTAGGATAGCCCTAGCTCTAAAAATTTTGCAGTAGCTGCTTAATATTGTTAGATGCTTACTGTAATTTTTATGGCCATCAAATAGCTTGTTTGTTAGAGTAGCTAAATTTTTCCCTAGTAGTGCTTGTAGTAAACCGGTAATCAGAAAGTGGTGCGCTTGCTGGTTGCTAGAGTTGGTTTGCTTCAAGTTAACCTTGTTGGTAGAAGTACTGTTAGCTTAGCATATTAGCTATTAGGGTTGTTGTTGTCATCCTTTTAAGTGTGGTATTGTCATTCCATGCATATAGATCACGAGGGAGTCGAGTACGTGGCCGCGGAGGAGCCGGATTACGAGGAGGTCATCGAGGAGTACGAGGAGGAAATCTTCGTACCTGAGGAGTTCCAGGAGCCGCCCGCTACTGATACCTCTGACTTTGCGGCTGCCCAAGGCAAGCCCCGGTGCATAACCCTTATTTTTTTTGCAAATCTGATATATATGTAAATGTTGTGCATTTAAGTTACAGGAATTGCTATGGTACCCACCTGCATATATATATACCCATGAGTCATACTAGTACAGGATCGTATAGTTGCTTCGCTTAGGATCATCGGTAGCGTGAGTAACCTGTCGTTACTCACAATAGGGAGCTACTCTAATGATTATTACACTTTGGGTAAAATGGTGGAAAAGAAATGGCGACCGGGCAGGGATGTGGTATGGTTATTGGTGGGTGTAGTAGGTTGTGTCCCACGGCCACGGGGCATAATTGGGTTGCACTGTTTTCCTGTCCGTGTTAATTAAGGACCGTTCGTTGCATAGACCCTGGTCAAGTCACAGATCTCCTTATCCCGAGCACATACTAGCGGATGGGGGCTAGGAAGACTTGTTACTCTCTTATCATGGGCTCCGGCTCTTTCCGGACCGACTGATTGGAGGCGGGGATAGGTGGAGGTCTTAGCACCGTACTGAGGCCAGGTCTCGAGTACGGGAGCTAGGAGTCCAAGTTTAGACGGGGACCTGGAAACCTGTGACAGGAGGGGAACGGGTTGGTCTTACTTGTGCCTGGGGTACAAGCGAGGCGTGTGTTTTTCGGGGTACCCAGCTGGGCACATTGATTCGCGAATCGCCGTTTCTGCGTGACGGTATGGCTTGACTACGCTCTGGCATCGTAGTAAGGATTAGAAATTGAAAGAGGGAAAAATGATCCTGTTTGCTCAACTCTGCTTGGTTATAGCATAGGTGCTTACATAGACTATTGGTTAATGAATAAAATGTGGCTTTTAAAAGTTACGAAATCAAGGACACACTCTTAGTGCTGCTATCCGCAAACAAGAAAACCCACAAGCCATAAAGCCTATCATGATTCTTGAGAGTCGGGAAATATATTTCCCAGTCGGGTAAGTCTTGCGAGTACATTGTGTGCTCAGGGTTTATTTTACCCCTGTTGCAGGTGCGCCTTGAGCAGGTTTGTCTTATGTGGAGGATTCTTCTGGTGGGCACAGACGGATTCTCATCGCTTTCCGCTAGCTGTTAGTTTATTTTCCGCTGTTATTTATTGCACTCTGAACCTCTCGTATTGTAATAACTATTTCTGAGACTCTGTGTTGGATGAAATGGACTAAGTATTGTAAGTTTATACTCATTATTGATCCCGGGTGTAAAATGTGGAGTGTTCGAGTTCTCCCGTCGGGTGTGCTCGACGGAATCATCTGGTTTAGCTCACTTTCAGGGCACTTAGTGTCTAGTGGAAGGCAAGCGCCCCTGAAAGCGTGCTAAACTGGGCGATTTCGCCACAGTCCCCATCAGTTTGGGTCCAGTGTGAGCATTTGAGGTGTGTGGTGCGCGTGGGTTATGTGTGGTATGTGTTTGGACGTGCGTTCGAATACTCCAACCTGTACTCCAGGTCCAAATGACCCAAACAGGTGCACCCAATGCGATGCAATGCAATGCACAGTGTGTCGTCAGCAGAAGACGGCCCAAGGAATTTCTTGAACCGTGAGGTCTTCTACAATGCAATTGCGTGGCGTGCTGCCCTAGTTTCAGCTTAGCCAAAAATACTCCACATCACTAGTGTTGGTTGCCCTGCAGGCCGTCAGAGGCTCTCGCAGAGGAGAACGCAGCCTCATCTGAAATGCTACTGTAGCAAGGACGGGACTGCAGCTTTTCAGAATCTGTGTGTGGAGAAAAGCAATGGGAGAGAGAGATAGCACGTGGGAGAGAGATAGCACGTTTGGTCAGGCTAGAACAAGAGCAGCTTGCGTTGTAGATTTTTACTGCTCCTATCTGCTTCGAGCTACCTGGACTAGCGATACCTGCTGAGGCTAACAGCAACGTATGCCCGCGATGGGGCTGCCCTGAGAGGGCAGAGGATAGCCCTTCTGTAGGCTACGGTATAGTAGACCGTCACATGCTCCAAGCCCAGGCGGACGACTAGCATTCGTGCCTCAAGTCGGATATTTTTTGTTTTCTTTTCGAATTATTATTATTACATGGTAGCAGTACAGACCGTCACATGGCACAAGTAGACTAGCATGCCTAAAGCCAGATAATTTTTTTACATGTGGTCAAAGTGGGACAAAATTGGGACCGATTGCAATTTTTTTTTTGGGATAGAGGGAGTATTTTTATAAAAAAAATTACTCTTTTGGTTTAGATATGCCTCAACTTATGTCAGACCTGTGTTATCGTAGGTCATTTTCTCGGATTATATTAACCGCGCCTTGTTAAGGTTCTCTCGGGCATAGTTTTCATCACGGAGTGGGGCAAACTTCTTTTTTTTTTCGTCTATACACAGTGAAGTCATTCTATAGCGTGCCTTTCCCGGGACACGCACACAGAGGTCACTTTCTTTTGTCGTTAGCAAAGAGCAAGGCCGATGCGTGGACGTTTGAACGGACGATGTTAAGCTGTGTTTAGTTCCGCGTCCAATACAAAATGTAAAATGTCAATTACTTTGGAATGATAAAATGTAAAATGTCAAAATTTTTATAGGTGTGTTTAGTTCCATCTAAAATGCCAATTTTTTCATAGAGTGGGTGAGGACTTTTTGGCTTTTTTTTACCTCTTGAGGCCAAAATCTAAAATAGAGATTGGATACTTTTTTTTCAAAAAAAAAATTGCATGGTGTTTAGTTCCATTTTGCAAAATGATGGACCAAAATCCAAAAAAATTTGGGTGAAATGAGGAACTAAACACACCCTTAGGCTGTGTTTAGTTCCTCATGTAATGCAAAATACAAAATACCAACTACTTTGGAACGATGAAATGCAAAATGCCAAAATTTTTATGGGTGTGTTCAGTTTTATCCAAAATGCCAAATTTTTCATGAGGTGGGTGAGAGCTTTTTTGCTTTTTGGCTCTTTTTGGCCTCTTGAGGCTAAAATCCAAAATGGACAATAGATACCTTTTTGCCAAAAATTTTGTATGATGTTTAGTTCTATTTTATAAAATAATAGACCAAAATTTAAAAAATTTTAGGTGAAATGGAAAACTAAACAAAGCCTTGGTAATTGCGTCGCGCAAAGCGTGCAGGCAGAAAAGGTAGATTAATTTATGTTACGTGCAGTGCAGACGAGGCGATCGATGTATCGATGCGACGGAGCACACAACGACACGTGTTGGGTCCAGATGAACATAACGTGACATGATGGTCGCCTTGGGCGGGCCATTGGATCGATAATCCACTGGCACTCTGGCAGGAGGGCGCGTCGAATTAATGAACTGTGCCCACGCCAAGTCCTGCCAAACCTGGGCACACTTGGGGCCGGTTTAGATCTGAATTTTTTGGTAAAATGACACTGTAGCGCTTTTCGTTATTATTTAGCATATATTGTCCAATCATGGTCTAATTAGGTTTAAAAGATTCGTCTTGTCCATTTCGTCTAAACTGTATAATTAGTTTTATTTTTTACCTATATTTAATGCTTCATGTATGTGTCTAAAGATTCGATTTGACGAAAAATCTAAAAAATTTTGCAAAATTTTCTGGAAACTAAACAGGGCCTGCACCCAAAGTCACGAACAACGAACTGGGTCAGCCAGTAGGCCCGTGTTTAGATCCGGATATCGGGAGCTGCTGCTACAGTGTTCCTGTCGGAACACTGTAGCAGCTTTTGTTTTGTAGCGTAAAAAATTGTCTAAATATTGATTAATTAGACTCAAAATGTTCGTCTCGCAATGTATAACAAAACTGTGCAATTAGTTTTTGATTTCATCTACATTTAGTACTCCATGCATTTGCCGACATTTTGATGTGATGGGAATCTTCTTTTTGCATAGTGAATTTTGGGGTTGGATTTGGGAACTAAACAAGGGCCAAATTTCAATCACCGACTCACCGCTAACGCATTCACTTCAATTCGTTGATGCAGGCAGAGGCACGCACCGATCCAAACACGCCCCACTCGCCGGATTGGTTGGGCGGCTACCTGTGAGCCTGCGGCTCAGTCATCAGCCCACTGGGCACTGCAGGCCAGTGGTCACCATCAGCGTCGCGTCGGTGGCGCCGCGCCGCGCGCGATCTGGGTGATGGTACGTCGCCGCTCACCATCGGCCTGCAGCAAGTCCACGCCCCCGTCGCCATCCATCGTGGACGTGGGGCGCGCTGCGCGCACGACACACGACAGGCCGCCGCCATCGCCGCACCCATCGGCCGGCCGGCGTTTCGTTGACGCTAGTCTTGTCAACCAAGCTCAGCAACAGTGCAAGCAAGCACCCAAAAAACACCTGTTCGTTTGAGCTATTCAGCTAAATCAACAGCTATCCAGTAGTGTTTTTCTCTCATAATAAACCAGCGAACGGTACTTTCAGACACAGTAAACCAGCGAAACAAACAGGCTGAAAAATTCCGGCCGCGTCACGTGCGAGGGACGGAGTACGTAGTAACTGTAGCCCTGTGTGTTGACTTTGACGACCTGCAGCACACCGGAACACTGGAACAGGACCTGCTGTGTACGAGTAAGAAAAGTGCATGTTTGGATTATTATTATACTACTAGGCAGTTTATGTTATATAGACATACAAATACTCGAACAGAAACATGCATCGGAAGCCTACTAAGGCCTTGTTTAGATCCAAAATATTTTGGAGAAAAATTTCTGTAGCACTTTCGTTGTTATTTGGCAAAATTTATCCAACTATGAATTAACTAGGCTCAAAAGATTCATCTCGACATTTTATAGATAAACTGTACAATTAGTTATTTTTTACCTACATTTAATGCTCCATACATATGTCTAAAGATTCGACGTGACAGGTACCGTGCAAAAATTTTTTGGGTCTTTTTGGAACTAAACAGGGCCTAAGGTGGCGTTTGGATGCGAGGACGAGGAGGGACGGGATGGGATGGCACCAGGACGACAGCTGTTTGGTTCGGAGGCAACCGGGGGCGAGGACGTCCCACGAGCGAATATTCGCCCAGGACCCGGGCTCGCTTCGCCCCCAGAAAAACCGCGGACAGGGGCGTCCTCGGTGGGACGAGTCACAAGTGCCGCACGCGCGCATGAGAAGAATGAGAAGAGGAGCCGGGGTTCGCCGCAGTTGAGGAAGAAGGAAGAAGTACGAACTCACCAGAGTTGCCTGAGTCGAGGAAGAAGGGGCTCACGACCATGGGAGCACGAGCTCCGCCCCCTGGCGTCGTCGTGCCCGGACCTAGTGGGCTCCGCCCCGGCTTGCAACCATGGGAACATGAGCTCCGCGCCTCTCGCCATCGTGCCCGACCCCGACGAGCCGCGCGGGGTCCTAGGCTCGAGCTCTGGGGCCGGCCCTGCCACCACCGTGGAGGAGGCGCCGGGCGGCGCGTGGCCAGGCTCGGCGGCGGGGTGGCGCACAGTCCAGGTCACTTCCTCGGGGCAACAACGGCGGAGGCGGGTTGCGCCGTGCTTGCTGACGGAGCCGCCACGGACGCACCTGTTTCGAGCGGCTGTTGGGGACGAGAAGATAGAGAGAGGGGGGGAGGGGAGAAAAAAAAGAAAAAATGGCAATGGGCCTCATTTGTCAGCGGCTCATCCCATTTTTTATGTCTCCGAACCAAACATAAAATGGATTTATCCCCTCTCTCGTCAACAAAACAAAAAATGGATTCATCCCATCCTACAAACCAGAGTTAGGACCATCCCACTCCACCTCGTCTCCCAACCAAACGCTACCTAAGGGATCGTTCGGTCATGGTGATTCTCGGCTGGATTTATTCTTGGCGAACCTTTGCTATATATAAAATAAAGAAGCAATCCTAGTGGGAATGGTTCGTGGCCACCAAACCCTATGAACCGAACATGCCATAAGGCTTGAGAGTCTTTGGTATGGGTCCTTTTGCCCTCTACTTGGACTTAAAGATGAAAATAGACGGGATGAATCCCGTTCCGTCCGCAACCGTATACCGTATTTTTCCGTCCGTTTTCGTTTTTTGCGGGATAAACAGAAATGGGACCGAAAACGGGACGGACTGATCCGGGAGCAGGACCGAAAACGGTTGGGCGTTTGTCCGTCCGTATTTACGGAATCACGTTTTCATCCGGAATTATCCCGTTTTCAGCAATCCGGGATAGGCAGCCCAGCCTAGAAGCCCAATGTGGCCCAAAAACTGATATGCTAGTCCTATGATTCAGTGTGCTCTCTGCTGTCCTGTTGGTGGAGGCGTGGAACTCTGTTCCGTGGACCGTGAACACATGCTGTTGGTGAATTTAGGATATTTGGTGACCTTTCAATATTTGATCTGTTCATTTGCTTTGTAACACATTTACTGTGTTGTGATTGTGATGTCGTGACCTTGCTCTCTGCTACGCTCTTCATTTGTGTGGTCTGTTAGGATATTTGTGACCTTTTAATATTTTGTGTGATGTATGGATATTTCATATTTGGTATTGTATTAATATTTATGTGTGGTCTGTTAGGTGTATTTGAGCTATCATATGCGGCATGCAATCCCGGCTTAAGTTTTCGCTTACCGTTCGTTTCCGTCTATTTTCCGATCGTATTTACCCATTTTCGTATTACCGTTTATCCCGCTACCGTTTTCGTTTCCGGCTGTCCGGCTCCCGCTCCCGTTTCCATCTAAAAATATGGAAATGAAAACGGTAGAGCGATTTTTCCGTTCCTTTCCGTCCGTTTTCATCTTTACTTGACTGCATGCTAACAGTAAGATACTACGGGCGTGCGTCACGTCTACTACTCCTAGCGAAGAGTAGTCAGGACAAACACAAACGCGAGGGGTACAGGTAGTAGAACCAGGTGACGGACGGAATGAGCAGTGAGTGAGAGCGAATGCCGCCGTCTCTCGAGGGCCGGGCCGGCCGTACGAGGCCGCCACCATTGCCGGTCGGTCCAACGCCCGCCGTCTCGACTCTCGAGCTGCCGCGTACGGCCGGCGGGCGAATGCCGCATCGGAATGATGGACACGGGCAGGGACGCCACGTGACCGCGCGTCTGACGAGTCATGGCCTGCTCCACCTCCGCGAGCATGAACGAGGGACGAGTCATCATGCATCAGTGAACGAGGGACGACGTACTACACGCAGCCGCACCGCACAGCCTACAACAGTACATGAGGAATGCATGACACGCTCACTAAAAACAGTTGGAGGTTTGGAGGAGGGAGGGACACACGGCCGGCACGGGAAGGGAGCAGCGATAGACAGACACCCAACCAAGAATGCCTGGCCCCAGCTCGTTTCGACCATCCATTCCTTTCACCCTTTTTTTTTTACCCCTGGCCGTGCCAACGCCACTATAGCTGGCGGCTGGCCGAGTTGCTCTATTCCTAGTGTACGTAGTACCGTAGTTAGTTCAGTACCGTAGTTAGTTCTTGCTTGTCGTCCCAGACGGCCAGACAAGCTAGTACTGCTGCTGATGCTAGCGCTAGCCAAAAGGATATATATACTGTAGTTATACTATCTCGGTACTTTCTAATCTAAGCCTAACCCCATAAAGCAAAGACACTTTAGACGACTAACCTTTGTCTATGAGCATTTGGTCATTCAATCATAGCATTGACATCTCTCTAAACTTTTAGCATCCAACTAGTGATGGTAGTAGATAGTTTCCATTTCTTACCGCCATTTAGTAGGGGAGTAGCTAACTAAATTCTGACCCGACACTTGTTTGCCGGTTTGGTTGGGCCTTATATATCCACGTGATTTTCGTAAGAAAAGAAACCCACAAATAGTCTTGGAGCACCGGGCCGGAGACGTCGCCAACATCCCTGCTTGCAGTTGCAGCGCGCATCTCAATAAAAAACGAGACCGCAGCCTGGACTGCAGGGTGTACATTCTATTCTCTATCAACGGTAGGTATACTATACACACGATCCCTTGTCCACTCGTAAAAAAACAAGTTTTTCCTTCTTACTGTACATTTAGAATTCAAATTCTACCACAGATTTGAAGCCTAGCGTTACTGGACAAGCGCACGATTGTAGTGTGAGTACAGATCGATTCAAGTTTCCATCGTAACAGACGTACTCCCCGTCCCAAAATATATGTCGTTTTCACTCCCCGAGAAACAACTTTAACAAAATATATATTAAAAAATATTAATACTTATGATATTAGAAAGATCTTTGAATCTAGTTTTTTAATAAATTTATTTGGAGATACAAATGTTGCACGTATTTTCTACAAATCAGGTCAAATTTGTAGCACGAAAACAAAAAATAACAAATAAATTAGGACAGAGGAGTACAGTACGAAGTACTCTCTCCATCCCTTTATATCTGTCGCTGATGGTACGTGTGCCATAAGTTTGACTCGATTTATAGAAAATACGTGCAACATTTGTATCTCTAAATAAATTTATTAAAAACTAGATTCAAAGATCTTTTCAATAATACTAATTATGTACTATAAATATTAATATTTTTAATATATATTTAGTTAAAGTTATTTATCGGGAAACGGACATATGGAGTACGTACGGTCAGCAAGCCTGTTTGGGGCATGCCATGTACTGTGAGGGAGCACTGTACAGAATCTTGCACGGAACCAAGCGCGAGCGCGAGCGCGAGCGCGAGCAGCAATAATATTTGCATGGGCAGACGAAAAATATCTTGAACACGGAAGAAGACGTTCGCAGACTCTGAGTGGACGCATAGTACGCGTCACGTCCATGCCGGCTGCTGCTGCTGCTTCATGCCTGCATCTGCATGACTGCCGCCTTGTTGGGCCTGTTTAGTTCTCAAAATTTTTTCCAAAAAACTACGGACACATGGAGCATTAAATATAAATAAAAAATAAAACTAATTACACAGTTTAGCTGTAAATCACGAGACGAATCTTTAAAGCCTAGTTAGTCTATGATTCAACACTAATTACCAAATAATAACGAAAATGCTACAGTGTTTTTTGCAAAAATTTTTTACGGCCTAAACAGGCCCATGCGAAAATTTTTGGTGAAAATGTCACACCGGATGTTCCGTACGATATCGGAAGGGGTTTTCGAATACTAATAAAAAAAAACTAATTACATAGCTTGGCTGAAAATCACGAGACGAATTTATTAAGCCTAATTAATCTGTCATTAACACATTTTGTTACTGTAGCACTTTAGTGTCAAATCACGAACTAATTAAGCTCAAGACATTCGTATCGCGATTTCTAAACAAACTGTATAATTAGTTTTTTTATCTATATTTAATGCTCTATACATATACCACAAAATTTGATGTGATAGTTTTTAGTGAAATTTTTTTTATCTAAGAGCTAGTTTAGTTGGCAAAATTTTTGGCGAAATGTAACTGTAACAGTTTCGTTGTTATTTGGCAATTAGTGTCCAATCATAGTCTAATTAGGCTTAAAAGATTTGTCTCGTCTATTTCATCTAAACTGTATAATTAGTTTTATTTTTTATCTATATTTAATGCTTCATGCATACGTCTAAAGATTCGATGTGACGAGAAATCTGAAAAATTTGGTAAAATTTTTGGCATCTAAACGGTACCTAAGACCGACCGCACTCACGTCCGCTATATCTCCTCGAGGATCGGATAGAGCAGAAAAACTGCTGCACCGATACCCTGTATATGCTACTCTATCATCCAGAAAGCAACACGGTCCTCTGTATCTGGCGTTTTACTGTTCATACGCTAAAGCAGCCGACGGACGCGCGCGTGAGGCAGCTGAGCAAACAGCGGTGCATAGAAAAGCGTGTCAATTTTTTTCTAATAAAAAATGTTATAACTCACGAACCAAAAATCCAAATTAAATTTCGATTGCACTATTAAATTCGTCTCAATAAATCCTTCAAAACTAGATCACACATGGATATATTTAGATAAAATGACAAGTGGGTCCCACAGTAGATAGAGGATGATATAGAGGATGGATGGATGCGGGAGAATTAAGTATAGAGGAGAGAATCTTGCTGACTAGGACGTATAGAGGATGAATATAGAGGTCCATGAGTGCGGATAGCCTAAACAAGGCCGCGTGGACCGGAAGAATCCAATCAGACCCTGGACAACTGGGAGTTAGCCCGTACCCGAAAAGCGGTAAACAAGGCCAAGAAACTGACGCGCACAGCGGCCTAGCCTAGCGATGCCGACGGGCCATACTCCTACTCCTAACTGCTGCTGTGCCCTGGGGGTGCGCCGCCCGCCCTGCGACCAGGCCCGTGTTTTTTTGGCGTAACTATACTCGTGAGATCGGAAAATGACACGACGCGAAACGGTACTTCCTTCCTCTTACCAGCATATAGTAAAACACAACATATCTAAACCACTTTGTAATCAAATTAGAAGTCGAGCAGAATACTAGCTTGCTCCTCACTAGCTGCTACTTCCATTGTTAGCTTTCTTACTATTTTGTTAAGTATAAGCCATAGTTTAAATAGACATACATACATGCATGTTATGTTATTTATTTCGATTTACTTGTTACATAAATTATCTCTAGATAAGATGGTATATTAGTTCGTGTGGCTGTCTATTAAATCAACTATGATAATGAGTTTGGTGTCTTGTGGCATATTAGTTTAGATTTAGGGATGTCTTTTTAGCAAAGACAGGTTTTTAAAATGGCATCCGGCAAAAGCCACATTTTAACATTATCCTCTAGCAAATTTTGTCTAATAAATAATTAAGGTGCTTATATCAGTAACAGTCCCTGATCGATCACACAGCCCGTCCATTTACATTTAAAGATAAACGGAAATAGCGAATTGAAGCTAGCTGCATGCAAGGTGAAGAATTTTCTTTTGTTTAGTCAAGAAATGTATTTGTTTAATATAGAATGACTGTATTTTCGTATTTCCGTTAGATACTTTGTTGATATTTGAAAAAATTGGTGCCATATTAAGGGCGCGTTTGGATCATGACCGCAGTTTGTCACAACGCGCCACAGTTTCCGTGCCGAAGTTTCGCGGGCATTTGGTGCATGGCCGGACTTGCGGCTGCCACACTTCTTGCCACAACCGCTCAGTTGATTTTTGGTGCCGTAATCTGCCTAACATGCGGTGGACAAATCAGCCGCCGAACTTGCGGCATGGCCGCATGTCTGGTGCGGCAAACTGTGGACACGATCCAAACGAGCCCTTTTTTGTGACTTGCTTGCTTTGTATTGATCTTAGCCGACCGAGGCCTCAAACAGAACCAGGTCACTAACACATGCCGGAGTTACATGCCACCTCTCCAAGCGACGTGAATCTGAAACCTGTTTAGCTAGAACATGAGCTACCTTATTACAATTCCTATTGATATACGAAAAGGAAAACTCTTGGAAAACTCGACTAAGAGTATCTATCTCTTCAAGCACTGGTCCGACAATAGATCGTTGGGATTCCTTCACTTTCCATACCTGAACTAGCTCTAGGCAATCGGTCTCCAGCTGAACATGTTGATAGCCAGCAATCTCTGCCATCTTGATGCCGTCTCTACAAGCCAGGGCTTCCATTGTACAAGCATCAAAGACCTGCTCATACCACATTGCTTGTGCCTCCTGGATAGCTCCATTTTGATCACGGATGACACACGCAGACGCTCCATTCTTCTCTGTCGCCTGAAACGCTGCATCTGTGTTCACCTTCACCCATCCAGGCCTCGGTGGCTGCCATCTAGACACCATCGGCTGCGCCCTGTGAGGTTTCATCAGCTGAGCCAGGTGCCACAGATCATGCACCGTATCCCTGGCCCACGTCGCAGCTTGGTAGACATTCATAGTTAGCCCTCCATGACGTCTTCCATTTCTCATCGACCACAGTGCCCACATAGTACAAAGAATGATCGTTGTCTCCTTCTCAGAGCCACTCCCTACCAGAAGGTCCGTTGCCCAGGTCACTGGGTGGAGTAAAGGAAGTTTCACACCGGTTGATGCTTTAACCTGGCGCCAAACCTCCTTAGCTAAACTGCACTCCATCAGAACATGCATGATGGACTCTTCTTGTGCCCCCACACACTTCACAAAAAGCAATGGGCTCAATATGCTTACGCCATAGAACCTGTCTAGCCGGCAGGAATTCATGCAATACTCGCCACCAAAATACTTTCACTTTAGGTGGTATTCTCAACTTCCATAGATCCTTCCAAGGTCCATCACCCGACGAGCTCGGCGACTGAACCTGTGTCTCATTCACCTTCATATTGTAGATGAGCTTGTAGGCTAACTTCACTGTGTATACTGTTAGGTTGATCTCTCCTCTAATGAGCCCAACGGCTCATTAGGCCTTTGATCCGCGCCCTGATCGGGGGCGCCCAGCCCAATAATGGCTGGTGGGCCCCCGTCGCGCAGCGCTATATAAAGGAGGTGGGGAGCCGGGGCTCGAGTCACGAGGTTCACCTGAGCCGCCTTTCCCCACCTACAACCCTAACCGATCTTGAGGGTCGCGCTGTGAAAGACGGGAAGCACCGCCGCCGTCACTGCACTGCACCTCCGCCTCCACTCTGTCACCACATCTCCACATCGCCGATCCACTGCACCGAGATGGCCGGCTCCAGCTCCAACGCCACTGCTCTTCCTTCGGATGGTCTGCACACACCCCAATCCCCTCTCTCTCTCTACCTCTCAGATCCGGTAGACCTCATACTAGGTTCTTGTTGTTTATACCCGAAATGCAAAAGATCTACCCCACTGATCTACTCTATGATATCCTAAAGGGTTCAATAATGGTATCAGACGCCTACTTAGGTGTAGATCCAGTTTGGGGAAAGAAATGAAGAAAACAAACACTGATTCGGATCGGAAAGAATACGAAACCCTAACTGAAAAGTCAAACCCTAACCCTAACTGAGGAAGAGAAGACGGAGAGGAGGAAAGCTCTTACCTAGGGTTCACTCCTCTTCGCCATGACCAAAGCAGCGTGGCCACAGAGTGGCGAGCCACGGGCTCGACCGACCTCGCACCAACGACGAACGCGAATGGGCCCCACCGGGGCACCGCTCGACGGCGCCGCACGCGGCCCCAGCCGCATGCGTGCACCGGCGAGGAGTGCCACGGCAGCGCCATCTTCTCCTCCGGCGAGCTCGCTTCAGGCGATGTCTTCTCCACGGCGGCTGCGGCTGTGAGCAAGAGAGAATCGAACGGGAGGAGAGGAAAATGAGTTAGGGTTTGGGGTTCAATCGGTCGGGGGGGGGTTTGATCCCCCGATCGGCGCGCGTGGCCGTTGGATCATGACCGACGCTGATCAGACGGCCACAGTTAACCGGACCGGCTGCGGCCCAGGTGGGCGAAAGTGAGCAGGCCGAAATCCTGGCCCAGGCCCAGGTTGCGGCCTGGGCGCGGGAGCGCCAGCGAGCGCGCGCAAACGGGCCAAGTGGGCCGCATTATGCTAGGCCGCGAGCACACAGAGATCAGGCTTTCGGGCCAAATGTGAAATTTGTACAGTACAAAACAAAATTCCATTTTAATTTTTCCAGAATCTAATTTTAATGACCCTTTGATGCAACTTTGACCTAAATTTGATGATATTTTCTGTACAAAATTTATCCAACGATATTTTTTGTTCAGTTAACAGTAAAGTTGCTTCTGGAAAATATTATTATGAGAATGGTAAAAATGTTTTCGCTGCGTACTCGATGTTGTTAATTTCATTATTAAATTCGAACCAACGGGAGAATTTAATTTTGAAAAATGGATAAATTTTCAGATGATCATAATATTGTTATTATTCTGACCAACGTTGATTAATAGCAGTATTATGACGTTATTATGGTTTTATCATGCATTAATTCTATTTCTGCCCAACGGTGATCTAGAATTAGTGTAAAAAGGATAATTTGTATGTTTTAATTTTGACCAACGTTGGAATTAAAGCATGCAATTATTTTTGTACTTATGTTCTCACTCTATATGATTTGTGTTTTCAGGAGGTTACTCTTTGATGGGGTTTATCAAAGATATTCCACCCCTCAAAGGTGACAACTACACCGAATGAAAAAAGAAAATTGACCTCGCTTTTGTTTTGGCTGAGGTGGACTGGGTAGTCACCACCCCATGCCCCAGTGAACCTGTGGTACCGGTGAGGGAGGCCAATGAGTCTGATGTTGAATGGCAAAACAAAGAGAGGGACCATGCTCCCATACAGATGGCATATGACCTACAAAAGCAAAAGTGGGTCAATGCCAACAAAAAGTGTGTTGCTGTCATAAAGAACACGATTGAGCCTACCATAATGGGCTCAATCCAAGAGTGTGACACTGTCACAGAGTACTTGGAAAGGATAAAGAGTCAGTTCTATGGCTCTTCAAAGAGCCTACCATAATGGGCTCAATCCATATACTACTCAGCTGATAAAGCAGCTGGTGAAAGAAAGATACACTGGAGGTGAACATGGCAATGGCATTAGAGAGCACATATCAAAGATGAATCATTTGAACAACAAGCTAAAACCAATGGATCTGGCTCTTACAGAAGAGTTTCTTGTACATCTGATTTTTGCTTCTTTACCAAAAGAGTTTGACACATTTGTTGTCAACTACAACATTCAGCCCGAGAAATGGGATCTAGAACGTTGTATGGCAATGTGTGCACAAGAGGAAAAGAGAATAAAGGCCGCCAATGGTGGTACTCTCAGTTTTGTTAAAGATAACAAAAGAAAGAATTTCAATGCCAATGCCAACTCTCCCTCAAAGCCAAAGGGTAAAGGTCCCATGCAACATCAACCTCAGCAAAACAGGTTTGCAGTGAACAAATATCAGTGCCTCTACTGCAAGAAGGAGGGACATTACAAGAAAGATTATCCTGAATTCTTAAAGATGATCATGGCAAAGAAAGGTGAGAACATTATTACGTTCATAAATAAATCCCTGTATGTACAGTATTCGAAATCTACTTGGTAGATTGACTCAGGCGCAACTGTTCATGTTGCTAATTCATTACAGGGATTCCGTTCGACGAGGACTACGCAAAGAAGCGAAAGACATGTTAAAGTCGCGAATGGAGTCCAAGCAGATGTCGAAGTTGTTGGCGATGTTCCTTTAGAGCTTGCTGATGGCTTTATTCTTTTTCTTAGAGATGTTTTATTTGTTCCTTCATTACAGAGAAACTTGATTAGTGTGTCATGTTTGGACAATGATGGATTTGATTGCATTTTGGAGATGGCAAATGTGAGATATTGTGTAATAATGAATGTGTTGGTCTTGCATTTCAAAAGCAAGATCTTTATTTATTATCACTTCGTGAAAATGTGAATTCCGTATGTGATGCGAATGAGAACGTATCCTCGTTTGTGAATGCGAATAGAAAACGAAAGAGAACTCAAGATGCGTCGTCGAAATTATGGCACTGTCGTTTATGCCATATTTCGAGGGGGAGAATAGAGAGACTAGTTAAGAATGATATTCTTCCTCCATTAGAGTTCTCAGACTTTGAACAGTGTAGAGAATGTATTAAAGGAAAATACACAAAGCAAATTAAAAAGGATGCTAAACGAAGCACAGGAATTCTACAGATAATTCACACAGACATCTGTGGTCCTTTTCCTGTAAAAAGTGTGGATGGTTTTGACTCGTTCATAACATTCACAGATGATTACTCCCGTTATGGTTATATTTATCCAATTAAAGAAAGAAATGAAGCGTTGGATAAATTTAAAATATTTAAGGCTGAAGTTGAAAATCAGCATAATTTAAAGATTAAAGTAGTCCGGTCTGATCGTGGTGGGGAGTATTACGGTCGGCATACCCCATATGGTCAAGTTCCTGGACCTTTTGCAAGGTTTCTACAGGAGAATGGCATAGTTGCCCAGTATTCTACACCGGGTGAACCTCAGCAGAACGGAGTAGCTGAAAGGCGTAACCGTACCTTGATGGATATGGTGCGTAGTATGATGAGTTACTCTGACTTGCCATTGAGTCTGAAAGGATCAAGATGCCCAAGAGGGGGGTGTGAAAGGATCAAGATGCCCAAGAGGGGGGGTGAATTGGGCTTTTCTAAAAATTAATTGCAAGAATTAAATCCTACAAGCCGGAATTCACCCCTAGTGCCTACTTGTGTTCCTAGAGAGTCTACCGTTAAAAAGTTTTGCACCATAGTTTCCAATCCTAGTCTAGCATGGCAATTCTAGGAATGTAAAACAAGCAATGAAAGTAAATACGAGAAAGTAATTGCTTGAATGTAAAGGGGCAAGGAACACGGCGATGTTTTTCCGAGGTATCGGAGAGTCGCCACTCCCCACTAGTCCTCGTTGGAGCACCCGCGCAAGGGTGTCGCTCCCCCTTGATCCGCGCAAGGATCAAGTGCTCTCTACGGGTTGATTCTTCGACACTCCGTCGCGGCGAATCACCCAAAACCGCTCACAACTTGAGTTGGGTCATCCACAAGCTCCGCCGGATGATCACCAAACTCCCAATCACCACCAAGCCGTCTAGGTGATGGCGATCACCAAGAGTAACAAGCTAGAACTCTCACTTGACCACAACGAGCCCAAATGAGGAGATGGATGCACACTTGCTACTCTCTAATCACTAGTGAGGAATCTCAAACTTTGATTCTCGAATCTCTATCCTCACTAGAGCTCTTGCACTCCCTTGCACTCTAAAGGGGTTTCTCAGATGTTTGAATGAGCAAGAGGCCTCTAAAAGAGGTGGAGGGGTTGTATTTATACACCCCTCAAAGAAAACGAACCGTTACTTTCTGACACGGGGTCACCGGACGCGCCGGTGCAACTCACCGGACGCGCCGGTGGCCCGTAACGGTCAAAACGCGATTTTGAAAACGAACCACCGGACGCGCCGGTCAGGGGTGACCGGACGCGTCCGACGTGCAAGGGTGCTTACTGTACTCGCACCGGACGCGAGGCCGCGTCCGATGCCTGAAGACCGGACGCGTCCGGTCCTCTCTGGACCTTACTGGACTCGCACCGGACTCGCCGATCAAGTCCAGGTCGCGTCCAACGGGCGATTTCCCTGAGAGACACGTGTCAGCCACTGACCACCGCGTCCGGTCCTCGCGAGGACCGCGTCCAGTGGTCAAGGCCGAAACCCTAGCGCAGAGCGTACTCACCGGACGCGTCCGGTGCTCCCGAAGAGCGCGTCCGGTGACTGGAAAACAGCCCGAAACTTCTCGAAACGCGTCGCAACTTCGACCAAGTTGCTTCCAACTGAACTTTGAGCTATTCAAGGGTTACCTAGCGCCAAGTTTAACAAGTGTGCACCACACCTAAACATAGGACTCGCCTAGGTCAAGCTACCCATTCATGCCCCCCTTTATAGTACGGCCAAAAGAGAAAAACGAAGATCCTAACGACTATTCTGAATGTGTCTCAACACTTCGTCATCCGGAACTAACCGTCCTTAATCTTGACGTCACTCTTTTGAAAACCGAAACGATTTCCATCAAGGGACACGAATACCACAGTGCTCAAAGCAGTTATCACCTCCATGACCTAACTTACCAAGTTTCTGCAAAACACACGTTAGTCATGGTAATAAAGTGTTGTCATTAATTACCGAAACCAAACCTTGGGGCCTAGATGCTTTCAATCTCCCCCTTTTTGGTGATTGATGACAACACTAAGTTTCAATGGATTAGAGTGAAGGTTTTCGAGCATGCTTGGTTCACATAAGCAAAAGGCAGTAAGCATAAAAGGGTTAGGAATTGCTTATGTGCTCCAAGCCAAAAGAGTGTACTTCATAAGATAAGACAAAAGGCGTTAGTACACATAAAGATATAGCTCATAAGAAATCGGAGTAAGGCACGGAAGCACAACCTTAGAGCTATAGCTAAAACGGTGACATATAATAATCACTGAGACGAATAACACATTAAGACTCAAGGTTTACGACTCGACAATGTCACACGAATGCAGTGCTGAAAAGTAAACATGATATGCATGAATGTAGCACACAAAGAACGAAAACCCACTAACAAACTCCCCCTGAAACTACTCTCTCTCCCCCTTTGGCATCAAGCGCCAAAAAAACTAATCTAATCTGACGGGGGGACAGACGGAGTCGTGTCGGGTGCCGAGGTGCGCGGAGTGATCACGAAGTGAAGCGAATCCTCGGAGTCTGAGCTATCTGGCTGACCCTCTGAAGAAGCACGTGGCTGCGAAGCGGTCTGGGTCTGAGCAGGAACAGGCACTGACTGTGTAGCAACAAGTGGATCTGTCTGAGTAACCTGAGCCTGAAGTGCGCCAGTAGGTGGGGGATCTGTCGAGGCAACTGAAGAAGGGAGGGTCTCTGTAGTCCCTGTCCCTGTCACTGGTGGAACGACTGCCTCGGAAGCTGACAACCCTGACGAAGTGTGAAACGTAGTCGTATGCGAGGGTGTCGGCTGACCAGTCAGCTCGCTGTAGGTAGCACTGAAATCACCAATAGGTGTGCCTGTCAGGAGATGCGGGCGAGGCTGGTCTGACGGTGTAAACCCCGTATGTATAGGAGTGAAGCTCGGGGACTGAAACGACTGGGGAACCTGCTGCTGTGGAGATGTAAACTGAAAGCTCGGCTGTCCCTGACTCGATGGACCGCTGGAATGCAAAGCCGGAGCCATGATAGATGCAGGCGGAGGAACCCCAACTGTGATGAGATGCCGCAGAAGATCCATGTACTGCTGCTGACTCTGTCTCTGCATCTCAACCTGCTGCTTCTGGATCTCTAGCTGCTGTCGCTGAAACTCGTCCTGGCGAGCCTGTATCTGTGCTAGTGCTGCAGCTGTATCCTGTGCCTGGCGCTGTATCTGCTGCTGCTGCTGCTCCTGAGCCTGGGTCAGCCTCTCAAGGATAGCCACCATGGCTGGGTCTGAGCGGGAGGCTGAGCCAGATCCACCGGCCTCGTGGTCGTGAGACCGAGGAGACCGGTACCTGGGGATGGGCTGGTAATCCTCATCAGTGCTGTCAGAAGTGACATCCTCAGGTATCTCAGCAGTCTGAGCCTCAAGGTCTGCGAGCTCTGCCTCGGCAAGCTCGTCAACTCTAGCGTCCTGCTCAGCTGCTGTCTCAGGAACATCAGGGCGCTCACGCTATCCTGGCGCTGGGGCCTGATCTCTGGTGACTGAAGCCCAAAGCTGTCTGATATCATAGTCAGGGAATGCTGTAGTAGTGTTGGCAATCTCTGCCCTGATCTCTGGTGGCATCTGGATAGCAGATCTGATGATGAAACAAATCCAGTGGGCATAGGGAAGCTGACGGTTACCCTTGAAGCCCTCAGCAATGGTGTCCTCCATCTCACTCAGGATAAGATCCCAGATATCAAACTGTCGCTGTGTCATGAGGTGGTGAACAACCCAAAGCTGCATCCTCGTCAGTCCCTCTCTGTAGCCAAGTCGAGGCAGTAGAGTGCGTCTGAGTATGGCATCCAAGACTCGGGCAAGTGGCGTCAGGCTAGCAGGTGTACGACGTGACCCTTCGCCAAAAGGCTCGCGAAAGCAGGGTCGAACCAGGTCGGTGGGTGGCACTGAACCGCCGTGAGGGCGTCTGGGAGGTGGAGTCTGGCCATAGCACAACTAATGGATCCTCGTGTCAGAAGCAGGTAGTCTGAGGATCTCTCGGGCTCTGGAGCTGTAGAGTCTGTGATCGCGGCCTCTGAATGCGAAGTGAATAAACTCATGAGCAGGATCAATCCACAGTGAAGCATAGAACTCCCTAACCCATGTGCCGCAGTAAGCACCTGTCCGTCCAAGAAGATCTGATAAGCCAGGCAGATAGGACAGGTGCGGGCGGAGCTGCTCTCCCACAACATCAACCAATGCCTCTAGTCGACATACCCTCTGAGGCCTGAAAGCAATGCCACTGTCAACTAGGGCCCTGTAGAAGTCCTCCTGAAGTGGGGTATAGAAACCCTCTGAAGCTCTGGGATCTCTGACAGGTGGAAACCATCGGCTGACCTCCACAAACCTCAGACTCTTCACCTGACGTGCTGAAGCACCCCTCAGGTCTAAGTGCTCAACCGGGGGTGACCCTCTAACTCTGGGAGGAGGTCGTGCTCCACGACGCGGGCCCTCTGGCCTGGGTGTCACCTGTGAACGAGCACGTGTGGAGCGGCGACGTGGTGGAGACTGAGCTGCCTGATCCTCTGTATCCTCAGTAGCCTGTGGAGCCTCTGTAGCCTCTGTAGCCTGTGTCTGCTCTGAGGGTGGATCAACTGACATCTGCTCTGAAGGTGCAGTAGCCTCGGTACCCTCAGTGGCCTCAGTGCCGAGCTGTCGACCTTCAAGATGAAAGCGACGCTCGCCTATGTGCAAGCCACTACGTCTGCCACCTCTCTCTGCCTGCTCTGCAGCATCTGCCACGGCCTGAGCAACCTCTGCATCTGAAAGTGTCCTCTTCTTCTTCCTGGCCATCATCTTGATGCGCTTACCACGCGCAATCTCATCACGACGGGGAGGACTGTTGTCCCCGTCACCAGAAGCACCACCGGCATTCTTGCAACGCACCATGCTGACTGACTGCCTGAAAACCTCTGTGAGATGATGAACTGACACTCGAGAGGCTTGGCCTCAATCCGTATCCACAGGCTTGGCCTCGGATTTAGCGAACAGATCTGACCCGACACACCGACTGACTCGCTGCACGTATGGAATAGAGAGATATACGATAAGCACATATATATCTAAAGATACGAAACCCTAGATAGCAAGCACGTGAGATACGAAGTGAAACGACGCTAAGCTACCTCGGATCGACGAGACGACGGTGAAGGGACGAGGTGACCTAGTTCGCGAGAACTCCCGAGATCGGCGATCGAGCACTGAAACGACCAATCGAGATAGCAATGAAGTGATATGGTCAACGGCAAGCCCTAATGAGAGAATTGAAAGGACTTGAATCAAAAACGGAATCGAGACGAGCCGTTACCTCGAGCTAGGGTTGATGGAAACCCTAAGCTAGGGTTTAGGGGCAAACCCTAGGTGAAAACCGCGGCCAAAAAGGAGGAATCGAGGGCACGTGTTGGCACGGGGGTGCTGCGGCAACTGCAGGGGAGCTGGTGCGGCTCTTGGCGGGTGGTGGCTCGCCGGCGGCGATGGCAGGCGGCGATTTTTGGCGGCGGCGCGGTGAGTGGCGAGCAGCGGGCACGGACGCGGGCACAGCGGGGCTGGGCAGCGCGGGCAGTGCGAGGGGGCGGCAAAGCTCGCCGGAGAGCAAGGGTGCGGCGCGGTGGAGGCTCGCCGGCGGGAGGAAGACGTGCGGGAGCGGCGAATCGGCGAGAAAAGTACGGGCGGCGGCGGATTTCGGCGGAGAAGAAAAAGAAAGAGAAAACGATTCGGTTTTTATGAGGACGCAGATCTACTCGAAACGGTAGCACCGGACGCGGTGGTCAAAATCACCGGACGCGGTGGTGCAGCGTCCGGTGACACTCCAGTAAGCGCCTGGAGTGACCGGACGCGTCCGGTGTGGACAGACCGGACGCGGTCAGAGTCCGATGGCTGAGTGCTCGGGAATTCATCGCGGAGCACCGGACGCGGTGGTGGTAGCCGGGACCGGACGCGGTGGTCGTCAGAGGCGCGTCCGGTGCAGCGTCCGGTGCCTAGATCTGGACTTTGTCTTCTGGATGACCGGACGCGCTGGTGGACGCCGGGACCGGACGCGGTGGTGAAGCAACACTGCGTCCGGTGCAGCGTCCGGTCGCTGTTTTTCGCCATTCTTCGTTCCGAACTTCGACGCGATTTCTCCCAATCAAGTTCCAATTCAAAGAGACACAAATAAACACCAATTGGAACCTGATATGAGTGACCTCACTCAAACCCTCAATTTTTTTTTAAAATAGTTTGCCTTAGGCTAGTATAATTTTTACGAAAATAGGCAATAAACACCCGAGGAGCAACGTATGGCCATGCAATAGAGTTTTTGGACCTTTAGGAGCGTCAAAAGCTCTCTCTACCCATGGACGAACACAGAGGTTGCTCAAAGCTAAACCGAAAAGAAACGACAAACAAACAACCATGCATATGCAATGCAATACAAGAAAGTAAAGCTAGGTTGCTTGTCAAGTTGGATCCACGGTTAGGCTTCTTCACTCCTCCAAAGGAGGGTTATCGTAACCGTGTTAGCCAAGCACTAAATGCATTGCGATAAAGTAAACATGACATATGATACAATGCAATGCAAGGGACAACACGCGCTCATTTTTTAAAGTTACTTGAATCAAGCACATTAAGTTCACTTCTTAGCCTACAAAAGGTAGCCTCATCCAAAGGTTTAGTGAAGATATCCGCTAATTGATTTTCACTTCGTACACCTTCTAGTGATATGTCATTTTTAGCAACGTGATCTCTTAGAAAGTGATGGCGGATATCAATGTGCTTGGTGCGAGAGTGTTGTACCGGATTGTTAGCAATTTTAACGGCACTTTCATTGTCACATAAAAGTGGCACCTTTTCAAGAACAACTCCATAGTCTAGGAGGGTTTGTTTCATATATAAGATTTGTGCACAACAAGCCCCCGCGGCAATGTATTCCGCCTCGGCGGTGGACAAAGCCACACTATTTTGCTTTTTAGATGACCAAGATACTAGTGATCTCCCAAGCAAATGGCACCCTCCGGATGTGCTTTTTCTATCAATTTTGCAACCGGCATAATCCGAGTCGGAATAGCCAACTAGTTGGAATCTAGCTCCTTTGGGATACCATAGACCAATGCTTGGGGTGTACTTAAGATATCTTAGGATTCTTTTTACGGCACTTAAGTGAGGTTCTTTAGGGCACGCTTGAAAGCGAGCACACATGCACACACTAAACATGATATCGGGCCTAGATGCGGTAAGGTACAACAAGCTACCAATCATAGAACGGTAGAGAGTTTGATCAACCGGTTTACCTCCCTCATCTAGGTCGAGATGTCCATTTGATGGCATTGGGGTCTTGATTGGCTTGCATTCTTCCATCTTGAATCTTTTGAGAAGATCCTTGGTATACTTTTCTTGAGAGATGAAAATCCCTTCTCTCATTTGCTTGACTTGAAAACCAAGGAAGAATGTGAGCTCACCAATCATTGACATCTCGAACTCCTTCGACATCAATTCACCAAACTCCTTGCAATAATCTTCATTTGTTGACCCGAAGATGATATCATCAACATATACTTGACAAATGAAGATCTCCCCCTTAAGCTTCTTGGTGAATAGTGTGGTGTCGACCTTCCCGATGGTGAAGCCCTTCTCAATGAGGAAGTCCCGGAGGCGCTCATACCACGCTCTAGGGGCTTGCTTGAGCCCATATAGCGCCTTGGACAACCTATAAACATGATTAGGATATCTAGGGTCTTCAAACCCGGGAGGTTGATTGACATAGACTAGTTCATTTATAAAGCCATTTAAGAATGCACTTTTCACATCCATTTGATATAATTTCATCTCATGATGTGATGCATATGCAAGGAGGATACGAATGGCTTCAAGTCTTGCAACGGGTGCAAAGGTCTCTCCAAAATCAAGGCCTTCAACTTGAGAGAACCCCTTTGCAACTAGTCTTGCCTTGTTCCTCACAACAATGCCTTGGTCATCTTGCTTGTTTCGGAACACCCACTTGGTTCCAATGACTCTTGCACCTTTAGGATGCTCTTCAAGTGTCCACACTTGATTGCGGGTGAAGTTGTTCAATTCTTCATGCATGGCATTCACCCAATCCGGATCTTGAAGAGCTTCTTCTACATTCTTAGGTTCAACACAAGAGACAAAAGAGTGATGTTCAACGAAAGAAGCTAGCTTTTGAGATCGAGTCATTACTCCCTTTGTTGGACTCCCTATGATGAGTTCTTGTGGATGAGCTTGAAGTAGAGGTGAGTTTCTTCTATCAATCACTTGAGGAGGTGGATTGGGAGCATCAACATCTTGCGCTTGTGCCTCGGCTTGTTCATGAGAGACATAGGTATCTTCATTTTCAACTCTCTCATTCTTGTCATCATCTTGAGGCACATGTGATGAAGATGGTGGATCAATGATTTGCACATCGTCTTCATCATCTTTTGGCTTGATGTCTCCCACGGGCATGTTCTTCATGGCCTCCCTCAAGGGTTCATCACCTACATCATCACAATTCTCAATTGCTCCTTGGGAGCCGTTAGATTCATCAAATTCCACATCATATGTTTCTTCAACCAAACCGGTGGTATGGTTAAATACTCTATATGCTTTGGACTTTGATGAGTAACCAACAAGAAAACCAATATCACAACGTCTTTGAAACTTCCCTAGGTGTTGACGCTTCTTGTAGATGTAGCATTTGCAACCAAACACCCGGAAGAATGAGACGTCCGGCTTCTTCCCATTAAGCAACTCATAGGGGGTTTTGCCAAGAAACTTTTGGAGGAAAAGGCGATTTGAAGCATAGCATGCGGTGTTGATTGCCTCGGCCCAAAACTTTTCCGGAGTGTTGTACTCATCTAACATTGTTCTTGCAAGGGTGATCAAAGTCCGGTTCTTTCTCTCAACTACACCATTTTGTTGAGGAGTGTAGGTTGAAGAAACCTCATGCTTGATTCCAATTTCATCACAATAAGCTTCAATGTTGGTGTTGTCAAACTCTTTGCCATTGTCACTTCTAATCTTCTTTATCTTGACTTCAAATTCATTTTGAGCTCTCTTTGCAAACTTCTTGAAGCAACTTGCCACTTCGGATTTGTCATGAAGGAAGAAGGTCCATGTATATCTTGAGTAGTCATCCACTATCACAAGACAATAGAGATTACCACCCAAGCTCTTGTATGTTGTAGGCCCAAACAAATCCATGTGTAGAAGTTCTAGCACTCTTGAGGTTGACATGAAAGCCTTGGTTGGATGGGTGTTTGCAACTTGTTTGCCCGCTTGACATGCACTACAAGGTTTGTCCTTTTCAAACTTCACATCCTTCAATCCTCTTACTAGTTCTTTCTTCAATAGCTTGTTGAGAGTGCTCATTCCAACATGTGCAAGCCTCCTATGCCAAAGCCAACCAAGTGAGGTCTTGGTGAACAAACATGTCATCAAATTTGCATCTTCAGAGGTGAAGTCAACAAGATAAAGATTGTTGTATCTAAACCCTTTGAATATCACTTGCTTGTCATCTATCTTTGAAACTTCAACTTCATTTGGTGTGAACAAGCATTGGAAGCCAAGGTCACAAAGTTGCCCAACGGATAACAAGTTGAAACTCAATGAAGCAACATAGAGCACATTTGAGAGTGAGTGATCATTTGATATTGCAATCTTGCCTATACCCTTGACTTTGCTCTTTGAGTTATCTCCAAATGTGATCTTCTCTTGACATATCCCATTCTCTTCAATGGAGGTGAACATACGAGGATCACCGGTCATATGTTGAGTGCAACCACTATCAATAACCCAATGAGATCCACCGGTCTTGTAGTTCACCTACACACAAGAGATCAAGCTTTTTGTTTAGGGACCCAAACTTGAGAGGGGCCCTTGACTTTCTCAACTAGTGACTTGGCAACCCATATTTTCTTTGGCCTATTCTTGTTTGGGGGACCCAAAAACATGACTTTCATCTTTCCATTTGAATCTTTTCTTAGCATGTAATGAGCATTGAAGGCAAAGGGTCTAGCATGCTTGGGCAAGGGTTGTGGTGGTGGAGTTTTGCATTCATGAGCAAAGTGACCTTCTTGACCACACTCAACACATCTCTTTGGCTTGGGCTTTGACTTGCTTTGTTGTTGAGCTTTTGCTTTCTTCTCTTGATTTGCCAAGTATCCAATGCCACTTCTATCCATCTTCATTACGGTGTTCATGAGGAGCTCACTTTGCAAATATTGACCTCTTGTGAACTTGCTTAGAACGGTCTTGAGATGCTCTTTTTCTTGCTTTAGCTTCTTGTTCTCTTCAATGAGTGACTCATTTGTTGTTTGCTTCTCAAGAGCCATCAAACCTTTAAGCTTCTTGTTCTCATTTGCAAGCTTCTCATTCTCACACTTGATCTTGGCATAATCATCATGGTTGCATGACTCAACCACACTCTTGCCTTTGCTACTAGAACCTTGCTCAATGCTTTCAATGATCAAATCATCACATGATGTAGCTATATCACACTTAACAACATTGTTAGTAGCATCATGTGTCTCAAGAGCAAGTTCATTAGCAACCACAAGACTATCATAGTCAATTTTTAATGTGGTGTATTTGTCTTTTAGAGAGCTATGTCTAGTGATGAGCTCATCATGCTTCTTCTCAAGTTTATCATGTTGATCTTTAAGCTCTTTGTTAGAGGTTTTGAGCTCCTTGAGAGTAGAAGACATAATCTCATTTTGATCTCTAAGCTCACCACTAGTCTTTTGAGCATTTTCAAGCTTAGATGAGAGTGATTCATTTTCATTTTGAAGATCATCATTTTCACTTCTAGTCCTTCTTATGATTTTAGTGTATTTGTTTAGCAATTTTACAAGTTCATCATAAGAAGGTGCATCAAATTCATCATCACTATCACTATCATCATCATCATCACTATCATGGTTTTGTACCTTACGTTCACCCTTGGCCATAAGGCATAGGTGAGTAGTGGACGATGATGGTGAAGAAGGCGGTGAAGGTGGTGGTGAAGATGTTGGTGAAGATGATGGCCCCATCACAAATGCGGCAACCTTCTCTTTCTCATCATCGCTCTCATCTTCGGAGGAGCCACAAGATGATTCAATGTCGGTGAGCCAATCACCAACAATATAAGCCTTTCCACCCTTCTTCTTCTTGTAGAACTCCTTCTTCTTGCCATCCTTCTTCTTGTATGGCTTGTTCTTCTTCTTATCATCTTCTTCATCACTTGAATCATTCTTCTTGCCCTTGTTCTTGTTCTTGAACTTGTCTTTTGGAGGTCTAGGGCATTGATGAGCTAGGTGGCCAAGTTCACCACAATTGTAGCAATCCATCTCCGAGATGGGCTTTCTCTTGCTACTTGTGAAGAATTTCTTTTTCTTGCCATCGAACTTGATGCCACTCTTGTTAAGCTTCTTTAGCATCTTGGTGGTCTTCCTCACCATGAGTGCAAGTGATTCATCATCGATATCACTTTCACTTGAGCTTTCTTGCACGATCATGGCTTGGCCCTTCTTCTTCTTGTCATGGCTAGCTTTGAAGGCCAAGTCTTTCTTCTTGGAAGATGATGAGCCCTCTTCCGGAGTGATGTGCATGTACATCTCATGAGCATTGATCTTCCCCAATACTTGAGTCGGTGTTGCGGTGGAGAGATCACTTTGATGAAGCACGGTGACAATGTGACCATACTTCTCAACGGGAAGCACACTCAAGATCCTCCTTGCAACATCCGATTGACTCATTTGAGTGAGCCCAAGAGCATTGAGGTCCTCTACAAGAACATTCAAGCGAGTGTACATGTCATTAGCACTTTCTTTGGGAAGCATCTCAAAAGAATTAATTTTCTTTAAAGCAATATGATAGCGTTCCTCACGCTCACTCTTAGTTCCCTCATGGAGAGCACAAAGATTTTGCCACAAATCATGAGCGTTCTTTGCATTACGCACACGATTGAAGATATCTTTGCCTAAGCCCCGGTAGAGTGCATTTTTGGCCTTTGCATTCCACCGGTCGTACTTCTCCTCGTCACCCGTGGGGTTTGCGGGATCCTTGATAGCGGGAAGCCCTTCGGTTGCGGCTCTAAGACACCCGACATCTATGGCTTCGAGAAGCGCCTCCATGCGGATTTTCCAATATGGAAAATCATCCCCATCAAAGGTGGGAGGTGGTCCTTCCCCGTTAGACATCTTGCTCTAGGCGGTAAAGCCTAAAATAGGAGCAACACGGCTCCGATACCAATTGCAAGGATCAAGATGCCCAAGAGGGGGGGTGAATTGGGCTTTTCTAAAAATTAATTGCAAGAATTAAATCCTACAAGCCGGAATTCACCCCTAGTGCCTACTTGTGTTCCTAGAGAGTCTACCGTTAAAAAGTTTTGCACCATAGTTTCCAATCCTAGTCTAGCATGGCAATTCTAGGAATGTAAAACAAGCAATGAAAGTAAATACGAGAAAGTAATTGCTTGAATGTAAAGGGGCAAGGAACACGGCGATGTTTTTCCGAGGTATCGGAGAGTCGCCACTCCCCACTAGTCCTCGTTGGAGCACCCGCGCAAGGGTGTCGCTCCCCCTTGATCCGCGCAAGGATCAAGTGCTCTCTACGGGTTGATTCTTCGACACTCCGTCGCGGCGAATCACCCAAAACCGCTCACAACTTGAGTTGGGTCATCCACAAGCTCCGCCGGATGATCACCAAACTCCCAATCACCACCAAGCCGTCTAGGTGATGGCGATCACCAAGAGTAACAAGCTAGAACTCTCACTTGACCACAACGAGCCCAAATGAGGAGATGGATGCACACTTGCTACTCTCTAATCACTAGTGAGGAATCTCAAACTTTGATTCTCGAATCTCTATCCTCACTAGAGCTCTTGCACTCCCTTGCACTCTAAAGGGGTTTCTCAGATGTTTGAATGAGCAAGAGGCCTCTAAAAGAGGTGGAGGGGTTGTATTTATACACCCCTCAAAGAAAACGAACCGTTACTTTCTGACACGGGGTCACCGGACGCGCCGGTGCAACTCACCGGACGCGCCGGTGGCCCGTAACGGTCAAAACGCGATTTTGAAAACGAACCACCGGACGCGCCGGTCAGGGGTGACCGGACGCGTCCGACGTGCAAGGGTGCTTACTGTACTCGCACCGGACGCGAGGCCGCATCCGATGCCTGAAGACCGGACGCGTCCGGTCCTCTCTGGACCTTACTGGACTCGCACCGGACTCGCCGATCAAGTCCAGGTCGCGTCCGACGGGCGATTTCCCTGAGAGACACGTGTCAGCCACTGACCACCGCGTCCGGTCCTCGCGAGGACTGCGTCCGATGGTCAAGGCCGAAACCCTAGCGCAGAGCGTACTCACCGGACGCGTCCGGTGCTCCCGAAGAGCGCGTCCGGTGACTGGAAAACAGCCCGAAACTTCTCGAAACGCGTCGCAACTTCGACCAAGTTGCTTCCAACTGAACTTTGAGCTATTCAAGGGTTACCTAGCGCCAAGTTTAACAAGTGTGCACCACACCTAAACATAGGACTCGCCTAGGTCAAGCTACCCATTCATGCCCCCCTTTATAGTACGGCCAAAAGAGAAAAACGAAGATCCTAACGACTATTCCGAATGTGTCTCAACACTTCGTCATCCGGAACTAACCGTCCTTAATCTTGACGTCACTCTTTTGAAAACCGAAACGATTTCCATCAAGGGACACGAATACCACAGTGCTCAAAGCAGTTATCACCTCTATGACCTAACTTACCAAGTTTCTGCAAAACACACGTTAGTCATGGTAATAAAGTGTTGTCATTAATTACCGAAACCAAACCTTGGGGCCTAGATGCTTTCAGGGTGAATTGGGCTTTTCTAAAAATTAATTTCACGAATTAAATCCTATAAGCCAAAGTTCACCCCTAGTGCCTACTTGTGTTCCTTGTGATTCTACCGGTAAAAAGTTTTGCACCCTAAGTTCCAATCCTAGTCTAGCATGGCAATTCTAGGAAAGTAAATCAAGCAATGAAAGTAATACGAGAAAGTAAATGCTTGAAAGTAAGGGCAAGGAACACGACGATGTTTTCCCGAGGTATCGGAGAGTCGCCACTCCCCACTAGTCCTCATTGGAGCACCCGCGCAAGGGTGTAGCTCCGCCTTAATCCACGCAAGGATCAAGTGCTCTCTACGGGCTGATTCTTCGACACTCCGTCACGGTGAATCGCCCAAAACCGCTCACAAGATGAGTTGGGTCATCCACAAGCTCCGCCGGATGATCACCAAACTCCCAATCACCACCAAGCCATCTAGGTGATGGCGATCACCAAGAGTAACAAGCTAGAACTCTCACTTGACCACAACGAGCCTAATGAGAAGGTGGATGCACACTTGCTACTCCCTAGTCACTAGTGAGGGACTCTCAAACTTTGATTCTCAAATCACTACCCTCACTAGAGCTCTTGCACTCCCTTGCACTCCAAAGGTGTTTCTCAGCTGAACAAATGAGCAAGAGACCTCTAAAAGAGGTGGAGGGGATGTATTTATACACCCCACAGTCAAATCCAACCGTTACCTGCCAACTCAGCAAAATACGCGTTGACCGGACGCGCCGGTCGACGTGACCGAACGCGCCGGTCGATCGTAATGGTCGAAAGTCTGAAACACTTCACTGAGTGACTGGACGCACCGATCAGGGGTGACCGGACGCGTCCCATCGTGTAGGGAGCTTACTGTACTTTGACCTGATGCGCGACCGCGTCCGATCAGTGATGACCGGACGCGTCCGATCGTCAGAGTACCTTACTGGAACGTGACCGGACGCGCCGATCACTTCCCAGTCACGTCCGATTAGTTGATTTCCCTTCTGTGACACGTGTCAGCCTGAACACCGCGTCCGGTCCTCGCAAGGACCGTGTCTGGTCAACAACGCTGAAACGCAGTATCTGTTAGTACTGACCGGACACGTTCGGTCGTGACAGACACCGCGTCCGGTCAAGGAAAAACGTCTCTAACGACTCCGAAACGTGACGCAACTTGAACCAAGTTACTTCCAACTGAACTTTGAGCTATTCTTGAGCTACCTAGTGCTAAGTTTGACAAGTGTGCACCACATCTAAACACTAGACTCATCTAGGTCAAGCTACTCGCTCATGCCCCCCTTTATAGTACGGCCAAAGGAAAAAGCGAAGATCCTAACGACTATTCCGAATGTAACTCAACTCCTTGACATCCGGAACTAACCGTCCTTAATCTTGTCGTCAATCCTTTGAAAACTGAAATGATTTCCATCAAGGGGCATGAATACCATAGTGCCCAAAGCACTTATCAACCCCATGACCTAACTTACCAAAGTTTCTGCATAACACACATTAGTCATGGTAATAATGCGTTGTCATCAATTGCCGAAACCAACTCTCGGGGCCCCCCCTTTTTACTGATTGATGACAACACTTAGATTCAGAAGATAAGAGTTGAGGTTTTCGAACATGCTTAGATCACATAAGCAAAAAGCAATAAGCACAAAGGGTTAGAAATTGCTTATGTGCTCCAGGCCAACAGGGTGTACTCATAAGATCAAACATGAAGCGTTAGTACACATAAAACATAGCTCATATGAAATCGGAGTAAGGCACGGAAGCACAACCTTATGAGCTAGAACCAATTAAGTGACATGATATAAAATAGTGACAAGATAGACACCATATGACTCAAAGTATCTCACAAGCACACATGTCACAAAATGCAAGTACTGGAATGTAAACATGATGCATGAATGTAGCACACAAAGAAAAAACGAAACCCCTCTATCAAGACTCTCCCCCTGAATCTACTCTCTCCCCCTTTGGCATCAAACGCCAAAAACTAAACTAAGGATCCGACGGGGGAACAGAAGCAGTCGAGTCGGGTGCCGAGGAGCGCGGAGTGATCACGAACTGTGAAGTATCCTCCTCGGACTCTGAGCTGTCAGGCTGACCCTCTGAAGAAGCACGTGGCTGTGAAGCGGTCTGGGTCTGAAGAACAGGAACAGGGACTGATGAAGATGTAGCAACAATCAGAGCAGTCTCTGTCACCTGAGCCTGAAGAGTGCCAACTACCGGAGGATCTATAGAGGCAACTGACGACGGTACTGTCTCTGTAGTGCCAGTCCCTGTCACTGGAGGAGCCACTGTCGCTGAAGCTGACAACCCTAAAGAAGTCACAAGAGTGGTGTGCGAGGGCGTCGGCTGACCAGTCAACTCGCTGTAGGAGGCACTCAAGTTAGCGAAAGGAGTGCCTGTCAGAAGGTGAGGGCGAGGCTGATCTGAAGGAGTGAACCCCGTCTGAATAGGAGTGAAGCTTGAGGACTGGAAAGTCTAGGGAACCTAGTGCTGGGGAGAGGTGAACTAGAAGCTCGGCTGTCCCTAACTCTGAAGTCCACTGGACTGTAGTGCTGGAGCAAGGACAGACGCTGGAGGAGGAACCTCAACTGTGACTAGGTGACGCAGGAGCTCAAGGTACTACTGCTGGTTTGCTGCCTGCTGTCGCTGCATCTCGAACTGCTGTCGCTGGAGCTCAAGCTGCTGCCTCTGGAACTTGTTCTAACGAGACTGAATCTGAGCAAATGCAGCTGTTGTGTCCTGAGCCTGTCGCTGCATCTGTAGCTCCTGCCTCTCCTGTGCCTGGGTCAGCCTCTCAAGAATAGCCACCATGGCTGGGTCTGAGCGGGAGGTTGAGCCTGAACCACCGGCCTCATGGTCGTGAGACCGAGGAGAGCGGTACCGGGGGATGGGCTGGTAGTCCTCGTCAGTGCTGTCAGTAGCATCATCCTTAACTGGATCAGCAGGCTGAGCATCTAAATCTACAAGCTCGGCCTCAGCAAGACCCTGAACGGTCTCGTCCTGCTCAGCTGCTATCTCGGGAACCTCTGGTCTCTCCCGCTGTCCTGGCCTGGGTGCCTGCTCTCTGGTAACAGAAGCCCACAACTGACGAATGTCATACTCCGGAAAAGCAGTAGTGGTATCTGATATCTCAGCTCGAATCTCTGGAGGCAGCTCACATGCAGATCTGATAATGAAGCATATCCAATGTGCATAGGGCAGCTGACGGTGACCCTTGAATGCCTCTACCAAGGTATCCTCTATCTCACATAGCATAAGATCCCAGATGTCGAACGGTGTCTGTGAGATGAGGTGATGCACCACCCATAGCTGCATACGGGTCAATCCCTCTCTGTACCCCAGCCTCGGAAGAAGTGTGCGTCTGACAATAGCATCCAAGACTCTAGCGAGGGGTGTCAAGCTAGCAGGTGTACGTCTGGACCCCTCGCCAAAAGGCTCACGAAAGCAGGGTCGGATCATATCTGTAGGAGGCACTGTACCGCCGTGAGGGCGTCTCGGTGGAGCAGTCTGACCAAAGCACAGTTGGTGTATCTTCGTATCTGAAGAAGGGAGTCTAAGAATCTCCCGTACCCTAGTGCTGTAGAGTCTGCGGTCACGGCCTCGGAATGCAAAGTGGATGAACTCATATGTTGGGTCAATCCAAAGAGAAGAGTAGAACTCCCTGACCCAAGTGCCGCAGTAGGCTCCCGTCCGTCCAAGAAAATCTGACAAGCCAGGAAGAAAGGACAGGTGCGGACGGAGCTGCTCACCAACCACCTCAACTAAAGACTCAAGTCGACAGACTCTCTGAGGTCTGAAAGCAATCCCGCTGTCAACGTAAGCTCTGTAGAAATCCTCGTGCAGAGGTGTGTAGAAGCCCTCTGACGCTCGGGGGTCCCGCTGAGGTGGGAACCACCGACCAACCTCAACAAACCTCAGGGCCTGCATCTGGCGTGCTGTAGCTCCCCTCAAGTCAAAGTGCTCGACTGGGGGGTGACCTCGAGCCCTGGGAGGTGGACGTCCTCCACGACGCTGGCCCTCTGGCCTAGGAGTCACCTGAACTCACGTACGTCCTGAGCGATGATGCGGTGGAGAGTGAACTGTCTGCTCCTCTGTCTCCTCTGGATCCTCTGTGGGCTGATCAACAGGTATATCCTCTGTCCCCTCGGTGGCCTCAGTACCGAGCTATCGACCTTCAAGATGAAAGCGACTGTCGCTAATGTGAATCCCACTACTCCTGCCACCTCTCTCTGCTAGCTCTGCTGCATCGGCAACTGCCTGAGCTACCTCTGCCTCTGTGAGTGTTCTCTTCCTCTTCTTGGCGATGGTCTTCTTGCGCTTGCCACGGGCAACCTCTGTCAGTCTGGGAGGACTCTCGTCCCCATCACTAGGTGCACCCCCAGCATTCTTGCAGCGAATCATACTGACCAACTGCCGAGAAAACCCTGAAAGATATTGAACTGACACTCGAGAGGCTTGTCCTCAATCCGTATCCGCAGGCTTGGCCTCGGATTCAACACTGATCAACTGCCACCCCAAAACACCGACAGGACTCACTGTAAAGATAGAATAGATGGATCTACTATAAGAAACATATATTATCTAATAGATAAGAGATCCTAAAGGTAGCAAGCATATGAGGTAAGATATGAATAGAACAACGATAACTACCTCCGATCGACGAGAACCTGGTGAAGGGATGAGACGACCTTGACTCGCAAAAGTTTCCCGGAAGTGCCGGATGAGCGCTGAAAATGCCGAGACAAGTAAAGGTGATAAGAATTTGAATGAAACGTCATGGCAAACCCTAGAAACAAGACAATGAAGTCACCTTCGTAGATGGAGAACGGCCGAAGGTGAGGATTAGGGCAAACAAGGGGCTCGCGAGAACTCAGTGGCCGATGGTGGGGTTGCAGCGAGGAAGAAGGCACGGCTGTGCGAGGGCTTGACCGGGCAAAGGCTACTGCAGAGCTGGGATGCGACGGTGGCCCGGTGTAGCGGCCCTAGGGCACGGCGGTGGCGCACGGCTCGGTTGCAGCGGCGTAGGGGCGAGCGAGGCGTGAGGTGAGGCGCGGCAGTGAGGCGCGGCGGTGATGGCGCGAGCGAGGCGCGGCGCGACGGTCGGTGAGCAGCACTCGGAGCAGGGGCGGGCAGCGCGCGGCATGACGGAGGAGGAGGCGCAGCTAGGGCACGGCGGCGCGGCGAGTTAGGACACGGAGAAGCGGCGGCGTTCAGCGGATAGGTTGAAAACCGGATCGAGAATGAAAAGGTTATATGAGGGCTCAGATCCGCTCGCGACGCTCTGACCAGACGTGGTGGTCGCCTGACCAGACGCGGTGGGGCAGCGTCCGGTCAGAGTCCAGTAAGCTCCTGGAGTGACTGGACGCGTTCGGTTAGGGCTGACCGGACGCGGACAGAGTCCGGTCGGAGGTCATCCGGGAAACTCATCGTGCATGACCGGATGCGGTGGTGGGGTCCGGGACCGGACGCGGTGGTCAACAACGATGCGTCCAGTTGAGCGTTCGGTCACAGGTCCAAGAGAAAGTCTTCGGGATGACCGGACGCGCTGGTGGTCGCCGAGACCGGACGCAGTGGTGAAGCAGCACCGCGTCCGGTTCAGCGTCCGGTCACTGTTTAACGCCTTTCTTCAATCCGATCTTCGACGCGACTTCTCCCAATCAAGTTCCAATTCAAAGAGACTCAAATAAACACCAATTGGAACCTGATATGAGTGACCTCACTCAAACCCTCTAGTTTTTCAAAATATTTTGCCTTAGGCTAGTATTGTTTTTAGGAAAATAAGCAATAAACACCCGAGGAGCAACGTATGGCCATGCAATAGAGTTTATGAACCCTTGGGAGCGTCAAATGCTCTCTCTATTCATGGACGAACACAGAGGTTGCTCAAAGCCAAACCAAAAAGAAACGACAAAGCAACAACCATGCATATGCAATGCAAAACAAGTAAGAAAGACTAGGTTGCTTGTCAAGTTTGATCCACGGTTAGGCTTCTTCACTCCTCCAAAGGAGGGTTATCGTAACCATGTTAGACAAGTCCTAGATGCATTGCGGAGAAATAAACATGACATATGATACAATGCAATGCAAGGGACAACACAAGCTCATTTTTTAAAGTTACTAGTGTCAAGCACATTTAGTTCACTTCTCAACCTACAAAAGGTAGCCTCATCCAAAGGTTTAGTGAAGATATCCGCTAATTGATTTTCACTTCTTACACCTTCTAGTGATATATCATTTTTAGCAACATGATCTCTTAGAAAGTGGTGGTGGATATCAATGTGCTTGGTGCGTGAGTGTTGTACCAGATTATTAGCAATTTTAATGGCACTTTCATTGTCACATAAAAGTGGCACCTTTTCAAGAACAACTCCATAGTCTAGGAGGGTTTGTTTCATGTATAAGATTTGTGCACAACAAGCCCCCGCGGCAATGTATTCCGCCTCGGCGGTGGACAAAGCCACACTATTTTGCTTTTTAGATGGCCAAGATACTAAAGACCTCCCAAGCAAATGGCACTCTCCGGATGTGCTTTTTCTATCAATTTTGCAACCGGCATAATCCGAATCGGAATAGCCAACTAGTTGGAATCTAGCTCCTTTGGGATACCAAAGACCAATGCTTGGGGTGTGCTTAAGATATCTTAAAATTCTTTTTACGGCACTTAAGTGAGGTTCTTTAGGGCATGCTTGAAAGCGAGCACACATGCACACACTAAACATGATATCGGGCCTAGATGCGGTAAGGTACAACAAGCTACCAATCATAGAACGGTAGAGAGTTTGATCAACCGATTTACCTCCCTCATCTAGGTCGAGATGTCCATTAGATGGCATTGGGGTCTTGATTGGCTTACACTCTTCCATCTTGAATCTCTTGAGAAGATCCTTGGTATACTTTTCTTGAGAGATGAAAATCCCTTCTCTCATTTGCTTGACTTGAAAACCAAGGAAGAATGTGAGCTCACCAATCATAGACATCTCGAACTCCTTTGACATCAATCCACCAAATTCCTTGCAATAATCTTCATTTGTTGATCCGAAGATGATATCATCAACATAGACTTGACAAATGAAGATCTCCCCATTAAGCTTCTTGGTGAATAGTGTGGTGTCGACCTTCCCAATAGTGAAGCCCTTCTCAATGAGGAAGTCTCGGAGGCGCTCATACCACGCTCTAGGGGCTTGCTTGAGCCCATATAGTGCCTTGGACAACCTATAAACATGATTAGGATATCTAGGGTCTTCAAACCTGGGAGGTTGATCAACATAGACTAGTTCATTTATGAAGCCATTTAAGAATGCACTTTTCATATCCATTTGATATAGTTTCATTTCATGATGTGATGCATATGCAAGAAGGATACGAATGGCTTCAAGTCTTGCAACAGGTGCAAAGGTCTCTCCAAAATCAAGACCTTCAACTTGAGAGAACCCCTTTGCAACTAGTCTTGCCTTGTTCCTCACTACTATGCCTTGGTCATCTTGCTTGTTGCAGAACACCCACTTGGTTCCAATGACTCTTGCACCTTTTGGATGCTCTTCAAGTGTCCAAACTTGATTGCGGGTGAAGTTGTTCAATTCTTCATGCATAGCATTCACCGAATCCGGATCTTGAAGAGCTTCTTCTACATTCTAAGGTTCAACACAAGAGATAAAAGAGTGATGTTCAACAAAAGAAGCAAGCTTTTGAGATCGAGTCATTACACCCTTTGTAGGACTCCCTATGATGGGATCTTATGGATGTGCTTGAAGTAGAGGTGAGTTTCTTCTATCAACCACTTGAGGAGTGGGTTGGGGAGCATCAACATCTTGAGCTTGTGCCTCGGCTTGTTCATGAGAGACATGAGTATCTTCATTTTCAACTCTCTCATTCTTATCATCATCTTGAGGCACATGTGATGAAGATGGTGGATCGACAATTTATACATCGTCTTCATCATCTTTTGGCTTGATGTCTCCCACCGGCATGTTCTTCATTGCCTCCCTTAATGGTTCATCACCTACATCATCACAATTCTCAATTGCTCCTTGGGAGCCGTTAGATTCATCAAATTCCACATCATATGTTTCTTCAACCAAACCGGTGGCATGGTTAAATACTCTATATGCTTTGGACTTTGATGAGTAACCAACAAGAAAACCAAAATCACAACGTCTTTAAAACTTTCCTAGGTGTTGACGCTTCTTGTAGATGTAGCATTTACAACCAAACACCCAGAAGAATGAGACGTCCGTCTTCTTCCCATTTAGCAACTCATAGGGGGTCTTGCCAAGAAATTTTTGTAGGAAGAGGCGATTTGAAGCATAGCATGCGGTGTTGATTGTCTCGGCCCACAATTTCTCCGGTGTGTTGTACTCATCTAGCATTGTTCTTGCAAGGGTGATCAAGGTCCGGTTCTTTCTCTCAACTACACCATTTTGTTGAGGAGTGTAGGTTGATGAGACTTCATGCTTGATTCCAATTTCATCACAATAAGCTTCAATGTTTGTGTTGTCAAACTCTTTGCTATTATCACTTCTAATCTTCTTTATCTTGACTTCAAATTCATTTTGAGCTCTCTTAGCAAACTTCTTAAAGCAATTTGCCACTTCGGATTTGTCATGAAGGAAGAAAGTCCAAGTGTATCTTGAGTAGTCATCCACTATCACAAGACAATAGAGATTTCCACCCAAGCTCTTGTAAGTTGTAGGGCCAAACAAGTCCATGTGTAGAAGTTCTAGCACTCTTGAAGTTGACATGTAAGCTTTGGTTGGATGAGTGTTTGCAACTTGTTTGCCGGCTTGACATGCACTACAAGGTTTGTCCTTTTCAAACTTTACATCCTTCAAACCTCTCACTATTTCTTTCTTCAATAGCTTGTTGAGAGTGTTCATTCCAACATGAGCAAGCCTCCTATGCCAAAGCCACCCAAGAGAGGTCTTGGTGAACAAGCATGTCATCAAGTTTGCATCTTCGGAGGTGAAGTCAACAAGATAAAGATTGTTGTATCTAAAGCCTTTGAATATCATTTTCTTGTCATCTATCTTTAAAACTACCACTTCATTTGGTGTGAACAAGCATTGGTAGCCAAGGTCACAAAGTTGCCCAACGGATAACAAGTTGAAACTCAATGAAGCAACATAGAGCACATTTGAGAGAGAGTGATCATTTGATATTGCAATCTTGCCTATACCCTTGACTTTGCTCTTTGAATTATCCCCAAATGTGATCTTCTCTTGACATACCCCATTCTCTTCAAGTGAGGTGAACATACGAGGGTCACCGGTCATATGTTGAGTGCAACCACTATCAATAACCCAATGAGATCCACCGGTCTTGTAGTTCACCTACACACAAGAGATCAAGCTTTTTGTTTAAGGACCCAAACTTGAGAGGGACCCTTGACTTTCTCTACTAGTGACTTGGCAACCCATATTTTCTTAGGCCTATTCTTGTTTGGGGGACCCAAGAACATAACTTTCATCTTTCCACTTGAATCTTTTCTAAGCATGTAATGAGCATTGAAGGCAAAGGGTCTAGCATGCTTGGGCAAGGGTTGTGGTGGTGGAGTTTTGCACTCATGAGCAAAATAGCCTTCTTGTCCACACTCAACACATCTCTTTGGCATGGGCTTTGACTTGCTTTGTTGTTGTTGAGCTTTAGCCTTCTTCTCTTGATTTGCCAAGTAACCAATGCCACTTCTATCCATCTTCATGACGGTGTTCATAAGTAGCTCACTTTGCAAATATTGGCCTCTTGTGAACTTGCTTAGGCCGGTCTTGAGATGCTCTTTCTCTTGCTTGAGCTTTTTGTTCTCTTCAATAAGTGACTCATTTGAAGTTTGCTTCTCAAGAGCCATAAACCCTTTTAGCTTCTTATTCTCATTTGTAAGCATCTCATTCTCACTCTTGATCTTGGCACAATCATCATAGTTGTTGAACTCAACCACACTCTTGCCTTTGCCACTAGAGCCTTGCTCAATGCTTTCAATGATCAAGTCATCACATGATGTAGCTATATCAATCTTAACAACTTGGTTAGTAGCATCATGTGTCTCAAGAGAAAGCTCATTAGCAACAACAAGACTATCATAATTGATTTCCAATATAGTATATTTGTCTTTTAGAGAGTTGTGCCTAGTGTTGAGCTCATCATGCTTCTTCTCAAGTTTATCAAGTTGATCTCTAAGCTCTTTGTTAGAAGTTTTGAGCTCCTTGAGAGTAGAAGACATAATTTCATTTTGATCTTTGAGCTCATCACTAGCCTTTTGTGCACTTTAAAGCTTAGATGAGAGTGAGTCATTTTCATTTTGGAGCTCATTATTTTCATTTATAGTTCTTCTTATGACTTTAGAATATTTGTTCAACAATTTTACAAGTTCATCATAAGAAGGTGCATCATATTCACCATCACTATCACTATCATCATCATCACTATCATTGTCTTGTACCTTTCGTTCACCCTTGGCCATAAGGCATAGGTGAGTAGTGGACGATGATGGTGAAGATGGCGGTGAAGGTGGTGATGAAGATGTCGGTGAAGATGATGGCCCAATCACACATGCGGCAACCTTCTCTTTCTCATCATCGCTCTCATCACCGGAGGACTCACATGATGATTCAATGTCGGTGAGCCAATCACCAACAATGTAGGCTTTGCCTCCCTTCTTCTTCTTGTGGAACTCTTTTCTCTTGCCATCCTTCTTCTTGTATGGCTTGTTTTTCTTCTTCTCATCTTTATCATCACTTGAATCATTTTTCTTGCCCTTGTTCTTGTTTTTGTACTTGTCTTTTGGAGGTCTAGGGCATTGATGAGCTAAGTGGCCAAGTTCACCACAATTGTAGCAATCCATCTCCGAAATGGGCTTCCTTTTGCTACTTGTGAAGAATTTCTTCTTCTTGCCATCGAACTTGATGCCACTCTTGTTGAGCTTCTTTAGCATCTTGGTGGTCTTCTTCACCATGAGTGCAAGTGATGCATCATCAATATCACTTTCACTTGAGCTTTCTTGCACCATCATGGCTTGGCCCTTCTTCTTCTTCTTGTCATGGCTAGCTTTGAAGGCCAAGTCCTTCTTCTTGGAAGATGATGAGCACTCTTCCAGAGTGATGTGCATGTACATCTCATGTGCATTGATCTTCCTCAATACTTGTGTCGGTGTTGCGGTGGAGAGATCACTTTGATGAAGCACGGTGATAATGTGACCATACTTCTCAACGGGAAGAACGCTCAAGATCCTCCTTGCAACATCCGATTGACTCATTTGGGTGAGCCCAAGAGCATTGAGATCTTCTACAAGAACATTCAATCGAGTGTACATGTCATTAGCACTTTCTTTAGGAAGCATCTCAAAAGAATTAATTTTCTTTAAAGCAATATGATAGCGTTCCTCACACTCACTCTTAGTTCCCTCATAGAGAGCACAAAGATTTTCCCACAATTCATGAGCGTTTTTTGTATTACGCACACGATTGAAGATATCCTTGCCTAAGCCCCGGTAGAGTGCATTTTTGGCCTTTGCATTCCACCGGTCGTACTTCTCCTCGTCACCACTTAGGTTGGCAGGATTCTTGATAGCGGGAAGCCCTTCGGTTGCGGCTCTAAGACACCCAACATCTATGGCTTCGAGATATGCCTCCATTCGGATTTTCTAATATGGAAAATCATCTCCCTCAAAGGTGGGAGGTGGTCCTTCCCCGTTAGACATCTTGCTCTAGGCGGTGAAGCCTAATTTAGGAGCAACTCGGCTCTGATACCAATTGAAAGGATCAAGATGCCAAGGGGGGGTGAATTGGGCTTTTCTAAAAATTAATTTCAAGAATTAAATCCTATAAGCCAAAGTTCACCCCTAGTGCCTACTTATGTTCCTTGTGATTCTACCGGTAAAAAGTTTTGCACCCTAAGTTCCAATCCTAGTCTAGCATGGCAATTCTAGAAAAGTAAATCAAGCAATGAAAGTAATACGAGAAAGTAAATGCTTGAAAGTAAGGGCAAGGAACACGGCGATGTTTTCCCGAGGTATCGGAGAGTCGCCACTCCCCACTAGTCCTCGTTGGAGCACCCGCGCAAGGGTGTAGCTCCCCCTTAATCCGCGCAAGGATCAAGTGCTCTCTACGGGCTGATTCTTCGACACTCCGTCGCGGTGAATCACCCAAAACCGCTCACAAGATGAGTTGGGTCATCCACAAGCTCCGCCGGATGATCACCAAACTCCCAATCACCACCAAGCCGTCTAGGTGATGGCGATCACCAAGAGTAACAAGCTAGAACTCTCACTTGACCACAACGAGCCTGATGAGAAGGTGGATGCACACTTGCTACTCCCTAGTCACTAGTGAGGGACTCTCAAACTTTGATTCTCAAATCACTACCCTCACTAGAGCTCTTGCACTCCCTTGCACTCCAAAGGTGTTTCTCAGCTGAACAAATGAGCAAGAGACCTCTAAAAGAGGTGGAGGGGATGTATTTATACACCCCGCAGTCAAATCCAACCGTTACCTGCCAACTCAGCAAAATACGTGTTGACCGGACGCGCCGGTCGACGTGACCGGACGCACCGGTCGATCGTAACGGTCGAAAGTCTGAAACACTTCGCTGAGTGACTGGACGCACCGATCAGGGGTGATCGGACGCGTCCGATCGTGCAAGGAGCTTACTGTACTTTGACCTGACGTGCGATCGCGTCCGATCAGTGATGACCGGACGCGTCCGATCGTCAGAGTACCTTACTGGAACGTGACCGGACGCGTCGATCACTTCCCAGTCGCGTCCGATTAGTTGATTTCCCTTCTGTGACACGTGTCAGCCTGAACACCGCGTCCGGTCCTCGTAAGGACCGCATCTGGTCAACAGCGCTGAAACGCAGTATCTGTTAGTACTGACCGGACACGTCCGGTCGTGACAGACACCGCGTCCGGTCAAGGAAAAACGTCTCTAACGACTCCGAAACGCGATGCAACTTGAACCAAGTTGCTTCCAACTGAACTTTGAGCTATTCTTAAGCTACCTAGTGCTAAGTTTGACAAGTGTGCACCACACCTAAACACTAGACTCATCTAGGTCAAGCTACTCGCTCATGCCCCCCTTTGTAGTACGACCAAAGGAAAAAGCGAAGATCCTAACGACTATTCCGAATGTAACTCAACTCCTTGACATCCGGAACTAACCGTCCTTAATCTTGTCGTCAATCCTTTGAAAACCGAAACGATTTCCATCAAGGGGCATGAATACCATAGTGTCCAAAGCAGTTATCAACCCCATGACCTAACTTACCAAAGTTTCTGCAAAACACACGTTAGTCATGGTAATAATGCGTTGTCATCAATTACCGAAACCAACTCTCGGGGCCTAGATGCTTTCAGAGTCTATGGATGGAGGCGCTAAAAACCGCCATTCATATTCTAAATAGAGTACCAAGTAAAGCGGTGCCCAAAACACCATATGAGTTGTGGACAGGAAGAGAACCTTCACTAAAACACTTGCGTGTGTGGGGGAGTTCTGCTGAGGCAAAAGTGTTTAACCCAAATATTGGGAAGCTAGATCCCAAAACAGTTAGCTGCCATTTTATTGGCTATCCTGAAAAGTCAAAAGGTTTTTGTTTCTACTGTTCAGACAGATACACAAAATTTGTAGAAACGAGACACACTGTTATCTTAGAGGATGAAATGATGAGAGGGAGCATGGTAGCTCGAGAAATTGTTCTTGAGGAGAAGCGGGTATATGTGCCCACTCCGATGATTCAGGAACCATTCTTTGAACTACCTGTTCTTGTTGCACCAACAGTGCCAGATACTGTAGTGCCAACACCTGTTGTTAGTTCTCCTGTGGTGACAGTAAATAATGATGAGGAACCTGTCCTTCAGGAACCTATACAAACTGATGCCACAGATGAAGGGGAGCAACAACAGCCCCAGACAGAAGATGTGCCAAATGTGGAGGCCCCTAGAAGGTCTCAAAGAGTTAGAAGATCAGCAATACCTGATGATTATGAGGTGTATAACACTGAAGAATTTCAAATGGAGGGTGATCCCACTTCATTTGAAGAAGCCATGAGGAGCGATAATTCATCCAAGTGGCTTGAGGCCATGGAAGATGAAATAAAGTCAATGAGTACCAACAAAGTTTGGGACTTAGAACCTATTCCTAAAGGAGCCAAGACAGTAGGCTGTAAATGGGTCTACAAGACAAAACGTGACTCCCATGGGAATATTGAAAGGTTTAAAGCGCGACTTGTGGCAAAAGGTTTCACGCAAAGAGAAGGGATTGATTACAATGAGACGTTTTCTCCAGTCTCATGTAAGGATCCCTTCAGAATTATAATGGCATTAGTGGCACACTATAATTTAAAGTTACATCAGATGGATGTAAAACGGCATTCCTAAATGGGGATCTGGAGGAAAACGTTTACATGGCACAACCGAAAGGTTTTATCATGGAAGAAAAAGAACGAATGGGATGCCGCTTAAAGAAATCAATTTATGGGTTAAAGCAAGCTTCAAGACAGTGGTACTTGAAGTTTGACATAAAAATAAAGAATTTGGGTTTAAAGAAAATATTGAGGATAATTGTGTCTATGCAAAGTTTAAGAATGGAAGGTATATCTTCCTAATCCTGTATGTAGATGATATCTTACTTGCTAGTAGTGATGTTCATCTACTACTGGAGACAAAGAAGTTTTTATCTTCAAAATTTGATATGAAAGATCTTGGTGAAGTGTCTTTTGTTTTGGGCATAGAGATTCACCGAGATAGAAGTAAAGGGGTATTAGGACTATCACAAAAGGCATACATAGAAAAAGTTTTAAAGAAATTCAGTATGTATAAATGTAGTGCCTCACCTGCACCCATTGTCAAGGGCGACAGATATGGGGATTTTCAATGCCCTAGGAACCAATACGAGCTCGATCAAATGAAAGTGGTTCCATATGCTTCTGCTGTCGGAAGCCTACAATATGCTCAAGTGTGCACGCGCCCTGACTTAGCTTTTGTTACCGGGTTGCTTGGCAGATTTCAAAGTAATCCAGGGATTGAACACTGGAAATTGGTAAAGAAAGTCTTGTGATATTTGCAAGGTACGAAAGGCCTCATGTTGACGTACAGAAAATCAGATTCTCTCCAGATAGTGGGGTATTCGGATTCTGATTATGCGGGAGATGACAGAAAATCTACGTCAGGATATGTATTCACTCTCGCAAGAGGAGCAATTTCGTGGAAAAGCTCAAAACAAACCGTCACTACATCGTCCACAATGTATGCCGAGTTTGTAGCGTGTTATGAGGCAACGGGGCAGGTGAACTGGCTAAAGAAGTTCATACCCGGTTTGAAGGTGGTTGACAGCATACATAAGCCACTAAAGTTATACTGCGATAATAATCCAGCAGTACAGTACGCTCACAACAATAAGTCAAGTGGTGCTGCCAAACACATTGACATAAAGTATTATGTTGTGAAGGATAAAGTCCGGGATCAAATTATAAATCTTGAGCATATAAGTACTGAAAAGATGCTCGCGGATCCGCTTACAAAAGGCTTACCACCCAACGTGTTCAGAGAACATGTAGCCGGCATGGGTTTTAGGGAAAGCCTATGACTCCTGGACTATAATAAAGGGCCCAAAAGTTAAAGTAACTGTTTCGGATCAGAGATGTGCATTGTAACTGTTAAATCTATCGGCGATTGATCGTGACGATGAAACATGTTCTATGCACTTATTTGTGATGAAACGAGTAAAGTTAAAAGCATTGAAGTCAAAGATGAAAGGTTAAAGTATAAGTGAAATCAAGGGGGAGAATATTAGGTTGATCTCTCCTCTAATGAGCCCAACGGCTCATTAGGCCTTTGATCCGCGCCCTGATCGGGGGCGCCCAGCCCAATAATGGCTGGTGGGCCCCCGTCGCGCAGCGCTATATAAAGGAGGTAGGGAGCCGGGGCTCGAGTCACGAGGTTCACCTGAGCTGCCTTTCCCCACCTACAACCCTAATCGATCTTGAGGGTCGCGCTGTGAGCAACGGGAAGCACCGCCGCCGTCACTGCACTGCACCTCTGCCTCCACTCCGTCACCACATCTCCACATCGCCGATCCACTGCACCGAGATGGCCGGCTCCAGCTCCAACGCCACTGCTCTTCCTTCGGATGGTCTGCACACACCCCAATCCCCTCTCTCTCTCTCTACCTCTCGGATCCGGTAGACCTCATACTAGGTTCTTGTTGTTTATACCCGAAATGCAAAAGACCTACCCCACTGATCTACTCTATGAGATCCTAAAGGGTTCAACATATACACCACTCTTCTCTGGATCCCATGCCCAATAATCCTGCACTCCTCTCCCCAAAGGTAGACGAAGGACAGCCTCTGCATCAATCCGTAGCAAGAGTTCCCGGATTAGCTCCACATTCCAAACAGCACTCGGTGTTATCAGATCAGCCACACGTTCAATCTGTTGGTCCACACTGGGAGTTATCGGCCTGCCCCCAAAATGGTTTGCAATCCACCGATCCCCCCAAATTTCCGTCATTTCACCATTAACAATTCTTTTGATCAAGCCTCGCTGAAGAACTTCTCTACTAGCCAGCAACGCTCGCCATGTACTGCTGGCATGTTTCTTTCTAGATGCTCTCATAAACTCAGAGTCATGGAAATATCTCCCCTTTAGCAGTCTTGCACAAAGAGAATCAGGCCATTCAATAAGTTTCCAACCTTGTTTACCCAACATGGCCAGATTAAAACACCGCAGATCCCTGAACCCCATTCCTCCTAATTTCTTTGGCTGGTTTAACCGCTCCCAACTCATCCAATGGATATGACGATTATCTGCCGAGCTGCCCTACCAATAGTTAGCCATTACTGATTTCATCTTTTTGCAAGTGTTGATGGGCAATAGAAAACAGCTCATCAAGTATGTCGGGACCGCCTGTGCCACAGACTTGAGAAGAACTTCTCGGCCAGCACAGCTTGCCTCCCGCCCACACCATCCCTCAATGCGCCCTCTAATCTGGGCTGGTAAATATTCGAACACACCACTTAGGTTCCTTCCAGCATCAGTAGGTAGCCCCAAATATTTTTCTTCTAGCGCTTCCTTGTGGATGTTCAGACCTTGTGTGACTTCAGTCTTCATCTCACTAGAACTGTTTTGACTGAAAAATATCGCAGACTTGTCTCGATTAACCAACTGTCCCAAGCCCATATTGTACTTCTCTAAAATCTCCTTTAACCGATCAGCCCCTCTTCGCGATGCTTCTGTGAATACAATGCAATCATCCGCGAAAAGAAGATTAGAGATCCAGGGGGAGTGTACACCAACTCTAACACCCCTGGAAATGTGCATTGGACCAATCGATCTCAGGAGGCAAGATAATCCTTCAGAGCAAAGTAGAAAGAGATAGGGTGAGATGGGGTCACCCTGCCTAATTCCACGAGTCGGCCTGAACTCATGTGACAACACACCATTAACTCTGATGGAAAACGAAACCGAGGAAACACACCTTAATATCAGGTTCACAAACTCCACATGAAAGCCAAGCCGTAGCATGATTCCTCTCAAGTAAGCCCACTCAACGCAGTCATAAGCTTTAGCCATGTCCAGCTTTACCGCGCAGGTACCTGTCTTTCCTTTCTTTCTTTTTAGATAATGTATACACTCATAAGCAATGAGCACGTTATCAGTTATCAGCCGGGCAGGAACAAAAGCACTCTGTTCCTCTGAGATAATTTCATCTAGAAAAACCCTCAATCTCATAGCAACCACCTTTGAGCAAATTTTGTACAGGACATTGCATAAAGATATAGGCCTAAACTCCTTCATGTTCTGAGGATTCCTTGTCTTCGGGATTAGCACGATAGTAGTATGATTAAATTCAACCGGCATTGTCCCGCCATTCAGGAAATCCAGGACTGCAGTCACTATATCCGGCCCCAATAAATCCCAGTGCAGCTGGTAGAAGCCTGCCGTGAACCCATCCGGCCCAGGGGCCTTGTTTGCCCCCATCAAGAATAGCGCTTGCTCAACTTCCCCAACTGAGTAGGGTCGAGTCAAACGCTCGTTCATGTCATCAGTCACTTTTGTAGGCACATGGTCCAGAATCAGTTCTGGATCAAGATCCTCCCGGGCTGTGAACAACTGAGTGTAATACTCAATGGCTATATTCTCTATTTCTTCTTGGGCCACTGCCAACGAACCGTCATCTCGCTTCAGGGCAGAGATTTTATTACGTTTCATCCTTGCTCTCGATTTGGCTTGGAAGAAGGAAGTGTTTCGGTCTCCTTCTTTAAGCCACTGTATTCTTGACCGCTGTTTCTCCATCACCTCCTCTCTTGAAAGGATTTCTGACATGCGTGACATTAGCTGCCGTTCATGCCGAGAGGGTCCAGTTCCAATGAGGCGACCACGCTCCTCCTCTAACTCTTTCCGAATACTGGCCAATGTTTTCTTGATCGATCCGAAGACATCACGGTCCCAGACTTGAAGTTTAGTCTGGAGTAGTTTCAGTTTGGATGTCATACCATTCAGATTATCCGCTGCTGCACCCTGATTCCAGGTGTCTCGGATAAAAGCCATATAGCTCGGGTCTCGCTGCCACATATTTTCATAGCGGAAATTCTTCCTCCTCCTCCTTCTGTCTGTATGATCCAGACACTCTACCATCAAGCAGCTGTGATCCGATAGCGTGTTCTGGATGTTCCAAACTTTCACTTCTCTGAAAAGATCAAGGAAGGGGTCTGTTGCCAGACCTCTGTCCAGTCCCACCTTCACATTGTGGACTCCTTCTTGCCGGTTATCCCACGTAAACGGCAGGCCGATGAAGCCAAGATCCGTAAATCCACAAACCGACACTGCCTCCCTAAATCCATCCATTTGTTGCTCACTTCTACCCACACCCCCAAACTGTTCAGAAGCGTGCAAGCATTCATTAAAATCACCAACACAGAGCCAAGGGAGTGAGCTTCGCGTATTTAACTTCTTCAAGCAGTCCTAGCTCCTGTGTCGCAATTCTCTACGAGGCTCTCCATAAAACCCAATGAACCTCCACTTCTCCTCCTTCGTGATTGAGTCAAGAATCGCCACATCAATGTGCAGCTTGTCCAGTGATAGTAGCCGGACATCCAACTCCTCTTTCCAGAGAAAGGCGAGGCCACCACCTCTACCAAAACTCCCCACTCCAAGACCACTTGCAAACCCAAGCGAGATTCGGAGTCTGTCGACATTATCTGAGAAAAAACGTGTTTCAGATAGAAACACCAGCGTAGGGCGGTGTAGCTCACATAAGCTACAGAGGTCACGAACTGCCTCGGGCTGCCCCAAGCCCCGGCAGTTCAAACACAAAATTTTCATTGTGCCCGGTGGGGACTGCCGTGTGCAGCCGCCGCCGATCTTGCATTCTGGTTGTTGCCTCTCTTTTGCTTTTTGAGGGTTTCGATCATAGTACCCCCACTGCTCTCCGATCCCGGACTGGACTCGCCTCCTCCTTTCCTCAGGTGCTCGAAGCTGAACATCATAAGGCAGCTTACCTTGGTCGTTCCGGGATACCGGATGCGAACACTCTATCTCCGAATGCCCCAGCACCCCACAAGCAAAACAGTAAAACGGGAGCTTCTCATATTGCGCCTCAAACCAGCGCGATTCCTCCATCTTGCTCATACGCAGGAGCACTCCGCGTCGCAATGGTTTGTCAACTTCAATTGCCACGCGACCTCTTAAAAAAGCACCGCTTGCCTTTCCATCCTTATCCACATCCATTTTCACAACATGTCCGATCAAGCTCATAGCTCTGCTTCCTCTTTGCTGGTTCATCCAACCAAGAGGCAGGTTAAGTATTCGTACCCAAATTTCCATTCGGTCAAAAACGATCTCCGAAGCACTTAGTCTGTCATCATATTGCTTCAGGAGAACAGCATGTCTCCCAACCATCCATGGAGTTCCAGACAGTACCCTGTCCATATCCAATTTATCTGCAAACTCCGCCACAAATAAATTGTGTCCCTTCTCCCCAATGGACCTGAACTTCAGGCCAACCGGATTACCCCAAGCCGGTTTCATAGCAGAGCGAACCGTGTTTATGTGAACAGCCATAGGGGAAAGAATCTTCCCCACCAACACCCACTCCATGGCCAGCAACTCTGCTACATCTTCATCGTCGCTGAAGTCTGCGACAGCTCCTTCCTCCTCCGTAAGGTTGAGTCGACTCAGCAACTCCGCCACGTTCGGGCCATGCGGATCACCCGCAGCCCCCTTGCTTCCACTCCCCATCGTCGCCATAGATGCAATCCGATAGGGGGAAAAACACCGGTGAATGCGCAGCAACCAATGGTGCAGACACCACACGATCCCAACACTACAACCTAAGCAGCGGGGAATAGGATTTGAGATAAATCTGTGTTCGACGGCGCCGGAACGGCTAACCGGCGATTTGCGGTGGCCGCCGCCGACTGGGCGTCGGTGGGCGGGGCGTGGACGCTGATGATCGGAGTGATCACCGGCGGGGCAGTCTAGACGCGCGGGCGTGGCGGCCTAGAGCGGGATCGAGATCGAAGTCGCCTCCGTGAACGCCTCCAGAATCGCCTCCCTACTGCGAACTTAGCTTCTTGAGAAAACCCAAAAGCACTCTCGAATCTCCCAAATCCCAGCCACAGCAGCAAGAGATGCGGACAGGTAGCTTGGGATTGGAGCAGAACACAAGATCCGACACTTTTTGTGATCGGAGATCACACGAAAAAGGAGAAAAACACTCCAAAAAGGAGAAAAAGTAGCCTCTCTCTACTGTTCACTAGGAACTCTCGAGAGGCCTGTCGCCACTATTGTACTCCTCTCTCCATGGGCGTCGTCGTTGTGATGGGCCTAGCCTTTGTGGCTTTGTGTACATCATGGATGCTCTAGCTTCGCTGAAGTTAGATGTGCTGAAGCCTGAAGGTCCTGAGATTTTTCCTGCCAATCCAAACGAGCCCTAACTTTAGACACTTGACCTTTTTACCGTTAGATATGTGGTTGGGTGGTTGTAGTACACCCCAACGACGACCAAGTAGACTACTAGTAGAACCACACTACTTACCTGACCTCGAGGTGGGCAGGGCCAGGCCGGCGTGGCATGGCGGCAGTGCTTGACTGCTTGTGCGTGCAGTGCATGTGCATCAGCATGGACGAATCTTGGAGCAGCAGCCATGCATCGACGTGCCCTCGGAACCAGCACGGAAGGAGATTAGCTAGAGATGGGGTGGACATGGCTCACATAGTCACATGGGCCACGGTGTATCTGCCTGCCTGTCGTTGGGCTCACAAGCCTGTCCGGCCGGTCAGGTTCGGTCGGCCCATTTACGTGCGGTGCGGGCCTGGGCCTGGGATGCAAAGCAGCCATTGAAGGAGGCGGAAACAACACGAGACATCCATCGGGCTGGGCATGCGTTGGGCCGCCAGGCGCAGGATCAGATGAAGTGGTTGGGCTGGAGGCCCAGGATCAGATAAAGGGGTTGGGCCGTCCCTTGTGCGAGACCAGCAAACAGGGTAAATGCGAAACTCTGTTCTCACCCAACTCCGTTCTTCTTCCTTCCTGAAACTCTATTTCTGAGTAATCCGTCCCATTCTCAGTAGAATCGTGACAATAATATACTTGGTATTTTCTATAGATTTTTAGGAATTGTTATTTTTCTGTCAACACATTTTTCTTAGGAAATCTTGTCATATTTCTTATGGTGTATTTGGTAGGAATTCGGATTCTTCTAGAAACATTTCAGATCTATATTCTCTCTACAAACTTTTCTCTAGTGAATTAGAATCACTTCGTGAAATCGTTTGGCTACCTCGCTAGGTTCTTAATACTAAAACTAGAATCAGAAAAACCAAGGTTTAGGTGTTTCTCTAGACTAGTACAAAATGAGAATCAGTTCCAAGTAATTCTTCTTGAAACATTTCTCTCATTGTGGTGTTTGACATTGATTCTAATGATTCTACTAGGTACCAGAGACATTTCTCACTGCCAAACAAACCCTTAACTATAAGATACAAGATCCATAGTTCATATCTCCTTCTCCAAGCTGTTGTCTCCTTCTCATTTAGGTGAAGGAGAAGTTCAGCATTTTTTTTTGATAACTTGCAAATTCATTAGCAGCAGCTTGCTGCAATGAGTGAGAAAGTTTCCCAAGTTACAGAGTTCAGCGCCGCAAGAGTTGGGCAGCTGGAAGAATGACTTCGGTTGGTACAAGAGAGTTGAGCATGCAAACCCAAGGGCATTAGTGCTTGAGTAGCTAGTGTATGCGCAGTGGCATTTAGGTTCCTTGAAATTTTGAACACCCTTGAGTTGGTGTTGCCCATGGCATTGATGAATCTTTGCGTGTATGGCTTGATTTCCCACAGCGGAGGAGAGGTGAGATCTGCTCTTTGAACAAGGTCACCAGCTGCTGGTTGTCTGTCAAGAATGCAGGAGAGCTTATTCTTAGGGCCGAGATTATGGACGCTGCAAGAGCCATGGCTGCTGCTTCTGCCATTATCACCGAAGTGGATGTAGACATGGTTGCTTTGACAAAGATTGTGGACCTCTGGTGAGGGTCAACAATGAATATCCCTAAACCTGCACGCCTTGGGGCCTGGTATGGCTGGTCCGGTGTTGTTGAAGCATCAGTGTAGCACCTGGTACCGGGTAATAAAGCCGGCATGGAAACTCTGTATAAGGGTGGTCCAGTAAGCACACGGGCTTGCTGGACTTCTCCTGCCGCCTCGTTAAGACTGTCCGCACTGTCGTACTCTAAACCATACTCTAAAGCTTTAGAGTATGAATATAGAGTAAAAACTGCTGCACTGGATACTCTAAAACGATACTCTATTCTTTCTCTTACTCTATATTTAGAGTAGTACAGTGTTTACTCTATAGTGCACAGTGGCGGGCCCTACTAGCTAAACCAAGGAAAAAAATGCTATAACTCACAAACCAAAAATCCAAATTAAATTTCGATTGCACCATTAAATTCATCTCAATAAATCCTTCAAAACTAGATCACTCATGGATATATTTAGATAAAGTGACAAGTGGGTCCTACAGTAGATAGAGTGGATAGAGGATGATATAGAGGATGGATGGGTGCGGGAGAATTGAGTATAGAAGAGAGAATCTTGCTGACTAGGACGTATAGAGGATGAATATAGAGGACCATGACTGCAGATAGCCTAATGCTTGATGTGGAATGTTGTGCATCTGTTCGTCCCTAGTGTTGTGATTCATGATTATTCGGAGAATTTCCTGTACACCGTCCTGTTCACGAGGCAACATAGTTCATCATTATGGGTGTTTAGATGGAAATTTTTTTTGAATTTTGCTACTGTAACACTTTCATTTGTATTTGGCAATTAGTGTGCAATCATGGACTAATTAGGTTTAAAAGATTCGTCTCATGATTTACAACCAAACTGTATAATTAGTTATTTCTTTTACCTACATTAACTGCTCCATACATGCGTCTAAAGATTGATATGACAGAGAGAAAGTGTAAAAATTTAGAATTTAGAAGGGAAGTAAACAAGGCCGAAGTAGTAGTTGGACATGATGATTGCGATTGGGCAACTTAGGGCATGTTTAGTTCGTAAAAAAATTTGCAAAAAATCACTGTGGCAGACTGTAGCATTTTCGTTGTTATTTGGTAATTAGTGTTCAATCATAGATTAATTAGGCTTAAAAGATTCATCTCGTGATTTACAGCTAAACTGTATAATTAGTTTTATTTTTTATCTACATTTAATGCTTCATGCATATATCAAAGATTGATGTGACAGAGAATCTGAAAATTTTTAGAAAATTTTTTGAAACTAAACAGGCCCTTATTCAAGTTAGCTACACGTGGTTTCCACCTACTATGCAGCATCGCTAGGCTCCACTACACTCCATGAGCTTCCCATAGTTTATAGTAGTCACAACAAGAACCGGACAGGATTCGAGTACTGGACACCATGGCGGCCGCCGGCGGCAGCAATGCCACGCCCATGCACGTGGTGATGCTCCCGTGGCTCGCCTTCGGCCACATCGTCCCGTTCGCGCAGCTGGCGCGGAGGCTGCTAGCCTCCTCCTCCTCCGTTCGCGTCACATTCCTCACGGCCGCTGGGAACGTCCCGCGCGTCGAGACCATGCTGTCGCTGACGCCGTCCTCGGCCTCGTCCGCCGGCGTCGTGGCCGTCGTGCCGCTGCGTCTGCCCCGCGTGCCGGGCCTTCCTGAGGGCGCGGCCAGCACGGCGGACCTCTCGCCCGAGGGCGCCGAGCTGCTTAAGGCCGCGCTGGACGCCGCCCGGCCCCAGGTGGCCGCGCTGCTGGCCGAGCTCCGCCCGGACGCCGTGTTGCTCGACTTCGCCACGCCGTGGGCCGCCGACGACGCTGCGGCTCTGGGCGTCAAGTCGCTCCGGTTCAGCGTCTTCTCCGCCGTCGCGGGCGCCTACCTCTCCGTCCCCGTGCGCCGCCCCGACGGAGCGGGGGCGCTGCCGTCGGCGCGCGACCTCATGTCCGCCCCCGCTGGCTTTCCCGCCTCCTCCCCGCTCGCCGCCACCGGCGTTCCGGCGTACCAGGCCGCCGACTTCACATACATGTTCACCAGCTTCGGCGGTCAGCCCTGCGTCCACGAACGCGTGGTGGCCGGTATCCGGGGCTGCGACGGCATCATCCTCAAGACCTGCGCCGAGATGGAGGGCGCCTACGTCGACTACCTAGCCGCCCAGTTCCGGAAGCCCGTGCTCGTGGCGGGGCCGCTGGTGCCGGACCCGCCCCAGGGGGAGCTGGACGAGCGCTGGGCCACCTGGCTGTCCGCTTTCCCGGACGGCGCCGTCGTCTTCGCGTCGTTCGGCAGCGAGACGTTCCTGCCGCCCGCCGCCACGACGGAGCTCCTCCTGGGCCTCGAGGCCACCGGCCGCCCGTTCCTCGCCGTGCTCAACTCCCCGGACGGAGAAGCGGTCGTCCCGCCGCCGGGGTTCGCGGAGAGGGTGGCTGGTAGGGGCGTGGTGTGCTCCGGCTGGGTGCAGCAGCAGCACATCCTGCGCCACCGGAGCGTGGGGTGCTACGTCACCCACGCCGGGTTCAGCTCCGTCGTGGAGGGGCTCGTCGCCGACTGCCGCCTTGTGTTGCTGCCCATGAAGGGCGACCAGTATCTCAACGCGGCGCTGTTCGCGCGCGAGCTCCGCGTGGGCGTCGAGGTGGCGCGCCGCGACGAGGACGGATGGTTCGGGCGCCAGGACGTGTGCGACGCGGTCACCGCTGCGGTGGCGGGAGGGGGAGGGGACGCTAGCACGTGGGCTGACTTCTTGACAGACGACGGCGTGCAGGGAAGGTTCGCCGACGAGCTCGTCCGGCAGCTCAGGGAGTTCGTCAGTGCGGCCTCGAGTTGATTGAGCGCTCGACCTTGTGTTGTACGCTTCTTTGTTTTTATTCTCTTGTGGAACGCGCTGTCGAGTGTCAACTGTGATCACTGTGCTGGTGTGCACTTGTACGTTCCGTTTCTTTTCCTTTCTTTCTGTGAAGTTTTAAGTCTATACTCCTTCCGTTTCAAAACAAATGCACATCTCATTTTTTTTTCAATAAATAAACTATTTTAAGATTGATTAGATTTACAAAAAAATAGTATCAATATTTATACATCTAAACAATTTTACTATAAAAACACATGGCATATTAATCTAATTATATTGATTTTGGCTACGAGTTCATACGTTAGTTAGTTATGAGTTGGCTTTCAATTCTTGTCCAACTAAAATCGTGGTAAGTCAAAATTTAGGCTTGCAAAATCAATGCCTGCACAAGTTAGAGCAAAACATATAGATCTGCAATTAGTTGAGTGAAAGCACTTCTTCTCTCATGGAATTTAAGAAGTTTTCAGAAACTTGCTAAAACATTGGTCATAGGCATTGGTGTGCCAATTCTTTGGCCATGAACCAAGTGATGATTAAAATTTTTGGCTTGCCATGTTTTTGGTTAGGCAAAAATTAGAAGCCAACCAAGCAGATCGACCCTCATATTGGGAGAAAACACAGGTGAGCAGTTTTGAGCGAGTCACGATCGGATACAACATATCCAGATGTCGTGACTCCCGGTCCCTTCTTTCTTGACGGACAAAGTCGTCCCAAGTGTGACGAGCCTCCACGAGCGCAAGGCGGGGTGACGAGCGGTGGCATGGGCAGGTGAGTCGGGCGGGCGAGCTCTGCCCCCAGCTGTGGACCGCCGCACATGGTGGAGATCCGGTCATGCTGCGTGTGAGGAGCTCGAGGCCGTGGAGCCGTGCTGCTCTGGATCGTCGGCACGCAAGAGGAGCTCGAGGCCGTGGAGATCCGGTGTGCTGCGTGGGAGGACGGGTGGAGGATGCGCGGGGCCTGGGGATGCGGGGTGGAGGATGGCGGCGCGGGGCGGGCGAGGTGCAAGCTCGACGGCCAAGAGCGGCGGCGCACAGGCACGACAACCATGGGCGACGCCATGCAGGCTTCAGGGCCATGGGCGGCTCACGCGAATCCGTCTCTGTACGAAGGGGAACCGGAGGAAGAAGAAATAAAAAAAGAGAGAATGATAGGTGGGTCCCATTTGTCAGGTGGCTTATCCCAATTTTGATGTTTCCGAACCTAACGAAAAATAGGTCCGTCCCATTCCTCTTTAACCAAATAGAAAAATGAAGCTATCATGCTCATGTCCCAGAAACTAGAGACAGGACCGTCCCACCCCATCTTATCTATCAACCAAACGCTACCGAAGGGGTGTGTATGTGTTGGGGGGGGGGGGGGGGGGGGTAGTGGACAAGGCTCACATGGGCAGGGCGGGTTCTACGCTTTGGAGGGCCTAGGGCGAACTGGACAGTGGGCTCTTAAGGCTACATATATGTATAATTGTATATATGCTAATGTGCAATTGTATATAGGTATATACGCATATGTGTGTGCATGTGTAATTTACTTGCAAAGCATAGGATGGAGTTAAAGCTAATCGATGAGCAATGACAATATCACCACACATTCTTAGTTTGAGATGTCTAATACTAATAGTGATTGATGAACAATGACAACACCAGAATACACAATGACTAGAAGAACAAGAAAATGCCACTAATATGGTTACCTCAAAATCCCTAATAAAATCAAAGTCCTATCATGGAAAGAGACTTTGTCCGCTAAGTGTTCAACATTGTCTAGAAAAATCTTTCATCTTTTGGTAGAACGTGAAAATAATACATAAATTCATTGAATAACACCAACCAATGGAAATAACTTGGTTGTAAGACTTTGCTATATCGCAAAAGAGTAATTAAGATGACATGCACATGGCATATATAATGCTCTAGTAGTACTTATTTTTTCCACTACATCAATACTCTTTCCGTTCCAAATATTAAGTCGCTTTAACTTCTCTTTTTTTACATCCGTTGCTACTAAAGGCTCGTTTAGTTGCAAAATATTTTGTAAAATAACACTGTAGCAAAAATTCGTTGTTATTTGACAATTAGTGTCCAATCAGGGTCTAATTAGGCTTAAAAGATTCGTCTCGTCCATTTCGTCTAAACTGTGTAATTAGTTTTATTTTTTTATCTATATTTAATGCTTCATGTATGCGTCCAAAGATTCGATGTGATGAGAAATGTTGAAAATTTTTGCAAAATTTTTGTATCTGCCTAAAGGGGTTGGGCCGTCCCATGTGCGAGACCTGCAAACTGGGTAAATACCCAGTCGACTCTGAACAGTCTCTCATCTCTCATTGTTAGTCACAAGGCGGGGGCCATTGAGCTGACTGAGGGCTTCCCCATCGCTCCACTGCGGTGTACTGCCTCGTTGTGCAGGTAAGCAGCTGGCCTCACCGGCTTCAGCATCCCTGCAGGGTGTCAGAGTGGTTGCGGCGCCTTGCGCTGACAAAAGCAGCAAGCAGGTATCGGAGAGCGCATTGCAGAGCTGAAGCGAACGTCTTCCTCGGCCTCGTCTAGGCCGTGTTCAGATTCCAAATTTGGGACCCCATTTTGGTACAGTGCGTATTTACTGTACTAATTCGTTTGTATTTAGTAAAAATTATTTAAACTTTGACTAATTAGACTTAAAATGTTCATCTCGTAAAGTACAACAAAACTGTGCAATTAGCTTTTAATTTCATCTACATTTAGTACTCCATACATGTGTCGATATTTTGATGTGATGGGAATCTTCTTTTTGCATAGTGAAATTTGGGGTTGAAATTTGGCATCTAAACAAGGCCTAGTTCAGAGAATTGGGGAGAAAAATACTGTATCAGAATTCATGTAGCATTTCGTTTGTATTTGGTAAAAATTATCCAAATTTTGACTAACTAGGCTTAAAATGTTCGTCTCGCAAAGTACAACAAAATTGTGTAATTAGTTTTTGATTTCATCAACATTTATTTAGTACTCCATGCATTTGCCGACATTTTGATATGACGGAGAATCTTCTTTTTGTATAGTGAAATTTGGAGAGAATTCGGGAACTAAACAAGAGGCTCGGCGAAAAGCCTGGGCAGGAGAAAAAGTGGACAGCAGAGAAAGAAAAGTGACAACTTTGTGGTCCAGCACCTATGGGTGAGTTTAGTTGCCCTCTAAAATTTTTGGAAGCATAATAACTCTTTTGTTTGTATTTAATAATTAGTGTCTAATTATGAACTAATTAGATTCTAAAGATTCGTCTCGTGATTTACAACCAAACTGTGTAATTAGTTATTTTTTACCTATATTTAATACTTCATGCATGCGTCTAAAGATTCGATGTGACGGAAAATCTTGTAAAATTTTTGGAATTTTGAAAGAACTGAACACACCCATAGTCTTGTAGCCTGCACTGTAAATTTTAGCAGCCTAGGCCATGTTTATATTACAAGTTTTTTTCACTCTCTCTCCGTCACATCGAATCTAGAGAGAATAATAAATATAAATAAAAAAATAACTAATTACACAGTTTGATTGTAAATTATAAGATAAATCTTTTGAGTCTAGTTAGTTCATGATTGAACAATAATTACCAAATACAAACGAAAATGCTACGATATCAAATTTCACTCTCTCTCCTCAATCTAAACAAGGCCCTAGTCTACATGGTCTACTACTTTATTCTGAAGCATATGTTTATATTAGCCTGCGCCCTTGTTTAGTTCCTTATTTTTACCCCAAATTTCACTATGTAAAAAGAAAATTCCCATCACATCAAAATGACGGCACATGCATAGAGTACTAAATGTAGATGAAATTGAAAACTAATTGCACAGTTTTGTTGTACTTTGCGAGACGAACATTTTGAGCCTAATTAGTCAAAGTTTAAACAATTTTTACCAAATACAAACGAATTACTCCCGTGCACATTTAATGTGTACTGTAGCAATTCGGGAGCCCGGATTCGGAAACTAAGAGCCTGTTTAGTTGGTGAAAAGGCCCAAAAAAGTTTGCACAGTAACTGTCACATCGAATCTTTGACACATGCATAGAGCATTAAATGTAAGTAAAAAAATAACTAATTGCACAGTTTATCTGTAAATGTCGAGACGAATCTTTTGAGCCTATTTAGTCCATGATTAGATAAATTTTACCAAATAATAACGAAAAATGCTACAGAAACTTTACTCAAACTTTTTCACCATCTAAACGGACCCTAAACACGGCCTGCATTGGGGAAGCCCTGATGGCCGCCAGCCGTGTGAACACATCTACGTGCGTTAAAACGGCCCCTAAGACTGTCCGCAGTGGCATACTCTAAATGATACTCTAAAGCTTTAGAGTATAAATATAGAGTAAAAACTGCTGTACTGGATACTCTAAAACGATACTCTATCCTTTCTCTCACTCTATATTTAGAGTAGTACAGTGTTTACTCTATAGTGCGCAGTGGCGGGCCCTACTAGCTAAACCAAGGAAAAAAATGCTATAACTCACAAACCAAAAATCCAAATTAAATTTCGATTGCACCATTAAATTCGTCTCAATAAATCCTTCAAAACTAGATCACTCATGGATATATTTAGATAAAGTGACAAGTGGGTTCCACAGTAGATAGAGTGGATAGAGGATGATATAGAGGATGGATGGGTGCGAGAGAATTGAATATAGATGAGAGAATCTTGCTGACTAGGACGTATAGAGGATGAATATAGAAGACCATGAGTGCGGATAGCCTAAACACGGCCTGCATTGGGGAAGGCCTGATGGCCGACAGCCGTGTGAACACATCTACGTGCGTTGATGTGCCTTTCCTGCTCCAGTTCTCAGACATGGGGATCAATATGTCAATGCGAATTATAGCGCGTACTTCTTCTCCCCACATCTTTGTGGTACTCCTACTAGATTAGACACTAGTGCTCATGGTCATGGATGTACCAGCCATCACCACTCGTGCAATGCAACCTTACCCGTCTTTGGGAAAATGCTCCCATGGGAAATTGCGTCCAGTTCGGTGATCGTCCGTCCTAGATAGTCAGTGGCGGAGGCCGGCAAACAAAATTTTAAGGTGTAACGGATAGATCATCTTTAAGAGTTTTTCTAAAATTCACTCTTTAAATCATTATTTTGAGAGTCATTTGCATAAAAATTGTTGTTTCTATATGTTTTCACTATCCTACAATTTCTCTATATTCTATTTGCACTCTAGAGAGTCATTCTCGTTTTCTACCTTTAGCTAGCGTGAAATACAGAATAGAAGATGACTATATTTAGATAATAACCAATTAAAAAACTGTTAGAGGATATTTTTAATTAAAATCTTTATTCTTAGCAATTAGAAAGACTATAAAGAGTTTGTTTTGGAGTTGTTGCAAATGACCCTTCTAATACTGGAATTAAGATAGTTTTATTCGTAATAATTATACTGCCACATATATATTTTGATGATATGACATTAAATTTATTGAGACTAGTATAATGCTCGTGCTAATGCTACGGTAACGTTTGGTAATGCAAATCAAACAACAATAAATGGTTTACCTGCATAATACTTAGTTTTAAAAGATTTGGATCCAATGAATACTCACCTGAAGAGAGTTTTATTATCACGGATTCAACAATATCATTACAAAACGAGACTCTTGAAACAAAACTGAAAACAATACTCAGCCTCTGACATGACATATTGGCAAAACATGCACGTTCATGCACAACTTTATTTCGCTCCACTCCAAACTTCTCAATTCTTGAGCTTTGCAGCTACCAACCTGGGCTGCTGAGCTCATGGGCGATCGATGCCACTGAGGAGAGATCAGGTTGTACTTGCATGTGTCAACAAAAAAGAAAGAAACAAAACTCAGGAGCTGTTAGACTCAAGCATGCTACAGCTTCTGTTTCTGCTTCTACCCATCCCCTCCAAGCATGCTCAATATCCCTACAATGTTACACACATATCACGCCACCTAGTTAATATTGGTTGCCCATTTCTTATCGCCCTACTATAGGACACCAAAGAAATTAGAAATTACTTCGGGCAGTTTAGCTAGACACTTCTCCACAAGCATTAGCTACTGGTCCAGAATACTAGAGATCATTTTCTGAAGGTAGAATCCACCACTTTCTCGTAGACTAATCCTCTAGAAACAGGACAGCATTCTACCTATAATGTTTCATATGCCAATCCTATAATTTCTACCCATGCTAACGCTACGGGTCACATGAAGTAACTTTTTCAGGTACTCACAAATTCTAACTATGAAAGGAAAATATATGAGATCAATGTCCTCAGGTCTGGTTTGACCTTTTTATAACTGTCAACAAATCGCATTTTTTTAGAAATACCTGCTACACTTATAGAACATGAGCAACCAGCAGTTGCAAGAAAAACTCCCAACCATGCGAACATCTCAAATGGTGCAGTATGTAATAAGCATAAAGACTTGCTTTACCTGATATTACAGTGTAATAAGCATGACAATAACAGTGCACATACACAATATTTTGGTGCTCTTCCCTGAGGCATCTACTTCTTTCTTTGGTTTGGGCAAAATTCTTCAGAACTGAATCATGAACCCAAACATGAAAATCTTCTCTTCTATCTACACCTAAAAAATACACAACTGGAGGGACGCGGCAGTCAATCTCCTAAACGGACTCGCCAACCTGCAAGTGTGGTACAGAACATGCAAATCATCTACCCCATCTTTTGTCAGTGACACAAATATGATGTCAAAACAGTGCAAGAAATTGACAACACAGAGATGAACTGTATGCGAGTGCTAATATATAGTGTTCACACCAATTTCCTAGTCTGGCCAAAAGTGAGTGCTTATAACCTACAACTTAATTTGTATAAAAGTTCGAAATCATAAAATAACTGTGCACCTTCTATAACCATGAAACAGTAGTGTTCATGACAATCGGTAGCATGTCGCTTGTAGTCAGAAAATCATGAGATGCAACAAGTTACATCAATTTGCTACGAAATTGTGAATTTGCTACGAACCCATCACTTCTCAGTGGATAGTACCTGGCACACTTGAATTGTGCATCTTTCCATTGATACTTGAGAAGGGCAGCTGCTCTACCGTCTGGGAAAATGGCAGTAACTGTCTGCAAATAGCAAGTCGATACAGAAACTGACAAATACATAAATCACAGGAGGTCAAGAGCCACAAATTTGTAGTCTCAAATATCAGTCAGGGCTTGGTAGAAGCTAGAGTAGTGCAATCCTAAGCTAGAGAGAGTAAAACTGTAAAAGTCATGTGTAATGCTGAAATGACAATGTATCCAAACCTGTCTTGTGAAGTGTGTCCAGGAAAATCTGTGACACCACCCAGAGCTGAGCGTGTGCTCCTTCCTCAGTGAGGAATTCCAACCGAGGGATCAGCAGCTCTGCCTGTAATATTGACATCACCAATTGAAAATCCTCAAGAATTGTATGGTAAAGCTGCATATTCAGAAGCTCAGGAAAAAGCGAATACTTTTATACAACATTGTAGCAGGTACGATCGAACCGAATTACAGAAAGCAACAGTATGTTATGCACAATGAGAACTATAATATAGCTTGTAGGCAAGAGTTGACCGAATCGGCGCTTGAGTCACCTGACTGCCGAATCGTCTTTGCCATAGCTGTGGCATGCTCCTTGGCGGCCACCTGGAAGCTAATTTGTTGCGCCTCGATGATCTGCGGGTGTGCGATGGCGACCTCCTACAGCTCCTCCCGCTGCCGCACGACGCTCTGCACGCGCTGCTGCAGGATGACCTCGCTGAGCCCTCCGTTCTAGGATGACCGCCCTCTGCTCCCATCAATGGTGATGGCGCAGAAGTCGTTGAGTCCACCCGCCCCTTCCTGCGCCAACAACACCCAAAGCGGTCATCCCCAACGTTCCCACGGGCGCAAACCAACACGCAGGCAAGAGATGCTGATGCTGGATTGAGAAAAACGCTGCATTTGCGCATCGCGCAAGCAAGCAGACAAGGGACGCACGCACCTTGTAGATAGCTCGGTCCTCCAACTGCCCAGCTTCCCGTGCTCCGCGGCATCCTGAACACGAAACAAACAGCAAGGAGTGAGTTGGGATGTTGGTGGGAGGAGTGAGGCTTTTGTGCTGTCAGGGGAGCGGCGACACGGGCCTACCTCGTTGCCATTTAAAGACAAGAGAACGTTTGGAGACAACGCCCGCATAGGTTGGCCACGGTAGCAAATGCGATTGTGCCCCTTCGATGCATGGCGGATGGCTGCGATCACGTTGACCCACGAGCTGGAGCGGTGGGCAGTCAAACCGCTGGCAGGCTCTTTTCGTTGTCGTCTCCCCATTGGCCGGCTCCTTGTGTTGTCTTGTGCGCATTGGCTGGGGGTAGACGGGCCCATTGGCCAGCTGCTCCTCGAAAAAGTGCTTCCTTACCGGTTTCCCATCAGCTCTCGCGTCCGCGCTCGCGACGAAAGAGATGTGCAGCCATGTCACGCTGCGCGTGGGTCACAGGGTTGGCTGCAAGAGGGGTCCGCGGGTCAGCCAGGGACACTGCCTGTTGGTTGTGGCGGGTTGCAGCACGGAGGGCGGCGTGGATAAAAGGGGCGCTCACGCCTCGCTCTCGTCTCCTGGTCCCCTTTCTGATGGCTGCGCGAGGTACGACGCTCCAGCTCCCCGCTTCCTCCGTTTTCTTTCGTTCCGCTCTCCGGCCGCCGCAACTCATCATCTGCTTCTCCGCGACGCCGCTCGCCTATCGGCGCGGCGCGTGTGCTTTGCAGGTGCTGGGGGTGGACGAGATCCAGATCTGCTGTCGAGCTGAGGTGCAGACGTGGTGCACCGGACCTGAAGCGGGATCTGTCGCTGACTCCTCGTCCTCTGCATTTGCATTGGTATGTTCTTGAGTACTCCCACCATTGCATTGGTTGTCCGACGGATGTTTCTGACATTTTTTTGATTTTTTTATTTTCCCGCGGTGATTCTTCGCCAGGGCCGCTCATCTATGGGTGGTGTATTCGTGCGTTGGATGTGTTTTCTTTTTTTCTTTCCATTTGCGGTTTAGGGTCCACAGAGTAAGGCGGATCGATGTTCGTTGTGGGTGCGTCGTACCTGTCTCTGCTACAGGCTGCCATCGCGCGGTGTGGCTTGCCGTATGCTTCGATATCGATGGTTTCTGAGCTGTCCGGAGACAGAGTGCTGGTCTACGGAATCGAAATTGAAGCTCCCTGTGTTGGGACTGTACAACCTGTGTTGTTTCGGTTTCATAAGGACCTCAGATGGCGCTAGATGATGCTGCGCCTCTATCCGGTGATGCCCATGGAGAGCACAAATGATGATAGTGGAGGTTTCCCAATGGTGAAGTGAAAATCATGAAATCGATGTATGTGCTTCTCTCCGGTTGTTGCAATGATGTGTTGATTTTGATTGTAATTTTGGCTATCATTTAATTATTTGTTAGCACCTTCTGAATAGTCTATTGAGAGCTACACTGTATCATATTCCTCCTTTCCCCCTCCTGTGCAGGGTACACATTAGGGAAGCTAGAGTGATTCAACCACATGGATTTTTGCCAGGTAAGGTTGGTTACTGTCATTTGGTGATGTTTTCTATTCCATTTTTGTTCTGTATATACCAGTTTTAGAGCTAGGCACCAAGTAAAAAGACCTGCTCTCCTTTTGTGCTTCATGATTTTCACAGTTATGCACCTCATTGGCTCATTGCCACCTCTCCTTATGGAATCAGTTGATGACTTGCATCACATCGACTGTAGCGCTTGATAAGTTCTCTAATTTAGGGTTCTAATGTCAGAACTTCTTGTTGATGGATACAAAAGAGGAATCACATTGTTTATTCTTTGTCATCTCTTCAGAATCAGATTTCATCAGTTGATTTGAACAGAGCAGCTTGGTTGGAGGCCACACTGTGATTATTTGTAAATTAAAGTGATATGTTCGTCTTGGTAAACCTTTGCCTACTTATGGTTACTTACTTCTTTAGGCATATAGTTTTAGTAAGCTACCATGTTCTGCTTCATAATTTTGAATGTGCTGTTGACTGCTACTTTTCTAGCAGCATACAAGAGAATGAACACACCATGCTAAAATGTGCTACCGATATCCTCTCCTAGAAGTGATTTTACTTTCAATCAATTGCCTCATTATATGCTCTTCCACGTCTTTTTCCTTTTTTTTGTCATACTTCGTTCTAGCTCAGAAATCAATTGCAATATTTTTTCCTTTTGTTTGTTAATAACACCTTCTGAATTTTATCTTTGGGAACTGCATTTTATCATATTCTATCATATTCTTTAGAGGTGCTAATGCAAGATTTTAACTACAGAATGCAATTTCCATGCACGCTATCGCTGCTTCATGAACCTCCAAAGGTAAAAATCCCTCTTTGGCCACCAATTTTTCCTTTAGTCAGCCAGTGCTTTTCAATTTGCTCCTATCTAATCTAATAGATTGCATTTATAGGTCCCAGTTCCCAAATGTTTGTTAGAGTAGCTTATTTGGTTGATACTAAAAATTGTTCCTTGCTTCCTTATTGCAAGACTATTTTTAATTGATAGAAAGCATAATTATGGCAGCTGGTTAAACACCAGCACCTGTATGTAGCGGTTCTATGCAGATATTGGGAAAGAAAGGTGTTAGCGTTTGTGTTACTTTGTTATCCTGTCATAGTGTTTTTTTAAAAAAATGTGCTGCTTCCTTTCCCTATATATTTTACAGATCATGTTGTGAGGGAGTAGCACTAATATATATTAGACAAGTCCTGTTGCCCAGCAAGCTAGCACAAAGAAACCTGACTTCAAGCTTCCTCAATTCTCTCTAGACAGAAGTGATCAAGGTTAGTTATCGACCTCTATTTATCTCCATCTAACCAAATGAAATAAAATCATATTCATGAAAACTATATCAGATCTCCAATATCACAGTGATTCAGCTAAGAAAAGATCAGTACTTTATATCAGATCTCTAATAAAATCACTTGGGATGCTTTTGGACATGCAGTACTACATCTGTCTAGCATAGTAGCATTCGTATTTCAGATCAGGAAAATATTTACTCTTCCTGTATATAGGGTGTGACACTAATGCTCATTCTGCTTTAGGAATTGCAATCTCAATTGGCTTGGACCCTCGCATTTCACATGTTGCTAATCAAGGGACGTCCTATTATAGGTATGTGTTGTAGAATCTGTACCTGCTAAGATATGGACTTACCAAACAATCGTTGTATTTATCCATGTAACATCTGAACCTGATAGCATATGAACTTTTGTGAACCAGTTGGCATACAAATTTCATCAATCAATCTGTCAATTTATGCATATGATATTATTTTAAAATCCATCCATCAATGGATTGTTTTACTGCTCTTTGAAAGGATACATATTTATAATGTATTGTGTAACCATATATTTGCAGTTCAGTTGAAGGTTGGTCCTTTATAGTGCAAGCGCAATGCAGATGAAGCCATTGGGATTTCTGAAGAATCTAATTTCGAGGATCAGGTAAACTCTGAAGCCATGGCTCACTTATTACGTTCTTATATGAAGAAAAAAGGTGCCTTCCGGTTTTGTTTTTCTTCATGCTAATTTTTTCACCTTGCATATGATAGACATGGATGGCCACACAGAATTGCTCATCAATGATGATGTCGGTAAATAACGCTTATAACTTTTGATAAGGCTTTCTCTACAGCTATTTTCCGTAAATTTTTTGCATTCCTTCTACTATATGAATCCATGTTGAATGCGATTGCTTAAAATCAGTTGTCTTGGTTTGTATCTTGATGATCTATTTCTATTTTGGTGCTTAATTTATAGGTCAGGCATCCACAAAAAAAATTGAGTGTTAGCCTGCTATTTTATATTCTCACGTGTACTAACATATCATAGCCACTGTTCTCTCTTATATCCAGCCAATCAAGCAGATGACTGGCCAAGATATTATGCCGCTACCTTCATCAACAAGCGTTCAAGCAATGACAAGGCTACAGCTTTGAGAAAGACCAAAGCTGGAAACTTCATTTGCGGCGCTAGAGATCAGAGGAACCTCACAAGCTGATGCCACTTTTCTTAACAGCTATGTCTAATCATCTGCTACTGTGACTTCTGTGGTGTGCCATCTCAGAGACTGTGCCTCCTTGATGTTCTATCCTAAGACTGTTTTGTTGTAAAATTATGTAGACCCAGTGCGGGACTGTTTCATGTAAGATATTGGACACCCTCTATGTCTCATGTAATATATATGTAGTGTACGAACATCTCGCGGCTGAACCTGTTATTCGTTATTTGTTAACATTAATCCATTTTCCAGATAGAGTTGTGGCCATGACTCGCGCGCATGGGCGCGCGCAAATCACTAGTTAGAGTGAAGCGAGGAGTCGGAGACGGCGCGCCACTCCTTGCGTGCTCCAGTGGGCTCCATAAGCGGCGGGATAGCCCTTCCTCTCCCGCTTCCCTGCGCAATCGGCATCTGGAGGCAGTGCCTAGGGTTTTGGCTCGCAGCGCCGCGGGCCGCCGAGGTGGCAGCACGGGCACGACAGCGCACGGGCGACGCCGGCGGGGGTAAGGCTCGGTTAGGGTTTACGGGCAGCGAGAAGGGTGGCAATCGGGGAGAAGAGAATTTGGGTGGGGATTTCTACTGGAGTGGCGTGTGCTCGGGGGAAGGAGATGGAGATGTTAGATTTTTAGGATCATGCATGGTGCAGATCAGTGGGGTGTAAATGCTTGTATTCAGGATAAAGCATAGATCAACTAGAACATGTACATGAATGAGAGAGAGAGACTCCGCTGCATCAAGCTCCGAGTCGACGTCGAGCTCCACGTCGACCAGCCTCCATTCGTCCAAGCAGCAAGTAGATGTTGTGCTTGAAAGCGCATGTTGCGAGCGTACGTTTCAAGTATTTCTGATGTTTCAGAGGTATGTTTGAAGTGTTTCAGATGGATGTTGCATATGTTGCAATGGCTATACACGTATGTTGCAAGTATGTTCTAAATGTTTCATCTATTTTTCAGACGTATGTTGCAAGTGCGTTTATCTGAATGTGGCATGTATTTTACACATATGTTGCTTGCGTTTCATCCGGATGTTGCATATATTATGCAATGACTTTTTTAAGCATTTTTCAAGTGTTTTTACAAGTGTTTTAGTCATATGTTGCAAGTGTTTGAATTATTTCAAATGTATATAGCAAATGTTTCATATGGATGTTTCAAAAGTATATTAGGTGTTCCATCTCCCTCCTCGCCTTCGGCTACCTCGCCTTGGTGTCTCTTCTCAATGTTGGTGATGTTCGAGCAGCGTGGGCCCACGTGGGGGCGAGCGGTGTGGGAGGGGCGAGTCGTTCAAGCGGTGCGGAATCTGAGCGGGCGGGGCGTGCGACACCGAGCGGATGCGAGGCGCGGGAGCTAACATCCGGACGCGGCCAAGGGCCGGACTTTCGGGCACTAGCATGACCCTAATATTAATAGTTACTTATATATATTGTTAAAATTTAACCTATTTAACTTTCCAGAATTAAGTTGGTACCTGTTGAAGGTAGTTGTGCGACTAGGACATGACGATTGGGATTGGACAACATATTTTTGAGTTAGCTACAAGTGGCTAATTTCCACCCGTCCTACCTACCATCATACAATGCTATGCAGCATCGCTCCTCATCACCTCTTTACGTATACTAGCAAATATACCATGTGTTGCAACAGGGAAGAAATAAATGCACCTTATCCTTTCATTGTCTTTTCGTAGTCCTCCCGTCCATCCACTCCCAAGCCCAGCTGCCACACCCAGGCCTCGAAGCAGCAGCACCGGCACTGCAGGAGCCATGCACCCACGGGAACCAGATCCGCTGAAGTCGGTCTCCACGACTGCTCCCGGCAGTCACTCCACCCCTGCCGTTCCATGCCATCCAACGGAGCAGCTGAGCCCAAGCACTCTACCTCTCCTTCGCATCGTTGTGTGGCCCAACAACAGGGCATGCTAAGCGGAAAAAGCAGCGGGCAGCCCCTACCGAGAGCTCCCGATAGGGAAAATCGCCGCCGCCGTCTTCTGCTCGGACACCACACCGTCGCCATCATCGCCCAGAGCCACCCCGTGGCCGTCCCTTTGCTGAGGGCCGCATCGTCGCCGCTCCCATGCCGAGCGTCTCGCCATCGCCGTCCCTCGCCAAACGCCATCGTCGTCCTGGACACTCGCCGGAGATGGAAGAGAGGATGGTGTCAGCTAGCTTCTTCGCGCCTTCACCTGCCGAGTACCGACTGTGACGGCCGGATGCCGAAGCTACCAACGCCACGCAGGGCACGAGGGGTGGCTGGACGGCGCGCGCGTCCCAGTGTCCTAGCAGGCTAGCACAGCCTGTGGGGAGGCGGGATTCTGTCTGCTAGATGGAGTCCACGGCCGAGACTTCGACTGATGCTGCGGCTTCCTCGATGTTTGCCCGCTCCGGCACCTCTACATGGTCACGCCCCATTGTCCTCCCGCTCCGGCGACTCCGCGCGGCCGCGCCCTGATGCCCCGGCATCTGCCCGTTCTGGTAGCTCCGCGTCCCGGCGTCCGTGTCATCAGACAGCTCATGGCGTCGAGGACTCCCGTTGCTGCGCCGCTCCGGCAACTCGGCGCGGCCGCGTCCCGACGCCTCGGCATCTGCCTGCTCCGCCCCCCGGCGTCCGCGTCGTCACGCGCTCATGGCCTCGACGACTCCCGTTGCTGCGCCTCGACCCCTGGCTTGATTTGGTACTCTTTTTCCTTGATCTAATCTGTTGGGCTTTGATTTGATAAGTCACGACGTCGATGCCTAGTATTTTATAGCCTGGTTGGTATACGATTTATAACTTGATTTATGTTCACCTTTTGATATATATTTTTTAATTTTATTATCGGCTCGACGACTCAATGTATTCTATTCGATTTTGTGTTGACAGATAATTGGGTGAAACATGGATGGAAACAGGGGATGCCCAGGCTCGCTCCGGGTTCTATTAGATTTGAGAAAGCGCGGGAGGTCCAGTCTCCCTACCATATTTGCACCGGACAGTCCAGTCTCCCTACCCTACCGTATTTGCGCTGGACTCAAACAACGTGCGTGTAAGTGCTTATAAGTGCCCAGACCGAAAAAAAATCCTGACAAAAGAAGAGGTTGAAATTTTGCCTCTTTAGTTTTACTGGCAAATATGTCCGTGCGTTGCAACGGGGAACCTAATATGTATAAGAATCTCGCTAAACACGAGTTGTTCTAACTTGTATAAACATAGGACTTGAGTCTGAGTCACATACGAAATACGGAGAGGGTGACCTAATACGTCTTGAAATCAGACTTTGTATTGATAATTGCTAGTATTCTAACTTGTATGAATACGAGCCATGAGCTCACGTCACGTGTAATACACGGAGGTCGTGACCCAATATGTCTTGGAATGGGGCTCTAGTGCTCTGCATTGATTATCGTTAGATGTTGTATAAGCATAGGGCATGTTTGGGTCATATACGAGATACAAAAGGTGTGAGTATAGTTTATAGGAAGTTAAAAAAGCAGACCGAAGAAACTATCCACTGTTCGAATGGTAGGGGATCAAAGGTGGACGGAAAAATAGAAATAGAATTTTAGCTCTTTAAGATTAAGTTATATAGAGTATATGTAGATTATTATAATTTGATTTGGCTACTACTTGGTATGGATATATATGGGATAGCTCCATGCTTCATTCCAATATATTTTCCTTTTTGATAGGGCTTCATGCCTGGATTCCATTATTAGTACTCGGCAGTGCTGCCGGCTCATGGGTGCATGCCGCATGGCCGGCGGCAAGTGGCAAGGCCAGCTTATCAAGCGTTACGTAGTTGTCGTTGGATATAACGTCATCACCATCAGCAGCCGCACAGGTGTCTCGGTCATTTGCTTTGATCCCAAAACTGTTGTGCATGTACCATCAGCGAGCCAAGAGGCATGAGACGATGATGTCAATGGATCGCATGCAAGGCAACCCAAACCATTGCCACACACACGTACATGCACGCTATACATCGCGTCGTCACATCTGCATCGCCGCAACTAACCGGTCGGTCTTTGCTTCATGGTATGACCATGTATTTGGTACCTGATTCATTTTTTTGGCAGTATAGAGTTGTTTAATAAGTAGTTGGGATGCATGAACGAGACGTGAGGAGGCGAAGCAAGAAGCAGGACTCTGTATCGATGAATTGGTTTCGGACTCAACTCCAAATTAGTTACGGAAGAGCCGGACCAAACCAAAATCAGGGGTGAGAAATTTTGCCTCTTTATTATTAGGTATAGATTAGGTATAGATATAGATTGACATGAATATGACAATGTACCATGGACCATATATCGAATTAAAATATAAACTTGACTTTTATCCTTCTATCATAAAGAACACAAAATATATTTAGAACATAATATTATCATAACTTAAAATATTATCCATATGTTGCTATAGTTAAATATCGAGTTCTATGATCTTTGAGGACCTACAAAAATATGTAATTTTAATCTCTGGTTAAAGTCAACAAGAGTTAGCCCTCTTTAGAGGTTATAAAGATACATTTTATTTTTAAAATATTTAAATATCCTTTGTGAACACGTATTCGAGTTGTAATTATGCCAGGAATTAAAATTTTAAATATCCTTTGTTCAATAGAACACGTATGATTTGTTTTCATGCTAGGAAGTTAGAAATTGAAATATCCTTGTTTAATAGAACACATATTTGAGTTGTGTTCTGTCACAAGAAAAAAAACATATTCGAGTTGTATTCATGCCAGGGGTTCATTGCTTGGCTCTTGCCTTGCCTTAGCCAGACTATGTGAGCCGTGTCCGCGTGTGCATGCAGCCGCAGAGATTTGCAGGGAGTCCATCCCAGGCGTGCAGATGGATCGCGTTGACATCTCCGAGCTGCCGCTGCTCAAACACCGACCCGGAGGCCAGCGGGTTTTCCCGCCGACCGTGGAGGCGGTCCGCGAAAGGGACTGTGTACTAACAACGACCAGCACCTCTATCAAGTTACAAGTGATACGTTTTTCTGACTGTCCAATCCATGGTTTTTGCCAAAGCAGTGAAGGCTAGCTAGCGAATCCAAATGTTCTCCGAGAGATTGCCGAAGGGCTCCACCACCTCCCCTCTCCGACCGCCCTTTTGGCCACCTCGAGTCCTCCGGCTCCTGGCGCCGCGGCGCGGCGCGGCTAGCTAGCGCCGGCGGCCACCCCGAACCTGGCGGTCACTACCAAAGCCGCCGCCGGCTGCTCCGGTCGTGGCGTCCGCGTCCCTTGGGCTCCGCTACTGCCCTGCGAAGGTCTGCGCTAGTTCCTCGCGTTCCTTTGGAGCTGGAGGAGGCTTCTGTGGAGCTCGCACACAAGCTGCTCGACGTTTTGCGGCACCGTCTCTTGCTGCGACGTTGTCCTTCTTCTCTGGTGCCTAATCTCTCTGATGGCACTCTCTGGTCTCGACTTCAGGCCGGGGAAGGTCGTGGAGGCTGAAATCCAGCGTCGTTTCTCCTGCCCGGTCAGTTTTGATTCCCATCTGTCTGCTCGTGAGTTCTTCCTTGTCCTTTCTTTTGGTCGTTGCAAATTTCGTCTCTCTGAACATTCTGCTGCGCTCATTCTCCAATCGGTGATTGGTGGACATGCTCATTCCTTTAATGTTATTCGTTTGGATAATCGTGTTTTCCGTTTCTCTGTGCACTCCCAAGAGGTTGGTTTTCATATCTACAAGTTACGATCTTTTGAATGTTCTAATTTCAAGATTTTCTTTAATCTCTGGCACAATGGTGGGCCGAATTTTGAGATTGAATTTCGTAACTGGGAGTCTGAACAAGCAAAGGAATGGGTGCAAGTGGCTACTCGATCTTCTAAGCCTGCACCTGCTAATCAGGTTCGTCTTACAGGTGCTAATTCAATTCCAATTCCCTTTAAGCGTACTCTTCCTTCTGTTCGTGCTCAGCACCCATCTGTTCTTGGTCATAATGTTCATGCTCATAACTCTGTTCGTTTGGTTCATTTTCGTAATTCCAACATTCATGCTCGACAATCAGCTTTTACCCGCTTTAATGGTGCTAAGGACAGTGTTAATCAGCAGAGTAATTTGGATCACAAGGTTAACGGTCCTTTAAATTTCCGTTTTCCAAATCTTCAACGTTCCAACTTTAAAGGCATTCTTGGGCCTCATCCGTCTAGGCCTGTTTCTAAGGCCCAATGTTGTCTAAACAAAGCTTGCCTTGGTCATAATTTTGGTAGGTGTCAATTCCCGCCCCGATTGCCGCGCACCCTCCCTGTGACCGCCGGACTTGGCTCCTCGCCTTCCACGGCACACCGGCACCCTGCCTCAAAACGCTTTCTTTCCTTCTCTGATTTCTCCATACACTTTCTTGGCCTCACTCCTCCCCCACCGCTCACCATTCCTTGGAGTCGCACCTAGAAACTAACGGCGCCGGATTTCGTTGACGATCCTCCATCGCCGGTGCCAGTGCCGGAGGAGCACGTGAACAGCATTCTCTTCTCTTCCTTTGGTGAGTTTGCTTCCAAAGTCCTTGGCATTCGATCACCACGCTCTGTTCTTCACATACCCTGGACTCAGAAAATCCCAATTGCTACTGTATCTTCTGTTCCTTCTGTCCAGGCTCCAATGGCGTATCATTTCGTTGACCCCGCGCCCTTTATGCCTCATGGAGCACAACGTTTGATGATTCCTGGAAGGCCACTTATGAAGAGGGTGGTCACTGGCCCAGTTCACGAGCGCAACAATGATGTGGCTATTGCTATAATCAATCCCCTTCCTCAGCATCACATCGGCTTTGACGAAATCAGAAATATTCTGGTAGCTTTTTTAAATGCACACAATATTCCTTATCAGTCAATACAGAGATGTCCTTTTGGTCAGGCATATGTGCGTTTTAGCTACCTTCATCATAGAGATTTTCTCATTGGTGGTGGACCACACCAATTTGGGAATGGCTCGGTGTCCTTTATCCCACATAATCGAGCCTGGAATAATAGAACTGCCTTCATGACACATGAGGTTTGGCTTATGTTGGTGGGTCTCAATTTGGATCTCTGGAGTAATACATTGGTCGACAAGGCAGTATCAGAATTTGGTAGGCTCTTAGCTTGGGAGGAAGACCCGGATCATATGTCCAGAATTCTTGTCAGAGCCAGAGTATTTTCTTTGGATGCTATTCCATGGTTTTTTACTTTTTCTGAAGGTACCACCCCTGAAACTGACAGTTGGTCAGTGCAATGTGAGGTGCTACAAGCAACTTTGCTAGGTGCTATGCCACAGGATGAAGATCAACCTCCAGAGAATCCTGATCTCCTAGATGATTTCAACCCTGAGCATTTTGAATTTTTTGGCTTTGGACAGCCTGGGCAAGGCCCACCTTTTCAACCACCAGCTGATACTTTCGGCCACAATGCAGATATGGCCCAAGGTCTTGATTGGGATCTTTGGCCCAATCCACCACAACAGGATCAGGCCCCAGTTGAGTTTCAGCCTAACCCAGTAGTGCAAGAACCAGAGGAGGATGAAGTAGCTCCACAACTTATCCCTCTGCAACAGGAACCAATTCCTGAGGTGATTCAACAATTGCCTGCTCCAGAAGACAATCTTGTAGCTGATGAGATCTTTGAAGGTGAAGTTTTAGCTATGGATGATTTGACAGATCAGTCTGAGGGTGAACCACCTTTACCCCCTTTTGTTGTGGAACCAGTTCAGATAGTTGACTTTCCCAACTTTGACAACCTTCAGCCGCTTGTACCAGATGAGATACAAATTGAAGATCTGCTTGGCTTCATAAACCCAGAGGATGAGCACTATCAGGCCCCATTTAATTAGAATGTTCATATTGGATTTGCTCAGTTCCAACAGCCAGAGATTGACCCAGTTCTCACCTCCATAGTGTCTCACAAGTGTTTTCACCCCAATCCTGAAGCTGTCAGACTTTGGGTAAAGTTCTTCTCTCAAAAATCTTCTTCACTTCCTACTGTCTCTATTCCTGATGCTTGGTTAAGCTTTTTCACTCTTCTTCTATTGCAGTCCCCAACTTTTGATTGGGCTAAAAACATCCTTCAATCCACTGCTTGGGATATCTTGTCTGCCAACAGTACTGGTAATGCATGCATCTTTTCCTTACCTCATTCATGCCCTTTAGTTGATATACCTGTCTGCTCCAATTTTGAATTTTCTTCATCTGCTATTCTAGAGGAAATTGAATCTGAGGATGTTGCTGATGATGCTCCCAAGACTCCTGTTAAAAGGAAGAGAGTCCCCAAATCTAAGGCCCACCCGATCTCTGAAGCTGATGTGAGAAGGAGTCAGAGGGTGAAGAAAGCCAATAAAGGGTTCAAGTCATCTTCTTGCAAAGACAAGAATTGTGTTGGGTGCTCAGCCAACCCCCCAACTGTCTCCAAGCATGTTATCAGAGAGCTGGGCAAAACTTTTTGTAACATTGATCCTAATGAGCTGACTGATGAGAAGCTCACTTCTAAGCCCTCCAAAAGCAAGGCTGCTAAGAAGAATAGTAGGACTAGTAGGGATAAGCCTACTGATAATTCAGGCTCCTAGTTGTCTTTGCTTTTGTCTAGTTCATTAGCTAGCTAATGATCTTTGTCCTTTTGTTTAGTGGTTTTGTTTATGGCTACAAGAAATTGGTCAGTTTTATGTTGGAATGTTAGAGGGGTTAATTCAGATAAGAAATGGAATGCAATAAGAGATAGAGTTACTGAATGTGGTTGTGATGTAATTTGTCTCCAAGAAACTAAGCGTGAGACATTTGATAATGCTTTTATTCATAATATGTGTCCACCTTCTTTTGATCACTATGAAACTCTGCCTTCTGTGGGCCTTTCTGGTGGTGCAATCATAATCTGGAAATCCTCTCTTTTTCATGGTACCCTTGTCTTCCAAAATTCTTATGCGATATCTGTGGAATTCTATTCTAAACATAATGATGCTCATTGGATCCTAACGAATATTTATGCTCCTTGCACTTACACTGGAAAGAGAGAGTTCTTGGATTGGTTTTCTAATATTCAGATGCCTGACTCTATCAATTGGCTTGTAGTTGGTGATTTTAATCTCTGTCGCAATCCTGAGGACACGAATAGGCCTGGAGGTGATCTGAATGAGATGCTCCTCTTCAATGAAGCCATTAGCTCCCTCGGCTTAATTGAGTTGCCACTCAAAGGTAGACGTTTTACATGGTCTAATAAGCAGCAATCTCCCCTTCTTGAACGCCTTGATTGGTTTTTTACATCTGCATGTTGGACTTTATCTTATCCTAATACTGTTGTCTACCCTTTAATCAATGAAACCTCTGATCATGTTCCCTGTGTCATTACTATTTCAACTTCCATTCCTAAACATTTTCTTTTTCGCTTTGAGAATTACTGGTTGGAGCACAGTGACTTCTATTCTATTGTTCAACAATTTTGGTCTGCACCCATTAATGTTACAGATGCAGCCAAGATCATTTCAGCTAAGTTCAAGGCACTTAGATTGGCACTCAAGACCTGGAAAAGGACACTTTCCAACTTAAAGTCCACTATTGCTAATGTCAAACTTCTGTTGGGTTTCTTCTGTCTTGTGGAGGAATTTAGAGACTTAACTGTAGTTGAGTGGAATTTTAAAGCCATTCTAGAGAATAAGTTGCAAACTCTACTACAGCATCAGCGATTATATTGGAAACAACGGGGAAAGATTAAATGGGTTACCTTGGAAGATGCCCCTACAAAATTCTTTCATGCAAATGCTACAATTAAATATAGAAGAAATCTTATCACTGTGTTGAAAGATGATGCAGGTTCAAGTATGGTTGACCATCAGGCAAAAGCTAAGTTAATTTGGACAACTTTTAAGGCCAGATTGGGGGTCTCTTCTAACACTCATATGAGCATTGATTTGGGGTTTTTCTTTCAGAATACTGTTGATACTGATACTTTGATTGAGCCATTTTCAACTGAAGAGATTGATGCAGTAGTAAAATCTCTGCCCTCTGACAAGGCGCCTGGCCCAGATGGCTTCAACACTGATTTCATTAAGAAGTGTTGGCCAATTGTTAAGCATGATTTTTATAACCTTTGTCAGGCTTTTTACAGTGGGAATGTCTGTTTGCAGAGTATTAATGGTTCCCATATCACTTTGGTTCCAAAGAAGGATAATGCAACAAAAATCAATGATTTCAGACCAATTTCTTTGCTAAATACTTCAGTTAAGATCCTTACCAAGCTTTTAGCTAATAGATTGCAGCTGTTGATGCCTGATTTGGTGCACAGAAATCAGTATGGTTTTATAAAACATAGATCCATTCAGAACTGCATTGCCTGGTCTCTAGAGTATCTGCACCTATGTTATCAAACTAAAAAAGAAATAGTCATTCTCAAACTTGATTTTGAGAAAACATTTGATAAAGTGGAACATCACTGGATGCTAAACATTATGCAATCCAAAGGTTTACCTCGGAGATGGTTGAATTGGATGAAACTAATCTTTTCTTCAGGTACCTCTGCTGTTCTCCTAAATGGAGTACCTAGCAAAGTATTCCATTGTAGAAGAGGGGTCAGGCAAGGAGACCCTCTATCCTCACTACTTTTTGTCTTGGCTGCAGATTTCCTTCAGAATATTCTCAACTATGCAAAGGCTCAGGGTTTGATTTCTTTGCCAATTGACTTGCCTCACAGTCAAGAATTTCCAATTTTGCAGTATGCTGATGATACTTTAGTTTTTCTAAATGGCAGTGCAAGGGAACTTTTCTTCTTGAAGGCTTTGCTTAATTCCTTTGCAGAGTTCACAGGGCTTAAGGTAAATTATTCTAAGTCTATGATGGTCCCTATCAATATACCTGATGATAGGTTTGACATTCTAGCCAGCACTTTTGGATGTACTAAAGGGAGTCTTCCTTTTACTTACCTGGGACTGCCTCTAAGCTTAACCAAACCCACTGTTGCTGATTTTTGGCCCATAGTAACTAGGTGTGAAAGAAGATTGGTGAGTACTTCAGCTTTTCTAAGCCAAGCAGGAAGATTAGAATTGGTAAATTCTGTTTTCAGTGCCCTGCCTACTTTTGCCATGTGCACATTTCTTTTGCCAAAGACAGTCATTGCACAAGTGGATAAGTATAGAAAACATTGTCTGTGGAGAGGTCCTGATCTTTCTAGCAACAAGCCATCCAAAACTTCCTGGAAAATGGTGTGTGTCAGTAAAGAAAATGGTGGTTTAGGCGTTCTAAACTTACAGACTCATAATGAGAGTCTACTTCTGAAGAATTTGCATAAATTTTATAACCAAGTTAATATCCCCTGGGTGCATCTTTTGTGGGCATCCTATTATTCAAATGGTTCTCTACCTATGTCAGATGCACGAAAAGGATCTTTCTGGTGGAGGGATTCTCTCAAGCTCCTTTACCAGTTCAAAGGAATGGGTTCAGCTTTGGTTTGTAATGGATCTTCTTGTTTTTTCTGGTTGGATGTTTGGGACAGTCATTTACTCTCCCACCATTTTCCACACCTATTCTCTTTTGTCAGAGATCAGAAGTTAACAGTTCAACAAGTGGCTCAGACTTCAAATGTACTTGATCTCTTTTACTTGCCCCTTTCTGATGAAGCTTATCAACAATTTCAAGAACTACTCCAGTTACTCAATGACCTTCATCTCCAAGCTGAACCAGATCAGTGGACATATATTTGGGGTTCTTCAGGTTTCTCCCCTAAGAAGGCTTACATGCATCTCACAGGCTCATCTCAAGTTCACCCAGTGTTTAGATGGTTATGGAAGACTTGCTGTCAGAATAAGCGTAAAATCTTCTTCTGGCTTCTTCTTAAGGACAGGTTGAGTACTAGGCAACTCTTGTGAAGGAGGCATATGTTCTTAGAAGATTACAACTGTGTTCATTGTGTTTCAGCACCAGTCGAGGAAACTGTCCTGCATTTGTTCTTCAGCTGTCCTTTTGCACAAATCTATTGGGCAAGTTTGGGTCTGCTGCCTCCCCAGTCTGTTGATCCATTTGTGGTAATCACTACGTACAGAACTCAGCTTCACTGTCCATTTGCTTTGGAAATTCTCATCACAATGTGTTGGAGTATTTGGTCAGTGAGAAATGACCTCATCTTCAGGGGCATCCAGCCATCTCTGAATCGAAGCAAGACCATCTTCAAGAAGGAATTTGCTCAAGTTATTCTTAGAGCAAAACCTAGTTATGAACCCTATATTAGTCAATGGTTAGAAGGCTTTGTGTAATTTTGCTCATTTTCTTTTTAACCTTCTTTGTATCGTGAATTTTGTTGTAAAAAATTATTCTCAATTTAATAAAAGCCAGTAGGGGGAAACCCCTCCTGTATTCATCAAAAAAACAACGACCAGCACCGCGCCGTTATCATGGAACACGCGGTCACCACCGCAGCGAGTCGCTTCCCATCGGCGGCGTATGATCACGACCATGTGCAGGTTAGAGAGGCGATGATGGCGCTGGTGAAGGCCCGAGGTGCTGCGGTCGCTTGACGAGTGGGCGGGGTCGAACATACTATCGTTGTTGAAGCCGGTGGACCAATCGTGGAAGCTGCACGACCTGCTGCCGGACTCGGCGTCGCTGGGTTCCGCGAGGCTGTGGACGATCTGCCGACGAGCACACGGAAGATATCCCCGATGACTACTACGTCTGTCTGGTGGGCAACATGGTGACGGAGGCCCTCCACTCCACACATACCGCGCCGCTTTCAACAGCTTCGTTGGCTACAAAGCTTGATTTCGGGAGACGGAAGGAATTCTATTTGATTTCGGACTGGGGATAGGTTTGGAGTCCTTAACAGAATTGCATACAAAGCTTGATGCGGAGCTTGAAAGCTTGGTGTCACGTAGTAGTATGTGTAAATATATTTGAGTCGATATACACTACTTTTACGTAACATCTGTAGAATGGATCGGACTTTAGTGTCTAGACCATGTACGTATCTTTGTATTTTTTCACTCAGACGGAAACGTATTCCACGCAAAAGAAAAACAGACGGTTCTATGATGACCAAGACCGAGACACTTTAGGATTTTTAGGTCGGACGAAAATTATTGGTGGAAGACTTGAGTCCAACAAAAATAATGATGCATGTCAATGTAGAGGTCGTACTTGACTCATGTTTCTAAAATAGACGTAGTATTTGAGATTGAATCTTAGTTTAGGAGGAGTCTTATCTTACATGTTGGTGGACAAAAAATCTTAGCGAAAATTTTGTCTCTTTATTATTAGGTATATAATATAATATAAATGTAGGCTTCACTCCACTTCATGTCACAGCAAGAACCAGACAGGACTGGAGTATTCGACACCACCATGGCGGCCGGCGGAACAGGAAACCGGGACGCCGGCGGCGGCAGCAACGCCACGCCCATGCACGTGCTCATGCTCCCGTGGCTCGCCTTCGGCAACATCGTCCCGTTCGCGCAGCTGGCGCGGAGGCTCCTGGCCTCCTCCTCCTCCGTCCGCGTCACGTTCCTCACGGCCGCTGGGAACGTCCCGCGCGTCGAGGCCATGCTGTCCTCGGCCTTTTCCGCCGGTCGGGTGGCCGTCGTGCCGCTGAACCTGCCCCGCGTGCCCGGGCTTCCTGAGGGAGCCACCAGCACGGCAAACCTCTCGCCCGAGGGCGCCGAGCTGCTCAGACGCCGCCCGGCCCCAGGTGGCTGCGCTGCTGGCCGAGCTCCGCCCGGACGCCGTGCTGCTCGACTTCGTCACCCCGTGGGCCTCCCACGACGCCACGGCGCTGGGCGTCGAGTCGTTCCACTTCAGCGTCTTCTTCGCCGTCGCTTGCGCATACCTCACCGTCCCCGCACGCCGCCCCGACGGATCTGGAGCGGGGCGCTGCCGTCAGCGCGCGACCTCATGTCCGCCCCCGCTGGCTTTCCCGCCTCCTCCCCGCTCGCCGCCACCGGCGTTCCGGTATACCAGGCCGCCGACTTCACCTACATGTTCAGCAGCTTCGTCGGCCAGCCCTGCGTCCATGAACGACTGGTGGCCGGCATCCGGGTCTGCGACGGCATCGTGCACAAGACCTGCGCCGAGATGGAGGGCGCCTACGTTGACTACCTCGCCGCCCAGTTCCGGAAGCCCGTGCTCGTGGGGGGGCCTCTGGTGCCGGACCCGCCCCAGGGGGAGCTGGACGAACGCTGGGCCACCTGGCTGTCCGCGTTCCCGGACGGCGCCGTCGTCTTCGCGTCGTTCGGCAGCGAGACGTTCCTGCCGTCCGCCGCGGCGACGGAGCTTCTCCTGGGCCTCGAGGCCACCGGCCGCCCATTCCTCGCCGTGCTCAACTCCCCGGACGGCGCGAGCGCGGACGGGGTCGTCCCGCCGCCGGGGTTCGCGGAGAGGGTGGCAGGTAGAGACGTGGTGTGCTCCGGCTGGGTGCAGCAGCAGCACATCCTGCGCCACCGCAGCGTGGGGTGCTACGTCACCCACGCCGGCTTCAGCTCCGTCGTGGAGGGGTTCGTCGACGGCTGCCGCCTCGTGCTGCTGCCCATGAAGGGCGACCAGTACCTCAACGCGGCGCTGTTCGCGCGCGAGCTCCGCGTGGACGTCGAGGTGGCGCATCGCGACGAGAACGGCTGGTTCCGGCGCCAGGACGTGTGCGACGCGGTCGCCGCGGTGGTGGCGGACGGAGGGGAAGGGGACGCAGGGAAGTGGGCTGACTTCTTGACGGACGACGGCGTGCAGGGAAGGTTCGCCGACGAGTTCGTCCGGCAGCTCAGGGAGTTCGTTAGTGCGGCCTCGAGTTGATTGAGGGCTCGACCTTCTCTTGTACGCTTGGAACGCGCTGTCAAGTGTCAAGTGTCAACTGTGATCAATGTGTTGGTGTCCACTTGTACGTTCTCTTTTCCTTTCTGTGTTTTAAGCATGTGTTTGTATTGAGGGTTGGAATGGATTGGGTCGGGTTGAAGGGGTTTTTTTTTTATTTAGCCTAGGGTCGGGTTGAAGTTTTGAACCCAGATTTCATAGTATTTGGTTGGGGTTAAAATATATTCGTGTATCTCCTCTTCCTTGTGGATTCAAGTTTAGCCCTTATTTTTTCTTTAATGAGCTTCAACTATTGCAAGGCAATTATAAACTTTTTAGCTTCTTGGCTCTCTTATAATTTAAAATTAATATTTACTTAGTTTTTTGTTTTTTAATTGTATAGGTTTGTCGTATGATCCAAGATGATGCATATTGTATACTTATTATTATGTGCTTCTTTACTAGTTATTGTAATTTCTTATTTTTAAGGCTTAATTAATCCTTTTCTATTATTTAACTTTTTATTGAAGTTTTTTTTAAATGTTCTTAAATACACTTTTAGTAAGAACTTATTAGCTCTAATCTACCTTAACCTTTGATGAATCCTACATGCTAGACCAATACAATGGTCACGTACTGTTTTGATTTTTTTTTATATGGTCGTATCGTATCCTATGTTTCGTTTCCTTACAAATTCCCTGTTGTCCTATGCTCGTCATAAACCCATATTTTTATTTTTACTTTATTCTTTTTTTTTTACACCGAACACTATTAAGGGGCCCATATCTAATTCTGATCTAGAAATGGGTCTTTTGCCTACAGTGGTCTTGCCAGACTTGATTTAGGTCATGACACGTACACATAGAACATTTCACATAGCATAGGCTGTTGCTTGCCGTTGTGCTTGTCTGCATCTGCTGCTCTGCTCGTATGCAATCGCTGCTTGCCCACATTCTTCGCTCGCCTAAGCCCATGTTCCATGTTCGCCCACAGCCAGCTTCTCGCCTGCTCTTTGCTCGCCTGTTGTGAATTTTTTTTTATTTTTAACACTTTTTAAAAACTATTTTTAATTTTAGCACCGAAACCTTTTTTATTTTATACCTAACACATTTGGCCGCTCCTCACGTGAGGGAGCGGCATTTCAACTTTGCCGCTCCCCACGTGAAGGAGCGGCAAGGCTGCTGACGTGGCAGTGGTGCCACGCGAGCACGGGGCTGCCGCTCCCCCTGGAGGAACGGCAAGGCTACCGATCCCCAGATCAGGGAGCGGCAAGCCTGCCGCTCCCCCAGAGGGGAGCGGCAAGCCCAAGCCCGATTCAATCTCCGGGTCACGGGTACTACTCCAAATCCTAGTCGCCTGCAGGCAGCACCTCTTGTCCTTATCCACGGTGACTACATCAACAAGCCCAAGATGCGTGCACTGCGCTGCTATGCTACTACACCCTCCAGGCGGCGGACGGCGAACGACGTTGGCGACGTGGGCAGGTCCGATGTGGTCCCCAGATCCGTAGCAGATGGTGCTGCTCACGTGGTGGCAGGGCATGGTCTCACGTGAGGAGCGGCCAAAAGTGTTAGGTATAAAATAAAAAAAGTTTCGGTGCTAAAATTAAAAATAGTTTTTAAAAAGTGTTAAAAATAAAAAAAAATTACATGTTGTTGCCGCTTGCCTACGTTAGATTGAACGTGGGTTAGACCCATATATTATCTAATTAAGTCAAATAAAATTCTAAGATCCGTATTAAATAATGCGCGTAATATTATTTAGTCTTATAATGGATTTTGAATGAACGCTGACTCGACTTATGAAAGGACTGTGTTTGTCTACATTGAGAAGATTGAGAAAGGATGAGAGTGAGCTGTGGCCGTGCCGTGTCGAATTCGACCCGGCATGACCCACAAGGTGCGGGACATGGAAAAGGTTTTGCCACTCAAGCCAATTATGGAGCCGCTAAAGCCTATTATGGAGCTGACAGGAGTTTCTCCCCCTAATGACTAAAGTTATGGGCAGGAGTTCATTTGCTCGAGTGAAGGGCCAGCCATTAGGTTTTCGAGGAGCGACTGCTCGAGTTTCTGACCCTAACCGCTAAAGCCAATTAGGTTTTCGGGGAGCGACTACGTGACTGGTCAAGTATCTACCCCTAACCGCTAAAGCCAATTATGGAGTTGACAGGAGTTTTTGCCCCTAATGAGGAAAGTTATGGGCAGGAATTCATCTGTTCGAGTGAAGGGCCAGCCATTAGGTTTTCGGGGAGCGACTGCTCGAGTTTCTGCCCCTAACCGCTAAAGCCAATTATGGAGCTAACGAGAGTTTCAGGGGTTTCTGCTTCAGTTTCTGCCCCTAACCGCCAAAGCCAACTATGGAGCTGACGGGAGTTTCAGGAGTTTCTGCCCCCTAATGAGAAGCTGACAGGAGTTTCAGGAGTTTCTGCTCCTAATGAGGAAAGTTATGAGCACGGGTTATGGGGGTTTTCTTCCGTAGTAGCGCTTTCATCTGCTTGGGTGAGCACGTTCATCTGCTCGGGTGAAGAGCGACCATCAGGTTTTCGAGGAGTGACTACGTGACTCAAGTTTCTGCTCCTAATGAGGAAAGTTAGGGGTAGGGGTTACGGGAGTTTTCTTTGGTAGCAGCTCCCTTGGTCTCACGCACAAACACGTCCACTGCATCCGCTATGGCCAAGCCTTCCCGTCCCAGTTCCTGCAAGCACGGGAATAGGAAGCGCATGCCTCCGAACCGAGTCATCTACATGCGCGTTCATCTGCCCGGGTGAAGGGCGGCCATCAGGTTTTCGGGGAGCAACTACGCCACTGCTCGATTGCTCCATGACTTCATCTTCTTCCTGACGTTTCTGGCAGCTTCATCTTCTTCCCGGCGTATCAGACGGCGGGAAATCGGCAATGCAACCTCTCTGCACTGCATCGAGCGGGACAACTACTCCAACAATGCCGACTAGCGCAACCGGCTCTGGTGTAGTGGTGAGCAGAGGTTGTAGTGTCGCTACATCCGTTGTTGGATTCGTTTGTCTTCTAATTTGCTTCTATATGTGTGTGAGGCTTGCTTGTAAATCGATCTATATATGTGAAATGTGAATCGAATTTTTTACTCTTTATTATAAACTGCAACGGACCCGATGGGCTGGCCATGCTGTTGGGCCAAACCGGCATGACCCAACTCTTATAGGTTGTGCCTAGGCCGTTACTGCAGCTCATGGGTGGGCATGGCATGGCCCGATGAGTCAGCCGAGCCGTGCCGGCCTGAACCCATCAGGTCATGCCTTGGTCGGGCCGTGCGGTGCCACGCCGGGCCAGACGGCCTATTTGGTTATGGTTCGGGAGTTAAAGGATATAAACTGTGGAATCCCGATACAGGAAAGACTTTCATGAGTAGGAGTGTTGTTTTCAATGAATCTGTGATGTTTAGTGACAGTTTAACCTCAAATCATGTTCCTGAGAATTCTGAAAAGGAGCTGCAGTATATCAGTGTGCAGGTGGAGCATGATGATGGTGAGGCAGGTGTACAGGTGGAGCCAGTTGATGATCATGATGATGAAGTTGCTGTTGATGGTGCTCATGATGATGTTCAGCAAAACTCACCTCCTGTTTTGCAGCTAGAGGAGGATGTTCCTATTGCTCAACGCAGGTCCAAGAGGAATTGTGGACCTCCAAAGCGTCTTATTGAGGAATGTAATTTGACTTATTATGCTCTGAGTTGTGCTGAACAGGTGGAGAATGTTCATGAGCCTGAAACTTATAAGGAAGCTATTGCTTGTGGTGATCGTGAGAAGTGGATTTCAGCTATGCATGATGAGATGCAGTCTCTAGAGAAGAACTGCACTTGGGAGATTGTTCCTTTGCCTAAGAAAAAGAAGACCGTCCGCTGCAAATGGATCTTCAAAAGAAAGGAGGGTTTAACTCCAAGAGAGCCTCCAAAGTATAAGGCAAGGTTAGTAGCAAAAGGCTACAGTCAAGTTTCTGGTGTTGACTATAATGACGTTTTCTCTCCCATTGTCAAGCATAGTGTAAGGTCCAAATGGCTAGAGGGGGGTGAATAGCCTATTTAAAATTCTACAAGCTTCACTAAACAAACACGTTAGTATAAAAGATGGCTAAGCTGATTCTAGCACTAGCTCAACTACACTATGCAAGCCGCCTATATAATTCTAGTGAAGCAAGGCTAAGATCTCTAATACACACCAACAAGGCTAAGTCACTAAGCTACTTACTCCTATGTGATAAAAGCTACGCTAAGCAAACTACACTAGAACTAGTACAAGAAAGTAAAGAGAGAGACTTGATTCTTATACCAACGATGTAGAGAAGTAATGAAATCGAAGAATCAATCACAATGATCAATCACAAGAGAAATCCTCGGCAAAGAGATGACACAAGATTTTTTACCGAGGTTCACTTGCTTCCCGGCAAGCTACTCCTCGTTGTGGCGATGCACCCACTTGTCGGTTCGCGAGCTAATCGACTATCAAGAGTCGAGCCCTCGGCGGGCGCCGCACAACCGCACACAAGATGGGGATCCTCCAAGCCACGAGCTCTACTAGAGTATCCAATTTGCGAACTCCCGCGGGGAAGGATCAAGAACCCCTTACAACACTTGGTGAGGGCTCCAACAATCTCCAATTGTGAGCTCAATCACCTCCGCTGCTCCAAGCCGTCTACCGTGTCGAGAAACACGGAAGAGTAACAAGAAATCCGCAGCAACTCGAAGATCAAGTGCCTCTAGAATGCAACTCTCAAGCAATGCACTTGAATCTCACTCAATCTCACTCAAGATGTGCAACTAAGCAAAGAGATGAGTGGAGGGGTTGTTCTCTAGCTCAAAGGATGTCTCTATATCTCAAAATGTGCAAGAGTTTTTTTTTCAAACCCCGGACAACCTCTATTTATAACGAAGGGGTACGCAGCTAGCCGTTACGGACGACGCAGTTCAAATCGCGCTGACCGGACGCTCCGGTCAGGGTGACCGGACGCGTCCGGTCACTACAAGACAACCGTAAACAGTGCGCGTCAGAACTAGCCGTTACCCTGACCGGACGCACTCAACCGTTTGACCGGACGCGACAGTGTCAGCGTTCGGTCGCGTTCCAGTAAGCTCCCGTCGAGACCGGACGCGTCCGATCGCACGTGACCGGACGCGCCGCGCGTCCGATCAACACTCTACCCTTCTAGACGCCTGACCGGACGCTCCGGTTCCGTGAGGGACCGGACGCGCCGGTCGCGCGCTGTACTTCAGCGCACAGGAGAACTGACCGGACGCGCTGGTCAGGCCAGACCAGCGTCCGGTCACAAACCCTAGCGCCCACGCCGCGTTGAACTGACCGGACGCGTCCGGTCAAACCGAAACCGTGTCCAGTGCAGCGTCCGATCGCCGTTTTTCAGTGAAAAACAATTTGGACTTTCACCACCTTTTCTAGACTCCGGCGCAATAGAAAATAGGCATTTCATTTCCTCGAAAACGCCTGAATCCCGCGCTCGCACGCTCGGCGGAAGGGAGAGCGAACCCCAAACCCCTTACTACCGCTCAAACACCACCGCCTTCGCAAAAGTGCCAACACCATCATGTGAAAAACACCATGTGCATGTGTGTTAGCATTTTCACAAACATTTTTCAAGGCGTTAAGTTAGCTCTCTACTAGATCCTAATACATATGCTCAAGACATTGATCTAGTGGCACTTGATTTTCGAGCTAACTGTGATTGCCCCTCTTGATAGTCGGCTATGTATCCTAAACCCGGTCAATCACTTCTCTACTTATCTTAGACCGACAAAAGGAAAACCCTATGGTTATACCTTTGCCTTGCGCTCCTAGATCCTTCTCTTCCACTTGATCATCATGTCCATCATTTTATGTGCATTCCATCATGATCAACATTTCATGTCCATGCACCATCTCTTTGTGATCTTGTGGCCACCACTCCTTGCCACGTACACCTTCATCACATGTGTTGCTTATGCCTAACTCAAAACACTTAACACATGGCATTAGCAACTTGGTGTCATTAATTACCAAAACCAAACTTGGGCTTTCACATAGCACTATACGTACTTTCTTTAGTATTGTTGCTTCACATGATCTTGAGCTTGAGCAGTTAGATGTGAAGACTGCATTTTTGCATGGTGTTCTTGAGGAGGATATATACATGGACCAGCCGGAAGGGTTCATAGTGCCTGGCAAGGAAAAATTTGTGTGCAAGTTGAAGAGGTCCTTGTATGGTTTGAAGCAATCCCCTCGTCAGTGGAATAAAAGGTTTGATTCATTTATGTTGTCGCATGGTTTTAAGAGGTCAAAATTTGATAGCTGTGTTTACATTAAGCATGTTAATGGATCACCTATATATCTGTTGTTATATGTTGATGATATGTTGATTGCTGCCAAGAGTAATGTTGAAATCACTAAATTGAAGAAATTGTTGAGTAGTGAGTTTGACATAAAAGATCTTGGTGCTGCTAAGAAAATTCTCGGTATGAAAATTACTAGAGACAGAAAATCTGGTTTGTTATTTCTTAGTCAGCAAAATTATATTAAGAAAGTTCTTCAGCGTTTCAATATGCATCATGCTAAGGCTGTTAGTACTCCTATTGCACCTCACTTTAAATTGTCAGCTGATCAGTGTCCTAGTACAGATCAAGAGATTGAATACATGTCAAGAGTTCCTTATTCTAGTGTTGTTGGGTCTTTGATGTATGCCATGGTTTGCTCTCGTCCAGATTTATCATATGCTATGAGTTTGGTTAGCAGGTATATGTCTAATCCTGGTAAAGAACATTGGAGGGCAGTTCAGTGGATTCTCAGGTACCTCAGAGGCACAGTGGATTCTTGTTTGAAGTTTGGTAGAACTGATAAAGGACTTATTGGTTATGTGGATTCAGATTATGCTGCTGATCTGGACAGGAGAAGGTCTCTCACAGGTTATATGTTTACAGTTGGCAGTTGTGCTGTGAGTTGGAGGGCTACATTGCAGTCTGTTGTTGCTTTGTCTACTACTGAAGCAGAATACATGGCTGTTTGTGAAGCGTCCAAGGAATTAATTTGGCTGAAAGGTTTGTACACTGAGCTGTGTGGAGTTGATTCTTGCATTAATTTATTTTGTGACAGTCAAAGTGCCATTTATCTTACCAAAGATCAGATGTTCCATGAGAGGACTAAACATATTGACATCAAGTACCATTTTGTTCGTGATGTGATCGAAGATGGTAAGTTAAAGGTATGCAAGATCAGTACTCATGATAATCCTGCTGATATGATGACTAAACCTGTTCCTGTTGCTAAGTTTGAGTTGTGCTCGAGCTTAGTTGGTTTAGTGGATTAGTCCAAGAGGCTATTTGGCGCCAGTGGTATTTTCTTTCTTATGTTCAGGATGAAGGTGTTAAGTCATGCTACAAGATGTATTTGTCTCAAGGTGGAGTTTGTTGAATATGTTCCAAATACATGCGTGGTGTGCATGGCACTTGGAGATCTGACCGAGTACGAAGCCAAAAGAGTTATGGCTCTGAAGACGTGAAGGCCTAGTCATCGGGAGCTATTTTTGGTGGACATACTTATGAATGGTTATGCATGGTCTTAGCCTCCCCTACGTATGGTTCATATACCTTATGTTAGAGTTCCATCGAGACAACAGAATATTATTCATTCATTCTCTTGTAAGCTGCCGCATGGCGTTGTAACCCGACTCTTGAAAATAGTGAGGAGAGTTTGCTGGCTGGCGCCCGTGGTTTTTCCCCTTCACATTGGAGGGGTTTTCTACGTTAAATCTTGTGTCTCGCTGTGATTGATCTCTTATTCTTCATCGTTTATTTGCCGTCATTTACAACACTGCAGTGTGTTGAGCAAGAATGGCCAAGCCACCGTGTCGAACGCCTTGGATATGTCGAGCTTGAGCAGTGCCTTGGGAATTTTACTCTTTCGGATGAACACGGCTGCCCTTTGTACGAATTTGTAGTTGTCATGGATGGTTCGTGCTCTAATGAAGGCGTTCTGATTGGGCGAGATGATCTATGGCAGTTTGGGCGCCAATCTCGCCGCCAGCAGCTTGGATGCTAACTTTCCGAAGCCGTGGATCATCGTAATCGGCTGGTAATCGCTTGGCGTGGATGCGTCTGGTATCTTGGGCAGCAGGACTATGTATGCATTGTTGAGGGTGCGGAACATCCGGCTGTCCCTGAAGAAAAGCGCGTTGAGTGCTTGCATGACGTCATTCTTGATTGTTGCCCACGCTGCTTTGTAGAATGCCCCCGTGAAGCCGTCCGGACCCGGTGCTCTATCAGACGGCGTGTCGCGCACGGCGGCCAACACCTCTTCCTCGGTGAAAGGAAGCTCTAGGCTCGAGAGGTCTAGCGGCACTATCCCCACGGCACTGTAGTCGAAGGTGACAGCTCCCGACCCCGGCGTCCCAAAGACGTTTTGGAAGTGCTCATGAATGGCCGCCTCCATCTCCTCCCAGGATGTGCAAATGTTGCCATTGCCGTCCTTGATGCACACGATGTTGTTTCTCCGCTTTTTGCCGCATGCCAACAGGTGAAAATATTTGGTGTTAGCGTCCCCGTCGGCTAGAAACCTGATCCGCGAACGCTGCCGCGCAATGGTGCGCTCCAGTGAGGAGAGACCGAGACGGAAGAACCTTTGATGATTTTCTGCTGTAGGAGTGGAATAGGTTGCAAATGTTGTTGAGAGGGATCCAATTATCTTTAGCCAGGGATGAGGTTGTTTGGGAACAAGAGAAATCAGGAAGATACACAACCAAATGTTTATATAGATTCTTATCATTTGGAGGGATCAAATGCTCAACTCTCAATGAAATTTGGCAATGTGGAGTTCCCCCTGACGATCCAAATATTTCTATGGATGGCTTATCATGATAGGATACAATGTACGTGGAGTGCAGCTGAAGCGAATAAAGTGGTCTGGGTCACCACATTGCAAGAGCTGTGATAGTTTAGAAACATCTGACCATATTCTGTTTCATTGCCCAATTGCATCTTCCACTGGACGTTTTTTTCGTTGTGCGCTGGGTTGGTCTAGATCACCCAACTGTCTTGAAGCTCTGTTTGTAGAGGTGATCGGCAACCTAGATGGAGGGTTGAAGAGCTTGACTTTGTTTGTATGTGCAGGTGTTATGGGGACTCTATGGAAGACAAGGAACGACGTCATCTTCAATGGCAAAGTGTTGGCGTCCCTGAAGAAGATCATCCACAAGATAAACTTGCTGGTTAAGTCGTTGAAGCCCAAAGCTCATGCCATAGCGGAAACAATAATCCTGGAGAAGCTGCAACAAGGCCTAACGGAGGCGTGATAGTCTTTCTGTCTGGATAGTTGAGTTGGTTCTTTTTAGTTAGCTGTAAGATGTTAAGTCTTTTCCTGGCGTTGAACTGTTGAATGTTGAGGTTAGTTGAGAGGTATTTTCTGTTGGTTTTAGGCCATGGACCTACCCACTGCTACTTGTGCGTTATTGTAAACTGGTAACCCCAGTTATGATCGAAGTTCAATTTTAAGGTTTCTAATAAAGCTGGGCTGAGATTTTGATCTAAAATAAAACATATCATCAACATTTTTATGGCATGATTAATCTAATGATCCTTATTTGGTATCATATATATTAATATTTTTTATTACTTCTCTTATATTTTAAGTGCTCGATTTTTTTTGTTGTCATTAGGTAACATGTTATGAATTATCTTTTTAATCATACTAGTTGATCGTTAAAGATTATTGCCTAAAAATTTAGGCAGCTGGAATATAGCAACTCCCTTATATTTGGACAAATTTGAGACTGATTGACTTCTCGACATGTGAGATATACGCTTATTTTGGAACGTATGTGGTATCCATTATCCTGATATTTAGTCAACAAAATAAACATCCATGTTCATTAATTAAGTCTAGAAATTATCATGATAGTAGAAAATAAAAACAAAATAAGCATATATGTGTGTGTGTCTACGTGCATTGTGTGGTGTGGTGTGTAAGAGCAACTCTAGCATGGGCCCTACTTGAACCCTCATAGGTAAACATAGGTGCTCGGGATAAAAACACGACTCCGTCGGGAACCCTACCAGAGACCTTAAATTTGGATGGCCACACAAATCCTTCCTCCAGCCCACATTCCTAGGGGCTCTAGGCCAAGCCCCAAACAACGGTTTCGCGCGACTCCTCCCAGCAGCGGGCACAACTTCTCCCGGCGGCGCAGGACTCGCTCCCACGGCGTGCACAACTCCGTGGCGTGACTTGCTCTCGTGGCACGCATGACTTACACCACTGTGCTTCTCCTCCCAACAACGCGACTCCCTCCCCTTTCCTGACTGCATGACGCCCCCGACAAGACCCACTTGTTTTGGCCAAGAAAGTCAATGACAATCAGTCCCACGTGTGATTTCTGTTAGAATGAATTTGATGCCTCTATTTTGAGAGCACCGCTGAAGTGCAGCCTAGAAAATAGAGTCCTCAAATAAAAAAATAGGGGCCCTATTTTGATGACTACTGCTAAAGTTAATCGAACATCATTTCATTTAATATCTACGTGCTAGACTGTTACCTTGTCAAAGACGAAGGTCCAGCAGTGCTAACTTCCAGAGGAGCTCTGAATATGAGTGATTATCTGCTTTCCTGATGTGGTGTTCAATGACTGTAACTTGCCTGCGCATTTCTTGCTTGTTGGTTTATTAGTTATTTGATTGACTGATGTTATTGATTAACTGGCTATATAATTCCCTCCATGCGTCCAGATTCGTCTCCAAGGAATTGAATATACTCTGTCTGTCTCAAAATATAAGTGTTCCACTAAGCACTAAGTGACTAGAACTAATAAGATTTATTCCTTGTAACCAACAACAAACAAAATATGTGGATTCATTAAGTTGTAGAGAATCTAAAAAACCTTACAAGTATACTTGAGGTGCAATTCTAGCACATTCATAAATACCATAATAATTTTTAATACAAAACCAACAAAGTCATCTTGGAAACTATATGAGTTGTGCTCATTATGCTCCCGAAAGTTTATGTTAATTATTTAGAGAAAACAACAAATTCAAAGGAAAAGACTCAAAACTAAAATGTTGTCGGTATTGACGAGAGCTACAGTTTTTTTAATATAAATTTCATCTCTGTTTGACTCCAAAGGAAAATACATGGTTTTCTAGGTCAAAAAATATGATTTTTCTAGGTAACGAGTTACTTGCACTTAATATGCTATTAAAAGTTTGTATGAATTTTTTAAACGTCTTAACGACCAAATGAGAAAATTGTATACTCATTGGGGGCTACAATTTTGATATAACAAAAAATCGTCCCCATCCTCAGTTTGTTTTTTTTGAGAAGCGCGACAGGAAAGTTACTGAGGGTGTGTTCAGTTGGTGAAAAGTGGGTGAAAAGTTACTGTAGCACCTTTCGTTGTTATTTGGCAAAATTTATCTAAATATGGACTAACGAGGCTCAAAAGATTCGTCTCAATATTTACAGACAAACTATGCAATTAGTTATCTTTTTTACCTACATTTAATACTTCATGCATACGTCCAAAGATTCGATGTGATGGGTGGAAGAGGAAATATTTTGAGTTTGCATGGGAAGTGAACACACCCTGAAATACAATTCAGTCTAAGGCCGTGTTTAGATGCCGGATTTGGGGAACGCCGAATTACTGTGCTACACTGTAGCAATTTTGTTTTTATTTGGTAATAATTGTCCAAATATTGATTAATTAGGCTCAAAATGTTCGTCTCGTAAAGTACAATCAAACTGTGCAATTAGTTTTTGATTTCATCTACATTTAGTACTCTATATATGTGCCGGTATTTTGATGTGATGAGAAATCTTCTTTTTGCATAGTAGAATTTGAGGTGAATTTAGAAAACTAAACAAGCCCTAACTAGTACTCAGACCCAGCACAAAAGCATATGTAAATGTAAATTATCGATCCACAAAAGCAACTTTATGAAGCAGAAGCGCAACAGGAAAGTCAAATACTGGACCAAGTCACCTTCGCCGTGATAGTAGCAGCCTTAGGCCTTTCTTTACCCACAAAAGCAACTTTATGCAGCAGAAGCACGACAGGAAAGTCAAATACTGGACCAATTCACCTTAACCGAGATAGTAGCAGCCTTAAGCCTTATCTGTCTCCTGGTAAATCTATGTAGCTTAGCTTGAAACTTAATCTGTCGACTGGCAGGACCATGACTGGTACCCACCTTGAACTTCAAAATCATCGTAGTACTGAACGGGACAGCAACCACGAACCTTCTCACCGCCCCCAATTGAGCAATGATTCCATCAAAAAGTTGGATTCCTTCATAGACATCCAGAACATCAACCAAGGAACTTAAAGATAAACTAAAACCACTTTGTACTTCTGATATAACAACTTCTACTGTGGCCTCCACAGCTGGCCCAAGAACTGCTAAAGTTACATCAACTGCGCCAGAAGTGCCAATAATTCGATGTTTGGCTAGTTCCATTGCTCTATAGAGGTAGCATGAGCATGATAACGCTCCATCAATCAGTTGCAGATCATCCTCATCGTGCACTCCAGTCTTAATCCTCATGTCAAATTCTATTAGAACAGCATTTACCCATTAGGATACCTCTCTTAGGGCCAGTCATTTCAACTAGAGAACCCTGCTGCACGACGATGGGGTCATCCCTGCTATAATTAAAAATATAGTTAAGCATGCCATCCTTCTCATCCCGTACTGCTATGTATCCATATAATGGTATTGAGCCATTGCCGATATGAATTTTGGACAACATCACTGAGAAAAATTGGAACATGTATCGTGGACGTGGACAGTGTACACGTCTGGGTGCTTCGAGAACATCATTGGCTCCAACCGAGTCTCGTTACGATCAGCAAGATCACCTTCATAAAACTCTTCCTGCAGACTCTTATTCTTGTATATGGCACCATCACGGTGGGTGCTATCTGATGTGGGATGTGCGACATATATATCATCCAATTCATGGTTGTACTGAATGGCCTCACTAGGTGCCGTTGTCCTCCTAAGATTGTCTGTGTCAGTGCATTTGGTCGTACCACACGCGAATGGAATAAGCCTCCAGGGTTCATAAACAGATCCATATAGACGATCCAGCTCTGAATGTGCTGATGTTAACGGCATGAGTGGAGCTTCTCGTCGTGCAAGCGCTGCAGGCCACCGACTCCAGCGGCACAAGCGAGGCAGATCGGAACCAACTCTACCGATTGATCGTAGGAGGAACTGCATATCCACCGATTTAGTTTCTTCAGCGAGATTGGAAGTGGCCGGACGCTGGGCGGCGGCTATTTGACCTGGTGTGGGGAATTTCCATCCTCAGTTTGTATGAAAAATATACAGTTTTTTTAAGGTGAAAGGATAGCCCTACCATGTAACTAGTATTACACACCGCGTGGGCCAAGCTCATGGGTACCCATTCAGGGCCCAAGTATCGCTGGTTGGGCTTGCTTGTCCTTGCCCCTCTCGCTTCTCGGCCTGCAACGCTTGTGCTTGTCAATTGTCATTTCCATTCCACCGCACGCTTCAGTTACTGTACTTCCTTGACCAATCGTCTCCCCCACTGCTGACTGCTGCTATGCTGACGTGCCTTCTTCCCCTGTGGCCGCTGTTCGGCGACGGCTGACGCCTGACGTCCCGGCGGTATTCATGGCGTCCCAACGATTCCCAAATAGAACTTCATTGCAAGGAGAGTGATCAAATAGGTAGCGACTCCTAAATAGCTAGTATAGGAACAATGCCAACACAGCGCTGGCCTTGGATGGGGTGCCAGCCACCGGCGATGTGCCTCGTCTGTCACCAGACCTGCATGGCTGGCTCCATAGCTCAGCATCTGATGCTGTAAGTTCTTCCATGTTCGTTTTACTGTCTTAGCATATATAAGGCCACGGCTACCATCTTTTCTCCCTCTCTCCCCGTTGTGGTAGCTAAAGGTTTACGAATACTCTGTGGTAGTTGGGTGACATGTTGGTTCAGTAGTGGTAGTCTTTCTTCTGCAGGCCTGCTGTCTGCAGATGGATCAATGCAAAGTCGATCGGCAGGAACAATCTGCATCCATGTGGCAGAGGGACCATGCATCACAGTGTCACAAGAAAAAATGGAGAAACAAAGCTTCGTTATCACTACAGATTACAACACTTCATCCACGCATGCAGCTGCATGCTCAGCGCACCCGGCCTCAGGCTCGGCTCTCAGGTTGTTCCATGTAAGTTGAACAAACTAGGGATACAGATGCACACACACAACCAACACCACTAGGGATGAAAACGATCGGAAACGATCGATAGGAGGCCAAATCACAGTGTCGCAGGTAGCAGCCAACACATCGTATACAAGGTAAAGGCTAGAAAACAGAACATCGAGTGTTGATTGTCTTTTTGTTATACATATGAAATACTTCCGTTAGATAGTTCCTTTCCAAAAATTATTTGCCTTGTGTGCAGATGTGATCCTTTCCAAAAAAAAATTGTCTTGTGTGCTTGCAGCTTGCGTGTACAGATGTGATCCTTTCCAAAAAAAATGTCTTGTCTGCTTGCGTGTGTAATGCATTGTATATCTATAAATAAATAAGGATTTATTAATTAAAGGCCTTTAAATCGGTAATTACCGACGGTAAATTACCGGTTAAATACGGGAATCTTCGAAAACGATCGGAAGAGGGCAAAATCATTTTCGCTTTCGTTTGCGATTATTTTTACCGTTATCATTTTCATTTTTTCGGTTACCGCTATCATTTTCGTTTAGGCATAAAAATCGGAAAAAAACTCGAAAACGATTTCGAAAAATCGGAGATTATTATTTTCGTTTTCATCCCTAAACACCACAGAAATTCTGACCATGCCGGCAGTACTTCTCTTTATGGGAGGTGAAAGGTGATACAGATTGATCAGGATCAGTTGCGTGCCTTGCCGTTATGTTACACCACCATGTACAGAGTTTTGCTGCATTGCGCCGCGTCCACGCCCGGAGACGGACGGGGATCTGATCACCCGGCCCGCGTCCACTAATGCAGCGCTGTGAGGACGGTAGATCCTTCCACCTGCAGGTACAAGTTTTTCAGAGAAATGCCATATATAGGAGTTTTTTCAGAAAAGAAAATCTGAAACAAAACAGCAAGTGCAGCCGTTTGAGGCAAGTGATATCACCGAGCACAATCATGATCAGCTCCCCTGTTCTTCAGTAATGCTTTTCTGATCACTGCCAACTAAATTGTGCATCAATTTTAATCTCTGAATCTTAACGCCACTTACTTCCAAGCGGATACAGGTGCAGTATTCTGCAGACAGAGTACTAACTCTGACGCCAGTGTTCCTCGTTGTGAGTGCCCCGATTTGATACTACTAGTACTGTGCTAGATATTGCATGACCGATACGATGCAGGTCTGACGAACTACTCACATGGAACTGAACTGAATTCTCTTCAAGAAAGGAACCGAAAGAACATTTGTTTACCTGGAAGGTTGCGCCACAGATTTCCTCTTCGTTTGCAGGAACAGCAGTCACCTTGTTCTTGGGGTTCTCGTAGCACTTCAAGCCTCCAAGGGCATTAGAGTAGAAGCAACCTGCGGCCGGCATCGGCATGAGATGATGATGAGTGAAAATGACTACAGTAATCGACAACCCTCTGAATGATGTACAGTCACTGCTTGATGATTGAGCTCGATCACATTACCTTGTGGGAAAGGCGCAAGCGATTTGCCACAGGATCCTTTGAGCATGTCGATGTCATCAGAGAAGGCGACGCAGCCATCGGCGGTGATGCCCCAGAAGAGCGGCACCTTGCCCTCCGGATCAGAGGCGACGAGGAGGGAGTTGGTGGACTTGTCGAAGAGCACGAAGGCGTAGGTGCCGGCGAGCTGTGAGAGCATGAAGCTGGCCGGGTAGGGCGCCCGGTCGCGGAGCGTCTTGTAGGCCTCGATGACGAGGAGCACCTCGTTGGCACCCTTGGACAGCCCGTATTGCTGGCTTAGGCGCCCCAGGTTATCCAGCACCCCCTGGAACAGGCAGAACACCTCGTCCTTGGCCGCGAACGACCTGGACGGTCAAGCACAAACAAACAAGCAATCCCCCTGCCGTGTCAGTGATGCTGTCACTGTTACTGCTAGTAGACGGCCGGTGCATGCATGATGCATCTTCATGGTAGCACTAGTACTGTTACCAAACCATGAGGTCATGAGCACTAATTAGGTCCATAAAACAGCTCTGAAAATGGCATGATTTGGTGCCTAGCTTGCAGTTTCAGCAATGTTTGTCTGAACGAATAGCTAAAGGACGTGTGGCCCCCAAAAGTTCAGATTAGTTGGGCGGGACATTTGACTTTGATTCAGAGATCAGAGATGATGTACCTAAACATGGAGAGTTAAGCTTTTTCCTGACAGAAAGGGAAAACCTGCATGGAATAGTTGTACGGGAAAAGGGCTAAAGAAGAAGATGTGAAGTAAGCACTGAAAGAGAAGGCAAAACTAACTGCTGGATGGAGTAAAGTGTAAAGGAGCAGAGTTCCTTGGATGCTACTTCTTCAGTGAATCGGGCTAGGTACCGATAGGATAAGGGCACAGGGGCAATGGGGCCCCGCAAATCATGGCTCTCTCTGGATCATGGCCATATCTGTGGGCTGGGCTGCAGTAAAGCCGGATTTGAGGAGATTGAGGTCCTACAGCAGATCTTATATCTTATTATCTTCTTATCTATAATTTTTAAGCAATCTCAACGATACACTCTTTATCCTAACTCTTAAGGGAGACAACCCTGTTCATTTCACTGAAATTTAGCTGCTGCCGATACTGATTTATTGTAAGAGGAAAACGTTATTCCTTCCTAAAAAGTACTGCTGAAGTAGTAATGGAAACTGGACGAATCTCATTTCCCGTATCAAGAAATATAGGAGACATGTGTTTAAGTAACGTGTTACTACAGTGCTCTCTTATATCCTGATGAAATGATCTGAAGATACTCTTCTAAAATAACCTATAGATGATACAATATAAGAGATGTGGTGGAGACACTCGTATAGTCCAACACCTAGTGCCGGCTGAACAGTGGCACAACTCATTGTAGAGAACGAATAAGCTACACTGTCATGGTTGAAGATCGAGTCCTACTTTTTTTAAAGTATATTATAAGAAGAAAAAATGTTTAAGCAGCAGCAGCAGCTAGATTACAGGCGTGTCGCTTTCCTTAAACGACGATTCGCTCACTGGATCGGAGAATATGAGGCAGGGTCCATCGTCGTTTGTTGGCGAGTCAGTTGATTGACAGCCACCTTGTCTATGGAGGTGGCATGATGTGGACGTGCAAATTGCACCCACCCTGTCCATTTGTTTTTCAGAAAAGCGTGGCCTCCGTTCATGGATAGATAAATACTACTCGTAGTACATGATATTTTTATATGTCCACGTCAAACTTGTACACTGGAGTGTAGTGTGTGTGTGTTCTTTTTTTTTTAAGAAATGGAGTGTAGTGTAGTGTAGCTAGCTTTCTTCCTCCTCATCCGATCCGTCATGGGCCGGCGTGGATGTATCCCTAGGATAGACCACCTTGCTCAAAATCCTTGTCTCCAGGCTAAATTTTTAGTGAATGGTAAAAAAAAACCACCCAGTTCCCTCTTTTTTTAAAAAAAAGGATAAACAAGCACACTATTATTATTTATTAATAAGGAATCTAGATCTCTGTAACCCATGGTTTGGTGTGGTACCATCTCCATCTGGTTGTTCATTTCGATTGTACTAGATAGCTAGCTAGCGATCTAACACTTCTGAAAAAAGCGGGAAAAAAATATCATGCCGTGAGCCGCAAATCCAAGTCCAGTGTCGTTTTCTCACGATTATCATCTCAGGCCAGAAACGATGAGGAAGGAGGGGTCGGTAGCTTGGTCCTACCTACAGGAAACGGATAAGGTAGTACAGTAGTATGAATTTTTAACTCGATTTATTTATTGCTCACTTTGTTCAAGAAAAAGGAACATGCCAAATAAAACAGCGCAACTATTGCCTCACTAGTAGGTGGGTAGTATTAAGCGTGCCTGGATAATGGATTCATCATCTCTGTTCCATAAATATAAATCCACTAACAATGAAATTAGATTTAGCTGCATAATTGTAACTGTGTTTAATCAACAAACAAATTCTCTCCCTCTCTCTTTCTCTCTCTGTACTACTGTGTGTGATGCGTGGACGGACGCCGTGGGTGCGTGGTCAGTGGGAGTGCGTGCCGTCGCGTGGGACCACGCCTGTCAGCGACACACCGCTGGCGTTCAGGACTTGGGCTAAGCTACAGGACAAGAAGACGAAGAACAGAGCAACGGACGGACTCTGTTTCTCCTGGTAGGACGACGAAACGAACCGGTGGCAATTCGATCTGTCGACGCAATCATGCAGACAGAGCAGCGTCTCCAGACTCCAGCAAGCGAAGCGGATCCTACAAGACGCTTTCGAGATCGAAACAGCAAGAGCTCTGCATGCATCCATGGCGTCCGCCTATCCATGGCTCAACTGCAGCAAGTAGAGTAAGCAGTGTATGCATGTACCTTGGGCGGAGGAGGGCCTGGTTGGCGTTGGAGTAGGCGAGGTGTCCGAGGTCGGCGGCGAGGCGCACGGACACGGCGGCGGGGCAGGTCCCCAGGAAGCGCGCGACGAGCTCGGACGCCCTGGTCTTGGGCGACGGCGTCCGGCTGCCCGCCGCCACCAGCTCCGCCGGCACCTCCACCACCTCGCCGCTGAACACCGCCAACATCGTCTCCGCTCACCGCCCGGCCGGCCGGCCGGTCGTCTCACTCAGTAATCTAACCTGCCTACCTAGCAAGGCACTGCTCAGCTGATCGATCAAGGCAGCAGCAGGAAGGAAGGAAGAAATGAATGCGAGCGCAGGAAGGCGAGGCGAGGAGGCTTATATAGCCGGAGCCGCCGCGCCCGCGAGCCCGCAGGTTGCCCGGTAGCCCTCGGCCCGGTCCGGCCCGGCCCACGCCGCTTTGGGTCCACGCTCGCCGACGGTGGGCCCCAGCTGCCATCCTGCGTGGCTGCGTGGGCTGCAGCGCTCACCAGGCACAACCAGCTTTTCAGTGGTTGTCCGAGGGTATGTTTAGATCGCGAAGTTTTTTTTTTAAAGTTTCTGTAGTATTATTCGTTGTTATTTGACAAAATTTATCAATCGTTGTTATTTGACAAAATTTATCAATCATGTACTAACTAGGTTCAAAAGATTTGTCTCGATACAGATAAATTGTACAATTAATTATTTTTTACCTATATTTAATGCTTCATGCATGCGTCTAAAGATTCGATGTAACAGGTACTGTGCATTTTTTTTTTTTGCACTTTTTGCCAACTGAACAGCCCCCGAGTCCGTCCCGATGCAGCCCGGCCTTTTGCTCGCGGAACAGCGAAGCTCCCGTGACCACGCATGCACGGAACGTGGCCGGCCGCTGTGTGCTGTGTGGGTACTCACAGTACATATATAATATAAATAATAATAGTACAAAATCAATTAACCGTGATCGTGTCTTGTTGCCATCTACTATAGTATAGCCGAGGCAGCGGCGTCAGACGTGAGTGAGTACGTGCCCACGCGGGCGTGACACACTGTGCGTGCGTGCGTGCGTGACACACTGACACGTCTCTCTCTCCCTCCCCTGTTCCACGCGGAGGTGATACGCAAACGCAAGCAAGTACGACACGAACGAATGAACGCGCGAACCACCCAAAATAAAACGGAAACGCTTGGACTCAGACGTCCGGCCGTTTCCGGACGTGGCACCCGCTCACTCGGCCGTCTTTTTTGTTTTTTTTGTCCTTTTTTTTTTTGAAAGATTCTCTCAAATAGGTCTCTGATGGAAAGATTTCAAAAAATGGATCCTCAGTTTGGCGCCATGGTCCATGGCGCCAAGTTACAACGTCATGGCGCCATGTATCCTGGCGCCAAGAGCCATCCGACGTGGCTCCACGGGGATCTACGTGGCGTAACTTGGCGCCATGCAGCATGGCGCCAAGGCTTGGCGCCAAGATCCATGGCGCCAAGCCTTGGAGCCATGCTGGATGGCGCCAAGCACCCATAATATAGCCTGCCCTCCTTACTCCCCCGAGTCATTCCCGTTTTCTTACTCATTCTCTTCGGGTTTTTCATTTAGACACTTTTGCCGTTGCTCTTTAATCGAGCAATTGGACTGTGAAAAGTTGGTTTTTATCCGTGGATCGTCGAGAGGTAGGTATCCTGTCAACCTTCCTTAATTTATTCGAATCGATTTGGTAAAATGAAGGCATATTTTTTACCTATGAACTTCAAAATTTTGAAATACGTATGTATTGTTCAACCGTAGGATGCCTAGGCGTGGGAAAGCTAGAAAACAAAGGTATGTGTACATTCGTTTCATCGTATAATAAACCTTTATTTTTAAGATTTATTGTTAATTGTTTTGTTATATTGACCGTATTTATTGAATTGTAGCTATGGACGGATGACCGAAAGTCCATACGTCCTAAAGCCGCTCCCTAGCGGTGTGCCAATACCAATGTGCTTTTGTGGTGATCCTTGCAAGGTAGAAATTTCCGAAGATGAGGCAACGTATAAGCAGAGATATTGGATGTGTTCTAATTTTGCATGGGAACCAACAGAGCGTCAGCGCCGCAGTACATTTATTGTGAGAAACTGCTTTTGTTTATTAATTAGTTTGTGTCATATGAAGTTCTGCTTAATAATTGGATTTCAAACAATTGAATTTGCTGCAGACCCCTCCACCGCTATGTGATTTTGAGCAGTGGATTGACACTGAGATCAAGGAGGCTGACATGCGGCTTCTACAAGGCTTGAAGGAGTGGGATACGGAGTGCCTGGAGATCTTAGAGAAGAGACGTAGAGAGGAGGCAGCAGCGAAGGAGCACAAGGAAGAGGAGGAAATGAGGCGTGTTGCTGCGTGTAGGGAGGAGAGGGAGAGGAAGCTTGAGCGCGTGCGCCGAGCGAAGGCAGCGATGGAGGAGAATCCCGATGCTCAGAACAAGAGAAAGTGGCCTCGTTGTACTCAGTAGTATGCTACTTGTATGCCCAGAACATGGTCGATGTACTTTAGGTAAATCATGTACCTAGGACATGTTCTTTGTTATTTAATTCGTCGTCATGTACTTCATGTGCACTTTAAGTTTTTGGACCGTGCTTGGTGTTGTGATATATCATGTTTAATGTTCCTGAGTTACTGAAACTAGTTATCGAGTTGCACATATAACATAAGGAAGTACTGGATTTCATAATTCACCACGCATAACATAGGACATGGCATGTCAGAACTTGTACCAAACAAGGGCACATATGTCCTGGACTAAACCTAACATGCCTTAGGTAATTAGAGCGAACAACAAGTACATTACATGGCATGTGCATATGCTAGATTCGTTCTATCTAGTAGTGCGGCCACATAGCGAACTGTGTAGCCCCTTCTCTATAGTACCCTCCCATTGTTGATGGTGGAGGTGGCGGGGGTGGTGGCGGAGGCCCGTTGTTCTTGTGGTTAGGGCAGCTGCAATATGGATCATGGCATGGTCCGTCCTGTGAAACAGCACCACTACTGGCATCGTCTGGTTCCTCGTCCTTGTAACCGTTGCTAACTTCCCTTTCTAGTTCGAAGATACGGTCTTGCAAGTAGTAGATGTACTGTGCGTGGGGATAGATTGGTCTAGGATCGACCCATCTAGTGAAACCACAGTTTTCTTTGGACTCTGAACACTGCATTTCAAAGATTTCATTGAACATGCAGTTGGTAACGCCTATGAGATACAAAATAATGGAGAAAAAAATTGAGTAACAAATTTTAAAACCAGTTACCTCTGCTCGTGGATATTTGAAGAATCGGCGACCTCCATCCAAACCCTCCACGAACATTTGCACTAAGCAGTCCTCACCATGCCTACATTTTGGCCATTCTTCTTTCCGGTTATCATATCCTCGGAGTGGACACTCTTTGGTGAAATCTCTCTTGGTCTCGACAGGAAAATGATACACTGGCTCATCAAAGTCTTCCGGACCGAGAGACCCCTCCCACACAATGGGAGTACCCTTACTCCCCCCCGCTCCCTTCCCTCTAGATGACCCTCCAGACATTGCTACTCGTAGATAACAAACTTCTCGTTTCAAGTGACTAGCATTGTATGGAGGAAGGTGTATATATAGCCAGAAGTGAAGTGGAGAGCCGCTGTATTGTGGCTTTAATGCTCCTGAAAAGCCTAGACGCTATCCCTGAAAAGCCTATTTGAATTACTGAAAAGCCTATTTGAAAACTCATCTGTAAAGGCTAGATTCCTTGATCAATCAATTCATCTGTAAAAGAGGATGTACCATAGGATAGTGACATGATAAATCACTGAAAAGGCTATATGCTATCGGTGTACTGCACGACTTGACATGTTTCTGAAAATTTTGGCAGAGTTTTCCCTGTTTTTGATTCAATCGAAACACAGATATCACATAAACATGTCATCAACAATTATATATGACATTCACCTTAAACAAATATATGATCATCATCAGCACCCACGTTTAAAGTGCATATGTCATAAACTCCATCTGAAGCTCATTCAGTACATTAGAATAGGATATAAAAGTCCATAATAATAGTCCATACAGTCCCAAATTGGCCTACAGTCCCTCACTGTCTCCTAGACTTACCCTTGCCCTTGTGTCCAAGAGCGTGGGTGCCTGGAGTATAAGGGTCAGGTGGTCGACGTCGCCTGGTACCGACCGGCTGCGTAGGCTGAGTCCAGGGAGCATCGTCTAGCTGAGACGGTCCAATCTCCTCGTGGCCCTGGTCCTCGTCCTCGTCCTCGTCGTCGTCATCGTCGTCCTCGTCGTCGTCCTCCTCGGTGCCGTGGTCTCGCGACCCTGTAGGTGGGTGGCTAGACGAACCTACGCCACCTCTGGGTGCAGAAGGCACGTACATGTCCTCCGTCGTGCCTGTCCTGCAACCACAACGCGCCGCGGTACGGCGTAGCCGACGTGCCAATCTCTGGTGCACAAAATCATGTTTAGTCAATTTATTTAACGTATTAGTACTCTAATATTTGCATATTTATAGGTACTTACATCGAGGAAGCTACGTGTCTCGTCGTCCCTCACCCTCGGACGAAACCGTTCGATTTCTTGGACAGACATCTTGAGTGAGTTACCCTACAACAAAGTTTTAGGTTGTAATTCATTGTTACGCTAATCGATATATAAAAGTAGAGCACATGACATACCACTCTGTCCAAGATGGGTCCTGCTCCGACCTGGCGACCGACACGAGTAGAGGTGTCGTACGCCGTGTCCTCATCCTCTGATGACTCGATGTCAGCGTAGTCATCCTGTGTCCACTGCAGCCTAAGCCTTGGACGAGTAGCTTGGTGGTACCAAGCTTGGTACCGCCTGTAGTCTATGTTCGTGTGCGCCTCGTTGTTGGTGTCCACGTTCCCATCGAACAAATTCCACATGTCGATGAAGTCTCGGTGGTGATGGGCCCAATCAAAGATTTTCCTGTTTTTCTTACGATCGAGCCTGCAAAACGTGTATACAAGTTAGTGAACATCGTGTTGAAGCATACATGTATGACAAAGCTAAAAATTTCAGCAGAGTTTCCTTTATATGTTGAAGCATACCAAGCTATCATATATGCATTCCATAGACATACAAACATACCAACAAAGATTTCATCCTTCTTACTCGACATATATAATGTGGTATGGGTAAGTGCAACTTCTGGAAAAGGTCGAATTACGAAGAAGAGGACACATACTTGTGCAAGTCAACACTTGTCGAAATTGGAGATGGTGGACAACGCTGTCTTGCTCCAAACTGACGTGCAACTCGATGTGGAAGGTGGTACTCGACAGCATAGAAGCAGATAAGAGGGCACCTCACCCTGTAGAGATCGCTGTCGCTGTCACATATATTGCTCACCACAAAAGGAAGTGCGGCCTCGTCCGCGTAGGGGTCCCAAGTCACCTGCAACGTGTCCAAACAATTAGTTAGGTAGCATAATAGATAATTTCTTTTCGAACCAACATATACTTACACTAGAGGCCATTAGCCTGTCTAGCTCGTCCGTGTACTCTTTATACGCCCGCTCCATCCTCGCGTGAGGGACTGTCACCTGGTCCCATAGGTACGCCCACGTCGGCTGTAGACGTGCGTTATGCACTGGGAACCAGTCACGCGGAGCCAACATCACCGGACGAGCAACTGGCAGCCGCGACCACATCCACAGCTGGAGTAGGTACGCACACCCACCAAGTGAGGCTGACGGTGAAGAACGCCGGCACGCCTCGCAGAGCTGACGGTACAGGAAAGCCAACACCGCAGAGCCCCAGCTGTACTGACCGGCCTAGTCCCAGTCTGTGAGGCAAGGGATCCACATCCACGAAGCAGTGTCGCCTGTTCCATCGGGGAAGAGAACAGAGCCAAACAAGTGTAGGATCCACGCCCTACAGTAGTACTGAACCGTCTGATCATCTGCGTCAGGAGGACACTGTCCGAACTCCGCCCTAAGCCAGGAGAGATGGACACCAGAAGTGCGGTCTCCTTGGTCACCCACCTCATGCCCAAGGAAGGCCTCCACCCTACCTCTCCATCCCTCTGACCTACACAGCCCAGTCACCGCCCTCCCACGAATCCTCAGACCGAGCATCTTCTGACAGTCCTGTAGCGTGACTGTCATCTCTCCAAACGCCAGGTGAAAGGTGTGAGTCTCAGGTCGCCACCTATAATTTTAGCAAAAAAATGTTTATTAGAAACATTGCCGCGTCGACAATTGATTATTAATACAACCTATTTGATAAAAAAATACCTGTCCACCAACGCAGTCAAGCCCGCCGAGTTAAACAAAGGTAGGCCACGGCGAACCTGAAAAGATACGACGTCGAGGCCGGCTCTCGATAGGTACGGGGTGTACCTGTCGTTGTACTGCATCTCCAAGAACCCTCCATGTACTCTAGAACGAAGGAGGGGAAGGTTCTGCATTTACACAAAATACAAATGTTACTTGACACACATATATGCACTTATAATTCGAAATATGTGATATGAGAGTGTCAAATCTTACCTGCCCCGACGCTACGAGACGTCCTCGGTGGGTCTCGTCGTACACCGGATCCAGAAGGTGGAATTGCGCCATCCTAAAGAAATTAGTGTCAGTAACTTATTAAATAAATAGCAATTAAACGTAAAGTAAGAATCGAATAATCAATATGATAAGTATTAAATAATAAAAACACCTACAAGGCGCACCTCACTAATTTGCCAATGGCAGGTGCGGGAATTGTGCCCAAGTCTACCGCACTTGCCACACTCGTACTGCTCTGGGTCATTAAGAAATGGCGTCGCTCTACCACGTCGCGTTCTACCAGGTATCTGATCCATAACCATCCTGTGCCTCGTCCTCTTTCTAGAGCCCCTCTTGTCCCAACGGTAGGCTGGATCTGCAACGTACCTTGGACCGTCGTATGGAGGCCACTCTCCAGGGTCTCGGAAAGGCACAAAGCGGGGCCTCCATGTCTCGACTAGCGTGTGGACACCGAACTGATGAGGTATCCTAGCCTCAATATCATAGTTGCGATGCCTAGCAGCTGCTATAAGGTGAGAGCATACAAAGTGATACTGCCTTGGTTTCCCACAAGTGCATGAGAAATCTTGGAGGACTACAACATGAATCCTCGACTCTCGGACCTCGCCATCAGATGTAGTACCACCGGTATGCTTCACCTCATACCTTCCAGTCGCATGGTCAAAACATGTGACCTCATGTGTCCCAGCCCTTTCCTTCGCCTTCTCTAAATGTGCCTGAGGTGTTGGGGCCCAAATCTTACCTTCACTCTGCAACTGCAATGCATGGGCGTGCCGATCGTTGAACCATGCAACAAGCTTATAGAATGTGAATTGAACGATAGCGTTCACGGGCATACCACGAATCCCCAGCAACAGCTTGTTAAATGACTCTGCCATGTTGCTGCACTGAAACTCGTACCTCCAACCACCTGCGTCATGAGCTCTTGTCCATTTCTCGACATCTCTCATCAAACCTGTCAGCCATTGTCTACCTTCTGCATTAGATGCGGTTCTAACTTCCTCTAACTTCCTCCGAAAATACCTATCCTCAAGCTGTCTAGCAGCCTCCTGGAAAAGATCAAAATTATCCTTGACACCATCCTTTCGGAGTAGATTCTCAGCAAGGTGCCGAGTACACCAACGATGGTGCAAAGGCGCGTACCCCTCTATCTCCTCTCGCACAGCATGAAGTATGCCCTGGTGCCTATCCGATATGACGCCCACCTCTTGCCGCTGGCGCCCATCCGCATCCCCCTCCTGCCGCATGTGGCTCTCCTCATCCACTCATCTCAAAATATCCACCGCATGTGGCTCTCCTCGCCCACTCCGCCTCCTGCTGCTTGCTCCCTCATTCACTCATCTGCTATCTCTCTATCTCTCTCTCAAAAATCCAACGTAGCCTTCCACCGCCTAAACCCAGGAGACCCCAACCCAACGCGGCGCCCTCCCCCATCCCCCTCCTCAGCCAGAGCTCAAGCACGCAGCAGGGGAAATCCATGGAGGCGGCGTCCTCTACCCATCCCGAGCCCGACGTGCCTCCTCCACCGCGGCATGCCCTCCCCAACCTTGACGAAGGCTATGGTGGTCTTCCCGTGGTGGATCCATGGAGCACTGGTCTCCCCGTGGTGGATCCATAGAGTACGATGCAGATCCAGCGGCGTGGTGGTCTCCTACACCCAGCAGGCGACGACGACCCATCCCCTATCCCATCCATGGAGGCGGCTCGATCTGCACACCCCGACAGCGCCCCCAACCCTTGTGCCTCCCCTCTTTCCCTTATCTCACGGCTGCAGTGGATTTTTGCGGTGTTGCAACAGTCTTTTTGAGATGTTGCAGTAGTTGTTTCATGTTGTTACAACTGTTTGTTCGTGTTGTTGCAACAATATATTCATGGTGTTTCAGTAGGTTCAGCCTAATGTTTTAATTGTTGTTCTTTTGTTGTTGCAATAATACATTTCTTGGTGTTTCAACTTCTTCATCCCAATGTTGCAGTGGTACTGCTTTTTGAGATGGTGCAGTATGTTTCAGTTGCTTCAATCTCATGTTGCAGTAGTTGTTCCATTGCTGTTGCAGCAGTTTTTGTTCGGTGTTGTTGCAATAATATGTTTTTTGGTGTTTCAGTAACTATCTCTTTGATGTTGCAATTTCATCCATCCCCGTGTTTCAATGGACAATCTCTTATGTTTCAGCTGTTGTTCCATGTTGTTGTACTAGTTTGTTCAGTGTTGTTGCAATAACATGTTCACGGTATTTCAACTGCTTCATCCTAATGCTGCAGCGGCAAGCGGGGGGAGGCGAGCTGGGAGGCGGGCTGTGTGGGCGAGCTGGCGGAGGTGCTGGGGCGAGCGAGGTTGGGGGCGGGGCAGATTTCCGTGCGCGGGGGGGGGGGGGGGCGAGTTCCTTGCGCGGGGAGCGGAGGAAGGGCGAACTTTCTTCTCCGTACAGAGCGGGCGGGGTCGCGATTCAGTGCGGAAGGCTTTTCTTCTCCGTGCGGGGCGGGCGGGGGCACGATTTCGGTGTTGAAGGCGTCAGGCGCGGTACGAAGGCTCGGCGTCCGGACGCTAGCGCCCGGATCGGACGTCCGGGCGCTAGCAGTACTTAAAAAAACTTGATTTAGACGTGGGCATTTGGTTACGGAGTTGTTCGGCTGGTCGTGCTGGACGGAAATCGGCAGAAAGGTGGTGGGAGACCAGCCCAAACGAGTTCAGCTCGGAATGACCGACCAATATATGAAAACCGATCAATCACTTTATTTCTCACTCGATCTTCGGTTACTCCGGTTCAGCTTCGGCCATAGACCGATCGAATTGACCGGCCTCGCGACGGAGCTCTTGTCGGCTCCCATTTCTTATAGCACAACTATAGTCATGGATGGATCTCTATACAATCTCGGGGCCTAGATCTAATCATGTCACTAAATACTTAATCATTGCCACTACTAACAAAACAAAATGCTACACTTGCGGCATTACTCGTGAGACTAGCTACTGCCCCATTTTTTTAACATCGATGTTTAAGGTAAGTTTATTACTGTAAAAAAATGTTTAAGATAAGTTTATCAGCAGTTCAAATTTTGGGTTAGTTATTAGTTTGTCCCAAACGTCACAGATATAAGTCCAACCAACTAGGTGTGTTGTGACTTGTGAGCCAAACATTATCTTACTTTGATCATCAACTATTTAGTTCATACCAATTCAGGTCACAAAGAGTTATATATATTATGGATGAATTACCTAAACTAGCAATATTATTTATATATATTTATATATATATATATATATATATATATATATATATATATATATATATATAATTTTGGATATTGACGGTTGAATTTATTTATGTTTAGCTTAGGATAAATGTATATACTTCCTCTGTCCTGCTAAGAGTGTCATTTTAACTTTTCAAGAAGTTGAATATTTACAAATTTAACCTAATATATACGACAATTATTAATATATTTATAGTGCATAATAAGTATCATAAGTTTAGATTAATTGTTGGATATATATTTTTATAATAAGTTTTATTGAGATATAAATGTTGTTAATATTTTCTATGAACCTAGTTAAATTTAAGAAAAATTGAGATATACTGTCTTTTTGAGATAGAGGAAGTATAGCTCAACTTATAATTAAGACAAAGAGGAAATATGAAGAATAAAAAAATGGAGTGCTACAGTTGACGGCAATCCCACACCACGCACTAATTTTCTCGATAAATGATCACACGCTAATTGATGTCCACAATAAATCATACCCTAATGTACTACAGATAGTGACCGGCTGACAGGGCACTGCAAGTCCCTCCAGTCCATTACACACTCCTTTTCCCATGTAATGCTGCCGTGGCTGTCATAACAACGACTTGCATTATTACAACTATTTTTTTTCTTCAAAACACTTCATATCATATATCTATAAATATCTGCCAAAGGCTAAACCAACAAAATTTGAGATTAAAGAAGTCATCACATAGCCTCGCTATTGACGGACTTGTCATCTGTCATTTAAAAAATAGTATCCCTAATCTTAAAGTAAATCCAAAAAATACAAAATTCCATGTTAAGTTGAGAATTTAGAACCTGATGAATAGTAACTAACTAGGTTCGTGTTTATTTATGATACAAAATTAATATCATTAGATAGATCGTTGAATCTATTTTTTATAATAAATTTATTTAAGATATAAATGATGCACGTATTTTCTATAAATCCAGTAAAACTTACGGCATGAAAATAAAAAATGATAGTTATTTAGGGACAGAGGAGTAATTAAGTAACTATATATTAGTACATCAGTATGGGCAAAGAGTGACAAAAAGAAAGGGTGTGTTCAGTTCCTTCAAAATTCTAAAAATTTTACAAGATTTTCCGTCACATCGAATCTTTAGACGCATGCATGAAGTATTAAATATAGGTAAAAAAATAACTAATTACACAGTTTTGTTGTAAATCACGAGACGAATCTTTAGAAGCTAGTTAGTCAATGATTGGACACTAATTGTCAAATACAAACGAAAGAGTTACTATGCTTCCAAAAATTTTAAGGGGCAACTATACACACCCAAAGCCACGAATAAATGCATTTCTTAATCATGTCAGGGAATCAAGCTGCAGCACTGGAAGAAAAGGTCAGTGGTATCCAAACGTCACTATTGGTGCTGAAAATAAGTGGACAGAATCAAGTCACTGTTAGTATGCCTAAAGAAACAAGTACACGAGATGATAATGATTCATACTCCACCTTCCTTAGGATACAATATACACCCCTAGAGCGACTCCTTAAGAAACCCTGGGACGGCGGTCTCGTTGCCTCTCCTACCGCCTACAGCATGGCTGTAGCGCAAATGGACTTGGGTGATCGTTGCCCGCATCACTTCCCCACTGTTTTCACCATAAACCCCTTTCCCAGCCCTCTCTTTCTTTGCCCTTTGTCCCTTCTCTTATCTCAACGGCGAGTTTGCTACATGTTTGGTCGGTTTTGTGTGAGTGTCGTCGACCAGATCTACATGTTGTAGGTTAGATGTCTCTGGATCTGATGGTGAGCGGTTCGGGATTTGGCCATTTTCCTTGTGGTGGTACCCTAAAGGCTGACGACTCTAGTGTTAGGGATGTTCCGTCCTTTGTCTCCGTGGTCTAGGTAGAGATATCCGACTGGTCCGGATTGTGGACAACTCAGGTGCCAGTGCCACTGGCACTTGATGCCCTTCGGCCCGACAGTCTACTCCCCTTGCTTCTATGTTCCCCATCTTCGTGGTAGATCGAGTTGGCAACGGCTTCTTGGCTGGAGCTGAGCATGTAGTAGGGACATCCACTGTGTGCGCGGTGATGATAGGGAAGACTACGTTTCGTCGCTTGTCGTTTGGTTCTACAACTACTCTTCTAATTTTGTTTGCTTTTTGTTCATGATATGCTGTCTTTCTCGCCTTCTTGGTAGCTTGAGATAGCATGTCAGAGGCGCTAATTTATCTTGGGCTCAGGGCTTTCGCCGCCGACTCTCTGAGTCATGTCTTCTCTCATCTCCTAACATACTAGGTGGTGTTAGGAGTAGGAGGTCCGAGAGAGGTTATAGGTTTCAGCTGGTTAAGGGAGGATAACTCAGATGAGAAAGATACAGTGTTTGCTAGAGTTCTTCCCTATTGAGCGTTAATATGATGCGTTGCATCCCGTCTTCACTAGAGGAATACAATCACTTGGGGTTTACTCTGTAATTCTTTTAACAAATTGTGTGGCGTTGCAGGAATAGGATAGGGACATGAATCACGTTTCTTTGTTCCGTATCTTAACTTTCTACCATGTAATCTAAGTACTTAGGGCTTGTGCTAAACGACTATACTCATATATTTAATTTTTGAATGTTAGAATCCAGTATATTATATTAATTAATTATAAAAATCTCTAAAAAAACTTCAAATCTGCCGACACAAAGATTTTTCATCTAAATCTCTCAAATTGTAACACCCGAGGTGTTTGCCACCAGTTAAGCAGTAGGTTTGAGCTCAAACATGGTAGTTTAAGTGGTGATGAAGATGTCAAGGTCAAACCTATGGAAGCGAGCCCCAACCTAAACTTGGATGTTGCACCCTTGCTTTACATATAGTCTATTTTTAAGATATATGCTTGGGTGGTGTTATTTCAATATCTTCATGTGTCTCACCTTAGTACCTATCTATATTGGTCACTGGAAAAGTTTCATGACGTTTGGAATCAAAAAGTCACATGAAATGATAAGTTATATCCTTGTTGGAATGACTTTACTAAGTGTTGGAATTGCATTATTAAGTGGATGGAAATATAGGTCATCAACCAAACCTTGCAACCTTGCCCAAATGACTCTAGATGGACTCTACAACAAAAGTCATGAAAGTTTCGTGTTGAGCAAATGCCCAGAAAATGCTCCGATGGATCAAAACGGACAATTCAAGCTTTATTGCGATGCCACTTTGGTCAAAGTAGAAATATAGTTTCTATACCAGTTTTGATGTTGGACATTGAATGAAAGTTGTAGTTCATGTTGTGTAGAAGAAACTTTGTTTTTGGACCAAGAGCTAGATCAGCTTGTAAGCTTGTTAAACAGAGGCTTGAAGTTTGGATCAGCTGCTGTTTTTCAGCCCTAGAAATAATTCTAAGTCCTGGATTGACAGCAGTGAGTTGCTATGTTTGTGACCTTTTATCTTCCAAATTCATATGGAAGCTCAATTGGAGTCCTTAATACAAGTTGGAGTACGCCTTGTGAAGGAAAGAATAGATCAAGTCTCATCAGATTTGGAGCTTGTTTGGACCTTCAAAATCAATTCACAAAACTGCTAGTTTCATCGTGATTCATGGAGTTGGACCGGCAACACAATACGGTTGGCACATCGCGTTCTTGTGATTTTGCTAAGCAACACAAGTTGAGCCAAATGTAAAAGTTGGAGCACACTTTGTCGAGAAGAGCATACAAAAAGTTGGCTTGAGTTTGACCACGTTTTAATTGTCAATTTTGAGTTTCATTGTCGGTCGTCAATACATTGACATTGTCATCTTGGAGGCCAATTATCTCTTAATCCATAGCTCTATTGACAGAGTGGTCTTAACGAAAATGATAGAGTGTTGCATGGGCTACAACTTTGGTTTTGGGCCCATGTCCAAAATCGGCTCGGATCTGGCCCAAATCGCGTTCCACCTTTGCCACTCTGCCGCGCACCACGTGTTCGATCAAATGCCGTCATGGCGCCCATGCACAGAGCATGACTCGCCATTGCTGCCGCGCGTCATCCTCCTCGCCACGCATCCTGCCCGCGCCTCGCATCGATTTGGAGCGCCTGAGCCGCTCCCGGTCTCCCTCACTCATTCCTTGCTCTCTCCCTCGCTCTCAGCTCCCTCCCTTGCGCTACTGCTTGTGTCCGCCACCATGGCCGCGAGCTGAGCTTCATGGCCGTCGCGTTCCCACCTCTCCTCTCCACCGCAGTCGCGGCTGCGTGCTCAACAGCCCTCGCTGCTTCCTCCTCTCCGACCGGCGCCCCTTGGTCAAGCAAGACGACTGCCGGAGCAGCCGGCCATGGGAGCGTTCCCGTCGCCGCCGCCGACGTCCGTGGCCAGACCTCGTCGGCCCACCTCGGGGTGAGCCGCGGCCACCAACGAGTTCGCGCAGGCCTCCCGGTGCTTCCCCGCTACTCCCCGGCTGCCGGCGTGGCCTCCCTCACCGGAACCGGCCCTCCCCCAACGGCCTCTGTCTCCCTCCGGTGCTCTCTGCGCGAGGAAGAAGAAGAAGGACCCACGTGTAAGAGAGAAACAAATCCAGGGGGTTTTCTGCACTGTCATAGACTCATATGAATAGTGCTCTCGGGACTGATTTGTAATTATTTTGCAGGAAATTTAGAAATTCATAGTAAATTGTAGAAAAATCGTAAAATAGCAAATGAGGACTTTTTGGAATCCTTGTGAAATTATCTATGCAGTAGATCTATAATATGACATGTTTTAGTTTAAAGTTTTCTCTGTAAAAATGGATTTGTGCAGCTAGGTTTTTAATGCTAGTTGTATTTGTCATTTTCATAACTGTAGATCTAGGGCTGCAAATGAAGTGAAATTTTTGTGGAATACTACTCATGTGATGATTGATGTGTGGTAAAAATTTCATGAATTTTGGTTGCCAGTTGAGTGAGTTATTAGTATATCTTTCTCTCACATGAATTCTTGCAATAGCAATTTGTCTTTTTCATGGAGGTTGATGTACATGTCCAAATGGCTTGAAATTTGTACAATAGACTATTGGATGTATGTAAGAGCTACTGTAATTTTTATAGATTTTATTATGGACTTTTGATATATGTTTATTATTTCACCTTGCTATTTAAATAAATTAAGAAATGCATTAAAAGAAATTATTTAATGATGAGCACTATGCTTTTTGGTGATCATTTAACATGCAATTTATGATGGTTACATTGGTTGTGGCCAAATGTATGTTTGGAATGTAAGTTAATATTTATTCTTGCAATTGATGCTTTCCTGGACAATTTCTGGGACTTTGGTAATTGCACCATGAAAATGATGTTTGCTGAGAAACATGCTTATAACAAAGTTGTAGATAACTCATTAATCTAGCTTGTGTTAAATTTTTGTGGCATTTGACCTTATATTTTGTGAGTAATGACTGTTTCAAGTTGGGTTCCAGAAATAGTTGTTCTCTGGAATCTCTGGACCAGATTCTGTAATTATGCATGTTTGACTCGGTTAACTTAAGAATCATGCTAAGATGATTAAATATGAATTATAGACAATTTCATAAGCTTTCCAGAATATCTTATTGCATGGCTATTGGATTTGTATAACTCCAGTTATGATCCAAACATGTAGATGTTGTTTGCAGTCCAGAAATTGTCAGATGCTAGTTATGGTTGTTTACTCCATGTGTTACTAAGTGTGGCTTATACCCTTGATGATGGTCAAGTTAAGATACTTGTGATCTTGTCAAACTTGTGTTATGCTTAATGTGCTTGCCCTCTTTAATTGGTTGTGTGATGTTAGTTAATTAGCTTTTGGTGTCTATGTCTTAATCGTGTGTTTACATGAATGATTATGTGATGCATCTTGTGTTACCATTCATCATATTCATACGCATGCATCTTGCATCTCATTTAGGTTCGCTAGATGTACCACGTGAAGGATGAGATGTTGAAGCCAAACCTGAAGACGGTGTTTGGTGGACCTATCCCGAAGATGGAAGGACTAAACAAGTGTCGGGATGGAAGATGCTCGTCAAGCGAGTGTCATCTGTCAATCACTAACCTAGTGTTCGATCCCAGGCAAGCCCCGGAGCATTCTAAGCCTCCTACTTTACAAAAGCAATTGAGTATATATATGTTATATATGTATTGTTGCATTAAGTTATAGGAGTTGATTGAAAACACTTGCTGCATATATATCCTTTTCTTGTCCCGTAAATATGCCTAGAATCCTATTTTAGTTCAGGATCGAAAATATTGCTTAGCCCTGCTTAGACCGGTAGCGATCGGTGATTTCCTGTCACCGGCAATTATAGGTGGTTACTGGAATACTTTAGCTATGGAATGGATGATATCCTAGAAATAACCAAGTGTTGATGGATAATTGGAGACCGGGCGGAATAAGTATTGGGCAACCAGACAGGGTTCTGGGGTGCTTGTAGTTTCCGTCTGTGTCGATTAAGGACCGACCGTTGTTGGGCCTCGGGTCATGTTGAACGCATGCCTCACATTTAGCTGGCCGAATAACGTACCTTTCGACCGCGAAGCTGGGAGATTATTCGGGCCGAGTGGATTGCCCGCAGCGCACTGTACCGGAGCAGTAGTGGCAGGATACGGGGGCGCGATGATAAGGCCAAAGAGCAGTCGGGCGGCCCCCGGGTACATGTGGTTCCTGGCAAACTCGCGACTTTACCTGAATAGTTGACTCGGTGACCAATACCTCACTTTAGCGGGTGAGTGAGGTTTGTGTGAGGAATAAATTACCAGCTAGTTAATAATCGATTCGAATCGCCATCGTTCACTGGATAGTGAACACTTGACTCGAGTTACGGCATCGTAGTAATGATGATGGAACATGGATGGTTATGTGGATGATGTTGGAAATGCTAAACCTGAAATGGTAACCTTTGATGTTGAAGGTTAATCAAGTGATTGCTTTAGCATAGGTGCTTACCTAGATTGAATAGGTTATAACAAAGATGATGCAAAAGGACTTAAATTAGTTTATTCATGATAACTTATGCTTTCTGCAAATGAGTCAAGCTAGCCCACTGAAAGAAAGCCTTGCATACTCCTTGGTGTCATTATTTCTGGTTTATGACGGATAAGTCTAGCTGAGTACCTTCTCGTACTCAGGGTTTATTCCCACTTGTTGCAGGTTGTGATGTATCATAGCTACTGCGAGATTTGGAAGACTCCTGCTGTAGTGGCGGAGTGTGATCATGGGCATGATCCATCTGAGCTATCTTGTCTCTCATGCTTTTATGGGAAATTGACCTTGGTACTGGCATGTATTTGAATTAAGGTGATATTAGTTTCAAACTACTTTGCTTCCGCTGCTTTTGAACTTGAGTTGTAATAACTCTACTGAACTCCGATATATGTTGAATTACTTATGAAATGGATGTAACATATGACCTGTTATGTTGGACCACTACGATCTTGGCTTGTATGTTGGTTGGTTTGAAATCCCTTGGGATTTTATTGGACTACCGGGGTTATAGGAGCTTAAGTACGGGAATTTAATTGCTCCGGCGATTGTTTTTATACTTTTGTTCTTATAATTTGGGCGGTTCCGTGACAGCTGGTATCGGAGCAAGGTTCAACACTAAACATGTCATATGTGTATTGAAAACAAAAGTTTTTGTTTGCAAAACGATGTTTTTAACAACTTATAGCTACTACATATATAGGTTTGTTCAAATCTAAATTTTAAATCTAAGTATGCCAGTGGTCATTTCCTTTATGCCCAATTAAGGACCCTTAGGTGGCTTAATTAAGTACTAACTTGGGGGTTTTAAATTTTTGCATCTACGCCCAAGCCAAGGTATGTATGAGTGATAACTTGACCGCACTGTTACCCTGTGGTCGAATGGTAGTGGTAACCTTCATATATGAAATAGCCATATATGTCGCTAGAGTTACATTCTTGCAACGTCGCACCTACGCCAAGGTAAGTGTGAGTTGGGAGAGCATGACCATTCAACCATCGGTCTAGGGGAGAGTTAGCTGTGGTTACTGGCATAATTACATGTTTAACCATGTATTTATGAAAGTACTTAATTGTGGGTACATTTGTTGGGTAGCTATGATACCGAAGTATATGCATCAGGGGATGTATGTATGGAGAGTATTTAGTTTACTGCTTTCATTGTGTGCTATATTGGGAATTGTTGGGCTGCAATGAAATTTTCTGCAGGTACGCTAACCATGAATGCGTAAGTTGAATGTAGTTGACGACTAGCTATATATCGAGAGAATGCGTGTTATGCCACCGACATAGAACGTGATTGCCACCTTAGGCTGGCAATCTTGTGAGGACGAATAGGACGAAGCATGCATCATCATGATTGTTGCTTTGTGCATATAACTATGCTCCTCCCACCTTTGTCCTAATAAATAAGTAACTTGTGATTGATGTGCATGCACTAAGTTGATTCCTTTAGCATGCTTTTGTTTTAGCTAAACTTGTAGTTAGTTCTTGTTGGATAAATTCTGGTTAGGTGTGAGCCTTCTGCTTAGTATTGGATGCTTAAGCTAACCTGACTAATAATCTCAAGTGTCCGCTTAAAACGGTGATGTTGTGTAGATGCTGGTTATATAGGTACTGTCATAGTTGTCACCTCTTTTGTCCTCGGTGAGCACATGAGTGTTGAAGATGCTTTATCCTAGATCAACGCTCATGTTACGTAATCGCATGGTTGTCGTCTCTAATTAGATTCTCTTGTAGGAGCCAGAGCCTGTAGACGTGGTTGCTAGCCCTTGAATGTTTTTGTATCCATGCCTTGCTTGAACCGTAGGCCCTAGCGTAGTCCCCTTATATGTTTGCTTAGGCCTTGGACATCCGCTACCTTTTGGAGAATGCCCTTGTTCCATTGACCAACCAAGTTAAGTCCTAACGAACGTCGATCTTGACCACAGTTGTTGCTTGCCAAGTTTTGGAGACCATACCCAATTCCATGTTGGACCTCCCGATTGTCTCTCCTACAGATGATCCGAGCAACGCTAATCTCTCGTTGTCTGATCTAGAAATCTTTGCTTGCGAAATCAGGTGGCTATCTTATCAACCCAATCTCTGATCGGTGTATCATTTTGTTTGAAAGTTTGCTAAGTCCATCTCAACTTCTGACGTCTCTCAACGTTATTAGTCTTGATCTCATGTTGTTGTCCAACATGACCGTAACCTTTAGTCTAGTAATCACCTTGGTGGACGCAAGGCGTGCGTGAAAATAACCAAGAACCCTTGCTCAGTTGTCTTCGGCAATTAAGCTATGTTCCCTTGCGCTATGTTTTAATCCTCGGATCGCCTCTGTGTTGACTCTAAACCTTGTAACTACCCTTGCTTGCTACTCCTCCCTTGTCTGGTGCTTGTTCTTACCACCCAATTGGTGCCACTTGAAATTTCACTTTGTTTGTGCATTTAATAATGGTGTTACGATTAGCATTTTATGGTGCCGTGACAAAACCGAGAGCCTCCTGTGGGCGTGCACACAAGGTTGTGCTGCTCGGCACGCGCTGGTATCAGGGTTGCTATTCATGATCCATTATGAAACGACATCCGATGTGTTATTTCTCGTGACCGTTTTCCTTGGTTACCTCCCTATATCTTATCTGAAGATTCATATCTTAGACCTTATGTAGTAGATATCCCTTGAAGTTGCTAAGAAGATGACCTTTGAAGAACAGTCACCGGCATAAGCATTAACAGACTGCAAGAGGTGGTAGACGAGTGACTCTCCCCGAGTGTCCTTGTACGACGTCGGTCATCGATTGAGCAATGTATGCCATCCCTGTTGAATCGAATGGGCACCTAACACTAAATGATTGGACAAGTTGTCCATTGGAAAAGAACCGATCGTCACATGGTGCATATGACCTAACTATCAAAGTCTTGATCCTTGTGTAGATGACAGTCATACAGATGAAATCAACTCTCTCTGGTGTGACTCCTTATCTGTAGACTTCGATGCCGACCACTTGTTTGTGCCTCGACTGCAATTATTGTGGTGGTCAAGAGTAAAGGTTGGAACTTTGAGAATTGAGAGACAACTGATTAGTTACCAGTAAGAAGGTTAATCTCCAGCCAAGTAACGATTCTTCAATTGCTGTGATGGTTATGTCTCAACGAACAATAGTAAGCAAAGAGGCCATGAAGCCGTTCAGCAATGCAGGTGTTGCATCTTCTCCAAATGTGCTATCAAGTCAATTCCATCTTGGACAATCACGTATATAGTGCAAGTCAACCCAACTTGTTACGCAACTGCACCACGAAGGAAAATTGTGCTCAACCTGCTTAGTGGTGAACTAGTTCCCTAGTTTGGTGGATACTTGCAACTTTTGTTGTCTTTCAGACCTAGCTATCATCCTTTTGCAGTAATGGTTCTCTAGTGCTGACGTGCCTATGGTACTTTATATGTGTTTTTATTCAAGAGATTGTTTCTGATTCAACCCAGATAACTGTTGCTTTTGTATAAGAGAATCTTCTTAGGTAACATTTGGCAGAAATCCAGAACCAACAGAGTCAGCTATCACTTTCATTGTTCCCTCAATAGACTCAGATAATACAGTGTTGGCATCAGAGAAAGAGAACTGCACACGTGGAGTAATATGTAGTTTTCCATCCGTTGGCATCTGAATGAGTGAATAGTCTATGACCGGTATAGACATTGTCTATTGGTTAGACGGTTTCTGATAGTCTAAAAGAATGATTACCTTGTATATGGATCCAACCCTTATTGAAAGTTGTACATGCTATGCCACTAGAAAAGTAAATGCTATGAGTAATTAGCCCATGCTCGTAGTACTCTCTGTGCACCGTGAACGAAGTACCGTATTGTCTTGGATTCCTCCTAAAGTAACAATTCTTCATGGAAGTCAGTGAAGAAAATTCTTCAGACAAAAGTTTCTACATAGAGCGAGTATCGAAAAGTGTCTTGCCCAATTAGCCTCTCTGCTACTTGAAGCTAAGTAGCCTAAGGCGCTTGCAGACGTTGGAATTGGATAACATATTTCTCTTCCCTTGGAAAGTTCTTCGCACCAAATCTCGGGACGCGATTCTTTTAAGGGGAAGGGCTGTAACACCCGAGGTGTTTGCCACCAGTTAAGCAGTAGGTTTGAGCTCAAACATGGTAGTTTAAGTGGTGATGAAGATGTCAAGGTCAAACCTATGGAAGCGAGCCCCAACCTAAACTTGGATGTTGCACCCTTGCTTTACATATAGTCTATTTTTAAGATATATGCTTGGGTGGTGTTATTTCAATATCTTCATGTGTCTCACCTTAGTACCTATCTATATTGATCACTGGAAAAGTTTCATGACGTTTGGAATCAAAAAGTCACATGAAATGATAAGTTATATCCTTGTTGGAATGACTTTACTAAGTGTTGGAATTGCATTATTAAGTGGATGGAAATATAGGTCATCAACCAAACCTTGCAACCTTGCCCAAATGACTCTAGATGGACTCTACAACAAAAGTCATGAAAGTTTCGTGTTGAGCAAATGCCCAGAAAATGCTCCGATGGATCAAAACGGACAATTCAAGCTTTATTGCGATGCCACTTTGGTCAAAGTCGAAATATAGTTTCTATACCAGTTTTGATGTTGGACATTGAATGAAAGTTGTAGTTCATGTTGTGTAGAAGAAACTTTGTTTTTGGACCAAGAGCTAGATCAGCTTGTAAGCTTGTTAAACAGAGGCTCGAAGTTTGGATCAGCTGCTGTTTTTCAGCCCTAGAAATAATTCTAAGTCCTGGATTGACAGCAGTGAGTTGCTATGTTTGTGACCTTTTATCTTCCAAATTCATATGGAAGCTCAATTGGAGTCCTTAATACAAGTTGGAGTACGCCTTGTGAAGGAAAGAATAGATCAAGTCTCATCAGATTTGGAGCTTGTTTGGACCTTCAAAATCAATTCACAAAACTGCTAGTTTCATCGTGATTCATGGAGTTGGACCGGCAACACAATACGGTTGGCACATCGCGTTCTCGTGATTTTGCTAAGCAACACAAGTTGAGCCAAATGTAAAAGTTGGAGCACACTTTGTCGAGAAGAGCATACAAAAAGTTGGCTTGAGTTTGACCACGTTTTAATTGTCAATTTTGAGTTCCATTGTCGGTCGTCAATATGTTGACATTGTCATCTTGGAGGCCAATTATCTCTTAATCCATAGCTCTATTGACAGAGTGGTCTTAACGAAAATGATAGAGTGTTGCATGGGCTACAACTTTGGTTTTGGGCCCATGTCCAAAATTGGCTCGGATCTGGCCCAAATCGCGTTCCACCTTTGCCACTCTGCCGCTCACCACGTGTTCGATCAAATGCCGTCGTGGCGCCCATGCACAGAGCATGACTCGCCATTGCTGCCGCGCGTCATCCTCCTCGCCACGCGTCCTGCCCGCGCCTCGCATCGATTTGGAGCGCCTGAGCCGCTCCCTGTCTCCCTCACTCATTCCCTGCTCTCTCCCTCGCTCTCAGCTCCCTCCCTTGCGCTGCTGCTTGTGTCCGCCACCATGGCCGCGAGTTGAGCTTCATGGCCGTCGCGTTCCCGCCTCTCCTCTCCACCGCAGTCGCGGCCGCGTGCTCAACAGCCCTCGCTGCTTCCTCCTCTCCGACCGGCGCCCCTTGGTCAAGCAAGACGACTGCCGGAGCAGCCGGCCATGGGAGCGTTCCCGTCGCTGCCGCCGATGTCTGTGGCCAGACCTCGTCGGCCCACCTCGGGGTGAGCCGCGGCCACCAACGAGTTCGCGCAGGCCTCCCGGTGCTTCCCCGCTACTCCTCGGCTGCCGGCGTGGCCTCCCTCGCCGGAACCGGCCCTCCCCCAACGGCCTCTGTCTCCCTCCGGTGCTCTCTGCGCGAGGAAGAAGAAGAAGGACCCACGTGTAAGAGAGAAACAAATCCAGGGGGTTTTCTGCACTGTCATAGACTCATATGAATAGTGCTCTCGGGACTGATTTGTAATTATTTTGCAGGAACTTTGGAAATTCATAGTGAATTGTAGAAAAATCGTAAAATAGCAAATGAGGACTTTTTGGAATCCTTGTGAAATTATCTATCCAGTAGATCTATAATATGACATGTTTTAGTTTAAAGTTTTCTCTGTAAAATGGATTTGTGCAGCTAGGTTTTTAATGCTAGTTGTATTTGTCATTTTCATAACTGTAGATCTAGGGCTCCAAATGTAGTGAAATTTTTGTGGAATACTACTCATGTGATGATTGATGTGTGGTAAAAATTTCATGAATTTTGGTTGCCAGTTGAGTGAGTTATTAGTATATCTTTCTCTCACATGAATTCTTGCAATAGCAATTTGTCTTTTTCATGGAGGTTGATATACATGTCCAAATGGCTTGAAATTTGTACAATAGACTATTGGATGTATGTAAGAGCTACTGTAATTTTTATAGATTTTATTATGGACTTTTGATATATGTTTATTATTTCACCTTGCTATTTAAATAAATTAAGAAATGCATTAAAAGAAATTATTTAATGATGAGAACTATGCTTTTTGGTGATCATTTAACATGCAATTTATGATGGTTACATTGGTTGTGGCCAAATGTATGTTTGGAATGTAAGTTAATATTTATTCTTGCAATTGATGCTTTCCTGGACAGTTTCTGGGACTTTGGTAATTGCACCATGAAAATGATGTTTGCTGAGAAACATGCTTATAACAAAGTTGTAGATAACTCATTAATCTAGCTTGTGTTAAATTTTGGTGGCATTTGACCTTATATTTTGTGAGTAATGACTGTTTCAAGTTGGGTTCTAGAAATAGTTGTTCTCTGGAATCTCTGGACCAGATTCTGTAATTATGCATGTTTGACTCGGTTAACTTAAGAATCATGCTAAGATGATTAAAGATGAATTATAGACAATTTCATAAGCTTTCCAGAATGTCTTGTTGCATGGCTATTGGATTTGTATAACTCCAGTTATGATCCAAACATGTAGATGTTGTTTGCAGTCAAGAAATTGTCAGATGCTAGTTATGGTTGTTTACTCCATGTGTTACTAAGTGTGGCTTATACCCTTGATGATGGTCAAGTTAAGATACTTGTGATCTTGTCAAACTTGTGTTATGCTTAATGTGCTTGCCCTCTTTAATTGGTTGTGTGATGTTAGTTAATTAGCTTTTGGTGTCTATGTCTTAATCGTGAGTTTACATGAATGATTATGTGATGCATCTTGTGTTACCATTCATCATATTCATACGCATGCATCTTGCATCTCATTTAGGTTCGCTAGATGCACCACGTGAAGAATGAGATGTTGAAGCCAAACCTGAAGACGGTGTTTGGTGGACCTATCCCGAAGATGGAAGGACTAAACAAGTGTCGGGATGGGAGATGCTCGTCAAGCGAGTGTCATCTGTCAATCACTAACCTAGTGTTCGATCCCAGGCAAGCCCCGGAGCATTCTAAGCCTCCTACTTTACAAAAGTAATTGAGTATATATATGTTATATATGTATTGTTGCATTAAGTTATAGGAGTTGATTGAAAACACTTGCTGCATATATATCCTTTTCTTGTCCCGTAAATATGCCTGGAATCCTATTTTAGTTCAGGATCGAAAATATTGCTTAGCCCTGCTTAGACCGGTAGCGATCGGTGATTTCCTGTCACCGGCAATTATAGGTGGTTACTGGAATACTTTAGCTATGGAATGGATGATATCCTGGAAATAACCAAGTGTTGATGGATAATTAGAGACCGGGCGGAATAAGTATTGGGCAACCAGACAGGGTTCTGGGGTGCTCGTAGTTTCCGTCTGTGTCGATTAAGGACCGACCGTTGTTGGGCCTCGGGTCATGTTGAACGCATGCCTCACATTTAGCTGGCCGAATAACGTACCTTTCGACCGCGAAGCTGGGAGATTATTTGGGCCGAGTGGATTGCCCGCAGCGCACTGTACCGGAGCAGTAGTGGCAGGATACGGGGGCGCGATGATAAGGCCAAAGAGCAGTCGGGCGGCCCCCGGGTACATGTGGTTCCTGGCAAACTCGCGACTTTACCTGAATAGTTGACTCGGTGACCAATACCTCACTTTAGCGGGTGAGTGAGGTTTGTGTGAGGAATAAATTACCAGCTGGTTAATAATCGATTCGAATCGCCATCGTTCACTGGATAGTGAACACTTGACTCGAGTTACGGCATCGTAGTAATGATGATGGAACATGGATGGTTATGTGGATGATGTTGGAAATGCTAAACTTGAAATGGTAACCTTTGATGTTGAAGGTTAATCAAGTGATTGCTTTAGCATAGGTGCTTACCTAGATTGAATAGGTTATAACAAAGATGATGCAAAAGGACTTAAATTAGTTTATTCATGATAACTTATGCTTTCTGCAAATGAGTCAAGCTAGCCCACTGAAAGAAAGCCTTGCATACTCCTTGGTGTCATTATTTCTGGTTTATGACGCGTAAGTCTAGCTGAGTACCTTCTCGTACTCAGGGTTTATTCCCACTTGTTGCAGGTTGTGATGTATCATAGCTACTGCGAGATTTGGAAGACTCCTGCTGTAGTGGCGGAGTGTGATCATGGGCATGATCCATCTGAGCTATCTTGTCTCTCATGCTTTTATGGGAAATTGACCTTGGTACTGGCATGTATTTGAATTAAGGTGATATTTGTTTCAAACTACTTTGTTTCCGCTACTTTTGAACTTGAGTTGTAATAACTCTACTGAACTCCGATATATGTTGAATTACTTATGAAATGGATGTAACATATGACCTGTTATGTTGGACCACTACGATCTTGGCTTGTATGTTGGTTGGTTTGAAATCCCTTGGGATTTTATTGGACTACCGGGGTTATAGGAGCTTAAGTACGGGAATTTAATTGCTCCGGCGATTGTTTTTATACTTTTGTTCTTATAATTTGGGCGGTTCCATGACACAAATAAAGGTTTTGGTATGTATAATATATAGTATATAATAATTAATGGTATACATTGCGGAAGAGAACAAAAATGGATAGGATCAAACAAGTTGCTGTTAGCTAGGTCCCCACGACGGCAAAAGAATGCAGTCATCAGTGAGCATAATTGTTATCAGGATAACTTGAGAGCAAGGCCGGTCATATGTTTGCATCAAACAAGTCTATTTCAATGATTTGGCAGCCAATAACTTCTGAAGAACCAAGTCAGTCAGATTAGTGTGAAGAATTAATCTGGTTGTTGATTTTTTTAGAAAAGGAATCTAGTTGTCGATGGACGTGACATGGGAGCTTACCCCGTGAAGTCGGAAGTGGAAACACACCATATATTCAGAAAGCAGCGTCTGAAATGACAGAGCTGATAAGAAGATTTTTATGTTGGCAAGAAGATGGGAGTCGCGTACACGCGCGTCTAGAAGAAGATCATCTAGACGCGAATCCAAGCCCTCAAATTTGGCGTCTAGATGGTTTGTGGCATGATTAGTCCGTTTACATGATGATTAATCAACATTGATCCTAACTCATGAGTGATTGTTTGTCTACTAAGGATAACACCAAACGATACATACCATTTGTAGATAAAAGGCTAATTTAGTAGGAAAAAAACTGAACTGTATCATACTACAATATTTTCTTGTGTTTTGCAGGGGAAAGAAAGTGTGTAGAAAATCATTCATAAATGCAAGGCATGGCAGCAAGTTCGTCAATAGTACCAAATAAAGTTAAGTGCAATATCACGATTTGAGACAATTTACATGGAATATTTCTCAAAAACCTTAAATGCAAGCATATATAGAGAATTACTCAAGCACTAAGATGAACAAATGAATTTGATGTTTTTTATCTCCATTAAATCATCACTCTATCTGTCGCTGTCAGACTATCGCTTTTTGGTGATCCGTAATATGACCCATCTCTAAAAAATAATTTCTAGAAATTGTAATTCTGCCATATAGAGAATTACTCAAGCCACTAGTGAAGTACTCTACCACGCAAGTTGCAAGTCTTGGGTTTTCCACGCAAAATACATGTGTACGCAGTTATTAGATTCAAACCTATTCGCTTAGGCCTTAGGGCATGTTTGAAGCTCCTCCTCTAAACTTTAGAGCTCTAAAAACTTTAGAACACTTTAACTCAGTTTTGAGATCTAAAGCTCTAATATAAGGTGGGCTAAAGTTTAGAGTTAACTTTAGATCACCTGTTTAGTGACTTTAGCTCTAAAGTTTAGAGGAGGGGACTCAAACAGGCCCGGTCTCATGTTAACCCCCTACCACACACCACATAGCCATTTGCGATCAAGTAGAGAATACTATAATTTTGTATTAACTTCTGTGAATCTTTGTATTTATTGTTTAGGCCTCAAAACTCAAATACAATGTTTTATATCTCATCGAATATTACAAATTTGGTATGTGCATGGCGTGTCTTCATCTGAGACTGTTTGGAGAATTAAAAAAATAAATTTCAAAATCTGAGACCTTAAAACATGTTTTTGGGAGTCTAAAAAAATTTAAATGATCAAAGTTTCAAGTGTAAGTTTTAAATCCCGTTCAACTCTACAAATTTGATATAAAGTTGATGTTATTGGTAGGACTATTGTATATGGTTGATGTTATCGGTCACCTCTAAAAATGGAGGGAATCGATTTCTAAAGATGGTGCATCTCTAAAACCATACATATATATAGATGTTTTTTTTTACGTGACATGCTAAGAAAAAGAGTGACACATCTAAAAAAATCGCTTTTATAGTAGTTTATGTTCATGGTTCGTAAGCACAATAAATTACTCCATTATTTTGACCTCAAATATTCAACATGATTGGCAGTGAATGACTAGGCTAAGAAGGTAAGAACAAATGAGCTAATGTACGGCATGATATATGCTGATAGTTACATTGCATACTCACCGCTGAAAGAAAACCCAGTGTACGAGATGGAGTGGCGTGCTGCATCAGCACCGCTTGCTAATTGATCAAAGCAAAAGGAATCTTGAAGAATATTCTTGCGGTGACCAAGGAGCAAGGATTCATCAAGACGTGCTTCACACGGCCACACCTGTGGGAGAATATGACACGATGACGTGGCCGGTAAAAGAGAAGCTTTAAATATTTGCACTTTTCATTGAGCTCATTCGGCTATTTCTCGCGGTTATCTTATCTACTCTCTCCATCCCAAATTATAAGTCATTCCAAAAATCTTAGAGAGTCAAATGATCTTAAGTTTGACTAAATTTATATGATAAGATAATAATATTTATGACACTAATTAAGTATCATTAGATTCTTCATTAATTATCACCCTGTTCGGCATATGGTTTCTGCGGCTTATAATTCGGCTGTGGCTGTTTTGTTATGAGAGAGAAAACACTGTACCACGGCTGATAAGCTGTGCTGATAAGCCCAGCCGAACAGAGTGTATATTTTCATAGTATATTTATTTGATATTGTAAATTTTTGTAATTTTCTCTATAATTTTGGTCAAATTTAAGATGTTTTGTCTTTTCAAGATTGTTGGAATGTTTTATAATTTAGAACGGATGGAGTAGGTTGATTCTGGGTGGTGTGTAAACTTCGTCTAGTCACCACGAAAGTGATGTGTACTTTTTTTTAAAAAAAAAGTGAAACAAATTTCACTTCACCAGCTGATGTTTTGCTACCATATTATATTCATCTCATACAGTCAGAAACAATATTTTTCTTCAGAAACCAATGGGCGCCCACAGCACTGGATATGGGATGGTAAGACACGGCCCACAGTTTGTGACATTTGTTTTGGTATGACTCGTGGACGACTGCGGCAGAGAGAATCTAGCAGCCACATGTGTGTGATTCACTGCCGTTCTGAATTTTGTTTAGCTTCGCTGATCGTGTTCGTCAAGTATATTCGGTGGTCTAGGTACACTGCAAAGTATCGGAATCAACGTGATGCAGCACCGTCACCTTTAATTGCTGCCTCCCATCGCATCTACGGACTATGATGGTTCCTAATCAAATCAAATTCGATCAAGTATCGATCAAGTACTTTAACTTTGCAATTTGCATCTCCGACTATGCAACCACAGTTTGAATTTGTTCTTTCATCGTTTAAAATTATAAAAATGTGCTCTCAGTTAGAGACAGGAAAATAAAAGAGAGAACCTTTGCATGCTGCATGCCGGCTTCCTGATGGGCTCATTGAGTCATTTTCCAACATGTTTATTCATCAATCAGATAGGATATATATATATATATATATATATATATATATATATATATATATATATATATATATATATATATATATATATATATATATATATATATATATATATATATATATATATATATATATATATTACCCTGCAGCTGGCTACAAAATAACTTATTCTGTAGCCACTTTGAGTTACGTTAATTGCTATGCTAATTTATGAGATTATAGTAACTTCTTACTATGTGATTTACTATAACATTATAGTAAATATCCTCATGTGTTATAGTAATTCAACTATCGTAAATATATACTGACATTGTCGTAAATTAGTATATAAAATTATCGTAAATCGAGGTGGCTACAAAATAACTTATTTTGTAGCTAGCTATAGAGTATACTCTCCATATATATATATATATATATATATATATATATATATATATATATATATATATATATATTACCCTACAGCTCACTACAAAATAACTTATTTTGTAGCTAGCTATAGAGTATACTCTCCCTATATATATATATCCCTATATATATATATATATATATATATATATATATATATATATATATATATATATATATATATATATATATATATATATATATATATATATACACACCATGGAGTTGGAATGTGACTTGACGACTTGTACGGCATTTCTGTGCCTAGTTTGGCGAAATATGTTACTGCTGTATTCTAGTAGTCACAAGAATAAGTGACATTCTAGACATCGGCGCTGTTATAGAAACACAACTTGGACCACTACTTCTTTTTTTGAGATCTTCCTTCTATCTCAAAATAAATCAATTCTAGAATCATGCTAAGTCAAAATATCTTGAACTGAACCAACTTTATGAGAAAGGATAACAATATCTATGACGCCAAATAAGTATATTATGAAAATATATTTTATGATATATTCACTGGCAATAATTGGTGACATAAATGTTAGTGTTTCTTTTCTATAATCAAACTTACTTTAACTTAGTATAACTTTAGAAGTCGATTTAGTTTTAGGCGGATGGGATACATTATAAGTTGTACAACATACTTGTTCGTGTCTTTCTTGTCAAAGAATAACCGTAACATTTGAGTTTGTGTGGTCTTTGATGCATATCTCTTTGGCAATTAATATTCTCAAGAAAATATATTCTTAGAATCATTTAAAAAAATCAAAAGATTTTATGTGAGTATTTCTAAAAATAATTTGGCCCAAATATTTCATGTATATCCAAACTAAATAACTTAAATGACATTGATGTGTGTACTTTTGAAGGTCTGATCGTTATCTCAAACATGTTTTTTTATATAAAATGGAGTTATAACTTATAAATCTTATTCTTCTATGAAACTACATTAGTACATTTCAATACCGTTTTTATTGTACCATCTTCAAACATTTGAAAAGCAACACATAATTAAGAAACAACCCGTAATTGTGGACTTGTGGTTCAGAATGATTGGCTTGACACAAGAATAAAAATGCACTTTTGTATTCTAACAAGGCTCGATGACTGTGAATGCTATGTGCCCATAGTTTTCAGCCAAAGGTTCCAAAAACCAGACCTTTCCCTAGCTGAAGTCCACGATTATCCCAAGGCGGCGTCGATGGTTATGAAACCTAGATGGTTTCTCTGTGCTTCTGTATGTTGATTCCTTGGGGCATGCATTACTTTAATCTTCTTTTCGCCTACTTGTAACCTGCAGTTAGTACGACATGTTTGGTTTGATGCACATGCATGCTTATGGGCTTATGGCAGACAAAAGAAGGCTTAGCATCATTTTGGATGCTTATTGATGGAATGGGTGGAAAACGACAAAACAAGCGGACTGAAGCAACGAAATGCTCAGTGCCTCAGCCCTCAGTATTTCAGCAGCCTCTAATCTGTTGCCAGTTTACATAGGCAGAAAGTAAATTCTGAAGAGAGGATGCACAATATACTACTTCTTGTCTCAGAAAAGATGTAATTTCAGGTTTGATCAGAGTTAAGCTAATTTAAATTTAACTGGATTTACAAAAAACAACATCCGATACTCTATGTAGATATTATTATATGAGAAATCTAATAACATTTTTTTAATACGATGAGTATTGACGTTTTCTATATAAAATTATTTAAGATAGTTTAATTAAACACTATTCTAGACTTGCTTCTTTTGAGAACGGCGTTGGCAGGAGGATATGCCCTCCTTTGAGAGACAGATCTGTGGGTGGCAGGTGGCCACGGCCCATTGCCACTCATGTGTGCCGGCGTTGAAAGAAATGAATAGGCCGACGACAGGCGGCGGCAGGGCCGTCGTGGTTTCGAGGCAGCTAGGCCGCAGGTGACGCGTCACACAACAGATAATCGATTGGCCTGGCCCAAAATTCGTAAGCACACAAGGTGGCCCATGTTTCTCCAAAATCGGTTCCAGGTCACTGAATCGAAGTCGAGTTATAATGCATCGTGGGCCCATCTTGTGTGCTTGTGCTAGCTAGTATTTTCTCTTTTTTTTGCTTTAAAAAAAGCTAGCATTTTCTTTTGATTTTTGCAGAAGATTTGTCTGTTCATTATGCCCGCCGCAAGAGCCATATGGTCTACACATCACAAAAAGCATAGTTACTAAACTTTTACAGAAATGTCACAAATTCTGAATTCTCTTCATCGGCTGTAACGTTTGTCTTTTACAAAATTCATTCTGAATTCTCTCTTGTGGGTGGAAACAAATTGAACGCTAGGGGATGTGGACATGAAAACAACTCGTTACTTGACCTTGAATAAAGTCCTTTTGACCCATAACCATAACTATTCTAAGTTTGATTTTCCTCTGTCATCTATAAAACTTGGCAATACTGGTTTGCAAAAGCAGTAGTTTCCCGAGACTTGATAATACACCAGTGTAGTTCTTGTTTGGATGTAGTCATATCCACATCAATCCACATGTGCTGGGGTGGGTTGGAGTGGAACTTAAACTAAATTTTACCTCAATCCATCTTAATACATGTGGATTAAGGTGAATTCAACAACATCTAAACAAGGCCATAGGGATATGGAGGGAGGGCAAGAGCTGCAAGGTGTCGTGAATACATCTTGTACCAGTGCCGATTCAGTGCCTTGATGTATGCAAACAATATTTTTATTTTTATTTCCTAGCTAAACAAAATAAATATAATTGAATAATATAGAATTGAATATGATCCATTGAAAGAATACATTTCCCTTGATCCCGAAAGATTTTTTTCTATAATCCAACATAGGTGACTGTCTCCAACAGATGATGATACTGTATCGGCCTCCAATAGAGTACCTATTGTTAGAAAATAGAGGTTTAGAGTTGTTAGTCTTGGTCATACATCCTAGAAACCTGTATGTCCATAGAATGTACTTAGTCCTATCAAGATCCACAAAGAGTGGCACCTTGTATTGTAAACCATAGGATGTAATTGCCATGCATGGAGGCTTGCTTTCTTGCCCTATAACACGCAACCAAGAGTCCCACGACGGGGCACTCTTGTTCCTCCAATTGTTTTTCATGGTACCAGAGCCGTAACATATCCTCACGGATTTTTTTTTTCTCGATCCTCCTCCCATGGCCACCTCCTCCGATGCCGCCACCATGCTCCCGCTAAGTCTTCTTCCTCCTGTTACCGAGAAGCTCACAAGAGGCAACTACAGCATGTGGCTTGCCCAGGTTTCAGCAAATCTCCAGGGCGCCCAACTCTGGGACTTCACCAAACCCACCTCCACACCACCGCCAGAATTATTGCCGGCGACTACCACTACCGACGGCAAGAAATCTGAGCCTACCGCCAACCCTGAGTACACGCGCTGGCTTGCCAGGGACAGCCAAGTTCGTGGTTACCTCTTCTCGTCGCTCTCCAAGGACATCTTCTCCCAAGTTGCGACGTCCACCACGGCGGCCGAAGTGTGGGCTGCCATTCAGACGCTCCAGGCGTCCCAATCCCGGGCCCGGATCATGGCCACCCGGATGGCCCTCGCCACGACGACCAAGGGATCATCCACCACAGCCGAGTTCTTCACCAAGATGAAGGGCCTGGCCGACGACATGGCGTCGGCCGGCAAGAAGATCGAGGACGACGAGTTGATCTCCTACATCCTCATGGGTGTGGGGGAAGAGTATGAACCAGTTACGACTTCAGTTGCAAATCGCACTGATCCGATCTCTCTTGCAGAACTACAGGCGCAGATCGTGAGTTTTGAACAGCGCCGCGATATTCGTGGCGGTTCCGGCGGGTCGCACTCGTCGGCCATGATGGCTCGCCGTGGCGGCGGGCAACACAACCCCAACAACAACCGCGGTCGTGGCAACCGCGGTGGCTACGGGCGCGGCCATCCACGCGGTGGTCAAGGCGGCGGTGGTCGCGCAGGTGGTGGACGTGGGCGCTTCGCCGGCGTCCAGTGTCAGGTGTGTGGCCTCATTGGTCACTCCGCGGCACGATGCTACAATCGGTACGACTCCAACTACGACGGAACTGCACCACCAAAATCTGCATCGACTGCCACTACTACCTCCTACGGAATCGACACAAACTGGTATGTGGATTCCGGCGCCACAGATCACATCACTGGCGATCTTGAGAAACTCACCGTCCGGGACAAATACCAAGGAGGCGATCAGGTTCATGCCGCAAATGGGTCAGGTATGGCTATTGATCACGTTGGTCATAGTGTATTGCATTCCCAAAATCGTTCTATTCATCTAAATAATATTCTTCATGTTCCAAATGCCCACAAAAACCTCCTATCTGTTAACAAACTTGCACGAGATAATCATGTTTTTCTAGAATTTCACCCAAGTCATTTTTCAATTAAGGATCAGGCAACGGCGAAAACAATCTTCCAGGGTCCATGTGAGAAAGGACTCTACCCCTTGAAGCATTACCTGCATAAAGAAGCCCTTGGCACTTTCAGACCTACTAAGACCATTTGGCATCACAGGCTTGGCCACGCATCCTCCAAAGTCGTCGACCAGATTCTCCACCAACATAAACTTTCTTTTGTCAAAGAGTCCAATAATAATAACATTTGTGATGCATGTCAAAAGGGCAAGAGTCATCAGCTACCCTACCCTACTTCTACTAGTATATCTTCTCGTCCTTTCGAACTTGTTTTTTCTGATGTATGGGGACCGGCTCCTACTTCTGTCGGTCGACATGATTACTATGTTAGTTTTATTGATGATTATAGCAAATTTTCTTGGATCTATCTTTTGCGTCGCAAATCAGAAGTTTTCCAATGCTTTCATGATTTTCTCAACATGGTCGAACGACAATTCAATCATAAAATTCTTGCTGTTCAATCCGATTGGGGTGGGGAATATCAAACACTAAATACATTTTTTAAGCGCCTTGGTATTTCTCATCATGTGTCATGTCCTCATTCCCACCAACAAAATGGATCTGCTGAACGCAAGCATCGTCATATAGTAGAAGTAGGCCTATCGCTCCTTGCTCATGCCAGCATGCCCTTGAAATTTTGGGATGAAGCCTTCCTCTGTGCGGTATTTCTTATCAATCGCATTCCATCCAAAGTCCTCAATAATGCCAGCCCATATGAACGTCTTTACACTACACTACCAGACTATACCTACTTACGTTCTTTTGGCTGTGCTGTTTGGCCTAACCTACGCCCATATAATTCTAGAAAACTAGAATTTCGTTCCAAGCGTTGTGTGTTTCTTGGGTACAGTAATCTTCACAAAGGTTTCAAATGTCTAGATCCTACTGAAGGCCGTATATACATCTCTAGAGATGTTGTCTTTGATGAGCATGTTTTTCCCTTTACTTTTCTTCATCCAAATGCCGGTGCCCGTCTTAGAGCTGAAATTGATCTTCTTCCAGATATACTAAAAAATCCTTCCTCCACCTTCGGGAATGCACTTATACATGATCATACGATGATTAATACCACCTATCCTAATGTTGTGTCAAGCACTGTGTTTTCTACAGATGAAACAGGCTCAAACTCGCCTCAAAACGGCGATACAACATCGCCCTACATCGTATGTGGACGTGCTCCTACCACTGGCGCGACGATCGAGGGTGATCTTCCGACCGATCCTGACGGCGGACCCGGTGTGGCAGGGGAATCAGCCTCGGGATCGCAGGCGCCGCCGATCCCAGAACCGCTGCCGGGTGATCTGACACTGTCGGGTGGCTCTCCTGGATCTTCTGCGGCGGCCAATCGCACCATGGCGCCATCATCGAACACAGCCCCTGCGCAAACTGATCCGGGTGCAGCATCAGACTCGCACGATCAGGCTGCCGGGGGGACAACTCTGTCACCGCCGGTGGGATCACCGCCAGTGGGGTCTTCTGCAACACAGCCCGGATCGTCTACGTCAACTGAGATTGTGGACACTTCTACAGTTGAACTAGCTCCTACACAACGGGTAACACGTCTCCAGAGAGGTATAACCAAACCAAAACAGTATTTTGATGGCACTGTGAGATGGTGTATGCTTGGGACTATTGGTGCAGAAGAACCTTCTACAGTTGAAGATGCTCTTGGTGATAACAAGTGGGTGCAAGCAATGGATCATGAACATACGGCATTGATCAACAACAGAACGTGGCATCTTGTTCCACCACCGAAAGGTAAAAATATAATTGGATGTAAATGGGTGTATAAAATCAAAAGGAAAGCAGATGGGTCAATAGATCGATACAAAGCACGACTTGTTGCAAAAGGATATAGACAACAGTATGGCATAGATTATGAGGATACTTTTTCTCCTGTGGTAAAAGCTGCTACTATTCGCCTTATATTATCTCTTGCAGTTGGTAAAGGTTGGACACTACGCCAACTAGATGTGCAAAATGCTTTCCTACATGGTTTACTGGAAGAAGAAGTATACATGGATCAGCCTCCAGGTTATAGGAGTGAAAAATATCCTAACTATGTGTGCAAGTTGGATAAGGCAATTTATGGGTTGAAACAGGCTCCAAGAGCTTGGTATGCTCGGCTGTGCAACAAGTTAATTCAGTTGGGTTTCACACCTTCCAAAGGCGACACCTCATTATTTCACTTCAGGAAAGGTACTCTCATCATGTTTGTCCTTGTATATGTTGATGATATCATTGTAGCAAGTTCATCACAACAAGCAACAGACGCCCTTCTTAAAAGCCTTGAGCAGGAATTTGCCCTAAAAGACCTAGGGGACTTACACTACTTTCTTGGCATTGAAGTCAAGAAGATGGGTGATGGTCTATTTCTGTCACAAAGTAGATATGCTACTGATATTATCAAACGTGCAGGTATGGACAAGAGTAAACCAGTTGACACTCCTCTGTCCATCACAGAAAAACTTAGTATAACAGAAGGGGAAGCATTAGGAGTTGAGGACTCCACTAGATACAGAAGCTTGGTTGGAGCTTTACAATATCTTACACTCACCAGACCAGACATCTCTTTTGCAGTGAATAAGGTGTGCCAGTTTCTACATGCTCCAACCTCAACACACTGGAGTGCAGTGAAAAGGATCTTGCGGTATGTGAAAGGATCACTGAGCATGGGATTAAAAATCAGAAAATCAAATTCTATGTTGATCAGTGCATTCTCTGATGCTGATTGGGCTGGGTGTGTTGATGATAGAAGATCAACTGGTGGATTTGCAGTTTTCTTAGGACCAAATCTAATTTCTTGGAGTGCTAGAAAACAGCCTACCGTCTCACGCTCAAGCACAGAAGCAGAGTATAAATCATTAGCAAATGCTACTGCAGAATTGATATGGATTCAGAAATTACTTGATGAACTCAAGATCGATCATCCACCTGCGGCAAGGTTATGGTGTGACAATATTGGTGCACGGTATTTATCAGCAAATCCGGTTTTTCATGCTAGAACCAAACACATAGAGATTGATTTTCATTTTGTTAGAGAAAGGGTAGCCCAAAAATTATTAGATATACGCTATATACATACAAGAGATCAACTTGCAGATGGTTTTACTAAACCACTGGCCACGTCAAGAATGAAAGAGTTTAGGCACAATCTCAACCTTGTTAGTGGCTGAGATTGAGAGGGGATGTTAGAAAATAGAGGTTTAGAGTTGTTAGTCTTGGTCATACATCCTAGAAACCTGTATGTCCATAGAATGTACTTAGTCCTATCAAGATCCACAAAGAGTGGCACCTTGTATTGTAAACCATAGGATGTAATTGCCATGCATGGAGGCTTGCTTTCTTGCCCTATAACACGCAACCAAGAGTCCCACGACGGGGCACTCTTGTTCCTCCAATTGTTTTTCACCTATATGTGAGACCCATTTTGGGTTATAGCAGAGGCACAACTCAAATATGAGTATTTTCTCTCCTAAAGACTCATTTGCAAGAAGGGTTCTATGGATCCTGTTGTTGGAGAAGACAAAAAATGGGTATTGAACCCTTTGCTTATAGCGCTACCAAAACGTGGAATGAGTCTTTTATTTTGGATGATGTTGTTGGATAAGGAAACGGTGTGTGGGGGGGTGGAGGGGGGTGCATGGCCCATCCCGGGTGTTGTCCATGCAAACCGCCAAACTAACCACCACAAGATGAGGTGCATGAGACAAAACATAGGAGCTTTTTAGGAGATAAATTGCATGCGGGAGGGCCGCACGTGGTTCCATGCACACCGAGCGTCCGTGCCTGACGTGTGTCCCTGTGCAACATCTGCATCCCAGCGTCACAACGTAGCGTGGGACATGCGTCACATGCGAACCCTCGGTGCGCATGGAACCGCGTATGGCGAAATGTCGGCTGGCTGGAAAACGACTGATGCTGATGTTGATTTGTTGTGAGAGAAAAACACTGTTATTTTGCTGAAACAGTACGGCTGATAAGTTCAAGCGAACAGATAGTCGGCACCGCTGCACACTCCATGGTTTATCAACAACAATGGCAACACTCACTCGAATTCTTAGGTGGGGCAGACAAACACGTCAAATGCAACTCATAGTATAAAGATACACATAACACATTCTTATTGAGGTTCCAAAAATAAAACCATAAATGGCTAATAAATGGCAAACTTAAAGATCAAAGGCCGTAACACCCCACTCCCCTTCAAAAGGGAGAAAATCTGTAGAGCCATAATATATACTAATTTATTAATTCAACATATCCGAGAGATAAAAAGAACCAACATAATAATCTTGAGAACAAATGAATTAGTGTATGATATAAAGCATTACATAACTAAGATAATACACATATTGCTCAGATTTGCACTTGAGCCTTGCCCATAGCCACGCTAGCTCTACACCAGCACGGTCCACAAACATATGGATATCAGTGCCGGCATCACCACTCCCCTTCTTTCCACCATCCTCGTCACCTATTCCTCCCCAACGCAGCCTCTTATAGCCCTGTAGGAGGCGAAACAAATGAGACAGTATGGGGTGGAGACCTCAACCTTCCTAAGCGACGAGCGGTGGTCTAAGGATCTGTGAGACCACGCTAAATGGCCAAGCTGGTGGGCTGGGTCAAATGGATAAGGTACTGCAGCTGGAGTTGGCGGTACTGTAGCACTGTGGAACACTGTAGCAGCCGAACTTTAGTAAGAGTTGAAGGAGAGCCCGACCAACTTAAAAGCCTAGACCCGGGAGATTATTAACTCCGGATCGATCCTTTTGCGCGAAGCGATGATGAAAGCGTAAGAGAGTTAATCAGCAGGTGTGGTTCATTCAACGTGTAGATTGGGCCTTAGCCGTCATCCCAGATCGGGCATTACAGGATCTATGTGGTAGCTAGAGGGGGGAAGTGGAGGTGAATACAATCGGCTAAGTCTACAAACTCACAAACATTAGTTAAAAGATTAGTAACAAAAGATGTTCTAATAATTTCACAATAACTTGTGGGTCTGTTCTTGGCTGGACTTAAAGCCAGCCATTTGGGCTGCTTCTGCTGTCAGCTTGAGATACGAAGTGTTTTTCAGCAACTGTAGCGCTGGCAAAAGAAAAAACAATAATCAGCCGAACAAGCCTATTATTTTGCAATCCTAGAGTGGTCAACAACCTACATAAGTCTAGTACCAAAGTTGCTAGAATTAAAAGCAAGTAAATAAGAGCTAGCGAAAAGAAAACAATACCACTCGGAAGACGCAAGATTTTTTATCCTATGATTCGGTGGCTCGCTGTTGCTGGTCATCTACATCTATTGAGTGAGTCCAGGATCACTACTTCCCTACCAAGAGACCGTTGGCACAATTGCTCTTGGAGGAGTCAGAGCCATTTTGGAAGAGCCATAATTTATGGTTCCGTTAAAATAGCTCTTGACTCCTCTATTTTCTAACTAAAAACGGTTTCTGCAGGAAACGTTTGGTAAGCCTCTAGCCTTCTGATGCACGTGCAGGAGCTAGAGGCGGAGAGGAGCCGAAGACAAATACAAACCCATCCTGGCGAAGTGCGGAGTGATAACATCGAGCCGTGAGCCCGTGAGGACTGAGGAGTTCGTGCCTACTTCCGCGCCAGGCCGGCACCGGTACGGCCAAATTCATGGCCCATCCAAATGCCCGGTGCCCCCGTGCACAACTTCCCTCCCCGGCTTCCCATCCCAAACAAAACACTTCCTCGTCTGCTTCCTTTCGTTCGCCGCGACTCCCGGCGCTGCGGCTGCGGCTGCGGCTGCGGCAGTGACACACAAGCAGCACAGCCGACGATTGACCTGACCAGGAGCAGGAAGCCAAGACTTTATCCGCACCCTCGCTGCCCGCCTGCCACGGGGTTCGGTTCGGCCCAGTTCCGTTCCGTTCCGTTCCCGAGGGGAGGCAGGGAGCCAAGCGACCGGCCGGGGCAGCAGAGGCAATGGTGCTCGGCTCGCCGGTGAAGCGCCCGGCGCGGCGGGCCCAGGCCGTTCCCGCGGCGGGGCTGGCCGTGGCCGTGGCGGCCACCGCGATGCTGCTGCTGCTGCTTCTCTCCGCCGCCGCGCTCCGCTGCTCGCCGGCCTTCGGCTGCGCGCTGTCCGCCGGGACGCTCTGGGCCGGCGGGGTCTCCGTCGCGGCCGAGGCGGCCTCTGCGTCGGCGGGGAACAGCGACGACAACGACGACGAGGAGGAGCAGTGCGACCTGTTCGATGGGGAGTGGGCGTGGGCCGACGACGGCGGCGGCTACCCGCTCTACAGCTCCGCGGACTGCCCCTTCCTCGACGTCGGCTTCCGCTGCGCCGAGAACGGCCGCCCCGACGCGTCCTACACCAGGTGGCGCTGGCAGCCGTCCCGCTGCCGTCTCCCCCGGTTGGTTGCTTGCTCGCTTGCTTCGATTCGATTCGTATCTCCTTTGCTCGCCTCAACTCTCTGCCGGTTGCGGGTTGCTGCACCCCTTCCATTTCCTTAGCTGGATTTGGGAGTTCGACGTATAGATTGATTCGATTGTAGCGTCTTCAGTCAGAAGTAGAACTCGCGGTTCGATTGTCACAGCGAACAAACTTGGGGGAGCTTACATTGGTTAAATTCTCTGCCTGCATTGTTTGGTCAATCAGTCTTAAACTTGGCGGTGCGAGTCCGACCTACCAACTTCCAACAAGGAACCTTCAGTACTTACTAGGAGGACACTCCGTACTTGTTACTAGTGCGATCTGGATCGGTGGATGCGCAGTTGCCATTTGGATATTGGAACACGAGACGAGGCTGTCAACGTCTCGACGGCCACCTCACGTGGGACATCATAGCAGGATTGGGAACTCGATGCCATTTGCTTGCCAATCGGCCCCAAAACAGTGTTTAGTTTGTTCTGGGGAAGATACTGTCTTAGGCTGTGTTTTGAAAATTTTGGCATTTTGCATTTTATCAGGTCCTGTTAAGTTCCCCAAAAATTTTGTAAAATTTTTTAGATTCCCTGTCACATCGAATCTTTGGACACATGCATGAAGCATTAAATATAGATAAAAAAATAAAATTAATTACACAGTTTAGACGAAATGGACGAGACGAATCTTTTAAGCCTAATTAGACCATGATTGGACACTAATTACCAAATAACAACGAAACTTGCTACATTGCCATTTTGCAAAATTTTTTGGATCTAAACCGGCCCTCATTCCAAAGTAATTGACATTTTGCATTTTGCATTCCATGGGGAACTAAACACCGTCTTAGTTCCCATAAAATGCAGAATGCCAAAATTTTCATGGGTGTATTTAGTTCAATCCAAAATACCAAATTTTTCATGGGGTGGGTGAGGGCTTTTTGGCCTTTTGGTTGTTTTTGTTCTCTTGAGGCCAAAATCCAAAATGGAGAATAGATATCTTTTTGCCAAAAATTTTGTATGGTGTTTAGTTTCATTCTGCAAAATGATGGGCTAAAACCCAATTTTTTTTTGATGAAATGGGGAACTAAACACACCCTTAGTTAATCATATGTGGTATTCTTTAATTATTCAGCCTGTCATGATTTTGCCAGCTTCCAATGCAACCTTTCAGTTTCATGGGAAGGTGGCTCTTCTTGTTATTGGTTGATCCTTTCTGTTTTCCTTTTTATTAGTATTATTATTATATATGTTCAGCTGTCTGTTTGCTGCTTATGTCCTGGCTGACATGTAATGCTACCTGTACTACTGTGTTACTGTATGTTTCAGAGAGCTAATAATAGGGACTGATCGTGTTGGCTGCATGCCAGCAACTATGCTAGCGATGTTGACTGATGTAGCTCCACGAAAGCTAACCCACACCGGATTATGCTGCTGTCTGTCATCTGCTACCATTAATTGGGCATGGCTTTAGTTTCAAACTGCTGATCGTGACATTAAGTACAATTATGATAGAAAAAATATAAAGAGGAATTACAGTAGTAATCTTTGTGCTGCTGTTCATGGTTAGCTTTGTGGCCTTGTAAATCATGTCTATCTGGTGCTTGTGGTTTAGGGGCAAGGAACTACAGTAATTCTCTTTTTCTTTTTACCCTGACTTTGTCATATCCTTTCTTTGGTTTGTTAGATTTGATGCCAAAAGCATGCTGGAGAAGCTACGGAACAAAAGAGTAGTATTTGTTGGTGATTCAATCGGAAGGAACCAATGGGAGTCTCTACTTTGCATGCTCTCTACTCCTTTTCATAACAAGAGCGCTATATATGAAGTTAACGGCAGTCCCATCACGACGCACATGGGTTTCTTGATTTTCAAATTTAGAGACTACAACTGCACCGTGGAATACTACAGATCTCCGTTTATAGTTCTCCAAGGTCGTGCACCATCTGGAGCCCCTGAGATTGTTAAGTACACAATTCGAGTGGATGCCATGGATTGGATGTCTGACCAGGGTAAGTGGAAGGATGCTGATGTATTGATCTTCAACACTGGACACTGGTGGAACAATGAGAAAACAATCAGGGGGTAAGCGGAACTGTCTTGGTATCCAGGGTGTAATGTTCAGCTAGTTCTTATGTTAGAAATAGCTATCACTATTTCTTGCAATAAAATATTGTTTGGATTAGTTGAAATTTGAGCATTTTCTTTAAGAACTTACTTTCAGTTTCAGATATAATGTATTTAACACTACTACCAGTGATTTTGACATCACTTATATTTTGTAAAGATTATTGTCTAGTCATCCAAACATATATGATTTGCTGGTAGTGTTGGAGAAAATCATGTGATCCTCAAATTACTAAGAATATGGAATGCTGGGATGTTGTTATCGATTTTCAGGTCACCATAGTTGAATCTTATGTCCACTTGAAGCTATGTTTGCTGACTTCCTGTTATGTTTCTTTGTCAGGGGTGCCTACTTCCAAGAAGGAGATGAGGTGAAAATGGATATGACTGTCGCAGATGCTTACAGAAGATCAATACAGACATTGTCTGATTGGCTTCGCAAAGAAGTTAGCACAAGCAAGACCCATGTCATCTACCGCACATATGCTCCTGTGCATTTCAGGTCTGTACAATCACCAACTCACTAGTGATCTTTCCTTCTCTGTTTGCTTGCTGTATAACAATTTGACAGTATCTGAGATTCTTTATGTTCTAAACTTAATCATCTGACTGTGAAAAAGTGCTCGAAGCCTTGAATAATACATCACATGCCTTTTTACTTCTTCGTCCTATCAAAAACTCTGTGGATGAGCAAGATGTGTTTTTGGTGATATGTTAAACTGCCTCTTTAACAAGAGTGTATGTTCTGCAGCGGTGGTGACTGGAACACCGGAGGGAGCTGCCACCTAGAAACTCTTCCGGACTTGACGCCGGTCGAGTCGCTAGATGAATGGGCTGACTTGCTTCAACCCGTGTATGATTATCTAGGGAACAACAGCCTCAGATCCAAATCCAAGGTTGCTGGTTTAGACCTGCTGAACGTGACGCGGATGACGGCTCAGAGAAAAGACGGCCACCTCTCGGTGTACCTGAGCCCTTCAGGAACCGTCCCCCGCTACAAACAGGATTGCAGCCACTGGTGCCTGCCTGGAGTCCCTGATGCCTGGAATGAACTCCTTTACGCCCTCGTCATGAGGAGACATCTGAGGATGGATCAAAGTGTTCCCCTCGATGACAATATAACTCTGAACACTGGCTGATAATGGTGCTCCACTGAACACCCTCCTTCTGAAGTCTGAAGAGGGAGGTGGCACGCCCATTGGTAAAAGTAGCGAGGCGCATCTTTTGTTAGTGGGTGTTAGTCTGCACTCTGCTGGAGGATGCACCTCCGTGCCGTAGTGCCGTGTGTGTAGTCTGTACATGATACGTTTTGTAGTCTGCACATGTTGAGGCTGGTTGGTAGCTGAATTAGCTGAGAATGTTTCATGCAGAGGTAATTAGTGTTAGTAGGCGTGAACATAGCTGGGGCTAGGGTGCTACCGTGAATCATGTAAATATATATATGCGGCGGTGGTGAAAATGGCAAATGGCAACGCTTTTTATCTGAGTTTAATCTGTAAGCTATATTTGCTTCGCTGCTCTATCCCCTATCTGTATCTGCATACCTGTCGTAGATCTAGCTGCAAGAAAAGCTTTCCGGGGTAAAGTGTGGTTATAGTTTTGAAGGCCCTGCCCAGAGGCATGAAATCTGAAAAGAGAACACGACGCCATCCCACCCGATCCGGTTGTTCAGACTGGCAGCGCGCTCCCTGCTCCCGTGCTTCCACTATAAAAAAAACACCGTCAAAATATACATGAAAATATCAGCAAAAAATATGAGTAGATAGATGATGCAAACATGCAGTATGCTCATGCAAATTTTGAGGATGAAAAGGGATTTCGTGCAAGTACATTGCGTACTATACGCCTTGTTGCGGGTGGCTGGTGGTTAGTGCTAATTTGTTGTGAGAGAAAAATACTGCTGATTAACAAGTGGCTGGTGCTGAATTGATGTGAAAGAAAAGCAATGCTGCAGGTAGGCGCTGTTGGTTGTCAGCTGGCCTTTAATAGTTCAGCAGCCACAGCTTCCCGTTTTTAAAGGCAGAAGCACGATCAAAAGCGCAGCTTCTCCGTGGCTTATCGGAGAAGCGCTTGATTTGAAGGGGGAAGTCCGATAAGCTGAGAAGCTGCGAGTGAGTGAGAAGTGGCGCTCGTGCTTTTCTCCGTTCTCCCTCCGCGTGCATCCTCCTCCTCCTGGCTCCTGCAGTCCTGCTGCAGCGGCTCCATAAAGGCCCTCCACAACGTGTTCCTCGCAGTCTTGAAGTTTCCGCCGGCCGGCCGTCCGCGGTCCGCCCACCCTCCACCTCCACCGATGGCCGTCGTCGAAGAAGACGCCGCGGCGTCCGCAGATCCCGCCGCCGCCGCTTCCGATCCCGCCGCTGGTGAGTCACTGAGTCCCCTCTCCTGGCACGCGGCCACTGCCCACCGCCCTTACTACCCCTCTCACCCCGGCTCGTGGTGCTCAGTGAATCGGGTGTTGTTGACTTTGGGATTTGGAAGTGGAAGGTCAGAGCAAGTTGGGCGTTAGGCGGTTTCGGATTCCACCCGCTGTTTGCCAATTCAGAATCCACTGCTTCAGTTTTCCTTGAACTGTAATGTGGCTAGACGATAAAATTAGGGATCTGTGTCAATACGGACGGACGGAGAGTAACCTCTGAATCCTCATCTCTGCTCCACCCTTGTTTAATGGCTTCTGCTTTTCTGATCCTCAGGCTCCAGTGATAACGAGATCACAGTGGAAGAGGCTTCTTTCGTGCATGCTGAACCTCCCCAGGATGGCAGCGCCCCACCCGTGGTGTCCTCTGACATGGAGGTCCTCCATGACAAGGTTAAGAAGCAAGTCATCAAAGAAGGCCATGGCAGGACGCCACTGAAGTTCGCGACGTGCTTTGGTGAGTATGGCGTGAATGGTTCGGTCCATATGCTCATGCTCCGGATGTCGAATTTTACTATTTTAGGACGAGCTAATATGCACTTTTTCTTATTCTATAGTAATGAAAAACTATATGCGTTTTGTTTGAGCGATCACGATCATGAAGATGCTTATGACCTTGTTCACACTCATGACTGAAATGGGCCTATGTAAACAAATTCTCTTTTATATCTAGACGACTAGGCATAGGCTGCTTTCTCATCGAAGGACGCATGTAAACTTGTGGAGGTGTATAGTGCTTAGTGCTTACACCTTCCTGTTACTCTTTTGCATTCATTGAGTGCCAGTTTTGCCTGTACCTATTCAGTCTGTAGATCTAATGCTGATGTCGATTTTCAAACATCAGGTTTCATAATTTTTCTATTTACCCAAAGTGACCCACGTCTCTTTTCTCATTCATTGAGTACTGATACGGCAACACCTATTGATTTTGTTGTTCTAATGATTATGTCAAATTTCAAAACTTCAGATTTAATCCTGTTTTGTCCAAAGTGGCCTAATTCAGTCGCCACGCGCTAATTTATTCATCCTTTTGCGATCGGGTGGAAGGGCACACATGGATTTTGATTTAGCTTAGCACATGTGAAAGTGCTTCAAAGGAGAACAGCAGTGGATTAATTTTTATCTTTTTCTAAACTTGGTGTTGCAGTGCACTATAGAGCATGGACTCAAGGATCATCGCATAAATTTGAGGATACCTGGCAAGAACAACATCCAATTGAACTAGTACTCGGAAAAGGTGCCACAACAATCACTTCACTTATTTTATACTCAATTTTGCTCTGGTTCATGCATTTCATCCATCAATTCCATAAATTCAAACAGCTTACTTTGCATGCTATTATTATGGTTTTCTAGTACAATGATGATGGTTCTTACTGAGAATTCTGTATAACCAGTTATCCTGCCAGTAACCTGTCATGCCTGCTACTAATGGTTTAATAATATGTCGTAAGATGAAAGAGTGAAATATGCATAGTTAGTTCTGATTTGCACCCTTTTAATGTTGCATTGCCAAGCCTACAGGTACTGGGTAGCTAACCTGAGAATCATATGGGCAACCTCAATAGTACAACAGTGTTTATCAGTGATAATTGCCTATGGGATAACTTACTAAAGCTTTTTCCTCTGTCAACAGAGAAAAAACAAATGGCTGGTTTAGGCATTGGTGTTGGCAGCATGAAAAGCGGGGAGCGTGCATTGTTGCATGTTGGTTGGGAGCTAGGCTATGGCAAAGAAGGAAGTTTTTCATTCCCAAATGTCCCTCCAATGGCGGACCTGGTTTATGAAGTTGAACTTATTGGATTTGATGATGTCAAAGAGGTAGGCAAACAAAGTTCTACTGCCTCCACCCCACATAACGCTTCAATCATTATTATTTTGAAGAGTAGGCTGAGATTATTCATATCGGTTAGCATTACTTTTTCAAGTTGGGACCTTCCAAATCATGATAAACTGTGAATGTGAATCAGGGTAAAGCCCGAAGTGACATGACAGTTGAAGAGAGGATTGCAGCTGCAGACAGGAGAAAGATTGAGGGCAATGGATATTTCAAAGAACAGAAGTTTGAGGAGGCCATGCAGCAATATGAAATGGTTAGTGGCATGCTATACTTTGGACGTGATTATACTAGTAGTTATCAGCATATTCTGATTTCAGTCGAACTGTTCTCTTTTACAGGCGATTGCATACATGGGAGATGATTTCATGTTTCAGTTATTTGGAAAGTACAGAGACATGGCCTTGGCTGTGAAAAATCCATGCCATCTCAATATGGCTGCATGCCTGATCAAGCTGAAGAGATTCGATGAAGCTATTGCGCAGTGCAGCATTGTATGTTACTCTACCATGGCCATGAATACATTCAGTCTTCAACTCACGATTTACATTCATGAGTACATTTTTGCAGTTTGCATAGACCTTTGGAAAAACTATATATGATTGTATGTTCAGACAGTAAAAGCATGTCTTTTTTTTAAAATGATGTTAAAATACCTGTAGCAACTAGGCTCATATGGCCAAAATGAATTCAGATGTCAACATGCAAGATTCTGCATTACAGTTATCAAACAGCTGTTTTGCACATTTTCAGCCCTTCTTTTTCAAAAAGGTGTTGGTCTCATGATGTTTGATGAATCGAACAATCCCATGGTCCTAATACAAAATTACCCTGCTTTGTTTGGGAAAAAAGGAAAAAATTACTATTTGATGGATGATCCTTTTTGTAACCATATTCTTCAGGTTTTGTCAGAAGATGAAAGTAATGTGAAAGCACTGTTCAGGCGAGGAAAAGCTAAATCTGAACTTGGCCAGACAGAATCAGCGAGGGAAGATTTCCTGAAAGCGAAGAAGTACTCCCCAGAAGACAAGGAGATCCTTCGGGAGCTTCGTTTGCTCACAGAACAAGACAAGGCTCTGTACCAGAAGCAGAAGGAGCTCTACAAAGGTCTCTTTGGGCCAAGACCTGAAGTGAAGCCAAAGAAGGCAAACTACCTTGTTGTTTTCTGGCAGTGGCTGGTGTCATTTTTTCTTTGTCTGGTTAGGATGTTCAAACGAAAGAACGAGTAGTATAGTTTACCAGAAAATTGTGTAGAACTGATGGCCAAGAGGACCAAGCTTGTACTATAAGATTGAATTTTCTGTAGAGCTGTTGATTGATCGGGATAAATAGTTGTTATGAACTCTCCACGATGTTGTGTACTGGCCACCTTGGAAGCATACTTCATGCATTCTTTAATCTGAAGTTCAAAGGCCTTTTATGGCACTGTATATTACAGTTTTCACATTTAGATTATGCTAGTAATAATGCTGGTGTCATTTCTTCTTTCATCTGGAGCTCTAGATTTCATTCTCTTGTTGGATGCTGTTGCGATAGAAACTGCAGTTGCTTGCACGAGCACAAACTCTCAGTTCATTGCTATGGCATTACAAACATTTGAGTGGAAGCAACGGGCATATGCCTAAACACACGCTCCTGACGCATCAACAGAGAATATATAAGATCAATATAACTTCAAAAACATCTAAGAATATGCAATGTAGAAGACAAATTCATCGAGTTTGGTTATCCCAGTATCATCATTATATACCAAACAAACAGTAATGCACTCGTTTGAGTTTTCTTTTAATCTCTTGATCCATGGTAGAGGGTATATGTTAGATTTACCTGGTGCATGGAATCACAAACAGTAAATACTGTGAACAACGACCCGAAAACACAAAAACTTAAAGTATAGTAATCATCTTAAACTCAAAGATCAGTAGTTTCAGATGATTGATTTTAACCCTGGGCGTGCAGAATTTCTTAACATGTTATGCAACAAAATGCAGAAACTTCTATGCTACATATTGATTTGTAAACTGTTTGCGACAGTAGTATAAGTAGGACTGGGAACATGATAACATTTCACTAAAGAATTTCATAAAATAAAAGGAGATAACATAATGTGACTAATTAGAGCATGAGACAAACATAGGGTCTGCTGTTTGGTTCAAAGCCTACCAGACAGCAATCTCCACCCTATGCCTAGGAGCCCATGAAGGGCCAAGCAAAACTGCCTGGGTTGAAAGCAAACAGGCCCTGACACAGTGGAGAATTTGTTTCAATCGAGGTATGCTCATTTTTCGACTTCCTGATAAAAATGATGGTACTTTTTCAGGCAGGGACTTCACTTGGTTGAAAGCAAACAGGCCCTGACACAGTGGAGAATTTGTTTCAATCGATGTATGCTCATTTTCCGACTTGCTGGTAAAAATGATGGTACTTTTTCAGGCAGGGACTTCACTTGGTGCTTATAATCCTCCCTTGAAAAGGCTTATATCATCAACAAATGGTGGAAGCCTCAAGTGAGAAGTTCTGCTCATCAATTTTGGAGAGGCAAGCCCCAACCCTCGTTATCTCACCTCTATGCAATAGCAATATTAAGGGCCTGTTTGGAACGCAGGAATCACACAGGAATTTTACAGGAATCGGTTATTTTTTCCCGCAATCCAAACAGGCCCTAAGTTTAGAGTGCATCCACTCTTTTCCATTTACAGATTGTCAGACTCTTCTAGCAACCCTTCTTTTATGAAATTTTCTACGGTAGGTCACTACATCTGAAACTAAACCATGGGCAGAAAATCAATGGCATCTTTCTTTATGCCACTTTAGAGCAAAGAACCAGTCATATTTGGAAGTACTAATGTAAAGAGGAAGATCCTTAGAACATACGCTTTGAAACATTCACAATTATTTTTGCAAAGCCCACTTAAAATCGTGCTTTGCTACAGCAACTCCAAAATAACAGAGCCACCCATTTAATTATAGCAAGATGGCTATGATCACCCATTTAAAAGCATTGATCACAATGGCCAATAGCCACCGTCAATGTAGGGAACGGGGCAAATCAGTAGTTGGACTTGAAAGGAGGAAACGTGCAATTGGCCCCATGAAAAACAGATGCGATGAGAAACAAAACAAAAAACAGGCTCAGGTAAACAATAGCAACGGATAAAGGGTACAGTATGATTTCATTATTCCATCTGCCCATTTAGGTGGCATATAATCTGACAACTTCCAAGCAACTGCATCGCAGGAGTTTTAAATTGCTAAGCAAGTCCTATGATGGTACCATAGGAAAAACTGCTCATTTGTAAAGCTAGAGGATTATACATAGCCAACAAATTTCGGCCCAGTCAAAAATCGGCAAAATATGCCCTAGTAGACAAGGGTCTAGTCATCCAGCTCAATGATCTTCACAACTGAAGAATCTCCCACTTTCTGGCAAACGACGACACGATCATGGGACTTGATAACACCAGAGGCTTTGCCATGGTCTAGAGCAACCTTTAGAACTGATTCATTTGTAGAGCTGGTTGATTCAGCCTGAAAGACACAATGAAGATTGATTAAGACCAAGTAACCAATCACACTAAATCAATTTGCAGCACACAATATAAATTACACAAAAACATGGCAAAGAAAAAACTTGTCTCTGCTCAGGAGACTAAGACATAATAAGGGTAGCTACAACAAGAAACTAAGTGGGATCGCCACTTCAAGCCTTCTCAGTGTACCCTAGGTCCCTACCCTTCTCATATAAGTTATATAGACTAATAAAACAGCGGGGATGTGCTTGCAAAATCTTTCCATCCCCAATGATGCTAGAAATGGGATGCTCATGTGTACTAGTGGGAAAATCCAACCCAGTATGTGTTGCATATACACTTAAAGTAGTGAACTGAAAAGCTTTTGTTAACTTACTGGATGCCGAGGATCAGCAAGCATTGGAAAGAGGCCTCTAACTATCAGCGATTGTCTTGCCTGCAAGAAAAAACAACAAATGAGGTACATGGTGCCAAATATCATTACAAGCATTTCTTCTAAAAAAACATTCAAGGTTCTTAATTCTTCTCAAAGTAATATATCTCTTTTAAGGAGTGCATGACAAATGTTCTATGTCTACAAGAAAAACTTCACAAGACCAATGTTGCCATTCACAAAAGAAATGATCAGCATGCTAATAGTAGACAATGTCCAGATTGCATAAAAAGGAAACATCTAACAGGAAAGATTACACAATTGACAAAAAATATTGGAGTTCACATACCTCAAAAGCACCAGTGAAACTCCATTTCAGTTGGTTTGTCTTCAGACGAGGAATGACAACAGAAAGAACAGGCATGCTGGGCCTGTACTTGGCGATGAGCCTGCAGATCATATAGATATACATGAGATTAATTTCCACTGAACTGCAGCCCTGTATAAGCATATTCGTTTCTACCAACCTTGCAGCCCGTCCAGAAGAGGTGAAGCAAATGATCACCGAAGCCTTAACTTTGATAGCAGCTCGCACCTAAAAAGTAGTAACGGGACTATCTTAGACTACAAATTACAAATTTGTGTTCTGCAAACATTAATAAAAAAAGACCGGAATCTGAGAAGCACATAGATCTTACCGCTGAGGAAACAATTGACTCCAAGTGGGTCATGGGTTCTCCCACATATTTCACAGTTCGCTTGAAGTATAAATCTTGGTTGAATACCTTCTCAGCCTGTAAGACAATTGGCAAACATGTATAACTAACTAACTAAATCGATGACAAGTCAGATGCGGAGCGGAAAAAAGATGCCAAATTTGCAATGAAATAGCAATAATTGTTGAAAATGCAACCCTATCTAGAAAACATAACAGAAATTTCACCTCAGCACAAATTCTGCCCACTGTTGAAATAGTCTCAACTGGATATAATCCTCGGAGAGTCTCAGCACCAAGGAGAATGGCATCACTCCCTGAAATTAAAACAACCATGAGTCACGATTGAACTGCCCTTTTTTAGCACACTAAGGACCAGCTCCATATCAGGCTAAAAGAGCCCCAAGATTTTTGAAAAGCAACAAAAATTGTTAACTTACCGTCAAGTACTGCATTTGCCACATCAGTTGCCTCCGCCCGAGTAGGCCTAAGGTTGTCAGTCATACTGTCCACAACACGAGTGAGAACAGCAGGCTTTCCAGCCATGTTGCACTTGTGAAGAGCAGATTTTTGAAACAAGAAGACCTGCAATACGGAGAGTTGGAATGATTAAGATCAATGGCTAAATAAACTAGTAGTAAAATATGGACAATTATTGCATCCGAAAACGAGACTGAAAATACTAAGCTTAGGATTTTCGGTAAACTGGCCGGTATGAAGCTCAATTCTGATAATAGAGTCAAAGGTCTTGAGTATAAGACCATGCTAAACATAATTTTAAGAAAGAAAACTAGTTGTGACCCTGACCCACTTCAAATCCACATAGTACGCTAGGAGGTCCGATGGAGCCCAGATGTGAGGGGGTTTATTATGTGGCCACAAAGCCACTGAGGCTTAAGCCCAGATGTTTAGATTGTGGTATTCTCAACTGCTAAAATATTAGTATAGGTAACCAACCTTCTCAGGTGGAAGATCAATTCCCAAGTTCCCTCTTGACAAAATGATACCATCTGCCTCAGCCAGTATTTCATCAAAATGGTTCAAGCCCTGCAAAAAAATAAGGAGTGTGTGTATTTGATTTTGAAGGGCAAACAAATGATGTCTGGCAAATAATGTAATAACATTTACTTGAAAATACCTCAACATTCTCAATTTTGGCAAAAATCAGAGTTTGGCTTAGATCGCCCAATTTTGACAGGAACTCCCGTGCCTGTGTTGCAACAAACAAATATTAGCACCATTGACAGCATTCTTCTTAAGCATTGTACCCAAACATAGCAATAATTCCTTTCGTTGTAGAAATAAAGGTACTGCTTAGAAGCATAGCAATCAGAGAGGACAAACAGAATAACTCAATGCATCCACAGTGCAAGTTGTTTACCTGCCGCACATCCTCTGCATGTCTTGTGTAAGACAGAGAAAGGAAGTCAATCTTATTCGGAGTACCCCATTTTCTGATAACCTGAAAGCAATTCATGCATGTAAGTCTTAGGATGGGCTAAAGGACAGGGCTGCAACTTTAGAACAAATCTAGTTCCATCCCCAAATTTTCCTGTTGCTAGGTGGAATTCTGAAAGGAAGGAGACGGTTTCAAAGCAACAATTACAAAGGATATATAAATCACAATTTTGAGAGCAGTCACTTACATCCTTATCCTCATCAGATAGGGTGGGCAAGTCAATGTGAATCTGGGAGCAATGCAGTGTGAACAGTGACCCAGCCAAGGTAGCTGTGTTCTTGATTATACAAACCACATCATCTCCTTTGACTTCAGAAACCTACATCAGTAAGATAAAAGAGTTTCTTTTGTATCAGAAAATGCCGAAAGCAAACCATAATCCTACTGAAAGACATAAAATGAAAGGTGCGAAAGGCCTTTTACCTCCAACCAAACTGAAGTAGTCTCACTGCCAGTGAACAAGTATTGCCCCACGAATATTGTTGCCCCTGGTGTCACCGCCTGAAAGGAACAAAGTTTTTTTTTTGGTTTGTTTTAAATTTGTCCTCTGTGTGATATGGAAACAAGACTAGACTAACAAAAAAAAAATCTAAACTTGGTAGTCAGGGCATGGCCAACTAGCATAGGATATTAGATCTGATGGGTAACATCATCAGCAGTGCTGACCTTGGCGAGTCCAGAGAAGTTAATAGGCAGCAAGCTGGAGGAGGCTTCTTGGCCCCGGTGAGGGGTGAGAACAACTGTGCCATTCTCCTCGAGGGAGATCGGGGTCTCGCGCTTGTTCACCACCTGCAGCTCCGGGCCCACGGTGTCAAGCATGACCTGTGGTAAGCAAAAGAGGGATGCAATTGTCAGCTCCGTCGCGCAAGAGGAAAGCACATTGCCGTTGTGGCACACAGTGTTGGTTCGTTTGTTCGTTCGTTCATTCAGAGAGCCAAACTTACTGCGCAGAGCTTCTTGGTGGACTTGATGGCGAGCTTGAGGTTCTCCAGCGTTTCCTGGTGGTACGCGGCGTCCCCCCACGAGAAATCGAACCGCGCGACTGTAGTTGCAGAAGGAGGAAACCAAACCAAACCAACCAAGTAACAAATCAGCTCCAGTGCATGCTTCAGGACGGCATTCAGAAAGAGAGACAGAGTCAGACGGAGAGTGAACAGTTACCGGACATGCCAGCCTTGAGGCAGGCGGAGATGGTGTCGACGGAGCGCGACTTGGGTCCGAGCGTGCCGACGATCTTGGTCATCGCCGGGAAGAAGCTCTGCTCCAGACCAGACAGGGATCCATCCGCCAGACACCAAACCAAAAAAAAAAAGAAAAAGTTAGTCAGTTCTCAGTCCAGGTAGTAGGTAGGGTTCGTCGACCGATCCCGCCCGAATCAGCAACGAAACGAATCTGAACATGACGGCGGGCAGGCGGGCGGAAGGGGATGGGATCGCGCCGCCGGCGGTGGTGCTTACAGGCTTGGAGGGCTCGAGGATGGAGGCCATCCGGATGGGCTCCTCGAGGAGGAGGTTAGTGGAATGCATCCTGGCGGCGGCGAAGGCGGCGGAGGCTCTTCCCCTCTTCTTCTTCTGCTCCAAGGAAAAGGAGGCGGAGGCGGCGGAGGCAAATGGCGAGTGCGCTCCTCGGCTGCTCCTCGCTAATGGTTGATTAGGCAATCGAATCTGTGCTGCGTGCGCTTAATAGGCCGACGTGTCCCCACGGCATATGCTCTGGGTTTCCAATGGGTCCAGCTGCGGGAAGCGGGGACGCTGACACGCCGATGGGTCTTTGACCCTTCCCGGCGGCCGCCGGCGGTTTTCAGCGCTCCGGGCTCCGGCCACATTTTGCTGGGTCGGGGCTCGGGCCCAGGCCCAACCGACCAGCGGCATTGACGTTCCGGATCGGACAAATTGTTTTGTCGCCCTTGCAAATATTCTGCACAACGATTTTTTTTAGATTAAATTTTGCACAACGATTAAGGTGGATTGAGAGTATAATATAGCCGGCTGGAAATGTGAAAAGGTTATATTTTTCTCTGTGAAATGAAATCTGTGTACAATGCTTGAATACTAATGACTCAGGTTTATCATACAAACATATTCGAAAAGGGAAGATCTTCTCTTAAAATTAAAAAACTTTATGTGACTCACGAATAATAATGCAACGTAACAAAAGATAGTTTGATTAAGAGAAACTGGATTGGATCAGTAATCCAAAATGCATCTTTTGTGAGGATGATGAGAATATCACGTCTGTTTTCTAAAAGCTTGGTTGATTAAGTGATTTCAAGGCATTTGTGGCTACTTATTTCGGCACTGCTAATGAGCAAGAAATTTAGAGCCTGTTTGGTTCATCTACTAGTACTTTTTTTTTTGCCTTGCCCAGCGAGGATATGAGTCAAACCTGCTTGTTTGGATGGCTTGCTTGATAGCCTCATGTCTTATGCGGACGAGTTTTGCCTTGCTAGCATAAGGGAGTCGAATCGGCTATCCCGGCCTGGCAAGGTCCTCGTGCTCCACACCTACCAAATGAGGCAAGGTGAGGGATCCATGCCTCGAAACCAAGCAGCCCCTTAGCTCAAGCGTAACCTTGGTTTAAAATGTAGCTTTCCAATGGACAGAGCGTCCATATTTTTGGAATTGCTACTATGTGTTGGGCGATTTGAAAATACTTTGAGAACAAGGATAGTCAAAATTCCATCTAAAATCATTTGTTATGTTTGTGCCTGGCCAAAATCATGGCTATGATCCAAAGTTCCAAACAGAGCATGTGCCCACAGTCAATGGCCAATATTTGGTCCGACTGCCGCTGGCCTCCAAGGTAACGTGCCCTTGAAGCCCCGACAGCTTGGACACTCAGCACGTTCTTTCTACCTTATATAAGAGCAGTCTATAATCAGCCTGCTCGGCTGCACTTTTTGCACACTGTGGTTGCGACTGTACTGTAGCAGCTGCAGCTCAAAAAAAAAATGCAGCCGAGCAGGCCCAATTAAGTTTGTGAACATCTAGGTTCATTCCTGAGACGGGTATGTGTGGTTGTCCTGGGATGTCCAACCTCTGTTTATTTTCTCTTTGTTGTGCTTCTTCTGTTTTTGCAGTCCTCGACTCGTATTTCTGTTATCTAAGGTAACAGCAACAGGGTGATCTGTTCTAAAAAAAAAGAGGGTCATCTTGTGCCAGAAAAAAAAAGATGGACCGTTGGTATATATATAGGTGGACTTCACGATGTCTTTTTTCGACAACAATGTCAAGCAAAAGGATCGCGAAATTTTGTAGCGGCAAAATTTGGGATTTCATGAAGCACTGTGTGGATGTGTTATGTGTGCTTTTTGTCAATATTTTTGTTTCAGTCATCAATCACGTGTTTCAAATTCCATGTTCCCGTGTCCGGGTCAATTCCAGTCCCCGGCTTTGACGATTCATTCACCCTTTTTGTCCGAGTCCTGCTTCATGTCGCTTTCGCCTTCTTTTTCCTCTTCGACTTCGAGAACAGAACGACGCTTTTCTCCGTGGTCCGTGCTGAAATCAGTCCTCGACTCAGTTCTCGGTGGCAACCCAGCTGGGTTGGCCACAGCACAGAGGCGACTACTCAGAGCACCTCTATGCTGTGGCCAACCATGTCGAGCCCGATCGATCGTGCAGCCGCCCCTGGCTGGCACATCCTTCCCCTAAAAACTCCGTGGGCCTCCGCCATGGTCAACATTGAAGCCCAGAACCTGGCCCTTTTTCTCAATACGAAAAAAGGAAAAAGTCTACATTACCTCCCTTAATTTTTGCGAAAGTCTGTTTTTTCTCCCTAAACTCTAAAACTGGGTAAACCACCTCCCGAACTTTTAAAATTGTTCGTTTTACCTCCTGACCGGTTATAAGCGCCTGGGTAAAGCCCGTATCACACACCCCCACGAGCTAGCATCACTCGCGTGAGTCAGCGTTCACTCCATTCGACGGTGTGTTTGGACCGTTTTGCAAAACTCATGATCCTGCATCCTCACATGAATTGCCCGCACCCCGTAGCAAATTGGTCTTGGACCGGTCCCCTTTCTTCAAGCTCCCCTCCCAGCAATGCTAGCGGTCCAATAACTCATCTCAAACGAGCTAATCGGTTTCACGGTCAGAACGAGTTATCCAGCCGTTATGTGAAGGTACGTTCAATCTCAATCCAAGGGTCGAGACATCGAAGCGGTCCTTAACCGACACAGACAAGATCAAAGAATACAGGCCTAGCTGGCATCAACAACAACCACAGTGGCATCGGATCCCGTCCGGTATCGATTTATTATTATCCACATGATTCTTTTCCACGATAGAAAATATAGCCAACCGTGATAGAGTAGCCACATATGTCTCGGATGACAGAGATCACCCAACTTCTACCAGTCTAAGCATGGCTAAGAAATAAACAACCTACACACACTAGTAAGGTTACAGGTACATATATTGTGGACAAGGAAAGTAATGCAACAACAGGTTTCAATCAACTCTTATAACCTAATGCATAATACAAAAGATAAACTTGAATGTAATTTTAAAAGAGAGATAGGAGGCTTATAATGCTCCGGGGCTTGCCTGGCTTTGAAGCGCAATGTCAGTTAGTTAGCTCCATCTTCAGGACACGATCAATGTTGACAGTCACTAACTACAATTATAAACCGTCAATGAAACATGAATAAGGATATAAAGCAATCTCCGACATAGAATTAGGGGTTAAACTGATAGAATTCCATAGGTTTTGGTGAATCTGTGTTTCTGCAGGGATTACTTAGGAAAAGAGCCAAAGAGGACCCACATGTCGGGCTAAAAAGCATATCCTACGTGGGAACCAAGCTGAGAAGGATTTAGAAGATATGAGAAGGCGACCCGCCGAAGGAGGGGGCCCATCTGGCATTGAGCTAGGTCGGCGGACCCCACCCCCAGGTCGGTCGACCTAGGGCCTACATGTCAGCCTCGGTCTTCTATGTCGGTTCCTCCACCGCCTTAGGGATTGTATCTTGACCGTTGATCAAGGTCGGTTTGATCCAAGGGCTCTGATTCATCCCACCGGACTATATAAGCAAGATCCTACCCCCTGGGTTCAAAGGGGATTGAAGTCATTTGATCAAGTTATTAGGGCTAGAAACCCTAATCTTCTTAGAGCTCCACCATATTTTAGGGCATAGCTAATTAGGCTAGAAGTAGAGGGAGGCAAGCTTTGCTTGGATTCCGGATCGTGTCAAGAGCGCGGCTTGGTAAAGCCTTCTATAACCTCTCTCTTGTATCTTTCTGTATTTATTTGCTAGCTACAATGGATTTGACATTACTCTATATATTATTTATGTTCTCAGTTATATTGTTCATCATCTACTTTGATTATATGCTTAGTATAGTTAGATTATCTTTATATTCAAGCATAAGATCGTATAGCGCTCACCTAAAAGTACAATGGGTGAGTGGTCAACATTGTGTAAGTGTGGTGCTTATACGTTGTTTACCTGCGAATGCACCCTATATTCCAGGCCATGTGGTAGATCGTAGATTTGATACTCCCATTGAGTCCTTTGTAGTCCACTCCCCGAATATAAGACAAGTAGGACCCGGTTACGAAGAAAGACTTGCTATGTTCTTGATCTTCCTTAGTAACGTCCCTTATGTGTAGATATGAAGTTATTGTTAGGTACCAGCAAAATGGGGTACCCCATTCTCACTGCAAAAACTATCCACCAAGGCGGAATAGCGGCCCACGGTCCACCACAGCCGGCCCAGGCCCTACTCCGCTCGGAACCAAAGCTAAAGGATAAGCGCCTGAGCCTCCCAGCGCTCCTCCGCTTCGTTCGACCTCTGTCCGTCTCGCCCGACCCCTGTGACGTCATCCAGGCGCCCGAGCCCTGTGACGTCATCGAGGCGCTTGACCCCTTTGCACGACCACCACTTTGCTCAACCCCCACTATAACACGTTGCCATGGGCCCCTACCCTTTCCTGTTAGGGAACAGGAGCTCGCCGCGTCGTGCAGGATCGCCTGGGAACTTGTAACACCTGATTCATGATCCGGTCAAGGCTTCCACGGATCTTTCTCGCCCCCATGGCAGTAACAGGAAGAGGCTACGCCACGCCGCTCCCTGTCATGTCCGCCTCAACGGGGCGGGAAGCAACGGTCGTCCAGGCCTCCCCACCTTTCTGTCGGCGCAGCTTCAAGGCCATGAAACCCTCTTCATCATGACACCGTGTCAGGGTATGGCCTCACCGCGTCATCAACAGCCACGGTGCACCACCACCACCACCACGACTGTACAAAAGCACGAGTTAAGAGGAAAGCTAGGAATAGGGAGCACCTTAGGGCATTCTCTTTTCATTTTTCATACATCCGAACACTGTAACGCGACCCCTCCCTTTGCATGCTACAAAAGGGGAGGAGGGACCCTCAACCAGAGGGCGGCATGGCAAGACAACACCACACTATGGCAATGTTCTAAACACACACACTCAAGCACTCGAATACACCCACACATAGAGACCTAGGAGCCATCCCTCTCTTGACTAGCTTGTATCGCCCTACTATGAGCACTTCGGTGCAAAGCAACATGAGCAGCAGTGAGCACTGGACATAGTGACATTCAACCCGAACCAATATACATCTTGTGTTCGCCTTGCACACCATCGGAGGCTTCGACGTGCATCTTCATTCACTTGTCACCATCTCTAGACACCCTCTGTTCTAGAACACCGACAGTTGGCGCGCCAGGTAGGGGTCTTTGCGCATCATGTTTTACTCTACCAAGTCTTCGATGGCCAAAAATGACATTAATTTTTCTCCGGGCTCCCACATCTAGTTTGGGAACCTTGAGTTCGTCATCGTCGGGAAGGGCTATGACGTCGACCTCCTCCCACCGACCGACGAGCCCGCTAACCTCCCCGAGCCAGCGGCCAACCTATGACTCTGCTCCGACGAATTGAAGGACACATGGCCCGACAAGTTCAGCTACCCCAGTGTACCACGAGTCGGCCAGCCCTGCCATGACAAGAAGGTTCGTAAATCATCAACAAACATATATCATCTCAATCTAGAGGCAGGAGAAGTACCGGAGGATCTACCCCAGCAACTCATGCGCTCCATCGCTGACATCCTAGCGTCGGCCGAGACAAGCTCCAATTCCAACTTCCTCGACTTTGACAATAGCAATGACAACGAAAACGAAGGCGGAACCAGCTTCACCGGGCTCCAAGAGATGCAATGTTTTTTACGCATCAGCAACTACATCCTCGATGACGAGCCATGCAATGACGACTTCGTTGATCGCTTCGACAGCTACGAGCTTTCATGGCCATGAAGGGAACAACTAAGTCCCTAAACAAAAATTGGTAAAACAATCGCCGAGCCCACCTCCCGTTGTTTTCATTATTAATGTTGTTCTTAAACATCCTCTTTTAAGTTGCTCTTCATATCCCTTGCAATACTATGTATACAAAGTCATCATATGCATCATGGACATACATGCATCATGCTGCATCATCTGCACACGGTCCGAATCCGGTTTCGGAGTTTGTAGGCTGGCCCTGCGGAGGGGTTTTAATAGTCGCTCCAAGCTAACAGAGTGAGGGTTGGAATGAGAAGTGGCACACTAGCGGCCAATACCCGGTTGCACCGAGCACCATATGGGACTCTTCGATCCATGTTCAAGTCTTGATGAACACTGGTCTAGGGTATTTTATCAAAAAAGGCAACGAGCCGCCGAGGATGGTCGAACGACCTTGGTTACCCTATTGAACCGGTCGTCAAGAGTGAGGGGTCGATCACTAGCTACCACCGTTGGATCCCTATCGAATGGGAACCGAGGCCGCGCTCAAACTGAGAAACCTGTTCGCAACTCAAACGAGCACCACGTGTCGACCCTAAATGAGAGGGATGACATGCCACTGTCCAACCCCTCCTTCTTTGTGGAAAAGAAGCGCGAGGGGAATGCATTGGGCTTCCTGACTAGATCAACGCACGGGCGAAGATTTTTGGTGGCCCAAATTCATACGCATAACTACTTTCTTATTTCAAAGGCCCATCAAGGCCCATGTACAGGTATGACGTCTACCCCAACCATCACCCAGAGTCCGGAAGCGCCCGAGGGCAAAAAAGTCCGGCCGGCGGCTGTCCCTTCCATGCATCGGCATTAAGGGACACCGACCCCGTCTCAGGACGCGGTAGTAGCAGTAGTCACATCGACCATAATATGATACACGCACTTAGGAGCGGTTCTTTCCTCACAAAGAGCCTCGCCAAACTCGCTGTCGGCAATACTCCGGTGACGTTTTATACTAACAATATGCTAACCCAAAAATGAAAATGAAAGCAATAAGACCAACCACCGATTAATTCATAAGAGGTCCGATACAAAAGGCGTCGACGTGCCACGGGCAAAGCAAAACGTAAGAAAAAACCCTAATGAGGGGGAGGCTCGCCAGCACCTCTGCAGTAGGAACATGGGTGGCCACCGGTGGTGCAGATCCTCCCCCACAGGGAAGCCATTGACTCCATTGAGGTCCGCCTCCACGACACCTCTGCCTTGGCCAGGGCAACCCCAGTGCCATGACGGACGCCACTCTCAATGGCGTTGAGGACACGGCGACGCGCGTTCTAGAGGCGCTCCTCCCAGGCGCCCGGCGTGACCCCCAAGAAGTCAAGCAAAGTGTCCACCGCCGCATGGAGACGCTCTAGCTCCGTCATCACCCCTGATGAAAAACCCCCATTTCTATCAGACGAAAGCAAAAAATAATAAAAACTGGAAACAAGAAGAAGAATACATATGAACACCAAGGCGATCGGTGTCCTCAAGCTGCTTGATGAGGGCATCCACTCGACGTCCACTACCACGACGTCCGCCAGCGCCCGCTCCTCCGCCTCCTTCACCACCAGTTTTGATGGGCCGGCCTGAGCCATGGTAGCAATGCGAAGGAGGCCGCCGGCCAAAAGGCCACCGGTGTTCAACATGCGATCGGACCCGGTGAAGGCCCGGTCCTCAACACAACGGTGCTGCGCCGCCGGAGGACCATCCACCTCCTCGAACGACCGAGACCCCTTCGACGAGTTACCGCGCTCCATCAAGACTAAACTAAGTGGGAGAGGAACAGGAAAAGGAAGGCAGGATAGTGAAAGGGTCGGGCTCTGAGCTAGATATAAATAGACCCCAAGCGACCGTTCGGTTCCACAGCCTTCCGGGGCGATCAATGTGGTCTCAATTCACGAACTGCCACCCTTTCCTCTCACCAAGACCATGACGAACCATTGCCCACCTCTTCCACCAATCGAGCCACATCATTTCACTGCTCCCCTCAACCGCCCTCAATTACCTCTGACAAAAACCGCAACTACACCCTTTCGCCTTCTCTTCCACACAACTGATCACTAGCATGTCCATGGGCTGACCATGGGCCATGGTATAAGGAAAATTACCTTTCGACAAAGACTCACCCAGAAAGGCCTTCCTTGAGCCCAATGAATACATCAAAATTGTACCAAGAGCCGGCGGACGGCGATTGGAACGACCCACATTTCAAGTCAAGTCTCAGAGTCCCGCAGAGGAAATCAAAGGACTCGGCATGAAAGGAAAGAACCTATCACAAAGATAAGGGGCTTGGGGCGGACCCCACCACGACCAGCCAACGGCTGGTCAAGGATGACCCATCTCTAAAGCATTCTAATTCTCATAGAGCAAGGGCTCGGGGGCTAACCCCACCTTGTCAGCCTAGCGAATGGCCAAGGTTGCCTGCAACTCTATGATCATATCTCAACCCTTGAAGGGACACTCTGCCCCTCCAAGGCCTTGGGGGCTACAGCCAACGGATGCGCTCACGCGCACCCACCAGAAAAAATCCTTAAGAACACAAAAAAAATTGCTCGTTCATCTCTATACCTCTGGAGGAATAAAACTTATTCCTCCCTCGAAAGGCCCGAGGGCTACTGTCGGGTACCAGCAAAACAAGATACCCCATGCTCACTACAAAAACTATCGACCAAGGCGGAATAGCGGCCCACGGTCCACCACAGACGGCCCAAGCCCTACTCCCCTCGGAACCAAAGCTAAAGGATAAGCGCCCGAGCCTCCTAGCGCTCCTCCGCTTCGTCCGACCTCTGTCCGTCTCGCCCGAGCCCTGTGACGTCATCCAGGCGCCCGAGCCCTGTGACGTCATCGAGGCGCTCGACCCCTTTGCATGGCCACCGCTTCGCTCGACCCCCACTATAACACGCTGCCACAGGGCCCTACCCTTTCCTATTAGGGAACAGGAGCTCGCCGCATCGTGCAGGATCGTTTGGGAACTTGTAACACCTGATTCATGATCCGGTCAAGGCTTCCATGGATCTTTCTCGCCCCCCACAGCAGTAACAGGAAGAGGCTACGCCACGCCGCACCCTATCATGTCCGCCTCAACGGGGCAGGAAGCAACGGCCGTCTAGGCCCACCTTTCCGCCGGCGCAGCTTCAGGGCCATGAAACCCTCTTCATCATGACACCGTGTCAGGGTATGGCCTCACCACGTCATCAACAGCCCTGGTGCACCACCACCATGACGACGACTATACAAAAGCACGAGCTAAGAGGAAAGCTAGGAATAGGGAGCACCTTAGGGCATTCTCTTTCTATTTTTCGTACATCCGAACACTATAACCCGACCCCTCCCTTTGCATGCTATAAAAGGGGACGGAGGGACCCTCAACCAGAGGGTGGCACGGCAAGACAACACCACACTATTGTAATGTTCTAAACACACACACTCAGCACTCGAACACATCCACACACAGAGACCTAGGAGCCATCCCTCTCTCGACCAGCTTGTATCCCCTACTACAAGCACTTCGGTGCAAAGCAACACGAGCAGCAGCGAGCACTGGACGTAGGGACATTCAGCCTGAACCAGTATACATCTTGTGTCCGCCTTGCACACCATCAGAGGCTCCAACGCGTATCTTCATTCACTTGTCACCGTCTCTAGACACCCCCCGTTCTAGAACATCGACAATTATCTTGCTATGATTGCTAAATGTAATTGCACTAATCATAGTATACTTTGACATGTGATTAAGAATGATTTAGGAATATTCCTTTACTCTACCTAAACCATGCTAATGCTATAGAAGGGAGTGCTCTAAGTGAATTATATTATTTATGACTTGACATTTATCATTCATTATCATTTATCTTATGACTTATCCCTGTTATAAGTAGATGGATGAGACATGGTTAACTCTTCATTGCATGTACAAGTAATATCACATTTACTTTAGCCATCCCTTCCCAGTGGTAAAAATATAAATAACGATCCTTGGAATACTCCCGGGTAAAATGCTACAATGGTATAATTATCTGTGCGTTTGTGGATACCTTTCCATTCTTATCTTCATATTCTTTCTAGTCACATGAAATAATAAGATAACTACTTAGTAGTAATGCTAGGTAGTGCCTACAATCACTTTTAGCTCCAACACTAGAGATGACAACCTAGTACAAGTAAGCTAGAGGTGCAGGTAATTAATAGATGGCTACTAAAACAAGTGTCAAGTTAATAAATACCAACAATCAACCATTATCTTTATCTTCTGGACTTTGTCACCATTACACCATCTTCTGGTCAGTTCCAACACCATGCATTTCACTTTCTCGTCGTACATCTAACGTACCTAAATGATATGCAACAGTGCAAGACATGAATACATAGAAGAGCAATATACGATACATCACAAGAGTGAGCAAGGCAATCACAAGGTCACGATAGATTGGACACAAACACCTATATGAAACTATACATCACACAAGTTTACCATAGTGAGATTGCGAGTTACTAATCCAAATCATTCAACCACGTCTCCTTTATTGAACTACTACAAGACATTCATCTATTACGAATTAGCTAGCATGGCATTACCAAATGTATAGGGACTGTTGTGGTCACATTAAATATAGTCATTAGGTTAACCAAGGTTCATACAGGTGATACACAATACAAAGTAGGCCACAAAACATGATCACCCAATTAGAGAGCATGCATGAACATCATATGAGCAAGAGAATGATATAGGTCGTATTTCCCTTACACCAGTTCAACATATGAATAATAGGTTTCAGGTGGTTGCACCCTATTTATTTAGTTTAGACAACTCACATGCATATAACTCACATATAAATATGATGAAGGTTCTACCAAGTCGGATACAAACATTATTTCTAACAACCTGCATGCAAGACCATCTATTCACTTAATTAGTTGATCATCATTAAACAAAAAAGTGACCAGAAAATTTTTGGTAGATGAAAACAACCCTATCTAAGGCATAAATTAACACTAATAAACATATTAATCATATCAAGTTAAAGCAATTAAACTTAGCAAAAGTTATTTTTCAGGACTGCAGCAAAGTAGTCACTTGTTTTAGTCATAACTTGTGTTCTAAACATCCAATAAAGGTGTTCCTAAACTTTCTAGAAAGCTTATGAAATTGTCTATAACTTTTTATTATCATCCTGAGATGATTCAACAGTTGACTAAGCTAAAAAGCACAATCTTTCAAATCTGTCCAGCATACAAGTAAAACCTAACAGAAAATTTGTAAAATTTATAACTTCCAAAATTATTGGCCCTAAATCATTAAATTTTAGGATAACCAAGATCAACAAGTTACCTACAACTTTTGTATATATCACAGACAAAGAAAAGATCATTTTTACAATGAAAATAATTCCTCAACAGAAACTGAACATAAAACAAGAATTAAACTAGGTCAATCAAGAACTCAGTCATACATGCCCTAGTAAAGCTAAAAATTTTTACCATAGCTCAATCATTACATAAGTAGGTTACCATAAAAATTTCACATCAATAGGATCAACATAACTGCAGATATGAATTTATCCCTAAAAAGCATAGGCAAAATCTAGAGCAAGGTTTTTCTACTAAAAATATAAGATTATATATCCACTGCATAGATCTAGCCATGAGGATTCCAGAACACCTTCATTTTCCATTTTATGATTTTTATATAATTTTCTATGAATTTCCAAAGTTTCAGCCAAATTATTGATGAAAGAAAAGGAGAAAGCATATAAGACGAACACTTTTCACATAGGCCCCTGCATGAAACTATAATTAACTTGCAGTAAAAACACTATACAATACTATTTTATGAGTCTAGAACTTCGCATATGGAATCCTAGAAAAACTCCTAATTCAATTTTCCACCTTCTTCTTCTTCCTTACACAGGCAGAGCACAGGAGGCTCGGGGTTCCGTCGATTGGGTCGGCAGGGAGCTCATCAGCTGCGGAGGTAGTGGTAGCAGCACCCCCAGGGCTGCACGCACCCGCAGAGGACGCAGCCTAGCCACTTGCAGCCTATGGCCCTCTAGCCACAAGCACCAGCAGTATGCAGCAGCGGTGGCTGCTGCTGGCTGGGCGCTAGCGGCGGCAGCGGCCGGAGGAGTGGCGCGCTGGGCGCAGGATGAAGAGGGGGGATGCAGTGTTACGATTCCAGATAACTGAATGGAATTGGGGGAAAATGTAGCAAGAATTTGAGGAAGAACAGGTCGAAACATGGCAGAGTCCGTGGGTTTTGGATTACTTGGGGGGGGACTCAGAGTTCTGTTCTTTGTTGGTTCGTTCATTACAACGGCGCCACTTATAACCGCGGGCAACTGACCGCCCTTCGGCGCTTTCACACACGCTCATGATCATCGCATACCATCGCATCTGATGCACGATTTATATGTTTACTTATGCAAGTGCATCATACAGGATCGCAGGAGGAGTTGCCAGTAGCAGTTCATGAGGAGCAGACCGGGTCCGATCCACTAGAAGCTCAGGCACAGGAGGTGTCTGAGGTAGATGAACAAGAAGAGGATCTACCTGAGTGTGTGGACCACCAACCCATTCCTTCGAACGAGGCAAGCCTCAGAGCATTCTAAGTCTCCTACTTTATAAAAAGCAATCCTTTGTATATATGAGTTTATATATTGTGCATTAAGTATAGGAGTTGAGTGACACCATTGCTGCATATATTACTACCCTTGCCACATTATTACCTATGAAAGTTCTGGGTCGAATACTGCTTAGCCCTGCTTAGACCGGTAGCGATCGGTGATTTTCGGTCACATGAAATGATGGGTGGTTACTAGAATGTTTTAGCTATGAAATGGATGATATCCGGGAAATAACCATGTGTTGATGGATAACTGGAGACCAGACAAAAAAGTTGGAGGCAACTAGATAGGGTTCTGGGGTGCTAGTAGTTTTTTGTCTGTGTCAGTTAAGGACCGATCGTTGCTTGTCCCTCTTGTCATGTTAAACGTATGCCTCACATTTAGTTGGCCGAATAAAGTACCTTTCGACCGTGAAGCTAGTGACACTTTTCGGGCTGGGCTAAACTCGGATTGGTAGACTGGTGTCGAAGGGGGTAAGACGGGGACACGAAGAGTGAGCCCAAGGTGCGTCCTAGCAGTCAGGCGGTCCTTGGGTAGTGCGGTCCATGATTGTTACCCCGCGATGTTTATCTGGAAAGTGTCATTGGTGATCTGTAGCTCACTTGATCGGTGAGTGTGGTTTGTGTGAGGAATAAATCACCAGCTGGTTAGGAATCGATTCGAATCGCTATCGCTCTTGGATAGTGAGCACTTGACTTGAGTTATGGCATCGTAGTAATGATGATCGAACACTACTGGTTATATGGATGATGTTGGAAATGCTAAATTCAAGTGGTAACAGGATGTTATCGGTTAATCAAGTGATTGTTATAGTATGGGTGCTTACCTAGATGGATAAGTTATAATAAATCTGAGGCAAATTACTTAAAATGATTTAGTCAGGATAGCTTACGCTTTTTGCAAATGAGTCAGCTAGCCCACTAAAAGAAAGCCTTGCATACTCCTTGGTGTCACTTTATTTTGGTTTAAGATGGGTAAGTCTAGCTGAGTACTTCCTCGTACTCAGGGCGTTGTTCCCATTGTTATTGCAGATGGTCAGATGTACTACGGCTATTGCCTCAACTGCCTGTATCCGGCGATGGGTGACAACTAGGACCAAGGCCAATGGTCACTCCGTATGTATTACCTAATGCTTTTGTGGAAAGTGACTATCTTCTGGCACTGTATTTGAATTAAGGGTGTGTGTGTTTTATGAAACTATTTGCTTCCGCTACTTTATTTTGAAATTGGTTTGTAATAACTTATGTTCTACACTCCGATGTATTCAATTGTCGTTGCGAACTTTATGTAATACGTGACTGTGGCTGCTAAACTTTACGATCTTGGTTTGTATGTTGGTTGGATTGAAATCCTTCATGGTTTCACGGACTACCGGGTTATACGGGCTTAAGTTTGCTAAATTATCTGCTTCGACAGTTGATTTTCTTACTTAATTTCGTATAATTGGTCGGTTCTGTTACAGATAGTCTTTGGTAGCCCATGAAGTTTGTACACGTTGTTCATGAATACTTGAGCAATCTGCAATGCAGTGAAGGGGTGCTTAATTGGTATGAAGTGACCATACTTCGTGAACTTGTCAATTACCACCAACAATGCATTGAAGTTGTCAGTTGTTGGAAGCCCTTTAACAAAGTCCATGCTAATAATCTCCCATGCCTAATCTAGTACTGGTAGTGGTTGCAAGAGTCCAGGAGTTTTTATTCTTTCAGTCTTTGCTTGTTGACATATCTGACATTGCTTTACAAAATCTTGGACTGATTGCTTCAAACTGGGCCAAGCAAATAATTGTTTCACTCTTGCATAAGTTGCACTCACTCTAGAATGCCCTCCCAAACCACTGTCATGTAATGCTATTAGGATATGATTCTGAGCAGTCTTATTATTGCCCACCCATACTCTTCCTTTATACTTCAGCACACCATTCTACAATGTATAATCTTGATAACTATCTGGGGCTATAGCCAACTCCACCAGGAGTTGCTTTGCTTGGGCATCATCTTCATAGCCCTCTTGCAATTTCTGGATCCAGGTAGGCAAACATTCAGATATAGCTTGAAGTTCATTCTGATGCTCACATCTAGATAAGGCATCTGCAGCTGCATTGTTCACCCCTTTTTTGTACTAAATGGTATATTGCAGGTCCATGAGTTTGACTAATGCTTTGTGCTGAAGCTTAGTAGAAACTCTTTGTTCGGTAAGGTGTTGAAGACTTCTGTGATCTATTCTAATCACAAATGGCTGGTGCTGCAAGTATGGCCTCCATTTTTCAATTGCAAGCAAAATGGACAAGCATTATTTTTCATCGACAGATAAGGCTTGGTTCGTAGGTCCAAGGGCCTTGCTCAAGTAGGCAACTAGATGATGATTCAGCATTAATACTGCTCCAATGCCAAGATCACTGGCATCAGTCTCCACCACAAACTGCTGGGAGAAGTCTAGTACAACTAAAACTAGAGCTTGTATTAGTTGTTTCTTCAGTTGTTCAAATGCAGTATTAGCTGTAGGAGTCCACTGGAACTGAACATTCTTCCTCACCAGATCAGTGAGTGGTTTACTGAGCAACCCATAATGCTTGATAAATTTTCTATAGTAACCAGTTAAACCCAGAAAACCTCTTAGCTCCTTAACTATTTTTGGAGTGGGCCAAATGCTTATTGCCTGAATCTTGGAACTATCAGTTGCTACCCCAGCCTTAGAGATGACATGGCCCAAATACTCCACAGTGTTTTTGGCAAAAGAGCATTTAGATATCTTTATCAGGAATTGGTGCTTTCCAGAATTGCAAACACTTGCTTCAGCAATGCAATATGATCATCCAGTGACTTGGAGTATATTAGTATATCATCCACGAATACCAACACTCCTCTTGTTAGCAATTCAGCAAATATTTTATTCATAAAACTTTGAAAAGTGGCTGGTGCATTATTCAATCCAAAAGGCATCACTAAAAATTCAAAGAGACCATTATGTGTTCTAAATGGTGTCTTGTATTCTTCACCAGCAGCCATACATATTTGATATACCCAGATCTGAAATCCAACTTAATGAACCATTTAGAGCTAGCTAATTCATCAAGTAGCTCATCTACCATAGGCATGGGGTGCTTGTGCTTAACAGTGATAGCATTCAAGTGCCTATAATCAATGCAAAACTTCCAGGTACCATCCTTTTTTCTAACAAGCAACACAAGCAAAGGAACTGGTACTGGGTCTAATCACTCCTTGAGATAACATCTATTTCAATTATTTCTCAATATCTGTTTCTTGAATTGGTGAGTATTTATATGGTCTCACCTTGACTGGTTGGGCTCCTGGCACTAATGGAATCTTCTTGTGATATGCTATTCTTGAGGGAGGCAATCTAGTAGGTTCAGCAAACAAATGATTGTACTGGCTTAGAACTACAGACACTCCTGGTGGCAATACTTCATCACGTGTCAGCTATTGATCAGTAGCTTCTGCAGCAGACATAGTAGAGACTGTAGGCACCTTCATCTAAATACAATGTGATATAGCTCCATTTTTAAGTAGTCCCTTGAGCTTGTGAGCACTGATAGGAGTACAAGTAGTAGTATTATTCACCACTCCTTGCAACTTAATGGTCTTGCTTTCATGAGTGAACTGAATTGACTTAAGCTTGTAATCAATTATCATTGGGCTGAATTATTCCAACCAGTCTTCTCCCAGAATCAAGTCATAACACTTGAGAGGAAGCACTTTTGCATCTGAGACAAAATTGTATCCCTGAATAAACCATCTCAACTGATGAACTTTCTTGTCACAGATCATTAGACCCCCATCAGCTGCTCTAAAGGTACTGGTGTCACAAACATATGTATCCAGATTCAGTTGATGCACCAACTGCTCATTAACAAAGGTCCCAACACTTCCAGAATCAACCAGTACCAACACTTGTGCTTCCCAATCTGAGCCAGGAGCTTCATTGTCTACCTGGGAGCTTGCTGGAGGGTAGGAGTAGCCTGTACTGCCATTACTTCTTGTTGTGGTGTATCCTCCCCTTCACTGTCATGATCCTCAACAGTATCCATAATATCTAGAGCATCCAAGATTTCTTACAAAACATGAAGAAAGATATGGGGAGGACATAGATGAGCTGGGCTCCATTTCTCACTGCACTTGAAGCACAATCCAATGCGTCGGCGAAATGACTTCAAGCTAGCCAACTTATCATCAGTCTCATTTCTTGGTGGTAGCTGCTTACCCTTCTCTGCACCAGCTTGAACATAGGCTAACCCTCTGGTGAAATCCCGCCCAGAGGATTTGGTGCGGCCCTATTCCAATTATTGCTCCTGAATCAAACCGAGAGCACTGGCCGTATCCACATCACCTGGCCGATGGAGCAGAATTGCAAACCTAATATCATCCCGCAACCCACTAACGAATCTCATGACGAAGATGGTGTCATCGATTGCGGGGTTTTATAGAAGGAGTCCATGCGCCAGCTTCTCGAACTCGGTGTGATACTTCATCACGGACGCCGTCTGCTTGAGCGCATCAAATTGGCGAGGCAGAATCTGGTATTGGTCCTTATCAAACTTCACCAACACAAGTTGCAGAGTTGGTCCCAGTCCCGAATCCGACCTCATCACTCAACCGTCTGCAGCCATGTCATCGCGACTCCCTTGAAATTGAGGGAGGCGAAGTGCGTCTTCACCGGTGCTTGCACAACGTATACCTCAAAATACATTTCACATTGATCACTCCACCAACGGGGCTTAACTCCATCTTAGGAAATAGGGGATGATGAGTCAGGAATCATCTTCCTCATCCTTATCTGGACCCGGATAGGGAACGAGAACTGGAATGGGAATAGGAGCGTGGAGCATACTGTTGCCCGGGCGAGGAGGAATCACTCCGAGGGGTGACCCGCCAGCGTCCTAGTGCTGAGGTTCATTGCCATGCCCCATGGGCGAATTCGGACGCAGGGGCATCGCATTGGATGATGCATCGGTGCCACATTGAGGTCGATCCCCACCACCGTCATTTGCGACGGCTGCTGCGCGCCCCAGTGAGGAGGTGGCAGAGGAGGAGGCGGTGGCGGTGGATGAAACTCGAGCCGGGTGATGCGAGAAGCCATGTCCTCGAGGCGGTTCGCCATCACCGCCAACTGCTTCAAGAGCATGCCGAGCGACTCACCCACGATCTACTTCTAGGTCTTGAGCGCTTCAAGCTTGTCTAAGCCTATGGCCATCATGTCCTAGAATCCGGCGAACTGCTTTACCATGGACTACATCGTAGTCTCATCGATGGCGGCAACTATCTCCAACTGGTACTTGGGTGGGTTCTTTGGCGCTAGGATTTGGGGAAAATTTTCAAGCCAAATCAATCGAGCTCCAGATACCAAATGTTATGATTCCAGATAATTGAATGGAATTGGGGGGAAACGTAGTAAGAATTTGAGGAAGAACATGTCGGAACATGGCAGAGTCCATGGGTTTAGGATTACTTGGGGGAAAATTCAGAGTTCTGTTCTTCGTTGGTTCGTTCGTTACAACGGCGCTGCTTATAACTGCGAGCAAACGACCGCCCTTCGGCGCTCTCACACACGCTCAGCCCATTACAGAGATGGCCCAAGACCCATGGGCTATAACACGTAGGAGCAGCTGGTTGAGACAGAGGAGGACACATGCTAGAGAGGGAGCGGCAAGGAGGCCTCCGAGCTCTGCTGTAGCCATGGCGGGGACGAGAAAAATAGAGAGAGAGAGAGAGAGAGAAAGGAGACGGCGACCGGCGCTGGGACTTAAAAGGGGCGAGGATGAGTACTCCAACTTCGCTAGCTCTTGCATGGGCTTGGACATGCATGCAACCGCGCATCCCTGTGCGAGAAGCACCTCGAAGTGCTGTGGTGGCTGCCGGTGAATAGGGCAAGCAAACTGCTGCCGAGGTTATTTATAGCAGACTAACAGTCCATTTTCTTCTCTCGTTTTCTAATTTCATGTAGAAACTTGTCTAGCTCCAAAAATCAAAGCCACTAATCCCTCTCTGATCTTCATCTTTGCTTTAAGGACCAACATCAAAAGATCAACAGATTGAGAGATTTTGAAGGATACTTGAAACTAAAAACTGAATTCAGTTTCAAGGTTTTGAAAAACAACTTTGATTAACTATGTTTAGGTAATTAATTAGTGGTCAAACCACTTTCACACATCACAACCAAAGGCACATTATCATAGTACAAACTTCATATCATGAAATGGTACACAAGTTTCACAAGTTTATTTAGAGATGTTTAAGCACAAAAACAAAGTTGGGTGCCATCACACATATTGATTTTTATTAACAAAAGCAATTTCAAAGAAAATAAGCTTTGTTATTTTATGCAACTTTAGGCAATTAATTAAAGGTTCATTATTGTTCAAACACCACAAACAAAGGTTCACTAACAAAGTTCAAACTTTATACTAAAGCATAGTGCCAAAGTTTGACAAATTTTATTCATGAAAAGTATTTAATAAATCACCAAAAATTGAACTCAGTGACAGTTTTTAGGGACTTAACCATATTTGGTCAAGTGCTAGAACAATATTGAATTCAATCTTTGGGCTCCAATTTAAATAGGTTTGACTTGAAAACTCAAACAAACTTTGATTCTAGTGTAAAGTACAAACTTAACACTCCAAAGTTTATTTTGAAATATTTTTATTTGTTTAATGAAATTTCAAACCATAAATTCACAAAACACTCTAATCAATATTATTGTTAACCTTTCATGCAACACATATAACACAACTTTTGCAACAAATAAAAGCTATATCTGAAACATGGAATGCATACATATCATAATGCTTGATGGTTAATGATCAAGGTTTTGTTAACTCAAATGCAAGGGACATGATTAACACTATTCATACACACTTTGGAAAAGATTAAAAAGTCAGTCAAAAGAGATTTGCCTCTGCCTTTCAAAAAGTTTTAAGTTAGGTTTCTTTTGAAAGAGTTTGACTCCACCTCTGTCACCACTTGCAAAGTGTTAAACTAAAGCTTATAATTATCCTCTGACTTGCCAGGATTAACTTAATCCATTGCCTATCTTGAAGCTTAACCCTAGGGTGTTACATTCATAATCTACCAAATCTTCTTCTTTGTCCTAGTGGGAAACCTTACAAGTTGTGCGAACAGTGGGGACACCACCGAAGGTCAAAGCGTCGCCCAGATCATCAACCGTTGTCAAAGCGGCATCTTCTGCCAAAACTGGTTTTTTTAGCCCATCCGTTGTTTCTATCTTTTTCACCATTTGAGGGAATATGGGGTTTGTTTCTTCGAAGATGTCTTCTCCATGTTTTTCAAGTGTCTCTTGCTTTATGTTCTTGCATCAAGCATGCTGGAGTTTAAGCCTTTGTGTCTTGGACAAACCCGAAGGGCACCATGTTGGTTGGAAGTTCTCGTAAGCCGATTCACTACTCTCGGCTTCATTATTATTAGCAACAACACCTACTAATATTTCTTCCACATTAGATTGATCTAGATTGCCAACAACAATCGGTCCTTCAACTTCTTTCATTGAAACATCTGCAGAGTCAATTTTGATGACCACTTGCTCATCGGCTTTTCCTACGAGGTCAGAGAGAATTTCCTTCTCCCTCAGCACATATACTTTCTCTACTGATGCCTTACCTTTTCGTAGGACATGATTAACTGGTTCCTCCAAAACCGGCTTAATCGGTCTTGCCTGGCTAGGGCTCGACGAACAATATGTCATTGCTCATTGTGAGCAAAACCTACAGGTATCCTCCATCGGTGAGGTATTTGAAGCATTAAAGGGTAAGGTATCCACACTCCACCTTGGCCCCATATCGAATACGATGGATATGGCGTCAGGGGCTCCCATGATATAAGTGGATATGTAGAAACATGTTGCTGATTAAAAGCCTCAGTTTGTGATTTCACAATTTGTTTTGGAGGCGATCGGGCTCTCTCCTTTATGGGCCGATTCGGTGAATTGGCCTCGCCTGCGCACTTGCTCATGAGTTGGTCAAAATTTGATTGTATTTTCACCTTTTACTGGTGATTTTAGTTTTCTTAGCCTCCCAAGTCCTAACCTCCAGGTACCTCGAATTACCAGTGTGCTACGATTTTTGTTTGCAGCTAACTTGACAGATTTAGGAAATCGGTCTTGCTGATTTTTACTGTCCACTAACACTAGAATCAGATTTGCTGACTTTCAAAGTCGGCTTAGTAGATCCTTTTTGAACAACAGCACTAGTGGCAGTTTTTTCTTGTCCACGGGAGTTTTGGCTTGCCCCCCGAGTCTAGAAGACTTGATAGTGATCTTGAGGTTCTCCCAATTATCATTGGACTTTTCTAGCACAATCTCATGATCCAAGACTTTCTTCCCCTTCCTAGGTTCTCTGGGATCACCGATAATCATATTTTTTCTAATAGTGGAATCGGCTTGTTCTGTCTGAATCAAGATGGCCGGATTATTTAATTTCAGAGTTTCAACCAAAGATGGTGTCTACGTGAAGCATCAGGCAAAGAGATCATGCTTGGTGACTTCGGAGAGTTAGAAAACACCCTAAGGTGAGGTAAAGAAGCACATGGTGCTGCTGTCCCATCATCGGTACAAGAGACATGAACAGAATTTGGAGTGTACATAGCAGTAGAAAGTATGGTGCTAGCCCTTCCTAAATTGGCCCTATCAGCTTCAGACGCCGAAGAGGCCAATTTGTACTGATTAGCATATGCATACTCGTTCTTATTGTAATGATAGTGAAACGGTCTCCCATATTGAGATCGACTAGCAGCCCGGGCAGGATCCACTAGTATATGCATCATGGGGCAAAGCAGCAACAGGAGCATCAAACATTTTTTTCCTCTAATTCATCGAATTTAGACATAAACATATTTATAGCATGATAAAGAGGGGAATCCTCAGTTATTCCACTTGCCTTTACCTCAAGTCTAGGTGTAGACATGATGATGTTTCCCTGACCCATTGAATCAATGAAATCGCCCTTGAACCTATTGTTCCATATCCTGATAGTAGATTGTTGATCTTTACAATAGTGAACCAATACCAGATGCAATCGGCCTTTTGGGCCAGATGCAATGGTAATGGGAAACATAAAAAAAGACAGATAGAACCAAAAAAAATTGGCTAGGGAAGAAAGATCGGCTGTAGGGTATAACTAAAACAATCATTTCCTAGTGGAGTCGTCAAAAAGTGTGTTTACGCTAATTAGGTCACTGCACCAGCAAGGAGCTAGATCTCTCGGTAAAAGCGGGCTAAAGATCAGCCTAGCCGACCCTCTAGTCGACTGACACCTAAGAGCGTGTTCGCAAACGAATACTTTACCTAGTGCCTCCAGCGATGAGCGCGATACGTAAGACATGTCGCCGGAGGAGCCTCGTCGGGAGCGCGATGCACAAGACATGCCGATGAGTTCTCCTGAAACCCAAAACCCTACACGCCCGGGAGGGACCCCGTTGGGGCGTGCGGCAGTGATGGGCTGCCCTAGCCGGCCCGACCGCTCTAGAGCTTCGTCATCGTTGACCCACCAGCTATGCAGAGGAGCAGCAGTAGATGGGAAAAGAGAGGGTAAAAGATGTAGTAGATGTTTTTTTTTCAATTGGATACATGCATGGATACTCAATCGGCCGCGATCCTTTCATATAATATACAACGGTGATCTTATTTCAGTAAGAAACCTCTTTCACATGCAATTTACTAGTTTCCCACGAGATCGGATGAATTTCAAAAGGAAAAACACGAAATTAGATTCGGACCGCCAAAATCGGCCTTCTAGGATTTTGCAAAATATGCCCAAATTGCTCCAAATTCGATCCTTTTTGTTTATTTCTTGACGTGTTTTTCAATCCATCTTCAACTCTCCGACCACATTTTAGTCGTCAACAGAACGTGAGCTCCAAATGTGTTTGTGATCTTTCATGAACTCCATGCAACAGCAGGTTACTAGCTGAACAATGCGATGAGAACCCTGCTTATCAGTCAAGATCCATAAGCATCTAACAGGCACGCTCTCGATCATCCTCGCCACGTCGCCCATGGAGGGCCGCTGCTCCGGCTGCGGTGCCACGCACGCCAGCGCCACGTGCAGCAGCGCCCCTGATAACTTCCAAACTGCATCGTAGGGGTTTTAAATTGCAAAGCTAAGTCCTATGATGGCACCGTAGGAAAAACTGCTCAATTCGCAAAGCTATAGGATTATACATAGTCAGCAAGTTTCGGCCTAGTAAAAAATCGGCAAAATATACCCTAGTAGACAAGCGTCTAGTCATCCAGCTCAATGATCTTCACAACTGACGAATCTCCCACTTTCTGGCAAACAACGACATCATCCAGCTCAATGATTTTCACAACTGACGAATCTCCCACTTTCTGGCAAACAACGACACGGTCATGGGACTTGATCACACCAGAGGCTTTGCCATGGTCTAGAGCAACCTTCAGAACTGACTCATTTGTAGCGCTGGTTGATTCAGCCTGAAAGACACAATGAAGATTGATTAATACCACGTAACCAGACAATCACACTAAATCAATTTGCAGCGCACAGTACAAATTACACAAAAATATGGCAAAGAAAAACTTGTCTCTGCTGAGGAGACTAAGACATAATAAGGGTCTAAGCTGCAACAAGAAGCTAAGTGGGATTGCACTTCAAGCCTTCTCAGTGTACCCTAGGTCCCTACTTCTCCTATAAAGTTATATAAACAAATAAACCAGCAGAGTTTTTTTTTAAAAAAAATAGATATATGTTTTGATTAACCATGCTACCAGACCATGTTCTGTTTTAGAAGTGCAGTGAATTGCATTCTAGTGTTCTTGCCTTCAAACCTTTTATAACATACAAAATTTTACATACTCAGCCTTGATGGAAGCAAGTACACTACAAATCTATAATATGATAATATTGTTATGTTAATATAGACGGATATCTGTAGACTCCTAGCGGCCTCATACTACTTACCGAAAAGCATCAAGTTTCCATAGGACATCTAACTGAAAAGCATCAAGTTAATAAAGATGAATTGAAAAAAAAATGCTAGTCCAAGAATACAAGGGCAATGGGGATGTGCTTGCAAAATCTTTTCGTCCCCAATGATGCTAGAAATGGGATGCTCATGTGTACAAGTGGGCAAATCCAGCCAGTATGTGTTGCATACATATACACTTAAAAGTAATGAACTGAAAGAGTTTTTTTAACTTACTGGATGCCGAGGATCAGCAAGCATCGGAAAGAGGCCTCTAACTATCAGCGATTGTCTTGCCTGCAAGAAAAAAAAACAACAACAAATGAGTTATATAGTGCCAAATATCAGTACAAGCCTTTCTTCTCAAACAAAAAAGCATTCAAGGTTCTTAATTCTTCTCAAACAAAGTAAGCATCAGAAACGCCCTGTTCGCTTGGCTGAAAGTACTGTTCGCTGATTTGTTGTGAGAGAAAAACATTGTTGGTTGGCTAAAAAATTACAGTCCATTCACGAAAGAAATGATCAGCATGCTAATAATAGACAATGTCCGCATTGCATAAATAGGAAACATCTAACAGGAAAGATCACAAAGAGTATTGGAGTTCACGTACCTCAAAAGCACCGGTCAAACTCCACTTCAGTTGGTTTGTCTTCACAAGAGGAATGACAACAGAAAGAACAGGCATGCTGGGCCTGTACTTGGCGATGAGCCTGCAGATCATATAGATATACATGAGATTAATTTCCACTAACTGCAGCCCTGTATAAGCATATTCGTTTCTACCAACCTTGCAGCCCGTCCAGAAGAGGTGAAGCAAATGATCACCGAAGCCTTAACTTTGATAGCAGCTCGCACCTAAAAAGTAGTAACGGAACCATCTTAGACTACAAAATCTGTGTTTTCCAAACATTAATAAAAAAAGACTGGAATCTGAGAAGCACATAGATCTTACCGCTGAGGAAGCAATGGACTCCAAGTGGGTCATGGGTTCTCCCACATATTTCACAGTTCGCTTGAAGTATAAATCTTGGTTGAATACCTTCTCAGCCTGCAAGACAAAGGGCAAAGATGTATAACTAAATCGATGACGCCAAGTCAGATGCAGAGCCAAAAAAAAGACACCAAATTTGCAATGAAATAGCAATAATTGTTGAAAATGCAACCCTGTCTAGAAAACATAACAGAAATTTCACCTCAGCACAAATTCTGCCCACTGTTGAAATAGTCTCAACTGGATATAAACCTCGGAGAGTCTCAGCACCAAGGAGAATGGCATCACTCCCTGCAATTAAAACAATCGTGAGCATGATTGTGTTGGAATGTGTTTGTATTAGGCCCATAGGGCTAGGCCCATGTGGCCCATGTATGGTTACCTATATAGCTACCCTTATAGGGTTAGCCTAAATCAATAGAAACACTTTCCCTAACATGGTATCAGCAGCCTAGGGTTAACCTTTCCTCCCATCACCCTCTCAGCCGCCGCCGCCTGGACCGCCGGCCGGCCAGCCGCCGCCGGCGCCATGGCCGCCCCCCCTACTCCTCCGCCCTCCTACTATACCTATTTCCCTTCTCTCCCCATCCTAGGCTCAGGTTGCTTCCTCACCCGCTCCTGGCGCCGTCGGATCTCAGGGGGCGGCCACTGCCGGCGCCATGGCGGTCACTCCCGCGGCACAGGGCAGCGGCGCCTCCCCTCCCGCACCAGACATGGTCGCGGTGGCCGGGGAGGGGGCTCTGGCGACCGCTCCCTCTCCCCCGCCGCCTGGCTTTCTTCCGTCACCTCCTACTGCGCCGTCTGGGATCCACCCGCCACCCCACCTGCCGCCGTCTGGGGTCCGCCCGCCACCCCCAGCCACCGAATCCACTGCTGCTGCTGGCGCCTTGGCCATCCGCCCGCCACCCCTAGCCGCCGATCCCGCTACTGCTGCTGGCGCCCTGGCGGATCCAGTGCGCCCCGGCCACGGCTGGCCTCCCCTGCTGGCCCTCGGGGGGATGACTCTTCCTCTTGGAGGTGGTGCCGCAGGTGCTCTCCCCACTGCTCCTCCGCTGGGTCCGGACTCCGCCCTCGCCGCAGCCCTCATCGCTGCCCGGGCTGCCGCTGCGGAGGGGCAGGCTCGTGTGCGCGCGGCGGCCCTTGCGTGGGAGCGTGAGCGCGACGCGGCCGACGCCCTGGCCCGCCAGATCGCCGAGGCGGAGCAGCTCCTCGCCTCTCCCGCCTCCCAGGACGCTGGGGCCGCCTCCTCTGACTCGTCGGGACGCCGCGTGTCACACACCGCCGTCCTCTGGCACGACCCGGCCGACCCGCTCGTGGCTCAGCTTCACTACTAGGCCAGGGGGGTCCAGAACATTCGCCTCCTTGTCCCGGTGGTTCTCGAGCCCGAGTCACCCTCCTACGCCCGGTGGCAGGACCTGGTCCTCCTCACCCTCCGCCGCTACGCCCTCGACGACCACGTCCTCGCCGATGCCACGGTCGTGGCTCAGACTCCCTCGTGGCTGCGCCTTGACAGCATCGTCCTCTCGTGGATCATCGGGACGATCTCCCTCGACCTCCACGATCTCATCCGCAACTCCCCTGACGCTCGCCAAGCCTGGCTGGCGCTTGAGGGACAGTTCCTGGGCAACGCCGAGGCCCGGGCTCTGCGCCTCGACGCGAGCTTCCGCACCTTCGTCCAGGGCGACCTCTCTGTCGGCGAGTTCTGTCGTCGGATGAAGACCATGGCGGTCTCCCTTGGCGACCTCGGCTGGCCCGTGGAGGATCGCATCCTGGTCCTCAATGTCCTCCGCGGGCTCAGTGACCGCTACACCCACCTCAGGACGTGGATCACCCGTCAGCGGCCCTTCCCCACCTTCCTGTAGGTCCGCGACGACCTTGTCATGGAGGAGCTCACTCAGGGCATCCAGCCGGGGTCCAGCCCTTCTCTGGGGTCCTCGTCTTCTTCGACGGCTCTGGCTGCTACTCCGCCGCCGCGTCCGTTTGCTCCACGGTCGTCCGCTCCACCGCCGCCGTCTCTCCTGGGTCCCCCTCCCTCCGGGCCGAGCGGGGGTGGGGGTTCATGGCGGTCGTCGTCGCCGGGGAGGGGGTCGCGGGGGCGGCCGGGGTGGTCTCACCCAGGCTCCGGCACCGGCTGGGCCGCCAGGGGGGCACCATGGCCTTCCTTCCAGAACCCGTGGTCCGGGCGCATCTCCATGTGGCCCTTCCACGCTCCTGGGGGCGACCCTTGTCCACCGGTGGCCATGTTCATCGGTGCTCCACCTGGTGCTCCACCTCCCGGCACCTTCCTGCTACGCCATGGGCTCCACCCTCCGGCACCCTACCTAGGGTTGCCGGCTGGGACCAGGCGGCCTTGGCTCACTCGTTCAGCACTTTGGGCCTGACACCTCCGGTCGGACCTGAGTGGATCGCTGATTCGGGAGCCACCTACCACACCACCCCTGACCCTGGTATACTTTCGTCTGTCCACTCTCCCTCTTCTTCTCTTCCTTCGTCCATTATGCTCGCAAATGGTTCGTGTCTTCCGGTCACGTCTGTGGGTACCGCCGGTGCTCATGGCTCCTTCTGTCTTCCTGATGTTCTTGTTGCTCCTTCTATGGTTCACAACCTTCTTTCTATTCGTCGTTTTACAACTGACAATTCCTGTTCTGTGGAATTTGACTCTTCTGGTCTTACTGTAAAGGATTTGGCTTCCCGGCGTCCTCTGCTCTGATGTGACAGCACCGGGCCCCTTTACACCCTTCGCTTCCCGGCGGCAACTTCATCTTCTTCGCCGTCCATTTTGTCAGCTGCTTTCGCCGCTTCTACTTCCTCTACTACTTGGCACCGGCGCCTCGGCCATCCTGGACGTGATGCCCTGATGCAGCTCAGTCGTAGCTCCGGTCTTCCATGTACTCGGGCTCATGATGAGCAACTGTGTCATGCGTGCCAATTGGGCCGACATGTTTGTCTTCCTTTTCATAGTTCTACTTCCCATGCGGCCCGCATTTTTGATCTTGTACATTGCGACCTATGGACATCTCCTGTTATCAGTATTTCTGGTTATAAGTACTATCTCATGGTGGTTGATGATTTTTTGCATTATTCGTGGACTTTTCCCCTCCGTGTGAAGTCTGATACGTTTCCCACGCTCCTTCACTTCTTCACTTGGGTGTCCACACGGTTCGGCCTTACCATCAAGGCCGTCCAGTGTGACAATGGTCGTGAGTTTGATAACTTCACCTCCTGGGCATTCTCTCTCTCACGGTGTTCAGTTGCGCATGTCTTGCCCATATACCTCTTCGCAGAATGGCAAAGTTGAGCGGATGATTCGCACCACCAACGACACCATGCGCACCCTTCTGTTTCAGGCCTCTCTTCCTACTCGCTTCTGGGCTGAGGGCTTGCACACCTCCACCTACCTCCTCAACCGTCTTCCTTCCGCTGCCTGTCCAGCTCCCACGCCACACCACGCCCTCTTTGGTACCCCTCCTCGGTACGATCACCTCCGCGTGTTTGGGTGTGCGTGTTACCCCAACACCGCTGCCACTTCTTCCCACAAGCTGGACTCCCGCTCCACTCTTTGTGTCTTCCTCGGGTACTCCCCGGATCACAAGGGGTACCGGTGTTTTGACCTTACCTCCCGACGGGTCCTCATCTCTCGCCATGTGGTGTTCGATGAGTCCGTCTTTCCCTTCTCCAGCACCACCACCCCTCCTGGTCCTGATCCCCCCTCCCTCTTTCCCGCTGACACGGTGGTCCAGCCATCTTTTTTGTGGTCTCCTGCAGGTACCGCTTCGCCGCACTTCTTGCCGGCCACCTGTCCCGGCTCCCCGGTGGGTCCGGGCCCATCGTCCTCTGGTGCAGCCCCGACCTCTCCGCTTGGTGCAGACCCGGGGACCTCGTCCCCCGATACTGCCCCGGGGGGGCCATGCCGGTCGCCGTCGCCTGGTCCTGCCCCGGCACCTACCCCGCCACCTCCGTCGCGGTTCGCTGCGCCGGTACGGGTGTACCAGCGCAGGCCGCGGCCGCCGCCACTCGCGGTCCCTTCTCCGCCGGGGACACCGACACCACCGTCGCAGTCCCCGCCGGCCCGTGATGCACCGCCGGTCTATCACCCGCCGCTTCTTCACCGATACCCGCTGCATGTTCACCCGATGGTGACACGGCACGCGGCTGGCACACTGCCACCCCGGGCCCTTGAGGCATCGACCGGCGACGCGCTGGTCTCCCTGGTACCATCTTCAGTCTGCGATGCCCTGTTGGATCCTCACTGGCGCCGCGCGATGGAAGAGGAGTACGCCGCGCTTCTCGCCAACCAGACGTGGGAGTTGGTGCCTCAGCCACCGGGCTCCAACGTCGTCACCGGCAAGTGGATCTGAACCCACAAGCGTCGGGCTGATGGCACTCTTGAGCGCTACAAGGCTCGATGGGTTCTCCGGGGTTTCACTCAGCGCCCTGGAGTCGACTATGATGAGACCTTCAGCCCGGTGGTCAAGCCGGCCACCGTCCGCACCGTGCTCTCGTTGGCGCTTGCTCGGTCATGGCCCGTCCATCAGCTGGACGTCAAGAATGCTTTTCTGCACGGCCTTCTCACCGAGACAGTGTACTGCAGTCAGCCGGCGGGGTTCGTTGATTCCTCCCGTCCTGACGTGGTCTGCCGGCTCAACAGGTCTCTCTACGGCCTCAAGCAGGCACCCTGGGTGTGGAACCATCGGTTTACTGCTTTCTTGCTGACACTGGGATTCGTGGAGGCCGAGTCTGATACATCTCTATTCATCTACCACCATGGAGCTGATACTGCGTACTTGCTACTCTATGTTGACGATGTTGTCCTCACGGCCTCCAGTGAGCCCCTTCTCCGTCGGATCATTGCCGCTCTTCAGCAAGAGTTTGCTATGAAGGATCTGGGTGTGCTCCACCATTTCCTCGGGGTCACTGTTGAGCCTCGTCCTGACGGGTTACTTCTTCACCAGCGGTAGTATACTCGGGATATCCTGGAGCGGGTTGGGATGACTGATTGCAACCCCTGCTCCACTCCGGTTGATACTCAGGGCAAGCTGTCCAAGGCTGAGAGACCCCCAGTGTCTGATCTCACTGGCTACAGGAGTCTCGCTGGTGCCCTTCAGTACCTCACCTTCACCCGGCCGAACATCACCTATGTAGTTCAGCAGGTCTGCCTTCACATGCATGATCCCCGGGAGCCTCACCTCACGGCTCTCAAGCGTCTCCTCCGCTACCTCCGGGGCACGCTCGACTACGGCCTCCTACTCCACCGGTCCTCCTCCGCCGACCTTGTCATCTATACTGACGCTGACTACGCAGGGTGTTCGGACACTCGGCGCTCCACCTCTGGCTACGCTGTCTTCTTGGGCGGCAACCTGGTGTCCTGGTCGTCTAAGCGCCAGTCTATGGTCTCCCGGTCCAGTGCCGAGGCGGAGTACCGCGCTGTCGCTAACGGCGTAGCTGAGGCCTCCTGGCTCCTGCAGCTTCTCGCTGAGCTGCACACTCTGCACTCCTGGAGCACACTGATCTACTGCGACAATATTAGTGCGGTCTACCTCTCCACCAACCCCATCCAACACCAACTATCGGTGTTCGGTCCCGTGGGGGTCCTAAACCGACGAGTGAGTGCTGCGTGTCCCTAACCTGGATGGTGATGCAAGGAGAACACACGGAGGTTTATCCTGGTTCAGGCAGAAGAAGGCCCTACGTCCAGCGGAGGGGGAGAGTTTTGTATTTCCTTACACCGAGGTGCTTGTGTAGGGGTTACAAGCTTGCGAGAGAGGACGGCGAGCCCAAGTCTCAAAGAGAGAAAAAAGAGTACAAAGATGATTGCTTGAGATGTTGATCTCGGTCTTGGATTGCTGGCACTTGGCTTTCGACTCGTGTCTTGCCTGTTGTCTGTTTTCACTTCGTAGGGTCCTGACCTGCCCTTTTATAGGGTAAGAGGAGGCTAGGGCACCGGGGATCCTTGAGGTGATGTTTTGTCGATCCCTGTAGAGGTGGCTGTAGCGACGTGTCCCGGGAATGGCCGGCCATCCCTGGACACCGTGGTGACGTTGGGGATGAAACGACGAAATGACCCGGAGCACCGTGCCATGCCGGCCTTCCTTCCCTATCGAACTGCGCTGGGCGTCGAGGCTAGGTCGAGGTCGGGTCGATGTCGGACGGATAAGACCGAATCCCTGAGATCGCGGAATACAGGCCTTGTTGTATCCTCCCTCGAGGGTGACTGGCGATAAACAGTGCACGGTAAGGTGTGTATAGTGACAGGTTTCACCCCCCATCATGGGATGGGCGGTAAAACAGTGAATTGAGTGGGTCGATCCTGGTTGCGGCCATGTCGGTAGGTGGTAGCAGGTAATCGCATTAAATGCTCTGACTTTTGTCTCGGGGTAGGTGAATTGAGTGGGTCGAGTGTTTCGACCCGGGGTCATGCGAGTCAGAGTTTTTCCGGTGGGCGAACGAGCCTCGTGTGAGTCGGAGTGCGGTCGAGGTGCCTCGTCGTACGGGACGGGGCGCGGTCGAGGCGTTCCCGTCGGGGGAGCCTCGTACGAGTCGGAGTTGTAGCGCGGTCGAGGTGCTCCGTCGAGCTGGCCTCGTACGAGACGTACCCGGTACGCGTTTGGGGCGGGCTGCCTTTTGTGGTGGCTTAATCATTTTGTTTTTTATTATCGTCGGTTGTAGGTACCCCCACACTGTTGGTACCGACAGTAGCCCCCGAGCCTTTGGGTGAGTGTGTGATTACTCTCTCAAAGGCTTTATCAGTGAATGGACTGGAGTCGTGGCGTCGTGGCCTTTTCCGGTGGGTGCGCGCGAGCGCACCCGCCGAGTGTAGCCCCCGAGGCCTCGGTGGAGTGTTGAGACTCCTCCGAGGTCTTTTATGCGTTCTATTGGGGAGTGGTTTGGACTTTGCCGTGCAATTCATGTCTTTCCGTTTAGAGTTCGGTTTGTTGTGGTCGAGCCCCCGAGCCTCGTGCGCACAAGGTCGATCAGAGTCTCGGCCGTCTTTTATCGTTCGACCCACACGCTCCTCCTTTGGTAAGGAGAAGGAGGGGTGGGGAACGCCGTACTACCCCTGTTTGGGCGAGTTCCGATGATCTCCGGTGAGCTACTAGTGGGGGAATTCAAGTGTGAGCCCGTGCTCCATTCGTTAGGAGTCGGCTAGTGGCCCAGAGGTGCTCTCAAGAATGCCAAGAAGTGGTCGTGTGGATCTCAATTCCCTGCGACGGGATTCGAGGGCTTGGTGCCTCCCTCGAGGGGATTCCTATGTTAACCTCCTCCTACAGCCTCGAATACGTCTGGGGTGCCTCGAGAGCGTGGCTTGAGCCCTGGCCATGTACGGGCGCATCCCTGGTCGTCCCTAACTCTGTCGCTCGAGGGCAGCTGTCGAACCCAGGTCGAGGGCCAGCTTCCGCTCCCTCGAGACTCATACCGGGCTCGGAGCCCGTTTACCAGGTATCTGGGAATATCCGTCCGCGGATCCTGCCCCGCCCTTTAGCCGGGCACGTCTTTTTAGGAGAGAGGGCGAGATCAGCGCGGTAGTGGGCGACGTGGCGTACGGTTACGACGTGGGGGACGGCCACGCGCCCAACTCCTGCGAGATTCGGGGAAACGGTTAGGTAAGAGCATTAAATGCGAGAAACCGCTCCTACCTTTTCGCGCGGCCGTTGGGCTTCCGCCGGAGCTATAAAAACAAAGCCTAGGGGTCTGCCTCCCCTACTGGCCCCTTGCGTTCTTGCTCTCCTTGCCTTAGCAGCTCTCTGTGCCCCTTACGCCCTCCGCCTTCATCCAGCGCCAACACCGTCGCACCCGCTCCGTCCACACAGCTTTCCCGGCACCAATGGCATGCAAGGGTCAAATCCTCCCCGCCGATGACTGGGCTGCCTCCTCGGTGACGGAGAGGAGGCTGGAGGAGCTGGTCGAGGATGGATTGCTACGGCTGAGGACGAGCCAGTTGCGGCCAGAGTGGATTGCGCCGTCGCCTGACCACCGGGAGCCGGCACCCCTCGAAGGATACGTGGTTAGCTTCATCTGCTTCCACGAGCGGGGGTTCGGCGTCCCGGCGACCACCTTCATGCGCGCGCTCCTCCACTACTACCGGGTGGAGCTGCACCATCTTGCCCCCAACGCCGTCGCATAGGCCGCCATCTTCACGGCGGTCTGTGAGGGCTACCTGGGGATGGAGCCGCAGTGGAATCTGTGGCTCCATCTCTTCAAGGCGGAGCTCTTCGCCAAGAAGGCGGGGGAGAAGGGCTTACGGTGCACAGTTCAAGCAGGGAGCTACGTCTTGCAGGTGAGGTCTGGTCGGACAGATCTGTATATCCCGACCCACCTCATCTCCTCAAACAGCGGCTGGCACGACGGCTGGTTCTACCTCCGCAACGACGAGAGTCAGTTGCCGAGGTATACCGATCGGGTGCTGGTCGCCCGAGAGGAGAATTGGTCCTACGGTGTCGTGGAGGCCGAGAAGCCGCGTCTGGACCCGCTGCTGGCGGCGCTGCAACAGCTTCGTCTGCGAGGCTTGACAGCGGCGGCGGTGGCCATGGCATTCCACCGGCGCAGGGTGATGCCGTTGTGCTAGCGTCGACTCCGCCTCGACCAGATGACACCGGAGGCGCCACTAGAGGGGAGCCAGATGTCGCACGAGTCCCTCACCCTCGAGGAGGTCCTCCAGCGAGCACGCCGGATGGTGGGGAACTTCAAGACGGATGACGTCGACAAGGTGCCCATGCGACCTACCCAGGGGTTCGAGCTCTGGTAAGTGTTATTATTTAGCATGTTTGTTTATTTCATCTATTTTTGGATTCTTCTGATTTAGTCGAGGCCGATGCATAGGATTTGTCTGCGGTGCGGGAGACGCGGCCGCCAGTCCCAGAGGACCAGCCCGCCCGGGATGCTCGACACCAGCAGGCGTCCCAAAAGAAGCAGACAAAGGAGACTACCAAGAAGCGGCAGATCCGCAAGGCCAAGGAGAAGGAGGCGCTGAAGAAGCTTCGGTGCCAGCAGGCCCTCGATGGGCTCCCCCTCACAGAGTCTCCCTCCGAGACGGTCTCGGGGGAGGATGATGATGGCAGCGACGGGGACGACGACGACGCCCTGTTGCGGTACGACGCCACGACCGACCTAGCGGACCTCCCCGACGTTCGTCCGTTCTTGGAGCCCATTGGGGGGTCGTCCTCCCGGGCGTCAGTGTCGGTCGAGGTGGTGGAGGAGGAGACGGAGGAAGAGGCGGGCAAGGAGGCGGGCCCCTCGACGGGAGGGGCCGCCCTATCCCGGACCCCACAGGAGGGGTCGACGGGGCCGCCTCCACCAGTTCAGGCCCCGCAGGCTCAGCCGGCGGTTGGAGCGGCAGTGCCGGCGTCGTTATCGGTGGCGCCGCCGGCGGGCGTGAGGACCCGAGGCCAGCTGGCCTCGGAGGCGCAGAGGACCCGAGGCGGCCCTCCAGCCAAGGCCCCAAGGAGCACCCGGCCCGCCGGGGGGCCGGCTGTGAGACCGCCGCAGGCGGTGCAGGGGGGTTCAGATCGGCTGGGGTCGAGGCCCTTGGTGCCCCTTTCCAGTTAAGGATCCGCGCTCCGCTTTGTCGCCTTTTATTGGTACCGTTTTCTGATGTTTCTTCTTGTTTCACAGGCTCAAGCGCAAGGTGGAGCTGATGGGGCCGACCCCCGCAAAGTCGCTCCGGGCGAGCGCCGTCGTCATTAATCGGACGGCGGCGCACGACGCCGCCTGGATCGAGAGGCTTCAGGCCGCAAAGGAGCGCCTGAAGGAGCAGGAGGCGATGGCCCAGGCGGAGGCAGGCGTCTCGGCGGTCGCCGGTTCTGACCCCGCCGCACAGGGATCGGGACCGTTAGAGGTGGCGGCGCCCAGCACGGGCGGGGCGGAGCCGGGGTCGTCGTCGACCGCCGAGGCTGCCGTCGAGGCCGCAACGGTCGAGGCATCCGTCCGCGACGCGGAGCGGGCGGGTGCGGATGTGGTTATGGAGGAGGTCCCGCCGGCGGCGGGATAGGAGGCGGCGTAGCCGGGAGAGCCACAGCCGCAGCAAGACCCGCCGGCGGAGCCGGCGGCTACGTTGGAGGGTGGGGTCATCGAGCCCCCGCCCGTGGTCCCAGAGGAAGAGGTGTCGGTGGTCGAGGGGCCGGCCCCGGCAGAAGGGTCGACGCCATCCATGGTTGACCTTACCCTCGACGACTCCCCCCTGGACAAGGGGAAGCAGGTGGTGGGAGTCGAGGGGGTCGAGGCCGTGGACCAGGCTGGTCCCTCGGCGGCGGTTGATGAGGCCGGAGCTGCGGGTCAGGCCGGTACTTCCGCGGGGCCGGAGACCGCCCCGGCCGGCCTGTCGTCCGAGTGGCCGGACCTCGCCGCGCTGGCCCTAGTACGGGCGGAGGAGGAGATACCGCGCTGGGGGGACTGTCCCTTGAGTTCAGGGACGCTTCCAACCCCGGCGTGGACCCTGTCTTCGCCCTGAACGACAGGGACGAGGTGCATCACTGGGAATACCTCGAGGGCCTCCGTCGACACATAGATCGATCGCTTCATGTGGTGACGGAGGCCATGTCACGAGGCATGCGCGACGCCACGGAGGTATGTTTGGCTTATTGGTTCTTTTGCTATCCTTTTGGTGTCCCTTTGCCCCCTTTCTTTTGGTTCTTAACCTCTTTGGTTTTCCCGAACCGTGATTAGGAGCTCAAGGAGCGCTCCCGCCGCAAGTCGCTCTTCTTTCGAAATGAGAGCGGCATGTGGGCGGCGCTTGCCCGGCAGCGGGCTCTGGTCGAGGAAGCCAACAAACGGCTTTCCGATCAGAGTGCGGAGATGGCCGAGCTGCACGTCGCCTACGCGGCGGTCAAGGAGGAGGCGGTGCAGGCCTGGGCGGCCGAGGCCATGGTGCGTGAGGACGTGACCAAGGCCCGGGAGGAGGCAGCTAAGGCCCGCGAGGATCTCGTGCCCCTGTCGGCACGGGTGAAAGAGCTCGAGGAGGACGTCGCCCTGGTCAGCCGTCATCGTGACACCCTCAACATCCAGATCGGGCAGGTAACCACTCGGTTCAGTGCCCTGAAGGACGAGGTCGCGGCGCTGAGCGGAGCCGTTCAGGAGAAGGACGCGGCTCTCCTGAACGCCCGCCAGGAGATCGAGACGTTGAGGGCGGCTGTTCATGACAGGGACGGCGCTCTCCAAGGGCTCGAGAGGACGTGTGGGGGGCTCCATGATGAGATCGTGGGCTTGCAGACCCATACCAAGGGTAAGTACTGGTTTTACGGCCTTGGCGTCGAGGCCCCGTATTAGTGTTAATTCAGTTAATTTCATTCCAGAGCTGGAGAGGGAGCAGCGGGTGGCCCAGGCGGCGGCCAACTCCTTCCAGAGCCTCCTCGAGGCCGAGACCTAGTGGACTCAGATGCTCCAGGGCGCGATCACCTCTGTGTGTGACGGCTTGGGGGTCGAGCCCGACGCCGACACCGGGGAGGACGCCCCGGGGAACTCCTTCGTCCGCCGGATGGTGGCGCTGGGCCACCTTGTCCGGGAAAGGATACGGGGCAGCCTCCACCACGGCGTGAAGAGAGCACTGGCCGTCGTTCGGTCTGGGTTCGTGTATGACATGGAGCTTGTTGCTGTGGGCTTCATTACCGACCCGGACCGGACGGACAAGGAGAACGAGGACGCCTGCTTGGATCTGATCGCAGGCGCCGAGGAGCCTGAAAGCCGCCTGGCCACACTTTTTGAAGCCGAGGTGGTTCCGCCTGCCAACGACGAGGGCCTGTGAGCCAAATCTGGGCACAAAGGCCTGTGTAATAAGTTAGTGTTTTTTGAATTTTGGTCGTGGTGGCCTCGGAGGCCTTAAAAACTCGGAACGTAAACCTGCACTTGGTTATTTAAGTTTTGCTCGAGCTTTTCTTCCCTTTATTGCTTGAATCACGTTTTTGCATGATTTACTTAGCACGCCGTCGCACCTTTGAGCTTAAGGGAGTGAGCAGAGGTACCGTAGCCTTGGAGGCTTGACTGATCTCGCAGCTCGACTGCCCTCGAACACTAGGGTGCTTTTGCGGTCTCGCAGATCGTGTAAGAACCTGATTTAAGCGACGGGGGGTGTACTCCTTTTCAAAGTTATGAATCGCCATTAGGTCTACTTAGCGTGCGGTAGCGCTCCTAGGCATGAGGGGTGAGTGGAGGTACCGTAGCCTCGGAGGCGTAAGTGATCTCGCGGCTCGAGAGCCCTTTTGAGCCTCAGGGTGCTATTGCAGTGTTGTCAACCTAAGAGGTAGTTCTTCAACTTTGAAAAGGAGTACAAGTTTTTTTCAGGGACTGGGGGTTCCCCCTTGTAGCCCCCGAGGGAGGGTTGATTCTGGGAGAACAGAGTCGATCCTTCCTCATTGTTTGTAAAACGAGAGTTTGAACATCGCTGTATTCTTTATTGATGAGATTGAAAAGAAATTACAGAGCCTCGAGGCTTTTTAAGGGAAAAAGCGACGTAGCTGTTCAATGTTCCAAGCGTTGGTGAGGATTTCGCCCTTCTCGTTGGATAGCTTGTAGGTGCCCGGCTTTAGTACTTCTATTATGATGTACGGGCCTTCCCACGGGGGCGTGAGCTTGTGCCGTCCCTTGGTGTTCTGGTTCCGTCGCAGCACCAAGTCACCGACGTTGAGGTCGCGCCTGCGGATGTGTCTGTCGTGGTAGCGTCGGAGACCTTGCTGGTACCTGGCAGAATGTAACAGAGCCACATCTCGGGCTTCCTCGAGCTGATCGAGGGCGTCCTCTCTTGCGGCGTCGTTATTTTTTTCATTGTAGGCTTTTAGCCTTGGGGACCCATATTCTATGTCAGTGGGGAGCATGGCCTCAGATCCGTAGACTAAGAAGAATGAAGTGAACCCCGTGGCTCGACTCGGCGTTGTTCTTAGGCTCCATAGGACCGAGGGGAGCTCGGCAGCCCATCTCTTCCCATGTTTGTTTAGTTTATCAAAGATTCTGGGTTTCAGGCCTTGTAGGACCATGCCGTTGGCACGTTCCACTTGGCCATTTGTTTTTGGATGAGCCACGGCTGACCAGAGCACACGGATGTGGTGGTTGTCGCAGAAATCCAGAAACTTTTTACCAGTAAACTGGGTGCCATTGTCCGTGATGATACAATTGGGAACCCCAAAGCAGTGGATGATGTCAGTGAAAAAGAGCACAGCTTGCTCGGACCTGATGCTGGTGATAGGGCGGGCCTCGATCCACTGGGAGAATTTGTCGATGGCAACGAGCAAATGGGTGAAGCCACCGGTTGTCCTTTTCAAAGATCCGATAAGGTCGAGCCCCCAAACGGCAAACGACCACGTAATGGGAATAGTTTGTAGGGCATGTGCTAGAAGGTGGGTTGGTCTCGCATAGTATTGGCAACCTTTGTAGGAGCGTACTAGCTTGACAGCGTCGGAAACTGCAGTAGGCCAATAGAAACCTTGTCGGAAAGCATTTCCGACAAGGGTTCGAGGTGCTGCGTGGTGACCGCAAGCCCCCGAGTGTAGATCGTCGAGCAGGTCTCTGCCTTCCTCATTTGTGATGCAACGTTGTAGGACGCCAGTAGGGCTGCGGCGATACAACTCCCTACTGTCACCAAAGATCACAAAGGTTTTGGCCCGACGAGCGATCCGTCGAGCCTCGGTCTTATCCGAGGGGAGGTCCCCTCGGACGAGATGGTCGAGGTACGGAATGCGCCAGTCAGGCTCAGGGTCGGGTGGCGGGGTCGACCCCTCCACCTGCATGGCCTCAGCCCCGATCGAGGGGGCTTCTGTCACAGATGGGGGGTCGTGCGATGGTTCGTCGACCCTTCCTTCCGACCCGAGGTCGACGGATGGCTGCTGGAGATCTTTTGCAAAAACGTCTGGTGGAACCGTAGTTCGATTGGACGCGATTTTCGCCAGTTCATCAGCGGCCTCATTATACTTGCGTACGATGTGGTTGAGCTCGAGGCCGTGAAACTTGTTCTCAAGGCGCCGCACTTCTTCACAGTAAGCTTCCATCTTGGGATCTCAGCAGCTTGAGTTTTTCATGACCTGGTCGATCACGAGCTGGGAGTCGCCTCGAACGTCAAGGTGTGGGACCCCGAGTTCGATGGCAATTCTCAGACCCGTGACGAGCGCCTCGTATTCGGCGACATTATTCGACGCAGGGAAATGAAGCCGGATGACATAGCGCATGTGAACCCCGAGGGGCGAGATGAAGAGCAAACCTGCGTCTGCTCCTGTTTTCATCAACAACCCATCGAAGTACATGGTCCACAGTTCAGCTTGGAGCTGCACGGGGGGGGGGAGTTGAGTGTCGGTCCATTCTGCTAGGAAATCTGCTAATACCTGTGATTTAATGGCTTTGCGCGGCGCATAAGATAGGGTCTCGCCCATGAGCTCGACTGCCCACTTGGCAATTCTACCCAAGGCTTCCCGGTTCTGGGCTATCTCTCCCAAGGGGAAAGAAGAAACCACAGTTACTGGGTGACCCTCGAAGTAGTGATGGAGTTTGCGCCGTGTCAGGACAATGGCATATAGCAGCTTTTGGATTTGCGGGTATCGTACCTTAGTTTCCGAGAGCACATCTCTAATGAAATAGACCGGCCTCTGGACGAGCAATGTATGTGCTTCCTCGGCCCTCTCGACAACCAAGACTGCGCTGACTACTTGTGTTGTCGCGGTGACATAAAGTAGGAGCGGTTCTCCTAGAGTCGGGGGGACGAAGATCGGTGAATTAGATAGTGTAGCTTTGAGATTTGCAAGAGCTTCTTTGGCCTCGAGGGTCTAGGAAAAGTGCTCTGATTTCTTCAGGAGGCGGTACAGAGGGAGCGCTTTTTTGCCGAGGCGCAAAATGAAACGGCTGAGCGCCGCCAAGCAGCCCATGATCCTCTGTACGCCCTTCAGATCTCGGATGGGGCCCATCCTGGTTATCACAGTGATTTTTTCTGGGTTGGCCTCGATGCCACGCTTAGACACGATGAACCCCAAAAGCATACCTCGAGGAACGCCAAAGACACATTTCTCAGGATTGAGCTTGATGTTTTTTGCCCGGAGGCATTTGAACGCAACGTCAAGGTCGTTTACCAAATCGTTGGCTTGTTTGGTCTTGACAACAATGTCATCGACGTAAGCCTCGACGGTTGGTCCGATGTGTTCCCCAAAAACGTGCTGCATGCATCGCTGGTACGTAGCCCCTGCGTTCCGGAGACCGAAAGGCATCGTAACGTAGCAATACATGCCGAATGGGGTAATGAATGAAGTCGCGAGCTGGTCGGACTCTTTCATTTTTATCTGGTGGTAGCCGGAGTATGCATCTAAGAATGAGAGAGTTTCACATCCTACAGTGGAATCAACGATTTGATCAATGCATGGTAAAGGAAAGGGAACTTTCGGACATGCTTTATTTAAACTAGTATAGTCTACACACATCCTCCACTTCCCACTCTTTTTCTTAACTAATACAGGATTAGCTAGCCACTCGGGATGATGAACCTCCTTGATGAATCCGGCCTCCAGCAGTTTGTGTATCTCCTCACCGATGACCTTGCGCTTCTCCTCGTCGAAGCGGCGCAAGCGTTGCTTCACCGGTTTGGAGCTGGCCCGGATCTCCAAGGCGTGCTCGGCGACTTCCCTGGGTATGCCTGGCATATCCGAGGGACTCCACGCAAAGATGTCGATATTCGCGCGGAGAAAGTCGACAAGCACTGCTTCCTATTTGGGATAGAGGGTGGTGCTGATGCTCAGCGCCTTTCCCTTGGGATCAGCAGGGTCGAGGGGCACGAGCTTAACGTCCTCCGCGGGCTCGAAGTTGCCGACATGGCGCTTTGGGTCGGGAATCTCATTGGCCAGACCGTCGAGGTCCGCTGCCAAGGTCGCTGACTCCAAAACAGTGTTGACGGTCCTTAAGTACCAAATATAGTTATCAAATAAATAAAGAAAAGGATCCAAATGCAACCAACACCTAGACTTAGGGTTTTATCTGATAGAATTCCACGAGTTTTGGTGTTTGTCTGTTTCTGCAGGGGGTTATCAGAAAATACGGAGGAAAGGCCCACACGTCGGGTTTACATAGAGATAATAACGTGTTCACCGATTTTCTATCATCTAGAAGACTCCAGAAGCCACGAGATCGAACGGGAGGCCGAACGGGCCCGGAGGCAGGGCGCCCGCCCTGCTCCCTAGGGCGCCCGCCCTGGTCTGAGAGCCAATCAGGCTCCGTCTCGCGGATTATGCTCCACCGACCTAAGGGATCAAGGAAAATCGTGCGATTAATGTCGGTTTGATCCAACGGCCCACGTTCACTTGAGGGGGCTATATAAGCAGGACCCCTGGCCCCTGGAGGAGGCACTCCCTCATTCTCAATTCCTCAAACCCTAATCTCAGGAGGAGAGTCTCTGATGAAGCCCTAGAGCCACCACATCAACTAGATCTCTAGTATAGCATAGCTACATAGGATTAGAACTAGAAGGAGTCAATCTTCGATTGGTTTCCGGATCTGTCAAGAGGATTCTTGGTAATTTCTCTACTGTTCTTCATTGTTCATCATTGTTCTTCAATATTATGAATACAACTTTGTTCTATTTCAATATATTGATTATGACTATGCTCTACTTGTTTATGTTTGCGATTATATTGTTCTTAGTTTATCGTAGTTATACGCTTGGCTTAGTTAGATTGGAATTATATACATGTTTAGGATCGTATAGCGTTTATCCATCGGATCCATGGGTAAATGATAAATATTGTGTAGGCGTGGTGCTTAGACCATATTTATCTGCGATTGCACCTTATATGTCGGATCGTGGGGTGGTCCGCGATGGTGACAGCTTCGTTGGTTCTTATATAGTCCCCCTCCCGTGTGTAAGGCAGGCAGAGTAACATTATTACGGGGGAGTGATTGCTATGTTTCTCATCTTCCTTGATAATATCACTATGCATGGGCGTAGTCCTTTCTCGCAATGATTGCCAAGTGTACTTGCACTAACTATGATATGCTAGACTTTATAGTTAAGAATAACTTAGGAAATATCCTTGTAGTTCGTCCTAATACCATGCTAATGACTTGCTAGAATATCTGTTGAGGTGCTTATCATTATTATATGTGGCTAGCTGATCAGATTAATTATCTTTGTCACCATTCATACTTTATCTATATTTTATGTGACACTTACCCCTGTATGCAAGAGATAGATGAATGCTCTCACTTATACATGCAATAATTGATACTCATTCCTATATTCCATTCCATAATCAACATTGATGTTAGTAATCCCTTCCCAGTGGTAAAAATATAAATAACGATACCTGGAATACTTCCCGGTTAAAATGCTACATCGGTATTAATCTGTGCACTTGCAGATCTTATTTATTATTTATTTAGAAGAGCAGTTGCATATTTCAATACCGTGTCTCTCATGTCATGCTGGGGATGACAACTTGGCTTAAGTGGCATGAGGGATAGGTTCGACATTTTTGGCGCCGTTATCAGAATTAGAAAACTAAGTCTACTTTTGGTAATGACGTTAAGAATGCCCAACAAACAGCCACACCGTGCTCGACACACTCGACGTCGCACTTGTAGGCGTGCTCGTATGAGGGCCCTACAGTGATGACACCGTTTGGGCCTGGCATCTTGAGCTTGAGGTAGGTGTAGATCGGGACCGCCATGAATCTGGCATAGCACGGGCGCCCAAGGATAGCGTGGTACGTTCCACGGTATCCGACCACTTTGAAAGTGAGTCTCCTTTCTGAAGTTGGAAGGTGTGCCAAAGCAGACAGGCAGTTCATCCCTTCCGACAGGTTCTGCCCGTTTCCCTAGCACAACTCCGTGGAAACCCCCGACGCTGGGTTGGAGACGCGTTCTCTCGATCCCCAGGAGGTCGAGGGTCTGAGCGTAGATGATGTTGAGGCTGCTTCCGCCGTCCATGAGTACCTTGGTGAGGCGCGTGTTGGCGATGATTCGATCAACAACAAGCGGATAGACTCCTGGATTGGGGACGTAGTCAGGAGGGTCATCACGGTCGAAAGTGATGGCCACCTCAGACCAGTCAAGGAAGTGGGGGACCGCCGGTTGTACGGAGAAAACCTCACGCCGCTCTCGTTTGCGCTGGCGCGTCGAGAGGCGGGTTGAGGGTCCTTCGTAGATCATGAAGCAGTCATGGATCTCGGGGAATCCCCCATCCTTGTCGTCACCCTTGGGATCTTCCTTCTTGTCGTCCTTCTTGACGCCTACACCTTCGAAGTACCTACGGAGCATATGACAATCCTCGAGGTTATGGTTTGTGGGTCCCTTGTGGTAGGGATACGGCTCTTTGAGCATTTTGTCGAAGATGCCCCCGCCGGGGGGCCTCGAGGTTTCTTGCGCTCAACAGCAGCGACAAGTTCGTCGGCCGGGGCCTCGAGCTTGCCCTGCTGGCTCTTCTTCTTTCTTCAGTTGTTTCTCTTGGAGCCCCGGCTGGAGCCCACGGGATCATCGACCTTTTGTTTCCCTTTGTCCTGGTCACCGCCAAATATGGCATCAACTGCCTCCTCGCCGGCGGCAAAGTTGGTGATGATGTCCATCAACCCATTGGCAGTGAGTGGGGTGTTACGGCCCAACTCTTGGACCAACTCCATGCAGGTGGTTCCGGAGAGGAAGGCCATGATCACGTCGGAGTCGGTGACGTTGGGGAGCTCAGTGCGCTGCCTGAAGAAGCGCCGGATGTAATCCCGGAGGGATTCACCCGGTTTTTGCTTGCAACTCCGGAGGTCCCACGAGTTGCCGGGGCGCATGTAGGTCCCCTTGAAGTTTCCCTCGAACACCCTCACAAGATCGTCCCAGTCGTGGATCTGTCGAGGTGGGAGATCCTCGAGCCAGGCTCGAGCGGTGTCAGAGAGGAACAGGGGGAGTTGTCGGATGATGACCCGGTCGTCGCTGGCCCCGCCCAGCTGACACGCCAAGCGGAAATCGGTGAGCCAAAGTTCGGATTTGATCTCACCGTTGTACTTGGTGAGAGTCGTGGGAGGGCGAAATCGAGCCGGGAGTACCGTCTCGCGGATAGTCTTACTGAAGACCCGAGGGCTCGGAGGCTCGGGTGAAGGGCTACGATCTTCTGAGCTGTCGTAGCACCCGCCCCTGTGCACACGGTAACCTCGAGCCACACCGTCACCGTGTTTGCGCGTGCGGCGCTCGACGATGTTGCCACTGGTGTCTCGGGGTTCATGATCGTCGGCAATGTGCTCGGGGACAAGTGCCGCCCTGTTTCGCCGGGCAGGCTCGGGATGAACCGAGGCCTCTCTCTCCTGTCGGGAGGGCTCGACGAGCCGCTCCGAGGCTGGCTCGCGTCGCCTCAAGGCAGAGCTCTCGGCCTGCTGCATGGCAGCGGTCTCGAGGAGCTCTCAGATTTCATCTCGAGCCCGACGGGCGTCAGGGTTTGATGGCTCGGGCATGTTGCGGAGGAGCATGCGGTGGCGGCGACGTTCTGGCTGGCTCGAGCGAAAACTAGGGGGTCGACTGCCCGGTCCTCGTCGATGCGACGGTTGACGTCGTGAGCTCTCTCGCGAGCTCTCCCGCCAAGTGCGTGTGCCGCACGCTCACGCTCGAAGGTTTGTTGGAGTAGGTGCAGATTTTCTCGTTCCTCGTCGAGCCTGTCCTGCAACTCGCGAATTTGCTCGAGCTGCATTCCTTGATCCGCAAGGAATTGAGCTTCGTCTCGCTCGGCAGGGAGTTTGACATGAGGTGGCGTGTGCCTTCCTTCAACCGGCTCCTCGTCCTGTGATTCCGACGTGCTGGCTTCGTCGATGTTGAAGCACTCGCGGGTCGGATCGTAGGTGTCATCAGCCGAGTCAGAGTCAGGGGCGCCGAAGTAGTAATATGATGGGGGAATGTGAGACCATTGCAAATCACCTCCGTGGTTGCAACGTTGAGAAGCAATCACACGGGGCTCTGTTTCCAAGGTCTCCGTAGAGTCCAGATACTCAGAAGCCGGCGTGGATGCAACAAGGTCTAGAGTGGAGCGTAGATGGTACCCGGGGAGTTCCTCGTAAGCACTCATGTTAGTGCTCACAGAGGAAACGTACGCCCGGGCAACCGGGTCTAGCCCAAACAGGAATGTTGATGGAGATATCGTTGCACGCGTCGAAGTGGCTGGATCGGGTAGCGGCGGTGTCTCACCGGACGGGGGAGCGGCGGAATTCTCCGTTGGCATCTTACCCTCAGCCAAGCTCATCCTACACAGACCCTCAACGAGGAAATCTGAGTTGGCGTCTGGCTGAGAGGCGCCGGATCGGGGAATCCCACCACCCTCCGTGAGGTGAAGACGGCGGTTGCGCCGGGCTCGCCGTTGTCTGGCGGCTCGCGCCTGTCGGGAGCGATGATACCGGCGCAGTGCTCCCCCAGGCTGGGAGAGCTCGTAATCCTCGTCAGTCGGGTGTCTGGGCAGGAGGAGGACCATACCGTAGCCGTGGCCAAGCGACATGAACTCCAAACTCCCGAACCAGATCACCGTGGCCAACGGGAGTGGACATTCGGGGTCAGCCATCCAGGAAAGAATGGCGGAAAAGCGATGTTGGCACGCAGCGGGCCCCTACCTGGCGCGCCAACTGTCGGTGTTTGGTCCCGTGGGGGTCCTAAACCGACGAGTGAGTGCTGCGTGTCCCTAACCTGGATGGTGATGCAAGGAGAACACATGGGGGTTTATCTTGGTTCGAGCAGAAGAAGGCCCTACGTCCAGCGGAGGGGTAGAGTTTTGTATTTCCTTGCACCGAGGTGCTTGTGTAGGGGTTACAAGCTTGCGATAGAGGGCAGCGAGCCCAAGTCTCAAAGAGAGAAAAAAGAGTACAAAGATGATTGCTTGAGATGTTGATCTCAGTCTTGGATTGCTGGCACTTGGCTTTCGACTCGTGTCTTGCCTGTTGTTCGTTTTCACTTCGTAGGGTCCTGACCTGCCCTTTTATAGGGTAAGAGGAGGCCAAGACACCGGGGAGCCTTGAGGTGATGTTTTGTCGATCCCTGTAGAGGTGGCTGTAGCGACGTGTCCCGGGAATGGCCGGCCATCCCTGGACACCGTGGTGACGTTGGGGATGAGACGGTGAAATGACCCGGAGCACCGTGTCATGCCGGCCTTCCTTCCCTGTCGAACTGCGCTGGGCGTCGAGGCTGGGTCGAGGTCGGGTCGATGCCGGACGGATAAGACCGAATCCCCGAGATCGCGGAATACAGCCTTGTCGTATCCTCCCTCGAGGGTGACTGGCGATAAACAGTGTACGGTAAGGTGTGTATAGTGACAGGTTTCACCCCCATCACGGGATGGGCGGTAAAACAGTGAGGACTGACACCGACATTGCTCCCACGTCGATCCTGGTTGCGGCCATGTCGATAGGTGGTAGCAGGTAATCGCATTAAATGCTCTGACTTTTGTCTCGGGGTAGGTGAATTGAGTGGGTCGAGTGTTCCGACCCGGGGTCATGCGAGTCGGAGTTTTTCCGGTGGGCGAACGAGCCTCGTGTGAGTCGGAGTGCGGTCGAGGTGCCTCGTCGTACGGGACGGGGCGCGGTCGAGGCGTTCCCGTCGGGGGAGCCTCGTACGAGTCGGAGTTGGAGCGCGGTCGAGGCGCTCCGTCGAGCTGGCCTCGTACGAGACGTACCCGGTATGCGTTTGAGGCGGGCTGCCTTTTGCGGTGGCTTAATCGTTTTGTTTTTTTATTATCGTCGGTTGTAGGTACCCCCACACTGTTGATACCGACACCAGCGAACGAAGCATGTGGAGATCGACCTACACTTTGTCCGTGATCGGGTGGCCATGAGCGAGGTACGGGTCCTTCATGTTCCGACTACCTCCCAGTTCGTGGACATCTTCACCAAAGGCCTCCCGTCCTCGACCTTCACCGAGTTTCGCTCCAGCCTCAACATCATCAGTGGCTAGTTGCGTCTGTGGGGGGCTGTGTGTGTTCTTTCTTGTTCAGCCTGGAACTCCGTTGCGCCAGTAGTTCAGACTGCGGGGGGGTGTTGGAATGTGTGTGTATTAGGCCCATAGGGCTAGGCCCATGTGACTCATGTATGGTTACCTGTATAGCTACCCTTCTAGGGTTAGCCCAAATCAATAGAAACACTTTCCCTAACAGATTGAACTTCCCTTTTTTTACTACACTAAGAACCAGCTGCATTTCAGGCTAACAGAGCCCGAGTATACACAAGATTTTTTAAAAGCAACAAAAATTCTTAACTTACCGTCAAGTACTGCATTTGCCACATCAGTTGCCTCTGCCCGAGTAGGCCTGAGGTTGTCAGTCATACTGTCCACAACACGAGTGACAACAGCAGGCTTTCCAGCCATGTTGCACTTGTGAAGAGCAGATTTTTGAAACAAGAAGACCTGCAATATGGAGAGTTGGAGTGATAAAGATCAATGGTTAAATAAACAAGTAGTAAAATATGGACAATTAATTATTTCATCCTAAAACAAGACAGAGAAAATACTAAACTAGAAGTAAATTTAAGGTTCATGTGTGTTGTGTCCATCTTTCCTCGACGCCTTAGGATTTTCGGCAAACTGGCAGGTATGAAACTCAATTCTGATAATATAATAGAGTCAAAGGTCTTGAGTATAAGATCATGCTAACACAATCTTAAGAGTACGCTAGGAGATCTCATGGAGCCCAGATGTGAGGGGGTGTGTTATGTACCCTAAGCCCAGATGTTTAAATTGTGGTATTCTCAACTGCTAAAATATTAGTATAGGTAACCAACCTTCTCAGGTGGAAGATCAATTCCCAGATTCCCTCTTGACAAAATGATACCATCTGCCTCAGCCAGTATTTCATCAAAATGGTTCAAGCCCTGCAAAGAAATAAGGAGTGCATCTGTATTTGAAGGGCAAACAAATGATAGCTAGCTAATAATGTAAGAAGATTTACTTGAAAATACCTCAACATTCTCAATTTTGGCAAAAATCAGAGTTTGGCTTAGATCGCCCAATTTTGACAGGTACTCACGTGCCTGTGTTGCAAGAAAACAAACATTAGCACGGTTGACAACATTCTTCTTAAGCAAATAGTAGACAAATAGTAGATAGCCCATCAAATATAGCAATGATTCCTTTCATTGTAGAAATAAAAGTACTGCTTGGAAGCATAGCAATCAGAGAGGACAAACAGAATAACTCAAAATGCATCCACAATGCAAGTTGTTTACCTGCCGCACATCCTCTGCATGTCTTGTGTAAGACAGAGAAAGGAAGTCAATCTTATTCGGAGTACCCCATTTTCTGATAACCTGAAAGCAATTCATGCATGTAAGTCTTAGGATGGGCTAAAGGACAGGTCTGCAACTTTACAACAAATCAAGTTCTGTCCCCAAAGTTTCATGTTGCTAAAGGTGAAATTCTAAAAGGAAGGAGACGATTTCAAAGCAACATTTACACAAGGATATATAAATCACAATTTTGAGAGTAGTTGCTTACATCCTTGTCCTCATCAGACAGGGTGGGCAAGTCAATGTGAATCTGGGAGCAATGCAGCGTGAACAGTGACCCAGCCAGGGTGGCTGTGTTCTTGATTATGCAAACCACATCTTCTCTTTTAACTTCAGAAACCTACACCAGGAAGATAAAAAGAGGGTTTTTTTATCAGAAAAAAATGCAGAGAGCAAACCAAACCCTACTGAAAGATATATGAAACATATAAGATGCTTAAAGGTACAGCATGCCAATTGCCAAAGGCTTTTTACCTCCAACCAAACTGATGTAGTCTCACTGCCAGTGAATAAGTATTGCCCCACGAATATTGTTGCCCCTGGTGTCACAGCCTGCAAGGAACAATTTCTTTTTGTTTTAAATTTGTCCTCTATGTGATGTGGAAACAAGAGACTAATCAAAGGACATCACAGCGGCATAATGCATAGAACAAAAAAAAATCTAAACTTGGTAGTCAGAGCATGGTCATCCATACGTGCTAACCTTGGCGAGTCCAGAGAAGTTGATGGGCAGCAAGCTGCAGGAGGCTTCTTGGCCCCGGTGAGGGGTGAGAACAACCGTGCCATTCTCCTCGAGGGAGATTGGGGTCTCGCTCTTGTTCACCACCTGCAGCTCTGGGCCCACGGTGTCAAGCATGACCTGGTAAGCAAAGAGAGATCGAATTGTCAGCCCGTCGCGAGAGAGGAACCACATTGGCCACACTGTTGGTTCGTTCGCATTCGGAGCCGCGGCGTCGCCTAGCCGACGGTTTTCCGGCATCGATTAATAAGAGAGAATAGAGTTTTAGGGTTTTAGCGCCAGAGGCGCTACTACAAATTGCCAGCCTAGTAGACCCCTAGCATGGGGCTAGAAAAAGGAACCACATTGGCCACACTGACGATTAGCCGACTAGCCGTGAGCGAGGGAGGGTAAGACCAACTTACAGCGCACAGCTTGTTGGCGGACTTGATGGCGAGCTTGAGGTTGTCGAGCGTCTCCTGGTGGTACGCGGCGTCCCCCCACGAGAAATCGAACCGCGCGACTGCAGTCGCACGAGGAGGAAACCAAACCAACAAATCAGCTCCAGCCAGCGCGAGCTTCGGGACGGCATTGAGAGACGGGGAGTGAGTGAACAGTTACCGGACATGCCAGCCTTGAGGCAGGCGGAGATGGTGTCGACGGAGCGCGACTTGGGGCCGAGCGTGCCGACGATCTTGGTCATCGCCGGGAAGAAGCTCTGCTCCAGACCAGACAGGGATCCGCCCGACACCGAACGAAAAAAAAATGTCAGTTGAGGTAGGGTTCGTTCCTCGATCGATCCCGCCCGAATCAGCAACGAAACGAATCTGAACATGACGGCGGTGGGTGCTTACAGGCTTGGAGGGCTCGAGGATGGAGGCCATCCGGATGGGCTCCTCGAGCAGGAGGTTCGTGGAATGCATCCTGCCGGCGGCGGGGGCGGGGAAGGCTCCGTTCCCTGCACCTCTTCTTCTTCTGCTCCAAGGAAAAGGAAGCGGAGGCGGATGCGAATGGCGAGTGAGCTCCTCCCCGGCTCTCGGCTCAGTTATTATAGGTTGATTAACGACTAGTACGAGGCAAACGAATGTATAGGCAGGCCGACGTGTCCGTGCTTCTCGAGTCGAGCCCCCTGCCCCTGCCCCACGAACCTCCATGCTGGCACGCCGGTGGGTCCTGACTCCTCACCGGCGGCCGGCGCCAGATTTCTGCGTCCGGCCACGTATTGCTGGGTCGGATCCAGGCCCAGCCCAACGAGCAGCTGCATTTGTGGGATCCGAATCCGATACATCCTTTTCCTTTTTGTTTTTTTTTCCTTTTTTGCACTTGCACAAGGACTGCGGAATTTGCGGTGCCAAATTTTGTGTTTTTCATTCACGAAGCAACGTGTCCTGTGTACTACTTATCAATCATCAAAATTCCGTGTTCCCATGTCCGGGTCAATTCCAGTCCCCCCGGCAGCTTTGACGATTCTTCGCTCTTTTCTTTTCTTCATTCATGTCCGTCCTGCCCTGCGGCGTGTTGTCCCATGCAGCTTCCAAGTCTCCAAGAACGCAGTATAGTACTCGGCAGGGAGTAACGCGCGCGCAGTGAGCGGGTACGTGAACAGTACCGGGAACAATGGGCCTGTTCGGCTGCGAACAGGCTCTGCTCCGTTGAGATTCTTGCAGCCGCAGCGCTACAAGAATCACAGCTTATAAGATTACCCGTACTCATGGACCTCTATATTTATCCTTTAAAAAGAATATTTTATCTTAGTCACCACAAAATATATAGTTTCTCTGCACTCATCCCTCTTCTATATCATCCTCCATCCACTGTGGGGCCCACTTGTCACTTTATCTAAATATATCCACGTGGATCTAGTTTTGAAGAATTTAATAAAACGAATTTAATGGTGCAATCGGAATTTAATTTAACTTTTTGGTTTGTGAGTTATAACATTTTTTTGTTAGTAGCAGCGTGAGGCCCGCGTCTGTCCTCTCCTCTCTCTACCGTGCAGTCTCTGCCGGTGCCTACGTCCTCGCACAGGGCTCGTTCGAACGTCCGCCACAGGTAACTCGTCCGGCATATTTAGCGTGAGCAGATGGATAGAGTATCATTTACCGTTCCCCGCTGCACCTGTGTTTTGGCCTACCTGGCACTGTATGAGGTTTACCGGACACGCTTACCGTACCGAGTGCGGACGGTCTAAGCCACTTATTTTCTCGCAGCCGAAAAGGCCCAATAACTAAACAGTTATTAACTTTTTTTATCGAATACGTAAAAGATTTACGTATCATTGTAATTAAGAAGAAGAGTTAAGTCATACAAACAACGCGCTTCAGAGGAGCGTCCTCGGAGGTCTTACAGCCGTAGACTGGACCGTCCTAGCAAACCACTCGAAGTTTGATATTACACAAAGGGTATACAACCGAGCTAAGAGCAGCGTTGCAACCTACGAGGTCGGGCGCCTCCGCTGTTGGTTGCGCGGTCCTCCTCCGGCGTCCGAGAAGAGCTTTGTGCTCGTCCTAGCGTTGACCGCGGGGAATAACTCGTCCAAGGCCTCAATCTGGGTCGACGTCAAGTTCCCGGTACGAATGGTGTCATATGCTCCTTTGGACGCGGGAGAGGCTGGTGCCACCTGCAGCGCGATGCCCATCCTCTGCCTGAATAGTACCTCGCCCCGCTTGGAGGTGGGTATGTGCGACAGCAGTTGGGCGGCAATCCACTTGCTCCTGATTGGCAGGGGTCGCTTTGTTACCGCCTTCTGCTGGGGAGGACTAGCGATCAAAGGCGACTGTCTCCTGCACGGCACCTCCTCAGTGAACCTTGCGAGACGCCGAGTGGCCTCATGCGGCGTGGGCGTTTTGTCGCCATCCTCGACGTCGAGCTGTCCCACCCAAGGAGGCATGAGCTGTGGCAGCTCCTGTACCGGCGGCTGAGGCGAGGGAGCAACCGCCGCCGGAGACGGCTCCGCAAACCCTGGAGAGGCGGCCTCTAGAGAGCAGCTCACGACGAGCGCGGCGGCAAGCTCCTCCAGCATCGGGTCAAAAGAGACGACCAATGCGGGAGGTCCCGCGCCCACGCACATCGCCAGCACAAGCGGGTCGGGCTCAAAGAAGCAAAGCGCGGCAGTAGAAGGAGGTGGCTTGCTGGTGTGGTTGGCAGGCGCACCTGTGGTGGCGTACGGCGTCACTTGGGCGGCCCCAGCCGACCACCCGTGGCTGTCGGCGGTGACACTCGTTGTCGCGACGGTGACGTCCTCCTTCAGTCGGCGACGTCTCCGCCGCCTACGCCCACTGCTGCCGCGCGTAGCCGCACCAGGCACAGCTGCAATCGCACTCGACACAACTCCAGCCGCGCGCCGACGTACTGCCCTAGGCACGTGGCCGATTGCCTGAGATAGGCTCCCGGACAGGGCGCCGTAGCTGGCCATCTAGGGCACCAATTGTGCCGGAGATAGAAGAAGGCACCTTCCGCCGCTACTTACAGTCCCGCACGAGGTGTCGAAACCCTTTGTAGCGGAAGCAGCATGGAGGTAGCTTGCAGGTTGCCACCCTGTGCGTGGTGGAGAGACAGTTGAAGCACTTCCTGTGTAGATCCGCTGGATAGCAGGTAGGGGGCCACAGAACAGCCGGTCCGGGACAGGCACAAATCGACTCCTGCGACAAGACCTCACGCCAGCCGTCGGCGTCCGGAGCAGAGATGCGCTGACGAGCGGAGCCCCGTCCGAGGAGCAATCGGGCGGGGATGCGGCCATCCACAGGCCTAACAGACAGGCCGTGTACCAGCTCGGGGCGTGGCTGGAGCCGGCGAGTCCTGCGGTTGGAACAGTTATTAACTGAACAAACATTGGTAAACAGTGTTCGTATAAAACAACAGTTGACTAGTAGAGGAGGGACGCGTGGACGCGCTGATCCAGTAACCAAGCACCGTACCAGCTATAGCTAGCAGCGGCTATAGAATCGCCAACCCAATAAGCGCTGTTACAACTTACAAGTTGCCTGTGTTGTCAAAAAAAAAAACTTACAAGTTGCCCGTGGCCAAAATAAGTTGAAACCATCAGCCAAACGACGTGCTCTTTTGCAGCTTATTTCGGTCATGTTTATTTTCACTACTCTTATTTGTACTAAAAAGTAGAAGCCGAATCAGACTAGCTTATTTTAACCACCATTTTTACTCTATTTGTATAGCTTATCTGGAAAGCGTTTTATTTTGACCGCCGTTTTTACTCTATATGTACAGCTTATCTGGAAAGCATTTTCTAGATAAGCTGTATCAAACAGGGCCATACTCCCTCCGTCCCTTTTTAATTATCGTTCTCATTTTTTGAAAAGTCAAACGTACTTGACTCTTACAAAATATACAAGAAAATATTAATATTTATGCTACATAATTAGTATCATTAAATAGATCGCTGAAATTATTTTTATAATAAATTTATTTAGAGATACAAATGTTGTTAATATTTTCTACAAACCTAGGTAAACTTGAAAAGTTTGACCAATACCGTAGCGATAACTAAAAAAAGGACAGCGGGAGTATGGGTGTGTTTAGTTCTCTATTTCACCCAAAAAAATTTGTGTTTTGGTCTATCATTTTGCAGAATAAAACAAAACACCATGCAAAATTTTTGACAAAAAGGTATCCATTCTCCATTTTGGATTTTGGCTTCAAGAGAAAAAAAAAGTCAAAAAGCTCTCACCCACCTCATGAAAAATTTAGTATTTTGAATGAAACTAAACACATCTATAGAAATTTTAGCATTTTACATTTTATTATTCCAAAGTAGTTGACATTTTGCATTTTGTATTCCCCGAGGAACTCAACAGAGCCTATATGTATAACAGCGCTTTTCTCCGTTGTATCTATGCAAAAACACGCGAGGACCCGTTCTGCAATTCAGCTCTTTGTACTGTACCCTGTTTGTGGATCGGACAAGTAGTACACGTATAAACGTAGCCACTGAAGAATCATAGCTAGGAATACTGCCTTTCTCCACCGTACACACATTTTCCAGCGTCCTTCGGAGAAGTCTGAATTTGAAATCATGGAAACAAAAAAAAAGAGACAAACAGCAGATTACTAGCTGACCGATGCGATTAATAGAATCACTTTTGAATTTGACGGGGAAATCAAAGATTATTAATCTTGGCTTCTTAAATTGTCTGAGACCTGATCAACGAACTTTAAGCCGAGCCTAACGGGCCGAGCTGAAGTCAAAAGTCACTCAAAATTGATTTATTTTTATTTTGAAAGAAAAATGAGTTTCATCAAAGTATTTTTGAAAAGAGTCACGTGATCAACGAGCTTTTTGTCTGGCTCTACTCAAGCCCAAGTGAGCTACGCCGCTTCAGGGAACCAGAGGCAGACGCGGCGCCGTCTGTCCCCCTTCGCGCTGGGCCATCATTAGCCGCGCGCACGTCGGCATGCCCCGCGGCTTGAGAGCCTGGAGCGCGCCATTGCCGGCCACGCCCCCTCAGGAATCCTCGGCCTCAACGACGCGCTCAAACTGTTCAATGAATTGTTTCCCGACGCCAGGCTTTCCTCGGTTAGTGCTTTCAACTTGATGCTCGCCGCTGTCTCTCGTGGATCTGTCCCAACCTCACACGGTTGCAGCGGTGGCAGGGTGCCATGGATCCGAGCACCAAGCTGCCGTCCAAACAAGCCCTGAAGTGGAGTTTCGCCGGTAGGTTTTGAGGTACGTGAACTCCAGATGTGTTTGTGATCTTTCATGAACTCCATACGACAGCAGGTTACTAGCTCAACAATGCGATGAGAACCTTGAGTATCAGTCAAGATCCATAAGCGTCTAACAAGCAGGGATACTGCAGCAGCTGCAATAGTAAGCACCATTCCATGAATCCATTCAACAGCCAAAGCCATACATGGAAGACGACGTCAATCAACATCACACATGAGAAAGAAAGACAAGAAACAGAGGCGGGCGCGGACAACTAGTAGCTGAGGCGACCATCCCCGTCGTCCGTGGTGATGCCGATGGACGGCGACGTCACCGAGACGTCCCTGTCCTCCTCGGGCGCGGGGGACTGCTCCACCGGCACGCTCTCGATCATCCTCACCACGTCGCCCATGGAGGGCCGCTGGTCCGGCCGCGGCGCCACGCATGCTAGCGCCACGTGCAGCAGCGCCACCATCTCCTCCTCGATGTCCCTGTACCGGAGCAGCTCCACGTCGAACACCTCCGCGGTCCACTCCTCCCGCACCACGGACCGCACCCACTCCGGGAGGCCCATCGCCGCGACCGCCGTGACCGCCGCCGCGCCCTTCTTGTGCGCGTCGGGCGGCACCGGCGCTGGCTGTAGGTGCTGCGCCGGCGCCTTGCCCGTCAGCGCCTCCAGGACGAGCACGCCGAAGCTGTACACGTCGGCCTCCTGCGACAGCCGCTTGTTGTCCTGCTGCTCGGGCGCCATGTAGCCTCCGAGACGAGCGATGGCGTGCGCCGGGCTGAGCAGGAGCGCCAGACCGAAGTCCGCCACGCGCGCCGCGCCGTCCTTGTCGATCAGGACGTTGGTGGACTTGACGTTGCCGTGGGGCACCCCCGACGTGCGGTACTCCCGGTGGATGCACGCCAGCCCGCGCGCCGCGCCCAGCAGCAGCCTCACCCTCGTCGTCCAGTCCAACGGCGACTCGCCCGACATCTTGTGTCCTGGATCATCCATCATTCAAGCAGCCAATGGCAAAGAACATTCGCGATTCGTGTCAGGTCCAGGTCGATCACGCAACGGCAATGGTTGTAACTGACTGGCGGCAAACAAGGTCGCCAGAGACGGTAAGGGGTACCGTACCGTGGAGGCGGTCGTGGAGGTTGCCGTTGGGGAGGTAGTCGTAGATGAGGAGTTTCTCCTGCCTGGCGTAGTAGAATGCCCTGAGCGGGACGAGGTGCGGGTGGCGGAGGCGGCCGATGAGGTCCATGTAGCGGTGGAACTCGTCGCGCGCGCAGGGGTTGGCGTCGCGCAGCCGCTTCACGGCGACCATGCGGCCGTCGCCCAGCGCGGCGCGGTACACGGTGCCAAGGCTGCCCCTGCCCACCATCTCCGCGGACGCGCGCAGCAGCTCCTCCAGCTGGAACCTGCTCCAGCGCCGCCCCTGCTGCTGCAGGTGCGACGTCAGCGGCGCGCCGGCGCTGCCGTCGCTGTCGCCGTCGTCATCCTCCCCGTCCGCGCGAAAGAACACCAGCTTGCTGCGCGCCCCGTCGCTGTCGCCGCCGTCGCTGCACCGGCCGGCGCTGCCCGGACGAGCCGGCTGCTGCTGCTCCCCCTTGAGGCGGCCGAACAGCGCGCCGCCTCCGTCCTCCAGGCCGACGCGGCCGCGCCTCTTCCTCTTCTTAGGCGGCCCGGGCTCGCCGCCGCGTCGGCCACAGCAGCAGCACGCGACGAGCAGCGACGCCAGGGCGAGGAAGAAGAGGGCGTTGCCGACGGCGATCCCGGCGACCGCGCCGGGGCTCAATCCCCCCTTATTACGGTTACGGGCCCCGCCAAGCGACTCCGGCGTGGCCAGCGCCGGCGACGACGAGGCGACGGAGGAGGAAGCCGCCGGGTTGGACGGCAGCACGGACGAAGACGGCGGCGTCGGGGCGGGCTCCCGCGGCAGGAACGAGCAGGGCGGCAGCGGCGGCGCGGGCCCGCAGAGGCCAGCGTTGCCGGCGAAGGCGGCAACGCCGAACCTGGCGCGCATGGCGTCGGGCACCAGCCCCGAAAGCTGGTTGTTCGAGACATTGAACTCCGCGAGGCGAGGCAGCGCGGCGGCCACGTCGGGGAGCAGGCCAGTGAGGAGGTTATCCTGGAGCCTGAGCGTGACGAGCGCCGTGAGCCCGGCGAACACCGCCGCCGACGGAATCCCGCCGCTGAGGCTGTTGTCAGCGAGGTCAAGGCGGACGAGGCGGGTGAGTCGCGCGAGCGCGTCGGCGGGGAAGGGGCCCGACACGTCGTTGCGGGAGAGGTAGAGGAGGACGAGCCCGGGGGCGCCGCGGAGGAGCGCGTCGAGCGTGCCGTTGAGGCGGTTCCCGCGGAGGTCGAGCGCGCGGAGCTCGCCGAGGTGTGAGAGCGGGTCGAGCGGGCCGCGCAGGTCCAGCGACGGCAGCGTCAGCGAGGTGACGCGGCGGCCGTCGGCGGAGCAGCCCACGCCGAGCCACCGCCCCGCGCACGCGTCGCCCGTGCTCCAGTTGGCGGACAGGATGCCGTGCGCGTCCGCGCCGTGCCGGAAGATGGTCAGCGCGTCCGTGTCGCTCGGCTTCACCTCGGGTTCCGGAACCGGCTCCGGCTCCGGCAAGGCGACCGGCGTTGCTGCCGCCAGGATGGCAAGGAATGCCGCGGAACGCAGCAAGAACCGTACGGCCATTGCCGCTGCTGGCGACTGCGGGCGTGGATGACGGGGCGGCGAGTAGAGCAAGATCGGCATGGGAGGAGGGGGCGAGGGAGGAAAGGAGAGGTCTGGAGGAATCACTCAGGCAAAGCCATTGGTGATCTTGGCTGCTCCATCGATCTGCATTGGGACGAGAGAACTAGTCCTACCGGCGACCGTGCAACTTTTGATTTTTGAATCGAGCTGGTGCTTGGAGCTGAGGCAGTGGCCACTGGCCACTGGGACCTCTTGGCTGCTCGTGCTCTGTTTGGGCGGTCCTTCCTCCTCCGGTAGACCAGTGTCAGGTTGTCAGTACTGGAGGCTTCCACTTTTCGGCCTTGTTTAGATGCACCCTAAAAGTTAGAATTTTTTCACTCTCTATCACATCAATATTTGGACTTATGTATGAAGTAGTAAATGTAGGTAAAAAATAACTAATTACACAGTTTAGTTAGAAATCACGAGATGAATCTTTTGAGCCTAGTTGATCCACGATTGGACAATATTTGTCAAATAAGACGAAAATGGTACTATTCATCGGGTTCAAAAAATTTACAATCTGCTCTGTTTCTGTCTGCCCGTGGGCCCCCTAGCCCTAGGTGTACTAGGCCGGAGGGGAGCAGCCTTGTCCATTACACTACCGCCACTGTGCAGAGATAAAGGTCAACACCAAGCAATGAAAGGAAGCACCGGGCTACCTAATTTTACGGAGGCACAGGGCCTGATTGGAACGACGCAATGATTCATCTGAATTTTACCGGAAATGGCTGTGATTTCCGGAACGGGGGTGTTTAGTGGGTGGGGAAAAATATTGACTGTCACATCAAATATTTTATAGGAAGTTAGAAGATATTTTAAGATACTAATAAAAAAATTAATTACATAGCTCCACCTAGAAACCTTGAGACGATTTTATTAAGCCTAATTAAGCCGTCATCAGCACATGTGTGGCACTGTAGCATTTAAGGCTAATTATAGACTAACTAGGCTTAAAAGATTTATCTCACGGTTTTCAACCAAACTGTGTAATTATTTTTTTCGTCTACATTTAGTACTTCATGTATGTGTCAAACATTTGATGTGATGGAGTGAAAAATTTCCAGATGTAAACTAAACACCCCTACTGTTCTACAGTCCAGGACGCAATGGCCTGCCTACAATCAGTTTATTATTCATAGAAAACACACAAGAAATAGGCAGTGGCGGGCCCAAGATTTTGAACTTGGGTATTCAAAATTGTGAAGACGAATCGAATTTTTTTACAATGTAAAATCCAATGATGGATCTAGAATTTTGTAGGTATGCAATACTAAAATTTCCATACGTAAATTGGTAAAATCAATTTAGCAATTCAGTAAGCAATAGTAAAATTTGTTGTCAAATTTGGTATTTCAAATCAAGTACAAACAAACCCAAGTTTGTGTTGTATATGTACCAAAAAATTTAGCATGAATTTTGTTGTTGTCGCCTCGTGCCAACGTGCCTTGCCACTGCCCGAGTCCGTTGCTCTGCCACCGCCATCGGTAGGCGCTAGGGTTTGGGGTTGGGGAAGAAAACAGGATAGAAAAGGAGCGCCTGAGCGAGCACGGGCAGGTGATGTGCCGATGTCTCTGATTTGGGAGTCGCGATACGCCTATGTGCTGCCGGCGGGGGAGATGTTGGGCCACAGGCCGCTAGGCCTATTTGGGCCATCGAGTGGGGTGGAAAATCAGTAGTAGAATACAGGTTTTTGACCAAATTCTTCACATGATATTTGTTTTGGCTTTATTTTCTTTTTTTTTTCCCTACACCTACATATATATACACTATATATACAAAAGTTTTTTGGCAAAATTTTTGGGTATTCAGTTGAATACCCTTGAATACATGTAGGCCCGCCACCGGAAATAGGGAACCTACATTCTAGGATACCTTTTTTTTCTTTTTCTTTTTCATGGTCTAAAATGCTGTCATGTTTACTGATTTGTCTAAAATGTACTAACAGACGCTGTAGTTATTGGCCGTCCTTATCTTATCTCACCATGCTGGGAACACAGGGCTGAGCAGTGGGCCAAATGATTATCCTCCTCCGGCGTGACAAGAAAGATTCAACGAGGCATCATGTGCCGCTTTCGCTCCTCCATTCTTGCTTTGGCCTTTGCCTCTTCTTTTCATGCTCGCCCTTCTTGTCGGCATCATATCCCCACTTCTCTAGCGGCGAGCTGATTGCAGATTTGCACCAGAGCAAACTGGTCACAACAGCAGCTGCTGCAGCGCTGTAGCAGCCGCCTAGCAGGCCAGCGGCTGGACGCCTCGATCATTAGCATAACAGGATGATGATGATGATAGCTATTCTTCGTTGAATTAACAGGGAAATTACTAGAAATTATCAAAAGGGAAAACATCTGTTTTGTCCAGACCATGCCAAGAGTTTTATGCAAATGAGAACAACAAACGAATCGTAATCCGTGACATGATTACATGAAAAAGGAGGGCAGCAAGATTGGACATGGACCGTTATGCAACACCCAGCTAAATCATTTCTGCTTAGTCAAGAGCCATCTCTCCAAGCACAGCTTGGTGTGATCAAGTCTAACTAACAAACACATGACCATTTCCACGTTAAATACCAAGTTCATTCTTATTGCTCATACATAGGGCTGCCTGCTTGCAGCAAACTAGTTCTCACAGGGAACCATGAATACGTCCATGTGATGTTTATCCCCTCATGATTCGCATGCTACTATTAGCTTTCCTGCAAAAAGGATAAAAAAAATCCATGCCCGTCAGTATCTCGAAGACCATGGTCATGGTCATAGACTAAGGGCTTGTTTAGTTCGGGTGAAAAGTTGAAAACTTTTCAAGATTTCCCGTCACATCAAATCTTTGCACGTATGCATGGAGCATTAAATATAGGTAAAAAAATAACTAATTGCACAGTTTGTCTTTAATTTGGAAGATGAATCTTTTGAGCCTACTTCGACCATGGTGGGACAATAATTACCAAATACAAACGAAAGTGCTACAGAACTTTTCAGGTAAATTTTTTGCCATCTAAACAAGGCCTAAGAGTTTTGAGTTCAAGACAAAGACACGGGCATCATCAGCATCAAAGGGTCGCAAAAGGAAGAAATAGCCATAAGAAGAAACCAGAAAGGAATAGCACACTACATGATTTTTCCCACTTCATATCTTCCAAATCTCAAACTAAACTGTATAAATTATAGTATGTATTAATCAGAGTTTAGCTACACAATTCTTACTAAATCTGTATTACAAAAATAATAATCCTATTTCAAAGCAAAATCCACTCGATTTTCAATATGTCTACATGAACACAACTGATGCAATCTGAAAATCACACATCCACTGTGCTCAAAATGATTGGGAGTTGTGACTAAGTTACAACACCTATACTCAGAAAGCATCATTAGTTCAATGTAATATTTTATAGCACATACACATACTGCATTTTTGGCAGAATGGACATTATAATCTTTTGAACCATTGTGCAGGACTCAGAGAAAGGATATCTCACACCCAGTTTCTCTAGAGTTCAGTACCATAATTTGCTAGATTGTCCGCTCTACGTTTTGCACATCACATTTTTTTTGAACGAAGTGGCACAATTTTTTTGAACGTAAGTGGCAGGAGCTCTACCTTTCAATTAAGATAGAGAGGAACTTTTACATTATGCCGATACAGGATGTGGCCTCAAAAAACAGCCCCAACACTCGAGACACTCTAGGAGCAACCTATTGGCACCAGCAACACAAACATGAAAACTAGAAATTAATTAGGATACAAATCCAAGAGCCCTCTTACGTTGGTCAATGTCATCCTTCACCTTCTAGGCCACTTGCTCGGCCGTTTGCACATCACAATCACATGGATATTTTGATGCGCCTTCTTGTTCCCATGTTGTTGTTGTTGATGTTTAGAAGTCTTAATTAAAATCTTAGACCAGTGTTTGTAAATTCAGTTCCTAGTGAAATCAAGTGTTGCTCTTCTGCAGTCCTTTCAAATATCCTCATTGCATGAAAATTTTGAAGTGCCAGAGCTATCAGCTTTTGCAAAGCTCCATGTATGCCATCCTGATCAGCTAACAACTTAACATTAATGGGCGGTATGACTTATACTGGTGCATCCACTTGCCCCTCCCTAGCAGTGAAACTCAAATCGGTGCAAATATTCATAAAGAGACAAATATTGTATACAGAAGAGTTATGCATCCATTCAATAGTCTGCTGACATTCTACTAGTACTAGTTTATCTTACATGAGTAGTGCAAATTAATGTTTAAGCCTTTTGATGTGGGGACTCTGAATGCCATGAACCTGGTATTATTTCATAGCAAGTTGTTATTCAATGTGGAGCTACATATATTCGATGAGATGTACAGCTAACCGAAATTACTGAACTCCAACGTAAACAGCACCAGATGCTTCTTCTGCCTTATAATACTTGTCCCTTAAATTTAAGAAGTCTGCAGCATGTACTACACTTTATACAATATATCTAGCTGAACGGGGGAATATTTTAGCCATTAGCATAGGCTTTTCTCTAAGATGTATGCAACTTCATGTAAAGGTTAGCGAGCCATATGTTCATAATATATGATGCTGAACTGAATAAAACTACAAATTCATAAGCGGGCTAAAAGATGACTTAGAGTCACTGTGGCTCCAATACTTATGGAAAATTATGGTCCAGTAGGATCGAAGACAAAAAAAAATTCATACAATCTAAGACAGACTTGTAATATATGTAGATATTCATATATTTAAGAAGACTTGGTTTTGGATTCTGCACTTCAATAGGTTATATGTGTATAGTTTTTTTTATTCCGAACACGTTAAATAAAAGTTAAACATGGATGTCCTTCTGGTTCCGAAATTAAGAGGAGTGAGAAAAGATTGCAACACCACAAAAAGAAAGACAGTACAACTCACCCTCACAGAACCAACCTCATAGAGGAGTGGTTTGCATGATAGCAGTGAGTATTTGTTGTTCAATTTTTTCTTCAGAAAGCCACATACTGCTCTTCTTGCGCAGGAGCTCCTTCTGTTCTGCCTTCTTCTGCTCTTTGAGCTTCTCCTTTTTCCGCCAGCTCTCCAGCTTCTCAGCTCTTTCTTTCATCTGCACATTATCTCATCTCAGTTACAAATCTATTTGCTTCACGGCATAGTTGACTAGTTGAGTGCTAATGGTGCCTAGAGAAGCTGCTCTTAGGGATCCTTCTGAACTGAAGGAAGCAAGTCTACGAACACATGCCCACACAATCAGAAATTAACCGTATATAGCAACTAAGACAATGCTAAGGCTCCCATTTTAGAAGCCCGAACGGACGAGGCAATTAACCAAACAAGTTGCGTGCAATGGAGAAGCGTCCAAAGCCTGAGAGTACTTCGGGCAACTGGAGCAAGGGATGGAAGGAGACAGGAGGATCGAAGCCTACGAGGGTCTGGCGGAAGTCCTCCTCGAACGCGCGGCGCTCGGCGGCGCGCGTCTCCGCGGCGGCGAGCTTGGCGACCTTGCGCTCCTGGTTGGCGATGCGGGCGGCCTCGGCGCGGGCGTCGGCCTTCCGCTGCCGCTCGGCCTCCATCAGCTGCACCTCGTAGGCGTACTGCCGCCGCAGCTGGCGCACGTCGCGCGCGTACCCCTTGCGCAGCCGGTCCAGCCGCGCCCACGCCTCCCGGGGCTCCGCCGCGGGCTCCCAGCTGCCCAGGTACCCGCTGGGCTTGGAGAACTCGTGCGGCTCCGCCCGCGCCAGGGCCTGCGCGGAGGCGTGGAAGCCCCGGAGGAGGGGGCGCAGCAGGTGGTGCGGCCGGGAGGAGGAGAGCGCCATCGCCGCCGCAGAACTTTTTTTTTTTTTTGGAAATTGGAATCGCCGCCGCAGAGCTGAGAACAAGATCGCGGTGGCGGCGGAGTGGGGAGGCTGCCGGCGCGGAGCAAGCGAAGGAGAGAACAGAACCCTCCTATAGATGGGCCGCGTCTTTTCCAAAATACAGCCCGGCCCGTGTGTTAGATGCAAGAGCCCAGTAAATGAAGCAGGAGCTGCAGAACTGGCAACATGCTGAGGAAATGGCAGATCGGGTATTGGACCAAGTTTAAACGCGTGTTTTATTAATCGAACGAGTTCCACTAAAAAAACGAACGTTTCTCCAAAAAAAAAATCGAACGAGTTAATTAAATCACAAATAAAAGCAACGAAACACCTGCTCTAAAAAGAAGCAATGAGACACCCACAGCAACGTTATTGTTTAGTATTACGACTTACTAGTAGACCAACGTTATTACTTAGTACTTCCTGCATTTTTTGCCATTGATTTTTAAAAATATATATAGGTTCATGACATGAGATTTATGTTTTTAAATTCTATGAGAAATACTTTCATAATATATAATTCGTATATTATAACTTATAATTATTTTTAAAAATAAAATAGTCAAAGATAGTAATAATAGAGTAAATAATAGGATGCCTACATTATGCAAGTGTTCATATGCATGCCTAAAGAGGCTCATTTGGTTAGGACCCAGGTCAGGTAGGGATGCCAATCTTACCTGCACGTGTGGGTACATGCAGGCTTTTGTATTCGATGGGTGTGGACATAGACATGAAAACCCACCTATGGGTACATGAAAGTCGGCTACCTGAAAAAATGCTAGTAGTGCGCGGGTATCAAATTTTACCCACGAGTACCCGCAATTTGAGAATACATATGAATATATACACCTATGTCATATACATATCATATCGACTAGCTCATTTAACATGTAATTTGTAGCATATGCACAATATATGGAACTATAAATTGATATTTTTAACGGATGGTTGCATAAAGTGATTGTGTGAGCATGAATGACTGAATTATTAATATATTGTCCTAGTAAACTCTATATAAGTGGGATTGACATATTTCGTGTCATTTAACTGAGTTTATTATTTCATATGGCTATGAGTTTATTATTTGATCTTTCTTGAATATACCTGTCGGACGTGGGCGTAGGTAAGAAAGCTAGGATCACAAATATGCTCGCGGATGGGTAAATGCTTAACCCGCACCTTACTCTGCCATATCATCCTACAGCCGGAGGTGCTAATGATCACGAATATGCTTGCAGACGGATAAATGTTTTATCTGCACCTTACTTGACACGCTGCCATATCCCTATGGCCGGACGCTTAGGTCAGATGCCGGTCTTTGGATCAGCCCAGATGCCGGTCTTTGGATCATGTCCAGCATACGTCCTGAATCCTGATCACGCACGTCGAAGCCGCAGTGACCAGTTCATTCGTGAGCCGGCGAGAAAACGAGAAAAGCTACCCAACGCTGAAGGAAAAAAAGCATGGCGAGCCAAACTCGCGTCAAGTTACCTACCCTCGGACGGGTTTTGGTAAGCTGTGAAAATAATTTTCACAAACCGAGAAAACAATTAAAAAAAACTGTAGGCAATATATGGAGCATAGCTGCATAGGCATAGAAATGGTGACACTTCTATCTCTCAAAAGGAGAGGAGAGAAAACCCAAGGATAATACAGTTACATGAATATGGTTTTTCAGACGACCCATATACCATGTTGCTATGTGCTAACAGCATCCTAGCTCTAAAACTCCCAAAAATAAACAGCCTAAAGAAAGGAAAATGGTCGCTGTCGACCATCCTTTTAGTATGTACAGTGTAACCTTCCCAGCAGTAATTGCTACTCTTTTTTTTTTCTCTAACTGTATAATGGTTAAAATTAGGTCAAATAATCAAATGATCCGAACAAACAGTAGCAGTGTAGCACAGCATGACAACAGCTTCGAGAATTTTCATCCAGATTCATGGAGGATGGCTCTCTTCAAACTTGTACCTACCACCTAAACAGAAAGCATGCTCAGTAACTATAAACCCAGCAACTGATAACAAGAAATCCGATAAGTGTCTAAATGGAATATCGGTATATTTACCTGCCATCACAACTGGCAGTCGCCACTCTAAACAGAGGCAATGAAATTCAGAAGTATCATTGCCATCCACGGCAACCACCACAACTCCAATTGCCGCTCTCAACAGGCTTTACACCTTGGTCCCACGGTGAGCAATGCCAGTGTATGCGCAGGCCACAGACAGAACATCGCAGATCAGGTGGCGGCTGAGTATTCATGCAGTTGCGGCATGCTACCTCTTCAGGTGTGGGACCATTCGTTGGGAAGTTCATATTTGAAGCTCCATCTTCTACCATGAAAGACACATCATCAAAACCAACTCCTTGTTGAACAAAGCTTCCGGTGCAGTTAACATCATCTTGCACACCAGTAGCCATCCCAAATGCATTGTCAAGGTGTGTGTCATCAGCTTCAAGCAGCTCAGTGAACGAGAAATAAGTTTGGGGCTCATACTCGTCCATCACAAAGCTGCCACAGCTAGTGTCATTCTGCTGGTGATTAGAAGTGAAATCAGGTGGGGCAGCATATGCAGTTCCTTTGGAAAAATCCCACCCCAATAGTTCTGAAGCATCCACGCTGTCAGCCTCCGAAAAAGAAATTTCATTCGTATGGCTGAAATTGATGTTTCCATTGCCTGAAGGTGTATTCTGGATATAATACTCATTCACAGGTTTACCAGCTTGATCAAGGTATTCAGAAATTTTAGTTTGTGCTCTTCTTATAGATAGCTTCTGGTTACTTCCTGGGGCAATGCTTGCTGTGTTCACTGATATATCAACATCCCTTGTTTCTTCCCCAATTGGTTCAACTATTCCATATGAAGCAAGCAGTGGGTCCTGATCTGCTAAAGCAAAGGCCTCCTCACTAGATAGCATAGTTGACAGCGATGATGTTGCAACTGTTTGCTCACTAATTTCTGGTTCAGGCTTTACATAATTATCTGAATGAGGACATGGGGGTATGGCTCTCCTTCGGCACCTACAACATCGGTATCCAACCAACTCACCAAGCCTATCTTCATCAAGTTGCAAGGAATCACCATGAAACCAATCTGTAAGCAGGGAATTTCGAGATGTTAAAAAAAGAACTGAAACATAACACAAAAAAAGATAATGCTCTAAGCTACAGCAATGCTAAATAAACTTACTTGTGCACTTCTCACAGCGTACATACAGGAAATCCGGAGAATAAGCTTTGTCACATAGACAACATTTTGGTTTTATTGACGAACCTATACCATCCTTGCTTTTAAGGATTACATTATTCGCCCTGAACTCACTTCCATCATCCTTGTCATTCTTATTTTTCTTCCATATGAGACCAAAATATGTGATCGGTTGAACTTTTTTAGCCTTCGTTGGTTTGTCTGACTTTGACTTTTTAGCTTTTTTCTTTTGGACACTAGTGATATTCTGAGTTGCCACTTTAGCGAGTGGCTGGGCTTCCACCTTCACGAGTGGCTCGGCTTTCACATTCACAACTTGCTGGGTTGTAGCTTCCACCTTTCCAACTGGTTGTGCTTTAACCTTTGTGACTGGCTCGGCTTCAACTTTGGGAGCAGGTTCAGTAGAATGCGAAGAAGTAACCTTAAATACAATTCTGGGAGCAGCCACTGGCTGTTGGCCATTACTCTTCTGTTGATGCTGGATATAACTTGCATTTGTATTTGTATTTGTATTGTAACCAGTGAGCATAAGACTCCGCTTCTGGAGGCATAACTTGCATATCAAACTGGAAGTAGCACTGCCTCCTTTGCTAACAACAGATCTTGATGTACACTCTTTATGACAATTACCTGAAAGTTATTTTTAGATAGCAACATTGTGACTAAAGTATTCGAAATATCATAAATTGATCAAATATCTTCTTGGATATTACTAGGAAAAAAATTGGAAAACAGATAATCTAAAGAGCACGGCATATATCCATACCTTGACAAGAGCTGCATTTAACAATATCCCTGTATGTGATCAATCAAAATAGAAAAAGTCAGTATCTCAAAAAGAATAAATGTATAATTATTAATCAGTATATGAGGTTGTTGGAGTATATGTAGGCCCATGAGGCTAAGGCCCATGTGGCCCATGTATGGAACTATATAGCTACCCTTCTAGGGTTAGCCAAGTAATGGAAAATCATTCCTCTAGCATGGTATCCAGCCTATTCTAGCTCTTCTTTTTCCCCTCCCCCACCCAGCCGCCGCCGCCAGGTTCCTGGCCGCCGGCGCCGGCCAGCCTGCCATGGCTGGCCGCCCTCCTCCTCCTCCTCCCCTCTACTCTCATTTCCCCCCTCTCTCTACCTCCTACACCTGGGCCCAGGTCTTGGCCGGATCTTCCCCATCTCCTGGCGCCGCTGTTCATCCTCTGACCGGCGCTGGGGCTGTCCGCCCGGCCATCCCTGGAGCAGGGGGGGCGGCGCCCGTCTCTGGTGCTCCTCCTGCCGTCCATCCTGGCCCCGTCCTCCCTTCCTCCCACCCCCTGCAGCAGCGCCCGCCCATCCTCCTTCTTCAGCCGCTGCAGGGTGACCTCCCTGCTGCCGCCGCCCCAGCCACAGCCCTCTCCACAGATGCTGCTCCGGCCGCTGGGGGGGTTCTGTCGAGGGAGATGCCACGGGGGCCGCTGGTGGGGGTCTTCCGGTCGACGGCGGCCTCCAGCAGCCCCTCCCACAACTGCAGCCCCACCTCCACCCTCGCCAGGAGCTGCCCGAGGGCCAGATTGCTGCTGCCACCTCCGTGTTTCCGTCCGGCCTTCCTGGGGGGATCTCTCATGGCCCGCCTCTCACCCTCACCGCGGCTCTTGCTGCTGCCCGCACCGCCGCCGCGGAGGGCCAGGCCCGTGTGCGTGCGGCCGCCCTCGTCTGGGAGCGCGAGCGCGACGCGGCCGACGCCTTGACCCGCCAGATCGCCGAGGCCGAGCAGCTCCTTGCCTCTCCTGCGGGCCTGGACGCCGGAGCCACCTCCTCCGCCTCGCCGGGCCGTCGTGTGTCGCACACCACCGTTCTCTGGCACGACCCGGCTGACCCGCTCGTGGCTCAGCTTCACTACCAGGCCGGGGGGGTCCAGAACATTCGTCTTCTTGTTCCGGTCATCCTCGAGCCGGAGTCTCCTTCGTACGCCCGTTGGCGGGATCTGGTGGTTCTCACTCTTCGCCGCTACGCCCTCGACGACCACGTCCTCCTCGACGCCCCGGTCGCTGCCCAGACGCCGTCGTGGATCCGGCTCGACAGCATCGTCCTCTCCTGGATTCTGGGGACGATCTCCCTGGACCTTCACGACCTCGTCCGCACCTCTCCTGACGCGCGCTGGGCATGGCTGGCCCTTGAGGGTCAGTTTCTGGGCAACGCTGAGGCCCGGGCTCTGCGCCTCGATGCGAGCTTCCGCACTTTCGTCCAGGGTGACCTCTCCGTCGGTGAGTTCTGCCGCCGGATGAAGTCCATGGCTGACTCCCTGGGGGACCTCGGGTGGCCTGTGGAGGATCGCATCTTGGTCCTCAACGTCCTCCGGGGGCTCAGTGACCACTACGCCCACCTCAGGACGTGGATCACCCGCCAGAGGCCCTTTCCCACCTTCCTGGAGGTCCGTGACGATCTTGTCATGGAGGAGCTCACACAGGGCCTCCAGCCGGGCTCCACTGCTTCCCCGGGGGCCTCCTCGACGGCTCTGGCTGCTACTCCGCCGCGCCAGTCTGCTCCACGGTCGGCTGCTCCACCACCGTCGTCTCTCCTGGGTCCCCCTCCCTCCGGGCCGAGCGGAGGTGGGGGGGGGTCGTGGTGGTCGTCGTCGCCGCGGTGGGGGTCGCGGGGGCGGCCGGGGTGCACCTACCCAGGCCCCGGTACCTGGTGGACCGCAGGGGGGGGCACCATGGCCCTCTTTCCAGAACCCGTGGTCTGGGCGCATCTCCATGTGGCCCTACCACGCCACCGGGACCGACTCGCGTCCACCGGTGGCCATGCTCACCGGAGCACCTCCTGCTGGTCCTCCACTCGGCGTTTCCCTGCTACGCCGCCTACTACGCCGTGGGTTCCTCCCTCCGGACCTTCCGGGGCTCCACCGGGGGTCGCGGGCTGGGATCAGGCGGCCCTGGCTCGCTCGTTCGGCACCATGGGCCTGACACCTCCGGTCGGACCCGAGTGGATCGCCGATTCGGGGGCCACCTACCACACCACTCCTGACCCCGGTATACTTTCGTCGGTTCACTCTCCCTCTTCATCTCTTCCTTCGTCCATTATGGTCGCAAATGGTTCTTGTATTCCTGTCTCCTCTGTGGGTACCGCCGGTGCTCATGGCTCCTTTCGTCTTCCTGATGTTCTTGTTGCTCCTTCCATGGTTCATAATCTTCTTTCTATTCGACGTTTTACAGCTGACAACTCTTGTTCTGTGGAATTTGACTCTTCTGGTCTTACTGTGAAGGATTTGGCTTCCCGACGTCCTCTGCTCCGATGTGACAGCACCGGGCCCCTTTACACTCTTCGCTTTCCGGCGGCTCCTTCTTCGTCTTCGCCGTCCGTTTTGTCAGCTGCCTTCGTCACTTCTGCTTCCTCTACTACCTGGCACCGGCGCCTCGGCCATCCTGGACGTGATGCCCTGATACAGCTCAGCCGTAGCTCTGGTCTTCCATGTACTCGAGCTCATGATGAGCAACTGTGTCATGCGTGCCAATTGGGCCGACATGTTCGTCTTCCTTTTTCTAGTTCTTCTTCTCATGCGGCCCGCATTTTTGATCTTGTACATTGCGACCTATGGACATCTCCTGTTATCAGTATTTCTGGTTATAAGTACTATCTTGTGGTTGTTGATGATTTTTCGCATTATTCGTGGACTTTTCCTCTTCGTGCGAAGTCTGATACGTTTACCACGCTCCTCCACTTCTTTACTTGGGTGTCTACTCAGTTCGGTCTCACCATCAAGGCCGTCCAGTGTGACAATGGTCGCGAGTTTGATAACTCCACCGCCCGAGATTTCTTCCTCTCTCACGGTGTTCAGCTCCGCATGTCTTGCCCATACACCTCCTCGCAGAATGGCAAGGCCGAGCGGATGATTCGCACCACAAACGACACCGTGCGCACTCTCCTGTTTCAGGCTTCTCTTCCTGCTCGCTTCTGGGCTGAGGGCCTGCACACCTCCACCTACCTTCTTAACCGCCTTCCTTCCGCTGCCTGTCCCGCTCCCACTCCTCACCACGCCCTCTTTGGTACCCCGCCTCGGTATGATCACCTTCGCGTGTTTGGGTGTGCTTGTTACCCCAACACTGCTGCCACTTCTTCTCACAAGCTGGACCCTCGCTCCACGCTCTGTGTCTTCCTCGGGTACTCCCCTGATCACAAGGGGTACCGGTGCTTCGACCTTACCTCCCGACGTGTTCTCATCTCGCGCCATGTGGTCTTCGATGAGTCCGTCTTTCCCTTTTCCAGCACCACTACACCCCCGGTCACTGACCCACCCGATCTGTTTCCCACTGACCCGGTGGTCCAGCCACCTTCTTTGTGGTCTCCTGCAGGTACCGCCTCGACGCGTTCTGAGCCAGCCACCGGTCCCGGCTCCCCTGCGAGTCCGGGCCCCTCGTCCTCCGGTGTGGCCCCGCCTTCTCCAGTTGGTGCAGACCCGGGGCCTTCGTCCCCCGCTTCTGCCCCGGGGGGGTCGTGCCGGTTGCCGACGCCGGACCCTGTCTCGGCACCTGCCCCGGCGGCTCCGTCGAGGTTTGCCGCGCCGGTACGGGTTTACCAGCGCAGGCCGCGGCCACCGCCGCTCGTGGTTCCGGTCCCTTCTCCGCCGGGAACACCGACACCACCGCCTCTGTCTCCGCCGGCCCGTGGTGTCCCGCCGGTCTACCACCCGCCGCTTCTTCACCGACACCCGCGGCATGTTCACCCGATGGTGACACGGCACGCGGCTGGCACCCTGCCGCCTCGTGCCCTCGAGGCTTCGACCGGCGACGCGGTGGTCTCTCCGGTACCCTCCTCCGTCCGCGACGCCCTGTTGGACCCTCACTGGCGCCGCGCGATGGAAGAGGAGTACGCCGCACTACTCGCCAACCAGACGTGGGAGTTGGTGCCCCGGCCGCCGGGTGCCAATGTCGTCACCGGCAAGTGGATTTGGACTCACAAGCGCCGAGCGGACGGCTCTCTCGAGCGCTACAAGGCTCGATGGGTCCTCCGGGGTTTCACTCAGCGCCCCGGCGTCGACTACGATGAGACCTTCAGCCCGGTGGTCAAGCCGGCCACCGTCCGGACCGTACTATCCCTGGCACTGGCGCGGTCTTGGCCCGTCCACCAGCTGGACGTCAAGAACGCCTTCCTCCACGGCCTTCTTACCGAGACGGTGTACTGCAGTCAGCCGGCGGGGTTCGTCGACAACACCCGCCCTGACATGGTCTGCCGGCTCAACAGGTCACTCTATGGCCTCAAGCAGGCACCTCGGGCGTGGAACCACCGGTTTGCTGCTTTCTTGCTGACCCTGGGGTTCATGGAGGCCAAGTCTGATACGTCCCTGTTCGTCTACCACCATGGGGCCGACACTGCATACTTGTTACTCTATGTTGATGATATTGTCCTCACCGCCTCCAGCGAGCCTCTTCTCCGCCGGATCATTGCAGCTCTCCAGCAGGAGTTTGCGATGAAGGACCTGGGTGAGCTCCATCACTTTCTCGGTGTCACTGTTGAGCACCGTCCTGCTGGGCTCCTTCTTCACCAGCGACAGTACACTCGGGATATCCTGGAGCGGGCTGGGATGTCTGATTGCAAGCCCTGCTCCACCCCGGTCGACATTCAGGGCAAGCTGTCTGAGGCCGAGGGACCACCGGTGGACGATCCCACTGCGTACAGGAGTCTTGCCGGGGCTCTTCAGTACCTCACCTTCACCCGGCCGGACATCACCTATGCAGTTCAGCAGGTCTGCCTCCACATGCATGATCCCCGGGAGCCTCACCTCACGGCTCTCAAGCGTCTCCTCCGCTACCTCCGGGGCACCCTCGACTACGGCCTCCTCCTCCACCGGGCCTCCTCCACCGACCTCGTTGTCTACACCGACGCGGACTGGGCCGGGTGCCCGGATACTCGTCGCTCCACCTCCGGCTACGCCGTCTTCCTGGGCGGCAACCTGGTGTCTTGGTCATCCAAGCGCCAGCCGGTGGTCTCCCGGTCCAGTGCCGAGGCGGAGTACCGCGCCGTGGCTAACGGCGTGGCGGAGGCCGCCTGGCTCCGGCAGCTGCTTGCTGAGTTGCACACTCCACCCTCCAGGAGCACACTGATCTACTGCGACAACGTCAGTGCGGTCTACCTCTCCACCAACCCCATCCAGCACCAGCGGACGAAGCATGTCGAGATCGACCTCCACTTTGTCCGTGATCGGGTGGCCATGGGCGAGGTGCGGGTCCTTCATGTCCCGACGACCTCCCAGTTCGCGGACATCTTCACCAAAGGCCTCCCGTCCTCGACCTTCGCCGAGTTTCGCTCCAGCCTCAACATCACCCGTGGCTAGTTGCGTCTGTGGGGGGGTTGTGTGTGTTCTTTCTTGTTTCAGCCTCGAACTCCGCTGCGACGGTAGTTCAGACTGCGGGGGGGTGTTGGAGTATATGTAGGCCCATGAGGCTAAGGCCCATGTGGCCCATGTATGGAACTATATAGCTACCCTTCTAGGGTTAGCCAAGTAATGGAAAATCATTCCTCTAGCAGAGGTGACGTAGAAAAACCTGTAGAGAACATCCTTCTTGCATGAGGTGCAGGGATAGACTTCTCCCTTGTGAAAGAGATAGGAAAAGACATCTCCGTCAGATGCTTTTACTCGCCTTGGGAAGAAATTGGTAAAACAGTTAGAGTCCGGAATTCCTGGAGTAGGCAAGGAGCTAGCCTCAGCATGCTGCTCAAATTCTCGTAACATGTACAGTGGCACATGGTTTTCAGAAAACCACAATTTTCTACTTTCATCCTGATCACTTTCTGCTTCCAAGATATTTTTTGTCAGACGGACAGGAAGATGCTTTTGGTTGGGAAACTTAAGTGCATATCTTATCTTATTGTCGATTATTTTTTTATCACAGAGTACAGCATTTCTGAGGGCAGAAAAGTCAGCATCAGAGCTTTTTCCATCTGAAGGAATTTGATCTGGAGGGATGAACTCCTTCCATCTGATGTGGGCATCAAGATATCTAACCTGAGAGAAATGATTATTAGGTTTGTGCTAAGGTAGGTTCTTTGCAACATCAGGACAGAAGTGCAAACCTGCAGAGCAAGTTGAGATGAAGTCTGGCTTAGTCCAACACATGCTCTCCAAAAAAATTGCCGAGATCGTCTTGGAAAATTGGAACCTTCATGGTAAGATAAACCTGCTATCCTTTTTTTACCACCTAGTAGGTGACAAAAACACGGCAACTTGTTCATGTCCTGGATACTGATAGAGGATCAAGTAAGACTTCTAATAGTTAAAGCATGTAATACCTTGGCGAGCAGCTTTTCTTATGGTTGAATGTAGAAGAGCCCCCCTCTGCAAAGTATGTTTTATAATATTTCCTCCGGTCCACCAAGTCCAGCTGTTGTCATCGTCAGTAGCAGTACCAGGTTCAGAAGCCAACAAACGTTTTCTGCCACGCCTTCCAACAGTCCCACGCTTTTGGTATTGTGCAGGACGAGATGCTACCGTCGATGGACCAGGAGATTCCACAGGCCAATCGTCTATTGGCTTCAACCAGCTTGCAGAAAATGCTACTCCACGGATGTTGCTTTCCAACTGCATATAATATGTAACAATTTTTAATACAACAATTGAATTCGTTTTTCACTGTTATTTATGGCAATAACCTTCTTCAGCTAGGCTATTTATCTTTCTTTCAATACCATTTATTGCATATCTAACTTGATTCTCCAAAAGCAATTCATACGCAATATTATCACATTAACACGCTACTCCCTCCATTCCAAAATGTAAGTCGTTCTAGCTTTTCTAGATACATTGTTTAAATTAAATGTTTTTACTATGTATCTAGACATAATATATATCTAGATACGTAGACGTAGCAAAAGCTATGTATCTAAAAAAGTCAGAACAACTTACGATTTGAAACGGAGGGAGTACTATATATCCACACTCTTTTGTTCGCCTACAAAAGACATCATCTAGTACTTATAATCATACCAGAGTTGTGCTAGTGAAGCACAAGGTGGCATTACCATGCAACTTTTCTATTCTGTTGTATCTTGTATGTTTATCGCAGTGGCTCTATTAGGAGAATTTTCTTTCGAGTGAGTTGCTTTTCACACCAGGCACAGTCTTCTTTGTTTCCCTTTGCACTAGGGTTAACAAACAATTTTATTTTGCACCCTGTTATGTTAAAGTAAGTTTCAACACCAGGGTACATCATGAAACCATAACAAATCTAATAAAACCTTCATGGTGCCTCATATACATGATTGAAAGCCACGAAGTCTCATGAAAGTTTTATTTCACAAGGTTTTGCTCAAAGCAAAACTTACTGTGGCATACACTGTCGAGAAATGAAAATATATACACATACCAGTTCAAAGTGAAACAAGTTTAGCTTTACATGGGGCAAAGTAAAATTTACTATATCTTTCACTACTGGATTATCTATTTCACAAAACACCTTTCCAGCTATTTCTTTGAGTCAAATATCAATGATTTATAGGAACAATTTTTTGTTGGTTTCTAACATTAGAGTTAATTTCATTTATTAGATAAAATGCATGCAAGGATATTATGTACCTAGCTCAAGCTGCATAAGAAACTGAAAAATATTATTCTATTTGATGCCACCTTAACACTGCTGGCATTCACAGCAATATGCTTATCACAACTTAGTTGTAGAATATTGAGAGGTACCAAAGGATGCCAAAAAGAAAATCCTGTAACTCACCTCAAGCAAGAGGGGTATTATAGTTCTGCAGTTGGAAGCTTCTTCTAGTTGTTGACGCCACCGTTCTCTCTGCTGCACGTCTTGTAGTGAACCAACCAACAGGGCACGCAAACTTTCCTCCATGTTGGCTAAATAAGCAGCAATACTGGGGAAGTGGCTGTCAGAATTTTTTATTACACGCATGGTGCTAAGAACTCGAGCAGAACTTTTAGCAGCATTTGTCGTGGTCATGTTAAGAAAACAAGCCTTTTTGTTTCCACTTGCTGAACTTCTGCAAGCAAGGCACCAACCACATCTATCTCTTGGAACTTCCATAAGCTTCTTTTCAGTACTCGGCCAAACAAATTGTGCGACTGCTGAGGAAAATGCTTTCAACTGTAGAGCATTGTCTGCAGCCACTTTCCTCTTTGGTTTTAAGGTCAGTTGGGATGCGGAAACCTTACCTTCATCGGATGTTATAACAGCTAGATTGGCAGCAGCAGACGCTGCAATGTTGCCATGATTGTAGAGATTCATGTATGCTTGTGGTTTAAAAGAAGACGATTTTGCTGCCTTGCCACAACTCATGTTTCCAGATCTTTCAGTAAACAGCTGAAGGTGGTGTTTATCTTGCAAAGATGGACGAAATGATTCTGCCTTTGCAGAAACAGTGGATAAATCTGGACTATATATACTATGAGCTGGCTGTGCTTGTGCTATGTTAGACATAACCATTCCAACGAATCCATTCTGATGAGAAATGGAGGATGGCACAAATGGTCCAGAATTTCCATTTCTATGTGCATTATATATGTTGTTCTGAGCTGACAGAGCTTCCTTGCAAACTTCAACATTCTTCTCGGTGACAACACCTAAGCTTGACATGCATTTTTGTTTCTCCAGGTGTTCAGCAGAGCACACTGTATACTGATTAGCGACAAATTTCTGTTGTGCATTTGTTTGAGGAAGTGCTACTGTTTTACTGTCCCCACCATCTTTTGAAGTTGTCCAGCCACTTCCATCTTCTGACTTTGTTGGAGTAAAACTCAACATACTGGATTGCGGAGTATGTCTTGTACCAACTTCTTCCAATATTGTTGATCTCTCACTCTGAACCGTACCGAGTAAATGTTTCCAGTATTCCATTATTTGCCTGCATATATCCACATATGCATCTGAGGGAGCAAGTCTCTGGAGGACCTTGACAACATCATAATGATTGTAATATCTTGCATAAGACTCTACATCTGAAGATGTTTCGATCCTGCAGTATTTGATGGAACAAAACATTAAAGGAAGTATAGGACAAACAATAGCAGGTCATGCAAAACAAATGTTTAGTAAATGTATTGTATGATTAATAAGCAAGAACTTACACAAGTAAATAGTTGCAGGTTCCTAAGAATAGCCTCCCGCACATATCAACGCCAAACATTTGAGCTCCTCTTGCACCACGTTCAATTCTTGACGAAGTTGGTCCAAGCTTGTTGACCACACATTCTGGACAGAACCAGTCTCCATGGGGAAGGAAAGCTTTGTTTTGACCAATACATCTCGAATGATATGCCCATGGGCAGCCATCACAGCATACCAAAGTCCCATCCATTCCACATATTCGGCAATCATCACTATTGCCGTCCTGAGAAACATCTGCTACAGCAACATCTGGATTTGTTACATTTGGAGCACTTTCAAAGTTCTGTAAATCATTCATCATTTTGTAAGCTGAGGCCTTTGAGGCTCTAGTCGAGACTGCTCTTGAACCAGCCTCCCAAAAGGTGCTAGAATCTATCTCATATTCCATCTCCTCGTTGTAGCCTACTCGATCATCCAGTACAGTTTTGAATTCTTCTGATTCAAGGACATGGTCACAGAGTATTTGCAGCACCCTCAACTTCGTGGCAACAGGAAGTTTATAGTATTCGGCAGCTAGGAGGTTTCTAGCAAAACTCTGGCCCCCTAGATTCTTAATGCACCTCATCACATACAGGTACTCTAGTAAGAAAGTTGGCCAAGTCAATGCATCTAGTAATGTCCAATCCAGATACCTGTACACGGTTCAAGGAAAGTGAAATATTGTCAGAATTTTAAGTAAAAAATAAATGCAACACCTACAAAATAGTTACTGTATTTAAAAGGGGGTTGATAAAGTATATGTACTTTAAGCAATTTGAAGCCATCTGAGATCCTTCAGCAGATTTAGATTCAAGATGCCGCTTCAGTGCCCGCAGTAGCGAGACATGTACGGCATCCAACAAGTTATTCTGAACAGCGCAATTAATGGCTGCAACAAAATCATCCAGCCCAAACGGACTCAGGAACAGCTGCACGCTGAAGGATCGCAGGAAGTTATAAACCGAAAAGAGATAGCTTATGGAATCTTCTGGCACAGGAATGTCTCCCGATGACGGGGGCAACTCCACAGCCTGTACAGGAGGGCACGGCTCGGATGGTTCTTCTTTAGTGAAATCAGATGAATTACTCGAAGATTCGATATCCTGAGACATATCCGAGCTAGACCCACTACACTGCAGCGCATCAGGGTTGGCAGGCACCTCGCATCCGTCAACCCTCTGCCTAGTACTTGCTGGCTCTTTCACCTCCGAGGCACTCCCCGACAAAACCAGCAGGTCTAGTTTCCTCTTCCTGCAGCTCACCTTCATGCCTAACGCACCATTCTCGTCGGGCATGAGGAACGCCTGGAGCTGAGGAAACGCCAAATCCTCAGCATGTCCATCCTCAAACACCACGCTGTAGACACCAGCTGTGCTATCATAGGACGCAACCTTCCCAATAAGAACGCTCGCATGCCCTGGCGTGTGGCGGCCAATGTAACGGCCGACCAAGCACTCCCCCGCCTCCTTGGCGCGCACCTGAAGGCTTCCAGCAGATGTGGCAGCAGGCCCTTGGTTCACCACCCTTCCATCAGTTTCCACCATCTTAGCCTCTCCCGCCACAGCCGTTCCCGCGTATTCTTGTTCCGGAACACGGCTGTCATCCACCTCCATCTTCACTTCAGACGCCCCAGCCGCTCCCGCGCACTCTTGTTCCTGAACGCGGCTATCATCAACCTCCACTACTCTTCCATCAGCTTCCTCCATCTTAGCCTCTCCCGCCATTGCCGTTCCCGCGCATTCTTGTTCCTGAACACGGCTATCATCCACCTCCATCTTCACTTCAGGCGCCCCAGCCGCTCCCGCGCACTCTTGTTCCCGAACACGGCCGCCATCCACTTCCACCTCCATCTCCACTTCAGACGCCACAGGAGCCAAATCCCGCGCTGCCCCCGGATCGCTCCCCACATCCACCTCGCTGGCCATACAAGGCGACGGAGAGCGCTGCTGCTTCTGCTTGCTCGCGTCGCCACCCTCGTCCACCTCCTCCTCCATCCTCGCCCCAGGCACCGCGGGATCCACATCTCGCGATCCCCCCGCAATGCCGCCCTGAGCCACCTCACTCGCCGCGAGCACAGCAGCCCGCCCTTCGCCCGCAGTAGGAGCATCGGCGCCGCCGCCGACTTCGTCAGCCTCCGGCGTGGGCTCGCTCGCCGAGGCCTCCGCGACCGCGTCACCCCCACGGCCCGCCGCCGCCGCGGCGCCTCCACCCGGCTCGGCCTCACCGGCCGCGCGAGCCGCAGCAGGCGCTTCCGCCCCACCGGCGGCCTCCGTCTTCACGCCATCAGCAGCCATCTCCGCGGGGGAGGCGGCGCCGGGGCCCTGCGGCGGCGCCCGATCGGGATCGTCCCGTGGTCCGGTGCCCGCGGCGGCGTCTTCCATGGCCGGCCCCCGGGCGCGAGAACCCTAGCTTTCCCGCACGCGCGCGTGCGCCCTACCGAGGCATCCTCGTTCCCGAGCTGTACGGGGGCCGGTCGGGAGCGGATGCGGGGCGCTGGCGCGTGGGCGGGCACGAATCTGGGATGGGAGCCGCCGATCTCGCGGCGGGGGCGGGCGATTGGAATGGGATGCGCTCGCAAACCCTACGGCAAGTGGCGGCGGCGAGGAGGAGGAGGAGTTGGGGGAAGAGGTGGAGATGATGATGGATGGAGGAAGGGAAGCGAAGGGAAGGGAAGGGGAGGAGAAGCACTGGGACACACCAGCGCAGCGAGTGCACGAGGGAAGCGCAGGGGCACCGAGCGCGCCGCACCCGACTCGTCGCACCCCAGCCTGGCTCGCGTCGCGCTTCCCGGGTTGCGTGTGCGGGCGCGGGTGCGGGTCGTGGCGCGGCGGTGGGACGTGGCGAAATGGTGATACGTGGCGAAATGGTGGGCGTTGGTGGTCTGGCTCGGGCTGGCCCGGACCGTCCGTTCGGCATCGTTCGGGAGAGTTCGGTCTCGTTGGCGGGTGCGGGTGCGGGGCGGGGCGGGGCGGACCCGGTGCGGTTTGAGCGAGCGTGCAGGAGCAGGTCGGGCCCCTCGTCGTGTCCGCGGCTGCGCGCCGCGTCCAGTCCAGCCTACACGTACGGCGGCCGGTCACTGGTCGACGGCCGCGCGCAACCGCATCAAGGCGGGCGGGCGGTGGTGGTGGTGGAGGGAAGGGGGTGCTGCGAGTTTTTTCAAATTCAAAACCGGTGGAGGGGTCGCCTGCTCAGGGTAGTAGGGCAGGGCAGGGCAACGGTTTGCTTGCTCGCTCGCTCGCGCCAAGTCGCCGCGCCCTTGGTGGCACTCGGTCGCGGTGCTTCTTTCCTGGTGGCCGTAGCGTGTGCCCGGAGCTGAGCTACGCAGCGCCACAAATTCCGCGGTGTGTGTGGTGTGGTAGCTTCGTTCTGCTCTTGTGCGTCAGTGCGTCCACGCCCTCTGTTGCTCCATCTTTGCATGTAAGTAATAGCAAGCTAGCTGACTTACTCTTGGTTGAGTTGAGTTGCCTGTGTACGTGCTTCTATTTAATAACTAAGCTAAGATGGCATCCTCTCCGTATGTATATAGTTGGGAGTGTGCAGTTGAACACGATGCATGTGTTGCATCTTAGTACATGAAAAAACTCTGGTGCCAAATCGTGGTCCCTATATATGTAGTATATATGTAGGGTATGTTCACATGTTGTGTAGGATATATAACGTCTTCATTCTCGTCTCAAAGGATTCAGCAAGCAATCATTTACACTAGAAAAAGCTATGTATCTAAAAAAAATACAGAACTAGTACATACAATTTGAAATAGATGAAGTAGTTACTACACACATCTATAAATATAACACCTTCTAGAAATCAAACCTAATTAGGAAGGGACGCAAAAGTCTTTTAGGCCTACCATTAAAGCAGTTGGGTCAGCTCATGATTGGGGCAATTGATGGGGTGAGCCGGCTCCTGGTTGTTGGCTACTACCTCTTTATTTGGTACTTAGAAATCCTTATGTCTCTGTGAACAAAATTTGAACACCTTAAGTTCCTATATTCATGGGTAGAGTGAGTAGGTGAGACTATGGATCTATGCATTTGGAATGCAAGGATACTGATACAAAAACAATGGCTACGTGTTCCAAACTAGGTAAAAAGGTTTGGATCTCGAATAATTCTCTCAACAACTTGTATGTGCTTTTTCTTATCATGTATCTTGTTGAAGTATAATGATATTTTAATTTTAATATAGCCTTTTGTCCACTTTATCATGTATTTTTGCCTTAATTCTATTAAGACCGGATGTTTTTTTCGAAAACCTGGCAGGAGCAGTACCTCTCAATTAAGGAAGGAAACAAGTTATATGTACAGGAAATTAAGACCGGATGTTAGTCGAAATCCCTGAGCCAAAAAAAAACATATGAAATAGAGGATAGTATGGTAAAAATGGAAAGGTCCTGATTTTACCATCTAATCCTTTATGTTTCTTTGATGTGTTAGAGAGCGGTGCACTAGGGTAACTACAGTGATAGCTAGCTTTGCCCATGAAGGACCCTGGCATAGTTTAAATGGTGAAAACTATGTTTTATGTGGAGCAAGGAAATTCCTCGGATCCTTTTTTGGTTTGTCATAGTTCATGCGCAAAGTTTTATGAAGTTATTGTAATTCAAGTATGCCGATAGTTGTCTTAAAAGGTGAATGGAAAGGTACATACAAGCAAAGAACCTATGAAAGAATATAGAAAGACCTAAAATCAACAGAAAAGGTGTTGCTACCGGAAAATGGAATTTCGCTATTGGTTCACCGACAAGAAAATACTGGTAGAACAAAAGCAGCAAGGATAGGAAAAACTCCTATCATGAACAAATTTCCTTGTCAGTACATCAATTTTCTTTTGGTTCCACGTCCACAGGCGGGGAATTACTCGTCATCGGATCTAGAATTCTATCTGGTCAACTTGAGACGGTAGAAAAAACTATATTTTAGCGTCAAGAAACGAAATTCCCTATCAATTATTTTACCATCAAGAAAATTTATTAACTGTCAGGGAAATTGAAATGCGCAAACTAGTTTCCCAATTAACCAATTCATTCGTATTATAGTTCAGTTCATGTAGCACATCACAAATATCATATAATCAACACGCTATGTAACCCATACAGTGAAATAACTAATTTTTCTATTGGTTGTATAATTTTCTTGTCACGCCCACCCGACAGGATAATGCTTTTTCTTTTTTCTTTTTTTGTCGATGGAGGCCATACTGGCAACAGGAGTCCCACTTCTTGAAGAAACATTTATGGTGGAAAACCGATTCTGATTCTCTCGAGAAATAGATTTTTTTCTGTGGTCTCTCGTATGTGGTAGAATCCAAGAAACTTTTTTAGTTTTGACATTGTATTTCTGACTCATTTGGTAGGGTTTTTTTTTCTTTTTTTTTGGAGCGTGAAGGTTTGGAAAATCCCTACCAAACTAGGGGTGTGTTCACTTCCCATGCAAACCCAAAATATTTCCTCTTCCATCCATCACATCGAATCTTTGGACACATGCATGGAGCATTAAATATAGGTAAAAAAATAACTAATTGCATAGTTTGTCTGTAAATGTCGAGACAAATCTTTTGAGCCTAGTTAATCCATGGTTGGATAAATTTTGCCAAATAACAACAAAAGTTGGTACAGTAACTTTTCACCCACTTTTCACTAACTGAACACACCCTAGGGCTAGTTTGCAGATAGCCACTAAGATTCTCTTTGTGAGAAATGTTTAGTTTACTCCCTCTGACATATGAGGAAAAAAAAATCAAAATCTCATTTTGACCAGCAGTTATTCATATTATACAAAAGTTTAGGATGTTAAACCTGACTGTATTCAAAATGCCCATGAGATGATATCGATTCTTTAGAAAATGACAGTGTATTTGAAGATAAATTAAGAGTCAAAATATATGACTTTTTTCTAATCAAAATACATTAATAATTTCAGGAGGAGCGAGTACATTCTTCTACAATAATATTACTGCATTGAACTTGATAGATATAGTGGGAAAAGTATTTCAAGAACGTACCCAAAACTAAGTGTCAACCACAACAAAATTTAAAATTTATAAACGACAAGCATGAAAATTGATTATCTGTTTGAATCATTTTCTCCCTCTACTTGTGTCATTTACTACAACAGCGCCACTGCCGCCCGGACGATCGGACAAATCGGATCCATCGAACGCTCTGTCTACCTACAAAAGTTATTTTCGTACATATCCTGTTAATTATTCGTATCCACAAAAATGATCTTCTTATGTGTCCCGGTAGTTATTTTTTTCCTAAACACTCGTATGATCGCATGTTCCACTTTTCCTACCTTCACGAGGGGATGGCGTCATTGACCTCTCTAGTTAGATGTTATGTAGATTATATTTTATTTTATTGTCCAACTAACGTTGCAACATCCAACTATGGGCCTCGTATGAAAATGAAATGCATGTACATACGGGACCGCATGCGCTTGCTCACGAAACACTTGCAACATAAAAGCATTTTCTGTAACATATGTCTGAAAGCAGATGAAATATTTAGAACATACACTTGCAACGTATGTATATAGCCACTACAACATATGCAACTCCAGATAAAAGCACTTGCAACATATGTCCGAAGTAGATGAAACATTCTAAATAGATACTTGCAACATACGTGTATAGCCGTTGCAACATATGCGACATCCAGATCTACTTTTGTAACATCCGATGCGCACATAGGGACCGCCTTCTCCTGCGGGGACCTCCTGTGCCTACTCATGAAACACTTGCGACATGAAAAGCACTTCCTACAATGTACGTTTGCTTCAGATGAAACATTTGGAACGTACGCTTACAACATATGTGTATAGCCACTGCAACATATGCAACATTCAAATAAAACGCTTGCAACATATGTTCAAAGTAGATGAAACATTTTGAATAGACACTTGCAACATATGTGTATGGAAATTGCAACATATGTAACATCTAGATCTATTTTTTTGCAACATTCATATGGAACACTTGTAACATACATCTGGAACATCTGAAACACTTGATACATATGTTTACAACTTACGCTTTTAGTGCAACATGGACGGGCGCCACGACGAACTGGCGCGGTGGAGACGGCCCTACGAGATGGCCGCAACAGGCTAGGCGCGCAACGGTCAGGGCAAATCCACACGAGCCGGAGCGAGCAACGGCGCGGGCGGGTGGGGCGCGCGGAGCGAGGGTTGCGGGCACGGCGCGCGCGAGCGGTCTGTCCGGACGAACGAACGCCTGCTTCGTAGCATTACCGTTAAAGATAGTGCATGATGAAGTTTTGGCACAATTTTGACTATGGTTAATCAGGCAAAATAAAATATTAAGCCGACCATACAAATATTTTATATGTGGCTCTAACATATTACGCCCATACGAAAATAGTTGCTATTTATGTTGACCATGCTAAGTTGACTCGAAATATGATGAGGCTCACATATATTTGAGGTCTATAATTATTTTTGGACAAAAGGTATTTTTATGCACATACATGCAAGTATAAACGATGGCCATACATTGTTCTAGCCGGTCAGTCAGCACAACTCTCCATGCATACCGATTATGTCTTCGTCTGATATACATGCATGTCATGTATTTACGTTCTAAGGCCTTCGCCTTCGTACATATGTGTACATACATATATTTATCTTAAGTTACGTCCAATTATTAAAATATAACTGAGCCCGTTGAGCAGCCGGTGCAGCCCGAAGCAACGGCACGGACGGGGCGTAAATCAACTCGATGACTTGTGCGTTAAAAAAGCGGGCTCGCGGGACGGACGCCGGTTCGTTAGCATTACCGTTACTACTTAGGTCCCGTTTAGCTGCCCTGATAAGCCGGTTGAAAAACACTGTTGGCTGATTTATTGTAAGAGAAAAATATTGTTTTGACTGAAAAAACAAGCTGAAAAAATGAATTATAAACTGGGTGAACAGGTTCTTGCTACAAAGCTTGCGCCTAGGTCCTTGGGAGTTGTGATTCAGGATAGATATTTCATGGACCGGACTAAGCAAAAGGTAAGTTCCTATCAGATCGAAATGTCGTCGTATAAGGCTATCAAATAGTTGGCCCGGTTCATTTCAGAAGTGAGCTTAGTTGAAATGCTTGTTGGGCCAGAACAGAGTGGGCCTAGCCAGGCCTGATTCACCACTTTGCAAATCTTTGTACGCAAACGTACAGGACGGTATTCTAAATCGAGGCCGCTGGATTGTGGAGCACACTGTCCAATTTCAGTGCTCGTACACCATGGAATTTTAGTAAGGGCTTGTTTAGTTCTAAAATATTTCGCGAAAAAACAGTAGATTTCCCGTTACATCAAATCTTTAGACACATGCATGGAGCATTAAATATAGATAAAAAATAAAACTAATTATACAGTTTAGACAAAATGGACGAGACGAATCTTTTAAGCCTAATTAAATGATTGGACACTAATTATCAAATAACAATAAAAAGTGCTACAATAGCATTTCGCAAAATTTTTTAGGAACTAAACAAGCCCTAAGTAATGCATGCAGGCAAGAGCTGCCAGAGAAGAGACCAACATTAGGGGGCCAGAACTCTTTAGTTGCCACAATATGAACGAATCAGCTAAAGCACGAAGTACTAATCAACAACTTAGTAAAATGAAGTTAAACTGCAGACGGTGTTGACTACGGCGAGGGCGAGACCACCCGAAAGGCATTATGTATGTATGTATATATACAAGTACAGAAAACAATGCGTTGGCTCCTGTTTAGACGACTTAAGAAAATGTTCCTCGCAATATAAAAACTGTAAATCTGACGTGTCTGATTTTTCAATGCATAGCACATCGAAATTGAAGGGCCTCCTTTGTGCAATCCGATTGACCAGCCGGCCGGCGGCTCGCCTCCTCAGAGCTTACATTTGAGGAATTGAGGTTGGAGATCGCTGAGAATATGTTTATGAGTAAGCAAGTAATTGTCCAGGAGCATAGCCAGAATCCTTTACATTTCATCATCAGGATGAAGATAGTACATCAGATCACGGCCTAATGCGCAACAATGATTCGACAAATGGCACCATGAAATGGGAAATAGGAAGTCCAACAGTAGTGAATCTAGAGCCGTTTCGGTCGTCATATACCACCTCATATGCCATGTCGATCATTTCCACAAGCGACCCTTTACGGAGATCACCGATCAGAAGGTAGCAGGAATCAACCGAGAGGAATATCTTCTCCTTGTCGGCAGACACACAAGCCAAGACGTGAAGACACCTTGGCACAGGCAAATTGAAGGAACACCATAGCGACCACGTGAGATTGGGTCCATCCTTCGCTAACCAAATGTCGACATCAAACTGCGAAGACTGGAGATAGCATAGCTTGCCTCCTAGCTCGCACAGCCAGTCAAAGATGCTTAGGAAACCACTGCATGGCGGGTTGGGATGCACGGTGAATCTCTCATCCTGCAAGCTGAACCGAAGGATGACATCCGTGTCAGTCGTGTGGCCATGCCAACCCTTAGATTTGACGCCACTCCAGTAGAAGACCCCCGGCAGGCAGATCGGGGTCCTGGGTTTGATAGGGTAAGGCGGATCCATAGTTTCCTTCCAGTTCCAAGTACCACTGGGATCACCAATGGTTAAAATCTCATGGCCAATGCTGTATTCAGTAATTATGCTTTGCCCATCGATTTCGGTTTCGCGGTATGAGCGTATGAAGGGCCTACCGACCTTGTATGTGCCGCTCCAAGGGTCAAAGGCAAAAGCTGCTCTGTGCTCCAACGACGCGACGTGCGTCAACGGCGGCAGCTCGACAAACTCGCCGGTCGCCGGGTTGCAGACGAACACCTGCCCCGTCGTGCAGGGGATCAGGACCAGGCCGTCGCAGTGCAGAGGGATGCTGAAGACGGGGACGCCGCTGGCGACCTCCTTCTCCAGCATCAGCTCCGCGACCTTGCTCTGCCCTGGCTCGAACCTGAAGATGTTCACGCCCGCGGCGCCTGTCTTCGTCGGGTCCTTTGGAGACTTTCGTGGCACGAGCGCCATGGATGACCTCGTGGCTCTGGACACCTCCAGGTGGCGGCGGACGAAAGGGGCGCTCGTGATGGTGGCGCGCCACAGCTTGCGGACGGATTGGAAGCGCACGAGGGACTTGACGGGGAGCAGTATGAGGATGTGGAACAATAATATGTCGTCGGGGATGCTGCGCACGCTGCCGACTAGAGCTGGCCCTGCTGCTCCTTCTTCCGCCATCCGGCGGCCTCGTTTTGGGACCGACTCGTCCATGATTGCCTCCAAAGCTCGCACCTTTTCTGTGTATATATTGACATGAGATTGAGACCATGAAATGAGACTCGGATTTAGTAACGATTCAGGGGCGGATCCACTGTAGGACAGATCGGAATAGAAACAACTTACTATTTCTATAGGTACTCGGTTTCGCATACCTGTTGGATGCTCGTGGCCGGCCATGGAACCGACGATGACCTGGCCACTCGCCCAGCCGTCGCCGTACTCGTCACCGCCGCCGCCAGGAAAGAAGGCGACGAGCGGACGAGAGAGGTACGGGAGGAACCGAGGAAGGAGGCAGTTTTTAGGAAAAAGTCTAATCGGCCCCCAAACTACAGGGACCGGTCTAGTTTACCCTCGAACTATAAAATAGTCTAATTTACTCCTTGAACTTTACAAAACCGGCCAAATCACCTCCTCGGACCGGCCAAATCACCTCCTCGGGGGTTTTGGACGGTGGTTTTGCTATAGTGTCAGCGGTTTTGCTACAGTGTAGTTCTATATTACTAAAGCATACTATATTATACTCCCTCCATCCCAAATTATAAGACGTTTGACTTTTTTGACACCAAGTTTGACCACTCGTCTTATTCAAATTTTTTTACAAAACATTACTTATTTTGTTGTGGCTTGCTTTATTAATGATAGTTCTTTAAGAATGACTTAAATATGACTATATTTGCTCAAATTTTTTGAATAAGACGAATGGTCAAACTTGGGGTAAAAAAAGTCAAACGTCTTATAATTTGGAATGGAGGAAGTATATTCACTGTGTAGATCTACTCATGTGGAGTCCAACAAAATTAGATTTTCCATTTTATGATTTTTCTATGATTTATTATGATTTTTCAAAGATTCAGACGAAATAAATAAAAAAAGAAAAAGATAAAACCGCTGTTACTGTAGCAAAACCGCTGACACTGTAGCAAAACCACCGCCCAAAACCGCCCGAGGGGGTGATTTGGCCGGTTTTGCAAAGTTCAGGGGGTAAATTAGACCATTTCATAGTTCGGGGGTAAACTAGACCACCCCTATAGTTGGGGGTCAATTAGACTTTTTCCCAGTTTTTACCCAACATCAATCAGTACCGGACCGACGGAGCAGAGGCCCACTACCACTGGCCATGGGCCATCTCAATAAGGCTGAGGCCCACTGGGCCACTGTCAAGGTCGCAACTGCAATTGCGCGGATAGGTTGGAGCCGGCCGACCGACGACGAGTCCGGCACCGGCGGCGACGTCGGCCGATCTCCGCAGGCACGCCTCACCTCGTCGGTCAGTAACACCGTATCCATTCTCTCCCGGCTCAGGTAACACTTCCCTCTACCCATGTTCTCCTTTTTCTAGAGCAAAATGGTAGGTTCTCTGCCTTGTGATTTAAGCAAGAACACAAGAGGTTTATGAAGAGGGGAGGTTCCAATTGAGAAAAAAAAAGATCAAATTGGCAGGACTGTTTTGCCTGCCTGCCTACTGCTCTATGCCTCTATCACCCTGTTCCCTGGATAGTTCTGTGGCTGATAAGTCGGCTGGTGCTGGGCTGATAAGCCGGATTTATAAGTTCATGCGAACAGGTGATTTCCAGGCACCGTGTCATGTTTGATTTTAATACAATGCTTTCTTTTTTCTCATTTCCTTTTGGTGCGTGCTTCAGTGTATGCAACCAATACTACTCCCTTCATCTCCAAATAAATTAATTTCTAGAAAAAAGTAACAACATTTATGACATAAAATGAACACTTTGTGAAAAATATTCTATGGTAAATCTAATCGTACTAATTTGATATCATAAATCTTAATATTTTTTCTAAAAATTCGGTCAAAGTTTAAAAAGTTTGACTTAGAACAACTCTAAAAATCTATTTATTTAAGGACCGAGGGTAGTAATTTATCAGAGGTTGATTGGGACACGCAGCAGGACTTGCCCTGTCGTCCGTACGTTTCCCCATCTGAATCTTGTCCTAGCAAATGCAGTTCGTTCTAAGCATTTCATTCTGAGATTTTCTCGCAGAGTTCAGATTCCTGGTGCCGTACTGAACATCATTATGTTCTGCTTTTTATTTTTTTTAGCTGAGATGTTCGGCTTAGCCTGTAGTTATTGGCCCTCTTCAGCCGGCTTATAATCTGTACTTTTTAGCTTGGTTTTTTAGCCGGAACAATATTTTTCTCACACACAAATCAGCCGAAACAGTGTTTCAACTTATTTTTTCAGCATAAGCTGAATCCATGATGACAGCATGTACCTCCTTTTCTTTTCTTTTCTTTTCTTTTCTTTTCTTGTACTAATTAACCTAGAGATGAGATAAGATAAGCACATGCCTTCAGTTTGTTTATGTTTTCTCACATGTTCCTTGTATCGCGCATTACGGTATCTATCACCTTCAGTGCTCACTCTTATGCCTCAGACCTCAGCTACACATAGTTCAGTTTTCAGATCTTGCTTCAGCTCTAAGAGATCCTTAATCTTGAACTCTTCATCTGTACGTCTGATAAGAGTTGCTAGAAAATTTTTCCTTCAGTTAAGGCAGAAAAATCTTTGCTCAGTATTTCCAATAATCAATATCGTGTGGTCATATGTAATTCTCCTTCTTCATTTTTTTTGGTTAGTAAAGTTTTGGTCAGCTATAGTATAATCTCTCTGAAGTTACCGGTAGAAAGAAATTTCAAACTAATTTTAGTCAGCTGTCATGATCCATGATCAATAAAAAGCTGCATTATGGTCCTCAGCCTATATAATTGCCATATTAATATGATGTCAGTGTTAATGGAGGGGCTCTTGCTCCATTGAAGCCACTCTGTAAGTACACATAGCGCTTCAATGCATTTGAGTGATTTAGTGAAATGTTGTTCAATCAAGCCCCAACATTTTGACTATCATTATGTGTAAGTTCTGTGGGGGAAAAAATGGGTCAAGAATTTAGTTTGTGACGAAAATGTTTTGAAAACAAATCAGAAAGCTGCACCGCATTTTTATATTTTACTTGGAGCTATGGACTTCATTACTTATGCCCAATGCCATTGTTATGATGCAACCCATTCCCTTTCTAATTTTATTTCTAAACTACGACATTATTAAAGAAATTATGCATCTCATCATGTCTATAAGCATCAACATATATGTATCTGTTAACACGATGCATTCTTTTTATAAAATCATAGCACTGAAGTCGAATGCCGACATGGCATGGAACTCAATAGTACTACTTGAGATATTGCCACTGAGTGGGCTCCACATGTAAATTTGTTACTTCATACTAAGGCTCTGTTTAGTTCCTAAAAAGAACAAAAAAATTTTGCACGTCACATCGAATATTTGGATGCATGCATGGAGCATTAAATGTAGGGAAAAAATAACTAATTGCACAATTTATTTGTAAATGTCGAGACGAATCTTTTGAGCCTAGTTAGTCCATGATTCGACAAATTTTGCCAAATAACAATGGAAGTGCTACAGAAATTTTTTCCAAAAAATTTTAGGATCTAAACAAGGCCTAAAGTGGGCTCCACATGTAATAAAATATATAGTATCCTAACTTTCCTAACCAAGGCGGGTGGATGAAAGATAATAAGTGGTGAATACTATTTATTTATTTATCCTTGATACCAAATGCAAAAATTAATGAACAACATGTATAAAAATGCTCTAACCTATAGCACCTATATTTTTCTCCTCTGTCATTCTTCAGTCTTCACCTCCTTAGCAGTTAGCACACACATTAGAGCTGTCCTGAGTCCTTGAAAGGGTGCTTCAAGGCCATGTGCACGGGTAGATTAGGTGACATTATTTCACAGTCTAAGAATAGAAAAGGTCCTCTAGGTCTGAGTTCTCTGCTGGTTTGCTTTAATTATAAATTTGGCAGCTTTAAATTTTGGCTCCTGTTTTGCTTTTACCTGTTTATCATATTGAAAGTTGTGACACAGGAAAGGGCGCGTGACCTGCTTTCCCTTTCTCCCATTTGTTTTATACTTACAAGAAGCCTGCAAAAACGTTTGATACAAGAATGCCCATTTTTTTTGGCTTAATCACATGGCACCACTATGACGACTCTTTAATCAAAGCCTCATCGATAATCAGCTCTGTTATACTAAGCCTTGGGAGGTGAGTTTTGGTTCCTTGTGGGGTGCTCTTGAAGCAAGTACAACCATTCATTAACCCAAACTCATTATCTGATAATAGTATATATCTTGAGTGAAAGTTAATACAACTTTGTTTTCCCCTTCGTGTCTACAAAGTACAAAAAATGGATTCTTCAAGATATTTGTGTTGTCTTTATGGTTATCTGTTTGAATTTTGAACACAAGATCGTTCAGTGTACGATTACATATTGTAACTTCTAGAAATACTTTATCATGGTATGTTCTGTATCTGTTCCACAACCATAACCAAAGGATTTGGACTAATTTAATAACAAGTGCAGCTTTTATTTTTAACGCACTCTTCCTTCCAGGTGTTTCTTCCCAGACCATGATCCTTCGGCATTGAACTCACCAACTGAATACAGGCTGCTCCGAACCTCTGAATCTAACCATATCTATTAAAGTCGTGGAAACGGCAGCCTCCGTCCCTCCTCACATATCACTGCTATTAGCACAGTAAAACAACAACAGGTTCTGTGAACAGTACCTGGCCAAAACGAACAGTTCGTACCCGCTTGCAACCGTAAGCCCATAACAGTAGCGGGTTTCCCACTCTCCCAAATACCCGTTAGTGCACGTTAACAGATCCATCACTGTAGCCCCATACCCCTTACTGTTCCACAGTTTCATTATTCTCTTCTTCTCCTCCGCCTTCCATAAAAAAAACTGCCTGTGCTTTGCACGGTCCCTGCTAGTTGAGATTATAATGTTCAAAAGATAGCAGGGAGTCAAACGGCTGGGGAACTATTTTCTCTGACTCAAAAGAGAAGAGAAACTACTTTCAACCAATGGTGATCATTAACATGATCATGCTAATGGTTAATAAATTACTATGACATGTCTAAACTTTCATTTTATCTGACCATGTCTTTCTATCGAAAAATGTCCCCTCGTGCTAATAAAGACATCCCCACTATCTCAACCTTGGAAATAAATTGACACCTTCAATTTGGCAACACATTTTTCTTAATGGATGTATGATCTTTTTATAGGGTATGTTTTCCTTATCATGAGTGTTCTAGTTTACTCTGAAACTGTGCTGGTTCGCTTGGGCTAAAAATAAGCGGCTGAAAGTACTGTTGACTGATTTGTTGTGAAAGAAAAATACTACTGGCTGGCTAAAAATAAGCGGCTAAAAGCCTCAAGCGAACAGGCTGGTGATCATCTTAAGCTGCCCGTCATATATGTTACTTTCCTGCTTTTAAAGTTTTCTTTTCTAATATTCTCCTGCCATTTTGTTGCTGTCAACTTTGTTTTTCCTCTGCGATGATTGAAAGGTGCAGTTTTCGTAGTGTTTAGCAAACAGGCACTCCAACAGTGCCTCCTAATCTGTGTAACAAATATTTAGCACTTCAAATCTCTCAGTGTTAGTTGTCTTTCTTGCTGTCTTTTTGTTGTTCACTGAGCTAATAAGGGCCAGGAATAGGTTGTCAGGTTGTATTAAAACTCGGATATGCTGTGGTCTGCGTCACAACTGGTGAATCAACATTTCAAAATGCTAAGCCCCAGAAGAAAACGAATAAGCAGTGACAAGTTTTTTTAGGGGGGTGTTTAGTTCTTGGGCTGAAAAAGTTTTAGGTGTCACATCGAATATTTCAAGGGATGTCGGAAGGGGTGTTCGGATACTAATTAAAAAACTAATTATATAACTCGCCTGGAAACCGTGAGACGAATTTATTAAGCCTAATTAATCCGTTATTAGCACATATTTACGGTAGTATAACATTGTCAAATCATGGATTAATTAGGTTCAAAAAATTCATCTTGCAAATTTATCGCGATATGTGTAATTAGTTTTTTTTGTCTACATTTAATACTCCATACATATGTCCACATATTCGATGTGATAGAGTGAAAGGTTTTTAGAGACACCCCCTTACTTTCTTTTTTGTGAAGTTTACAAGTTTTATTTCTTCTGCTACTGTCTACTTCAAGCTATACGTTTTCGAACTGGCTATTCTCCATATCAGCTTTTTGAGAAATGCAATAAATGCAATAGCTTCTAGGGTACGTTGGCCATGTTTAGATGCCAAAATTTGGCATCAAAAAGCAGCATTTGACACTATGCAAAAAGAAGATTCCCAATCACATCAAAATATCGACACATGTATAGAGTACTAAATATAGATAAAATAAAAAACTAATTGCACAGTTTTGTTGTACTTTGCGAGACGAACATTTTGAGCCTAATTAATCAATGTTTGGACAATTATTACCAAATAAAAACAAAATTGCTACAGTGCATATTTATGGCATTTTGCAAACTTTGCCACTCCAAACTTTGGCCTTGTTTAGATACCAAATTTGGGGATACTCAAATTACTGTTTGACACTGTAGCATTTTTGTTTTTATTTGTTAATAATTGTCTAAACATGGATTAATTAGGCTCAAAATGTTCGTCTCGCAAAGTATAATAAAACTGTACAATTAATTTTTGATTTTATCACATTTAGTACTCCAAGCATGTACCGGCATTTTAATGTGACGGAGAATCTTCTTTTTGTATAGTGCATTTTGAACCCAAATTTAAGGAACTAAACATGGCCTTTGTATCTAAACAAGGCCGTTGTGTATCCATCTATTGATCTGCTGCTCACACATTTCCATCTTTGCAGCGGATGTTGCGGAAATTTGCTCCAACTGCCGTGCAGCTTGTAACTCCTACATACAGGCCTATACAGCTGTGGACACTGTAAGCTTTTATTTTCCCAAGGCAAGGGACAGTTGAATTGGGCTCTCTCTTTCCTGTAGCATCATGCCCACTTGCTGTACTAGTATTCTGTAAACTTCTCTGAACATTTATAGTGCATATTCTTCTCTATTTTTTGTTAAAAATATTGGCCGTGTTCGTTTGTCTTATACTAATTCATATTTTTCAACTTATTTTTTAGTCGAAACAGTATTTTTTACTCATAATAAATTAATAAATAGTACTTTTAATCATTACTTTTTTAGCGAAGTGAACAGACCCATTTTCTCTTCATAGATCACAGTTTCACTGCTATTTTCTTAAGAGGTGTGCCCCACCTCTTTTGTCTGGATCCTACTCTTTATGGTTGGAATCATATTGTTAGCAGAAGCATTAGTTTTGTTTTCTGAATGAGGACACTCAGGGTGTTTGGTTGGAGGAGTTAAAGTTTAACGAACACGGTAGCGTTTTCGTCTTATTTGATAAAAAGTTTTCAATCTTAGACTAATTAGGCTTAATAGATTCGTCTCGTAAATTACTCCTAATCTGTGCTAGACATACATGCAATTAGTCTATATTTTGTACTCTATGTATTTGAAGGAACATTGATGTGATGGGAGTTAAACTTTAACTCCAACAAACAGACCCTCGTATTAAAATGGATCTGCATAAAACTATTGCCTTGTCTATTCATGTACCCATTGTTTTATGATGACGAGGAATTTCAAGCTTTTACAGTTCCATCCAGCACACATCATTAATTTGACTGTCTTTTTTATTTGCCTTTTGAATTTACTCCCAGCTACTACTGATTTCCCAAAAGGCCCAAGCTTCGTTCTTATCCCCAGTCAGTTGGACAGCTGTGTGCATGGCAGGCTGTAGTGTCCAAGCAAAACAGGCACAGGTTCAGGTTCTGCAAATTTGGGTACGCGTGCTTGTTATAAATTTTCTGCAGTAGTTTCCCATCTCCTACTAGCTTTTCTTGAGAAATAAAAGAGCAAGGAAGACCTTGTTTAGATACATCTAAAAGTTAGAATTTTTTCATTCTCTCTGTCACATCAATCTTTGGATCCATACATGAAGTAGTAAATGTAGGTAAAAAAACTAATTACACAGTTTAGTTGGAAATTACGAGATGAATCTTTTGAGCCTAATTGGTCCACGATTGGACAATATTTACCAAATAAGACGAAAATAATACTATTCATCAGGTTGAAAATATTTGCAATCTAAACGTGGTGGAAGTAACAAGAATCTGGCTTTTTACGTGAGTTTGAAGGTTCAAAAAGAAGAGAAACATTGGGAAAGCTGCATAGAAAGATGGGAAATGAAATGCTTTATTAGGTCTACTACAATGGGTATTAGTAGTACTAAGTACTAACAATACTAATTGTAGAACTATCACATATCAACCTCATGAAAACAAGCAAGCAAATGCTCCTTCTATATCTCAATAAATGTCCATTTAGAATATCAGTTGTTAAGAAAATCAATTATTGCTATCTTTTAAATTATAATATCAGTTGTTAAGAAAATCAATTATTGCTTTAAACGAATAGTTACACCTCAGTATTCTCACTACGGAGTATGTTAAACGAATAGTAGTAATATGATGTGCAGTGTGGACATAGTAATTTCAGGTGGAAACTCCATGGTACAATCCCCAATGTGATTCCTTTTCTCTCACCAGCTTGATCATCTCTTAAATAAATATAATATATCAACATGCAAGAAAAGACTTAAAGGAAAAAAGCAGAGTGTATTCAAATCTGAGTTACCAACTTAACATGCTGGTGATTTTTGTTTTTTAAAAAATACATTTCCATTTTATTACTACTCAATTTAGACACCGCTGTTCTTTAAAGCGTTATTTATATATATCCTATAAATTTCTCGGAAAAAATGTTTTTGGCCCGTTCGCTGCTTTACTGTTAAAAAAAAAGGCAAGTTATGTTGGGCTGCAGTGTACTCGTAGGACACTTTTGCAGTCCAACCAATCGGATGGTTGGTCAAAGGAGAGAGAGAGGAGGCGAGGAGGGGGATCGCAGAGCAGCAGGAAACCCGCCATTCTTGTGCCAAAATCTCTCATTTATTTTATTTATTAGTTCTGTCATTTGCCCATATTCAAAATCCCTACTATCCCTGATGACTTGGGTATAATACTGGCATAACCCAGCTGCTGCTTGCTGGTGCCTGGTAGTAACCGGACACGACCCAAACTAGAACAGGTGTCTGTTCTTTGTCTGCCGTTCTCTGTTCAAGTCCAAGCAAGCAAAGAAATTTGCCCGGCAAGCAAGTTCCAAGTTGCAACCAAGAAGAGACATGCAGATGGAGGGAAGGGAGGGTATTGCAGTGGCCGGAGGTGGCCATGAATCCGGCGGCCATGGCATGTTCAGAGCAGCAGCAGCAGACATCGCCATGGTGGAGGCGCAAGAAGAAGCAGCGAAGGGGTACCAGTCCTCTCCGTCGACGTCCCCCACGCCGTCGCCGCCACCGGCTGCGGCTGCTGGCCACGCCGGGGACGCCGCCGCGACTCCACTTGCCTGGAGCTTGGGCGGCGACAAGCCGAGTGCGGCCGCGGGGGACAACGGCATGCAGACGGCCGGGCAGAGCGAGCACCCCGCCAGCCTCAGCTCCGGGCGCCGCCGGGGCCGGCCGCGCGGCTCCGGGAGACGCCAGATCCTAGCCACTCTAGGTCAGTATTCTGCCTCCAAAATGCAAAGCTTCCCTCTTTCTTGTTCAGCAACCAGAAATTTCGATTTTTTTTTTGCCTCATTAGAATTTCTTGCTGTGTTTGCTCTCCTTGTCGATTTCTGTTGCATTGCTTGGATGGGGTCCAGGAAGGGTGATGTGTGCAGTGCATGTGATGTGCCTTTCTTCCACACTGAAGACAAGTCAAATATCCGTTACCTCTTCTGTTCATTATTGTGTCACATTCATCACTGTGCTTTGTACTACTATTGAAGCCATTCATATGTTTTATCCCCTTTCTTCCTACCAAATACCAGTATTTGTGGTTGGGAGATTTTTCCTCGTCAGATTACCTAATCGACCTAATTCTTTGGCATGGTTTAGTTAAATTTGTTATATATATTGGCTATGATTAAGGTCTGTTTTTCCCCATCACTTAGTAGTAGTTAAATTACATAAAAAGAATGTCCATTTCTCTGTCTGATTGGTGTTCTTCAAATGCAAAAGGTGAATGGTACGCGCTGTCAGCTGGTGGGAGCTTCACCCCTCATGTCATCATCGTGGGTACTGGGGAGGTAAGACCTGTACCCCATCTCATTACAGAATCATGTTTGTCTGCAGCTAGAGCTAGTTTGGCATTGCTTGGCTAGTGTGCAGTTCTGCTTTATCTTAATGGTGTCGCTGAGCTCTCTTGTCCAATTCGTTGGTAGGATGTGGCGGCGCGCATCATGTCGTTTTCTCAGAAGGGTCCACGCTCGGTCTGCATCCTCTCTGCCAACGGGACAATCTCTAATGTAACACTGAGGCAGCCGGATGCATCTGGTAGCACCTTCACCTATGAGGTACGGACTGTCGTGTTACTATTTGTATCTTATGTCACTCTCCTACTAATGTTCATTAAGGCCCTGTTTGGGTTGCACATGTTAAAGTTTAACTCCCATCACATCAATATTGCGGCAAATGCATGGAGTACTAAATGTAGAATAATTGCATGCATGTCGGTACAGATTAGTCGTAATTTACGAGACGAATCTATTAAGCCTAATTAGTCTAAGATTGGAAACTTTTTGTCAAATAAGACGAAAGTGCTACAATGTTTGTTAAATTTTAACACCCAAACCAAACAGGCCCTAAGACTTAGGGAATCCTCGCTGCTCTGAACAAATTCGGTGTATATGTAGAATTGTCTATGGGGACATGAAGCATAGCAGTTTCCTTGTCAAAGAGTTCCTTGTAAAAAGACAGGCAGCCTTAATTTGATCTATCATGTTGCGGTGACATAGAAAGAAAATACCAAACAGCCATTCCATGGAGATTCACCAGTTGAAGCCACATTCTTTGACTTGATTGAGATTGAGAAATCATCAAACAGACAGACACTGTCTTGGATTCAACAGCTATTGTGTAGGAAAATGTTGCGCTTTCTTCTATATGCATCTTCCACCTTCTTTTATGTCCATTATAGGATTGATTTACTTCAGGCACAGAAACACTTGTAACTGTAAATTAGACTCCACAACACTACACGAAAAATCGCCTAAGGTACAGATGGACATGGAACTTCTGAAATCGCCCATATGAATGAGAATGACAACATAAGTCTCCGAGTTGTTTCGTTGCGGTAGTATCACGAAGATGTCATACACAACACTGTCCAGTGTCCACATGTACAGTTCAGTTTTATGCTCCTCATGTTCAAACGTCACTGTTTCTGGTCTTCAGGGCCGTTTTGAGATTCTGCAACTGATGGGCTCCTTCACAATGGCTGAGGAAGGTCGGAGGAGAACCGGTGGGTTCAGTGTTTCTCTTGCTGGCCCTGATGGCCGTGTAGTTGGCGGCGTAGTGGCTGGTATGCTGCGTGCTGCAAGTCCTATTCAGGTAAAACTAACCGAAACCTGAACTGATTTTCAAATGCAGACACAGCCACACTGAACACACCAGAGGGAACCATTCTTTCCCTGTTGATTCAGTTCCAACAGCCTGAAGCAGCATCGGTGACACTCTAACATAAACCTTTGGCATGGCAGGTGATCGTTGGAAGCTTCCTGCCCAACAGCCTGAAGCAGCATCAGAGGAGGATGAGCATGCAGCAGCAACCCTCCCCCGTTCCGGTGTTACCAGCACCTGTGGCGCCCCCACCGGTGCTCACTGCAGCCACTCCGATCTCTCAGGCAGCTCCAGGGAACGGGTTCCATGCACAGCCGCCCTCCGCTGCACCTCCCCAGCCCCATGCCAACGCCATGAACCTGAACGCGACAACAGGCTTCACCATGGTTGGCTGGCCTGCAAGCTCGCCGCAGCCCATCGCGTACAGGGCTTCACCTGACATCAACGTCAGCTTGACTCCCCAGGAGTAGGATCACTGTGCTCATCTTCGTTTTTTTTGTTCACCCTCAGTGCTAACACATTTTGGGAGGGAGGGAGGGAGGAAGTGAGCTAGAATGATGAACTCGTGTTGAAATAGCCAAGATAGAGCGTAGCAGATGCTCTGAATGAGAACTGATCTATGTCACTTTAGGTAGGAGGTGCCAACTTGTTGGGTTACTGCTGTTGCTTTTGGCCATGACTGTGGCAGTTGATTTAGTTGTAGACCTTTTTAGTTGTTTGTCTTTCTGCCCTGCAGCTGTGCTTGTTGGATTGTGGCGTCGTGCTATTTAGCCTGTTCTGTTATTGTTGAATTCTGCTGATGATAGAGGAATCTACTGATCATCAAATAGCCAATTGTACTCGGTGTGCGTTCAGTTGGATCATTAGCCAGGGGTTTGTGAACACTGCTTTGCTGTACATTTCTTGCGATTTCTATTTGATCATCGTGTGGTCAATTCTTCCGAAAACCGAAAAAACGTGCTTCGTGAAAATGTTGAATTCGGTTGCGCTATGGTTTCTTACTTTCTTGAGCACTGAATCTGAATTTTCGATTAATGCAGCGGCGGCTGCGGCTGCGGAAGCTGCACGATGACACACGCTCACGGCTCACCTGGGCCAAGTAATTTTTTTTTTGTCTCCCACGAGATGGGAAAAATCTTGGGCCTGATACAGCCCATAAGAGGCCCACGGATCCGAACAAGTTCATCCCTGGTTTAGGGTGCTAAGGCCTAGGCTCGCGGCGACGCAGCTTTACGTGTTGTTGGGCTAATGCAGTAATGCGTGGCTTTTTGCTTGGGCTGGATACCGTGGGTCCTTACCAAATACTGATAGAAAAATTGGGAAATCATTTCCTATCAGGATACCGATAGCAAATACCGATAGGGAAAAAGCAACAGAAATAGAAAATTTCTCTATCGGTAGATGAATTTCCATGTCGGTGCACAAATATAAAGGAATTAGCATATGGACATCAGTGTCTAATGCAAAATCATTAGCAATCTGGAAATAGTTCAAGGCTCTAATAGATACATAAGAAGAGAGTCAGAGACACCTCTAATTGTATTGAATTAGAACATTGCATGGTTAGAGGCATCTATGATTCCCATCAAATAAAAGTTTTTCAGATTTGGAAATGTAGTCTTTCATGATTACATTATTTAATATACAATTTGATCTAAAGTCAATATACCATTTCCCTGAAGGTACCCAAGCTGGGCACGCACCATTATAAGGTTCATTGCTGAATTTACCACACAACTACGTGTGTGGCACAACCTTTCTAGCAAGATCAAAGTTATCAACTCAAGACTTGAGAATATAATTAAGAACAAGGAAACATACAAGCAAATTGAGGACACCAACAAGATAGTTGTTCCATGGAGAGCTTCCACGGCCATCTCTGTTGCCCCAACCAAATTGTAAGCTGGTATAAACAATACATTTCTGTATTTTGTTTTGTTGATAATAGCATGTGTGCCTTATCCTAGACTCCTAGAGGTGCGATAATATATAGGTGTTCAACTTTATTCTTGGTTATATAATCCCAACCCATGTTTGTTGACACTCGATGTCTGAGTATGGTTCTTTAATTTGGTTCTATTTATTTTTCTTCTATATGCTATTTCTTAGGAAGATGCATACACACCAAATGCACATGTCCATAGTTTCTTTCCCTTTAGATTGACTCTTTCTACCTTTTTAGGTCACTGAGATATAAGCTTCGGTCAATGCAATAACTAGGGATATGCACACATCCAAGTATTTCTGTTTGAATGAGTACATTTGGATCGGATATTCCTGTTTCCAGTAATGATGTGTGTATGCTTCTACAGTTGTACTTGTAGAACATAATGGCTTTGTCCTTTCAAGGCTTCTATCTATATGCTATTACTCACATCTTGTTTTTTCTTGGTATTTATATACACGAGTGCGAATACCCTAAGGTAGAATAATGTTCTACACCCATCATGTACTAGTGAAAAAAAAATCAGTAGCAACTACTGATACCCTGACTACTTGGCTCACGTTCAGTACATACTGCAGTACATTTAGTTCGGTATAGATCACCGTGCTTTGTTCAGTATAATACATTTATTGTTAGTATCATATACATTGAAAAGTTTTTTTGAAAGTCTACATTGAAAAGCCATTGCTTTTGCTATGCAGTAACCTTTCAATAAATAATAGTTACAGGGACAATTTGCTGCAGCCTCCTCTTGTTAGTCGTGAAGACAAGCGCAAAGATCTCACTTCTGCTCTGCTATATGACACTGCTGTCGACTCTTCTCTGCCGGATAGCACTCCTCGTCAAAAGGTTATCTCTGTGCTAGGGCCAAGTGGAGTGGGCAAGTCAACTTTGGTAAGAGATGTGTATGAAACGCTGGAAATCAAGAACCATTTTGTTGAGCAGGCTTTGGCTACTTTCCCACCTTATTCCAGTGCTTCCGATATCCTGAAACTAATCCTTAGGGATCTCAAAGAAGAAGACTTCACATTATCTAAGACGGAGGTCACCAAGGAGCTTGATAAGAAACTGAAAGGGAAGCGGTACTTGGTGGTGATAGATGGTGAAGTAAGCACCACTGAATGGAAACACATCCTAGCTGCCCTCCCTTATGAAGTAGAAAGCAGAGTCGTCAGGATGTCGAAAGAGAGTCTAGAAGACCCACCAACAAACTATAAACATGTTAGGATCCAGCTTGAACATTTTCATTTGATTGCTACAACAGAACTGTTCCAGCAGAGAGTGTGCAGGGAAGAAAGCAATCCTGAGTACAACGAAGCTGTCAAAAATGGCGTTCGAAATGATTACCAGCAAGACATTTTTGACACCACACAGGGGCTACCACTAGCAATTGTTCTTCTTTCAGGCCTTCTACGAACAAAGGAGTATCCAGTCGAGTGGAAAGCTGTATTTGAGCATCTTAAATCCAAGCAATCAAAGAGGCTTGACAGCATACTGTCCCTGTGCTTTGATGATCTTCCATATGACATAAAATCTTGCTTCCTCTACTTTGCTGCATTGCCAACAAACATGCTGATTGAAGCACAAGATTTGGTGTGCATGTGGATGGCAGAGGGCTTCCTGAGGCCAAGGGAAGGGTTGACAATGGAGAAGGTTGGTTACCGTTACTTGAAGGAGTTGATTGCAAGGCATTTAATCAACCTAGAGCCTATGGATGAAAATACTCCCGAGGAGGAGCTTGTGACCATCCAAAGCAAAGTACATGCATTTCTTCAGATTGAGGCACAAGAAGTAAATTTTGTGGAGATCCACAACAGTGATGATATTCCACCTCTGTCAGCTGCTCGCCGCCTCAGCTTGCAAAATCGCATGGAGAAGTATGCTGCATTAGCCAACCCTATGCCGAAGCTTCGATCCATCTTGTCTAATTTTGAGAAGGAAGAAACAAGCAAGGAATATGATGTCGCCGATGAAGATCAAGAAGCCAAAGTGCAACAGTCTCCAATCTGCCTACATTGCTCACCACATGGAACCACAACCAAGTGCAAGGAGGGCGATGCCAAATCTTATCTGCGGCAACTTCTGCAAACATCCAAGTTCCTACGTGTGATTAACCTGCAAGGCCTTGAAGTTGGTGACAAGTTGCCAAATGAAATTGGTGATGTTGTGCACTTGCAGTACCTTGCTGTGACATCCTGTTCTTTGAAAGAGATACCACCATCAGTTGGAAGGCTCTCTAGTCTTCAGACACTTGATGTCCGAGACACAGAAGTTAAGGAGCTACCGGTGCCATTCTGGGAGATTAGAACCCTAAGGCATGTGTTTGGCCATCGCGTCATCTTGCCAAAACGGGTTGGCGACTTGAAGAACCTACAGACCCTTGATACTGTGAAACCTGATGATAAGTATGGTTGGGATAGAAATACCCTTTCAAAAATGATCCAGCTCCGTTCCTTGTTCATTTGGGAACTCTCCAAAGGTCATGAGAAGGGGCTAGTTGCTGCTCTGAAAAAACTCAAGTACCTTATCACACTGACCATACATGGTGACAGTATTCCGTCGGCTGTTTTCACTACTAAAACCTCGCTTCGACGACTTGAGGTGATGGAATTGGATGGGATGCTTATTGACATGCCACGTGTAGAGGACATGGACATCAAATCATGCTTGCCCAATCTGCTTCTTTTGTCACTAGAGAACACAATGGTCTCACAGGACTTTATCAACAAGTTGGCTGAGTTGCCCTTCCTTGCTAGTCTCACTCTGGATGGTGGATCATACAAGGATGAGCATCTTGTATTCTCTGCTGGTGGATTTCATAGTTTGAGGAGGTTGACGGTGGACTTAGAAGAATTGAAGAAATTGGAAATACATGAATCAGCATTGCCCAAGCTTGCAGATTTGGATATTTTGATCCACTCTAATGATCTGAAAATTGTGATACTGGGTAAGAACGACGTCGTTGAGAAGCTCCTTCATGAGGATAAAATACTCTCCAAGAAAATCCAACGGACTATGAGGAGTGAACGAACTGCCCGAAGGATCGGAGTTGAATGAATTGGTGCTCACTAGCTGCTACCGGTAGGTACTGTTAAGTATATCAAGCCTGGCAATGTAACAGTGTGTGCGCACAATTTAAGATTGAAAAATATGTATTCTGTATTGTTGTAACTTTTCAGTCTCATGGTGTTCACTATGTACATAATGGTGTGACAAAAACTTATCTAAAAAGTAATAAATGAATGCTCGATTGTATATATAATAAAAACATTTCAACTGCTCCCTTGTAGGTAAAAACACCTACGATCATTTTTTGCAATACACACCCGGTGCCCTTAAAATTTTATGTGATTCTCATCTATATCCGTAAACTCCTTGTTAGAGTGAGTATTCCTGTCCTTAAACTTTTAAACTCGTTCACTATAGGTTCAAATATGGACCTGGATTTTTACTTTTGGACTGGAGTGGACCACTTTAAAATTCAAGGAATTAGATGGATAATTTATATACAAATTAATAGTATTATTATTATCTTTATAATGAAATATGTGGGTAATTTAGATGCAAATTTAATCATTTATTTACATTATATTTCATAATAATACAGGTTGATAATATAGGTACAAATCTAGAGGGTTATTTTTATTATCTTTCATAATGATAGATATGGGTAATTTAGATAGAAAATTTAGAGGTATTTTAAATTATGTTTTACAATGTCAAACGTGGATAATTTAGACGTGAATTAAGGGGTTACTTTCATTATTTTTCATAATGGTAGAAGGTCGGCAATTTTTTTATAAAATATAGTATATCATACATTAACTATATTATTAATAATGATGATTAGAGCAGGGGAGTATCGGGGGTAAGCCTTCTGCCCAGCTAGGTGTGTGAGAAAAAAAAATAGGAGTTACCTATTCATCGGGAAATGGCTGTCGCCCACATCGCGTTTGGCCTTCTCGATTGTAATCATCCAACGTGTGTAACGTTTCAACATCCCAAGAGCTAGTGACAGATCTAGGATTTTAAACATGGGGCTATGGACCTAAGCGATGTAATTCACTAATGATATAATATGATGAGATAATGACGATAAAATAGTTAGGTATAAGGATTTAAGGATACAATTCGTCAACATTCATACAAAGGTAGTCATTCCCAAGGTCTTGATAAGCATATTAGTTTCTTGGTGATTTAGTGTGGAAAAATAACATTTTTGTGCTTTATTGAGTAGTCCAAAAAAAGCTAAACCATTGTTCCTCTTAATTCCATTACCATTCTAAAAAAATTAATTATTTATTGAGTAATGTAGAATTGATTCTTTTCAAAATTTATTGATTATTAAACAAGGTCAAGATTAAAACTTCACGAGAAGAACTATAATGAATGTCTGGAAGGAAAAAAGAGTCAACTTTACATATTTATCTTTCATAACTAGGATAATGCCCGTGCGTTGCAATGAGAATAAAATAATATTTGAACATGTGTTATAATATTATGTGTTCTTAAATTTTGGTTTTTAGCCGATCATCAATATTACAAGAGCTTTGATGAAGCATGCATGGAATTTATTTTATAATATAATAGGATCATACCTATGCGTTGTAATGGGAAAAAACTGATAATTCAAATCTAAATGTGATGTGTTATTATCAAAAAAAAAATACTTTGAATGTGATGTTCACAATATTGATCCCCAAGTGAAACTAGAACGCCAATTCTGACGATATTGATACAAGCATTGATTTCTGACCAAATATAATACTCCCATAAGTTGTAATTGACTCTGATCATTTTTTTGTCAACTACACTGGCGCCACCAAGCTAAATTTCTGATGCAGAGATGGCAAAAACAACTTGATATCTGAGATGTTTTCGATGGTAAGGTAGCCAAACAACATTGGGTTAAATAGAATGAACATAACATGAGATAAAACAATGAACCGGTGATGCTGGGCCTCCTCATTCCCCTCCTCTGTTGGTACCTGCTCAACAAAATTTACATGTGGTCGAGTTACAAATGAGGAGGCACCATTGGGGAAGCGCACAGCCGCATGTGCCGCCCTACTACAAGCGCCACCGCCACCCCAGCGTTCGCCTTGTGGACATGGATGCCCAGCCCCCACGCCGCCTCCATGAATGGCCCCAGCGCCCTCCTCGGCTTCAACTGTCGCAACATCGCCTTCAGTAAAGCCTTCTTAATGGCCAATTCATCTGCAACCAAACACAAACCAAGGCAAAGCAGTATGAAGTGAGTAGATGATATTTGACAAGCAAATAAGTTTTAAAGGAGAAAATATTAATTCACTAAGCCTGGTGTGTGGTGTCATGAACAAAAGAAAAGCAATAATAATTGTCATCTTGTATACACCTTCATCTTTTTGATGAGATTCATTTAGTGCAGGAAAAAATTAGCATGTGAAAAATAGAAAGAAAAAAAGGCAAACCAAGTGTAGCTGCATGGTGATGAAAGAAATTTCTCACCTCACATCTGCTGCAAGGAAGAGACAACAGGGTGGTGTGCAGTCGGGGTTTGGAAATGCAAACTATTTCTGAAGCAAAACTTCTGATAGCTTGAAACATCTTATTTAGATAAGTATCATGATGCACGATACATGATGAAATGGTGAGGTATGGATCTTCTCTGGTGGAATGGCCAGTACTATCCCTAGTTCTAATTGGAATGCAACAAAGAAAACTGCAATTTAACTTCCAACTTCAGCTTGGCGCTAAAATCTTATTTCCACCATGTTCACTACCTTATTCTGTGCCACCACTACCAACAGACATGAAACACAGCCGTACTGAGAATCAGAAATTCAGAATAATGCCGGCACACACAAAGTTCCTACTGCCGCACATTGCCCAGCCAAGCTACAAATCAAACTGAAACAAATAAGCAGTAAAATGAGATAAGAATGTACAGTACCTTCCATGGGCTGGACTGAAACAAATAAGCGAACAACAACAGACCAGACACTTCCACATCTAATGTAGCAAAGGTAACTGGACAGCCTCATCTAAAATGGGGATACCTGTGCTGAATGAAGGCAAGACCTTTAAGTCAAGCAATAATTAAGCTTCATTATTCTGTTTCTACTTTCTACTCTAGACCCTAACTGCTAATTCAATTTTGGCAAGTGAAGGGCGTCATAATGCAGAACATAGAGAGTTCAGGTTGTATATGGTAAAGCTAGACTCAAAAATGAACCAAAGGACATGTCTCTTTGCTCCCAGCATTGATCGACATTGGATTAAACACATTTTGTCTATTTTGTTTCAGATAACAGGTCAGCCCGCCAACAATACAAAGCTATTATCAATCTGAACCTGTTATCAGATTTGTTTTAGTACAACAAGCAGGAAATGAACTGAACTTTTTGAATTATAAACATGTGGTGTCTGTTTGTCTCAGATAAACCTTATCACAGATTGTCTCAACTATTCCAAAACCTGAAATAAAGAACACACAACTGAACACAGACTTTTAAGTCACTACTACTCATGTAATAAAAAAGGTCATGCTTAGTAGTTTAGTATTTTCTACTCATGTAATAAAAAAGGTCATGCTTAGTAGCTTAGTATTTTCTATGTAAAATTGCATGCGATCCATCCAATTCATGAATGCTCTGCTCATGCTTAGTAGCTTAGGTTTATTTCAGTTTAGTACTACTGATAGTTCAAAAATCTGCACATCTAGGGTTAATGTCCGGGAATACAGATACATGTATACAGCCACGGGTTGCCAGCCCTAGCAGTATACATGTATCAGTATACAAAAAAAGTAATCTCAAGCAAGCATCAGTCGTCTCATGGCCCCCAAGTATGCTTCTGTACAACTATAAAATATATAGCAAAAGTTTGCTTTTGTACAACTATTTTTTACGCAATGCTACTCTTAATCATTTTCACACATCTGAAGAGGTGCCTCTACAGGTGTCATCATGTAAGCAGGGCATCATATTCCCATTCTAAAAAGCTTCAGTAATGGATAGATAGGATAAGTACCTCATCAGTATCATTCAGAGTAAATCAAATTCTAAAGGCCCAATAGTTAACAGAATCTTGCAATATCTAGCATGAGAAAGAGGGGATGGGTTTGGAATCTACCAATTGGCACGGGCCTTGAGAGCTTGAGCACAGATACCTGTGACGCGTTGCAGGGCCCCTCGGTGGCGATCTTGTAGAGGCCGTAGAGGCGCAGCTACGTCTCCTCGACGAAGGGGAGGCCGCTGGCCCATGGCCCCTGGTGGCTGGCTGCTACCCGTGGCCGCAGGCACCAGGCGGATGGCTCGGGATAGGGCGGAGAGGGAAAACCAGATGTGCGGAGAAGGGATCGTCGTCGAGGTGGTACAAACCAGATGTGCAGACGAGAGGTGAGGGCGGTCGGTGGAGGGGTGCTGCAGCGTCGGCGTGGAGCGGCGGCGGCGGCCCGACGCCCTGACCCCGACAGCGGTGTTGATGAGGGCGGGCGGCGGCAGGTGCATCGTTGGAGCAGGGTGGGGCGGACGGGAGCTGCAGCTTCGGCGTCATGCAGTCGGGGCACCGGGATAAGGGCGAGGCCGTCCCTACCGAATGGGAACTGGGGTGGCACCGCCGCTACCGATTGGGAAGGAGGGACGGACAGACCGAGCGCCGATTGGGGACGTCGGGATGCTGTGAATCGATGACGTGGGATCGATGGCCCTGGTGGATGTGGGGAGAGGGTGCGGGAGCGGTAAGAGAGGTGGAAGTGGAGATGCGCGTGCCGCGGAAGTTTTGGAGTGAGCCAGCCATCGCACGCCTGTGAACGATCGGAATCTAAACGTTTTAGGGGTTGTTTGGTTAGGAGTGCAAAATTTTAGTTCATGTCATATCGAATGTTGACCGAGCTTGATCATGGGGTGTTCGGATACTAATAAAAAAATAAATTACATATTCCACGACTAAATCGCGAGACAATTTTATTAAGCCTAATTAATCCATAATTAGCACATATTTACTGTAGCAATTAGTGCTAATCATAGACTAATTAGGCTTAAAAAATCATCTCACAAATTATCCTCTTACTATACTTTTAGTTTTGTAAATAGTCTATATTTAGTACTTCATGCATGTGTCCAAATATTGAACTAAATTTTAGTCCGTGTAACCAAACACAGCCTTAGTTGTAGAGATTCGTTCTATAATACTTGCGCTATGTGTGCATTAGTTCATTTTAGGCTTTCAGGCTATAGAAGAAAGAGTACTAGTATGCAACGGGTTGTTTCCCCTCTTAGTCGAGTATTTGAGGTTAAGATATTTTTATCGGAAATGCTGGTGTCTAGGGCGTCCGATCATCGAAACGCCCCTGTTGCCATGGACCACGACGGTATGAACGGCCCAACTAACCCGAATACCTCGCTGTTTGATAAAAAAAATGTTTGGCTGTCTTCTTTACTCATGAGTCTCTAGAAACGTCATTCTCAATCCCCACTCGCCACCAAATTTCAATTCCGCGCTCCACCGTGACCGTGCTCCTGTGGCACCCTCGATCACGGTTGGCCGATTGCCATTGTCCATCTCCACCTCACCTGAGCTTGCGCCGCTTGCCGCCTTCCTCCCTCTCCACCGTAGTCATCGACCATTGCGCGACTTCAGTTCGTCGTGCCCGCTTGACCACTTCCGGCCCTCTTTGACGGCACCTCGGGCCAGGAGCGACGACTAATCAGCCTCCGCCTCTCTTTCTTTCCACAGAGCTCGGTCTCCATCCTCCCTCGGCGACGACATCCAGCAATATGGACGAGATCGGGCAGGGGCAGCGCCGCCCGCCTCTGCTAGCGCTGGTGGTGCCGTCATGTGCCTCAGGTCATCGGTCTCCACTGAGCCAAGGGAACCCATGAAGCGCGGCCCGTGCTGTTGGTGCTCGTGCACTGCCGCTCGGCGCTGGCTCCCACTCCGAGGCCGGAATCAACCGGCCCTGGCCTCTTCCTCCCCTAAGTTGCAAATGTATGTTTCAAGTGTTTCAGATGTTATTAGAGGTATGTTGCAAGTGTTTTATATTGGTGTTGCAAAGTAGATCGAGATATTGCATATGTTGCAAGTATTTCAGAGGCATGTTGCAAGCATTTGTTCAAAATATTTCATCTGTTTCAGACGTATGTTGCAAGCATTTTTGATCTGGATGTTACACATGTTGCACACATATGTTGCAAGAGTATGTTCAAAATGTTTCTCCTACTTCAGTCTTATGTTGCAATAAATGTTTTTATATTACAAGTTGCAAGTATTTTATCTGGATGTTGCATATGTTCCACACATATATTGCAACTGTATGTTGCAAATGTTTCATTTGCTTCAGATTGTTGCATTCAAGTGTTTCATGCTGGAAGTGTTTCGTGTTTTAGAGGTACGTTCAAAGAGTCATGGGGGCACAGTCCGGACATTGGGGGAAGGGGCGCGGCGAGTCGGGGGGGCCGGCAGATGGGGCCCACGTCGCACCTAGGGTCCTGCGAATGAGGCGTGTTCATCCTCATCCGGGCTCCCGGGTCTGCTCGCATGGAGAGAAGAGGGGGTCAAGGGGAACGAATGGCGGGCGCAGCTAGGGTACACGTGCGGGGCGGGGCGAGGCACAAGGGACGGACATGCGCATTCAACAGCGATATGGCGCAATCACTATGCCAAAACAGCACAAAGGAGACACCTCAATAGTGACTCAGAACTAAAACGCGTCACTAATAAGTATACTAGTGACGCGAGTAAACAACACGCGTCACTGCTAAGTTGTTGCCCATGCCCCAGGAACAAGACGCGTCACTAATGAGAAGGTATCAGTGACCCGTCCCATCAAAACGCGTCACTGATAATAGGCGTGACGCGTTTTAACAAGACGCGTCACTCATATATGGCTATAGTAGTGACTCTTTCAACAAAAACGCGTCACTGGTAAGGGAAGTGACGCGTTTTATCTAGACGCGTCACTACTATAAGGACATGTTAGTGACACTTCTTAGTTGAACACGTCACACCTAACAAAAGCATCGGTACTCCGAGCCATCGGACCCAAAAAAAATATGAAGATGGGTTAAGTCCGGACTCAAGTTCCACCCAATCCCCTCGGTTCCGCGTCGTCTCCGACGTCCTCAGCGCTCCTCTCGTCTTGCCCCCCTCTCTCCGCATCTCCCGGAGATTGACCCCCTCCACCATGGCACCACCAGATCCCGCATTCGCGCGGCGCACTCCCACCCTCCACCTTCGCTATCCGCCCTAGTCACTGCTGGTGCACTTCACCGATGCCAATGCCGCTCGTCCACCTTATCGCCTGCAGCTCTGTGTCGATTCGTTAGGGTTTGGGGTTCCCGGCTTCCCGCAGGTAGCACCAAGGCTAATCCGTCGCCACCACCCCGCCAAGTCGCCGTCCTTAACCCTCGGCCAAGTCGTGGCGTTGAGCGGCCATCAGGGGCCCTGCTTGTGCTCCAAATCCACGACCGCTTGTGCAAGGGAGGCCAGATCCACGGCCACTCGTGGTATGGAGGCCGAATCCACTTCATCCTCGACGACCTCGAGTACATCTACCTCGTTGGTGCCGTCTTGCTATGGCATACATGGAGAATCCAGGTGAGGTTGTCCTCCCTATCACCCCCAATCCCCATGCTGGTATGTTGCTACTGCTACACACTACTTGTCCATGGGGCCACTCGCACATGCATCTGGAGTTCGAGCCAGGGGACTGGTTCGAGCACTGGAAAATCCTCTGCTTGGTGCTCTGTGCTGCCACTGTGTGTAGTCTAGGTGTTCGATGAAATGTAAATGCAAGCTGACTGTTGTTTTGCAACTGACTGCTATGTGCTAGTTGGATGGTGGTGTGATTAGATGCATCATACAAGAATATGTAATGCTTTTTCCACCCGTCCCTTGTCTGCATTTTGTACAGTTGTTTTTGTAGGAGTTAGGCTGTAGAGAGATGATGGAAGTGACGAGAGAACAGAAGAAACATTTAACCGGATGGAAATGAGTGTTCCTGAGTGTGGAAGTTTTGGATAGAAGAGACCTTTTGTTCGACTACCCCTTGAGTGTGGAACTTTTTCATAGTCCTGTGTGTATTGATTGTGCTGGAAATGATAGATGATGCTAATCGGTCTCTCCCTGATCTGCAGCTTGTTATTTATTAATTAGAGCGCATAATCTAAGACTACTATTGGCCAGTGTTGTATTATTTTGTTTGAACTGGATGGTTTTATGACCTTGACTGACATGATTGAACTTTCAAATCATTTAAGCTTGATGAGGCTTGTGCACTCATAATTTCTGGAGGAATACTGCTAAATGAGGAATTGAAACAAAAATTGGACGGGGGAGTTTTTAATACATAGAGTCACAGCATAATAATGTTTTAAGCATATATTTGGTATATAATATAATCCTTTTAGGATGACCCCCCGCCCTGCAGTTCATTTGGTGTTGTACTGTTGTATAATGTATTTTTGGACTTGAAGTAACATGATTGCCTTGAACTGTGCATTTGTTGAACCAATTCAGTGCAATTCTTTTTTATTGCTTATCTAGAAAATGGTAAACGGTGGTAGAGTGAGGAGCTGGATCTGTGTCAAATTTGCTCGAAACGTGAAAGAGAGCATTGCTGTTGGATTCTGTCGTTAACTTGCATGTGCCAAGCCTTAGGAATGGCAAGTATCTCTTAAAACAATTTCGGAAATGATAAGTATCCACTCATCTACTAGTTTATGGAAGTAACAACATAAGGTGGTCGTGAACTTGATTTGCTTATTGGAATACTTCCTGATAACAACGGTTCTCTTTATGGTACATGAACTTAAAACCCTATGTGGCTCTTATATTTATTCCTGCCGCTGTGCTCATGATTGGTGTTAATGCTCTGTGTTAGTCTTAGGTGATTTGAAGTGTATCTGTGAAATTGACCTTGGATTAGTTTCGCAATGCTGCTGTGCAAAGCAAGTTTTTAAGATGAACACAGATACCGGCAAATCTCGCTCTGAAGATAAATGCCAAGGATGGTTTTCTATTGACTATGCTTTTGTTTGTGTTGCATTTACTCTTTGTTGTCTGTGTTCTCCATCTCAGTTTGCAGCTTGTAGCTCTGTGAGTGTGAGGTAGGCCACATGTTTTAGAGTACAATTGCTGAAAACACTATAGTACCACATGGTAAGCTGAGTAGGCTGTAGCTTAATTTTGCAGCTGTTGCCTATAATTTTGCTCTTTGACTGTTATATGCTTCTGGGTGAGTGCAGTTTCAATTACCCCCTCTTTTCTGCTGATTTGACTACAGATTGAGGCACAATTGACATCCTAGCCGACAAGGGTTAGTTCTTTTAGTCGTTTTTTCTTCTTCTCTCAGCATATTTGGCTTCTGCCCTCTTTTTAGTTCTGTACATTATGTTTCGTTCTGAGGATTCTCTCTGCAACTATGGGTCCTATTTTCTTAGCATGTTATTCAGGCTAACATAGACTCACTTGCTACTGCTGATTGCTGAAACTAGAAGGTTGTGTCCATGCAGGTAGCTAAGTCAAGTGCTTTCTGTGTTGTTCAGGTTCTTCGTGCAGAATAGGAAGCACCTGAGAAGATAGCAAGCAGCAGTGACAGGATTTTTGTTCTCAGATGTAAGCCTGTGTGTAATTGCAATCCTTATTGTGTTTACTCTATTGTATTTAGGCCTGAGCCAGATTGTTTTTTTGGGTGCCAAATTATATACTCCGTATTCTATTTGATGCTCTGTTTGCCTTTGGAAACAGGGCACTGTTTGTTTGCATCTTTGTTTGGAACAGAGTACATACCAGTATGTTGCTAGCATATTCAGGTTAGCAAATGCAGCTAGCTGAATCTTCTTTACAATCGTTGAGAAATCATTGGCTGTTCCATTTTTCCCCATTCAAAGGTAGCTGCTACCCTTAATAAATCATTGTGTGTTTCATGCCTGATTGTTTAATTATTAGTTTAATCCTTGTTTGAACTGAAGCTGCTAGCATGTGTGTTCAGATAACTGTTCAGGTGTGATTGCAATATCACATTAGATATAGATGCGTCCAGAATTGCAGTACCACCATTACTCCAATTTAAAATATCACCTGACAATTTGCAGCTGGGCTAGATCAATTTAGTCAGTAATAGCTCTAGCTGTAGCACATATCATTATTAATTTTAAAGCCGCCCCTTTTCTAGAAATAGGAATATGTGGCAGCGAATCCTTTGTTTTTTTCACTAAATGATCTTTGTTTTTTTTCTTACCACAGGCTACTGCTTTGCCTCCAGTTGTAATGTTTGATATGAGATGTTCTTCATCTATAATCCTTTCTTTGGTGTGCAGTTGTAGTTGCAATAACGTAGGTGGAGATGAATCCTCTGATTTCTTTATTTGTTGCGGTGGTTCAGTCAATCCGTCATCTATGCCTTGAGGTAAGCATGCATTCTATGGGATTTTATTTAAATTAGATATATGTTGTTCTTGCCATTTTGTTTCCTAAAAATGTATACATGGGTTTTTAATTGAATGTCCTGTCTATCGTAAACAATTTTTTCAGGTATTCTTGATCTGGTGCTGTTTTTTAATAAACAAACTACCTCAAAATATGATGTAGATGTATAAACTCATTGATACTGCTAGGATGTGGCGCAGGGCCACAGTCATCAGTTCAGATAGCTTATTCTTGCTTCACTAACTTTTCAGATAGCTGATCACGGCAGTACACCCACTTCAGTGCTCAAGACAGGACACTGGTTGTTTCATGCCCAGGTCCAACTCACCAACTGTACATATACTGTATCAATATTCAATAGCATGGCATAGTATAAAAACCGAAAGCATATAAACTGTTAGTCAATGCAGCGGCAAGCTTATGAGTCTATCCTGTCATCCCCAAGTTCAAATCCGTACATTGAATTTTTTTTCAAATTTTAATTAATATGGACATGGATGGTTTGCTGCTATCTGGTTCTTACTTGTCCATCACCCATCGGTCCCATATATATCATCCCAAGCTTATGTTTTATTAAACAGAACAGTGCAGTGTTGTTCTCCCTGAGAAGCTGCAAACTGGAAAGTGTTATGTGTACAGGTAGGTTGCTTTACATGCTAAGCTGCATTTTGCTTCTTGTGGTGGCTTATATCACCTCGCTCTGTCTTGCAGATCTGCACATTCTCCACTAAGGTTAATAAATAAATTCCCTGATAACCCGGAGATTGGAACGTTGCATGATAGTGAGTTGTATCTAAAGTTTGTAAACAAGTTGATTGCTTCATGCGTTGTATATAAAGTCTGTGATAAAGAATTTCATTGCCAAAACTGTGAACCGATGAAACATGGCGATGTATATAGGACCCAAGTAGGGGTTTTTCTATTTTTTTTTTGTTTTTCTGAATTGTTATCAGTGACGCGTCTTGGGCTTACACGTCACTGATGAGACCCACATCAGTGACGCGTTTTTGGGTACATGCGTCGCTCTTAAGACACAACAGTGACGCGTTTTTGGCTACACGCGTCACTGGTAACTCAAGTCAGTGACGCGTTCTGGCTACACGCGTCACTGATAACCCAAATCAGTGACGCGTATTTACGCGTCACTAAATTAGCCACATCAGTGACGCAACAAAGGTGACGCGTCTTTTCCGCGTCACTAATGACCCTCTGGACGCGTCACTAATTAGATTTTCTGGCATAGTGAATGGTAGGCATAGGCGGGCGGGCTGGGGCAGCAGCATGCGCGGGGCGTCCGGATGTGTTCATCTGCTCTGGACATCAGGGCGCTAGTAATTCCCTATTTTTGTTTGATATAAAGTGTTCTAGATATTGTATACTTAATATTTTTACAAAAAAATGATATAAAGTGTTCTAGATATTGTATACTTAATATTTTTACAAAACATTGGGGGTACAGCTGTACCCCCATGCACCTACACTACATCCACCCCTGCCAAGAGCACGAGAGAAGCACATGCCACATAGGCTAGTGACAACTTGATTCACGGTGTTCTGGCTTAGAGGGCTCCTTTCTAAAGGCTCGTTCGGAAGAGCCGGAGCTGTTTTTGGAGCCACCTCCTTTTTCCATTGAAAAACGGCTCAAACAATTCCTCCTAAACCGTCTGGTCCAAATCATGCGTTGCTCATTGCCTCTTTTCTGTTACGCGGAGCGTAGGCTGCCTCGTTCACCTTTTTTTTATTTTCTCCTTTTTTCTTTACCTTTTTTATTTTTATACATTAATCTATCTATTTTATTGTAGACATATAATATAAAATAGTGCACCATGTTTTTTTTTATTTTTCACCATTTTTCTCTCTTCTTTCAATTTTTCTCTTCTTCCGATCTAATTGAATCTTATGATAACAAATCTACAAAAGTCATAATGAGATGTTTTTTGACCAAAAGTCATAATGAGATGTTGTGATGATAATTTGTCACGTGAAAAGTTATGTACATAAGTTGTGAGTATAAGTTGGGATGATAAGTTGTCCTATAAAATGTTATGCACAACTTTTTTTGTATAACTTGTAACTTTTCCAACAATGAAAAGTTATGGAAATATTTTTCCAAAAGAAATTTAAAACTTATGATAAAAATTATGATGATAAGTTGTTACATAAAAAGTTGTGCATATAAGTTATACATATAATTTTGTAACTTCCAAAAAAGAAAAATGTGGGAATGATTTTTTCCAGAAAAGGAAATTGTGTTGATAAGTTATGTTTTGCAAAATATTATATATAAAATTTATGTGCATTCATTCTCTTTTCGCGTGTGGCACTATCTGATGAGATATAGGCCCGATCTTCCGAGAGGTAACCGATAAATTCGATTTGTGGAGATCTCGACGTTGGCGATCCGGCTTCAAATCAGACACGATTCGAACCCTGCAACCGTTACACCACTGCTCCGTTGGTTATCAACCAAGCTCAACTTGATTGACCTCGCCAAGAAGGCTTTTCCTGCAAGCAAATCGAAGAACACAAGCAAGAAGGTAAAAACACGTAATCTGAAATTGCAAATATAAATGATGCGAATATCAATAGGGTTCGAGAACTCGGTTCCAAAGGACTAATCGACACAGTGGAGAAGATCAAGAACAGGGGCCCTGGATCACTGTAAAAGGATTTGTCACCACACTTACAATGAACGATTCAGTTTCTCAATGGAAAACTAAACTCTAAACAAAACCCAACTGTCTAACAGCGGCGGCGGCTGTGTTTATAGTCTAAGACTCGACTTAGGGTTGAGGACGGCCAGGGGTTGGGCGCCCACAACTTGGGCTTAAGGCCCGACACGATACATGGCCAAGTTGGCCCAAATAGATGACGCAGCACCTTGCCGTAGTCACACAGAATGATCCACGGATCTTCTGGAGCTGGGACCAGATCCAAAACGACGGCGTCGTCGTCCCCTTTCCAACGCATCCAAGAACGCCTCGTTTCGATGTCGTATGAGAGAGTTATGACCGAAACAGCGACGACGTGTCTGCTGAATCCGAGGGTGACGTGGCAGCTGAGTTGGGGACGAATTGCAATTTGGAGAAGACCATAGCGCCGGTGTGTCCAGCGTGGCGATGTCCTCATCACTATCCAAATAGGAAAAGAGGTGGGAATTCAATTTTCCTTTAAAGGAAACTGTGTGGGATTGTCGGAATGTTGTTGTTAGTTTAGAATCAGATGATCGTTCACCAATTAGTGGCGCTGTAGCTTTTTCCTAGTCTGTGGTTGCCCTAGCCCCTAATGTCAAGCGGCCAATGAAAGGTAAGCTGCCGTGGTGAGATGCTATAATATGCGATGGTTGACTCTTATTCTTTCTGTTGACAACCTATTTCTAACTATCAGTATGCCAATTTGAACTATTTATTTTATATCATTTAGCGTATGTGTACTGAATTATGTTACAAATTTTACAATTGTCTACTGAATTAGCAAATAGTTTTATCGAGTTGCATATGAATTTTTTTTGTGTGGTAATACCCTTTGGTAAAATTCTAAATTCGCCATGAATTAGATAGTATCAAATTAAAAGACATGTTTTTAATTATTGTTGAAGTTTTTAGGATTAAGTCTGAGACTATGTTAGAACCTCTCATTAGTAGTACTCCCTTCGTTCCAAATTATAAGTTGTTTTGATCTTTTTAATACATATATTTTGCTATGCATCTAGATAAATAATATGTCTAGATGTATAGCGAAATGATGAAAAAAAACTCAAAGCAATTTATAATTTGGAATGAAGAGAGTAGTAATTAAGAGATGAGATAAGATGTTGCATGACGTAATATTTTTTGCTTGGATTTTGCACACGTGCGCATCGGGTACGCATAATACTATGGCATGATGATGCTACACCCATATCTCTAGCAGATCAAAGGTATTGAAATCGCAGGCTTCTCCATTTCGTTATCCGTTCATTCTGGATAAGGAAAGTTGGTGTACGCTACTGCACGCCGTTATCGTAGACTTGTACTACAATAGTGACATGACGCACAGCCGAGTCGATCGGGCGCCGCCGACATATATAGGAGTATATGCATGCGTGCCGAAATTCGCTGACACTGACCCTTCAAAAAAACAATTCGCTGACACTGATCAATGAATCGGTACTAAGAAAGCATGGCAGAGAACGCGGTGCTCAACTACGCTGGTACTGTTTCTAGAATTTGAACACCACGCCCACAGGCCACAGCATAGCTGGAGCCTGAATGCTGGTGGGCCGGTGGCTGGAGCACTTTGGCTAAGGGTGTGTTTAGATCCTTCAAACTTTCAAAAATTTTACAAGATTCTTCGTTACATCGAATTTTTGGACGCATGCATAGAGCATTAAATATAGGTAAAAAAATAACTAATTACACAGTTTGGTTGTAAATCACGAGACGAATCTTTCGAACCTAATTAGCCCATGATTGGACACTAATTGCCAAATACAAACGAAAGAGTTACTATGCTTCCAAAAATTTTACAGCAACAACTAAACACAGCCTAAGCGAGCTCTCAGCATGCAAACAGAAAAAAAAAAATACGTCACAATTATTAGGGCACGACAGGGTATCTTGTCGCATGGGGCGCCGACGACGCGCCATGCCGCGTCGCCGTCCCCATCCCGGACTTGGCGACTAGCTCAGCTCCCACACCTCAGCCCGCGTGTGGATCGGAGGCAACAGGCAGAACGTACGCACTCTGCAGGACACACTGCGCATGCCCAACTGAGCGGAAAGCTACAGAAGCCGTATCATGCAGAAGTTGACTGTTTTGGCATGGTGGCATGGCTGGGCAACGACGAGCATGTGACATGAACTCCAAGGGGATGCGCAGCTTCGATGATAGTATCGCGTGGTCAGTCAGACAGACTAGAGCGACAAACTGGCGCCATTGTCCAGGAGGAATAATGGAGGATAGATAAGTACATGTCCCATGTCTCAAAACAAACCAATTCCTAGAATAACCCTTAATTCGATCAAATTGTCTTAAGCTGGCAAACAACTTTATAAGTAAAGGTAACCACATCTGTAACACTAAAAAAATATACACTAAAAAATATATTATAAAAAACAAATTTCATGACATATCGTCTAGTGATACTAATTTAGTATCATATAAATATTGATGTTTTCTCTATATAAATTTAATAGAATTTAAAATAGTGTAATTTAGGACGATTCTAGAAGTTGATTTAGTGTGAGAAGGAGGAGGTACGTTACATAGTACTAATTATGATGGTAAGATTAACTTTTATAAGGGCTACTCATCATACTCAGTTGAGTAATGCATGATTTATGTACCAACTAGAGTAGGAGTAGTCTAATTAACATATTTTATTTTTAATTAGTAGTAGTTATCATGGTAAAATTAGTGGTGTACCAACTAGAGTAGGAGCAGTCCAATTAACATATTTTATTTTGAATTAGTAGTAATTATATGGTAAAATTAGTGTTAGTGTATATTTATCAGTGTACGACTAGTTTTTATTATTAAAACGTATAAATAGTCAACTATTTTTATCTCATCGATCCTCGTCCATCCAATCAAACAAAAAAACTGATTTACCTCATTCAGCCAACCAAACTCACAACTGTATCGTCACGTTGGACATAACAAGCCCTCTAGACATATGGTGGACTGGATTGACTGAATATAGGTGACATCTACCTAGGGATCTTTTATCTACTTAATACACAAGGCATATATCGATATACTTGTAACCTGATCATTTGGGATTCTATCGTAACAAACTAGTAAATAGGCCAATCAGTAAGCCAATCAGCCGAGACTTATCTATAACACTACTTCCGAGCTACTGGTGCAATGCTAATCAGGAACCCTAACACTCATCGCCATATGACGTACAAGCAATACAACGTAACCACCATCATACACTTGACGTAGGGCACCCCACCTGAACCGGTATATAAGCTTTGTGTCCCATGCATGTGCTACCATCTAAATTTGCTACATGTAACATGCCTCGTAATCATAGCCAGCTATAAGACGCCGATAGTTAGCACACTAGGTATAGCTCTTCTGTGTAATTCCATTTGAACACATCCATATGAGTTTATTCGACAGCAATGGTGTCTTCGCTCTAAGCTAGAGATCACCTTCGGCTCCTTAGACTTCACTACCGACAAGTCGGGGCACCTATCTTAGTTGATGGAGTGATCTTTGTGTGTATTATTTTGCTCTTGCCTTGGAGTTCATGAACAAATAGAAAATGAAGACTCGTTCTCTTGGTTTTCTTCGACACCGAGATGGCCTGACTACTAGGCAACCTTCCTGGTGGAGTTCTTGTTGGGAAGCTTTAGCTTGTGCTTGGTTTTTGAGACATCAATCTGAAGAGTAGAAAATGTGTAGTCACAGTGGACTTAAGGGATCTCAATCCATAGTGGGCACTCCAATATGGATTAGGGTAGTGGCAACTACTCGGTACCACGGGAAAAATCCGGATATCTCTTTTCCATTTGTTTACTCTCTTGCACCTTACATTCCTTACAATCTTTGTGTGCTCAAGATATTGATTGACAAGTAGACTATGCTTTGAATTACTGTTATATTGTAGCTAAGGTTACACTTCCGCAATCTTAAGGACTTATTTTTAGTAAATAATAATTAAATATTAATTACAAAGGTGGTTTTCTAGCTACTTTCTAAAAATAATAGGTGGACTTTCATTGTCGGTTAGTGGCTTCAACCGTGAAATTCCACTGTGTACCACTGCCAATTGTATATCTATCAATCAACAGTGGAAGTCGACTTTATATATCACTTTCAATTAATTATACTATCACTGCTGGTTGAAGCCATGAACCGGCAGTGGTAGTCCGACAGCAATTACCTATTCTCTGGTACTAGGTCTAATAATATAGTGGATGATTTTGTGCGAGGCAAGAGAGTAGGTCTCCGATAATATCATCCTTTCTCCCTTAAATCTTTTCATTCTATCTCGTCCACGTCGTGGTCATAAGATTGTGGTGGCATCTTCTTCACGTGTGCTGTACTCGAGCTACAGTATTTAATTTCCGCCGATGGATCGAGCTTTGGAGGTGAAAGGAAAGGAATGATAGAGCACACATGACACATACATGCACTCGACGAAAGCGACAGGCTGGCAAGTTGATCATGATGAGCACGTTTGTTTGGTACGTGATATACTAGTCCAATACAAGTGTTCAGGTGAACCGATCGATTGGGTGGATGGATCGATCGCAGCCTCCATTATTCCTCGATCCCGCACTACCACACTACCGGCGGCGAACAATTAGTCACGAGCCCAACATACAGTAACAAACTCTTTCCTTTAGTTCTATATATACGGTGTCATGCTTAGAATTAGGTTTAGTTTAGTTCACCTCCGAGTTATATCACACGTTCGGATGTCCGAACGTACCCGCGCTTACTGCAACACCCACGCCAGAGGCAGGGCTCACCCGCGCCACTCCCCCACGCTTCTCTACTTCCCGTGCCCTCCAAGCCTGCTGCGCCGCTCCCCTCTATGCACGGTGCCCCCGATCTACTTTTGAAACATCCAAATGAAACAATTGCAAATATATGTATCATCCAGATAAAAACACTTGCAACATATGTGTGAAACATATGCAACATAACACTTGCAATATATGTGTGAAACATATACAACATCCAGATAAACACACTTGCAACGTACGTCTGAAAAAACAGATGAAACATTGGGAACAAACACTTGCAACATACATGTACAATCAATGAAAAATATGCAATATCCCTATCTACTTTTGCAAGATCTGCATGAAACACTTGAAACATACATACGAAACATCAGAAACACTTGAAACATGCATACGAAACATCAGAAACACTTGAAATATACGCTTGCAACATGGGAGAGTCCGGGGCTAGGCGATTCCAGTCGTCGGGGTTGGAGCCGGCGCCGCGCGAGCACCACCACCACCATGATCGCTAGCAGCACCAGGCTTGGATAGGCCGAGCGGGCGGCACTTGTGACGGCGCGGGAGCGAGCGGCACGGGATGGGCGAGCGAGCAGCGTAGGATGGGCGCACGGTAGCAGCGAGGCGGAGTGGGCGCACGACGTCCAAACGGGAAGGCCGCGGCTGGAGAAGGCCACCGTGTTGGAGAAGGCCAGCGGTGGGGCGGGCGGCGCGGTGGATGCACCCGCAGCGGTCGCATGCGTGCGGCAGTGGGGAAAGAAAATGTCGCTGTATTTTTTATTTTTTGGAGGAACCGCGTCATAAGTACTGAAGGTGGAGCGGTGGAGGCATGTTGGGCCCAATCATTAGGCAGGCCCAGGAACAAGCCGTCCAGACGAAATACACCTAGACGGACGTCTGTGAGCTAGCATTATCGATTCTAGCTTGGGCAAGAGTCGGTATACAGTGGTCCGTCACCATATATCTCTTTCAGGTTCTACTTATCAACCAGAGTGCAGGCTCTTGATCTTTTTATCTCCAGTTCCCATGGTCGTCGCCGGATCGATCTCGGGTATGCACACGTACGCACCCCACCAGTTAGTTCGATGGGATAAGCAGGAAACGACAGGCGTGTGCAACTGCATGCACGCCATTGTAGACTTGTAGCAACACGCTATAGAGAACACAGCTACGTACCAGACGGCGTGCAACAGTGACATACACAGACGCCGCGCAGCCGGAGCCGACTTGCATGGACGCACGCACGCGTGCCCAAGTTCGCAAGCATTTCCGGCGACTGCTTCCACTAGCAATTTGCAGATGGGACTCGGGAGCACCGCGGCGCGGCGCTGTGCCTGTGTTGTGCGCCACTGCGCCTGGCTGCCGGCGCACCGCCGCACCCACGTCCCTGTCGTCCCGTGACCCCGACTAGCTCAGCTAAGTTCGTGCCTGCCGATACAGCTAGCTAGCTGACTCTGAAAGCTACAGAGGCCGGCCGGATCGACTATCGAGCCGGCCGTTGATGACGACGGATGGAAAGGCCGCGTCTTCGTCCACAAACAAACCCGCTGCGATGATGCAGTGGGTGGGCGAAAGCCGATCGAAATGGCCGGACCGGCGCGCACCGTCCGCCCGTCGATCACGGGCGGCGCCACCAGCACAGTGATACCAGCACTCTGGCAGGCGAGCGCACTGGCGACGTCCCAGAGTAGGCTGGCCGGAAGCCGGATATGGCTGTACGAAAGCGACGAGCACGACGTGAGAGGAGAGGAATTAATAGCCTACATGCGTCGATGGGTATGCGTGGGTGGGCAGTGGGCACCGATCGCGGTCGCGGAGCAGCGAGACGTACGGCCGGACTGGATCGAGAAAGTGGCGCCAAGGAAATGATGCAGCGAGGCCAGGCCATGCACATGCACGCACGCAAGTGGGATAGGCAGAACACAGCATGGTAGTTACTGCTACTGCCCAGCTGAGCTGAGTGGGCAATGGCAAGGAACCACCCTGTTCCTTCCTATACATGGGCCTTGTTCAGTTCCCCAATTCTCTCCCCTAATTCCACTATGCAAAAAGAAGATTCCCCGTCACATCAAAATGTCGGCAAATGCATGGAATACTAAATGTTGATAAAATCAAAAACTAATTGCACAGTTTTATTGTACTTTGCGAGACGAACATTTTAAGCCTAGTTAGTCAAAATTTGGATAATTTTTACCAAATACAAACGAAATGCTACAGGAATTCTGATACAGTGTTTTTCTCCCCAATTCACCAATCTAAACAAGGCCATGATGCATGTTGTGGTGGGCCAGGCCGCGCCCAGACATGTATGGTGGTCAATGGTGCATGGTGCGTGGGGCCATGCCCATGCATGGGGCCGTGCACGCACTAGGTAGAACAAGAAGCCTAGAACACCGTGTCAACACAAGAGATGCACACAGCAGCAAGCCAGCAACCACCACCTCTGATGCCTTGTTTAGATCCCAAATTTGGGATGCAAAATTTGCATAGTAAATGTCTCGTCACACTGTAGCAATTTTGTTTTTATTTGGTAATAATTATCCAAATATTGATTAATTAGACTTAAAATATTCGTCTCGCAAAGTACAATAAAACTGTGTAATTAGTTTTTTATTTCATCTACATTTAGTACTCCATATATGTGCCGACATTTTGATGTGATGGGGAATCTTCTTTTTGCATAGTGAATTTTGGGGTGGAATTTGGGGATCTAAACAAGGCCTGATTCGGAATGCTCTGCTCCAGCTCTAGCCTCTAGCGCTCATGGAAGGAAATGGACAGGCCAGTGCCAGCTAGCTAGCTAGTGACTAGTGTGCAGCAGATTTTGGCCAATAGGTTTGTGTTTCTGCTCTTTTCAAGCTGGCACTTGACTACACGTCTCTGATACTCACACTAACTCGAGTGTGAAAACGAGACACGAGATAATAAGGCGCAAAAATGAGGACGACTACGGTACAAGGTTGTCTGCTTCAAGCATGCACGAAATAAAAAAAAAAAACGAGCAAGGAAGAAGTAGAAGTAGGGATGGCGGGTTTTCCTGCTCTGTTTCAAGCATGCTCGTTCTCAGAGATGGAGCCACCACTAGGGCGAGCTAGGGCGGACGCCCTAGGTCTCTGTGGCCGTGCACCCCTTCCCCATCTCCTGGAGCTAGCGCTGGCAAGGCCGAGGAGGCGAGGTTGAAGCTTGAAGACGATGTCGACACTGCTCTAGTATGAGGCGGAGATGAGAGTCGGAGCTTCATGGGTCTGGCTGCCTGATACTGCGCCGTGGCCCAACAGGCACCCTACACCAGCACACCCAGCCCAGGCCAGGTGGCCTAAGCGCAGGTGGCAACGCTCGCCCGCTCCAAATCCTGTGACGCGTCGCCACAGCCTCTAGTCCTCTACGCTCACCCGCCTCCCCCCGGCCGCCCGGTGGCCTTGCCCTACGCCCCTGCCGCCCCAGCTGCTCGGAGCTCTCGCTCGCTGCCGGCCGCACCGAGGCTCGGCCCTCGGCGCATCGGCGGTCGCCGCCCGGCCCAATTCCCGCTCTGGCCTGCTCGACGGCTGCAGCTCCCTACTGCAGTGCTGCCTGCCTGGCTGCCCCAATCGGCAGCCGGCCAGTCCCTACTTCCAGGCTCCAGCTGACCAGCTCGTGCTCTTTGTGCAGTTGTGCTTAGCTCTGCAGTATTTTGTATATTAGTGATTTGGTCATTTGGCGATGGACTGCGGAGCAGATGAAGTCATTGTCGGTAGGAGTGCAGAGTAGATGAAGCTGGAGATGTTGTTAGTGTTTTAGGTGAGGTATGTCTAGATGACTTTTTCATATTTCTGAAGGCTTTTATGATTAATTAATGTCATTTTCTAATTTACTTGTCTTCAAAATTGATAGGTTCTGTATTGTATTTCTCAATTGAAACTTGAATTATTGATAATTCCGTAATTAAAAGGTACCATTTTGGTTCTAATAGGTTGATTTACAATTTTTTCCATTAACATGCATGTTATCGTTGATTAGCCAAAATTTTATGATATAAGTCCGCCGTAGGTCATTTTATATGCTGGATTCGCCACTGTCGTTCTCCGGTGGAGAGCCAACTAAGGAAAAGAGAGCGCGAGCACGCAACTTGAGTGGCTCAACAAAGCTTGGAAAGGTTCGTTCCAAAAGTCTCTTCTGCCTTTCCCGCACCAGCACCTTCTTGGCTTCTTCCATCGACGGGGACGCACGGCAGCAGCTGCTAGCTGTGCTGTGTGTACGCATGCATTTTTGTGATCTCAAGTCAATAATGGATACTTCTGTTTTCTTTCTGGGAATCAGCAGACTAGGGCACTATTATTAGTAAACGTTTACTAACATAGTAGTACTGCGGCACCCTACCTTTTTCGCCTTTCACCATTTCTGCTTAGTGTTTCCTCCTTTAATTTCGCCGGATTGGCTGGCTTCAAAAGTTAAAAGAGAGAATATCCTTTGCGTTACAAGGTGTATACAGTGCAGCTAGCACTACTCGATCGGTTCCATGTTCAGATTATTACCAAAACCACACTCAGACTCAGACGCTGATACTTTCTGCTCATCTATAGTACGTGTACGTGTAACCTTTTTTTGTTCCGCTCAAGTTTGTTAACGTCTTTGGTCAAATTTTCAGATACTAGAAATTTATCATAAATTTAACCATAGATATGGCTTTCTATTTCCTCGGAATATTTTATGCAGTGTGCATGCTACCTAACTAGAAGCTGAGAGTGGTCTTAGATTGTACGATCTCATTGTAGTTGTCTAAGATCAACGTGGCTAATCCTCGGTCCTCCCCCGTGTTGCTCCCGAAGGAGACATGGGGGTTCCACGTCGCGCTGCCGCCGAGCGTTCTCGACTGCCGCTCTCATCCTCACTACTCGATCGGTTCGACGTTCAGATTACAACAACCTCACACACTGATAATTTCTGCTTGGCTATAGTATAGTGTAACTTTTTGTTCTGTTGAAGTTTGTTTTTTAATTAACGTTGGGTTAAAATGATTTTTTAATGTCTTCTTTCAAATTTCCGCATACTAGAAATTTATCATAAATTCAAGAGTAAAGTCCACTGTCAGTCCTCGTACTTGTTCGGCCGTGTTACCCCGGTCCTTAAACCCGCAAATCGCTCGTTTAGGTCTTTAAACTTATTTATTTGTGTTATCCTGATCCCTAAACTCGCAAATAGTTCAAATCATCAACCTATGTTCAGGTCTTAGATGGGTCTAGACCTATGTCCGTATGCAAGGACATCTCCACGGGTTCCCTATGGTCGTATGCATACCACCCCAAGCCTCCAGACACGCCGGCTCCAGTTGTGTCGCTACCAACCCCAGTCGTCTCTCTCAAGCTTTGATGGTCCCGAGCCATGAGCTCACTAGACATGAGGGGCCCCACATGTAAGCACACCACATCAGCATATCGGCATGGATCTGGATCCATTTAGATTGGCTCTAAAGATTCGAACATATATCGAGAATTTGAATGGATGATTTGCGATTCAGTAATTTGGACCTCAAGCCACACGAATGAACTTAACACTCGTGTTATGGTAATTTGGACTTCAGGTGACATGAGTAGTAAGTTTAGGAACCTCAATGTGTATTTTGATTGTAGTTTGGAGGCCTAGATATAACACCCCGTTCCAATTTCGAGGACCGTCAGTGTATGTATTTTAGGGTCTGTTTAGTTCGCGAATTTTTTTTGTTTTGGCTACTGTAGTACTTTCGTTTGTATTTGTCAATTAGTGTCCCATCATAGACAAATTAGGCTCAAAAGATTCATCTCGTGGTTTTCTACCAAACTGTGTAATTAGTTTTTCTTTTCGTCTATATTTAATGCTTTATGCACGTGTCCAAACATTTGATGTGACGGGAAATCTTAAAATTTTTTGGGAACTAAACGTGGCCTTACTCTAGATAGAAGGCCAAACCAAAACTCTGTATGTACTGTACGCGTTATGAACGAACCGTGTGGCCGACTCCATTGCGCGTCCGCCCGCAAACCGTGCGTGCTTCGACGATCGACTTGCAAGCAACTTGCGGCCCCCGCGCCTCATGGGAATGGGAGATTGGGAAGGACGCCGCTAGCAGTAGCAGCTCTGGACCTCTGGCATTATAAATAGAAGGCCTCGGCGCCACCACGACCACGAGCACCCCAGCCAACACACACAGCCAACCAGCCACTGACTACTCCACTCTCCCTCGCTCGCTCCCCTTGGACAAAGGCAGCGTGTGGCTTCTAGCGTTTCGGAGGCCGACATCGGCATGGGGCGTGCCCGCAGCACCTGTTGGCCACCCGCGGCTCCTGCCCTGCTCCTCCTCCTCTGCTTCTCCCACTGCGTGGCGGCGGCTCGCGTCCTGCTTCCGCTGCAGCCAGCCGCAGTCGTTCCTCCTCTGGATCTTCACCAAGGTACTATGTCTAGCTACCTCATGTTGGGTTACACGCTGAAGCTCTTTTCTAACTCCATCATATCTAGCTAGCTACCAGGTACCAGCTCAGCTGCTAGCTGCGGGCACTGACGTTCTTGGCCTTTCTTCTTCAGCAGAGAATGGTGTCACGGCGGCAGCCGCCGACCGCCTCGTGTTTCAGCAAGGTGAGGCCGCGGGCAATGGCGACGAGCTCTCCTCCATCTCAGAGGTGAGGGGAACCGGGGGAATAAAACCGAGCCCAATGAATCTGCAAGCCTCGAGGCTAATTAATCAAGAGGCAGCTCAAGGTGATCTTTCATGATGTCCCTGTTTCTGCAGATGATGGGAGGAGGAGAGGAGGAGGCTGTGGCGTGTGCGGAGGACAAGAACGAAGAGTGCCTTCAGAGGCGGCTGCTCGGCGACGCGCACCTCGACTACATCTACACGCAGCACAAGGGCAAGCCGTGACCGTGTCACCATGAGGAGGAAGACATGCATCTCGCCTTGTTGGGCAGAGTGCGTACAAGCATGCTGGGAAGTTGATAAACGATCAGGCTGGAATCGCATCTGGTTCTATGATACCATATTGGAATACATCTACATGCTCGTTTAATTATGTTGTTGCATGAATTAATCTGTTTGTATTGTAAATCTGTATGTGTGTGTGCGCGCGTCTGATAGTAATACATGGTTGCTACCTAGTAGTCTAGTACTAATGCCTGGCAGGTCCATGCATGCTTGGTGTAGGTAGGTATATCCCGGCAGTATAAAGATCGTGCAGGTCCATGCTAGAGTAGTAAAGATTGGTTTGGTTGTTTTCTCAGTGATGTATAGGCCGGTGTGCATAAGGCTGGACGAAAAACTCGAAGCTCGTTAGCTCGCTCGGCTCGTGGCTGGCTCGGCTCAGCTCGGTTCGGCTCGTTACGATAACGAGCCGAGCCGAGCCAGGATTTTAGCTCGTTAGCTATAACGAGCCAACTCGAGCTGGCTCGTGAGTCGCTCGCGAGCCAAACGAGCCGTAGTTTTAGGAAAAAAAATCATCATAATTTATATTAGTTTTGTATTACTTCATGTCTTGCACTTCACAAATGGATGATATGTTAGCTCATATGAAAATTTTATTCGATTTAAGGCTATTGAATATATTATTTTTATATTATTAATATTTTTAAGCTTTAGATAAATGCAAATATTATATTTTGTGTATTTTTTATACCTGGCTCGCGAGCCTAACGAGCCAGCTCGAGCTCATAACGAGCCGAGCCGAGCTAGCTTTCTGGCTTGTTAAGATAACGAACGAGCCGAGATCCTAACGAGCCAGAGCCGAGCCAGCTCGGCTCGTTATCAGCCTTAGGTGTGCATCTTAGCTAGCTCTACTAGTTTGATTTGGTGTGCGTGTGTGATCGATATCGAGGTTGTGAACAAGCTTAATCATGGCCATCGTCTCTTTCTTCTCTTAATCAAATGGAACTTAGTAACCTGGTATACTACTACACACTTGTACTACATTGTTTTTTTCTGAGCACGCCTGAATGTCTGTGTCTCCCTGTCTCCCTGATGGTTGATGGTTCTGTGTGTGACCCCTATCAGAATGATTTCCTTCTTGCAAACAGTTCCCCGCCAACCATTTTCTTGTTACCAGTCCGCAAGAAAACAAGCATTGTGGGTGATGTAGCCACAGTTGCTACTAGTACACACAATCTACAGTACTAAACTACTGTACAATGAGTTTACATTACAGATGAGCGGCTCGCCGAGATTCCATGATGCATGGTCGGAGGGAGCTGGCTAGTCGAAGTCAACACCATGGCATGGCACCATGCGGCTACACCTCTTTTTTTTAAAAAAAAAGAAGAAAAAGAATGGAAATGATTGGTTACAGCTCATTTTCATATTTCTTGGATGACAGCTGCCCCGGAAAGAGAGACAGGCAAAGATGCTCCTCTGAATCAGATAAATCCCCGGTCCTTTATCACACACTAAGGCCCTGTTTGGTTCATGAATGTTAAAATTTAACTCTCATCACATCAATGTTGCGGTAAATGCATGGAGTACTAAATGTAGACTAATTGCATGCATGTCGGCACAGATTAGGAGTAATTTACAAGACGAATCTATTAAGCCTAATTAGTCCAAAATTAGAAACTTTTTGTTAAATAAGACGAAAGTGCTACAATATTTGTTAAACTTTAACACCTCTAACCAAACAGGTCCGCTACCTATCCACGTCGGTATATAGCGGATGGAAGGAGGTGCACTGCGAACGGTAAAACGTACGCCATATATACTACGTACGCCAAATTAAGAGGAACCGCTACTACTTGACCGGCCGCTGCTGCTGTCCGCCGCACGAGCGCGCGTGAGAGTAGGAGAGAGAGAGAGCGGCCCCACTTGAAGAACAATGAAAAAAATGTTATAACTCACCAACCAAAAAACCAAATTAAATTTCGATTGCATCATTAAATTCGTTGCAATAAATACTTCAAAACAAAATATCACATGGATATATTTAGATAAAGTGATAAGTGGGCCCCACAGTGGATAGATGATGATATAGAGGATGAATAGATGTGAGAAAACTGTATATTTTATGGTGACTATGATAGAATATTCTTTTTAGAGGATGAATATAGAGGTCCATGCGTACGAATAGTCTAATACACGAAACTTTTCTGTCTTTCAGAAAGAAAGATGCTGTGGTATCTGTGAAAGCACTTGCGCCATTCAGTAGTCAAATCTCAAACCAAAGCGATACACTATTAATCTATATGAAAGTGAAGCATCATGTGGCATGACCTGACAAGGTTGACGAGCCTAGAGCACTACGTATAATACAGCTGCTGAGTTTACAAAGTTGCATTGCCAGATGGTCCACTAGCATTGCTTCAGTACTAGGAGCAGCCTTACTATATAGTACTCTGGCACTCTGCTACGGATAAGAAAAGGGAAGCTAGCCATCGATCTGATCTTGTTTACATGAATTCTTGAAAATGCATGCATGCGTGAATATATGCTGCTAGCTTTTTTGGTTTGTGCAGGTCGAGTGGCCAATGCCCAATAGTGCCCCCTCCATTATCTGATCAAGCTAAGGCCTTGTTTAGATTGCAAGTTTTTTCACTCTCTTCGTCACATCGAATCTTTAGACACATGTATGGAACAGTAAATATAGATAAAAAATAAATAATTACACAGTTTGATGATAAATTACGAGACGAATCTTTTGAGCCTAGTTAGTCTATGATTGAACAATAATTGTCAAATACAAATGAAAATGTTACAGTGCCAAATTTCACTCTCTCTCCTCAATCTAAACAAAGCCTAAGCTCCACGGTGAGTGATCCATCCATCAGTGCTGCTACTGCAGCACTGATCTCACTCAGCCCTCCTGTACTGCCTGCTGTTTCCGGTTCTAGTTTACTAGGTAGGTAGGCGCGCTTCGCTGCGCCCGTATGCTTCTATTTGTTGCATGCTATTTGCTGCTGAGAATCTTGTGTAGGACTACAGTGGCATGTAGGCATACCGTGGTTTGTTTCATCATTGTCTTCTACTCCAACATTAAGATGGAGGTACTCCTAACAAACAAAAATTGCCAGGAACATGGTGCAAGGACGAAAACATAGTTATGCTAATCCATTTCGCATATAAGGAGCAGCAGGAATATTAACTGAGAAATTCAGATGCATGACATAACATATACATATTAGTGGCAAGTTTAGCTAGGTAGCAAACTGAGGGACAGAATGGTCCATCAATGAATATACAGTAAGTAGTGTAAACCAACTGGATGCTAAGAAGAGGATGGTCTAAGTCTTTGGTAAAGCTGATCGGCAGCGGACGTCAGCATCATTGGCCTTGATGAGACTCATGCAAGTTACACCGACATAGCCATAGGATCGCTAGGCGCTATCTGCATGTTATATCTGTATGAGTGACTACATATACAGTAAGTGGTCTGACTCAACTGGATGCAAGAAACGGATGGTCCAAGTCAATGGTAAAGATGATCAAGAGTGGACAGTAGCATCATTAAAGCCGACTTAGCCATAGCATCGCTAGGCGCTACCTGCATGATATATCTACGTGAATAAATCAAGGTAATTTGTTTGATGGCAAAGGAGTAGCAATATTCAAGAAAAAAATAAGTAGAGTTTTGCCATGCCTAGTTATGTTTGAGAAAAACTGTATAAATGGGCGGTTTTCCAGGTGCGAGGTTGAGCATGGGCACATAATCCCTGCAAGGATTAGCATGCAAATGTAAATCCGTGATTAAAAAGGATGACATTTTGGATGTAGCGACTGTCAGTTTAATTGAAGAATATGTAATGCTTATAGAAGGAGGCTATGAGAATATTAGATAGCCACAATCAATTTAATCGAAGAGTATGTAATGCCTATATGAGGTTATAAAATGAGCACATACGGTGCAAGGAGTAGTGATCAGTATGGAGCCCCAAAGAAACAATTATAGCAACAAAAGTGAGAATCAATATATTAGAAAGTACGATGGTCTGGTTTCTTTAGAGATAGTTGCATGAGGAACACGTACGTAAAGTCACAGAAAATAAACACAGATGACAATGTCTGAGGATAAAACAAAGTGGGAAATTATAGCACAACTTTTTGAAGTTTCAAATGTAAAGTCATCATGCAAAGTAGAAGGTGATAGTGGAGGCCAATTCTCTTTATGGCTGAGGTACGTGAGCAGTCCAGTAGAAATGAGACGGATATAGTAAAGTATAATCATCTTCTTCGTTGTGCAATATGCTTAGTGTATGCCTGTTATTTTAGCTCTGCAGATGACAAATTTGGGATAGGTAGCAACAGGGGGCATGGGTTCAAGAAATTGCAATGGAACTTCAAGTTCATTTATAGTGATGGCGATAACGATGGTGGCATACCAGAGGCTTAGGTAGCCCTGAGTTGATCACTGCATTGAAAAGAAACTGAAGCTTGACTCTGAACTGGAGGCAACATCGAGGAATCTGACACTCTGTTCATATCTAAGGCTGCACACATACAGCTCTCAAAGATTTGGGCTGTATAGAGTACAAAAAACGTAATTTTAGATCAGGTTATCATTTAGTACTATATAATTGCAAAAGTAAAAAATAACTTTTTAACACATTGTATGCATGCCGCCGCATATATACTTTGGCATTTGGACCTGTAAAGGTGCACAGATCATGTTAATTCTGTTTTCACTATATTGTAAGCAACTGTGCATGTATGAAGATAGGCTGACCCAGAACATTCTATATAATGGAAAAGGATCATTCACAACAAAAGCAATTCAGATCTAAGTAATATAATATCGCTAGAGGCTAAATAAATTAACAGCAGAATTTTGCTGCAGGAAATTTTCAATAAGGCTGCATCACTTTCTTTTAAGATTTTCTTGGACAAAGTTTCCTTGTCAACATTAACATGGAATCTATTAAGAAAATGAAGGCAAAATTAACAGCCTGTAGCTTGAATTTGTACGGACAAAAATGGAGGCATGAACATTATGTAGCATTGTAGTGTGATTAGTAAATAGAACAGCCGCCCAAGATGAAAGCAGGCGCAGATATGCAATACTACATTCATTAGAACATCAGCAATCCTTACCATTCCATAATGCCTTATTTGGCTTCTGTATTGATACAGTAGAACATATTTTTCATATATATATTAAAGAACAAATTAGCAGCAGCAGCAGCTCCCAACCGCCTGAAAAATCAAAGATGTACCGAACAAAGTAATAAGGAAATCGTGAGAAAAATGTAAGGGGACTAATTTTACAAAAAGGTTGACAATTATTTGCATATATGAATTGCATTCGATTAGAAACACAACTATCCCTAAGACTTCTCCAAATTATAGTTTATGATATTAATCACTTGATCTTTCTGAGGGTGAAGAACACTAATTTCATTCAAGGCAACAATTAAATTGGATACCAAGCTGAATAGATAAAGAATAGAAGAATGCCGTGAGCAGGATACACATACGGGAGTCTTCCCCTTTACTACCTGAATTCCTATAACTGTCAACGTACACAATTCAGGGAAGAGCAAGATGCACTTGACAGATAAAAACATATTTAAGTGGGCTTTCCTCTACAGAGATAAAATTTTATTATGCCATCATCACCACGCAATACAAATCATCAAAGAGAACATACGTACATGAGCAGTGACAAATTTGTATCAGCATCAACCAGGTACACCCATTGCTCACAACGTTATCTGAAGAAAATAATTTATTTAGAGCAAGAGAAAAATTAGTTGAATGGCAGTGCGATAAACATAAATAGATGATAGTCTGTCTACAAAATACACATGAATGAAGCTGGTTGAAACTTGAATTCGAATCATGTAACGCCAATTTTAGTAAACCACCATAAACTGAACTATTAGAACAAAATAAAGCGTAGCACTTACCTGTGAGGGAACCATCAATTGGTGCCACGGATCAACGGAGTGCAGCAGCAGTCATGAAGATAAAGACCCTAGTATTCGAACAAAATCAATGTGGATCTTGGAGGAAAATCAAATCAAAACTGAGAAATATGGTAACTCTTATTACTCCTGGATCTCAAATAAAAAAAAACTGAGAAATACGGTCAGAGTAGCTGAGAGGTTAATGAAGCTGGCGAAGTCTTTGAGGCTCGGTAAAGCTACCCACGGTGGGCGGCACGACACTGTATCGGAGAGCGCCACCAGCCGTGGAGTTTTGGCGCATTGATCAGAGCAGAGGAGCGCAAACCACTTAGATCAGAGCGAGGGAAACGTCGATTCGGGTGGGAGCGGCTCTACCTGTGGTGGAGCAGGTGCCAAATCGGTACAGAGGAGACCGTCGTCGCTCGCGCCAAGGGGTCAGGGATGAGGAGGAGGAGGAAGGCAGCTGGTGCGGCTCACTGTTCCAAGTCCGCTGCCGGGTTGGGCGGTCGGTGTGGCGGCCCCGCGTCTGGGCGTCGCTCTCGCTGTCCCGGCTCGCAGATCTGGGAGGGGCAGGGAGGGACGACAACGATCGTGCCGAGCCAGGAAAGGAAGGCCGAGGGGGAGGGAGAGGAAGAGGAAGAGGAAGTGGGCAACGGCCCCGTTCCCGGCGTCCGCGCGGATCGGACGCGCGGAGGCGGCGACGGCGAGGCAGCCGGGCGCGGCATCCGCACGCGCTGCGGCCAGGGGAGAGGAAGAGGAGGTGGATGCAGAGCGGTGGCGGCGGGCGGGACGCACGGAGGCGGCGAAGGCGAGGCGTTCGGGCGCACATCCGCGTGTGCTGTAACTGAGGGAGAGGAAGTGGAGGCGGAGGCGGAGGCGGTGGCAGAGCGGCGATGGCAGGCAGGACCCAGCGTCGGCAAGGCTGAGGTGTGGCATCCGGGCGCACGGCGGCGGAGGCGGAGGCGGAGGCGGCGAGGCACATTTCGCTTTTCTTTTTCTTTCACGGGGGCAGGGGAGGAAGAGGAGCAGCGGAGGCCGCGAGGCGCAGCGAGGTTTTTTTTCCTTTTTGTACGGAGACCGCGGCCTATAACGAATGGGGAGCAAACGCATGCTTACACACGCACGAGGCACGGGGTTTCGCCTGATTGGGGAACAGTAATCGCTACAGTGCACGAAGCGCTCTGAGCGCGCGGATTCTACGCGCTATATGGAGTTTCATATTAGAGCAGCAGGGTATATAGTGCGCATACATAATGCATTGTTGGGGTTTTATTGGTTAAAGCAGCATTGTCAGCTCACTGCACTAGCCAAGTTAGATGCTGTATCTATAGTACTACTCCTATATGCAAATACAACAGATGGAGACGCTGGACACTTTGGCCTTGTTCAGCTGGCTGGCTGCCAGCTAGCCAGCAGTGCTTTTCTCTCATATCATTTCAGCATCAGCCACCAGCTACCAGCCAGTCAGCAGCCTCACAACAAATCAGCACCGGTCACCAGCCACCAGCCAGCCCAACCAGGCCTTTATTTGCAGTCGCTTCTTTTCCGGCAGGTCGTCAATGTGAACAACCAAAGAGGTCGGCCACTTGCAAAGCTGCTAGCTGCTAGCCTGCTACTGCTACTTCTATCGTGGGAGCACGTTTTGCTGGTTTTTTGGCCGCACGATAATCCACCGTACGTCTGGGTCTGGCTATCCGATCCCGGCCGGATAGAGCAAGAGATCTTGCGCACTACTGTGCATGTTGATCAGATCAGGTCTACTACTCAGCTTGTATGTGCCAGTATCTGTTCGTGCAGGGCAAGTTCAGTTCATTTGGCCAACCTACCCTGTCCAAAAAAGTGTCATTCTCAGTTTCTAAACTTTACGAGAAGTGAAACAGCATCAACTTTGATTAAATATATAAAAGAAACACAATGCATAATTAGTATCACTAGATGGATCACAAAATATGTTTTATAAAAAAAACTTATTTGAAGCACAAACCACATAGTGACACTAGACCTGGGATACCATAGACAGAGTAGCTAGGTGATAGGATAAACACGCACCATGATGGTCGCGATTGCAATTCCGCAGACAGATGGTGGTCGCCATGCGCATCAATGCATGTTAGCTAGTGGCCGGCGGCCGGTGTCCCAAATGGTGGTCCGCATCTGTACATCCATCCAAGCATCTTGTTACCGACGGCTCCCAACTTCGCACGCCTCCTCTACCCACTAGCTCTCTCCGTCGCGGCCCCAGTTCCGCCCCCCTCGCTCTTCTCGGGCGTCCTTGCCGGCGGAGAGAGTAGGGTGAGCCGGCCTCTAGTCTCCGTAGTCTAGTACAGTAGTTTAGTAGGTTTAGTTGAGTACTTCGAGTTGAGCCAGTTGGCTGTTATCTTCTCCCTTGCCGTCCTTGCTGCCGCCGCCATACTCTTCGGCTTCCATGGTTTCAAGGTGAGTCTCAATAAAATAAACTCCCCTCTCTGCCGAGCAAATCATCCACATCTCGCCCCCACTCGCATCCGCTTGGATCTGCCCGGTTCCACCTTCGATTCGGCCATGGTTGTTGTGGTTCCTTCTGTCTGCGATGCAAATCTGGTCGCCCCTAGGGTGGATTTGCGTATCTATGTTGTGGAACTATTTCTCATCATGCCGTCATCGCTACGTCTGTTCATCTCCAAGCAGTCTGGAACTATTTCTCATCATGCCGTCATCGCCCTCTCCGTAGCTCGTCTTGCAGTGTGCCATCCACCGTGGGCTCTGAGGTTGCCTTCTTCGTAGCCCCCGTCGACAGATTTAATTTTATCCTCGGTTCGTCGGAGATGGTCTCCACCGCCGGCAGCCTCAACCCTTTTAAACCTTCGCTTCGCGAGGTCCTTCCGCCCCGGTTCCATGCGCCCGTGTTGCCTCTGGAACCTCCCTCCGGCGATCTGCTCGATGATGTTGCTGGTGAGCCCATCTGCTGCTCGGCTCCATGCCACGCGTTCTTCAGCGGCGTCGTGTTCGTGACGCGTGGGTGCGTGTGTGCTCAGATGTCCTTTTGGGATAGTGATGTATCACGATCCTCATTTGAGGGTCTCTTTGTAACATGGCTGCTAACTTCTATTATATAATACTAGCAAACGTACACGTGCGTTGCAACAGGAGAAAAAAGATGTACGAACGAAATACATAAGTGTTACGTATCTATTATTCATGTTTTATTCTTTTTATATAATTTTAAAACTATAATTTATTTTATAATGATCATGACATCGAGTATAGTATAAGTTAATATTGGTAATAATATATCCTTTCTTCGTTATTACACGTTTCATTTGTTCCCCTCAATGACTTGTTGTGTATCAATCTCTTTTCGATTGAACGGATCCTACGTAGCCATCTCTAAGCGAATCTTTTATATCTTTCCTAAATAACAAAAATAGAGATTTTTTTTGTAGAAAAACAGCCTTCAACAGCCCGTTCAACTGAATATCCAAATATAGATATCCTCTATTTCCTGTGATGAGAATCATATTTTTAAATTTATAAAGGCATAAATATTAGAATATTAATACTGTGTTATAATGCATTGAAATTTGAAGAGATTTTTTTTTTTCAGAATTCTCTTACCATCGTGGATGCAGTGGTTCCGGCTATTGTTTCGGTTGATACTTGCTAGAAGATGATGTTTGTGCTGACGATGTGTTTTTTTGTCGTCGTAATTTATACTGGAGGAGAAGAATCGATGTATTTTTTTATCTATAGGCTCTCGACGAAAGTGCGTGAGTTTGTCTTAGATCTCGTTGGTCGCCTGGTTTTGGTTTTATATCTGCCGTCATGAGCCATGTCGGAATAAGATCTTTATTGGAAAACTGTTTTTTAAAAGGAATTGGCCAAGAAAAATATAATATGTTTTTTAATACCTTATCGGTTGAAAAATAGAAAAGAAAAAATATTCACCACCAGCTGTATGGAGATAGAAGTTGAAGTTTGCTTCCTCTGTAAACAGACTGAGGAGAATATAAAATAAGGAAAGGGTGTTGCTAGCGCCCGGACGCCCGGCTTGAGTGCCGCGTCCGGACGCTGCAAAAACCACGAGAGCGCCCCCGCCCGTCCCGCCCCGTACGCCCCCGCACCACGAAAAAATGAAATGGCGAACCCCGCCCCGCTCCCGCACCGGCGAATCCCCTCGGCCCGCCCCCCCCGTGTGGAGCACCACCGCCAGCTTACCACCAAGCCCCCCCTCTCCCTCGCGCGCACGGATCTAGCTCGCCCCCAACCTCGCCGACCCTAGCACCTCCGCCCCCCACCAGCTCACCACCATAAAATCCCCCCCCCCCCAACCCCCCACAACTACAAACAAGGAGGGAAAACTATTGCAACAACGAAGGGACCTTAATGAAACAAACAAAAAAAGCTGTTGAAAACATACGCAAAAAGCTATTGAAACATCAGAAAAACAACTAATGAAACAAAAACAAAAACTGGTGAAACGAACAAAAAAAGAAGTTGTTGCAACAAAGAGAAGCTGCTGCTGCACCAAAGGATAAGAAGCTACTGCAACAAAAGAGAAGAAGCTACTGAAACAAAAGGAGAAGAAGCTACTGCAACAAGGAGAAAGAAGCTGCTGCAACAACAAGAAGAAAGCTAATGCAACAAAAGAGAAGAAGCTACTGCAACAAGGAGAAAAAAGTTGCTGCAACAAGAAGAAAAAGCTAATGCAACAAAGGAGATGAAGCTACTGCAACATCAGAGAAACGTGCTTCACATCATCTGTTGCCATATAGCTTAGATCTGACTCGCCAAAAAGGAGAAGAAACTACTGCAACAAGGGGAAAAAGCTACTGCAACAACGAGAGAGAAGCTGCTGCAACAAAGGAGAAGAAGCTACTGCAACATCAGAGAAATGGTTGCTTCACATCATCTGTTGAATATAGCTTGCATCTGCCTCACCACAAAATCGAGAAGAAGCTACTGCAATATCACAGAATCATGTTTTCACATCATCTGTTGCATGCAACTTAGATCTGCTTCGCCACAAAAACCATAGCCACCATCAAAACCATAGATCCAGAGGGGGCGAGGAGGAGGAGGAGGGGAGGGAGGAAGAGGAGGGGCGCATCAGATCCAGAGGAAGGAGCGCGTGGGGATCCTTCCCCACCTACCTCGTCGGAGCACATGGATCCACCACGGGGAGCCCCGATGCTCCATGGATCCGCCACGGTGGGAGGCCCCCGTACTGCCATCAAGGTGGAGGAGGACGCTCCAGGGAGGAGGAGACTACCACGCCGCTGGATTTGCGCCTCCTCCCATGGATCCACCATGGGGAGGGCGGAGCTCCCATGGATCCACCACGCGCCGCCCTCTCTCGGTCGCATGGAGGACACGGAAGCAAAGGAGGAAGGAAAGGGGGAGGGAGTGGAGGGAGGAGGGAGAGGGAGCAGGCGTGGCTTGCTGGCGAGTGCTCCTCCCCGCCAGCGTCGCGGCCGACTCTGGTGCCATGGAGCCAAGCAGAAGAGTGGGCGCGCGACTGTGAGGGGGGGGGGGGGGCGGAGTGAACGAGTAGGAGGATAGTGAGGCCGGGCGAGCAGATAAGGATGGGGAGGGAGCGGGCTTGGACGGGTGAAGTCGGTCGCGTGTGTCGAGTCCGTCCGTCCCGTCCGGACGTACGCACTGTATCATTACCGATAAGGAAAACATGCCTCCGTTTTGACAGATAAATAAATAAAGGAGAGCGGAGCAAAATAAAGAACATAACCCTTATTCTTTTCTATTTGAATATTAAGAGTTCTATTTAGAATACTCAGGATCCGAGAAATCTATTTTAGATTAGGATTCCTACTTCATATTGGTCTAGACACAGCACGAGTTATATATATAAGTCCGGACAGAAAAAAAAACTCTCAATTATCCGGCAGTTAGAGGGAGACGGACAAAAAAAAATAGATAGACGAAAAAAGACTGAAATTTTGCCTTTTTATTATTATTAGGTAGGTATAGATATATGTGAGTTGTCAAAAAAAAATTGTAGTTCGTGTGCATCTTTCCTTGCAGACCAAAGTTTACACTATGTTTGACGGCGAGTGTAGAGGTATACGTTTGGGCTTTGGCCATGCATCATTTGACTGTGTCAGGTTAATTTTCATGCATGCATGACTCGATCGTTCATCAACATATACTCCCATGCTGCTTGTTGAGGCTTCAGATCGAGGCAGTATTTTTTTTTCAGTACGCGCAGGCATTAGCTAGCTGCACAAGCTTTCAACGCTTGGTGGCTAGCTAGCAACCAAGATAGGATTAGGACGACGCGGTTTCCATCGATTTTTTTTTAAATAATATTTTTTAATAATTAATTGCAAATCTAAAAACTGTTATACAAAAATTTGACATATAGCACCCCGTTGGCTTCTCAATAGCCGATAGGACTCCTGTCGGCTTCTCACTAGCCGATAGGCCTACGTGGCGTACGAGTGACACGCCAAGGGACCCTGTCGGCAACTGGAAGACCGACATGGCTAGTCGGCCCATGGAAGCCCGACAGGTCCGTCGGCATTTGGTGCGCGGCAGCGACCATGGCAGCGACCAACCATACAAAAGCGCAGCATCCAACCAGTGTCAGGTTGACGGTGTTGCTCAGAAACACAAGGTGGCAGGCTCTCAGATACTCAGATCTAGCAGTACACACCGTACCTGCAACTGTAATATAGTATTGTACGGTACTAGTAGTTCTCGGATGGCCGGAAAGAAACCTGTAGCAGCATAGCTGCATGCATACGTTGCCGTCTGCAGGTCTCTGCTAGCTCTTCACGGAGGGACCTTCACGTTCACGGTCACGGGCACACGGCACGAGCCGAGGCCGAGTGTGACCATCGACCGATGACTGAGTCGTGCATGCCAGCCTGTGCCTCTGTAGCTAGTCTGTGCTCAACACTGCATGCAGGCAGGCGAGTGTAGGCTCCCGTTGCATATGCTTGGCACCACGATGAGCGCAGCTGCATCAGGGCTCTGGTTGCATGCTGACGCAGCTCAGAGAGGAAAAGCTCATGATACAGTGTGAGTTACAGTCATCGAGAACAGCTCTAGGCCTCGAATCTGGTCATGTGGTGGATGCACCGGAAGTCTGGCTCCGGCTCAAGCAGCTCTACCAATCAGTTTAACAGAAGCTGTTTAGAACTATTTTTCATTGAAAAAAAGAGCCAAAACTGTTTTAGAGAAGACAGAGAAGACGTAGCTTCTCCAAAATAGCTTCAACCAGAAGAGCTCTTAAGGAGAAGTCCTACCAAACTCGTAAGGAGAAGTCATAATAAACATGGCCTACAAAGGCACAACTGCTACTAAGCATAGTGTTCAGTGTTGTAACGTGTGTGTGTTTTGTAAGGGGCTGCTATGTGACAATGACTGAAATTTTTAGCAAACCTACACGGCAATGAATAGTAGCCCTTAATGCTCATCCAACCGTCCAAAGCCATTGTTGGCCTATACACGTTCAAACGGTTAACCAACCAGTACCGTTAAAAGGACACAACTTACTGGAGACAATTAATAATTCTTTTGTACAACCAAACGAAAAAAGAAAATTATTTGTTACCTGAACAACAATAAAAAATGGAACCTAGTACATAGAAGAAGTATTATAATGAGTCAAACATCTCTAATTTAGACCGACAAGATTTTTGTAAAAAATATTTTAATCTATAAATGTTCAAAAAAGAGTAAAATAAATTGGTATTCCTTAAACTTAGAAGATGGTGTCATTTAGGTCCTAAATTAACTTTTCCTGAGTTTGTAAACTTGTCCTAAACTCAAAAACTCATCTAAATGGGTTTCAATATACTCCATCTGCCGGCGTGGCATGCTGACTTTGCTGACGTGGATCTAATATGTTGGGTCTAGTATCTAAATTTGAACAATGGTGCCATCTAGTTCTCAAACTTCCAAACATGCTAAACACGTGCACAAGGTACCTATATTTGCATGGTTGTACCATCTAAGTCTTTAACTTCCAAAACTGCAGATCCAAGTCGTACTTGTTAGCCGGGCCACACAAGATATAAATTAACGTTATTTGTGGTAAAACACATATGTGGTTATTGACTATGCACCTAACATGTCTCTTTCCCACTCCTTCCTATGCGGGCCCACATGTCGTTGCTCTCTATCATATCCTTTCCACTCCCGCCCCATGCAGTCGTGCGTACGGATGGAAATGGACGTCTAGAAATCTGAATTATCCGAATCCGTATTTGTTAAAACTTGTGATATGGATATCCGAATTCTTATCCGTTTATAAATATGAATGTATCCGAATTCATTTTTCAATATTTTTCTCTATCCGATTCCAGACCGTATTTGATAAAATATGGAATATCCAATGTTTATGTGTATCCGCGAAGAACAACATATTTATCTGTATCCGATATTTAAGGCCATGTTTGGTGCTGCTCTTGGCTCCAGTTCCCGCTGGCAGCTCTAGCACTAGAGCCAGAAGAGCCACACCAAACATGGACACGAGGAGAAGCACTTCTAGGTGTCCGGTAGAGGAGCCGGAGCCGGATCCGTCATAGGTGTGTAAAGGAAATGGGTTGAACGGGTTACCCTTCCTGGGTGTCCGGCTTCATGTTTAATAGGCAAGGAAGAGCCCCCTGCGTGGCATTACATGCATGGTCAAGATTACATATGTCTGATCCTAAGTATGTGCATCTGATCCTAAGACTAATCTCGCCCACTCAACAATCCTGAGCATGGCGTTGTTCTCGTGATGCTATTCTAAGGCACACACGCATGGTTACAGTTTAACACCCCTACTCAATTTCAACCGGCCACTAGGTTGAAATTGTTTCTAAAGGCTCCTATCTTGGTGGCAAGTACGTAGAGGTTTTGTGAATCCGTCTGCTAACTGATCAGCAGAGTTGATGAACCTGATGTCTAAGAGTTTTTCTGCTACTCTTTCTCGAAACAAAGTGAAAGTCTATTTCAATATGTTTGGTGCGAGCGTGAAACACTGGATTTGCAGATAGGTATTTGGCGCCAATATTGTCACACCATAGTCGAGCTGCACGAGGATGCAATATACCAAGTTCATCAAGTAATTTTTGAATCCACATTACCTCTGTTGTTGCATTGGCCAACGCTTTGTACTCCGCTTCAGTGCTGGAACGTGAGACTGTGGCTTGCTTCTTGGCACGCCATGAGATGTGGTTAGGCCCAAGAAATACCGCAAAGCCACCTGTTGACCTTCGATCATCGGGACATCCTGCCCAGTCAGCATCACTAAATGCACTTACCATCATAGAGTGAGAAGGTCGAAATCTGAGTCCCAAGTTCAGGGTTCCTTGCACATATCGCAAAATCCATTTGACGGCACTCTAGTGGACTGTGGTTGGTGCAAGTAGGAACTGACATATTTTGTTGACCGAAAAGGAGATGTCTAGCCTTGTCAAGGTCAAGTACTGTAGAGCTCCTACCACACTTCTATACCTTGTTGCATCATCAGAATTTAATTTGCTTCCATCTGTGATACTGAGTTTGTCTGAACTCGCAAGTGGGGTAACCACAGTTTTACAATTTGCCATACCAGCTCGGTACACAACATCTTTGGCATACTGTTCCTGTGACATAGTTAGACCCTCCCTTGATCTCTTGACTTCTATACCTAGGAAGTAATGGAGATCACCCAAATCTTTGAGAGCAAAGTCATGTTCCAAGTCTTTGAGGAGGGCATTTGTAGCTTCTGTGGATGAGCTGGCCACGATAATATCATCAACATAGACCAGGACAAATATAGTGTGCTGACCTCTATGATAGAAGAACAATGATGTATCACCTTTGGATGGAAGGAAGCCCAGAGATGCAAGTTTGGCACATAATCGGGCATACCATGCACGTGGTGTTTGCTTGAGACCATATAATGCTTTGTCAAGTTTGCATACCCAATGTGGCTTGGTTGTGTCAACATAACCTGGGGGCTGCCGCATATATACTTCTTCTTCAAGGATGCCATGAAGAAACGCATTTTGCACATCTAACTGTCGAAGAGACCACCCCCTTGATACTGCAATAGACAAAATGAGTCTGATGGTAGCTGCTTTGACAACTAGGCTAAAGGTGTCTTCATAGTCGATTCCATAACGTTGCTTGAAACCCTTAGCAACAAGTCGAGCTTTATGCCTGTCGATGGAACCATCGGATTTGCGCTTCACTTTATAGACCCATTTGCAGTCGATGAGGTTTTTTCCTTGAGGTGGAGGTACGAGATGCCAGGTCTTGTTTCGATGTAAAGCTTGAATCTCATTGTTCATAGCCGTGCTCCAATTTGAGTCTTGGAGAGCTTCCCGGATGGATGCTGGTTCTTCGGAGGCAGTAGCAGTCATGCCCCAGCGCACGGTTCCATCTGTGCGGAGCTTGGGACATGTAATGCCTTGAGAAAGTCGAGTTGTTGGGGAACTGGACGCAGGAGGACAGCAGAAGCCATGGCCGTAGAGGATCCGGAGGGGAGAATCTCGGCTGTCGCTGTCTCCCGCGCGATCTCGGTCATCGTCGGCGGCAGGTCCTGTCCCCCAGCTACGGGATCGCTGTGTGCAGCCACATTCTGGGCCACAGGATCCACGTGAGTGGCTACCGAGTCAGCAGGCACAGAGAATCCGGGTCCCGCTGGGACCGCGTCGTGCGCTGGTGCCGCGTCGTGTGTTGGCGCCGCGTCGTTCGCTGGCACTGATCCCGATCCGGATCCTCGCGCTGCAGACGGACGTTGTCCGGTGGAGGTGCCAGACGGATCCGCCTTAATCGCCGGGCCGCCGTGCTATGTGTCTCCGTGGGGGAGGCACATGAGATAACGGCGACTTGAGGCCATTTGTTCACCGTTTGAAGCCGTGTCTTCACCAATGGACTTCGGGTTTTTTTTTCTGCATCATCATAGCAATGAACAGAGCTTGGAGCCAAGTTAGATGCAGGGTCAGTGGAATGTCGATCATGCAAAGTTGCGTCCCCAAAAGAAGTAGGATTTTGAAGGGATTCAGGAAGGAGCAAGACCTCTGCCCGAAGACGTGCTCCTGCATTGGGGTTCAGTTCAGAAAAAGGAAATATATGTTCATCGAATACAATATCTCTGGAGATATAAATGCGTCCTTCTGAGGGGTCTAGGCACTTAAAGCCCTTATGAGAGTTACTGTAGCCAAGGAAGACACATCGTTTTGAACGAAATTGAAGTTTTTTTTGTATTATATGGGCGAAGGTTAGGCCAGCACGCGCACCCAAAAGTCTGGAGGAAGGAGTAGTCAGGTTTCTTGCCAAGGAGGCGTTCAAGTGGTGAGATGTTGTGGATGACTTTCGATGGTAGGCGGTTAATGAGAAAGACAGCTGTAAGGAAAGCTTCGTCCCAGAATTTTAGGGGCATGCTGGCGTGAGCAAGAAGAGATAGCCTTACCTCAATGATATGTCTGTGTTTGCGTTCAGCTGCACCATTTTGTTGGTGTGCGTGAGGGCATGAAATATAGTGTTCTATTCCGACACGCTGGAAAAAGGAGTTTAAGGTTTGATATTCACCCCCAGTCAGATTGTACTCTCAATATTTTACTATCAAACTGTCGTTCTATGAGATTTTGAAAATCTTTGAAGCATGAAAACACTTCAGACCTGTGACGCAACAAGTAGACCGAAGTAGGTGCGGGTCCCCAAACATCAGAAAAGATCAAATCAAAAGGCTTGGGTGGAACTCTAGTTGACTTAGGGTATGGTAGCTGGTGGCCCTTGCCCCGTTGACATGCATCACAAATTGCATTGTTATTTGTACCAGAAGTAAAAGGAAGATTGTGTTGATCTAACACATGCTGAACTACAGCCGAGGATGCATGCCCTAGTCTAGCGTGCCATAATGATGATGATGGCTTGAAGGCGCCAAACACTTGTTTATTTGATGAAGGCTTGAGGGGATAGAGTCCCCCTTCAGATCTGCCGTGAAAAAGAGTCCTCTCGGTCCCCTGTTCCTTGATGAAAAAATGATGGGGATGAAATTCAATAAAGGCATTGTTATCATGAGCTAGTCGATGAACAGATACTAAACTTTTATGTGACTTGGGAACATGAAGTGTATTTTTAAGATGAATTTGGCTATGTGGGGACTGCAAAATGCTATGACCGAAATGACCAATGTTCATACCTGCACCATTTGCAGCGTGCACCTGTTCATTGCCGGTGTACTTGTCGCGGATCGTCAACTTTTCAAGTTCTCCGGTGATGTGGTCCGTAGCCCCGGTGTCCATGTACCAGTTGCTATCCACACCGTAGGAGGAAGAGGTTGCCGCCGCCGCCATCTTCTGAGGGGGGCCGGTGAAGTTGAGATCATACCGCTTGAAACAGCGGTTGGCAGGGTGCCCTTCATTGCCACATACTTGGCAGAAGACACCTGCCTCGAAGTTGCTTTTATGTCCTCCGCTGCGTCCACCCTTAGGGCCGCGTCCAGATCGGCCGCGATTGCCACGGCCGCATCCGTTGTAGGGAGGGCGCGAGTTGTTGTTGGGAGCACCACCCCCCGCTGCCTCAGGCAGCCTCGTACATCCTTACGGGCCTCGACGTCGACTACGAATCCGTTGTCACTACTGTCGCTGCGCGCGTGGAGCCCATCACCATCCACGAACTCTATGCCTAGCTCGTCGCCGTAGAGTTCGTGGATGGTGATGGGCTCCACGCGCGCAGCGACAGCAGTGACAACGGATTCGTAGTCGACGTCGAGGCCTGTAAGGATGTACGAGACAAGTTCCTTGTCATCCAGCTTGCGGCCTGCCGATGCCATCTCATCAGCGAGGCCCTTCATCTTGGTGTAGTACTCAGCCACCGACGACGAGCCCTTCGAAGCGGAGGCCAGCGCCATGCGCGTAGATATGACGCGGGCGCGGGATTGCGACGCATGCTGCCTTTGGATCGCGGCCCAGAGATCAGCCGCGGTCGTGGCAGACGAGACCTGCGCAAAAATCTCCTTCGAGAGTGAGGAAAACAAGTAGCTTAGGACTTGTTGGTCCCTGGCGATCCACTTCCCATGCTCTGGGTTGGGATCAGGATCAGCAGCCTTCCCGTTCGGATCAGCCGGCGCCGCCACAGGGAGGAACTCGGACGGCGGCTTGGTGGAGGGAGATATGTATCCCCAGCACTCGGCTCCTTTTAGGGTGGAGGAAACTTGGGCAAACCACATGGAGTAGTTGCCTTTGGTGAGAAAGACGGTGGGCGGTGGAAGGAAGCCGAAGGAAAAAGCGGTGGTGGAGGAAGATTGCGCCATGGATCGAGAGAAAGCTTCCGAGGGGAATTCCTGCTCTGGTACCATGTAAAGGAAATGGGTTGAACGGGTTACCCTTCCTGGGTGCCCGGCTTCATGTTTAATAGGCAGGAAAGAGCCCCCTGCGTGTAGGGATGAAAACGGACGGAATTTTTCCCGTACCGTCCCGTTCCGTTTTCTATATTTTCCCGTCCGTTTCCGTATTTGCGAGATCCCGTTTTCGTATTTGTGGAAGTAGAAAATGGTGTTTTCCGTCCGTTTCCGAGTAATCCCGTTTTAATATGGAATAGACCCGTATTTATTCCGTTTTTATCCCGTTTTAAATCTATACTCAACATGTTCAACAATTACATGTCCTTATGTTAATATAACTACGAATCACCAAATATGCCTGTTATGTTCACGTACATAGCATGTAAATGAATATTAAACTTTGTATATATTATTACATGACTTTATATATGTATACTTTGAGAATATTATATTATGTGATCTTAATTTAATTTTCCGGCTCTCCATCCGTATTTGTTCGTTTCCGTATGTCTGCATATTCCGATTCCGTTTTCGAACCCGTATTTTCCGAACCCGATCCCGTTTCCGCTAAAAAATATAGAAACGGAAGTAGAAATAGGGTTTTTCCTTCCGTTTCCGTCCGTTTTCATCGCTACCTGCGTGGCATTACATGCATGGTCCAGATTACATATATTTGATCCTAAGTATGTGCATCTGATCCTAAGACTAATCTCGCCCACTCAACAATCCTGAGCATGGCGTTGTTCTTGTGATGCTATTCTAAGGCACACACGCATGGTTATAGTTTAACAAGGTGTACGGACACGGAGCCACGTTTTGGTGTTTCGTCTCTCGGCTCCGTCTATGGAGCAGCGCACGAGGAACTGTGCAAAACAAGTTATAAGACAACACTTTTTGACCTTATTCTAGTGAAATATACACAACACTATACAACAAGGGCAGAAGGCCGTGCTAGAGCGTGGATTTGCCGACACCAAGCCAAGGGCGATGAGCCCGACTCGCCCATGGCCAAGCTCAGCAGGATATACTACATGGATACATAATTTTGTAAATTTGTTAATCTATATTATATTGAAATATAATTTAGTGAAACTATTTTTTTGAGGGGGTGAAACTATTTTTTTTGATGATGTAGAAGTTGATGTTTTTTTTGAACCTGGGATTTTCATTATTTATCAGCTGACAAATCCGCAGCTATGATTACAGCAATGTGATCAGGAATAGAATTAGAAATTAGCTCATTCCCTTCTACAAAATCATAACCCAAAGAAGCCAATTCATGGGCCACCCGATTACAATCTCTACCCTGGAACACACACTCAAAATGAATAAAATTTGTAGAGACTAAGAACTTGAGTTCATTCACCAGACCTTCCTCCAGTCTATCACAGACCTCAGTTGAAACCAGAGCTTGTTTGATCAACAAGGCGTCAGTCTCCAAAATCAGCTTACCAATGCCAAGGTTCAGTGCAGTCTGAATTCCTTGTAAACACGTGATCACCTCAGCTTGGAAGGGACTTAGGAGATGATTGATCCGTCCTCTACCAGTCATCACTACACCACCATCATTGTCCCTGATAACAAAATCCCAGCTTCCCGATTTCTCTGAATCCTTGTATGAAGCGTCACAGTTCAGTTTGAGCATCCCAGCCGGCGACCTGTGCCACTTGTCTGCCCGTCTCACTCTAGCTTGGCCTTGACGAGTGGATTCCCTGATTATCTCCTCTGAATAAATTCTAATGCTTCTTGCCAGAATTTCGGCGCTTCGCCCATGGCCATTCTCCCTGACTGCATTTCGTGCAGACCAGAGAAACCACATCAGGATCACCACCTTCACCGGTATGCTGCCTTTCATTTGTAGTATAGTCGAATTCACATCCCATGGGGAGAGTAAAGGAGCCAGGGTCTGACGTTCATGCTCCAAGCCGAGATCTCGCCACACAGTTTTGGCGTACTTACATTTGAAGAAAAGGTGCCCTCCATCTTCATCCTTCCTGCAACAGATTGGGCATATAGTGTAAATTTGCATGCCTCGTCTTGCCAAATTACATCGCAATGGATGACTGTTATGTGTCAGCCGCCATAGAAAGTGCTTGATTTTGTTTGGACACTCTAACTTCCAAAGCTTTTTCCACAAAGCTGAAGAAACATCCTTGCTGCCCCCCTGCGCACCATGTCTAGTTACCGTTCTAAGAATGTCATCGCGGCAAACCTTTTATGCGCTTCGGACACTGAAAATGCCTTTTTTATCATAGTGCCATGCTAGCCTGTTGTCATTCTCCAGAAATATCGGCAATGATAATATGATGCAGGCATCCTCAGGCCAGAATGTGTCATTTATCAGTTCTTCATCCCAATTTCTAGTGACAGGATTGAGTAGTTCATTAACATAAAACAGCAAGCTAGCACCTTTCGGGGTGACAGAAGTCGATGTATTTTTACATAGAAGTTGGACTTAGTACCAGTAACGATGGGTCCAAGGGAGAAACTTTGAGGCACATGACCTGGGCAAAGACTCACCTAATGGTCGTCGGTGGGCTCATCTTGGGCAATGGCCCACCTAATGGAACGTTGGTGGGCTGCTTATACGGCCCATTACAGAACTCGGAATCGTATACAGCTGCTGTGCTATCTCTACAAAACGATTCCTGCACTAAAAGCGGGCTAACGGATAGAGCACGTCGCCCATTAACCTCACAGCCGTTGGATCGAGCAGTCAAGCGATCTGGTCCGTCCAATACGGGTCGGTTCGGGTCTCGCACCCGATTAGACATCGACCGATCCATCGCGAGCCTTCGCGGATCGCAGTTCTCTGCCCGCTCCTTCGCCTCTGCCTGCGTATCTCAAGGTGCACGTCACTGCTGGCCGCATCTCGCACCCGAGAGCTGGCCACACCCACACCATGGAGGAGTCGCGCTAGGGCCAGGGCTATCTCGCCGCCACGCCAGGGAGAGCGGGTCCGCCCCTCCATGGCCGGGGACCTAGACCACGAGAGAGAAAGAGATCGAACCGGGGCAGCACGCCGGGGGCCTCGCCGAAGCGCCATGGACCGGCGCCGCCGCTTCCCTCCCACGGAGCCTGTGTGTACCATGGCCGAATCGCGACCCTCACGTGCCGGGGCCGCGATTCCCGCACCGGTGGGTCCACGCGCTCGCGTGCTCGCCTAGGCTGTGCGCCGGGCACGCGTGCTCCCAAACCACCAGGGCCGTGTGCTCCCATGTCGCCGGGGCTGCACGCCGCCGGTTCCTCACTGTCGCCGCCCGCACATCTGGCTGTTTGACCAGACCAGTACACCGTCACATACCGGGGCGGGGCAGCGACGCTGGACCTCCTCTGCCTCCACCCGCCGGGGCTCGCACATGCTTCCTCCGTGCCGCCTCTAGATAGAGGAAATAGAGCGAGAGAGAGTTGTTGCGCCGTGCTCGCGCGGCCCGCGTGGCTGTTGCAGCAGCGAGAAGGGCCGTGCTCCTACCGTTGATTTTGGATCATTATTGAGTCCCCTTCCTATGCTCAAAAGGTATTTGACTAAATGCCGCAGCAGACATTCTTCGCTTAGAACATTATTTTCACCGGTTGTACGCACGGCGGCATGCTATTGCAGGAACTATCTTTTCAATGTGACGTAGAGGGGCTGCCACTCTCCAGTCATCTCCAAGTGCAGCTAGCAAGGGCGCATCGCGTGACAAGGTGACAACTGACAACACCAAGAACCTACTGCACTATGCCAAGCAACTTCAGGTATCAAACATATTTCTCCCATTCTGATTTCTCTCTTTTTTAATCTGTGCTCTACACTTACATATCAATATGTTTTGCTACTTTGACAAGCAAATGTGCCAGCTACTCAGCTCCCGGTCCAATTTTCCTTTTGATGTGTTTAGTTTCAGTCTTTAATTAACTTCAGATGTTTGCTAAACCGTCAAAGAAAATATGCAGGAATTAAAACAACAGAATGACATTTGTGCGTGAGCATTTGTTTAGTGTCATATTACTGACAAACAAGTATACTCATATTTTGTAGGGATTTAGGTAAAAAACTAACAGGACTAATTACTCATTATAGGGCCAAGAAAAAGACAGTATTCAAGATTATTACCATTTTTATACACAAATTTAGTATTTAAAGCATACAACAACTTGAATGCCAAATACCGTATTTTTTGCAATTTGGGCCACTGTATTCATAAATTTATCTGTCAATCCGTGTGTCTGCGATGGTATGGTGTATTATTTTTTTATACAAAATCAAGGGCAATGAATCCAAGCATAGGTACAACTAACTAATAAGTCTACTGGAGTAACCAATTGTTAGCTGATCCATATCTGTACCTTGTTCCATGCCTATGATGTTTAATTTTTTCCACATACAGCTTGGATATAGTTACCAACATGTGACCTCTTTTTTGCAATTTGGGCCACTGTATTCATAAATTTATCTGTCAATGCGTGTGTCTGCGATGGTATGGTGTATTGCTTTTTATACAAAATCAAGGGCAATGAATCCAAGCATAGGTACAACTAACTAATAAGTCTACTGGAGTAACCAATTGTTAGCTGATCCATATCTGTGCTGATCCATATCTGTACCTTGTTCCATGCCTATGATGTTTAATTTTTTTCACATACAGCTTGGATATAGTTACCAACACGTGACATCTTGGTTCAAATGGAACTCTATTTGTGCCACTTCCCTCTCAGCCCTGCTCAAACATGTTTAACTTTCACTTTTTTCATACTGATGCTTCCTATTATCCTTAATTTCATCAGTTAAATGATCTAAACATCATGACATTTCATTCTACCCTTTTGAAATGTACAGAGTACTATGTGCATTTCTATTACAAGGAAATGCAGCTACCAGTTGCACATCTGTGTACCATGCCGATATGCACACTGTGACAATGATTGTCGTGTCGTTCCATGGCGGCTGGCGCTATCTTTGTACACTCAGCCAACTTAATCAATAATTATAAATTTAGTTGTAGAACATATTCAAGTTTGATGTCTACTTACATAAATCCTTTCTTATCATCCTTAGCTTTACAATATCTTGCAGGTGGCATGATTGAGTTGAAGAAAGACAAATTTAGCTATATAAGAGATCTGTCAGGAGTGACCCCTATTAAAGTTCACCAAGATTATTTCTGAAGCATGGTTAATAGATCAAACGATGCTAGTACAATGTCCATGCAAATTCAATCATTTATAACTTTTATCAGCTTGTAATTGCTAAAAGTGTGCTAGCTAAGCTGGAACTACATAAGTGAATATTCAGCTGCCAACATTATCAGCTTGCACATATTTTTACATTTAGTTACTTGTTACTACTATATGTCAAAAACTATAGAGTTTATGTCCTCAAATCCAGATTGATCCACCAGCGACATCAAAGGACTCAAAGAGTCAAAGTATATCTGGCTGGGTGCTCTAACAAGGATAAGGGACTGTGAGTTGGATTGTTTATTTGTTTATACACTCAAAGTAAGATCTGTACTTGCTACACCTTTAGAAAGTTGCAAATTGCATATTGCATATTCTTATCATCGTAATATCATAGGTAATTATTTGCTATTTTCAATTATTATCATTTTACATCACAGTATTTTTCTCATTCAAAATAAAAAATAATAATGGATATTCTTATATATCATCCAAGCAGCGAAGGATCATGGGCTGCCGCCCGCCCTGATGGTCTCCACATATGGTCTCCACATACTCTCGCACGCATCACGGGTTGGGCGACTGGCCCAACACAGGCAGGAGTGCGGCAAAGCCGCCCATGGTTAGTGGTTCCTGAATCCTGATCTAACCGAGTCCGAGTGGCCCGCGAATTGGACACCGACTCGATCGGTACCTGCAGCTAACCAGGGCACAGCACAGGAGATATAAGCATCCAATGCACTCCGTCCATCCATCCGTCCCTCCGTCTGCAACGTACGTCTTTTTTTTGTGGAAACAAAACTTTATTAAAAATTAAATAATATCCTTACAAGAGAGGGATACAATCCACTCTGGAAAACAAGCAAAAAAAAACATTGACAATCCTTAAAACTAATAGCAAACTGCGCTAATTCATGCGCCAAATTATTCTGCTCCCTACTAATATTAAAAAACTCTAGCTTGCAAAGCTGGGAGCCCACTGCACGCGTCTCATCGATGAAATGCCACAGGATGGAACGATCACGCCCAGCCGCATGGAGCTTGGACACCACCGTTTGGCAATCTGACTCTAGGGTCATCGGAATGGCAGGCCACCTGAGAGCCATATTAGCTCCCTCCAGACACGCTCTAGCTTCTACTTCTTTGGCATCCCTGCAATAAGAAATAGTACGCCAAGCCGTCAGCTTAAGTCTCCCTTCCCAATCTCTAATCACCACTCCAACAGCAGCTTCTCCCGATATTGGGTTGAAGGCAGCATCAACATTGATCTTGAAAGTACCCTGCAGCGGCAATCTCCATCGTTTCCTTTCCTTTACCCCTTTCTGTTTCTGAATTCCACACAACATACTACGTTTGCCTTTGATGTCATGCTGTACTCCCTGTTTTCGGATCATGAGCAGTGAATCCATATAACGGGTTAGGAAGGTAACCGAACTAGCAATAAAAGGAGGGGTACCGTCATGAATAACCTTATTACGGATGTTCCAAGTATGCCAGAACAACATGAATAAATTAGCCAAAGCTTCGACAGAATTGTTGTGCACAAGCATCAGTAGCCATTCCGGCTCAGCCTGAAACAGTTCCTGCTCCACTGGTAAGATCCATGATCTCTCATGGCTTGCCTAAGGGCCAAGGCGTGAGGGCAGACCACCAAAGCATGATAGGTATCTTCAGCTTGTTGGCCACATAGTTGACAAACGTCCCGATCCTCAATATGACGGTATTTCTTATTTGCTCTAGTTGGTAAACCATTGTTAGCAGCTTTCATGGTGAAGACACTGACCTTTGAAGGCACCTGAACCTGCCACAACTTCTTCCATGCTGCTCGGCCTTGCTTTGAATTAGAACTAGTACCAATATCTCCAGCTTCATAGAAATTCCAAACAGCCAACTTGTAAGCACTTCGAACAGAAAATATGCCGGTTTTCTCATAGTGCCAGGCTACAAAATCAGCTGCACCAAATGAGGGTATTTTAATTTTGAAAATCTCAGCCGCATCACAAGGGTAGAAATATCTACGTACAGCTGTCTCATCCCATGAACCTGTATCATCAATGAGGTGATGCACCCAACGGAGTCGACAGAGACGGCTTGGGCCAACCGGTTTCAGTCCATAACCCCTAGGCAGCCAGTTGTCGCGCCAAATCTGAATTGATCGACCATCCCCCACCCGATGTATAATTCCTTGTTTCAACAACTCCAGACCATACTCAACAGCTCGCCAGGTCTGTGATGATTCGCCTGCTGGTGCACGATCTAGCAGTTTGCTGTTCGGGTAATATTTAACTTTCAAGATTCTTGCACAGAGACTATTGGGGAAAACTAGTAGTCTCCATGCCTGACGAGCCAACATTGCCTGATTCATCAGCCGGAGGTCCTTGAACCCCATGCCTCCGAAAGCCTTCGGCAGCACCAATTTCTCCCAAGGAATCCACTGCATTTTTCGACGGCCGTTTTCAGCACCCCACCAGAATGCCCGAACCTGCTTCATAAGCTCATCACATAAGGTAAGCGGGAGCTTAAAAATACTCATGATATAAATGGGGAGCGCCTGAGCGACCGACTTAATCAACACCTCTTTCTCAGCAGCTGATAGGTGCTTTTCCTTCCATGCTGTCATTCTCTTGTAAAAATGTTCCTCAAGTGTCTGGAACAAACCACGACGAACATGACCATTTGGAGTTGGAAGGCCCAAATATTTTGCCTCAAATTCCACCCTTTGAACTCCCAAAACATTCCTGACTTGGGTCGATATAGTCTGGTCCAGATTCTCATTAACCAACATGGAGCATTTACTTGGGCTAAGCAGCTGTCCAGAGCACTTCTCAAAGGTGGTAATCACCGATTTAACAACCTGGGCCTGCTCCATATTTGCTTTGAAAAATAACAAGCTATCGTCAGCAAAAAGGAGATGCGATACACTGGGAGCTCTCCGGCAAACCCTCACCCTCTCCAGGCAGCCAAGACTTTCATTGTGTTTCAACAGTGTAGAAAGGCCATCAGCAACTAGCAAGAACAAATATGGTGAAAGCGGATCACCTTGCCGTAGACCACGTGATGGGGAAAAGGAGTGCGAAGGCACCCCATTGAAGAGTACTGAGTAGCGCACAGTCAACACACACGCCATGATCCACTGTACCCACTGACTTTGAAAGCCCAGCTTCTCCAACAACGTTTTTAAGAATCCCCAATCCACCCGATCATACGCCTTCGATAAATCCAGCTTATACGCACAAAAATCCTTGCCACTGTCCCTCTGTATAGCATGAATGCACTCAAACGCAATTAGAGCATTATCAGTAATAAGCCTACCTGGAACAAAAGCACTCTGCTCCACTGAGATGATACTATCTAGAATTGGTCTAAGCCGATTCACCAAACACTTTGAGATCACCTTGTAAATTACGTTACACAAGCTAATCGGCCTGAAATCTTTGAGTTCCACTGGATCAGATCCTTTAGGGATAAGCACAATTGCAGTATCATTAACCCCAGAAGGTAGGAAACCATCTCTAAAAAATCCCTGCACGGCAGCAACTACATCATCCTTTACCACCTCCCAGTGCCTCTGAAAGAAATGTGCCGGAAAACCATCAGGCCCCGGGGCTTTGAGTGGCCCCATTTGAAATAAAGCATCTGATATCCCCTCTAGTGTAAAGTCACGGCATAGCTCCTGATTCATAGCTTCCGAAATTTTTGGTACAACAAGGTGAATGAGATCATCAGGTTCCACACTCGGATCAGCAGTATACAAGTTGGAGAAGAAATCAGTTGCCATCCGCTGCATTTGTTTTGGGTCATCACACCAATCACCATTGTCAAATTTCAGCTTTTTTAATTTTATTTTTACGTGCACGCCAAACAGCCTGCTTGTGGAAATAGCTTGTGTTTTGATCACCCTCCTTCAGCCAGGCTATCCGAGACCGCTGCAGCCACATCATTTCTTCTCGATACAACAGTTCATCCATCTGGTCAGAGATTTGGCGCACTGCCGCTCTGCTGCACAACGGATCAGTTCTTGCTTCTTCCAGCTTCACCCTCAGCTCCTCCAATTCCGCCGTGACCCGGCCAAAATTATTTTTACTCCAAGAGCGCAGAGCGTTCCGAACATGTTTAAGAGCAGCCACTACACCTCCCAGCCCTTCTCTACTAGGATCAGTACACCAAGCTGTCTTGATCTCATCAGCAAGAGAGTCAAGGCGCTCCCACATAATCTCATACCTGAAAATCCTTGGCTTGTGGCGCTCCCAGCTTTCTTTCCTTATCTCCAAAAATAGTGGGCAGTGGTCTGAACGTGACGACACTAGGTGATGAAGAACTGTCTCACCAAACAAATCACGCCACTCCAAGCACGCCACCGCTCTATCCAATCTGACCTTCACATTATCATCTCCATCATGCCCATTGTCATAAGTATAAGGAAGTCCCGATAATCCCAAATCCGTGAGACCGCAATCAACCAGCATATCACGGAAAGCCACCATCTGCCTCTCCGGCCGCGGACACGCTGAAAAATGTTCATAGCCCCACATGGCCTCATTAAAATCACCAATGGCCAGCCACGGCTCTAAAGATCGCCCCCGCATTCGCCTCATTAACTCCCACATAACATGCCTCTGATCAGTACATGGCTCCCCATATACAAAGGTAATACGCATCCTGACAGCCGATGGATTTTCTCTAACATGGACATCAATATATCTTTGATGCTTTTCAATCAACGACACATCCAACGCCTCGTGCCAGAAGAGAGCCAGACCCCCTCCTGTACCTACACTGTCCACGGTAATGCAATGTTTTAAACCCAACCTCCACCTCAAATTTTCGACTCGGTTCCCCTTCATGCGTGTCTCTGACAAGAAAACCAAACCCGGGCTTTTAGCTCTAACTAGAGCCACAAGCTCTTGAACTGTTTGGGGGAGCCCCAACCCCCGGTAGTTCCAGCTGAATAGATTCATGGCTCCTGACGGGCCTCGCCGTGAGGACCCATCAGGTTATTGAATAGCTGAACACCCTCCTTCTTACTATACACATCGTCACCATCCTGCACCTTCCTCTGCTTGCTAGAAGCATCCAGAACTTCAGAGCTTTCACTGAGATCCTGGTTAACTACATTGATTTCCAGGTCATGACGTTTACCAAGAATTCCCAGGTCGTGCTTTAACAGTGCAGCATTATGTTGAACAATTTCTCGCAACTGAGGATCTAGGTTATCGCCTCGACAAACTGTGACAAGCCGCTCAGCCTCCCCTTCTGACATCGCTGGGCACTCAGCCCGTACCTTTCTGACTTCCTCAGAGACCGAATCTAGGCCCATAGCCTCCTGGTTCATTGTTGCCACTGGCATCTGGGACGAGGAACAGTGCCTCACCTTGAATTTTCACTGAGCAGTTGGACGCTTGGTTTCAGCCATACGATCCTCCCACTCCCTTGCAACATCTCGCGCAACCTCAGTCATCTTATTGTGTAGAACAGATTGAACCGGGGCCTGAGGAGCGAGCCCATTATCTCCTACTTCCTCGCCATGAATACCACCTACAGATGCCTGCAAACAGCCACCCTTGAACACTACAGGAGGTATCATCGGTGGGGTATCATGCACCCCTAGAGCCTGCACCTTACGAGCGATATCATGGGTCGCATCGGCCTCCTTTGAACCAGCTCCTGCATTAGCATTAGGCTCAGTGGTCTTTCCTGCGGCAGGCCGCTCCTTTGCCCTATCAGTCTCCTTGCCTTTTTCCATGTTTATCATGCTGCAGCCTATTATCATCCTGCCCATCAAAATTCAGGTTTCTTTTGGCCAGTGCATTTTGTCGATCCGGGATTGGAGTCACAAATTTCTTTTCTGGAGAAGCACGGAGATGTAGACCAAATCTCACTCTTCGGTCCTTTTTCGGGAGCAAACAGTCCTTCTCCACATGCCCCACATGGCCACAATATCTACAGAATTTTGGGATTCGCTCATACTTGACATGGAGACGAAGCATATCTCCAGAATCCTTATCTTTCACCTTCAAACACCTTGTCAATGGTTCATCTACCGGCATAAGAACCCTAATCCTCATATGATCAACCCAGAACCGCCCTTTAGAGTCTCTACCCACAGCCACCACTTTACCAACATTACTCCCAAGAACCTAGCCAGTCGGCTCATTCATTAAATTGAGAGGCATGTCCTCAATATTTATCCAGACTGGCATCAAATTAAGCACAACATCCGATGGCCTAATCTTGCCATCATAAGCAGCAGTGAGGAAAGGATCACCACGATAGATCCATGGCCCCCCTTGTAGCACAAAACTTTTATCCCCATCTGATCTCAACTCAATAAGAAAACGATTATCTTTCCGCCTCTTGACATCAGGAACATAATTCAGACGCCAAGCTCGTTTCATAGTTTCAAACAAACCCATGAAGCTGTAACCACGTACCGTAAGAAAGCGACCAATTATCACAAACAGGTGGGCTGTCGCAGCATCCGCCGCATCGAAGTCGAGGACGATCGGTTGTGAGTCGTCGTCCTCTTCCTCTGAGAGCAGCCCCTGATCTTCAATTTCCTCCTCCTCCATGTCGGCTCCCGCCTCCAACAGATCTTTTTTCGCATGAGAACCCTCAACTCCTGTCTCCATCACCGCGACCAGGGTCAAGAGGACGCTGCCACAAACGATTTCAGGTGGAAAAGACCACCAAAGATCCCCCTGATCACCCCCGTCGTTGCGGACAAAGGATCCGCAAAACCCTAGATGAAACCGCAGCGAGGAGAAACTTGCCAAAACCCTCCAAAAGCACCGAAGGGAAAGAACCGCGTAGAGGGTAGCCAGGCGGAGAGATGTAGGACTCTCCCTGGCGTGGGGAAGATGGACTCCCCCAGCAGCTCCCGTCCTGCCCTAGTCGCCGCCAGGAAGTCGGCGAGTCAAGGGAGACGTACGTCTAAAATAATAAAACATGTGAAACATACACTTGAAACATACGCGTAAAACAAATTAACTCATGTTGAAATAGGCAAGATAGTGTGGTAGATGCTCTGAAGGATGATGAACTAATCTGTGTGTTAATTTAGATAGAAGCTGCCAACTTGTTGTTGATTTAGTTCTAGTCCTTTTCAGTTTTTGTCTTTTTGTCCTGCAGCTGTGATTGTTGGGTTGTGGCGTTGTGCTATTTGGCCTGTTCTGTTATTGGTGAATCTGCTGATGATAGAGGAATCTGCTGATGATCAAGTAGCCAGTTCTACTCGGTGTGCGTTCAGTTGGATCATTGGACGGGGTTTTGTGAACACTGTTTTGCTGTACATTTCTTGCGATGCTAATCGTATTCAATCTCCTATTTCATCGTGGTGTGGTCAATTCTTCCGAAAACTGAAAAATGTGCTTCGTGAAAAATGTTAGTTTCTAATGTGGCAAATAAATGATGGAAAAATGATTTCAGCTATTTTTTCTTCATGACGGTTTTATCAAGTTTTTATAATGTTTTTTTTCTAGTGTTATCCAAGACTGAAGTCACGGACAGTTCTATAGGAAGAGGAATGATTTTAGCTTTTTTTTTACCGTGAGGCTAGCGTTTGGACGTTCAGATGCATGCTCGTGTCCAGACGCTCGTGCCGCACCCGCACATATGCATGTTGCTGTGGCTACTTCACATGGCGGCCTGCACCGCTCCATTTCCCGCGCCTGAACGCCCACACGGGGGCCGCGTCTCGATCTACGCTCGCTTCGTTTCCCACACCTGTCGCTCATGTCCCCTCTGATCCCACACGCATGCATGCGGGCGCAACACCGTAGCAGGTGACTGCGGCATGTGGCTCCCACTACAACATGTGCAACACCGGATCTATTTTTGCACATCTAGATGAATACTCATCTAGATGAATACTTGCAACATACGTCTGAAACAGTTGAAACACTTGCAACATACGTCTGAAACACCAGGAAAATACGTGTGTAGCCATTGCAAAACATATGCAACGTCCAGAAGAAACATTTGCAATATACATATGAAACACCTGAAACACTTGAAATATACGCTTGCAACATGCATGTATATGCAACATTCAGATCTACTTTTGCAACATTCAGATAAAACACACTTGAAACAACATTGCAACATGTGCACACTCTGGTTAGCTTTTTGGTACCTGATACATGCCAAAAAAAGGCCCATAGACTTAATAAGTTCAACGCAGGTTATGTTGCAAAGCCCAGCCTCGAGGAGACGCAGCTCATTCCACACGTGTGCTTACTGCAAAGCACTCCCTTTTTCAAATTATGAGACGTTTTGGGTTTACCGAATACATAGTTTTTGCTACGTACTTACATATACTCTATGTTTAGGTACATAGTAATATACCTAGAAACATGTGCTAATGATGGATTAATTAGGCTTAATAGATTAGTCTCGCAAATAAGTCTCTATGTGTGCAATTGGTTTTATAATTAGCTCAAGTTTAGTCTGCCTAATTAGCATCCAAACGTCCGATCTGACAGGGAGTTGATCCCTGGATCCAAACACCCCCTAAACGAGCGAGCAGGCCAAGCAACACAGCTGGTCATCGGACAACGGTAGTGCCAGAGCCTGGGGACAGAGGCGGCACTTGGGCAGGACGATGACAAGAAAGTATCGGCAGTACTACTACTACCTCTGTTCATAAAAGAATGCAATTGTGAAAATCGTACCATTCAAACTAGCTCTATGTTTGACCAACTTTATATTAAATAGTATTAGCATTTATGTCTCTAAATAATATTATTATAAAAATATATTCTATAATTAATCTAATGATACTTATTTGATATGCGAATGTTAGTGTTTTTTATTTAAAATTAGTAAAAATCGTACTATTTGACTTTAAAAAACGAGAATTACATTCTACAGAGCGAGTACAGATTAGCGGGCTATCCCGCGGTGCCCCTCCCCTGTTTGCGGAAAGCGGCAGGAAACGTGTAAAATTCGGGGCCGCGCAGAAAGGGACGCCGCGCGCGCAGCTCGCCGGACCGCTGGTAGATAAGCTACAGCCTGTTTAGTTCCCAAAATTTTTCAAGATTCCCTATTATACAAATCTTAGACACATGCATGAAGCATTAAATATTAATAAAAAATAAAATTAATTACACAGTTTAGATGAAATGGACGAGATGAATCTTTTAAACCTAATTAGACCATAATTGAACACTAATTACCAAATAACAACGAAACTGTTACAATAGTATTTTGCTAAATTTTTCGCGAACTAATCCAGCCCCTAGTCGGCGGCGACAGGGACAGGCGGAAAAGATCGCGTCGTCGCCCGTCAGAATCAGCCGGTGGTACTGTACTGTGTATTCAGACACATGCGCCACAACATGGTGGATGGACGCTACTCACTGGACAGCAGCACAGCACAGTACGTTCTACAAGTACTTCAACACCGGAAGGCGGAAGCTGTAGCTAGCGGTAGCAGTCTAGGCTGTAGCAGGAGTGCGACGCATCTCGTTGGCTTCTCCGCCGACTACGGCGGATCGGTGGATCTGCGTGCAGCGTTTTTGAGCCTCAATATCCATCCATTAAAAGCGGAAAGTAGTCGTCAGCATCGATCGAGATCTGCTACCCCCGCTTAATTGTTCAAAACATCAGTATATATTTTAGCACGGAAATAAGATGATGCCCTTGGCTTGCATTGCATCACTGCTGACTGCTTGAGCGGTTGCGCGCGCCAGGTCCCCGGCCTTTTCTGCGTTGTTAGCGTCAGCAAAACCAACACACGCAGTCGCGCACGTCGTCAACCGTTGGCAACATGTGTGTTGTAGCTAATAAGTAGCGTAGCGTACGTATGTTTTCGTTCTTGAGCTGGTCGTCGTTGGCTTGTTGCCAGTAACATGTGTATCTGTGCTTTTGTCGTATAACCTTTTCCATTTTATCTAATTCAAAATTGCTCTAGATCAGAATTCCCAACGCGCGCGTGTTATATACTCAATTTCATAGATGTTTCGATCGACTGAGCATTTCCTGGTTCCAAATGTGCAACGTCGCGTCCATATCGAAATATCGAATGGATCAAACCTTTTGGTGGTTCGGGGAACGAGCTAGCTGATCTTGCTCCATCAATATGGGCCACCTAGAGCAAGAGAAAATGTCTTAATTGTATTTTCAGGCACGTCGTCATTGTGTTTCTTGAGTACTTGAGTTAATTAAACAAATGATTTGGAGAGCCTTCTGTACCTACAGTTCGCAGCTTCGGTTGACCTTTATTGCTAAATAAATAAACGATCACAAAAGTCAGTGGCACAAGTGCAAGGTTTAGCACCTAGTAGAATACATTGTTTCATCAGGGGGGGGAAACTACAAAGAAAGTTACTAAAAATGACAGCGACCAGCTCAAGAGGGAAAGCGTACGTACGCTACGCTACTTAATTTGCTGCTGCAGCACATGTTGCCAATGTGTGACGCCGTGCGTGTGTTGGTTTTGCTGACGCGCTAACAATACCGACGGTGGCAACCATGAGCGCGGAGTGCTACAACCCAAGGGGATGACACAGCAGAGTAGCTCGGTTGTCTTGAGAAGGTTCACGTAGAACTCAACAACGAATGTCACGGGAACCGAGTGATTCACGCACAATCAGCTAATCCAAAGGTTGAAGTGGCAGCTAACCTTCTTTCACATCTACTAACAAGAGGTGAAAAATCAATAACCCTTGATTTAGTTACACTTAAGGGGAGTCCCAAGTAAGTGAATGGCAGACTACCCTTTTTACAGTTAAAAGTTCTAGCCAGGTGATGTAATCTGTCTTCAGAAGTGTTGATTGGAACCATGATAGATTTAGAGTAATTAACCCTTAAGCCTGTGGATTCACCAAATGAGTGAAGTAAAGCTTTTAGGACTAACAACTGTCTGCTGCAGGCTTCCATGATGATCAAGGTATCATCAGCATATTGAATAATTGGGAAATCTTCAGAGGATCTTAGTGGCAGAGGTAGGTTCAGAAGATTCAAAGATTTAGCCTTGTTTAAGACAGATTGCAGAAGGTCTGCCACTAAGACAAATAACAAAGGAGAGAGTGGGTCTCCTTGCCTTACCCCTCTCTTACAATGTATCACCTTGTCCAGGACTCCATTGAGAAGAACTGAAGAGGTTGCTGTAGATAATAATTCCTTTGTCTATTTAATCCATTTTTTATCAAAACCTTTTGCCTGAAGAATGTGAATTATAGCATCATGCTCAACTTTATCAAAGGCTTTTTCGAAATCAAGCTTTAGGATTATCAAATCCTTTCTAGATTTATGACACAAGTGAATATATTCCAATGCCCATGCCAAACAATCTTGTATAGTTCTGGTTTTGATGAACCCATATTGATTTTTGTGTATTAAACCTTTGATTACTTTTTGCAATCTGTTTGCAAGAACCTTTGTGAATATCTTGATGGAGCTATTCAGAAGTGATATGGGTCTGTAGTTAGATGCTGAAATTGGGCCATCTTTTTTTAGAATCAGTGCTATGTGAGAGTTGTTCAGACTTCTCAGGCATGGATTATGATCAAAGCAACTTTCAAATAATTTATAGAAATCTGAAGCTATAAGATCCTAACACCCTTTGACAAATTCATTATTAAAACCATCTGGACCAGAAGATTTGTCATTTGGTAATTCAGATACCACCTTATCAATTTCTTGCTCGGAAAAAGGGATTTCCAGGGAATTCAAGTTATCTGAGGCAATCAAAAGGCCATTGAGGTTAAAGAGCATATGATTTAAATCAGTAGTCCCCAATCTTTCCTTGAAAGTTTCCCATAGGATCTTAGCTTTGTCCTTATGCTCTGAAAAACTATTCCCTGCTCCATCCTGCAAAGCGGCTATGGAGTTTTTTCTATGTCTGATGGTGGCATGAGCATGGAAATATCTTGTACTGGCATCCCCTTATTTGACCCAATTTATTTTCCCTCGTGCTTCCAATAGCTCCTTTGTTGTTTTAGGAGGGAGATTAGTTTTATACACACACTCTCTCTCTGAAGTTCTGTTCCATAAGTGTAAGATCCCTGAAGAATTCAATTGTGTCTAGCAGATTGAGGATCAACTTATTGTTGCTGATTGCATTCAGAAGACTTGGAGTCCTTGCATTCCATACCTTCAGAGCTTTTCTGAAATTCTTGAATTTTGCTGTAAGGGCTTTGGCTGGATCAGTTACAGACTGCTGGCAATTCCATCCTTGCAATAGTACAGTGATGAAATCTTCTCTTTCAAGCCAGTGATTTTTGAACCTAAAGATCCTGCTTTTCAGAATTGAAGTTGCTATTTCAATCACACATGGCCAGTGATCAGATGTCTCCATGACCAAACTTTTCACAATGGTGCCTGGATAATTGGTAGTCCAAGCATTTGAAGTAAAGAACCAATCAAGCCTTTTTAAAAGAGGAGAAGGTTGCTTATTTGTCCATGTGAACCGTCTTCCATGTAAAGGTAATTCTGTCAACCCCAGAGTGTTGATTACTTCATTAAATAGGAACATTTCATTAGTGTCCCCTCCCTCTTTGTTTCTTCCTTCAGTTCTTCTTATTAGGTTAAAATCTCCTATAACCAACCACTCTCTATCATCTGGCATTTGGATATTTTTAAACCAGTCAAGGAAGGCTCTCTTCCCATTTGGGGTGCAGGGTGCATAAACGGTAGTTAGGAGCCAAGCTTCCCTGTTATAATTTGAAGAAAATTCTACAGTGATAGCAAATTCATTCTGGAAGATTTCCACTCTATTGAAGATCCTTCCATTCCAAAAAATTAGTATTCCCCCTGAAGCACCCTGGGATGGTTTGAAAGTGAAGGAATCAAAGTGCTGTGGACAAATATTCCTATAAAAGTTGAGTCAAATTGTTCCTTCTTTGTTTCTTGAAGACAAACAATGTCACATTTGCTCTCTACTATCTTATCTCTTATCGAGTTCCACTTCTTTTCTGAATTGAGGCCCCTCACATTCTAGCATAAAATATTCCAGTGTTTGTTTGTATTCATTGAGACTTGTGTAGTAATGTGTACCACTATTGATGGATTGGTTTCCCCTTCTTCTTCTCGTCCTCATCTTCTTTAGAGGGCTTGTTGCTGGTCTTCTTCTTTGCTATTCCTCTAGTCTTCTTCTTGTTGAGAGTCTCTTCATCAAGCTACTCCTCAGGGATTTGACAAATGTTTGAACCAATACTTTTTAGTAGATCAGCGGACATCACTGGTGGCTTGACTGAGCAACCTAAGCAATTTTGCACCTTACATTGACTGTCTTTGAATCCATTGCATTTTTCCTTGAACCTGTTGCTCCTTCTAACTTCAGAATCAACCACTGGTGACTGAGGCTTAGCTTTCCTTGTTTTGTTCTTACTTTGAGGAGAAAGGTTGTGCTCCTGCTCTATGTTCAATTCTTCCTCCAAAACTAAGCTACTGACAGGCTGCTTTATGCAATCACAAACTTCCTGAGCTGGCCCAGTAAAACTTTCAGGGATAGAGAGATACTGAATATCACCAGCCTGCTGGATCAGAGAGGGGAATTGTGTCTGTAGAAGCTTTTTTGTCCACTCAAAGTGAGATGGAGAATTAAGCAGCACCTGAAAGAAGTTAGCCCACAACTTTGGAATCTGAAGTATAGCTTTAGACTGGAAAAGAGGGGGTCAACCCTTGGAGCTGGTATGTGAGACAACTGCCTATTGTTGGGGCTAGGTTGAAAAAAAACTATCTTCAATCCTGACCATACCCAGGTGAATATTATTGATTATAACATTCCCCTCCTGCTGCCATTTCATATTCTGTGCATTTTCATAATTCTGAAGGTTTTGGATTTCCCGATCATCCATAAGGTCCTCCTCAAGAATCTCCAATGGTGGGAAGTTAATCTGCTGATTTGGGACTACTTGAGCTTGTGATTCTATGATGGGATGATTCTCATTAACAACCTCTTCCATAACTTCAAGTTGAACTGGTTGTTGTATGCTAATCTCTGCTTCATTTAAGTCCAGGTTGACCAGAGCCATTGGGTGCAGTGGGTGAATAAGCACTTCCTGTGAATCATTTGGCAAAGGAGCTGCATTCATTCAGATCCTGCTCTAGAACTGGAGGAGCCATGTTTAGATCAAAGTTCTACGTTGCTGATAATTCTTCAGGCAACACCTGCCATTCATTGTTTTGCTGCTCCTCAACCTCAGGACATACATCTATCACATTTTGTTGATGAAATTTCTGTTGCTGAGCTTGTTGCCCCAAGCTAAAAAAAATCGATGAAACCCTGTTCAGGTGCCTGTTGTTGCATAGGGATTTCTTCTGGCCAAGGGCTTTGTACTACTTCTCTATTAATCTGGGTTGCACCCTCTTCCCTGTGGATCTCAAATGCATCTGCCCCATCGTTCATATACTTAGAGGGCAGAGTCCACGGAATGGTCCTGGGCTTAGGCTGCTGAGGCACCATCTCCAAAGCCAAGCCCGCACTTCACCAATATGCGAAAGAACCAAATGTGGGCGGGCTACTCGCGCTCGGTCCAAGAGGCACGCTCACGGTCTTGGAGAACCATTTGAGCTGCTCAAGTTGAGCTTTTCCTTTAATGCTCCATTCTCTCCTCTAATTAATCCTAGCCAAGTTTCTGTCCAAGCGTTGTTGCCCAATGCAATTCACTGCAATATGCACCTATGACATCTAATCTTGGATTTGTAGCCACTCCTTGAATGACTGTTTGAGAGGCAACGTGAGCAAAACCTGGAGCTTCCTGCCCATGATAGATTCGAAGCAGGGTGAAAAGCAGATGAAGGTTGACTCGTCCCAAGACCTAATTTCAAATTCAAATCCATCAAATAAGAATCAGTTGCCTTTCCGTGCTCACTGTTGACTGGCTTCTCCCTGGGACCAAGTTATTTCTAACTGAATTTTTAGCCTGGCCATGGAAAAGTCGGTCTGGAGGGACTGCACGAGAACCCCAAGCATTTTTTTGGGAAAATCAGACGATCGAAAACCGATTGCGTGCTAGGAGGTCTGTTTGATTCTGCCAAAAATACTGAACTTTTGCTTGATCGGAAGACTGTTTGCTCCTGTCAAAATACTAGACTTTACAGCGTCCTCATAACTCAGGTGCTTCAGCCTTTGCTGAGAACCTTTAGCTGACACCCAGGATTCATCTTCTTCTCTATTGAAAATTGCAAGCTCAAGATCCCAATGAGGGCCTCCATTGCCCCAAAGGTGAAAAAAGATCTTATAACTAGAGCATTCGAAGCTAGTCAACTTGAAGATGTGAAAGCCTACACTTTTAGAAGAAACTGAGAAGCAAAACACACAAGGACCAAGCTGAAGAACTCAAAAATCCCGAGCAACACCCCCAATGTTGGCTTGCAGGAGGAGACCCACCGAGAGAGGGCAAAGGCGGAATTTGCAGCGACCAAAAGAAGCAACTAGAAAGAAAACACCAGAAGAAACCCCCGCGGGAGAGACTGGAAGCCCGAACCTCTGGTTGATGGCGGCTTGGACTCCAACACCCGGACGAAAACTGAGGCCTGTGAGCTCCATCGAGAGTTTTTTCCACTTTAGATTGACTATTTCTACCTTTTTGGGTCAATGAGATATAAGCTTCGGTCTCTGCAATAAATAGGGATGCACACATCCAAGTATTCCTGTTTGAATCAATAATACATTTTGATGTGTGAATGCTTCTACAGTTGTACTTGTATAATAACATAATAGCTTTGTCCTCTCAATGCTTCTATCTATCGGCATGCTTTTACTCATATCTTGTTTTTCTTGGTATTTAATAATACCCAAGAGCTAATCTGCACCCTAGTGTAGAATAATGTTCCACACCCATCACTATTGAAAATATTTCAGTAGCAATTACCGACAGTGACAGCTTGACTCAGTTCAGTAGTACAGTACATTTGGGCCGGTATAGTTAACCAGTGTTTGGTTGAGTATTACATTTGTTATTAGTATCATGCATGTTTGAATTTTTTTGAATGTTTACTTTGAAAATTTATTGCTTTTCTATGCAATAATCTTTCAATGAATAATGGACTACCGGGACAATTTGCTGCAGCCTCCTCTTGTTAGTCGTGAAGACAAGCGCACAGAGCTCATTTCTCATCTGCTTGATAGTACTCCTCGTCAAAAGGTTATATGCGTGCCGACATTCGCTGACACTGAACGAATCGGTATGAAGAAAGCATGGCAGAGAACGCAGCGCTCAACTGATGAGTTGCTGATACTGTTTGTAGAATAAGACCACCACGCCCAGTCGCCCACACATGGGGTCTGGAGGCTGGAGGACTTGGGGTGGCTAAGCGAGCTCTCTACAAGGCATTAATCCAAAATTCTAGGTGTTCAAAATTCCTACCCAATTATAAGTTCTTTTGCAAAATTAGTCTTTGTGTCCTAGCTATCTACTCCTTTTCAAACTGTAAGTCATTTTGGCTCTTTTAGGCTCATAGTTTTTGCTATGTGTCAAGATCGATATGCATTTGTCTAGATACATAGAAAAATGTTATGTATCTAAAAAAGGCAGAATGACTTACAATTTCGAACCAATGGAGTAGTATATAGCAAAAAAATTAAAGCTTTCGTGGCTAGAGAATTTTGTGTAATTTTTGTTGTCATTTTTGTTTCTTTATTTGTCTGCTGAATTCCTCCTCTTCCCATTATGTCTGGAGGCAAACCAAACGAGCCCCTGGACTAGGTCTATCATTCCGCTGCATGCACCATCCCTTGGTCTCCACAGAAAAAATACGTCACGATTATTGGGGTACGACAGGGTATCTTGTCGCATCGGGGCGCCGACGATGCGCCATGCCGCGTCGCCGTCCCGTCCCGGACTTGGCGACTAGCTCAGCTCTTCACAGCTGAGCGGAAAGCTACAGAAGCCCCTGTCGATGCAGAAGTTGACTGGCATAGTGGCATGGGTGGGCAACGACACTCAGACGACGAGCGTGTGACATGAACTCCAATGGGATGCGCAGCTTCAATGATATCGCGTGGTGGGTCAGTCAGACACGCTAGAGAGAGAAACTAGCGCCATTGTCCAGGAGGAATAATGGAGGATAATTAGTACATGCCCCATATCTCAAAACAAACCAATTCCTAGAATCACCCTTAATTAATTGTCCTTGGGAGCGCGCGACCATTGCCCTCCTCGCGCACGCCCCGCTCCCACGCAGTGCCACCACGCGACGCCCTCACACTCCCGTGCCCGCACTCGTGCCCCATGCTACTCCTCCCTCCCCCCGCCCCACCTCAGCAGCGGCGGCGCCTATGAGGTAGGCGGGCTCCTCCTCCTCCTCCTCCTCCTCCTCCTCCTCCTCCTCCTCCTCCTCCTGAATCTGTGGCCATCGGAGACAAAGATGACGACGGCGGTGGCTACGGTTCTGGCGAGTCTCCCCCCTCTTTCTTCTCCAACTCCGGCGGCTATAGAAGGGGCCGGCCGGGGGGAGGTAGGCAAGCCAAGCGGTGGCCGGGCCAGGTCGAGGCGGGGGCGCCATGGCATCAACGACGAGCATGGCCATGGCGGAGCTCCGACGAGAGAGGGAGGGGAAGATGTTTGCCGCCGCGGGTGGCAAGGTTAGCCGGAGCTTCGGTGAACCCTAGCGCCCTCGGTGGGGTAGTGGTCGGCAGTGGTGGTGACGAGGAGGAGAAGGGCAGGGTCGAGGATGAGCGCGGGGTGCTTGACGACGAGGGAGGGGGCTGTAGAGGAGGGCACGGCGTGGGGAAGGAGAAAGGGGCAGGGGAGAAGGCAGGGTGTGGCGTGACAGAGGTTGAAGATGGGTCACGCGATCCGTCACGCGATAACTCCCCCGTATAAAATATGTATTTTCAAGATTCAAACTAAAGACCTCATCAGCAACGTGCGAGGCAAGAGCTGGTCTCCGATAATATCCTCTCTCTTAAACCGTTTCATTCTATCTCGTCCACGTCGTGGTCACAAGATCGTGGTGGCATCTTCTTCCACGCGTGCTGTACTTGAGCTACAGTATTTTAATTTCCGCCAATGGATCGAGACTTTGGATGTGAAAGGAATTAGGAAGGAATGATAGCGCACATACATGCACTCGACGAAAACGACAGGCTGGCCAGTTGATCATGAGCATGTTTGTTAATATACTAGTCCAGCACAAGTGTTCAGGTGAACCGATCGAATGGGTGGATGGATCGATCGTAGCCTCAATTATTCCTCGATCCCCCACTACCACTACCAGCGGCGAGCAATTAGTCACTAGCCGTACATACAATGACAAACTCTCTCCTTTAGTTTCTATACGGTGTCATGCTTAGAATTACGTCTAGTTTAGTTCCCCTCCGAGTGATATCGCACGTTCTGAAGCTTAGGCAAGCGTCGGCAGACTGTGGTCCATTATCAGTTTATCACCATATATCTCTTTTGAGGTTCTACATATCAACCAGAGTGCAGCTTCTTTGGTGTCCTTATTTTCTCCAGTAGTTCCATGGTCGTCGCCAGATCGATCTCGGATATGCCGATATGCGCACTGCACGCACGCACCCACCCACCAGTTAGTTCGATGGGATAAGCAGGAAACGACAGGCGTGTGCAACTGCATGCACGCCATTGTAGACTTGCAGCAGGACGCGTGCAACAGTGACATACATACAGCTACGAACCAGACTGCGTGCAACAGTGACATACACACACGCCGCGCAGCCCGACGAGCCGACTTGCGCGCACGCACGCGTGCCCAAGTTCGCAAGCGTTTTCGGCGACTGCGACGCTAGCTTCTCCACTAGCAAATCCCATCGTGTGGGGGCGCCGGTTGTTGCGCGCCGCCCAACGGGAGCACTGCGCCGCGCGCCCGCCGGGCTGGAACGGCCGCGCGCGCCGGCTCTGTCTCTGTCACGGCGCGGCGCTGCGTGATTGACAGTGCTGTGCGCCTGGCCGCCGGCGCACTCACGCACGTGACACGTCCCTGTTGTCCACTGTCCCCGACCCCGACTAGCTAGCTCGTGCCTGCCGATACAGCAAGCTGACCCTGAAATCTACAGAAGAGGCCGGATCGACTCGGCCGTTGACGACGGCGGATGGAAAGGCCGCGGCGTCGTCCACAAACAAACCCGGTGCAGTGGGAGGGCGAAAGCCGAAATGGCCGGACCGGCGCACCGTCCGCCCGTCGATCACGCGCCGCGCCACCAGCACGGCGAAACCCTGCAGCAGCACTCTGGCAGGCGAGCCGAGCGCACTGACGACGCCCCAGAGTAGGCTGGCCGGAGCCGGAAGCCCGATATGGCTGTCACGGGGTCCGAAGAGCCCGCAGGTGTCCTCAGAGAAGCCGAAGCTATGCTCTGGGAACGCGGAGGGTTTGCTGACGGCTCCCACGGAGTGTCCATGTAGCTCAACTTCTGGGCTAGCTTCTTCAAACTCCTGCTCATTTTCTGCAAACACATGTGTGGACTCATATTATTTAGGACAACCTTTTGACTCGTACAATATTAAATGATATTTTCAACGTGTTGCTTAAATGCACAAATGTCTCAAGCGCGCCTCGCCCTTTGTTCCTGCAATCATGTAGTTGAAACGCTGCTTCGTTGGACATCATTGACAATTGTCTAGCCTGCATACATAAACGAGATTTCACCTTGATGTTATAATTTACTAAAACTAGAATACAACCCACCCAAAGTGCACAGACCCAGGATCTTACCACGTATCTCTGAAGGGGAGCTCTCTGTGGCTGCGTCTCATGCATAGTCGCGTCTTCATATTCGTCGGTGATGATGTCGTCCTCGGAGTCGGCGGGAAGTTCTCCCCCTGGTACGCCTGCCTAACCTGCACACGGGTCGACCTGTGAAGCCACCGTAGGTACTCGTTGAAGACGTGTGGGTTGTGTGGCGGGCCATCCTGTAGCGGCTACTTCTCCCTTCTCTCCCACCTCTCGATGTATTGTGCATGTATCTCACGCCAGTCCTTCTGCTTCATCCTCAGCCTGCGGTCCACACTGTAACAAGTTTAGACAGTGTTAGTGCACATAAATGCAATGGCGTAGTTATGTCAAATTAGTTGATACATAAATATGATTTTGCGAACCAACATGTGCAACTCCTTGCCCATGGAGTAAAGAGGTGGTGGCACGCCCGTACGTTTACCAAACTGCCTGCAAACCCGGATGGGATAGTGCATCTCAACCACGTGGAAGAAAACAAGCGGAACGTTGGACCGAAACTCGTCGTTCTCTTGCCAACACTTCGGATCCGGATCGTCGTAGGGTTGCCAATACACCTAGCAAATAGCAATTCAGTTAGTCTTTAACATTGACAAGATAAACTATTAGGATGCAAATGAAAGACTCCAACGTACCTGCATGTGTGTTAGCACGTCAATCAAGTCGGTGTACTCCCTGTACTTGCGCTCTACATTCACTGTGACCTGCTCTACCCCGCTCCAAATCCACAAGGCTGTAGGCATTGTGTCCTGAGGCTCCCAATTCTGTATTGTACACAAAAGATGAATTAGTTATTTCTTAAATAAAGTTTCGTACGCAATGCTAATGCAATTAGTTTCGTCGTAAATTACTTACTGGCAAATTAGCCATTCTGGGGCGCCCGACAGGCCACCGGTACCAGATCTAGATCTGCAACAGGTACGAGCAACCACCAAGCGACGGGTAGCCCAATCCGCGACGGCAAGCAGCGCACAACTGCCTGTACGTCCACGCTAGGACCGCGCTGCCCCAACTAAATAGGGCGATGTTCTCCCACGGCTGATGTAGTATGTCCAGAAAGATCCAGCTGACGACGTTGCCTGACGCGTCGGGGAACAAGAATGTACCAAGAAAGTGCCACAGCCACACCCGAGCGTACGTCTCCACAGTACTCGGCCCAGCATGTGGGTCGAGTTTATCGAAGCGCCCTATGAGCCACTGTGACGTGACATCGGAAGTTTTTCTGAAATTTACAGAGACAATTAGAGGCCATCAATTTTAAACAAAGACTGCAATGAAATCATTTTGAAGCAATTAAATAGCTTACTTATACTTCTTAGTTTCCTCATTGTCATCTGGGTAGTGGCCACAGAACTCGTACACCTTCTGCCTCCAACCGTCGCTGTCCACTACGCCAGTCACACAACTGCCACCAATGCGAAGGCAAAGTATTGCCTTCACATCCTCCAGGGTCACGGACATCTCGCCGCAAGGAAGGTGGAAAGTGTGGGTCTCCGGCCTCCACTTGTGTTACGAAAAAAAGGTTACATACTTCAAATATTATTCTATAACACCTGTGTTAGGGGAAACAATAAGTTACCTGTCCACAGCTGCACTGAGAAGTGCAGGGTTCAGGGGCGGAAGACCTTTCCGGACCACGCGGACAAGCTCGAGGAAACCGACACGCCGTATGTATGGCGTGTAACGCTCGTCCCACCTGAGCTGCCGGGTGTGTGTGCGCGGCTTCAGAAGAGGCAGCTGCTTGTCCATAGTCCCGTACTCCATGTGAGCAGCTATTTATGTCACCTATACTAACTAAACTAACTATACTAAGTTTATTAACTACACTATACTAACTAAACTAACTAAAGTAACTATTTATATCACCTATACTAACTTCACTAATCTAAACTAAACAAACTAACTATTCTAACTATTTATAATACCTAAGTAACTATTTATATCTCCTATACTAACTTCACTAATCTAAACTAAACATACTAACTATTTATAATACATATACTAACTTTACTAATCATACTAACTAAAATAACTATTTATAATATTTATACTAACTATGCTAGCTTTACTAATAATACCAACTAAACAATTAAACTAACTACTTATACTAACAATGCTAAATAAACTAATCTAGCTAACAATTATAATACATAAAAAAATGAAATTACCTGCTCGCGGGGCAATGCTCGCGGAGGGGGCGGCCCTGCTGCCGGCTGCTCGCGCGGGAGAGGCGCTGCTGCGGGCGTCCTGCGCGGGCGCGGGGGAGGAGGCGCACGCGCGCTTGTGCCGCGCGCAGGGGGGGGGCTGCCTGCTCCTGCGTGGGCACGGGGGAGGAGGCGCGCGCGCCTGTGCCGCGCGGGGGGGGGGGGGGGGGGGGGAGGGGGAGCGCGCTGCTGCCGTGCTCCGTCGGGGGAGGGGGGGTGGCGTCAGGCAAGCGTCGGCCTTCTTCTGTTCGGCACAGTGACCGCTCTATCTCACGTGAAACAAAACAACCCCGCCCCCGTTGCCGCTCCTTGATCTGGAGAGCGGCAGCCTTGTCGCTCCCCAGATCAAGGAGCGGCAGCGCAGGAGGGGGGGCGTCGGGCTTCGCGACCACTCTATCTCGCGCAAAAGAAAACAACACCGCCCCCTGCCGCTCCCCAGATCAAGGAGCGGCAGCGGGGGGTTTTTGACTGGCACACTTTTCTAAAATATAGTGCGCGCCCCCGCTGCCGCTCCCTAGTCTGGGGAGCGGAATCCTTGCTGGGAGAGCAGCAGCCCCCTGCCACCTTTTCGCCACTGCCACCTCAGCAGCATTGTCGCTCCTCCACGTGGAGAGCGGCAAAGTTCAAATGCCGCTCCCTCGCGTGGGGAGCGGCCAAAAATGTTAGATATAAAAAAACTTTTGATGCTAAAATTAAAAATAGTTTTTAAAAAGTGTTAAAAATAAAAAAATCGTCAGAGCTGAGTGGCCGGCGGCCGGCCGGTCTCAAATGGTGGCCGGAATCTGTACATCCATCCAAACATCTTGTTACGTAGTACGTGTACATCTTTGCAGACCAAAGTTTACACTACTATGTTTTGACGGCAAGTGTAGAGGTATACTAGTACGTTTGGCCATGCATCATTTGACTGTGTCTGGTTAATTTTCATGCATCCATGACTCGTCCGTCAACAATACTCCTACTGTATGTTTGTTGAGGCTTCAGAGGCAGTTTATTTATTTATTTTAAGTACGCGCAGGCATTAGCTAGATGCACATCAGCACATGCTTTCAACGCCTGGTGGCTAGCTATGAATAGTACGCGTTTTTCGATCGAGGCCTTGTTTAGTTACCCAACTTTGGGTCAAAATCTGCATAGTAAATGTCCCGTCACACTGTTGCAATTTTGTTTTTATTTGGTAATAATTATCCAAATATTGATTAATTAGGCTTAAAATGTTCGTCTCGCAAAGTACAACAAAACTGTGCAATTAGTTTTTAATTTCATCTACATTTAGTACTCCATATATGTGCCGACATTTTGATGTGATGAAGAATCTTCTTTTTACATAGTAGAATTTGGGAGTGAATTTGGGTATCTAATCAAGACCCGAGTGATCATTGACAGTGACCATACAAAAGCGCGGCATCCAGCCACTGGCAGGTAGGATACTGGGCCTTGTTTAGATGGCTAAAGTTAGAAAAATTTGGTACTATAACACTTTCGTTTATATTTAGCAATTATTGTCTTATAAGATTTGTTTTGTAATTTACAATTAAACTGTGTAATTATTTATTTTTTTTATCTATATTTACTGTTCCATGCATGTGTCCCTAGATTCGATGTGATGGAGAAAGAGAGCGTAAAAACTTGGAATTTTGAAGCAATTACACAAGGTCTACTGTAGATGACGGTGTTCAGAAACACAAGGTGGCAGGCTCTCAGATCTAGCAGCCCTGCAACTGCAATAGTACTGTACTAGTAGTTCCCGGATGGCCGAACAGAAACCGGTAGCAGCATAGGCCTATTTAGTTTTCCAAATTTATCTCCAAATTCTACTATATAAAAAAAAGATTCCCCATCATATCAAAATAGCGGCACATATATGAAGTACTAAATGTAGATGAAATAAAAAACTAATTATACAGTTTTATTGTATTTTGCGAAACGAATATTTAAAGCCTAATTAATCAATGTTTGGACAATTATTAACAAATTAAAACAACAATTGCTAATTCGGCTGGCCCCTATTCGGCCATCTAAACACGGCCATAGCTGCACGCATGCGTTGCCGTCTGCAGGTCTGACCATTGACCGATGACCGTGCATGCCAGCCTATGCCTGTGTAGCTAGTCTGCGCTCAACACTGCATGCAGGCGAGTGTAGGCTCCCGTTGCAAACAGGCACGCACAGCTGCATCAGGGCTCTTGTTGCATGCTGACGCAGCTCAGAGGGAAGAGCTGTCATATATAGGGCCGGTTTAGTTCACACAAAATTTTACAAATTTTTTGAAATTTCCCATCACATCGAATCTTTAGACACATGCATAGAGCATTAAATATAGATAAAAATAAAACTAATTACACAGTTTAGACAAAATGGACGAGACGAATCTTTTAAGCCTAATTAGACCATGATTGGACACTAATTGTCAAATAACAACGAAACGTGCTACAACGTCATTTTGCAAAATTTTTTGCAACTGAACAAGCCCATAGTACTGGGCCCTTGTTTAGATCCCGATTTGGAGCACCCAAATTGCTACAGTGTGCGCACTGTAGCAATTCGTTTGTATTTGGTAAAATTGTCCAAACTTTGACTAATTAGACTCAAAATGTTCGTCTCTCAAAGTACAACAAAACTGTGCAATTAGTTTTTAATTTTATCTACATTTAGTACTTCATACATTTGCCGATATTTTGATTTGACGGGAAATCTTCTTTTTGCATAGTGGAATTTAGGGGAGAAGTTGGGAACTAAACCAGGGCTGGTATGCATCATACAGTCTGAGTTACGGTTGTCGAGAACAGCTGGGCCTGGAATCTGCAGCTGCTGCTCTCTAGCTCCTCAAAAAACGGCCCAGCTCCTCCAGAGAAGCTCTTAAATAGAACACCACCAAACGGCCCAGCTCTAAGCCTACAAAGGCACAGCTGCTACTAAGCGTAACATGTGTGTGTGTGTGTTTAAGGAGCTTGACTGAAAATTTTAGCAAATCTACACGGCGATGAATAGTAGCCCTTAGAATGCTCATCCAACTGACCAAAGCCATTGTTGGCCTAAACACGTTTAAACGGTTAACCAACTACCGTTAAAAGGACACACCTTACTGGAGACAACTAATAATTCTTTTCTACAACCAAACGAAAGAGAGAATTTTGTGTTACCAGAACAACAACAGAAAAAGGAACCTGATATATAGAAGAAGTATTATAATGACTCAATCATCTCTAATTTTGACTGACAAGATTTTTGTAAAAAATATTTTAATATCTAAATGTTCAAAAAAGAGTAAAATAGATTGGTAGTCCTTAAACTCAGAAGATGATGTCATTTAGGTCCTATTACATTTTTTTTATTCTGAGTTCTTAAACCTGTCCTGGATAGCACCGGTCTAAATGGCTCCATCTAATGACGTGGCATGCTGACTTTGCTGCCATAGATTTGACATGTTGTGTCTAGTATCTAAAATTGAACAATGGTGCCATCTAGCTCCCAAATTTCTAAAATTAAATATCTAGGTTCTCAAACTTGCAAAAAAGACGCACAAGCAAGGTACCTAAATTTGCACGGCTGGAATTATAAGCCGGCTGAAAAACACTGTTAGCTGATTTTTTGTGAGAGAAAAATATTGTTCCGGCTGAAAAAACAAGCCGAATAAGACGGATTATAAGCCAGATGAACAGAGCCTAGTCTTTAACTACCAAAACAGCAGATTGAGGCCGTACTTGGTAATCCAACCACACGAGATATAAATTAACGTTATTTGTGATAAAACACATACATGATTATTGACTCAGGCCAGCCTTGGACACGGGCAAGCGGGGCGGCCGCCCCGGGCCCCCAATCAGGCAGGGCCCCACCCCACGTATGTAAACACTAGGTAGTATTAGTATTTGGCCCAGTAATGAATCGTTGCCGGCCTGTAATTCATGGGTTCCACGAGAAGGATCGAGTCTGTAGATTAAAAAAGGGAGGAAAAATACTGGCCTCCGAGAGAAGCCACACGCACACGCAAATACACAACTCAGACTTCGCAGTCTTCGTCCGCAGCGACGTGGAATCGCAGATCGGCGGCGTTGCGGTGACGGCGACCGGCGTCGCGAGCGCGTGGCACTTGGCTATTGCGCGACGGCCGACGGTGATACCCGAGACGCTGGACTCGACGACGACGCGATGCGCTGCAATCTCTGCGACTCGCCTACTCCGCCCGACCGTGATGAAGTGACGAGCGACGACGAATCGACAATCGGCGGTGACGGTGAGCAGAGCCACAATCCAGCAGTTGTGCAGCACGAGTAGAGTAGATGAGTTATTTTTGAACTAATTTTCTGAAATTTTAACACATCATGACATCAAGAACAAGAAAGTATGCTTCTGGCAGTGAGAAAAGGAAAAAGAAAGCACGAGTAGATGAGTTAAAACAATCACAGAGGGGTTCTATCCATAAGTTTTTCAAGAAGGATTCAAACACTTCAAGAGATCCAAATCAGTTGGCGATAGTTGTCTTGAAGGAGCCAGCACATATTGTTCCGGAAGATGAAGGTCCTTCTCCTTGTGATGACAATGTTGGCATTGAAATGGGAGAAAATAATGTGAGTACTGATGAGCACGTATTTAATTCAAATGCTACAGAAAATACTAATATTGATGAGGAACCAGTGTGTCACATGGATATTTATGATCCAAGAAATTAGGATAATCTTGATAACAAAGTAAGGGATATATTAGTTAAAAAGGGGCCCATAAGAGAAGAGAATATTGTATTCCCCTTCGATGATGATTTAAGGCATTTTTGCATATTCTCATTATCATAGAAAAATGAGTAATGGAGAGCTACGTGATAGAAAATGACTAGTTTATTCCAAACACTTGGATAAAATATTTTGCTTTTGCTGTAAGCTTTTTAATTCTAAAAAATGCAAGAGTTCATTGGGAATGATGGGTATAGAGACTGAAAACATATCAATGAGAGGCTGAAGGAACATGAAATTAGTGTTGAGCATATTACCAGTATGAACTCATAGAATGAATTGAGAACTAGATTGGGCAAACAAGAGACAATTGATAAAGAGTTACAACAACAAATCTCCAAGGAGAAAGAGCGCATAAGACAAGTACTGATGAGAATAGTTGCCATTGTAAAGTTCCTTGGTAGGTGTAATTTGGCTTTCAGAGGGTCTAACAAGCAGCTTTATAATGACCAAAATGGTAATTTCTTAGCTTGTGCTGAGATGGTTGCAGAATTTGATTTTGTAATGCAAGACCATCTTAGATGTTTTCAAAATAATGACATTCATTATCATTATCTCAGCCATAAAATTCAAAATGAGTTGATTTCTCTTATGACTTCTGACATTACAAATTCCGTCATCAAAAATTATTAAAGAGGCCAAATATTTCTCAGTTATTCTTGATTGCACCCCAGATGTTAGTCATCAAGAACAAATGACTTTGTTGGTTCGATGTGTTAACATGAGTGAAGGTAAAATTAAAATAGAGGAGTACTTTCTTGGTTTCCTGAAGGTAGATGACACATCTGGTTCTGGGCTGTTCAAGGTTTTGGTTGATTCCATTAAGTCATTAGGTCTTAATATTGACGACATTAGGGGACAAGGTTATGATAATGGTTCTAATATGAAAGGAAAATACAAGGGGGTTCAAAGTCGCTTGCGTGCTATAAATCCAAGAGCTTTGTTTATGCCATGTGCTTGCCACAGTCTTAATCTTACTATTTGTGATATGGCTAAGTCTTGTAGCAAAGCTGATTCCTTTTTTGGGATTGTGCAACGGATATATGTTTTATTTGCTGGTTCTACTAAAAGATGGAAGTTTTTGCTTGATCATGTTGAAGGTTTGACTGTGAAATCTTTGTGCAACACACGTTGGGAGAGTCGTATTTAAAGTGTTGTAGCAATTAGATATCAAGCTCCTCAGCTAAGGGCAACTTTACTTGCATTGAGTAAAGATAGAGATATAGAAGCAAAGGACAGGAGTGATACAAAGAATTTATTTAAAGTACTTAGCAGCTTTGAATTTATATTTGGCATGGTTATTTGACATGATGTTTTATTTGTTGTCAATAAAATAAGCAAGAAGTTGCTGTCACCATCTATGTGCATTGAGTCTACCATGCAGCAGATACAAGGCATAATGAATTACTTTGAAACCTATAGAAATGATGGGTTTGCTTCTAGTATGATTAATGCAAAGGAAATTGCATCTGAAATGGGAGTTGAGCCATCGTTCCCAGTAAAGCGCCGTGCTATTAGAAAGAAGCATTTTGACGAAAATAATAATGAAGAAGCAATCTTGGACAGTGAGAAGCAATTTAAAATTTTCTATTTTATGGTTATAATTGATATGGCAACCCGTTCATTGAAAGCTAGATTTGACCAATTAGAATCATTCAGAGAATTATTTGGATTTTTAATGACTTCAACAAGCTTGAAAGCATTGGATGGTCCTGAGCTAAAAGTGTGTTGCACAACACTGGCGGCAGTTTTCTCTCAAGGGGGTTTATCTGACTTTGATTTAAATGATCTAATTTCTGAGCTAAGTGTTCTACAGTTCACTTTGACAGATACACCAATGACAGCTATGGAGATTTTTGAGTTTGTTACAAAAGCTGATTGTTATCCTAATGCTTTCATTGTTTATCGGATCTTGTTTACTGTACATGTGATAGTGGCATCAGCTGAAAGAAGCTTCTCAAAACTGAAATTGTTGAAGAACTATCTGAGATCTATAATGTCTCAGGAGAGGTTAAATGGTTTGGCAACATTATGCATTGAGAAGCGATTGTTGGATGAGATCGATATTAATACCATCATCAATGACTTCGCATCGAGGAATGTTAAAGGAATTTTTAAGGTAATTTTATATTTATCAGTTGTTGCATATGAATATTGTTTTGCATACACAGTTAAGTATTTATAAAAATATATATGTATTTACAGTTAGTACTATCAACTACATGTATGTACAAAGGACCCCGGATTTTTGTTTCGCCCCAGGCCTCCAAAAACTCAGGGCCAGCCCTATATTGACTATGCACCTAACATGTGGGCCCACATATCATCTCTCTCATCTCCTTCCCACTCCCATGCGCGGTTCTGCCTGTTAAGGCCATGTTTGGTGCCGCCCTGGCTCCCATTGCACTGGCAGCTCTAGAAGAGTCACACCAAATACAGCCACGTGGAGAAGCACTTCCAGGTGTCTGTATAGGAGCCAGAGCTGGAGCTATTTTAGGCGTATGGACGTGGAGCCACGTTTTAGTGCTCCGGGCTCTCGGCTCTGTCTATGGAGCAGCACACAAGGAGCTGTGCAAAACAAGTTATAAGACAACGCTTTCTGACCTTATTCCAATGAAATATGCACAACACTATACAACGAGGCCCTGCTAGAGCGTGGATTTGCTGACGCCAAGAGCCAAGGTTGATGAGCCCGACTCACCCATGGCCAAGCTCAGCAGGATATAGTACATGGATACATAATTTTGTTAGTCTATATTATATGGAAATATAATTTAGCGAAACTAATTTTCTTTTATGATGTAAAAGTTGATGTATTTTTACATAAAAGTTGGACATAGTACCAGTAACGAAGGGTCCAAAGGAGAAACTTTGAGGCACATGACCTGGGCAAAGGCCCACCTAATGGTCGTTGGTGGGCTGCTTCGACAGCACATTACAGAACTCGCTGGTTATGACTGTCCATCAGTCGGAAGCATTATTATTCACTCGGAATCGTTCCTGAATCCTGATCTAACCGATTCCGAGTGGCACGCGAAGGCGCGAACTGGATACCGACTCGACCAGTACCAGCCAAACCAGGGCACAGGCTATATAAGCGTCCAACGCCCTCCGTCCATCCATCTGTCCGTCCTTCTTAGGTTTAGGTTTGCGCTGGTTCTCCACCAGCCCTGGCAGACATGGCCCTGACCGCTGACGAAGCCATGGAGATGGAGCACTTCCTGACCTTCACCATGGACAATGAGGTAGCGCAGTCCGCTGACGGCTCTTTGATCTGGCTTCCTCAGCTTCTATCCGGGCAGAACAATTTGGAAGAAGAAGATGATGAAGCGGCAGAGTTTTTCGACCGAGCCAGCGACGACGGCCAAGACGACGACGACGACGACGTGGCGTACCAGTCTGACCCGGAGTTTGGTTACGCAACCGAGGAGACCGTTCAGGGTCAGGGCAACAACAACTACATCAACACTGTGGTGATTCTCAATCTCCTGGCACAGCAGCTGGAGGTCGATTTCGAAACTGTCCTACATGATCTTGTCTTCGGAGAAGGAGAGTACGACGACGGCGGCGGCGCCGGCAGGCTACTAGTCGCCGGCCTGGAGAAGCAAGCCTTCCACGCCACGGCGGAAGGGTGCGGCGTCACAGGGTGTGCGATCTGCTTGGACGACTTCGAGGACGGCGAGGAGGTCACCGTCATGCCGTGCTCCCGCGGGCACGAGTTCCACCCCGGGTGCATCACCGAGTGGTTGGGGCAGAGCAACACGTGCCCTCTCTGCCGCCACGCTCTGCCTACAGACGTGGACGATGGCCCTTAATTCCTAAGGTTTTGCACTATTCGTTTGACGAAGCATGGGCCTCGTATATGCTCCTCGATCGAGTCTTGCGAATTACATGAACAGTCGCGCTTGAGCAAATGAACCCAAGTGCAGTGGCACCTAGCACTGTGGCATTGCAGACGGCAGCTCTGACATGCTTTCTGCACAAATAAGCGCAAAGAGACTTTACCAGAGCTAGCTACGAGGGCGACTCGCAGCACAAATAGATCGATCTGTTTAGGGGCATCAAGCTGGCCGGAAGGGGGGATGAAAAATCTCTGGGGCAAGCATAAAGTATGTAATCATGTAACTTCTTCTAGGTTATGTATAATGTTGGTTCTCAAGTTCTTTTGCTAGCCTATTTGTATGACAGGAAGTACTGATCAATACTAGTCAACATTTTAATAAAGCGTGAAGTTTTCCATCCTCACATGAGTTAACAACACTGAATTTTAATGCTTTATATATCATGCAAAAAGGAAAATATCAGCAAGACCACATCACTACTAAGAAAATATTTTCACAATATAGCATTTTCAGCACTTATGATAATATATCGTTGCCGGTTTGTAATAGAACTGGTGGTGAAACGAATTTTTATTACCACCATTGGGTCATGACATGAGCCATTGGTGAAAATGGCCCAAGACCCATAAAGCAACATTGGTCACACGACACTCCAGCCATGTCTCTTCTCAATTGCACTACCTCTCTCTTTTCCTCCACAACAGTTTCTGAGCGTGAAGGCAAAAATTGTGTGTGTGTGTGTGTGGGGGGGGGGGGGGGGGGGGGGGTCGGGGTCGCACTAACAGGTTAAACAACAGCTCAATGCTTACAATCTTAATTTCCATCACGCCACCAATGGCCACTCATTCAAGCCACCGTTGAAGGTTGCAACTGCACCTATACCGCTCTATGCTGAGGTGATGGCCTAAGAGCTAGATAGCATATTTGCATGGTATTGCGGAAGGCCGAAGATGCAGAGTACGTAGGCAAAGAACAAATCGAGGCCGCAGGCCTACCAAGTTCTTCTGTGGGGGTCAGGAATCCCGGCTGCCATGTTGGGTCCATGTTGAGCCATGGCTTGCTCCTATGGCTAGTTTATTACCTCATGAGCTGGATGGCTGTTCTCTTCACAGAACTCCCGGTGGCAGGGGGACGGAGCCCACCATGGCCCTAACATGGCTCCGCCAATGCTCCACACGGCTCGTGCTCACCCCTCCTGCATCGCCACCCGACCTCCTCCCTGCCGCCGCTCTCTAGTTCCTCTCCCCACTCTGGCAGTGCAGCAGATTTGGCCCTCGATGAGACAAATTTGGACATCAGCTAGGCAGATCTGGTCTACTCTACATTGCCGTCCTCCCTGCTTCGTAGCCCCTCAAGGTAGATACAGCCGATAGCTTGGCGGATCTAGCTATGAGCGAGGCGTGGCCTGGCCTAGGGTGGCACGGAGGAGGGGCGGTGTTGGTGGATTCGGTCAAAATTGTAAAAGGTGGACATTGTACCAAGTAACGAAGTGGGCAACTTTGAGGCAACAAACCTGGGCAATCGGACTGGATGTGTGAAAAGAAAATCATATATACCGCTCATCAAGACTTGGACGATGTTCAAATGTGACTGGCCAATCAATAACAACAAGTTTTGGTGCAGGACATTTGACTTCAATGGAATTGGTCAATTCACTCTGCCAACGTCGAATATGCCTAGTACCATTACCAAAGCATGTATATTTGCCATAACATACCGCACCAATTATTTTATCCATTTCTCAGATTTCAAGAGTGAGAAGGTGGGGGAAATGTCTATTCTGTCCTTGTTTTCAACCTCTAGCCATGATCACCACCATCCCCTTGGCCTTTAGCTCCTGCCCCGACCATGGCAGCATGGCTTATCACTCCTGCTCTACCGCCCAAACCCATGCCCTTGCTCCCCTTCGATGCACTCCCCTCCATCGCCCTCGCTCGATCCCCTCCGACGCGCCCCCAAATCCGAGCTGAGTCTGGTCCATTTCGCTGCTGAGCGCGCCAATCCTGCCTTGAGGAACCAAAGACCGAATTGAATCCCGACCCCCTAATTCAATGCACAGAAACGGTGACCAGATCGCCACCAAGCATGTGAAGCCCTCATAAGGCAGCGAGTCTGCCTCAGCGTGCTCCACGATGACCTCCTCGTACGCATCCATGTGTGCCTCGACACCACCGAGACCTATGGCGTACTCATGGAGTTCTGCTTCAACCTCGCCCCTGATGGCAACCCACATCAACCTACTTGGCTCTCTTGACGAGCGATGCCCTAGAGTGTTGCTGGATATCCATCACCACCAAATATGCCGCCCTGATGTTGTTGCGGCTTGGCTTCCTGCCGTAGCACGCCGCCTGGTGAGCGCAAGGCAGAAGGAGAGGAGGCCACGTTCAGATGGCCTGCTTTGAGGAAGCCGCCAAGATTGAACTCAAGCTAGGACATGCCTGGAGGCTGCAGCAGGAGGGGAAGGACAGGGGTGGTCATGCATGACTTAAGGTTATGGATAGAATGGACATTTTTTCTCACCTTCTCTCTCTTAAAATCTGAGAAATGAATAAAATATCCTGTGTGGTGTGCTACGGCAAATATATATGTTTTCGTAATGGTATTGAGCATATTTTGACTTTGGTTGAGTGAATCGGCCAATTTCATTAAAGTCAGATGTCCTATAACAAAATTTGCCATCAATAATAGGAGAGATACCGTACATTGGCTGAAGTTTGGATTTGCTCGCTCATGGTCGTTGGGCTGCTTATACAACCCGTAGTCGGATTGCACCTGAAAATTAAACCCCCTCTTTTTCTCGCACGCTAACAGAGTCCGAGTGGCCGGCCCTAGCAATATTTGCACACCACCGACTCTACCCGGGCCGGGCACAGGACAGGATATATATACAATAAACAATCCAACGCCTCCGTTCATCCATCTGTGCTAGGGTTCGGGCTGTTCTCCACCCACGAGGCCATGGAGCACTCCCTGTCCCTGACCTTCACCATTGACAATGGCGTGGCGCAGTCCGCAGACGGCTCTTTGCTCTGGACTCTTCATCCTCCATCCCCATCCAGGCAGCGCCACTTGCAAGAGCAGGTAGAAGAAGAAGAAGAAGAAGCAGAGTTTCTCGACGACGCAAGTGACTACGACGACGACGACCTAAGCATAGACATGGAGATCACTCAGGCGATGATGCAGCACCTGGGAGATTTGCTAGCTCGTGGAGGACAAGGAGCGCGCCGCGGCGGCGCCGGCGAGGAAGGTGCCGTCTTGGTCCCCGCGTCCGATGCGGCGGTCGCCGGCCTAGAGAAGCAAGCCTTCGACGCCACGGTGGAAGGGTGCGGCGCCGTCACAGGGTGCGCGATCTGCTTGGAGAACTTCCAGGACGGCGAGGAGGTCACCGTCATGCCGTGCTCCCGCGGGCACGAGTTCCACCCCGGGTGCATCACAACGTGGTTGGGGAAGAGCAATACGTGCCCTCTCTGCCGCCACGCTTTGCCCACAGACGACCGGTAAATCCTACCCAAGGCGGCTTTGCATTATTCATTCGTTGTAACAAAGCAAACGCGGCTTCGATCAGTTTATCAGGGGAGGCATCAATAAAATATGTGTAATCATGCAAATCGGCGTACGTGCAATCCTTTGTATTAGGTGAAGTACTGCGTGTAGTACTCATTTTTTTAATAAAGTGGAGAAGTGTTTTTCCATACCCACATGGGTCTGCATCACTGATTCTTAATAGAAAAATACTGAGTTTTTTTGTAATCACTAGCAAACATACCCTTTTATGAGAGAAAAAAATTAAATATTTATTGAAAATGACAATGGAAATCATCCTTGACTCGGAGTTGGCATGTTTGCGTCCTATCTGATTTCGATACGAAGACTAAATTCACGTGTCGTAGCTCACGCGTCTCGGTTTAGTTAAAAAATCATGACCCCAATGCAGCACACGGCCATATATGTATCAAGAACAAGCGAGTAAACAAAAGAGGGATCATGAGTTGGCAGAATGAAAGGGGGTTTCACACTATTTAATATTTAATTATATCCTTGAACGTACCTATCAATCTGCTTTATTATTGTTTCTCGAGCAAAGTTCCTCCTCACATATATAACAAGAGAATTCGTCATGGTTTTTTTTTCTCATCAAGATGTACGTGTCCTAACTACATCGACCCAACGAATACAATGCTGACAATTATACAAACCTAACCACTACCGATAAAAGATTAGTAAGAATCGATATCTGGTCAATCTGCATCTTGCCCTCCTCCACCATGAGCAGCTGCAGTTCCAACACGAGGAACGTCGTCCCCGCCAGCCACGTTACATACCTATATGCATAGGTCGCACCTCACACGAGCTTCTCGTCTTATATTTCCTCCTATTCTTGTTTTCTTTCCTTGGATCAATACCAACTCCGTTAAGGGGATGTTGTCCGACCAGAAAAACATACCAGTTACGGAGAGCAACAAAAAAAACCGAAAAGGAACAGAATTGGAGTTTCGGATATGATCGTGAGTTTTTTGGGAAAAATAATGAATTTGATTTTGCCTCACGGATCCGTACGGGGGTTCTACGGGAAAAAAGAACGCAAAAAAAGGAAAAAAACGTCGGTGGGAGTTTTACTGGAAAACGAGAACTCAACAAAAACAAAATAAAAAACGTCCAAGCTTGAGTTCACAGAAAGAAAAAATGTAATTTGTCTACTGGATCCGCATAGGAGTGTACCAAAAAGGAATAAGGAATCTTGAGGTCTGGAGGAATCTTGCTTTATGATGAGTCTTATATCTTACTACATGTAAGATCACGGATGACAAAGGGCTTGCAGGAGTGTACCAAAAAGGAATAAGGAATCTTGAGGTCTGGAGGAATCTTGCTTTAGGAGGAATCTTATATCTTACTACATGTAAGATCACGGATGACAAAGGGCTCGTATAGCACGACGTCTAAATCGAACGGTTATTAAAGAAGAAGAGCCCCCTCAAAAAAACTCGCTCTTTTATAGTGTGATGATGATGATTATGATGTACTTTTTGTAAGTTAATTATGTCTAATGTTTGTTCTAAGTTTGTCTTTGGTTAGCTGTACGTGCAACCCTTTGTAATACAAAAATATTGATACTAGTAATCATTTTAATAGAGCGGGAAGTTTTCCATTCCCACGTGATTTTACACACTGAATTTTTATGCCTTTTCTTATGCGAAAAGGAAAATATCAGCAAGACCAAATCACTACTAAAAAAATATTTTCACAATAGCACATTTTCAACGCCGGGCGAGGTATGGTGCAGCTCTTCATCAACATGGAACGAATGTCAGAGAACATTTTACATCAACAATAGCACATTTTCAACATTTTACATCAACTTCTTTATTTTCACAATAGCAAGATTTACAATAGCTCTTCATCAACATTTACATCAACATTTACATCAACTTCTTTATTTATCAACATTTACATCAACATTTGCAATAGCTCTTCATCAATATTTTCACAATAGCACATTTTTACAATACTTCTAAAATGTTGTGGAGGAGGGCGTTGACGAAATGTTGATGACGTTTATATGTTCATAAAATGTCAAAGAACACGTTCTCTGACATTCGTTTCGTCACAAACGACGTGACATGAACATATAAACGTCACAAACCATGGAATAAGACGCATGGTTTGTGACGCACGTTTCATCAACATTTCGTCAAAAACCGAGACACTTCTTGTAGTAATATATCACCACGCTATTCGTAACATCACCGGTGGTGAAAATGATTTTCATTGCCACCACCGGACCGTGATACGAACCATTGGTGAAAATAGTCCAAGACCCATAAAAGCAACAATGGCCACTCACCCCTCCTCCCACCACCTCCTTCCTTGCTGCTAGTTCCTCTCCCCACTCAGACATACAGTGCAACAGGTTTGAGCGTTGGTTTTTAGATAAGGAACAAAATTCTAGCCTCTACCACCCGTAGATGGTACAATATAACAGTAGGCAGATCCGGTCTTCTCTGCGTCACCGCTCTCCCTGCTCTAGCCTCTCCTCTATGGCCCCGTGAGGCAGATCCGGTTGGCGGGGGAGGTAGATCCACTGTCTGCATGGCACGACGTGGCCTGGCCTAGGGCGGTGCACAGATCAGGGCAAGGTGTGATGGAGGCTGTGGTGTGGGGCATGGGTGTGAGGTGTAGTGCAGCTTTGCCCAAGGCGAGGTCGATCCTGCTATGGGCGACGTGCAGACTGGCCCTAGGGCTTTGAGAAAGGTGTGGTGGAGGAGGTGATGTTGGGCGTGGGCGAGGTATGGTGCAGCTCTTCAGCCGAGGGTGAGGAAGGGGGCCCTATATCTTCCCTTTCCTAGATCTCTGCAGGTGGCGCATGATGGAGAAGGGTCCGGCCAATAGCAACACAAGCAATGGGCTATGTAGTCGCAAGAGGGCAACAGTCAGGAATTTTTATAATAAAATTTTAATTGATTATCGCCGCTAGTTTGCAAGCAGCGATGATGAACTTTACTTTCACCGGGGGCAAAACCGACGATGATGACATCTATGTAATAGTTTAACATCGTTAGATTTTAGAATAAATTTAGAAAAAATGGACTTACTCACGTTAAGTCAATTATTTCAACTTGTGTAGAGAGGTTCCATCATAAGAAATGTAACGAGCTGAGAAACTCTCAATTTGCAAAAATCTAGTTTTGACCATGGTTTTCAGGAAAAAAATATTTTAACATCTAAAAATTCAATTAAATACACCCCGTCAAGATATAGACATGAATAATTTGGTAAAAACTAATTTGATGATGATAAAGAAGTTGATGTATATTAATTTTTATATATAAGAAATTTCACTTACAATTGTAGAAATTGTGGACTTATTAGTACCAAAGTAACGAAGGGGGTAACTTTGAGGAACCCAACCTGGGCAATAGGACTGGAGGCGTGAAAAGAAAATCCTATATACCGCTCATCGAGACTCAGATGATGATGGTGCTGATGATGGTGCTAATAGGCCGATCAATAATAGGAGAGGCACCGTAAGTTGGCTGACATTTTGGTGCCACTCGCTCATGGACGTTGAGTTGCACGTAAAAATTAAAAACCTCCTCCCTCTTTTAATTTCTCAATCAGACACTAACCGAGTCCGAGTGGCACAAGCAATATTCGCACACCGACCCGATCTACCCAGGGCAGGCACACCACAGGACAGGATTATATATATAAACATTCCAACGCCTCCATCCATCCATCCACGCTTGTTGCTAGCTAGGGTTCAGGCTGTTCTCCTCTTGCACTGCTGGCCGCCGCCGAAGCCATGGAGCGCTCCTTGATATTCACCTTCGACAATGGCGTGGCGCAGTCTGCATATGGCTCTTCACTCTGGATTCTTCATGAACATGTAGAAGAAGGAGAAGAAATTTATATAGGCTGTTTAGATCCTATCACCTGCCCAAAATTGGTGAAGCTGATTTTTGTGAGTTTTCTAGTTGTTGATTTGTTTTGTGATCTCAGCGCTAAAGCCCCTTTAGTATGCAAATGGGATCTTTACTGTGTCAATAGAGATATACATAAAGATACAAGTATCACCTAACGTGGACTGTTTAATACCAACTTCTTAATAGTTAAATTAAACCTTGGGTACTGGGTACGATTGACCCCCCAGGTGTTTTTTATTTCATCTTTCAGATGATCATCACATATTGTTTGTTTTTATGGTTTATTATAATCTAGTAGGAGGCCAATAAATGTATAAACTCTGTGGTACTATATAGCATATTCTTGCATGTTAGTTCTGTCCCCGCACATCTTTAATTTGTAGATCAATTGCTAAAACAGTCGACAAGATTTTTCATGTATCAAACTTATAAACGCTAGGGTTATACAGATGGCCATCTGATTCATGCTATTTCCAATAGAATGCCACATGTGGCAAGCTGTACATCACAACAAGTAAGCAAGAATAAAATTTGCCATAGAAGCTCCACCCATTAACATATAAATAACCAAAGATGAAACACTGTTGTCAAGGAAAGCAAACTTTTTAGTAGTAATAGTATACATAGAGCATACCAGACAGATATAAAACAAGTACTTGAAGCAATCTGACCAGCACACAGAGTTACATGTCATCCGATTATTGTGCCCTGAATAGAACAAGTTGACAAATGTATCTTCCAACTAGGATTACAAAAAGCCAGGCGGAAATTCGTCATCATTTAAATATCGCAACATTCCTCCAATAATGGGTCTTCTTAAATAATCAGCATATGTTATAAGTGGATTTAATTAGAGAGAATGCTACTGGAAAAGCATATCAAATTATTTGTAAGAAGGAAAATTTGCGAATAAGGTACATTTAAAACTGAAGATCTCCGAAAGATTCCCACTGGAATCTATAGAACTATGGACACTTAACCACTAGCAGAATTTTTATGCTCAAATGGGATTTATGTAAGAAGATGAAATACCAACAACAGTTAGGTTAAAAAATTTTGATTCCTCCATGAAGTTATCTGCACATGCATTTTCGAAATACCATTTTGATATTTGGTTCCGCCTATCTAATCTTCATACTGCTGGGATTCACATGAGCATGGTTTGCTTCCTCCATGCGAAATATTTCAGGCACAATCCCAAAGGGTATGGTGATTTCAGTTAGGGCTTCCTTCTAATAAGACAAGTAAAATCTGGTCTAAGATATTTGGTGGATGTCTGAGGGATAAAATAGGCCTACTGCTTTACTGCTACTCTGCTACATGAAGGCAGTCAGCTTATTTGCTGTTATCTTAGTGCATCATATATTTACTTGGACTACTGTTTGAACTACGACAAAGTGCCGAGGCATCGTGCACTCGCTATCTCTGTGCACTCTTGTAAATCTTTTGTAACTTGCGTGCTTAATAAAGATATCAATCAATGTTACTAAAAAAGGAATGTCATTTATAAGGCAGATTATTTTTTTGACCTAAATTTATAAGGCAGATTGTTAACATGAAGCTAAAGAATAATTGTTAGAAATAAACCTGTTGGAGGAGGATCATTGTTTGCAGGCAGTAACATGGTTCTTTTGGTTGAATGCCTTGAACCTGCACATGATGAATTGACGATTCACTGACATCTTTTCTGATATATGAACAAGTTCAAATAATACTTAATACTGCGATGTAAAGTTTAACTCAACCTTTGCATTATTGACTTTACTGCTATGCTCTTCCAAAAAAAAGACTTTACTGCTATGCTATAAAAGATTGAAACTAGTTCAAATTAATGTAGCACCCCCACCGCACCCACACTCATTCCACCCAGGCTAGTGTAATAACAATGGACACAATGTTCAGTAACAACTGTTTCAAAATTACCAGAACTATGTCCACTAGGATCATCAGCCAACTTCTACAGGAAATGAGAACATAAAGTGATTACATAAAGATCAAGATATCGATATACTGGGTACAAATGATTTAAATAGGTTTACAAATGTGGGTATAGACACCTTCTGCAGAAGCCCTTTCCCTTTAACTTCTCCGGTGTCTAGAAAGTGTTGACCTTCTTTTTTGGAGTGGAAGGTATGTGCATAATCCCTGTGAGTGTAATACTGGATAGAGGAAAAATTAATCCATTTAGAAAAACTCAATTTAACATATGTATATCAAGCGCAACATATATATGAGCACATATCAATTATTGTGACCCTTAAAAGGGACTGCGCTCGTAGGTCATTTGAATAAAAAATATTTGGCAGGTGAATCATGAATGTTACCATTAAAGTACCATATAACTAAGCAAAGCATTTAGCTAAAAAAACATTTAGTCACACCAGCGATGAACAAATAATTCTTTATGAGCACAACATGACAATGTACGTATAGAATCCCAATGAAAGTGCCCCCTTAACCATTTACCTAAATGAAGCATACTAGGTAAGAGAAAAGAAGGGAACGATTGTGGAATAGAAGATCGACAACTCATAAGAACAGAGGTTTTATACATAACTAAAAATCATTGCCCTTATATATATATGATAGATTGATTTCAATTGGGATAGTATTAATACTAAAGTGTAGAAGGATTTTTAGTTATCTATTATTATTTATTATTTATTTCTATATAGTTCATACCCACTAATTGCAGTTACTTCCTCTAAAGATCTTCTCTCAGACCTCTATGTCACTCCAATTTCTCAATCGTCATCTTTTTGCCGTCAAAGGAAACTTCTTGAGAACAGCACGACGCCCATGTGCACACTTAGAAAGCTTCACAACGTTCATACCACTCCAATCATAGTCATACACAGCATCAGGGACTGAAGTGTCACTGTTATCCTATTGTGAAAACGAAAAATCTCAAATCGGTCAAATCTACCCTAATACCAAGCAAATAAGCACCAAATTAGTGCTCCATTTCGCATCTAGTATCCAATCCGAGCGATCTTTGACAGCAAAAAGGAGATCTGGAGGTATCAATTGAAACCCTAGGGGATGACGGGCAGGGAGTAATCTTGCCTGGGATTCAGAGATCTGCTGGCTTGCACTGTGGTCGGCGGAGTCGCCTGTGTCCTTGTCGCCTTCCTGCGCCATTCGGCTCCTCGACGTCCGATTAGCACTCAGGTCCCCAGCGGGCGGAGAACGCGGCGGCGGCTCTGTCTCGGAGATGCAGGGGCATCCCGTGCCTCCATTGCAGCGTTGGAGAGACCGACACAAGGCGCTGGAGCCATCGGGGGCGCTTCATCGGCCATCAGAGGGGGCGCTTCGTCGGCCATCGGCAGCGACCACGGAGGAGAGGGCGGCAGACGAGAGGGACACTACTAGTGAGTGAGAGAGGTGAGGCAATAAACAAGTGTTGGCGCAAAGTACTAGTATGCAGTACGGGCGAGGGTGGTAAGCCTACCGACTCAGGGAAAACGGTGATGGCAACCGACGATTTGCATCCAACCAAACACAACCGTATTGGGCTACACCTATGCAGGCCGGCCTTTGCGCAGAGTCAACCAAACACGATCTCGCCCGGGCCATCCTAACCAGCCCACCCAACCAAACAAGGGCCTGTTCGCCTGCTGGAACCAGGCTTGAGGTGCCTATGCTAGGATTGCTGGCCAGGCTCCACGAGCCCAACAAACCAAACAGACCCTACATCTATAATTCGGTAAAACTAATTTGATGATATAGAACTTTGATGCATTTTTATATGGAAAATTGGGCCAGAACTGTAGAAGTTAGACTTATTAGTACCAAAGTAACGAATGGGGTAACTTTGAGGCACCCAACTTGGGCAATAGGATTGGAGATGTAAAAAGAAAATGGGCGTGGCTAGTGCACGGACGTCTGGACAGACGCTCGAGTCTGGATGCCCGCGCACCCTGCCTCCATCCGCCTCGCTCCGACTCGCACGTGCACCCCGCCCTCGACGCTGCGCCCGCCGCTCCTCGCATCCGGAGGCCGTGCAACCCGCCCCCGTCTGCCTCGCCCCCGCCTCCACAGACCCTACACCGCCTTGTGGTTGCGCCGGCCGCTCCTTCCCCCTGACGTCCTCCTCTCTCTCTCCCTCGCCACCGCCTCTGCACACCCTACCCCCCCTATGGTTGCCCCTGCCACTCCTTCCCTTGACCCCCTCCTCTCTCTCTCCCCGCGTGGACGGAACCCAAGAGCCGCCCCCAGCTCGCTGGGCCCCATTCGCTTGCCCCAGCTCACCGCGCCCCTTCCCTCGTCAACCTAGCCGTGCGCCCATCACTCACCGTGCCCCCGTGAAACACTTGCAACATGGAACACTTGGATGCAACATACATCTGACACATCCAGATAAAACACTTGGAACATGTGTGTGAAACATATGCAACATCCAGATAAAACACTTGTAACATGTGTGTGAAACATATGCAATATCCAGATAAAACACTTGTTGCAACAACATACGTCTGAAATAGATAAAAAATTTTGAACAAACGCTTACAACATACCTCTGTAACACTTGCAAGATATGCAACATGTGCAACATCCCGATAAAGTTTTGCAACATTCATATGTAACAATTGCATCGTACCTTTGAAATATCTGAAACACTTGAAACATACATTTGCAATATACGGGAGGGGAAGACCGGAGCTGGTCAATTCTGGTCGTTGGGGTGGGATCCAGCAGTGGTGCACGAGCACCACTATCATCAGTGGTAGCCTGCGTATGGGAGGGAGCGGGCGGCGCGGTGCATGGCCGAAGCGAGGAGAGAGAGGTGTAGGTGGGGCGCGTGACGAGTGGGAGAGAGGAGTGAGGAGCAAGCGGCGCATGTGTGGTGCGCGACGTGTGGGAGCGAGGAGCAAGCGGCGCAGAGTGGGGCATGTGATGGGAGAAGGTCGCAGCAGCGATCAAAGTGAGGCTCGTGGCCAAACATTATCGAAAGAAAATCCTATACACCGCGCTCAGCGCTCATCAAGACTCCGATCATGATGTCTTAATATGTGACTAGGCCGATCAATAATAGGAGAGGCACCCTACCTTGGCTGATGTTTGGATTCTCTCGCTAAAGGTCGTTGGGCTGCTTATACAACCCATTGTCGGATTGCATGAAAAAATTAAACCTCTTCTTTTCTCGCACGCCAACCGAGTCTGAGAGTGCCATACTGCCATGCAATATTCGCACACCGACCCTCTACGCGGGCCGGGCTGCCGGGCACAGGGTAGGATATATAAACAATCCAACGCCTCCATCCATCCATCCATGAATCCATCTCCGTGTCCGTCTTAGCTAGGGTTCAGGCTGTTCTCCACCTGCGCAGCTGGCCGCTGACGAAGCCATGGAGCGCTCCCTGTCCCAGACCTTCACCATCGACAATGGCGTAGCGCAGTCCGCAGATGGCTCTTTGCTCTGGACTCTTCATGAACTGTAGAAGAAGAAGAAGAAGCAGAGTTTCTCGACGATGACGACGACCTAAGCATAAGCGGCGAGGAGGTCGCCGTTCAGAGCTACGAAGATCTACAAGATTTGTTATTCGCTCATGTCAGACGACTACTAGGAGCGTACCGTGGCGTTGGCGGCGAGGAAGGCGCCGTCTTCGTCCCCGCATCCGGCGCGGCGGTCGCTGGCCTGGAGAAGCAAGCCTTCGATGCCACGGCGGAAGGGCGCGGCGCTGTCACAGGGTGCGCGATCTGCTTGGAGAACTTCGACGACGGCAAGGAGGTCACCGTCATGCCGTGTTCCCGCAGGCACGAGTTCCACCCGGACTGCATCACAAAGTGGTTGGGAAAGAACAACACGTGCCCTCTCTGCCGCCATGCTCTGCCCACAGACGACGTCATGGACGATGATGATGACCTGTAAGCTGAAATCCTTATCCAAGGCAGCTTTGCATTATTCAATCGTTGTAACATGGCAAGCATCGATAAAATATGTGTTATCATTGCAACTCGGCGTACGTGCAACCCTTTTGTAGCACGTGCATGCAACCACACCCTTCCTTGCTGCTATAGTTCCTCTCCCCACTTAGACAGTGCAACAGGTTTGGGCGTTGGTGAGGCAGATTTGGCCAACAGATAGGCGGATCCGGTCTTCTCTGTGTCGCTGTCCTCCCTGCTCCGGCCCCTCCTCCACGGCCCCCTGAGGCAGATCCGTTTGGCGGCGAGGCATGCGGATCCGCTGTCAGCATGGCATGGCGTGGCCCGGCCTAGGGCGGTGCGAGTGGATCCGGGCAAGGTGCGATGGAGGCTGCGGTGTGGGGCATAGGCGAGGTGCAGTGCTCAGCTTGGCCGAGGGCGAGGTGGATCCTGGTATCGGCGACGTGCGGACTGGCCTAGGGCGGCATCGAGGCGGCAATGATATGGGCAGCTTTGAGAAAGGTGCGGCGGAGGTGGCGATGCTTGGCGTGGGCGAGGTATGGTGCGGCTCGGCCGAGGGTGAGGAAGGAGGCCCTATCTTCCCTTTCCTAGATCTCCAGAGGTGGCGGCATGATGGAGGAGAAGGGTCGGTCAACAGCAACGAGCAATGGGCGATAGTAGCGCAGGAGGGCAGCAGTCAGGCATTTTTGTAATATAAAATTTTTAATTGATTATCACCACTAGTTTGCAACCAGCGATGAAGAACTTTGCTTTCACCGGGGGTAAAACCGGCGATGATGACATCTATGTAATAGTGTAACGTCGTTAGATTTCAGAATAAATTTAGAAAAAAATGGGACTACTCACCATATAAGTCAGTGACTTCAATTTGAGTAGATAGGTTCCACCAACGAGCTGAGAAACTCTCCATTCGCAAACAACTCTAGTTTTGACCATGCTTTTAGGGAAAAATATTTTAGCATCTAAAAATTCAATTAAATACCCTGTCAAGATATACTTTACATGAATAATTTAGTAAAACTAATTTGATGATGATATAGAAGTTGATGTATTTTTATACAAAAAAATTCACTTAGAATTGTAGAGCTTAGTACCAAGTAACGAAGCGGGTAAATTTAAGGCACCAAACCTAGGCAATGGGACTGGAGGTGTGAATAGAAAATCATATATACGGCTCATTAAGACTTGGATGAGATAAAAATTCATGGTCGGCCCTTGAACTTCGCCTGTGGTGGCCATATAGGTTCATGTACTATTAAAATGTTATTTCTAAGTCCCTAAAATTTGGTTTCGGGTTTCATCTGGGTCCAAACGGATTTTAACCCACTCTTCACGCTGACGTGGCATGCTAACTATGCATTTGACATGTGGGACCAAGCTGTCAACCACTTCTCCTTCCTTTTTCCACCTCTCGTCGTCAAGCTGAAATGCTAGGCATGCCGCCCTGCACACGCAGGCCTTGTCACGCCGCCCCACGCTGGTGGCCTGTGCTGGCCCCACCATGCTGGCCCCATTGCACCCCCCACGCTGGGCACACCACCCTGCCGCGCTGCCCAATGCGAGTGGCCCGTGCTGGCCGCTCCGCACCCCGCCGCGCCATCCCCACGGCAGTGGCCCACGCTGGCCCCCCGCTGTGCCACACAGCCTCGTACCGGCAGCTCGTTGCATCGTGCTGCACATTCTCAGCTTCATGGAGGCCGTGGCCATGACCAAGCACATTGCGGAGAAGCTCTTCAAGGTGCTCGACATGGTGGACTCCGGCCTTTCACTCCGCAGACAAGCCGACTGCCGAGCACAGCCACTCCGTTCTGGCGGAGCTCAAGTCCGAGATCATCGCCGTGTGGTCCCGGCTGGGTGAGTCCACTGCCGCTTTCTGCAAGCCGGAGAGCTCAATTTGCGTCGACGCCGGCAATGGCGTGGTGTCCTGGCCTTTGGGCAGCGGCGTGGCCAGGGGCTTCGTGGCCTGGCCTCTGGGCGATGGCGCGAACAGGGGGCGTCGTGGCCTCAAGGTCCGGTTCCCACGCTAGCACGACCTTCTCGCACCCGTCCACGTTCGACACGCTCGCTCTCGACCCGCGCCGACCTACTGCACATCGCGGCGCGCCGGGACCAATACGCGCGCGTCAGCCACCTCGAGTTCGGCATCTACGACGTGGAGCCCACCACGGTGCCCACCAACTCCCACCTCTGCTGCTATTCGTTTCTACAGCGCCGGCCTCCTTCGGCTCCTGCTCTCCCACCCACCCCTCCCCGTCCAGTTCCACGTCGCTGCGGGCGCCGACAGTGACCTCAAGCTTGACATCCTCTGCCCGGCGTAGCGGAGTCAGGGCCCTCGTCCAATCTGCCACGCCCTGTCCCGGAGACCGCCATGGGGGCTGCGATAGTGAGGTCGGCGCCAGTGCAGATTCTGTCGCAGCCTGTGCCAAGTGGGAGGTGGGCGCACGCTGGCGTGGGAGCGGACTGGCAGGGAGAGAGGTTGTGGACCTAAACAGGGCCCCACATATCAGACACATAGTAATTGTGCCATGACAGCATAAGGAGCAATGTTTTAAATCTCCCGGCCGCTATAGCCCGCTATAGCCTTTTAAGGCAGGGAGCCACTATTTATGCTTATGTATAATTTAGCTGCTATGTCCCGCTATAACTCGATTTAGCTCCGCTATTATTTGATTTAGAGGTATACCGTTAAACACCTTAGCCTGCTATTTAAAACTATGATAAGGAGTGTGTTAAGATATGTTTGGATCCAAATGAGACCCGGAACTAAGTTTAGGGAACTACATATAGCATTTTGATTGATAGTACATGGATCTAGATGACACCCCGCGCCAAGTTGGTAGACCAACCACGAATTTTTCTCCTCACAAGATGTTGAGGCCGATCAATAATAGGAGCGGCACCGTACGTTGGCTGACGTTTGGATTATCTTGCTCATGGACGTTGAGCTGCACGAATAAAAATTAAACGTCCTCCCTCTTTTAATATCTCACACGCTAACTGAGTCAGTGACAATAGCAATATTCGCACGCCGACTCGATCTACCCGGGCCGGGCACAGCACAGGATATATATACACATAAACAATCCAACGCCTCCGACCATCCATCTAGATCATCAGTCTGCATGTCCTAGGGTTCGGGCTGTTCTCCACCTGCGCTGATGGCCGCCGACGAAGCCATGGAGCGCTCCCTGACCTTCACCATTGACAATGGCGTGGCGCAGTCCGCAGACGGCTATTTGCTCGGGACTCTTCAGCCTCCATCTTTGCAGCAGCACCATTTGCAAGAACAAGAAGCAAAGTTTCTCGACGAGGCGAGCGACGACGACGACGACCTCTCAGAGGTACATCAACCGTGTGATAACGATTAATCTCCCGGCATGGGCGACGGATCAGGTCGACTTCCAAGATTTGATAGCTCGTCACCGACAAGAAGCAGCAGCGCACGGCAGTGCAGGCGACGTAGGTTCCGTCTTCGTCGCCGCGTCTGACGCGGCGGTCACCGGCCTTGAGAAGCAAGCCTTCCACGCCACCACGGCGGAAGGGTACGACCACGACAGTGCGGTATCACTACAGGGTGTGCGATCTGCTTGGAGGACTTTGATGACGGCGAGGAGGTCACCCGTCACCGTCATGCCGTGCTCCCATGGGCACGAGTTCCACCCCGTCTGCATCACAAAGTTTATTAGGGCATCACGAAGTCCAATTCGTGCCCTCTCTGCCGCCACGCTCTGCCCACAGACGTCATGGACGATGATGACCTGTAAATCCTATCCAAGGCGGCTTTGCATTATTCGTTGGTTGTAATAACATAGCAAACGCGTCTTCGATCAGTTTATCAGGGCATCGCGAGGTGGCCGGAAGGGGATGAAAAACCAGGGGCAGGCATCAATAAAATAAGTGTAATCATGTAACTGCTTGTCGTACGTGCTAGTGCAACCCTTTGTAAGAAATGTGTAAGAAGCGTGATCAATCTAGCTTACAATCACAAAATCAAAATAAAAAATAGCATGAATTTTTTGAATTTGAAAACAATTAATATACGTAGGTGTCTTAAGGAAGCCGCATCTATCAATGTTTAATAGAATCAGACATCGTAGGTATGCCATTTCTATTATTGTTCAATAGAGGCGGACGTCGTCTTAGGGAAATGCCTCTATTAATGTTTAACTGAGGCGGACATTCTAAAGTGATCGCGTCTATTGATTAGACTAACACATGCAGCTGGGATACAAAGCCTGCCGCTGATGGGCAACCCGACCGCGTTTGTCCCATTAACATAAAGGAAAAAGTCTACTTAACCCCTAACTATTGGAGATTGTCTACTTCACCCCTCAATTTACCACCTTAAGCTACTAAAAAACCAACTAAACTAACCCCTTGCGGCGGTTTTGAAGTCCATTTCACTAACATGGCATATTAGGTAAGTGGGTGCTCACATGGTGGTGAGTTAACAAATAGTAGGAAAAAGTCCACATAACTCTCTCAACTATAAAACTCGATAATGTAACCTTCAAACATATAATAATGCTCAAATGACGCCCTGATGTTGCATTTTGACACCATATCCCACCACGGGCTTGAGTGCCCAAGAATGCATTGCATGCGAGCCCATCTATTTCCTCCCTCTCCTTACTCTTTCTAGGCTGCCCCACTGACAATCAGCATATGACCTTCTGTGCCCTCATCATCTCGACCTTGCCGCATGCCCCATCATCCCTCTCACATTCTCCTCCCAAAATTAATGCCATCAAGGAATGTCATGAGGTGGAGTAGGAGACAGGAGGTTACGTGCTGCTCATCGGGTGGTGGGGCCAAGGGAACTACATGAGGAGGTTGATAATGAACTTGTCCGCGAAGACTTTTCCTTTCACTCCTATTCCTCATCTAAAGATGAAGCCCAATTTACTTGGGGGCAAAACAACAAGATAAAAGCCCTAGTTTGGTTTTGGATAATTGATGAAACCTAGTACTAACCTTTGTCATGAGTGCGATATGAGCTAGGTTGGTGCAATCCAAGTGATTAAGCAAGATGAGGTCCATGGAGATAGAGATGGACATGTGTTGATGATGATCAAGCTCAACTTGGAAAAGAAGAAAGAGAAAAACAAAAACCGAGATGATCAAAGCAAAGGTGTATGATAGGTTTTTATTTTGCACTCAAGACACCATAGAGAGTGTGAGTAACTTAGGATCGATAGCCGTACTATTAAGAGGAAAAATTCTTGGCTAAAACGGTTATCAAGTGCCACTAGGTGAATTTATATGAGCATATGCATTAGGACCTAGTGTGAGCTAACATCGACCCTTGTAAAATACTTTGAAAAATGCTAACACATGTGCACATAAGTTCTACACTTTATGGTTAGGAAGTTGGAAGCAAGGGAGATGTTTTTGAGGAGATTGAAAAAGAAAAGGAGGCGCGGATACCTGACTGGACGTAGGTCACTGTGCTGACCTGCGCATCCAGTCAGTAACCCTAGGTCTCGGTCTGCCTGGATGGCATGACCGGACGCTGGGTTCCAGCGTGACCTGCGTGTCAGGTCGTCTTCGCACAAAGAAGAAACGCCATTCCATGGCGTGACCAGACGCTGAAGCTGAGAAGCGACCAGATCCGCAGAGGTAAAGCAGTTCCACTGACGTAGGCTGATGTCGTGCGCATGGAGAGGAAGCCAGTGTTGACCGGACGCGGGCCGGCGTCAGGTCGTGTTCGACCGGGCGCGTCAGGTCACGTTTTCGTCGCCCTGGACCCTCTCTGTACTTGATCGGACGCGGGGTGTATGTGGGTCTGGTCATTTTGAGGGTCACGTCCGGTTAGTGGTTGACTGACTGCACTGACCGTTTTTGATCGTTGTAAACTAACGCGTGAGATTCAAAGGAGGCCATGTAACACCCTTGGTGTTATGGTAACTAAAATTGGTCATGTCATCATATGCATTGCAAAGCATCCATGTTAAGTCAATCTTGATGTGCATCAACTAAAACAAATTTACATTCATAGATTGATTGAGCTTTTGTGATGAAGTTTGATTTGAATCCAAAAATCCTAATTTTGAATGTCATCTCAAATACTTGATTTATGCCCTGCATACTTTGAGGTGTAAGCGGTGTCTTACACTAGTGTCAAGTGTAGTGTATAAATCCAAGTAAAACATTAAAAAAATGAGCTCCAAGTTTGGATTTGAATTTGGGTTTCAAAACTTGCCCTAAGTTTTCCAATTCAAATTCGAATTCAAAATTGGGAGAGTTATTAAAATGAATTCATAATTCAAATTTGGTTCAAACAAATGTGGCATTGGGTAGATCAAGTGTGATTTGACTCAATGGTACATTTGGATGCTAATTGTGATCATTAATTAATCACCAATTAATATAGAAACCAAATCAAATTTGAATTTGATTCAAAACCCTGGTTTCCGGAAAACCCTGTTTTAACCCTTTTTGTGTAATTCAAAATTTAAAAAGAATTTCAGGGTAAACCAAAAAGCAAAGTTGTAGGTCTTGTCTAGATTTACAACTTTGGTGTTTTGAGTTTTCAAAGTTTCCATGCAAAATTTGAAGTAATTTTGAAAATAAAAAAAATCCAGAAATTGTCCCCTTTTTGTTTCAAATTCAAATTTCAAAATTCAAGCAAAATTTGAAAAAGATCAAAGCACGAAAGTTGTAGATCTTGAAATTTGGAGTTTTTCAACTTCTTCAGAAATTCTGGGAGAAAAGGAAGAAAGAAGAGGCTGAAACAAAGTTATGCAACATTGCAACATCTCGTTATGTTGCATCCTTCACCTTCTTCTCTGCCTGCTTCACCGGGGCACCGCCGCCATTGTCTCGTGATGCTTCTCGGCCTTGGCATGCAGCTGCTTGCGTGGAGGTGGCTGAGCAGCTGCTGGCGATCGCTCGTGCCTCGCCCTCGAATTCTTATCATGATGTAGTTGGCTCCCGTCATCCTTCTTTCATTCCATCGCCGCCGAGCACCTTCACCTCGCCGTCCAATTCGTCGTGCTCATTCCATCTCCACCCAATTCCTCTTGGCCACAATCTCGCCTTGCTCTTGCGATTCCGCCTAGCCCAATTGCGCTGCGTCTCTACACCAAGGTCGGCCAGGAGCCACCATCTTCTTCCCGAGCGTCCAGAGCGCTGCCGCAGACCACCTCAACACCGACAAACTTGCTCTGCTGCATCTTCGCTTCACTCACCTAGCCCAACGTGATCAGGGTGAGCTCCTGAACACGCCCGTCATTTCTGTTAGCCTCTCCCGCACTCTAGTCGCTGGTCCGGCTCTGTGCCGCCGCATGGGAGCACCGGCGGGCTGCCATAGCTGCGGTCATGCTCTAGCCGTGACCTAGTTCCCTCTTCTGATTCCTCAGATCCTTGCGCAGTGGACTGGGGAGTGTCTTGGCGCCAGTCACAGTGCCTGCGTCCTCGCCGTCGGCGAGCCGGGCAGTGTGCTCGTCGCCGGAGGCCGGTTTGACCACAGGCCTAAGGGCTCGCGTGCTGGGCCGTTATGGACTGGGGCTGTGGAAGCCTTCGTGGGCTAGTGCAGTTCAGGATGGAGGGAGTTGGGCCGAAGGTGAGAGGAGAGTGGGTCGGAGGAAAGAAAAGAAAGTTGTTTTTCTTTTTTTGAATTGGTTAAATGATGTTATTTCTTTCCAAATTCATAACTACTTATTGGAATATGATAAAATAGTGAAATTTTTTGTGTAGCCTCTCTGTGAGGTGTACTACCTAGGAAAAATATAAAACATGAATTTTGAATAATTTTTGCATGTCAATTAATTAGCTCTATTAATTAATAAATGTTACTTCTATTATTTTTCTAGGCTTAAGGAAATGTCTAAAAATTATGAAAATTGTTTTACCACTATTTCATGATGTAACTAACCTACATAAAAATTTTGGGCTCAATTAGGCAAAGTTGATTTCATAATTAATTTATGATTTATTAATTAGTTAATTAATCAAGTAATCAATGCTTAATGACTTAGGGTTTGGTTTGACTTTGGAATTGATTGTTGACCTTGGGTCATTAACACATGATGATCCTTGGCACCGTAATTATTCATTGGAGCTCATACCTAACTTATAATGAGTAAACCTTAATGACATTTCATGTGATAACAAAGGTCATTAGTGAGTTAACTTGTCGAAACCCTAGATGTTAGTGTCAATTGGTTTTGTTGGCTTGCAACTGTACCGTGAAGGAAAGTTGTACTCAAGTTCTTAATCTTGTCATACTATCATCAAGCATCATGTTTATTACTTCATCATGTTGAAGCATGTCATGTTATCTCATGTAGTTCCCGTGAACGAAGAGGTAAACGTTGTCGAACAAGTCCCCGAGGAAGGACAGTCACCAGTGGAGGTTGGGTTCGATATCTGTGGGACTGACCCCGAACCTAAGATCCCCGTCGACCAAGGCAAGCCCCGGATGCATTTAAACCCTACCTTGAGTTTACAAAGCTTATATCACTTATGCTTATGAAATGTTGCATTAGGTGATTAGGAGTTGAGTGATAACCTAATTGATGTATTATCAACCTTGATTACTCAATATCATCCTTGATACCTGTTTTGATTTGAAAATGCTTAGTTATGCTGTCACACCCATTTTTAAGGACAAAAATAGGATGCATAAAGTACTCATGTGCGCCCCAGGTCATGATCACACACATAAGCAGACAAATTACATAGTATCATCACAGTGCTTATTACATAGCAAATAAATGTTTAAGACATAGTCTTGAACAATAAATAATAATATCTAGTAATAATCTCCAGCGGAAACTCCACACAGGGACACGGTTGACTGGTTGACACCAAGACTAGTACTCATTACGATAATCCTCATCATAATCTTCATCTGTTATGGTGGAAATAGCAAGAGTGAGTCCATGTCGAACTCAACAAATATAACACAGGGTTCATGAGGCTCAAATGGCTAGACACTGTTTAACTGCGGTTAGCTTTTCATCTTATAACTTTCATTTGAGTAGCATCAAGATAAACCACTTCCCATTAAAGAACCAATGATCATTTGTAATAATGATAACGAATAGCATTAACATGAGCATAGTATACATCAACAATAACTAAACATGATATATCAGTTATAATCAACTATTCCATAAGAATCCCCAAGGCCGCTCGTAACCGTGAGCACGGCTAGTATACCAGTTTTTAACTCTGCGCAGAGGTGTACACTTTCACTGTGAGTCATGATTTCCAAATGAGTGGGGAGATCAAGCCCAAACACCCAAAAACCATATAAAGCCACTCAAGAGTTCGTCTAACAAGTTAGGGCCATTAGATTCACTCGGCAGGCAGATGTAGAACCCCCCTTCCCTGTGGCACAACAACCGCAGCCTATACACACTAGGCCAGGGGCTCGCACTACACCCAACGTGTCAAGCCATTCTTACGCCATTTAAGGTAACCACTAACAAGCTAGAAAAGGTCTCTTGAACAACTAAAGCCAGAGCCATATAGCCCTCACAGCTGTACTGTCTATCCCGGTTATCACTTACAGATAAGTCCTTATGGAGAGAAACCAGAGCATCAAAATAAATACACATGCTCTAGCCCCCTTTTAACAGTAATAAGATCATCTTAATGGTTGATTGCTTAATTCATTAATCAAATTACAAGATCATTGTTCTCAGTTTAAGCACTAGCAATAGCTACCCATATGCATTCCCAAGGTTGACAAGGAATCAAGATAACAAGCACTACGTTATAATCTCTATGGTTGTCAAGGTAAGCACATGCATATGTATGATAACTCAATGTATAGGTAACAAGGATAGTCCTGTGTTATACTTGCCTTGATCAAAGCTCTCCAAATAATACTGCTGACTTGGCTCAAAGTAATACTCCGAATCGTCCAAGTACTGCTCACCTTCTATACTCGATCATCAATCAACAACATACATGCATCCAATCAAACATACACGAAGCAAACAAATAGATATAATTAGAACAGTACACCAACAGTAACAAAACAGTAATAAAAGTTTATAAAACTATTCTACATGTTTCTACGATCACACAGACGCAAAGATCACCAAAATCGGAGTTAAAACGTAAAAGTTATGAATTTTCTAAGATTTCCTATAGATAAATAAATACTTAATTATAAACTCGAAAAATAAATTATCAAAACTAACTGTAAAACTACACTAACATGTAGAGTTCGCAAATACGAACCTAACGCAATTTGAACGGATCAAATCGGAGTTAAAACGAAGATTTTATGACCAAAACAGTTCTAGTGGCAAATCAGTAAATTGCTGAAAACGTATTTTTGATTTAGCCGAAAAAGAATACGCTTTCAAAACGCGAAAACGTATTTTCAGATTTACGTTTTGGACCGCGGGTTGATTCCCAGAAACCCGAGGGTCTCTTTAACAAAATTACCATCGAAAGGGTAAGTTCTAATCTCGTGCGTTGATTTCAAATCGAACGGCTCTCGATCACCTGCATCTCCACAGTTACAATCCCGATCCTTCTTCCTCCCATCCGGCCACCGGCCGCCGTACCCACCATGGCCGGCTCGCCGGAGTTCGTCGGCCCCGCAAAATCCGACCACCACTCACCCCCCTACCAACTCCAATCGGTGGAGAAGCTCCACGCGATCTCATCTACCCGAAAACAAACTATCTACGGTCACCGAACGCAACACGCAACAACAAGGGGGCGGCGGCTCCATGGCCGACCCGACGGTGAACTCCAATACCTCGATTCATCTCACCAAAACACCAATTGAAAGCGTAGAAAGCAAGAGGAGAAGAAAATAAGCTCACCCAAGTAAAGAAATCGGCCTCGATACCTCCCGAAAGCTCCCTCCCCAATCAACCGCCGGCCTCCAACTAACTCAAACCCTAAAGCTCGATTCTCCCGTGGCAACCCTAACTTTTTAGTTGAAAAACGGAAACTAGAGGTACCCGGCTACCCTTTTATAAGACCACATCCCCTATCTTGCTAGGAAACCAAAGATTCGCGATCAAAGTCGGTTGAACGAACGACGTCGAGTCCTACTCGGTTACAGCTGGAGGAGGAAGAAAACCGACAGGTGGGGTCCATCGGTCAGCGGCTCATGAGAGAGGAAGGCGGCTGCTTCGGCACTGGGCCGACTTGGGCCGCGCGGAACTGCCGGGCCGGCCCACCCGCGAGAAAAAGAAGCAGGCCGGTCCAGATGGATTCCCAGGCCGCCACAGTAGGTAAGCTTCTTCCTTTTTTTTATTTACTTGCTTTCAAAAATATTTAAAATACAATCTCATCCAAAATAATATAAAATAAAATATAACAAATTCACACCACACAATAAAAATATATGCAACAGCATGAATGCAACACAAATATAATTTATTATTATTTTAGTTTTGTAATTATTTATTATCTAACTTATTCCAATTTTGTTATCTCAAAATTTGGGTGTTACAAATTCTACCCCCCTTAAAAGAATCTCGTCCTCGAGATTGAACTGCTTACTCAAATAACTGCGGATATGATTTCCTCAATTCATCCTCTCTTTCCCAAGTTGCCTCTGCCTCTGAATATCGATTCCACTGTACTTTACACATCTTAATAATCCGACTTCGAGTAACCCTCTCAGCAGTCTCTAAAATCTTAATTGGAAACTCTTCATATGTAAGATCCTCCTTAACAGTCAACTCTTCCAAAGGTATCTGCTCCTCAGGCACCCGCAAACACTTCTTAAGTTGTGAAACATGAAACACATCATGCACCCCAGATAAATTCTCAGGCAACTCTAATTGGTAAGCAACTTCCCCACGTCTAGCAATAACTTTAAATGGTCCAACATACCTTGGTGCTAATTTACCTTTCATGTTAAATCTCCTCACACTTCTCATAGGTGACACCTTCAAATAAACATAATCACCTACTTCAAAAACTAAATCTCTTCTCCTATTATTAGCATAACTCTTCTGACGAGACTGTGCCACTCTCAAATTCTCACGAATCACTCGCACTTGATCTTCTGCGTTTCTAAGAACATCTGTACCAAACACCTGAGATTCACCTGTCTGATCCCAAAACAATGGAGTTCTACACTTACGTCCATACAAAGCTTCAAACGGTGCCATCTTAAGACTCTGTTGATAACTATTATTGTAAGAAAATTCTGCATAAGGCAAACTCTTATCCCAACTAGTTCCATATTGCAATGCACAGGCTCTCAACATATCCTCTAATACCTGGTTGGTCCTTTCAGTCTGTCCATCTGTCTGTGGATGATATGCTGTACTAAAGTTCAATTTAGTTCCTAAAGATTCATGCACAGCTTTCCAAAAGTGTGATGTAAACTGCGATCCTCGATCAGATACAATCTTCTTTGGAACCCCATGCAAACATACTACCTTCTCCATATACAACTCTGCCAATTTTGGTCCATGGTATGTGGTCTTAACTGGTATAAAATGAGCAACTTTAGTCAACCTATCCACTATCACCCAAATAGAATCATAACCTCTCTGAGTACGCGGTAACCCCACTATAAAGTCCATACCAACTTCTTCCCACTTCCACTCAGGAATCTTCATTGGTTGCAATAATCCTGCAGGTCTCTGATGCTCAGCTTTTACCCTCTGACACGTGTCACATATTTCTACATACTCAGCCACATCTCGCTTTAATCCAACCCACCAATATTTCTGTTTAAGATCCAAATACATCTTAGTACTACCAGGATGAATAGAATAAGCTGACTCATGAGCTTCACGAAGAATTGCCTGTCTAATAGCTTGATCCTCAGGTACACACAGCCTCTTTCCAAACCACAAAATTCCATTATCATCCATTCTAAAGCCTGGTGACTTACCAATCACTATATCCTCCGCTATCTTCTTTAGTTTCTCATCCTTCAATTGACCCTTATAGATCTCTTGCTCTAAAGTAGGCTCTATCACTAATTCCATTGCATTAGTAACAATTCCCAAGTTCAAATATTCAAATTCAGCACATAACTCACTAGTCATAGACAATGTTCTTATCTCATTGGCATAACTCTTCCTACTAAGAGCATCAGCTACTACATTAGCCTTACCAGGATGATAGTGTATCTCAATATCATAATCCTTAATCAACTCTAACCATCTACGTTGCCTCAAATTCAGATCTGACTGAGTGAAAATATACTTCAAACTCTTATGATCAGTGTATATATCACTCTTATGTCCAATCAAATAATGTCTCCAAATCTTTAAAGCATGAACAACAGCTGCTAACTCCAAATCATGTGTAGGATAATTCAACTCATGCTTTCTCAACTGTCTAGATGCATAAGCCACAACTCTGCCTTCTTGCATAAGAACACATCCCAAACCTTGACGAGAAGCATCACAATAAATGGAAAACTTCTTACTCAGGTCTGGTAAAACCAAAACAGGCGCTGTAGTCAACCTCTTCTTCAACTCCTCAAAACTAGCTTGACATTTATCAGACCACACAAATTTGGCATTCTTTTCTAACAGAGATGTCATAGGTTTAGCAAGTTTTGAAAACCCTTCAATGAACCGTCTATAATATCCAGCTAAACCCAAGAAACTGCGAATCTCACTAACATCGGTAGGTGGTTTCCAATTCAATACATCCTTCACCTTGCCTGGATCCACCGATATACCTCCATTAGAAACAATATGACCAATAAAAGAAACTTTCTTCAACCAAAACTCACATTTACTTCGCTTCGCATACAGTTTATGCTCTCTAAGCTTCTGCAATACCAACCTCAAATGTTCAGCATGCTCTACCTCTGTCTTGGAAAATACCAGTATATCATCAATAAATACTACCACAAACTTATCCAAATATTCCATGAACACCTTATTCATCATGTACATAAAGTATGCAGGTGCATTGGTCAATCCAAACGACATAACAGTATACTCATACAATCCATACCTTGTAGTAAAAGCTATCTTTGGAATATCAGAGGCACGAATCTTCAACTGATGATACCCAGAACGTAAATCAATCTTAGAGAACACACAAGCACCTCTCAACTGATCAAACAAATCATCAATCCGGGGCAAAGGATACTTATTCTTGATAGTTACTTCATTTAGTGACCGATAATCAACACACATCCTCTGACCACCATCTTTCTTATCAACAAAAATAACTGGTGCTCCCCAAGGTGATGAACTAGGTCGAATAAAACCTTTTTCTTGTAATTCTTTAATTTGTTTCTTAAGTTCTTCTAATTCATCTACTCCCATCCTATATGGTCGTTTGGCTATAGGTGCAGTTCCAGGTAATAATTCAATAAGAAATTCAATGTCTCGGTCAGGTGGCATACCTGGCAATTCATCAGGGAAGACATCCGGAAATTCCTCAATCACTGAATTCTCCTTAATAGTATCTTCAATCTGATTCACCACCGCGGTTGGTTGCTTCTGCATTGCTACATCCACATTGATTTTATCTCCATTAGGCGCAGTCACAACTACCACTTTCTGCTGACACTGAATCTCTGCCTGATTTTGCATCATCCAGTCCATACCCAATATCACATCAATCCCAGATGTTCTCAACACTATAGGAGTTATCTTAAACTCTACCCCCCTTAATACCATACTAATTGGAAGACAACGACTACTGGTTTGCATGGTACCTCCAGGTGAATTTACTAAGAGAGGTTCTTTCATAGCTAGCATGGGTATACTATGCATTTTAACAAAAATATTGGATATGAATGTATGAGATGCTCCAGAGTCAAAAAGAACAGTTGCGGGAGTGGAATGTACATTGAACGTACCAATCATAACTTCTGGTGCATTATGAGCTGTATCGGAAGACACGTGATTCACCCTCCCAGCACCGGATTGCCTCTGGTTGCTCTTCTGACTCTGAGGAGTCTGTTGGTTCTGCTTCTCAGGACAATTATAAGACAAATGGCCCTCTTTACCACAGACAAAGCATCTAATAGGAGTGCTGGGAGTACTATTCTTTATGGGGGTAGCATTGGGATTTCCAGTGCGAGGAGTCTGTTGCCCAGTCTGCTGATACTGTTGACGCTGTGGATATGATGAACGCTGTTGCGACTGATTGTTTTGCCAATTTTGGGACCACCTCTGATTTGAATTGCGATTCCACTGGCTAACCGGTCCCTGAAACTTCTGATGAAAGCCATGCTGTGAATTTGTGCGTTGACGGTTGTTGCTTCCTGAGCCTTGCACCTTCATCTTCCTTTTTCTGTCCATCTCCCTACGCTCATTATCAAGCACAATCGCTTTGTTCACCAGCTCTTGAAAACTAGCATAGTTATTCCCCTTCAGTTGCAAGCGAAGATCATAATAAATTCCCTTCAAGAAAAGACGCTGCCTGTCTGCATCTTCCCTAACTTCATTGGGAGCATAGCGAGCCAACTGGGTAAACCTGTCATGATATTCACTCACACTCATCTGTCCCATCCTCAGGTTTCTGAATTCTTCCTGCTTCAGCTCAATTATACCTTCAGGAATATGACGAGCTCGAAAATCTCTAACAAACTCATTCCAAGTGATAGGAGGAGCATTGTCAGGGCGTGCAGCCTGGTACGACTCCCACCAAGTCTGAGCTGTCCCTTGTAACTGACCAGATGCATACAACACCTTCTCCATATCATTGCATTGGGCTATGTTCAGCTGTTTCTCCACTGCCCTCACCCAATCATCTGCTTCTAAAGGATCAGCGGCATGAGAAAACACTGGAGGGCGTCCCTTCAAAAATTCTCCACGCTTATCCCTTACTTGAACAGGTGGTGGTCCTCCAACAGGGGGATTGTTCTGCATATGCTGCATAAACATCTGCATCAGCTGATTCTGAGTTTGCATGAGTTCCTCCATAGTAACGGGTGGATTAACACCCCCACGACCTCTGCCACGACCTCTGCCTGACATCTGTTCCCAAAACACAGAAGATGAAATTCAGTACAATCCGAGATGATGTATACAATAGATAAACAAAATCTGATTTTCTGGGCAAACTCCAATTTCAGCAACTCAGTAAAACTGTCATATCTCGAACTACAGATGTCCAAATCAGATGATCTTTACATGGTTGGAAAGCTTATAAAATTACCTACAACTCGTATTCACAACACTTTTTCTGATTCTGTGAATAAATTGGTCAAAAACTGAACTTAACAGAAACTGTTCCCGAATTCCAGACTGTGCAGTATCTCCAACTTGAAACAGGTATATCTCTTAACTCATAATAGATATTAAGGTGATTCTTGTGGGATTAGAAAGATATAGAAGTCTAATTATTCCCAGTAAAATTTCTTAAATTTCCCATGAACGGATTTTAAGTTATTTCTAAAACATCCCAGACTGATCCAAAAATCAGCAAAGGACAGAACTAAGTTAACCTCATATTCACTAATATATCTTGATCAAACTTAATATTCTTAACCATGGAATTTGTAGGCATGTCTACAAAACTCCAGCACACATTACAAAGATCCAAATCACACATTATCATAATAACAATCCATCAATCACACAATTGTTCACACCACAAACTGACTCTCAAAACAATCCAAACTCGAAATTAACTCGCAACTACTATCGTTCTTATTACATAGGGATTTTTCCTATTTCCTAATTAAGCTTCTCATAAATCTTAGGACGACCTAACTCCGCCCTTAATTGGTCAATCTCCTTGTAAGCTTGCTCCTTAAGTTCTTTTTCCTTCAGCAACTCATCCTTCAGGTCCGCCTCATGAAGAGCCAATTCACGAGCTAATGCCACCGTAGCTTGTAAAGTCAAGGAGGAATCATCAGCAAGTGGCACGGTCCAAATACCCTTGTCATGCAAGAAACAAGGAAAGTGCCGAAGTGCACCCTTTAGCGTCTTGTCCGAGCGTAGACCATGGTAGTAAACAAATGCATTGAAAGCGACATCCTCCATGCTTGTCTCCACGGTTGTCCGGCTCACTCGGGTAATAAACTTTGACTCCACCTTAGGCTCCTTAGTGGTAGGATCCCTTTTCTTGACCCATAACTCCGTCTTCCAATAGGAATCCATCCATGGATGACTATACTCTGCACTGCGATACTCTAAAGTAGCCTCCCAGTCGTAGTAGTAGTTGTCCAAGGTTCTTGTCAACATATCATGGAAGAAAGCATCAGCCTTAGGAACCATGATATGAAACTTCGTAGTCCACCCCATAACTACATCCTCCATAGGTGTATCACCAACTCTTGATTCAGCATCAGATAGCTCTTGATCACCCTCTTCCTTTGGCTCCTGAGGTTTGAAACGGGCAACATATTGTGCAGCTGACAAACGGGGATGAGGAGGCATCTACAAGATTTGGACATAGATTAGATAGAATCAATGTATTTTCGCAATAGAATAAAGTAGAGGAAGCATAAAACTTTAGTAATTAACAAGGTGAAAAGAGGAAGCATGAATTAAGTGAAGTATGGATGCTATCAACGACCATTCTAACTAGGCTTGCGTCCTACAGTCAACACGGCTCTGATACCAATCTGTCACACCCATTTTTAAGGACAAAAATAGGATGCATAAAGTACTCATGTGCGCCCCAGGTCATGATCGCACACATAAGCAGACAAATTACATAGTATCATCACAGTGCTTATTACATAGCAAATAAATGTTTAAGACATAGTCTTGAACAATAAATAATAATATCTAGTAATAATCTCCAGCGAAAACTCCACATAGGGACACGGTTGACTGGTTGACACCAAGACTAGTACTCATTACGATAATCCTCATCATAATCTTCATCTGTTATGGTGGAAATAGCAAGAGTGAGTCCATGTCGAACTCAACAAATATAACACAGGGTTCATGAGGCTCAAATGGCTAGACACTGTTTAACTGCGGTTAGCTTTTCATCTTATAACTTTCATTTGAGTAGCATCAAGATAAACCACTTCCCATTAAAGAACCAAGGATCATTTGTAATAATGATAACGAATAGCATTAACATGAGCATAGTATACATCAACAATAATTAAACATGATATATCAGTTATAATCAACTATTCCATAAGAATCCCCAAGGCCGCTCGTAACCGTGAGCACGGCTAGTATACCAGTTTTTAACTCTGCGCAGAGGTGTACACTTTCACTGTGAGTCATGATTTCCAAATGAGTGGGGAGATCAAGCCCAAACACCCAAAAACCATATAAAGCCACTCAAGAGTTCGTCTAACAAGTTAGGGCCATTAGATTCACTCGGCAGGCAGATGTAGAACCCCCCTTCCCTGTGGCACAACAACCGCAGCCTATACACACTAGGCCAGGGGCTCGCACTACACCCAACGTGTCAAGCCATTCTTACGCCATTTAAGGTAACCACTAACAAGCTAGAAAAGGTCTCTTGAACAACTAAAGCCAGAGCCATATAGCCCTCACAGCTGTACTGTCTATCCCGGTTATCACTTACAGATAAGTCCTTATGGAGAGAAACCAGAGCATCAAAATAAATACACATGCTCTAGCCCCCTTTTAACAGTAATAAGATCATCTTAATGGTTGATTGCTTAATTCATTAATCAAATTACAAGATCATTGTTCTCAGTTTAAGCACTAGCAATAGCTACCCATATGCATTCCCAAGGTTGACAAGGAATCAAGATAACAAGCACTACGTTATAATCTCTATGGTTGTCAAGGTAAGCACATGCATATGTATGATAACTCAATGTATAGGTAACAAGGATAGTCCTGTGTTATACTTGCCTTGATCAAAGCTCTCCAAATAATACTGCTGACTTGGCTCAAAGTAATACTCCGAATCGTCCAAGTACTGCTCACCTTCTATACTCGATCATCAATCAACAACATACATGCATCCAATCAAACATACACGAAGCAAACAAATAGATATAATTAGAACAGTACACCAACAGTAACAAAACAGTAATAAAAGTTTATAAAACTATTCTACATGTTTCTACGATCACACAGACGCAAAGATCACCAAAATCGGAGTTAAAACGTAAAAGTTATGAATTTTCTAAGATTTCCTATAGATAAATAAATACTTAATTATAAACTCGAAAAATAAATTATCAAAACTAACTGTAAAACTACACTAACATGTAGAGTTCGCAAATACGAACCTAACGCAATTTGAACGGATCAAATCGGAGTTAAAACGAAGATTTTATGACCAAAACAGTTCTAGTGGCAAATCTGTAAATTGCTGAAAACGTATTTTTGATTTAACCGAAAAAGAATACGCTTTCAAAACGCGAAAACGTATTTTTAGATTTACGTTTTGGACTGCGGGTTGATTCCCAGAAACCCGAGGGTCTCTTTAACAAAATTACCATCGAAAGGGTAAGTTCTAATCTCGTGCGTTGATTTCAAATCGAACGGCTCTCGATCACCTGCATCTCCACAGTTACAATCCCGATCCTTCTTCCTCCCATCCGGCCACCGGCCGCCGTACCCACCATGGCCGGCTCGCCGGAGTTCGTCGGCCCCGCAAAATCCGACCACCACTCACCCCCCTACCAACTCCAATCGGTGGAGAAGCTCCACGCGATCTCATCTACCCGAAAACAAACTATCTACGGTCACCGAACGCAACACGCAACAACAAGGGGGCGGCGGCTCCATGGCCGACCCGACGGTGAACTCCAATACCTCGATTCATCTCACCAAAACACCAATTGAAAGCGTAGAAAGCAAGAGGAGAAGAAAATAAGCTCACCCAAGTAAAGAAATCGGCCTCGATACCTCCCGAAAGCTCCCTCCCCAATCAACCGCCGGCCTCCAACTAACTCAAACCCTAAAGCTCGATTCTCCCGTGGCAACCCTAACTTTTTAGTTGAAAAACGGAAACTAGAGGTACCCGGCTACCCTTTTATAAGACCACATCCCCTATCTTGCTAGGAAACCAAAGATTCGCGATCAAAGTCGGTTGAACGAACGACGTCGAGTCCTACTCGGTTACGGCTGGAGGAGGAAGAAAACCGACAGGTGGGGTCCATCGGTCAGCGGCTCATGAGAGAGGAAGGCGGCTGCTTCGGCACTGGGCCGACTTGGGCCGCGCGGAACTGCCGGGCCGGCCCACCCGCGAGAAAAAGAAGCAGGCCGGTCCAGATGGATTCCCAGGCCGCCACAGTAGGTAAGCTTCTTCCTTTTTTTTATTTACTTGCTTTCAAAAATATTTAAAATACAATCTCATCCAAAATAATATAAAATAAAATATAACAAATTCACACCACACAATAAAAATATATGCAACAGCATGAATGCAACACAAATATAATTTATTATTATTTTAGTTTTGTAATTATTTATTATCTAACTTATTCCAATTTTGTTATCTCAAAATTTGGGTGTTACAAATTCTACCCCCCTTAAAAGAATCTCGTCCTCGAGATTGAACTGCTTACTCAAATAACTGCGGATATGATTTCCTCAATTCATCCTCTCTTTCCCAAGTTGCCTCTGCCTCTGAATATCGATTCCACTGTACTTTACACATCTTAATAATCCGACTTCGAGTAACCCTCTCAGCAGTCTCTAAAATCTTAATTGGAAACTCTTCATATGTAAGATCCTCCTTAACAGTCAACTCTTCCAAAGGTATCTGCTCCTCAGGCACCCGCAAACACTTCTTAAGTTGTGAAACATGAAACACATCATGCACCCCAGATAAATTCTCAGGCAACTCTAATTGGTAAGCAACTTCCCCACGTCTAGCAATAACTTTAAATGGTCCAACATACCTTGGTGCTAATTTACCTTTCATGTTAAATCTCCTCACACTTCTCATAGGTGACACCTTCAAATAAACATAATCACCTACTTCAAAAACTAAATCTCTTCTCCTATTATTAGCATAACTCTTCTGACGAGACTGTGCCACTCTCAAATTCTCACGAATCACTCGCACTTGATCTTCTGCGTTTCTAAGAACATCTGTACCAAACACCTGAGATTCACCTGTCTGATCCCAAAACAATGGAGTTCTACACTTACGTCCATACAAAGTTTCAAACGGTGCCATCTTAAGACTCTGTTGATAACTATTATTGTAAGAAAATTCTGCATAAGGCAAACTCTTATCCCAACTAGTTCCATATTGCAATGCACAGGCTCTCAACATATCCTCTAATACCTGGTTGGTCCTTTCAGTCTGTCCATCTGTCTGTGGATGATATGCTGTACTAAAGTTCAATTTAGTTCCTAAAGATTCATGCACAACTTTCCAAAAGTGTGATGTAAACTGCGATCCTCGATCAGATACAATCTTCTTTGGAACCCCATGCAAACATACTACCTTCTCCATATACAACTCTGCCAATTTTGGTCCATGGTATGTGGTCTTAACTGGTATAAAATGAGCAACTTTAGTCAACCTATCCACTATCACCCAAATAGAATCATAACCTCTCTGAGTACGCGGTAACCCCACTATAAAGTCCATACCAACTTCTTCCCACTTCCACTCAGGAATCTTCATTGGTTGCAATAATCCTGCATTAACATGAGCATAGTATACATCAACAATAATTAAACATGATATATCAGTTATAATCAACTATTCCATAAGAATCCCCAAGGCCGCTCGTAACCGTGAGCACGGCTAGTATACCAGTTTTTAACTCTGCGCAGAGGTGTACACTTTCACTGTGAGTCATGATTTCCAAATGAGTGGGGAGATCAAGCCCAAACACCCAAAAACCATATAAAGCCACTCAAGAGTTCGTCTAACAAGTTAGGGCCATTAGATTCACTCGGCAGGCAGATGTAGAACCCCCCTTCCCTGTGGCACAACAACCGCAGCCTATACACACTAGGCCAGGGGCTCGCACTACACCCAACGTGTCAAGCCATTCTTACGCCATTTAAGGTAACCACTAACAAGCTAGAAAAGGTCTCTTGAACAACTAAAGCCAGAGCCATATAGCCCTCACAGCTGTACTGTCTATCCCGGTTATCACTTACAGATAAGTCCTTATGGAGAGAAACCAGAGCATCAAAATAAATACACATGCTCTAGCCCCCTTTTAACAGTAATAAGATCATCTTAATGGTTGATTGCTTAATTCATTAATCAAATTACAAGATCATTGTTCTCAGTTTAAGCACTAGCAATAGCTACCCATATGCATTCCCAAGGTTGACAAGGAATCAAGATAACAAGCACTACGTTATAATCTCTATGGTTGTCAAGGTAAGCACATGCATATGTATGATAACTCAATGTATAGGTAACAAGGATAGTCCTGTGTTATACTTGCCTTGATCAAAGCTCTCCAAATAATACTGCTGACTTGGCTCAAAGTAATACTCCGAATCGTCCAAGTACTGCTCACCTTCTATACTCGATCATCAATCAACAACATACATGCATCCAATCAAACATACACGAAGCAAACAAATAGATATAATTAGAACAGTACACCAACAGTAACAAAACAGTAATAAAAGTTTATAAAACTATTCTACATGTTTCTACGATCACACAGACGCAAAGATCACCAAAATCGGAGTTAAAACGTAAAAGTTATGAATTTTCTAAGATTTCCTATAGATAAATAAATACTTAATTATAAACTCGAAAAATAAATTATCAAAACTAACTGTAAAACTACACTAACATGTAGAGTTCGCAAATACGAACCTAACGCAATTTGAACGGATCAAATCGGAGTTAAAACGAAGATTTTATGACCAAAACAGTTCTAGTGGCAAATCTGTAAATTGCTGAAAACGTATTTTTGATTTAACCGAAAAAGAATACGCTTTCAAAACGCGAAAACGTATTTTCAGATTTACGTTTTGGACCGCGGGTTGATTCCCAGAAACCCGAGGGTCTCTTTAACAAAATTACCATCGAAAGGGTAAGTTCTAATCTCGTGCGTTGATTTCAAATCGAACGGCTCTCGATCACCTGCATCTCCACAGTTACAATCCCGATCCTTCTTCCTCCCATCCGGCCACCGGCCGCCGTACCCACCATGGCCGGCTCGCCGGAGTTCGTCGGCCCCGCAAAATCCGACCACCACTCACCCCCCTACCAACTCCAATCGGTGGAGAAGCTCCACGCGATCTCATCTACCCGAAAACAAACTATCTACGGTCACCGAACGCAACACGCAACAACAAGGGGGCGGCGGCTCCATGGCCGACCCGACGGTGAACTCCAATACCTCGATTCATCTCACCAAAACACCAATTGAAAGCGTAGAAAGCAAGAGGAGAAGAAAATAAGCTCACCCAAGTAAAGAAATCGGCCTCGATACCTCCCGAAAGCTCCCTCCCCAATCAACCGCCGGCCTCCAACTAACTCAAACCCTAAAGCTCGATTCTCCCATGGCAACCCTAACTTTTTAGTTGAAAAACGGAAACTAGAGGTACCCGGCTACCCTTTTATAAGACCACATCCCCTATCTTGCTAGGAAACCAAAGATTCGCGATCAAAGTCGGTTGAACGAACGACGTCGAGTCCTACTCGGTTACGGCTGGAGGAGGAAGAAAACCGACAGGTGGGGTCCATCGGTCAGCGGCTCATGAGAGAGGAACGCGGCTGCTTCGGCACTGGGCCGACTTGGGCCGCGCGGAACTGCCGGGCCGGCCCACCCGCGAGAAAAAGAAGCAGGCCGGTCCAGATGGATTCCCAGGCCGCCACAGTAGGTAAGCTTCTTCCTTTTTTTTTATTTACTTGCTTTCAAAAATATTTAAAATACAATCTCATCCAAAATAATATAAAATAAAATATAACAAATTCACACCACACAATAAAAATATATGCAACAGCATGAATGCAACACAAATATAATTTATTATTATTTTAGTTTTGTAATTATTTATTATCTAACTTATTCCAATTTTGTTATCTCAAAATTTGGGTGTTACATATGCTTAACCATGCTTACTGAAATAGGCTTTCAAATGTAATGTTTCAAATTGGTTGAAGTTGGCATAACCTATTGGATAATAAGGTTTGATAATAAATTTGAGGCCAGATGGGTAACTTGCATCAGGGAAAGAGTCTTGATGTGGTGTTTCCGTCTGTGTCGGTTAAGTACCGTACCGTTGTAAGCCCGCCTGTGTTCGAGACTTTGCAACTAGCCACATGCTCCGGTAAGCCTAAGATCTCAATAATTCTATCATGTGAACGGCCAACCGCGCACTGGGAGTGAAGAGATGGCGAGAGTAGTGTGTACCCTCGTGGCCAAGGGCTGGATTGGAGGTGTACTGTACTCTCAGGTGGCGCTGGACCCGGTCATATTTTAGAGGATCTGGGTGAATGTTGATATATGTAGGTTTGAGTCCTGCATATGTTGTGTGGTTAGGGATCCCCAGCTGGGTATAATCGATTCGGATCATCATTGCTCCTTGGTCATGGAGACTTGATCACCTGACCTACATCGTAGTAATAAGTGGAACTTTAGTCGAGGATTAAGAAAGAAGTTGTATGAGTTACTTGATCTAGAATAGGATCACTTAGATTCTATTAAGGATTAATGATGAGTTAAAACATTGATCTTAAGGATGCACTATTAGTAGCTTTTATACAAAAGAGCTTTGATTCTTGCTAGAACCTCACCTTGATTCCCCTGAGCTTACATTCCTGAGTCTCTCACTCTTTTCGTCGAGTCAGTCTTGTTGAGTACTTTTGTACTCATGGTTTGTTAAACCCTTGTTGCAGGTACATCTCATGAGCAGATATGTTTCAGATCCTGCTGCATGACATTCTTTGCGGTAAGCGACGATGAGTAGTGTGTTTGGCTCTAGGACAGGGCACTCCATTTTGGTGATCTGTAATAAAGTTACTAATGTTACTCCACTACTATGGTTGTAATAACTAAACTTAAGGTTTGTAAGGTTTGGAATAAATGGTTTGTAACTTATGTTATGTAAGACCTCCGCACTTTTACTCTGATGTAATTTGTTATATAAATTGTTGTAATACTGCAATGCCTCTGTAATGTGATCCTGCTTGGAAGATCGTGGATGATTCAGGTTTCCCGAGGACACCCGATAGACTTTTTAAGTTATCTATAACACATGCATAGCCGTCAGAGGTCTTTGGAACAATGACAGGTGCATGTGGGCCATATAATTTAGGAGGTTCTGCCACATGCCACGTGGATGGACAGGAGCCACCAGACTCTGACTGACCGGTTGCTTGGGTGCGTTCGATCAGTGCGCCCTGTCAAGCCCCCGACAGCCAACGGCTCTATTCACTTGGGCAGCTCTATAAATAGATAGGGGGTCAGCTCCAAGGAACCTCTCTTGATCTTTTGACATTCTTGACATCCTTGTGAGCTGAGCAAACTCTCTCCCACTCATCTCTCTTGCTTGATTGTGAATTCGAAGTGAGATTGAGTGATTTCAAGTGTATTTGCTTGAGTGATTGCATGTAGTGGCACTTGGGGATCGTTGTGGCTATAGATTTCTTGTTACACTTGGTGGTTGCTACCATCTAGATGGCTTAGAGCAGCGGTGGAGGTCCAGCACGAGTTGGTGATTGTTTGTGGCCGGCTCTGGTGATCTTGTGAGGGGTCTTGCACCTTTCCAGGCGAAGCGCCGCGAGGTAGGTCTAGTAAATTGCTCGTGTCATTGAGTTACCTCACTTGTGGGTAGGTTCTTGCGGTGTCCAATTGTGTGGACGAGGTTCGTGCGACACCTCTTAGCCACCGAACCACCAAGTGTTGGTCGACACAACGGGGACTAGCGTGCCGGCAAGCACGTGAACCTCAGGAGAAAAATCGCCATTGGTATTCTCCCAATGATTGTATTAGTGATCTTATTGTGATTGGTTCATCCCTCTACGCGGTGGTATAATTATCTTGCTCACTCCATTACATTCCCGCAAACTAGTTGTAGCAAGCTCTTTAGTGTAATTAGTTTTGAGAGCTTGTCTTGCTTGCTAGTTTAAGTTCATCTAGTGGAGCTCTTTACTGTAGCAAGTTGAGAGGTCTTAGTGAGTAGTGACATAGCCTTTGCATACCTAGTGATTATAGCAACTAGCATTGTTGGATAGGTGGCTTGTAACCCTTTTGCATTAAGCCATTTAGTATACTAACCACTTGCTCTAGTGTGTTTGTAGAAAAATTTTATAGGCTATTCACCCCCTCTAGCCATTTAGGACCTTTCACAAGATGCTTTTGAGAAGGTCAAGGAATGCTTGTCCACACCACACATTCTTCAGGCTCCTAGGAGAGAAGCTCCTTGAAATTGTACATAGCTATTTAAGAATAGGTAAATGGTGCTATTTTAGCGTCGACTACTACAGAAAGTTTAATCACCGCTGGGGCTTTCACCAATGGTTTTGAGACAACCGGCAGTGGTACGTATCACCACCGGCTCATGGCCTATGGGACCCGTTCTGATCGAATAACTGATGGTGTTGAATGTATTCACCGCTGGTCCGGCGTATGATCTAGCGGTGAACAAATTGCCGGACTTCACCACTGTATTGTATGCCGAACTAGTGGTACAACGTTTATCACTGCCGATAATTCAACTGATGCGCGAAATGCGAAGAAGGTGGCAGAGATAATAAGTTTTCACTGCCAGTGCCAAGATGGATGGGCACGCCACCACAAGATTCGGCGGTGGAAATCGCAATAATTGTAGACGTCTTCCCGCCCGTCATGCCGGCGTTGACAAGAAAGTTTTACCGCCGCTTTGTTCGGACACTGAATACCAAAGTCTACGATTTGGCGGTAAAAATGGGTATCACCATCGGCTGTCCAGTTAACCCGGTGGTGGTAAATGGTTGCAAGAGCAATGAAACCCCCATTTCCCTCCTCTTCTTTCCACAGTTAACTTTTCTTCAACCGCGGCTCCCCCCACCATTTTGGCGACTGCCATGCTAGTGAAGGCTATTGTTTTTTGAAGGATGTTCTAAGGGTGGTAAGTAACAACCCTTTCTGTGTAGCTAGCTTAGTTCATGTGGTTAAATTGTGACTAAAAATCATCCTTCTTCATTTTAGAGTGCTAGCTTCTTGATTTCGGAGGCGGCTTCTGATTCTTGATTTTTGCGCGCACACCAAATTACCCTACAGTTAGTATGTATCCTATAATTTTGATTGTAATAAATTGAATGACACATTAGTTAGTTGACCTATGTTGATCACTAAAGTTGCATTGTGTTAATCACAGATGGAGTGTGTGGATGGATGTACTTGCTGCCCCGTTCGTGGAAGGCATTGACTCTATTATGAATGTGGCCCCTATGGTTAAATTGTGACCGAAAATCATCCTTCTTCATAAGGGAGTGCTTCTTGATTTCTTCTAATTGTTGATTGTTGCATGCACATCAAATTACCCTATGGTTAGTATGTATCCTCTAGTTTGATTGTAATAAATTGAATGACTATAGTTGACCTATGTCACTAAAGTTGTGTTATTCATAGATGGATCATGGATGGATGTACTTGGACACTATGTCTGCCCTGTTCGTGGAAGGCATTGACTCTTTTGTGAATGATGCCAAGGCGTATGTAGCAAATAATGTTTGGAGTAACGAATACATACACTACTCATGTGTTGATTGCAAGAATGAAAAGGTGTGACTTGGATAAACAAATGGTATATATAACTGAGGCTGGAGAGCAGTGCTGCGAGCACGAGAGATGGCAGAGAGCAGGCAGGGAGGCGGGGCAGCTCGATGGCGAGCGGTGGATAGGAGCATCTAGAACTTGAGGCCACGGGGCATCGACCTCACCTCTCGCTAGGGGACCTCCCATCCAACGGCTCGACCTCGTGGCGATCGTGTCTGACTACCTGCCCACCGTCACTCACGTATACTTCCTCTGAGGTAATCAAAATTAACTTCAAAACTATGGATTTTATTTTAATTTCCCTTTCGAATGCTGTGGGTGTTCTAAAATTTTTGTTAATTTTAGGTTACAAACTTAAGTACATGTAGGTGGTGTATTTTAAAACTGTATATACGGTCCGTTGCAGTACTTAGCTTGTTCGTCGACAGAGAGAGTTCATACGCAGAATATGTTGACCACCTGCATATTATTTTTTGTTAGGACTTATATTCTACCAAATTAGGGGACAATGTACATTGTGAATGAAGTAGCAGCGGTTGATGGTTTTGCTGGAATCATCACACTGAACCTCGAATCAAACGACATGGATGGTAATTCATGTGCATATCTGTAGCAATTGTTTCTGAGAACAATCTTATAGCCTGAGTATTGTGCAGGTGCCCATGGTTGGTGAACACAATGTTGGACAACCTATGGAGGCAATTGGTGTTATGGATCGAGTAGGTTATATCAATTTTACAAAAAGTTCACCCTTGGTAGGCATATCAGGTGGTGGATCGACCATTTCAGTTTCGTTAGTATATATAAATGAATTTATTTGAACACCGAGGTGAATGTGTCTAACTACACATTTAATTGTTTTGTAGGTTCAACGTACTCAAATGCAGGTTGAGATGTGGTTCATAAACCCAGCCAGTGATCACTGTTTTTGATGAATTAAAAAATGACATGTTGTTTAACAAGTCAGATATCCTCCGTACTTGTAGCCTACAAAACGCCATGTAAGTTTGCTGCAAATGCCTCATTTTGTAGTACACATTACATGTTTAGTGGTTCAGCCTAGCTATTTTTCATGGGGACATTGTGAATGCAGGAACCATTATATATGTCCATTTTGATATCATCTTAGAGGAATGCACTTTCACTGTTTTTGACTCTCAAGGATACCGCGAGACCAATATCCAACATTTGTCACACTGAACAAGTAAGACAAGCTACTACTATCCCACATTGGGCCAAATATTAGATTATTGTTAGCTTTGATCATTATATGTCACTCTCATGATGTTGTCACACAGGGCCTTTGAGAATTACAACAAAAAGAGAAAAGCAATATCGACCGCTTTAGAATTTTTTTCTTCACTATGCATGTATAGGATGCCTATTTGATCGCAACGCAGCACTTGGGCACTGGATTAATGTGGTATCTCCTACATTACATTACCACCCTCATCCAAGATATATATGGCTACTTCGGCTCTTAGCTTGTTCCAACTTAGTCAATTTAGCCACCTAATTTTGAGTCTGTAGCAAATGCATGTCTTAACTATGTTTCTTGTGTTGCAGAAACTATGGTCAAGGTACAGCAGTGTTGACCGACTACACTTGGGTTGCAAGAACACCTTGGTAGTTTCATTATGGACTAGTCGTGAATCTCGATGGAGATCATTGTCGTATGTGTTTTATGGTGGAACTATGTCATTCTTGTGGATGGAAATGTGTTGTGGGGTCAAAACCGTGGCAAGCATGTTGTTCGAGTTGGTGTTAGAATACGAGGTCTCTGGTGGCTCGGGTGGACTCAGGAACACAAGAATCACGCAGAGACGCAACGGTTTATCCTGGTTTGGGCCAATTCAGTCCCTACGTCCAGCAGCTGATGATCCTTATACTCAAGAGCACCCAAAATCTGGGGGGTTGCAACAAAGTGTAAAGGAAGAAGAGTTTGGTAGGGGGTTAGCTCGGTGCTAATCCTAAGGTTGCTTCGCTACCGGTGGAGTCTCCCCCCTCGTCGGAGAGGAAGGAGACGGCGGGATGCGGTGGAGGAGAGGCTCTCGGTGCCCCTCTTTGGGTTGCCTCGCTCTCGGTGCGGAGCGGAGGTGGATTGAATGGAATGGTGTGTCTGGTGATCGAATTGGGATCCTCCACCCTCGAGGTCCAACCTAATCCCTTATATAATGGGATAGGTAGGATACAAGGCAGTTTGAGGGTTCTAGTCTATGGTCTATGTGCGCTAGAGTCCAGGAGGGTCTTGCAGCGGTGCAACGTGGACCGTTGAGGTGTCTTGGTGCCGAAGAAGCCTGGGCGTCGTCCGACTACTCTATTTTGACACTTTGCGTGTCAGACGGTGTAGGCTTGGATCGGCCTTCCCCGGGTGAGACCTTTTGGAGTCTTCTTGGTGGCGAAGGAGGTCAGCTCTGGGGACTGATGCGCAGGCCCAGAAGCCCCCAAACCCCCAAAGGCCGTGGGAAGCTTTGTCTTCTTGTGTCACGCCTAGACATGACCCTATCGGAGGAGCAGTTGGCAGGGGCATGCCTTGGGAGCAACGCCAGGAAGCCCCTGGGCATCGGTAGCCTAGGGCTTGTCTTCTTGTGCCCAGGCCTTGGCTGGCATTGTTAGCTGGGTAGGAGCCAAGGGCCAGGACTAGAGATGCCGTAGATTGGGGCCCCAAGGGTCAGGGGAGCCCCCGAGCCCCGGGCGAAAGCTGTGGTCGAGTCAGGCTCGGCCAGGTCTCTTCGCCAGAGGGTACACGCGAGCATGCCCGAGGGGCATAGCCCTCGAGTCCCCGGGCGATCTTGTTGGGGTCGGTCAGGGGGTCTTCTTCGTTCGGGAACCATTGAACCCGAGGCTTAATATACTTGTATGTAGGGATCTTGTCAATATGTTTTATGGAACTGTTTCTTGGCAGTGATGTATGTATGTAATGACATTGTGTATATATGTATATGACCTAGGGTCTTGTGTAATCGAAATAATATTTCTATAATTATCACAATTGATTCTAGAAAATGCAGTATCAGTGACGGCCTATCAAAATCGTTGGTGATATGGAATCAACCGTGTGGTGATGATAGTAACAAAAGTGCCACATAGTACGGCGGTAATGGAGAGGGATTCACCGCTGCATAGTATGCCAGACCGATGTTGGTACCACCATCAACACCGCCGGATTGATTCGACGATCTGCTGTGCTCATAACTACATCAGCGTCGGATCATAACACTGACCGATGGTGATGCCTCGGTCATCTTCGCCGGATGGTACGCCGAACCGACATTGTTGTCCCTGTCAGCACCGCCGGATCGTCCGTAACACTGGCGGTGGTATGTGACCATGTGCCGCTGGACCGTGATCTAACACGGCGGTTTAGTAACCGCCAGCACCACCGAATGGTACGCTGATCTGGCGGTGAACCATTGGACCTGAGGCTTAACATACTTGTATGTTGGGATCTCATCAATATGTTTTATGGAACTGTTTCTTGGCAGTGATGTATGTATGTTATGACATTGTGTATATATGTATACGACCTAGGGTCTAGTGTAATCGAAATAATATTTCTATTATTATCACAATTGATTCTAGAAAATGCAGTATCAGTGACGGCCTGTCAAAATCATTGATGATATGGAATCAATCGTGTGGTGATGATAGTAACAAAAGTGCCACATAGTACGGCGGTAATGGAGAGAGATTCACTGCTGCATAGTATGCCAGACCGATGTTGGTACCGCCATCAACACCGCCAGATTGATTCGATGACTGCTGTGCTCATAACTACATCAGCGCCGGATCGTAACACTGACCGATGGTGATGCCTCGATCATCTTCGCCGGATGGTATGCTGAACCGACATTGTTGTCCCTGTCAGCACCGCCGGTTCGTCCATAACACCGGCGGTGGTATGTGACCATGTGCCGCTGGACCGTGATCTAATGCGGCGGTTTAGTAACCGCCAGCACCACCGAATGGTATGCTGATTTGGCGGTGAAGTAACCTCCAGCACCGCCGGATGGTATGCTGATCCGGCAGTGATGACAAATACCTCCGCCGGCATGCAACTGGCGGTGTCCGACTCACCGTCGACTTACACCAACGAGGCCCAAAACCGTCGGTTGTCGGTGAGGGGGGGTCTGGAACCAACGGTGATTAACTTTCTGTAGTAGTGGTCCTCTTCACCCCAAGACAAGGTATGTTTATGTTGAGGAGCTATACCTATTATTATATTATGTGCATACACCAAGGTGAGACATTATCTATTATTTAGTACTCATATAGTGGCATTCTAGGATGATGTTATTAAACACAGGTTGCATTGGCTGATTTTAAGTGGAAGCGTTGGCATATGCACTCATAGAATATGATTTGACCTATGAATCACCGAAAAATTTGAGAGGCCATATTGTAGCTGATTTCATTGTTGAATATTGCATTAATGCTGAATATGATATTAGCTACACAACTTTTGCTCGATGGAGGCTATATTTTGATGAATTGGCTTTCAAAAGTGTGGCATTAGAATGGTGATTGTTGCTTCACCCAACGATGATGCTTTTGAGACTTGTAGCCGATTAGATTAGATTAGATTACTTTTTCTCTAGTAATCAAACCGAATACAAAGCATATGGACCAACTCATACCCCATTCACACAGTCACAAGAGATAATTACTTCAAATTTGAAGAGTAAATTAATAGTTCTTGAACCATGCATTGCAAAATAAAGAAAATGAGAATATATGAACCTGTATAAAGATCTACTAGCAGGATGGTCCTACTATGTCTCCAGAGCTCATCAGGGCTCAAGCCGCCCAGCACTAGGCTCCTGTTCTTGCTTGGCCGCTCCGTGCGCTCACGTCACTGGCTGTGGGACGCCGCTAGTTCTTGCTTGCTCCGCGCACGCGCTCGCATAGCTGGCCGCGCAGCACAGCTGTGCTGCTTCAGCATGGCTGCTTTGCACGCTTCTGCTATCAGTGGAAGCTCGCTCGCTCTTGCTCGAGATGTGCGCTTGGGTACGTTCGAGATGTGCCGCTGCGGAGCACCTGTTGGCCTTTGGCGGCGGCCGAGTTGATTGGTCGGGGAATGATTTCAATAGGGCATCATTAGGTGGGTGATTGGGCCTTCATATGGTCCATTCCTAGGCTGAACAAGGTGGGAGCATTAGGCCCAGCTGCAGGCCATCTTCTTCTGTCGCTGCTCGGTGCCATGGTGACGAACGCTCGGCTCTCGGCTCAGAAACCTTGGTAGAAATGAAGTGACATGGAGCATAGGAAGAAGAGGGGGGTGTGGAGTGAGCACGCCGGTAGCTAGGGCGGCCACCCCACCCCGCTGATAGGGTGGCTCTGATACCACATGGATTCTGAACAAGCTAGGCCATGAGAGAAGTATACGAAGGCATTTGTGGTATGCATTAATAGGCTCCAAAGATGAAGTGGTTTCTATGGCATTTAGCTTTTAGTTTGCCTAGTAACTGTATGATGGCCAATTGCTTTCACTACTATAAGGGATGCAAAGAGTGACAATGGCTTGGCAACAATGCACAGTTGGTTCCTACTGTGGTAACGCATCCTGTTATCAAATTTTGGCCATTTCGTGTTGGTGGATATATATTATTTTTCAAAGTGGACTGAAGCAATGCCTTTGAAGAGCACGAAACATAAGGAGGTACTTGAATTCATTACTAAGCATATATCATTCATAGATTTGACATATCTCAAATTTTGATTAGAAATCACAGGGTACTTCTTTTGTTTTGAAAGAGAGACATGAATTTTCCGAATCATAAAAATTAAATTTCTCAATCCAAATATATATTACACCCAGGCCAATGGTCAGGCTGAGTCTAGTAACAAGCTTTTGATCGAACTTGTCAAAAATAAATTGAGGATAATCCTAGGAGATGATAATAAGTTTGTCTGAAACTTTATGGGCTCATCATACATCTTGATAGACATCATGCTACTATAAGTACTTCTTTTGTGGTAGTGTATGGAAAGGAAGCAATTTTGCCCATTGAGATAAATTTGGATGCATACATATATTAGCTAAATAGAATGAAATTAGATTGGGAGAGACAAATAAGCTCGTTCGTGTTGCTTGATCATATTACAGTAAGAAATTAAAGAATAAATTGTTTTTCGTTGGTGATCTAGTTCGGAAGACTATTTTATCTCTTGGAACAAAGAGCAACAAGTTTGGCTAGTGGTCTCCATGTTGAGAAGGTCTGTACATGGTGATCAGGACAGGATCGTCTTCGGGATTTCACACATAGTGGACATGCTGCAAGAAGATCATCTACCCAGTTCACTCAATGGGAGATATTTGAAGAAGTACTACCCAATCGTGTGGCAAGGAGCATGAAAAGGTAAGATATAGACAATATTTACAAATATCACCCTTAGAACCAAAATGACCGTGTACTGTTTCTAATCATTAGCCTTAGATGCTTTATGGTTATTATATGTTTTTAGGTTTGCAATGCTTCAATTAAATCAGGAGGGCATATGTTGACAACCATTTTGGTCCTAGCTGACTAGCAAAGTCGACTAAGAAAATTTGCCAAATTGGCTAACCTTATTTCCTTACTGTTCCCTATGCAGAGCAATGGGGAAATTGGCTAAGCCGATTTACCAAATCAGCTAAGCCAATTTTGGGGCAGTCCGGTGCAAGTTAATTATGAATCGTGTAATTTTTGAAGTTGTAAACATTTCTAAACCTGATAAGACCACTCTTCTCTATAAATATGAGGGATTGTCACAGCCGACTCTGTGTATGAAATCGATCAAAAAGCGATACATCTACTTTTTTGCATCTCTAAACCCTAAACTCTTCTAGCCCTGTCATGTTGCTGTTCTGAAAGTTTCTCGATGAGATTTGTGGACGTTCTAGGTAGCCTTGTTGACCCTAGAACACCCATAGCTAGATGTGTGTACCCAATATCTCATTTCATGGGGTATTCATAGGCTTTCTAGGCAAACCTCCTAAAAGCCTTATGTTTGGTTTTGGATAATTGAGACAACCAAGTGGACTAACCTTCTACTCTAAGTGTTTTGATTGAGATAGGTTAGTTCACATCCAAGGTGGAGAAAGATGGCACTCAAGGTGATAGAGATGGCCACATGATGGTGATCAAGTGCTCCAACTTTTGAAAACAAGAGAAAGACAATACCCTATGGGCTCAAGGCAAAGGTATAGATAGGGATTTTGTTTTGCCGGTCAAGATGCAATAGATTGTGTGGTTAGGTTTAGGATAGATGGTCATACTATTAAGAGGAGAGCACTAATTAGACAATTCGTTCATCTAGTGCCACTAGGTGTTCGAATACTTTGCATATGCATTTAGGACTAGTGCACAACGGAGAGCAAGGGAAAACCTTTATAAAAACACTTTGAGAAGGCTAACTTGGTTCCAACATGTTTGTGAAAAATATTTGAGAGTTAGCATGATTGAAAGGAGACGTTTGGGTGCTCTCCGTGGAGCTGTTTAGCATGCACCAGACATTTACCGTGCAGTAGCCTGGATACGATAGCGACCGGTGCACTCTGCGCTGTGTTCAGCCAAGCGCCAAGGTGGATGGTGTGCACTAGATGTGTCACATCGGATGCAGGTTCCAGAGAGCTTGCAATCCAGTAGCATGGGAGTTTGAACGTACCTGACGCAGGTCGTAATCGGGGGTTTCAGCGCGTATGCACACTGGTCGTCTCCGGTGGCGTATCTGGTGGCCACACCGGATCTCTGACATATCCTAACGGTCACATTTTCAAACTTTAGAGAGAGCAATTGGGCATGCACCTAACATGTCCAGTGCGGCATCCGGTGCCTCCGATAGGCATCCAGTGCACCCGCAGTCAGCCCACCTTGTGCATAACAGTTGTATTCTTTGGTGGATCTATAAATAGACCTTGTGGCCGGCAAGCAAATGAACCATGGGGATAATTCTTGGTATCAATTGGTTTCCTAATTGTCACTTGCCCGGTTCAGTATAAAGCTCTATCTCTTGCGAATTACTTTCATTTGTATTCTTGTGTAGCACTTGTTTGCTTGCTTGTGTAGCTAGTAGAGTAGCTTAGTTGTAACTAGTTGTAATTAGTTCTCTTGCTATCTCTCTAGTATAGAATTAATTGCTAGAATGTTTGTTTGTGTGGAGGAGGCTTGCTTATGGTGCTTCAGAGCTAGGGCAATATTTGCTGAGCACCGTCTTATTTGCTAATTAAATTTGTTGTACTGTGTTTGCAAGAAATTCTTATAGGCCATTCACCCCCCCTATAGCCATTTAGATCCTATCACCTGCCCAAAATTGGTGAAGCTGATTTTTGTGAGTTTTTCTGGTGGTTGATTTGTTTTGTGATCTCAGCGCTAAAGCCCCTTTAGTATGCAATTGGGACCTTTACTGTGTGAATAGAGATACACATAAAGAGACAAGTATCACCTAACATGGACCGTTCAATACCAACTTCTTAGTAACTAAATTAAAACTTGGTTACGATTGACCCCCCCAGATGTTTTTTATTTCATCTTTCGTATGATCATGACATATTGTTTGTTTTTATGGTTTATTGTAATCTAGTAGGAGGCCATAACTGTATAAACTCTATGGTACTATATAGCATATTCTTGCATGTTATTTCTATCCCCGCACATCTTTAATTTGTAGATCTATTGCTAAAACACTAAAACCGTCAACAAGATTTTTCATGTATCAAACTTATAAATGCTAGGGTTATACATATGACCATCTGATTCATGCTATTTCCATTAGGATGCCACACATAGCTAGTTGTACATCACAACAAGCGAAGCAAGAATAAAATTTGCCATAGAAGCTCCACCCATTAACATATAAATAACAGATCGAACTATATTGTACTTGTTCGTCATAAACCGAAGATGAAACATCGTTGTCAAGGAAAGCAAACTTTTTAGTACTAATAGTACGCATAGAGCATATCAGAAGGAGATAAAACCAGTACTTGAAGCAATCTCACCAGCACACAGAGAGTTACATGTCATCCGATTATTGTGCCCTGAATAGAACAAGTTACCAAATGTATCTTCCAACTAGGATTACAAAAAGCCAGGCGGCCATTCTTCCTTAGGTAAATATCGGAACATTCCTCCAATATTGGGTCTTCTAAAAAAATCTGCATATGCTATAAGTGGAATTAATCAGAGAATGCTACTAGAAAAGCATATCAAATTATTTATAAGAAGGAAAATTTGTGAATAAGGCACATTTAAAACTCGAGAAATCCGAAAGATTCCCACTGGAATCTATAGAACTATGGACACTTAACCACTAGTAGAATTTTTATGCTCAAATGGGATTTATGTAAGAAGATGAAATACCAACAACAGTTAGGTTAAAATTTTTTGATTTCATCCACTAAAATATGTATTATAGATATTATTAATCATATATAAATTATTGGTGGAAAATATGGGCAATAAATAGGTTCTGACAACCTTTGGTTTGTGCATTTTTCCTCATGAAGTTATCTTCACATATTCAATGTGACATTTTCGAAATACCATTTTGATATGTTGGTTCCGCCTGTCTAATCTTCATACTGCTGGGGTTCACATGAGAATGGTTTGCTTCCACCATGCGAAATCCTTCAGGCACAATCCTAAAGGGTATGGTGATTTCAGTTAGGGCTTCCTTCTAATAAGACAAGTAAAATCTGGTCTCCGATATTTAGTGGATGTCTGAGTAGGCCTACTGCTTTTCTGCTAGTCTGCTACATGAAGGCAGTCAGCTTATTTGTTGTTATCTTGGTGCACCATATATTTTGTACTACTGTTTGAACTATGACAGAGTGCCGAGGCAGTGTCCCCTTGCTATCTCTACGTGCTCTTGTAAATCTTTTCTAACTTGCATGCTTACTACAGATATCAATCAATGTATACTAAAAAAAATGGAATGTCATTTATAAGGCAGATTGTTAACATGAAGCTAAAGAATAATTGTTAGAAATAAACCTGTTGGCCTTTTAGGAGGATCATTGTTTGCAGGCAGTAACATGGTTCTTTTGGTTGAACGCCTTGCACCTGCACATGATGAAATGATGATTCACTGACATCTTTTCTGCTATATGAACAAGTTCAAATAATACTTAATACTGCGATGTAAACTTTAACTCAACCTTGGCATTATTGACTTTACTGCTATGCTATAAAAGATTGAAAATACTTCAAATTAATGTAGCACCCCCACCCCACCCACACACATTCCACCTTGGCTAGTGTAATAACTATAGACACCATGTTCAGTAACTAACAACTGTTTCAGAATTACCAGAATTCTGTCCCCTAGGATCATCAGCCAATTTCTGCAGGAAATGAGAACATAAAATGATTACATAAAGATCAAGATATCGATATACGTACAGGGTACAAAAGATTTAAATAGGTTTACAAATGTGGATATAGACACCTTCTGCAGAAGCCCTTTCCCTTTAACTTCTCCTGTGTCTAGAAAGTGTTGAACTTCTTTTTTGGAGCGGAAGGTATGTGCATAATCCTTGTGAGTGTAATACTAGATAGAGGAAAATTAATCCATTTAGAAAAGTCAATTTAACATATGTATATCTAACGCAATATATATATGAGTACATATCAATTATGTGCTCATATATATGTTGTGAATGTTATGTTTATTAAAGTACCATATAACTAAACAAAGCACGAAACTAACTTATCATTTAGTCACACCAGCGATGAACAAATAATAGGTAACAGAAGAGAATCCCAATGAAAGCGCCCCCTTAATCATTTACCTAAATGAAGCATACTAGGTAACAGAAGAGAAGGTAACAATTGTGGAATAGAAGATCGACAACTCATAACAACAGAGGTTTCATAAATAACTAAAACTCATTGCCCTTATCTATATATAATAGGTTGATTTCAATTGTGATGATATTAATACTAACGTGCAAGAGGATTTTTAGTTATCTATTATTATTTATTTTTTTTCTATATAGTTCATACCCACTAACTGCAGTTACTTCCTCTAAAGCTCAACTCTCAGACCTCGATGTCACTCCAATTTCTCATTTGTCTGATCCAAAGGAAACTATAATCTCTAGCCATTCATTCATCGTTAGCTTTGCCTTGCCTCTAGCTTGCCTGCTCCCCTTCCCCACCCACCAATATGACATAGCACTATCCTCTAGCCGAATCCTCTCCAGCCCACAGAATTCAACTAGGCATATTGATTCCCAAAATCCCAAACACACATGCAAGAAATATGGGTACTAATGCAGCCTTCCTTCCTCAAGTCACAAATGGCATGCATATATCTTAATGGCTTCATCCCTCTATTCCTTTTCCACCACCGCATCTAGAGCCTTCCTCTGCCCCTACTTTGTTTGTTCGGGATGGTCCGTGCATTTGCTGTGCTTTTATTCATTCCTCATGCATAGTTTGCAGAACTACTGATTCAAGTTGAATATGTTACAAATAATAAATCATAAAACCAGCACCATTACTATCCTTTATATCTCTTATTCTGTTTCACCTTTTTAATGAATGAGGATGCATACAGGTTTCTCTCCCTCCATCCTACAATATCCTGTTCTCCTCATCACCACAAACAAAACATACAACATACTACTTCCTTTCTAAGTGTATATTGTTATCATATTATCTTTGTTTTTTATTTTGTTACATCCATATCATATTTGCTAACAACAACAGTAACACTTCAACTCCAGTATACTTCCAAAAACCTCTTATCATCATTTGCATCATTGTTCCATCAGTTGGCCCAAGGAGGTATATATACAACAGATACATGGATGAAATGGATGAACTCAAGGATACTACAAATTCAAAGGTTTTGTAACCCTCACAACGAACTCTCGGGTGAAGACAGCCCAAAACTGCCACCTGATCATCACATCACCACAGTCAACTGCATCAAAAAGGGAGAAAGAGGACTCGACCTAAAACTTTAATAAAAATACCTCTTTTATTTTTAAAACATAACTTCACATTTAGAAAATAAATTTCTTTCTACAGATAACATCATTAGTATGTACAGTACAAAGTGCTTCCATTCATCTTAATTTTCTCCTTTCCATCGCTCAACCTACAAGTAATTTGCACTACAAACATAATCCACGCAGGCTAGGATTTGGTACTATTTTAAAGTAAACCCCTTTCATCCTAAGCTTTTCCAAAATTGGTTTTCTCAAACTCTCACAACAGCGCATAGGGTATTCACCAAGTTTCTATAAATTATTAATCACAACAGTTTGGCATAAAATGAAGCAGACACCTTAGGGAACCATGTCATGCAATTGTCAGCATGTGATACATATTGGAGGAGAAAGGGAACTGCAAGTCTATAACAAAGAATGGTCGTCCACCAGACAGTTACACTAAGAAAATTTACAAGTGGCCAAGCAATTTACTCTTTTGATAAATTAATGCTTTACATTCTACTACACAAGTGAAGAGGACCACTAAAAGCCTTGAGACATAGGGAAAGCAGTCTAATCAGTACAGGAAATCCCCTTCTATGACCTTTACTGTGACACACTTATGCTTCAGTTATTAGAAATTGGGAAAGTTTTCCATACTCACATGACTTTACAACTTATGCTTTATGGAAAAATGGAAATATCTGCAAGACTAGCATGTGACACATGAGAATTAGAGGAACTGGTGTTCAGTATTGCTACATCATAATAAACAAACCTTCAACATGGCAGTCACTCTGGAAGCTCTTTATTTGAAACCATTTACAATTTTAATAGTTGGAAGCGAACACGACTTGCATTATTGCATGTACTAGTGCAGGGAATGATATTTTTTATATGGTACTCATCATGTTCTCATTTTGCAAAGAAGAGTCCAACTTTGTCTTCACATGTCTCTTGAAAAAAAATGCACTGTGTGCTATCATCCATATTCACAAGGTGAAACCTTTAGTATTAAATTAATTTCACTTTACTACACAGCTTGCAAAGAAACAAGATGAGACCTTTGTGAAAAATATTACCATGATTCACCAAATCTTAGTAAACATGGTCCCTTTATTTGTATATGTATGTGTGTAAACATGAATGGGAGTAATAACACAAGAAATAGCTGCTGAGACTAGATAAGCTTCAAAGCAACACATTCCAAAAATAGGTAGATTACGCAGTAAGAAAATTTTCCAAACTGTTTACGTAAGTGAATGTAAAATAAATCTATCATCTAACTCGGAATGTAAAATAAATCTATCATCTAACTCAAACACTTTGATAGAAGCAAAAATCACTTCTATATATGTGTTCTCTGACACAAACTTAATACTCATTTGGTCATAAACATGGAAGATAAAGTTCACTGGAACATGGTTACCTCTATTTTTTAAACTTAAAAACAGCAATAGTATACTTACCTTGTCTTTTCTTCCGCTGCCATCAGCGCGAGCTATTTCGACGCACTTCCAGCCTTCTAGGTCAGCTACGTTTGACTTATAGTCATTATGGAGCCATTTGGGGAGAGGCAGGTATTCCTTACGTTCCACGAGCGAGGGTAGATCAGGTGTCATCTTCATATAAAAGGTGAATTAATTGTTAATTTGTGCATGGATAATTCATCATTCCAAGAATCAGTGATAGATAGAACGTGCAGTCTTCTTGACTAGACAACCAATGGAAACTAGAGAAACAACATTCAAATATGTTAAAAACTAAGTCCAGTTATAATATCAATAATGTATCTCATGAATACCCATTATATAATGAGCATGTCACTTAGTCAGAACATGAGATAATCTCTAAAGTGTGCACCTTTGCATTTATGGGCAGAATTTCGCCATCACCATTCTCCCCATCCATCTTGGTGTTTCTTGACATAATGTTGGCCACCCTGTTTTTCTTTGTTGTAGGATTGTCTTTAAAACTCAACCTTTTACTTGTATTGTTATGACCTCCTGGTGGCCAAAGATAACAGATTTGCCCATGTCAGTCTTCAGTCATGTTTTTTTTGGCATGCCAACATCAATGAAGGACCGAAATAGGTGACCTAGGGGTTGAAATGGGAGCCTGAAATATTTTTCTTCTCAAGAATAAGAAAGCGGCCTATATCCCGAGACAACCCAAGCAAGGGCAGATCTAGCCTATTTTGGTGCTATCACTTGACATCAATAGATTTCTAAAATCCAAGGCTAATGTATGATTGGACTAAGGGAAAACAAGAGCAATAACCATGCTTCCGAACACCATTGACATCATCAAAGTTTCTTTGTTGTGGGTCCGCCTCTGAACCCACAAACCTCTCGAGTAGCGCTAGCCAAGATCTTTTTGTCACAAAGGAACTACAAATCCAAGGAAGTAAACCAACAAGATGCATAAGCATTCAGAGATGAACATAGGCAAATTGAGTTTCACACTCTTGAATGCCCAACCTAATGATCTCCATAATCTTTTATGTGCTCCATTACTTCATAAGGATCGGTTCCATAAAGGATGTCATCAAAATATGGAAGTTCACAAAACTGGCAAACAGAGTACATCAGACGGGCTCAAAAAACTATGAAACTTGTTCAAGAGGTTCATAACATCATATACAACACCTCCAACAAAATCCTATTCAATAGGACCAAGTCACCAAAACAAGACTGGCCAGATTTGGAAACCAGCCTAGCCAGTTTTACCTAGAAAACAGTGAGCTCTTCTCCAAGCAAAATCCAAAATTGATCCAAATGAGTTCCTAAAAATACAAAACTGGACCTTCACTTTTACTAATGCATTGTGAAGGTAATCCCAAAGAATTTTTACAAAAGATATTAGAGATTCACTATGAATTGAAGAATTCCTCTACTAAACGGGGTTTTCTCAAGGAAGCAAAAAGTCATGGGAAATCTGTTGAAAGGAAGACATATATATGTTTCCAAGTACCTCATGGCACCAAGAAACCACTCAAGAAGAGCCCATGAAGTCCAGCTAAATGATTTTCACGAAATCCACCAAAAGGTTCAAGAAATGAGGATTTTCGTAGGGAGTAACTTACACTACCAGAATCCTGATATTTCATGAGAGGGAAAAACAGTCACGAAATACGGTTTTACTCTCACGAAAATAATGCGTGAGAGTACACCGTCACGCATCACCTCTCACGGATATAGACTCACTAAATACACATTTTCGTGAGAGTTTGCCGTCGCAAATTATTTTCATGAGAGTTCATCATGACGGTCACACTCATGAAAATAACGTTATCGCCAGGTTTGCATCGGTATTTTCATGACGGTTTTTTGGGTATTTCGTGAGAGGTCACCGTCATGAAGTTATTCCGTGAGAGTTTGGCATTTCGTGAGAGCTCACCATCATGAAGTTATTTCGTGAGAGTTTGGTTCTTTCGTGAGAACTCACCGTCATGAAATTATTTCGTGAGAGTTTATATATTTCGTGAGACCTCACCGTCATGAAGTCATTTCGTGAGAGTTTGTGTATTTCGTGAGAGCTCAACGTCATGAAGTTATTTCGTGAGAGGTTGGGTTTTCGTGAGAGCTCACCGTCATGAAGTTTTTTCATGAGAGTTTCAAAGCTCACAGGAAATATAGTATTTCATGAGAGTATACCATCACATAAATATATTCAGACAATCGCAAATATATGTTTTCCTGAGAGTGAACACCGTCATGAAAATTACATGATAGGTGCATGTCAAACAAAATAATTTCAAATGCACACATTATCCAAATGCCAATCCAACACATATACAATAAAATTCCACCACATAATCTTAGACATCCAACATGACAAGTTCCAGCACATAGTCTTAGACATCCAATAACCATTACACATAGTCCAACCACTACATTAAAAGGGCTTACTAGCTCATAGTCTTAGACATCCAGCATGATAAGTTCTATCACATAGTTCCAACCATCCAATATAACAAGTTGCAGCAGATACACATAGTTACTACAACACCAAAAGAAGCACAAAGTTCTAGCACATACACATACTTACTCCATCCAAGTGTTTAAACCAACGACAAGCATAGCTGGTTAGCAAAAGAAGCCAAAAGGTTAGCAATGGTCAGATTTCAATCACATCCATTGCATCAGTTATCACTCATATCAGCCCCATTGTTATCACTGCCATCATCTTCGTGGCTGTTGCTTATGTCGTCATTTTCACTGCCCCTTGAATCATCACAGCCATCATCTTCACTGCCCCTTGAATCATCACAACCATCATCTTCACCAAAGTCGTCATAGATATTGTTGTCGTCATCATAGCTGTTACTGTCATCCATCTCATTGTAGTCATAGTCATCATCATCAGTGACTATGTCATTGGCATCACTAAGTATTTCAAGTGGGTGAGTGGCAGCACGTGATGATACAGAGACCTAAAAACGATCAAGTAAAAAGATGATCAGCCATTGTACATGTTTCTGCATTTTTTTAATACAAATAACTCAAAGACAAGATCAGCCCCCACACTATGCAAGTCAGTAGCAGCTAGTGTGCAAGTCAAAATTCTTGATTTCTTCGACCCTCACTTAGGAAATTATTTCTATACACTTGACTAAACTCAAACTAGTAACTACTGCAACTTTACTTAAAACTTGGCTAGTTTCTTCAACAGGACATAACTAAAAGACCAAAGCTAGTAAGTAAGTATATGGGATTGTAGCTTTTCTTGGACATGTGTTAAGCGAATAGAAATGTTAATATTTAGAAACTCTTCTGAATATATCTGCAAAGATCTACCATGTCGGCAACAGAAATATACAGAACTGCAGTATACATTGCTTTCAAATAGCATGCAGTAGTAGAAACTACCATAAATTAGGATACTGCAGCAATAGAAGAATTCAGAGTTTGGATTCAGAACTGCACCAGTAAAATTCAGAGTTGCATCTAAGGTGGATCAGCAGAATAAGTTACTGCCTTACTGTGTCCGAGAAAAAATACCATACTTAGACTCAAATCTATCAAAAAGAGGGCGCAGCAAATTCGATATAGAACTGAATTGAGCTAAGCATTGCTAATTTCTTATATTGATGTAGGCAAGTCTCAAATTGAGATGATAAGTAGACAGGTGACCAGAAAAGCATCTTTAGTTTCTTCGACTAGACTTCCATCTGTCAATGCTAGGTAGTGGAAACCATAGTAGGTATTAAGCTTCTGACCCAACTTCAACTGAACTGCTCTACTGCTGAGAACAAAATATAGAGGTACTAGAGGGCCCTAAAGTTCTTAATAATTTCAACCTGTAACTAAAACCAGATTATGCAGGAACAGGCTAAAGCATATAGACATGCCATGAGTAGTGGCATTGAACTGCTATTTTCTATTGTGAAATGCTAGCTGCTTATACAAACATATTGGCTCTGCTCTTCGCACAGTAAAATGTATGCATTTCAGTCCACATTCAAACATACATGCCATCTTTTTATTTCCATTGCACTGGCTGGCCAGGCCACAGATGGTGCGGTGAATAGAACTACACTTACCTGATGACGACGGGCATCAAGATTTGCTAGACGGTCCATTAGATCAGCAGGTGGTTCCTTATGAATATCTTGAAAAATTCTCTGCAAGTTTTGATGTGTAAGCACATGAAATCAAATGCATATGATCAATACATTGTTACATGAAAAGTTATGTTTATTACCAGCATAAGCTCACGATTAACACCATTTTCCTCAATGAGAATATCATTATTCTCATTCAATTTCTTATTTGTTCGTTCCAAGGCTTCATTCCTCTCCTTCAACTGCTCATATTCATCTACCATGTTTTGATAAGCAGTAGTCCTTGCTGAAGAACGATGGGATTTAGCTGTTAGTGCAAGTGCTTGCTTATCCACACAACCATCACCTATTGGCACTCTGCCATGGGCCATTCCACGTTCCATGACATACAATGCTTGTACATCGAGATCTTTTGAATTCTCAGGTAGCTGTGCTCTTGTACTATAGTTAGCCTGAAACAAAATACTCAGCATTGATATGTAGTAACCAAGTGTTGTTGAAACAAAATACCAGCTAGCATTATATTAAAAAAAACCTGCTTCAGATTAACTCAGGAACATGTATCAGTAAAACTACTCATTTTCATGGGACTACGTTCTCTACTTTGCACGCCCCAAAACAAATTGATAAAAAACAAGACCATGCAGATCCTTTCTTGGAATAGAGTTACAAAAGTCAGCTAGGCCAATTTGGTTCCCCAACTAATTGGGAACAAATTAGACAATATTGTTACCAGAACTTGAACTTGAGTGCAAAAATTTCCTCAACATTGTTACACAGATACATGAACAGATAATAGAATTTCTAAATTTTGTTTGTCACACAGCATGCTCAGACAATCTCTATTAAGTGCCAAAGTTAAACTAATCCTGCACTTGTTCTAGTGATACATAGCAATAGCATTGCAGCATGTGGCTCAAGTTCATACATAGATTTCAATATTAAGTGCACGATCCATGTGGTCTCAGCACGTGTCTCAACATAAATATATTGGGTGAAATACATACCAAACGCCTTTGTGCTTTCCGACTGGGAATGGGAGCACTTTTTCCAGTGCTATCCACTTTTTTGAATCCAGACTTCATTACAGCATATGTGTTCACAGTGCTAGCCTTATTGGGGCCAAATTTATATTCCTACATGAGCACCCAAGTAAATTTCCTAATCTTTGAAAACTGTGATTTCATACAAAACCATGAAAGAACAAGGATTTCATACCAACAATTGTTGTGTCTCTGCAAATGGCCTCGAACCTCCCCTGTTCTGAGCAACATCATTAGACTTTAGGCGTGAAGCTTGAGCTATCTTTCTCTTTTTCTTGTACGTCTCACTTGTCCAATACTTTGACAGATAGCACCAAGCATCTTGAGCACACCACGGTAGCTTGCTCTTTATGTATTCTTCTTCTGTAAGATCTATGGTGCGTGCTTTAGTGTCATCGCATTTTGCATGAAACTTAACAGCATCCAAACGAGCTTGATATATCAAATCAGAAACTCTTTTCTGTAGATACTCATCAAGATTACGGTCAGCTTTTCTCACATCAGGTCGACTTACGCTGAACACTCTCTGCATGCATAAAGAGGAAAATTCAGGTATTTAAAGTCAAATAGTAGAGCAAAAAAGGATACAGGATGATTAGTTTCATTACCCAGAATTCACGCTTGACTAGTTTGGCATATGTAGTTCCAGTGTTATCCTTTTTGAAGTAATAATCATGCCACGACATTGCTGCCCGTGTTTCGACAACTCTACCTCCCTCATCACAGATATCGACCATTCCAGGGTACAACCGTTTGATAAGAGCTCCAACTTGTGAACCATACTTGTAGTCTCTAGGGTTGTAGCCCACATAGGTGAATTGACTGTAACAAAGAATATAGCATCTCAAGTTGCAAATTTATGAGGCAATGTCTAATTGGTTATATTATCATTTGGAGACTACCACATAATTGGTCATATAGCATCTGGTACCACATAAGGGTTTCAGCAGAAATAAAATTGATAAATATTGAACTAACAGTGCACATCCTAGTACTAGTAACACACTAGAGGTAGCAGAAATAGTAGCAAAAATGTTCTAGCTTAGACGCACTGGTCACCCATAGGCTTCAGCATAACCTTCTCATTAGGTGGAGGCACTCTGAATTCTGTCAAATTTCTTTTTCCTCGCCCTCTCTTACTTTTTGGAGGTTCATCTTGAGCCAATAAAGAGCCACTTGCACCATCATTGGAGTCAAGACAACAACCAGTGATCATTTGTGTGTCGATATGTTCATCAGTGACTCTTTGTGAGTTGGTAGTGCCAACATCAACATTTGTTCCATGAGAGTTCTCAATGGTGGGTCTTTGAGAGTTGGCAGTTCCACCACCAACAATGGTCTCTTGAGAGTTCCCATTGGTGGGTCTTTGAGAGTTGGCAGTGCCAACATCAGCAATGGTCCTTTGAGAGTTCCCACTGGTGGGTCTTTGAGAGCTGGCAGTGCCACCATCAGCATTGATCCCTTTGGAGTTCCCACTGGTGGCTGAGCATGGCCTTTTTTTTACAAGCCCCCTGTGTCGAAGCCCGTACATGTCCTGCATTATTATGAAATGTAGATTAGAGAGTACATATTTTAGAAGAACAACACAAATACAATAAATGAAACCTGAATGTTAGATGAAAAGAGCACATATGCCAAACTGAATGTTTCATGAAAATGCATCTAGCAACACATACCACTTGTACCAGAGGTAGTAAACATACAACAACACATACAACTTCTAAAAGAGGTTTTGTTCCTTAATAATACCATAATACTCCAACTCGTTCTCATTTTCATCAATACAGGGCACACAAACTCCAGAATTTATTGTGGTTAATCTGGGTTTTGTTCTTTCATACTCTTCAGAATGAAATCTATACCCATTCACATCATAAACCCCATAGCTGGTCACCATTCTGCGAAAACCAAATGATATTTCACGCAATGCACTATCAATAGTAGGATTCTGCAAGCACTGCATGTCAATAGTAGTAAGAGTGTGTTAGTTTTAGGAGCATACAGATGGCGTTAATGTGAATTAGGTGTATTCAGCAGCATTACATGTTCTCTGAACCATTCAAAGAAGTTAGGACCATGCTGCCCACGACTATTTTTCCATCCTTTCAACCTTAACTCACGGAGCTGGTCGGGTCTTGGTCTAATTCGACTCCTCCAATGTTCCTTATCAAATTTTCTAAGGGGCCAAAAATAAGTTAGCTAGTGTCAACAAACTAGGTACAAAATATACTAGGATTCAAGGTTGAACATGCACGTACAGGAAGAATTCGTCCATCTCTGGCATGTTTGTCAAAATGTATAAAAAAGCAGCCTCATACTTCTCCTGTGGCAGCTCATGAACACCCCGAGGGCTCATGTAACGGCCAGGGACTTGAAAAATTCCAAGGTCGCATGAACTTTTGAAGGTAGCAGCACCATCATCGTAGCGAGGAACCTTGTTTCTAATTGACCGAGCTTGGGATCTAAAAAAGAGAGTGAGGAAATTTGTTGCCTCCTCAACTAATTGAGCCTCAACAATGCAGCCCTCAACACGTGCCTTATTCTGTACTTTGGCTTTAAGTTTTTGGATTTTCCTACATGAACCCAAGAAAGCATTAAAAGAAGGCTTATTTTTGGTAAAGACTTAGTACAACAAGTTATGTTTTTTACCTCTCATATGGATAATTCCAACGGGATTGCATAGGCCCTCCTAGTCGAGCCTCACGAGGAAGATGGATTATTAAATGTTGCATAGGATTGAAGAAACCAGGAGGAAATATCTTCTCTAGTTTGCAAATAAGAACAACAACTTGCTGCTCTAATGAACATATGGTATCCTTGCTCAACTCTTTGGCACACAATTGCCTATATAGAAAGCTAAGCTCAGCCAAACACAACCATATGCTATTCGGAAGAAATCCACGGAATGCAACAGGGAGCAATCGCTCCATGAATATGTGGTAATCATGGCTCTTTAGGCCTAAGATCTTCTTTTGTAACAAATTAACCCCTCTTCTAATGTTGGCTGCGTAGCCATCAGGAAACTTAAGTTCTTGGAACCATTTAAGAATTTTTGTCCTGTCATCCTTACTAATGCAAAATGGAGCTCGTGGACTGTCCCATTTCCCATTTGCCTTCAGCTTCAAATGTAGTGATGGACGATTGCAAATATCAGCTAAATCTTTCCTTGCCTTGGCATTATCCTTAGTCTTGTCTGGTACATCAAAGCAAGTATTCCAAATAGCTTCAGCTACATTTCTCTCATTGTGCATCACATCAATGTTGTGTGGCAGTAACAACTTTTTAAAATATGGAAGTTGCCAAAGCCCAGAAACATGGGTCCAATTGTGCAATTTACCATAGTTTTTCTTATCATCTACGAATTTGCTCATTTGGGCAAAGATTTCCTCCCCTGTTAGAAGCCTTGGAGCCTCATCAAGAACCATTGTGTCCTTACGAAATGCATTACTTTGGAATCTAAATTCATGGTTTATAGGTAAGAAACGTCTATGGCAATCAAACCAGCAAGCCTTGTGACCATGACGAAGTGTAAATGCCTTACTATCACTTAAGCACACTGGACATGCAAGCCTACCATGTGTACTCCATCCAGCAAAGTTGCCATAAGCAGGGAAATCATGGACGGACCATAAATAGGCTGCTCGCATTTTAAAAGTTTTCTTGATTGAAGCATCCCAAGTGTCTACCCCTTCCCACAAACTCACTAATTCATCAACCAAAGGTTGCATTAGAATGCCTAGTTTCTTTCCAGGATGTTCAGGACCTGGGATCACAAGGGAAAGAAATATGTATTCTGATTTCATGATTGTGCATGGTGGAAAATTCAATGGGGTGACAAACACCGGCCAACAAGAGTAAGGTGCTGCCATGAAACCAAAGGGGGTAAAACCATCTGTTGCAAAAGCAAGACGCACATTTCTAGGTTCACTAGCAAAGTCTGGAAAGTCTTCGTCAAACTTTTGCCACGCTTCTCCATCACAAGGGTGCACCATTTTGCCAGAAGTGCATCGCTTGTGAGACCGCAATAGCTCTGCCGTGTTCTCATGCAAATATAACCTCTGCAGCCTATCTGTGATGGGAAGGTACCGCAACACTTTACGTGGCACTCGGCCATTACCTTCTTCATAGCGAGACAAACCACAAACATCACACTTGTCTTTGTTTTTATTATCTTTGTAGTAAAGCATGCAGTTATTATAACAAACATCAATTTTGACATATGCCATACCAAGACCCTCAAATAGCTTCTTTGACTGATAGAAGTCCTTGGGCAACTTAGATTCTGGAGGTAGTAGTTCATGGATTAATTCTAAGTTTGCCTCAAAGTGTCCAATTGACATGTTATACTGTGCTTTCAATGCTAGTAGGCGTGCCATAGCAGATAGGGATGAGTGTGATGTATTCTCATGTACTAATTGATCAACATTTTGTACCATCCTATAAAAAGCTCGAGCATAGGCAGGTGGCTGCTCGTCAATTGGTGGTGGTGGATGGTTACCAACTAGGCTGGCCAACATTTCATCCATGCGATCAGTTTCAGGAAAACTGTCATCATGTCCACCTTGAACATAGGTACAGTCAAGTCCCTCACCATGTGCTGTCCATATTCTGTAGTCTTCCTTAAAGCCATTTCTACATAAGTGCATCTCTACTGTTAACCTATTGTGCCTAAGACAATTGCGACATGTCGTGCAAGGACACTTAATGGTGCCATCTTCAACTAGATTAGGCATAGAGAATGCACGATCCAAAAACTGGTTGGTGTTTTCTATCCAATCCTCAGAGGGGGCCTGTGTACGGGACCAACCAGTGTACATCCACTCACGTTCCGCCATTCGTTTTGTTCTAGTTTCAATAAAAAAAATCTGATTTTAGATACAAAACAAATTCACACGGCTATCAAACAAAGAAGAACAATATTTTCAATAGATTTACCAAATACTAAGGCAAATGTGGGGCAACTCTTTAGATTAAATACAATAATATATAAATACAGTACACACTTATCTTACATTATGTTGTGCTTACCAGATCTTGCAAAATTAACCCTAGACACAACATAGATTATATACTTCTGATTAAGTTCAGTGCAACACTAAGCAAAACACAATGTGACATGCATCAGGCATCCTCATACGGGTAGATCATAGCACAGAAAATTTGGGGGGGGGGGGGGGGGGGGGGGGGGTGGGGGGGGGGAAGATGAAGCTTTATTACCTTACTCCGATTGGAAGCAGGAAGTGCAGATCGGCGAAAGGCAGGACCGTGTCTCCTCCAAGCTCGGCTCGGCGTCACTGCTGCGTTCTCCTCCAAGCCCAGCCCTCGGCGTCGCTGCTGCCTTCTCCTCCTCAAAGCTTCAACGGAGAACAGGGGTGGAGTCGACCTGAGGGACGGCGGGCTGATCCAGGGCACCGGCGGCTTGAGAGGTGGCGGAGCTTGGTCTTGGATCAGACCAATGGCGTGGCAGCAGGGTAGGCCGGCAGCGGTGGGGGCGCCACGGCCATGGGGGGCGGCGTCGGGGGATTTTTTTCTTCGGCACGAGATGGGCGAGAGATGCGGCGCTCTGGAGCGTTTAGGCGCACTAGGGAGGATAGGGTTGGGGGTGGGAGTGTGGGGCTGTATGTTGGGCCAAAAAAAAGCGCGGTCGAGCGCGGGCCTTTTTACTCTTGTAGGCGCGAACGCCAAAAGAAGGGAGGTGGGTTGATGGTGCAGTCGGAGTCATGCTACCAGTTCAGGCAATCAAGTTGGCCGGTGGATTATCTAGTACTCATGCTTGATTAAGGAAGAGGTGCTGGGTGTCCGAAGGCTTGTAGTAGTACACGTATATGCATATATACTTAGAAAAAGATATGACTATATACGTATACATGCAAGGCAGGCTTGCTATATGTATGTATACGTGATTCCTTTCTGTACATGAGATTTGTTTTGGCCTGTATTTTTAGGAGACGTAGCCGAAATTGATCAGGAAGCTTTCTTCGGTTGTTCCTGGGAAGTCCAGTCGCCCTATACACTACCAGAAGCAGGTGTTTTGCTAAAAAATCCCAAAAAAATAGCAAAAAAATTTTTTTACTGGGGAGGCTCCGCTCGCGGCATTTTTCGCGTAAAATTCGCGTGCTACGCGGCCCGCGGGATTTGAACCCACGACCTCTCCCTCGCGCGTAACCCCCTCTACCACTGCACCACACTGTCACTTATGTTTAGATTCCGTTTTGATTCCCCATATAATATACTAATCCAAGTGTAAATTGATTGTTCGGGGTCCTAAACGAATTCAAATCAAAAAGTTGTCAACACCGCCGGTTCGTCCCTGTCAGCACCGCCGGTTCGTCCATAACACCGGCGGTGGTATGTGACCATGTGCCGCTGGACCGTGATCTAATGCGGCGGTTTAGTAACCGCCAGCACCACCGAATGGTATGCTGATTTGGCGGTGAAGTAACCTCCAGCACCGCCGGATGGTATGCTGATCCGGCAGTGATGACAAATACCTCCGCCGGCATGCAACTGGCGGTGTCCGACTCACCGTCGACTTACACCAACGAGGCCCTGTTCGTGGAAGGCATTGACTCTTTTGTGAATGATGCCAAGGCGTATGTAGCAAATAATGTTTGGAGTAACGAATACATACACTACTCATGTGTTGATTGCAAGAATGAAAAGGTGTGACTTGGATAAACAAATGGTATATATAACTGAGGCTGGAGAGCAGTGCTGCGAGCACGAGAGATGGCAGAGAGCAGGCAGGGACGCGGGGCAGCTCGATGGCGAGCGGTGGATAGGAGCATCTAGAACTTGAGGCCACGGGGCATCGACCTCACCTCTCGCTAGGGGACCTCCCATCCAACGGCTCGACCTCGTGGCGATCGTGTCTGACTACCTGCCCACCGTCACTCACGTATACTTCCTCTGAGGTAATCAAAATTAACTTCAAAACTATGGATTTTATTTTAATTTCCCTTTCGAATGCTGTGGGTGTTCTAAAATTTTTGTTAATTTTAGGTTACAAACTTAAGTACATGTAGGTGGTGTATTTTAAAACTGTATATACGGTCCGTTGCAGTACTTAGCTTGTTCGTCGACAGAGAGAGTTCATACGCAGAATATGTTGACCACCTGCATATTATTTTTTGTTAGGACTTATATTCTACCAAATTAGGGGACAATGTACATTGTGAATGAAGTAGCAGCGGTTGATGGTTTTGCTGGAATCATCACACTGAACCTCGAATCAAACGACATGGATGGTAATTCATGTGCATATCTGTAGCAATTGTTTCTGAGAACAATCTTATAGCCTGAGTATTGTGCAGGTGCCCATGGTTGGTGAACACAATGTTGGACAACCTATGGAGGCAATTGGTGTTATGGATCGAGTAGGTTATATCAATTTTACAAAAAGTTCACCCTTGGTAGGCATATCAGGTGGTGGATCGACCATTTCAGTTTCGTTAGTATATATAAATGAATTTATTTGAACACCGAGGTGAATGTGTCTAACTACACATTTAATTGTTTTGTAGGTTCAACGTACTCAAATGCAGGTTGAGATGTGGTTCATAAACCCAGCCAGTGATCACTGTTTTTGATGAATTAAAAAATGACATGTTGTTTAACAAGTCAGATATCCTCCGTACTTGTAGCCTACAAAACGCCATGTAAGTTTGCTGCAAATGCCTCATTTTGTAGTACACATTACATGTTTAGTGGTTCAGCCTAGCTATTTTTCATGGGGACATTGTGAATGCAGGAACCATTATATATGTCCATTTTGATATCATCTTAGAGGAATGCACTTTCACTGTTTTTGACTCTCAAGGATACCGCGAGACCAATATCCAACATTTGTCACACTGAACAAGTAAGACAAGCTACTACTATCCCACATTGGGCCAAATATTAGATTATTGTTAGCTTTGATCATTATATGTCACTCTCATGATGTTGTCACACAGGGCCTTTGAGAATTACAACAAAAAGAGAAAAGCAATATCGACCGCTTTAGAATTTTTTTCTTCACTATGCATGTATAGGATGCCTATTTGATCGCAACGCAGCACTTGGGCACTGGATTAATGTGGTATCTCCTACATTACATTACCACCCTCATCCAAGATATATATGGCTACTTCGGCTCTTAGCTTGTTCCAACTTAGTCAATTTAGCCACCTAATTTTGAGTCTGTAGCAAATGCATGTCTTAACTATGTTTCTTGTGTTGCAGAAACTATGGTCAAGGTACAGCAGTGTTGACCGACTACACTTGGGTTGCAAGAACACCTTGGTAGTTTCATTATGGACTAGTCGTGAATCTCGATGGAGATCATTGTCGTATGTGTTTTATGGTGGAACTATGTCATTCTTGTGGATGGAAATGTGTTGTGGGGTCAAAACCGTGGCAAGCATGTTGTTCGAGTTGGTGTTAGAATACGAGGTCTCTGGTGGCTCGAGTGGACTCAGGAACACAAGAATCACGCAGAGACGCAACGGTTTATCCTGGTTTGGGCCAATTCAGTCCCTACGTCCAGCAGCTGATGATCCTTATACTCAAGAGCACCCAAAATCTGGGGGGTTGCAACAAAGTGTAAAGGAAGAAGAGTTTGGTAGGGGGTTAGCTCGGTGCTAATCCTAAGGTTGCTTCGCTACCGGTGGAGTCTCCCCCCTCGTCGGAGAGGAAGGAGACGGCGGGATGCGGTGGAGGAGAGGCTCTCGGTGCCCCTCTTTGGGTTGCCTCGCTCTCGGTGCGGAGCGGAGGTGGATTGAATGGAATGGTGTGTCTGGTGATCGAATTGGGATCCTCCACCCTCGAGGTCCAACCTAATCCCTTATATAATGGGATAGGTAGGATACAAGGCAGTTTGAGGGTTCTAGTCTATGGTCTATGTGCGCTAGAGTCCAGGAGGGTCTTGCAGCGGTGCAACGTGGACCGTTGAGGTGTCTTGGTGCCGAAGAAGCCTGGGCGTCGTCCGACTACTCTATTTTGACACTTTGCGTGTCAGACGGTGTAGGCTTGGATCGGCCTTCCCCGGGTGAGACCTTTTGGAGTCTTCTTGGTGGCGAAGGAGGTCAGCTCTGGGGACTGATGCGCAGGCCCAGAAGCCCCCAAACCCCCAAAGGCCGTGGGAAGCTTTGTCTTCTTGTGTCACGCCTAGACATGACCCTATCGGAGGAGCAGTTGGCAGGGGCATGCCTTGGGAGCAACGCCAGGAAGCCCCTGGGCATCGGTAGCCTAGGGCTTGTCTTCTTGTGCCCAGGCCTTGGCTGGCATTGTTAGCTGGGTAGGAGCCAAGGGCCAGGACTAGAGATGCCGTAGATTGGGGCCCCAAGGGTCAGGGGAGCCCCCGAGCCCCGGGCGAAAGCTGTGGTCGAGTCAGGCTCGGCCAGGTCTCTTCGCCAGAGGGTACACGCGAGCATGCCCGAGGGGCATAGCCCTCGAGTCCCCGGGCGATCTTGTTGGGGTCGGTCAGGGGGTCTTCTTCGTTCGGGAACCATTGAACCCGAGGCTTAATATACTTGTATGTAGGGATCTTGTCAATATGTTTTATGGAACTGTTTCTTGGCAGTGATGTATGTATGTAATGACATTGTGTATATATGTATATGACCTAGGGTCTTGTGTAATCGAAATAATATTTCTATAATTATCACAATTGATTCTAGAAAATGCAGTATCAGTGACGGCCTATCAAAATCGTTGGTGATATGGAATCAACCGTGTGGTGATGATAGTAACAAAAGTGCCACATAGTACGGCGGTAATGGAGAGGGATTCACCGCTGCATAGTATGCCAGACCGATGTTGGTACCACCATCAACACCGCCGGATTGATTCGACGATCTGCTGTGCTCATAACTACATCAGCGTCGGATCATAACACTGACCGATGGTGATGCCTCGGTCATCTTCGCCGGATGGTACGCCGAACCGACATTGTTGTCCCTGTCAGCACCGCCGGATCGTCCGTAACACTGGCGGTGGTATGTGACCATGTGCCGCTGGACCGTGATCTAACACGGCGGTTTAGTAACCGCCAGCACCACCGAATGGTACGCTGATCTGGCGGTGAACCATTGGACCTGAGGCTTAACATACTTGTATGTTGGGATCTCATCAATATGTTTTATGGAACTGTTTCTTGGCAGTGATGTATGTATGTTATGACATTGTGTATATATGTATACGACCTAGGGTCTAGTGTAATCGAAATAATATTTCTATTATTATCACAATTGATTCTAGAAAATGCAGTATCAGTGACGGCCTGTCAAAATCATTGATGATATGGAATCAATCGTGTGGTGATGATAGTAACAAAAGTGCCACATAGTACGGCGGTAATGGAGAGAGATTCACTGCTGCATAGTATGCCAGACCGATGTTGGTACCGCCATCAACACCGCCAGATTGATTCGATGACTGCTGTGCTCATAACTACATCAGCGCCGGATCGTAACACTGACCGATGGTGATGCCTCGATCATCTTCGCCGGATGGTATGCTGAACCGACATTGTTGTCCCTGTCAGCACCGCCGGTTCGTCCATAACACCGGCGGTGGTATGTGACCATGTGCCGCTGGACCGTGATCTAATGCGGCGGTTTAGTAACCGCCAGCACCACCGAATGGTATGCTGATTTGGCGGTGAAGTAACCTCCAGCACCGCCGGATGGTATGCTGATCCGGCAGTGATGACAAATACCTCCGCCGGCATGCAACTGGCGGTGTCCGACTCACCGTCGACTTACACCAACGAGGCCCAAAACCGTCGGTTGTCGGTGAGGGGGGGTCTGGAACCAACGGTGATTAACTTTCTGTAGTAGTGGTCCTCTTCACCCCAAGACAAGGTATGTTTATGTTGAGGAGCTATACCTATTATTATATTATGTGCATACACCAAGGTGAGACATTATCTATTATTTAGTACTCATATAGTGGCATTCTAGGATGATGTTATTAAACACAGGTTGCATTGGCTGATTTTAAGTGGAAGCGTTGGCATATGCACTCATAGAATATGATTTGACCTATGAATCACCGAAAAATTTGAGAGGCCATATTGTAGCTGATTTCATTGTTGAATATTGCATTAATGCTGAATATGATATTAGCTACACAACTTTTGCTCGATGGAGGCTATATTTTGATGAATTGGCTTTCAAAAGTGTGGCATTAGAATGGTGATTGTTGCTTCACCCAACGATGATGCTTTTGAGACTTGTAGCCGATTAGATTAGATTAGATTACTTTTTCTCTAGTAATCAAACCGAATACAAAGCATATGGACCAACTCATACCCCATTCACACAGTCACAAGAGATAATTACTTCAAATTTGAAGAGTAAATTAATAGTTCTTGAACCATGCATTGCAAAATAAAGAAAATGAGAATATATGAACCTGTATAAAGATCTACTAGCAGGATGGTCCTACTATGTCTCCAGAGCTCATCAGGGCTCAAGCCGCCCAGCACTAGGCTCCTGTTCTTGCTTGGCCGCTCCGTGCGCTCACGTCACTGGCTGTGGGACGCCGCTAGTTCTTGCTTGCTCCGCGCACGCGCTCGCATAGCTGGCCGCGCAGCACAGCTGTGCTGCTTCAGCATGGCTGCTTTGCACGCTTCTGCTATCAGTGGAAGCTCGCTCGCTCTTGCTCGAGATGTGCGCTTGGGTACGTTCGAGATGTGCCGCTGCGGAGCACCTGTTGGCCTTTGGCGGCGGCCGAGTTGATTGGTCGGGGAATGATTTCAATAGGGCATCATTAGGTGGGTGATTGGGCCTTCATATGGTCCATTCCTAGGCTGAACAAGGTGGGAGCATTAGGCCCAGCTGCAGGCCATCTTCTTCTGTCGCTGCTCGGTGCCATGGTGACGAACGCTTGGCTCTCGGCTCAGAAACCTTGGTAGAAATGAAGTGACATGGAGCATAGGAAGAAGAGGGGGGTGTGGAGTGAGCACGCCGGTAGCTAGGGCGGCCACCCCACCCCGCTGATAGGGTGGCTCTGATACCACATGGATTCTGAACAAGCTAGGCCATGAGAGAAGTATACGAAGGCATTTGTGGTATGCATTAATAGGCTCCAAAGATGAAGTGGTTTCTATGGCATTTAGCTTTTAGTTTGCCTAGTAACTGTATGATGGCCAATTGCTTTCACTACTATAAGGGATGCAAAGAGTGACAATGGCTTGGCAACAATGCACAGTTGGTTCCTACTGTGGTAACGCATCCTGTTATCAAATTTTGGCCATTTCGTGTTGGTGGATATATATTATTTTTCAAAGTGGACTGAAGCAATGCCTTTGAAGAGCACGAAACATAAGGAGGTACTTGAATTCATTACTAAGCATATATCATTCACAGATTTGACATATCTCAAATTTTGATTAGAAATCACAGGGTACTTCTTTTGTTTTGAAAGAGAGACATGAATTTTCCGAATCATAAAAATTAAATTTCTCAATCCAAATATATATTACACCCAGGCCAATGGTCAGGCTGAGTCTAGTAACAAGCTTTTGATCGAACTTGTCAAAAATAAATTGAGGATAATCCTAGGAGATGATAATAAGTTTGTCTGAAACTTTATGGGCTCATCATACATCTTGATAGACATCATGCTACTATAAGTACTTCTTTTGTGGTAGTGTATGGAAAGGAAGCAATTTTGCCCATTGAGATAAATTTGGATGCATACATATATTAGCTAAATAGAATGAAATTAGATTGGGAGAGACAAATAAGCTCGTTCGTGTTGCTTGATCATATTACAGTAAGAAATTAAAGAATAAATTGTTTTTCGTTGGTGATCTAGTTCGGAAGACTATTTTATCTCTTGGAACAAAGAGCAACAAGTTTGGCTAGTGGTCTCCATGTTGAGAAGGTCTGTACATGGTGATCAGGACAGGATCGTCTTCGGGATTTCACACATAGTGGACATGCTGCAAGAAGATCATCTACCCAGTTCACTCAATGGGAGATATTTGAAGAAGTACTACCCAATCGTGTGGCAAGGAGCATGAAAAGGTAAGATATAGACAATATTTACAAATATCACCCTTAGAACCAAAATGACCGTGTACTGTTTCTAATCATTAGCCTTAGATGCTTTATGGTTATTATATGTTTTTAGGTTTGCAATGCTTCAATTAAATCAGGAGGGCATATGTTGACAACCATTTTGGTCCTAGCTGACTAGCAAAGTCGACTAAGAAAATTTGCCAAATTGGCTAACCTTATTTCCTTACTGTTCCCTATGCAGAGCAATGGGGAAATTGGCTAAGCCGATTTACCAAATCAGCTAAGCCAATTTTGGGGCAGTCCGGTGCAAGTTAATTATGAATCGTGTAATTTTTGAAGTTGTAAACATTTCTAAACCTGATAAGACCACTCTTCTCTATAAATATGAGGGATTGTCACAGCCGACTCTGTGTATGAAATCGATCAAAAAGCGATACATCTACTTTTTTGCATCTCTAAACCCTAAACTCTTCTAGCCCTGTCATGTTGCTGTTCTGAAAGTTTCTCGATGAGATTTGTGGACGTTCTAGGTAGCCTTGTTGACCCTAGAACACCCATAGCTAGATGTGTGTACCCAATATCTCATTTCATGGGGTATTCATAGGCTTTCTAGGCAAACCTCCTAAAAGCCTTATGTTTGGTTTTGGATAATTGAGACAACCAAGTGGACTAACCTTCTACTCTAAGTGTTTTGATTGAGATAGGTTAGTTCACATCCAAGGTGGAGAAAGATGGCACTCAAGGTGATAGAGATGGCCACATGATGGTGATCAAGTGCTCCAACTTTTGAAAACAAGAGAAAGACAATACCCTATGGGCTCAAGGCAAAGGTATAGATAGGGATTTTGTTTTGCCGGTCAAGATGCAATAGATTGTGTGGTTAGGTTTAGGATAGATGGTCATACTATTAAGAGGAGAGCTCTAATTAGACAATTCGTTCATCTAGTGCCACTAGGTGTTCGAATACTTTGCATATGCATTTAGGACTAGTGCACAACGGAGAGCAAGGGAAAACCTTTATAAAAACACTTTGAGAAGGCTAACTTGGTTCCAACATGTTTGTGAAAAATATTTGAGAGTTAGCATGATTGAAAGGAGACGTTTGGGTGCTCTTCGTGGAGCTGTTTAGCATGCACCAGACATTTACCGTGCAGTAGCCTGGATACGATAGCGACCGGTGCACTCTGCGCTGTGTTCAGCCAAGCGCCAAGGTGGATGGTGTGCACTAGATGTGTCACATCGGATGCAGGTTCCAGAGAGCTTGCAATCCAGTAGCATGGGAGTTTGAACGTACCTGACGCAGGTCGTAATCGGGGGTTTCAGCGCGTATGCACACTGGTCGTCTCCGGTGGCGTATCTGGTGGCCACACCGGATCTCTGACATATCCTAACGGTCACATTTTCAAACTTTAGAGAGAGCAATTGGGCATGCACCTAACATGTCCAGTGCGGCATCCGGTGCCTCCGATAGGCATCCAGTGCACCCGCAGTCAGCCCACCTTGTGCATAACAGTTGTATTCTTTGGTGGATCTATAAATAGACCTTGTGGCCGGCAAGCAAATGAACCATGGGGATAATTCTTGGTATCAATTGGTTTCCTAATTGTCACTTGCCCGGTTCAGTATAAAGCTCTATCTCTTGCGAATTACTTTCATTTGTATTCTTGTGTAGCACTTGTTTGCTTGCTTGTGTAGCTAGTAGAGTAGCTTAGTTGTAACTAGTTGTAATTAGTTCTCTTGCTATCTCTCTAGTATAGAATTAATTGCTAGAATGTTTGTTTGTGTGGAGGAGGCTTGCTTATGGTGCTTCAGAGCTAGGGCAATATTTGCTGAGCACCGTCTTATTTGCTAATTAAATTTGTTGTACTGTGTTTGCAAGAAATTCTTATAGGCCATTCACCCCCCCTATAGCCATTTAGATCCTATCACCTGCCCAAAATTGGTGAAGCTGATTTTTGTGAGTTTTTCTGGTGGTTGATTTGTTTTGTGATCTCAGCGCTAAAGCCCCTTTAGTATGCAATTGGGACCTTTACTGTGTGAATAGAGATACACATAAAGAGACAAGTATCACCTAACATGGACCGTTCAATACCAACTTCTTAGTAACTAAATTAAAACTTGGTTACGATTGACCCCCCCAGATGTTTTTTATTTCATCTTTCGTATGATCATGACATATTGTTTGTTTTTATGGTTTATTGTAATCTAGTAGGAGGCCATAACTGTATAAACTCTATGGTACTATATAGCATATTCTTGCATGTTATTTCTATCCCCGCACATCTTTAATTTGTAGATCTATTGCTAAAACACTAAAACCGTCAACAAGATTTTTCATGTATCAAACTTATAAATGCTAGGGTTATACATATGACCATCTGATTCATGCTATTTCCATTAGGATGCCACACATAGCTAGTTGTACATCACAACAAGCGAAGCAAGAATAAAATTTGCCATAGAAGCTCCACCCATTAACATATAAATAACAGATCGAACTATATTGTACTTGTTCGTCATAAACCGAAGATGAAACATCGTTGTCAAGGAAAGCAAACTTTTTAGTACTAATAGTACGCATAGAGCATATCAGAAGGAGATAAAACCAGTACTTGAAGCAATCTCACCAGCACACAGAGAGTTACATGTCATCCGATTATTGTGCCCTGAATAGAACAAGTTACCAAATGTATCTTCCAACTAGGATTACAAAAAGCCAGGCGGCCATTCTTCCTTAGGTAAATATCGGAACATTCCTCCAATATTGGGTCTTCTAAAAAAATCTGCATATGCTATAAGTGGAATTAATCAGAGAATGCTACTAGAAAAGCATATCAAATTATTTATAAGAAGGAAAATTTGTGAATAAGGCACATTTAAAACTCGAGAAATCCGAAAGATTCCCACTGGAATCTATAGAACTATGGACACTTAACCACTAGTAGAATTTTTATGCTCAAATGGGATTTATGTAAGAAGATGAAATACCAACAACAGTTAGGTTAAAATTTTTTGATTTCATCCACTAAAATATGTATTATAGATATTATTAATCATATATAAATTATTGGTGGAAAATATGGGCAATAAATAGGTTCTGACAACCTTTGGTTTGTGCATTTTTCCTCATGAAGTTATCTTCACATATTCAATGTGACATTTTCGAAATACCATTTTGATATGTTGGTTCCGCCTGTCTAATCTTCATACTGCTGGGGTTCACATGAGAATGGTTTGCTTCCACCATGCGAAATCCTTCAGGCACAATCCTAAAGGGTATGGTGATTTCAGTTAGGGCTTCCTTCTAATAAGACAAGTAAAATCTGGTCTCCGATATTTAGTGGATGTCTGAGTAGGCCTACTGCTTTTCTGCTAGTCTGCTACATGAAGGCAGTCAGCTTATTTGTTGTTATCTTGGTGCACCATATATTTTGTACTACTGTTTGAACTATGACAGAGTGCCGAGGCAGTGTCCCCTTGCTATCTCTACGTGCTCTTGTAAATCTTTTCTAACTTGCATGCTTACTACAGATATCAATCAATGTATACTAAAAAAAATGGAATGTCATTTATAAGGCAGATTGTTAACATGAAGCTAAAGAATAATTGTTAGAAATAAACCTGTTGGCCTTTTAGGAGGATCATTGTTTGCAGGCAGTAACATGGTTCTTTTGGTTGAACGCCTTGCACCTGCACATGATGAAATGATGATTCACTGACATCTTTTCTGCTATATGAACAAGTTCAAATAATACTTAATACTGCGATGTAAACTTTAACTCAACCTTGGCATTATTGACTTTACTGCTATGCTATAAAAGATTGAAAATACTTCAAATTAATGTAGCACCCCCACCCCACCCACACACATTCCACCTTGGCTAGTGTAATAACTATAGACACCATGTTCAGTAACTAACAACTGTTTCAGAATTACCAGAATTCTGTCCCCTAGGATCATCAGCCAATTTCTGCAGGAAATGAGAACATAAAATGATTACATAAAGATCAAGATATCGATATACGTACAGGGTACAAAAGATTTAAATAGGTTTACAAATGTAGATATAGACACCTTCTGCAGAAGCCCTTTCCCTTTAACTTCTCCTGTGTCTAGAAAGTGTTGAACTTCTTTTTTGGAGCGGAAGGTATGTGCATAATCCTTGTGAGTGTAATACTAGATAGAGGAAAATTAATCCATTTAGAAAAGTCAATTTAACATATGTATATCTAACGCAATATATATATGAGTACATATCAATTATGTGCTCATATATATGTTGTGAATGTTATGTTTATTAAAGTACCATATAACTAAACAAAGCACGAAACTAACTTATCATTTAGTCACACCAGCGATGAACAAATAATAGGTAACAGAAGAGAATCCCAATGAAAGCGCCCCCTTAATCATTTACCTAAATGAAGCATACTAGGTAACAGAAGAGAAGGTAACAATTGTGGAATAGAAGATCGACAACTCATAACAACAGAGGTTTCATAAATAACTAAAACTCATTGCCCTTATCTATATATAATAGGTTGATTTCAATTGTGATGATATTAATACTAACGTGCAAGAGGATTTTTAGTTATCTATTATTATTTATTTTTTTTCTATATAGTTCATACCCACTAACTGCAGTTACTTCCTCTAAAGCTCAACTCTCAGACCTCGATGTCACTCCAATTTCTCATTTGTCTGATCCAAAGGAAACTATAATCTCTAGCCATTCATTCATCGTTAGCTTTGCCTTGCCTCTAGCTTGCCTGCTCCCCTTCCCCACCCACCAATATGACATAGCACTATCCTCTAGCCGAATCCTCTCCAGCCCACAGAATTCAACTAGGCATATTGATTCCCAAAATCCCAAACACACATGCAAGAAATATGGGTACTAATGCAGCCTTCCTTCCTCAAGTCACAAATGGCATGCATATATCTTAATGGCTTCATCCCTCTATTCCTTTTCCACCACCGCATCTAGAGCCTTCCTCTGCCCCTACTTTGTTTGTTCGGGATGGTCCGTGCATTTGCTGTGCTTTTATTCATTCCTCATGCATAGTTTGCAGAACTACTGATTCAAGTTGAATATGTTACAAATAATAAATCATAAAACCAGCACCATTACTATCCTTTATATCTCTTATTCTGTTTCACCTTTTTAATGAATGAGGATGCATACAGGTTTCTCTCCCTCCATCCTACAATATCCTGTTCTCCTCATCACCACAAACAAAACATACAACATACTACTTCCTTTCTAAGTGTATATTGTTATCATATTATCTTTGTTTTTTATTTTGTTACATCCATATCATATTTGCTAACAACAACAGTAACACTTCAACTCCAGTATACTTCCAAAAACCTCTTATCATCATTTGCATCATTGTTCCATCAGTTGGCCCAAGGAGGTATATATACAACAGATACATGGATGAAATGGATGAACTCAAGGATACTACAAATTCAAAGGTTTTGTAACCCTCACAACGAACTCTCGGGTGAAGACAGCCCAAAACTGCCACCTGATCATCACATCACCACAGTCAACTGCATCAAAAAGGGAGAAAGAGGACTCGACCTAAAACTTTAATAAAAATACCTCTTTTATTTTTAAAACATAACTTCACATTTAGAAAATAAATTTCTTTCTACAGATAACATCATTAGTATGTACAGTACAAAGTGCTTCCATTCATCTTAATTTTCTCCTTTCCATCGCTCAACCTACAAGTAATTTGCACTACAAACATAATCCACGCAGGCTAGGATTTGGTACTATTTTAAAGTAAACCCCTTTCATCCTAAGCTTTTCCAAAATTGGTTTTCTCAAACTCTCACAACAGCGCATAGGGTATTCACCAAGTTTCTATAAATTATTAATCACAACAGTTTGGCATAAAATGAAGCAGACACCTTAGGGAACCATGTCATGCAATTGTCAGCATGTGATACATATTGGAGGAGAAAGGGAACTGCAAGTCTATAACAAAGAATGGTCGTCCACCAGACAGTTACACTAAGAAAATTTACAAGTGGCCAAGCAATTTACTCTTTTGATAAATTAATGCTTTACATTCTACTACACAAGTGAAGAGGACCACTAAAAGCCTTGAGACATAGGGAAAGCAGTCTAATCAGTACAGGAAATCCCCTTCTATGACCTTTACTGTGACACACTTATGCTTCAGTTATTAGAAATTGGGAAAGTTTTCCATACTCACATGACTTTACAACTTATGCTTTATGGAAAAATGGAAATATCTGCAAGACTAGCATGTGACACATGAGAATTAGAGGAACTGGTGTTCAGTATTGCTACATCATAATAAACAAACCTTCAACATGGCAGTCACTCTGGAAGCTCTTTATTTGAAACCATTTACAATTTTAATAGTTGGAAGCGAACACGACTTGCATTATTGCATGTACTAGTGCAGGGAATGATATTTTTTATATGGTACTCATCATGTTCTCATTTTGCAAAGAAGAGTCCAACTTTGTCTTCACATGTCTCTTGAAAAAAAATGCACTGTGTGCTATCATCCATATTCACAAGGTGAAACCTTTAGTATTAAATTAATTTCACTTTACTACACAGCTTGCAAAGAAACAAGATGAGACCTTTGTGAAAAATATTACCATGATTCACCAAATCTTAGTAAACATGGTCCCTTTATTTGTATATGTATGTGTGTAAACATGAATGGGAGTAATAACACAAGAAATAGCTGCTGAGACTAGATAAGCTTCAAAGCAACACATTCCAAAAATAGGTAGATTACGCAGTAAGAAAATTTTCCAAACTGTTTACGTAAGTGAATGTAAAATAAATCTATCATCTAACTCGGAATGTAAAATAAATCTATCATCTAACTCAAACACTTTGATAGAAGCAAAAATCACTTCTATATATGTGTTCTCTGACACAAACTTAATACTCATTTGGTCATAAACATGGAAGATAAAGTTCACTGGAACATGGTTACCTCTATTTTTTAAACTTAAAAACAGCAATAGTATACTTACCTTGTCTTTTCTTCCGCTGCCATCAGCGCGAGCTATTTCGACGCACTTCCAGCCTTCTAGGTCAGCTACGTTTGACTTATAGTCATTATGGAGCCATTTGGGGAGAGGCAGGTATTCCTTACGTTCCACGAGCGAGGGTAGATCAGGTGTCATCTTCATATAAAAGGTGAATTAATTGTTAATTTGTGCATGGATAATTCATCATTCCAAGAATCAGTGATAGATAGAACGTGCAGTCTTCTTGACTAGACAACCAATGGAAACTAGAGAAACAACATTCAAATATGATAAAAACTAAGTCCAGTTATAATATCAATAATGTATCTCATGAATACCCATTATATAATGAGCATGTCACTTAGTCAGAACATGAGATAATCTCTAAAGTGTGCACCTTTGCATTTATGGGCAGAATTTCGCCATCACCATTCTCCCCATCCATCTTGGTGTTTCTTGACATAATGTTGGCCACCCTGTTTTTCTTTGTTGTAGGATTGTCTTTAAAACTCAACCTTTTACTTGTATTGTTATGACCTCCTGGTGGCCAAAGATAACAGATTTGCCCATGTCAGTCTTCAGTCATGTTTTTTTTGGCATGCCAACATCAATGAAGGACCGAAATAGGTGACCTAGGGGTTGAAATGGGAGCCTGAAATATTTTTCTTCTCAAGAATAAGAAAGCGGCCTATATCCCGAGACAACCCAAGCAAGGGCAGATCTAGCCTATTTTGGTGCTATCACTTGACATCAATAGATTTCTAAAATCCAAGGCTAATGTATGATTGGACTAAGGGAAAACAAGAGCAATAACCATGCTTCCGAACACCATTGACATCATCAAAGTTTCTTTGTTGTGGGTCCGCCTCTGAACCCACAAACCTCTCGAGTAGCGCTAGCCAAGATCTTTTTGTCACAAAGGAACTACAAATCCAAGGAAGTAAACCAACAAGATGCATAAGCATTCAGAGATGAACATAGGCAAATTGAGTTTCACACTCTTGAATGCCCAACCTAATGATCTCCATAATCTTTTATGTGCTCCATTACTTCATAAGGATCGGTTCCATAAAGGATGTCATCAAAATATGGAAGTTCACAAAACTGGCAAACAGAGTACATCAGACGGGCTCAAAAAACTATGAAACTTGTTCAAGAGGTTCATAACATCATATACAACACCTCCAACAAAATCCTATTCAATAGGACCAAGTCACCAAAACAAGACTGGCCAGATTTGGAAACCAGCCTAGCCAGTTTTACCTAGAAAACAGTGAGCTCTTCTCCAAGCAAAATCCAAAATTGATCCAAATGAGTTCCTAAAAATACAAAACTGGACCTTCACTTTTACTAATGCATTGTGAAGGTAATCCCAAAGAATTTTTACAAAAGATATTAGAGATTCACTATGAATTGAAGAATTCCTCTACTAAACGGGGTTTTCTCAAGGAAGCAAAAAGTCATGGGAAATCTGTTGAAAGGAAGACATATATATGTTTCCAAGTACCTCATGGCACCAAGAAACCACTCAAGAAGAGCCCATGAAGTCCAGCTAAATGATTTTCACGAAATCCACCAAAAGGTTCAAGAAATGAGGATTTTCGTAGGGAGTAACTTTAGAAGGTAGGACCTGGGCTTAAAGCCATCACATGAACAACCAAGGGTACCAAAACACTCCAGAAACATTTCTACAACTCATCCCAAGCAGCAGATAAAAAATCCCCAAAAATTGTCTCCGAAAATCTAAAAAAACATAAATTTCAGATTTAAACAGAGGGGAACAAACTTGCATAAGTTTGATACCTGGGTTACCTCAAGACGTTCGATTGCAAGCTTCTCCTAGTCTAATACAGATCTAGAATGTCAAAATGCTCAAGAACAAAGAGCCCTTCTTTTCTCCCTCTAGCTAACCTAGCCTTCACTCACACACAATATAAAAGAGACACCTCCAATGGAGGAACTTAGAAGATAGGACCTGGGCTTCAAGCCATCACATGAACAAGTTCCAAGGGTACCAAAACAGTCCAAAAACATTTTTACAACTCATCCCAAGCAGCAGATAAAAAAGCCCCAAAAATTGGCTCCGAAAATCTATAAAAAGATAAATTTCAGATTCAAACAGAGGGGAACAACACAAGATTGATACCTGGATTACCTCAAGATGTTCGATTAGAAGCTTCTCCTAGTCTAATACAGATCTAGAATGTCCTCAAGAACAAAGAGCCCTTCCTCCTTTCTCCCTCTAACCCTAGACTTCTCTCTCACACACAAAATAAGCGAGACACCTCCAAGGGAGGAACTTAGAAGATAGGACCTGGGCTTCAAGCCTTCACATGAACAAGTTCCAAGGATACCAAAACACTCCAAAAACATTTCTACAACTCATCCCTTGCAGCAAATAAAAGATCCCCAAAAATTGGCTCCGAAATCTAAAAACGATAGATTTCAGATTTAAACACAAGGAACAAACTTGCACAAGATTTACCTCAAGATGTTCGATTACAAGCTTCTCCTAGTTTAATATAGATCCAGAATGTCAAATTGCTCAAGAACAAAGAGCCCCTCCTCCCTTTCTCCCTCTAATCCAAGGAGACCTCCAAGGGATGTTTGTTTTGACTAGCCTTCTCCACTATATATATATATATACATATATATATATGTATATATATATATGCACCTCAATATTTCCAAATTTGTCCTTACATAAAGCACTCAACCAAAATACCCTCCAGGGGTAGAAAGGTTAATGGTTTTGTCGCTTCATCGGATGGACCTGGTTTGCTTAAGAAGTTAACTGTGTGAGCTAGCTCTGAGCTGTCCCATACTATGCAGGCATAACATTATTGGTAGCTATTAATGGACTAAGCTAACTTTGTCCAAGCTTATGCATTACAGTTACAACATGGTATCATTAGTTAACTTAAGAGTGAGTTGTCCTAATTAGCTGTAGGTTGCACAGCAGTGTGGTGATCCAGCTAGCATGCTATTTTGAATTTGAATTTTGATTTTGCAAGAATAATTCCCAGGTACTTTTCATGAGAAAGCAAGGTTCTTTTTCATCCCACTATATCACATATTTCAATTACTTAGATATCATGGGGTCCCTAAAATAAATTATTCACAAGTATGGGAATGTTAGTGAGGAATGAAGTGTATGCAAAATCAATCTAAGGATAGCATGGAGATTGGACAACATTTTGTCTTTAGTCTTACATTTTTAGTTGGTTTTATTTTAATCTTTATCAAAGGTAGGGAGTGAGGATGCTCAAACCAGACTTGAAGTTGTTGCATGATCTTTTGTGCATCATTTTGGTGGAAGTTATTGCAAATGCTCGTGTAGATCTCTTCTCCCCCTCAATGATTTTGTCGCTTCATCGGATGGACCCGGTGTCTTCACAACTTTGTTTTGCATTGATGAAAACTTCGCAATGGCGCCAAATGTCCTCAAACTTTTATGGTGAAGCAACCCTACCATATGTCCATATTCCTCTCAGCGCTACCATCTTCCTCTTCTCTAGCCATACCAGAATTTACTTCCACTAGTTGGTCTTGGTGACATTTGGGTTTAGAAAACTTTCATTGACTGCCTGATCTTTGTCATCTGAACTATCACTTGGATTTAGGGAGTACAAGTACCCATAATCTGATTAAGGGATTTTTTTTCCATATCACTTTCCAGGATCTTATATATTCTTCTTTGGGGCTGATAGGGATAGAAAATAGGATGGGTGGATTCTTAAATTAGCTCGGTTCTCATTTACGTGAACACAGTTAAATAATTAATTTGGTAAATATTTAATTGTTTGCTTAATTTGGTAAATATTTAATTTGCTTAATTTGGTAGTCCAGAAAGAGATTACTTGAGTACCAACAATTAATTTGCTTAATTTGGTAAATATTTAATTGTTTTTTGGCCGATTACTTGAGTGTGGTATTAGTTTAGTCTAGCATCAGGTGAAGGCAAGGACAGATCATCAATACAGGCTGCAGATGTGTACAAGGTTGTAAAGCCCCTGTACTGGCCATACATGCATATTTGCCTTTTCACAAGAATTTTGTCTAGGTCTGCAAAGCTTTTATGCGACTTTTTTGGGGTCTGCAGCGGCTGGACCTTGGTTGCCCGTGGATGTGCATCACGTAGTCGTGCATGCAAGATTTCCAGAGGAAGGAAACGGAAAGCTAAAGTCTAATGCACTAGAAAAACCGTAAATATTTAATCGTTTCTGTTACGGAGAAGAAGAACAGAGCAGCCTCTCTAGCTGAATTGAACACACCCTGATCTCACTCTCCCCTGGCGCTGGCAGCGTGGTAGTAGGAGGAGGAGGAAGAGAGACTCTCGTCTCTTGGTTCCTGACTACCCCCACCTATCTCTCTCTACTCCTCTACTATACAAGAAAGCTAAGCACATGGAGGAAATGAGTGGAGTGGAGTGGAGTCCATGCGTACCTCCTTGATGTTGGTCGCCTTGGAAGCAGAAGGAAAGGAAGGCCTTTTGACTTTCTTCTTCTTCTTCTTGAGAAGGAGAAGGCACTTCTGTTCTGAGAACTGATCGAGATGTGTTGTGTGAAAGATCACTGCCCAAAGCACGGTTTAAATAGGCTCTGACACGCCAGTTTTCCTGTGTTGTCTTTTCAGAATTCTAATTTTAGAAATAGGTCCCTATGTTATTTCCACCCGGTTGGTAATTATTATTATAAGCTTTTGGAGAAATGGTGGGAATGGACAGAGTGTGAGAAAAGGAAAAATGTAGCATTTATAATGTCGTTAAATTCTGGTATACAAACCGAGCTATAGAAGAAGATGGCTCTTTATTCAGCGAGAGAAGCCGCGGAGCAGAGGCTTCACCTCTGCAGTTTAAAAATGACTCCCGCGCTCACAGGAGCTTCACCCGATGAGCCGTTTCTCGTTTTGACATTCGGTGGAGATCCAGCTAGAACCTCAGTAGAATCGGAGCTAGAGTTGTTCAAAAACTACCGCCAAAGCGGGCCTACGTCGTATCAACATGTGTTCCGTAGAAAACGTTATACTCTGCATGGGAAACCATGCAATGTAGTGAAGTCGTGGTAGGCAAGTTTGCTCGGAGTGACGTAGTAATGCATTTCCTTTGCTACATTTACAAATCCAATGTGACAAGAGCACGTGATGGGGATCCTTTAGTTTTCGTTACAATGTACTTCTAGCATCGGTTTTGCATGATCGAAGCAAAACGGTCTTCGTAATAACTACATCAGTCATGAGCTCTATTTCGCCCGCAAAGTTTCCAAAATTAGAAGAGCATAGTTAGATGCTCTCATTGTAGGATGTGGTATACAACAAAGACTGTTCATGAATTCAGAGGCATGGGCGTTTGCCTCATGGGAACATTTCGTAATACGTCAGGCATGTTAGCTCCATGTTGTGCAACATTTCCAAAATTGGCGGAGCATACGTAAGATTCTCTTGTTATAGAGTGTGTATACGACAACAACCGATCATGGATTCGACAGCATAGACATTTCCCCTATGGGGACATAGCCGTTACCCTCAATCATCAACAATAATTAGTTTTCTCTTATATACGACAATAAACGGTCAATGTCGTTAGACATATCATTTCTTTTAACGGAAAACATACATAAAAATGGCATAGAATATATGAACACCATTTCTATCACTTGTTAGGTATAGGTTATTTTTTGGAACACTAGAAATAATTTATCTCAAAAAATTGGACTAGCAAGCAGGGTAAACTCTTCATATATGAATACTTTTTTTAATTTCCCACTGTTTTTTTTACTTTGGTGGTGAGTGCGAACAGGTTAACGACTGAAGTACTTGATTATGAAAAGTCCTGTAAGACGAGGGCTTGGATGCAAAAAAAAATACTGGAGGACGGCGAATCCAGCTGCAGGCCGCAGCACACAGCAACACACGATGATTCAACCCACACCAAACCATGGTAATTCACTAGTCTGGTGTAGCTCTAACCATCTTTGTCGTCCTCTTGTGGCATGCCTGCTGGAGACGTGGTGTCATTACTTCCCCTCCCTGCATGGCTGCATGCACCGATGCTCAAGCCACGCTGGAGACGCGCTGTCTCTCTATCTGTATCTGTATCTCTATCTCCCTAGCTCGCCGCTAGGCAGCGCAGCCCTCGCGGTTGACGGTGGTCCACTCCAGCCCCTGCAGACCTCCACACGCCATCTGCTGCTACCGGACGCGACGCGGCGTCCACTAGTGCGTTAGTTTGTAGAAGAGTCCGGTGGCCAGCAAATTTTAACTCTCGGTGATCATCATCGCGTCCACGCCATCAGTGGTCAAAGATTCTTTTTTTCTTCTTCTTTCTGTTAGTCAGTTACTGTCCTCTAGTGGTAGCAGTAGTAACTCTTCTTTAAGTACTTCCAAAAATTTCTGTTCCTCTGTTAGTGTGTTAGTGTCTTCTAGCAGTGACTTTTAAATTTCTTCTAAAGCTTGGACCCGGTTCACTATACGTTTTGGCCACAGCAGCCTCACACAAGAAAGCAGGCGAAATGCATGAAAATCCAGACCATTGAACTACTGGCAGTTGCCATGGTTGCTATTCTATCCAGGACTACTCAAGGTTGTCCTCTGTTAGCACTCAGTAGATATCGATAGAATTAACAGATACACAATTATGTGTTGATATCGTCGATCGTATCACAAGCGATATTCTGCAGGTGGTACATTAATTAGTAATTTCCATCTATAAAAACAAAGGTTTTATTAGTAGTGCTGCCTGTATAAGATATGGCCATCTGCAAGCATATCTTGGAGAAAAGATACAAAAATCAATCTGCTATATTTATTGTTGTGGCTACTGTACGTTGTTGCTACTAGAGATATGGTCATCTGCAGGCAGGGGTATTCAAGTCATACAAACATATCTTGGAGAAAAGATTTATAAACCAATATATAAAATCTACTACATTTATTATTTTGGCTACTAGCTAAGTCACTTCCAGTAGAGAGACATACATGGTCTACGGCTATAGCTAGATGTAGTGATGTCATAATGCCTCCAAGTTCTATCTATATAAAAATGGCTAGATATAATGATGTCATAATGTCTCCATGTTCTATCTATATAAAAATGGCAATGCAAAAAGGAGTCTTTAAATAAGTAGGACTCCTAATATGTTTGTATATGCTTGCAGACCTAGTATATTCACAAGCCTATGGACACTTCACAAGCCAAACCACATCACTAGTGATAGAACTGCATGGTCTATAGCTAGATTATAATGCCATAAATGTCTTTATAAAGTGCTACAAATATATAGTCCAAAAAACTATATACTTCTTTTTGAACAAAAAAAGATATGCTTAGAACTAAACCAAAACATTTGTATTTTATCTACAATTTATTTATTGCTAATGCTAGAGATACATGTATGGTCTGCTATAGCTAGATTGACATCAATGCAAAAAAAAGTAGAGAGAGAGTCATATGTTATCTATAATTCACTGCTGATGCTAGAGATAGACATGCATAGTCTGCTATAGCTAGACCGGTATCATGATATCTTCAAGTGCTACAAAAAAGACAGTGTAAAGAAATGAGGTTTATCAATTAGTAGGAATTCTTATGAAAGAATTCATAAACCAATCTACTACATTTATTTTTTATTGGCTACAGTATGTTATTGCCACTAGAGGTAGACACCTGCATGGTCTTCTAGCTAATAAGTCGTTGCCAGTGGAGATAGACATACATGGTCTTTTGAAATGGATGATGTGTTCCGTTCAGCAGAGCTATGATCAGATTATCAAACTGACTAAAGGAAAAGACTTGACCACATATATCTATATCTATACCTATACCTATACCTATACCTATATCTAATTCTAATTCTAAAGAGACAACATTTCTGCTATTATTTTTTTTGTCTGCCTCCCCTCTAATTAATCCTCCTGTGCGCTTCCATGTCGGTGTAACAAAAGCCATTCAAAAAAGATGGAAAAAAATACCAACCACATCACTCGTCAGAACTCGAACACGATATTGTCACAAAACGGGGAGGCGGAATCGACCATGGCTCCAAATTGAATCGAAAAAAATTCCAAATCAAATCAAACAAAGCACTAAGATTTTCCTCTGGACTCACCTCTTTCGATGCCTTTTTTTTTAGTGGAACCTCTTTCGATTCCTACCGCACATTCATTTGGGAGGTGTTCTCGTGGGCCACTCACTTCAATTTTGAATAATGTGCAGTCCAACTCGTTGGTTATGCCCAGACGTCAACAGTCTATTATATTGATCTTGGGCTACTGACCATCCTTTTCCTCATGAGCCAGCCTGATTCTTTCCAAAGTTTGGCCACAGTTTTGCAAGTCTTTTGGTACAACTTAAGTCCAAGATATTACTATCGTTTAGATGAGCAAAAGTTTGGCTAAGTCGTCTTTTTTTTAAAATAAAACTTGGATTTTGGCTTATATTATTGGGCATGGAATGCATAGATTTTTTTAACCTTCATGGCACAAGTATCTTTATTATATTGATATCTATACCTACCTAATACTAAAATGAGAAAAATTATTCCCTCATTTTTCTCAGTCAACTAATCTCATGGTACCTCACTCTCTCCATTCGGAACTTACTCTTCCAATGCACACATTTTTAATCAAAATCCAACACAAGACCACATTTTAAATTTAAACCGACACAATCAAATGCAACACGAGATCACGTGTTGTGCATGCCTTGCCACGTTAAAGATGACATGATCATTTCATAAATCTTCGAATCACAACTCGTTCAAGTAACTGTGCAATAAACTGTATGTTCCATTACGACACACGAAAATACTTGCAAGATATGAATTATGTACTATTTCTATATCTATGTCTACACCTTATCTCTACCTAATGTTAAAGAGTGAAGCGTTTCTTCCAACCCGCTTCTTTACTTCCCAAACTGCCCTTCTTTTATCCTGTTTTATTTGCTTCCCAAACTAGATAGGAGCAGAGAGCGTGGCGAACAGATAGCGGCACACAGGGCCAACTAGTCGAGCACTGCAATGAAGCTCCAGAGTTCAGAACGAACTGGTCGAGCGAAATCAAACAAACCAAACACCCACAGAGTTATCAACTTACATGATTTTTTGTGAACAATTATAAACCTCTTTCGCAAAATCAAAGAATATCCCATGAGGCCACGGTTGTTTCGCTTTGTTCTTGAGATAAAAAGTAGGAACTGGACTGTTCAAATTACAACGCCAAGGGCTCCTTTCGCCTCCTCGGTAAAAGAAGTGAGGGGAGATGCTTCCAAGATGAATAACACTGAGGGGCTCCTTTCACCTCAATCCGCTCCCTTGCTAAAATAAGTAAGGGGGAGCCATTTCCAAGGCGAATAACTTTGAGGGCTCATTTCGCTTAAATCTGCTCAGCTCGCTTCCTAAAACAAACGATGGGGAGGCGTTTCCAAACTGAATAACCGAGGGGCTCCTTTCGCCTCAATTCGCTCGCTCACTAAAAGAAGTAAGGTGGAGGCATTTCCAAGTCAAATAACACCAAGGGGCTCATTTTTGCCTCAATCTATTCCATCAATAACAAAAACAAGCGATGGCATTTCTGAAGCGAATAGTGCCGAGTAGCTGTTTTCGCCTCAATCTGCTCTATCGCTAAATGAAGTGAGGGGAGGCATTTCCAAAGGGACTAATGCCGAGGGGCTCCTTTCGCCTCTTTGCTACATCTGGTAGTACAACGCTTTTAAAATAAAGTAACCTAAGGAGTCTCTTTTTCGCTTCATCCAACCTTAGTGCCAAAAGAATCTAGTTGTCAAAATGCTTTTCTAATCAATACACCATCGAGACCTCAAATCTTGTATTGTTCAGAAACCTTATACTAGCTCCGAGTCGGAACCTTCAACAGTGCAAACCATCATGAGAGCGTTGCATAAAGCAATATGCTCGGTATCATGAATGGCGACAGCATTTGGTCAATCGGCTCTAGTTTTAGCTCAATAATCACAGGAATCTCTTCACAACGCACAGCTCGCTTTGCAGCACGCAACTTATGACGTTAGACAAGAACTGAATGATCAAATGACATAAAAATTGCTTTATGACCCAATTTGCAATCTTCGTAGAGACGTAAATGCGAATCCAGGAAATCAAAGAGGCTACAGTGAGGATTTTGCAAGCGATATTTAATTTTTCATCCACGAGCCACCCGAAATGTACAAGTTACCACTTCGGATAAGTTTCGGAACCAAGTCATATACTAGGGTAGGCTCGATTACAAAAATTCCCACGAAATCTCACACCAACACAGATGCTTTACCCAAACTGAGGATTTCAGTCTTCTCAACACCAGGGACTTCGGCTCTAGAATTTGAATCATTTTCGGCTGCTTCAGCTTTCAAACCGTTTTAGCACCACATCACTGTCGGTTCATGGGCGGTAGAACCGGTACCGATATATCGCCGTCCATTTACTGCCGGTTCCGGCCACAAACTGGCAGTGATGTGGACTTTCACTGCCGATTTTTGGCCACCCCCGATCATTTTCTGATTTTGATGCTCATAGTCGACACTGAAGAGTCATCACTGCTGGTTCAGTGAAAACTGGAACTGCCGGCATTAAATGTCGAATCTATAGTAGTGAGAATTCTATCTACAAATAATTGTAATCTTAGATTATAAAATTTGACTAATAATGATCTCAAATGAAAATAGTTTCAACTACAAGGTTTTAAATCTTGTCAATCACTACAACTTTAGAATAGGACGTCTCTTCATCTGAGATTGTTTAAAATATTCAAAAATTTAAATACCAAATATGTGAATTGAAAACAAATATCTGAGACACTAAACACAACTTCAAATCAAAAAATTATCAATAGAAAAAATGTAGATCATGTTGTCCACTGCAACTTTGGTATTAATGATATAAACATTCAAGATCGCTTAGAAATTCAAAATTTTGAATTTCAAAATCTATGGACAAACATATCTTTTCAGCTATAGAGCTACATATTGTATTGAGAACTAGAACTTCGGTAAACATCTGAGAATGTTTGAAATTCTTAAATTTCAAATTTTAAAATTTTTGAACTTAAAACAATATTTTGAGACTCCAAACTGTTTAAAATCAAAAGCATTTCATCTACAAAGTTGTAGATTGGGTCGAGGACTATAATTTTGATATAAAGTTTGTCTTTATCTAAGTTAATATGGAAAAAGTATGAACTATTTTTTGGATTCAACTATTTATATAAACGGGCATCTTAAGATAAGCCCTCCTGCATTTTCTGTTCCCAAGTCAAAACACATGCTCACGGCCATTAACAATTGCCAGTGCCGAGCCTGAGCGCCGCACTGCCGCCGATCCGCCAACCGCCCGCTCCGCCAACCGCCGCCTGTAGGTCTGCTGCCACCCGCCACCCACAGATCCGCCGCCCTAAATCCGCGCCCCCAGCAGGCCGGGGTCTCCATGCGTGCGTCTGCAAGCTGCAGCGGCTGAGCTCCTTAAGACTACCCGCACTCATGGACCTCTATATTCATCCTCTATACGTCCTAGTCAGCAAGATTCTCTCCTCTATACTCAATTCTCTCACACTCATCCATCCTCTATATCATCCTCTATCCACTCTATCCACTGTGGGACCCACTTATCACTTTATCTAAATATATCCATGTGTGATATAGTTTTGAAGGATTTATTGAGACGAATTTAATGGTGCAATCGAAATTTAATTTGGATTTTTGATTTGTGAGTTATAGCATTTTTTCCTTTGTTTAGTTAATGGGGCCCGCCACTGCCCACTACAGAGTAAGCACTGTACCACTCTAAATATAGAGTGAGAGAAAGGATAGAGTATCATTTTAGAGTACCCAGTGCAGCAGTTTTTACTCTATATTCATACTCTAAAGCTTTAGAGTATCGTTTTAGAGTACCATTTAGAGTACCCACTGCGGGTAGTCTAAGAGTTCCCCTTGCTGTGGAGCGGAGGAAGGAGGCTGGAACTGGGGAGAGATCTCATCGCTGGTTCCAATCCCTGTTGCCAGAAAGCTGCCATCGCCGTCTATGGAGCCCCAACAGATCTCCGGCATGTAGGCCCTGCCTCCCTCCGCCGAGGTGCCCCTACACCACAGGGGCAGTCCATCTAGCTGTGATTCGCAGCACAGGCACACACCGTCATCCTCCAATCCAAATACTGACAGCCGACATGTGAGGAATTATGTCGTCCCCCTGTCCGCCATGCTCCAAGCCTTCGGTGCCCTGTGTGGAGGGTCAGCCTACACACACCTCATTGTCGGGCCACGTCGTGCAGCCGACATCGTCTCCGTCATCCAATTCCCTCCCTAGTGGAGTGCAGCCTTGCCTTCAAATCATGGGCTCGTGCGGGGAAAAAAATATCGGCCGGTAGAATCCGAAATTTCCGAGATATCCTGTTTATCGGCTGGATCCGAAATTTTTCCTCTATCGTCCGAAATTTTCATATTTTTAAAATTTTGTCATCCAAATAAGCGCCAAAGACCACCCAATACTCTAACCTTAATCTATGTTTAATTTTCTCTCTCCTTCTCTTCTAAGTTCAAGTTGCCACCACCGCAACACACTCAGCACACTCCAGCCATGTCCCTGCCCTCCTCATTGAATAAGCAATTGATAATATATTTTATTTAGTTTTTTATGTTAGATTGTTTAGAAATGATCTATGTGCTTTTCTGAACAAAATGAGTTATTTTTTTGTCTAAATTTCTTCCGAAATTTTATTTCTATTGCCGATAAATTTCCGATATATCCGATATTCCCGTTTATCGGTGACCACCGAGATTTTTAAAATACTAGTAGAGAAAACCTTGGGCTCGTGGTAGATGTTGCCGTTGCCTCGCCTGTCATCACTAGGTGAGCTCATGCCGGGACTCCTTCCGTTGCATCTGATGTCTTCGTCATGGGCATAAGGAGCGACAGTGCCACCTCCGATCCCTCTTGGCTGAACAGAGATCTGGCTCCCCTTCCCAGCAGAGTTGTCTTCATATTGCTTGGAGCTGGGCAGATGTTGTGGCTTCATCGTCTCCACCAAATGGGCATCCTGGTCCATTGTCGGCTTCGACCAAGCACTGTCCTCGATGTGCTGCATGTGGTTGTAATTGTCGCGCCAGAGATGGTTCGTCCACCCCAGATGATCTTCAATCTATGTTTGGGATTCTGATGCAGTCGCTTCATTCAAGCCTCCAAGAATTCTTTGTATCTCAGCTTGAGGAGGTGGTGCACCCACTCAGGGCTGAGGCGTCGACCCTCAAGTTGTGGCTTGCATAGATGGCCAACCATTTAGAACGTATAGAGCCACCAAATAAGGACCCCTTCGTTGCAGATATGGCTGATCTTTTTGGTCCTTGTTTTCTGGCTCGACATGTTTCGCCTCCATCTTTCTTGACTGCTTGCATACCGACTAGGGATCCCATGGTACCTGATGAGAAGTTGATTACCATATAGTGGCCCCAGCCAGTCAGCATCTTCCCGTCACCAATGGTCTGGACGTGATGCCAACATCTATGAAGCAAAACGAGCAATTGCAGGAATACCATGGGCGATCAAGGGAGCAAATGTTGCTCCAAGCTGTCATTTCCTATCATCGTTGAGATAGCTCCGGAGCCCCGACAAAGACGAAGCTGAGATAGACACAGGACAGTTGAGGACCCTATTGTTGCCATCACCGCAGCAGATGGATCCACTCAGTCTATTGATGAGATCAGGATAGAAGAGCCCAAGGCACCAAATGATCCACCAAAGGAGGACGTGGACACCATCGACTTGAAGATCGAAGATATTGTACAGGCCCTCCTGTACATGCACCACCACTGATGACACTAGCGATGAGACGCCGACGCAAATTTTATGAGAAATCGGTTTGGCATAGTGCTCGTCTTGCCAAGAACAAAGTTCTAAAAAGACTTGGGGATTATTAGGAATGACGGGAAGAAGCTCAATGAGAATGCAATCCAAGAATATGCAGAATGTACGAAAGAATTGTTGCCACTGGATCTCCTTGAGTCGCTCATGCGTACAGAAGGTCGTGCTTTTTGGGAGGTTGCAGTGGGGATCTCTTTGCTTTTTCGCTAGACTGCACTGATATTGTCGAGCCTTTCTCCTCTTGTTGTCAGGTTATTTTGTCATTGTTGTGGTTGTTAACCTTGTTGGGTGCTTTGGGTCGCTTGCTTTCTTTGTTGTAGTGGTTGTCTTCGTCATCATTGTGGTTGTCTTTACTTGTCGTTGGGGATTGTTGTTACTTCGTTATATTGCTCAATCTAGGTTTCTTCTTTTTAATATAATCAATAGCTCTCCTGCCTAATTTGTTTCAAAACAAAAATGCTTGCCATTGAAAAATTATTTTTAGAGATGGACACTTAGAATGGCCACCTCTCTTAATAGGAATTTTCAGAGACAACATCCTAAGACGACCACCCTTATTAATCGATGACTTTCACATGCTGCGTTAGGATGACCATCTTTGTAAATGATTTTCAGAGGCGGGCATTCTCCTCGAGGCTACCAGACCATATATCGAGAGGATCGCTAGATGTTCTCACCTCTGTTAATTAGAGAGCCTCGATTATTTTGCTTTGGCTCGTTTAGCTCATGAACAGCTAGCATGCTAGCTCAAGCTAGCAAATTGTCTTAATAACAGCAAGCCAAAGTCAAGCGGAGGTCAGGACCATCCAAACCGAGAGAACTGACGAGGCACGCAAGCTTTAAGTCAGCCCCATGTGCAAGTGCAACACTGTAACCAGGTATCTAGTATGGCATGCATGCGGTTATTTTCGTCACACATATATGTGTGTGAACTCCGAATAGTCGGAAACTCGGAATCGGTACCGGATTGGATTTCCTATTCCGATAACCGAGTGGAACCAAGGTATAAATTACAACAACCCCGGCCCCTTCTCCGTTCTGTCTACAAAAGAATCAAGCCAATTGCAGACGACAGCATGGAGGTGGAGATCGAACGGGCCGTCGGCGCTGCGCTGCCGACGTTGGCGTCGATGCTTCGCATGCCAATCCCGCAGGGGATCAGCCGCATGCTATTAACAGCCATATCTCCTCTCGGAGAAGGAGGGCATGGCGCCGGCAGCCGCGGCTTCGGCCGTGCAGTGTTCCCCGCGTCCGCAGCGGCGGTGGCTGGCCTCGAGAAGCGCAAGTTTGTTGCCGGAGGCCGAGACGACGGCCGCAGTGGTGCTAGCGGCTGTAGCATCTGCCTGGAGGAGTTCGAGGACGGGGAAGAGGTGAGCCGTGAGCGTGATGCCGTGCTCGCGCGTGCACGAGTTCCACCAAAACTGCATCGCCAAGTGGTTGGGGATGAGGAATGCGTGCCCTCTCTGCCGCCTTGGACTGCCCACTGCCACTGGTGTGTAGGCGATGGCCAATGAAGCCAAGGTTTTTCTTTTGTACTCCATCGTAGGTGCTATATACCTGCTACCAAGGGCCTGTACCTGTGATTGAGTTGATCGAACACTCTAGAGAGTCTTTTGTTGATCCATCGATCCGGGTTTTATCTCTAGCTAGTTGTTGGCAGCCGTTAATCGGTGTTCTTTTAGTTTTCGAATATAAGATGCATTTGAGTCGTCGTCCATTGCCTGTTGAACCAGCACATGCCTCTGCTCCAACCTCGGCGTTGCCCGGCAGCATCTTCATCATCTTTAATTGTGCGAAATTGAATAATAACGACTACTCCCTCCGTTCAAAGAAAAATGCAACTGTGGGAACCTGCTGGTCAAACTATCTCATGTTCGGCCAAATTTATAGTAAATAATATTGTTATTTATGTCTCCAAATAAATTTATTATGAAAATATATTCTATAACTAATCTAATGGTATTTATTTTATATCATGAATGTTAGTATCTTTTTATACAAATTTAGTCAAAGGTCAAATTATTTGACTCCTCAAAAACCAAGTATTGCATTCTTTTGCAGACGGAGGGAGTATATCATACCATACAAATGATTTTTGGATGCATTCAAAAATTAATTTTTTGGGGCGCGGTTTACAAAGCCCCTACAATGCAATCGATTGTAGAAATGAGGCAGCCACATCTTCCTTAGAAATTGCTTAGCTCAAGGGTGAAGTTATTTTATGATCGTAGCATCACAAAACCTCAGTCCTATACTTTTTCGCACAAAGTGTCCATATTAATTCAAACCTATGACCTCTGGCCACCTGTGGCTCCTCCTATACCACCACCAACAACACAACATAATACATGGTGCTATCCTTTTGTTGTGAGGTTTCGACTCCAGCAATGGATGTCAGCGTGTCATGCGCAGGGAATCAGAAAGGTAGCACATGAGACATAGATTTATACTAGTTTTGGTACAGAGTACCCTGGCCTACGTCCAGTTGAGAGTATATCTCTAATATGGTATATACTCGATGTTTTACAAGGACGTTAATGACTAGTTGTCAATGCAATATAATGTAGCCTAAATGTGTTGAAAGTATCGATTGAGAGCTCCCTGCTCCTTATTAAATGACTAGGGGTAGGGTTACAAGGTTTTTGATCTGTTTACATATATGTTTCCTAGTTAGTCACAAAGAAATCTAGGCATAAGATTAGCTATATATTAAGTAAGTCGCTGTCCAAGCCCTATACGCCTAGTTGCTTATCCACCACGTCTGGTGAAGTACCCTGTCTCGGTTGGGCTTCAACTTCGCTAGGTTCGGCCCACCATGGCTCCTTATCACCGACATTTGTATTAAATTAGTTGAATCATGTATTGTATATTAATTTTAATCCCTAAACAAGCTTAGATGAAGAAAGATCCAAATATATCGTTAAGCACTACAACTATGATTGTGCATGTTTTCATCCGAGGCCATTCAGAAAATAAAAAGAATATAAATTTCAATCTCTAGATATTTAAAGTAAATCTGGCCCCTAAAAGATCTCAAATAAAAAAGTCATCAAACCCGAAAGTTTTACATCTCATCTAGTTGTACAATATTGTTGGTATAAATAAAATTTGTCTTATGTAGACTGTAGTTAAAAAGTAATGAATTTAATTGTTTGGCACCTATTGTCTAGGGCAATTTACATAAGAAACCACCATAAAAAATATAGTTTTTAATGTCAAGTATTTATCAGCATAGTAGTGTATGCCTCGTGGAGAAAAGAATACTAAATCTGACAACGCTCACTACGGGAGAAAGGAACTTCGCCGACAGCCCCACATTTTGCCGACAGCCAGGCCCAGGGCTGTCGGCGAAGGAAGTCTTTGCCGACAGCCTATCCCCGCTGTCGGCAAAGAATTCTTTGCCGACAGCCCATAGGCTCCTGCTGTCGGTGAACAAACACTATCGGCAAAGGATATCTTTGCCGACAGTGTTGTTGTCGGCAAAGAAATCCTATCGGCAAAGAACTGGCTGGGAAAACGATGGACAGACGCCGTTAACTTCGCCGACAGCACGTCTTTATGCTGTCGGCAAAGATATCTCTTTGCCGACAGCCTAGCCATGCTGTCAGCAAAGAGTTTGCATTTTTTTTTGAATTTTGACTTCAAACTTTTTATATGGCCTAATTATATTGTTTACAAGCATATGTTCTAATTTGGGCCCTTTTTATAACATTTTGCTATATTTTGTTAATTTATTTTGTTTACTTGAATTTTCTCGCATAATCCAAAATTGAACTGCAGGTGCATGAAATAATGAAACGTAGCCATTCGAAAAATGATATTCATGTTGGAGAGTGTGTTTTGAGGCGGTGTCCATAAACTCACCCAAAAGTTCGAAGTCCATGTCCACGTAACACGACCATCCAGGAGTGGTAGAAGTGTTTTTAAATTATATAAAATCCAAACGAAGTCAGAAAATCACGAAACTTGTCGAGGTGTCATGTTATCGCATGTGAAGGCTACGATAAAAATTTGAAAAAGTTTGGAGCAAGCTGCGACGTCGGATGCTCAAAACCCAGACATCTCCACATGTGATTACTTGTGGAGATGTCTGGGTTTTGAGCATCCGACGTCGCAGCTTGCTCCAAACTTTCTCAAATTTTTATCGTAGACTCCACATGCGATAACATGACACCCCGACAAGTTTCGTGATTTTCCGACTTCGTTTGGATTTTATATAATTTAAAAACACTTCTACCACTCCTGGATGATCGTGTTACGTGGATATGGACTTCGAACTTTTGGGTGAGTTTATGGACACCGCCTCAAAACACACTCTCTAACATGAATATCATTTTTCGAATGGCTACGTTTTATTATTTCATGCACCTGCAGTTCAATTTTGGATTATGCAAGAAAATTCAAGTAAACAAAATAAATTAACAAAATATAGCAAAATGTTATAAAAAAGGCCCAAATTAGAACATATGCTTGTAAATAATATAATTAGGCCATATAAAAAGTTTGAAGTCAAAATTCAAAAAAAATGCAAACTCTTTGCCGACAGCATGGCTAGGCCGACAGCATAATGAGGGCAGTCGGCAAAGGCGTCTTCGCCGACAGCCTTAGCTGCGGCTGTCGGCGAAGAATTTCCGCAAATAAAAAAACCCTTTGCCGACAGCCTGCTCCGTGGGCTGTCGGCGAAGGGAATAACCCTAAAAGGCCGGCCCGGCCCAAGGCCACCTATCCTCTGACCAAAACGCCCGCCCCGCCCCTGCGCTCGCCCGTCGCGCGTCGCCGCTCCGCGCCGCCGCTGCTCCGCGCCGCCGCTCGCGCTGCCTCCGCTACGCGCCGCCGCTACGCGTCGCCCCCCGCGCCGCGCGACGCCGCGGGCCGCCTCGCCGGCCGCCGCCGCGGCCCCTACCCGGTCGCGCCGCGCGCCACGCCGCGTGTCGGCCCGCGCGCCGCCGCGGCCCCCGCGGCCGGCCCGGCCGCCCCGGCGCCCCAGGGCAGAGAGGAGGAGGAAGAAGAGAGAAAGGAGGAGAAGGGAGGAGGGAGGAGAAGGGAGGATGGAGGAGAAGGAGGGAGGAGGAAGAAGGGAGGAGGAGGAGGGAGAAGGGAGAAGGGAGAAGGGAGGAGGAGAAGGGAGAAGGGAGGAGGGAGAAGGAAGAAGGAGAAGGGAGAAGGGAGAAGGAAGAAGGAGAAGGAAGGAGGAAGAGAGGAGAAGGGGAAAGGGTGAGGAGGCGCCTCGGCCGTCTTCTTGGCGTGTACGTCCCGCCGACACCTCCACCGTCGTCGAACCCGGTACGAGAGCAAGGTATATAACCCCGTTCCCTACTTGTCGGCCTTCGTGCCGTTGTGATATCGGCCTTCGTGCCGCTGTGGTTGTCGGCCTTCGTGCCGCTGTGGTTATCGGCCTTCGCGTCGCTGTGGTTATCGGCCTTCGCGCCGCTGTGGTTATCGGCCTTCGCGCCGTTGTTTTTTGCAGGTTTTGGAAACCTCCCCGTGCAGGGGAGGTGCTACCGAAATTTTGCGTGGATACTAACCTTTTGTGCCCTTATTGTAGGAGGAGGACCTGAGGGAGGTACTCGGTGATCCCAATCGCCTTCGTGGGTGCTGCGGGTCTTCCTGCACAGCGTCGACTCTCCACCGCCCCGCTACCCACCTCTGCGCCGCCACCCTAGGTATAAATCACCTCTCTTCCTTATATTTGTTGTAAGTAGATTGCGTAACCGAGTTAGGCGTCTCCCGTCCGAAAGTGATACGCGGTCGTTGGTATGCTGATCAGTGCATATCTGCGACGGTATCTCTTTCGGATTGTCCACGTTTTTTGGACAGCCCGAGGATGCGTAGATGTGTTAGCTTCCATGTTCCGCCCCCGTCCGAGTCAGAGTTTAGGCAGCACCTCCCCGTTGTTCTCCGGATGCACACTCTCCCCGCCGGGACGTGTATCGGGAGAACAGGGGGAGGTGCTGCCGAAATTCCGTCTCGGACGGGAGCGGAGCATGGAAGCTAACCTCATCTACGCATCATCGGGTGGGATTAGGACCTATCCTTCACCTATTAGATGGTAGGAACGCCTTGTAGATGCAGATGCTGGTTTTATTACTCGCTTACATTGGCGCATGGCAGAGGATGGCTGACCGTGAGTGGATGTACACTGGCTGGGAAAGGGCTAGACAGACCTCTGAATGGGTTAGGGGGACCAGCGCTTTCCTGGAGCAGGCATTTGACCGAGCTGCTAGAGGGTCGATTCGGATGCCGTGTCCCTGCAGCAAATGTAAGAATAAGAAATGGAGAGACAGGCGTACGGTTATGGAACATCTTTTCAAGAATGGATTCGTTCCAAACTATACGCGATGGGTCCACCATGGTGAACGCGATCGTATTAGGGAGGAGGTGGTGAGACCCCTGCTCGAGGAGTACGATGCAGATGCCGGGATGGCAGACATGATGGAAGACTTCTAGGAAGGGCGGTTCGCTCAAGGAATGGAGGTGGAGGAGGATCCAGAGGAAACCGCAAAGGCGTTCTACACCATGATGGAGTCGGCACAGAAGCCCCTTCATGAGAAGACAAGGGTTTCGCAGCTGGATGCCATTTCACAACTAATAGCCTTGAAGTCGCAGCTGGGCATTAGTCGAGACGGCTTCAATCTCGTGTTGACAGTTGTTGGCAAACTGCTTTCGAAGGACCACATCCTACCGAAGAACACGTACGAGTCACAGAGGCTCCTTCATGCACTTAAGATGCCGTACGAGCCGATCCAAGCTTGTCCAAATGGGTGCGTCCTGTTCAGGGACGACCACGAGGACGCAACACACTGTCCAAAGTGCAAAGCCTCTAGGTTTGTGGAGGTAGAAGGCAGTGATGGCACCAAGAGACAGTTCAAGATCCCCGAGATGGTCATACGTCACCTTCCTTTCACACATAGGCTCCAACGGCTGTTTATGAGAGAGGAGACCGCGAAAATGATGATGTGGCACAAGAATGGCAAAAGGTACACTAACAAGATGGTACACCCAGCGGATGGTGATGCATGGAAGCACTTCGATAACATGAATCCTGAAAAGGCTCTGGAGGCTCGGAATGTACGCGTAGCACTGGCAACAGATGGGTTCAACCCGTTTGGAATGATGGCGGCCCCGTACACTTGTTGGACCGTGTTCGTGATCCCCCTCAATCTTCCCCCCGGCGTCATGTTTGAACCCAGGAACGTGTTCTTGACGCTGATAATACCTAGACACCCGGGCAACAATATGGGTGTGTTCATGCAGCTAGTGTGGGATGAATTGCAACATGCTTGGGAAGAGGGGGTGCTGATGTACGATCGAGCTACAAAGACGAACTTCACAATGCATGTGTGGTACCAGTATTCATTGCATGACTTCTTGGCGTATGGCTTGTTCAGCGTGTGGTGTGTTCACGGGAAGTTCCCTTGCCCAACTTGCAAGACAGATGTGATGTTCACCTGGCTGGCCAAGGGTGGCAAGTATTCTTCTTTCGACAAACATCGGCAATTCCTGCCCGAGCACCATGAATTGAGACGAGATGAAAAGCACTTCACGAAAGGTGTTCAAGTCACCGACCCCATTCCTGAGGCTAGGAGCCCCGTCGCTGTCCTTGCCGAGTTACAGGCTCTCCAAATTGATGAAGAGAACGGTGGTTTTATTGGATATGGTACCACCCACATGTGGACTCATATATCGGGCTTGCATAGGCTACCGTACTTCAAGCACCTTCTTCTTCCACACAACATCGATGTAATGCACACAGAAAAGAATGTCGCCGAGGCACTCTGGGCAACACTCATGGACATTGGTAAGAAGTCAAAGGACAATGTTAAGGCTAGACTGGACATTGAAACGATTTGTGATAGACCAAAGCTTGTGATGAAGACCCCTGCGCCAGGCAAGAGATGGAAAAGGGGCCCGGCCGATTACGTCCTGAAAAGGCCAGATAGGAAGGAAATACTGCAGTGGATCAAGACGCTGCGGTTCCCTGATGGGTATGCGGCGAATCTGAGTAGAGGAGTGAACGTGGACACTATGAAAGTGTTAGGGATGAAGAGTCACGACTTCCACATATGGATTCAGCGGATCCTTCCCGCGATGACCCGGGGATACCTCCCCGAGCCAGTGTGGCGCGTCCTGGCAGAGTTGAGCTTTTTCTTCCGCCAGCTTTGTGCCAAGCAGTTATCTCGGGACGTTTGTCTTGAACTGGAGAAGGCTGCACCTCTGTTGCTCTGCAAGTTGGAGATGATATTTCCACCCGGCTTCTTCCTATCGATGCAGCATCTGATTTTGCACCTACCTCGCGAGGCACGGCTCGGGGGTCCCGTGCAGGTCCGTTGGTGCTATCCAATCGAGAGGTGTCTAAAGCTTCTTCGGAAAAAGTGTAGAAATAAAGCCAAAATTGAGGCTTCCGTGGCGGAGGCATTTGTTCTGGAGGAGGTGTCGACATTCACACAGGCATACTATACCGAGGCACTTCGCAGACCGCAAGATCCAACCCCTCGTTACAACGTCGAGGAGAACTCATCGAACCTCAGCCTTTTCAAAGGGGATCTCGGAAAAGGAAGCGCAGGTGCCAACAAGGACTTGACCCATGAGGAGTGGAGCACTATCATGATGTACTTGTTGTTGAACCTTGATGAGTGCATGGATTATCAGAAGTAAGTTCTCAGTCTCCTTGTTTTATACACCGTCACTATATCCTCCACCTATCGATTCGACCCCCCTGTCTCTTGTTTTTCAGGGAATTTATTAATACTCACTGGAGCGGCAATACTGATCCTACCTCGCAACAAGAGGACCATCTTCTTAGACATGGCAAGGCCAACTTCGTTTCCTGGTTCTGTTCAAAGGTACCATCCAAGTAACCTCGTTCCGACTTTGCGATTCCACTTTGCTCCTAGGAGCGAGTAATTTAACGATCGAACCGGCCTAACCCTACAGGCCACGACAGATCCGGAAATGAGTGATGAATTGAGAGAGGTGGGCCTTGGCTTCAACCGTAAGGTCAAGTCATTCACCGTTTATGATGTGAATGGCTATCGCTTTCGCACTAGAAGCTACGAGGAGAGCCGGCCCCAACAAAAAACCACGTGTAGTGGAGTTCGTACGCCCGGCAATGATACCAAGGACTATTACGGCATAGTCGAAGAGATATACGAGCTCCAATTCAAGGGTGGCAGTTCTTTGAAGCCAGTGGTATTCAAATGCCATTGGTTCGATCCTGATGTCACGAGAGAAGACCTTAAGATTGGGCTAACTGAAAGTCGACAGGATTCCAAATATAATGGAGATGATGTCTATATTGTGGCTAACCGAGACACCACGCAAGTTTATTACCTCCCATGGGCGTGCCAAAAAGACCCAAGGCTTGCGGGTTGGAGCCTTGTGCACATGGTATCACCGCGCAGTAAAGCGCCTGTCCCAAACGATGAAGATTACAACTTTGACCCAACGACAGATGAGTTCTATCAACCTGAGGGGCTAGAAGGGAGTTTCGAGATAGACATTTCTGCGCTAATGAGCATGGAAGAAGACAACGACATCGATGAGGATGAGGGTGATGACGTGCTGGATGCTAAGGACTTAGAACTCCTTGAGCGATGGCAGAGGAAGCGCGATGGAGTTGTTTTGGATGATGACGATGGCGATGGAGATGATGAGGACGATCGAGAGCTCGACAATATTGATAGTGATGATGAGGAAAGTGGTGACGACGTCGCACCGGTCGTATTGCCATACGCGGAGATAATGTCGCCTCCACGTAATACTATATTTTTATTATTATCACCTTGCAATTATGTTTCTTTATTTACAACTACTTGTCATTTATTTATACTAACTGTTTTAATCATCTTTGTCATTGCAGGCACTCGACAAAATGCCAGGCGGAAGGCCGAAACGGAGCTGCCGCTTGCTCTACGGCGTTCCCGGCGCCGGCCACCGGGAGGAGCAGGACGTGGAGGAGCCGGCCGGTAGGGAGGAGGAGCCCTCCAGTGAGCGTCTCCGGTCGACGAGGAGGCTGGAGTTCGAGACGTTGACAACGACGACGACGACGACGACTGGGGACGGTGGCAGCGGCGGCGGCGGCGGCGACGACGACGACGACGACGACGACGGGGGCCACGACGACGGGGGGCCTTCCTCAGGTTTGAGGAAGCCCTACCAGCGCGGGCCCTCGACGCTCCCTGCCCGACGGCCGCTACCCCACCAGCGCACAGTGATCACACCCGTCGCCAAGACGTAAGTAACCATTGTCGTTTTCACTACTTGTTCATATGGCATGTTGAAAACCGAACTGCAGACTAACAATTGTTGTTAATGACTCGTGCAGGAGCTGGAAGTTTCCGAACGGGGCGCGCGGTTCACGCCATGTCAATGGCATCCAGGGCCTGCTGATTAGGGAGTACTACCCTGGCTTGGTCACCATCAAGGGTGAGCGAAAGCCGCCCATGAAGTGGGACCACTTCTACCTGGTCACCGTCCCCGAAGGCGGGAGCCTTGCAGAGAAGATCAAGAGGGAGTTTTGGGTGAGTGTTTTCATCGCAACACATTTCTCAATACTACACATTCGTTGGACGTTCTTGAAACAATGAAATGATACATGATGTCTGCGAGCAGGAGTTCTTCAAGTGCGCGGATGGGAAAGAGGAGAATGCGGCGATAGTGCAGGAGAACGTCTGCCACGGACGTCTCAAGGACATCTACCACGAGGCGCGCATCCAGTGCGTCATCAGCCACTACGCCAACGTGCTTGGCGAGGTGATCAAGAAGGATCGAGTCAGGCAGGAGATAATCCTCCAGAGAGAGACTGACCTCACCGAGGAGGAGTACTTGCGGGTATATATATGCGATAAATGTGGTTCTGTGGTATATATATGCGATAAATGTGGTTTAAATGCAAGAAAACAACAAAAACAAAAGAAAAAAAATATATTGCCCAGCTTTGCCGACAGCATTGGCCAATGCTGTCGGCAAAGCTGGGCATTTTCCCAGCGAGAATGCTAGCTTTGCCGACAGCCTTTCTTTGCCGACAGCATCTGCCATAGGCTTTGCCGACAGCCCCGGCAGGTACTGTCGGCAAAGCCTTTCCCGACAGCCCAGGAGTACTGTCGGCAAAGCCTTTGCCGACAGTAACAGAGGCTGTCGGCGAAGCCTTTGCCGACAACCTACAGGTGGCTGTCGGCGAAGGAGACGGCAGCCGTCTTGACGGCGCAGTTTCCTTCGCCGACTGAACACGTGGCTGTCGGTGAAGCAACGCCGACAGACCAAACATGCCTGTCGGAAAAGAGACATTTGCCGACAACAACTTCGCCGACAGGGCTTTGCCGACAGGATTAAAGCCTTCGCCGACAGCTTCAAGCTGTCGGCAAAGAGGGCGTTCCCAGTAGTGGCTAGTACTAGATGTTCAACTATAAGGGGCCGTTAACATATCCTACGGAATCTATTCCTCCATCACCGACAACCTCGACAACAAGTTCATCGAGGCACTCGCCGTCTGCTTAGGAGGGTTCAAGACCGTAGCAGCCGTCGACGCATGCGTTGACATCTGGTCAAACAGTTTGATGATAACATGAATCGACCCTGGGGGTTGTCTACTTTTCTTATCGTACCAGGAGTTGGTCGGGGGGTTACTATACAACTTTGAATGGGATTAATTAATGCTAGGGCCACGTACAAGGAAGCGCCGGGAAGGCAGTCGATCACCTCTACACTTGCTCGGTGTCGCTCCCAATTCACGTGGCCAACGCTCATATCCTCCTGCAAACCCCTGCCCACCCTACCCCATGGTCCTGCAGCAGATGGTCCGGTTCAAGGTGCTAGACTTGCTTATGAGCGTTCTGAAAGAATTCCTGGTCCTGAACGAGGAGGCTGCTAGTGCCGTCCACGGGAAGGAAGGAGGAGATGACCCGATCTTGCAGGCCATCGCAGCGAGCTTGCTGCAGAGGAAGTGGAAGGAGTTCAAGCAGTCCGATGAGTCCTGGAAAGAATCCCCGAGGTTCCTTGAACTGGGAGGCATCGACCAGGACATCAGCGCCATGGTGGGTATCCAGTATCCTGAAGCAGGGCTTGGGTGTTGGATGCATCCACTCATGGGTCTCGAGCTATCAGATGCAGCACACGACAACTACAGGCTTGCCAGGGGCTCACATGGTTGCAACCGGCCAATTCCGCACGCCAGCGATGGACGCAATGGTGCAGGAGGCCCGTAGGCAGCTGGCCAAGGAAGCATCTGCCCAAGATGCCGGGACGTCAATTGTCTGCAAGCGCGCCGTCGAGCTTCTGGATGGGGTTAACAAGCGATTCGATCTCTGGTGCAAGCTGGACCACGACTTGCCGCACACGAACCAACCGTCATCACACCAGGAAGAAGGCCATGAGTCCCGCGACCTCACCGCCGTCCTACGTGGGGACATCAACCGAGCGAGGCAGCATGACATATACCTGGTACGTATGTACATGGTTTGCTGTATGGCGATACTACGCATCAACATCTATGGATCTGATTTCATGCACTAAGTTCCCATGCATTCCGGGTTTGTCTTGGATGCAGGCTGCCGATCACGCGATCAAGCAATGGCGCAGCTTCCTCACATCCGTGGAGAAGACGCATGGCCATTGGCCGGACAAGTAGGCGCATGAAGAGGCAACTGGTAGCCACCACAAGCCCCGGAACCCAGCGTGAGTGGCGTTCTGTCTGTCGATGCAGACTCAGACATATACACCATATAAATAAATAAATTTAATGAGCGAGAAGCCGTAACACCAGTGCCTCCGACTAGCTCCCTCCAATCCTGAAGAATAATATTTGTGCTTACGTACTGTCCTCCTCATCGCCATTATATTGATCATTTGATTTCCCATGTGTTCACTTACTGTTGTCCTCTAATTACTAGTCCTGATCAGTTCCGGACTAAGCTGTGTTTTTTTTTATCGGTCAACGGGGGGAGAGAGAATCCCCCACCTGAGTTTCATTGATCACTTGGCTCTTGAAAGCCTGATAGTACAAACACATGTTTTACAGGGTTTTCAGGCATAGCATTGCGCACAAATCGCGCTCCCTGACGAAACCGAAAACGAAAACATAAAGAGGAAAACAAACAAACTCCCATGGTAAGCATGCAGTTGTACACCAATCAACACCACCACTAGCGGCTGAGCTCCGGCGACCTCCACTCCCACGGCGACTGTGAAGCTTCGAGTCAACTGACAGACGACAGTCGTGATTACAATGTCTTTGAAGCACATCCAGGCCCCAATTGACGCCCGCCAACGCCCATTACCCAGCCTTGGAGGGGAATGGCGGCAGCGGTGGAAACCACCTGACATTTGATGTTCTAACACCATTAAGTAATGGTGACATCCTCCAGCACATCCGGAGCGGCATTTGATATTCTGGCACCCATCTAATGGTGACATCCTCCGACACATCCGGGCCCACGTACCACCATCCAACGCCGTCCGCGGGGAGGACAATGGAGGGAGGGCCGTCAAAAGAGGCGCGAGGAGATCCAAGAGAGGGGATCATGGTCTCGTTACCGACTTTTGATGAGACAAGGCAATCAAGGATCATGGAGAATGGCAAAGCTAAGACACTGGCAGCTGGTTAGAACAAAAGGCAACAACAACACCAAGGGGGAGAGGAAAACAGAAGGCACAAAGTGGAGGAGGGGGGAGCTAGAGAGCCGACCGCGGCGGACTGCAGGCGTGCTTTGTATCGATGCCTTCAGGAAGGGAATGACACCCACAGGCACCATCATCGATGTAATAGCACTAGGCTCGTAAGGGCTTTCGCCCCGAGGCCTGCAGACGGCGAGCCAAGGCCAGGGAAGAGTGGGCAACCGGGGCTGAGGGGGGAGGCAACGTGGAGTGCTCCAATGGCGCCTTCAGGAAGGGGACTGACGGCCGTAGCCGCCATCGTCATTGTGAGAGCACTGAGAGGGATTTTCATCTGGGGGATGCTGCCCCGTGCCCGCCCAGTTGCAAATTCTCCCCAAAGAGGCAGATCAGGTCCCAGCGGTGCTCAGACACCTCTCCACGGACGCACAGCCCTGCCGCCGGCAAGCCCGCGGCCAAACTGTGCACCCGTGTTGCTGCTGGCCCCTGCAAACACAAAGAAGAATACGGGTACGTTGCCCCGCCGCCGGCATGCCCGCGGCCGAACTGCACGCCCTACGCCTTCTCCGCTGCAGAGCTTTCAAGAATGAGAGCCATACCTCGCCGGCACGCCCCGCCGTTTGAGCCCTCGACAGCTCGCACAATGCGGTAGGGGATCCGGTGCTAGCGAGGCAGGGACCAGGGGCCAAGGCAAGGGCGCCATGCTCAGAACAGTTGCCCCGAGCCGGAGACCCACGCAGCAGCACCCAGCCGTGTGCAGGCCGAGCGCCGCATCCATTGGGATGGAGGCCCGGTCCCGCCCAGGCCTTGGCGGTGAGGTCTCGGCCCCCATGGCGAGCGGCGCAGGAGACACCGCTTCGGAGATGGGGGCACCGCACGCGCCACACCTGGCCCAGCACGTGCCCTGCTGCCGAAGGCGGGTGGCGCCGAGCTCGGCAGCGTCGTCCGACGCCGGGGACGCGGTGGAGCCAGGCCCATACGCCCGGACGGCCCGGTCGCCGAAGGACCCCGCGACGAGCGCCTGCGCGGCCGCCAAGCCGGCGCCCGCCGGGTTCACTGGGTCCGCGGCTGGGATCACCGGATCCGCGGTTGGGTTCGCCGGATCCGAGCCCAGGGGCCAGGATCTAGCGTTTCCGGACCGCCAGCCGCCATTGTCGCCGGGAAAGCTCAGAGCTCCAAGGAGGAAGAGGGGAGGAGAGGACGGGGAGGAGGGAGGAGGCAACTGCCGCGGGGGGCCTTTTGAGCACCGCGGCGGGCCGCCGCCACCGCTACTCGGAGTGCGGCGGCGGCGGCCGGGGGCAGGCCTTGACGGCGAGCTCTGGCGGCGGTGGGTGGGTCGCCCCCCGAGTCGCCTGTACGGACGACCGGTGAGAAATATCAATCGAGCACTAAAAGTCTCGGACTAAGCTGTGTAATGTATCTTTTATTTTCTTTTTTGTTAATAAAAGACCATATGTATGCGTCAGTCAACTCTGTTGTACAGTGCCATTTGTTACGAACTCCACTGTATGGATGTGTTTTTGGACTATAAATGCATACACTCCACGTTAAGGAAGCAAGATTAAGTGCCCAACATCAAGGAACCACAGTGAAGGACCGGAATGAATGGTGACCACCCAACTTAGGGCAGCTTATATCTCGAAATTGTTTGCAAGTCTCTCTTCTAGCTATCCTCAAGATCACATTGTCACAAAGGACCTATTGACCCTAGAAACAAGAGGTTACGAAAGCATGGAAAAAAGGCAGAACAAACACTACAAATAACCTAAAGAAAACGGGCTCACACTGTGCTCGACGTTCATACTTGCATGGTTGATTTACGATGCTCGATTATCGTCATTATCAAGCAAAGATAACGTTGCAAACCATTAACCATGGATGTCTATGCAGGATAGCAAAATGTCGTAAAATATTGTCATATGACTTGGCAATTTAATATATTATAGCCCACTATATATATTGCAGCCCAGAAAATCAATTTACAACTAGCAAGCAAATTGAAAATGACCACATTCATTACATCACTTGGCAAATCAGATTCATTCATAGTTACATGTCCAAATAATTGGCACATGTCAAACTCCACACAAAATACATGAAGCTCACATGTCCAAGTCATCCTGATGTTTGAGATCATCCTGATGTTTTACCGGAGGAGCTTCCAGGAATGCTGCCCAAGCGTGAAGTGGAGTTCTATATTGATCTTATACCTAGCACCCAAACTATTTCCATAGCCCCATATCATTTGTCTCGCCCTTTTCAAAAAGAGTTGAGGAAACAATTGGATGATCTGTTATCCAAGAAATTGATTGACCATAGTGTGTCGCCTTGGAAAGCTCGGGTTCTCTTTACTAAGAAGGATGGTAGTTTGCGGATGTGTGTTGATTATCGTGGCTTCAATGCAGTGACTATCAAGATCAAGTATCCCTTGCCTCATATTGATGAGTTGTTTATCGTCTAAAAGTTGCTAGGGTGTTTTCCAAGATTGATCTGTAGTCAGGCTATAATCAGATTCAGGTAAGTGTTAGCAACCTGGTATCTGGATTGGTAGAGAGAGGTAGAGAATCAGAGAATCAGCGGTGGAAGCTAGGGTTCGAGAGGAAGAAGATGAACAGTAGTAGTAGAAGAGGAATTCTAGAGGAGGGAATAACCTATATTGGTTTGTCTGATAATTGTTTGATGGATTGTCCCGCTCCTGGCCTTTGCATTTGTAGTCTCCCATCCAAGCGTGACTGGACTGGCGCAGGCCCATGGCCCATGTGAAGGCCCAACCATAGCTGATCCCTAACATTCCCCCCTTCTTAAGCTTTGGCTTGCCCCCAAGCCAATGGAGAAGGATGGAACCTCCGGGATGCCAAGGAAACTGTTGCAGCTGTTTGTCGGAATACAGGCCATGATCAGTGCATAGAGCTCTTAGAATGTAGATATTGTCTGTGGAAGCACCAGCAGTAAAGGAAGTAGAACCAGTGTGATCCTTGATCTGAAACAAAAGCAGGCACCTGGACTCCCAATTTATAGTGCGCTGATTGCAGCTATCACAGTACCATGTCCCATCACCATTTCTCGTCACCTCAATGTAGCATCGTTTCCCAGTAAGCTCCAAGGAACAAACTAGATAGCAGCATATATCAGCCCTCACATGAGAGAGTACAACCCTGACAGTGATGAAGTCAGGCTTATCTTATCGCCCCACTTTCTCATCCTTGATCCGTGCAATTGTTTCCGGCACATAATTCCTGCTCATGTTTGATAGTTCTGGAGACAAAGAAATGAAAGCGGTATTTTGTCCTTCAGTTATGTCCCACTGCTGCAGCTTTTCAGCAACAGGCAAATCTGGGTTTACTTTGAACTGAGATGTGTTGATTGTGACCACAGAGCTACCATTGGAATCATTCACGCGGCCACCTTTGAGAGACAGTATAGGGCTTGAACCAGAATTACACAGCAACTGCAGATGTTGTCCCTCTGCATCTGAGAATTTGCCCACACTAAGTAGCTGCCCAGTTCTTTTATCAATGATGAGATGCAGAAGAAATACAATTATACCCTGAAGCTGCCCAGGGAACAACTGAAATATGTGTAACCTCAACCATGTGCAGGCCAACTTGAAATCTGCATAGGCAATTACGATATAAGCATGATAGGACTGAAACCACTAAACTGCCTCCCTACCATTGAGTTCAGCAACTTGCACTGCACTTTCAAGTAACTTGAGCCAGTGCTTCCAACATTCCCAACAGCTCACACAACGGAAAATGGTCAACCTCAATTTGCTCACCGAACAGCTAAGCACACAATTTGCAGAGAGTTGAAACCATACCCATTTGCTAAGGGGTGGTGGCCATGGGAGTTTCAGCCAGATGTCACCAAACTCAGCATCAAGCATATTGCCAACAGACAACAAGGGAGCATCTTCCACACTCCGAAGTTGCCAGAGCAATAGAAAATTAAGAGGCCCTTGGAACAGCAAGTGGAACAGCCTGACTAGTGGAACCAAACCATATGTGCGACCAAGACTGACAGAGCGGAGAACATGAAGGTCAAACTGATCAAAACCTGATAGATGCAGGAAATAACCCCTCACAATCATTGTTGTAACCAGCAGAACCACCACAGCGGCTAGATGAGCACCATCAGAACAATCATTACCACCAACAGAGACTGATAGAGGCGGGTGATAGCACAGAACCACTGATAAGGAGGTGTGCAGTTGCACAGAAGCTGCGTAACTAGAGAAGGAAGGCCAAGGAAGTGGCCGGAGTGGAAGAACAGCAGGCGGAGGCCATGGTTGCTGCAACTAAAAAATCCGGACCTCCAATTCATGCTCATCAGGAGAAACCCAGGTGTGCTCCCCACATAGGAACAACATTTTCTTGTCTGAGCCTGCCACTGAGTCTCCAAATGCGTTGACAATTAGGCTGATGAATTCAGGATGAGAATCAAAAGTCGCTGGAGTGATGAGAGGGTCATCAACAGTGCATTTTGCCATAGTATCATGTTCTTCCCACTTAGCACCAGCAGCAACCCAAACTGGTGTAACAAATGGATATGCTGTGTATGTACGGTTCTCGATTACTCTCGCAGCCGCTAAAATTAACTGTCCATGACAAACTGAGGCAATAGGCTTATGAGCACCAGAGAACTTTCTGACTAGAATTCCACCAAGCAGATGGCACTTTCCACGGTCAAACACACAACACCACTATACAATAAATTCATGGAATACGGTGAAGGATGGCCATGGTATTGATCGAAGGTCAACACTAGCACACATCGCCATAGCACCAAGCACTGGTATCATCATGTATTTCCAGGACACTGCAAGGTCAGAGAGCACGAACCTGATTTGTTGGCAAATTTGTATAGGCCACGGGGGCTTCCAAAGTCGACCACATGAACTCCTGACAGAGAGCCTCTCAGCCCTGTTGAACGACGGCCACGGTGTAGGCCGTAACTCAGCATCACAGCTCATCAACCTCAGGTCGTCAGGTGGTGGCCATGGTTGGTGCTGATCAACTCCTAGTGACATACGACTCGGCAGCTCGAAGCCAATACAGATATTGCAGAAGATGTCGGCATGCAGTGACAATTCCTCGAACACCTGGCGTGCACCCAAGCTGGCATGCTCCAGAGATATCGGACTCAGCATGGCAAGGCTTGGGGTTGAGGCACCTGGAAGTGTAGATGTCGGTGATGACGTTGGTGTAGCTTCAGCAGCGTGTGTCGACCAAGCCATCCCGTGGGACCCATTCACGGCCATGGCTGGCGGGAGGCCACCGAGGATGTCATCGAGGCCGCCAGTCGTGCTCCATGGCGCCATCTTGGCGCCGACGAAGACGATGTTCATGCCGACGGTGGCGCAGCCAACGAGGGACGGGAACCTGCCGCGGCCCCCGCGGCGCAACTGCTGCTGCCTCGGAGCCGGGCCCGCATGGGCCCGCATGCTGAGCGTGTGGGAGATGGCGATGTGCTTGGAGTAGACCCCATAGGGCAAGTTGGCGGCGGCAGGAGCCTTGAGAGCGGTCGGTGGGTAGGGCGCGGCACGGGCGGGGTGTGGCGCGCGGCGGGCAGGCTCCGACGAGGACATGGAGTTGGAGACGATTGGACTGGATGAGACGGAGAGGATTTGGCCCATTGCGAGCAGCATCTGCGTGCTTTGACCCACGGAGGCCTCGACCTCGTGCTCTGGGTCCAGCTCGGCGTCGGCGTTGTAGTGGATTTGGTTGGCGAAGATGGTGGCGTTGGGCGCTGGGTGAGCAGTGGCGTCGCCGCCCTTCTCGATGTCGACGGTGCCGCACTGGACGAGCTTCTGGCCGAAGGAAGGGTCGGCGCCGTCAACAGCGTCGATGGCGGAACGTGCGGGTGCGGTCGTGACCGAAGTGGTGGCGGTAGGCGTGAGTGTGGGCGCGGTCGACGCGGCAAATCGCCGATCCAACCACGCGTTCTGCTCGGCGAAGAGCTTGCGCATCTCGTCGAGGAGAAGCTGGGTAAAGAGGAATTCTAGAGGAGAGAATATTTGTCTGATAATTGTTTGATGGATTGTCCCGCTCCTGGCCTTTGCATTTGTAAGTCTCTCATCCAAGCGTGACTGAACTGGTGCAGGCCCATGGCCCATGTGAAGGCCCAACCATAGCTGATCCCTAACAGTAAGAGAAGAGGATATTGAGATGATGGCATTTGTGACCATGTATGGGCACTATGAATTTTAAGTTATGTCTTTTGGATTAACAAATACACATCCTTGCTTTATGGAGACAATGAACAACATGCTAAGCAAGTTTGATCAATTTGTGATGGTATACAATGATGGCATACTAATTTTGTCACTGTGCTAGAAATCTCGTCACCTGCTTCCGTAAATACGAAAACAGGATCCTATAAATATGGAAACGGGTGGGACAAATGTAGAAAACGGGACTGGTCAGGACAGGATTTCTTCCGTCAGTTTTCATCCTAGATAAAGCCAGATGTTTATTCCTTTATTAAAAAAAAAGTGTGTGCTTTCCTTCACGCACACTAGAGCATATGCCTTTCTTCGTTGAGTCTCAACTGGTTTTTGCTTCTCACCCTTTCTTCATTGAGTCAATTGGTTTATGCTTCTCACCTTTGCTTGCCCGAGAGACTCAAGCATCATGCTCTACTGATTCTTTGGTTTCTCCAGATGTTGTTCTAGTGCTTCGGGTTGCATATATAAGGCTGATGCAAGGGACAAACTCCTTCATTGCTTAACTTGTACTTGATCGATCTAATTGTTACGTCTTGCTTCCTCCTCACTACCCGATACTACCGCATCAAATTCCAGGTCCTCAAAACAATAAACTCCACCAGAGCTGTGCTTCAGATAAGATCCAAAGACCCTTGGTTCCCTCAGTTGATTTTCAGTCTTCTTGAGCCAATAATCAAGGTGGGCGGATCACCTCCTCCTGTCGCTGTTAACTGCCATATTCGGAAAGCGGGTACATATTATTGATTTATGAATTTCCTTAATTCTAAATTCATGTGCAATTGGGCATGCGCTACATCGATAAATATATAATATGCCTTTGTAGCGTATGCTTATATTTATGTTTATATGCATGCTTTTACTTCAGCGCTTGATTCCTTGCGTGCAGTAGCGTAGGCAGGCAGAGTTACTTGCTGCATGCTGTATGCGAATGAGCAAGTATAGTAAGGTAGTATTAGCGAGCTGTAGAAATTAGCACATCAGATTTGTGATGTGTTGGAGGAAAAGAAGAGGAAGCGGGTTGCAGATCGTCTATAGCTAGCTGCAGCACGGGCTTCAACAAGCTTGGTGAGGGAATGGGAGGATACAGTTGTGATAGGTTCTAGCGGTGTAATATGTATCCATATATAGTTAACTATATTATATGATGAGCTATTAAATTGGCCGTAGACGATATGAATGCCCTATATGCATATCCCCTGTGCGCATGAATATCTCCAAGTAAAAAAAACGCTTCGAAAGCTAGGGTAATGATTAAATGGGCATGCACAAGTGGAGATTTATGAGGGTTATAGTTGTACATATATTAGTGGCGGTGATATAACTGTGTGCACCTTCTAAGGCTCTATTTGGTTCGTGACACAATCTTGCCAAGCCAAAGTTCAGCATGCCACACTTCTCGAGGCTAGCTAGTGTTTTGTTCGTGACTCAAGTTTGGCTGCCCCAACTCGATGCATTATTTTACAGTACAAAACTCTCGCCTCAAGTGCGGCGAACATTCATTCGCCAGACATGCAGCTAGGCTAGTTGACGTAATAAACCAAACAGGCCGGCCAGCCCTAAATCTGAACAGCCAGCTAAAAAATATATATGCCCTTTGAAACCAAACGGAAGGGTATTGCCTTACAAAAAAAAATACGTGAGAGAATATTTTAATTCGGTAAATAGAAAATGTGGGACATCATGATAAAAACTGACAAAGCAAATGGTACAGTGAGTGAAAAAATATATATCTAAAGTAATGTTGCAAATAATGAATTCCATGACCAAAGCAACAAAACCTACATTCCTATTCTCTATATACAGTTTGAATAGTTGAGCTAATGTAACACCCTGCCCATCTCCTCACGTGAAATGGGCCCGCATACGTATAGAACCTCTCTTACACTTTCGTCCTCACTTCGTGTAAAAGGGTTAACCTAGAGATGCTAGGTTTGGAGTTGGCTCTCACCCTCCTAAACTTCCAAGGTGGTACTAAACACACCATAACAATAAAACCACACCCCGGTATACAGCTATGCTACTCTTACCCTGCACAGGCAATGTAAGAGTGTGCATTGTACCCCTGCTCAGGCAATATATATTGCAGCACATGCACATGCAGGGAGGATTGATGCTCTGATTACCGCCCTTCTCAGGCAATATACATTGAACCACATGCACATGCAGCGAGGGTTGATACTCTGAATACCGTCTGTAACCCCCCACCCCACTGTGTCTAAAATCAGCTTATAGCCCAGCTCCTCACATGGAGCATGTAGAACAGGTCCACATGAATTGTTGTCATTAGTCATATATACAACTTTTAAATGTTTTCAACTTTTACTATTCTACACCAAACTGTTGTACTGAATAGAATTCAGTATTGTTCAGTAGTCGTGTGTCAGTATTATTCAGTATTTCGTGGTGCTGGGTGTAGTACTGACTGATACTAAACGTTGTTCAGTAGTACTCAGTATTTTTTCAGGTTAATTTTGCCTTGTGGTGTAGAATATTATTCTACACCTAGGGTGTAGAATAGCACTGCCGTGTATGTATATATATACATATATCATTATGAAAATAGCACTTTTAAGTTGCATGCGGGTTATTTTTAGATAGTTTCAAAATTATGAAAAATTAAAAAATGATATTATACATTTATAGTGCATGAATAGTGGCCTGCCACCAGGATCCACATTCAAGAGATTAAAGTAAAGTCTAGAAACCAGAGCATAGTGTCAAGGAGTAATTTATGCTTCACAATACAGACTGTTTTATGTATATCCGTGTCCATATTTATAACAAATATTGATCTGAATTAGATACTAAAAATAATTAAAATTAATTTAGATACGTCCATTTTAGTATCTATTTTAGAAAGTAATGCGGATACAGGTACTGGATACTTTGGATTACTGCTACCCATTTTAAACCACTACTCCAGAGGTCTCCCATTTCGTCCACAATGAAAGTATATATAGTTCTTATATCCGCCAGTTGCATTAGATTTTTTTTAAATGCATAAAAAAGCAATAAAATTATTATTATACAGTACTTTTAATGTTGAAACTTCCAGCCCATTCTCATAAGACAAAAGTACTTTTTGATGGACAATAGTGGTTAAATTTTTAATCATGTATAAATTTTTAAAACTTCAATTGCAAACATTCTATTACGACAAAATCTATTTTGGACTAAAGATAGTACTACTTTGTCTCTATAGTGGATCCATTTTGTAGAACTGTTAGAATCCTGTTCTTCTCTGTTCCCTCATCTTTATTTTGATGCAGAAATTGCTGTGGTTTTTTTAGCTATTCACACCTAACAAACAATTCATGCTTTCTGAAACCAAAAAAATTATTTACTCGATTTTTTTTGTAAAATGTACCCATTTAATTTGTATGTTGAAACTAGCAGCCAAAACAACTAGCACTACTCGTTGTTTATAGCATGTAATCAATTAGTTACTTTCCTTACTATTACTAATTTGAGACTTCCTTTGAAACTCCACATAAATCCTCATGAGATACGCTAAGAGTTTCTCAAAAAAAAATAAAAAACAGCCAGCCATCAGTTCGTAGACTGTAATCATTATTGATAATACTAGCCATTTCATCTATTCTATTTTTTAAAAAATTATCCACCGCTGTCATTATGAACATAGTCTAAAGTAACCTCCTAAGTTTGTTCTAAATTACTCACTACTGCCATTATTAGAAATAACCTAAAGTAATCCCCTAATCTTCACATAAATTACCCCCTAAATTTGCATCTAAATTATCCACCTTTTCAGGTTTTTAAAAATAACCTAAATAAACTAACCGCTAAAATCTGATCTAAATAACCTATGTCCGTCAAGGCAAAAAATATCACAAAGTACTTGTATATGCTTCTAAATTACTCACTTCTTCCACTGTTAATATAGAAAAAACTAATTTAAGATATACATACATGATGTGCATTTCCATACTGACCATGTATACATATATGCAAGAAGCGATGAGCATATAGATTTCCAAGCCAGAAACATAGCTGAATCTAATAATTTAACTAAATACATGTCAAACACACATAGAGGCATGACGAAAAGGCATAAAATATGAACAAGGATGAAAAGATATATAAATTAATTGGTAGCCAAAGTTTATCTCATCTGGATAAAAATAAGAAAGTACCTATATGGTTGTCGTGTTAGAATATGAACACTTTAGTGGGAATTTAACTAATAAATACATGTCAAACACGCATGGATTTGCAATGCTAAGGGAACAACTATGAATTGAATGAAAAAAGTGTATATAGCAACTGGTAAACTAAACCATCACATCCATATAAAAATAAGAAAGTATTTGCATAAGTATTGTTTTAGAATATGAGCAAATAAGAGAGACCAAAGTTAAGCAATTTTAGTTAGTTATGAGCCTAAAACTTATCCACAAATTTCTAACACCTATATCTCTTAGTGCCCATGCAACAGCATGGGTCGGTGGACTAGTGGACAATAGTGTGAGGTATTTGGTTCTTGCCACAGTCTCCGAGACACCAATTTGGCCACAAAATTATGTTGAGCTACATTTTCTAACGAATTGAAATTTTAACATTATGAAAGTATTTTCAATTTAAGTCTACACATAACATTTGTCAAACCAATATAAATGGTGACGGGAGAGTTGAAGCAGCATTTTTTTGTCCATCCAATATGAATGGTGACGTACAGGAGAGTTGAAGCAGCATTTTTTCCACGTGGCTGGAGTCTATTAATAAATTTCTCTCATTCTTTCTTTTATGCTAGAATATAAACTCCCTTGTTCTTTATGTATTTATTCATTTAATATGTTGTCATAGGATCCTCCCTTATATATGGTTATTGCTTAAAAATTATATATGTATGCTATGTTTAAAATATTGGGTTGCACACATCACTTGTTTACTTTACATAAGACAGTGGTAGTGAAATTCAGATGCTTCTCTAATTCTAAGTTGTGAATGCAGGTCAAGATGAACCCAGAGAAAGTCAGAGTAAGCACTGCCATGAACCCCCCTATACTTCTGATAGACACCTACAGCATCTATACATTAAATGGGTCAGCTGTGGTGCGCGTTGAAGCACCCTCATCTATGAAGAACCATGCCCCCATTGACCTGGTCGCACTTATCAATATTAACCAAAGCATGAGCTGGCCAGCAGCATCGCAAACAGAGATGCCATCTAGGTTGGATCTGCTGAAAAATGCCATGAAGTTCATAATAAGGCAGCTTGGTGATGACGACCGCCTTGCCATTGTAGCATTCAACAATCAGGTCATCAAAGAGTATACCACTGGCTTTTTAGAAATATCCAGTGCTCGGATGGCTATCAGAAAAATGGTGGATGGGCTTGTGGCAAAGGGTGACACTGCTTTTAAACCAAGCTTGGAGCATGCTGTGAAGGTATGTGGTGCAACACTATTTGATCCCCAATATGAATTTATTTAGGCTTCCGCATAAGAATTAAATACTAGTCCATAAACTACCACTCCTCAAACATTGGTGGAGCTTGTGGTAAATAAAAAAGACAATACAATAATTGATGTAATACAATTGTAACATTCTGCATTACAAAATCATTTAGGGCCTAACCCACCAAGACGGTCCACATACGCATTGCAACACATAGCACCCTGGCTGGATCTACTTTAATGTGAAAGTGTTAACTAGCAAGTCGCCCTTGCAAATTGCTGGGCAAGCTATTTCTTTTTCATTTAACTTGCTTTCTGTTTCTCAAATATCATCCTATTTAGTTGTAGCACCCTGCGTTTAAAATCTGCTTACAGCCAGTTCTTCATGTGGAATGGGCCTGCATTCGCGTAGCACCTCTCTTACATGTTCTTCCTCGCTTCGTATAAAAGGGTTAACCTAGAGATGATACGTTTGAAGCGACAAGGATTATAAGCTGGCCTTGACCCATATCCATGTTTTTTCTATTTGATCTCCTTTAATTCAAAATAATCAAAACATTTTAAAAGATTATTGCAGTTAAGTGTTAATGGTGATCAGAGAGGTGCAAAGTATAAATTCTTCTCTAGATACCAACGTTGCCTAGGCCTTCAGCTGCTCAATTCAACATGCATGCATCTAGTGATTGTTGATAAGTTTTGAGCAAAACAGCAATAAATAAGACATTTGTTGCATACATAGATTTAATCCTAGTTGCGGTACACCTTATAGCAACAAGAAGACTTCTTACCTGATTGCACCCTTACTACTCGAGCACTTGAGCGCTTAAGCACACAAAGTGCAAGCAGGATCATTTGGTAGTCTACGATTGGTCAGTGAGATCGTTGGCGATGTGGTGCATTGCTTCATCCTCTTGTCAATGACTATTTTAATTTTGGTGTTCTTTGGTTGGTGGTCCGTAGTGGGCACCTGCCTCCTGCGCCCTTATATGATGTCATATTAGCTTTTCGATCTCATTGTATGCATTGTTATCAAAGGTCTAGGCGCTTGGAGTTCATTGGTAGTGTCTTTACCTTACACAGTCCTGGAAGCGGGTCAAGTACAATCACTGCATTAAGGACTACATATGACTGTAATCGTCTGTTTCTCCGGATCAGGTCATGTGTGGTCTGCTCCCACTACTTCTCTTGATAGCATGGCCAAGGCCACCCGATCCATCCATAGGTATGGCTCAAGGGAGTGCTACAGGTTGTTGAAGCGATGTTGAGTATCTTCGAGAAAGTGGGTGAGGTAATGGATCATTTGATCTAGAGCCACATCCAACTCCACCATGCACCTTTCACACGAGTTGAGGTCTGTAAGAACAATCTCAAACTCAGTCACATCTTCTTGCACACTTTTCTTGGGAAAGTGGTGGAAAGGCCCGCCACATCTCCAACACCCCCACCTGGTTGAGAAGTGCCATGGCCTTGTAAGCCACCACTTGGATAGTCATTTCCGCTGAAGTGCCCCTTGCAAAGATGTAGTGTGGCTTGGTCACTGCTTCAACAAGGCACATTGGGATGAACATCATGGCGGTGTAGTCCACCATGCTTAGACCGCATATTTGGGTCAAAACTTTCACTTTATCTGGCATCTCATTATCAACATGAGTGCGAATGATGCATGGTTAATTGAACATGCTATGAATGGATGAGAGCGATGCTCTAAATGTTATGGTTAAGCATGATTAAACATCATTATGTACTGATGAAAGTATTAGAAGTAGAGCACATAAGCTGGACAAAGAGGTGCTAGTGTAGGGATGATGTCTAGTTAAAGTCAAACCGGGCAGGGACAATGGTCAGATTGGCCAAAAGGGTTGGGTTAAGTTGTAGAGCTAGGTGCTCTGGAGGGTGGTGTGGTCAGAGAGGTTTGCCGCTTTGGTGGAGGGGTGGAGTCAAACTGCCGGCGGTCACTGTAAGACATGTACGAAGGTCAATTAGATCATCCAAAAGCCCAGTCTAACCCTTGAGAACCATTGTTCAAACAGAGGTTAAGGGTTAATGTTCGACATGCGGACAGACTGGGGTCAGTTCGTGGCTTGGTTGAGGCTAGCCAGCAACCAAGCCACCGATGGATTGTCCGACGACTTTGTACGGAGTCTGTTCCTAGCACTTCCTAGTGAACTAGGCAACTAATTTTGGTAGGTAAATTTGAAATGCATAAGGGTTCTCAAGAACTAGGTAATCAATAGAGGTTTGAACCATGGGGGTCTAGGGGGCCCATCTTACGTCGAATCAGAGAAAAATGTAGGGCTAAGTAGCTCAATGGTTTTAGTAACTTCTTTGTCACCAAAAGTAGTTGTTCCATCATTAGCAACCTGAACACTATGTCTTGCTTTGTTGTTTGATCAATGCCATGACCTTGAGCTTTATGTGGGGCCCAAGCCTTGTGCAGTTGCTCATATCCTCCTATACTGTTCACTCCTATATCTCACTTTGCACATTGATGCATGGCTGTATTAATGTTCATTTGTCTCCGGATGTCATGGCTCTACCATCAATTAATGTTGAAGGTTATTTCGCTGGCAAAATACTAAAATAATAATAATTTTACTATAAAGTTCAATAAAAATAAAACTAGCATAGATCAATACATGTGATTTATCTAGTTTCAAAACTTCACATTTTGAATCAATTTAGTGACTATGCACATGACAGTTGTGCTGTTAGCAATAAAGTGATGGTCAACTGGCCATGTTTGGTTCCCGAGCAAAGCCTCGCCTCACTTTGTCCTGCAAGGTTCAGTGTCTGGTAGTGCTAGGAAATCTCGCTTTGCCCAATAATTTTACTCACTTAGGAAATCTCGCTTTGCCCAGTAATCTTGCTCACTCGAGCAAGGAAAACCTCGCCAGCCCGGGTGAACCAAATTGGCTTGACTAAATGGGCAGGGTTCCAAGCGATGCCACGCACTTGCTTCTGCTTGCTTCCTTCCTCGTCTCAGCTGCTTCCCTCGTCACCAAATTGAGCTCCTTTGTGGTCAAATTGAACGCACTCACTGGCAACCAAATAGCTACAGCTTCCAAAATCGAGATCAAACGCCACAAACATAAAACCTCTTTGTCAATTGTATCCCTTGTGGAAAATCGATACATGCATCGCCAAATCGGAGCCGGAAGCAATTTTCATCCATGGCAGAGCTTAGTTTCATCCTGGCTTTGGTCTTCACTGCCTGCCAACTCACAAGTGCTTGGATGGTTGATTTAGTGCATTTCGGTTAACTTTTTGTGTGATTTGCTTGATGATGGATTGAATATCTTCTCATCAGTAGTGCCATGGCAGCGGTTTGATTAGAAGGGAAACAGAGGAGGCAAAGAGAAAAAGATGAGCTAAGATAGGCAACAGCACTGCATTTTCTTGCCTTTGCCTGGCGACGGTGGGCAATCTTTGCCAAACTAACCTAGGCAGGCAAAACAACCATGGAAGCTGGTCTCTATAGCTAGTAGCAGAACGTGTAGAACTCTTGTTTTGTTGGTATCATTATCTTAATAACTAAGAGAAATATGTATAAGGGCATTTTTGTTTTTTTCTTACATAATAGCAGTGGTGGGTAATTTTTCAACATGTTGAGGGAATTTTATTTTATATTCTCTATTTAACGTGGTAATTTTTAGGCATTGAGATTTAACGCACATCCTTCTTTTGTTAGTCAGTACCAAGATAATAAGATAATAGATAACTTTCTATGAAAAATAATTTTACAACTAAAAATAGTATGATTAATGTTTTAAATATATACTGTATAATACCCATCATAATGGACTATGTAGCATAGTGAAATAATAATATTTAATGCATGGTTAAGTACGTAGGATCATCTCTAATTGTTGTATAAGAATAAATAAATGGTGATATATGAAGTGGCTAAGTAGGATCCTAACTATAAATACAGTAATTCCATAAATAAATAATGACATATTAAGTAGTTTTTACTTTATTGGTACTGCAATTGTACAGTGAGATGATGGTATATGAAGTGGTCAACTAGTGCCAACTATAATGGTAATAATAACACGATCAGATGATGGTATAGAGCCATAGAGGTCAGATAAAAGATCAACTCTAAAGGCAGTAATTACATGTGCAATGATCATATAAGCAGAGATTAAATTTTTCGTACCATGAAGCAGCAAAAGCGAGTGTTTATTCCATGAATTTGTAGTGAGGTATTAAAAAATTATTAAAATATTTTTTTAGGTAATGGATAGTTTATATCCGGCTTCATCTACCCTAGGGTAGAATCAGGCCAATTATTACAAAGTTCAATCCAACGACCAGCACACAACCTTCTAGGTACTTAAACTTACAAGCAGACCTAAGGAAAACAAAGCGGGAAGTAAAGTTCTGACTAATGAAGACCAATAAACCTAGTCGATAACCACCCATTGGATCTGAAGAAGTGCAATGTTGATGTCTCCAAATGCTGCCCAATTAGGGTCAACTTTTCTCGTAGATCATCACGCCCTTGCAGTCCTGCCCATTGCCGTAGCCAATGGGTTCCCCTGAATAGCACCTGCAAAAAAGTTTTCGATCTACATTTGTCAAAAACCACTTCGTTTCTTGTTAACCAAATTGTCCAACATAAAGCTGATGCTGCAGTTAATAACAATGAATTCTATGTGGTACCACCCGACTTAGACCAATTGACAAATAAATCGTCTATACTAATGGGGGGAGATAACCCAAACCTCAAGTGTACAACGCGCCACAAGAATTTAGCATAGTAGCATTGGAAAAAAAAGGTGTTGAATAGTTTCTGGATGGTGACAAAAGCAACATTTCTTATCACCATTCCAGTTTCGTCACGCAAGATTGTCCTTGGTTAAGATCACACCTCTTTTTAAATACCACAAAAATATTTTTATTCTTGAAGGAATTTTGATCTGCCATAAATCTTGTGACACCCTGACCCCATTTTTAATTAGTGCAGCATACATGGATTTAACAGAAAAGGTACCAGATGAATGTAATCCCCAAACAAACACATCCTTTTCCCCCTATAAGTTCATATTTTGTAAAGAGGCAACAATTCGATGCCAATCCCTTAGATTCCTACCCACTAAATTACGGCGAAAAGAAATGTTTAGCGGGACTGAAGAAGTACCGTTGCCACAGAATCCTGCTTTCTTCTCACAATATTGAACAACGAGGGAAATTTATCTTTTAATGGTTGGTTTCCCAACCAGGTGTTATACTTAGTCAATGAAAAAGCTTTTTATACTCATTAAAATATTTATATCTAGATTAGTTTCGTCTAGCTTGTCCTCAGCCAAACCTTTTTAGCATTTACCATGACCGTCCACATCTAAAATTTTACATAGATTGACAATACACGGTTCACATTACTAAATCCATTATGAAAACTACTTGGGCAATTGCATTACTGCCCTCGTTTTCAACTCCATTGCACGTTTACCTCTGTTTTTTTTTTTTAACTTTGTAGATTTGCCCTTGTTTTTGCAATCTGAAGCTTCCCCGTGCTCCTATTTTGTGAAGGGGACTTAACGGTGTTAAGTGAAGGCTAAAAAGACGCAAATGCCCTTGGCATGATTGACCCAATAATCAATAGGATTTTTTCTATACAGATTTATCATGGATATAATTTGGACAAATAACATCACATATTTTGTTTAAATGTCAAAATGTAATATATTTTTGCAAGCATGACACGATACAAATTAGTAACGACAGGAGTATGCAACAGATGGAGCAGCCTGTACACTGAATTAGTAATGACATCAACCCCTGCATCCCAAAAAAAGATTCCTTCTTCCTATAGAAATCAATTTACTTCACAGGTAAATAAATATACTCCAACTCTCCAAGAAGTAATCTGTGTTCAACGCAGAATGCATCGTCGCTGCTAGAACTGTACTGTAATTAACAACGTGTGTGGACACGATCGCAGGCGGCGATCACCACCACCACCTGAGCGGCTTGACCCTGACATTGCACCCCCTGTTCACCGCCGTTGCGTTCCCGTCCAGGCTGTCCACGGCCACCTCTCACCGGGCCATGACGTCTATGGGCCACGTCCGCAGCACCATCCCAAACCGCAGGCGCACGGGCACCCTCGCCTCCACCTAGAGTGGTACGGCGCCCGCGGCCCACTCGGCGGCGAGCTGCCTCATCTGCGCCTCTGTGAATTGCGTCACTGGCCTGCCGCGCTGCACTGCCCGCACGCTGTGCCGCCTGCCCACCGACCCCGCGCAACCAGCCAGCCGTGCCGCAGACCTGCAGTGTCGTCGGCCCACCGCGATGCACCGTGGCGCGTCGTCGGCCCACCGACCCCGTGCAGCTGGCCCGTGCTCCAAGCACCATGCCGCCGGCCCTAGCACGCAGCCTCCTCACGGTCACGGGAAAAGGGGAGTTGAGGAGGCCATGTGTTTTGGATAAGGGATGGGCAGGATAGTCTTTTCCCCTTTATTTTTTTCTAAACATTTTTTTCTTGGTTCATTATTTACCAACAACTTACAGAGTTGAGAAACAGGGGCAGGCTGTAGTTTCGAATCGAAAAAACAGGGGCAAATCTGTAAAGTTAAAAAAACAGGTGTAATTAGAGTTGAAAACAAGGGCAGAGCAATACAATTGTCACAAACTACTTTTATAATATATAACTCTTTCATTGAATATAATATATTTTTATGAATGCTACTAGACAAAATTAGAGAAGTTTGAGTCAGGACAAACTTACGAGCTGTTTGGTTCTACAGCAGGTAATGCAAACGAAAATAATTTAAGCCTGCGAATGTTACCGGCCGCAAATAGAAATGAACTAATTTTGATTACATTTGCGTTACTGTGCACGTTACCAAACAGCACCTTAGATGGACCTACATCTGTGATCGGATGAAGTAATGTATTCAGTCTTTACATCGAATTTCACTTATTATTTCAACTGTAGCTGAGTTGGACTCCTTTTCTTTTCAAATAAAAATATTGATTAAATTTGGATTTTACCTTTTTATTCTTCTAATAACTAATGTATGTACCAAATATTTTAGCTCCTGGATGACCGAGCGGATAAGAAGCGTGCAGGCTTCATCATTCTGATTTCAGATGGTCTAGACAGCCAGTTCAAATGGGGCGATGATAGTATCGCCCCCACGGATCCCATCCGAGGCCTCCTCCGAAAGTACCCAGTCCACACCTTCGGTTTGGGCAAGGCTCACGACCCAAAGGCACTGCACTATATCGCTAACATATCCTACGGAACCTATTCCTCCATCACCGACAACCTCAACAGCAAGATCATGGAGGCACTCGCCATCTGCTTAGCTGGGTTCAAGACCGTAGTAGCTGTCGACGCCTATGTTAACATCCGGCCAGGCAATTTGCTGATAACAAGGATCGACCCTGGGGGTTACATACTCCGGGGGAGTTCCGGAGAAATCTTGGTTGGCACGCTTTATGCTGGGGAGGTGAAAGACTTCATTGTCTACTTTTCTTATCGTACCGGGAGTTGGCCGTGGGGTTACCATACACATTTGACTGGGATCACTGCTAGTGTCACGTACAAGGAAGCGCCAGGCTGGCAGTCGTTCTACGTCGACAATTCAGTGATATTCCCAATTCTCGTGACCGGCATCCGAAATCCCTGCCCACCCACCCCCATGGTCCTGCAGCAGATGGTCCGGTTCAAGGTGCTAGACTTGCTTATAAGTGTTCTGAAGGAATTCCTGGTCTTGGAGGAGGAGGAGGCTGCTGGTGCCGTCCACGTGAAGGAAGGAGATGACCAGTTCTTGCGTGCCATGGCAGCGAGCTTGCTGCAGAGCAAGTGGAAGAAGTTCAAGCAGTCCGATGAATCCTGGAAAGAAGCCCAGAGGAACTTCCTTGACCTGGGAGGCATCGACAATGACATCAAAGCCATGGTGGGTGTCCTGAAGCAGGGCTTGGGTGTTGGATGCATCCACTCATGGGTGTCGAGCTATCAGATGCAGCGCGCGACAACTACAGGATTGCCAGGAGCTCACACGGTTGCAACCGGCCAATTCCGCACACCAGCGATGGACGCAATGGTGCAGGAGGCCCATAGGCAGCTGGCCAAGGAAGCTGTCTGGAAGGGGTCAATTGTCCAAGATGTGGGGACGTTAATTGCCCAAGATGCGGTGACGCCAATTGTCTGCAAGCGCGCCGTCGAGCTACTGGATGGGGTCAACAAGCGATTCGACCTCTGGTGCAAGCTGGAGCACGACTTGCCGTGCACTAACCAACCGTCATCGCACCAGGAAGAAGGCCATGAGTCCCGCGGCCTCACCGCCGTCCTTAGGGGGGGCATCAATGGAGCGAGGCAACATGACATATACCTGGTACGTATACGTATGTACATGGTTGCTGAATGGCGATACGCACCAACATCTACGGATCTGATTTCATTAAGGTCTCATTCTGTGTTTGTCTTGGATGCAGGCAGCCGATCACGCGATCAAGCAATGGCGGAGCTTCCTCACATCCGTGGAGAAGACGCATGGCCATGGGCTGGACAAGTAGGCGCATGATGAGGCAACTGGCAGCCACCACAAGCCCCGGAACCCAGTGTGAGTGGCGTTCTGTCTGTCGAGCAGACTCAGACATACACACCATATAAATAAATAAATTTAATGAGCGAGAGGCCGTGACACCAGTGCCTCCGACTCCCTCCGATCCTGAGAATAATATTTATGGTTACGTACTGTCCTCCTCATCGCCATTATATTTGGTCATTTGATTTCCCGTGTGTTCACTTACTGTTGTTCTCTAATTACTAGTCCTGATCAGTTCCGGACTAAGCTGTAATGTACCTTTTCTTTTTCTTTTTTATTAATAAAAGACCATACGTATGCGTCAGTCAACTCTGTTGTGCAGTGCCATGTGTTACGAACTCTATTGTACAGATGTGTTTGGGACTATAAATGCATACACTCCACATTAAGGAAGCAAGAACAGGTGCCCGACATCAAGGAACCACCATGAAGCACCGGAATCGTGACCACCGAACTTGGGGAAGCATATATCCTGAAATTGTTCACAAGTCTCTCTCTTCTAGCTATCATCAAGATCACATTGTCACAACAGACATACTGACCCTAGAAACAAGAGGTTAGGAAAGCATGGAAACAAAGCAGAATGAACACTACAAACCGGCTAGAGAAAACGGACTCAAGCTGTGCTCGCCGATCCACCGGATGATTGATCTGAGCACCGGAAGCTCTGGTGCAGCAGTGACTCAGCAGAAGCAAAGCCTAAACAATAATAACGGATGCTACAGAGCACCACTGGATGATATCACTAGATGTATTTTTCCCAGATCACCCAAAACAAAACTCAGGAGCAACTCTGCTTACCGGATGCTATCTTATTCTCATCGGATGCCTCATCGGGCAAACCCTCCATGGTATTGAGTTGGCAGCCAATGAGCAAGAGATGCTCAGGTGCAAAACGATGCTTCTACCAGAGCAAAAGTCTAAAGAGGATTGAATAACTTGAACTCAGTTGACCTGTGTACGCACTGAATGCTTCATATCGAGCACCAGACTCTCCGTTGAGTTGAAATGAAATTCAAACATGCTCACGGTAACTCAGCTTCACTGGATGCGCTAGTGCACACCATTTGTCATGATCCCCCTTCCAGCTGGTCCCTGGATGAGTTGCTGATAGAGGTAGAATTATAGTGTTTTATCAATATTACACACAAATTTATATAAAAGAGAATTTACCTGTGTTCTACACCCTTCTTTCATAGAGGCGACCAAAGGCTGTTAACATAGCATCCGGGTACGGTGTCCACATGCAACTTATGCTTAGAATAATCTGATCTTCATCTTCACTATCAATAGTACTTAAGGAGTTAAGGTATTCAATAAGTCCTCACCCTGCTTAGGGTTATTTCATGATTTGAGGAAGCAGCAGGGATTAGGTCATAAAGCATCTCACCATGCAGTGATTAACATGGTTTGCATTTCGAAATGGTTAATAAAGATGGTTTATATTCATAACGGTTCATAAAGCAGGGATTAGGTCATAAAGCATCTCACCATGCACTACTACGCTAAAGCTTTCTAGGGGCAGCTCATAAGGGTTTGTAGGGGTGGCTCAGCCAGCCGCCCCTACGTAACCATTGCTACAAATCATGCACTTGCTACAAATTGCCAGCCGCCTTTACAAATAATATTTGTAGGGGCGGCTTGTAACACCAGCCGCCCCTATAATTGTTTTTTATAGGGGTGGTTGACTTCACAGCTGCCCTACAGTCCGTTTCCCGCCAAAAATATTTAAAATTTCAGTTTCAAATGTGACCAGATTTTTTATATATAATTCATATAATCCAAAATAGTATATTCACAAGTCCACCAAACCATTATATATATTCACATCGACCAACAACATAATGCATATAATTCATCATTGCATACACGTAATAACATTACAAGTCCGATAACATCATATACACAAGTCCGATAACATTTAGAAGTTCCGATCACATTACATTCACAAGTCCAATCTGTAAGGAAAATGGACCCCAGGCCCATCTAGTTTGGATTTTGGTGTTTGATGATCAATATAACCAAATTAGACTAATGTATTTGCAAGTGTTTGTTTTGTAGTCCAATAGGGTGCAAAAGTGGCTTGGACTTAGGCAACGGTGCGATCCGCATGATCAACACCTCAAGCAAAATATTTGAAGCAACATAGAAGACCTAGAAGATCAAGCACAAGTCCAAGACATAAGATGGAACCAAGCCGGATGCAAGGATCGCAAAGAAACAAAGGAGAAGACTGCTCAGAGGGGCATTAGACGATATCGGCAGGAGCATCGGTCGCTAAGGGCAAAGTCCGGTGGCAAACCCTAGGCAGCAACAAGCGTTGGTCCATGCGTCGGATGCTGAGGGACAGGGCATCGGACGCAATGGTCATACTGTTCATCGTCAGCACAGAAGTCCACCGTGCATCGAACGCTATCGGCAGGAGCATTGGACGCTACGGCAATAACGTCCGATGTGATCCAGAGAGCTTCCAGAGAGGCGCTAGGGGACGACGTTTAGCGTCCGATGTGAGGAGAGCGTGCTCAAACGGTTAGCAATGGCTAGTTCTGACAAGTGACATCACTGTAGCCGTTACAGTCACACCGGACGATAACCGCAGCATCTGATGCGGACCAGTTAGCGTCCGATGGGTGAGTGACTGCTGAGAATTGGCTCCAATGGCTAGTTCTCCACTTGGGGGCTATAAATACCACCCCAACTGGCCAAGACAAGTGTGGTGGAGCTGAGTGAAGATAGTAGGGTGTTGATACACCACTTTGATGCTCTTCATATGCATAGTGCTTAGTGATACACTTGGTGATTAGCGTAGGTGCTCTACGAAGTGCTTAGGTTAGTTAGACGACCGTTTATGCGCTTGCTCTATGTTTAGGCCTAGTGTTTAGTGAGGTTTGCATACCTCTTACCACTCGATGCTTGTGTGCACCATTGTTGTACTCGGCAGGGCTTGTAGTCTTGCGAGACCACACCAACCACGTTTGTGGTGTGGCCGCCACCGTGTACCGGAGGGAACAAAGCTTGCAGCGTTTTGACCGAAAGCTTGATAGTGAAGACGGCGGGGAGCGGTCCGGGAGAGGCTTGCTGGAAGGCACATCGGAGACCCACTTGCGCCTGGGGAAGGCCCAAGGCTATCCACGGAGTTACCTGACCAGGAGCTTGGCCCTTGCGAGGGCTTCCTTGGGAGGGGCTTCAACGAGGACTAGGGGGAAGCTTGCGTGTAGCATCGACAGAAGTTTGCATCTCTACCTCACTCTTAACTTCCGCATTTACATTGCTACCTCAGTTGTGTGCTTTACCTTTCATAGCTTAGTTGATAGGCTAATTGATAGGATTGGAACATAGGTTGCATAACTCTTTTACGGTAGAGATAGCAACACACTAGCAAAACCGTAGTTGCACATTTGGATAGTTTATTTATTTGCATAGGTTTTGCTAAGGTGAAAATTAGAGGCCATAGTTGAGAAGTAGATTTTAAAGTTGCCTAATTCACCCCCCCCCCTCTTAGGCGTCACGGTCCTTTCAATTGGTATCAGAGTCGGTCGGCTCATATTTGGACCTTTGGCTTCACCTCCGTTGAGCCAACGCCATTTGGAGTGGTTGGGATGGATACGTCTAGGCCTCCGCACTTTAATGGCACTAATTTCCCCCATTATTGTGCTAGAATGGCTTGTTACCTAGAAGTGGTTGATCTAGATGTTTGGATAGTTACCTAGAGCTAAAAATTGCTTGTATGAATCTTTTAGCATGGATGTGTTTACCAAGTGTTCACCTTAAATACGACACATGAAATTTGGTTAAAACTTCATGAGCTCCATGACGGCACAAGTAATGTCCGTGAGCAAAAACATTGCCTATCTAAAACAACCTATGACTCCTTTAAAATGAATGAAAATGAGCTTGTAAAGGACATGTATTCTTGATTGAATCTAATTGTCAATAAGCTCAATTCTATAGGTTTGACAAAGCTAGGTGATGCGAACATTGTGAGGAAGATCATCTTGGTGCTACCACACTCCAAATATGAAAGCATCATCACCATCCTCCACAACATGGAGGACTTGAGCAAAATGACCCTGGCCATTGTCACTGGCAAATTGGTGGCATTTGAGATGTCACGCAAGATGGGTTAAGAAGAAGCCTCTTCATCAAGCAAAAGTATTGCTCTCATATGTGGTGAGAAAAAGAAGAAGAAGGGCAAGCAAGTTGAAACAAGCTCAAGCTCAAGCTCCTCAAGTGAAGAAGAAGAAGAAGAAGATGATGATGATGATGATGATGATGATGATGATGATGATGATGATGATGATGTTGAAGAATCAAGTGATGATGATCAAGCCTCCATCTCCTCTGACTCCATTGATAATGAAGAAACAATCAAGCTTATACAAGGAGTGGAGATGTTGATCCGCAAGCTCAATGTCAAGGGTGTACCCATCCAAATTGAAGATTGCATCTTCACCAATCGAAGAAGAGAGAGCAAAGAAAGAATGGATGCTATGGATGCAGCAAGAGAGGGCACTTTGTGGAAGATTGTCCAACTAACAAGCCCACACCCAAGAATAAGAAAAAGAAGAAGGCATGCAAGGCCAAGGCTCTCACAACAATCAAGACTTGGGATGATTCATCAAGTTAAGATGAAGCCCAACACAAGAGGCGCGGCCGCAAGCAGGTTGGAGGCCCTGAGATTCACTCCGATCCAAGACAGACTTTCGGCATCACCTCCCTGTTGTTCTCCGGATACACACTCTCCCTTGCAGGACGTGTATCGGGAGAACAGCTGGGAGGTGCTACCGAAATTCTATCTCGGATAGGAGCGGAGCATTGAAACTGACCTCATCTACGCATCCGCAGGTGGGATTAGGACCTATCCTCACCTATTAGATGGTAGGAACGCCGTGCAGATGCAATTGCTGGTTATATTACTCGCTTACATATGTATATGCCAGAGGATGGAGAACCGTGATTGGATGTACACGGGCCACGCAAGTATGACCCCAGAATGGATGACTAAGACTAATGCTTTCTTGGAGCATTCATTTGGCGAGGCTGCTAGAGGGTCGAGTCAGATGTCATGTCCCTGCAGCAAATGTGACAACCGTGTAAGAAAGAATTGGAAGAACGTGGGGGAAGATCTTTGCAAGTATGGATTCACGCCAAACTATACCTGCTGGATCCACTATGGTGAAGTGGATCGTATTAGAGAGGAGGTGTTGAGACCGCGCCTCGAGGCTTTTGATGGAGATGCCGAGGTAGCAGACTGGATGGATGACTTTTAGGAGGCACGGTTTGGTGAAGGATTAGAGGATGAGCTAGAGGAATCCGCAAAGGCATACTACGATATGTTGTCTTCGGCACAGAAGACCCTTCACAAAAATACAATGGTTTCGCAACTGGATGCCATTGGACGCATAATGGCGTTCAAGTCGCAGTGTAGCATGAGTCGAGACAACTTCGATGGTATGTTGGCAGTTGTTGGATCCCTGCTTCCGGAGGATCACATTCTGCCGAAGAACTTGTACGAGTCACAGAAACTTCTTCGTGCCCTTAAGATGCCGTATGAGCACATCCATGCTTGTCCGAATGGTTGCGTCCTATTTAGGAAAGGTCACGAGAAAGCAACGCACTGTCCAAAGTGCAAATCCTCTAGGTATCTGGAGGTCGACACTAGTGATGGAAAGAAGGAACAGCTTGGTATCCCCGCGAAGGTCCTATGGTACCTTCCTGTCATACCGAGGATCCAACGGATGTACATGACAAAGGAGTCCGCGAAACAGATGACATGGCACAAACATGGCAAAAGATACAGTGCTGACAATATGGCATATTCTGCGCATGGTGTGTTCACGGGAAGTTCCCATGCCCAATATGCAAGACAGCTGTGAGGTTCACTTGGCTGAAGAGGGGTGGCAAGTTTTCTTCGTTTGACCAACATTGTCAATTCCTCCCTCTTGACCATCCATTCAGACGAGACGTCAAGAACTTTAGGAAAGGGGTTCAAGTCACCGACCCTGCACCTCAGATAATGACCGGTGCCGACGTCCGTGCTGAGATAGAGGCTCTCAAAGATGATAAAGAGAAAGGTGGTTTTATTGGATATGATGAGGAATACCAGTGGACTCATAAATCGGGCATGACTAGGCTCCCCTATTTCAATGACCTTCCACACAACATTGATGTAATGCACACAAAAAAGAATATCGCCGAGGCGCTTTTTGCAACACTCATGGACATTCCTGATAAGTCAAAGGACAACGTTAAGGCTAGACTGGACCTGGCAACGATGTGCAATGGGCCAAAGCAAGTGATGAAGCCTCCCACGCCCGGCAAGAAATGGAGAAGGACTCCGGTCGATTTCATCTTGAAAAAGGACCAAAGGAAGGAAGTACTGCAGTGGATCCAGACGTTAATGTTCCCTGATGGGCATGCGGCGAATTTAAGTAGGGGAGTGAACTTGTCCACTATGCGAGTCTTAGGGATGAAGAGTCATGACTACCACATATGGATTGAGCGGCTCCTTCCTGCGATGACCCGGGGATACGTCCCCGAGCATGTGTGGCGCGTGCTGGCAGAGTTGAGCTATTTCTTCCACCAGTTTTGTGCCAAGGAGTTATCTCGGGACGTGATTGATGACTTGGAGAAAGTGGCACCTGTGTTGCTCTGCAAGTTGGAGAAGATCTTCCCACCCGGCTTCTTCCTGGCGATGCAACATCTGATTTTGCACCTACCGTACGAGGCACAAATGGGGGGGCCATGCAGGCCCGTTGGTGCTATACAATCGAGAGATGTCTAAAGATTCTTCGAAAAAAGTGTAGAAATAAAGCCAAAATTGAGGCTTCTGTGGCAAAGGCATTCAATCTGGAGGAGGTGTCAAACTTCACAACAGCATACTATAAGGATGGCCTTCCCAGCGTGCACAATCGCCCCCCTCGTTACAACACGGACGAGAGTTCATCAAACCTCAGCCTTTTCAAAGGGCAACTCGGAAAGGCAAGCACATCGGGCACCAAGACCTTGCGGCATGATGAGTGGCGCACTATCATGCTGTATGTGTTGTTGAACCTTGACGAAGTGAAGCCTTATGTGCAGTAAGTTCTCAATGAGCTTGTCACTATCCTCCATCTATCCAACCCCCTTGTCTCTTGTTTTTTCAGGGAATTTTTGAATAAATACTGGAGAGGGAATATGGCTCCTTCCCCTCAAGAAGAAGATAGTTTTCTCAAAGATGGTGTGCCCGATTTCATATCCTGGTTCGATATGAAGGTACCGTCCAATTTACCTCGTTCAATCTTTGACATCCCACTTTGCTCCTACGAGCGAGTAATGTAACGATCTATCCAGCCTCACCTCGCAGGCCCGCAAGGATGCGAAAATGGATGCTAAGTTGAAAGGGCTCGCCAAAGGCTTCGCCTACAAGGTCAAGTCATTCACCGTTTATGATGTGAATGGCTATCGCTTTCCCACAAGAAACTACGAGCGGAGTCGGCCGAATCAGAAAATCATGAATATTGGAGTTCGTACGCCTGGCACCGATGAGCGCGACTACTACGGCATAGTAGAAGCAATATACGAGCTCAATTTTTAGTGTCGCAAAGCTCCTAATCCAGTCGTATTCAAATGTCATTGGTTCGATCGTAATGTCACGAGAACAACCCCTGAGATTGGACAAGTCAAAATTCAACAAGATTATGTCTATCAAGGAGAGGATGTCTATATTGTGGCTCAATAGGCCACGCAAGTTTATTATCTCCCATGGGCGTGCCAAAAAGACCCCAATCTTATCGGTCGGTACCTTGTGCAGTTGGTATCACCGCACGGTAAACCGCCTGTCCCAAACGATGAGGATTACAACTTTGACCCAAACACATGGGAGTTCTATCAACCAGAGGGGCTAGAAGGGAGGTTTGACATAGACATGTTTTCGCTGATGGGCATGGAAGTAGACAATGACATTGATCAGGACGATGGAGATGAGGACAAGGGAGAAGAGGTGCAAATTGCTAAGGACTTACAAATGCTTGAGCGATTACAGTTAGGTGATGATAATGATGACAACGATGGAGATGAGCCCGATTTATTCGACAATATTGATAGTGATGACGACATCTATGATCCAGCCGCTGCCGATCGTGAAGAATATTTCTATTCATGTATTATTATTATTATTATTATTATTATTATTATTATTATTATTATTATTATTATTATTATTATTATTATTATGTTTCGTTTATTTTGCATCTCTTTATAAGTACTTGTAATTTAACTGTGCTAATTGGTTTACTCTTTGAAATTGCAGGCACTCGACAAAATGTCGGGCGGAAGGCAGTCCCGTCGGGGGGTCAACTCCCTCTACATGAGGGAGCGCTCACCACCACACGCTGAGTAGGACCCCTTGTCAGAGCCGGCGATGAGGAGGGCGAGGAGCGGCCGCCCCCGCGGCCGTCCGAGGACGAGGGTGCAGCCGGCTCCCACCCCGTCGGTGGACGGGGACGACCAGGCGGTGGGCCTCCACATAGGAGGGGGTGGCACTTCCTCTGACTCGTCAGACCACAGGGAGGCGACAGCAGGGGGTTCCACTTCCACTGCCTCTGGCTCTACCTCGTCGGGAGTCTACTTGCGGAGGCCCTCGCAGCTCCCGGCGCAGCCGATCCCACTTCACCGGCGCCCGGTGATTCAACCCAGGGGCCACAAGTAAGTATTATTTCACTTCTATTTCATATGACATGTTGAAAATCGAACTAGAGACTACCAATTCTTCATAATGACTCTTGCAGCAACTGGGAACTTGTATCCAGAACGGGCCAACACATCAATGGCACCCTGGGCCTTCTGATTCGACAGCACTACCCTGGCATGGTCACCTACGCCGGGGTGACTTCGCCGCCCTGGACGTGGGACCACTTCTACGCCGCCGAGGACAGCGAGTTCGGCACCGTTGCGGCGCGAATCAAGGCCGAGTTCTGGGTGAGTCTTCGTCACACTAAATTGGTCAATACTATGCATTCATTGGTCGTTCTTGAAATAATGAAATGATACATGATGTCTGTATGCAGGACTTCTTTAGGTGCGACGAAGGGTTTGAGGAACGAGCGGCGCGAGTGCAGGACAAGGTCTGTAGGTCTCGACTCTCGAACCTGTACCACGAGACGTGGCTCCAGTGCATCATCAACTACAGCGCCGACGTCCTTGGTCAGGTGGTGAGGAAGCCCAATGCAAGGACCAGGATGCTCACCAGGGAGTAGTACCTCTCGGTAAGTACGAAACATTAATACTGACTCCTTCCATGAAGAATAGGTAGGCTTCACTTCATCTTCTGACATATCAATAACTTGATGGCATGCAGCAATGTCCTGATTGGTGCGCCAAGCACCACCTCTGCTGGGAGGCCATTGTGAACAGGTGGCTCTCGGAGGAGTGGGCGGAGAAGCACAACATCCGTCGGGACTGCCGCCTGCAGATGGGTGGGGCACCACACCACCAAGGCAACCGGAGCCTCAGTGCGTACGCCCAGACATGGGTAATCTTCTTTGTGTTTTCATCTTTATTTATTTATTGTAACGCTCAATTCTCATTACTTGTAATCATCTTTGTGTTTTCCTCGCAGTCCCAAGCGCACCAAGGCTAGGAATGCAACGAGTTCATGGCGTATGCCCTGGCACACAAGGGCAAGGCGACGGCCCTGGAAGTCACCTACAACCCGATGGACGGGCAAGAGGCGTACACCAACGCGAGCGTCCACAGCAAGCTTAGCGAGTACACCTCGGCGGCCCGCCAGCACCATGGGGAGGACTTCGATCCGACCACCCAGCCCCTGGACACAGACCTCCTGATGAGGCTAGGAGGAGGGAAGCAGCACAGCCGATACTAGATGGCAGACAGCACAGTCGACTCCACCTCTGTTCCCAACCTCACCGAGATTTGAGCAAGGAGCACGAGCTCCTCCCTCCCCATACGCTCTAGGCAGCAGAGCTAACAGTAGCAGATGGTGGAACTCCAGGTTAGTACTGTTTTATTCGTCGTTCATTGCTTTTACACATCTACCTTGCCTTTGCATTGTTTAAACATTGTGGGTGGAATGTTGTAGGCCGACTTGCGGAGGTTGGAGGCCCAGCAGGCGGCCTAGGCAAAGGCCCATCGGCTGGAGATGGAGGATGTATAAGCCCAGAGGGCAGCCGAGGCACAGAGGTTGCAGGACATGTTTAGCTTCATGGCGAGCCTTCAAGCCTTGCTAGGTGTGGTCATGCCCCAGTCGCTGCTTGCTCCAGTTGTGGCTCCTCCTCGTCCTGTACAGACTCCGGTGAGTATATATGGTTGTTTATTCCTTTAGCTTGTGCGGCCCTCCTGCAAATACTCATGAATTCGCTTCTCCTTTGTGCAGCCACAGTCGGCGGGTTCGAACCTGACTCCTCAAGGTGGCCCTTTTCCACAGGCCGGGTGGCCAAGTGGCCCTCCTCAAGGTGGCAGTTCACACTCCGGGTGGAGAGGGTGGTAGTAGGTACCGTTTATTTGTTTCTTTTCATGTTGCATGGACTTGTGTTAGACTTAGCCTTATGTTCGACTACTACTAGAGACATATATATATTGTGATGGATATTGTCATGGATGATGCGAATGTATGTGATGGATTATGGACAATGGATTTGTATGTGATGTATTATGGATGGTGGATGTGTATGTGATGGGTTATGGATGTGTATGTGATGGAATATGGATGTGTATGTGATATATCCTATGCTGTGTGTTGATATATATGTGATTTCTTTGTTTGTGCTGATGGAAAGCAAAAAAACAAAAAAAAATAGCATTTTCCCCTCTTTGCCGAGTACCACACTCGGCAAAGAGGGCTTTGTCGAGTGGCACTCGGCAAAGCTGGGAAGCAAATAACCAATTTCCCAGCTTTGCCGAGTGCCCGACGTGGCACTCGGCAAAGAGGCCGTCACAGTTGACGGCGGATTTTTTTACCGAGTGCTTACGTGGTGCCCGATATTTGACACTCGGCAAAGAAACCTTTGCTGATAGGTTCTTTGCCGAGTGCTCTTCGCCGAGTGCGGCACTCGGCAAAGCCTTTGTCGAGTGCAATAGGGGCTTTGCCGAGTGCCCCGAGCACTCGGCAAAGAGCCCGTCTGCTGTAGTGATGATTGGAAGATAAAAATCTAAAACATGCTCCTATTGTGCATGTTCCATGTCCAGGTGAGGGGTGATGGAGAGATCTTAGACTGCAACTTCGCTGTGTGACTATCTAATTCTTTTAATATCAATTATACTCAGGATTGTAATTACATTAAAGGTATATGGTCACATGATGGACAATATATTATTTACAGAAATGGGATTATCTCAAGTTCTCGGATGTTCCATTAGATGTTTTTAATTAGTTGAATATATTAAGAAATGATTATATGTTTGATAATTTCTATCTTCTTGTCTTGCTGAATAATGCCTATCGTATATGTGGCACGGTGTCACTAAGGCCACTTTGGAAACTCACATCCCCTTGGGATCCCTGATTTTTCCAGGGTGAAAAAATCCATGGGAATATCATTTGAATAACCTATTTAGTTCTTCATGGAGCCCTTGGTGTGCCTCCGCTTGCTTCCAAATTAGCCCTAAACAGATTATATTTTATATTTGCAACAAAACCTATAATAATTGAACTCTTGAATATTGAATTTCAACATGTATACCATAGATACATAAATGGAAATCTATGCTACAGGCATGATTTTAGATGGCATTAAATGTATGCTTTTATGTTTAGATGGCCTTAAAAGTATGCTTTAATGTTTTCTTTTGTAAAATGTAAAAGAGATTTACCTATATTATGCCTAAAAATTATCCATATTTGTGATGAATAAAAGTAAAAATAATATTTACTAAAGTAAAAACAATATTTCTTAATTTTTTAAAATGTTATATTAATCTGCTTCTATTAAGTTTTTATTATTTTTTCTCGAAAGAAATGTTTTTAGATATGTGCATGCCGCACGTGCATGTCCACTAGTGCTCATAAGGCGCTAGAAAAAAAAAAGATATGCCCTAGAAAATTCTCACAAAAATCATAAAATCTGATCATCAATTCAGTATCAGTATACTCTGATGGACAATGATAAAATGGCCATTGTATCTATCTGTTTTTACCAAAAGAAGTACCCACAATTGGTCAATACTCTGATGGTCGCATGCCTCACTCTAGACATGCTCTCTCCCTAAAAAAATATCTCCTGCTCGTTCCACTCTGCCTCGCCGCCGCAGCCATCCCCCCGCGCGCCCCCCATCCTATGCCTGACCATCTCACTCCGCCACCGCGTGTGCCCCAATCCTGCGCCCAGCTGCCCCACTCCGCCATCCCCACGCGCACGCCCCCGTCCTGTGCTGCGTAACGCTGCCCCGCCCGACTCCGCCTCACTATCGCGGCCATCCACCGCCACGCCCCAATCCACGCTCACCTGTCGTGGCTACGGCGTGCACCACGCCACCACCACCCCGGTGCCACTGGGAGAAGGTCGTCGATCGGGACATCGTCTCCCATAGTCGGCCGAAGACACCACGACAGGAGCACCCGTATGTTGCAAATGCATGTTCAAGTGTTTCAGATGTTTCAGAGATATGTTGCAAGTGTTTTATATGGATATTGCAAAAGTAGGTTGGAATGTTGCACATGTTGTCAGAGATATGTTGCAAGCGTCTATTCAAAATGTTTAATCTATTTTAGACGTATGTTGCAAGTGTTTTACTTGGATGTTCCATATATTTCAGTGGCTATACACATATGTTGCAAGCGTCTATTCAAAATATTTCGTCTATTTCAGACGTATGTTGCGAGTGTTTTTATCTGGATGTTCTTCTTCCTTAGAGTGACAGCGTGCAGGGTGGATGCACTCTAGTTGTTTGGTGTAGGGTGTGTAAAAGCATTTGGTGCCAAAAGGAAGAACCTCATGTCTTACGATGATATGTGGAACAACCTCCATATGGCTCTTAGGTGTCCCCCAGCCTCCATGGTGGGCGCAATTCATCCACCGCATGGGAAAGTGAGAGTCCTTATGCGGCAACCCTCCATGGTAGCGCCGGAGACGGATACTGAGCACCTCGACACGCAGCCGCCATGAATCGGTGGCTGAAGGGGATTTCTTCTTTGAGTCTATGGTTGCCTGCCAATTGAGGAATTGAGACTCTGAAACACAATGATACATTAAGACCATGTTTGGAACAGCTCCAAGATTTACTAATGGAGCAGTTTTTTTTGTTTCGACTCTACGAGCAGCCTCACTAGTGGAGCTCAAGCTGTTTTAGTAAAAACGTTTGGCTAAAGCACTTTTCATGGTAGATAAAAAAGGCTGGAAGATCCTCAATATCCTTCTCTTTTCTTTGTTCCTTTTCTTTATTCTTTTCTTCCTTTGTTTATTTACCGTTCTTGTCCCTTCTCCCTCCGGCCCACCTCCTCCAACCACCGTCCTCCTCCTCTGCCCCTCCTGTGCAGACGTGTCCTTTTTTTTTGGTATGCTCTCCTCTTATAGATAGGACAAATAAAGAAGAAAGTTTTTTTATCACTTATTTTACTCGTCTTTTTTATCAGCTTTTTAGTTGTAATTTTTAATGCAAGTAGATTCAATCAAGTAGTTTCTTTTATATTAAGCCTTAGGTCTCGTTTGATATGTGAAAAATCTCCTTTTGTTGAAATGTTACCAAAATTCCTAAAATAAAAGAAAAAATACTTTCCACTGTCCTAAACTAATAAGGATGGTGGAGAAGCTCTGGAGCTGCCGAATGGTATTGTACCTAACACACCCTAATACAGGAATCGTCGGGTCTTGTTGTATTGGATTAGATGATGTTGGTATATCGCTAATGCCTAATGGTATGGTACTAAATGCTTTGAATGTTTAGTAACTGGATATTCAGGAATCAGGACAGAGAACACCACCGCCCAGATTTTTAGTAATTGGATATTCATGAATCAGGGTAGAGAACGCTGCCTGCCCTTTTTCTTTGACCAGTCATACCTTCAGGACCGGGTATCAGTAATCTGAGAGCAAAGCATCGCGGCAGCCGGCAGTGCCCGATCGAGGATTTGTTGTGGGTTGTTGTCAAAAAAAAAAAGGATTTGTTGTGGGATATAATAATCAGGACATTTATGACACAATTCGGTAGCCAACATTTGAAAAATACAGATGTAAGGGTAGGTGGGCTGCATCAGCGGCCCCATGTTGAATCGCCTTGTTGTAACCCGGCCCATGTGTTGTTTAGTTACTGATGACCTGAATTCTAATTGAACACAGCCTTGTTGCACCACGTGAAGATTAAACAATATCTTGCACATTTGAAGTAGTTTTGAACAATCTGTTAGCCTACATGATGGGCTAATGTCAAAATTCTTATAGGACACACAAAAATCTACTGCACCAAAACGTAGCCAAATTCCATTTCCACTTACGGTGCAGCCCAGGAGTATTGCCGCTGACCAACATCAGATGCCCACCGGCCGGCGTTCGCCTCGAGCAGGGCGTTCCTTATGCTACCTCCGTCCAGAAAGAATGTAATTCTCACTTCCCGAGGAGTCAAAGATTCTTAACTTTGACTAAATACAAATAAAAACATATTGATATTTATGATGTGTAATGAGTATAATTGGATTAGTTATGAAATATAGTTTCATAATAAATCTAATTAGAGATTAAAATGTAGATAATATTATCTATAAACTTGATCAAACTTAAAAATTCTTTGACTCCTCGAGAACCGAGATTTACATGTTTTTTAGGACGGAGGGAGTAAAACAATAGAGCTTTGGAGCTAGGTTCCCTAGGAGGAGATGGCGCGGCGCCACAGGGCGGCGGACGGCCGGAGTCCGTACCGTGCCCGGCTCCGGCTCCTATCCGATCGACGCCGCCGAACGGACCAGCCGCGGCCGCCGTCCAACCGACTTAACTACCGACATCAAAGCCGATCGCCGTCAGAGTCCTAAGCCGGCACGCATTCGGCGGCCTACTATATGACCAGGAGTCGGACAGCCCGTATGTCGGTCGATCGGTCGGTTATGCCTGTGTATAAATACGTCGCACCAGCCCCACCAATCCACCAGTCGTAGCTCCACGCCAACAAGCAGGCAAAAACTTAATAATAATTATATATATTATAAATATATATTATCGTTCATGTCGAACAGTCCAATGCGTGGCGTCGCAGAGTACCCTGCTGGAGCCTGGTGTATGGACCGGAGCGCGGAAATCCAACGCAAACGCGATGCGCTGCGCTCGTATCTGGCGGTCCTGGAAGAGGCACGTAGACGGCTGGACGAGATACAACACGACGACGCCGGCGGCCAGCTCGTCCCGGGCGGCGCCGGCGGCGCCGTAGCAGCAGATGAGTCTTATGACACTGCTTGCGGCGACGATTTCTATCCGCTAGACGACGAGGAGGAGGAGCCGGAAGAACGCCCGATGCAGTGGCAGGACCAAGTGTGCCGCCAGATGGTTTACAACACCTCCCGCCAGCAACGACACGACGACAACGACCTCGTCGGCCACCTTGCGGCGGACTCCGACAACCACGACCTCGACCTCGACGACGACGGCGACGAGATATCTCGAGACATAGTTGCTCTAGGGCTGCACGTCCCGCACATCGAGACCGGCACCGCCACACCTCCCTTCGTGCCTGGCGAAGAGGCGGCGGACGGCGGCCGCGGCGGCTTTGGGGCCGTCCCGGCCTCCGCCGCGGCCATCGCGGGCCTCAAGGAGCACACGTACGACGGGTCGTCGTCAGGAAGTGACAGCATGTGCGTCATCTGCATGCGGAGCTACAAGAAGGGCAGGAGGCTCCGCGTGATGCCGTGCACGTATAAGCATCGGTTCCACGGCAGGTGCATCAGGGAGTGGCTGTCGCGGAGCAACATGTGCCCGCTCTGCCGCCATGCGCTGCCCACGGCGCCGGACGCGGAGCGAGGAGAAGGCGGCGGTGGCGTCCACATCCGCCGCGTGCTAGTGCGGGTGAATGTGAATCCGTACTAGTACTAGCTCAGTGTACCCAGTGCAATGTATATACAGTGGCATTATACTTTTTTCAGTATTAGGATTATACAGTATTTTTTCCTTCCAGCTAGGATACTCTAAGTTAGTGTGAACACGGTGTATTCTGTATTGTAGTAACCACACAACAAGTGGGCAGTGGCTGGTATTTTCACTTACCTCTGTTGTAGAGGTAAAAAAATACTAGTACTACAGTACAGCAATCAAGAAATAAGGAAGATAAAATTCGGCACATTGTCAGCAAGGGAATGATTTAATTCGTTGTAATCTTTGTTCACAAGAGCTCGTTTTAGTTGTGTTTCTAGTTCAAATTTCTTCCAAGTTTACATAAATATAAAATATATGGATTGACTAGCGCAGGCCTGGGTCCGTCTAGGCGCTCATGGCTGCTCCGCCCCGTCCACTTCGATTAGCGCGCCAGCTCCGTTTCCCATGCTCGTGTCCAAACCGCCTGCTTCAGATCAGCGGCCCACGCTGCTCGAAATGACTCGCCCCCGCCTTTTCCACGCTGGTGCGACGCATGTCCCTTCCAGGCTGCCCGGAAGACTTGCCCCGCCTCTTCCGCAGCAGCACCACGTGGCCTGTGCCTACTCCACACACCGCTGGCGGCCTGCGCCTCCTTCACGCATTGGTGGCCACGGCTTGGCCCTGTCCACCCTCATGGACACCAACCACGGTGGTCTGCACTTGCAACATGAAACACTCGAATGCAACATACATTCGAAACAGATGAAATATTTGGAACAACGCTTGCAACATGTGTGTGAAACATATGCAACATCCAGATAAAATAATTGCAACATGAAAAAACACTTACTGCAACGTAAGACTGAAACAGCTGAAACATTTAGAACATACTATTACAACATATGTGTAAAAACATATGCAACATGCATATAAAAAAAGATTGCAACATACATCCAGAAACATATGAAACATTTTGAACAAACGCTTGCAACATGCTTCTGAAACACTTGCAATATATGCAACATCTCCGATCTACTTTTGTAACATCCATAAGAAACAACTACAACATACATTTGAAACAACTGAAACATACATTTGCAACATAGGGGAGGGGAAGTCCTGGGCTGGTCGATTCCAGCCATCGGGGTCGGGAGCCGGCAGCGAGCGACGGCGCACGAGCACCACCGCCACCAGCGCCACCAATACCAGGCTTGGCTCGACGGCGACGGTGGGAGATGGGGGGCAAGGAGCGCCATGGCCGCCGGGGTGAGAAAGGGCACGCGCTGGAGTAGAGGAGAGACACCCGCTCCCCTGCAACACCGCTTGTGCTCCATGGATCTCGCAGGGTAGGGGAGAGGGCCGCCAGATCTGTGAGCGTTGGGGGCTCCCGGTGGGGGAGGACGCCCGGCGTTAGTGCGCTGCGGCAGGGGATGAGGAGCGCGAAAGGGGTAAGGGCGGGAGTGGAGCAGAGCGAGGCGTGCGGGAGTTGATTTTGTTTTTTAGGCGAGCGGCGCATGCGACAATGAGTGGAGCGAGGCGTCCGGCCTTCCAGACGTCTTAATGGTAGCATTAGCGTAAAATATATATTAGTGTACTCTGCAGTGTCTTAGGTTTAAGGATGATCTAAGGTCATCTTTCTACGTTTGGTTAGATTCGTTCAGTTAAGGATTGTATGTATGTACCTCTTCCCCTCCCCCCTTTTAATTTAATGAAAAAGTTTTAGCATTGTGGGGAACTCCCCCACAGTTTTTCTTGTCAAAAAAATAGCAAATAAATTGACAAATTTCATATGTATACGCTTGGGTTTGGAGAAACTAGTAATTTCGTACTATAAACGTTGCGTTTTTCTTATAGATTTCATCTGAACCACAGCACACGCAAATACGAATGAGAAAACTAACATGTGTTTTCTTAAAGAATTTCATCTAATTTTGCAATTACTTTTTTTATAAAAAAATACATGTCTAGAATGCTACCTTCGTTTTGGTAGGTGCGCGCCCCCTTCTCGGCATCCATGTACTCCTGTTTGGTAAGCATATGGGCACGTGAATTTAACTTAGTATGACTCTAGAAAACTGATTTACTTAGGAAGCCAATTAAGGACCTATTGGGATCTATCTAGCTAGCTAATAGAAGAAACGCTAAATGGCTACAGCTTGTACTTGAAGTACTGAGACATTCAAAAAAAATATGGATGGTAGGTAAGATATTAGAATGTCGTCTATTAGCTGAAGATCCAAATAGCATCTGAGCTAGTAATTTTTAACAGCTAATTGTTTTTTTTTGAAACTAGGATATCCATTACTCATCTGCCAAACGATCGGCAGCGACAAGGACATTTACAATGTTTGGGATGGAGCTGGTGATCAGCTCATGTCCCTCAACACACTCAAAACCCAACTCTGCCAATACATGGGCAGGCCTATTACATTCTCTTCTCTTGAACACGCACTCAAAAGCAGTAAAATTTGAAGCAACTAAAGATTTCATTTCATTCATCAGCCCTCCCTCCGGTCTTGCACAGGGCATCACCGAAGTCAACTCTTGCTGGAGCATAAGGGAATCAGTTTGCAGAATTAATCTCCTGATGCCCACGTTCAGCGCAGCTTGGACACCCTGTAACCCTGCAATGACTTCCGCGTGAAAAGCGCTGAGCAAATGATTGATTCTCCCTCGGCCTGTGAGCACCACATCACCATCATTATCACGTATGTTGTTAGCTGCATGTGATCTAAATAGATCCAATGTACAATCTTTTATTATTACGAAAACTAGGAAACTATTAATCTATATTGTTATATATGGTTAGGGTCAATCGAGACCCTTACCTACTGAGAGTATATTATCTCTACCTATAATATATAATAAATAATAATAATAGTAGTAGTAGTAATAATAATAATAATAATAATAATAATAATAATAATATTATTATTATTATTATTATTATTATTATTATTATTATTATTATTATTATAGAGCGAAGCATTTGTTCTAATCTGTTATTTTATTCCTAAAATACCCCTCTGTGCAGTATTTTCTTTCATCTTGCTTCTTTTCTTTCCGTACTAATCTCGCTTCTTTTCTCACACGTGGCCCGGTTTTATGATCCATGCTATACAAGTTAGAATAACTAACGTTTAATAACCGAGACAAATTAAGTCCTGTTCAAAGATATAATGGGTTTCATGCCACGCATGGACATATTTACTTAGGTATAAATAGAGGTAAATGCAAGACGGAGTAAACGTACTTTCAAGAGCTCTATGGGTGGGTCATGCTGTCCATAACTCAGTCTGGGCAAAATTCATCACGTCTTTATCCTTCTCAAAATTCTGTTCTCTCATCCTCATCCCCGACTCATAGAAATAGGAATCTACAAAATTCTGGGCGTTTGGTATATGGACTCGGAGTGAACAGGGGCGGGCCCAGGCCTAGGGCCAGTAGGGCCATGGCCCTAGTCGTGGCCCAAAGTTTTTAGGAGCGGGTCTTCAAGTTTGGCCCAGCAACGAACAGCCCAGCAAGGAGACTAGGGCAGCAGACCACGGACTGCCTCCTCGGTGCCTCGGTCTCGGTCGTTCACGCCGTAACGCACTCATCGCATCTCTTCCACCTCCCGCTCCTATCACGCGCCGCCGCTTCCGCCTCCCGCTTGGCCCCGCGGCCCCTGTCTGCCGCTTGCCGGCGGCCGCTGTCGCCCTCGCAGGCAGGGCCGAGCCTTGCCCCTCGGCTGCCGCCTGCCGGAGCCCCGTGTCGCCAAGACGAGCAGAACTCTGAAGTCTGAACTGTGATTCTACAAAGGTATTTCTTCGATTATTCTCTTTATTCACTTTAAGATTTCAAGTAATCTCTAATAGTTTTGATTTCAATCGCAAATTTTGAACTTTTAATTCTAATTAGATGAAGAGGACCGGGACTTGCTATTCAAGATGGTGTTGAGATAAGACAACAACAGCTTCAGGCTTTTCTGTTACGTTAGTAGATTTTACTATGTTTATTATATATATAGACAATGGTATAGCTATCGCCGTTTCGCCATTAGAATTTGGCCCTAGTCTTAGCAAAATTCTGGGTCCGCCACTGGGAGTGAATACTACTTTGTAATTCGAAAAAAATCCTTCGGAAACGGAGTCCGCCCCGAAGCCAAATCTAACCCGAACGGTCACCCAAATTAATTAATTAATAAGAGGCCAGGCGGCCCAGGCCTCTATAAATTGCTGCATTACGGTCCAATTCATCCAGCTTATAATCCGTACTTTTCAGTTTATTTTTTCAGTCGGAACATTGTTTTTCTCTCACAACAAATCAGTCAACAGTGTTTTTCAACCGGGCTTATGTGGCAGAACCTCCTAATTACTATGGCCCACCTGTACTTGTTATTGTCTTAAAGACTTCTAACCACTGTACAAGTGTACCACAGATCTTAAGAAGTCTGTTAGGTGTCCTCGGGAAACCCGAATCATCCACAATCTTTCGAGCAGGATCACATTACAGAGGCATCACAGTATTACAACAGTTTATATAATAAATTACATCAGAGTACAAAAGCGGAAGTCTTACATAACATAAATTTACAAACTTGATGTTCCAAACTTATAAAACTTAAGTTTAGTGTTACAACCATAGTAGTGGAGTAGCATTATTAACATTATTACAACACCAAAACGCGATGCTCTGCTCAAGAGCCAAACATCTCTACTCGTCGTCGCTCGCCGCAAAGACACTCATGCAACAGGGTCCAAAACACACCTGCTCATGAGACGCACCTGCAATAGGGGTTTAACAAACCCTGAGTACGAAAGTACTCAACAAGACTTAACCGACAAAACTAGTGGAACGACTTAGGAATGTAGGCTCAGGGGAATCAAGGTGAGGTTCTAGCAGGAAGTCAAGTTCTTTTGCATAAAAGCTACTAATGGTGAATCCTTATTATCACTATTTTATATCAATATTATTTATTGACAGAATGTAAGTGATCCTAATCTAAATCATATAACTCATTCAATATCTTTCTGATTCTCCGACCAAAGTTTCATTTCTTAACTACGATGTTGAACAGAGAATCGAGTCTCCTTAACCGAGGAGCAACGACGATTCGAATCGATTAAACCCAGCTGGGAATTCCTAATCACACGACATATGTAGGACTCTAACCGACATATATCAACCTTCACTCGGATACTCCAAAATATGACCGGGTCCAGCGCCACCCGAGAGTATAGTACACATCCAATCTAGCCTTTGGCTACGAGGGTACACACTACTCTCGCCATCTCTCCACTCCCAGTGCGCGGTTGGCCGTTCACATGTTGGCATTACCGAGGTTTTAGGCTTACCGGAGCATGTGATCAGTTACAAAGTCTCGACGCACACAATTCAAACAACGGTACGGTCCTTAACTGACTCAGTCGGAGACACTACAGGGGGACTCCTTTCTCGATGCAAGTCCACCGACCGGTCCCAAATTATCAGCATTAACATTCATCAAGTGATTGTCCAACAACCCTTCAAACTTTGTTTAAAAGTTTTAAAGTTTTCTCATTAAGCAATGCTAAGCATACTAAACATTTTTAAATCAAAACAGTAACAAGGATGGTATTGGAATATCAAGGATGATAATGCAGTAATTAGGTTATCACTCAACTCCTAGAACTTAATGCAATAGAGCTGTAATAAAAGTTAAGTAAATCTTTTTAAATTGCAAGGTAAGTTTAGATGTAACCGGGGTTTGCCTTGGTCGACGGGAAACTCAGGCTCGGGTTCAGTACCGCAGATGTCAAACCCTACTTCCACGGACGTCGGTTCTTCTGCGGGGACGGGTTCGGCTTCGGTACCCTCCTCTTTTACGGGAGCTATACGTAATGATAATGCATGCTTTAAGATGAGGAGATAATAAACATGATGCTCGATGGATGCTTAACAGAGTTAACAACTTGAGTACAACTTCCCTTCACGGTACAGTTAAACAACAAAAGCTTTGAACCTAACCCTAATCTAGGGTCCGATTACGCTAAACAACTTATTAATGGAGTTTGTTAAACACATGAAATAACAGTAATCAAGAATTAACAACATGATTAGGAAAGCTTAAGCAACCAATTAAGAATGCTAAAGGTCATCAAGGGTTAATGACCTAAAGTCAACACTCAATCATAAAGTCAAGCAACATTAATTATTAAGCCCTAATTACCTGATTAATTAATTAATGAATCAAAGCATAATTTAAGAATAAAAATTAACTTAATCCAATTAAGCTAAAATTTTTAATTTAAGAAGCTTATATCATAATTAGATGATAAAACAATTTTCATGATTTTTGGATAAATAAATAAGCCTAGAAAAATTAATTAAGGACCACTTAAGAATTAAATGGACTAATTAATTAACCTATAAAAAGTACTTAAAATTGGTATTTATTATTTTTATTAAATAGTACACAGTGAAAAAGGGTTACTCAAAATTTTTCATAATTTTTGGAATTATAAATAATTTAAAACATAAATAACAAAACTAAAATTCATTTCACATTTTTGAAAAAGAGAAAAACAAAATTTTTCCAACGTGGGCTGCTTTCTCTCCTCCTCTCTCTCTCGGCCCGGCCTGCTCCTCACGCGCGCGGCCCGCGTTTCCCCCGCGCGCTCGCCGGCTCAGCCCACCAGCGCGGCCCGTCAACGTGGCCCGCCCGCGCTCGCTCTCCCGCTCTCTCCCTCTCTCTGACGCGCTGGCCCCGCCTGTCATCCCCGACCTCCCGCTCTCCCTTCCCTTCGCTGCGGCACGGTGGCCGGCCGGCGACCGCGACCTCGACGTCCTACTCCTTCTCCACTATCACGACCTACACCACCCTACAAACCCCCTCCACCCCTCAGCTGTCCAGCTCAGGCACCGACGACCCCTTACCAACGGTGATGGCGGACCACCGCCACGGTAAGCCGCGAAAACGCGTCACCGGCGAGGTAACGTCTCAATTAAGGCATGAAAAACAACGAGGGGCTTACAGCGATCCTGTAGGTGAACTTGGCGGAGACGGAGACGCTCGGGAGTGGCCGGACCACGGCGAGGTGACCGCGGCGGTGCTCTGCTCGGCCGCGAGGAAGACAGCGGCGGTGCGGGCACTCCAGGCGGTAGCAGTGGGCGCGAGTGAGCGGGAAGGTGCGCTGGAGCAAGATGGTTGCAGTGGAGCAGTTGGCGCGACCAGAGGGGACTCGACGAGGGCTACGGCGAGCGGCGGAGCAACGGTGGCGGCGGAAAACCGAGGAAGAGGAAAACTCGACCACGACATGCTCGGTATTTATAGGACGATGCAAACGACCTCAACGCGACGGGTGGTCGGTCAAGAAGGCGCTGAAGCAAGAGCTGGCGGTCGAAAACGCGCCTGGAAGGCGTTCGAAGCTCGCCGGCGTCGGCGGGAGGTGGCGTGCGGTGGTTGGCAGCGATTTCAATTAAATTACCAAATTGCCACTGGAAGTAAATTTCAAATTACTTTCAAATCTTCAATAGAAGTTGAAAATCTGTAAAAACAAAAGTTGTTCCATTTTTAAAGATCTACAACTTTCTCAATATGAACATTTTCCAATTCCGCTTAGTTTTTGAAATTTGAATTTGAATTCAAAAAGGGACATTTTCTGGAATTTTGAAAAACCAAAATTACTTTGAATTTTGTATTGAAACTTCAAAAATTCAAAATACCAAAGTTGTACATCTAGGGCAGACCTAGAACTTTGCTATTCAAAATATTTTCAAATTATGCCTCCATTTTGAAATTGGATAGGGAAAATGAAAAGGGGACAATTTTGAGATTTGAATCTTTTCAAAATTACTTCAAATTTTACACTGAAACTTTGAAAACTCAAAACATCAAACTTGTAGCCCTTGAAAAGATCTACCAACTTGGTTTTACACTTTTTCCCAAATTTTGCTTAGATTTTGATTTATACCAAAAGGGGTAAAACTAGGGTTTCGTTTTTCAGGATTTTCGGAAAAGTTTTGAATTGAAACTTGATTCTTTCTTAACTTGGGTTACTTATGAATCACACCCTCACCCTAGGGTATCATTGAGTCAAGCCTCACATGGTTGACCAAATGGCTCCCTAAGTTGACCAGTTTGACTTCAGAAATTCTTTTAGTAATTCCTCAAATTTGAATTCGAATTCGAATCGAAAAAACTTGTAACAAGCTTTGGATTCCAAACCCTAACTCAAACTTGAAGCTTTATTTTATAAGTTGGACTTGAGCTTATACCCTACACTTGGCACTAGTGTATAACACCGTCATACACCTCAAATTACGCAGGGCATAAACTAAGTATTTGCGGTGATAGTCGAAATTAGGGTTTTCGGATTTCGAACCACACAATAAGAAACACATCCAACCTAAGAATTCAAACTCATTTTAGTTGATGCATAACTTTGTTAACCTAATCATGGATGATTTGCAGTGCAAATGATGACATGGCAGGTTTTTTAGTCACTATAACACCAAGGGTGTTACAGCCCTTCCCCCTTAAAGAAATCTCGTCCCGAGATTTAAAGCCTTGGGTTAGGTAATGGAAAAGGAAACGTGTCATACATACACGTTCAAGACTTGTTCATAAAACAGGTAGGTATTTTACATTACAAAGTTTAAAAAGAACGAGTTACAATCTAGAGAGGAAATTGTAACTTAGATAGAAGCAAAGAAGTCGGGAAAGTTCTCCAGCAAATAATCTTCAGATTCCCAGGTTGCTTCTTCTTCCGAATGTTGATTCCATTGGATCTTATACCACTTGATTGTTCTACTCCGGGTAACACGATCTCTCTGATCCAAAACTCTGACAGGATGCTCTGAATATGTCAGATCTGGCTCAAGCTCGACCCCTTCGAAATCAATCACTTGGTCAGGTACTTGTAGACACTTCTTTAGTTGTGACACATGGAACACATTGTGCACTGCGGAGAGTTGTTCAGGTAACCTTAAACGGTAAGCCACTTTACCAAATCGTTCCAAAATTTGAAACGGTCCAATATATCTGGGTGCCAATTTGCCTTTCACCCCAAATCGGTTAACTCCTTTCATGGGTGATACCTTCAAGTATACATAATCTCCTTTGTCAAACACCAGTGCTCGTCGTCTCTTATCTGCATAACTCTTTTGACGAGACTGTGCTATCTTTATATTATTTTGTATACGTCTGACTTTCTCTTCAGTTTCTTTTACTAAATCAACCCCAAAGAACCATCTCTCTCCTGATTCTAACCAATTCAGTGGAGTTCTGCATCGGCGTCCATATAGTGCTTCAAACACCAGTGCTCGTCGTCTCTTATCTGCATAACTCTTTTGACGAGACTGTGCTATCTTTATATTATTTTGTATACGTCTGACTTTCTCTTCAGTTTCTTTTACTAAATCAACCCCGAAGAACCATCTCTCTCCTGATTCTAACCAATTCAGTGGAGTTCTGCATCGACGTCCATACAGTGCTTCAAACGGTGCCATTTTGATACTTTCTTGATAACTGTTATTGTAAGAGAATTCTACTAAAGGTAAACAGTCATCCCAAGAATCTGAGTAATTGAGCACAGAAGACCTCAACATATCTTCTAGAATCTGATTGACTCTTTCAGTCTGACCATCTGTTTGAGGATGATAAGCGGTACTATGCAGGAGTTTAGTACCCAGTGACTCATGTAAGTGCCTCTAGAAATTACTAACAAATTGTGTACCTCTATCAGATACAATTGTTTTGGGTATCCCATGCAGACTGACAATTCTATCAAAATATATCTTAGCATACCGGATAGTTGGATATATATAGTTTGAACTGGAATGAAATGTGCAGACTTAGTGAGGCGGTCCACAATAACCCAGATAGAATCAAACCCTTTTGCAGTTTTGGGCAAACCCACAATGAAATCCATATTGATATCTTCCCATTTCCAGGTTGGAATGGGTAACGGCTGTAATGCTCCGGCTGACTTCAGATGTACAGCTTTTACTCTCTGACAGGTGTCACACCTGGCCATGTATCTGGCAATCTCAATCTTCATCTTGGTCCACCAGAATCTTTGTTTTAGATCATGATACATCTTATTACTTCCAGGATGGATGGAGAATTTGGTCAAATGTGCTTCATCTAGAATCAACTGATGTAACTCCGGAACCTTAGATACAACCAGACGATCTTTGAACCAGAGGACATCTGCTTCATCAATTCTAAAACATAAACCTTTTCCCTTTCTCACTTTTTCCTTTATGTGAACTATACCCTTATTTTCCTTCTGAGCAGAAATAATCTTATCTCTTATAGTTGTTTCCACTGTGATATTGGCAACACTACCATGCTGAACTATTTCAATACCCAACTTTTCTATCTCATGGCACAAAGATAGATCCAACGGTTTCACTGTCAAACAGTTGCAATGAGTCTTTCGACTGAGGGCATCGGCAACCACATTTGCCTTACCCGGATGATAGTGTACTTCTAAGTCATAGTCCTTTATCAATTCTAACCATCTTCGTTGGCGCATATTCAAATCAGACTGAGTGAAAATGTATTTCAAAGTCTTGTGATCTGTATAGATGTGACACAGATTACCCAACAAATAATGCCGCCATATTTTCAAGGCATGAACAACAGCCGCTAACTCTAAATCATGGGTTGGATAGTGCTCTTCATGTTGTTTGAGTTGGCGAGAAGCATAAGCAATCACTCGACCTTCTTGCATTAACACACATCCAATACCAGTACCACAAGCATCACAGTAGACATCAAACGGCTTTTCAATATTTGGTTGAGCTAACACTGGAGCAGTGGTAAACAAACCTTTTAAAGTCTGGAAAGTCTTCTCACATTCTGATGACCAAACAAATTTAACCTGAATCTTCAACAACTCAGTGATAGGTTTCGATATCTTCGAGAAATCAGGAATGAATCGACGGTAATAACCCGCCATTCCCAGGAAACTACGAACCTGATGAACAGTACTTGGGGGCTTCCAATCTAATATATCCCTTACTTTGCCAGGGTCAACAGCAACACCTTCTGTCGACAAAACATGTCCAAGAAATGGCACCTCATTAAGCCAAAACTCGCATTTGCTGAACTTAGCATACAACTGATGTTCCCTCAGGCGACTGAGAACGATGCGAAAATGTTCCGCATGTTCTTTCTTGTTTTTGGAGTAAACCAAAATATCATCAATGAAGACGACGACAAACTTGTCGAGCTCGGGCATGAAAACTGAATTCATGAGATACATGAAATGAGCGGGTGCATTGGTAAGACCAAAGGACATGACTAGATATTCATAAAGACCATATCTAGTAGTGAAAGCAGTCTTTGGAATGTCCTCAGGGCAAATTTTCATTTGGTGGTAGCCAGATCGGAGATCGATCTTAGAAAAGACTTTGGCTCCAGCAAGTTGATCAAAGAGTAGATCAATACGAGGAAGGGGATACTTATTCTTGATAGCCACTTCATTCAACGGACGATAGTCAACACACAACCTCAAGGTTTTGTCCTTCTTTTTCATAAATATGGCTGGACATCCCCATGGTGAAGAACTGGGTTGAATAAAACCTTTATCACGCAACTCTTGTAATTGTATCTTGAGCTCTGCTAACTCTTTTGGTGGCATTCTGTATGCTCTCCTGGATATTGGGGCAGTGCTAGGTTTCAATTCAATTACAAATTCCACCTCTCTGTCAGGAGGTAATCCAGGTAGATCATCTGGGAAAACATCCGGGAACTCGCAAACTACGGGTATATCACTGATTTCTTTCACAGAAGTTGCACAAACTCTTTCGACTGCTCTTTTCGGTGTTTGAAGTTGGATAAGAAGTTGAGAACTACTATCAGGTAAGTTCAATCTTATTGTTCTATTCAGAGTATCTATTACAGCTCCGCGCTGATACATCCAGTTCATGCCAAGGATCACATCTATATCCTGATCCTTCAAAATTATCATGGACGTGGGAAAAGTATGCCCACCCAATTCTATAGGTACCTGATGTACCATTTCTTTAGTACACAGACGACCCCCGGGCGACTGTATAAAGAAGTTCTCTTTCGTTTCCCCAATTGGAATTGCATGTTTCATAACAAATGTACGATTGATGAATGTATGTGATGCGCCTGAATCAAAAAGCATAACTGCAGGGCGATTTGCGACAGGAAACATACCCATCATGACGGGCTCTCCTTCAGGTATTGCCCCGGCCTGTGTATAAAAGACTCGTCCAGATTTCTTCTCGGCCTTGCCCTTCTGAGCATTCTGGTTATTGCCCCTCTGCTGATTCTAGTTCTGTTGTTGGGGCACAACAGCTTTCTGATAATTCTGATTATACTGCCTCGGGTATGGACACTCCCTCGAGAAATGCCCGGTCTTTCCGCAGTTATAACAGGGATAATTATTGATATTGTTGCCCTGCTGAAGTGGGGGACGAATGCCAGGAGCATTCGGCTGGCGTGGATAGGATAGAGCTGCAACAGGACGGACAAATGCCTGTTGCCGGGCTTGGAATTGTGGTGGATGAAAAGGAGGACGGAAATGATTTTGGGGATGGTAAATTATCTTCTGGCGCTTTTGATTGCCACCAGATGGTCCATACGACACCTTCCTCTTCTTAGCCTCTTTATGCTTCTGGTATTCCTCTTCTGACGAAAGAGCAATATCAACGGCCTCATGATAAGTCACATTGAGGCAACCAGTCATCATAGTGCGAATCTTCGAGTTCAAACCCCTCATAAAACAAGCTTGCTTCTTGCGATCAGAGTTGATTTGGTCAGCAGCATAAGGGGATAGATGATTGAACCTGCCCACATATTGCATTACTGTCTGGTCTCCCTGCTTCAGTGCAAGAAATTCCTCCAACTTTCTGATCATAATTCCTTCTAGAATAAAGTGAGCTCGGAAAGCCGTACGGAATTCCGCCCAGGTCATCCGGTGACCAGCTGGCTGTGTAGCAAGGTGATTTCTCCACCATGCTCCGGCAGCACCCCGAAGCTGTTGGGCTGCAAACACCGGCTTCTGGTATTCACTACAAATCCATGAGATCAAACTTTTGCTCCATAGTACGGAGCCAGTCATCCGCATCTAACGGTTCATCAGCTCTGGAAAACACTGGGGGCCGGGTATCCGTGAAATCCACATAAGTGGTCTCATTCCAGTGGTTATTTCAACCCTGATTGCTAGGTGGTGCATTGTGATTATTTTGAACCACTTCCCTTAGTAACCTAGCATTTTCTGCGGTAGCATTGACAAGGGCGAACATAGCCTCTGCCATATTTAGTGGAACGGGTGGTGGATTAGGGACACCATTCCCACCCTGTGCAGTCCCCGTACCATCATCATTATGAGCCATCTGTTGATAACAAGCCAAACTTTATTCACAGACTTTTATTGAACTTTTACAAAAGCGATTACAAACACACCACGCAGATGCTTTTATTTATTATACAGGTCCGCACACCTGCCGGACTTCCTGGTTAACTAAGGCTGACAACAAACATAAACTTCTAGCTACACACTGCACTTGACCAACTCAGTTCTCACGGTCAGTGTCCATTCCTGAAACGTGACCTCCTTCATCGTCACTCTCGTCCACAGGCTCTATCTCCTTCGGATCTTCTTCTTCCTCTGACTCCTTTGCAGATTCCCCACCATCAGCGAGGATAACACCAGGGTCTAGCTCAGCTGCACCAGGTGGAGGATGCAGTTGATAGAACAACTGATGTACTTCCTCGTGGAGAACCTGATTATCTCCCTCTAGATCGTTAACATAGAATTGTAGCTCCTCAGCACGTTCCCTGGCAACATCCTCTCGGTGCTATGCCTCATTCCTTTCCGTCACTAAGCGACCCATCATCCGCTCACAGCTCAGATGAGCCCCAGTGAGCCTTCGTAGCTGATTCTATAACTCTCCGACCTGGATAGCGTCCGTAGCTCTATCACGTGTAGCCTGGGCTAACTCAGCGGAAAGCCTCTCTATCTCCGTCTGAGGGACAGTCCTACTGCCGCTAGCACTTTCGTCCCTGGGAGCAAGCTGGCGACGAGGAACTCCCTTTGGTCCTATGGACTTGCGGGGTGTCAACTTAGTACGGGCCATCCTGTAGCGGGAAAAGGTAGAATTTGGTAAGGATAGCTGGGGAGGATCTGAAGGTTAGCATGAATAAGATTGATACTACTTAACCCAAACCTCATTAACGGGGAAGGTAACTTAACAGATTCATTAAGCATGATGCATGATTTAACATACGAACGATCATTAAAGATTTTTGAATTAAATGCACAAGGGTAACAGAACATAAACTTTATTTATAGGGCACTTTTAATATGCTATTCCACCAAAAGCTTTTAAACATGCCTAAAGATCTACCAGAGGAATAGAGATAGATAATAAGCAATTTGGACCAAAATAGTCAGTTACATTTATTTGACCTGTTGATGCAAAAGTAAATCTGCAAACACAAAGGGCTAATACCCGAAATCGATATCCAAAGCGTGTCATTAGATTTGACCCGTTAATCGACAAGGATGAAGATACGAGCACTTTGGTCCTGACAACAGCGATACGCCCGGAAGTCACGGCCAAGAGGTACTCACGCGGAACTCGAGGATCGTCGAAGATTGCACTGGAGCAATGCAACTCGCCGAATCGATGAGAACTCGTAAAAAGGAAAAATATGCAAATTGACGAAGTCACCGAAAGTAGATGTAAATAAGAATAAAAGTTGTTTTTGATGTATTGATTGATTGATTTATTACATTGCCCTTCACCCTATATTTATATCCTGATCTACAGAAACGTAACCAAATACGACTATGATACTAAATCCAAATCTATGGAAACACATGACTTTGATACAACTCAGACTCTAATAAACGTATACAAGGAAATTAACTCCTATCTTATTCCATAGTCCGCCTCAGTCACGATGGTATTCTCATCGACCTCCTTTTCATCGGCACAATCCCTGTTCCATCGGCAGCAGCCTTCAAATTCCTTCCATCGGTACATTTCCTGTTTCATTGGCAGCAGTCTTCAAACCCTCTTTCATCGGCATCGGCAATAATACCCTTAACCTTATCGGCAACACTTCAATTTGAATCCATACGCTACCACCACTCATAAGCAAGCTCACTTTCATCGGCTATCAATCCACACAATAATCTTTCCTCCGCTGATTAGCCCTTCCTGATCATCTTGACACGTGCTAAAAACGATGTCAACACATGCCCCCCAATTTCGGAGTATAAGATACTGATGCTCCGAAATTTACTCCAGATAATGCTTGCTATTACCTATTTTTCAACCCATTCTCCAAGCATAATATGATTTGTTACTAGATTTAATCAAATCTAGATCTAATCTATGTATCTCAGTAAATATCGCACATTTTCCAACTGTTTTGCCTCAATTACGGTTGAGATCCAAAATAACAATCCATTGGCAAGATCTTATCACAGCAACATCACCATTTTAGAACTGAAAGATCCTGTACCAAGATATCCTTCAAGTCATGATTACTTGCCATCAAATCTTTTGTACAATCCCTTGATTGTCGTGCGAACAGTTACCATATCCCTCTGAACCACCTCGATCCATCTGCGCACAGCATAGAGATAAGTCAAGAATACCCCTACCCCAAATGGCCTATAAATAGATTTCTCCGGACTGCTCATCTTCTACCTTCAAACCTCAACCTTTGGCATTCTCACTCCGGTGGCAACCCTAACCATTAACCGCGCATCCTCAACCCTCCAGAGCTCCTTCAATCGTCATCTTCCAATCTCTAGTTCGTGCCCTCATCCTTCTCGAAGCAATGGCGGTCAACTTCAACGTCCCTGCGGTTCGTTCTTCTCTTATTATTTTTACTTCGACCCTTCTGGTTTCTTGCGAGTTCTTACAGTTGGTATTTTTTCTACTTCTTTCATTCTCTTGATCTTCCAAACTCAGGAACTACGCAACACATTGGTTATTCCAACCAACCAACCTCCCCTCTATTGCCTAGGTCCAATGGACGACCCAGATCCAACCGACCTGATCAATGCAGAGGCTAACCGTATTCCCTTTAAAGCTCAAAATTTCTCTTTGAATCTGTGGAAAGATACATTCCGATCTTGGCCCAAACCCACCAAAGGATGGAAAAACTAGTACTTGAGGGTCAACAGATCGATGCAAGTGTTCTGGGCAGAACGGAAGATAGACCAATGTATCAGGCTATCCATTGCCGATATACAAAAGAATGAATCCATGATGATAGCTGCCGCTCACTTTTGGTCAGATACCACAAATACCTTCATGTTCGGTCATGGCCCATGCGCCCCCACTCTTGCCGATGTATATATGCTCACCGGCCTGGATATCTCAACTGTCGATGAAGGCCACATTTTTGGCAGAAAAGCTGAGTATAGAGTGAGTACACGCAACATCGGCGGCTGGACAGGATACATCCAAGAGTACCAAAAGAATGGTACTGTCAATCAAAGGGAACACGCCATATTCCTGAACATGTGGCTGGAGAAATTTATCTTCTGCGGTCGATCGGTAGGACCAACCAACGCCTTCCTTCCGGCAGCTGAACTCTTGGCCAATGGTGTCAGATTCCCTCTTGGCCGATACCTCCTGAGCTCAACCTACCATCTCCTCCACCAAGTGTCTCAGAAACTTCTACTTGGTGAACCAATCGGCAATTTGGGATGCCCGTGGTGGTTCATCAATATGTGGTTAAACGCTCACATGCATAAGCGTCTACAGTGGGATTTCTTTGCCCAAGAATTCCCCCGAGAGATCCCCTAAGATTACGTCCTTAGAGACGATGAATCGGCAACACGCCCTTCTCTCAACTTCGGCGAAGCCATAATTGTCCTTCTCGGAACAGAGGCCAATGAAGATCAAATCGGCAGGTTTTTTCAGACTTTCTACCATGGTCTCCCTCGTGATCTCAGGGCTTGGGTACCCTATATTGATGAAGATAACAAATTCCCTCTTTCTTTTTAATTTTGTCGATAGTGACCTGAACCAAGATAATGATCTTATGATGGCTATCATCACCCCCAGAGCAATCCCAGTAAACACATTTGGTAGCGGAAAGAACTCCAATATTACTTATGAATTCTACAATCCATCGGCAGTGTCTCGCCAGCTGGCCTTTGGGCAACTGCCAATCAAGCTATGCTTTGCCGATGTGATCAAGCCCAGAGAAATTATCACAGCTGGAACTGAATGGAGTAGAGTAGTAAGACTTGCTCCCGATGCCGATATTTCAAATGTTGATCTCTCCGCCTGGTCACCAGCATCTTTCATCACAGAGTCATACAAGCAATGGTGGCAAGAGTGGAAAGAACAGCTATTTTCAACATCTGTTCACACATATCGGCACATGATCGATCCCGACTATGATGTTCCTGCCAATGCAGTAAGTTCCTTTTAACTTTTATCTCTCTCCCCCCTTTTATATGTATATCGGTAGCTAATCTTCCCTGAAACAGGCCGATGATCCAGTTCCATCAATAAGCAAAAGTGGAAGACCCTTCAACCTCCACCCTATTTCACCAGTCTCAATAATCGGCTACAACGCCCCTACCTTAGAGGCCTTAACCTTCCAGAGGGCTCGCGCCAAAACTATCACTTCCAGACCAAGACTGGCAACATCCAGGGCCACTCCAATGGCTGCTGCTTCAAGCCTAATCAAGGCTTTTAAGGTAATAACCTTGCTTACTTTGTTTTCTGCCGATACACACTATATTAACATATAACTATCAGGGTGTGAGAGCTGCAGCTGGATCATCATCGGCAACTCTTCCAATATCAAGCACCACGACCTCTACCCCTCCTTCAGAGGTATTCTCTCATTTTTACATTTTTTCCTGTTAAATATCCAATCTTATACCTGTTTTTACAGCAACAAACGGGCACATCGGCAAGCACGCCAAGCATGCAAGCTCCCCAATCAACACATGTCGATGCCCCCCAGCCAATCGTCACTGAGACCCAAACAAAACGCAAAGCTTTGACCGATGCTGAAGCTCAAAAAAAGCGACAGAAACCTACACCAGCCCCTGCATCCGCTCCAACACCTATCAGCCAACCTACTGATATAATTGAGCAAGCTACTTCTTATGCACAAGATACACCATCGGCCATTATACCCCAAGGGCCGACTACTGATGAAGTCGTAGAAGACATTCCATCGGCATCTTCTGCCGATCCTTCACATGATCCTCTTCAAGCCGCTCCCTCAAGCCAGGCTCAAGAAATTGCCCTGAAGTAGGTAAACCGATTAACTGTTTGGTTTATAATATCCTCAGATACCACAGATAGGATTTCTAACTCTCTTTATTTCACAGGAACAAGATTCTCCCGATAGCTTGTTTTCTTTTGCTATCGACGTCTCCGATGATGACGGAGAAGAGGCGAGTTCTTCCCTGGCATTGGGAACAATATCGGCAGATACCTATGGCAAACTAGAAGCTCTCCTGAATCTGCTGCAACAAGATACTGCTCAACTAGTGATCGATTCAGACCCTGCAAGGACCATCTTCAAAACGATCCGCGGCCAAGTCCCTGCCGATGTTGAAGAAACTATCTTCCCAGCAGTCCATCTGGAGAGCAGACAACTTCAATATCAAAGGGCTGTTCATCGTATTGCCGATAGAGCAGCTCAGGCTCATCTTAAGGAAGAAATGTTGCAGCTGAAGCAAACTGCCGATGAGAAGCACAAAAACATCAGCAACTTGCAAGCCTCCGGTGCTGATCTTAAGCAGAAAATCTCAGATCTATCGGCAAAAAGGGCAGCTCTGCTAGCTGAACTGGAAAAGGTTGAAACAGCCCTGACTCAAGCCAAGCAAGAAGAAGACCAGCTTCCTGACGCTATTAAGGCCCTTCAGCAGGAACGAGATGCCCAAGCTCGCAAGGCCTTGGTTCTCAAAAAGAAACTCAAACCTGTAGAAGGAAGTGCCGATGAAGATGCCAAGGAATTGAAGGAAGCCGATGAAATTCGCCTGCGTGCGATATCGGCTATCCAAGCTTTGTTAAATTAGCGCATCGGCAATAATTGATACTTTGTTTTAACTCTAGCCGATAGGATTGTTATCGGCAATTATACTTTTATGCATCTATCCAGATACTAGGGTAATATTTCTTTAAATATTTTCCATTTAATGCTCTGGGAAATACAACTCCTTCGAGAGTTTCGAGAATATATGCATTACCAGGAACAGATTGATTTATCCGATATGGACCTTCCCAATTAGGTGACCATTTGCCAAACTTAGAACTTTTAGTCCCAATCGGTAAAATCAACTTCCAAACCAATTCCCCATCGACAAATTCCTTTACCTTCACCTTCTTATCATACCATCTAGCTACCCTTTTCTTATTCTCCTCGATGCTAACTAAAGCTTTTAACCGATGACCTGCTACATCTTCCAACTCATCCTTCATAAGGATATCATAATCATCGGCTGTCAATTGATCTTGAAAGCGTATTCGCCTAGAACCAATTTTAATCTCCCAAGGTAAAATTGCATCGTGTCCATACACCAACTGATAGGGTGTTACCTTGGTTGCACCATGACACGCCATCCGATATGACCATAAAGCTTCATTTAATACTGTATGCCACTTCTTAGGATACTCTTTAATCTTGCGCTTAATGAGCTTGATAATTCCTTTATTAGATGCTTCAGCCTGACCATTAGCCTGGGCATAATACGGTGAAGAATTCAAAACTTTAATCCCCATACCTATAGCAAACTCATCAAATTCACCCGATGTAAACATAGTGCCCTGATCGGTAGTGATGGTTTGAGGGATGCCAAATCGGTAGACAATATGCTCCTTCACAAAATCAATCATATTAGCCGATGTCACCTTTTTTAAAGGAATTGCTTCAACCCACTTTGTGAAATAATCGGTAGCAACCAGAATAAACTTATGCCCTTTACTCGATGGTGGATAAATCTGACCGATGAGATCAATAGCCCAACCCTGGAACGGCCAAGGCTTAATTATGGGGTTCATAGCCGATGCGGGTGCCCTCTGAATATTACCAAATTTCTGATATTCCTGACATCCTTTAAAATATTTAAAACAATCCTCAAGAATAGTCGGCCAATAATATCCATTCCTTCTGATCATCCATTTCATCTTGAAAGCTGACTGATGAGCCCCACATACTCCTTCATGAATTTCACCCATCAGGCCTTTTGATTCCTCTATGCTAACACACCTGAGTAAAACTCCATCTATGGTACGATAATATAATTCATCATCGAGGAGTACATACTTGGTAGCTTGGAACCTTATACGTCTTTCAACCTTTTTAGATGGATTCTTTAAATAATCAATAATTTCCTTTCTCCAGTCATCGGTATCAGCTGCTGATATTAATACTTCTTGAACAGGTTGATATCCTGAAGCATGTTGAGCCAATCGGTTAGCCTCTTCATTATGCATCCGAGAAATATATTCCAGATGAAAATTCCTGAACCCTTTTAACAATTCCAAACACTTTTCATGATATGAAATTAGAATTTCACTTCGGCATTCATAAATCCCAGTCAACTGATTTATAACTAGCATAGAATCACCAAAGACTTCAACAGCATCAGCATGTACTTCCTTAAGCAATTCTAACCCTTTTATTAGGGCTTGGTACTCAGCCTGATTGTTTATCGATGTAGCAACAATCGGCAATGAGAATTCATACTTCTTCCCCTGAGGAGAAATTAACACGATACCGATGCATGCCCCTTCACCACAAGTAGACCCATCAAAGAAAAGTGTCCAAGGAGCAATTTCCAGAGAATCCACCGTGTTGCAATGTTGAGTAACGAAATCGGCCATAACCTGTCCTTTAACTGGCTTAGCCGATTCATAACGTAGGTCAAATTCTGATAATGCTAAAATCCATTTACCAATCCTACCATTCAGTATCGGCATTGACAGCATATACTTGACCACGTCATCTTTACATATGACATTACATTCAGCCGATAGTAAATAATGCCTCAGCTTAATACAAGAAAAGTATAAGCATAAACATAATTTCTCAATGGCCGAATACCTGGTTTCAGCATCTATTAACCGTCTGCTCAAATAATAAATAACACGCTCCTTCTCTTCAAATTCTTGAATAAGAGCTGAACCGATAACAGTATCTTCAGTTGATAAATACAATATGAAAAGTTTTCCATGTTGGGGTGGAACTAACACTGGAGGATTTGTTAAGTACCTCTTAATTTCATCTAAAGCTAATTGCTGTTTATCTCCCCATTTAAATTCTTGATCAGCTTTCAATTTCAATAATGGACTGAAGGCCTTGATCTTACTCGACAGATTAGATATAAATCTTCTGATGAAATTAATCTTACCGATCAAAGATTGTAATTCAGTTTTATCGGCAGGGGCAACAACCTTGTTGATCGCCTCAATAGATTTCCTACTAATTTCAATGCCTCGCTGATGCACCATAAAACCCAAGAATTGTCCTGCCGATACACCAAATGCACATTTATTAGGATTCATCTTTAATCCATGCTTTCTTGTGCACTCCAATATCTTCCGTAGATCGGTTAGATGCTTTGTGATGTCTCCAGACTTAATCACTATGTCATCAATGTAGATTTCTACCAACGTGCCGATATATTCATGGAAAATAAAGTTCATAGCTCTTTGATAAGTAGCACTGGCATTTTTTAAACCAAATGTCATAACTATCCACTCAAATAATCCCACATGACCTGGACATCTAAAAGCAGTCTTGGAAATATCTTCTTCAGCCATGAATATTTGATTATAACCTGCATTACCATCCATGAAACTGATAATCTGATGCCCTGCTGCAGCATCAATTAATAAATCAGCAATCGGTATTGGGTAACCATCCATCGGTGTGGCCTTCTTGAGATTCCTGAAATCAATACAAACATGAAGTTTCCCATTTTTCTTGTATACAGGAACCACATTAGAAATCCACTCTGCATATTGACACTGCCGAATAAACTTTGCCTCAATTAATTTAGTTATTTCGGCCTTAATATCAGGAAGTATATTAGGATTGCAGCGGCGTGCCGGCTGCTGATGTGGCCGAAATCCAGATTTAATAGGCAACCAATGTTCAACTATAGATCGGTCTAATCCAGGCAATTCAGTATAATCCCAAGCAAAACAATCTTTATATTCCTTTAACAAATCAACTAGTTGCTGTTTACACTTAGAATTTAACTTAGAGCTAATAAAAGTGGGCCTTGGCCTATCGCCTTCACCAATATCTACTTCTATTAAATCATCTGCCGATGTAAATCCTTGACCTAATTTTCCATCATCGGCAAATCTATCCATTAAAACTCTTCTTTAGAACCGACTGCTTGGATCGGTAGAATTTCGTAATCGGCAACCTTGAGGAACTCTTTTTCCCAAGCTTCTCCTGATATGCACCTGGTTCGCTCATAAGTGTCTGATTCTGCCGATGCGATGATATAAGAAGAATCACCAGGAACAACTTCAATTTTATCTCCAATCCATTGTACAAGACACTGATGCATTGTAGAAGGAACACAATAATTAGCATGAATCCAATCCCTTCCTAAAAGCAGATTATATGCGCCCTTGCCATTAATAACAAAGAAAGTTGTCGGTAAGGTTTTACTGCCGATGGTCAATTCAACACACACTGCCCCTTTAGCTGGTGATACATTGCCTTCAAAATCCTTTAGCATCATATCAGTCTTAGTTAAGTCTTAATCTCCCTTACCAAGCTTCCGATACATCACATAAGGCATAATATTAATTGCAGCTCCTCCATCAATAAGTATTTTAGATACAGGCTGCCCATCAACTCTGCCTTTTACAAACAAAGCCTTGAGATGTTGTCTCTCATCATCGGCAGGCTTCTCAAAAACAGCCATCATTGGATCTAGCGTCAACTGAGCTATTTGGTCAGAGAAAACAGCCTCTTCTTCGCTATCAGATAGAGCCAAAAATTCCATCGGCAACATAAACACCATATTGACATCTGCCGATGGGCCTTTATTTTTGTGCCTTATCTGCCATTGCTGATTACCAGATCTCTCATTGGAGGAACTTCCTTCTTGATATAAATCTTTTTGGCGCTCTCGTTGTATTTTCCTCTTCTGTGTCTTTGTCAAACCTTCTGGACACCATTGAGGAAGTTTAGTTTTCCACACTGGCTGATAAGTCCTGGTTGTCTCCACGCGACGTATATTAGGATCCCTGTAAAATATTTCTTCATCAGGAACTCTTGCATTTGCCATCTCTTCAAGTTCCTCTTGGTTTCTCAGAAAATATGCAACGCGTTTACCAAGCCTTTCATGTACACTGAGCCTGCCCCCCAGCCAATCATATACTGATGCTTTCCTTCTGATCGGCTCATTAATGGACAAACCTTGATTACCAGATTGAAACCTTCTTACAGGACGATTAACTCCATAATAACCATTGCACTCTGGGCAATCTTCAACAGTAGGTAACTTAATACCTTCCTCCCAACAATGAATAAAAAACGGACAATTCCAATGATCCTTATGCCGATTCCACTCTTCTCGACGTCTTTCCTCTTGCTGTTGTCGATACCGGTCCCTTCGTTGACGCCAGCCTTCCTGTTGTCTTTGATGAGTAATCACGATGCCAGATCGAGGAGGCTTCCCAGAACTGCCACTTTCTGTCAATAGCCCCTTGCCTTTTGCATCATCAGTAGTTATCCGATGTTGGGGATCCACTGATGCATTCTTTTCAGCAGCTTCCGACGTCAACACCTTAATTTTACCTTCAGCATCCAACATATTTGCCGGAAAAGGATGTTGATCAATTTTCATCGGCTTCTGAATCTTGGAATTGCCAAATTTTATTCTCCCAGATTCAATAGCTAACTGTAACTGTTGTCTAAATACTTTGCACTCATTTGTATTGTGTGAAGTTGCATTATACCATTTGCAATACAGCATATGCTTCAACTCTTCCGCCGATGGGATCACATGATTAGGTGACAACTTAATCTGGCCCTCTTGAAGCAAAAGATCAAATATCTTATCAGCTTTGGTGACGTCAAAAGTAAACTTTTCTGGCTCTTTGTGACCAAAGGGATAAGATATCGGCTTCTTATTCTTAACCCACTCAGCCAAACCGATAACTGGTTCTTCATCTGAATCAGAATCTTCCACCTCTTCAACAAATGAAACTTTCTTGTTCCAATTTCTTTTAGGTTCAAAAACCCTAGTGTCTTGATCAGAAATCCTTTGAACTAAATGACTTAGGCTTTTGAACTCCTGAGAAGCATATTTGTCCTTAAGGTGTGGCAACAATCCCTGAAAGGCCAAATCGGCAAGCTGCCGATCATCCAACACTAGGCTATAACATTTGTTCTTTACATCTCGTAGCCTTTGCACAAAGCCTTCTACCGATTCATCATTGCGCTGTTTCATCTTTACCAAATCGGTAAGCTTCTTTTCATGAACTCCAGCAAAGAAATACTTATGAAATTGCTTTTCCAGATCAGCCCAAGTAATAATAGAATTTGGCGGTAATGAAATAAACCAAGTAAATGCTGATCCAGATAGAGATGATGAAAACAAATGAACTCTCAATTCATCTCTACAAACTGCCTCTCCACATTGAATAATAAACCGATTAACATGCTCCATGGTTGATGTATCATCTTGCCCAGAAAACTTAGTGAAATCTGGCACCTTGTAACGATTTGGGAGAGGAATTAAATCATATGCCGGAGGATACGGAGTCCGATAAGAATAAGTATTAACTTTGGGCTTGATCCCAAACTGATCCTTCATAATTTCTGCTATTTTATCGGTCCAAAAAGCATCAACATCTTGTTGACGATATGGTTGAATTTCCACCGGAGGTACTTGTTGATACCCTTCTGCATACCTTTGTGGCCCACGATCTCCAGCAATTGGCATATTTGCCACTATTTGTGGTCCATTAACCTGCTGGAAAGGATTCATCGGCTGAGCCACCGATGCTTGATTCTGAAAACCAGCATGCATGTGACCTTGATGAATACCTGTGGCTTGCTGATTTGGCTGAACTGTATGTTGAGTGGGAAACTGCCCTGACCAATTATTAGTATTCATCGGTACAAAATTTACCGATGGCTGGTAGCTTGTTGGCATTGCTGGATAATTACCTCCAACTTGAGGCATAACCTGGACTCCAGGTTGACTTACAAAAGGAGCCTTCTGCTGCATCGGTAACAAATTTGCCGATGGACTTGAACTAGATGTTTGACCCAAAGACACCTGGAAACCTCCTAAAGTTGGTTGTACAGTAGTTGCTGTAGTATATTGAGGCACTTGAGCTATCGGCGAACCAGCCGATGGCATAAGAGCTTTTCCCGCTGCGTCAAACACTTGAGATAATCCGTGGTTGAAAGCAGATGGCTCTGGAGGCATACCATATCCCCACCAATTAGTAGGAGTCTGATTATTCTGTGGTACAGGACCTGATAAAGCCGATGCTGATAGATCTGTATTAAGCTGAACTCGTCCTGATAATGCTGAATCCGGACGCATCGGTGTAGACTGTACGTTAGATAAACCTGCTGATACTGAAGGAGAAGAAATCTCTATACCCGCAACGGCCGGGGGAGCCGATGGAGCAATAGCAGATGCTGATTCTGGTTGATGATAAGCAGGCCCAACGTAATGAGGTGATGCTTGCCCTTCTTTGAAAGTTCGAATCACAGCATTATGAACAGTATTGGACAACACATTGGAGTGATTAATTAAAGCATGATTCACTGCAGAATTAACCATCTCTTGAAGTTTACCCGTATTAGAATCAAAGGTAACTTGCCGAGGCAACGGCAAGTCTTGCTTCTGGATGACTTATCCACTTTTGTTCAAGCTGAATGACTTCAAGCAGAGCTGTCTGTATTCTTCTATAGCCCTCTCCATAGCCTGCTTCTGATCGTCCTTAAGATCTTCTTCTGTTACCGCGATAATGTTCCCCGCATCGATCTTAGGATTAAGCATCTTGACTAGATCTGTCCCACCGAGCGTGCCAAAAGATGTGTTGATGCAAAAGTAAATCTGCAAACACAAAGGGCTAATACCCGAAATCGATATCCAAAGCGTGTCAGTCGATTTGACCCGTTAATCGACAAGGATGAAGATACGAGCACTTTGGTCCTGACAACAGCGATACGCCCGGAAGTCACGGCCAAGAGGTACTCACGCGGAACTCGAGGATCATCGAAGATTACACTGGAGCAATGCAACTCGCCGAATCGATGAGAACTCATAAAAAGGAAAAATATGCAAATTGACGAAGTCGCCGAAAGTAGATGTAAATAAGAATAAAAGCTGTTTTTGATGTATTGATTGATTGATTTATTACATTGCCCTTCACCCTATATTTATATCCTGATCTACAGAAACGTAACCAAATACGACTAGGATACTAAATCCAAATCTATGGAAACACATGACTTTGATACAACTCAGACTCTAATAAACGTATACAAGGAAATTAACTCCTATCTTATTCCATAGTCTGCCTCAGTCACGATGGTATTCTCATCGACCTCCTTTTCATCGGCACAATCCCTGTTCCATCGGCAGCAGCCTTCAAGTTCCTTCCATCGGTACATTCTCTGTTTCATCGGCAGCAGTCTTCAAACCCTCTTTCATCGGCATCGGCAATAATACCCTTAACCTTATCGGCAACACTTCAATTTGAATCCATACGCTACCACCACTCATAAGCAAGCTCACTTTCATCGGCTATCAATCCACACAATAATCTTTCCTCCACTGATTAGCCCTTCCTGATCATCTTGACACGTGCTAAAAATGATGTCAACATGACCCAAATGTTTTGAAGTTTTGAAAACGTAATACTACAATCGCTCTGTCCATGATCGCTCCGATAACAGCTGTGGCAGAACCTCCTAATTACTATTGCCCACCTGTACTTGTTATTGTCTTAAAGACTTCTAACCACTGTACAAGTGTACCACAGATCTTAAGAAGTCTGTCGGGTGTCCTCGGGAAACCCGAATCATCCACAATCTTCCGAGCAGGATCACATTACAGAGGCATCACAGTATTACAACAGTTTATATAATAAATTACATCAGAGTACAAAAGCGGAAGTCTTACATAACATAAATTTACAAACTTGATGTTCCAAACTTATAAAACTTAAGTTTAGTGTTACAACCATAGTAGTGGAGTAGCATTATTAACATTATTACAACACCAAAACGCGATGCTCTGCCCAAGAGCCAAACATCTCTACTCATCGTCGCTCGCTGCAAAGACACTCATGCAACAGGGTCCAAAACACACCTGCTCATGAGACGCACCTGCAACAGGGGTTTAACAAACCCTGAGTACGAAAGTACTCAACAAGACTTAACCGACAAAACTAGTGGAACGACTTAGGAATGCAGGCTCAGGGGAATCAAGGTGAGGTTCCAGCAGGAAGTCAAGTTCTTTTGCATAAAAGCTACTAATGGTGAATCCTTATTATCACTATTTTATATCAATATTATTTATTGACAGAATGTAAGTGATCCTAATCTAGATCATATAACTCATTCAATATCTTTCTGATTCTCCGACCAAAGTTTCATTTCTTAACTACGATGTTGAACAGAGAATCGAGTCTCCTTAACCGAGGAGCAACGACGATTCGAATCGATTAAACCCAGCTGGGGATTCCTAATCACACGACATATGTAGGACTCTAACCGACATATATCAACCTTCACTCAGATACTCCAAAATATGACCGGGTCCAGCGCCACCCGAGAGTATAGTACACCTCCAATCTAGCCCTTGGCTACGAGGGTACACACTACTCTCGCCATCTCTCCACTCCCAGTGCGCGGTTGGCCGTTCACATGTTGGCATTACCGAGGTTTTAGGCTTACCGGAGCATGTGATCAGTTACAAAGTCTCGACGCACACAATTCAAACAACGGTACGGTCCTTAACTGACTCAGTCGGAGACACTACAAGGGGACTCCTTTCCCGATGCAAGTCCACCGATCGGTCCCAAATTATCAGCATTAACATTCATCAAGTGATTGTCCAACAACCCTTCAAACTTTGTTTACAAGTTTTAAAGTTTTCTCATTAAGCAATACTAAGCATACTAAGCATTTTTAAATCAAAACAGTAACAAGGATGGTATTGGAATATCAAGGATGATAATGCAGTAATTAGGTTATCACTCAACTCCTAGAACTTAATGCAATAGAGCTGTAATAAAAGTTAAGTAAATCTTTTTAAATTGCAAGGTAAGTTTAGATGTAACCGGGGCTTGCCTTGGTCGACGGGAAACTCAGGCTCGGGTTCGGTACCGCAGATGTCAAACCCTACTTCCACGGGCGTCGGTTCTTCTACGGGGACAGGTTCGGCTTCAGTACCCTCCTCTTTTACGGGAGCTATACGCAATGATAATGCATGCTTTGAGATGAGGAGATAATAAACATGATGCTCGATGGATGCTTAATAGAGTTAACAACTTGAGTACAACTTCCCTTCACGGTACAGTTAAACAACAAAAGCTTTGAACCTAACCCTAATCTAGGGTCCGATTACGCTAAACAACTTATTAATGGAGTTTGTTAAACACATGAAATAACAGTAATCAAGAATTAACAACATGATTAGGAAAGCTTAAGCAACCAATTAAGAATGCTAAAGGTCATCAAGGGTTAATGACCTAAAGTCAACACTCAATCATAAAGTCAAGCAACATTAATTATTAAGCCCTAATTACCTGATTAATTAATTAATTAATCAAAGCATAATTTAAGAATAAAAATTAACTTAATCCAATTAAGCTAAAATTTTTAATTTAAGAAGCTTATATCATAATTAGATGATAAAACAATTTTCATGATTTTTGGATAAATAAATAAGCCTAGAAAAATTAATTAAGGACCACTTAAGAATTAAATGGACTAATTAATTAACCTATAAAAAGTACTTAAAATTGGTATTTATTATTTTTATTAAATAGTACACAGTGAAAAAAGGTTACTCAAAATTTTTCATAATTTTTGGAGTTATAAATAATTTAAAACATAAATAACAAAACTGAAATTCATTTCACATTTTTGAAAAAGAGAAAAACAAATTTTTTCCAACGTGGGCTGCTTTCTCTCCTCCTCTCTCTCTCGGCCCGGCCTGCTCCTCACGTGCGCGGCCCGCGTTTCCCCCGCGCGCTCGCCGGCTCAGCCCACCAGCGCGGCCCGTCAACGCGGCCCGCCCGCGCTCGCTCTCCCGCTCTCTCCCTCTCTCTGACGCGCTGGCCCCGCCTGTCATCCCCGACCTCCCGCTCTCCCTTCCCTTCGCTGCGGCACGGTGGCCGGCCGACGACCGCGACCTCGACGTCCTACTCCTTCTCCACTATCACGACCTACACCACCCTACAAACCCCCTCCACCCCTCAGCTGTCCAGCTCAGGCACCGGCGACCCCTTACCGACGGTGATGGCGGACCACCGCCACGGTTGAAAGCTCTATGTTTGGTGTTGGTAATTAGTGACAATGCCTAAGTACTAATCCTATGCCTAAGTTGTTTGTAGCATATGAGGATTAGTACATTCCAAGGTTGGTGGCAAGATGGACATGGTGATCATGATGGCCACACTTGGATTTGGACGCAACCCTACGTGATCAAGGCAAAGGTATATGCTTAAGGGTTGTGTTTTAGTAACCAAGACACCTAGTGGGTGTGGTTACATTATAGGATAGATAGCCGTACTATAAAGAGGGGAATGACGCGGCTATTGAACTCCTAAGTGCCTCTAGGTGTGCATTTCATGATCATATGCATTCGGATAGAACTAATAACGCCTCGAAAAATGATTGTGAAAATGCTAACACACTCGCACATGACGTGATCACTTGGTGGTGTTAGCACATTTGTGATGGCGTTGGAGTTTAAGCGGTAGAGAGGGTTTTCGAGGAGTTGAAACGACTATTTTCTACTACGCCGGAAGTCGAAAATCAAACGGAAATCAAACGGAGGCGAACGGAGGTCACAGTGGTGACCGGACGCTGCACCGGACGCGGTCACTGTTTGACCGGACGCGTCCGGTCAGTGTCCAGTGTCTGCGTGTTTTTCAGGTGTTTGATCGGACGCGAGGCGCGTCCGGTCACAGGCGACCGGACGCGTCCGGTCGTCCAGGGAGCTTACTGGACTCCGACCGGACGCGGGCACTGTGGCGTCCGGTCAGTTCTTCAGCGCGTCCGGTCACTGGTTCGTTTTGCGCGACTCAGGGTTGACCGGCGCGTCCGGTCAGTCACGGGACCGGCGCGTCCGGTCGTGACCAGCGCGTCCGGTCGTTGCGACCGGCGCGTCCGGTCAGTGCTTCGCGAAACTAGCCGTTACACGGCCGGCGCGTCCGGTCAACGCGAGTTCGGCTGTTTCAAGTTTCTAACGGCTATATTCGAAGGGGTACGTCTATAAATACTCGTTGGCCGGCTCAAGGCTCTTACGCTTGGACATTTGACATACTTGTGAGCACTTTGAGCTAAGCAACTCCCCTCCCACTCATCTCTCTTGCTTGTTTGCATATTCGAAGTGAGATTGAGTGATCCAAGTGCATTTGCATTGTGAGATAGCATCTAGTTGGCACTTGATGGTTGATTTGCTGCGGGATTCTTGTTTCTCTTGGTGGTTGCCACCACCTAGACGGCTTGGAGCAGCTTGGAGGCGTTGGCAAGAGTTGGTGATTGTTCTTGGCCACCTCCGGTGATTGTGAGGGGTTTGTGCCTACCTCGGCGAAGCGCCAAAGGCAACATTAGTAAATTGCTCATGTCATTGCAACCTTTTGCCATTTGGTAGGTTCTTGTGGCGCCTTTTGAGAGGCTCGGTGTGAGACCGATTAGCCACCGAACCACGTGGTGAAGAGGGACACAATGGGGACTAGCGTGCCGGCAAGCACGTGAACCTCGGGATAAATCTTCGTGTCATCACTTTCATATTGTGATTGATTAATCCCGGTGTTCGGTTGTTTTGGTATTCATTGTTGATCATATTGGTTGGCTCAATACTTCGCCCCTCGGTGAAACCCTCCTAACTCAACTCCGCATTACTTTCTTAGTTATCTTGGCTAGCTAGTTTGCTTTGCTAGAGTAGCTCTTTTGTGTAGCTTGCTAGTTGTAGTTGTAGTTACCTTCTCGGTTTAACTTGTGCGGTTGAGTGCCAATTTACTAGAATTGTGAATTGGATAGGTGGCTTGCAAACACCCCGTAGGCTAAGCAAAACTCGCATCTCGCTATTTGTTGTATTGATAAACTTGTTTAGCTTGTCTTTGTAGAAAATTTTAAAAGGCTATTCACCCCCCTCTAGCCATCAAGACCTTTCAACGGTAAGCCGCGAAAACGCGTCACCGGCGAGGTAACGTCTCAATTAAGGCATGAAAAACAACGAGGGGCTTACAGAGATCCTGTAGGTGAACTTGGCGGAGACGGAGACGCTCGGGAGTGGCCGGACCACGGCGAGGTGACTGCGGCGGTGCTCTGCTCGGCCGCGAGGAAGACAGCGGCGGTGCGGGCACTCCAGGCGGTAGCAGTGGGCGCGAGTGAGCGGGAAGGTGCGCTGGAGCAAGACGGTTGTAGTGGAGCAATTGGCGTGACCAGAGGGGACTCGACGAGGGCTACGGCGAGCGGCGGAGCAACGGTGGCGGCGGAAAACCGAGGAAGAGGAAAACTCGACCACGACGTGCTCGGTATTTATAGGACGATGCAAACGACCTCAACGCGACGGGTGGTCGGTCAAGAAGGCGCTGAAGCAAGAGCTGGCGGTCGAAAACGCGCCTAGAAGGCGTTCGAAGCTCGCCGGCGTCGGCGGGAGGTGGCGTGCGGTGGTTGGCAGCGATTTCAATTAAATTACCGAATTGCCACTGGAAGTAAATTTCAAATTACTTTCAAATCTTCAATAGAAGTTGAAAATCTGTAAAAACAAAAGTTGTTCCATTTTCAAAGATCTACAACTTTCTCAATATGAACATTTTCCAATTCGGCTTAGTTTTTGAAATTTGAATTTGAATTCAAAAAGGGACATTTTCTAGAATTTTAAAAAACCAAAATTACTTTGAATTTTGTATTGAAACTTCAAAAATTCAAAATACCAAAGTTGTACATCTAGGGCAGACCTACAACTTTGCTATTCAAAATATTTTCAAATTATGCCTCCATTTTGAAATTGGATAGGGAAAATAAAAAAGGGGACAATTTTGAGATTTGAATCTTTTCAAAATTACTTCAAATTTTACACTGAAACTTTGAAAACTCAAAACATCAAACTTGTAGCCCTTGAAAAGATCTACCAACTTGGTTTTACACTTTTTCCCAAATTTTGCTTAGATTTTGATTTATACCAAAAGGGGTAAAACTAGGGTTTCGTTTTTCAGGATTTTCGGAAAAGTTTTGAATTGAAACTTGATTCTTTCTTAACTTGGGTTACTTATGAATCACACCCTCACCCTAGGGTATCATTGAGTCAAGCCTCACATGGTTGACCAAATGGCTCCCTAAGTTGACCAGTTTGACTTCAGAAATTCTTTTAGTAATTCCTCAAATTTGAATTCGAATTCGAATCAAAAAAACTTGTAACAAGCTTTGGATTCCAAACCCTAACTTAAACTTGAAGCTTTATTTTATAAGTTGGACTTGAGCTTATACCCTACACTTGGCACTAGTGTATAACACCGTCATACACCTCAAATTACGCAGGGCATAAACTAAGTATTTGCGGTGATAGTCGAAATTAGGGTTTTCGGATTTCGAACCACACAATAAGAAACACATCCAACCTAAGAATTCAAACTCATTTTAGTTGATGCATAACTTTGTTAACCTAATCATGGATGATTTGCAGTGCAAATGATGACATGGCAGGTTTTTTAGTCACTATAACACCAGGGATGTTATAGCTTATTAGTATAGCCGAACGGGCCTACGTATGCATCGATTCAAACATCAAATCAGACGTACTGTAGGTGGCACATATTCTTGCGCTACCCTCGAGGCCTCGACTCGACTTCGATATGTCGTTCGATCAGCCAGGCCCAGGTGAAGAATTTAGGATCACACCTTTGCCCAACGGCGGCTACACCCGCACCGTAACCAGATTTTTGCCCGACGGCGGCGGCCACACCCGCACTGTGGCGGCCACACCATAGCCCTAGTCGAAGCGTACCGTAACTAACGCCGGTCGTGGGTTCGGAGGCGTCCCCGCCTCCGGCAAGGCGGTCGCCAGGCTCAAGCGGCAGAAGCACGGCGACGACGACGCAGTGTCGAGACAGACCGAGACCAAGAGGCGCCGGCATGCTGGCACGGGCGACGAGTCGACGACCGACGTGGAAGTTGCAGCGTGCGCCATCTGCCTCGAGGACTTCGAGGCCGGCGACGGCCTGGCCGTGATGCCGTGCGCGCACCGGTTCCACGAGAGGTGCCTCACCGAGTGGCTGGCGCTCAGCTGCCTGTGCCCCTGCTGCCGCCACGCGCTGCCCAGCGCGGGCGAGGCGCCACATGCTGACGCCGGCCAAGGATTTCCAGGTAGGGCCAGGCAAGCAGCGACGAGGAGAAGCATACGGGCCCGCCAAGCGAATGTGCGTCTGTTTGGGCCTGAATGGGCCGCAGATACCAGTGACGATGGGCTGGGCCTCCAGCAATAACTTGTTGCAAGCCACATGCATGTTTGATCAATTACATGGCAATCCGAGTCAAATGATATGCCATTTGTTTGGTTTCATGAGCCACCTGATGGCATTTGTATGACTGCTGCCTTGATAAGGCACCGTATGTATGTCCAATCTTTTTCTTCCGTCGTGTCTACGGTTGGGGCCACCCCTGTTGTTAGTGTAGGAGTAAATTCTCTGCAAAATTTCAGTTATTCAAAAAAGAACATGTACCATTGATATATGAATGATGATTGTATGAAAAAAAAAATATGAACTAATTCAATCCGATTATCATAGCGCACGCCACACCGTGAAACGAAACACCATTGAGAGCGATTGTTCATCAGTCATCACTTTTGCTAAAAGGATTATTTGGACCTTTCCTTACTCCTAACCTAAAATAGGTAACATGTACTCCCTAAATTTTGAAATATAAGATATTAAAGTGTTTGAAAAATTTATCTAAAATTATAAAAGATTTTTTGTGAATAATCTTAAGGGAACTTCGAATTATATATGAAATAAACTTGTGCATCCTAAATTACATATGAAAAAAAAACTAGAGGTTTTCATTGATGAAGTCGATGCTCTAATAGATTTAAAAAAAACATCAAACATCCAAGCTAGAGTGAAGTTCTCGTTAAGACCATTGACCAACCTTAAAACTTTGGACATGCTACGAGAATGTAAAATCCAGCGTCTCAAAACATTTCAGAACTAGATCCGGACGCTTTTAAATTTATTTCAAAGAACATTAACGATTGAATCAAATTTAGCAGCTTAAATCCTTGATCCACAATAGTGATCTCATCGTGGGCTATGTTGTGAAATAATTTAATGGGCAAATCACATGAGTATGTACGTGCGGTAAAGAATCATCGTCAAACACAACGTAAATTAATAAAATTGATAGATGCAACATCTACAATATTAGTTTAGGGGCCTATCAACATCTCACTATTTTTCGCATTAAAACAAGTACACTCCTGCGCCTACGGGCACGAGTGTGGCGGAGGATGGCGCCGCGGGTGAAGGATTTGAAGAGAGGGTCCAAGCGAACGTCCATCTGTTTGGGCCTGATTGATGTGTGGGTATGTGAGCATGTACTTTGATTGACTAGTGAAGATCTATAATCTTGTGATTTTTGTCGATTTTTTTTCATTTTTTTCTATTTGTTGTTCATTGGTCTATGTTATCAGGCTACCAGCTCTCATGACATACTAAGGCCCTGTTTGGCACGGCTCCACTTCACTGGTGGAGCCGTTTTTTTTTTGTTTCAGCTCCACGAACGGCTCTTTCGATGGAGCTGGAGCCGTTTTGACAGCCCATTTGGCAAAACAGCTCCTCATAGTACATAAAAAGTACAAAATGACTATAACGTCTTTGCTTTTCTATTTTTGGTATTTTCTTTTTTCACTCCCTAACGGTCACGAGCTAGGATGTTTGATGTCTACATTGTGCATACGTTTCTGCATGCTTTTTATTCCGACGACAAAATTTGAATTTTAATTTTTTAATTAAAAAGTTAATAAATTATAAATAAAATAGAAAAAATAATAAATAATAAATAACACAATGAAGTCGCAAGCAATATGCCCAAGGGCCGCCGCCAGGCCACGGTGTGCTCCAATGGGCGCCGCCACCCCCCGCGAGAAGAGCGGAGAAGCCACCAATCATCGTGATTGGCTCTGAAACGCTGAATGGATCCTCATTGATGCCCGATCTACCGGATTCCGTCACTCCCTCGCCTTCATTCTCGTCCGCCGAAGGAGGCTCCATGGCGGCGGCGGCGGCTCTCTTCTGCGTCGCGTGTGGAGTCTACGAGAGGAAGGTCACGAACAGAGAGGGGCGGCGGCTGTTAAACAGTGGCAATTTACGTAATTTATTCAAGATGTAAGGGCAGCGGCTTATGTGGCTGCGGAAGGAGCCGTGAGAAGCCACTATTTTTGGCTCCTTCCCATCCCATATGCTTGTGAGAGCTGAATTTTAGGGGCTCCATTGGTGGAGCCAAAATATTTTACCCCGTTTGGCAGAAAACAGCTCCAAACGGCTCCTGAAGCCGCTGAAGAAGCCCTGCCAAACGGGGCCTAAGTTGTCCTGCTAATCGGGAAAGCCCGAGCACAACCAAGCGGTTAGTGTCAAGCTTGGGCTCGCTGTTGAGCCCACGGGCACCATGACATAGCATGTTTGGCTAATCGATAATGATAAAATTAAGATCAGATCAGTCCCGCACATGTCGCCCGCCCAACGATCCTCTGCATTATCCTCTGGTCCATTTCTAAAAAAAATCACCCCTGCACGCCTCGCTCCGCTCCACCCCCGCACACGGCGCTCGACTGCCGGCCCTACCAGGCGCGGCGCGTGGCTACCCTCTCCTAGTCGCGGCACGCGGCCGTTGCGAGTCGTAGCGCTTGGCAACCGTCCCTGCCAGGTGCGGCGTGCGGCCGCTACCCCCCTGCCGCATCACACAGCCGCCGCTGCCTACAAGCGTCGCTAGGCTACTGCCTCCGGTGAACTCCACATGTCGACGAGCCTCCATTCTTCCAAGCAGCAAGGAGATGTTGCGATATGCTGAAAACGCATGTTACAAGCGTATGTTTCAAGTGTTTTAGATGTTTCAGAGGTATGTTGTCTCATATGGATGTTGCAAAAGTACATCGGGATGTTTGCACATGTTGCAATGGTTGTACACATAGGTTGCAAAGGTATGTTCCTAATGTTTCATCTGTGTTTTCGGACGTATTGTTGTAAGTGTGTTTATCTGGACGTTTCATACATATGTTGTAAGTGTTTTATCTAGATATTACATATGTTTGCAATGGTTTTCAAGTATTTTTTAGGTGTTTTTGCAAATGTTTCAGAAGCATGTTTCAAATATTTCATCTGTCTTATTTTGTATGTTGCAAGTGTTGCAATTGGATGTTTGAAAAGTTGATCAGGTGAGTGAAGCGGATCTCCATCTGGTCAGTGTGTGGATCAGACTTCCGATGGTGTTTCTCGCCTCCACGATGGTTAGTGGCGGTAGGCAGACCACGCCCCTGCAGTAGCAGTGGTCCTAGCGGCTTGAGGCAACTCTCGGACGGTGCCTCCAAGCGGTACGGGCCCTGTGTAGGCGCGCGAAATGGCGTGGGAACCGGGCTGCAGTCTGGGCGACAACAGTAGTGTTGGCTAATTGTTCTTCTTAGTGACGTGCTTAAAAGGATTAGTGTCGTGTGAGGCTATGCCATAGTGTTAGGAATCAGCAAGTGTTTGACTGTTTGTGGGCTCTGTTGGGCTGGTTTGTGGGCTGAGCCTGTGTGTGTGTCCGACCTAAGTGGTTGTGTAAGAGCAACTCCAACAGGAGCACCCAAATCAAAGCCTCCATTTTTTATTTGGGTGCCCTCCCCTATTTTTTTTTTTTGCCCTCTATTTTACATATGCTCTGACACCCGCCCTAGAACCAAAGCTCCCATATCCTTTTAATAGACTATGACAATTAGGACCCACTTGTCATCTTCATTCAATGCTTTGTCATCTGAGCTATAGCAATGTGTACCAAGCAAGGAGAGGCTTCGATCCATCTGCTACTAGCGTCGGGTCGGGGGAGGGAGGGAATGAGTCTCGGCCGTGCAGAGGGGAGGGAGGGGAAGGAGGCGTCGTACTGGGAGGAGGCCGTCGCGCCGAAGGGCTCGACGAGCGGCCGACTTCTCGATCCATCATGCGAGCAGGGGATGGAGGGGAGGAGCCTCGGCCATGGAGACTAGAGGGAGGGGAAAGAAGTCGTCCCTTCGGGGAGGGGTCGCGCCAGAGGAGGCCGCGGAGACCGTCACGCCGGAGAAGGGGTCTCGCCGGGGAGAAGGCTGCGTCGGGGAGGAAGGCGGACGACTGGAAACTGCCGCAACGGCCATGGAGGGCATCGCCGGGAGCTGGGTGGCCGTGCGTCTGCGAGCTTGGGGATGGTGTCGCCGTGCTTTCCTTCGGGAGCGGGGAGAAAACCACGGATGGGGGCTGGGTAGTGATCCAACAGGAATAGGTCTGGAGTCTTCATATTTAGCTATAGGGCTTAAGTAGGGGCCCTACTGCAGTTGCTCTAATGAGACGGTCAGCTTCTTCTTTATTCGACTGTTCAAGCTGGTTTGTATTAAGATTTCAACTGAAAAATAGATAAGCACGCGATAATGACATTAGATCCTTCTTAGGGTATGTACAACCCACAGACAGAGGGTCGTTTGCAACATTCTCGAATCTGACAAACAGACAGCTAAAAAGACAGATCATACAATGGATAGTGTGTTGCACTGTTTGCAAGCTGTTTAATGCTTTGCATGTAGCTAGATCAATGGTGAATACTATTTTGTATACCATTATGTTGCTATTTGATAGAACACAAATCAAGCATAAATAAGATGAAGGGCCTCTTTGGTTAAATGTGTTAAAGTTTAACAAACACTGTACCACTTTCGTCTTATTTGACAAAAAGTTTTTAATTTTGGACTAATTAGGCTTAATAGATTCGTCTCGTAAATTACTCCTAATCTGTGCCGACATGCATGCAATTAGTCTACATTTAGTACTTCATACATTTGCCGCAACATTGATGTGATGGGAGTTAAACTGAATGATTCAGAAACCAAACAGGGCTGAACATGATTACAATATTTTTTAGAAAACATCAATATAAATTAATATAAATCATATATTTTTAAAAAACATCAATAGAAATTAATATAAATCATATATTCGTACATCAACTTAGCTCCATACATCATGAGACGAAACAAAATCATGTGGCAACTCAGCTAATTTAAAAGAAAAAAAAATGACAGCATGCAACAGGCTGATATGATCTCAGTCCTTGTCCAATTTCAGAAAAGTAGCTTGCAACACTAATAGAGAATGGTAAAAATTAATAACAGCAGCAGCATACTCAGATTAAACTGAACAAACCAGAGAAGCGTTGATCAACTATGAGGTTCATTCACAACAACAAACAAAAATTCAGAAAGCATATAAACAATTTTAGGTAGCAGCTTCATGAAAAGACAAAGGGCAGTCCTAACTTGCTATTCAGAGTTTCAGTAACTTGCTGAGATCATGGAATTGATTCAATCACCTACTCTGACCAAGCATTTCATTTCTTCACCGAGTCAGCAAGCATTTCTACTTCCGTTTCTATATTTTTTTGCGGAAACGGGACCGGGTTCGGAAAATACGGGTTCGAAAACGTAATCGGAATATGCAGACATACGGAAACGAACAAATACGGATGGAGAGCCAGAAAATTAAATTAAGATCACATAATCTAATATTCTCAAAGTATACATATATAAATTAATGTAATAATATATACAAAGTTTAATATTTATTTACATGCTATGTACATGAACATAACATGCATATTTGGTGATTCGTAGTTATATTAACATAATATAAGGAGATGTAATTGGTTAACATGTTGAGCATAGATTGAAAACGGGATAAATACGGGTCTATTCCGTATTAAAACGATATTACTCGAAAACGGACGGAAAACACCATTTTCTACTTCCACAAATACAAAAACGGGATCTCGCAGATACGAAAACGGACAGAAAAATATAGAAAACGGAACGCGACGGTACGGGAAAATTTCCGTCCGTTTTCATCCCTAGTTGTAATGGTTGTACACATAGGTTGCAAAGGTCTGTTCCTAATATTTCATCTGTGTTTTCGGGCGTACTGTTGTAAGTGTGTTTATCTGGACGTTGCATACGTTTCATACATATTTTGCAAGTGTTTTATCTAGATATTGCATATGTTTGCAATGGTTTTCAAGTATTTTTCAGGTGTTTTTGCAAATGTTTCAGAAGCATGTTTCAAATGTTTCATCTGTTTTATTTTGTATGTTGCAAGTGTTGCAATTGAATGTTTGAAAAGTTGATCAGGCGAGTGAAGCGGATCTCCATCTGGTCAGTGTGTGGATCAGACTTCCGATGGTGTTTCTCGCCTCCACGACGGTTAGTGGCGGTAGGCGGACCACGCCCTGCAGTAGCAGTGGTCCCAACGGCTTGAGGCAACTCTCGGACGATGCCTCCGAGCGGCGCGGGCCCCGTGTAGGCCCGCGAAATGGCATGGGAAGCGGGCTGCAGTTTGGGCGCCAGCAGTAGTGTTGGCTAATTGTTCTTCTTAGTGACGTACTTAAAAGGATTAGTGTCATGTCAGGCTATGCCATAGTGTTAGGAATCAGCATAGTGTTTGACTTTTTGTGGGCTCTGTTGGGCTGGTTTGTGGGCTGAGCCCGTGTGTGTCGGACCTAAGTGATTGGGTAAGAGCAACTCCAGCAAGAGCACCTAAATTAAAGCCCCCATTTTTTATTTGGGTGTCCTCTCCTATTTTTTTAGCCCTCTATTTTACATATGCTCTGACACCAGCCCCAGAACCAAAGCCCCCATAATCCATATCCTTTTAATAGAATATCACAATTAGGACCCACTTGTCATCTTCATTCAATGCTTTGCCATCTGAGCTATAGCAATGTGTACCAAGCAAGGAGAGGCTTCGATCCATCTGCTACCAGCGTCGGGTCGGGGGAGGGAGGGAATGAGTCTCGGCCGTGCAGAGGGGAGGGAGGGGAAGGAGGCGTCGGACTAGGAGGAGGCCGTCGCGCCCGGCGAGGGGTCGCGCCGGAGGGCTCAATGAGCGGCCGACTTCTCAATCCATCATGCGAGCAGGGGACGGAGGGGAGGAGCCTCGGCCATGGAGACTAGAGGGAGGGGAAGGAAGCCGTCCCTCCGGGGAGGGGTCGCGCCAGAGGAGGCCGCGGAGGCCGTCGCGCTAGAGGAGGCCGCGCCGTGGAGGAGGTCACGCTGGAGAAGGGGTCTCGCCGGGGAGAAGGCTGCGTCGGGGAGGAAGGCGGACGACTGGAAACTGCCGCAACGGCCGTGGAGGGCGTTGCCGGGAGCTGGGGTGGCCGTGCATCTGCGAGCTTGGGGAGGGCGTCGCCGTGCTTTCCTTCGGGAGCAGGGAGAAAACCATGGATGGGGGCTAGGTAGTGATCCAATAGGAATAGGTCTGGACTCTTCATATTTAGCTATGGGGCTTAAGTAGGGGCCCTACTGGAGTTGCTCTGATGAGACGGTTAGCTTCTTCTTTATTCGACTGTTCAAGCTGGTCTGTATTAAGATTTCGACTGAAAAATAGATAAGCACGCGATAATGACATTAGATACATCTTAGGGCATGTACAACCCACAGACGGGGTCGTCTGCAACATTCTTGAATCTGACAAACAGACAGCTAAAAAGACGGGTCATACAATGGATAGTGTGTTGTACTATCTGCAAGCTGTTTAATACTTTGTATGTAGCTAGATCAATGGTGAACACTATTTTGTATACCATTGTGTTGCTATTTGATAGGAAATGGATCAAGCATAAATAAGATGAACATGATTACAATATTTTTTAGAAAACATCAATATAAATTAATATAAATCATATATTTTTTAAAAAAAATCAATAGAAATGAATATAAATCATATATTCGTACATCAACTTAGCTCCATACATCACGAGACGAAACAAAATCATGTGGCAACTCAACTAATTTAAAAGAAAAAAATAGCAGCATGCAACAGGCTGATATGATCTCAGTCCTTGTCCAATTTCAGAAAAGTAGCTTGCAACACTAATAGAGCATGGTAAAAATTAATAACAGCAGCAGCATACTCAGATTAAACTGAACAAACAAGAGAAGCGTTGATCAACTATGAGGTTCATTCACAACAACAAAAAAATTCAGAAAGCATATAAACAATTTCAGGTAGCAGCTTCATGAAAGGACAAAGGGCAGTCCTAACTTGCTATTCAGAGTTTCAGTAACTTGCTGAGATCACGGAATTGATTCAATCACCTACTCTGACCAAGCATTTCATTTCTTCACCGAGTCAGCAAGCATCAGCTTCCATCGAGCAGCCAAAGCACAACAAAGCCAACATTTATCTCTCTCTCTCTCTCTCTCTCTCTCTGTTTGTTTTCCCATCGAGCAACCAAATCAGACTGGGCCCTAATCCACCTACAGCTCAAGCTCCCCCTTCCAGATGACCAGTAACAGTAACTAGGTAGTCCACTACTACTCAAGTTTAGATAGCTGAAATGTGAACCATATCATCAGATATTCAGAAATGCATCAGGTTGAAATGAGGAAATCTAATGTTGACTCATGTAAATAAACTGAACAATGTCATCGTCATCAGGTTGCTAAACGGTGTATTCCAATTAAGTAGTATGGCTTGCCAGTTCAGTTTAGTTACATGGCTTGAAATTTTTCAGTTGCATCACCACTAAAAGAAGACATTTGTGGACTGAAAAAGTCACTCTCAATCACTTGCACTAATGCCAAATACATGTCATCTAGCTTTAGGGACATCGTCCTTACCAGGATAGCAATGAAATATCACACATCAGTGAAGCAGACAAGGAAAAGCATCGGGATGCAGAAGCGTAAGGAGTACCCGTCACCTCGATCCGCCACTTCTTGTCCGGTTGTCCCCGTCCGTCGCCCCGCCTCCACCAGCGCATACACCCGTCTCCGCTCCCGCACGGCCACCGTGGCCATGGGGCCGTCGGGCGCAGCCTGGTCTTCCCTGCTGATGCTGCGCTCCTGGGCTCCAGCGCCGCCGCAGCGCACCTGGGCTCCAGCGCGGTCGTTGCGCTCGACATTTGGTAACAGGGATTTTGGCGTGGGAAGGTTGGATTCTCCCATGCCCGCAACCTGATCCGCGGCTCGTTGCTTGGAGACGACGACGTCGTACAACGCTCCCTCCTCCGGGCGATTGAGCCTAGGAGCACGAGCCGTCATCGTCGTCTCACCAGACAATGGCCTCGCCCGTCTCCTTGATCACGAGGGTGTTTTTTGCAAAAAAAAAAAAGAAACATAGAGACGGGCTGAATCGCCCCGTTGTTGAAGCCACGATGGGACAGTGTGCTGCTGACATACTGGGGAACTGATTGATTTTTATTGAGTCTAGCTAGGATCCCAATGTCAGGGGACTGATAAGCATTTGGTGTCAAAATATAGATAAGAATAAAAACAATACACATTCTTTCAGCTCCATCACATCCCTTCAACGTCAACGCCGAACGCCCAGATCGCGCAAGCTGTGGGCATCCTCAACCAAGTAAACTAGTAAACGCCCGCACAACACGAGGGTTTCATTCACCGGCTAGCAACATCAGCTGACCTGACGAGCTCAATGATTGTGACACCTGAACAGTTGCCAGTTCTGCTTCTCAGAAAATCAGATACCGCCACAAATCCACAGAGATCCATGAAGATAGCAATATCACTTCAGGATTCAAAATCCAAAAAAAATAGTAGGAGTTAATTAGAAGGAAAACAGTTGATGGACTTTTGCAAGGAAATTGTTAGTTGACCTTTTGCCAGTTCATAATCATACCACCACTTCGCGCTACTTTGTTGCCAGTAGTTGCAACTTACAACTTGTTAGCAACCGATGTGCTACTTCATCAACAACTCTAGCAATGCGATACAATCGAGATGGAAATGGGGAATAAGTAGCAAGCAAGGGAATAGATGCTAGAGGAAGGTACTAGAAGGATCTAGAAGAACTGGAAGTAGATAATCCGGGTACAAGAGGAAAGGAGGCTAGAGGAGGAAGGACTCAAGCCGCGAAATTCGGCCGAAATTTCGCCGAAATTTTGAACCCTACAGTAACTAAGAGGCAGAAGAATTGTGTTCAATTGTTCGATGCCTGACTTGGACTCCTGTTTCCCCTTTTGTAGCTGAAGCTCCCCTTGACAACCTGTCCTGGGCCCACATGGCAGCCATACTATGACATTCCCCTCTCCACGAAATGCGGCTTGCCCTCAAGCCGCGCATATGATGTGCATAGCTGTTCCCCTTCATCCAGCATCTACTCTTCTTTCAGTCAGCAGAACATCCAGCATTGCAGGGAAATCTGTGGACCGTCTCCATAGTTCTGAAGGCTCCTGATCGTCAACACTGGATATGACTTGTTCAGCAGAACCTTCAAACCTCTGGTTGGTCACATAGAAGGATGGCCAAGGTGTCGGCCTGACTTGAACACCACCACTCAGTATCTTGAACTGCACGGCCGGTGGCCATGGTTGCCTTTGCGACACAGTATCCCAACCACAATCAATTACAGACCAGAAGCTGCTCTGTATGATCGCACGAGCCTTGCAGATGGTGGCCCTGGTGATGTCAAGCTTGACCAGCAAGGAAGGTCTTGGTATTGTACGGCCTGTGTCAGCACCTTGCGAGACCTCCATGGGGCGGTCACAGTGTGGCGGCAGGCCGAGCGTGGTGTTGAGGTCGGAGCAGGGCAGGTAGTGGTTGACATGGAGCACGACGTCGCCGCTGCTGATATCCTCCTCCAGGAAGTCCGGGCGGAGGCCAAGGCCCTCGCACAATAGGCGCAGGATCTCCTTGTCGGCGTCAATGACGACGCGCCGGACCTCGCCGCAGCCGTGGAACAGGTCGATGGAGCGTAGGGAGACCGATGTGGAAATGACATCGCGGCTTCGGCGCGAAGGCAGAACCGCAACATCGCCCTCCTGCAGCTGCTCAATGCGTCCCAGAAAGAAGACGCCGACGCCGGGCACGAGCGCGTCGTGCTCCTGAGCTCCGCGGGCGCGCGCACGGGACAAGAGCGAGGGAACAGCACCGAAGACGTCGTTGCAGAACAGGCGGAAGCTCGGCTCTCCCGTGGTAGTGAATACGACGCCGACGATGATGCACAGACGAGTGCAGCGTAGCTGGCGCAGACCTCCCGGCGCGCGGCGGCGGCGTAGGCGAGGGGAGCCGAGGCCTCGGTGACGGAGAGCTCGAGTCGGAACTTGGGGCAGAGGGCGCGGAGGGAGTCGCCGATGAGGTCGGAGAAGAAGCTGCACTTGCCAGCGCAGGAACCGACCTCGCAGGCGCGCTCGTCGACGAGGTGCACGTGGCGGCTGGCGCGGGAGGAACCGATGCGGGCGGCGACTGTAGGATCCGGGAACAGCGGTTTGGAGCCGCAGAGGAAGCAGTGGCTGGCTGCTGGGCAATCCGTCGAACAGGTAGTCGGCGGTGTAGCGGCGTCGTTGCTAGCTGCCTTAGGTACGGTCAGAGCTGAGCCCGCAGCCGCAACCCATGGCAGCAGCCCACCACCAGCGGCGCCTACGGCATCGGCGCGGAGCGCGGCAGCCGCGGCAGGTGCCTGGCCATCGCAACCAATGGCTCGGTCCAGCGGCACCTCGAAGGAGGCGACGCCAGACTCCGGGTCGTCGTCGAGGGAGCTGTCGTAGCCACCGAGCGGAGTGGCGCGGAGCACGCACTCGACGGGGCCGAGGCGGACGTAGCATCGAAGGCCGGGGTCGTCGGCCGCGACGTGGTTGTGGAGTCGCTGTATGTTCACACCGACGAACGCGCCTCCGCCGTGTAGCGTGCCCTGCTCGAACTTCACCACGAGGAAGTAGGGCTGCGCCTCGATCAGCGACACGGACGGGTCGGAGCGCCAGAGGGGCCTCCAACGGCGGGAGAGCACCGCCGTACGCGCGGCATCCTTGATGGGAAGGCGCGAGACGATGTTCCCGAGGAGCGCGTCGGGGAGGAGGCTGAGGCGGTCGAGGACGCGTGCGGAGCTGGTGACGGGTTCGCGGAGGCGCGGCGTGTACCAGGCGGGGTCGTCGGGCTTGGCGCTGGCAGCTGCGGGGCCGGGACTAGGTTCGTCGGTGGAGACGGCCTCCCAGACGTCGAGCTGCTCCAGGGCGCCGATGCGGAGCTCCTCGACGACGTCTCGCGGCTCCCTCAGCGGCGAAGCGTCGAGCGCGTCGGGGAAGGTGCAGGCAGCGTCGAGCGACGCCTCGGTGTCGGTGGAGGTGACGAGCGCGTCCACGGGGACGGCGCCCGAGTCGTCGGGAGCGCGTCCGCGTGCGAGCTGCTGCAGCTTGGTGAAGGTGACGCCGCAGTCGATGCGGATCTGGGCGGTGGAGAGAAAGCTGAAGGAGTCGTCGTGGAGGAGGTACTTGCGCTCGGCGGAGTCCCGGCGAAGGACCGAGGTGGACGTGCCGTCGGGGAGGACCGTGGGCTTGCGCTCGTCTGAATCCTGGTTCCCGTCAGCGTACTGCTCCTCGCGGACTTGGGCATGCTGCTCGAACAGCCCACCCCAGTTGTCAGCGACCACCATGGCATCGATCTGCTTGGGGACACCGACGCGGAGGTCCTCGGCGGCATCCTGCTGCTCCTGCGTGGCCACGAGCTCAGCGAAGCGCCGGTCCCAATGGGCATCGGACTCGTCGAACTTCCTATGCATCTCGGCCAACGTCCTGCGGATCTCATCGAAGACAAGCTGGAGGGACGGATCCATGGTGAGAGACCGAGAATCCACTGTCTCCGATACCAATTGTTAGCAACCGATGTGCTACTTCATCAACAACTCTAGCAATGCGATACAATCGAGATGGAAATGGGGAATAAGTAGCAAGCAAGGGAATAGATGCTAGAGGAAGGTACTAGAAGGATCTAGAAGAACTGGAAGTAGATAATCCGGGTACAAGAGGAAAGGAGGCTAGAGGAGGAAGGAGTACAGTAACTAAGAGGCAGAAGAATTGTGTTCAATTGTTCGATGCCTGACTTGGACTCCTGTTTCCCCTTTTGTAGCTGAAGCTCCCCTTGACAACCTGTCCTGGGCCCACATGGCAGCCATACTATGACACAACTTGCAGACATTGCAAAGTTTTTTGTTCACTGATGCATATGAATCCTTTTATATTGGAATTGGACGTGCAGGGAGCCACTGCCTCCGTGCACACAGTTGACCTTCCCCAAAATGCCTATGCCAAAAATGTACTACTAATACTCTCTCTGATCCCAAACATTTGACCTCCATCGCGTCCTTTGTCTGCACTCTGCAATGAGGCGATGCAAGGGCGACGATCCGGCGATCGCCGCCGCCGCTGTCATCGTCATGCTCTGCGTCGCATCGACGGTGCTCCTGGTCGACGGCGCCACCGAGGGAGAACAGCTCACGACGCAGCTGTCGAACGGCTTCGCCGCGGCGCACGCGGCGGGCGCGGCGGTGCCGTTCGAGCCGGTGCTGTACGCGCCCAGCGGCGCGTTCGCGTTCGGCTTCCTCCACGTGGGCGCGGCGTCGCTGGACCTCGCCGTGGTCCACCTCCCGTCCTCCTTCCCCGTCTGGCGCGCCACTCCGGCGCGCCTCGGGGACTGGTCGCGCCCGGCGACGCTCACGTTCGACGACGGCAGCCTGGTCCTCCTCCTCACCGGCCACGACGACGACAACGGCGGCGTGCTGTGGCAGACGCTCGACGCCGTCGGCGACGCCGTGGTGCTGCTCGACTCCTCCAACCTCGTCGTGCGGCGGTACGAGAAGACGGTGCCGGAGTGGGAGAGCTTCCGCCATCCGTCCGACACGCTCGTCCTGGGCCAGAACTTCACGCGTTCCTCACCGCCGCTCGTCTCCGCGAACCGCCGGTTCGCGCTGCGGCTCGGGAAGACGTACATGGCGCTGCACATGGAGTTCTACGGCGGCCGGACGACGCCGACGTACTGGAAGCACACGGCGCTCGAGGCGCAGCCGGAGAACGGCACGGAGCCGCCGGTCTACGGCCGCCTCGACGCCCGCGGGTTCTTCGGCCTGTACCTCGACGGCGACGACCGGAGAGTCGACGTGCTGTCGTTCGACACGTTCTTGCAGAACCTCACCGGCGCGTTCCGGCGGATGACGCTGGACGACGACGGCAACCTCCGCGCGTACTACTGGGCCAGCGGCTCCAAGGCGTGGACGTCGGACTACAGGGCCATCTCCGAGCGGTGCGAGCTGCCGACGCCGTGCGGCGCGTACGGCCTGTGCGTCCCCGGGAAGGCCGAGTGCCAGTGCCTCGACGACAACAGCACGAGCGCCGCCGCAGCGGGCGCCCTGTCGTGCCACGCCGAGGAAACCGCCGACCTGTGCGACGGCACCGGGAAGCAGCAGCAGCTGGGCCTGGGCGGCTTCGACGTGGTGCGGCGGAGCGGGGTGTCCGTGGCGTACAAGGAGGAGCTGCCTTTCCAGACGAACAGGACGGCGGAGGAGTGCGAGGCGGCGTGCGCGGCCAACTGCAGCTGCTGGGGCGCGGTCCACAGCGGCGCCAGCGGGTACTGCTACCTCATCGACTTCCCCGTGGAGACGCTGGTGTACGAGGCCGACGACCGGAAGGTGGGCTACTTCAAGGTCAGGAAGCCGACGCCGGCACGACGGAAGGGCATGTCGCCGGGCGTCACCGCAGCGACGGCGGCGCTGTCGCTGGTCCTGGTTGGGCTGGCCGCGGCCGGAGCTTGCATCAGGTACCAGATGTGGGAGGGGAGGAAGCGGAGACGAGCGGGGACGATGGAGCAGGAGCTGGTGCCGGGGATGTACAAGGATCTCAGGTCCATGGACAGCTCCAACAATTCGTTCAGGGCATGAATCGTGCAACATGAGGTGGATCCGAGCTCTCCTACTTTCTGAATTTTTAGAGTTTGGAGAAGAGAAAGGATCCAGGACTTCAGGTAGCTCAACTCCTCTCGGCATTCCACGGCTTGGAGTACAGAACGAACGGCAGCAGATTGGCAGACACAGAATTACAGATACAGCCATACATACAGAAAGGGGTCAGTGGTCAGGAACTCAGGATTGCTTCAGGAACTGCAGTTGTTTCACCTACCTTTTGATCTATTCCCAGTTTGCTGGAACATTTCTTGCGTAGGTTCTTGATCTATGTACAGATTTTCTTCCCCATTCTTTCAATTTTTTCTATGTCTAAAATATATGCACTTCCATGTGCAAGTTAAAGTGCAAGTTGGGACTGGCAGAAACAAAGTGCATCGATCCGTATAGGGACGAAAACGGTACAGAAATATCATGTACCGAACCACATCGCTTTCTACATTTAATCTAATCGAATTCGTATTTTTGGACAAATTCGAATTCGGTTCGAAATACGGAACATCAAATTCGAAATCCGAACGAAAACAGTTTTGACATTTTTTTACCGTTTTCTACTTTTCTACTTTTAAGAATTTGTATTTTCGGACAAATTCGAATTCGGTTCGAAATACGGAACATCAAATTCGAAATCTGAACGAAAACGGTTTTGACATTTTTTTACCGTTTTCTACTTTTCTACTTTTAATTCGGAATATCTCGAATTCGAAATTCAGTTTAAACCAGCCTTAGAAAAATTGTATCTTTTTCATACGATCTCGGATGAAGATGATTTTTATATAAAAATTATAGCTCTTGACGAGATCTACAACTTTCTAGCTTTTAGTTTTTTCATTTGAGATCTTTAAGATGTTAAAGAAAATTAAACAAAGTTTCAGCGGTATATTAATCGCGTACCAGCGCTTGTTGTCTTAGAAAAATCATATCTTTCTTACATGGTGTCGAATGGAGATACTTTTTTAGGGAAGTTGTAGGATTTGTTAATTATTATTTACTTGTTAATTGTTATGCACATCCTATGGGTCTATATTCCATATTATTTTTTCGTATACCAATCGTATTATACATAATTCTGCTCAAATTAGTTCGTTTTCGAAATTCTCAATATTCCGTAAGTTCGTGTTCATTTTTGAGTCCGCCTTTACTGCTTTCGCTTTCGATTACGTATTCGTATTCAAGTGTAGAAGTAGAAAACGGTTGAGAGGTTTTCTGTAACGCCCCGACCCGAGAAGATGGCTAAGGCCCACTCTACATGTTGAATGAGCCACACCAGCTAATTAACTCTCTTGTGTTTTCGTCCTCGCTTCACGCAAAAGGATTGATCCGGAGTTAATAGCCTCTCAGGTCCATGTATGGGACTAAACAGGGAATACTATTACCTCATCGCTACAGTGTCACGAATTTGGTCCGGCCCAACTGGCCCAATGGGCTGAGTCACACATTTTCTGACTGTTTCCAACCGTTTTCATCCCTAAATCTGTATATATGGTGTCATGGTCATGTATATCATCCTGTCTATCTTGATTTCACTTGAGGGGAGCATATGGATTTTTTTTGGTAAAATTTCCTTTCTTTTGCTTTGGGGAGAGTTATTCTTGATTTGAATATTTTCCACTCTTTGAGACAATGGTCAATTTGAGGGGGGTTTGTGTTGTGTTCTTGTAAAACACTAGTTTTTGTTTTCTTTTCTGTAGTTCTTTCTTATAAGAAAAATATAAAAATAAGAAAACTTTGTAAAATAGATGAGCATTATACTTGATACATATATGACATTTGAGGTTATGCTCATGCTACAAGATAATTGCAACTTCATATCTTGCAAGTGTGGTGTAGTTTTTGTCATGACTATTTAAATGGAATAAATACTTGAATTAAATCTTGTCATGGTTGGACTTTCTTGGTTACTTTGATCTTGTTGAAGAAAGTGCTGAAAATATCAATGCTAAGTAGTGCAAAAAGAAATAGATCATAGAGATGTGTTGTGTTATTTTGAGCTTTATCCGGCCAACTATTATATTATGTCGTGCAACCGCACGGGCATTTAAAAAAGAACTAGAAAAACGACCAATTTATTGCACAAAAAATTAACACTTTCCTATTATTATTATAAGTACGTGATTAGTTGTTGGTATACACACTTGTACTGTAGATATTGTTTTGAAATTCCTGCCAATACATGCCACTACAAGATGTGATGTATTGCCTGCCAAGTAATTTGATAAAAAATCATGCTACCTAACCGTGCCTCAGGGACTAGAGCTAGAAATACATCTTTTCTACATATTCCAAATCATTGTTTGAAGTATTCCTGGCAAATTCTTCTGCTCTGTTTTCATAATGCTGTCCGCTAATGCAGTGTGCCATTGTTGGCTTCGATTTTCACAAACCTGACCCAGCCCAAGATCTTACTATAGCCATTGTGTTTTCTACTCTGCCAGGAGGGTACCAGCCTACCATAGTAGTCCATAGACCACCACTATTTACCGCTCTGGCTCCTTTAAATTTTGATCCAATTAACATGTGATAGTAAAGAATTACTCATTGCATAGAGTGCAAAGCTTTCAGGAAATAAATTTGGCAAATGACAAATTAGACATGTCACCTTTTCTTTTCCAATCTTGCAACCAGATGTCCCATCGAACCATTGCATGCAAGTATGCAACAACATAGAGAGATGGACAGATTATGCTACAAGAGAGGTCACCTTGGTAGCACAACCCTAAACCAAAGTACATATGCTAATGGGACATTAATTGGTCCAGATTGTCAAACAAACCCTCATGATCTCAGTGAAGAAATAACAGTGACATGATATGCTAGATACAACTAGATATTTAAAGTCCCAAACAATTTGTGCTGCCATTTTTTGCACATTCATGTAACTAGAAGTCTATGACTGAACATAACACGCCCAATTACCTCTGTACCAGAGGTGGCAACTTTGTTGCTGAGAACTTTAGCCTTGCACTTCCTAACAATGTGAGATAGTAGATTCCTTGATACCTCAAATGTTCCTAGAGGCTCATTTCAGAAACTAAAACCTGTACAAAAATGGAAGGCAAATTGAATTCAGAGTTCTTATTTTTTTTGCTTACCGGAAATACAACCGGGGAGGCCCCCAGGTTAGATTGTTGTCTATAAAAACAGAAATTCAGTTACTAGACAGAATCTTCAAACTACAGGAACACATTTCCCTGAATAGGAAATTCACTTGACCAACATTCTGCCCAATCTGATTGACATGCTCAATTAACTTACAATGGATCAAAACAATGACTAATTGTTTAACACATAGTTTTCTAACCATGATGAACTACAACAATATCAACTTTGAACTATAATACACCTAGGTAAACTACCCTTTAAGAAGAAATGCAGAGCACACATGTTTTCTAAACACTGAAAGATTGAAGTTCAAAAGAAGAGAATATTTTTATGCTTGTTTTTTGGTCCAACAAATATGACGGGTAAAGAGAATAAAAAACAAGAGGACATGTGTGTTATTCTAATATCTGTGCAAACTGCAACCCTTGGAAAGTACAAAGACAAATCAAAACAGAAAACATGTGGGGATACATGTTTCTGCCCTCTTAAAGGATGGTAAATCAAGTGCCGAAGGAAACTGAAATAAAACTTAAATAGGAAAAATAGATCTGACACATTACTATATTATCAGAGAACACTATTAGTGATATATACACTATGAGCATACTTCCATAAATAAACAGAGATTGGATAATGAGGCACCAACATAAAGATATATAAGCAATGATTGAGATACATATGAATAAGTTGATACATGCAGGAGGTGAGTAAATATATGCTTAATCAACAAAACTACAAAAGTATGGAGAAGCAATAGTTTCATGGATAACCAAATGCATGAATGAGATTGTGTAAAGAATTGAGTTAGAGATGCTCAATGACAAAGGTGTATAACCGATCATATCGAAGGAGCATTCAAGAAAATGGGGAGGCTGCAGGATAATATGTCAATACAGTTTGTGATTGCTTAGAAAAATTAAATGTTGATATATGTGTTATTGTTCAGTAGTAAAAAGCAAGCCAAATATATGGTCCCAAGAAACCAGTTAGGTCATCTTTTGTCAAAACTAATTAACAGCTCAAACAGTCCGAACTATTATAGAAGTCTACTTAATATATCTCAATGTCTATGCAATAGAGTTCAACTTCGATAACTCCATGTATAAATTTCTGATTTTATCAGCCAACTAAATTTCTATGAAGGGCAGGGTGCTCCTTTGTCAATAATTCTAAGTGAACATTTAAGAAGCGGAGAGTTGCAAGTTAGCTTACATATGCCAAAGGTGCATAGGAGCTCCAAAACATTGAGAACACTTTCATCAACAATCTGACACTTGATTTTGACTATGTTAAGGTATTCTGAAATCTTAGCCGATCGGTCCATCTGATTGATGCTTCCTTTCATCTCCACTTCATAGTTAGCCCCCTGTAGTGGACAAAAACAAATTTCCAAGATCAATATGAAGTCTATGATATAAAACAATTTCATGTTTATATAGTATGTACCTCAGAAAAAAGTTCAAGAGTGAGCTCAAGAACCGGTGAGTGTTCAAGAATACAAAGTAATAGATTGGCATCATCAGGAACACACCAATATTCATTGAGCACCAAGGTCTTTAACATGCTGAATACAGGGCACCATCTCAAATCCCATTTGGAAAGAATCTGGGGCAACTGCATGCAAAGACGATAGAATGATCTACATTCTGAGCTTATGGTTTGAGTTTAATAAGCATAGTTGGTGGCACCGCATGCAAAAGACAAATCCCGTCTAACTGGCATCTATCGACTCCCAGCAATTAATGTTGTAGAGAATGCTTTGGAAATAACTTTATGCTCGACTCGTGAAGCTCTCAAATCAATATAACTAAGGCAGAGTGTACGCATACCGTGTCGGATGTAGTACAAATCAACACCAAACTCTTAGCTTTTGATAAACTATGGAAAAGCACACAACTATAGCCGGTGCCACCACAAGAACTGTCACACAACTCACAAATACAATCATCTGTGATGTCTGGTTCAGCTAGCTTAACGCAGAAGTCCCCACAATCCTCTGTTATTCGGACAAATGCCTCCACTACTGATCCCGTGCTGTCAAGCATGGGAGTCAAGTTCTCAAGGCCATCTAGGCGCAGTGAAACCAGATTTGGCGCATAAATGCAAGTGCGTCTGGGAGTCTGTAAAACATCAGTGAACATGAATTGAGGGAAACAAGACTGTGTGATGCTTAGATGCTTCAGGGAGTCAGATGAGATGTTCTTGGCCATCAAGAGATTGCACTCAAGCAACTCCAGATATTCCAGGGCCGGGCAGCTGGAGAAGTCAAGAAAACTGTTGTCGACCCATACTCCGCGCAGCTCTAGCCTGGTGAGGTGCTGGGAGACGAGAGGCAGATCGTCTAGCTTAAGATAGCGATGCCAGTGGATACTGCGCGTGAACTGCCTGACTTTGCACGATATAGCGTGCCAGACCCAGAAGTTGACGCGTGGCACGTCATCGTCCTGGAACTCGCCCAACCTGATGTCGCACGTGTCAAGCGGTGAACCTCCACGGAGGAGGAACAGGCGGTCCACCAACTCCCGGTGCTCCTTCACCGGCGGCGAGGCCTGCTCGTCATCACCCGGCCACCCAACGTGCAGGCCTGGGCCATCACCCAGCCACCCAACGCGCAGGCCTGGGGCGGCCCTCCAGAGGTAGCGCCAGCGGCGGGAGAGCACGCACGTCTGCACGGCCTCCGGCGCAGGCAGGAAGCCGAGGATGTGCTCCAGGACGCCGTCCGGCAGGGCGTCGATGCTGCCTCCGCTTTTTTTTCGCGATCGTGCATGAGCATGTTTTTCATCAAGGAGAAGAGAGAACCTAACTGCCATGGTAACCCGCAGTTACCTAGGCTTAACCAACAGCACCTAGAACACCTAGAACAAAAAGCAAGTCGGTATTACAGAACCGAATTTAGCGACAACGGATGGGTCAAACAAGCAAACGTCAACAAAGTCCGCAACTGACTATACCCCGCAAGGCTCCAGTTCTCGATCTCGTCCTGGATCAGCGATTCCAACTGCGCCGGCGTAGTCGCGACACCATTGAAGGTTCTAGCGTTCCGCTCCTTCCAGATCAACCAACCAATGAGGAAGAAGAGGGAATCAAAACCTCTACGCACCGTCTTCGGGATCCTCTTCCTGAACTGAATCCACCAAGATATCGCCGGCCCATGCTGAACGGTGATCATATCACTTAGATGCAGTTTCATCAGGCAGCGGCCCCACACCTCACGAGCGAAGGGGCATTCAAGTAGGATATGATCCAATGTTTCGGCGCTTTGGTGATGCTGCCTCCGCTGCTGAGCGCTGGAGGCGCCGCTCTCTTGCTGCTTTCCCCAGGATGCATTCTGTCGAACAGGCGGCCGACGTCGAATATGCTGGAACAAGAATCAATTAGCAGATGCGAGAGTTGCAAACCAACAGGAGGAAGAGGAGGCTTTGACGCGTGGCCGCCTCGCCTCACCGCCACAGCCGCCAGGCTGGCCCACCGCCCCCGGCTATCCCCCTAGGGCCCGAGGACAGTGGAGATTTCCCCAAAGCTCAAAACCTAACCCTATGCCCGTCCGCCCCACCGCCGCCCATCCGGCGGCAAGCACACCGGCGCGCCGATCCGCCCGCCTCCCACCCGCCCGGCGCGCCCGCCGCCCTCCCCTAAGCGAGGGGCCTCACGAAGACGACGGCGTGTACTATTGCCAACACACACTTGTTAATCAAAGATAGGGCCTCACCTCGGCAGCTGCTGACTCCCGACAAGCGCCAACCTTGGGCGTTGATCTTTGAGGAATCAGCAGTGAGGAGAGCTTGTGGAGTGGAGTGGCGGGGAGGCACACCAAGGCAAGGGGTGGGGAAAGTGGCCGAAGACGATCAAGGCCAACAAAGAAACCGGCCGTTTCCGTGACACTTCCGGGACATAGACATGTAGGCCCACATCATTTTGCTGAGTGGACCCGCAGGTCATGGACTGCAGTATTCCGATGCGTTCACTACTCTGTTCACCTTGGCCGTTGCTACTCTGTTCTCAGTATGTTACCCAGATACGGATACGAGTATAGGATACGATACGTATCGGATACACGGATACACTATTTTCAAAAAAAACAATGACACGGGGATACGGCTTGGATATTTTAATATTAAAAATTATACATGAAATATCTAAGCATTAACTCTCATTATGTGTTGTAGCGAGAACTCCGAGGGCCTGTTTGGTTTGCCTTGTTAAACTTTAACAAGTGTTGACCATGGGGTTGATCATAGGGTGTTCGGATACTAATAATAGACTAATTAGGCTTAATAGATTCGTCTCGTAAATTTATCTCAATCTGTGCAATTAGTTTCGTAATTAATCTATATTTAACACTCTATATATGTGTTCAAACATTCGATGCGATAGGTGTTAAAAAAAATGAGAACACTACACCCCCTGAGTGATTTGTTCGCTTTATGGGACAACATGAACGAAGAAAAACAAACCAAAATCTATACAATACTCCTGGGAGATCCGGATGCCTCTCACAGATAACAGGACCCCCTCAAAATCTATACAATACTCCTGGGAGATCCGGATGCCTCTCACAGATAACAGGACCCCCTCACATAATACTGTACTAAGCACAGTGACCAATCTGCCACCGTCCGATCCCTGACCTCAGCACCACAGCTGCCCGTGCCTCCCACCTTCTAGACCCAACCAAAACTCCTACCGCAGCCTCCTACCGCGGCCTCCGTCGTCGGCACGCCATCCCGCCGCCGCGCGCGCCTCAACCCACCCTACCCTCGCCTCCCTTGCCGCCCCTCCCCTACGGCCGCCGCTTCGCTCGCGTTCATCCTCGGTGTCGCGGCCGCCACCACGTCGCCTCCCTCCTCGGCCTCCCCCGCAGCGCGCGTGCATCCAGCGCGTCGCGGCCGCCGGCACGCGGCCCCACCTCGTCCGCCTCCCCCGGAGCACAGCCTTTGCGCTGGTCGCCGTCCAGCGGCCATCGATATCGACCGCCCGTGATTCCATTGCCGGTGAGTGCCTGTACGCCGTGATTACTTCTACCAGGTCTACAGAGTAGTGTATAGATTCATAGGATTTTGCTCTTTATTTTATTATTGTGCTAATACTGAGGTACCGCCTCCATCAATATACATGAGATGTACGTCTGCTTAGTACCCAATTAGTACCCTTTTACCCTGCTTAGGAGGTACTAATTCCTACTGTAATAGTCAATTCCTACTTCAACAGTCATACTCAGTTTCGACGATTGTTGCCATTGTAACTCCTCTTTTGGTTTACGTATATAACCCAAACGTTTACAATGCCTGCCTGTACATTTATGCAGATGAATACGTGATTTCCAACTTATTGCCCGGCGCCGCACTCCCTCCAAATTGGAGCTGGTCACAAGGTACACACAATTATACACTTGCTCTTCTAGGTTTTGTGCAAGGAAATTGATGAATCTCAGTTTACAAATAATTACAGCTCTTGCATGTCTGCTCCCAAATCATGACCTTTTCCAATGCATGAGGCCCCATACATTTAGTTTCTACCTCACTACATCTGTTCAACATTGATTGTTTTGCATTCATGGTGTGTTGAACTTTTGGTTTATGCTGTCGCAGATTCCGCCCTCGATAAACTGGCATCCATAGTTGTATACATGACATGTGTATCTGTTTACTATTGAAATAATAGTCTTTTACCTTCAAAGAATAGCTGGAGCTTTTTTTTCACCTCCCAACTTATATGCGTATCCTACAATTTCCTAACTGAAACAAAAGTTTGTTTTGGTACCCAAACACCCCTCACAGTTTGTTAGTTCTCCCTATTAGTTGTCTACCTGCTTCTACGGTCTTTCCCAACTCGACTACAACTATTATGTTTCCCAGAATCTCCTTTTGTTTGCTTCCTACTTACAATTACCCAGTTTTCTTTGTGCACAGGCACATACTATTAGGTTTTGATCTCCCACCATTAGGCCCAACGGCCTTTTGGGCCTTGTTTCTCGCGCCCTGATCGGGGGCGCCCAACCCTATATGGTTGGTGGGCCCTCGTCACACTGCGCTATAAATAGAGATGGGGGCCGGCCGGCTCAGGACACGAGGTTGATCTCAGCCGCCACTCCCACCGACATTCCCGATCCCGATCAGAGAGGGGCGCAGCCAGTGACGGGAAGCCGCCGCCGTCTTCACTGCATCGACTCCCTTCTCCGACCGTCGTGGTACTGATGGCTCCTCCGGCGAACGAGACTCCGGCTAGCGCTTCGACTGCTGCGACCACTGCCTCCATGGATGGTTTGCGACTTCTACTGTTTCCCTCTCTGTCTCTCTAGTAGGAGATGTCTTAGGGTTTGTAACGTCTACTGGAAACTTGTATCTCGCTGTTCCTACTGTGAATCCACCCGATCTGATGAAACCGATGAATCTCGAAACACAACAATGGTACCGGAGCCAGGCTCGCGGTTAGAATCCAGATCGGGATATAAGAAACGAACTAACTTGATTTTCGGATCAACAATGAACCCTAAAGAACCGATTTCAAATCGGGAATGAACGAATCGAACCATAACGAAACCCTAACCCTAAACGAAGATATCGCTCGATCCGGGGTGGATCCACTGCGGATCGGGAAACCGGCCGTGGCACCGGTGCTCGCGGGGAAGAAACCGAAGAAACGGGTCGCGGTACGCGCGGCAACAGAAACCGCCGGGGGCGCGGCCACGCCGCGCGTGGCGCCTTGGCTCGGGCACCGCCCGCTAGGCCGCTCGACGGCGGCGAGCTCAGCCTAGGGCGAGCTCGCACGCCGGCGAGGGGTCCGACGGCGGCGTCATCGTTGCCCGCCACCCGCCGTGGATGGAGCTTCTCTGGTTCCTCACCGAGCGGCGGAAGAAAGTGGGAAGGAAGAGAGTAAGAAATGAAGTGGGGGTGGATGGATGCTCCGGTGAGCCCCTTCCCTAGCCGGCGGCCGCTGCCCGCCATGCTCACCGCCGCTCTCCCGTGCGGCTGCGGCTGAGAGAAATGAGAGAAGGAAATAGAAAGTTAGGGTTTCAGGGTGAACCGCTCGGTTTTGATCCGGCGATATTACTGGATCACCGTTGGATGGCGATCAACGGCCGGTATTGGTCGGGGTCATAGCTGGGCCTCTTTTGGCCCATGCGGGCGAGCGAAATCTAGGCTCGGGCCCAGGTTAGGGCCTGCTGGCCGATTTGATGAAAACAAACAAAAAAAAGAGGGGAAGGGGGTGACAGCCTGCGATGCACGAGCAGGCCGGGCCACGGTATTTGGGCCTCGCGCGAAATCGCTCGCGTGGGCCGCATGCTCGCTGACGGGCCGCCCGGACGAATCTGCAATCGCGTGTGCGCGCGTGGGCTGTGGCGCTAGATGGGCCTACGGGCCGAAATTGAAGGAGATGAAGTTTTATTTTTTCCAGAAGCAATTTTTTGTATGTGTTTGATGAATATTTAATGAATTTGAATAGAATTTTGATATGAATTTTTCGTGCAATTTTGTCCAACGATATTTTGCTCAGAAAATAGTGAAATTTTTTTTAGTGCTTCTGGAAAATAATAATATAAGAATTTTATTGTTTTCGCTGCGTGCTTAATATTGTTGTTTTCATTATTAAATTCGAACCAACGGGAGAATTTGATTTTGAAAATTGAATAATTGTTGAAGATGAATTGTAGTATTGTTATTTTCTAACTAACGTTGTTAATAACAATATTATAATTTTGATCCATGAAAATTGTGCATTAATTTTATTTCTGCCCAACGGTGATATAAAATTATTGCATGGATGAATTATATGTTTTAATTTGACCAATGTTGAGTTAAAACATATGATTTTATGTATAAATATTTCTCACTTACTCTGATGTGGTTTCAGGAGGTAAATGCATTGTGAACATCGCGAATATTCCGACACTCAACGGGACCGATTACCGTGTGTGGCGGGAGAAATATGAACTAGAACTTGCGTTGGGAGAGGTCGATTTTGCCTTCATCTCACCGTGTCCCACTGAACCAGTGGATCCGGTGAGAAGAAAATGAATCTGACGCTGATTTCACTGCTCGAAAGCGTGATCATACTGAGATAAGAATGAAATATGATCTCGAACATAGGCAATGGACCCTCTCCAACCACAAGTGCTTATTGGTAGCTAAGGCCACCATAGAAGAACAGATAAGGGGCTTAATCCCTGAATGTGCTACTGTCACAGAATATCTTGATAAAATCAAGAGTCAGTTTACTGGGTCTACCAAGGCCACAGCAAGTTCACTGATAAAGAAGCTTGTGAATGAGAAATATACTAGTGGTAGCATTAGAGAGCACATTTTGAAGATGAACACTACAGCATCTAAGCTAAAAGAAATGAATTTGAAGGAAGATGATTTCCTGATTTATTTGATTTTTGTTTCCTTGCCAAAAGAATATGATACTTTCATTGTGAACTACAATATGCAGCCTGAAAGATGGGGCATAGAAAGACTTATTTCAATGTGTGCTCAAGAAGAGGAGAGGATAAAGTCCTCACAGGGTGAGTCCGCTCATTTTGTGAAGGATAATAAAAGAAAGAACTTTAATAGCAAGAATTTTAAACCACAAGGAAAACCCAAGTGGGATAAGGCATCTTCCTCAAACTCACAGGGAAAGAAACCCCAGGACTCTGAAACTCAGCAGAGTAACTCTTATGGTGGAGCTGAAAAGGATCAATGTAACACCCGTGTTTTTGCATTATGATAAAAATCACTAAAAATTTGAACTTTTATTAAATTTACAACAAATTTAAACTTGATTAGTTATTTTCCCTCATAACCGTTTTAAAAGAAAATGCTTTTCCAAAACCGTGCATCAAAATTCACCATATATATTTAGTATAGAACGCTTGAATTGTTTGCTTGCTTGATTGAGTGATGAAATGCCTGATTGTATGATTGTTTGTTCTTCTGGAATTTAATTGCGGCACCAAAATGACCTCTAATCATCAATTGCATTCTTGAAATATTTAAAACATTTTCATTATATCATAGAAATAGATAATGCATCATAAGTATAAACAATATTTAGTTATCTTTCTTGTTTAATTATATTAGCCACCGCATTGATAGATTATAGATTTAATTGTTCTTCCTAATATTAGTTACATATGACATCCTTGCTTATAATAGAATATATATAATATTTAGATACACATCATGGTTGCATTCTTTAACTTCCTAGCACTAGAAATACGTCGCCTATTTACAAAACACGATGCGTATACATACATGCATGGTTACTTCCTTTCTCTTCTCAATTATATGTTAGATAATATCTTGGCCTTGAAATATTTAGAAGCACATACACCATATATATATACGTATATTTATACCCTGCTAAACCGAGTAACTAGCTAGGGTCGTGCATACGTATATATGTATATATACATGCTGCTTACGTATACATGCATTGATGGGTATATATACGTCATCTAGCTACTAATTAGAAAATACATACAGGTATAGTCATACACATACATGCAAAACAATAGTCTGTGTACGATGGGCTGTAGCCATTTTAGTATCTCCTTTCCCTCCCGCACGAACTCGGCCCAGCATCGGCCTTGACCAGAGCACACGCGAGCGCTGTCCGCCGCGCCGCGATGTCACTGCGTGCGCCGCGGTCGCAACCGCCTCTGTGCGATGTCGTCTTCCTCCAGGCGCACGTGCGGATAAGGATTGACGCCGAGATATTTCCTCCCCAACCGCCTCTGTCCATCGTCGTCTTCCGCGCCCGAGCACGTGAAACAGAGCAGCTGGAGATATTTCGACGAACCGCCTCAGTCCGCTGTCGCCTTTCCGCGAAAGACGTCGACAGCGCACCGCGACCGTACGACATGGGCACCACCGCCTTCAATGGCCGCCGGAAATATCTCCCGAGGAACCGCCTCAGCTCGCCTATAAAATGGCGCCAGAGCTCGCCATCCTCACCACCCGCGGAGTCGAGCGCGAGCACGAGCACGAGCACGCGATGGAGATGCTGACGCTCTGGAGTCGCTGCCGAGCCGAGCCTGGGAGCCCCTCTGCTGCTGGCCGCTGCAAGGCCACCGCGCCGGAGCCCGAGGCTACCGCCAGCCCCTCGCGCCGTGCACCGCCTTCGCCGAGGCTATCGCCCACGCCGCCGACGGAGCTCCCACGCTGGAGTCGCCCTTCACCGGAGCCCAGCCGCGCCGTAGTGGAGCGCCGACGCGAAGCGGCCATCGTGCCGAGGTCGCCGCCGTCACGCAGCCTTTCCTCCCCTGGCCGCTCCTTTCCACTTCCTCCTACTCTGCTTCCCGAGCCCCGGTCGAGCACGGTCGGGCCATCGTGCCTCCAACCGCCCTCGCCGTCGAGGCCGAAGCTGCCGTCGCGCCGAGGCTCGACACCAAACAAGCACCGGTGGTCACGACTCCGCCCGAGCCGCTGCAGCCAGCCTGCTCACCCCACGCCCTAGCCTCAGTCGCCGCCGCACCTCACCGCGCCAGTGACCCAGGCACGCCGCCGGCAGGATGCCCCTCCCGCTCTGCTGCTGCTCTCCCACTCTCCTTGGTCTCGTTCTGCTCCCCCTTCTCTCGCTCAGTTGACTGCACGGCATGAACAGAGAAGGGATGGGGATGGGAACGACCACGGCACAGGATGAGGATGATGGGTACCAGCCTGTGACCGAGTGGCCAATCACGTGAACTGTCCATCCCCTCTCTTCTTCTATAGACTCGGTTCACATGAAATAAAGGCAGGCAAGGCGTGAGTCCACCAGATCGGTGTTTGTGTCAAGAGCACAGTGCCGGTCAGTTTGGACAGCTGCTGGACCCACGTGTCAGCCCAGGGAGAAATTACTACACGAAATCGTACACAGTGAACTAAAAAGTAAGTTTATAAATATAGAAAAATTCATAGAAAAATTCTAGATTAAACTAGAACAAGCCTAGGTCATTTATATAATTTGCACTCATTTCCATAATATAAGAATTATAGGAACATTTACCATGTTGTATTCATACGCGGTTAGTCGGTAGATTTTAGAAATTCATATCTCGTTTGATTTAATTCCGAATGCCGTAATTCTTTAACCATAAATCCTATACAATAAAACCCTACATATTAAAACACTTAAACCTAATTTTTGGTGTCCGTTTAAATTCTAGATTTGTTTGCCTTGATTTACTTTAGACGCATATATTAGATTAAACGCTCCGTAGCCGATCACTTAAATATAACTACACGAATAAACATAACGTATACTTAGTGATATATTTTCGTCCGTATAAATATAACCGTAGTAGTAATATAGAGGAACATAAGATATACCTGATAGAATTATAAAACACGCGTTAGAATTATAAAATAGACGCGCTAGAATTATATATAACCAACATATATAAATAGCACTAATATATAGATGCATTAGTAATATAACGTTACGCGAGAACCCGGAGATATAGTAGTGTACCGATAGTACCACCTACACACTATATATGGCTACACACTATATATGGCTATACCCAGGAATACGTCCATGTATGGCTAACCCTAATCACCACCCTAACCGAACCCGTAGGAACCCCCTTGTGGGATGGAGTACCTCCATCCGAATATTACTTCAAATTGACATAATAATGATAGGCTAGTTAACGACCCATCGCCCCGCTAGGACTAACCTGTCTAGGATTGATTGTTTGCCTATGCTTGTTGACATGCCGTACTTGTTATTTTCCTCGTTTGCGTTTCTTGCTTGACGACGCTAGACCGCGTAGGAAAGAAGACGTGAAGAGAATCCGAGGGACCCAGGAGCACGGCTACACCAGGACACATGAGCAAGAAGCTCGAAGGATCGGAAGCCTTGGATATACTCGTCAGCGAACGGAGGCAAGTCCTAATCCCCACCTGTCTCATACATTTCCATTCCTTTGTTTACTCCCTTTCTACCACCTCTACATTTTGCTAGCCTCCACCATAACCCACCATACCCGACCCTACCAACTGCTAATCTTAACATATACTACTTATTAAATCCTCATTCATGGATTAATATTGTTATATGATTTATGAGAAGGTATTGGTACCTTGATGAGATATGAGAAATATGAACTTGAGATAATAACTATGAAACTTAAGTTGGTAAAATTGGACTAAACCTCGACAGGGGGCGAGTGGGGGTAATTCATGTGGTATGGGTTACCTTGGCAGGATAGCCTGTGTGGGATCCTGCGGGAGATACTCGCCTCGGTCACATAAGGACCGGTTCATTGGCCATCTCGCCTAGCCAGAATTCCGTACAGCCACATGTCTATATGGGTAGACTTGATCTCACACCCCGTTAGATTGAAGTATAATTTTCACTAGGAGGCCGGAGTGGCAACGGACTAACTGGAGAGGACACGGCTGCTGTGTGATCTACCGTGGTCCGATCGGCATGGTTGCTTTGTGGTCTTCCATGTAAAATTTATTGTTGTGCCGTGTGCGAGCACCCTTTTATTATTTAATCTGGATGCTATGTGATCATCCATCGGATGCTGTGTGATCATCCAACCACTCGATATTCTAGGATGCTGTGTGATCATCCTGATGCTTGTGGGTTCCGGTCCCTGAGTAGTCCATGGTGGAATTATTTGGAAATCTAAGGTAGCGCCCTCTCGGGTACGAGGTCTCGTTAGGCCTGTCCAAGCCAATGACGTCTGGTGTCGGACTGTGCCTATCATGTGGAGAAATTTGTACAACCTCTGCAGAGTTTCTTGAATCTATTCGAATAGCCACGTCCTTGGAATGGGCAACCGCTGGGATGAGGTCCCCAAATGATTAGACTACAACAATTGTGATACTCTGGTAAGATGTATTTATGAATTTGGTAATCTATACTCAACTCGGGAACTAGTGAGGATGGTAATACCCTGCCAGAGCCCAACCTATATTTATAACTACTTCACTCTACCACCTTTACCACTAACCACCTCTCCCTCTATATATATATAGCCTCCATCCACCTCTCCACCCAAAGTTAGGGCTTGCTGAGTACGTACGTACTCACCCTCCCTCCACTCTATGTTTTTAGGAATGAAGCTGTAGGAGTATATCTGAGAATGGAGCTACTAAGGACTACGCCAGGAAAGGACATCAGGAGGACACCCGAAGACGGAGCCGTGTGACTACACAAAGGAAACTGCGCTAGGACTATGATGACTGGGAGTACGTTAGAGGAATAAGTCTAGGGTTGCGTCCGCACTCCAAGTTGCCTGTAGGAATGGAGCCACGTTGTCATAGGACCGCTGTCTTAGATCTCTGATATACGATGTAAGGCCAATGGCTCAAGCTATGTAATATGAACTTTGTAATGTGTTTCCCCATTATCAATAAAAGTATGGTTTTTTATATCAATCTTGTTCGAATTGTGCGTATCAGCTACTGATCCAGGGACTGATACATGATGCACAATGGACCCTAAAGTAGGGGCCCGACAATCAATGCAAGCACTGCTTCAAGAAGGGACACTATAAGAGAGACTGTCCAGACTTCCTGAAATCTCTACTAAAGAGAGGTGATGAATTTATTACATTTGTAGATGAATCTCTGTATTTATGTTATGCTAAATCCACTTGGTGGGTTGATTCAGGAGCAACTAATCATGTTGTAAATTCTTTACAGGGGTTAAGTGGGACGAGAACCTTGCAAAGAGGAGAAAGAACGATTAAAGTTGCAAATGGAGTGCAAGCCAATGTTGAAGCGATTGAAGATTTATCTTTAGAATTGAACAATGGCTTTGTATTTAGACTTAAAGAAGTACTTTATGTTCCCTCTTTGCGTAGAAATTTGATAAGTGTTTTAAAACTTGATGATGACAGAATTGATTGCCATTTTGGTAATGGCAAATGTAAGATACTTGTTAACAATAAATGTGTTGGTCTTGTCTTCCGACAAGATAAGCTTTATCTGTTATCTCTTGATGAAAATACGAATAATGTATGCGATGAGAATATGAATGATTCCCCATCTGCGAATGTAACTAAGAAGCGGAAGCGAATTGATGATGCCTCTTCGAAATTATGGCACTGTCGCTTGGGCCATATTTCGAGGGGGAGAATGGAACGGCTGATTAAAGAATCAATTCTTCCGCACTTAGAATTTTCAGATTTAGAACAATGTGTTGATTGCATCAAAGGAAAGTATGTCAAGAAAATTAAGAAAAATGCTAAACGAAGCGCAGGAATTTTAGAAATAATCCACACTAATATATGTGATCCATTTTCTGTGAAAAGTGTGGATGGTTATGATTCGTTTATAACATTCACAGACGACTACTCTCGTTATGGCTATATTTATCCAATTAAATAAAGATCGGAAGCATTGGATAAATTCAAAATATTTAAAGCTGAGGTTGAAAATCAGCATAATAAGAAAATAAAGATAGTACGATCAGACCGAGGTGGAGAGTACTATGGACGACATACCCCATATGGCCAAATTCCTGGACCGTTTGCAAAATTTCTACAGGAAAATGACATAGTCGCTCAGTACTCCACACCGGGGGAGCCTCAGCAGAATGGAGTGGCTGAAAGATGTAATCGTACCTTAATGGATATGGTAAGAAGCATGATAAGTTACTCCACTTTACCGATTAGTTTATGGATGGAGGCACTGAAAACCGCCATTCACATACTTAATCGAGTACCAAGCAAATCGGTGCCTAAAACACCGTATGAATTATGGACAGGAAGGGAACCCTCACTTAACCATTTGCGTGTGTGGGGCTGTCCAGCTGAGGCAAAAGTGTTTAACCCAAACATAGGAAAGTTAGACTCCAAGACAGTCAGCTGCCATTTTATTGGCTATCCAGAAAGATCGAAAGGATATCGATTTTATTGTCCTGACAGACATACGAAGATTATAGAAACAAGACACGCTGTGTTCTTGGAGGATAACATGATTAGGGGGAGCATGGTAGCACGAGAAATAAGCCTACAGGAGAAGCGGATACATGTACCCACTTTGATGGTTGAAGAACCATTCTTTACGCTACCTGTTGCTATTGAGCCGACAGTGCAGGACACTATAGTGCCAACACCTGTTGCAGGTTCTCCCATGGCGACAATAAATGAACATGAGGAACCTATCTTTGAGGAGCCTGTCCTTGAGGAACCTGTAGAACCAAATGTTGCACATGAGGAAGAACAACAATAGTCTAATGTGGAACAAGTGCCAGAGGCCCCTAGAAGGTCTCAAAGAACAAGAAGGTCAGCTATTTCCAATGACTATGAAGTTTATGAAACAGAAGAATTTCAGATGGGGGATGATCCCACCTCATTTGAAGAAGCCATGAGAAGCGACCACTCATCAAAGTGGCTTAAGGCGATGGAAGATGAAATGAAATCAATGAGTACCAACAAAGTTTGGGACTTGGAAATTATTCCTAAGGGAGCCAAAACAGTAGGTTGTAAATAGATCTACAAAACTAAATATGACTCCCAATGGAATATAGAAAGATTTAAAGCGCGACTTGTGGCGAAAGACTTTACGCAAAGAGAAGGGATTGATTACAATGAGACGTTTTCTCCAGTCTCATGTCAAGATTCCTTCAGAATTATAATGGCACTTGTAGCCCACTATGATTTGGAGTTACATCAAATGGATGTAAGAACAGCGTTCCTTAACGGGGATTTGGAAGAAAATGTCTATATGGCACAACCAAAAGGTTTTGTTGTAAAAGGAAAAGAAAATATGGGATGCCGCCTAAAGAAATCAATCTACGGATTGAAACAAGCCTTAAGACCGTGGTATTTGAAATTTGATAGAACAATAAAAGGTTTCAGGTTTAAGGAAAATGTTGAGGACAATTGTGTTTACGTAAAATTCAAGAATGGAAAGTACATATTCCTAATTTTGTATGTGGATGATATCCTGCTTGCTAGCAGTGATGTTAATCTACTAATGGAAACGAAGAAATTCTTGTCCTCAAACTTCGATATGAAAGATCTCGGTGAGGCCTCGTTCGTTTTGGGAATAGAGATTCACCGAGATAGAAGAAAGAGGTACTAGGATTATCGCAAAAGGCATACATAGAAAAGGTTTTGAAGAAATTTAGTATGCATGCGTGCAGTCCTTCACCTGCTCCTATTGTCAAGGGCGATAGATTTGGGGAACATCAATGTCCCAAGAACGAATATGAGATTAATCGAATGAAAGCGGTACCGTATGCTTCAGCAGTTGGAAGTTTACAATATGCTCAAGTGTGTACACGCCCTGACTTAGCTTTTGTTACCGGGTTACTTGGCAGATATCAAAAGAATCCAGGAATAGAACATTGGAAATTGATGAAGAAAGTCATGCGTTATTTGCAGGGTACGAAAGGCCTCATGCTAACGTATAGAAGATCTGATTCTCTACAGATAGAGGGGTATTTAGATTCCGATTATGCGGGAGAAGAAAGAAAATCCACGTCAGGATATATATTTACTCTCACAGGAGGGGCTATATCGTGGAAAAGCTCCAAACAAACCGTAACTACATCCTCGACAATGTATGCCGAGTTTGTAGCATGCTATGAGGCAACAGGGCAGGTGAATTGGCTAAAGAAATTCATACCCGGATTAAAAGTGATCGATGATATAAATGAACCGATGAGGTTGTATTGTGATAACAACCCAGCGGTACAATATGCTTACAACAATAGGTCAAGTGGTGCTGCCAAACACATTGACATAAAGTACTATGTTGTGAAAGATAAAGTTCGGGATCATATTATAAATCTTGAGCATATAAGTACAGAGAAAATGCTCACGGATCCGCTCACAAAGGGCTTACCACCCAACGTGTTCAGAGAACATGTAGCCGGCATAGGTCTAAGGGAAAGCCTATGATTCCCGAACATACGAAGGGCCCAGAAGAAAGTTCATTCCAAAACAGAGAAATGTGTTGTGGATGTTAGTCTAATGGCACTAATTGCTGTGACGATGAAACAGTTCAATACGCTAATCTGCAATGGAATAGGATAGAAGCAAGAAAAATATGAATCGAAAGATTGAGTATGAAATTAAAGAACGAAGAAAATGATGAGAGATCAAGAGGGAGAATGTTAGGTTTTGATCTCCCACCATTAGGCCCAATGGCCTTTTGGGCCTTGTTTCTCGCGCCCTGATCGGGGGCGCCCAACCCTATATGGTTGGTGGGCCCCCGTCACACTGCGCTATAAATAGAGGTGGGGGCTGGCCGACTCAGGACACGAGGTTGATCTCAGCCGCCACTCCCACCGACATTCCCGATCCCGATCTGAGAGGGGCGCAGCCAGTGACGGGAAGCCGCTGCCGTCTTCACTGCATCGACTCCCTTCTCCTCCGACCGTCGTCGTACTGATGGCTCCTCCGGCGAACGAGACTCCGGCTAGCGCTTCGACTGCTGCGACCACTGCCTCCATGGATGGTTTGCGACTTCTACTGTTTCCCTCTCTGTCTCTCTAGTAGGAGATGTCTTAGGGTTTGTAACGTCTACTGGAAACTTGTATCTCGCTGTTCCTACTGTGAATCCACCCGATCTGATGAAACCGATGAATCTCGAAACACAACACATACATCTACCTGAACCATCTGTTACTCAGTGCTTTCTTTTCGTTCTTGAAATACTGAAATCAAGCTTACGTCCATAACATGGACACAAGCCGCAGGCGACGGCGTGTTCATCTCGACAATCCATACCAAGTGATTACAAAAAATTAATTAAGAGACTATAATGTCATCAGTTCACTGGATACAACATGTATTTACTTTCATTCTGTACGACACTTTTCTCATACCTTTCGCTTTATTTTACTATAAACTGCAAACTGAAGCTGCATACTCTTCCAGGCATTCCGCAATTGCCTGTATCGACAACGCTCCCATCAGCAATACTGCAAATTGATGATTCCAGCTGCAGTCTATGTAACACACTCTTCCAGGCATCCCGTGATTGATTTCATCGACGCCACTCCCATCAGCAGTAATGCAATCTGCCAATTCGACCTGCGGCCTATGTATACATGTTGCTTTCGGAGCACGGTCTTCACGATTGGAGCTGCAGCTTATATGTACATTTTTCACTTTTGTTTTACTGCCTCATGCTTCTGCAATATACTTTCAGTACCAAATAGAATTTTACATATTTCGTACCTCGCCCATTTATTCGGGGTGTTCGCTGGTCTGGTCCATCCAGACCAGCCGGCTGATCCCCCTCACAAAACCAGCCAAAACCAGCCAAGTTTGACACCAGCGACCACGCCGATTACTGCAACAACTTAATTTAGGTATATGTCACAACTTCCTACCCCGCGCATCGCCCGGGGGTTCCTGCTAGTAATCAGCTGCTTCGGTCCTCATGTTCTCTCTGCTGTACGCCTATACATATCAAACGCCACAAGCACCCAGCTCCACCGCTCAGTCACACACACACACAAAAATGACTTCTAGAGGGGGGCGGCGCAAGGCTCGAGGCGAAAGGAGACGGGACGCGGGGGATTTGCAGCGCTGAGCAGCTCTCACACGGTACACAACACAAGACAGTGAGGACGAGACGTGGCTGTTTTCCTGCGTTGGGCCGTATCCAGGATGGCCCAGCCGCGTCTAGTACGCGTATCTGGTGTAGCACGTATCCAGATATTATAATAGACCGCTCGTAGTGGGATACTCTAATAGATACTATAAAGTTTGAGAGTATAAATATAGAGTAAAAACTGTTGCATTGGGTACTCTAAAACGATATTATATCATTTCTCTCACTCTATATTTAGAGTAGTACAGTGCTTACTCTATAGTGAACAGTGGCGGACCCCACTAGCTAAACAAAGGGAAAAAAATGTTATAACTCACAAACCAAAAATCCAAATTAAATTTCGATTACACCATTAAATTTATCTCAATAAATCCTTCAAAACTAGATCACACATGGATATATTTAGATAAAGTGACAAGTGGGTCCCACAGTGGATAGAGTAGATAGAGGATGATATAGAGGATGGATGAGTGCGGGAGAATTGAGTATAGAGAAGAGCATCTTGCTGACTAGGACGTATAGAGGATGAATATAGAGGTCCATGAGTGCGGACAGCTTTAGACCGACCGCACCGGGACCTGTAAAAGCTCCTGCAGTAACTTTTACCGGATGGAGAAGCCGCACCGGATACTCTAAAAACTACGGTAGCCGATGGTGATCCGGTATTTTCAGCGTAGCACAGTTCATCCGGTACTGCTCTCTGGGAAAGAAGAGTGCACGCGTGGGAGAGGGAGCATGGGTCCAACAGCGGGCCCACTGCTTCAACCAACAAAAAAATGTTATAACTCGCAAATCAAAGAACCAAATTAAATTTCGATTGTACCATTAAATTCGTTTTAATAAATACTTCAAAACAAGATGTCACATGGATATATTTAGATAAAGTGACAAGTGGGCCCTATAGTGGATAGATGAAGATATAGAGGATAGATGGATGCGGAAAAACTGTATATTTTGTGGTGACTAGGATGAAATATTCCTTTTAGATGATGAATATAGAGGTGCATAAGTGCGAATAGTCTTAGGACACGACTCAGATACGTATCCATCACATATCCATGCCATATCCGTATCCGCCACGTATCGGATACCCGATACGGCACCCCCTCACGTATCCGCGCTTCTGTCAAACGATGAATCCGTGCAGGATGAGTTACTGCTCCTCCGTCAAAAGTGTTAATTTTTTTAAGTTTAACCAGATTGGTAAAATATATTAGTAATATTTATATTTCCAAATGAATTTATTATGACAATAAATTTTATGATTCATCTAATGATACTAATTATGCGTCATAAATACTAATATTTTTGTGTATATATTTGGTCAAATCTATAGATGCTTGACTTCGCATAAAAAAAAGAACAGACACTCTGGCTGGGGAAGGGAATACTTCTCAATCAAAAAAATGAAAAGAGTCTACTTAACCCACTCAACTGTGATGGTTGTCTACTTTACTTCGTCACATATAAAACTGAGTATTCTGCCCCTTAAAATATTCAAAACCGCCTAAATACCCTCTTGAGGTGGTTTTGAAGGTAGTTTCACTAAAGTGGCATATTTAAAAATCTAGGTAACCCCTTAACAAATCAATGGTTGACTTAAACCATAAACTATAAAACGTGATATTCTAGGACGTTTGGACAACGTTTCCCATCATAATGGCCTAAGTACTCATGCTTGCACACAGGCCCATTTACTGCCCCCACCTCCCTACTCTTTTTTAGGCTAACCCACTGCCCAGCGAGCAGCACGTGACATCTTGACTCTTTCTTCACCTCCCAGCACCATCGACGGCATTAAGCTCAAGCACCATGCTTGCATCCTCGTCATCTTGCCCCTCCTACATCCTCCATTCGACCATCCTTCAGTTCTTAGGTAGCCATAGGAGGAAAAAGTGAGAGCAGGGGCAAGGATGTGGGAGGCGTTGGATGACAACAACACATACGCAATGCATGAGCTAAATGTCGGTGAGGAATGCCATGAGGTGTAGCAGGAGACAAGATGGTACTCATTGAAACGGTGATGCAAGCCTGAGAAGAGGGCCTGCACGCAAGCATGGGTGCTTAGACTAGTGTGGTCGGATACAATGTAGATCTCATCGAGAACTATAGTTTTCATATAAAAATCATCTTCGTTTGAGATCATATGAAAAAAAAGATATGACTTTTCAAAAGTGAAGCTTTGCCACTGGCATATGGTGTCACAGAACCGACCAGATTATAAGAATGTAAGTACAAAAACAATCACTGAAGTGATCAAATTCCTGTATTGAAGCTCCCATAATCCCGGTAGTCCGGAAATCTCGAAGGATTTCAAACAACTTTCGACATACAAACCAAGATCGTAGTGATTCAACACAACATATCATTCGTTACAACATTTCGCAAGTGGCATATGGATTACATCCATCGGAGTTCAAATAAAATATTACAAACCAAGTTCGTTTTGCGTAAGCAACATAGTTTAGTACATAACGTCATAGTTTCAAATACATTGCCAGGTCTTAGTCATGTCCAACCAAAAGCATCTCATGGAAGATAACTAGCGGAGATCGCGTCCAACGATCTAATCCTCGTCTCCAATAGAGAGGAGGCAATACCTGCAGCAACCAAAGTAGAACTGGTCATCTACAACAGGTGGGAAATAAATCCTGAGTACGAGAAGGTACTCAGCTAGACTTACCCGTCAAAAATCAGAAATAAAGGACATCAAGGATCATGCAAGGCTTATAAGGTGGGCTAACTTGACACAATTGCATAAAAGAGCTTAAGAGCATAAGTAACCAATTAAACTTAGCATCAAGTTCATCATCATTAACCTGTCAACTATATTTGCACCTGTACTAGAGCACTCACTTATTAGGAGCCAACAATATTAACCATAGCAGGTATAATAAGATTGTCATCCTCATATCATCATTTCTGAACCATCATGTTATTTAGTGTATCTACTGTGGAGATATGCCCGTCAAGTTCTCACTAACCGGTGAGAGATGGCGACTCGAATCGAATTGCAACTCAGCTGAGGGGGTATTCCTAACTCTCACTCTGGCATACTTTGCAAGGGTAGCCGTGGGTCATCTTTGGTACAACTCAGGAACCAACTTCGTGGGTTCAGTCAGCGCCAGCACTCTCAGGGATTACCCTTCTGCCAGGATGATCAGGACTTTTAAATCACCTGCCCTTGAACTCACGCTTACGGCTCCCTTCCGAGACGCACTTTATACTTACCGACTCCTGGCCTGAGTTGAGCTACTCGGCTTCGTGGTCGGTCTCCAAACCCGACCAACTAAGAGAGAGGCATGCATTCAACATGAACAGGAAAGGCTATAAGAATCGGTCCTTAATCGACACAGACGGAGTCACTGCAAACCGGCGAGCCTCCGCCTGGTCTTCAATTCAAATGAAGACAAGTTCTTTTCCACGATAGCAAAAATAGCCAACCGTGCCACATGTATATTCCTATAGCTCGCAAGTGACAGGAAATCACCTGACTTCTACCGCATTAAAGCAGGACTAAGCAACTACATGAGCCTGAGCTACTTAGGATTCAGGGTATCAATATCTGGACAAGGATTGGATAACCAATGCAGCAAGTGTTTTCATCCAACACCTAAACTTAATGCAACAATATATATAACAATAATACTTTAATTGTATTTCAGAAATTAGGAGGCTTATAATCTCCGGGGCTTGCCTTTCACAAAGTTGCACGGACGATGGTCCGGGCACTTAACAACGACCTTGTCTGGGACTTCTTCTGAAAGCTGCACCTCCTAAATCTCCGGTGTTGGCTGCTGCTGCTCCTCGCTCGGCTCCTCGAATTCCAGCAGTGTCACTCCTTCCGGTACACCTATTGCATGCATATGTACAAAATAAATATCATGGATGCATAAGGAATGACATGATGCTCATGGTGAATGGATGACAGTAAGTAAATATTTTTAACCAACATTACTGGACACTCGTTTACTGAGTACTAATAGCTCTATTCAAATCACTTTAAACATGTACCTATCTTGACTTGAAAGCACAAGATTAACTTACCTAACTTGCATAACCTAAGATAAAGATGTTAATCTTCAGTTAAGGGCCTAACACCTGCACCTAAACTTATCTTAATCAACTTAAGTGTTTATTTGCATCACAACATGCTTATAATAGTAAAGACATTCATCACAGAAAGTTGCAAGTTTCATATGCACAGAATAGTTCACGAAATCACTCATAGTAGGAGTTCTACAAATTCAAATGACTTGCAAGAGGACATTCTGGAAAGCTTATGAAATTCTCTACAAATAATTTATAAACATCAAAGCATGATTCTTACGTTAACCAAGTCGAATTCAAGTAAACACATAATCTGTCCTGTGTAGACAGAGAGCAATTCAACTCTGAACCCAACTTAGAACAGCTGTAGTTTCTAAACTACATGGCCAAATGCTACCAAAATTTAACAGCAGCTAGATCATGAAATTCAAAACAACTTTGTTATAAACCCCAAGACATGAAATCATCATTTTCATGGGGTAATTAACAGTCTCTCCGAATCTGTCCAGAAATGACAGATGCACTGAATTAAATATTTAGTGATGATGCAAAAGTATAATTGGACTAAACCAACTTTACCAACTTGTTGTGCATATCAAAGGAACATCAGAAAGTATAGTACCAACTTCTAAATAAATTATTTAATATCCTTTTCTAATTTATTTAGTTAATTAGGTGATTAAAGCAACATATAGTAAAACTGCACAGAAAAATCTACAAAAATTACAGTAGCTACCACATGCTCTACATAGATCACCATAAAAATTTCAAAGCAATTGGACAAGCCGAACTTGCTTTATCAAAAAAAATATGGCATGTCTATTTCTAGCATAAATAGGAAACCCTATTAAAAAGTATCAAACAACAGATTTTCTATTTTTCCTAGCATCCTTCTAGCATAGGAATAACACTCACCAAATTTTACCATTACTGAACCTATAAAAAAATTATGAAAATTCACCCAAGATCCATCCATGCAAACAAGAGAAATACATAACTCCTATATATAGTGTCCAAAGTGTATGAAAATTTAACTACAAGCTATTCATGATATGAACAGTACACCATAAAAATTTCATGCCATTTGGAGCTACCCAGAAAAAGGTATAATTACCACTATTTCCCACATGATTAAAAGAGATAATTAGTAACTCTATTTTTCATAACAGAACATGGCACATATTATATTTTTAATATAAACTAGACATTACCAGGAACTCAACAAATTTGGAACCACATCATTTGGATCTACCAAACTTGAGTTATGCATTTTTGAATCTATACATAAATCTGTGAAAAAGAATAAAAGAAAAACAACTTCCTGCAACTACTCGGGTTACCAGGCCGGCCCGAAAGCCCAGCTCGGCCCATGGTGGCCCAGCAACCCAACTCAAGGGGGATCTCGCGCGCTGACACGCGGACCCCGCTAGTCATTAACACGCAGCGCAGGGGAGGAGCTTCGGCTGGCGTCTCCTCGCCGCCGGTGACCCTTTCGACGAAGACAAGCACTTCAGCATGCTCTCTGTGTCACCTCGCACCTTGGCACACCATTTTCCCCAACTCAACCTCACCGAAGCACGCTCACCGACGGCTCAGGCGGACGGCGGCACTCGGCTCCCGTCGTCGACGACGAAGATGACCCCGATTGAGGCAAACCCCGGGACCTACTGACTCTACATCACGCTACTAACTCAATGAACCCGATAGCTAGGCGAGAGGAAGGCCACGGTGGCGTAGCCACGGCGGTGGAGAAGCTCAGCGGCGCTCCGAGCAGGGCAGTGGAGAAGAAGGGCCTTTTTCCGCTCTACCTGGGGCTCGGCCGGCTCAGCTAAGGGATGCAACGTGTAGAGGAGGTCGTGGTGGAGATTTTGGCCAAGTCGATTTGGAAATGGCGCGGTGGTGCACGCGCACGAGCTCGTCGGAGCTCGCGGTGGCGATGATGGTGCGGCTCTCCACTTCGGTGGAGACAGAAGGGAGGAAGGGAGGAAATGAAGGCGAGGGATACTTCGTGGCGCTCATGAGGTGCTCGTGAGCGGACGTGCAGCCTCCCTGTCGGCGTACAGTCGCCAGGTGGCGAGCGCAACCTGGCGCTGTCAGCCACCGAGCTCAGCTCGTTTTGATTCAGAGCTTGACGATGTTGAATGACAGAGCGATTTCAACGCCTCATAGCTCATAATCTAGGTCGATTTGGTGAGAGCCATAGTTAGCAAAAATGTAGAGCTATGTGAGGTCTCCAATTTTGTCAATATGGACTTGAGCTATTTTGGCCTAGATTTGGAACTACAGAGCCCTAAAGTAGGGTACCTCGAAACTGTAAGTCAGATGTAAGACTTAGAAAATTTTCTAAGTGTTGCATCAACACCCCAACTGACTTGTGGGCCCTGTTTGAGCATCTTTCGGCCATTTTCATGAGATGGCCATATTGAGACTTTTGTTCCTTGATAAATTTGCTACAACTTTGGTAAAGGGTGCACATCCATGCAAGGTCTCTAGGTTAGACTTTTTAATCAGTCAAGCTAGGACACTCTATAGGTCACCTCAAGGTCAAACCAGTGGCGGATCCAGGTTTAAAAACCTGTGGGGCCAAACTAGTTGATTTTAAGCTAATCAATACAATATACAGTGCGTACAGTAGTGTACAGTATGCATGTTAGAAAAAGTTGTGGGGCCAAGTGGCCCCATAGCTTACACGTAGATCCACCACTGGGTCAAACCTCATCTAGAGGGCAAATTAGTCATTTTGGTCAACATGAACATTGCTCCACTAATTACCCTAAGTGTAGTTAAGGTGTATTAGACCATAATTAACCACTCTACCCAAGTGTTACACCAACTTCTAAGTACCACATGTGATGAAACGAGCAAAACACTCAAATTATCCTATGTTGCGAACCCATGTTTCACATGTTTCGTAGCCTTGTTGCAAAACTCAAGCTTGTCATGTTACACTACAATGTTGTCATGTTTCAAGGTATGAGAAACTCATGTTGCATCCACATGTTGCACTAACTACAATTTACAAGCAACCGTATATGAAACAAACAAAATTGAGAATGTTGCATACACATGTTTCAAGTACAATTGCATGATGAGATGAATGATGCACATGTTTATGAAATGAAAATGCAATTTGTGGGAGCCAAACACCTAGGGTGTTACATATGGGTCCATTTGTCAGATCTATGTAAAGCGTTGAATCGACATGCCACATCAGATCTATGTAAAGCGTTGAATCGACATGCCACATAGGATAGCTCGGGTAAATGTCCGTTTGGATCTGGATAAGATCTCTTATAACTCAGTGAGCCATAAATACATTTTGAGACTTTGAGGACTTAGATAATGCTCCCTTCATGTTCCTCAAGATAGTCCTTTTGAGGTTGTCTTAAGTCAAACATTTTAAACTTTGATTACAAATAAATTTTTTGGGTTAAGTTTGAAAACATGAAAGTGATATAAGTAGATTCATCTCAAAATGTAGTTTTATAAAAGTATATATTGACTATATTTTATAAACATTTTATATCAAAAAGTAGTGGTCAAAGTTGTTTTTTAAGACCGTATCAATATCAAAACGACTTTCTCGAGGATATGGAGGGAGTATCTTGTTTGAGAATAGCTGCCGGTGAATTTTAGTCTAAATAGTTGTTTGAATGTATTGGGCGCTATACGCCTATACAGAGGGAGCGCATGGCAGAGCGAGACATGACCAGTGCTGGTGCCTGTAGAACGGTAGAACCCCGTGTATTCGTAAGAGAGCAATAAAATAAAAATCAAAATTCAATTTATTTTTAGCAAGTTTAGCACCTCTTTTCTAATCACCTCCTTTTAGCTTTTCTGGCTCCGCTGAGAGTCGTTTTGATTTTTTTTAGAAACATTTTTATTATGTACCAATGCATGTGGCATGACCAAAGTTACTAGTTCCTGGAAATTTAGTTTGAGAAGACGTGCTGTTTTAAAATATTAGTGTTTTTAGCTAAAAAAATTCTGAATACGGTGGGCTCCTCCGTCCCACCCGTCAGTGAGAACGAAAGTTAAGGTGTGGCCGACTAGAGAGAAGATTCAGCACTAAACATGCACTAAACATGAACATGATACCAAACCAGGGTAAAAATACAGCTAAGGTTGAGTTACAAGAAAATTTTACAGTAGACGGCAGTACGTACGTGCGTGTAAATGTAAAGGTAACACAACTAGATGTTTTCCTCACGGATTCCCCGGGCGGCGGTTCTTGGAAGCGGCGGCCGGCGGTACGCCAGGAACCACCGGAGGGAGAAGTGGCAAGGGTGGAAGAAGCTGGGGCGGCGGCGGCGGTGGCGGCGGGTTAACCAACGGCAACCCCGGCAACGGTGGTATTATCGACGACGGCGGTGGCTGTGGGACAAGCGGTGGCAGGACGGACGGCGGAGACGGGGCAGGCAGGACCGGCGGCACGAGAGACGGCGGGGCCGGCGTGACCGGGTTCGGCGGGATAGGCACGCCGCCGACGTTCGGTGGCTCCGGTACGAACGGGACCGGCGGGAAGAACAGGCCCTTCTGGCTGCAGAGCTCCGGGCGGACGGTGAACGCGCCGGCGGAGAAGACGCGAGCGCCGCCGCCGCCGCCGCCGCCGCCGTGGTGCTTATGGTGGCCGTGGTGGGCGATGAGATGGAGCCCGCGGGCGGAGCTGGTGGCGGTGGCGACGCATGGCGGCGCCTGAGGGAGGTGCACCGTCACCGAGCAGGACGTGATGGATTGGAGTCGGAGCTGCTGGCTGCTGCTGCGCTCGTGCTGCGCGAGGTGGACGTGGAACTTGCCGTCGCGGTCGGTGATGACGTCCCTCCGGATGACCGGCCGGCCGTTCCCATCGTGGCAGCGGACTCCGACCAGGGTGCCTGCTGGAAGCCCTACATGTTAGAAGCAGGCAGGCAGGCACAAGCCTCAAACATTCTCGTCATACGGTGAAGAAAGCAAGTTGCATGCGCACCTGAAACGGCGGTGGTAGCCTTGGAGCTGCTGGAGTGGACGACGACGACGGAGCCGACGACGGTGGCCGTGGTGGTGGCAGGAGCGGTGGCGGTTAGTAGTGGGCGCGCGTGCTTCCGGCCATGGTGGGTGGCGGAGTAGCAGTGGAAGCAAGCGAGCTGCAGCAAAACAAGGAGGAGCCAAGATGTGTTGTTCATTGCAGCGGTGCTAGCTGTGGTACCTTAGCTGCTATAGGAGACACGCCGTTGTATTTATGCATGCATGATGCTGGTTAGGAGCAGTAGAGGAGATGTCGATTTCTTCTGTGAATGGACGTAGGCGAAGAAGACACGTTGTCGTCGTCGGATTTCATTGGAAACAAATGCGCGCGCGGCGAATAATCCAGGAATGGACTTTGTTCGTTCGGCAACTTGGAATGAATTTACGCAGGTAATATAGTGGTATAGGTAAATCCACACGCCGCACAATGAATAATTAGCTGATATATGGAACTTAATGCTGGAAATACCTTCTGAATTCACCTCACCAAAAAAAATGCTTCTTGAAACATAATGAATTTCATAATTTTGTCATATGTCGAGCTATTTTAATTAAGTTTATCTAAATTTAAAGAAGAGGTAGCATTTATGATATCAAATAGATAAATTATATAAAAAATGCATCTTATCATGCTCATTTTTAATATTGTAAAAATTAGGATCTATCGAGGTTTTAAGCGGTTCAACACTCGATTATTTCCATCCGGAGGATGAAGCTGCCCCGCCCGCCTGCCTGCCTCGTCTCTGGTGGCTTCCCGCCATAGGATCTGCCTCCGCCCCCACGGCCGCACTAATCCGGCTTCGCCAGGGCATCACCGTGACTCCCCTGCCCGTTCCCTGCCCAACCGCCTTCCTCCACCGCCCGACCGGCGGCGCCACTGCCACCTCACCACCCCCCCCCCCTCCATCGCCCCTGCGCCTGCCACCACACTGCCAATTCAGCCTTCCTCCCCAGATTTTTCGTCTAAGCCTGCCGGAGTTGGAGAAGAAAAGCCACTCAATCCCAAACCCTAACCAAGCTAATTGCAGGGCAAGAGCTTGAAATCAGGATGACCATATAGTCGAGTGTTGGATTGCTCCAAAACAAACCGAGTATCATTTAGCATTTCTCAAATAAAATCTTGTGAGAGTTATGATAATCGGACTTAAGATAACTTATACTAAAGTTCACTATATTTTGCTTGTGAATGGTGCAGTTTTAATAATGTCTCACCTCTTACAAGGAGAATGGCAACGTTGTAGGCTAGTATGAACGCCGCAATAGAACGCATGGCCTCAACGTAGCCACCCTGCGTCGTCCTTGATACTGCCAAAGACACGCGTAGACGAATGGGACGACGGAGATGTTTTTTTGGGAGGTTCTGAGCCTTCTCTATCTCTCTGCCTGTGCATTCTGCGGCCTATATCGTTTCATGGCCTGGTTTCTGGCGTTTTCTGCCCTCACGTTCACGGGCTCTTGTTGCAACGTACTATCACTATCCTAGATACGACTATATAGGTCTATTGCAGTCAGCAGGGAATTTCTTTCTTTTTTGGCAAAAGAGGAGTCGACAGGGAAATGCTCGTATACATAGGGAGTCATGGAGAGTGACACATTTTTGTTTTTGGATCGACGCCCTGATCCATAGGTATAACAACAGCAACAGAGTTCATATCATCCTTAACACAATTCTAGCTATGCGAGCGAGATCAAGCAATACTCGTTTCTATGTAATAAATAAACAGTCGATCCGACATCACACACGTATGGTGGCTCCTGTAGATCACTATCTTTTTAATCTATTTTCACAACTTTGTTCTAAAAAATATGCAAAAGTATAGATAGTTAAATGGACGATTCGGCCCGAGCCCGTTGAGGCACGACCCGATAAGAGTTGAGGCATCAAGGCCCTGTTAGCAAATTGTGTCGTGTCGTGCATGTCTATGGGCTATGCCTTCGACCCAAGCACCGCTCGCCTAATGAGCCTGTCGAGCTGGAACTATGCCTTGGTCACGCGCTGATGGGCTTGTATCGAACGCGCCACTAAAAGAGAGAATTACAAAGAAAGGGAGAGGTCGTGGAGGAAGCTCCTGTGGTTGCTCGACTACTTAGAAGAGAAGCATCAGGGGACACAGACTCCTCGACTAGTCAAGGAAGCATTAGGCGGCATGGGAAGGCGAAGATGGATCAGGCTCGGGGGAGGGGAGAGAGGAGCAGAGTCTGGGAAGGAAAGAAGAGCGTGGGAGCCAATGCAGGAGTGGGGGAGGGGGAGGGGAGAGGGGAGAGGAGCAGGGGAGCTGATGCGGATTCAGGGTCGTGGGAAAAGAGAAGAGTAGGGAGGCGATGCAGCATCACTACATCAGAGAGAAATGGGAGGTGGTGGTGTGAAGGATCGAGCGGAGGTGACTGGGAGAAGGAAGCTATGATTAAAACGACAATTATATATTAAAAGACAGCGGGCCATATTGAGCCCAGAATAATCAGGTCATACCAGGCTAGCATGTCATGGCGAGGCAGCTGCCGAGCTGGCTGGCACAATCATGACGGGCATCGGGCCATGGGTCGTGCCCATAGGCCTCGAGCCTTATGGCCATCTATATATAGAAGGGAAAAGTCCACATGGCCTACTTCAACTTTTGCGAAATTCCGTTTTTCCTCCCTAAACTCCAAAACAGGGCAAAACATCTCTCTCAACTTGTAAAACCATTCATCTTACCTCCTTGGCCTGTTATAAGCGGTTTTCAAGGCGGATTTGTCTTTTTTTTAATTTATTTTGGCTGAATCTTTAAAAAATCATAGTAAATCATAGAAAAATAATAAAATAAAAAATCTAATTTTGTTGGACTCCACATGAGTAGATCTACATAATGAACATATAATATGGTATGCTTTAGTACAAAGTTTTTATTGTGACTTTAGATTTATACTTTTTTGTAACTAATTTGAATAATTCATAGATATAGTTTTTATGGTCCAATTGTGGTGAAGTTTTTATGGTGGACTAATTATTGCATGTTTAAACTGTAGTAAAAATTTCATACTCATTGGATCATGTATAACTTAATTATAGATATTCAGCCGAAATAAATAAAAAGAAAAAAGACAAAATTGTCCTCAAACTACTTATAACTAAGCCAGGGAGGTAAGATAAACGGTTTTAAAAGTTGATGGAGGTGTTTTATCCGGTTTTATAGTTCAGGGAGAAAGGCCGGACTTTCGCGAAAGTTGAGAATGTAACGTGGACTTTTTCCTGGAAGCGCCTATAGCCAGGTTAGTGTTTTAGTACCATCTTCAGGTTATGGTATCGGCGATTTTCTGTGCCAGTAAAGCTGAGTCAAACCATGTCACGGAGGAGGTCATTCACGCGTAAGGCTGGATAACGAGCCGAGCTGGCTCGGCTCGGCTCGGCTCGTTCTGGCTCGTTAGGATAACGAGCTAGCTTGGCTCGGCTCGTTATCTTAACGAGCCAGAAAGCCAGCTCGGCTCGGCTCGTTATGAGCTCGAGCTGGCTCGTTAGGCTCGCGAGCCAGGTATAAAAAATACATAAAATATAATATTTGTATTTATCTAAAGCTTAAAAATATTAATAATATAAAAATAATATATTCAATAACCTTAAATCGAATAAAATATTCATATGAGCTAACATATCATCCATTTGTGAAGTGCAAGACATGAAGTAATACAAAACTAATATAAGTTATGATGACTTTTTCGCTAAAACTACGGCTCGTTTGGCTCGTGAGCGGCTCACGAGCCAGCTCAAGTTGGCTCATTATAGCTAACGAGCTAAAATCCTGGCTCGGCTCGGCTCGTTATGATAACGAGCCGAGCCGAGCTGAGCCGAGCCAGCCACGAGCCGAGCGAGCTAACGAGCTTCGAGTTTTTCGTCCAGCCTTATTCACGCGGTTCGTTTTGTTTTTCTTCCAAAAATTGTAAGCCAAGTAATTTTTTTTACAAAAAAGGCTGGGCCAGTTCAACAAAATTGGGCCAGGGCCAAGGCTGGCCCAAATAAGCCCATGCACGTGCAGCCCATATCCCTGATTGCACGATCAGGACGAAAATCTTGTCGGGAAGCGGGTGTCGCAAACCACACGTTCCTCAGTCCTCAGTCCTCAGTCCTCACCAGGATGAAAACAGTACGGATATTTTCCGACCGTATTCGAGACCGAATTCGTTTAGAGGGGTTTTAATCCATTCGTATCCGAGTCCGAATATTTAACATCCGATACCGTATTCGTATCTGAATATTTAAATCACATATTTATGATATCGATATCTAATCGTATCTTATCCAGCATTTTTTATACTATCCGTATTCGAATCCGAATTCAAACATAAATATGAAAACAAATACGATATCAGTGATATCCGTCCGTATCCGATCTGTTTTCATCCCTGGTCCTCACACAACACGACCGCCACGAGTGGCCATGCTCCAGCTCGCCCCCACCCCGCGGCCGTCGCCGGCGGCCGCTGCCTGGCGTAGGCCCCGACCCTCCACCTCCGCATGCATCTGCTGCTCGAGCGTGCACGAGCTGGAGAGGTCCCCGAGCCCGCGCCCGCGCCCGGGCGCGTCGCTGCGGGAGGCGAAGCGGGTGGTGCTAGTGCGGCACGGGCAGAGCACGTGGAACGCCGAGGGCCGCATCCAGGGGAGCTCCGACCTCTCCGTGCTCACTCCCAAGGGGGAGTCCCAGGCCGAGACCTCCCGCCAGATGCTCCTCTCCGACTCCTTCGACGCCTGCTTCACCAGCCCGCTGGCGCGCTCCCGCCGCACCGCCGAGATCATCTGGCAGGGGCGTGACGATGATCTCATTCCGGACTCCGACCTCCGCGAGATTGATCTCTACTCTTTTCAGGTTTCAATTTTTACTCTCTCTTTTGCTCCCCTGTTACTGTGTAGTCTGTGCAGTGCTGGCAGAGAGTGCTTGTGGGAATGCCTGCCCAATTGTATCAGCTCGTTAATTCCTTGATGGATGCTTGCCAGGTGCTTGTGGTAATGACTTAGAGTAACGCGCTGGTGATTCTGGTTTCCAGGGACTGCTCAAGCATGAAGGGAAGGAGAGGTACGGGCTTCTCTACCGGCAGTGGCAGAAGAATGCAGCCAACTTCAGCATTGACGGCCACTACCCGGTGCAGGAGCTGTGGGGCCGTGCACAGAGCTGCTGGGAGAGGATTTTGGCACACCAGGGCAAGTCGGTGCTTGTGGTTGCGCACAATGCAGTGAACCAGGCACTTGTTGCCACTTCTTTGGGTGGGTACTCCTACATTTGAGTGTGGGTCGGAGTTTGTTATGTCAAGTGTGATTGAAGCTGATTTGTGCTTTCCTCATGATTATGTTTAGGACTTGGTGCGGAGTACTTTCGGATTTTGCTGCAGAGCAATTGTGGCGTCAGTGTGCTGGACTTCAGCCCACGGACTGGGGGAGGTCCTCCTAGTGTTTGTCTTAACCGCTTAAATCAGGTGAGGGTAACTTTGCTCTCATCACTGACTCATACGATCGTACCTTATATATGTGAGATATTCTTAGCAAAGCTAACAGAACATGTAAGGATTAAGTAGTACAAGAACCACTTAGGTGATTATATATTTTCGTTCAAAATGATAATATTCTTGTAAGGAGCAACATGTACTACTTAGATTAATCTTGCCCCCAATTGTATCTTGTACAGACCCCAAATTCTCCTGTTGCTGGGGGAAGTTCTGCGGGAAGAAAGACAAGCAAGAGGATCATTCTGGCCTGTCAAGGGGCTACACAAAGCAGTTCTGAGGTATGGGGTTTTACACTTTTACTTGTTCATGCCTGTGTTCTATCATGAGCACCGACAATTTGTTTGGCATACCATATTGTAATTCCTGAAACTCCATTCAGAAAGTTGTGCGCACCGGACCAACTTGGTCTTAATTGGCATGAAAACTAGAAAAAAAAAATGCATCCCTAATCGACATCATTAATTGTTCATAGCTTTGGGTTCCAGATTAGCTTAGGTGGAATGGGATATGCGCCGCTGAACATGCTTGGGACTATACAGGTACTTTGTTTTGTTTCTTGCGTCATAATTTGTTTCCAACACAAAAGTTGAGCTCATTTCTGGACAAATTACTTTCAGTCTCAGAAGACTGCAGAATTACTTCTGGATTTGAAGGTCAACAGCATTATCTGTAGCCCGCAAGTTGCAGCAGTTGATACTGCAACTGTCATATGTGAGGTGACCATAATCTGAACTGAACACGAAGTTCTTTAAATTGTGTTCCATTTTCCTTTGCCTATTTTGAGCCTGCTTTATCTGATCCTATGGAGTCAATTGCAGGTCCAAGAGGCTGCAGATTGCTTAGGTGCTGATTGTGTGCCTCGTTATGTAGAAATGAAGAAGTTGATAGAACTTGAAATTGAAGATGCCTATCAAGCAAAGCAGAAGGTTAGACCGTTGCCAATTCGTATGATTTCTGCAAAGTGTCACTTATTTTTACTAGCGAGTAGATTATATGAAGATAACACTGTCCTTAAACATGCGTTTACATATCCATGAACTCTCCTATGTATAATAATGAGCTTGTCCTACGGAAAATTGTAACAACATTTTATTCATTTGAATAATTGACAACTCTTTGTTTTTGTTCTTCAGAGCTTTGGGGAAATAGTTCAGTCTGGTTGGGTGGGCGGCATGGAATACAAATTACTGGAGCGACTATGGGCTCAGTCCAAGGATGCATGGAAGGCACTGTTAAATGAATTAGCAGATGATACATCAGAACGTGTTCTTGTGGCCGTAGGTCATCCTGCCATTCACCTAGCTCTAATCTGCCGATGTCTTGATTTGCCAATGGAGTACATGTCATCTTTTCACCTGGACGATGGCAGCATCAGTGTGATCGATTTTCCAGATGGGCCAAAAGGAAGAGGTATCATCAGATGCACAAACTACACAGCCCATCTGGGAAGATGGTCAATACCCATTACACGGCCAACAGAAAATGATGAAGAATTCTAACTGGTAATTAACCTCTGTATAGCATCCTTAAGAAACACATCTCATGAGTAAATAAATACCTCATACTGATGTACATATAATCTTGATCTCAATATGACAATATTTATGTACATAAAAAGTATATTATCCATTTGTTCGGTTGGGAAAGCAAAAGAGCTCCATGTCCTGCTGCACGCTCTGCACCCTGTGGAGGTGCAGATTTTAGCTACGCACAGCAGAGTCTGAGATACTGACGGTTGTGTCACCAGGCAATGAGGCAAATGATGAATACAGTAATACTATTCGCATGATGTCAAGTGGTTATCGGTTGAAGAGAGAGCGATGGATTCATGGGACAAGAAGAGATGCTGACAAAGGCTGCTGCCACGATCTGCATGGCGGAAGGTTCACAGGTTGAGCATGAGCATGCCACATGTCCTTTCTGCTGCCACGTGTAGCCCTTCATCCTCCAGCAGCACTGCACTCTACAGGCTACTGCAACACCTCGAGCTTTCGCCTAGTATGCTCCATTCTATATGGTGCTACAGCTGTAAGCCACTAATGGAGTACACAACGCCGCACCAGGTGTCCAGGTACCAGCAGCACGGTTACTCCGGCGACAGCCACTACACGGGCCGGCCAAGAGGCAGAGCCGCCGTGGAGTCCGACGACGACGCCCTCCTCTTCCTTGCTGTTCCGGCAGGCTGGCTCATCCGCCTGCTCGCCTTCCTCGGAGAGCTCGTCGCGTCTGCCATCCTCAGCCTCGTCTTCCCCGTCGCTGCTCTCGTCGGCGCATTGCGCGCCCTCCCCGCGGCGGTCGCGTCCAGCCTCCGGCGCGCGGCGCGCGGTCTGCTCGCCGCGGCGTGCACCTTCGCTGCCCTTGTGGCCGCGCTGCTCGTGTCCGTGCTCCTCGGCTTCGTTCTTGTCCGGCACTGGGTCGAGGACCCGGTCACCGTGCGCCAGCAGCTCTTCTTCGACTACGCGGAGGCGCAGCCTAGCGCCGCGGTGGTCCTTGGTGGTGGAGCTCGAGGCGCCGGCGCCGTGCTGCCGGCGGGTCACTTGGTCAGGGTGTCCATGGCGTTGCTGCTTCCTGATTCCTACCACAACCGTGAGGTTGGCATGTTCCAGGTAAACTCGGCGGGTGCACATGCTTGTTACCAAATCTCCGATCCGGTAAATTCGTTTGCTGATGCGTGCATCTCACGGTGAACTCGTCTTCTTCTGAAGATAAAAGCAGAGGCGGTCTCTGTAACTGGAATCACCATGGCATCAGCTACACAGCCATACATGCTGAGGTACAAGAGCACCCCTGTCCGGCTGGCGCAATCTGCACTGCTGTGTGTGCCACTCACTCTGGGCATACGCAGCGAGACCCAGGCCGCAAGTCTCAAGGTGTTGCAGTACAGGGAAGGCCATGGCCGCCATAGGAGAACAGGGGTCATCAGAGTCTTGCTGCAGCCAAGAGCTGCGACGGTGCAGCTGCCCCAGGTGTACAGAGCAGAGGTTGCTGTGCAGACTGCTCTTCCGTGGGCAAAGAGCCTGGCACGCGGCTTGAAGTGGACGCTCTATGTGTGGGTGTCTTCGTCTGTGTACATTGCTCTCATTGTTCTTGCTGTTTGTTGGGCCTGGCCTCTCGTGGTGTCCGCGAGGAATAGGAGGCTGTCTGAGATTCAGGCCGATGGAAAGATGGCTTCTGGTTTGGGTTCAGGAGATATTGGTGAAAGCTCAAGCAAGGAGGTGCCTGAAGATTTTGCAGTGAAGTGGAGGGAGAGAAGAAGCAAGCGGAAAGCACAGTTTCGAACGTGATTACACGGAGGCAGCATCGAGCTTGGGTCCACTGAGGGGTCAACTTCTAGTGTTGCAGTGTTGGAGACAAGTGAGGCCATGAATGATCCTTGAGAATCTGATTGTATACAATCATCAGTATCTGATGATATCAACTAATTTTAATCAGGGGTGTTGCTGTGAAATTTGTGTGTGTTGTTACCACTAGACCTCTGTGTGTACTGTAGATGTGACCCAAAGGCTTCTATGCTACTCTACATTTCAGACCAACGCATAGAATAACAAAAACATGCATGGATGAAAGAAAACTGCATGAACTTCATGGAAGATGGAACCTTGTCTCCTTGCGCATGTGGCTCCAACACTAAAGTTGTTTGGGCGACCTATATTTTCAGGAAAGTTGTGGAGTGTCCCTTTCATGGTTGCAGAAGCTGCACATAGGAGCGTATTTCTACTTCTACTTGCCAGTATTTTGTAAGTTAAATCGCTCTCTGTAATCTGCGCATTTTTTCCACTCTCTGGACAATAAGTTATCTGGTTCAAATCATTTGCTTTCCTGCAAATATGTTATCATATCTGTTCTTTTGTTGGGTACGATGTAGGCACAAAAAGACATCAGATTTGTTGGATAGGTCCTACTTATTACAGGTGCTGAAAATTGTATAAGATGGGACCATTGTGTGCTCTAGGAGACTGAGCTGTTAGATAAACTCCGTAGGTCCTATATTTTTTACTGATCTACAGCTATTGAAAACTTTCTAAGATAGGGTCCTTGTGTGTCACAGGCAACTGATCTGCAATTCTTTGTATGTACGCCAATACTTTGTGGGAACAATGTAGGGACAGAATAATACATTGAGCCCTGTACAATCATGTTACTGCAAAAGGATTGCTAAGCTTAGGGCCAAGTGGGCTCATGATTTAATGGAGACTTCTCATGTTGATCAGAGGATTGTACTATTTTGAGCTGTTTCAACTTACAAGTAGCTTTGATTGTCCCAGCTACACCAACACAGAGGAACGGAAGCTCATCATTTCTAATTGGGAGCTAGTACCTGTTACTTCCTACTGAAAGCATAACGCTTCTATTTGGATATCAGAATTTGCACGCATGTTGATTTTTATCTACCTTTTAGTTTGGTAAGGCTAGATAATTCTATGTACCATCTCTCCTCAACTGCCTTGCTGCTGTCAGTTAGGAGTAATATATCTTGTCCCTCCGCAGCCAGCTGACCCAATAGTAGGTTGGTGAGAGGCCTCTTTTGTCAATCTATGCATTTATAAACCATAACCATTCATTGTCAAAATTTTCTAGTTCAACAGGAACAAAGAAAGGATATATGGCTCATGTGCATAGTTCATCTACCTGTCATTCTATCATACACATATAGTTGAACTGCAGCATAATATTTGTTTCTCACACAATTGACAAGAAAGAATTGTGCCTACTAGCTGGATGGTCCCTACCCTTATGCAAGAAGATCCACATTATCTGAGTTGCCATAAAAAAGAAGAAACTAATTTGAAGTATTCCCTTTATTTCTGTTTCTGCCTGTTGTTAAAACCTAAAAGGTTAAAGAATCGTTGTCTATTGTTCTCACGGATCCTGCCTTATGTTTTGAGGTGCATCTCATTTAGCCACTCTGCCCTACCAACATTTCTCGGATCTGAAAACAAAGTCAACAGACCATGCACTGAATTTATAATGATTTGGGATCAGTGACTGGTTTAGCCAATGCATGTATCACATTTTCATATCTGCACTTTGCTCCATAATTCAATTTAGTATGTTGATTTGTTAAACAATATTTGACATTCTCATTTGTCAGATCAGATTGGTTTATGATTCATGGACCAATGGACCAGGACTTTGTGCAGACTGCAGATCCTGCATCAGCAGTAGGTGAGTCCCAGCATACTCTGTCTGGTAATAAATATGATGGACCGGCAAGCAGGGGGCAAAATTATGAGATTAAGGTTGCATTCCATGTGAATTTTTTATTCGCCATATAGTTTTTGGACGTTGCAATTTAAGAACTGTTAGTTGGTACCTAACAAAAATGTGTTCTAAGCCATACAAAAATGGAGACACTAGCCATGTGACAGGGGAGCAAGCTTTTGCTTCATTTAGAATCCGTCATTAGTCAATCTCTCAATCATTAGGAGGTGAATCCATTTGCTTTCGTACTGAATTCTGTATAGGTAATAAAGTCACAAACTTTCCACTGCCTTCCATTGGAGTGTGAGATCTCGGTAGTTGTTGGCACTGGCGTGTGCTTTGATGTAGGACCGTACTATGTTTTTTTTGCTCATCATACATTTCACACGTCAGGGGACCATGAGCATGATTCTCTGATCCCTCCACACATTGTTTATCCAGTTGTCAGTCTGAACCAACACTTAACCCTTTGTTTTTTGGAAGAAGCCTATTTTTTGCCATCAAACTATTGCTGAAGTCCGGTTTTGTCCATCAAACTCTAAAACCAGATATCTCAGGCCATTGAACTATCGAAATCGGGCACTTTAACCCTCGGCTGCTTTTGAAGGTGGTTTTGCCTATATTATGTATTTTTCTAAAGCTAATAAAACTATGATTAAATCTCTAAAAAGACCATAAATAATTCATTTTAAATCATAAAAAACTTGCTGCCCCCTTATCCGTACTTCATCCATCCATGTCATCATACCTCGTATAGCAGGTTCTGAAAATTGTTGAAGATCAGGAGATCTGGTTCTTTACACAACGAATTTGAAGTTCTAAAGCATTCCAATTAGTATTAGTTGCAGCAAATCTAGTTTTGCCGGTCTTGATTTAACTGAATTAAATTTTATATACAAGGTAGGACGGAATCATGTGCTGGAATGGTTCTTCATTGCCTCGCTGCTTCCTGCTAAACTAGGACCAACTGGCTCTTGAGTGAGTCTTGATGGAGTGGAAGCTTCCTCCCATGCTGATCAAGATCTACAGTGCTCCAACAACCAGCAGGTAGTAAGCACGAGGAGCCATTCTGACTGGAGCATAGAAGACGACAAATACACCTGATTTTTTGCCCCTAATGCTTCTTATTTTTTTATGTAGTGCTTGTCCTGCTTCTAATTGGGAAATTGAACATGAGAAAGGCGCTGGGGTTCCTTAACCACTCAACTGGCTTGCTGCTGTCAGCTAGAGTAATATAACCTCTCTCCCATTGCATGACACCATCTCAGTCAGCTGGTTCTCTGTTGTAGGTCAGAAACAGTGTTACAATACAAAGTTTATTTTTGCTGACAGGATTAGATATCTACTAGACTGTAGATCATTGTGCACGAATACCAGATTTTCTGGTCTTTCCTGAACAGGGTTAAGAACTGGTTTCAGATTTTGCCGGTTGTTGAGAGCGCTGAACCCTGAAGAACAATCTACTGTTTTCAGGTATCCCCTTTTCCTTGTTTTCAGTTGGGTGCTCCATTATTCAGCTTTGATAAACAGATGTATGTTCAGCATGGGACACAACTATTTTAATTCTTATTCATTCGACTGCTTGTTCTTCTTTATAAGAAGCAAAGTCAACAAACCACCATGCATAGTATATTATTTAATATTTTTTTATTGCTCCTGGGATCAAGCACCTGGTGTTGCCGATGCCGGCATTCTCGGTCATCGAAGCAGATCGTCACTCCTTGAATGCCAAAGCTACCATCTTTAGTATTCCAACTGACCCTTTTTCTAGCCATGATTCCACATGGTTTGCTCGTCAGATCAGACTGGCCATGCAATTGCTCATGGAGTCGATCATGGACCAATGGTCCATGCATGCACCTGTGCGCGGTTCTTAAATTTCAAACGAGCTAGTCCCATCAGTGTTAATTGGCTAGCTGATCTAGCAAACCCGGCCTATCATCAGTTACTTAACGCAATGATCGATATGTCAAGATGGGATCAAATTTATGAGACTATTTATGTGCAGGTTCCACCTCGTCCGTGCAATGCAAACGCGACACATTTTGTGTGGCACCTGTGTGTGTGCTAACTAATAGGGTTTTGCAGTTGGAGCGGTAGAGGTATACCTTAAATTATTGATGAGTAATTATCTCGTGATGATAGCGATTTGCATGTATGCGGATGCAGGCTGGGTTCAAAATTTTGGCAAAATTTCGCCGAAATTTCACGAATTTCGGTAATTTCGGTGGTGGTCGAAAGAAAATTCCGAAAATTCATTATACACTAATATATGTGCTATATAACTTTGGGCTCATATTTTCTATTGTTTATATTGTATATTATTCTATTCACGAATTTCGGTAATTTCGGTGGTGGTCGAAAGAAAATTCCGAAAATTCATTATACACTAATATATGTGCTATATAACTTTGGGCTCATATTTTCTATTGTTTATATTGTATATTATTCTATTCAATAGATGTGTAGTCATAAATCATACTGATATTTGTTTAGATCTAATTTTTTAAAAGAAAAACATACTTCATCCACTAGTCTCTAAAAAAAATTTCAACGAAATTTCGGCTGAATTTGCAAAATTCGGTAATTTTGGTGGTGACTGAAAATTTTGTGATACCGAAATTAAAAACCTTGGATACAGCTGCATTGATGATGGAAGACGGAAGACATAAGCTAAGAGACAAAAGCTAGAATGAAAAGGCTTTGCTTCGTTTCTAATTCATCCTCTTTTGATTTGATATGCCTGACACGTGTAGTAGTATAGTGGCCTTGTTTACATACCCAAATTCACCCTCAAATTCCATTATGCAAAAAGAAGATTTCCCATCACATCAAAATATCGGCATATATATGGAGTACTAAATATAGATGAAATCAAAAACTAATTGCACAGTTTTGTTGTACTTTGCGAGATGAATATTTTAAGCCTAATTAATCAATATTTGGACAATTATTACCAAATAAAAACAAAATTGCTACAATGTGACGGGACACTTACTATGCAGATTTTGGTTGCCAAATTTGACATCTAAACAAGACCAGTGCCTGATATTAGCACTCATTTATTGTGGGGCTGGACATGTGTAGTACGGAGTATATATAGTGCCTGATATTTACCGGTGCATTTATGTGTAGGTAGTAATAATGTGACAAGATTGCCCATTGTTGCAGTCCCTAATATAAACTGACGCCTCGTTTAGGTTGAAAAAAAATGAATCCGATGAATAGTATCACTTTCATCTTATTTGGTAAATAACTAACTAGGCTCAAAAGATTCATCTCGTGATTTCCAACTAAACTATATAATTAGTTATTTTTTACCTATATTTACTACTTCATGCATGGATCTAAAGATTGATGTGACGAAGAGAGTGAAAAAATTTTAACTTTTGGGTGCATCTAAACATGGCGTGAGTATACACAATGCAGACGCCACTCAGTGTCTGGTGGTGTACTAGCTGACTCGATCGATTTTTCTTTTCATAATTTCTACTCAGTTTAGAGGAGTGGATTTCAGAGCCCCTGATCTCATTAGTTACATTGCGTGGAACTTATGGAAGGAGATAAATAGAAGAATTTTTGAAAACGAGCACTAAATTAACGTCGAAACAAGTCGCCGATCCAGCTAAGGAAGATACATGTGTACTACGGTGGATACTATTTGGCTCTATGACCGGTGTTTGAGTTGGTTCTATGATGGGGTATTTTTGCCACCATGGGTGCCTTGTAGATAAAACTCTAGTCCCTTCTTAACCGGGCAGCGGAGCTCTACCTTTACTTTAAAAAAATAGTTTTAAGACTTGTTTGGCTGCAGTTCAATCCGTCTTCATTTACATGTATTAGAGTGAATCCTCATAAGCCGGCACCACGCGTTCATTCACGAAACATGGAGATGGAAAAGATTTCATTGGTATGTAACTGTAATCCTCCGTCTTTGCTTCCCTAGGTAGCATAACACTGTTTATCCGTTCGGTAATGCTTCAGTCAGGGTGTCTATCCAGACGGACGGCTTCTCCATTAAAAAAAATTGGACGCCTATTCGCCCGTCACGGCCTTATCCATCGCGTCCGACTCCACCGCGCTCGTCTTCCTCACCTCCGCCCGCGCTTCGTGGCCGTCGTTCTCCATCTTCGGCAATTCTGGCACTCGATCTGCCGCCAGCCTGGTCGGCACAACCTCTCATTGGCCGGATCAACGCCCTGGCCGACGTGACCTCCCATCTCCCTCCCCCGTCATCGTCCTCCTACCCACGAGCTCGTCTTCCTTGCCTTCGCCCGCGCTTCATGGCCGTCGTCCTCCATCCTCGGCAGCTCCGGCGCCCGGTCCACCGCCAGCTTGGCCAACGCGACCTCCCATCAGTCGTCATCCACCATCCTCAGCCGTCAGCTAGCCGGAACCGGCCGTTCCCCCGCTCTACGTTGCGGCGTACAGAAGAAGGGTGAAAAATGCATGTTGCAAGTCGTTCCAAGTGTTTCAGATGTTTCATATATATATTGCAAGTGTTTCATGTGAATATTGCAAAAGTAGATCGGGATATTACATATGTTGCAATGGTTGTACACTTATGTTGCAAGCTTCTCTTTGCAATATTTCATCTACTTTCCAGATGTACGTTGCAATTGTGTTTATTTGTATGTTGCATATGTTTCACACATATATTGTAAGTGTTTTATCTGGATGTTGCTATATTTTTGCAATAGTTTCAAGTGTTTTCAGGTGTTTTTGCAAGTGTTTCAAATGTTTCATCTGCCTTCAAACGTACGTCGCAAGTGTTGCATCTGAATATTTTAAAAGTGGATCTAATGTTGCATCTCCTTTCTTGTCTTCTGCTGTCTCGTCTCGGTGTCTCCTCCTCCTCCCGGTGCCGGCTGAGCATCCGTCGCCCCCTCACTCTGTTCTGGATGCTGACGACGTTTGGGTGAGCGCACGAAATAGCTGAGGAAAAGGACCGCAGAGACGGACGTCCCAACGCCCCGTCCGTCCGGACGTCCAGCCGGCCCGTTATCCGTTTCTCAATCCGGCCTCAATTACTGTGAGTCGTAACTACTGTTATTAATTTCACGAGTTGCATTGTAGCAGTATTGCATTCCGTTCCACCGGCGCGCGCGGATCTGGTGGCAGTTACTGGCAGTTGGGCCTTGACGTGTGCGCGTTGATGGGATGAGGTGAGCCGTGCGCCGTGAGCGTGGAGTACTCTGTACTCCTACTGTCTCTCGTCTCGCGCGTTCATCGTCATGCTATTGCTGCGTCCTGCGTGTCCTCACTTTGTCATCATTCATGTGCCGTCCTGTCGAGCCGTCACTCTTTCCACTTCCAACCCCCTGCTAACTGCTGCCTCTTATATTTATCTATTGGTACTAATTATTTTTGTGTAACAACTTCGTTGATCGAATGATTACTGGACCACAGCAGGAGCAGAGTAGCGGATAAGAGTTTACCATCAGAAGCAATGGATCATAGAAAAGGAGGAGGAGGAGATGTGATGAGGCAAGCCTGTTCGATTGAGCTTTCAGCCGCTTATTTTCAGTCAGCCAGCAGTGTTTTTCTCTCATAACAAATCAGCCAACAATATTTTCAGCCGCTTATTTTCAGCCAAACGAACATGTTAACATAGATGGAGTACAAATCAGCCAACAATCTTCCTTTGTCGATCTCCAACTGAAACTATCTGACACATTAGATGGAGCTCATTGGGACCTGAAAACTAAGATTGTGTTTGGTTGAGAGACATCGTGAGATGTGATGGTTTCAGTTTTTAGGGGGCGGAATCATGTCTAGCGTTTGGTTGAGGAGAGGAACGAGATTGTCTCATTTTCGTTTGTTTTAGGAACACCAAAAATGGGATTAGCCACCTGACATGTGGGGCCCACATGTCAGTCTCTCTCTCTCTTTCTCTCTCCTTTCTTCTTCATTTTCTGTCTCTCCTTTTCTTTTCCTACGCACACATCCATGAAACTCGGCCCATGGGTGCCGACGCCGCCGCTCATCCCTACCATGCCTATACGGTATACACCATCAGGACGGGGTAGAGCTCGCCCAAAACACGACAAGGACAAGCGGAGTTCGCCCAAAACGCATTGAGAATGTGACCAAGCCGCAACCATGCGCGCCCCCTTTTTGCTCGCAGCCCGACAATGCACCTATGGCCATCGTCCTCCAGCCTCCAACCCTCGCGCCGCTGCTCTCCGCCCTCGGCCCTTGGTCCCGTATGCCCCTTCGTGCCTAGAAATGGACCCGCCCAAGTGCACCCACTCTCTCAACACACATAGCCATGCGCAATCGCTTTGCTCTGTTTCTCTTTCGGTAATGGTGAGCTACCTGGTCGTGGTGATGTTGTTGAATGAGAGAGTGAGAGGCGAGATGGCCATAGAGCTCTATAGAGCTCACAGAGTGAAGAAGAAGAAAGGGAAGGTGAACCCCCTCGCACAAGTCCCTGGCTTTGGCCCCCTAGTTTTGTATAATCTTATTGCTTTACAATTTAAATTAAAGAGTCTGATTTTATGATCCTAACCAATGGAGTTCACGTGTCCATGTTTTTTTGTTTGTTTATATTATTCTCTCACAACTAAAAAGAACGAAAAGAAGACAATTGTTTGGTGCGGTAATTTTTGGTGTTACCTCGTCGTACGTACGCCCCCGTCGTGCGAACAGATAGCTTCGCCTCGCGTGATTTCCTTCCGCACACTGTCCGTGATTGCCGCGATTTCCTTCTGCGTTCTGCGATCTGTCCCGGCATTTGTTTACGTACGTACGCCGAAGTCGTGCGAACAGCCGACGTGCGCCTCGCGATCGGTCCCCGTCATGCGAACATCCCACCTCCAATCGCGCAGCCATGCTCGGCCACGCCACCGCCGCTCCCTCGCCCTCTCCTTCTCCATCTCGCTGGCGGTCCGGGACCTCACATGACCTGCGCGCAGATCGGCTATAGGAAGACGGTGTGTGATCCCCGCCATGGAAGCCCTCTTCCACGCTGACGACTCCCTCGACATCCCTCCGCCGCCTGGCGTCTCCGCGTCTCCCCTCGCCACGTTGCCGTTCACCGCTGCAGGTACGTGCGCCCCACCCCTGTGGAGCGCCACGACATCCAGATCTCGCTAGCGGGCTAGGACCTCATGGCCTGCGCGCAGACCAGCTCCAGGAAGATGGCGGCCTTCTGCTTCCTCATCATCGCGAGTAGGCTGCTGCGCTTCGGGGCATGGGGATGAGGACCGCCCACCTCTCATCGCTGATCCTCTCCCCCACTAGAGAGCTCTGCATGCAAGTGATGTTGGCTTGTTTCTCCACCTCTATAGGATGCTCTGGCAGATCCATGCATGTGGTGGGTGGTTGCTAATACTGCTCTCTCCATTTTTTGTGTTGCAGATTCATGAAGAGGCGAGGAAATTTTCTATCAGATTGGTGTTAGGAAAGGAAGACAATTGTTTGGTGCCAAGACTCTGCATTAGCATCAGGACTCCTTTCAGCCTTCACTTTCAATATGTGCTAAGTCTGCTCATGCCTACAGAAGCTGTTCCAGTTTGAGATGATTTATCTTGTAGCAATGATCGATAATAGGAGAGAGATCTTCCTACAGGTTCCTGAAACAACACCATTGTTTGCAGTAGGCAGCTTTACGTAAGTCAAACACTCAAACTTGCACGACAAATCAAATCTATGTGCTATTACAAAATTACTTCAAGTTTATTAGAGATAATTTATTTATTCAGTGAGGTATGGAGGTATTTTGTTGACTTTCCCGTTTCCACTTTTTTTTGTTTAGAGATGCGAATGTTCAGGTATATATTATTTGTTTTCATTCCTTTACTTTCAAAATAAGAATTATTTTCTGAAAAACTCCTACTTAGAATCTTAAGATGTACTATGATAATGTTTTTATTGGACTTATATATAGGTGGGTAATGGTTATGCATCTTATGGGATTCGTCAATTTGTCTTTAATTTGCCTGGCTGTTTCGTTTAGCTATTTTGGGGTGCACAGATTATTTTGCACTAGACACTGAACATGCTTGACCACACATAGCTCCATTCCATGACTTGGAAGCTCTCTTTGGCCTTTCTCATCTTCCTATTCTGTCTCTCTTCTCTTGCTGTTGCTCAAACAATGACGCTTATGGATTGAATAGCAGCACACAAATTGTTAGTACGAAGGATTGTTGCATGTCGGCATCGGATAGAGTGGGTGTGAGCAAGGGCGAAGACAAATGTGTCAGCAGAAGCCACGTTGTTACTGCAATGATAAGTTCCGTGTCTTGCTGCTTTGACACTTCTGGTTCATGCACATTGTCATTGAACAATTATTTTTTCCCCCTCGCAGCCTCTGGTACGGTCATCCAGTCAATTGGAGAGGCCAGGACATGTGCCAAGAGCCCAATTCTGCCTAGGTACAACCATCTTCCAACTTGCTCGATTTCTCTATTACGTGCAATATGTGATGTAGGATCAAGTTGTTCAATCAACGTTATACACGCTGTTGCAGTTATTGGTTCAGCCTTGCTCTGTTTTTTTCCTGGCTGTCTGCCTATTTCCACTCCAATTTGTGCAGCCATTCTTTCGCTTTTGACAGACTGTTGCTTTTCCTTATTATCGTCGTTTATCGTATATGCATAGATAGATTTGTATGTACATAAATATAGATCTGAACTCCCCACAACGATGTGTATAATTTTTCATGTCAAAAATGTTAATTTTTTTAGCATACTAGATGTCATTTAATGACCGAAAGGCATTGCAAAAGAAAGAACATTATTGTTACTATTTGGACAGCCGTCGAACTCATTGAGTGACTACCTTGCCTAATGAGATTTACTTTTAGAGATTACAAATGTACTTAAATCCTTGCAAAGCTACTGCTGACAAGTTGAAACCCCCTATTCCGTCCCACCTCGCCATCGCTCTCTCCGCACTCGTATACAGGTACAACACACCTTCGTCCCAGTCTCCCAGCGTCCCTCCCCTGTCAGGAACGAGCTTGTACAATTCCTGGTTTCTTGTCCGGTTAAAGTATATTTTTCTATTTGTGTATTGGTATAATCCACCTATCCTTCTCTTTTCTTTACTAAAATCGTTATGGCTTGGATAATTTTGGCCCTGTTCGGCAGGCTGTTTTTTTGATTTATAAACCGGCTGTGGCTGATTTGCTGTGAGAGAAAAACACTGTTTCACAGCTGATAAGCCGTGCTGATAAGCTCAGCCGAACAGGGGTTTGATTCGCTTGTTTCCGTTGAACTGACACACTATCAATATTTTATTATTTACTAAAGGCGTGCCCGTGTGCTGTACGGCTGACTTGTAGCTGAGCTTTTTTCTTTTTTCAACATCGATGTATTAGGCATTTTATATTCAGATCTATTTATGTGTGAACAAATGATTGTTGTAGAGTCTAGAAAACTAAACTGCAATTATTTCTTGGATCTATCTTGGTCTTTTTTCAACATTGTTGTATTAGGCATTTTATATTCAGATCTATTTATGTGTGAACAAATGATTGTTGTGGAGTCTAGAAAACTAAACCGCAACTATTTATTGGGCTTACAGATCTCATGGATTGATGTGGTAAGGGAGCAGATCACCTAGGCTTAAATGTGTTTGGTAAAATGCCAATGTGGAGCAGATTATGGAGCAAGCAGGTGACCCATATCATCATGAGTTGGGAAGCCAGGATTTGTTCTGCTCTGTTTGGCGTTGACTGTTATGTTTGTTGGCATAGAAGTGGGACAAGAAGCGGGAGATAAATGCATATTTCACTCTCCCTTCGGCATATTGGAAGTCTCTGTGATCTAAAAATGACGCTATGTTCAGTTCATAATCAGCATAGAGTAAATTTTGATTCACCTGAACCTGCAACAGTTCAGCTCTAGATGTTGTCAACTCAGAATTTTTAAAGCATGTTTCCACTTGAATCATACATGATGCTCTGAAGATGTGGCATAATTATTCGTGATTTATTGGCGCACGCAAGAAATGGACATCGGAGATTTCTTCCTGCTGATATAAAACATTATCTTAATCGCATCATGAAAAGGTCTATACAATAGAGTTTGTGAGCCTGCGACACCGCGCTCTCTGTGATTTTTAATATCACAAACTTTGTTTTTTTAGATTAAATATCACTTTAATGTTGGTATTTAATATTTACAGTATTGTTATCTTATCATGCGATCCGTGTATTTTTAGTACAAAATATTAGCTATCCCGTAGCAACGCACGGGTATACTACCTAGTTAACTTAAAATCTCCAAATTCAGTTTACTTTCTCAGTCTCGAAATAGAGGACGTGATTTGATTTAACTTTGGTCTTGAAGATCACACTTCGACTGTTAATTTACTCTTATAATACATACATAATTTATAACAATATAAAAGTATTATTACCTAAACAAAAATATAATGTTATTGCTATTGTACTATATACCATTTTATATGATCAGGGGAAAGAGCTGGTCAGCCACTCCGACGGACAAAGGCATACTCACAGTAGTAGTCGTAGTACGGAGTAGGCGTACTAATCACGAGGGACGGCAGGCCGGACAGCGACAGCATGCATGCTCATTCGGTTTAAGGTTTGGCCCATGTTTATTTCTCAAAATATTTCAGATTTCCGTCACATTAAATTTTTAAACACATGCATGAAGTATTAAATATAGATAAAAAAATAAAACTAATTACACAGTTTAGACGGAATGGATGAGACGAATCTTTTAAGCCTAGTTAGACCATGATCGGACAATAATTATCAAATAACAATTGTTGTCAAAAAAAAATTATCAAATAACAACGAAAGTGCTACAGTAATACTACAGTTATATTTCCCAAAGTATTTCGCGAGACTTGGCCTCTGCGCGCGTGGAAACATGCGTTCTGCGTTGCTGCTGCCCATGCCTGCGATCCCTTCTGCAACTACTCGGTGTCACTGGACTGGACTGACCCTCACTCGGTCACTCTGCAGCCTGATGGCACGTAAAAGAGATACCTTAAAAATGTCCATTTTCGTCCATCCAACTATTGTTGTTTAGTTTTCGTGATGAAACTCTGGAACCGAAACTTTTTACCGTCAAAACTTTTGATATCAGATAGATTTTTTCCATCTAGTTGGGTTCAAAGGTGGTTTTATATTTCTGAAAATAATGGGATATGTTATTTTCTAAAAAACATAAACAATTCATTTCAATAAAAAAATGTGAAACCAATACCCAAAAAAATTGTAAAAATATAATTTATCTATTGGTGCTAGATTTGGATCTTGTTTTTACTTGTCTTTAGTGTTTTATTGCCCACAGTTTTTCCCTTTATTTATTTAAATCATCATATACTATTTATGCTAGATTAAATTTAGAGATGAACCAAGAGAATCTATACTTCGAAAAGAGTACCAAATATGTGGATTAAAATTAGCAAAATCATTTTTATAGGGCAGTAGTGCCATGCTAGTTGCAAATCCTAAATATGATATATAAGTGGTGAAGGATGGCCATTCCAAGGTTTGATTGGTTTGTATTGTTAATTCTCCCATAATATAGTGTAAGATGATGATTTAGATAAGTAACGAACATGACTATGGACAATGAAACACCATCAATATAAAGAAATAATACAAAAATAGCTCAAAATAGAGCACCAATGGATATATTATGTTTTCAGAAAAAAAAAATTAAGGTATATAATGGTGATGAATGCTTGGGGAAGGGGTATCCCAATCTAGGGTATAATGGAATGCCCATAAAATCCTCCGAGAGGTCGAAAGGTACTTACCCTCATTGATGGATACGCACCATGTCCTGGAAAGAGCGATTACACGCAACGCTAAGTCCCCCGGGGTGACTTGGCGTTAAGAGTTCATCTACTTCTAGAATGTGCTGAGCGTTGGCCCCCCTTGGCACGACATGGAGGGAAAGGGCTTGGCCACACTCGGGCTTGTATCTTGCTGTTGAGGCCCCCTACTACTCATAAGGATCACCCGTCCACGACCCCCATCTCAAAGGACTAGGGCCAAGGCTATCTTAGAAGCAACAGAGTCCCTCAAGGAGGCTTAGGGGGGACTCGGCCTAAAAGCTTGCCTTATCCCTGAAGGCTTAGGGGGGACTCGGCCTAAGGGCTCGCCTTCTCCCCGAAGGCTTAGAGGATGGACATGCAGAACCATCATTTCACCTGTGTAAGGCATGCTGACCATGCGAAGGAAGTGCTTCGGGCAGAGGGTGTTAACGTCGAAACATCACACTATTGATGCCACAACCCTGGAGAGGATAGGATGAAGGACAATGCACAATCCTTTTGGTGCAACACCTCCTCTAAGGACGAACCCTCGTAGCATTCTCACCCGTTTGTAACCTTTATTGCAAACTTCGAACACTCGTACTAAGTAACCGAACAGTGGCAGGGCCAATAGGTCAGGGGGCCATGCCCCTCCACCCCCAATATATCACACCAATTTTATAACAAAATTCTTGTCATGTATACCTATTAATATATTATCTATTCATACAAAGCACAACTATATAATAAAATCATTCATGTGATCACATCCAAAAGACACTAGCTAATAAAATCATCCCTACAAACACATGTGAAAGACCGACAGATTTACAAATCATCATGGAGCTTTGCTATGAACGGACATGTTGTCTACGGCTGAAAGAATAGCACTTTCGATCCTAGAATACATGAGAAAATACGATCACCTGTGTCGTGATTGAATTAACTTACACGGTCACCTCGAGGAACCTAACCTGTTTGGATCTTTGTTGCTGGCCCCATGTATATTCCTGAGTCCACCACTGAACACGAACAAACACTACTGAAATGGAGGTAGGGTGTGTTGGTTGAACCAGTACAGATCCGAGTTTTTGAGCGCTGGAGACCATACACATGGCTACAGATTTACCGATCAACGCTACAAAACGTTAACAAATGGGCTCTCATCTTTTTCTAATTTAAAATGAATCAGTTGTTAGGCCAGTCTCAGTGGAGTTTCATTAGAGTTTCATGAGCATTAAATAGGCTGATGTGGCACCGTATTGATGAAGAGAGAGATGATAAGAGTTTCATGGGAGCAGAGAGAGTTTCATGGGGATGAAACTCTTCTGCACTGTTTTCAGAATATAGTTGCATAGGTAACAGGGCCATGAAATCCCCACTGAAACTGACCTTAGTTTTATTTTGAAATGAATTAGTTAATTTTTGTCATACGTCCTGTTCGTTTGAGCTATTCAGCGGAATCAACAGCCATCCAGCAGTGTTTTTCTCTCACAACAAACCAGCGAACAGTACTTTCAGCCACAATAAACCAGCGAAACGAATAGGCTGATAATTTAAAATGATGAGTTGGTAAAAGCTAGGACACTCGATCAGATTATTAAAGCGAGCTACAGACTGTAAATCCTAAGGATCCGACAAGCTTTGCTCTCAAAGTTCGGAGCTCGCGTGGAAGGCAAGAAGCACCATGAATCAATGGCTGTGTTTACTTCTAAAAAAAATACTGTGCAAACAAAAGATTTCCCGTCACATCAAACTTGCGATATATGCATGAAGTACTAAATGTAGATGAAATCAAAAACTAATTGTACAGCTTGGTTGTACTTTGCGAGACGAACATTTTAAACCTAATTAGTCAATGATAGACACTATTTACCAAATAAAATCAAAACATACAACAATACTTTTTTTACGCCTTTTGGCAAAACTAAACACACCCGATGAACGAACGAACAAATAAACAGGGCTGCACGCCCACGCCATCACACCACAACAACGGCCTGCCTTTAAAGCGTGCGGGCGGGCGGGGCGGAAGCGGAACGGACGGTTGGTGTCCGCCCCGGCCGTGATCCGACGGCCAGCACGGCCTCCGCCAGCCTTAAAGCCCAAGCATCCTCCTCCTCCTCCGGCAGTTACCAGTCGTCTGTCTCTCGTGCTCTGCCTGCGGGCTGCAGTGCGTGCAGTGCCGCCCGCCACCCTCGCCCGCCGTCGGGTCGCCTTGCCACGTCGCCGCCCGCCTGCGCCCACCACCTGAGGCCGGCCGGTCGCCCATCCATAACGCCCACCCCCGCAGTCCAGTCCCCACCATCTCACACACCCTCGCACGCCTCCTCTCCTCGCCCTCGCCTCCCACGCCTCACCGCGCGCGCAGATCGGAGGAGGAGGAATGGTGAGCGCGTCGAGCCTGCTCCTGCCGTCCTCCGTGCGGGACCTGGCGTCCTGCGTCTCCGAAGGCGCCGTCCGCGTCGCCTGCACCACCCCGGCGTCCACGCTCACCGTCTCCTCCACCTCCACCTCCTCCTCGCCGGCGCCGCCGTCCACGCTCTCCGTCGCCGTCACCTACCGCGCGACCCCGCAGGCGCCGTCGTCGCCGCCGCTCCTCCTGCGGCTCACCTGGTCGCACTCCCCGCACGGGGCCCCTCCGGCGCTCTCCTTCGCGGGTCCCACCGCGTCGTCCCCCGCCGTCCTCCTCCGCCGCCGCAAGGGCACCTGCTGCCTCCCCTCCTCCGCACACAGACCCCCGCTCGCCATCTTCTGGGACCTCACCGCCGCCAGTTACGACGGCGCGGCCTCGTCCTCGTCCCCGGAGCCGGTCTCCGGGTTCTACGTCGTCGCCGTCGCCGGCGCCGAGGTGGTGCTGGCCGTGGGCGACCTGGCGGCGGAGTTCGTCAAGGCCAAGTTCGAGGGCCAGATCCCGCGGGCGCGCTCCATCCTTCCCGTGTCCCGCGCCGACCGCGTCGTCGTGTCGGCGGCGCCGGGGCAGACGCCGGGCGCCGCGGTGCACACCGCGCGGGTCCGGTTCGCCGAGGGCGCGCCGGAGCACGAGGTCTCCGTGGGCTGCTGCCGCGCCGCCGGAGGCAGGCCCGGGGAGGAGGAGCTCTGGGTCAGCGTCGACGGCAAGCGCGCCGTGCACGCGCGCCGCCTGCGCTGGAACTTCCGGGGCAACCAGACCGTGTTCGTCGACGGCGCGCCCGTTGACGTCCTCTGGGACCTCCACGGCTGGTGGTTCCGGGACCCGCCTGGCTGCGCCGTCGTCATGCTCCGCGCCAGGAGCGCGCTCGAGAGCAGGCTCTGGCTCGAGGAGGAGGCCAAGGCGCCCGGATTCGCGCTCCTCGTGCAGGCCTTCAAGACGCCGCCTTGATCCTCGTCTTGGTGATGCCACCTGATGATGAGGTCAACCAGATGCTCTGCCGCTCACTACTGCCTGCTGGTTCATATTTCCTCTGCCTTTTGACTTGGGAATTTGGTGGTATTTAGCAAACCAAACCAAATCCAACCAGGAAATGTATGGTTGCGTTGACAATCTAGGTGTTTGTAGATTCCGGTGTCGAATGAGTTTGGGAAGACACCATGAATTTCGTGTGCTATGGTATACAAAGAGGAGAGATTGATTTGTGCTGTTGGGTCATCTTCTTTCTTTCAATTAGCTTCTTATTTTCCAGATAATCGTAGCGGTACAGTTAACAAAGGATTATACAGTATCATCATCGAGTGTGTCTTCATTCAGCATTGCTGTGATTAGCCATGAAATGAAATCATGGTGTGCAGGTTGCTTCCTGCTTTGGAGTACACTAGAAAAATTGGAATGCTGTTGCTCTTCACTGTTTTTATGGAATGCTACAGTAACAGTGATGCAGGTGATTCTAGCACCATTCCTAGTACAGCAGCACAGGGCAACAACCTGTGCCTCAATGGATTCCTGCATCATCTCCACCAGATATCTTGTATTGATTCCACTATTCCAGAGATCCACTACATGTTTACCGATGTTTGGAGCCTATCATATCATTCACATGCATTCTTCCAACAACCACCATTTGGTTCCAGCATCTTGTTATTTGATCATGTAATTTCTGCAGGTACACAGTGATGTCCCTGTCATAATTTATGGCCACATGACTGTCTCTCTCTTCTGTTTACAATAAACAGAGCATGAGATGGGGGTGTCAATGGAAGGAAATGATGCATGCACTTGGTGTTGGTTGGTCCCAAGCTGACCCGGCATATATACAAAACAAAACCAAGTTGAGGATGATGAGGAGTGCAGGCTACTGCTTTCTCCTTCCCAGTTCCATTTCCACTCTCGTGAGAGCTTGGCTTCCCAGATTCTGCTGCGTGCTTTCTGCTTTGGCTTTTGTTTTCTTCTCCGGAGTTTATCTGATGCGCCACGCCAAATTGGCAATAGGAATACGTAGAGTAGCAGGCGAAAGGGACTGATGGCGCTGTCACCTATCATGTGAGCATCATCATATCTTGTTACTCTATTTGCCAAGCAACCATGTTGCTGCACCAGGACAAAATCACCACTTCTTTGTTTTTGTCCTCTTCCTTATTGTTGGGTCTGGCTTTGGCTTTGGCTCCTTGTTGCTAAAAATAGTGACTTCATCGACTTATAGTTTCTTTTGAGAAAAAAAAAAGATAAAAACAGATCCTTACTTGAGTATATAGCTATATAGTGCATGAAAGAGTCGGAATCAAGCGGAGCTTCAGCAAACGGACCCTACGTACTACACTTGCTACGCACAACAGCGTGTCAACACGGATCAGGCAAACATGCATCTGACATCACATCAGTATCTTTTAATCTGTCTTTGGATTTTAGCAGGGCCTTGTCCCCAAGAACCGGCTCAGGCAGGCTCCAGTCCAGAATCCAGATGACAGTTCTCGGCACGGCACGTCGGCGGCCATGGAATCTGGCCAGCTTACTTCATCGGGGGTTTGTGAGCTGTATGGCCTTGGTTCGGAGTTGGGGTGTCCAAAATGCATTGTTGCTTTCACGATTCATGACACATTACTTTCAAGCTATGCAACCTATACAAACTGATGAATGCTGAATGGCGACCGACCTGCTGGTCTGTCTGTACTCTGCAGTCTGTAGATGACTGTAGATGTGTGTGCTGAGTTGCTGCCAATGGAGTACTTCACACTATTTCAGGTATGACTGCTGCCTTCAAGTTCAACAAATAGCAGGCCGCCAGGCCTGTCATCAGTTTCTCCACTGCAGCACGTCTGGAAAATTCGGAACCATGTGTAAGGTTAAGGCTTGCAAGTCTGGTGAACCTCCCGGTTTATATGGAATATGATTGTGACTACCAGTGATTCTCCAGAAGCTGAAGGCGACGAGTTCAGTATTCCATCTGATCGCTCTGAAGGCGACGAGTTCAGTATTCCATCTGATCGCTCTGCTTCTAGTCTCTGCGCATTCTTGCTTGGGTCTATTCCAATTCTACAAGTAGCTAATCTTACTGGCCAGATGTGCCTGTATCGTTGCAAGAATTCATATCATCGCCCATGATATGCATAGATTGTACGTGATCTCACTGTCTGTGTCGCTGAGGTATGCAATTACTCATGAATTTTATGAATGACGATTGGGAAAGCATACCTTGCGTATGATGGCCATTAGAAGAAAGTACGGATCACATATGATGGCTGCCGTCATGACAAAAAACAAAGCTGGTAGTGGTAATGGCAAGATTACTCATCTCTTGCCATCCTTGTTTTAGAGAAATGATAAACCTCAAATTTTGATATTTTCATGGTTTTGGCACAAAAAGAAAGTGCCATTCTGGCCATACTCCCTTTCGAAAACTCAAGAGACAAAGACCACTATCATTTGCTATGATTACATTCCAAATATAATCATAGCATAGTCTGCTGCGTGCTTTGTGCTTTTGGCTTTGTTTTCTTCCCTGGAGTTTAGCTGATGCTCCACGCCAAATTGGCAATAGGAATACGTAGAGTAGCAGGCGAAAGAGACTGATGGCGCGCTGTCACCTATCATGTGAGCATCATCATATCTTGTTACTCTATTTGCCAAGCAACCATGTTGCTGCACCAGGACAAAATCACCACTTCTTTGTTTTTGTCCTCTTCCTTATTGTTGGGTCTGGCTTTGGCTCCTTGTTACTACTACGGTATAGAGGATCAGAGCTGTTAGAAGCTAAAAATAGTGACTTTATCGACTTATAGTTTCTTTTGAGGAAAAAAAAAAGATAAAAACAGATCCTTACTTGAGTATATATAGCTATATAGTGCATGAAAGAGTAGGAATCAAAGCGGAGCTTCAGCAAACGGACCCTACGTACTACGCTTGCTACGCACAACAGCGTGTCACTATACACGGATCAGGCAAACATGCATCTGACACCACATCAGTATCTTTTAATCTGTCTTTGGATTTTAGCTGGGCCTTGTCCCCAAGAACCGGCTCAGGCAGGCTCCAGTCCAGAATCCAGATGACAGTTCTCGGCACGGCACGTCGGCGGCCATGGAATCTGGCCAGCTTACTTCATCGGGGGTTTGTGAGCTGTATGGCCTTGGTTCGGAGTTGGGGTGTCCAAAATGCATTGTTGCTTTCACGATTCATGACACATTACTTTCAAGCTATGCAACCTATACAGACTGATGAATGCTGAATGGCGACCGACCTGCTGGTCTGTCTGTACTCTGTAGTCTGTAGATGACTAGATGTGTATAATGATGTACTGAATTGTTGCCAATGGAGTACACTTCACACTATTTCAGGTATGACTGCTGCCTTCAAGTTCAGATAGCAGGCCCGTCATCAGTCTCTCCACTGCAGCACGTCTGGAAAATTCGGAACTATGTTTGTAAGGTAAGCCTTGCAAGTCTGGTGAACCTCCCGGTATACATGGATTATGATTGTGACTACCAGTGAATGATTCTTCAGAAGCTGAAGGCGACGAGTTGAGTCTTTGATCTGATCGCTCTGTTTTTAGTCGTCTCTGCGCATTCTTGCTTGGGCCTATTCCAATTCTACAAGGGCCTGGTTTAGTTGGTGAAAAGTTAGAATTTTTCTAACTGTAGCGTTTTCGTTTGTATTTGATAATTAGTGTCCAATTATAGACTAACTAGGCTTAAAAGATTCGTCTCGTGATTTATAACTAAACTGTGCAATTAATTATTTTTTATCTATATTTAATGCTTCATGCATACGTGCAAAAGTTGATCTGATGGAGAGAGTGTGAAAAAATTTCAACTTTAGCCTTGGATCTAAACAAGGCCTAGCTAATCTTACTGGCCAGGTGTGCCTGTCTAGTTCATATCATCGCCCATGATATGCATAGATTGTATGTGATCTCACTGTCTGTGTCGCTGAGGTATGCAATGAATGGCGATTGCGAAAGAATACACGGCATGTATGATGGCCATTGTCTAATTAGGAAAATCAGGATTGTGATTGTGGCGCGAGAGAGAAAGAAATGTGAGAAGAAAGGATCCCGTACGATGGCCGCCGTCATGGCACAAAGAGAAAGCTGGTAGTGATGATGGCAGGATTACTCATCTCTTGCCATCCTTGTTTTAGAGAGATGATGATCCTCAAATTTCAATATTTTCACCGTTTTGGCACAAAAAGAAAGATGTTGGTGCCATGCCTTTTACTCCCTCCTGAAACCTCAAAGAGACAAAAACCACTAGCATCTGCTAGATTATATTCCAAATATAAATCATAGCTTAGGTAATATGGGCACGATGTCAATACTAATTAAATAAAACATGCTATTCTCATAAATTAGCATACACATAATAGGAAGTATTATTGGAATGAATAAAATAAACATTAAATAAAACATGCTATTCTCATAAATTAGCATACACATAATAGGAAGTATTATTGGAATGAATAAAATAAACAATAATAGAATGGTTAGAAAATTGTAACCTTGAGTGGGATTGGTTGCAAGGCACTAACGATGCTGTTATTCATTGTTGATGTATTCGACTCAACACAGTGCACAGGACGGTTGAGATGAAATAGACTATGGCCCTCTTCTCTTTTAGCGAGAGGACGATTGAGAAGAAATAGACAGATATAGATAGAATTTAGTACCTAATAAGGATTTCCAAATCCAAATTTATATAGAACTCCTCATATATTATTTTTGGTGCGCTTTAATCAAGAGGGGATTGTATATAGGAAGGGGAACCTTTACATTCACATTAACTAGTAATATGGTACTAATTGATATCACACATTTCACCTACACTCATAGGCTTAAAAATTAAAGCCCATTATAGTATATATAGGTAAATAGGCCTTTGAGATTTATTAAAATTTACAAGCAGCTGCTACCAGAAAAATATCTCAAAATTTATTCCAAAGATAAAATGACTTACACGGTGCACGGTGTAGACACATGTTGCCTTACACGGAGTGCATATACTAGCCGGGATCGATATAATAGCAGAGAACAAGCAGTAGTAATGAGGAGCCTTATACGTACATATATACATCACGGCATCACCGGTGCAAATACATGGATCCACCGCCTGAAGAAGGCAGCCTCTCTGCACAATGGCCGACAGACGGCTGTATGTACGTACTTCTGTGTGCCAGCAGCTGAGCAGATCACGCCGGAGGCGGTGGTGGCTTGGCGGTGACGACGACAACGACGACGGGGAAGTCGATCACGAGCACCTAGCTTTTCGAGCTCTGCCATGAACGTGCCGGCGGACGACGGAGGCGAAGGCCAGCACGTCTTCAGCATCTCCTGGCTCCCCAGCAACAGTTTGTTCACCCACTCACTCATGGAGGGCGATGGATGAACTCATGAACAGTTTAGCAAAGTGAGACGCTCGTGATCGTCACCAGGTCCCCTCTCCCTCCAAGATTGGGCTTTGCTTCCATGAGAGGTTCCATTTCATCACGGCGATCTGATTCTCTCTGCACGGGTGGAGAACGTAGGCCGGGCTGGATTAGTTCGTCTCTCACTGGGTTCGCTGCTCAGTTGGGCCTTGGGATCGAGTTCGGAGTCATGGTATGTGCTTGACAAGAAAACACTTTCCTACATTGCATCCAGACCACACGGTGCTACAGCCAGGGTCTTCAATTTTGATATTAGAATTTTTTTCGATTGCCCTGAAATTCAGCCGAAATTTCACCGAATTCTTTTGAACCCTAGCTACAACAGACGTTTCAACACAGCTGCCATAGGTTTCCTAGCAACTCCCCGTCCCCAAAGAACTAGTACAATTTTAGATTTCAACCAAATCTATTTTGTTAACTTTAACTAAATTTATAGAAAATTGTACTCCTTTCATTTCGAATTGTGAGTCATTCTGACTTTTTTTTACTACATAAGTTTAACTACATATCTAAATAGGATTGTTATGAATTCAATTATCAATTTGGTATTGAAATTTATGTCTCCAAATAGGATTGTTATGAATTCAATGATTAATTTGGTAGCACTTATTCAATATAATGAATGCTACTCCCTCCATCCCAAATTATAAGGCATTCCAAGAATCTTGGAGAGTTAAAGGATCTCAAGTTTAACCAAATTTATATCATAAGATGATAATATTTATGACACCAATTAAGTATCATTAGATTCTTCATTTATTATATTTTCATAGTATATCTATTTGATGTTATAAATTTTTGTAATTTTCTTTATAATTTTGGTCAAACTTAAGATGCTTTGACTCTTCAAGATTCTTAGAATGCTTTATAATTTGGAATGGAGGGAGTAGCACTCTATTAATTTAGTCAAATTTAAAATTGTTTAACTCCTTAAATAATTCTAATTTCTTGGGACGGATGGAGTAGCTATTAATACATGCTCTGATCATTCATTTGTGAGGAAACAGTTAAAACTTCACCCCGCCCCCCCCCCCCCCCCCCCCCCCCCCCCCCCCCCCCCCCCCCGCCCCCCACTACAGCAGCCAAACCCTCATCAAATTCCAACCTACAGCAGCCAGCCAGCCATTCGCCCCTGTACAGGTGCTTGTTCACCCTGCAGCCTGCAGGACAGCGACTCGCCGGACTCCAGGCAGCTGCTATTGCTATTTGCAGGGCCCTAGCTGCTGCTTCCTTGCTGTTTGGCTGTTATTCTCAGGAGTGGGGTTAACCTCCGACAGCGGCATGCTGTTACTGTTAGCCCCTCCGTCCACCGATGGGCTAGATGCCACCTGATTCTCCTGATCGGGCTCCATCCCATGCCTAGGAGCCTCTGATGCCCTTGACGAGTGCCCGGTGCCTGCAAACAGGCAGCGACATGGATCTGATGCTGATGATTCAGGAGAGCTTGGAGGGCTGATCACTACTACACTGAGTGGCGGCGGAGGAGCAGTGTCCTCGCTGTCAGGGTTATCGAGCAATGAGACTCTACAGACAGGGCAGGTCGAGTTCTGCTCCAGCCATAAATCTATACAGGCCATGTGGAAATCATGGCCACAGTGAGGAAGAACGCGTAGCACATCCCCCTCTTCGTATTCTGCGAGACAAATGACGCACCTGCCAAAAAAACGATGTGAAGAGTTCAGTGATTAGTGCCATCAAATACGGTTGCTAAAGAATTATCAATAGGAAACAGAAATGGAAATCAGCAGTTTTCATTTTGATGAAAGAATAGGATGCCAGACCAGGCAGGGTTTTTAAGAAAGGATCGCTCAGTGCCTCAGACTGAAACTGTTTTCCCTCCACGTTTTATTATCATATGGTTTGAGTTCTCATGTAGACTCAGTGAATCTATAGAAAACTAAAGGCACCTAAATATGATGGAAACCAACTTGTGCAGAGTAATACAGGCACTAAGCTGATAGTGACAAAATTTCCAAATTGGTGGTTCATGTTGATGGACACAAAAGATCCATGCAATTAGGTTGAAGCAATCAGGCATGGTTCAGTATTCAGCCAGAGGACTTGTAATCCAATCCCTGTTTCCATTCATCAGGCACCACAGGTGAGGTTAACCTACTTGATAACAATGCCTAATGAGTAACCCTGACCCACCTTCTTCAGGAACAGTTAAACACCCATACCCCATTTTGATGTCATGTGATTGATCAAGTGGTCTTAGCTGTTCAGTAACAATGCAAGCCGAGGGACATCATGATTCGATTGTCAATCTCCAGCGAAGCACAACAATCAGTACACTCGTACTAAAAGAAAATGCACCGCCGCTATATTTAGGCACCAAAGTCCTCAAGGACAAGGCACCAACATCCTCAAGGACAGCTTCTTTGGTACTGAAAACGCAATCAACATCCTCACTGACAACCCTTTCGGTGCCAAAAGGCTGTCTCCTATCGTGGCCGTCGCACCTCTTCATGATTCCCAGCAGCATTAAGCAAGCACAGACGACGCACAGTGCACAGGATTGGCAAAATGTTGGGAAAACACCTAATAATATGGTAAAAGCACTAATTAACAGCACCTAAGTTTATTCATGATTTCCCGTAAGTTTGTTTTGGCTACTAAAATCAGTCAAAACAGCATTTCCCCGTACCGATGAGGACGTAGTAGAACTTGTGTCAACTTATATACTACAGTCTAAGGTCAGACTACATTCACATTCAACAACTAGGGTCAGAGCCAGCCATTTCACATTCTCAGTCCCACCCACAGTCCCCAGAACAGTCAACGTACATCTATGGCCGACAAACGTAACAGTACAAGCAGACAAGCATAACAGCGTGATCTCATTTCTGTAAGCACTGACAGTGACACTGATATCCGCTAGAACACCTAAAGAATTCCTAATCAGTCAATCTTATTTGTGCAAGGGGACTGGAGGGGGAGAAGGGAGGGAGATCCCGTTCCCCACCCACCCGAGGGCGCCGTCGCAACTACAAGGAGCAGCAGCGTCCCAAATGTGATTCGGTACAGGACCGACGAACGAACGAACGCGCCCACCGCGCGGCGCGTAACCGAGACTGGACCCCGCCGACGCGAACCGAACCCGCCTGGCCGCACGCGAGATCGCACAGGACGGGGACGCTACAGCTACAGGAGCGAGGAGGTGGCGTACGGGCGCAGGCTGGAACTGGGACCGCCGATCGCCGGCCCAGCCAGGGCATCAGCGAATCGCGAGCGGCAGAGGAGTACTTACTGGGAATCGGCGTCGGAGGCACCGGAGACGCGGGGGCGGGCGGCGAAGGCGCGGGTGGGGAGGGCGGCGACAGCGGCGGCACCGAGCCCTCCGCCGCCACCGGCCGCGGGGTGGTGGACCTGGACCTGGACGGCGAAGGCGTAGTCGGCCGCGTACCGCGGGAGCGCGGCGGCGAGGCGGGCGCGGGCGCGGCGGCGGTGGCGGCGGAGGAGCGCGCAGGCGAGGCGGGAGCATACGAATGCGATGAAGATGAGGCTGAAGCAGAAGCCCGCCAGCGCCAGCGCCATGCTGGGCGACACGCCGAACGCCATCCCGCCCCGAGAGAGCCCTTCGCCCCTTCCCCTCCCTGCGGCGGTCGGCCTCGGGCCTCACGCTCCCGCGCTCCCTCTCGGCTGGGTTCCCTGCCGTGCCGCCTGCTAGTGCCGCGGCCGCGGGGACTTTGTGGTGGACTGGACTGCTCGGCTGGTGTGCCGTGCCGATGCGGTGCGCACTCGATACGGTAGCCGCTAGCCTACGACTCCTCGACTCGGCTCGGATGCTGTTGCCTTTGCGTCCGCGCCGCCCGTTTCTGTGGCCTGCGCGTCTCGCTGCCGTGCCGTGCCCACTTGGCGAGTTCCGGCCTTTCAGTTTCAGCGCGAGCGAGCAGTCGGCAACGGGCGCACTAGCGGGAAAGAGAGAACGAGCGGCCGGCGTGTGGCCGCCGCCCCCGAACCCGCCGCGGCGGCGGCTGCGGACACGGAAATGACGACGCGCCGTGCATTTGTCCATTTTTTTTAAAAAAAAGACCTGCATTTGTCAACTTGGGTCGGTGTGCAGCCCAGCCCGGGATGTTTGGGTAACGGCGTGCACAGCATTTGTTCGGCGGAACACTAGTGGTAGACTGGTAGTAGTAGTGCAGTGAACGGAACGGAAGAACAGCGCGTTGGGAGGTGTATAAAGTTCGGATAGGATTACGCCAGCCGTACAAAACCCAAAAATGAAAAAGAAACTATTACAAAAGCCAAAAACGAAAAATAAATTGTACTGTGGAGATGCGGGGTATCGATCCCCGTGCCTCTCGCATGCTAAGCGAGCGCTCTACCATTTGAGCTACACCCCCTAACGGGATTTAGTGCCTAATAAGACAGGCTAAATTTTGATTTGTGCAGTGATGCTTGTCAGCACAACGTATGGGCCGGATTGGTCAGTTAGTTGATTGATGCTACGATTTGGCCCACGGGATCCGCTCGAGCTTTTATTAGATCGTTGTGTTGGGCCTCCCTTTTCGAATCTGAAAAGGCAGTGCGCCATCCAACCAGGTCAGAGCTGATGAGTGGGAACGGGAGAAGATAACCCTGGTGCTGGTGGTGGGGTTCCTCTCCCTCCGTCGTGTACACACACAACACAACGACGCATATGGGTACTTTGAAGAACGGAATGTTCTGACTGTCTGCATCCCCTGCACGCAAGCAGGATACTATGGCAGTGTTTACTTCCTTCAAAATTCCAAAAAATTTACAAGTTTTTCGTCACATCAAATCTTTGGACGCATGCATGGAGTATTAAATGTAGGTAAAAAAAATAACTAATTGTACAGTTTATCTGTAAATGTCGAGACGAATCTTTTGAGCCTAGTTAGTCTATGATTGAATAAATTTTACCAAATAACAACGAAAAGTACTACAGAAACTTTACACCAACTTTTACAACATCTAAACACTATCTATAGTACCAAGTGTACTTTCTCTCGCAGCTGAGCCTGAGTCTGTTAATATAAGGTCATAGAGACTGGTTAAGGATAAAAAAAAAGTGTACTTTGTCTCGCTAAAGCCGGCTCCTGTGCGTGCAAGACTAGAGACAGCCGACACATCGATCCTCAGCTGGACCCCGTTCAGATTAATTCGGATACACCACCAATTGCGACTTAGCGAGGAAACACTAGGTTGTGTGTTTGGTTGCCGTCTATCCTGATTGACTGGATCCATGCGATCTGATTTGAAAAAAAAAAAGGCTATTTGGTTTTTTTTTTCCCCAAAGAGCCACTAGCAATAGCAAGAATGTGCTGGACTACAACCTGCATAAACGGATATAGGGTGTGTTTAGTTAAGAAAAATTGGGTGAAAAGTTATTGTAGCACTTTTCGTTGTTATTTGATAAAATTTGTCCAACCATGGATTAATTAGACTCAAAAGATTCGTCTTGAACTTTACAGACAAACTATGCAATTAGTTATTTTTTTACCTACATTTAATGCTCCATGTGTGGCAGAACCTCCTAAATAATATGGCCCACATGTACTTGTTATCGTCTTAAAAGACATCTAACCACCATACATGTGTACCACAGTACTTAAGAAGTCTGTCGGGTGTCCTCGGGAAACCCGAATCATCCACATTTTATAACTCACACAGGATCAACAAAGGAGTAACTACAACATTACAGCATTTGTTACAAAACTTTACATCATAGTGCGGAAGAATAACAATAAATTTACAAATCATGATTAAGTTAACTTTTTACAAACTTAACTTAAATGGCGGAAGTCGAGTAGAACTACAGAAGACAACTTAGGTAGAGCACCAAAGTTAGGAGAAGATACCAGATCATATCGAACTCACCGACATGACCTGACTAGCAGCACCAGTCAGCACCTGCAACAGGGGTTAACAAACCCTGAGTACTCAATTGTACTCCGCAAGACTTACCCGACGAAAAGAAAAGACTCCAAGGATATGCTGACTTTAAGGGAAGTAGTAGAGCTAGAAAAGAGGAGTTTTGCAGAAAAGCTTTACTATGCGTGGATCCTTACTTTCAATATTTTAAACAAGTTTTAGCATCAAATTTAGTGAAGCTTATTATAGATAGATTTGCACCTATTCTATCTCAATCAGTTGTATTAAGCATCACATCTCATATTTATCTCTTTGCCTCATTTCCATAATCACCATGTATCATTGTTAACTACGATGATGAACAGAGAATCGAGTCTCCATAACCGAGGAGCAGCGACGATTCGAACCGATTATACCCAGCTGGGGATCCCTAACCACATGAGATATGTAGGACTCTAACCTACATAAATCAACCTTCACTCGGATTCTCCAAAACATGACCGGGTCCAGCGCCACCCGAGAGTACAGTACACCTCCAATCCAGCCATTGGCTACGAGGGTACACACTACTCTCGCCATCTTTCCACTCCCAGTGCGCGGTTGGCCGTTCACATGTTGGCATTACCGAGGTCTTAGGCTTACCGGAGCATGTGGCCAGTTGCAAAGTCTCGACGCACACAGTTCAAACAACGGTACGGTCCTTAACTGACTCAGTCGGAGACACTACAGGGGACTCCTTTCCCGATGCAAGTCCACCGACCGGTCTCAGATTAATATTATCATATTCATATTCATATGCTCTCATGACCCGTCATTAGATCAGGAGAAGCAAAGGTAAACCTGTTTCTCGCGAACGATGAAACCACCATTCGACTTCTACCGAAGTCTAAGCATTACTAAGCATAAGAGATCGACTTACATACATTAGTGGGATATCATCTGGATATAAGTGTAGATCAAGGTAATCATGCAGCAACGGTATCGACCAACTCCTACTAACTTAATGTACATTACACTAGACTTAAAGTGTAATAAAACATTTATGAAATAGAAGAGTAGTTGTATGTCCGGGGCTTGCCTTTGTTGCAGCGGTGGTTAGTTCTCGTAGAAGTCAAGTTTGACACCAACACCTCGGGTGGATCACCTTTTTCGAAGCTTGATCGACACGACCCAAAACACTCTCTCGTACAAACTACACGTATACAAATGATACGAGGCTTAATATGATGGAATGCATGCCATGATGCATGATGATGAACAAAACATAGCATACAAGAGACATTTAGAAAGGATAAACATTAGTCATCTACTTGAGTACAACTTTCCTTCACGTTACAATTGCGAGCAATTATCTTAAAGCATTTTTAGTTATTATCTTAACAAGTCTATCATGTACTTGATAAGGAGCAAGGCATAGCATACATTACAAGAGTTAGGCAAGGCAAAGATGGGATCACCTTAACTTGACTTAAGCACTAGAGGTTAAGTTAGTCAACCAAACATTACATAACTTATTTTACTATGTGACAAAGCATTACAAGCTTAAACTACAAGACAAAAGGTTCACTTAATGAACATAACTACTAACTATTTTACCCAAGAGGTTGCATCTAATAAACAAATGAGATTAACATAAAGTCATTAAGTATTAACATAAGCAAGTCATTAACTACTAAAGGCCTATGTTAAATACATTAATTATTAAAAGCAATACTCAATAATCAAGTTAATCATGAACTCAAACAATCAATTAAAATGCCAAGGATCATCACATGTTAATGATCCAAGGTCATCACTCAATTCCAAAAGTTACACAAATAAAAATTATGATATATTCTCATCAATTAAGCATTTATTATATAATAAAAAAACATATAATAAGGTATATAATTAAAAATTATCAAAACAGTATCATAATTTTTGTGAAGGTATTTCTAAGCATATAAAGCATACTCATAAAGTTTCATGATTTTTGGATACTTATTCTAGCCTATAAAAATCATGGAACTTGCATTTCTTAATTAATTGAGCAAATTTTTAAGCATAAAAAAATATTCAAAATGATTGTTTCATATTTTTCTATGATATATCACATCATAAACATCTTACAAAATTTATTTCACGATTTTAGCATGCACCAATTAATACTTATGAAATAAACAAGAATCAGCATTTTAATTATTTTCTGAAAAAGAAAAAAAACATAACTCCGGCCCGTAGCTTTTCCAACTGGCCCATCTCCTCTTTCCTCGACTAGGCCGGCCCAAACAGCAATGGGCCACCCTATTCTCTTAAACAGGGACTGACAGGCGGGGTCTGCCTGTCATCCCTCTCCCCTTGACGTTGACCGCGGCGGTGCGATGATTGACCGGCAAATTGACGTCGCCGGTGAGGTTTTCAGCGGCGCGGCTAAACCCTACGGCTTCACCATGACCACGTGCATCACTACAGCTAGCTGATTGAAAGAAACGGGCACAGCAGCAAACGCGGTGATGGCCATGGCGGCGCGGTTGCGCTCCGGCGAGTCGGAGACGGCGAACGGTGGCTATTCCGGTAGCGGACAGGATGTCTACGGCTTCCTTACGCCCAGGCGAACCAACAAAACTAGCTAATCGAACCAATTAAAGCTCACAGCGAGCTCGACCATGCGCACAGTGGCACGGCAGAGCAGAGCATGCCGGTGCACGCGCGGTCCAGCTAACTCAGCGCGGTAGCGGTTAAACTAAGGGCATGGCTAGCTTCAGGGGCTCACCACGATGACGAGGCACTAGCTGGTTGAAGCTGTAAGTCCACGGACAGTGCTCGTCCACGGCGGCGTCGATGGCGGCGCTGCGAGCTGACGCGGCGGAAAACGGCGGCGAGGGCGATTCCGGCCAAACAGGGTGCTGCACAGGTGCTCAAGAGATGCACCAGGAAGTGGCGACGCTAACTACACGAGCAATTGCACGATGGCGAAGCGGTGGCGGAGAATTTGGCCAGCGACTGGAGCTCGACGGTGACAGCGAGGAAGGAGAAAGAAAAACGAAAACAGACGGCATTGGAGACTTTAAACGACGAGAGAGCAAACTTGAGTTTGGCCAGCGCCTTTGTGACCCCCGCCACGCGGCCGGCGACGTGCTCCCACGCGCCTACGCGAAGAAAGACACCGCGACGGCAGTGAACAGAGGGAGAGAAGAGAAGGCAGAGACGACTCTGGCACTGTAGCACTAATACCACCTCATTTCTTCCACTTTTCTTTTCCAAAATTACTCACAATTTTGTATGGAAACTTCAAAAACTTATAACATGACAGTTGTTCAAAATAATGAGAGCTACAACTTTGCTTTTGGGGTCATCTCCAAATTCCAAATATTTTTGAAAGTAGAGTTTTGAATTTTAAATTTGAATTAGTGTTAATTATCTATTCATTAGTACTTTTGGTAATTCATTAGTAAATAATTAAAATTCAAACAACTTAATCATTGGTACCATTTTAAGGCACAAATTTTATTTATGAGATTTGTTTTGATAATTCCTCCAAGTTTGAATTTTTAAAACTTGAATTCAAATGATTATTTTTTAACATTAACATTATTTCATGTAACTTATAAATCATCACATATGCAACATATGAAACATAACATTTGCAACATTTGAAACACCACATATGCAACATAGACACGATATAGACGAAACATGAAATGCATTTATGCCACAATGCTTGATGATAATGCACGATCATGGTTTTAATTAATATAGTAACACCAAATATGTACATGTGAAAGTTATAACTGAAACATGGTAAGCTTTTATGTCATAAAGCTTGGTGATTATGCTTGATGATGCTCATGATCAAGTTTTTAATTGCTTCTTAACATCTAGGATGTTACACCATGCATGCGTTTAAAGATTCGATGTGATGGGTGGAAGATGAAATATTTTGGGTTTACATGGGAAGTAAACAGGGCCATAGAAATATGTCCTCAAACTGGTCCGTGAATACGGTGGGTTTTTTTTCCCCAAAGAGCCACTAGCAATAGCAAGAATATGATGGACTACAACCTGCATAAACGGATATAGAAATATGTCCTCAAACTGGTCCCGTGAATACGGTGAAAATAAGCTTTGCTGGTCATGTAATGCATGTCATTCTGAGCCACGTCCATAGATGCATGGTTACCGTACCCACTCATACAAATAGATATAAAACACTTTTCTTTTCTAATCACTGCAGCATCCGTGGCGGAGCCAGGGGGCCATGCCCCCCTAACATACTTTGTATGCATATATATTTCTGTCACAAACATGAAGCGTTTATCATTTGCTTCATTCGTTACTTTTGGAATAAATCAGCGTTGAATGAGATTAGACGAGTTTCTCAATGAAACTTTATCAGCTATGCAAGTTTACAGCCTTGAACAAGCAGCGAAGCGCGTGCATTATCCTAGTCAAACATATTCAATGGTTACTGTATCCTTAGATGCATGGGCATGTGTTGGCTGCAGTAATATGTGAGTACTCAAAAAGCCATAGCCGCAGCGGCTGTAGGTTGTAGCTTTTCAGCACTAAGACCGACCGCACCGGCACCTGTAAAATGCTCATGCAGTAAGTTTTACCGGATGGAGGAGCCGCACCGGATACTCTAAAAGCTACGGTAGCTGATGGTGATCCGCTATTTTGAGTGTAACACAGTTCGTCCGGTATGTTCTCTAGGAAAGAAGAGTGCACGCGTGAGAGCATGGGTCCAGCGGCGGACCCCACTGTTTTAACCAATAAAAAATATCATAACTCGCAAATCAAAGAACCAAATTAAATTTCGATTATACCATTAAATTTGTTTTAATAAATACTTCAAAACAAGATGTCACATGGATATATTTAGATAAAGTGACAAGTGGACCCCATAGTTGATAGAGGATGATATAGAGGATAGATGGATGCGGGAAAACTGTATATTTTGTGCTGACTAGGATGAAATATTCCTTTTAGAGGATGAATATAGAGGTGCATGAGTGCGGATAGTCTAACGGTGTGTTTTCAGCACTCATGTGCTACAGTAGCTGTAGCCGTAGCCGCTATAGGCCTTGTTTAGCTCATGAAATAAAAATTTTAAGTGTCATATAGGATGTTTCATGGGATGTCGGAAGAGGTTTTCGGATACTAATTTAAAAACTAATTACATAACTCGCCAGGAAAACGCGAGACGAATTTATTAAGCCTAATTAAGCCATCATTAGCACATGCATGTACTGTAGCACTTAAGGCTAATCATAGACTAATTAGGCTTAAAAAAATCGTCTCGTGGTTTCCAACCAAACTATGCAATTAGTTTTTTTTCGCCTACATTTAGTACTCCATGCATATGTCAAACATTCGATGTGATGGGGTGAAAATTTTTTTTTAGTAGAAACTAAACACAGCCATAGCCGAATAGGCCACCCATAATAGAAGAAACAATTTCTTTTTCTCTAGTCACATCTAGTGGCGGAGCCGAAGAGGGCCGGCAGGGGCCATGCGCCCCCCCCCTCCCCACCCCCACCCACGTATCACAATAAACATTCTTACTAGTATAATTTAATAATTTTTTTATTTATATTAAGAGAAAGAATATAAAAAATTATTGTCACATATATACTTATTAGTATCTTCTACTCCCTCCTTACATGATAAACCTAGATAAATCTATAAGTCACCCATATATGATACAATGAGCATGACATTTTTTTTCTACAGCTAAAGCATGCAGTGATTAATCCATCGTAAAATTGCAACATAATTGGACCAGAGAAACTATAGCTATGAATTAATTATAAAAAACACATAGATCTAAAGTTACAACAAATCTTTGTTGTAAAGCATATCATATCATATGTTCACCGTGTGGATCTACTCATGTAGAGTCCAACACAATTTGATTTTCTATTTTATCGTTTTTGTGTGATTTACTATGATTTTTCAAAGATTCAGCCGAAATAAATATAAAAGAAAAAAAGAAAAACCACTAAAGGAAACAGTCATGGAGGTCAAGTGGCCGGTTTTGACTTTTGAGAAATGTGGAAGGAGAGGAAGTATATCTGGTTTTAGAATTGAGGGAGGTAAAAGCTGATTTTCACGATAGTTGAGAGAGACAAAATAGATTTTTTAGCTACATCCCCTGACGGTATTTAGCGTCTAATAAATATTTTTCTAAATTCACTGTTGGCAAATATGACATTGTCATCATACCATATGTGCTGAATTGGTCAATTAGTTGTTGATGCTACGATTTGGCCCATCTAAAAAATAAAACAAGCACTGGGCCACTGGCTCATCCATAGCTGCAAGACTGCAACGCGCAGCAACTAGACGAGCACAGGAACAGGGGCGAAGAGCCCTGGCAGAGACGGACAGACCACGATGCGATACCTGGCATGGCAGCAAACGCAGTCCTGCGTGTACTTGGACCTCTTGCCGACAGAGCACATGGATTCTACTACTAACAAACATGGAAGCATCATGTTGTAGCGCCTGATGCAGCCCAGCATATAGCAAGCATCTGTGACGACCTCACGTTTTGATCTTGTTATGCTCCTCTCAAAAGTCAGACCTGATCGAGTGGGGATGGGAAACCCTGGTGGGTTCCCTCTCCATCATGTACACACACAACATATGGGGTCCTTTTTAGAACGAATGTTCTGGCTGCCTGCACCCCCTGCAAACTGGATATACTAGCACTAACTGTACATGTCTCGCTAAAACCGGCCCTTGCCATGCAAGACCCGACAGAGCCGACACATGACACATCCATATCCTTAGCTCGACCCCGTTCAGATTCCGTTGAAGATACCAGCCAGCAAACCAAAACGAAACACTCCATTCTAACCGGTGTAGCCGGCCGCGTAGGCATTCCGAAACACGTGGCTACCTATTTGGTTGCCTGTCGACTGTCGAGTGGATACAATTTACATAACCGATACACGGGATCGATACGGTTCAAATGAGCTTTAATTTTTTTTTTCATCCTGTTGGTTAGATAGATTATTATGCAATGCCACTCATGCTAGTTCACGCGTCACCCTCGCTCCAAGAATCTCTATATTATACGTACATAACCAAATACTGTATTCATAGATAGATGCAGGGCCACCGCATTCGCCCATCATAACCAATCTGACACTCTTTTTTTTCTCTCTCTCATGTCACTGTATCCACACAGCGTGTTTTCACTCAATCAATTAAGATATATATGATGATGTAGCCACGTGAGAGCAACCCGACGCAATGAGCCACTGACCGGGAGAAGATGAAGATGGCTGAGAAGAAGATAAGTAAGAGAAGAAGAAAGATGACCCACCGGTGATGAGAGGAGGTAACACAACACAAGCTGCTCGCTCCCTCTCACCTGCGGGGCGGCTACGACGGCCTACGGAGGGAACCCAGCGTTGGCAGGCCTGGCCCAGTGGCCCATCGGTTCGGCTGGTTGGTTGGTCCACTCGCTTCCTCTTGTCTCGGCCCTTCTGCTTGGACCCGGACAAATCCCATCAAGTCCGCGTCAGAGTAGGCCCGCAGCGCGTAGGCCCACCGGTTCGAAAATCTGGGCTCCCCACGCCGCTCTTCTCTTGTCTGCCATTCGTCTCGTCCTCATGGTCGTCGTGCAATGCAATACGGAGTACTACGCGGTAGCACGGCTCTAGTCTAGTCTAGTCGCGTCGACAGCGCGAGGGGTTCGTGCGCGTGGCGCCAAACACCCTACAACCTGGTAGGTTGTTATTAGGCGGCCCCTGATTGATTATTTGATCAGAGAGAGAGAGAGTCGTCTCGTTGCTTCACATCACGAGATGAGATGTTGAGATGAGAAGACACCATGCTTGACAGACAACAGCAAATGGTCAATCGGCCCTGATGCGTGCACGGACTACAAACCATATAGGCTTTCCCGGCCGTAAGCTACTGCTGCCTACATATACACATTACTGATAAATAAACGCTACTCTCATCGTAACTAATGCACTGCAGAAAGGCAAGCCATTAGGTCAAAGTCACTGTCGCAAGTAAATTAAGGAACGGAAAGCAGCATAGCATCCATCTTGATCGTAAAGTTAATTGGAGTGCAATCTATCTAATCACGGTGGAATGTTCCTCCGTGCACCCATCGATAGTGCGACCAAGGAAACAAACGAGATCTCGCACCCGGAGAACAGGGCCTGCATGTTCCCCGGAACCGGAATTCTTCCAAGCTTCTTCCAGTAGTATTATATATATATTAAATAAAAAAAACAAACAGAAACCAGAAACCGATTAGAAATGAAACGGGTCTCACGGAATCCCGGCCCGGCCCATCACCATCCAATCACCGCCCCACCACCACCACCTCTCTCGTGTCCCCTTCAAATTAAAATCCTCTGCTCTCTCCATCCAAAGCTCTGCGCTTCTTCTTCGTCCCCTTCCACCTCCACCTCCCCTGTCCAGCAGCAGCCCACTCGCTCCCTCCTCCCAGCTTCTCCGCCACCCCTGAACCAGCACTGCCAGCCACCGCGCCATCCATCCGCGATGCCACCGGACGGCGACGCGGCGGGGGGCTCGGGCGCGGGCGCGGACATCGCGGCGGACGAGCTGCAGAGCCTGAGCTTCGGCTCCTCCTCGGACCGCTCGCGCTCGCGGTCCGCCTCCACGGTCTCCACCGCGACGGCGTCCTGCTCCACCTCCTCGTCGGGCCCGCTCCACCACCACCTCTCGCTCCCGCCCCCTCCCTCTCGCCGGACCCCGACGCCCACCACCCCCGCCACCTCCGCCGCCCTGTCGTCATCCACGACGCAGATCCCGCACCTCGGCGCCGTCGCCCTCTCCGACATCCGCTTCTTGCGTCGCCTCGGCGCCGGCGACATCGGCAGCGTGTACCTGGCCGAGGTCAGGCCACCCGCCGCCGCTGCAGGCAAGGCGGAGGAGAAGCACCCGCACCCGCCGCCGCAGGCGCCGCAGCAGCAGCCGATGGTGGTGGCCGCCAAGGTGATGGACCGCAAGGAGCTGGAGGGGCGCAACAAGGAGGGCCGCGCCCGCACGGAGCGCGAGATCCTGGAGGCCGTCGACCACCCGTTCCTGCCCCGCCTCTACGGCGTCGCCGAAGGGGACCGCTGGTCCTGCCTCCTCACCGAGTTCTGCCCCGGCGGCGACCTCCACGTGCTCCGCCAGCGCCAGCCGCACCGACGCTTCTCCGAGGCCGCCGTCAGGTGCGTCGCCCACTCCCCCCCCCCCCCCCCCCCCCCCCCTGCGCCATGCCAAACCTTCGTTCGCCGCCGCCGTGCTCAGCATTTCTTATTCTTGTTACTCGCGCAACAACGAAATTCATCCATGCGTGCATTTCAAATCCATGCTAGTACTCCTAGTAGTAGTTACAGAATTTGAAGATCGTATGAACATTTTTTTTAAAAAAATATGTGTTTTCGGCTCCATTGACGATCCGTGGCTAGGAAGCTAGCGATTCTAGGCTTTTTCGGAGGAGAAGAATCAGGCAGGTTTCCTGCGGGGTTGTGATTGCCGCGGCGCTCTGTCTGTTTCCTTGCTTAATAAAATTTTCCTACTATTCTACACTTGATTTTGTTTCCTTTGGGGTGGTGTTGCTGGTGGTGTAGTTTAAGGATCCAGTGGATGCAGTCGGGGCCCCATGTGTCTTCGGTTGGGCACGCATCCGCCTGGTTTCCTCCCGTCCTCTGAAAACCTGACGATGATGAATGAATGCGTGCGCACGCACACTACAGCGTAGCATCAGGTCGCTGCCGCTCTTTCCTTTTGGATGCGCTTGCAATTAACAGTGTTTTAGCATCACCGTTTCAGTGAAATAACCGTGTTTTTCTCTCACCATAAATCAGCATCAACTGTTTATACAACACCTGTTCGTTTGAGCTATTCAGTGAAATCAGCAGCCATCCTACAGTGTTTTTCTCTCACAACAAACCAACGAACAGTACTTTCAGCCATAATAAACCAGCGAAACGAACAGACTGACAGCCAGTCGATCAGGTACATCTGCATCCATCGATCCATCCATCCCTCCGATGAAATGTTCCTGGAACACCCACAACACACATCATCAGGAAACTAAACCGTTGTACTAGTACGTAGGCGTGACGTGACATGTGGACAACACGACCTTTTTTTTTCCCTCTCTTTGATTTGATGTTGAGGAAAAATTGGATACTACCTGACTGACTTAGGTATGTACTCCAGTATACATCCTGTTGAGTGTAGAGTACGTACATTCACGGATGCAGGATTTTACTTTGGCTTCGAAGACAGAGACTTTACTACAACCACCAGCCAAAGACACGTACAGTAGTACGAGTACCTAGTTCCCTACGCTAAAACTGTAGACTGACCGTAGTGTGGTTGGCTGGCTGGTTGCAACAGTGGCGCTTTGCTGCCTGCTAGTGCTACGGCCGCTCGATCGATTGCGGCATCATGGCGCGCGTGCGTGTCTATCTCTCCGTGCTCGCCCCGCCACGGCTCCTCAAGGACTGATTCTCAATGCATGCTAGTACAACACAGTTGACGCGCAGACCTGTACATGGGTCGTCCTGCAACTGCACCCGTCTACTGGTGCACGTCGTTGTCGCGTCGCACGGGTCACGAATCCATGGCCGGCGCCGTGAGACGCGGCAACGGTTCCAGGACACGTCCGTCCGGGCTGCCTGCCACCAGTAAGTGCGTGCAGCCGGCAGGGGCAGTAACCGTAGCGCTGGAAGGCGCCCAGCAACCACTGCAGGCATCGTTCGGCTGAAATTATAAGTCGGCTGAAAAATATTATTGGCTGATTTTTTTTTTAAAAAAAATTGTTCCGACCAAAAAAACAAGCTGAATAAGACGGATTATAAGCCAGATGAACAGGACCACAGTCATCATGGGCGCATCATGGCACGCACATGGTACGGCGGCCGTGGCAGCGCTGACTGATGACGACGGGCACGAGCGCACGAGCGCGCGGCGACGGCGGCGCAGGCGCAGAAGGCGCTGGAGGCACGCCGGCCGTTCCGCCCGGGAACGTGACACCGTCATTACCCATGCAATGGAATCAGTACGGTAGTTACTGATGCTCTGTTTAATGGACTAGAGGCTAGTCCTAGGTGATGGTGCTTGCTTGCTTTGTTTGCATTGGTCAAGGAGGCCTTTATTAACCCCCACCCCATGTGATCCTCGAGAATGACAGCTCTGAAACACATACACGTACGTACACCTAGGTCACAGTAATTAGCTACCGTAGGTTGGGTTCTACTAGGGCATTTCTTGTAGGCACTAATCTACTAATCTCAGCCAACGAGGGATTCAGTTAATTAACTATTGATCCACACATGCGCTAGGCACTTGTAAAAGGATTCTAGCCTAGTTGAACCCAAGGAAGGGACTGGCAACTGGGCACTGGCCATGCGTGCACACATGGGGTCCCCTTTGCTGCACTGCAATAGTAATAAACAAAACCCACGAGAGTGTGTGTGAATTGTGATGCCCCCACCGTGCAACTTCCAACAGCCATGATGCGCCAATTCGAGCACTGTCCGGTGCCTTTTCCGCCGTCTGTGCTCTGCTGCCCACCTACCTACCTGTGACCCCTGCTCCGTTCCCCTCGCTTGCTGCACTGGAGCTGGACCCTCAGACCACAGTCGAATCCAACATGCCGGCACTTGATTCAGACGCAGTACACGCGCCTCACCCTTGTCGTTAGTCGTTGCACAGGAGCGGCGTGGAGTGGGCTCTTTGGCTACATTACAGACGTCAGTAAAGCCATGGCCATGCGCACCTCGCTTGCAAAGTTGCAAGTTGCTTTTCTAGTACAGTAGACAGTCCAGACGTCAGACGTGAGCAGTTATGCTATTGCAGTTGATGATGCGTGCTCAATGTAAAGCTTGCAATCATGCTCATGCAGAGCGAACAGGCAATGTACGCATGCGCGATGCCTTTGCTGAATGATGAAATGAAATGAATCCCTGAGATAGATTGTGAGCAAAGCAGGGCGGTGCTGCTTTGCATGATGGCATTGCCAAATGACCAATGTTTATAGCAAATCTAGTACTGTACTGTACTATAGCTAAAAAATGCATGATTATTAGTTGATGGCTCCGTCATTTATTTATTTAATTTAATGGTAATCACTGCGTGACAACTGACGACGGACGGGTGCACGCAGGTTCTACGCGGCGGAGGTGGTGGCCGCGCTGGAGTACATCCACATGATGGACATCGTGTACCGCGACCTCAAGCCGGAGAACGTCCTGGTCCGCGCCGACGGCCACATCATGCTCACCGACTTCGACCTCTCCCTGAAATGCGACCCCACGGCGCCGACGCCCGCGCACGTCATCTCCGACCCGCTCTCCCTCGCCGCCCGCCCCGCCACCTCCACCTCCTGCGCCATCTCCTCCTGCATCGTCCCCGCCGCCTCCTGCTTCCAGCTCTTCCCGGGCCGCGGCGGCGGCCGTGGGCGCCGGCGTCGACGCTGGCGCACCGCCAAGAAACCGTCGTCGAACGGCGGCATCAACAGCGGCGGTAGTAGCAGCGGGCTAGAGCTGGAGTTCGTGGCGGAGCCGGTGGAGCTGCGGTCGATGTCGTTCGTGGGCACGCACGAGTACCTGGCGCCCGAGATCGTGTCGGGCGAAGGCCATGGCAGCTCGGTGGACTGGTGGACGCTGGGCGTCTTCGTCTTCGAGCTCCTCTACGGCGTCACGCCCTTCAAGGCCTACGACAACGAGATGACGCTGGCCAACATCGTGGCGCGCGCGCTCGAGTTTCCCCGGGACCCTGCCGTGTCGTCCGCCGCCAGGGACCTCGTCACCGCGCTCCTCGCCAAGGACCCCGCGCGCCGGCTCGGCGCCACCGTCGGCGCCGCCGCCATCAAGCGCCACCCCTTCTTCGCCGGCGTCAACTGGGCCCTTCTCCGCTGCGCCACGCCGCCTTACGTGCCGCCGCCCTTCAGCGTCGCTAACAAGGCTGGTGGTGGGAGCAATGGCAAGGGCGACGGCGGCGACGATGACGGCGACGTGTCGGACGACAGTTGTCCTGGCACGCCCGTGGAGTACTACTAGAAGAAGCAGCAGCCAGGGAGAGGAAGCGTCGACGCCGTGTCGTCCGGCTTTGGTCGTACGTACGTGCGCGCACAAGAAAGAAGCCGCGCGCGGCCCTGCCGGTCGGTCGGTTCCGTCGTCTCGCCGGGGCGGGGTGGGCCCCAATCAGGCAGGCACCTCCTCTTGTCCGAGTCCGGCGGGGGCACGCAGGCGCGTGCACGTGGTGGGGGACGGACCACGGCGCATGGCGCGCACGAGGTGGCCGCCTGGACGGACGGACGGACGGAGGAGGCAGGGCGCGCTGTCGTCCCAAGTGGCTGCCGGCTGCGTGTCTCCGAGAGAGGTCGGTCGAGCTCGCGTCCCGGTCGGCCTTACCAATAACTTAGTGCCGTTTCTTTGTTGCTGCAATGCTGCATCACGCATGTCAATATGTCGTAGCCTGGTCGCCGCCGTGTGCCATCGGCGCGTGTAGCTTGCTTGTTCTAATCTGTATACTAGTATATGCTGGGGGTGCTGCTTGGAACGCAGGAATTGTCAGGAGGTGAACGTCTTGTGTTCCAGGCAGGACCTCGATCAGAATCTGTATCATGTTGGAATCGTCACTTGTTGTGTTATATTCATCATGAGTACTTGCTAGCACTAGCAAGATAGTACTGTAGTGAAGTCATTGGTCGCTCCAAGCTGTTCTTCGTGATACTCCAGAATAGTGGGGGATGGAGACATCAGAGTACATGGGCATGCGAATGATACGCGGTGCTGGGCTGCCAGCCGCGGCGGCAATGAGTACGACCGGGGCGTGGACTGGGCCAGGGCTGAGGCTTTGGGCTCCAAATCCAACCGGGAAGACACGAGACGCCAAGGGGATGATGATTGATGAGTGAGGGCAGTAGGTGGGCATGGCCCGGAGATTCGTGCATCGGCGTCGCGCTTGGTGTACGTACAGCGCGTCTGCACCGCACCGGTGGGCGCCTACTTCTAGACTGCAGCGGTGGTGCATCGCCGACCGGCCGATCGCTGAGCGACCTTTACCTGCGCTGGTCAGGCACTCAGGCTGTACGTACAGTGTAAAAGGTGAAAGATGGGGAGCATGAGATTATGGATTCACCAAAGAGGTAAAGAGCATGTTTACGGAGTACTAGTTCCTAAGAAGGGAACCCAAAAAGTGCTACAATATCCGTCATATCAAATCTTGCGGCACATACATAGAGTATTAAATGTAGAAGAAAGAAAAAACTAATTACACAGTTTACTTGTAAATCATGAGACAAATCTTTTAAGCCTAATTAGTTCTTGATTGGACATAAATTACCAAATAAAACGAAAAATGCTACAGTAGCCGAACCAAAAAAATTTCATCAACTAAACATGCCCAAAGATGGTAGCCGGTGCACACTGCAAAAGGCAGATGCATATACCAGCGGCTGGGTGTATAAAGGGTAAAGGGCTGAGGGCTGGCTGGCAAAAGGGAGCAGGAACTGCAGTTACAATGATCATGCTATGTGAGCATGTGACGATGCATGCAATTCTTTCTACCGTTGACGCACACAAAAGTCGCTAACCCAAAGCAGGCACCTTCCCTCTCTCCCGAAAAAGAAAAAAAGCAGACACCACCGGATGTAGAGTACACACTACATGTGAGAACGACGTGACTGCATCTTCCCTGTAGGTGATCGATCTCAGGTGTGTAGTCAACACGAGAGAGACATGGGCCGGTCCCACCAGTGACTTAACATGATCCAAACAGCGATTCTTTTTTCTTTTTGTGTCGATTTTTAATAGTGACATTTTTAAAAAATGAAGCCAGTCAAGAATCCACCATAACGTTGGATGCTTTGACTCAGAAGGATGGATGGTGATGGTGATGGCCATGGGCTCGTTCAAACGAATGAGCCCAGCAACGCAAAATGTAGGCCTCATCCTTGTTGGGCTGGTTTTAGCCCGAAACGAACCAGCATTTTGGTGGGCTATTACCGCCTCCTAGATTTTAGCAGCCCGCATGGAGGCGCCACTGTGGTCCTTACGTGCCAGCCAGCGTGGAACAGTTCCCTGGTTGTGTTGGCCACCTCCTGGTGATGAAGACAGACACCTCTTGAACTCTACGATTGCCGAATGCTCAAGGGGGTGTTTGGTTCACGAACTAAATTTTAGTTCCCGTCACATCGAATTTTTATACATATGTATGGGATAATAAATATAAACTATTTATGAAACTAAAAATATACGGTGAGGATAATTTGCGAGATGATTTTTAAGCCTAATTAGTCCATGATTAGCACTAATTGCTACAGTAAAAATGTGCTAATGATGGATTAATTAGGCTTAATAAATTCGTCTCACGGTTTACTCACGGAATAATTTATTTGTTTTTTATTAGTATCCGAACACCCCATGGTCATGCTCAGTCAACATTCGACATGACACGGACTAAAAATTTAGCACCCCAAACCAAACACCCCCTAATTCTGTTTCAGGAGCACTTAGCTTTCATCATCTCCTTGATGCTGTGATCTTCTGCTCATGAACCATACACTACTGAGTCAAAAAAAAAAGAACCATACACTACTCTAGAATTTTCACCACCGCCGAATTGGGTGGTCCCATCATCGTCGGTTTCTATTTCCACCCTCTAATCTACTCCTAGGTTATTACCGCTGGTTTACAACCAGAATCACCATTGTCTTGACTCTTGAGCAACCATGCAAAAATGATAAATTAATATCACCACCGGCTTCAATAACCACCGGACGGTGAACATGGATTTAAGAAACCCAAAAAAAAAACTACCACCAGGGAGCCCACTGACACTTTGCATGATGACGCCGATTGTGCTTCCAAGAACGCAAGAGGCACTCGAAATCGAGGAGCGCCACATCGAGCCTAGACAGTAGGCACAGCCGCACAGGTGTGAGCACTGAGCAACGGCTGGTATGGCTTGAGCAGCAAAAGGAGGAACGAATATATATCGTGGACGGTGATCTGGGGCTCGACGAACTAGACGCATACGACGAGCATGCGGATGACGGCTGGCAGTGGCGGAGCAAGGAGTTTTTGAGAGCCTGGGCGGGATAATACGGCATATGCTTAACAATGACAAGCCACACACATAAATTTATAACACATTAGATCAAGCTACGATTTTTTGACATGCAAAATCAAATAAAGATTGCGTCCTAAATTTTTCTTAGTGTAAAGGTAGATTTTATGTGTTAATTTAGGTAAATACGAGCAAATAAAAACTGATTTGTAACAAGTAACCAAGAAAAAAAAGATTTCTAGTACTATAGATCTACATGAAACACAGTTGATGATCAAACATAACAACAAACTTAATTGAAACCGTCAATATACGGACACGAATACATAAAGATAAAGAAGAGCATGAGCTAGTGTTGAATGAAAAAGATTTTTTTCTGAACATGTCAATTGCATAATAGAAGGGCAGGCCTGGTGCAGTTGGTGAGTGCTAGCTCGCCGAGTCACCAGGTCCTGAGTTCGAAGCCATCTTTCTGTAGATTTTTTCTGCAGACTTTGCTTTGGTTATTCACTTCCCCAGACCCCACTCGTGTGGGAGCCTCTGGCACTGGGCCTGCCTTTTATGTCAATTGCATAATAACAAGATAAGCTAAAAATCTAAATAGATATATAGAATAATCAAATCAGGCTAGTATTCTTGGTACCGTGGTCAACATTGCTCCGGCGCCCTGCCACATGTTGCTCACCTGCCAGCTGCTGTAGCAAATGAGATGCGATGATTTGAGGTAGGAGCAGGGATGTAGGGCACCCGTGCACAGGCACAGCAGATCAAAGGCTACCGTCAGGCTATCCGCACTCATGGTCCTCTATATTCATCCTCTATACGTCCTAGTCAGCAAGATTCTCTCCTCTATACTCAATTCTTCCGCACCCATCCATCCTCTATATCATCCTCTATCCACTCTATCTACTGTGGGACCCACTTATCATTTTATCTAAATATATCCATGAGTGATCTAGTTTTGAAGGATTTATTGAGACGAATTTAATGGTGCAATCGAAATTTAATTTGGATTTTTGGTTCGTGAGTTATAACATTTTTTTCCTTGGTTTAGCTAATAGGGCCCGCCACTGCGTACTATAGAGTAAACACTGTACTACTCTAAATATAGAGTAAGAGAAAGGATAGAGTATCGTTTTAGAGTATCCAGTGCAGCAGTTTTTACTCTATATTCATACTCTAAAGCTTTAGAGTATCATTTAGAGTATGCCACTGCGGACAGTCTCATCCGTCAAAGACTCGTGCTCTCACATATCAGTGGCAGGTTGGCAGGGGAGCCCGGCCAGCGGCCTAGGGTGGCCGGGCCTTGGCTCCGCTACTGACAGCTGGCTCGTGCATGATGTGCTTCCAGTTAGCTTCTGACTCTGTGTCGGAACCAGGGGGCGTGCCCCCCCCCACCCCACCCCAACACACACATGGTGGATTTTTAAAATATTTTACAAAAAAATTCAATTGCACATCATAAAAAGTTATTATTTCACTCATAAAATGATAATATTGTATTTTTTCATTATAAAATACTAAATATATATGTAAAAACATTGAAAAACTATTGAGACATACACTTGATGTATCTATTTATCACATTTATTATTTAATCCAAAGTCCTGGTTCCACCACTGGTGTGACTGCTAGCAAGGCCATGAGGCAAGCATGATGAAGACAATGAGGATGGCGAAGGCAATAGTGGCAATGCCCTGGAGCACAGACATACCAAGGTCCACAGGACTACTAAGGGTTTGTTTGGATCCTATGATCTAAAAGTTTAGACCGTTTTAGCTTACTTGTATGGTCTAAAATTTTTGTGAGACTGGCTAACCTTTAGACAAGGCTTTAGACGTTATGTTTTGTAGCAACCGGTTTTAAGAACAAAACCAGCTACACACCATATGTGAGCCTAGGAAGTCAAATCTCACATATAGCAACAAATAAAGGTAATATCAAATGACAATGCTCAATATATAACGTACTTAGTATAAAAGATATAACCTTAGATAGCAAACAATGGAAAGACAACTCCAGTCTTCATGTGAAGACTTCACTCCACAGGGACAACTGACTGGTTGATCACAAGCCTAACTGCTCCAATCTCTGACAATCTGGTACCCATCCGGGATTTTTCCAAAGTATTGAAAAATAAACAAGCATGAGTACATTTCGTACTCCACAAGCATAACATGGGGATTCATGAGGCTCAAAAGGCAGACACGGTTTACTGCATTTAGCATTTTAGTAAGTCAACATTTTATCATTGGTTAACATCATCTTATGCTTAGGCTGCCAAATTAACCCACATGAACATCATAAGTAACCAGTTATTCTGTGAGTTTTCTGGGCCGCTCGTGACCGTGAGCACGGCTGTTATAACAGTTTTAACACTCTGCAGAGGTTGTGCATCTTTACCCGTGAGTCGTGTTGCCCATATGCCCGGGTTAATTACTCCCATAACACTTCCGAGGTGAGCGGACAGGGTACACTATGAAGCCTTCCATAGGTCTCGTCTAACAAGTTAGGACCGCGAGGTTTCCTCGGCAGACAGATATAGAGAACTCTCCTTTCTGTGGCACAATTCTCACAGGCTATACACACCAGAACAGAGGCAGTTCTATACCTAAAGTGGCAAGCCCCTCTTGCGCCCTTTCGGGTAACCTCTAACAAGCTAGAAAAGATCCTATTACTGAGCTAAAGTCAGAGCCATATAACTCTCACGGTTGTACTGTATGTCCCAGCTTTTGCCCTACAGATAAGTCTTTACGGAGGGTTTAGGGCAACATGATCGACATCATTTGCACCATCACCCTATAGTTCAATTATTACCATCATGTTTATCCGTTTGTTCCATTAATCATAGTATTGATCATGTTTGAATAGAGCACTAGCATTCTACCCATATGCAAATAACCTCATAGGAATCAATGTACAGGTCATCAATTAGCTAGGAAGTCCTTATAGTCGAGCAATATTGGACACATGCATAATGAGTAGATTATATATTGAATAGGACATCAAGGTAAGCCCATGCTATACTTGCCTTGGTTAATAAACTCCTACTGGTCCTGTTGATCTTCGAAGTATTCCGGGTTCCCAATGTACTCCTCACCGTCTGAACTCGACCAACACGGCAACATACACATTTCAGGAGCATTCATGCATAACAAACAAACCTATAATTAGAACAGTACACCAGTGGTATCAAAACAAGATAAAAGGTTTATGAAAATATTCTATGTCTCGCTACGATCACAACGACACGAAGATCACGAAAATCGGAGCTAAATCGTGAAAGATATGAATTAAACGAGTTTTCCTAAATCAAATTAATTAAACAAACCTAACCAAGAATTTTAAATGTTGCAAACCTAACTAACAGTGGCATTAACGCGTAGATTACGAGATTACGAACCTAACGCAAGTTGAACGGGTCAAAACGGAGCTAAAATGAAGATTTTATAAGCATTTTATTGCAGTGGCATTTCTGTAATTAATCTAAAAACGTATTTTTCATTTAAACCGAAGAAACTACGTTTTCAAAATGAGAATGTGAATTTCGCGAGTACGCCAAGGACGGTGGGTTGGATAAGCAAGAAGCTGAGGGGCTCTTTAACAATTTGACCTACGAAAGGGTACGGTTGAATTTGGGCCGTCCGATCAAAGATGGGCAGCCGGATTAGATGGGAGAGAGGAAGAAGGGCGCGGCCACCGGAGTTGGGGGTGGAGGCGGCGGCGGCGCCATTCCCGCGGCGTGGAGCTCGCCGGCGTTGCGTGTACGGGCGCTACAGTGCCTCATTTACAAAAAGGGAAGCCCCGGGGTGAAGAGGAGGTGATGGCGACCGCGTCCATGCCGTTTGCGCGGCCGAGGAAGGCTCGGTGCGGCACTCGCCATGGACGGCTGCGGAGGGGGCTCGTCGGAGGCATGTTTTCCTAAACGCTAAACGGTAAACAGTCGGTCACCCTTCGTTTAGTGTTTAGACCGTTTAAATGGTGTTTAAACGGAGTTAAACGGCCTAAACGGTCTTGTACAATAACAATAAAATATACATATTTATATAGGTAAAAATAAAATTTGCTAGAACTCATACATATTTACACATGTAAAAATCAAATATTCTACCAAATAATCTTGTTGGAAGAAATCTAAATCCCACAACACTTCATATAATTACAATGTTAATTAGTTTCATGTTGATTGTGATATACGTAGTCCTTTAATTCACTTAATTATGGATTAAATGGTTGTTTAGCTCATTTAATGACATTTAATCTGATTTTGTTTAGACCGTTTAGACCGGATTGAACGGTTTAAACGGGTTTAAACGGCCCAACCGTTTAATTCACCGTTTAGGGCCTAAACAACACGGTTGACTTATGTTTACCGTTTAAACGGTGTTTAAACGGACTAAACGGCTGTTTAGGCGAACAATGGCCGGAGCTCGCGAAAACGGCCCTAGAGGCCACCAAACAAGAAAATGAAAGCATGGGAAGGAAGAGGGAAGCAAGGCGAAGCTCACCGAGCGGAAAAACGGAGTCGAGGCGGCTCAGGGATGATGGCCGACACGGTGGGGCGGACGGCACTCCGGTGGGTTGCTGCCGCGCGGTGGGTGCGGGGCTTGCGAGCAGAAAAGGAGCGGGGAGGGCAGCAGGGGAGGCGGTGAAGGGGTCCGGCTCCCTTTTGAAGGCTGGGCGTGGGGAGGATGCTCCCACGATGGAGAGTGGGCGCGGTCAGCGGTGCGGTTGCTCAAGACCGAGCGAGCGAGCGGAGGAGGCGGTTGGGGAAAAAAATGGCGCCGACATGCGGGCCCGGGCAGTCAGCGGCTCAGAGGAAGGGGCGCGGCGGCGGTTGCCTTGCCGGGCTGGTTCGGGCCGGCCCAGCAAACGGAGGGGGAAAGAAGGCGCGCGTGTGCGGGCCGTCTCGGCTGGAAACGCCCAGCAGGCCGAGCTGGGCCGCTCGGGCCGGAAGGAGGGAGAGGGAAAAGGATTTTTTGAGTTGATTTTTAAAGCACATTTCCAAATGATTTTCAAATCCTTTCAACTAAAGAACAAAAACCACTCATCACAAAAAAATGCAGCATGATGAGTGCATCAAGGAGTTGCTAACCTTATGATTAATTTTAATTTCACAAAAATTATTATTCCCTAAACTTGAATGCACAAACAAATACATAATTAAATCAAATTTATCTATTTTGAAACAATGTAAAATTTAGGGTGTTACATGTTTGGAGCTTCAAGAGTTAAAGTGGTCTAAAGTTTATTCTAAACTTTGGCTATAGAATTCAAACAGGGTCTAACACTATTTCTACAACGACTTAAATCAATAACTTGTGACACTTGGTGAACTTTTCAATATAGCAAATTCAAAGGAAGAACAAATAAATCTTTCCGGTACACAACACAATCACAATGCAGCTTTATAGTTACATTTTCCAACAGACGAACTGCATAGGTTTCTTCTTGTCAAGCACATTAGTTGATCCATGAGTGCACGTGTGATAAGATCTTCTAGGCTTCTAACCTGCTATTCGGGTCATGACATTCTTCAGCTTGTGCAAGCAATGACGTATGTGGTACTGTTGATGCCCCTGCTAACAGGTCTACCATTTCAAGTGCTTGTATTCTAAGCTCTGTTGGATAATCCTTCACACATCCAATTCTAGGACCAGCTCCAGTGCTCCATTTCAGGGACAACTTGAGGCCAAGTTGGTAAGATTCAGACTCACTCTTGGATGTTAGCTTTGCTTGTTCTGTTGGAGCATCCTTGTCTTCACCACCTTCCTTTGTGTCTGTAGAGAGAATCACTTGCGAAGGATTGGTAACAACAACCTTTTGTGTTTCATTAGGCATTGAATCATTATGGTAGTCTCCTTTGGTGAATGGCCGCATCTGAATAACAAAAATCAGCTCCATATATATAATAAAACCATCTAGGCGGACATGTATAGGTAAGTCAAAGTTATGGTTGCATTCGTGTACCTCAATTTCTTTGACATTAACTCCATTTTCTTCTAGAAATTTCATGAAATTTCTGAGATCCTCTGTGCTTGGTTTGTAGTGACCACTATATGCCCAGATGGACTGATCAAGTTAAAATAATAAAAAATTAGAATTGGTCATGTAAATAGACACAAGAATAAGGAAAAATATGAAATATGAAAAAAATATTATAGTTTGCTCTTGGCCAAAAACGAAATAGGGAAACAAAGTCGATGTTCTATTGTCCATTAGTTTGATAAGTAGAAAATCAAAAAGTATAGTACTATCTCCGTCCCCAAAAGAATGCAATTCTAGCACAATATCACATTTTACTACCTTAAGTTTGACCAATTATAAATTAAAAAATATCCATGTTTATGATACTAAATAAATACTATTAGATTAATTATGATATATATATATATATATATTATAATAAATTAATTTAAAGTCATAAATGTGAATATTATTCACTAAAAACTTGGTCAAACGCGAACCACTTTTCGTGGCACGCAACCCATAGTTGCATTCTTTTCAAGACGGAGGTAATAAGAAATATACAACATACCTTTATGCTATTCTAACTCTAGAAATCACATCATATATTTTTCAAAAATCCACTAATCCTAGCATATGACCTAGAAAATGTATATAATAGACATGAAATCAAGGAATAGCTAGGAAAGAAATACTAGGATGGGAGGGAGGGTGGATAACACTATGTTACATAAGAATATGATACCAATAAAGTTTCTTGAACCAAATAATTAATTATATCACAATAAAGTACAAGTTTTCATAGGGCATTATTGCACAACAATACTACCTTGATTACTCCAGCTTTTACAGTAAATTTCCCAGCTGCTATGGTGGCACCTCCTGCTAAAAAGCTAGAGTGTTGAAATACACCTTTCTCCTTCTGGATGAATAAATCAAGTTACAGAGATTAGTAGTGATCCAAATCATAAGATAAACCAAATATGATTAAAGACGGTTTCTTAGCAATGCGCGCATGGAAGTCCTTGTAAAAGTAGACAAGCTACCTTGCCAGCATAAAGTCTTCTTGTTGTGCTCATGACAAAAATCCAATAAGCCCCTTTCGGACCTTGGCTTGTATCAAGTGGTTCTCCAGAATGCTTATGGATAATCTTTCCCTCGTTAATAATGTATTCATAGAGCTCACGTTCTTTCTGCAAAAATTTACAAAATATACAAACTTAATTACAACCACTTGCTAATAGGTTTACTATAAACAAAATGAAGACTTGGAATTCACTTTTCCACTACTTGGTGTTGTTTTGTTTTTGAACTCAGATGTTTTTATATATGTCATGATACGAAGTATGCCCAATTATATTCATGCTTCTTGTGTAACAACAATCGAGACTTGATGCCTTCTAAATTGCAGTTTGTATACAAGGTAACATAATAGTAATAACAATATTACAAGAATACACAACAAAAGTTTGTTGAGCATGAGTTTTTTTTTACAAAAAAATATCACTTATGTTTATACTAAAAGGGCAGTGGTATTTAACTACAAAATCTTATCTGAACCAAAGTCTGGGTGCGTGGGTGAACTTCATCAAGCCCTTAAATAACTCTTCTTGAAATATTTTGATAATAATATATATCATGATTTTAGATAGATAGCCATCCATAGTAGAACATTTCTTACAGGACCAAGATATCTTATGCATTGCTTCTTCAGCAAAGTTCTTGGACACTCAGGAAGATCCACATCTTTTCCATCCCCGACATCAAGCCTACAAATGCATGTGAGCTCGATCAAATTTCCATGCAATAATACTAGCAATTGATATCTCCAAACATTTTTTTCTGATGTATCTCTATTGTCATATATATGTTATATGCAAATTGAATTAATTTGTTCCATAAATGCAACATGCAAATATTACAAGTTCTCACCAATAGAAGAAGGGCTGACCAGCTTGGCTTTGGCACCATAAATTATAGTAGAAGTGCAGGTTGTGCCCGGAGCGATGTCGCGAGTCAATCTAGACAATAACAAATGTATATATGATATAATGCCACCATTAATTATAAAATGTTGCAAGCAAAAACTTTTATAGAGAGATCAAAAGAAATTTGTCTAAGAGAAATATTGATTAGTGTTCACATGTAAGAAATTAAATTTGTCAAGTGATATTGGAAGGTGGCCTTTTTTCACCCACATGTAATTAAGCACATCAGAAAATCTTAAGAATACTATTAGTGGGTTTGTACTAATTGTACTCACAGCCTCGATCCAGTGCTCAAAAGCCAACTTGAGAGCCTTGTCCTCCCTGGAGAGACCGTGACCCACCTGTGTCAAGCACATATGTATGGCCAAAAGTCATTAATATAAGAGCAATGTAGAACTCGGAACAAAAGCAGTTATCCTAAAATGTATAATTAATCAAGATTTTTTGAGGTAGCAACTGCAGACAACCTTCAACGCATTTTGGCTAATACGATTCCAATGTGAGACAGCAGTCTTAGGCTTGGGTTCGTCGAAGAAGGAGATAGTGTTGTAGTTAAGTCGTGCGAACTCCAGTGCTTTCCACCTTCATTAATCCATCCAATCAATAAACCCCTCCATGTCAATTATAAGTTATTTAAACACCGGTAAGAATCAATTCAGTTTTCTTGGAACACCAGAATATTTAAGAAATGAGATTTTTTTTCATGGAACAAATCGTAGTATGAGTCTATTTAAACTATACTGTGTTACGTACTTATATATAGAAAAATTCTAAATTTGTGTATATGTAAACATTTTTTAAAAATAAACACGATGAATTCTGATCTAACATGTTTTTTTCCATTCTGGGCTTGCTCAAATTAACTTCATAACTGGATCAAACTATTTAATTTGATCTAACATGTTCAGACCATTTGCACTTGTGCTACACAGCCTTTTGGGAAGTGCAAGCTGAAATCTAGAATCAACATTATATTTTCTAAACGATATCTTGAGCAAAATATATGTATAGAAAAGTCTAATATAATATACTTGGGCTTGCTGACGTCAGCCTCCTAGACTCCTCTTCCCTCTCAATTCCTTTCTCACTCATCTCTTTTTCACTCGTAGGCTCACCACCCTGCTTCTCACAAATTTAGTGAATATTTTCACACTTTTCTCCCAAAAATGTTGGATGATGATTCCTCCGCCATCTACTAGATCCTTTCGAAACATATTTTATAAAAGAGGAAGAATTGCACAATCCTTTTGAGTCACAGATGAGCTAACTAATATATGAATGGACTGATAAGTGAGATGTAATACAGTCAGCAAAAGGTTATATTATAACCTTGCTCTAAGAGAACATAGCTAGTGATTTGTAGCTTGCTTGGTTGCCTATATTACTATATATGGGGCTAGTCAGGCTCCGTGGATGCAGCAGTGCAACATTTAGTTGCCTAGATACTGGTCTAGACCAGGCTCCGCAGATGCAAAAGCAACCAGCGAGCCTGGCTCCTAAGAAACGAGAATGAAATCCGTTTCTCCATAGCAGGCTCATGGGATGCATGAGATTACCATGTTAATGATGATATTAGTACATGATTATGATAGTCTAAGGTATATTCATATATTTCAAGTAAATTAAAGATTTAGTATGGTAAAAAGAAGTGATATATATATATATATACAAATGATTCAAGCAAAATAAATATTATCGTGATACTTGTTTTTTTATTTCAATCAATGTAACATATCCCAATATAGACAACCAAATAAGCGCTCTGCTCGGCCTCCTAGATTCTACACCAAACAAATACAACTTGCATCCTGCAGCCTGTCTAGCTAGAGCCTGTTCCCAAATGCGAGCCAGGTAACCAAACAGGCTAAAAACACAGGTTTTACTCAGACCAATCATCCATGGTATGTAAACTGGAGCTGGATAAAAGTGTCTGTCCCTACTCCCTATCAGAAACTATGCAAATTATTTTCGAAAAAAGAAGAAACTACGCAAATTAGTAGGCTGGTAGGTGATACGGGTGTAGTAAATATATTCCCGTTTTCCGAAGATTGAACCGAAGATACCGGAAGAAGATTATAAAAAGGAGAGGAAGTGAGAAGAGGAACCCGAAGCATCTGCAAATTTGCCACGGTTCTTTTATCTTTCTCACTCACAAAAACATCGCTCCAACGACGACGACAGTAGTCGTGCCTGTCCTGCTGGCAGGCTGGCAGCATCGTTGGAGTTTTCTAGCTAGTGACAATACACAAGAACTCTAGGAAGGATTCAAAACCGTGGCAAAAATTTGCAATCGCTCCGAAACTCAGATAACAGTTTGTTTGACTTGTTTCGTTGTTTGTTGTTACCATACCAGAGCCCCTCGACGACGACGGCGGAGTCGGCGAGCCTCCGCCTGGTCCGGTAGCTGCGGTACACCTTCTGCAGCTTGGTCGCCGCGCCACTCCCGCCGCTCCCCGCCGCCGCCGCCTCCATTTCCTGACGACTTCGATCTCTGAAGAACGAAGGAACGAGCAAAAAAGCAGCTTGGTTTGGTTGCGAAGGAGAGCTCGAGCGCGCGGCGCGAGACAGACCACACACACACACACCCCACAGACGATATGATGCTGCGTAGCGTAGTGGAGGTGGAGCATCACATTCCCAATTTCCCCTTCGCGTTCGTTCGTTCGTTCGTCCTCGATCGCTAGCTCCGCTCAGGTCACGCTCAGAGCATATCATTCGTTGGTGCCAGCCGGTCGCTCTCCATATATGCCGGATCGGAGCTCCGGTCGACGGCGCTGTTGGCCTGCGAATCACTCAAACGCGCGCAGCAGGTACGCGTGAGAGCATCGTGTTCTGTGTCGTCCTCAACCTGAATCCTAACCTGAGTTCGTGAAGTCGTGGCTGGCTCTCAAGGCTCCGCCAAGACTGGGTATCAAAGTGAAGTGACCAACGTGTATAAGAGATAGAAATTGTACCATTAATTATCTAAAGGAAAAACCGACAATATAACAATATGCCATATGTTAGCGACAATTTCACCAAACCTGGATGATTGTGTTGGATTGATCTCCGAGGCCCAGCCCAACGGCTAGGGCCTCATTCCCCTTTGGATCGCGCCCTGATCGGGGGCGCCCAACCGCTCGATGGTTGGTGGGCCCCCGACGCGCTGCGCTATATAAAGAAGGGAGTGGGGGCCGCAGGCACTAGTCACGAGGTTCGCCGTGCCCCAAAACCGACTCCACAAACCCTAGGCCACCGATCGGCATCGCGCAGTGGCGTCGGGAAGCACCACCGCGCCGCCACCTTTCCCCTGCTGTACCACCGTCGTCGGTCAACGTCGGTGGAGGCCCGAAGGACGACGCGATCTACTTCACCGCGACATCAATGCCATGGACGCCTCCGGATCTGCTCCCTCCAATGACGGTTTAACTCCTAAACTTCTAGACTTAGTTCACAGTTCATATCTTGTTTCCGATCTCGGTACTCTACTAGAAGATCCTCTAAGTCTATCAATGATATCGGCCGATCTAGTAGTAGATCGGGCTCGGGAACTATCTAGCAAGAACAGCGAGCACATAGAAAGGGGTTGTTTTCTTCTCAAACCCTAACCCTAGCCAGTGCAAGAACAGAGAATCCTAACCCTAAAAGCAAAGAAAGGCCACTTACCTGCGCCGCTGTCGGACCCGCACCGCCGCCGGCTCACCGACGATCGGGCGGCTCACCGACGATCGGGACCACCATAGAACGGCCACGGAACCTCTTCCAGCAAGGCACCGCGCTCGAAACCTCTAGACGGCGGCACGCTCCACCATCGGAGAGCGCGCGCACCGGCCAGGGGCTTCGGGGCGGCGCCGTCCTCCTCTCCGGCCGCCGCAGGGAGCTCTGTCTCTCTTGCGTTTTCGGTGTGGTGAGAGAGGCGAGGCAAGACAAGAGAGAGAAGAAAACCGTGAGAATGAGCTAGGGTTTCAGCGGCCGGCTGCTCAAGCCGTTTTTGTTCACCCGAAAGCGAAGAACCGTCAGATGAGATCCAACGGCTGAGACGCGTCTGGACCGAAAACAGCCCAGGCGGGTTTCGGCACTGGGCTGAACTCGCGCCGCCGGCCCAGGTTGCGGCCTGGCTGAGTAAGCCACCCCCCGCGCGCAGTTGGGCTGGGCCGAAAGTGGCCGTGGGCTGAATCGTTGGCCGCGGCCCGTAAAGCACAGTGAAATTTTTTATTTTATTTTTTATTTTTTTCAGAAGCATTTAAATAATTGTTTTGCCCAGTTATTAATCTCTAATTAATTGCACCAACGTGTTTATTACTTAGAGAGCAAAGTCAGCAAGTTATGCTTCTGAGAAATAGCAAGTTAATTAAAGTTTTCCGCTGCGCAAGCTCTAATATTTTATGCATTTATTCTATTCTGCCCAACGGTGATTAGAATTTATGTACAGGGTAAATTTTTGTATATCTTGATTTTGATCAACGTTAAATTAAGATATGCAATCATTTTTTCCTAGATTTACTGTTCATGTCCTCACTATTTCATTATGTTTAATTTCAGACTAAGCGCTCAATGCGATGCACTTTATTAGTGCAATCCCAAAGCTCACGGGACAGAACTATGTTCTGTGGCGCGAAGAACTTGATGCAGCTCTAGCACTTGCCGAGATAGATTTGGCTCTTCAGGAGCCAAAGCCCACTGAGCCAGAGGAGCCCGAAAGGGCCCAAAATGAGACCGATGAAGCTTTTGCTAATCGGAAGTGAGACTATGCTCCTATTAGAGCAAAGTATGATCTTGAGAAGTACAAGTGGGAAAAGTCAAACCGCAAGTGCAAGATTGTCATCAAGAAAACCATCACAGAGGGCTTAAGAGGTGCCATCCCAGAATGTGAAACAGCAAAAGAATATCTTGAGAAAGTAAAGAATCAGTTCACTGGTTCCACCAAAGCTCATGCTTCCACACTGATCCAGAAACTCACTAACATGAGGTTCACAGGGGGAGTGTGAGAGAGCACATTCTGAGCATGAGCACCATGGCAGCTAAGTTAGACAAGCTAAAGATGCCCCTGGCAGATGGTTTCATCATTCACTTAGCTCTAAACTCTCTTCCCAAAGAGTATGAGACATTTGTTGTCAATTACAATACACAGCCAGAGGATTGGGATTTAGAGAAGGTGATTGCAATGTGTGTACAAGAAGAAAAAAGGCTAAAGAATGCAAATGGTGGTTCTGTGAACTTTGTCAAAGGAAAGAACAAGAAGCCATTCTACAACAAGAAAGCTCCAGATGCCTCCACCTCTCATAATAAGGGAGGAAACTCTTCACAACCCAAAAACACAAAGCAAGACAACCAGCAGAAGCAGGAGGACCCGGATCACTGTAGATAGTGCAATGAGACAGGGCATTGGAAGCACGACTGCCCTAAGTTCATGAGACACTGCCTAGTAAAGGGTGAGGACATTATAACTTTTGTTGATGAATCCTTATATCTAAGCTATGCTAGATCCACATGGTGGATTGACTCAGGTGCAACTGTTCATGTTGCCAACTCTTTGCAGGGATTCAATGGAGGGAGAACCCTTCAAAGAGGAGAAAGACAGATTAAGGTGGCCACTGGCGTTGAAGCTGAAGTTCGAGCTATAGGAAATCTATCTCTAGACTTAGCTAGTGGTTTAACACTTGAGTTGCATGATGTTCTTTATGTTCCCTCTTTAGCCAGAAATTTGATTTCAGTTTCATGTTTGTCAGACTATGGTTTTGATTGTCATTTCAGCAAGAACAATTGTAAGCTACAGTTAAATAATCAGTGTGTGGGTCTTGCCTTCCGATAAGACAAACTTTATTTATTATCTATGTCTAAGAATGTGAATGCTGAATGTAATAATGCTGAGAATGCAATACCCGCAGATGCTAGCAAGAAAAGGAAAAGAATTGATTCCTCATCGAAATTATGGCACTGTCGTTTAGGCCATATTTCGAGGGGGAGAATAGAACGCTTAGTTAAAGAATCAATACTCCCACCACTAGAACTCTCAGAGTTAGAGCAATGCGTTGGTTGCATTAAAGGCAAGTTAGCAAAGAACATAAAGAAAGGCGCTAAGCGAAGCACGGGAGTACTAGAATTGATCCACACGGACATCTGTGGACCTTTTCCAGTAACATTTGTGGATGGTTTTAATTCCTTCATCACATTCACAGACGACTACTCTCGTTTTGGATATATATATATCCAATCAAAGAACGTTCAGAAGCTTTAGACAAGTTTAAGATATTCAAGGCTGAGGTTGAAAATCAACTAGACAGAAAAATCAAAGTAGTGAGATCTGACCGTGGGGGGGAGTACTACGGTCGACATACCCCTTATGGACAAGTTCCTGGACCTTTTGCAAGGTTCTTACAGGAAAATGGCATAGTAGCCCAGTATTCAATGCTGGGCGACCCAAAGCAAAATGGAGTAGCAGAAAGGCGTAACCGTACTCTAATGGATATGGTGCGCAACATGATGAGCTATTCCACTCTGCCACTGAGTTTGTGGATGGAGGCCTTAAAAACCGCCATTCATATTCTCAACAGAGTTCCGAGCAAGTCAGTACTTAAAACACCGTATGAGTTGTGGACCGGCAGAAAACCCTCAGTCAACCATCTGCGTGTCTGGGGGAGCCCTGCTGAAGCAAAAGTATTTAACCCAAACATAGGAAAGCTAGACCCCAAAACAATAAGTTGTCATTTCATTGGCTATCCAGAAAAGTCCAAAGGTTATCGTTTTTACTGCCCTGGTAGACATACCAAGTTTGTGGAAACAAGACACGCCAGTTTTCTAGAAGATCAGATGATCAGGGGGAGCAAGACAGCGCGAGAAATCACCCTTGAAGAGAAGCGGGTGTTCGTGCCCATCCCTATGGTGCAGGAACCCTACTTCACACTGCCTGTTGTTGTTGGACCTACGCAAGTGGTGACAACACTGAAAGCCCAAGTTTGGTTTTGGTAATTAATGACACCAAGTTGCTAATGCCATGTGTTAAGTGTTTTGAGTTAGGCATAAGCAACACATGTGATGAAGGTGTACGTGACAAGGAGTGGTGGCCACAAGATCACAAAGAGATGGTGCATGGACATGAAATGTTGATCATGATGGAATGCACATCAAATGATGGACTTGATGATCAAGTGAAAGAGAAGGATCTAGGAGCGCAAGGCAAAGGTATAACCATAGGGTTTTCCTTTTGCCGGTCTAAGATGAGTAGAGAAGTGATTGACCGGGTTTAGGATACATAGCCGACTATCAAGAGGGGAAATCACGGTTAGCTCAGGAATCAAGTGCCACTAGATCAATGTCTTGAGCATATGCATTAGGATCTAGTTGAGAGCTAACATAACGCCTTGGAAAATGTTTGTGAAATGCTAACACACATGCACATGTTGGTGTACACTTGGTGGTGTTGGCACATTTACGAAGGCGGTGGTGTTTGAGCGGTAGTAAGGGGTTTGGGGTTCGCTCTCCCTCCCGCCGAGCGTGCGAGCGCAGGATTCAGGCGTTTTTGAGGAAATGAAACGCCTATTTTCCACTGCGCCGGAAGTCGGAAAAGTAACGGAGGCGAACGGCGGTCACTGCAGTGACCGGACGCTGCACCGGACGCGGTCTCGGTTTGACCGGACGCGTCCGGTCAGTTCAACGTGGCGTGGACACTAGGGTTTGTGACCGGGCGCTGGTCTGGCCTGACCAGCGCGTCCGGTCAGTTCTCCTGTGCGCTGTAGAGCGCGCGACCGGCGCGTCCGGTCCCTCACGGAACCGGAGCGTCCGGTCAGGCGTCCAGAAGGGTAGAGTGTTGATCGGACGCGCGGCGCGTCCGGTCACGTGCGATCGGACGCGTCCGGTCTCGACGGGAGCTTACTGGAACGCGACCGGACGCTGGCACTGTCGCGTCCGGTCAAACGGTTGAGCGCGTCCGGTCACAGCAACGGTAACTTCTGATGCGCACTGTTCACGTTTGTCTGGTAGTGACCGGACGCGTCCGGTCACCCTGACCGGAGCGTCCGGTCAGCGCGATTTTCGCTGCGTCGTCCGTAACGGCTAGCTGCGTACCCCTTCGTTATAAATAGAGGATGTCCGGGGTTTGAGGGTAACTCTTGCATATTTTGAGACCTAGAGACATCCTTTGAGCTAGAGAATAACCCCTCCACTCATCTCTTTGCTTGGTTACACATCTTGAGTGAGATTGAGTGAGATTCAAGTGCATTGCTTGAGAGTTGCATTCTAGAGGCACTTGATCTTCGAGTTGCTGTGGATTTCTTGTTACTCTTCCGTGTTTCCCGACACGGTAGACGGCTTGGAGCAGCGGAGGTGATTGAGCTCACAATTGGAGATTGTTGGAGCCTTCACCAAGTGTTGTAAGGGGTTCTTGATCCTTCCCCGCGGGAGTTCGCAAATTAGATACTCTAGTGGAGCTCGTGGCTTGGAGGATCCTCATCTTGTGTGCGGTTGTGCGGCGCCCGCCGAGGGCTCGACTCTTGATAGTCGATTAGCTCGCTAACCGACAAGTGGGTGCATCGCCACAACGAGGAGTAGCTTGCCGGGAAGTAAGTGAACCTCGGTAAAAAATATTGTGTCATCTCTTTGCCGAGGATTTCTCTTGTGGTTGATAATTGTGATTGATTCTTCAAGCGCATTACTTCTCTACATCGTTGGTATAAGAATCAAGTCACTTACTCTTTACTTTCTTGTACTAGTTCTTTTGTAGTTTGCTTAGCGTAGCTTTTATCACATAGGAGTAAGTAGCTTAGTGACTTAGCCTTGTTGGTGTGTATTAGAGATCATAGCCTTGCTTCACTAGATTTGCATAGGTGGCTTGCATAGTGTAGTTGAGCTAGTGCTAGAATTAGCTTAGCCATCTTTTATTCTAACGTGTTTGTTTAGTGAAACTTGTAGAATTTTAAATAGGCTATTCACCCCCCTCTAGCCATTTGGACCTTACAAACACCTGCTGTAATTTCGCCTACGGCTAATTCGGAACCTGTCTTTCAGGAACCGAATGAACCCATAGTCGATGAACAGCATCCCCAACAAGATCAGCCTCAAGAACAAGAAATGCCAGTAGCAGAACCTTCTGGCAGACCTCAAAGAGCGAGAAAGTCTCCTATTCCAGATGACTACATAGTCTATGAATGCGAAGAAGTTCAGATGGAGGATGAACCCACCTCATTTGAAGAAGCCATGAGGAGCACTGAAGCATCTAAGTGGCAAGAAGCCATGGAAGATGAATTAAAGTCCATGAGTACCAATAAAGTTTGGGACCTAGAGGAAATTCCTGAAGGAACCAAAACAGTAGGCTGCAAATGGGTGTACAAAGTGAAACGTGACTCCAAAGGGAACATAGAAAGGTATAAAGCAAGACTGGTAGCAAAAGGTTTTACTCAGCGAGAAGGGATAGATTACAATGAAACGTTCTCTCCCGTCTCGAGCAAGGACTCCTTTAGAATCATAATGGCCCTAGTGGCACATTTTGATCTAGAATTACATCAGATGGATGTGAAGACAGCGTTTCTCAATGGGGATCTAGAAGAAAGAGTGTACATGGCACAACCGAAAGGTTTTGCTGTGACAGGCAAGAAAAGAATGGGCTGTCGCCTGAAGAAATCCATTTATGGATTAAAGCAAGCATCCAGACAGTGGTATTTGAAGTTTGATAAGACAATCAGGAAGTTTGGATTTAAAGAGAATGTTGAGGACAATTGCGTGTATGCAAAGTTTAAGAATGGGAAATATATTTTTCTAGTACTGTATGTAGATGACATTCTACTAGCAAGTAGTGATGTCACTCTACTGCAGGAAACCAAAAGATTTTTGTCCTCAAATTTTGATATGAAAGATTTAGGTGAAGCTTCTTTTGTCTTGGGCATAAAGATTCACCGAGATAGAAACCGAGAGGTATTGGGATTGTCCCAAGAGGCATATATAGAGAAAATATTGAAGAAATTCAATATGCATAAGTGTAGACCATCACCTACTCCTATTGTAAAAGGTGACAAGTATGGGGAACATCAATGTCCCAAGAGCAAGTTCGAGCGCGATCGCATGCGAGCCGTTCCATACGCTTCAGCTGTCGGAAGCTTACAGTATGCTCAAGTGTGCACACGCCCAGATCTGGCTTTTGTGACTGGGCTGCTTGGAAGATATCAAAGTAATCTAGGTATGGAACACTGGAATTTAGTAAAGAAAGTCTTAAGATATTTGCAAGGTACAAAAGGGCTCATGCTGACCTACAGAAGATCTGATGACCTACAAATAGTAGGATATTCAGATTCTGATTACGCGGGAGATGATAGAAAGTCTACCTCAGGGTATATATTCACTCTCGCGCAAGGAGCCATATCATGGAAAAACTCAAAACAAACAATAGTCACTGCATCATCCACAATGTATGCTGAGTTTATTGCTTGTTATGAGGCGTAAGGACAGGTGAATTGGCTTAAGAAATTTATACCCAGTTTAAAGGTGGTCGACAGCATCGATAAACCACTAAAGTTGTATTGTGATAACGAGCCAGCAGTATTGTATGCTCACAACAATAAGTCAAGCAATGCCGCCAAGCACATTGACATAAAATATTATGTTATGAAGGATAAAATCCGGGATCACGTCATAAGTCTTGAACATATAAGCACAGAAAAGATGTTAGCAGATCCGCTTACGAAAGGCTTACCGCCCAATGTGTTCAGAGAACACGTAGCCGGCATGGATTTAAAGGAAAGCCTGTGATTCCTGGATAGTAAGAGGGCCCAAGGCGAGAATCTACCTCTGAACAGAAAAGTGTCTGTGGCTGTCTAATCTAATGGTAATAACTGTTATGATGAAACATGCTCAATACACTAATTTATGATGGGGTGGGTTAACAAAGTGAGAAAGCAGAGATGAGATCAAGGGGGAGAATGTTGGATTGATCTCCGAGGCCTAGCCCAACGGCTAGGGCCTCATTCCCCTTTGGGTCGCGCCCTGATCGGGGGCGCCCAACTGCTCCATGGTTGGTGGGCCCCCGACGCGCTGCGCTATATAAAGAAGGGAGTGGGGGCCGCAGGCACTAGTCACGAGGTTCGCCGTGCCCCAAAACCGACTCCACAAACCCTAGGCCACCGATCGGCATCGCGCAGTGGCGTCGGGAAGCACCACCGCGCCGCCACCTTTCCCCTGCCGTACCACCGTCGTCAGTCAACGTCGGTGGAGGCCCGAAGGATGACGCGATCTACTTCACCGCGACATCAACGCCATGGACGCCTCCGGATCCGCTCCCTTCAATGACGGTTTAACTCCTAAACTTCTAGACCTAGTTCACAGTTCATATCTTGTTCCCGATCTCGGTACTCTACTAGAAGATCCTCTAAGTCTATCAGATTGTCGTTGTCGTATAATTGATAAGTTGCCCGATTATTACTTATTAGCTTGCCGTCTCGTTCTTTAATTTTGCCTTTTTCGAGAGCTTTGTTTTTTTTTCAGTCCGAGACTACACTTGTAAATGTTGGTTGTGTGTATATAACTCGTGTAAAGACCCAGATGAAGTTTCTTTTTACAAAATTTAGGGTTGAGCCTGTTTAATTTTTTACATCCTTCTGATTCAACCTCAGTCATAAACTCGTAATCGAAACCAAACGTGGAAAAGATCTGCCACATCACGCAGAGGCAGAGCACTCCAACGCATCTCATTTTGTGTGTGACTCGACCGGCTAGGCTCGGATAATAAAAAAAAGTAAGGGTCTGTTTGGTTCATGATCAGAATGTGTCATGCCATAGGTTAGTCGTGCTATGATTTTTCTAGCAGCTGTTTGGTTCGCTGCCACAACTATTGCGTGCCATACTTTCTTAGCACCCTCCCATACGTCATAGACTTATTTTCTTGCCAAATTTTATCACAAGTGTGGCTTCAATTTTGTTCGCCAAACTTTCTCTGGCAACCACAATTTACCGAAGGTTTGGCGTGGCACGTTCTGGTCACCAACCAAACAGACCCTAAATACCTGCAAAACTACAATAGATTCGGAAGAGAGGACATAGGAACCAGAAACATTATGAGGAAAAAGTGAAGAGGAGAGAAAGCTGTAAGAACAATAAAGATATGCTTGTATTAGATCCTAGGATTTTTCTAGGAAATTCAAAGGAAGCCGAATACAGGAAAGGGAAGAGTATGTTGTTTTGGAACACAGAAAAGCATCCCATCCTTTCCTATGTAATACTGTTGCCTCTTCACAATTTCACAGGAGTAGAAACATAATCCACTCCATGCTTTGGTTTTCTCCTCTTCGCGGAAGTCCAAGACACGGTGCCGTTAACACAGTTGGAGAACGAAAGATTAGCCAAGCCAATATCCATTGCGATTGCTCTCGCCAGGCATATGCTGTCATACGCCCATACCCAAATTGCAGCTCATGATTAGGAGGTCCTGTCCATTAAAGTAAGAATCAGTCAAAATTTCTTCTCTATGTTTTTTTTAACTGGACGCGGCTCAAGGCCTTATATTGCAACTCGCAGGGAAGTGATTACAAAGTCGGAGAGGGGGTCTAGCCAGACCTGTGACTGACCCGAGTCCCAAGACAAACCCATCTTAGGACATCCGCAGTGTATAGCACCACCAAGGTGCTAAGTCACATGTCATAGAGGTGTTAAGATTTCTTTTTCTCTCCAATGTGTAGCACCGCCTGCCTTTGCTAATAGTGGGGCCCATGCAGTAGTGTCCACCACGTGCAAGACTACTAGGATAGGAAGCAAGCTAGGAAAAAAATATTTTTTAAGGTAGAGCACCGGGTGCTTAAATTTTCCACAGGTGCCAGCAGGTGCTAGGATAGCACCGGCCCTCCAACGTGATGCACCTGTTTTTCCTCTTTCTCTCTCCTACTAGCACCTCCTTAGCAAGTACGCTGGAGCTGCTCTCAGCTAGCTGCAGACGAGTTAACTCTACGAGGAATAAGGGAAACTTTTGAATAGACAAAAGATTCATACAATAGACTGCGAATATCACTAAAAATCATACCACACACACTCCTATCTGATGTCGTAGAAACAATAGTGCCAGGGCCGGCTCTATAATTTTAAAGGCCCCGGTCAAGTAAGAAAATAAAGGCTCGTTAAACTAATTTTTAATATCAAAATTACAGTATATACAATACAAATAATAAAAATTATTTTACAATATATGTATAGCTCATAAAACATAACGATAGTGTAACAAAAAAAAACTAAAATCAGATCAATGTCTTTGTTGTTGCCAGTCACCGGGTGAGGAGCGAATTGGATGTGCGTCGGCGTCTCCTCTCCTCAACCAAGATAATGCGTTGATGAGTAGGGTCGCGGCAGCAGGAAACGATCAAACCAAATGTCGCCTGCACTCCGCTCGATGGATCCAGGTTATGTAGAATAGGACTAGAAGGAAGAGTTACCTATGGCTTGGGCTAGTTTGTGATGGGTCTTCAAATGCTTATTATGTCAAATAAAAAATTATATATACTAATTACCTATATGCTCTTGCCCCCTAGCTCCATAGGGCCCCGACAGTCGCACTATCTGTCCACCCCTTAGAGCCAGCCCTGAATAGCGCTCCTCAGCTCGCTAGCATCCACCTCCAACTGAACACGTGAGATTCCAGGGCCGTCATGCAGGCCAAGGCCTCCGCCATCAGAGCATCATGGATCAGGCCTGCGTTACCTGCACCTGCTATCACTGCATGACCAGCACTGTCCCTGATGATGAAACCCCAGGCACCAACGCCGGTCTCCTTTACAAAAGCCCCATCAGTATTAATCTTGAGTATACCATCAGGTGGAGGCGACCACCCCAGCAGAGAATTCGTTGAGTTCTTGCTGTCAGCTACAGGATGATTCATCAGATGCGCCATAGACATCACTGATCGGCCAACTTCATACGCAGTTTGTTTCTTGTCACCTGCATTAACTTTGTTTCTCGCCTCCCACCACATCGAGAGCAGCAGGACAACTTTAGTCGCTGTTGACCCATCAAGTTTCAGAATTGCTTGGACGACAACATCAGCAGATTGGAATTGCAGTAAGGAGATTCTCGCTGTCTCTAGCATGAGCTCCTTCCAACATTCTCGAACGAACTTGCATTTTAGGAAGCAGTGGCCACCGTCTTCATCAAATCTCATGCACACTGGACATCTCGTGTCCAAATCTATTCCTCTTCGTTTTATGTTCATCTTCAGTGGCAGGCTATTGTGGGCAAATCTCCATAAAAATTGTTTTATCCTCGGCGGGCACTGAAAATTCCAGATGTTCTTCCATTGCCTAGCCGTAGTCTCCCCAGAATTGTTAGTTGAGCTTCCCTCTCCTTGCTGCCTTCTTCTCAATCTTTGGTCACGATCTTCTAGAACACGGTATGCCGATTTGACCGTGAACACTCCCTTTTTATCCAAATGCCACGCAATGTAATCATCTCGATCAAATCTTGTTGGTATAGATCGAATATTAGTGGCATCCTCCTCCCAAAAAATGTCACGCACAAGCTGAGAGTCCCATGTACCCGTGTTTGGATCAATCAGTTCTGCAACCTTTGATAACAGCACCCCCCCCCCCCCCCCCTCCTTGGGGTTCTTGGCCTACGGGTGAAGCCATAGGGAATCCATGGATCCTCCCGAATTCTTACTTGTGTACCATCACCTATTCTCCAGATTAGGCCATTGTCCAGCGCTTTAAAACCCCGCACAATGCTTCGCCAAGTGTAAGAAATACCAGGGCCTTCACAGATCTTTCTGAAGTCCCCATCCAGACAGTATCTCGCCATATGGAGCCGAGCACACAGGGATTCAGGCTGCTCCACAATGCGCCAGGCCTGCCGGGCTAGCATGGCGAGGTTGCACAGGTGTAGATCACGGTAGCCGAGTCCTCCTTTCTCCTTGCGACTTGCCAAAGTTTCCCATGACAACCAGTGAACTCTGGCCTCGTTCCAACTTCCAACTAACTAGACTACTCTTTTCAGATCCAAATACAAGGTGTTCATCTACTCTTTTCTGATCCAAATACAGTATATATATCCATCTTTAATTTCCTGCGCACCCGAATCAGCAATGTCTGTATCCTCTACTACGTCTAACCAAAACCGTAGTTTTCTTTGTCCGCTTAATCTGAGGCCTGGTCTAGATGCCACCCAAATTCCAAATTTGTACCCTCTCTCTCCATCACATCGAATCTTTGACACATGTATGAAGCATTAAATATAGATAAAAAAATAACTAATTGCACAGTTTGGTTGTAAATCACGAGACGAATCTTTTGAGCCAAATTAGTCCATGATTAGACACTAATTGTCAAATACAAACGAAAGTGCTACAGTAGCCAAATTCCAAAAAAAAATTTGCATCTAAACACCCCCTGAGTCTGTTTCCATTTCGATTTCTGGGTCTTTTTTTTGTCTTGTCTATCTAATCTATATCTATAACAAATATTATAGAGTCAAAGTTTTATTTATTCTTTATCTATCTCTCCCTAACTACACGGACAATGGAGAGTTTCTTTCGTCCTACTTTTTTTACTTGAATTGGACTAGCCCAGACTCATATGAGTTAGAACAACTTGTGTCTAACACTGATGAATACAAGGTCTGATTCTAATACATATTTGGTTGCACCCTCTGTATCTCGTATATGACCCGGATTCATGACCTGCGCTCATACAAGTTAAAACAACTCGTGTCTAGCGATGGTATGGAGTCCAATTCCTATACTACTAGGTTTCGCTTCAACACACGGGCACCTTTGCTAGTTAAAACAAAAGAACCAGCATGGATATTAATTAGTCTATCATTATGCGTTTTTACAAAGATTTATCATCATGTGTTGAGTGCTTTTTTATCATTCATATGCTTTGCAATTCCTGTACTACAAATTTCTATATTTCAAATGTCTCCTATTCTTTTCCTGCATTTTTCTTGGGTATTGCTCTTTACTGAGCGTCTGTCCGGCCAGATGGGACGGACCCGCTTGCCCTCGCACCTCGCACCTCACGCGCCCCACGCCTCGTGCCCATGCGCCACGTGCTTCGCGCGCCCCATCCGCGCCTCGTGCCTCACATCGCGCGTTGCTCGTGCCTCGGCTGCGCTTTGCCGCACCTCGCACCTTCTGCCCAAACTTGCATTGCGCACAGCCGAGGTTCGCGGACCATGGGCGACCTCCACGTCGTGGCATCGAGCTCTGCGCCGGCGTTGACCTTCGCGTCAACGAGCCTCCATTAGGCGGCAGCAAGTAGATGAGCACACATTACAACCGTGTGTTTCATGCGTTTCAGATGTATGTTGCATATGTTTTATTTTGATGTTGCAAAAGTAGATATCGTGTTGCATATGATGCAATGTCTATACACGTATGTTGCAAATGTATGTTTCAAATGTTTTTGTTGTTTTCTAATGTATGTTGCGAGTGGTTTATCTGGATGTTGCATATATTGCACTGGCTATATACATACACCGCAAGTGCATGTTTTCAAATGTTTCAGATGTTTGAAACGTATGTTGCAAGTGTTTTATCTGGATATTGCATATGTTGCAGTGGCTATACATGTATGTTGCAAGTGTATATTTCAAATGTTTTAGCTGTTTCAAATATATGCTGCAAGTGTTTTATCTGGATGATGCATATGTTATAGTGGCTATACACATATGTTGCAAGAGTATGTTCTAAATGTTTAATCTATTTCAGACGTATGTTGCAGTAAATGCTTCATGTTGCGAGTGTTCCATGAGTAGGTGCGGGAAGTGGGTGCAAACAGAGGTGGTCCCCGCGTGCACAACGGTCCCTGCGTGCGTGAGAAGCGAAGCGGACGCGGCAACAGGCGCATGCGTATCGTAGTAGCAGGCAGGGCCTGGGTCGACGGGCGTGGCAGCAGCACACGCGCGGCATTGCGCAGCAGCACACGCGCGCATGGCGCAGCAACAGCGGGTGGGCGGGCGGCTGGAGCTACATGCAACCATGCATACGAGTGATCGAGCACGAGAGCCCTGCAGCCTATGGACATGTGAAATAACAACGGGAGTCGGGGGGATCAACGGCTACCGAATTAATTGAGTGGACTAAACCGAAAGGGCAGGCAACAAGTGCGGATGTCCGGTGCTAGCGAAGCCCTTTTTTATTTTCTTACTTTTGCCAATACGCTTACCTTCGTTTTCTGTGTTTTTGCTTATTTCTATTTCTATGATTTTTTATTTCTTTGTTCTAAATATAGGTCCTAATTATTCCATTCGTATCTGGGCCGACCAAACCCATGCGGGGCCCATGTTTGAGGAGCCCCTAATTTGAACCGGGCCGGGCCTATCTGCTGGGCACGCACTCCTCCCCAAACTGAATCCGCTCTGCTCCCTGCCTCGTCGGCCTCGGCCTCTCCCTCCTTGCGCCCGCTCCCAAATCCACACCATGGCTGGAGCCCCGCCCGACCAGCGCAAGCGCAAGGCTCCGGCCCCCGCCGCAGCCGCCGAGGACGAGGCGGAGGTGGAGGTGGAGGAGCTGGAGAGCGAGGTAGCCGATCTGGACCGCCGCACCCTCGAGCACCTCCGCCGCACCGCCGCGCGCCTCCCCGACGCTGCCTTCTCCCGCCTCGCCCCGCTCCGCCCTCCGGTACGCCTCGGTACGCCCCTATTCCTGCCAGCCAACCTACCGTGCCGTGCTAGCGTTTCATTTGAGACTGCTCCGCCCTCTTGTGTTGCGTGGTGGTGATGCTATTTGTGTGTTCCATGGATTTGTTCTCGGCGGCATACGTGAAGAAATTGTCACTTTGGGGGATTAATTTTGGATACGCGAGGCCACCCGGTTTTGCGTGGCTACATTTGGGGAAGCCTTGTTTATAGTATATTTTTTGTCTAATAAAAACCTATGACTTTGAGCGAGAGAAAAAATGGAAGAGATTTAGTTTTCCTGGCATGGCAAATTTCTGACCTATATATTCAGAGTCCATTGTTTGCCTATGGATGTGGTTTAGTGAATTTTCGTACAGCCCTGGGTTGTTAAATGGTACTAATCACCAATTTCCACTGCCTTGCTAGTTGGGGCAATGTTAATACTCCCTCCATTGCAATTATAGTTCACTTTTACTTTATCCTAAACCAGGCTTAAACTTTGACCAAGTTTATAGAAAAATACGCCAACAGGTGGATACAGGATAAAAGATCACCTATGAAATATGTTTTGATATTGCATTTATTTAAACCTCTAGTTTTACTATATTTTTCTAAAAACATTGTCGAAGTTAGAGAAGTTTGACTTTATTAACAAGTTATGCTTGCACAGTTCAAATATACCTATCAAAATTAAAAAATGCCTAGTCTTTTACATCTGTTGTTGCTAGTTTGCCAGTTGCCACAATTCGCTTGTATGAACACTCCTACATTTTCAGAGACAACTGATGTTTCCCAAGCTCGGCATGCTTTGATTTATTATTAATGTTATGGTTTTTTATTTATACCATAATAACTGCTAGTACGTCCATTGATATTGCAGAAGTTTCAGTTGTCTCGGAAACATCAGTTGCCGAAGATGACCAAGAACTTGAGAAAGTAAAGATCCTCAAATCCAAGGTCAAAGCTAATATTGCGGATTTGCCCAAGGTACTTGAGCAAATAAATGAAACTGTTGCTCGGTGTGAGAGGTTTTGTTAGTATCCATCCTGTGTTTCGAAAGAACTGTAGAGTTTGACACATCTTGCATGAGACTGGCTGATTCAGCATTATGTGTTTAGGTGTATTTGATCAAGTGTTGTAGTTTCAGTGCTGCCATTTTGTTGCGTGAAATATCGTAGCATTGCTATGTTGAGGAAGCTAATTGTAAGTTAAAGCTTGAAGAGAAAGATCTGTGGAGCAGAAGTATTTAGGAGGTCTTGCATTTTCTGCATTAAAGATTGAATTGCTGGTAGAGTGATAGGACACCAGGTTGCTCACGGATGCGTGCTTGTTCATGGCGTACTGCATGTGAAGTAATTATCTAAAGAAGATTGTGTGCTTGTTGACGGCAGTTGACATCCTGACTTTTTAACTGAATTCAGGTGCAGAGAAAGTGTATATTTGTAATCCATAGTAACTCATTTCATCATGAAGACAGCAAGGAGCTTTCTCCCCTAGCTTGACCCTTGACGTGTGTGCTTTTTGTCCTGAAACGATATTCTTTTTAGAGCTGTACGTCAAAATACAGAGCACGAAGAAAACAGAATTCAGAGCGGAAGAGAGAACTTCTAGCGAGGCCCATCTTTGGAAGGAAAAGAAATGATTCCTAGGCCCGTCTGCAACGATGGGCTCAGCACAAAGGCTCTCACTCTGCAGCCACCAGTGTTTGCTGAGGTCTGAGGACCCCTGAATAATTCTCAATGGTCAATGCAAAACAGGCAAAATACATCATGTTCACAATCTATATGCTAAGGCTGCTATACTGGTGTGCTGACTTGAGAGTACACCTTGTTCTTGATTAATGCATAGCGGTTTTATCTGATGGCCAACAGACTACCGCTGAGCTCTGAGCCTGATGGCCAGCAGAGTACTGCTGTGCTCTGAGGACTGACACATTGTAATGCTGTGTTCATTATTCCATTTACAAAGGATATAATATAAAGCAAGTTCCTTAACCACGGTAACATACTATCACATCTGCTTCAAAGCTACATATCTGAAATGTGACATATTCGGCCCATAGCCTATTTCAGTTGGAGAACATTGCGCTGTGCTTCTCTGAATGGAACCACAGGACAGCGGAGAAGCAGCTTGGACAAACCAGGCATGTGATCTTTGCAGTGCTGAAAATTGATATTCCAGAATAGCAGTAACTGGACAGCTGAAAAGCACGGTTTCGTGCTATTTGCGTGGCATAATAAGCTACTCTAAGTTCCTAACTTGGCTGGGGCAGGGAGGCCTGAATTGGCGCAAGCGGTGATGCTGGCGATGTGACTTTAGTGGGGGACAAAGGAGGCAGTTTCCTTGACACTGGCGGAGTTGTTGCCCTTGGTGACAGATCCACCATCTCCAGAGCCTGCATCCGGAGCTCCATTGGGTAGTCCTTGACACATCCAATTCTCGGACCAGCCCCAGTGCTCCATTTAAGGGACAGCCTGTGCCCGAGCTGATAGGACTTGGACTCGCTCTTGGATTTCATCCTCTCAAGAATCGCCTTCTGGGGGACTTCGGTGGCTCTAGGGCTTTGCAGACCACCCGATAAGGTCCTTTGGTAGGTTGGCCTGGCTTGTTCTTCAGGAGCGTTGTCTCCTTCATTGCCTTCTGTGCTGTTTGGAGGGGGAACCACTTGTGGAAGATCTGGTTCCATGATAGCTGAAGTAAACTTCTGTGAGTCATTAGGCACTGGATCTTCGTTGTAGTCTTCTCTGGTGGATGAGCGCACCTGCGACAGAAAACAAAGCTCACTAAATGAAACCATCTGCCATTTGGTGGCACAAGCGTATTTTCAACTGTTAATGGTTAAGATAGTGTACCTCAACTTCTTTGAGGTCAACTCCATTCTCTTCAAGGAAGTTCATGAAATTGTGGAGGTTCTCTGCACTAGGTTTGTAGTGACCGCTGTACGCCCAGATGGACTTAATCCAGAACAAATAGAAAAATTTAGCCAAATGCACCGATGTAAACGTACACTAGCACAATGTAATCAAAGTACAAAAAAATGAGATTATTATATGCTGCATAGCACAATGTAATCAACTCGCACAGTGGTTGAATCAAGATAAAGATATCCGATGTGTACTAGACATTCAGAAACTATAGTTTTGGATATACTGCCAAAAAAAGTTGTGCCAAAAATATTCTGTGCATGGATATTAATGTTCTGGTTTATATTTTATATTTTCCATTTAGAAATGGATTGTCAAAAAATAGTTATTTAAGGTAGCCCATGGAACAGCAAAGAATGGTTCGGAGGATCACGCACAGTGAATGACACAAATAAAACATTTTGACCAAAGGTAAGAATAGCACAAGCAGGAATACCATGAAAGTAAAATACCGCGATATAAAACAAACATTCCAATAGGCAGTGGTTGCCAAAAAGAATACCTTGATCACTCCATTTTCTGCGGTAAATCTCCCAGCAGCTATAGTTGCACCTCCTGCCAAAAAGCTGGAGTGCTGGAATACGCCTCTCTGTTTCTGATGGATATATAGAAATAGGTTTAGCAGAAATAAAATAGCGAAATGCAACAAAGATATAATATTGTTTCAGCAGAGTGCAAAGTCATTGTAAGACAGTAAGGGCAGACAAAATACCTTGCCAGCATAAAGTTTTTTTGCTGTACTCATAACAAATATCCATTTAGTCCCCTTAGGACCCCTTGTATCAAGTGGTTCTCCAGACAGTTTATGGATAACTTTTCCCTCGTTAACGATGTATTCATAGTGCTCACGCTCTTGCTGCAAAACATTGGACAAATGTAGTTTTATTAGTCATCCAAAGAGTCTGTTAAAACGTAAAACAAATCCCTTTTCCTATTGTTAACTATGTTTAACGTTGCAAAAAACAATTGTAGTTTTATTAGTCATCCAGATTCATGAACAAATGAAATATAATGTGAATAATAGCAGGCCAGCGTGTGACTGGATTCCATTCATATTTCAGATGTAACAATAATTCAGACTTGAGGCTACATCAAATGCAGTTCATATATAAAACAATTTTATGTAGTAACTAGAAGATGAAAGATACATGTTTTATTTGATAAAAAAATTAAAGGCAAACTTGGGGAAAAGTTTTTTTTTAGAAAAGATAGTGATAAAATCAACAAAAGGTTCGTTCAAAAAATAAAATCAACAAAGGAAAGTTTTATGACACCGACATGAGATTTTGTGGATGAAGTGAGTCAAGCCATCTTACTCCTCTTCACAGAAAATTTTCAGCAAGGATATATGTCACTGGCTCTAAATAAAGACAGGTAGCCATTGGTGGAACGTATCTTACCGGACCAAGATACCTAATGCATTGCTTCTTCAGCAAAGCTCTTGGACATTCAGGAAGGTCTAGATCCTTTCCCTCTCCAACATCAAGCCTACATATGCACAAATACTAACTTAAATGGTTGTGCCCTCAAACTGATAACTGAAATTACAGGTATGAACAGAGTAACAGACAGTCCTATCGTAACTGAAATCCCTGGAATGAGTAGACATTTGAATTTGTACATCTCTTTTCCATCTTTTATGCCAATTGCACTATTTTGTTCAAAGAACAGAATTTGCCAATGTGATTATGGCTTCTGGAAGTTCCAGTGAAGTTCTTACCAATAGAAGAATGGCTGGCCTGCTTGGGTTTTGCACCATTCATCGTAGTAGAAGTGCAGGTTGTGTCCATATCTATGCCGCGGATCGATCTACACAGAACAATGAATACAGCTATAAAGGTTCCATAGCATCCTAGCGTTGCAAACAACTGACTATCACTGTATCAAGAAACGGACATACAGTAACTTTTATGAGCTGAACAGGTGGTCATTTTTATGATCGATGTTCACACATGGCTAAAGTAGTAATGTCCAATCAAATGATAATGTAAAGCAGCCTCTTTTCACACACATATAGGAACAGACCCAAAAAAAAATCCAAAGCAATACTACTAAACTAAAAGGCAGTACTAGTGGATTACAAGTACGGTTATGTACTCACCGCTTCGATCCAGTGCTGGAAAGCCAGCTTGAGGGCCTTGCCGTCTCTGGATAAACCCTGACCCACCTGTTGCAAATTGCAATGCAAGTCAGTGACATCAGCAACAGAGGACTGAAGAAGTCTGAAGACTGAAGCAAATTGGTTTCTGGTGGTGAACAGGAGGGACTTTTTCTCTGGTAGTGGTAGCAGTTGGGAGGACCTTGGATGCGTTGAGGCTGACGCGGTTCCAGCGCGAGGCGGCGGTCTCCGGCTTGGGCTCGTCGAAGAAGGAGACGGTGCTGAGCTCGAGGCGCGCGAAGTCCAGCGCCTGCCACCTTCATTCATCATCCCAACCACAAATCCTATCAGTCTCAATCAAAACTCCACCTCAGGGGCGAAAAACAAGCTCTTTTCTAAGCTGTAACCGATTTCCGACACGCGTAACCATCAAGAGGAACCAAATTCAGGCATTTTTTTAACTGGAGGCACCAAAATCTCCAAGAACCAAAGGAGGGGCCTTCCGATGGAACGGAACCCAACATACGATCCAGCAAGAACCAGGGAAAAGCCAATCTCCAAGAACTGAAGAGCGTCGCATGCCACCGCTCTTGTCCAGCACCAAATCGAACGGAACAGAGGGGAAGGAACCACATGTCCACACTACCAGAGGCATGGGCCCCGAAGAGGAAAAGGAAAAGGATCCGAAGAAGATACCATACCAGAGCTCCTCGACGACGACGGCGGAGTCGGCGAGCTTCCGGCGGGTCCGGTAGCTGCGGTACACCTTCTGCAGCTTGGTGGCCGCGCCATTCTCGCCGGCCCCCTCCACCGGCGAGGGAGGAGGCTCCAGCTTATCCGGCCCCGCCGCCTCCACCTCCATTCCTCTGGGATTGGGGAGCGAGCGAAGGGTCCGACGCGCTAAACTTGGACAGAACCGAGCCGGCAATTAGTTCGACCGCGGAGGCGGAGGCGACGGCGAGACCGCGAGAATGGCTCTGCGCCCGGCACTCGTGCAGTGTGTATACTTGGCCATGCAGCCCGAGGCCCGGTGGCCCGGCCCACGGCCCGGCGTTTTGGCCCGGCCCGAGCACGGCACGGCCCGGTGGCCACCGGGCCCGGGCCGGCCCGGCCCGAGGGACCAGGCCGTGCCTGGGCCGCCACCCAGGCACGTGGCACGGCACGGGCACGGCCCGGTCCAAGAGGCGGCCCGTTAAATTAATAACCATGTGAATATTTTGCACAATCCACTGCAATCCATACATATATATAATATCTTCATCACTCAAAACCCTAACTTCCTCCCACTCCCACTCTCCCACTCAAAACCCTAACTTCCTCCCACTCCCACTCTCCCAGACGGCGCTGCTCTTCCCTTCCCCTCCCCATCCGTCGCGCCGCTCTTCCCTTCTTCGCGCGCTGCTCTCGGGCCGCCCGCGGCACGCAGGGCACGACGTGCTCTCTGGCCGGCCCGACGGCCCACGGGCCGTGCCTTGGGCCGGAGGCCAGGCACGAGCACGCCACAGGCACGGCCCGTCAGGCACGGCGGCCCGTGGCGGCACGACGCGGGCCGGCACGGCACGGCACGTCGTCGGGCCGGGCCAGCACGGCACGGCCCGTTGGACATCTATAGCAGTGTGTCAATGACGAGGACGAGGAGGAGCAGGTGGGAGTTTAATCCGTGGTTTAACACGCGAGCCGAGGGAAAGGGAATAATTAAAGGCGATTAGTCTAGAACGGGGAGCAGGGCGGGGATCGGGGTATCGCATTCGCGGGAGGATCGGGAATCGGCCCCGCGGAGACGACGACGACGAGTCGTTGGCGCCACCAACCGGTTCTTGGCTCGTGTCCCGTGGCGGGGTTGGCGCCATAACTGAGCGTCGCAGGCCCACTTGTCATCATGCGTGGCTGGCCCACTTGTCATAAAGTGACTAGCGCATGAGCAATGGCGTGGGTGGTGCACTGGTGCCATTCCTATCGAGGGGATAATGTTACTATACAATAATGTTACTTATTTCTAAGGACACATTAGGAGTACACTCTTAAGCCGTTTGGTCTCGGCTCCTTTGTATAATATAGTAATAAATGATTTTATTTCTCTTCTTAAAATAAATTAGGAGCATATAAAATAACTGATTTTTTTGCTTCACAAGTTGCTGCTCCTTTGGATACTATAGCAAGAAGTTAAAATTATTGTTTAAAGTCATGCCAAATGGGACCTTAATGTATAGCACAAGGAGCAATGAATGATGGATAAAACAACCTCCCTTTATTGTATACACAAGTGAGCAATAGGTATGTAACTTTTTAAATTTTGATCATGTTATCTTTGTGACATTTAGCTGTATATATATATGATGACTCATCTAGATTCATAAACGGCGTGCGAGGTGTTTCATCTTAAGGCTTGTTCTAACTAGGCCTGATGTCCTAATGGCTTAGGCCCTATTTAGTTTCCATATGTTAAAGTTTAATTCCCGTCACATCGAATGTTGCGGCAAATGTATGGAGTACTAAATATAGAGTAATTGCATGCATGTCAGCACAAATTAGGAGTAATTTACGAGACGAATCTATTAAGCCTAATTAGTCCAAGATTGAAAACATTTTGTCAAATAAGACGAAAGTGCTACAGTATTTGTTAAACTTTAAAACCCCAAACCAAATAAGGCCTTATTTAGATCCTATGATCTAAAATTTAGCCACTAAATTTTAGCTTTTGATGACTAATTTTGTAGAAAAATAGTAGCAATATTGCTATTATTTTTCTATAGGACATTCCCTACGTTTCTAATTATAAGACGTTTGTCTTAGATATATTATTTTGACTATATTTCTATAGACATAGCGTATATATCTAAGTACATATAAAATGCACTTATAAAAAAAAGTTAAAACGTTTTATAACTGGGAAAAGAGGAGTAACGAGTACCATATTCGTGTTGGAGCTGCTCTGACGACGAGGGAAGACTGACTGAGTCAGGGACAACGAGACAGCACTGTGGCACGCGCTTGACCTGCGTTGTGCGGCTCGCAAGCTCCTTTTACCGGTGGGTGGTGTGAGTGTGAGCCCTCGCCGGAGCGTGTTTGACCAGCGCCCGACGGCACGCGCGTGGTGCGCCGTTTCATGTCCGGTGGTGGTCGCCGTCGCCCTCCCTCCCAGCGGGGCACCGGTCGCTCTCCGCGCCGGATCGGGACGGGACGAGGGCTCTGGTCGCCGTCGCCGTCGCCGTCGCCGTCGTGGATTGGTGGCCACACACGTGCACGACATACTGACATGCGCGCTGTGCTGTGCCGCAGCTACGATGGCTCTTGGCTAGTGTGAGCTGAATCAGCGCCCTCCATTGCATTCCATCGGCCGGTCTGCATGTTGCTATTGCTGAATCATGTGGGTCCGTCGGCACCTCGCGTCCAGTAGTGTACCGTGTAGTACCGTAGTACTGTACGTGTACTAGGCTAGCCAGTAGCCACGGAGCGGATGTGGTGTCCGACTGTCCGTGGCGGCCAAATAAATACTGTACTCTCTTATTTTCCAAAAAAAGACCATTGTTTTAAGAATAAATCTGTACAAACACAAATTCATTTCTAAAACAACAATCTTTTTGGGACAGAGGAACAATAATCTTTTTGAACAAAGCAAGTATTACCATCTCTGTTTTTAATGTTATACTAGCCAATGCCCGTGCGTTGCTACGGGTGAAAAAACTATGTTAGTTCAATTTGTTACTCCACTAAAAAGGGCTTTTCGAAACGATGTTTGATACCAATAATGAAGTTAAAGCGGTACATGGTCTAATAAGGGCAAATGAAAAATTAGCAAGGTAAAAATCATGGGTCCCGTTTGGATCCCTCCGTTTTGGAGAAATTGGAATCTACTTAAAAAATTAGGTTTTTTGGCTTGAAATTTAAGATTCTATAACTTTTCAAAGTTCACATATGATCCTATCTTAAATTCATAAGGCGAAAGACGAAAAATAGAATATATGGATTCTTTATTCTCCAATTTTAGATTCTATTCATTCTTTTTCCACAACTATAGTCTATTACGAGAATTCAGTTCTAAGGATTCAGGCGAGGTGAAGTTAAAAAATAAAGATAAAATCATAATTGGTCCGCTGGACATGTCAAGATCATAATTTTGTATTGAAAATTGTGATTTTGCCCATATTTTATTTATTTTGTAGATTTACATCTGTGTTTTCAGAATTAAGCGTCACTTTGCCCATATTCCATCATTCTCCTCTAACTATGTTAACTTGTGTACAAATAACAAATATGGACATTGCTGTCACACTAAGTTTTTATGGCTATTTATGATTTCACCCATGATTTGTAGTAAGACATTTATATTGTATTTTTCGTTTAAAATATTTAGGTTTAGTCAAATATATTTGGAAGAATTCATAAAATTTTTAAATCAGATTTATATGGAAAAAGAAAATCAAAATCAGATCCATCTCTCTTCTATGCCCGTCTGGTACAGCTAAGCTTCACCAATCAATTTTTTTCTTTTAAAAGCAGCTTGTTTTGATTGTTGGTAAGCGTAAATACTCTTTACCCGTAATATCTTGTTCTCTTTTTTTATTTTTCCTCTCTATTTTATTTCGCCTGGCTCCTTATCTCTTTCCACCTTGTCTCTCCATCTCCCGTAACCGTCTCCGCGTCTCCTCCTCCCATTCCCTTCCGTCCCCGCCGCTCGGCCTGCGCTCCCCGGCATCCGGCGGCCCGGCAGCTGGCGTGCCTCGCCGACTCCCGCTCCTCGGCAGGTTGTGCGGCCCGACGGCTCGGGCTCCCTGCGAAGTTGTACCGCACGCGCGCCCCGGCAGCTCGTGCTTCCGTCAACTGGCGCCCCGGCGAGGCTCCTTCCCAGCGCGCATGCCCTGGCCGGCTCCTTCGCTCCAACCCCGACGGCCACGCCCGCGCCTACCTCGGGCCTTGTCCTTCTCATGAGGAGTCGCGAGGGTGAGCGACCGGAGGCACAGGAGTGGGAGGCCCTAATGGAGCAGCTGCTTATGCAGGTAAGCACTTGGGTGATTGGATCTGCCCTCTCTTGCTCAACTGCTGTATTAGTACTGCTAGTCTGCAAATATTTCCTCTTGCCTGAATGCCTTCTATATTGGTACGTACTACTAAATTCTATGCTAATATTATTGTCTGATTGCCTGAATGCCTGAATCCCTAAATCCCCATGTCTTTTTCATTATTATTTTGATATAGATAAATGCCTGTGCATTGCTACGGGAATCTTAAAATTTTCAAATCAATTCAACACAATAAAAGTAAGAAAAAATAGTAGATTAGGAGCTCAAATTTTCAACGCTTTCAGAGTACAAAAAAGTAGTGGGTCAAAATGAAAACAAATAAATTTTAACTTGGCTTAGCAACATAATGTTTCGAGCCACATTCAAATAAATAAGTCTCAGATTTAAAAACAATGTCAAAATAAGTGCATGATAGATAAGGCTTCCACAACTATCTCTTTCATTGTCTTAAGCCCGTGATGCGGCTAAGATATTCTCGTACGGATAGAGGAATCATGCACCGCCGTGAATTCCCATCATACGTCAATAGGTTGATCACAAATTCCTTCCGCAGTCTTTGGCCATCCTGTGCACAAGACAAACATAAATAATAAATTGGAAATACATATATATAGATGACCACAAACATAAAAGTATTGTGCTCACCGTAGAGATTGGCATGAGTTTTCCATTGTTCCATGCAGACATGAATTTCAGAAGGATGAAGGCATTTAAATCCCTATAGCACAATAAAATGTTCAACTTAACGGTCCATTTCTCTATATAAAGCATAATAAAAGGTGTTTCAAATGAAGAAACCTTTCTTCTATGACTGGAATGCTACTTGGGAGTATATGTTTCCACCGAAAGACATCCACTCCCATTGCACGTCTATAACTGTTGGAAACATTGATAATTCTATGCACATAGCGTTTGTATGGTATATCTTTACACCAATCAGGAATAGGAGTAGGATCAAGCACAGTGAGAGTCTTTTCCTCACGGTCAAACACAAAAAGGTTAAGGCCTCCTCTTTTCCATGGCATAAGAAGCTGCACAATGATTGGAATTAGGGTTTTAAAAAGGGGCTCACAATAATCATAGAGAAATGTCCTTACAAATCTGCAGCATGAGGCATCATATTTCATATATGGCCAAGTTTCTAATGATTTAGCCAACTCTTGAACATTAAGCTTCTCTGATTGTGGCTTTAGCGCAGATTCGTATATTCTCTACATAAAACAAATATATTTAGAAACATGAGAAAGACGACTTACTATGGATATACTACTTAATTAAGAAAATGCACAAGAGTATACTTATATAATAAAAAACAGTTTACTCACACTGAATCTCAGGTCCATGTAATGCTTTGAAACCATCACATTAGCACTTGTCAGCCTTTTATTCTCATTGTATGCAAGTAGCCGCACACCCATGTTGAAACATTCCGTGGGCATTGGTTCATTCATCCTTAGTGATGCTTGGAGTTGACGGACAGTTAGGGTGATATTGTAAGGTTGGAAGCTCCGTACCCAACTGGTCCTATAAGAGGATAAGTTATGACCCATAATATGATCATTTGAGTAATATATATTACTGCATGCATAAAATTATAAGAAGCTTACTCCAATGTCTCAGCATCATTAATTGTCATGATATAGTCACACAACATGTCTATCAAATCTTCCTTGGTCGTTGGCATGTCAAATGTGGAAAGGCCACACAATAAAAATGGGTCCATAGCTCCATCAGGAGAGCATGCTGGAGAAATTTGATGGTATTTTTTTCTCTTGCATGGACTATTAGGACTCTGTAGTATTTCAACGTCAGACAGGCTTCCAATTGCTTCATCGTCAACTTTGACTAACAGACAACCTTTTCTCTTGTTTAACTCCGATGACAATAAAATAGCAGCCAACTTTGTCCTAAATTGTGTCATGACTTCCTACAAAATATGATGCATTAGCATTTTATAATACATATCATTAGTGCACATGCAACAACCTACGGTAACCATATGTGATATACCTGAGTTATGGTTTTAGACAGACCTTCCCCAGTCCAGTGTTCAACATACTTTAATAAAAAAAGACCGCATGAACAACTGCAGTAGCAAAAAGAACATCACACATCCAATAAATACAGTAAAATTCTATTAAATACAATATTTGGCACGAACTTATCTGTCTGCATTTTCTGCTCGAATATCTCTCGAACAGGCCAAGAAGAAACCTGGATGTCCAGCCACTTGTGATCTTTATTAAGATTCTTGTGCTGCGATACAATATCTATTTGTTTCTGCAGTCCCTTGATCTGTAGACAATAGACAGAACAGTATCTTTAGCTTCATAAATATATTATCTATTTATGAACTAACAAATAAAACACTTTGTAGCAAAAAAAACACTCACAGTAAGAGTTAGGTCTTGACGACCAAATGTATTGCCCTTTGAATCAAGCACTTGTATCTCGTACTTTTTGGCATTAACCACGGCAAGATACCAGTGGGTGTCTTCAATGTTTATTGGAATAAACACCTAAGTAAGTATTGTACATATTGCATCAGACAAGTATATATTTTGTATACAGCAGTGTAAATCATAATATAAATTGATTTTTACCATGTCATGGTCCAGGTACGTTAAAACCCTTTTCTCAATGGTTCTAATTCCATTCTCGTCATATGTGGGATATAGGTCCTCCATTTTAATTTTATCATCACCATCCCTCTTGAGGATACTGGAGATAAGAGAATTCTCGAGGAGGACCTCACCACAAGCCCTCAACTTCAGATGATCTTGAGCCCTTAATAAGGTAATGTATGCATTTATGACCTGCACAAGTAAGGTAACCGGAACTATAAATATCTGGGGAAAATATTTCATATGTATCAACTGGTCATTTAAAAATGCTATGACCTGATCATTTAAAAATGCATTCGGCTGAAAAAGGCACTCCATGTTCATTCTGTCTATGAAAGCATCATCAATGAGCACAACTTGTTCCTTTCCAGGTTTACAAGGGATTTTTTTAATAGGCTCAATAATGTCAAGATCAGCCTGGTTGCAAACATAATCTGTACAAAAAAGTTGTGTAAGGAAGATGACAAATGTAGCACATGAAAAATATAATTTACTTTTTGGGAAGGAACATGTAAAAAAGGAAAAACAATTCTATTACCTTCTGGGATAGCCACAATTGACATTGATTTTTCAGATTTGATATCCAGTGATGTCTCTTCAGATTCACATAATGGAAGTCCATTATCTTTTTTTGTATTATTAAGCATCTCTTCTTGGACATCTTGGTTACCATCACATTTTTGCTGCAAAAAGCTACTTGTCCCAAAATATAGTGAGTTCATGACATCATAACAAAATCACAGAAGTTTATCTTCCAAGATCAGCTAAGTATGGTTTACCTTTGGGGCAAAATATTGGAGGTACTGATACTATTGTGGCTCTTTTTCCTCTTCTTCTCTTTTGCAGAATTCTGGATTTTGACTTATACCCTCAGCAGGTCAAGGAGATAAGCAAATAGTATTTATTTACTGAAGCAAACTTATTGAATTTTGACTTATTGAGAGCTCTACAAATCTCTGCAGGTGATGATTTGTGAATATATGTTATCTTCCGCTTTTCATGTTTGTTTTTTTGTCGCTTAATTTCTTCCATATCTACTGCGATTTTAGGATCTAGTGGATACAAATGATCTGGTTGGATGCAGCCCGAGGGCACTATCCATCAGGAATTCAGGATTTCACTGTGCTTCCTGCTGAACGGGCTTGATCTTCCTAGGGAGGTACCGTGTGACTGACGTTGATCATCTATTTCCAGTTAACTACTTAAGTGTTATTAGAGTCTGTTCACAAATTTAGTCCTTGAGTAGCAAGATTACTAACTCTGAAACTTAAAATTTAGAATACTTGCTTACTGTGTTTTTATTCAAATTCTGCTTGAATTGGCAAACCTCTGAAATAATGCAGCAAGAAAAATATTTCAGTGAACCTTAATTCACATACTTAAGCATTGCATATTAATAGTTTAGCCAACAACATCATCTTTATGACATTTGTGATTATTCTAGAAAATAGCAGAAGACCAAAAGGAATATATAAGAAAACAAACCAAGGTTTAACCAATAATATTCATCATTAGCAATTCCTATGAATTCAGGGATTACCAGCATGCTGTAATATCAATGCATAATTCTATTCATTTATGCAAAACAAAAATTGAAGCTTTGTACTCGATAAAAAATAAGTTCATTATGGGTTGAGGCCACAAGGCATCCTATTACCACAAGGCATTCACCATTTTAACAGAAATAGGATTACCAGCATCCTATTTTGAGAACATCTAAAATTATGGGTTGAGGCCAAACCTTTCTGCCCGAGGAGGGCAAACCTTCATCTGGACCAAGCGCCAGCGTCTGCGCGGCCTCTGCAGCTTCCACGCCATCACCTTCGTCGCTACGCCGAATGGTCACCTCCCAGGGGCCGCGGCCGGCGCCGGCGGGCGACTGTTGCTGCTGGGTCGCCTCGTCGTCCATGGTGCGCGGCTGCAGTTCCTCAGGTGGCTGCAGTCGGACATGCACAGCTCAACCCGCAGAGTCCAACTACTTGCAGCTGAGAGGAGGAGGAGCTGATGTGGCTAGGTAGCGGTGGAAGCCATAAGACTGAGGCGGGAGGGGCAACGGTGCTGGCCAAGGCGTGATACTACACACTGGTCTAGGATGCGCTCATGTGATGCCTGATACTACACACTGGTCTGGGATGCGCGGCACCTCCCGCTGACCCGCTGGCTCGAAGTGGGCAGAGCCTAGCGGCGATGTGTTGACTTTAGCGTCGCCCAGCCGCCCGGCACACCACCCTGCAGCTTTCTTGCCTGCAAGGCCCGGCAGGAGAAAGCAACAAACCTTAGCTTGGGAATGATGCGATGGCCTACGATGGGTCTAGTCAAATCAAGCTTGTATGGAACATTAGGTGTTCTCCAGGCGGCACACCACCAGCCTGCAGCTTTCTTGCCTGCAAGGCCCGGCAGGAGAAAGCAGCAGACCTTAGGGCGTCCCCAACGGTTGACGATTTGGTTAGCTAGCAGCAGCACATGGCCAATCACAAAGAGAGAGAACCCCAAAACTTATCTAGCTAGCGCTGAGGCAAGCGCTCAGCTCGCACGTCTCCCAAAACTTTGCAAGTCACTGACATACCTCCTGCTATCTGCCCTTAGCTTCCGGCTGATGTGATGGCCTGCAAGGCCCTGGCCGCCTGGCCGCTGCCCTGGCACATGTGACCTTACCATTCTGTGTGCCTGCCTGCGTAGCAGTCTCCAATCGTTCCCCCTGCATGCCTAGACCTGTAGTGGTAGAGTGCATGGGGCGCGTGACCTTTTCGGCGACAGGCCCGCTCCGTCCGCTCCCCTGCATCTGCCTCAGGACATAAAGCTTGTGAGCCGCACGCAGTAGCAGAGAAGGAAACACAAACGGGCATGCTGGCTGCTGAAAAGTCGAGAGCAGCAGCAGCGTCCGTGGTTTCCTGTCCAATCCCTCACCCCTCCCTTTGCACGCGTGTGAGAGCGAGCGAGCATCATGACATGGTGCTACGCCGGATCACCCCCACGCCGCGCGCAGCCGCCGTGTAGTGCTGCTACCACGCCACGCGGAACCGCCGTGCAGGGCTGCTGGCTGCCGCGCCACGCGCAGCCGCCGTGCAGTGTTGCTGGCTGCCAGGTTCCATTGTTTCCCTCTTTTTTGACCGCTCGGTTGCCGCATGCCAAGGCTAGCCGGGGAGGCAGGACACGGCGCCACTATCCGTGCAGTCAAATCAAGCATCACTCGACGCCGCTAGCCTCTTCCCCTACTGCAAATCTTGCTTTTGTACGAGTAGCAAATCGTGTTTACCCGAGCAACACCTGCTGCCGCCCTCTTCCTCACTCTCTTTCAAATTCACGCGCCAAATTTTCTTCATCTTGTTCGCGCCTTCAAAATGTGTCCATTTGTCATCAGTCCTCCCCTATATATACATGTGGGTGTCGTTGACAAGAGCCTCAAGCCTACCTGCAGTTTCAGCTAAAGGTGCGTTCTTAATACAAAAAAACTATTCTTGTGTTCTGTTCATAATTAGATATGTTGTCGTACTCTGATATGCATGGTCCAAGTCTTAGATCATAATATGTTTTTTCTGAGAAGAATCGTGCCATAAACTTTGTACTGCATCTATATTATTGTACTCTGATATGCATGGTGCAAGCTTTAAATCACATCTTTTTTCTGGGAATCATCTATGTCATTGTACTCTGATATGCAAGTCTAAGCTTTACATCGCATGTTTTATCTGCAAATCGTGAATCGGTAAACTTTGTACTGCATTTTTTTACTATACTCTGATATGCATGGTCTTAGTTTTAGATCTCACATTTTTTTCTAGGAAAGAACATATAATACTTAAACAGTTGCATAAAGTTGATATATCTTCTGGTTCACATGCTCAATTCTTCTTTCAGTACAAGATGACTGGGTCGCTGAAGCGTAAGAGAGTTGAAGCACCACGCATCCCAACTTTTGAGGACGTGCATCCTCATACCTCATGGACTCTATGTGTCCGAGTGTTCCACAAATTCCACGTGGAGAGGTTTGCCCCAGGCAGAAAGAGGCTTTACATGGTGTTGTTGGATGAGAAGGTATAATACATATCTACTCCTTTAGTTTCAGCTACACTTAGCAATATTTAAAGTAACCTTGATCATCACAAGCTATTTACTTTTTTGTAACAGGCTAAAAAAATGGTCGCAGTGATATATGATCGCGAAGTTGATCGCCTCGAGCCTTTACTTGTAGAGGGTCGAGTGTATTTTGTGGGGCGGATGTTCGCACAACCAACTATGAGATCTCAGGAGTACAAGTGGGCAGATAATGATGTCGTGTGTTGTTTTACCTCAGTGACAACAGTTAATGAGGTCAGAAACATGGACGAGAAGCAAATTCCATTATTCCCACCTTTTATGCGTTTTAACAAAGTATGGGAGTTCTATATGGATAATGATACATATGTTGGTAAGTGCTCCAATTTCGTTTTGTGTAGGCTATAAATGTCCTTTTTTTAACCAAATATTTATTATTTTTTATATTCAAATGTCAGATATTATTGGTATGCCTATCATGGTTAGTTCATTTGCACAAACTGATGGTGACTATAATCGAAAGATCCCAACTATACATATGCTTCTACTGGATAGCACGTATGTTTATATATCATGGATTTTAACTTTTAGTATTTAAGATGATTCAAATTTCTTATGTTTTCTTGTAATCTTAATTGAATTTGTAGCCATAATATTTGTAAGATAAAGGTGCTCGACAAGTTAGTTACGGATAATCTAATGAAATGGAAAAAGCTACAAGAAGATCGTGAGATTGTTGTGTTGACAATGTTGCGTGGAAATAGTGATGGTAAGTATGTCATGTTGGTTATGTATTATTTGGATAGTATTTATTAGGGTGCTCTTGTCTATGAAAAACTAATGTTGCTGCCATTATTCTTTTTAAATTGGATTAGAGAGCCGACTCGAGACTACGGAATTTAGTAGGATTCATTTTGAGCCGAAGATCGCAGCTGCGCATGAAGCCAGGAGAAGGTAATTATAGCTTTTATTTATTGGAGTTATGTTTCATTTATACTGTCTACTAATTTACTTGTTAATTAATTGTTTTATAGGATTAATGGAGAACCAGAGATCCATTCACCTGATCGCTGCAGGTTTGGCTGCCGCTGTTGCCATTTCTAGAAGCTACTGCAACCTGCAGACTAATGCCTTCTTGGAAGGCAGGAACTCTTCACGAATCAAACAAAAATGAAGAATGTAGTCATGGAGAAAAGCCGAGTCTTAGCATTTTGTTGGAACCATCTTTTGTTGTGGCAGTGCTTTTGAGTATGCGGTGATATGGCTTTTGGCTCATTTTGAATATGTGGTGATGAGTGAATGGTGTCGTAGCTTTTGCCTAAGTTGGCGTGTAATGGTTCTTCCTTTATGTGTCATCAAATGGATTTTAGTTGCCCCAAATACTGCATGTTGCGTGAGCTGCTGCTTGAGTTCTTGAGCATGCTGCATGTTGCTGTAAAATCACTAAACCAACCCGTGAATCACTCATCTTTCACTTGAGTTCTTGAATTTTACTAATGAATACCTGATTGATGTGCACCTGCATGCATGCTGCGTGAGCTGCTGCTTTGCTCACACATTGGTCATGCATGCTGCTTTGCGGGAGCACAACGCGGCCACAACCTGCATGTTGTTGCTAGCCTAAGTTTTGTTGTCGTGCACAGCGCCGGCGCCGCCACTGCCGCGCTTGGCGCGAATGCCACCGCCATCCGTCGTGGACGTAGTGACGCAGAGCGCGCTAGTGCCAACAGAAAACATGTGCCTGGCCGTCGACGGGTACCGCAACTACTACGACCTTCACGACTAACTCGAGTTCTAGAACAAGCTGCCGGTGTCAGAGAGACAGAGAGTATATGTCGGCGTCCTTGTTTCTTTAGCCTCCGGCTCGCGTCTGAAACTCATGGGTCTAATGGGTCATAACTCATAACCCATATCCACCCAATCCATTTGACAATGCTTGTCACGGGTTAGGTGGATTAGAGGACCCATGCACAGAATCGTCAATACACATCTTTTGACAACCAAAAGCTTTGCATAATCAATATTTTTTTGTTTCTACTCCTTCAAAAGTTCTAATAGAATTAATGCACATCTTTGACAACCAAAAGCTCTGCACGTTCGAATTTTTTTTGGTTCTCTCTCAACTGGCGTGTCTCCGACAATACGAAAAAAATATAGCAGTCCCTCCTCATCACCCTTTCCGCCTTGCCTCGACATGACGTTCTGCCACCACCATTTTCTCTTAGACATGTAATAAACAAAAATATTAAATAAATGTAATAAACATGAGACACTACCTTAGTTAAGGATTTAACACCTCTTTGTAGACAATGTTTTTCGTGTATGTACCATTTACCGTTGTGATCTTTTTCTTTCCAATCTTCACCTCCTTCTCAACTGCTGGAATAGCCAAGATCCTGATATTCGATCTAGCTGTGGCTCTAGATAGCGCTACATACAACTGACCATGTGAGAACACTGGTTCGGGCAAGTACAGTCCGACATTCGGGATAGTTTGCCCCTGCGCTTTGTTGACAGTCATGGCAAAGCTAAGCCGAATCGGAAATTGCTTTCTCTTAAAATGAAATGGGAACATCTCGTCATCAGACGGGCATAAAGGTATGCGAGGCAAGAAAACACGATTTCCAGCATGTGGTCCCAAAACAATTTCTGCGTCGATTGTATTCTTTTGGAACCCACGTACGATCAACCTCGTACCATTGCAAAGTCCGTTTGCGGGATCGATGTTTCTAAGCAATATAACTGGGCAACAAATCTTCAGCTTTAACACATGTGGAGGCAGACCATTTGGGGTCAAAGTGTTAAGGAACTCCGGAGGGTAGTAGTTGTTTGGATCATCTACCGCAGAGTCAAAGCTATGGTACACCATCTCGTCCCCTTGAAAATGACTTATCATCCTCATGTTAATCATATCCACACAGTCATTCCGTGTAGACAGTATTGCTCGCGAAGTGATGTATTTTCTCTTTGTCATGTTCTCGTTGAGCCCTGGGAAAATGCAATCTATTAGAGTATCGAGATCACCATCCTGCCCAGTATGTGGCACACATATCTCTTCAGGAAGACGAATGTCATCATCACCATTGGACTCCTCAGATCCATCACCAACACGTAAAAGGTATTCTGCAAACCATGGGTCGCTTTGTGCCCTCATATTGTGCACCAGTTTGAGGTGTCGCATGGATTCCCAAAGGTATGACATCCGCAATGAAGCACCGACAATCTGAGCCCTTGACCCCCTTCGAACAACAGGGAGGACTTGCCTGAAATCTCCACCAAACACCACTGTCTTCCCACCAAACGGTAGGTCAGGTTGGTCCATTACATCACGAAGGCTATTGTCTAGCGCCTCGATAGCCTGCCTCTTTGTCATGGAAGCCTCATCCCAAATAATAATAGATGCGGTCCGTAGAAGCTCGGCAGTGCCACTTTGTTTAGTGAAACTACAATAAGCTCCATCATCAATGGTAAGAGGAATCTTGAAGCGCGAGTGTGCGGTTCTGCCGCCAGGCATTATGGATGCTGCAACACCAGATGTAGCTGTTGCTATGGCAATCTTGTTCTGACTGCGTATAGTTGCAAGAAGGGCCCTATACAAATAAGTTTTACCCGTGCCACCAGGTCCATCAACGAAGAACAACCTCCCACGTTTGGTATTAATAGCAGACATAATCTCATCAAAGGCAGCCCTCTGCTCCTTATTAAGGGTGTCCAAAAGAGCGACATCATCATTGCTGGCCTCAATGCTTGCCTCCTCATAAATCTCCCTAGGAATATCATTGCAGGTGTCATATGTGTCATCGATATGAGGAAGTGGGAATTCATTTATGTCCTTCTGCATTGATTGTAATATTTTCCTAATATCTACAAGGACCATTTGTTCCACTGCAATGCTAGATTGATTATTGCGTCGATAGTCCTCTGACATTGCTTCCTTGTATTTTTCCCAAAGTCCGAACACATTACTCGGCTCACAGAATACCAACATTGTAGCAAACAGTCGTCGCAGTGCATATGGCATCATCCACTGAGTAGCTTCAGCAAGGCTCTCATCTAGTGTGTTGTCTGATTCGATCAGGCCCCTTCTTTCTGCTGCTTCACGGAAGGTTGGAAGAGTCACTCCATCAACGGTCCTTAGATCCTCAAAGGATGTAGCGCCAACCATGTGGTTTAGAAGAACCCTAAGATAATAGCGCTCCCCCTCGGCTGGATTGGCAGAGACAATTCTTCCAATCTGTCCTTCCCTATTTGTTCTCCTCTCATCCCATTCTTTTCCCATTGCAACCCATTTATAGAACTCGGGAAAGTCCCGGTACAAGATACCACGAGCTTTCTCATCTGTCATGTTCTTTTCAAAATATGCTGTAAGCATTGACCTTTCAACACCTGGACGGTTGAGCACTCCTCGAACACCCTCGCGCTTGTGAAATGACACCATGTGCATGTCCGGAAGATGGAGTTGTAAGGATAGCACAGAAGGGGACCTTTCGCTCAAATCAAACCCATATATCCTCCACAACGCTTCTGGAGGGGTCACCCACCTAGCATCTCTATATTGTTTGATCTCATCAATGTTTCCTTCATTGTCACCCTTGTCTGCCTCTCTCAAAGCCACAGACGCTCGATCATGACCCTTGTAAATGTACTTAAACAAATACTTAACAGCCTTGATGCTCCCACATGCCTCAACATTGATGTGGCAGTTGAACAACCGCAAGAGGTAAGGGTTGTAAGGCACGACCCATCTATTGTCCAGCTCATGATTGCGAATTTTTTCTTTCCTGCCATCTTCACGTCTCCTATAAACCGGGTATGAATCTTTACCCTGTACTGTGACCTCACTGAAAGGTCGCGGGTATCGATTCTTACATGAATCACGACCCTTTGTGCATGGACAATTACGATTAAGCATTCCACATGGCCCGTGCATCATATGCTTGGTGACCATTTTGTATAATTCTGGGTACTTCTTCTTGTTTGGAAGCTCAGCGGAGATAAGGAGGTCATACTGCTCCGGACATGTGATCTTGTACTTCCCTTGCATGATCAGCAAAAAATGTGCATGCGGTAGACCTCTCTTCTGGAACTCCACCACATAAACATGGGCCCGAACCTTTCCAAGAATATCCTTTTTCAACAACCTCCTCTTCAACTCTTCAAGCTTCGCCTTAAAGACCCGCACAACGAGATCTGGCCGATCTTGTGCTGTTTGGCCAGGGTAGAGTTCACTCTTGATCTCATCCCAATTTGGATTACAGGTCATAGTTAGGAAGATGTCCGGTTTCCCAAACTTGCGCACCAGAGCCATGGCGTCCATATACCGACGTCTCATGTCTCGTGGTCCTCCGATAAATGATGAAGGCATCACAGTCCTCTTTCCAATAGCTTCAGCTCTACCCTCACCAGCATGTAGGCTATCCACCAATCCTTGGTACAAGTCAGCCCTAATATCCTTCTGATGGTTGCGTATATAATCCAGTCGAGAGCTCTCAATCTTGATGTACGTGTCAACCGCAAACTGTTGGAAAAGGCGCCCTCCAAAAAATATTGGATTGAATATTCCTGGCCGCATCTGGAACTTATAGCAGTAGTAGTCACGGACAGACACACATAGGTTACCAGGAGATACTGCACATATAAGAATCATGGATTAGAGTTGTTTCTAACATAAATGTAGTAGTCTACATGAAAAGTAGGAAAACAAAAATGAACCTGAATCGTCTTCTGTACCATCAGTACGAGCTTTACGAAGGGCACGCGCCATATTGACTTCCTCCATACTAACATCTTTTTTTGGAATATCCATATGCCATCCAAGCTCACCCTTAGGAAAGAATAAAGGGTATGAAAGAGCATCATAGCATCCATGATACGATCGTATGCCATGTATGCCTCTATCTTTCCCATGAAGTACTACACTATTTTTGAACTGACCCAAGCGTTCGCTGCCCTCGATCCAAACCGCAGCCACCTCTGAAGTCAATGGTACGTTGTACGTTCTTTGGTCAAGCTGTTGGTCAAGGTTTAGTGTGACGCAATAGTCCTCAAGGTGTTCAACCTGTCCCATACTCCTGAGATGTTGTGAGTATGGGTTGTCTCGAAGGATAGCCACCAGCCTTTGAATCACTTCTTTATCTTTTTCGCATTGCTCTTTGCGGCACTTTCGATATCGGTGATCAAGGCTCGGATCATCATCATAGAAGTATAGCTCTAGATGTCTAGGCTCCTTACCATCCTCAGTACCAAATGACCTTATGTTGTGATAGATTTGACCATGTGCACGGAAGGTGTAAATGCCACTATTTTTCCTATTAGTGGAAGCACTATCGAGATGACAGTATAGAGAAGTGAATGAGAAATGGCCATTAAAGAACCTAATGTTGTCACGGAAGTGCCTAGCGTCAACATCTGTACTTGACCAAAGCCTCATAAGTTCATCAGGAGTGTCAGGTGCATTTAGCTTCACCTTTCCGCCACGACAACAGAACCCAGGTGGCTCGGACTCAAACTTTTTTGCACCACAATGCTTACAATCTTTGGTAGGTTTGAGAATATGTGTATCTGTCGGAATGTTACTATACACCTTTTCATATGGATCGGGTATTTCAGGGATAGAAGATGTATCTTCGTCTGACTCATCGATTTGGACATCCTCTTCAGCTTCCTCATCTGTAAGGGTATTTATACCACAACCATTTAGACTACAGATGATGAAACTAACAATGTTTCAAAAGTTGTGACAGGTACCTTGCCCAGCGAATAGGTATCCCTCATCCTTTTCCTCATCGTCCTCAAATATTTCACCGTCGTGATCATCTGTTTTCATCATAGGGGATTGATTTATTTGAACTATGGGTTAGAGAACATATAGGAATTGTTAACAATACTGTAAATTACCACTATCGTCAACGAATTGTTGTGTGTGTATATCTGAGGTAGGATGGATGCTTGGTCCGACGTCTTCTGTCAATTGACTTACGAGCTGCGTCTCATTCGCTCTATCTCGTTCACTTTGTTTAGTAGTTTGTTTTTGTTTCCCACCAATGCATTCTTCAAACAACATGTTTTGGTGGGTCAACAATATTTGTTTTCTCCAAGATGGCACACGTCGCCTTTGCTTCACTTTGCAAGTTTGTACATCACTACATGCATCTTTATCCATCTCCATCATCTCCACTGAATCTGGTGGGCTATAAAGGGGTGTTGTATTGACCTCAGAGATTAACCATTTATCGGTGCTTGTTGTGGTTCTATGAGGCTCGGAGACTTCTATAGTGGACCACACAGGCTCTGGAACATAGATAGGGTTCTCCATGGCAATGGATTCCTGGTGAAGAGTGTTTTTTCGGACCTCCTTTAACCTTTCTTTAGAGATTTTCTTTGCCTGTTTACGGCCAGGGAGAGTATTGTGCAGCCTTTGGCGTTCAAGCCTCGCTTCCCTCTGTTGTGGTGTCATATTTTTATACCACTCACTGAGGTACTGACTTCTTGATGTAATTTGCGTACATAGTTTGACAGCAGAGGGTGTAGGGGTAACACAATCAACTTTATTCATGTCATTCGATGAAAATGAGGTTCCTACTATTTCCACTGGTCTTGTAACACCTGGACTGGGTTGAGGTGTTTTATTAGTTAAGTCAACACTCCCATCATCTTCGGATTCTCTTAGCAGCATAGCTTGCGCTTTTCTTTTGTGATAGTTTTCACGTTGCTTTCTATTTATTTCAACCTTTTGTTCCTTAGTCATTCCCGCCCGTCGGTCTCTTTCTCTCTGCCTTTTACGCTCCTTAGGGTCATTGACTTGTATCCTTGAATTGGACGCATTGTGACTTCCTGGTTTATAATAATAAGTGGATGTACTTAGTGTGACAGCCTAATGCATGAATCTGTCGTATATGTGTCTCCCTACTTACCCGCATTGGTAGTATTAGTCAGGTCTCCAAATGGAGTGCGCGCACTGCTATTTTTTTCAATGTCCATGAGGCAAAGATCGACCGCAAAGAATCAAAGCAAAAATGATGAAGATATTGTATGTAGCCTGAGTAAAGGACATGTCAACTTAGTTATCAGGCCAATCAAGCAAATCTCAGTTGTGTACATATAATTTAATTTAAATATTGAGAACCATGTTCGAAAAGAATAAAAAACAAAACCATTTGTATAAACAAATCTCAACCACGTTCACATTATCAACGTACAAATTATTGTGAACCCCAAAAATATGTTAAGCTTTGAGCATTTATTTGGCCTCAAGCATTATTCACCCATTGTGATTCCTAATAAGCCTGACAAACCTTTTTTTGGTTCCCAAAAAGTTGCAAGTTTGTCAATCTCGTCAGAGGATACTGGACGGCATCCACTCAGTGGCTCAAGCACTGCACAAAGATGGCAAACTTCTGTTAGACTTAACATACAGTTATACATAAACAATTTGGATCCCTGTTTTAGAATGCATACATAGCCAACTTAAGATATGGATGAAAATGAACACAAGCCGTATAGAAGTAAAGCTGATCTGTGAGATTGATCAAATAGATTAAGGTAAATGGTTGGATTTGGATGTGCCAAAAGTTGATCTATGGAGGTTTATCAGAAGGGCTGCAGCAAGCTGCTACATGGTAACCATAAAAAAATATTTTCCTCATTGTTCAATGTTGTATGTGAAGCATTTAGCAAGCATCATCTTGCAACTGATTACTGACTATTTGCACTATTCTTTTTTTTTTTGGGGGGGGGTGTTCCATGTAGCAGAGATTGATTACTGCATAATTGAAGGATGCACAAACTTAGCTATCAAGCAAATCAAAACAGCCCTCAAATAGGAAAGCTCAGGTATTATGACAGGTAGTAAACAACCAATTGGTTTATGACAGATAGTAAATTTAGACAACACAACAAAAGAAGTTTTTTTAACTAAACTAATTCAACTGTCACAGACTCGAAGATAAGACTCGAAGATGGCACTCCGTATAGAGCTTGATGATATTTTTAAAATATCTTTTCCTCACATGGATACCTCCCTAACATGTCAAACTATGTAATTTGCCTTTTTCTAACAAGGAGCTCGAGTAACATTTACCTAATTGCATTAAGTCCTCAATGCTATCCCTTGAGTACCTAGATTATCCCTTGACATTATGTACTCTTTTTGTTGGTAATTATCAATTAATTTGCCCTGCACTGCCATGTATGTTGGCTAAGGTTCTCACTCCAGCAACCAATCTGATAAGCTAATCTATATAACACTATTCAACAACTTAGTGTCTGCACTATTTCTCAATGAAACAATGCACCAAGAAAAATAACTCACTGAATGCTTATTGTCAAAGCCCTCATGATACGTTCCATCCTCTCTAGTGAAAGCTGCACCCAAGCTGTAGTTTCTCAGCAAATTAGCACAGGCTGCAATTCTATTAGTTCCACAACCCAGCACGCCATCTGCTCACTGGTTAGCTTGATGAAAATGCACTCCAATGAAGCAACTGAGCATTTATTCAAGGACTGGACAGCACAGAGTGAAAGCTCCAACCAAAACTGTTAAAACTGTCCAATCAAATTTCACAGATGTTAAAACGAAGAGCCAGGAAGATGGGGGTGGGGGCGAGATTACTCACCTGGAGAAGGCATCGGTGGTGGTACAGAAGGTCCTCCGGGCGGAGCGATGAAAAGATCCGGCGAAGGAACTGACAGACTCGAGCGCCTGGCGTGAATGGGGGCGGGGCGACTCGGCGGGGCGGGGTCGTTGTGCTGCCGCGTCCTCTCTCCTCGCGTTCGTGGCGCTGGCGGCGAGCGGAAGGGCGAGGAGGAGACGAACGTGATTGGGGGCGGGGCGACTCGGCGGGGCGGGGTGGCTATGCTGGCGCGTCCTCGCTCTTCGCGTCCGTGGCGCCGGCGGCGAGCGGAAGGGCGAGGAAGAGAGGCGGACGACGGCGTCGCGTCCGCGGCGGCGGCTGGGCGAGACGGGAGGTCGATGGAGCAGGCGAGGAAGCGGGCGCCGGAGCGTACTCGCGTGCGCGACCTTGGGCTCCTCTGCCGCCAGGCGCGTGCGCGAGCGCGAGGTGCTCCTCCGCGGGCTCGAGGCGGCGCTGCAGCTCGGCCGCGCGGCCTCCTCCGCTCCTCGGCGCTCTTCTCGGGGTTGGGGAGCTCGGCGCCGGGAATTGAGAGGCCGTCGGGATTCGATTTGGGGATGGCACCGTCGAGGTGATGGGGCCGCCCGTGGTCGCCGTGGCCGCCGGAGCGCCGGTGGGAGGGGGCTGCCCGGAGAAAAGAGCTCGAGCCGCGGGCACGGCCTACGCTGCTGCGAGCACGAGCGGGCCTCCGCCGTGGCGCTCCTCTGCCGTGGGCACGGCCTCCGCTGCCGGCGCTTGGGCTCCTCCGCCGCGTGCCGTGGCCTGCAGCCGCGCTGGCGAGTGCGTGGGGAAGCGCTGGCCCTACCGCCGCGCGGGCAACCTCCGGCCGGCCGCCAAGCAGGCGAGCGCGAGGGGAACGGGAACGCCGGCACCTTGGGACGGAAAGAGAGAAGATGTCGAGAGAAACAAATAAGGACGGTGGCCTTGGAGTGGAGTGTGGGCACGTTGAAGAGGCGCGTCGGAGTGTGTTGACGTCTCCAGTATCGGCTTTTTAGGGGTAGAGATTAGTTTTCTGTACCGATAGAGATTTTTTTAGTTTCCAGTAACGCGAGGAACACACTAGTAGTTTCTTGTCTAGAGACCATTTTCTTTATCTCCCTCATTTTTAAATATAATTCCAGTATTGCGTTAGCAGTTTCCTTGGTTAACGTCTAATGAATGTAAAAGTCATTCTAGCTTTAGTTTTTGGGTTGGCATAGATAAGCCCTGAAATTAAACGAGCCATAAACACTACCGCACCAACTCCATGTACGGGGAAATGATTTACCAAGCCCTCGTCCTCTCCTAGCCACCAACGAGCAGTGTGCGTGTAACACAGTGACGTCGTCCACGGAAAGAAATATCGACAGGATGTGGGACACTACTGCCTTTTTGGTTCGCCTACTAGCAGACAGACAGAGGACATGTGACCCTGTCGTATTTGGTTGACTGCATCGATTTACTCTGGCTGAGAAAAGATGATGTTTGGTTGTCTGTAGAAAGATATATTGCGTGAGAAAAAAAATTACAATGTTATGATTATGATTTTTATTTTTATTTTATGTAAATACACTCTAAAGTACTTATTTTATCTAATTATTTCTTAAATATCTTTAAAATACATTAATATCACTTAATATTCACTAATTATAGACTAATAGTGTTATTAGATAAGAAAAGAGCGCATCCAGTGAGCCAGCGCCGACAGAAACGGCCGATTTGCTCGTTCCGCAGAGCCTGGCCACGGGTGCCTCGTGCATGCGCGGAGCCTGGCTCAACCTGGCGAGCAGGCAACCATACGGCCGGTCCCTGCATCCCATGCATGGAACCAAACCGGCCCTGCAATTCATGAGAGCCTGTTTAGTTGTCAAAAAAGTCTAAAAAAGTTTGTAACTGTCACATCGAATCTTTGGACGCATGCATAGAACATTAAATGTAGGTAAAAAATAACTAATTGCACAGTTTGTCTGTAAATGTCGAGACGAATCTTTTGAGCCTAGTTAGTCTATGATTGGATAAATTTTATCAAATAGCAACGAAAAGTGCTACATGAAATTTACCTAAACTTTTTCAGCATCTAAACAGACCCTCAAATGCACGCCGTCGTTTTCGGTGCAAAAAACTCTCCACGTATCCGCAACTTCTTTAAATGCTGTATACAGGCCTATTGTGCACGAATCTGACTGATAATATAATTGACTGTTTTCTACTACCGTGATGGCACCACACCACACAAATACTAACTTGCCAGGCGCTGACAAAGCAAGAAATGTAAAGGTCAAACTAGCTTGATAGCTACTGCCGTGACAAAGCATCGTTCAGAATTGGGAATTTTTGTATGGATTTGTGCACCTTAACTTCTTTTGACCAAGGCCCTGCTCGCTGCAATTACCTAGTAGATGCACACTGTATTTTTCTTTTTTAAAAAAGAAGGTAAAAACTTTGCTGTAATTTTTATTAAAAAATGAATAAAAAAGAGTGTCGACCTACTTTTGAATGACAACTGTGATAAAATAAACGATTCGACTAGAATACAAAGACCAATAACTCAAGCACAAAGGCTGACTAATAAAACTCTACACAACTTCTAGTGCACGAAGCAACACTAGAAACAGCTAAGTCTGAAAACAAACCAAACTACCATGCTTCGTTCACTCCAAGTCTCCAACACTGATTGTACTAATAATTTGAACAACGTACACACACTTAGCACAACAGGAGACAAACTATGGACCTCAATCAATCAAGTAACTAAAAGCCAAAAGAAAACAGAAGCCAAGCCGATTTTGTTCCTTAGGTAGGAGTGCTTATCAATTATTTTTAAGGGTTTTTCCATGTTTACTCCCATCCAAAAATATCTGCAACCGATATGCTTCCGATGGAACACGTTTGGCCACGTTTTCAATTCATGGTGGCCTGGCCTGGCCCAGGGTTTGACCCTAGCTAGCTAGCGTGTCATAGTCTCACCTGCTCCCCAGATAACAGATCCATCAGTCCAAGCCCTTGTTTAGATACCCAAATTCACCCCTAATTTTTACTATACAAAAAGAAGATTCCCCATCACATCAAAATATCGGCACATATATAAAGTACTAAATGTAGATGAAATCAAAAACTAATTGCACAATTTTGTTGTACTTTGCGAGACGAACATTTTAAGCCTAATTAATCAATATTTGGATAATTATTAGCAAATAAAAACAAAAGTGCTAAAGTGGTAGAGTGTTCAACTGTACAAACTCGGGCGCACCCGATTCGGGGAAGTAAACAAGGCCCAAGCTGTGAGCTGGACACCACCATAAAATAAATATTTTGGTTGTACTAGTACCACAAATCCACAATCCAATTGGGATTTGGGAGGCAGCTCTCGCGCCTTCGTCGCGGACTCGCGGCACCGGTCTAGAAGCACCTCTCAGCCTTTTTTTGTTTCCTTTTTGTTTCTTTTCTATGGAACGAAAGAAGCCAAGACCTGGTTGTACGCAGCCGTCAGTCCCTCGTCGCGCTTTTGTGCATAGTACTGCGTACTAGTTCAGCACAGCACCCAGACAGCCACAGCGCTATAGCTGCTTCACGGAGTTTACGTGGCAGTATTTTTTTTCTTACAGTAAACCAATTAGTACTTTCAACCATGGTAAACCAACAAAATGAACAAGCTGTTAGAATTTTTTATTTTTAACACTTTTTAAAAATTATTTTTAATTTTAGCATCAAAACTTTTTTTTATATCTAACACTTTTGGCCGCTCCCCACGCGAGAGAGCGGCATTTCAACTTTGCCGCTCCCCACGTGGAGGAGCGGCAATGATGCTGACGTAGCACTGGCGAAAAGCGAGCACGTGCCCGCGTGGCGCCACTGCCACGTCAGCAAGCCTACCGCTCCCTAGATCAAGGAGCGGTAAGCGCAGGGCGTATTTTCTTCTCTTCTCCTCTTGAGCCCTGGCCATTTGTTGTTTCGGCGCCGCCGCCCCTCCCCCGGCCATCACACAACTTGTTTTCTTGTTTAGTTGTAATTCAAATGTTGGACGGAGGTTCGTTGAGCAGAGGTAGAGGAAAGGGAGTGAGGAAGGGACCTCCGATTATGTGGGAGGGTTCTCTGGGTCCTGATTCTTTTAAGGAATCTATAGAACAATTTTCTTTGGAGAGCAAGAGTGACTTCACCCGCGAGAGACCTCTTAGATCATACGACAACCGCACGGAAGATTGGTCAAAATGCCGCCACGTTGAGGATTGCGTCGTGCAGATGTATAACGACTGTGACGGTGGAGGCCGTCGTTTCTTCATATGCCCGCGAGGATTTGTATTTCCTTTTAACTCTCATTTTTTTAGATTTGCATTTGGTTTGTAAAAATACTTATTGGGAGATGTGTTTTCAGGATTCAAGCTGCCCAGATAATTGTGGGTTCACTCGATGGGTCGATCTTCCTCCTATCTATTCCCCATCAACAACACATCACATATCTACAGGCATGCATCTTTGATCTAGAGTATGACCCTGGAAGTGGTAACAGGGACAAGTCGGAGGACGACAGCATCAACGATGCAGAGGAGCCACTATGCAATAATCCATACTATCAGTGCCCATACCATAAGAAGCACGGGCCTCCTTCTCCGCCGTCACCGCCATCACCGCCGTCAATGGGGGGTTAATATGGGGAAGACGCAACTCAGTTCAATATGTGGGACTATTATTAGGCATGCTAGGTTTAGTTTGCAGCATGCCATTGTTTAGTTCGTTAATATCAGTGTTTGAGTTTGAACTATATTCATGTTGGAGCAAGTGGTAGTGGAACTGTTAACCTTGTAATAAATGTGTACCATTTTGCTACTGTTTCCCTCGATCGTGCAAGTGTTTTATTTTCAATATGTCCTAGTATTATAAAAAAGTATATGTGATCGAGGTTACCAATCAAAGCACGGAGCAGTAAGAAATACAGCCCTTAGGCAGGGAGCGGCAGAGTTGTCGCTCCCCCAGCCAGGGAGCGGCAGCCATAAAACACTATTATACGTCGTCGAACGCTCCAGTGAGCTTAAAAAGTAGAATGTAAGCCGAGAGAACGCTCCACATCACTAGTGTTGCATCGAAGTCCTGTTTGATAAGGACAACTTAAGGCTCACGAAAACAAAAAGCTCATCATATAAAGTTGCACATTACAAATTTACTGGAACACATAAAACATCACATTACAAAGTGCCCGCTTTTCGCCACTCCTTGATCTGGGGAGCGGCAGCCCCGTGCCCGCTTTTCGCCACTACCACGTTAGCATCATTGTCGCTCCTCCACGTGAGGAGCGGCAAAGTTGAAATGCCGCTCCTTCGTGTGGGGAGCGGCCAAAAGTGTTAGGTATAAAAAAAAGTTTCGGTGCTAAAATTAAAAATAATTTTTAAAAAGTGTTAAAAATAAAAAAAATCTTAATTTGCAGGGTCCAGCTGTTGAGATGCACGTACGTATGTATACGAACGTCGCAGCAGCATGATTAATTTGGTGCAATCAACATTAGTAGTCCACTTCCACTTTTTTTTATTGCAACATTATTGGAATTCATCATCGGTTACGTCATGATACAACCCGCTCACTCTGTGATATGCTGGAATACAATTAGATAGTCTTAACAAGTAGGAGTATTCAATTTGAGAAATTTAGTCCAACGATTTTCAAACGTATGCTCAACTTTTGTATGTCATCATTGACTTGTTGGAGTACCATATTCTGAATAGGTACACAGTAGTAGTACATTTCAATTATATATATCGTTCTATTGTTTTCAATATATAGGATATGATATGATTGGGGTTTTTTTGGTTGCTTGCAGCAACTAAGGATGCAAAGCACACGCGAGCCGGCCTGCTAGCCAGCGAAGCCCGCCAGCTAAAAAGGTCTTAGTGGACCATACAGACACCTGCTATTTATGTCACGGGCCTAAACAGATTAGTCTGCATAAACCCGGCCCACTGGATGTATGCAGGTGAGCCTGCAAAGCTTGCAACTGTCCACATCGTCGGCAACTCGGTATCCCTGCGCATCCAGCTGCTACGGCATGGTACGCAACAGCGGCGGTGGCACGCTCGGAACGTGTCCGACCACCGCGCCGCCTACCCACTACTCACCTTCAGCGCATGTGCTCACCGCGGGCAGCGCTGTTGCCTCCACCGACCACGCAGCTGCTTGCTCGCTGGCATCCCCCTCACCACTTTGTAGCATCAAACTCCGTGCCAGCGTCGAGCTCCGCGTCGATGAGCCTCCATTTCGTCCATGCAGCAAGTAGATACATGTTGTGCTTAAAAACGCATATTGTAAGCACGTGTTTCGAGTGTTCAATAGGTATGTTGTAAGTGTTTCATACGGATGTTGCAAAAGTAGATCGGGATGTTGCATATGTTGCAATGATTGTACACATATGTTGCAAGCTTCTATTCCCAATATTTTATCTGTTTTTCAGACGTATGTTGCAAGTGTGTTAATCTAGATGTTGTATATGTTTCACACATATGTTTACCGGTGTTTTTATCTAGATGTTGTGTATGTTTATAATGGTTTCGAGTGTTTTTTTAGGTGTGTTTTGCAAGTGTTTCATACACATGTTTTAAATGTTTTATCTGACGTATGTTGTAAGTGTTGCATTTGGATGTTTCAAACACAGATCAGGTGTTGCATCTTCCTCCTCGCATTATGCTCCCTTGTCTCGGTGTGTCCTCTTCCCTGCCGCCACGACCGGGTCCTTCCGAACCAGAGGCGGAGCCCCCTCCCCCTCTTCTCGCTCAAGCCCCGCGTAGAGCACGCAAAACGGAGTGCAGGTGCAGGCGTCTTTCCAGACATCTGGGCACTGCCACTGCCGTTCTAGGATAGCAAAAGCTGGTCGAGCCAACGGTATGGAAACGACTAAAATAGTAAAATGTTTACGGACGGCTACTCCTGGAGTAGAAACAAATTGAACGTGAATGTACGTTTTCCTTCTTTTCAAAGGAAGTAACAAACGATCTATGAATGCAATAGGAGGATAAGATTCCGCTGTATATGCAGTACTACTCCAATGCCTCCATCTTTTCCTCAAATGAAGGCATGGACTTTAATTTGTCCTCAATCCAGATGAAATATATAGGACAATAATGAGACAACACCATTACATTCTACCAAAAGGGAGCATGCCATGTTCAAAAAAAGGGAGCATGCCAAAGGCAAGTAATTTTTTGTAACATGTTTATCAAAAAGTGAAAATGTACTTGGTGTATAGTAACAATATATAGGTTTCCAGCATATCTATATCTCTATACTAATCCTCACTACAAGTCCATCTCAATATACAAGTTATTCACATCATCCCCCAGTAACAGCCTTGTCATCCCACTAACTTCCAACATCTTAATTACAAGCTATTCACATATATCATCTCTGATCAATTTTATTCTAGGTTCTTCACAATCACCGAACCAACGCGCGAGGCATCTTCTAGTACTCTTTTGTTTGATGCTCATTATTCTGGTTTCGTGCATAAGGTGAATCTAACAATAGGTCCATTGACGGTTGGGATGACTAGAGGTTTTATTCCATTGATGGTTGGGATGACCAGATGTCCTAGAACCTCATAATTATGATGGTCCACATGTACATGTCATTGTTATAATTACCTCTGACAGCCGTACTTATGTTCCTCATAACTTAAAAGGTCTGCTATCCTCCGAACAAGATCCAATTACAGGAGTATTGCAATATTACAACAATTTATTCAAATACCATCAGAGTAAAGTAGCGGAAGTCTTACATAACTTAAGTTTACAAACCACAGTTTCCAAATTTCCAACCTTAAGTAACATTATTACAAACCAGTAGTAGGAAAGTATCAGTAGTAACTTTAATACAACACTCAAACATGATGCCTTGCCCAGAGGCCACATAACCTATTCATCGTCACTTTCTTCAACAACAACGGTTATGCAGTAAGGCTCAAAGCAGACTTGCTCATGAACCGCACCTGCAATAAGGGGTTTAACAAACCTTGAGTACGGAGAGTACTCAACAAGACTTATCCGACTAAGAAAAAGACTCCAAAGGCATGCTAGCTTTAGGGAATCAAGGTACGGGTATTCAAGAATCAAAATTTCTTTGGCAGAAAAGCTTACTAAAGTAAGTCCTTGCCTTCAATATTTTATTTTTATCATTGATGGTTCATTAACCAATTCTAAGTGATCCTATCAAAGTAATTTTCATTAAGATCTTTCTGATTCTTTCAACATTTTTTAGTTCTTAACTATGATGTTGGTGCAAGGCCAAGACTCCTTTCTCGTGGAGTAACGACGATTCGAACCGCTTAATTTACCCAGCAGGGGCTTCCTAACCACACGACATATGTAGAACCGAAACTTGCATATATCAACTCTTACTCGGGTAACCCAAAACCAGAACGTGTCCATCGCCACCCGAGAGCACAATACTCCTCGAACTCGGCCCAATTCTAGCCCTGAGGGTACACGCTACTCTCACCATCTCTCCACTCCTAGTGTGAGGTTAGACGTTCTCGTAATTGAATAGCCGAAATAAGGCTTACCCAACATGGGTACATGGCTAGTACTAATAAAAACTCCTTGACGCGAGGGCCAACAACATACGGTCCTTAACTGATAAGGCGGAAACATTACATTGGGACTCCTTTCCTAATGCAAGTTAGCAGTGGCCAAACCACCTGCCTGATCTTCAAGTTCATTCTTATATTCCATGATTCCTCAAATATGTCATCATGGCCATGTAAATATTTCATTTAAAAACATAACTCATTAAGCATAGCGAAGCATACTACGCATTTTCAGTAAAACAGGTATCAAGGGTGATATCGCAATAATCAAGGATGATAATGCAGCAATTGGGTTATCACTCAACTCCTAATTACTTAATGCAGTAAACTATAGTATAAATGATAAAGATTCGTAAAACTCAAGGAAGGGTTTAAATGCACCGGGGCTTGCCTTGCTCAGACGAGATGACTGGATCGGGCTCAACAACTCCGACGTCCGGTCCGGAACCCACGGAAGACAGCTCTTCTCTGGACACTTGCTCGACAACGTCGACCTCCTCGAAAGCGGAAACTACACGATCATATGACACGTTTCAACATGATGCGGTGATAAACATGATGATTAATGATGACATGCCGTGGTTAACAACTTGAGTACAACATTCCTCCGCGGTACAGTTGTAAAACAACAAAACCTACTAACTAACAACGATAACTTATGCAACACTAATGCTTCTTAAAGAACATGCTACTAACAAGCTCAACCAAGTAATTAAGGCACCAAGGATCATTAAGGGTTAATGACCCAAGGTCATCACTCAATCAAAAGAGCACACAAAACTTAAAGTTATTGATTTAACATTTATTTAATCACTTAAATAATTAAGGCATAATTTAAGAATACATTAAACTTCATCTAATTGAGCTCAAACTTTTTCTATAGATTAACCATGACCTGAAACAGTGTCAAAACAAATTTCATGATTTTTAGATTAATATTTTAATTACTAAAATTCCTGGAAGTTGTATTTAACATTTAATTGAGCTAATTAATTAACTTACAAAAAGTAATAAAAATTGGCATTTAACATTTTTCTTAAATAGTTTACACCTTGAAAAGCTTACAAAAAAATTTTCACTATTTTTGGAGCTCTACAAAAATTCTATTGAAATAAACAAAAACTAACACTATTTCACATTTTTAAAAAGAAAAACAAAAACTGCCACTCGGGCCGCTTCTCCACTCCTCCGGCTTAGCCTAGCAAACGGCCCAGCCGTGCGCAGCCGCTCACGCCCACGCTCACCCGCGTCGCGCGTGCTCGGCCCAGCAGACGGAGCCGGCCCAGCAAACGGCCCGGCTGGGCGCACCCGCGCGCTCGCCTCTCTCTTCCTCCCTCCGCTCGCTGACCCAACGCTGGCAGCGTTGACCAGTGGCGCAGTTCACCAACGGCGACACTAACAATGGTAGTGTCTTCACCAAGCTACTCCTCTTGACACGGCACATCGATTTGAGTAACTATCGGTGCAATTTGGGCATGACCGCGCACACGGCGGCGTCCATGGCGGACACAATGGCACGACCATGGCCGGACATCGCCAACAAGACACCTCGGATGCAGTAGAGTCTAAATTGACCAAGGCAAAAGCTTTAAGGGCTCACCGCGCAAATGATGCGCACTTTAGATGAAGCGGAGAGGCGACTGATCGGGTTCATCGACGTAGAGGTGAAAGCCCAAGTTTGGTTTTGGTAATTAATGACACCAAGTTGCTAATGCTATTGTATCAAGTGTGATTAAGCTAGGCATAAGCAACATGTGATGGAGGTGGAAATGGCATGGAGAGATGGCCACAAGACCACATGATTTGGTGCATGAAATGATGAGCAAGATCATGGTGGAGACGCACATAATATGATGGACATGATGATCAAATGGAAGAGAAGGATCTAAGACTACAAGGCAAAGGTATAACCATAGGGTTTTCCTTTTGCCGGTCTAAGATGAGTAGAGAAGTGATTGACCAGGTTTAGGATACATAGCCGACTATCAAGAGGGGCAATCACTGTTAGCTCGGGAATCAAGTGCCACTAGATCAATGTCTTGAGCATATGCATTAGGATCTAGTTGAGAGCTAACATAACGCCTTGAAAAATGACTGTGAAAATGCTAACACACATGCACATGGTGATTTACACATGGTGGTGTTGGCACATTTACGAAGGCGGTGTTGTTTGAACGGTAGTAAGGGGTTTGAGGTTCACTCTCCCTCTCGCCGAGCGTGCGAGCGTGGGATTCAGACGTTTTTGAGGAAATGAAATGCCTATTTTCTATTGCGCCGGAGGTGAGAAAAGGTGGCGAAAGTCCGAAATGGTTTTCATGGAAAAACAGCGATCGGACGCTGCACCGGACGCGGTCACGGTTTGACCGGACGTGTCCGGTCAGTTCAATGTGGCGCGGGCACTAGGGTTTGTGACCGGACGCTGGTCTGGCCTGACCAGCGCGTCCGGTCAGTTCACCTGAGCGCAGCAGTAGAGCGCGCGACCGGCGCGTCCGGTCCCTCACGGAACCGGAGCGTCCGGTCAGGCGTCCAGAGGAGCGGAGTGTTGATCGGACGCGCGGCGCGTCCGGTCACGTGCGATCGGACGCGTCCGGTCTCGACGGGAGCTTACTGGAACGCGACCGGACGCTGGCACTGTCACGTCCGGTCAAACGCTGGAGCGCGTCCGGTCAGGGCAACGGCTAGTTCTGACGCGCACTGTTCACGCTTGTCCTGTAGTGACCGGACGCGTCCGGTCACCCTGACCGGAGTGTCCGGTCAGCGCGATTTCTGCTGCGTCGTCCGTAACGGCTAGCTGCGTACCCCTTCGTTATAAATAGAGGATGTCCGGGGTTTGAGGGCAACTCTTGCATATTTTGAGATCTAGAAACATCCTTTGAGCTAGAGAACAACCCCTCCACTCATCTCTTTGCTTGGTTGCACATCTTGAGTGAGATTGAGTGAGATTCAAGTGCATTGCTTGAGAGTTGCATTCTAGAGGCACTTGATCTTCGAGTTGCTGCAGATTTCTTGTTACTCTTCCGTGTTTCCCGACACGGTAGACGGCTTGGAGCAGCGGAGGTGATTGAGCTCGCAATTGGAGATTGTTGGAGCCCTCACCAAGTGTTGTAAGGGGTTCTTGATCCTTCCCCGCGGGAGTTCGCGAATTGGATACTCTAGTGGAGCTCGTGGCTTGGAGATCCCCATCTTGTGTGTGGTTGTGCGGTGCCCGCCGAGGGCTCGACTCTTGATAGTCGATTAGCTCGCGAACCGACAGGTGGGTGTATCGCCACAACAGGGAGTAGCTTGCCGGGAAGCAAGTGAACCTCGGGATAAATTCTTGTGTCATTCTCTTCCCGTAGATTTATCTTGTGTGATTGATTGATTGGTACTTCTCATCTCTACACGGCGGTATAATCACTCGAGGCTCTTCTCTCGTATTACATCCTATATCTAGCTTGTTGTTGTTGTGTTTAGTGGATAGCCTTGTACTAGACTTGTGTAGGTGGCTTGCTTAATTAGTTAGAGCTAGTGCATTTTGCTCCGCCACCTTTTGTACTAACTTGTGGTTAAGTAATTCTTGTAGAAGTTTTAATTAGGCTATTCACCCCCCTCTAGCCTATTTGGACCTTACAAGTGGTATCAGAGCCGAGGCACCGTTTATTTGAGGCTTAACAACCTACGGTGAAAAAGAAATGGCTTAATTAAGCTTGCACATCAACAACACCAAGAAGGCACCTCACTTTGATGGGACAAATTATGCTTATTGGAAGGTTAAGATGACCGCACACCTCAAGTCAATCAATAGAGAAGTGTGGAAGGTCACCGAAACAAAATTTGAGGTTGCTAATCCGGAAGCACCTACACCGGTGGAAGAAAAGATGCTCCAATGCAATGACATTGCCATTAGTGCTCTTCATGAGGCATTAGATGACAAGACATTTGAGCAAGTAAAGAACATTGAAATTGCTCATGATGCTTGGGCCAAGCTAGAAGAAACATTTGAGGGCACCGAAGGCACAAAGACCGCTAAAGCATATATCTTGCAAGCAAAATTTTCAAGCTTTAAGATGCAAGATGATGAGAGTGTACCGGAGATGTTTCATAGATTGCAAGTCATTGTCAATGAGCTCAAGGCACTTGGTGAGGAAGTCAAGGACAACCAATTCTCTATGAAGTTCTTGAGAAGCTTACCCAAGAGGTTTGATACATTGATCACCGTGCTAGTGAGGACTACATTGAAGGATTCAACTCCTCAACAAATATTTCAAGAAGTGATGACCGATGATTCATATAGAGAAGATGATGAGAAGGATGAGTTGGTCAAGAAGAAGAAGGAAAGTGAGAAGAAGGATGATGAGAAGAAGAAGAGTGTGGCATTCAAAGCCACCACTGTTGATATTTGGTAACGCAATTAGGAAATAGGATCCGCAAGCGCACGGATATCGGTGAGCACTTCACCCGAGATGTTATCCTGGGTATCGTATTTATATTTTTACCTTTAGGAGAAAGAGTGCATCTGACTAACCAAATCTATTACTACTAACCTTTAGGCTACAACCACTATGATTCGATGTGAGTGATGTATAGAGAAGACTACAACCGCACTCTTCTTCTAACCTTGGTAAGGATGATCTACTGTTCTATTGGGGAGGTTTACGGAATCTAGACACCACAAAGGATGTTCAACCCGCACCTATAAACCCTATCGATCCTGCTAACGGGATATGAAATACAAAGGTAACTCGGAATTGTCACGTTCCTCGCTACTACCACGGTCCGGCTAGACGAGAGGATATCTATGAGTATCCTAGCTTAAACACCACGTTTACGCTAGAGATGATTACTCTAAACTCTACGCGAAGAGATCAAAGTAAACTCATAAACCAAAGAACAATAAAACAAAGAACTTACTAGAATTTAGAAGTCGAAATACTGAAGAATCCTAAGAACAAGCCTCGGGTTAGAAGAACTTGCTCCCGCAGGTACAACCTCGGAGTAGACACCGACAGGCCGGCTTCCTCCGATCTACACCTCCACTCTATCTCTCTCAATCTAGTAGAACTAATTCTACTTTCACATTGGATGCTAAGCCCTAAGAGGTGGGAACCCTAGAGGGAACCTCTCTCTCTAAACCCTAACTAGAGATATGCAACTGAATAATGAATTGGGGTCTTCTCCACCAGGGGTCAGGGGCCTTGCTTATATAGCCCTTTTGGATGAATCTGGACCGTCGGATCAAACCGACCTTCATCCTACGGTTTTCCTTGATCCTCAAAGGCGGTGGAGCATAATCCGCGAGACTCGACCTGATTGGTCCCAGGGGCAGGGCGGGCGCCCTAGGGCACAGGGCGGGCGCCCTGTGTCCTGGCCTGTTACGGCTCCCGTTCGTTCCCGTGGCTTCTGGAATCTTCTAGATGTAAGATAATTACGTGTTCGGTTAATATCCCGTCATTAATCCGACATGTGGGCCTTTCTTCCGTATTTCCTGATAACCCCCTGCAGAAATAGATAAACAGCAAAACTCATGGAATTCTGTTAGATCAAACCCTAATTCTAGGTGTTGCTTGCATATAGGTCCTTTTCTTTATTTATTTGATGGTTATAATTGATACTTAAGAACCGTCAACAATGTAGCTCATCTATATCATCCTCATCTAGTAGTGACGGTTTCACTTGTCACTCCACACTAATAGTTGAGAATGAAAATCTCAAGAAGGAGGTAAAAGAGCTCAATCACACCTTAGCCAAGGCTTATGGTGGTGAGGACCGCTTGCTTATGTGTTTGGGTAGCCAAAGAGCTTCTCTCTACAAAGAGGGATTGGGCTATAACCCCAAGAAAGGCAAGGCCGCTTTTGCTCCTCACAAGACTCGTTTTGTGAAGAACAATGGTAGCTATTGCAAAAGTTGCAAGCAAGTTGGTCATATAGAGCAACATTGCATGAACAAGAAATTCAATGCTAATGTATCCTCAATTAAGTTTGATTCTTTCTATATACTTACCAAGGGTACAAATGGTGTTCATACTAAGTTCATTGGTGCACCATGGATGGGCTCAAAGAAGAAAGCCATTTGGGTACCAAAGAGCTTGGTCACTAACCTTGGAGGACCCAAACAAGTTTGGGTACCTAAAAGGAATTGATCTTATCTTGTAGGTCAATTACAAAGCCGGAGGAAGGCATTGGGTGCTTGATAGTGGGTGCACTCAACATATGACCGGGGATTCATGTATGTTCAAATCAATTGATACAAGTCAAAATGGTGGTTTTGATGCTATCACTTTCGGCAACAATAAGAAAGGCAAGGTCAAGGGGCTTGGTAAAATTGCTATCTCAAATGACATGAGCATATCTAATGTATTGCTAGTTGAGAGCTTGGACTTCAATCTTTTATCGGTAGCACAACTTTGTGATCATGGCTTCAAGTGCATATTTGGTAGTGATGATGTTGAAGTCATAAGTGTTGATGGATCAAATTTGATATTCAAAGGATTTAGACATGGTAGCTTATACTTGGTTGACTTCAATGATAGTGAGACACAATTGACATCATGCTTGCTTAGCAAATCTAGTATGGGTTGGTTATGGCATAGAAGGCTTGGTCATGTTGGAATGAAATAATTGAACAAACTTTTGAGGCATGACTTAGTTAGAGGCTTGAAAGATGTGACTTTTGAGAAGGATAAACCTTGTAGTGCTTGTCAAGCCGGCAAACAAGTTGGAAATACACATCCTAGTAAGAGTGAAATGAGCACATCAAAGGCATTTGAGCTATTGCACATGGACTTGTTTGGGCCAACTACATACACTAGCATTGGTGGCAACAAGTATGGTTTTGTGATTGTTGATGACTACACTAGATACACTTGGGTGTTCTTTCTTTATGACAAGAGTGATGTACATGATATATTCAAGTCTTTTGTCAAGAGGGTGCAAAATGAGTTTGAGACTATCATCAAGAAGATTAGAAGTGACAATGGTAGTGAGTTCAAGAACACAAGAATTGAAGATTTATGTGATGATCTTGGTATTGGACATCAATTCTCTCTAACATACACTCCTCAATCCAATGGTGTAGTTGAAAGGAAGAATAGAACTTTGATTGACATGGCTAGATCAATGCTTAGTGAATACAATGTGAGTCATTCATTTTGGAGTGAAGCTATCAACACGGCTTGCTATTGTAGCAACCGTCTTTATTGCCATGGGAAGCTTGGGAAGACACCATATGAGCTATTGAATGGAAGAAAGCCCAATATTGCATACTTTAGAGTGTTTGGTTGCAAATGCTATATTCTCAAGAAAGGCACTAGATTGAGCAAGTTGGAAAAGAAATGTGATGAAGGGTTCTTACTTGGTTATTCTACCACAAGCAAAGCATATAGAGTTTGGAATCTCACAAATGGCACCTTGGAAGAAGTTCATGATGTTGAGTTTGATGAAACCCAAGGATCTCAAAATGAAGCTCAAAACCTTGATGATGTGAGAGGAGACCAATTGGCAAATGCAATGAGAAACATGGACATTGGTGATGTTAGGCCAAGGCAAGTTGATGATGATGATATTCATGTGATCAACCAAAGTGTGCAAATTGATACAAATCAAGCAAGCTCTAGTGGTTCTCATGATGAAGCTCAAGTTCAAGGTCAAACAAGTGGAAGCAATCAACTTCCAATACTCCAACCTACTAGTATTGCAAGGGATCATCCATTGGATCAAATCATTGGTGGAATTCAAAGTGGTGTTCAAACTAGATCAAGATTAGCATCCTTTTGTGAGCACTACTCATTTGTGTCACTTGAAGAACCTAAGAAAATAGAAGATGCTTTGAAGGATTCCGACTGGGTAAATGCCATGCATGAAGAACTAAACAACTTCACTAGAAATCAAGTTTGGGAACTTGTTGAGAGGCCAAAGAACTACAATGTGATTGGCACTAAGTGGGTCTTTAGAAACAAGCAAGATCAAGATGGTATGGTTGTGAGAAACAAAGCAAGATTGGTAGCACAGGGATATACTCAAGTTGAGGGTCTTGACTTTGGAGAGACATATGCACCGGTTGCAAGATTATAGGCAATTAGAATCTTATTAGCATATGCTTGTGCACACAACATCAAGCTCTATCAAATGGATGTCAAGAGTGCATTTCTCAATGGTTACATCAATGAAGAAGTTTATGTTGAACAACCTCCCGGTTTTAAAGATGACAAGAAGCCCAACCATGTTTTCAAGCTAAAGAAGGCATTGTATGGTTTGAAGCAAGCACCTAGAGTATGGTATGAGAGGCTGAGGGACTTTCTTCTCTCTAAAGGGTTCAAGATGGGAAAGGTTGACACCACTCTCTTCACCAAGAAGCTTGGAAATGACTTGTTTGTATTGCAAATCTATGTGGATGACATTATCTTTGGATCAACTAACCAAGACTTTTGTGAAGAGTTTGGAAATATGATGGCAAAAGAATTTGAGATGTCTATGATTGGAGAGCTTAGTTACTTCCTTGGACTTCAAATCAAGCAAATGAAGAATGGCACTTTTGTAAGTCAAGGGAAGTACATCAAAGACATGATCAAGAAGTTTGGATTGCAAGATGCTAAGTCAATAAGTACACCAATGGGCACAAATGATCAATTGGGTATTGAAGCAAGTGGTAAAATGGTAGATCAAAAGCAATACCGGTCTATGATTGGAAGTTTGCTCTATGTCACCGCCTCTAGGCCGGATGTGATGTTTAGTGTGTGCAAGTGTGCAAGATATCAAGCTTCACCTAGAGAAAGTCACTTGAAAGCAACCAAGAGGATATTGAAATATCTTAAGGGCACTTATGATGTTGGATTATGGTTTCCAAAGGGGTCTAATTTTGAGTTGATTGGATATTCGGATTCCGACTATGGTGGATGCAAGATTGATAGAATGAGCACAAGTGGTACTTGTCAATTGCTTGGAAGGTCTCTTGTTTCATGGTCATCAAAGAAACAAAATAGTGTTGCACTATCTACCGCCGAGGCCGAATATATTAGTGCCGGTAGTTGTTGTGCACAATTGCTTTGGATGAAGGCCACTTTGAATGACTTTGGAATAAAATTCAAGAATGTTCCTTTGTTTTGTGATAATGAAAGTGCTATCAAGATGACTCAAAATCCGGTTCAACATTCAAGAACGAAGCACATTGACATAAGGCATCACTTCATAAGAGACCATCAACAAAAGGGTGATATTAGCATTGAAAGCATTGGCACCGAAGATCAACTAGCCGATATCTTTACAAAGCCACTTGATGAAAAGAGATTTTACAAGTTGAAGAATGAATTGAACATACTTGACTTCTCCAACTTAAAATGAGTGCACCCCCACATTCTTATATGACATGCCTCTCCTCCGACATAGCAAGGTAAAGTGTTTGGCATATCATCCATACTTTGCTAAGGACATGTTTAGAACATATAGACATATTTGCATGACAAATAGACTCATTCATGAAAATCAAATGAGTTTATGTATATATGGTACCACTATTGCTTCTATGTTTTGATTGATCTAGTGGTAGCATATAACATGTTTGTGGGCTTGCAAACCTAGTGTTGAATCTAGAAAATGAGCTCATGATGTGTAATTCAACATGGTCAAGATAACCCTTATACTTTATGAGGTGTGAAGAAGCTTGTCCTTGGTTCAAACCGAATTACATATTCTAGGCAAGTGATCTAGATTGAACCATAATTTGGACTCTCTCATATTGATTGACTTATCTCTCACTAAAATTGGCACCTTTTTGGTGATTGTTGACAAAGGGGGAGAGAAAAGTCACAAAGATAGAAAAGTCACAAAGATAAAAAGTTAAGTTACTAAGGGGGAGAGAAAGCAAAAGATATGACATTGGAAAGGGATCAATTAAAATTGAGCACACAAGTAGGGGGAGCAAGCTCATGAATTGTTTGTTGCATTTCTATGTGCATTAACATGATGAATTGTTGCATTGCAAAGCTTAAATTCATATTCATGCTTGTGTGGTGATTGCTAGAAATAGATCTTGAATGATGAATTGTTGAGAGTAGCTTTACAAGTGGTTTCTAGACACCTTTGCTTATAATGTTGATCTCACGGGGTACTTTAGTGTTTGTGATCTTTTCAAGTGATGTATTACAAGTGGTGTCTAGCTACATCGATGCTAAGGATGGTATATAAAGGCAACTCCGATTGGTATCACGCTTCAAAGGTCCATTCTATATACCTTAGCATCAATTTGATAGTAGTAACTCTCCTAAAATTCTAATCCATACATATGTGCACAATTGAACCAAACTCATGGAAGCACATATGTAGGGGGAGCTAATACTATCAAAATTGAAAATTGATTTCATTTCATATCTTTGTGATGGTTGTCATCAATTACCAAAAAGGGGGAGATTGAAAGCCCAAGTTTGGTTTTGGTAATTAATGACACCAAGTTGCTAATGCTATTGTATCAAGTGTGATTAAGCTAGGCATAAGCAACATGTGATGGAGGTGGAAATGGCATGGAGAGATGGCCACAAGACCACATGATTTGGTGCATGAAATGATGAGCAAGATCATGGTGGAGACGCACATAATATGATGGACATGATGATCAAATGGAAGAGAAGGATCTAAGAGCGCAAGGCAAAGGTATAACCATAGGGTTTTCCTTTTGCCGGTCTAAGATGAGTAGAGAAGTGATTGACCGGGTTTAGGATACATAGCCGACTATCAAGAGGGGCAATCACGGTTAGCTCGGGAATCAAGTGCCACTAGATCAATGTCTTGAGCATATGCATTAGGATCTAGTTGAGAGCTAACATAACGCCTTGAAAAATGACTGTGAAAATGCTAACACACATGCACATGGTGATTTACACATGGTGGTGTTGGCACATTTACGAAGACGGTGTTGTTTGAACGGTAGTAAGGGGTTTGGGGTTCGCTCTCCCTCCCGCCGAGCGTGCGAGCGCGGGATTCAGGCGTTTTTGAGGAAATGAAATGCCTATTTTCTATTGCACCGGAGGTGAGAAAAGGTGGCGAAAGTCCGAAATGGTTTTCACGGAAAAACAGCGATCGGACGCTGCACCGGACGCGGTCACGGTTTGACCGGACGCGTCCGGTCAGTTCAATGTGGCGCGGGCACTAGGGTTTGTGACCGGACGCTGGTCTGGCCTGACCAGCGCGTCCGGTCAGTTCACCTGAGCGCAGCAGTAGAGCGCGCGACCGGCGCGTCCGGTCCCTCACGGCACCGGAGCGTCCGGTCAGGCGTCCAGAGGAGCGGAGTGTTGATCGGACGCGCGGCGCGTCCGGTCACGTGCGATCGGACGCGTCCGGTCTCGACGGGAGCTTACTGGAACGCGACCGGACGCTGGCACTGTCGCGTCCGATCAAACGCTGGAGCGCGTTCGGTCAGGGCAACGGCTAGTTCTGACGCGCACTGTTCACGCTTGTCCTGTAGTGACCGGACGCGTCTGGTCACCCTGACCGGAGCGTCCGGTCAGCGCGATTTCTGCTGCGTCGTCCGTAACGGCTAGCTGCGTACCCCTTCGTTATAAATAGAGGATGTCCGGGGTTTGAGGGCAACTCTTGCATATTTTGAGACCTAGAAACATTCTTTGAGCTAGAGAACAACCCCTCCACTCATCTCTTTGCTTGGTTGCACATCTTGAGTGAGATTGAGTGAGATTCAAGTGCATTGCTTGAGAGTTGCATTCTAGAGGCACTTGATCTTCGAGTTGCTGCGGATTTCTTGTTACTCTTCCGTGTTTCCCGACACGGTAGACGGCTTGAAGCAGCGGAGGTGATTGAGCTCGCAATTGGAGATTGTTGGAGCCCTCACCAAGTGTTGTAAGGGGTTCTTGATCCTTCCCCGCGGGAGTTCGCGAATTGGATACTCTAGTGGAGCTCGTGGCTTGGAGGATCCCCATCTTGTGTGTGGTTGTGCGGTGCCCGCTGAGGGCTCGACTCTTGATAGTCGATTAGCTCGCGAACCGACAAGTGGGTGTATCGCCACAACGGGGAGTAGCTTGCCGGGAAGCAAGTGAACCTCGGGATAAATTCTTGTGTCATTCTCTTCCCGAGGATTTATCTTGTGTGATTGATTGATTGGTACTTCTCATCTCTACACGGCGGTATAATCACTCGAAGCTCTTCTCTCGTATTACATCCTATATCTAGCTTGTTGTTGTTGTGTTTAGTGGATAGCCTTGTACTAGACTTGTGTAGGTGGCTTGCTTAATTAGTTAGAGCTAGCGCATTTTGCTCCGCCACCTATTGTACTAACTTGTGGTTAAGTAATTCTTGTAGAAGTTTTAATTAGGCTATTCACCCCCCTCTAGCCTATTTGGACCTTACAAGAGGGCAGATACGGTGGCCTGAACTGGAGAAGATGGCGGTGTCCCGTCGCGTCCGTGCATTAACAACTGGAACATGGAGGCGCATGAGCATCAGAGGAGCAAGAGGAATTTAGAACGTGAAACGTGAGAGCTTGCAATGCGCCAGGGTGTGCTGCTCACGGTGAGGTGGCTACGGCGGCTCGTCGAAGACCTCAAGAAGAAAACGATGGTGCTAGAGCTATGGTGATGGCGAGCGAGGCTGCAAGGTGGCTCTGGGTGCGCGCTAGGGCTAGGCGAACTCGACCACGAGACCAATTGAGCCGAGGGCAAGGGAGTGGTGTTGAATTCCCGCCGGCACGCGAAGACAACAGCGTCGGCGGTGAAGCAGAGGAAGCAAAGGAGAGAGCGAACGGTGGCATCGGGATTATAAAGAGAGACCAAGGAAGCTCGAAGACGGCTCAAGAAGGCGTACGAGATCGGTGGTGACATCCACAGCGCGCTGGAAGGCTAGCACGACGTCGGCGGTTCACCGGCGCCCATGGCGCTCGCTGCCGTGCCCTGATTCGCTGAACACTGTAGCCCCTCCCCCAACACACTAGAACCCTAAACGGTAATTTTGAAATTACTCCCAAAATCATGTAGTAACTTGAAAAATTCTCAAGATAAGAAATCTTCATAATTTCAAGCTCTACAAGTTTCATGTTGAAAACTTTTCAAATTCGAACTGGATTTCAAAATTTGAATTTAAAAACAAAAGGGGACACTTTTCTGGAATTTGGTAATTTAGAAATTACTTTGAATTTTATATTGAAACTTCAAAAACTCCAAACACCAAAGTTGTACATCTAGCCAAGAACTACAACTTTACTAATCAAGCCATTTTCAAATTCTTCCTTTATTTTGAAATTTGAGTTTGGGGATGAAAAGGGGTCAAATTTGAAATTTGCTTCATTCAAAATTGCTCCACATTTTACACTAAAACTTTGAAAACTCAAAACACCAAACTTGTAGCCCTCGAAAAGATCTACAAACTTGGTTTTAAATTTTTTCCCAAATTTTGCTTAGATTTTGAATTATTTAAAAAGGGATAAAATCAGGGTTTTAAATTAGGGTTTTCGGAAGAATTTCAAATTGAAACTTGTTGCTATTTTAATTAGTGATTATTTAGTGATCACACCATCATCCAAGGGCATCATTAGGTCAAGCATCACATGGTTGACCAAATGCCACTCTTGGTTGACCAAATTGACTTTTGAAAATCTTTTAATAATTCCCCAAATGTGAATTCAAATTCGAATCGCAAAATTCGCGACAAGTTTTGTATTCCAATTCAAACTCAAACTTGAAGCTTCATTTTACGAGTTGGACTTGAGTTCATACCCTACACTTGGCACTAGTGTATAACATAGTCATACACCTCAAATCACGCAGGGCATAAACTAAGTATTTGCGGTAACATTCGAAATTAGGGTTTTCGAGTCGAGTCCCACAACTTAGAAGCTCATCCAACCTAGGAATGTAAACTCGTTTTAGTTGATGCATATCATAGTTAACCTAATCATGGATGCTTTACGGTGCAATATGATAACATGACAAGTTATTTAGCCACTATAACACCCGAGGTGTTACACCAAACAAAAAACATCCAGGTCCACAATAATTGAAACAGACATAAAATGAAATAGAAAAAACAAGTAGGCTAGAGACAAGGAAACGAAGAAAGAAAGGAGAATGTCCGAAAAGGAAAAGGCTTCCGAAAAAATTCAAGCCGTTAGGCAGGAGATAAGGCCCAAGAAATAAAGCACTGTGGTGGGGAATAAAAAGCAGCCCACGATGCTTAAAGTTGACTAGCCCAACCTGAGCACTAATCCTTTGTACATCTAGCGGCCCAAAATTCACCTGAAAAGACATAACAATTAGCATGTTGTTTATTTAGAAATTTGGTTTATTTGGATTGGCTTTTTTGAACTCATGTAGCATCCCATGTACGTAAGCCAACAAAAGCTCTTCTGGGATAGCAAAAGCTCGAGCCAACAGTATGGAAACGACTAAAATGTTTATGGACGGCTGGACTCCTGGAGTATAGTAGAATCAAACGTGAATGTACGTTTTCCTTATTTTCGAATCAAGGGTACAATTTGATGTGTCAAGACGAGGATAAGATTCCAATATGCAGTCACTTCCTCAAAAGGACACAGTAAGAGTCAGAACCATTTTACTGTAAGGGCGGCTGGTGATTGAGTCGTCCTTGCAGTGGGTTGGTCATACACCGGATCACCAGCCGCCCTTAAGGGCGGTTGGATCACCGGCCGCTCTTACGGTGCCCTTATAGGGTGCTGATTAGTAAGGGCAATGTAAGAGCGGCGGGTGATCCAGTCGCCTTTACTGTGGTCACTCTAAGGGCGGCTAGTGATCTAGCTGCCCTTACAGTGGATGGCTGTATAAGTGGTTGCACCCCATCTTCTTTCTCCTCGAGCCACTCACTATCTTGCAAAAAAAGGTTGGGAGGCCTTGGGCTCCTCCCAAAAAATTCTCTACTAAGGGGGAAGGTTTTGATCTCAATTCCTTTGGTAGAGAGCTTATTGAAGGTAAGAAAATGTTATTCCAAACCCCAAATTTAAGTTTCAATGGTTAGTTAGTGAGTAAATTAGAGTTTTGTTTTCTCTCTCTTTCATGGTGCTTGAGCTTTGTATGGAGGCAATAGACCCTAGTTTTAAAGCTATTTGTGTGGATTAGCTAGAGAAACGAGCTCACAACCTTTATTTAGTGGCTCTTGCTTGATTTTAGTGGAGATTAAACCCTAGTTTCATGTATGTTTCATGTAGATCTATTTCTAGATCTAGGATTTTTTTTTAATTTTTGCTTCATGAAATTGAAATGGGGTTGGTATGAAAGGTAGTGGGTAAAATAATAATTAGTGGTAATTGTTCTCTTTGAAATATGTTTACCATTAGATATATATATATTGTCTTTATAAATATTTATATACGTATTAATAGGCAATTAATTAATTAATTATTCCATACCATGGATTTTTATAATTGTTCTTAAGTTATTAATTATTAATTAGCTCTATTTCAAGCTTTTAATTGAAGTGTTAATGGTTTATTAGTAAGTAAATTAGAGCTTTACTTTCTCTCTCTTCCATGGTGCTGTTAGTGTAGATTAGTTAGAGAAATGAGCTCACACCCTTTATATTTAGTCGCTCTTACTTGATTATAGTGGAGATTACACCCTAGTTTTTCATGTGTGTTTCATGTAGATCAATTTCTACATCTAGGATTTTTTTCATTTTGTAATTAATTCTCAAGTAGTTATTTATCAATTTGATTCCTTTTATGTGTTTTCTTTTGTTGTTTTTTTAAAAGATGGAGTACAGAAAGTCTTGGATGTATGGTTGGTCAAGGATTGATGAAGGTTTCTATGAAGAGGTGGACAAATTTATTAAATCCGCAAAGAAGCATGCATCAACGTTGAGATATAATAAGGATATAATTATTTGTCCCTGCAAAGATTGCAAGAACCGTATTGCATTTGCAGATGTTGATACCATCAAATCACACCTGGTTATGCAATTGTTCCGAACTACACGGTGTGGATTCATCATGGTGAAACAGTGGTTGTTGATGACGATAACAATCAACAAGAAGAAGACGCGCTTCTGTACCAATACACAAATGAGTTTGATGAAGACATGAGCTATGACCCTTGCAATGAACAAGGTGCTGGCTTTGGCAATCAACAATGTGCTGATGATGCTAGTGGCGCCGGCGCTGATGCCAGAACACGTGAGGGGAATAAAGATGACGGTGACCATTTGGAGGACATGCTTCGGGCCATTGGACCAGAGATATTACTACAAAAGAGAGGTCTACAAAATCTAGAGAGGGTGAAAATAGCGTCGAAGGAGACTGTGTATGGTATTGACAAGGGTTGTCCGGCACACTGGACACTACTCCGCTTTGTGCTTGAGCTACTCATGTTGAAGGCTTAGTACGGCTGGTCCGACTACAGTTTCAATGATCTGTTGAGTCTCCTGTCACGGGTGCTGCCACTGCCAAACTTGGTTCCCGCCAACACATACCATGCGAAGAAGGTTATAAATCCATTGACAATGGGTGTTGAAAAATATCCATGCATGTTCTAACCATTGTATCCTTTTTCATGGTGATACGTTCAAAGATCTAGACAAATGTTCTCGCTGTGGGGCCAGCCGATACAAGGACAATGACCTTTAAAGTGAAGGAGAAGCCTCCACGGGGAACAAGAGGACTAAGAAGGGTACAAAAAGGCGGTACAAGAATCTCTACCCCCAGAGGATACTCCATTAGGCAATGATGCAAGGAAGAGAAGAGTTCCTGCCTTGGTAATGTGGTACCTGCCAGTGATCGACCGTTTGAGGCGTATCTTCCTGAACCCTAAGGAAGCCGTGCTCATGACATGGTGGGACGACGACCGCAAGGTAGATGACGATGTGATTGCACACTCGGCCGATGGTAGTCAGTGGAAAGACTTCGATGATAACAACAAACTATTCAGCTCAGACCCAAGGAATGTACGATTCGCCTTGAGCACCGATGGAATGAATCCCTTCAATGAGAGGATGAGCGACCATAGCACTTGGCCAGCGATCCTAACCATGTACAACATCCCGACGTGGTTGTGTCAGAAGAGAAAGTATCTTTTTCTCATTGTTCTTATATCTGGCCCTCGACAACCGGGCATTGATATAGACGTGTTCATCGAGCCTGTGATGCAAGAATTCGAGAGACTATGGAATTTTGGGGAGCCGATGTACAATGCGTTCCGACAGGAGGACTTCACATTAAGAGCAATACTTTTTGTGACTATCAACGATCACCCCGCGTTGTTTGCCTTGTCTTGACAGATCAAAGGCAAGACGGGATGCTTAGTCTGTTTGGATGATACTAAATGGGTGTGGCTAGATGGATCCAAGAAGGTTGTTTACATAAGGAATCGTCGCTTCTTAAAGAAGAGTCACAAGTACCGTGACAAATTGTACTTAAGATTCTATGGCGACATCCCGGAGGATGACCCCCTCCGGAGAGACGTCATAATGGATAACATGTGTTTAAAATGGTGAAAACCATAAAGATCGTCTATGGAAAAAAGAATCTGGATGGAACGATCAGAGATAGAAGCACACCTCCTATCGAAGGCGTACCTTTTAAGAAACAATCGATCTTCTTTCGATATCTGCCTTATTGGCCTGAATTGGTGGTCCCCCATGCCATTGATGCTATGCACGTGCAGAAGAATATCTTCGAGAGTCTCATTGGTACCTTGATGCACACAGCCAAGTCAAAGGATGGTCTAAAAGCATGGAGGGACATGGAGCAGCTAAATGTGATGCTAGAGCTTCACCCAGTACTTTAGGAAAATGGAAAATACAATATGCCCACAGCTTGCTACAACCTAGAATTAGAAGAAAGGAGAGGTTTATGCACATTCGTGAAGAACCTCAAAGTCCCCACTGGGTTTTTGGCGAACCCAAAGAAGCTAGTGTCGATGAAGGACCTGTCATTTCACTACTACAAGGCTCATGATTGTCATATGATGCTGACAATGTACCTACCAATTGCAATCAGGGCTATCAAGCCAGAGTTCCTGAAGATGGCCATCACCCGCATGTGCTACTTCTTTTCAAAGATCTCACAGAAGTTATTTCGCAGGCAAGAGCTAAGTGACCTACATGATTTCATGGTGGAGACCCAGAACCAACTTGAGATGTGTTTACCTCCTGCTTTTTTTGAAGAAGAAGACTAAGCATGTGGTTGCCTCCGGGAAACAACACATTATCGGAATTGATGGCGTGGACGATATTGGAGCTTATAATGACTACGCTGAGATGCCGCTATTCACAGACTTCAGTAACAAGATCAGTGCAGTGGAAAGGAACCTACCCAAAGACATAATGACTACATTTATGTATGTGTGTGAGAATATGTTTATGTATGTGTGTGAGACTATGTTTATGTATGTGTCATTTTTTTAAAAATTCAAAATTTACCTTGGTCAAAGGAGACACTAAATGACCTCAGATGAAAATTTTTTGAATACAAAGGTGTTAGAACTCATCAAGATCTACAATTGTTATATAGGCCATTTTTCCATTTAAGAAAGCGTTAGTAAACACGAGTCGCAAAATCATGAATCTCACATATGATTTATGAAACTACATGAGAGACTTGTCAATTTAGAACTAAACTTTCATGACACTTTCTCAAATGCAAAAATAGCCTATATAACAATTGTAGATCTCGATGAGTTGGTCAAACTTGGTATTCATGACAAATAATTAGTTCAAGTGTGAGTACGTTTATGTATGTGTGTGAGACTTCATTTATGTATGTGTGTGAGACTACATTTATGTATGTGCGAGAGACTACATTTATATATGTGTGAGAGATCTTGACGAGTTTGACAAACTTTGTATTCATGACTTTTGTAGTTGAGACCATCTAGGGTTTGGTCAAAGTGTTTTTTTTAAATCCAAGATTTGACTTGGTCAAACCTGGTCAAATGAGCCACTAAATGACCTCAAATGAAAAAATTTTGAATACCAAGATTGTACAACACACCAAGATCTACATTTGATACATAGTTCATTTGTGCATTTGACAAATTTTTAGTAAACACTAGACATATTTTTTTAAAATCTAAGATGTGACTTGGTCAAACTTGGTCAAATGAGCAACTAAATGGCCTCAAATGAAAAACTTTTGAATACCATGTTTGTAGAACTCATCAAGATCTACATTTGATACATAGGTCATTTTTGCATTTAAGAAAGTGTTAGTAAACACTAGTCACAAAATCTTGAATCTCATTTAGACTTTATGAAACTATATGTGAGACTTGTGGATTTAGAACTACACTTTGCTAACACTTTGTCGAATGCAAAAATGGCATATGTATCAAATGTAGATCTTGATGAGTGGAACAATCTTGGTATTCACGACTTTTCGAGTTGGGACCATATAGGGTTTCGAAAACTGGCATGTAGCTGTCAAAAATTCAAAATTCAAAATTTGAGTGGTTCAAACTTTGTCAAATGAAAAGTTGACCATTACACCAATTGTAGAACTTGATAAGTTTGACAAACTTTGTATTCATAACTTTTGTATTTGAGACCATCTAGGGTTCGGTCAAAGTGTTTTTTTAAAAAAAATCCAAGATTTGACTTGGTCAAACTTGGTCAAATGAGCCACTAAATGACCTCAAATGAAAAAATTTTGAATACCAAGATTGTACAACACATCAAGATCTACATTTGATATATATATTTCATTTGTGCATTTGAGAAATTTTTAGTAAACACTAGTCATATTTTTTAAAAATCTAAGATGTGACTTGGTCAAATGAGCAACTAAATGCCTCAAATGAAAAACTTTTGAATACCATGTTTGTAGAACTCATCAAGATCTACATTTGATACATAGGTCATTTTTGCATTTGAGAAAGTGTTAGTAAACACTAGTCACAAAATCTTGAATCTCACATAGACTTTATGAAACTATATGTGAGACTTGTGGATTTAGAACTACACTTTGCTAACACTTTGTCGAATGAAAAATGGCCCATGTATCAAATATATATCTTGATGAGTGGAACAATCTTGGTATTCATGACTTTCCGAGTTGGGACCATATAGGGTTTCGACAACTGGCATGTAGTTGTCAAAAATTCAAAATTCAAAATTTGAGTTGTTCAAACTTTGTCAAATGAAAAGTTGACCATTACACCAATTGTAGAACTTGATAAGTTTGACAAACTTTGTATTCATGACTTTTGTAGTTGAGACCATCTAGGGTTCGGTCAAAGTGTTTTTTTTAAAATCCAAGATGTGACTTAGTCAAACTTGGTCAAATGAGCCACTAAATGACCTCAAATGAAAAAAATTTGAATACCAAGATTGTACAACACATCAAGATCTACATTTGATACATAGTTCATTTGTGCATTTGAGAAATTTTTAGTAAACACTAGTCATATTTTTAAAAAATCCAAGATGTGACTTGGTCAAACTTGGTCAAATGAGCCACTAAATGGCTTCAAATGAAAAACTTTTGAATACCATATTTGTAGAACTCATCAAGATCTATATTTTATACATATGTCATTTTTGCATTTGAAAAAGTGTCAGTAGACACTAGTCACAAAGTCTTGAATCTCACATAGACTTCATGAAACTTTATATGAGACTTGTGGATTTAGAACTACACTTTGCTAACACTTTATCGAATGAAAAAATGGCCTATGTATCAAATGTAGATCTTGATGAGTAGAACAATCTTGGTATTCATGACTTTCCGAGTTGGGACCATCTAGGGTTTCGAAAACTGACATGTAGCTGTCAAAAATTCAAAATTTAAAATTTAAGTGGTTCAAACTTTGTCAAATGAAAAGTTGACCATTACACCAAATGTAGAACATGATGTGTTTGACAAACTTTGTATTCATGACTTTTATAGTTGAGACCATATAGGGTTTCAAAAACCCCAGTCAAAGTGTCTTTTTTAAATCCAAGGTTTGACAAAACTTGGTCAAATGAGGCACTAAATGACCTCAGATGAAAAAAATTTTGAATACCAGGATTTTACTACTCATCAAGATCTATATTTGATATATAAGTCATTTCTGCATTTGAGAATGTGTTAGTAAACACTAGTCACATATAAATTAATCATGAAAATAAATGGAATAATTTAAAATTTAAATATAAATGTATTTTGAATTTTGAATATACATAAAATCTATATATTTTAGAGTTCAATAAATGTTTTATTTTGATGCTACTCTAAATATTTTGAATTTTGAATATACATAAAATTTATATAAATCTATTTGAATATATGTTTTTGGAATTTTTAAATTTGGAATAAATAAAACTCTTTGAATATAATCAAAACAAATATTTGGAATAAATAAAACTCTTTGAATATATGTTTTTTGAATTTTTAAATTTATACAATTCTATTTTTTATAAATAGATTTTGATTTTTTATTTTTCAAAAAATTCCTCTGTTGGGACGGCTTAATCAGGGACCGCCCCTATAGAGCCCACCCGTATCCGTACCCGCACCCATAAAATTTTACCTGTCGGGTTACCCGTACCCACATGCGGGTAAAAAAATAGTTCCATACCCATACCCGACGGGTAACCCGTACCCGATAGCATACCCAAAAATTACCTAAAAATATCAAATAGTCACATGCAAAAATAAATCATTCTAAGCTTCTAACAAGTTACAAATATGCTAACAAACATTATTAGCATCATTACAACAAAGGCAATCTACTAGAAATATAGTGGATGTCTTAATGGGCCAAATTCATGACTTATATGCGCTAAAATAACTGAGGTTGGCTAGTTATTTTTGCAGGTATGTCTTACCCGCGGGTATACGGGTATGGGTAGTATACACCCGCACCCGTACCCGCCATACCCGATGGGTATAGGATTTTGCCCACTAACGTACCCACGGGTAGAAAATTCATCCCATACTCGTCTCTTTATCGGGTAATACCCGTCGGGTATTCGGGTTTCGGGTACCCGTTGCCATCTCTACTCATCAAGATCTACAGTTGGTACACAAGTCATTTTTGCATTTGAGAAAGTGTTAATAAACACTAATCACAAAATCTTAAATCTCACATAGACTTTATGAAACTATTTGTGAGACTTGTCAATTTTGAACTACACTTTGCTAATACTTTCTCAAATGAAAAAATGACCAATATAACAAATGTAGATCTTGATGAGTTGATCAAACTTGGTATTCATAAATTTTTTAATTGAGACCATCTCGGGTTCCGAAAACTAGTTTAGAGCTGTCAAAATTTTAAAATTCAAAATTTGAATCGTTCAAACTTTGTCAAATAAAAAGTTGACCAAAATAACAAAAAATATCTATATGCACTTCCTTGTATTCGTTTTTTTCTTTAATAAAACTGTTTGATATTAAAAAAAAGATATAAAAAATAAAAAAAATATTTAAAAATATTTTTTAATAAATATTTACCAAGCTTGTTTATTTATTTTTTGATATTTACCAAGCTTGCTAATAAATATCTGTGGCACCACGGTTTTTGCGTCAAAAAAATATTTACCAAGCTTGTTTATTTATTTTTTGATTTTAAAAAATAAAAAAAGCTCTGTAAGGGCGGGTCACTCAGCACCTGCCCTTAGTGATGGATGGTGTTGTTTATATACTGGAGGCAGTGAAATCGGCTAAGTGTTGGGCGATTTCATTCTCAGCACCTGCGCCCACTGCTTGGAGCGAGACTCGAGAGAGGAAGGAGGCCTGGAGCCTTGAGGAGACATGGTGCCGACCCGCCGCGAGTGACGAGCCGACCCGCGAGGAGACCTGGAGCCTTGAGGAGAGCATCCTCGAGGCTGTGTTTGGCACCGCCGAGTTCATCTTGGTCGACTCGTACACTCCCCCCACAGGTATCGTCCCCTGTCCTCTCTCGAGCAAAGCGCCTTAGATATTCAACACCATTAAGGCCACCAACAGCATAAATCACACCATTTAGTGCTACACCAGCTAGAGCAAAGCGCTGAAGCACAGTATGACAAAGTCAGTCAAGCTAAAGAGTTTAACATATTATGTGGAGATTTGTGTCAGAAGCAAATATTTTCCTAAAAAGGATAGTACATCAAATTGAAATGGAAGCAGGAACTATTTTTCTTCACTGCAGAATTACACAGTTTTCCATGAGTAAATGGAATCAGTGGAAGTCTTGTAGATTGCAAAAGATAATTCTAGTTAGTCGTACCTGTATGTTTGCTGTACTCCATTGCGTCCCCAATACGTCTGGAGTATTATGCTGAACTTGTAGGTGATGTTTAATGGGTTGTAAACATCGAGTGTTTTGTCGGTGCAATGCAATGGACAACGACAAGTTCCATGGAATTCTAAATAAAAAAATTTGTAACTTTTGAGGCCCCCCTCTAGGTGGATGGTACTAATGCTGCTCAGTGGCTTTTGGCTGAGCAAGTACTGTACTCTGATTTAGTTGCGAGGGCTTTGTTCTTGTCATCATTTGGTTATGAAATAGTTATGTTACGACCAGAGATTGCATCTGTTACCCTCTTCTTTTGGCTTCTTTCCAAGCCAAGGAGATAAAATTGGTGCATAGATGTGGTTGGCTTACCAGCCCATTGCATTTTCATTGTTGCCCTGGTGTCAAATGGTCCAACCAATATTAGTTTGCTGTCTGAAATTGTCCTAGTGATTTAATATGAACGCATACAACTTGTTTGATTAGAAAGTTTTTATTTCAAATATTACTGCCTCATTTGTCATTGCTTTGAAAGTGCTGCCCAGTGCCCACTACATTAGACTTTTGAAGCTCAATGGAATCTGAGCAGGAAAGTTCTTCTCTTTTCTGAAGATATTTCTAAAATTTCACATGATACACTTATTTAAGGTGCATATGTCAAGGTTGACATGCGATCCTAGGTTGCCTTGTTTCAAATGTTTGGCAAAATGTGTTTTCTTATGGCTGTGCATTATCCATTTATCCTAGCAGTTAAATAGAAGTACTAATTTATTAATCAAACTGTTTTGGGTCATTTCACATATCATGTTTGTTATGACTATATCACTATACTGTAGGCTACCAACTACAATATGTTTTCAGAAGAGGTTCTTTCACCTTTGAACTTAGATATCACCCTTCTCACATTGAAATGGCAGTATTCTGTGTACTGACGCCATATATATTCAACACAAGGCGTGCCAGCTAATGCTTTGACTCCATGTGTATTGACTGACATGACCATACAATCTGCGATCACCATAATTGAAGAGGAAGAGAGGTAGTCCTTCCTTAATGTTTCGTACATATGAAATATGTGATTTTGGCAAGCCTGAAACATGACACAAATGGTAACTAAGTTAGTGGACCACTCAACAAGTTGATATGCTTTGGGAGGCATGCAATGATATACCTTGCTAGGCTTATACCTTGATCGAAACTTGCTGACAGGAGAGATCCCCAAGAAACTAGCCCTCCTGTCCAAACTATTCGATTTGTGGCTTCAATCTAACAACCTCTCAGGAGCCATCCCACCTGTCCAAATGGCTCTCATGTAGTGGTTTCAGTGAACTCAGTCCTATCATGTCAGTGTTGAGATGTGAAATGCCACTTTCAGTTTACCAAGCTTCGATTTAATCTGCTGCAGTTATGCTTATGCTTTTTGGTCATTGTTGCATGACTGAACTAATCATTGTTGCATGACTGAACTACTGTTTTTTAAACAATTTGTCAAAGAAAGTGTTTGCTTTTCATTGTATTCAACCTCATATTTACTCATCTATGTTAATCTACTACTAAATTATGTGGTGTTCAGTAACTATCTATGCACTTGTCATTGGACTGTATATATATTCAACCTCATATTTAACTGAATATACCCAAAGTAACTATCTATGCACTTGTCATGTGGTGTTCAGGAGGAGAGACTGTATACATATTCAACCTCATATTTAACTGAATTTTTGAAACTGAGCACTTGTTAAGCAGCTGAATTTTTGAAACCTCATTGTTGCATAGCTGGACTGTATGTTTGTTAAGTAGCTGTTGCTTTTTTCCCCAACACTTCCCTTCCCTCTCCTCTCCTCTCCTCCTTTGTTTTGCCAATGATGAAATTGTCTAGATCCATACATAATATGGAATATGAGCTGACAAGTACTACTACTATCTCCTCTCCTCTCCTTCTATCGCTCTTCTCCTATGTCCTCTCTTATCCTTTCTACTATACTACTACTTACTCTACTACTACTCTACTACTCTACCAGACTCTACTACTCTCCTAAAACTGTACCTCTCCTCTCCTCTCCTAACACTGAGACATTTGTTGCTTCCTCAATGCAGAAGGATGCCTGCTTGGTGGTATGTTGTTTTTGAGGGCACCAAGCCAGGTATTTACACCACCTGGGCTGAGTGCAGTCAGTATGTACTCAATATGCTAGGAAATGTGCACCAAAAGTACAGAACTCTTGAGGAAGCATTTGCGGCTCTTGAGGATCACAACTCAAGAAGAATCCCTCCTCCACCTCCCCCTACCTTACCTCCCTATCAGGTTGAAAGCTTAGCATATCTTATGAAATCCTAGACCTAAACTTGGTCTCTTGTAGTGGAAGGAAGAGAGACAGGACAAGGGATGTATACAAGGATGATGAACTCTTGGAGCTCGTCGGTGACCTTTGCGGCTTCATCATTGATGAGATTATTTCTTTCAGAGGCGCTTACCATGATTCAAGTTCCGACTTAGGTAGAAATCCAATGTATCAACACCTTCGTGAGACTCACAGGCTCGCTCTAGGCCGTTGAATAGTTTGGACTTGTGGAACTATTTGAACTTGTAAATTCTGGCTATGTAATGATGGACTTTGTGAATTAGACTTGTGAAATTTTTAAATCATGGACTATAATGATGGTTTATATCATGCTGGTGTGTTTGTGGATGTATATTTATATATATATATATATATGGTGGTCAGATTTGAATTTGAATTTGAGTTTGAATTATATATTACATGATGTGGTCAGATTTAAATTCGAATTTGATTTTTTTTTTCTAGAAAATCCACAGTAGGGGCGGTTATAGATTGAACCACCCTTACAGTGACCCACTGTAAGGGCGGCTGCATCACCAGCCGCTCTTAGAGTGACTCACTGTAAGGGCGACTGGTGATGCAGCCGCCCTCACAGAGACCCACTGTAAGGGTGGTTTGCCCAGCCACACTTACAGTGCCGAGCACTGTAAGAGCCAGCCCGTAAGAGCGGCTGGGCTAGCCGCCCTTACAGTGCCCTGGGAGCCGTCCTTACTGTGCCCAACTGTAGTAGTGAGTACCACTCCATCTCCCTTCATCTTTTCCTCAAATGAAAGCATGGACTTTAATTCGTCCTCAATCCAAATGAAATATATAGGACAATAATGAGACTGCTAAGTATACGTGTCAGCGTAATCAGGTGACAGGCGACACGTCTAGCATCTAAGCAGCGTAATTAGGGTTAATTTGCTTCATTGAGCAGGCTGTCAAGCACATGTCTAGCATCGATCTCTTCTTGAAGGAATGGGCATAGCACGCGGCCGTCCTGCTTAGTACGCTTCAATTTATAAACGCTTTTATCTGCAGTCTTCAAATCAAGTGTTTTTTAAACTTATCTCTAGCCAAATAACGTACAGTAACGAAAATTAGCATCTAAGCAGCCCTAGCAGCCTGGCCCTGAAAACCTGCAACGAAGGAATGGAAAAAGGTTTTGCAGTCTTCAATTAAATCAGGTTTTTTTAAACTTATCTTGCATGCACCAAATAACGTACACTAACGAAATTTAGCATCTAAGTAGCCCTAGCAGCCTGGCCCTGAAAACCTGCATTCCTGCAACGAAGGAATGGAAAGGGTTCAGAGAACTTCAAAGGCCCTGCACAACGTACATGTAATCATCTGGCGGTCTAAGTGAATTCGGTATACGCTTGAACGTATGCCACGCAAAGCCACATTTTCTGGCGGTTGCAAGCAAGCTAGGCATATACCATGCATCTTCAAATGTACTCCTATAGTCCTACATATGGATTGCTCACGAAGATGGATCATCAGCCGCCTATAAATTACCTAGGAATCTTGCATGGATCCACACCATCTCAGTGCATCATCACACAGCAAAGCATCTATCACTGCAGTCGATCACCGGTCACCGGAGAAGCCGCCGCAACAGCAAGCGCACAGTCTCGTCCATGCAAATGGCCAGGCTGGGAGCACTGCTTCCCCTGGCCTTGGCGGCCATCCTCCTGCTCGCCGTCGCGGCCAGCGCAAAGCCTTCCGACGACGATAGGCCACCCAAGGCGCAGGGGCCCAAGCCGTACAAGGAAAAGGAAGAGCACGACAAGGAGAAGGAGCACGACAAGGAGAAGCCGAAGCCGATGAAGGTGAAGTGCCACCACCGTAAGCTCTACCCTTACTGCACCGGCAAGCCGATGGAGTGCCCCGCCGCGTGTTCCCAGTCATGCTACGCCGACTGCAGCTCCTGCAAACCCGTCTGCGGTGAGCACCAGCCGTCTCTTCGTCTTGGTTGCCTCAAGGTTGATGGTCGTGTCTCTCAAGTACTAACTGGCCGGTGAATGGCGCATTTGGATCGCATGCAGTGTGCAGCGTGCCGGGGGCGTGCGGCGACCCGCGCTTCGTCGGCGGCGACGGCAACGCCTTCTACTTCCACGGCCGGCGGGACGCCGACTTCTGCCTGCTCTCCGACCGCGACCTCCACATCAACGCGCACTTCATCGGCAAGCGCGGCGCGGACGGTATGTCGCGGGACTTCACGTGGATCCAGGCCATCGCCTTGCTCTTCGACGGCCACCAGCTCTACGTCGGCGCCAGGAAGACCGCCGCGTGGGACGACGATGTCGACCGCATGGAGCTCACCCTGGACGGCGAGCCCGTGCGCCTCCCGGAGGGGGCCGACGCCACGTGGACGTCCGGCGCCGTGCCGGCGCTGTCCATCACCCGCACCAGGGCCGCCAACGGCGTGCTGGTCGCGCTCGACGGCAGGTTCAGCATCAGGGCGAACGCCGTGCCCATCACCGAGGAGGAGTCGAGGGTGCACCGGTACGGCGTCACGGCCGACGACTGCCTCGCGCACCTTGACCTGGCCTTCAAATTCGACGCGCTCACCGGCGACGTGCACGGCGTGGTCGGCCAGACGTACCGCCCCGACTACGTGAACCGGTTCGATGTCAGGGCGTCCATGCCCACCATGGGAGGGGAGGGCAACTTCACCACGTCCAGCCTCTTCGCCGCCGACTGCGCCGTCGCGCGTTTTGCGCCCGGTGGTGGTCACCATGACGACGATGGCGTTGCTATGGTGTCAGAGCTCGCTGGCATCACCTGTGCCAGTGGCATGAGCAGCGGCCAAGGCGTGGTGTGCAAGAAGTAACCAAGCAAAGTGTGCTTCTACTGCCGACGAAAGCACGAGAGTTGGGGTAAACTATATATATGATGATGTTGTCGGAGTTGTACTACTAAGCAATAATCAATGTGTAATCCTATGACATTCACACAGCAATAAGGTCTGCCCATTGGTTGATGTATTCATATTTGATTATATAATACCAACTATATTTGTGACACGTATTTTCTTGAAACCTTGTTAAGTGTTTTAATTTTCAAATATAAATGACATAGCATTAACAAAAGCTTTGTTTAGTTGCACCTGTAAAGTTTTTGGAAGCACAGTAACACTTTCGTTTGTATGTAGCAATTAGTGTCTAATCATGGGCTAATTAGGTTCGAAAGATTCGTCTCGTGATTTACAACCAAACTATGTAATTAGTTATTTTTTACCTATATTTAATGCTCCATGTATGCGTCCAAAGATTCGATATGAAGGGGAATCTTGCCAAATTTTTGGAAGTTTAAAGGAACTAAACAGGGCCACAGTGGAGTAGGCAAGTAGCATAATATTTGGAAGAGTGCTACTTCATATACAATATATATTTGTAAAACTCCTTAATAATTGTGTTTACATTGACAAGTTCACCACCAACCATATGATTAAGAACCATCGTGTCACTCATAAATCAATCAGATAGCTCCCCCTGCCTCCCCTTCCCTCCCCCCAAGCTCCCCCAACGAGGGGGGCGTCCGCGCCACCGTCGCTAGGGCCCAACCTCCTGCCACCTCCGGCCGCCGTCGCCGCCGTCTGACGTGGTGGCGGCGGCCCGCGGCAGCCCCAAAAAACGGCAAGCAATCCGCATTCCTACCCTCCCTCCTCCACCTTCCGTCCTCCCCCCCTCCATCTCCAGCGCTTCGAGTGGCCAGTGGGGCAGAACCGGGCCCTCCATGGCCGGATCCGGTGTCTCCTGCCCCGGATCTGGGGTTGCCGCTGCGGCTGCGGCCGGCGAGGCGGTGCTCTCCTTCCGGTGGCGCAGGGGCCCACGGAGCGGATTCGGCAGTTGCTTGGCGTTTGCAACTGCGGCGGCGCAGGTCACGTGGGCCCGTTGCGGGCGGTGGCTAGGCGGGCTCAGTGTCTGGGCGGCGGCACGGCTCATGTGAGACGTCTGGTTGGGCGGTCTCCATGGATCTGCGACTTCCTCGCACCAGATCTAGACAACAGCGCATGGAGTAGAGCCGGGGGCGCCCACCTCCGCATCTGTTGCGTTGGTGCGACATCGCCTACACGCTGACTCATGGGCTTTGAGGACATCCATAGCCACGACTGCTCTAGGTGCGGCGTCTGCTTCTCGCGCAAGCGGGCCTCTGCACTTGGGCCACAACTTAGTCGTTGTCCTCCTGGTGTCCGGGTTGCCGCACACACTGCCGGGGCCGTGCGGGTGCCACGGCTGTTCCTGTGCGTGCGGTGACTTCCCCCCTTCCGTTCACTGTTGATTAGTTACTGGGTGAAAACCCTGCCTAGCTTCTTGCTCTGGGCCGGCGGTGGTGGCGATTTCTACGCCATCTACCTTGTTGGAGGGTCGTAGAAGTTTCTATTCACTACGAAGATTGGTGGGGCAGGTCCGTGCGCTTCTCCCAGCTGGGGCAAGTTTGTGGATGAAAGTCCCTTTTGGGTGCTCCTACCAACGAAGTTGGCGTCCGCGGATGTCATCACCTTCTTGAAGGCTTCGTTGATGCACTCCACTTGCTCCCACCACGCCATTCGCTAGAGCCGGTCCTTACTGCAGGAGCCACTCTATCGTGTGCTATGCCTGTGTGTGCTTCAAGCTCATCTTCGCTTTGGTCTGTCTACCTCGGGTGTTGGTGTTGCCGTAGTCGTGTATTTCTTCGCAGCGGCTACCTGGTCGCTGGCGGATACGTCACCTTCTTCGCCGTGGCTACTTGGTCGCTGGTGGATACTGTTCTCTTCGCAGCGGCTACCTGGTCGTTGGCGGACTTTGTCGCCTTCTCCTTCGCAGCGGCTACCTGGTCGCTTGCGGATGGATGCTGAGCTTTCTAAACGATGGATGCTTTGCCACCACGGCCTCACCCATCCTCTCTTGGCGACCATTGTGCGGATGTATTTCTCTTGGCAGGCATAGTCGGTCAGTCTGTTGAGGTGGAGGTTCTCTCCCCCCACCACCCCGCTTGTGTATTCTTGCTGTTTGTTTGTGTTCTTTGTGTTCGTGTCTTTGGGATTCTACCGGTGATCCTAGGATTACTTGTGAGTCATTTATATCCGTGTTCCGGCTTTTCTTTTGGCCTTTTCTCTTAATGAAAAACGGGTAAAAGACCCGATCGCGAAAAAAAATATAATTAAGAACCATCAATCCAGATTTGTAAATGAGTTATAGAAAAAAGAAGACAGTACTAAAAAACGATTTAGGAGACAACCCTTTTATTTAATTTATTTATTATTTATAGAGGTGGTTAAAATGTATTATTGTCTGCCAAAATGCCTAGTGTTTTCAGAGTCGGACAGTTTGTTTATCGAGACAGTCCAAAAACAACCATCTCTCTGTGAATGGATTTTCAGAACATGCTTCTTAAAAAGACTGCCTTTGAAAATCGTCATTAACTGAAAATGAGACCCAACCCACAAACATAAGTAGCCCATATTAGCTGGATTTCCTCACACAAGTAGCCCAACGCATGGAAAGTCCAGTTGGACTTGGCCCAAGCAGGCCCGTCTATATATACATTACAAAGACAAAAGGGCGGCCTGATAATTTAGGATGTCTGGATAGAAATCAAACCAGACGGCTGTGAAATCCTACTGGCACAAAAGAACAAAACATGTATACCCTGTGCTCAAGCACATCCGAGAAGGCTGGTACCTGGTAGTAATCGCAACATGTTTACTTTCTTGCAGGTGTTATACTCTGTTCTAAATATCCACAAAAGAGAATTTCTGTTCTAATTAAACTTGCTTGTCAATGTAATTTAAAACTCTTATCTTAGACTGAGATTACTTCAAAATTATTTATTCGAAGTATATTTTCCACTTTGCTGTGCTTTTTATATGCCAACTTGACAATGTTGTAAGTTTGCGATTCCTAATTAGTTCTGACGAGTAGTTTCGTGCCCTAATTGAAAACGTTAAAGAAAAAGAGACGGGCAGACAATGCAGATATATAGTGGACTAAGCCATCATTTATGTTCTAGATGCTTGACTAATTACTCCTAAGTTAAATTTCTCTATTTTCTAAATTTATAGAAAATTGTTCCATAATCTATAATATTATATTAGCTTTATTAAATCAATCATGAAGTATGTATTGATATTGCATTTATTTAGTATTCGATGCACGATTTTTAAATTTAGAGAATTTTGAATAAGGAAAAAGATTAAAACACACTACAATCTAATGAAACAAAGAAATTAAGTAACTAATACCTTGTCTAGCTAAAAATAGTGATAAAATATAAATTCAATCCTCTTATCTTGTAGTTCCTCTATTCTGAAATGCAGGTTGTTTTAATTTTATCCTAATTCAAATTTCGGAATTAATTAACACCACGACAACAGATTGACCAGTGTTATAGTGGCCTTAATTCAAGAAGAAGGTCATGTTTGGAACACGGGAATTTTTTTCCTGTTCTGTGTTTTTCCTGTGACAATGAACTGATTCCTGTGAAATTCTGGCGCAATTTCTGTGAAATCCTGCGTTCCAAACAGGCCCAAAGGCATATCAAATCTGTACAACTTGGTCTAAACAGCATGACGCAAGGGAGTTGCATGTCCTAGTCTATCGCATATAAAAGATCGCAACACATGTTCCAATTCCAATGACTTGTAGTAGCGTGCCTGGCAGAATGACGGCCACAATTTGGATTGTTTGTTTAGTCATCGCCGGCAGTTAACGAGACAGCTGCTATCTTGTAATTTTACGCCTTGTTCGCTTGAACTTATCAGTTATGGTATAGTATTTTTCTCTCACAACAAATCAGCTTTAGCCGGCTTATCAGCCGCAGAAACCATCAGCCGAATAGCTTGTTGATTGTCTGGTTCAGAGGAAGGTTTAATTAAGAAGTAGTTTTTCCTAGGTCTCTCCTAGATCTACTATAAAAGTTGTTTTACCAAACTTTTTTAAAACAATTTCAGCTCCACCAATGAAGTTGTTCGTGAAGCCGAAAAAACTCCTACTCCACCAGTAAAGCGTAGAGCCGTACAAAACGGGGCCTTAATATAACTTATAATTATGTACTCTAACTTTGCCATTTACTGTACCTCGTCTGGCACCGACGTATACTGTCAGTTGTCATCTAACATTCCTGACTGTAGCATGTTGTTAACTGACTCTGCAATTCATCTGTTGAGCAAGCTACATGAAAGAAAATATTGTGGCTAGGATGGCCAAGTTGCTGGCTTGCTGCAGATATACAAATCTCACGCCAGCAAGAAGAAAATTCAAGAAAGTGGTCCTGGATGCTTTGCTGCTAGAGCACTCCGACGGCTAGTTTTTGTTCTTGTGCTTGGCATATATGCAGGAGAAAAAGGAAGGAATTCATAGTGCCGCAGCATGCTCATTTGGACGGCAGTGAGCTGAGCCTGAGAGCAGAGAATTATTGGTGCCTTTATGTATGTATATACTCCTACTTTGCAGCCAGCACACGTGTGGATAAACAAATAAATGGTAGTACTAACACAATGCTAAAGGTGATAAAGCAGTTTTTTAGTTCTTTTTTTTGGTTAAGAAAAGGACAAAGCACATTTTGCAGGCCACGTCTGATAACAGCACCCATTCTATACACACGTCTACAATGTGGAACACCTTTTGTAACAACTGGTTGTTTTCTTGTGGATTTCGGTCTACAATGTGGCCCCAGACCTCCTCCAGTTCTTGCCATTCTGGCAATATGATGGCGATTTCTTCACTGCGCCTGTTGCAGATGAAGCTGTCGACATGGCACCAACTAGCTAGCATCCTGTATGCTAATATTTTTTTTTCATGGACGTGGTTCATCAGTTGAGTTTCCAAATCCCATCAGTGACTAATTGTGTCGGAAGCAAGTACACAATCAATAATTGATGAGGCCCTTGTTTAGATTGGGAAAAAATTTCAACCCAATGAATAGTACCACTTTCGTCTTATTTGACAAATATTGTCCAATCGTGGACCAACTAGGCTCAAAAGATTCATCTCGTGATTTACAACTAAACTGTGTAATTAGTTATTTTTTTACCTACATTTAATACTCCATGCAAACGGTTAAAAATTGATGTGATGAAGAGAGAGTGAAAAAACTTGGAATTTTGATGTCATCTAAACAAGGGCGAGGTATCAGATTTCTGTAGCTGATTGGTTGTCAGTGACGTAGATGACAGTGAGCTGGCTGCTAAACAATGAACAAAATGACACCGTCCACTGTATTTCAAGCCGTATTATCTGAAATATGAGATGGAGAAGTGCTGGGATGATTCCAAGAAAAAGGATAAGGATCTCTTCCAAAAACAATTCAGAGAAAAAAAAGGACACTTGGAGGAAAACTTGGCAAGAGAAAGGGAGACTTTCTAGAGGATATCATATTGCCTAGGTCATCTTGGGAACTTGGTGTCAATTTTTGCAGCACGTTTAAGGTCTATCCGCGCACCGAGAAGAGCGCCACAGGAAAAGCGATTGAGGGAAAAAGGTTGCTGGCTTGCTGCAAATAATATATTACTCCCTCCATTTCAAATTATAAAACGTTTTAGCTTTTCTACGTATATTACTTTACTATGTATGTGGATATAATGTATATGTAAGTGCATATCAAAAGCTATGTATCTAGAAAACCCAAAACATCTTACAATTTGGATCTAGAGAGTGCTTTGCAGTCAGCACACGTGTGGATAAGCAAATGGTAGTTCTACTTGTAACAATGCTAATGGTGACGAGGCACATTTTGCTGCTCACGTCTGAAAACAACGCCCATTCTACTCGATTAGGATAAAGAGGCATGTGGGAGTGAGAGACACTGCAGGAACAGGCGATGGATAGGATAATTAGGAAGAGAAGACCCAACTTGCTTCAACTTTGTAACCATCCAAACATTTACAAGATGGCTACATTGCCTCTGAGAGTTGTGGACAAGTAGCCAACATGCTAAAACCACATATCCTCCAACTTCATCAGTGAAGGATGCATGAGCTACCATCTCATCTTTTTCCTCAAATGACATGACTGGACACAAATGGTAAGAAGGTTCAGCAACTAACCACCGTAATCCTATAGAAATTACACATGCCATGGCCATGTGTGTCGCTTTCATTGGACACCTTTTGTAACAACTGGTTGTTTCCTTGCGGATTTCGGTCTAAGATGGTGATTTCATTGCGCACGTTGCAGATAAAGCTGACAGCTTGCCCTAAAAAAAAAGAAGCTGTCCACTCGGCACCGGCTAGCTAGGATGATCTGGTAAGCTAATACTTTTTTTATCATGGACACGGTGCATCATTTGAGTTTCCCAAATCCCATCAGTGATTAATTGTGTCGGAAGCAAGTACGCAATCAATAGTTGATGAGCTATCAGATTTATTCAGATGTTTGGTTGTCAATGACGCAGATGGCAGTGAGCTGGCTGTTAAACTATGAGCAAAATGACAACGACCACTGTACTTCATGCCGTATTGTCTGAAATATGAGTTGGAAAAGGTGTTGGGAAGATTCAAAGAAAAAAGGATAAGGATCTCTTCCAAAAACAATTCAGAGAAAAAAGGACACCTGGAGAAAAACTGGGCAAGAAAAAGGGAGACTTTCTAGAGGATAGCATGTTGCCTATCTCATCTTGGAAGTTGGTGTCAATTTTTGCAGCACGTTTCAGGCCTTTGCTTTTGCTTATCCAGTAGAGCAACAACTGAATTCTTATTCTAGCGTACGAGTACGAAGACTATTCTTCAATCCCACGATGGCAAAGAAAAGATGTGCGAGTCCACTTCCACATCAGCTAAAAGTTCATCAGCAATTCAGCATCTCAGCATATTCTTAGGGCGCAGAAAAGATATTTTCTTTTGATTGGTTCATGGCTACAAACATTGTTGTAATCTTGCTTACCTTTTTTCTTCCCTTCTGTGTTTCTAAACTTCTTGCTGGACCTGTTTTGTTTCTTTTAATAAAGTCAGTAGGGGAGCTCCCTCTCTTGTTTGGCTCAAGATTCAGCATCTCACTGATGAGACAAATGCAGGAGGCCACAGTTTTCCCCAAATCCTCCCTTGAACAGCCAGCACGAGCAGCGCAGTTCATCAACACCGTCTATGCTTGTCAGCGCTCTGAAGATAGATCTGTATCGGTATACAGATAGATACAGTCAGCAGTTCAGCACCACTGCAGGTTAGCTGTTGCTTCCAGTGTGTGCAAACACAACTGTAGAGTGGATCCTACGTTGAAGATTCAGGCAATGAAGTTAGCAGAGAGGGACCATCTTGTTACTGTTTATGTACAGTTCCTTTGTTATACTACTCATCTTGTTGGGCCAGTTCTAGCTGTTTCATTGATTTCTCACCAGGAATTCAGGACGGCCAGAAACTCTGAATCTGATGGAAACTCCTTGGCAAGTGACTAAAAACCCCTGCATGAAGAAGATGATGGTTTCTTTTGAAATATGGGGAAAAATGACAGAGGTTCAGAAAGGAAAAAGGGAACTGGATCGCAGATATGCAATGCAAGTTGCAATGTTCACCTGCAACATTATGAAGATGAATGAAAACAACTAGTAGCTAACACGCCAGTGGGCTCATAAAACGGTGGTTATAACAGTGTAGATTTCAGTCTGCTTTCTGTTGCAGCATCAGAAACGGAACCAAGCGCACACGCATCAAATAGACCATGGTCATGGATGGAACTCCTGAATGGAGCTTTCGATTCAGCTTGCTGTTTCATTCAGTCTATGCACAGTACACTGTTCCCTAAACAAAATATCTAGTCTCTCTTGAAAAAAAATACGGCCCAAGAATCTCTAACGAACAACTCTCCTGATCCTCACTGGAAGGCCGCCGCTGATGGACGCGGTGAGCCCCGACACGAACTTGGGCGCGCAGGCGGCGGCGCCACTGTCCCCGACGACCTCGACGTCGAACGCCCTGACCACGGCCACCGCGACCGCCTTCATCTCGGTGACGGCGACATCCTTGCCGAGGCAGACGCGGAGGCCCGCCTGGAACACGGGGTACCTGTACAGGCTCTCGGGGACGAACGTCCCGCCGGGTCCTGTGAGCCAGCGGTCGGGGCGGAAGGCGCCGTGATCGGCGCCCCAGATGCGCGGCATCCGGCCCATGGCGTAGGGGTGGTACGTCACGCGCGTGCCGCCGGCCACGCAGGTGCCGTCGGGGAGCACGTCGGGGCCCGCGCAGAACTTGGAGTCGAACTGCACCGGCGGGAACAGCCGCATGTTCTCGTACAGCACCGCGTGGGTGTAGTGCAGGCGCTTGAGCTGCTCGTAGGTGAGCGGCGTGGTGGACTCGTCGCCGGCCTCCGCGCGCATGGCGGCCGCCACGGCCGGGTTCTTGGACAGGAGCATGAAGAGCGTGGTGAGCGCGGAGGACACGGTGTCGCGCCCGGCCAGGAGGAAGCTGACCACGATGTCGCGGAGGTACTTGTCGTCGACCTCTTGCGCGTCGTCGCCGGCCGAGGCCATGAAGCGGGACAGGAGGTCGTGGCTGCCGGCGACGCCCAGCTTCCGGCGCTCCCGGATCATGGCAGCCGCGAGCTCGTCGACGAGCTTGATGGCCTCCCTGAGCTCCCTCTCAGACCCCACGTTGAGCAGGCGCTTGGCCCTCCACAGCAGCGGCGACGCCGCGGCGCCGCGCATGGCGCAGAGCCGCGTGGCGGTGTCGAAGGCGTCGGCGAGCTTGGACGCGGGCATCTCCATCTCGAGGCAGCACGGGTGGAGGCCGAAGGAGATCTTGCAGATGGTGTCGAACGCGAAGCGGCGGAACACGTCCTGCAGGTCGATGACCGCGCCGGCGTCGGCGGCGGCGGCGAGGACCGGGACGAGGCGGGACTCCACCTCCTGCGCGACGATGCCGAACGCGTAGGACCGGACGGCGACGCTGCCGAGCTCGAGGCTGGCCATCTTGCGCTGGTGGCGCCAGGCGTGGCCGTCGACGTTGAAGATGCCGCGGCCGAGGAGGTCCCCGAGCACCGCCGCGAAGGCCTTCCCCTTGGGGAAGTTGTCGAAGTTGGTCCGGAGCATGTACTCGACGTTGGCCGGGTTGGCGGTGACGGTGCAGCCGAGCACGTGGACGTGGACCGTGCCCGTGGGGGATTCCCGGAGCAGGTGCGCGTACCAGTCGCCGAGGTTGGTGAAGTCCAGCGCCCACGACCCCGTCAGGTACGCCCGGCACACGTGGCAGCTGCACCAGGGCCACCGCCGGAGGAGCGTCAGCACCACGCCCAGCGCCGCCACGCAGAGGGCGGCGGCGAACAGGGCCGCGCCCAAGCACTGCGCCGCCCATGGCAACGACAAGTAGGCTGCTGCTGCTTCCATGGCGACGGCGAGCGCTTCTGTTCTGTTCTGGTGTGGAACAGGGAGAAGAAGGTTGGGTCAGGAAATGTGTGTGTGGTTTGTGTTGTGCGGCAGAAGACTGAGGCAGCCTCTATATATAACGTGGGCTGTGGGCAGACCGGGAATACGCACATGGGGCACGTGCGTTTTTGGATTAAGCAACGTTGGTATTGACCTTTTTGCCTTTTTTTTTAATTGCGCGCTGTCACAGTTCAGGTCCTCCTCGTTGTGCTAACAGTTGATGGCAGTTGGGCCCACATGGCCGAAGAGAAAGGCGAGGGGCATGCCGATTGCCTACCACCCAGAGTGGAAGGTTGATTTTTTTTATTTAAAATAAAAGAAAATTGCTTCACGTTGGACTACGGTGCATTCTAGTGTCACGTTTTATACCTTATAAGTTTGACCAATAATAAATAAAAAGTATCAACATTTATGGTACCAAATAAATACCATTAGATTAATTATAAAACATATTTTCATAATAAATTAATTTAGAGTCATAAATGTGAATATTATATTCACTAGAAATTTGGTCAAACTTGAATCACTCTATATGGCACGTAATTCATAGTTACATTCTTTTTGGGATAAAGCCGAGGCGGAGCCACCACTAGGGCGAGCTAGGGCGGCCGCCCTAGCTCCCCTTGGCTAAGCACCATATCCCCACCTCTCGTGACCGTCGGAGTCCGAGCAGAAGAGGCGAAGACGGCGGACTCGTGGCGCGGCGCTTTTCTTTCCGTGAGGGCGAGGCAGAGGCCGCAGAGCACAGAGGGCAGCATCATGCGTCATGGGCCACGGTCCCACTCACATTGGTCCAGCCCAGGCCCAGCAACAGTTCAGGCGGCTAGTTAGGGTGCGATGTGCGCCGCTCGCTCGGCTGCGAGACTCCCCGCTCCGCTCGACGCCTCCGCGGCGCCGCTCTCCACTCCTTAGGCTCGCCGCTCACCGCCGGCCGTGTCCACTGCGCCGCCTTGCTGCCGCCACGAGCAGCGTGCTCGCTCGGGAGCTGGCAGATCCTGCCCCACGCCGCATCCCTGCCCGACTACCCCAACCGCTTCCGCTCAGCGCCGGCCAGCAGTGAGCAGCCATCTCCCAGGACATAGGTGACCGTTGTGGCGCTGCTGCCGCCTCCCCTCCAGGCCCCAGCCAGCCGACCCTCAGGCTGTCAGGCTCTGGCCGGCCTCTGCCTGTAGGCTGCTACTGCTGGATTTTGAATTTTGGTCATTTGCTTTGGTGATTTGGTGATGGATGGGGGAGCCTCGATTGAGATGTTATTAGGTATGTCTAGATGTCCTATTTACATTCTTCAATGCTTTTATGATTAAATGTCATTTTCTAATTGACTTGTCTATATAAAAGTGACAGGTCCTGGACTTCATTTGTATATAGAAACATATATCATTGATAATTCCATTATTAAAAGGAACATCTTTATTTTTTGTGGTTGTTCTACAATTTTTGCTCAAAACATGCAAGTTGTCGTTGGTAGCTAAAATTTTAGAGCATCAGTCCGCCCTAGGTCATTTTTCGGGCTGGATTCGTTACTGGGATAAAGGTAGTATGCCATGCCACCCAGGGAGGTAGGGACTGAGCATGTTGTCTCATAAAACCACCGTATGTATAGCAACGTTGTTTAAAAACAGTAAGGTAAATAGAGTTGTTTTTACAACAGGTAAAGAGAGGGTTGGTTGGAGCCTCCAAGGCCATGTCCTTAGACATTTTTTCCACAAAATATGTGCATGCATATTCGCCGCAACTAGCACACGCACACATTGCATTCTTAAGATTGTCCTTGAAATATTAGGTCAATAGATTCTAAAATCGATAAAAGTCACCATAGGCACTATACTATGTCTTTGAAGCTGATGTCTCGAGTGAGATGTGTGTAGCTGAAATGTTTTTGTTTCCTTTACGTAGGGCGTCTTTTCACTTCATCACCTAAAACAGGCAAATATTACAACTTTTAACTAATAGTCAGTATATACTTCCTCGGTCCTGAAATATAAGAGACTCGGTCTTGAAATATAAGAGACTCAGAGTTCAAAGTCTGTACTAAAATAGTACAAGGTATTCTGGATCTTGAGCCCTCTCTTGCCAAGACAGGAAATATTGAGATTCCTTTTAAACTTGGCATCAACTGAATCAACCAGCCAACAATTAAGAAAAATAACAACCAAACTATTCACTTCATCCTAATTAATGAGGGGCAATGTGGTCTTTTGGCAGGCTCCTTACTTTATCTAAAAAATGTTTTTCATATTTCAAGACGGAGAGAGTAGTTATTTAGTATACCAAAATGACATTAATAGATTCTTATTTAACGAGAATTTTAAGACGTTGCTGCTTTTATATATTATAAGATAAATCAAAAGGTCAACCCCAATTTTGAAGACTTCCTTCTTGAGAGGAAGGCCTTGAGCATGCCCCCCAGGAGTGATTTTCTTTTGAAGAAGGAATAATGCTTCACGCTCTACTCTGACCAATACTTTGTGCTTGTGCCCTACAAGCCACACAGGGACGCAGGGACTGAGCAAATCCGAGTATTGTGTCAGATGATGCCTCCAAGGCCATGCCTTCAAAGTTTTAAAAACGAAGATGAAAGAGTGGATTGGTTGGAGCCTCCAAGGCCATGTCTTTAAAGTTTATTTTTTCCCCCCACAATGCGTACATGCATAATATCGTCGCTAGCACATTATCTCTGTGTAAATAAAAAATTCAATTTTGAAGACTTTATTCTAGTATAATACTCCTTACATTGTGAGGTTTATATTGGGTTTAGACAATGATTGAAATATTAATATTTGAGTTCGTGTGAGTCATGAATCCGGCAGTGGGTCAAAGTCAGGTATTCTAACCACTGATCTTACATGTTTTTTTTCTCTCGATTTAAAAAAATTAGTGAGATGAAATCATTTAGAGTCCAAAAATTTTGAATTGGAATTGTAAAATACCCCCTCCATTCTAAATCATAAGATGTTCTGACTTTTTTAAATACATACCTTTTATTATGCATTTAAATATACATCATGTTTAGATGTATAATGAAAACAATATATCTAGAAAAGCCAAAATATGTTATAGTTTGGGATTGAGTACAAACTTTTGAGTTGGAATTACAAAATACCCATGCGACATTGGAGTTGGAGTTAACCAGGAGTACCTGTGACTTTGACATCGCCAATGTTGTTGAACCTGGCCGGTGGTAAATCAGCCATGCATTTAATTTTGCACTGAACCTTTGAGCTCGATGCTGACCTGAGAGGTCAAAATTAGGAATAGGTGTGGGCTTCTCTGTTTTCCTTTTAAATAAAATGGACGTACAAAATTGGCCAGAAAAATAAAACAAATTGATAAGCTAGTTAGGTTTCTTACCGTGGAACCGGTTCACCCGTCGACTTGACGTGGCTATGTGGGTGCTCGTGTCGGAGGTCTTCAGGTAAGATCACAATAATAAAATCATAACATAATCATAAAAATCATAAAGGTACATACAATCGTATAGCAAAATTCCAGATTGATTTTATAACTATGTTCCTAGCTACTTTTACATGAGCAAAACAAAGGGGGCTCATAGGAGTTGCCTTTTGCTGCAACCCGATATATACGAATAAAATTAGGTATGGAACTGGGATAGAAAACTTGTAACTGAAACAACACAACATGCAGGGATGCAGCTGAGACAAATATAATAATCTGTTTGCTAAACTATTAATGTACATGTTGATGTTGCAGCTTGCACTTTGTTTAACGTTGCAAGTTGGACAGGGAAGCACTAGTAATCAAGTCGGCATGGATGCTGGCTCGTAGTGCCAAAACATTGGGTCCATGACAGATGCCAGTTGGATTTCAACCATATGGTTATTGAATTTGTTTTTTTTTCTCGAATACGCAAAAGATTTACGTATCATTGTAATTAAGAAGAAAAATTTAACCATACAAACGACACGCTTCTGATAAGCGTCCTAGGTGGTCTTACAGCTATTTGACCTTGACTGTTTCATCATTATTGGATTTCTTTAACGATTTCTAACCTGTGCTGTGCAAGCGCATATCAATTGCCCTGCATTGGACCAAGTGGCGAATCATCGCTCTGAGAACTGAGATTCTCTTATCCGTTCAAGCCCCACGCTCACGCACGTGCATATCTGATTCGTGATATGCATGCATGCATGCATGTACCTCACCCATTTTTTTTTCTAAAACAATGTCTGCATACCTTTTTTTATAAAAAAAATTAAAGTACCATGCATGCATGTGACATTAGTATTTTATCTGCAAGATACAGTAGACTACGGGTAGCTAGGCCTTATCCTCTCCTCCGGGCTCCGGCCAGCACCTCATCCAGTGGAGTGGAGTAGTGAGTGGACTACAGTATATGCTAGCTGTGCAATCGCGTCGCAAGTAGCTGCTCCGATCTCGCCGTGCGTGCACCCGACTCGATCGGACAAGCGATGAAGAGTCCCCGGTCCCCCCTCTCACTTTGGCTTGGAGTGTTCTTGGTCGCTCTGTCCGCCAACAAGCAGTTGATCCGATTGCAAGGCCTTTTAGTTTCAAAATTCAGAATTTTAAAAATACTACAGTAAACTTACTATACATGTATGCAGTACTAAATGTAGACGAAATAAAAAAACTAATTGCACAGTTTGCGTGGAAATTGCGAGACGAATGTTTTGAGCCTAATTAGTCCGTGATTTGACACTAAAGTGCTACAGTAACACTTTTGCTAATGATGGATTAATTACAACAACAACATAGCCTTTGGTCCCAAGCAAATTAGGGTAGGCAACTAAAGTGCTACAGTAGCACTTTTGCTAATGACGGATTAATTAGTCTTAATAAATTCGTCTCACTGTTTCTAGGCTAGTTGTGCAATTAGTTTTTTTTGTTAGTATTCGAAAACCCCTTCCAACATCGCGTGAAACATCCCATGTGACATTTTCGCTAAAAAGTTTTCAAAACTAAGGCCTTGTGTAGATTCCAAGTTTTTTTTCACTCTCTCCGTCACATCAAATATTTACCTATATGCATGAAATATTAAATATAGGTAAAATAAATAACTAATTGCACAGTTTATCTGTAATTTAGGAGACGAATCTTTTAAGCCTAGTTAGACCATGATTGAATAATAATTGTCAAATGCAAACGAAAGTACCCCGTTACGATGAAAATTTTTCACACCCAATCTGTGCCACGAGGCCCAAGGTGCGCGTGCCTCCACGTACATCCTGTAAGGCCTTGTTTAGTTACCGAACTTTGGGCCAAAATCTGCATAGTAAATGTCCCGTCACACTGTAGCAATTTTGTTTTTATTTGGTAATAATTATCCAAATATTGATTAATTAGGCTCAAAATGTTCGTCTCGCAAAGTACAACAAAACTGTGCAATTAGTTTTTGATTTCATCTATATTTAGTATTCCATATATATACTGATATTTTAATTTGATGGTGAATTTTCTTTTTATATAGTGGAATTTGGGGATAAATTTGGGTATCTAAACGAGGCCTAAAGTACAAGGGCTACAGCACCGGCTCGTTGCCCAAGTGATCCGATCCGATTCGTTCTACTCTGTGACGCAGACAGACACCTGCAGTCTGAATGAATATCCATCATGGCGGATAGGCGGTGCGTGCGTGCGACCGCGCAGGAGGGCGCCGGCCGCCGGTGGTCTCGCGCCGCCCACGTCGCCGGCCGGGGCAGCAGCTCTGTTCGCGTCAAATCGATCTGCTTCTCCATCTGACATGTGGCTGGCTGGCCGGCCCGACCGTTGCCGGCAGCAGGACAGGCCGGATCGATCACATAGTCACATCGTCGGTCGTCGTCGATCGACTGCCGGGGCCCGGGGTGGTAGCAGTGGTTGTCTGGTTGTTGGTGCTGTTCCATCGCCACGCCATGCGCCCATGTAGTCCCTATGTTCCAAAATACTTGACGTCCGAACGTTCAAAAAAAAAAAAGTTTCAGAATAGAAGTCGTTTTAGCTCCTGCGTCTAGATCCAGTACTCAGTCCATCCATCGATCACGTCGTTGTCTCCCACTATCTAAATAAAAAAAATAAAAAAAGGACGGTGAGAAGGCTTATCCTCTCGGAGTCTTTTACCAGCGAAGCAGAATGCAGGAGAGAGACGGAATAACGCGGGGATGGAGGGCGAGAGGACTGGGCACCGGGCGTACAGGTCTTTACCAGCGCTCTTGGTAGCTGCGTCCGATCCCAAAACGACAACTGTTCTGGGACGGAGGGAGTATGTTTCCTAGCTCCCTGGTCCACTCTAGATGCTCATCATCCTCATCTAATTCCTTGCTACTTCATTTTATAAAAAGATTTATAGAAAATATTAGCAATATTATTCGTATCTCTAAATAAGTTTATTATGAGAATATATATTCAACATACCACAAATATTAATATTTTCTTTTATATATATATATATTTTTTGGTCAAAGTTAAAAAAATCTTTGACTTTTTGGAAGCGATAATGATATTTTTTACGGCACGGAGGGAGTAGTTTATAGGAAACACGAAGTGATGCTAAAATACACGCACAATAAGTCCAAAGATATTTTCTGCAATTACCCAAAAGACCAACCATTTCTGAGTAAGCAACTCCACCAATCTATCCCTTCTCTCCTATATAACTAGCTATAGAAAATCTCTCAAAAGAAATTTGGACCTATAAGAGCGTTGTGGTGCAACATGCATATTACTCAAACTCATCCATTATATCCATTCTTACACGTGATGTTTACATGTCATGGTCAAATCTATTTTTCTTCTTCTTCCTCCTCCCTATACATACCACACTTCTCCACGGCTTTGAACAGACGGGCAGCCGCTGCAGGGGCACACAATGATCTATGACGTGGGCTATTGTGAAGCAATGCATCATGGACGACCCATGTATATGAGAGGTCGTGATGTCTTCTTTCTTTAGGGGAGAGGATGTACGTTTTGAGATATCTCAAAAAAATTATAGGCTCATATATTATGAGATTTAGGGACAAAGAAGGAGAGGAGAGATGAGGTGGAGGTGCCCACGAGATCCAGTTTAGCTTTGCTAATTGAGTGACAACCTTAGATAGACTAATGTGTTTTATGTGATATGGACAGGTATTTAGTCCACAGATACACGAGGTTGAGCAAGACATAGAGCCATGGTGGAAAGATGGCTTGTGCATGATGCAAGTGCTCAAGTAGTGAAGGTTGAATGAGCTCATTGAATATGAGACATGACATAGTGTCATGTTGTTAGGTGGAGAAGATCAAGAGGCAAGGCTTGGCTATGAAGGACCAGGCAAGTGTGAAGGGAAAGCTAGAGGCTCCGGTGCGATGGATCGTCGAGGCGGTGAAGCGCGAGTAGAGGACTTGGCACCAATGGACCGAGGCGACAGTGAAGAGCAACGAGGCTACGATCAATGAACCATTATGGCCATGTGAAGCTATGAAGTAGATCATATCATTCATGGAACATCAAGTCAAGTGTTGATTTGTGTTGGTAATCAAGTGGCTTGATGGAGGATAATGAAGGAGCTTCATGCATGCTATGGGCAATGGTCAAGGTAGTGTGGTTGGATACACTTGATGGATGACCATTGTTCATCATTTGATGAAGATGGAGGTAGGATGCTTGTGTGGCATCATTGACGTGGAGAAGGAAATGGAATGCACAAGGCAAAGGTATATTTGTAGGGCATTTTATTTCACCGGTCGAAGCTTGAGTAGAGAAGTACTTGATCGGGTTTAGTATAGATAGACGTACTATTAAGAGGGGCCTTTGTGAGCTAACCGGTTATCTAGTGCCACTAAGCAAGAACTAACTCGTATAAATGCACATGCACTAAATTGACATCTGCACATGACATGGGAAAATGAGAATAGACAGGGAAAAGGGGGATGCTGCTGGTCCACTCACCGTGCGAAAGGGTTGTAGGCGCGCCCGCTGCCACTGCAGGTGTGAGCAAGTGTGAAGCACCGTGAGGGAACGCCGCTGCTGCAGGGCCGCTCCGCGGCGACCTAGATGGGTTGATGCGCGTAGGCGACGATACCGCAGTGCCACTGTAGGAGCGTGCGAGGGCAAAAGGGCCGGGGACGCGGGGCTTCGCCGCCCTGGCCGAGACGGGCAGAGGTGGGCGCATGCTACTGAGGAGCCGGACGGCGGCGGCGCAACAACGAGCTAGGGGTCGCCGCGCCGCGGCGAGGGTGCCAGCAGTGTGGCGGTCCGACGGGGGTGGCTTGGAGGCTGCGCCGTGTGTATCGACGACAGCAAACAACTGCCGCGTTTTTTCTTTTTCTCCAGGCATGCATTGAGTTTAGATCAAGTGGCTTGGAAAGGAACAAGTAAAAATCCTTTGAAAATAAATTTGTTTTATAGCTTTGTCTAGAGATTCAGAAGAGACTACCATTGGTTATACCTGCCTCTCAAACATACTCCCTCCGTCCCAAAAAGAGTGTCGTTTTAGAATTTCAGACATCTTATTTGACCATCTGTCTTATTCAAATTTTTTTTATAAATATCATTTATTTTGTTATGACTTATTTTATCATTAGATATACTTTAATAATAATTTATTTATTTTATAATTTGCACAAAATTTTTGAATAAAACGAACGGTCAAACACGAAGTCTAAAAGTCAAAAACGTCACTCTTTTCCGGACGGAGTAGTAAGTTTAATTTAAAGTTTAGTTAGTCATCTTCAATAATAGCTATGTGTAAAACTACCGCGCATAGTAAATATTTTCCTGTTTCTTTTTTAATGCTTTTATATACTGTTGATCTAGATCCAATGTCTTCTATGTATTTGAAATAGGAACTAGATCTAAAAAATCACTGCATCCATCATTAAAAGAACAGAAGGGCTAGCGTTCGGAATTCCGGACCGACGACGCATTCAGACGTAGCTTCCGCACGTTATCCCACACCGCGTCCCACGACTCAAGTCCACATCCCATCCAACATCCCCCCACGTCCAGATGCCGCACCCACGCCCATTCACGCGCTCCAACAACCCATCTTGTACCCATCCCCAGGCCCCACGTGGGTCCCAGTCACCTACCCCGCTTGCAAATGCATGTTGTGAAGGCGTCTGCCGGCCTCAGGCACTCGCACGGTGATCCACCGCAGCGCCCCCAGCAGCAACAATAGGGTGGCTGTTGTAGATGAAACATGTGCTCTCTCAAAACATCCAGAGGAAATATTTGCAACATACATCAGAAAATAGATGAAACACTTAGTCATAGCGACATATGCAACATCGAGATCTAGTTTTACAACATCTAGATGAAACACTTGCAACATGAGTCTAAAACATATGAAAACCTTGAAACATACGCTTGAAACATGTGTATAGAGCCATTCTAACATATGCAACGTTCAAAAGAAACACTTGAAATATATATCTGAAACACTTAAAACATCAGCTTGCAACATTTGCAACATCCTAGATCTATTTGCAACATTCAAATGAAACATTTAAAATATAAGTCTGAAACGTTTAGAACACTTGAAACATAGTGTCACCGGTGGCCACAACCTACCTAGTGGAGACCTCGGTGGCCAGCAAGTTCAGGTCAAGGGGACATCAATAGTAACGATCCAGCGTACACCCAGGCACAACGTGCATGCCTCCCCTTCCTACTGCACAGACGCAGGCCTCCCCTACCTCTCCTACGATGGGCGAAGTGGATGGGGCATGGCGCGGGGCACGGAGTAGTATGAGATGTGGCCGGGCGCGGCGGTGGAGAGGAAGGCTGGCGGGAGGTGCGACAGAGCACGGTCGCGGAGCAGTCACGACGCTGTGGTGATTTTTTTTAAGAAATTACGGTGTCTGAAGGGGAGCGGATATATGAACGGATAAGAGAGCCTCGTGGGCTTCGCCGCCCACCAACATGACCGTTTGAACGGACGGCCATCCTGAAAAAAGCATTACCGTTGAAAGAAACCTATTTAATAAACACACACATACGTACATCCCCACTAGTTTGACTAAGTTTATATAAAAATAGTTATGAATACTTATGGATTAAATATTAAGTGTATTATAATAATTCATTTTATGATGAATGTAATGGCAGTAGTTGGGTATTATAAATATCTAGTGACATTAGTAAGACAGATCAGCAGACACCTGTTTTCCGATCCTTTAAACGGATGGAGTAGAGACAGAGGAGGATGGGCACTGGAAACCATTTTGGCCTGCTCCTAGTCGGCGTGGCGGCCGGTGCATTGCACCTGTTTCTGTGCGGGTGCGCGACTGGTGGACTTGGGATGAGCGCGACCTCCGAAAATGACTCGTGTGGTGAGCTGGTGCACAGCGCAGAAGCGACGCCCGGTCCTCCAGTGTGGTCCACGCAAAAGGTTATGTCAACTTGGGCAGTAAAATATTTAGTATTACTACGCACGTGGTCAAGTGAAGTTACTGTAACGCCTCCTTTAGTTTAGGTGAAATATTAAAAACTTTTCGAGGTTCTCCGTCACATCAAATTTTTACACGCATGTATGGAACATTAAATGTAGAAAAAAATAACTAATTACATAGTTTATCTGTAATTTGAAAAACAAATCTTTTATACCTACTTAACCATAAAACGAAAATGCTACGGTACTTCTCAGATATTTTTTTTCTATCTAAACGAGTCCTATGTCAAGTAGTACGCTGTGACAAGTTGAAAACGACGTGCGTGCGTGGACCCTCAACGTATGGTCATCACATCAGCATCAACTCCCGCTACATGCATCTCCTTGTTAGAGAGCATCAACCCCTTTGTTACAAATATCAATCTCATATTAATCTCACTCTTATGTCATCTTTGTAACCTAAAGTTAAATAACATCTTATCGCTGGTTTATAACTTCCATAACCCCTATACTATTGATGTCATAAAGCTGTATATATACATAAAAAAGATGAATGAAAACTAGGTCTTGAGCTCTATTATCTTGTCACTTGTAATTCTTTCCACTTGTAATACGTTATCAGCACGATTGCTCACTACGCTCCTTTGATCAAGTTCCACCATGCTCTTCTTTATGGGTTAGACCTTTCTCATCCTATGGTTCAACATGATCTCCTACGCATGATTTCATTCCTCCTTAGGGATTAGCCCCATGATGCCCACATGGAAGAGGCGATCCCGGAAGCGGCTACGCCGCAAAGTCTAGGACCAACATCTCCATTGCCGTCACGGGCGCCATGTCCTGTGCATGGCTACGCCCTGTGTCCATCACACGAGGTGTGCCCCATGAACCCGGACTTCGACGTTGCGGCAAGGACACCAATGCCTCCTCCACCACGAACTCCACCACCGACGATGGCAGCACGCATGTCTGCCCCATCGCGTCTCATGGCATACGCTGACGTTGATCCAACGCCTGCTGCACCACCTCCATCACCGGCATCGTCGGAACGCGCCAACGACGTCGTTGCACCTCCTTCGCGCATCATCCGCATATGGATTAGTGTTCCTCATGGACCATCAGCTCGCCGGTTCACGAACGGAGAAAGTGCAGGTTCGCTCCCCTCCACAGAGGGTGAAGGCCACGCTCGTCAAGCCTAAGCATCACGTGGCATTAGGGGGAAACGTTGGTTGTCACCAAGCAATGATCTAATTGCTCATATCAATTTACTATTTCATATAGTAATTGTACCGAAAGCTTTCAGCTTCAATTTGAAATAAATACAGCATACATCCTCACGGTGGTTATTTTATTCCATTTGCACTTATGTTTTTCCATTCTATTGTTTTTTACATTGTTTTTCAATTCCATTGCACTTACCGTTTCTTTTGCATTCAAGTTTTACTTATTAATTTAATTTGCATTCTATGCAATTCAAGACAATTTATATTATATTTTATTATATTCATGCCTAAGATTTATTAACTCATTAATTTAATCGATGGCAATACACAATTATAGGCAATATGACGAACCGTGAGTTCGCTGAGCTTGCTCTCGACGGCTCAAATTTTCCTACATGGGCACTGGACCTAAAAGTCAGTCTATCATTGCGCGGACTGTATTTGGTCATTACAGCTCCCCAAGAGGGTGTAGCACCTTTAGCTGATAATTTCAAGTATAATGCCTTATTCATCATACGGAACCATATCCATCCAGATCTCAAAGCTGAGTATCTGATGGAAGAGGATCCCCGTTCTCTCTAGGAGGCTCTTTCGCATCGGTATGAACAACAAAAGGCAGTCCTCTTACCTGAGGCTACCCATGAATGGAATCACCTTCGCATACAGGATTTCAAATCCGTAGGTGAATTCAATCATGTTGTGCCCAAAATTAGCGCTAAACTAAGATTTTGTGAGAAGGAACCATCTGATGCGGACAAAATTGAGAAGACACTGTCTACCATGCTTCCCGCTCACATGATCCTTCAACAACAATACCGTCAAAGGGGTTTTACTATTTATTCTGAGTTGATCAAGACATTGCTTCAAACAGAAAGGCACAATGAGCTCCTTCTATGGAACTCCAATAAGGGCCCTATGGGTTCCAAGCCTTTGCCTGAAGTGCATACCAACACTCGTAATAGCAAACAAAAGGGAGCCATTCAAAATGGTAATCCTAAAACCTCCAATGCTAAGAACAAGCACAAGAGACAGAGTAAGCCTCGCGGTGCCAAGGGCAAAGACAATTCTAAGTCCAACAAAGACAAGTCCAAAACTTGTGAGAGGTGTGGTTGCTACAACCACCCGACTAAGAAGTGTCGCACCCCAAAGTATCTAGTGGAATTGTACTTGAAGTCCATGGGACGTGGACACTCTAATCAAGATCGTTCTAAGCAAGGTGAACAATTTGAAGCGTACTTCAATTATCAAGGCGATGCCCAAGGATTCTCCGCTGCAGCGGGATCAAGTAACACCAAGACTCCTCCTGTACTTGATGACATCGCTGACGACGATAACAACATGCTCTTAGAATACACTTAAGAGGATATGTTTGGAGACTACGCTTAGGCTCCTTGTCATTTTAGACTTTCATTTCCATGTGCCCACATGATGTAATAATATATATTTATCGTCAAACCTTTTATATTTTCATTGTAATCATAAACATTTGATGTCAATAATGAATAAAATCTATATTTATTTTGTTGAGAATTTATTTATTTATTCTCCATTTAATATAGATTGTACGGGAGTCAATCCAATGGAGGAGAAAATGTGCCTAGTGGATAGCGGTACCACTAACTCTATACTCAGGTAGATAAAATATTTCCAAACTCTCACGAAGAATAGAGGAAATGTTTTAACAATCGCAGGACGCGATGCAGTAATAGTAGGCTCCGGACGAGCCACTATTACACTCCCAATGGGTACAACATTGGTAATTGAGGATGCACTCTTGTATCCTGATTCAACTCGTACCCTACTGAGTTATAGAGATATCCGGAAAAATGGTTTCCATATCGAAACTTGTGAATAGAATAACGAAGAGTTCCTTCTCATTACAGAGAACAACGGATATGGCAAAGTAACACTTGAAAAAGTTTCTTTACTCTTGTCTGGATTATACTATACTAATCTCAAACCCGTACAACATGTTACATATAAAGTAATTTTCCAGAATGTTAATGCATTTTAAACTTGGCATGATCGCCTTGGTCACCCTGGCATAGGGATGATGAGGAAAATTATAACTAATTTTGTTGGTCACAATTTAAGTAATACAAAACTTTCCTAATCCTTAGATTATGTATGCACCGCATGTGCCACTGGATGAGACCCTCTTACCTCAAAATTCGAGCCGAACCGCTCAAGTTTTTTGAACGCATTCATGGTGACATATGTGGTCCTATCCAACCATTGCATGGACCATTCAGGTATTTTATGGTTTTAATAGACGCATCCACGCGATGGTCTCATGTGTGTCTTCTTTCCATACGAAACCATGCGTTTGCAAAATTAATCACTCAAGTTATCATACTAAAAGCGCAATACCCTGAACATCAAATCCAGTCAATTCGAATGGATAATGATGCTGAATTTTCCTCTCGAGCCTTCAATGATTATTGTAAGGCCTTAGAAATTCAAGTTCAGTACTCTATTCCATATGTTCACACTCAGAACGGGTTAGCAGAATCTCTCATCAAGAGAATCAAACTTATTGCAAGACCATTATTACAGAATAGCAATCTACCAACAACATGTTGGGGTCACGCAGTTTTACACGCTGCTGATTTAATTCAATTGCATCCAACCGCATATCATACAACCTCCCCGCTACAACTAGTACGTGAAATCCTCCAAGCATTTCCCATCTGTGAAAATTCGGTTGCGCTACATACGTACCTATCTCACCACCGCAGCGTACAACTATGGTCTCCCACAGAAAATTGGGAATCTATGTGGGATATCAATCACCATCTATTATAAAATATTTAGAACCTCTTACAAGGGATCTATTTACGGCCTGATACGCTGATTGTATCTTCAGCGAAGATCACTTCCTGGCATTGGGGGGAGAAATTATACCATATAAACAATGCCAAGAAATTAACTGGGATGCAATAGCCATCTCCAACCATGATCCACGTACTTCAGAATCTGAACTTCAAGTTCAGAAGATAATCAATTTGCAACACATTGCAAATAACACGTCAGATGCATTTACTGATTATAAGGATGTCACCAAATTCTATAATCCTGTAAGAAATGTGCCTGCAAGAGTAGAGGTACCAAATAAAACTACTCAACTCCCTTTTAAGAGGGGGAGATGTACGGCAATTCCTACAGATGCAGCTCCTAGCAAGCAAAAGAAAAGGAAGACCAAATCTTCCAAAACAGTAAATGCAACTCAAAATCATGTTGAGAAACACCCTGTGGAGATTCAACCTTCACATCCCGCATCAACAGTGCACTCAATTACTGATGTTGGGACATTAGAATGCCCTGATGGAACCATTTTGGGAAATGATGATGCATCTGAAAGGGTACACAGAATTTTCATAAATTATCTCGAGTCTGGAGAATCATATGACCGAAAGACTACAATTGTCGACATTAATTTTTCCGCAATGATTGCAGAACTCATCCAAAATGATCCAGATCCTAAGACCATGGCAGAGTGCAAATCGCGCTCGGACTAGAATCAATGGAAAGAGGCAATCCAAGCAGAAATTACTTCGCTTTCAAAAAGGAAGGTATTCTCTCAAGCAACGCCTACACCTCCAAAAGTTTTCCCTGTGGGATTCAAATGGGTTTTCATCCGAAAACGGAATGAGAATAATGAAGTGGTGAGATACAAAGCGAGGCTTGTAGCATAAGGGTTCACGTAGAGACCCAACATTGATTTCAGTGAAACATATTCTCCAGTTATGAGTGGAATAACATTCCGATATCTATATCTCTAGCCATACAAAATCGTCTATCTATGCAGTTGATGGACGTAGTGACTACATTTCTTTATGGGTCACTTGATTCGGATATATATATATATATATATATATATATATGTTCCGGATGGAATTTCTATACCGCATCAAAACGCAAGTCGCAACACTCTATGGCTTAAAACAGTCGGGAAGAATGTGGTACAACCGACGCAGTGAGTACCTTTTTGCGAAAAGGATACTCTAACAATGATGATTGTCCGTGTGTTTTCATCAAAAAGTCATAAAACGGATTTTGTATTATATCGGTGTATGTTGATGATTTGAATATCATTGGCACCCAACGAGATATTAATGAAGCACGTAATCATCTAAAGACGGAGTTTGAAGTGAAGGATTTGGGTAAAACCAAATTTTGCTTAGGTTTACAACTTGAGCACCTTTCAACTGGATTTTTTGTGCATCAAGCTGCCTATATCCAAAAAGTATTGGAGAAATTCAATACGGATAAATCATATCCCAACAAAACCCCTATGATTGTTCGGTCTGTAGAAATGGAAACTGACCAATTTAGAACATCGGATAAAGGAGAAGATATTTTGGGACCTCAAGTTCCATATCTCAGTGCCATCGGAGCTCTCATGTATCTTGCAAATTGCACCAGGCCTGATATTACATTTGCAGTGAACTTGCTAGCCTGGCATAGCGCTACTCCTACCAAACATCATTGGACAGGAGTAAAATGTATCCTCAGATATTTAAATGGCACGAGAGATCTTGGACTTTTCTATAAAAGGGGTCTAAATTCTAATATTATTGGATACACTTATGTAGGATATTTATCTGATCCCCATAATGGCAGATCACAAACAAACTTTGTGTTTTTACACAATGAAACAGTCATTTTATGGAAGTCATCCAAACAAACTTTGGTGACTACATCTACAAATCATTCTAAGGTAGTTGCTCTATTTGAGGCTTCACGAGAATGTGAATGGCTTCGCAGAATGATCAACCACATACAACAGTCTTGTGGTATTGGTGTCATCGATTCACCAACCATTATCTATGAAGATAATGCGGCTTGTGTTGCACATATGGATAAAGGATATATCAAAAGCAATATTATCAAGCATATTTCTCCTAAATTGTTCTATCCTCATGAATTGCAACAAGAGAGAGAAATCAATATCTTGCCCACCAAATCATGTGATAACCTCGCTGATTTATTCACTATGTCCCTACCGGCTTCTTCATTGAAAAATGTGTCAAAGGAATTAGTATGCATTGACTTAGGGATTTGCAAGGTTCAGGGGGAGAAATCTCCTAGATATTGCTCTGTCTGACACATAATATCGTACTCTTTTCTTTCATGAGTTTTTCCTCTCAAGGTTTCTCAATGAAAGTTTTTAATGAGACGATAATAACATAAGCATGTCATATTCCTCATTTTTCCCTCACAAGGGTTTTTAGAAGGAATATCAAAGACATAAATCAACCTCTAAACTATGTTGAGTTTTATCCTAAAAGGTTTTCTCATAATAGTTTACAATGAGGCAATAATCATAAAATGCTATACTTTCTCCTTAAATTTTTCCATAGGGTTTAAAGGAGTTTTTAGTAGCATATCCATATATATTTCTTTCTTTTTTCCCACAGGGTTTTTGGAAGATAGACATTCATGGATCTCAAGAAAGGATTCGATCAAGGGGGAGTGTTACAAATATTAATCTCATATTAATCTGACCCTTATGTCATCTTTGTAATTTAAGGTTAAATGACATCTTATGGCTGATTTATGGCTTCCATAACCCTCGTACTATTGATGTCATAAAGTTGTATATATACATGAGAAAGATGAATGAAAATTTGGTCTTGAGCTCTATTCTTTTGTCACTTGCAATTTTTTCTACTTGTGATACCCTTAATCAAATTGTGCGTTGATTGAGGGGTAAAAGAAGTGTTGGCGTCAAAAAAATAGAATCGTGTTCAACACAGTACAAACATGGACACCCACATGCATGGACACAATCATTTCTTTGAACGTACACATACATTTTATATGCTACGACTACCTTCGAAAGATTAAGAGTAGTATCTCCGAGAGTCTTCATAAAATTTATTGTTATTTAAGTAAAAATAGCTTTCTACTCCCTTCATTCCAAATTACAAGGCATTTCAAGAATCTTGGAGAGTCGAAGCATCTTAAGTTTGACCAAAATTACAGAGAAAAATACAAAAATTTATAACATCAAATAGGTATACTATAAAAATATAATTAATGAAGAATCTAATGATACTTAATTGATGTCATAAATATTATTATCTTATCATATAAATTTAGTTAAACTTGAGATCCTTTGACTCTTCAAGATTCTTGAAATGCCTTATAATTTGGGATGGAGGGAGTATATGTTTGTATCCTCTAATAGTTTTTTTCTATATCTTATTCACATCTTATAGCCATCGTTGCTGTCTATCTTTGGCTAGCGAAATATCCAAAAGAGAGGACATCTATATTTTGAGATCCAATTAAAGAGGTTATTAGAAGGTGGTTTTTCACCAAAATCTTGGAGTTCCTCTTAGTTGGACTGACAGATCTCAAAATTGATAAAGTAAGAATGTAAGAATAGCGTAAATCCAAAAAAATGCGAGCATAACACAGACACCCATTGCTATGAATAAATGCACACGCGAACACACTCTACATCTATGAGCACCTCCAAAAGAGTGGGTTGAACCAATAGATTTCGAGATTGATGATGTAAACTCAAGAAAACTAATGTCATTAGATCTAGAAAAATACGAGCATAAAACAGACACTCATATATACATGCGTGGATACTCATCTGAGGTGTGTTTAGTTCGCGAAATTTTTTTGGCTTTAGCTATTGTAGCACTTTCGTTTGTATTTGTCAATTAGTGTCCAATCATGGACTAATTAGGCTCAAAAGATTCGTCTTGTGGTTTTCTACCAAATTGTGTAATTAGTTTTTCTTTTCGTCTACATTTAATGCTCTATGCATTTGTCTAAACATTCGATGTGACGGAGAATCTTGAAAAATTTTAGGAACTAAACGTGGCCTAAATGAATACACGGACATAGGAGTACACACTCAATCCCTAGAAGCACCGTAGACCTCCGAAAAGGTAGGGTTGAACCGCTATTAAATGTAGGAAAATACGAGATCCTTTCAAGTCGATGACTAACCAGATGGACCCTTGTTTAGATGACATCAAAAATCCAAGTTTTTTTACTCTTTCTATCACATCAATTTTTAACCATTTGCATTGAGTATTAAATGTAGGTAAAAAAATAACTAATTACATAGTTTAGTTGTAAATCACGAGATGAATATTTTGAGCCTAGTTGGTCCACGATTGGACAATATTTGTCAAATAAGACGAAAGTGGTACTATTTATCGGGTTGAAATTTTTTCTAAAATCTAAACAAGGGCGGACTTTCGATCACAGAGTCGTACCAGCGTCTTGTTAATATATACGCATGCGTCAACTTCAGCAAACAAATAATGGATAAAAAAGAACAGCTTGTGCCTCCGTAGTTGTAGGGTGCAATTTTTGTGGCAGGATTCGAATGCAAGCACATCAACGGTCAAATTTAAATCATGATTTGTAGAACGGTAAATAAAAAAGGAAATCAAAGAAAAAGGAAGCACACCGTCTCCTCCACGTACGCAGCGTACGTCGGTCGGTCAGTCGGACCTCGTGGACGTGTGGAATAGAATTGGCCACGTACGCTAGTGGTGTTTATTTCTAGCAAGCACCGTCTCTGTCGTGGAAAGCGCAGTTGTCGAACAGTGAGAGCGTACCACGGTACCACTGTCGCTCGGATCGGACTGACACGGTCAAGGACCGAGCTCGCCGCACCGTACGTTACGTCGGCGGTGAATCGGCCGGAGATCGATGCGGTCGCCTTCAAGCAACGGCGCATGTGTTTGAAGAGGAGTTGATGACGACTGGCCGGGACACGGCTGCCTGCGCGCGGCCAAGCCGACCAGCAGTAGCAGCCTACGCCGACCAGAGAGCACGGCGGTGACCCCGTCTGTCGCGGTCCCTTTCCTAGACTGCCACTGCCTAGTGCTCCTACCTAGCTAGTAGTACAGTACTACTACTAGCAAACAAATCCTCGCCGCAGCTACCGGGTCATCCCCACTCCCCAGCGGCGAACCTTCATTTCCGCACGTTTCAGGGCTTTCAGCAATACAGTCACCAATATCACTAGTTCTATTTTTCCTATATGGTATCATGAGTTCAAGTCCTAATCTAAAGCACAAAACATCGCTCTTGCACCACGTGCCCTGAGGAGATCGATCTCTACCGGGGACAATACGATTATTCAGCCGGCAAATCCTATTGATCTATCACCCTCATTGTTCTTCGATTATGGGTCACTGCAGGTCTGCAGCATATGGCCTATGTCCTCGTGATGCTGGCCTCCTTCGCCCAAATCTTCATTGCTGCACTGCGCCTCGTCCACACACCACCGTGGTGTTAAGCAACGCGCGTCGCCGGAAGATACCTCTAGCAGGCTGCCCTGCCGCCCTCTATCGTACATTGTTAGTTTTTACCTACTGCTGCCTGCATCTCCTTTTGGTTTATCCGGTCACTGACCAAGGTTGAGTCGCCCACCACCGGTTGACCTCGTGCATATGTACTTCGACATCTATGTGGACTACATCGGCCTCTACCTCCTTGGTCATGCGGCTATGCCGGGCCCGGGCACATGATGATGGTAGAACACCTTCCTGCGTTATTACTTCTAATCATCCCGTCCACACGTCCTCATCGATGGTCTGTCATCATCACCATTCAACTTGTAGGCGGGGTGGGCTCTTACCGCAACCCGCAAGCTCACCCCGCAAACTTTCGCTTCGTGGCTATTGTGGCCCAATTGCAATTTCTTTGTGGCCCAGTGTCCTTTAACCCGCGAAGCCCGTTGGGCAAAAGCCAGAATCCGCAAGGACCCGCAACAAGTGCACGTCCCTTCTCGCCGTCACGGTAGCGTGGCGTCGTGTGTCGCAATTCTCCACTCGCCATCCTCCCGAAGACACGAACCCTACCACTGTCGCAGATGGGAACACCGGTTCCGGCCGTGACGGGCGGCGGAAACCTGGCCCTCGGCTCGAGCTCAAGAGGCCCTGGGATAAAACTAGTCAGTATAGTACAATTATATTTGGTTGACGATAACAAAACCAGCACACAATCCTGACCTAGGAGCAACATGCAGTACAAATGCAAAAGAATAGCAAGACTGTCTTAGTGGAACACTAGAACTAGTCATTTACTCATGTGCAAAGACAATGAAGATACTCTTTTAGTATTTCTCTAATAGATATTTACTTATTTCAGGCCATGCTGACTTCAAGATAACAGGACATAGGTGATGGAGAGGATTAGTTGGAATAAAAATTAAAACTTGTCTGTTAGACTGAATATCATCTCTCTTTATTAGTAGTTCAATGAGATTTTCACAGTAGAGGTAAACAACATGTAATCAATATAACTAGATCCAGTAGAGGTAGGATCTCTCGCCGTGTCGACCGTAGGCCACTCGCCTAGTTCGCCGGCATCGTGACTAGATGTATGAACTTGTATTTCTCTCCCTCTTAATGAAAAACGGGCATACAACCCGGTAGCGAAAAAAATGAGATTTTCACAGTTGTTTTCTACCTCTCTGCCCAGAATATCAGGCTCGAGATCTGGAGCAAAGTCAAGATCTGATTTTGTTTGATCTAATCTTATTTGATCCCCAGTCGCTGGCTCTACATGCAGCCTCTCACCCTCTTCAATGATGCTGTTAAGTTTCTGATTCAGTTCATGTATATCACTTGTGACTATGTAGTCGATACCAACATCTAATGCTAGAGTGATGAACTGAATTGGGCATATGTGCTTGATGTACGTGAGCGTGCTTGCTGTCTACATAAGTGCTTGTTCTACGTAAGGGTTCAGTGCTTGCTGTAGGCTAGGCCATTCTGCTTGCCTGTGCGTAAATGCTTGCCGACGATAGTGGGCTTCAAATTAAATGTTTGTTCGCCAGTCCCACTGGCCGTTCGCGGTGATAGCCTTGCGGCCAACCGACTACTCCCGCATAGCCTGCTTAATAGTTTGGTGGACAGCGTTGCGGCTGGTGGTCTATCCACGACCCGGCCCGCCCTGCCTGCAACGAGTCACCGTAGATCGAGATGCGCCTCCACCAACTTTTTCCATCGTCGTCTTGCCTCGCATGCATTCAGCTAGATTAGCGGATTGTGCGTGAATCACTCCGTTCCCATACATCCATCACTAAGTACTACTCTCTTTGTCCCTAAATATATATCGTTTACGTTTCCCGAGAAACAACTTTGACTAAATATGTGGCACGCACACCAACTATGATAAATATAAAGGGACGGAGGGAGTACATCAATCTTCTCATCAAGACAACCAGGCTACTGCTATGTCATCCCCTTGGGTCGTAGCACTCCGCGCTCATGGTTGCCAACATACGTACGTACGCTACGCTACACTAATTAATTTCCTGCTGCAACACATGTTGCCAACGTTGACGACGTGCGTGACTGCGTGTGTTGGTTTTGCTGACGCTAACACAGCAGAAACGGGGACCTGGCGCGCGGGCAACCGCGCAAGCAGTCAGCAGTGATGCAATGCAAGCCAAGGGCATCATCTTATTTCCGTGCGAAACACTGATGTTTTGAACAGTTAAAGCTGGTAGGCGGTAGCTGATCTCGATCGATGCTGACGCCTACTTTCCTCTTTTAATGGATGGATAGTGAGTGAGGCTCAAAAACGCTGCACGCAGATCCACCGTAGTCGGCGGAGAAGCCAACGCGATGCGTCGCACTCTTGCTGGAGCTAGACTGCTACGGCTACCTAGCTTTCGCCTTCCGGTGTTGATGTAGTAGAAGTGTGCTGTGCTGCTGTCCAGTGATCGAGCCATCAGTGTCCACCGCGTTGTCGCGCATGTGTCTGAATATACACACAGACACAGTAGTACCACCTGCAGCTGATTTGGACGGGCGACGCAGATCTTTTCCGCCGCATGTCCTTTTCGCCGCCGACTACCTCTACCAGGCTACCAGCGCGGTCGCGGCACCGGTTGCGCGCGCACTCTTTCCGTCATTCCGTGTCCCCTCTCAGGCTGCCACATGCCGTGACCGCCGTTCAGCGCCAAGATTTCCGCACGTTTTCCTGTCTTTCCGCGACCAGGCCAGGGGAGGAGGCCGCCCAAGATTAGCCGCTAAGTAATGTATACAGCCTGTTTGGAAGAATCTGGTTTTTAAAAACTGCGTGGATCCAAACAATCTAGTTTTTGTTCAGTTTCTTGTGTTAGCTTTTGCTAAATTCTTAAAACAAAAAGCTATTGATACCTGTTTTTTTGCTAGTTTCTTGTGACCCTGTGAGCAAAATGAAGCCACGTTCTTAAAAACTGAGGACACCCCCATAGTAGCGTACTCCTACATCTCCTCCATTCTTGTCATCGTCCCGCCGAGTGCTGACTCCCTTGGTGGCCCCGGCAGTAATACCCTAGAAGCCGTTCTTCGCCTTAAAGACGTCGGTACGTTGCAACAGAAAAAAAAATCAATATTCATGTGATATAGAAAAAGAAATATTAGATATCTATTTATGATTTATTTTTTCTATAAATTTTAAAAACTATAATTTATTTTACAGTAACTATGACGTTCATAATACAAGTTAATATTGTTTCGAATTAGAATACAAACTTGGTAGTTTTTTTTTTCTGTTGTAAGGTATATAAATATTTACTTGTAAATATATCGTAACTTTAATTTCCATCCTATTCATGTCTTCATAGACTTAAATATCAAGCCTCACGGTCTCCCTTTTTTATGATTTGTCATGACTTATAAAAATACTTAATTTTAATATCTGATTACAGTAGGCATGGAGTTAGATTTGCCATCGTGACAATGGTTAGTTTGTCTTCATTGATGATTATGATAGATTTCCATATAGCACCTCTCGCCTAGGATTACTCTGCTTTATGTATACAACTTAACTTAGGGATCGATGACATCGGTTGATCTAGATTCTGAAAAAGAAGTTTTATTTCAAAAAGAAAAACGAAAAAAATGATAAAACAAAGAAATTCGCCGTAAGTTAATATTTGGAAGAGATAGGAGGATATCCTTGGCGGCAGCGACACAAGACTCTGGCAGAAGCGACGACCATGATCCTAATGACGGTGGTTGCCCTATGGGCGGCGGATGCCTTGGATCCGGCAAAGCGGAAGCGGATCATGTCGGCTCATGTCTGATCAGCTATTTCTGACTGGACGACGACGAATGAAGGTGGGCTAACCGGCGACATGTGGCACCACCTCACTTGAAGTGGATGAAGATGAAAGCAGCGGAGGTTTGCAGTGATGGCGCACTAAGAGCAACGCCAACTTGACGACTTCCACTCGCCGAATTGGCCGTTTTAGGAGAGGATGTTGGATGTGCCTAGTCATAGTTTATTCCTTTTTTTGGTTGTGTGCTCTCCTTTTTGTTGAGACGTGAGTCTAAATGCTCTTGTACCCTTTTGGCTGTATATATCCTTCGTGGATATAGAGACCGAATTAATGAATCCATTATATAAAAAAGGAAGAAATTAAAGGCAAATGCATATCAAATATGTCCAACTCGGTCTAAACAACAAGACGCAAGAGAATCGGTGTCCAAGTCAACACATGAGCTTTAAAAAAACACTTGTTCCAATTCCACTAACTTGTACAGTGTGCGTGGCAGATGGACTTTCATAATTAGCCATTGCCGGAAGTTACGAGGCAGCTACTATCTTGTAAATTGTAATTGTCTGGTTCAGAGGAAGATCTAAAGAAGAAGTCTATCGGCACACCCAGAAGAGCGCCACGGGAAAAGAGATCGAGAGAAAAAAGTTGCTGGCTTGCTGCAAATTATATAGTACTCCCTCTATTTCAAATTATAATAAAACGTTTTGGCATTTTTAGGTATATTACTTTTATTATGTATCTAGAGATAGTATATATGTAAGTGCATTATGTATCTAGAAAACCCAAAACATCTTGCAATTTGGAGCTAGAGAGTGCTTTGCAGTCAGCACACGTGTGGATAAGCAAATGGTAGTTCTACTTATAACAATGCTAATGGCAACAAGGCACATTTTGCTGCTCACGTCTGAAAACAACGTCCATTCTATTCGGTTAGGATAACAAGAGGCATGTGGGAATGAGAGACACTGCAGGAACATGCGATGGATAGGATTTGGAAGACACAGCTTGTTTCAACTTTGTAACCATCCAAAAACATTTACAAGATGGCTACATTGCCTCAGAGAGTTGTGGACAAGTGAGTTCTTATTCTACCGTACAAGTACGATGACTATTCTTCAATCTGACGATGGCAAAGAGATGTATGAGTCCACTTCTACATCAGCTAAAAGTTCATCAGCAATTCAGCATCTCAGCATTCCTTAGGGTGAAGAAAAGATATTTCCTTTTGATTGGTTCATGGCTACAAGCATTGCTGTAATCTTGCTTATCTTTTTTTTTCTTCCCTTCTTTGTTTCTTAGCTTCTTGTTGGACATGTTTTGTTTCTTTTAATAAAGTCAGTAGGGGAGCTCCCTCTCCTGTTTGGCTCAAGATTCAGTATCTCACTCAGCAGCATTACATTCACCGACTACTGAGAGAGATGATGAGACAAATGCAGGAGGCCATAGTTTTCCCCAAATCCTCCCTTGAACAGCCAGCACGAGCAGCACAGTTCATCAACACTGTCTACTGAGAGAGATGATGAGACAAATGCAGGAGGCCATAGTTTTCCCCAAATCCTCCCTTGAACAGCCAGCACGAGCAGCTCGTACAGTTCGTCAACACCGTCTATGCTTGTCAGCTCCCTGAAGAAAAACTTGTATCGGTATACAGATAGACACAGCCAGCACCAGTCACTGCAGGTTCGCAGTTGCTTCCAGTGTGTGCAAACACAAACTGTAGAGTGGATCCTACGTTGAATCTGAAAATGAAATTTGCAGAGGGACCATCTTGTTACTGTTTATGTATAGTTTCCTTTGCTACACAACTCATCCTGTTGGGCCAGTTCTGGCTCTTTCATTGATTTCTCACCAGGAATTCAGGACGGCCAGAAACTCTGAATCTGATGGAAACTCCTTGGCAAGTTGGCAAGTGAAGCTGATGATGGTTTCTTTTGAAATATGGAAAAAAAAAAGACAGAGGTTCAGAGAGAAAGGGAACTGGATCCCAGAACGGTATATATATGCAATGCAAGATTCACATGCAACATTGTGAGGAGAGGATGAATGAAAACAACTGGTAGCTAACACGCCAGTGGACTCATCAAACGGTGGTTATAACAGTGTAGATTTCACAGTTTGCTTTCTGTTGCAGCATCATAAACGGAACCAAGCGCACATGCATCGAATCAAATGGATCATGGTCATGTAAGGAACTTCTGAATGGAGCTTTTGATTCAACTTGCTATTTCATTCCCTCTTCTTTCAATTAGTCTATGCACAGTACACTGCTTCCTAAACAAAATATCTAGTCTCTCTTAAAAAAACAAAAAAAATGGCCCAAGAATCTCTAACGAACAACTCTCCTGATCCTCACTGGAAGGCCGCCGCTGATGGACGCGGTGAGCCCCGACACGAACTTGGGCGCGCAGGCGGCGGCGCCACTGTCCCCGACGACCTCGACCTCAAACGCCCTCACGACGGCCACCGCGACCGCCTTCATCTCGGTGACGGCGAGCTCCTTGCCGAGGCAGACGCGGAGGCCCGCCTGGAACACGGGGTACCTGTACAGGCTCTCGGGCACGAACGTCCCGCCGGGGCCGGTGAGCCAGCGGTCGGGGCGGAACGCGCCGTGGTCGGCGCCCCAGATGCGCGGCATCCGGCCCATGGCGTAGGGGTGGTACGTCACACGCGTGCCGCCGGCCACGTAGGTGCCGTCGGGGAGCACGTCGGGGCCCGCGCAGAACTTGGAGTCGAACTGCACCGGCGGGAACAGCCGCATGTTCTCGTACAGCACCGCGTGGGTGTAGTGCAAGCGCTTGAGCTGCTCGTAGGTGAGCGGCGTGGTGGACTCGTCGCCGGCCTCCGCGCGCATGGCGGCCGCCACGGCCGGGTTCTTGGACAGGAGCATGAAGAGCGTGGTGAGCGCGGAGGACACGGTGTCGCGCCCGGCCAGGAGGAAGCTGACGACGATGTCGCGGAGGTACTTGTCGTCGACCTCGTGGTGCGCGTCGCCGGCCGAGGCCATGAAGCGGGACAGGAGGTCGTGGCTGCCGGCGACGCCCAGCTTCCGGCGCTCCCGGATCATGGCAGCCGCGAGCTCGTCGACGAGCTTGATGGCCTCCCTGAGCTCCCTCTCAGACCCCACGTTGAGCAGGCGCTTGGCCCTCCACAGCAGCGGTGACGCCGCGGCGCCGCGCATGGCGCAGAGCCGCGAGGCGGTGTCGAAGGCGTCGGCGAGCTTGGACACGGGCATCTCCATCTCGAGGCAGCACGAGTCGATGCCGAAGGAGATCTTGCAGATGGTGTCGAACGCGAAGCGGCGGAACACGTCCTGCAGGTCGATGACCGCGCCGGCGTCGGCGGCGGCGGCGAGGACCGGGACGAGGCGGGACTCCACCTCCTGCGCGACGATCCCGAACGCGTAGGACCGGACGGCGACGCTGCCGAGCTCGAGGCTGGCCATCTTGCGCTGGTGGCGCCAGGCGTGGCCGTCGACGTTGAAGATGCCGCGGCCGAGGAGGTCCCCGAGCACCGCCGCGAAGGCCTTCCCCTTGGGGAAGTTGTCGAAGTTGGTCCGGAGCATGTACTCGACGTTGGCCGGGTTGGCGGTGACGGTGCAGTCGAGGACGTGGACGTGGACCGTGCCCGTGGGGGATTCCCGGAGCAGGTGCGCGTACCAGTCGCCGACGTTGGTGAAGTCCCGCGCCCACGACCCCGTCAGGTACGCCCGGCACACGTGGCAGCTGCACCAGGGCCACCGCCGGAGGAGCGTCAGCACCACGCCCAGCGCCGCGACGCAGAGGGCGGCGACGAACAGGGCCGCGCCCAAGCACTGCGCCGCCCATGGCAACGACGAGTAGGCTGCTGCTGCTTCCATGGCGACGACGGGCGCTTCTGTTCTGTTCCGGTGTGGAACAGGGAGAAGAAGGTTGGGTCGGGAAATGTGTGTGTGGTTTGTGTTGTGCGGCAGAAGACTGAGGCGGCTTGCCTCTATATATAACGCAGGCAGACCGGGAATACGCACATGGGGCACGTGCGTTTTGGATTAAGCAACGTTGGTATTGACCTTTTTGGCTGCTTTTTTTTTAGCGCTGTCACAGACTCACAGTTCAGGTCCTCCTCGTTGTGCTAACAGTTGGTGGCAGTTGGGCATGCCGATTGCCTGCCACCCAAGAGTGGAAGGTTGATTTTTTTTTAACCTTTAAACTAAAAGAAAAATGCTTCACGTTGGACGACGGTGCATTCCCCTGGATGCCATGCCACCCAGGGACTGAGCATGCTGTTGCTGTCTTATGAAACCACCGTATGTATAGCAACGTTGTTTATTGAAAAATAGTAAGATAAAGAGAGAGTTGGTTGGAGCCTCCAAGGCCATGTCCTTGACATTTTGTTCCACAAATACGTGCATGAGTAGGATAACGAAATCGCAGGCGCGCAGCACAGGCAGGCACCCGATGGAGGCCGCCAACCGCGGCACCGCGCGACATCCGGCCGCCGTCTGCCGGGATTCGAGAGCACAAGGACCAGAGGAGATGTGCTGGCTGCCGCAGCCTGCACACCGACCAACCTCCGTCCGCGAGAGAGAGGGGATTTGGGGGAGGAGACACAAGAGGAAGTAGGAGAAGAAGATGGTGACGTGCCGCCAGATACCGCTGCCGAACTGAGCCGCTGACGCCGACGATGAAGAGACACCTAGGGTTTCGTTGAGCGCACGCAGAGCACCAGGAGGACGCAACGCCAGGGGAAGCACGCCGCCACGCCAGGAGAGGGAGGGAGAGGGAGGGAGAGGAAAGGAAGGCGGACCGACAGCGTCGCGGAACTCCGGAGCTGGAACCCAACCTAGGTACAAAGCCACCAATGTAAAATCACAGCAAACTAGAGCAAAAGAATCCCTCGCGGAGGAACGGGAAAATACGCGGAGCAGCGACGTAACAAGAAGCCTCCAAGGCCATGCCTTTAAAGTTTTAAAAACGAAGATCAAAGAGAGGGGTTGGTTGGAGCCTCCAAGGCCATGTCTTTAATGTTTATTTTTTTTCCACAATGCGTACACGCATAATCGTCGCTAGCATGTTATCTCTGCGATCGTCTTTGAAACATTGAACCCATAAATTTTAAGATTGACAAAGTATCATATGCATCAAGGCCATGTCGTCTTTAGAAATTTATATCTGGAAATGGAAGTGAGGTGTAACTGAAACATTTTTCTTCCTTATTGTAAGCCGTTTTTCATTTTGAAGGGTCAAAGTTAACAACTTTTAACTGAAAGCTAGTCATATATTGATTTGGTGTAAAAAAAAGTTGCATTAATACATTCATCTTCAACGTAGCAATTGGCAATATTTCATAAGAGAAATTAAAGGTAAAAATTCAATTTTGAAGACTTTCCTCTAGTATAATACTCCTTACATTGTGAGGGTTAAAAATATATTGGGTTTGGACTATCTTAAGGATTGAAATATTAATTTGTGCTGCGTGTGAGTCATGAATCGGGTAGTGGGACAAAGTGAGTACTCTAACCATTGATGTTGCAACTTGCACTTAGAGCAAGTACAATAATACATGTCAGCTTGGCTTACAATCAAATTATCTCAACAAAATCTTACATGGAGAAAAGAGAGAATAACTTCAACAGCGGCCGACAGAGGAGGAAGGAGAATGGACGGCGGATGAGGATGGTGAATAGGAGAAGATGAGGATGGGTTAGTGGCGGGTCCCACATATATAAAAAATATTTTTTTTGAAAGTTGTGGAGACTATTTAGGGCATGTTTGGCATAGCTTTCGTGAGCTGTTTTTTTTACCGAACACGTATTTCCGAAATAGCTTCATGGGTGAAGTTGTTTTTCTCCTCATTTCTTAAAAATATGAGTTGGGATGAAGCTTAAAAAAAGTAGCTTATCCTAGCTCTCTCCCTCATTTCTCTCTCTTATCCATATATGAAGCTGTTGGTGAAGCTATTTTGCCAAACAGTTTTTACAAAACAGCTCAGCTTCACCTAAAAGATGCTCATGAAGCTGTTAAAAAAAACAGAAGCTGAGTTGTGCCAAATGGAGCCTCTTAGTATCTGAGTAGTCTTTTAAGTTACTAGTCTCAAAATGACTACTCTCTCTGTCCCATATTATTCGTCGTTTTTGGTTTTCGTGCCACAAGTTTGACTTGATTTGTGTAATATTTGTATCTCCAAATAAATTTATTAAAAAACTAGATTCGAAGATCTTTTCAATGATACCAATTATGTACCATAAATATTAATATTTTTTAATATATATTTTGTCAAAGTTTTTTTCGGAAGCGAAAGCGACAGATATTATTTTTTGACGGAGGAGTACTCAAATATTTTTTTGAGAATATTAAAATATTTTTGACGGAGAGAGGAGTAACCAAGTCGGCATGCATGCTGGCGCATCAATCTGAGAAATGGACCGAGTGATCCACCAACAAGCAGTTGATCCACTGGATTCCAAGGTGCGCGTGCCTCCAGGTACATCCCGTAAAGTACAACGGCTACAGCACCGGCTCGTTCGTTTGAGTGCTGTCCACGCTTGCCACGTGGGCCGAGTGATCCGATCCGATTCGTTCTATGACACAGACAGACGCCTGCAGCAGATCCATGCATCGTCATCATCACCAGTCCATCATGGTGGATAGGCGGTGCGTGCGACCTGCAGGAGGCCGCCGCCCGGTGGTCTCGCGCCGCCCACGTCGCCGGCCGGGGCAGCTAGCTCTGTTCGCGTCAAATCGATGTGCTTCTCCATCTGACATGTGGCTGGCTGGCCGGCGCGAGCGGCCTGCCGGCAGCAGGAGGACAGGCCGGATCGATCACATAGTCACGTCATCGGTCGTCGATGGACTGCCGGGGACCGGGGGTGGCAGTGGTTGCCTGGTTATTGGTGATGTTCCATCGCCACGCCATGGGCTTGTAGTAATCCCATGTACTCCTGCGTCCCATACTGCCGGGGACCGGGGGTGGCAGTGGTTGCCTGGTTATTGGTGATGTTCCATCGCCACGCCATGGGCTTGTAGTAATCCCATGTACTCCTGCGTCCCATAATATCTAATATCTGTTACTTGGTTTCCGTGCCATAAGTTTAACTCAATTTATAAAAAATACGTATAACATTTATATTTTTAAATAAATTTATTAGAAAACTGGATTTAAAAACCTTTCTAATGATACCAATTATGTACCATAAATATTAATATTTTTTAATATATATTTTGTCAAAATTATTTCTCAGGAAGCGAAAACGACAGATATTTTGGGATGGAGGGAGTATGTTTCCAGCTCCTTGGCCCACTCCAGATGCTCATCATCCTCGTCTAATTCCTTAATTTGCAGGAAACACGTAAAGAAAAGAAAAGTGACGCTAAAACGCACGCACAGTAATAACGGAATTAGTAAAAAATATTTTCTACAATTGCTCAACGATCTCTCAAAAGTAGATCTTCTATCCCTTCTCCCCTATATAACTAGCTATAGAAGATCTCTCAAAAACAATTTGGACATATAAGAGCGTTGTGGTGCAACACATTACTCAAAAGTCAAAACCCATCCATTATATCCATGCTTACACGTGATGTCTACACGTCATGGTCAAATCTGTTTTTCATTATATCCATGCTGATATCTACATGTCATGGTCAAATACTCCCTCCGTCCCATATTAATTGACGTTCTGGCAGCTCATTCAAACGTCTAGATTCATACGAAGCTCCATGCACGTGGACACAACCCTGCCCAGATTCAAAGATTGTTGGATGTACGTGATACGGAGTTAAAACGTCATATATAATGGGACAGAGGGAGTATGTTTTTCTTCTTCGTCGTCCCTATACACTACACTCCTCCGAGCTTCGAACAGATGGGCACTGGCGCGAGGCATGGCCGCGGGGGCACACAATGACACGTGGCGTGGGCTATTGTGAAGCAACTCAACATGGGACCCACATATAGGAGAGGTCCTGATGTCTCTTTTTTAGTGGAGAGGATATACATTTTGAGATATCCCTAAAAAATACGATATTTAGGAATAGAGAAGGAGAGGAGAGATCTGGTGGAGATGCTCATGTGAAAATAATAAGGCATTTTTATAGTCTCAGTTTGATTTTGGTAATTAAGTGACAACCTTAGAAAGACTAATGTGTTTTATGTCAGATCAATAGGTATTTAGTCCACAGGTACACGAGGATGAGCAAGACATAGAGCCATGGTGGAAAGATGGCTTGTGCATGATGCAAGTGCTCAAGTAGTGAAAATTGAAGGAGCTCATTGAATATGAGACATGATATAGTGTCATGTGGTTAGGTGGAGAAGATCAAGTGGCAAGGCTTAGCTATGAAGGACAGGGTCGTCGCAAGTGTGAAAGGCATGCTAGAGGCTCGGGTGCGATGGATCGTCGAGGCGGTGAAGCGCGAGTAGAGGGCTTGGCACTTATGGACCGAGACAACGGTAAAGAGCAAACGAGGCTATGGTCGATGAACCAATAAGGCCATGTGAAGCCGTGAAGTAGATCATATCATTCATGGAAGATCAAGCCAAATGTTGATTTGTGTTGGCAATCAAGTGGCTTGATGGAGGATGATGAAGGAACTTCATGCTATGGACAACGGTCGAGGTAGTGTGGTTGGATACACTTGATGGATGACCATTGTTCATCATTTGATGAATATGGGGGTAGGATGCTTGTGTGGAATCACCAACGTGGAGATGTTACTCTTTCAAAAAAAAAACTGACATGGAGAAGGAAATGGAATGCACAGGGCATTCACCGATTGAAGCTTGAGTAGAGAAATGTTTGATCAGTTTAGGAATGGCTGTACTATCAAGAGGAGTCTTTTTGTGAGCTAACTGGTTATCTAGTGCTACTGAGTGAGAACTAACTTTGCATTGAATTTAGATCGAATGGCATGGAAAGGAGCAAGTAAGAATCTTTATTTGAAAATGGATTTGAAAATGCTATTTAGTTAGCCTATGTAGTACTCGATGCTCTTATCTCACTGAGTGACGAGATAAAATTCAGATAGTGAAAGGAGAGCAAAAGGTTTAACTAAATTTATATAAAAAGTTATATATACTTATGAATCAAATAAGTGTACTATAATAATACATTCTATGATGAATCTAATGACATTAGTTGGGTATTATACATATCGATATCTTTGTATAAATTTATTTAGACTTAAAACAATTTGATTTGGTACTATAGTAAAGCTATTTCTTTTTTCAGGGTGTCCTGTGTAATTCTTAAAAAAAAAGTAGACACACCTGTTTTCCGATCCTGTTAAACGGATGGAATAGACAGAGGAGGATGGGCACGGGAAACCGTTTTGGCCTACTCCTACTCCTCTAGTCGGCGAGGCGGCCGGTGCACTGCACCCGTTTGTGTGCGGGTGCGCGCCGGTGATGGCCTTGGGATGAGCGTGACCTTGCGAAAATGACTCGTGTGGTGAGCTGGTGCACAGCGCAGCAGAAGCGCATGCGCCATGCCGCCCGGTCCCCGGTCCTCCGGTCTTGGTGGTCTGATCCACGCAAAAGGCTCTGTCGACTTGGGCAGTTTATATATAAAAATAAAATATTTATTATTATTACGCACATGGTCAAATGAACTTATTTAGGCCATGTTTGGTTCATGAATGTTAAAGTTTAACTCCCATCATATTAATGTTGCGGCAAATATATGGAGTACTAAATGTAGACTAATTGCATGCATATCGGCACATATTAGGAGTAATTTACGAGACGAATCTATTAAGCCTAATTAGTCCAAAATTAGAAACTTTTTATCAAATAAGACGCAAGTGCTACAGTGTTTGTTAAACTTTAACACCTCTAACTAAACAGTCCCTTAGTTTCTCTCTAAAAACTTTACATCCTATCACATCAGATGTTTGGACACATGCATAGAGTATTAAATGTAGACTAAAAAATAACTAATTGCACAGATTGTGTGTATTTTGCGAGGCGAATTTTTTAAGCCTAATTAATCTATGATTAGATAATGTCATACTACAGTAAATATGTGCTAATGATGGATTAATTAGTCTTAATAAATATATCTCACAGTTTACTGACGAGTTCTGTAATTAGTTTTTTTTAATTAATATCCGAATACCTCTTCCAACATTCCATATGACACACAAAATTTTACGCCCTCAAGCTAAACAAGACCGTAAGTCGGCAAAGTACTCGATCTGTGACAAGTTGAAAACGACGTGCAGGGGCCGGCAAATTAGGGCCGTGTTCAGATGCCGAATTCGGGTGGCAGAATTGGTACAGTGCGCATTATATGCGCACTGTAACAATCCGTTTGTATTTGGTAAAAATTGTCTAAACTTCGACTAATTAGGCTTAAAATGTTCATCTTGAAAAGTACAACAAAACTGTGCAATTAGTTTTTAATTTCATCTACATTTAGTACTCCATGCATGTACCAACATTTTAATGTGATGAGGATCTTCTTTTTTCCTTGTGAAATTTAAGGTTGAAATTTGGCATCTAAACAAGGCCTAGGAACCAACTCCAGCCATCACATCACATTCCCACCCCGCTACATGCATCTTCTTTGGTTAGAGACCATCAACCCGGCCCCTGCAGTTTTGTGAGTTATTTGTACTCACTTGAAGTGTAAAGAAAGTACTTCACTCCATTCCAACAATTCATTTTGTGGACTTCCTAAACAAAGTTGTACTTTCTCCATCCACAAAAAGATGCAACTATGGGATCTGTGCCAGTCAAGCTAACAAGTTTTACTACAAAAAGATTTCATGATTAATATAATGATACTTATTTTGTATGATAACATTTATAGTTTTTATATAACTTTGGTCAAACTCTAAATTGTTTGACTCTTCGAAAAATGAGAATAATTACGTCCTTGTGCAAACAAAGGGAGCAGATGTCTTTGAGCTCTACAACTCTGATATAAACTTTTCCTTCATCCAATATTAGTATGTTGCATGCTAGCTTTAAAACTAACTAGGCATCTCAAGCTAATGCATAACAAACTCAAAATTTTATATTTTGTTGGATTAATGTACCAAGAAAATACCGTATTTCATTTCACAAACATGTCAAGGGAGCAAATGTATCTATAAGATGCAATGTCTCACAACTAACAATAATGCAATGATGACTCCATTATATTGGTGGTTAAAATGAATGACTCGAAAATGTATATTTTTCTTGGAAGCTACAACAATTTTCTTGGCGGTGTGTGATAACACCTAAGAAAATGATGAATTACCTTGCTGGATTATAATGACACTCAAGAAATATGGAATTGCCTTGGCGGTTTCAAATGACACCCAAGAAAATTAGAATTGCCTTAGTGGTTTGTAAATAATACTTAAATACCTTGGCGGTTTGAACTAGCACTCAAAGAAATATAAAAATTACCTTAACAGTTTAAGTTAGCACTCAAGAAATATCCACTTCCTTAGAGGTTTCATAGGACCTCTAAGGTAATGATATATCTAAGGAAACAATTGAAACATACGTCTGAAATAGTTAAAACATTTGGAACATACGTTTGCAACATACGTGTATAGCCACTGCAACATACGAAACATCTAGACGAAACCCTTTCAACGTACGTTTGAAATAGCTGAAACATTTGAAACATACAATTGCAACACACGTATATAGCCATTGCAACATATGCAACACCAGATCTACTTTTGCAACATTCAGATGAAACATATGCAACATACATCTGAAACGCATGAAACATACGGTTGCAACATATGCTCATCTACTTGCTACTGCCCAATTAAGGCTTGTTGACATAGGCGTGGGGGAGAACAGTGCGAGGCACGAGGTGCGTGCATGGCGCGAGGCACGGGCGGGGTGCGTGGCATGAGGTGGGTCTGGCGTGAGGTGTGAGGCGCAGGGGCACGCACGCGAAGCGGGTTCGGCGCGAGGCATAGGGGCGCGTGGCGCGAGACGGTTCCGTCCTGTGGAAATGTCAAGATTCTTTTTGATAATGGGTCGGTCAGACCTGGTTCGCAGGTCCAGTGAAGATACACGTCCGACCAGACGTAACACCGAAGAAAATTGGAGTTGCCTTGTGGTTTGTAACAACCCTCAAAAAATTACCTTGGCGGTTTGGACTAGCACTCAAATAAACATAAAAAACTACCTTAACGGTTTAAGTTAGCACTCCAGAAATTATGCATTTCTTAGAGGTTTCGTACGAAGGACCTCTAAGGTAATGATATATCTTTGCAAGTTCAATTTCGCCTCTTAAAAAAGTGTTTGCTGTCAAAGATATTCCATTTTCTGGTATGGCATCATAACCGTACCTTTGTAGATAAATATTTTAAGAACGTCTCATGCTATTTTTGTGGCAGGATTCGAATGCAAGCACATCAACGGTCAAATTTAAATCATGATTTGTAGAACGGTAAAATAAAAAAGGAAATAAAAGAAAAAGGAAGCACACCGTCTCCTCCACGGCAGCCACTCCTGCTGTGCTTGCCGCAGCGTACTCGTCGGTTGGTCGGTCGGACCTCGTGGACGTGTGGAATAGAATTGGCCACGTACGCTAGTGGTGTTTATTTCTAGCAAGCACCGTCTCTGTCGTGGAAAGCACAGTTGTCGAACAGTGAGAGCGTACCACGGTACCACTGTCGCTCGGATCGGACTGACACCGTACGTTATGTCGGCGGTGGATCGGCTGGAGATCGATGCGGTCGCCTTCAATCGGCGTCGCCTCCCGGTGCAGCAGACGTCGGGCCAGTGGCTGTACTACTACTGTCAACGGCGCATGTGTTTGAAGAGGAGTTGATGACGACTGGCCGGGACACGGCTGCCTGCGCGCGGCCAAGTCGACCAGCAGTAGCAGCCTAGTACGCCGACCAGAGAGCACGGCGATGACCCCGTCTGTCGCGGTCCCTTTCCTAGACTGCCGCTGCCTAGTGCTCCTACCTACTAGCCAGTACTCTTGTTTAGTTCCCTAATTCTTCCCTAAATTCCACTATAAAAAAGAAGATTCCCCGTCACATCAAAATGTCGGCAAATGCATGGAGTACTAAATGTTGATGAAATCAAAAACTAATTGTACAGTTTTGTTGTACTTTGCGAGACGAACATTTTAAACCTAGTTAGTCAAAATTTGGATAATTTTTACCAAATACAAACAAAATGCTACAGTAATTCTGATACAGTGTTTTTCTCTCCAATTCTCTGAACTAAACGAGGCCTAGCAAACAAATCCTCGCCGCACGTCGCCGCAGCTACTGGTCATCCCCACTCCCTTCATTTCCGCATGTTTCAGGGCTTTCAGCATCCAGGCCCGCAGGCTTGATCCCTGGAATGTAGGAGTGACCGTGTGAGGTTGTCTTAAAATATCTCTAGATATAGATTAGGATCGTGTAATCTCAGACTGGTTTTATCTCTAAGAGAGACCTTCTACTTATATAAGTACTGTAATCATATATAATATGTTCGGGAGACCAGAAATACAGTCACCAATATCACTAGTTCTATTTTTCCTATATGGTATCATGAGTTCAAGTCCTAATCTAAAGCACAAAACATCGCTCTTGCACCACGTGCCCTGAGAAGATCGATCTCTACCGGGGACAATACGATTATTCAGCCGGCAAATCCTATTGATCTATCACACTCATCGTTCTTCGATTATGGATCACTGCAGCATATGGCCTATGTCCTCGTGATGCTGGCCTCCTTCGCCCAAATCTTCATTGCTGCACTGCGCCTCGTCCACACACCGCCGTGGTGTTAAGCTACGCGCGTCGCCGGAAGATACCTCTAGCAGGCTGCCCTGCCGCCCTCTATCGTACTCCCTCCATGTTGGTAAAAGAAGTCGTTTTGGACAAGGTTTAAGTCAAACATTGGGAATATAAATCATGAATAACTTTTAAGTTATTGAGTTTGAAAATATAAAAACTATATGAATAGATTTGTCTTGAAATATACTTTCATAAAAGTATACATATAATACTTTTAAATAAATATTTTTATAGAAAAATAAAGTCAAAGTTATGCTTTGAAGACCGTGTCGTTGTCTAAAACGACTTCTTTTACCAATATGGAGGGAGTACATTGTTAGTTTTTATCTACTGTTGCCTGCATCTCCTTTTGGTTTATCTGGTCACTGACCAAGGTTGAGTCGCCTGCCACCGGTTGACCTCGTGCATATGTACTTCGACATCTATGTGGACTACATCGGCCTCTACCTCCTTGGTCATGCGGCTATGCCGGGCCCGGGCACATGATGATGGTAGAACACCTTCCTGCGTTATTACTTCTAATCATCCCGTCCACACGTCCTCATCGATGGTTTGTCATCATCACCATTCAACTTGTAGGCGGGGTGGGCTCCTACCGCAACCCGCAAGCTCACCCCGCAAACTTTTGCTCTGTGGCTATTGTGGCCCAACTGCAATTTCTTTGTGGTCCAGTGTCCTTTAACCCGCGAAGCCCGTTGGGCAAAAGCCAGAATCCGCAAGGACCCGCAACAAGTGCACCTCCCCTCTCGCCGTCACGGTAGCGTGGCGTCGTGTGTCGCCATTCTCCACTCGCCATCCTCCCGAAGACGCGAACCCTACCGCTGTCGCAGATGGGAACACCGGTTCCGGCCGTGACGGGCGGCGGAAACCTGGCCCTCGGCTCGAGCTCAAGAGGCCCTGAGATAAAACTAGTCAGTATAGTACAATTATATTTGGTTGACGATAACAAAACCAGCACACAATCCTGACCTAGGAGCAACATGCAGTACAAATGCAAAAGAATAGCAAGACTGTCTTAGTGGAACACTAGAACTAGTCATTTACTCATGTGCAAAGACAATGAAGATACTCTTTTAGTATTTCTCTAATAGATATTTACTTATTTCAGGCCATGCTGACTTCAAGATAACAGGACATAGGTGATGGAGAGGATTAGTTGGAATAAAAATTAAAACTTGTCTGCTATACTGAATATCATCTCTCTTTATTAGTAGTTCAATGAGATTTTCACAGTTGTTTTCTACCGCTCTGCCCAGAATATCAGGCTCCAGATATGGAGCAAAGTCAAGATCTGATTTTGTTTGATCTAATCTTATTTGATCCCCAATCGCTGGCTCTACATGCAGCCTCTCACCCTCTTCAATGATGCTGTTAAGTTTCTGATTCAGTTCATGTATATCACTTGTGACTATGTAGTCAATACCAACATCTAATGCTAGAGTGATGAACTGAATTGGACATATGTGCTTGATGTACGTGAGTGCTTGCTGTCTACATAAGTGCTTGTTCTACGTAAGGGTTCAGTGTTTGCTGTACGCTAGGCCATCTTGCTTGCCTGTGCGTAAATGCTTGCGGACGATAGTGGGCTTCAAATTAAATGTTTGTCCACCAGTCCTACTGGCCGTTCGCGGCGATAGCCTTGCGACCGACCGACTACTCCCGCATAGCCTGCTTAATAGTTTGGTGGACAGCCTTGCGGCTGGTGGACTATCCACGACCCGCCTCGCCCCGCCAGCAACGAGTCACCGTAGATCGAGATGCGCCTCCACCAACTTTTTCCATCGTCGTCTTGCCTCGCGTGCATTCAGCTAGATTAGCGGATTGTGCATGAATCACTCGGTTGCCATGACATCCATCATTGAGTACTACTTCTTCTGTCCCTAAATATCTGTCGTTTGCGCTTCTCGAGAAACAACTTTGACTAAATATGTATTAAAAAATATTAATATTTATAGTACATAATTAGTATCATTAGAAAGGTCTTTGAATCTAGTTTTTTAATAAATTTATTTGGAGATACAAATATTGCACGTATAAACTTATGGTACGCACACCAACTACAACAAATATAAAGGGACGAAGGGAGTACGTCAATCTTCTCATCAAGACAACCGAGCTACTGCTGTGTCATCCCCGACCGTCGCAGCACTCCGTGCTCATGGTTGCCAACATACGTACGTACGTACGCTACACTACTTAATTTCCTGCTGCAACACATGTTGCCAACGTTGACGACGTGCGTGACTGCGTGTGTTGGTTTTGCTGACGCTAACACAGCAGAAACGGGGACCTGGCGCGCGGGCAACCGCGCAAGCAGTCAGCAGTGATGCAATGCAAGCCAAGGGCATCATCTTATTTCCGTGCGAAACACTGATGTTTTGAACAGTTAAAGCTGGTAGGCGGTAGCTGATCTCGATCGATGCTGACGCCTACTTTCCTCTTTTAATGGATGGATAGTGAGTCAGGCTCAAAAACGTTGCACGCAGAACCACCGATCCACCGTAGTCGGCGGAGAAGCCAACGCGATGCGTCGCACTCTTGCTGGAGCTAGACTGCTACGGCTAGCTAGCTTTCGCCTTCCGGTGTTGATGTAGTAGAAGTGTGCTGTGCTGCTGTCCAGTGATCGAGCCAGCATGTGTCTGAATATACACACAGACACAGTAGTGCCACCACCAGCTGATTTGGACGGGCGACGCAGATCTTTTCCGCCGCATGTCCTTTTTGCCGCCGACTACCTCTACCAGGCTAGCAGCGCGGTCGCGGCGCCGGTTGCGCGCGCACTCTTTCCATCCCCTCCGGGGCGCCCACACGCCGTACGTGGCCGCCGTTCAGCTCCAAGGCCTTGTTTAGGTTTGGAACCAAACTTTGTACAGTAAATGTCCCGTTACATTGTAGCAATTTTGTTTTTATTTGGTAATAAGTGTCCAAATATTGATTAATTAGGCTTAAAATATTCGTCTCGTAAAGTACAACAAAACTGTGTAATTAGTTTTTGATTTCAACTACATTTAGTACTCTATATATGTGCCGACATTTTGATGTGATGGGAAATCTTCTTTTTGTATAGTGAAATTTGAAAGTGAATTTGGATATCTAAACAAGGCCCAAGATTTCCGCACGTCTCCTGTCTTTCCGCGACGAGGACAGGGGAGGAGGCCGCCCGAGATTAGCCGCTAAGGGCACCCGCAATAGTATACTAGCAAGGCCCGTTCGGCTGTGCTGATAAGACGGCTGAAAAACACTGTTAGCTGATTTGTTGTGAGAGGAAAATACTGTTCCGGCTGAAAAAACAAGCTGAAAAAGACGGATTATAAGCCGGATAAGTAGGGCCTAAGCAAGCTTTCTGTAACAGTGTCCATGTAGGATAAAGTCTAAACTACAGATTACCTGTCCAACAATCTATCTATAACTCTGCTTCTTAGGTCCACATGTCAGCAATTTTTTTAGTCTGCCGTCTCTTTCTTCGTCCGTGAGGCCCGAAGCTCCGACGTTCCATCCCATCCCTCCGACGCAGGAAAACACGTGGGGCCCATGCAGCATGGAACCGCGTGCTATCGGCTTACCGCTTACGTCGACTGTAACGGCGATTTTCTCTCCCTCATGTTTTCTCCCTCCTACGTGTCGTCCCTGTAGATAGAGAAACTGTGGCTGCCCCAGTGCGTAATAATTTATATAGTAGTGTACTCGAATCTTTCTTGTCATGGACCTGCCGAGTGCCGACTCCCTGGTGGCCCCGGCAGTAATACCCTAGAAGCTGTTCATCGCCTTAAAGACGTTGGTACGTTGCAACGAAAAAAATCAATATTCATGAGAAATAGAAACAAAAATATTAGATATCTATTTATGATTTATTTTTTCTATACATTTTAAAAACTATAATTTATTTTAACTACGACGTTCATAATACAAGTTAATATTGTCAATAATATGAGCATGTTTGTTCTATTAGGTATTTGTTTCGAATTAGAATACAAACTTGGTAGTTTTTTCCCGTTGTAAGGTATATAAATATTTACTTGTAAATATATTGTAACTTTATTAATTTCCATCCTATTCATGTCTTGATAGACTTAAATATCAAGCCTCACGGTTTCCTTTTTTTATGATTTGCCATGACTTATAAAAATACTTAATTTTAATATCTGATTACACAGTAGGCATGGAGTTAGTTTTGCCATCGTAGCAATGGTTAGTTTGTCTTCAGTGATTATTATGATGGATTTCCATATAGCATCTCTCACCAGGACTACACTACTTATATGTATATAAACCTTAACTTAGGGATAGATGAGATTGGATAGTAAACTGTTCAAGGTTGCAGTTTAGGGTTTAATCAGTTAGACCCATGGGTCGATCTAGATTCTAATAAAAAACAAGTTTTATTTCAAAAAGTAAAACGAAAAAAGGATAAAACAAAGAAACTCACAGTAAGTTAATATTAGGAAGGGATAGGAGGATATCCTTGGCGGCAGCGACACAGGACTCCGGCAGAAGCGACGGCCATGATCCTAATGACGGCGGCTACTCTATGGGTGGTGGAGGCCTTGGATCTAACAAAGCGGAAGCTGATCCTGTCGGCTCACGTCTGATCAGCTATTTCTGACTAGACAACGACGAATGAAAGTGGGCTAACTGGCGACATGTGGCGCCACCTCACTTGAAATGGATGAAGATGACATCAGCGGCGGTTTGCAATGATGGCGGACTAGGAGCGGCAGCAACTTGACGACTTCCACTCGCCGAATTGGCCGTTTTAGGAGAGAGGATGTCAGGATGTGTTTAGTTGTAGTTCGTCATTCTTTTTTTTGGTTGTGTGCTCTCCTTTTTGTTGAGGTGTGAGTCTAAGAGCTCTTCTACCCTTTTGGCTGTATATATCCTTCATGGATATAGAGACCGAATTAATGAATCTATTATATAAAAAATTAAGAAATTAATGGCAAATGTATATCAAATCTGTCCAACTTGGTCAAACAACATGACGCAAGGGAATCAGTGTCCAAGTCAACACATGTTCCACCAACTTAAAAAAACACTTGTTCCAATTCCACTGACTTGTACAGTGTGCGTGGCAGAAGGACATCCATAATTTGGATTGTTTGTTTAGTCATTGCCGGAAGTTAAACGAGGCAGCTACTATCTTGTAAATTGTAATTGTCTGGTTCATTGGAAGATCTAAAGAAGAAGTCTGTCGGCAGGTCGAGAGGAGCGCCATGGGAAAAAAATTGAGGAATAAATTGCTGGCTTGCTGCAAATTATATAGTACTCCCTCCATTTCAAATTATTGGGACCTGTATACCTTCTTTTCAGGCAACAACCAGGAGCCATCAGATTAACATCCATTGGTGGCAATCTGTATACACTATATTCTATTCACAAGCAGATAAAACGGATCCGCAACCATCGCCTGAACAGAATAGAGATTTCAGGCGACTGACTAATAGGAAAAGTGCATATTATAATATGTTTTGGCTTTTCTAGGTAAATTACTTTTACTATGTATCTCTGTCTACTGAGAGAGATGACGAGACAAATGCAGGAGGCCATAGTTCGTCAACAGCCAGCACGAGCAGCACGTACAGTTCGTCAACACCGTCTATGCTTGTCAGCTCCCTGAAGAAAAACGTGTATCGGTATACAGATAGACACAGTCAGCACCAGTCACTGCAGGTTCGCAGTTGCTTCCAGTGTGTGCAAACACAAACTGTAGAGTGGATCCTACGTTGAATCTGGAAATGAAATTTGCCGAGGGACCATCTTGTTACTGTTTATGTATATTACACAACTCATCTTGTTGGGCCAGTTCTAGCTCTTTCATTGATTTCTCACCAGGAATTCAGGACGGCCAGAAACTCTGAATCTGATGGAAACTCCTTGGCAAGTTGGCAAGTGACTAAAAACCCCTGCATGAAGCTGATGATGGTTTCTTTTGAAATATGGGGATAAAAAGGTAGAGGTTCAGAAAGGAAAAGGTGAACTGGATCGCAGAACGGTATGCAACATTGTGAAGATGAATGAAAACAACTGGTAGCAAACACGCCAGTGGGCTCATCAAACGGTGGTTATGACAGTGTAGATTTCACAGTCTGCTTTCTGTTGCAGCATCAGAAACGGAACCAAGCGGACCATGGTCATGGATGGAACTTCTGAATGGAGCTTTTAATTCAACTTGCTATTTCAACTAGTCTATGCACAGTACATTGTTCCCTAAACAACTCTATCTAGTCTCTTTCTCTAAAAAAACGGTCCAAGAATTTCTAACGGACAACCCTCCTGATCCTCACTGGAAGGCCGCCGCTGATGGACGCGGTGAGTCCCGACACGAACTTGGGCGCGCAGGCGGCGGTGCCAGTGTCCCCGACGACCTCGACGTCGAACGCCCTGACCACGGCCACCGCGACCGCCTTCATCTCGGTGACGGCGACATCCTTGCCGAGGCAGACGCGGAGGCCCGCCTGGAACACGGGGTACCTGTACAGGCTCTCGGGGACGAACGTCCCGCCGGGTCCTGTGAGCCAGCGGTCGGGGCGGAAGGCGCCGTGATCGGCGCCCCAGATGCGCGGCATCCGGCCCATGGTGTAGGGGTGGTACGTCACGCGCGTGCCGCCGGCCACGCAGGTGCCGTCGGGGAGCACGTCGGGGCCCGCGCAGAACTTGGAGTCGAACTGCACCGGCGGGAACAGCCGCATGTTCTCGAACAGCACCGCGTGGGTGTAGTGCAGGCGCTTGAGGTGTTCGTAGGTGAGCGGCGTGGTGGACTCGTCGCCGGCCTCCGCGCGCATGGCGGCCGCCACGGCCGGGTTCTTGGACAGGAGCATGAAGAGCGTGGTGAGCGCGGACGACACCGTGTCGCGCCCGGCCAGGAGGAAGCTGACCACAATGTCGCGGAGGTACCTGTCGTCGACCTCGTGCGCGTCGTCGCCGGCCGAGGCCATGAAGCGGGACAGGAGGTCGTGGCTGCCGGCGACGCCCAGCTTCCGGCGCTCCCGGATCATGGCAGCCGCGAGCTTGTCGACGAGCTTGATGGCCTCCCTGAGCTCCCTCTCAGACCCCACGTTGAGCAGGCGCTTGGCCCTCCACAGCAGCGGCGACGCCGCGGCGCCGCGCATGGCGCAGAGCCGCGTGGCGGTGTCGAAGGCGTCGGCGAGCTTGGACACGGGCATCTCCATCTCGAGGCAGCACGGGTGGAGGCCGAAGGAGATCTTGCAGATGGTGTCGAACGCGAAGCGGCGGAACACGTCCTGCAGGTCGATGACCGCGCCGGCGTCGGCGGCGGCGGCGAGGACCGGGACGAGGCGGGACTCCACCTCCTGCGCGACGATGCCGAACGCGTAGGACCGGACGGCGACGCTGCCGAGCTCGAGGCTGGCCATCTTGCGCTGGTGGCGCCAGGCGTGGCCGTCGACGTTGAAGATGCCGCGGCCGAGGAGGTCCCCGAGCACCGCCGCGAAGGCCTTCCCCTTGGGGAAGTTGTCGAAGTTGGTCCGCAGCATGTACTCGACGTTGGCCGGGTTGGCGGTGACGGTGCAGCCGAGGACGTGGACGTGGACCGTGCCCGTGGGGGATTCCCGGAGCAGGTGCGCGTACCAGTCGCCGAGGTTGGTGAAGTCCCGCGCCCACGACCCCGTCAGGTACACCCGGCACACATGGCAGCTGCACCAGGGCCACCGCCGGAGGAGCGTCAGCACCACGCCCAGCGCCGCCACGCAGAGGGCGGCGGCGAACAGGGCCGCGCCCAAGCACTGCGCCGCCCATGGCAGCGACGAGTCTGCTGCTGCTGCTTCCATGGCGACGGCGGGCGCCTCTGTTCTGTTGCCGCGTGGAACAGGGAGAAGAAGGTTGGGTCGGGAACCCGGTGTGTGTGGTTTGTGTTGTGCGGCAGAAGACTGAGGCGGCTTGCCTCTATATATAACGCAGGCAGACCGGGAATACGCACATGGGGCACGTGCGTTTTGGATTAAGCAACGTTGGTATTGACCTTTGTCCTTTTTTTTACGCGCTATCACTGTATCACAGCTCAGGTCCTCCTCGTTGTGCTAACAGTCGATGGCAGTTGGGCCCACATGGCCGAAGAGAAAGGCGAGGGGCATGCCGATTGCTGCCACCCAGAGTGGAAGGTTGATTTTTTTAACCTTTAAAATAAAACGTTGGACTACGGTGCATTCTAGTGTCACGTTTTATACCTTATCAGTTTGACTAATTATAAATAAAAAGTATCAACATTTATGGTACCAAATAAATACCATTAGATTAATTACGAAATATATTTTTATAATAAATTAATTTAGAGTCATAAATATGAATATTATATTCACTAGAAATTTGGTCAAACTTGACTCACTCTATATGGCACGTAACTCATAGTTGTATTCTTTTTGGGACAAAGATAGTATGCCATGCCACCCAGGGAGGTAGGGACTGAGCATGTTGTGTCATGAAACCACCGTATGTATAGCAATGTTGTTTAAAAACAGTAAGGTAAATAGAGGTTTTTTTACAACAGATAAAGAGAGGGTTGGTTGGAGCCTGCAAGGCCATGTCCTTAGACATTTTTTCCACAAAATATGTGCATGCGTATTCGCCGCAACTAGCACATGCACACATTGCATTCTTAAGATTGTCCTTGAAATATTAGGTCAATAGATTCTAAAATCGATAAAGTCACCATAGGCACTATACTATGTCTTTGAAGCTGATGTCTCGAGTGAGATGTGTGTAACTGAAATGTTTTTGTTTCCTTTACGCAAGGCGTCTTTTCACTTCATCACCTAAAACAGGTAAATATTACAACTGTTAACTAATAGTCAGTATATACTTCCTCGGTCCTGAAATATAAGAGACTCAGAGTTCAAAGTTTGTACCAAAACAGTACAAGGTATTCTGGATCTTGAGCCCTCTCTTGCCTCTGTCTTTTTGGCAGGAAATATTGAGATTCCTTTTAAACTTGGCATCAACCATATCAACCAGCCAACAATTAAGAAAAATAACAACCGAACTACTCATGTCATGCTAACTAATGAGGGGCAATGTGGTCTTTTGGCAGGCTCCTTACTTTATCTAAAAAACGTTTTTCTTATTTCAAGACGGAGGGAGTAGTTATTTAGTATACCAAAATGACATTAATAGATTCTTATTTAACGAGAATTTTAAGACGTTGCTGCTTTTATATGTTATAAGATAAATCAAAAGGTCAACCCCAATTTTGAAGACTTCCTTCTTGAGAGGAAGGCCTTGAGCATGCCCCCCAGAGGCTTGTTTAGATTGAAAAAAATTTCAACCCGATGAATAGTACCATTTTCGTCTTATTTGATAAATATTGTCCAATCATGGACCAACTAGGCTCAAAAGATTCATCTCGTGATTTCCAACTAAACTGTATAATTAGTTATTTTTTTACCTACATTTAATACTCTATACAAGCGGCTAAAAATTGATGTGATGAAAAGAGAGTAAAAAAACTTGGAATTTTGAGGAGAACTAAACAAGGCCCAGGAGTGATTTTCTTTTGAAGAAGGAATAATGATTCACGTTCTACTCTGACCAATACTTTGTGCTTGTGCCCTACAAGCCACACAGGGAGGCAGGGACAGAGCAAAGCCGAGTATTCTGTCAGATGACGCCTCCAAGGCCATGCCTTTAAAGTTTTAAAAACGAAGATGAAAGAGAGGGTTGGTTGGAGCCTTCAAGGCCATGTCTTTAAAGTTTATTTTTTTCCCCCACAATGCGTACATGCATAATCGTCGATAGCACATTATCTCTGTGTAAAGGTAAAAAATTCAATTTTGAAGACTTTATTCTAGTATAATACTCCTTACATTGTGAGGTTTAAAAATATATTGGGTTTAGACAAGGATTGAAATATTAATATTTGAGTTGCGTGTGAGTCATGAATCCGGCAGTGGGTCAAAGTCAGGTATTCTAACCACTGATCTTACATGTTTTTTTCTCTCAATTTAAAAAAATTAGTGAGATGAAATCATTTAGAGTCCAAACATTTTGAATTGGAATTGTAAAGTACTCCCTCTATTCTAAATTATAAGATATTCTGACTTTTTTAGATACATACCTTTTATTATGTATTTAAATATACATCATGTTTAGATGTATAATGAAAACAATATATCTAGAAAAGTCAAAACGTATTATAGTTTAGGATTGAGCGAGTACAAACTTTTGAGTTGGAATTACAAAATACCCATGCGACATTGGAGTTAGAGCTAACCAGGAGTACCTGTGACTTTGACATCGCCAATGTTGGTTGTGTTTAGTTGCTTCAAAAATACACTATGCAAAAAGAAGATTCTCCGTCACATCAAACTTACGATACATGCATAGAGTACTAAATGTAGATAAAATCAAAAACTAATTGCACAGTTTGGTTGTACTTTGTGAGACGAATGTTTTGAGCCTAATTAGTCAACGATTGGACAATTATTACAAAAAAATAAACGAAATGCTACAGTATCTCTATAGTAAATTTTGGCGTGGCCAGTGGTAAATCAGCCATGCATTTAATTTTGCACTGAAATAATGGTCAGGCAACAACACCTCTGAACCTTTAAGCTCGATGCTGACCTGAGAGGTCAAAATCAGGAATAGGTGTGGGCTTCTCTGTTTTCCTTTTAAATAAAATGGACGTACAAAATTGGCCAGAAAAAAAAAACAAATTGATAAGCTAGTTAGGTTTCTTACCGTGGAACCTGTTCACCCGTCGACTTGACGTGGCTATGTGGGTGCTCGTGTCGGAGGTCTTCAGGTAAGATCACAATAATAAAATCATAATCATAAAAATCATAAAGGTACATACAATCGTATAGCAAAATTCCAGATTGATTTTATAACTATGTTCCTAGCTACTTTTACATGAGCAAAAGAAAGGGGGCTCATAGGAGTTGCCTTTTGCTGCACCAACCCGATATATACGAATAAAATTAGGTTTGGAACTGGGATAGAAAACTTGTAACTGAAACAACACAGCATGCAGGGACGCAGCTGAGACAAATATATTAATCTGTTTGCTAAACTATTCATGTACATGTTGATGTTGCAGCTTGCACTTTGTTTAACGTTGCAAGTTGGACAGGGAAGCACTAGTAATCAAGTCGGCATGGATTTCATCCATATGCCAGTTGGATTTCATCCATATGGTTATTGAATTTTTTTCCCTCGAATACGTAAAAGATTTACGTATCATTGTAATTAAGAAGAAAAATTTAACCATACAAACGACACGTTTCTGATGAGCATCCTAGGTGGTCTTACAGCTATAACTCAACTTTTACTATTTCATCGTTATTGGATTTCTTTAACGATTTCCAACCTGTGCTGTGCAAGCGCATATCAGTTCCTCTGCACTGGACCAAGTGGCGAATCATCGCTCTGAGAACTGAGATTCTCTTATCCATCCAAGCCCTGCAATAGCCAACTCACGCTCACGCACGTAAGCATATCTGATTCGTGATATGCATGCTACCTCACCCATTTTTTTTTTCTAAAACAATGTCTACATACCTTTTTATAAAAAAAATTAAAGTAACGTGCATGCATGTGACATTATTATTTAATCTGCAAGATACAGTAGACTACGGGTAGCTAGGCGGCTCCGGTCAGCACCTCATCCAGTGGAGTGGAGTAGTGAGTGGACTACAGTGTATGCTAGCTGTGCAATCGCGTCGCAGCTGGAGTAGCTGCTCCGATCTCGCCGTGCGTGCACCCGACTCGATCGGACAAGCGATGAAGAGTCCCCGGTCCCACTCTCACTTTGGCTCGGATTGTTCTGGGTAGCTCTGTTTGATTTATCCTTTCACATATCAGCTAGATTAAGTATGTGTATCACTTTAGTATATGTTTTAGCTTGTGAAACAACATGTGATAACGTCTCCAAAACTCGACATTTGCGTAAAGGAAAATAGGCGTTTCAATTTTTCGAAAACGTCTGAATCCCGCCTCGCAAGCTCGGCGAGAGAGAGAGGACCCCAAACCCTCTCTACCGCTCAAACTCCAACGCCATCGCAAAAGTGCTAACACCACCAAGTGATCACGTCATGTGCGAGTGTGTTACCATTTTCACAATCATTTTTTGAGGCGTTATTAGTTCTATCCAAATGCATATGATTATGAAATGCACACCTAGAGGTATTTAGGAGTTCAATAGCCGCGTCATTCCCCTCTTTATAGTACGGCTATCTATCTTATAATATAACCACACCCACTAGGTGTCTTGGTTACTAAAACACAACCCTTAAGCATATATCTTTGCCTTGATCACGTAGGGTTGCGTCCAAATCAAAGTGTGGCCATCATGATCACTATGTCCATCTTGCCACCAACCTTGGAATGTACTAATCCTCATATGCTACATACAACTTAGGCATAGGATTAGTACTTAGCCATTGTCACTAATTACCAACACCAAACATAGAGCTTTCAAAAGGGCTATAGGCGCGCCCGCTGCCGCTGCAGGAGTGAGCAAGTGTGAAGCATCGTGAGGGAACGCCGCTGCTGTGGGGCCGCTCCGCGGTGACCTAGATGGGCTGATACGCGTAGGTGACGATGCTGCGGTGCCGCTGTAGGAGCGTGCAAGGGCGAAGGGGCCGGGGACACCTGGCTTCGCCGCCCCGGTCGAGACGGGCAGAGGCGGGCGCGTGCTACTGAGGAGCCGGCCGGCAGTGGTGCAACAGTGAGCTGGGAGTGGCTGCGCCGCGTGTCCGGCGAGGGCACGGGCGGTGCGGCGGTCCGACGGGGGCAGCTTGGAGGCCGCGCTGTGTGTATCGGCGGCAGCGGACGACTACCGCATTCTTTTTTCTTTTTCTCCAGGCGTGCATTGAGTTTAGATCAAGTGGCTTGGAAAGGAACTGGTAAAAATCCTTTGAAAATGAATTTGTTTTATAGCTTTATCTAGAGATTTTGCTGGTAATCACTAGCAGAAGAGACTACCGTTGGTTATACCTGCCTCTCAAACGTAAGTTTAATTTAAAGTTTAGTTAGTCCTCTCAAACGTCCACCAAGTCTTTTTAATGTTTTTATATACTGTTGATCTAGATCCAATGTCTTCTACGTATTTGAAATAGCAACTATATCCAAAAAATTACTGCATCCGTCATTAAAAGAATGGAAGGGCTAGCGTTCGGAAGTCCGGACGGACGACGCGTTCAGACGTAGCTTCCGCACGTTATCCCACACCGCATCCCACGACTCAAGTCTGCATCCCATCCAACGTCAGTGCCCCCATGTCCGGATGCCGCACCCACGCCCATCATGCGCTCTAGCAGCTCATCTCATGCCCATCCCCAGGCCCCACGTGAGTCCCAGTCACCTACCCCGCTTGCAAATGCATGCTACGAAGGCGTCTGCCGGCCTCAGGCACCCGCATGGTGATCCACGACAGCGCCCCCAGCAGCAGCAGTAGGGCAGCTGTTGTAGATGAAACATGTGTTTTCTCCGATCTACTTTTGAAACATCCAGAGGAAATATTTATAACATACGTCAGAAGACAGATAAAACACTTAGTCATAGCAACATGCAACATCAAGATCTAGTTTTACAGCATTCAGATGAAACAGTTGCATCATGAGTCTGAAACATGTGAAAACCTTGAAACATACGCTTGAAACATGCGTATAGAGCCATTCTAACATATGCAACATCCAAAAGAAACACTTGGAACATACATCTGAAACACTTGAAACATCGGCTTACAACATTTGCAACATTCTTGATCTATTTACAACATTCAGATGAAACACTTGAAACATAAGTCTGAAACATTTAAACCACTTGAAACACAGTGTCGCCGGTGGCCACAACCTACCTAGTGGAGAACTCGGTGGCCAGCGAGCTCGGGTCTGGGGGACATCGAGAGCAACGGTCAAACGTACACCCCAGACACGGCGTGCATGCCTCGCCTTCCTACCGCATAGGTGCAGGCCTCCCCTACCTCTCCTACGATGGGCAAAGTGGATGGGGCATGGCACGGGCCACGGAGTAGCACGAGATGTGGCCGGGCGTGGCGGTGGAGAGGAAGGCTGGCGGGAGATGCGACAGAGCACGGTCGCGGAGCAGATGCGACGCTGTGGTGATTCTTTTTAAGAAATTACGGTGTCTGAAGGGGAATGGATATATGAGCGAATAAGAGAGCCTCCTGGGCATTGCTGCCCACCAACATGACCGTTCGAACGGACGGACATCCTGAAAAGAACATTACCATTGAAAGAAACCTATTTAATAAACACACACGTACGCACATCCCACTAGTTTGACTAAGTTTATATAAAAACAGTTATGAATACTTATGGATTAAATATTAAGTGTATTATAATAATTCATTTTATGATTAATGTAATGGCAGTAGTTGGGTATTATAAATATCTAGTGACATTAGGAAGACAGATCGGCAGACACCTGTTTTCCGATCCTTTAAACGGAGGGAATAGAGACAGAGGAGGATGGGCACTGGAAACCATTTTGGCCTACTCCTAGTCGGCGTGGCGGCCGGTGCATTGCACCCGTTTCTGTGCGGGGGCGCGCCCGGTGGACTTGGGATGAGCGCGACCTCCGAAAATGACTCGTGTGGTGAGCTGGTGCACAGCGTAGAAGCGACGCCCGGTCCTCCAGTCTTGTGGCTGGTTTAGTTCCAAATTTTTTTTTTTGCAAAATGACACTATAGTAAATTTTTGTTGTTATTTGGTAATTAGTATTCAATCATGGTATAACTAGTCTTAAAAAATTCGTCTCATCCATTTCGTCTAAACTATGTAATTAATTTTATTTTTTATCTATATTTAATGCTTCATGTATGCGTCCAAAGATTCGATGTGACGAAGAATGTTGAAATTTTTTGCAAAATTTCTGACAACTAAACAGGCCCTCGGTGGTCTGGTCCACGCAAAAGGTTCTGTCGACTTGGGCAGTTTATGTATAAAAATATTTATTATTATTACGCACATGGTCAAGTGAAGTTAAGTCGACAAGTACTCTGTGACAAGTTGAAAACGACGTGCGTGGGCCGGCTCACTGGGAACCAAACTCAACATATGGTCATCACATCAGCATCAGCGCCTTTGTTATTTGGATTCCCACCCCGGTACATGCATCTCCTTGTTAGAGAGCATCAACCCCTTAATCAAATTGTGCGTTGATTGAGGAGTAAAAGAAGTGTTGGCGTCCAAAAAAATAGAATCGTGTTCAACACAGTACAAACATGGACACCCACATGCATGGACACAATCATTTCTTTGAACATACACATACATTTTATATGCTACGAGTACCTTCGAAAGACTAAGAGCAGTATCTCCGAGAGTCTTCATAAAATTTATTGTTATTTAAGTAAAAATGGCTTTCTATATGTTTGTATCTTATAATAGTTTTTTTATATATCTTATTCACACTTTATAGCCATTGTTGTTGTCCATATTTGGCTAGCGAAATATCCAAAAGAGAGGACATCTATATTTTGAGATCCAATTAAAGAGGTTATTAGAAGGTATTTTTTCACCAAAATCTTAGTTCTTCAGGCCCCGTTCGGCTGTGCTGATAAGCCGGCTGAAAAACACTGTTGGCTGATTTATTGTGAGAGAAAAACACTGTTCTGACTTAAAAAACAAGCTGAAAAGCACGGATTATAAGCCGGATGAACAGGGGAGTCCCCATCGCTATGAATAGCGTAAATCCATAAGATTGATAAAGTAAAAATAGCGTAAATCCATAAAAGTGCGAGCATAACACAGACACCTATCGCTACGAATAAATACACACGTGAACACACTCTATATCTACGAGCACCTCTAAAAGAGTGGGTTGAACCAATATATTTCAAGATTGATGATGTAAACAAAAGATCTAGAAAAAATACGAGCATAAAACATACACTCATATATACATGCGTGGATACTCATATCCTTTCAAGTCGAAGACTAACGAGATGGACTTTCGATCATAGAGTCGTACCAGCTGAGCTACGTCTTGTTAATATATACTCGCTCCGTTCCTAAATATCTGTCGTTTTCGTTTCCTGACAAATAACTTTGACTAAATATATATTAAAAAATATTAATATTTGTGGTATATAATTAGTATCATTAGAAAGATCTTTGAATTTAGTTTTTTAATAAATTTATTTAGAGATACAGATGTTGCACGTATTTTCTATGAATCGAGTCAAACTTATAGCACGTACACCAACGACAATAGATATTTAGGGGGTGTTTAGTTGGAGGAGTTAAAGTTTAACAAACACTGTAGCACTTTCGTCTTATTTGACAAAAAGTTTTCAATCTTGGACTAATTAGACTTAATAGATTTGTCTCGTAAATTACTTCTAATCTGTGCCGACATACATGCAATTAGTTTATATTTAGTACTCCATGTATTTGAGGGAACATTAATATGATGGGAGTTAAACTTTAACTCTTGCAAACCAAACAAGCCCTTAGGGACGGAGGGAGTACACATGCGTCAACTTCGTCAAACAAATAATGCATAAAAAAGATCAGCTTGTGCCTCCCTAGTTATAGGGTGCAATTTTTGTGGCAGGATTCGAATGCAAGCACATCAACGGTCAAATTTAAATCATGATTTGTAGAACGGTAAATAAAAAAGGAAATCAAAGAAAAAGGAAGCACACCGTCTCCTCCACGGCAGGCACTCCTGCTGTGCTTGCCGCAGCGTACGTCGGTTGGTCGGTCGGACCTCGTGGACGTGTGGAATAGAATTGGCCACGTACGCTAGTGGTGTTTATTTCTACTGTAGCAAGCACCGTCTCTGTCGTGGAAAGCACAGTTGTTGAACAGTGAGAGCGTACGTACCACGGTACCACTGTCGCTGAGGCGACGACCAAGGACCGAGCTCGCCGCACCGTACGTTACGTCGGCGGTGAATCGGCCGGAGATCGATGCGGTCGCCTTCAATCGTCGGGCCAGTGGCTGTACTACTACTGTCAATGGCGCATGTGTTTGAAGGCCTCGTTTAGTTCACAGAACAGGAGAGAAAAACACGGTATCAGAATTTTTGCGTTTATATTTAGTAAAAATTATCTAAATTTTGAGTAACTAGGCTTAAAATGTTCGTCTCGCAAAGTACAACAAAACTGTACAATTAGTTTTTGATTTCATCAACATTTAATACTCCATGCATTTGCCAATGGCCCTGTTCGGCAGGCTGTTTTTTGGATTATAAGCTGGCTGTGGCTGTTTTGCTGTGAGAGAAAAACACTGTTCCACGGCTGATAAGCTCAGCCGAACAGGGGGAATATTTTGATGTGATGGAGAATCTTCTTTTTACACAGTAGAATTTGAGGAGAATTGGAGAACTAAATAAGGGGAAGAGGAGTTGATGACGACTGGCCGGGACAGCCAGCCTACGCCGACCAGAGAGCACGGCGGTGACCCCGTCTGTCGCGGTCCCTTTCCTAGACTGCCGCTGCCTAGTGCTCCTATCTAGTAGTAGCTAGTAGTAGTACAGTACTCCTACTAGCAAACAAATCCTCGCCGCACGTCGCCGCAGCAACCGATGACCCTAGCGGCGAATCTTCATTTCCGCACGTTTCAGGGCTCTCAGCATCCAGGCTCGCAGGCTGCATTCAAGCCAGTAGTTATCTCCTCGTCTACGACGACCCTTTCAACGGCGTGGTGGACATCCGCGTTTTCGGAGGCGCAACGTACGTGTGTCCTGGCTGCCATGGGAGCAGCAGCTTCGTGGAAGCTTTTTGAATAAATCTCTCTCGGATTTCTATCTGCCTTGGCGTCCGTTACTCCTTCGACGCCGGGGAATTTGTGGAGCCTGTCCCTAACTGTTTCCTGCTTGGGGCTTGTATAGGAGTTCGGTGTCGTTCGTGGTCTCGACCTCTGGTTCGGGCAGTGACGACGCCATGGAGGAGTACAAAGGCGCCCTATGTCTGGTACAGGGTTTGCGGCAAGTGGTGGTCAGATCCGCGTGGCTTCTCCAGTTTCTATGTGATGATGGCGGGTTCGTGGACCGAGATATATGGGAAGGTTCTCCGGTCTTCGTACTGTAGAGAAGGGTCCCAGTCGCTGTGCCGTGTACGAGAACAAGGTCCTGTCTTCGGCAGGCTACATTTTCGGCTCACAAAGCAGCTGGACTGCGATTGTGTTTTCTCGGTTCAATGGTTAGTGGTCGGATATGGTGTTGTACTGGATTGGAGGATCCTTCCGTATCCTTCTTATCCCTACCTGTATGTGTTCCTTGCTTAATATACAGGTATGGTTGTCAAAAAAAGGCCTCCACATGCACACCGCGGTGTTTTTTTTCCACATATTTTCTAAGTCAAACTTTGGCATGAAAACTAATGGCGACAATTAATTGGGAACAGAAGGAGTAGATTAGGATAGTGTAATCTCAAACTAACTCACCGGATGTGAAAAATTATATTCTTGCTTGTTTATCTAATAATAAAGAGGTAAAATTTCAGTCTATTTTTTTCGTCCATCCATTTTTTCATCCATCTCTCCTTAACTAACTCACCGGATGTGAATAATTATATTCTTGCTTGTTTATCTACAGCCCACCTGATTTATATATATGACATATACAGGGCTTCTTGAGGTAATATGGATAGCTAGGAATCATAATCCTAATCTAAATAAATTCTTCCAATTCCGAGTAACAATCCTAATCCGAATAGAAAAGAATTGGATAGCTAGGAATTCTAAGGCAAATAAATTCTTCGATTCTGAGTAACAATCCTAATCCGAATAGAAAAGAATAAGAATAGAAATATATATTTGTATCCGTACCCGAGACCAAAGAGTTTCTTTTATCCTTTTTTCTATTCTGGTTGCCATGTTTGATGGATTTTTGTCAGATTTAAATTCGCCTTGTATACGCGTACACTCGTATTTGCGTGTATCACCGGACATGCAAAAATACATAGAAAATGTACGTGCACGACATGTGCATGCATGGGAAAGAAACAAGCCACCATGGCTGGAAGGCCGGCGGCCTTATGTGCGGTGCCTGTACATGTACGCATGCGTACAACGTGAGCTGGCCCTGGTATATGTACATATATATCAGGATATTATTTTGTGAATACGGATTATATTGGGCCTACAAGACAGTTTGAGCAGTGCGACACGACACGGCAAGCGGTCTGGAACATTCTAGAGGCATGGCCTTTGGTGTATACCGCTGGGAGATATGTTGACCACTAGGCAACGTATATCTGTCGGCCACAAGCTGTTTTTAACCAAAATATATGTACAGTACATATTTTTGGTTTGCTTCACGTTATGCAAGGGAACTCTATCTTGCTGGATCCACGTGTCATATGAGAGGAAAGCCAATTGAGTTCAGTCCTGGGTGAAGCAATCACCACGTACGTACGGCCAAAAAACATCTCGGCTAATTGGCAAGTCGAGTCTGTTTTTTTATTGAAAAAACGTGAGTTTTATAGAAGCCTTATCGCAATGGATAATTGTTGCACGCACATAAGGACGTGCCTTTCCTTGCATGCGAATAAAGGACTGCATGCATCCGAATATCTCTTAGGCCTTAACAAATTTAGACATTTAATATTTTTTATATATACATCACGAATTGTACTTTAGCTTATTGTATTTGCTCGTGAATAAGAGAGTCAAAAACAAAATTCTTTTAGAAGCAAACAAACATTATAAAGCTTTTGTCATGGATTCATCCAGAATGAAAGCACGATAGTTAAATATTCTTGTTGCAATATATGAGCATATTTGCTAGTGTAATCCTATATGATATGTTCATGAGACCATAGCAATATAGTTTTTATCTATTGCTGCCTGCTTTTTGTTTTACCCGGTCATTGACTGGGGTTGAGTCGCTTTCCACTTGTTGACCTCGCGCATATCTACTCGGACATCTATGCGGCCTACGTCGGCCTCTACCTCCTTGGCCATGTGGCTAAGCCGGGCAACGATGGAGCACCTTCCCGCGTTATTACTTGTGATCATCTCTTGCTAATGTAAATCATACAAAGAAATAAACATACACTTTCAGTCGCAACTTCCTTAGCATTGCAGTGGTGAGCCACCTCTTTCTAGCTCTGACAATCACCCTACATCGATCTATGATGTTTCTTCTCAAGCATCATAGACAACTACGAAGGTGATCCAGATCGTCACTGAGCTAGCATCTAATTTTCAAGCCGTCATAAGACCATCATAGTTTTTGAAACTGTCATCACGAGACCGTCATGTATCAACAGGATTCTTGTAGTGCCTACATTGGCCCCTACCTCCTCGGCCGTGCGGCTAGGCCGGGCACACGATGCCGAAAGGAACACCTTCTCGCGTTACTTCCGGTCATCTCGTCCGCATGTTTTTATCGTTGGGTCGTCATCGTCACCACAGATCGAGACGTCTCCGGTCCACCAACTTTTTCCATCGTCGTCTTGCCTCGCATGCACTCAGCTAGATTAGCCGATTGTGCGTGAATCACTCGGTTCCCATGACATCCGTTGTTGAGTACTGCATGAATCTTCTCCGGGCAACCGAGCTACTGCGGTGTCATCCCCTTGGATCATAGCACTGCTGCTCATGGTTGCCACTGTAGGTCCCGTACGTTTCGGTGTTGTCAGCGTCAGCAAAACCAACACACGCACGGCGTCAGCATTGGCAACATGTGCTGCAGCAGCAAATTAAGTAGCGTACGTACGCTTTCGCTCTTGAGCTGGTCATTGTCATTTTTAGTAACTTTCTTTGTAGTTTTTTTTTCTGATGAAACAATGTATTCTAGGTGGTAGTAAACACCTTGCACAGTTGCACTTGTGCCACTGACTTTTGTGTCGTTTATTTATTTACCAAAATGAAGGTCAGCCGAAGCTAGTTGCGAACCGTAGGTACAAGAAGGCTCTCCAAATAATCATTTTTGTTTAACTAAAGTACTCAGCAAACACAATGACACACGTGCCTGAAAATACAATTAATACCTTTTCTGTAGGTGGTCCATATTGATGGAGCAAGATCAGCTTGCTCGTTCCAAACCACCAAAAGGTTTGTGGAACCAGGAAATGCTCAATCGATCGAAACATCTATGAAATAGGAGTTCATAACACGCGCGCCTTATTGACATTAATTCTGACCTAGAGTTATTTGAATTTATATAAAATGGAAAAAGGTTGTACGACCAAAAAGCACAAAACACACTTACACACATGCAGGGGCAAAGCCAGGAATAAAATCCCATCGGAGTCAGCTCCACTGATCATCACACAAAACACACTAGCAAACAGGGAATTCATATATGAAATTTATGGTCAGCTCACCCCAGCCACTGCACGTAGCTTCGACCCTGCACACATGTTATTACTACCAACGAGCCAACGACCAGCTGAAGAGCGAAAACGTACGCTACGCTACGCTACTTAAGTAGTTAAGTTGCTGCTGTAGCACATGTTGCCAGCGTTTACGACGTGTGTGCGTGACTGCGTGTGTTGGTTTTGCTGACGCTAACACAGAAATGGGGACCGAGCGCAACCGCTCAAGCAGTCAGCACTCAGCAGTGATGCAATGCAAGCCAAGGGCATCAATCATCTTATTTCCGTGCGAAACACTGCTGTTTAGCACTTTAGCTACGGTGGTAGCAGATCTCGATCGATGCTGACGCCTACTTTCCTCCTCTAATGGGTGGATAGTGAGGCTCAAAAACGCCGCCCGCTGATCCGCCGATGGCCGATCCACCGTAGTCGGCGGGGAAGGCAACGAGATGCGTCTCACTCTTGCTACAGCCTAGACTGGCGACTGCTGCTGCTAGCTAGCTTCCCCTTTCCGGTCTTCGGGCTTGTCTAGTTCCTGAAATATTTTGCGAAATGTTACTGTAGTATTTTTCGTTGTTATTTGGTAATTAGTGTTTAATCATGGCTTTATTAGGTTTAAAAGATTCGTCTCGTCCATTTCGTCTAAACTGTGTAATTAGTTTTATTTTTTATGCCCTTTTAATGCTCCACGTATATGTCTCGAGATTGGATGTGACAAGAAATCTACTGTTTTTTATAAAATATTTTGAAACTAAACCAGGCCGAGGTGTGCTGTGCTGTTCTCCAGTGAGCCAGCAGTGTCCACCGCGTTGTGCAGGTTGTGGCGCATGTGTCTCAACACACACACGCACACACAGTACAGTAGTACCACCAGCTAATTCTGACGGGTGACGCGATCTTTTCCGCCTGTCCTTGTCTCCCAGCGGTCCAGCGCGGTCGCGGCACGGGCTGCGCTCGCGGCGTCCCTTTCCACGCGCGCGCCCCCTGCCAGACGCCGTGGCCGTTCTTCAGCGCCAAGATTTCCGCACGTTTCCTGGCCGCTTTCCGCGCGCAGGGGGAGCCTAGGAGGGGCTGGGGCACCGCGGAGGCCACTGGCACGAACGACCCAGATAGCCCGCGAAATGCCTAGAAGTACTACCGATTCTTTCTTGTCATCGTCCTTCCCAAGCGCCGACTCCGTCCCCAGGCTCCGGCAGTACCTTTTTCCGATCCGCGTAGAAGCTGACCAGCTGGGTTGCTTCGCCTGCTCGCTCGTTTGGTTTAGCTGATACTGCCTCCACGTCGGACGGTACCAGCTCTGTGAGCGACGAACACCCTAGCACGTCGGGCTAGCAAACAAGCGCCCCAGCAGCAGACCTGTGCCGCCAACCATTTTTCACACGCATACCATGCGTAACACCCGATCTATTTTTCAAACATTCAGATGCAATAATTGCAACATACAAAATAATACAGATAAAACATTTAAAACATGTGTATGGAACACATGCAAAAAATACCTAAAAACACTTGAAAATCATGTAGACATATGTAATATCCAGATAAAACAGTTGCAACAGACGTATGAAACACTTGAAACAAACTCTTGCAGTATGCATGTATATGCAACTTCCGGATATACTTTTGCAACATCCAGATGAAAACACTTAGAACATACACTTGAAACATACGTGCATAACCATTGCAACATGTGCAACATCCCGATCTCCTTTTGCAATTTTCCGATCTACTTTTACAACATCCAGATCTACTCTTGTAACATCCCGATCTACTTTTACAACACTGATAGAAATACTTGCAATGTACCTCTGAAACATCTGAAACACCTGAAATACATGCTTGCAACACGCGTTTTCGAGCGCAACATCTCCTTATTGCTTGGGAATGGAGCCTTGTCAGCGCGTGGAGTTCACTGGTGTAGAGCTCACGACTTCTGTGGAGAAGGTCGCGACATGTTTGGTGGAGAAGGGGAGGAGGTGGCTGACGTCCGGCCGGCGCCGGGAGGAGGAGGAGACACCGAGGCGAGGCAGCAGAAAGCGAGGAGAGAGATGCAACACTCGATCTACTTTCGAAATATTAAGATGCAACACATGCAACATACGTCTGAAGGTAGATGGAACACTCGAAACATGCATCTGAAATATTTGCAAAAACACTTAAAACCATTGTAAAACATACACAACATTCAGATACAACACTTGTAACATATGTGTCAAACATATGCAACATTCAAATAAACACATTTGTAACATATGTTTGAAAAAATAGATGAAATATTGGGAATAGAAGCTTGCAACATATGTCAACAATTGCAACATATGCAACATCGCGGTCTACTTTTGCAACATCCGCGTGAAACTCTTGCAACATACCTCTGAAACATCTGAAACATATGCTCAACATGCGATTTTAGTGTAACATCTCCGTGCTGCTTAGGAGAATAGAGGCTCGTCGGGGATGGAGTTCACCGGTGTAGAGCTCGCCAGTGATGTGGAGCTTGCCGCTCCGGAGGAGAAGACCGTGGCAGGCTGGCCGTCGCGAGCTGCGCGCGGGCGAGTTCCGCCCCAGCCACAACGAGCTTGGGCAGGCGGAGTGCGAGATGTGTGCGGGTGGGCTCTACCTAGGCCGCGGTGAGCTGCACGTAGGCGAGCTCCGCCCCGGCTATGGCGAGCTGGGCAGCCTTCGCCCGGGCCGAGAAAAGCACGGGCAGCTGCGACGAGCATGAGATGAGCGCGGGCGGAGGTTGCCTCGGCCGGCCGCCGCCAGCTGAACGTCTCATGCTATTTTTGTGGCAGGATTCGAATGCAGGCACATCAACGGTCAAATTTAAATCATGATTTGTAGAACGGTAAATAAAAAAAGGAAAAATCAAGAAAAAGGAAGCACACGTCTCCTCCAGGGCAACTACTCCTGCTGTGGACGTACGTGTGGAAATGTGGAATAGAAATGGCCACGCGCCCACACACGCTAGTGTTGTTTTTATCATGCACCGTCTCTGTCGTAGAAACTAGAAAGCGCAGTTGTCGAACAGTGAGACCGTACCACGGCACCACTGTTGCGCTCGGATCGGATTATTGACACGGTCAAGAGGAGGAGGCGACGACCAAGGACCGAGCTCGCCGCACCATACGTTACGTAGGCGGTGAATCGGCCGGAGATGCGGTCGCCTTCGATCCGCGGCGCCTCCCGGTGCAGCAGACGTCGGGCCACTGGCTGTACTAGTGCCAACGGCGCATCTTTTTGAAGAGGACTGGCCTGCCGGGACGGCTGCTTGCGTGCGGCCAAGCCGTAGCAGCCTATGCCGACCAGAGAGCACGGCGGTGACCCCGTCTGTGGGCTGTCGCGGCCCCTTTCTACCCTACCGCTGCCTTACTCCTAGCAAACAAATCCTCGCCGCCATGCTACGGAGCTACCGTCTACCGATCATCCCCAGCGGCGAATCTTCATTTCCGCATGTTTCGGTTTTCAGCGTCGTCCCGCCCCCGCAGGCTGCATTGCAGCCAGCAGTTATCTCGTCGTCTACGACGACCCCTTCCAAGGCCTCCGCATGCACACCGCGTTGTTGATCCCTGGATTGTAGGTGTGACCGTGTGGGGGTTTCTTAAAATATCTCTCGATATAGATTAGGATCATGTAATCTCAGATTAATTTTAGATCTTCTACTCATATAAGTACTGTAATCATATATAATCTGTTCAGGAGACCAGCAATACAATCACCAATATCACTAGTTCTATTTCTACTATACGGTATCACGAGTTCAAGTCCAAATTTAAAACACAAAACATCATTCCCGCACCATGTCCCCCGAGGAGATCCATCTCCACCAGGGACAACGCTATTATTTAGGTGGCAAATCCTATTGATCTGTCAGCCTTGTCATTCTTCTAGTATGATAGTCACAGCAGCATATGGCCTATCTCCTCGTGCTGTCGGCCTCCTCTGTCCAAATCTTCACTTCACTGCAGAACTGTGCCTCGTCCACACGCCGCCGTGGTGTCGAGCAACGCGCGTCGCCGAAAGATGCCAATAGTAGGTGTGTCTAGCTAGGCCAGACACGATGCCTAGGGAACACCTTCCCGCGTTACTTTTGGATCATCCGTCCTCATCGTTGGTTCGTCATCATCAGCATACATCGAGACGCGCCTCCACAACTTTTTGCATCGTCGTCTTGCCTCGCATGCACTCAGCTAGATTAGACGATTGTGCGTGAATCACTCGTTCCCATGACATCCGTCGTTGAGTACTACGTGAATCTTCTCAAGACGTACAACCGAGCTACTGCTGTGTCATCCCCTTGGGTCTCGTAGCACTCCGCTCATGGTTTTTGCCACCGTTGGAGACACGCCCTCAGAGGCACTCGCCGCTGAATACTTACTTGTAGGTCCCGTTTCGCCGGTGTTGTTAGCATCAGCAAAACCAACACACGCAGTACGTCACGCACGGCGTCAGCATTGGCAACATGTGCTGCAGCAGCAAATTAGCGTACGTACGCTTTCGCTCTTGAGCTTGTCGTTGTCATTTTTAGTAACTTTCTTTGTAGTTTTCTTTTTCCTGATGAAACAATGTATTCTAGGTGGTAAACCTTGCACTTGTGCCACTGACTTTTGTGATCATTTATTTGTTTACCAATAAAGGTCAACCGAAGCTGCGAACCGTAGGTACAAGCAGAAGGCTCTCCAAATCATTTTTTTAACTAAAGTAGTCAACAAACACAATGACAACGTGCCTGAAAAATACAATTATTAAGACCTTTTCTCTAGGTGGTCCATACTGATGGAGCAAGATCAGCTTGTTCGTTCCCAAACCACCAAAAGGTTTGATATCCATACGATGTATACGCGACGTTGCAAATTTGGAACCAGGAAATGTGCTCAACCGATCGAAACATCTATGAAATAGGAGTATATAACACGCGCGCGTTGACAGTTCTGATCTAGAGTTATTTTGAATTATGTAGTATATATAATGGAAAAGGTTATTTATTTTGAATTATATATAGTATATAAAATGGAAAAAGGTTATATACGACGAAAAGCATAGATACACATAATACTGGCAAGGAGCCAAACGGCGACCAGCTCAAGAGCGAAAACGTACGTACGCTACGCTACTTAATTTGCTGCTGCAGCACATGTTGCCAACGCTGACGACGTGTGTGCGTGACTGCGTGTGTTGGTTTTGCTGACGCAGAAACGCCCGGGGACCTGGCGCGCGCGGGCAACCGCTCAAGCAGTCAGCAGTGATGCAATGCAAGCCAAGGGCATCATCTTCCGTGCTAAAGATAATTAAGCTGCGGTGGTAGCTGATCTCGATGGATGCTGACGCCTACTTTCCGCTTTTAATGGATGGGCCTTGTTTAGATCCAAATATTTTTCACGAAAAACTATAGTAAACGAATCTTGTGGTATATGTATGGAATATTAAATATAGATAAAAAACTAATTACATACACTACAGCAGCCAGTGGCTTCCCCGAGTGCCAGTTGCACTCGGGGAAGGCCCAATTGCACTCGGGGAAGCCTTTCCCGAGTGCAACACTCGGGGAAGAGCCTCCGGCTAATCCTCTAACGGGAAAGGCGGCTTCCCCGAGTGCCGAAAGTCGTGCACTCGGGGAAGGCTTCGCCAAGTGCCGTGCTGGCACTCGGGGAAGATTTGACGCCGTCGGCCGACGGCCAACGCCGTTTTCTTTTCTTTTTTTATTTTCTTCCCCGAGTGTTTTTCTTCCCCGAGTGCAACACTCGGGGAAGATTTTTGTCTCTTTTTTAAAAAAACCCTCTTCCCCGAGTGCCACAGCCCAGACACTCGGGGAAGAAATTTATCTTTTTTTAAAAAAAAAACCTCTTTCCCGAGTGCCGCAGCCCAGGCACTCGGGGAAGCCTGTTTTTTTATTTTTTAAAAAATCTAACCACAGCATGTAATATATGATTCGAATTCAAATTCAAATCTAATGACCACATATATACATATATTCATCCACAAACGCACGAGCACGATTTAAAACATCATTACAAGCCGAAATTAGCAGACACAAAATAATGTAAACATGTCAGCATAAGGTATGCTAATCAATTCGGCATGGAAGTAGTAGGCGGTATACAAACTGCAAAACGCACATGCATGACATAATTGACATGTATACTACAGCAGTGGTAGGTTTAGCGAGGCAGCAGGTAGAATGACAGAATACACTGCTTGCCTGTATATATATACAGAAGTTTTCTGAGGTAAAGATGCAAGAAATAGCATCATTGTACTGGGTGGAACCCTGCAAGTTAAGATGACCTAGCAATAAGGCGATAACACTGCCTAAGGCCATAACACTGCCAGGAGTTGTTGCCATCTTATATCTGCATAAATAAACTGAAGTAAGCATAGTTAGTTTCATGGCAAATGAATAACAATATTGAAGAACAAATCTGAATATCATTTGACATATTTAGTTCGACGTATATAGCTATGTTGGGAGAAGCCCTATAACTAAGTCAGGGAGAAGCCTCATAATTGAGTTTCTAGTTTGTTGTGGCCATGGAAATGAGTATAGATGATACAGAAAGTGATTTGTATAGGGCCCCAAAGAGCCATATATAGCAGAAAAGTGAGAATCAGTATATTAAAAAAACAGGACTATTTGATTTGCATATAGATAAGTTGCATCAAGAACATGTGGGTAGAGAAAATGGCAAACTAAGGAAATCATAAAGCGGTGACAATGCCTGAGTTGTAGTCAGTTATGGAACATTGTGTAAAACAGTGTATCTAGTTTTGTTCAGAGGAAGCAGTGAGCTTAAGCCTGTCATCAGACTGAAGCCTGAATCTGAACTGGAGGCAGCATTGAGGAACACATTAGCATTATTGAAGGTTGGGCACATACAAATACAATTGTCAAATATTTAGGCTGTGCCGATGTGGAGAGTAAGCAAAAGGAATTTTTATTTGAGGTCAGGTTAACATTTAGTATCTTGTAATTGCAAAGTTAAAAATTACTTTTAATACATGGTGTGCATTATGTAGACAGAAGACAGATTTGTATGCGATAAAAAGGTGGGGGTGCAGTAGATGGAGAAGCACAAGATGGAAGGAGGTGCAGTAGTACATTAATTGGAACATCAGGGATCGTTACCATTCCAAAATGCCTTATTAGGCCTCTCTGTAAGAGGTAGCACCAGAGTTTGACAAAACTGCATGGCATGAATCTTCTGCAGCAGTATAACCAAAGTACCGCAGCACATAATCAATAAACACCATCCTTTGTAAAATTGCAGTGTGACAGCGTCGACTGCAAATGAAATTAGTTGCAGTTAATTTAATTCACAATTATTTCAGAATCATGTTAGGATTCATAATATGCTCTATGCAAAAACGTGCACTATTTGGCAGCTCAACATGAGTATCGATCACAAGGTCAGTAGAACAGGACGCAGGTCAGCTCCTCGAACAGGATTATTGACAACTGATCAACGCGGCCATTGTTAGGCCTGCAGAATAAGCATAATCCAAAGTATGTATTGTTGATAGGAATCTATCCATAACAGATATATGGGTATCATGAATACATGTATAAAGAAAACGTTGCAGGAGCAGCAAGGGCATCTAAAGAACTCACATTGTAAAAAAAACAAATAATGAGCATATGTAAAGAATTGATCAGGAAAATTAGAACAGGGGAAGGTTCAGAAAGTGTATATGTGCATGTATGATGATAAAGAGAAATTAGAAACCTGCATATATAGAAACTATAGCATGGGCATCTAAAAAACTGGCAAGGAGAAATTAGAGCAGGAGTAGGCTATCCCAAGTTGCATGGAGAACCTAAATAGTTGGCAGGTTTCATGTAAGAAATACTAACCCTATATGGATGCTTACAATTTTATCATTTGGCAGGAGAACCCTACTAAGGCATGTCCATCTAGAATGTAGCAATCTATAAGGCACTATTGTGATATGCATCAAAGTAAACTGGAGCTGTACAGGTGAAAAACGTATCGGATACTAGCACTTCAGTATTTGAAATCAAACGCAATACGTATCGGATATTTCAGTATCTTCTCCATGGCGTGCAACGGACATTTCAGTAGTTGAAATCAAACGCAATACGTATCGGATACTACCACTTCCATGCATCTTCAAAATACTATGCACTGTACAGAGTTGCAGACTGGACTGCGTCTGAATAGATGTTTTGAATCCCCACCTGTACATGTACAACACTGCTATCTCGCAATTGCAGTGCCCTCCTAATTCCTATCCACCCCCAACACAAAGCCCCCCCCAAACAACACACACACAACCCCAAAAGAAATGGATATCCCCAATAGGTGTTCTTTTCTGAAAAATCCCCAATAGGTGTGATAATCATGCAGAGATAACATTTCTGGCATCTCATCGCGTAGTGGAAAGAACAGCTCGTATACATGAGGAAGCAGTAAGCAACAGGCATGTTTAACCAGTAATAACTCTGATCCTAAGCTTGAATCAGTATCCAAATCATCTGATAAACAAAGATTATGGAGCAGATCTAGACATCGAGTGACGAGTAAGTTCAAATCCGATCGCAACACAAGAGACTACGGATGATACCACCCAAATCAGAACATCGGGTTCAGAGAGAGGGAGAGGAATCCGTCCGTACCGTTATCAGGCCGAGGCAGAGGAGGACGCGAAGTGCGGACCGAGTGCTCAGGGTCGCTATTCACGTCCCTCGACCGATTCCAGGCCGCCATCGTGAGGAGTAAGAGGAGGAGCACCCCGCCCCAACTCCACGAACGGTTCGCCGGAGCGCCGGGCCGCACCAGACGGAGCCACCTAAATGGCGAGCGCCCGGAATCCGCCGCTCACAGAACAACCTCGCGGTGCGAGAATGGGGGCTCGGGGGTGCCAGTGCCTATCCTGGAGGGAGGTGGATGCGGCGCTGAAGAGAAGTGGATTGGGGAGATAGAGTGCGGTCTCAACATGAAACCCTAGCTCGTTGTATATATACCAGCCCTTGGGATTGGGCCTATTGGGCTACGCTTGGGATCAGGTCGATTGCAGCCCAACAAATGTAAAATGTTTCTTTTAATAATTATATAAATTCCCCCAAAAAATTATATAAATCCATTTAAATGATAAAAATGATCATTAAAAAGTAACAAAATTAAAGAGTATAAAAAATTGTACTCATCAAGATCTAACATGTAGCCATGCAAGTTTTTAGGATTTTCTAACAAATTTTTGAATTATTACAATTATTTTTATGGTAATTTTGAAACTTTAAATATAAATTTAGGTAATTTTCTAACACTTTCTAAGATTAAAAAATATAATATATAAAAATGTAGATCTTGATGAGTTGTACAATCTTGGTATTCAAAAGTTTTTCATCTGAGGTCATTTTAGTGTCTCATTTAACCAAGTTTGACCAAGTCAAATTTTGTATTTTAAAAAAATGACACTTCGACTGCAGTTTTGAAACCCTAAATGGGTTCAAATGGAAAAGACATGAATACCATGTTTGTTAAAATCATCAAGGTCTACATTTACTGTAATGGCCAACTTTTCATTTGACAAAATTTGAATCATTCAAATTTTGAATTTTAAAATTTTGACAACTACAGACCAGTTTTTGAAATCCTAGATGGTCTCAACTCGAAAAGTCATGAATACCAAGATTGGTCCACTCATCAAGATCTAAATTTGATACATAGGCCATTTTTGCATTTGACAAAGTGTTAGAAAGTGTAGTTCTAAATCCACAAGTCTCACATATAGTTTCATAAAGTCTATGTGAGATTCAAGATTTTGTGACTAGTGTTTACTAACACTTTCTCAAATACAAAAATGACCTATATATAAAATGTAGATCTTGATGAATTATTCAATCCTGGTATTCAAAAGTTTTCCATTTGAGGTCATTTAGTGCCTCGTGTGACAAGTTTGACCAAGTCACATCTTGGATTTTTTAAACATGTAACTAGAGTTTACTAAAACTTTCTCAAATGAAAACATGAACTATGTAGAAAATGTAGACTTTGATGAGTTCTAACACCTTTATATTCAGAAGTTTTTCATCTGGGGTCATTTAGTGTCTTATTTGACCAAGTTTGACCAAGTCAAATCTTGGATTTTTAAAAAACGACACTTTAACTGAACCCTAGATGGTCTCAGATACAAAAGTCATGAATACAAAGTATGTCAAACTCATCGAGATCTACATTTGGTGTAATGGTCAACTTTTCATTTGACAAAGTCTGAACCACTGAAATTTTGAATTTTGAATTTTTCACAGCTACATGCCAGTTTTCGAAACCCCAGATGGTCTCAACTCGAAAAGTCATGAATACCAAGATTGGTCCACTCATCAAGATCTACATTTGATACATAGGTCATTTTTACATTTGACAAAGTGTTAGGAAAGTGTAGTTGTAAATCCACATGTCTCGCACATAGTTTCTTAAAGTCTATGTGAGATTTAAGATTTTGTGACTAGTGTTTACTAACACTTTCTTAAATGCAAAAATGGTCTATGTATCAAATGTAGACCTTGATGAGTTCTAACATCTTTGTATTTAAAAGTTTTTCATCTGGGGTCATTTAGTGCCTCATTTGACTTCCTCATGTGATCACATATGGAGATGTCCGGAGATGTCTGGGTTTTAGGCATCCGACGTCGCTAATTGCTCGAAACCTTCTCAATTTTTTATCATAGCCTTTACATGATATAACACGACGCCCAGTCAAGTTTCGTGATTTTCGGACTTCGTTTGGATTTTATATAATTTAAATACACTTTTTCCGCAAGTTGTTCGCGATGGTACGGCGACAAGATGGTTGACATTTCATGTGGCTTCCTGGAAACGGACTCAACATACATCAAATAACATGAATATGATTTTTTGAATCACCATATTCCATTATTTCATGCACCTGCAGTTCAAATCGGAAGTGTACAAAAAATTCAAAGAAACGAAAAAAACTAACGAAATATACCAAACAAAGTCAAAATTGTCCCAAATTTAAACAAGAAGTTTGAAATGATGTGGGAAGGCATCACAAAAAAAACTAGGGCAAAAAAACAAAAAAAATAAAAATTCTTCCCCGAGTGCCAGCAGGAGGCACTCGGGGAAGAGGCCTCTTCCCCGAGTGCCAAATTCTGACACTCGGGGAAGAGGCCTCTTCCCCGAGTGTCAGGAGCAGGCACTCGGGGAAGAAGCCTCTTCCCCGAGTGCCAAATTCTGACACTCGGGGAAGAGGCCTCTTCCCCGAGTGTCAGGAGCAGGCACTCGGGGAAGAAGCCTCTTCCCCGAGTGCCAAATTCTGACACTCGGGGAAGCTTAAAAAAAAAGAAAAAACGTAACGGCGTGCGAAGGCGGACCGTCATGTACAATTTTCTTCCCCGAGTGCCTCTCTTCCCCGAGTGCAACACTCGGGGAAGAGGACCTTCCCCGAGTGTCGTTCTTCCCCGAGTGCCTATAAATCTAGGGCACTCGGGGAAGCCTCTCTTCCCCGAGTGCATTTCTTCCCCGAGTGCAACACTCGGGGAAGAGCTAGTTCCCCGAGTGCACGTTTTTTGGCACTCGGGGAAGCCACAGACACTCGGGAAATTTTAGTTCTCCTGTAGTGATAGTTTGGTTAAAAATCGCGAGATGAACATTTTGAGTCTAATTAGTCCGTGATTTAACACTAAAGTACTACAGTAACAAATGTGTTAATGATGGATTAATTAGGCTTAATAAATTCGTCTCGCGGTTTTCAAACAAGCTATATAATTAGTTTTTTATTAGTATTCGAAAACCCTACCGACGTTACGGAACATCCGATGTGATATTTTTAACCAAAGCTTTTCGCATCGAGCAAGGCCCGGGGCTCAAAAACGATGCACGCAGATCCACCGATCCACCGTAGTCGGCGGAGAAGCCAACGAGACGCGTGGCACTCTAGCTGGAGCTAGACTGCTACGGTTAGCTAGCTTTCGCCATCCGGACCTTGTTTACATGACATCAAAATTTTAAGTTTTTTCACTCTCTCTCCATCACATCAATTTTTTCTCCTGTTCTAATTTTCATCGAGTTGAAGTAGAACCGTGCTGTTCTGCTGTCCAGTGAGCCAGCAGTGTCCACCACGGTATGGGGCATGTGTCTAAATACACAGGGTGTGTTCACTTCCCATGTAAATCTAAAATATTTTCTCTTTCATCCATCATATCAAATATTTAGACACAGTACATAGAGTATTAAATATAGGTAAAAAATAACTAATTACACAGTTTGTTTATAAATGTCGAGATAAATCTTTTGAGCCTAGTTACTTCATGATTGGATAATATTTGTCAAATAACAACGAAAAGTACTACAAAAACTTTTCACCTGCTAAACACACCCACAGTTCAGTACCACCCATCTGATTTTGACGGGCGACGCGATCTTTTCCGCCGTCTATCCTTGTCGCCGCCGACTAGCTCTGCCCGCGGTCCAGCGCGGTCGCGGCACCGGCTGTGCGCGCGCGGCGTCCCTTTCCGCGCGCGCGCCACCTTCCACGCGCTGTGGCCGCTATTCAGCGGCAAGATTTCCGCACGTTTCCTGGCCGCTTCCGCGAACAGGGGAGGGGGCACCGCGGGTGGCAACCGGCACGGCCCCAGATAGCCCGCTAATGCGTTGGAGAACTGCCGATTCTTTCTTGCCATCGTCCGGCCGAAGTGACGACTCCGTCGCCAGGCCCTGGCAGCACCGTTGTCCAAACCAATGCTGGAGCTAAAAACTTTTAGAGGCCCAAACATTTTTTTTTCGAAAGATCGAAGCCCAAACAATTTTCATTGCAAATATTTATCTAAAAACTAAAAAGTATACTATTTATCTATAACATAAAGAAAAGTTTTCTTTGCACTTCGTCGACGAGCCTGAGCGGCTGCCCGGGGTCATCGGCCGGTGGCTCCACCAGTGGTCCGATCCGTAGGAGCTGACCAGCTGTTGCTTCGCCTGCTCGTTCGTTTGGTTTAGCTATACTAGTGTTGGTCAACGCAGGGTATCTCTGATTATCAATTCCAAGCTACCATTAGATGCTACTCCTTCGTCCAGGCGCGTGTGACCTTCCCAAAATGCGCCCAAGCCTCATGCGAGTGCAAGGTGGATGGCAGCATCGGGGCGGATGACGGCTGCCTCAGGGGTGGGGCACGGGCGGTGGCATTGGATTGGACGACACGCGAGGCTCCGGGGCGGGGTGTAGGCATGAAACTCGGGGGCAAGACGCTATGGCGGCATCGGGGCGGAAGATGCAGGAGCTAGGGGTGGGATGCATGGATGCATGCGACATTAGGCCGAGCGGATGCTGTATAAGGATTGAGGAGATAAGGGGAACAATAAAAAAATTAGAACAGGAGAAAAAATGAGGAAAAATGATATTAAAGTCATTTTAGTCTTTTTGTCTGCTATGATAAGCTGTTTTATCAAACATTTGAGCGGAACAACTTTAGCTCTACTAGTGAAATTGCAAGTGGAGCCGAAGCTAAAAAAAATTCTGTACTAGTGAAGGGGAGTTGTACTAAACATGTCCTAAATAAAGAACTGACGTCCGGACGGACGCCCGCGCTTGCTAGCCCGTTTCCCTGCACCCTGTTTCCCGCACCTTCTCGTTTCCTACACCAATGCGGGGCCCGTGCCACCCAGATGTCTCCCGCGTCGCCCTACCGCACGTGAGGACCGTCTGTCTGCTCGGCGGCACCCCTGCAGCTGCAGTAGGCGGTTGCGGCAAAGTGGGTCCTATTCAACATATGTAACATCCGATTTACTTTTATAATAGTCAGATGAAACATTGCAACATATGTTCAAAACAGGTGAAACACTTGCAACATATGTCTGAAACATTTGAAAAACACAAGAAAAAACTTGAAAACGTGTGTGTAGCCATTGCAAACATTGTAAGATCCAAATGAAAACACTTACAACGTACATATGAAAACACTTGAAACACTCATCCAGATCTACTTTTGCAACATCCAGATAAAACACTTGCAACATACGTCTGAAACATTTGGAACATACATTTGACGTCATAGCCATTGCAATATGTGCAACATCCCGATCTATTTTTGCAACATCGATATAATACACTTGCAACATACTTCTGAAACATCTGAAACACTTAAAACATACACAAGCAACGTGCGCTTTTAGCGCAATGTCACCTTGCTTCCTAGACGAATGGAAGCTCATCGTTGCAGAGCTTGACGCCGGTGCGGAGGTCGGCGGTGGCGCATGGAGCTCATGGTGGCGTGGAGGTCAGCGGCGGCGCATGGAGGTCATAGCGGCGCGGAGGTCAGTGGTGGCACGAATGTCGGCGGCAGTGCATGGAGCTCGCGGCGGCGTGAACATGTCGCCGGTGGATGGGGAGTGCAGCTGCGGTAGGCGGCGTGACTCCGGGCAGGGGCTTGTGGTGACACGGAGTTCAGTAAAAGCGGCGCATGGAGCTCGCGGCGGCGTGGAGGTCCGGCGTGGGCATCTCGCTAGCGGATGGAGCGCATCTGTGGTAGGAGGCGCGACTCCATGCGAGAGGGGGGGGGCACGAGGTGGGCGGTGCGGGCTAGGGCATGCAGCGTGCGGCACACAACGTGGGCGGGGCAGGATGGTCTAGTCCAGTCTGTCCGTCCGGACGCCCTGTAGGGAGCACTCCTTGCTTGGAGCATACAAAATAATATGATACCTAAAAGGTGATACCCGACTCTTGCTATTGAAAGTTACTCTCTGGTCTCTGCCCTAAAAAAATATCTCCTGCTATGAGTTTAGTTGAGACAAGGCGAGTATTTGGCAATGAGTCTTGAGCCATTAAAGCTTATTAGTTGCTTCACCGAGACCAAGCCTGCTTTCTGGAATCTTTAGACTATTGCATCTCATGTCCTGCTGGCCGCCTCCGTCGTCTATGCCAACCAACCATCACTTCTTTTATCTGAGAGAAGCCAATGATAGCTTTGATTAGCTTAGGAAAGTACACTTTGTTTTCTTGTTGCTTACTAGTATACCAGCAATATTTAGTTTTTTTTTCCCTTAGCGATGGCAATGGCATCACCAAGGCACACATGAGTCAATGACATGTGAGATAGGATGTTATATCTCCAATTTAGTAAAATTATAATGGCAGTCTTTAAATTTTCCCACAAAAAAAGAGCTGGGTGGTACGCATGTCATGTTCGCCGTTGCCTGCATGTTCATGACAATGCCTGTTATTAATTTATAGTGTGTAATCACTTTAATTTTGTGGATCACTTTATTAGTATTCTTAATAAAAGTCAAGTGAGATCAAAGGCTAGGTAATTGAGTGTTCCATATAAGACTCTCATCAACCCTTTTCTTCTTGTACTAAAAAAACAAGGCATCGTGCCTGCGCAAATAATAATAGAGTACTCATAATAATACAACAAAGATCTTTGTTCATTGCAAGGCACTCATCTATCTGATAAATATGTCTCAAGCCTTCCCCCCTTTCTTACAAGAATGCATGCCTTTATTTGTGTGCCTATATGTTCCATAATGGCGTAAATATTTTTGATTTAATTGCACAAAACACCATGTTTTGAAGCCACATAATTACCAGTTTAAGCACTGGTTATCGCACTATACTCCTTCCATCCTGTAAAATACTTTAGAAACATTAAAACATCTTAAGAAAGAGAATACAAAAGACGTTATTTTCTAAGTGATGTTATTATTAGTGTGATTAATAGAAATTGGTTGATACTCCCTCTGTCCTGAAATATAGTGTATTCGGGTAACAAGAAGATAATGTTTCCTTAAATAAAAATACGTGATTATTTTGTATAAGAAAAGTAATTCATATACTTGCCATATTTGTATAAGGAGGCTAAGAGTTCACTCTTTAATCATGCGAAATAGAATCAAATTTCAATAGATTAGGAAGTTAAGTGAGGGGTACATGCGTCTATTGCACTCTCTGTTATTTTGTCTAAGAATGGGCAAAATGTTTAAAAAGTTTGGTCGCTTTCCATTCTTACCATTCAGGATTTAGTAGTTTCCTTGGGCCCACGTGTCAACCATGCATGTGTCCTTTATAGAGAATCATGGGAAACACAGCCCGATAAACCTGGCCCGGCCCCAGAAATTCGATACTGCCAAGCCCAATCAACGAACTGGGCGTGCTCAGAATTCACATTTCAGCCCGACCAACAAAATCGGACGCGCTCAGCACCCCCAGTTTTGCCATTTGGACACTGAAGCCTTAAAAAAAAATCTCTACGTTACCTCCTCAATTTTCACGAAAGTTTGTTTTTTCTCCCTAAACTCTAAAACCAAATAAAACATCTCTCTTAACTTTTAAAACCGTTCATCTTACCTCCCTGTCCCAGTTATAAGCGGTTTTAAAGGTGATTTTGTCTTTTTTCTTTTTTATTTATTTCGGCTGAATTTTTTGAAAAATCATAGTAAATCAAATAAAAATCATAAAATGGAAAAATCTAATTTTGTTGGACTCCACGTGAGTAGATCTACACAGTGAATATATAATATGGTATGCTTTAGTACAAAGTTTTTTGCTAAAGCTTTAGATATATGCTTTTCTGTAATTAAATGGAATAATTCATAGCTGCAGTTTCTATGGTCTAATTGTGGTGAAATTTTTATGGTGGGCTAATTATTGTATGCTTAAATTGTAGTAAAAATTTCATACTTATTGGATCATATATAGCTTAGTTATATATTTATTTATATTTAACAAGTATAAACTTAAATGGTGAGTTCGATTCTTCTGACACACACAGTGCATGTCACGCCTCCTAAAAAGTTCTCAAGATTCTCTGGTATTAAAATATGGTTTTATATAAAATGGGACCCACTTAAGCCAGAGAAAACGGAAAAGTTAAACTACCGTCCACTCTCTTTACATTTTTTGTCTCTACCGGTTCTCTTACATGTGGGCCATTTGATTGTTTTAATCGGCAAAGGTTCTACTCCCTCCGTCTAAAAATAAGTGCACTTCAGGTTGTGGCGAAGAGATCAATATTATGAAGAAATTACGTATATACCTCTAAAGTTGTAAACACTGCGTTTTGGGAAGAGGAAAAGTAGAAAAAGACAACTAAAACTAGTTAGTCTCGTATCCAAGAGTGTATTTATTTTGGGATAAATTTTGAACTCTAAAAGTACACTTATTATATGACAGAGAGAGCATATATGTTTTTAAACTGATTCCTTTCCGAGCACCAGCTGTTGATTCGATTCCTGCACATGCTAGGTAAAACGTGGATTTGGTTTCTAGGAGCCACTAGAGAAGGCCAAATAGAGCGCTTCAGGACGTCCCCAACGGTTGACGAGCTCACTAGCGAGGAGTGTCTGTCCAATCAGGAGGAAAGACAAGCAGAAAACTCACGGTGCTAGCGAGGTAGGAAGCGCTTCGCTTGTATGTTTCTCAAGATTTTTCTAGTCACTGACATACCGCTACCTGACTTTTATTTTTAAATTGTTTCTAGGTTCCATGTTTGCTGGCGATTTGCAAAGATTGCTGGGGACGCCCTCATAAAAAAAACTACTGGGCTAGTTCAGGCTGACGCGCATTCTTGCAGGCCATGGATGATGACATAGCCTGCATGGCCTCGTTTAGATGAGAGAATTGGAGAGAAAAATACTGTATCAGAATTCCTGTAGCATTTCGTTTGTATTTGGTAAACATTATCTAAATTTTGACTAACTAGCTTTAAAATGTTCGTCTCGCAAAGTACAATAAAACTATACAATTAGTTTTTGATTTCATCAATATTTAGTACTCCATGCATTTACCAACATTTTGATGTGACGGGAAATCTTCTTTTTGCATAGTAGAATTTGGGGGAGGATTGGGAACTACTACCTCCGTCCCAAAAAGAATGTAACCCTCGCTTCCCGAGGAGTCAAAGATTCTTAACTTTGACTAAATACAAATAAAAACATATTGATGCTTATGATGTGTAATAAGTATAATTGTATTAGTTATGAAATATAGTTTCATAATAAACCTAATTAGAGATTAAAATGTAGATAATATCATCTATAAACTTGGTCAAATTTAAAGATTTTTTGACTCCTCGGGAATCGAGATTTATATGCTTTTTAGGACGGAGGAAGTAAACAAGGGGTGGGTTTAAAAACCTTCCGTCCACCTGGGATCGTGGCCCACACAGCGTGTGGTCGTGTGCTCCCCATGCTGCATGACGGGAAATAACTTATGTGATAATAATGGTGTTTATACCCTTAGTATAAAAGCCAATTGTGATTTTGCCTTTTTTTTTACATTTTGTGATTTTGTCCTCATCTTTTCGAAATGTAGTAACTGTTTACCCCTATTTTGCATTTCAGCTAGCTGTAACTAATATTTAGGTTTTGACTAGTACTTTGGCGAGCGCGCATGCAGGGCTACGCGGCAGGAACTTGCGCAGGCAGCAACTAGCTCCCAGGGAAGTAGTGGTGTGGGGATAAAGATGGATTTGACTAGTGGGGTCTGCATGTCCGTGAGATACTCCCTCTGTCCCTAAATACTTGTCGCTTTACGCTTTCCGAGAAACAACTTTAATTAAATATATATTAAAAAATATTAATATTTATGGTATATAATTAGTATCAATGGAAAGGTCTTTGAGTCTAGTTTTTTAATAAATTTATTTGGAGATACAAATGTTGCACGCATTCTATATAAATCGAGTCAAACTTGTGAGCACAAAAATCGGAAACGACATCTAATAAGGGATAGAGGAGTACATGAGAAAGAGGGGGGGGGGGGGGCAAACTGCCTTTCTACGCATGCATTTCAGACCATCTGGTAGGTTTAACAGAACAGGGACAAACTTAAGCTTCGTTAAAAAAAATAAGAGGGAAAAATCATAAAATACCAAAAGTGAGGGCAAAATCACCATCATGTTGTAAAGTAGGGGTATAAGCATAATTGCCCTAGACTTTATCGATCTGCCATGAAAAAAAGTCCATTATGCTCCCTGAACTATCGCCATGTTTGCTCCCTCAATTGCAAAACCAGACATGGGACCTCCCTGAACTTTGAGAACCGGGTATGTTACCTCCCTCGGGCTGTTGGAAGTGGTTTTGAAAAGCGGTTTTGTACTTTTTAGTTCAAAAATAAATTTGGTAAATATCTAATAAAGTTTTAAATCACAAAAAATATCTCTAAGCTTCTAAAAATTCTGAGAAAAATTCTAAAGATGGATTGAGATACTAAAAACCCAAATAAAATATTTAGATCTCATGAAAATATCTCTAGAATTTTCTAAAAATTAGATTTTGCTCTAGGAAAATGAGAAAAATATCCAAAAACATCTAAAAACTAACATGATGGGCCTGTTCGGCAGGCTGTTTTTTGGCTTATAAGCCGGCTGTGGCTGATTTGCTGTGAGAGAAAAACACTGTTCCACGGCTGATAAGCCGTGCTGATAAGCTCAGCCGAACAGGGGGATATTCTAAATCATATATAAACACATTCTAGGAACTTTCCACAATACAAATATGAGATACAACTAGCATAAATGCAACATATATTATTGTTAAATGCATTTGTGCCGAATGCATTCAAGCCGACTTCATCTTATGTTTTTACCATAAAAAGTATTCAAGATGCAATTAGACATTGATTAGAATATTTTATTAATTTTTCATAATTTTTGATATTTTTCCATTTTGTTAGATGTAAATCTAATTTTTAGAAGATCCTGGTGATATTTTCACGAGATATAAATATTTTATTTGAGTTTCTCATGCCCAATATATCTCTAGAATTTTTCTCAGAATTTTTAGAAGCTTACAGATACTTTATGATTTTAAAACTTTCTTAGATATTTACTAGATTTATTTTTGAACTAAAAAATACGAAACCACTTTTCAAAACCACTTTTAAGAGGCCGAGGGAGGTAAAATACCCAGTTTGCAAAGTTCAGGAGGTCCCGTGTCTGGTTTTAAAATTAAGGGAGCAAACGTGGACTCCGGCGATAGTTCAGGGAGCCAATGAACGAACTTTTTCCATCTGCCATCCTACCCTGCTCCTTCTGTGGGCCGGGCCTAGGCGAATGACCCAAACCGGTCCAGTAAGCCCATCCAGTATACCCATGGTTCGCGAAACCAGGCCCATGGATTGCCTCCGTTTTCTCCCGTGTACATCGAGCTACCTGCGCAGTCGAAGGCGCCGCGTCCGCCGTGTGTCGGAGCTCGGCGAACCACCGCGTCGGCTGGCCCGTCCGCTTCCTCCCCGGCATCCCTCTCTCTCGTGCAATGCACATCGCTTTCTTGGCTTCTCCGAGATGGAGCAAAACGTTCCTTCTCAGCCGCCGCGAGCTAGGGTTTAGCCGCAGGCTGCGGCGGCTGGGAGGAGGGAGACGGCGCGACAGTGGGCGGCGGCGCGGCGCCGCGTCGATGGGGCGGTACCTTTTTCGTGCGAGTTCTTTTAATGGGTGTTTTTTGGGTGGGTGGGTGGACTGCTAAAAGACTTAGAATGGTGCTAGCAGGATTGATCGCTTCGTGTTGCTTGTGACGCCGGATTGTTTCTTGAAAAATATCTCCTATTCGGGGTAGGCTGGCAGTTCTCGTGTTTGAATTTTATAAGTTGCAGATAGAAGTGAAAATCTTTTGGTTAGTTCCATATGATTCCAAGAAGGCAAAATAGAAAGGGCCTTGTATTGTCTGGATTGAACTGACAACCGCACTTCCAATGAACTTTGCCCCCCTTCTTTCTCTCATTTGAGACGGTACCAGGGTTAAGCACTGCGTTTTCTTTATATATAAAAAAAACCATCCTAACCACACCTTAACACTGGACAGGGAGGATATTTTATTTTTTAGAATTAAGCTCCATATTCTGTTGTATTGAAATATATATAAATCTATTTCAGACTGATAACATTACATTGCTTTGAAATCTTGATGATTATACCATCTTATTTCATTAATATGCTATTAATATGCTAATATTGGCTTTTATGCTCTTTGCCAACAGAGCTCCTTGTGGATCTCCAAGCATGTCCAGCAGCGGTGGAGAAAAGGGCGGGGAGTTGGATAAACCAGGCAGGTGTCTCCTCATCCCTTCTGCTACCGGCCCTAACGGCAATGATGTCATGATTTCCCTGGGCGAGTGCTTTGCCATCAATCAAGTTATAGATAATGAAGAGAAGAGGGGGGCAATCAAGCGATCCTTTCCTCGTCATGGCCATGGCTATGCCCATCCTGCTAATGAAGAAGTGAGAAGCAGAAATGAGGATATTGTTTATGGCAACAAATATGTGAGTACACCAGTTATGAAGGTCACCCGTGGGAAAAGTTATTCAATGGGCACGACCTCCAAGGTCACCGATAGCAAGCAAGATGCAAGGAGGTCAGTAGGAGATATCATTACTTTGTCTGGTGATGGCCATTCCAGCGATGGTGCAGTAGATGTCAGTGAAGGTGAAGACTATGAGAATTCGACAGAGGAGGAGGACATCTCTTGTTATGATGATGACATAGTTCCTAATTCTTTATGTATATTTGATGATTCCAGCCACCGTGATGGTTCTATCTACAGGGGCACCCTAGCATGGAAAGAGGTCTATCGTATTGCTGATCGTAATGAGAGTAAGTGATCAAATGCCTCTTTTCCGATTTTCTACCATTTTGTTCTTAGGGCATTTTCTCATGCTGTAATTCAACTATTGTATTCTATAAATCTAGATGTTAGTTTTTCTTTATTTTATTTACTTATAGTACACAAGTTGCAAGAGCAACATGTTTGAAAAGTCTCATCTAACATTAAATATTCATACGAAAATGTTTCAAAGATCCCCATTGCCTGGCCTATTTTCCAAAGGAACTGTGGAGGCAATGAAGAAGAAAATAGGCAGTGTCTGAATGGACAATCTAGTTCTAGTTCTACTTCTACCCAGGGTTTCGCGAATCATTTTGTTATGAATTGATGGGTACATGAGACATGTTAGACAGTAGTTTTTTTTTAAATGTCCAGATAACCACATAGATGTTTGTTTTTAATTTTACATTATCTCCACAAGACCACTACCACTAAAATAGGGTCACTTCATCCCATGTTCCATGATGACATTAGTCTTATTCCCTCTCCTCCTTATAGAAGTTTATTTTAAACTAGAACATTTTACCATGACATATGACATGCATGTTAAAGTACAATCCTGTATTTTCTCATGCATATTGTTTCTTATTTCTGGGGTTGATCAGTGTTGCGTGATGCCTCTATATGAAAATAGTTATGAAACTTTATAAAATATGTTTTTGACATAACATTCATGGGGCCCCTCTTTTTTCCCCCTTCACTTTTGTGGGGGTGGAGAGTGAGACCCCCAAAAAAAGGGAGGGCGCATGTGTTTGTGTCTAATGTATTAACTTACTATTACAACATAACATGTAACTTTTTTTAAAGCTCGATTGGAGGCAATGACGCTATCGGATCCCAAAGATTGTGTTTATCAACTAGGTGGAGTTTGCACAGCACATCACTCAGGTCACATGTTTCAATTTTTCTCAGTAAAGTTGGCTAAAATTCCCATGGACCGTGGCTCAGTAGAGTTGTATGGATACATAGCTGTGCGGGATCGTCTAGATCCATTACTTAACTATATTGTCAATATTAGCAGGGATGATCCTGTCATCATGGAACAGGTACCCATCTGAACTTATCTACAATTATTTTAAATTACTATATTTATTTCACAATATATGGTCAACCTTCTTGCATCCATTGAGATATGAGCACACATACTTCTTGGCAGCATGCTACAAAAATCTATTTTACATCATTAAAGTCAGGGTAGAGAGAAAGTTTTTTATTAACTATGCATTGAGATTTGCACAATTTGCACTCTTGATTTCATTGTTAACTAGGAACGATATTAATTTATTGTATTTTTTTTGGAACTGAAACCGTGGGGTATGAACCCCCCGGCGTCTTTGATTAAAAAAGAAACAACAGCAAGTACAGAGTTTTTACAAGCAGAGAGCTAAGCGCCTAACCAGCAGTTAGACACAACGCAAAAGAAGAGGAAGAAAGAAGGAGACCGACTAAACTGAAAGACTAAAACTAAACTAAACAGTTACAGGGCATTAAGCCACGAGTGCACAGACTGATGCGAACTTTGCTTGATCTTGAAGAGGTGTTCAGTTATCTCCTTCTTGAATGCAGCCTTCCATGAGTTGAAATTTGGAGCCCTTCTATCAAAAATGAAAGCATTCCTCTCATTCCAAATACACTAGGCCCCAATCATAAACACCTCCATGAAAAAAGGGTAGGGAAAGTCCCTCTTAGCAACTATCAACTTCTCATGAAGATTAACTTCATCTTCCCAAACAATGACCAGGGCAAACCATCTAGCGCTGGCAGTCGAGCAGTCAAAGAATAGATGCTCACTGGTTTCCTCAATGTTGTCCTGACAAAGAACACAACAATAACCTTCTTCTAGAAATTTATTTCTCCTTCTTAACATATTTCTAGTGTTTAGACGATCATTAGGTAGCAGCCAGGTGAAAAACTTAATCTTTGGGACACATTTGGCCTTCCAAATTCAGATGATAGTTTGAGGAGGGTGCAGGCATGCATACTGGTAATCTGCTAGAGGAATAATTCAGATTCCCCCAGATAAAGTTCCAGCAGTCATTATCATCAGGGTTCACTGGATGCATTAGTAGTAACTCTGTCTGCAACTCTAAGAGTTCATTGTATGCTTGCCATGTCATAGGAATCCTAAAGCAGCTAGCAACGGCTCACTATCTCTGATCTTCTGAAGTGAGATCCTTGGGTCTTTTGCAAATCTCAGCAGATTGGGGTATTTTTTAGAATGAACAACACCATTCAAGAGATCTTCCCAAAAACTGACTAGCCTTTACTTGGAATGACTGTGTCTCCTTTACTTGGAATGCAGTAAGCAATGCCTCTATATTGGATATGAAGCCTCAAAATATCCTTCCACCAAAGTGAACCTTTTTCTCTTCTAATATGAGGAACTCCATCAGGATAGTGCTTTTGCCAGATGAGTTTGACCCACTAAATGTTTTCTTTTCTGTAGAACTTGTCCAATTGTTTCAATAAAAGTGCATCATTCTGAACACTCAAGTTGATGACACCCAGTGAATTGGCTTTTTCCTGGTCAATGTTAATGAGACAGGATTTGTGATAGTTAACTTTCAGTCCACTTGAAAGAGCAAAATACTGCAGGATTTCCTTGAGGTGCTGCAGTTGAGTTTCACAACCTTGCATGATCAAAATGGTATCATCTGCATACTGTACAATTGGAAAGGGGTTGCCTTGATTTTGGGGGAAGGGAGGGAGGAGGTTTCCATGCTCATATTCCTTATGTATGACACACTGTAACAGATCAGCTGCAACAGCAAAAAGAAGAGGGGATAGGGGATCACCCTGCCTAACCCCTCTTTTACATTTGAAATCCTTGCCAGCAACCCCATTGAGTAATACTGAGGATGTTGTAGATGAAAGAATGTCCTTCATCCATTCAATCCATCTTGAGGGGAATCTCTTTGCTTTGAGAATATATATGATAGCTGAATGCTCCACCAGGCCAAAGGCCTTTTCAAAATCTAACTTAAGGATAATGATCTCTCCTTGAATGATGACATTGATGGAGATACTCAAAGGCCTGTCCTAAGCAGTCCTTAATAGTCCTTCCTTTTATGAAGCCATATTGATTTTCATGAACCACTTTTAGAGCTTTCCTCTGAAGCCTATTGGATAATATTTTAGTGATGATTTTCATAGAAGAATTCAAAAGATAAATGGGCCTGAAATCATTGACATTTTCAGGGTTATCCTTCTTTGGAACCAGAGTAATATAAGAGAAATTGATACTCTTAATGTCTGCCTGGTGATGGAAAAAATCTCTGCATAATCTGTAGATGTCCTCCTTAATGATGTGCTCTGAAGAATAAGCCATTTAACCCATCAGGACCAGGAGCTTTGTCACAAGGAAGCTCAAGAATAATTGAGTCAATTTCTTCATTGGAAGAGGGAGAACAAAAATCTTCAAGATCATTATTTGGCTGGATAATTTCTTGAAGATTAAACTGCATAGAAGTATTCACTGATGTACCCAATCTCCTTTTGAATTCTTGATAAAACAGTGCACTTTTCTCCTAATGATCAGATATCATATGGCCATTTTCATCCATTATCTGACAGATGACATTTCTTCTATATTCTCAGTTGCCATTGCATGAAAAAACTTAGTATTTTCATCTCCAAATTGTACTAGCCACTCAGTGAATCTCTGCTTCGAATACGTTTTCTGCATAAATAAAAGATTGTTGATATGACTTTTTATAATAGCTTTGAATGCACTTTCCTGATGATGGAGGTCCCTGATTTCTTCAAGCTTATCAAAGAACTCAATAGTGAGACTGCAGTTTGAGATCATCTTAGATAGATTTGAGAGATTTCTCGACCAAATCTTTAGAATTCTTCTGAGAAGCTTAAATTTGGAGCTAATTACATGAGCACTGTTGAAATTCCTAGTGGGGGTGATCCAAGCACTGGAAACTTTGTCAGCACATCCAGGGTGACTGACCCAGTAATTTTCAAATCTAAAGACATTTAACTTAGGGATGCTAGTGCCAATTTGAATCTTGCAGGGAAGATGATCAGAGGTGATTTTAGCAAGAGGGAGGACCAATGTTAAAGAATATCGGTTGGTCCAAGCAACAGAGGTGAAAAACCAATCAACTTGCTCCAAAAAAGGGGATTCCTGCATATTACTCTAGGTGTAACTCCTTCCCTTGATGGGTAACTCAATGAGACCTAGATGACTGATGATGTTTTTGAAAACCAGACAATCATTGAAATTTTCACCTGGTCTATTTCTATTCTCAGAAGATCTATAGAAGTTGAAATCTCCCATCAGCATCCAAAGACCATCATCGCCAATTTCCAAACTAAAAAGCCAATTAACAAAAATGTCCCGGGCAGGCTGTCTGCAAGGACCATACACTACCACTAGTGTCCAGGCTTCAAGATTGTGTGAGGAGGTAACTAGAAGTTTGATAGCAAACTGTTGCTTTTCCAAAGTGGCAACAGAAAAATAGGAAGAGGACCAGCAGACCAAGATGCCACCAGAGGCGCCCTCGGAAGGGCAGAAATCAAACCTGTCAAAACATTTTGAGGCAAACTTTCTAATGTACTGCAAATCAAAATTGTCTCTCTGGTTTCTTGAAGACAAAATATGCTAGCTTTACTCTCATCAATCTTATGTCTAATAGGGTCCCATTTCTCACTATCATTCAGCCCACGAACATTCGAACACAAGATATTCCATGCACGAGAAGGACTATTCATTGAAACATAATAATAAAACACGATAGCATCTTATGGGGGCACAACCACCATAAACAGAAATATAAGTACTAGCAACACAAGTCACTTTTGCAGAAAATAAAGAAGCAAAATAGGCCAACAATAGGTATTTATTATGTGATTATTTACCTCCTTTAGTAACACTTTGGTGTCATATGTGCGAAAAGAGGCTTCTAACTGAGTCATATGTCCTTAAAGGCTGAATTCAGCTCACCTTGATGCAGCTGCGGCTGCACTGCAGCTACAGTAGGTAGCAGACCAGCAGCCATGCAGCCGCATCTGCAGCCATAACATCCGAACAGGACAAAAGTATATAATGTTTGGGCTGTAGAAGGCACGACTATACCATACCAAGTTATATATCGTGCAAGATCACTGTGGTAGCAGACCTAAAATGCAAAACTAGGCTTTGCAAATTGCGGGAAAAAAATCAAATAATATGGTTATTGGATCCTTGGTTGGTTGGTTGCTACATTTTCCAACATAGTTGTTTTGCCTTTGGTTATGCGGAATTTGATTTATTTTTTTGTCTACGGGAATACAGTATGAATATGCATAATTTGAATGATCCTATCCACAACAAAGTTTTTTTCCCTCTCTTTTCATTGGACACAACCATATACAGAATAAAGGGAAAATCGTGCAACTATTTATTTGATTACATTCCCAACCGCAAAATATCTCTTTAACTTGATATATTATTATAAGTGAAATATGTTGTAAAGGTAATAATTAGCTCTAGATAATTCTAACTTTGCTACGAAGAGTTACTAAACAGCAGCTTAAAACAATTTTGTAGGGTTCCCTCATTGAAATGTCTGGCCCTAAGCGAGGTATCGATATGTATGGCGATGCTCTACTTGAATACGACATGAGGATCAAGACAGGGGATCGAGAAGAAGATGACTTACAGCTGATTGATGGTGTATCAGTCCTCCCTGATATAATCTTGAGACCATGTAACCCATACACAAATCGCCTTTGTGGTGATCATGGTGCAGTTGATATAACCCGGGCACTTATTTATAAAGCAGTGGAGGCAACAGTAGACGTCGCCATATCAGAAGTGAGGAGCAATTTCGATCTATCTCTTAGCTCTTTTACCAGTGGGATAGATAAAGAAATCCAGCTCTTTCGTGGCGCCATTGGTGAGCCGCGCCGCTTGAGGAGGTATGTGGTTGCTGTAGTGATAAACACTTCGCTGCATTTGAAGTTTAAGGTTGGTTCAGAGGAGCACGATTGCTACTTCAAAGCAACTGCCCATGGATGCAGCAGTCAGCATGTACGGACCGAGCTGGCCTCAATCTCGGTGAAGGTGGTTTGGTCAACTATGCCTTTGCAAATTAAGTGATTCCTTGCGGGCAAATTAAAACTCTCTTAGTTTGGGCAGTCTGCGAACGCTCAGTCGAAATGATTTGCGGTCCTGTTTCTCCAGATTTATGCCTGTACTTTTTTCTAGGAATCGTAATGCTTGCCTTTCGTTTGCCTTGGGTGATTTTCTCTCTGCATTCGAGTTGAACTTGTTGCGTACATATTGGTATTAGATTTTTTTTTCTCGACCATTTCTTGTTACTATTCCATGATGTGGAATTTACACCGACACGGGAATAAGCAAGAGTCATTTTACGTGACTCTTACACAGATTATCAATGGATCAGCTTCGTGGATTGGATGGACCTGTTACTGTTGGAAAGTAGTTTCGGCGTAGATTCAGTGCCACAAAATCTGGCCCTGAAGCCTGACTCAGAGCCCACTCACTGCAGCGCTGCTCGCCTTGCTATTGGGCCTGAGACCCAACTAACCTCACGCGAGGCCCAGGTAGAGCAGTCTCTTGACGGCCCCAGGAACACGTGTCACCTTTCCATAGGCTGGCACTGCTGGGAGCCATCTATAAGTACCAGGTGCTTCCGTGCTGGCTTTGGCGATGCCGCGGTGGTTGGGCGTGGGCTAGGGCGATTTGATTTGCCTGTGTTCCTCGCCATGGATTAGATGTGGTTTTCCTTTCATTTTCACTTCCTTTTCGGGTCTGTATGTAGTGACATCGGAGATAGGGCTCTATATTATGAGTCAACAGCAGGCGCCGATCAATAGCGCCCTGACTGCCGCATGGAGCCCAGATCGACTCCAGGAGAAGATTGTTTGGAGATCCATCCATCTTCTTGTAGTTGCAAGTCACAATACCTGGCCACACCTCTACACAAACACAAACCCTAATCATTTCATAAAAGATGTTTTGTTTTATTTCGGCACTGAGTAGATGAGCTAGAGAACACTCTTTTGATTTTTTTTTATTATGGTTGGATTTGGTGTTGGGACAGCAAGTCGAACGGGTTCTCTCTTTCTCCATGACGAGACGCCCTTTGCAAGCTGCCGAAATGGACGCCCATACACGATTGGGCAGGGCGTCGTGTATGTTTCTGCCCTCTCCAAATTATTTGTGGGCACAGTTTCGATTTCGTCGATTCAACTAGTTATTTTTAATCCCGAAATAAGGCCCCTTTTATTTTTTGTGTTTTTGTGTTTTACTTCCCGAAATATGTTTTTCCCCTTTTAATCCCGAAAAATGGACCTCCCAATGAAGTAACGTCAGGGGATCGGAAAGCTGCAAAGAGGAACGGAATGATAAAACGCTAACGAATTACGGAATGAATCAATGAATCGTAACACATACACGCATGCTGAAATGCGGTCTTGTTACAAGAGATATCTCCGAACCATGTTAGAGATTAACTTAAGGATTTGGAGATATCGGTTTAACTAACATAGAACTTGCAGAAGAAACAACTCTTTGAAAAGAATTAATTTGATGGGACAATATTGCTCTGAAACTCATATAAAACGTTCCATGTGGGCAACGCGGATTCAAAATGTTCATAGATAAAGTATAACACAGTTTAGTAATTTGATATAATCACAACCAACAACCTTCTACTAGCTGGCCACACTAATAATGCAGCTCTATCTATCTGTACATCCACCAGTACATCCAGACAAGGTTTGTTCAGATATCAGACCATGAAATTGACACAGCAACATGTGAAACAAGGGTTGTCTACACTATCAGCAGCAGGGCCATCGGTCGAGTTGATCCAAACTCCAGACCAGCGACGTCAGCCAGCAGCGCCGCGAATGCTTTACCTTTCCCAGTTCTCTCATAGCCTCCGTCAGGTATCATCCTTTTCTCCTGTAACTGTAACCGGATGTTCTGCAATTGTGCTAATACCATCTATGTCTCATCACAGATAAATTTGTCATATTGTTCAGTCACCGATATCGGACTTCTGTCCGTTCTAGCATATCCGGCTTGTAGAACATGACCCATTGTCCATTTAGCGGGTATAACGCCTAATGGCTTGACAGCTACTCGTATGGTTTGTGGTTGTTTGACAAAAGTGAAGCGTCATGAAGCATTCAAATCCATGATGCCTGCTCATATGATAAAAAAAATGTTGAGGCACGGGGCTGTGTTTTCCAGTGGATCGATAAACCATTTAAGTTATTCTACTGCTCCCCTGGCTGCTTTACACAGCGTTTGTGTTTGCTAACTTCTTTAGGTGCCTTGCCTGACTTGCTACTTGAAAGCACTACATACTATTTGCTTCAGAAAAGTTGTGGTTCTATTAGGCTATTTACGTGATGCCAGATATAAATGCAATGCTGTTTTTTTTTATACTTTCAATTTCAATATTTTGTCTATGCTTCAAAACACACAACTCATGATTTGCTTTTGGATGGTGTAACAAAATGCCTAAGAGTATAATAGCACAGTTCTCTTATATATGTGGATTTAAAAGTATTACTTATTATTCATATACTGTAAATAAATTTGTTTAAAACATGCGTGTCGCACGTGCATTTTGGATGGTGTAAAAGAAATGCCTAAGAGTATAATAGCACAGTACTCTTATATCTGTGGATTTAAAAGCATTACTTATTATTCATATACTGTAAATAAATTTGTTTAATAAAACGTGCGTGTCGCACATGTATTTCTACTAGTACAAACAAAAGATCCCTTTTATTTTGCTAACGAGCCTGCGCAGCTGTCGGAGTCGCTGGGCGGTGGTTCTTCCACTGAGTATACATAACGACCAAATAAATATCTATCTCTATCTCTATCTACAACTAAAAAGAGTGAAATGTTATCGTCTCTGTCGAACTCGTCGCCCCGCCTCGCGTAAATGCGCTTCCTCCCGTAATCATCCGCGCCTCCCATCCTCCCGCGCGCTGCACCCGCACAACCGTTGCCCGTCCACGATCGTCCTCATCCTCTCCACGCACCGCTCGTACAGACACAGCCCAGGCTGACACACCCCAGCCGCCTCCCCGCTCCTCCCCCACCAACCCCGCTGCGCTGCCCATCGTGCCCGCTCCCCCACGGTCTGCGCCCCCTCCGTCGCAAAATCCGGCAGCTTGAGGACCCCGACCTGCGCCGCCGCCCTCCACGCCGCCCAGGAGAAGCCCGGCCGCCCCTCACATCACCGCCAGGCCGCTGCCCTCCATGCTGCCCAAGGAGCGCCGTTCGACGGTTGCAGTCTGCGGCGACGGCCCCATCAAGTCTGGCCTCCACGAGTCCGCCTCGCCGTCCGCATCTTGGTCGTCCCTCGATCCACAACACCCTGCCCGAGTTCCGCAGTCCGCTCGACTCCCTCCATCCTTCCCGGCAGCTATGAGTCTGCCTCGCCGTCCGCATCATCCTCCCCCAATCAGCAGATCAGCAACACATCTCAGCATCTACCACCTCGCCTCGGTGTCGGCTGTTGTGGGGGTAGAGTCAGAGGGGCCCTCGCATGCAGGTCGCAGCGGCTGGGGTTGACACAGCGCTTGTCAACGCTAGCACCGGGAGTGAGGATTGGTGAAGAGCGAGTGGATGGCCTGGCGGCTTGGACAGCGATCGAGCGGTCTGCATGTTTCACTTGCACATGACGTGTTTGTTGAAATGCCTGCTTTCGGCTAGAAACACCTGCCTTGCTCAAGATTCATTGACATGGCCAATTCTTGTTTTTAATCTCTGCATTCCTTTCTTCTCTTCAGGAAGATTGGAAGCGACAAGATGAAGCTGGCATTTGCAAGCAGCCAGCCATTGAACTGGTTAGGATGCAATGTGCTCTGACATTTCTTTTAAGATCTTATTTGATCTTGCTGTTGCTTTCGTGGGATTAACTACCGTGTGGGAATTCTGAAGGTAACCTTCTGAACTAACACAATACAGTTCGTTCTTGCTATTAGTTATTATTAATAAAATTATGAGGTGCATGCTGCATACAAATGACACTTCAAACATGTGCAGGTAATTATAACTCTGTGGCCATCTCTGCCTTGGGCCAAAAAGTTCACTCACTTCCCCATAATATGCAAATAAGTTGCGTCTTAGGATCGCATCTGTAGAGGAGTCATCGCTGAATTTGTATGCCCACTAACAGCTAATGGATTATTTTGTATTGGAAATTCATGATCTCACTGCACATATAGATTATGCATGATGATATTTTACATATGTATGCAGGCATTATTTACCATTAGTTAACAGCAGGAATAATATGTATAGAGCAGGAGCTGCAGGAGTACGTTTTCATTCAAGAGCTAACATGGTTGTAATGAGTTCTAGCACTGCAACCATGCTGCCATAAATTCAAAGTTGGTCATGTTATCTTAATTTCCCTTCTGTGACAAATGGTCACTCAATCAATGCATGTTGCAAGATATAGGCATTAATTGGTTTACAAATTGTGAAAAATTGGATTATGCTATCTTAAGCTCGTCATGTTTTTTGCTGATAGGATATTTTGTACATAGGCAAGTAATTCTCTCATGCTCTCAGGAATTCTTCATTTTTAATTGTCTATATACTGCTCCTGATAGAGATTGGACAGTAAGCTGTCAATTACCTAGTTACTGGACGGTGGAATTACTTCTTGTTGTCTCCATTTATTGGTCCAATAATTGATATTTTTTCTAGAAAAAATAGTATTGTTCACCGAGCATATTTAGTCGGTTCTGAACTTCTGATCCAGTTCTCCTGCCCATCTTATCATGTGTCATTGCATGGGACTCCCTATACAAGGTGAAGGTGAGACTTGCAGGCTGTTGTATGCAACATACACCGCGTGGGTTTGTGCCACTGATCCATCTTGCAAATTTGGGAGGCTAGAGAAGGGAGCTTGACCATTTTCTGAACGTTTCATGAAGGGAGCTTATCATCATCGAGCAAACAAGCATGCTATGGTCCGTCATGTTGCCCTGTGGTCTTTCATTTTTAAAAAGTAGCAAAAAAAAGTTCAATAGCTTGTCACTTTTGGTTTATCTACAAACTCTATTTGTATATATGTTGTCTCCTAGATCCGTCTTTTTAACATAACGTCTCAATCTTGTCTATGGAAGGGATCGAGATTGGCCTTGAAGGAACCCTGCTACCGGGTAGGAGGATCTCCACTGCGCTGAGGCATGTAGGTGGTGGCAACAACAAATGTGCATATGGGAGGATGGTGAGACATCCATAGGTGCATAGAGAAAGGGAGAGAACCGAGAGTAGGTGGAGACCACTAGCGAGAGAGTATCAAATTATGATTACGTCTGTTTCCTAGCAGAATTGAATTTGTACAAACATGTTATCTGATTACAGGGTATCTAATTGCCATGCCACCATAACATACAAAACACAACCTATTGGCCAACATTGTAATCCTGCTTTATGTTACAAATTCTCCAAAGTCCAAACCAAGTAGTAATGTGTTAGTGTCAAGCACATTGCCAAGTTTTTTTTCTCTTAGTTTCAGGCTTCAAGTTGGGTACCAATGCGAGGCAGGAAAATATGCCATATTTGTGAGCTAAGTTTGCCCGCCACGAAGCCTCCAGTTCGATAGCATATAGAGTAAACTCTTTTCTTCTCACATTTTGTGCCATGAAATTCGAATTGGTTCATGGAGATCCTCTTTTGGTTTGTCCTCTCAGTATGATACACGTATATCCTGTGTAAAAAGTTACCTAACGAAACATATCATATCTTGGGTTGGTTATTTTCCAAGTATTTCAGCTGGCGAATAATATTATCTTAAGAATTTTTTTTTGTTATCCCGTTGCATCGCACGGGCACTCAACTAGTATTATAATACAAAAGAAATATGAAAAGTAAAAAAACGATTGCTAAATATTTAAAAAAAGGGAATAAAATTCATTAGCCATAGGCCTCCAATGTTCACTAGACCAATCTATTTCTTAGATAAGAAAAAAGAATAACAATAATAATAGGAACAAAAAGATAATAAGAAATATAACAAGAAGACTAATGCTAAATAATATATATGCTATTGGAGATCAACTCGGAGGGAGAGAAAGCTAGTCCTGTGCTTCAATATAATTTCCTGGAGTAGGCGCTATAGCTTGTTACCAACACTCAGCAGCTTGATCAAACCAAGCTTCCCCAATTTCCAAATCACCCTGTAGCATACAAGAAAGCACTAATTCCATTTAACAAAAGAAATACTGTGAGTGACGGACTGGATGTTTGATAGGCAATAATAAAAAGAACAAAAAAAGAAAAAAATAATAGAAAGAATAATTCTCAATTATATATTAGAGAAGAAATTTAAGTACAAATAGAATCATTATAATTAGCTATAATTGGATTAAATAGCTAATTAAGGAGGTGCATTGGAGGGGCATATAAATATTTCGGTAATGCTTGGGAGTGGGTGTCCAGACGCTGCTTTCCGGGCCTACGCGCTATCAGCCTAACAAGGCTGCTACCTCTCCGTATCTCCCCTTCTCTATCTCAAAAATATCTTCCGCTCCCTGCTAGCCCATCACGTGCTGCTGCGCCATGCTGCTGCCGCCTTCCCCGCCACGCACCCCATCCTGCGCCACGGGGCTCCCCCATCCAGCGTCACGCTCCATCCCGCGTCGTGCCGCGCCCCCATCCCACATCACACCCCTCCGTCGCTACACCACGCTCCTTCCCCTGCCGCGCCCGCTCTAGCTTGCTGTGCGCGCCCCCGCTGCTATGCGTCATGCCTCATCCCCCGCGCGTGTCGAGGTGCTACTGGGGTGCTGCCGAGGTACAGCCGATGCTATCGTTCCATACTAGAAGGTCGTGGCCGCTGTCGACGCCATGGCCACCACGATATGCGACCTCAGCGAGGAGATGTTGCGAAAGCGCATGTTGCAAAGGTTTCAGACGTATTAGAGGTATGTTGTTATTTCATATGGATGTTGCAAAAGTAGTCGAGGATGTTGCACATGTTGCAAGTTTTTCTGAGACATGTTGCAAGTGTTTCAGATATTTGTTCAAAATATTTCATATGTTCCAGAATATGTTGGAAGCGTTCTGATCTAGATGTTGCATATGTTTCATACATATGTTGCAACTAAATGTTCCAAATGTTTCAGTCTTATATTGCAGTAAGTATTTTCATGTTGCAAGTTACAAGTATTTTATCTGGATGTTTCACATATATGTTATAGTTGTATGTTTCAGATGTTTCATTTGTTTTATATGTATGTTGTCAAGTAATATATAACAAGAAAAATGAATCATAGTAATAATAGGAACAAAGAATATAAGGAATATAACAATAAGATTAATCCTAAAAATATATATGCTATTGGAGATCAACTTGGAGGGAGAGAGTGCTTCATAATCTTCAACTAGTTTTGTGCTTCAATATAATTTCCTAGAGTAGACGCTACACCTTGTTTCCAATACTCCGCAGGTTAATCAAACTAAGCTTCCACAACTTCCGAATCATCTTGTAGCAAACAAGAAAGCACTAATTCCATTTAACAAAAGAAATACTATGAGTGACGGACTCGATGTTTGATAGCCAATAATAAAAAGAACAAAGAAATTAAAAAAATAGTAGAAAGACTAATTCCTAATTATATAAGATGATACTTAACTAACCGCTCGTGTTTTCTCTTCAATAACTGCGATCATGACTAGTGCAACAGGAGAACATAGTAGCAGTGAAAAGGCCACGCCTGATTAGAAACAGATATTTCAGGATCTTTCCTAATGCTAAACACGGCTAAAACAAGCAAAAGATCCATAATAAGTAGGAAGAAAAATTCTCCCAAGAGGAGACACGATATTTATGGAGCACAAATATAGACAATATATGGGATGCCTATTCTTTCTCGCATATCATTTTCATAGCTCACATCACCTGTTCCTTTTTTTTTTTCTTTTCTCCTGATGCTTATTCGGCAGCAACAAGCTGGTTCTTGCTGAAACAAAAGTCTTGGGCAACAGCCGTGCGCTGGGCTTGGGCCGGACTGGGCCGAAAGACAATGCAGCTGCGAAGTAAGTAGGCAAGGAGGATGGAATGGTTGCGATTTCCGTTTAGTGATGATGATTGGGTAGTCCTCGTGAATTCGTGATTGATGAGGTGATTTAGTAGTCGGTCATCGGGGACAATTATTATGAAACACAGTAATATATATAAATAATCTGTAGTACTAACATTCAAGTGGCAGAGGAAGAGGGTTGATGAGGGGGCCCTACACCTCCAATATTTTCTACGGCAGTGCTAACGTCCAGACACCCGCGCAGCCTACCCTGTTCGTTGATTTTTTTTCCCGCCCGCACACGCACCCCGCCCCTAGCAGCTCCCGCACGTCCGGATGACTCGCCTCACATGCGCTGCCCGTATTGTCCGCCTCAATTCGAGGCCGTTCGGCCTACCCCGCACGCGTACCCCGCCCCGTCGCACCCCGACCACCGGCCCCGAGCGCGCGCTGTCTGTAGGACACTGGCACGCCCCGTCCGTCGGCCCCAGCTCACCGCCCCCCATTCCCCAGCACCTGTGTCGTGCCACCATCACTGCCCGCGCCTCCTGACTCTCTGAAAAACATGCAACACTTGAATGCAATATATGTATAAAACAGATAAAACATCTGGAACATACAATTGCAGTATATGTATGAAACATATGCAACATCCATATAAAACACTTGCAACTTGCAACATGAAAACACTTATTGCAACATAAAACTGAAACATTTGGAACATATAGTTGCAACATGTGTGCGAAACATATGCAACATCTAAATTAGAACGCTTGCAACATACGTCTGGAACAGATGAAATATTTTGAACAAACCTAAACACTTGCAACATCCATATGAAACAATTGCAACATACCTCTAAAACGTCTGAAACACTTGAAACATACGCTTTCATCGCAACATCTCCTTTATGAGGTTGGCGTCGTGGCGGCCACGACCTTCCGGTAGTGAACGACGGTGTCGGCAGCACCCCAGCAGCACCTCATCACGCGTGGGGGACAAGGCACGACATGCGGCAGGGGCGCCCACAGCGAGCTAGCGACGGCGCGGTGGGGAAAGGAGCGTGGCGCAGCGACGGAGGGTGCGCGGCGTTGGGATGGCGCGCGGCACGGGATGGGGTGCACGGCGCGGAAGACGGGGCGAGCATGGGAGTGGAAGATATTTTGAGAGAGATAGGGAGACCCAGAGAGGAAGTAGGCCTGTTGGACTGGTAGCACGTAGGCCCGGAAAGCGGCGTCCGTCCATCCGAACACCTGCTCCTGAGCATTACCGAAATATTTCTATGCCCCTCCAATACACGTCCTTAATTAGCTATTTAATCCAATTAGCTAATTATAATGATGCTATTTGTACTTAAATTTCTTCTCTAAAAACATCTTATATAATTAAGAATTAGTATTTCTATTATTTTTTTCTATTTTTTTGTTCTTTTTATTATTGCCTATCGAACATCCAGTCTGTCACTCACAATATTTCTTTTGTTAAATAGAATTAGTGCTTTCTTGTTTGCTACTGGGTGATTTGGAAATTGCGGAAGCTTGGTTCGATCAAGCTACTGAGTATTGGTAACAAGCTATAGAACTTGTTGAAGATTACGAAGCACTCTCTCCCTCCGAGTTGATCTCCAATAGCATATATATTATTTAGGATTAGTCTTCTTGTTATATTCCTTATCTTCTTTGTTCCTATTATTACTGTGATTCTTTTTTCGTCTCTATGAAATAGATTGATCGGGTGAACATTAGAGGCCTATGGCTAATGAGTTTTATTCCCTTTTCTTGAAATATTTAGGGCTTCTTTGGAACTCAAATCCTATTAGAATTTATGACTTTTTTCAGAGTGGGGAATCCATGGGAATATAATTTGAATAACTCATTTACTTATTTATGGAGGGTTTTCTATCCCTGGGTGTGCCTTCTCTTGGCTTTCAAATTACGCAATAGCGATTTTTTTTACTTTTCATATTTCTTTTGTATCATAACATAGATATTTATTTGGTCGTTATATGTATACTCAGTGGAAGAGCCACCGCCCAGCGACTCCGACAGCTGCTCGGGCTCGTTGGCAAAATAAAAGGGATTTTTTATTTGTGTAAAAGAGAAATATTATTTTTTTAGACAAATATTTCTGCATATTAAGAATGGTTATGGTTACTTTACATTCCTGCTCTTGCTTGTGGCCAACTAAGATTAACGAGTACAACCGTTTTGAGTATCATTCAACATTGACATCACAAGTACTTGTAATAAATCATATACAGATGAAATAGTTATGATAAAAGTAATACATATTGGCAACCATCGCCACCTTTATCTCCTCTTATTCAGGAATGTCCAGCACCCATGAAAAAAGGTGTCTGCAGTTTGATATTTCCAGCTCCAAGGTGCTCGGCGTGGTGCAGTTCAACATTACAGTAACAACAGCGGACACCGGACAGAAATAATCACAAGTGCTTCCTTCGAGAACACGTACGTTGCACAGATGACACACGTACGTCTCCATGAAGGTCGAATTGCTCGCCTCCCCAGAGACATTTCCAGCAATTCCATCTCTACTCGCTGTCAGCGCTGCTGCTCGTTTCCATGGATGCAACGGACGGCGAGGTTGCCACGCCGGCAGCCGCTCTGGCTTCGATCAGGTCGTCGATGAGGCGGTGCAGATCACGGGACGAGGAGCCGCCTTCCGCGACGGCCGCGTGGGCCTTCACGGCGAGATCCCGCGCCCTGCCCCTCGCCGCCTCCCCCGGCCCGCCTGGCTCCAAGAACCTTCCCACCGCCCGAGCCACGGCCCCCGCCGGCACGAGTTCCCTTTCCTCGTACCTCGTGCTCCGCGCCCCGCTCCAAACCCGCTCCCCGACCCTGAGCACGTCCGTCACCAGCCGCTCCTCGATGAACTGGTCGAACACCAGCGGCCACGTCAGCATCGGCACGCCGGCCGCCGCCGCCTCCAGCAGCGAGCTCGACCCGCAGTGCGTCAGGAACGCGCCCATCGCTGGGTGGGCGAGTATCGCCGTCTGCGGCGCCCATCCTCTGACCAACAAGCCCCTCTCGCCAACGCGCTCAGCCCAGACGTCCGGTGGCGCCCACCCGTCGTCAGCCCTCACCACCCACAGGAACGGCTTCCCGGAGGCTTCCAGGCCGAGCGCCAGCTCACGGAGCTGATCGCCAGAGATGGCGGCGTAGGTGCCGAAGCACACGTACACCACCGTCAGAGCCGCCGCCGTCACCGACAACGGCGCCGCCACTGAGTAGGCGCATCACGAGCACCGAGAAGGGGCCGATGACACTGAAAACGACGCACGGCAAGCCTAGCTCGGCGGCAATGCCGCTGTTCCAGAAGAACTGGAAGTCCGTGACGACGGCGTCGAGGGACCGGTCCGTGAGGAGCGCCTCCTGTGCCGGCCGTAAGAGGGCCTCGTCAAAGGCAGCAGCGTCGATGCGCCACGCGTCGTCTCCGGCAGTGGAGAGGTTCTCCACGCCCGGAGCGAGGCCGTCCACGCACGGGAACGGGTAGGTGACGATCTTGACCATATGCATGCCGCACGCCGCGGGGCCGTGCCGCTCGAGTGCCGACCGAAACCACCGTGACGTTAGCCGGGGTCACGGCGATGGAGGGCTCGACGGAGCCAGGCCTGGACGCTGCCAGACGGACGGCGAGGTCGGTGTGGGGGCCGATGTGGCTGATGGCGAAGAATGGAATCAGAAGTATGCGCATCTTCTTGCTCTGCTTAGCTGAAGCCATGGCTTGTTGGCTGTTGTTAGAGGTTGTCTTGGTTTGAGCCTTTGAGGAGCAACAAGACGGCAAGATCGGTCTTGCTTTGATTATGCTTCGGACAACTAGTCTCCATCTAGAAAAAAATTAAGCTTTTGGTTGTGTGACACAAATATAGAGCGCAAGCCAGCCTGCGGAAGTGCGGATTTCCTGGCCAGTAATCAAATATATACGCGTAGACGCCTAACTGATATGTTCATTTGACGTGAGATTAATTTTGAAATATCTGGCTACGGCATTTACGGAAGTGGAGCTAAGCAAGGAAGGTTTAATAGAGTTTCATAGGTATTAAATATGCTGACATGGCATGACATTGTTTAAGAGAGATGATAAAAATTTTATAGGAGTAGAGATAGTTTCATGTGGATGAAACTTTTTGCACTGTTTCTAAAATATGAGTGTGTTGGAAATTGAGGCATGAAACCCGCTGAGACGGACCTAAATGAGATTATAGAGTGCTATAACCGCTAAATTATATATAGACACAATTAGCTTGACCTGCTTCGAATAACTATAGCAGAAGATTTAAAACTTTTTGCTCGATATTAACAAAATCACAATTTAAATAAGTGTTTCATTTTATTTTTCTTGCTATTAGAGCATCTCCAGCAAGCTAACTAAGCCTACTCTATTTTTGAGTAGTGAAACAAAGAAAAAAATCCTACTCTAACTGGCCACCTACTTAGTTGTTGGAGAATTGTTAGCTACCCAAATCTTCTTCTCATTATCCATTGCCACGGTTGAAGTAGTGGACCTCGACTTTTCTGTTCCGCCGGTTTTTTTCCCTATCACAGCCAACGCCTCATCCACACGTGCCACTGCCTCCTGGCCCGACCTCGACTCGTCCTCACCAGATCACTTCTTGGTGACTCCCCGACTCCGACCCTAACTCCTCCTCACCAAATCCCTTCTTGGCAAATGTTTTTTTTTCATCTTGAATTATAAATAGAAATCTGATTCGTAATTGTAGTCATTTTAGCCCTCTTAGTTTAGCTATTGAAGCCTTTATTCACGGGTAGCTCTAAGCCTTCACTTTGTATATTAATTGTTTTATTCATGATTCTTCCTAATATCCGAGTGATGGACTTTTAGACTCGTCTAGTTGTAGATCTAGCGGGTAATTACCTTTTGCCAGTGTATAAATCATGGGGAAACCAAAGACTTACAGGGAAAAGAAATGAGAAGGGAGAAAGGGGCAGAGGTACCTGACCATCTGCCTTGGTGAAGGAGTAGCTCGCCGTGCGGATGTCGGTGAAGGAGTTGCAGTGCGTCCGGTGGCGGCGTGGTGGGCTTCCCGTCGCTGGCGGTGCTCCCTCTTGATCGGATAGGGTTAGGACGGTGGGGCGGCCGGCAGTGGCAGTGAATCTCGTAACCCTAGCGACTGGCCCCCACCTCCTATTTATGGCACTGCGCGACGGGGGCCCACCAGCGATGTCATTGGGCTGGACGCCCCCGATCAGGGCGTTGGATTAAGGCCCAGCTCGGTCGTTGGGTCGGGCTGGAGGAGATCAATTTCAACATTCTCCCCCATGATCTCATCTTATACTTTACACTTATTTCTTTTACCATTCCATCACAGATCAGTACATAGAGCGTGCTTCATCGTCACGGTCAATTGTCGATAGATTTAATAGCTACAATACACATATCTTCTGAAATAGATTCTTTAACTTTTGGGCCTTTTATTGTTCGGAAATCATAGGCTATACCATAAACCCATGTCGACTGTGTGTTCTCTGAACACACTGGGTGGTAAGCTTTTGGTAAGCGGATCCGCAAGCACTTTCTTGTTACTTATATGTTCAATATCTTTTAGTATGATTCCGGATTTTCTCCTTAACAACGTATAACTTTAATGTCAATGTGTTTGGCAGCACACTTGACTCATTGTTATAGGAGCAAACTACTTAAATGGTTATTGCTGTTGACAACCATTATCAATTTCGGGTACAAGTTCCTTAACCATTTTGCCTGTCCCTCAGCCTAATATCATGCTATACTATAACTTCACATTACTGATGATACTAAAACTGTTTCTTTGGAGCTTTTTCACAATAAAACTTTGACTGCGAGTGTTAGCTACTATGTGGGTTTCACTGAACATCTCGCCAAAATTTAACATTTGTACCCACAATTACTTGAGAGTACTTGTTCTTTCTTTCTTAGCATGAGGCCGACATTCTTAACTCCATTCCAATGATCTATATCTGGACTGAACTTTTGCCAAAGCAACCCGGATACGTGAACTGTATCAGGGTAAGGTCTTACATTTGTACTCATTAAGCTTCCAATAGCTGAAGCATATAGGACGTCCATCTATAACAATCTCACATTGCTTTTTGAAACACTAAAGTTCTCAAAATTATTACCCTTGACCATGGGAACAGGCGTTGGTTTATCCACATAGGTACATTATTTCTTTAGAAACTTTTCATAGCATGCCTATGTGATAGTCCTAATATCCCTTTTTTTTAACTCGGTGAATTTCAATTCTTATAACGAGAGATGTTTCACCGAGAACTTCCTTATTGAACCTTGAGGACAATGACTTCTTCTCATGCAGTAGATTGACATCATTACTAATAAGTAAGATGTCATCCACATATATAGGATTATGAAATGAATTTCCCATTCTATAACTTTATATAAATGCAATTGTCCTCTCATTTGCTTTAACCCAAAATTTCTAATTGACTCTTCAACTTTAAATGCCATTGTCTAGAGATTTGTTCTAGTCCATAAGAGATTTCTACAGGTGGCATCCCGTACGTTCTTTTCTTTCCATGATAAAATCTCTAGGTTGTGCCATGTAATCATTTTCATACAAATCCCATTGGAAAATGACGTCTTTACTTTCATCTGATGTAAGTCAGATCATGATGTGCCATTAGCACTCATTATAATCTATTCATTCGCTTTGCGCAAAACTTTTGATTCAAGTTGCGCTCTACATCTTTACACATTCCCTTTGGAGTCACATTTCGTCTTGTAGACCCATCACAACCTATTGTTTTGGCTCCTTAAGAATTTATTCTAAATCCTAAAATATTATTGGTATTATCAATTTTATTTCATCTTCCTTTGCTTCTCGCCACTTGGACGAATGAACGTCTCTCATGTCTTCTTCAAATTAGACGGGATTACCCTCCATTTGAATTTCATTAATATAGGCTTTATAGTCATCAGAAATATCTAATTTTCTTATTCTTTGAGACTTTCTGGGGCCTCAGCTACTAGCATTTCTTAACCTTTATTGCCAAAAGACAATTGATTCTACAAGGTCCTGTGTAACAAGATCCTTGTTTACATTATTCATTCTCCTTACGGAGTTAAGCCTCTTTGTACCATGCTCCCCCAGATTGTCCCATCTTCAAACTTTCTTATTTTGGGTTTAATCTACTAGAACTCATATGGTGCATTTAGCACCGCCTTAATAAATTCTGAATGCGTCCAATATGAATACTGGCCGACTATGCTATCTTTCTATTAGAACTGTAAAAGGTCCATGAATTTAGCTATTTCTTTACTATAGGGGTATCGTTATTATGACCGTCTTACTCCCCCAACGATCACATTCATCTTTTATAGATCACTTTAGTATGCATCGCATTATCTGAAGTATAGGAAAGTAACTTTCTTAATTGTCTTTCTTATCATTTCTCCCCCTCGAAATGTGGTATAAACTTTTCTACCATAATTTCAAAAACTATTCAGAACTCTTGTGAATGAGGAAACTTTGATTACTTACTTCATCCACATGATTATATCATGCAAATGAAATTATTTCTTAATTCATATGTGAGTACTTTGTCCTCATTTCACTTTAAGAACTCAATAGAGTCTTTTATCATTAATACTTTCGCAAGTCACACTTGCATGTCATTCTTATCTCGAGGTTCGTCTGTAACTTTCTGTTCTCCTTAAACTCATTGAGTGCTTAATTACTATGACACAATAGAAGAGCACTGTCAAGCATATGAGTCATCACAACTTTCTCCTGCCGTGCAGGATAAGTACTATGCCAAACTTCTTCCGCCATGCAGGATTGATTAATACAAGTACTATGCCAACTTTACCCCGTCATGCGGGTATTTTCTCAAACTTTTCCCATCATGCGGGTACTATCACAAACTTTTTCCCGCCATGCAAGATAATTTTCTTGAAGGGACATAAATATCAATATTGGCTCATATTTAATCATCAAATTTAGAAATAAATCCGAATACTCTTTAACACGCATGCTTAATCCGACGTTGGTCAAATTAAACATGCATGTCACTTATTACATTTCATATCATGATGATTAAGACTAAAATTATATTACTTATTACATCTTTTATCATGATGATAAAAACTAAAAAACTAAATTCTTCTTCATAAGGAGTACATAAAAGGCATCTTTTAAAATAAACTCTTAATGTTCTATTTCTTGGATCAATATCTTAGAATTCTTTTCTTTTGAAGCCATTCTTTAAAGAGACCACATTCCCTTACACAATGGTCTTTTTTCTGCAAAAATTGCACTTTTCATCTTCTGAGTCATAAGTACCCAGCTCAATTCCTTTTCTGCCTTCAAGAATGAAAGCATTAAGTTCTTTGTCTGAAAAACATTAATCAATAATCATAAATAATGCTCATTAAACTTTTAAAAACTTTATGTTCTATTCTATATCACCGTTGGGTAGAAATAAAATAAAACAATATTCTTCTACATTAATTCCACATCACCGTTGGGCAGAAATAGAATTAACATATAAAAACTCAATTATCTTATAACACCTTCATCATCATCATTACAGCGGAAACATGAAAATACATTATATTCTGCTCGCTCTGGAGCATCTCTTGTTTCTTATCCATTCTCTGAAAATTGGTCACTTTGATGCAAAATTTATCAGAGATTTAAACTTTTAACATAAAACTCATAGAATTATAATATTGTTATCATCAACGTTGGTCAGAAAATAATAATATCATAATTTTCTTTAAACTTAAACTCATAAATAAACTTATAATATTGCTATCATCAACGTTGGTCAGAAAATAACAATATTATAATTTATCTTAACTATAAACCGACTATTCCTCCAATTAAGTATTGTCTTATTAGGAGGATAAATTTTTCATCATTTACTGAAAAACTATGATTGCTCTTCAAATTAAATCCTCCCGTTGGTTCGGATTTAATGAGAAGACAATAAACCTTTTCTTTGTAGCGAAAACATGAAGAACAAACTTTATCTACTTTTCAGAAGCATCTCAATTTGCTTATCTAGTCTCTAAACAATTTATTCCGTTGGGTCGAAATTGAGTAGAGAACAAAACTAGATGAAATACTTCCAAAAAATACTTCTGAAAAGGAATAAAACAAAATCATAAGCTTTACTTTGCAATTGGGCCGAAAACCTCCACGTGCACTGCGCTGTCGCGGCCCAGCTGAGCAACCAGCCCGAGGCCCAGCCATGTGCGCGTTGGTCCCTAGCCCAGTTCGCCCGAGCGCTCACCTACGGCCCACTCGACGAAAACGGCCCGAAAACTCACAGCTGCTCGCAGCCCACTCGCACAGCTGCTTGCAGCCCACTCGCGCGCGTTGTCCGGTCTGGTGACGCAGCCCAGTCGCGCGCGGCCCATCTAGGCGCCCCAGCGCACCAGCGCCCCCTGAGCGGCCCAGCGGCCCACTCAGCTTGCGCTTTGCACCTCCCCCACGCCCAGGCCGCAACCTGGGCCTGGGCCGGCATTTGACTCTCCCGCCTGGGCTCAAAGAGGCCCGAGCTTCTCTCAGCCATTCATCAAGCATCCAGCGCATCGGACGACTGTCCATGGTTCTCGGTGGAACAAAAACGACACGTCGGCCGCTTCCCCTGAAAACCCTAGGCATTTCTGTCTTCCCTTCTCTCTCATAGCCGCTCAAAGGCTGCTGCGGCGACGGCGGCCTCTCTAGCCGTCGGCACCGGTGAAGATACGCCACCGGACCAAGTCCAACTGCTTCCCACGTGTTCTTTCTCTCCCCCCGCTCATCTCGCTCGCATAGCCCGCCGTCGGTCCCATGGAGACGGTGTCGGAGACAAGCTAGTGACTGGAGATGGTGGCGCCGCCGTGGTACCCCTCGCCGGTGCACGCGTGCGGCCGGAGCCGCGCGTGGCACCGTCGAGCGGCACTGCGGTGGTGCCCTTTTGGGCAGAGCCCGCGCGTGACGAACGGCGGCTCTTCTTCTTTACCGCACGCCGGCAAGGCGACAACACGGCTTCAACTTTTCTTTTCCAGCGCGCCGGCGAACGGCGGCGCTAGTTTCCTTCTCGTGCGGTAGTGGTGGTCCGCATGCCGACGAGCGGTGGCTCGGGATCGAGCTCTACCTGCACGGCAGCGACTTCCTTCCCGCGTGCCGGCAAAGGCGGCTGCGGTTGTTCCCTTCCCGCATGATGGCGGGATCTGTCCCGCACGACGGCAGTGGTGGCGTCGAGGTAAGCCACAGGTAGGCCCCTCCCTCCACCGACCTTTCTTTGCCCTTCTAGGGTTAGGGTCAATTTAGGGTTTCACTGTTCTTTTCCGAATCAGATTCGGTGGATTTCTTTCTTCTTTTCTTCTTTCCCGATCTAGATCTATGGCTAGACACAACCTGGCTCCGGTACCATTGATGGACTTTTAGAATCGTCCAGTTGTAGATCTAGCGGGTAATTACCTTTTGCCAGTGTATAAATCATGGGGAAACCAAAGATTTACAGGGAAAAGAAATGAGAACGGAGAAAGGGGCAGAGGTACCTGACCATCTGCCTTGGTGAAGGAGTAGCTCACCCTGGGGATGTCGGTGAAGGAGTTGCAGTGCGTCCGACGGTGGTGTGGTGGGCTTCCCGTCACTGGTAGTCCTCCCTCTTGATCGGATAGGGTTAGGACGGTGGGGCGGCCGGCAGTGGCAGTGAACCTCGTAACCCTAGCGACTGGCCCCCACCTCTGTCACACCCCAAAAATTTCAGTTTTGGGATGTGACTAGAAAACACTAAAAACATAACAGAAGATTTTTACTATTTTCTAAAATATCCAACTTTACTTAATTTGTCCACAATTTAGATGTTGGAAAATGTGAGTTTATAATTTTTTTTGGAATTTAAATAAATGATTTGTTGCATTTCATGCCTTTGCATAGTGTCTTTGTATGAAAAATGAATTTAAATGTTTTCAAACGCGCTTAGGATTTGATTCAAATCAAATCTCTTAAGATCTTTGATCAAGTTTCCATAACCTCAGAACCATGATCAAATCCTTAGAAACCATTCATCTTAATCCTTGTTCCAAAAACCTTGGCGGGTCTTCAAGTTTCACCTTGTCAAAACCCTAACTAGCCCAGTCTCTCTTTCTCTCTTTTCTCCTCATTTTAGAGCTTCTAATTATTTCCGACCGAGTTTCCTCCAAAGCACTAAATCTATGATTGATGGCCAATCATTGTATGTCATCACTCTCATGCAATTCTACCGTCATGTTCAAGTAAAATCACTCAGATGTCACATACCCAAGTTAATCTCATTTCTTCCTCTTATCAACCCAATGGCAGCCCTAACATTGTTCTCTCTTTCTAATGGGCTTATTCTTTTCTCTCCTTTCCTCACCATGGGCAACATCATCACAGACTCTTTTTCCTCTACATTTGCTCCTCTTGATCGAAGCCCATAATCCAAGAAAGACCACAAGCAACCAGCCCCGTATTACTATCATTGCTTCGGGCCAAACCCGGTCCAAACTTTGCCTTAGCTCTCGCCATGGGTCAAAACCCAACCATCCTCCTCTCCTCTGTGATCCAAAATCAAGTCCAACCAGCCCTCTAACTCTTCCTCTCCCCTCTCCCACGTCACTCCTTGGAAGCTCCTCCATCATGCACAAAAATATCAACCAAGGTAAAGAATATCAAGCCATGACCCTTTGCCTTTCTACCCCTTCACCTCCCATCCTCTCCCCCTTCATATATACCTCCTCCAGCCCCCTCACGCCTCCCCTTTCATTTCCCACGTCAAGAACAGGGGAGAGACGCCCCTGCAGCTCCTCCTCCTCCCCCATGGATGCCCCGATCAACCGTAACGCGAGAAGGATGCCCCGTTGTACTATATCGTCGTCACCGGCTGTCGTCGATGCATCTCCTCACTCCACCACACCCTTCCCCTTGGTGAGAACACTCCATCATCTCTCCCATCATGTTTTCATGTTCACCTCTGCATATCAAGTACCTTAGATGACGTATGGTTGATCCCCGGCGAAGTTTACCCGATGTATGTGTTGCTGTCTTCGCGGCCAGATTTGCTGCTGTTGACGGAATCGGCGTTCCTCGCTGTTTCGTGACTCCAATCATCAAACCCTTTGGTCAAATTGTATATAACATCCTTGAACACACCTCTGTAAAATGGTTTTGCCATAGGAGTTCAGAAACTAGAGATATTGTCATCTCTGTGCCTGTTGTTCCTGCTGTTTGGTCAGATTGCAGCTCTGAGTGGTTTTGGCGTTCCCCGCTAATCCACTGTCCAAATCATCGAGCCCTTGAACCTACATGTTCACGACATCCCTGCACATGATCCCATAAGTTAGTTTGGCTATGCAATCCCCGATGGCCGAGATATGGAGACCGAAGTGCCTGCTACCCCTGCTGTCCAAACAGCAGTCACCCTGTTTTTGGCAACGACGTTCCTGTTGATCCAGTGAACCCCAAGATGCATTCTTTGGCTATACTATCATCTATATAGTTGCTCATTCCTCTGCAAAGTTTCATGGCGATATGACCAAAGATGAAAGATATATGTTCCTATCTTGTGCTCGCTGTCCCTGCTGCCCCGCAGCCGTGCTGATGCCGGTTGGCATGCGTGTTCCCGATGTTTCGCCGCTCCGGTGGTCAAGCCCTTCGACCACAATGTGCATCATATAATTGCACACATATCCATAAGTTTTTTTGGTCATATGAACCACAACACTGAGGATATAAGCATCACCATGTCGCTGCTCCTGCCATGTCAACAGCCACGTAGTGCCACCTTGCAATCTTGTTCCCCGCCTAACCGACGGTCAAAACATCATGTCCTTTTGTCACAATATGTTCCATGCAGTGCCTTGCAACCCCATCCAATGAATCACCATTTGTCTTTGTTATAACCATGCAATTAGTCATCATAACCACCGCTGTCCGCCGACGTGTATGTTTTGGATAGCTCGACAATTCGCCACGTTCCCCGCTAAACCGCTACATGATTCGCTGAGCCCTCTACCATGACCATGTGTTTCCTAGTTGCACATGATCCTACCCAGTTCTATGCCAATAAGTTTGATGCGTCTCTAACTTCTCATGGCCATAGCCGCTACTATCCACCACTGTCCGCCACCGGGTACGCTCAACCAGTGCACAATCCACCACAATCATGTTTTCCTTTGATCTTGAATCCACCTTGCATTAGTTGATCATGATATGTTCCCAAGTAACCTATACACATGTCCAACCCTTTTTGTTCCGAATATGTATTTTCAAGTCCAAACTCCACCTTCTCATATGAATTCAATCCTTCCCATCTATACCTTTCAACTATCATATCTTTTAATCATGGCTCCTGCTTTGGTTAGTTTTTGCACTCTTGCGGTCTTAGAACAAGCCCTACTTGTTTAATAAACTTTATATCTTGTTTTTTATATAATGATTGATGTAATGCTTCTAGGTTTGTCTATGATGCTTGTGATGGTTGTTGCTATCGTTAGATGAGGCTATACAAGGACGATCCAGAAGGAGAGTTGGACAAGTTTGAGCACTATTTGAGGCAAGTGTAACATGAGTTCCCTTGTTACCTAATAACCTTATAATCACTTTCATATGCATGTGTCTAATATGATGCTAAGGATCTTACCTAGTACTTTTGATACCCTATACTCCTTGTTTACCATGGGCTCATGCATGTGGGTAGCTTTGCATAGCTTGCAATTACCAAATATTGTAATGTTAATATTGGTTAATGACTTATGGAATCAATGGTTAAAATGATGCTTCTAGCAACATGGACACAAGGGGCTAGAGCATTGGGCCTTGTTGGGTGCTCTAGTCTGTCCTCCGTAAGGACTGAATCTTAAAGCGGCAACCCAGGACTTCCGTACAACCTTGAGAATCAAAATGGGCACGATCTTAGTCGTATAGCTAGTTTTCTCTAGCTTGTTAGCAGTTACCGAAAGTTTTCGGCGCAAGAGGGGGGACTAGGTTGCAGAATGGCTTCTTGCCTGCCAAGGTGAGTACTGGGCTGCGGTCATGGTGTGCCACTCTTGAAGGGGGGCTCCATTCGCCTAGATGCTGAAACCTTGCGGCTACTAACTTGTTAGGGTAATTAGTGAAAGGCTTCGTAGTGAACCCTGCCGACTTACCATGGAAGTGAGTCAAGAGGTTGGCCACCTTGGGCACAGGGGTATTCACGACTCAAGGTGAAAGTGTACATACTCTGCAGAGTTTGATCAAACTGATATATCAGTCGTGCTCACGGTCACGAGCGGCCTGGATCCTTTTCGAGATAGATGGTTCTATGGATGGTTTGGGATATGATTAATGTTGATGGTGATAACTAATTATATTCACATGGAAGCCTTAAGCATAACTTAGAAACATAGGCATAAATAATAAAATATGACCAACTAAAAATGCTTACCGCAGTACAACCGAGTCAAGCCTTCTTGAGCCTTGCATAACCTCATGGTATACTTGCTGAGCATGGTGAGCTGACGCTTGTCGTTGTCACCAATAAAAATCCCGGATGGGTACCAGATGGTGGACCAAGTGGAGAGTTTTCTTTGGACTTCCAAGGCGAGTGCTCCCCCAGTCAACCGTCCCTGTGGAGTATGGAGTCCCGAAGAGAAGATATAGAATAATTTCCGCTACGCTTTATAATTGTTGTAAATTTTGATGTAACTATGTTCGATATATAATAAAGCATTGTTCTTGATATTCTCCATATTTGTCGCTATATGTGTCGTGTGGACATCCTGGGCACACATATAGTTAGCGCTTGGTATTCTTCGAAAAACCGGGTGCGACAACCTCCTATTTATGGCACTGCGCGACGGGGGCCCACCAGCGATGTCATTGGGCTGGACGCCCCTGATCAGGGCGTTGGATCAAGGCCCAGCTCGGCCGTTGGGTCAGGCTGGAGGAGATCAATTTCAACACCGAGTACCTTGTCCAAGGACTTAGGTTTTCATAAGCATTTTACCTTTTTTCTAATTAAACGTCTGTGTAAAGGCTTCAACTTTTCTTCACTCTCAAATTATCTAAACCTATACACAAACTAGTAGTATACCAGCCAGGGTTTTTTATTCTGGGCGGTAAACCGCAGTTTACCGCGGTAACCGGGCTTACCGGGCCAGACCGGTTCCGGTCCGGTCCAGTTAGGTATTCCCCAAATTCAAATTTAAAATTTGAAAAAAAAATGTTGAAAAAATTCCTAAAAATAGTTCATGATTTATAGAAGCCATTGGTGTAAATTTTTTTCAAATTCGAGTTCGTTTAGTATTTATTTATACGTATAGAAGTTTGAAAAAAAAGAAAAAGAAAAATCCCGGTCCCGGCCCGTTAAGGCCCATGAGGCCCATTAGGCCGCCACGGGCACAAAACGCGCCGGGAGCTGCGCGGGGGGGGGGGGGGGGGGGGTCAACGCGCCAAGAAGCTTATCCGCTCCCGTCCACCCCCCGCCCGCTCCATCCGCGCCGCCGCCGCGCGACCGGCCCGGCTCGCCGGCTTACCGCGCGGGACGGGTGGTTTACCGCGCGTCCGCCTCAGCGACGGTTAGCCGGCCAGAAGGCGCGGCTAACCGCCCGGGAGGAGCGACTTACCGCTTGGTTCGCTGGGCGACCGCCAGGTAAGTTTTTTTTGTTTTTTTCTTTAGAGTAGTATTAGCTTTAGGATTTAGGTATGGTTTATGTGTTAGGATTTAGGAAAAATCTAGGATTTAGGTAGGATTTGTGTTAGGATTTATGATAGGTTTTTGGTTAGGTTTTAGGTAGGATTTACTTTAGGATGTTTTTTTAGGATTTAGGATTAGAGGTAGGATTTGTGGTAGGATGTATATTTTAGGTATATATTGTGTAGATACATTTTATTTAGGTGTGACTTTGTGTTGTCCGTTTATGCTGGTAGACAATGTCAGGCAGAAACAGAGACGTTGTATGGGAGCATGGTGAAAATCTTGCTCCTGGATGGAGATGCAATTATTGTCATGTGACGAAAGCAGGCGGTGGTTGCACTAGATTTAAACAGCATTTGGCTGGGCACGGGACGGACACCTTGCATTGCGACCGTGTGCCACCAGATGTGCGTGCGTACTTTCAGCGAGATCTTGACAGAGCTAAGAAGACGACTGCTGACCGGGCTCGACAAAGGTTGGCACGAGAAAAAGCTGCAGCGGAGGGAAACCATCCCCTCGGTGATGATGAATATGAGGCTCAGATGAAGGAAGCACTAAACCAGTCGAGAGCAGAATATGACTATGAGCAGAGGGTGCAACAGAGAGGAGGTAATTACGACCGTGGAGGGGGTAGTGGTGGTGGTGGTGGTTCGTATAGTGGGAATCCTATTGAGAGGTTGTTTAGAAGAGCAGGATCATGGAGGGAGACTCCTGTGGAGGTGGAGGACTATCATGTGGCAGCCGGTGGGAGGAGAGGAATGCACCAACAAAGGATTGATACAGGGTCTTGGACGCAGAAGGGAAAAATGCAAAGGAAGCTATTGGTAAAGCTTGGGGAAAGTTTTTCCATTATGTAGGAATCCCAGGACGAAATGCCGACAATCCGTACTTTGTCAGTGCGGTCCGAAAGACACAGAAGTGGGGTAAGTACCTATACTTGGAGACCTATGGCCTTATGTATCTTTCTATATTCTCATTCTTTGCTTATGGTTTCAGGTTAAGGCATCGCGTCATCTACTGGAAGGGATATTGATGGCAAGTACCTAGATCAGAATGAGAAAGACTTGAAGGATAGGTATGCAAAGTTTCAGAAGGAGTGGCCCAACTTTGGCGTCACGTTGATGTGTGATTCATGAACTGGCCCCACTAAAATGAGTGTCATAAACTTTCTGATTTATTGCAATGGGGTCATATGGTTTCACAAATCCATTGATGCATCTAGAAAAAGTCAAGATGCTAACTATTTGTATAGGGTACCTCCTAAACATAATTGTCATGTGGTTCTTTTTATTTATATATATATATGTATATATAATATGTTCTGCTTTTTTTCAGGAGATTCGGAAGGTGGTGGAGGAGATTGGTGCCGAGCATATTGTCCATGTGGTCACCAACAATGGCGCCAACTACAAGAAAGCTTGCAACTCACTGAAAGAGGAGTATGGTCATATTGTTTGGACACCTTGTCTGGCACACACACCATCAACTTAATGTTGAAGGATATTGGTAACAGGCCCGATCATGCAGGTATGTTGCAATTATGCAAGCGAATTTCAACTTGGTTGCACAACCATTCTCAGTTAAATCATATGATGAAGAAAGCAATTGCTGGTGAGTTGGTCAAGTGGAATGGCACTAGATTTGGGACCAACTACATGTTTCTAGAGAGCTTTCATCGAAAACGTGAACAATTCATGCAGTGGATGGGATCTCCTGAGTTTTTGCAGAGCAACTGGGCACTCACTGAAGAAGGTCGATATGCTCATGTAAGGTTGTCAATTTTTCAGTGGTGGGAGGGATTGGAATACATCATCAACACAGTTCAATCAATTTACAAGTTCCTTCATTTCGTTGATCAAGACAAGCGGCCCAACACGGGGCATGATTGCATCAGTGATTGGGCCCGTAGAAATGTGGGTCAAAGTCACCTCGGGAAGAGGAAGATGCAGATGGTGCCTCCGAAGGCTCACCGCAAGCGTCACCGAGGAAAAAGAAAAGCAGTGACCAGCGACACAGAGACTGAGGATGAGGAATACCAGTCTCCGGATAGTGGTGACGATAACAGTAGTGACGATGATAGTGACAATGACGGTGCTGGTGGGAGTGACGGTGGCGGTGGTGGTGGGAAAGACGGTGGTGGTGGTGGGAGTGGGGCTGGTACTATTGGTGCTGGTGGTAGTAGTTATGTAGGTCTTCATTTCACAGGTATCCATTGCACCTACATACACATAATTGTTTCTGTCTATGCCTACTAATTATGGTTGATTGCAGGCGAGACCCAATTCACACATGCTATTCAAGACCGTGACCATAGACAACCGACATCGCAGAGGAGAGCATATGCACCGACGGACTACGACACTCCACAGTACTCTTCTTCCTCCTACAGCGATACCTCACAGCCTACTTATAGCTATCCCATTCCTGACATGACCATGCAGACTCAGACTAGATGGGTGTATGAATGAGAAAACCCTAGTTTTTACAATATGTTAGTTCAAGAATGGGAGACAACAGTAGCATGGACAGGTCAAACTTGGCAAGATTACAAGGCTGCCTTGCTTAGATAGCAAGGTATCTCTCTTATGTCCACCGCCGAATATGAAATGTCGTGCCAACAAGGGGTCTTTCTATACATCCTACGTAGTTGACCATGCGACTATTTGTTTGTGTAAGCGAATATATATTTGTATGCGACTATATATTGTTGCTTTAGTGACTTATGCTATTTATTACCGCATTGTGTGGTCTTTTTACATTAATTTGTGCAAAGGAAGTACCAAAAATTCTTTTTATTCATGCAAAAAAAAGAAAATTCTAAATGATTTGTAGCGGTTACCGCTCAAACCGAGCGGTAACCGCTACAAACCGCTCGGTAAACCGGCCGCCGACCGAACCGAAGGCGAGTTTGAATTCAAATTCAAACTCGACCGGTTACCGTACGGTTACCGGCAAACCGGACCGATAAACCGGAACCGAAGGGCCGACGGTTTGACCCTTCCGGTCGGTAAAAAAACCCCTGATACCAGCCACCCTCTCTGCGCGTGGGCTAAGCCCATCGCTGGCCTCTTCCTCCCCACCCCCTCTCTCTCTCAACCACTTGGAGCGCCACCACCACGTAGGGTCTGTCGCGGTCAAGGCGACTGGCCTCGGATGCCGCCCCGGTCCCTATGCCTCTACCACGGCGACGGGTTGTCATCATGAGATAGTTATGATTAGACAACCGGTCACTCGAGCCGTTGCTTCGTTGGGTACAATAACGATAGTCTCTAACGCATGAAAAAAAACGTGATCACATATTTGGCACGGTGATGGTCATCATCAGGGGTGTGTGTGTGTGTGATTAGAATTTAATTTATTAGGTAGCCGGTCTCACTCGTGTCATGCTTTATTTGGAAAGAATCTAATACGCAGACTGATAACATCCCGCAACAAGAAGAACGATCGTGCTTTATTTGGAATTGCACGGAGCCTCCAATTAAGGCATGAAAAGCTGCTCGACCAAATCCTTGAGCTGAACCTGAACCTGAACATGCCGCCCGCCGTGCGCACGAGGCGCAGCACCGTCGTCCCGCTTCCCTCCGCCGGCGGCACGGGCACGCCGAGCATCGACGTCGTCGTGCCGCTCTCCCCCTTGGACACGCGCTGGGCGGCGCTGCCACCCGTGTGCCACGTCTTCCTCTTCCTCTTCCCCGCTGCTGCTGCTGCTCATCAACAGCAAGTCCCCTTTGCGGACGTCGTCCGCGGCCTCAAGCCCTCGACTCCTCCCTCGCAGCGGTCCTCCCGGCGTTCCACACGCTAGCCGGCGAGCTTGCCTACTCGCCGGAGCTGGGCACGGTCACCATCGTCTGCGGTGAGGATGCCGGCGTAGCGTTCGTCGAGGCGGATACAGACCTCGACCTCGCCAGCCTTGTCTTCGAGGACGACGATGGCGCGGCGGATCTGGACGTGGACGCGCTTCCGCAGCTTGTGCCGGATATCCGCCGGGAGGTGCTCCCGGCGCCGATGTTCGCGGCGCAGGTACGTGTATGTATGTATATGTACACGTGACGTATGACCTGTGTAGCCGAGCTCCGACCGTGGCTTGCTAAGCTTAAGTAGAGTGTCCCCCCGTGTGTTGTGCAGGTGACGGAGTTCGCCGGAGGAATCGCACTCGGGGTGGCCTTGAACCACGTCGCCACGGACGGGATCGGCTTCTTTCGGTTCATGCAGATATTATGTGGGCCGCGTCGGCCGTGGCTGCCGGTGCCATCAGCTCTGATTGGACTTGGACGGAGCCGCTACATGATCGGAGGTTCGTACGCTTCGACGGCGACCAGGAGTTGGCCCGTAGGTTGTTGCGGCAGGCGGCGCCGGACTTGCCCAGGGTCAGTTACTACTACCTTTCAGTGGCAACAACTTTTTTTATTGACGGAGCACGGTATATATTTGTTAATAACCAAAACACACATACACGACGAAAAGCAAACTTATACTGCTCCCGTGAAACAGAGGAACATCATTTACACAAGAAATGTCCTCACCTATTTAAGTAATTATAGATTGACTATCAAATATGACACCGGTGGTCTGGTGAAGTTGCTCTAAGGCATTTTAGCTCTCAATGTTCTGGCAACTTCGCCAAAGTCGGACCTTGTGTGTTGTATGCGACATAGCATGGCAACGATGATGCGGCGATCTCTCTTAGACAGTGTCAGTTTCCACTTGCAGGTGTTTGTTGTGACTTTTAGCCCCTGTTTGTTTGGGCTTTTGCCAGCTCCTGTTAACTAGAAACTGAGACAAACAGTCCAGCTGTTGAGCTAGCTTTTAGAAAGCTGGAAACCTGGATTTTCAGTAAATAAATGAAGTCAAAGCTGAAAAGCATGCTGAGAGTAACTTGTCTGGCTTTTGGTATACTGATAGGCTAAAAATATATTACGAAAGCCAATAATAATAAAACAACAGCTAAAAGCTCAAAATGTGTAGCTCAAACAAATAGAACATAAGGCTTGGACTCTGATCCATTGTAAGGAAGTTGAAGCTGCTTGGCTACCATGTTGAGCTTGACAGCGATGACTTATGGTGTGCTCATTTTGGGTTAATCGTTTCGGTCATGTTGTCCATGTTAGGGTTTTGTTGTTTTTTCATTTAATTAACCATGATAGTTGTGTCAACTCTTTTTTTTATAAGCTGGATGAACTCTTCTTCTTCTTCTTCTTTGAGAAGGTGAACTCTTTTCTCCCTTAATTGAAAAGTCAAAACTCCTCGCAGTTGTGTTAAGACAAAAAAAAAAAGTAAGTTTATTTATCTCCTGCTTGCTAGCAGCTTCAAAGAGCGATCCAAAGCTAGCAGACTGAATTCAACACTGTTGTGACAGTACAGTAGTTCTATACTTCTATTCAAAACATATGTGCAGCTGTTTTTTCCTTTTCCTTTTTATTAGGGCATGTTTGGATCTTAATGATTTTTTTTTGGAATTGAAACTAGAAAGTGCTTACCATTTTATTATTAGATTATTTTCTAGTGGTTCCTCTCAAATCCTAGAAACACAGCTTCAGGTAAAAGTGAATATTTTGAACACATTATGTATATACCCTGTGCCGAAGCAACAAGGTGCGGCGCCCACACAGCAGCTCCTACTCAGCCGGCGAACATTTACCTTCTCCGCACACGCGCTGCGGCGTCTGAAGCAGCGGCTCATCGCCGCCGGACCCGGAGTCGTCGGAGCGGCGCCGTCCACCTTCGCCACGCTGGCAGCGCACGGCTGGGTCAGCTTCGCGCTCGCCAGCGGCTTCACCGACGCGGCCCCGGTGTTCGCCGTGTTCCTCGCCGACTGCCGCGCCCACATGTCGCCGCTGGTGCCAGACGCCTACGCGGGCAACTGCGTCGAGTCGTGCGTGGTGGCGCTGAGCGGCGCGGAGCTCACGGGTGCGGACGGGCCGGCGCTTGCGTTCCTGGCAATCAGGGACGCCGCGGCGGAGGTGAAGCGGGACCCGCTTGCCGGTAGCGGCAGCTGGATCACCAGGTTCAGAGCCGCGCCGCCTGGCCAAAAGGTCGTCCTGGCGGGGTCGCCTTGGTTCCCGGCGTACGCGGTGGATTTCGGGTTCGGGAGGCCGGCCAGGGTGGAGAGGGCGTCCCTGGACCAGGACGGCGCCATGGCTATCTTCGCTGGGAGGGAGGCTGGCTCGGTGCAGGCGTCCGTGGCCGTCGCAGCGGGGAAGATGCGTGCATTCCATAGGATGTTTGCGGTTAAGTCTAGCAGTAACAAGGAGAGACTATGAGCGTGGAAGGAACTAAAATATGCAATGCTGAAAATGCCTGAAATGTAGTAAATATTTATGGACCATCACTTTCATCAAGAGGTTTCATGGGTCATTGGCAACAAAGTAGAATGCGAAACATGGTATAAAATTTAGAAAATGAATGTGCAGAAGCATCTGTACGTTTTTATAAATAAATAATGGATATACCTCTTGGATTTTAGAATCTATATATGGATATTGTAATGGGCATGGGTATTATTTCCAACATATGGCCATTGTGCATTGATATTAATTCCCACCAACAATACATTATATATAATCATATAATAGTTGGGAAAGTACCATTAGTACTCCCAGCTACTTTCATTTTTTTCGGACCATCTAATTGAGAAAGATAATTTACAAAATTTAATTTTTATTATTGATGGTATATATTACTAGTAACTTTTGGTGAGAGGCGTGACGAGCTGGCTGCGGTTCCCCGTTCCTGGGCCAGCTGAACTCGGACCTCCTGGAAAGCTCTCGTTCGGCCGTTCAAGCGTGAGCGAGCACTTCAAGGCCATGTTCCGGCGCTGGTACACCAGCGACGGCATGGACGAGAGATGGAGTTCTCCTAGGCAGAGAGCAACATGAACCCGTGAACGACCTCGTTATCGATTAGTAGCAGTACCCGGATGCCACCGCCGAGGAGTACGGCGAGGAAGAGCAGGACTGCGATAGGGAGCTAGCTCAGCGGGCCGGCGTCGTTAGCGTCGGCCGGCCGGCCAGCCGGCCAGCGGGCCACTGGCACTGTCTCACGGAGCTGTCCATGGCGTCATCCGTCATTGTTAGAGAGATGTGCGCCTTGAGGACATGCACCAGATTTAGCAGCAGCTGGTGGCAGCTCAAGAAAGCACAAAATTGGTGACAAAAGGAGAAGGTTGACTAAGAATTCAAACAAACAGTCGCAGACATATGTAAGTTTGTCACAGAGTGCGCGCACGAAGGGCGACCGTTCTTCAACCCGCAAAGCGAGCTAGCTAAGAATCCAAAGTTCGAGAATATCAGAAACTGGAGTAAGGGAGGATAAAACTCACTGATTACATGTTGGCAGACCTCTTTTCCTTGCAGAAATGATAGCGGGGCGTTGGCGTTGTAGATTTTAGTTTCACAAGTGTAAACATTTGACATATGCTTGTGTAATCTAACTTCGAATGATGTTGCATGCTTACGAAACATGGACAACATCAATGAACGTGTTATATGTTTGTGCTGTGTTTATATATATGTCTTTCTGCTTATATATATGTGCTTGATGTGCGAAAATATAATTCAAATTCAAATTCAAATCAAACTACGGAAGCTATTTTTTTAAAATGCTAAAAACGTAACGCAGGCGGGCAAATAATAACTGCTCACCTCTGTTAAGTATGCAAAGGAGGCGGGCGTTATATAGTGACCGCCTCGGTTAAAGTCTTATTGGCGGCGGGCCATTAATAGCGCCTGCCTCCGTTAATGACTATTAACGGAGGTGGTTGGCTTATGGCGCCCGCCTCCATTAAAGGCTTAATGGAGGCGGGCAGGGCAACTGCCTCCATTAAGTCATGATTAACTGTGACGTATTGTTGGAGGCGGTTGCAAAGCCCGTCTCTATTAAGCAAAAACGCACGTCTCAAATAAGTTTTCTGTACTAAGGATTTGATCGGTGATCACCTTTTCATGCACGCGTTAGCTACAACTAGCTAGAGGCTCCAAATAAAGCACCATCGAACTAGCTTGCTTGCTGCCATCAGTAATGAGTAATCGGATGCTGTGACGTCAGGCGAAGCTACGTCACGGTGAACAAGTGGTGGTTCCATTGATCCATATCCATTCCATCCGTCGTTCCGTCCTCCTTGCCTTCTTCCTTCGCAGCTGTGCATTGTCATGTGGCCCAGTCCGGCCCAAGCCCAACGCACGGCTGCTGCCCAAGCCTTTGTTTCGGCAAGAACCAGCTCGACTAATAAATAAGGAAAAATATTCTTTGTTGCTGGCGAAGAAGCATCAGGAGCAAAGAAAAAAGAAATGGAACAGATGATGTGAGCTATGAAAAATGATATGCGAGAAAGAATAGGCGTCCCGTATTGTCAACATTTGTGAATCATAAATATCGTGTCTCCTTATGGAAGAATTTTTCTTCCTCCTTATTGACCGTTTGCTTGTTTTGGCCAGTCTTACTGTCTTAGCATCAGGAAAGGATCCTGAAATGTTTGTTTCTAATCAGGGGTGGCTCTTTTCACTGCTACTGTGTTCTCCTGTTGCACTAGTCATGATCGCAATTATTGAAGAAAAAATACGAGCGCGTAGTTAATATAAGAACAGAGCAGCACCACAAAGTGCGAATTATTTTTTGCTCACGGAGTTATGTCTATTACTAGCAGTTGTTTGTCTTTCCTGAATTGGTGAAACTCCGACGCGCGGCTCGGCTAGGCGCTAGGGCGCACGAGCAGGTGGGCACGACGGCGGCGGGCGCGAGGGCGGTGCAGCACTGGCGAGCGGCTCGACACGTGCAGAGGGGCGCTCATCAGTGCCGCCGTCGACGTAGACGATGCCGCCGTGGCGTCCTGCCGATGAACTAGCGCAGCGCCAGCCTCGGTGCCGCATCCGCCGCCTTAGCCATTGCATCGCCTAGGGTGATCGGCAGCGACGACCGTCGTGGTGGAAGTGGACCTTGCCACGGCCTGGATCGCCGGGTCAAGGTCGCTTGCTCACCATGGCCAGGCGAACCCCGCACCAGCGTTAGCCGACGAGCACGGCTACTCATCGCCTAACAGATCGCCACTCATCATAGCGAAATGAAGTTGTACCATACTTCCACACCCAACTTGCAAACCATGATGAGGAGTTCCTCACTTCAATAACAGGTTATGGACATAGCACCAGCTTTACAGAATCTGATGAAAAATATCCAGTTCCATAATAATACTCCTATTATGAAGTAGAGAAACAGTAATAGTCCCGCATGTCCGATTCAAAAGAGTTGCACAACCGTACTGGCCCCTCCAGGCTCCAATCAAACAAGCAACAGTAATAAAGCATACATATATTTTTTTAGTTAATGAAACAAAGTTTCAGCAAAGCATCCATATATAAATATAAAGGAGTAATAGTAGTACAACATAAAATTTGAATGGCAACACCAGAAGAGTGGCATTATAACATTGCAGTACGTAATCAAGCAATCCGACTGCGATTTGGAGCTGTTCATCTTGTAGGCATGCATACTGAAGGATCAAGATGCCCAAGAGGGGGAGTGAATTGGGCTTTTCTAAAAATTAATTGTAAGAATTAAATCCTACAAGCCGGAATTCACCCCTAGTGCCTACGTGTGTTCCTAGAGAGTCTACCGATAAAAGTTTTGCACCCTAGTTTCCAATCCTAGTCTAGCATGGCAATTCTAGGAAAGTAAATCAAGCAATGAAAGTAAATACGAGAATGTAAATGCTTGAATGTAAAGGGCAAGGAACACGGCGATGTTTTTCCGAGGTATCGGAGAGTCGCCACTCCCCACTAGTCCTCGTTGGAGCACCCGCGCAAGGGTGTAGCTCCCCCTTGATCCGCGCAAGGATCAAGTGCTCTCTACGGGTTGATTCTTCGACACTCCGTCGCGGTGAATCACCCAAAACCGCTCACAACATGAGTTGGGTCATCCACAAGCTCCGCCGGATGATCACCAAACTCCCAATCACCACCAAGCCGTCTAAGTGATGGCGATCACCAAGAGTAACAAGCTAGAACTCTCACTTGACCACAACGAGCCCAAATGAGGAGATGGATGCACACTTGCTACTCTCTAATCACTAGTGAGGAACTCTCAAACTTTGATTCTCAAATCTCTATCCTCACTAGAGCTCTTGCACTCCCTTGCACTCTAAAGGGTTTTCTCAGATGTTCAAATGAGCAAGAGACCTCTAAAAGAGGTGGAGGGGATGTATTTATACACCCCTCAAAGAAAACGAACCGTTATGTTCTGACACGGGCTGACCGGACGCGCCGGTCGCCCGTAACGGTCAAAACCCGATTTTCAACTGAACGACCGGACGCGCCGGTCAGGGGTGACCGGACGCGTCCGATCGTGCAAAGGAGCTTACTGTACTCACACCGGACGCGAGGCCGCGTCCGATCGTTGATGACCGGACGCGTCCGGTCGTCTCTGGACCTTACTGGACTGTGACCGGACGCGCCGATCACACCTAGATCGCGTCCGACGGGTGTTTCCCTCAAGTGACACGTGTCAGCCACTGACCACCGCGTCCGGTCCTCGCGAGGACCGCGTCCGGTCGTCAGGGCCGAAACCCTAGCCGCTGTTACGTACTGACCGGACGCGTCCGGTCGTGCCGAAGACCGCGCCCGGTCAGTGGAAAACAGCCCGAAACTTTTCGAAACGCGTCGCAACTCCAACCAAGTTGCTTGTAACTGAACTTTGAGCTATTCTAGGGTTGCCTAGCGCCAAGTTTAACAAGTGTGCACCACACCTAAACATAAGACTCGTCTAGGTCAAGCTACCCGTTCATGCCCCCCTTTATAGTACGGCCAAAAGAGAAAAAACGAAGATCCTAACGACTATTCCGAATGTGTCTCAACACCTCGACATCCGGAACTAACCGTCCTTAATCTTGACGTCACTCTTTTGAAAACCGAAACGATTTCCATCGAGGGACACGAATACCATGGTGCCCAAAGCAGTTATAACCTCCATGACCTAACTTGCCAACGTTTCTGCAAAACACACGTTAGTCATGGTAATAAAGCGTTGTCATCAATTGCCGAAACCAAACCTTGGGGCCTAGATGCTTTCACATACAACGAGGTTGAGTGTTGGCAGACAAAATATGGGTGATTGCGAGGTTCCGAGCTTCAGGGACCATACGAATGATGAAAAAAATAGACTCACAAGCCTAGCAATATTGAAAAACACAAGCTAAAAGGCAATGCAACATGCATTTTCCAGGTTTTATTTTAAATCTACAGATGAGAGAAAAGATACAGGAGATGGGCACACATGCTGGCCGGCCGGATGGAGTATAAATATGCAAATAGGATTCAGGACGGCGGCGGCGTCGGTACATCCTCTTTAATCTCGACCACGGCATGATCATCTTCCGAGCCCTGATTTGAAAATTTAAGCAACGTGGCTCAGTAATGGAATAGTACTTGGAGAAAAGGAAAAGATGTCAAAGAAATCATGAAAGAAATCCAATTGTAGACAGTGTGACTTATACGTGCCGGCTTCTCGATGGGAATCGGATTGTGAAAGGTAGAAGGGGCAACTTCCTGTGCTCGTGCCTCAGCCCAAGCAAGCTTGGTCTCATACACAAAAAGAGCAACGTCATATGGCCAGTTCCACTCATCTATATAAGAATCTACATGATACAGATCGTGTTACATACAGCCCAGCAGTGTGTGCATATATATATATATATATATATATATATATATATATATATGGTAACATTATGGTAAATATCCCCATGTGTTACAGTAATTCAACTATCGTAAATACGTATTGACATTGTCGTAAATTAGTATATAAAATTATCGTAAATGGAGTATACTCTACAGAATAACTTATTCTGTAGCTAGCTATAGAGTATACTCTCACAGAGTATACTCTATAGCTAGCTACAGAATAAGTTATTCTGTAGCCACCTCCATTTACGATAATTTTATATACTAATTTACGACAATGTCAGTATATATTTACGATAGTTGAATTACTATAACACATGGGGATATTTACCATAATGTTACCATATATATATATATATATATATATATATATATATATATATATATATATATATAATATATATATATAGACATGCCAAAAACTGGAGGAAAAATATGAACTGCTTGAGATTAAGACATGTACCGAAAAAGGCGGTCTTGGTCTCCACTTTGTTTAGGACTAGCATGCTCATGCACTTTAACGACCGTAATATAGATTCTGGGAAGTAGAGAGACTTAGCAACACTAGGACTTGAAGTCAGGTAAAACTTGACACCATCTATCAGCCTTGACATGGTAACAAAGCCATCACGATATTTCTGTAGCATCTGGGAAAAAAGAAAATTCGAAGAATTAAAGTAGCCTCCAAGGTCTTAACATAAAAGTTCATCATGTACTACTGCTTCTTGATCTTCCTGGGTCGTCTTTTTTTTTTGGTAGCGACCCCAGGACATCTTCAAGCTTCACCCCATCGAACATCGAAGGTTACTATCATATTCAAAAGGGGGTGCAATTCATTTGGGATATACTTACTATACTACCATCATTGTTACCAAACTAATAACTGGATTTGAAAGACGAAGGGGAAAAGTGATTAGGAAATTAGCAAATAAAATAAAGAAAGTAGTATATATTTGGGGCAATGGCATTGCTGAAGAACTAAGTATATAGCTCATAAGAAATCGGAGTAAGGCACGGAAGCACAACCTTAGAGTTATAACTAAAACGGTGACATATATTAACACTGTGACGAGAAAAACACATTAAGACTCAAAGTTTACGACTCGACGACAATGTCACACGAATGCAATGCTGAAAAGTAAACATGATGCATGAATATAGCACACAAAGAATGAAAACCCTTTATCAAAACTCCGTCTGAAACTACTCTCTCTCCCCCTTTGGCATCAAGCGCCAAAAACTAATCTAATGATCTACTGGGGGGACAGACGGAGTCGTATCGGGTGCCGAGGTGCGCGGAGTAATCACGAAGTGTAGCGAATCACCCTCGGAGTCTGAGCTATCCGGCTGACCCTCTGAAGAAGCACGTGGCTGTGAAGCGGTCTGGGTCTGAGCAGGAACAGGCACTGACTGAGTAGCAACAAGTGGATCTGTCTGAGTGACCTGAGCCTGTAGTGAGCCAATGGCAGGGGGATCTGTCGAGGCAACTGAAGAAGGGATGGTCTCTGTAGTCCCGGTCCCTGTCACTGGAGGAATAGCTGCCTCGGGAGCTGACAACCCTGACGAAGTATGAAACGTAGTAGTGTGCGAGGGTGTCGGCTGACCAGTCAACTCGCTGTAGGTAGCACTGAAATCACCAATAGGTGTGCCTGTCAGGAGGTGCGGGCGAGGCTGGTCTGACGGTGTAAACCCCGTATGAATAGGAGTGAAGCTCGGGGACTGAAAAGACTGGGAAACCTGCTGCTGTGGAGATGTAAACTGGAAGCTTGGCTGTCCCTGACTCGACGGACCACTGGAATGCAAAGCCTGAGTCATGACAGAAGCAGGCAGAGGAACCCCGACTGTGATAAGGTGGCGCAGGAGATCCATGTACTGCTGCTGACTCTGTCGCTGCATCTCAACTTGTTGCCTCTGGATCTCAAGCTGCTGTCGCTGAAACTCGTCCTGACGAGCCTGAATCTGTGCAAGTGCTGCAGCTGTGTCCTGTGCCTGTCACTGAATCTGCTGCTGCTGCTGCTCCTGAGCCTGGGTCAACCTCTCAAGAATAGCCACCATGGCTGGGTCTGAGTGGGAGGCTGAACCAGAGCCACCGGCCTCGTGGTCGTGAGACCGAGGAGACCGGTACCTGGGGATGGGCTGGTAGTCCTCATCTGTGCTGTCTGAAGTCACATCCTTAGGTATATCAGCAGTCTGAGCCTCAAGGTCCGCAAGCTCTGCCTCAGCAAGCTCGTCAACTCTGGCATCCTGCTCAGCTGCTGTCTCAGGAACCTCTGGGCGCTCACGCTGTCCTGGCACTGGGGCCTGATCTCTAGTAACCGAGGCCCAAAGCCGACGGATATCATAATCAGGGAAAGCGGTGGTAGTATCTGATATCTCCGCCCTGATCTCTGGTGGCATCTGAATAGAAGATCTAATGATAAAGCAGATCCAGTGTGTATAGGGCAGCTGACGATTACCCTTGAAGCCCTCAGCAATGGTGTCCTCCATCTCACTAAGTATAAGATCTCAGATGTCAAACTGTGTCTGTGAGAGGAGGTGGTGAACAACCCAAAGCTGCATACGTGTCAGTCCCTCTCTGTAGCCAAGTCTGGGAAGTAGAGTGCGTCTGAGAATAGCATCCAAGACCCTGGCAAGTGGCGTCAGGCTGGCAGGCGTACGACGAGACCCTTCGCCAAAAGGCTCACGAAAGCAGGGTCGAACTAGGTCTGTAGGTGGCACTGCTCCGCCGTGAGGGCGTCTGGGTGGAGGAGTCTGTCCATAACACAGCTGATGGATCCTCGTGTCAGAAGCTGGTAGTCTGAGGATCTCTCGAGCTCTGGAGCTATAAAGTCTGTGATTGCGGCCTCTGAATGCAAAGTGAATAAACTCATGGGCAGGATCAATCCAAAGTGAAGCGATGCACCTGTCCGTCCAAGAAGATCCGACAAACCAGGCATATAGGACAGGTGCGGACGAAGCTGCTCTCCTACAACAGCAACTAGTGCCTCAAGCCGACACACCCTCTGTGGTCTGAAAGCAATACCACTGTCAACTAAGGCCCTGTAGAAATCCTCCTGAAGTGGGGTGTAGAAACCCTCTGAAGCTCTGTGATCTCTGACAGGTGGGAACCAACGGCTGACCTCCACGAACCTCAACCCCTGCACCTGACGTGCTGTAGCACCCCTTAGGTCAAAGTGCTCGACCGGGGGTGAACCTCTAGCTCTGGGAGGAGGACGTGCTCCACGACGCTGACCCTCTGGCCTAGGTGTCACCTGAGTGCGAGCACGTGTGGAGCGGCGACGTGGTGGAGACTGAGCTGGCTGCTCCTCTGTATCCTCTGTAGCCTGTGGAGCCTCTGTAGCCTGTGGAGCCTCTGTAGCCTCTGTCGGCTCTGTGGGTGGATCAACTGACATCTGCTCTGTAGCTCCAGTATCCTCGATACCCTCAGTGGCCTCAGTGCCGAGCTGTCGACCTTCAATGTGAAAGCGACGCTCGCCTATGTGTATGCCACTGCGTCTGCCACCTCTCTGCCTGCTCTGCAGCATCTGCCACGGCCTGAGCAACCTCTGCCTCTGTAAGTGTCTTCTTCTTCTTCCTGGCCATTATCTTAATGCGCTTACCACGCGCAATCTCAGCACGACGAGGAGGACTGTCGTCCCCGTCACCAGGAGCACCACTGGCGTTCTTGCAACGCACCATGCTGACCAACTGACTGAGAGCCTCTGAAAGATGGTGAACTGACACTCGAGAGGCTTGGCCTCAATCCGTATCCGCAGGCTTGGCCTCGGATTCAGCAAACAGATCTGACCCTGACACACCGACTGACTCGCTGCACCGATGGAATAGAAAGATATACTATAAGCACATATATAACTAAAGATACGAAACCCTAGAGATAGCAAGCATGTGAGATACGAAGTGAATCGTGACGCGAAGCTACCTCGGATCGGCGAGACGACGGTGACAAGAAGCGGTGACCTAGGTCGCGAGAATCCCCAAATTCGACGATCGAGCTCTGAAAGGACCGAGTCGAGATAATCAACGGATGAATACGGTCAAGGTTAGCCCTAGCAACGACACGAAACGAAATTGAATCGAGAACGATCGATTTCGTTACCTTGAGAACGGGTTAGGGCAAACCCTAGGTTAGGGTTTGGGCTAAACCCTAGGTAGCTCGGCCGAGATTTGGAAAACGAGGTGCACGGGTGGCTAGGCACCGAGGGAGGGGCTGCAGCTGCGGCTGGTGCGGCTCACTGTCTTGCCGGTGGCGAGGAAGAAGTGGCAGAGGCAGCGGCGCGGCTGCGGTGAGGCGGCGGTGCAGCGAAGGCGGCGGTGGCGCGAGCTCGGCCGCAGGTAGGGCGCGGACAGCGGATGCGCGCGAGCAGTGAGGGTGTGCGGGCGAGGATGGCGCGGCGCGGCTGCGGTGAGGGGTCGCCGGCGGTGATGACGGCGAGGGCGCGGCGAGTCGGCGAGAAGGGCAAGGGTGGCGGCGGATTCGGTCAGGTGAAAGAAAAAGACGGACGAGATCGAACAGTTTTATGAGGGGCTCAGATCCGCTCGACGCGTGATGACCGGACGCGGTGGTCGTTATGACCGGACGCGGTGGTGCAGCGTCCGGTCACACTCCAGTAAGCTCCTGGAGTGACCGGACGCGTCCGGTGCGGACTGACCGGACGCGGTCAGAGTCCGGTCGCTGGGAGCTCGGGAATTCATCGCGGATGACCGGACGCGGTGGTGGTAGCCGGGACCGGACGCGGTGGTCAACAAAGGCGCGTCCGGTGCAGCGTCCAGTCACTAGGTCTGGAGTTGGTCTTCTGGATGACCGGACACGCTGGTGGACGCCGGGACCGGACGCGGTGGTGAAGCATCACTGCGTCCGGTGCAGCGTCCGGTCCAGCGTCCGGTCGCTGTTCTTCGCCCTTCTTCGTTCCAAACTCCGACGCGACTTCTCCCAATCAAGTTCCAATACAAAGAGACACAAATAAACACCAATTGGAACCTGATATGAGTGACCTCACTCAAACCCTCAAGATTTTCAAAATATTTTGCCTTAGGCTAGTATTATTTTTAGGAAAATAGGCAACAAACACCCGAGGAGCAACGTATGGCCAAGCAATAGAGTTTTTGGACCTTTAGGAGCATCAAAAAGCTCTCTCTATCCATGGACGAACACAGAGGTTTCTCAAAGCTAAACCGAAAAGAAACGACAAACAAACAACAATGCATATGCAATGCAATACAAGAAAGTAAAGCTAGGTTGCTTGTCAAGTTTGATCCACGGTTAGGCTTTTTCACTCCTCCGAAGGAGGGTTATCGTAACCGTGTTAGCTAAGCCCTAAATGCATTGCGATAAAATAAACGTGACATATAATACAATGCAATGCAAGGGACAACACACGCTTATCTTTTAAAGTTACTTGAATCAAGCACATTTAGTTCACTTCTTAGCCTACAAAAAGTGGCCTCATCCAAAGGTTTAGTGAAGATATCCGCTAATTGATTTTCACTTCGTACACCTTCTAGTGATATGTCATTTTTAGCAACGTGATCTCTTAGAAAGTGATGGCGGATGTCAATGTGCTTGGTGCGAGAGTGTTGTACCGGATTGTTAGCAATTTTAATGGCACTTTCATTGTCACATAAAAGTGGCACCTTTTCAAGAACAATTCCATAGTCTAGGAGGGTTTGTTTCATATATAGGATTTGTGCACAACAAGCCCCCGCGGCAATATATTCCGCCTCGGCGGTGGACAAAGCCACACTATTTTGCTTTTTAGATGACCAAGATACTAAGGATCTCCCAAGCAAATGGCACCCTCCGGATGTGCTCTTTCTATCAATTTTGCAACCGGCATAATCCGAATCGGAATAGCCAACTAGTTGGAATCTAGCTCCTTTGAGATACCAAATACCAATGCTTGGGGTGTGCTTAAGATATCTTAGGATTCTTTTTACGGCACTTAAGTGAGGTTCTTTAGGGCACGCTTGAAAGCGAGCACACATGCACACACTAAACATGATATCGGGCCTAGATGCGGTAAGGTACAACAAGCTACCAATCATAGAACGGTAGAGAGTTTGATCAACCGGTTTACCTCCCTCATCTAGGTCGAGATGTCCATTTGATGGCATTGGGGTCTTGATTGGTTTGCATTCTTCCATCTTGAATCTTTTGAGAAGATCCTTGGTATACTTTTCTTGAGAGATGAAAATCCCTTCTCTCATTTGCTTGACTTGAAAACCAAGGAAGAATGTGAGCTCACCAATCATTGACATCTCGAACTCCTTCGACATCAATTCACCAAATTCCTTGCAATAATCTTCATTTGTTGACCCGAAGATGATATCATCAACATACACTTGACAAATGAAGATCTCCCCATTAAGCTTCTTGGTGAATAGTGTGGTGTCGACCTTCCCAATGGTGAAGCCCTTCTCAATGAGGAAGTCTCGGAGGCGCTCATACCACGCTCTAGGGGCTTGCTTGAGCCCATATAGCGCCTTGGACAACCTATAAACATGATTAGGATATCTAGGGTCTTCAAACCCGGGAGGTTGATTGACATAGACTAGTTCATTTATAAAGCCATTTAAGAATGCACTTTTCACATCCATTTGATATAGTTTCATATCATGATGTGATGCATATGCAAGGAGGATACGAATAGCTTCAAGTCTTGCAATGGGTGCAAAGGTCTCTCCAAAATCAAGGCCTTCAACTTGAGAGAACCCCTTTGCAACTAGTCTTGCCTTGTTCCTCACTACTATGCCTTGGTCATCTTGCTTGTTTCAGAACACCCACTTGGTTCCAATGACTCTTGCAACTTTAGGATGCTCTTCAAGTGTCCATACTTGATTGCGGGTGAAGTTGTTCAATTCTTCATGCATGGCATTCACCCAATCCGGATCTTAAAGAGCTTCTTCTACATTCTTAGGTTCAACACAAGAGACAAAAGAGTGATGTTCAACAAAAGAAGCAAGCTTTTGAGATCGAGTCATCACTCCCTTAGTAGGACTCCCTATGATGAGTTCTTGTGGATGTGCTTGAAGTAGAGGTGAATTTCTTCTATCAACCACTTGAGGAGGTGGAGGGGGAGCATCAACATCTTGAGCTTGTGCCTCGGCTTGTTCATGAGAGATATAGGTGTCTTCATATTCAACTCTCTCATTCTTGTCATCATCTTGAGGCACACGTGATGAAGATGGTGGATCAATGATTTGCACATCGTCTTCATCATCTTTTGGCTTGATGTCTCTCATGGGCATGTTCTTCATGGCCTCCCTCAAGGGTTCATCACCTACATCATCACAATTCTCAATTGCTCCTTGGGAGCCGTTAGATTCATCAAATTCCACATCATATGTTTCTTCAACCAAGCTGGTGGTATGGTTAAATACTCTATATGCTTTAGACTTTGATGAGTAACCAACAAGAAAACCAATATCACAACGTCTTTGAAACTTTCCTAGGTGTTGACGCTTCTTGTAGATGTAGCATTTGCAGCCAAACACCCGGAAGAATGAGACGTCCGGCTTCTTCCCATTAAGCAACTCATAGGGGGTCTTGCCAAGAAACTTTTGGAGGAAGAGGCGATTTGAAGCATAGCATGCGGTGTTGATTGCCTCGGCCCAAAACTTTTCCGGAGTGTTGTACTCATCTAGCATTGTTCTTGCAAGGGTGATCAAAGTCCGGTTCTTTCTCTCAACTACACCATTTTGTTGAGGAGTGTAGGTTGAAGAGACCTCATGCTTGATTCCAATTTCATCACAATAAGCTTCAATGTTGGTGTTGTCAAACTCTTTGCCATTGTCACTTCTAATTTTTTTTATCTTGACTTCAAATTCATTTTGAGCTCTCTTTGCAAACTTCTTGAAGCAACTTGCCACTTCGGATTTGTCATGAAGGAAGAAAGTCCATGTATATCTTGAGTAGTCATCCACTATCACAAGACAATAGAGATTACCACCCAAGCTCTTGTAAGTTGTAGGCCCAAACAAATCCATGTGTAGAAGTTCTAGCACTCTTGAGGTTGACATGAAAGCTTTGGTTGGATGAGTGTTTGCAACTTGTTTGCCCGCTTGACATGCACTACAAGGTTTGTCCTTTTCAAACTTCACATCCTTCAATCCTCTCACTAGTTCTTTCTTCAACAGCTTGTTGAGAGTGCTCATTCCAACATGTGCAAGCCTCCTATGCCAAAGCCAACCAAGTGAGGTCTTGGTGAACAAACATGTCATCAAATTTGCATCTTCGGAGGTGAAGTCAACAAGATAAAGATTGTTGTATCTAAAGCCTTTGAATATCACTTGCTTGTCATCTATCTTTGAAACTTCCACTTCATTTGGTGTGAACAAGCATTGGAAGCCAAGGTCACAAAGTTACCCGACGGATAATAAGTTGAAACTCAATGAAGCAACATAGAGCACATTTGAGAGTGAGTGATCATTTGATATTGCAATCTTGCCTATACCCTTGACTTTGCTTTTTGAATTATCCCCAAATGTGATCTTCTCTTGACATATCCCATTCTCTTCGATGGAGGTGAACATACGAGGATCACCGGTCATATGTTGAGTGCAACCACTATCAATAACCCAATGAGATCCACCGGTCTTGTAGTTCACCTACACACAAGAGATCAAGCTTTTTGTTTAGGGACCCAAACTTGAGAGGGGCCCTTGACTTTCTCAACTAGTGACTTGGCAACCCATATTTTCTTTGGCCTATTCTTGTTTGGGGGACCCAAGAACATGACTTTCATCTTTCCATTTGAATCTTTTCTTAGCATGTAATGAGCATTGAAGGCAAAGGGTCTAGCATGCTTGGGCAAGGGTTGTGGTGGTGGAGTTTTGCATTCATGAGCAAAGTGACATTCTTGACCACACTCAACACATCTCTTTGGCTTGGGCTTTGACTTGCTTTGTTGTTGAGCTTTTGCCTTCTTCTCTTGATTTGCCAAGTACCCAATACCACTTCTATCCATCTTCATTACGGTGTTCATGAGGAGCTCACTTTGCAAATATTGGCCTCTTGTGAACTTGCTTAGACCGGTCTTGAGATGTTCTTTTTCTTGCTTGAGCTTCTTGTTCTCTTCAATGAGTGACTCATTTATTGTTTGCTTCTCAAGAGCCATCAAACCTTTAAGCTTCTTGTTCTCATTTGCAAGCTTCTCATTCTCACACTTGATCTTGGCATAATCATCATAGTTGTTTGACTCAACCACACTCTTGCCTTTGCTACTAGAACCTTGCTCAATGCTTTCAATGATCAAATCATCACATGATGTAGCTATATCACACTTAACAACATTGTTAGTAGCATCATGTGTCTCAAGAGCAAGTTCATTAGCAACCACAAGACTGTCATAGTCAATTTTTAATGTGGTGTATTTATCTTTCAAAGAGTTATGTCTAGTGATGAGCTCATCATGCCTCTTCTCAAGTTTATCATGTTGATCTTTAAGCTCTTTATTTGAGGTTTTGAGCTCCTTGAGAGTGGAAGACATAACTTCATTTTGATCTCTAAGCTCACCACTAGTCTTTTGAGCATTTTCAAACTTTGATGAGAGTGATTCATTTTCATTTTGAAGCTCATCATTTTCATTTCTTGTCCTTCTTATGATTTTAGTGTATTTATTTAGCAATTTTACAAGTTCATCATAAGAAGGTGCGTCATATTCATCATCACTATCACTATCATCATCATCATCACTATCATGGTTTTGTACCTTTCGTTCACCCTTGGCCATAAGGCATAGGTGGGTAGTGGACGATGATGGTGAAGGAGGCGGTGAAGGTGGTGGTGAAGATGTCGGTGAAGATGATGGCCCCATCACAAAAGCGGCAACCTTCTCTTTCTCATCATTGCTCTCATCTTCGGAGGAATCACAAGATGATTCAATGTCGGTGAGCCAATCACCAACAATGTATGCCTTTCCTCCCTTCTTCTTCTTGTAGAACTCCTTCTTCTTGCCATCCTTCTTCTTGTATGGCTTGTTCTTCTTCTTCTCATCTTCTTCATCACTTGAATCATTTTTCTTGCCCTTGTTCTTGTGGTCTAGGGCATTGATGAGCTAGGTGGCCAAGTTCACCACAATTGTAGCAATCCATCTCCGAGATGGACTTTCTCTTGCTACTTGTGAAAAATTTATTTTTCTTGCCATCGAACTTGATGCCACTCTTATTTAGCTTCTTTAGCATCTTGGTGGTCTTTCTCACCATGAGTGCAAGTGATTCATCATCGACATCACTTTCACTTGAGCTTTCTTGCACGATCATGGCTTGGCCCTTCTTCTTCTTGTCATGGCTAGCTTTGAAGGCCAAGTCTTTCTTCTTGGAAGATGATGAGCCCTCTTCCGGAGTGATGTGCATGTACATCTCATGAGCATTGATCTTCCCCAATACTTGTGTCGGTGTTGCGGTGGAGAGATCACTTTGATGAAGCACGGTGACAATGTGACCATACTTCTCAACGGGAAGAACACTCAAGATCCTCCTTGCAACGTCCGATTGGCTCATTTGAGTGAGCCCAAGAGCATTGAGGTCCTCTACAAGAACATTCAAGCGAGTGTATATGTCATTAGCACTTTCTTTGGGAAGCATCTCAAAATAATTAATTTTCTTTAAAGCAATATGATAGTGTTCCTCACGCTCACTCTTAGTTCCCTCATGGAGAGCACAAAGATTTTCCCACAAATCATGAGCGTTCTTTGCATTACGCACACGATTGAAGATATCTTTGCCTAAGCCCCGGTAGAGTGCATTTTTGGCCTTTGCATTCCACCGGTCGTACTTCTCCTCGTCACCAATGGGGTTTGCGGGATCCTTGATAGCGGGAAGCCCTTGGGTTGCGGCTCTAAGGCACCCGACATCTATGGCTTCGAGATACGCCTCCATGCGGATTTTCCAATATGGAAAATCATCCCCCTCAAAGGTGGGAGGTGGTCCTTCCCCGTTAGACATCTTGCTCTAGGCACTAAAGCCTAAATTAGGAGCAACACGGCTCCGATACCAATTGAAAGGATCAAGATGCCCAAGAGGGGGGGGTGAATTGGGCTTTTCTAAAAATTAATTGCAAGAATTAAATCCTACAAGCCGGAATTCACCCCTAGTGCCTACGTGTGTTCCTAGAGAGTCTACCGATAAAAGTTTTGCACCCTAGTTTCCAATCCTAGTCTAGCATGGCAATTCTAGGAAAGTAAATCAAGCAATGAAAGTAAATACGAGAATATAAATGCTTGAATGTAAAGGGCAAGGAACACGGCGATGTTTTTCCGAGGTATCGGAGAGTCGCCACTCCCCACTAGTCCTCGTTGGAGCACCCGCGCAAGGGTGTAGCTCCCCCTTGATCCGCGCAAGGATCAAGTGCTCTCTACGGGTTGATTCTTCGACACTCCGTCGCGGTGAATCACCCAAAACCGCTCACAACATGAGTTGGGTCATCCACAAGCTCCGCCGGATGATCACCAAACTCCCAATCACCACCAAGCCATCTAGGTGATGGCGATCACCAAGAGTAACAAGCTAGAACTCTCACTTGACCACAACGAGCCCAAATGAGGAGATGGATGCACACTTGCTACTCTCTAATCACTAGTGAGGAACTCTCAAACTTTGATTCTCAAATCTCTATCCTCACTAGAGCTCTTGCACTCCCTTGCACTCTAAAGGGTTTTCTCAGATGTTCAAATGAGCAAGAGACCTCTAAAAGAGGTGGAGGGGATGTATTTATACACCCCTCAAAGAAAACGAACAGTTATGTTCTGACACGGGCTGATCGGACGCGCCGGTCGAACTGACCGGACGCGCCGGTCGCCCGTAACGGTCAAAACCTGATTTTCAACTGAACGACCGGACGCGCCGGTCAGGGGTGACCGGACGCGTCCGATCGTGCAAAGAAGCTTACTGTACTCACACCGGACGCGAGGCCGCGTCCGATCGTTGATGACCGGACGCGTCCGGTCGTCTCTGGACCTTACTGGACTGTGACCGGACGCGCCGATCACACCCAGATCGCGTCCGACGGGTGTTTCCCTCAAGTGACACGTGTCAGCCACTGACCACCGCGTCCGGTCCTCGCGAGGACCGCGTCCGGTCGTCAGGGCCGAAACCCTAGCCGCGGTTACGTACTGACCGGACGCGTCCGGTCGTGCCGAAGACCGCGTCCGGTCAGTGGAAAACAGCCCGAAACTTTCCGAAACGCGTCGCAACTTCAACCAAGTTGCTTCCAACTGAACTTTGAGCTATTCTAGGGTTGCCTAGCGCCAAGTTTAACAAGTGTGCACCACACCTAAACATAGGACTCGCCTAGGTCAAGCTACCCGTTCATACCCCCCTTTATAGTACGGCCAAAAGAGAAAAAACGAAGATCCTAACGACTATTCCGAATGTGTCTCAACACTTCGACATCCGGAACTAACCGTCCTTAATCTTGACGTCACTCTTTTAAAAACCGAAACGATTTCCATCAAAGGACACGAATACCATGGTGCCCAAAGCAGTTATAACCTCCATGACCTAACTTACCAACGTTTCTGCAAAACACACGTTAGTCATGGTAATAAAGCGTTGTCATCAATTGCCGAAACCAATCCTTAGGGCCTAGATGCTTTCACATACAACGAGGTTGAGTGTTGGCAGACAAAATATGGGTGATTGCGAGGTTCCAAGCTTCAGGGACCATACGAATGATGAAAAAAATAGACTCACAAGCCTAGCAATATTGAAAAACACAAGCTAAAAGGCAATGCAACATGCATTTTCCAGGTTTTATTTTAAATCTACAGATGAGAGAAAAGATACAGGAGATGGGCACACATGCTTGCCGGCCGGATGGAGTATAAATATGCAAATAGGATTCAGGACGGCGGCGGCGTCGGTACATCCTCTTTAATCTCGACCACGGCATGATCATCTTCCGAGCCCTGATTTGAAAATTTAAGCAACGTGGCTCAGTAATGGAATAGTACTTGGAGAAAAGGAAAAGATGTCAAAGAAATCATGAAAGAAATCCAATTGTAGACAGTGTGACTTATACGTGCCGGCTTCTCGATGGGAATCGGATTGTGAAAGGTAGAAGGGGCAACTTCCTGTGCTCGTGCCTCAGCCCAAGCAAGCTTGGTCTCATACACAAAAAGAGCAACGTCATATGGCCAGTTCCACTCATCTATATAAGAATCTACATGATACAGATCGTGTTACATACAGCCCAGCAGTGTGTGCATATATATATATATATATATATATATATATATATATATATATATATATATATATATATATATATATATATATGGTAACATTATGGTAAATATTCCCATGTGTTACAGTAATTCAACTATCGTAAATACGTATTGACATTGTCGTAAATTAGTATATAAAATTATCGTAAATGGAGGTGGCTACAGAATAACTTATTCTGTAGCTAGCTATAGAGTATACTCTCACAGAGTATACTCTATAGCTAGCTGAGTATACTCTATAGCTAGCTACAGAATAAGTTATTCTGTAGAGTATACTCTATAGCTAGCTACAGAATAAGTTATTCTGTAGCCACCTCCATTTACGATAATTTTATATACTAATTTACGACAATGTCAATATATATTTACGATAGTTGAATTACTATAACACATGGGGATATTTACCATAATGTTATAGTAAATTACGTAGTAATGAGTTACTATAATCTCGTAAATTAGCATAGCAATTATCGTAACTCAAAGTAGTTACAGAATATGTTATTTTGTAGCCAGCTATAGGGTAATATATATATATATATATATATATATATATGCCAAAAACTGGAGGAAAAATATGAACTGCTTGAGATTAAGACATGTACCGAAAAAGGCGGTCTTGGTCTCCACTTTGTTTAGGACTAGCATGCTCATGCACTTTAACGACCGTAATATAGATTCTGGGAAGTAGAGAGACTTAGCAACACTAGGACTTGAAGTCAGGTAAAACTTGACACCATCTATCAGCCTTGACATGGTAACAAAGCCATCACGATATTTCTGTAGCATCTGGGAAAAAAGAAAATTCGAAGAATTAAAGTAGCCTCCAAGGTCTTAACATACAAGTTCATCATGTACTACTGCTTCTTGATCTTCCTGGGTCGTCTTTTTTTTTTTGGTAGCGACCCCAGGACATCTTCAAGCTTCACCCCATCGAACATCGAAGGTTACTATCATATTCAAAAGGGGGTGCAATTCATTTGGGATATACTTACTATACTACCATCATTGTTACCAAACTAATAACTGGATTTGAAAGACGAAGGGGAAAAGTGATTAGGAAATTAGCAAATAAAATAAAGAAAGTAGTATATATTTGGGGCAATGGCATTGCTGAAGAACTAAGTAATGCGAAGAAGAGAGAAGAAAGGGTTCGTACATCTGGGGTGGCAAAGAAAGCGACGACGATGATGTCAAGGTCATCCTCATCCTCGGCGAGTATCCTCTGAGCCTCCTCTATGGTGGAGATGTTGTGCAGATCATTCACCTCCGGAAGCTTCCACTCGTGGATACCAAGGTGGTAGAGCAAGGCACAGAGATGGGTGATGAACTCCCCACCCTGCGCGAGGTGCCGCATGTGCGCGTCCCCGTCGCCATAAGGTGCAGCATAGAGTAACAGCCGTACCCACACAACCGCCAGCGTCTCCCAGGGATCAGAGCGACGCGTAACGTCTGGAAGCCGCGGGTCATCACTAAGAAGACGTTTTGCAATATCCATGCCCCAATCAAATGTAGGATTGTGTATGCCGTATTTCCTGTAGTCTCTGTATGCCATTACCTCTTTCGCAAAGCTATCCATGGCGAACGTCGTCTCCGTGGCCAGCCCTGGGAGTAACTCTGGCGCTGACACCACCAAGTAGATGCAGTACTTGGACAGAATATTGGCCACGCGGCGATTCCTACTCCTATCCTGATTCGTCTCTCTTTCTCCTGTTTCCTCCTGCTCCTCCCGCTCTCGCTCTACTTGTTCGCAGTACCATGTTGCAGTGTGCCACGTGGTAACACAACTCGTATATCTCCCACCATGCTTCAACGTGGTAAGACGACCCTTATTATTTAGGGGGCTGTCATGGAAGTAGAGAAGATGAAAACGAAAAAGTGGATGTTCATCAGGTAAGTGTAACCATTTCCCTTCTAATATGTTGGTCACGATGTCACCGAGAAATTGAACAATGGATTCCTTCACATCGTTGTCCAACCTAACAGTAGCTCCTTTGTTGGTGTCGTTACCCAACAAGTCCCGCACCACCTCCCAGACGTAGTGGACTCCAAGCATCTTAATTAAGGGAGCGAATAACCACAGGTAAAGCTGGTAAACAATACAATTGATGTATCCGCACAGTATCCGTCTCCTCCTTTTACCCCCTTTTTCCCGAGTTAGTATTGAACACTGGCCGATCTTTTCTTGCCAGAGGTACTTGTTAGACCAAGTAATGCTCGTAGCTACAGAAGCTTTCCGTCTCATCCACCATTGCCACCAGAATGGCCTTGTATGATTAAACCGAATATTCATGCCGTACGCCCAGGCAACGGAGCATCTCGCCCAGATTGATGTCCAGCCCTGAATCAAGTGCATCAACTGTAGTAGAGCTATGGACACCAATATACCAAAAGTGAAAACAAGATCTAGAGCCGTGGTGTCCACAATGTTGGTGCAGCCACCAGGACTAACAGTAGTACGGTGGCTAGTTACTGTCCCAGAACCAGGAGTGACAATTGCTACCCCAACAAAACATATCCCAGCGAATGAAGCCAATGCCCACAAACTAGCAGTTTTTGCTTGATAGTAATGAAGGAATGGGTAACCAGTGAAGAAGATATCATACAGAAAAGCCAACTCAATCTCAATCACTTTTAGGGCCCACGTGCAATTATTGTGGATTCCAAAATCTGGATGTGGCCATAATGGATGGCCTAAACCAAGAAAATGCCATTGCAACTTATGTGACAAAGCAAAGGCAACACACGCATCGTAACAGGACTGGTACCATAGCTCATTTTTGTGACCACTTAACCCATCCTCCACATGTTTAATAAATATAGCATATCTTTTCCCTTTTTTATCTGGGTAACGAGGTCTTCTCCGGTTATCAGGAAAGATAGGGGTAAAATCGACGACCATGTATTCTCTATTATTTATTAAACCACATCCATCACCATCATATAGACCTTCTAAATCTTGTACCCTCTTTCGCATTCTGCTTTGCTGCACAAGCGCCAATGATCTATGAAAGCTCTTCATGAAAGTGATGGTAGCCAGCACGTTGATAGCTGTGTTGCCAGTATCACTGAAGATGGCTGAGTTACTCATCAATAGGACATATCCACAGTTGAGGCATGTCCCAAATAGACTCTTTGAGAGTGGGCCCTTATAGTCAAGTCCGTTGTTGGCGGTGACCGGATCAATGCAGCCAAAGAGGGTGAATAAAGACACAGTCCATATCGGATACATCTCGCTCTTCACCGGTGAAGTTTGCATTAGACCAATGCTGTAGGTTCCAAGAGACAGAGATAAAGCATGTGCGGCAAAGAATCCCTTTTGGACAATCCAGCGATTGGACCAGCGTCGGGATGACCCAAAGGCAGCAAGCAAGAAAGCGATGATGATGGCCACCCCAGCCAAAAACTCGATACGAAAAACTGCCCCCCTTGGACTCCTCCACAAATATCTCAAATGATGCAAGAAAGTCGTTGACGTTACATTTCCCGAATGCCCATCCATATTCCCCATTCATCAATAATCCACCTTAACAAGAGAAAATGTGCTGTAACTTGTAAGGAAGGGAGCAAAACATGTTGACATTACAAAAAAAAATGTTTGTAATCTTACTTTCAATTGACAATCTTTCTATTACTAATTAGAAGCTCTAAAGAAGTCTCCACATTAATCCTCATGTGACGGTCTTTTCTGGGGGTGGCCAATTAGGGGCAGGGCGGCTAGGGCAGGGCTAGGCGGCGGTGTGGGCAGGGCGGCAGCATGTGCAGGGGTGGCGGCAGCGGTGTGCGGTGCAGGGAGAGGGTCGGCAGCGCTTGGGAGGCAGAGAGAGAGAGAGATTTGTTTAAAAAGCAATGCTCTATTTCCTTCATGAATTGAAACGGTAAATCTGTATGTTGCCTGGGCAATTTTTTCTTTTTTGTCACCCAGATTTGTGGCCGTCGGATCCATCTCTCATTTGATCTGGCCCTTCCTTTCTTCTTTGCTTTTGCGTTAGAAATTTGCTTTGTTCATTGTCTAGATTTCAAGTAAAATGCAGATTAGTGTCCATGCTCGGTGTTTACTGCTACCAGAAATTGTCCAGTTAGCATTATTTTCTTGTTCATGTGTTGTTTAATTCATGTCTTTCTCTTACAGTCTCAGATTATAATTTTTACATTGATTATGTCAGTGTAAATTTCTTTTATTACCAGTGTAAATATGGTTTTTTTTATCTGCTCTCTGTAATTTGTGTTTTTGATATGTTTTCAATTTGAATTTCTTCCAATTTGCCTTCCATAGAATTAATCTTCTATGTAATTTGTGTTTTTTATATGTTTTCAATTTGAATTTCTTCCAATTTGCCTTCCATAGAATTAATTTGTCTCTGCAATTTGTGTTTTTGGTTTTTTTATTCAATTTCTTCCAATTTGCCTTCCATAGAATTAATCTGTTTTTTCTTTGGATCCTTTGTTTTTTATGTGGTCCGTTAGATGTAGATCTTGTGGTTTTTAGATTCGGGTGTTTGATTTCCATGTGTCACCCGTTTTGTAATTGACATGAGAACCGAGTGTTTTAATTGTTTCCATCACCTGGGTGACAGGAGCCTTTAAATCACCTATGTTACTAGTAGACAGATTCAATTGAAATAGTTACAATGCTCCTATATTTATAGTCTCTGTAGGACTTGCATACAAAAAAAACTATGACGGAGCCCTTATAGATTTGGACACCTTTTTCCTAAAGCAAAACTTCCTTCTTTCCTAAAAAAAATCTCAACTCCTTTTCCTAAACAAATCTCTACTTATTATTCCTTTTTTTCCCTAAATCTTGTTATTTTCCTAATTATTCTAAAACTCGTGACAACGTGGAGGTGGTGGGGCGCCGCTGCCCCTTGCCGCACCCTGCTCTGGAGCATGTGGGGCGCCTCCGGCCTCGGCCTCGGCCTCTGCCGGGTTCGGGCTCCTGCCAGCCCGCTAGGCCCAATGTGGGGGACCCTATTTGGGAGCGTAACACCTCATGAGACGTCTCAGTAAATAATGTTTATAAGGCTTCAATATTTGATATCTTCTTGAGGTTACCATCGCTGGCTACCCCAACCTAAATCTCACATCAAGCTCTACGCCCAAGATTGGGCGAGGTAGTGTAGGTTTAAATGATCATTTATTTCTGGAGTTTGTGTTGCAAGGGTCCGTTCTTTCTTTCTCACTGCTTTATATAAGAAAAGATATGCACGGCTCACCTTCACGTTAAAATAATCGAGAGGTGAAGGGGGGCAAACCTCAGCACTTCAGCAGGCGGCGATTCAGGGCAGAGGCCAGCAGTCGAGCACCTTGAGTGCAATCCCTTCAGGGGTAATCAAACCCGACCTTGGGGAACCACCAAAGCACAGCAGAGAGAGGAGGACCAGCCGAAGAAGATCAGCTAGAAGCAGCGACCTGCCGAAGAAACCAGCAGGAACCAACAGGAGGCGCGGACGAAGAGGAAGACCAACGCCAGCTCCGACGAGAGCAGCAGAGCTCGGCGGGCGCCGCGGCCACAAGGGCCGCCGGCCGGCGGTCAGTGAAGGGCGCTCAGGAGCAGAGGAAGGCGGAGGTCTTGGGTGGTCGGCGCGGGCGCAGCGGCTACGGCGAGAGCGGGTGGACGCCGGGGCCGAGGGGCCAGCGGCGGGCGAGGGTGGACGCCGGGGCCGGGGTGGCCACCGGCGGGGGAAGGGAGAGGGGCGGGAGCTACCTTAGGAGATGCCTAGCGAAGTACAACAAGGCAGCTTTCCTGCATTTGTGAAAGACACGCCTTTCGTAGTTTCGTTTCACCTACTCTGTCTCTCAGATATTATCACTACAATGAGAAACTCGGATAGTCTCTGTTCTGACAGCGCCACGCTAACGCGACACTCTCATTACTACTGGGCTGCATTCGACTACGAAACCACCAATTTGTCTTGCTCTTCCAAGCTTCCAGCAAATGAGGTACATGATACAAAGATTCGCCAAAGCATTTGCCTAAAGCAGAGACTGAATTGCACAAAACACTAGGTTTTAGCACCAAGTTAGCACATAGATAATGTCAAAATTTATCACTTAACACTTGTCGGTATTGAAACAGGTGATCAGCTTTATCATTCTGGTGTATATACAGAAACTATAATACAAGGAAGCCCTATGTTGTCTGTACTATAATTCACATATCCTACAATTTCATGCACATTTGGTTCCCTTCTAGTTGAATTATATAGCTCAATTTCCTGGAGTCATGGTCTAGGCCATTTTGCCAATAGTGGTGCTTGTGCTGCTTCCTCATCAGTGCTGTCTGAAACGACAGCTTTTGTGCCTTTGTCCTTGCTTCCTGGGTTAAGCATCCAAGCAAGACAAAAGGAGATGGCCTGTAAAAATATTCAGAATTTGAGAAGCGATCAGTACTAATTCCAGTTGCAATTATAGCACCCTGCATACAGCTATTTTCTATCACCCTGACCCTTAGAGGAAGAAGACTGACCAAGAAGAAACTAGCCACAATAAAGCTGAAACCTTTGCAATCGAAGGGTGATTCCTCTGAAATGAAGTAAGCTGAAACAGAGGAGGAAATGATGAGAGAGAAAAAATACAAAAAACATTGTGGATGTTGCACAGAAATATATGAATAATTTTCATTTTGATACCAGAATGTCAATTGCTTACATGTCAGTGGACTCATAAATAGTGGTGCCAACGATATAGCTACAGATTGCACGGTTGCAATAAAACCTTGTGCTTTTCCCTGTAAAGATAATACAATAAGACAATGGAGCCTATGGTTAGGAACTTAGGAGAAAAGTTTTCATGTTTGAGTTAGTAAATAAAGCCAGGGGAGGCCTGTATGTACCTGGTCAGTTGAGAGTACTTCACCAGAAATGATCGCATATATCTGCAGAATTGCATATTTTCCATGTAAACAGATTTATGAATACCACTGGAATGTACTAAAATATAAAAGGCATCTTTTTCTGAATTTTTTTCAGAAACTGCCACCTTAGAGTATTTTTTTAACAGTGAAAACTTGAAGTAATAGTGCATACATGACAAATATGTAGGATTGACTTACTGCTGGTTTGGCCAGAACATAGATGATACCCAATGAAGAGCTAAAATACGGAACCTGCAGGATATACTAGAAAGTAAATGGACCAAGCTTTTGTTACTGTACCAAGTGGTAAGTCCACCAATATGCGATAATTTTTGTTCGAGCATCAATTAGTTGAGGTTCATTAATGAAAATACAAATCAAGTAAATTTGATTGGATACATACCCACGAAGCCCATGCAACGCCATAAAGCAAAGCCTGAATTTTTTTCCCGAAATCAATAGATCAGTATATCAAAAAGTGTACCTGAGATTAGTAAAAGCAGAGTACAAAATCTCAGTGCAATAACTTATGACTTACATAAGCAATGGATGCGAGTATCGAAATGCATAAGACGCCTTTTTCACCAATTATGTGGCTAAGAAAGGGGAGGACCAGAATCTACAGTATGAAAAACATATCATAAATCCACAATTAATTAACTTGACAATTGGCAAGCCATGCAGCATATATATGTTACTTTAGTTATAGAATAAAATATTTGGAAGAGCACCTGTGAAAAGATTGAACCAACGCCGACCACCATTAGAATTTCTGAGAACTGATCCTTGTCAAAGCCGAATACAGACTTTAGGTAATACTGAAAAAGAAAAGATAATTGAAATTCCCTATAGTTTTTTAACAATATATCATAAAAAAACATAAGTGAGACAACAGTTTACCATTAGAACGTCGCTAATGCCAATCATGCCCAATTTATAAAAGAAGGCAACATATGAGATTCTCCTAAGTGTTTCACTACAGCATAAGAAGACAAGAAATCAAAAGGAATGACATTATGCAGAAGCTGAAATAAAGGCATTCTTTAATAAATAAAGGAAATTGCAAACTTTTGCTAATATCAAAACTAGTTAATGTTCATTGTATACAACTATCAAGATGTGGAAGCAGAAAAATGTTTCTTAACTCCCTTCTTATGCAATCTACCAGTTGTATCATGTTCTGTTTAGTCCCTTCATAATTTTTTTGAAAAAAATTGATAGAAAACTGTTAATTTTGATAATTAAGAACTCATATAGCACTTTATACATTCTAAATTTGTTGTCCATATTACTCCTTTTCTTCAATAAAACAACATTTTTTTAATTGCTGAATACCACTAAACTAGCAAAATAGGCATGAAGCACAATGTTATTTTAGATTGATACAAGGAAAAACATACAAGTACAATTAACATTTTCCCTCATCAACAAGGAAGGGGAAATCCCTAAGTAGATTTTTTACATGAATTTCATTATTCATCATGAATTCCTTGACTATTTAACTTTCATGATTTATGAATAGTTTTTACATGGATTTCATGATTCATGCTTAATGTGCAAGGGTTACCTGTTTTTAACAATGCTAATGTTCTCCTTGATAGATTCCCAACGTTCTTGTGGTAACTTGACAAGCAAAGATGACATCGACAAATGCTGAGAAGGTGTAGAAGAAGCTCTTTGAACTGTCTCAACCAAATATATTTTCATGTAGAGGATAGAACAGATCAACAAGGCAATCGAGACCTAATAAACCAAAGTAAAACACTCATAAGATTTAAAGTTAGCAAAAAAAAGTAAGTAAATTGAAATTGTGCTGCAAGTATAAGTAGCATTAACTACCAGTACCTCAAAAATCCACCTCTCAGGCAGGAACCTTGAAAAAACGCTTCCAAGAGTGTGTGCGGCAGAGAAAATTCCTGTCATGAAGCCAAATGCAGCTGCCCTCCTTGATGGTTCAACTGCATCTGCCTAATTTAGCATAATCTTTTTTTATAACCCTTGAATCACTATCTGTTATTCACAAACCACCAAACAAATATAGCCTAATAACATACATTTGATTATTACATCTACTGTTTCAGATTACTTAAAGCAATGGCACATGAATCATCCTAACATAATATTTCCTAGCACGAACATGGTAAATTGGGGCGCTTTTCTTTCTTTCATTACAATTTAAGCAGACATATAGTTAGCAGTTAGGTAAAGCTTTGAGTGTGGTTTGAGTCAAGCACGGGCCCCCAAGTCCCCAAGGCAGACCACGTCAGCCTGAGCCGTGCGAGGGCACAATACCAGTAAAGCCACTGCCTTCTTTTGGTCTCTGCCATTGGGATTGGATAGAGCCCAAGGCCTCTGGTGTACTAGCTCTTCGGCAGAGTAAAATTCGTAGCAAAATCCAAAAGTTATTGGCACCCTTGTTAAAAAAAGCGGTAATGCTTGTATCCGTGCGTTCGTCCCGTGACTTCTGTCAGGACGAGCCTTATTCACTCATTCACGCACCCATCCTCATCCACTCATTCACGGACCCAGCCCACGTCGCAAGCCCCGCTCTACCCTGCGCTCCCCCGCTCGTGGGACAACTCCGCTCACCCATGCCGCCCCCGCCCGCGGCGCTCGCCATTGTGGGACGGACTCCACTCACCCGCGCCGCTCGCCCACGCCGCCGCCGCCCGCCGTTCGGACTCGCGCCTCCCGTCGCGGTTGTGCTCTATCCTCCTACCGTGGCCACTGCCGAGGTCCGTGACACCGACGAGCTCTGCATCAGTGACCTCCGAGCACTCCAGGTGGCATCGAGCTCCGCACCAGCGTCGAGCTCCACAAGGATGAGCTTCATTCATCCAAGCAGCAAGGTGACATTGCGCTGAGAGCACGTGTTGCATGCGTATGTTTTAAGTGTTTCAGTTATTTTAGAGATATGCAACAAGGGTTTCGTATGGATGTTACAAAAGTAGATCGGGATGTTGCATATGTTGCAATGGTTGTACACTTATGTTGCAAACGTCTGTCCCCATTGTTTAATATATTTTTTGAGACGTATGTTGCAAGTGTGTTTATCTGAAAGTTGCATATGTTTCGTGCATATGTTGCAAATTTTTTATCTGGACGTTGCATACGTGTTGCAAAGGTTTTCAAGTGTTTTATGTGTTTTTTGCAAGTGTTTCAGACGCATGTTTCAAATGTTTCATCTGTCTTCAGACGTATGTTGCAAACGTTTCATCTGGATGTTTCGAAAGTAGATGGGTGTTGCACAAGTTGCAATGACGCTGGTGGCTAGCGGACAGCGGCCTGCCGTAGGGCTTCGGCTCCTACCTAGCGTGGCGCGCCTCGTCCTCTCCTCTCCCTCCCCTCCCTTTCCTTTCCTCCATCTCGTCGTGGTAGTTCGAGCTCGGCGGGAAACCCTACCCGACGAGAACGCAAATGCCCGTGGAGGCGGTGGCCCCGGGTGGGCCGATGGCGGCGCGGTGCTCGCGTAGTGGCCACGGAGCAAACTGAGGTCCGCGCCGTCCACTCGCTACGCGCAGGAAACAAGCAGTCGTGGGCATCCGGACGCGGGTGTCTGTCCGGACGTCCGGACGCTAGTAGCACCCAAAAAAATGGCATGTTAATACTTTGTTACTGATGGATAAAACCATAGTACTCCACCGGACATGATTTAACATCCAGAAAAATGCCAAATAACACGAGGAGGAGCAGTTCAATCAATGATATATATGCATGTTTACCTACAAAGACGTACAAGGAGACTAGGATTATTATTCTCACCGTGTAAGCAATAGCAAGGCAGAATATGGTTCCTTGGCCAATCATGAATGAGAGGGTACGCAGAACAAGGTAGACATACACAGCAGTCCTCGAATTGTTCCATGCAAGCAGAGCTGCAAGCAACATGCCAACATGAGCGACAAACAATTATTAGTACCGAGTGCAGATGGACTACGTACAAAAATGCCCACATTGACATAATTTCTTATTATATTACCAAACGGGATGATGGAAATGGAGGCAGTGAGAAGGATGAGAGGCTTCCGCCCATATTCATCAGCCAGCTGGCCCATCAGAGTGAACCCTATCGTCTTGAGAATCCCTCCAACCTGCAATCAGAAAGCAATTAACTGACGAAACAGCATGCAACCAGCAGTAATTGAACAAGAACCTGATGAAGAACACACTGACGATTATCCTAGAACATCAAACGACCGGAATAATGCAGAGACAATTAATGATGGATGCACAGAGCTAGCTGATGAGTGATGAGTACTAGGAAGGAAGGCATACCGAGGACTGCAGGCCGGTGAGGTAGAGGGCCTCCGGGCAAGACCTGTCGTCGCCGGGGCAGAGCGCGGCGGTGACCTTGTCGACGAGCGCCGGGACGGTCATCTCCTCGGCGACGCCGTAGAGCACCAGCCCGACCATGAGGTGCAGCACCGGCCTCATCATCACGCTCATCGTCGCATCGCCTTGTTGGAAGACACCCATGATATTTTTTCTATTCCTATACTGGGCTCAACTCGATCGATCGGTTCTTGAGTGGTGATTAGTTACAGGGCGTTTGGCAATGGACCAATTGCAGGCGCTTTATATGAAGCAGCCGTGCGCGCCTTTTCTTTTCATTTCACTTGATAGAGAAGGACAAAAGGAAACAGCACCAGGAGAAGGTGAGCTCAGCTAAGATAATTGCTACTTCTTTTTACGAGCAATGACATGTCATAGAAAGGAAGGGTCCTGCCGTGCTGGCACCTTTATATGCCACGCTGTCACGTTTAGTCGATACTCCGTTGTGGATGATCTTTTGTTTCGTTTATTGGGCTATATTGGTTTAAGGATACATTCCTTCAAGTCATGAAACATATTGTTCAGGGCAGGATTTGATCAAACATTAATTAATAGACATCAAAAAACTTTTAAAATGTTTTAGTTTGGAGACGTGCAAGACAAATATGTAGATTTGTATTGGAAAACCTTGGCAAATATCATAAAACTGAAGGTCCTTAAAAATATATTTTGGCTCAACACTTGTCACAATAAATATATATCTATAAGTACTTCGATATATGCTTCAAAATTAACCACTTCTATCCTTGTTCTTGTAACAAATTAAATATATATTTTCATAAACCAAATCTCAAATGAAATCTCTACTCGTAAGATATCCATAAGTAATATGCCCTTATTTTGGGGGATACAAATCCTTATTAAGATTTATAATAATATAATTTATCCCCTCTATGGGGCTCCAAGTCAGCATTCCGGCCGGCGGCGACCTCCCGTGCACAGCAGCAACACCCATGCCACCATGACAAATCGTTATTAAGATTATAATCATATGATTTATCTTGCCATGAATAAGTGATGATTTTTCTAATTTAGATTAACGATAGATATAAAACATCACGTATTCATGACTCGATGAACTAAAGCCTAATAATTGTGATCCAAAACAAACAAAACACAATATGGCCAAGGAAAGGACCGACGAGCATTCCCTCTATGGGGTTCCAAATCAGCATCCGGCCGGCGGCGATCTCCCGTGCACAGGAACACACATGCCGCCCATGACAAAGGGCGCGTGTGCCGGGAGCGGGGCAGCCCGCGCGCCGCCGCAGCTGGCGCGTGGCCGGCGCGCGCCATACCTGCCGCGGACGGAACGGGCGGGCTTCCCCTAGTGGCTCTACACGACAAACGCCAGGGACGACGCAGCAGGTGAGATTTTTAGTCAAAAGTTAAGGGCCATCCAATCCAACAAGCTTCTGCAATGCTGCATTCATCGAATAAGCTCTGCGATGATTAGCCTGTTGAATAATCTGATCTGGGTAGGTTGGTCGCCGTCGTTGCGTCTGAAGCATCATATTCATCAGATCTTGCGTCTAGCTTCGCCTGAGCCTGACAGCGACCGGCATCCACAAGATTCAGAAAGAAATTTCCTATATATAGGACGCGTTTTTTCTACTCGTACGAGTAGCTACTCGCACGTACGCATGGGTACTCTGACCCCGTTAGCTAGACCTGTAAGCAACCTGAAGACCTCCGTTTAGTCCGTGGGACTCGCTGGCTGCCGTCCCATGCGTACGTGCGAGTAGCTACTCGTGCATTAAATAGTAATATGTGTGTATACCTAATAATTTTTTTAGAAGTATGGTTGCATACTTTATTAAGGACAACGAGTATATATTAATATTTTTTAGAAGTATGGCGAACACAATCAGGCCGGAGTAGCTACACATACGTCTAGAAAGAAATTTCCCTATATATATATATATATATATATATATATATATATATATATATATATATATATAGAGGGAAATTCCTTTCTAGACGTATGTGTAGCTACTCCGGCCTGATTGTGTTCGCGAGCACCCAGCCACTAACGGGCCGATGACGTCGTTTATTTGGCTTGCCAAACAAATCGGTAGCCATACTTATCGGGCGGGCGGACAGTGGACCCGATATAGCCTTCCATATTCCCTGATAAATTCCCGTCCCAGTCCCGAGATCCCCTTTCCTCAGCACATTCATCGTACGCAGGCGGCGGCGTCCCTGCTACCCGGCAACTGGCGACGGCCCTGCTCCCATCATCTGGCAACGACGGCGACCCTCCTCCTCTATCAGATCCAGCCGCGAGCGGCTCGCCTTGTCCGGATGCGGACTGGCAGCAGTGCGGCTCGCCCCACTCGCACGACGCTCCCCGTCAGCGACATGGCTAGCTCGTCGGATGGCGGCCCCAGCAGCGGAGCGACTCGGCGGCGGCGTGTGGCCCCCCACACCGCAGCGTCGGGACCGGCGGCGAGCCCCTTCCCCCGTGCCGCTGTGGATATGGATCAGCGGATGGTGGCAGTGAAGGTGCTTCGATGGCGCCTCCTTCCTGTTCGCATCAACAACTGATCCGGCGGCGGCCCCGACTGTTAGCGGTGGATACTTGGGGAAGAAGAAGATAGGAGGAAGTAATCTATTAACGTAATTGTAGCGACGACAAGTCAAGTTTAAAACTGGAATACTTTGTTTTACAATTCCTCTCCCCCTCCTCTCCTACCTCTCTGTCATATTTATAGCATCTAGTTAATCCAGGCTGGGCATCTAGTTAATCCAGGCTGGGCCGGTGAACTTGTTGTTGGGCTTCACCATTCACTTGGGCCTTGGCTCGTCCTTCTCAGATACAGCAACCTCAGAGTCTTGACTCATTGCCGGACTATGTACAATACTGCTAACATTCCCCACCGCTTGAGAACCAGCATGTCCCCATGCTGGAGCTCGAGGAAACTGTTGGCGAAGCTGGTCCAACTGCTCCCAAGTAGCCAATGTCACCGGCATGTGAGACCATTTGATGAGGACTTGCTCAACTGGATGTTCACCAGACGTCCAGCGACGTTGTAGAATGGCTTCTGGAACCTAAAACTCAAACTGGCGTTCAGAACGGTGCTTGTCAGCTTGGCGCTTCATGCGTGCTTGAGCACGGAGCAAGTGTTGTTGGATCAAGGACTGCATCACTGCTCGCTCAGAAAGCCATTGATTCAGGGCAGGAATATCAGCACCAACAGATTCAACGGAAAGTCCAAAATGGCGTGGAGCATGTCCATACAGGACTTCAAATGGAGAGCGCCCAAGTGAGGAATGGAAAGATGAATTATACCAAAACTCAGCTAGGGACAGCCATTGGAGCCATTTTGTGGGGCAAGCATGGACAAAACACTGGAGATAAGTTTCCAAACACTGATTTACGCGTTCGGTTTGCCCGTCGGTTTGCGGATGGTAAGCAGTACTGAGACGCAATTTAGTACCTGTGAGCTTGAACAAAGATTGCCAGAAAGTGCTGGTGAACACACGGTCTCGATCAGAAACAATGGCAGAAGGAAGACCATGTAGGCGATAAACATTATCCATGAATGACTTGGCAACTGATGCAGCAGTAAATGGATGATGAAGGGGCACAAAGTGACTGTATTTGGTGAATTTGTCCACTACGATGAGAATAGCATTAGAAGAACCAGATTTAGGTAGGCCTTCGATGAAGTCCATTGACACCACTTCCCAAGCTGCAGAAGGAACCGGCAGAGGTTGGAGCAAACCAGGATAGCGAGCTCGGTCAGGCTTAGCATGCTGACAAGTAGCACAGGATTGCACCCACAAGAGTATATCAGACTTCATGCTTGGCCAATAAAACAAGTGCTTAATGCGGTGGTAAGTTGCTGGAGCACCAGAGTGGCCACCAATGGCACTGGCATGTAAGGCAGAAAAAATTTTAGACTGCAGTGACTTATAAGATCCCAACCAAATTTTACCATTGTATCTGATAATGCCTTGTTGGAGGGAGAAATTGGGCACGGCAGAAGAGTGGATGCTCAGCTTAGCCAGAAGCTCCTGGGCTTGTGGATCAGAGTCATAATGCTGTTGCAATTCAAGTAGCCAAGCTGGTGTTACTGTAGAAACTGCATACACTTGGTCTGATTGCTGGCAGCGAGATAAAGCATCGGCAGCTTGGTTTTCGACACCTTTCTTGTAGACCACTTTATATTGAAGGCCCAACAACTTGGTGAAGACTCGCTGCTGCCAATGAGTATGGAGTCTTTGTTCATTCAAGTGCACCAAACTTTTGTGGTCGGTGTGAATATAAAATTCACCTTGCAACAGATAGTGTCGCCACTGGTCTACGGCTATTAGTATCGCCAAATACTCTTTTTCATAAATAGAGAGTCCTTGATGTTTAGGCCCGAGTGCCTTACTGATGTAAGCCAAAGGATGACCATGTTGAAGAAGAACGGCGCCCACACCAATACCAAATGCATCAGTCTCAATATGGAATGGTTGACTGAAATCAGGCAAGGCAAGACAAGGTGCAGATGACAGAGCTGTCTTCAAGGTCTGGAATGCCAGTTCATGCTCCTGATTCCAGGAAAACAGCACATCCTTCCTCAGGAGATTGTGTAGAGGCTTTGCAATAATGCCAAAATTTTTGACGAACTTTCGATAATAGCCGGCGAGACCCAAAAATGCCCGAACATCTTTGACAGACTTAGGTGGAGGCCAACTCAAAATAGCTTGCACTTTTGCAGGGTCAGTAGAAATTCCATCACCACTGATTACATGGCCCAAGTAAGCTATTGAGGACTGAGCAAACTTGCACTTGGAGAATTTGACTTTCCATTGATCATCACTAAGCCACTGGAAAACTAAGGCCAAATGCTTAATGTGCTCCTCATAAGTCCGACTATAGATAAGAATATCATCAAAGAAGACAAGAACAAATTTTCTCAAGCCAGGTGCCAAGGTTATATTCATGGCCCCTTGAAATGTACCCGGTGCTCCTGTTAATCCAAAAGCCATAACTCTGAACTCATAGTGACCTAAATGGGTTTGGAAAGCTGTTTTGTGTTCTTCTCCAGGTTGTAACAGGATCTTATGAAACCCTGCCCTCAGATATAAATTGGAGAACCACTTAGCATAAGCAAGTTCATCCATAAGCTGATCAAATATGGGAACAGGAAATTTAGACTTAAGAGTGATTGCATTTAAGTGTCTGAAGTCAACACAAAACCTGTAGCCACCATCCTTCTTAGGAACCAACAATACTGGAGAAGAAAACAGACTCGCACTTGGCTGAATTAACCCTTGTTGCAGCATGTCCTGAACCTGTTGCTCCATTTCATCTTTCAATTTGGGTGGATATCGGTAAGGTCTGAGTGCCACTGGCTTAGCACCAGGAACCAATGGGATGGAATGGTTGCATGCTCTGGATGGGGGCAACTGAGTTGGTGGCTCAAACAAAGGAGCAAAATGCTGGATCAATGACTGAATTTCAGGAGGCAACGCACTCAACTGCTGCTCAGAAATATCACCAACCAAACAGGAAAGCTGGAGCAAAACCGGAGAGGAACCAGATGGCAGTATGCCTTGAAGAAGAACAGACTGACCCATATGATTGAATTGCACCCATTTCTGTTCCCAATGAACCTGCATAGGACTATGATGTTCCAGCCAATCCATGCCTAAAATCACATCATATGCCTGAAGTGGAAGGATTTTGAAGGTTGACACAAACGAAATACCTTGCACAGACCAATGAATATGATGGAGGGAGCCCAAACTAGATAACAAACCACCACCAGCTACTTGAACAGAAGTTGGCATAGCAATAAAAGTCTGAGAGTTCAACTGAGCAGCTACAATGGCACTCAAAAAGGAAGAAGTGCTGCCTGAATCAAGAAGAATATTGACAGGAATACCTTCGATGAAGCCCTCAAAATGCACGGTTCTGGGGGCATGAGTGCCAGAGACAGCTGCCTTGGACAAAGCCATAAGAACTTGCTCAGAAGCCACAGGAACATCAGGAGGCGGTGAGTCTGAAGATGCAGTTTCATGAAGAGACAAGGATTCCCAAAGATCCTGGACTGCGTGCAACACTTCGGGCGCACACTTGTGGTCCTTAGACCATTTGGCAGCACATTTGTAGCATAAGCCAAGTGCTCGACGATAAGCCTTGAGTGCTGACAATGCGGAAGTGGAGCCTGGCGCTTGTTCAACGGTATGCGCAGAGCCCATCCCTGACTTGTCAATCTTGGCAAGAGGAGGCGGCAAGGGATGAGCATTCTTGATCGCGAACTTGGAAGCAACAGGAGCAGAATGCTTCATGGAAGGACCCGATCCAATTGCCTCTTCCTGTAACAAGGCGAGAACACAAGCAGCATCGAGATTTTTGGGACGCTGAACAACTACTACTGCTTTAATATCTTGACGCAGACCATCAATGAAACGTGTAACATAATACACAGGATCAACAGCAGTAGAGTAAGAGCGTAAGCTATCCATGAGTCCAGTGAAACGAGTGACATAATCAGAAACAGTGGAGGTTTGGTGAAGATGGAAAAGCTTGCGAATCAAAAATTCATGCTGATCACGGTCAAATCGAGAGTGAAGTTCAGCACAAAAGGTGTCCCATGAAGCTGTGGCAAGAGTGGACTCCACAGACTGCCACCAACGTGCAGCATCCCCCTCAAAGTGCATATGGGCCACGCGAACCCACATGTGAGGCTCAGTTTGATACATTTCAAAATAATTGATGCAACGAGTACGCCACAACCGTGGGTTTTCACCATCAAACTTAGGAAATGGCAGCTTAGGGATCCATCGACCTTGACTTCACTTGCTCTTCACCGTTGCATTGGTCCGTCGGCGCCAAGTCTTGCTCAAGCTTCACCATCGCATGGTCCTTCGCTTCGAAGCCTCGACTTGCCCTTCACCTTTACAGCCGGTTCATTGAGCCAAGCCTCATCTTGGTCTTCACCATCTTGGTCACATGAGTCAATGTCATGTCTCATAAGCAATGACCACCTTCATCTAAATCATCCACTTAGATACAAAGGTTAGTCCTAGGTTTCATCAATTAGCCAAAACCAAACTAGGGACTTTCAACCGTGTTTCTTCTTGAGCTGGGAGACATGGAACACGGGATGAATAGCAGCACTCGGTGGTAAAGCCAACTTGTATGCCACTGAACCAATACGTTCCAGAATCTGATATGGACCAAAAAATCTGAATGAAAGTTTCTGGTGGGAACGGTGAGCAAGGGAGGATTGCACATACGGCTGGAGCTTGAGGAAGACCCACTCACCAACCTCAAACTGACGTTCAGAACGGTGCTTGTCAGCTTGGCGCTTCATGCGTGCTTGAGCACGGAGCAAGTGTTGTTGGATCAAGGACTGCATCACTGCTCGCTCAGAAAGCCACTGATTCAGGGCAGGAATATCAGCACCAACAGATTCAACAGAAAGTCCAAAATGGTGTGGAGCATGTCCATACAGGACTTCAAATGGAGAGCGCCCAAGTGAGGAATGGAAAGATGAATTATACCAAAACTCAGCTAGGGACAGCCATTGGAGCCATTTTGTGGGGCAAGCATGGACAAAACACCGGAGATAAGTTTCCAAACACTGATTTACGCGTTCGGTTTGCCCGTCGGTTTGCGGATGGTAAGTAGTACTAAGACGCAATTTTGTACCTGTGAGCTTGAACAGAGATTGCCAGAAAGTGCTGGTGAACACACGGTCTCGATTAGAAACAATGGCAGAAGGAAGACCATGTAGGCGATAAACATTATCCATGAATGACTTGGCAACTGATGCAGCAGTAAATGGATGATGAAGGGGCACAAAGTGACTGTATTTGGTGAATTTGTCCACTACGACGAGAATAGCATTAGCAGAACCAGATTTAGGCAGGCCTTCGATGAAGTCCATTGACACCACTTCCCAAGCTGCAGAAGGAACCGGCAGAGGTTGGAGCAAACCAGGATAGCGAGCTCGGTCAGGCTTAGCATGCTGACAAGTAGCACAGGATTGCACCCACAAGAGTATATCAGACTTCATGCTTGGCCAATAAAACAAGTGCTTAATGCGGTGGTAAGTTGCTGGAGCACCAGAGTGGCCACCAATGGCACTGGCATGTAAGGCAGAAAAAATTTTAGACTGCAGTGACTTACAAGATCCCAACCAAATTTTACCATTGTATTTGATAATGCCTTGTTGGAGGGAGAAATTGGGCACGGCAGAAGAGTGGATGCTCAGCTTAGCCAGAAGCTCCTGGGCTTGTGGATCAGAGTCATAATGCTGTTGCAATTCAAGTAGCCAAGCTGGTGTTACTGTAGAAACTGCATACACTTGGTCTGATTGCTGGCAGCGAGATAAAGCATCGGCAGCTTGGTTTTCGACACCTTTCTTGTAGACCACTTTATATTGAAGGCCCAACAACTTGGTGAAGACTCGCTGCTGCCAATGAGTATGGAGTCTTTGTTCATTCAAGTGCACCAAACTTTTGTGGTCGGTGTGAATATAAAATTCACCTTGTAACAGATAGTGTCGCCACTGGTCTACGGCTATTAGTATCGCCAAATACTCTTTTTCATAAATAGAGAGTCCTTGATGTTTAGGCCCGAGTGCCTTACTGATGTAAGCCACTGTTCATACTATTTTGGTTGAAATAATAGTACATACTACTATAGTATCTTGGACTAGTATTAGTTCATATACTCTGTTCGAATATAGGTTTTGCATTGATTTTGTTTCCAATTAGAAATAGTTGATATGTGCTCATACTTCAATCCATGTATGTACACCTAGGAAACAAGTATGTGCTCATACTACACTCCACGTATGTACACATACTCCAGGAAACAAGTATGTGCTCATACTACACTCCACGTATGTACACATACTCCCAGGAAACAAATATGTGCTCATACTATACTCCATGTATGTACACATACTTCCAGGAAACAAGTATGTGCTCATACTTGTCATGGACCTTGGGTCCATGGCGATAACTGTCATCTCTGGCGAGGTTATACCCCTCTGCCGCAGGCTTGGTTCTAGGGTAGCAGCCCTAGGCGCTTGAGAGTCATTGGGGGGAGAGAGAGAGATATTAGATTACTGATTGCTTGATTTCCATTGTGCCCCATGGGCTGAATATAAAGGGTACATAGGACTAACACCTCTTGTGCCTAGACAATATGGTACTATTCCTATAGATAAATAACTAAGAGAGACACTAATTAACACTAATGGGCTTAAGGCCCAACTAGGACACTTGCGCCCTACGGCGCCCCCCTTTATGCCCATGACAGAGAGACACTAATTAACACTAATGGGCTTAAGGCCCAACTAGGACACTTGCGCCCTACGGCGCCCCCTTTATGCCCATGACAATACTACAGTCCCAAAAAATCCCAAAGATAAACATTAGTATAATCCTCTAATTATATGGATATACTACACTCTAAGTATACGGATTATCATACCCTAAAGATAAACATTAATATAATCCTCTAAGTATATGGATATGCTCCCAAATACAAGTATAGAAATATATACTCGTTGTCCTTAATAAAGTATGCAACCGTTCTAAAAAAATATTAATATATACTCGTTGTCCTTAATAAAGTATGCAACCATACTTCTAAAAAAATTATTAGGTATACACACATATTACTATTTAATGAACTTGCGGCTGTGGCGGCTCCGCCTAACTTGCGGCGAAGAAATCAGCGGCCTAACCTGTGGCGAAAAACTGAACTACGATACTTGTGGCGGCCACAAGTTAGCTACTAACCAAACGATGCATGCAATATCTGTGGCGCAGCCTAAGGTTCGGCGTGGCGAACCGTGGCTTGGAACCAAACGCGCCCTAAACACCCCCTAGTTTCTTTCGGTGGTTGGTGCGAGGGACTGAGTGGGATGGGACGGATGGCCACCATTAACTGTTATTATTATCCATGGGACTAGTTGACATCGTGACCCACATGACAGCCACTCATGCACATCTTCTTCCTCCTCAGAATCTCTTCTTCCCCATCGACCCCATGGATCCGCAAGCGCAGATCCTTCCATTGCCGTTGCTCGCCTAGCTCCGCGAGTGCCCGGGGCGGGCGCCACCACAAGCGTCGTGGCCGGGGACGGGGATTGGGCTGGCTTGGGTGCCGCCGCGAATGCCGAGGACGGGGCTGGGGCGGCGCTGGTGCTGCTGCGACCGTTAGGGAGAGCTCCGGGGTAGGGACACGAGCGTGGGGGCCGGCGTGAGCGCCGCCGCGAGAGCCAAAACCGGGGATAGGGCCAGTGCGGAGGTGAAGGCACGAGCGCCGACGTGGAGGCGGACGTGGAGACCGAGACCAAGGACGGGGGGCGGAGACGCGAGCGCCGGCGCGGACGTGGAGATAGAGAAAGAGACAGAGATGTCGTTCAAATGGGCTCACTCGGTTTCTTCATTTTGGAGGAATCAGATGAACCCAGGTATTAACGAATATTCCCTTATGGGTCCAAACCAAATACCGTGAAAAAAGGGGCCCAGCCCACTCCAACCCATTCAAATCCACAATCCAAACACACGGCTAAAAACTAACCAATAGGGCTAGTTTGGATTAATCATTATATATTCCACATGGGGATTCGAGTAGATCCAAGGAAAAATTCTTCATTTTCATCTTAATTAATTCTCTTCAATCTCATCATCCCACAGCTAACAGGTACTCCTCTGTCCCAAAATAGAAGTCGTTCTCGCTTCCGAAGTCAACCTTTTTTAACTTTGATCAATTATATATAAAAGAATATTATTATTTAGAATACATAATTAGTATCATTAGATAGATCGTTAAATATACTTTCATAATAAATTTATTTGGAGCTATAAATATTGCACGTATTTTCTATGAACGGTTTGACTTACACGTATCTCGTAAGGACTTTGAGCCTATTCATCTGGCTTATAATCCGTCTTTTTCAACTTGTTTTTTCAGCAAGAACATTATTTTTCTCTCACAATAAATCAGCCAACAGCCGATCAGCCCAGCAGAATGGGGCCTTTCTTCGTACACGGAGGAAAGTAGCCATCCTACTGAAACATTCGCGCCATCTTAGATGCTTTTCCGCGTCGCTGGCTTTTTCACCGTCTTGCATGCAAGCAATCCGCCGTTGCCACCATGTTCGCTGTTGTATTCAAGCAATTTTGTCGATCGATGATGTGGCCTTTTGTTTGTTAATTTCTTGGCCCCAATCGGCAGTAGAATTTAGGAAAAATCTCTTGCAATCCTAGCTTGTGTATACATATCCTGGATTCCTGGATGCCTGCTAGCTCTTGCTCAGTTATGCTATTCAATATACTTGCACAGCTTTCATGCACGCTGTAAATTACTGAATAGAGAACTGATATGAGTACAGGATAGCACAATTTTGCAAGGAAAACACCATCACTAATGCAAAACAGAATAGGAGTCCAAGCAAATTTGACCATCATGCTTTTCTGTGCACTATTGCCAAGCATCTACAATAGTTCCCTGGCCCTGTTTGGATACAAAGTTTTTTTTAGAGTTTTAGATCAATACCATGGTTTTCTAAAATACCTAGGTATATGAAAGAAAGAAGGTGTTTTGATGTAATTAATTTGGAGTTTTAGAAACTACGGTATTAATAAAACCACAGTTTTTTTGAGTCTAAAAAGCTTGGTCCCAATCCTCTTTATTTTTGATAGAGCTCGGTGACACATGTCCATCTCTGATGGCACATCTCATTTTCACTGCTATTTTTAGAAATACATGCTATTTTTAGGAGTATAGACACAACCAACTAGTTTCAAAAGCAACGTATTGCTTTGTAGCCACACACGTCATTGCTTTTCTTAAACTGAGAAACATTGCTGTTTCTAAATACTATGGTATTACATGCCTACGGTTTTTCAAACTGTGGTTTCGTTATACTAGAGTTTTAAGAAACAGCAACACCCAAACGGGGCCGTCTCCGCGGGTTTTTTACCCTAAAAAAGAGAAAACAAACAAAGGGATGATTAACTAAATGCTAAGCCACCTTCTTTGTCTCTTGAACCTGCTCTGTCTCCTATTGTACTCCCTTGGAACTCCTTTGTTTGTTTCTTGTTTTTTAATTAATATATGCTCTAGTAAGGATCAGCCTCTGATCCCTCCTGTTCTTTAAAAAAAACGATGATGATCTATGCTTGGCGACTATTTCCAAGGCATGTCACTCTTCTCTTCTTCTGCAGGGCATTCCACCTCGAAAACAACATGCGAATAAGACTACAACCGTTTTTATCAAAAATCTCATCGTTACTATGGTGTAGTTTCTTTCTAGTAAGTTATCTTTGGTTAAAATTTTCCCTTCTATCAAGAACCTGATAAATATCTTGATTATTATTGGTATTTTAGCTTCCTAATAACAAATTTGATGAAATGACACTATTCTTATACTAATACTAATTATTAGCTTATAAGAAACAAGATAACAATGCACCAACCTTTTCTACTCCGTATTCTATTTCGTAAAAGAAACAAGTGAGAAGACGGTCTAGCAATTCCTCAAACCAATAAGTGTATGTGTACTTGTTGCGGGGCCCAAGAGTGGGCTGTCAAATCAGATGGAAACGGTGGCCTTCCATGACGTGCCGTTAGGTGATTTTTCTTTTTCCTTCTTTTCCTTCATTTTTTTCTTTTATTGATTTCATTTCATTTTGTTCTCTGTTTTTGTTTCTTTTTTATTTCTTTTCTTTCATTAGATGTTCATATCTTTTATTTTTACTAGATCCCATGCTTTGCACTGGGATCATAATTTTTTGGACGGAACCTCATTACTCGGACGTAGACACGTGAGCTCCAAGGATTTCGTATTAGACGCAAATACGTGGATCCAGTCTTCGTGTTGGAACCGGGTGGATGCAGACACGTGAGCTCCGAGTGAAGGATGATTCGTATTGGACGCGGATACATAAGCAGGAGCGAGATTTGGTATCACTGTGTAGATAATTACTTTAGAGTATTTTTAGGTGTAAAGATTTTATTTCTCTTCCTTTTTATTTTAAATTAATATTTTCATGTTTTACTTTTTATTTTTTCTTGTATTTCATGAGATGGTCCTACAATGCCTATCAGATGTCCCAATGGTTTATTTTGATTTGTTCACTAATACACCCATGATGTTCAATTATTTATTTTCGTTAATCACACGACGCTAAGGAGATGCTCCATGATGTATTGTTTTTTTTTTGTTCACGTAAAGTACTCCATGACGTATTTTCGTTTGTACTTATATTACCTATGAGATCTACGCTATGTTCTTTTGTTTTCTGTTTTCCAATACTACATGGTTTTGTCTTTTTTTCCTTTTTATTGCCTTTTTAATTTTCTTTATTTTTTGTCTTATTTCATAAACTTTTCTATATACTTTTTTCTTTTATTTGTATTTTTTATATATAATTCATAGCATTTTGATTGAGATTTTCCATGATGTATTCTAGATTTTTCTCCCAAATATTCATACCCATACGTGATGTATGTTGCAATATATTGTCTACAAAATGTTCTATGGTATATTTACATTGTTGTGATATTCTATGTTGTTCCTATAGGACCCATCCAACCCTATCACTTGGCATGTTCGCCTCACCACTACTCGCTAACTACCATAGTGCTCTAACTGACCCGCAGTGGCGTGCGGCCATGGCCAATGAGTATCAGGCCCTCATCAATAATGGGACCTGGTGCCTCGTTCCTTGGCCTCCTTGCACCAATGTCGTCACTAGCAAGTGGATCTACAAGCATAAGTACCACGCCGACGGCTTGCTCGCTCATCATAAGGCTCATTGAGTCGTTCGTGGTTTCTACCAGCAGCACATCGTGGACTACAACGTGACATTCAACCCGGTTGTCAAACCAGTCCACCTCGCGGTCGTGGCCAATTCAATAGCTTGACATCAAGAATGTCTTTCACCATGGCAGTCTTGAGGAGACCGTCTACTGCCAGGTGCCTCTCCTCCCTTCGTCGAACCCTCTGCACTTGATCTTGTTTGTTTGTTGCCATAGTCCCTCTAGCGCTTGAAGCAAGCTCCGCATGCGTGGCACCAACAGTTTGCCACGTATCTTCGCTAGCTCGACTTCATGCCCTCTACTAGTGATTTGTCTCTCTTTATTTATAAAGATCAAGATAGTGTCGCCTATCTTGCTGCTCTACATCAACGACATCGCCCTAAAGGCCTCCACACCAGACCTCCTGCGTCACATCACTACACGCCTCAGCTCGGAGTTCAGGATGGCTAACCTCGGCGCACTCCATCACTTCCTCGGAATCTCCATCACGCGCTCCTCCAACAGACTATTCCTCTTGCAATGCTAATATACTATTGAGCTTTTCCAATGTGCTAGCATATCCGAGTGTCATCCCACCATGATGCCTATGGACTCCAAGTCCAAGCTCTCAGCTACAGATGGGACCCTAGTCACCAACCCGTCCGAGTATCGTATACTCGTTAGGGCACTACAGTACCTTACTCTCACTCACCTCGACCTGGCCTATGCGGTCCAGCAGGTGTGCCTCTTCATGCACGACCCTCGGGAGCTGCACCTTGCCCTTGTCAAACACATTCTCCGCTACATCAAGGGCATTCTTTCTGCTGGTCTACACACTAGCATCAGTCTCGTCCAGTCTCTCATGGCATACTCCAATGCGGACTGTGTAGGGTGCCCCGACTCCCGTCGCTCCACATTGGGCTACTGCATGTCACACCTGGTTTTCTAAAGAACAAAACCAAGCCAATCATATGTGTGCCCAGGAAGTCCACACATATGCCAGAATGAAAAAGTATCAGAAACAATGTTATTATATAACGTATACATAGCTATATTAACACTTACATCAGAGTATCACAGAACGGTGACTAAACTTCAAGCTCCATTCTTCTCAGGGATGGCTGACTGATGGCTCCATATGCCAAACACTTCTGATAGACTTTTGGAAACTCTACTACATCTTTTATCCTTCTTCTAAGCAGCATCTTACTACACACTGGAGTGTGGGGGAAATAGCAAGAGTGAGTCCATGTCGAACTCAACAAGTACAACACCAGGTTCATGAGGCTCAAAAAGGCTAGACACTGTTTGACTGCATTTAGCTTTTATTCATCATATAATTAGTAATGGAGTAGCATCAAGGTAATCCACTTCACATTAATGAATCAATGATCAATTGTAATAAGGATAATGAATAACATTAACATGAGCATAATAATAACAACAATAATTAAGCATGATATAACAGTTATGATCATCTATCTGTAGATGTTCCAAGGCTGCCCGTATCCGTGGGCACGGCTAGTATACCAGTTTTTAACTCTGCGCAGAGGTGTACACTCTTACTGTGAGTCATGACTTCCAAATACATGGGGAGACCATTCCTAAAACACCGGAAATCATATAAAGCCATTCAAGAGTTCGTCTAACAAGTTAGGGCCATTAGATTCACTCGGCAAGCAGATGTAGAACCCCCCTTCCCAGTGACACACAACTCGTAGCCTATACACACTAAGGACAGGGGCTTACCCTACACCCAACGTGGCAAGCCGTTCTTATGCCATTTAAGGTAACCACTATCAAGCTAGAAAAGGTCTCTTGAACAACTAAAGCCAGAGCTATATAGCCCTCACAGTTGTACTGTATGTCCCGGATGATCACGTACAGATAAGTCCTTATGGAGAGAAACCAGAGCAACAATATAACCCCTTGCTCTAGCCCCCTTTTCAACAGTAATAAAATCATCTTAATGGTTGATTGCTTAATCCATTAATCAAAATTACAAGATCATTGTTCATAATTAGGCACTAGCAATAGCTACCCAAATGCATAGCCCATAGGTGACAAGGAAACAAGATATCAATAGCTAAGTTATAATCTCTATGGTTGTCAAGGAAGACACATGCATATGTATGATAATTTCAGTGAATAGGTAACAAGGATAGTCCCATGTTATACTTGCCTTAAAACTTGCTTTATGCCCAAAGCAAATTGCTCTGAAAAGCCTCAACTTATTCTTTCATTTGCAATTTCTGGCATTCAGCTTCTGGTCTTCACCTTCGGATCTTCGGCGCTCACGGATAGTCTTTCTTCTACTCGTAGATCATAGCAACCCAGCACACTAACAGGCATACAAGTAAACAAATAGGGACAACTAAGAACAATACACCAAACAAGAGAAAATAGCGTACTAAAAGAGAGCTACCGGCTACGGTCATGAGAACACAAGAAACGTCGATAACGAAAATATCGTTAAAAAGAAAAAGACAATCGGAATATTTATATTACAAAAGAAACAACTACAAACTTGATAAATTTTAATTTATCAAAACTATGAAAAGTTTACTAATTCAGATTTAATCATATCCTATAACATATTTAATTTCAAAAATCAAGTTAAAAAGCTAATCGTATTTGGACTCAACACCGAGTTGAAACTAACCATAGTATATATATTTTATAAATATTCCCACACAATATTTTATTAAGTAAGTTATACTTTAACTTTGCAAAAAGAAATATATAGGAGAGCATCTGTATGAGTATATTACATGTAGCGTGTTTAAACTAATTAGATTATAATTGTAAACATATAAGTTAATATTAATCAAATTAATATTTAATTATGAAAGATCGACATTTACTTTCATTGCTTTTAATAATTTTAAAATTGGTCACATCTATATTAATCAATTCAATATTTAGCTTCACATATAAAAACATGTGACATGAAAACCAACAGTAGCAAAACAGTATAAAAAGTTTGTAAAACTCTTCTACACGTTACTACGATCACACAGACGTAAAAATCACGAAATTCGGATTTAAAACGTGAAAGTTATGAATTTTCTAAGATTCACTATAGATAAATAATTACTTTAATATAAACTCAAAAATTAAACTTTCCAAACCTACTGTACAGCTACACTAACATGTAGAGCTCACAAATACGAATCTAACGCAACTTGAACGGGTCAAATCGGAATTAAAACGAAGATTTTATGCTCAAAACAAGTTTTGTGACAAAACTGTAAATAATATCATCTTCTACCTTGAGGTTGGAGGAGCTCCGGTCAGTCATGGTGGTACCTCGCCGGAGAGAAACAAGATGAGATAGGAACTCGATGAAACAGCAATGGATTCACGCAAACGGATATACCACGGTGTAGACAACGACGAGGGCTGTCTCTTGGTGGTGGTGGTTGGCGTCGGGACGCGACGGTTTGGCCGGAAAAGATCGTCGGAAGTTCGCCGGAACGCAAGCGGTAGATATAGAACTTCGGCGAGGGGTAGAGGGAGCTACGAGTGACGGCTCGCGATAAGGGTTGTACTTCTGAAACCAGGGCGTCGAGGGCTACGCCGGCATATATATAGTCGTAGGGTTTGGAAACTTTTCGGAATTTCTTAATTTCGGGATTATTTTAATTCCGTGAATAAAAATAATTTCAGAAAATCTAGAATTACCTTTTTGGCCGCGAAAAATAGCCCGGAGCTCAGAAAAATCATGGGAAGAATCCTGGAGACTCTTGGGGAGATAAGGAACTCAACCAAATGAGTTTGGACTCATGAAAAGATTGATGAAGAGATCAAGAAAAAAGATTAAGCTCACGGAAATTGAAATTTTAAATCCAGAAAATGCCAAAAAAATTTCCGATGAGAAGTAAACGTCATCCTATGGTATTTTAAAAAATAATAACACTCACCAACACCAAAGACAAGCATCACACAAACACCACATTATAAAATTAATATAAAAAAAGTTTAAAACCATAATTTTCTATATTTAAATTAGCAGCAACTTAACTTATCTAATAAATTTATTCAAATATTAAAATTATTTATTTTATTTAGTGTTTTCCAAGAACAACCCAAAAGTGAAAATTTTGGGGTGTGACACTGCATCTACCTCAGTGACATATTGGTATCTTGGTCATCCAAGTGTCAAACCACTGTCTCTCGCTCTAGTGCTGAAGCAGAGTACCGTGTCATTGCCCATGTTATCGCCGAGAGCTGTGCTGGTTGCGCCGGCTTCTCCTAGAGCTCCATCTACCCCTACCCTTTGCCACGATTGTCTTCTGTGACAACATTAGTGCAGTATACATGACAGCTAACCTTGTTCGTCACCACCGGAACAAGCACATCGAGATCGACATTCACTTCGTCCGCAAGAAGGTCATCCTTGATGAAGTTCGTGCTTTACATGTGCCGTCCTCGCATCAGCTCGCGGATATCATGACTAGGCTGCATGTATAGTTATTCACTGAATTACAGTCCAATCTATGCATATGTGAACCTCTCGCTATGACTACGAGGGGTATTAGATAGGTATATATCTAGGGGGTCTAATTGTAAATGTATTGAAGTACTTTATGACTATATATATGAAAGCCACCCAACCCAAGGGGTGGGGGTTGTTCTCCCAATTCTATTCTACAGACTTGAGCATTGCCTAAATAGTGTAGCAAATAACAAAGTGGAGTGTGAGTGACTAATAAACCTAGTTGTTTCTTGGTTGGACATAATACATTGCATGTTTGTACCTAACCAGTAGCTGGTCTTCTGAACTAAATGTCAAACCAATGAAATGGTTGGATCTGAATATGAATATGGAGTGTTTCAGTTTTGATGCAAGATAAATGTTAGAGTAAAGTCTATATTCTGTATTGTTGTGATAATGTACTGTTATGTTTGTCAATGTAGTTTCTTAAGAAATAGTGCGCTTCCAATTCATTGAAGTATGCTTCCAATTCGGCTGCTTTCTCCCCAACATCACATAGCTTGTTCTTTCATGTTATACCTACTGTATCTTGGTCCAGTTGTAGCTGAGTCCTCCTATGTGCAGGCTGAGTGCAGTCACCACCGAGAAACGCCCCTCAAGAAGAGCCACCTATAGAAGAAACCATCATCACACTCCATTGTAGCAAATCAACAAAGACTTCAAGAATGGGAGGGGAGGAAGATGACAAACAGCTAATGCAACGATTATTTCGGGTGAGGTCTCTTCACAAGCGTGAGCCTCATATTAACCGCACCATAACGTAACCGCTATCACCCAAGTCAGTTGGTTGCGTCATGTAATTATTTCTTAGTGATATTTTTTAAAGGCAATGGGTAATTACGTTAAAATTGTGAACTCAGCACAGTGTTTCCCATTTACACATGAAAACATATGACATAAGATAGAGTATTCTATCTAGCTACTTTCATATTGTTTATGACTTTTGTCCATACATCCAATGCAAAAGATGAATAGAGTTCAGCTAAACATTGAGGCAATAGTGCACTCCTTATATCGAATCCACCGATCAGCCCCAACACTTTAGACATGTTGCTAGATCCAATGTTCTAGAATTAGACGGAGACACATCTAAATCAAGAAAAGAAAAATTTGTGGTTGAATCATCGGGTATAGCATAGACTACAGATTTGGATTGCGCGACCATTGATCCATCAAGTTGGATGCCTGATTTCCTCACCATGGTCATCAATGTTGAGGTCAACTACCTGGAGTTAATATCTCCATGGGAGTACCCATTACACACATCTCCTTGTAGATAATGACCACAAACTACTCCTACTAATGAAATTGACCCTGCAATGGCGACCTTATCGTGGCCATCATCAAACTCATTGTGGGTATCAAGCTCTTGCTAGAACAACAATGATGATTTATTTGGTAGATTTATTTAGATTAATTGATGAGAATCAAACATAGGGGTATGCTAAGTCTCTGGGTGGTAAGCTACCGACTAACGAACCCCCCGGCTGATCTCATAAGATCGTCGCTCAGTGGCTTAGGGGCTATACCAATTGGGTATGCTTGTGTACACCCTCTGGAAGGAGTTAGGGAGAGCCAGAGCACGCCTACAGCCACTGCTCGGGGCTCAGGGGCTCGCTAGGTTCCACACTACCGAGCGATGGTAGCCCGAGCCTGACTCCAACCCAGCATAGACCCAAGCCGATGCTTGGATGATCGATCGACGTCTTGAGCCACGGGCAACCTACCGAGCATTCAAGGCCTAGCATGTATGGAGATTCCCTAGCACTTGCCCATTCAACGAGCGTGTATCTCTATCAATGACTCCTTCAACACGGTCACTCAACCAACATTACACAACATGACAAGCAACTTCACCAACTCTAGGGGTAGCAGGCTCTAGGGCCCACTCGTTAGCCCCTAGGTGGAGGCTGCTTCCCAGCCAACAAAGCCTCGAGAAGGTTCACTCAAGAGAGGCCATGCCGCAGCAGATAGCCCCTGACTATGAAGTTCCAAGCGATGGAGCGGTGTTAGTCGATGGCTATAGCTCCATCGACTCCTCCCTACGCAATGAAGGCAAGGTCCATCCACATCACGATAGCACACTCCCTACACCAGGTGTAGATAGACCAAAGACTAGAACCCCAAACTGACTTGTACCCAACCCCTCCTCAGAATATAACAGGAGGGTGAGCTCCCATAGAAGGGGAAGAGGGAATGAAGAGGATCAAATGAAGGATGTTCCCGAGGAACCAGAGAGGAACAGTTGATAGCTCCCACTGACAACCTAGCTAGAGAAGGTCGGATCCTTACTCACTATGGAAGAACACCGAAGAGCCGTAGGATAGCATCGTGTGATCCCCCGCCAAACTCTCGATCTCCATTGTTGTAATCATCGATTTGGATACTCCTCAACATGAAGAACACTTTACTGCTGGATGTAGGGCTCAGAAACCTGAACCAGGATAAATCGTCGTGTCTCTCTTGTATTTTGAGTGTCCAAGCAACCAGAGACCCACACATTGACTTTCGACGAACAACCACGATGCTTGTCGCAGGTTTGTAACCACGAGAGCTAGTGCACCAGGTAGGGGGCATGTCGAGCCCCTACTTTAGGGTCCACTGTGCATCACGTATCAATCCTTAGATCAGTAGCTGATACGCATAGAGTGAACAAGATTGATATAAAAAACCATACTTTTATTAATAATAGAGAAACGCATTACAAAGTTCATATTACATAGCTTGGGCTATTGGTCTTATAATGTACATCAGAGTTTTAATACAGCGGTCCTATAACATTGTGGTTCCATTCCTACAGGCAACTTAGAGTGCGGACATAAACCTTAGTCCTAAACTCAATCCTATATCTTTATCCTAGTGGTCCTCGAGTAGCTCCTTTGCATAATCGTACATCTCTGTTCTCGTACATACTCCTGTCTTCCCATCCTGGCGTAGCTTCGATAGCTTCATCCTCGTATGTACTCCTACAGCTTGACTCCTAAAAACATAGATTGGAGGGGATTGAGTACATAAAGTACTTAGCAAGCCCTAAACTTTGAACGGAGAAGAGGTGGAAAGGGAAGGCTATATATGGTGGAGGTTATAGTGGTTGAGGTAAAAGTGGTAGGGTGAAGTAGTTATAATTATGGGTTGGACCCTGGCAGAGTATCACCCTCGCCAATTTTTGAGGTTGATTATAATTTACCAAATTATTAAAATACATCTCACCAAATTCTCAAAGTATAGAAGTCTAATCATAGTTGCTCTCGTCCCAGCATCTGCCCATTCCAAGGACGTGGCTATTCGAATAGATTCAATAAACTCTACAAAGGTGTACAAATTTCCCCACATAATAGACATAGCTCCAAATCATGCGCGGTGGCAGGAACAGGCCTAACAAGACCTCGTACCCAAAGGGACGCATCCTCAGATTTTCATATAACTCTACCGTGGCTTCTCAGGGGTTGGAAAACACACTAATCTCGGGAGGATACCAAATCATCCCAACATAACAGTGCCGATGTACCAAATCATAAAAATAATATAGGCTCGAACACGGCCAAGTCAAGGGGCTTAACGTGGAGGATCACATAGCAAGCACACCAACCGGACCATGGAAGATCACACAGCATCCATGTCCCTCCTAGTAGAGATTATACTTCTATCTGACGGGGTGTGAGATCAAGTCTACCCATATAGACATGTGGTTGTACGTAATATCGCACTAGGCGAGAGGGACTACGAACCGGTCTTTATGTGATCGAGGCGAGTATATCCCAACAGGAACCCTCACTAGGCGAACCTGCCAAGGTAACTTGTACCACACAAATTACCCCTCACTCGTCCCCTGTCGGGGTTTAGTCCAGTTTTACCAGTTCAAGTTCCATAATCATTATCATCAGGTTCATAGATCTTATATCATATCATTACCTCATTATCATTAATCTCATTATCATAATTAATTTATAAGGGGTTACAAGTAATATTGGTTGAGTTTATTAATCGGTGGAGATGGATGGTGGAGGGTTTCTGGTGGATGCTAGAAAATATGGTGGTGGTGAAAGGGAGCAATTAAGAGATGGCTTGAAATGTAGAGGGAAGGAATAGGTGGGTGTTAGGATTTGCCTTCATTTGTTGACGATTATAACCTTGTCCAATTCCTGTGTCTCCTGCTCTTGCCTTCTGGACTCCATCGGGTTCCATCGAGTTCTCTCCACGTCTTCTATCCTACGCCATCCAGCGTTGACAAGCAAGGAAGACACCAAACAGGTAAAACAAACGAGCATAATCGATCAAATAAAGAAAACGGTCCTAGTCAGGTTGGTTCTATCTGGTTGATGGGTTTATTTCTAGGACTATCATTATTATGTTAATTTGAAGTAAGGTTGGATGGAGAGAAATCCATCCAACAAGATGTGGCTCCTATGGTGACGATTTACTACTACGATTTATTAGTTAATTAGTGCAACTACGAATTAATATTTAAATAAATAAAAAAGCAATCATATCTAGAATTTAAATGGGCACCAAAATTAGGAAAATACATTTTAACATGTAGGGTTTTATTTTAGAGAAATTATGGTGCAAGAATTACGAGATTCGAAATTACGGCGATGGAGTTATAAATTATTAAAGTCTACCGATTATACGCGAATGGAGATAAGCGTGGAAATTAATTCTACAATTTTTATTTATGCAATATGAGTGGAAATTATATAAATATGATCTAGAGCTATTCTAGTTTATTTAGAAATTTTCCTAGAATTTTTATGTAATTAATAAGCTTACGTTTTCACATACTGTATACAAATCCTGGGTGCACATAGCAATTTCCTAGCTGGCTGACGCGTGGGCCTGACCAGATGGCAGGCTGACTAGCACTGTGGTCATGGGCCAAAACACGCTCTGGTGGACTGCCCCTTTTCCCTCTATGTTTCACGTGAACCAAGCTCACTAGAGAGAGAGAGGGTGAGGTGGCATGCTCCTGTTGGCTGCCTTGCCGTGGTCAATTACTCCGTTCTGGATGTCGCCGTCCTCGTCCTTTTCATGGCCATCCGGTCAACAAGCGGAAGAACAGAGAGAGAGGGCAACAGAGCTGGGCTCAGGCATTCGGCCATGGCGCCCGGCAGCGCGGAGCAGGCCGAGGGTGGCGGGGCAGCTCGGCTGCGGCAACAACAGGGCGGCGGGGGAGGAAAAGGGCGAGCAAGAGAGGGCGAGCGAGCAAGGAAGAGAGAGGGGGATGGAGATGGAGCGGAGCTCTGCAGTCGGCAGCGGCACGGTGCTCCGACGGCTAGCGAGCGCGGCGGTGCTCGGCTTCCGGAGGAGAAGGGCAGCGGACAATGGCGTTGCGGCTCCGGCGGTCGCATACTGCGGCGGCGCTTGGCGGACAGGGGCGAGCGGGCGCGGCGGCGCTCGACCCCAGTGAGGGAGCTCCGACGGCTGGGCGGCGGTAGTGCCGTCCATGGCTCCAGCACGGCGGCGGTAGCAGCGTCTCCAGCTCCGGCGAGGTCGAGTAGCAGAGCAAGCACGGCTTCCTCTACTCTTCTTCCTAGGGCACCAGAGCAAGCAGGGAGAGGCGGTGAGCTCGGGAGAGGAAGAGCAACTGGAGCCCGAGCCTCGAGGCGAGGCTCGACCTCGGCCATGGTCGGGTATTTATAGCCGGACGTAAGGCGGTTCGGCGGGGAAAATATCTCCTGCGTGCTCATCCACACGCGCTCGCGCCGTATGGCGGCCTGAGCTGGACGGCGAGTTCCGCGGGGAAGACGACACTCGACAAGGGCGGTTCGTCGAAATATCTTCGCCAGCCCTGTTCCACGTGCTCGACAAGGGCAGGGAAAATATGGTGAATTTTGATGCAAGGGTTTTTTGGAAATCATTTTATTTAGAAAAGGGGTTTTGCAGGAAATAAATAGTCGAGGTTTTAATTTGTTATAAAGCTATAAAAAGTTCAAATTTTTAGTGGTTTTTAACATGATGCAAAAACACGGGTGTTACAGGGCGTCATGTGTGATCACAGTTTTATGGTGGCCGGAGCCACCCGCCTCACCGCTAGAGCAGGCGGTGTTGCCCTAGAAGGCGGCATGCTATACTCCAATGTGGTCATCATCACCGCCGGCGCCTTCGCCCCCGGACATGCTCTCAACTTTGGGAGCTTGACCTACGTCACCGACTGCAATGGCAATCTTCACCCCCTCAAGGAGACCATGCCGATGGACAACATTCCTCGGCGTCGTTCCTCTGTCGGGCCTCCTAGGAGCAGACCTCGAGGTCCTTGTCCGGCATATTTGACTTGGTCTAGGCCGAACCCCGCTGTGCTAGAGCACCGCTAGATATTCTACATGCTGGAAAACGTCCAACAGTAGATCACCACCGGAGAGGTGTTTCCACCACCGGACCACTTATGGTACTTCCTCTTGGACCTTATGTACGGAATCCAGAATGTTGCGGCGTTGTTCCCACTCGAGTTGGCGTAGTTCTTCAGGTCAAAGGCACCGCACGTCGTCACCTCTCTCAGCCGCGGTGTGTGGCAACATCCTTTCTCTCTACACAACTTCCTCGAGATCCTCTCGGGGTATGGACCAAAGTACGACTCCCATGACGTCGACAGCTTCTCACCATCACGTGAGTGCTTTTTCATCAGCAATAGGGCCACCACCGATGATGCCCTAGAGCGCACACCTTCGGACCTAAGCCCAAACAGCCACGCGGCCTACCTCAAGGAGAAGGCTGAGCACTTCTAGGCTCGCTAGGCTGACCTCGACTCTTCCCAAGAAGAGCTTGAGAAGAGAAGGGAGGGTATGGATCAACAGTAGGCCACTCGGTGCGATGATGACAGCCACGCGGGGGGCTCCCAGCATCCTGCATTTCCCCTCACGTGTCCTACAACATGGTAGCTGTCGCCAGTGTTGACGATGAATAACGTCAACATTTTATACGTGACTAAACAAGAGAAATGGTTCAATTACAAGAATATACATAGGTCTAGGGTATAAACTGATAAATTCCATGAATTTTGGTGAATCTCTGTTTTCTACAGAATTATTCCAGAAAATGTAGGAAGGGGGACCTAATTAAGAAAAAGGACAAAAATTGATCGCGACGAAGGATACACTAAAAGACTATAGAAGACACCAGAAGGCACGGGAATGAGCGGGAGGACGAGATGCCGCCAGGTGAGGCCGGCCGGCCCCACCCTTGTGCCGCCCGGCCCCCTGTGAGGGGAATCCTCCATGAGCTTTTGGCATATTCCTCCAACGCCTCCTAAGATGCATCTCCACCCTACGTCGAAGTCGGTTCGATCCAAGGGTTTGCGTTCAACCCCCAGGGCTATATAAGGACCACCGTACTCCCCTAAATCATCAAGTCATCAAGCTATTTAGTTGAAGATCAATTCATCTAGAGCTAACCCTAGTTCCTCAGAGTTCCTCTAGATTAGAGTTTAGGCTAGTTAGATTAGGTCTAGAGGGAGATCAAGCAACGCTTGGATTCCCGATGTTGGCAAGAGCGCGGTTCGGTATATCTCTTGTACTTTACTCTATTTCTTTATTTCATTGAGATTGTATCGTTGCTACTATGTTTATGTCAACATTAAGTTTTATATCATTTATGTCATTGAAAGCAATGTTCATTGTTTGCTCTAGTTTTATATTCGATGTAGCTAGAGTATGAAAACCATGCATAAGATCGTATAGCGCTCACCCTACATAATCATGGGTGAGTGATAGACATTATGTAAGCGTGGTGCTTAGATATTTGTTTATCTGCGGATGCCCTTATATGCCAGGACGTGTGGTAGATCGCGTAGGTGACAGCTGTGTTGAGTCCTTTGCAGTCCATCCCCCGTATATATTGATGTTGGTAGAACCCGATTTCGAAGGAGAGGAAGACTCTTTTTCCAACTTTCCTAAGTTGATGTTCTTTATGTGGCATAATTTGGCTATGATCACTAGATATAATTAATTAGACTAAGCATTTGACATGTTAGTAAGACTACTTAAGAATTATCTTTCTAATATTCTAATTGGACTTAACCTATTGCTTAACTAGAGTGCTTTGAGTTACTATTTATTTATCATGATGATTGATCGAGTACTATCATTTATATATCTTTATTTATTATCTTGTGACTTATCCATGTTTTGAGTAGAGTATATGATATTAGTTCATTTTCTTATGCATATTCATAAATTATCAATACTATTATATTCATTATCATACCTTCCCAGTGGTAGAATTATAAATTGACAACCTGGTAATACTCTAGGTAAAATACTACAATGGTATAATTATCTGTCTGCTTGCAGAATTCTTTTCATTCTTATCTTTATATTATTTTTAGTCACATGAAATAATAGATTCATGTTTAGTGTTATTCTCATAGTAATGCTAGATAGAACCAACAAATATTTTTAAGTTCCTCACTAGGGATGACAACCTAATTTAATATTAGAGAAGAAGGTTAATTGATAGGTGGCTAACAGTGACAAGTTAATAATTACTATATCATATCTGACTTCATTGCTATTAGTAGGAGTAGTTCTATTTTTAGTAGTAATGCAAAGAAATGCCAACAAACATTTTTGGCGCCATTGCCGGGGAATGTATTTAACTTAGGAAGTATTGATAATTTTATGTAACTGCTGAGAAGAAAAAATAACCATTGATCTCTGCTTATAACAAACTTACCCTTGTTTTGTCTACTTATGTATCTTATACAGGATAATGTATGTGTAATCTTCTAGAGAACTTTGTTGATGATCCAGAAGGAGACTAGAGCTAAACTCAAGAAGGTTCTTGCTCTTGAGTTGGAAGATCACCGAATCAAAAGAAGTTTGACACCAGAGTTTGAGGTTGTGGCACAGAAGAGTCTCTGTGAATTCTCTGCTCCGACAACAGCAAATCACTATAAGAATCCTGTTAATCCATGACAGAAAATTTTCGTCACGGATCAATAAAAAACCGTCACTATACAATATTTGTGATGGTTTCAGATATCGTCACGGATTGAGCGTCATGGATTGACCTCCGTGACAGTTTTCTAAAAACCGTCACAAATTAATAGAATCTGTGACGGTCTTAAACCGTCACAGTAGAGCCCAAAGCCCAGCCCAAGCCCAATACCTATGACAGTTCTAAACCGTCATAGATAAATTACCACATTATCTAGAAAGCTTACATATGACATGGATGCTTACATCATTAGCTAGCCCATCTATTTTTTGTTGTAAGAAATCCCAGACATTTATTTATTGAATGACAAATATGCTTACATTTCTTTAGCATTCCCAATTATAGATTTACAACCATTGGGTCAAATATGTTTATATATACAAAGATTTACACATTGATGATGAAGCGATTCAAAACAACACTAATTCATACAGCCAACATTGTCTATCCACCATGCAACAAATAAGCAAATAAGCAATGCAGCCAACTGCCTAGAACCACCTCGGTGAATGATGTTTCCTTCGAATTCGTCAAGCACTTCTCCAATATTGTTTACCCACCATTCTCATTTGCACTGCCCTACAGCCCTTCCTAAAAGCCATGAAAAAGAAACGTTCAATCAAATGGTGATTCAGAGAACTTAGATAGCACTGTAATGACAAGACAATGTAACACTACTGATTGGTAAATTATAAATTACAACACAAAAAACTATTAATTCCTGTAAAAAAAATCTTATGCATCGATTCAATAGTCAAGCTGCTATTTCATCAAAAACAGAAATAAATGCAACTCACACATACACAGAAGATACATTGTCATAGTCAGGGCAGCTAGAGAAATACATGATTTGCCAAGGGAGAATCAGCTTTGAATTATGGTGGCAAAAGGAGACATACAAGTTGAAGTAGAAACCAGCAAATTTTGAGTTTTCTGAAATCTCAATTTCCACCTTGCTTTTCTGGATGCCTACTCAAAAATAAATGCTACTGTTACAACCTATTAAAATTCTTGTTTAGCAAACAGGAGGTTAAAACCAATAATACTAACTCAAAACTCTGGTTGTAACTGGTTAGATAGGACAGTAATAGCAGCAGCAAACTATCATGTATCAGTCCAATCTAGGGCTGAAAAATCAGGGAATTCATACTTGCACCCTCAAAAAGCAAATGCTGCTACCAGCACAGTAATAGATGGGCTTTCAGATTCAGTTTAGAAACTTTCAGTTGTAGTTTATAGCAAAAAAACTTGTCCTCTCTTCTAGAATAAACCATCAAAGAAATTATAGGAACTAAATCACTCATGGCAGCCTCTGAAATATTTAGTAAGCTAAACCTATTGAGAAAAGTTTAGTCTTTTAAACTGATCGAAAGTGTACCAATAATATAATGTACTAACAAAGAGAACACATAAGGCAGGAACTCAGAATTTATGACTGCAGGAACATATAATAGCAGTAACAGCAATACTAGAAAATGTATCAAAAATAAAAAGTTCTAGAGTACTGGAGGGCATATTTTTATTGAAGAATGCTTTTTTTGTACAGCAGGAACATATAATGTCAGGTCGGTTTCTATTCATGAGCTTGCCAAAATCATACAAAAGGAACCTTCACTGAAGCACTTCAGTTTGTAAACCTACAATAAGGAGACGGTCAAATGCATATACAAAGGTTACAGAAGATCACTTGCACATGACATTCATACATAACCACAAACAGAGAACAAAGAGAATTTTTTTTGCTTTATCCTGCCACTGATGCTACTGTATCTAGCGCCACTGTAGAATATAGAAGAATTCCAATTTATGGGAGCTTGTGTGGCTCAATAACAATTGATAGGTTTAATTTTAACAAAACCACCTGAGCAATAATCCATTTGACATACCAGTGATTCATTATGGCTTAGAGAAAGGAAAGCAGCAATGTTGTAAGTTGTAACTGAAATTGACAAAAATAGGGCAAGGCAATATCACCTTAATCCCAATCAGACTTATCTTTTTACCATAAATGGAGATGCACACTAGTAAAATGTGTGCTTTTACAATTTACCACAATTCACTTGCAGTAACTGTAGCACCTGAACCACAATTCCTGAACAAAGATGAAGATGGTTAATTTTCATATAAGTAGAAGATTGTGTCAGGTTCATTAGAGAGCCTGGCTTCTATATTCAAAGTAATTTCATAGCATTTCACGAGTCACCACATCCCACTTGTCAGAGCAAAATTGTTGACAAACAATGTTTTTAAGTTAAAAAATGCCGCATCCACCATTGACTAAACGTGATGCATCAGAAACACTATCACACATCAACAAATTTAATCTTTTATGTTTTACAAATGAAAAAGGGATTGTGTGCTGTGCATTACAAAGTTATAATAGAAATAAAACCGAAAATTCAAGGAATCATCTAGCAGATTCACAAACATAACAAACATATCTGGATCTCAATCACATCTCTACGGCAGGTCACACAGAGCAGCTGGATCTGAAGCCTGATTTTGGAATAATCAAATCAAACCAAGAGCTATACAAGTACTAATCTACCACAACTACATATCCAGATCTGATGGTGGAAAGGCAGTCGTACCTTGCCTCCACAGGTTGGGATCGCAAGGGGTCTGGAGAGAGCACTACTGGCAGCCTCCTCCGCTCCGAGGTGGAGGCGCCACCTCTGGCCTCCTTCGTGCCGGGGTGGGCGCGCCGCCGCCGGCCTCCTCCACGCTAGGGTGAGGACACTGCTTCTGGCCTCCTCCGCGACAAGGTGAGGTGCCATCTCTGGTCTCGGCGCCATGGTGAGGGCGACTGCTAGGCTGGCGCGCCGCGCCGCCGCCACAGGCCTCTGGTGTGGGCGCGACAGACAGCATGGTTGCTCTGGGGTGGAGGCAGCGCCTAGAGGTCGGGTGGAGAGAAGCAAGGCAGTCAGGATGGGTGGATTAGGTCTAGGGTACGTTATATATGTTAGTGGTTATTGGGCCGTGGGCTGGATATCCATCACGGGTTTATACATTGCTAGTGAACATTACACACCAGTAGTGACGTTTTTTCAATCTGTCATGGACAATCCGTCACGGATTGCAAGGTTTCTTGTAGTGAATATTCGTACTGGACCAATAGTCAATGTTGGAGACAATGGATTCGAGTTCAAGCCTGCACTCATCACTATAGTGCAAGCTAATCAGTTTTGTGGAAAGACTCATGAAGATGCAAGTGTACATTTACAACACTTTCTAGAGATCTGCAGCACCTTTACTGTTAAGGGAGTACCTAGATATGCTATTTTACTCCGTCTTTTCCTATTTTCACTATTGGGAAAAGCTAAGTAGTGATTTTATGCAAATAAAGAGAAACACATTGTATGGAATATCTCTTAGCTCATTAATTCGTGAACTGCGTTATACACATCCAGCTGCCCTCCACACTTTGCACATTATTCTCGTAGTGGTTTTTTTGAAAAGAACCTCGTATGTTTTCATAAATATATATATATATATATATATATATATATATATATATATATATATATATATATATATATATATATATATATATGAAGTTGAAGACAAAGAATCAAAATTATGATTTCAGGAATCAGGATACGTACCGTGTTGGAAGACCTAGGACTGCAGCGGGGGTTGTGTGTTGATCATCCGTGTGCAAGGCTGCATGCATGCCTTGATTATCGTTTTCTGACGACGGGTGGCGTCGCCTGTCGGCATGCGCTTTGTCCTATGTGATCTGCAAGCGTTTCTTAGGTTAGTGTTTGCCACCCTAATCGCGCCCGCCACAGCTAGTGCTGCCTGCAATGCATGACTCGCCATGAGCCCATGACGGCATGACAATCTGGAACCGAGCAACTCAACTCTATCTTTGTCTTCTCATCCTTATTTTCGTGGACGGTTTCGATCGAAACTGGAATACAAGATGGCGGCCGGAACATGTGACGCTGGAGTGAGTGATTAGCATCTGTAGTCCCATCTGTTTGATCTCCCTCCCTGTGATCCTGTGCCACCATCTCTGAGCTTTTCTTGAACACTGAGCTGTGACCACCACAGCCCACTAATGCCGGTAGCCCGTGGCCTGACCTCGGCGGCCACCGCGCCGGCCGAGATGAGGCGCCGCCACCTCCCGCCAGTCATGTTCCTCGTCGTGCTCTTTCTAGTGTCCCTCTCCTTCTGCCGCCACCTGCTTCTCCCGTCCCAATCCCCCTACACCGATGACGACGCGCTCCTCCGCCGGCTATCGGCGATCGACGTCGGCGGCGACCAGATCGTTGCCGACGCCGCCGCGATGTTGGCCAACGCCTCGATATCCTCCTCCCCCAGCCATGACAACCACCGCCACCGCCTCCTCCACCTCCGTCTCCCTTACTCCAGCAACGGCACCTCCGGCCCGCGGCAGAGGACCATGCTCTGCCTCCGCGTCCCCAGCGACACGCTCCCGAACGACGGCTCCCTTCTGGCCGGCTTCCGCGCCTCGCTCCGCGCCTTCATCCGCGCGCACCAGCACCGTCGTCGGGGCTACAACAACGTCGCCGGCGTCATGGCCGACCTCCCCGGCCTCCTCGGCCTGCGCCGGCGCCGGCGCTTCCGCACCTGCGCCGTCGTCGGGAACATCGGCATCCTGCTGGGCTCCGGGCGGGGCCCTCAGATCGACGCGCACGACTTCGTCATCCGCCTCAACAACGCCCCCGTGGCGGGCTTCGCGCGCGACGTCGGCGCCAGGACGTCGCTCACCCTGGCGCACTCCTTCGTGCTCCACCGCTGCGCCGCGCCCTCGGCGGCCACCACCCCGGGCTGCGCCTGCCACCCCAACGGCCGCGCGGCGCCGCTGGCGATGTACGTCAGCAGGCCCGAGCACCTGCTGTACGTGCTCGCCTGCAACGCCACGGCCACGCCGGCGGCACCGTTCCGGCTGCTCCTCACCGACGCGCGCCTCGACGCGCTGTGCGCGCGCGTCGCCAAGTACTACTCGCTGCGGCGGTTCGTGGCGGGCACGGGGGAGCCGGCGAGCGGCTGGGCGCGGAGACGCGACGGGAGGGACCCGTACTTCCACTACTCGTCGGGGCTGCAGGCGGTGGTGACCGCGCTCGGGGTGTGCGATCGGGTGTCCATGTTTGGGTTCGGGAAGGCGGCGGGGGTAAAGCACCACTACCACAGCAACCGGAGCAAGGAGACTGAGGTGCATGACTACGAGGCCGAGTACCAGTTCTACGGCGACCTCCAGGCGTGGCCAGAAGCCGTGCCGTTCCTCGGCGAGGCGCCGGGCTTCGTGTTGCCGCCGATGATGCTCTACTGGTGACGTTTCGGCGACGGAAGGCGTCGTCACGTTGGGCATGCAGTTTGGTTTGGCCTATGCGACTTGGTGCTCCCTGATGTCTAGCAATCATAACGCTTGGAAAGCTGTTAATAATCTCCAGAGCTACTGCTGCCGTCATGAACTCATGATTCGTATATGACAAAGCAAGCTACAACTGAAATGTTCACACTTGCTGCCTTGCATGGAAAACTACTAGCTCGATCGCTCCCTTAGACATATTTTAGGAGAAATGCTATATATACTGCACTTCGAGTGATTCAATCTCCATCAACACTCGATTTTTTCACCAATCAATGAAAGCCACATACCTGGTTTAGTCTCTTCCTTGTGTCATCTTCGTTTCCAGCGAGGCCTTCAGCAAGTTAGGGTTCATCTGTCCCCAGTGGGCCTATATAGAAGGGAAAGGGAATTTGTGGGCAGCAGACAAGCGGTGGCGGTGGACATGGGTGAGGCGGCGGTGGCACCGCCGCTCGGACAGTGGGGGGAAGGCGGTTGGACGGAGCAAGGGCAAGGGTGCCATGGTGACAACCCAGCGAAGCTGGGTTAGCGTAGCAGCGGCGGGTGGTGGCGAATCTGGTGGCGGGGAGCCGTTGGAGACTGGAGGAGGAGGGCAGGGCAGGGGCGTGGATATTGTAAATGAGCACAAAAATGAGACGCCCGTATTGGGGAAGTGCTCTCTGGCTCGCCGGAGTCCCCCAACGACGCCAAAGGTGGAGAGGAGGGGAGAGCTTTGAAGAGCCATGAGGGAGATCGAGCAACGGGTGATGACAGCGTCTAGGAATAATGGGAAGCAGTGAGTGAGGAAGAAGAAGACGATGTTAGGTTTTGGGATGAGAGAGCTGAGCCGTTGGTTCACCTGATCAATGGTAAAAAAAATCTAGTGTTTTCGGACCCCATAACACATGAGTGCTCGCTAGACTTGCCTTCCACGTAGACTAAAAAATCAATCAAAGTGACTCCAATATGAGTCATGCTAAGTTTCATGCGTGCACGTAAACATGCATAGTCCAGGGCTCTAGACTGCCATTAGCTGGCATTTCTCCACCCACAAAAAATGTTTTCATGCATCGACACGTGTCCATTTGCATGTTTCATGCATTGACAAGTGTCCATCAACATTTTCTGTGTATTGACAAGTGTCCATATTGCTACATTAGTATGACAAACGGTATCAAGCACTACTACAAAAATGATTTTAGGTGACGGTGCCCAAACATTAATAGAGGCGGACACAAAATCCAACAGCCTCCAAAAATGTTGGGCTATTAATGGAGGTGGTCACATTTATTTACCAAGGCGGTCACGTTCACCCGCCTTGTAAAATCGATTAACGGAGGCGGTCAAAATCCAACCGCCTCCTACAATCGATTTACAGAGGCGGACACCTTAAGACAACCGCCTCCAAAAATGGTCCATTTACGGAGACAATCGTCTTAAGGTGCCCGCCTCGTAAAATCTATTTTTGGAGGCGGGCACACTATAAGGCCCGCCTCCAAAAATCCTGGCCCAGCGCGAGACCAGCAAAGCCCATATTTCTGGGCTCATATATAAGTGAGACTTAGGGTTTCTCACATTTCTCTCCAACACTCCCTGCCTCTCCCTCCCTGACGTGCACGGTGCATCCCTCCCGAGCGTGCGGCCCTTCCTCCCCGAGCGCGGCACCCTCCCCCTCCCTCTCCCGATGCCCTCCCCCTCTCTCTCTTGACGCAGGCCCTCCTCCCTCTCTCGGTGTGGCGGCGCTCCCCCTCCCTCTCCTGGCATGGCGGTGCTCCCCCTCCGTCTCCCTGCGCGGCGGCGCTCCTCCCTCCCTCTCCCTGTGCGAGTGGCAGTACGCGAGCGCGGCGTGGTGGCGGATCTACCGCCCCACTAGACCCGGCGGCGCTCCTCCACCGCCTCCATCAGATCCGGCCCTGGCACGGGTGGATCCGGTGACGGTGGCGCTCGGGGAGGCCGGATTCAGCCCCGACGCAGGCAGATCCGGCAACGGTGGCACTTAGGGAGGCCGGATTTGGCCCCGGCGCGGGAGGATCCGACGATGGTGGCGCTCGGGGAGGCCGGATCCGGCCCCGGCGCGGGCGGATCCAGCGACGGTGGCGCACGGGGAGACCGGATTCGGCCTCGGCGCGGGCAGATCCTCCAGCAGCGGCGGGCTCCACCACGACGGCCAGCGTTGGCGGATCGAGCTCCCCTGTGGCTGCGGCGGCGGCGCGCAGCCCAAATCTAGGCCCAGGCCCAGTTCGGGTTGTGGGTTTTTTTCTTTTTTTTATTTTTTTAATTTTTTTTGGAGGCAGACAAAGCAACCGCCTCCATTAATCCTCCATTAACCGTGACCTTTCATTAGAGGCGGTTGCAATGTCTGCCTCCAATAATCCTTTTTGCCCGCCACCAATAAGAAATTCTGTAGTAGTGAAGCATGCATTCATGCATGTCTAGAATAGTCGTTACTACTACTATTAATTAGTATTAAGGCACATAATGAAAATGTAACTCTAACATGTACATGACCTTAGGGCCTTGGTGGATTAGAACTAATAATTGTTACTCCTAGCTAAAATTTAGCCCTCCTTTGGAATGGAGGAAAAATAAAGGAGAAACACAGGATTCAAATTCCTATGAATCGGGTCATGTACATGACCTTAGGGCCTTTGTTGTAGGAAGTGATCTTAGGAAAGAAACTTTCCTTTCCCTTCAATTCAATTCCATAGGAAAGATATAGAAAAAGTATTCATTTTGACTTCAGGGAAAGATCCTGTCCATGGGGAAAGAGGCACACAATGAATTAATGGGAGCTGCTAGCATCTATTCAAGGGAGTAAAATGGAATTTTTTCTTGATAATGGAAACAAGTTTCACATTTTTAGTCCAAAAAATCCAATAAAAATCCTAGTGAGCTTTTTAAACCACAAAAAATCTTGAGAAAAAGATCCTAGAGGTAGATTGGGACACGTGACACCCAAATAAAAATATATATAGAGCCTATGAAAATATCTCCAGAAGATTCCAAAAATTAAAATTTTCTTTTGGAAAATGAGAAGGATACTAAAAAAATCTGATTCTAATTAATTCTAAACATCTTTTAAAAACTTTCCACTACAAAACTATGGGATGTATTATGTAACCAGCATGAATGCAGCATACATTCATATTGAATGCATTCATGCTAGTTGCATCTCATATCTCTGTTGTGAAACGTTCATAAAATGCAATTAGATAAAAATCAAATGTTTTAGGACTTTTCTAGTTTTTTTCTGGATATTTTCTATTTTTTAGAGCTAAATCAATTTCTGAAAGCTTCTAGAGATATTTTCAAGAGCTCTAAATTATTTTATTTTGGTTTCTCATGTCCCAGTCTGCCTGTAGAATGCTTTTTCGAAGTTTAGAAGCTTCAAGATATTTTTTGTGGTTTAAAAAAATCCTATAATGCTATTGCAGAATTTGTTTTTGAACTAAAAATCCTGAAAACCATATCTGACTAGGACATGAGAAAATCTAAACTCCGACTATATCTTGGGGAGATAAGATGTACTGTACTTTTCTTTCTTTATTACGAGACATTTGTGACAGATTTATGAATGAAATTTTCTTTTGTGGAGAAGAAACCAGCCATGAATTTACTAACGAAGATTCCAATGCTAGTACAAGTCGTTCATCGGTTCTGAGCTGGTCACATCCTGTTCATGTTTCTGTTGCAAGCTGGGTTGGCCGCAAGGCTTGTGATCCACACCTGGTCGGCGACCACCGCGTCATCGTTGTCGTTCCGGTGCCACGCCCAAAGCGCATGCGTGGCGTTCACCACCTCAAGCCGCCCGTGCCCGAAGCTGGCCTCCCGGAACGCCGAGATCGCCGGCTGCGGGTCGACGAACTTCCCCGCCAGGCCCTCCCGGTTACCGCCGTCGCCGACGGTGACGTACACGGGCCCGCAGGGATCCTCCTTCCCGGCGCGCACGCGCGTGAACCGCTCGTACGCGTGCACGTGCCCCGCGAACACGGCGTCCACGCCGCTCGCGCCGCGCATCAGGAGGAGGGGCTCCATGGCGTCACGCATGGCGTCGCCGTCCCCGCGGTGCGCGTCGTTGCTGCTGTACCACGGCGCGTGCACCAGCGCGACCACGAACGCCGTCCGGCGCCGGTAGACCGCGGCCAGGTCGCGCTGGAGCCACCGGTGCTGCGCGCTGCCCACGGCGTGGTCGGCGTACGAGCCCAGCATGAGGACGTGCACCGCGCCGCCTGCCGCGTCGAAGGAGTAGTAGAGGTTGTCGCCCGACGGCGGCGGCGACGCGCCGGCGGCACCCGCGGCCGCGACGACATCGTGCGGCATGCGCCACCGCGCGTTGTATGTTGGCGCTGATCACCGTCGCCGACGAACGTCGGAGACCGGCAACACGGCTTCAAGCTCTGGAACGCGACGTCGCTCACGCTCTCGCACGATTACAATGAACACAGATTCTTTTTAGCCGCTATGGCGCAGCCAGACCAAGACACACTTCATTTATATTTATAGGCCGGTGTAACAACCTGCCGGGATCCCCGCCACGCCCGCTCACGCTGCGTCGCGCCCGTCTATGCACGGGAACGTTTCCTGCGTGGCGTGGCGAGATCAGACTCTAGACCTCATCGTGAACGCAGCACGAGTCCGGCCTTTACACAATGCATCAAACTAACTTGCTAAACAAGCTACCTACGGGAGATAAGATCATGCAACTAACTAACTAACTTGGTGGAACATGATATGCACAGGATTAGATCCTTCATTTCACCCCCTAATCCTGTTGCACCTGGATCACCCCCAATTGCTGCCGTAGCTCCACAAACCTGACACGCCCGAGAGCCTTGGTCAGTATGTCTGCCAATTGATCAGCTGTTCTCACATGATCTACTTCAACTTCTCTCTCAACACAATCTCGTATGAAGTGATATCGTGTATCAATATGCTTACTCCTGTCATGATGGACTGGATTCTTACTCAACGCTATCGCCGATTTATTGTCCACCAGGAGCTTAACCTTCGGTGTCTGTATGCCGAGCAATCCACTCAGAAGCCTGCTCAGCCAAATGCCTTGACAAGCTGCATTTGCACTAGCAATATATTCTGCCTCACGTGATGATAAGGCAACAACTCTTTGCTTCTGAGAACACCAAGTCACCAGGCTTGTTCCCAACAAGAACACTGAACCACTTGTGCTTTTCCTGTCATCTACATCACCAGCTAGATCACTGTCACTGTAGCCAGTAATCTTTGTTTCAGACTTGCTCAGCTTCTTGTATATGCAGCCATAATTTACAGTCCCAGCTAGGTATCTCAGGATCTGTTTGACTGCAGCCCAATGACTCCCTCTTGGATCCTCCATATATCTGCTTACAATTCCCACCGAATAAGCAATATCTGGCCTTGTGTTTACCAAATATCTCAAGCTTCCAATGACACTTCTATACTTTGTCTTGTCAACTGAAGGTGACTTATCATTTTTAGTCAGCCTCAACCAGTTCTCCATGGGTACATGACAAGGGTTGCATCCTTTCATGCCTGCGTGCTCCAGGATTTTCTGAGTGTATGAGCTCTGACATAGAGTTATCACACCTTCCTTCTGTGTCACTTGGATCCCAAGATAGTAACTTAGCAGCCCCAAGTCACTCATGCTAAAACTTCTCATCATCTCCTTTTTGAAAGCTTCTATGTCTGCAAGGCTTGGACCAGTGATGATTAGATCATCCACATACACACCCACCAGGAGATATCCATTACTATGTGACCTCCTGTAAACTGCATGTTCTAGTGGATTCTTCTCAAAGCCTAACTTGAGCAATTCCCTGTCCAACCTTGTATTCCAAGCTCTTGGAGCCTGACGAAGCCCATACAAGGCTTTCTTCAGCTTGAGTACTTTTCCACTGCTTCCTCTGGCAATAAAACCAGGAGGTTGTTGGACATAAACCTCCTCAACTAAGTCACCATTGAGGAAGGCCGACTTTACATCCATATGATGTATTTGCCAACCATTCTGAGCAGCCAATGCTATTATGAGCCTTACTGTCTCTATTCTGGCAACAGGAGCATAGACTTCTTCAAAATCCACCCCCTCACGCTGTGCATACCCTTTAGCAACCAAACGGGCCTTATGCTTAATGATCTTGCCTTGTGGATCTTTTTTGACCTTAAAAACCCACTTAAGCCCAATTGCCTTATGGCCTGCAGGTAGCATTGACAGAACCCAAGTTCTGTTTGTTTCAATGGACTCCATCTCAGATAACATTGCTTCCCTCCAACACTGTTCACCTAGCGCTTTATCTACACTTCTCGGCTCTTCTGCTGCAAAGTAACACACACCACTGTATTCGAAATCACTCACTTCATTTGTTGTATCAAATATGTTGTCAAGGGTTCTGAACCTCAATGGCACCCCTTCTGAATCATGTGACTCCCCAGATTGTGGTGTTGTAAATTCTACTTGAGCATGGTCACCCTGCTGTGGTGTAGATGGATTTGATCCTTGCTGTGAATCAGTGTTGATACTCCAGTCAACTTGGGCTAGAACCTCCTGCTCAGAATCAGCCGGGACAGCATCAGCTGTTGCCGTTTCAGTTACTGTTCCCCGTCCTACAACAGAGAAATATTCCACATCGAAGCCTGAATCCACCGAATCAGCTCCTGTTTCTTTCTTCCAATCCCAAGCCCGTCCTTCCTCGAAGATAACGTCTCGGGATATGTGGAGCTTCTTGGCTACAGGATCATATGCTCTGTAACCCTTTGTGCCGGTTTCATAACCGACAAACACCATTGTCGTAGACCTGTCAGAGAGTTTGGAAATCCCTGGCCCAATCCTCTTGACATGAACTAGGCACCCAAAAGTCCTCAGATGATGCACCTTCGGTTTCTTCTTGTGCCAAGCCTCATATGGTGTCTTGCCTCGCAAGTTTTTGGTGGGAGCACGGTTAAGCAAATAAACTGCAGTGGACACCGCCTCACCCCAAAATTCAGCAGGGAGTCCTTTGCTTTTCAGCAAACATCTTGCCATCTCCACCACCGTACGGTTCCTCCTTTCAACAACCCCGTTCTGTTGAGGTGTGTATGGTGTTGTAGTGAAGTGCTTTACTCCTTGCTCGTCACAGTACTCCTTGAACTCAAGTGAATTGAACTCGCCACCTCGATCACTGCGGAAAGCCTTCAATCTAACACCTGACTCAGTTTCAGCCAAAGCCTTAATCTTTCTGAAACATTTATAAGCTTCATCCTTTGATGTCAGTAGCTCCAACCACATATAGCGACTATAATCATCCACCACTAACAAGAAGTAACTCTTCCCTCCTGCTGTTTTGGGCCTGATCTGGCCACAAAGATCAGTGTGCACAAGGTCAAGAGCCTTATTGGCTCGGTAGCTTGCCACCTGTGGGAACGAATGCCTCTGATGCTTACCCAATGCACAGCCATCACAGACCTCCTCCACACGATTCAGCAGTGGCAGCCCATCAACCATCCCCTTCATGCCGAGCTCCCGGAGCGCTCGAAAGTTGAGATGACCATATCGCCCATCCCATAGCCATGCTTGATCATCTGTCTTTGACATCAGACAGACAGGAGTAGCCAAATGTACCTCCAATAGATAGAGTCTATTTTTGACCCGAGGTGCACGCGCCAGCAATGAACGCCCGACGTCATACACCTTACAGCATCCATCTTCCAGCACAACTTTGCACCCTCCTTCTTCCAACTGGCCTAAGCTCACGATATTACTTTTCAACTTTGGGATGTAATAAACTTGTGTGAGTACCTTGTGCCCATCGTTCTTAGTTTGAAGCACAACGGATCCGATGCCCTCGATGTCCACCAGCGAGCCGTCGCCGAACCGGACTGTGCCATGCACTGACGCATCCAGCGATGAGAGCGCCTCACGCCTCCCAGTCATATGATTGCTCGCTCCTGTGTCGAGCACCCAAACATCCTTGGCTTCATCTCGATCCTCCGGGTACACCTTCTCGTTCAAGTGCACGACCTGACGCCCGGCAACGAACGGCGCCCTTACTACACGCACAGCTTCCACCGTTGCAAGGAGCAGCGATGGGTTTTCTTGTTCAGCATGTGCGACATGGGCCTCCTCCTTTCGCTCCTTTCTTGGCGGCTTCTTGCAGTCCTCCTTCCAGTGGCCATAGATGCCACAGTTCCTGCACCGCCCTTTGCGTCTTGGGGTTCCCTCCGATGTGAACTTCGGAACGTGCTCCTTCTTGTTTCCGCGGTCACCACGTGCACTACCGCCGCCGCCGTTCTTCGGTTTCCACCCCTTCTTCTCACCACCAGATGACGATGATTGGTCAGGCATCAGCCGATAGCGATTCTTAGCCTCCCAATCTTCTTCTGACAGTAAAAGCTTCTGAGTCTTGTCCACAACAGACTCGATCGCAAGTCTGTCCTCCGCCATCTTGAGTCTCCTAACGAGTTCTTCAATCGTCAGGGTTTTTAGATCGAGTAGTGTCTCAATTGAGATTGCGATTTGGGCATAACGCTGAGGTAGTACCCGCAACATCTTCTTCACGACTCAGGAATCATCCATGGTTTCCCCGGACGTGCGCAGATCCGCCGCCAAGCCTCCAATCCTCAGCGCGAAATCATCCACCGTTTCCGAGTCCTTGAACTTGATGTTCTCAAACTCCTTCAACAGGCGCTGGGCGTTAGCTTCCTTCACGCGATCAGCACCGACGCGCATGCTTTTCACCGCCTCCCACGCCTCCTTGAAGTTCTTCTTCGCACCCAGCAACTGCCACATCTCCTGTGGCACTGACCGGAGTATTCCGGCCATAGCTTGTCTGTCTCGAGATCTCCTCACGCCAGCGCCTCCGGGCTCAATCGTGTCCCAGATCTCAAGCGTCTCGAAGTTGCACTGAAGCATCATCGCCCACTCAGCGTAATTTGAACGGGTTAACATTGGCCACATGAGTGAGCTTTCCCGAACACGCTCTGCACCTGCAGCATCGGCCATCTTCTTCGCCGCCGGGGTCCTTCGAGGGATGACTCGCTTCTTCCTTGCTGGTTCACGCGGTGGACTCACAGAACCGTCGTATTGCATCCACGGCTCCAATACCACGTGTTGGCGCTGATCACCGTCGCCGACGAACGTCGGAGACCGGCAACACGGCTTCAAGCTCTGGAACGCGACGTCGCTCACGCTCTCGCACGATTACAATGAACACAGATTCTTTTTAGCCGCTATGGCGCAGCCAGACCAAGACACACTTCATTTATATTTATAGGCCGGTGTAACAACCTGCCGGGATCCCCGCCACGCCCGCTCACGCTGCGTCGCGCCCGTCTATGCACGGGAACGTTTCCTGCGTGGCGTGGCGAGATCAGACTCTAGACCTCATCGTGAACGCAGCACGAGTCCGGCCTTTACACAATGCATCAAACTAACTTGCTAAACAAGCTACCTACGGGAGATAAGATCATGCAACTAACTAACTAACTTGGTGGAACATGATATGCACAGGATTAGATCCTTCATTGTAGGCCCGGAAGGGCTCCGGCTCCACGAGCGGCAGCCTCTCGACGTCGTGGTTGCCCTCCGTCACCATCCATGGCCGCGCGCTCGCCAGCGGCTCCACGAGGCGGCCGTAAGAGTCCCACCGTTGCTGGATGAAGTCGGCGTAGGAGAGGTCGCCGGGGAGGAGCAGCATGTCGTAGTCCGTGGCCGCGATGTGCTTCAGCGTGGAAGCTGTCCATCCCGTCTGCCCAAGGTCACCTGCAATAACATAGCGATTGATGCCATTATTGCCATGCCCATCAAGACACACGCCATGATCGAGGCCAGCTGAGCTTGGACACGCACATGGCACATAATGCGACGCTTACCGACGACGACGAAGTTGATGGGGAGGGTGGCCGGCGGCGTCCGGAGGGAGAACTCGCGAGAGGAGCTGGAGCTGCAGCGGTAGTAGTACGTCGTGCTGGGCCGCAGTGGCCCGATGACGGCGTCGTGGATCTTCCCGGAGTGGTAGAGGACGTAGGAGTAGGTCGTCGTGCTCCCGGTGGCGGAGAACGGGTACTGGCCGGACGATGTACCGTACTCGACGATCGCCGGCGCGTCGTCCTTGGTGATCCATGTCACCCTCATCCTGTCAGGCCCGACCACTGATATATGCACCTGAAATATATTTGCACAAATATTGCTCACGTACTCGATCTTTTCAAGTTACTACTTACTAGTCAGGAGCAAGGTATTTAATTTCGGTGTTGCAAAATTTCGGGCCCACCTAAATCACTGAATTTCGCTAAATTCGGCTGAAACTTCACCGAAATTTTTTTAGAAACTAGCACATGAAGTATGCTTTTTTTCTAAAAAAATAGATCTAAACAAATATTAGTATGATTTATGAATATACATCAATTGAATAGAAGAATATGCAATATAATTGAATAGAAGAATATGCAATATAAACAATAGAAAATATGACTTTAGAGTTATGTAGCACATGTATTGGTATACTACAAAATTTCGGATTTTTCTTTTGGCCGCCACCAAAAATAACGAAATTCGCCGAAAGTTTGAACCCTGGTCAGGAGCAGCCATTTCACAATGGCAATGACAAAACATGTCCCAAAAAATAAAAATACTGCATCCAGTGGCTTAAAACAGATATATATGGTTCAATTTCCCTGCTTTTGCTTCTCTTTACTCTTGCAAGTCTATTTTTTTTCTTTGTTTGACAAGTACTTTATTATTGGCAACTATAATTCTGAAAAATGTGGAATGCCTTATGTTGTCTACCAGACGGCACTTCACCGTTTGTAATGACGATGGTTTTCACACGGGCCATATCAGACTTTGCCATGTGTATGCAGACAAGAGACACGGCAGTCAGGAAAAGATGAAGAGTGGATCAATAATGCATATTGTCATGACTGATGCACTAGCAGTGGCGATTAAGGGTGCGTTTGGATAGAAGAAACGTTTCAGTTTCTGATGAGAATCACCTGAACCACTTGCAAACGGTATTTCCAACAAGTGATTCAGAACTGAAACATTTCACCGTTTTGGCGTACGCACATGAAACGGCAGGAGGCTGGTTTTGCACAGATTCTCATTTCATTGCTTCTTTACTTTTTTTTTGTTCTTTCTTCAATTAATTCATTTTTAGTGTAAAAAGTTAAAATGGTTTGTATTTAAGTTGTTCTCCATCCGCAAAAAGTTTAGAATTTTTTGAACATATTTTATTTACATGATTTTTTAATCGGAATCCGGTTACCCGCCAAAAGGTCGATAAAGTGATTCCGATTTATCATCATAAACGTTTCTTGAGAGAATATGGATCTGAAATGTTTCTATGAGAATCTAAGCCCTGCCAAACACACCCTAAGTGCATCGTCGGTGACACTAATCTAAAGTTGCTTTGCATAGCTCATGAGTCATGATTAGCCCCGCACCAAACACCAAGTCGCATCAGAATACCTAAAAAATGATGGTGGATGGAAGTGGATGAATGGGAAACGAAGAAACCCAAACGAACGTCCTTTTTGTGAAATCAAACAACGGCAATTTGTTGTAATCCAACAAGAACCATATATGAATGCCGTATATAATTTCTTCCCGTTCCTACCTTGAACATCCCTAGAATTATCAGTCGTGTCACATGACGAAGCTATGATTTAGGATTATGGCTTGGTTGATAGTGGCTACTAGGCATGATTAATTATGGCTGGATTCGTCACTCCACCAGGCAATTTCTTTTTTTTTTTTTTGAAAACGACCACCAGACAATTCGAGTTGGATGGCCAGGAATACTACCTGTTATCGTATTCAACATTTGCAAACATAATCGCACGAAGTACTAGCTTAGCACAAAATGCTCAAAACATGCACGCTGCAATAACTGAAACCGAATCACTGTACGATGCAGGGTTTGTAATGCTAACATTGGTATTCAGAATTCAGAACCTGGTCAGGTTTGGCTCGGCGGAAAACCCATCGCCATAACACGCAAGAAGGAGATCTTTGAGAAAAACAAGATGGAGGCATGACAACCTTGTACAAAGAGCAATAACGCGCACCTGCTGCGGCGTCTGGCCGCCGGCGTCGTCGCGGTCGGCGTCCTGGAGCAGGGACAGCGTCTCCCTCGGCGCCGGCCGCACGTACGGCGACGTCACGGCGAGGCACACCGGGGTGACGAACAGGGCGGCCGAGGCGGCGAGGACGACGAGGAGCGCCAGCGCTGGCGCCATGCTTCTTCCTCCCATTGCCATGGTCACTCACTCACGCCTCACAATCCAAAGGTCGTCTGAATCTGACCAGATTGTTCTAGCTGAAAAAATGGGAAGCAGTAGTGGAGTGTGGGGGAGTGGCCGGCCACTGGTCAGCCACCAGCCAGTGTCACACGAGTATTTTTATAAATAAATAAACAAAACGAGAACAAGGCCTTGTTTAGATGTCATCCAAATTCCAAGTTTTTTCACACTCTCTCCATCACATCAATTTTTAGCCGCTTGCATGGAGTATTAAATGTAGGTAAAAAAATAACTAATTACACAGTTTAGTTGAAAATCACGAGATGAATCTTTTGAGCCTAGTTGATCCACGATTGGACAATATTTACCAAATAAGACGAAAGTGGTACTATTCATCAGGTTCAAATAATTTGCAAAGTAAACAAGGCCCAAGGCTGCGCACGCACAGCACAGCACAGCTGTGGCAGCCAGATCGATGAATTAGTGAGCTGCGATGAATGAACGTACCCGACGAGGATATTTCAGATAGGAATAATAATCTGGCTTTCTGACTTTTCGACGACTTTGGGTGGGTGTGACTGACTTGTTTGCAAAGTCTTGTTGAGTGCAGGGTGATTTTGTTGTAGGAATAATAATATGGATCGGACAGAGTGGGGGCGGTCACGTGCTGCGTTGGCCGGCTTGCGTGTGCGTGATTTTGTTGCAGTGGACATGAACCAGATTTGTGGTGTGGCGGAAGATCACAAAAACAAGGGCATTTTTGTCTAGGCAATGATATATTAGCTAGAATTCAAACACGCATGACAAATTTGTAGTTGGCTAAGTTATATGTGACTAAGGCTCCTTTAGCATGGAGGAATAAAAAATATATAAAAATAGGAAAATATAGGGATATGATAGGAATGTACGTGTAAAATAGAGAAAATTTGCATGTCTAGACGTTTGAATGGGCAAAGAAGAAACACATAAATGTCAAAGCAATTTTATGAGTAAAAATATATTGCTTTCTTAATGAACCTAGTTATTTATTCTGTTCTACTCCCTTAGCTGTGTACCATCATAGGATGGTAGATGCTGAAACAGTGGCGGAGCCAGAAAACAAAAGTTGGGTATTCCCACTTTCATATTCCAAAAAAATAATGTAACCATATGTTTCAAATTTAATTATAGTAGCATGTTATCGATAACTAAATTCATAGAAATAGTCGAGTAACAAATTGTTCAGCTAATTGGTTCTTAAATATGCACGAAACAAACTAATAATTAACAAAGAGAACTTACAAAATATTATAATGTTGCTTTAAATCTGCGATTCTTCATGGTTTGGAAGCGATTGATGATGTCTTTGTCCTTAACTTGTAGAAAGAACTCCTGCTCTTCCTTATTTTAGCTGCTCTACCCCCACAAAGTCCTCAAATCAACCGATTTCGATTTGTTCTTCATTTTACAAAATCACTGCAAATTGTCAAATGCCCAAATCAGTAAACTACTAAACCTATATGGCTAGTTGTCTACTACCAGCAAACACTAAATCATTAATCAAGGTTCAATTCAATTCCAAGAACAAGAAATGAAGAATACTAGAAATTAGAATAGAGACCTCAGAGTCTCAGACCTGCTCGTCTGACGTCTGCTCTTGCTACTTGAGCACCGGCCGCCTGCACTCTGCTCGGCTGCCTGCACTCTGCTCGGCTGCCTGCACTCTGCTCGAGTGCTCGTCTGCTCTCTGCTCTACCCTGCTGGCTGCTACAGTGCTGCTCGGCTGCCTGCACATGCACGCCCGCACGGCGCACTGCCGGCCTGCCGTGATTCCGTGCAACGAGTGCGAACTGGGGAACGGAACAAGGATAAGTGAGAGTTGGGCCGGTTGGGCCGGCCTGGGAAGCGAGGACGTCGGAAGCCAGGCTGAAAGAGGTTTGTTTTCATGTTTTAGGCTCAATTCTTGCGAAAATATCACAGAATAAGGTATTATACATATACATATACAAATATATACTTAAAGGTGTCCTAAAAATGTTGGGTATTCCCGGGAATACGGGGGAATACCCTTAAATCCGCCCATGTGCTGAAACTTGTTTTCATTATCTAAAGAAAAGTCTATTCTACTCCGTTGAATAGACGCCTATCACAACAGAGATATGAGATGCAACTAGCATGAATGCATTCAATATGAATATACACTACAGGAAAATGCCTCTTTGCCGACTGCTTGCCCCGGTCGGCAAAGGCATAAACCCGGTCGGCAAAGGCATAAACTCAGTCGGCAAAGGCTTTGCCGACCGCAAAGCCACGTGGCAGTCGGCAAAGAGCAGTCGGCAAAGCCTGGTCGGCAAAGGCGGATTTGCCGACTGCCACGTGGCACATAGTCAGCAAAGCCTTTACCAACTACCACGCCAGCAGTCGGCATAGCCACGTGGCGCCGTCAGCCTTAACGGCAGGCTTTGCCGACTGCTGGTTTCTCGGCAGTCGGCAAAGAATTTTTTTTCAAAAATTGTTTGCCGACTGGCCGCTAGCTCGGCAGTCGGCAAAGAAAGAAAATATTTTTTTTGAAATGTTCTTTGCCGACTGCTTTCGGAGTTGCAGTCGGCAAAGGTTTGACCTCTTTGCCGACTGCCTCCCATTGCAGTCGGCAAAGACTCTGTCCTGGGTTTTTTTTGCCCAGCTTTGCCGACTGTAAACAGTCGGCAAAGCTGGATTTTTTTTGCTTTTGTTTTCTGTTTTCTCGCATCAAAACCCTACAAAATCATAAATTATAATCCAATTTCACCAGAAGCACCGGTAGCACCATTTATATCACAATTTCATCACATTTGTCGCCAACATCACCACATATATCACAATAACACACAACATCACATATATCTCACATATATGTCACAATAACAACCACACAAGTGCATTACAACCATCACATGAAGTCCAACACGTCGAACACCACAAGTCGACGTCCATCACACGAAGTTCAACATAACAAGTCTAGGTCCATAACGAAGAAAAGAAATACATGACAACAACTTCGACGATACGGTGGATACATGATAACAGAATCGACAAGTACCTAGCTCGTCGCACCGTCCCCGGTCTCGTCGTCTGCTTCGCCCCCAGAGCCCCCAGGGTTTGCCCGCGCGAGTACACCTTGGCCACGCCTGACGAAGTCGAAGCCGTCTCGCCTGGTGTAGGCGCGTCGTCGCCGTCGTCGTCGTCATCGTCGTCGTCGTCGCCACCACGCTCGTCGTCACGCGACGCCGTCCCCCCTTGCGAGGACGAGAACGACAGCCTCCTGGTCGCCTGGCGACGTCCGCTGGGGGGCTGGGACCCCCTACTGGACGACCCGCGCACCAACACCTCCTCCTCCTCCTCCTCCTCGTCGGCGGTCTCCTGCGGGGGGACCTGGTACGCCGAGCGTACTGCTCGATGCGGCCGCTGCCGCCGTCCGCCTGGCATTTTGCCGAGTGCTTGCAATGACAAAGAACAAAACTGTTAGCATAAATAAATGACAAGTACTTGTAAAGGAACATAATAATAACAATATAGTATTACATGGCCTCGTAATTATCTCCGCGAACGGCAATATCTCAGGCGTGGAGTCGTCATCTCTATCACTATCGTCGTCATCGCTATCAATATTGTCGAGCTCCCTTAAGTCATCACTGTCATCATCATCCTCATCGTCTCCATAGTCATCATCATGTACCTCCTCCTGGACAACTCCATCGCGCTGCATCTGCCATCGCTCAAGCATTCTTAAGTCCCTGACATCCTGCACCTCCTCACCCTCGTCCTCATCGATTTCGTTGTCTTCTTCCATGCCCATGAGCGAACCAATGTCGATCTCCAAGGTACCTTCTAGCCCCTTAGGTTGATAGAACTCATCGGTGCTTGGGTCAAAGTTGTAATCGTCGTCGTTTGGGAGAGGCGCTTTGCCGCGCGGCGACACCAAATGCACAAGGCCCCACCCCGCAAGCTTCTCGTCTTTTTGGCACGCCCATGGGAGGTAATAAACTTGCATGGCGTCTCGGTTGGCCACAATGTAGACACGTCTCCTTTATAGCTGGAGTCCTGTCGAATCTCGACTTGACCTATCGTAAGGTCTTTCCTCGTGATATCAGGATCGAACCAATGGCATTTGAATACCACCGGTGCTAAAGTCCCGGCACCCTTAAAGTTGAGCTCGTATATCTCTTCGACTATGCCGTAGTAGTCCTTCCCATCCGTGCCGGGCGTACGAACTCCGCAGCACATGGTTTTTAGGTTGGGTCGACTCTCCTCGTAGCTTCTCGTGCGAAAGTGATAGCCATTCACATCATAAACGGTGAATGACTTCACCCTACGGGAGAAGCCACGGCCCACCTGTTTCAATTCATCGCTCATTTCTGCATCCGTTCGGGCCTGCAAGGGTAGGAGATCGTTACATAACTCGCTCTGGGGAGCAAAGTGGAATCACAATGTTGGAAAGAGGTTAGTTGGTTGGTATCTTTGTACAGAACCAGGAGATGAAATTGGGCACACCGTGTCTAAGAAGATGACCGACAAACACATATACATGTCAGGCACGATGGCCGACAACCACAAATGTATTTCCAATCCATGCAGAAGAATATAAGCAGGTATTAACAAAGTAAACTACTACTAGTAGTACTACTACCTCGTCGTCACGGACGGCGTCACCGGCGCGTGGAGCAGAGGCGCGCGCGAGGACGGCGAGGCGGGGACGGCGCGGCGAGGCGAGGACGGCGCGGAGAGGCGAGGATGGCGAGGCGAGGACGGCGACGCAGGCTGGCGGGCGGCGAACGGCGCGCGGACGGCGGACGGCGCGCGGACGGCGGACGGCGGACAGAGCGGGGCACGCCGGATCGGGGCGGGGCAGCGACGGCGCCGGGGCGGGTCGAGGCGAGGCCGCGGCAGCTGCGGGGCCGACGCCGGAGCTGCACGCGGCGGCGCTGAAAGTCCTATGTTTGGTGTTGGTAATTAGTGACAATGCCTAAGTACTAATCCTATGCCTAAGTTGTTTGTAGCATATGAGGATTAGTACATTCCAAGGTTGGTGGCAAGATGGACATGGTGATCATGGTGGCCACACTTGGATTTGGAAGCAACCCTACGTGATCAAGGCAAAGGTATATGCTTAAGGGTTGTGTTTTAGTAACCAAGACACCTAGTGGGTGTGGTTACATTATAGGATAGATAGCCGTACTATAAAGAGGGGAATGACGCGGCTATTGAACTCCTAAGTGCCTCTAGATGTGCATTTCATGATCATATGCATTTGGATAGAACTAATAACGCCTCGAAAAATGATTGTGAAAATGCTAACACACATGCACATGACATGATCACTTGGTGATGTTAGCACGTTTGCGACGGCGTTGGAGTTTAAGCGGTAGAGAGGGTTTGGGGTTCTCTCTCCCTCCCGCCGAGCGTGCGAGCGCGGGATTCAGGCGATTTTGGGGAAATGAAATGCCTATTTTCCACTACGCCGGAAGTCGAAAATCAAACGAAATTCAAACGGAGGCGAACGGAGGTCACAGTGGTGACCGGACGCAGCACCGGACGCTGCACCGGACGCTGCACCGGACGCGGTCACTGTGCGACCGGCGCGTCCGGTCAGTGTCCAGTGAATGCGCGGTTTTTCGGTTGTTTCATCGGACGCGAGGCGCGTCCGGTCACAGGCCACCGGACGCGTCCGGTGGTCCAGGGAGCTTACTGGACTCCCACCGGACGCGGTCACTGTGGCGTCCGGTCGGTTCTCCAGCGCGTCCGGTGGTTAGTTTGTTTTGCGCGACTCAGTGTTCACCGGCGCGTCCGGTGAGTCACGGGACCGGCGCGTCCGGTGGTGACCAGCGCGTCCGGTCGTTGCGACCGGCGCGTCCGGTCAGTGTTTCGAAATTTAGCCGTTGCGGCACCGGCGCGTCCGGTCAGTTAGACCAGCGCGTCCGGTGAGCGCGACTGCTGCTGATTTCAGTTTCTAACGGCTATATTCGAAGGGGTACGTCTATATATACTCGTTGGCCGGCTCAAGGCTCTCACTCTTGCACATTTGACATACTTGTGAGCACTTTGAGCTAAGCAACTCCCCTCCCACTCATCTCTCTTGCTTGTTTGCATATTCGAAGTGAGATTGAGTGATCCAAGTGCATTTGCATCGTGAGATAGCATCTAGTTGGCACTTGGTGGTTGATTTGCTGCGGGATTCTTGTTTCTCTTGGTGGTTGCCGCCACCTAGACGGCTTAGAGCAGCTTGGAGGCGTTGGCAAGAGTTGGTGATTGTTCTTGGCCACCTCCGGTGATTGTAAGGGGTTTGTGCCTACCTCGGCGGAGCGCCAAAGGCAACATTAGTGGATTGCTCGTGTCATTGCAACCTTTTGCCATTTGGTAGGTTCTTGTGGTGCCTTTTGAGAGGCTCGGTGTGAGACCGATTAGCCACCGAACCACATGGTGAAGAGGGACACAACGGGGACTAGCGTGCCGGCAAGCACGTGAACCTCGGGATAAATCTTCGTGTCATCACTTTCATATTGTGATTGATTGATCCCGGTGTTCGGTTATCTTGGTATTCATTGTTGATCATATTGGTTGGCTCAATACTTCGCCCCTCGGTGATACCCTCCTAACCCTCACTTGTATTACTTTCTTAGTTATCTTTGTTAGCTAGTTTGCTTTGCTAGAGTAGCTCCTTTTGTAGCTTGCTAGTTGTAGTCGTAGTTACCTTCTCGGTTTGTCTTGTGCGGTTGAGTGCAAATTTACTAGAATTGTGAATTGGATAGGTGGCTTGCAAACACCCCGTAGGCTAAGCAAAACTCGCATCTCGCTATTTGTCATATTGATAAACTTGTTTAGCTTGTCTTTGTAGAAAGTTTTAAAAGGCTATTCACCCCCCCTCTAGCCATCTAGACCTTTCAAGTGGTATCAGAGCCGTGGTCACCGTTTGCAAGGCTTAACAACCTCGGTGCAAGATGGCTCAAGTTATGTTCAACCATGTTAATGGCAAGCCTCCATTCTTTGATGGTGTCTCTTCCTTTGATCATTGGAAAAGGAAGATGAAGCAATATCTAGGCAATATACATGAGAAGGTTTGGGATGTGACCAATGAAGGATACATTATTCTTGATGAAGAAAATCTCACTCCAAATGACCGCATCAACAAACAATGCAACACGGCGGCACTTGACACAATCTACCGTGCCATTGATGACAAAGTATTTGAGCAAATCAAAGATCTTGAAAAGGCAAATGAGCTTTGGATAAGGCTTGAAGAAACTTATGAAGGCACTTCAACGGTAAAAAGTGCCAAGCTATATATGCTCAAGGACAAGTTCTCCACTTTCAAGATGAAGGATGATGAATCCATCCCGGAGATGTTCTATAGGCTCCAAGTCATTGTCAATGATCTCAAGGGGCTTGGAGAGAAGGTTGAGGACAAGGACTTCTCACACAAGTTCTTGATGTGCTTACCCAAGAAGTTTGCCACCTTAAGAAGAATGATCTTTAGAGAGGGATTGGACAAGGTCAAACCAACCGATGTGCTTGGAGATATAATGACCGATGCCCAATACAATGATGATGAAGATGAGGTAGAAGAGAAGAAGGAGACCAAGGTCAAGCAAGAGAAGCCCATTGCATTCAAGGCTTCATCTTCTAAGGGCAAGAGCAAGGTGGAGAGTGATGATGATGATCCATTCGATGATGAGACCATGGCCCTCCTAGTGCACAAGATGGGGAGGTTCATGAAGAAGAAAGGATATGGTGCAAGGAAGAGAAGGGACTTCATGAAGACAAAGGAGGTGCTTTGCTACAATTGCAATAGCCCCGATCACATAGTGGCAAAGTGTCCCTATGAAGATAAAAGATATCATGATGGGGAGTTGAAGTTGAAGAAGAACAAGAAGGACAAGAAGGAGAAGAAAGATAAGAAGAGCTTCACTATCAACAAGAAGAAGAAGGGTGGTGGTTATGTGGTCACTTGGGATAGTGACAACTCCGATAGTGATGATGATGAAAGCTCTAGTGATGATGAGAGAACCACTCGGCGAGCCATTGCAAGCATTGCCCTCTCCAACAAGTCATCCATCTTCAACACTACATCGACATGCCTTATGGCCAAGCCTACCAAGGTAAAATATGATGATAGTGATGATGATTCTTGTGCTAGTGATGGTTGTAGGAGTGATGATGAGGAGGATGAGGACTACTCCAAGGATGATCTATTGGGCATAATAGATCAAATGAGCAAGGGCTACAAGAGGACAACCAAGAAATACAAAATCTTAGAACAAGAGCTCATTGCCAAGAGCAATGAAAATGATGCCTTGATGGAGGAGCTCGTTGCTCTCAAAAAGAGTAAGGAGTGCAAAGGAATTGAACAAGAGCTCAAAGCTCTTAGGAAATCCTTTGATGAGCTAGAGGCCTCTCGTGAGTGTCTAAAGGAAGACCACGAGGACCTTGAAGTTGCTCACACTAGGCTTAAGGAAGCCCACTCCTCTCTACTTGAGCTCATCAAGGAGAAGGACCTCAAGTTGGAGAAGCTCATGAAGGAAGCTAAGGAGGAGCAAGTGATTGTCACTTGTGATATTGGACTAACATGTGATATTATTGATGATTCTTTATTTGTTGGTCCTACTAATGCTTCATGTAGCTCATCATCATCCACCACAACCAACTCTACCTCTACTACTAGTGATTCATCACTTGTGATTGAGAATGAGACTCTCAAGAGAGAGGTGGATGATCTCACCCGCGCATTAGGCAATGCCTATGGTGGGGATGCCCGCTTGCTAAAATGCTTGGGTAGCCAAAGGTTCTCTCTTAACAAAGAGGGTTTGGGCTATACTCCCAAGAAGGGCAAGGCGGCCTTTGCTACTCCAAAGTCTCGCTTTGTGAAGAGCAATGGTCGTTATTGCAATAGATGCAAGCAAGTTGGGCATATAGAGATTAATTGCAATAAAATGAACAAGAACAACAACAAGTTTCATGCTAAAATGGATTACATTCCTTTTGATTCTTGTTATGTGCTTACCAAGGGTGAGAAAGGTGTGCATGCTAGGTTTGTTGGTACACCAATTGTGGGTCCAAAGAAGAAGGCCATTTGGGTACCAAAGAGCTTAGTTACTAACCTCCAAGGACCCAAACAAGTATGGGTACCTAAGAAACATTGATTTATTTTGTAGGTAAATTACAAGGCCGGAGGAAGGCATTGGGTGCTTGATAGTGGGTGCTCTCAACATATGACCGGTGATTCAAGAATGTTCAACTCTCTCAAATCAAATGATAGTGGCATTGATAGTATCACATTTGGTGACAATAGCAAGGGTGATGTGAAGGCTCTTGGAAGGATTGCAATCTCAAATGATCATAGCATTTCCAATGTGCTCTTAGTTGAAAAGTTGAACTTCAATCTTCTCTCGGTTGCTCAATTGTGTGATCTCGGTTTCAAGTGCATATTTGGTGTTGATGATGTGGAGATAATTAGTGTTGATGGCTCTAATTTGATCTTCAAAGGCTTTAGATATGAGAATCTATACTTGGTTGACTTCAATGCTAGTGACACTCAACTCTCAACATGCTTGCTCACCAAATCAAGTATGGGTTGGTTATGGCATAGAAGACTTGGTCATGTTGGCATGAAGCAATTGAACAAGTTAGTAAAGCATGACTTAGTTAGAGGCTTGAAGGATGTCACATTTGAGAAAGATAAGCTATGTAGTGCATGTCAAGCCGGAAAGCAAGTAGGCAACACTCATCCATTGAAAAGCATCATGAGTACTTCCAAGGCTTTTGAGTTGTTGCACATGGATCTATTTGGACCAACTACATACACAAGCATTGGTGGCAACAAGTATGGGTTTGTGATTGTGGATGATTTCACTAGATACACATGGGTATTCTTTCTTGGGGACAAGAGTGATGTATTTGACATATTCAAGAAGTTCATCAAGAGAGTGCAAAATGAGTTTGAGACCACAATCAAGAAAGTGAGAAGTGACAATGGAAGTGAGTTTAGAAATACAAGAATTAATGAGCTATGTGAGGAGCTTGGAATCAAACATCAATTCTCGGCCAAGTATACACCTCAATCAAATGGCCTAGTTGAAAGGAAGAATAGAACTTTGATTGATATGGCAAGATCAATGTTAAATGAGTATAATGTGAGTCATTCATTTTGGGCCGAAGCAATCAACACGGCTTGTTTCTATAGCAACCGCCTCTATTGCCACAAGTTTCTAGAGAAGACACCATATGAGATCTTAAATGGAAGAAAGCCCAACATTGCATACTTTCGGGTATTTGGTTGCAAATGCTACATCTTGAAGAAGGGCACTAGATTGAGCAAGTTTGAGAAGAAATGTGATGAAGGATTCTTACTTGGTTACTCCACTACTAGCAAAGCTTATAGAGTTTGGAATTTGGCTAGTGGTTTACTTGAGGAAGTTCATGATGTTGAGTTTGATGAAACAAATGGCTCTCAAGATGAGGAAAATAACTTGGATGATGTTAGAGGAACTCAATTGACCAATGCTATGAAAGAAATGGATATTGGAGATATTAGGCCAAAGCAAGTGATTGATGTGGATGACAACAAAGATCAAGTGCTCCAAAGTCCAATTACACAAGCTAGTGGGTCTCTAATGCAAAATCAAGCTAGTACATCATCTCAAGTACAACAAGATCAACAAGTGGCTAGTTCATCATCTCCAACTCATGATCAACATCAACATCCAAGCAATCAAGTGCAAGTGCTTCAACCAACCAACATTGCTAGAGATCATCCATTAGATTCCATCATTGGTGACATACAAAGGGGAGTTCAAACTAGATCAAGATTGGCATCATTTTGTGCTCACTCTTCTTTTGTGTCAATGGAAGAACCCAAGGACATTGATAAAGCATTGAGAGATCCGGATTGGGTAAATGCAATGCATGAAGAACTCAACAACTTCAAGAGAAATGAAGTATGGGAACTAGTTGAAAGGCCTAAGAATCATAATGTCATTGGAACAAGATGGGTCTTTCGCAACAAGCAAGATCAAGATGGAATAGTAGTAAGGAACAAAGCAAGACTAGTGGCTCAAGGTTACACACAAATAGAGGGTCTTGACTTTGGTGAAACTTATGCCCCGGTTGCAAGATTGGAAGCAATTAGGATCTTACTTGCCTATGCTTGTGCTCACAATATCAAGCTATATCAAATGGATGTGAAGAGTGCATTTCTAAATGGTTACATTCAAGAGGAGGTGTATGTGAAGCAACCTCCCGGCTTTGAAGATGACAAGAAACCCAACCATGTATACAAGTTAAGGAAAGCTTTGTATGGATTGAAGCAAGCACCTAGAGCATGGTATGAAAGATTGAGGGACTTCTTGCTATCCAAAGGATTTGTCATGGGCAAAGTTGATACAACACTATTCACCAAGAAGATTGGGAAAGACTTGTTTGTGTTGCAAATATATGTTGATGATATCATATTTGGTTCAACCAATCAAGATTATTGTGATGAGTTTGGGAAAATGATGGCAAAGGAATTTGAAATGTCAATGATAGGTGAACTTAGTTTCTTTCTTGGACTTCAAATCAAACAAATGAAGGAAGGAACATTTGTGAGCCAAACCAAGTACATCAAAGATACGCTCAAGAAGTTTGGCATGGAAGATGCAAAGGGCATTACAACCCCAATGGGCACTAGTGGAAGTTTGGATAGTGACAAGAGTGGCAACATGGTGGATCAAAAGCTTTATAGATCAATGATTGGTAGCCTACTCTATGTGACGGCATCAAGACCCGATGTAATGTTTAGTGTATGTATGTGTGCAAGATTTCAAGCCTCACCAAGAGAAAGTCATTTGAAGGCAACAAAGAGAATATTGAGGTATTTGAAGCATACACAAGATGTTGGATTATGGTATCCCAAAGGTGCAAGCTTTGAGCTAGTTGGATATTCGGATTCCGACTATGCCGGTGACAAAGTGGAGAGAAAGAGCACTTCCGGGACTTGTCAATTGTTGGGAAGATCACTTGTCTCATGGTCATCCAAGAAGCAAAATAGTATTGCACTATCTACCGCCGAAGCCGAATACATCGCTGCGGGTAGTTGTTGTGCACAAATCTTGTGGATGAAGGCAACATTGAAGGATTTTGGAATCAATTTCAAGAATGTGCCATTGCTATGTGACAATGAAAGTGCCGTGAAGCTAACCAACAATCCGGTTCAACATCAAAGAACAAAGCATATTGATGTTCGTCATCATTTCATTAGAGATCATCAACAAAAGGGTGACATTGCTATTGAGAGTGTGGGCACCGAAGATCAATTAGCCGATCTATTCACCAAGCCACTGGATGAGAAGAGATTTCACAAGCTAAAGAATGAGTTGAACATAATTGACTTCTCCAACATGAGTTGATGCACCCCATATATGACATGCCTCTCCTTCGAGCCCCAAGGTATAATTGGTTGACATGTCATACATTCTATACTAAGGACATGTTTAGTGCATCTAGTCATGATTTCTTATGATCTAGGCTCATTCATGAAAATCAAATGAATTTGAAGTTTATATGGTGCCACTATTGTTTCCATGTCTTGTATGATCTAGTGGTAGCATATAACTTGTTTAAGTAGCTTGTGATCCTAAGTGTTTATTCTAGATCACTTGTCTAAATATTTGCTTCAACATGGTGCATGATAACCCTTCTAGTGAGGTGTGAAGAAGCTTGCCCTTGGTTCAAACCGAAGCATTTTATTTATGCAAGCAATCTAGGTTGAATCACAAACTTGATCCTCACCCCATCATTCAACATGATAATCTATCTAAAATTAATCCCTTGTGGTCATTGGTGCCAAAGGGGGAGAAAATATTGTTCACAAAGATAGATTATAAAGGGGGAGAACCTAAAGGGGGAGAACCTAAAGGGGAGAATTGATAAAAGAAGGGGATCAACTAAAATTTTGAGCACACAAGTAGGGAGAGCAAGCTCTTAAACATGAATGTTGCATTTCTATGTGCACTTCATATGTATGATGCATAGTTATGCATTTCTTTTTCTCCGATACTTTGCTTGTGTGGTGACTTGCTAGTATAATTTGAATGGTGTATTGAAGTACTAGCATGAATAGGAAGTAGTTAGATTTCTCTTGCTTCATGTTTTCAAAGTGGTACTAGAACCTTGCTTTTAACGTTGATCTCACGAGGTTTCTAGTTTTGTTTGTGCTTTTCAAGTGCTATCTAACTACACAAGGTGCTAAGATGGTGTTTATCGCTACTCCGATGGTATCACGCTTCAAAGGTCTATAATCTAAAACACTTAGCACCCATTGGTAGTCAATGCTCCTAATCTTTCCTATCTAACATGTATGCTTCCAAAATCCAAACATATAGCATACATGTAGGGGGAGCCATTGCTATCAATTTGAATTCATGATCACTTGTCCATACTTCTTACACATGGTAATATACTTGGACAATGTGACATGGGTTCAATCAAAATTTTATCATAATATCTTTGTGAAAGGGTTGTCACCAATTACCAACAAGGGGGAGATTGAAAGTCCTATGTTTGGTGTTGGTAATTAGTGACAATGCCTAAGTACTAATCCTATGCCTAAGTTGTTTGTAGCATATGAGGATTAGTACATTCCAAGGTTGGTGGCAAGATGGACATGGTGATCATGGTGGCCACACTTGGATTTGGAAGCAACCCTACGTGATCAAGGCAAAGGTATATGCTTAAGGGTTGTGTTTTAGTAACCAAGACACCTAGTGGGTGTGGTTACATTATAGGATAGATAGCCGTACTATAAAGAGGGGAATGACGCGGCTATTGAACTCCTAAGTGCCTCTAGATGTGCATTTCATGATCATATGCATTTGGATAGAACTAATAACGCCTCGAAAAATGATTGTGAAAATGCTAACACACATGCACATGACATGATCACTTGGTGATGTTAGCACGTTTGCGACGGCGTTGGAGTTTAAGCGGTAGAGAGGGTTTGGGGTTCTCTCTCCCTCCCGCCGAGCGTGCGAGCGCGGGATTCAGGCGATTTTGGGGAAATGAAATGCCTATTTTCCACTACGCCGGAAGTCGAAAATCAAACGAAATTCAAACGGAGGCGAACGGAGGTCACAGTGGTGACCGGACGCAGCACCGGACGCTGCACCGGACGCTGCACCGGACGCGGTCACTGTGCGACCGGCGCGTCCGGTCAGTGTCCAGTGAATGCGCGGTTTTTCGGTTGTTTCATCGGACGCGAGGCGCGTCCGGTCACAGGCCACCGGACGCGTCCGGTGGTCCAGGGAGCTTACTGGACTCCCACCGGACGCGGTCACTGTGGCGTCCGGTCGGTTCTCCAGCGCGTCCGGTGGTTAGTTTGTTTTGCGCGACTCAGTGTTCACCGGCGCGTCCGGTGAGTCACGGGACCGGCGCGTCCGGTGGTGACCAGCGCGTCCGGTCGTTGCGACCGGCGCGTCCGGTCAGTGTTTCGAAATTTAGCCGTTGCGGCACCGGCGCGTCCGGTCAGTTAGACCAGCGCGTCCGGTGAGCGCGACTGCTGCTGATTTCAGTTTCTAACGGCTATATTCGAAGGGGTACGTCTATATATACTCGTTGGCCGGCTCAAGGCTCTCACTCTTGCACATTTGACATACTTGTGAGCACTTTGAGCTAAGCAACTCCCCTCCCACTCATCTCTCTTGCTTGTTTGCATATTCGAAGTGAGATTGAGTGATCCAAGTGCATTTGCATCGTGAGATAGCATCTAGTTGGCACTTGGTGGTTGATTTGCTGCGGGATTCTTGTTTCTCTTGGTGGTTGCCGCCACCTAGACGGCTTAGAGCAGCTTGGAGGCGTTGGCAAGAGTTGGTGATTGTTCTTGGCCACCTCCGGTGATTGTAAGGGGTTTGTGCCTACCTCGGCGGAGCGCCAAAGGCAACATTAGTGGATTGCTCGTGTCATTGCAACCTTTTGCCATTTGGTAGGTTCTTGTGGTGCCTTTTGAGAGGCTCGGTGTGAGACCGATTAGCCACCGAACCACGTGGTGAAGAGGGACACAACGGGGACTAGCGTGCCGGCAAGCACGTGAACCTCGGGATAAATCTTCGTGTCATCACTTTCATATTGTGATTGATTGATCCCGGTGTTCGGTTATCTTGGTATTCATTGTTGATCATATTGGTTGGCTCAATACTTCGCCCCTCGGTGATACCCTCCTAACCCTCACTTGTATTACTTTCTTAGTTATCTTTGTTAGCTAGTTTGCTTTGCTAGAGTAGCTCCTTTTGTAGCTTGCTAGTTGTAGTCGTAGTTACCTTCTCGGTTTGTCTTGTGCGGTTGAGTGCAAATTTACTAGAATTGTGAATTGGATAGGTGGCTTGCAAACACCCCGTAGGCTAAGCAAAACTCGCATCTCGCTATTTGTCATATTGATAAACTTGTTTAGCTTGTCTTTGTAGAAAGTTTTAAAAGGCTATTCACCCCCCCTCTAGCCATCTAGACCTTTCAGGCGCGCCTGGCCGGGGCCGGATCGGGGCGAGGCAGCGCTGGTGAGGGGCCTGGGCGGTGCGGCCGGCGCCGGGAGGGGCCCAGCGCGGGGGGGCCAGCGTAGGGGGGACGCGCCGCGGGGGGGAGCGCGGGGGGAGGGGGGCGCCACTGGGGATGGCCGCGCCGCCGGGGAGGGACCAGCGCGGGGGGGGGCGCCGCCGGGGAGGGCCGCGCCGCGCGGGGGAGGGCGCCGCGCCGCCTGGGAGGGGGCACGCGGCCGCCGGGGAGGGCGCGCGCGGCCGGGGGAGGAGGAGGAGGGGATCCGCCGGCGCGGGAGAGAGGGAGGGGAGGGTGCGGGGGGATGCGCCGGCCGCCGGCCGAGGGACGGCGTCGATGGCGGGGGCGGCCTTGGTGGCGGCGGCGGGCGAGCGGGTTATTTGGGGCAGGCGGGCGGGATTTTGGGGAGGGGAGGGCGGGCCGAGCGGATAAGGCGATGTTTTTCTTTTTTTTATTTTTTCCCTTTGCCGACTGCCAGCATGTGACGCAGTCGGCAAAGGTCTATTTTTTTCAAAAAATTATTTTTTTAATTTTTTTTAAAATACTTTGCCGACTGCTCTGCTCCCTGGCAGTCGGCAAAGGTTATTTTTTATTTTTTTCTCAGAAATTCTTTGCCGACTGCCATCCTCCCTGGCAGTCGGCAAAGGCTCTTTGCCAACTGCCACTGATGGCAGTCGACAAAGAATTAATTTTTTTTTTGATTTTTGATCCCAGTTTTTTTGTGTTGCCTTGCTACAATAAGTACATGATATATTCCAAGTTTGGGGTCATTTTGATTTATTTTGCTATATTCCATTGATTTTTGTTGTTTCTTTGATTTTTTCCGGCAGCTCCAGATTTGAACTGCAGGTACATGAAATAATGGAATCTGGCGATTCAGAAAATGATATTCATCATGTTTGGAGCATGTTGAGGCCGTGTGCGGGGCCTCGCGTGAAATTTCGGCCGTGTTGGTGTCGGAACACACCGAGGCACGCGCGTGAAAAGTGTTTTTAAATTTTATAAAATCGAAACGGAGTCCGAAAATGACGAAACTTGACGACGTGTCTTGTCATCGCATGCGGAGGCTGTGGTAAAAATTTGAGAAAGTTTCGAGCAAGTGGCGACCTCGGGCATGCGATGACAAGACACGTCGTCAAGTTTCGTCATTTTCGGACTCCGTTTCAATTTTATAAAATTTAAAAACACTTTTCACGCGCGTGCCTCGGCGTGTTCCGACACCAACACGGCCGAAATTTCACGCGAGGCCCCGCACACGGCCTCAACATGCTCCAAACATGATGAATATCATTTTCTGAATCGCCGGATTCCATTATTTCATGTACCTGCAGCTCAAATCTGGAGCTGCCGGGAAAAAATCAAAGAAACAGAAAAAATCTACGGAATGTAGCAAAATAAATCAAAATGATCCCAAACTTGGAATATACCATGTACTTACTGTATCAAGGCAACACAAAAAACTGGGATCGAAAATCAAAAAAATAAAAATTATTTGCCGACTGCTAGGGAGGATGGCAGTTGGCAAAGCCTGCACCTTTGCCGACTGCTGACGGAGTGGCAGTCGGCAAAGGTGACGGTGTGGATGGCGTCAACCATGGCCTACCTTTGCCGACTGCAATTCTTTGCCAACTGCCTGGCAGTCGGCAAATCCTGCTTTGCCGACTGTAGGAAATTCCAGTTGGCAAAGGGACCTCTTTGCCGAGTGCCGAAAAAAAACAATTGGCAAAAAAAATTGCAGTCGGTAAAGAGCCAGTTTGATATGTTACATTCATGCTGGTTACATAATACATCCCATAGTTTTGTAGTGGAAAGTTTTTAAAAGATGTTTAGAATTAATTAGAATCAGATTTTTTTGATATCCTTCTCATTTTCCCAAAGAAAAAATTTAACTTTTGGAATCTTCTGGAGATATTTTCATAGGCTCTAAATTTTTTTATTTGGGTGTCACCTGTCCCAATCTACCTCTAGGATCTTTTTCTCAAGATTTTTTGCGGTTTGAAAACCTCACTAGGATTTTTATTGGATTTTTTGGACTAAAAGTGGTGAAACCGCCTTGAAAGCCACCTCTAATTGAGGCAGGGAGGTAATTTTAACAGTTTTGTCTGCCAAGAGAGACAAGTTGTTAGGTTTTAAATTTCTAGGGAACTAGGAGGATTCCCCGTACGTTGCCGTGGGTATGAAGGAGGAATCTATATTTTAGCATTCTAACGTGGACAACTAAATATATTTACTATTATATTGCGTGCATGAAATTAGAAGATGAACTACTACTACACATGTATGCACATGATCAGACGGTGTTAATTGAAAGGGATAAGTGGATCACGTGACGCAAAGAGGTTTAAGATAATAGCTTAGTGGGGTTTGTGTTAATCGTAAAGGATAAGTGGATGACGAAGCACAAGGAGGTTCAAGATAATTAGCCTAGTGGTGTTTGTCTTTATAGTATATATAGATAGATACCTAGACTCATATGATAGTTCAAGCTATCATACTACGGTGATGACTCATACTACATAGAAGTTCAAGTGACCTTAACGACAACACAAATGCCATGTAACCACCACCTTATACTTGATACTGTTTAGTATGAACATGTGACAACTTAGCCCAGAAGATGAATTTGGCTACAACCTTTTTTGGTTAACAATCTAGTTACTCAATTGGTACTAACTCGTATAGGTCCTACTAGCTAGATACCACCACATCCAAAGAAATATCATTTTATTGCACATAAAATTTATTTTGCTTCTTGTTTAGAAACATGAATATGAATTCTGTTTGATGAAATTTAAATTACTGGCACAAAGTTGATACACGAGAATGATATGAAAATAAGTTTGCAAAAATATTGCCAATTGTTTTTTCCTTGTGGTTGAATATGCTAAGGGCATGACCAACATGGGCAAATAGGATTGTTAGCCTCAACCAAAAGTGGTAGTCCATGTAGATGAGGAAGAGACAACACAAATAATCTCACAGCGCAAGCAAGAAGATGCTTTGGAGTATTTTATTTTGGGTCCCACCAAGCATGCAACAGTTTGCAGCTTTCCTTTTTTCACTTTGCTGTTTTTCTCTGGTCGCCTTGCTGGCTGCTGCGCGGCAGAGGCTATGGTTCGCTGTAATGCTCGCTTGACTTGCTGCTTGAACTTTCTGTCAGATGAGGAGGTCGGCACTTCTGCAGGATATTGGTCCTGTTCTGCTGGTCATGTCCAGCTTGTTTTGGCTTGTTTCAGCTTATTCTCTCTCACAGAACACTATTGAATCAGCCGAAACCAGCCGGCTTTTATACCAGCCGAACCAGCCCATTATGACAGATACCGGTATGATGTGTAGGATAAACGCAGGCGTGTTAATTGAGGCTGCACGACACGGTGCAGAGTTGGGCAGGCCTAGCGGGTTCAAGCTTAAGGGTGTTAAATGATACTCCTACGTACTACCTATGCTCTCATGTCATTCGAATTTCTACGTACGAGATTTTTTTTAGCAAATTTTCTACGTACGAGATGCTACCCGGACTGCCCATACAGAATACAACTGTTGTTGGTCTTCCTGAAATTTAAATGGGCTCTGAGCTCAACTTCAACTGTTGCTACTGGCCCATAATGAATAGACCTATTGGACTTCTTGAACTTTAAATGGGCTATAAGCTCAGCTTGGACTGTTGTTTTGGCCCACGAAAATCAAAACTTATCTCTTCATATTAACATATCTAAAGATTCTAAAAAACAGATCTAAAAAGGGACAAAAATATACTTTTGTTTTAATGAAATACAAAGAATCATGAATACAGACACATATAATATAACACCTGGTCATGGTGTGGTGTTAAAAGTACAGAGTGACCTGTTTGATATGGGGCTTTGGGGTGGCCCTGCACCCTCCAGTTGCAGATGGGCTTGTTTGATTCACTAGGCCCTAGCATCTGGCCCGGCTCCGCGCATGCAAATCGTCTTTTTCTCTCCTGCACCCTGGGAAATGCCCCTGAGGTCCGTTTCTACTCGGCCCGGCTGGCTGGAGCGCACTGGCCGCTCGTGGGTGAGATGGAGTCACCTCCTACTCTGTCTCTCATCCATCGGCACCGCTCCCTTCTTCTCTGACTCGTCACTCTGATTCCCCTCCTCGATCTACACCCACAGCTACAACAACGAAGGCGAGCCGACCGTGGACTCCGAGGTAGGGATGAAAACGGACGGAATTTTTCCCGTACCGCCTTGTTCCGTTTTTTATATTTTCCTGTCCGTTTTCGTATCTGCGAGATCCCGTTTTCGTATTTGCGGAAGTAGAAAATGATGTTTTCCGTCCGTTTTCGAGTAATCCCGTTTTAATATGGAATAGACCCGTATTTATTCCGTTTTTATACCGTTTTCAATCTATGCTCAACATGTTCAACAATTACATGAATGTTACGTTAATATAACTACGAATCACCAAATATGTATGTTATGTTCACGTACATAGCATGTAAATGAATATTAAACTTTAAATATATTATTACATGACTTTATATATGTATACTTTGAGAATATTATATTATGTGATCTTAATTTAATTTTCCGGCTCTCCATCCGTATTTGTTCGTTTCCGTATATCCGCATATTCCGATTTCGTTTTCGAACCCGCATTTTTCGAACCCGATCCCGTTTTCGCCAAAAAAAAATATAGAAACGGAAGTAGAAATAGGGTTTTTCTCTCCGTTTCCGTCCGTTTTCATCGCTACTTCGAGGAACGTGAACCCTCCGTGCTCTCTCTCTCTCCCCCTCTCGCTCGCTTGTTTGACCCCTCGCTGGCGAGATCTGTTCTGCCCCCTTGGCCGCGAGCTGCTGGGCGGCACCGGTGGAGGTGCACGAAGCTACTGGGCTACCCATGGAGGAGGAGCGCAAGCAGCTGCAGGAGGTGCGCCGGCCCGCCCTCACCATGCTTTGCGTCCACAGGCTGCACCTGGGAGCACTGATAAGCAAGTTCGACGCGGAGCGTGTGGAACGCCGTGAGCCCGAGCAGCGCCTGTCACGCCACGGCGGCGATGGGGTTCGTCCGCCGCGCCGCCGCTGTCGCGCTCGCTCCGCGTCGCCGTGGGCCTGGCTGCTGCGCCGAGCTGCGGTGCGAGGGCCAGGCTTGTGCCGGTGGAGTTCCTTAGGCCATGCCAGCAGAGTGTTCGATGAAATGCCAACAAGAAGAGAATGAAGAAGGTGAGGTGGTAACATTACCAGATTGTCAATGCAAGGTACTTGTATGCATCTGTGCAACCAAACAAACATAATCTCTATTCGGCTCGGCTCATTTTGGTCTAGGAAACAAACACAAGAGGTTATACCATGGAAGCCGTGCTCGAGCCGGCTACAGCTAGGCCAGCCGGACGTGATCGGCAGGGGCTCTATATCAAACAGACCCTTAGTCATTGGTGCAGCAACATTTCGTAAAGGAAATAATAGTTGGTCATAAGAACCCGGACAAAGCTGAATTATACATGAAAATCATAGCTTCAACAAGACCTAGAATTATGAAACTCAGGAGCAATATCTAGAATTTGTCTTCAAGATCATACAAGATTTTTTTTTCAAACATGAGGTACACCGTGAGGCTAAATGATTTTTCTTTCAAGTTTCAACGGAATGCCACGAGAGGCTGAATGTCTCCTACTAAGTGCTGCCAAAATGGCTAAATCTAGGAGGATAACCCATGATAGCTCTACACCTTTTTTGTGTGCCTGAGTTTTCTATAGAAAATAACGAACATTATTTTCACGTGGGCCTTTGAACAAACAGTCTCTCAGTTTGGTTTCAAAAGGAAATCCACGAGCACGGATGAAGGGCTAGAAAAGTGGTATGGTATAGAAAGATCACAACAGGCGAGAGGCTGTATCCTTTATGCCCCCTTTATTAGAACCTAAAAATTTCATAGGAGTCGTACAAAAATTTCACATAAATTAGTTTAGTTTCACCGAAAAAAACTTATAGAGCCACAACCAAAGCAGGCTACCAATCATGTCCTAACAATCGTGCACGCGTGTATCAGAGTGATGAGCTCCATACTTAAGCGTGGCAAGGATCTATACTACTAAAATAAGGGAAAATTTTAAAAGATGTGTACAATTAATGTCCATAGAAAGTATGGTGATTTCTGCATTGGAGTGCCCTAACACTTCTTCGGTCTCTAAGGTGAGTAGTAAGATTTGAATATATAGCTAACACATGTTTTTTTTTTCCAATCATTCGGAAAGTAATAGGAGGTTTTTGATTGACGATGGGAACCTTCTAAATAACATGCGTCATGTTAAACTGACAACATGTCAAAGATTGTGCTTTTAAGCAATGTCTCTCTCAGTAATAGTAAAAGTAAAGTAAGTAATAGTAAAAGTAAAGTAAGGCGCGCTGCTAAAGATAGTCTAGTAGAAGAAATAGGCCGAGGACTCCCTGATTCAAGAGATAGAAAGGTAAGTTAAAAAAACTCTAGTAGTAACAAGTCAACTTCCTGATTCAAGATCGTATACCAATCCGTAGGTTTCTTTAGGCCTCGTTTAGATGCACTCAAAAAGTTAAAATTTTTTCACTCTTTTTCCATCACATCAATCTTTGGACCCATACATAAAGTAGTAAATGTAGGTAAAAAATAACTAATTACACAGTTTAGTTGGAAATCACGAGATGAATCTTTTGAGCCTAGTTGGTCCATGATTGGACAATATTTGTCAAATAAGACGAAGGTGGTACTATTCATCGGTTTAAAATTTTTTCAGCATCTAAACAAGGCCTTAGTAAAGAAGTCAAGGAATAAGATCAATCAGAAGCAGCGAGATAAAGCAAACAGGATGCAGGTACTGTTATAGAAACTAGGCATGAAACAGGAACTAGAGACAAAGAAGAGAGCCTAATAACGAGCGCTCACCCGGTAGCGCGACCGGTCCCGCCATAACTGCGTCCCTAGTGTTCCTCCAGGCTCCAACAAACAACGCAAACTGTCATAAAAAAAGCCAACGCAAATGGCCGGAGATTAGTCGTCTGGTTACTATTCTAAAACTGGAGTAGTGTGCATTATATAGAAAATTCAAATACAGTTTCATTTTCAAGTTCCGAGCGCCTTTCTCCGTTTTCACGCTGCCTGAATTGCCTAACTTTCACTCGATGTCATTCAAAAAAAAACTTTCATCCAATGTCCACTTTTGGAGCTGCTAGTCAAACTATCAAGAGTGCCGAGTACTCCCTCCGTCCCTTAGTAAGTGTCGCTACCGTATTCATGCCGATCAAACTTTATTAAGTTTGATTAGATTTGTAGAAAATATAAACAACATTTCTACTCCCTTGGTCCCAAAATAAATGACGCTATGTGATGCATGCTATTCAAATTTTTCTCAACTTTGACTAGGTTTAGAAAATATTAGCAACATTTATATCTCCAAATAAGTATATTATGAAAATATATTCAACGATTTATCTTGATACTAATTATGTAACATAAATAATAATACTATCTTATATATGTTTGGTCAAAGGTAACAACATTTGACTTCTCAGAAGTGAGAATGACTTATTTTAGGATAGAGAGAGTATCTCCAAATAAGCTTATTATAAAAATAGATTCAACGATCTATCTAATGATATTAATTATATATTATAAATATTAATATTTTTGTTATATATATTTGGTTAAAGTTAAAAGCATTTGACTCCTCACGATGTGAGAATGATACTTATTTTGGGACGGAGAGAGTAATTGACATGCAATTGAAGAGAAGACCGGAGTAAATCAGTAGCAATCATGTACTCCTGTATCAGACTGGTCACTGGTGTGCTCCATAATTAAGTGTGGCAAGGATATATTACTAGAGTAAACAAAAACTTTAAGGATCCGTTTAGAATGTCGAAGGAATTTCACATGAATCATTTTACTTGAAAAATATAGAAAACATAAAATAATTTTAGTATTTTAAAGTGGGCTTAAAACATACAAAAAAAGAGAAGAGCCTAGATTTTGCTAGGTATTATCGACTGACGACTATTTTATATAAATCTAGTAAAATTAAGAAATGATTGGTTCCTAGAAAAAGTCATGCGTGTTTTTTTAAAGGAGGGCAGGAGGCACCATCACTGTCAACGGTGTCATGTTTTCAAGTCCGTGTGGACACGGATAGCGAACCCGTTCTTTGTAGCTGGAATGAGTGGTTAGGGTCGGCCGAGCCAACCATTTTTTAACGAGTCATCACTAGTACTACAACAAATGACGCAAATGGCCGAGAATTAGTCGTCTGGTTACTGTTCTCGACCTGGACTAGTGTTGATTTTACTATAGCAAATACAGCATGATTTTTCTTCTTGAAACATTATACAGCATGATTTTCAAAATTCGAGCGCCTTTCTCCGTTTTCACGCCGCCTGAATTGCCTAATTTTCACTCAAAAATGTCCACTTTTGGAACAGTCAGTCAACTATCAAGAGTGCTGAGTGCTGACTGCTGAGTGCATCTCACTCACCCAAAACCAACCGTTGCCCAACTAACAAGCAAGCTACCCAACGTGTGCGCGCGGCCGTGGATGGTGACGGAGGGCAACAACGACGTCGAGAGGCTGCCCCTCGTGGAGGAGGCGGAGCCCTTCCGGGCCTACAACGCGCGGTGGCGCATGCCGCACGACGTCGTCGCGGTCCCGGGTGCCGGCGCCGCCTCGCGGTCGCTGCTGCCGTCGGGGGACAACCTCTACTACTCCTTCGACGCGGCGGGCGGCGTGGTGCACGTCCTCATGCTGGGCTCGTAAGCCGACCACGACGTGGGCAGCGCGCAGCACCGGTGGCTCCAGCACGACCTGGCGGCGGTCGACCGGCGCCGGACGGCGTTCGTGGTCGCGCTGGTGCACGCGCCGTGGTACAGCAGCAACGACGCGCACCGTGGGGACGGCGACGCCATGGAGCCCCTGCTCCTGCGCGGCGCGCGTGTTGACGCCGTGTTCGCGGGGCACGTGCACGCGTACGAGCGGTTCGGGCGCGTGCGCGCCAGCAAAGGAGGATCCCTGCGGGCCCGTGTACGTCACCGTCGGCGACGGCGGCAACCGGGAGGGGCTGGCGGGGAAGTTCGTCAACCCGCAGCCGGCGATCTCGGCGTTCCGGGGGGCCAGCTTCGGGCACGGCCGGCTTGAGATGGTGAACGCCAGGCATGCGCTTTGGGCGTGGCACCGGAACGACAACGATGACGCGGTGGTCGCCGACCAGGTGTGGATCACCAGCCTCGCGGCCAACCCAGCTTGCAACAGAAACATGAACAGGTTGTGACCAGCTCAGAACCGATGAACGACTTGTGCTAGCGTTGGAATCTTCGTCAGTAAATTCATGACTTGTTATTTCTTCTGCACAAAGAAAAATTTCATTCATAAATCTGTCAAATGTCTCGTGAAGAAAGAAAAGTACACTACATTTTACCTCCCTAAGATATAGTCGGAGTTTAGATTTTCCTTATAGTAGTTTAATATTGGACAGGCTGCCTCCCTGAACTCTCAAAACCATTTAAACTGTCTCATGTCCTAGTCAGATATGGTTTTTCAGGATTTTTAGTTCAAAAAACAAATTCTGCAATCACATTATCGGAATTTTAAAACACAAAAAATATCTTGAAGATTTGAAAATTCCAAAAAGAATTCTAGAGGCAGAATGGGACTCGAGAAACCAAAATAAAATAATTTAGAGCTCATGAAAATATCTCTAGAAGCTTTTAGAAATTGGATTTATCTCTAAAAAGTAGAGAATGCAATCAAAAATCTAGAGAAGTCCTTAAACATTTAATCTATATCTAATGGGTCTATCTACAATCTACTCGGGTGTTTCAAAAGGTACCGACACCCGAGTGACAGATCTGTTAAAATCACACGATTCTACCGAAGCAAGGAAACCGAGTGTTTTAGGGCTAGGAATCACTTGATTTCCATAAGGACACGATCCACATCTAAGGGACCAAATATAAAAGATCAGATAAATGCAAAAGTCAAAATAAAAAATTGAAAAATAAAAAATGAGATTAACAAAACAAATCAACATATTATTTTATGAAAGGTAAATTGGAAGAGTTTTCAAAGAAAAAGCAAAGAAAACATACAAATTTAAAATAAATATGCCAAACAAATTAACATATTATTTCAAAGGGAAACCAAATAAAACATACAGCAAAAACACCAAAAAAATGATCGGTTAAATGTTCAAGTATTCTGACCATCCACGTGTACAAATAATCAATTTACATCAGTTGAACACGTAACTTATACCTAAACAGAGATAGTAAATTATGGTGCAACGAGATGTAATCTACTCCGTACATGCATAGGTCCAGAGTGAGATGATGTGCCCTGACTGCATCTGCAGTTTGACTCGATTTATAGAAAATACGTGTAACATTTGTATCTCTAAATAAATTTATTAAAAAACTAGATTCAAAAATCTTTTCAATGATACTAATTATGCATTATAAATATTAATATTTTTTAATATATATTTAATCAAATTTATTTCTTAAGAAGCGGAAACGATAAAAATTTAGGGACGGAGGGAGTACACTTTCTCCAAAGAGAAAAATTCACCGTCGGTCTCTCAACTTGGCTCAAGGTGTCATCTAGGTCCCTGAACTTTCAAAATGATATCTGTGGATCTCTAAACTTAACAAAGGATGTCATTCAGGTCCCTAAACTTTCAAGGTAATCACCACAAGTGTCTAAACTTGGCAGAGGGTGTCATCTAGGTCCCTAAACTTTCAAAGTGATCACCGCAGATCCCTAAACTTGGCCGGCAGTGTCGTCCTAGTCTAAATGTAGTCTAACCCACTCTATAAGCTGGCGTGGCACGCTGACTGTACATTAGACGTGGATCCAACATGTGACAATTAATCAATCATTATTTATATAATATTTATCATGAAATTATAAATTATATAAAATAATTTACATCAGCAAAAAAAATAAATTAAAGTATTAAAATAATTTATAACAATAAATATATTAGGTTTAAACTAAAATGAAAAAATACTAAAATTAATTTAATAGTTATGTATCATTAATAGTATTAAAATAATATTAAAAGTTAACTATAGTATTAAAAGTTCTAATATTATAATACTACTATTAAAAGTAGTATAGTATTATAGTATAATATTATACTACTATTAATAATAATATTATTAAAAGTTCTAATACTAGTATTATTGTATTAGAACTTTTAATAATAGTATTATAGTATTAAAAGTTTTAATAATAATGTTATAGTATTATAGTACTAATAATAGAGAAAAGTTACATCTATAATACTATTATTAAAACTTTTTAAAATAATACTAAATTAGAAGTAACTTTTTATAGAGAAAAATTTTAATGCTAAATGTAACTTTTAATATTATTTTAATACTATTAATGATACATCAATATTAAATTAATTTTAGTATTTTTCTATTTTAGTTTAAACCTAATATATTTGTTGTTGTAAATTATTTTAATACTTTAATTTATTTTTTGCTGATGTAAATTATTTTATATAATTTATAATTTCATGATAAATATTATATAAATAATGATTGATTAATTAACACATGTTGGATCCACGTCTAACGTACAGTCAGCGTGCCACGCCAGCTTATACAGTGGATTAGACCATATTTGGATCAAAATGACACTGCCGACCAAGTTTAGGAACCTGCGGTGATTACCTTGAAAGTTTAGAAACCTGGATAACACCCTCTGCTAAGTTTAGGGAGTTGCGGTGATCATCTTGAAAGTTTAGGGACCTGTATGACACCCTTTGTCAAGCTTAGGAACCCATATATATTATTTTGAAAGTTTAAGGATCTAGATGACACCTTTAAGCCATGTTGAGAGACCGGCGTTGAGGGACCGACGCTGAATTTTCTCTTCTCCAAACTCCAAAGTCTCTGCAGACTGCATGCATGTGGCGGGCCCAGGAGGAACAGCGCCCAAAGTGACCACTGCAGCACAGCGCAGCACTCGCCCGACGCGACCAGAGTATTCCGTAGTCTTTAGCAGCACGGCAGCATGGGCATCGATGCCCTTACCTGGCGCGCGTGCGCCTGTAGGGGTAGCGGCGCACGAGCGTTTTTAGGGGTAGGAGCGTGCACGGGTGACATTAGCGAGAAGGTCAGGGCTGAGAGGTGCATGCCAATGAATTTTGCATGCAGTCATGCAGCCACCCCGAAAACAACATTAATTATCACACATAGTAGAAAAAACGGTTAACTCCGTTGTAAACTTTTTTTCCGTGCACCAAAAACTTTAGACTCATAATTTATAAACTTTGAACTATCACGCTGTAAATTTTATACTGCTAGGTTCAAAACATTACACATGAAATTTATAAACTTTGAACTACCACGTTACAAACTTTATATTGATATGTTCAAAACTTTACACTTAGAATTTATAAACTTTTAACTATCATATTACAAACTTTATACTGCTAGATTCAAAACTTTGAACTATCACATTATAAACTTTGTACTATTACGTTTAAAACTTTGGGATTTTAAAACTCTACACCTATTTCAGAAACTTTATACTAGCTCATTTTAAACTTTGTACTGACATGCTATGAACTTTATACATCTAAATTGGAACTTTGTATTTTGAAACTTTACACTCTAAGTTTTAAAACTTTGTACTACAACATTTGAAACTTTATACTCCTAGACGAAAAACTTTATCATCACGAAAATTATTTCGAAACATATCCAGCAGGGATCTACTTTTATAGATCTCGTTATAATGAACATAATGATACAAACGGAATTAAAAATAGATGCTTGATAAAAAAAAGTTATCACTTTTTAAAGTTTTGTATATCATTTGTAAATACCGAAAGAACAGATCTGACACGTAACACGTGCCCCCTCCCCTCTCCACGCCTCACTCTGCCCCCGCTCCCCTATGTGTCATGTGTCCGTGCGCTCCGTCCCCTCTCCGCTGCGTGCTATGCATCTGTGCACTGCTACACACGCGCGTCAACTAGTGATTGGGCATGAGCATGGGCCACTGCTGGCTGATAGCTTGCTCCACTTAAACCGACATCATCCCCAGCGTTTACAGCGTTGATCTGACGGCGAGCAAATAGAGTGAGACATGCGCCAGAATCACTTAAGTGTTGTTTATATATTAAGTATCTAATTACATTTTATGAATGTTTCACAACAAAAATATGAGATGCAACTAACATGAATGCATTTAACGAGAATGTATGTTGCATTCATGATGGTTACATCTCATAGTTTTGTTGTGGAAAGTTTTAAAAGATGTTTATAATTATTAGAATTAATTATAATGTTATCTGAATTTTCAGATTTTTCTGGATGTTCTTCTCATTTTCCCAAAGAAAAAAAAATTAAGTTTTGGAGTCTTCTGGAGATATTTTCATGGACTCTAAATATTTTATTTGTGTTTTTGTGTCCCAATCCACCTCTAGGATTTTTTCTCGAGATTGTTTGTTGCTTAAAAACTTCACTAGAGTTTTATTGGGTTTTTTGAACTAAAAGGATGAAACCTCACTAGAGGTCTTTTAAAAAGTTTTGTGTGCTGAAAGAGACAAGATGTCAGGTCTTCAATTTCTAAAGAAAACCTAGACTCCTACAATAGCTCAGGCTACTAACAGAAGTTCATTGACTTTGACGACAACACAAATGTCATTTAACCACTTTATCCATGATCCTTTTTTAATATGAACATGGGTCACAATTTGGCCCAGAAGATGAATATGGTTGCAGCCTTTTCTGGTTTCACACGAAATGAACAATCTAGTTACTCAATTGGTGCTAACTCGTATAGGTCCTGCTAGCTAGATACCACCACATAGCAAAAGAAATATCATTTCATTGCGCACTTAATATTTTTTTGCTTCTTGTTTAGAAACATGGATATGAATTCTGTTTGATGAAATTTAAATTATATGGACACTCATACAAAGTTGACACATGATAATGATATGGAAATAAGTTAGCAAAAATATTGTGAACTATTTTCTCCTTGTGGTTGAATGATAAGGGTTAATTGATAAGTACTAGTACTTATGTTGTCACTGAAGTCATTCGAATATCTATATGACGTATACTAATAATTATAATTATAATATATACTCCTCTGTCCCCCAAATAAATCAATTCCTAGAATTCATGTCAATCAAACCTTTTTAAGTTTGACTAACTTTATAGAAAAGAATAACAACATATATGACATAAAATGAGTATATTATGAAAATATATTCTATGGTACATCTAATGATACTAGTTTGATATTATAAATCTTGATATTTTTTTCTATAAATTCGGTCAAAGTTTAAAAAAATTGACTTAAGACAACATTAGGAATCTATTTATTTAGGGACAGAGGGAATACCGAGTGCAAGATGCTACCGGGATTGGCCCATAGAATAGAACCATTGGTCTTCCTGAACTTTTACTGGCCCATAATGAATCGAACTATCGGGCTTCTTGAACTTTAAATGGGCTATAAGCTCAGCTTGAATGGTTGTTTGGGCTTCCCACGAAAATCAAGACTTATGTCTTTACATTAACTTGCTCAAAAAAAATCTCTCTTTTTTTCGAAGGGAAGGGAGACTTATATTAAATCTTGGCGCAATACATCCCTAAATTAGACATGAAAAAATTGAAATAAAAAATACATAATAATCTATCCAAATTCTTCCATCGTCTTCTTCCCTAATGGCTTCTCACGAACGCTGGAGCCAAAGTGTAGTCCTCATGCCGAATCCAACGACCAACCCCAAAACTTTTGACATGCTGCAACATTCAACGTTTCAGAACCAGTCTAAAATGCATCTCAATCAAAGAATATCGGCAGTTGCATCGTCGGGTACGACATAGGATACAAATTCATCACCTGATTTCATCTCCACGACTATCAATGATGAGATCGATGCCCCAGAGTCGTTGTCCTCGTAGGGGGCTCCCAGAAGCACCCTTTCCTTGTGGATAAAGGCCACAAATTGGCCGCCTGCCGATGAAATTGATGCCTGCAACAATGATCTCGTCGTGGCAATCACCGAAGTCGTCGCAGGAAACACGATCTCGCTCGGAAATTATCTGATTTCGCTAGAAGATTTATTTGACTAAAACCTAAGCAACTAGATATGAAAACTGCGGGAAAAGATGGGTCCCCTCCTCTTCCTATCCTTGGCAGATGCACCGGAGAGGAAGAAGGAGAGGGGCCCTAGGCACAGCGGCGGCGGCGGTAGCGAGAGTGTCTGTGGTGGCGGCGGCTGCGTAACCTGTCTCCAAGCCATATACGATATAAAAAATCTCTTTACATTAAGAGATTTTAAAAGGGACAAAAATAGACTTTTGTTTTTTTTTCTCGAATATACGTAATAGATTTGCGTATCATTGTAATTAAGAAGATTTTAACATACAAAAGACACATTGCTGAAGCGCCCTAGGATACCTACACGATTACAGCCGTAGGCTGGACCGTCCTATCATTTTTTATTCAAATTTTAGTATTATATAAATGGTAGATAATTAGATGTGGATAACAATGCAACACCGTAAGAAGTTATCTTGCGTCTCGCTACCGGCGCAATCCTGTTCTGATGGCCGGTAAGAGCGCTTCCTCGACGCTGATTTTTATTTTTAAAATACAAAAAATCATGAATCTAGACACATATGCAGCACCTGGTCATCGAGTGGTGTCAAAAAGTACGGCACGGTGAGGCTAAATGATCTTTCTTTCAACCGAACGCCACGATAGGCTGAGTGTCTCCTACTAAGTGCTGCCTAAATGGCTAAATCTAGGAGGATAGCCATGATAGCTCTACACTTTTTTTTGATAGGCTCTACACTTTTTTTTGTGTGCCTGCGTTTTGTATAGAAAACTAGAATCATGCCCGTGCGTTGCACCAGAGCGAAATAATATCGATGGCATTGTTTCGTTTATCTTATAATCCGTATTTTTCAACTTTTTTGTCAGTCGGAATAGTGTTTTCTCTCATAACAAATTAGTGAATAGTATTTTCAGCTATGACTTTTCAGCGAAGCGAATGGGCTCATCATGATAATTTAAATGAAATAATATCATGATAATTTATGTTCTGAATGTTAGTAACAATCCATTTTTACATAATTACCATTCTTCACCGAGCATTCATTTTTTTATATGAAATTAAAACAACCTACTCCCTTCGTCTTAAAAAATTGCAATATAGCACTCGTTGCATAAATCAAGGTGATCAGCAAATTAAAAAAATGCCCCTATAGATGCTGCTGAACATTCCCCGTGATTGAATATGAACTGCAGCATCCAAAGTACTCCACCGAGCGGCAAAGATCAAACATGCACAGTTTTTTTTTTCCAGCGTGGAGTTTTTTTTTACGGGAGACGTGGATATTTTTTCTTACCGAGAGAATGGGTCCCGCTTGGGCCTGCTACTCTATCCTGTTGATTATATGGATGTTTTTTCTGGGACAAAGTTTGAATTGTAGAGTTTTTTTTTTGACTGAGGGAGTAATTCATACCGTAACAACTGTGATCATTATAACTATTTATTGTACCACATCTTGTCCTGGAATGTTGAAACATCTTCATTGTGTTGGAAGTATCGTCCTGCATATAAGATTTTTTAAATATTTAATAAAGCTCGTTTGAGTATATAACACATTAACATGAGATTACCTCTGTACTTTGCACCAGTTTCGGCCAGAGGAAGGTGGGACCCGCGGTTTATGTACTCGGAATTTGGAGGCGCGCACACCAATTTTGTTGGACGAAAGCTCTACTTATTTTTTAAGTAGTGACAGATAACTAACATTAGTTTCACATGACCCTTTGAACAAATCGTTTCGCTGCTGATGCTGAAAAGTACTGTTTGCTAATTTTATTATGAAAGAAAAACAATGTAGAATGACTGATAAGCCATGCTGATAAGTCAAGCAGTCACTATCAATTTGGTTTCAAAAGGAAATCCACGAGCACGGATGGAAGGATGGAAAGATTGTAGTGGTATGGTATACAAGATCACAATAGGCGACTGGTTGTATCCTTTATGCCCCCTTTAGAACCTTAAAATTTCATAGTAGTCATATAAAAATTTCACATAAATCAGTTTAGTTTCACAGAAAAAAAACATATAGAGCCAGGACCAAAGTAGGCTACCAATCACGCCCTAACAATTGTGCACGCGTGTATCAAACTGATGAGCTCCGTACTTAAATGTGGCAAGGATGTACAACTAAAACAAAAGGAAAACTTGGGAACGCGTGGGTGGCAGGGTGAAAGGTCCTAATAGCTAGAGGGGGGTGAATAACCTAACAAAATTCTCTACAACAACACTTGATCAACTTGTTAGATAAATATGAGGCGAAGCGAATTTTGCACTAGCTCTACAAAAGTGATGCAAGCCTCATATTAACAAATCTAGTTTCTATGATCACTAAGCACACAACAACTAGGTCACTACTCACTAAGCTAGTGTGCTCTCAAAGACTAACTAAAGAGCCACACTAACCACACTAACAAGCTCTCAAAGACTAGTTACACTAAAGAGCTTGTGAAAATGTAGAGAGTGAGTAGGATGATTATACCAACGCGTCGACGAATGAACCAATCAATTACTATATAGATGAATGCCAATGAAGACCAATCACCTCGGAATCAATGATGACATAATGATTTTTTACCGAGGTTCACTTGCTTGTCAGCAAGCTAGTCCTCGTTGTGGTGATTCACCCACTTAGTGGTTCATGCGCTAATTGGCGTCACACGCCAAACCCACAACGGGTGCTGCATAATCAACACAAGATAGGGATCCACAAGCCACGCACAATCCACTAGAGATGCCTTTCGTGAACTCCCATGGAAAAGGCTCAAGAACCCCTCACAAACACCACGATCGGAGCCGGAGACCATCACCAACCTCCTATTGACGATCCTCGCTGCTTCAAGCCGTCTAAGTGGTGGCAACCACTAAAAGTAACAAGCAAATCCCGCAGCGAAACACAATCACCAAGTGCCTCTAGATGCAAACACTCAAGCAATGCACTTGAATTCTCTTCCAATCTCATAAAGATAATGAATATTGGTGGAGATGAGTGGGAGGGCTTTGACTAAGCTCACAAGGTTACTATGTAAATGCAAATAGCCAAGAGAGTGAGCTAGAGCTGGGAATGGGGCTTAAATAGAAGCCCCCACGAAATAGAGCCATTGGGCTCACACAGTCAGCCTGTCTCTCGCTGACCGGACGTAGCTCGGCCAATGTTCGGTCACTAGATGGAGGCCACGTGTCCCCTCCATTCAACCAGAGCCGCATATCTTCAAAGTTCGACTTCCCGCGCGGTTTAAAGTGAGACCGGACGCACCGATCCCGAGATCTGCCGTGCCAGCCCCGTGTCAGATCACCACATGCTCGCATGCGCCGACGACGATCGACCAGACGCGTCAATCAAGTCGGCCTCCCAACGTCAGGTGAGGTCCAATAAGGTCCCCGAACGGTATTTCCGCAACCCACTACCAGAAATCGGTTCTATGCCAAGTGTCAAGTGGTTTGCCTAGTGTTTTTTCGGGCACTCGGCACTCGGCAAAGTTAAATTTCAAAGCACATTTTAAAGTAGTAAATTAATTCAAATGAAAAAGTTTTCTACTATAAATTTGTATAACTTCTTAAGATCTACAAATTTTATTTTGATTATTTCTTCATTCGACAAAGCGATAGTAACGTTGTTCACAAAATCTACATCTCTCTCATAAGTTTCATGAAACTACAAGAGAGATATATAAGATTTATGAACAATGTTAGAACCATCATGTTGGATGAACAAATGACCAAACAACCAAAATAAACTTTGTAGATCTTGAGAAGTTACAGAATTTTGTAGTTGGAAACTTTTTCATTTGAGTTCATCTTGTCATGCAAAACTACATTTGAATTTTAAAATTTTAAAGTTCAAAATTTTCAAACGATCTCGGATGGAAAACACCCAAAATGAAAATTATAGATCTCGTAAAGCTATGAAACTTTGTAGTTGATAACTTTTTCATTTGAGTTCATCTTGTCATGCAAAACTACATTTGAATTTCAGAATTTCAAAATTCGAATTTTTCAAACGACCTTGGATGGAAAAACACCCAAAATAAAAATTGTGCATCTCGAAAAGTTATGAAACTTTGTAGTTGACAACCTTTTAATTTGAAATCATCTTGTCATACAAAACTACGTTTGAATTTCTCAAATTTGAAATTTAAATTGTGTAAACGACTTTGGATAGAGAAACTTTCTAAATAAAAGTTGTAGATCTCAAAAGGTTATGAAACTTTGTTGTTGACAACTTTTTGATTTGAATTCGTTTAGGGTCTCAAACAAGTAATTTATACTTGATTTAGAGAGTATGACAATGGTCCCGATGCTATTTTTCTAAATAAACCCTCTGCAGTATACAAATCACCAAAACTCGTGAAATTCATTAGTTTAAACCCATATTCTATGTAGGTAATTTCTATTATACCCCTTTTCCACATTTAGTTGATGGTTTATTTTAGTAGTTATCGATCGTCAACACATGTGTCAATGACTTGACGATGAACAATGAACCGTCAGCGTCCGATCACTCCTCTATTCTGAGTTAGATCACATTTCATGGTGACCGGACGCGCAGGTCCAGCGTCCGGTCCTGCGTCCAATCATTGTTTCTTAGTGACAAAACACCTCCTTCACTTCACCAACTCCTCCACCCTTACTCAAATGTGCCAATCACACCAAGTGTATCACTTTGTGCACATGTGTTAGTATATTTTCACAAACATTTTCAAGGGTGTTAGCTCTCCACTAGATCCTAAATGCATATACAATGAGTTAGAGCATCTAGTGGCACTTTAGAAAACCACATTTCGATACGAGTTTCACCCCTCTTCATAGTACGACTATCAATTCTAAATGTGATCACACTCGCTAAGTGTCTCGATCACCAAACCAAAAAGCTCCTACCATTTATACCTTTGTCTTGAGTTTTTTGTTTTTCTCTTCCTTCTTTTCAAAACCGAGCACTTGATCACCATGGTCATCACCACCATGATCTTCATCCATTTGCTCCACCACTTAGAATGCCTACCAATCTATCTCACATACACTTAGAGCACATAGGTTAGTAGTTAGGGTTTCATTAATTCACAAAAAGCAAACTAGAGCTTTCATAGGGGCCGGTGGCTGGCTTCCTACCAGCCAGGGTTCGAGTCCTACAAGGCACTAGTTTCCTACCAGGGTTTCCCCCACTTTCTTATTGCAGGGACCTCAGGCGTCTATGGACCACAAGGGGAGGCGACGTGCTCGTCGCTAGCGAAGCTGTGTCTTCGTTAGGGATGAAAGTGGTACGGATATTTTCCGACCATATTCGAGACCGAATTCATTTAGAGGGGTTTAGATCTGTCCGTATCCGAATTCAGATATTCAACATTCGATACCGTATTCATATCCGAATACCCAAATAGTATATTTATGATGTCGATATCCAAATGTATCCTATCCGGCATGGTTGATACTATCCGTATTCGAATCCGAATTTGGGTAAAAATACGAAAACAAATGTGATATGAGCGATATCCGTCCGTATCCGATCCGTTTTCATCCCAAGTCTTCGTACATATCGTGTAGGCATATATGTATGATAGTATAAGGTTCTGGATCTAGCGTACACCTTAGTGGCCTGTGTTGGTGTGTGTCGAGTGTGTGTGCGTGTGTTTGGTTGTATGTTCAGATACTACAACTTGTAGATCTGAGGAAAAAATAAGGGAAAACTTTAAAAGATGAGATAATTATTTCCTTGATCCTAGAACAAGTTACATTTTCTTTCTTGGCCTTTATATTTTTAAAGTTACTTATTTGGCCTGAAAACTATCCTTAGTTCTTTATATGGCCCTCCCGTTAGGATTTAATAGTGTTAAGTTAGGAGGAAAATGACGATTTTACCCATGGCGAAAAATGAACCAGTACATAGTTTAGTTTATCTTTGTTTAATTTTGCGAAATATTTAGTCAGGGGCAAAATAATTCCATGTTCAAAAATAATATTCCTTGTCTTATGTAATTATGACAAGTTTAAACCATGTGAAATATTACTCAAAATTAAACACAGACAAGCTAAACTTTTAAGTTTGCACCTCTGCAAAGCTTTTTGGGGTTTGCGGGCAACCAGCATATATGGCCAAAAAAAACCGTCTGATCTGTGTTTTACTGTCCTTATTTACCCCACCAATCCGGTCGTTTCAAATAGGAGAGATTGCTAAAGAAGTTATAAACGAAGTAGAGATTATCTTGGACAAAGCTAGCTTCTAGGCTGGAAGATGGCCAAACTGTACGTGTTTATTGCCCGGAGGAAATACCTGGAGTCCTTATAGGTGATTTTGTTTAAAGTCCTCCTTGAAAGGTGCAAAGTTCTTTGCTTCATTCAGTCTCCATATACATGTGCCTAGCTCTTCTCTGTCTGCTCCTGTCCTGTAAATGACATTTGTGTGTCCTTTCACTTTGGCAAGCATTAGCAGGACGCTTCGCATCCTTGCTTTGCTTGCGACAAGGGCAAAGAGAGAGGAACCCTGAAACCTTGCTTGTCTTGTGTGCATTGCCAGGACAAGTACCTATACCTTGAGTGCTACTTGGGTTACTTGGCCGTTGGCCCGCGCACCTTGAAAAAGCAAAAATGTTCTTCGCTTCGGTCTCTATATATGCTCGATCGAGATGTTTGCCATGCTCCACCAGAGCCTCCAGCCCTCAGCCTCTCACATTTGCACACCATACCTCGTGTAAGCCGGTCCTCGATCACATTAGCAGCAGCTTCATTCGCCTGGGAAGCTTCTGCTTCCATTGATTCCACCTCACAACGTACGACTAACAACAAATCGAAGGAGGAGAGAGAGGAGAGACCGAGGGAGCAGCAGCAGCAATGGCGGACCTTGTGCTTGGGTTGGCCAAGTCGGCGGTGGAGGGGACGCTAAGCGCTGCCAAGTCGGCAATTGAGGAGGAGGAGAAGCTCAAGAAGAATATCCAGCGCGACCTGATGCTTATCTCGGACGAGTTCGAGATGATGCATTCTTTCCTCGTCGTCTCCAAGGAGCGAGCCACTGACGAGATGGTGAAGACCTTGGTGAGGCAGGTCCGCAACCTGGCCTTGGACGTGGAGGACTGCATTGAGTCCGTTGTGCTCATGGATATCAAGTCCCATGGCCATTGGTGGCGCCGCTTGCTCTCGTTCTCATCCTGCATGCGAGCAGCGGCGGCGCCCCAGCTGGACGATGCAGTCACTGCTATAGAGTTGCTGAAATCCAGGGTCGAAGCCGTGGGGAAGAGGAACGAGCGCTACAGGCACATCGGCGACGCCGGATGCTGCAAGTCCACTGAGAAGACAACGACGACGACGACGACGACGAGTCATCAGCAGCAGCACCAGCAGGCGTTATCCGATGCCGATGCAGCGGGGATCCTTATCGAGGCGAGGGAAGCCAAGAAGAAGCAAAGCGGCCCAAAAGACCTCATCCAGTTGATTAACAAGATAGACACTGTCATTCCGCTTCAAGTGATCTCGCTGTGGGGAGCATCCGGCGACCTTGGGGTGGCATCCATTATCAAGAAGACACGTGACGACCCAGAAATCTGCAGCAAGTTCAGTTTCCGTGCTTGGGTGAAACTGACGCAACCCTTCAATCCCCATGAGTTCATCCGGAGTTTGATGGCTCAGTTGTACACAAACTGTTGCCGGCAACAAGGAAGCAGCAGCAGCAGCACCGCAGAATTGCTGAAACAAGCGGATGCGGTTATGACTATGGAAGGCACACGACTCGCTGTGGAGTTCTCCAAGGAAGTGATGAGCGATCACAGATACCTAATCTTCCTGGAAGATTTGCCCAGCACAGTTGACTGGGAGGCTGTCAGGTTGTACCTACCTGACAAGAAGAATGGTAGCTGCATCGTCGTGCACACCCAGCATCCCGAAGTCGCAAGCTTGGTCGTCGGAGAATCACACCGAGTACTGGAGTTGGAGCACTTCTCAGCTGACCATTCTGTTTGTGTCTTCTTCAATGAGGTACGGTATACATCCAAACATCATCAATAACTATCAACATCAACATGATATCTATCTGACAATCAATCATATTTCATATGTATTGCTGAGATGAAGAAACGTAGCAGCACAAGAGATCTCATGGAGCTGATCAACATGAAGGAGAAAGACGATGCCCACCATACTCCACTTCAAGTGATCTCCGTGTGCGGAGAAATAGGGGATCTTGAGGTGCAGATGGAATCCATCATCAAAAAGACCTGCAACGACAACCCAGAAATCTGCAAGAAGTTCCAGTACCGTGCTTGGGTGAAGGTGATGCATCCCCAGCTTATTGAGCCCTTCAATCCCCTCGAGTTCTTCGGCTGCTTGCTGGATCAATTGTGCACAAATTATTGTCCACGGCATGGAAGTGCCCAAGATTTCCTGAAGCTGAAAGGTGTGAAGGCGATGGTTACCGAAGACGTCGTATTCATCAAGGAGTTCATGAAGCAAGTGATGAGCGATCAGAGGTACCTAGTCTTCCTGCAAGATATGGCCAGCAAGGATGACTGGGACGCCATTAGGGAATACCTACCTGACAAGACCAATGGCAGCTGCATTTTCGTGCACACCCAGCAGCCCGAAGTTGCAAGCTCGTGCGTCAGACCACCACACCGAGAGCTGGAGCTGCTCTCCGCTAACCATTCTCTTCGTGTCCTCTTCGAAGAGGTACGTATGCACTGCTTCTCTCTTCAACGTCAACACGATCTCGAAGGCAATGTACGTGTTAGTATATACTATATAGCATATACCAAAATTGTTCCTGATTATTTATACTCCATCTAAAAAACTCCATATTCTAGTATTCAAAAAATATCCCAAAAAACTTGATGTTCTAGCTCTTGACAATAGATTGGCCATATCAGCTGGAGATTGTCATCTGCATGTCGTGTTACATTAATTTTAGGAGTTTATACCTCAATAAGCATAGTTCACCTTCAATAAATAAAAGTACATGGATAATTTTTGTTGAGCACTAATATAATACTATGTACTATAAACATCCTAGAACTCAATTTTATTTGGGACGGATGGAGTATATAGCAGTGGACCAGAGTCATGTTTTGGCACCTATAGTTTTCATGCTATTTAACATGGCGCCATACACGACATTTTGCTGATGTGACAATAACATTAAAGAAGAGAGAGATGAAGAAAATGGCATTTTTAGAGGTGTTTTGCCTTGCCAGCCGCCTTTAAAAATACAGATGCCTTAGAAATTGATTTCTTTGAGGCGAGTCAGAGGTGTATTTTGATTTACTTGCCTTTGTCCAAAAATACCTCTGTTGCTAAAAAACGTTTCTGTATTAGTGACTCTGGATACGCTTAAAAATCATTATCTTTATTCTATAAATTCAAATATCTAACAGATGTATGTATATACGCACACACTTGATAAGTATTTTTTTAGGTGTTTTCCTAACTTAAGAGCCTGATCCAACGGTCTGCATCCCTGTTGCGGCCTTTAAATTTGTCAATTATATATAACTACGTAGGTTCAATTGTAGTACCTCTATTCCAAAATATAAAAGTTTTGTGCTTTTATTCTAAGTTAAACTTCTCTAACTTTGACCTATTTATAGAAATATGCACTAACATCTGCAACATCAAATCAGTTTCATTAAATCCACCACAAAATATGTCTTGATAGTAAATGCTTTTAACTTACATGGTATTGTAGATGTTAACATACTTTTCCATACATGGTCCAAGTTAGAGAAATTTGGCTTATGATGACAAAACTATATAAAACCTCTTAAATTTTGGGAAAGTGGGAGTAGTTAGATCAATAGTTTGTAGATAGGCCTAATTCAGTTGTATGCAACGCTACATTACTATTACAACTTTTAAATTAGTCAACTATTCAATTAAGTGAGTCCGGATGTACTTTTGACCAACATTTGTAAACGGGCGTTATTCGATGGGAGGATTCTTAGATCTTCTAAATTGACAGTTACTCCTTCCCTTCTAAACTACAATTCGTTTTGGCTTTTCTAAGTAAATGGTCTTTGCTATGCACTTAGATATATATTATGTCTAGATATATGATAAAACTATGAATAGAAAAACTAAAACCGCTTACACAATTTGGAACACAAAGAGTAGAAAGTAGCCCAAGTTTATTTTAGTTCCGTAGATTATAACTCAGTCAACGTCAACAAAATTTAAGGGCCCATATTTTGCTTTTCTTAATAATTTCTAGGCTTTATTTTGTCCACTATGCATGGTTGAAGGTCATCATTTTGTTTTCTCTATTTGCATAATAGGATGAGGATGAGGAGAGGGCCGTCAAGACGAAAGATGCAAGGGAATGGTTAGAGAAATTTCCGTGTGTTGGCCGACGGGCAGATATAGAGTATCTTAGCGGCAACGATCTAGGGGTGCGACCTGTGTTGGGGGTCGCTGGTGTTGGTAAATCATATATTGTCAAATACATCTACTTCAACAAAGTGATTGATGAACAGAAACCTTTTGAAAAGTTCGGCTGGGTGGATGTATCCCATCCATTCAATATAAGGGACTTCTCATGGAGCTTACTCTTGGATTTGCACTCGGGATCTCTCCAGCATAGTAGCATGTTGAGAATCAGAGACCCAATTCAAGAGTGTTGTGATCTTCTAAAAAAGTACAGTTGTCTCATTGTTATTGATGGTCTGCAGTCCAACGAGGAGTGGGACTCGATAAAAGCTGCCTTAGCCATCGATCATGATCAAAATCGAAGCCGTGTTATTGTCATCACACATGAAGAAAGTGTTGCCACATACTGTAAAGATGATTGCTGGAACGTCGAAGTCCTAGAAATTGATGATGCACTTCAACTCTTCAGAACAAGGGTAATTACTCATAAACACCCATATATGCCTATCTGATCTTATCTTTACCTTACACTTATAAGTATACTATTAGAGGCTCTAACGGAGGTTCCACACTTCACCAGACACTCTAGAAAAAAAGATATACCCTATAAATTGTGAAAAAATTAGAAACATCTAGCTTTTTATTTGGTAGACTCTAATCATCATTATCGATAATAGTCATTGGATCTATTATATTTTATAAAAGACTACCTAGCTCTACTATTATGAAACATACATAAAGTAGCCCCCTCCCAATTTATATCAAAATTACCCACCCCTACCATGATGAATAACACCCTAACTTTAAATCTAAATTCTCCGCCTTTGTCATTACAAAAGATGATTTAAAATAATTCCTAACGGATTATAAATTACTCAGTTGTTGTGTCCCATGCCTCAGTTCTCAACATAATATCCTAAAAATTCCCTTGGTCACTTCCCCAATTCTAGCTCCAACCTCTTAGTTTCCTCCTCAATGTAGATGAAATCATATTCTAGTGGTCCATAACATAAGGGGATTCCTATTCGGCCAATTATTCAACACCCATTCCTCATGTTGATTCAAATCTAATAATCCTATATCTTTGTCTCCACTTTTAGTTTCCACTACTAAGGGATTGCGATCTGAACCCACTCTATTAAGGGATTGCACAGTCACTAAAGGATATTGTGCTTTCCAATCAAATGACACAAAGATCCTATCCAATATATAACACCATAATAGGGTTGATCTGTTTGTTTGACCAAGTATAGCTTCCTCCATGTCTATGTAGCTCTCTTAGGACAACAAAGTCATTAAATAATTGCATCAACATTGAGTTCACACTACCGGTAGATTTCTCACCTCTTTCTCCTACCATGTTAAAATCACCTCCAACCACTATTCACCTAAATGGTTGTTTAGCCTGTTTACACAACGTTTTAATACTACATAGTGGTACACCATTTTTGTTTAATCAGTTGTTTTGCCCATTTAAATGGTGGTGTTGCCCCTTTAAACGTCCGGCCATTTTGCCCGAATAATGGCTAAATGGCAAGCGATCAGTGTTTACCATTTAGCATTTAGGATAACACTGCCTCCAACTATCATAGGTTTGTCTAGGTTCAGTATCAATCCATCAACTCCAATAAAAATGCTTGTTTGAGGTTCTTGAACTGGGCCATACACATTGATTAGTACCCCCATAGAATTTTGAATCTCTTGCTTGCTTGGTAGAAACGTCCTAATTTGTATTGCAAAACTACCATAACCTCATTCCTTGTTCCCGCCAGATCCCCAATCCGCTTTATAGTTTCCTCTATACAAATTGCGCCAATTTGGTGTTTAGCTAAGATTTGAGCTAGCTGTTTCTTCCTCCCTCCACTACCTATAATCCTGTAATATTCTAAAAAAGGATCTTCATTTCTTCCTACTTTTCTTTTTCCTCCTCATAGCTTCCAGATTCCAACTTCCAGCACAGGATTGTCACTCACTTGGTTTAACTCCTCTACTAACTTGGCATGATCACCAAGAATTTCTGAATTAGATTCACTATCCACCTTCTCTACCAGTATTTCCTTCATTTGTTCCTTAATTCTTTCTTTCCTTGCCATATCAGCTTGTGCAATTTCTTTAGCTTTCAGGATATCAAACATATCTTCTGTTCTACCTTCATCCTCCCCTGACACTAGATTCCAATCTGCTGCAATTTGATCCAGGAATCTATTAGGAACATTTTTGCATAATAGTAAAAAAAATTAAGAGTGTTACCTTGGTATCCTTGTTTTGCCCTTCTCTTCTCGGCTCTGTGTTGGATTGGGGTAGCAGAGCCTAGGATTTTGGCATTGGTTCTTCCAGCTACCTGAGGTTTGTTGATCATCTTAGTCAGCTCCTCAATCTTGTTTTCCTTTTCTGCCTCCTCAGGTTGATGATCGGCTCTTCTATCACTAATGTCTCATCCATCACTTGTGAGTCCATCAGCTAAGGGCCTTCTGAACCAAACATCATTTTCATCTACTCAGTGGTGTTATATGTGATCTCCTTCCTCACATTAGATTAAGTTACCTCCTCTACCTTGCTTGTTAGGGCTTTTCCTTCTTCCTTATCCTCCACTTCAACCCATTCTTGTTGTTTCATCATTTTGTCATGCCCTTCTGGGCATTGTAGAAATGTGACAATTTTCAAGTGCTTTCTTTTCCTATGTCGGTATGTTACTCTTAGTACTTTCATGGTACTCTTAGTACTTTCACCCTGACTGTGTTGAACGTGTCACAACATCCCACCAGTAGATTAGATTCTTCCACAAAGACTAGCATGCCTAAGATTTTACACTTGAATTCTTTGAACCTTGTTAGAAATTCCAGATCCTTTACTGATGCACCACAAACATGAATTTATTTATGGTGATCCTATTCACCTGCCAGTCCCAGGATGAGTTTATCAAGTATTGAAGTCCAGTTATGACTTACTCACAGTTCCTTTGCCCTCAATTAAAGTCATTACTGCAGTAGGGGGGTTGTTTGCCACCTCTTTTTCCTCTAAAGGCACCTGGATGCAATAGAACATTTTTCCATGCATTCCATATCCATAGAGCTCAGCCCTTCGTCTTCTTTCACTCTTGGACAATTAGGAGCTAAGTGTCCAGAGCACTTGTAGTTATAGCATAGTGGAGGGATGGGAGAGTTGGATCTGTGGTGGCTAGTCTTGTTGCATCTATAGCATTTCTCATTTGCTTGCATCTATCTTACTATTACTAATTTGAGGTCCCAACGAAGGCACCACATTAAGTCTCACTAGACCGCTAAGAAAAAAGATAAATACTAAAAATTCTCATAATAATCACAAACAGCTAGCCTTTAATTTGGTAGATTCTAATCATCATCCCCAATAATAGCCATTTGATCTACTGTAATTTATAAAAATTACCCACCTCTGCCATTATGAAAAATATACAAAGTAACTCCCTAATTTTGCATATAAATTACCCACCTCTGCCATTATGAAAGAATTCAAACTAACCCCTTAAATTTGTATATAAATTATCCACCTCTACCATTATGAAAGATAATTCAAAATAACCCATAATTTGTATATAAATTACCCACATTTGTCATTATGAAAATAATTCAAATAACTCCCTAAATTTGTATCAAAATTATCAATTTTGTCATATGAAACATAATTCACAATAACCCCCTCACATTGCATCTAAATTACCCACTTCTCTCAAATCTTTATGTAAATACTAATATGTATTATGACAAAAAAAATAAATCAATATTAATAAAGTATGAGACATATATGTTTTATAATATATACCATGTATACCAAGTAAACATATATACATTAGGACAAATATCTATTTTAATATCTTATAAGCTTGGAAAATGTTTATTTAACAACTCACATAGCAATAACATAACACCGGCAATTCCCTTTAAATTATATTAGTACTCCCCAATAATGAATTTCATAAGTTGTTTTTAAATAACTTTATACATTTTAACTAAAACATTATATCATATCAATATTGGTAATTTAAATTTTAGCACTCCATGATATATAAAATAATACTACATGTATAATTTTATGATATAATAAATTCAACAAGTTCGGTGCTAGGGTGCAATCTGAGTTTCAACTTAATTAACTTGTGGAAACAATATTACTAAGATCTCAACTCTTTTTAATTTTGAATAAAAATAAAAAACACAAGAATTTCTACTTAACACGTGGAAAAAATTATATGACTTGGTTAAAAGTCTAAAGCTAAACTATAATTCATGAAGTCACAGAAAGAGATACAATAGCAGTTTACATATCTTAAGATTAAGTTTCAACTAAATACATGTCATGCTACAAAAAGAATACTCCATGTTAATCCTCACAAGACACAATAGGAAAAATAAAAGATAGATCCTAGAAATTTCTCACAAAAAGTTGAAACATTTGACCATCAATTTGGTATAACCTAATCACCATTGATAATAATAGTTATTGGATCTATTATATTTTCTAAATAATTACCCACCTCTAGTATTACATAAAACAACATAAAATAACTAATGACTCTACATGTAAACTACCCACATATGCTATTAAGAAACATGATCTAAAGTAGACATAAATTTGCACCTAATTACCATCATACTCCTATATATTACAATAAATATTTTATGTAAGACAGTTTTCATCTCATTACTAAGAAAATTAAATCCTCTCAAATCTACACGTAAAAGACAATCAATATCTTCTATTAAAAAATTGTTTAAATTACCATAGAGCATGTAGATGTTTGTACATTACCCACTTCTATCAATATTAATATATTGAGATTTAATTAATGAAAGCATACACATCGTGTCAGCATACATGAGCGATAAATATACATGTTATGTTTCATCAACAAAATATTTTCTTAACAACTCATATATTAATGATGCTAAATTTTTTTAAAAAAACCATAATAGTAACAATGACATAATTTATATAGGTTCTTACATTATATATTTTTATATTTTTAATTAAATGTTTGACACGTCTATATTGATAGTATAATCATAACTGCACATATAATTTCTTGATAGGAAAATTCAATCATCTGGTAGCTATATTTTTTCGTCTCTTTAACATTACTCTAGATTAATTCGATCATTATAAGGCTTAATAAGATTTAAAATTCTCTTGAGGTTAGGGCTGCTACCTCCATCCGAGATCGCATTTCAAGCTCTATCACTTATCTTAGGTGACTTGATACAAGTTTCAAATGATTGCATATACTATTGTAGTATTTAAGAATATACTATATGACTAAAATCCTTATTTTAAAACATCAAAATGCAAGTTAGTAAAAGATACAATAAGCACAATGGTTTTCACTTGTGGAAAAAATCAGTAGCCATCAATAAAACTAAAATAAAAAAATCAAATTTCAGATTCATGACTTAAAAGATATGTGATGCAACAAGGGCCATCATGGTTAATGGCAAGTTTTCAAACTAATTGCATATTAAAATATACAAGGAGCCATGCAAAGTAAAAATATGAATATGCATGAAAAAATATAAGTCAGTCCCTTGCAAAAAAATAATTAATAAGTTTATGATAATTAGATATAGACTACAAAGTATCTATTTTGTCTATTTGTAGAAAATAAACAAAGAAAACATAAAACCTTGTCAAAAAAAATAAAAAACATAAATTTAATATAAGTAATTTTTACTAATCAAATATATTAATAGTACATCTTTTAAAATTATAGCTCGTGCAAGAGCACGAGTTGATAAACTAGTATATATCATCTTACTATTACTAATTAGATGCCCCAATGGAGGCACCATGTTAATTCTCACTAGACGCGCAAAGAAAAAAGTTAAATCCTAGAAATTCTCATAATAATTAGAAACATCTAGCCTTTGATTCGGTAGACTCTAATCATTATTACCGATAATGGCCATCAAATCTGTAGTATATTAAAGAATTACCCACCACTGCCATTATGAAAAATACATAAAGTAACCCCCTAATTTTGCATGTAAATTACCCACCTCTATCATTACAAAAGATAATTCAAAATAACCCCCTAATTTTACATCTAAATTACCCACCTTGGCCATTATGAAACATAATTTAAAATAACCCCTAATATTGTGTCTAAATTACCCAACTTTGTCATTGTGAAAGATAATTTAATCCTTGAACGTTGTATCTAAATTACCCACATGTACCATTATGAAAAATAATTTAAAGTAACTCATAATAATTTTATATATTATCTACCTTTGTCATTATGAAAGAAAATGCAAAGTAATATTCTAAGTTTGCATTTAACATATCCATATATGTCATTGTGAAAGATAATATAAGGTATTATCTTTATATTTGTAGGTACCTTAGTCATTATAAAAATAAACAAAAAAAACTCTAAAATTTACACATAAATAGTAATATATATTTAAAAAATAAAACAATACCTATAAAGTACGATACATATATATTCTAAGTTTGCATTTAGCATATCCGTATATGTCATTGCGAAAGATAATATAAGGTATTATCTTTATATTTGTAGGTACCTTAGTCATTATAAAAATAAACAAAAATCTCTTGAATCTACACATAAATAGTGATATCTATTAAGAAATAAAACAATATCCATAAAGTACGATATATATATCTAATTCATAGACTGCTATCATGAAATAAAATAAATATAATTCTATATTCTACCATGTATGTCAACTAAAGATGTATACATTCGGGTTAATAATTATTTTAACAACTTATGAAGCATGGAAAATTGTTCACTTAACAAACCACGTCGCAATAACACTTTATATTTGTACTCCATGATAATAAATTTCACAAATTATTATTTTAAATAAGTTTATATATTTTTACTGAAACATTATGTCATATCAATATTATTATTAATTTAATTTTATGCACACTATGATACATAAATAATACTACACATAATTAATCTTATTATATAACAAATTCAACATGTTTACTGTCAGGATGCATGCCAACTTATGTGAAAAACAATACTACTGGGACATACACTCTTTTTAATAAAAAAAAGCAATTTTTGAATAAAAGATAAAGAATACTAGAATTCAAGGACCTAGAGTCTTTTTAATAAAAAACAATTTTTAAATAAAAGATAAAGAATACTAGAATTCTAATTAACATGTGAAAAAATTGCAACACTTGATCAAAAGTTAAAATATAAACTATAGAATTACTAATTCACAAAAAGGTTGTATCAAGAGTTGATATATCTTAGACTAATTTCGACTAAATACTTATTACACTAGAAAACAAAGGTAAATACTAGAAATTCTAACTACAGGTCCCACTAGAGCTTGCATGACAATAATCACAAGACTTGATATGAAAACAACAGATAGATCCTAAAAATTCTCATAAAAGTCAGAAACATCTTACCATTAATTAGGTATAACCTAATCACCATTGATAATAATAATAATAATAGCTATTAGATATATTCTATTTTCTAAATAATTATCCACTTCTGCTATTGTGTTAAACAATATAAACTAACTCATGAATCTAATTTATATTGTTCACATATGTCGTTAAGAAAAATGGTCTAAAGTAGACCTAATTTGCATTTAAGTACCAATGTCCTATTATTATGATCAACAATTTACATAACTCAACTTTCATCTCATTATTAGAAAAATTAAATACCCCCTCAAATCTAAATAATCTAAATTATCAATATCTCCTATTACAAAAAAATTATTTAGATAACAAACAGAGCATATATATGTTTCTACATTACTCCACCTCTATCAATACTAATATAGTAAGATTTGATTAAAGTAAATATATGTATCGTGGCAACATGCTTGAGCAATAAAATATATTTGCTATGTTTCATCACATAAACACAACACATATACTAATGATACTAATAAATTATTTAAAACCATATAACTATAACTATAATTTATATAGACGGTTACTTTAGATATATTTATGTATTTTACCTAAAATGTTTTACATGTCCGTATTGATAGTATAACCATAATTGCAAATATAATTCCTTAATAGGAAAATTTAATCATCTTGAGAAGTAAAAACCATTGGTGGCTATATTTTCCGAGCATTTTAAGAATACTTTAGAGTAAAAAAATCAACCATTATAAGGTATAAGTATTAAAGTTCTCTCGATGTTAGCATAGGTACCCATGTCTGAGATCTCACTTCAAACTCTATGACTTATCTTAAGTGTGGTAGATGTTTCAAATAATGGCTTATGCTATTGTAGTACTTAAAAACATACTCTATGGCCTAAAATCCTTATTTTAAAAGTGTAAAAAGGATAGTTAATGAAAGATACAATATGAACAGGAGTTTCAACTTAACTTGAGGAGATAAAAAAATCCATAGCGGTTGATAAGAATAAAATTTGAAAAATCAAAATTTACATTCATGGTTTCATAAGATACATGATACAACAAAAGCCACTATATGATTAATGATAAGGTTCAAAATATTGCATGTTTAAAATATATAGAAGTGCCATGCAACTGAAAAATATGAATATGGATAAAAAATATATAGATTAGTTCCTTGAAAATAGTAGTTAATATGTTTATGATATCTAAGATACATATTATGTTAGAAAATAAACAAAGAGAAAACATACAATTTAATATAAGTAAATCTTTATTAATCACATATGCTCCCTCTATTACAAATTATAAGACATCTTGGGTTTTCTAAATGCATAACTTTTGTTATACACTTAGATGTACTGTCCAGATACGTAGTAAAAACAATATATCTAGAAAAGGCAAAACGTCTTATAATTTAAAACAAAAGAATTATTAAATAATACGTAATACTTATATCTTCTAAAATTTTAACCCGTCGCACAGGTTGATGGACTAGTTAAATTAAATTCATTTCATTTAACGACAGGCACAGTGGCGCACTGACCCGAGCCCTGCAGAGATTGAGCGGGAAAGATCTATCCTAGACAAGTGCGGTGGGCTTCCCAAAGTGATCGTTGCTGTAGCTGACTTCATGGTAGCCACCGGATGCACATTCGACCCATCAGATTTTATGCCGCTTTTGGAAACCAACCCAGCATTTGGTAGTTTAAGGGGTCTATTTTCCTGGGTGCATTCCTACTTCCATTCCTGCCCAGATTCGCTCAAGCCATGCATCTTCTATATGTCAATCTTCCCTGTGAACCATAAGATTCGGCGGAGGCGTTTGGTGCGGCGGTGGATCGCGGAGGGCTACTCCACCGACACCAAAGAAAGTACTGCCGAGGAGAAAGGGGAGGAGTCCTTTGCCGACCTGATCAATCTAAACATGATCCAGGTGCCAGGATCTACAAATCTGTCCTATATGATAAGGATGCCCTCGTGCCAAGTGAATGGTTTCTTCCGAGAATACATCAAGTCACGGTCAATGGAAGAGAACTTGGTATTTGCACTGGAGGGCCATTGCAGTGTGAACTCACAACGAACTGGACGACATCTCACCATAGAGAGCACCTGGGACAGAGATATTAGTGTGTATCAGAGCATTGAGTTGTCACGGCTGAGGTCCCTGACGGTGTTTGGTAAGTGGGAGTCATTCCTCATCTCTGACAAGATGAGGATCCTCCGAGTGCTGGACCTAGAAGACTCAACATCAGTAACAGATGGTGACCTCGAACGGATGGTCAAGCTGCTGCCTCGCCTCAAGTTTCTCTCACTAAGAGGATGCAAGGAGGTCACTCGTCTCCCGGATTCCTTTGGTGGTGGCCTGAAGCAGCTCCAGACTCTGGATATCAGACACACCTTCATAGCCACGCTTCCACTAAGCATCACTAAGCTACACAAGTTGCAGCACATTCGTGCTGGTACTAGTGTATCACTGACACCGGATGGTGACGCCAGCACTACTGTTGAAAGCCTACCAACACAAGCTGCTATTGCTAATAATCTTGTTTCCCGCTTCCGGTTGCCAGAGTTGTGCGCATGCTCAAGCTGCTTCCAGTGGCTTTCTCATTCTGCTGGCTCTCGTAATGGAGGCGTTGAGGCACCTCGAGGGATTGGGAAAATGGTGGCCTTACACAACATCAGTGTCATTGACATCAGTGTTGCAAACGGGCGGGCAATCCTGGAAGAGCTCAAGAACCTTACCCAGTTGCGCAAGCTTGGAGTCTCGGGCGTCAACCAGCAAAATTGTAAGCAGTTTTGTTTTGCCATCTCAGGTCATCACCCCCATTTGAAATCCTTGTCAGTGTGGCTTGGCGACAGGAATCAAACTGGCTGTTTGGATGCCATTTCTGCGCCTCCTCAAAGACTACAGAGCCTTAAGTTGTATGGATGTGTTGACAAGTTGCCAGCATGGATCAAGCTGTTGTCGAATCTCAGTAAATTGAAATTGCAGATGGAAATGATAACGCAAGAAGAGGTGGATCTCCTCGGCCATTTACCAAGCCTACGTACTTTATGTCTTTATCCCAAAGACTTTCAATATGGGGTGCTCCGATTCAATGAAAGCTTCCGCCAACTCATGCTTCTCGAGATTGCTTGCAACTCCAAGTTACAGTCTATTAGGTTTGAGTATTGTGATGTAATGAATGTGCTTGAGGTCCTCAAGATCCACTGCTTTCATGTGTCATCCTTGAAGTTATTAGGGCTAAATAAGCTAAATGGTCTCAAGGAAGTCTCTCTTAGCGGATCCTATGATGACAAAGTGAAGCAACACATGCAGACCGAAATTCAACAGCACCCCAAGAAAGTGAAGCCTGATTTGAAGGTGATCCAGGTTCCTCCTCCTGGGCGCTGAGCCTCTGAACCGCTGACTGTCATTGCCTCTACCATCCCATTAGCGTTTGCAGGACAATATGGCTGTTGCTGTTCTTTTTTTTTTTTGAAGATCCGGAGCATTGCCAGCACATATTAATAAGAGTTGGAGTTACATGCGCAAGGTGCGCAAAGTCCCAACATGGCAGAATTGTTGTTTGTTTCCTTCTATCCTCTACTCTCTTTCCTGTCTCCTCAATCCAATAGTTACATGCTCTGTGTACTCTACCCAGCTCTTCCCTGTTGCTTTTGCTAGTCCCTTTGGACCTGACTTGTATTTTTCTTGTTTTGGACCATGGCTTTTAATAAATTTCTTCAGTAGGGGCTCCTTGCCCCTCCTGTTATTTCAAGAAAAGTTTACTTCATTGACGATGTAGTCTTTACTAGATAGTAATAAGGACCGGATCATGCCTCTTGTTTTGAAGATAAAACAAAAGGCCCTCACTGTGTATGTTCATCGCTATGGTATTTCTCTCTCTATTTTGTAATTTAAAAAGGCCTGTAAGTAGAGCATTGTTGTCACTTAGCTGAACAATATTGCCATCCAGCAACGACGCGCACCGCGGGGACGGCGAGGCCATGCACGATGCCATGGAGCCCCTCCACCTGCGCGGCGCCCGTGTTGAAGCCGTGTTCGTGGGGCACATGCACGTGTGCGCACCGGCAAGGAGGATCCCTGTGCAGTGGTGGACCTAAGATTTTAAGGTTGGTATGCCCAAGCATCAGGCTAAAAAAAATATTATAAATTGAGCAAAGATCAAAGGAGAAATATGCCTGCCTGCTTGCCGAGTGCATGAACCACAATAGTGGTAGATCCATTGCAGCACTGTGCGCCGCGCTGGGGTTTTAAGGTAGCCGGGTGGGGTGCCTGACGTCTTCACTAGGCGGGCGCTAGGATTTCATCTCGCAGGAGCGTCCATTGGGCTCGTGGCTCTTGAGCTCTGCCTCGCTAGTTGCTAGACCGAGGGTGGAGAATGGACTAGAATCAGTCTTGAAGCCTGATAAGGGCCATCAAATGATGGCCAGTGTGAGCAGATAGGTAATGGGCTGTGGTTTCGTGATGAAGAGAACTACAATATTAAAACTTAACTATATCATACATATGTGTATACTTATATCTACTAATTTTTGTGGCTAAAATGTTGGGTATGCCCGAGAATACCGGGGCATAACACCAGGTCCGCCCATGTCCCTGCGGGCCCATGTACGTCACCATCGGTGACGGTGGCAACCGGGAGGGGCTGGCGGGAAAGTACGTCGACCCGCAGCCGGCGATCTCGGCGTTATGGGAGGCGAGCTTCGGGCATGGCCAGCTTGAGGTGGTGAACGCCACGCATGCGCTCTGGGCGTGCCACCGGAACGATAATGATGACACGGTGGTCGCCGATCAGGTCTGGATCGCCAGCCTCGCGGCCAACCCAGCTTGCAACAGAAACATGAACAGGATGACCAGCTCACAACCGATGAACGACTTGTGCTAGCGTGCGTTGGAATCTTCGTTCCTGTAGTATGGCTTGTTTATTTCTTCTCCACAAAGAAAAATTTCATTCATAAATCAGTCAAAATGTCTCGTGAAGAAAGAAAAGTACAGTACATTTTACCTCCCTACTCCGTAAGATATAGTCGGAGTTTAGATTTTCTTGTAGTAGTTTAAAATTGGATTGGGGCTGCCTCCCTTGACTCTCAAAACCATTTGTCGCAAAAAACAACCATTTAAATTGTCTCATGTCCTAGTTAGATATGGTTTTCAGGATTTTTAGTTCAAATACAAATTCTGCAATAGCGTTATAGGATTTTTAAACCACAAAAAATATCTTGAAGCTTCGGAAATTCCAAAAATGATTCTAGAGGTAGAATGGGACACGAGAAACCAAAATAAAATAATTTACTGCTCATAAAAATATCTCTAGAAGCTTTTAGAAAATAAAAATATCCAAAAAATCTAGAAAAGTCCTAAAACATTTAATTTATATCTAATTGCTTTTTATGAATGTTTCACAACAAAAAATATGAGATACAGCTAGCATGAATGCATTCGGCATGAATTTATGTTGCATTCATGCTCGTTAGATCCGTAGAGGAAGCGGCGTGCTGGCGGCAGCTCGCCAGCGGCAGCTCCACCCACGTCTGGCCGTGGACACTGTCCCACATGGTGAGCCAGGCAGGACCCGGCCACAGGAGGAAGGGAAGGGACTCTATTTTATTTGGGCTCCCCTCAGGACATCGGCAATCGACGGCAAGACCAGCGACGGTGACAACGAGGCCGATGAGCAGGGAGCTAGAACAGCGACGAAGCGCAATAGCCATACCGGCACAAACTAACCTCATACTACAGATCTACAGTTGCGAGAGGTGTGGGACCCCTCGCTCTCGGCTCCGGCGAGCTCGACGGCGACGGAGAAGCTGGGGGCCGGTTGGATTTTAGACGGAGGTGGAGGTGAACTGTAGCAGGGGAGGGGAAAGTCCCGCCTCTCGGTCCATCCCGAGAAGGCTAGGTGATGACTAACATTAGTTTCACGTGGCCCTTTTAACAAATATTGTCACTGTCAGTCCGGTTTCAAAAGGAAATCCATGAGCACGGATGGAAGGCTGGAAAGATTGCAGTGGTATGGTATACAAGATCACAACAGGCGACAGGTTGTTTCCTTTATGCTCCCTTTAGAACCTTAAAATTTCATAGTAGTCATACAAAAATTTCACATAAATCAGTTTAATTTTACAGAAAAAAACATTTAGAGCCAGGACAAACACGCGTATATCAGATGAGCTCTACTAAAATAAAGGAAAACTTGGGAACGCGCGGGTGGCAGGGCCAGTGGCTGGCTTCCTACCAGCCAGGGTTTGATTCCTACTCGGCACTGGTTTCTCAGCAGGGTTTTCCCCCACTTTCTCGTTGCAAGGACCTCAGACGTCTATGGACTACAGGGGAGGTGACGCGTCCATCGCTAACGAAGCTATGTCTTCGTACATATCTTGTAGGCGTATATGTATGGTAGTATAAGGTTCTAAATCTAGCGTACACCTTAGTGGCGTGTGTTGGTGTGTGTCGAGTGTGTGCGTGTTTGTGTTTGGTTGTATGTTCAGATAATACAACCCCTACTACCAGATCCGAGGAAAAAAAAATAAGGGAAAACTTTAAAAGATGAGATAATTATTTGCTTGGTCCTAGAAGAAGTTACGTTCTCTTTCTTGTCCTTTATATTTTTAAAGTTACTTATTTAGCCCGAAAACTATCCTTAGTTTTTTATATGGCCCTCCCGTTAGTTTTAGGATTTAATAGTGTTACGTTAGGGGGAAATGACGATTTTATCCATGGCGAAAAATGAATCAGTACAGAGTTTAGTTTATCTTTGTTTAATTTTGAGAAATATTTAGTCAGGGGCAAAATAATTCCATGTTCAAAAATAATATTCCTTGTCTTATGTAATTATGACAAGTTTAAACCATGTGAAATATTACTCAAAATTAAACACAGACAAGTTAAACTTTGAAGTTTGCACCTCTACAAAGCTTTTGGGGTTTGCGGGCAACCAGCATATATGGCAAAAAAAAAAACCGTCTGATCTGTGTTTTACTGTCCTTATTTACCCCACCAGTCCTATCATTTCAAAAAGGAGAGGTTACTAAAGAAGTTATAAACGAAGTAGAGATTATCTTGTACAAAGCTAGCTTCTAGGCTGGAAGATGGCCAAACCGTACGTGTTTACTGCCCGGAGGAAATATCTGGAGTCCTTATAGTTGATTTTGTTTAAAGTCCTCCTTTGTGAACATAAGGTTAATATGTGTCCTTGTGGTTTGGTTGTGATAAGTGATTGTCAACGTGACTTATGTCTTGAGTTCAGTCAGTGAACTAACCATGGCGTGAGTTGAGGTTGTGTAACATGTTTCTTGGCTTGTGGTGCGCAGGTTGGAGCTCGGAGGAGGTGGTCGACGGTGAGGTGAAGGTCAAGTAGAGACGTGCCATGCCGATGGACCGGGAGCGGTGAAGGACGGATGTGAAGCTTGGACCGATGGACCGGGAGCGGTGAAGGAGCGGTGAAGGACGGAGTGGTAGTTGACACTTGGAGACATCGATAAGTTCAAGAGTACATAAGTGATGAAGACAGTATCGACCAAGTCAAGATGGAGGACGATGGCGTCGTGACACTTGGCAGAGGCCGAACACGCATCTACATAGGAGATGTAGATGGCGTCGGTCAAGCCAAGAAGGAAGGCGAAGGCATCAAGCTTGATGGAGTTTGGATACGCGTCGACATCGGAGGGGTTTGGTGGTTTCGTCCTCCAAACCATCGGAGAATGGTTTGCTGATTTGGGCCCAAAACCAGACGCGGACGGTTTGATGGTTTGGGCCTCAAAACCATCGGTGACGGGTTTGACCGGTTTGGGCCTTAAAATCAGAGAGTGGTGGATTGGCGGACACGTGATGGCATCTCAAAGCTTGTGTCGAGACGAAGCGACGTCAAGAAGGCGTCGGATCTATTGGATTGATAAAGAAAAACTTGGACTGATTTACCCTTAGCGGGTATTTAGGATGAGTACTTTATGTGAGGGCGTTTTTATCTTTGGACAGACGTTATATATATATATATATATATATATATATATATATATATATATATATATATATATATATATATATATATATATATATATATATATATATATATATATATATATATATTACCCTACAACTGGCTACAAAATAAGTTATTTTGTAGCCACTTTGAGTTACGATAATTGCTATGCTAATTTACAAGATTATAGTAACTCCTTACTATGTGATTTACTATAACATTATGGTAAATATCCCAATATATTATAGTAATTCAACTATCGTAAATATATACTGACATTGTCGTAAATTAGTATATAAAATTATCGTAAATAGAGGTGGCTATAAAATAACTTATTTTATAGTTAGCTATAAATTATACTCTCCATATATATATATATATATATATTGTGTGTGTGAAGGAGCTGGTTGGACATCTATCTTTGTAATTTGTTTAGTATCGAGAGAAGGCTAAGGTTAGAGAAAGAAGTGGCTTTTCTTCTTGAGCTTTTTGTTATCTTAGCTTTGTTTAGGCTAGGAGTGACTTGTAATATGATCTCTTAAGTTAATCTAAGGATCAATTTCGTGTACCACTTTGTTTCCTCCCTAAATGAGTACTTTTCTTTTTTGTGTGATTTTCGAAGTTATCTTTAGGGATTTTTTTGTTTCATCGATTCTAAACCAAATCGGTTTGTTCTTTTTGCGTTGATCCGTGCTATGACATGAGTTGAAGGATTAATTTGATTGAATTGACCCGAGCACGTAGAAATCGACGATTTTCGTTGTGGGGGACTTTTTCGTGTTCTTGGCTCTAATCTGAAATTTCCCGTAAATTGAGTAGAAATTGGTCGATGATCTGTTAGAGTATGCTCCCTCACTCCCTTGTGATTCTCTGTGCAAATTTTAGGAGCGTTTCGCTTTGACTTGGTTCGGATTTCATGGAATCTGTGGCCACCCCCTTCTACTGTTCTTGCGTTTGTTCTCTCTGCTGGACGCATCGGGGGTCACAGGTCGCTAGGACCGATGGGGGCCGAGCCCGATCGTGAGCGCCTGCTCTGGAGCCGCTGCTGCTCTTACTAGTTCCGGTGGCCCACCGTGCAGGCCGGCTCAGCCTCCTCTCTGCTCGCGCGGCGCTGCTGGTGCATCAGGCGCCGGCCCTCGGCGGTTGTCGGTCACGAGTCGAGCAGAGTCCGGTCCCGGTGCCTAGCGCTGGCAGCAGCCTCGCTCTTTCAGCCGCGTTCTTCTCTTGCCGAGCGGTGAGGCATCGAGCTGAGCTCCGGCGCTGTGCGCGACTCCTCCTCTCTGTTCGCTCGGTACGCGACAGGCCAGGAGCGCCCTCTGCGCCGCTCTTTCTCCTCCCTGTTTCTGTGTTCGTGTTCTGGTGAAGCTCTTTGCTAGACCGGCGTTCACCTGGTGCTTGCACCGGTTGCAGAGCAGCAGGTAGCGTCCTGGTGCTTGCACGGCGGCGAGCAGACCCACCGCCGGTGCTCGGCTTTTTCTGTCTGCGTCCTCTCTTTCTCTCTGTGTGTTGGAGCGCAGTGCAGTGGCCAGGGCAGCACGGATCGGCGCTGTGCACTTCCTGCCCGATTCCCTTCCTGCTGCGCTCGCACCAAGTCAACCAGTGCTGGGCGCTCCTTGCAGTTGCAGCAGCTCGCAGGCAGTTTCTGAACGGCAAGTTCAGCAAACAAGTTCAGTTCGTAATTCCATTTTCTTGTTTCTGTGAGTTGTCATTCCAAGCAATCGTTAGCTTATCATTAGAGCATTGATGTGTCTCATTTTATTTGGAGTACTACTCACGGTTTAGAAGGCTGCTGATTTTCTTTTTGCTTGGTGTGCAATCAGTTGTTTTTCCCTGTTTGTGCTGCTGTCCAGCCCCCAGAATTTCTGGCCCAATTTCCAGCCCCTATGGCTGGAATTTCCGGTCTATAATTCCCGAGCTCGTTATTTCATCTGCGATTTACGCGTTTGAGCTCTGATTCTCATTATGTCTTTTGCGTTGACTTTGTGGTGTCTTCCTAGGAAAAATCCACCCACTCTTTTGGATCGTGGACATCACAATGGTTGCTTTGCGTGTTTGGCTGTGATTTTGGAACAGTGGCCAAAAGTTTCGCGAAAAATTTTACGGCTCTTATTCACCCCTCTTTGGTCGCCGTTTTCGGTCCTTCGTCCTTGAAACGTGCAAAGTTCTTTGCTTCATCCAGTCTCCATATACATGTGCCTAGCTCTTCTCTGTCTGCTCCTGTCCTGTAGATGACATTTGTGTGTCCTTTCGCTTTGGCAAGCATTAGCATCACGCTTCGCATCCTTGCTTTGCTTGCGACAAGGGCAAACAGAGAGGAACCCTGAAACCTGTGCTTTGTCTTGTGTGCATTGCCAGGACAAGTACCTATACCTTGAGTGCTAATTGGTTTACTTGGCCCGCGCACCTTGAAAAAGCAAAAATGTTCTTCGCTTCGGTCTCTATATATGCTCGATCGAGATGGTTCCATAAATTTCCATGCTCCACCAGGCCTCCAGCCCTCCAGCCTCTCACATTTGCACACCATACCTCGTGTAAGCCCATCCTCGATCACCTTAGCAGCAGCTTCATTCGCCTGGAAGCTGCTGCTTCCATTGATTCCACCTCAGAACGTACGACTAACAACAAATCGAAGGAGGAGAGAGAGGAGAGACTGAGGGAGCAGCAGCAGCAGAAGCAGCAGCAGCAGCAATGGCGGACCTTGTGCTTGGTTTGGCCAAGTCGGCGGTGGAGGGGACGCTGAGCGCTGCCAAGTCGGCAATTGAGGAGGAGGAGAAGCTCAAGAAGAATATCCAGCGCGACCTGATGCTTATCTCGGACGAGTTCGAGATGATGCATTCTTTCCTCGTCGTCTCCAAGGAGCGAGCCACTGACGAGATGGATATCAAGTCCCAAGGTCCGCAACCTGGCCTTGGACGTGGAGGACTGCATTGAGTCCGTTGTGCTCATGGATATCAAGTCCCATGGCCATTGGTGGCGCCGCTTGCTCTCGTTGTCATCCTGCATGCGAGCAGCGGCGCCCCAGCTGGACGATGCAGTCACTGCTATAGAGTTGCTGAAATCCAGGGTCGAAGCCGTGGGGAAGAGGAACGAGCGCTACAGGCACATCGGCGACGCCGGATGCTGCAAGTCCACTGAGAAGACAACGACGACGACGACGACGAGTCATCAGCAGCAGCACCAGCAGGCGTTATCCGATGCCGATGCAGCGGGGATCCTTATCGAGGCGAGGGAAGCCAAGAAGAAGCAAAGCGGCCCAAAAGACCTCATCCAGTTGATTAACAAGATAGACAATGTCATTCCGCTTCAAGTGATCTCGCTGTGGGGAGCATCCGGCGACCTTGGGGTGGCGTCCATTATCAAGAAGACACGTGACGACCCAGAAATCTGCAGCAAGTTCAGTTTCCGTGCTTGGGTGAAGCTGACGCAACCCTTCAATCCCCATGAGTTCATCAGGAGTTTGATGGCTCAGTTGTACACAAACTGTTGCCGGCAACAAGGAAGCAGCAGCAGCAGCAGCACCGCAGAATTGCTGAAACAAGCGGATGCGGTTATGACTATGGAAGGCACACGACTCGCTCTGGAGTTCTCCAAGGAAGTGATGAGCGATCACAGATACCTAATCTTCCTGGAAGATTTGCCCAGCACAGTTGACTGGGAGGCTGTCAGGTTGTACCTACCTGACAAGAAGAATGGTAGCTGCATCGTCGTGCACACCCAGCATCCCGAAGTCGCAAGCTTGGTCGTCGGAGAATCACACCGAGTATTGGAGTTGGAGCACTTCTCAGCTGACCATTCTGTTTGTGTCTTCTTCAATGAGGTACGGTATACTCCCTCCGTCCTAGGATATAAGGCGTAACCACTTTTTATTCATGTCCCATGATATAAGACGTGCTCTCTCACAGACATTAATGCAATAGTTCTAGTGCTGAGAGAGAGAATTAAATATGTTCTTGGTCTTTGAACCAGAGGTGGTTACGCCTTATATCCTAGGACGGAGGGAGTACATCCAAACATCATCAATAACTATCAACATCAACATGATATCGATCTGACAATCAATCATATTTCATATGTATTGCTGAGATGAAGAAACGTAGCAGCACAAGAGATCTCATGGAGCTGATCAACATGAAGGAGAAAGACGATGCCCACCATACTCCACTTCAAGTGATCTCCGTGTGCGGAGAAATAGGGGATCTTGAGGTGCAGATGGAATCCATCATCAAAAAGACCTGCAACGACAACCCAGAAATCTGCAAGAAGTTCCAGTACCGTGCTTGGGTGAAGGTGATGCATCCCCAGCTTATTGAGCCCTTCAATCCCCTCGAGTTCTTCGGCTGCTTGCTGGATCAATTGTGCACAAATTATTGTCCGCGGCATGGAAGTGCCCAAGATTTCCTGAAGCTGAAAGGTGTGTGAAGGCGATGGTTACCGAAGACGTCGTATTCATCAAGGAGTTCATGAAGCAAGTGATGAGCGATCAGAGGTACCTAGTCTTCCTGCAAGATATGGCCAGCAAGGATGACTGGGACGCCATTAGGGAATACCTACCTGACAAGACCAATGGCAGCTGCATTTTCGTGCACACCCAGCAGCCCGAAGTTGCAAGCTCGTGCGTCAGACCACCACACCGAGAGCTGGAGCTGCTCTCCGCTAACCATTCTCTTCGTGTCCTCTTCGAAGAGGTACGTATGCACTGCTTCTCTCTTCAACGTCAACACGATCTCGAAGGCAATGTACGTGTTAGTATATACTATATAGCATATACCAAAATTGTTCCTGATTATTTATACTCCATCTAAAAAACTCCATATTCTAGTATTCAAAAAATATCCCAAAAAACTTGATGTTCTAGCTCTTGACAATAGATTGGCCATATCAGCTGGAGATTGTCATCTGCATGTCGTGTTCCATTAATTTTAGGAGTTTATACCTCAATAAGCATAGTTCACCTTCAATAAATAAAAGTACATGGATAATTTTTGTTGAGCACTAATATAATACTATGTACTATAAACATCCTAGAACTCAATTTTATTTGGGACGGATGGAGTATATAGCAGTGGACCAGAGTCATGTTTTGGCACCTATAGTTTTCATGCTATTTAACATGGCGCCATACACGACATTTTGCTGATGTGACAATAACATTAAAGAAGAGAGAGATGAAGAAAATTGCATTTTTAGAGGTGTTTTGCCTTGCCAGCCGCCTTTAAAAATACAGATGCCTTACAAATTGATTTTTTTGAGGCGAGACCGACGTGTATTTTGATTTACTTGCCTTTGTCCAAAAATACCTCTGTTGCTAAAAAACGTTTCTGTATTAGTGACTCTGGATACGCTTAAAAATTATTATCTTTATTCTATAAATTCAAATATCTAACAGATGTATGTATATACGCACACACTTGATAAGTATTTTTTTAGGTGTTTTCCTAACTTAAGAGCCTGATCCAACGGTCTGCATCCCTGTTGTGGCCTTTAAATTTGTCAATTATATCTAACTACGTAGGTTCAATTGTAGTACCTCTATTCCAAAATATAAAAGTTTTGTGCTTTTATTCTAAGTCAAACTTCTCTAACTTTGACCTATTTATAGAAATATGCACTAACATCTGCAACATCAAATCAGTTTCATTAAATCCACCACAAAATATGTCTTGATAGTAAATGCTTTTAACTTACATGGTATTGTAGATGTTAACATACTTTTCCATACATGGTCCAAGTTAGAGAAATTTGGCTTATGATGACAAAACTATATAAAACCTCTTAAATTTTGGGAAAGTGGGAGTAGTTAGATCAATAGTTTGTAGATAGGCCTAATTCAGCTATATGCAACGCTACATTACTATTACAACTTTTAAATTAGTCAACTATTCAATTAAGTGAGTCCGCATGTACTTTTGACCAACATTTGTAAACGGGCGTTATTCGATGGGAGGATTCTTAGATCTTCTAAATTGACAGTTACTCCTTCCCTTCTAAACTACAATTCGTTTTGGCTTTTCTAAGTAAATGGTCTTTGTTATGCACTTAGATATATATTATGTCTAGATATATGATAAAACTATGAATAGAAAAACTAAAACCGCTTATACAATTTGGAACACAAAGAGTAGAAAGTAGCCCAAGTTTATTTTAGATCCGTAGATTATAACTCAGTCAACGTCAACAAAATTTAAGGGCCCATATTTTGCTTTTCTTAATAATTTCTAGGCTTCATTTTGTCCACTATGCATGGTTGAAGGTCATCATTTTGTTTTCTCTATTTGCATAATAGGATGAGGATGAGGAGAGGGCCGTCAAGACGAAAGATGCAAGGGAATTGTTAGAGAAATTTCCGTGTGTTGGCCGACGGGCAGATATAGAGTATCTTAGCGGCAACGATCTAGGGGTGCGACCTGTGTTGGGGGTCGCTGGTGTTGGTAAATCATATATTGTCAAATACGTCTACTTCAACAAAGTGATTGATGAACATAAACCTTTTGAAAAGTTCGGCTGGGTGGATGTATCCCATCCATTCAATATAAGGGACTTCTCATGGAGCTTACTCTTGGATTTGCACTCGGGATCTCTCCAGCATAGTAGCATGTTGAGAATCAGAGACCCAATTCAAGAGTGTTGTGATCTTCTAAAAAAGTACAGTTGTCTCATTGTTATTGATGGTCTGCAGTCCAACGAAGAGTGGGACTCGATAAAAGCTGCCTTGGCTATTGATCATGATCAAAATCAAAGCCGTGTTATTGTCATCACATATGAAGAAAGTGTTGCCACATACTGTAAAGATGATTGCTGGAACGTCGAAGTCCTAGAAATTGATGATGCGCTTCAACTCTTCAGAACAAGGGTAATTACTCATAAACACCCATATATGCCTATCTGATCTTATCTTTACCTTACCCTTATAAGTATACTATTAGAGGCTCTAACGGAGGTTCCACATTTCACCAGACACGCTAGAAAAAAAGATGTACCCTATAAATTGTGACAAAAATTAGAAACATCTAGCTTTTTATTTGGTAGACTCTAATCATCATTATCGATAATAGTCATTGGATCTATTATATTTTATAAAAGACTACCTAGCTCTACTATTATGAAACATACATAAAGTAGCCCCCTCCCAATTTATATCAAAATTACCCACCTCTGCCATGATGAATAACACCCTAACTTTAAATCTAAATTCTCCGCCTTTGTCATTACAAAAGATGATTTAAAATAATTCCTAATGGATTATAAATTACTCAGTTGTTGTGTCCCATGCCTCAGTTCTCAACATAATATCCTAAAAATTCCCTTGGTCACTTCCCCAATTCTAGCTCCAACCTCTTAGTTTCCTCCTCAGTGTAGATGAAATCATATTCTAGTGGTCCATAACATAGGGGGATTCCTATTCGGCCAATTATTCAACACCCATTCCTCATGTTGATTCAAATCTAATAATCCTATATCTTTGTCTCCACTTTTAGTTTCCACTACCAAGGGATTGCGATCTGAACCCACTCTATTAAGGGATTGCACAGTCACTAAAGGATATTGTGCTTTCCAATCAAATGACACAAAGATCCTATCCAATATATAACACCATAATAGGGTTGATCTGTTTGTTTGACCAAGTGTAGCTTCCTCCATGTCTATGTAGCTCTCTTAGGACAACAAAGTCATTAAATAATTCCATCAACATTGAGTTCACATTACCGGTAGATTTCTCACCTCTTTCTCCTACCATGTTAAAATCACCTCCAACCACTATTCACCTAAATGGCTGTTTAGCCTGTTTACACAACGTTTTAATACTACATAGTGGTACACCATTTTTGTTTAATCAGTTGTTTTGCCCATTTAAATGGTCGTGTTGCCCATTTAAACATCCGGCCATTTTGCCCGAATAATGGCTAAATGGCAAGCGATCAATGTTTACCATTTAGCATTTAGGATAACACTGCCTCCAACTATCATAGGTTCGTCTAGGTTCAGTATCAATCCATCGACTCCAATAAAAATGCTTGTTTGAGGTTCTTGAACTGGGCCATACACATTGATTAGTACCCCCATAGAATTTTGAATCTCTTGCTTGCTTGGTAGAAACGTCCTAATTTGTATTGCAAAACTACCATAACCTCATTCCTTGTTCCCACCAGATCCCCAATCCACTTTATAGTTTCCTCTATACAAATTGCGCCAATTTGGTGTTTAGCTAAGATTTGAGCTAGCTGTTTCTTCCTCCCTCCACTACCTATAATCCTGTAATATTCCAAAAAAGGATCTTCATTTCTTCCTACTTTTCTTTTTCCTCCTCATAGCTTCCAGATTCCAACTTCCAGCACAGGATTGTCACTCACTTGGTTTAACTCCTCTACTAACTTGGCATGATCACCAAGAATTTCTGAATTAGATTCACTATCCACCTTCTCTACCAGTATTTCCTTCATTTGTTCCTTAATTCTTTCTTTCCTTGCCATATCAGCTTGTGCAATTTCTTTAGCTTTCAGGATATCAAACATATCTTCTGTTCTACCTTCATCCTCCCCTAACACTAGATTCCAATCTGCTGCAATTTGATCTAGGAATCTATTTGGAACATTTTGCATAATAGTAAAAAAATTAAGAGTGTTACCTTGGTATCCTTGTTTTGCCCTTCTCTTCTCGGCTCTGTGTTGGATTGGGGTAGCAGAGCCTAGGATTTTGGCATTGGTTCTTCCAGCTACCTGAGGTTTGTTGATCATCTTAGTCAGCTCCTCAATCTTGTTTTCCTTTTCTGCCTCCTCAGGTTGATGATCGGCTCTTCTATCACTAATGTCTCATCCATCACTTGTGAGTCCATCAGCTAAGGGCCTTCTGAACCAAACATCATTTTCATCAACTCAGTGGTGTTATATGTGATCTCCTTCCTCACATTAGATTAAGTTACCTCCTCTACCTTGCTTGTTAGGGCTTTTCCTTCTTCCTTATCCTCCACTTCAACCCATTCTTGTTGTTTCATCATTTTGTCATGCCCTTCTGGGCATTGTAGAAATGTGACCATTTTCAAGTGCTTTCTTTTCCTATGTCGGTATGGTACTCTTAGTACTTTCATGGTACTCTTAGTACTTTCACCCTGACTGTGTTGAACGTGTCACAACATCCCACCAGTAGATTAGATTCTTCCACAAAGACTAGCATGCCTAAGATTTTACACTTGAATTCTTTGAACCTTGTTAGAAATTCCAGATCCTTTACTGATGCACCACAAACATGAATTTATTTATGGTGATCCTATTCACCTGCCAGTCCCAGGATGAGTTTATCAAGTATTGAAGTCCAGTTATGACTTACTCACAGTTCCTTTGCCCTCAATTAAAGTCATTACTGCAGTAGGGGGGTTGTTTGCCACCTCTTTTTCCTCTAAAGGCACCTGGATTTAATAGAACATTTGTCCATGCATTCCATATCCATAGAGCTCAGCCCTTCGTCTTCTTTCACTCTTGGACAATTAGGAGCTAAGTGTCCAGAGCACCTGTAGTTATAGCATAGTGGAGGGATGGGAGAGTTGGATCTGTGGTGGCTAGTCTTGTTGCATCTATAGCATTTCTCATTTGCTAGTCCCTCACAGTATTGTTGTTTGCATCTATCTTACTATTACTAATTTGAGGTCCCAACGAAGGCACCACATTAAGTCTCACTAGACCACTAAGAAAAAAGATAAATACTAAAAATTCTCATAATAATCACAAACATCTGGCCTTTAATTTGGTAGATTCTAATCATCATCCCCAATAATAGCCATTTGATCTACTGTAATTTATAAAAAATTACCCACCTCTGCCATTATGAAAAATATACAAAGTAACCCCCTAATTTTGCATATAAATTACCCACCTCTGCCATTATGAAAGAATTCAAACTAACCCCTTAAATTTGTATATAAATTATCCACCTCTACCATTATGAAAGATAATTCAAAATAACCCATAATTTGTATATAAATTACCCACATTTGTCATTATAAAAATAATTCAAATAACTCCCTAAATTTGTATCAAAATTATCAATTTTGTCATATGAAACATAATTCACAATAACCCCCTCACATTGCATCTAAATTACCCACTTCTCTCAAATCTTTATGTAAATACTAATATGTATTATGACAAAAAAAATAAATCAATATTAATAAAGTATGAGACATATATGTTTGATAATATATACCATGTATACCAAGTAAACATATATACATTAGGACAAATATCTATTTTAATATCTTATAAGCTTGGAAAATGTTTATTTAACAACTCACATAGAAATAACATAACAGCGGCAATTCCCTTTAAATTATATTATTACTCCCCAATAATGAATTTCATAAGTTATTTTTAAATAACTTTATACATTTTAACTAAAACATTATATCATATCAATATTGGTAATTTAAATTTTAGCACTCCATGATATATAAAATAATACTACATGTATAATTTTATGATATAATAAATTCAACAAGTTCGGTGCTAGGGTGCAATCTGAGTTTCAACTTAATTAACTTGTGGAAACAATATTACTAAGATCTCAACTCTTTTTAATTTTGAATAAAATAAAAAACACAAGAATTTCTACTTAACACGTGGAAAAAATTATATGACTTGGTTAAAAGTCGAAAGCTAAACTATAATTCATGAAGTCACAGAAAGAGATACAATAGCAGTTTACATATCTTAAGATTAGGTTTCAACTAAATACATGTCATGCTACAAAAAGAATACTCCATGTTAATCCTCACAAGACACAATAGGAAAAATAAAAGATAGATCCTAGAAATTTCTCACAAAAATTTGAAACATTTGAACATCAATTTGGTATAACCTAATCACCATTGATAATAATAGTTATTGGATCTATTATATTTTCTAAATAATTACCCACCTCTGGTATTACATAAAACAACATAAAATAACTAATGACTCTACATGTAAACTACCCACATATGCTATTAAGAAACATGATCTAAAGTAGACATAAATTTGCACCTAATTACCATCATACTCCTATATATTACAATAAATATTTCATGTAAGACAATTTTCATCTCATTACTAAGAAAATTAAATCCTCTCAAATCTACACGTAAAAGACAATCAATATCTTCTATTAAAAAATTGTTTAAATTACCATAGTGCATGTAGATGTTTGTACATTACCCACTTCTATCAATATTAATATATTGAGATTTAAATAATGAAAGCATACACATCGTGTCAGCATACATGAGCGATAAATATACATGTTATGTTTCATCAACAAAATATTTTCTTAACAACTCATATATTAATGATGCTAAATTTTTTTTAAAAACCATAATAGTAACAATGACATAATTTATATAGGTTCTTACATTATATATATTTATATTTTTAATTAAATGTTTGACACGTCTATATTGATAGTATAATCATAACTGCACATATAATTTCTTGATAGGAAAATTTAATCATCTCGTAGCTATATTTTTTCGTCCCTTTAACATTACTCTAGATTAATTCGATCATTATAAGACTTAATAAGATTTAAAATTCTCTTGAGGTTAGGGCTGCTACCTCCATCCGAGATCGCATTTCAAGCTCTATCACTTATCTTAGATGACTTGATGCAAGTTTCAAATGATTGCATATACTATTGTAGTATTTAAGAATGTACTATATGACTAAAATCCTTATTTTAAAACATCAAAATGCAAGTTAGTAAAAGATACAATAAGCACAATGGTTTTAACTTGTGGAAAAAATCAGTAGCCATCAATAAAACTAAAATTAAAAAATCAAATTTCAGATTCATGACTTAAAAGATATGTGATGCAACAAGGGCCGTCATGGTTAATGGCAAGTTTTCAAACTAATTGCATATTAAAATATACAAGGAGCCATGCAAAGTAAAAATATGAATATGCATGAAAATATATAAGTCAATCCCTTGCAAAAAATAATTAATAAGTTTATGATAATTAGATATAGACTACAAAGTATCTATTTTGTCTATTTGTAGAAAATAAACAAAGAAAACATAAAACCTTGTCAAAAAAATAAAAAAACATAAATTTAATATAAGTATTTTTTTACTAATCAAATATATTAATAGTACATCTTTTAAATATATCATCTTACTATTACTAATTAGATGCCCCAACGGAGGCACCATGTAAATTCTCACCAGACGCGCAAGGAAAAAAGTTAAATCCTAGAAATTCTCATAATAATTAGAAACATCTAGCCTTTGATTCGGTAGACTCTAATCATTATTACCGATAATGGCCATCAAATATGTAGTATATTAAAGAATTACCCACCACTGCCATTATGAAAAATACATAAAGTAACCCCCTAATTTTGCATGTAAATTACCCACCTCTGTCATTGCAAAAGATAATTTAAAATAACCCCCTAATTTTACATCTAAGTTACCCACCTTGGCCATTATGAAACATAATTTAAAATAACCCCTAATATTGTGTCTAAATTACCCAACTTTGTCATTGTGAAAGATAATTTAATCCTTGAACGTTGTATCTAAATTACCCACATGTACCATTATGAAAAATAATTTAAAGTAACTCATAATAATTTAATATATTATCTACCTTTGTCATTATGAAAGAAAATGCAAAGTAATATTCTAAGTTTGCATTTAACATATCCATATATGTCATTGTGAAAGATAATATAAGGTATTATCTTTATATTTGTAGGTACCTTAGTCATTATAAAAATAAACAAAAAAATCTCTAAAATTTTCACATAAATAGTAATATATATTTAAAAAATAAAACAATATCTATAAAGTACGATACATATATATTCTAAGTTTGCATTTAGCATATCCGTATATGTCATTGCGAAAGATAATATAAGGTATTATCTTTATATTTGTAGGTACCTTAGTCATTATAAAAATAAACAAAAATCTCTTGAATCTACACATAAATAGTGATATATATTAAAAAATAAAACAATATCCATAAAGTACAATATATATATATATCTAATTCATAGACTGCTATCATGAAATAAAATAAATATAATGCTATATTCTACCATGTATGTCAACTAAACATGTATACGTTCGGGTTAATAATTATTTTAACAACTTATGAAGCATGGAAAATTGTTCACTTAACAAACCACGTCGCAATAACACTTTATATTTGTACTCCATGATAATAAATTTCACAAATTATTATTTTAAATAAGTTTATATATTTTTACTGAAACATTATGTCATATCAATATTATTATTAATTTAATTTTATGCACACTATGATACATAAATAATACTACACATAATTAATCCTATTATATAACAAATTCAACATGTTTACTGTCAGGATGCATGCCAACTTATGTGAAAAACAATACTAATGGGACATACACTCTTTTTAATAAAAAAAAGCAATTTTTGAATAAAAGATAAAGAATAATAGAATTCTAGGACCTAGACTTAAAAAAAATTAAATAAAAGATAAAGAATACTAGAATTCTAATTAACATGTGAAAAAATTGCAACACTTGATCAAAAGTTAAAATATAAACTATAGATTTACTAATTCACAAAAAAATTGTATCAAGAGTTTATATATCTTAGACTAATTTTGACTAAATATATATTACACTAGAAAACAAAGATAAATACTAGAAATTCTAACTAGAGGTCCCACTAGAGCTTGCATGACAATAATCACAAGACTTGATATGAAAACAACAGATAGATCCTAAAAATTCTCATAAAAGTCAGAAACATCTTACCATTAATTAGGTATAACCTAATCACCATTGATAATAATAATAGCTATTAGATATATTCTATTTTCTAAATAATTATTCACTTTTGCTATTGTGTTAAACAATATAAACTAACTCATGACTCTAATTTATATTGTTCACATAGGTCATTAAGAAAAATGGTCTAAAGTAGACCTAATTTGCAATTAAGTACCGATGTCCTATTATTATGATCAACAATTTACATAACTCAACTTTCATCTCATTATTAGAAAAATTAAATACCCCCTCAAATCTAAATAATCTAAATTATCAATATCTCCTATTACAAAAAAAAATTATTTAGATAACAAACAGAGCATATATATGTTTCTACATTACTCCACCTCTATCAATACTAATATAGTAAGATTTGATTAAAGTAAATATATGTATCGTGGCAACATGCTTGAGCAATAAAATATATTTGTTATGTTTCATCACATAAACACAACACATATACTAATGATACTAATAAATTATTTAAAACCATATAACTATAACTATAATTTATATAGACGGTTACTTTAGATATATTTATGTATTTTACCTAAAATGTTTGACATGTCCGTATTGATAGTATAACCATAACTGCAAATATAATTCCTTAATAGGAAAATTCAATCATCTTGAGAAGTAAAAACCATTGGTGGCTATATTTTCCTAGCCTTTTAAGAATACTTTAGAGTAAAAAATCAACCATTATAAGTATTAAAGTTCTCTCGATGTTAGCATAGGTACCCATGTCTGAGATCTCACTTCAAACTCTATGACTTATCTTAAGTGTGGTAGATGTTTTAAATAATGGCTTATGCTATTGTAGTACTTAAAAACATACTCTATGGCCTAAAATCCTTATTTTAAAAGTGTAAAAAGGATAGTTAATGAAAGATACAATATGAACAGGAGTTTCAACTTAACTTGAGGAGATAAAAAATCCATAGCGGTTGATAAGAATAAAATTTGATAAATCAAAATTTAGATTCATGGTTTCATAAGATACATGATACAACAAAAGCCACTATATGATTAATGATAAGGTTCAAAATATTGCATGTTTAAAATATATAGAAGTGCCATGCAACAGAAAATTATGAATATGGATAAAAAATATATAGATTAGTTCCTTGAAAATAGTAGTTAATATGTTTATGATATCTAAGATACATATTATGTTAGAAAATAAACAAAGAGAAAACATACAATTTAATATAAGTAAATCTTTATTAATCACATATGCTCCCTCTATTACAAATTATAAGACATCTTGAGTTTTCTAAATGCATAACTTTTGTTATACACTTAGATGTACTGTCCAGATACGTAGTAAAAATAATATATCTAGAAAAGCCAAAGCATATTATAATTTAAAATAAAAGAATTATTAAATAATACCTAATACTTATATCTTCTAAAATTTTAACCCGTCGCACGGGTTGATGGACTAGTTAAATTAAATTCATTTCATTTAACGACAGGCACAGTGGTGCACTGACCCGAGCCCTGCAGAGATTGAGCGGGAAAGATCTTTCCTAGACAAGTGCGGTGGGCTTCCCAAAGTGATCGTTGCTGTAGCTGACTTCATGGTAGCCACCGGATGCACATTCGACCCATCAGATTTTATGCAGCTTTTGGAAACCAACCCAGCATTTGGTAGTTTAAGGGGTCTATTTTCCTGGGTGCATTCCTACTTCCATTCCTGCCCAGATTCGCTCAAGCCATGCATCTTCTATATGTCAATCTTCCCTGTGAACCATAAGATTCGGCGGAGGCGTTTGGTGCGGCGGTGGATCGCGGAGGGCTACTCCACCGACACCAAAGAAAGTACTGCCGAGGAGAAAGGGGAGGAGTCCTTTGCCGACCTGATCAATCTAAACATGATCCAGGTGCCAGGATCTACAAATCTGTCCTATATGATAAGGATGCCCTCGTGCCAAGTGAATGGTTTCTTCCGAGAATACATCAAGTCACGGTCAATGGAAGAGAACTTGGTATTTGCACTGGAGGGCCATTGCAGTGTGAACTCACAACGAACTGGACGACATCTCACCATAGAGAGCACCTGGGACAGAGATATTAGTGTGTATCAGAGCATTGAGTTGTCACGGCTGAGGTCCCTGACGGTGTTTGGTAAGTGGGAGTCATTCCTCATCTCTGACAAGATGAGGATCCTCCGAGTGCTGGACCTAGAAGACTCAACATCAGTAACAGATGGTGACCTCGAACGGATGGTCAAGCTGCTGCCTCGCCTCAAGTTTCTCTCACTAAGAGGATGCAAGGAGGTCACTCATCTCCCGGATTCCTTTGGTGGCGGCCTGAAGCAGCTCCAGACTCTGGATATCAGACACACCTTCATAGCCACGCTTCCACTAAGCATCACTAAGCTACACAAGTTGCAGCACATTCGTGCTGGTACTAGTGTATCACTGACACCGGATGGTGACGCCAGCACTACTGTTGAAAGCCTACCAACACAAGCTGCTATTGCTAATAATCTTGTTTCCCGCTTCCGGTTGCCAGAGTTGTGCGCATGCTCAAGCTGCTTCCAGTGGCTTTCTCATTCTGCTGGCTCTCGTAATGGAGGCGTTGAGGCACCTCGAGGGATTGGGAAAATGGTGGCCTTACACAACATCAGTGTCATTGACATCAGTGTTGCAAACGGGCGGGCAATCCTGGAAGAGCTCAAGAACCTTACCCAGTTGCGCAAGCTTTGAGTCTCGGGCATCAACCAGCAAAATTGTAAGCAGTTTTGTTTTGCCATCTCAGGTCATCACCCCCATTTGAAATCCTTGTCAGTGTGGCTCGATGACAGGAATCAAGCTGGCTGTTTGGATGCCATTTCTACGCCTCCTCGAAGACTACAGAGCCTTAAGTGTTAGATCTATAGGATCATATAGAGTAGATCAACCGTGGAACTGTCTTTTCATTTAGGTATAAATATCAAGATCCTAGTACAAACTGATCTACTAGAAGATAACAGAGAGAGGGAGAAAGGGGAAGGTAGAGGTATGGTAGAGTTCACAGACCATCGGTGGGAACTGCAGGAGCACTGGAGCTGGAGCCGGTCGCCATCACGGTTGTTGATGGAGGCTGCGCATGGGCAGCGACGTTCGGTGAAGAAAGACGGTGTAGTGGAGATCGAGGTGACGCAGTGCAGTGTCAACGTCGGCATGGAAGAGCTTCCTGTCACTACTGCGCCCCTCACTTAGATCGGGTCTTAGGGTTAGGAATTGTAGGTGGGGAAATGGCGGCGGCGAACTTCGTCATCCGTGCCCCGGCCCCCACCTCTCCTTTTTATAGCGTAGTATGACAGGGGCCCTCCAACCATAGTTGGGTTGGGCATCCCCGATCAGGGCGTGGGATCAAGCCCAATAGGTCGTTAGGCCTATTAGTTGGGAGATCTAAACCAACATTCTCCCCTTAATCTCACCTTATACTCTAACATTTAAACTTTGACTTAAATCCTTTCACTTTACTCGTTCTATCACAAATAGGTACATAGAGCATGTTTCATCATCACGGTCAATCGCCGATAGATTTAACCGCTACAATGCACATCTCTGATCTAAAACAGCAAAATTGTAAGCAGTTTTGTTTTGCCATCTCAGGTCATCACCCCCATTTGAAATCCTTGTCAGTGTGGCTTGACGACAGGAATCAAACTGGCTGTTTGGATGCCATTTCTGCGCCTCCTCAAAGACTACAGAGCCTTAAGTTGTATGGATGTGTTGACAAGTTGCCAGCATGGATCAAGCTGTTGTCGAATCTCAGTAAATTGAAATTGCAGATGGAAATGATAACGCAAGAAGAGGTGGATCTCCTCGGCCATTTACCAAGCCTACGTACTTTATGTCTTTATCCCAAAGACTTTCAATATGGGGTGCTCCGATTCAATGAAAGCTTCCGCCAACTCATGCTTCTCGAGATTGCTTGCAACTCCAAGTTACAGTCTATTAGGTTTGAGTATTGTGATGTAATGAATGTGCTTGAGGTCCTCAAGATCCACTGCTTTCATGTGTCATCCTTGAAGTTATTAGGGCTAAATAAGCTAAATGGTCTCAAGGAAGTCTCTCTTAGCGGATCCTATGATGACAAAGTGAAGCAACACTTGCAGACCGAAATTCAACAGCACCCCAAGAAAGTGAAGCCTGATTTGAAGGTGATCCAGGTTCGTCCTCCTGGGCGCTGAGCCTCTGAACCGCTGACTGTCATTGCCTCTACCATCCCATTAGCGTTTGCAGGACAATATGGCTGTTGCTGTTCTTTTTTTTTGAAGATCCAGAGCATTGCCAGCACATATTAATAAGTAAGAGTTGGAGTTACATGCGCAAGGTGCGCAAAGTCCCAACATGGCAGAATTGTTGTTTGTTTCCTTCTATCCTCTACTCTCTTTCCTGTCTCCTCAATCCAATAGTTACATGCTCTGTGTACTCTACCCAGCTCTTCCCAGGGCCGTCCCTGGGGGTGTGCTAAGTGAGCGACCGCGCAGGGCCTCCAAATACCATAGGCCTCCAAATATACAGTTGATTACCCATATACCTATATAGTTAAGCAGCAAGCAAAGCAGGCTTTGGCCCAATAACAACGTCGTCATCACCCATTAGCAAGCCAAGCCCAATAGAAAATGATTCCTGGCCGCCGACATCGTTTTGTCTCCCGTGCGTCGTTCCCAATTCCTACCTGTACGTCTCGATCTCCTATTCTTCTGTCGCCCTGGCCTGAGCCTAATGCCCTATCGGCCGCCGCTGCGTATCGTGATCGCCATGACGAACTGACCTGACCGCTGACGGCGACGAGGCACCTAGGGAGGCGAGACGCTGAGGCTGAGGCCTAAAGGTAATACTAATCATTCATATTTTTTTAATTCAATATTCATTCACAATCACAGCAAACTATAGCGAGTAATTGGTCGATCTTTAAATTTTATTCTTTTGATACGCCTACTGCAATAGTGTCCAAATATTGAAGCCGTGTCTTCTGCAAATCGGTCTAGAAAATTTGAATCGAGTTGAGAAAAGCGTAAGAAAAAACAAAGAATAGAGGCTTTAGTTCAATCTCAGTAATCGGAGAAGATTGATTATGAGCATATCATTGAAGATTTCATTTCGAAGAACACTAAAAGATTGATGCTATTTAAGTAAAGAATATGCCATATAGGTTCCATTCTTGACATACCTTATTGCAATGTAATATATTAAATCATATATCTTATTTTAGTTCTATTTTTCTCAAGCTAGTAGGCTTTATTTTTTTAGTTTCCTGCTAGGCCTCGGATTTTCCCGGGACGGCCCTGCTCTTCCCTGTTGCTTTTGCTAGTCCCTTTGGACCTGACTTGTATTTTTCTTGTTTTGGACCATGGCTTTTAATAAATTTCTTCAGTAGGGGCTCCTTGCCCCTCCTGTTATTTCAAGAAAAGTTTACTTCATTGACGATGTAGCCTTTACTAGATAGTAATAAGGACCGGATCATGCCTCTTGTTTTGAAGATAAAACAAAAGGCCCTCACTGTGTATGTTCATCGCTATGGTATTTCTCTCTCTTTTTTGTAATTTAAAAAGGCCTGTAAGTAGAGCATTGTTGTCACTTAGCTGAACAATATTGCCATCCAGCAACGACGCGCACCGCGGGGGCGGCGAGGCCATGCACGATGCCATGGAGCCCCTCCACCTGCGCGGCGCGCGTGTTGAAGGCGTGTTCGTGGGGCACATGCACATGCGCGCGCCGGCAAGGAGGTTCCCTGTGCAGTGGTGGACCTAAGATTTTTATGCCCAAGCCTCAGGCTAAAGAAAATATATTATAAATTGAGCAAAGATCAAAGGAGAAATTGAGTTGTTGCCTCTAAATTTGGTTAAGAAAGATACTGAATCAAGATCTGTGCGCTCCCAGGCGCCTCCATTGGTGTCCGTCTGTGCTGGCGAGTAGCGTGCTCTCCTACCTGCTGGTATCTAGCAGGGTGTGAGGTGACCCGCACTTGAACTATGCCTGCCTGTTTGCTGAGTGCACGAGCCACAATAGTGGTAGATCCATTGCAGCACTGTGCGCCGCACTGGGGTTTTAAGGTAGCCGGGTGGGGTGCCTGACGTCTTCACTAGGCGGGTGCTAGGATTTCATCTCGCAGGAGCGTCCATTGGGCTCGTGGCTCTTGAGCTTTGCCTCGCTAGTTGCTAGACCGAGGGTGGAGAATAGACTAGAATCAGTCTTGAAGCCTGATAAGGGCCGTCAAAAGATGGCCGTGTGAGCAGATAGGTAATGCATGGGCTGTGGTTTCGTGGGCTGTTTTTTTTATGAATAAGATGAAGAGAACTACAATATTAAAGCTTAACTATATCATACATATGTGTATACTTATATGTACTAATTTTTGTGGCTAAAATATTGGGTATGCCCGAGAATATCCGGGCATAACACCAGGTCCGCCCATGTCCCTGCGGGCCCATGTACGTCACCATCGGTGGGCGGCAACCGGGAGGGGCTGGCGGGAAAGTACGTCGACCCGCAGCCGGCGATCTCGGCGTTATGGGAGGCGAGCTTCGGGCATGGCCAGCTTGAGGTGGTGAACGCCACGCATGCGCTCTGGGCGTGCCACCGGAACGATAATGATGACGCGGTGGTCGCCGATCAGGTCTGGATCGCCAGCCTCGCGCCCAACCCAGCTTGCAACAGAAACATGAACAGGATGACCAGCTCACAACCGATGAACGACTTGTGCTAGCGTGCTTTGGAATCTTCGTTCCTGTAGTATGGCTTGTTTATTTCTTCTCCACAAAGAAAAATTTCATTCATAAATCTGTCAAAATGTCTCGTGAAGAAAGAAAAGTACAGTACATTTTACCTCCCTAAGATATAGTCGGAGTTTAGATTTTCTTGTAGTAGTTTAAAATTGGATTGGGGCTGCCTCCCTTGACTCTCAAAACCATTTGTCGCAAAAAACAACCAATTAAATTGTCTCATGTCCTAGTTAGATATGGTTTTCAGGATTTTTAGTTCAAATACAAATTCTGCAATAGCGTTATAGGATTTTTAAACCACAAAAAATATCTTGAAGCTTCGGAAATTCCAAAAATGATTCTAGGATTTCTTCTCGGTCGTCTTGATTTGAGAAGATTGTATTCATAGGTCACTTCTCCGCAGGGACGAAGCCAGAAAAAAATTTAGGAGGGGCTGAACAAAAATGCTACGACGACTTAGTCCATACTATAACTCCCTCACGATAGACAGATATAATAGTTTATTAAAGTAGTTTTATATTAAAAACATCGATTAACAATAAAATTCACAAAATACATCATGAAAAATAAAGGATGTAGTCTATTCATACCGCAAGGCTTATACGAAACTAATAAGCGAAGCATGAAAAACGAAGTCTAAAGTATTTTTATACGAGAACACAAAGACTGAGCACAAAATGTTCTTTTTGAGTTTTAACATTTTGAGGTTTTAGACAATCTCAATTGAAATTTCCTACTCCCACCATCCTGATTCAAATGCACGTTCGTCATTAAAAAAAGTCCCAAAGTAAAAGAATCGGAAGAGGAACCGTGCTAGTACTCCAAACTTGTAAACTGACGGTACTAAGACATCGTGGGGCCAATGAAATAAAAAATCAATTTGTCAAGAGGAAAGAAAAAGAAAAGCCAACGGAGGCCTTATCCCTTCTGTCGAGACACCAGAATCTCCCGTCCACAACATGACTCCAGTCTCTAGGAGCTCAACCGCCGCCGCAGCACCTATGCAAGACCACTCCTTCCCCCTTCCCTTCCCCATCCTCTGGCATACTACCGCACATCTGCAAGCTTGCTCCTTCCCCTTCCTCTCAAAAGGAGTTCCTCTTCACATGAATGCGGCGTGAGGGATGCTCCAGGCGACAAGATGGCCGATGGCGGCGGTAGCCCGGGCTCTGGTAGGGCTCTGTGGGATCTGCAGTGGTAGGGGGGGCTTGAGCCCCTCTTGCCCTACCGCTAGCTCCGTCGCTGCTTCTCCGGTTTCGGGGGCTTCGAACCTGTTGAACCGAGCGACTCGAGGGGCGACGCCCTGCCGCCAACAACCTCGCCTTCCCCCGGCCGCTGTCGCTGTGGCTCCCGACACTACGGCCATGGCGGCGGCGGCCAGTGGGCGGCGCCCAACAAAGCTGCCCCCGCGTGCGTCTCCTTCCTCCACCACATCTCCTTCTTCCAGCTCCAAATTTCTCTCGAACTGCTCTTGCTCCGGGTGGATCCTTGCCTTTGAGTGCCGGATCCGCACATGTGGGTGCCGGATCTATGGTGTGGGCACGGCAAAACGACTCCTCGACGACCCTGGTTGCTGTTTCCGTTGTGTAGGCGGCAACAGCGGCGGCTGCTGCTGCTGGGTGGCGGCTACTGCACGTGGCAGCGGTCGCGCTGCTGTGGGCGCGGCGGCTGGACGTGGTCCGCCTCATCCGGACGTTGCGGATGGGCCGTCAGCACTCCAGCCCCTCCCTCCCCAGCCATGGTGGTTCTTCGACCTGCGACACCTCGTCCTTGGCGTCAGGCCTTCGATCCGGCGTCCCTTCACTGGATCCGGCGGCCACTCGGCAGGATCGGGTGATGTCCACTAGGTGAGTGTGATGGCCCCTACAGCGGTGCGGGGCGCGCAGTTTGGCCGCGGGCGAGCCGGCGGCGGGGCAGCGTGCTCGTATGCGTGCGTTTGCAGGGGTCCAGCAGTGACACGGTGCGCGCGGTTTGGCCGCAGGCAAGCCGGTGGCAGGGCCACGTGCCCGTGGGCGCCCTCCCCTCTGTGACGCTCTCTCTGGCCATCTCTGGCCACTGAGAGCCTACTCTGCCTCTTGATGGGGAGGGCAGAGCACCTAGTGGACAGAATGAAGGTGTCGGCCATGCCTGTGCCTGCGGTAGCGGTGGCAACATGGTGGAGGTGTCAGGGTGTTTCTGCTGTGACGCGGGGCGGTTTCGATGGATTCTAGAAGTAAGTCTTGCTCTGCTTCTTGTCGGAGCCGACGACGATGGTGCCCGCATGCGTCATGTTCCTTATTGGAGGCGTCGTCGAGGTTCCATCAGCTACCCTGTCTATGGCTGCAGTTTGTCCCTCTCCTCCTGGTGAAAACATAGCTCTAGTTATCTGGAGCCGGTGGTGGTGGCGTTTCCGACGTCACGTCCTTCTTGGAGGCACCACCGAGGAGGAGCTAGCTCAGACCTATCTCTCCTTGGCTTGCTTCTTGCTTCTCTCTTGGGTGAGGCTAGGCCTGGCAGTAAGTTGTTGCTGTTGTTTCGGCGAGTGTCCTCCTCTGGCGTCTCTACTCCGTCAGCGTTCTCCTTGATGGTGCCAGAATATCAAATGCCGGGTGGTTCCACCGCTGCCGTCATTCCCCTTCAATCCCTGTGGACGGCGTTGGATGGTGGTACGTGGACCCGGATGTGCTGGAGGATGTCACCATCATTTCCATGGGAGGTCGTCGTGTCCGATGATCCTGGGCTTGCGTGTCCGTCGCTATGGTGCCAGAATATCAAATGCCAGGTGGTGTGGGCCCGGATGTGCTGGAGGATGTCACCATCAGTAGAATGGTGGAGGGCACGATGGTCATGGTGAAACCGGCGAGTATGCTGTTTGGCGGGGGCGTAAGTCGACGTTCAGTTGGCGTCTTTTGGCAGCTAGCATGAATGCATTCGGCATGAATTTATGTTGCATTCATGCTCCGTTACATCCGTAGAGGAAGCGGCGTGCTGGCGGCAGCTCGCCAGCAGCAGCTCCACCCACGTCTGGCCGTGGACACTGTCCCACATGGTGAGCCAGGCAGGACCCGGCCACAGGAGGAAGGGAAGGGACTCTATTTTATTTGGGCTCACCTCAGGACATCGGCAATCGACGGCAAGACCAGCGACGGTGACAACGAGGCCGATGAGCAGGGAGCTAGAACCGCGACGAAGCGCCATAGCCATACCGGCACAAACTATCCTCATACTACAGATCTACAGTTGCGAGAGGTGTGGACCCCTCGCTCTCGGCTCCGGCGAGCTCGACGGCGACGGAGAAGCTGGGGGCCGGCTGGATTTTAGACGGAGGTGGAGGTGAACTGTAGCAGGGGAGGGGGAAGTCCCGCCTCTCGGTCCATCCCGAGAAGGCTAGGTGATGACTAACATTAGTTTCACGTGGCCCTTTTAACAAATATTGTCACTGTCAGTCCGGTTTCAAAAGGAAATCCATGAGCACGGATGGAAGGCTGGAAAGATTGCAGTGGTACGGTATACAAGATCACAACAGGCGACAGGTTGTTTCCTTTATGCCCCCTTTAGAACCTTAAAATTTTATAGTAGTCATACAAAAATTTCACATAAATTAGTTTAATTTCACAGAAAAAAACATTTAGAGCCAGGACAAAAGTAGGCTACCAATCACGCCCAATCGTGCACGCGTATATCAGATGAGCTCCGTACTTAAGTGTGGCAAGGATGTACTACTAAAATAAAGGAAAACTTGGGAACGCGCGGGTGGCAGGGGCTAGTGGCTGGCTTCCTACCAGTCAGGGTTTGATTCCTACTCGGCACTGGTTTCTCACCAGGGTTTTCCCCCACTTTCTCATTGCAAGGACCTCAGGCGTCTATGGACCACTGGGGAGGTGACGCGCCCATCGCTAAGGAAGCTATGTCTTCGTACATATCTTGTAGGCATATATGTATGGTAGTATAAGGTCCTAAATCTAGCGTACACCTTAGTGGCGTGTGTTGGTGTGTGTCGAGTGTGTGTGTGCGTGTGTTTGGTTGTATGTTCAGATAATACAACCCCTACTATCAGATCCGAGGAAAAAAATAAGGGAAAACTTTAAAAGATGAGATAATTATTTGCTTGGTCCTAGATGAAGTTACGTTTTCTTTCTTGTCCTTTATATTTTTAAAGTTACTTATTTGGCCCGAAAACTATCCTTAGTTTTTTATATGGCCCTCCCATTAGTTTTAGGATTTAATAGTGTTATGTTAGGGGGAAATGACGATTTTATCCATGGCGAAAAATGAATCAGTACAGAGTTTAGTTTATCTTTGTTTAATTTTGAGAAATATTTAGTCAGGGGCAAAATAATTCCATGTTCAAAAATAATATTCCTTATCTTATGTAATTATGACAAGTTTAAACCATGTGAAATATTACTCAAAATTAAACACAGACAAGTTAAACTTTGAAGTTTGCACCTCTACAAAGCTTTTGGGGTTTGCGGGCAACCAGCATATATGGCAAAAAAAACCGTCTGATCTGTGTTTTACTGTCCTTATTTACCCCACCAGTCCTATCGTTTCAAAAAGGAGAGGTTACTAAAGAAGTTATAAACGAAGTAGAGATTATCTTGTACAAAGCTAGCTTCTAGGCTGGAAGATGGCCAAACTGTACGTGTTTACTGCCCGGAGGAAATATCTGGAGTCCTTATAGTTGATTTTGTTTAAAGTCCTCCTTTGTGAACATAAGGTTAATATGTGTCCTTTCCAGTTTGGTTGTGATAAGTGATTGTCAACGTGACTTGCGTCTTGGGTTCAGTCAGTGAACTAAACATGGCGTGAGTTGAGGTTGTGTAACATGTCTCTTGGCTTGTAGTGCGCAGGTTGGAGCTCGGAGGGGGTGGTCGACGGTGAGGTGAAGGTCAAGTAGAGACGTGCCATGCCAATGGACCGGGAGCGGTGAAGGACGGATGTGAAGCTTGGACCGAGGGACCAGGAGGCCGGGTGACTAGCTGTGGTGGTTGACACTTGAAGATATCGACAAGTTCAAGAATACATGAGTGATGAAGACAGCGTCGACCAAGTCAAGATGGAGGACGATGGCGTCGTGGCACTTGGCAGAGGCCGAACACGCATCTACATGGGAGATGTAGATGGCGTCGGTCAAGCCAAGAAGGAAGGCGAAGGCGTCAAGCTTGATGGAGGTTGGACACGCGTCGACATCGGAGGGATTTGGTGGTTTCGTCCTCCAAACTATCGGAGAACGGTTTGCTGGTTTGGGCCCAAAACCAGACGCGGACGGTTTGATGGTTTGGGCCTCAAAACCATCGGTGACGGGTTTGACCGGTTTGGGCCTTAAAATCAAAGAGTGGTGGATTGGCGGACACGTGATGGCATCTCGAAGCTTGTGTCGAGACGAAGCGATGTCGAGAAGGCGCCGGATCTGTTGGATTGATAAAGAAAAACTTGGACTAATTTACCCCTAGCGGGTATTTAGGATAAGTACTTTATGTGAGAGCGTTTATATATATATACTCCGTATGTATATATATATATATATATATATATATATATATATATATATATATATATATATATATATATATATATATATATATATATATATATATATATATAATAGTCGAAACAAACATCCCTTGGAGGTCTCCTTGGTCCTTGGATTAGAGGGAGAAAACTGGCTACAAAATAAGTTATTTTTGTAGCCACTTTGAGTTACGATAATTGCTATGCTAATTTACGAGATTATAGTAACTCCTTACTATGTGATTTACTATAACATTATGGTAAATATCCCAATGTGTTATAGTAATTCAACTATCGTTCGTAAATATATACTGACATTGTCGTAAATTAGGGGAGAGTATACTCTATAGCTAGCTACAAAATAAGTTATTTTGTAGCCACCTCTATTTACGATAATTTTATATACTAATTTACGACAATTTCAGTATATATTTACGATAGTTGAGTTACTATAACACATGGGGATATTTATCATAATGTCATAGTAAATCACATAGTAAGGAGTTACTATAATCTCGTAAATTAGCATAGCAATTATCGTAACTCAAAGTGGCTACAGAATAAGTTATTTTGTAGCCAGCTGTAAGGTAATAGTTATTGTGTATGAAGGAGCTGGTTGGACATCTATCTTTGTAATTTGTTTAGTATCGAGAGAAGGCTAAGGTTAGAGAAAGAAGTGGCTTTTCTTCTTGAGCTTTTTGTTATCTTAGCTTTGTTTAGGCTAGGAGTGACTTGTAATCTGATCTCTTAAGTTAATCTAAGGATCAATTTCGTGTACCACTTTGTTTCCTCCCTAAATGAGTACTTTTCTTTTTTGTGTGATTTTCGAAGTTATCTTTAGGGATTTTTTTGTTTCATCGATTCTAAACCAAATCGGTTTGTTCTTTTTGCGTTGATCCGTGCTATGACATGAGTTGAAGGATTAATTTGATTGAATCGACCCGAGCACGTAGAAATCGACGATTTTCGTTTTGGGGACTTTTTCGTGTTCTTGGCTCTGATCTGAAATTTCCCGGAAATTGAGTAGAAATTGGTCGATGATCTGTTAGAGTATGCTCCCTCAGTCCCTTGTGATTCTCTGCGCAAATTTTAGGAGCGTTTCGCTTTGACTTGGTTCGGATTTCATCGAATTTGTTGGCACCCCCTTCTACTGTTCTTGCGTTTGTTCTCTCTGCTGGACGCATCGGGGGTCACAGGTCGCTAGGACCGATGGGGGCCGAGCCCGATCGTGAGCGCCTGCTCTGGAGCCGCTGCTGCTCTTACTAGTTCCGGTGGCCCACCGTGCAGGCCGGCTCAGCCTTGTCAAGGGCGTCAAACCCAAGGATAGCACGACCTCGACTACGCAGTTCGTAGTCGCGATCCGTCTTCTCCGGCGAGGTTTTGCCCCTCTGCCGCAGGCTTAGGAAATGCAAGGGAGAGAGAGGTTTGTTTGGAACTGATTGCTTGATTATTCTCAATCTCTGATTACAGCATATATGGCCGGCGGCCCCTGACTACGGGAGTAACAAATCTCCTCAATCTTAGGAACAGAAATAACAACTAACTTAAAATAGAAACTAATCTTATCATGCCTAATTCTAGCCACTATTGTTGACTTGGCCCTGTGGCTCCCTGGACGCGCTCTGCGCGCGCGCCGCGGCGCGTTCGCCGGCTCGGCGCACGTCCCGTGCCCTGTGGCGCCTGGCATAGGTTCGGCCCCACATGACATCTCTCCCCTCCTCGAGAGCCAGCTCGTCCTCGAGCTGGAACGCCGGGTAACGCTCCTTGAAGGCGTCCAGGTCTTCCCATGTGGCGGACGCAGCCGATTCCCCCTTCCAGTGGACCAGAACTTGACGAACGCCCCGAGCTAGCCGAGAACGGGTGACGCGCTCTGGCTCGGGCTCAATGGCACCGTGGTGGACAGCAGGCAGTACCGGGGGCGATGGTGGCGCAGCTCCCACGAACTTCTTGAGGAGGCCCACGTGGAACACGTCGTGGAGCTTGGCGCGAGGCGGGAGCTCGAGGCGGACGGCGACGGGCTTGAGCTTGCCCTTGGACACTTGGGGCAGCGATGCCGGGGCGCGGTGACGGAGGCGCAGGAGAACGAGGTCGCCCACCTCGTAGGACACCGCACGGTGGCCTTTGTCGTAGTACTTCTTGTGCGTCGCCTGGGCCTGCTCTAGCCGGTAGCGCACATCGGCCAAGAACTCGTCACGGTCCGCCATGGAGCGAGCGACGGCCGCCACGCGCGTCTCGCCAGGCTCGTAGGACCTGATGATCGGCGGGTCGCGCCCGTATACCACCCGGAACGGCGTGTCGCGGAGAGATGTCTGATAGGCGGTATTGTAGATGTATTCCGCCCAGGGGAGCCACCGAACCCACTGCCGAGGTCGGTCGCCGGTGAAGCACAGCAGGTACATGACGATGACCTTGTTGGCGGCCTCCGTCTGGCCATCAGATTGTGGGTGGAAGGCCGTCGTCATGTGCATCTTTGTACCGGTCAGCCGCATCAACTCGCGCCAGAAGGATGACGTGAACACCGGATCCTGGTCCGACACCATGGACTGGGGTATGCCGTGGAGGCGCACAATGTCCGCGTAGAACGCCTGAGCCACTGATTCAGCTGTGTAGGGGTGAGCCAAAGGGATGAAATGACAGTACTTGCTGAACCGGTCGACGACGGTGAGGATCACTGTCTTCCCACCCACACGGGGCAGAGCTTCCACGAAGTCGAGGCCAATGTCGGCACACACCGTAGTTGGAACCGGCAGGGGAAGAAGCAGGCCGCCCGGGTGCAAATGCTCAGACTTGTTGCGCTGGCATGTGTCGCACGCCCGGACGAACTCCTGAACCACCCGGCGCATGGCGGGAGAGTGGAAATCGCGGCGCAGCCTGTGCAGGGTACGCTGCACGCCTTCATGTCCGTCGTTGTGGATTGCCGCCAAGATCTCGTGGAGCAGTGGTGACGACGGCGGAATGTATAGCCGGGAGTCGAACATCACCATCCCGTCACGAAGCGCCCACGGCGCGCTGCGGGTGCCGGCCTGGATGGCGTCGCGGATGGCCACGAGAGCAGGCTCCGTGGTCTGGGCTGCCCGCAACCGCTCGATGTAGTCGAACCGTGGCGCCGACAGTGCCAAGACGGCACCCTCTTCCGTGTCGCGGCGCGAGAGGGCATCGGCCACCACGTTGGAGGCGCCCGACTTGTACTCCACCGAGAAGTCGAAGCCGAGGAGCTTGCCCACCCAATGGTGTTGGGGGATGGTCGCCAGGCGTTGATCGAGTAGGTACTTGAGGCTGTAGTGGTCCATCCGCACCACGAACGCATGCCCCCACAGATACGGCCGCCAGTGGCGGATGGCGAGGACAAGGCCGATCAACTCCCGCTCGTAGGCAGCGAGCGCACGATGGCGCAGCGCGACGGGGCGGCTGAAGAACGCCAGCGGGTGCTTGTCCTGCAGGAGTACCGCGCCGAACCCATGCGTAGAGGCGTCGCACTCGACGACGAATGGCTTGCCGAAGTCGGGTAGTGCCAGAACCGGGGCCGTGGTGACGGCGTGCTTGAGGGCGTGGAACGCAGTTGCCGCCTCGTCGGACCACCGGAACCCCTCCTTCTTGGTCAGCGCGGTGAGGGGGGCGGCGATTGTCCCGTAGTCGTGGACGAACTTGCAGTAGTAGCCCGCGAGCCCCAGGAAGCCCCGGACGGCGCGGGCCGAACGCGGTTGCGGCCAGTTGAAAGGTCTAGATGGCTAGAGGGGGGGTGAATAGCCTTTTAAAACTTTCTACAAAGACAAGCTAAACAAGTTTATCAATATAACAAATAGCGAGATGCGAGTTTTGCTTAGCCTACGGGGTGTTTGCAAGCCACCTATCCAATTCACAATTCTAGTATATGGGCACTCAACCGCACAAGTTAAACCGAGAAGGTAACTACAACAACAACTAGCAAGCTACACAAAAGAGCTACTCTAGCAAAGCTAACTAGCTAGCAAAGATAACTAAGAAAGTAATACAAGTGAGGGTTAGGAGGGTATCACCGAGGGGCGAAGTATTGAGCCAACCAATATAATTAACAATGAATACCAAGATAACCGAACACCGGGATCAATCAATCACAATATGAAAGTGATGACACGAAGATTTATCCCGAGGTTCACGTGCTTGCCGGCACGCTAGTCCCCGTTGTGTCCCTCTTCACCACGTGGTTCGGTGGCTAATCGGTCTCACACCGAGCCTCTCAAAAGGCGCCACAAGAACCTACCAAATGGCAAAAGGTTGCAAATGACACGAGCAATCCACTAATGTTGCCTTTGGCACTCCGCCGAGGTAGGCACAAACCCCTTACAATCACTGGAGGTGGCCAAGAACAAACACCAACTCTTGCCAATGCCTCCAAGCTGCTCCAAGCCGTCTAGGTGGCGGCAACCACCAAGAGAAACAAGAATCCCGCAGCAAATCAACCACCAAGTGCCAACTAGATGCTATCTCACGATGCAAATGCACTTGGATCACTCAATCTCACTTCGAATATGCAAACAAGCAAGAGAGATGAGTGGGAGGGGAGTTGCTTAGCTCAAAGTGCTCACAAGTATGTCAAATGTGCAAGAGAGAGAGAGCCTTGAGCCGGCCAACGAGTATTTATAGACGTACCCCTTCGAATATAGCCGTTAGGAACGAGATTCAGCTGAACACGCGCTGCACCGGACGCGCTGGTCGCGTGGACCGGACGCGCCGGTGCCGCAACGGCTAATTTTCGAAACACTGACCGGACGCGCCGGTCGTAACGACCGGACGCGCTGGTCACCACCGGACGCGCCGGTCCCGTGACTCACCGGACGCGCCGGTCAACACCGAGTCGCGCAAACCGAACTAACGACCGGACGCGCTGGAGAACCGACCGGACGCCACAGTGACCGCGTCCGGTGGGAGTCCAGTAAGCTCCCTGGACGACCGGACGCGTCCGGTGGCCTGTGACCGGACGCGCCTCGCGTCCGATGAAACAACCGAAACAAGCGCAGAAACTGGACACTGACCGGACGCGCCGGTCGAACAGTGACCGCGTCCGGTGCAGCGTCCGGTGCTGCGTCCGGTGCTGTGTCCGGTCACCACTGTGACCTCCGTTCGCCTCCGTTTGAATTTCGTTTGATTTTCGACTTCCGGCGTAGTGGAAAATAGGCATTTCATTTCCCCGAAATCGCCTGAATCCCGCGCTCGCACGCTCGGCGGGAGGGAGAGAGAACCCCAAACCCTCTCTACCGCTTAAACTCCAACGCCGTCGCAAACGTGCTAACACCACCAAGTGATCATCACCATGTGCATGTGTGTTAGCATTTTCACAATCATTTTTCGAGGCGTTATTAGTTCTATCCAAATGCATATGATCATGAAATGCACATCTAGAGGCACTTAGGAGTTCAATAGCCGCGTCATTCCCCTCTTTATAGTACGGCTATCTATCCTATAATGTAACCACACCCACTAGGTGTCTTGGTTACTAAAACACAACCCTTAAGCATATACCTTTGCCTTGATCACGTAGGGTTGCTTCCAAATCTAAGTGTGGCCACCATGATCACCATGTCCATCTTGCCACCAACCTTGGAATGTACTAATCCTCATATGCTACAAACAACTTAGGCATAGGATTAGTACTTAGGCATTGTCACTAATTACCAACACCAAACATAGGACTTTCAATCTCCCCCTTGTTGGTAATTGGTGACAACCCTTTCACAAAGATATTATGATAAAATTTTGATTGAACCCATGTCACATTGTCCAAGTATATTACCATGTATAAGAAGTATGGACAAGTGATCATGAATTCAAATTGATAGCAATGGCTCCCCCTACATGTATGCTATATGTTTGGATTTTGGAAGCATACATGTTAGATAGGAAAGATTAGGAGCATTGACTACCAATGAGTGCTAAGTGTTTTAGATTATAGACCTTTGAAGCGTGATACCATCGGAGTAGCGATAAACACCATCTTAGCACCTTGTGTAGTTAGATACCACTTGGAAAAGGCACAAACAAAACTAGAAACCTCGTGAGATCAACATTATAAGCAAGGTTCTAGTACCACTTTGAAAAACATGAAGCAAGGGAAATCTAACTACTTCCTATTCATGCTAGTACTTCAATACATCATTCAAATTATACTAGCAAGTCACCACACAAGCAAAGTATCGGAGAAAAAGAAATGCATAACTATGCATCATACATATGAAGTGCACAAGGAAATGCAACATTCATGTTTAAGAGCTTGCTCCCCCTACTTGTGTGCTCAAAAATTTTAGTTGATCCCCTTCTTTTATCAATTCTCCCATTTTAGGATCTATCTTTGTGAACAACATTTTTCTCCCCCTTTGTGCTTCTCTATCTTTGTGAACAACATTTTCTCCCCCTTTGGCACCAATGACCACAAGGGACCAATTTTAGATAGATTATCATGTTGAACTATGGGGTGAGGATCAAGTTTATGATTCAACCTAGATTGCTTGCATAAATAAAATGCTTCGGTTTGATCCAAGGGCAAGCTTCTTCACACCTTACTAGAAGGGTTATCATGCACCATGTTGAAGCAAATATTTAGACAAGGATCTAGATTAAACACTTAGGATCACAAGCTACTTAAAACAAGTTATATGCTACCACTAGATCATACAAGTCATGGAAACAATAGTGGCACCATATAAACTTCAAATTCATTTTATTTTTATGAATGAGCTTAGAATATGTAAATTATGATTAGATGCACTAAACAAGTCCTTAGCATAGAATGTATGTCATGTCAACCAATTGTACCTTGGGGCTCGAAGGAGAGGCATGTCATAACATTGAGGTGCATCAACTCATGTTGGAGAAGTCAAGTATGTTCAACTCATTCTTTAGCTTGTGAAATCTCTTCTCATCAAGTGGCTTGGTGAATAGATCGGCTAATTGATCTTCGGTGCCCACACTCTCAATAGCAATGTCACCCTTTTGTTGATGATCTCTAATGAAATGATGACGAACATCAATATGCTTTGTTCTTTGATGTTGAACCGGATTGTTGGTTAGCTTCACGGCACTTTCATTGTCACATAGCAATGGCACATTCTTGAAAGTGATTCCAAAATCCTTTAATGTTGCCTTCATCCATAAGATTTGTGCACAACAACTACCCACGGCAATGTATTCGGCTTCGGCGGTAGATAGTGCAATACTATTTTGCTTCTTGGATGACCATGACACAAGTGATCTTCCCAACAATTGACAAGTCCCGGAAGTGCTCTTTCTCTCCACTTTGTCACCGGCATAGTCGGAATCTGAATATCCAACTAGCTCAAAGCTTGCACCTTTGGGATACCATAATCCAACATCTTGTGTATGCTTCAAATACCTCAATATTCTCTTTGTAGCCTTCAAATGACTTTCTCTTGGTGAGGCTTGAAATCTTGCACACATGCATACACTAAACATCACATCGGGCCTTGATGCCGTCACATAGAGTAGGCTACCAATCATTGATCTATATAGCTTTTGATCCACCATGTTGCCACTCTTGTCACTATCCAAGCTTCCACTAGTGCCCATTGGAGTTGTAATGCCCTTTGCATCTTCCATGCCAAACTTCTTGAGCATATCTTTGATGTACTTAGTTTGACTCACAAATGTTCCTTCCTTCATTTGTTTGATTTGAAGTCCAAGAAAGAAACTAAGTTCACCGATCATTGACATTTCAAATTCTTTTGCCATCATTTTCCCAAACTCATCACAATAATCTTGATTGGTTGAACCGAAGATGATATCATCAACATATATTTGCAACACAAACAAGTCTTTCCCAATCTTCTTGGTGAATAGTGTTGTATCAACTTTGCCCATGACAAATCCTTTGGATAGCAAGAAGTCCCTCAATCTTTCATACCATGCTCTCGGTGCTTGCTTCAATCCATACAAAGCTTTCCTTAACTTGTATACATGGTTGGGTTTCTTGTCATCCTCAAAACCGGGAGGTTGCTCCACATACACCTCCTCTTGAATGTACCCATTGAGAAATGCACTCTTCACATCCATTTGATATAGCTTGATATTATGAGCACAAGCATAGGCAAGTAAGATCCTAATTGCTTCCAATCTTGCAACCGGGGCATAAGTTTCACCAAAGTCAAGACCCTCTATTTGTGTGTAACCTTGAGCCACTAGTCTTGCTTTGTTCCTTACTATTATCCCATCTTGATCTTGCTTGTTGCGAAAGACCCATCTTGTTCCAATGACATTGTGATCCTTAGGCCTCTCAACTAGTTCCCACACTTCATTTCTCTTGAAGTTGTTGAGCTCTTCATGCATTGCATTTACCCAATCCGGATCTCTCAATGCTTTATCAATGTCCTTGGGTTCTTCTATTGACACAAAAGAAGAGTGAGCACAAAACGATGCCAATCTTGATCTAGTTTGAACTCCCCTTTGTATGTCACCAATAATGGAATCCAATGGATGGTCTCTTGCAATGTTAGTCGGTTGAAGCACTTGCACTTGATTGCTTGGATGTTGATGTTGATCATGAATTGGAGATGATGAACTAGCCACTTGTTGATCTTGTTGTACTTGAGATGATGTACTAGCTTGATTTTGCATTAGAGACCCACTAGCTTGTGTAATTGGACTTTGGAGTACTTGATCTTTGTTGTCATCCACATCAATCACTTGCTTTGGCCTAATATCACCAATATCCATTTCTTTCATAGCATTGGTCAATTGAGTTCCTCTCACATCATCCAAGTTATTTTCCTCATCTTGAGAGCCATTTGTTTCATCAAACTCAACATCATGAACTTCCTCAAGTAAACCACTAGCCAAATTCCAAACTCTATAAGCTTTGCTAGTAGTGGAGTAACCAAGTAAGAAACCTTCATCACATTTCTTCTCAAATTTGCTCAATCTATTGCCCTTCTTCAAGATGTAACATTTGCAACCAAATACCCGAAAATATGCAATGTTGGGCTTTCTTCCATTTAAGATCTCATATGGTGTCTTTTCTAGAAACTTGTGGCAATAGAGGCGGTTGCTATAGAAGCAAGCCGTGTTGATTGCTTCGGCCCAAAATGAATGACTCACATTATACTCATTCAACATTGATCTTGCCATATCAATCAAAGTTCTATTCTTTCTCTCAACTAGGCCATTAGATTGAGGTGTATACTTGGCCGAGAATTGATGTTTGATTCCAAGCTCCTCACATAGCTCATCAACTCTTGTGTTTCTAAACTCACTTCCATTGTCACTTCTTACTTTCTTGATTGTGGTCTCAAACTCATTTTGCACTCGCTTGATGAACTTCTTGAATATGTCAAATACATCACTCTTGTCCCCAAGAAAGAATACCCATGTATATCTAGTGAAATCATCCACAATCACAAAGCCATACTTGTTGCCACCAATGCTTGTGTATGTAGTTGGTCCAAATAGATCCATGTGCAACAACTCAAAAGCCTTGGAAGTACTCATGATGCTTTTCAATGGATGAGTGTTGCCTACTTGCTTTCCGGCTTGACATGCACTACATAGCTTATCCTTTTCAAATGTGACATCCTTCAAGCCTCTAACTAAGTCATGCTTCACTAACTTGTTCAATTGCTTCATGCCAACATGACCAAGTCTTCTATGCCATAACCAACCCATACTTGATTTGGTGAGCAAGCATGTTGAGAGTTGAGTGTCACTAGCATTGAAATCAACCAAGTATAGATTCTCATATCTAAAGCCTTTGAAGATCAAATTAGAGCCATCAACACTAATTATCTCCACATCATCAACACCAAATATGCACTTGAAACCGAGATCACACAATTGAGCAACCGAGAGAAGATTGAAGTTCAACTTTTCAACTAAGAGCACATTGGAAATGCTATGATCATTTGAGATTGCAATCCTTCCAAGAGCCTTCACATCACCCTTGCTATTGTCACCAAATGTGATACTATCAATGCCACTATCATTTGATTTGAGAGAGTTGAACATTCTTGAATCACCGGTCATATGTTGAGAGCACCCACTATCAAGCACCCAATGCCTTCCTCCGGCCTTGTAATTTACCTACAAAATAAATTAATGTTTCTTAGGTACCCATACTTGTTTGGGTCCTTGGAGGTTAGTAACTAAGCTCTTTGGCACCCAAATGGCCTTCTTCTTTGGACCCACAATTGGTGTACCAACAAACCTAGCATGCACACCTTTCTCACCCTTGGTAAGCACATAACAAGAATCAAAAGGAATGTAATCCATTTTAGCATGAAACTTGTTGTTGTTCTTGTTCATTTTATTACAATTAATCTCTAGATGTCCAACTTGCTTACATCTATTGCAATAACGACCATTGCTCTTCACAAAGCGAGACTTTGGAGTAGCAAAGGCCGCCTTGCCCTTCTTGGGAGTATAGCCCAAACCCTCTTTGTTAAGAGAGAACCTTTGGCTACCCAAGCATTTTAGCAAGCGGGCATCCCCACCATAGGCATTGCCTAATGCGCGGGTGAGATCATCCACCTCTCTCTTGAGAGTCTCATTCTCAACCGCAAGTGATGAATCACTAGTAGTAGAGATAGAGTTGGTTGTGGTGGATGATGATGAGCTACATGAAGCATTAGTAGGACCAACGAATAAAGAATCATCAATAATATCACATGTTAGTCCAATATCACAAGTGACAATCACTTGCTTCTCCTTAGCTTCCTTCATGAGCTTCTCCAACTTGAGGTCCTTCTCCTTGATGAGCTCAAGTAAAGAGGAGTGGGCTTCCTTAAGCCTAGTGTGAGCAACTTCAAGGTCCTCGTGGTCTTCCTTTAGACACTCACGAGAGGCCTCTAGCTCATCAAAGGATTTCCTAAGAGCTTTGAGCTCTTGTTCAATTCCTTTGCACTCCTTACTCTTTTTGAGAGCAACAAGCTCCTCCATCAAGGCATCATTTTCATTGCTCTTGGCAATGAGCTCTTGCTCCAAGATTTTGTACTTCTTGGTTGTCCTCTTGTAGCCCTTGCTCATTTGATCTATTATGCCTAATAGATCATCCTTGGAGTAGTCCTCATCCTCCTCATCATCACTCCTACAATCATCACTAGCACAAGAATCATCATTACTATCATCATATTTTACCTTGGTAGGCTTGGCCATAAGGCATGTCGATGTAGTGTCGAAGATGGATGACTTGTTGGAGAGGGCGATGCTTGCAATGGCTCGCCGAGTGGTCCTCTCATCATCACTAGAGCTTTCATCATCATCACTATCGGAGTTGTCACTATCCCAAGTGACCACATAACCACCACCCTTCTTCTTCTTGTTGATAGTGAAGCTCTTCTTCTCTTTCTTCTCCTTCTTGTCCTTCTTGTTCTTCTTCAACTTCAACTCTCCATCATGATATCTTTTATCTTCATAGGGGCACTTTGCCACTATATGATCGGGGCTATTGCAATTGTAGCAAAGCACCTCCTTTGCCTTCATGAAATCCCTTCTCTTCCTTGCCCCATATCCTTTCTTCTTCATGAACCTTCCCATCTTGTGCACTAGGAGGGCCATGGTCTCATCATCGAATGGATCATCATCATCACTCTCCACCTTGCTCTTGCCCTTAGAAGATGAAGCCTTGAATGCAATGGCCTTCTCTTGCTTGACCTTGGTCTCCTTCTTCTCTTCTACCTCATCTTCATCATCATTGTATTGGGCATCGGTCATTATATCTCCAAGCACATCGGTTGGTTTGACCTTGTCCAATCCCTCTCTAAAGATCATTCTTCTCAAGGTGGCAAACTTCTTGGGTAAGCACATCAAGAACTTGTGTGAGAAGTCCTTGTCCTCAACCTTCTCTCCAAGCCCCTTGAGATCATTGACAATGACTTGGAGCCTATAGAACATCTCCGGGATGGATTCATCATCCTTCATCTTGAAAGTGGAGAACTTGTCCTTGAGCATATATAGCTTGGCACTCTTTACCGTTGAAGTGCCTTCATATGTTTCTTCAAGCCTTATCCAAAGCTCATTTGCCTTCTCAAGATCTTTAATTTGCTCAAATACTTTGTCATCAATGGCACGGTAGATTGTGTCAAGTGCCGCCGTGTTGCATTGTTTGTTGATGCGGTCATTTGGAGTGAGATTTTCTTCATCAAGAATGATGTATCCTTCATTGGTCACATCCCAAACCTTCTCATGTATATTGCCTAGATATTGCTTCATCTTCCTTTTCCAATGATCAAAGGAAGAGATGCCATCAAAGAATGGAGGCTTGCCATTAACATGATTGAACATAACTTGAGCCATCTTGCACCGAGGTTGTTAAGCCTTGCAAACGGTGACCACGGCTCCGATACCACTTGAAAGGTCTAGATGGCTAGAGGGGGGGTGAATAGCCTTTTAAAACTTTCTACAAAGACAAGCTAAACAAGTTTATCAATATAACAAATAGCGAGATGCGAGTTTTGCTTAGCCTACGGGGTGTTTGCAAGCCACCTATCCAATTCACAATTCTAGTATATGGGCACTCAACCGCACAAGTTAAACCGAGAAGGTAACTACAACAACAACTAGCAAGCTACACAAAAGAGCTACTCTAGCAAAGCTAACTAGCTAGCAAAGATAACTAAGAAAGTAATACAAGTGAGGGTTAGGAGGGTATCACCGAGGGGCGAAGTATTGAGCCAACCAATATAATTAACAATGAATACCAAGATAACCGAACACCGGGATCAATCAATCACAATATGAAAGTGATGACACGAAGATTTATCCCGAGGTTCACGTGCTTGCCGGCACGCTAGTCCCCGTTGTGTCCCTCTTCACCACGTGGTTCGGTGGCTAATCGGTCTCACACCGAGCCTCTCAAAAGGCGCCACAAGAACCTACCAAATGGCAAAAGGTTGCAAATGACACGAGCAATCCACTAATGTTGCCTTTGGCACTCCGCCGAGGTAGGCACAAACCCCTTACAATCACCGGAGGTGGCCAAGAACAAACACCAACTCTTGCCAATGCCTCCAAGCTGCTCCAAGCCGTCTAGGTGGCGGCAACCACCAAGAGAAACAAGAATCCCGCAGCAAATCAACCACCAAGTGCCAACTAGATGCTATCTCACGATGCAAATGCACTTGGATCACTCAATCTCACTTCGAATATGCAAACAAGCAAGAGAGATGAGTGGGAGGGGAGTTGCTTAGCTCAAAGTGCTCACAAGTATGTCAAATGTGCAAGAGAGAGAGAGCCTTGAGCCGGCCAACGAGTATTTATAGACGTACCCCTTCGAATATAGCCGTTAGGAACGAGATTCAGCTGAACACGCGCTGCACCGGACGCGCTGGTCGCGTGGACCGGACGCGCCGGTGCCGCAACGGCTAATTTTCGAAACACTGACCGGACGCGCCGGTCGTAACGACCGGACGCGCTGGTCACCACCGGACGCGCCGGTCCCGTGACTCACCGGACGCGCCGGTCAACACCGAGTCGCGCAAACCGAACTAACGACCGGACGCGCTGGAGAACCGACCGGACGCCACAGTGACCGCGTCCGGTGGGAGTCCAGTAAGCTCCCTGGACGACCGGACGCGTCCGGTGGCCTGTGACCGGACGCGCCTCGCGTCCGATGAAACAACCGAAACAAGCGCAGAAACTGGACACTGACCGGACGCGCCGGTCGAACAGTGACCGCGTCCGGTGCAGCGTCCGGTGCTGCGTCCGGTGCTGTGTCCGGTCACCACTGTGACCTCCGTTCGCCTCCGTTTGAATTTCGTTTGATTTTCGACTTCCGGCGTAGTGGAAAATAGGCATTTCATTTCCCCGAAATCGCCTGAATCCCGCGCTCGCACGCTCGGCGGGAGGGAGAGAGAACCCCAAACCCTCTCTACCGCTTAAACTCCAACGCCGTCGCAAACGTGCTAACACCACCAAGTGATCATCACCATGTGCATGTGTGTTAGCATTTTCACAATCATTTTTCGAGGCGTTATTAGTTCTATCCAAATGCATATGATCATGAAATGCACATCTAGAGGCACTTAGGAGTTCAATAGCCGCGTCATTCCCCTCTTTATAGTACGGCTATCTATCCTATAATGTAACCACACCCACTAGGTGTCTTGGTTACTAAAACACAACCCTTAAGCATATACCTTTGCCTTGATCACGTAGGGTTGCTTCCAAATCTAAGTGTGGCCACCATGATCACCATGTCCATCTTGCCACCAACCTTGGAATGTACTAATCCTCATATGCTACAAACAACTTAGGCATAGGATTAGTACTTAGGCATTGTCACTAATTACCAACACCAAACATAGGACTTTCACCAGTCCACGACAGCCTGCACCTTGGCCGAGTCCATGGACACGCCTGTCGCGCCGATGATGTGGCCCAGGTAGGAGATGGAGCTGACGCCGAAAGCGCACTTTGAGCGCTTGACGAACAGGCGATGCTGACGCAGCAGGAGGAGCACCGCCCGGATGTGCCTCAGATGGTCTGCCCAGGTGTTGCTGTAGATGAGAATATCGTCAAAAAACACAAGGACAAAACGGCGAAGATATATGCGGAGGATGTCGTTCATTAGTGCTTGGAACGTCGTCGGGGCGTTGCACAGCCCGAATGGCATGACCAAGAACTCGTAGAGGCCATCGTGCGTCCGGAACGCCGTCTTGGCGACGTCTTCAGCCCGCATCCGGACTTGATGATAGCCCGAGCGCAGATCGAGCTTGGTGAAGAACTTGGCGCCGTACAGCTCGTCCAGCAGCTCGTCCACCACCGGGATCGGGTAGGCGTCCTTGACGGTGATGGCGTTGAGGGCCCTGTAGTCGACGCAGAAGCGCCACGAGCCGTCGGCTTTCTTGACCAACAGGACGGGGGACGAGAACGCCGACGTGCTCCGGCGAATGAGGCCCTGCTCCATCATGACGGCACACTGCCGCTCAAGTTCATCCTTGTGCGCCACCGGGTAGCGGTAGGGACGCACGGCGACGGGAGGGGCGCCTGGCAGGAGGTGGATGGCGTGGTCGCGGCCCCGTGGTGGTGGCAGGCCCCCTGGCTCGGCGAAGACGTCGTCGAAGGAGCCCAGGAGGCCGTCGAGGAGGGCAGGCTCCGTCGTGGGCGCCGGGGTGCTGGAGGAGGACCCGGTGGCCGCAACGAGGCTCGTCCCGGTGCTGACGGCGTGGACATCGGCGCGCTGGTGCGGGGGTAGGCTCTGCCACGAGACGAAGCGCCCTTGGTGTTGGAAGGACACGGTCCCCGTGGTCACGTCCCAGGCGATGGTGGTGCCCAGGTGGGCCATCCACTGAGTGCCCAGCACCATGTCGTAGCCGGCGAGGGGCATGACGTAAAGGTCGACGTCGAACGCCATGCCCTAGATGGTGATCGGTGCCCGCCGCAGCACACCCGGACAGGAAACCTTTTCCCCGTTCGCCACCGTCGCAGTGAGCCGTGGACGCGGCTGGACGGGCAGGCCAGTGCGGAGCGCGGCGTCCTCACCGATGAAGTTGTGGGTGGAGCCCGTGTCCACCAGGGCGACGAGGGAGGCGGCACTGAGCGTCACTTGGAGTAGGATCGGGTTGCCCACCGGAATGCCAGCCACCACGTGCAAGGAGAACACGGGCGCCTCGACAGCCGCCTCGTCGGTGTCATCCTCCACCGTGTCTTCGCCTTCTTCGATTGCACCGCCCTCCACAAAAAACAACCGTTTGCATACCTTGTTGTGGGAGCGGCTGTATTTCTCGTCACAGTTGTAGCACAGCCCGAGGCGGCGGCGCTCCTCCTGCTGGGCCTGGGAGAGCCGCTTGACCGGGCGACCCTCGACGGTGACGGTGGCCGGTGCCGGCTTGACGACGGGGCCGGTCGATGGCCGGGGGGCCGGCGTCGGGAGTACGCCGCGCGCGGATGTCGTGGCCGGGAACAGGTAGGGCTCCATGAGCTCGAACTGGCGGGCGAGACTCATGGCCTCTTCCAGGGATGCCGGCTTCTGCTGCTGGACCTGGAGGCTGAGCGGCGGGAGGAGGCCCCCGGTGAACAGCTGTACCTGCTGGGCTTCCTCGAGACGACCGGCGCGGGGAAGCAGGGCCTGGAACCGATCTTGGTAGTCTTCCACGGTGCTCGTGCGGCGGCACGCCGAGAGCTCGAACAGCGGCACGGAGCGGAGCGGGGGTCCGTAGCGGAGGTTGAGGAGTTCCTTGAAACGCTCCCACGTCGGCGTACCCTCGTTGTCCTGGACGTGCATGTACCACAGTTGCGCATCGTCCTGCAGATTGTACGAAGCCATCCACGTGCGTTCCGCCGGGATGACGTGTTGCTGGATGAAGAACGACTCGCATCGATTGATGAAGGCGAGCAGATCGGTCTTGCCATCGTACTTGGGGAACTCCGGGCGCCAATGCTTCGGTGGCCCATCTGGTGCGGGTGTCCCCGAGGATTCCGTGGAAGCTTTCTCGGTAGTCCGAGCAACGGAAAGGGCCGCGATGGCCTGTGTGTTGGCCTCGATCGCCTTGGTCGTGGCTTCGGATGAAGATTGCAGGGAGGCCAGGGTCTTGGCGAGGGTCTCCAGGGTGGACTTGAGATCGTCCCCCATGGCAGCGGCTTGGTAGGATGCGGTGGAGTTGGTGTCTGGGACGGCGGCGGCGGTGGTGGCGGCGGTGTCAACAGACGTCGATGGCGCGGCAGCGTCGCGTGGAGTAGAGGATCGAGAGGAACGTGATACCAGGTTGTCAAGGGTCATGTGGGGCCGAACCTATGCCAGGCGCCACAGGGCACGTGACGTGCGCCGAGCCGGCGAACGCGCCGCGGCGCGCGCGCAGAGCGCGTCCAGGGAGCCACAGGGCCAAGTCAACAATAGTGGCTAGAATTAGGCATGATAAGATTAGTTTCTATTTTAAGTTAGTTGCTATTTCTGTTCCTAAAATTGAGGAGATTTGTTACTCCCGTAGTCAGGGGCCGCCGGCCATATATGCTGTAATCAGAGATTGAGAATAATCAAGCAATCAGTTCCAAACAAACCTCTCTCTCCCTTGCATTTCCTAAGCCTGCGGCAGAGGGGCAAAACCTCGCCGGAGAAGACGGATCGCGACTACGAACTGCGTAGTCGAGGTCGTGCTATCCTTGGGTTTGACGCAAGCCTCCTCTCTGCTCGCGCGGCGCTGCTGGTGTGTCAGGCGCCGGCCCTCGGCGGTTCACTACTGGAGGTGGCGGCTTTGCCGAGGGCTCCAGGCTCTCGGCAAAGCCTCTCAGACCCTCGGCAAAGGCTTTGCCGAGAGCAGCTCTCGGCAAAGCTGACTCGGCAAAAATCCGATCGGCAAAGCCTTCTTTGCCGAGAGCCATTTATCGGGCTCTCGGCAAAGGCTTTGCCGAGAGCCAACGCGGCCCTCGGCAAAGAAAAGACGCCGTTAACGCCCGAATTCTTTGCCGAGAGCCAGCCAAATGGGCTCTCGGCAAACATTTTTGTTTTTTTTAAAAAAAATTGTGTGCCGAGAGCCTGGCCGTATTGGCTCTCGGCAAAGAGTTTTCCAAAAAAAAAAAAGAAATATCTTTGCCGAGAGCCAGTCTGGCCGGCTCTCGGCAAAGAATTTCCTTTTTTTTTAAAAAAACTCTTTGCCGAGGGCCACTCTGGCCAGGCTCTCGGCAAAGCCTAACCTTTGCCGAGTGCAACGGCCATTGCCCTCGGCAAAGCTGGGTAATGGGTATTTTTTACAGTCATGTTTCCCAGCTTTGCCGAGTGCAATGACCATTGCACTCGGCAAAGGTAGAGAAATTTTGGTTTTTTTTGGATTTTCCACTTCATTACACATCTAAATCGCATTCATCATATATAAATCACATTTATCACATATGAATCACATTCATCACATATAAACACATATATCACATTCATCACATATGTCACGTTCACATACACCACGCATATAGCACATTCATCACAATATTTGAACTAAACGAAAGTTAACCATTACAAGTTATCATCGAAACATAATAAGTTTGCATTCTAAAGTTCACAATCTACTAGAGATGACACTTTAGACACAGTCATGGCCAACCTTGCCCTGGCCACCCCGGAGAAGGAGTCCCGCCTTGACCCCCGGGCGTGTTCCATCCAGGCGCTTGCGGGTTGTTCGAACCCGCCGACGGAGGCTGCAAAAATTAGATGTCTATGTCAGACAAGCAAATGCATAAACAAAACACTGAGGAATCGATACTCACAGGAGTAGAATCCGCGTTCTGAGACGGCGGTGGAGGAGCCATGAGCGCCGCGGGCACCTGCATGCCCTGGGAGGCCATGAACGTGATGAGATCTTGCATCTGCTTAGCTTGGGCCTCCAACCGGGCCTCCATCTGGGACCGCATCTGGGACTCGGCGAGCTTGCGCTCCTCCCTTTCTCTTTCCAGGCGGGCCTGCGATAATACAAAGGGAATGTTAGAACAATGCAAACATTTAAACATCAATGTACGACGAGTAAAACAAAGATAACCTCGAGCTCGGCGACCCGCGACTGCGAAGGCGACGGGCGTGGGCGTATGGGGACGCTCCCGCTCGTGGCCTGTGCTCGGAGCTGGGACAGAGTGGGAGTGGAGGACGAGTCGATGACGCCGTCGCCAAGCCAATACCGCCCGTGCTTCTTCCCTCCTCCGACCGTCATCACGAGGCTTCCGTCCAGGTCCTCGCTGGCCGGATCAAAGTCGGGCCCATGGACCGCCCTTGCCGCCTCTGTGTAGTCAGTGAGGCGGGTGTGGACGCTGGAGTTGGAGTATGCCTCGGGGGGGTCGTCGGGGTTGTAGGAGGTCTCCGGTGCGGTGGCCTTGCCCTTGTGGGACATGGCGTATGCCATGAACGTGCTGCAAGGCTGGCCACCGTGTGACGCCGTCTGCGAGGAAGACAACAAGATGATTAGTAATTAGGCAACATTTGAGTGTTACATACAATAAAGTGTTTCACGTACCCAAGCTTGTGCGTACTCGGCTAGGTTGCGGTTGCCCTGGTGGTGTGGTACGCCTGGCATCTGCAGACGCGCCTCCCGGGCCTCGGCGTGCTGGGCGGTCCACTCTTCAGAGAGCCACCGGTCCACGATCATCTCCCAGCACTCGGGAAACGACTGGCACCATTGGGGGACCATCTGCACATCAAAGTATTTCACATATAAGCGTCAGATGAAATGAGAATAGCTTAATCTCAAAAGGAATCACTTACCTGAATGTACTGCGCCCGGCTCAGCGTCATGCCTCTCGCCTCGACCTTCGAGACCCTCCGTCCTTCGACCGTGGCGTTGTAGTTGACGATGGCCTGAATTCTCGCCTCGTAGATGATGTCGGTGACGAGCTTCCTGCAGGACCTTGTACTCACCACCTCCGCCTCGGCCTCCTTCCCCTGCTCACACCTATAGAAGTCCTGCATACAGATGCAATACAAACTGTAAGAAATTCAAGAAAAGTACGATGAATGCGATGTTGTGTGACGAAGACTTACCCACAGCTCCGCTCTGACCCTCGCCGCCTTGTTTGGGTAGTTCGGGTCTGGGACGACGGTGTAGTGGTCAAATGTATAGGCCGGCTCTCTCTTCCCGGCATACTGTACTATGCCGGGGTAGTGCTCGCGGCACAGGAGACCCAGGATGCCATTGGGTTTGCGGCCGCGACCCTCCACAAACTCCCAATGCCTGCACAAGTGATACAGAAAGATTATTAGTTTCTATTTCAATTTTAAACATATCATATGAACGAGTAGTTAAAACATGTACCTTTGTCCAACGGGGCGGATCACTGGGCGTTGGTGAAGTGGTATCGGTCGGGCCGGGAGGCTGGCGGGACCTCGCAAGTAGGGTGTGGACCCCCCTGAGGCAGCCGAACCCTCGTTTGCCTCGGCCGACGGCTCATCCTCCTGCTCGGGGTCCTCCTGCCCCTCGTCCGCCTGAGCCTCGGCCTCGGGCGTGGCCGGCACCTCGTCCTCCGGTGGAGTCGGCTCCCTCCGACGGCGACTCCTCCTTTGCCGAGATGGCCCGTCGTCCTGCGAGGCCCGGTACAGGGAGGTCATCGACCTCTGACGTCCGCCTGGCATCTTGGCTCGACCTCCTGCATTTAAACAGAACAAACAATATTGTATTAGAAATAACATAATGAAATATATGCAAAATAAATAAAACCCTAGATCCTAAGAAAAAACATAACAGGAGTAGAATATAACATAATATTACGTGAATTAGAAATAATCTGCATCATCGGGATTAGCCGGAGCATAAGTGTCATCATCGCTGTCAACCATATCTAAGTACTCCTCAGTATCCGAAGACGGGAGGTTGTTTTCATTTGCTTCGCCTAAAAGGAATCGTTCTAGCATTTGTATGTCCTTCTCATTTACCACCTCATCCCCAGCGTCCTCGTCATCATTCTCTACTTCCATTTCCATCGCTTCGGTTAAGTCTATCGTGAACGTCCCTTGTAGCCCAGCTTCTTGAAAGAACTCCCCATCATACGTGTTTGTGTTGAAGTTATAATCCTCATCGTTGGGGAGAGGTAGTTTAGCATGTGGCGATATCTTGTGCACAATATACCAACCCAAGATATGCTCTTTGCTTTTGCACGCATATGGTGTGTAATAAACCTGCGTGGCCTGTTGAGCCACAATATACACATCGGCTCCTGGATAGACAGAATCCTGTCGAATTTCAACTAGCCCAAGATTTGGTGTGAGCCTCGTTACTCCAGGGTCGAACCAATGGCATTTGAATATTACAGGATTCAGAGGCTTGTCACCGTGAAATGAAAGTTCATATATTTCTTCAATTCTTCCATAGTAGTCACGGTTGTCATTGCCTGGAGTACAAACTCCGCTGTTTGTGGTTTTCCGATTGGGCCGACTCTGCTCGTATATCGCTGTGTGGAAGCGATATCCATTCACGTCGTAACCGTTAAATGACTTGACCCTACGGTCAAAGCCGTTTGCAACCTGTCTCAGCTGTTGACTCATAGACGCATCGGTCTGAGCCTGCAAGGTGAAGAAAGGTATAACGTTATTAAGTCCGAACGTAGGAGCCAGTTGGAATATCGGACTAAGTATGACCTCGGTTGGACAGGACCTTCTGTCGGAACCAAGAAATAAAATCGGGCCTCCCTTGCCCCGCCCCGTTTGCAATTAGGGTTTCGGCTATCGGGTCAGAAGGAGGCCTTGGCCCATTCCAGAATTGATGAAGAAATTCCCTGTACGAAAGAAAAATAAGGGTGTTTGATGCAGAATAGTGTCGGTGACTTGAATGAACATAGTTGAGAACTTACCCCATGTACGGCTGCACCTCATCAAGGTTGTTAAGCACGTATAGCATGATCTTTCGCCACTCTTCATAGTTCAACTGCTTAACTGTGGATCCACTTGTCGCGCCTTGCTGGCCTCGGAAAAGGCTAAGACTCGATTCATTTTCTCCAGCATTGTAACGAGGGGGTGCATTATGCACGCTAGGAAGGTTCTCGGAGTAGTATTGTTCAGTGAAGTTTGACACCTCCTCTAGAATGAATGCCTCTGTAATGGAAGCCTCAATTTTGGCTTTGTTTCTACATTTCTTGCGAAGAGTCTTCAGATTTCTCTCTACTGGATAGCACCAACGGCAATGCACAGGCCCTCCCATTCGAACCTCATTAGGGAGGTGTACGATCAAATGCAACATCGGAGTGAAGAAGCCGGGTGGAAAGATCTTCTCCAGCTTACAGATCAACACAGGTGCAGCTTTCTCCAAGTCAGCAATGATGGACCGAGATATCTCCTTGGCACAAAGTTGGCGGAACAAATAGCTCAACTCTGCCAGGACAACCCACATAGGCTCAGGAACATAGCCTCGAACCATCGCCGGAAGAAGGCGCTCGATCCATACGTGGAAGTCATGACTCTTCATTCCTAGGACTCGCAGACTAGATAAGTTGACTCCTCTCCTCAGATTCGCTGCATATCCATCAGGGAACGTCAATGTCTGGATCCATTGAAGTATTTCTTTCCTTTGTGGCCTGCTCAAGACGAAATCGGCCTTGGGCCGTGTCCATCTCCTGCCGGGTTGAGGAGACCGCATCTCTTGCTTTGGTCTATCGCACAAGAGTGCCAGGTCTAATCTAGCCTTAGGGTTGTCCTTGGACTTTTCAGTGTCCATGAGTGTTCCCCAAAGTGCCTCGGCGATGTTCTTTTCAGTGTGCATTACATCAATATTATGTGGCAGAAGAAGGTCATCGTAATAGGGGAGCCTTTCCAAGCCTGACTTATGCGTCCACATATGTTCATTACCATACCCCGCAAAACGACCGTCTCTCTCATTGAACTTGAGAGCATCTATTTGAGCATGAACCTCGGCACCGGTCAGCATCCGGGGTGGAGGATCTGTCACCACGAGCCCTTTAGTGAAGTTCTTGGTGTCTTGTCTGAAAGGATGGTCAAGAGGCAGGAATTGTCGATGTTGGTCGAACGCCGAATACTTGCCACCCTTCTTCAACCAGATAAATCTCATAGCTGTCTTGCAAACCGGGCATGAGAACTTGCCGTGGACACACCAGGCACAGAATATCCCATATGCCAGGTAGTCATGCAGTGAGTACTGGTACCAGATATGCATTGTGAAGTTGGACCTTGAAGCTCGGTCGTATGTCAATACCCCTTCGTTCCAAGCAGTTTCCAATTCATCAATCAGAGGCTCCATGTACACACCCATGTTATTTCCCGGGTGTCCAGGAATTATCAACGACAAGAAGACAGTATGACGTTGAAATAGGACGCCGGGGGGAAGATTGAGAGGGATAACGAAGACGGGCCAGCAGGTGTAGGGGGCAGCCATGAGTCCATAGGGGTTGAAACCGTCTGTAGCAAACGCAACACGAACATTACGAGCCTCTCTACTTTTTTCATGATGAATGCGATCAAAGTGGACCCATGCTTCACCATCGGCGGGATGTACCATCTTCTCAGGATTGTATCGTGTACCCTGTTTGTGCCATCTCATCTGTTTCGCGGATTCCTCGGTCATGTAGAGACGTTGGATCCTCGGTGTGAACGGCAGGTACCGCAGAACTTTCATGGGGATAGAAAGTTGTCTCTTCAGGCCTTCACCATCGTCTACCTCCATGTATCTCGACGCTTTACACTTCGGACAGTAACCTGCATCCTTGAGATCTTTTCTGAAGAGGACGCACCCATTTGGACATGCATGTATTTGCTCATACGGCATCTTCAGTGCACGAAGCAGTTTCTGTGACTCGTACAGGCTCTTTGGCAATATGTGGCCGTCCGGAAGCATGCTACCAAATAGGGCCAACATAGCATCAAACGCTTCTCGACTCAGGTTGAACTGGGACTTGAACCCCATCACACGGCCAATGGCATCCAGTTGAGAAACTGTTGTCCGATCATGAAGGGGTTTCTGTGCTGAAGACATCATGTCGTAGAACGCCTTTGCGGTCTTCTCCATCTCCTCCTCCGTACGTCCTGCAGCGTACTGTGCTTGTTGGAAGTCATCTAACAGGTCTGCTACCCCAGCATCAGCATCAAAGTCCTGCAGACGTGGTCGCACCGCCTCCTCTCTCAAATGATGTACTTCACCATGGTAGATCCACCGGGTGTAGTCCGGCGTGAATCCATGGTTCAGAAGATGTTTACTCATGTTCTCCTTGTCTTGCCTTCGCCGGTTCCCACATCTGCTGCACGGGCACAATACTTTCATCTCTCCTCGCCGAGCCGGGCCAAATGCATGGTTCAAGAAAGCATCTGTCTTGTGCAACCATTCATCACTGAAATCACTCTTGCTTCTGCGGCCCGAGTACATCCACTGACGGTCATCCATCCTACAACTACATATATGTAATGTGAGCCGCACCAGAAAAAAAAACAAAATAATACTAGAAGATACACTATCTAGCTCCTCCTGTAACAGATATGTTTAGATAGGCAGATAGGAAGTTACTAACAGTGGCTGTATGCTCCTCCTGTTCATATAGAGGTGGAGTCCATAATTTGTAAGGTTGATCTGAGTTGTTCCCCATATGCTATTAACTGGGAGCCTCTCTAGAGCTCCATTTTGAAATAATGATAAAGGAGAGCTGCTTGGCAAGTGGCAGTGGTATTGAACCACTGACTGGTAAGGTGGAACATCATCTTGGCTTTAGCAGAACTGAGCAGAATGCTGTATCATGCCTGGAGTGTGTAGGAAGATCAGCAGCATGGCATGGAGCTCTCCAATAGCATCCACAGTCTAAAGAAGCCTAAAAATGCTGTACATTTCTTCTATATGGACTGTCTAAAAGATTATATTTCTACTTGACAATGCATCTGATCAGGTGGACACACCAAACATTTGTTCCAAACGTCCAATGTGGTGAGGCATATGAGTGTGCTCCAAGAGTTACGCTAAAATGTGCTCCAACCTCACAACGATAGTAGGAGCATCAAGTGTTGAGCAATTGGTGGGGGATCATCATTGTGTTGGATGGTCAGCACAGAAGCTTCTCTTGTCTTTGTATGGAAGCATTCAACAGTGATGAGAAGGTGAGAGAAGACTGTAGAAGGATCAGAGGAGAAAGTGTGATCTCAAATTTCTTAATAGATTGGAGGATACAACATATATAAAAGTAATGAAGAATGGAAAGTATTGAAAAGGGAACAAGCAGGCAGTAAGTGCTGGGAAACAATGGTGATGGAGAAACTTTCCAAATCTGGTCCAATATGCAGTTTACCTCCAAAGCAAATGGGTTGATTGGACATCAACTATGGCTGTGCACACTACAGGATAGAGGACATATTAGAACACTGTTAGTTGGACAGACTGATGTGCATTGGAGTATATAGAGGATTAATGTGTTACCAAACCTAAGGAGGCTATTAGCAAAGGCAAGGATTTAAAAGATGAAGGCAAGTCCACTGAAGGAAAAGCTAGGCCAGGTCGGAAACCAAAAAATGCTGGTACTCCCGCGAAGAGTGATGCTGACAAAGAGAAGCGGAAGGAGAAAGAAGTAAAGGCTGCTGAAATAGAGCAGGAGGCATCAGGAAATGCTTCTACAGGAAAGAAGCGCCGAAGGAAGGCTTGAAATTAACGCTGATGAACTCTTGTAAATGGATGTGCTCCCTAGATTTGTTCCTTTAGGCAGAGGCATTGGCGCTGCACCATGTATTATTGAGTGTTAACTCGAAATTTCGTCTGATCGGTCTCTAGTAGTTAGGTGTGGAAGCAACATTTGCTATAGCTGTGTAATGTTAGGAGTAACATGTGTTCGTTGTGGTAAGATCCATGGTGCATTGGTGCTGAGCCTTAAGCGGAATGAACCCTATGCTCGCTGTGAGGCCCATGGCATCGTGTTGTCGGGTGGTGTTGTAGCTTATTGATGTTCTATTTATTATAATCAGCAGTGGATTTTGCAGCAAATACACCTTTTTGACAAGGATGTTGGCCTGGTTTTCAAGTTGGGCTTGTTTCTCTGCTGCATGCTAACTAACTGCTTTGTAATCTGCAGCTTGGCCTCTAAAGCCCTTGCAATCTTTTGTTACTGAATAGCAACATTTTATATTTATACATTTATACATTTACTTACATTCGTATTGGTTATGACTGGCCAAGAGCGGCATCTACAAACTGCGAGTACAGTATCTTCAAACGTAGCAAATTTGTTTAGATGTTAAAAAAAAATCAAAGTGACTTGTAATTTAGAACGGAGGAACAGAGGGAGCAGTAGGTACCCCGACTAAGAAAATGTATAAGTGTAGGGTTTTTAACCGAGTCAATCAGCGACGATCAACAGCGACGATCAACAAACAGGATCAACAAACAGGATCGACCAGGTCCTTCTAAAAAACGAGAAAAATGTCCCAACGTGGTCACCGCACATTGCATCGAAGCATCAGGGACTCAAATTTTCAAAATAGCTAATGAACTACTGTGCAAAAACCCTACTGAAGGCTGACAGTTCTGAGTTTGCAGGTTCCATCTTCCTATGTTCTTGGATCTCTATCTCCTAATCCATTTAGAATTAGGTGTTCTTGCTTAAAGCAATGTTCCAGATCTGGATAAGCCTGCTAGCTAGCTACACCCACAGATAAGGACCAAAGTGTAGGCTTTATGATTTGCAGAAGTATGGAAATGGAACTCATTAGTATGGAAGTACTGTGTATATTGACTGAAACATTGCATCCAGTTCATCTTCAAATCGCCCAAATATTTCTCTCTCTCGATCTGGCACCTCACCCCCACCATGTGAAGGAGACATATGTTGTCCATGTACACAGACGTTATGCAGGGAAGGCTATACCTTTGCCGGTGAACGGACGGTGACGGCTGCGGGGACGACGCGAGGTCCGCGGCGAGCTCCTCCTCCCTCCTCCACCGGATCTTGGACGGCCGGGGCGACCTCCTCCTCCCCCTCTTCTTCCACCTCCCGTTCTCCTTCTCCTCCACCTACTCCCCCTCTCGGCCTCCTCTCCAACCGGTCGGGCGGGCGGTGGAGCGGCGGCGCGGAGCCGGCTGCACAGCCGCGGCGTGGCCGGGCGGGGGACGGCCAGGGGCCAGGGCGCGCTCGGGCGGGGGCGGGGGCGCGGTCGGGCCGGGGCGAGGACGCGGCCGGGGCGAGGACGTGGCCGGGCGGTGGCGCCGGCGCGGGGGCAGGGGCGGGGGCGCGGCCGGCGCGGCGGCGGGTCGAGTGGGCGGCGCGCAGCGGGTCGGGTGTGAGGTGTGAGAGGCCGGGGCGGGTTTTTTTTAAATGTACGAACCCCTTTGCCGAGAGCTAGATCATACGGCTCTCGGCAAAGAGTTTTTCTTTTTTTTTTTATTTTCTTTGCCGAGAGCCCCAGCCCTGGCTCTCGGCAAAGAGGCTCTTTTTTTTATATTTTATTTGCCGGCGTTCTTTGCCGAGAGCTAGGTCAGGCGGCTCTCGGCAAAGAGTTTTTATTTTTTTGATTTTCTGTGCCGAGAGCCCCCCAGGCCAAGCTCTCGGCAAAGAGGATATTTGCCGAGAGCTTTAGGAGGCTCTCGGCAAAATATATATATATATATATTTTGATTTTTGCTCCTAATTTTTTCCTGCAGCCTTGCTACAGTACTAGGTGGCCATATTTGTAATTTGGTGTATTTTCCATGCATCTTGCTATATTTCATGTATTTTTTTCATTTTCTTGATTTTTCCCGCAAGACGCACATTTGTACTGCAGGTGCATGAAATAATGAATCTCAGCGATTCAAAAAATGATATTCATGCTTCCGAGGGTATTTCGACGCCGTATCTAGGGACATACGCGGAAACTCGACCATCTCGTGCACGTGACATGGCGACCAAGTTGCGTGAGATTTGATTTAAAAATATATAAAATGTGAACGGAGTCGGAAAATCATGAAAATAGACGGGAGGTCTTGACATCGCATGTAGAAGCTATAAAAAAATTTGAAAATGTTTCAAGCAAGTTGTGACACAAGATGGTTGAAACCCTAAGACCTCCACATGTGATAACTTGTTATCACATGTGGAGGTCTTAGGGTTTCAACCATCTTGTGTCACAACTTGCTTGAAACATTTTCAAATTTTTTTTATAGCTTCTACATGCGATGTCAAGACCTCCCGTCTATTTTCATGATTTTCCGACTCCGTTCACATTTTATATATTTTTAAATCAAATCTCACGCAACTTGGTCGCCATGTCGCGTGCACGAGATGGTCGAGTTTCCGCGTATGTCCCTAGATACGGCGTCGAAATACCCTCGGAAGCATGAATATCATTTTTTGAATCGCTGAGATTCATTATTTCATGCACCTGCAGTACAAATGTGCGTCTTGCGGGAAAAATCAAGAAAATGAAAAAAATACATGAAATATAGCAAGATGCATGGAAAATACACCAAATTACAAATTTTGGCTTATAGTACTGTAGCAACGCTGCACAAAAAATTTGGGAACAAAAATCCAAAAAAAAAAAAAAATTTGCCGAGAGCCTTGGCTGAGGCTCTCGGCAAAGAAAATATTTTGCCGAGAGCCTAACAGCAGGCTCTCGGCAAAGATGACGGCGTAAGGGTGCCGTTTATGGGGGTGAGGCTTTGCCGAGATTTTTTGTGTACCGAGAGTCGAGCTCTCGGCAAAGTTTGGCTTTGCCGAAAGCCAATGTTTGCCGAGCGTCGAGCTCTCGGCAAAGCTTGTATTTGCCGAGAGCCAATATTTGCCGAGGGCAGGCTCTCGGCAAAGTATTCTTTGCCGAGAGCCCGATATTTGGCGCTCGGCAAAGAATATGACGCTCGGCAAAGATACTGTTTCCGGTAGTGGTTGTCGGTCACGAGTCGAGCAGAGTCCGGTCCCGGTGCCTAGCGCTGGCAGCAGCCTCGCTCTTTCAGCCGCGTTCTTCTCTTGCCGAGCGGTGAGGCATCGAGCTGAGCTCCGGCGCTGTGCGCGACTCCTCCTCTCTGTTCGCTCGGTACGCGACAGACCAGGAGCGCCCTCTGCGCCGCTCTTTCTCCTCCCTGTTTCTGTGTTCGTGTTCTGGTGAAGCTCTTTGCTAGACCGGCGTTCACCTGGTGCTTGCACCGGTTGCAGAGCAGCAGGTAGCGTCCTGGTGCTTGCACGGCGGCGAGCAGACCCACCGCCGGTGCTCGGCTTTTTCTGTCTGCGTCCTCTCTTTCTCTGTGTGTGTTGGAGCGCAGTGCAGTAGCCAGGGCAGCACGGATCGGCGCTGTGCACTTCCTACCCGATTCCCTTCCTGCTGCGCTCGGCACCAAGTCAACCAGTGCTGGGCGCTCCTTGCAGTTGCAGCAGCTCGCAGGCAGCTTCTGAACGGCAAGTTCAGTTCGTAATTCCATTTTCTTGCTTCTGTGAGTTGTCATTCCAAGCAATCATTAGCTTATCATTAGAGCACTCATGTGTCTCATTTTATTTGGAGTACTACTCACGGTTTAGAAGGCTGCTGATTTTCTTTTTTGCTTGGTGTGCAATCAGTTGTTTTTCCCTGTTTGTGCTGCTGTCCAGCCCCCGGAATTTCTGGCCCAATTTCCAGCCCCTATGGCTGGAATTTCCGGTCTATAATTTCTGAGCTCGTTATTTCATCTACGGTTTGCGCGTTTGAGCTCCGATTCTCTTTCTGTCTTTTGCGTTGGCTTTGTGTTATCCCGCTGTGTTCCTAGGAAAAATCCACCCACTCTTTTGGATCGTGGACATCACGATGGCTGCTTTGCGTGTTTGGCTGTGATTTTGGGACAGCGGCCAAAAGTTTCGCGAGAAATTTTACGGGTCCCATTCACCCCTCTTTGTTGCCGTTTTCGGTCCTTCGTCCCTAAAAGGTGCAAAGTTCTTTGCTTCATTCAGTCTCTTCTGTCTGCTCCTGTCCTGACATTTGTGTGTCCTTTCGCTTTGGCAAGCATTAGCAGCACGCTTCGCATCCTTGCTTTGCTTGCGACAAGGGCAAAGAGAGAGGAACCCTGAAACCTGTGCTGTCTTGTGTGCATTGCCAGGACAAGTACCTATACCTTGCGTGCTAATTGGCCCCTTGTTTAGATGACATCAAAATTCCAAGTTTTTTCACTTTCTCTCCATCACATCAATTTTTAACCGCTTGCATGGAGTATTAAATGTAGGTAAAAAATAACTAATTATACAGTTTAGTTGTAAATCACGAGATGAATCTTTTGAGCCTAGTTGGTCCACGATTGGACAATATTTGTCAAATAAGACGAAAGTGGTACTATTTATCGGGTTGAAATTTTTTCTCAATCTAAACAAGGGCTGGGTTACTTGGCCCGCGCACCTTGAAAAAGCAAAAATGTTCTTAGCTTCGGTCTCTATATATGCTCGATCGAGATGTTTCCATAAATTTCCATGCTCCACCAGGCCTCCAGCCCTCCAGCCTCTCACATTTGCACACCATACCTCGTGTAAGCCCATCCTCAATCACCTTAGCAGCAGCTTCATTCGCTTGGAAGCTGCTGCTTCCATTGATTCCACCTCACAACGTGCGACTAACAACAAATCGGAGGAGGAGGAGGAGGAGAGAGAGAGAGGAGAGACTGAGGGAGCAGCAGCAGCAGCAATGGCGGACCTTGTGCTTGGGTTGGCCAAGTCGGCGGTGGAGGGGACGCTGAGCGCTGCCAAGTCGGCAATTGAGGAGGAGGAGAAGCTCAAGAAGAATATCCAGCGCGACCTGATGCTTATCTCGGACGAGTTCGAGATGATGCATTCTTTCCTCGTCGTCTCCAAGGAGCGAGCCACCGACGAGATGGTGAAGACCTTGGTGAGGCAGGTTCGCAACCTGGCCTTGGACGTGGAGGACTGCATTGAGTCCGTTGTGCTCATGGATATCAAGTCCCATGGCCATTGGTGGCGCCGCTTGCTCTCGTTCTCATCCTGCATGCGAGCAGCGGCGGCGCCCCAGCTGGACGATGCAGTCACTGCTATAGAGTTGCTGAAATCCAGGGTCGAAGCCGTGGGGAAGAGGAACGAGCGCTACAGGCACATCGGCGACGCCGGATGCTGCAAGTCCACTGAGAAGACAACGACGACGACGACGACGACGACGAGTCATCAGCAGCAGCACCAGCAGGCGTTATCCGATGCCGATGCAGCGGGGATCCTTATCGAGGCGAGGGAAGCCAAGAAGAAACAAAGCGGCCCAAAAGACCTCATCCAGTTGATTAACAAGATAGACACTGTCATTCCGCTTCAAGTGATCTCACTGTGGGGAGCATCCGGCGACCTTGGGGTGGCATCCATTATCAAGAAGACACGTGACGACCCAGAAATCTGCAGCAAGTTCAGTTTCCGTGCTTGGGTGAAGCTGACGCAACCCTTCAATCCCCATGAGTTCATCAGGAGTTTGATGGCTCAGTTGTACACAAACTGTTGCCGGCAACAAGGAAGCACTACGGCACACGGTGCCTTTGTCTAGCGCCTGGGTCTTTGCCGAGCGCTATTTATCGGACGCTCGGCAAAGGCCATCTTTGCCTAGCGCCGGGCTCTCGGCAAAGAATGCGCTCGGCAATGACTCCTTTGTCTAGCGCCAGGCCCTCGGCAAAGAGAAACACTCGGCAAAGAACGTCTTTGCCAAGCGCCAGACGCTCAGCAAAGGATAGCACTCGGCAAAGAGCCACCGCGGAATATACCGTCGTTCTTTGCCGAGCGCCCTCCGTTAGGCGCTCGGCAAAGGTGGCTCTTTGCCGAGCGCCCTGTGTTAGGCGCTAGGCAAAGGTGTCTCTTTGCCGAGTGCCAACCTTGGCGCTCGGCAAAGGCACCTCTTTGCCGAGCGCTGACATTTGGCGCTAGGTAAAGAATTTTCTTTTTTTTTTGTTTTTTTGTTTCAAACTTTTTTGTCATGAATGACACATTATTTAAAAGTATATGTTAAGTTTTGGTACTTTTTAAAATCTTTTTACTATTTATCGTTAGTTTATTTGATTTAATTGAATTTCTCCGATAAACGCGTGTTTGAACTGTAGGTGCATCGAATCTCCGAATTGGACAGTTCGAAAATTGATATTCGCATTACTTAGCGTATGTTAAGGCCGTATCCTGGAGCACGTATGAAATATCGAACATCTAGCGTACGGAACACGGCGACCAAGTTGCGCGTGAAGTGCTATTAAATTAAAAAAAAGCAAACAAAGTTCGAAAATCACGAAACTTAGCGAAACGTCTTTGGAGCACATGTGGAGGCTATGGTCAAAATTTGGTAAAGTTTCGTGCACGTTGTCACGTAAGTTAGTTAGAAACCTAGACATCTCACATGTGATCACAAGTTATCACGTGTGAGATGTCTAGGTTTCTAACTAACTTACGTGACAGCGTGCATGAAACTTTACCAAATTTTGACCATAGCCTCCACATGTGCGCCAAAGATGTTTCGCTAAGTTTCGTGATTTTCGAACTTTGTTTGCATTTTTTTTAATTAAATAGCACTTCACGCGCAACTTGGTCGTCGTGTTCCGTGCGCTAGATGTTCGATATTTCATGCGTGCTCCAGGATAGGGCCTTAACATACGCTAAGTAATGCGAATATCAATTTTTAAACCGTCCAATTCGGAGATTCGATGCACCTACAGTTCAAACACGCGTTTATCGGAGAAATTCAATTAAATCAAATAAACTAACGATAAATAGTAAAAAGATTTTAAAAAGTACCAAAACTTAACATATATTTTTAAATAATGTGTCATTCATGACAAAAAGTTTGAAACAAAAAAACAAAAAAAAAGAAAATTCTTTGCCTAGCGCCAAATGTCAGCGCTCGGCAAAGAGGTGCCTTTGCCGAGCGCCAACGTTGGCACTCGACAAAGAGACACCTTTGCCTAGCGCCTAACGCAGGGCGCTCGGCAAAGGCACCTCTTTGCCAAGCGCTGAAATTTGGCGCTAGGCAAAGAATTTTCTTTTTTTTTCTTTCAAACTTTTTTTGCATGAATGACACATTATTTGAAATTCTTTGCCTAGCGCCCCCGATCTGGCGCTCGGCAAAGGAGTGTACAGCAATTAAACAAATTTAAAAAAACAAATAAAAAAACAAATTTAAAAAAAACGGAAAAGTCTTTGCCGAGCGCCTCCGATCTGGCGCTCGGCAAAGGAGTGTACAGTACTTAAACGAATAAAAAAAACAAATTCACAAAAACAAATTTAAAAAAAAACGAAAAATTCTTTACCTAGCGCCCGCGATCTGGCGCTTGGCAAAGGCACATCTTTGCCGAGCGCCAGATCGCGGGCGCTAGGCAAAGAGCGTCTCAGCCGGCCAAAATTAAAAAAAAATCAACGAAAAATTCTTTGCCTAGCGCCCGCGATCTGGCGCTCGGCAAAGGGGCGGTGGGTCATGGGGCGCCCGCGATCTGCCTTTGCCGAGCGCCAGATCGCGGGCGCTAGGCAGAGGCGTCTCCTTATTTACATGAACCGGCCAAAATTGAAAAAAAAAACAAAACTTCACAGCACCTTCCATCTTGCCACAGCCCTGGCCACCTCTTCCTTTCTCTCATTTCTCTCTCTTCTCCCCACCCGCCGCCGCCACCGCACCTTCCATCTTGCCTCGCCGGCACGCCGCCATTCCCTGGTCTATGTTGGTTCGCTCACAGGGGCGGTGGGTCATGGGGCCATCGTTCCTGGCCCCAGGGCTGTGGCTAGATCGTAGGATAAGTAGACGCCATTGTGGGGCATCACGCACGGGCTCGCTCGCAAGGGCGGCGAGCAGGAGCGCATCGCGACGGTGCTTTGGTCTACAGCGCCAAGGAACAAGCTAGCGAGCAATGATGGTAGCGGTATGACACCTCAGGTCCGAGCTCCTCCTCCTTGCGTTCGAAGCTGTGGCTGTTGTCCAGGTCCTTTCTCTCATCTCTTTTGTGGTTTATACAGAACCATTTTTTGCCAATTTTTGTTTGGAGGCGCTAGCTACTCTGGTTCAGGATCTCGCCCCACTGTCGTAGATCCACCACTGCAAGCAAGCATCAAGGATGTCTGAGGAAGTTCTGTCATGCCGCCAAATTTGTAAGAAGACTCTTCTGATATTCCTAGATCCCTGCCACACTATTTGTTTCTCTTAGAAATTTAATTGGCACACTAAGTTCTAACACAGCAACACCCTCTGTCAAGGAACAAATCCATGGTGGGCTGACGATGGTGTGACTGGCAATTCCTAGATCCAGTGGTGCCAAGTTTCAATCCACATTGTTGAGGGTGTTGTGAGCCAGATCTAAGAATAGTAGCAACCCACGGCTGATCTGGCTTCCCAAAAAACATCAAGTGGCACGAGGAGGGAAGATACAAGCAGCGTCCTTGCCTGGGTAGCTGCGAGCCGATGCCACTGTGCTCCCTATGACAGATGAGGCCATGCAGTCGCTGGTGGAGGCTGGAGCACGGAAGTCCTCATACAGGAGAGACACCATGGATTGGATTTGCAAGGTGAAACAACAAAAAAAGTCTCTAGAATTTGTTAGTTCTTGTATTTCAATTCTTCTATCAAATGGACAAATTGATTGGTTTCAAGTCCTTTTCCTGATAGGAAAGATGTTGTGTTTCTGCTTACTAACATTTGATAGCTGCATTGGAGTTCTAACATGTGTAGTATCCCAGCTGTATATGTATAGCTTTCTTTGAATAACACTGGCGATAGAGGTCTATTCATAGATATGTAGTTTTTTGCTAATGGGAGCTTGCTGATGAGCCTGCTGATATTCTATAGCTTGCTTAAGGTATCGTAGTCTCGCTGAGTAACAAACTCTATAGCTTGATGCTGAGCCTGTTAAAATTCAAGCATGACTGTTGGCAATATTTCCTAGGATGAGACAATGATCCTTGACTGAAAATAAATCTTCTATACATGAGCTATTTCTTTTGATTCTATGTTATTGTGTTGTTAATAATGACTTTAGCTAGGAGTCTTAGAAACAATGCAGATAATGGATAGCTATCAATGTGGCATATATTCCATTTAAGTGGCTCTTTAGGTGCTTGTGCCTGTGATCAGTCACTTAAGCGTATCCAACAAACAAAATGACCTTGCTGAGTAGCCCATCTGTCTGCATGTTACCTAAGATTGTATAAGTGATTAGTAAACTTTTGTAGTTGAGAATCAAAATGTTTAGGAGTTATTAGTGGCGAAAACACTGAATTCTGGTCAGATCGTATCTTTGTGTTTTAATCTAAGTAACCCACGTCAAGTCGGCTTGGAAGTATTGATGGAATGGTAAAGTGTTCTACTTGAGTGGTTCTGTTACTGCCCTTTTGAGTTCCAAAAAAAGTTATTGCCCTTTTCTCCTAACTGCCTCTTGATGTTTTTTCAATTAGCGAGAAGAAGCATGATTAACAGGATACCGCTTTGGAAGCACCACAATGTTCGAAGCCTTGGTGGCTCATTGCTGTGCCGACATCTGTCTCTGTACATTTTGCGAAAAAGCCCTCTACCTTTCTATGAACAAACCTGCAGTCCAGAGTCGGGACAGCAGCCTTGGCCTTGCTGTATAGCTGTAGATAGTTAGATGGATTAGATTTGTCTTACTTAATCCAGTGAGGTGGATTAGATTTGACTTACAATTGAATGTTAGGCTAATTGTATAGCTGTAGATAGTTAGATGGAGCTTGTGCGCGTCTCTTAGGCATTATGTGAATTGCATTTTATTTGTGGGGATTGGTGTTTCTTATAGTACTACCGAGAAGACGAGGTTGTATTTTGATTGGTATTATTTAGAATCTAAAATCTAACAATGCAGATGAAACTAATAGTGCATACGCCATGATTATGTACCTGAATTTGATTTTGGAAACTTAGTTGATACAAATATTTAGTAGTACATCTGGTTTTGTATTGTGTGCTTCCCTGTAGGATGTTGGTTCTAGCCTTGATGCAAGTAACCTATAGTTCTTAACTTTTGCAGGCTAAAAGGAGTGTTCCACATGAGGCAGTGGTTGGCATATTTGAGGCCTGCATGCCCAAACCAACCGAAACAAAGGCCAGAAAATATTGCTGATATTGACATAGATGGGTGAGGGGACACTGAAACGTGTGGATGTTTGTATCCATCTGATGCTTCATTTCTCTGAGTTCCTGTCCATGGATGCAATATGATGTGCTGTTTGCTTCTCTTGGATAGTATAGATATATAGATAATAACTTTTACATTCGTTATCTTTTTCCTTAACCAATGTCCCTTAACAGTTTCTGGTGACATGTATCAAATTGGCTGGTCAGGCCCTGGCACTGAATATGAGGGTAGGCTAACAGCTGGAGGCTGTATACTAATAGCTATTCTATCAGCTGCAACAAATTGTTTCTGGATGATCAACTTATGCTTAGTATTGGATGTTTAGCTTTCAAAAAACATGCCACTCTATTAATCGATTAAATGATCTTCGTAGACTTGTTGGCTGCAAAATGTGTAATTTGCTACTATTTAGCGTTCCCCATTGCACATATGGGTTACTATTCCAAGCTACTGGTTAAAGTGTTTGGTAATTATCATCGATGATATTTGGCCATTACGACTTCTGATCTTAAGATGCATAATACAGATCTTTGCATTGCCATGTCTACTGAAATGAATATTAATTTCTGGTAATGACAGGGCGCGTGAATTCCAATCATGAACTGCAATAGATCAGTATGTAATGTATGGCCGAATAGAATCATAATGGCTGCGGTAGCCATGCATGTAGTGAAGGATTGTGTAATCTATGGCTCAACAGAACCATAATGGCTGCGATGGCCATGCAACTCATGTTTGTGAATGCTCCATTTATGCTGCAAAAATATTAGCAATAATTGTGTTTTCTATCTTAGCCATATCTATTGTTCGAAAATTGTTTTCTTAAATCATTGTAGGGCGCCCGAAGGGCGCCTGACGTTCTAGTTTAGCTATTTAACTTTGTCTCATGCAATCGCTGCTCCTGTGTGTAGCCTCAGTCGGCGGGTTCGAACCACGTGCCAAACGAGCATGGGGGACCGTCGCCGCCGTCACATGGGTGGCCCGGGTACCAACCTCCACCGCCGCCTCAGTGAGTAACGTCGAAGTTGTTGTCACGTATTCCTTCTTTTGGTGATGGACCTGGACTTGTTGTGTTGAACTTCATGTCATGGACTTGGACTTGTTGTGTTGAACTTCATGAACATCAAGTTGTTGTAATGGACTTTATCGCCGAATAAGTGATGCTATTATGAGATATATGTGCTATTGTGATATATATGGTGATGGTGGTGACAGAAGCGATGAAATTGTGATATAAATGGTGTTATTTGTGTTCATGGTGATATCCCTTTGATGTATATATATGATATGTTGTGTTTGCAGCGATAGAAAGCAAAAAAAAAAAACAAAATCTGGGTTCCAGATTTGCCTAGCGCAGCGCTAGGCAAAGAGCCTTGTAGTTTACCCAGCTTTGCCGAGCGCTAAGCTGAAGACGCTAGGCAAATATTTTTTTTAAAAAAAATTGTTTCTCTTTGCCGAGCGCCAGGCGGGAGGCGCTAGGCAAAGAATTTTTTTTAAAAAAAATCAGTGTGGTCTTTGCCGAGCGCCAGGCTAAAAGCGCTAGGCAAAGAATTTTTTTAAAAAAATCGGTGTGGTCTTTGCCGAGCGCCAAGCTGGAGGCGCTAGGCAAAGATTTTTTTTAAAAAAATTATTTCTCTTTGCCGAGCGTCAGGCGGGAGGCGCTAGGAAAAGAATTTTTTAAAAAAAATCGGTGTGGTCTTTGCCGAGCGCCAGGCTGGAAGCGCTAGGCAAAGAATTTTTTTTAAAAAAATTGTTTTTCTTTGCCGAGCGCCAGGAGGGAGGCGCTAGGCAAAGAATTTTAAAAAAAATCAGTGTGCTCTTTGCCGAGCACCAGGCAAGAAGCGCTAGGCAAAGAATTTTTTAAAAAAAAATCAGTTTGCTCTTTGCCGAGCGCCAGGCTGGAGGCGCTAGGCAAAGAATTTTTTTTAAAAAAAACTCAGTTTGCTCTTTGCCGAGCGTCTTATTGGAGGCGCTCGGCAAAGAAAACGTCACGCCGTGACTATTGCCGTGACCGTCGCTTTTCTTTGCCGAGTGCCGCCTAGGCGCTCGGCAAAGGCTTTGCCGAGCGCCCAATAAAAAACCCTCGGCAAAGGAGGCTTTGCCGAGTATTTCATTGCCGGGAGCCCTTTGCCGAACGTTGCGCTCGGCAAAGCCTTTGCCGAGCGCAATTCGGCCTTTGCCGAGCGTCTCAGGCGCTAGGCAAAGCCGCAGTCTGCAGTAGTGAAGCAGCAGCAGCAGCACCGCAGAATTGCTGAAACAAGCGGATGCGGTTATGACTATGGAAGGCACACGACTCGCTGTGGAGTTCTCCAAGGAAGTGATGAGCGATCACAGATACCTAATCTTCCTGGAAGATTTGCCCAGCACAGTTGACTGGGAGGCTGTCAGGTTGTACCTACCTGACAAGAAGAATGGTAGCTGCATCGTCGTGCACACCCAGCATCCCGAAGTCGCAAGCTTGGTCGTCGGAGAATCACACCGAGTATTGGAGTTGGAGCACTTCTCAGCTGACCATTCTGTTTGTGTCTTCTTCAATGAGGTACGGTATACATCCAAACATCATCAATAACTATCAACATCAACATGATATCTATCTGACAATCAATCATATTTCATATGTATTGCTGAGATGAAGAAACGTAGCAGCACAAGAGATCTCATGGAGCTGATCAACATGAAGGAGAAAGACGATGCCCACCATACTCCACTTCAAGTGATCTCCGTGTGCGGAGAAATAGGGGATCTTGAGGTGCAGATGGAATCCATCATCAAAAAGACCTGCAACGACAACCCAGAAATCTGCAAGAAGTTCCAGTACCGTGCTTGGGTGAAGGTGATGCATCCCCAGCTTATTGAGCCCTTCAATCCCCTCGAGTTCTTCGGCTGCTTGCTGGATCAATTGTGCACAAATTATTGTCCGCGGCATGGAAGTGCCCAAGATTTCCTGAAGCTGAAAGGTGTGAAGGCGATGGTTACCGAAGACGTCGTATTCATCAAGGAGTTCATGAAGCAAGTGATGAGCGATCAGAGGTACCTAGTCTTCCTGCAAGATATGGCCAGCAAGGATGACTGGGACGCCATTAGGGAATACCTACCTGACAAGACCAATGGTAGCTGCATTTTCGTGCACACCCAGCAGCCCGAAGTTGCAAGCTCGTGCGTCAGACCACCACACCGAGAGCTGGAGCTGCTCTCCGCTAACCATTCTCTTCGTGTCCTCTTCGAAGAGGTACGTATGCACTGCTTCTCTCTTCAACGTCAACACGATCTCGAAGGCAATGTACGTGTTAGTATATACTATATAGCATATACCAAAATTGTTCCTGATTATTTATACTCCATCTAAAAAAACTCGATATTCTAGTATTCAAAAAATATCCCAAAAAACTTGATGTTCTAGCTCTTGACAATAGATTGGCCATATCAGCTGGAGATTGTCATCTGCATGTCGTGTTCCATTAACTTTAGGAGTTTATTCCTCAATAAGCATAGTTCACCTTCAATAAATAAAACTACATGGATAATTTTTGTCGAGCACTGATATATTATGTACTAAACATCCTAGAACTCGAGTTTTTTTGTGGGGACGAATGGAGCATATAGCAGTAGACCAGAGTCATGGTTTGGCTCCTATAGTTTCCATGCTATTTAATATGGCGCCATGTACGACATTTTGCTGATGTGACAACAACATTAAAGAAGAGAGAGACGAAGAAAATGGCATTTTTAGAGGTGTTTTGCCTTGCTAGCCGCCTTTGAAAATATAGATGCCTTAGAAATTGATTTCTTTGAGGCGAGTCGGAGGTGTATATTGATTTACTTGCCTCTGTTGCTAAAAAATGTTTTTGTAGTAGTGACTGTGGATACGCTTAAAAATTATTATCTTTATTCCATAAATTCAAATATCTAACAGATGTACACAGACACTTCATAAGTATTTTTTGAGGTGTTTTCCTAACTTAAGAGCCTGATCCAACGGTCTGCATCCCTGTTGTGGCCTTTAATTTGTCAATTATATCTAACTATCCCCCTGTTCGGCTGAGCTTATCACCACGGCTTATCAGCCGTGGAACAGTGTTTTTCTCTCACAGCAAATTAGCCACAGCCGGCTTATAAGCCAAAAAACAGCCTGCCGAACAGGGCCTATGTAGGTTCAATTCTACTACCTCTATTCCAAAATATAAAAGTTTAATGCTTTTATTCTAAGTTAAACTTCTCTAACTTTGACCTATTTATAGAAATATGCACCAACATCTGCAACATCAAATCAGTTTCATTAAATCCACCACAAAATATGTCTTGATAGTACATGCTTTTATACATGGTATTGTAGATGTTAACTTATTTTTTCCATACATGGTCCAAGTTAGAGAAATTTGTCTTATGACAAAACTATATAAAACCTCTTTCATTTTGGGAAAGTGGGAGTAGTTAGATCAATAGTTTGTCACAATTCCTATCTCACAGTCGCCTGGTTTTTCTCAGTCCGTTCAGGCGAGGTGAACCTGTGACGTGCTGAGTAGTACTAGTACGGTAGTCACTTCCCCTATATTATCTCTAAAACAAGTACAGTAAGTTGTTACTTTTGTGTTTTGTTTTTTTGTCTTTGTGTCATAATATATTAAATTTTGTCCTTGTCTTTCTATAGAAAATAATTGTTAATTATCTTTTTGTCAACACAAATTAAATTTTGCCGGGTTTGTGGTTTTGGTTTTGAAAATTACAGATTGCGTTTATAGAAATTGCAATAAACAGAATCTGCAATTTTAGTATAAAATATATGTAATAACCGTCGTCTGAAAGGAAACTAAAATTCAAGCACCTGAATTTTAGCAAATCCCATAGTTTGTAGATAGGCCTAATTCAGCTGTATGCAACTCTGCATTACTATTGCAACTTTTAAATTAGTCAACTATTCAATTATAAGTGAGTCCGGATGTATTTTTGACCAACATTTGTAAACGGGTTTTATTCGAGGGAAGGATTCTTATAGATCTTGTAAATTGACAGTTACTCCTTCCCTTCTAAACTACAATTTGTTTTGGATTTTTTAAGTAAATGGCTTTTTTTGTGTACTTAGATATACATTATGTCTAGATATATGATAAAACTATGAATAGAAAAACTAAACCGCTTATATAATTTGGAAAACAAAGAGTAGAAAATATGTCTTAATCAACTATAGATAATTAAGTAGCCCAAGTTTATTTAGATCCGTAGATTATAACTCAGTCAACGTCAACCAAATTTAAGGGCCAATATTTTGCTTTTCTTAATAATTTCTACGCTACATTTTGTACACTATGCATGGTTGAAGGTCATCATTTTTTCCCTATTTGCATAATAGGATGAGGACGAGGACTCGAGGAGAGGGCCATCAAGACAAAAGAAGCAAGGGAATGGTTAAAGAAATGTCAATGTGTTGGCCGACGGGCAGATATAGAGTATCTTAGCGCCAACGATCCGGGGGTGCACCCCGTGGTGGGGGTCGCTGGTGTTGGTAAATCACATATTGTCAAATACGTCTACTTCAGCAAAGTGACTGATGAACAGAAACCTTTTGAAAAGTTCGGCTGGGTGGACGTATCCCATCCATTCAATATAAGGGACTTCTCATGGAGCTTACTCTTGGATTTGCACTCGGGATCACTTCAGCATAGTAGCATGTTGAGAATCAGAGACCCAATTCAAGAGTGTTGTGATCTTCTAAAAAAGCACACTTGTCTCATTGTTATTGACGGTCTGAAGTCCACCGAAGAGTGGGCCTCGATAAAAGCTGCCTTGGGCTTTGAGCATGACCAAAATCAAAGCCGTATTATTGCCATCACATATGAAGAAAGTGTCGCCGTATACTGTTCAAATGTTTTCTGGAGCGTCGAAGTCCTAGAAATTGATGACGCACTTGAACTCTTCAAAACAAGGGTAATTACTCATAAACAGCCATATATGCCTATCTTACCTTACCCTTATAAGTATATTGTTATTAATTAGAGGCTCTAACAGAGGTTTCACGTTAATCTTCACCAAACGTGCTAAAAAAAGAAATACCCTATAAAATGTAACAATAATTAGAAACATTTGACTTTTAATTTGATAGACTCTATCGATAGTAGACATTGGATCTATTATGTTTTATAAAAGACTAACTAGCTCTACTGTTATGAAACATACATAAAGTAGCCCCCCACTTTATATCTAAATTACCCATCTCTGCCATGATGAATAACACCTTAACTTTGTATCTAAATTGTCCACCTTTGCCATTATAAAAGATGATTTTAAATAATTCCTAATGGATTATAAATTACTCTGTTGTTGTGTCTCATGCCTCAGTTCTCAACATAATAACTGGCTTCAAATTCCCTTGGTCACTTCCCCAATTCTAGCTCCAACCTCTTAGTTTTCTCTTCAATGTATATCAAACTGTATTCCGGTTAAAGCCTTCCTATAAGAGCCATGTTGATTCAAATCTAATAATCCTATATCTTTGTCTCCACTTTTAGTTTCCACTACCAAGGGACTGTGTTCTGAACCCACTCTAGTAAGGGATTGCAATATTATGCTTCCCAATCAACTGACACAAAGATCCTATCCAATATATACCACCATATATAATAGGGTTGATCTATTTGTTTGACCAAGTGTAGCTTCCTCCATGTCTATGTAGCTCTCTTAGGACAACAAAGTCATTAAATAGTTGCATCAACAATGAGTTCACATTACCAGTAGATTTCTCACCTCTTTCTTCTACCATGTTAAAATCACCTCCAACCACTGTTCACCTAAATGGTTGTTTAGCTGGTTTACATAATGTTCAAATACGACACAATGGTACACTATTTCCGTTTAATCGGTTGTTTTGCCCATTTAAATGGTTGTGTTGCCCATTTAAACATCCATTTTCCCCCGAATAATGGCTAAACGACAAGTGATCAGTGTTTACCATTTAGCATTTAGGATAACACTGCCTCCAACTATCATAGGTTTGTCTAGGTTCAATATCAAATCAATCAACTCCAACAAAAATGCTTGTTTGAGGTTATCTTGAACTGGGCCATACATATTGATTAGTACCCCCACAGAATTTTTAATCTCTTGCTTGCTTGGTAGAAACGTCCTAATTTGTATTGCAAAACTACCATAACCTTGTTCCTTGTTACTGTAAGCATCCCGCCAGATCCCCCATCTGCTTTATAGTTTCCTCTAGACAAATTGCATCAATTTGGTGTTTAACTGAGATTTGAGCCAGCTGTTTCTTCCTCCCTCCGCTACCTATAATCCTCTAATATTCCAAGAAAGGGTCTTCATTTCTTCCTACTTTTCTTTTTCCTCCTCCCAGCTTCCAGATTCCAACTTCCAGCACAGGGTTGTCACTCACTTGGTTTAACTCCCCTACTAACCTGGCATCATCATCAAGAATTTCTGAATTGGATTCACTATCCACCTCCTCTACCACTATTTCCTTCATTTGTTCCAGAGTTCTTTCTAGCCTTGCCATATCAGCTTGGTGCAATTTCTTTGGCTTTCAGGATATCAAGCATCTCTTCTCTGTTCTACCTTCATCCTCCAATAACACTAGATTACAATCTGCTGCAATTTGATCTAGGAATCTATTTGGAACATTTTCCATAATAGTAAAAAAATTTAAGAGTGTTACCTTGGTAGCCTTGTTTTGCCCTTCTCTTCTCGGCTCTATGTTGGATTGGGGTACCAGAGCCTAGGTTTTTGGCATTGGTTCTTCCAGCTAGAGGTTTGTTGATTATCTTAGTCAGCTTCACAGTCTTGTTGTTTTCCTTCTCTGCCTCCTCAAGTTGCTGATCGGCTCTTCTATCACTAGTGTCTCCTCCATCACTTGTGACTTGTGAGTCCATCAGCTATGGGCCTTCTGAGCCAAGCATCATTTTCATCTGTTCAGTAGTGTTATGTGTGATCTCCTTCCTCACATCAGATTAAGTAACGTCCTCTACCTTGCTTGTTAGGGCTTTTCTTCTTACTTATCCTCCACTTCAACCCATTCTTGGTGTTTCATCATTTTGTCATGCCCTTCTGGGCTAGCATGCCTGAGATTTTACACTTGAATTCTTTGAACCTTGTTAGAAATTAAAGATCCTTTGCTGATGGCACCACAAATATGAGTTTATTTAGGACGACCATGTTCACCTGCTGGTCCCAGGATGAGTTTATCAAGTATTGAAGTTCAGTTATGATTTACTCACAGTTCCTTTTCCCTCAATTAAAGTCATTACTGCAGTAGGGGGGTTGTTTGCCACCCTCTTTTTCCTCTAAAGGCACCTGGATGCAATAGAACATTTGTCAATGCATTCCATATCCATAGAGCTCAGTCCTTTGTCTTCTTTCACTCTTGAACAATTAGGAGCTAAGTGTCCAGAGCACTTGTAGTTATAGCATAGTGGAGGGTTGGGACAGTTGGATCTGGTGGATAGTCTTGTTGCATCTATAGCATTTCTCATTTGCCAGTCCCTCACAGTATTGTTGTTTGCTTCTATATATATATTAGTGCCTATCATTAAATTAAATTCATTTCATTTTAACGACAGGCACAGCAGCACTATGACCCGAGCCCTGCAAAGATTGAGCAGGAAAGATCTATCCTACACAAGTGCGGTGGGCTTCCCAAAGTGCTCGTTGCTATAGCTGACTTCATGGCAGCCACCGGATGCACATTCCACCCATCATGTTTTATGCAGCTTCTGGAAACCCACCCAACATTTGGTAGTTTAAGGGGTCTATTTTCCTGGGTTCATTCCTACTTCCATTCCTGCCCAGATTGGCTCAAGCCATGTATCTTCTATATGTCAATCTTCCCTGTGAACCATAAGATTCGGCGGAGGCGTTTGGTGCGGCGGTGGATCGCGGAGGGCTACTCCACTGACACCAAAGAAAGTACTGCCGAGGAGGAAGGGGGAGGAGTCCTTTTCCAACCTCCGCAGACTAAACATGATCCAGGTCCCAGGATCAACAAATTTGTCCTATGCGATAAGGATGCCCTCGTGCCAAGTGAATGGTTTCTTCCGAGAATACATCAAGTCACGGTCAATGGAAGAGAACCTGGTATTTGCACTGGAGGGTCATTGCAGTGTGAACTCACAACGAACTGGACGACATCTCACCATAGAGAGCACATGGGACAGAGACATTAGTGTGTATCAGAGCATTGAGTTGTCACGGCTAAGGTCCCTTACAGTGTTTGGTAAGTGGGAGTCATTCTTCATCTCTGACAAGATGAGGATCCTCCGAGTGTTGGACCTAGAGGACTTGTCATCAGTAACAGATGGAGACCTCGAAAGGATGGTCAAGCTGCTGCCTCGCCTCAAGTTTCTCTCTCTAAGAGGATGCAAAGAGATCACTCGTCTGCCAGATTCCTTTGGTGGCGGCCTAAAGCAGCTGCAGACTCTGGATATCAGACACACCTTCATAGTCACGCTTCCAGTAAGCATCACTAAGCTACACAAGTTGCAGCACATTCGTGCTGGTACTAGTGTATCACTGACACCGGATGGTGACGCCAGCACTACTGTTGAAAGCCTACCAACACAAGCTGCTATTGCTAATAATCTTGTTTCCTGCTTCCAGTTGCCAGAGTTGTGCGCATGCTCAAGCTGCTTCCAGTGGCTTTCTCATTCTGCTGGCTTTCGTAATGGAGGCGTTGAGGCACCTCGAGGGATTGGGAAAATGGTGGCCTTACACAACATCAGTGTCATTGACATCAGTGTTGCAAACGGGCGGGCAATCCTGGAAGAGCTCAAGAACCTTACCCAGTTGCGCAAGCTTGGAGTCTCGGGTGTCAACCAGCAAAATCGTAAGCAGTTTTGTTTTGCCATCTCAGGTCATCACCCCCATGTGATATCCTTGTCAGTGTGGCTCGACGACAGGAATCAAACTGGCTGTTTGGATGCCATTTCTGCGCCTCCTCAAAGACTACAGAGCCTTAAGTTGTATGGATGTGTTGACAAGTTGCCAGCATGGATTAAGCTGTTGCCGAATCTCAGTAAACTGAAATTGCAGATGGACATGATAACGCAAGAAGAGGTGGATCTCCTCAGCCATTTACCAAGCCTAGGTACTTTATGTCTTTATCCCAAAGACTTTCAGTATGGGGAGCTCCGATTCAATAAAACCTTCCGCCAACTCATGCTTCTCGAGATTGCTTCCAACTCCAAGTTACAGTCTATTAGGTTTGAGTGTTATGGTGTAATGAATGTGCTTGAGGTCCTCAAGATCCACTGCTTTCATGTGTCATCCTTGAAGTTATTAGGGCTAAATAAGCTAAATAATCTCAAGGAAGTTTCTCTTAGCGGATCCTATGATGACAAAGTGAAGCAACACTTGCAGACCGAACTTCAACAGCACCCCAAGAAAGTGAAGCCTGATTTGAAGGTGATCCAGGGTCGTCCTCATGGGCGCTGAGCCTCTGAACCGCTGACTGTCATTGCCTCTGCCATCCCATTCGCGTTTGCAGGACAATATGGCTGTTGCTGTTGTGTTTTTTTTTTCTTAGATCCGGAGCATTGCCAGCACATATTAATAAGTAAGAGTTGGAATTACATGCGCAAGGTGCGCAAAGTCCCAACATGGCAGAATTGTTGTTTGTTTCCTTCTATCCTCTACTCTCTTTCCTGTCTCCTCAATCCAATAGTTACATGCTCTGTGATTTTCATCCCAATATATTCAGCATAAGTTTACTTCATTGATGATGTAGTCTTTACTGATAGTAATAAGGACCGGCTCATGCATCTTGTTTTGAAGATAAAACAAAAGGCCCTCATTGTGTATGTTCATCGCTATGGTATTGCTCTCTCTATCTTGTAATAATTTAAAAAGGCCTGTAAGTAGAGCATTGTCGTCACTTAGCTGAACAATATTGCCATCCAGCAACGACGCGCACACGGGGACGGCGACGCCATGCGCGACGCCATCGGGAGAATTTTTATTTTTTTAATCCTTTTTTATTCAATATTTCAATAATAATTGCTTAAAAAATCACGAGACGGTGCCCCTTTTCACCTTTGATAACTTGGGTTTAAGACACAATTACAAATGACATGAGCCACTGCAGGAGGAAATAAGTACTTCATGCTACTTGTTGATGACCACTCAAGATGGATGCAGGTTTATCTGTTAAAATCGAAGGATCAGGCTGTTGATTACTTTGTCAAGTACAAAGCAGAAGTGGAGAACTCCACAAGTTGCAGAATCAAAACTCTCAGATCAGATAGAGGAGGAGAGTTTCTTGCTGGAGTGTTTGCAGGAGTTTGTGAACAAGCAGGGATTAAAAGGCAATTCACAGCCCCATATACACCACAACGAAATGGTGTTGTGGAGAGAAGAAATAGGACTGTGATGGAAATGGCCAGATCACTGCTGAAAAGCATGAAAATCCCTGGAAGATTTTGGGGGGAGGCCGTTAGGCATGCTGTGTACTTGTTGAATAGACTGCCTACCAAGGTGTTGGGAGATGTCACCCCTTTTGAGTCTTGGACAGGGAGAAAACCATCTCTGGGGCATCTAAAGATTTTTGGTTGCACTGCACATGCCAGGAACAGTGCACCACACGTGAAAAAACTTGATGACAGAAGTAGACCCCTAGTCTATTTTGGAGTTGAGGAAGGCAGCAAAGCTCATAGGTTGTTTGAACCCAACACAAACAAGATCATAGTGAGCAGAGATGTTGTCTTTGAAGAATCTGTTGCGTGGAACTGGGAATCAGTAAGAGCTGAAAATTCAGTTGAGTTTGTGGTGGAAACTGAAGCTAATTCAGAGTTTATCTCTGTGGGTGGCAGTGAGAACATTGTTGTTGATCAGCAGGTAGGTGAGAGCTCAACCAGCAGTGAAGCAGATGGCATCAGTAACACTTCTGGTGCATTGCCAGATATGCTACAGTCACCTGTTTCAGGCTCAATTCAGTTAGATCAATCTGAACCTGCAGGTGTAGAACCATTAACACCACAAAATAGTACCTCAACTTTGGGTGAATCCACACCAAGCTCAGGGAGTAACAGTAGACCTGTTAGATACAGAAATCTGAATGATGTTTACAGTGAAACTGTTGAAATTGAGCTTGTTGATTCAGAAGATGAACTTGAAGATGCAGATGTGCAAGCATTGCTAGTTGAAACTGGGGAGCCTACCTGTTTCAGAGAGGCAGTAAGTCATCAGGAGTGGATAGATGCTATGGATATGGAGATGGAATCAATTGAAAGGAACAAAACCTGGGAGCTGGTTAAGCTACCAGTTGGTAAGAAGCCCATTGGTCTTAAATGGGTATACAAATTGAAAAGGAACTCTGATGCAGAGGTGGTGAAGCATAAGGCAAGATTAGTTGCTAAGGGATATGTGCAGAAGCAAGGAGTTGACTTTGAAGAAGTTTTTGCTCCTGTGGCTAGGCAGGACACAGTGAGATTCATCCTAGCATTAGCAGCTAATTTGGGTTGGAAAGTTCACCATCTAGATGTTAAGTCTGCCTTTCTTCATGGTGAGTTAGAAGAGGAGGTTTATGTCACTCAACCAGAAGGTTATGCTGTGAAAGGTAAAGAGCAGAATGTGTTCAAGTTGAGCAAAGCTCTTTATGGTTTGAAACAAGCTCCTAGGGCTTGGAATGTCAAGTTGGACAAAAGCCTTAAGAAGTTTGGTTTCAGCAAATGTTTGAGTGAGCAGGCTGTGTACATCAGAGGAACTGGAACTGATGCAGTCATTCTGGGTGTTTATGTGGATGACTTGATAGTTACTGGAGGAAATCTAGCCAAGGTCAAGTTATTCAAAACTGAAATGATGACTGAGTTTGAGATGACAGATTTGGGTTTACTATCTTACTACCTGGGGATAGAGGTTGATCAGAGGGATGATTTCATCACTGTGAAGCAGTCAGGTTATGCTAAGAAGGTGCTTGGGCAATTTGGTATGCAGGATTGCAACTCTACCAAAGTACCCATGGAACCAGGGAATAAACTTGATGCTGATAAAGGTGGAGTGCCTGTCGACTCAACTGAGTATAGAAAGATGATTGGCTGTCTTAGATACTTGTTACACACAAGACCAGATCTTTCATATTCGGTTGGTGTTGCTAGTAGGTTCATGGAGAACCCCACAGTGATGCATGTGAAGGCAGTTAAACAGATTCTAAGGTATCTGCATGGAACACTGGAATTTGGGTTGGTTTATGTCCAAGGTGGAAATGCAGGTCAGTTGGTGGGCTACACTGACAGTGATCATGGATCTGATACTGTCCAGAGAAGAAGCACAGGTGGAATGGCTTTTTACCTGGGAGAAAATCTGATCACCTGGAATTCATACAAGCAAAAGACAGTATCCTTGTCATCATGTGAGTCTGAGTTCAAGGCAGCCACTGCAGCACAGCAGGCATTGTGGCTGAGAAACTTGTTCAGTGAAGTACTCAAGCAGAAGCCAGCAGCAGTAACACTCTTTGTTGATAATAACTCGGCTATTGCACTCATGAAAAATGCAGTGTTTCATGGAAGAAGCAAGCATATTGAAATCAAATACCATTTTATAAGAGAGTGCATAGAGAGAGGTGAGATCATAGTGAAAAGAGTAAGCACAAATGAGCAAAAGGCTGATGCTCTAACCAAGGCACTGCCAATGGCTAAGTTGACAGTGATGAGACACTTGCTTGGGGTGAGAGATCTTGGGGCTTGTCAGGCTTAGGGGGGAGCTTGTTGGTCTAAGTCTGACAAGATGTATCGCTGACGACGCATTCAGAGGAGTTCAGAGCCAGGAGGTGAGCTGGGAGCGGGAAAGTTTCAGTTTGAAACTTGGACGCGCAGTGGGAGGAACTGAGGCGGTGACCGCGCCCACGACTTGGCAGTTTTCTGAAGAATGTATTTCAGCACATTGTATCTTTTATTTTTAGCAGGTGTTTTTATGTAAAAGTGTTGAGTTAGCTCCATGTATTAGGAGTTGGGACATCCGTGAGTGGTGGTGTTGTCTTGTAAGCCGGTTAGGCGCACTGTGTTGTGAGAACTCGAAAGCGAAAAGGGGCGCTGTCCACCGTGTCGCCATGGTGGCGGTTGCCTGAAAATTCTCTGTGTTTTTCGTGTTCTTGCGATTTGATTCTTGATCCATCCACACATACAGCGTTTGATCGTGTTCCTGGTGTTATCAAAGCGCGCTGGCGTGACTAAATAACGTTGTCATGCCACATGCATTGGCGCGGCAACATCTGTCACGTTAGACAGTGTTTCCGATGTAGAAAACGTGTCACTCCCGCTGGTGTGACAGTATTGTTCTATCGCGCCACCGGGAGTGGCGTGACAAGAGAAAACCTTTGAAAAATCATAACTCTTTGATACGACGTCGGATAAAGATGAAATTTATATGAAAATTGTAACTCTCGATAAGATCTATAACCTTTTAGTTTTGAGTTTTTTCATTTGAGGACACTAAGATGCTTAAAAAATAATACAAAATTTTAGGACCATAATAACTGCGTACTAATGCTTGTCGTGATAGAAAAATAATATCTTTTTTATATATTGTCAAATGAAGATACTTTTTACGTGAAAGTAGTTTTTGGTTTTTACATTTAAGATCGTTAGGATGCACAAAAAAATATAAAATTTCAGTAGCATAATAATCGCGTAGTAGCATTTGTTGCATTAGGAAAATAATATCATTTTTATACGGCGTCAACGTCGGAAACACCCTCTAAAATGACGGATGTTGCCGCGCCAATGCACGTTGCGTGATAAAAAGGTCAGATCCGCAAATACTGAATAAAAAAGGATTAAAAAAATCTCACGCCATGGAGCCCCTCCTCCTGACGACGCGCGGCGCGAGCGGCGTGGACGCCGTGTTCGCGGGGCACGTGCACGCGTACGAGCGGTTCAGGTGCCGGGAAGTACGTCGACCTGCAGCCGGCGATCTCGGCGATCTGGGCGTGGCACCGGAACGACAACGATGACGCGGTGGACCGTGGTCGCCGACCAGGTTTGGATCGCCAGCCTTGCGGCCAACCCAGCTTGCAAAAGAAACATGGCCACGATGTGACCTGCTGAGAACCGATGAACGACTTGTATGCTAGCGTTGGAATCTTTGTCCGTAAATTCATGGCTTGTTTCTTCCACTACTAGAAATACCCCCTTTAGTGACATTTTATATATTTGTTAAACACGTTTTATTTCGTCTCTACAAGATTATAGGTACGCTTTTATAAAGCGTGTTAGAAACGTCTTCGCATGAACTGTGTCAGGACTTGTAAAGACGAGTTCGCTAAGCGTGTTAAGGTGATAAAGAGACGTTTTGTAGAGACATTAGGTATATGCCTACGTATATTGATACACTTTTATAGATACATTTATATAATGTGTCCACAGAGGAAAAATTCATTCATAAATCTGTAAAATGTCTCGTGAAGAAAGAAAAGTTCAGTACATTTTACCTCCCTAAGATATAGTCGGAGTTTAGATTTTTTGTTGTAGTAGTTTAAAATTGGACAGGGGCTGCCTCCCTTAACTCTCAAAACCATTCGTCGCAAAAAAAACATTTAAATTGTCTCATGTCCAAGTTAGGTATGGTTTTTAGGATTTTTAGTTCAAAAATAAATTCTACAATAGCATTATAGGATTTTTAAACCACAAAAAATATCTTGAAGCTTCGGAAATTCAAAAAATGATTCTAGAGGCAGAATGGGACACGAGAAACCAAAATAAAATAATTTAGAGCTCATGAAAATATCTCTAGAAGCTTTCAGAAAATTGGATTTAACTCTAGAAAATAGAAAATATCCAAAAAAATTCTAGAAAAGTCCTAAAACATTTAATTTATATCTAATTGCATTTGATGAATGTTTCACAACAAAATATGAGATACAACTAGCATGAATGCATTCAACATGAATTTATGTTGCATTCATGCTCGTTACATCCCATAGTTTTGTTGTGGGAAGTTTTTAAAAGATGTTTAAAATTAATTATAATGTTACCTGAACTTTTCAGATTTTTCTGGATATTCTTCTCATTTTCCCAAAGAAAAAAAATATATTTTGGAATCTTCTGAAGATGTTTTCATGGGCTCTAAATATTTTATTTGGGTTTCTCGTGTCCCAATCAACCTCTAGGATCTTTTTCTCAAGATTTTTTTTGTGGTTTAAAAGCTCACTAGAACTTTTATTGGATTTTTTGAACTAAAAAGGATGAAACCTCCTTGAATTCCACCTCTAACTCAGGCAGGGAGGTAATTTAACAGTTTAATTTGCTGAAAAAGACATGTTGTTATGGTTTCAAATTTCTAGGGAAAACCTAGACTCGAACAATAGTGTAAGATACTCATACTACGATGATGACTCGTACTACAAAGAAGTTCACTTGACTTTAACGATAACACAAATGACATGTAATCACCTTATACTTGATCCTGTTTAGTATGAACACAGGTGACAACTTAAGCCCAGAAGATGAATTTGGCTACAGCCTTTTCTAGTTTGACATGAAGTGAACAATCTACACTACTGGATTCAGGCGCTTTGCCGAGTGCCTAATACACTCTCGGCAAAGGCTATTATGCCCTCGGCAAAACCTTTGCCGAGTGTAGCACTCGGCAAAGAGCCTTCGGTAAAAAATGCGTCGACAAAGAATTCTTTGCCGAGTGCCTTTTATCGGGCACTCGGCAAAGACTTTGCCGAGTGCAAACACGGCTCTCGGCAAAGAAAAGTGACTATGACGGCGCCGGTTCCATCAGCGCATGCTTTGCCGAGTGTCATGTTAGAGGCACTCGGCAAAGATTTTTTAATTTTTTTTTCATAATTTCTTTGCCGAGTGCCCTGCCAGGGAGACACTCGGCAAAGATTTTTTAATTTTTTTTCATAATTTCTTTGCCGAGCGCCCTGTTGGGGAGGCGCTCGGCAAAGATTTTTTAATTTTTTTTCGTGATTTCTTTGCCAAGTGCCCTGTCGGAGAAGCACTCGGCAAAGATTTTTTTAATTTTTTTCGTAATTTCTTTGCCGAGTGCCCTATCGGAGAGGCACTCGGCAAAGATTTTTTTAATTTTTTTTCGTAATTTCTTTGCCGAGTGCCCTATCGGAGAGGCACTCGGCAAAGATTTTTTAATTTTTTTTCATAATTTATTTGCCGAGTGTCCTATCGGGGAGGCACTCGGCAAAGATTTTTTAAATTTTTTTTGTAATTTCTTTGCCGAGTGCCCTGGCCCTGGCACTCGGCAAAGCTGGGAATTCTGCCAGCTTTGCCGAGTGTCCTGGCCCTGGCACTCGGCAAAGCTGGAAAGAGGCTAATTTTTTTTTGATTCTATATTCACAATCACATCGTATAATAGATATATATCACATATGTGACATCACAAACACAATATAGCACATATATATCACATCCATCTCATGACAAAGGCAATACCACATATATATCACATGTCGATCACACAATATCTCACATACACAACATCACAAACATAATAGGTCCAATATCCATCGAAACAAGTCGATAGTCGATCACAGTGCATCACATGTCCATCAAGCGGTGAAAAAGAGATACAAACTAAACGTGCGGAGGAAACTGAGTGCCTGGTGAAGGAAAAGCGCCGTCGCCTGCTTGCGCCTGAGATGGGTTATTTGAACCCGCCGACGGAGGCTGCATAAAGGACAAGAGATTGCATATGTTAGAGTGGTCGTCTAATGAAAGCACTAGTCGAAGCAATTTGGTTTCATACTCACAGGACTAGTTACAACTGGCGGCGGTGGAGCGAACTGTGGCACAGGTACACCGTTCACTTATCCAAAGTTCTGCAGGAACATCGTAATGTCCGCCAGCTGCTTGGCCTGCCTTTCCCGCTCGGCCCGCTCGGCCTGTCTTTCCCGCTCGGCCTGCTCGGTCCTCGCCACCAACTCCCGCAGCTCCTGAGCCATCCTCTCGTTCTCGGCCTATAACATTTCAATCGAATGTTTCAGCAATTCAAAGGTAACTAAGTTATGTAAAGATCAATGTACGAAGAGTTAAACGGGAGTAACCTGGAGTGCGTCGACCCGTTGCTGTGAAGAGGACGGTCGTTGGCGAATGGCCGGACCTCCGCTCGGGGTCTGTGCTCGGATCTGGGAGAGGGAGGGAATCTCGCTGGGCTCGAGGATGCCATCGCCAAGCCAGTACCGCCCATGCTTCTTGCCTTGTCCGATCCTCATGACCATCGTCCCATCAATGTCATCGGTGCTCGGATCCCAGTCTGGCCCATGGACCGACCTTGCCTCCGACGCGTACGAACTGATGCGAGTGTGGACGCTCAGGTTACTGTAGGACTCGGGTAGGTCATTCGGGGTGAAGGTGACATTGGACGTCGCCTTACCCTTGCGGGCCAGACCATATGCCATGAACGTGGAGATGGATTGGCCACCGTGTGACGCCGACTACGAGAAAGACAACAAGATGATTAGAAGAAACATGCAGAATGGAGCGTCAGAATACTAAAAATCCACGTACCCATGCTTGCTTGTAAGCGCCGAGGCTACGGCTGCCTTGATGGTGTGTGGGGCCTGTCGCTGCCAGACGCCGCTCCCGCCCCGCCTCGTGGTCCTGGATGTAACCCTTCGTGAGCCACCTATCCACGATCATCTCCCAGCACTCCCGATACGACTTGCACCACCATGGAATCATCTACATGTCATAAAGAAGACCAAATTAAAGCTACTTAATCTTCATTTACCTCAAGGTACTGCTCCCGGGTCAGCATACTCTGTCTTACCTGTGTCTTGGTGATCTTCTCACCAAGTTGCTTGGCGTAGTATTTCACGATGCAAGTGAGGCGCTCCTCGTAATGCATGTCGGTGATTCGTTTTCTAGCACTTTTCACCATCACCTTCTCCGCCTTGTCCTCCTGTCCCTCTTCACATCTGAAAAAAAGTCTGCACATAGACACAATGTATCAATTCATTATGTCAAAAAAAGTCAAATGAATGTGATGTATTGATCAAAGTTGTGCGAGCGAGACTTACCCAAAACTCTCTCCTCACCCGCTCCTGCTTGTCTCCATAATCTACGTCGGGGGCATCTTTGTAGTGGTCCCACGATTTGGCCAGCTCAGAGTTCCCCTTGTGCGTGACAATGCCGGGGTAAAAGTGCCTGCACACAAGACCTAAGATGTGGTTGGGGTTGCGTGAGTCACTAGGCGACACAACCAACCAGTGCCTGCACAAGTTATTAACAAACATTATTAGTTTCTCTGACAATTTTCAACAGGTTATATGAAGTAGTTGTGATAAAATCTAAAGTTACTTACCTGTCCCCCTAGGGGCGGATCACTGGGCGTAGGGGAGGAAGCGGAGGCCCAGGGAGTTTCGAGGGACCTCGCAAGTAGATGCTGGCCGCAGCAGAGGAGCCCGAACCAGCTGTGCCTCCAGCCTCATAGTCCTGCTGTGCCTTGTCTCCCTTGTCGTCCGACTGCCGAACCAGCTCCTCGTCCGAGGAGTCCGGGGTACGGCACTCCTCCGGCACGTCACGCGGCCTGACTAGAGGAGGTCGGCCCCTCCTGCTGCCGCTGCCACTGCTCCTGGCCCTCTGCCTCCTCCCGTCCGATGACCCCTCTTCTGCATCCGCATCTTCATCGCGTGGCCTTTGGTACCTCGAGTTCACGTTCCTTGGCCTACGACTGCCCGCCATCTTTATTCAATCACCCGCCATCTTGTCAGGAAAGAACTGTTTGCCATTCTTGTGCCACGTCATCTGTTTTGCAGTTTCCTTGGTCATGAATAGCCTTTGAAGCCTCGGCATGAAGGGAAGGTGCCGTAAGACTCGGGCGGGTATCTTAAGCTGTCTCTTCTGACCACCACCATCACCAGACTCTACCTCCAGGAACTTGGAGGTTTTACACTTCAGACAGTACTTTGCCTCCATGTGTTCTTCCCGAAATAGGACACACCCATTTGGACAAGCATGTATCTACTCATACGGCATCTTTAGTGCTTTAAGGAGCTTGTGTGCCTCGTACATGGTCTTTGGCAACACGTGGTTTTTTGGAAGCAGGGTGCCAACCACGGCCAACACCTTATCGAAGCCTTCTCGACTCCAGTTTAAATCGGACTTCAACCCCATCAAGCGACTAATGGCATCCAACTGAGAGACCTCAGAATGAGCGTGAAGGGGTTTCTGTGCCGAGTCCATCATATACTTAAACGCATCTACGGCTGCCTGCATCTCCGCCTCCTCACGTCCTTTAGCAAACTGTGCTTGGTGAACATCATCTACCATGTCTGCTACCCCGGCATCAGCATCAAAAGCCTCGACGCGTTGTCTCACCACCTCCTCTCTCATACGATCGGCTTCACCATGGTGGACCCACCGGGTGTAGTTCGGCGTAAACCCATTCTTGTGCAGATGTATACCCATGACTTTCTGGTTTTGCATTCTCCTGTTACCACACTTGCTGCAGGGACACAAAGCCATTTTCGGGTATTTAGCGGCCTTGCCAAATGCACGCTTCAAGAAATGCTCGGTCTTGTTCATCCATTCAATGCTGGCATCACCCTGACTTGTCCGGCCCGTGTACATCCACTGACGGTCCTCCATCCTCTAGCATATATAACATCTCCACAGGTGACCATCAATTACATCTACGCGGTGTCCCTACTCTCTAATAGGTGAGGATAGGTCCTAATCCCACCCGCGGATGCGTAGATAAGGTTAGTTTCCATGCTCCGCTCCTAGCCGAGACAGAATTTCGGCAGCACCTCCCCGCTGTTCTCCTGATACACGTCCTGCAAGGGAGAGTGTGTATCCAGAGAACAAAAGGGGGTGATGCCGAAACACCGTCTCAAATCAGAGCGGACCATGGAAACTAACCCATCTACGCATCCGTGGGCTGTCCAAAAAACGTGGACAATCCGAAACAGATACGGTCGCAGATATGCAAAGATCTGCATAACTCCAACCGTATCTCTTTCGGACGAGAGACGCCTAACTGGGCTACACCGATCTACGACAAACATGCGGAAAAAGAGGTGATTTATACCTGGGGTGTCGGTGAAGTCAGGCTAGCGGGGCAGTGACGAGTCGACGCAGTGCAGGCAGACCCGCGACGCCGACGAAGACAATCGGGGACCTCTAGGTCACCTCCGACAGGTCCTGCTCTGCAAAAGAAGAAACACGAGACTATAAGCGCAAAATTTCGGCAGCACCTCCCCTGCACGGGGAGGTTTCCAAAACCTGCAACAAACAACGGCACGACAGCCGACAATCACAACGGCACGAAGGCCGATAAGCACAGCGGCACGAAGGCCGAGATCAGCCTAGCCCAATTTTCAGGTCTCAAATTAACTGCCCATAAATACATGAATTTTTGGCCCATTAATTTTTGCAATCTCAGATTATAAGCCCAATCCATATAGATAAAAGATTAGCTTAGCTTATTTAACATCACATGAAAGCCCATGTCATATATTAATCAACAATTTAAATACACAGGCCCTACACGCAGCATCTTCATCTACTGTAGCTTCAAATACAATGCCCATGTTATATTGGCTGTAGGTTCATGTAGTGAGCAGGCTGATTATTTACAATATTATCACATTTCAGGAATGACTGAACCAAAGTAACAACAAATACATTTCATATTCTATTAACACTACTTCCTATGTAAAACATCTGCAACAATCTTCCATCTCATACAACTCAAGATACTTGCACTACTGTGGCAGACGAAGCAGAAAAAATGACAATCACAGATAGAGAGATTAGAGAGATAAAAGAATGATTGGTTTAGCATGTGGAAATGTTCAGCCCAACAAAACAAGGAACGCCGAAAAGTTACAGCGAGCCCGACAGTAAGGGAGCCCATCTCCTCTCCTCTCCGTTTGTGATGTGGAAATGTCTACCTAGTGCGGTCAACCGTGGCTGTTAGCGACATGGAGAAGAAGATGTGGCTTCTGACTGACTTATTGTGGTTGCAGCTGCTCTATGTAGTCTACCATGCATGAGGTAGCAGGCAGGGAAGGGAGACAGACACAGACAGGTTCAGGTTGCTCCGTGCCGAAAGGGAAAGAACAAACGGGGAAAGGGAAGGCTGTGCCTGTGTGGTGCCAGCCGCCGGCTCAGCTCAAACTCAACCACACGAGTAGGAGGAGCACAGTACTTGGTGAGTCCGTGGTATTCCGACACGGACACGACGACTCGCCATGCTAGCTAGGTGTGTGCTGCTATCCAGGCGCTCAGCCTATTCGAATCCGGGCGCCGGGCGGTACACGATGACACGTTAGCGAAGTCGACCATTGCTAGTTCACTCCTTTTCTAAACCAACAAAACAGCACAAGAAAAAGAAGAAGAATCGACCATGATTACTCAATCCCCACATCCCAACCGGTGGCGACGTACATCAGTACATGTACACGCATGTGCCTAAGTTCTCGTCCATCTGTACGTGCGTGTGGTCCACGTACGTACGCCCATGCTGCTGTGATTTATTATATTTCTGGTATCTGAATTTTTAGATGATCGATTTCAGACGATAATCTTATGTACAATCAATTACTGAAGCGTGCTTGGGAATTAGAGCAGGAAAAAGAATGGTCCGCTGTTCTATCAAAAAGATCCAAGAAAGCGGCAAAAGCTGCGGCCAAATCCGCTAGCATACTGCCCAAGAAGGTTCATTTTGCCAATAAACTTGTGCAATCTCCTCCGAAAATCAAATTCATACCACCCTCTTGTATTTATTTTGGCTCCTTTTTAACCACGTTGGAGCTGGTCGAACCAAAGAAGTTATTTTTTCCAACTCTAGCTACTCTTCTCCTCACGATCACCGATTAGAGCCAATCAATTCAACTCGTGTTCCACCTGAGCGCGAGAATCTCGGATCGGGCAATCTGCCGCAGCAGCTGGAGACCATTCAAGTTTCAAATTCTGAGAAAAGCGCTACTTTGGTTCAGGCTCATAAGCTGGCCCAGCAACGTTGCTTCCGTTGCCTAGCCTGGGGCCATCCTCGTTCAGCCTGTCGGTCACCTATCCGCTGCCTGCAGTGCCACAACTATGGGCATACCAAAAGATGGTGTCTCGTCCGGGCTAAGTCCAACTGGGTCTGGCTGCCTAAATTGACATCCAATACTTTTGTAACCCGATCCCAGCCCAAGTTGATCTGGAAGCCCAAATCTTGGCCAAGTGTTGACTCTAAGAGTTTATTGGGAAACAAATTACGGGTCGAGGAAACTCGCCTAGATTCCTGCGATCAAGCTCCGGACTCTTCGCCTTCCCTAACAAGCGATCAGTTCCAATCTATACCATCTCCAATCGTGGCCTTCAACAGAAAAGCTTTAGAAGATGCCGTCTTCCCAGGCGTCATTGCTCCTCAGCCTCCCTCTGTTTCAGCTGGTATTATAACTATTGACACAACTGATTTGGAGGGTACCAAACAGGATGCAGTAGCTGCTGATGAGTCATTTGTCCCTAATGGCCTAGACATTGTACTGTGGTCCCTGGTCTTTGGCTCCATTGCTATCCAAGTCCTTACACAACATCTGCAGCTTCGAGAAGAACGTGAGAAGGATGCTGTCAACCTAGGGGCAACAGGCCACGACATGCATGGAGAAGGGTCTGACATCCCAATTGACGTCACTGTTAATTCTGAAGATGACAGTTCCTCATCAAGCGATGAGACCTCACTATTGTCAGAACACAGGGCTGTAAACAGGGGTTGCTCTGGCCATCTCAGGCCCATCACTGGTTCCACCCTCGGAGGTATTTTCACTCCTGGTGCTAGCAGCTCTAGTCAAGGCCAGCAGCAGATGCAAGCCCCAACCTTTTTCAAGCAAATTGTCATTGACACCTCCACTCTGTTTGCAAACCAAGAGAAGGTTCACATCCCCAATGGAATGGAAATTGTGCCATGGAAGCCTACTGGAGTAGCTCTAGCACTGCAGTTGTTTGCTATGAGCGTTGAATATCAAGGGACAGAGGATCAAGATCAGCAGGGATACCTTCAGAGCTCAGCTAGCACCTTTGATCATGGGTTTGAACTTGAAGCTCAGGCATCTCGGCCCAGCCCAATCACTCGAGTTTACAAGAGACGTCCTAAGGCCAAGAATGGCAACATGGGCCTTCAGCAAAGACCAACTGGTTATAGCCTAGGAAATTTTGAATTGCAAGCTACTCAAGTTCATCCCAGCCCACCAGACAGTGCAAGCCAAAAGGCAAAGCGTGGCCACAGCAGGAAAACGTTGTCTCTGCCCGCCCCTAGCAACTCATCCACGCCTTTAGTTGAAAGTTCAGTTAGACGCAGCACCAGACTTAATAGTGTAAAGGAAGGATTCCACTTCCGCACAGTCAGACTCGATGGAGAGCCATCAAAGAAGAGGAAGAAACCTGCAGTGGTACTAATTGATGAAGCTACAGGGCAAGCTGGGCCAATCCCGCTAGAGATCCTCCAGAGTTGGGGAATAGATTGTGGAATAGCTCCTGCGGAGCTTTCTGAAGATGCGCTCTTGCAAGCGCTTGCTTCTTCCAGCACCGTTATCAATGAATAGTAGAAGCTGGCAAATTCTATGTTGGAACATAAGAGGTGTCAATGCAACTGGTAAGTGGGACGCAGTACGAGATAAGATCGAAGAAAGTGCATGCTCAATCTTTTGCCTCCAGGAGACAAAGAAAGATCATTTTGATCATGCTTTCATCAGAAAACTTGCTCCCAAGCGTTTTGATTCTTTTGATTTTGTGCCTTCGATGGGGGCTTCGGGTGGCATTCTAGTGGGCTGGAATAGCTCTGTTTTCAGAGGGCAGGTCCTTGACAAAAAGCAGTTTGGCATCACCCTCTCTTTCACCTCTGTACATAACATGGACCCCTGGCGTCTCACCACGGTCTATGGACCTTGTGCCGAACCATATAGGTCTGAATTTATCAATTGGTTTAGGGGCCATCTTATCACAGATTCAGATAACTGGCTCTTTCTTGGTGACTTCAATTTCTATAGATCCCTCCAGAACCGCAACAAGCCGGGAGGAAACCTATCTGATACCCTGATCTTCAATGATGCTATTGGACATCTGGGCTTAATTGAGCTTCAATTGAAAGGGAGGGCTTTCACCTAGAGTAATATGCAGCAAGACCCTCTCCTAGAGCAGCTTGACTGGTTTTTTACTTCGCCAAACTGGACACTCGACTATCCTAATACTGAAGTTCTACCGATGGCCAAGATAACCTCTGATCACATCCCTTGCAAAGTGACAATTGGAACCAACATACCTCGCTCCAACATTTTCCGTTTTGAAAATTTTTGGGTGGAGCATGCAGGTTTTCTTGACACAGTTCAAAACCAGTGGACTATTTCACAGCAACAGTCATCGGCTTCTAGAACTATTTCCTCGAAATTAAAGGCTTTGCGCAATGCCTTGAAGATCTGGAGCCGAGGACTATCTAACCTATCCCTCTTGATCGCCAACTGTAACAAGGTCATTCTTTTCCTTGATGCTTTGGAAGATAGAAGGATTCTCTATAATCCAGAACTCAACCTTCGGATCATGATAAAAAATCAGCTTGCTACTCTGCTGCATTATAAGAATGTCTACTGGAGAAAGAGATATACAGTGAATAGAGTTAAGTTCGGGGATGAATGCACCAAATTTTTCCATGCGATGGCAACTATCTCGCATAGGCGAAACTCCATTCCCCAACTCCTCAATGAGCAAGGTCTTTGGGTCCAGGACCATGAAGGCAAAGCGGGACTGCTTTGGAATTCTTTCAGAAAGCGCATGGGTGTAACCACCAGCCCAGTCATGATCTTTGATCTGCGGTCGCTTATCACTATAGTACCTGGTCTAGATGAGTTGGTGTTACCATTTGAACATGAGGAGATTGATTCAGTCATCAAACGCATGCCAATCGATAAAGCCCCGGGTCCTGACGGTTTTAATGGCATGTTCATGAAAAGGTGCTGGCAGATCATTAAAGAAGATTTCTATTCCCTCTTTGATGAGTTCTACAATGGCACAATAAACCTAGAGTGTATCAACAGCTCCTACATCACTCTTGTGCCCAAGATCAGTAACCCAGAGACAGTCAATGACTTTAGGCCAATCTCATTGCTGAATATTAGTCTGAAGCTATTGACAAAAATCCTGGCAGACAGGTTACAGAATGTCATTCTCAAACTCATTCATTGCAACCAATATGGTTTCATCCGTTCGCGTTCCATTCAAGATTGTCTTGCCTGGAGCTTTGAATATATTCACCAATGTCATCAATCAAGAAGGGAGGCTATAATTCTCAAATTGGACTTCGAGAAGGCGTTTGATACAGTTGAGCACTCTACTATCCTACTGATGTTGCAGCATTTGAGTTTCCCAGATAGATGGATATCTTGGATCCACTGTATCTTATCATCGGGCTTGTCAGCAGTGCTCCTAAACGGTGTCCCGGGCAAGTTCTTCAAATGCAAGAGGGGTGTCAGGCAGGGAGATCCACTATCCCCCTTGTTATTTGTCATTGCAGCCGAACTTCTTCAGTATCTAGTCAACAGGGCATCGGCACTTGCACTAGTGAAAGCACCCATCCCTTGTGAAAATGGTGAATTTCCCATAGTCCAGTACGCCGACGACACCCTTCTCATTCTCCAGGCTGACGCGCACCAATTGTTCTTCCTGAAAACATTACTCAACAGCTTCGAGACTGCATCGGGTCTCAGGGTCAACTACAACAAGTCGCAGATCCTACCAATTAATGTGAGCCAAGATAGATTGCAGCACCTTGCCAATACATTTGGCTGTCAGGTTGGATCACTACCGTTCACATATTTAGGGCTACCGATGGGCACCACCAAGCCATGCATTGAGGACCTTACACCAATCATGGACCGGGTTGAGAGAAGACTGTCAGCATGCTCCACGTGGCTCTCTTATTTAGGTAGACTGCAGATGGTTAACTCAGCTATTACGCCGATAGTTACCTACACCCTTTGCACTATCAAGGTTCCAAAGGGCTTCATCGAGAACATAGACAGGGCCCGTAAGCAGTGTCTCTGGAGGGGAAATGATGACACTACGCGAGGAGGCAACCTTGTGGCATGGCCGGCGGTCATGAGGCCCAAAGACAAGGGTGGTTTGAGTGTGATCAACCTGCGTTTGCAAAATGATGCCCTCCTCTTGAAACAGCTCCACAAGTTTTACAACAAAGCAGATGTTCCATGGGTGAAGCTTGTTTGGAATAAGTATTATGTTGGCAAAGTGCCCCATGAATGCAGAGAAGTGGGCTCTTCCTGGTGGCGTGACATCATGCGTCTAAACACCATCTACAGAGGTGTGGCACGCTGTACATTGGGAGATGGCTCAACAGTCTCTTTCTGGGATGATCTATGGTCAGACTCGATCATGTCTGCTCAATATCCAAGGCTCCACTCGTATGCCAGGAACAAGTCAATCTCGGTACAGGAATTAATGATGCAAGAAGACCTTGATGACATTTTCGTGCTTCCACTATCAGCCCAGGCTTATGAGGAGATGATTGATCTGCAGAATCACCTTGTCACCCTGGAATATGATGATAGCACTGCAGATTCCTGGACAATGCTATGGGGACCCCAATACTCATCACGCCTGTTCTACAATCATGTCTTCAGTGGCATGGCTTCGACTCCTTACTTCAAGGTACTCTGGAAATCTCAGTGCACACCTCGTGTGAAGTTTTTTGCGTGGCTACTGTTGATGGACCGACTAAACACGAAGACGATGTTAAGAAGAAGGCACCTGAACACACAAGATGATGTACTCTGTGTTATGTGCAACCAAGGTGCTGATGAAGATATAGATCATCTTTTCTTTACGTGTCCGTTTGCGGCTCAGTGCTGGAACTCAATTAATTTCTCATGGGACGTCTCCCTGCCACTAGTCGAAAGATTGGTGAGGGCCAATGAGGTGCATGCTCTGGACTTCTTCGTGGAAGCATCCCTAGTTGCAGCATGGGAGCTCTGGAAACTTAGAAATGACAAGATTTTTCAGCGTCGAGACCCAAATCCTTCTCTGTGGCTTGTAAATTTTAAGCATCAATGTAATTTGCAGTCTATTAGATTCAGGGAGGACCTTAGGTCTTCCTTTCGCTTTTGGCTAGATGCTTTCAGTTAAATCAGGTTTGTATTCTTGACTGTTGCTTAAAGTATTAATAAAACCTACTGTGAGGATCTCCCCCACAGTCATTTGCTTCAAAAAAAAATATATAGCTTGCAAAAGTCTCTGCCATTGCCAAGGTCAGGTCAGGGCCAAGACATGCATGCATGCGTGTCTCAAGAACGACCGAGCATTGCTACGTGTACTACTAGCTTCGCACAGAGCTACAGATACGGGCACCCTAATATACTCTACGAGCAGGTCACTGGACGGACCACAGAGACGGACGGACCACACAGGACGGGAGCACCATACCGACCACGCAGCACAACAGCACGGTACAATACACAGGCCCGCATTGAATTTGAATTGATTGGAGAAGCTAGCAAAAACAGCTGAATACGGAATACCGTAGCACTAGCATAGTTTCCGTGCCGTTGTTCGTACGTGCGACGAGAGTTTATAACTACTACCAGTACAACAAGCTGCAAACATATCATTTTTTGTTTAAATAGAAAAAATACATTTTAATCAAAAGCTAGTCTCATACATACAGTATATTTTTAGCTTTATCGGCTCCTTTGGCAAACAGAGCTTTATTTTAAACTGGGCCAAGCTAGTTCTTGTTGTGCCTACTGCTTCCGTGCGTATGCATGCAGCGCGGTGCAGGGAAAGACAATGCATGATTGCCCCGTGATGGTATGCATGCCAAGTTGCCGACCATGTCAAGGCGCATATCTACCCTTACCCAATGACAGTGGCAGAGTCCTACAAGCACAAGCACAAGCACAAAATTATAACCATAAGAAAATACTTTTAGATGTGAATCCAATGATATAATTTTCATACTAACAAAATGTTTATCTTTTGAGGCTAATTGTTGATTGAAGATTACAAAGTTTGGCTTAATGCGTACGAGCCTGAGTTTAATGCACACAAGGCTTTATAAAATGAAGTGGAGGGAATAGCTACGACTACCAATCAGTGGCACAGTTACCATGCATGTAAGCTGCAGCTTCTCAACCAAATAATTAGGATTAGGTTATGTTTCTCAGGTGAAGACCAGATTTTGGTTCTAACATCTTTTATGCCGTGTTCAGTGTTTACAACAAGGCAATTCTATGTATTAAGCAGTGCCATGCCATGTGATTTACATTTACATCTAATTAACACTGTTAAAAAAATTCTACTAACACATCTAAGTAGCTACAGTGTCAATTCTCTAAAGAGGGACACAGGCACCATTTGCCTAATTTACTGATTGACCCCGCACAAACGAGATGATCACCACCATTATCAGTACATCCCTAAATTTCCTTATTAATAGAAGGTAAAGTTTCATAACAAATGAACTGCAAAAAGAAAAGGGCAAGAAATTGATTCAACACAAGCAGCCGACCGACAGTTTGGATTCAGTAATGGTTGCATGACCCTACCAAACAAATCAAACAAAGCATATATGTAGTTGTACAAACTACAAAGTAATTGAATTCCAATCCAATAAATAAATGAAAGCTACTGTATAATCATCGATGTTCATGTTCATGGAATTCGTGGAAATCATACCGTAGCCAGTAGTGTGGGTTTGAGTACTCACCGTGAAGGTGCTGCTCAGGGGAAGCGTGCACGAGCGGATCCGGCTCACCGACGGTGAAGACGGTGTCGGAGAGCTGTAGATGCGAGGCGGAGCGGTTGCGCGGCGGAGCGGCGGACACGCGCGGGCAGCCAGCGAGCGCGTGGGAGCGGCGCGCGCGGGCGGGCTGGGGCGGCGCGGGCGGGCGTGTGCGGCGCGGCCGGGCCGGGGTTGCGCGGTGGAGCGGCGGCGGCGCGGTGGACCTGTGGCGGCGGCGGCGGGCGCTGAGCCGAGCGGGGTGGGGGCGGCCGCGAGCGCGTGATAGGGTGGACCTGTGGCGGCGGCGGTTCAAATTTGAAATATTCGAAAAAATTCAACGAAACGAAAAAATTAAGGAAATACAGTAAAAATACTCAAAATTATCAAAAATTTTGAAATTGAGATTCAATTACTGCAGCAAGGCCCCAGAAAAAAATGGGGCAAAAAAACAAAAAAAATAATTTGCCGAGTGCCAGGTCATGGGGCACTCGGCAAAGAATTTTAAAAAAAATCTTTGCCGAGCGCCAAACGGTGGGGCACTCGGCAAAGGCTAACGGCAAGTGACCGCCGTCACGCCGGCCACCTTTGCCGACGGCCAAAATTTGCCGAGTTCCCAGCCCTCGGCAAAGGAAAAATTTGCCGACGGTCCACCTTTGCCGAGTGTCTGGCACTCGGCAAAGGCTGCTTTGCCGAGGGCATTTCTTTGCCGAGTGCCTCTGGGTCTGGCACTCGGCAAATATTTCCTTTGCCGAGTGCCCGAGGAAATGCGCTCGGCAAATAATTTTGCCTTCGGCAAAGCAGTTGTGTCCTGTAGTGCTAGTTACTCAATTGGTGCTAACTTCTATAGGTCCTACTAGCTAGATACCACCACATCCAAAGATATATCATTTTATTGCACATAATATTTATTGCTTCTTATTTATTTAGAAACATGAATATGAATTATGTTTGATGAAACTTAAATTATTGGCACAAAGTTGATACATGAGAATGATATGAAAATAAGTTTGCAAAATATATTGCCAACTGTTTTTTCCTTGTGGTTGTATATGCTAAGGGGTCATGGGCGGCGCCAAGGGTATTCCCCTGTAAGCCATGGAATACCCAAGATTTCGATGAGAAAAACAAATATACATACAATATACATGTACAACCCACTGTCCAATTGGACCAAAAGCCCACAGATGAGCGGTCCACAAGGCAACAAGAAACAGCCGTAGCGACCAACGTTGCTCCCTTCGCCTGTTCAGCGCCTCAAGACTCGCGTACTCCGTCGCCTGTCCGGCTGTCCCAAGCCAGCAGCGGCAATGGCCTGAGCTGCAGCGGTGCATCTGCATTGGCGGAAGCTGTTGTGGACTGCGGTTCTGCCCCACGGCAGCACGCAGCAGCCTGTGGCCAGCAGCAACCAGCAGCCAAGCAGGCAAGCAGCGCATCACGGACTGCAGCAGCCGGCTAACCTCAACTCGGCCCCTCTGCGGTCGACTCTCGCTGGTGACCGGTGACCAAGCGTTGAAGGCAGTCAGGCACAAGTCCCCTCGAGATCCATGCACCATTTAAAGATTTCGCTTTCTTCTCTAATTTAGAACCAATCACAATCTTGATCAATGAAATTTGGAGGGAAAAATTATATGTGTTTATTGCAATTTAAGCAAATTTATTTGGACATGCTACTATGCTACTTTGTTTAGTGTTGTGAGAAAATTATAGAAATGATCTTTTTTTTAACATTTTGTGTTTGTAAATTATAATGTAAGAGTAGATGAAGGTGCTAGCACTAGCATATTTGCATTGTGGGAGAAAGCTAGCACTTGTATATTTGCATTGTAATTTTTTTACATGGAATACCCTGTCGCAATATCCTGGCTCCGCCACTGTAAGGGGTTCAACTATAAGGGGGTTAAATGATACTACCTATGCTATCACTGATGTCATTCGAATTTCTACGTACCAGATGCTACCGGGACTGCCCATGCAGATTGCAGAATAGAACTGTTTGTCTTCCTGAACTCTAAATGGGCTATGAGCTCAAATTCAACTGTTATTACTGGCCCATAATGAATAGAACTATTGGACTTGAACTTTCAAAACTTATCTCTTTATATTAACAAACTTAAAAAGGACAAAAATAGACTTTGGTTTTAAATAAAATACAAAAACTCATGAATCTAGACACATATAACACCTGGTCATGGTGTCGTGTTAAAAGTACGGAGTGACTTTTAGCCACTGTTGCAGCAACATTTCGTGAAGGGAAATAATAGTTGTTCATAAGAACCCAGACGAAGACGTACGAATTATATATGAAAATCATAGCTTCAACAAGACCTAGAATTATGTAACTCAGGAGCGATATTTAGAATTTGTCTTCAAGTTTCATACAAAGAAATTTTTTGTTTTTCAAACAAACATGAGGTACACCGTGAGGCTAAATGATTTTTCTTTCAAGTTTCAACGGAATGCCACGAGAGGCTGAAAGCCGTCGATCTTTGTATCTTGATAAGGTGACTGGCCAACTGCTGGACAAGTGGAGCCGAGCCGGCCGTGCGTCGCTGCAGTCATGGTCAAAGTATATAAAAACTAATGGAGCGAGCCAGCCAGCCAACCAAAGGATGGCAGGAGATGGGGCCACCCGAGAGCTGAAGCATCAAGCCTAGCCCACCCACCACGGCGACGGAGCAACGCCTGTGCCGGTGCCTTGGTGCTGGCGGCGGCGCTGGAGCACGGTGGCCTGGTGGCCCCTATATCCGGCAGGCACGAGGTTTGGGCAGGCACACAACACAAAGCGATCGTCCATGTCTTGATTAGCAGACAAGACGATGTTTTAATTGTTCTCTTCGGATTGTTTACGTTGCCTTGCAAGGTTAAGTTTCCTACTCTGCCACCCACAAAGTCGGATCTCATTAATCGCCGATCACGTCGATATATAGATGATATATATAAGATCATGTTTGGAATTACCGGGCCTAGTTTTTGTCGATTAACGCACGGTTGAGAAGTGATCAAGTAACGTGTTACGTACTCTCCTATGTGGTGATTGTGGTTGCGTAAACAACCAAGGACTGACGGATCCACTGATGCTATATAAGACAAGTATACGTGTTGGGCACATGTATCCTTTATGCCCCCTTTATAAAACCTAAAAATTTCACATAAATCAGTTTAGTTTCACAGAAAAAAGAAAACATATAGAGCCAGCACCAAAGCAGGCTATCAACCACGCCCTAACAATCGTGCACGCGGGTATCGTACTGATGATTTCCGCACTTAAGTGTGGCAAAGGATGTACTACTAAAATAAGGGAAAACTTTAAAAGATGAGATAGTTATTTCCTTGGTCTAAAAAATGTTACGTTTTCTTTCTTGGCCTTTTTATTTTGAAGTTACTTATTTGGTCCAAAAACTATCTTTTGTTCCTTATATGCCCCTTCCGTTAGTTTTAGGACTTAACATCCTTAAGTTAGGGGCAATTTACCACTGTGTGAAAAATGAACCAGTGTAGAGTTCAGCTTATCCTTGTTTATTTTTGAGAAATATTTAGTCAAGAGAAAAATACTTTCCTTTCACCGTCTTCTCATGAAAACGAACAAAGCTCCAACCTTTCTTCAAAGGCAAAATCTGAGCTGCAATATACTCTTCGCAAAAATCGTGGGCACTTTGCATACTAGCAGCAAGTTTGTAAACTTTCTCACAAGTTGTAGAACTCTTCGAACTTGAAAATTCAGGCTTACAATCAAAAAAATTCTTACTCATCTTCGTAGCCAAAAGATATCTCTTCAGAATTTTTCTTGATTCATCTGTCTCTTCAACAAGGGGAACTGTATGATAAAACCAGTAACGATACCAATTTTCAACCCACTTGTTTTTAGAAGCTGGAGAAATCTGCTTAGCACCTCAAGCAGGCTCAAAACTGCAACAGCCAAAATACTTGATAACATTTTTACCATAAACATTCTTATTTCTAAATTGAGTATGTATCTCATGAAGGGAACAAAAAGCTCCAATATCTAAGTTTGCCCTCTGAGATTTCACTGCCCAGATAAAAAGTGTAATCTTAGCTATTCTATTTTGAGTCAAATGATGCATCTCAATATTATATGCCTTCAAAATTTTCTCAATAAAATCTTGACATGGCATACGAAGACCAACTGAAAATTGATCACGGAAAACAATACACTCATGAGGCTTTGGCTTGGGTATTGTTTCACCTTCAAGGAGTCTGGCATCAGCCCTCTCCAACATCCTATTTTTCACCATCCACTACAACTTGGCTTCATCCATCAAAGTCTTGCCAAAATTCAATGACTTCGTATCATCCCCAATCAATTCTGACTCATGCAGAAACATCTTACAAGTCTTCGCCAGATCCAGATTCATTAGACTCAGCAGGAGAATTCTCAGAGGCAATCTTTTCCTGTTCAGACATCTAGACAAACAAAAAGACATCTCAAAAAGAGGAATCTCAAAAAGAGAAGGAAAATAAAGACTCACCTTTGCCAATCAAACTCAAGTATCGAAAAATCTGATCTTGGCAAGAAAATTTTTTTGGGCTTCAAACTTTGCTTCGCTGCAAAGAAAATTTCAACAGCACCTACCCATCTTCGATAAGGTGACAAGAACAGGGGGAGGAGGCGCAGTATATATAGGTGGCTTCGGGGCAAACACAACGGTCCAACTTCCGCCAGTCAAATTCGACCGTTGTATTTCAAAAAGAAAACTGTTTACAGTCTAACGGACATAAACAACCAACTCCAAAGTTCGGGACGGTGTTTCTTGTGTCTTCGTTTTCAAATTCAAACTTCACGGAATTCAAACCTTTGGAGTAGGCCTTCATCCGCGAGGGGCTGCTGTTTGGAATTTAACTTCATCACAAAAACTCAGCCCCAAAACTTTGGAGTTGAAAACTTTAAACTTTGTAACATTATGTGCTTGCAGGGAAAAAGAAGAGCGAAGATGAAAGATCGGCTTCGCTGCCAAGAAATTGGCTTTGTTGCTGAACGAAGATGGAAAAGAGCGAAGCAAAAATCGCCTAAGTCAAAAGAGTGAATTCCCAAGAAGAATGATGGCCGAATAAGAAGAAGACTAAAGTAGTGAAAAATGACCACTTCGTCCTTATAGTAAAAGGGTCATGAATATTTGAGCTAGGGGTAAAATAGTTATTTTATGTAAAGTATGAAGACTAGGACCTTATAAATACCTCCTTTGACATGTACTGTACGATCATGAAATGAATATGACTTTGTCTTGTGTTCAAACTTTAATGCTTGTGTAAAGTTTTTTACCCAACATCTTTATTATATTATTTTCTATGCATTTGTTCCATATTATATTTTATTTATCCTTTCACTTAATTATATTTGATTATCATTATCTTTTTCCTGAGTAGGGTTGGTCGTCGTTGCGCCTGAAGCACCATATATTCATTAGATCTTGCGTCTAGTTTCGCATGAGCCTGACAGCGGCCGGCATTCATAAGATGGGCAATATGTGCACAGCGCACCAAAAAAAATCATGACAGATGGTCTTTGAAAAAAAAAATGACAAATCCTGATCTGTGCCGCCCCCGCCCGCTTTGTCACTGACATGCTGTCAATGGCTTTTTCAGCGTACCTGTATCTTCAGCTTTGGGTGGGTTTAGCTGAGCGAAAAGTTTTTGGAAAATATCACATCGGATGTTCCGTGTAATATCGGAAGAGATTTTCGGATACTAATAAAAAAACTAATTACATAGCTTGCCTGAAAACCGCGAGACGAATTTATTAAGCCTAATTAATTCGTCATTAGCATATTTGTTACTGTAGCACTTTAGTGTCAAATCACGGACTAATTAGGCTCAAAACGTTCGTCTCGCGATTTCCAACCAAACTGTGCAATTAGTTTTTTCATATACATTTAATGCTCTATGCATGTGCCACAAGATTCGTTACTGTAGTTTTTCGTTAAAAGTTTTTGAAACTAAACAACCCCTATTGTGCCTAGGCCGATAACAAGCTCCACTGAAAAAGGGCCGGCGCCAAGGCCCAAGAGATCCCGCAAGCCGAGCACCCGTGTCTTCGGCCCGACATGGATTAGTTAAACACGGCGTTTAGTTTTGGAAAAAGTCCACTTTTTCTCACTCAACTTTTGCAAAAGTCCACTTTTCCTCTCTGAATTTCAAAATCGGGCAAACCACCTCTCTCAATTTTTGAAACTGCGCGTTTTACCTCCCTGGCCCAGTTATAATCGGTTTTGAAGGCGATTTTGTCTTTTTCTTTTTTATTTATTTCTACCGAATCTTTGAAAAATCATAGTAAATCACAAAAAATCATAAAATAGAAAATCTAATTTTGTTAGACTCCACATAAGTAGATCTACACAGTAAATATATAATATGATATGGTTTAGTACAAAGTTATTACTGTAGATTTTGATCTATTCTTTTCTGTAATTAATTGGAATAATTCATCACTGTAGTTTCTATGATCCAATTGTGGTGAAATTTTTATGGTAGCCTAATTATTGTATGCTTGAACTGTAGTAAAAATTTCATACTCATTGGAACATGTATAACTTAGTTATAGATTTATTTATGGTTTATGCTTGTTAAATATATATTTTCATAAACCAATTCTCTAATAAAATCTCTACTCGCAACATATCCATAAGCAGTGTGCCCTTATTTTGGGGACAAAATCGTTGTTGTAATAGTATAATAATACGGTTATGCTCTGCTGAGGGCGTCCGGCGCTCCCGCAACCGGCCGGACGTGCTCCTCCGTGGGCTTGCGGCCTCTCGGTGGGCTTTTCGGACACAGACAGGGCGGCCCAAATTCCTCCACGCAACGGGCGTTTTCCCCCACCCATGACATTCCAGATCGAGCAGTTCCCCTCATTCCACCGCGGCCGCGGCCGCGTCTTCCTCGCTGCGGAACCACCACCCCGCGTGCGCGAGGGTGCCTCCACTGCGTCATCCCGCTGCCGCGCCGGCCTCCACCGCGCCGGCCTCCACCACGCCGCATGCACGCCGCCTGCCTCCAGCACGTTGCGCCTTCTCCGCCACGGCGCCTGCAGTTCCCGCTCGCCGTAAGCAAAGAGCGGCCCTCCTTTCCTGCCTCCCTCCCCTTGCTCTGGCGACATCCAGCCACTGGAGAGAAGCTCAACGGCGGTGGGTTCCGGTGAGGTAGGTGGATCCTTCGTGCATCTGAGCTATTCCTTCCTCTTCCTCCTCGGAGACTCCCCTCCCTCCTCCTTTCTCTGGATCTGGCCGTCTTCCTCCTCCCTCCTCCTCCCCCCTCTGAATCTAAGGGTTTGGTGGTGGCTAGGGTTGTGGCGAGTCAGATCTCGTCCTTTGTTGCAATGATTCTTTTTCAATGTTGCAACATTATCTTTTTTTGTTTGTTGCAACAGGCGATTCTTTGATATTGCAGGAGTAGTTTTTGACATGTTTCAATAGCTTTTTTTCGTTGTTGCAGCAGCTTTCCCCCGATGTTGCAGTAGATTTTTGTTTACAATAGGCGCTTTTTTCCCGATGTTTCATTAGTAGTGCTTCTGATGTTGCAATATTTTTTTCTCTTTGTTGCAACAGATGCTCCCCACTGTTGTAGTGGATGTGTTTTGAATGTTGCAGTAGACATTTTTTGATGTTGCAGTTCATATTTTTTGTTTGTTGCATTATTTGTTCTTTCGATGTTTCAATAGCTTTTTTCGTTTGTTTCACCGATTTTTTCATCTGTTGCATTAGGTGTCCTTCGATATTGCAATAGCCTTTTTCCCTTGTTGCTGCTGGGGGGTGGGCTGGTGCTGCTCGTTGTGATGTCCGGCGTCCGGGCGCTAGCAGGACTCATAATAATAATATAATTTATCTGTTTATGAATAAGTGATGTTTTCCTATTTTAGATCAACAATAAAACACCACCTATTCATGACCGGATGAACTAAAAACCTAATAATTGATCCCAAACAAACAAAACACAATAAAGGCAGGGAAAGGACGGACGAGTATTCCGATCCCTCTATGGGGCTCCAAATCAGCATTCCGGCCGGCGGCGATCTCCCGTGCATAGCAGCAACACCCATGCCGCCCATGACAAAGCGCGCGTGTGCCGGGAGCGGCCGCAGCTCGCGCGTGGCCGGCACGCGCCATACCTGCCGCGGACGGAATGGGCGGGCTTCCCCTAGTAGCTCCACACGACAAACGCCTCGGACGAACGCAGCAGGTGAGTGAGATTTCCAGTCACTCAAAAGCTAAAGGACCATTATCCTTCGTTTCAAAAAAAAAAGGGCCATTATCGAATCCAACAAGCAGCTGCATTCATCGTATAACCTTTTGCGCTGATGATTACCCTGTTGAATAGTCTGATCTGGGTAGGTTGGTCGTCGTCGTTGCGTCTGAAGCATCATATTCATCAGATCTTGCGTCTAGTTTCGCCTGAACCTGACAGCGGCCAGCATACACACGATTCAGGTAATATATTACACTGATTTACACTGTATGTTCTTGCGTGTAAGCAGGGCCATCCGCCCCGATCACTCGGCATGTTCGACCTCGACGGCTCGACCTGAGCAGCTGCACAGGGCAGGGGCACCCAAAAAACTCATGACAGACCCCTAAAAAAAAAAACTCATGACAGATGGTCTTTCAAGAAGAAAAACATGACAGATCCTAATCTGGGCCGCTCGGCGCTCGCTTTGTCACTGACACGCTGTCAGCGTGGCTATATCTTCTGCTACTGTGCCTGGGCCGATAGCAAGCTCCACTCAAGAAATGCCGGAGCCAAGCCGCCAAGGCCCAAGAGATCCCGCAAGTATTCTATTTCACAAACTAAATAAAAAAGTGAGAAAATGATAGATAAACTCATTCCTTAAACCAAACATTATGGGCCGGAAGAATGGGCTGTCAAATGTTGGGCCCATGGGCCACGGCCAGATGAAAATGGTGCCAGAACTTGGTGTCTCCCGACTACCTCAGTATGATGGAGTCACGTGGTGGCCTTCCGTGCCATTAGGTGATTTTTTTTCTTTCTTTTTTTCCTTCCTTTCATTCATTTTTTCTTTCTTTTGTTCTTTTGATTCTATTTCATTCTATTCCCCATTTTTGTTTCTTTTTTATTTATTTTATTTGATGAGGTGTTCATATCTTTTACTTTCATTTTTACTTCTCTTTATGTTTAATTTTACTTGAAATAATTATTTTACTATTATTTTTATGTTTAACTCTTTTGTTTTTTTATTTCATGAGATGTTACTGCAGTACCTGTCAAATGTTTTAATGGTTTATTTTGATTTGTTCACGTAATACACATGTGATATTCAATGATGTATTTTTTTTATTATTCACACAACGCCCATAAGATGCTCCATGGACCATGATGTATTGTTTTTGTTCACGTAGGATACTCCATGATGTATTTTTGTTTGTCCATGTATTACCTATGAGATCAATGCTATGTTCTTTTCTTTTCTACTTCCCAATATTACATGGTTTTTTCTTTTTTTCCTTTTTATACCTTTTTCCATTTTCTTTATTTTTTCTTATCTTTCATTAATTTTTTTATTTATATTTTGTTTTTTATTTGTATTTTGTTATATATTTCATAGCATTTTTATTGAGATTTTTCATGATGTATTCTAGAGTTTCTCCCAAGTATTCATGTCCATACATGATGTAGTATGTTGCAATGTTCATATAGTATCTATAAGATGTTTATGGTATATATTAGGTTGTTCTAGTAATATTCCTATGGTGTTGTATGTTTTCTTATTATATATTATTTTCTATGCATTTGTTCTATATTATATTTTATTTATCGTTTCACTGATTTACATTTGATTATTATTATCCTTTTCATGAGTAGGGTTGGCCATCGTTGCGTCTGAAGCATCATATATTCATTAGATCTTGCGTCTAGTTTAGCCTGAGCCTGACAGCGGCCGGCATCCACAAGATGCAGGTAATATTAGGAGGAAATTACTCGTCCTCTTAAAACTCATCCCTATTTTCTTGGTCTTAAAAATTTCGAACTTACCTATTTGGCCTCCAATCCAACTTTCAATTCTTTATCTGGCCTTTCTGTCAATTTAACCTTGTAACGATGTTAGATGAGAGGCAAAAAGTCGATTTTACCTCTGAACGCTAAAGCATCGTTTTTCATAGTTTAGATTTGATTTTTATATATTTTATAATTCAAATTTACAGGTACTTGTAGATTTGATATGTTCCATTTTTAGCATTATTTTCACTTGGCACATAATTTTAAGAAAATTACTCCTATAGCACAGCATAAGCACGCATCTTTTTTTTTTTTTGACATGGAGCCAATTGCACATATAATATCAATTCACATATTTTTTACATCTCAAATAAATTTAGTTCGCATATACTGGACATTCTAAAAAATTCAGTTCACACGTACGGGGCATCTAATTCTTGTACGGGCTGTCAAGTATCACCTGTGCCCATTCTCAGTCTGCTAGCCCGGCAATGAGTACAAGAAGTAAAAGAAGGCTCAGCCTATGATATGTCATGTGTGTAGCACTAGCTTGTGTATGTGACAACTAATTTAGATGCCCAATATGTGTAAACTGAATTTTTTAGAATGTCTAGTATGTGTGAACTAAATTTATTTGAGATGTCAGAAATGTGCGAATTGATATTATAATGTCCGAAAAAATGCGTACTTATGCTGTGCCATAGGAGTAATTTTCTCAAAATTATGTGCCAAGTAAAAATAATGCTAAAAAATAGAACATATCCAATCTACAAGCACCCGTAAACTGTACAGTACACAATTTGAATTATAAAATATATAAAACCAAATCTAAACTATGAAAAATGATGCTTTAGCGTCCAGGGGTAAAATTGACTTTTTGCCTTCCATCTAACACCGTTATAGGGTCAAATTGATGGAAAAGCCAGATAAGGAATCGAAAGTTGGATTGGAAGCCAAATAGGTAAGTTCGAAATTTTCAAGGCCGAGAAAATAGGGATATGTTTTAAGAGGGCCATAGGAGTAATTGCCTCCTATCTAAAACAAGTGTCAAGTTAATCTTCTGCCATAAAGGATCAACTTAGCTATAACAAAAAGATAGAATCGCAAATAGCACAGTTATCTGCCGCACTGCCTTTTGCCACTAACCATGAGCAGGTCAATGCTATAACCACGAGAGGTGGCAAGTCTACCCGAGATCTCCCGTATCCAAAAGGACAGGAAGGACACTGGCAGTACCAGTAGTACTAGAAGAAAAGAAAGATGATGAAGTGGAAGAAGTCCGACAGGAGTCACAAGATAAAAAAATGAGACAAGATTTTCATGACACCAACTTCTTACCATTCCCACATAGAAATCGGAGAATCCAAACGGATAAGCAGTTTGGTAAGTTTACAGAGTTCATTCAGAAATTATATATCAATATACCTCTGTTAGATGCTATACAGGTCCCTACCTATGCAAAGTACCTCAGAGACATTTTGAATAAGAAGAGACCACTACCCACCACTGAGGTGATTAAGCTGACAGAAGAATGTAGTGCGGCCATCCTCAACATATCACCTACAAAGAAGAAGGATCCTAGATGTCCCACTATGGACTGCTCGAGCGGAGATCAACACTTTAAGCACTGTGTGACCTTGGAGCAAGTGTTAGTGAATGCCCAAGGTGATCTTCGATAGCCTCAGTTATTCGACACTGGAGCCAACTTTAATGTGCATACAATTGGCTGATCAATCAATTCGCTACCCTATGGGAATTGCCAAAAACAGTGCGATAAAGATAAGAGATTTCTTTGTGCCAGTAGACTTTATGGTACTAGACATGCAACCAGACTCAAAAGTGTCACCCATCCTTGAGAGACCCTTTTTGAGCACCGCTAATGCTCACATCGATGTCGGGGCACGAGAAATCGGATTCAACATAAATAGAATAGAAGAACGATTCGCATTCAAGCCAAGACTAGAACTCAATCTTATGGTAAATATGGTATGGCAAGAAGAGGAGGACTACCATCTCCGGGACTGGATGGTGCACCCAAAGAATAAACAGTGGAGAAGTCCGGTTTGGTGGACTTAAAACCGGACTCTCGCCGTGAGGTAACTCGGTATTTACCTATATTTTTTTTGCATTGCATATTCAGTTTCATCAGTTGCATTGGAAATGAAATAAAAATCCAAGCCCCATATGAATAATTTTTACGGAGTGTAAAAACCCCGTAAGAAATATTTATTGTGAAGGCACAAATATATATATATATACACCATCATTTTTCATAATTTCATAAAAGTAATATTTTTGCACAGTAAATACATAGAAAAAACAGGTCTACCGGACCCACACTTGGGACCCACATGTCATAGCATATCTCATCTTTTAATGTGCTCCATTCATTTTTATTCTTGCACATGGTGCCTCCATCATTCTGCAATCAAATTGGCACCTTATTTTGCTTGGATTCCACGCGAGATGGCACCAGAAATGAGCACCACACAAATGGGCCCAAGGTGGGGTCGGCCGACTGACCCTACCCTAGTTCGGCCAACCCCCCTCTCACCTCCTCCTATAATTACCAGCCTCCCATACTCACTTATCTTCACAACACTCCTCGTTCCACTGCCTATGCTCAGAATTTCATAGTGCAAGATTTCGAGATTATTAGAGCTAAGTAGAGGAAGAGTGAGAAGGTAAAAGAAGAAGAGTGAAGTAGTGGAGTATTGTGGAAGTTTGGGAGTGAAATCTTGAGAGTAAGTAGAGAGCAACATCATTAGTAGAGGAGCTATCCAAGAATTAAGAGAAGATTAAAATTTTATAGGGAGGTGCTGTCCAACTTTCATCCAGAATAATCACTAGAAAATTGCTCAGACGACTGATCCCCAGAAAGACTGATTCCTTCGATCGATGACTGCTAATCCTTTTTTTACTAATCCTCTCCACAAGTTTTTGTTATCTACTAAGTTTTTGCAGGATGAGTGGTTTCTGAAGGAAGATTTCTCTCTTAGGATCGTCCCAATCGCTCCTGAGTAACTCTTCGGCAAGAATTGAAATGAACGTCGACTCTTCACCGGCACAATCTTCACCATCTCCGTCAACAACCACCACGAACATCCTAATGGAGGAAAAGAACGTGAAGCTGAGGGGAGGAGAGAGATCGAAATACATGGCATTGAAGGATCATACCTTCACCCTCACGAGCATCTATGATCCTCACCTCATGAAAGAGTCAGGTATGGACATTGAGTTCCCGCTTATTTGTCATGAAATAGGGTGGGAAAATTTTTGGACTATAGAGAAGCCAGGTACTAATTCTATTCAGTTACCTACCTTGCGTTTTATGCATTAGTGGTTGAGGATGACCCTTTTTCCTAGGGAAGACACTCGTGTTGTTAGGATAGAAGACTTGAAATTGATGTTTTCCATGATCAAACGTAGGAAGGTGTCACCCGTGCAATTCATGATAGTCCATTGGTCAGGAATTTTCAAACGAAAGGGTGAGATCGAGTATTCTTCTTTGGTCACTCAAATTGCCAATAAACTTGGACCAATGGAGAATTGGTTGGTAGAGTATATTCCTGGGGGCAGCCTTATATAACTATTGATTATTTCCAGCAAGGTCAAATGGTGAAGGGAGGAAAAATACCGGTATTATCATGATTTATCATGGTCGTACAATTGAGATCTCGTTACCTAACCTGGGTCTTGGTTGTACGCCACGAACTCTTTTGATTGTGTTGCCATCTAGTGTAGCTGTAGGAAGAAGTGCTTCTACGAGAATAGACCGAGGGCCACCGACATGCTACTACGGTATAGACATGGCTCAATAGGGCCCCGCCTACACTGCCTATCAAACTTTTGACCATACAGGATCCTCTCGAGGTTTCCAAGCTATACACAGTCCATGGGAGCTAGCCACGCCCCAGTGCCCTGACGGTTTATAGCGGCAAGGAGCAAGTGCCCAGTGGCAGCAAGGTTATTTTTATCATTACCGCCAAGGTAGTGGACGTCACTCTGTTGATATGCAGGAGGTGTCTTCTGGAGGTCACCACTTCCAGCGTGGTCAGCGTCTTTCTCTAGACAAGGATACCATGAACAACAGATGGAGAGGCAGGAGATTCTCTCTAGACTCAGAGGAATCAAAGAAAGCCAAGTCGCCATCCAGCAGACGCTTCATCAACACCAGCAATGGCACGACCAGGCTGCAGAGAATCTTGCTGAAATCCAACAGAACCAAGCACAACAAAACCAACACTGGGATAGGTTTTGGAGCCTTCCCCAGTTTCGCCCGCCTTACTGATGACCAGTTTGGGGGAAGTTTTCCTCGTGTACCGAGAAGACCGACCGACTGCAATACTAGCTTGGGGGAATGAGTCCCCTCATCAGATAAGTTTTTCTTTCTTAGTTTATTTTTACTTTTACTTTGTGTCGGTGTTCGGACCCCGGGGGGTCCTAAACCAACGAGTAAAATGCTGCGTGTCCCTTTCCTGGATGGTGATGCAAGGAAAACACACGGGGGTTTATCCTGGTTCGGGCAAAAGAAGGCCCTACGTCCAGCGGGGGTGAGAGAGATTTGTATTTCCTTGCACCAAGGTGCTTGTGTAGGGGTTACAAGCTGGCGAGAGAGGGTGTCGAGCCCAAGTCTCAAAAGAGAAAAGAAAGAGTACAAGATGATTGCTTGAGATGTTGGTCGCTATGTTGTATGTGGCTAGCTGTTCGTCTGATGTCTCCCTTTCGTTGCCTGCTTCCTCCCCCTTTTTATAGGGCGAGAGGAAGCCAAGACAACGGGAGCCTTGAAATGATGTTTTGTCGATCCCTGTTAAGGTGACTGTAGCGACGTGCCCTAGAAGTGGGAGGCCATCCCTGGGCACGTGATGTCATAGAAGGTGAGGTGCCGAAACGACCCGGAGCGCCGTGCCATACCGTCCTTTCTTCCTTGTTGCGCCGTGTCGGTGGTCGAGGTTGGGTCGAGGTAGGGTCGAGGCCGAACGGATAAGTCCGAATCCCCGGAATTACGGCATACGGGCCTTGTCGTATCCTCCCTCGAGGGTTAATAGTGACGCACAGGATGAGGCATGGTGGGTATAGTGACGTCTTTCACCTCCCATCACGGGATGGGCGGTAAAAGAGTGAAAACTGACACAGGTATTGTTCCCACGTCGACCCAGGCCATGGCCATGCCGGTAGGTGGCGGTCGGTAGGTTGCATTAAATGCTTTGACTTTTCGTCCCGTGGTAGGTGGAGACTGAGGGGGTCGAGCGCCTCGACCCGTGCTCACGCGAGTCGGAACGCCCGGGGCGGTCGAGCCCCGTGCGGGTCGGAACGCGGTCGAGGCCTCCCGTCGAGGGGACCTCGTACGAGTCGGAGACAGGACGCGGTCGAGGCATTTCGTCGAGCCGGCCTCGTACGAGGCGGACCGTTCGCACGTAGTGGGCTGTGCTTTATCGTGACTTAATCGTTTTAGTTTTTATTATCGTTAAATGTGGGTACCCCTATACCATTGGCACCGACAGTAGCCCCCGAGCCTTTAGGTGAGTGTACGTTCACTCTCCTAGAGGCTTTTTACCGATGAACTGGAGTCATAGCGCCGTTTATCTTTTTTAGTAGGGATGCCTAGGCGTTCTCAGTACTTCTCCGGTGGGGGCGCGCGAGCGCACCCGCCGGGTGTAGCCCCCCGAGGCCTCGGTGGAGTATTGAGAAAATCTCCTCCGAGGTCTTGTTTGTATTTTATCAGGGAGTAGTTGATGCGGCCGAGCCCCCGAGCCTCGCGCGCACGAGGTCGATCAGAGTCCCTGCCGTCTTTCGTTGTCCGTCCCTCGCGCTCTTCCTTCGGAAAGAAGGAGGAGGGGTGTGATGCGGCCGAGCCCCCGAGCCTCGCACGCACGAGGTCGATCAGAGTCCCTGCCGTCTTTCGTTGTCCGTCCCTCGCGCTCTTCCTTAGGAAAGGAAGAGGAGGGGTGGGGAACGTCGTACTACCCCGTTTGGGCGAGTGCGGCGATCTCCGATGAGCTGCTAGCGGGGAGATTCGAGTGAGAGTCCGTGCTCCAGTCGTTAGGAGTCGGCTTGTGGCCCGGAGGCACTCTTCAAAAATGCCAAGGAGTGGTCGTGCGGATGTCGGTTCCCTTCGACGGGATCCGAGGGCTCGATGCCTCCCCCGAGGGGATTCCTGCTTCGACCTCGTCCTCCGGCCTCGAATACGTCCTGGGGTGCCTCGAGAGCGTGGCTCGAGCCCTGGCCATGTATGAGCGCATCCCTGGTCGTCCCTTGCTCCGTTGCTCGAGGGCGGCTGCCGAAACCAGGTCGAGGGCCAGCCTCCGCTCCCTCGAGACTTAAAGCGGGCCCGGAGCCCGTTAGCGGAATCTCGGAATATCCGTCCGCGGATCTCGCCCCGCCCGTTTAGCCAGGCGCGCCTTTTTAGGGCGAGATCGGCGCGGTAGTGGGCGGCGTGGCGTTTGGTTACTGCGTGGGGACGGCCACGTGCCCCGCTCCTGTAAGGCGAGAAGGACGGTTAGGTGAGCGCATTTATTACGGGAAACTGTTCCTACCTTTTCGCGTGGCCGTTGAACTTCTTCCCGGTCTATAAAAACAAGGCCCGGGGGTCCGTGTTCCCCTCCGGTTCTTTGCGTTCTTGCCATCCTTTGCCTTAGGAAACCCTAGCCACCTTGCGCCCTCCACCCACATTGCCGCCGCCGCCGCCTTTTCCTCCACACTTTCCCTTCCCGTCGGCGCTGATGGCTGGAAAGAGCCAATTCCTTGCTACCGACGGCTGGGCCTCCTCTTCCGTGACGGAGAAGAAGCTGGAGGAGCTGGTCGCGGATGGGTTGCTGCGGCCGAGGACGAGTCGGTCGCGGCCGGAGTGGATTGCGCCGCCGTCGACCCATCGGGAGCCGGCCCCCCCGGAAGGCTACGTGGTGAGCTTCGTAAGTTTCCACGAGCGGGGGTTCGGCATCCCGTCGTCGGTCTTCATGCGGGCGCTTCTCCACTACTACCGGGTGGAGCTCCACCATCTCGCCCCCAACGCCATCGCGCAGGCCGCCATCTTTGCGGCGGTCTGCGAGGGATACCTCGGGGTGGAGCCGCAGTGGAACCTGTGGCTCCACCTTTTCAAGGCCGAGCTTTTCGCGCGGAACGTGGGAGGGAAGGGCGCCTTCTACGCAGTGCGGGTAGGGAGCTGCGTCCTTCAGTTGAGGTCGAGCCGGACGGACCAGTACATCCCGGCGCGCCTCATCTCTTCGAACAGCGGGTGGCACGCGGGCTGGTTCTACCTCCGCAACGACGACAACCAGCTGCCGAGGTACACCGGCCGCGTGCTGACCGCCCGGGAGGACCACTGGGTGTACGGCGTACCGGACGTCGAGAAACCGCGTCTGGACCCGTTGCTGGCGGCGCTGCAGCAGCTTCGTGCTCGAGGCCTGACGGCGGCGGCGGTAGCGACGGCGTTTCACCGCCGCCGGGTGATGCCGCTGTGCCGACGCCGCCTGCGCCTCGACCAGATGACCCCGGAGGCGTCCTTGGAGGGGAGCCGGATGTCACACGAGACCCTCACCCCCGAGGAGGGGCTTCGCCGAGCCCGCCGGATGGTGGGGAGCTTCAAGGCGGAGGAAGCCGACCGGCTCCCCATGAGGCCCACTGAGGGGTTCGAGCCCGTGGTAAGTTTTTTGGTACGCTTGTTTTTTAGTTCTGTTTGTTTTTGGGACCCTCCCCTAATCCGGTCGACGCCAATGTGCAGGACCTATCGGCGCTGCGGGAGACACGACCGCCGGTTCCGGAGGACCGACCTGCTCGGGACGCTCGACGGGAGCACGCCTCGAAGCAGAAGGCGGTCAAGGAATCGACCAAGAAGCGGGCGGCCCGGAAGTCCAGGGAGAAGGAGGCGCGGAAGAAACTCCGGCGCCAACAGGCCCTCGACGGGCTCCCTTTGGAGCCGTCGCCCTCCGAGACCATGTCGGGAGAGGACGACGGCAGTAGCGGCGAGGATGACGACGCCTTGTCGCGGTACGAGGCCGCGACCGGGCTGGGGAACCTCCCCGACATCCGCCCTCTGCTGGAGACCCTCGCGGGGTCATCCTCCTCGGTCGTCGTGGTCGAGGAGGTCGAGGAGGACGACGAGGAAGAGGAGAAGAAGAAGAAGAAGGAGAAGGAGGAGGAAAAGAGGGAGGCGGGCCCCTCGGCAGGAGGGGCCGCCTCGCCCCGGACCCAGCCAGAGGGGTCGACAGGGGCGCCTGCCCCAGCCCCGGCCCCGCAAGCTCAGGCAGGGACGGGGGCGGGGGCGCCGACATCGTCGTCGGCGGCGCCTTCGTCGGGCGTGAAGACCCGAGGCCAGTTGGCCTCGGAGGCACAGAAAGCGCGTAGCGGCGTGTCGGCGAGAGCTCCAAGGAGCGCCCGGTCCGCGGGTGGGGCTGCCGCGAGGCCACCGCCTGCGACCTCGAGCGGCTCGGACCGTGGGGGGTCGAGGCCCCTGGTGCCGATCTCTGGGTAAGTTTTTGAACAGAAGGGGACTTCTCTTATCTTTTGATTTCGTCGATCGACTTATCCTTTATTTTTCAGGCTGAAACGGAAGGCGGAGACCATGGGGCCCACCCCCGTGAAGTCCCTTCGAGCCAGCGCCGCCGTCCTTAACCGGTCGGCGGAACAGGACGCGGCCTGGGTCCGCGAGGTCGAGGCTGCGAAGGAGCGCCGTCGGCAGCGGGAGGCCGCGGGTGCCTCGACGGCCGCCGGCCCCGATCCTGCGGTGGCGGGGTCAGAGCCGACAAGGATGGTGGCGCGCGGCCCGGTCGAGGCGGAGCCTAAGGCGCTGCCCTCGGCTGAGGCCACCGTGGAAGTGGCCGCGGAGGGGGCGGCCGCCGAAGCGACCGCGGAGGGAGCTGCACCGGCGCCGGAGCAGGAGGTGGCGCCGGCGAGGGAGCCGCAGCCGCAGCAAGACCTACCGGTGCAGCCGGTGGGCATGACGGAGGGCGGGGCCGTCGAGCCTTCTGCCGGAGCCCCGGAGGCGGCGGCGCCGGAGGTTGAGGTGCCGGTCACGAGGGCACCGGCGGTCGGAGCGCCGGCTTCCGAGCCGTCGTCGGGCGAGGTACCGGCCCCAGATTCTGGTACCGCAGAGTCGATCCTTCCTCATCGCGAGATAAGAATTTTAACACTACTGTATTCTTTATTGACGAAAAAGAAATTACAGAGCCTCGAGGCTTTCTAAGGAAAAAAGCGACGTAGCTGTTCAATGTTCCAGGCGTTGGAGAAGATTTCGCCCTTCTCGTTGGATAGCTTGTAGGTGCCCGGCTTTAGCATTTCTGCGATAATGTACGGTCCTTCCCATGGTGGCGTGAGCTTGTGGCATCCCTTGGTGTTCTGGTTCCGGCGTAGCACCAAATCACCGACGTTGAGGTCGCGCCTGCGTATGTGTCTGTCGTGGTAGCGTCGGAGATCCTGCTGGTACCTGGCAGAATGCAACAAAGCCACGTCTCGGGCTTCCTCGAGCTGGTCGAGGGCGTCCTCCCTTGCGGCATCGTTATTTCTTTCGTTGTAGGCTTTTAACCTTGGGGATCCGTATTCTATATCAGTCGGAAGCATAGCCTCGGACCCGTAGACTAAGAAGAACGGAGTGAACCCCGTGGCTCGACTCGGCGTTGTTCTCAGGCTCCACAGGACCGAGGGTAGCTCGGCGGCCCATCTTTTGCCGTGCTTGTTTAGTTTGTCGAATATTCTGGGTTTTAGGCCTTGTAGGAGCATGCCATTGGCACGCTCTACTTGGCCGTTCGTTTTTGGATGAGCTACGGCCGACCAGAGCACGCGAATGTGATGGTGGTCACAGAAGTCCAGAAACTTTTTTCCAGTGAACTGGGTGCCGTTGTCAGTGATAATGCAGTTCGGAACCCCAAATCGATGGATGATGTCGGTAAAGAAAATCACAGCTTGTTCAGACCTAATACTGGTGATGGGACGAGCCTCGATCCACTTGGAAAACTTGTCGATTGCGACAAGCAGATGGGTGAAGCCACCGGTAGTTCTTTTCAGTGGTCCGACGAGGTCGAGCCCCCAAACGGCAAACGGCCATGTGATGGGAATGGTTTGTAGAGCATGTGCCGGGAGGTGAGTCTGCCTTGCATAGTACTGACAACCTTCGCAGGAGCGTACTAGTTTGACGGCGTCGGAGACCGCGGTCGGCCAATAGAACCCTTGTCTAAAGGCGTTCCCGACGAGGGTTCGAGGCGCAGCGTGGTGACCGCAAGCCCCCGAGTGCAGGTCGTTGAGCAGGTCCCTGCCTTCCTTGTTTGTGATGCAACGTTGGAGAATGCCCGTAGGGCTGCGGCGGTACAGCTCCCTACTGTCACCAATGATCACAAAGGTTTTGGCCCGGCGAGCGATCCGTCGAGCCTCGGTCTTACTCGAGGGGAGGTCCCCTTGGATAAGATAGTCGAGGTACGGCGCGCGCCAATCAGGCTCGATGTCAGATGGTGGGGTCGATCCTTCCACCTGCATCGCTTCGGCCCCGGTCGAGGGGGCCTCTGCTTCAGGTGGGGGGTCGAGCGACGTCCCGTCGACCCCTCCGTCTGACCCAAGGTCGACAGACGGTCGTTGGAGATCTTTTGCGAAAACGTCGGGAGGGACCGTAGTTCGATTTGACGCGATCTTTGCGAGTTCATCGGCGGCCTCATTATACTTGCGTGCTATGTGGTTAAGCTCGAGGCCATGAAACTTGTCCTCGAGGCGTCGTACCTCTCGGCAATAGGCTTCCATCTTGGGGTCGCGGCAGCTCGAGCTCTTCATGACCTGATCGATCACTAGCTGGGAGTCGCCTCGAACATCGAGGTGTCGGACCCCGAGCTCGATGGCAATTCTTAGCCCCGTGACGAGTGCCTCGTATTCGGCGACATTGTTGGACGCAGGGAAATGGAGCCGGATGACGTAGCGCATGTGAACCCCGAGGGGTGAGATGAAGAGCAAGCCCGCGCCTGCTCCTGTTTTCATCAAAGACCCATCGAAGTACATGGTCCAGAGCTCGGCCTGGAGCTGTGTGGGAGGGAGCTGGGTGTCGGTCCATTCAGCCAAGAAATCTGCCAACACTTGTGACTTTATGGCTTTGCGCGGCGCATAGGATAGGGTCTCGCCCATGAGCTCGACCGCCCACTTGGCGATCCTTCCCGTGGCTTCCCGGTTCTGGGCTATCTCTCCCAGGGGAAAGAAGAAACCACAGTAACTGGGTGGCCCTCAAAGTAGTGTCGGAGCTTGCGCCGCGTCAAGATGACAGCATAGAGCAGTTTCTGGATTTGAGGGTAACAGACCTTGGTTTCTGAGAGCACTTCACTAATGAAATAGACCGGCCTTTGGACGGGCAAGGCATGAGCTTCCTCGGCCCGTTCGACGACCAGGACTGCGCTGACTACTTGTGATGTCGCGGCGACATAAAGTAGGAGCGGCTCTCCTGGGGTCGGCGGGACGAGTATTGGCGAGTTAGAGAGTGCGGCCTTGAGTTTGGTGAGGGCTTCCTCGGCCTCGAGGGTCCAGGAAAAATGCTCCGATTTCTTTAAGAGGCGGTACAGAGGGAGCGCTTTTTCGCCGAGGCGCGAAATGAAACGGCTGAGCGCCGCTAAGCAGCCCGTGACCCTCTGTACGCCTTTCAGATCTCGGATGGGGGCCATCTTGGTTATCACAGAGATTTTTTCCGGATTGGCCTCGATGCCCCGCTTGGACACGATGAACCCCAGAAGCATCCCTCGGGGGACGCCAAAAACGCACTTTTCTGGATATTCTTTGCTCGAAGGCATTTGAAGGCGACGTCGAGGTCGTTTACTAGATTATCGGCTCGTTTGGTCTTGACTACGATGTCATCGACGTATGCCTCGACGGTTGGTCCGATGTGTTCTCCGAAAACGTGCTGCATGCATCGCTGGTACGTTGCCCCTGCGTTCCGGAGACCGAAGGGCATCGTAACGTAGCAATACATGCCGAAAGGGGTGATGAATGAAGTCGCGAGCTGATCGGACTCCTTCATTTTTATCTGATGGTAACCGGAGTAGGCGTCTAAGAACGAAAGAGTTTCACATCCCGCAGTTGAATCAACGATTTGATCAATGCGTGGCAAAGGAAAGGGAACTTTCGGACATGCTTTATTTAAACTAGTATAGTCTACACACATCCTCCACTTCCCACTCTTTTTCTTAACTAATACAGGATTAGCTAGCCACTCGGGATGGTGAACCTCCTTGATGAACCCGGCCTCCAGTAGCTTGTGGATCTCTTCGCCGATGACCCTGCGCTTCTCCTCGTCGAAGCGGCGCAGGCGTTGCTTCACCGGTTTGGACCCGGCCCAGATCTCCAAGGCGTGCTCGGCGACTTCCCTGGGTATGCCCGGCATATCCGAGGGACTCCACGCAAAAATGTCGACATTTGCGCGGAGAAAGTCGACGAGCACGGCTTCCTATTTCGGGTCGAGGGTGGCGCTGACGTTCAGCGCCTTCCCGTTGGGATCAGCGGGGTCGAGGGGCACGAGCTTGACGTCCTCCGCGGGCTCGAAGCTGCCGGCGTGGCGTTTTGGATCGGGAATCTCGTTGGCGAGACCGTCGAGGTCTGCGGCCAAGGTCGCCGATGCCAGAACCACCTCGCCGTGTTCGACGCACTCGACGTCACACTCGTAGGCATGTTCATATGAGGGCCCCACAGTGATGACGCCGTTTGGGCCGGGCATCTTGAGTTTGAGGTAGGTGTAGTTTGGCACGGCCATGAACTTGGCGTAGCACGGGCGCCCAAGGATGGCGTGGTATGTCCCACGGAATCCGACCACTTCAAAGGTGAGGGTCTCCTTCCTAAAGTTGGCCGGTGTGCCAAAACAAACGGGCAGATCGACCCGTCCGAGGGGTTCTGCCCGCTTCCCTGGCACGACTCCGTGGAAGCCCCCGACGCTGGGTTGCAAGCGCGCTCTCTCGACCCCCAGGAGGTCGAGGGTCTGGGAGTAGATGATGTTGAGGCTGCTCCCGCCGTCCATGAGTACCTTGGTGAGGCGCGTGTTGGCGATGACGGGATCAACGACAAGTGGGTAGACCCCCGGATTGGGGATGTAGTCCGGATGATCATCACGGTCGAAAGTGATGGCCACCGCGGACCAGTCAAGGAAGCGAGGGACCGCCGTTTGCACGGAGAAGACCTCACGCCGTTCTCGCTTGCGCTGGCGCGCTGAGAGGCGGGTCGAGGGTCCTCCGTAGATCATGAAGCAATCGTGGATCTCGGGGAATCCCTCCTCCTTGCCATCACCCTTTGGGTCTTCCTTCTTGTCGGTGGTCTTGTTGCCAGCGCCCTCGAAGTACCTGCGGAGCATATGACAATCTTCGAGGTTATGATTAGTGGGTCCCTTGTGGTAAGGGCACGGTTCTTTAAGCATTTTGTCGAAGATGCCCCCGCCGGGGGGGCCTCGAGGCTTTTTGCGTTCGGTAGCAGCGACAAGCTCGTCGGCCGGGGCCTCGAGCTTGCCCTGCTGGCCCTTCTTCTTCTTGCGGTTGTTCCTTTTGGAGCCCCGGGTGGAGCTCACGGGATCGTCGGCTTTCTGCTTCCCAGTGTTCTGCTCGCCGCCAAAGATGGCACCAACTGCCTCCTCGCCGGCGGCGAAGTTGGTGACGATGTCCATTAGCCCATTGGCAGTGAGGGGGGTGTGACGGCCTAACTCTCGGACCAACTCCTTGCAAGTGGTGCCCGAGAGGAAAGCCATGATTACGTCAGAATCGGTGACATTGGGGAGCTCTGTGCGTTGCCTGGAGAAACGCCGAATGTAATCCCGGAGGGATTCCCCTGGCTTCTGCTTGCAACTCCGGAGGTCCCACGAGTTGCCGGGGCGCATGTAAGTTCCCTTGAAGTTTCCTTCGAACACCCTTACGAGATCACCCCAATCGTGGATCTGCTGGGGTGGCAGGTCCTCGAGCCAGGCTCGAGCGGTGTCGGAGAGGAACAGGGGGAGTTGTCGGATGATGACTCGGTCGTCGGTGGCCCCGCCCAGCTGACATGCCAAGCGGAAGTCGGCGAGCCAAAGTTCGGGTTTGGTCTCGCCGTTGTACTTGGCAAGAGTCGTGGGAGGGCGGAACCGTGCCGGGAGTAACGTCTCACGGATAGCCTTACTGAAAACCCGAGGGCTCGGAGGCTCGGGTGAAGGGCTGCGATCCTCCGAGCTGTCGTAACGCCCGCCCCTGTGCACGTGGTAACCCCGAGCCACACCGTCACCGTGCTTGCGCGTGCGGCGCTCGACGATGTTGCCACGGGTGTCTCGAGGTTCCAGGTCATGAGCGACGGGCTCAGGGGCGGGAGCCATCCGGATCCGTCGGGCAGGTTCGGGGTGAACCGAGGCCTCTCTCTCCTGCCGAGAGGGCTCCGCGAGCCGCTCCGAGGCGGGCTCGCATCGCCTCGAGGCAGAGCTCTCGGCCTGCTGCAGGGCAGCGGTCTCGAGGAGTTCTCGGATCTCATCTCGAGCCCGGCGCGCTTCGGAATTCGATGGTTCGGGCATGTTGCGGAGGAGCATGGCGGCGGCGACGACGTTCTGGCTGGCTCGAGCGAAGACCGGGGGATCGGTTACGCGGTCCTCGTCGATGCGACGGTTAACGTCGCGAGCTCTTTCGCGAGCTCTCCCGCCAAGTGCGCGTTCTGCACGCTCATGCTCGAGAGTTTGTTGGAGTAGACGCAGGTTTTCTCGTTCCTCGTCGAGCCTCTCCCGTAACTCGCGGATTTGGTCGAGCTGCGCCCCCTGATCCGCAAGGAGCTGAGCCTCGCCTTGCCCGGCAGGGTGCCCATCGTGAGGGGGCGTGTGCCTTCCTCCGACCGGCTGTTCTTCCTGCGAATCCGACGCGCCTTCAACATCGACGTTGAAGCACTCGCGGGTCGGATCGTAGGTGTCATCAGCCGAGTCAGAGTCAGGGGCGCCGAAATAATAGTATGACGGGGGAATGCATGGTCGTTGCGGGCCGCTACCGGGGTTGCGGCGTGGGGAAGCGGTCACACGGGGTTCTGTTCCTGGTGCCTCAGTAGAGTCCAGGTAATCAGAAGCCGGCATGGACGCGACAAGGTCAAGGGCGGAGCGTAGGTGGTGCCCAGGGAGTTCCTCATAAGCACTCATGCAAGTGCCCACAGAAGAAGCGTACGCCTGGGCAGCCGGAACTAGCCCAAACGGAAACGGCGAAGGCGATGTTGCCGCCCACGCCGGGAGAGAGGTACGGGGCAGCGACGTCGCACCAGGCGGAGGAGCGGCGGGGTTCTCCGCTGGCATGCTGTCCTCAGCCAGGCCCATCCTGCCCAGACTTTCCACGAGAAAATCCGGGCCGGCGTCTGACTGGGAAGTGCCGAATCGGGGAACCCCATTGCCCTCCGTGAGGTGGAGACGATGGTTGCGCCGGGCTCGCCGCCGCCGAGCGGCTCGCGCCAGCCTGGAGCGACGGTACCGGCGGATTGCTCCCCCAGGCTGGGAGAGCTCGTAATCCTCGTCGGTAGGGTGTCTTGGCGGGAGCAGGACCATATCGTAGCCATAGCCGAGCGACATGAACACCAAACTCCCGAACCAGATCACCGTGGCCAACGGGATAGGGCGTTCGGGGTCAGCCATCCAGGAAAAAGGCGGGAAAGCGACGTTAGCACGCAGCGTTCCCCTACCTGGCGCGCCAACTGTCGGTGTTCGGACCCCGGGGGGTCCTAAACCAACGAGTAAAATGCTGCGTGTCCCTTTCCTGGATGGTGATGCAAGGAAAACACACGGGGGTTTATCCTGGTTCGGGCAAAAGAAGGCCCTACGTCCAGCGGGGGTGAGAGAGATTTGTATTTCCTTGCACCGAGGTGCTTGTGTAGGGGTTACAAGCTGGCGAGAGAGGGTGTCGAGCCCAAGTCTCAAAAGAGAAAAGAAAGAGTACAAGATGATTGCTTGAGATGTTGGTCGCTATGTTGTATGTGGCTAGCTGTTCGTCTGATGTCTCCCTTTCGTTGCCTGCTTCCTCCCCCTTTTTATAGGGCGAGAGGAAGCCAAGACAACGGGAGCCTTGAAATGATGTTTTGTCGATCCCTGTTAAGGTGACTGTAGCGACGTGCCCTAGAAGTGGGAGGCCATCCCTGGGCACGTGATGTCGTAGAAGGTGAGGTGCCGAAACGACCCGGAGCGCCGTGCCATACCGTCCTTTCTTCCTTGTTGCGCCGTGTCGGTGGTCGAGGTTGGGTCGAGGTAGGGTCGAGGCCGAACGGATAAGTCCGAATCCCCGGAATTACGGCATACGGGCCTTGTCGTATCCTCCCTCGAGGGTTAATAGTGACGCACAGGATGAGGCATGGTGGGTATAGTGACGTCTTTCACCTCCCATCACGGGATGGGCGGTAAAACAGTGAAAACTGACACAGGTATTGTTCCCACGTCGACCCAGGCCATGGCCATGCCGGTAGGTGGCGGTCGGTAGGTTGCATTAAATGCTTTGACTTTTCGTCCCGTGGTAGGTGGAGACTGAGGGGGTCGAGCGCCTCGACCCGTGCTCATGCGAGTCGGAACGCCCGGGGCGGTCGAGCCCCGTGCGGGTCGGAACGCGGTCGAGGCCTCCCGTCGAGGGGACCTCGTACGAGTCGGAGACAGGACGCGGTCGAGGCATTTCGTCGAGCCGGCCTCGTACGAGGCGGACCGTTCGCACGTAGTGGGCTGTGCTTTATCGTGACTTAATCGTTTTAGTTTTTATTATCGTTAAATGTGGGTACCCCTATACCATTGGCACCGACACTTTGTTTTCTATTTTTATTCTGCAATTGTTAAAAACCCATAAAATGAAAATCAAATAAAAAGAGTGTGTACATAGGTTTGCTTTAAATTCTTGTCTTTAGAGTCAATAAAAGGAACTTTGAAGATGCATACAATAAACATGGTGAATAGTTGCTCTAAGTACCTAGTTTTCAACCTAGAGTTCTCTCAAGGTTTGAATGAAATTGGTTTGACTTAAAGATTCACTCTGAACTTGAAATCTGTGGGAGCATGCTTAAGCTAAGTCTAGGTAATTGACGGACATGATATAAGAAGGTCTGAGCTACTGTTTATCTTGTTTCTAGTGACACTAAATTTCAGATGCTTTACTTCTTAAAAATTTTAAAAATGTAACATGATGAGTTCCTTGTATGATAGAGCTTGAATTCCTACCACAGCCATACATGAATGCTAGACTAAGAAAGCCACACATTATTACTACTTGCATTTGCACTGAGTTTAGTCAAGCTTTGTTGATACCTTATGAGAGCTTTGTCATACTTTTAAAATCAAGATCACGTACACACCACTCACATAGGCACTACTCCTACACTGGGAGTAGGCGCCAAAACATGACATCCATCCATCCATTCAAAAATGTTTTATTCCTATACTTGGAGAAAACATAAAAAATATTCAATATAGGTTGCTACAAAATAAATGCTCCAAATTCTTGTTGCTATCACTCAAGTATTTTTATTGCAATAGAGAGGCTTGGGCTATGCAAAAGTTATTTAAAAAGAGAAAGTATTAAAAAATGGACAAGTGTCCGAATAAATAAAACAATGTGTACTTCGATGCCCACCTGAAAAAAGAGAGACGAAGAGAAAAGAGAAAAAATATGAATAAGATAGCCTATGTTTTTCTTGCAAAAGTTTTCAAGTTTCAAATGAGAGATAGGTTTTCAAGGAGCAAAATAGAATTAGGATTAGCCACCATATATGCCCATGATTCTACACACATGCACACCTTGATTTGTTTGTATGACTTAACTCTCTTTGGATCCATTATTTGACTTTACAATATATGCTTGCAAGTATGTATGCACTGTTTCCACACCTATGAGCTACACATAAGCTTTGTTAGTTGTAGGGTGTGAGAGAAGGCATAACATCATTATTGCCTTGGTAAGGATCCACAAATACTACATATGAGAGACTTGGAAGAGTCATACAATGGGATCTCTGAGTTTTATTTTGAAAATTTATAAAAAACTCTGGAACAGAGGTGAAATAAAAGAACTTAAGATATAGTGCTTGACTTGATTGTTCTATCTTTCAATTGCTCGAGACCTAAGTGAAGGTAAAAGCTCCATGGTTGAAGGTAGTATGGGTGAGTTTGAAATTCAGATCAATTGCACTATTCCGGAAGAGAATTTTTGGTTGAAAACATGTGTATTTGAGATAACTCATAATCTATCTCTAGTTCAGGGACAAGCAAAGGTTAAGCTTGGGGGAGTTTGTTGACAGTAGTTATTGTTCATTTTAAACCGTCAACTAAACATGAAAAAGGGTATATATCAACCTCCAACATAGAATTAGGGTTTGAACTGACAGAACTCCACAGGTTTTGGTGAATCTATATTTCTACAGGGGTTTATCAGGAAAAGGAGGCAAGATATTAAGGATGTCGGGCTAAAAAGCATATTCCACCATGAACTCAAGTCAAGAAGGATCTATAAGACACGAGAAGGCGACCCACCGAAGGGGGGGCCCACCTGGCATAAGCCTAGGTTGGCCGACCCCACCCCAAGTCGACTAACCTGGGTGTCCACCTATCAGCCATGTCCTTCTACGTCGGTTCCTCCACCGCCTTAGGGTTTGCATCTTCGCCATTGATTGAAGTCGGTTTGATCCGAGGGCCCTAGTTCATCCCACCATCCTATATAAATAAGCCCTACCCCCTAGGGAGAGAAGCCATTAAGCCAAGAAGCCAGAAGATCAGGAGGATCTCTTCTCCACCAGAGAATTAGATTAGCTACTCAAAGTTCTAGTATAGTCTAGCTAGCAAGGTTTTCGTAGAGTTCGGGCTCCTGCTCAGGATTCTGGATTCATCGTCATCTGGATGCTGGTATAGCCATTGTATCCCTCTTGTTATAACTTTATTCTATTTCAATACTATATTTCTGTTTATTATGTTCCTAGTTTACTCTAGTAGTATATTTGATATAGTCATGATTAATAATGAGTTTATGCATAAGATCGCAAAGCGCTTAATTCAATACTCGAGTGAGTTAAGTGGTCGACATTATATAAGCATGATGCTTAGATATTGTTTGCTTGCGGATACACTCTATATGCCGGGTCATGTGGTAGATCGTGGAAGTTTTGTACTCCACTCCCCGTATGTAGAACAAGTAGAACCTGGTTGCGAAGGAAGTCTTGCTCTGTTCTTGATTTTCCTTAATAATGTTCCTTATGCATAGATGAAGAGTCATTATGCTATACATAAGAGTATATATGCTAGAGTGTATGAAAGACTTAGTAAATAAGAAACTATATAAGAATCTAATCTCTTAACTAATCTCCTGTCTAGTCTTACTAACTTATGAGTAGTCTATTTCTATCTTTGGATGTTATCAATATTTATACTTATCATTTGTCATTATTGGCTTACCCCTGTTTGAGTATGTGCTGTGTGATTGATTTCATCATAAGTAATGTACATTTGTTCATCATCTCTAGCCAACCCTTTAGCTCCTCCCTGTGGTAAAAATATAAATAACGATATCTAGGTAAAATACTACAATGGTATAATTATCTGTGCGCTAGCAGATTACTTTTCATTCATATCTTTATATTCTTTTTGGTCACATGAAATGATAAGATAACTACTTAGTAGTAATGCTAAGTAATGCCAACAAACATTTTTAGTTTTATTACCAGGGATAACAACCTGGTACAAATAGCTAAGAGTGTAGGTAAAGTGACTATTTAAAACAAGTGTCAAATTAATAAATACCAACACAGGTCCACATAGGGGAGGGGGGGTGTGCAACACCACATGGCATCAGCCGACGTGGCCATGTGTGCCCTTGGCCCCCTGCCACGTCCACTTGCCTCCCATGTGTATTTTTTGCACCATTTTTTTGCCAAAATTCCTATATACAAATAAATCTCCAAATACAAGTGGAACTAGGTGAATTATAAAGTAAAATCAACACATGTGATGATGATCTACCTCACTTAGCTTTTGGGTGAAATGTTGATGGTCAAAATGGGTTTTAGTGACCAATTCAACATAATGTAGCCTCCCACCCTATAACTTTAGTATTGTCCCTCTTCTCTCGGTGAAAACCTAACTCTAGATATGTGGCGGCGTCAACGATGTCGGCGTCAAATCGATGGGTTTATTTTTGAATTATATTGTATAATGGTAGGTAGTTGTAATTTAGATGCAAAACTCCGAGGTTGTTTTATGTATTGTTTATAATAGTGATAGAAGTGAATACTTTTTTATGGAACAAAATAGGCCCAATGATTATTATCTATCCCTAATAATAAAGAGGCAAAATTACAGGTTCTTTTTTTCGTCCATCCATTTGTTTGATCCGTTTCGGGCAATGGAGAATTTTCCATCCGGACATATATATAACTTGTGTTTATATGAGTACGACTTAGAATAGCTCTTGTCTAGCGTGATACGGAGTTCGATTCCAACCCTTTCTAACTAATTATGAGGATGGTGGAAATCGGATAAAATAATGCTAAAACCAAGACAACAGGAAACCGGATACAAGACAGATAGAAAGAAAAGAAATTTCAGCAAACACCCAAACGAACCGAACAACTTGGAGCGTAGTCAAACACGGTTCCTACACCCCATAGGTAAAACAAGACGAATTATTAGGACAACCAACCCAACATTACAGCACATGACACGGTAAGCATAATCCAACTCAGTGTCCTACTTCTTAATTCAACTCGATGTCCTTCTTCTTCTTACATATATTCTTATATATATACGGTATATTATCTTAAGACGAGAAGATCAGTTTAAAAAAAAAGAGGGAATCATTAGATCAATTCTATTTATATATATCTATATACCCCCAAAAAAATCCTATACTGTCCGAACAAGACTTCAAATATAACACGTCACGTGCAAACCTCCTACACGGTGTTCATTGGAAACTGAGCACCTGAACCGCATATATGTTGACGCGCCCATGTACGTGAAGGAGAAGCTGGTGGAGACGACAGAGAGATCGATGGTGGCAGTTGACAGCTCCAGGTTGCCGAGGCGGCCGGCAAAGAGCTGCATGGCAAAGTTGATGCCGTAGAGGTAGCGGGAGTTGGGCACCCGCATCCGCAGGTGCCGGCGGCTGCCCTTCCCCCCGATGGTGTCAGGGCGCGGCGATTGGAGGGATGCGACGATGATGGGAAGAGGTTGGAGACATCGATGCAAATCTGCCGGTGAGTCTCTTCCGCTAGAAACTACGCGCATGGACACAGGCCCTCTTCCTCGCAAGCCGCAATTGTGCACGAGTCACTTGCTCACATGGCATGCTCAGGCTGCCAACTAGCGTGGCAGCCAATCCATCATGCGCTCCATTGCAACGCAAGGCATATTTACTAGTTATTATTAATGATGATGGTTAGAGTCTGTCTCTATCAAATATTAGTTGTATTTTTATTTAGATTTTATTTTCTAATAATAGCACTTACTTGACCGTGTCGTGTGACTCGTGTCCGAGACGGTTTTTTACAACAGCCCAGCTAGTTTGCATGCAAATCCCGATCCGTTATGGCTAGGAGCCTAGAAGTCAGATCCGATCCGAAAATCCTATAAATCGAAGAGTCGAGCATACGTTCTCTAGCCGGCCGGCACACTATTCGTCGATCCGTCCATCTCTCCGGTGCCCGGCGTGATGCCGCCCGTGCGCCGAGCCCGCCACGCAGATCACACCGGAAGTCCGTACCACGACGGTTGGCTGTCGTACCGCCGGCGCCCCCGCCTCGTCGGAGGAAACGTACGCGGAGAATCCGACGACGTCAGTGGCGGCGCGCCTCCATCTCCAACCACTCTGCCCGACGACGTCCTCTTTGGGATCTTCTCCCGCGTCTCGGGCTTCACCGACGCCGCGCGCTGTGCCGCGACGTGCCGCCGCTGGGGCCGCGTAGTGGCCACGCACGCCGCCCCCATCTCCCGTGCCCTGCCACCGCCCGGTGGATTCCTTCCCCACCTCGCGATTGGCGTCCTCCTCCAGCACCAGGAGAACGATGACGTCAGCCGCCGCCGCGCTAGTGAGGGAGGAGCGGCGCAGCTGCGCTTCGTCCCGACGGCATTCGCGTCGCGGCTCCTGGGCGAAGGAGGCGCCTCGTTCGACGACGCCCGCCCTGTCGCGTCCCGCAACGGCCGGGTCGTCCTCCAGCTCGGGCGCGAGGCGCGCGCCGACGGCCTCACCCTTTGCGTGTGGAACCCCATGACAGGGGACGTGGCCATGGTCCCAACCCTCTCCGGCAAGGAATTCCCCGGGGACGACTACGCATGCGCGGTACTCACCGGCGATGACCTCGACGTGCCGCTCTGCTCGCCGGGTTTCTTCCGCCTACTCCTTGTCTACGGTCGCCGAGGCTTCACAGCGCTACGGTCCTTCTCCTCGGAAACCGGCAGCTGGGGTCTCGAATGCAAGAAGCCCGGTGCCAAGATCAGTGGCCACGTGCTCCGTCAGCTAGGCCCGGCCGTCGTGCTCCACGGCGTGGCCTACTGGCCCATGCATCGTGCCGCGTTCGGCGTGCGGCTCGGCAGCACGGCGGCGGAGACCATGGACGTATGCTCGGTGCCATACAGATACAGGTATACGAACTGTAAGCTGGACGAGCACGTGCTCGGCGTGTCGGCGGATGGGAGATTGAATTTTGTGGACATAGGGATTATCGGAGGCCTAGGGGTGCCCATAATTTCCTTCTCAACCTCACGGCTTGAGGACGCCGTCGGCTACAAGAGCACCACCACCTCCGTTGATCGAAGTGACGAGGACATCTCCATCGACTTACCCCAGATCAAAGTACCGAGGACAACCCCCATCAAGCCGTGGTGGTTCGGTGAGAAGAGTGGCACGCTCATCTTCACTGTGGAGGAGACGAGCAGCACAAGTGCCGTCTTCGCGTTGAACGTTGCGACGAGATCACTGGAGAAGCTGGCCGATGGCGTTAGCAATCATACGTGCTGCAGAAGACTGTATGGTTATGAGATGGATCGCGCGGCGCTTCTTGCCTCGGTAGCTCCTCAGTAGCGTGCCCGTACGATCTCTCTGCATTGATGTCAAAATTTAAAGATGTTTGCTATTTATTTGTCAACAGATTTTTTAGTGCTAAATTTGTCAATTTTTTTTATATGTTTGGTTGACCTTTTGCTTTAAAGAAGATGCATTGGCAATAAGATATGATACCACCTTCATTCTAATTATAAGACGTTAATGGAGCCTCCCCTTTCATACTCACAAGACCCACTAGAAAAAAATAGTTCAATCCAAAAAAATCTCACAAAAATTATAAACATTCGGCCATAAACTTGGCAATTTCTAATCATGATTGTTAATAGCGGCAATTTGATCTGTTCTATTTTCTAAATAATTGTTCACCTTTGCGATTGTTTAAAACAACATTAAGAAACCTATGGATATATATTTAAATTACCCACTTGTGCCATTAAGAAAACAAGGTAGAGAATCTACCTAATTACCCACCTGCTACTACATATGATACATAATTTATGTAATCCCTAAACTTGCTTCTAATTACGCATTTGGTATTATGATAAATAGTCTACATAACCTCTTAAATGTGCATCTAAATCACCACTTTTGTCAATATTAAAACACTAAGATGTCTCCTCAATCTACATTTAAACTGTCACCATCTTTTATTCAAAAATATTTAAATAATCATTAATATATAAGTTTGTACATTGACCACTTATATTAATATTAATATATTAAAATTTTACTAAAGTAAAAAATGCATGTTGTGTCATCATGCAGATCGAGTAGAAATGCATGCATGAGTGTTTTTGTAACAATTATGAAAACCATTTCATCAATGACTAATATACTAATGATAGTAACAAATTATTGAAAATTGTATTAATAACTATGACATATGATTTATTCAAGTTGTTACTTTAGATATATTTGTATATTTCAATAAAAAAATTTGACATGTCTATATTGATAGTATAAGGATTACTGCAGATATAATTCCTTGACTAACTTCTTGAGAAGTGGGGGGGATTAATGTAGACCACAAGTAGTTATATATTCCTAGACTTTGAGAATCCTTTGGAGTTTGGAGTAAACCGTCATTGTAAAGTATAAAATATTTATGTCATGTAGAGGTTAGCACTGCAGCCTTAGAGCAAGTACAACAATTGGCTTATAGCCAAGCTAATTAATATTTTTGCTGATGTGAAAGACAGAAGGAAGGAGAGAGAAGATAGCTTGGCTCCTATGCAAGCACCAAGCTAGACACAGAAGCATAAGCAGTAGTGGGTCCCAATAGAGATGTATGTGAGAAGGAATAGGAAAGAGAATGAAGACATAATAGTAAAGAAATTTTATAGACAAATAGAAGGCTAACTATTGTATAGCTTGACTCTTATAACTTGGCTCGACAATCAATCTTAAGCGACGTGGTTAGTGTTTTAAATGATTGTTTATACCATCTTAGTACTTATGAGTGCAATCAATGACTTAAAATCTTTATTTTTTAAAAAATACAAAATGGGGTTTATTAAAAGATACAATTTGGACAAGAGTATCAACCTAAGGATAAAAAAGTTGCAACAATTAATAAAATTTAAATTTAAAATGTAAAATATAAAATTTAGGTTCATGACTTCATAAGATATGGGCTGCAACAATAGTCACCATAGTTTAAGCTATTTTTTCTGCAGTACTCATATTGAAGCAAGAGTTAAGGGAACAAAAGGGAGAAAGAAAAACCAAAGAAACTATAAGAAAAGAACATCAAAATATGTACAGCAGCCTACGTCTCCTCTTTGAAATGGAGAGATCACTGCTCCTGCAGTTCCCCAGGCTTGCTGGTGTGCCTGTACATCAGCTTTGATGACAGCCATAAGGTTTTGCTCAATTTGTGCCTTGTTGTCAAACACCCTTCGCATCTTTCCTTCCATAGGTTCCATGCAGTGTACACGATGATTGTTGCTCGTAAATTTTGATAGCTGCCACTGCGTCTTCCTCCTGGGTTCAACTTCGTCCACCAGTCACTGAGCATGGTTATTATGGGCATGTTTTGCTTCAGTTGTTGTTCTCCGGACCAGAGCTCCACCTGTTGCCAAACCGTTTTGGCATATGAGCAATTAGCCATCATGTGTGTGTGTGATTCCTGCCTCACATAGCAAAGTTTGCAGATCGGATCAGCTTGGCCTCCTCGTTTAATAATTCGGTCCGCCGTTGGCAATTTCCGTTGGAGCAAGAGCCAAACGAAGAAACGACACTTGGGTTCAGCCTTGATCTTCCAGATGTTGTTGATAGCTCGAGATGGCAGACTAGAGGGGGTGAATAGTCCTTTCTAAAACATAATCACACTGGTTAACTGGAATTAAAACTATCGGTCTAGCCAAGATTACACTCCTGTATCTAAATTCTCATGCACCTTACAAAGATCATAATATGAGCAAGTAAGGTGCCAAGCTAGGTAGAGCTTACCTAAGCAATTCTAGTTAGCGAAGTCACAAAAACCTATGCAACTAGTACTCAAACAACCAGAGAGCTCCTACACATGCTAGTATGCAAAGCGCACAAAGCCTAAGCTCACTACCATTACTCACTAGAATGGCTACACAAACCAAACTAGAGAGCTCAACAATTACTTAGCGACACAAACTAAGTAATATAACTAGCAAGGCTACACAAGCCAACTAGTCACGCAAGAGAGCAACTACTTTGCTACTAAAGAAAACTAGATACACGAGAGCAACAACACAAGCACAATATATGAACGAGTAAATACAAGCTTGTGTATGGAGATTGCAAACCAACGGGAAGATGATGACACGATGATTTTTATCCCAAGGATCGGTGGTTTGCCAATCACTTAATCCCTGTTGAGGCAAGCCCAAGGTTGCCGCCAATCCTCCAGCTAGTGGCGACCCACCAGTCACACTCTCCCATGTGGAGTGCTCATGATGAGATCTAGCTTTCGATCCGTCCAGACCACTTGGTGCTCTTCACACCTCGCTCTACTAAAGTTGCTCTTCGCGATCTCCCATGGGGCGGGCACAACACCCCTCACAAAGCTTTGCTCTTGAGCCATGCACACTCACCAAGCGTATTCGATGAAGACCACAATCACCAAGTCGTCTAGGTGATGGCAATCACCAAGAGTAATAAAAAAATCCCCCATCACAAATATTTCCTAGTGCCACCAAATGTAACTCTCAAATGCACACAGTAGGCTCTCAATCCCTCACTCAAATTAGCACCAAGATTGAGAAGGAGAGGAAGGGGAGGGCGTGGATCTTCAAGCTCTCAACCTTGCCCACATAGGGCACTCAGTCGCTCATAGGAATTTTAGCACAAACCATGGGAGAGAGAGGTGAGGAACCCGGAGCGAGCGGCCAAGGAGGCGACTGGCAGGGTTGGGGTGGGGCGACCATGGCCATGGTAGCAGCGGCAAGGGGAAGGAGGAAGTTATGGACATGGTAGGGTCTCGATGGAGCTCAAGGCCGTGAGACCCTACCGTGTCACGGCGGCGCGTGGCACTGCAGTACCCGATTGGGAAAAGCGATGGGTTTGTGTGCTCGTGCTCATCAATAGCATGACCTGTCATGCATTATTGGCATCCTTTAATGTTTTGGTTTTGATTCAAAGCAGCGGTAACGAATAAAGTTGTGGTGAGGTCATAAGCCACTTAAATACATCTTGAGTACCAATTATCTATTGTTTACTAAATTGCAGCCGGTAAATGATTCCTTGCTACACCTAAAAGCATTGGTCTACACATCATGATACCATCTCCAATACCCTTTCACCGTATGAGAATTGGCGGAGTAGGAAACTAAATATATATGTTTTTTGAGTTGATTTCCCTTAGAAGATTTTGGATATCACCAAAATAAAGATGCTTCATGTCGAGGTTGTAACCCCGGGGTGTCTCAAGGCACCGATTAGTTAGCAGGCCATGTGGCCCGTAATATGCTGGCTAGTGGGGGCCTGAACGAACGAGGCCGAGAGAAGCCAAGCACGCCAGACCGACGCCTAGGCCAGGGTCGGCCACGACCCCTTCTCCTGCTTTAACCACTCGACAAGTGCGACCTCTTCCCTGTCACGACCCTTGAGGAGGACGAGCAGAGGTCATGCCAAGCCAAGCATGCCTGCTTTGACAGGAGCAAGCACGCCACACTAACCCCGTAAGGACCGAGGGGACAGCAGTCACCTCAGCCCGGTCAGACGCCAACCTCGTGCCATGCCGCACGGACAAGACAACACTGTGCAACGGTGTTGATGGGTACGACACCCACCATTCAAATGCTGACCAACAAGACACGCACACTATAAGATTTCGACCCTATTGCCATTTAACGCCATTTGCATCACCACAAATTGTGCTATAACACGGGTGTGTTTTGCAACATTTGTCTAAAAACGTGGCAATATGGGGACTGTGTTGCCACAAAAATAGTGCATTGCAATTTTTACATTCGGCGTTGCAAGAGGTGAGCCCTATAGCAACCCTTTTTTGAGAAGTGTTGTTATTGGTTAATAATATTACCATGATGACTTTTAGTTGCATTAGTTTTGATTGGCGTTGCAACTATTTGGTGCTCTTGCAACCAAATAGAACATTGTTGCTATTGCTTGAAATTATTGCCACAATGTTGTTGGGTTGTAATACTTCTCATGACCGTTGCAATAGGTAGACTGTGTATTGCAACTAAATTTCTAAGGCGATGCAATAGTTTGTTGTTATTGCCACAGTTTTTGTTGGTCGTAATTTTTCTCACGACCATTGCAATAGGTAGCTATTTATTGCAACTAAATTTCTAAGGCGATGTAATAGTTGGTTGTTATTGCCACAGTTTTTGTTGGTTGTAATATTTCTCACGACCATTGCAATAGGTAGCTGTTTATTGCAACTAAATACCTAAAGTGATGCAATACTATGTTGCTATTGCCACAGGTGTGTTTGGTTGCTATAAAATTCTAGTGTTGTTGTAATATGTTGCTATAGAAAACACTTGTATTTCATGGGCTTTGGATCTAGCAAAAGGCCCAGGCTTCCTGACTTCTCATTCATTAGAAATATACTCATGCGTTGCACGGGGGAAACAAAATTTTGTCTACGTATACGACGACGCACGTGGCCATCCATCGACTGTGAGTGCTTGATGCCCTTCCCCATCGACGTCGTTGAATCTTCCACATCACCAGTTGTGGTGGTTGCTCCATGCCCTTACCCATCCACGTCGATGACCCTTTGTCCGACGTTTGTCCCCGTCAATATGTTTCACAGATCAATGGTGGGTTTTCTCCATATCCATGGTTATGTCGACGGGCAGTGGCGCATCCGTGAGCTAGGGGCGACCAGGTGGTGGCGCATCCACATCTATGTGGACAGGGCAGGATCGGGCGCAGATGATTGTCTTGCAACACACATTCGTCTTTGCTAGTGCACCATTTGCTACGACATGGCCAAGTTGCCATTGCAAGGTCCAGCAACACCTAAGGCGTTGCATTAGTTGCTATTGCCACATCTATAAGCATAGCAAAACCTTATGTTACAACGCCTAGGTGTTGCAAATCCAAAACACATTTTGCAACGCTTCCTAGAAAAGCGTTGTCCAAAGCTTTACCCACGCAAGCGCCTGCAACGCCTCCCAACGAAAAAAAGTGTTGCTATTTCTGCTATTGCAACTATTTTGGGCCTATTGCAACACTTTTTGTGCGTTGAAACAGGGTCAAAATTTAGTAGTGGCATACGACCCCACCCACTACGGGATGGGATCCATGACAAGGGTCTTGACCAACAGACCTTCCCGGCAGGCGGAGTGCCCTGACCCCAACGCTCGGGGTCGTGGTCCTCAGCCCCACAAAGCGACTAGGTGAACAACAAACTAGGGCAGCAACCTCCTAAGGGTACGACGCCCCAACAAACTTGGAGACAACAGCAAAGACCACGACGGATACTGCGTTGCGCAGGACATCTGACAAACCCTCATCATGTCTACAATGTTGCCACGGCCAGTATAGTAGGACCATGTCACATCCTACCGCGATGTGGCCACAAAACCATGACAGAAGCCATGACCCAGATGAGCACCAAAAGACGGCGTAGGTAGCAAGCGAAGTTAGGTAGGGCCTCCCCTTTGTAAGCTCTAGCCCCGAACTCTATATAAGGGTAGCTAGGGCGCCCTTCTTAGGGCATCCACTCGTTCTTCATCCTCTACCTCTTCACCATAGTAGTAGGGCTCCTGAAGCTTCCCTTCGGGCTACCCTTTGCTTAGCATAGGTTCCACTACCTCTTTCACTATTCTTGCACCCCACATTGTAAGAACTTCAGAGCATTCAAGCGATGAACAAACACACGATTATCCCTGGGACTAAGACGTAGGGCTCTAGCCTGAACCAATATAAATCCTCATGTCTATTAGATGCTACCATCATCTTCCTAGAGCAACATGACAATTGTATAAATTTACTATTCTGGTTTATGAAACACCGATAGTTGGCACACCAGGTAGGGAGGCAGTCGCGCACTCTCGTTTGTTGAGAAGAAGGCGATGGCTCCTCACACCACTAGTAGACTGGCTGGTGGAATGGCCCACGGTGGTCACATACACAATGAAAACGATGGGTTCATCAGTGCCAACGGGCCAGTGCTCGCGTTCGCCATCAGCCATAACCCAGACCTCCACCTCAGAAATCTGAGTCCCATGGCTCATGGCAGACACACTCCCAGAACTACCCTCGGGGGCTGCATCCCAGAGTTCACCTACCCAGAGGGGCCAGTACCCTCACTGGTCGTAGGCCATGGCTAGGTTTCCCGTCCAGGAAAACAAAAGACCTCAGCGCATGACAAACTCACCCGAGCAATGGCCCCGACTGGTCACATCCTTCTAGGAACCACGCGGTTGACCACACTAAAGGGCCAGTGCCCGTATTTGCCCTTGGCCATAGCCCAGACCTCCACTACTAAAATCTAGGTCCCACAGCCTATGGCGAGCACACTCTCGAAACTGCCCATGAGGGTTGTATCCTAGAGTTCACCTACATGGGGGGGCCAGGGCCCTCCCTCGTCACTGGCCGTGGTCGAGATTTCCATCCAGGAAGCCAGACGGCCATGGCTCACGACGGCCTCTCCCGAGGAATGGCCCGTGGAGGCCACATCCCGTTAGGGAACCATGAGATCACCCGAGCCAGCGGAACAATGCCCGTCACCAGCTCCTACCCGATGCGAACACGCCACACAGTGGAACTGGATCATATGGTAGAAACACACAACAGACAATGTTCCTGCTTATGGAACGCTATGAGCCGGGGTGCGCACGAGCAACAAATTATCCATCGCCTCGCGACGTCATCGATGTTAACCAAGTCGCTAGCCGGCACCACACCACAAAGGGACAAGCCTGGAGTCAGGCTCCGATCCTGCATAGCGAGCAGGCCACATGATGTGCCCTTTTAGGTTGTCACACATCGCATAGAAACATGTGCCTCTGAGGAGGCGAGGTCCCTAAGTGCAACGTGCGCCGCGAAGAGTGGATCAAACCACGCTACGATCAAAGACAGCCTCATCAGCCACAAGATACACAAGCCTTCCGCAAAAAGTGGTAGTTTCGACCGTAGGCAAAGATGCGGCGATGAAGACGATGGCACGCTAGAAGAATTCAAGCACTGGAGCTCGCGGACTCCCATGACCAAGAACGACGATATGTGGAACACGGAGAAGTCATCCGCAAGAGATCGTGGGCCTACCAAGGGCATCAAGACGGTGAAAGTGAGCCTGAAGCAGCCTGAGAGGATGACACACGGCAACCCCAACAGCTTCGAACGATCAAGAAGCGCCCTTACCAGCCTATGACTCAGGGATCGCGACAGCTCCTCCACAAGCAAGCGCTTGGGAGTTTGCCCCAGCGTGAGCAACAACTGCGGGGCAAGCGCCTGCCCCCTGAACAAACACCAGTGATATCAATACTATCCCTTTCTTCATTATTTAAAAGCATTCACATACATGCATAGGCATGATGACGAGCCTGATCGGTCGGAACGTAGCACCGGATAAAACCAGGGATGAAAAGTCCCTGCGTTTTACCTTAGAAGCTTTTTGCCTCCTAAATGCCTCGACCCGCCCCATGGGGGCAGCCGCGATATTGCAGCCTTTGAAAGAAGCCTGCATAGGGCCCCCACCGACACTTATACTTTCACCACCTACATTGCACGGTATTACAATAGACATAGCTCAGCGCTCGACCCCTAGCTGACCCTCGCACGTAGAGGAGTGACCAATTTGCAGAACAAGGCTAAGGGCCTGATCATGTTAGGCAAATATAAAAATGATCCAGAAATAACAAAGGCAACATTGGCAAACAAAAATGTGAACTATTGATATATTCCACATACGAATAGCTTCCTTTATAATTTCACCCGTTGGCGAAGTGCACGGGCCGACGGACTAGGAGCACACAGTGCCACTTAGGAAACCAATCTACACCCATGAAGACCACCTTCATCTTTACGATCACCATAGCAGGCCCCACAGCGGCAGTCGAGACACCTGGCGAAGACAGCTCCCTACCGGGTTCAGGGGGGTTGCAGCTCAGTGACGGTTCTCCCCCGAAGGGCCTCTGAGAGGGCGGGCCTCCACCGCCTCGGGGCGGGATGCCACAAGCTGACCTTCTAGCACTGAGAATCACAAAGCCCAGTTAAACCCTAGAAACAAAAACCCAGCAAACAAGTGCCAGAGACGAAGAGAGGCCTCACTGAATACCCGCACCCGCGCGGCGGTAGCCACTGCTCGCGCCTCGGTGACCTCCTCCTCGGCCACATGAAGGGCTGACTAGAGGTAGTCCATGTGGGCCTTCAGCTGGGCCACCTCACGGATAGAGCTCAAGTGCAACCGGCGAGCTTCGTCCCTTTCAAGCACATAGCTCCATGTCCCTTACTGTACGACAGAAAGGAACCGGGGATGAGAGCCCGCTGGCCTCGGCACTAGAACAGGCTAGAGATGGGAGGTGCCTAAGGTTCCCCTGATCCCCGATGTCATTGCTAGAGGAATTGAAGGGTTATGAGGGTGCTACACTAGCCATAAAATCAAAATTTTGACCTCATAAACCAGGATCTACTATTAGTTATAGGTTACGGAATTACCACTAGACGCGCAGGTGCAGCGAAAGCGACTCGATGTAGTCGAACACGTCATAGTAGTGCCGTGCAGTTGCATGGTTGTCCGTCACGTCCACCCTCCACTTGCGGATCATCCCTCTCATGCGGTCCGTCCTTGTGGTCTAGATGCAGCACCTCCAAGGTATCCCACACGTATGGGGAGGAAGCATTGTGCCTCTAGACTGCTAGGTCCATGAGGAGCAGTAGGCTGCTCAATGGCATGAATAACCTGGCCGCGCTCCCTTCCTCTCATATATATAGGCGCCTCTAATCAGCCCCAAGTTGGAGGCCCAATTAGAAAACCCTAAGCCTAGTCAAATTCGGGTCCAACCCGAATTAGGCTTCTAGCCCCTTAAGCGTGCGACCCTATGGGTTCATGCACATGTAGACGTGGCCCGAGTACTCCTACTCAGCCATTAGTTGATAGCGGTCTCTAGCAAGACGTGTCAACTCCTATGTGTACACAAAGATCAAATTAGACGAACCACCACAAACCATATACATGTTATTCCTTTTGCCACACGATATTTGGTCCAACTCATAGGTTAACACTTGACCTAAGCACGGCCATGCATTTGTTGATCCAATCATTAGAGTGTTCCATTGATATCTCTCTCACATAGAGAAGGGCAAATTCCATCTTGATTGTCTATGTCTCACAGCATATTTCTTGACAAACCCGAAGACCACCTTTATAACTACCTAGTTATGGAGTAGCGTTTGATAGTCTCTAAGTAGGTCATTTCACATCTTGAGTACATACAATAATCTCAGGTCTAAGGACATAACGTACATGATGTGAATCGAGACAATAACAACATCTCACGTTGGGTCAGTCCAGCCTACATGTCACACATGTGCCCACATTATTAGTTTGACATCTCTATGTCTATGACTTGTGAAACATAGTCATCAACTAATAATGTGCTGATCTAATATTCATGTGCATCCTAACATGAACTCCGATCAGGGACCATTCTAGAATAACCATACAAGTAAAAGAGTTTCACAAACAATTCACATAATTGCTAATCGATACAAGTTGTCTTTACTGGATATTCAATGGACTCATAATATGTCATGGATACAAGGCAATACAATCATCTCTATGATAACCTCTAGGGCATACTCCCAACAGGAATGACCCTGAACACGCTTATGGTTAGCACAAAACGCGATCAAAACCCAAATAACAATGCGGAACTTCTTACCCTTGTTCTCGTAGAGACGACAGGAGGAGCGATGGCGTCCCATCAACCTCAGGGGACTCCTCATGGCAACACTTCCTGAGGTCCATCACCAAGGAGAGAACAACAACACGTGCACAAACAGAAGGGAGAAGATGGCAATGCGAGAGGCGGGAGAACGATACTTCCCGCAATACGCCTCCCCAATAGACTTATAGCCACGGGGATAACCTTGGCAATGCAAAATAGGCCCATGACCATTACTAACCACTTTGGCAATCCCACAGAACAGGAGCGGTGATTGGATGGAAGGCGGGTCGGCGGTCTCCCCCATGATAACCTAGACCAAGTAAGCCATGCTCGTGTTCGTTTTTGCATATTTCTTCGATTCACGCACCTTCATTCAAAGGGCGCCCCGCAGCCCACGAGTGGACATCGTCTGCACCGCATGATTCGGGAGGTCGCACGCCCCCAAATCCACGCGAGGGGTGACCCGCTATAAACATGACCCCACGTCGTGCATAGGAAACCTAAACTTGGGCCAGCCCTTAGATGGGCACGAGGCCAAAAAAAGGGATTGGGGCAAAGGAAGATGGGCCCCCGCGGTGCTAATCAGTGGTGCGGAGCCACATGACCATCTCTCCTTGTGTTCGAGTCGTTTGCTTCGAAGTCTCCCAGGTTGACCCCCTTTGGGGGAGGCATCTTGCCCTCAGGCCACTGTGGAGGCGGTTGGGGTCCATCAGGATTGATGGCCGATGATTTATGGGATGTCTCATATGAGGCACAGTTGAACTCCACATCGATTATGGAGGATATCGGGTCCCACTCAAATTATCCATCAACCTCGCCGAGACGCACCGCTCTGACCATGTGGGGCGAAAACTAAACCCTGCCCGTAACAAGGTGGCATGACCCTCCGAGGATGAAAAAGGGCAACAGAAGGAAGCCAGTGCCTAGTCCGAGCGGTTTCGATAATCAGACTGGGTTGTGGCCAGCTCCTTCATATGACCTGAAAAGCAGTGACCTGAGGTCGAGCCTGGGGCTGGCGACTTCCAATGGGAGATCATCACCACGGACAGCTAAAAAGTCGTGCAACATCGCCTTCCTCATGAAGAGACGCTGCAGCTCGTAGACACTCGGGAGGAGAGGTCCAAGGTCGCTCAACGACCTCATCGCCCTGCACGGTGAGAGGCCCATGACTCACTAGAAGCCTACATCATCTAGCTCATAGACACTCGAAAGGAGAGGTCCAAAGTCGCTCGATGACCTCGTCGCCCCACGCGGTGAGAGATCAATGACTCGCCCAAAGCCTGCATCCTCTAGCTCACAGACACTCAGTAGGAGAGGTCCAAGGTCACTCAATGACCTTGTCATCCTGCATGATGAGAGGCCCATGACTCACCCAAAGCCTGCATCCTCTAGCTCGTAGACACTCGGGAGGAGAGGTCCAAGGTCGCTTGACGACCTCGTCGCCCCACACGGTGAGAGACCAATGACTCGCCCAAAGCCTGCATCCTCTAGCTCGTAGACACTTGGAAGGAGAGGTCCAAGGTCTCTCGACAACCTCGTCGCCCTACGCAGCGAGAGGCCCATGGCTCACCCGAAGCCTACATCCTCTAGCTCGTAGACACTTAGGAGGAGAGGTCCAAGGTCGCTCAATGACCTCGTCGCCCCACGCAGCAAGAGACCAATGAATCAACCGAAGCCTGCATCTTCTAGCTCGTAGACACTTAGGAGGAAAGGTCCGAGGTCGCTCGATGACCTCACCACCCTGCACGGTGAGAGACCAATGACTTGCCCGGAGCCTACATCCTCTAGTTCGCAAACACTCAGGAGGAAAGGTCCAAGGTCGCTCGACGACCTTGCCACCCTGCGCGGCGATAGACCAATGACTCGCCTGAAGCCTGCGACCTCCAACCTGCATACACCCAACAAGGAAGGCCCAAGGCCACAATCCGCAAGGAAGAATCAGACGCTTCATCACCTGCAACTTAATAGCTCAGGCAAGAAGGCCAAAGGATGCTTAGCAACCCTGATGCGGCTCGAGGGCTCACCACGGCTTCAAACCCCAACAACTCTGAAAGAAGGATTCCTTGAGCCTTTATTCATATCTCATATGATTACAAAGCGATGTGCGAGCGATCCGCACACAAGGAATGAAAAAACTAATGCCACCACACCCTAAGCGGTGGTATCACTGAAAAGCCCACGGGGAACGACATTACAGGGGGAGGCGAGGCAAAGCAAAAAAATGAACTCGCAAACCCTCCTGTAGTGTCGTGGCCCTAGGAGCAAAGCACAAGGAAGTAGAGAGCGGTAGGACTGCCTAGCTCCAACAAGTATTTTGGCAACCATCCCAGTGCCAAGATGAAGCAAAAGGGAGGCCAAAGTGCAGCCATGTCACAAAGGTTGCACTGCCCCCTACACGGTAGCTGCGCCATCCTTTCCTCCTTCGCTCGCAAGATCCCTTCTAACATCGATTGCTGGAACGGATGACAGCCACCGCAAACTACCCCCCAGTGGGTCGCATGCTCCAAGACCACACGGTCTTCTTCAGAAACTTCCCCTCTTCAAAACTAAATCCCTTGAAGAAGCTAGGAGTGGCTGAAGTGGGAAAGAGCCTTTTATAAGGACCAAGGGGGACCTAACCAAGGCCAGGCGCCCACAAGAGGTTAGGAAAATAAAGATCCTCCCGAAGGCAGGAACGATACAGTGTCAACGAGGATGCTCGACCCTGCATGGATCACGAACCTCAATACATGGCCCTTTGACATGAAAGTCATGTACCGCACCATCAGGGCATCCTGACAAAATGCAATGGCCACCCGCTACATTTATTGCGCCAGCCCGCAAGGGGTCAAGCGATGAAGCTCGAGTAGGCCACAACTACGAACCCATGCTTCAAATGAACATGCGTATCAGCGCTTTCATGATCACTCCGTGATCACGAAAATGCTCGGGGGTGTGGCTGAACTGCCCAAGTCATATGGCCCACATGTGCCTATCATTGTCTTCTAGACTTCTGATAGCTGCACATGCAAGCTAGATAACTCTGGTAGTCTGTCGGGTGTCCTTGGGAACCCTGAATCATCCACGTTTTACAACTCATACAAGATCAACAATGGAGTTGCCACAACATTACAATAGTTGTTACAAAAATAACTTACATCAAAGTACGGTATAAATATAACATTTAATTTACAAATCATGTTTAAGTAATATCTTTTACTAAGTTCTAAAAGATAAGTAGAACCGTGGAAGCAACTTAGGTGAAGCATCTAAGGTAGAAGAGACATCCAGATCATGTCGAATCCACCGACATGACCTCAACTAGTAGCTTAAGTCAGAACCTACAACAGGGGTTAACAAACCCTAAGTACTTGAGGGTACTCAATAAGTCTTACCTGACTAAAAGAAAAAACTCCAAGGACATGCTGGCTTGAAGGTAAGATAGAAGCAAGAAGTAACTTTTGCAGAAAAGCTTAATACTAGTGGATCCTTACTTTCAAACTTTTAGTTTTGTATTAAGTCATTATCAGTATCCAATTAGCACCTATAATCTAGTTGATGCACTTCATTAGTCATCACATCTCTTCTCATCTCATTTCCACAAGTAACCACGTTCCATTGATTAACTATGATGTAGATCGGGGGATCGAGTCTCCTTCTCTAAGAAGCATGGATATTAGAATCGATTTGGCCTAGTTGGGGTTTTCTTACCACATGACATATGTAGATCTAGGCCCGAACCCGAACCAACATATATCAACCCTCACTCAGATCCTTCAAAACCTGAACCGGTCTGCGCTACCCGAGAGCACAGTGCCCCACCTCCCTATGCCACCCTTGGTGGATTCCATAGGAATGTGCACATGCTTACTCTCACCATCTCCCACGCCTAGTGCGCAGTTGTCTTTTCAAGTTAAGGAATAGCCAAGATATTAGGCTTGCCAGAGTATGTGGCTAGTACTCAAAGTCTTGAACACAACAGGTCTACAACGGTACAGTCCTCAATCGACACAGGTGGGATGAGTATGACCAGGTGAACCTATCTACCCAACTTACCATAACCAGTCCCGCCCGATCTCAATTTAAACATTATTATCATCATGGTATACTCCTGACCAATAACTAGGGTCAAGAAGAACAAGGTAGAACCTATCTCTCATGAATGATGAAACCATCACTCGACTTCTATCGAAGTCTAAGCATTACTAAGCATAAGGGGAAATGACCTACACATGCTAGCAGGGTAGAATTAAGGATACCTGAATATCAAGGTAATCATGCAACAACGGAATTTAACCAACTCCTATTTACTTAATGGACATCTCACAAGACTTAAAGTGCAATAAAGATTTGTAAAACTAGAGAAGGGCGGTATGCACCGGCATCATCCCCATCTCTTCTATCTATAAAGAAAATGTCAAACAACCCCATCAAGTTTCCAAGCAGCGAGTCGTCCAGCGAGGACGACTTGTCGTGCCCCTCCGAGGAGGATGTCTCCTCCAACGATTGGAGGGCTTCTGATTATAGTCCTTCGTGGAGCTCCAAGAAGGAGGACCTAGAGAAGGAGGAGGATGAGGATGAGGATGAGGAGGAGGAGGAGGAGGATGACAATGACGATGAATTCGATTCCGATGTCGACTCGCCTCCTCCCAAGCAAGCGAGGCGAGCATGATCCTCTCGCTCTGACAGAGAGGATCATATTTAGATTAAATAGTTTATAGTTAGTATAAGTAGTTTTAATAGTTTAGGTTTGTTATTATGTTTCTGAACGAGTACAATCATATACTTGTCCAAATTATATCTTTCTGTTATATATACAATGAATCAATGAAAAAACTTCTATTCACGCAGATTTGATCTGTTGAATACCATCTTTTTATATGAAATGCAAAGCAAGTTCTTTCCAATACTACTACCAAAATGCTAGTGCATGAATTTGTTGACTTTTATTAGGTCCTAATATAGATAATGCTACGCAACAAATGCTTTTTTTCTTTTTTCTGTATATATATGAATGAAAACAAAACCTGACATGTACAGTTGCAGTTGTTTGTAGGAGAATCTAATAGCAGTTTAACCGCTAACAATCGTTGTATTATAGCGTTGGATTAGCGTGGCAATGGGTCGGCTTAATACGAATACAGTTTAACTTATCCCGTGCAATCTGTTCTTGCTACCAATCAGTCTAGACTGTCCATTTGGCAATAAACCTAGAACCACCTGTCTCGTTCCCCAACTCCCCTTGACCCCTATCGGTGCCTTGGCAGTGGTTCAACCAACTAAAAAACCCCAATACGAAGCGACTAGTTCTCCCCACCCATTGCTTCATCTTCATTTTGACCTGTCGCTAGTACTTGCCCTGCCTCATGCACCTTGCATTGTCGTCGTGGATAACACCCCATGAAGGTTAGATGGATTCGGTCACCCTCCTGTTTGCATTTGGTTCTAATTGGTTTAGGGTTCGGTAAGTTTTGTTCATATTAGGAATTTCATCATGCAACAGATGCCTTACTTTGGAAGAAACCATTACAATGCGAGTAGCCTTGCCTTTTGGCAGCTAGGGGTGGCACCAGGATACCACATGATGTTGTTTTCTACTTAGGGACGGGGTATTCACCCGAACCGACGGTTGATTGTTGAAGCCACTTTTCGTCACCTTCTCAGACCACAAAATTTGATAAGAATTGTTGAAGACCCAATTTATGGAGAGATTTATGTGCTTTACAAGAGTTCACAAGAAGCAGACATGTTTTATAGATATAATGTGGATGTGGATGGAGATGTTGTCATCTTTGGTACAGTTCACTACCTCTGGGTTTGGGGACTGTATCAACCAATTCAGTACCTTCGCAACTGCAAACGCCTCCCACATTAACTCTTAGAATTTGTGAAACTTTTATGTTAATGAAGTTTATATGTACTCCCACTATGTACTGATGAAGCCTCCGGATTAGTGTGTATGAGTACTGCATAATCGTTGAACTATTACTTTGGTTGAACTGTTAATTGAATCAGTTGGTCTTGATTGCGGTCCACTTGTGCACCTCTATGTAAGCACAGAGGATCCAAAACTGGCCTTCTTCTATAGGTGGATAGTACGAAGCGCTGGTGACATAGCATTTCATTTTGGCGGGAGTGCGAGGGTTTTCTAGGACGTTTTGGCACCTTGGCAGGATACAAAAGCAAAGACAAAAGACCCGGGCCGACCTCTTGACTCAGAGTATGCAACAACACATTGAACCCTGACTGTCGAGGCTGCATCTAGCTCCAATTCCTCGCCGTGGTCGACAGCATCCCCGGGCACTATTGCGAGAAAGAACACCGGCTTCCAGCAAAAGAGGCTACAATAGGAGGGGGCCACCCATCCCATACCGTGACCACCCTTACCCATACTAGCCACCACTTTTGTGTCATTGTGGCTTGAAGATGCCTTGGTGGATTTTGTGGAGTGATCAAAACCCAGGACACATCGAGAGAGTGTCTCTTCTTCGTGAAACACAGAGAGAGTGATCTAAACCCAGTACTAAGTAGTACGACTCCTCGAGAGAGTGTCTCTTCTTTGTGAAACACAAAGAGATCCCCCTTGGTGATTATTCTGGCGAAACAGGCTCATCGCCATAGAAAAAATCATATCTTTCTTGTATCGGATAAAGATACTTTGTATATGATAATTTTTAGCGCTCCATGAGATCTAAAAATTGCTAGTTTTGAGTTTTGTCATTTGAGGTTGTTAAAATGCTCAAAAAATAGTGTAAAGTTCAAGCAGCATATTCAACAAAGAGAAAAAAAGATTATGTAATTTAATATAAGTACTCCCTATGTCCCATAAAAGTGTCATTTTCACTTCCTAAGAAGTTAAGCATTTTTAATTTTCACCAAATATATATAAGGTATTAATATGTTTTCGTAATAAACTTATTTGAAAATATAAATATTGATAATATTTTTTCTATAAACTTAGTCAAACTTAAGAAAGTTTGACCAACATGAGTCTCATAGCGTCTCTTTTTTATGGGACTGAGGGAGTAATGTTTTCACTCAAAAGTACTAAGTAGAAACTAATACTTCTACCTCTGAAGATTTTAGCCTGTGCACGGATCGATAGATGGTGCTAAACTGGAGGTGAAATAGCCTTGTAGGGCGCCACAAATCAAGCTTCATCTTTTGGTACACAAAATAGTAACCAGCTCCTCAGTCTCCCTATTTCTTCTTGGCATGTCTAAACGTCAGCCAAATAAACAAGCTGCAGATTCCTTGTGACAGGCCGTTCATTTCTCTTATCATTATTTTGTGAATTGCGTTATATACATCCAGCTGCCCTCCACACATTGCACATTATTCTCGTACTAGTAGTTTTTTGAGAAAATATATATATATATATATATATATATATATATATATATATATATATATATATATATATATATATATATATATATATATATACTAGTAAATATGCCCGTGCGTTGCAACGGGAGAAGAAAGACTATCAGACATTCATGAAAAACGATGACAAGAACGGTACATATCTATTTTCTTTTTTTGTTTTTCACAAAACTTAAAAGCTATAGTTTATTTTTTGATGATTAGGACATCTATAATATAAGCAAATGTTGGCTAGTACAATAATATTCTATTATGTCCATATGAAATTTAAAATAAATTTTTAATAGAATTTTTCTCCCGTTACAAAGCACATAAATATTATCTTCATACTATTTAGATAAAGTTTCCTTTGTGGACCCATAATCAAGAAATGGTCTATCCGCTGATGAGGAGATCTCCTTTAAGTTTTACACATGTAACCTTTGTCGGGAAATGCACTGTTACAAATATATATTTTAGAGACAATTTTATTTAACCAGATCGGACAACAAAACAGGTCAATATTTTAGTTTAAAATTTCATTAGTTGGACCAAAGGTGTAACCGGTCACAATAAGATACACTATTCAAAATTGCATTAATATCTTGGTAGTGAGAATCTCTTTTCTTTCTTCTTAAAAGAGAGTGAATAGTTTAAAATATCTATATTTTATTTATTATTTGTTTTTGATATTTATGGAAACAACAGAACAAATTAGAAGTATTATTAGAGGCTTTCAGCTTATAAGCCCAAGATAATAGAAGAAAACATTAACATCCCAACGGGCTGTGCAGTCAACCATGCCAGGCCTCATTCGACCTAAGCCCAATCAGTATCCCTCCTCTCTCCGCATGGGCCAAGGCGTTAGCAACTTGGGCCTAGGCCGCCATTTCATGGTGCAGCACCCTCTCCCGCAGGCCTGACTACTGTCTGAACGATCTCAGCCGCTAATAATCATCCGATGGCCGCAGATGCGTGAGCGCAGAACAAAACCGCGACCTGACCCAACCCTAGCTCATTTCTTCATCTCCACTCAGACTTACACCCTCACGAGCAGCCGTCGAAGGAGCGGGGCGGCGCCGGCGCAGAACGGCGGGTGGAGGCGGCACTGGTGCGGGCCCACTCGCCGGAGCACGCGCGCAACTGAGGCTGCACGCGGCTCCGTCGAGCAGCTCCACGCCGGTGCCCGGTGCGCGCGCGGGAACTTCAGCGTTGCAGGACCGCTGCGCTCTCATGGTTCGTGACCCTTGCCGCGTCTGCTGGTGTCGAGGCCCAGATCATACCGATGCATTTCGATTTTTTCCCGATTTTTTATATATATCCCGGCCCGCGCCGATCGAAGCGCTGGCGGCCGCGCCGATCCGATCACAGGCGGCCCCGGCCGGCCTCCAGCTAAGCACCGGTCGGCTGTCGCGCAACCCCGCCCCGTCCCTCTTCGCGCGCGGTTAGGAGAGGAGGTGGCGGCTGCGCGGCTCGAGCCGGGAAGAAGGGCGCGGGCGGCGGTGGCTTTATTGGTTCGATATTGGTGTGTGGTGACGCTGATTTTGTTCTGTGGTAACTCGATCCAGTTCTATTTGGTATTCAGTTTGTTTTTCTTGATTGGGTCTCGAACTCGATTTGTTTGTTTGTGATCTTTCCATATAGACTCCTGATCTGTCTCGATTAGTTTGTTTGTGATCTTTCCATATGGACTCCTTATCTGTCTCTAGCTCGTACCGGCGCCTTAGATCCTTAGATTAGATAGATAGATATAGATAGATGAGGCCAGACGAAAAAAAAAATCCAGACAAAAAAGAGATTTTGAGCGGATACGGGGAGAGGGGAGGCAGACAGACAGATACGGGGAGGAAGCTGGACGACCGGACAGAAACGGCAGACAGAAAAGGGGCGGAAACAAAAAAAACTACAGAAATTTTCCTTTTTAAATATTAGGTATAGATATATATATATATATATATATATATATATATATATATATATATATATATATATATATATATATATATATATATATATATATATATATATATATATATATATATATATATATGTGAAGTTCAAGACAGGAATCAATATAATTGTGATGTGATTTCAGGAATCAGGATACGTACCGTGTTGGAAGACCTACGACTGCAGTTGGGGGCTGTATGTTCATCATTGGTCGCATGCATGCCTTGATTATCGTTTTCTGGTGACTGGGTGTTGCCTGTCGGCTTGCGCTTTGTCCTATGTGACCTGCAGGCGTTTCTTAGGTTAGCGTTTGCCACCCCCTAATCGCCCGCCAGAGCGAGTGCTGCCTGCAACGCATGACTCGCCATGAGCCCATGACAATCTGGAGCCGAGCAACTTCTATCTGAACATCTTCTCATCCGTCTTTTCCTCGACGGTTTCGATCGAAACTGGAATACAAGATGACGGAACATGTGACGCTGGAGTGAGTGTGATTAGCATCTGCAGTCCCATCCCATCCATCTGTAATTCACCGTCTCTGAGCTTTTTCTTGAACACTGAGCGGTGAGCACAATAGCTGCAGCCCGTAGCCAGACCTCAGCCACCGCAGCGGCCGAGATGAGGCGCCGCCACCTTCCGCCAGTGATGTTCCTCGTCGTGCTCTTGCTGGTGTCCCTCTCCTTCTGCCGCCACCTGCTTCTCCCGTCCCAATCCCAATACACCGAAGACGACGCGCTCCTCCGCCGGCTATCGGCGATCGACGTCGGCGGGGACCAGATCGTTGCCGACGCCGCCGCGATGCTGGCCCACGCCTCAATATCCTCCTCCCCCAGCCATGACAACCACCACCACCGCCTCCTCTACCTCCGTCTCCCATACTCCAGCAACGGCACCTCCGGCTCGCGGGCGCGGCAGAGGACCATGCTCCGCCTCCGCGTCCCCAGCGACACGCTCCCGAACGACGGCTCCCTTCTCGCCAGCTACCGCGCCTTCCTCCGCGCGCACCAGCACCGCCGTCGGGGCTCCAACAATGTCGCCGGCGTCATGGGCGACCTCCCGGGCCTCCTCGGCCTGCGCCGGCGCCAACGCTTCCGCACCTGCGCCGTCGTCGGGAACAGCGGCATCCTCCTGGGCTCCGGGCGGGGCCGTCAGATCGACGCGCACGACTTCGTCATCCGCCTCAACAACGCCCCCGTGGCGGGCTTCGCGCGCGACGTCGGCGCCAGGACGTCGCTCACCCTGGCGCACTCCTTCGTGCTCCACCGCTGCGCAGCGCCCTCGGCAGCCACCACCCCGGGCTGCGCCTGCCACCCCAACGGCCGCGCGGCGCCGCTGGCGATGTACGTCAGCAAACCCGAGCACCTCCTGTACGTGCTCGCCTGCAACGCCACGGCCACGCCGGCGGCACCGTTCCGGCTGCTCCTCACCGACGCGCGCCTCGACGCGCTGTGCGCGCGCGTCGCCAAGTACTACTCGCTGCGGCGGTTCGTGGCGGGCACGGGGGAGCCGGCGAGCGGCTGGGCGCGGAGACGCGACGGGAGGGACCCGTACTTCCACTACTCGTCGGGGCTGCAGGCCGTGGTGACCGCGCTCGGGGTGTGCGACCGGGTGTCCATGTTCGGGTTCGGGAAGGCGGCGGGGGTAAAGCACCACTACCACAGCAACCGGAGCAAGGAGACTGAGGTGCATGACTACGAGGCCGAGTACCAGTTCTATGGAGATCTCCAGGCGCGGCCGAAGGCGGTGCCATTCCTCGGCGAGGCGCCGGGTTTCGTGTTGCCGCCGGTGAAGCTCTACTGGTGACGTTTTGGCCAAGGGACGGAGGCGTCACGTTGGGCATGCAGTTTGGTTTGGCCTATGCGACTTGGACACTTGGTGCTCCCTGATGCCTAGCAATCATAACGCTTGGAAAGCTGTTAATAATCTCCAGAGCTACCGCTGCCGTCATGAACTCATGACTCGTATATATATGACAAATCTTGATTCTCGAGAGTAGCAAGCTACAACTGAAATGTTCACACTTGCTGCCTTGCATGGAAAACTACTAGCTGGATCGCTCCCTTAGACTATCCGCACTCATGCACCTCTATATTTATCCTCTAAAAGGAATATTTCATTCTAATCACCACAAAATATACAGTTTTCCCACATCTATCTATCATCTATATCATCATCTATCCACTATGGGGTCCACTTGTCACTTTATCTAAATATATTCATGTGACATCTTATTTTAAAGTATTTATTAAAACGAATTTAATAGTACAATCGAATTTTAATTTGATTCTTTGATTTGCGAGTTATAACATTTTTTTGTTGGTTGAAGCAGTGGGGCCCGCTGCTGGACCCATGCTCCCTCTCCCACGTGTGCGCTCTTCTTTCCCAGAGAGCAGTACCGGACGAACTGTGCTACACTAAAAATAGCGGATCACCATCGGCTACCGTAGTTTTTAGAGTATCCGGTGCGGCTTCTCCATCCGGTAAAAGTTACTACAGGAGCGTTTTACAGGTACCGGTGCGGTCGGTCTTAGCATAGTTTTAGATTTCGGTGTAAGCAAAAATAAATATCGGAGGGGGCCGGTAAGACTGGTAGGCTGATTTTCGGCCAAAATTTCGCCAATACCGGTCAATGTTTGGCCAAAATTTAATCAAAATTTACAATATCACTCAATACCGGTCAAAACTGGTCGAAACCGGCTAATATCGAAGGGGACCGATAGGACTGATATTGACTGGTTTTCGCCGGTTTTTGGCCAGTTTTGAGAACTATGTCCTTTAGACATATTTTTGGAGAATGCTATACTGCACTTTGGGTGATTCAATCTCCATCAACTTTTTTTCATCAATCAACGAACACAACATACCTGGTTTGTCAACTTCTTCGTTTCCGGCAAGGCTTTCAGTGAGTTAGGGTTCATCTATCCCCAGTGGGCTTAGAAGGAAAGAGAATCTGTGGGCAGCAGTCCAGCAGTGGCAATGGACAAGGGGGCAGCATGGGTGAGGCGGTGGTGGCACCGCCGGCTAGACAGTGGAGCAAGGTTGTTGGGCGGGACAAGGGCACGGGTGTCATGGTGACAGCCTAGCGAAGTTGGGTTAGCATGGCGTGCGGTGGCAGGTGGTGGCGAATCCAGTGGCAGGGAGCCGCTAGAGACTGGAGGAGGAGGGCAGGGCAGGAGCGTGGATATCGTAAATGAGCACAAAAATGAGACGCCCGTATTGGGAAAGTGCTCTCTGGCTAGCCGGAGTCCCTCAACGACGCCAAAGGTGGAGAGGAAGGGAGAGCTTTGGAGAGCCATGAGGGAGATCGAGCAACGGGTGATGATAGCGGCTAGGAATGGGAAGCAGCGAGCGAGGAAGAAGAAGAAGAAGAAGAAGAAGAAGAAGAAGAAGAAGAAGACGTGGGGTTTTGGGATGAGAGAGCTGAGCCGTTGGTTCACCCACTACTACAGAATAAACAATCACTGCCGGCTCTATCACTGCTAGAATTTTAAAACCAACACTAATAGATGCATCACTATCGGTTCGTAAGGAAAAAAACCTATCACTACCGGATTTTCTAACAAACCGACAGTGATAGATATTATCACTGCCGGTTAGTAATAAAAGCCGGCAGTGATATATATCTATGTCGGTTACATTTACCAAACCGGTAGTGATCCATAGGCCTCGGACCTAAAATTTTTATTCATCCTAGTTAACTCAAGACTAACGTCCGTGACTCCTCTCTTCCCCTCTCTGTCCGCTCTCTCTCCTCGAGCAGAAACACATTCGAACTCCCCAGACCTCCTCCCAAATCTCCCCCTCGCTCAGACTCCACGGATCCACCTCGCCGTGGGCACGAGGCCGCTACAGGTGCTGGCGAGCAGTTGGGACCCAGTGCGGCGTGGGCACAAGGCCGCCGCGGGCGCCAACGAGCGGTCGGGACCCGGCGCGGTGCGGGTACGAGGCCGCCGCGGGGCCAACGAGCGGTCGGGACCCGGCGTGGTGCGAGTGTGGATCGACCCAGCAAGAGCGCAGGTGAGTGGCGCGAGCGCAGGTCCACCCCGGCGGCTTCTTCCTCCTGGCGCTGGCAAGCGGCTTGGCGCGGATCCACCCGGCGGCTTCTTCTTGTTCTTGGCGCGGGCAAGTGGCTAGGCGCAGATGCACCCCGACGGCTTCTTCCTCCTGGCCTCCCCTCCCTTCCAACCTCCCTGTATGTTTTATGAATCAATTTTTGGAATCCCAATTTGTCTTTCTTTTTGCGAAAGAATCAATTTGTGGAATCCCAATTTGTGATGTACAAATCGATTTGTTGATGAGTTGATGTGATGTGTTGAATCCCTCGTTTTTCTGTGATGTATGTATTGTTTCTTGGATGAACTATGGTGGTAGCAGGGTTTCTTGTATGATTCCCTCCTAATATGTGATGTATGAATATATCTTGTATGATTTGTGGACGAGCATGCTTGTTGTTGCTGGATTCCTTTTTTTGTTTTGTTTTTTAGACCTATCAGTGCCGGGTGAAGTACCGGTAGTGGTAGCAACGAGGCATCACTGCCGGTACGCTACTGTCAGTTCAAAATTCGGTAGCAAAGGAGGATTTTGAACCGATACTGATGTCAAGAACTGAGGTAGTGACCGGATCAATGGTCAAAAAATCTAGTGTTTTTGGACCCCATAACACATGAGTGCTCGCTAGACTTTCCTTCCACGTACTCCCTCCGTCTCAAAAAGAGTGACGTTTTTTACTTTTAGACATCGTGTTTGACCGTTTGCCTTTTTCAAAAATTTTGTGTAAATTATAAAATAAATAAACCATTATTAAAGTATCACTAATGATAAAATAAGTCATAACAAAATAGATGATATTTATACAAAAAATTTTGAATAAGACAGATAGTCAAAATAGATGTCTGAAAGTAAAAAATGATACTTTTTTGGGATAGAGGGAGTAGACTAAAAAATCATTCAAAGTGACTCCAATATGAGTCATGCTAAGTTTCATGCGTGCAAGTAAACATATGCATAGTCCAGGGCTCTAGACTGCCATTAGCTGGATTTTCTCCGCCCACCAAAAAAATGTTTTCATGCATCAACACGTGTCCATTTGCATGTTTCATGAATTGACAAGTGTCCATCAACATTTTTTTTATGTATTGACAAGTGTCCATATTGCTACATTAGTATGACAAATGGTATCAAGCATGCCTTCATGCATGTCTAGAATAGTCGTTACTACTACTACAACTATTAATTAGTATTAAGGCACATAATGAAAATGTAACTCTAACATGCACATGACCTTAGGGCCTTGGTGGATTATAGAACTAATAATTGTTAGTCCTAGCTAAAATTTAGCCCTCCTTTGGAATGGAGGAAAAATAAAGGATGAACACAGGATTCAAATTCCTATGAATCGGGTCCAGTAGCTGCCTTTGTTGTAGGAAGTGATCATAGGAAAGAAACTTTCCTTTCCCTTCAATTCAATTCCATAGGAAAGATATAGGAAAAAAAATTCATTTTGACTTCATGGAAAGATCCTGTCCATGGGGAAAGAGGCACACAATGGATTAGTGGGAGCTGCTTCTATTCAAGGGAGTAAACAAGTTTCACATTTTTAGTCCAAAAAATCCAACAAACAAAATCCTAGTGAGGTTTTTAAACCACAAAAATCTTGAGAAAAAGATCCTAGAGGTAGATTGGGACATGTGACACCCAAATAAAAATATATAGAGCCTATGCAAATATCTCCAGAAGATTCCAAAAATTAAATTTTTCTTTGGGAAAATGAGAAGGATATCCAAAAAATCTGATTCTAATTAATTCTAAACATCTTTTAAAAACTTTTCACTACAAAATTATGGGATGTATTATGTAACCAGCATGAATAAAACATACATTCATATTGAATGCATTCATGTTAGTTGCATCTCATATCTCTCTTGTGAAACGTTCATAAAATGCAATTAGATAAAAATAAAATATTTTAGGACTTTTCTAGTTTTTTCTGGACATTTTCTATTTTTTAGAGCTAAATCCAATTTCTGAAAGCTTTTAGAGATATTTTCATGAGCTCTAAATTATTTTATTTTGGTTTCTCGTGTCCCATTCTGCCTGTAGAATGCTTTTTCGAAGTTTAGAAGCTTCAAGATATTTTTTGTGGTTTAAAAAAATCCTATAATGCTATTGCAGAATTTGTTTTTGAACTAAAAATCCTGAAAACCATATCTGACTAGGACAAGAGAAAATATAAACTCCGACTATATCTTGGGGAGGTAAGATGTACTGTACTTTTCTTTTTTTTTATTACGAGACATTTGTGACAGATTTATGAATGAAATTTTCTTTTGTGGAGAAGAAACAAGCCATGAATTTACTAACGAAGATTCCAATGCTAGTACAAGTCGTTCATCGGTTCTGAGCTGGTCACATCCTGTTCATGTTTCTGTTGCAAGCTGGGTTGGCCGCAAGGCTTGTGATCCACACCTGGTCGGCGACCACCGCGTCATCGTTGTCGTTCCGGTGCCACGCCCAAAGCGCATGCGTGGCGTTCACCACCTCAAGCCGCCCGTGCCCGAAGCTGGCCTCCCGGAACGCCGAGATCGCCGGCTGCGGGTCGACGAACTTCCCCGCCAGGCCCTCCCGGTTACCGCCGTCGCCGACGGTGACGTACACGGGCCCGCAGGGATCCTCCTTCCCGGCGCGCACGCGCGTGAACCGCTCGTACGCGTGCACGTGCCCCGCGAACACGGCGTCCACGCCGCTTGCGCCGCGCATCAGGAGGAGGGGCTCCATGGCGTCGCGCATGGCGTCGCCGTCCCCGCGGTGCGCGTCGTTGCTGCTGTACCACGGCGCGTGCACCAGCGCGACCACGAACGCCGTCCGGCGCCGGTCGACCGCGGCCAGGTCGCGCTGGAGCCACCGGTGCTGCGCGCTGCCCGCGGCGTGGTCGGCGTAGGAGCCCAGCATGAGGACGTGCACCGCGCCGCCCGCCGCGTCGAAGGAGTAGTAGAGGTTGTCGCCCGACGGCGGCGGCGACGCGCCGGCGGCACCCGCGGCCGCGACGACGTCGTGCGGCATGCGCCACCGCGCGTTGTAGGCCCGGAAGGGCTCCGGCTCCACGAGCGGCAGCCTCTCGACGTCGTGGTTGCCCTCCGTCACCATCCATGGCCGCGCGCTCGCCAGCGGCTCCACGAGGCGGCCGTAAGAGTCCCACCGTTGCTGGATGAAGTCGGCGTAGGAGAGGTCGCCGGGGAGGAGCAGCATGTCGTAGTCCGTGGCCGCGATGTGCTTCAGCGTGGAAGCTGTCCATCCCGTCTGCCCAAGGTCACCTGCAATAACATAGCGATTGATGCCATTATTGCCATGCCCATCAAGACACACGCCATGATCGAGGCCAGCTGAGCTTGGACACGCACATGGCACATAATGCGACGCTTACCGACGACGACGAAGTTGACGGGGAGGGTGGCCGGCGGCGTCCGGAGGGAGAACTCGCGAGAGGAGCTGGAGCTGCAGCGGTAGTAGTACGTCGTGCTGGGCCGCAGTGGCCCGATGACGGCGTCGTGGATCTTCCCGGAGTGGTAGAGGACGTAGGAGTAGGTCGTCGTGCTCCCGGTGGCGGAGAACGGGTACTGGCCGGACGACGTACCGTACTCGACGATCGCCGGCGCGTCGTCCTTGGTGATCCATGTCACCCTCATCCTGTCAGGCCCGACCACTGATATATGCACCTGAAATATATTTGCACAAATATTGCTCACGTACTCGATCTTTTCAAGTTACTACTTACTAGTCAGGAGCAAGGTTTTTAATTTCGGTATTGCAAAAAATTTCGGGCACCACCTAAATTACCGAATTTCGCGAAATTCGGCCGAAACTTCGCCGAAATTTTTTCAGAGACTAGCACATGAAGTATGCTTTTTTTCTAAAAAAATAGATCTAAACAAATATTAGTATGATTTATGAATATACATCAATTGAATAGAAGAATATGCAATATAAACAATAGAAAATATGACTTTAGAGTTATATAGCACATGTATTAGTATACTACAAAATTTCGGATTTTTCTGTCGGCCACCACCAAAATTAACGAAATTCGCCGAAAGTTTGAACCCTGGTCAGGAGCAGCCATGTCACAATGGCAATGACAAAACATGTCCAAAAAAATAAAAATACTGCATCCAGTGGCTTAAAACAGATATATACGGTTCAATTTCCCTGCTTTTGCTTCTCTTTACTCTTGCAAGTCTATTTTTTTCTTTGTTTGACAAGTACTTTATTATTGGCAACAACTATATAATTCTGAAAAATGTGGAATGCCTTATGTTGTCTACCAGACGGCACTTCACCGTTTGTAATGACGATGATTTTCACACGGGCCCTATCAGACTTTGCCATGTGTATGCAGACAAGAGTCACACGGCAGTGAGGAAAAGATGAAGAGTGGATCAATAATGCATATTGCCATGACTGATGCACTAGCAGTGTGCGTTTGGATAGAAGAAACGTTTCAGTTTCTGATGAGAATCACCCGAATCACTTCCAAACGGTCTTTCCAGCAAGTGATTCAGAACCGAAACGTTTCACCGTTTTGATGTACACACGTGAAACAGCAGGAGGCTGGTTTCGCATAGATTCTCTTCTCATTGCTTCTTACTTTTTTTTGTTCTTTTTTCAGTTAACTCTTTTTTAGTGCAACAAGTTAACTAGTTCTCCATCCGCAAAAAGTTTAGAATTTTTTGAACATATTTTATTTACATGATTTTTTAATCAGAATCTGGTTACCCGCCAAAGGGTTCCATAAAGTGATTCCGATTTATCATCATAAACGTTTCTTGAGAGAATTTGGATCTTAAATGTTTCTACGAGAATCTGAGCCCTGCCAAACGCACACTAAGTGCACCGTCGGTGACACTAACCTAAAGTTGCTTTGCATAGCTCATGATTAGCCCCGCACCAAACACCAAGTCGCATCAGAATACCTAAAAAATGATGGTGGATGGAAGTGGATGAATGGGAAACCAAGAAACCCAAAGGAACGTCCTTTTTGTGAAATCAAACAACGGCAATTTGTTGTAATCCAACAAGAACCATATATGAATGCCGTATATAATTTCTTCCCGTTCCTACCTTGAACATCCCTAGAATTATCAGTCGTGTCACATGACGAAGCTATGATTTAGGATTATGGCTTGGTTGATAGTGGCTACTAGGCATGATTAATTATGGCTGGATTCGTCACTCCACCAGGCAATTTCTTTCTTTCTTTTTTTGAAAACGACCACCAGACAAATTCGAGTTGGATGGCCAGGAATACTACCTGTTATCGTATTCAAAATTTGCAAACATAATCGCACGAAGTACTAGCTTAGCACAAAATGCTCAAAACATGCATGCTGCAATAACTGAACCGAATCACTGTACGATGCAGGGTTTGTAATGCTAACATTGGTATTCAGAATTCAGAACCTGGTCAGGTTTGGCTCGGCGGAAAACCCACCGCCACAACACACAAGGAGATCTTTGAGAAAAACAAGATGGAGGCATGGCAACCTTGTACAGAGAGCAATAACGCGCACCTGCTGCGGCGTCTGGCCGCCGGCGTCGTCGCGGTCGGCGTCCTGGAGCAGGGACAGCGTCTCCCTCGGCGCCGGCCGCACGTACGGCGACGTCACGGCGAGGCACACCGGAGTGACGAACAGGGCGGCGGAGGCGGCGAGGACGACGAGGAGCGCCAGCGCTGGCGCCATGCTTCTTCCTCCCATTGCCATGGTCACTCACACCTCACAATCCAAAGGTCGTCTGAATCTGACCAGATTGTTCTAGCTGAAAAAATGGGAAGTAGTAGTGGAGTGTGGGGGAGTGGCCACTGGTCAGCCACCAGCCAGGGTCACGAGTATTTTTTACTCCCTCCGTCCTAAATTACAAGACGTTTGACAAGACGTTTGATTTTTTTATTCTAAGTTTGATCATTCGTCTTATTCAAAAAATTTGTGCAAACATAGTCAAATTTAAATCATTCTTGAGAAACTTTTATTAATATACCAAGCCACGATAAAAGAATTGATATTTTGCACAAATTTTTAAATAAGACGAGTGGTCAAACTTGATGTCAAAAAAATCAAACGTCTTATAATTTAGGATGGAGAGAGTACGTAATACTAATAAATAAATAAAAGGAGAACTTGGGCTGCGCACGCACCACCCAGGTGTGGCAGCCAGGCAGCTGGATGAATTTAATGAGCTGCGATGAATGAACGTATCCGACGTGGATTTTTTTAAATACGCAAAAATTTACGTATCTCTACTATAATGGAATATTTAAATTATATTTGGTTCATCTAGTAAAACGTCCCTCGCTGAGAACCTCCGACCATTGAGTACCTAGAAAACTGCACATAGGAATTCGTCTCCATTAAAATTATGGGCTAATAAAACACCTAGATCAGATCTGATGATTGCCAATGAAAGTTTGATGCAAGGCTTCAAACTCAGCCCCCTGCCCGCGCTTCCGCCCCACACCCGCACGCTTCCGCCGGTTAGGGTTCGAATACGCACGATCACGGAAAAAACGATCACAGAAAACAAAGAAAAAAAAACCGACACTCTGTCGCCTCCTCCACGATCCCGCCGCCGGCCGTCTCCTCCCGGAACAGGACGAGAGCGGCCTTCTGGTGATCGCGTCCTCGACCATTGCGAGTACAGGATAGCAGTTCGACGCCCCTCGCAGTCCTTTGAAGGAATTCCGTCGTCCCTCTCTCCCAGCGACGCGGCCGTAAGGCATAAGCAGTCTACGCCTCCGCCCATCGGCCCCTCCGCTCGCTGCCGCACGCATGTCCAAGCACCCCGGCTCCGTCGCCGCCCAGCCCGGCACCACCGCTCGTACCTGGTGATCGCATCCTGGACCATTGCCTCGAGTACAGGAGCACCAGCGTGCCGGCGCCCCGACGTCTCCATCCTCGGCTCCTGGCCCTAACTAGCTTCGTCCGTGGTAAGATAGTAAGTACAGGTTACATAGTCACATGTACGCAAGGTCAATCATCATTCATCAATGGATCTCCGTCGCTAGGTATTTAAGACTGCACTCGTAATTGCAATTAATTCATTTAATCTCAATCTCCGCCGTGCAGCCGCGCGAGGTCCGTTCTGTGCCATCTCGTGCTGCAGCAATCCCGCTCCGGCCAATTGATGAGCGTTTCACATGGTACCTGAAGCTGGGAAGCAGCGCCAAGACGGAAGGAAGAATGATCGTGATTAGTTGCGGCAAGTTAGCAAGCAAGGTTATGAATATATTTCTGTTAACATAGATCAGATGTCTCCAAATATAAGACTCCAGTGCACTGTTACGGTTGCTTGTCTGGTAATTTTGGTAGGGCGTTGATGTGAGTATTCTCTGAAACTTGAACTGAAACCCGTGGGTGCTGCTCCCTAACACTTGCTGAGAATATCATTGTCAGGTGCGTTGGCAAGCAGACGGCGACCGCACGTGCGTGGCATTGCCGCTGATTCAATAAAAGTTCAGGTTTAGACTGCATTTCAGGTTTTCGTTCAATCTCTGCTGCTGATTCACTTTGTTCAGAAGATTCTAAATATAAGTTCAGGTTTTGAGTTTAGACTGCATTTCAGGTTTTCGTTCGTTACCTGCTGCACAATGTTGCAACTGTGGTTATGTTGATGACACAAATATTACAGTGAGGGAACGCTTGCACAATCTTACTGACCGGCTCTACAGACTGACCGTCTGAACTTCGAAATGTCTACACCGGGAGATACACCTGATGCGCTAAGCGACATCACCAACATCGCAGGTATGATTTCAATAATAAATATGTATACAACACTTTTGGGGTGTCACTCTGATTTCCTATATATATCGAAACGTCCACTTTAGATGAGGCCTCGCTGAAGAGGGAGCAAAGAAACATGCAACAACGCAATCGTCGAGCTGAGATGACCGACGAACAAAGGGAAGAGATTAAGAAAAAACAACGTGAATACCAGCGTGATTACCGAGCACGAAAGAAGATTGCGTCCCAAAATAGTAGCACTTCCTGTGCTTTGACTGCAACAGTGCCAACAACATCAACCACGGGTACTTAATCTCTTTGACACTTCACCTTGCCAACCATTTAACAATGACGAAAATATGTGCAGGTACTAATTACGCCAAGATGGACCAAAACACGCCAATTATATTGGACAAGGAAAATATATCACCAGATGCACATCGACGACAAATGACAGTGCTCTAACTGTAGACAACGGCAAAGATCACCCAGGTAACGATGAGTTTATTGTGTAAATTTATTTTAAATCTCTAATAATAATAATAATAATAATAATAATAATAATAATAATAATAATAATGTGTCTGGACATAGAAACGAGACCTGCAGACAATACTAGAATCAATGCGAGTACGCAACAGCGGAAACGAAGAGCTGACATGACCGATGAACAAAGGGAAGAGATTAATAGGAGACAATGTAAGTACCAACGGGAATTTTTGTTTGCAAGTTGCAGGTAATTTTCAGCAGCTGTGATCCTCTTAATTCCTTTTGAACTATCTTTGAGTGTGGCTGCAATTACTTGGCTACAGATCAATTTTAAATTTATATTTTTTTACGAATTGTGCATTCATTGTTGCTACCTGAATGGCAATTAATATGGTGACTTAAATTTTTTAGCACAAACAATGGCAACACCTATTGGAAACTTTATTTTTTATTTTATTACTAACATTCTTCTTTCAACTTGTAATTTGAACTGCAATTTTCCTGTGGTTGGTGGTTGCAGTGACGGCTTGGCAACAGGAAGGATAGCCTATGTCACATTCAAAGACATATGCACTCATATGGAAGGAATATACATTTTTTTGATACAGGTGATATATGGCAATAGAAAAATTGTCAGTTCAATATGAATGAACTACATCTCATCAAAGAATTTTAATTTCATTTTTTTAGCAGAGATGGCATGATCATAGTCACAAAGTTTATGGGTCGATGGGGTCGAGGTACGGGGTTGGGGTACGTGGTACGCTACTTGCGAGAGACTTTTACACTTTGGGTCAAAAATGAACCCGTGAACCCGGGTCGAGGTCGACGAACCCAGGTTGAGGGTCGAAGGTGGTGAACCCGTTTTATGTGACTATGGGCATGATGTGCCTTCCTCCGAGGGCCCCTCAGCCATGTCGATGATCTTTGTCATCCACTTTTAGGTGTGGACCGCCATGAGGAGGAGCTCTGGATTGATAGCTGGTGGATGGCATGACGCGCCTTTAGATGCAAATAGGTTTGGAGACCTATCATCATCTCAGGCAAGCCTTCACTTCAAACAACCTATGTTGCAGATGTCTATATGTTATTAGTATTGTATTATATATGTTCTTAGCAACAAGGATGTTGTTCACCACTAATACTTGTATCAAGAGGTTTATGATGCCTTTTCCTTTACTTTGTCTGTTCCAAATTAAGCAGTTACCAATTCATTTTGTTGGTTGCCCTTGAGGCGAAGTATGATATCATGAGCATTTCAGCTCACAGCTTCTATTCTCAGACTGCATAGGAAGCTTTGCACAGTTGCAGCATCATCCTTGGAGAAATATGGTTCAGACGTTGCAACATTGGAGAAGCAAGTAAGAAATTAATTACATTTAATGATATCAGTCATTTATTGTTTTCCCTTTTGGGGGCCTCCGATATGCATTTAAATGTCATATCTTTATTTCTGTATTATTGATTTTTAGTAGATCTGAAGGTCTGATGGTGAGGGAAGAGCGGACTCTAGGCTGTGCAAGTGCAAGCCTCTCCTAACGTGCTGGCTCCGAGCAAGTGGAGGCAGACCAATAGGCAATGTTTGCAGGGCCCTCACAGTGGAGGGAGAGTCGAGGCTGAGCTGAGCGACGTAAAGTGGAGGATGAATGGTGGCATGACAAGCCGAGGCTAAGACCTATGACAATTTTGATTATATATTTGCTATGAGCTCAACAATATGATAACTCATTTTCAAAAACATATTGTCCTTTTTTTTTACCGTTAGCATGGCTACTGTAGCTGCAGTGTAAAATGTTGGGAATTATATTTGTGAAATTATGTTTGTTTCTATATGAAAAGTGTCCATACGAAAATTGTCACATGAATTTGATCGTGATTTGGGTTTTACCGTAGCGTTAGCACGGGCATTCTACCGTGGCCTTAGATGGTTAAGGCGAGACATAACTTCATCATGCCTTGTTATGTATAAATGTTTTCTAGACTGTATAATGGTCATATACAATTGCGTGAAAGTTGAATTATGGAAAAAAAATATCTCCTCTGAAATAAAGCCGTAGCGTTAGCACGGGCACTATACTAGTCATTATATTAAATAAACATACAACGAAGGCCTACGTGGATATTTCAGGTAGGAAGAGTAATCTGGCTTTTTCTGACTTTTCGTCGACTTTCGGTGTGACTTGACTTGTTTGCACAGTCTTGTTCAGCGCAGGGACGTGGATCTGAAGATTGGGCCGGCGGACACGTGCTGCGTTTCGGCCGGCTCGCGTGTGCGTGATTTTGTTGCAGTGGGCACGAACCAGAGATTTGTGGTGTGGCTGAAGATAACAAAAACAAGGGCATTTTGTCTAGGCAATAATATATTAGAGCTAGAATTCAAACACGCGTGACAAATTTTCGTTGGCTAAAATATATGTGACTAAGCCTCCTTTAGAATGGAGGAATAAAAAATATATGAAAATAGGAAAAATATAGGGATAGGATAGGAATGTATGAGAAATTAAAAATGTAGAAAATTCGCATGTCTAGACATTTGAATGGGCAAAGGAGGAACACATAAATGTCAAAGGAATTTTATGAGTAAATATATATTGCTTTCTTAATCAACCTGCTCTATCTGTTCCTAAATATTTGTCGTTTTCACTTTTCAAGAAAGAAGTTTGACTAAAAATATGTTAAAAATATTAATATTTATGGTACATAATTAGTATCATTGGAAAAATCTTTCAATCTAGTTTTTTAATAAATTTATTTGGAGATACAAATGTTGCACGTATTTTCTACAAATCGAGTCAATCTTATGGTACATACACTAACGACGACAATTATTTAGAGACGGAAGGAGTAGTTATTCTATTCTACTCTCTTAGCTGTGTACCATCATAGGATGGTAGAGGCTGAAACTTGTTTTCATTATCTAAAGAAAAGTCTATTCTACTCCCTTGAATAGACGCCTAGCACAACAGGGATATGAGATGCAACTAGCATGAATGCATTCAATATGAATATATGTTGCATTCATGCTGGTTACATAATACATCCCACAGTTTTGTAGTGGAAAGTTTTTAAAAGATGTTTAGAATTAATTAGAATCAGATTTTTTGGATATCCTTCTCATTTTCCCAAAGAAAAATTTGATTTTTGGAATCTTATGGATATATTTTCATAGGCTCTAAATATTTTTATTTGGGTGTCACGTGTCCCAGTCTACCTCTAGGATGTTTTTCTCAAGATTTTTTGTGGTTTAAAAACCTCACTAGGATTTTTATTTGATTTGTTGGACTGAAAATGATGAAACCGCCTTGAAAACCACCTCTAATTGAGGCAGGAGGTAATTACAGTTTTGTCTGCCAAGAGAGACAAGTTGTTAGGTTTTAAATTTCTAGGGAATACCGAGACTCATATTATAGTTCAAGCTATCATACTACGGCGATGACTCATACTAAATAGAAGTTCAAGTGACCTTAACGACAACACAAATGTCATGTAATCGCCACCTTATACTTGATCCTGTTTAGTATGAACAAGTGACAACTTAGCCCAGAACATGAATATGGCTACAGCCTTTTTTGGTTAACAATCTAGTTACTCAATTGGTGCTAACTCGTATAGGTCCTACTAGCTAGATACCACCACATCCAAAGAAATATCATTTTATTGCACATAAAATTTAGTTTGCTTCTTGTTTAGAAATATGAATATGAATTTGTTTGATGAAATTTAAATTATTGGCACAAAGTTGATACATGAGATTGAAATGGAAATAAGTTAGCAAAAATATTGCAAACTGTTTTTCCCTTGTGGTTGAATATGCTAAGGGGTTCAACTACAAGGGGGTTAAATGATACTCCCTCTGTTTCAAATTATAATTCATTTGACTTTTTTGTTGTCAAGTTTGGTCACTCGTCTTATTCAAAAAATTTGTGCAAACATAGTCAAATTTAAGCCATTCTTGAAGAACTTTTGTTAATAAAGCAAGTCATAGCCAAAAAAGTGATATTTTGCACAAATTTTTGAATAAGATGAGTGATCAAACTTAGAATCAAAAAAGTCAAACGGATTATAATTTTAAATGGGCTATAAGCTCAGCTTGGACTGTTGTTTTGGCTTCCCACAAAAATCAAAACTTATCTCTTCATATTAACAGATTTAAAAACGGACAAAAATATACTATTGTTTTAAAAAAATACAAAAAAATCATGAATATACAAATGTAACACCTGGTCATGGTGTGGTGAAAAAAGTACGGAGTGACTTTCAGTCACTGGTAGCAACATTTTGTGAAGAAAATAATAGTTGTCCATAAGAACCCCGACAAAGCCGAATTATATATGAAAATCATATTTTCAACAAGATCTAGAATTATATACAAAGAAAAAATTTTATTTTTCAAACATGAGGTACACCGTGAGGCTAAATGATTTTTCTTTCAACTTTCAACGGAACGCCACGAGGCTGAATGTCTCCTACTAAAGTGCTGCCTAAATGGCTAATCTAGTAGGATAACCCATGATAGCTCTACACTTTTTTGTGTGCCGGAGTTTTCTATAGAAAATAACGAACACGGATGGAAGGCTAGAAAGATTGTAGTGGTATGGTATACAAGATCACAACAGGCGAGAGGTTGTATCCTTTATGCCCCCTTTAGAACCTAAAAATTTCATAGGAGTCAGTCATATAAAATTTTTTACATAAATCAGTTTAGGGGGTGTTTAATTTGCCTTGTTAAAATTTAACAGGTACTGTAGCAATTTCGTTTTATTTGGTAATTAGTGTCCAATCATGGACTAATCAGGCTTAATAGATTCGTCTCGTAAATTACTCTTAATCTGTGCCGACATGTATGTAATTAGTCTATATTTAGTACTCCATGCATATGCTGCAACATTTAATATGATGTGTGTTAAAAAAAACAAAGGCAACCAATCAGGACCTTAATTTCATTGAAAAAAACATATAGAGCGAGGACCAAAGCAAGATACCAATCACGTCCTAACAATCGTGCACCGTGAGCTCCCCGTACTTAAGTGTGGCAAGGATGTACAACTAAAAAAGGGAAAACTTTAAAAGATGAGATAATTATTTTCTTGGTCTAAAAAAGAAGTTGACGTCTTCTATCTTGGACTTTTTATTTTGAAGTTACATTTTTGGCCCAAAAGCTATCTCTAGTTCTTTATATGGCCCTCCCGTTAGTTTTAGAACGTCACGGTGTTAAGTTAGGAGCAAAATGACGGTTTTACCCTAGATGAAAAATGAACCAATATAGAGTTTAGTTTATCTTTGTTTAATTTTGAGAAATATTTAGTCAAGGAAAAAAATACTTCCATGTTCAGAAATAATATTCCTTACCTTATACAATTATGACAAGTTTAAACCATGTGAAATATTGCTCAAAATTAAACACAGGAAAACTAAATTTTGCATTGATTCATAATTATTTTGTCCCTGACTTTAACACTGTTACGTCCCAAAATTAACAACAAGACCATACAAGAAACTAAATATAAAAAATAAAAGGACCAAAAGCGAAACTTTTTTTAAAGCCAAGAAAATAATTTTCTCATAAAAGATACTAAAGAGAGGAGAGCCTAGGTTTTTGTTAGGAATGTGTGCTATATTATCGACTATTTTTTTTTACAAATATAGTAATAAAAGTTAAAAAAGGTTTACATTCTCGGCGAAAAAAAATTGTCATCATGTTTACTTGAACTTATCAGCCCCGCTTACCAGTCATGGTACAATATTTTTCTCTCACAATAAAACAACATCAGTCGGCTTATCAGCCGCAAAACCATTCACCATGTTCGCTTGAGCTACTTTTCAACCATAGAACAGTGTTTTTCTCTCACAGCATTTCAGCATAAGCATCAACATAAACTTAATTCCAACATATATCTGAACAGCTCACTCTGTTTTCCAGTTTTTCTAACCGTGGTCGTGTGGACACGGATAGCTACAGTCATTTATAGCCAGAATGAGTAGTTAGGGCCTTGTTCTCTTCTCTTTCAAATTCTAAGTTTTTTTCGCTCTCTGTCACGTCAATTTTTAGATATATGTATGGAGCATTAAATATTGATAAAACAAATAACTAATTATACATATCAGTTGTAAATCACAAAACGAATCTTTTAAATCTAATTAGTCTATAATTAGACATTAATTGTCAAATATAAACGAAAGTACTGCAGTAGCCGAAGTTGAAAAAATTTGCCAGGTAAACCAGGTCTAGGATAGGATCGGGCGAGCGGAGTCATCAGTACTACTAGTACGCCCTCCATTCTCTAGTGTTCCTCGAGGCTCCAACAAACAACGCAAACTTGTTATAAAAAAACGCAAATGGCCGGAGATTAGTCGTCTGGTTACTATTATTAACCTGGAGTAGCGTGCATTTTACTATAGCAAATTCAAACACAGTTTTTGGTTTTCAAATTTCGAGCGCCTTTCTCCGTTTTCACGCCGCCCGAATTGTCTAATTTTCACTCAAAGAAAAAGTCCACTTTTGGAATAGTCAGTCAACTATTGCCTAACTAACAAGCAAGCTACCCAATCAACCACCGACACGTGGATCCCACCGCTCCCTCGGACCCACATGTCAGTGGGTGCACCACCGCTCAGCCCACCACGATCACATCTTCCCAAGCTCCCCCGGCCCCACCGTCTCGGAGCTTTCTCCCCCACCCCACCTCATCTCGCTCCCCGCGTCGGCGGCCACCACAGGCCCACCGCGCCTACTAATGGCAGCAGCCGGATCTGGCCGCCCGCCGCGCCCGGTCCCGCTCCCGCGCCCGCGCCGACGGAGATGAAGCGCCGCCGCCTCCCACCCGTGCTCTTCCTCCTCGCGCTCGCCCTCCTGTCCCTCGCCTTCCGCCGCCACCTCTCCCTCCCCCTAGGCGCGCCCCGGTTCGCCGGCGGCGGCGGCGGCGACGCGCTGCTCCGCCGCCTCGCGGCCACCGACGTCGGCGGGGACCAGATCCTGGCGGAGGCGGCGGCGCTGCTGGCCAACGCGTCGGTGTCCACCTTCCCGAGCCTCGGCAACCACCACCGCCTCCTCTACCTGCGCGTCCCCTACCGGAGCAACGCCACCTCGGCGCCGCGGCAGCGGACCGTGTCCCGGCTCCGCGTCCCGTTCCACGGCGTCCCCAGCGACGCCGCCCTCCTCGCCGCCTTCCGCGCCTCCCTCCGCGGCTTCCTCCTCGCGCGCCACCACCACCGACACCGCCACGACGTCGCGGGCGCCATGGCCGACCTCCCCGCGCTCCTCGGCCGGGGGCGGCGCGCCGCGACGTGCGCCGTTGTCGGGAACAGCGGCATCCTGCTCGGTTCCCGCCGGGGCGCGCAGATCGACGCGCACGACCTCGTCATCCGCCTCAACAACGCCCGCGTCGCGGGCTTCGCGCGCGACGTCGGCGCCCGGACGGGGGTCTCCTTCGTCAACTCCAACATCCTCCATCACTGCGCCGTACGCTCCGCGGTGACCACGCCCGGATGCGGCTGCCACCCCTACGGCCGCGCGGTGCCGCTCGCTATGTACGTGTGCCAGCCCGCGCACCTCCTCGACGCGCTCATCTGCAACGCCACGGCCACGCCGGAGTCCCCGTTCCCGCTCCTCGTCACCGACGCGCGCCTCGACGCGCTGTGCGCGCGCATCGCCAAGTACTACTCCATGCGCGGCTTCGTGGCCGCCACGGGGCAGCCGCCCAGCAACTGGACCCGGAGCCACGACGAGAGGTACTTCCACTACTCGTCGGGCCTGCAGGCCGTGGTCATGGCGCTCGGGGCGTGCGAGGAGGTCAGCTTGTTCGGGTTCGGGAAGGCGCCCGGGGCCAAGCACCATTACCACACCAACCAGAAGAAGGAACTCGACCTGCACGACTACGAGGCTGAGTACCTGTTCTACCGCGACCTCCAGGAACGGCCCGAGGCGGTGCCGTTCCTCGACGAGGCGCCGGGCTTCAAGGTGCCGCCGGTTAAGCTCTACTGGTGACCACTGAGGAGGTCAGTAATCTGTTTGTTGTACAATTTTTATTAGTGTAATCTGTTTGTTGTACAATTTTTACATTTTGACTTAGAAAGGTGTTTAGGCTGAGAGAATTGTGTAAAATATGGCAATTGAAAGGGAGTGTGGGAGGCTGTCATAGATGTTTCAGGATGGGGAGCATATAAGGAGGGGTAAATGCAGATCAATTTTGTATTGATCAAATGGAACAAATTGGTTTGTAGTTCATGTATTCTGTGTAGGGCAATTGTACACTTCAACGATTTCAATGAGTATAGACTTCAGACACAGGGAAAATGTAATTATGGGCAATGGTAGCATAATGAGTCTGCTGTTGCAATATGAATTTGGAAATGTATGTTCTTCCCCATTTGGAAATGTGTAATGACTAATGAGGTTTGTGATTGTTTCTGTAATGTGTCACTGGGTTTGTTGTACAATTCTTAGCTGATAGGATGTTTAAACAGAGCAAACAGACAATGGGTAATTAAAAGAGAATGCTGTCTGACAGAGATGTTTCTGATTGCGAAATGTAATTCAATTTTTTCAGTTGAAAGATGAAAGAGAAATGCTACTCAATTTTGTGACGAACAGAACAGCTTGTATAGTTTTTACAGTTTTGTTGATAGAGGTGTTTAGGCTGAAAGAAATGTGTACATTATGGTAATATGAAGGGAGTGACGGACTCTATTTGATGTTTTGGATTGTGGAGGATTTAAGGAAGGAAAAATGTAGCTCAATTTTGTGTTGATAGGCGGATGGGTCAAATTGGTTTTGTTTGTTCATGTATTTGCATATTTTCTACCGTAGAATCGTATACTTCATTAATTGATGAGTTTAAGACTTGGGGCATAGAGAAAATGTAAATTGTGGTGTTGAAATATCAGATTTGGAAATGTAGCAGACATGTTTCTGCTAAGTAGGAAATGTGTAGTAATAAGACTAGTGATTGTTTCTGCTTATACCTGTTGTACAATTTTTACATTTGACTGGCAGAGATGTTTAGGCAGAAAAAATTGTTGTACAATTCTTAAATTTAACTGGTAGAGATGTTTAGACAGGAAATCAAGCGAAAACTATGGACAATCTGAAGGGAGTGAGAGTCTGATTGGGATATGTATTGTTTGAAAGGTGGAGAAACGGTCCTCCATTGCTTGTAGTTGAGGTGGTTCGAATTGGTTGCGACTGTTGGCATAGTTGTGAAAGTACTACAACGATTGAAACAGTTAAGCAAAATGTGGAGATTTCAGATGCAAACAAAGTGGAAATTATGCGCAACGGAAAGGGGATAGCGCTGGAAATGAACAGATCATGCATACTTTTGGATGTTGTTCGTCCAATACTTGGTGGTAGCTTGCAGCACTCCTGTTAGGTGAGGAGCGGGACACTAGCTGACAATTCGGTGCCTTTGTATTTTTTTTACCTCCGCTAGGGAAGATAATTAGCTGTTTAAGTATAGTATTCAGGCTGTTGTAGCTGATGACGAACCACTAAAAATTACCACTACTATGAAATCTGTTGCGCTCGCTTGCAAGTTGGCATATTGTTTAAGGGCATGTTTGGTTCGTCTCGTTAAATTTTAATAGGTGTTGATAGACTAAGTAGGTTTAATAGATTCGTCTTGTAAATTAATTTTAATCTGTGTAATTAGTTTCGTAATTAGTCTATATTTAATATTTCATACATGTGTCCAAACATTTGATGTGATAGGTATTAAAAAACAAGAGGAACCAAACATAGCCTGAGTCTAATAGTACTCTATATATAATAAGGGTGTTTACAGCGAGTTGACTGTGGTTCAAACATAGCGTGTGTTTAGTTCGTGAAAATTTTTGGTTTCGCCTACTGTAGCACTTTCGTTTGTATTTATCAATTAGTGTCTAATTATTGACTAATTAGGCTCAAAAGATTCGTCTCGCAAACTGTGTAATTAGTTTTTTTATCTACATTTATTGTTCTATGTATGTGTCTAAACATTCGATGTAATAGGAAATCTTGAAAATTTTTGGAACTAAAAATGGCCATACTGCATATTATAAGACTGATCGACACCATTAGGCACTAGTACACCACTGGAGTGCTCTTCTGTCAGTGTCAGCTAGGACTGCCGTCTCTGCCGAACGCTGTGCTTAGAGCCTGTTTAGTTGGTAAAAAGTATAAAAAAAAGTTTGTATAGTAACTGCCATATCAAACCTTTGAATACATGCATGGAGCATTAAATGTAGATAAAAAAATAACTAATTGCACAATTTATTTGTAAATGTCGGGACGAATCTTTTGAGCCTAGTTAGTCCATAATTAGATAAATTTTGCTAAATAACAATAAAAAGTGCTATAGGAATTTTACCTAGACTTTTTTCACATCTAAACAGGCTCTTATCCTCTGGCAAATCTCTAAGCTGGGCTAGTGTTTATCCAGAGAAATCAAGGGGGTATTTACATGAATTTTTTTTTAGAATTTGGTTACTGCAGCACTTTCGTTTGTATTTGGCAATTAGTGTCCAATCATGGACTAATTTGGCTTAAAAGATTCGTCTCATGATTTACAACCAAACTGTGCAATTAGTTATTTTTTATCTATATTTAATGCTCTATGCATTTGTATAAAGATTCAATGTGATAGAGAGAGTGTAAAAATTTTGAATTTGGAAGGCATCTAAACAAGACCCAAACCACTAGTATGTAGGAATAGTAGTATGTTTTGTTTGATTTTACCTTCAATCAAACTGGTATGTTTGAGTCTTTGGCCTCGTTCGGCTGTGCTGATAAGCCGACTGAAAAACATTGTTGTCTGATTTGTTGTGAGAGAAAAATACTGTTTCGACCGGAAAAAAAGCTAAAAAGTACATATTATAAGTCGGATAAACAGGACCTTGATCGAGAAAGGTTTTTTGCTGAAATGCCTTGCTACCCTGCTGCTAGCTACCCTGCTGCTACATGAGCTGATGATGCATCTGTTTTTGATGCATTTCAAAGCCATATTTAGTTAGCTCCAAAATCCAGAATTTAGCACTATGCAAAAAGAAGATTTTCCATCACATTAAACTTGTGGTACATGCATGAATTACTAAATGTAGGTGAAATAAAAAACTAAGTGCACAGTTTGGATGTACTTTGCGAGACGAACGTTTTGAACGTAATTAGTCAATGGTTGGACAATTATTACCAAATACAAATAAAATATTACAGTGTGCTACAGTATTTTTTAACGGCGCTAAATTTTGGCAACTAAACATGACCCAAGTGTTGACTGAACCAGTCTAAGTAAACCGAAGTCGAACTGGTGACTGATGGAGGTGAGTGAGATTGAGAGAAGCCACAGGAGTATGTCCCCATAATGCAAGAGGATAGCAGAGCAATCGAGCGGATCAGAGGATGTTGACAGGCACGAGCTCACTCACGTCCCTGGTTCCGATGTCCCATCCCCTGCCCAAATTGAAATCAAAGCGTAGGCTGTGTTTAGATTCAAATTTTGGAGTATCAAAATACACTGTAGTATTTCATTTGTATTTGGTAATAATTGTCCAACCATTGACTAATTAGGCTCAAAACGTTCGTCTCGCAAAGTACAACCAAACTGTGTAATTAGTTTTTGATTTTATCCACATTTAGTATTTCATACATGTATCACAAGTTTGATGTGACGGGGAATCTTATTTTGCATAGTGCATTTTTCAATGCATCTAAACACAGCCGTAGACTCGCTCACTAGTCGAGCTGAGAATTTCTGAGAAGGAAATCGGAAACACAAGCAGAACAGCCAGCAGCCAGAAGCTTCTGCAATCCAGCTACTGCATCACAAAAATAGGCCCCCCGTTCGTATCTCTGCCTTCGATCCATGCTGCTCTGCTTTTCCAAGATGCATCCAGTCTGCAGTGCCACTGCTGAGGAGAAAGGCCTGCTGACCCCTGACCGGCTGACCGGACGCCGGACGGGAGCCTCAGGCCTGGTCTAGGGCCTGTTTGGTTAGCCCGTTAAATTTTAACAGACATTGACAATGAGGTAGGCAATAGGGTGTTCAGATATTAATAATAGGCTAATTAGGTTTAATAGATTCGTCTCGTAAATTAATCTCAATCTATGCAATTAGTTTCGTAATTAGTCTATGTTTAATATTTCATGCATGTGTTCAAATATTCGATGGGATAGGTGTTAAAAAAAAGAACAACACCCCCTTAGTTGGTAAAAAAAATTTTGGGTTGGGCAACTTTTTTGGATTTTGAAAACTAAACAAGCCTGGGCATGTAGGCAAATTTTTTGGGGTGGTTGGCCTGCTACTGTTCACCATGGAGGAGTCCTGGACGTCATATATCCCTTAGCCCACCCACGCTGCTCCTCCACCCTTATCCATTCCCACAGTCTCGCTCTTGTTCCACTCTCCAACCCTAGGCCGCCGCTCCGCTCGCCTTCCCTTCCACCGCCGCCGCACGCCCTCCCCACCTCCGGCGCCGCACAGATCCACCCCCTCCTCCGCTAATTTTGCGCCGTTAGGGTCCGGATCCAGGTCCTCCTTGCCTCCTCCGGCCATGGACACCTACGACAGCAATGACTGCAACAATGGCGGCTACAATGGCAACGACGGCGGGAACGGCAGCGAGGACGCCGCGTCCGGAAACGACGCACGCACCAGGGATTTCCTAGCGCAGCAAAATCCTTGGTGCACTGGCGGCGGGAGCGTCCTCTTCCCCAACGCGGCGGGTTCCAGGCAGCCTCAACCCCCCCCCCCCCGGCTGGGATTGGAGTCGCTGGACCTCAATGGCGGCGAGGATTGGCCAGAAATGGAGACCTACGCGGGCTACCTTCGGGGAGACAATGAGGTCACCCCAATGGCTCCCCCTCCCGTCCGCGTGCCTTCCCGCAGCGTTGCTCGCAACCTCGGGTTCCAGCCGCCTCGCAGTGCCAGCGGAGGAGGAGGAGCAGGCACGGGCGGTCGCGCGAGGTCTGCGGACGTTGGAGGAGCCTTCAGCCCTCCTCTGTCTCGTCCACGACCATGTGCATCAGGCGCGTCTGGCCGTCCCAGGGGCCACAATCTGCGTGTACACGGGCCAGGACCAGCCATTGCGGCTGACAACTTTGATCCAGACGACTACACCCAAGTCGCATGAGTCCCGATATACATGGCATTCGCATTCTCGTTTATCTACTGTTTTCTACTGGATCTGCTATGTTGCTTGCTTATTTAGTAGATTTGTGTGCTTCATTACATGTGTTCTGCTAGTTGTTATCTTTATATATAGAGGTTGCCATAAGCATGAACTGAATTTATGCAATTGGTAAAAAAGATAAAAGTGCCTTGAAACTTGTTGCATTTTTTCATAATTTGTGGTGTTGTTATGCATCGTTTAGGTTAGGAAACACAAGGCAAAGTGGTCACCTGAGAACACTCGCACGTTCTGTGACATATGGTGCCATCAAATTGCCACTGGCAACTATATACGGGGTGTCATGAGCAAGACTGGGTGGATACCATGCAGCCTCAGGTTTGCTTCATGACAGGGAGCAGTTTGCTGGTAGGCTAAGGCAGCTGAAGTTGCCATGGGGATTCTGTAACAAGCTTCGCTACGGCTCTGGCTTAGGCCGTATGGAGAATGGAACTGTTGTGGCCACTGATGAATGGTGGGATGCAAATACAAAGGTAAATGGTCTATCTGTCTTTTCTAGTGTTCAACAATTAGTAAGTAAAACACTGTGTAACAACTGATTTTATTTTGCAGGGGCACTCTGATTGGAAGAAGTTCAGGCACGGATTGCCCAATTACTTAGATCAAATGGACCAAATGTTTACTGGAGTTGCAGTTGATGGGTCCACCTCCTTTGTTGCTGGTGAAAGCTGTCCTATTGACTTGGACGGTGAAACTCTGATGAAGAGGCAGCAAATGAGTAGGAGGATCAGTTGACCCCACTTAGCATTGCATCAAGAGGGCCAGCAACACGAGCACCACTGCCTCTAGCCCTAGCAAAAGGTCGAAGAGCCCAGCAGTGAGATCCATGGACAACAACATGAGGGAACACAACGAAATTACCAAGCAAAAAATCTGCCTGATGGAGAGCATGTTTCAGCAGAGGAAGCAAGACATCCAGGATGCACGCTCGGCCCTTAGCAAGAAGGTAGAACTGGTCACCCAAATGGCAAAGGAGATGGGTATAACTGCGGTGACCCCAACATTGTTCAAAGGGGTGTACAAGATCATCCACAATGAAAGTTCTATGAACTTCTTCATTGCCAACGGCCCTGATGAAAGGATTCTCATCATCCAAGAAGCTGCCCGGGTCGATAACTAGACCATCTTATCTTATTTCGTCTATCAATTGAAGTTCATGTAGTAATGGTGTATTTCGAACTATGTCATTTGAACTAAGTCTGTGGTGTCTGAACGTGTTTTTGAACTATGTGTTGTGATGTGTGTTATTTGAACAACTTACATGTAGTAAGGTTTGGTGAACTTCAAGTATGGTTGTGATTTGAACTATGTGATGCATGGGTGAGACTGGCATATGTCAGTGAAGGTAGTGATGCATGACATTGATTTGTACTGTGATTCATGACTAAGTTGACTCCTTGTTTGTTTTGAGAGAATGATGTTTGCATAAGAGAGCTGTTGCTTGCACGAGAGACAATGAATGCTGCCCAAATGAGCATTAAGTAGGGGCAAATCTGTCATGTACTGCTATTGCTTCTAAAAATTTTTGCCAACTAAACAGCAATCCTAAAAAATTTTAGGATGTCAAGTTTTTGACAAAAACTACGCCATGTCAGGTTTTCGGGCAGACCCAAAAAAATTTTTCGATCTAAACAGCCTCATCTGACCTCTGCAATCCATCATGATTGCTCAAGGAAGATACGCCGTCAACATATCCAATGAGACCTGGGATTCCAGATTTTGGACACACTGTACCACTTTCTACCTTTTTTTATTTGCAATTTGAGATTTGCACCGAGTCAAATTTTTTTGTGTTACTACATTTATAGGAAAAATAGTATCCATATTTATATTTTTATATAGATTTACTTGCGATATGTATTCTATGATTAATAATACTTGTTTAGCATCATAAAGGAAAAAGTCTACTTCACCCCCTCAAGTATGAGGGGTGGATTACTTAACCCCTTAACTATAAAACGGTCTATTCTACCCCCTGAACTTTCCAAAACCGGTCAAATTACCCCCCAGGCGGTTTTGAACGGCGGTATTTGCTACAGTAACCACGGGTTTGCTACAGTGCCAGCGGTTTTATCTTTTTCTTTTTTGTTTATTTCGACTGAGCCTTTGAAAAATCATAGTAAATCACAGAAAAATCATAAAATGGAAAATCCAATTTTGTTGGACTCCACATGAGTAGATCTACACAGTAAACATATAATATGGTATGCTTTAGTACAAAGTTTTTGTTGTAGATTTTAATTATAGAAAAAAATAGATCAAAATCTACAGCAAAAACTTTGTACTAAAGCATACCTTATTATATATTCACTACGTAGATCTACTCATGTGGAGTCCAATAAAATTGGATTTTTTATTTTATGATTTTTCTGTGATTTACTATGATTTTTTTTCAAAGGTTCAGCCGAAATAAAAAAAGAAAAAGACAAAACCGCTGTTACTGTAGCAAACCCGCCTAGGAGGTAATTTGACCGGTTTTGGAAAGTTCAGGGGGTAAAATAGACCGTTTCATAGTTGAGGGGGTTAAGTAATCCACCCTCCATACTTGAGGGAGTGAAGTAGACTTTTTCCCATCATAAATGATAGTATTTTTTTTAAAGATTTGATTAAATTTAAAATTGTTTAGTTCTTCGAAAACTGGGATTTTTTTAAGTCGAGGAGAGAATTGCCATTTTTTATATATAAAGTCTTGCACCGCTCCCTATCTCAAGTGGAGTATAGTACACATAGAAAAATGAAGTTCTTAAAAAAAGTTATTTTCGCTTCCTAAAAAGTCAACAATGTTCAAGTTTGATCAAATATATTTAATAAAATATTAATATTTATAATATATAATTAGTATTATTGGATAGATCTTTGAATATACTTTCATAATAAACTTATTTGGAGATACAAATGTTGCACGTATTTTCTATAAATCTATTTAAAGTTAAGAAAGTTTGACCAACACGTATCCCATAGCGACTCTTTTAAAGAGTCTGAGGGAGTACTGCAGATGATTCTTGAAATTTGACTCCAGAATAGGACGAAACCAACCAAATCTTGAAGTGAATGCAAATGCCATGATGGAGCCTCGGAGGATTGAAGCAATACTGTAGGTGGGCGGGTGAGTGCATCGGAGAAGAGAAGACGTGCGCTTGAATGCGGATCATCATGAGTTTTTGCCTAACAAATCTGTTGCCCATCTCCATCTCTGCGGGCTTTTACTCATGACATGAACTCCAACCGATTTCCTGCAGAATTTACTGTAACAGATGGAGAAGTTCTACAAATTTTTTTTGTCACCCTGCACCTCGACTCCAGTCTCCGTAGCAATGCTGGCTGTAGTAATACTTTGACTGGACCAGAGTACTACTCCGTACTACGTGACGAGAAAATTGCCCCAACTCTACTCCCCACCCGGCCATCCCCTGAGGCAGCGCTGAGTGTGTGTTCACTTCCTGTGCCAACCCAAAATATTTCCTCTTTTACTCATCACATCAAATCTTTGGACACATGCATAGAGCATTAAATATAAGTTAAAAAGATAACTAATTGCATAGTTTGTCTGTAAATGTCGAGACGAATCTTTTGAGCCTAGTTAGTCCATGGTTAGACAAATTTTACCAAATAACAACGACAGGTGCTACAGTAAATTTTCGCACACTTTTCGCTGAGTGAACACACCCTGAGCTCACATTCCCTGGTTCCGGTGTCATCTGGTAATCGCCGAAACTGACATCCTAGTAACTGCCCCAGCTCACACTCCCCACCCCGGCCATCTCCTCTTCACACAAGTACGTTACTGCAGTAATGTACTAATATTAGGCAGTGTTTACTTCCTTCGAAATTCTAAAAATTTTACAAGATTTCCCGTCACATCGAATCTGTAGGCACATGCATGGAGTATTAAATGTAGGTAAAAAAATAACTAATTGCACAGTTTGTCTGTAAATATCGAGACGAATCTATTGAGCCTAGTTAGTTCATGATCGGATAAATTTTACCAAACAACAACGAAAAGTGCTACAGGAATTTTACACCAACTTTTACACCATCTAAACACTACCTTAGTACAGGCATCACTTACTACACACTATTATCAGCAGGTTTCACGATTTTTCATTCTATCCTTGTGTACACTGCACATCCTAAAAAAAAACTCCACATGGAAACCTAAAGTCCTAGGGGCTGTTTGGTTGGCAGCTCTCACACGTTACGCCATTTGTGTGTCCGCCATACAACTTTTGTCAATCGTTTGGTTGACAAGCCAACTTAGGCAGCCAGAGACAAAACTCGCAACACTCTGTGAGCTAGGGTGCCACCACACTGCGCCATACATAGGGTGGCAACAGCAACGAAGCCAGCGGGGGGGCTACCCGGGCTCCAGCCCCCCTACGGCCATGATTTCCATGGAGTCCGGGCTAAGCCCCCCTACCACCATAAGGAGGAAGAAAAAGAAAAGGAGGGGCTGGAGGAAGAAGAGGAGGAAGCCAGCCCTCCCTAACGCCATTCCTGGCTTCGTCGCTGGGTGGCAAATGATGACTGCCATCCAAACAGCCCCCTAGTAGTACTAGCAAACCCAAGCTTGAGCAAAGGCTAGCCAAATTTATAGAATATACTGTCGATGGGATGGCGTGTGAAGAAAAAACAAATGATATCATCAAGACAACACACATTCAACTAAATAGGCCATAACTGGCATTTTAAATTTAGGCCCTTCATTCAGTGTATCACAACGATTTGGCAAGGTTTGTTAAAAAATCCATATAATTTGAGGAGAAACTCCACTATTGGATTTAATCTATGGGTACATGCATCATTTGAGTATTCCTTTAAGATGCCTTAAAATTTTTAGAATCATGCCATAGGGAGTATTTATTAGAATTTCTCTATCAATATAATAAGAAACCTCGCCGAATGAGTATGCATGAAAACGGTTTCTAAATAAAAAACAAGCCAAAAGGAAGTCCAAGCCCTCTCGAAGAGGGTCTTAATAAGTCAACAAACTATTAGCAGTAGTAAGACCAGTAACTAGGGTTTTTAATTTTAGGGCGTGTTTGGTTTGTTATCGGAACCTGTCACAGGTTGCCACAACTCACAATGCTGAAGCTTAGCCTGTGTTTGCTTGATGACCAGACATGTGGCGTGTCCAACTTTGCCTAGCGCTGATCAATTCATTTTTTTGCGCCATATCATACCAAAAGTCTGGCATTTAATTCTGCCGCTACACTTGCGGCATGGACAGAAGTTTAGTGTGGCGTGTCCTAGTATTAAACCAAACAAGCCCTCAATATCAGAATTTATCGATCAGAATTGAAAATCATGAAATTTCACCGAGATTTTTAGAGGCTTAAACATCAAGCATGATTATCTAAACTTTTTAGATCTAAAGAAAATATTAGTTTGATTTACTACAAATTTATTGAGTAGAAGAATATGCAACATAATCAATAGATAGTATGAGACTAGAGTTATATTGCACATTATTAGCATAGGCGGAACTAGCTAGGTGGCACATTGTGCCATGGACCTCCATAGAATTAGGATTAATTTTGGAATTGGAACTACTATATACATGTTCTATACTATAATGAAGATTATATTTAGAACACTATTATTTAGCTCATTACTGTCAGAAGATAGACCACCCTTCACCAAACCCTAAGCTACTGTGTATTGGTGTAATACAAAATTTCAAAATTTCTTTCTGCCATTCTAAAAATGATCAAAATTCGTGAAATTTCAGCGCCGAAATTTTGAACCCTGGCAGTGACAACCTGCACTAATTAATATTAGGGCTTGTTTGGTTAGAGGTGTTAAAGTTTAACAAACACTGTAGCACTTTCGTCTTATTTGACAAAAAGTTTCCAATTTTGGACTAATTAGGCTTAATAGATTCGTCTCGTAAATTACTCCTAATTTGTGCCGACATGCATGCAATTAGTCTATATTTAGTACTCCATGCATTTGCCGCAACATTGATGTAATGAGAGTTAAACTTTAAGGGCCTGTTTAGTTTGGGGTGTTAAAGTTTAACAAACACGGTAGCACTTTCGTCTTATTTGACAAAATGTTTCTAATTTTGGACTAATTAGGCTTAATAGATTCGTCTCGTAAATTACTCATAATCTGTGCCGACATGCATTCAATTAGTCTACATTTAGTACTCCATATATTTACCACAACATTGATATGATATGAGTTAAACTTTAACGTGCGGAAACCAAACAGGACCTAACATTCACGAACCAACGAGGGCCTTACTCATCATGCGCTGATGCCTTGGGACAGCAAGAGAGATGATACACCTACTACAGTGTGTTCCAAGATGAGCAGGGACATTTGAGTTGACACTTGACAGCAGACCATCGAGTGCCAAGGTTTAATGCTCATTGACTGTTCGACCTCGGACTTGAATGCAAAATAGAGGAAAGAAAAAAACACAGGAGTAGGATAGAGTGAAAAATGAAAAACTATAAGATTTCAAAATACAGGAATAAATACTTTAATCTGTTTGGATTGCAGGAATAGGCTTGATCCTCATGTGTGTCCCTGAGCACCGATTATATATGTCAATTGATGCATCCTAACACGATATTTAGATGCTTTTAAATAGTCATTTGTATATTACTTTTTAATTCATCTATACGCTGAGTAGGAGTAGTCTCTTTCTCTGTCCGGCTGAACTGTTCTCCAACCTATGACGACCCGCACTGCTCTTAATCCTCTCGTACAGTGTCACAGGGATTTCTTTATATTATTTTGGGTAGTGAACGTGAGCTGAGATGCTTCATTACGAGCAAGCACGCGCGTCAGTGTCGCAGGAATTTCTTCCATGAGCTCAGACCACATTTTCTCCTTCCTCCAAAAGTACAGGTGCTCTTCCCTTTCCTCTGGAAAGTTTGGCTCCAATTCCTGTATTCCAAACATGCTTGTATCATTCCTTTCCTCCGGAAGCTGAATGCTCCACTTTTCCTTTGTTTCACCTGCATTCCAGACGGGGCCTAAGTAGTAATCGATCATCAGCCCATCTTTAACCATGGTTCGACTTCAACAGAATGTTCATCATTGGCATAATCTAGTAATAAACCACAGCATTTCCTCTAATAACATACCAGTATATTATATCTAGGTTACATGGCTTCGTGTGTTGAGGGAGAGAGGAAGGTACCAGCAGAGAGTCCAGAGGCTATGGACTGTCAGGACCGACCAGGGAAAGAATATATTGCGTATCTTTGGACCTTCTTTCCCGGACTGAGTTGCGTCATCAATTGGCGTCCATCATCACACTACTTGAATTCCTTTCCTTGACAGCCAGCAACTCCTAATCTACTCCTCGTGTCTGCAGCTGCTGCAGAGGATGATGCATGGTAGTAGATGACGCACAGCTAGCAGCCTAGCTAGCATTGACTCAGGCTTTGGGTTGTTTAGTTCCCGTTCAAAAATTTTATATCCCATCCCATCGAATATTTAAAGACATGTATAGAGCATTAAATATAGATAAAAATAATTAATTACACAATTTGTATGTATTTTATGAGACAAATCTTTTAAGTCTAATTAGTTTATGATTGGACACTAATTGCTATAGTTACACATGTGCTACAATACCCCGAAAGCTTTCCAACCTAAAATTTTTTCACCTCATCACATCAAATATTTAAACATATGAATGGAGTACTAAATATAGACGAAAAAATTAACTGCACAGTTTGGTTGAAACCCACTAGACGAATCTTTTAAGCCTTATTAGTCCATGATTAGCCTTAATTGCTACAGTAACTCATGTGCTAATGATGACTTAATTAGACTTAATAAATTCGTCTCGCGATTTTCAGACGAGTTATGTAATTAGTTTTTTTTATTAGTATCAAACATCTTCTGACATTCCATAAAATATCTGATGTGACACTAATTTTTTTTTCAATCACTAACTAAGGCCTCACACTCCCGGGTCCCGGCCGGTTTCCCGCGCGTCACTCCATGACCGTGAGAGGACGAGGAGCTCAGCTCGCTCCAGGCAGGGCCGCCGCTTATAAATGGACTCATAGTCGAGCGAAGGCGAAGCGTAGCAGAACAAGATCGATCAAGCTCCATCTTCCTCCAGTCTTCCCCTTGCTTCCCATCCATCTGCTTCTGAAGGCCAATTACCCCTTCAGACTTCACTTCAGTGAGGTACTGAGGTGCCTACATGCAGTGATAGAAATGTAGAGCTAGCATTGCAAATACGACGACCTGCTTCTTGTTTTCGTTTTGTTCTCTACTTATTATGTATGTTCTTCTTGCATTGCATCATGGTTCGCAGGAGGATCAGAGGCTGCAGGAAGGAAGAAATGGAGCGGGTGAACACGAGCCTGTGCCTGGAGAACCTGCTCATCATGCAGGAGAACGAGCGGCTGCGGAGGCAGGCGCAGCAGCTGGACCAGGAGAACAAGGCCCTCCTCGCCGAGCTCAAGCAGCGCCAGCAGCAGCAGCACCAGGGCGCCGGCGGCCCTTCCGGTTCCGGTTCTGGTTCCAGCGGCGGCCACTCTCCCGCCGCCGCCGCCGCCAGCCTGAAGGCGAAGGCGGCCGGCAAGCAGTCCAAGTGAGCAAGTGACCGCTCGCGCATGCATGCATGCAAGAAGATCCCGATGGTTCCGTGGAGGCCGCACGCATGCTGCGCTTGACTTGTGTAATAGTAAACTTCATATAATTACTCCTAGCTGCTATAGTGTTAGTTTCTGGAGCATGAGCATGCATATTGTTAGCTACTGATAGCTACCACTACAAGTAGCAGTACACCTGTCGTAGGAGGAGAGGTCAATTAGGAACTAGTATTGGCGCTGATGATCCAGACTTAGCAGTATCTTGTGGTTCAGTGTCCCTGTGTCAGCGTTATATTTTGTGGTGCATGCATGCTACGACATTGTACTCATCAGGATCCATCATCCATCCCATGTATGTTTCCTGGCCAGGCCGTTGTTCCTGCAATGTGCTTGTGACGCCCCGTTGTGTCCATCGTACAATCACTCTCATCATTAGTGTAATGTTGACTGTTTTTTTTATGTTGATTGTTGAGGGCTTGAGGCACCTGTTGTGTCTGTCAACACTGACTGTTCTTGGTCATTCACCAACCAGAGCAGAGGAAGAAGAAGCAGGGGAGGCGAGTGCGGATCATGTGTCCACTGAAACGCGCCCAGGCCCATCCGCAAGCGCAGGCCTAGTACTACACTAGTCTCTGGCCGAGGATGGCTGTAATAGAATAGTACTTAAGGCAAGTGATGAGGAGAGGGGAGATGTCATCAACTCTAAACGGAATTCTGAAATCCTAAATCCTGTCGTCGCCAAATCTTACAGTACTTGTCTTCCTCCGATCTCTTCTTCCTCCCCACGTTACTGCTAACATGTTGACTCCAGATTTCCTTTTCTGCAACACGACTTACGTACTACGTTCAGTATAGTGGTACTGATCAGAATATAATAATTGTGATCGAGTCTGTTCCAGGTAAAGCTCGTTTTCACAAATCCCCAAAACGTCAAATAGGAACTTCATCAAGTTCAGATTCAATTCATTGCGGATCCCATCAAACAGATTCACAAATCACAGTGTCAATTCACAGCTAGCAGCTAGCTAAGAGCTCTTGTCAGGGACTGGGCTACCAGATGGGCTTCCAAGCTGGGCCGCCGGATGGGCTTCCGAGTAACAGTCGCCGCCGCCGGGACAGGAGCAAGGAATAAAAGTCCAGAGCGGCACCGGTGACAGCCATCGAACAAGAACTGATCTTCGTCGTCTACCTCTCGACTTCCGTCAAGTTCCAGAACCTCTGCTGTTCTTGCTTCCCTGCCTCTGATCCTTGCTATTCCCAGTCTAGATTCCCTCTAATTCTACCCAATTTGTATCAAGAAGTCTTGTACATGTGATTTGGTAGTGGAGGTTCATAACAATAGCTCCCAACAAAAACAGGCGTGTCCATCATTGCCCATGCGTCCAAACGGGAGTCACCCTTGACGTCCTGTCATTCTGTCAAGACCTTGAAGAAGCGTTGCATTGCAAAGGAGTAACGGAGGGAAAACTCGATGGTGAAAATAAATGTTCTTGGGCCAAAGGCCTTGTAAATAGCTGGCCCATGCGGCGAAGGCAGTGTTTGTGCGCGTGGGCTTATAGGTCCAGGATGTTATCCCTAACCGAAAGGACATCACCAGTTAACTAAATTCATGTTTCTAAAAAAAGTTAACTAAATTCATTTTTCTCAAAAAGGTAACTAAATCCATTGCTTCTCCGACCAAAGGCAGCGGTCGCTATAGATTTGGTGTGGCCAGTGTCCGAACGTCCGGACAGATGCCCATGTTTGGACGCCGGCGCCTGCTGATCCATTTCACGCGAACCCACGCTCCCTCCGCTTCTCGCACCGCGCCGCCATCCCGCTTGACTGCGTCATCTTAGGAGGCCGCGCCGCCATCTCCCTCGACTGCATCGTCTCGGGAGGCTACGTACGCCGCCATCCTCTTCGACTATGTCATCCTAGGAGGCCGGGCACCGGAGCTGACGGTGACCCACGATAGGGGCATGGCACTGGTCAAGGAGTTCATGGACAAGGGGAAGAAGGTGGTGGACAACTACCAGCGCTATTGCAACATGTGCAACACCTTATCTACTTCTGAAACATCCAAATGAAACATTTGCAGCATATGTCTGAGACAGATGAAACACTTTACACTTGCAAAAACACATGAGAAAACTTAAAAAGTCATTGAAAAACATATGCAACATCTAGATAAAAACTCTTGCAACATTTGCATGAAACATATACAACATCAAGACGAAATACTTGCAAACATACGTCTGAAAAACAGATGAAACATTTGGAACATGCATTACGTGTATAGCCATTATTACATGTGCAACATCCCGATCTACTTTTGCAACATCCATATGAAACACTTGCAACATACTTCTGAAATATCTGAAAATACTTGAAACATATGCTTGCAACATGCGCTGTTCAGCGCAATGCCACCTTGCTGCTTGGACGAATGGAGGCTCGTCATTGCAGAGCTCAACGTTGGCGTAGAGGTCGGCGGCAGTGAATGGAGCTCGCCAGTGTGGTAGCGGCGTGGGCAACTCGCCGGCGGGGCAGCATCACAGGAAGCTCCTCCCCTCGCCTGCTTGCTGGAGCATCCATTGTGGAGGCTCGCCGACTCGGTGGAGGTGGCCCGCGGTGAGCGGGCAGCACGGTTGAGGCGGTTGCAGCTCGTGGATGCGAGGTGTAGGCAAGCGGCGCGATGGAGAAGAAGCACAGTAGAGAGATTAGTTTTTCGTAAGGGGCACGAACGGGAGCGAGCGGATGCACGGTAGCAAGTGGGGAAGCCGCGTCCGTCCCTCCAGACGCCCTCATGAGAGCATTAGCGCTATAGATTCCGAGATAGCACCTGGGGCTGTTTTGCCTCCGAATCTACCAAGCGGGCGAAAGGCTAGCTTCTCAACACTTGGAGTCCCAGGAAACATGACGAGACAAGTTGAGGGTAGCAGGTGGAGCTGAAAAGAGTAGCTTCTACCTGCTCTCTCTCCCTCTCCCTCTCTCTCTCTCTCATATTTACTATAAAAAATTATTTTACTAAACGTTTTTCTAAAATGGGAGCCGTTATTTCTCATATGCCTAATTTTAAAGTTTTTTTCGGGTGATGAATAGTAGCCATTAGTCTTAAATCCAACCATCTAGAAAACCAGCACTATACATCTACTTCCTCTCTTTCTCTCTCGATCTTTCTCCCAATCCTTGATTTCAGGCACATGTACTGTAAAAGCGTGCTCTAAAATAGCTTCAGTTCCACTAGTAAAGTTTTTTATGGAATCAAATCCAAAAAATACTCCACTAGTAAAGCAGAGTTGTACCAAACAGGTCCTAAGTTTTTTTTAAACTTAATATTCTGCAACGCGCCACAAGGAACCGTCTTTGTCATGCAATTTATGCAAAAATGCCCCTCCTCCGCTCGAACTAGGTTAATTACCATAGAGACAACGAGCTTATGATCTCAGGAAGTGACGGCACAACCGCATGCTCGAAGTAAAATCACAAATCGAAGCATGCAACGTTGTACAGGAAGCTCCTAGTCGACACCTCATCCCTCGATCCGGTGCGGCATGAAGGAGCAACTAGACATGGCATGGCACCAGTCATCCGCTGCCAAAATTGCTTCTTTGCCGATTGAAAGTCTCGGTTTGGTTTTGATAATTGACTAACAACCTTAATTAGGTGGACTAAAGTATTTCATGTGAGATGAGAAGGTATTTAGTCCACACAACACTAGGTTGAGGAAGCAATGAAAGTCATGGAGGGGAGATGGCTTCTGCATATGATACAAGCGCTCAACTAGTGGCAGTTTGAAAATGGGTTTGAAAACCTTTGTGAAATGATTTGAAAAATGCTAACCTAAACTAAAAAGTGGTGGTTGTCTCGTGGGACAACACATGGAGTTAGCAAGTTTTCAAAAGCTTTGAAAAGGAGTTCGGACAGATGTTTGGTGGGTTGTTTTTAGCCCCACCGGTTGCTTTGAGGAGGCCCACACTGGAGTACAAGTCTCCTGGTTGGCTGGCGACACCTAGGCTAGCCTAGGTAGCTACTGGGCCGCCATAAGGTTTGAGCGGCCCAACGGGAGGTCTGACCGTGTTCCTATTGATCGGCGGGAAAATTTAAATGTGGGGCGCGCTTTCTCCGGAGGTCGAGGCAAACGAAGGCAGGAGCAAAGGGGCCGGGCCCGTCTGCAATTGGAAGAAACAGAGATGAGTCCCTTCTGCCAGGATCATCTAAGAGATGCTTGTGCAGTTGTGCCTTTGTTGCAAAACAGCTGGCTGTACATAGAACATCCCAAATAACAGTTTATTACGCATGTGTGTCGAGAGGACCATAAATTACACAAAATTATTAGTTGGACGGGAGATAGGAGAATATTCACGGTACTATTATTTAATTTGGCATGAAATGCATGGTCTCCAGAGGCAAATTTAGAATTCATCGTCATCATCAAATACAAATAGGCACAGATGCATTCGGAGGGATTCTTGGAACAAACCACAAACCAGCAACACAACTAACTCGAGTCTCGAGTCAGCAAGTCCACACCACACACGATGATGTGCACTACCCTCATGGCCAGATGCGCACAGTGGAGTACTTTATGATGAGCTGGGGCACGGGAGAAAACAAAGACGACTGACGTCCCTTCTCCGGCGACCTGACTGCGTTCACATCTCGGACTCGGAGATGCTAGCTTATTTTTATGCTTATTAGATAAATGCCCTTGCGTTGCACCCGGAGCACGGAAAACAATAAAGTATGTCGTGGTACTTATATTAGTACTTGTGTTCAGCGTGTAACATCAGTTATGGTGTCGAGCCGAATGTTCCTGTGATACAGCATAGCCACGGGTTTACGAGAAGATATGAGAGTGGATGAGATGATCTGTGCGTGCGTGCATAGATTGTTGCACTGCAAGCCCTAGACGAAAACTATAAAACGTACCGTCGATGGACTGGAGCACCGATCGATGATGGGGCTTGTGTGGTGGTGGTTGCAGTGATGAGATTGCTTTTTTTTTTTTGTTTTCATATTTTTTAGCAATGAACCGCGATGGAGTCGGCGTGGGCGAGCCTAGCATATGATGCTAGCCTGAACTCGGCAGGGTCCTCCCACACAGCCGGGTCCCTGTGGATGGTGTACGCATTCACGATCAAGAGTATGCCGCGGGGGCACGTCGTCGCCGGGCATTTCTTCGCATATATTCCGCTGTGTTTCTCTTTTTTCCCCAAGGCGGGGCACGTCTTCTGCTATGTTTTTTTTTCGGTATATAAATCTGGTCTTCACCCTGCCTATACGATTCGAGTCGAGTCTAGGCGTGATTTTTCCACCTTTGTTGCAAATGGAAGACCCATTTTAAGTGTTAGGAGAGGCATAACCTAAATTTGTACCCCCTCTCCTAGAGATCTATTTACAGAAATAGTTTTCCTTTGAGTCTTGTTATTGGAGAAAACAAAAAATATATATTAAACCCTTTGTCTGTACGCTATCAAACATAGAATAGGTCTTATATTTTATGTAACAGTTGTTGGGAACCGTCTCAGCACGTAAGTTCTGTACCTTGTGTTGTCTGAGAGCATCAGCAGTGTGGGGTCGAGGCTGGTTCGATGCAATGAATGCGCGCCTCGTACTTGGGTCGATACACTGAGAGGATGAGTCGATAGAGACCCGAGTTCTTTGTAACGAACCCGCTCCCAGCGAAAAAAGAAATGCAACGAAAGAAGCGAACGGTTGAGAGATGATGACTTTTCCCCACCGCGGGTCCCATCTATCGATCCGGGCTGGGTTCTACATACTGTGGTCCAGTTACCAGTTGAAGTCACGTCATTTCGTAGGACCGAGGCCGGTGCGATACACTACGGGTGCTCTGATTTGGTTCCGATGCATGGCAGCTGCCTTCAATGTAGAGACATTCACTACACTAGGGGCGGTTTAGTTGGCTAAAGAGGTCAAAAAAAAAATTTGTACAGTACCTGTCACATAGAATCTTTAGACGCATGCATGGAGTATTAAATGTAGATAAAAAAATAACTAATTGCATAATTTATCTGTAAATGTCGAAACAAATCTTTTGAGCCTACTTAGTCCATAATTAAATAAATTTTGTTAAATAACAACGAAAAATGCTAAGAATTTATCCAAAATTTTTCTCCATCCAAACACGCCCTAGGTCGCGGAGCCGAGGCATCGGCATCTTCCGGGCTGGCGACGACTCGCCCAGAGTCAAGTCAATGATTAATTAGATAAATTAAATACGGCTGTACCATATGCATTTGTTGGTTGTATATTATAGTTGGCTGTTAGCCTCACATGTCACATCAGATATCCATGGCGGTTCATACGTGCCTGCAGATATCCATGTATACTGACAGCGCATGTTTGGAAGAATATAGGGGGGTGTTTAGTTATTCCTAAAATTTTTTTAACCTATGACATCGGATGTTTGACACATGTATGAAATATTAAATGTAGATAAAAAAACTAATTATACAGATTGCGATAAATTTATGAGATGAATTTTTTGAGTCTAATTAATCCATGATTTGACAATATTGTGCTACAGTATACATGTGCTAATGACGGATTAATTAGACTTAATAAATTCGTCTCGCGGTTTCCAGACGAGTTATGTAATTAGTTTTTTTTATTAGTATCCGAATACCATATCCTTTGAAACATCCGATGTGACACCCCAAAATTTTTCGCCCCACCAACTAAACACCCCATAATGAAACATGAAGGTCACACTCATTGTAATTAAACTGCGCAAGCATATCCAGCTCAGGCTGTCGTCCTACCTCATAATCTAGTTGTTGTGGGATGGCTCGTGAAGAACGCACCTCTTTTGTATTACTAGGCTAACTAACTTACTCCTCTCTGTACCAAATTATAAGTCGTTCTATCTTTTCTAGCCAGATATTTATCTAGACATAATGTATATCTAGATATATAGTTAAAACTATATCTATCTATACTATAAAAGAGCGAATGAATTAAAAAATACCTGTTACTCGGTAATTCTTACCCACCCTATGTTTTAGCCCTTAGATCATAGATCCAACGCATCTAATCTCCCGTCCTAACCTGACAAACGGACCCGGCCGGAAAACTTTTAATTCTTTACGCGTGTTTATGCTGTGTCTCCTCATATCGCTATTTTTTTCACACCAAAAAGAATACCCAACCCACCTATACGTTACGAACAATATGATTCAGACCTCCCTGCCCCTGCCTTATCCTCGTACGCGCGGGCCTGGCGTCGGTCGCACGCGCGCGCTACGCCGGTCCTCGGTGCGTGCCATGGCCACCAAGCCCCACCATCCGCGAACGGCGAGATCAAGGCACGACGGCGGCTTGCTGTAGCTGGCGCTGTTATTGCCCTCTCAAGGAAGACGGCGACGAGAGTGGTGCCCGGCGAGGGCGGACGACGGCGCGTTGCATCAGGCTCGGTAGGCTCACCGGCTGGGCGATGTAGGCCGCGGACTTGTTGGTCGCCGGGCGGTGGCTTGGCGGCGGCGATGGAGAGGCAGGACATGCCGGAGAAGATCATCGCGGAGGCCGACGCCACAGCCGCGGCCGTGTGGACGAGGGCGCGGCCACCTTCTGCCAGAACTGCTGGAGCGCATGAGCTGCCGAGCTCAGTCCCTGGCTGAGTTTCAGTCTGCTTGGACACCGCTGAAGGCCCTCCAGCCCCGCCACAGAACCTCCTCGCCGTCCCTGTTGCTGAGACGGAGTAGGCGGGTGTGCTGCTGGTTGTGGCGTCGCCGCGCATGAGGCTCACCTTGGGCCTCCAGACGAACGCGTCCAGCTCGCCCTTGTGAGAGAACTGGGAAGAACAAACCTGCCCGAATTGATTTGATTTCTCCTAATGTGATGTGAATGAACAAACGAACGAACGGACGATGCTTTGCCATGGCTGGGAACGCGGTGGGCGTGCTGGACGACGAGCCCATAGAATTCGTTACTTTCCTGGGATCCATCTCGGCGACATTGGAGAAACATCTTCACCGTGACATTGGAGAAACAACTTCATGACAGTCAACAGGTAGGATCAGCCTTAACAAAACAAAAAACGAAGGAGATGCACATAGATCGAACTGTTGTCAACTCCCAATTTAAATAGCGGAACCATTTAAGAAGCAAATGATCGTGATGAACACATGGTCGCACACTCGCACATACTGTGTACTCACCTTAGTTTCGGTCCCTCGAACCCTGCAACGAGAAGACCGAGATCATCATTTTTTTTGATAAAGTCAATCCTTCCCTATCCACGTGGATTGGAGTATAGAAAATAAACTGTGTTTTTTCATCTTAATAAATCCTTCCAAAGCATATGGATTGAAGAGGATTTCCATGTGTATAAACAAACCCTATCTACGTGGATTGAAGCAGCAAATGATCGATATGAAACCTAACGACGCCGGGCGGGCATAGCTAGCTACACGGAGAGCGAGCATTGACAAACGGACCCGGCCGGAAAACTTTTAATTCTTTACGCGTGTTTATGCCGTGTTTCCTCGTATCGCTATTTTTTTCACACCAAAAAAATACCCAACCCACCTATATGTTACGAACAATATCGATTCATTAGTGTCATATGCACACACGTATAATCTCGTGGTGCGAGACGGGAGCAGCGGCGGCATCTTGTGGCAGTCGTTCGACCACCCGACGAACACGCTGGTACCGGGCATGAAGATCGTCCGCAACCTGTGAACGGATACGGAGTGGTACCTCCAGTCCTGGAAGGCGGCCAACGACTCGTTGCCGGGGACCTTACGGTACATGGTTGTCACGAGGAGCGAGCCGCCGGAGATCGCGATGGTGGACTCAAGCGGCGCCACCAGGTTCCGCATGGTAGTGTGGGACGGGCTATGGTTCAGCGGCATTCCAGAGAGGGCGTCCCGTCCTATGCCGACGAGTTTACGCACCTCACTCAAAAACTACTTGCAACACATCACATTTTCATATCTCTTACCGACTAACTATCCAAATGCCATCTGAATTATCAAAAAAATATTAAATTAAAAAATACAAAAATAAAAGGATAATAAAATAATAACAATTTAAGCTAAAAAATGAAAAATTAACACGATATATTCTACGTACGTGCGTGCCGCACGTGCATGTTGACTAGTATCTAAAAAAATCACAACGACTTACAATTTAAAATGAAGAGAGTAAGTACTATACTAGTTAACCATGGTAAATCACGAAGAGTATCTTGCTATAGTTAAATGCGATGAGTTTGCAAGGACTTTTAGAGGTTAATTACCTTCGGTACAGATCATCAGATGCTGCTCTTTAGAGTCTTAAGGGGCAAAGAAAACTTTCACGGATGAGGCCGCCCTACACTTGAACCTCTTTGCGCATGATTCTAATGAATACAGTCTATATGCATTTCCCATAACAAGGAATCCCTACAATTAGGGTCATCTTGATGATGATGCCTATCGCATATTTTATGTTTAGGGCTTATACTATAGTAACGCTGCCATGCTGACCAACAGCATGATGTGCCCCGTCAAAAAAAAAAACCATGTGCCCCCTTACCTTATATATCTGACCAGAGAGAGCTTGAGACAACATTGTGTCCTAGTTGAAGTTGTGATTGCAAACGAAGGTTCCTGCCGCCATGCCGCGAGCAGAGCTTGCTACCACTGATCACCAAACTCCCAACAATGGCCAAAATGCTAGCACCCATCAGCAAAAACAAGAAGTCACGTTGGAGCTCCGCAAGTACATCCTGCTGCTGGCCTCGCTGGTGGCCACGGTGACCTACGCCGCCGGGTTCAGCCCTCCAGGGGATGTCTGGCAGGATACGTCTGCCGGCCACCTTGCCGGCGATCCCATCATCCGGGACACCCAGCACAAGCGGTACGTGGCGTTCTTCTACTGCAACGCCACCGCGTTCGCCGCGTCGCTCGTCGTCATCGTCATAATCCTCATCCTCGCCTACCTGGACGACAAGCAGTAGGAGCCCAACTCCAATGGCGACGAGGAGACCAACTCCAAAGTCGCCTGCTTCCTGCAGGACGACAAGAAGAAACACAGGATCGCCCTTCGGACGCTGCAGGCGGCCATGGTGTTGGACCTGCTCAGCCTCATGGGAGCCTACGCTGCCGGCACCTGCCGGGACACCTTAACCACCATCTACTCCTCGCTGCTGGTGGGCTTCGTCTTCTTCTACGTCGTTGCTCAGGTGACGGTGGCCTCGTGCGTCACCGACACCGGCTCCGGCGGCGTGCCCGAAGGCCAAGTCGAAGAACGGCAACCGGTCCCGGACGATGCGCTTGCTTCGGTGGCTGGCGGAAACCCTCACCACTCCGGTCCCGGCGGCGTCGTGGCCGAAGTCAAAGAAGAAGAAGAATGGCACCCGGTCCCGGACAACGGCGCCGTCGAAAAACCGAAGAAGGCGAAAGAAATGTTTCACAAGGTCAAGGTCCTGATGGCGGCGCTTGCTTCAGTGCCCGGCAACAACCCCCAGTCCAGCTCCGGCATCAGCGTGCCCAACAACGTCGAACAAGATAAGGCGAAAGAACGGTTCCGCAAGGTCCTGATGCTTCTCGCGACGTTCGCCGTGAGCATCACGTACTCGGCCGGGCTGAGCATGCCGGGGGGCTTCTGGGACAGCGCCGGCGCCGGCCACCGCCCCGGCGACGCCATCCTCAAGGACCGTCACAACACGCGCCTGGCAGTGTTCTTCTGTTTCAACACCATGGCCTTCGTCGCGTCACTGCTCATCATCGTGGTGCTTCTGGACACGAAGCCTCATCGTCATCTTCGTCTCGGGTTCATCGTCGTCACGCTGTTCAGCCTCATCGGCGCGTACAACGCCGGCAGCTGTAGGCGGACCGACACCACCGTCTACGTGTTCAGCCTCATCCCTGCCGTTCTGGTGTACATTTTGTTCCTCTACTTTGTTGCAGATCACATCCACGCCATATGGGAAGCAATAAAAAAACTTTTCAGGTAACTAATAGTGTTCAACATTGCAGTTGAAATTGAAATAAATATTTTTATTCCTCTAGCTCCTAATGGTTACAAGGGCCATCAACAGGAGATGGTTGCGAGAGACATCATCACCATCAACACCAAGTGGTCGCGTGAACACCAATGGCAGGTAGTATTCAGAGTTTGCCTCGATTTGGTTTTGGTACTGCTCGCTCTTCCTTTGCAAATTATTGGCATTCACAACAATTAATTGCAGCTGAATTCTTTTAATTTCTCTCTGAAGCAGGGTCAGGCAGGGTAAAACAGAGAAGGAGAAAGCAGCAGATAAGGCTCGCTCTCTTGTCCTGCTGCTCGCCACTTTGGCGGCGACCATCACCTACCAGGCGGGGCTGGAACCGCGGGGCGGCGTGTGGCAGGACAACAGCGGCGACCACACGGCCGGCGACCCGATCCTCCTGACGACGAATCCCCGGCGGTACAAGGCTTTCTTCTACTGCAACTCGGTGTCCCTGGTGGCGTCCCTGGTCGCCATCGTCCTGGCCCAGAAGAAGCTTCTGCTCAAGCACCATGTGCTGGAGGCGGTCATGATACTGGACCTGTTCGGCCTCATCGGCGCGTACGCGGCCGGAAGCTGCCGGGACGTGAACACATCCATCCACGCCATGGCGTTGGCTGGCGCCGTCCTTGTCTACGTGGTCATCCACGTCATCTTCATCACGCTAGACGACGACACGCGCACAAGGAGCGAGAGTGACAAGGAAAAGGATAATGAGTTGGTGGAGAAGACGCGCAAGCGGCTGCTCCTCTTCGCCATCTTGGCGGCGACCATCACCTACCAAGCCGGGCTCACTCCGCCAGGGGAGTTCCTGCTCCAGGACGACCAGTTCGGGCACCACGCCGGTGACCCGGTCCTCTTGTATAACTTCCCGCGCCGCTACAAGGCTTTCTTCTACTGCAACTCGGTGAGCTTCATGCTGTCTATTGCCCTCATCATCCTCCTCGTCAACCCCAACCTGTACAGGCCAGCCATACGGAGCCATGCGCTGTCCGTGTGCACGGCGGTAGGCTTGTTTGGCCTCATGGGTGCCTACGCCGCCGGAAGCACGCAGCATTTGAAGACATCTGTCTATGTGTTCGTGTTGATAGCAGTGGTCCTCGTCTGCATAGCCCTACTGTTCCTGGTGTTTTTGCTCACGAGCGGGGGTGGCAGAGCAAAGGCGCCGGAGCAGGCCGGCAGCAGAGACGACACTGCTACTACACAAGGAACAGCAATGGAGGCCGGCACAGAAGTGGCGGCGCCTACCATCAGCAACATCAACGCTACTGCTGCTGCTGCTGCTGCTGCACAAGGAGCAGCCATTTCTGAGACGACCAACACACAACTGGCAGTGACCAGCAGCAACAATAACAATGAGAAGGCCACCGAGGAAAACAAAAGAGAACATGCCAACCGCAAGTACCTCATGGTACTAGGGATCCTTGTGGCAAGTGTCACCTACCAGGCTGGCCTAGAGCCGCCAGGCGGAGCTTGGCAGAGCAGCAGTGGAGGGTACGAGGCCGGCAACCCGGTGATGCATGACAACAGGAGGCCCCGGTACCTGGCTTTCTTCTACAGCAACTCCACTTCGTTCATGGCGTCCATTGTGGTCATCCTGCTACTCCTGATACCACCGGAGAACCTAATCGGCACTGGCAACAAGGAACGGCGCAAGAAGTGGCTTGTGGTGATGAACACAACAATTGTGCTGGACTTGCTTGGCCTCCTGGGTGCCTAGGCAGCCGGCTCAAGCAGGCGGTGGAACACATCTGTGTATGTTTTGCTGCTGGTCATAGCCGTGCTGGTCTACATGGCATTCCATCTCCTCCTGTCCTGCATCATCAGAAGGAGGAGTCAGAGCGCCCAACCATTGACTGGTGACTCATCAGTGAAACCCGAAGCAAATGCTATTTCTCTAGTCTAGTGTTTGTATGTCCCTCTTAGTTCTTCAATTATATGTATATTGTATTTGATGAGCCGGAGTATCAACAATACAGCAAGTCTAGTTTTTCAAGGATACCTTGCACAAACACCAAATACTAGACTGAAACAAGCTTACCGCATCTACTGCAATCCACCCAGAGAATTTCATGCCAAGTCACTCCTCCACACGAACATGCAATCTAAAATGACAATCTACCCGGCGTCTTGCGTTGCACTAACATATTCCATGGAACACCAAGCAGGAACTCAGTTGCCAGGTTGTCCAATCCTGACACCAACAAGGCAACAACCTCCAGCATAACATATTTCAGGCACCACGCAGCGTCATGGCATGTTGACACCAACAAGCTTGTGGAATCTTTTTTTTTCTAAAGAGGAAGAACCTTTGCTTTTAAGAAAGCAAGGTACCAAGTATCAAATACACCAAGCTGGGGTTGCCCGCGACAAAGAGGCACAGACCACTACATCCACCAGATCTGAAACAGACTAAAGCTAACAACAAAAGAGCCCAGATCACTACGTACTCCCAACATACTACAGGTTTAAATCTCCACGACATCTGAAGGCACCACCGTAGATGAGTGAAAGTTCTTCATCCAGCGGAGAATTTCATATTTCAGTTGAATCACACGCTCCCTGTCCACCTCCTTAAGTAGAGTACTCCACTTCTGCAACATTGATAGCGCAATGTATATAACATCAGTTGGAGCACGGGGAAACTTTTTCTCTATGGCCATCTTGTTCCTTGTGGTCCAAATAGCCCACACAAAACCTGCAAAAAAGAACATTAAGGGTTTGCCAGGCAGAGGCCCCTTGCCCTGCAGCCAACTTCCATCGAAATCCAACACAGAAGGAGCGTGTTCCCATTTGAACACCTCACTCAAAATTCCCTAGGACAATTTGGCTAAATGACAATGGAAGAAAATGTGATCAATTGTTTCCCTTTTTTCGCAAACAGGTTGTAACATGTTTTTCATTAAGAGGACAGGAAAGTTTAAAAGTTACACAATCGAAGAGTTCTGGCTATTCCACATCCGCTGGCAAGACACTAGCGTACGGGACAAACCAAGAATGCCGAAAAGCTAGAGCAAGAGTACTAAACGGCACTAAAAATTGTGACCGTGTGTACAACAAGGCAAAGCGCTAGAATCGCTTGATCAATTGTTTTCAACTTCCCACATAAGAAACATTTCCCATTTCCCTTCCAACCCTTCTTCACTAGGCATTGAGCAACTTGGAGTTTGTTATTGAAGACTTGCCAAAGAAAGAATTTAACTTTCAAAGGAACTTTACACTTCCACAAGATCCCAGCTACCCTGATGGATACACCCCTATCAGTGAGGAACCTATATAGTAAGGTTTGGTGAACTTCAAGTATGGTTGTGATTTGAACTATGTGATGCATGGGTGAGAGTGACCGGCATATGCCAGTGAAGGTAGTGATGCATGACATTGATTTGTACTGTGATTCATGACTAAGTTGACTCCTTGTTTGTTTTGAGAGGATGATGTTGTATCTGTAGCAGCAAGTTGTTGGGAAGACCCTTGGGATGATGGTTTCGAAGAGATGATGGCTGAGTTCATGGATGATGATGATGATGCTTTCATCTACGGTATGTACCAGTATGCCCTTCACGTTAATAAGCCTTTGACTAGGGCTGAGTATAGGCAACCTGTCATGACTGGTTTGGAATAGGTAGAGAGGAAGCTTGGAGATAGAAAGGTCTGTTATAGCATGTTTAGAATGAGCCCAAGTATGTTCCATAGACTATATGATCTTTTGGTACAATCATATGGCCTGTAATCTAGTACTAATCCACCTCGGTTAAGGCCCTAGAGATGTTTCTTTGGATGGTTAGGGCCCCACAATCTGTTAGGTAAGCTGAGGACATATTTGAGAGGTCATTTGGGACTATCTCCACCATGTTTAATGAAGTTTTGAAGTGTGTGGTGAAGTTTGCTGTTGACATTATTAAGCGTGTGGACCCACAATTCACAACAATGCATCCTAGATTAAGAAACAGTAGGTTCTATCTCTACTTCAAGGACTGCATTGGGGCTATAGATAGGACTCATGTACCTTGCGTGGTGCCAATTATAAGTTTGTTCAGCACTTGTGCCGCAAGGGCATGACTACACAAAATGTCATGGCTGTTTGTGATTTCGACATGAGGTTTACATTTGTTCTTGTTGGCTGGTCTGGTTCTGTACATGACATGAGAGTCTTCAATGATGCAACAACAACATACAGGCATGTCTTTCCACAGCCACCTGCAGATAAACAGCTATCTAACACTACATTTGTTCCTTATCGTTGAACTACTTGTTCCTGAAATATTCTTTGCTGCTGTAGGGAAATATTGCGTAGTGGATTCCAGGTACCTAACCGGCTAGGTTACCTTGCTCCTTACAAGGGAACCAAATATCATCTGTAGGAGTATCGAGATGCCCTAGAACCACAAGGTAAAGAGGAGACCTTTAATTATGCACATTCATATCTTAGAAATGTCATTGAAAGGTCATTTGGAGTTTTGAAAATGAAGTGACGGATGTCGCAGAGGATCCCTCCTTATGCACCTCATAAACAAAGTCAAATCATAATTGCATGTTGTGCTCTACATAATTTCATTAGGATAAGTGGCATACGGGATAGGCACTTTGCTAGATGTGACCGTGATGAGAACTACGTGCCGCCACAAGCGTATGCCAATTAGCCTGAGCCCGATGAAGTTGATGTTGAATCTGATCTAATGAATGCATTTCGTGATTCGATTGCGCTTGCTTTGGTAAACTGTTCTTGAAAGTTTTGTGTGATTGAGGATATTGATATGTACTATAATGGTTTTGTGGTTGTTGTTTATGTTTGAGAACATTTTGTGGGTCAATTATGTATGAATAATTGTTGAATAAAACTGTCGTATCATTGTGATATGGATGAAATAGGCCATGCTGTTGCATGAGAGACAACAACATACATCTGTTTGCAGCAACAACATGCATGTGTTTGCATAAGAGAGCTGGTGCTTGCACGAGAGACAATGAATGCTGCCCAAATGAGCATTAAGTAGGGGCAAATCTGTCATGTACTGCTATTGCTTCCAAAATTTTTTGCTAACTAAACAGCAATCCTAAAAAAATTAGGATGTCAGGTTTTTGACAAAAACTACGCCATGTCAGGTTTTTGGGCAGACCCAAAAAATTTTTTCGATCTAAACAGCCTCATCCGACCTCTGCAATCCATCGTGATGGCTCAAGGAAGATAGGCCGTCAACATATCCAATGAGACCCGAGATTCCAGATTTTGGACACACTGTACCACTTTCTACCTTTTTTTTATTTGCAATTTGAGATTTGCACCGAGTCAATTTTTTTTGCGTTACTACATTTATAGGAAAAACAATATCCATATTTATATCTTTATATAGATTTACTAGCAATATGTATTCTATGATTAATAATACTTGTTTAGCATCATAAATGATAGTATTTTTTTTAAAGATTTGATTCAATTTAAAATTGTTTAGTTCTTCGAAAACTGGGATTTTTTTAAGTCGAGGAGAGAATTGCCATTTTTTATATATAAAGTCTTGCACTGCTCCCTATCTCAAGTGGAGTATAGTACACATAGAAAAATGAAAGAAAACGGAAGATGTACATACTACCTCAGTTCTTAAAAAAAGAGTCATTTTCGCTTCAAAAAAGTCAATAATATTCAAGTTTGATCAAATATATTTAATAAAATATTAATATTTATAATACATAATTAGTATAATTGGATAGATCTTTGAATATACTTTCATAATAAACTTATTTGGAGATACAAATGTTGCATGTATTTTCTATAAATCTAGTCAAAGTTAAGAAAGTTTGACCAGCACGCATCCTATAGCGACTCTTTTAAAGAGTCTGAGGCTGCAGATGATTCTTGAAATTTGACTCCAGAATAGGACGAAACCAACCAAATCTTGAAGTGAATGCAAATGCCATGATGGAGCCTCGGAGGATTGAAGCAATACTGTAGGTGGGCGGGTGAGTGCATTGGAGAAGAGAAGACGTGCGCTTGAATGCGGATCATCATGAGTTTTTGCCTAACAAATCTGTTGCCCATCTCCATCTCTGCGGGCTTTTACTCATGACATGAACTCCAACCGATTTCCTGCAGAATTTACTGTAACAGATGGAGAAGTTCTATACAAATATTTCCTGCAGAATTTACCCTGCACCTCGACTCCAGTCTCCGTAGCAATGCTGGCTGTAGCAATACTTTGACTGGACCAGAGGACTACTCCGTACTACGTGACGAGAAAATTGCCCAACTCTAGGCCTGGTTTAGTTCAAAAAGTTTCCAAAAAACTACAATAATAAATCTTACGGTACATGTATGGAGCATTAAATATAGACGAAAAAAACTAATTACATAGTTAGGTGGAAAGTCGTAAGATGAAACTTTCGAACCAAAGTAGTCCGTGATGAGATACTATTTATCAAATAAAGCCAAAACGTGTTGTAGTAAATTTTTCACCTTTTTCACCCCACTAAACACCCCCCCTACTCCCCCACCCGGCCATCCCCTGAGGCAGTGCTGAGCTCACATTCCCTGGTTCCGGTGTCATCTGGTAATCGCCGAAACTGACATCCTAATAACTGCCCCAACTCACACTCCCCACCCCGGCCATCTCCTCTTCACACAAGTACTTTACTGTAGTAATGTACTTATATTAGTACAGGCATCACTTGCTACACACTATTATCAGCAGGTTTCACGATTTTTCATTCTATCCTTGTGTACACTGCACATACTCAAAAAAAAAAAATAACTCCACATGGAAACCTAAAGTCCTAGTAGTACTACCAAACCCAAGGCTGAGCAAAGGGTAGCCAAATTTAGAGAATATACTGTTGATGGGATGGCGAGTGAAGAAAAAAACAAATGATCATCCAGACAAAACACACATTCAACCAAATAGGCCGTAACTGGCATCTAAATTTAGGCCCTCTTTGATACGCTTTTACTCCCTTCGTTCTCAAATACGGTGTATTATAACTTTTAAAACTTATGCTAAAATATAGTACATTCTATATAGTGCTTATGCTCAGATTTAGCAAGGTTTGTTAAAAAATCCATAATTTCAGGAGAAACTACATTATTGGGTTTAATCTATGGGTACATGTGTCATTTGAGTATTCCTTTAATTTGTCTTCAAATTTTTAGAAATACACCTTTTTTTTCTCCCAATACATTTTTAGGAGTAGGAAAACATGGACTTCTTGGGAGGAAAATTTAGGATACTCTTGGAGATGCTCTTACATGATAGAAGGAGTATTTTATTAGAATTTCTCTATCGATATAATAAGAAACCTTGCCAAATGAGTACACATGAAAATAGTTTCAAAATCCAAAAACAAGCCAAAAAGAAGTCCAAGCCCTCTCAAAGAGGGTCTTAATAAGGCAACAAACTATTAGCAGTAGTAAGACCGGTGACTAGGGTTTTTTATTTTAGGGTGTGTTCGGTTTGTTACCGAAACCTGTCAAAGGTTGCCATAGCTCACAATGCCGAAGCTTAGACTGTGTTTGCTTGATGACCGGACCTGTGGCGTGTCCAAAGGTCTGGCATATCATACCGAAGGTCTGGCATTGAATTTTGCCGCTACACTTGCGGCATGGACAGAAGTTTGGTGTGGCGTGTTCTAGTATTAAACCATACAAGCCCTCAATATCAGAATTTATCGATCAGAATTGAAAATCATGAAATTTCACCGAGATTTTTAGAGGCATAAACATCAAGCATGATTTTCTAAACTTTTTAGATCTAAACAAAATATTAGTACGATTTACTACATACTTATTGAGTAAAAGAATATACAACATAAACAATAGATAATATAAGTCTAGAGTTATATTGCACATGTATTAGCATAGGCCGAAACTAGCTACGTGGCACGTTGTGCCATGGACCTCCATAGAATTAGGATTAATTTTGGAACTACAATATATTATTATACTACTATAACGAAGATTGTATTTAGAACACTCTATTATTTAGCTCATTTACTGTCAGATAGATCACCCTTGCACCAAACCCTACGCTAGCTACTGTGTATTGGTGTAATACAAAATTTCAAATTTTCTTTTTGCCATTAAAAATTATCAAAATTCGTGAAATTTCAGCGCCGAAATTTCGAACCCTGGCGGTGACAACCTGCACTTAATATTTTACTAGTCATCATGCGCTGACGCCTTGGGACAGCAAGAGAGATGATGATACACCAAGGCCTGGTTTAGATTGTAATTTTTTTAACTCTAGCTACTGTATTATTTTCGTTTGTATTCGATAATTAGTATCTAATCATGGACTAATTAGACTCAAAAAATTCGTCTCGTGATTTATTACCAAACTATACAATTAATTATTTTTTTACCAACATTTAATGCACCATGCGTCTAAACAAGCAGCAAGTTGTGTGTTCTAAGATGAGCAGGGACATTTGAGTTGACACTTGACAGCAAGACTCTACTCTACTGTACGTACACAAGCTGCACTGTGCAGTAGCAATCGAGTGCCAAGGTAGTGCCCATTGACCGTTCGACCTTGGACTTGGTACTAGCTAGATTGCAGTCACAACGGAACAAGTACTGTAGTTTGTATATTTTTGTATTAGCTAGTTTGCACTAGTGTAATCGATCATCAGCCCATCTTTAACCATGGTTCGACTTCAACAGAATGTTCAGCATTGGCATAATCTAGTAATAAACCACAACATTTCCTCTAATAACATATATATATCCATGTTACATGGCTTACGACGTGTTTAGTTCAGGGGCTGTAAAATTTTCGAGGGTATTGTAACACATGTGTAAGAGCCTGTTTGGTTCAGGCTGCTAAAGTTTAGTACATATCACATCGGATGTTGACCGGGGTTGACCATGGGTTTTCGGATACTAATTAAAAAATAAATTACATATTCGGTGGATAATCCGCGAGACGAATTTATCAAGCCTAATTAATCCATCATTAGCACATTTTGTTACTGTAGCCATTAGTGCTAATGGACTAATTAGGTTTAAAAAAATCGTCTCGCAAATAATGCTGGATAACGAGCCAGCTCGGCTCGGGTCGGCTCAACTCGTTCTGGCTCGTTAGGATAACGAGTTAGCTCGGCTCGGCTCGTTATCTCAACGAGCTAGAATGCCAGCTCGGCTCGGCTCGGCTCGTTATGAGCTCGAGCTGGCTCGTTAAGCTCGCGAGCCAGGTATAAAAAATATATATAATATAATAGTTACATTTATCTAAAGCATGAAAATAGTAATAATACAAAAATAATATATCCAATAGCCTTAAATCGAACAAATATTCATATGAGCTAACATATCAATCATTTGTAAAGTGCAAGACATGAAGTAATACAAAACTAATATAAGTTATGATGACTTTTCTCTAAAATTGTGGCTCGTTTGGCTCGCAAGCGGCTCGCGAGCTACCTCGAGTTGGCTCGTTATAGCTAACGAGCTAAAATCTTGGCTCGGCTCTGCTCGTTATGATAACGAAACGAGCCGAGCTGAGCCGAGCTAGCCACGAGCCGAGCGAGCTAACGAGCTTCGAGTTTTTCGTTCAGCCTTACTCGCAAATTATCCTCACCCTATATTTTTAGTTTCGTAAATAGTCTATATTTAGTACTCTCCAAATATTCGATGTGACGGGGACTAAAGTTTATCTTTCAGAACCAAACAGGGCCTAACTATAGCAATTAGTGTCCAATTATAGACTAATTATGCTTAAAAGATTTGTCTCGCAAAATACATGTAAACTGTATAGTTAGTTATTTTTTTAATCTATATTTAATGCTCCATGTATGTCTCCAAACATTCGATGAGATGAGGTGTAAAGTTTTTGGGTGAAACTTGACACCCCCTTAGATCTTCGTGTGTGTCGAGGGAGAGAGAGGAAGGTACCAGGGAGTCAAGAGGCTATGGACTGACAGGACCGACCAAGGATGAAGAAGAATGATGCGGGCGTATGTTTGGACCTTCTTCCCCGGACTACTGCGTTGCGTCATCAATTGGCGTCCATCATCACACACACTTGAATTCCTTCCCCTTGACAGCCAGCTACTCCTCGTGTCTGCAGCTGCCTGCTGCAGAGGATGATGCACAGCTAGCAGCCCACACTCCCGGCCGGTTTCCCGCGCGTCACTTCATGACCATGAGAGGACGAGCTGAGGAGCTCAGCTCGCTCCAGGCAGGGCCGCCGCCTATAAATGGACTCATAGTCGAGCGAAGGCGAAGCATAGCAGAACAAGATCGATCGGTCGAGCTGCATCTTCCTGAAGTCTTCCCCTTGCTTTCCATCCATCTGCCTCTGAAGGCCACCCCCCTTCAGACTTCACTTCAGTGAGGTACTGAGGTGCCTGCATGCAGTGATAGAAATGTAGAGCTAGCATTGCAAATACGACGACCTGCTTCAAGCCCTCGTTTCTTGTTTTCGTTTTGTTCTCTACTTATTATATATGTTCGTTGTTCTTTCTTGCATCGTGGCTCGCAGGAGGATCGGAGGCTAGCTGCAGGAAGATCAGAGATGGAGCGGGTGAACAGGAGCCTGTGCCTGGAGAACCTGCTCATGATGCAGGAGAACGAGCGGCTGCGGAGGAAGGCGCAGCAGCTGGACCAGGAGAACAAGGCCCTCCTCGCCGAGCTCAAGCAGCGCCAGCAGCAGCAGCACCAGGGCGGCGTCGCCCCTTCCGGTTCGGGTTCCGGTTCCGGCGGCGGCGGCCACTCTGTCTCTGCCGCCGCTGACGCCAACCTCAAGGTGAAGGCGGCCGGCAAGCAGCCCAAGTGAGCAAGTGACCGCCACTGCTCGCGCATGCATGCATGCAAGAAGATCTCGATGGTGTAATAATGTTTCAAACTAAATTATATGTGCGCGTATACATATATTAGCAGCGAAGAATACACATTTGAAAGCCTAATGTAACTGTAAAACCAAAATCAATAATGAATTGAAATGAAAAAAAGAAAAAAAACACCTTTAGTCCGGGTATACAACATTATTTATGTATGAAACTATATATATATATATATAGCTCCAACTGGGACTAAAGGTCGGTCTTGAGACCCGGGACTAAATGTGAGACATTTAGTCCTAATTTTCTAGTCTCGGCTCTATATTCTAGTCCCGGCTCTATAAGCACCAAAGGCCTGTTCTGTAGCAGTGGGAGCTCAGCTCGCTCCAGGTAGGGCCGCCGGCTATAAATGGACTCATAGTCGAGCGAAGGCGCACAAGCATAGTAGAACAAGATCGATCGAGCTCCATCTTCCTTAAGTCCCCTTGCTTTCGTTCAATCCATCTGCCTCTGAAGGCCAACCCCTTTAGACTTCACTGAGGTACTGAGGTAGTGAGGTGCCTGCAGTGATAGAAATGTAGAGCTAGCATTGCAAATACGACCTGCTTCAAGCCTTCGTTTCTTGTTTTCGTTTTTTGTTCTCCACTTATTATGTTCGTTCTTGCATTGCATCATGGCTCGCAGGAGGATCGGAGGCTAGCTGCAGGAAGAGATGGAGCGAGTGAACACGAGCCTGTGCCTGGAGAACCTGCTCATCATGCAGGAGAACGAGCGGCTGCGGAGGAAGGCGCAGCACCTGGACCAGGAGAACAAGGCCCTCCTCGCCGAGCTCAAGCGCAGAGAGCAGCAGGGCGCCGCCGCCGCCGCTTCTGCTGCTGCTGCCACCGCGAAACACACCCGCCCAAAGGCGGCCGGCAAGCAGCAGCCCAAGTGAGCAAGTGACACCGCCACTGCTCGCGCATGCATGCAAGAACATCGAAGGTGGCGTGGAGGCCGCACGCATGCAGATGCATGCTGCACTTGACTTTTGTAATTGCTCCTATCTAGTAGCCTAGTACTGTATTAGTTTCTGGAGCATGCATGCATATTGTTACCACTACTAGTAGTAGTACACCTGTCGTAGGAGGAGGTTAATTAGGAACTAGTAATGGCGACGATGAGCCAGATTTAGCGGTATTTTGTGGTTCAGCGTCAGACTTGTCAGCGTTACATTCTGTGCTGAATGCATGCTAAGAGATTGAAATTGTACTCAGGATCCGTCATCCATCCTATGTTTTTTTTTTTTGAAACACTCAACACTGTTCTTGGTCAGGCACCAACAAGAGCAGAGGAAGAAGCAGGGGGAGGCGAGTGCGGATCATGTCCGAGGAAGCGCGTCCAGGCCCAGGCCCATCCGCAAGTGCTGGCCCAGTACACTAGTCTCTGGCCCAGAATGGCTGTAATAGAAAGTACTTACTCCTAAGTCAAGTGAGGAGAGGGGAGATGCCATGAACTGTGTAAACGAAATTCTTACAGTACTTGTCTTCCTCCAATCTCTTCTTCCTACCCCACGTTACTGCTAACATGTTGATTCCAGATTTCCTTTTCTGCAGCACGACTTATGTACGTTCAGCATAGTGCTAGGTCAGATTATAATTGATAGTGATATAGTGATCGAATCTGTTCCAGGTAAAGCTCGTTTTCTTTTCACAAATTTCCAAAACGGCTTGTAAAAGGAACTTCTCCTAGTTCAGATTCAATACATTGCGCATCCCACACCAAACAGATTCTATCACAGTGTCAATTCACAGATAGCAGTGTCCATCATTGCCCATGCATCCAAACGGGAGTAAGTCACCCTTGACGTCCTGTCAAGACCTTGAAGAAGGGTCGCACTGCAAAAAAAAAAAAAGAGTAATAAATAATAAAGGAGGGAAAATTCAATGCTGAAAATAAATGTTTGGGCCAAAGGTGGCCCATGTGGCGGAAGTGCGCGTGGGCTTACAGGCCCGGTCAGGATGTGATCCCTAATCGAATGGACATCTCCAACCTAGGTCGTCTTTTGCTTCGTCAGAGTAACAGACTGCTGTACCTCTGCAGGTCTCTACCTACCGATTAGTTATCTGTTACGGTCAAGGACTATACAACAAGTGTATCATAGCCATCTCACTACCACAAGTTGTGCTTGTGAGGTGTGCCGTGGTGGTGGTGGTGGTGGTGTTTGGCACCTGCTTGCAAACCGATCGGTGAAGTAGTAGCAACGTTCCTTATATGGAGCATAGTATCAAACAAGCGAAGAACAAGAAAAATATTTTTGCGCTATTGCACAGCTTTTTTCAGGATTAAAGAAAGATTAACTTCCACAAAAATAAGTTATTTTGCTATAGAGAGGCTAAAAACTTCATGGACCAGTATTCAGAGATGTTTGGATGTGTTGTGGGCCAACTTCCATTTATAGATTTTGGCATTACAATAAACCATACAAAATAACAAGGATTGGAAAGCCATTGAGGATCTTTTCCAAAAAAAAAAAAATGTGGCCGCAGGTGATTGCCTTAAAAGTTCAGGGACCGGGATGACACCGTCGGCGAAGTTGAGGTACATGTGATGATCACCTTGAAAGTTGAGGGACTTAGATGACATAATCTGTCAAGTTTAGGGACTTACATATATAATTTTAGAAGTTCAGGGACTTGGATGACACCGCCGGCCAAGTTTAAGGCCCGACAGTGAATTTTGCTCACCTCCTTATTTGGTACAGGCTCCGGGAGATCAAAACCACAAACCGCCACTCACGCCAGAGCTACGTATGCTAGGGAAATTATCACAATACCCTTGAGTTCACTGTTTTCTTAAAGAAGTACCGTGATGGTACTTTTTCTCTGTAATAAAGCTCAATTTATACAAGTTTATTTATCATACAGTATTATATGTAGCTTTCAGCAATGCAACAAAATTCTTAAATTACAAGTACCGTGATGGTACTTTTCCAAACCACACTGTAACAAAGCTCAATTTATACAAGTTTATCATACAGTATTATGTATAGCTTCAGCAACAAAATCATTTTTCGAGGAGTTGTACCAAACACAGTCGGCAGGCATACTGATGCAGTTTATGAGATCTGAGTCCAACGAGGTGTAGCACCGTTACGAGTCTGTATCAAACGGTCATGCAGCTGAGGACGGCGATAACCATTCGGTAACATGGTCAAAATAGAAACCCCTTATACAGTATCTTATACAGTATATTTTCATAATCTTCGAATGGATTTAAATGTAGGATGGGCCGGATACGCTCCTATATATGATATTGAATCCATATGATATTGATTCCGTCGTCAACCAAGATTCCACTTCCATCACTTGCAAAGGGTCTCCGTCTGCGCAGTGAAATGAGAAGGATTAATGTTTCAAATTGACCAAACCAGGCTGCTGCTGGCTGCTGTTGATTGCAACTCGCTCAGAGTCACAGAACAAATAAGCAAGCGAAAGTAAGGAAACCATATATTAATTATATTGAAAGACAAGAAACCATATATTAATTATATTGAAAGACAAGTAACATATATATTACCCCAGGAGATTGGAGAGGCCGCTGCTGATATTGGTCTCCAGGTAGGGAGGATCATCTCTTGTATACGTGACTGTGAAAACTCCATTTGGACCATTATGGGTATGGGCCTCCACACGATGGATATGGCAGAACTTATTCCAGTTGTAGGTGTTTCCCAAAGCCATTGAACAGAGCAGCGGTAGCTCACAGCACAGGTCCAAACGGGTGAGGTTGAGACCCCGCAGGTATCTTGGGAGTCTGCTCATGCTGGAAGTCTGCAGATTAAGGTATCTAAGTGCTGGGACAGCCTCTAAGACAGACAGTCGCGTGCAGCAACTGATGACAAGCTTCTTCAAACTTGGGAGGTTGGTGATTCTTCTTAGACAGTGGCAGCACTTCACGTTAAGTTCAATGACACAAGGAAAGTTGTCCAGGTAGGAAAGCCAATGAACATCGCACAGATTCAACATCTTGAGCGCCTTTGCATGGTAGGAAAGTCCAGGTGGAAGTCGTGTCAGGGATCTGCAGTTGTCGAGTGTAAGTTTCGACAAGACTGGCATGGCTTCAAGCAGCTCCTCACACTCCCACTTCCACTCCTCCCAGCGAACCATTCCGATGAAGACCAGTTCTTTCAAACTTGGGAATGATACCGACACACGGGAATGGCGCTTATTATTGTGGTTGTGGGTGTGGCGCACCAATTCTGGGCCAACATGCTTGATGGCTGGAGCATGACGAACAATCAATATCTCTAAACAGGGAAGCTGACACAAGCCTTTGGGGAGCTGGGTACAAAGAGCAAGATTCGACAGTTCCAAAATCCGCAGCCTCTCCAGAGACACTCCTGTCATTGACATAACCCATTCTGGAAGTCGATGCCCAAAATATCCATCAATGGTCAAATGATTTATGCAACCTGGAGGACAAAGCTCAGCAAATACCTCCTCAATGTGCCGCTCTTCCTCCTCTGTGACAACTCTTTTGACTGACCCGCCAACATCTTCTATTATATTGCTGCACTTCAAGGCCAAGCGGCCAAGGTGCCTCTTGCTACGTAGCATGGCCTTTGCAGCTAAGGAGCCTCTTGGTACATTCTCCAATCCTTTCACTGAAAGATCCCTAAGCTGAGAAAGAGGACCTAGCTCTTCCAAAGTACACCAATCATTTGCACCACCATCCATGCTGGCTGGAAAGTTCAGTATTTTCCTCAAGTTTGTCAGCTCACCAAATTTCTTTGGTATAATATTTACCGCTTCACCGAGATAAACAGACCGCAGCTGCTTTAACTTTACAATGCCATTAGGAAGTCGTACCATTTTCTCACAACCACTAAGGCCAATATGCTGCAACAATTTCAGTTGGCCAATTGTATCTGGCAGACTAGATATTTGAGTACTTTCTATGGTCAAGTACCTTAAGAGCTTCAGTTCTCCCAGTTGGTCTGCTAATAATGGAATAAAATCTGCATTCTCTAAATGTATTGTGCGTAGTCTGGATAATCTACTCAAAGTATCATTATGATTAAACCTGATAGGGCAACAAGATATTAATGTTCTCAACGAACTCTGATTTCGTAGAATGCTCCACTCCAGTTCATCTGAACCTGACTCCACTCCAATAGTCAGAAAACGAAACTTGTGTGAAAGAAGTCTGCTACCAATACCACCTTCCCCCATACGAGCCACCAGTGCTTCATCTCTAACCATATACTGGCAAAATGAGCGAACAACATCATGCATTACGTAATGTGAATAGCCAATGCATTCCTCATATGGTTGTATAAGGTTCCTCATGATCAACTCTTTGTTGTAATCTTTTCCTATCTGTTCCAGGTCATCTGAGTGTCTACTGCTCACCAATCCTTCACTAATCCACATTTCAATCAGTTGATCAGGACTAATGTTTGTTTTTTGTGGGATAAGTGAGTAGTAAATCAAGCATTGCTTCAAATGAGGAGGTAGATCATCATAACTCAGGTATAGTGCATGGTTTAGCTCTTCAGGCATTCCATCAATAGACCATGCAGGATTATTTAAAACCCTCTCCCACTCACCTATGTTTATAGACCTTTGTCGCAATAGTCCTCCTATCACTTTGATAGCAAGAGGTAAACCACCGCATCTGCCAAGGATGTTCGATCCTATATCCTTCAGAGTATCTATTTCAAACCGATCTCTCTCGGTTGCTATGACCTGCAGGAAGATTTAGAATTAATGAATGGAATCATATTTGATTGTGTATTTCTGTTTCAGATACGGCTGCAGAATTACAGCTACTGCCCTGTCCTGAAATACTAGGTAGTTAAGCGGGCTTCGCTGATCTGTTTTTAGCCTCACTTGTGTTCTCGTTGTTGTTTCCACTGATCTGTTTTTAGCCTCACTTGTGTTCTCGTTGTTGTTCATTGGAAAAGAAAATAATAGAGTGGGAAAGCTTGGTGATCACTGTAGAGAACTTGAGGGTACTACGTACGCTACTGACCTAGCGACACCGAGAGCAGCAGGGAGCACGCGGTTGGCTGCCAGCACAGCACGGAAGCCATCCCGCAGCAGGTTGGCCTTTTTTTATGCTCAACAGGCTTTCCTTTCCCAGCACAGTTTTATAACTCATTCAAGTGCATTTCGAATATCAATAGTTATAATTATTGTTGCCTACTTCCTCCGTCCCAAAATAAGTACACTCTAAAGTGTAAGTGAAGAGATCAAGATCAGTGAGAAATTACATATATACCCATATAAAAATGTAATCACCTTGAGAAAAGAGAAAGTAGAAAAAGACAAGTAAAATTAGTTTGTCTTATATGTAGAGGTGCACTTAATTTAGAAAAAATTGAGCTCTAGAAGTGCACTTATTATGGGACGGAGAGAGTAATTTGCATATTAGAGTAAAACTAAAGACTAATGGTAGATAAATATAGTTGAAAAATCATAAATTCAAATTTTTGAGAAAATTATGCGAAAGCAATTAAAAACTATGGTTATGAAAATGTTGTAGCAACGTCAACAACATTTTGCAAATCTGCTTTCTGATGCTTCTGAGCTTCAAGTTTGTATCCTAGGACTAGTCGTTGCTTTCTCTTGTTGCTGTGTACTTTGTATGGTTACTACATTTCGCTTTATAAAAGCAGAGTTAATTCTCTTTAAAAAAATGTTGAAGCAATGTCAACAACATTCAATTGGCAACTGCAGAGTTGTAAATACTATCCAGACAACTGGTTGCACGAAACATTCCTTAGTAGAGTTATAACATCTCCCACAAACACGCCAAATTAAATTCCGTCCTGTATATCTCCATTTGGCTATCCACTCAATATAATTCACTCTCCATACTTGAGCACACTCTAGAAGACTAACAAATCTCACTGTCCATAGTTGTTGATATATATTATATTGGTATTCAAATTAACATGAACTGTTACACTTTTTCCTTCATTTTTTAGAATTAAATCGGTACTCTTAAGTTCAAATACAAATAGTATATAAAACAGCCAATTTCGAGGAATTTTAGTGTAACATCAAAATTTGTTGTCTGTTATTTATTATGTCAACAGAAAAAATAGAAGTGATTTTAGAAGATTGATATAGTCACCTTTTTGATTTTTTGAAAGAGGAGAAAACACTACAAAGAAACAGATTTGCATAGACAAGAAAAGACGCTCGTCCTCCCACTGGACCCACCGTCGTCTCTCGAGATCCACCGTTGCAGAGCCCACCTGTCCTCCTGACGCTGTCTCTTGGGATCCTTCACGCCACACTACCCAACCCACCACACGGCAGCTCGATTTGCTGCGCCGCCTCCCCACACCATGGTGGTGGCTCTGCAATAGGGATGAGAGTGGATAGAGAGGGTGAGTGGGTGGGTGGGAGGGTGGGAGGGGGTCCGGGTATAGGGGAGAACTCACGAACAAGGATCCACGACCATGAACAACCAAATCCTTATTTGATGCACGTGGAGCGTGCGTCGGTACCTTTACCAACGCACACCGTCTTCCTCGTGTAGCCTCTAGGTTAGAGGAGGGCGGCGGGAGGAGTGGCGCGGCGGCATCCTGGCCGCCTTCCGCGGGTGGCAGTCGAGGCCGACGACGGCGGGGGTGGCAGTGATTAGGGTCAGGGTTTGAGCTTTTGGGCTCTCCAAGGACCTCTGATCTTAGAGGGATGACACACAGGGGGGTGTGGACGGGGGGGGGGGGGGGGGGGGGCACAGCGGCGGAGGCGGTTCGTGGGTGGTGAGAGCCAAGGCGGCGGTGGCAACGTTGACTGGGCAATGGAGGACATTCGATGGGCGGGGGCGAGGGACAACAAAGTTAGGAAGGGTGGGGGTAGAAACGATTGGGGTGGTTGGTGGGCGGTGCGGCCGGCGGTTGGGATGCCGCTGGCCGGGGTGGCAGTGGAGGCAGGCGATAGTGGGGGAGTACCACTGACGAGGAAGAAGAACAGTAACTGTAAGCGCACGCTTGCTGATAAAGAGGGTTGCACGCATGAACAATGGTCGGTTGCCGAGCCGCGCACTCGGCCGGTGCCGCCTCTCCTTGCGCAACCCTCCAAGTAGATGGAACAGAGAAGTCTATCGCCATGCTGACCGAGGTGTGGTGGGGGCCATTCAGGTGGGGTGCCCGGCAATGACGGTGAAGAGAAGACGGTAGTGTGAACTGTGAATGGAAAGGTGGAGTGGTTCTCTCTCCCCTCACTCGCTGATAGTGGGCCGAAACAGCCTGAATGACTAGCAAGGATGCAGACCTACTTATAAATTAATATAGAAGGCGGGCTGGTAGGGTAGTTTATTTTAGGAGGCAATAGTTTATTAGTGTTTTTGTAAATAGTCTAATTGTCTCTAAAAATGTTATATATTTTTTATGACTTCAATAGTGTCTAACCATCTTTAAAAAGACGTTAGACATCCCATTTGGATTCATGGAATTGATTTTATTTTAATAATCATAATTTATAAACAGATTAGTTAAGCTAATCTAGTTGTGTATGAAATATATTTGTATATTATTGTGGGTTAAACGACATAGATACTTATGTGTTGCATTTCTACCGTAGCGGAACAAGTTAAAGAACGTGTTATAAGTTGTAAAGTAAAAACATAACATGGTGATCTGTAGAATTAATTTGTATCTCCCACTCTATAAATTCAAGATAGGTTTATACGTGAACTTTAAAAAAATGTGAAATGTGTAATTTGAAACCAAATAACCTAGTTTATTAAGTAGATGTTAATTCCCCAAAAGCAAAGGATCCGAATGGCTCCAATAGTTTTTGAGCGTCTTTATTGATAAATAAAACGGCTGTCTCAACCGTAGAATCGTTTTTCACTTATAGTGAAATAATAGACTTACTTAAAGCAAAGCAAAACTGAAAGAAACCGCTGACTCGCTAGCGAAGCTATTGGCTAATAAAACAGGAAGGTTCTGAACATTTTTATTATAATGCCCTCAAGGCTCAATTTCTTGACTAAAAAAAGCTACGGCGAATGTGATGACGAGTGTGCTAAAGATGCTCTTACTACTTTATATTCTCAACTACGTCCAAACACACAATATATCATTTTAGAGATTTTTTACAATGGTTGGAAAAGTATCTTGGTACCTCTAGATATTTTCATTTTTTTTCTACTTTTTAGTTAACTAATTGAGAAACATGATTTATTAAATATAATTTGTAGTATTGAGGGTAGTTTCATAACCGAGCGACGTTCATCTGCTTGCTGATCATCCGAGCGATGCAGTATGGCAGCTTCGGGTTCGCGGCGCACTCCCGCCGTCGAGCCATGCTCCAGCCAAAGTCCAGACAGTCCAGGAGGCTCTCCCTGGCCATGCCCTTCTTGTTGTACGCCTGCACGCGGCGAACGTTCGCCAGGCGCGCTAGGACGAGCCCGCGTGTCGTGTCGCTCACTGCCGGCATTGCTTGCAGCTGCTGTGCAGCACCAGCTGCTCACTCCTGCTCAGCAGGCCATGGAGTCGAGCCTCGCCGGCACGGGAGCCTGCGGCACAGGTCGGTCGCGGCCGACACGACCCTGCTCGGTCCACGCGGGTCAACACGGCCGCGGCGGGCTCGCCCAAGAACCCTGCTCCTTGCTAAAATTACCATTTACCCATAACCGAAAAATAAAGAAAAAAAATAAACCTGGATCCGCATATTTTAGTATTGGTCCCACCTAATTTTGGTATTGTTCCCACCTATTTAGTATTTTTAGGAATTTTCACATTGGTACCTCCTATTTTCGTACCGTCCGATCTCATTGAATGGATGACTCATGTTTTTTCCAACTATTGTAAAATTCCTCGTCATTGTATCCAAATCAATTGTCACAAACGGTACTAGAAAATGATAAATCCAAGAAACTCCTACAAATACCAAAGAAATCTAGCCATCAATGATTTGCTCAATTCACCATTTACCTATAGCTATTGGATATTCTGTTTTATTAGAATTACCCACATTTATCATTATAATAAATGACATAAAGTAAAGCCCTCAAATTCCATATAAATTGCCCACCTCTGTCATTATAAAAGATAATTTATAATAACCACTAAATTTGTAAATAAAATACCCATCATTGCATTATGATGATAATATAAGTAGCTCCTTAAATTTCCATCTAAACTATACTCTTTTGCCACTATTAAAATAAACTAAAATTCTCTCAAATATACATCTAAATCGCGTATGTGTGCTATTATGAAAAAAGTTTAGGTCACTGTAAATTACAATGATATGTCTCTAAATTACAAACTTTTATCACCATTAATCACTTAAATTAAACATACATATGGTACCTTCATATAGATCAAGTATACATGCATAGATGAGTAATAAATATATATTTATATGTTTTAGTAATCATGAAAATGATCTCTTCATGGCTCATATACTAATGATGACAACAATAACCGATCTAATATCATATTGATATCTATGACTATTATTTATGCATTTCTTTAACTTCGAATCATTTTATGCATTTTGATTAAGACATTATGATATTTGTATAACTGTAAGCACTTCATTTTTTTATAAAAAAATATTATTGTACATATAATTCTCTGATGAGAGAGGAAATCTGACACCTTAAACAGTGCAGGAGGTTAGTGCAGATAAAAATGTTCAGAACCTTCCTGTTTTATAGATTCCTTTGAGTAATCATTCAATATTATACTTAAATATTACTGTTCTCACTTTAAGTTCACCGGTAATGGTGAGTGCTGGCCTCTAGCTGATGAGTTGGTTAGATTGTCTGAGTAGCTCTCCTCAAGTCTTGAGTTTGATTCTCCGTAGGAGCGAATTTCATACTAGGGTTAAAAATCCCCTCGTCTGTCTCATGCCAAAGCACAGATCTAAGACCTAGCCCCGGTCATGGTCGTTCTTACATGGGCTATGGTGGCGACATGGAGGGTGGGGCAGGAGGCAGGGGTTCTCACATGGGCTGCTGCTGTGCATGGGTGGGGCGAGACGCTGCTGTGTGTGAAGATCTTCTTAATGCAACCCAGGGGCTGTCTTATCCCCGTAGGTTTAGTTTTTTTATGATAAACACTAGCATCCAACAAGTTCACTTTTTTTAAAAAACAGAATATAGATTCATGATATGACAGGGCTGCAATAGGAGCTACCATAATTTAAGCTAAGGTTTTAACTAGTGCATATGGAAGGCACATGGAGATGCCATCCAGAGGGGAAAAACTGACGATATAGATGGAAAGCATATAAATTACTTTTGTTATTTTATCACAGCCGGATAGAGAACACGAAGTATTTGTATGGGTATATTGGATAAAATAACGAAGTGAGAGGGCAAAGATAAGTAATTTTAGTTAGATGTAGGTACTAAGCAGTAAGCATTAACGTTTTGCTTCTTCTAAGATTCTAACCAGTGCAAGAGCACCGTGCTCTGAGCACGGGTTGACAGACTAGTAAATGTATTACTTTAGTAAATAATCAAATGTTGAGGAAAATTCAGTCAACAGACAATGTAAGTTACATTAGCATTGATATTCAAAACATTTGCAGAAAAAAACTGTATTGTTTGATGATTCAAATCAAAGTAAAGATAAGAAACGTTTCTGACCTCTTTTTTGAGCAAGGTCCACGCGTCTTGAGGCCCCAAGTGGTCAACATTGTGGAGGTACTGAGCCTTCATCGAACGGGCGACTCGCTCATCTCTCGTTGTGACAAGGACTCGGCTTCCACGAGCAACGTAACTGAAGGATGCCTTGAGCACATTGTTCCACTTTGCCACAGTCCACATATCATCTAGTACCACAAAGGTTTTCTTGTCCCTGATTATGTCTGCAAGTGTTGACTCAAGTATAGACTTCCCATGATCATGACAATCTCCTCCTTCAGCATGATAAATGGCGTCCCTCAAAAGTTCTGTTTCAGTGCAGGCCCGAGTTATACTCAGCCACATCCTTATGCTGAATTTATCTTTGATGGTTTGATGGTTGTAAATATTCTGGGCCAGTGCGGTTTTGCCGATGCCCCCAGTGCCAGAAATGGCAACCACAATGTAATCATCTGGATGATTGCTCCACCGTTCGTCTGTCAGCATATTCACCAGATCAACTGTATCTTCTTCGATTTTCTTCCCAACCAAGCTCGACCGCTCAATCACCGGCGAAGTCTTACTGCCGGCAGGATGATCAGTAGCCATCCCCCTTTCCTGGTTCTGCTCCATTCTAAAGAAGTTGAACTCAGCACCACTTTCGCAGATGCTGTCAAGCTTCTTGTTGAGGTCCTTGATGCGGTTTCCAATGTCATGGGTGAAGAAAATATTCTGCATGAAGGCTATGAGATTATTGAAGCGCCAGAAATCCTCACCCCTGATGGACTCGTGCTGCTCCTCAGCGTGAATAATACAGATGTCATGGATGTCAGTTGCCTCGTACATAACATCCTTCAGCATCAGCACCCACCGCTGCACGGCCTCGTCTGTTTTGCGTCTCCTCTCTGCGTCAGCGAGCACAGCCTTGAGATCCTGCAGCTTTTCCTCCAGCTTGTTGATCTCATCGGGAACCCCACGCAACATGTCCACTTCATCAGCTGCCATCCTTTGCAGCGTGTCTATCACAAAGGATACCATCGCATCCAGGACCGCCGCCATGGTTTGTGATGTTGTGGCTTCTACGGGAAAATATTTTACATTAGTTCATGTACTTTTTCAGTTCAATCATTTCGTCAATTGAATATAACAAGAGTGTTACCTCCACTACGATTTTGCCTCCCCTCCTCGGTACAGACTAGTATTTGATAAAGAACGTCTGATGCAGGGATGAAGGTTCACGTGCAAATAGCCAAATATATGAACGCCCGTAGGTAATTGAGATACTTTTACATTTAGTTTGCTAATTTGTCAATCTGTTCAGCCATATGATATGAATCTGCCAATATTTGGGATGTGACGATTCAAATAGCAGTCAGCTACTGATGGAGAATGCAACTTGTACGGATGTCTCATAAACTGAGAAACTGCAATGCGAACGCCAAGCTTCGAAAGTTCACTATGGTATGACTCTGCACCAAAAACACGAATTGTTGAGATGTACTGGCCATTTGTTCTGCAAGTCCAAAATGTTCAGAGTGGTATGCTCAGAGTAACAGTAACTCAATTACCCGTAGTTACATGTAGGGCGTGCCTATAATACATGTTTTGGTTTATCACTAACCGGTGGTCAAAATAATGTTTTGTTGAAGAAATTCTTCTTATCTCATGATGTATATGTGTGGCGGTGCATCATGGCTACTAGGAGAAAATGTTGAAGGGAAACCAAAGGCTTAGCACGGATGAACCATGGTGGTGAACGAACAGAAAGTGCAAGCTTCACGTTGATGGATCGTGCAATGTGAGGTGGACTCACAAGAGAATCACATTTGTTTGGAGTATGCAAGAGACAAGTTGCGAAACAAAAACTACAAGGATAATCTTAATGATAGACTTTGAGAAGGTATAATGGAACTTTGAGGAAGATATATGCTTTAATAAAAAAGGGGTTGTCATCATAATATCATTTAACGGATTATGAGCATAGTGAGAGCGGGTCCAAGTCTATATATTAACATCAATGAGGATATTTGAAATTGCATTTAGGTCCCTAGTAGGTTTTAGTGTGTTAGTTTTGGTGTATTAATGACAAGCAAATTAGGGACTAATGATGTCTGCATTGTGTACAACTTTAGACACTTTGGAGAAATATTGAAGCATCACACCCCCTCAAAAAGAAAAGGAAAACAACATGGATAATAAAGGCTTATAATTCATTTTATATTTTGAGATTTTGGTTTTATGATTGCCTTCCTCCATCAGAATCTCCAAGAGTTTGGCATCCTAAAATTTTTGGCAAAATGAGAAAAATACTTCTCCAATTGGTATCTGGGTTTGGCATCTTTGGCAAGTTGGCAAATCTCGGTCGATTGCGCGCATATATGCGCGTGGGGCACCAGCTGCGGATCATAGTTTCCTCGTGCTTAGCAGGGCTCTTCGTTCGCTTAACGGGCTCTTCGTTCGCTTAGCGGGTCTTTTCATTTCGTTAGCGGGGTTTTGGTTTTTGAAAACAAAATTTGCCAAACTGTTGGAGATGAGATCTTTTTTCCTTCCCATATTATTTTGGGAGTTGGCAAACAACGAGATTTGAAAAATAAAATTTGCCAAACTATTGGAGATGCTCTTAAGGGGTACAAATCTTAGCAACAAGTATGGAGGCTCCGGACATCTCTAGATGTTCTGCACTTGAGAGCGTTCTGCTAACCAAGTGCATAGGTTGGATTCTTTTGTGTTTGTGGGGGGTGGGGTGGGGTGGGGTGGGGGTATTAATACACATCCGCCTTATTCTCCAATGGTCACCTTGTCCATTTATTTCAACCTGACATAAGACAAAGCCACAAAGGGCATCCTTGTTGATTTTTGAGGGATTTGGTGTGAGATGAGAGAAGATAAGGGAGAGTGCTAGATAAACTCAAACTCATCCTTTCAACACTATTGTCCTTTGTCAATTTGGTGGATTTGTGTTCATTACTCTTGGATTTTGATCCTAGATGCTTGACAGTGCCCATTGAAGCACCTAAGTTTTGTGGTGTGCACCTAGAAGGTTTGCATCACCGAATTCATTGTAGTGACACCTTCGAGCTTGGTCTTTATGGTCACTTGATAAGAGGATATAGTTGGATGAGACTCAAGACCTCTATGGTCTCCGAAAAAATGAAGGCATGCATAGGCATGCCTTGGTGTGTTGTGGCCAAATCTTGAGATAAATCCTTGTTTCACTTTTTCTATTCTTGCTTTAATTTTTTAATACCTCTATGTGTTGACTTTTAGGATATCTAGTTGTTCTATCTACTCTTGTGCGAGGTTTTAGCTGTAGTTGTGGCAAGGAATAACTTTTACCCAACATAGGTAAGCCTAGTACTTTGCCAATTCAACTCTTACAACTATTTACTTTGTGATTTCATTTTCTTAAGATGTGGAACCTCCATAAGAGTGTGGAACTTCAAGAAAATTTATAGAACCTCTCAGGTTGACTGTTTTGCTACTTCGAGTTGGAAAGAATTTTTAGGTTCAGCCTATTTAACCTCCTCTCTAGGCATTGTTAATTAGACCCTTTCAAGAGTGTATGGAATATCGAACACTATGCCATATTGTGATTTTGGTGATTGAAGTGAAAACATGATCAAAAGGGTTAAAATGTTTGTCAATTGTGTCAATTATAGTTATTAGTAGTAATGATGCAAAACAAGAAGATGGCACAATGGTCCAATGAAAAAACAAACAAAATAGCCAAGTCTTAAAGAAATTATAAGAACTAGATGGCCTAGTGGCATTTGAATTGAAGCACTAGACTATCAAGTTGGTAGGGTGAAATATTGATGATCAAGTAAAAACAACATGGCAAGATGATTTGGTCCTACATGAAGACAAACACCAAAGTAGTATTGGAGTTGCCAATTGAGATAGGTAGAAGAAGAAGGTACCACTGGAAGATCTGGTGTGAAGAGAATTACACTTATCAAAGTATTGACCAATACATGTGAACATTGGGCTTGCACAGTGGAAGGATCCTATTGAGAATATACACTAGAGGATCATGGAGACAAGGTTTTTAAGTTGGCGTGAGGCAAAATGCAAGCACTAGATGATCCGGTGGTAGCATTGGAGTATTGCACAATGACTTCAAAGGTTGGTTGCAATGGTTGGCTTCAACATGTCAGACGATTGTGCACAATAGATGATCTGATGTCTACATGCATTGAGCATCGAAGAATTATCCAATGAGTTAATTTTGGTGTGTTGTTGGAGCAACAAATAGTTTGTTGTCTGGTGCTATTTATACCGTAACAACTCAATCATTTGGGATTGCTAGAGATTAAGTAAAGCCATAGACATATAAGAAATAATCCAAGCCATCCAAGAGTTTAACTTGTGCATCTAAGTGTAAATATATTTGTGAGAGTGATTAGCAAGATATTATGCTCAAAGCTAGAGGGTAAGAGAGGGCTGACTGCTCTTGTTCACCTTGGGTTGTGACCAAGATCTTGAGGCCTCTTGTTGGTCGTCAATAGAACCATCAACGATAATGCTTGAACCTGTTGGGGAATAGTGGAGAAAACTTGTTCATGGACAAGGAGACCCTTCCATGATGGAGACACTCAGTAGGGCGGTGCTATGGTGTCTAGAAGAAAAGAGTTGGTTGAGGTGATATTAAGTGGTTCATACAGTAATCCTTACTGGGTGCAAGACTTTATGGCATGTCATTGACCTTAACTAGGGGAAGGCTTAGAGACCGCATGCTAATCCTTTACGGAGAACCAATGTGGACTAGGGGGTGACGATTTGTCAATCACTAGAAATTATTCTTTTGTTCATCCTGATTTATCTACTCCTCCCCACACATGCCCATGACCAGCCTCGATTGATTGCTATGCTCGCCAACCTAACCTCCACCTCGAGCTCCTAGTCAAGCAGACATCCCAAGCCTCATGATATGCAAGAAAGAGCTGACCTCCAGTTGGGTTTGCATGACATGGATCTTGGGGCTCGGGGGCTACGCCCATCGGGCATGCTCGTGCGCACCCTCCGGCGAAGGGGTCTAGCCGAGCCTGACCCCGCTGCAACCCGCGCCTAAGGCTCGGGGGCTTCCCCAAGCCATGGGCCCCGATCTATGCCATCTCCACGCCCGTCCCTTGGCTCCCGCTCGGCTACCGATGCCAGCCAAGGCCCGGGCACAAGAAGACAAGCTCTGGGCTACCGATGCCCGGGGGCTCCTCGGCAACGCTCCCGAGGCGGCCCCTGCCAGCTGCTCCTCCAATAGGGTCACGTCCGGGGCGTAACACAAGAAGACAAAGCTTCCCAGTGGCCTCTGAGGGCTTGCTGGCTTCTAGGCCCGCACGTCAGCCCCTAGAGCTAACCTCTCCTGTCACTAGGAAGACTCTAGAAGGTCTCACCTAGGGGAGGCCGGTACAAGACGACACACCTAGACACGCAGAGTGTCAGAACAGGCAGCCGGACGATGCCCAGGCTTCTTTGGCTCCAAGACTCCTCAACGGTCCACGACGCTCCGCTACAAGGCCTCCTTGGACTTCAGCGCACGTAGACTATAGACTAGAACCTTGAACTGCCTTATACCCGACCCATCTCATTATATATAAGGGATAGGGTCAGACCTAAGAGGGGAGAGGATGAAACAGAAATCATTCGCCACAACTCCATCCCATCTCTCTGTTCCGCACCGAGATCAGAGCAATCCTCGGAGGTGCTATGTGAGTTCCTCCACCACCGCCATCCCGTCGTCTCCTTCCTCTCCGACGAGGGGGAGATCCCACCGGCGGCGAGGTGAAACCTTAGGATTAGCACCAAGCTAACCCCCTCCCAAACCTCTTCTTCCTCTACATACTGTTGTAACCCCCCATATTTTGGGTGCTCTTACGTACGAGGATCATCAGCTGCTGGACGTAGGGACCGAGTTGGCCCAAACCAGGATAAACTGTTGGGTCTCTCTACATGTTTCTTATGTTCTTGAGTCCACCCGAGCCACCGTATCCGTCGTGCCTTGACACACTCGAACAACATGCTTGCCACGGTTTCAACCCCGCGACAGGTGGCCTGATCGGCAAGCCAAGAAAGGCTGGTCACATCTAGAAGCTGAAACTACCATATTAAAGATCTGATTCTTTCTATAGCACTTACAACAACAAGATGCAAGTTCAGAGTACTAGTTTTGATGGTGGTTTTGAATGGTGTGACATGTGGGCCCACATTTTTTTAGTTGTTTAGACATGCCATTTTTATTAAATATTTGAGCTCATAAATGATCTTAAAAAATTGAATTATAAAGTTTTAGATTTCTACAAGCACTAAAATTTTGGTATTGAGCGTGTCTCCATCTAAGGCCATTGAAAAAAACAGAAATTTAAATTAATAATCAGAGAACATAAAAGGAATATTTAGACCTCTTAACGATATCAAATGAAAAGATTTTCAACCACAGAGTTATTGATCGTAATGGGATCTATAATTTTGATATAGACCATGTCAATGTTTGAGGTCATATGATAAAAAAATGAATTTTAAAATATAAAATTTAAAATAAATAGTTGGGCCTTTAAATGATCTCATAGAAATGTGTCAACTACAAAGTGCATTAGATTATATTTAGAGCTATAACTTTGGTATAGACCATGTCAACATCCAAAAATTATTTGAAACTTCAAAATAATAATTTCAAAATCTGAAAACTTAAAATGAATAAATGGGCCTCTAAATGGTCCTAGATAAAAAGTTGTCAATAACAAAGTTGTTGATTGTATTAAGAGCTGCAACTTTGTTGTAGACCATATCAACATCTTAGGTTGGTTGAATTTTTTTGAAATTTGGAATTGAAAATATGATAACTTAAAACAAATATTGGAGCCTCAAAAAATCTTAGATAAAAAATTGTCAACTAAAAAGTTGTAGATCGCAGTAAGCTCTATAGTTTTTATATAAAATTTGTATTCATCCAACTGAATATAAAAAAATTTATGATTGCTTAATATAAAAGAAAGAGAGACTATCGACTGTGACATGTGAGCCCACCACCATGTCAGCAAAATTATCCGGGAAACCACTTTGAAATAATTAAGGTGAGTATTTTATCTTGCTTTTGAAAGTTATGGGATATAAGTTTTCCAGCATTAGAGTTCGATGATGTTTTCTAAATTCAGCGATAAGTTTAGAAGGGTGTAGATCGGTCGTTACTCATATATACTCATATCATTTATACTATAGTACTAGTTTTGGAAGCGAGAGACAGGTATTTCGTTCCCAAAGAATAACACGAGGGAAGAAATAATGGGTACGTCATCATCCGGTAGGGGCTCACACCAGAATCAACAGGTAATCCAAAACTTGCAAAGGCATGGTGGTAGTCGAAGTTCAAATTTGAATTAAACCACGGAAAAAGAAACAAAACTTTGAACATGCTAGTGAATATATATATATATATATATATATATATATATATATATATATATATATATATATATATATATATATATATATATATATATATATATATATATATATACACACGCGCTATTCTACACCGAGCTGTTATACTGAACAAAATTCAGTAATGTTCAGTAGTCGCGTTTCAGTATTATTCAGTATTTCATGGTATTGTGCGTAGTACTGACTAATACTGAACACAGTTCAGTAGTGCTCAGTATTTTTTTAGTCAGTTTTGGCTTGTGGTGTAGAATAATATTCTACACCTAGGGTGTAGAATAGCGCTGCCGTGTATATATATATATATATATATATATATATATATATATATATATATATATATATATATATAGAAGATGAGCCTGCCAGAGGACAGCGCAAAAGGAATATACAGTGTCACTACTGTAGCCGGGGCAATTATTGAAGACAGCAGCACCGTTCAGTTGTCCAGGCAACAGTACTAGAAGATAATTGAAGACGCAGCATCCTTATCCTCCAGAAGACAGAAGACAGAAGACTCGAAGCAAGCCAGACGATAAGCACGAAGGCACTCCAGAAGGCTCCACTCGGTCTTTAAAAGGAGAAGCTCGACGCCCGCATTCATCATCGGAGAAAGGATCGGACCAGAAGATCAGATCGAAGCACCACACACTGAAGACCAGCAGCGCTCTCTTCAGTGCTCTCACACTCCACTCACACATACACCATGAATACATGATCTCAGAAGCCCTCTGAAGATCATCCACCGAATAGTAATACTCCACTTCCGTTGTATTACTCCACCACCCTGTAAATTACAGATATATATATGTATATATTATACTGTAGCTAGCTACAGAATATCTAATTCTGTAGCCAGACCCGACATACGTGCCAGCGAGCGGTCGCCCCACCCACCCAGTCTCACCATGGCCTGGTACTCACGTTTCATGCGGCTCGGCTCGGCTCGTCTCCAATCTCACATGCGGCTCGGCTCGGCATCGAATCCCCTAATCGCGTTGCTTTCTTTTCAGTTGCAGCGTACAAGAAACATGGCACAAAACTCGCTCCATCCGCCGCCGTCACCGACCGCTGTAGAACTCGCTCCGTCCGCCGCCCTCGTATCCCTGCAGTGTGCTGCAGTTTGCCGTTGGTATGATCATCCATCGCCATTGTCCTGGTTCCATCCATCGGTGGGCAACGGCCTCGCCGCGTCGTAGTTGCCGCGCGCAGGTCCTGGCGCTTGTGCGATCCGGCTATATCTCCACACAGGCCCGTGGAAGAAGCTAGCTACTGAGGTGAGTATAGCTGACAAAATCCTATGTATTCATCAAACTCCAAATCATAATAATCGTGTCCTTCGGTTCGCCACCAGACGCGCCGCTGGAGAAGATTCGTGTGGGCCACATCGCAGCTTCAAATAGGACCTGGTCGTCCATGCCAGCGGAGAGAGGATCTTTAGGTGAGCAATCCCCACATCGATGCAAACAGAGAGATAGGATCTCCAGGTAAGCCGCTGTAAAATCTGCATGACTCATCCAATCTCGATCGAGCTGATTCATTGATGGGACCTCGCTGTGTGCAGGTTATCTCCGACGCTGCCCTCTACTCCGGATCTCCGGTGCAGCCTTCTGCTTTTCGACAATGGAGCGGTCCTGTCGTCCTGATCTTCCACCGGCGACGTGCGTGCACGGCCATCCACATCCGGCAGTGGAGAAGGTTCTGTACCGATCAACCAACTTCGTCAAGTCTTGGCCAGCGGTGTCCCAGCCGTCCCCATCCAGAGGCAAGCGAGGCAGCTTCTCGAGATGAGATGTGCCAAAATCCATGTACTCATCCAATCCGACTATCAGTGATTTTTGATGCTACATTTGCATGTCACTGTTGTTTCCATTATACATCTATTCTATTTCTTTTTCAGCGTCGTTTCATTGATCTGGTTTGGCGTGAGCAGCATTATTATAGTAATTATAGTAATCAAATACTCAACAAGGCATAAAATTGTGGTAACTTCCTACTCAATATAATCCGAGCAATAGGAATTATGGTAATTACCATAGTTTCCGAGCATGAGTTCAACATGTAGCTATTCGAATTGTCGTAAATTTATCATGGCACATTGACCTTATTATTATAGTATAACCATACTCACAGTGTAAAATTGTGGTAACTTCCTACTTAAATTGTAGTCCGAACAACAAGAATTATGGTAAAATTACCATAGTTTCCAAGCATGAGGTCAACATGTAGATAGGTTCACATTGCATTCTCGTAACACATGTGCACTTCTGTACCCTTTTGCATGAATGCCTTGACGTACACTTGCATTATCGTAATTCAATTTCTTGTCAAAAAAATGTATATAATACGTATGCTATCGTAACCCTTGCATGCACGCGACAGTACGTAATAATCCTTGTTCTCGTATCGTGTTCATATCTACATATATCCTTGTGGTCCTCCTTTAATCCGCACCAAATTTAATTTAAATTCCTAAAATAAACGTGGACCAATCAACGTGGCCTAATCCATCTGAACTATTTACGGGATTGTAGGGATGAAAACGGATGGAATTTTTCCCGTACCGTCCCGTTCCGTTTTCTATATTTTCCCGTCCGTTTCCGTATTTGCGAGATCCCGTTTTCGTATTTGCGGAAGTAGAAAATGGTGTTTTCCGTCCGTTTCCGAGTAATCCCGTTTTAATATGGAATAGACCCGTATTTATTCCGTTTTTATCTCGTTTTCAATCTATACTCAACATGTTCAACAATTACATGTCCTTATGTTATGTTAATATAACTATGAATCACCAAATATGCCTGTTATGTTCACGTACATAGCATGTAAATGAATATTAAACTTTGTATATATTATTACTTCCTCCGTCCCAGGATATAAGGCGTAACCACCTCTGGTTCAAAGACCAAGAACACATTTAATTCTCTCTCTCAGCACTAGAACTATTGCATTAATATCTGTGAGAGAGCACGCCTTATATCATGGGACATGAATAAAAAGTGGTTACGCCTTATATCCTAGGACGGAGGGAGTACATGACTTTATATATGTATACTTTGAGAATATTATATTATGTAATCTTAATTTAATTTTCCGGCTCTCCATCCGTATTTGTTCGTTTCCGTATGTCCGCATATTCCGATTCCGTTTTCGAACCCGTATTTTCCGAACCCGATCCCGTTTCCGCCAAAAAATATAGAAACGGAAGTAGAAATAGGGTTTTTCCGTTCGTTTCCGTCCGTTTTCATCGCTACGGGATTGCACATTAATTAACTTCCCAAAAATATTCTAGTAAATAGATTATCGTAACCATATGAGTTTGGAAAGGCATATATTCTAGTAAATAGATTATCGTAACAATATGAGATAGAAAGGCATGTAATCAACAGAATTCTCGTAATACCATTCGCATGGCCGTAATTATTTCCGTGTCTACCAATATTTATGTGCAGCTAATTACGGGCACCACTAAATACCGCCTGCATGGCTAACGGTGGCTGGCTAGCTCTGGGCGCTCGGCTTACCGCATGCATGCAGCTCGGCTAATGCGCTCGGCTAATTACTGCATGCAACTGGGCTAATGCGCTCGGCTACAGGACAGGCACCAACAAACCAACGGTGGGCTCGTTGGTTAGACCTGGCTACAAAATAAGGTATTCTATACGATCATAATTCATAACGCGAGAGAATCTAACCTTGACACAGTGCGGCCGGTAAGGCAGTTTCCCTGCGTGATCAGGTATTACTCCAAGATCCAGCTGCACCTGTCACCTGTGTGTGGCCTTAGAGCTGCGTGTGGTTGAAGCCAGAACGATTTGCAATGGAGCGGGCTGGTGAGAAGAAACCCGGACTGGTTTCCAGCTTCAGAGATGCAATGTAAGGAAGGACACAAGGATTAGGAGCAACTCTCTCTCTTTAAAGAGGACTTCGAGGGATTATGCGTTTGGGCGGTTTCTCACAAAGAAGACTTTGGCCAGGTCCATGCGGCGGTTGTCTGATTGGGTACGGCTCACAAAGTCACAAGGAAGACTTTTGGCCAGGTCCATGCGGCCTTTCCCTATTGCCTCTTGTCTTGTCTGACGTACTGAAACGATGTCGCTACCAATGGCGGGAAACGAAGCCAATGGGATTGTGTAGCCGAAGTACCTCGATGCCCGAGAGGCTGAGCAGCGTGCACGCGGCGTTCTGCTGTGCCGGTGCGCAGCGCGTAGGCGAGCGGCTTGATGGCGCCCGCCGCCGTGATGTCGGACCGGTTCCGCTCCTCGAGCGAGAGGTTCAGCAGCGCGGTGACCGCTATAGGTGGCCATGCAGGTCGCAGTCCGACGGCACGGCCCGAAGCACGGTTTTTTTTCCGGCCCGAGCATGACCCGGCCCGGTGGTTGACGGGCCTGGGCTGGCACAGCCCGGCTCTTAGTGCCGTGCTGGGCTGCTCTCCCGGCATGACGGGTGGCATGGCACGGCCAGGTAAAATATGCAAGGCCCGACAGAGGCCCGGTAAAAATAGGATGCTTCAGCTCCCACCCGCAACTTAGATGCCATCTTCTTTTCTTTCTTTGATGCTGACAGTGGGCTCCACAGTCTGGAGTTTTGTAGAAACCGCTGGCATCGCCTACTCGAAAACCATAGACTGGTACCCGCGCCTTGCGTGGACCACGCCCATCACTTGGAAATTGGAATTCCCGTTCTTTCTCCTTCCCTTTTCTGTTTTCTTCATCCGAGGCATCGAATCTCACAAGTCACGATTTCCTCGGCCGCACTCGCCACTTCCACCGTGTTTCCGTCCCTACTGCTCGCCGTCGCCGGTTGCCCGCGTCGCCGTGGCTGTGGGCTGCTGGCTCTGGCTTCTCTCCTATGCGCCTCGGATGTGGCACTGTGTGACCACGAGGACGCCTGGTGCCGGCCTCAAGTGCGCAGCAGCCGCCGCCTCTGCCCCCAGCTCGCGCCACTGCCCCTGCCAGACCTCTACCCTTCTCTCTCGCTCTCTCCTCTGAGCATCTGTACCAAGCCTCGGGCTGGCCTAGCCCATTTGTCATGGCGTGCTTTTCGGGTTAGCTCGGCCCATAAACCAGCTCGGTGTGCCGTGCCTGGGCTGACGGCTAGACACGAAACACGATGTTAGCATGGCCCGGCAGCACGATGTGCCGTGCCTGGCCCGGTACCAGTGGGCCGTGCTTTTGTCGAGCCCGTGTCGGGCCAGGCGGGGCGGCCCGATTGGCCATCTAGACCGCTCTCCTGCACTACGAGGTCGGTGCTCCGTAGCAGCGGCACGAGCGGCGGGATGACGCCCAACACGCCTATCAGCTAGCAGATGTCAGACCGATGCTTTGGCGTATCCTGGCAGCCACACGCCACTGCCCCGCCGTCAGCTGTCCGCCGCCGGTCTGCAGCCCGCCGGCCGCCATGGCGCGGGAGAGCGCGGGGATGGAGCAGGTTGTCTCTACGAATTGCAGACGTATGAGGAAGGTTTCATCACGTCACAGCTCGAAGAAATTTGGGCCGTAGAAAAGGAAATGGAGGATTTAATTTCCTATGAAATGCATGTCTGTCTTTTGAAACAGAAATCAGGATTAGGGGACGCGCGGTTCTCAACGGATCCCCCGCGCGCGTCGCCGAAGGTCTCCAGTGGGTGCATTGAAGCCTGGCTTCACCACCAAATCTCTTATTTTTATGCTTATTGCATAACTAGGTAGCATGCCCGTGCGTTGCTACGGGACAACTAAATCATTGTAATAAAAACACACAGATCGTACGATAAAATAACAATACTATAAAATTAAATACTAACATTAAAGTAACATTTAATCTAAAAAATAAAGTTTGTGAAATTAATACAGTCACGGAGAGCGCGGCGTCGCAGGCTCACAAACTCTACTATATAGATCTTTTTTGATGCGGCTAAGATAATGTTTTATATCGGTAAAAAAAAATCTCCATACCAATGAGAACGACAAAACAATCTTGATAATATCAAAAAAACATGATTTGAGTCGGTTGGTGGCCCAATAATTATATGCCATAAAAAATCAATCTACCAAAAAGTAAAGAGTCACGTCCAGCAAAAATGAATCGCTTAGTAAAGTGTGTTGCTCAAATTAACAGAAGCAACTTCATGATACAATTACATGTTTGTTGGTTTTTGAGCTACTGCCAGTCAGCCACTGCCCATATATCACTTGCCCGGTTGACCCTGAAATCTGCAGTCCAACAAAAAAAAGTATGACAAATAATTATTTGGTATACATTGGTAGTTTAAATAATTTGCCAATTGCAACATTTATCCATAACTTGCTAATTCCATTTTCACTCACACACTGACGTTCCAATGAGAATCAAGCTGTGATGGATGGAAATGTGACATCAACAATCTGAAAGACAACTGGCAACATAGTGTAATGCCTCAGGTACCCTAAACTGCCGTGCACTATGCATACCTCCACCCTCTAATAAGACCGAAAGAAAAATATTTTGTTCATTCTGCAACAAGTATATATTAGGGGACTTAAATCGTAGCATACAAGTGCAAAGCATGGAATCTAACAAATATCTTCAAGAACATTTTGAGCTGACAGCACACACAAGCAATAGCAGGGGAAAGAGATCACCAATGATGTGTCTGTGGCTGTAACAATGACAGGAGAAGATAATCGAGGTATCATGACCCTTCTTTAGTCCATTGTATTAGGACTTGTCAGGCCTGTAGTGGCAATGCGAAGAACTTCAGAAGTTGTTTGTGCCTATATCGCCATGTAGCTTAGCATAAAAAAATAAGCTTTGAATGTATTACAATTACAAAGCTGTAAAAAGGAACTTACCTCAGTACACCCTCTGATCAGCATTGCCATATTATTGGAGGATTGTTGCTATTAGGCCATTTAAGTTAGGCCTACAGTGGCTCTGCGAAGAACTTCAGAAGTTGTTTGTGCCTATATCGCCATGTAGTTTAGCATAAAAAATAAGCTTTGAATGTATTACAATTACAAAGCTGTAAAAAGGAACTTACCTTAGCACACCCTCTGATCAGCATTGCCATATTATTGGAGGATTGTTGCTATTAGGCCATTTAAGTCTTAAACAAAAATTGTAGGGCCGACACTTCTTCTCGTATATGAAGCAGACATCCCATGCATATGATCCAATGGCACAACCGAGCCATATTGCAATTGAACACAGCCACCCCATCCGAGCTTCCAAACTTGAAATTGCTCCTCGCTGCAATGGGCACCATGACAAAAACCTGAAATGTTTATCAAGGGAACTTCAGAGATGAATCTAGGGAATATACATACAACTAAAAAAGCAAAAAAAAATATGGCATAGCTCATACTCTATAGCTAGCGTGCCATATTGCGATATTTGCTACGGGCACCACACATGAGCATTTCCTCACCTTCTTATTGAAGGTGCCAAATTTGAGGGACATGCAGTTACAGGAGGACTACTATCCTGCACCAGAGAGTGATATGATGAACGCAGAAATGCGAGCTGAGTCTTGGCTCCTGTTTGAGATGCAGCTGAACAACAGGTTAACTGAGGATTAATGGTGAATTTGGTGAACTATGAGAGCATCAGAAGAATTACCACATGGACTCCTTGCGAACTGCATAACACACAGGAATTTAGCACCACTACCATAGTATAAAACAAAAATGTTGATTCGTCCAATTCATGTGTCATCAATAGACATGGTGAACGACATGGTGAACTGCAATTTCCTAGTCATGAAGTCTGGGCTTTTGTACAGCCTCAAATCACAAAGAAACTATACTGGACCATTATCTCTATTCTCCTCTCTTTTGAAAAGGAAAGACACTAATGCAGTGCCCACAACCAATGCAGACAAAAAACACAACGGATAATAGGGTTTGTTTTTTCCTATGAATTCCCTGTCCTGAAGTAGAAACAGCAAGCTAGTACTTAATCTATAATCAACTTATCGGCCAAACAAGTTTTTTATTTTTTTTTCCAAATTCCGCTGTTGATATGAAATTAACTCAGATGGTTAACTGATACAAGTAATGCTTGGATGTGCCATGTTACTTATCAACCGACCAAACATTGATCAGGTTGTCAAACATCCAAGAAACCTGATGAACCAATGCAAAGTTCAAGGGAGACATCTTACTTTTGCTAAAGAATTACCCTCATAAGACTTAATGTTTGAAAGATTGTTGTCGTGTTCAATAATAGATCCTGTGAAGTGATGTCCTGTTGACAGAATAAGTCAATAAGTTAAGCACAGGAGCAAGTTCAAAGGGTGTAAAAATACATCTAACATAGTACAAGAAATAGACATTTTAGTTTACATATTTGCATAGTCAGTCACTACAGTTTGCAGATTATTCCTCTCTGCACCTAGTATCAACATTGCGTTATAGCTTAACTCAAGGGCATAAAGAAGAATACAAAGGCCACCTTAAAAAAAGTGTTTCATTTTACTGCAAGTCTGAAAGCTTGAGCAAATTTATTTTAGATAACATACCTTTGTTTAATCCTTAATTGTTTCTTTTGCCATGATAGATAACATCACATCTCTAGAAAGATTTTTCCATAAAACTTAGCACAGTCCAGCTAAAGAAACTTTTGTGCTTCCATTCCAATTACTATCCTCAGCTTATCACAAATCAAGCAAAGTATTTAACGAACTTACAGACACAAAGGAAGAATAATGTTTAATGAAAAAAAGCACACACAAAGGAAGAATAATTTAAGTTGGTAACTTTAAGGTTTAAAATTGCAAACAAATTAACCTAAATATGCTTGCACCAGCAGCACCCAACTGAACCAATAAACTGATGTTATCATTATGGTTCATAAAGCATAGACACTTGATTGACAAATCAAGTGAGATAAATAGAGGACAGCGAAATTACAGTTTGCAAAGACAACAGTCAAGGCTAGCTTTTGTGAGATGCATAAAAAATGGTCAATGATTAAAATATACATGGAAAACACACTACTTCCTTATTTCCAGTGCACTGAAATTTCTTTAGTGTTTGCAAACACAACCTCTATTGGGAAATTAAGCAAATAGAATTCAAGAAAAAACTTTACCTGAGATGATCCTCACGTTGACAGAACAATTTTGCTGTCCCAAGGAGCATTGCCTTGTGCAGATCATGCCTAGAAGCATGCTGCATCAAACCTTATTAACCAAAATAGTTAAGAGGCCGCTGCGACGACTAAGATTCGCTGCCCAATCTTGCGCACCGTGCTCCTCCCCAATTGCCTTCCTGCCGAGCGCACAAATGAGTCAATATGTTGTTGCGTCTGTGAATCACATTGGATGACATGCTTGAACGGGCTTCTCTATTGGGGCTGATGGGTCACGGTGGCAGCTGGCTGGCTCCACCTTTCCTGAAAGAACATATTAAGAGCTCCGCATCAGCTCCCAGCACACTGAGCGAAAAAAGGCCAAGTGAACATGGGAGTATAGAACCCCACCTTCACCTTACCTGAACGACCTGAATAGAGGGCAGAGGATTTGATGTCTCAGTTCAGACAATTTGACAAGGTTTTTTCTTCCATGGCACAAAGAAAAACCTTGTCTTTGCACTGGCCGATACATAGATAGGAGAGGGATCAGATTTGCCTGGCCATTTGATGACTTGTGGTTGAGCTTGTGAAGCGATCTGTACAACGTGATGGCTGCCGGTGCTTGTGGAAAAAGCATGGTTGCCGATGACCTAGACAAATTTACTGATGAAAGAAATTACAGCTGTCCTTTTACAAACAAGCACACAAGAAAGATATTACAGCTCGAAGCTAATTACAGGTGAATAAAATCATGCAACTACCAAACAGGGCCATAGGCATGTGTACAAACTACAAACACGTTGTACGCAGCCTGTAGACTAAGCAATCTGAACACATGAAGAAGAGACAAAATAAGAGATGGGGAAATCAGGACAGAGAGCAAACCTTTGGCATCGACCAAACTGCAGGCCTAATTGGTCGACCTTTGGCGTGGGTGTCCAGGGATAGCGCTACCTTTGAACTCGCCGGTGAGGACGACGGGGGCGCGCGCGACGGCGAGGATGGCGCAAGGCTCTGGCAAAGGCAGGCAGCCACAGGAGGAAGGACGAAACTCACCTTGGCTGGCGCCGTGGCCTCGTTTGCCTTCACCATCGGGGCAGGGTAACCATCAGGCACAACTCATCGGGAAGCACCATCACTATAACTTCTAAAGCTCCAACAAAAGAGAAAGGGACAGGAAACCTACCAGGCGCCATGGGTCGTTGACCGAGCAGGGATTGGGGATGGCCGCGCGAATCTCCGCCATCCCGAATGGCGGCGGAGCCCTAGGGTCAATCTCCCCGCCCGCCGCGTCGTTGGCCGCCATGTCTTCCTCCCCCAGGGCAATGCGGAGGAGCGCGAGGGGCGGGGCTGGGCAGGCTTCTCGTGCACGGGGACGGGCGGTGCGTCGGTTGCGCGAATCACGGGGGAGCGACGCGGATGGCGGTTTCCTTTTCTACCGGGTCAGCTATCGCACAGGGGAAGCGAGGTGAAAGCAAAGCGGGGGTCGCAGGGGGCAGACCGACGACGCGAGGCGACGATTGTCGCACGAAAAGTTGTCCACATTTTAGTCTTTTTAGTTGTGAGAGATAATGCAGGCACGTTAGCACGTAGTACTGTACCTTGTGTCTGATGATTTGGCTATTATGCATGCCAGCTGCCTTTGATGTAGAGATATTCAGCGCAGTAGGTCGCGGAGACGAGGCATGTTCCCGGCTGGCGACGACTCGCCCAGAGTCAAGTCAATGATAAATTAGATAAATTAAATACGGCTGCACCATATGCATGTTAGTTGTATATTAGTAGGTTGGTTGTTGCCATCAATTCTGCATCACATCACATCACGGTTTTCATATATCTATATATATCTAGCAAAATTTCTCTCCACCTATTTTTTTTTAAGTTTATCTCCTCCTAACTACTGGATTATAGAGAGTTTCGTCACTTATATGACTCATGCTTATATGAGTTATAATAGTTCACATCTGGCCGTGATCGATACGGATTATGATTCCAAGATATACTAGGTCTATATCTCATATATGTGACTCAGACTCACAAGACATGCTACGAGTTACAACAACTTGCGTGTAGCGATAGTTAGAATAGTTCAAATCTAGCCGTGATCGATACGGAGTATGATTCCAAGATATATTAGGTCTATATTTCATATACGTGACCCAGACTCACAAGACATGCTACGAGTTCCAACTTGCATGTAGAGATATACGAAGTCCGATTCTAATATACATTAGATTTTATCATTGCAACAAGTCAAAATTTCATTCCTATTTTTTCATCTAGCCCTCTTCGTTTTCACAAATCCAATTCTACTTGGCTTCGTTCCTTTTTTTCCGTCTCACCGTGCTCTCGTCCAGAATTCGGTTTTAATTTTTCTTTTTTTGTTCTCGTCGATAACTCCGTTTTTATTTCCTTTTCGTCAGTGGTTTTGGTCCGCAATTCTGTTTCTCTTTCCTTTCATCTACATGTTTTTTCCTTCCATTTTCCCCCCCGGCTCCTGCTTTTGTTTCTCTTTTTCTCTACCGTATCCCGTTTTCTTTTCCTTCCCGTTCATGTATCTCTGTTTTTGGTCTTTTTCTTGGCTCTGCTACAACATTACATGTTTTTGAACCATTTACTTTTGCCAAAAAAAACTAAATTTCTACCATCAAGTTGTCGATGTAGTTTTAGTTAAAAACAATAATACCTATTCTTTTAGAACTGAGATCAGCCGATGGTCTAGCTAATCAAACCATGAATTGAAATCATGAGCACTTTGTTGTCTAATCCAGTCTAAATAACTCTATTTCTGCAATCCTCTATAAGGGTTCACATACGACATTAACTTTTGTGAAAAAAAACTTAGTCTCACCGGTGCGACCGTGTTGTACGACTAAGAAACTCAACAAATATTGAGCTATCAATGACGCCGCTAGTGTGATGATCGGAATATGAATATTATAAATTGAATTTTGTGCATGGCTAAAATTCTCATTGATGGTTTGCAATCATCAAGGTATGCATTCATACAGGACTGGTATACTAAGGTCACCCTTCTTCATATTTTAAATAATAGGTTTGTGTCCGTGGTTGCTACGGGTTTTCAAATTCAACAATCCTATAAATTTTTCAGCTAATACATATCAAATTCAATGATCCTATAAATTTTTTAGCTAATACATATCAAATTCAACGATCCAATAATTTTTTTAGCTAATACATATATGAAAGAAATGTCTTATGTGCACCATGGTTTCCATTTGACTAAATGTCTTGCAAGAACAGCTTGTAGTTCACTTCAATGATTGTCCACCATCAATACCTAAGCTATTTAGATTGCAATGGATAGGTTTGTGTGCATGTGTTGCTGCGGGTTTTTAAATTCACATGATCCTATATATTTTCCAGCTAATACATATATAAAAGAAATGTCTCATGTGCACCGTGGTTTCGATTTGAGTAAATGCATAGGTAACTGAGAGACTTTGTATGGTCAAACGTCTTGCAAAAACAGCTTGTATTTCACTTCGATGATTGTCCACCATCAATACCTAAGCTGTTTAGATTGCAGTGGAGATATGACCTTTGTGAATTGCAAACCTTTCAGATCCACCTTCAAACTAATAGTGCAATATATGAGGCAATCTATGATGCACTGCCAAAAACATACATGTTCAAATCCAATCTGTAGCCATTACTCTTCTTATTTCCATTCAACCTTCCTCTTCTTATTTCCATTGCTTTTTTATTTGCACTCTGCAGACAGCAAAGGACATCTACATACATGCAAATTTGCGAGGGCATTACTGAGACTTTCTTTAAATGGGCCAACGAAATCGAGCTATCCTACAAGGAAGAAACACTTTGATAAGACACACGCACATGTAAGGGCTTGAAAAAAGTAGAAGATTATTTTCTAGTTCAAAGCTCAAGGTCCTCCTAATACCGTCTGAATCTCTACTGAAAAACAGAAACAGAAGTGCGTAGGTTTATGGACACAAAATTCCCAACCTAGAACATGCTATGGGTGTGCACTATAACCTTGTATGTATCATCAAAATTTTTAGGGCTATTAGGGCATTAGTTTAGAGGACAAAACCTTGTTAATGTGATGAAACTGTAGCAAATTAACTTCGGAATGTGTGACTGTGCTTAGCCAATGACAGATAGTTTAGCAGAACCATATATTCGTTTTGGAGTCCTCTCCAAAAGTCCTATCGTGCAATTCTTTTCAGACTTTTTTTTCCTAGCGCAATCGAAACAGGATTAGATATTTGGTTGACACAATAGCTGGCAGGTCTTTATACAAAATCATAAGGAGCAGGGTTGAGGAGAATACCTAAGGTGCAGAAGGTGACGTGACACTGTTAGATGCACCTTGCTGGATAAGGCCTCCAGTGTTTGCCTTAATGATGCCCTAGCTGCTGATATGTCAGAATAGGTGACAATAGCATTCTGTTACTCGGGCCAAAAAAACAACATGCATTTGAAAGCAATGCCGTGGTGCTGTCAGTCTACCAAACATACAAATGGACTGAAAAACCTCAATGTGTATTTGGTGTAAATTCCTATTGCAGGCAATGTACATCAACCCAACTCTTGTACATCCCTTATCAGTAACAACATTTAACCAAGGCATATACATCAACCCATCCTGTTTCTGTTAATGACTGCAACTATGACTCATAATTGTAGGGTATAATGGGGTATAATGATCTTGATTTTTTTTAGAGAGTCTATTGACTCTTTTCATAAGTAGATGGCCTTGACTCTTTTCATAAGAAGATGGCCCTAATCAGGAACCTGACAACGAAGAGTAGAGAGCAACATCCTATATTACGACGGCCAAATGAATGAAGTGCCTACCAGAACACCATATATGTTGGCCATTGCTAATCGATTACTAATCATATTGCTCCGAAAGTTATAAGCAGCCAATGTCAATTTCTTTTTTTTAAAAAAAAACATGAACTATCTATTTATCCCACACCAAATGCCTAACCTAGTTGAATCAATCTAGAACCATCATTAACTGTGGATGAGGACCATTAAGTAGCATATTGGGAACAGGCAAAACTGAGTCCAGGCAAACTATACTAACACACCAAAAAGAGGCATATCGTCTAATATCTAGGATATGCAAGAGTAAACTGACATGTAGATGAGGAGTTGTAGGCTTGTAGCTGCGCACACATTTCATTAGTTAATGAGATACTTGGTGACCTCCCGGCCATCCTTGATCTGGCTGAGACCTGGTGAAGGAAGAACGCACAGCCTAAGGGAAAACAATGTATCTAGAGAAGATTAAGAGCACCCTGCCCTCCACCTGCTTGACTGAAAATAGTAAATTTCCTTTAACTGAAAACTATACAGCATGCCTAGTATTTTTCTTTTTGTTAAAATGAAACACTATGCATTTCTTTGCCTAGGGATAAACAATACTTTGCCTGGTTGGCAACAATAGTTTTTTCAGGTGGCAAATTTATTCACTCCATGGCAAACAAAAACCTTGGTTCCTTATCTTGAAGTCTCAGGAAATAACTTTCTCACTGACCAAACACCTTTCTTCAGATAAAAGGAGTATCTCCTAAGCAACCAATAGCTTTTAGTTATACTTGAATGTATCAAGAACAATGTAAAAAAACATATCCTAGCAAAGTTTGAATATAATGAGCCATGTAAGAGAACCTACCACAAGTGCTAGTGGTAAATTTTGCTCTCTATCCTCCTTCCTAAACTAACCCAATTACATGCAAACATCCGGTCCTGCGATTCCCACATTATAAAGGAGCTTTTGAAGTATAGCAAGAAAATTGCCTAAAAACACAGCACTGTACATTCAATACTACACTACTTAGTGATAAATGAATATACACTTGACATGGCATAAATTTAGATCATGTGCATATCTAGTTCAAGCACAAGGATTCAATTGGATATTTCGTAGAGTAGCAAAAAACACTGAATCATTTATATCCAGACTAATTTGATAATTAGGCAAAAGGGGAAATTCTATAGTACCTGCACGAGATGAGGGGTTACTGGTGGCTCTAGTAGGAGAATTTGAATGGGAACTCATCAGCTGGCAGATCGAAATGCCGAAATCTGTAAAATTAATGAAAATTCATGAAATCCAAGATTTAGTAAAACATAACCAGTCATGCCACCGTGGTTAAAGGGTTGCAACATTTTGTTAGTAATCTAAATTACTGAGAATTGCAATGGTTTTGCTAATCTGAATGTTAATTTATTTCAGGCAATGACTTCAGTGTGCTATTCTGAACGTAGATCTTTTTCTATCTAGTAGCATCAAACATATGAATAGAGACCTAATTCACAGGTTTACTTGTCACTATAGCAGCACAATGCATAGTGAGTTTTACTTGAGCTAGCTGCAGTGGTTACCACAGGTTAGTAGTCTTGTGAGAATTATCTGCACTGCTTAATGCGTAATAACAAGCTACACACGACCTGCATCTAATATGGATGCAAAACAAGGAAAGTATCATGCTTCTCGGTAGTGTTGTGATCGTTATACCTTACTGCATCTACTCAACTGAAAGGTTAATAATAAGATCTGCCATGAAGACCACGAATTAAAGAAGAGCTGCAGGTGTGGTGTTTGCGGTCAGTTGGGAGGAATATCTTCCCGTAGGCACCATATTCATATCTTCTGCTGAAGTTGAGAGGAATATGTGCCTATGCCAATGCCTTACCTTCATTGATGGATGGATGCCTTGCCAAGCATCCGAGAGCTTTCCACTCGGCAGGGAATTTCATCAAACACCTTACATGCATATACCAACTGACAAGAGGCAGTCGCAAACAGAGAGGGCCTCGTTGTTGACTGCCTCCATGCACATCCCAAGCCCCTCCTTGGTTAAAACTGATGCCACCACCGCGTCTCCACCCTACACTCCGGCCTGCGAGGAAGAGGGGGAGCTAGGCCTCGTCACCTTGATGATCTGCACCCCGCCACATGGATCTGAGCTGCCGCTACGCTGAGAGGCCACCCGTGATGGGGTTGCCGCACGGGGGCCCGCCCGTGCTAGGGCCACCACCGGAGAGAGGAGTGGCTGCTGCAGGTCGCGTTCATTGCGAAGTGAGAAGCCGCCGCCAGAGAGGAGGGTGCTCGTCGCGGAGAGAAGCCGCCACCAGAGAGGAGGAGCGGCTGCCGGAGTGTGCGGTTGTCACGGGGAGGAATGGTCAACGGATCCGATCGCACTTGTCACGGGTTGGATGCGACGACGGAGCAGGCGCGCACAGCGAGGATGACGGCGCGGCCGCATGGGGGAGCGAGCGGGATCTCGCGATGACAAACAGAGCGGGATCTCGGGCGAGCGTGCGAAGCGGAGGAAGCAGAACGACAAGCGGGCTTGCGTGTAGTCGGTCCCACATCCTGGCCCTGTTCCGCTGGTCATGTTTCGGCTTGTTTCAGCTTGTTTCAGCTTATTTTCTCTCACAAAACACTATTGAATCAGCCGAAACCAGCCGGCTTTTCTACCGGCCGAACCAGCCCTTTCATCGGAGTTGCGGGATGGGGCGGGGGTCGCACAGAGGCGGCGACGGCATGGTGCGGCGCTGATGATCGCGTGCTTGGGGCCTTCCTTTTTTACAGGATTGCGAGTGTGGGAGGTATCGCAAGCGGGAGGGGGCGGACCGACGGAGCGATGATTGTCGGAACAAACGGTGCTTTTACTTTTTTTCTTTTTAGCCCTGGTTTAGTTTTCAAAAACTTTCTCAAAAAATGCTACAGTAGTCGTCACATCAAATCTTTAGACACGGAGCATTAAATGTAGGTAAAAAATAATTAATTGTACAGTTTGTCTGTAAATGTCGAGACGAATCTTTTGAGCCAAGTTAGTCCATGGTTAGATAAATTTTGTCAAATAACAACGAAAATGCTACAGAAATTTTTTCAAAAAAATTTCACAATCTAATCACGGCCTTAGTCGTGTATATATATATATACAATATATATTGTAGGAGATACCAAATGACCTTTAATCTAGACTCACCAGGCCATCCTATATTCGGACACCGTTTAGTTTCCAAAATTTTGCAAAATTTTTCAAGATTCTCCGTCACATCGAATCTTTAGACGCATGTATGAAATATTAAATATAAGTTTAGACGAAATTCACGAGATGAATCTTTTAAGTATAATTAGACCATGATTGGACACTAATTATCAAATAATAACGAAAGTGCTACAGTACAATCTCCCAAAAAATTTTGCGAATTAAACAAAAGGCCTCGGTCCAGAAACTTCTGGTTGTGTTGTCTAAAGATACAATCACTTGGCGCCAAGACTTTGTCAATTCCTGCCACCATACAACGCGTCAAGTACCCTTCTATAATTTTATCCTTTTTCTTTTGGACAGTGGACACATAAGATAGCTCATGCATGCTCACTCTGTTTCCTCTACGTACAAGAAACAGTTTCCTTCTCTCGTTTTAAAATCTCGCTGCCAATTATTTCCTAAAAAAATCTCGTTGCCAACTTATCAAACTATTGACGTGGCACCCTCATTAATTAATAGTAAGAAACCACTGTGTTTGGTACGTGATTGACCAGTTACATGAGGCCAAATGCATTGTTAGTGTGGGATAACTAAGAGCACTTTTGGAATGCAGTAATTTCACAAAAATTCTTAGAAACTATATCATTTTCATAGAAAAACATAGAAACAAAAAAATTCGCACGTTCTAAAGAGACCTAAATCCCTCTGCTGATCTCCTCACACTCCTTTTACTCCCTCTCCAATTCCTCTCATGCCTGGTTTGGTGGTCATGTTGTGCTCAAGGGGAGGCCTTATTATTTGGCCGAAAAGAAAGGAATCACATTAGTAGGGGTTCGTCCCCATAGAGTATTTATAGATACATACGCCAGATTCACAATATGTGTGCGTGAAAAATCGTCTAACAATGAGATCTTTTCAACTATTACTTCTAAAATTTATGTAGCAGCCACATGCATCGGATGATTTCGTATGTACGTTACCTGTGCTGTGAGTGAGTGAGTCTGCGGTAGGTGCTTACGGCTGTCCATAATAAGGACCGTTCCACTGATTTTTTTTCTGAAAGAAATGCCACCACAATAATAACAGGTGGAAACGAAATGAGGTGCAAGGAGGCTCGGTCGACAAAGAGTATGACTCCATGGACTGGCCTGGTCAGATCTGAACCGGTTGCGCTGCTCCAAATAGACCGTCGCCGTCCCTAATTCTTGCGTCCTTCCTTGCATCTCTCAAGCTCCATACAATCGCTCGGCCTTCTCGCGCATCAAGCTAGTAGCCTAGAACTACTAGCTGTAGCTGGTTGTTTATGCAAGTGTGAGTCACGAAAACTTTGGCTCCTTGTCTTTGTGCGCGTCATATGCCCGCAACAAATAAGCAAACCAATATATATATATGCAATGGGTCTAGCAATATACAAATTTATTCGCCACCTCTTACTAGTGATAAAGATTATAGGCAAAATTGGCTACAGAACACTGAAAGTAGCATCTCTTTGCTAGCGGACAAGCAAAATAAAGCAGTTTAATTTGCTAATGGACACTAACGTTGTTATCAAATTTGCTGCTGGACACTGCACCGAATAAAATATTCATTTCCACCTACCTAGGTGGAGAGAGAATAGCCACGAAATGTCTTTTTTGCTCCTGGTTCTTTCTTCTTCCCCATCTCCTTCTTTGGTCAGGCCGAGCCCTGCCTCCTCCAAGGCCGAGCTCCCGCTGCTCTCCCGCCGGTGGCCCTTTCACTTCCGCTTCCGGCGGTGGCCACTCTCCCGCCACAGCTGCCGCCGCCAACCACAAGGCGATGGCGGCCGCCAGCAAAGCCCAAGTGAGCAATTGACCGCCACTGCTCTGCTCGCGCATGCATGCAAGAAGATCTCCATGGTGGCGTGGAGGCCGCACCCGCACGCATGCTGCACTTGGTTTTTGTAATTAGGAGCAGCATTAGTTTCTGGAGCATGCATGCATTGTCAGCTAGTACTAAGAAGGCGTTTGGTTCAGCCTTTTTGGCCTGTGATCGGTTTACAGCGCCATCAGTTTCCGTTGTCTTCTGTTTGTTTTGGTCGGCCAGCAACGGATCACAATGTAGTCGGATACTGGACCATACAACCTCGTTACCACTCCCCAACCGGCGTTATCTGATCCCGCAAGGACGACGCAGCATCATGGAAATGAAAAAGGGTTCCCAACGTCAACCAAACAAAAGACGTTTTTAAGTTCCCTGCAACAACTACGGCCGGCAGCTGATTACGTTGCCGTTCCCGCACCCAGCGTGGAACCAAACAGCACCTTACATGCAAGTCGTAGGAGGAGGTTAAGAATCCCCACGTTACTGCTAACATGCTGATTCCAGATTTCCTTTTCTGCAACACGACTTACGTACGTTTAGTATAGTGCTACAGATCAGAATATAATTCTGATCGATACTGTTCCAGGTAAAGTTCGTTTCACAAATTTCCGAAACGTCAAATATGAACTTCTCCTAATTCAGATTCAATTCACTGCGCATCCCATCAAACAGATTCACAAATCACAGTGTCAATTCACAGCTAGGAGCTTGCTAAGAGCTCCCAATAGATGCAGGCGTGTCCATTGGCCATGCATCCAAACGGGAGTCACCCTTTGACATCCTGTCAAGACCTTGACGAAGCGTCGCATTGCAAAGGAGTAAAGGAGGGAAAATTTGATGATCAAAATAAATAAATGTTCTTGGGCCAAAGGCCTTTGTAAGTAGTTGACCCATGCGGCGAAGGCAGGGTTTGTACGCGTGGGCTTATAGGCCCGGTCAGGATGTGATCCCTGACCGAATGGACATCACCAGTTAACTAAATTCATGTTTCTCAAAAAAAATTAACTAAATCCATTTTCTCAAAAAGTTAACTAAATCCATTGCTTCTCCGACCAAAGGCAGCGTTTGCTATGGCTAGCACCCAAATGTCCCGACGGACGCCTATGTTTGGATGCCAGTGCATGCTGAACCATTTCACACGAACCCGCGCTCCCTCTACTTCCCGCACCCGTGCCGCCATCCCACTCGACTGCGTCATCTCATGAGGCCGTGCCGCCATCCCCCTCGATTGCGTCGTCTCGGGAGGCCCTGCCGCCATCCCCTTCATCTGCGTCGTCCTAGGAGGCCAGGCACCAGAGCTGATGGTGACCCAGGACAGGGCCGTGGCACTGGTTAGGGAGTTTGCAGACAAGGGGAAGATGGTGGACAGCTGCCAGCGCCATTGCACCATATGCAACACTGATCGATTTCTGAAACATCCAAATGAAACATTTGCAACATACTCCCTCCAGGTTGGTAAAAGAAGTTGTTTTAGACAACGACACGGTCTCCAAAGCATAACTTTTACTTCATTCTATAAAAATATTTATTTAAAAGTGATATATATATACTTTTATGAAAGTATATTTCAAGACAAATCTATTCATATTGTTTTCACATTTCCAAACTCAACAACTTAAAAGTTATTCATGATTTATATTCCCAATGTTTGACCAAAACCTTGTCCAAAACGACTTCTTTTACCAACACGGAGGGAGTACGTCTGAGACAGATAAAACACTTGAAACATAGATCTAAAACACTTGCAAAAAAACCTGAGAAAACTTGAAATGTCATTGCGAAACATATGCAACATCCAAATAAAAACACTTGCAACATATGTGTGAAACATATACAACGTTAAGACGAAATACTTGCAAAAATACTTCTGGAAAACATATGAAACATTTGGAACATATATATTGTAACAAACATGTATAGCCATTGCTATATTTGCAATATACTGATCTACTTTTGCAACAACTATATGAAACACTTGTAATATACCTCTGAAGCATCTGAAATACTTGAAAAATATGCTCGCAACATGCGTTTTTCAGCGTAATATTACCTTGCAGCTTAGACGAATGGAGGCTTGCTATTACAAAATTATCTAAAAAATGCAAACCTGAGCTAAAGGTGGTGGTTGTCTCGTGGGACAACACATGGATTTAGTAATTGTTCAAGGTTTGAAAAGGAGTTCGGACGGTGTTCAGTGGGATGTTCTTAGCCCCACCGGATTTTATCTGGTTGCTTCGAGGAAGCCCACACTCGAGTAACCTGTGTCTGGCCTAGCCAGCTATTGGGCCGCCACGCGGTCTCAATAGCCTAATGGGCAGTCTGACCGTGGGCCTATTGATTGGTGCGGGAAATTTAAACGGGTGGTGCATTTTCCCCGGAGGTGGAGGCAAGCGAAGGATCAGACTGGAGGAAAGGGGCCTCGCCTGTCCGTACGTGTGGAAGAAGACCCCCCATCCGGTTTATGAGGGATAGGGTAAGCTCGCATCTTTGTGGAATGTTCCCTAGAGATGATCTTGTTTCACTCATTCTCAAACCAAACATCTCTGAAAAAATCGACCCGTCCTTCTATGCTATTCCATCCTTGGAACAAAACACATGGTATGTGACCATGGAACAAAACACATGGTACGTGACCAGAGAAGACCCCGTTCTGGCATGAGCATCTCTTGTGCGGTTGTACCTTGTTGCAATACAGCTGGGAACATCCGAAATTACAGTTTACTACGCATATGTGTCGAGTGGACCATAAAATACACAAAATTATTAGTTGGACGGGAGATAGGAGAATATTCACGGTACTAATACTATTTAATTTGGCATGAAATGCATGGTCCGGAGGCAAATTTAGAATTCGTCATCATCATCAAATACAAATAGACACAGATGCATTCGGAGGGATTCATGGAACAAACCACAAACCAGAGACACAGCTAACCCGAGTCAGCAAGTCCACACCACACATGATGCATGATGTGCACCACAATACCACATGGCCAGATGCGCAATGTTCTTTATGATGAGCCGGGACACGGGAGAAATCAAAGACGACTTGACGCCCCTTCTCCGGCGACCTGACTGCGTTCACATCTCGGGCTCGGAGATGCTAGCTTATTTTGATGCTTATATATACTAGGACGGCAGGCGCGCTCCGCCGCGCCCCTATCCAACGCGTGCCTCAATATGCATATTTCTTACATATATATATATACAGCCAAGCGAGTCTTTTAAGATAGTGAGGTTATCCGCACTCATAGACCTCTATATTCATCCTCTATATGTCCTAGTGAGCAAGATTCTCTCCTCTATACTCAATTCTCCCGCACTCATCCATCCTCTATATCATCCTCTATTTACTCTATCCACTATGGGACCCACTTGTCACTTTATCTAAATATATCCATATGTGATCTAGTTTTGAAGGATTTATTGAGACGAATTTAATGGTGCAATCGAAATTTAATTTGGATTTTTGGTTTATGAGTTATAGCATTTTTCCCCTTTGTTTAGCTAGTGGAGCCCGCCACTGCCCACTATAGAGTAAGCACTGTATTACTCTAAATATAGAGTGAGAGAAAGGATAGAGTATCGTTTTAGAGTGCCCAGTGCAGCAGTTTTTACTCTATATTCATACTCTAAAGCTTTAGAGTATCCCTTTAGAGTACCCACTGCGGGTAGTCTGACGTCCCAAAAGAGAAGAGGAACCAAATAAAGAACGAAAAGGCTAGCCTGATATAAGAAAATACCAATATTGTTTTTACAGTAGTATAAGTGCCTTTTCAAGAACAGAGCAACATTCACCTACTAAAAACAGTTATCATCATTCTTGTTCTTGTATGTGCCCAACAAATAATCTAAAAGTATCTGGAAGCGTCAGATTAATCACAGTAGCAATCTTATTCACAACTGTCTCGGCACCCAAAAATTACAATGCAAAAAAAAAAAAAAACAAAGTTTTGGCATAGGCTACATGGAACTTGATCCTGCCGTATTAAGTTACACCATAGCCTACCCTACATGTCATCTGAAAGGTTTTACAAAAAATGAGGAATTTCCAGCATACGTCAGGTTGTATTTGTAGTCTAAAGACGGGAGAAAACTTTAATATTTTGCCAAAAAGCCCTTCACTATGACTGGACGGAAGAAAAGAAGCTGAATCAAGCTATGACAATTTGTCATTGTGTTCGCTGGTATACCACCATACAACCTATAGGAAAGAGAACATGTGGGCATACTTCAAAATTCAGTGTCAATAGCTTGCTTAAACCTGTAATAGAATAAAGCTAAAGATCTTTATTATTAAAATTATAGTTGGTAGCATTTATTGTTTAATATAAGAAAAGTGCTGCTCCTGTGAAGTGTAAGTGTGTTCTGAACATGATAAGTGAGTTCAGGGTGGGAAAAAGGGGAAAGCAATAATAGGCATAAATCTTTGATGTAACCATTGTTGGCAATACAAAACTGCACTGAGCAACAATAACTGCATATTGATACTGATCGGAACATAGTAAATTTTCGTGTATAGATATGATGTATGGTAAAAGTGAAATATTGTGAAACATCTAATTAAGCATGCATGGAGAACAAATAGTATGAAACAAAGGTAGGCATGGTCAAACACATTTGTTGTGTCATTCCAAACAATGTAGCCTATTTTACCACAAGGAGGTAGGTTACATTGCCTAAACAGGGCAAGTGGACTATATAGTTGAAGAGAAAAGCAGCACTTACTATGCATTAAGATTTAATAATTAAGTGCTTAAAGAGCGCCCTTGTTTACCTAAACAGCCCATCACCACAGCCAAAAATAAAGGGAAAGGCCACCCAATCGTAACTGCAGAAGAAAGGTGCTCCTGTTAGCTAAAGAAACAAAAGGTTTAGCTGTGCTCCGCAACCAGATCACTAAAGAAAATGTCCACCAGTGATTGCAACTAAGGCAGAGGTCTCAAGGAATCTAATCAGGTGAGTATTAGGTCAAATCATAGAGGACATGAAAAATTTTTACACAAAGGTACAATTAAAATCATACCAACAATGACCTCTAGAGAACATTGCAAATAAGAAACCATGTACGTATCAGGTAAATTTTAAGGGTGAGGACAATGCTGAGCCTCAAAAAAAACCTACTCAAGAGATGAAAAATGAACTAAAATGTAGAGTAAAAAATTACAGAGGTAACCTAAATTCTAAAATCCATTTAAGCCCACACATAGTGTATGCACCCGAAGTAGAGGAAGCCAAAGCGCAGCTATAGGGGCTAGCAAGTATAAAGTAAATTTCCTAATATGTCAGTAGAATCATTTATTCAACTGTAAGAGATCACAAAAGAAGTGCAAGAAACCTACTTGATTTTTCCTGGTTGAACCCGGCAGTGCACATTCTGCATACCACACAAGGTTCAGGCATTGAGCATAGTACAACCACACCTTATCCTAAAATAAGAGAAGAGGGAAAGGAATCGAATCTAAAGAAAAGGAAAACAAAATGTATCACATGGAAGAAAGATGGAACGAAGGAACTCTCATTGCACAAATATAGCTAGGCTTCTTTAGTACCAGATTAGATCATATAGCTATATTGTTCAGTATTTCACTACAGGCTTGGCAATTTTCACTGCAGACATATGGCGCTGAAGACGCCACAGCTTAGTTACTCTCGTATGGCCAGCCACTTGATTCTTCATCGTTTCAGAATTCAAAGCAACAGCATGGCTTCATAGTTGGAATGTAGAAGCATATGTTTCGAAGACAGCAGCATCGACAGTCTGATAAAATCTGCGATCACAAATGTCTAAAACAAATCAGGATTCAGACAAAGATCCAAGTGAAGCGAACAGGGATTCAATAGAGAACTAAACTATAGAGGTTTGATTTCTTTGCAAATTAAAAGGGATATTGTTTATGCACCTAGAAAGGCAGCGGTGAAAATTGAAGTAAAGCTATAGAGGAAAGCCAGAGCAAAAGGAAAGCAGTTGTCACCAAAGGCAAAGCAAAAGGCTGCTCTGGTTAATCTACAACTGAAATCACCTATGAGGTCATAAGACAACATCAGTTAACCTAATCTGAAAGTGCGTACATGTTGATGCGCACCTGCGTTAGGTTTTGCAGCGCCGTCGCCATGGCATCCTCGTCGTCGTCCTGGATCCGCACACGCAACCTCTAGCAAGGCCGGCCTCCACATCCACCCACGCAGGCGCGCAACCACCAACCGGGCTGGCCGCCGCATCTGCTGGCGCTGCCGGCGAGGGGAGAGGGCGCCATCGCTGCATGTCCGTCTTGGATCCGTGCACGCAGCCAGCGCCCAGCAGTAGGGCCGTCCGCATCATCCACGCGCGCTGTCGGCAGGGGAGGAAGAGGCGACACAACTATCCGCGCGCAGAGCCGCCATCTGGGACGGTCGCCGCATCAGCGAGCAGGGGACGACGTTCCCGCTCCGGCAGGGGAGAGCGGTGCCGTGGGGCGGCGTGGACGCAGATCCAGGGCGAGGCGACGGAGGGAGCGAGGAAGAAACGACGGAGGTAGCGAGGAAAAGCTGATGTGATGTGGTCCAGGCAACCGCAACACATAAGTGGGCGCCAACCAACCACACAAGACCGAAAGCAGGTCCAGACACGCACGACCTCTCTGAACACAGCACGTGGTAGATGCATACTGTTGACGCACTCGGAGTACACAAGCAGGAGGACGCTCAACCTGAGTGGCTGCGTGAACCAAACTCCATACATGAACAGTAACCAGAGCCCTCCTCCGCGCGCGGATGCCAGGCGCTATATGAAGTTTACTATTACATAATGCAGGCACGTTAGCGCGCACAGTAGTGCTCTGTATACCTGGTGTCTGATGATTTGGCTCCGATGCATGCCAGCTGGCTTCAATGTAGGGACATACGTCGCGGAGACGACATGAGGCATGTTCCCGGCTAGCGACGACTCGCCCAGAGTCAAGTCAATGATTAATTATAATTAGATAGATTAATACGGCTGTACCATATGCATGTTGTATTATGGTTGTGGTTGGGCTGTTGCCATCACCATCAATTACGCACCACATCACATCAGAGTTTTCACGCTTGGCCCTGTTTAGTTCTCACAAAATTTTGTAAAATTTTTCAGATTTCCCGTCACATCGAATCTTTGACACATGCATGAAGTATTAAATATAGATAAAAAATAAAACTAATTACACAGTTTAGACGAAATGGACGAGACGAATCTTTTAAGCCTAATTAGATTATGATTGGACAATATTTGCCAAATAACAACGAAAAGAGTTACAGTACCATTTTGTAAAAAAAAAATTGGAACTCAACCGGCCCTCGGTCCTCTGAAACGAAAAATGCCACCGATGCAACCGGTTCATCGTAGATCAGACGGGTCCCTCCAGGAGCAACAACCACCGCGCCCTGAGCGAGCGCGTTCGCTTCACATGTCACATCAGAATTTAAGGATGTTGGTCATCACAGTTCATAGTGCAGATATCCACGTATACTGGCAGCACATGAACGTCACTCATTGTAACCTACCTCATAATTGATCTAGGCCTCGTTTAGATGAAAAAAAATAGAATTTGACTACCGTAGCACTTTCGTTTGTATTTGACAATTAGTGTTTAATTATGGACTAATTTGACTCAAAAGTTTTGTCTCGTGATTTACAACCAAACTGTGTAATTAGTTATTTTTTATCTACATTTAATGCTTTATACATATGTTCAAAGATTTGATGTGATGGAGAAAGAGTAAGAATTTGAAATTTGGAAGGCATGTAAACATAGCCCTATTTGTTGTGGGAATTGGGATGGCTCATGAAGAGCGCACCGTCATCCCTTTGGTATTTCTAGGCTAACTAACGGGGTGTTTGTAGTCGCTATCCTATTGTATGTATGGAGTATTAAATATAGACTATTTATAAAACTAAATACACAGATTGAGACTATTTTGTGAGAAGAATTTTTTAAACCTAATTAGTCTACGATTTGACAATGTGGTGCTACAGTAAATATGTGCTAATGACGGATTAATTAGGCTTAATAATTTCATCTTGCGAATTACTGACGGATTCTGTAATTTATTTTTTTATTATTATCTAAACACTCCATGCGACACTTTCACGTGACACCCAGTGGCGGAGCTAGGAATTCGACATAGGGGGGCCAGCCACTTACAATTAATCGATTGCTATAATCGAACTGCCAGGCACGATGAAGATTGCATGTAATTTTACCAAACGTATCACATATAAAGTCATGGTTTCATATAAACGTATGGACCGTGCTTCATATATGCTCTAATAACTTGGTCTTGTTTATTAGGAGGATAATCCCAAATTTGACAGCGCAAGCCTGGATCACGCTCTACCATTAAAACACTTGTAGCATCACAATTCACTCTCTGAACTTTAGGTGTTGTTTGCCTAGGAGTCTCCTCTGCTACCTCTTCATCTTTTTCATCCTCTTCCTCGTCAGAACAAGCAACACTAACATTCTTCTTGTAAAAAGAATCTAGTGTCCTCTTTTTGAGTACCATGATTATCCTTAAAAAAATAATTGTCCAATACTCCAAATTAGAATATACAAAAATACTCATGAACATCAACTAAATAAAAGTGATTATTTTACAAAGTATCACTAAGTTACCTTGATCAACTTCTCACTGATCGATTTAGGTCTTCGCAGCCTGGCCTCCTGGATACTGGAGTCCTGGCCGATCGGCTGCCGCGGACTGCGGTGCCGCCTACCAGTTCGGCTGTTTCTCGCGGACTCGTCGTTGGTCAGGGGCCTGGGCGCCTCTACGCCTGGTCGGTTGTCCTGTGCCGCTGTGGCCACGAGGGTTAGGGATTTCTGAATTGGGGGTGAGAAGACGAGGACTCGAGGAGGCAAGGGCGCAAGGCAGTAGCGGCGAAGGGCCCTCGGTCTCCCAATTTCCCGTGAGCAAACAAGCTGTGCTGCCTGTGCATGCATTGATGGCCCAACTGCCCAAGCCTCACGACAGCTAGCAGGCCAAATAAAATAATTAGAAGCCCATGTAACTAAATTAGTGTAAAAGCAAACAACATCAAATTAAGTAGACCCAATTACAGCGTGGGGTTAAAAATTTTCAGCAGCCTTGGTGGGGGGGGGGCGTGGCCCCTACTGGCCCCCCTCTAGCTCCGCCATTGGTGACACCTCCTAAACTTTAGTCACCGAATCCAAACACCCCTAACTTACTCCCTCTCTGTACCAAATTATTATAAGTCGGTTCTGTCTTTTCTAGCTAGATATGTATCTAGCTAGACATAATGTATACAGTAAAAATTAAATATCTGGGACAATAAAAATGACTTATAATTTGGAAATAAGAGAGTAAGTATTGTACTAGTTAACCATGGTAAATTACAAAGAGTATGTCGAGGGACTTACACCATTGAGAAGTACCGAGGAAGCTCATGAAGCAAAGACGATAGAGCGCATCCAATGTAGCCATTGAGGCCCAAAAACCTTTGTGTTTCATAATTAGGAGCATGGCCTTATGCTCAATATTACCGAAAGCCTTTTCAAAATCCAACTAGGAATTACCATCAGATTTACTCACCGAGGTTTACCTTTGGGGTCACTACTACAAAAAAACTTAACCGAGGCGTTTGGCAAAGGGGCTCAGAGGCAGGCGGTCACAATCAACCGCCTTGCAAAATTGATTTACTGAGGCGGTTAAAAAATAACCATCTCCTAAAATCTATTAATGGAGGCGGGCCAATGCCTCTATTTTCGGAGGTGGACCTCCTAGATGGCCCGCCTCGGAAAAAGGCCAAGGCCCAACAGGCCCAGGCGAGGCCCGATAGACGCGTTCGAATATAAATACGTGACTTAGGATTTCATTTCCTCACTCCCTCTGTCCGACTCCGTCCTCTCCCAATAGGGACGCGCCCCCTCCGAGCGCGCCCCCACCTTCTACGACATAACCGCATCGGTCTCCTTCTCCCCTCCTGAGCGCACCCCTCTCTCTCCGTCTCCCCTCCACAAGCGCGCCCCTCCCTCTCCGTCACCCTCTCCTTCTCCCCTCCCTGAGTGGCGCTGCCACCCTCCTTCTCCCCCTGGCGGTGCGGCCTCGCACGGGCATGGGCAGCGGGTGGCGCAGGTCTGCTCTAGCAGCGCTCCGACGGTGGATCTAGCGCGCCCCGGCAAGGAGCAACCCGGATCCAGCAGGCACGGGCGAGGTGGCAGCGCTCCTCCACCGGCATCGGCGCGGGCGATGTGGCGCTCCTCCTCTACCTCACCTCTACATCAGCTCTGGCGCACCCTCTCTCCTCTCTCCCTCTAGCGGTGCGCGGCGAGCAGATCCGGCGAACTGGCAGCTAGATCTGACGAGCAGCGGCCGGATCCGGCGGTGACGCGCATAGGGAGCCTCAGACAGCTCTGGTTGGCTCGTGACCTCCACTCCAGATCTGGTGGGGCGGCCCTGACGAGCGGCAGCGCACACGCACAGATCCTGCAGCTGTGGATGGGTTCGGCAGGCTTGTCCATGGATTTTCCTTTTTTTGTTTTTTATTTGATTAATCAAGGCGGCAGACAACCGTCTCGGTAGTTCGTGCATTAACCGTGACCTTTTGTTTGAGGCGGTTGCATTGCCCGCCTCGGTTAAACTAACTGTAGTAGTGTATGGTCGTGTCGATCTCGGATATCGTGGCTTGTGGTTACTACGAAGATTTCCTGTAGGTGAAAGCAACGTTCCCGACGTCTGAACACGAAGACCACTAGGGTTTGGAACATTTTAACCGCAAACCTAAAACTAAGCTGAACCAAGCAGACATGTTAGTTTTTTAAGTTTTTGGTTTCGATTTTGATATTGGGGAAGTTCGGTCATCAGCCTTCATTTCGGGTTTATCTCCAAACCAAACCGAGAATCCGTTAAAACCGAGCTGAGCACCAAAGAGAGGAGTTCACGCACATAACAACCCTAGCCCAACAGGTAACATCGGACCAATAGGAGCCCAGCTCCCAATTCCCCCGTTCCCTGACCCCTCCACTAGCTCCCACAAAGCCACAACCTCTGGCCCCGGAATAGCTAGCCGCCATCCCTCTACGGTAGAGGCGGGGCAGGCGGGCAGGTGAGGGTAACAGCGGCGGTGGGGGTAGGGTGCATCGGCAGCGGCTGGTCTACTCTGCAACTATGACCTGCAGCGATGGCCGGTGACACATCGATAGTGGTGGCCCCACATCAGGGCGGCCACAGTCCGCAGGCCTCACTTTGCGTGTCTATGCATTGCATCTAGGCTCTAGAGGGACATAGGCCGTGTTTAGATGGCCGAATCACTGTTGAACACTGTAGCAATTTTGTTTTTATTTGCTAATAATTGTCCAAACATTGATTAATTAGACTGAAAATATTCGTCTCGCAAAGTACAACAAAACTGTGTAATTAGTTTTTGATTTCATCTACATTTAGTACTTTATATATGTGCTGGCATTTTGATGTGATAGGGAATCTTCTTTTTGCATAGTGGAATTTGGGGGTGAATTTAGGAAACTAAACAAAGCCATACTACAATGGTGCGCTATGGCCGGTGCTAATCTTCCATTCTTGGATTGCCCTACTCCTGTGTTCTGCTCCTGTCGGTTTGCTCAGTGGAATCGAAAAAACCCACACTGAGCTTGTCGTTGTTTAGTTCATTGAATAACCGATTGCCTCCCCATCTTTGGAAACCGAAGTTCAGAGAAACCTGACAAACTAAACCGAACTCCTCAGTTTAAACTGATTGCCCAGTCCTAAAGACTAACCAAGGTTATGCAGCAGACCAGGACATGGTCAATGACCATTTTGCCCTACGAACGAACGAAAGAGGGGACTCCTCTGTCCTCTGCGAGACAAGACGAGCACCAGTTAAATGAATATTAGATTCCACTTATATTTTACATTTGGGTTCCTCTGCTTGTACCATGTTCCCTCCCCAATCTCTCTCTCTCTCTCTAAGAGAGAGGGATGGAGATCGAGAGAGCCCTAGTCGTGGTTGAGGTGTCAATACTACTTCCTGCTGCCAATCCGCCATGCCGCAAACACAAGACAAGAGCACCCATGAGCCGGCCGTGTGGTCAAAACGGCACTCCTACGGCTACCAACCCGCAGCAAAAGCAACAGATCATGCTGGAGCTCCGCAAGTACATCCTGCTGCTTGCGTCGCTAGTGGCCACGGTGACCTACGCCACCGGGTTCAGCCCACCGGGCGATGTCTGGCAGGACACGGCCGGCAGCCACCTCGCCGCTGACCCCATCATCCGGGACACCCACCACAAGCAGTACGTGGCCTTCTTCTACTGCAACGCCACCGCGTTCGTCGTGTCGCTCGTGGTCATGGTCATCACCCTCGCCCTCGCCTACCTGGACGACTACAAGGACAAGTACTCCGGCTCCAAGATCGTCGTCCAGTACCTGAAGAGACAATGGATCGCCGTTCGGACGCTGCAGGCGGCCATGGTGTTGGAATCGAGGATCGCCGAACGATCATCATAACATGAACAATAGATAAGGAACAACTCGGCGACGAACGCCGTGGCGTCGAACGCATGTATCTTAGCTATTATTAATGAAATACAACACAACTCGAGACAAGTTGAGCTGAAGCATTACATCGGCTAATATAGCCCACGCCCTGAGCTCATGCAAGAGCTACGAACTTATGTGTGCGCAACGGACGCACACCATCCACATGAACCGATCACACTTCTCATGCCAGTGCTTTCTCATCAACGGATTCAGTCACACAAACATACGGTGAGCTGTTCTCCCGCACCTACGCCGCATGCCTCCAATGCTTCCTTGACTCAACTAACTAGACTCTAAAAATAGCACTTGACACAGTACACACATGCATCAAGTTGCCATGCCCACACATGAGCACACATGCGTTCTAATCCGGCGCACATACACCGATCAAGTTCAGGTTTATTTCCAACAATCTCCTCCTAAACCTAAACTCATCATCGACATGTCGCACACACGACAAAGTCGACCTAGTCAATGGACTCCAACGCAAGCTCGAACACGCGCACCATCGACGACTCACACGCCATGCACGGACACAACGTCATGTTGCACATACGACAAACTTGACCCAGTCAATGGACTCCAACGCGAGCTCGAACACGCGCACCATTGATGATTCACACGCCACGCACGAACATGACGTGGTGTATTCTCGCTGCGCGTCCTGCTCCTACAGGAGCGCCCCTTCTTCAGCGTCGCCGAACAACGCCTCCTCCCAATCTTGACTTGTCGTTGCTGGAGTGTTGCAGGTGCCATCGTCTCCATCGCTACAGCCGCCGCTACGGCCTTGTGACATGACGCCGCCACCTCTGCATGCTCCGTCTCCATGCAACGCCATCGTCTTCTTCTCAACGACACACGCCATTTTCTTCGGCCGGCGACACGCGCCGTACATCACACCTCCATAGACCGACACACGGTCTGGAGCTTGAGCACCCACCGCCGTTGATCGCCACCATGTGCTGGCCGCCGCCAGCACGAACGGATCGCGCGATGAGGCTTTGGGATCTCTGCCATGCCGTCGATGACATGCTCCACCACAACTGTACGTGGTGCCAATGTCGACATCTTCAGCTGGCTCTCCTCTCCCTAACCTAGGCTCCGATACCAATTGTTGGAATCGAGGATCGCCGAACGATCATCATAACATGAACAATAAACAAGGAACAACTCGGCGTCGAACGCCGTGGCGTCGAACGTCTGTATCTTGGCTATTATTAATAAAATACAACACAACTCGAGACAAGTTGAGCTGAAGCATTACATCGGCTAATATAGCCCACGCCCTGAGCTCATGCAAGAGCTACGAACTCATGTGTGTGCAACCGACGCACACCACCACATGAATCGGTCACACTTCTCATGCCAACGCTTTCTCATCCACGGATTCAGTCACACGAACATACGGTGAGCTGTTCTCCCGCACCTACGCTGCATGCCTCCAATGCTTCCTTGACTCAACTAACTAGACTCTAAAAATAGCACTTGACGCAGTACACACATGTATCAAGTTGCCATGCCCACACACGTGCACACACGCGTTCTAATCCGACGCACATACACCGATCAAGTTCAGGTTTATTTTCAACAGCCGGCACCTGCCGGGACACGTTCACCACCGTCTACTCCTCCGTGCTGGTGGGCGTCGTCTTCTTCTACCTCGTTGGTGAGGTGGTGGTGGCCTCGTGCTTCATCGACAACGGCTCCGGTGGCGTGCACGAAGGCCAAGTCGAAGGAAACCCCAACTCCGGTTCCGGCGGCAGCGTGCCCGAACCCGAAGCCGTCGAAAAAGAAAAAGAACAGCAGAAGCCGAAAAAAAAGGTTGCGCAGGGTCCTGATGGCGGCGCTTGCTTCAGTGCCCGGCAACAACAAGGTCGAACAAGACAAGGCGAACGATCGCTTCCGCAAGGTCCTGATGCTTCTCGCGACATTCGCCGTGAGCATCACGTACTTGGCCGGGCTGAGCACGCCGGGAGGCTTTTGGGACAGCGCCGGCGCCGGCCACCTCCTGGCAGTGTTCTTCGGTTTCAACACCCTGGCCTTCGTCGCGTCCCTAGCTGATGACAGATTTGAGAGGTCATTTGGGACTGTCTCCATCATGTTTAATGAAGTTTTGAAGTGTGTGGTGAAGTTTGCTGTTGACATTATTAAGCGTGTGGACCCACAATTCACAACAATGCATCCTAGATTAAGAAACAGTAGGTTCTATCTCTACTTCAAGGACTGCATAGGGGCTATAGATAGGACTCATGTACCTTGAGTGGTGCCAATTATAAGTTTGTTCAGCACTTGTGCCGCAAGGGCATGACTACACAAAATGTCATGGCTGTCTGTGACTTCGACATGAGGTTTACATTTGTTCTTGTTGGCTGGTCTGGTTCTGTACATGACATGAGAGTCTTCAATGATGCAACAACAACATACAGGCATGTCTTTCCACAACCACCTGCAGATAAACAGCTATCTAACACTACATTTCTTCCTTGTTGTTGAACTACTTGTTCCTGAAATATTCTTTGCTGCTATAGGGAAATATTGCGTAGTGGATTCCAGGTACCTAACCGGCTAGGTTACCTTGCTCCTTGCAAGGGAACCAAATATCATCTATAGGAGTATCGAGATGCCCTAGAACCACAAGGTAAAGAGGAGACCTTTAATTATGCACATTCATATCTTAGGAATGTCATTGAAAGGTCATTTGGAGTTTTGAAAATGAAGTGACGGATGTCACAGAGGATCCCTCCTTATGCACCTCATAAACAAAGTCAAATCATAATTGTATGTTGTGATCTACATAATTTCATTAGGATAAGTGCCATAGGGGATAGGCACTTTGCTAGGTGTGACCGTGATGAGAACTACGTGCCGCCACAAGCGTATGCCAATTAGCCTGATCCCGATGAAGTTGATGATGAATCTGATCTAATGAATGCATTTAGTGATTCGATTGCGCTTGCTTTGGTATACCGTTCTTGAAAGTTTTGTGTGATTGAGGATATTGATATGTACTGTAATGGTTTTGTGGTTGTTGTTTATGTTTGAGAACATTTTGTGGGTCAATTATGTATGAATAATTGTTGAATAAAACTGTCGTGTCATTGTGATATGGATGAAATAGGCCATGCTGTTGCATGAGAGACAACAACATACATCTGTTTGCAGCAACAACATGCATGTGTTTGCATAAGAGAGCTGGTGCGTGCACGAGAGACAATGAATGCTGCCCAAATGAGCATTAAGTAGGGGCAAATCTGTCATGTACTGCTATTGTTTCCAAAATTTTTTGCTAACTAAACAGCAATCCTAAAAAATTTTAGGATGTCAGGTTTTTGGGCAGACCCAAAAAAAAATTTCGATCTAAACAGCCTCATCCGACCTCTGCAATCCATCGTGATTGCTCAAGGAAGATAGGCCGTCAACATATCCAATGAGACTCGGGATTCCAGATTTTGAACACACTGTACCACTATCTACCTTTTTTTATTTGCAATTTGAGATTTGCACCGAGTCAAATTTTTTTGCGTTACTACATTTATAGGAAAAACAGTATCCATATTTATATCTTTATATAGATTTACTAGCAATATGTATTCTATGATTAATAATACTTGTTTAGCATCATAAATGATAGTATTTTTTAAAAGATTTGATTAAATTTAAAATTGTTTAGTTCTTCGAAAACTGGGATTTTTTTTAAGTCGAGGAGAGAATTGCCATTTTTTATATATAAAGTCTTGCACTGCTCCCTATCTCAAGTGGAGTATAGTACACATAGAAAAATGAAAGAAAACGGAAGATGTACATACTACCTCAGTTCTTAAAAAAAAGAGTCATTTTCGCTTAAAAAAAGTCAACAATATTCAAGTTTGATCAAATATATTTAACAAAATATTAATATTTATAATACATAATTAGTATTATTGATAGATCTTTGAATATACTTTCATAATAAACTTATTTGGAGATACAAATGTTGCATGTATTTTCTATAAATCTAGTCAAAGTTAAGAAAGTTTGACCAGCACGCATCCTATAGCGACTCTGGCCCTGTTTAGTTCCACTTTATTTTGCCAAATTTTTCAAGATTCTCCGTCACATCGAATCTTTAGACGCATGCATGAAGCATTAAATATAGATAAAAAATAAAACTAATTACACAGTTTAGACGAAATGGACGAGATGAATCTTTTAAACCTAATTAGACCATAATTGAACACTATTTGCCAAATAACAACGAAAAGTGCTACAGTGTTATTTTGCCAAAAATTTCTTAACTAAACCAGCCCTCTTTTAAAGAGTCTGAGGGAGTACTGCAGATGATTCTTGAAATTTGACTCCAGAATAGGACGAAACCAACCAAATCTTGAAGTGAATGCAAATGCCATGATGGAGCCTCGGAGGATTGAAGCAATACTGTAGGTGGGCGGGTGAGTGCATTGGAGAAGAGAAGACATGCGCTTGAATGCGGATCATCATGAGTTTTTGCCTAACAAATCTGTTGCCCATCCCATCTCTGCGGGCTTTTACTCATGACATGAACTCCAACCGATTTCCTGCAGAATTTACTGTAACAGATGGAGAAGTTGTAGGAGGCCTGGTTTAGTTCCCTAAATTCATCCCTAAATTGCACTATGCAAAAAGAAAATTCTCCATTACATCAAAATATCGGCACATATATGGAGTACTAAATATAGATGAAATCAAAAACTAATTGCATAGTTTTATTGTACTTTGCGAGACGAATATTTTAAGCCTAATTAATCAATGTTTGAACAATTATTAGCAAATAAAAACAAAAAACTACAATAAATTAGAACAGTGATTTGGACGCCAAATCTGGCGATCTAAGACTAGCCGCAGTGGATACTCTAAAACGATACTCTAAAGTTTTAGAGTATGAATATAGAGTAAAAACTGCTGCACTGGGTACTCTAAAACGATACTCTATCCTTCCTCTCACTCTATATTTAGAGTAGTACAGTGCTTACTCTATACTCTATAGTGGCGGACCCCACTAGCTAAACAAAGGAAAAAAATGTTATAACTCACAAACCAAAAATCCAAATTAAATTTCGATTGCACCATTAAATTTGTCTCAATAAATCCTTCAAAACTAGATCACACATGGATATATTTAGATAAAGTGATAAGTGGGTCCCATAGTGAATAGAGTGGATAGAGGATGACATAGAGGATAGATGGGTGCGGAAGAATTAAGTATAAAGGAGAGAATCTTGCTGACTAGGACGTATAGAGGATGAATATAGAGGTCCATGAGTGCGGGTAGTCTAAACACGGCCCAAATATTTTTTTTTGTCACCCTGCACCTCGACTCCCGTCTCGGTAGCAATGCTGGCTGTAGCAATACTTTGACTGGACCAGAGGACTACTCCGTACTACGTGACGAGAAAATTGCCTCGACTCTAGGCCTGGTTTAGTCAAAAAAAAAAAAAAGTTTCCAAAAAACTACGGTAACAAATCTTGCGGCACATATATAGAGCATTAAATATAGACGAAAAAATTAATTACACAGTTAGGTGGAAAGTCGCGAGACGAAACTTTTGAACCAAAGTAGTCTGTGATGAGATACTATTTATCAAATAAAGCCAAAACGTGTTGTAGTAAATTTTTTACCTTTTTCACCCCACTAAACACCCCCCTACTCCCCCACCCGGCCATCCCCTGAGGCAGTGCTGAGCTCACATTCCCTGGTTCCGGTGTCATCTGGTAATCGCCGAAACTGACATCCTAATAACTGCCCCAACTCACACTCCCCACCCCGGCCATCTCCTCTTCACACAAGTACTTTACTGTAGTAATGTACTTATATTAGTACAGGCATCACTTGCTACACACTATTATCAGCAGGTTTCACGATTTTTCATTCTATCCTTGTGTACACTGCACATACTCAAAAAAAAAAACTCCACATGGAAACCTAAAGTCCTAATAGTACTACCAAACCCAAGGCTGAGCAAAGGCTAGCCAAATTTAGAGAATATACTGTTGATGAGATGGCGAGTGAAGAAAAAAACAAATGATCATCCAGACAAAACACACATTCAACCAAATAGGCCGTAACTGGCATCTAAATTTAGGCCCTCTTTGATACGCTTTTACTCCCTTCGTTCTCAAATACGGTGTATTATAACTTTTAAAACTTATACTAAAATATAGTATATTCTATATAGTGCTTATGCTCAGATTTAGCAAGGTTTGTTAAAAAATCCATAATTTCAGGAGAAACTCCATTATTGGGTTTAATCTATAGGTACATGCGTCATTTGAGTATTCCTTTAATTTGTCTTCAAATTTTTAGAAATACACCTTTTTTTTCTCCCAATACATTTTTAGGAGTTGGAAAACATGGACTTCTTGGGAGAAAAATTTAGGATACTCTTGGAGATGCTCTTACATGATAGAAGGAGTATTTATTAGAATTTCTTTATCGATATAATAAGAAACCTTGCCAAATGAGTACACATGAAAATAGTTTCAAAATCCAAAAACAAGCCAAAAAGAAGTCCAAGCCCTCTCGAAGAGGGTCTTAATAAGGCAACAAACTATTAGCAGTAGTAAGACCGGTGACTAGGGTTTTTTATTTTAGGGTGTGTTTGGTTTGTTACCGAAACCTGTCAAAGGTTGCCATAGCTCAGAGCATCTCCAACAGTACCTCATTTTTTCCTCCCCAAATTTTGTAGTTTGGCAACTCCCCAAAAGGTATTGGGAAAGAAAAAAAAGGCCATCTCCAAGAGTTTCTCATAAATAACTTAAAAAAACAAATTTGGGTCCACGTAAAATTTTTCTCGGCAGTTTTTTTTCTCGTTCCCACGACACCTGCCGCTGCCACAACTCAGCCGCCGCCGCCAACTCGTAGGTAGCCGCGACCTCCTCCCTGCTGGGCGAGACCTCCTTCTAGCAAAGGAACGACATCTCTCAGGTATTCCCATTTGCTGTTGTCTGTCAAGGTTGCATGGTCTCTTCTCATCTCAATATCTCATCTCGTGATGTGAAGCAACGACTCTCTCATCTCTCAGATCGTCGTGTAGTACTGCTGCTACAGCGAATCGAGGTTGGTAATGTCGATTGACATTATTTTGTCTTCCTTTTCGATGAGGTCTGATTCCACCTTTTTTTCATCTAATGACAGGCGCTTTTTCTCTAGCTCAAGTGAAGCCATAAACCTCTCCGCTTTCTTCTTCTCCTTCTCCATCTCAAAAGCCTTCTTTTTAGCCCACATCTTTTCCAAAGCCTCCATGCAAGCTTCACCACCTCCTCGCCTTAGAGCTTCCTTTGCCTTCTTCGAACCCATTGGCCTCTTCCGTGCTTCGGATTCTGGTGGTGGAATTTCAGTCACATCTTCATTGTTATTGACTTGTACATTCGCAGGCGTGGAATCCGCATTAATCTTCTGTTTCTTCTTATTCTTGCCGGCTTGCTGCTCCGCCAGTCTCTTCCTCTCGGCCTTCCACTTGTCTTCACCCTTCAACTTGTTCCAACAGTGCATTAGAGTAAATGTCTTGTTCTCCTTGTCTAATCCCTTGAACATCGCGGCCGCGTCAGAAACCTGCACATGTTATTAATCATCAATGTGTATATCTTCACAAATAAATGAAATAGAAAAACAAAACAAATGAACATATGAAACAAATAAGAAAATAAACCTTGTCTTGAATGGTTGCACCACTTTGATTCCTACGCTCAATCGCTTCGTAGCATGCACAAAACTTGTTCACTTGGTCCAAAATAGTCATCCACCTATGCATAATGGAACTCTCCGTTCTGAAAGCTTCAGTTTCCTTGTGTTTCTCATAGAAAGCATGAATTCTACTTCAAAAGGAGCCACGAGGTTGATTAGCCCCCCGCACGAGATCTTTGCTTGTGTTCAACCAAGCTGCCACAACAACTAAATCCTCCTTCGGATCAAAGTTTTTTGTCCTCTTCGAATAAGGCATTGTACTGTGAGGACGTGGAGCACCTCCACTTGGGTGCACTGGCACATCAACTGCTTCAACTTCAGTACACATCTCATCAATTTCCTGGGTGTCGTGTGTCATGGGAAAACTGTAGTCTTCGAAACCAGGAACATCATCCTCTCTAGTGACCATGTTTGTCCAATATCGACCATCGAACGTTGGGTCCATCCTACAAGTATTCACGAATAAATCAATGCAAATAATCCATGTACAAGAGAAAAATTTTAACAGCATCAGAGAGCAGCATATATTGAAAAAAAATATAAAAGCAGATGAGGAAGACAAGACCAATCATTTCAAACAAATATGCTGATTTCCTACCGTCTAACCTATAAGTTTTTGTTCATGAGATCAGCATATTCAAAAAAAATTTAACAGCATCAGAGATCAGCGTATATTGAAAAAAAATTAACATCTACACTGTGGCCACAGCCAACCATGAGTGCTATCGGATCATTAAGATCTACACTGTGGCCACAGCCAACCATCAGCATATATTGAAAAAAAATTAACATGTACTTTCAGCATCTACAATTTCAATCTGATGGCCTTCCATGAGATGTTGCGTCATATCAAGAGAACGGCGTGCGTCGGTGCTCGGGCATCAGCCGTCCACACGAACGTGGGGCTGGCCGCCGGCCGGTACTCGGGCATCAGCCGCCCGCACGCGTTGCACAGGGTCTTTGGGCCCAGCGGCTCCGTCCGCCGCTGCGACGTCTTCTCCGATAGCACTCGCGGGAGGAGATCGATCGATAGCACTCGCGGGAGATCGATCGATAGCACTCGCGGGAAAGAGATCGATCGATAGCACTCGCGGGAAGGAGATCGATAGCACTTGCGGGAAGGAGATCGATGGATTACCTGAGCCCCTAGTTGGCGGCGGCGGAGATCGAAGACCGTGGACGAGGAGAGACGACGCACGAGAAGGAGAGACTACGCGCAGGAAATAGCCGCGGGAAGCACGAGAAGGCACGGGAAGGAGAAGATGTGCACGACGGAGCAGCGCGTATTTTTACGCGCGGTCACGGTGAATTTGCCAAGTGCGGAAAGATGGGGAAGAGATATGGGGAACTATTGGAGACTAGTTTTTCTCTTTTTTCTTAAATTCTATGGATGGAGAAGGGATATGGGGAACTGTCGAAGATGCTCTCACAGTGCCGAAGCTTAGGCTGTGTTTGCTTGATGACCGGACCTGTGGCGTGTCCAAAGGTCTGGCATATCATACCAAAGGTCTGGCATTGAATTTTGCCGCTACACTTGCGGCATGGACAGAAGTTTGGTGTGGCGTGTTCTAGTATTAAACCATACAAGCCCTCAATATCAGAATTTATCGATCAGAATTGAAAATCGTGAAATTTCACCGAGATTTTTAGAGGCTTAAACATCAAGCATGATTTTCTAAACTTTTTAGATCTAAACAAAATATTAGTACGATTTACTACATACTTATTGAGTAGAAGAATATACAACATAAACAATAGATAATATAAGTCTAGAGTTATATTGCACATGTATTAGCATAGGCCGAAACTAGCTACGTGGCACGTTGTGCCATGGACCTCCATACAATTAGGATTAATTTTGGAACTACAATATATGTGTTATTATACTACTATAATGAAGATTGTATTTAGAACACTCTATTATTTAGCTCATTTACTGTCAGATAGACCACCCTTGCACCAAACCCTACGCTAGCTACTGTGTATTGGTGTAATACAACAACAACAACAACAACAACAACATAGCCTTTTGTCCCAAGCAAGTTGGGGTAGGCTAGAGATGAAACCCAAAAGAGACGAGAAACAGGGAGACAAAAAAGGACAAAAAGTGAGACAAAAAGAGGTCACGGTTCCGGCACGTTGATTGCCAATCTCCAAGCGCTCCTATCCATAGCTAAATCCTTGGAGATATTCCACTCCTTAAGATCTCTCTTAACGGACTCGTCCCAAGTTAGTTTAGGTCGACCTCTACCGCTCTTTACATTATCGGCCCGCCTTAGAACTCCACTACGCACCGGCGCCTCAGGAGGCCTCCGTTGGACATGTCCAAACCATCTCAACCGATGTTGAATCAATTTCTCCTCAATTGGTGCCACCCCAACCCTATCCCGAATATCGTCGTTCCGGACTCTATCTCTCCTTGTGTGTCCACAACACCAACGCAACATACGCATCTCTGCTACACTCAATTGCTGGACATGTCGCCTTTTTGTAGGCCAACACTCAGCACCGTATAACATCGCCGGACGAATCGCCGTCCTATAGAACTTACCTTTCAGCTTCTGAGGCACCCTTTTGTCACAGAGGATGCCAGAAGCTTGACGCCATTTCAACCAGCCGGCTGAAATTCTATGCCTAACATCTTCATCAATGTCTCCGTCCTTTTGTAACATCGACCCTAAATACCGAAAAGTATCCTTCTTGGCCACCACTTGCCCATCGAGGCTAACGTCTCCCTCCTCATGCCTAGTCGCGCTAAAATCGCACCTCATGTACTCGGTCTTAGTCCTACTAAGTCTGAACCCTTTCGACTCTAACGTATGCCTCCATAGTTCTAACTTCCTATTAACCCCTGCCCTACTGTCGTCAACTAGCACCACATCATCAGCAAAGAGCATACACCAAGGGATACCATCTTGTATGTCCCTTGTGACCTCATCCATCACCAAAGCAAATAAATAAGGGCTCAAAGCTGACCCCTGATGCAGTCCTATTTTAATTGGAAAGTCACTGTGTATTGGTGTAATACAAAATTTTAAATTTTCTTTTTGCCATTAAAAATTATCAAAATTCGTGAAATTTCAGCGCCGAAATTTCGAACCCTGGCGGTGACAACCTGCACTTAATATTTAACTAGTCATCATGCGCTGACGCCTTAGGACAGCAAGAGAGATGATGATACACCTAGCCACCTAGGCCTGGTTTAGATTATAAATTTTTTCAACTCTAGGTATTGTATCACTTTCGTTTGTATTTGATAATTAGTGTCCAATCATTGACTAATTAGACTCAAAAGATTCGTCTCGTAATTTATTACTAAACTGTACAATTAATTATTTTTTTACCAACATTTAATACTCCATGCGTCTAAACAAGCAGCAAGTAGAGTGTTCTAAGATGAGCAGGGACATTTGAGTTGACACTTGACAGCAAGACTCTACTCTACTGTACGTACACAAGCTGCACTGTGCAGTAGCAATCGAGTGCCAAGGTAGTGCTCATTGACCGTTCGACCTTGGACTTGGTACTAGCTAGATTGCAGTCACAACGGAACAAGTACTGTAGTTTGTATATTTTTGTATTAGCTAGTTTGCACTAGTGTAATCGATCATCAGCCCATCTTTAACCATGGTTCGACTTCAACAGAATGTTCAGCGTTGGCATAATCTAGTAATAAACCACAACATTTCCTCTAATAACATATATATCCATGTTACATGGCTTACGACGTGTTTAGTTTAGGGGCTGTAAAGTTTTCGGGGTATTGTAGCACATGTGTAAGGCCTGTTTGGTGCAGGCTGCTAAAGTTTAGTACATATCATATCGGATGTTGACCGGGGTTGACCATGGGTTTTCGGATACTAATTAAAAAACAAATTACATATTCGGTGTATAATCCGCGAGACGAATTTATCAAGCCTAATTAATCTATCATTAGCACATTTTGTTACTGTAGCCATTAGTGGTAATGGACTAATTAGGCTTAAAAAAATCGTCTCGCAAATAAGGCTAGACAACGAGCCAGCTCGGCTCGGCTCGTTCTGGCTCGTTAGGATAACGAGCTAGCTCGGCTCGGCTTGTTATCTTAACGAGCTAGAATACCAGCTCGGCTCGGCTCGTTATGAGCTCGAGCTGGCTCGTTAAGCTCGCGAGCCAGGTATAAAAAATATATAAAATATAATAGTTGCATTTATCTAAAGCATGAAAATAGTAATAATACAAAAATAATATATCCAATAGCCTTAAATCGAACAAATATTCATATGAGCTAACATATCAACCATTTGTAAAGTGCAAGACATGAAGTAATACAAAACTAATATAAGTTATGATGACTTTTCTCTAAAACTGTGGCTCGTTTGGCTTTTAAGCGGCTTGCAAGCTGGCTCGAGTTGGCTCGTTAGAGCTAACGAGCTAAAATCTTGGCTCGGCTCTGCTCGTTATGATAACGAGACGAGCCGAGCTAAGCCAAGCTAGCCACAAGCTAAGCGAGCTAACGAGCTTCGAGTTTTTCGTTCAGCCTTACTCGTAAATTATCCTCACCCTATATTTTTAGTTTCGTAAATAGTCTATATTTAGTACTCTCCAAACATTCGATATGATGGGGACTAAAGTTTATCCTTCAGAACCAAACAGGGCCTAACTATAGTAATTAGTGTTTAATTATAGACTAATTAGGCTTAAAAGATTTGTCTCGCAAAATACATGTAAACTGTATAGTTAGTTATTTTTTTAATCTATATTTAATGCTCTATGTATGTCTTCAAACATTCGATCAGATGGGGGTGTAAAGTTTTTAGGTGAAACTAGACACCCCCTTAGATCTTCGTGTGTGTCGAGGGAGAGAGGAAGGTACCAGGGAGTCTAAGAGGCTATGGACTGACAGGACCGACCATGGAGGAAGAAGAATGATGCGGGCGTATCTTTGGACCTTCTTCCCCGGACTACTGCGTTGCGTCATCAATTGGCGTCCATCATCACACACACTTAAATTCCTTCCCCTTGACAGCCAGCTACTCCTCCTGCTACTCCTCGTGTCCGCAGCTGCCTGCTGCAGAGGATGATGCACAGCTAGCAGCCTAGCATTGACTCACACTCCCGGCCGGTTTCCCGCGCGTCACTTCATGACCATGAGAGGACGAGCTGAGGAGCTCAGCTCGCTCCAGGCAGGGCCGCCGCCTATAAATGGACTCATAGTCGAGCGAAGGTGAAGCATAGCAGAACAAGATCGATCGGTCGAGCTGCATCTTCCTGAAGTCTTCCCCTTGCTTTCCATCCATCTGCCTCTGAAGGCCACCCCCTTCAGACTTCACTTCAGTGAGGTACTGAGGTGCCTGCATGCAGTGATAGAAATGTAGAGCTAGCATTGTAAATACGACGACCTGCTTCAAGCCCTCGTTTCTTGTTTTCGTTTTGTTCTCTACTTATTATATATGTTCGTTGTTCTTTCTTGCATCGTGGCTCGCAGGAGGATCGGAGGCTAGCTGCAGGAAGATCAGAGATGGAGCGGGTGAACAGGAGCCTGTGCCTGGAGAACCTGCTCATGATGCAGGAGAACGAGCGGCTGCGGAGGAAGGCGCAGCAGCTGGACCAGGAGAACAAGGCCCTCCTCGCCGAGCTCAAGCAGCGCCAGCAGCAGCAGCACCAGGGCGGCGTCGGCCACTCTGTCTCTGCCGCCGCTGCCGCCAACCTCAAGGTGCGGCCGGCTAGCAGCCCAAGTGAGCAAGTGACCGCCACTGCTCGCGCATGCATGCATGCAAGAAGATCTCGATGGTGTAATAATGTTTCAAACTAAATTATATGTGCGCGTATACATATATTAGCAGCGAAGAATACACATTTGAAAGCCTAATGTAATTGTAAAACCAAAATCAATAATGAATTGAAATGAAAAAAAGAAAAAAACACCTTTAGTCTCGGTTTACAATATTATTCATGTATGAAACTATATATATATAGCTCCGACCGGGACTAAAGGTCGGCCTTGAGACCCGGGACTAAATGTGAGACATTTAGTCCCGATTTTCTAGTTCCAGCTCTATAAGCGGGACTAGAGGCCCTTTATGCCCGGGACCAAAGGCCTGTTATGTAGTAGTGGGAGCTCAGCTCGCTCGAGGTAGGGCCGCCGGCTATAAATGGACTCATAGTCAAGCGAAGGCGCACAAGCATAGTAGAACAAGATCGATCGAGCTCCATCTTCCTCAAGTCCCCTTGCTTTCGTTCAATCCATCTGCCTCTGAAGGCCAACCCCTTTAGACTTCACTGAGGTACTGAGGTGCCTGCAGTGATAGAAATGTAGAGCTAGCATTGCAAATACGACCTGCTTCAAGCCTTCGTTTCTTGTTTTCGTTTTTTGTTCTCCACTTATTATGTTCGTTCTTGCATTGCATCATGGCTCGCAGGCGGATCGGAAGCTAGCTGCAGGAAGAGATGGAGCGGGTGAACACGAGCCTGTGCCTGGAGAACCTGCTCATGATGCAGGAGAACGAGTGGCTGCGGAGGAAGGCGCAGCACCTGGACCAGGAGAACAAGGCCCTCCTCGCCGAGCTCAAGCGCAGAGAGCAGCAGGGCGCCGCCGCCGCCGCCGCCTCTTCTGCTGCTGCTGCTGCCACCGCGAACCACACCCGCCCAAAGGCGGCCGGCAAGCAGCAGCCCAAGTGAGCAAGTGACACCGCCACTGCTCGCGCATGCATGCAAGAACATCGAAGGTGGCGTGGAGGCCGCACGCATGCAGATGCATGCTGCACTTGACTTTTGTAATTGCTCCTATCTAGTAGCCTAGTATTAGTTTCTGGAGCATGCATGCATATTGTTACCACTACTAGTAGTAGTACACCTGTCGTAGGAGGAGGTTAATTAGGAACTAGTAATGGCGACGATGAGCCAGATTTAGCGGTATTTTGTGGTTCAGCGTCAGACTTGTCAGCGTTACATTCTGTGGTGAATGCATGCTAAGACATTGAAATTGTACTCAGGATCCGTCATCCATCCTAAGTTTTTTTTTAAACACTCAACACTGTTCTTGGTCAGGCACCAACAAGAGCAGAGGAAGAAGCAGGGGGAGGCGAGTGCGGATCATGTCCGAGGAAGGACGTCCAGGCCCAGGCCCATCCGCAAGCGCAGGCCCAGTACACTAGTCTCTGGCCCAGAATGGCTGTAATAGAAAGTACTTACTCCTGAGTCAAGTGAGGAGAGGGGAGATGCCATGAACTCTGTAAACGAAATTCTGAAATCTTAAATCCTGTCCTCGCCAATTCTTACAGTACTTGTCTTCCTCCAATCTCTTCTTCCTACCTCACGTTACTGCTAACATGTTGATTCCAGATTTCCTTTTCTGCAGCACGACTTATGTACGTTCAGCATAGTGCTAGGTCAGATTATAATTGATAGTGATCGAATCTGTTCCAGGTAAAGCTCGTTTTCTTTTCACAAATTTCCTAAACGGCTTGTAAAAGGAACTTCTCCTAGTTCAGATTCAATACATTGCGCATCCCACATCAAACAGATTCTATCACAGTGTTAATTCACAGCTAGGAGTGTCCATCATTACCCATGCATCCAAACGGGAGTAAGTCACCCTTGACGTCCTGTCAAGACCTTGAAGAAGGGTCGCACTGCAAAAAAGAGTGATAAATAATAAAGGAGGGAAAATTCAATGCGGAAAATAAATGTTTGGGCCAAAGGTGGCCCATGTGGCGAAGGCAGGGTTTATGCGCGTGGGCTTACAGGCCCGGTCAGGATGTGATCCCTAATCGGATGGACATCTCCAACCTAGGTCGTCTTTTGCTTCGTCAGAGTAACAGACTGCTGTACCTCTGCAGGTCTCTACCTACCGATTAGTTATCTGTTACGGTCAAGGACTATACAACAAGTGTATCGTAGCCATCTCACTACCACAAGTTGTGCTTGTGAGGTGTGTCGTGGTGGTGGTGTTTGGCACCTGCTTGCAAACCGATCGGTGAAGTAGTAGCAACGTTCCTTATATGGAGCATAGTATCAAACAAGCGAAGAACAAGAAAAATATTTTTGCGCTATTGCACAGCTTTTTTCAGGATTAAAGAAAGATTAACTTCCACAAAAATAAGTTATTTTGCTATAGAGAGGCTAAAAACTTCATGGACCAGTATTCAGAGATGTTTGGATGTGTTGTGGGCCAACTTCCATTTATAGATTTTGGCATTACAATAAACCATACAAAATAACAAGGATTGGAAAGCCATTGAGGATCTTTTCCAAAAAAAAAAAATGTGGCCACAGGTGATTACCTTAAAAGTTTAGGGACCGGGATGACACCGTCGGCAAAGTTGAGGTACATGTGATGATCACCTTGAAAGTTGAGGGACTTAGATGACATCATCTGTCAAGTTTAGGGATCCACATATATAATTTTAGAAGTTCAGAGACTTGGATGACACCGCCGGCCAAGTTTAAGGCCCGACGGTGAATTTTGCTCACCTCCTTATTTGGTACAGGCTCCGGGAGATCAGAACCACAAACTGCCACTCACGCCAGAGCTACGTATGCTAGGGAAATTATCACAATACCCTTGAGTTCACTGTTTTCTTAAAGAAGTACCGTGATGGTACTTTTTCCAACCTCTGTAATAAAGCTCAATTTATACAAGTTTATTTATCATACAGTATTATATGTAGCTTTCAGCAATGCAACAAAATTCTTAAATTACAAGTACCGTGATGGTACTTTTCCAAACCACACTGTAACAAAGCTCAATTTATACAAGTTTATCATACAGTATTATGTATAGCTTCAGCAACAAAATCATTTTTCGAGGAGTTGTACCAAACACAGTCGGCAGGCATACTGATGCAGTTTATGAGATCTGAGTCCAACGAGGTGTAGCACCGTTACGAGTGTGTATCAAACGGTCATGCAGCTGAGGACGGCGATAACCATTCGGTAACATGGTCAAAATAGAAACCCCTTATACAGTATCTTATACAGTATATTTTCATAATCTTCGAATGGATTTAAATGTAGGATGGGCCGGATACGCTCCTATATATGATATTGAATCCATATGATATTGATTCCGTCGTCAACCAAGATTCCACTTCCATCACTTGCAAAGGGTCTCCGTCTGCGCAGTGAAATGAGAAGGATTAATGTTTCAAATTGACCAAACCAGGCTGCTGCTGGCTGCTGTTGATTGCAACTCGCTCAGAGTCACAGAACAAATAAGCAAGCGAAAGTAAGGAAACCATATATTAATTATATTGAAAGACAAGTAACATATATATTACCCCAGGAGATTGGAGAGGCCGCTGCTGATATTGGTCTCCAGGTAGCGAGGATCTCTTGTATACGTGACTGTGAAAACTCCATTTGGACCATTATGGGTATGGGCCTCCACACGATGGATATGGCAGAACTTATTCCAGTTGTAGGTGGATTTTCCCAAAGCCATTGAACAGAGCAGCGGTAGCTCACAGCACAGGTCCAAACGGGTGAGGTTGAGACCCCGCAGGTATCTTGGGAGTCTGCTCATGCTGGAAGTCTGCAGATTAAGGTATCTAAGTGCTGGGACAGCCTCTAAGACAGACAGTCGCGTGCAGCAACTGATGACAAGCTTCTTCAAACTTGGGAGGTTGGTGATTCTTCTTAGACAGTGGCAGCACTTCACGTTAAGTTCAATGACACAAGGAAAGTTGTCCAGGTAGGAAAGCCAATGAACATCGCACAGATTCAACATCTTGAGCGCCTTTGCATGGTAGGAAAGTCCAGGTGGAAGTCGTGTCAGGGATCTGCAGTTGTCGAGTGTTAGTTTCGACAAGACTGGCATGGCTTCAAGCAGCTCCTCACACTCCCACTTCCACTCCTCCCAGCAAACCATTCCGATGAAGACCAGTTCTTTCAAACTTGGGAATGATACCGACACACGGGAATGGCGCTTATTATTGTGGTTGTGGGTGTGGCGCACCAATTCTGGGCCAACATGCTTGATGGCTGGAGCATGACGAACAATCAATATCTCTAAACAGGGAAGCTGACACAAGCCTTTGGGGAGCTGGGTACAAAGAGCAAGATTCGACAGTTCCAAAATCCGCAGCCTCTCCAGAGACACTCCTGTCATTGACATAACCCATTCTGGAAGTCGATGCCCAAAATATCCATCAATGGTCAAATGATTTATGCAACCTGGAGGACAAAGCTCAGCAAATACCTCCTCAATGTGCCGCTCTTCCTCCTCTGTGACAACTCTTTTGACTGACCCGCCAACATCTTCTATTATACTGCTGCACTTCAAGGCCAAGCGGCCAAGGTGCCTCTTGCTACGTAGCATGGCCTTTGCAGCTAAGGAGCCTCTTGGTACATTCTCCAATCCTTTCACTGAAAGATCCCTAAGCTGAGAAAGAGGACCTAGCTCTTCCAAAGTACACCAACCATTTGCACCACCATCCATGCTGGCTGGAAAGTTCAGTATTTTCCTCAAGTTTGTCAGCTCACCAAATTTCTTTGGTATAATATTTACCGCTTCACCGAGATAAACAGACCGCAGCTGCTTTAACTTTACAATGCCATTAGGAAGTCGTACCATTTTCTCACAACCACTAAGGCCAGTATGCTGCAACAACTTCAGTTGGCCAATTGTATCTGGTAGACTAGATATTTGAGTACTTTCTATGGTCAAGTACCTTAAGAGCTTCAGTTTTCCCAGATGGTCTGCTAATAATGGAATAAAATCTGCATTCTCTAAATGTATTGTGCGTAGTCTGGATAATCTGCTCAAAGTATCATTATGATTAAACCTGATAGGGCAACAAGATATTAATGTTCTCAACGAACTCTGATTTCGTAGAATGCTCCACTCCAGTTCATCTGAACCTGACTCCACTCCAATAGACAGAAAACGAAACTTGTGTGAAAGAAGTCTGCTACCAATACCACCTTCCCCCATACGAGCCACCAGTGCTTCATCTCTAACCATATACTGGCAAAATGAGCGAACAACATCATGCATTACGTAATGTGAATAGCCAATGCATTCCTCATATGGTTGTATAAGGTTCCTCATGATCAACTCTTTGTTGTAATCTTTTCCTATCTGTTCCAGGTCATCTGAGTGTCTACTGCTCACCAATCCTTCACTAATCCACATTTCAATCAGTTGATCAGGACTAATGTTTGTTTTTTGTGGGATAAGTGAGTAGTAAATCAAGCATTGCTTCAAATGAGGAGGTAGATCATCATAACTCAGGTATAGTGCATGGTTTAGCTCTTCGGGCATTCCATCAATAGACCATGCAGGATTATTTAAAACCCTCTCCCACTCACCTATGTTTATAGACCTTTGTCGCAATAGTCCTCCTATCACTTTGATAGCAAGAGGTAAACCACCGCATCTGCCAAGGATGTTCGATCCTATATCCTTCAGAGTATCTATTTCAAACCGATCTCTCTCGGTTGCTATGACCTGCAGGAAGATTTAGAATTAATGAATGGAATCATATTTGATTGTGTATTTCTGTTTCAGACACGGCTGCAGAATTACAGCTACTGCCCTGTCCTGAAATACTAGGTAGTTAAGCGGGCTTCGCTGATCTGTTTTTAGCCTCACTTGTGTTCTCGTTGTTGTTTCCACTGATCTGTTTTTAGCCTCACTTGTGTTCTCGTTGTTGTTCATTGGAAAAGAAAATAATAGAGTGGGAAAGCTTGGTGATCACTGTAGAGAACTTGAGGGTACTACGTACGCTACTGACCTAGCGACACCGAGAGCAGCAGGGAGCACGCGGTTGGCTGCCAGCACAGCACGGAAGCCATCCCGCAGCAGGTTGGCCTTTTTTTTATGCTCAACAGGCTTTCCTTTCCCAGCACAGTTATATAACTCATTCAAGTGCATTTCGAATATCAATAGTTATAATTATTGTTGCCTACTCCCTCCGTCCCAAAATAAGTACACACTAAAGTGTAAGTGAAGAGATCAAGATCAGTGAGAAATTACATATATACCCATATAAAAATGTAATCATTGCACATTGAGAAAAGAGAAAGTAGAAAAAGACAAGTAAAATTAGTTTGTCTTATATGTAGAGGTGCACTTAATTTAGAAAAAAATGAGCTCTAGAAGTGCACTTATTATGAGACGGAGAGAGTAATTTGCATATTAGAGTAAAACTAAAGACTAATGGCAGATAAATATAGTTGAAAATCATAAATTCAAATTTATGAGAAAATTATGCGAAAGCAATTAAAAACTATGGTTATGAAAATGTTGTAGCAACGTCAACAACATTTTGCAAATCTGCTTTCTGATGCTTCTGAGCTTCAAGTTTGTATCCTAGGACTAGTCGTTGCTTTCTCTTGTTGCTGTGTACTTTGTATGGTTACATTTCGCTTTATAAAAGCAGAGTTAATTCTCTTTAAAAAAATGTTGAAGCAATGTCAACAACATTCAATTGGCAACTGCAGAGTTGTAAATACTATCCAGACAACTGGTTGCACGAAACATTCCTTAGTAGAGTTATAACATCTCCCACAAACACGCCAAATTAAATTCCGTCCTGTATATCTCCATTTGGCTATCCACTCAATATAATTCACTCTCCATACTTGAGCACACTCTAGAAGACTAACAAATCTCACTGTCCATAGTTGTTGATATATATTATATTGGTATTCAAATTAACATGAACTGTTACACTTTTTCCTTCATTTTTTAGAATTAAATTGGTACACTTAAGTTCAAATACAAATAGTATATAAAACAGCCAATTTCGAGGAATTTTAGTGTAACATCAAAATTTGTTGTCTGTTATTTATTATGCCAACAGAAAAAATAGAAGTGATTTTAGAAGATTGATATAGTCACCTTTTTGAATTTTTTGAAAGAGGAGAAAACACTACAAAGAAACAGATTTGCATAGACAAGAAAAGACGCTCGTCCTCCCACCGGACCCACCGTCGTCTCTCGAGATCCACCGTTGCAGAGCCCACCTGTCCTCCTGACGCTGTCTCTTGGGATCCTTCACGCCACACTACCCAACCCACCACACGGCAGCTCGATTTGCTGCGCCGCCTCCCCACACCATGGTGGTGGCTCTGCAATAGGGATGAGAGTGGATAGAGAGGGTGGGTGGGTGGGAGGGTGGGAGGGGGTCCGGGTGTAGGGGAGAACTCACGAACAAGGATCCACGACCATGAACAACCAAATCCTTATTTGATGCACGTGGAGCGTGCGTCAGTACCTTTACCAACGCACACCGTCTTCCTCGTGTAGCCTCTAGGTTAGAGGAGGGCGGCGCGAGGAGTGGCGCGGCGGCATCCTGGCCGCCTTCCGCGGGCGGCAGTCGAGGCCGACAACGGCGGGGTGGCAGTGATTAGGGTCAGGGTTTGAGCTTTTGGGCTCTCCAAGGACCTCTGATCTTAGAGGGATGGCACACAGGGGGGGTGGTGTGGACGGGGGTGCACAACGGCGGAGGCGGTTCGTGGGTGGTGAGAGGCAAGGCGGTGGTGGCACCGTTGATTGGGCAATGGAGGACACCCGATGGGCGGGGGCGAGGGACGACAAAGTTAGGAAGGGTGGGGGTAGAAACGACGGGGGTGGTTGGTGGGCGGTGCGGCCGGCGGTTGGGACGCCGCTGGGCGGGGTGGCAGTGGAGGCAGACGATAGTGGGAGAGTACCACTGACGAGGAAGAAGAAGAAAAATAACTGTAAGCGCACGCTTGCTGATAAAGAGGGTCGCACGCATGAACAATGGTCGGTTGCCGAGCCGCGCACTCGGCCGGTGCCGCCTCTCCTTGCGCAACCCTCCAAGTAGATGGAACAGAGAAGTCTATCGCCGTGCTGACCGAGGTGTGGTGGGGGCCATTCAGGTGGGGTGCCCGGCAATGACGGTGAAGAGAAGACGGTAGTGTGAACTGTGAAGGGAAAGGTGGAGTGGTTCTCTCTTCCCTCACTCGCTGATAGTGGGCCGAAACAGCCTGAATGACCAGCAAGGACGCAGACCTACTTATAAATTAATATAGAAGGCGGGATGGTAGGGTAGTTTATTTTAGGAGGCAATAGTTTATTAGTGTTTCTGTAAATAGTCTAATTGTCTCTAAAAATGTTATATATTTTTTATGACTTCAATAGTGTCTAACCATCTTTAAAAAGACGTTAGACATCCCGTTTGGATTCATGGAATTGATTTTATTTTAATAATCATAATTTATACATAGATTAGTTAAGCTAATCTAGTTGTGTATGAAATATATTTGTATATTATTGTGGGTTAAACGACATAGATACTTATGTGTTGCATTTCTACCGTAGGGGAACAAGTTAAAGAACGTGTTATAAGTTGTAAAGTAGAAACATAACATGGTGATCTGTAGAATTAATTTGTATCTCCCACTCTATAAATTCAAGATAGGCTTATACGTGAACTTTAAAAAATTGTGAAATGTGAAATTTCAAACCAAATAGCCTAGTTTATTAAGTAGATGTTAATTCCCCAAAAGCAAAGGATCCGAATGGCTCCAATAGTTTTTGAGCGTCTTTATTGATAAATAAAACAGCTGTCTCGACCGTAGAATCGTTTTTCACTTATAGTGAAATAATAGACTTACTTAAAGCAAAGCAAAACTGAAAGAAACCGCTGACTCGCTAGCGAAGCTATTGGCTAATAAAACAGGAAGGTTCTGAACATTTTTATTATAATGACCTCAAGGCTCAATTTCTTGACTAAAAAAAGCTACGGCGAATGTGATGACGAGTGTCGCTCACTGCCGGCATTGCTTGCAGCTGCTGTGCAGCACCAGCTGCTCACTCCTGCTCAGCAGGCCATGGAGTCGAGCCTCGCCGGCACGGGAGCCTGCGGCACAAGTCGGTCGCGGCCGACACGACCCTGCTCGGTCCACATGGGTCAACACGGCCGCGGCGGGCTCGCCCAAGAACCCTGCTCCTTGCTAAAATTACCATTTACCCATAACCGAAAAATAAAGAAAAAAAATAAACCTGGATCCTCATATTTTAGTATTTGTCCCACCTAATTTTGGTATTGTTCCCACCTATTTAGTATTTTTAGGAACTTTCACATTGGTACCTCCTATTTTCGTACCGTCCGATCTCGTTGAATGGATGACTCATGTTTTTTCCAACTATCGTAAAATTCCTCGTCATTGTATCCAAATCAATTGTCATAAACGGTACTAGAAAATGATAAATCCAAGAAACTCCTACAAATACCAAAGAAATCTGGTCATCAATGATTTGCTCTATTCACCATTTACCTATAGCTATTGGATATTTTGTTTTATTAGAATTACCCACATTTATCATTATAATAAATGACATAAAGTAAAGCCCTCAAATTCCATATAAATTGCCCACCTCTATCATTATAAAAGATAATTTATAGTAACCACTAAATTTGTAAATAAAATACCCATCATTGCATTATGATGATAATATAAGTAGCAACTTAAATTTCCATCTAAACTATTCTCTTTTGCCACTATTAAAATAAACTAAAATTCTCTCAAATATACATCTAAATCGTGTATGTGTGCTATTATGAAAAAAGTTTAGGTCACTGTAAATTACAATGATATGTCTCTAAATTACAAACTTTTATCACTATTAATCACTTAAATTAAACATACATATGGTACCTTCATATAGATCAAGTATACATGCATACATGAGTAATAAATATATATTTATATGTTTTAGTAATCATGAAAATGATCTCTTCATGGCTCATATACTAATGATGACAACAATAACCGATCTAATATCATATTGATATCTATGACTATTATTTATGCATTTCTTTTACTTCGAATCATTTTATGCATTTTGATTAAGACATTATGATATTTGTATAACTGTAAGCACTTCATTTTTTTATAAAAAATACTATTGTACATATAATTCTCTGATGAGAGAGGAAATCCGGCACCTTAAACAGTGCAGGAGGTTAGTGCAGATAAAAATGTTCAGAACCTTCCTGTTTTATAGATTCCTTTGAGTAATCATTCAGTATTATACTTAAATATTACTGTTCTCTTGATGTTACATCTATTGCCCCCCTCCTTCCAAATCTCACTTTAAGTTCACCGGTAATGGTGAGTGCTGGCCTCTAGCTGATGAGTTGGTTAGATTGTCTGAGTAGCTCTCTTCAAGTCTTGAGTTCGATTCTCCATGGGAGCGAATTTCATACTAGGGCTAAAAATCCCCTCGTCTGTCTCATGCCAAAGCACAGGTCTAAGGCCTAGCCCCGGTCATAGTCGTTCTTACATGGGCTACGGTGGCGACGTGGAGGGTGGGGCAGGAGGCAGGGGTTCTCACATGGGCTGCTGCTGTGCATGGGTGGGGCGACCTACGCTGCTGTGTGTGAAGACCTTCTTCTTAATGCAACCCAGGGGCTGTCTTATCCCCGTAGGTTTAGTTTTTTTATGATAAACACTAGCATCCAACAAGTTCACTTTTTTAAAAAAACAGAATATAGATTCATGATATGACAGGGCTGCAATAGGAGCTACCATAATTTAAGCTAAGGTTTTAACTAGTGCATATGGAAGGCACATGGAGATGCCATCCAGAGGGGAAAAACTGACGATATAGATAGAAAGCATATAAATTACTTTTGTTATTTTATCACAGCCGGATAGAGAACACGAAGTATTTGTATGGGTATATTGGATAAAATAACGAAGTGAGAGGGCAAAGATAAGTAATTTTAGTTAGATGTAGGTACTAAGCAGTAAGCATTAACGTTTTGCTTCTTCTAAGATTCTAACCAGTGCAAGAGCACCGTGCTCTGAGCACGGGTTGACAGACTAGTAAATGTACTACTTTAGTAAATAATCAAATGTTGAGGAAAATTCAGTCAACAGACAATGTAAGTTACATTAGCATTGATATTCAAAACATTTGCAGAAAAAAAGTGTATTGTTTGATGATTCAAATCAAAGTAAAGATAAGAAACGTTTCTGACCTCTTTTTTGAGCAAGGTCCACGCGTCTTGAGGCCCCAAGTGGTCAACATTGTGGAGGTACTGAGCCTTCATCGAACGGGCGACTCGCTCATCTCTCGTTGTGACAAGGACTCGGCTTCCACGAGCAACGTAACTGAAGGATGCCTTGAGCACATTGTTCCACTTTGCCACAGTCCACATATCATCTAGTACCACAAAGGTTTTCTTGTCCCTGATTATGTCTGCAAGTGTTGACTCAAGTAGAGACTTCCCATGATCATGACAATCTCCTCCTTCAGCATGATAAATGGCGTCCCTCAAAAGTTCGGTTTCAGTGCAGGCCTGAGTGATACTCAGCCACATCCTTATGCTGAATTTGTCTTTGATGGTTTGATGGTTGTAAATATTCTGGGCCAATGCGGTTTTGCCGATGCCCCCAGTGCCAGAAATGGCAACCACAATGTAATCATCTGGATGATTGCTCCACCGTTCGCCTGTCAGCATATTCACCAGATCAACTGTATCTTCTTCGATTTTCTTCCCAACCAAGCTCGACCGCTCAATCACCGGCGAAGTCTTACTGCCGGCAGGACGATCAGTAGCCATCCCCGTTTCCTGGTTCTGCTCCATTCTAATGAAGTCGAACTTAGCACCACTTTCGCAGATGCTGTCAAGCTTCTTGTTGAGGTCCTTGATGCGGTTTCCAATGTGATGGTTGAAGAAAATATTCGGCATCAAGGCTATGGGATTGAAGCACCTGCAGTCCTCACCCCTGATGGACTCGTGCTGATCCTCAGCGTGAATAATACAGATGTCAAGGATGTCAGTTGCCTCGTACATAACATCCTTCAGCATCAGCACCCACCGCTGCACGGCGTTGTCTGTTATCTTTTGCAGCCTTGAGATCCTGCAGCTTTTCCTCCAGCTTGTTGATCTCATCGGGAACCCCACGCAACATGTCCACTTCATCAGCTGCCATCTTTTGCAGCGTGTCTATCACAAAGGATACCATCGCATCCAGGACCGCCGCCATGGTTTGTGATGTTGTGGCTTCTACGGGAAAATATTTTACATTAGTTCATGTACCTTTTCAGTTCAATCATTTCGTCAATTGAATATAAAGAGTGTTACCTCCACTACGATTTTGCTTCCTCCTCGGTACAGACTAGTATTTGATAAAGAACGCCTGATGCACGGATGAAGGTTCACGAGCAAATATATAGAACGACCGTAGGTAATTGAGATACTTTTACATTTAGTAATTTGCTAATTTGTCAATCTGTTCAGCCATATGATATGAATCTGCCAATATTTGGGATGTGACGATTCAAATAGCAGTCAGCTACTGATGGAGAGTGTAACTTGTACTGATGTCTCATAAACTGAGAAACTGCAATGCGAACGCCAAGCTTCGAAAGTTCACGATGGTATGACTCTGCACCAAAGAACACGAATTGTTGAGATGTACAGGCCACTTGTTCTGCAAGTCCAAAATGTTCAGAGTGGTACTCAGAGTAACAGTAACTCAATTACCCGTAGTTACATGTAGGGCGTGCCTATAATACATGTTTTGGTTTATCACTAACCGGTGGTCAAAATAATGTTTTGTTGGAGAAACTCTTCTTATCTCATGATGTATATGTGTGGCGGTGCATCATGGCTACTAGGAGAAAATGGTGAAGGGAAAGCAAAGGCTTAGCACGGATGAACCATGGTGGTGAACGGAACAGAAAGTGCAAGCTTCACGTTGATGGATCGTGCAATGTGAGGTGGACTCACAAGAGAATCACATTTGTTTGGAGTATGCAAGAGACAAGTTGCGAAACAAAAACTACAAGGGTAATCTTAATGATAGACTTTGAGAAGGTATAAGTGGAACTTTGAGGAAGATATGCTTTAATAAAAAAGGGGTTGTCATCATAATAGCATTTAACGGATTTTGAGCAAAGTCAGAGGGGGTCCAAGTCTATATATTAACATCAATGAGGATATTTGAAATTGCATTTAGGTCCCTAGTAGGTTTTAGTGTGTTAGTTTTGGTGTATTAATGACAAGCAAATTAGGGACTAATGATGTCTATGAGATTGTGTACAACTTTAGACACTTTGAAGAAATATTGAAGCATCACACCCCCTCAAAAAGAAAAGGAAAACAACATGGATAATAAAGGCTTATAATTCATTTTATATTTTGAGATTTTGGTTTTAGGATTGCCTTCCTCGATTTTAAGGGGGTACAAATCTTAGCAACAAGTATGGAGGCTCCAGACATTTCTAGATGTTCTGCACTTGAGAGCGTTCTGCTAACCAAGTGCATAGGTTGGATTCTTTTTTGTGTGTGTGAGGGGGGGGGGGGGGGTTTTAATACACATCCGCCTTATTCTCCAATGGTCACCTTGTCCATTTGTTTCAACCTGACATAAGACAAAGCTACAAAGGGCATCCTTGTTGATTTTTCAGGGATTCGGTGTGAGATGAGAGAAGATAAGGGAGAGTGCTAGATAAACTCAAACTCATCCTTTCAGCACTATTATCCTTTGTCAATTTGGTGGATTTGTGTTCATTACTCTTGGATTTTGATCCTAGATGGCTAGACAGCGCCCGTTGAATTACGCAAGTTTTGTGGTGTGCTCCTAGAAGGTTTGCATCACCGAATTCATTGTAGTGACACCTTCGAGCTTGGTCTTTATGGTCACTTGAGAAGAGGATATAGTTGGATGAGACTCAAGACCTCTATGGTCTCCGAAAAAATGAAGACATGCATAGGCACGCCTTGGTGTGTTGTGGCCAAATCTTGAGATAAATCCTTGTTTCACTTCTTTCTATTCTTGCTTTAATTTTTCAATACCTCTACGTGTTGACTTTTAGGATATCTAGTTGTTCTATCTACTCTTGTGCGAGGTTTTAGCTGTAGTTGTGGCAAGGAATAACTTTTACCCAACATAGGTAAGCCTAGTACTTTGCCAATTCAACTCTTACAACTATTTACTTTGTGATTTCATTTTCTTAAGATGTGGAACCTCCGTAAGAGTCTGGAACTTCAAGAAAATTTATAGAACATCTCAGGTCGACTGTTTTGCTACTTCGAGTTGGAAAGAATTTTTAGGTTCAGCCTATTTAACTTCCTCTCTAGGCATTGTTAATTAGACCCTTTCAAGAGTGTATGGAATATCGGACACTATGCCATATTGTGATTTTGGTGATTGAAGTGAAAACATGATCAAAAGGGATAAAATGTTTGTCAATTGTGTCAATTATAGTTATTAGTAGTAATGATGCAAAACAAGAAGATGGCACAAAGGTCCAATGAAAAAAAAACAAAATAGCCAAGTCTTAAAGAAATTATAAGAACTAGATGGCCTAGTGGCATCTGAAGTGAAGCACTAGACTATCAAGTTGGTAGGGTGAAATATTGATGATCAAGTAAAAACAACATGGCAAGATGATTTGGTCCTACATGAAGACAAGCACCAAAGTAGTATTGGAGTTGCCAATGAAGATAGGTAGAAGAAGAAGGTACCATTGGAAGATCTGGTGTGAAGAGAATTACACTTATCAAAGTATTGACCAATACATGTGAACATTGGGCTTGCATAGTGGAAGGATCCTATTGAGAATATACACTAGAGGATCATGGAGACAAGGTTTTTAAGTTGGCGTGAGGCAAAATACAAGCACTAGATGATCCGGTGGTAGCATTGGAGTATTGCACAATGACTTCAAAGGTTGGTTGCAATGGTTGGCTTCAACATGTCAGACGATTGTGCACAATAGATGATCTGATGCCTACATGCATTGAGCATCGAAGAATTATCCAATGAGTTAATTTTGGTGTGTTGTGGGAGCAACAAATAGTTTGTTGTCTTGTGCTATTTATACCGTAACCACTCAATCATTTGGGATTGCTAGAGATTAAGTAAAGCCATAGACATATAAGAAATAATCCAAGCCATCCAAGAGTTTAACTTGTGCATCTAAGTGTAAATATATTTGTGAGAGTGATTAGCAAGATATTACGCTCAAAGCTAGAGTGTAAGAAATGGCTGACTGCTCTTGTTCACCTTGGGTTGCGACCAAGATCTTGAGGCCTCTTGTTGGTCGTCAATAGAACCATCAACGATAATGCTTGAACTTGCTGTGGAATAGTGGAGAAAACTTGTTCATGGACAAGGAGACCCTTCCATGATGGAGATGCTCAGTAGTGGGCGGTGCTATGGTGTCTAGAAGAAAAGAGTTGGTTGAGGTGATACTAAGTGGTTCATACAGTAATCCTTACTGGCTGCAAGACTTTATGGCATGTCGTTGACCTTAACTAAGGGAAGGCTTAGAGACCGCATGCTAATCCTTTACGGAGAACCAATGTGGACTAGGGGTGATGATTTGTCGATCGCTAGCAATTATTCTTTTGTTCATCCTGATTTATCTACTCTGCCCCACATATGCCCATGACCAGCCTCGATTGATTGCTATGCTCGCCAACCTAACCTCCACCTCGAGCTCCTAGTCAAGCAGACATCCCAAGCCTCATGATATGCAAGAAAGAGCTCACCTCCAGTTGGGTTTGCGTGACATGGATCTTGGGGCTCGGGGGCTACGCCCATCGGGCATGCTCGCGTGCACCCTCCGGCGAAGGGATCTAGCCGAGCCTGACCCCGCTGCAACTCGCGCCTAAGGCTCGGGGGCTTCCCCGAGCCCTGGGCGCCCGATCTACGGTATCTCCATGCCCATCCCTTGGCTCTTGCTCGGCTATCGATGCCAGCCAAGGCCCGGGCACAAGAAGACAAGCCCCGGGCTACCGATGCCCGAGGGCTCCCCAGCGACGCTCCTGAGGTGCGCCCCTGCCAGCTGCTCCTCCGATAGGGTCACGTCCGGGGCGTGACACAAGAAGACAAGACTTCCCAGTGGCCTCCGGGGGCTTGCTGGCTTCTAGGCCCGCACGTCAGCCCCTGGAGCCGACCTCCCCTATCACCAGAAAGACTCTAGAAGGTCTCACCTGGGAGAGGCCGATCCAAGCCGACACACCCAGACACGCAGAGTGTCAGAACAGGCAGCCAGACGACGCCCAGGCTTCTTTGGCTCCAAGACTCCTCGACAGTCCACGACACTCCACTACAAGGCCTCCTTGGACTTTGGCGCACATGGACTATAGACTAGAACCTCGAATCGCCTTATACCCGACCCATCTCATTATATATAAAGGATAGGGTCAGACCTAAGAGGGGAGATGATGAAACAAAAACCATTCACCACAACTCCATCCCATCTCTCTGCTCCGCACCGAGAGCAAAGCAATCCTCGGAGGCGCTCTACGAGTTCCTCCACCACCGTCATCCCGTCGTCTCCTTCCTCTCCGACGAGGGGGAGATCCCACCTGCGGCGAGGCGAAACCTTAGGATTAGCACTAAGCTAACCCCCTACCAAACCTCTTCTTTCTCTACACACTATTGTAACCTCCCAGATTTTGGGTGCTCTTGAGTACGAGGATCATCAACTGCTGGACGTAGGGACCGAGTTGGTCTGAACCAAGATAAACCGTTGCGTCTCTCTACGTGTTTCTCGTGTTCTTGAGTCCACCCGAGCCACCATATCCATCGTGCCCTGACACTGACTCGAACAACATGCTTGCCGTGGTTTCGACCCCGCGACAGGTGGCCTGATCAGCAAGCCAAGAAAGGCTGGTCACATCTGGAAGCTGAAACTACCATATTAAAAATCTGATTCTTTCTATAGCACTTACAAAAAGATGCAAGTTCAGAGTACTAGTTTCGATGGTGGTTTTGAATGGTGTGACATGTGGGCCCACATGTTTTTAGTTGTTTAGACATGCCATTTTTTATTAAATATTTGAGCTCATAAATGATCTTAAAAAATTGAATTATAAAGTTTTAGATTTCTACAAGCACTAAAATTTTGGTATTGTGCGTGTCTCCATCTAAGGCCATTGAAAAAACAGAAATTTAAATTAATAATTAGAGAACATAAAATGAATATTTAGACCTCTAAACGATATCAAATGAAAAGATTTTCGACCACAGAGTTATTGATCGTTATGGGATCTATAATTTTGATATCAACCATGTCAATGTTTGAGGTCATATGATAAAAAATGAATTTTAAAATATAAAATTTAAAATAAATATTTGGGCCTCTAAATGATCTCATAGAAATGTGTCAACTACAAAGTGCATTAGATTATATTTAGAGCTATAACTTTGGTATAGGACCATGTCAGCATCCAAAGATTATTTAAAAATTCAAAATAATAATTTCAAAATCTGAAAACTAAAAATGAATAAATGGGCCTCTAAATGATCCTAGATAAAAAGTTGTCAATAACAAAGTTGTTGATTGTACTAAGATCTGCAACTTTGCTGTAGACCATATCAACATCTTAGGTTGGTTGAATTTTTTTGAAATTTGGAATTGAAAATATGATAACTTAAAACAAATATTGGAGCCTCAAAAAATCTTAGATAAAAAAATTGTCAACTAAAAAGTTGTAGATCGCGCTAAGCTCTATAGTTTTTATATAAAATTTGTATTCATCCAACTGAATATAAAAAATTTATGATTGCTTAATATAAAAGAAAGAGAGACTATCGATTATGTGACATGTGATGTGAGCCCACTACCATGTCAGCAAAATTATCCGGGAAACCACTTAGAAATAATTAAGGTGAGTATTATATCTTGCTTTTGAAAGTTATGGGATATAAGTTTTCCAGCATTTGAGTTCGATGATGTTTTCTAAATTCAGCTATAAGTTTAGAAGGGTGTAGATCGGTCGTTACTCATATACACTCATATCATTTATACTATAGTACTAGTTTTGGAAGCGAGAGACCAGTATTTCGTGCCCAAAGAATTACACAAGGGAAGAAATAATGGGCACGTCATCATCCGGTAGGGTCTCACACCAGAATCAACAGGTAATCCAAAACTTGCAAAGGCATGGTAGTCGAAGTTCAAATTTGAATTAAACCACGGAAAAAGAAACAAAACTTTGAACATGCTTGTGAATATATATATATATATATATATATATATATATATATATATATATATATATATATATATATATATATGTATGTATGTATGTATATATAAGGATGAAAACGGTCGAAAACGGACTTACGATATAGAAAAACGAAAACGGTCGGTTCGGGATATTTCTACATTTAGCAATTAAAGAGTACAAAAAATGGTTGAAAATGGTTGTGACACCAATTGAAACTGACAATTTTTCATGTTAAAAAACGGTTCATAATATAGAAAACGAAAGCGGTCAGTTCGGAATATTTTTGTTCCGTTTTCATCCTTTTATATATATATGACGATCATAATTCACAACGCGAGAGAATCTAACCTTGACACAGTGCGCCCGGTAAGACAGTTTCCCTGCGTGATCAGGTATACTCCAAGATCTGTGGCCTTAGAGCTGCGTGTGGTTGAAGCCAGAACGATTTGCAATGGGGCGGGCTAGTGAGAAGAAACCCGGCCTGGTTTCCAGCTTCAGAGATGCAATGTAAGGAAGGACACAAGAATTAGGAGCAACTCTCCCTCTTTAAAGAGTAGTTCGAGGGATTGTGCATTTGGGCGGTTGGTCACAAAGAAGACTTTGGCCAGGTCCATGCGGCGGTTGTTTGATTGGGCACGGCTCACAAAGTCACAAGGAAGACTTTTGGCCAGGTCCATGCGGCCCTTCCTGTTTGCTTGGCTAAAAAGCCATGATTAAAAGTACTATTTACTGATTTGTTGTGAGAGAAAAATAATATTCGTTGGCTGAAAAAGTATAGCTTATATATGTATTATAATTAGGATAGGGTAATGTCGAAACACAGAAACAGAGACATATATACATTACTAGTGCTCGCGCGTTACTACGGACAGTTAAACTTTTGTAATAAAACACGTGGATCGCATGATAAGATAATAATATTATGAAATTAAATACCGACGTTGAAGTGATATTTCATCAAAAAAGCAAAGTTTGTGAAATTAACACAGTCGCGGAAAGTGAGGCATCGCAGGCTCACAAAGTTTACTGTATAGACCTTTCCGTAATGCGGTTAAGATAATGTTTTATATTGACAGGAACAAATCTCCGATATCCATTTCTTTCGTGCACCAACAAATGCACCAATAAGTTTGGCCGCATATCCATACCATCATGTACACATGTTAGAGTATATATGTAAATATTAGTGCCTACCGCATGGGTAATACTGAGTGTCTTGAAAAATCTCTCATAAAACCTTATAAGCAAAATATGTTGTACTCACCGTATAAATATGTGTGGCTTTTTCTATTCCATGCATACATATACTGTAGAATAAGATATCCACTTAAGTGTTTGTGGTAAGATTCACCATCAGCAATATATAGAAATAGTTAAATCATAGATATTATTATTATAAGCGACGATGACTTTAAGTTAGTTGAGTGCCCATGCGTTGCAATGAGATAAAAATACCACCAGACGTCTAGTAGCCAATCCAAAATCAAGATGTGACAATTCAATTTTGCATGTCCTAAATTTAACTGCTTGTCCCAAATTTATCTGACCTCCAAACGAAACATGTTGGTAGTTAAACGGATTCGTTTTGACGAGATCTACCCAACCATGGTGATCGTCCATACGACTTATGGTTCAAAAAGTTATTTTTTCTTATCTTTACTCTACTCAGCCAGCACATTATTTTTTATATAAATTCTAGGATATTACAGCGCCAAATAAAGAAAAATCTGATTTAGGCATTCAGAACTAATGCCAAGATGATACATGTTTTGTGCCTGATACAGTCCACATTAAACTACCAGATAGTCCATAGAATCTCAGTCCAGATCAGGCAATATTTTTTTCTACCATCGGTCTACTTTATTTTCCTGAAGTTCAGAGGAAACAAATTATTTCCATAGCCTGCAAATATTATACGTTAGGACTTCAATTTATTTTTATCAATTTATTTTTATCGTTCATGTTATTTTCCAAACAAAAAAAGTTGTAGTAGATGCAAGTCATATTATGTAAACATGTAGTCACAAACCATTTTCTATTAGAATATCACAGTTATCACCCCAACGCCAGCATATCACCCCGACACTGGATTGCTTTTTTCAATCTATAAATTGTATACTTATATTGAGAAAATTAATTCTATAACAAGATGTGCCAACAAAATGTCAGAATGGGATCCGTGGCAACTGATGCATAGGACAAAAAGAATACCTGGACAATTTCACAAGCAGTACATGAGGCAAACATGCAGGACAATTTCACAAACCCATAATATCATTTTCAACAGGCCTGGAGGCATCTAGGAGGAAGAACGGACCATCTCCCCTCTTCACTGGGCATGAGGCACCATTCAGAGTTTGAGATTTCAGAGGCCTTCGCATTACTCCCTCTGTAATCCACCATTGCACTTCAAGACCTCCATATGATCAATCTGCCTGTGCGCCGCTGATCAATACACTATAAAGGCAAATACAACAAAATTTCAAGTACAGTAATATAATTTGATTGCTGGTGGAGAGAATTTAAATTAGCTATTTTTAACGCTCTTCTAAAACAGCAACAAAGATGGTCAAATGACCCAAGGACCATCTATATATCCTAGTACTGACCTTGAAAACACTTGCAAGTAGTGAGCACCTGGCAAGAAAATAGAGTATATCCAGCCATTTTTATTTTTCATTGCTCAATGGATTCCTCCACGTGAAACTGGCAAGGGAAACATTGTTCAACCACTTCATCAGGGACAAAAAAATAGAATCAATTGATGTCAACATTCACATACCAGCAAAGGTATAACCTGATCAATATCAAGTATGAAACTGATGTCAATAATCACAAACCAGACCAGCCAGATTAAGCCTCCTATATTCTCTTGTACACCAAGTATACACCTAAAAGTTGCAGAAAAGTGCACAACAAATAACAAGTGAACTTGTTTAGTGCTGGCATGATAGGTATTTTTTTCACACGATAAAGTTACTCTAATTTATACTAACTATTGCTTGTGGCAAAAAAGAACAAGCGAACTTCATTAGTAACCTGACATTAGAGGCAGAGCTTGACCTGATAAAAATAAGCAGTCTAAGTAATTAAGCTCTGAACACATATGAAAAGTACCAAAGTTATGGTTTACGGAGTGGAGATTAAGTTGGGCAGGGATCCCATGTCCACCTTGGTCTCAACTCTCAAATAACTTCTTCCCCTTCCGGACATCAGACATGACTTCTCAGAGTTCAGAAAACATTCAGTCAAGCTTTATTCATCTGTTGTTAGGTTTTTTAAGAACTCAACTGAAAACCAAAAATCTTCAACATGAGCTCTGTCTCTATATGAATTTAAGAAGTCACAGTGATTTGTGCACTGTGTTCCATTGTTTTTTTACGTTTGCTGAACTTACAGTGATAAGTGATAACGAAGATCAGGCAACCTAAAACAACACCTTCACTCTACCTGCACGATTGCTATTGAAACACTGAATGGCTGAAGTAATGATTTCTGAAACTAAAACAGAGGCATTGGAACTAAATTTCTGACTGAGTCTTACTATCTATATGTCAGATTGTCACCACTATCTACCATGTCTTAGTTATGCAATATACTGTAAACTGTTATGCACATGGTAACCTGCTCCTCTGACCCTATACATAACTAAAAAATATACTGGTTCAGGGATCAATCAAAATTAAGTGTAGTAATAGCAACTATTTTCAATTGTACTATAGAAAAAATAGAGATAGCCATAGCATCTGTTTTCAGTTTTGCTTGAGAACAAGTAGCATCTGCTTTCAGTTTTTGCTGTTGTTGGATTGTTACAGTTTTATACTTTTTCTTTAGTTTTAGTAGTTTTGCTATTCAGCAAGTGCAGGTGTTAGTACTATAGAGTACATACCAGTAGTAGTGCCAGTGTTTGCAGAGACCAAATAGCTATTGATAGAGACGACCATTATTAATCTGATAGAGTATGATTTTCAAATGTTAGATGGCTGGCATTGATAGGCAACCAAGGAAAAAGGCAGGTTCTGAACTCTTCGTAATTCTAGCATCGCTTGCATTGGTAGGCAAACAAGGAAAAGGGCAAGGGCTTGGGCACCGTGGTGGCTCACCGGTGGACGCGCAGGAGAGAGTCCCCATGACGTAGGAAGATCTGGCTGCCGAGGAGAGTTGTTGCAGGGTCACCGTGTTTCAGTTGCGGGGCTTGCCGTGGACGTCGTGGAGGAAACAGCAGGGTAGAAGGGCTCGGTCGAGGCGAGGGCATTGCCGTGTCATTAATTATATGCACATTAAACCAAATGCATTTACTCTGCATATGCACATTAAACAAAATACCGCCACGGCAGCAATAAGTCAAGACTAACGGTGGCTTTCATCATCAGTGGCGGGCCCAGGATTTTTATCTTGGGTATTCAAAATGTGAAGGGAGTCAAAAAAAATTGACAACATAAACTCCTAATGCCTAATATTTGGCATGTATAACACCACATAATTCTAATTGTATAATATATAGCACATATTTTAGTATGATTTCATAAATTCATAGAATTTTAGCATAACTAGAAATCGTTTAGCAATTAACATAGAGTGCTAATAGTTCAACGTACCAAAGTAGCATTGGCCCTGTTCGGCAGGCTGTTTTTTGGCTTATAAGCCGGCTATGGCTGATTTGCTGTGAGAGAAAAACACTGTTCCACGGCTGATAAGCCGTGCTGATAAGTTCAGCCGAACAGGGGGATTGTTGCAACATCCAGAATTTGGGGTAAATTAAATCAGACTGTAAATTAGGGACTAATTAATTTACAGACAAAATAAGGCTATTCTCATTCTATTTTACAAGTGATTCACCAATAAGCCAAGAGACTAAATCTAAACTGACAAATTGCAAGAAGCAGAGAAGTTCTCCTGGCCCTGTTGGTCATCGGGCGTGCTGACCGCTCGGTTGCTCGGAGACACGGAGCCTCGGACTGTGTCTTGCGCGGACGGCCTGGCGCCGACTCTCTCGTCACCACGTAGAGTGCAGATAGGGGATGGCTACCCACAGCCGGCAGCCGGAATATACCCTAGTGGCTAGAGCTAGGGTTTGGAGTTTGGGGAAAGATTTTTTGAGTTAGGGGAGGGAGGAGCAGCAAGCGATGAGTGCAGACGTGCGGTAACACTGATTTCTGGGTGCGGATGCAAATTTGGGCTGCGGCCTTCCTGGGCCTTACAGTGGGGGAAAATAAGGAGTATGGACATGTAGTTTGGGGCTGTTTTCTGTACTAGTATTTACTTTGACTCACTTCTCTTTTTTACCAATATACAAACATGTAAACACTATATATATGAAATTTTTTGTCAAAAAATTTGGGTATTCAACTGAATACCCTTGAATACTACTGTGCCCGCCCATGTTCATCATAATTTATACGTATACATACCTCAGAGTCAGGATACAATTTGCACCATGTTTTTCTAATCTTGCGAGGAAGAAAGAACGGCACTGGAATAGTGGAATATCAGCCTGGGCACCTATACACCGATGAAAAAGGACGGCTCAATAGACAAAGCAGAGGCGATGGGACCCAGCGGCCGGCGGCAAGAAGCAGGCGGTGCGGTGACGCATCATGCGTCGATGGGACAAGGCGACGGCGACGGGCGCGACGGCGTGTGCGACAGGCAACGTCGAGGACGAGGAAGCGGGTTGGCGCGGACAAGGCGACGGCGACGGGCACGACGGCGTGTGTGACTGGCAACGTCGAGGACGAGTGGCGAGGAGGTGCGGGCGACGCGTAAAGGGCAACTGCAAGGGCACTGCACACGAGAGGGTGAGGACGTGCGCTGTGCAAGGATTGACCGGATTGGCACTGATGGCAGGATTGACCGGATCAATCAATCAATCAATCAATCAAAATAGTAGTTTCCTTCTTGATCTTGCATGCACACGATTGGCTCACACGCATGCAAGGCATTGAACTTCGGTTCTTTTGCATGAGATCTTGCCCGTGATTGTCGCGCAACGGAGGGAGACTGGATCGCAAGGAGGCAGACCGACCAGGCGAGGTTGGAATGTCGTACCAAAACGGTGCCTACTTTTTAGTCATTTTAGTTGTTAAGATAAGAAGATACCAAATGGCCTTTAATCTAGACCCACGGGGCTATCCTATATTCGGTCCAGAAACTTCCAGTTGTGTTGTTTAAAGATACAATCACTTGGCGCCGAGACTTTGTCAATTCCTGCCACCATACAACGCGTCAAGTACCCTTCTATAATTTTATCCTTTTTCTTTGGACAGTGGACACATAAGATAGCTCATGCATGCTCACTCTGTTTCCTCTACGTACAAGAAACAATTTCCTTCTCTCGTTTTAAAATCTCGCTGCCAATTATTCCCCCCAAAAAAATCTCGTTGCCAACTTATCAAACTATTGACGTGGCACCCTCATTAATTAATAGTAAGAAACCACTGTGTTTGGTACGTGATTGACCAGTTACATGAGGCCAAATGCATTGTTAGTGTGGGATAACTAAGAGCACTTTTGGAACGCAGTAATTTCACAAAAATTCTTAGAAACTATATCATTTTCATAGAAAAACATAGAAACAAAAAAATTCCCACGTTCTAAAGAGACCTAAATCCCTCTGCTGATCTCCTCACACTCCTTTTACTCCCTCTCCAATTCCTCTCATGCCTGGTTTGGTGGTCATGTTGTGCTCAAGGGGAGGCCTTATTATTTGGCTGAAAAGAAAGGAATCACATTAGCAGGGGTTCGTCCCCATAGAGTATTTATAGATACATACGCCAGATTCACAATATGTGTGCGTGAAAAATCGTCTAACAATGAGATCTTTTCAACTATTACTTCTAAAATTTATGTAGCAGCCACATGCATCGGATGATTTCGTATGTACGTTACATGTGCTGTGAGTGAGTGAGTCTGCGGTAGGTGCTCACGGCTGTCCATAAGGACCGTTCCACTGATTTTTTTTTCTGAAAGAAATGCCACCACAATAATAACGGGTGGAAACGAAAGGAGGTGCAAGGAGGCTCGGTCGACAAAGAGTATGACTCCATGGACTGGCCTGGTCAGATCTGAACCGGTTGCGCTGCTCCAAATAGACCGTCGCCGTCGCTAATTCTTGCGTCCTTCCTTGCATCTCTCAAGCTCCATACAATCGCTCGGCCTTCTCGCGCATCAAGCTAGTAGCCTAGAACTACTAGCTGTAGCTGGTTGTTTATGCAGGTGTGAGTCACGAAAACTTTGGCTCCTTGTCTTTGTGCGCGTCATATGCCCGCAACAAATAAGCAAACCAATATATATATATGCAATGGGTCTAGCAATATAAAAATTTATTCGCCACCTCTTACTAGTGATAAAGATTATAGGCAAAATTGGCTACAAAACACTGAAAGTAGCATCTCTTTGCTAGCGGACATGCAAAATGAAGCAGTTTAATTTGCTGATGGACACTAACGTTGTTATCAAATTTGTTGCTAGACACTGTACCGAATAAAATATTCATTTCTACCTAGGTGGAGAGAGAATAGCCATGAAATGTCCTTTTTGCCCCTGGTTCTTTCTTCTTCCCCATCTCCTTCTTTGCTCAGGCCGAGCCCTGCCTCCTCCAAGGCCGAGCTCCCGCTGCTCTCCCGCCGGTGGCCCTTTCACTTCCGCTTCCAGCGATGGCCACTCTCCCGCCACAGCTGCCGCCGCCAACCACAAGGCGATGGCGGCCGCCAGCAAAGCCCAAGTGAGCAATTGACCGCCACTGCTCTGCTCGCGCATGCATGCAAGAAGATCTCCATGGTGGCGTGGAGGCCGCACCCGCACGCATGCTGCACTTGGTTTTTGTAATTAGGAGCTAGCATTAGTTTCTGGAGCATGCATGCATTGTCAGCTAGTACTAAGAAGGCGTTTGGTTCAGCCTTTTTGGCCTGTGATCGGTTTACAGCGCCATCAGTTTCCGTTGTCTTCTGTTTGTTTTGGTCGGCCAGCAACGGATCACAATGTAGTCGGATACTGGACCATACAACCTCGTTACCACTCCCCAACCGGCGTTATCTGATCCCGCAAGGACGACGCAGCATCATGGAAATGAAAAAGGGTTCCCAACGTCAACCAAACAAAAGACGTTTTTAAGTTCCCTGCAACAGCTACGGCCGGCAGCTGATTACGTTACCGTTCCCGCACCCAGCGTGGAACCAAACAGCACCTTACATGCAAGTCGTAGGAGGAGGTTAAGAACCCCACGTTACTGCTAACATGCTGATTCCAGATTTCCTTTTCTGCAACACGACTTACGTACGTTTAGTATAGTGCTACAGATCAGAATATAATTCTGATCGATTCTGTTCCAGGTAAAGCTCGTTTCACAAATTTCCGAAACGTCAAATATGAACTTCTCCTAATTCAGATTCAATTCATTGCGCATCCCATCAAACAGATTCACAAATCACAGTGTCAATTCACAGCTAGGAACTTGCTAAGAGCTCCCAACAAATGCAGGCGTGTCCATCACTGATCCAAACCCCCCTCGGTCTGGAGGCCATTGTTCCAGGTAGCAGCGACGAGCTCGTGAATTGGTGGCTGTGGTCAAGAGACATGCTCAGCGCCGAGGCACGTCCCGCTTTCGACTCGGTGTTACTGCTCACTTCGTGGTGCGTTTGGAAGGAACACAACAACAGGACGTTCAACAGAGTCGCCATCGGCCTCCAGGCTTTGCTACTGGTGGTCTTCGGGGAGGCTGAGGACTGGATAGACGCAGTGATCTCACACCTTACTACTGTTCTAAACGCGTGGTCGCAAAGCCGTGCTGCTATGTAATCTCCAACGCTGTAATCCAGTAGCTAGGGGTTTCCTCTTGGGCGTTCGCTGGCTTCTCGCCACTGGCCCGGGGTTTGTGTTCGTTATTGTCTGTTTTTAAACTCTCTTTCCTCTTAATGAAATACAGGTACGATACCCAATCGAGAAAAAAATGCATCCAAACGGGAGTCACCCTTTGACATCCTGTCAAGACCTTGACGAAGCGTCCCATTGCAAAGGTGTAAAGGAGGGAAAATTCGATGGTGAAAATAAATAAATGTTCTTGGGCCAAAGGCCTTTGTAAGTAGTTGGCCCATGCGGCTAAGGCAGGGTTTGTACGCATGGGCTTATAGGCCCAGTCAGGATGTGACCCCTGACCGAATGGACATCACCAGTTAACTAAATTTATGTTTCTCAAAAAAAAAAAGTTAACTAAATTCATTTTCTCAAAAAGTTAACTAAATCCATTGCTTCTCTGACCAAAGGCAGCGTTTGCTATAGACTCGGTGTGGCTAGCACCCAAATGTCCCAACGGATGCTTGCGTTTGGATGCCAGCGCCTGCTGAACCATTTCACATAAACCCGCGCTCCCTCTGCTTCCCGCACCCGCACCGCCATCCCACTCAACTGCATCATCTCATGAGACCGTGCCGCCATCCCCCTCGATTGCGTCGTCTTGGGAGGCCGCGCCGCCATCCCCTTCGACTGCGTCGTCCTAGGAGGCCATGCACCGGAGCTGATGGTGACCCAGGACAGGGCCGTGGCACTGGTTAGGGAGTTCGCGGACAAGGGGCAGGTGGTGGACAGCTACCAGCGCCATTGCACCATGTGCAACACCTGATCGATTTCTGAAACATCCAAATGAAACATTTGCAACATATGTCTAAGACAGATGAAACACTTGAAATATAGATCTGAAACACTTGCAAAAACACTTGAGCAAACTTGAAAAGTCATTGCAAAACATATGTAACATCCAGATAAAAACATTTGCAACATATGTGTGAAATATATACAACATCAAGACGAAATACTTGCAAACATACTTCTGGAAAACATATAAAACATTTGGAACATATATTTGTAACAAACATGTATAACCATTGCTACATTTGCAACATACTGATCTACTTTTGCAACATCTATATAAAACACTTGTAACATACCTCTGAAGCATCTGAAATATGCTCGCAACATGCGCTTTTCAGTGTAGTATCACCTTGCTGCTTGGACGAATGGAGGCTCGTTGTTGCAAAATTATCTAAATAATGCAAACCTAAGCTAAAGGTGGTGGTTGTCTCGTGGGACAACACATGGATTTAGTAAATTTTCAAGGTTTGAAAAGGAGTTCGGACAGGTGTTTTCTTAGCCCCACCGGATTTATCCGGTTGCTTTGAGGAAGCCCACACTGGAGTATAGGCTCCTGGGTGGTTCACGACACCGGGTCTGGCCTAGCTAGCTATTGGGTTGCCACGCAGTCTCAATAGCCTAATGGGCAGTCTGACCGTGGGCCTATTGAGTGGTGCGGGAAATTTAAACGGTTGGTGCATTTTCTCCGGAGGTCGAGGCAAGCGAAGGATCAGACTGGAGGAAAGGGGCCTCGCCTGTCCGTACGTGTGGAAGAAGACCCCATCCGGTTTATGAGGGATAGGGTAAGCTCGCATCTTTGTGGAATGTTCCCTAGAGATGATCTTGTTTCACTCATTCTCAAACCAAACATCTCTGAAAAAATCGACCCGTTCTTCTATGCTATTCCATCCTTGGAACAAAACACATGGTATGTGACCATGGAACAAAACACATGGTACGTGACCAGAGAAGACCCCGTTCTGGCATGAGCATCTCTTGTGCGGTTGTACCTTGTTGCAATACAGCTGGGAACATCCGAAATTACAGTTTACTACGCATATGTGTCGAGTGGACCATAAAATACACAAAATTATTAGTTGGACGGGAGATAGGAGAATATTCACGGTACTAATACTATTTAATTTGGCATGAACACTACAACATGACACCCCCTTCTGCAATGCAAATATGCGTTGCTAAAAGTCTATATATACGTTGGCAGGATCTATACCAACGCATCTCATATGCGTTGCTTAAAGTGGCGTTGCAAGGATCTATTGCAACACTTATTTATCCGTTGGTAACACATACTAATAACCATTGCAAAGTTGCAACATATAATGATAGTTTATGGCAACGCTTACATGTGTTTGTACAAACCATCGATGAACTACTTCTATGCTTGTTGCAACATATTGATTTACTTTGTTGCAACACTTATATGTGTTGCAAGGAGTAAACCTTTAAGTCATTAATATCATAAATATTTAAATTTTTTGACAAATACAGGGATAATGCTAGTACAATTTAATGAAAATGCAAGACCATCCAATCACATAGAAAATAAGCACACTCAGCCATATATATATAATATAAGAAATTTATTTCATTACAATGAGTATCATCCACATATTTCATGACACAATTTTTTGTTTATAGTACAAGTTCCTATGGTAGTCAAATATAAAACATAAAGGACCCCTCTTATAATGCCAACCCTCCTTTCTCCTTCCATCCATTTAGTCTAGCATTCCACTGATGTGATCATCGATTTATCTCCTCGACCTACAGACAAATGTTGGATTACTTTAACCGGTGACTGCAAGTCTGCAATAGCGCAAATATAAAATCAAATTTTATGGTGCCCATATAAAAATTCAGATAGGTCCTACCTCATTAAATTAGCTTGTCGTCTCACCATTTTAGGCCAAAGTGATGTGACTAGACGATCTGCAACAATACTAAGTGTCCAGGTGCCAGGCAACTGATAATATGGTCAAGAAAGAAATCATCTAGAAAAATAATTGACGTGAATAAGAAACAGATAGTAACCGTGTTGATCTAGCACTACGGATCCTGGATATACACAGGTGTGACATGTGCGAGAATTAAATTTAAGCTTATCTTAGCAAGAAGGATAGTTATGGTTGGAAGCACTACCAGCACAGCATCCTGCTCCAGCAAATGCTAGCCTCCATCACCAATCACTGTACAAATTGCCACCACTGACAACCACCTCCAGCAAGCAGCAGTCGACGTGCCCTACCACATGAGCCACGGCCATGAAACATGAATAGAATATATGAGGTTTATGTTTGCATGACACACGGCTTGTCAATGATAATATAAAAGTGATGTTAAACATTTAGTGACTACAACACAAATGGAAAATACAACCAGATATAGGACATATTAGAGATACCTCAATTAATGTTGAGATTGGAATCAGTTTCATCCTATTTGCCTGCAAAGCAAAAATTACAATTTATTATATGGTTCGGTAATTGACATTAGTGACTCCAGAGATAAAGAATCAAATGCACTAGGACACATCATCAGGAGCAGTACTCTTACATCATTCTATATTTTTATAATACAAACTAACCTTATTATTGTCCCATAGTGGACCTACATGTGCCCAGCATGTTTATGATTTCATTACACATCTTCGTAGCAATACAATGCATTTCGATATAGTGCATGCATCTGCAATAACACATACTGAAAAAGTCAGGGCAGTACCATATGGCACATATCCTTGCTTACTTTCTCCCAAAGAAAATATTTTCAGCTTTCAGGATATCCAAGATTATGATTGATGATCTACAAGATTAATATAGCTGAGTTAGTTTCAAGTACTATGATCTTGAAGCAATATTAAATTAGATGCAGGTCTGTCAATATATATGTCCAATCAGACAATGCCAAATCGCAGGGAAGTGAATGTAAATAACAGAGACAAGGGATAGGCTGACCTTGCTTGGCATTAATTTCTCAAACCTGAATTATTGAATTACCTGGTAGCTATAATGCTATATCAGTGAACAAGAGTTTAGGCCTTTTTTCTGAAAAAGTTAAAGAAAATTTAATAAGCACAAAAAGCAGTCACTCAAAAACGATAGAAATTCAAAGCACATCCTATATTCTGAACAAATTAATTCCTTGTGAATGAGACCACACCTGCACATCCTATTTTCTAAACAAATTAATTACATAGGAATGAAACAAAAATCATGGATTTGAAAGAGTTTGATTCGAATTTCACAAGAGGGAGGACATCAGCAGTAATCAGATCTATTCATATATTCTGAACGAATTAATTCCTTGCGAATGAAACAAAAGTCAGACCACACCTGCACACATCCTACTTTGTACACAAATTAATTACTTAGGAATGAAGCAAAAATCATGGATTAGAAAGACTTTGATTCGAATTTCACAAGAGGGAGGACATCAGCATTAATCAGATCCAGTCACACGAAGGATAACCAAGTCCGGAGGTGATTGGGGACCTGGCCATCAACCGAGATATAAGAGACGTACGGACATCAGCATTAATCAGATCCATTCACACGATGGATAACCAAGTCAGGAGGTGATTGGGGGACCTTGCCGTCAATAGAGATACAGGAGACGTACTTGTTGCACCTGATGTTGGCCGCACTCTGCACTCACCACCACAGCACTTCTGCCGATTTGTGGAGACTTCAGATCATGTTAATCTGAGTACGGCCGCCGGCCAGTGAGATGGCCTCAGTGAGGACGGCGAATCCCTGTGTCACGCCCCTGTATTAGGAAGTACCAGGCCACCTGCACCTGCCGGACCACCAACTTGTAGCGCCGCCACCTCACCCTAAAACTAATCGCCATGGCTGATAGGGATCAGATCTAGGAGAGAGAGGTTGGGTACGTTATTCTGGGAACCACGAAGACGAGGAGCCTTGAGGTGTGGAAGGGAGGTTATTATGGATTTATGGTCATGGGTCGAGTACGCGTAGGAAGCGGGAGGTGGGAAGACCTGTAACGCATCTAGATAGCGTTGGTAGGCATGCGATGCAAGATGGGGGGTTCTGTTGATGCATGGTCCGGAGGCAAATTTAGAATTCGTCGTCATCATCAAATACAAATAGACACAGATGCATTCGGAGGGATTCATGGAACAAACCACAAACCAGCGACACAGCTAACCCGAGTCAGCAAGTCCACACCACACATGATGCATGATGTGCACCACAATACCACATGGCCAGATGCGCAATGTTCTTTATGATGAGCCGGGACACGGGAGAAATCAAAGACGACTTGACGCCCCTTCTCCGGCGACCTGACTGCGTTCACATCTCGGGCTCGGAGATGCTAGCTTATTTTGATGCTTATATATATTACATTACATAATGCAGGCACGTTAGCACGCACAGTAGTGCTCTGTATACCTAGTGTCTGATGATTTGGCTCCGATGCATGACAGCTGGCTTCAATGTAGGGACATACGTCGCGGAGACGAGACGAGGCATGTTCCCGGCTAGCGACGACTCGCCCAGAGTCAAGTCAATGATTAATTATAATTAGATAAATTAAATACGGCTGTACCATATGCGTGTTGTATTATGGTTGTGGTTGGGCTGTTGCCATCACCATAAATTACGCACCACATCACATCACAGTTTTCACGCTTGGTCCCTCTGAGGGGATGTAAAAAGTTTTTGATGTCACATCGGATGTTTTATAGGATGTCAGAAAAAATTTTCGGATACTAATAAAAAACTAATTATATAACTTATCTGGAAACTACGATACAAATTTATTAAGCCTAAGTAAGCCATCATTAGCATAAGTGTGTTACTGCAGCACTTAAGGCTAATCATGAACTAATTAGGCTTAAAAGATTCGTTTCATGGTTTTTAATCAAACTGTGCAATTAGTTTTTTTTCATCTATATTTAGTAGACCATGTATATATCTAAATATTTGATATAATGGGGTGAAAAAATTTTAGGTGTAACTAAACACCGCCTGAAACGAAAAATGCCACCGATGCAACCGGTTCATCGTAGATCAGTGAGATTCAAACACGGACGGGTCCCTCCAGGAGCAACAACCACCGCGCCCCGAGCGAGCGCGTTCGCTTCACATGTCACATCAGAATTTAAGGATGTTGGTCATCACGGTTCATACGTGCAGATATCCACGTATACTGGCAGCACATGAACGTCACTCACTGTAATTAAACTACGCAAGCATATCCAGCTAGGCTGTCCTACCTCATAATCGATCTAGTTGTTGTGGGATGGCTCATGAAGAACGCACCGTCATTCTTTTGGTATTTGTAGGCTAACTAACACCTCCTAAATTCTAGTTGCTATCCCATAGAATATTTAACACATACGTAGAGTATTAAATATAGGCTATTTGTGAAATTAAATGCACAGCTTAAGATGTTTTACGAGACGAATTTTTTAAGCATAATTAGTCCATGATTTGATAATATAGTGCTACAATAAACATATATTAATGACGGATTAATTAGGCTTAATAATTTCGTCTAGCGGATTACTGACAGATTTTGTAATTTGTTTTTTTATTATTATCTAAACACTCCATGTGACACCCTCATGTGACATCTCTTGAACTTTAGTCACATAATCCAAACACCCCGTAACTTACTCCCTCTCTGTACCAAATTACTATTATAAGTCGGTCCTGTCTTTTCTAGATACATTGTATCTAGCTAGACATAATGTATACAGTAAAAATTAAATATCTAGGATAATAAAAATAACTTATAATTTGGAAATAAGAGAGTAAGTATTGTACTAGTTAACCATCGCAAAGAGTATGTCGAGGGACTTACACCGTTGAGAAGTACCGAGGAAGCTCATGAAGCAAAGACGATAGAGCGCATCCAATGCAGCCATTGAGGCCCAAAAACCTTCGTGTTTCATAATTAGGAGCATGGCCTTATGCTCAATATTATCGAAAGCCTTTTCAAAATACAACTAGGAATTACCATCAGATTTACTCACTGAGGTTTACCTTTGGTGTCACTACTACAAAAAAAACTTAACCGAGGCGTTTAGCAAAGGAGCTTGGAGGCAGGCGGTTACAATAAACCGCATTGCAAAATCGATTTACCGAGGCGGTTACAAAATAACAGTCTCCTAAAATCTATTAACAGAGGCGGGCCAATGCCTCCATTTTTGGAGGTGGACCTCCTGGATGGCCTGCCTCAGAAAAAGGCCAAGGCCCAACAGGCCCAGGCGAGGTCCGATAGGTGCATCCGAATATAAATACGTGACTTAGGGTTTCATTTCCTCACCTCCCTCTGTCCGACTCCGTCCTCTCCCGATAGGGCCGCGCCCCCTCCGAGCGCGCCCCCACCTTCTCCGACATAACCGCGTCGGTCTCCTTCTCCCCTCCCGAGCGTGCCCCTCCCTCTCCGTCTCCCCTCGACAAGCGCGCCCCTCCCTCTCCGTCACCCTCTCCTTCCCTCCCCAAGTGGCACTCCCACCCTCCTTCTCCCCTCCCCTGGTGGCGCGGCCTCGCACGGGCATGGTCGGCGGGTGGCGCACATCCCGGTGGTGCCGGTCTGCTCTAGCAGCGCTCCAGTGGTGGATCTGGCGCGCCCCGGCGAGGAGCAACCCGGATCCAGCAGGCGAGGGTGAGGTGGCGGCGCTCCTCCACCGGCATCGGCGCGGGCGTTGCGGTGCTCCTCCTCCACCTCACCTCTGCGTCAGCTCCGACATGCCCTCTCTCCTCTCTCCCTCTAGTGGCGCGCGGCGAGCAGATCCGACGAGTTGGTGGCTAGATCTGGTGAGCAGCGGCCGGATCCGGCAGCGGCGCGCATAGGGAGCCTCGAACGGCTCTGGTGGGCTCGTGACCTCCACTCTAGATTCGGTGGGGCGGCCTCGACGAGTGGCGGCGCGCATGCACAGATCCTGCAGCTGTGGATGGGCTCGGCAGGCCTGTTCATGGATTTTACTTTTTTTGTTTTTTATTTGATTAATCGAGACAGCAGACAACCGCCTCGGTAGTTCGTGTATTAACCGTGACCTTTTGTTCGAGGCGGCTGCGTTACCCGCCTCGGATAATCCAAAACGCCCGCCTCGGTTAAACTAACTGTAGCAGTGTATGGTCGTGTGGATCTCGGATACTGTGGCTTGTGGTTACTATGAAGATTTCCTATAGGTGAAAGCAACGTTCCCGGCAGCTGAACATGAAGACCACTAGGGTTTGGAACATTTTAACCACAAACCTAAAACTAAGCCAAACCAAGCAGACATGTTAGTTTTTTAAGTTTTTGGTTTCGGTTTTGATATTGGGGAAGTTCGGTCATCAGCCTTCGTTTTGGGTTTATCTCCAAACCAAACCGAGAATCCGTTAAAACTGAGTTGAGCACCAAAGAGAGGAGTTCGCGCACACAACAACCCTATCCCAACAGGTAACATCAGACCAATAGGAGCCCGCTCCCAATTCCCCCGTTCCCTGACCCCTCCACTGGCTCCCACAAAGCCGCAACCTCTGGGCCCCCGGAATAGCTAGCCGCCATCCCTCTACAGGCAGGGCAAGGCGGGTGAGGGTAATAGCGGCGGTGCGGGTAGGGTGCATGGGCAAAGGCTGGTCTACTCCGCAACTATGACCTACAACGATGGCCGGTGACACATCGATAGCGGTGGCCCCACATTGGGGCGGCCACAGTCCGCGGGGCATCGCTTTCCGTGTCTGTGCATCTAGGCTCTAGAGGGACATACTACAATGGTGCGCGAGCGAGGTATGGCCGGTGCTAATCTTCCATTCTTGGATTGCCCTGCTCCTGTGTTCTGCTCCTGTCGGTTTGCTCAGTAGAATCGGAGAAACCCACACTGAGCTTGTCGCTTTTTAGTTCTTTGAATAATCGATTGCCTCCCCATCTTTGGAAACCGAAGTTTAGAGAAACCTGACAAACTAAACCGAACTCCTCAGTTTAAACTAATTGCCCAGTCCTAAAGACTACCAAAGGTTCTGCAGGCAGACTAGGACGTGGTCAATGACCATTTTGCCCTAGGAACGAATGAAAGAGGGGACTCCTCTGTCCTCTGCGAGACAAGACGGGCAATAGTTAAATGAATATTAGATATTCCACTTATATTTTACATTTGGGTTCTTCTACTATTACCCTACAGCTGGCTACAAAATAACTTATTCTGTAGCCACTTTGAGTTACGATAATTGCTATGCTAATTTATGAGATTATAGTAACTCCTCATTATGTGATTTACTATAACATTATGATAAATATCCTCATGTGTTATAGTAATTCAACTATCGTAAATATATACTGACAGTGTCGTAAATTAGTATATAAAATTATCGTAAATAGAGGTGGCTATAAAATAACTTATTTTGTAGCTAGCTATAGAGTATACTCTCCCTATATATATATATAGAGAGAGAGAGCCCGTCCTAGTTGTTACGAAATATTTCGTTGGGGTGATCTCATCCGATTCCTCGTATTCCCCTTCGATCCTATCTCCACGACCTCAACGACTCTGTGAGTGGGGAAGACTTCCCCGTGAAGACTGCATCCCTAACGGGAGGTTCCCCCATGACCCGAACGTGCATCGTGGTTGCGGGCGGTAAGAGTTCCCCTTCCCCGATACTGTGTATAAATACCCCTGTGATCAATGAATAAAGATAAGCCCAGTTCATTTTACATTCTCTTGGTTACTCGCAACACATTATTAGCACCCTCGCTCTTCTTCCCCCACAGAGAGAATGGCTCAGTTGGTTAGATCATTGTTGCTGTGAGGAGCCCAATCCGAAGGTAACAATGCCGTACCCTCACCGTAATTTGGTTCCTTCGGCTCCTCAGCTAATCATGATGGCATTGCATCGTGCCCGCACGCTGGGCTTCACTTCGGCAACCATCGAATCCAAGGCGAGCTCCTCCAGGACCTCTGTGACACACTTGGCGAGAGCCCTGGTGATTGCCTCCGTGGTGACCGTCGAGGCCTCGACAGGCTACAAAGTCGTGGATGTTTTGGAGGATGCCGTCGCAACAACGTAGTGGTCGCCGTACCACTATCCCGGCGATCGGCGGTGTCATCCACGGCACCACCTCCAAGGGCGCCAACTCTACCTCGTGCCACAGCTCTAAAGGCACCCGCGGCTCTAGCTCTGGTTACATCGGCGCCCCCGCCGCCGGTCCTTGCACTGGCGGCACCGGCTCGGCCACGGTGCCTGCTGCACGGTGACGGTCCGTGCCCACCACTGCCGGCATCCATGGTCGCTGGCCCATCAGCTTGCCATGGTTGTTGCTAGGCATCGAGCCATTGTCGCTGATCCGGTACCCGACGCCGACACCGTCTCCCGAGCGGGCTGCTCACAGCCTGCCCCCGCGTCGTCCATCTCCACCAACATTCGCGGTGCGGGTGTCAGCGCCGACTCGTTGAAAGTCCCTAGTTTGGTTTTGGCCAATTGATGAAACCGAGGACTAACCTTTGTATCTAAGTGGATGATTTAGATAAAGGTGGTCATTGAATATGAGACATGACATTGACTCATGTGACCAAGATGGTGAAGACCAAGATGAGGCTTGGCTCGATGGACCGGTTGTGAAGGTGAAGGGCTAGTCGAGGCTTCGAAGCGAAGGACCATGCGATGGTGAAGCTTGAGCTAGACTTGGCGCCGACGGACCGAATGCAACGGTGAAGAGCAAGTGAAGTCGAGGTCGATGGATCGAGACGGTCATGTGATGATATGAAGTGGATCATATCATTTGGAGAAACAAAATGGGCTCAAGGCAAAGGTATAACCATAGGGCCATTTTGTTTTACACTCAAGACACCATAGAGGGTGTGAGTGGTTTAGGATCGATAGCCGAACTATTAAGAGGGGAAGTCTTATCGGTTATTCGACACATGGGTGCCACTAGGTGAATTCATGAAGTGCATTGCATGTAGGGCCTAGTGAGCTAACTGGAAAACCTTTGAAAATGATTGAGAAAAAGCTAACACACAAGCACATGGAGATGTACACTTGATGGTGTTGGCACATTTGCAAAGGTGGCGTTGGTCGCGCGTGGTTTGCGGGTAGAGAGGGGTTTGGGTTCCATTCTCCTTCCCGCTGAGCGTGCGAGCGCGGGATTCAGGCGATTTCGGGGAAATGAAATGCCTATTTTCCATTGCGCCGGAAGTCGGAAAAGAAACGGAGGCGTACGCGGTCACAGAGGTGACCAGACGCTGCACCGGACGCGGTCACTGTGGACCAGCGCGTCCGGTCAGTGCAGCGCGGGCGTCAGGCGCGCGGGCTAGGGTTTGACACCGGCGCGTCCGGTGACACGCGGGACCGGCGCGTCCGGTCTGGCGAACAGCTGTTCACGAGGATGATCGGACGCGGTGCGCGTCCGGTCACACACCATCGGACGCGTCCGGTCGTCCAGGGAGCTTACTGGACTCCCACCGGACGTGGGTACTGTGGCGTCCGGTCGTCGCGAGGAGCGCGTCCGGTCATGTCTTCGCGCGCGCGGGTACTGTGCGCACCGGCGCGTCCGGTGGTTCGCAACAGCGCGTCCGGTCGCTCGTTTGACCGTTGGCGCGCAGTGACCGTTGGAGGATCTAACGGTCGCGTTTGAAATCAGAGGACACGTGGACGTCGCAGGGCCACCGGACACGGTTGAGCGCGTCCGGTCAGTTACGACCGGCGCGTCCGGTGCTCCCGAAAAAACGGTCAGTGGAGTTGTAACGGCTCTATTTGTTTGGGATGCTTATAAATACTTGTTGGCCGGCCCTTGGGGAGGCCTCTTGGCATTTCTAACACTCTTGTGCATCCTTTGAGCTAGAGCTACTCCTCCCACTCGTCTCCCTTGCTTGATTGCAAATCAAAAGTGAGATTGAGTGATCCCAAAGTGCATTGCATAGCTTGAGGGCATCTAGTGGCACTTGTGGGTGGTTTAGCCGGTGGATTTCTTGTTACTCTTGGAGAGCACCGCTCCTAGCCGGCTTGGAGATTGTTGGAGGCGTTGGCAAGAGAAGGTGATTGTTCTTGGCCACCTCCGGTTTGATTGTGAGAGGTTCTTGTGCTTTCCTCGGCGGGACGCCAAAAGCAACTCTAGTGAATTCCGCGTGTCTTTGAGTTACCTCACTTGAGAGTGGTGTCTTGCGGTGCCTTGCGGGGCGTGCCTTGAGGGGCAAGTGACTTGAGGGTCACACCGAGGAACCATCTAAGTGTTGGTCGACACAACCGGTGACGTAGCTTGTCGGTGCACAAGTGAACACCGGGTGAACAAATATTGTGTCTCTTGTCTCCCGGTGATTGGTCTTCATATTGTGTTGTTGTCAATATTGTTTGATTGTATATCATCTTGGTGATTGGCAACTTCTTCACTTCACCGTCGGTATAATAATCACAATCCTCCCTCTTGCGTTTACATTCACTAGTTTATCTTGTGTAGCTCTAGTAGTAGCTTTGCTAGTAGTGTTAGCTTGTTTTCTAGTGTAACCTTAGTGACATAGTTCTTGTGTGAACTAGAGATCTTAATCTACTAGACTTGTGGATAGGAGGCTTGCATCACAACCTTTGGCTAAGCAAAACTCGCTTTACGCCGTTTGTTATTCTAACAAGTTTGCTTAGTGGTACTTGTAGAATTTTTAATAGGCTATTCACCCCCCCTCTAGCCATCTAGGACCTTACAAGTGGTATCGGAGCCGTGGTCACCGTTTTAATCAAGGCTTAACATCCTTCGGTGTGAAAAATGGCTCAAATTGTGTTCAATCATGTTGGGGGCAAGCCACCGTTCTTTGATGGTGTTAGTTCTTTTGCTCATTGGAAGAGAAAAATGACAATGTACCTTGGTTCTATTCATGAGAGAGTATTGCAAGTCACCGAGAATGATTTTGCTATCATTGATCCCGATCATCTCACCGATGAAGATAGAGCAAATAGAACATGCAATAGAATGGCTCTCAATACACTTTACAATGGCATTGACACAAAAGTATTCGAGGGCATCAAGGATTTAGATTTGGCAAATGAAGTATGGACAAGGTTGAGTGAAACATATGAGGGCACTAAGGTTGTGAAGAGTGCCAAGCTATATGGGTTCAAGAGTGAGTTTGAGAACTTCAAGAAAAAGGATGATGAAACAATCATTGAAATGTTTCATAGATTGCAAGTGATAGTCAATGATCTCAAGAGCTTAGGGCACAAGACTCAAGATCAAGATTTTTGTCACAAGTTCTTATTGAGCTTACCTAGAAGATTCAAGATGTTGATCATGATGTTGCAAAGAGATGGGCTTGAAGCAATGAAGCCTAATGATTTGCTTGGTGAAGTATTGACCTATGACAAATATGATCAAGATGTTGATGACAAGGAGATGGTGGAAGATGAGAAGAAAAAGAAGACCGTGGCATTCAAAGCCACCTCCTCCAAGGGCAAAGCTACCATCATTGGAGAAGAAGAAGACAACAATGAAGATGGGGAATTTGAAATTGATGATGAGGCACTTGCTCTTGTAGTCAAGAAGATGGGTCACATGTTCATCAAGAGAAGAGGCTTTAAGAAGAGAAATGACAACTTCAAAAGAAATGAGCAACAAAGAAAGTGCTTCAATTGTGATAGCACCGAGCATCTTCAAGCGGAATGTCCTTATGATAAAAAGAAGAACAAAAAGGACAAGTTTGAGAAGAAGAAGAGAGAGGCCAAGATGACATTCAAGAAAGGCAAAAATGGTGCCTATGTGATCACTTGGGAAAGTGAAGATAATGAAGAAGAAGAAGAAGAAGAATCATCCAACAAGGCTTTTGCTTCCATTGCTATCAACAAGAAGCCATCACTATTTGATTCATCCTCTTCATGCTTCATGGCTAAAGAAGCTAAGGTATTATATGATGAGAGTGATGATGAAAGTGAAATGGAATATGCTCATGATAGTGATAATGATAATGATAATGAAAATGATGATGATGAACCAACTAAAGAACAACTATATGACTTGATGCAACAAACTAGAGACATAGCTATTGCCAAGGACAAAGAGTGTAAGAAGCTTTCAATGAAAGTAGCAATACTTGAGAAAGTTCTTAGTGAGCTTAAGACCACTCATGAGAGTCTAGTGGAAGACCATGAGGATCTTGATAAGGCTCATTCCAAGCTTGAAAAAGCTCACTCATTGCTACTTGAGCAACAAGCAAAGAAGGAGGTTGTTGTATCATGTGATATAGGTGTTACATGTGATATAATTGATGAATCCTTTAATGAACCTATCATCATGTCAAATGCTAACCCTTCTTGTAGCTCTTCATCCACCACCACTAACTCTACCTCCACTACTAGTGATGGTTTCACTTGTGATGCCTCACTAATGGTTGAGAATGAGACTCTCAAGAGAGAGGTGGATGAGCTCACTCACGCCCTAGGCAAGGCCTATGGTGGTGAGGCCCGCTTGCTTAAGTGCTTGGGTAGCCAAAGGTTCTCTCTTAACAAAGAGGGATTGGGCTACAACCCCAAGAAAGGCAAGTCGGCCTTTGCAACTCCAAAGCCTAGCTTTGTGAAGGGCAATGGTCGATTTTGCAATAGATGCAAGCAAGTTGGGCACCTAGAGCATAATTGCAATAAAAAGAACCAAAGCAAGAACCTTGTTAATGCTATACCGTTTGATTCTTGCTATGTGCTTACCAAGGGTGTGAAGGGTGTACAAGCTAAGTTTGTTGGTACACCAATTGTGGGCCCAAAGAAGAAGGCTATTTGGGTACCAAAGAGCTTAGTCACTAACCTACAAGGACCCAAACAAAAGTGGGTACCTAAGCTTCATTAATTTGCTTGTAGGTCAATTACAAAGCCGGAGGAAGGCATTGGATTATTGATAGTGGGTGCACTCAACACATGACCGGTACATCAAGAATGTTTGACTCAATCAATGACAATGATAGTGGTGTTGATTCTATCACATTTGGCAATAACAAGAAAGGCAAGGTTATTGGCTTGGGCAAGATTGCAATATCAAATGACATGAGTATCTCCAATGTGTTGCTAGTTGAAAGCTTGGATTTCAATCTTCTATCCGTGGCACAAATATGTGATCTAGGCTACAAATGTATCTTTGGGGTTGATGATGTGGAAGTTATTAGTGTGGATGGTTCAAATGTGGCATTCAAGGGCTTTAGATATGAGAATCTCTACCTAGTTGACTTCAATGCTAGAGAAACTTCTTTGACAACTTGCTTAGTCTCCAAATCAAGCATGGGTTGGCTTTGGCATAGAAGGCTTGGTCATGTTGGCATGAAACAATTGAAGAAGCTTTGAGGGATGCCGATTGGATCATGGCTATGCAAGAAGAGCTTAACAATTTCACAAGAAATGATGTTTGGGAGTTGGTAGAAAGGCCAAATGACTACAATGTGATTGGAACCAAGTGGGTGTTTAAAAACAAGCAAGATCAAGATGGCATTGTAGTGAGAAACAAAGCAAGGCTAGTTGCTCAAGGTTACACTCAAGTAGAAGGTCTTGACTATGATGAAACATATGCTCCCGTGGCAAGATTGGAGGCAATAAGGATTCTATTGGCTTATGCTTGTGCACACAACATCAAACTATATCAAATGGATGTCAAAAGTGCATTTCTCAATGGGATTATCAATGAGTTAGTCTTTGTTGAGCAACTGCCCGGATTTGAAGATGACAAGAAACCCAACCATGTGTACAAGTTGAAGAAGGCTTTATATGGCTTAAAGCAAGCACCTAGAGCATGGTATGAGAGGCTAAGGGATTTCCTTCTCTCTAAGGGATTCAAGATGGGCAAGGTTGATACAACTCTATTCACCAAGAAGATTGGAAATGATCTATTCATAGTGCAAATATATGTTGATGACATCATCTTTGGATCAACCAATCAAGCTTATTGTGAAGAATTTGGTGCTATGATGGCCAAAGAGTTTGAAATGTCTATGATTGGTGAACTTAGCTACTTCCTTGGTCTCCAAGTAAAGCAATTGAAGAATGGAACATTTGTGAGTCAAGGGAAATACATAAGGGACATGTTGAAGAAGTTTGGAATGCAAGATGCAAAGCCAATTTCAACTCCAATGGGTACAAATGGAAGTTTGGATAGTGATCTTGATGGCAATATGGTGAATCAAAAGGAATATCGGTCTTTGATTGGAAGTCTACTCTATGTCACCGCATCAAGGCCGGATGTCATGTTTAGTGTTTGCATGTGTGCTAGATATCAAGCTTCACCTAGAGAGAGTCATCTCACGGCCGCAAAAAGAATATTGAGGTACTTGAAGCAAACAAGAGATGTTGGACTATGGTATCCCAAGGGGTCAAAGTTTGAATTGATTGGATATTCGGACTCCGACTATGGGGGTTGCAAGATCAATAGAAAGAGCACAAGTGGCACATGTCAATTACTTGGAAGATCACTTGTGTCATGGTCCTCAAAGAAACAAAATAGTGTGGCAATCTCTACCGCCGAAGCCGAATATGTGAGTGCGGGGAGTTGTTGTGCACAATTGCTATGGATGAAATCAACTTTGAAGGATTATGGCCTCAACTTCAAGAATGTGCCATTGCTATGTGATAATGAGAGTGCAATCAAGATGATACAAAACCCGGTTCAACATGGAAGAACGAAGCATATTGACATAAGGCATCATTTCATTAGAGATCATCAACAAAAAGGAGATATTGCCATTGAGAGTGTTGGCACCGATGATCAACTTGCCGATATTTTAACTAAGCCACTTGATGAAAAGAGGTTTTGCAAGCTAAGGAATGAATTAAACATTCTTGATTTCTCAAACATGAGTTGAATGCACCCCACTCACTTATTGACATGCCTCTCCTTCGACATTGCAAGGTAAAGTTGATTGACATGTCATTCATCCTATGCTAAGGACTTGCTAGAGCATGTAGACATAATAAGTGGTATGCATGAGCATTCATGATAAATCAAATGAATTTGATGGATATATGTTACCACTATTGCCTCTATGTTTGATTTGATCTAGTGGTGGCATATGACATGTTTGTGAGCTTGCAAACCTAGTGTTGAATCTAGAAGATTTGCTATAAGTGTCTAATTCAACATAGGCAAGATAACCCTTATTATGAGGTGTGAAGAAGCTTGTCTTTGGTTCAAATCGAATTAAATATCTTTGGCAAGTGTTCTAGGTTGAACCAAAATTGATGAATTTTAACCTACTCCATCGAACATTTTTCTTCTCTCCACAATTTGATCCCATTTTTGGGTAAGTTGTTGACAAAGGGGGAGAGAAAAAGATGATTCAACATGATAAAGGGGTAAATAAAATTTTTGATGCACACAAGTAGGGGGAGCAAGCTCATAAACAAAGTTGTTGCATTTGTTTGTGCATTTTCATATGACTTGCTCATTGCACATGTATTTAAATTCAATATACATGCTTGTGTGGTGCAATGCTAGTATAGAACTTGGATGATGAAATGATCTACTAGCATGCAAAGGAATAGTCTTACATGTGGTATCTAGACTTGCCTAAAGTTTTTACAAGTGGTCCAAGAACCTTTACATATAATGTTGATCTCACGGGGTTCTTGAGTTTTGATGGTTGTCTAGTTACTTCATGATGCTAAGGATGGTGTAAAAGGCAACTCCGATTGGTATCACACTTCAAAGGTCCATTTCTTACACCTTAGCATCATTTTGGTAGAATTACTCTCCCAACACTTCTATCCATGCATATGTGCAAAGCTTTCAATCCAAACTCTATGCACATATGTAGGGGGAGCTAATGCTACCAAAACCGAGCTTGTGATAATTGTCCAAACTTTACTTATGAGCAAAATGATTGGACAAGTATGACAAGTTCAAAACTTTTATTATCAAAATCATCTTTGTGAGGGTTGTCATCAATTACCAAAAAGGGGGAGATTGAAAGTCCCTAGTTTGGTTTTGGCCAATTGATGAAACCGAGGACTAACCTTTGTATCTAAGTGGATGATTTAGATAAAGGTGGTCATTGAATATGAGACATGACATTGACTCATGTGACCAAGATGGTGAAGACCAAGATGAGGCTTGGCTCGATGGACCGGTTGTGAAGGTGAAGGGCTAGTCGAGGCTTCGAAGCGAAGGACCATGCGATGGTGAAGCTTGAGCTAGACTTGGCGCCGACGGACCGAATGCAACGGTGAAGAGCAAGTGAAGTCGAGGTCGATGGATCGAGACGGTCATGTGATGATATGAAGTGGATCATATCATTTGGAGAAACAAAATGGGCTCAAGGCAAAGGTATAACCATAGGGCCATTTTGTTTTACACTCAAGACACCATAGAGGGTGTGAGTGGTTTAGGATTGATAGACGAACTATTAAGAGGGGAAGTCTTATCGGTTATTCGACACATGGGTGCCACTAGGTGAATTCATGAAGTGCATTGCATGTAGGGCCTAGTGAGCTAACTGGAAAACCTTTGAAAATGATTGAGAAAAAGCTAACACACAAGCACATGGAGATGTACACTTGATGGTGTTGGCACATTTGCAAAGGTGGCGTTGGTCGCGCGTGGTTTGCGGGTAGAGAGGGGTTTGGGTTCCATTCTCCTTCCCGCTGAGCGTGCGAGCGCGGGATTCAGGCGATTTCGGGGAAATGAAATGCCTATTTTTCATTGCGCCGGAAGTCGGAAAAGAAACGGAGGCGTACGCGGTAACAGAGGTGACCGGACGCTGCACCGGACGCTGCACCGAACGCGGTCACTGTGGACAAGCGCGTCCGGTCAGTGCAGCGCGGGCGTCAGGCGCGCGGGCTAGGGTTTGACACCGGCGCGTCCGGTGACACGCGGGACCGGCGCGTCCGGTCTGGCGAACAACTGTTCACGAGGATGATCGGACGCGGTGCGCGTCCGGTCACACACCATCGGACGCGTCCGGTCGTCCAGGGAGCTTACTGGACTCCCACCGGACGCGGGTACTGTGGCGTCCGGTCGTCGCGAGGAGCGCGTCCGGTCATGTCTTCGCGCGCGCGGGTACTGTGCGCACCGGCGCGTCCGGTGGTTCGCAACAGCGCGTCCGGTCGCTCGTTTGACCGTTGGCGCGCAGTGACCGTTGGAGGATCTAACGGTCGCATTTGAAATCAGAGGACACGTGGACGTCGCAGGGCCACCGGACGCGGTTGAGCGCGTCCGGTCAGTTACGACCGGCGCGTCCGGTGCTCCCGAAAAAACGGTCAGTGGAGTTGTAACGGCTCTATTTGTTTGGGATGCTTATAAATACTTGTTGGCCGGCCCTTGGGGAGGCCTCTTGGCATTTCTAACACTCTTGTGCATCCTTTGAGCTAGAGCTACTCCTCCCACTCGTCTCCCTTGCTTGATTGCAAATCAAAAGTGAGATTGAGTGATCCCAAAGTGCATTGCATAGCTTGAGGGCATCTAGTGGCACTTGTGGGTGGTTTAGCCGGTGGATTTCTTGTTACTCTTGGAGAGCACCGCTCCTAGCCGGCTTGGAGATTGTTGGAGGCGTTGGCAAGAGAAGGTGATTGTTCTTGGCCACCTCCGGTTTGATTGTGAGAGGTTCTTGTGCTTTCCTCGGCGGGACGCCAAAAGCAACTCTAGTGAATTCCGCGTGTCTTTGAGTTACCTCACTTGAGAGTGGTGTCTTGCGGTGCCTTGCGGGGCGTGCCTTGAGGGGCAAGTGACTTGAGGGTCACACCGAGGAACCATCTAAGTGTTGGTCGACACAACCGGTGACGTAGCTTGTCGGTGCACAAGTGAACACCGGGTGAACAAATATTGTGTCTCTTGTCTCCCGGTGATTGGTCTTCATATTGTGTTGTTGTCAATATTGTTTGATTGTATATCATCTTGGTGATTGGCAACTTCTTCACTTCACCGTCGGTATAATAATCACAATCCTCCCTCTTGCGTTTACATTCACTAGTTTATCTTGTGTAGCTCTAGTAGTAGCTTTGCTAGTAGTGTTAGCTTGTTTTCTAGTGTAACCTTAGTGACATAGTTCTTGTGTGAACTAGAGATCTTAATCTACTAGACTTGTGGATAGGAGGCTTGCATCACAACCTTTGGCTAAGCAAAACTCGCTTTACGCCGTTTGTTATTCTAACAAGTTTGCTTAGTGGTACTTGTAGAATTTTTAATAGGCTATTCACCCCCCCTCTAGCCATCTAGGACCTTACACTCGTCTCCCGGCGTACGCGCTCGACCCGACGCTGGCTGCTCCACCACCACCACCACCACCACCACCGCCGACTCCTCCCGCTCCCCCGCGTCTCCGCCGCACATGGATCAGCGTCCCCCACAGGCCTTCGGCTTGGGGGCGCGCTCCTTCGGCTTGAGCTCATAGATAGGGGAAGTGGGAAGGAGGAGGCGCTGCTACTTGCAGCCGGGCCGACCCCGGCGGTCCTCCCCGCGCGCGCCACGTGCGGCCCTCGGTGCGGCCACACGCACGGCCCCTGCACGCGACGGCCTCCGTGCCCCGGCGGCCTTGCACCCAAGCGGCTCGCGCCGCGGCCTCCGTGCCCAGGCGGCCTCGAGCCCCGGCGGCTCGCGCCCATCCTCAAACGGCCCCGCACGGCCTCCGTCACATCGTAGTCACAGTTGCCCCATGCGGCCCCGGTGACTCGGTAGTGCGGCCTCATCGCCACGAGCGCAGCCGGCCCCGAGGCGGCCCCCACTAGTGCGACGCGGCGGCCTCGACTTCTCCACGGGTGCGGATGCATGACTCGAGGCACGGGCGTGGCCTCTCCACCTGCCTGACGATGCTGCCCGAGGTGGGCCCGCATGGCCCACACACGGTAGGGCAGCGGCGCCCCCCTCTTGGCAGCGGCCAGGGGCCTGGCGGCAGTTGGATGATGGGCTGGGGGTTAGGGTACCCTAACCTCCAGCTTATATATCCCCCCAATTTGGGCCAAATTGCAGGCCCAGGCCTAGGTCGGAGCCTGCGAGCTTTCAGCCTAGGCCATTTATCTTGCATTTTTATTTTGCAATAGTTATTTTCATTCAATTGCATAGTAATTTGTTTAATTCCCTAAATTACATCAGTATTAGTTAGTACATTTTTCTGCAATTTAGTCTCCTGATGTACTGCATTGTAAATATTTCCCTTTTACAATTGCATTGTGAATTCAAATTTTCTTACATGTCAAATGTGTTTTGTTCATTTCAATTCCCTATTACATGTACCTATGCAATTATTGTCATGGTTGATTTTTCTCCCGATTGGAACTTTATTCACTCGATGTCACCTCGATTTATTATCAAATTGGTGAACATAAGGTAGTACTACATACTTCTGCGGGATTTATTCCTCAAAGTGCTGTCCCAATTTGAATATAAACATACAAGGACTACATCTTGACGTGAAATAATTAAACATAAACAAAGGTATACACCCCCATGGTGACTACCTAAGTTCCACAAAATGAGATAAAATCAGTTTCATTTTATTCAAGTTTACCTTGTTTATTTACGCAATTTCATTAATATTACAACCATGCTATGTCAACTCACATGTAGGAACCATGGCCACCCGAGAGCATGATGCGCAAGTCTCATCAAAGAAAGAGTTTGATGCGCTCACTCTCGATGGACACAACTTCCCTACATGGGCGGTGGATCTCAAAGTGAGTCTATCGTTGCACGGAATATTCAAGGCAATTGAAGCTCCCAAAGAGGGTGCAGCTGCATTGCCTGAACCAAACAAGTATCATGCCTTATTCATGATAAGGAACCACATCCATCCAGATCTCAAGGCTGAGTATCTGATGGCAGAGGACCCATGGGCTCTCTGGCTTGCTTTGCAACAATGGTATGAACAATAAAAGGCAGTCATCCTCTTGGAGGCTACCCATGAGTGGAACCACCTCCGCATATAGGATTTCAAATATGTAGGAGAGTTCAACCATGCTATGCATAAGCTCAGTTCCAAACTGAAGTTCTGTGAGAAGGAACCTACTGATGTGGAGAAAATTGAGAAGACCTTGTCTACCATGCTTCCTGCTCATATGATCCTTCAACAGCAATACCGTCGAAGGGGTTTCACCGTTTATTCTGAGTTGATCAAAACATTGCTTTAGGCAGAGAGGCACAATGAGCTCCTCATTTGGAACTCCAATCAAGCCCTGTCGGTGCTAAGCCTTTGCCAGAAGTACATGCAACCACTCAGAAGAAACCACCAAAGGATGCTAATAAAAATAGTAATCTAGGAACCTCTAAAGACTAAAACAAGCACAAGAGAACCTGTAAGCCTCAAAGTGCTAAGGGAAAGGGCAACAATTCTAAGTCAAACAAAGACAAGTCTAGCACTTGCACCAAGTATGGTTGTTACAATCACCCTACTCAGAAATGTCGCAACCCAAAGCACTTAGTGGACTTATACTTGAATTCCGTGGGACGTGGATGCTCGAACCAAGGTGGACAACAGTCTGAAGCACACTTCAATGCACTGGCAGCCCCACCGACTCTGCCCCAGTAGATCAAAGCAACACCAAGGCTCCTCCTCCACCAGATGGTAACATAGACGACCTCACCAACAACATGATCATCGAATACACTTCTGATGATCTGTTTGGCGACTACAATTAGAATGTTAGTCTTTTGAGATCTCTATTTTCCATTTGCCTATGGGTTGTAATTGACATTTGTTTTTGCTTCATCTAGCACATTTGATATTTTTTGTATTATGCACATTTAATATCTATGATATGTAAATATTCTATATCTATTTGTTGAGAATTTCATTTTTATTCTCCATTTCATATATAGATTGTATGGGAGTTAATCCGATGGATGAGGAATTATGCCTAGTGGACAATGGTACCACTAACTCTATACTTAGAGAAATAAAATATTTCCAAACTCTTACTAAGAATAAAGTAAATATTTTAACAATCGCTGGACGCGATGCTGTAATAGTAGGCTCTAGACGAGCCACTATTATGCTCCCTATGGGTACATCGATAACAATCGAGGATGCACTCTTGTACCCCGATTTAACTCGCACCCTATTGAGTTATAGAGATATCCGGAAAAATGAGTTCCATATTGAAACCCATAATGAAAATAATGAGGACTTCCTTGTCATTACACAGGACAACGGATATGGCAAAGATAACTTGAAAGAGTTCCCTCACTCCCATCTGGATTGTACTATTCATATATAAAACCCGTACAACATGTTGCATACAAAGTAATTTTCCAGAATGTCAATGCATTCCAAACTTGGCATGATCGTCTTGGTCACCCTGGCATAGGGATGATGAGGAAAATAACAAGTAATTCTGTTGGTCACTCTCTAAGTGATGCAAAATTTCCCCAATCTTCGGATTATATGTGTATCACATGTGCCACTGGGAAATTAATTTTGAGGCCCTCTTCACTCAAAATACAAGCCGAACCGCTCAAGTTCCTTGAACGCATTCAAGGTGACATATGTGGTCCCATTCAACCTTTGTCTGGACCATTCAGGTACTTCATGGTTCTAATAGACGCATCCACACGATGGTCTCATGTGTGCCTTCTTTCCACATGGAACCATGCATTTGCTAAAATTATCGCTCAAGTTATCAAACTAAAAGCGGAGCATCTGATCATCAAATCCAGTCAATTAGGATGGATAATGCTACTGAATTTTTCTCTCGTGCCTTCAATGATTATTATATAGCCTTAGGAATTCAAGTTCAACACTCGGTCACATATGTCCATACTCAAAATGGGTTGGCAGAATCTCTCATCATGAGGATCAAACTCATTGCAAGACCATTACTACAGAATTGCAATTTACCAACCTCATGTTGGGGTCATGCAGCCTTCCACGCTGCTAACTTAATTCAATTGCGTGCAATTGCATACCATGCAACCTCACCGTTGCAACTAGTACGTGAAAATCCTCCTAATATTTTCCATCTGCGAAAGTTCGGTTGCGCTACATATGTACTGATCTCACCACCGCAGCGTACAACTATGGGTCCTCACAGAAAATTTGGGATCTATGTGGGATATAAATCTCCGTTGATCATAAAATATCTGGAACCCACCACAGGGGACCTTTTTACGGCCCGGTACGTTGTCTACATCCTCGGTTCGTTATCACCACCACAAATCAGGATGCCTCCACCGACCACTTCCATCGTCGCTGAACCTCACGCGCACTCAATCTGTACAACCGATAATGCATGATCCACCTAGCTCCTATGACACATCCACTGCCAAGTTCTACGTGCATCTTCTCCAAGTAATACGGCTTCTGGCTTGCTGTTGTCTCGCCTCGCCGAGCCACAGCACCGTCGCCTGTGTCCATTTCATCGTTGCATTTACATCACCGTCCCTTGTGCATTGACGGTTGTGCTGCACAATCTTTGTTGTGCCATCCATATGCACAAGGTCTTCATCCTGCTAATTGGGATTACGTCATCAAGCCGCCGCTACTCACGCTGTCGCTGAGTCGTGCTCACCGATCGCTCCCTCGCGTCGTCGTTGAGCCCCGCTCGCCGATGCATCTGCTCCTGTACTGCTTCTTCTTTTTGCAGCACAACCATGTTGTTAGCCTCGCCATCTCGTTGCCACCTACTTCGTCTACTTCGACAACTATGTGTTGCGCCTTCTACCTTGCTGCTCTATGCATCGCAACTGTTGTCGAGACCTTCTCTAGTGGTCCCTCATACGCTAATACATGGTTCGAGCCCTCTATCTTGTATGTCCAATATTGACAACACCGGTGCATGTGTTCATCCCTAACGCGTTGTTGGGTCTGGCAAGCCCATCCCAAGAATTGGCTTAGGCAGCTTGACTGCATCAACTTCAGCATCGACCCTCTCGTTCCCACCCTGTCTGCCTCGGTTGTGTCGTCGCCTTTCTTCTACGTCCACGATAACCTTAACTGCATCGACTTCGACATTGCCCCTTCCATGGCGACTGCCTCAACGCATCTCCGTCATCACCATGGTGCCTCTTGTGCGCCTGCAGCTCCATCACGGCAACACGACCACAACTACGTCAACCTTGGCTAACTTCAACACAGTTTCCTTGAACACAGCAACTGTGCCCTTCAGATTGGCTACCTTGATCAACATTGACACAAAGGGCTATCATGTGCATGAGTCCTTGTTGGTTTTCTCTCCAGTTCTAGCATTTGCACTGCACCAAGTTGTTCGTTAACTTCTTCTCCAGTCTCACAGTTACAGTGCTTTCGCTGTGACGGCTGAGGATTTCACAGTTACGGTGCTCCCACTGTGACTGCGGGAATGTTAGACTATATTTGGTACTCACTATAGATAAGCTAATTCTTAGCCATTGGCTCTTAACTGTAATCCTATAACTGATTTAATGATCCCCTAGTCTCTAGGCATACAAGTGCTTTGGCACTCTATATGTACTGTACCACCCAAGGGTCCTAGTGCAATACCATCCATCCATTCATACCCACTCTTCCCTTTTCACAATAATGTATGACCAAATTAACCTGTCGAAAAACTGACAGGGAATATCAACAACTTTGTCAGACTGGCTTGTTCGGATGAGTTAGGGGTAGTTATTAGTTGGAGCTAAAAAACAACCTAAATTAGCTAAGATTGGTTAGCTAGTCGGCTAACAAATAGTTGAAGCACGTATTAGCCCCTTGTTTGGATGGGCCAGGATTAATTTTAACTAATTTTTAGCTAGCTAACAATTAACCCTTAGTATCCTAACAGACCCCAAATATTCAGAATTTCGCGGTTGTGTGAATTGGACATTGCTTAGAGTTTATTTGACCATATTAGACTTGCCTTATTTTTATACCCTTTTCTAAGAACTTAACGTCTTTGAGTCATGTGAGATGCTTGTTCCAACAAGTAACCACCTTACATGAGCTGTACTAATATCTTAACATCTCCAGCATACAATAATTAACACCTAGAAACATAGGCAATTTTGTCCGGTCTTGTTCTTTCTGATCTAGTGAGCTTCAATCATGCACCAACTATGTAGTTGTATAATGATGCCACAAGATGCATAACTAAAATAGTGCTTTTAACAATGGTGCAACATGTCATGACGCTGTGATGCGTGAGTGAAATATGTTATGCTGGTGGTTGCTGCAGGTGTCAGGATTGGACAACCTGGCAGCTGAGTTCCTGGTTGGTGTTCCATGAAATATGTTAGCGCGCGCACCACCCCGGTTAGATTATTGGCATTTTGGATTGCATGTTTGTGGAGGAAAATGACTTGGCATGAAATTCTCTGGGTAGACTGCAGCAGATGGAGGTAAGCTTGTTTCATTCTAGTTTCAATAAAACTACACTAGACTGGAGGAGTAGCAATAAAACACAAGTCTTTGGTATTTGTGCAAGGGGTCCTTGAAAAACTAGACTCACTGTATTGATATGTCAGGCTCAATTACATGAGGGACATACAAACCACTAGGCTGGAAGAGTAGCAATTCCTTCGGGTGTCACTGATGAGTCGCTAGGCAATGGTTGGGCGCTCTGACTCCTCCTGATGATGATGCAGGATAGGAGGAGATGGAACCCCATGTAGACCAGCACGGCTATGACCAGCAGCAAGACATACACAGATGTCTTCCACCGCCTGCTTGAGCCGGCTGCGTAGGCACCCAGGAGGCCAAGCAAGTCCAGCACAATTGTTGTGTTCATCACCACAAGCCACCTTTTGTGCCAGTGGTCGTTGCGAACTAGCTGCTTTGGTGGTAACAGGAGCAGCAGGATGACCATGACGGAGACGGACGCCATGAACGAGGTGGAATTGCTGTAGAAGAAAGCCAAATACCGGGGCCTCCTGTTGTCATGCATCACCGGGTCGCCGGCGTCATACCCTCCACTGCTGTTCTGCCAAGCTCCGCCCGGCGGCTCTAGGCCGGCCTGGTAGGTGACACTTGCCACAAGGATCCCTAGCAACATGAGGTACTTGAGGTTGGCACGCTTTTTCTTGGTGTCCTTGTCCTCCTCCATGTCTTGTGTGTTGGTCTCTGGTGTTCCTTGTGGAGTTTTGCTGCAGCCCGTGAACCAAAACACCAGGAACAGTAGGACTATGAAGAAAATGACCACTGCCACCAACACGAATATGTAGACGGATGTCTTCAGATGCTGCGTGCTTCCGGCAGCGTAGGCGCCCATGAGGCCAAACAAGCCTACCCCCGTGCACACAGACAGCGCGTGGGTCCGTATGGCTGGCCTGTACATGTTGGGGTTGACGAGGAGGATGATGAGGGCGATGGACAGCATGAAGCTCACCGAGTTGCAGTAGAAGAAGGCCTTGTAGCGGCGCGGGAAGTTGTACAAGAGGACCGGGTCACCGGCGTGGTGCCCGGACTGGTCGTCCTGGAGCAGGAACCCTCCTGGCGGAGTGAGGCCGGCTTGGTAGGTTATGGTCGCCGCCAAGATGGCGAAGAGGAGCAGCCGCTTGCGCGTCTTCTCCACCAACTCATTCTCCTTTTTCTTGTCACTCTCGCTCCTTGTGCGCGTGTCGTGGTCCAGCGTGATGAAGATGACGTGGATGACCACGTAGACGAGGACGGCGCCAGCCAATGCCATGGCATGGATGGATGTGTTCACATCCCGGGAGCTCCCTGCCGCGTATGCACCGATGAGGCCGAAGAGGTCCAGTATCATGACAGCCTCCAGCACATGGTGCTTGAGCAGAGACTTGCTCTGGACCAGCACAATGGCGACCAGGGACGCCACCAGCGACACCGAGTTGCAGTAGAAGAAAGCCTTGTACCGCCGAGCATTCGTCGTCAGGAGGATCGGGTCACCGGCGGTGTGGCCACCACTGTTGTCTTGCCAGACACCGCCCGGCGGGTCTAACCCCGCTTGGTAGGTGATCGTTGCTGCAAGAGTGGCGAGCAGCAGAACAAGAGAGCGAGCCTTGTCAGCTGCTTTCTGCTTCTCTGTTTTACCCTCCGTGACCCTGATTCGGAGAGAAATTATATAAAAGAGTTCAGTGCAATCAATATTGAATGTTGTGAATGCCAATGATTTGCAAAGGAAGAGTGAGCGGTACCAAATCGACGCAAACTCTAAATACTACCTGTCATTGGTGTTCATGCGACCATTTCGTGTTGATGGTGTTGATGGCTCTCGCAACCATTTGGTCCTGTTGATGGCCCTTGCAACCATATTAGGAGCAAGAGGAATAAAAATATTTATTTCAATTTCTACTGCAATGTTGAACATTATTAGTTACCTCAAATTATTTTTCATTGCTTTCCACTTGGCGTCGATGTGATCTGCGACAAAGTAGAGGAACGAAATGTACAGCAGAACGGCAGGGATCAGGCTGAACACGTAGACGGTCGTGTCGGTCTGCCTGCAGCTGCCGGCGTTGTACGCTACGATGAGGCTGAGCAGCGCGACGACGATGAGCCCGTGACGACGACGACGATGAGTCTTCGTGTCCAGAAGCACCACGATTATGAGCAGCGACGCGACGAAGGCCAGGGTGTTGAAACCGAAGAACACTGCCAGGCGCGTGTTGTGACGGTCCTTGAGGATGGCGTCGCCGGGGCCATGGCCGGCGCCGGCGCTGTCCCAGAAGCCTCCCGGCATGCTCAGCCCAGCCGAGTACGTGATGCTCACGGCGAACGTCGCGAGAAGCATCAGGATCTTGCGGAACCGTTCCTTCGCCTTGACCTTGTCGCGCACTGAAGCAAGCGCCTCCAGGACCTTGACCTGCTTGCGGAAACTTTTTTTCGGCTTCTGCCGTTCTTCTTCTTTTTCGACGGCTTCGGGTTCGGGCACGCCGCCGCCGGAACCGGAGTTGGGGTTACCGCTAGCCAGGGAAGCAGGCACGTCGTCCGGGACCGGGTGCCGTTCTTCTTCTTCTTTGACTTCGGGCACGACGCCGCCGTAACCGGAGTGGTGAGGGTTTCCGCCAGCCGCCGAAACAAGCACATCGTCCGGGACCGGTTGCCTTTCTTCGACTTGGCCTTCGGGCACACCGCCGGAGCCGGTGTCGGTGGAGGCCATCGCCACCTGAACAACGAGGTAGAAGATGACGAAGCCCACCAGCACCGAGGAGTAGACGGTGGTGAACGTGTCCCGGCAGGTGCCGGCGACGTAGGCTCCCATGAGGCTGAGCAGGTCCAACACCATGGCCACCTGCAGCGTCCGAATGGCGATCCATTGTTTCTCCATGTACTGGAAGACGATCTGCTTGGAGCCGGAGTACTTGTCCTTGTTGTCGTCCAGGTAGGCGACGGTGAGGGTGATGACGATGACCACGAGCGACGCGGCGAATGCGGTGGCGTTGCAGTAGAAGAAGGCCACGTACCGCTTGTGGTGGGTGTCCCGGATGATGGGGTCGCCGGCGAGGTGCCCGACAGCCGTGTCCTGCCAGACGCCCCCCGGCGGGCTGAACCCGGCGGCATAGGTCACCGTGGCCACCAGCGAGGCCAGCAGCAGGATGTACTTGCGGAGCTCCAACGTGACTTCTTGTTTCTTCTGAATGGTAGGAGGAGCATTTTGGCTGTTGTTGGGAGTTGTGTGATCGGTGGTAGCAAGCTTGGCTTGCGGCATGGTGGCAGGATCCTCCATTGGCAATCGCAACCTCAACTAGGACACGATGGTGTCTCAAGCTCTCTGATCAGATATATAAGGGGGCACATGTGGTGCTGTTGGTCAGCAAGGCAGCGTGACTATAGTATATAAGCCTTAAACATAAAATATGACGATAGGCATCGATCGTCAAGATGACACTAATTGTAGGGAAGCTTCCTAATGTTATGGGAAATGCATATCCTTTCATTCACGCGCAAACAGATTTAAGTGTTAGAGAAACCAAATATAGGGCTTGTTTGGTATAGCTCAGCTTATCAGTTTTTGTTGGCTTTGACTCTAAAAGCAACTTTATCGGTAGAACTGAATCTGTTTTCGTAAACGTTTGGTAAAACATCTTCATAGAGAAGGTAAGAGAGAGAAAGCTGGGAGAAGCTAGTATTTTCATCTTCACCCAACTTCACATGGGAAATTATGCCTAAGAGAGGAGCTGAAAACAGCTTTTAGGAGAAACTATCTCATCAAGGCTTGTTTGGTAGGAGAAGCTTAAAACAGCTTGTAAAGCTGGGGCAGAGCCCTAGCAAATAGGTCCGTAAAAACTAGTGGAATCAAATATTCATTTTTTACTATTGCTCGTCGTCTGATGTGAAGGTGTTCCCTAATTATAATTACAGAAGGGTGAGATCGAAAGAAGTTAATAAAAATGCAAATCATTTAAAAACAAGATGATGGTCATTGACCAATGCAAGTCCCGGTCTTCCTATAGAACCTTTGGTCGCCATGTTCAATCTTTCGGGAACGGTGCTTCGGGGAAGCTGAGTTCTACTTGGGCTGCAGCTTCCTGTTAGCTCCTACTCCTGTGGTTCGTACCGAAGGTAACCTCTAAAAAGTAATTGCAAACTCATCGTATTTAACTAAGGTTAACCAGTTATTAGAAATATACCAAGGGGGTGGTGTCCTTCATGGGCCATCAGGCCCCAAGGGGATGGTGTCATTTGCTTTATATATCTCAATCTCAATCGTTTCGTTGGCTGACGGGTGTGTGAATGCTACGTGGACGACGGAGTCTACCCACATAGTAAAACTTTGTGATAATTTACAGTCACAAGCATCTCACGATGTTGAGACCGGATATTTTTTATTTGCTTGATGAAATAAACTTCCCTTTATCAAAGAAAAGGTAAGAACATCTCCGACAGTCCCCTGTTTAGGGCCCATCCTACTTTCAAGCGTTAATGGATAAGCTACCAACCTAGAAAATATACTGACATGGTACCATTATAAATGAAGAGAGAGATGAACAAAGTTTAACGAGGATGAAACTAGTATATATTATTTCCAATACATAAGAGTCTTTGAAACTGAGACATGAAACTCTCGCTGAGACTCACCTAAACAGCATCCGATGGTCCGTGCATACCAAAGGTAACCTCTAAAAAGTCTTTGCAAACTCATCGCAGGTTAACTAGTTAGTTAGCCTAGAAATACCTAGCGGGTGGTATTCTTCATGGGCTATCCCTCAAGACCCCAACAAGAAAAATCATGAGGTAGTACAAGCTTAGCTGTATTCATCTACACATGCCTTGCCAATACTTCCCGATATATTATTGGCTTATTGCCTTGGAATATCTGTATGTATGAACTGTGATGGTGATCACCATCCTTGAACTGTGATGTCATTGTGATGTGATACAGAATGGATGGCAACCATAATATACAATATACAACTACCTACCATACATATAGTACAGCCATGTATCTAAAGTGTATCTAATCTGTCATTAACTTGACTCTGGGCGAGTCGCCGGGGAAGATGCCTCGCCTCTGCAACGTACTGAACTGAACTAATGGCTGCCAAATCAGACACAAGGTACGTGCTACCGCGCCTGCATTTCTAATTGCAATTTGGAGTGCAGCTTGGCATAAATAAGCATCTCCGAGATGTGAACAGACAGGTCGCCGGAGAACAAAGGGAGGTAAGTCATTGATTTCTCCCGTCTCATAAAGTAATAAGTAGTTTTTCAAAGACCCAAATGACCACCATGCGTGGACTTATTGACTCGAGTTAGTTGTGCTGCTGGTTTGTTCCAGGCAGAGACTAGATGTCGTTTCTTTGTTTGGACCCTTTTTCACAAGAAGATTCTTATAGGGCCGAAAATTTCCAATGCAAAAGAAAGGCTGGCAGCATGATCCGATTTGCAAATCATGTCATACGACTGACAAAATGGTGAATCATCTCTGCAAGGATTGCCTATTTATAAAAAAAGTCTAGAACTGTTAGGTTTAATCCCACATCAATAATTGATGATGGGGGAGCACGACATGTATATAGGGTGGAGGCAGCCCTCATCTACCAGGCTAGTCTTTTGAGTTGAGTTAGGTCCAAGGTCTAGGTAGGTTGTTGGCTATGGTGGACCTAGGCCCGAGGGAATGCTAGCTCATGTGTATAGTGAACCGGTCTGGATCTGTTGTGTACTCTAACAAGCGGTATTAGAGCCTATGGTTAGAAAGCCTAGAAAATCTCTCAGGGAGTGACTCTAACAAGCGGTATTAGAGCCTATGGTCAGAAACCTGGAAAATCTCTTAGGGAGCGCACTCTAACAAGCGGTATTAGAGTCTATGGAAAACCTAGAAAATCTCAAGGGTCACACTCAGGGAGTGCACTCTAACGAGCGGCATTAGAGCCTATGACTTGTCTAATGGCAAGAAACCCTCTCCTGGTCCTCGCTAGATTGCATCCGACGTAGGGCGCCGATGGTCCGTGGGCACCGGACACAGGAGAGTCGTCGGACTAAATGCTACACTGACCATTATTGGGCGCCAATGGCTATTTCAAGTGGCTAGTCAACGGCCGAACGACATGTGGCGCCCAGACATTGGGCGTTTGTCCGATGCCAGGCATCGGACCATCCGATGGACCATGTCCTGTGTAGAAAGGGGACAACGACAAGTTAGCTATTGGGGCTATAAATAGAAGTGGTGATCGGCCTTGGCTAGTTGCTGAACCACTTGGAGCATTGTGTCCATGCTTGGGAGTGTGCTAGGAGCCCGCTAACTCACACATGCTTAGTTGATTGCATTCGATTGTGAGTGAGTGGTCACTGGTGCGTTGCGTTGAGAGATTGCAAGGTGTGGCACTAGGTGATTTTATTGCAAGCTGGGTTGGCTGTTACTCTTGGAGGTTGCCACCTCCTAGACGGTTTCGTGGATTGAGGTCTTCGTTGTGAATCCCTCAAGAAGCTTGTGTGTGGCTCCGGAGAAGGCATTGTGAGGGATACCATGCTTACCCCACGGGAGACGCGAAGAGCAACACTAGTAGAGTGAGGTGTGAAGAGTGCTGATTTGTTCGGATCAAGTGCTAGATTTGTCTTCCTAGTGGCTTGTCTCAACGGGGATTAAGTGGTTGGCAAACCACTGAACCTTAGAATAAAAATCATCGTGTCAACATTTGTCTTCTCATTGGTTTGCAAATCTCCAACACTAGCTCTTTCTTACTTGCTCATACTTGTGCTAGTGTTTAGTGTTGTTTTTGTGTAGCTAGTTTCCTTGTGTAGCAAAGTAGTTGCTCTCTCGTGCTAGTAAGCTTGTGTAGCTTAGTAGCCATGCTTATCTTGTGTAGCTAAGTTGTTTAGCTCTCTAGTTTGGCTTGTGTAACTTTGCTAGTTGAGTAGTGCTAGTGTGCTTAGGCTTTGTGTGCTTTGTTCACTAGCATGTGTAGGAGCTACCGGTGTGCATTGTTTACTAGTTGCATAGATTTGTATGACCTTGCCAACTAGACTTGTGCAGGTGAGCTTTCTCTGGCTCGGCACCTTAGTTGCTAAATTAGGATCTTTGCAAGGTGCTTGTGAACATAGATAGAGGGGTGTAGTCGAGGGTAGACCGATTAGTTTAATTCTATATTTGTTTCGGTTAGCTTGAGTGATTAATTTTAGAAATGACTATTCCACCCCCCCCCTCCTTCTCTAGTTGGCTCCTTGATCCTATCACCTGGGTCTGAGAGGTTGCTAGCCCATGTGCATAGCGAGCCGGGCCAGATCCATTGCACACTTGGTTTTTAGGGGCTCCGTACAAGTGGTGGAGGAAGGCAAGATTAAAGATTGACAAGACAAGAAGAAGGACTTCGATGGCTTAATTGCTTATTTCTGGTGGAACATTTGAAATGAACGCAACAGAAGGACCTTTCACCTTTCAGCTATTATCAAAGCAACCTTTACATATAGCCTTTCTTATTAAAGAAGCGGTAGATGTGTATAGTCGTCGAGCAATGTCTCCAAATAATTTCTAGTTGTCTTGGTGTTTCTTCTTCTTCTTTGTTTTTCTTTTTCTTTTTCTTTCCATAGTGGATATAGAATAAGTGGTAAGTCAATTGTAAGCGGTGCTGGCTGTTTGGCCTGTTTTCTCATACTTCTATTTTCCTCTTCTAATAAAAATGCAGCAAAGCTTGTGTTATCCGTTCTACAAATGTTGAATTCTAAATTTACCTCCTGACATCACATTTCATACCAAATTAAATAGTAATACTATGAATATTCTTTTATCTCTCCTGGTACAGTTAATCATTTTGTGTAATTTATGGTCCTCTTGACACATGCATACACTGTTGTTTGGGAGGTTCTATGTCCAGCCAGCTATTTTGCAACGAGGCACAATCGCACAAGCATCTCTTAGGTGCTCCTGACAGGAATGGAGTGGATAGAGTTCTCCGGTCACATACCATGTCTTCTGTTCAGAGGATCGAATACCATAGGATGGGTCGATTTGTTCGGCCTCGTTGGTTGCAGAATAATAAGCTTTGTTGATCGAGGAGAAAAATGTGTCCAACCATGTCGGTCAGTCATAGGGGCGGAGCCATGTCGCTGGCTGTGGGTGCAGCCGCATCCACCTGAAAATCAGAAAGCCATGAGCCTCATCAGTCACCCATGCTGCTGACGACTAAACTTTTACCTCTTTTGCACCCAAGACCAAGAGCAAAGTCAGGCACCCAGTTTGTAACCTTTGCGCTACTAGTTTGTAACCTTTGCGCTACAAGCCACCAGGAAAACTGGAAAAGAGAGATTGATTCATCTTCCATCACTAATCCGTCCGTCCGTCCGTCCACTGCCGCGTTGGACGCCCGACTCTTTGCCTCCTGTCTTCTGCACCTCACGGGTGCATAGCAGCTAGCCACGATAGACAGAGCGCCGAAAATGTCTACTGCATTGCTGGTCGACGCTTTGGCGGGCTACGGCTGCCGCTCGCCGATTGTTGAACTCGGCAACAGTCGGCATCACTTCCGTCGGACCATGAATCCTTGTTCCAGTGTTGCTTTGCTAGTATCCTTCCCCTACGTTGGTGACTGTTAAGATTTATTTTAGTGGTCAATTAGGATTAGTCCACGTCATTAGCAACTGCTAATGACGATTTAGTTAGGCACACAGAGAGAGTATATACTAGCAAACATGCTCATACATTACAACAAGAATCTAATACTATCAGAATTAGACTCCGTGTCATCTCTATATGTGATCTGTTCTAACTCATAACTCATATGAACTTGTCTCATGACTCATGAGTCCAAGTCACATACGAGATACAGATCCAATACGTTTTGAAATCTGATTATGTATCAATCATTACTAGACGCGAGCTGTTTTAACTCGTATGAGCACGAGTCATATAAATGCATACGAAAGAAACTCTCTACTATCCTGTAGTTAGGGGTGATACCAACCAAAAAATAGGTGAAGAGAAATTTTGCCTTCTTTAATATTATAGACTAGAAGTATACCCGTGCATTGCTGCGAGAATTGCGGATTAGTGGATTGCCTGGTATGATGATGTGGACAACAAAATGCTTATGTGTCTTGCTGACGTGGGCATTGTAGTTGCCTGTGCTAGTGGATTTTAATTATATGTGATAGTGCATTACCTAGTTGGATAGCTTGCATATTGAGATAAATAGCTAGTGGGGTATTGCTTAGTGAATTTTAATTTTATGTAATAGTGTATTGTCTAGTTGGACAGCTTGCATGTTGAGACAAATAGTTATTGGTGTTTTGCTTTATAAGAGTACTAGAAGCATACCCCGCGCGTTGCCGCAGGATTTTCATAAAAATAAATCTTGTATATACATAGCATTACTATATAGTAGTCTGTATTATATATATGAATTTGAATTGCATGTTATTTTCCTGTATCAAATCTGGTAAAAGATCGGTAAGCCAATAGAAGAAAAAACAATGGAATATTTGATTACATTATAGATGAATATGTGATGAAACAAATAGCATGTGTAGATGACTTGTATGTTAATAGATTAAAGATTAAAAGTATGACATATGACAGAGATGACGTGGACATTTTTTATAATTAATAGGGATGACATGGACTTAGTGGGGAATGATCTGGATACCTTGCATAAAGAGATAGAACATCTAGTGGGGTCACTTAGTGGAGAATGATGTGGACACCTTACATTAAAAGAAAAATTATCTAGAGGGGTTTAACTTTATAAGAGTATATAAATAAGATTTTGTTGGCGTTATATCTTTTATCTAGATTTTTTGTTAATATATTAATTGTAAGCATGGACAACCATATTTTAATACTCAGTTGGATGGATTCGTTGGCGTTGATAGATTGCCTCTCGTATCTTTTATCCATAACTTTTAATAATACATTAATAACTAACCATGGACGTACCACCATATTTATCTATCCATAATAAAGCAAAACCCCACTACAATATTTTTCTGCAATTTCGTGAAGCTACGTCATCTCAAGGCCCCACCAAGTCACTGAGCTCAGTTTACACTTCCACCAAATATCATCAAGAAATGAAGAGACCTCAAAATAATTGATGGAAAACCATTGAGGAGCCAAGGGGTCACGTAATTGTAATGGTATTTATTCATCGTGTACAGCATGCGACTCCACACGATAGATTGAAATCCCACCACACCGCTTCCTCTCCTAATGCCATATATATTTTGCCTCGACCGACGACACTACAGCTTGACGCATAATCTCAACTGCAGCATAATTCTATATCTCCTTGCCTCTGGCTCCCGTGCCTGGTTGTCTACTATCATGTAGAGGAGAATGCGAACTAATTGGCACCATGCATGCAACAGACGCCAACAACAAATTCAGGAGTAAGGCTGCACATTCTTCCTCTTCCTCCGTTGCTAGAGAATCAATTCCCTCCTCTACAAATTATATTCTCAAAATTGTAGTCCAGGAATTTCTCCCTTTTTTCCAGGATGCTGCTAAGCTTTTATTTCATACACTACTGCAGAAATTTTTTTCGAGGCAGGAAAAAACGATTTTCTGAGGTGGGCAAGCCAAACGCCTCCAACCAAAGGTCACGGTTAATCAGGCCTTAACGGAGACGGTAGCTTTCCCACCTCGGTAAATAAATAAAAAAAAGAAAAAAGAAAAGAAAAAGCCTGTCGACAAGCCCACTGAGCCCATCGACGGGCCTGCCAAGCCCAATGCCACCGCTGATGCCGCCCCGCGCCCGGCGCGCCGCCGCCAACGCCATCGTCCTTGCCGTCCTCTGTAACACCCGTGTTTTTGCATCATATTAAAAATCACTAAAAATTTAAACTTTTTAAAACTTTACAACAAATTAAAACATGGACTATTTACTTTTCACAAAACCATTTCAAAAATGTTTTCCAAAAACCCTGCATAAAAAATCCACCATATGCACTTCTGTGTCGCATAGGATTTAATTGTAGTGCTAGGGATATTTTATAGGATTAGAAAATCGCTTCGCATTTAAATTCCATTGCCTACACTTTGTTCGATTGAATGCTTGAGTGCTTGAATGTTTGAATGCTTGAATGATTGTCTGCATGTGTGTTTGAATGCTTGCCTTCTGGAATTTAATTGCGGCACCAAAATAACTTCCCTTAACTTCCGAACCCATTCTTGAATTATTTAAAACCCTTTCTCTCATTTTATTGAGGTAGATAATACATCATAGATATAAATACTATTTTATTCTCCTCTTAATTAACTAGGAATTATAATAGCCATCGCATTAATAAATTATACGTTTAATTCTTCCTTCTAATATTCCCTTCTAAATTTACATTTAGTTAATTTATAGTTATATATATTAGGAAAACCTGGAAATATGAGATCGTTACTTTTAATTTCCATCATAGTTATGATAGAATAGGCATAATACCTAGTTATATTATACTAGGATATATATAATGTTTAGGAAATGCATCATGAATACTAGTGTCACATTCTTTATTTAGCAATAAGACGTCTATCTAGGCAATAATGCATATATATTCCCTCCATGTTGGTAAAAGAAGTCGTTTTAGATAATGACACGGTCTCCAAAGCATAACTTTGACTTAATTTTTCTATAAAAATATTTATTCAAAAGTGATATATGTATACTTTTATGAAAGTATATTTCAAGACAAATCTATTTATATTGTTTTCACATTTCCAAACTCAACAACTTAAAAGTTATTCATGATTTATATTCCCAATGTTTGACTCAAACCTTGTCCAAAACGACTTCTTTTACCAACATGGAGGGAGTACATGGTTAATTTATCCCTCAGTTATAAACTAGTTAATTTCTTTGCTTGGAAATATCTAGGAAATACATCATAGGTATAATATAATGAATATTGTTACATTATCTAATTATTATTTACAAAAATAATTATTCATATATATACATTGTTATATTTTCTGGGAATTATAAATACATCATCTATTATTTACAAAAGATATAGAAAATGGAAATTCTCTACTGTGTATGCTCTTCGCTCCCGTGCAAACTCGGCCCAACTCGGCACAAGGCCGCTCGGCCCAGCGCGCCGCGCACCGCGAGATCGCCGCGTTGACTCCGCGTCCGCGTGGACGCCGCATCGAAACCACGGACGCCGTCTTTCCTCCTTGCGCACGTGAAGCATGGCTGTCGAAGATATTTTCCGGCGCACCAACCTTCTCGACGACAGCTAGCCCCTCTGCTGACTTCCTGTGCCGAGGTCGCCGTGGCCGCCGACCGCCCTACTGTTTCCGCTGACCTACTGTGCCGAACCGACCTACCTCGCCTATAAAAGGCGCCGGCGAGCTCGCCGCGGACATCAACGAGGAAGCAAGAATCGGGGGGAAGGATAGAAGGGCGCCGACGAGGCCGAGTTCCGCGCTCTGCTCCACCACGCCCCTGCTCTCCCCTTCTCCCTCTGCCTCCTCTCCGCCGCGCCGGAATCCCACTGCTCTCTCCGTTCCTTGGCGGCAGGAGCCGGAGCTAGATCGGGAGCATGAGCATTCTCGTGCTCGGTGGCGTGCACGGCCGCAGGACGTGGAGTCAGCATTGGCGGCCAGTAGGCATCCGGTTTCGCCGGAGGATTGCTGAGCCCCCTCATTGTGCTCGGCGACACGGACGGTCGGACGATCTGGCGTCGGCGGTGCCTGGTAGGGATGACGATCGAACAGCTGCTGTGGTACGTACGCCAACTTCTCCGAGGCTCGCTCTACCGTCGGCGCATCGACAGGGCACAGGCAGTAGGACACATTTAGCGCGCCTTGGGGCTCCCACCGACGGAGCTTTCGGATCTGGTACGACACCACCTGCGGCGGCTGAGCCCCGACGACCGTCGCACACGGAGAGGACGTCGGCCAGCGAGATGACGACCTCGCACACGCCGCGGCGCGCAGGCACCTTCACCCGCGCCGCGTGCTTGGTGCCGAGGAACGGGCCCACCAGGTTCACAGCCAGCACGCGCTCGAAGCCGCTGTCCCGGACGCGGTAGCACGCCGGTCCGCTGACACCCGCGTTGTTGAACATGATGTCCAGCGTACCGAACTTCGCCACGGCGTGGTCCACCGCGGCCGCGACGTCGTCAGCGGCAAACCGTCACAGGGGATCGCGGCGGCGGCTGTCTGAGGGATGGCAAACCGGAACGACGCATTCCAGTACGGGAGGCGGAGCGGCTTCGCATCAGTTCCCACTGTAGGGTCGCGCAGCGGCAAACCGCCACAGGGGATCGCAGGGATGATGGTGTTGCGACTGTTGGTGACTGAGTTAATTTGTTCACGGTTGTGGAGGCGGAGCCACCACTAGGGCGGCTGCCCTAGGTCCCCGTGGCCACGCACCCCTTCTCCATCCCCCAGAGCTAGCGCTGGCGAGGCCGAGGAGGCGAGGTTGAAGACGACGGCGGCGCAGGTCCCTTGCGAGGCGGAGATGGAGAGCTAGAGCTTCATGGGTTTGGCCGCCTGATACTGGGCCGCGGCCCAACAGGCACCCCACACCGGCGCACCCAACCCAGGCCAGGCGGCCTTAGTGCAGCCCAAGCCACGGCCTTTACGCTCGCGGTGTCGTTCGCCCTTGCCATCCCGCGAGGCCGCGACTCCGTCCGGGTTCGGCGCCACTGCCGTCGGCCGTCGGCTGCTCACCCGTCTCGGCGGCTGCAGCTCCTTGCTGCGGTGCTGCCTCCCTGCTGCCCACCCGACCAGCCCCTACCTCCAGGCTCTAGCTGACCAGCTCGTGCTCTTGTGCAGTTGGGCCCAGCTCTGTATGATTTTGTATATTGGTGATGGATGTGGGAGCAGATGAAGCCATTGTCGGTAGGAGTGGAGAGTAGATGAAGTTGGAGATGTCTAGATCAGTGGCGGACCCAGAATTTTTCTAGAGCCCGAGCGAACGTAAGGGGGTGTTTAGTTGGCAAAAATTTTTGGATTCAGGTACTATAGCATTTTTGTTTTATTTGACAATTACTGTTCAATCATGAACTAATTAGGCTTAAAAGATTCGTCTCGCGATTTCACGGTGAACTGTGCAATTAGTTTTTTGTTTCATCTACATTTAATGCTCCATGCATGTGCCGCAAGATTCGATGTGATGTTTTGGGATGAAAATTTTTAGAAACTAAACACCCCCAACAAAATAGCATGACAATTGTCTCATTACATGATACTAAAATTGATTGTGTTGCAGTAACCATTGAAAGTTTTCAAAGGAGACACTCTGTTAATGTAAGCTTAGACTACCCGCACTCATGGACCTCTATATTCATCCTCTATACGTCCTAGTCAGCAAGATTCTCTTCTCTATACTCAATTCTCCCGCACCCATCCATCCTCTATATCATCATCTGTCCACTCTATCTGTTGTGGGACCCACTTATCACTTTATCTAAATATATCCATGTGTGATCTAGTTTTGAAGGATTTATTGAGACGAATTTAATGGTGCAATAGAAATTTAATTTGGATTTTTGTTTGTGAGTTATAGCATTTTTTTCTTTTGTTTAACTAGTGGGGCCCACCACTATAGAGTATAGAGTAAGCACTGTACTACTCTAAATATAGAGTGAGAGAAAGGATAGAGTATCGTTTTAGAGTACCCAGTGCAGCAGTTTTTACTCTATATTCATACTCTAAATCTTTAGAGTATCGTTTTAGAGTATCCACTGCGGCTAGTCTTACGGTGCACGCAAACTGTATTTTCTTATTTATATACTCTCTCTGTGCTGTAACACAGTGTATTCTAGAAATTTTAAAACAAATTAAGAGAGAACATAAAAGACGCATATTCCTTCATTTTATTTCTTAATCAAACACTATTATCAACATGATTAATGGTGATTGATTGATAAATGGAAAGTATTCAATGAAAAACTGATTTTTGTCCTCTAGAATACATTATATTTGAGAATAATTTTTGAATGCTAGAATACATTGTATTATAGGACGGAGGGAGTGGATTTCATTTTAGCTAAACTCAATTACAGCATTATCCATCCTGACATGCATGTTACTACACAGCCACTCACGAACGAGCCCGAGCAGGTGCCCAGGGTCGCCGGGCCCTGGGTCCGCCTATGGTCTAGATGTCCTTTTTACATTTTTGATAGCTTTTTTGATTAATTAATGTCATTTTCTAATTGGCTTGTCTTCAAAATTGACAGGTTATGTTCTGTATTTCTCCATTGAAACTTGAATATTGATAATTCCGCAATTAAAAGGTAACATCTCAGTTTTTATAAATTGTTTTACACTTTTTGTCGTTAATATGCATGTTGTTGTTGATTAGCCAAAATTTTATATTATAAGTCTGGCCTAGGTCATTTGTGAGCTGGATTCGTCACTGCCAGATTGGAGATTTGGAGAGATTGCATAGAGCTTACAAGATCAATTTCTGACGATTCAGATGCATTAATGTGGGATTCTATTGTTAGAATAGGTGATGGTGGATCTGGCGGGGTGGACGGAATTGGGGGCCGGCCTCCAGTGGAGGTGTGGTTACTCTGCACGGTGTGTAAAGGGAAGAGGAACTTTAGCAAAAATGAGAGAAAAGCAAAGTGGAATGGTTCACCAATAGGATAGAACATGCTGGGGCGCAGGGAACACAAAGAAGATTGGCAAAAGCAGGCACAGAGGACGTGATGGGGAGATCAGTGGATGAACTGGGAGCTTACCCGTGCAGATGACGAATAGCGAGGAGGAAATGGCGTCCAGATGACGGTCAACGAGCAGTGCACTTGGAACGGGAGGGGATCTACGAAACCAACAAGGAAGGGCTAGGTGCTAAGGGAGATGGACTTGAAGGAGGCGTAGGAGATCTGGATTGAGCTGGAGGTAGTGGAAGATCAAGCGAGGGAGAGAGGAGGAGCAGAGAGCCGGCAGTCCGCCCAATCTCTACGGCCTACGGGGGCGTTTGGTTGGTTCCAATGAGTGACTCACACCTGAACATTATTTCACCAACTATGTCGACATGGCACTCGTCCATATGATGAATCCAGGCCTGTTTTAGTTCCCCAATTTGGGGATGGACAAATCACTGTAGTGCACTGTAGCTTTTTTATTTTTATTTGATAATAATTGTCCAAATATTGATTAATTAGGCTCAAAATGTTCGTCTCGCAAAGTACAACAAAACTGTGCAATTAGTTTTTGATTTCATCTACATTTAGTACTTCATGCATGTGCCGATATTTTAATGTGACGGGGAATCTTCTTTGTCATAGTGAAATTTGGCCCAAAGTTGAGAAACTAAACGAGGCCTGGTCAACGAGGACGCCTCCCATGACAAGCTGGTAGGTGGCTGCAGTGTTCTTCAATCCGAGGGCATCTCAGGCCTTGTTTAGGTCCTGTTTAGTTGCAAAAAATTTTGCAAATTTTTTCAAGATTTTCCGTCACGTTGAATCTTTTCCGTCACATTGAATCTTTGAACGCATGTATGAAGCATTAAATATAGATAAAAAATAAAACTAATTACATAATTTAGATGAAATGGACGAGACAAATCTTTTAAGCCTAATTAGACTATGATTGTACACTAATTGCCAAATAACAACGAAATTTGCTACAGTGTCATTTTGCAAAAAAATTTTGCAACTAAACCGGCCCTTAGTCCGTAGAGGAAAAGTTTTTAGGTGTCATATCGGATGTTTTATGGCATGTCGGAAGAGGTGTTCGGATACTAATCAAAAAATTAATTACATAACTCGTCCGGAAACCGTGAGACGAATTTAGTAAGCCTAATTAATCTATCATTAGCACATGTGTGTTATTGTAGCAATTATGGCTAATTATGGACTAATTAGACTTCAAAGATTCGTCTCGCGGTTTCCATGCAAACTGTGTAATTAGTTTTTTTATCTACATTTAATGCTCAATGCATATGTCTAAACATTCGATATGACGGAATGAAAAGTTTTTGGGTGGAAACTAAACGGGGCCTCAATGACGACTTTGGCTGGGCCATCTTCCAGCTCAGCGCTATTGTAGAGCATCTCCTGGTCCCTTCCAGTGAGCTGCTCGTCGTGTCTTGAGCTTGCGTCGCTTTCGCCGGTGACAGTGGCATTGCATGTCACCACTTTCGAAATCGGGGTAGCGCTTGATTCTTCCCACACCTCGTTGGCCTCCCGAGCAGATGTTTAGTTTGTGGATGAAAAATTTTAGGATATCACATCAAATGTTTCATAGAATATCAGAAAAGGTGTTCGGATACTAATAAAAAAAACTAATTACATAACTTACCTGAAACTGCGAGATGAATTTATTAAGCCTAATTAATCTATCATTAGCACATGTTTACTGTAACACGACATTGTCAAATCATGGATTAATTAGGCTTAAAAATTCGCCTCGCAAATTTATCACAATCTGTGTAATTAGTTATTTTTTCGTCTACATTTAATACTCTATACATGTGACCAAACATCCGATGTAACGGGGTGAAATTTTTTTGAGAGAAACTAAACACCCCATAAGTCGGAACCTGCCCCCAGCCCTTGGGCAGGTACTGCACCAAGGTAGGTAGCACATGACCTGAATGAGAGAAGGGTGCATCTCCCTCTAATTTGGGGACGAATCGAGGTTGTAGGCACACAAGGCCTGCTAATGGGTTGGGTGAAAACGTGGTTTTTGGGTTGGGTTCCAATATGGGGTTTGTTTGGATGGGTGCGGATGGGTTGTATGAGCTCATGGGTAGGGGCGGGTTGGGTCTACAGAATATGCAGGTTGAGTCGGGTTGGAATGGGTGTTGTGCAGAGTTGCAGACGCGCGTCTCCGGCGTTAAGAGCACCGCAGGCCGCAGGCAGCAGACGCTCTCTGCACTAGCAGGTGCTGTGCACAGGGCTCTCCTCAATCAGTCCCTGTTTAGTTTCCACCCAAAAACTTTTCACCCCGTCACATCGAATGTTTGGACACATTTATGGAGTATTAAATGTAGATAAAAACTAAATGCACAGTTTGCATGGAAACCACGAGACGAATCTTTTAAGCCTAATTAGTCCATGATTAGCCATAATTGTTACAATAACACACATGTGCTAATGACAGATTAATTAGGTTTAATAAATTCGTCTCGAGGTTTCCAGGCGAGTTATGTAATTAGTTTTTTATTAGTATCCGAACACCCCTTCTGACATCCTATGAAACATCCAATGTGACACCTCAAAACTCTTCACCCACGAATTAAACAAGGCCTCACTCTATGGCGTGCCGTGGCTGCTTGAGTTCCTCATCGACATGTTCGCGGCGCTACTGCAGTCGAGATCATCATGGACACCTCATGGTGAATTAGTGAAACAAGATCCTCCTCCTCAGACTCCGTAGGAAAGTGCACTACTTGTTCAGAGACCCTCGCGGATGTCGACGAGCAGCAGCACAACAAGGCTGTCGGCTGTCTCAACACTTCATAGAGCTGAGAGAGGGACCAATGTCGTCATCAAGGTGTTCGAAGAAATGGACTAGGCGTCAAACACTACGTGAAAAGTGATTTGTAGGAACAAGTTGTTTTTACAGGGGCGGCTCGGGTTGGAGGCACCCCTATAGTGGGCGTCCTCGGGCCCCAGCAGACCAGCCGCCCCTACAAATGGCATAGCAGAGGTGCACTACTGGAGGTGGCGGCTTTGCCGAGGGCTCCAGGCTCTCGGCAAAGCCTCTCAGACCCTCGGCAAAGGCTTTGCCGAGAGTTGACTCGGCAAAAACCCGATCGGCAAAGCCTTCTTTGCCGAGAGCCATTTATCGGGCTCTCGGCAAAGGCTTTGCCGAGAGCCAACGCGGCCCTCGGCAAAGAAAAGACGCCGTTAACGCCCGAATTCTTTGCCGAGAGCCCATTTGGCTGGCTCTCGGCAAAGAGTTTTTATTTTTTTTTTGAAAAAAAACTTTGCCGAGAGCCAGCCAAATGGGCTCTCGGCAAACATTTTTGTTTTTTTTTAAAAAATTGTTTGCCGAGAGCCTGGCCATATTGGCTCTTGGCAAAGAGTTTTCCAAAAAAAAAGAAATATCTTTGCCGAGAGCCAGTCTGGCCAGACTCTCGGCACACATTTTTTTTTAAAAAAAAGAAAAATGTTTGCGATGTTGTGTAAGAAATTCAAGAAAAGTACGATGAATGCGATGTTGTGTGACGAAGCCTTACCCACAGCTCCGCTCTGACCCTCGCCGCCTTGTTTGGGTAGTTCGGGTCTGGGACGACGGTGTAGTGGTCAAATGTATAGGCCGGCTCTCTCTTCCCGGCATACTGTACTATGCCGGGGTAGTGCTCGCGGCACAGGAGACCCAGGATGCCATTGGGTTTGCGGCCGCGACCCTCCACAAACTCCCAATGCCTGCACAAGTGATACAGAAAGATTATTAGTTTCTATTTCAATTTTAAACATATCATATGAACGAGTAGTTAAAACATGTACCTTTGTCCAACGGGGCGGATCACTGGACGTTGGTGAAGTGGTATCGGTCGGGCCGGGAGGCTGGCGGGACCTCGCAAGTAGGGTGTGGACCCCCCTGAGGCAGCCGAACCCTCGTTTGCCTCGGCCGACGGCTCATCCTCCTGCTCGGGGTCCTCCTGCCCCTCGTCCGCCTGAGCCTCGGCCTCGGGCGTGGCCGGCACCTCGTCCTCCGGTGGAGTCGGCTCCCTCCGACGGCGACTCCTCCTTTGCCGAGATGGCCCGTCGTCCTGCGAGGCCCGGTACAGGGAGGTCATCGACCTCTGACGTCCGCCTGGCATCTTGGCTCGACCTCCTGTATTTAAACAGAACAAACAATATTGTATTAGAAATAACATAATGAAATATATGCAAAATAAATAAAACCCTAGATCCTAAGAAAAAACATAACAGGAGTAGAATATAACATAATATTACGTGAATTAGAAATAATCTGCATCATCGGGATTAGCCGGAGCATAAGTGTCATCATCGCTGTCAACCATATCTAAGTACTCCTCAGTATCCGAAGACGGGAGGTTGTTTTCATTTGCTTCGCCTAAAAGGAATCGTTCTAGCATTTGTATGTCCTTCTCATTTACCACCTCATCCCCAGCGTCCTCGTCATCATTCTCTACTTCAATTTCCATCGCTTCGGTTAAGTCTATCGTGAACGTCCCTTGTAGCCCAGCTTCTTGAAAGAACTCCCCATCATACGTGTTTGTGTTGAAGTTATAATCCTCATCGTTGGGGAGAGGTAGTTTAGCATGTGGCGATATCTTGTGCACAATATACCAACCCAAGATATGCTCTTTGCTTTTGCACGCATATGGTGTGTAATAAACCTGCGTGGCCTGTTGAGCCACAATATACACATCGGCTCCTGGATAGACAGAATCCTGTCGAATTTCAACTAGCCCAAGATTTGGTGTGAGCCTCGTTACTCCAGGGTCGAACCAATGGCATTTGAATATTACAGGATTCAGAGGCTTGTCACCGTGAAATGAAAGTTCATATATTTCTTCAATTCTTCCATAGTAGTCACGGTTGTCATTGCCTGGAGTACAAACTCCGCTGTTTGTGGTTTTCCGATTGGGCCGACTCTGCTCGTATATCGCTGTGTGGAAGCGATATCCATTCACGTCGTAACCGTTAAATGACTTGACCCTACGGTCAAAGCCGTTTGCAACCTGTCTCAGCTGTTGACTCATAGACGCATCGGTCTGAGCCTGCAAGGTGAAGAAAGGTATAACGTTATTAAGTCCGAACGTAGGAGCCAGTTGGAATATCGGACTAAGTATGACCTCGGTTGGACAGGACCTTCTGTCGGAACCAAGAAATGAAATCAGGCCTCCCTTGCCCCGCCCCGTTCGCAATTAGGGTTTCGGCTATCGGGTCAGAAGGAGGCCTTGGCCCATTCCAGAATTGATGAAGAAATTCCCTGTACGAAAGAAAAATAAGGGTGTTTGATGCAGAATAGTGTCGGTGAATTGAATGAACATAGTTGAGAACTTACCCCATGTACGGCTGCACCTCATCAAGGTTGTTAAGCACGTATAGCATGATCTTTCGCCACTCTTCATAGTTCAACTGCTTAACTGTGGATCCACTTGTCGCGCCTTGCTGGCCTCGGAAAAGGCTAAGACTCAATTCATTTTCTCCAGCATTGTAACGAGGGGGTGCATTATGCACGCTAGGAAGGTTCTCGGAGTAGTATTGTTCAGTGAAGTTTGACACCTCCTCTAGAATGAATGCCTCTGCAATGGAAGCCTCAATTTTGGCTTTGTTTCTACATTTCTTGCGAAGAGTCTTCAGATTTCTCTCTACTGGATAGCACCAACGGCAATGCACAGGCCCTCCCATTCGAACCTCATTAGGGAGGTGTACGATCAAATGCAACATCGGAGTGAAGAAGCCTAGTGGAAAGATCTTCTCCAGCTTACAGATCAACACAGGTGCAGCTTTCTCTAAGTCAGCAATGATGGACCGAGATATCTCCTTGGCACAAAGTTGGCGGAACAAATAGCTCAACTCTGCCAGGACAACCCACATAGGCTCAGGAACATAGCCTCGAACCATCGCCGGAAGAAGGCGCTCGATCCATACGTGGAAGTCATGACTCTTCATTCCTAGGACTCGCAGACTAGATAAGTTGACTCCTCTCCTCAGATTCGCTGCATATCCATCAGGGAACGTCAATGTCTGGATCCATTGAAGTATTTCTTTCCTTTGTGGCCTGCTCAAGACGAAATCGGCCTTGGGCCGTGTCCATCTCCTGCCGGGTTGAGGAGACCGCATCTCTTGCTTTGGTCTATCGCACAAGAGTGCCAGGTCTAATCTAGCCTTAGGGTTGTCCTTGGACTTTTCAGTGTCCATGAGTGTTCCCCAAAGTGCCTCGGCGATGTTCTTTTCAGTGTGCATTACATCAATATTATGTGGCAGAAGAAGGTCATCGTAATAGGGGAGCCTTTCCAAGCCTGACTTATGCGTCCACATATGTTCCTTACCATACCCCGCAAAACGACCGTCTCTTTCATTGAACTTGAGAGCATCTATTTGAGCATGAACCTCGGCACCGGTCAGCATCCGGGGTGGAGGATCTGTCACCACGAGCCCTTTAGTGAAGTTCTTGGTGTCTTGTCTGAAAGGATGGTCAAGAGGCAGGAATTGTCGATGTTGGTCGAACGCCGAATACTTGCCACCCTTCTTCAACCAGATAAATCTCATAGCTGTCTTGCAAACCGGGCATGAGAACTTGCCGTGGACACACCAGGCACAGAATATCCCATATGCCAGGTAGTCATGCAGTGAGTACTGGTACCAGATATGCATTGTGAAGTTTGACCTTGAAGCTCGGTCGTATGTCAATACCCCTTCGTTCCAAGCAGTTTCCAATTCATCAATCAGAGGCTCCATGTACACACCCATGTTATTCCCCGGGTGTCCAGGAATTATCAACGACAAGAAGACAGTATGACGTTGAAATAGGACACCGGGGGGAAGATTGAGGGGGATAACGAAGACGGACCAACAGGTGTAGGGGGCAGCCATGAGTCCATAGGGGTTGAAACCGTCTGTAGCAAACGCAACACGAACATTACGAGCCTCTCTACTTTTGTCATGATGAATGCGATCAAAGTGGACCCATGCTTCACCATCGGCGGGATGTACCATCTTCTCAGGATTGTATCGTGTACCCTGTTTGTGCCATCTCATCTGTTTCGCGGATTCCTCGGTCATGTAGAGACGTTGGATCCTCGGTGTGAACGGCAGGTAACGCAGGACTTTCATGGGGATAGAAAGTTGTCTCTTCAGGCCTTCACCATCGTCTACCTCCATGTATCTCGACGCTTTACACCTCGGACAGTAACCTGCATCCTTGAGATCTTTTCTGAAGAGGACGCACCCATTTGGACATGCATGTATCTGCTCATACGGCATCTTCAGTGCACGAAGCAGTTTCTGTGACTCGTACAGGCTCTTTGGCAATATGTGGCCGTTCGGAAGCATGCTACCAAATAGGGCCAACATAGCATCGAACGCTTCTCGACTCAGGTTGAATTGGGACTTGAACCCCATCACATGGCCAATGGCATCTAGTTGAGAAACTGATGTCCGATCATGAAGGGGTTTCTGTGCTGAAGACATCATGTCGTAGAACGCCTTTGCGGTCTTCTCCATCTCCTCCTCCATACGTCCTGCAGCGTACTGTGCTTGTTGGAAGTCATCTAACAGGTCTGCTACCCCAGCATCAGCATCAAAGTCCTACAGACGTGGTCGCACCGCCTCCTCTCTCAAATGATGTACTTCACCATGGTAGATCCACCGGGTGTAGTCCGGCGTGAATCCATGGTTCAGAAGATGTTTACCCATGTTCTCCTTGTCTTGCCTTCGCCGGTTCCCACATCTGCTGCACGGGCACAATACTTTCATCTCTCCTCGCCGAGCGGGGCCAAATGCATGGTTCAAGAAAGTATCTGTCTTGTGCAACCATTCATCACTGAAATCACTCTTGCTTCTGCGGCTCGAGTACATCCACTGACGGTCCTCCATCCTACTATCATCCATCCGAGTACTTGCATCTACATCCAAGTACTTACATCCTACATATAATGTAGCAAAACAAGTGAGATGAAATCGAGTTTTAAGCAGCCTAGGTCATTGGTGGATTGACACTGCATAAGATGTAGGATATGGATGACAGGAAATGAATCAAAAGCCTTCTTTAGGTGAACAGTGGCTCCAGCATGCCAACTGTGGAGGTGGGGAAGGATGTGTGGGATGCACTGAAATGGGACGGTATGGACGCCGGGCACCACCCTTCACTCTACGAGGCACCAGTGCACCATACAGGAAGGTCCCAATATTAGAAACAGCCCGTCGATGGTCCGGGCGTATGGACCAAGCAACATGTTGGCATCGTCAGAAAAAAAACTAGACAGCGCTTAGCTATAAATCAGGCAAACAAGTCACTACTGGCCGGATTGGTTTCAAAAAAGCATTAATTCCGCCACATGCACTGATGTGAACGTTCATGCTGGTGTTGCTGCATCAGGCTTTGCATAATCAGGTAGACAAAGATACGTTTGGACAAACAGGACTGTCCTTGATACAGTGTTCTAGGGTCACGGATCAGCGACTAAGCTTAACAAAACAAAACAGACCTGAATTTTGTTGGTAGGAATGTAGTAGGATCACAAATCATAAAAAGATCCTAGTGACAATAAGAACTAGGAATCGTTAATTCACTCATTGATTTAGCACCACCAATCATTAGTCAAGATCCTGACAGCCATCTCGCAACAACAGCAACACCTGATCCCAATCCCTTTCAATGTTTCGAAAGATTGAGAGATAAATGGAGGGGCAAAGCACTTGTACAAGCTTTCTTTCTCACTTTACTTTCATTCTTTCTGTAGAGGTGTCAACTACACTAGATCCACTCAACCAGATGGGAACAAAGGCAGAACAATATGATCATATAGTAGTATTTTGCAGCGGCCTACAACTGCAGATCAGCGGACATACTAGGAGACACATCTTACAATAACGAAATCTGCACCGACCAACCCAGCTTATTATTTGGCCACGTGTCTCCAGCAAACAGCGGGCGCCATCTCTACCCGAGCCGAAACTTCGGGAGCCTTCTCGGGTTCGTCCAAGCCTCCGAGGAGCCAGTGGCAGCACGGGCCCCAGCCAACCGCAAAGCGGCGCTGCCCGCGCGGGCTAGCCGGACACGGCCACCTCCGCGCACCACAAGCGTGGGCGCCGCCTGCAGGCGACCCGAGCACGCCACGCCATGGGTATAAGGTGCCGGTCTCCGCCCTTCGCCTGCAGTGTCGCGCCATCGCCTACGGCCTGCGAGCATTTGCCGTCCGCCTGATGTGCCATCTACCGCCTCTTGGGCCGCCGCCGAATCCCCAACACCTTCTACGTATGACGGCGCGACACTGAAGAAATCCAAGCGTGGCTGGTCCAGGGACGCCTTCGTCATCTTGAACCAAGCCGGTATCTACTGCCACTCTTTGAAGCGGCAAGGCCTGAGTGGGGGAGAAGGTGATGGCCGCGGCGTTTGATGGGGGCCGCCGAGATCCTGATGGTGCAGCAAGAGACTCAGCGTGAACAGGTGGGCCAGCGGACGGAGGAGAGAGGCGCTGGCGCCACCACATGGAGGACGCCCAACAGCTGTTTGACAAAATGACTCCAAAGCAAGCTGCTCACTAAACACATGTGTTGCTCACGTCCTTGGATGCGCTGCGTTGCACACGGGCAGCAACGGCGCACAGTCCTAGCCCCCTCGGGCCCTCCCTACCTTCCCTGCGATGCCAATCTACTAGCTAAAGGAGATGATGGTAGTTGGTCTCATTTTGCAGGCAAAAGGGATGATGGAAAATCTGACGCACGGTAAGCATCCAGTGCGCAGGCATGTCAAGAGAGGCCACATGCAAGCTACATATCTTTAGGTGAAATTGGTACTGTCAAATGTTCTTCAGACTGAGTGCTAAATATTTCTTTCGACCAAAAGGTTCAGTATCATTGTTGTGTTGTTTAATCTAATAGCAGTGTGCTAATTTGTCTCAACTATCTTCAACTAGTATGATTAATATAACAACTTATCTCTGTTAGTACTACCCAGTATAATTGTATGGAGCTTTACAATGTTTCTCCGTTTAACTGAGTTAGTTCAAGGAGGGGCACTGGAAAGCCTATTGAAGTACAGACAGTAGTAATTTTCTCATGTGATGCTGGACCTTGATTTTTATCACGTGCTGCATAGTATCACACGGTAGGTGAAATATTTGTTCTTTTGTCAATATCTTCTGAAATGAAACGATGCAACTGTAACCGATGGGAACTATATATGATCTCTAGCTCCACTCCATGGACAATGGGGACACATGAAAGATAAAAAATACTAATGATACTTTGCAAGTGATGATATTGAGGACATCTTACATTCATGGACATGATTTATATTATCGCTGGAATTTCCCAATAGATAATTACAAAAAGGTTTTATGCTACAAGTTTTGTTGCCAAAGTTGATGTTTTTGTTGATCGGCTACTCTTATATTAAAAAAAATAGCAGTTGGGTCTGAATCCAAGTTCCAACTAAACATTCGTTTGAATGGTCTAATAGAAGTGATACTGGAACCGGATTATAATCTTTGCCTGAAACTTTATCAAGACCAAGGGCACGGATGCCTCGAGGTCGAGGATATTCAAATCAACTACCAATAGAAGGTTAATTAGCAAAAAAAAATCAACGGTGTTGCACTCCAGCAGGGCGCGGCAAAGCCGCGCCGAGTTTTCTAGTACATACCGACACTGCGACTGAAGGTGTCAAAGGCATACAAGATCTCAAGCGCACACACGAACACACATCTCTATCCATAGAAATGGCTTGGGATCTTTGCACTAGTAGCAGTTAAAATAGCTTACAGACAACTGCCATGGTCATATATATCTAAGTAATTGCTACGAAGGAAGCCTAGACAGCCGCAGGGAAGGCTATACCTTTGCCGGTGAACGGACGGTGACGGCTGCGGGGACGACGCGAGGTCCGCGGCGAGCTCCTCCTCCCTCCTCCACCGGATCTTGGACGGCCGGGGCGACCTCCTCCTCCCCCTCTTCTTCCACCTCCCGTTCTCCTTCTCCTCCACCTACTCCCCCTCTCGGCCTCCTCTCCAACCGGTCGGGCGGGTGGTGGAGCGGCGGCGCGGAGCCGGCTGCACAGCCGCGGCGTGGCCGGGCGGGGGACGGCCAGGGGCCAGGGCGCGCTCGGGCGGGGGCGGGGGCGCGGTCGGGCCGGGGCGAGGACGCGGCCGGGGCGAGGACGTGGCCGGGCGGTGGCGCCGAGGCGGGGGCAGGGGCGGGGGCGCGGCCGGGCGGCGGCGGGTCGAGTGAGGGGGGGGCGCGCAGCGGGTCGGGTGAGGGGCGTTTGTGAGGGGTGAGAGGCCGGGGCGGGTTTTTTTAAATGTACGAACCCCTTTGCCGAGAGCTAGATCATACGGCTCTCGGCAAAGAGTTTTTCTTTTTTTTTATTTTCTTTGCCGAGAGCCCCAGCCCTGGCTCTCGGCAAAGAGGCTCTTTTTTTATATTTTATTTGCCGGTGTTCTTTGCCGAGAGCTAGGTCAAGCGGCTCTCGGCAAAGAGTTTTTATTTTTTTTATTTTCTGTGCCGAGAGCCCCCAAGGCCAGGCTCTCGGCAAAGAGGATCTTTGCCGAGAGCTTTAGGAGGCTCTCGGCAAAATATATATATATATATATATTTTGATTTTTGCTCCTAATTTTTTCCTGCAGCCTTGATATAGTACTAGGTGGCCATATTTGAAATTTGGTGTATTTTCCATGCATCTTGCTATATTTCATGTATTTTTTTCATTTTCTTGATTTTTTCCGCAAGACGCACATTTGTACTGCAGGTGCATGAAATAATGAATCTCAGCGATTCAAAAAATGATATTCATGCTTCCGAGGGTATTTCGACGCCGTATCTAGGGACAGACGCGGAAACTCGACCATCTCGTGCACGCGACATGGCGACCAAGTTGCGTGAGATTTGATTTAAAAATATATAAAATGTGAACGGAGTCGGAAAATCATGAAAATAGACGGGAGGCCTTGACATCGCATGTAGAAGCTATAAAAAAAATTTGAAAATGTTTCAAGCAAGTTGTGACACAAGATGGTTGAAACCCTAAGACCTCCACATGTGATAACAAGTTATAGTTGCGGCTGAATCACCAGCCGCCCCTACAAATGTCACGCGAATATAAGGCAGCAGCCACCTTCTTCCACCTCAGGACACTCTCTTTAAAAAAAGGTTGGGAGGCCTTGGGCTCCTCCTAAAAATTACTCTACTAAGGAGAAGAGGTTTTGATCTCAAATACTTTGGTGGAGAGGTTCTAGAAGGTAAGAAAATACTATTTCAAGCCTTTATTTGAAGTTTTAATGGTTGGTTGGTTAGTGAGTAATTAGAGTTTTGCTTTTCTCTCTCTTCCATGGTGCTTGAGCTTTGTATGAAGTAAATTAGATCCTAGTTTTCAAGCTATTAGTGTAGATTAGTTAGAGAAATGAGGTTACACCCTTTATTAGTCAATTTTGCTTGATTTTAGTGGAGGATTCCACCCTAGTTTCATGTATGTTTCATGTAGATCTAGTTCTAGATCTAGGGTTTGTTTTTTTATTTTGTAATTTATGTTTCATGAAATTGGAATAGAGTTGGCATGAAAGGTAGTGGATGAATTATGAATTGTTGCTAATTGTTGTCTTTGAAATTGTTTATTTTAACCAATTAATATATATTTTAAAATATTTATGCATTAATAGGCAATTAATTAATTATCTTCTACCATGGTGTGTGTCTAAAGTATATACAATTATTTTTGATTAATTAATTATTAATTTGAATCCTTTAATATATTTTCTTTGGCTGTTTTGTTTCTATAAGATGGACTACAGGAACTCTTGGATGTATGACTCGTTAAGGTTCAAGGCAGGTTTCCATGATGAGGTGGACAAATTCATTAAAGCCGCAGAGAAGCATGCAGCGACGTTGACAGAGAATAGTGACATAATTATTTGTCCCTGCAAAGATTGCAAGAACCTTATTGCATTTCGAGATGTGACTACTATCAGAGAACATCTGAGGACTACACGGTGTGGATTCATCATGGTGAAACAATGGTTGTTGATGACAACGACGATGATCAAGAAGATGAAGCTTAAACCCTAGAATACATGTCCCAATTCACAAAAGAGATTGATCAACAAATGGATCGTGACTTTGGTAATAAACAAGGTGGTGACTTTGGCAATGAACAAGGTGGTGAAGATGCTGGTGGTGCCAGCAATGATGGTGAAGCATGTGAGGGGATGTAGATGACGGTGACAATTTGGACGAAATGCTTTAGGTCTTTAGACCAAAAATATTACTAAAGAGTAAGAAAGGTCTAGAAAATCTTGACAGGGTGACAAAAGTATCGAAGGAGACTGTGTATGGTGTTGAGAAGGGTTGTCCAACACACTTCACACTGCTACATTTTGTGCTTGAGCTACTCATCCTGAAGGCTAAGTACAGCTGGTCCGACTGCAATTTCGATGATCAGTTGCGCCTCCTGTCATGGTTGCTCCCACGGCCAAACACAGTTCCCGCCAACACATACCAAGCGAAGAAGGTTATAAGTCCACTCACAATGGGGTTGAAAAAATCCATGTATGCCCCAACCACTGTATCCTTTTTCCTGGCACAACGTTCGAGAAACTAGACAAATGCCCTAGGTGTGGGGCTAGTCGGTACAAGAACAATGACCTTTATAGTGGGGAGGAAGCATCCATGGGGAACAAGAGGAATAAGAAGGGTACAAAAAAGCCGGTGCAAGAATCTCAGCCCCCAGAGGACACTCCATTAGGCAACAATGCAAAGAAGAGAAGAATTCCTGCCTTGGTAATGTGGTACTTGTCAGTGACCGACTGCTTGAGGCGTATGTTCCTAAACCCTAAAGAAGCCGCAATCATGACATGGTGGAATGATGAGCTCAAGGTGGATGATGATAAGATTGCACACTCGGCCGATTGTAGCCAGTGGTAAGCGTTCGATGACAAGCACAAAGATTTCAGTCAGGACCCAAGGAATGTACAGTTTGGCTTGAGCACCGATGGAATGAATCCCTTCAATGAGAAGATGAGCAACCACAGCACATGCCCAGCCATCTTGACCATGTACAACCTCCCAACGTATTTATGTTAGAAGAGAATGTACCTTCTCCTCACTATTCTTATTTCTGGCCCCAAACAACCAGGCATTGATATAGACGTGTTCTTGGAGCCTCTGATGCAAGAAATGGAGAGGCTATGGAGGTATGGGGAGTCGATGTATGATGCGTTCTAGCAGGAGGACTTCATATGTAGAGCAATACTATTTGTTACTACCAATGATTACCCCACACTGTTTGCCCTGTCTAGACATTTCAAAGGCAAGACGGGATGCTTAGTCTATTTGGATGGTACTAAATGGGTGTTCCTAGATGGATCTAAGAAGGTAGTTTACATAAGGAATCAGCGCTTCTTAAAGATAGGTCACAAGTACCGCAGTAGATTGTACTTAAGGTACTATAGCAACATCCCTGAGAATGAACCATCTCCAGAGAGACGTAGTAATGGAGAACATGTGTACAAAATGGTGAAAAACATACGTGTCATCTATGGAAAGAAGAATCCGGATGGAACGAATAGAGATAGAAGCACATCTCCTATCAAAGTCGTACCATTTAAGAAACAATCGATCTTCTTTCAATATCTGCCTTATTGGCCAGACTTAGAGGTCCCCATGCCATTGATGCGATGCACGTGCAGAAGAATGTCTTTGAGAGTCTCATGGCTACCTTGATGGACACAGGCAAGTCAAAGGATGGTCTGAGATCACGAAAGACATGGTGCAGCTGAACGTGATGCCAGAGCTTCACCCGGTACTACAGGATAATGGAAAATACACTCTTCCCGCAATTAGCATCAACCTAACCCTAGAGGAGAGCAGAGCTATATGCACTTTCCTTAGGGGGTCGGTTTTTGGCGAACCCGAAGAAACTAGTGTCGATGAAGGACCTATCAGTAACACACTACAAGGCTCACGATTGTCATGTGATGCTGACAGTGTTCCTACCAATTGCAATTAGGGCTATAAAGCTAGAGTTCTTGAAGATGTCCATCACCCGCACGTGCTACTTCTTTTCGAAGATCTCACAGAAGACAATTTGTAGGCAAGAGCTAAGTGACCTACATGATTTCATGGTGGAGACCCAGAACCAACTAGAGATGTGTTTACCTCCTGCTTTTTTGATATAATGGTACATCTCATGATTCACATGGTTCATCAGATCGAGGCGCTGGGCCCTTGCTACTTGCATGAAATGTGGTCCTACGACCAGTTCATGTCGGTTCTAAGCCGATATGTACATAATCGAACATACCCAGAGGGTTCCATGATAGAGGGTTACAGTACTGAAGAAGTTGTTAAGTGCTATCAAGAGTACCTAAAAGTACAGAGAGGGATTGGTAATCCCTATTCTCGTCACAAGGATAGGCTAACTGGGAAGGGCACAAGTGGTAGGAAAGTGTTCATCGACCATGATTACAAAGAGGTGAGTCAAGCGCATTATAGTGTCTTACAGAGCACAACAGTGATGCAACCGTACATTGTTGAACACATGACTATCATTATGGCGAAGAGAAATGGTCGTTCAGATGATTGGGTCATGAAACAACACAAGCAACATCTAACATCATGGTTGAAGGACCAGAACATATAGCCTGGACAAACCATAGATTCTATTACCATCAGTAGGTTGGCGGACGGGCCATCGAGACAAGTGACATCTTAGAATGCTTATGACATCAATGGGTAAACATACTATACCCACACAAAGGAGACTAAATGTGTGAATCAAAATAGCAGCGTCCGAATAGAGGCTCTTGATGGAATGGGGCGAAAGATCCAGTACTTTGGCATAATTGAAGATATATGGGAACTTGACTATGGAAGGGATATAAAGGTGGCCCTATTTTGATACCACTATATCAAGCAACATCAATTTAATGAGATCAGATTGAGAGTCGTGGACCTCTAGAATGTAGGCTACCAGGATGACCCTTGGGTGCTCACTTCATGTGTCGCGCAAGTCTTCTATATGCCCGGCCCGTAAAGTAACCTCCCCCCGAAGAAAAAGACAAAGCACGTGGTTGCCTCCGAGAAACATCATATTATCAGAGTTGATGATGTGGACGATGTCGAAGCTAACAATAACTATGATGAGATGCCGCTAGTCATAGACTTTTGTAAGAAGATCGATGTTGTGGAAAAGAACCTGCCCAAAAATGTATTACCATGGGAACAAAGATGTGTCAAGGGGAAAGTTGTTACGGCGGGGGCTAGCTAGTTTGTGTAGGTATATGTGTTTGGAAGACTACATTTATGTATATGTGTGAGACTACATTTATGTATGTGTGTGAGACTACATTCATGTATGTGTTTGAGACTACATTTATGTATGTGTGTTTGAGACATATGTTCATCCGACAAAGTGGTAATAACATTGTTCACAAATGTTACACATCTCTCAATGGTTTTATAAACTATATATATGAGACATATGTAAATTTTGTGAATAATGTATACTAAGAATTTATCAAATGAAGAAATTACTAAAATAAAAGTTGTAGATCTTTATGAGTTATACAACTTTGGTATTCATTACTTTTTTAGTTGAAATAATACGGGGGTTCAAATTATGGTTTGAACTTGTCATTTTTCAAATTTCAAAATTTGAACTGATAAAATTTAGTCAGATGACAATATGACCAAAATAAAAGTTGTAGATCTTCATGAGTTATACAACTTTGGTATTCATCACTTTTTAAGTTGAAATAATTTAGAGATTCAAATTCTGGTTTGAACTTGACATTTTCAAATTTCAAAATTTGATTTATGTAAAACATTGTCACATCCAAGTTTGACCAAACTTAAATGCTGGAGCATGATTTTAGAAATTTTTTAGGAAAAAATCATCACATTTGGAGTTAGTATGAAGGAGAAAACTAGTTACAAAGTTTCCCCACAGATTAAAAAGAGAAATCACATTGTTCTAGATGATCATAATGAACAGTGTGGTTTCTCTTTTTAATCTATGGGTAAACTTTGTAACTAATTTTTCTCCCTTATACTAACTCCAAATGTGATGATTTTTTTCTAAAATTTTCTAAAATCATTCTCTGTCATGTTATTGTTTTGCTTTTGTCAATATTTACATATGAAAAGTTTGAGCAATTCAAATTTTGAATTTTAAAAAAAAGCAACTTCAAACAAGATTTTAAAACCCCAAATGATTTCAGCTGAAAAAGTGATGAATACCAAAGTTGAATAACTCATTAAGATCTACCACTTTTATTTTGGTCATTTATTCATCCGAAAGAGTGGTAATAACATTGTTCATAAGTGTGACACATCTCTCATATGGTTTTATAAACTATACGAGACATATGTAAGTTTTGTGAACAATGTATGCTAACAATTTGTCAAATAAAAAAATGACAAAAATAAAAGTTGTAGATCCTGATGAGTCATACAACTTTGGTATTCATCAATTTTCAGAAGAAATCATTTTGTGTTTCAAAATTTGGTTTGAACCTGTCATTTTTTAAATTTGAAAATTTGAACTATTCAAATTTTGTCAAACGACAATATGACCAAAATAAAAGTTGTAGAACTTGATGAATTGAACAACTTTGGTATTCATCACTTTTTAGCTAAAATCATTTAGGGTTTTAAAATTTGGTTTGAACTTGTCGTTTTTATAAAATTCAAACTTTGAAATGTTCAAATTTAGTCAAATGACAAGAACACCAAAATTAAAGTTGTACATCTTGATGATTACTACAAATTTGATGTTCACATCATTTTCATTTTACACCATTTATTGTCTCAAAAACATTTACTAAGCTTGGGTTTGGATTTTCTATTTAAAATATCAATTAAAAAAATATTTGTAGGGGGTCGAATCAGGAACCGCCCCTAGAAATGCATTTGTAGGGGCGGCTCACTCACCAACTGCCTCTACAAACCTCCCCGAGTATATATGGCACGGCCACGCAGGAAGCGAAAAATTGGCTAAGTGTTGGGTGAAATCCTTCTCCTCGACGTCATTAGGCTGCCAAAATCCGCCGCATCCTCCTCCCTGTGCTCATCACCGCCGCCTCCTCCCCCTCCATGACCCCTCCGGTGCCGGCCCCTGCGATTAGAGTTTGACCGCCACACCGTCGCGCCACAGTTAGGGTTTGACTGCCGCAACGCCGGCCGCCGCCCTCGCCGGCCCTCGCCGCCCTCTCTGCTGCCCTTGTCGGCCGTGTGCTCCTCCTCTCCAACCTCGCCGGGGCTACGGTGTGAGGCCACGCGGCTGCTGCCCTCGCCGGCCGTGTCCTCTCCGACGACCTCACCGGTGCTAGGATTTGAGCAGCACGGCTGCCGCCGCCGTCCTCACTGGCCCGTGCTTGTGCTCGTCCTGTCCGAGATCCTCTGTGACCTCCACTCCGACCTCCTCTTCGACCTCCACTCTGACCTCTTCTGCTGGTATGCACAAACCATTCTTCTCTCTTCCTCAACCCCTTCTCCTCCATGCTAATGTTGCTATCCTTCCATACTTGTTGATGCTAATGCTTGTTGAGTAATGGTTGAGCAATGTTGTGTTTCTTGATATCCTTCCAAACCTACCTATCCTACTTGAGCAATGGTTAGTTGGTGAGTTGGATGGTTCTGGAATCTTCGATGTTCATGATGTGAGAATTGAGTTGGCCCATTTTGTTTCACACTGAGCAAAGTGCCTTAGGTCAATGATGTGAGAATTGCAAGCGCAGGAGGAGCACCCTTAGGTGTTGCAGCCGCGTCTTGCTTGAGGTTGTTGTCTGGATTTTTTTTGTTGCTAATGAACAGTACACCCCCATAGTGCATCCTCCCTGTCTATGTAGCACTATTTTCTATTGGTATTTATAGACTGATTAGTAGCTTTGATGAGAACTTGTAATATTAATTGAGACCTAAGGCACTTTGCAATAATGTTTCTATGCATTGCAAAATTCTGATGAGGCACCACCCATCATTACCATGAGAACTTGTAATATTTTTTGTTTTGAACTATGCCAATGTCACTGCTAATGATGCCTAAACCCAAATCAGAGCACATGCCATGCTGCCTTTATTGGAATTTTTGTTTTTGGCCTAAGTACACTAAATTGAGATGAATTGGGATGAGATTGAGATGCATTGGGATAAGTTTCAAATGATTGTTCAGTTTAAAATATTTGGAAGGCTTAAAGTCTATCAATGCACCCATGGGTTCAGGCATGAGTAGTTCTTGGCAAGTTTAACTGTTGTCATTTGATTTATTTTCTCCAAGGTTTCTCTACTCAACTCTACTCTCTGCACAGATGTGTACCTATGATACTGTCACTATATCTTCTCTAAGTCACTTAACTTTGAAATTTGGCTTCAATTTCATTTCATTGTTGATTGTTCCAAGCTCATCACTGTATCTCTATCCATATCTGAATCTGCAGCAGCAGAGTACCTGCACAGACCAAGGTCTGTTCAATTTCTTGTGCAACAATAGATCATGTAGAACTGAAGAAAATTAGGTGCTCTACTTTATTTGCTTGTCGATCTGGTGGTCTTGTATGTGACCATATGTGTTCATTATGGCTAGCTACTAAGTCTCGATTAGAGATTGTTATCATTGCAGCGGTGCACAATCAGCATGCTAGCTCTACCTAGATATATGCCTGCTGAACTAAAACTGAATTATGTCATTTCAGTTTTAGGGTGTCCTAAAACTGAACTCTGTCAGCAATTTCATGTGGATAATAACTATTGCATCCCATACCTTGTTTACAGAATGCTTGGTTACATTGCATAACTGAGCAAAGTGCCTTAGGTCAATGATGTTATTGTGCTTCTTGGATATGATGATGGATATTTTGATTTTTACATACTGAGCAAAGTGCCTTAGGTTAATGATGTTATTGTGTTTCTTGGACATGATGATGGATATTTTATTTTTTACACATTGAGCAAAGTGCCTTAGGCCAATGATGTTATTGTTGATCTTAGACATGATGATGGCTATTTATATTTTTATATACTTGTAGGCGCAGGAGGAGCACCCTTAGGTGCGGCAACCGCGCCTTGCTAAACATTGTTGACTGCAATTTTTGCTTGCTACTAATCAGTACACCTCTACAGTAGCTTTGATGAGAACTTGCAATATTAATTGAGACCTAAGGCACTTTGCAATGGTGTTGAATATTAGCTCATTCTTTTTCACAGTTCATATTGAGACTTAAGGCACTATGTAATGATGTTGAGTATTAGCTTATTCTTTTTCACAGTTCATATTGAGACCTAAGACACTTTGCAATGATGTTGATTATTAGCTCATTCTTTTGCTGTCTAACTCTCCTGCAGCTGTCCAACTCTCCTCACCCCACTCCTGTCCTCTCCTACCGCTATCCAACTCTCCTCTCCTCTCCACTCCTGTCTTATCCTATTGTTGTCCAACTCTCCTCTCCTCTCCACTCCTGTCCTCTCCTACTGCTGTCCAACTCTCCTCTTCTCTCCTACTACTCCACTACTACTACTCTCCTCTCCTCCTCCTACTCCTCCTCTACTCTATGTTGTCCTCCTCTTCTACTACTCTAGTCTACTCTACTTGTCCTACACTGCTAGTTACTTGCTGCTAGTAGTATACTCCCTCCATGTTGGTAAAAGAAGTCGTTTTGGACAAGGTTTGGGTCAAACATTGGGAATATAAATCATGAATAACTTTTAAGTTGTTCAGTTTGGAAATGTGAAAACAATATGAATAGATTTGTCTTGAAATATACTTTCATAAAAGTATACATATATCACTTTTGAATAAATATTTTTATAGAAAAATGAAGTCAAAGTTATGCTTTGGAGACCGTGTCGTTGTCTAAAACAACATCTTTTACCAACATGGAGGGAGTACTTCTTTGTGGCATATGCTGGTCCTATACTACTAACTTAGCACTGCAATTGAGATGATGAAGATGCTTTTTTCTGCCATTGCTAAATCTTTACTGTCCTGTCATACTACTACTGCTGCTGCTATATTTTTGCCAAGCACCAGGTGATATATTTTTTTGGGCAGACAGTGGCTGCTCTAGTTGTTTTGGTAAACAGCTGTTGCTTGGTGGATCTGCAGGGGTCTTCCAACCATGTGGCAACAGCTGCTGCTTTTTTTTTTTGCTAACTCTTCCCTCTTCTCTCCTCTCCTAGCTTCCGACTTAGGTAGTAATCCTCAATACCAACACCTTCGTGAGACTGAAAGGCTAGCTCTAGGTTGTTGATAGCTTGTTGAACGGTTTAGACTTGTGAATTTAGACTGTAATAATGGACTTGTGAATTATGACCAGTAAATTTAGACTATGTAATAATGATGGACTTGTGAATTGTGACTTATGAATTGGACTTCTAATGATGGTCTATATAATGCTCTTGTGTTTGTGGATGCATATATGTATATATGTGGTGGTCAAATTTGAATTTGAATTATATATGTATATATGTATACATGCTGTGGTCAGCTTTGAATGTATATTATTTAATTTTTTTTTCTGGAAAATACATTGTAGGGGCGGTTCTTGACTGAACCGCCCTTACAAATAGAAACAATAGAGGTGGCGAGTTCTACAACCACCCTTACAAATTGATTTTTAGGGGCGGCTGACATTACTAGTCGCCCTTACAAATGGATTTTTAGGAGCGGCTAAAAACACCAGTCGCCCCTACAAATGGACCATTTATAGAAACGGTGTGGTTCGCCCCTACAAAGGCTCTTTAGCCGCCCCTAAAAACCCAGACTGTAGTAGTGAAATCGTTTCAGGTACGCATACAAGAAGATAGCTGCATCCAGCATGTATGCACAAAATGTCCGCAGCTGCGTCAAGGTGTTCTTTTAATTCACCACCGAGATTGTTGGCAGGAGTAGTATTTTTGGGTGTCCCATATGGCTGCTACTCCGCATTTGGATGGTTGCTAGATTGAGTAGGGTGCGTGTTGATTTCTTCCACCCATTCGTTGTCATCCAGTTTGATGGAGACGAAGAAGGCCAGGCTCTGGCTCCTCTGGTCGGTGTACAGCCCAAAGATGGCGAACATGGAGGTGGCCGAGGACCGCGAGGCGATGTGTTCTGGACGCCCTGGTCCCGTAACAGCAGTGGAGGCGGATGGAATGCGTGGCCCTTCATCTGGATAGTGCCGTCAGTCCACACCAGGAGGGCACTCGGTGTCACTGCAGCCACGCTGTCGAGGGTGAGGATAAACAATGATGCATGCACTAAATTGTCTAAGACTCCAGGTACTCCATGTTTTTGGGTAACCCACAAGAATGGGGCAGGTTCTGTAATTAGATTTTTGGGACGGGTTGGGTTGACAGGAGAAGTTATTGAATTATGGGGTGGGGTGGGTTTTACCCCATTAGCAGGGCCAGGCACTGCCGACTTGGGCCTAGCTGCCTTGTTGCTGGTGTAGTATGTGGGGACATGGCAGTGCGATAATGTCGAGGGGGACGTCCGTTTGGTCATCGTCGACATTGCACCTTGGTCCATGTCTCCCTTTGAGCGATCCTAGGCGTCTCTGTCGATGTAGTTGGGGCTCCTTCAGCGTCATGCAGGCGAGTTGCTCCTCCACCTGTGCTAGAGGCACCCATGATCCTCCGTCATCTTCTCCTCCTTGCCTTGGTGGAGAGCGTGTCTCCACCATCACCACGTTAACAGCGTGGTAGTTAGGGTTGACAACATCAGGATCTAGTGTCACACCCAAATTTCTTATTTTGGGTTGTGCATGAAAAATACTAAATAAAATAAATGATTTCAATATTTGAATAAATTTATTAGATAAAGTTAAGTTGCTGCTAATTTAAATATAGAAAATTGTGGTTTTAAACTTTTTTCATATTAATTTGGTAACGTGTGTTTGTGTAATGCTTGTCTTTGGTGTTGGTGAGTGCTATTATTTTCAAAATACCATAGGACGACGTTTACTTCTCATCGGAAAAATTTTTGGTATTTTCTGGATTTAAAATTTCAATTTCCGTGAGCTTAATCTTTTTCCTTGATCTCTTCATCAATCTTTTCATAAGCTCAAACTCATTTGGTTGAGTTGCTTATCTTTCCAAGAGTCTCCAGTATTTTCCCGTGATTTTTCTGAGCTCCGGGCTATTTTTTACGGCCAAAAAGGTAATTCTAGATTTTCTAAAATTATTTTTATTCGCGGAATTAAAATAATCCCGAAATTAAAAAATTTTGAAAAATTTCCAAACCCTACAACTATATATATGCCGGCGTAGCTCTCGACGCCCTGGTTTCAGAAGTACAACCCTTATCGCGAGCCGTCGCTCGTAGCTCTCTCCACCCCTCGCCGAAGTTCTTCATCTACAGCTTGCGTTCCGGCGAACTCTCCGATGAGCTTTTCCGGCCAAACCGTCGCATCCCGACGCCAACCACCACCACCAAGAGGCAGCCCTCGTCGTTCTCTACACCGTGGTATATCCGTTTGCGCGAATCCATCGCTGTTTCATTGCTGTTTCATTGAGTTCCCATCTCATCTGGCTTCTCTTCGGCGAGGTTCCACCATGGCTAACCGGAGCTTCTCCAAGCCTAAGGTAGAAGATGATACTATTTACAGTTTTGCCACTAATTTTGTTTTAATCATAAAATCTCTGTTTTAACTCCGATTTGACCCGTTCAAGTTGCGTTAGATTCGTATTTGCGAGCTCTACATGTTAGTGTAGCTGTACAGTAGGTTTGGAAAGTTTAATTTTCGAGTTTATATTAAAATAATTATTTATCTATAGGAAACCTTAGAAAATTCATAACTTTCACGTTTTAAATCCGAATTTCATGATCTTTACGTCTGTGTGATCGTAGTAACATGTAGAAGAGTTTTACAAACTTTTTATACCATTTTGCTACTGTTGGTGTACTGTTTTAATTATGTTTCTTTGTTTGCTTCGTGTATGATTGCTCGGATGATTGTGTGTTGATGCTTGATGATCGAGTATAGACGGTGAGCAGTTTCTTGATGATCAGGAGTATTATTTTAAGCCAGACCAGTAGTATCATCAGGAAAGCTTTGATTAAGGCAAGTATAACATGGGATTATCCTTGTTACTTATTCACTGAAATTATCATATATATGCATGTGTCTTACTTGACAACCATAGAGATTATAACTTAGCTATTGATATCTTATTTCCTTATCACCTATGGGTTGTGCATTTGGGTAGCTATTGCTAGTGCTTAATTATGAACAATGATCTTGTAATTTGATTAATGGATTAAGCAACCAACCATTAAGATGATTTTATTACTATTGAAAGGGGGCTAGAGCAAAGGGTTATATTATTGCTCTAGTTACTCTCCGTAAGGACTTACCAGTAAGTGATAACCGGGATTGACAGTACAGCTACGAGGGCTATATGGCTCTGGCTCTAGTTGTTCAAGAGACCTTTTCTAGCTTGTTAGTGGTTACCTTAAATGTCGTAAGAATGGCTTTGCCACGTTGGGTGTAGGACAACCTCTAGTCTATGAGTATAGCCAAGAAGGAATTGTACCATTTGAAAAAGGGGTTCCTACATCTGCCTGCCGAGTGAATCTAATGGCCCTAACTTGTTAGACGAACTTTTGAATAGCTTTATATGGTCTCTGATGTTTTGGGCCTTGCAAACCTATGTATTTGGAAATCATGACTCACAGTGAAAGTGTACACTTCTGCGCAGAGTTTAATAAACTGGTATACTAGCCGTGCTCACGGATACGAGCGACCTTAGGGATTCTTACAGAATAGTTGATCACCATTGCTATATCATGCTTAATTATTGTTGTTACTATTATGCTCATGTTAATGCTATTCATTATCCTTATTATAATTGATCATTGATTCATTAATGGGAATTGGAATACCTTGATGCTATTCAATTGCTAATTATATGATGATTAAAAGCTAAACGCAGTCAAACAGTGTCTAGCCTTTTGTGCCTCATGAACCCTGTGTTATACTTGTTGAGTTCGACATGGACTCACTCTTGCTATTTCCCCTGCTGCTTAGAAGAAGGATGAAGGTGTAGTGGAGTTTCCAAAAGTCTTTCAGAAGTGTTTGGGATACGGAGCCACCAGTCAGCCGTCCCTGAGAGGAATGGAGCCTGAAGTTTAGTCATTGTTCCATGATACTCTGATGTAAGTGTTATTATAGATATGTGTACGTTAAATAAATAATATTGTTTCTGATACTTTTTCATTCTGACATATGTGTGGACTTCCTGGGCACATATATGATTAGCCTGGTTTTGTTCTTTAGAAAACCGGGTGTGACATCTAGGTTGATCCTCTTCTCGTTGATGGCTCTTTGAAGCCAGCTTTGAAGGCGATGCAATCCTCAATCGGGTGGTCAACGTACCTGTGATATGGGCAATACAAGGGGTTGTCAGCCATGTTTACTTGCTCCGAGCGCTGTGGCTTGGGAAGGTTGAGCGCCTTATGCTCCATCAGCTGCTCGAACATGTTCTTCACCAACTCCCGCTTGAAGATGTATTGTTTCTTGAGAAGGTCTTGAGATGCTCCATTAGCTGTACTAATATCTTAGGGAATTTGGTGCTTCTACCCCTATTCCAAAGTCCAATGGTGATTTTGCCCCTCTTTTTTTAACTTTGTAATTTCACCTTTGTTTTTTCAAACGAAGCTTCCATTTACCCCTACTTTGTACCAGCGTTTGAAATGGTTGGATTAAATGGTACCAAAAAAATAAAAAAGACACCTACACGAAAAGACAAAGATACCCCTTAGAAACTTCCCTTCCCTTCTTTCTCACTCGCTCACAGTCATACCGTTCGCAAACGCTAGCGAGTCGCTTGTTAGGGTTTTGCATTCCCCGGCGGCGGCGCGGCTCCCGTCGGCCTCTTCCTCCCTCCACCCCGCTCCCCCCGGCTCGCGCCTGCGGCAGCTAGGGCGTCGCACGGCCTTCAGGTTCTCAGCCGCCATCCCCCGGCCCACACAGCCTCATCCCTCTCCTCCACTCCTCATCTCGATCCAGATCCTCAAGGGTGAGCGCACGGGAGATGAGGACAGCGGCATGGTGGCGGCGTGCGAGGAGGTTGTTGTGGCTTAGGCTGTCCTGGACCGCCGCACGGGAGCTCGACAGCTCCTATGCGTATGCTGTCCACGGTAAGATCCAATCCTCATACCAAATTCAATTCCTTTCCGTCTCTTTCATTATTCCTTCTTTTTCTTTATTCCTTCTACAGATCCATGAGGTCACGCACGTTGGTCGAACTAAAATATCTACCTGTACCATCTAATTGCAAAATTTGTTATGTGTGACCATGTAATTATAATTTAGAAGAAGACAAGTTTCATTTGGATTTGTTTATATATATATATATATATATATATATATATATATATATATATATATATATATATATATATATATATATTGGTGGGACAAGATTTATTTGGATGTGTGTTTCTCAAGCTGTGAAGAAAGAGTATACTGTGCGAGCTGATTTCTCGAGCTGTGATTGGGTAAATCGGGAGTACCCGTACCCAAAACCGATAGCTGTGAGATATGTTTATATGGATCGTTAGCTGGAATACTGTTGATTTTTTCTAAAAATTATTCACCCTGTTCAGCAGGCTGTTTTTGCGGCTTATAAGCTGGCTGTGGCTGTTTTGTTGTGAGAGAAAAACACTGTACCACGGCTGATAAGCCGTGCTGATAAGACCAGCCGAACAGGGTGATTGAATTTTGCACTGATTCAACTTTGTAATTCTGTATCAAAATTGCCAAATTGCTCATCTGAAAAATAAACCCAAATATCAAAATAAAACAGGTGTAAAAATACATGAGCAAAGTTGTCCATTTATCCAAAAGTTAACGGCGTTAGAGTGACTTAACAGACTGGGGTAAAGTCTCCCACCGTTTTGAAATCGCAGGGGTAAAATCACAAAGCTAAAAAAATGAGGGCAAAATCACCGTTTGGCTTCAAAACAGGGGTAGAAACGCTTAAGCCCCTATATCTTAACATCACCAACATACAATAATTAACACCTAGAAACGACATAGGCAATTTTGTCTGGTCCTGTTCTTTCGGATCTAGTGAGCTTCAATCATGCACCAACTATGTCGTTTGTATAATGATTCCACAACATGCACATGACTAAAATAGTGCTCTTAACAATGGTGCAACATGTCATGACGTTGTGATGCGTGAAATATGTTATGCTGGAGGTTGCTGCAGGTGTCAGGATTGTACCAAATATGTAGTTTGTATATAATGATTCCACAAGATGCATGAAATTGTCTGCGTGGACTGCAGCAGATGGAGGTAAGCTTGTTTCATTCTAGTTTCAATAAAACTACACTAGACTGGTGGAGTAGCAATAAAACACTAGTCTTTGGTATTTGTGCAAGGGGTCCTTGGAAAACTAGACTGACTTACTCTCCCTGTATCGGATTTAGAAGTCGTTTAGGATAGCGACAAGGTCTCCAAAACACAACTTTGACCTCTTATTTTTATAAAAAATATTTATAAAAAAGTGATATATGTATACTTTTATGAAAGTATTTTTCAAGACAAATCTATTTATATAATTTTTACATTTGCAAACTCAACAACTTAAAAATTATTGATGACTTATATTCTCAATGTTTGACTCAAACCTTGTCCAAAACGACTTCTAGATCCGATACGGAGGGAGTATTGATGTCAGGCTCAATTACACGAGGGACATACAAACACTAGACTGGAAGAGTAGCAATTCCTTCGGATTTCGCTGATGAGTCGCCACGCAAAGGTTGGGCGCTCATATGACTCCTCCTTCTGATCATGAAGGAGAGGCCGAGATGGAATGCCATGTAAACCAGTACGCCTAAGATCAGCAGCAAGACATACACAGTTGTCTTCCACCCCCTGCTCGAGCCGGCTGCGTAGGCAACTAGGAGGCCAAGCAAGTCCAGCACAATTGTTGTGTTCATCACCACAAGCCACCTCCTGCGCCATTTCTCGTTGCGAACGCCAATTAGCTTCTCCGGTGGTACCAGGAGCAGCAGGATGACCACGACGGACGCCATGAACGAGGAGGAGTTGCTGTAGAAGAAAGCCAGGTACCGGTGCCTCCTGTTGTCATGCATTACCGAGTTGCCGGCTTCGTACCCACCGCTGCTCTGCCAAGCTCCGCCCGGCGGCTCTAGGCCGGCCTGGTAAGTGACACTTGCCACAAGGATCCCTAGCAACATGAGGTACTTACGGTTGGCATGTATGCTCTTCTTTTTCTTGGTGTCCTCGTCCTCCTTGTCTTGTGTGTTGGTCTCTATTGGTGCCCCTTGTGGAGTTTTGCTGCAGCCCGTGAAACAAAACACCAGGAACAGTAGGACTATGAAGAAAATGACCACTGCCACCAACACGAATATGTAGATGGATGTCTTCAAATGTTGCGTGCTTCCGGCAGCGTAGGCGCCCATGAGGCCAAACAAGCCTACCCCCGTGCACACGGACAGCGCGTGCGTCCGTATGGCTGGCCTGTACAGGTTGGGGTTGACGAGGAGGAGGATGAGGGCGATGGACAGCATGAAGCTCAACGAGTTGCAGTAGAAGAAGGCCTTGTAGCGGCGCGGGAAGTTGTACAAGAGGATCGAGTCACCGGCGTGGTGCCCGGACTGGTCGTCCTGCAGTAGGAACCCTCCTGGCGGAGTGAGGCCAGCTTGGTAGGTGATGGTCGCCGCCAAGATGGCGAAGAGGAGCAACCGCTTGCGCGTCTTCTCCACCAACTCATTGTCACTCTCGCTCCTTGTGCGCGTGTCGTCCTCCAGCGTGATGAAGATGACGTGGATGACCACGTAGACGAGGACGGCGCCAGCCAATGCCATGGCATGGATGGATGTGTTCACGTCCCGGGAGCTCCCTGCCGCGTATGCACCGATGAGGCCGAAGAGGTCCAGTATCATGACCGCCTCCAGCACATGGTGCTTAAGCAGAAGCTTCCTCTGGACCAGCACGATGGCGACCAGGGACGCCACCAGCGACACCGAGTTGCAGTAGAAGAAAGCCTTGTACCGCCGAGCATTCGTCGTCAGGAGGATCGGGTCACCGGCGGTGTGGCCACCACTGTTGTCTTGCCAGCCACCGCCCGGCGGGTCTAACCCCGCTTGGTAGGTGATCGTCGCTGCCAGAGTGGCGAGCAGCAGAACAAGAGAGCGAGCCTTGTCAGCTGCTTTCTGCTTCTCTGTTTTACCCTCCGTGACCCTGATTCGGAGAGAAATTATATTAAATAAAAGAGTTCAGTGCAATCAATATTGAATGTTGTGAATGCCAATGATTTGCAAAGGAAGAGTGAGCGGTACCAAATCGACGCAAACTCTGAATACTACCTGCCATTGGTGTTCATGCGACCATTTCGTGTTGATGGTGTTGATGGCTCTCGCAACACTTTGGTCCTGTTGATGACCCTTGCAACCATTAGGAGCAAGAGGAATAAACATATTTATTTCAATTTCAACTGCAATGTTGAACATTATTAGTTACCTGAAAAAAAAATTTCATTTCTTTCCATTTGGCGTGGATGTGATCTGCGACAAAGTAGAGGATCGAAATACACAGCAGAACGGCAGCTATCAGGCTGAACACATAGATGGTCGTGTCGGTCTGCCTGCAGCTGCCGGCGTTGTACGCGCCGATGAGGCTGACGAGCGCGATGACGATGAACCCGTAGGCATTGATCTCGCGGAGCTTCGTGTCCAGAAGCACCACGATGATGAGCAGTGACGCGACGAATGCTGTGGTGTTGAAGCCGAAGAATACGGCCAGGCGCGTGTTGTGGTGGTCCTTGAGGATGGCGTCGCCGGGGCGGTGCCCGGCGCCAGCGCTGTCCCAGAAGCCCCCCGGCGTGCTCAGCCCGGCCAAGTACGTGATGCTCACGGCGAACGTCGCGAGAAGCATCAGGACCTTGCGGAAGCGATCGTTCGCCTTGTCTTGTTCGACCTTGTTGTTGCCGGGCACTGAAGCAAGCGCCGCCATCAGGGCCCTGCGCAACCTTTTTTTCGGCTTCTGCCGTTCTTTTTCTTTTTCGGGGGCGCCGCCGCCGGAACCGGAGTGGTGAGGGTTTCCGCCAGCCACCGAAGCAAGCGCATCGGCCGGGACCGGTTGCCATTCTTCGACTTGGCCTCCGGGCACGCCGCCGGAGCCGGTGTCGGTGAAGCACGAGGCCACCGCCACCTGACCAACGAGGTAGAAGAAGACGACGCCCACCAGCACCGAGGAGTAGACGGTGGTGAACGTGTCCCAGCAGGTGCCAGCGGCGTAGGCTCCCATGAGGCTGAGCAGGTCCAACACCATGGCCGCCTGCAGCGTCCGAACTGCGATCCATTGTCTCTTCATGTACTGGACGATGATCTTGGAGCCGGAGTACTTGTCCTTGTAGTCATCCAGGTAGGCGAGGGTGAGGGTGATGATGATGACCACGAGCGACGCGGCGAACGCGGTGGCGTTGCAGTAGAAGAAGGCCAGGAACCGCTTGTGGTGGGTGTCCCGGATGACGGGGTCACCGGCGATGTGCCCATCGGCCGTGTCCTGCCAGACGTCCCCCGGCGGGCTGAACCCGGCAGCGTAGGTCACGGTGGCCACCAGCGAGGCCAGCAGCAGGATGTACTTGCGGAGCTCCAAAGTGACTTTGGTGGAAGTAGCATTTTGGCTGTTGTTGGGAGCTGTTTGGTGATCGGTGGTATCAAGCTCGGCTTGCGGCATGGTGTCAAGATCTAGATCCTCCATTTGCAATCGCAACCTCAACTAGCTAGGACACGGTGTTTCAAGCTCTCTCTGATCAGATATATAAGGGGGCACATGTGGTGCTGTTGGCCAGCAAGGCAGCGTGACTAAAGTAGAAGCCCTAAACATAAAATATGACGATAGGCATCATCGTCAAGATGACACTAATTGTAGGGCAGCTTCCTAAGGCTTTGGGAAAGCATATATATATAGTGTATTCCTTCCAATCACGCGCAACCAGATTTAAGTGTCAAGCTAAGAACATCTCCAACGGACCCTGTTTATTCGGTAATGATACAGTGAAGACGTCCGACGCGTCCGGACGCCTTCTCCCCACTCACTCGCCTCCTCACTCGCTCGCCTCCTCCCCACCTTATCCACTTCTCTTCTTTTTCTCGGTTGCTCCGCTCCGCCTGCGCGCTCGTCCAGCGCCGCGCCCGTGCGCTCCTCCCCACGCGCGCCTTTGTGCTGCGCCGGCGCGAGCCCACCCTCCTCCCTCCCCTCTCCCCTTCCTTCCTTCCTCCCCTCCCTGCTCCCCCGCGCCTTTCCCCCGCTGCGACAAGCTCGGCCTCCTCACCACTGGAGTGGGCGCGACGGCGGCGGCATCCGGTGAGCCCGCCGACCTCCGCTCCCTCCCTGGTGCTCTGGCCCTCGCGCGCCGCGACCTCCATGGGCTCCGACGAGGTAGGTGGGGAAGGATCTGGATTTGAGGCGCCCCTTCCCCCCGCCTCCCCCGTCTGGATCTCGATATGGTCCCTCCTCTTCCTCCCCTTCCTCCTCCTCGCCCCCCTCTAGATCTATGGTTTTGATGGCGGCTATGGTTTTGTGGCGAGACAGATCTAAGCTACATGCAACAGATGATGTGAAACACGATTCTCTGATGTTGTGGTAGCTTCTTCTCTTTTGTTGCAGCAGCTTCTTCTCCTTGTGGCGAGTCAGATCTAAGCTACATAGCTACAGATGATGTGAAGCATGATTCTCTGATGTTGCAGTAGCTTATTCTCCTTTGTTGCATTAGCTTCTTTCTCCTTGTTGCAGTAGTTTCTTCTCCTTTGTTGCAGTAGCTTCTTCTCTTTTTTGTTGCAATAGCTTTTTTCTCCTTGTTGCAGTAGTTTCTTTTCCTTTGTTGCAGTAGCTTCTTATCCTTGTTGCAGCAACTTTTTCTCCTTTTGTTGCAATAGCTTTCTTTTCCCTTGTTAGCTATCTTCTTCTTGTTACAATAGCTTTTTCCCTTTGTTACATTAGTTGTTTTTCAATGTTTCAACAGTTTTTTTGGTTTGTTTCACCAGTTTCTGTTTGTGTTTCATTAGGTGTTTTTCGATGTTTCAACAGCTTTTTTCGTTTTGTTTCAACAATTGTTTTTCATTTGTTTCATTAGGCGCTCTTCGCTGTTGCAATAGCTTTTTTCTCCTTTGTTTACAGTTCGGGGGGTGGACTATAGTGGTGAGCTGGTGGCGGGAGGCGGAGGTGCTAGGGTCGGCGAGGTTGGCGGCGGGACAGATCCGTGCGCGGGGGAGGTGGGGGGCGCCTTTCTTCTCCGTGCAGGTGGGCGGGGCGGGGTGGTCTTCTCCGTGCGGGGCGAGGCGGGGGTCGCGATTTTTTTTTTCTCCGTGGGGGCGGGGCGGGGACGTGCGGGGCGGGACCGACGGTGGCGCTCGCGGGGTGGGGGCAGCGTCCGGACGCACCCCTGAGCCGGGCGTCCGGGCGCTAGCAGCCCCCCTGTTTATTTGGACCTCATCCTACATTTGGTTGCTTATGGATAAAAACCTCAGAACAGAAGAACGAATTTAGACATGAAAAGCTTATATAGAGTAGTGGAACCAAATGTCGGCCTGTTCGGTACAACTCAATTTATCAGCTTTTGTTGGCTTTGGCACTAAAAGCAACTTATCAATAGAGCTGAATCTGTTTTTTAAATGTTTGGTAAAACAACTTCTCAGAGAAGAGAGAGAGAGAGCGCCAATAGAAGCTAGTATTTTCAGGAGAGGAGCTGAAAACAGCTTTTAGAGAGAAGCTGTCTCATCAAGACATGTTTGGTAGGAGAAGCTTAAAACAGCTTTGTGAAGCTGGGGCAGAAGCCCTACCAAACAAGCACGTAAAAACTAGTGGAATCAAATATTCATTTTTTTACTATTGCTCGTCGTCTCATGTAAAGGTGTTCCCTAATTATAATTACACAAGGGTGGAATCGAAAGAAGTTAAGAATGCAAATCATTTAAAAACAAGATGGTCATTGACCAATGCAATTTCCGGTCTTCCCCTCATGTTAAATCTTTCGGGAACGTTGCTTCGGGGAAGCTGACTTCTACTTGGGCTGCGGCTTCTCGCTCCTATGGTCCGTACCGAAGGTAACCTCTAAAAAGTAATTGCAAACTCATCGCAATCAACGAGGTTAACTAAAGTTAGTTAGCCTAGAAATACCAAGGGGGTGGTGTCCTTCACGTGCCATCATCCCCCAAGGCGCCAAGCCAGCAAGAAAAACCATGAGGTAGTACAACCTGATCTAGATACTTGCGTAGTTTACATTTACATGAGTGAACTGTGATGATGACCACCATCCTTAAACTGTGAATCTGTGATGTGATGTACTCTGCTCCGTCCCAAATTAACTGTCGTTTTGGGTTTTTGTGCCGTAAGTTTGACTAGATTTTTAGAAAATACGTGTAACATTTGTATCTTCAAATAAATTTATTATGAAAATAGATTAAAAGATCTATCTAATGATATTAATTGTGTACTATAAAAATTAATATATTTTTATATAAAATTAATTAAAGTTATTTCTCGAAAACGAGAACGACATTTATTTTGGGACGGAGGGAGTAGAATGGATGGCAACCATAATATACTCCATCCGTCTCAAAATAAATGTCATTCTCGCTTCCCGATAAATCAACCTTTCTCAACTTTGACTAATTATATATAAAAATATTAATATTTATAATACATTATTAGTATCATTAGATAGATCGTTGAATATACTTTTATAATAAAGTTGTTTGTAGATATAAATGTTGCACGTATTTTCTATAAATTTAGTCAAAGTTGTGAATGTTTGATCTGCACGTATCCCATAACGACCTCTGTTTTGAGACAGATGGAGTACAATACAACTACCGTACCATATAGTACAGACATGTATCTAATCTGTCATTGACTTGGCTCTGGGCGAGTCGCCGAGGAAGATGCCTCGCATCTGCGACGTATGTACTGAATGAATATCCCTAAACTAAAGGCTGCCAAATCAGACACAAGGTACGTACTAACGTGCCTGCATGCATTTCTAATTGCAACTTGGCATAAATAAGCATCTCCGAGATGTGAACGCATGGGAGGTAAGTCTTTGATTTCGGATCTCCCGTCTCACATAAAGTAAGAAATTTTAAAGCCCCAATGACCACCATGCGTGGACTTGTTGACTCGAGTCAGTTGTGCTGCTGGTTTGTTCCAGGCAGAGCCTGGATGTCGTTTCTTTGTTTGGACCCATTTTCACAAGAATCTATACAGCCGAAAACCTCCAATGCAAAAGAAAGGCTGGCGGTATGATCCGATTTGCAAAATCATATCATACGACAAACAAAACGGTGAATCATCTCTGCAAGGATTGCCCATTTAAAAATAGGTCTAGAACTGTTAGGTTTAATCCCACATCGGTAATTGATGATGGGGGAGCACGACAAAAAAGACGGAGGCAGCCTCATCTATCAGCTGGCTAGTCTTTTGGTTAAGTTAGGTCCGAGGCTTAGGTAAGTTGTCGGCTCTAGTGGACCTAGGCACTGAGCGAGTGCTAGCTCATATGTATTGCGAGCCGGTCTGGGTCCGTTGTGCACTCAGCCAAAGTGTGTCTGAACATTTGGAATGAACGCACTCTAATAGTACATCTAATCTGTCATTGACTTGACTCTGGCGGACGTACTACTGACTCTGGCGGACGTACTACTGAATGAATATCCCTAAACTAAAGTCTGCCAAATCAGACAACGAAGGGAGGTAAGTCTTTTGATTTCTCCCGTCTCCTAAAGTAAAAAGTTTTAAATCCCCAATGACCACCATGCGTGGACTTGTTGACTCGAGCTAGTTGTGCTGCTGGTTTGTTCCGGGCAGAGCTAGATGTCGTTTCTTTGTTTGGACCCTTTTTCACAAGAAGATTCTTGTACGGCCGAAAACCTCCAATGCAAAAGAAAGGCTGGCGTATGATCCGATTTGCAAAATCATGTCATATGACTAACAAAACGGTGAATCATCTCTGCAAAGATTGCCATTTAAAAAAAGTCTAGAACTGTTAGGTTTATCACGCATCGGTAATTAATGGTGGAGGAGCACAACATATAAGGCGGGGGCAACCCTCACCTATTACGCTAGTCTTTTAGGCTGATTTAGGCCAAAGGTCTTAGAATGTTGTCGGCTTTGGTGGACCTAGGTCTAAGAGGGTGCTAGCTCGTGTGCATAGCCGAGCCAGGCCCAGGGATCCATTGCGCACAAGTGGTGGAGAAAGGCGGGACTTCGATGGATTATTAATTGTTTAATTAACACAGGAACGTCATCAGCCTTTCTGATTAAAGAAGCGGTAGATGTGTATAGTTGAGCAATGTCTCCAAATAATTAAGTTATCTTGGTGTTTCTTCTTCTTTCTTTTCTTTTCTTTCCATAGTGGATATAGAATAAGTGGTAAGTGGTGCTGGCTGTTTGGCCTGTTTTTTCTTCCTTTTTTTTCCCTAATAACGCAGCAAAGCTTTTGTTGTCCGTTCTACAAAAGTTGATTTCTAAATTTGCCTCCGGACATCACATTTCATACCAAATTAAGTAGCAATACTGTGAATATTCTTTTATCACTCCTCGTACAGTTAATCATTTGTGTAATATATGGTCCTCTTGACACACATGCATACACTATTATTTGGGAGGTTCTATGTCCAGCCAGCTATTTTGCAACGAGGCACAACCGCACAAGCATCTCTTAGATGCTCCTGGCAGAATGGATTACATACTATGTCTTTTGTTCAGAGGATGGAATGCCATAGGATGGGTCGATTTGTTTGGCGTCATTGGTTGCAGAACAATAATGATCTCCTAGCCCTGTTGATCAAAGAGAAAACTGTGTCTAGCCTTGTCGGTCAAGGCACATGATGTTCCTAGCCTCATCAGTCAGGGGCGGAGCCATGTTGCTGACTGTGGGTGCGGCCGCATCCACCTGAAAATCCGAAAGCCATGATGAGCCTCATCAGTCACCCATGCTGCTGACGACTAAACTTTCACCTCTTTCGCACCCCCAAGCGCAAAGTCATGCACCCTAGTCCTGTCAAACAAAGTTAGCTAACTAAGCAAGCCCAACACACTACTAGTTTGTAACCTTTGCACTACAAGTCACCAGGAAAACTGGAAAAGAGAGATTGCTTCATCTTCATTCACTAATCCGTCTGTCCGTCTACTGCCGCGCTGGATGCCCGACTCTTTGCCTCCTGTCTTCTGCGCCTCACGGGTGCTTAGCAGCTAGCCACAATAGACAACACTACAGCAGCAGAGCGCCGAAAATGTCTACTGCCTTGCTGGTCGGCGCTTTGGCGGGCTACGGCTACCGCTCGCCGGCTGTTCAACTCGGCAACAGTCGGCATCACTTCCGTCGGACCATGAATCCTTGTTCCAGTGTTGCTTTACCAGTATCCTTCCCCTACGTTGGTGACTGTTAAGATTTATTTTAGTGATCAATTAGGATTAGTCCACATCATTAGCAACTGCTAATGACGATTCCATTAGGCACACAGAGAGAGTATATACTAGCAAACATGGCCATGCATTGCAACAAGAATCTAATACATATTAGAATTAGACTCCATGTCATCTCTATATGTGATCTGTTCTAACTCGTAACTCGTATGAACTTGTCTCATGACTCATGAGTCCGAGTCGCGTATGAGATACAGATCCAATACGTCTTGGAATCTGATTATGTATCAATCATCATTAAACGCGAGCTATTTTAACTCATCTGAGCACGAGTCATATAAATACATACGAAAGAAACTCTCTACTATCCTTTAGTTAGGGGTATACTGACCGAAAAGATAGATGAAGAGAAATTTTGCCCCTTTAACATTATAGACTAGAAGAATACCCCACGCGTTGCCGTGGGAATTGCAGATTAGTGGATTGCGTGATATGATGACGTGGACAACAAAATGCTTACTACTCCGTCCCATAAAAAGAGTCGCCGTGGGAAGCGTGCTGGTCAAACTTTCTCAACTTTAACTACGTTTGTAGAAAATACGTGCAACATTTGTATCTCTAAATAAGTTTAATATGAAAATATATTCAAAGATCTACCTAATGATACTAATTATGTATCATAAATATTAGTATTTTATTAAATATATTTGGTCAAAGTTAAAAGATGTTGACTTTTTGGGAAGCGAGAATGACTCTTTTTTTGGGACGGAGGGAGTATGTGTCTTGCTGACTTGAGCATTGCAGTTGTATGTGCTAGTGGATTTTAATTGTATGTGATAGTGCATTGCCTAGTTGGACAGCTTGCATATTGAGATAAATAGCTAGTGGGGTTTTGCTTTATAAGAGTACTAGAAGCATACCCCGCGCATTGCTGTGGGATTTTCATAAAAGTAAATCTTGTATATACATAGCATTACTATATGGTATTCTGTATTATTTATATGAATTTGACTTGCATATTATTTTATTGTATCAAATATGGTAAAAGATCGTAAACCAATAGAAGAAAAATCAATAGAATATTTGATTACATTATAGAGGAATATGTGATGAAACAAATAGCGTGTGTATATGACTTGTATGTTAATAGATTAAAAGTATGATATATGATAGATATGACATGGACATTTTTTATAATTAATAGGATGACATGGACTTAGTGGGGAATGATGTGGATATCTTGTAAGAAGAGATAGAACATCTAGTGGGGACACTTATTGGGGAATGATGTGAACGCCTTATATGAAGAGAAAAATCATCTGGTGGGGTTTAGCTTTATAAGAGTATATAAATAAGATTTTGTTGGCATTATCGCCCTGTTCGTTTGAGTTATTCAGCGGAATCAGTAGCCATCCAGCAGTGTTTTTCTCTCACAACAAACCAGCGAACAGTACTTTCAGCCACAATAAACCAGCGAAACGAACAGGCTGTATATCTTTTATCTAGAATTTTTGTTAATATATTTATTGTAAGCATGGACGACCATATTTTAATACTCAGTTGGATGGTTTTGTTGGCATTGATAGATTGTCTCTCATATCTTTTGTGCATAACTTTTAATAATACATTAATAACTAACCATGGACGTACCACCGTATCTATCCATCTATCTATAAACTCTTATAAAGCAAAATCCCACTATAATATTTTTCTACAATTCCACGAAGCCACATCATCTCAAGGCCCCACCAAGTCACTAAGCTCAGTTTACACTTCCATCAAATATCATCAAGAAATGAAGAGACCTCAAAATAATTGATGCAAATCCATTGAGGAGCCAAGGGGGTCACGTAATAGTAATGGTATTTATTCATCGTGTAAAAGCATGCGACTCCACACAATAGATTGAAATCCCACCACACCACTTCCTCTCCCTAATGCCATATATATTTCGTCTCGACCGAAGACACTACAGCTTGACGCATAGTCTCAACTGTAGCATAAGTTCTATATCTCCTCGTCTCTGGCTCCCGTGCCTGGTTGTCTACCGTCGTGTAGAGGTGAATGTGAATGCCAAACTAATTGGCACCATGCATGCAGCAGACGCCATCAACACATTCAGGAGTAAGGCTGCACATTCTTCCTCTTCCTCCGTTGCTAGAGAATCAATTCCTTCCTCTACAAATTATATTCTCAAAATTGTAGTCCAGGAATTTTTCCCTTTTTTCCAGGATGCTACTAAGCTTTTATTTCATACACTACTGCAGAAATCTTTTTCGAGGCCGGCAAAAGCGATTTTCTGAGGCAGGCAAGCCAAACGCCTCCGACCAAAGGTCACAGTTAATCAGGCCTTGATGGAGGTGGTTGCTTGCCCGCCTCGGTAAATAAAATAGAAAAAATAAAAAAAGAAAAAGCCCATTGAGCCCATCGACGGGCCCGCCGAGCCCAATGCCACCACTACCGCCGCCCCGCGCCCAGCATGCCACCACCAACGCCATCGTCCTCGCCGTCCTCGTAGCCACCAGGATCCGACACCGGGGGAGCAACCGCCGTGGAGCTCGGCCGGCCTAGATCCGCCGCCGGGGCGCTCGGCCGGCATGGATCAGCTGCCAGGAGCTCGGCCAGCCTGGATCCACCACCGAGGAGCTTGGCCGGCCTGGATCTGCCGCCGAGGCGCACGGACAGCATGGATCCGCCGCCGGGGAGCTCGGACGCCGTGGATCCGCGCCGCCAAGAGCCACTGTTGCCCAGCCCGCCCACTGCTGTTGCTGCTCCGCCTGCTACCATCGCAAGATAGGCCGCACCCGCGGCCGGATCCGAGCGAGGGAGAGAGACCGCTAGAGGAGGCCGAGCCCACGACCGGATCCGCCACCCCTCCCGCGACGGGTGGCCATGCCGCCGCTCTGCCAACACGCACTCGTCAAGCCCCGCCTCCGAGCCATCGTCGCGTTGTGTGAGAAGAGAGGTGAAGGACAGAAGAGAGAGAGAGTGAGGCTGGTGAGGGAGAGAAGAGTGAGTGAAGCTAGTGAGGGAAAGGAGAGAGAGGCCAAGCAGCGCTGAGGAGCACAAGGAGCTGAGGGGCGCGCGGCACGTGAGGCTGAGCGGCGGGATGAGCACGCGGTGCTGAGGAGAAGAGTGAGGGAGAGAAGACTGAGAGGGCTAGGGTTTCGACTGATTATATACTATGATCAAGTTTTGGGCTGAGTAGGCTTCCTAGTGGGCTCAGCCATATTAACTGAGACGGGCCTTATAAGAGGCCCGGCTCCGAAAATGGGGGTATTTTTGGAGGCGGGCCACTTATAAGGCTCGCCTCGGTTAATAGATTTTTGGAGGCGGTTATTCCGTAAATCAATTTTACAAGGCGGTTGTTTGTGACCGCCTTGGTTAATAAAAATGCCTGCCTCGGTTAATCCCAGGCATTAACCAAGGCGGTTCAAATTCCTGCCCGCCTCCGAGCCCCTTTGCAAAATGCCTCGGTTAAGATTTTTTGTAGTAGTGATAGTTACATAATCATCCTCCATTTTCTTCAATTTCTTTCTATATTGAGTTTCTCCTTGCTGTTTCAACGTGATTACTCACTTATTTCTATACTTCGTTGCAACTATCCAGCCTTTTTAGTTTGCAAAAAATTTGATGTTTCATGTTCTATTGATTGAAAAAGTACTAGAGGTTAAACCACTATTATTTGAATTTTGGGCATGTGCTTATGTTTTCAAATAGAAAAGGGCTTTGTTGTGGTCCACTTACTAAATAGTTTTTATTTACTTATATAGTTTCTTATTACATAGCTCGCTACTTTTAAGAAAGTTTGGCGACAACCTGTGGGGTATCCTTCCAGTTTTACTAACAACGACATTGGTCCCGGTACTCAGTTGGATGGATTTTCAGACTTGCTAGCGCCCGGACGTCCGATCCGGGCCCTAGCGTCCGGATGCGGAGCGTGCGTCAATGTGTAGGGGGGCAATTTAAACCTACACCGCTACTTTTTTTTAAAAAAAAAACCTTCATCACTACAGTATTTACCAACAGTAATACAGACAATTGAAATTCTGTGAAAAGACCTTTGGTTTTCAAGTTCTATTCAGACTGCAATGAAAAAAATCATGTCAAAGAAGAATGGACAATATGTGCACAGATTGACATACTTGTAAGCTGCCATTCACTCATTAGCAAGTAGTACTTAATTGCATGCATGCAGCGACACATGCAAACTTCTAGTGGTGCAGCCGTGTATTCATGGCAGAACTGCAGAGCAAGGGGGGCCAGGACCCAGTTTGGCCCTCACGTAGCTCCGCCTAGGGATGAAAACCATCAGAAATGATGGATGGGAGGACAAATCACTTTTATTTTTATTTTTTTCTCAAAAACAAAATTGATACGATATTATCGGAAACGAATACGACACTGATATTCCGGTAATTTCGAAAATGAAAGTACTCGATTGAAAAATACATCGATAATGATAACCTATTAAAATGATATTAAAAAACGATAAAAACGCCAAACTATAGAACATGAGAAGAGCTATAAAACTAACCTATCTCACGTGACAATAGTAATAAATAAAGACACAATTGACAAGATCACAGGCTAAAACCATAGTTTACACCATCTTAGGTCTCAAACAAGCTAAACTCTAGATTCCATTCATGTTCATGGTAGAGTTAGGATGGTGCAGTACGTGATTGGTTGATTGCCTTTTTGTTTCTATACGGATGAAATATTTACCATATAGTTTCTTTCCATAAAAATATTTGCCTTATGTGTTTGCTTGTGCAGATGAGATGCTTAGATGTCGGCCAACTAGATCTAAAGTCTATGCATTACATAGTCTGTAAATAAATTAGGATTTAAGGCATTTGAATCAGTAACTACTGACGGTAAATTATCGGCTAAATACAGTAATCTTCGAAAATGGTCGGAAGAGGGCAAAATCATTTTCGCTTTCGTTTTCGATTATTTTTATCATTATCATTTTTTATTTCTGCTTCCATTTTCATTTAGGCCTAAAAATCAGAAAAAAAACTCAAAAACGATTTCTGATAATTGGAAATTATCATTTTCATTTTCATCCCTAGCTCCGCCAGTGCGCACAGGGAGGGAGCGCACCAATAGTGGTCCAACCCTTTTTAATTATTATATAAACAAGTGGATAACAATCAAATCATGAAAGTAATTAAGTTGCCAGGGAACAACAGGGGTTTGGGTATCCAAGGTCCATAATCAAAGCATAAAACACACCAAAGTCATTTAAGGATTTTCCTAAATTATTTTAGTATTTATTAATTAAGAAAAAAAATTTAACCATATTTAAATTAATTAAACAAGTTAGAATTATCAAAATAGTACCAAATTTTTTGTGGAGGTAGATATTAACACATGACATTTACACAAAAAGTTCTAGCATCACAGGATGAATATTTTGTTTACAAAAATTATGCAAGGTCCATTTTATAATTAAAAGAGGTAATTTTTAAGCATTCCAAAACTACTGAAAATGACAAATTCATATTTTTCCCATGGTAGATCATCTCATGACAAAGCTACACAACAAATTTTATAATTTTACCATGCACCAATAATTAGTTATGGATTTTACAAGATTCAGCACAGAAAATCATTTTCTGGAAATCAAAACCGGTTGGAAATCTTTTGTCACCCGCAGGCAGCCAACCACTGAGGCTCACAGGCGGGCCTCGAGGCTCACAGGTTGACCCGCGATTCCTCGCCGACAGCGAGGTCCCCGGTGGCGAGGCCGGTACCTATGGACTGAGCGCAACCACAGGGATCGATCTAGGGTACCGGTTGAACATCTAGGATTCCACGGCAAGCATAACAGTGGCTGCGACGGCCTGACGGCGGTTCGGTGCGGCGGAGCATGCCTCCGGCGAAGCCTCCGGCGATGGGGACGGCACCAACGGCCTCCCCACATCCACGCAAACCCACCTACGCTACTGGTTTAACGGATTAAGGCCTCGCATGAGCTTGCCTACAGCCATGGTGGCACGACGGGGCAGAGCACGGCAGCGCGGCGGCGGACGTGGTGTTTCGGCCCCTAATTAGCTTGGCTAAAGCTCGGCACACAACAAGGGAGCTTACCGCGACTTTAGGTACGGCTGCCGGTGATGATGGCGCGTGCGGCGGCATGAACTGACATCGCCGTGGTGTTCCAGCACGTCCTAAGGATGAAAAGGAAAACCGGTGAGCCGATTAGCATCACGACATCATGAAGAAGTTAAAACGATGAAGGAGAGAGCGAGAGATGCTCTGGAGGAGCCCGGCCACGGCGAGGTGACCTCGGCGGCCATGGGGGCACTGCCGCGAAGAGGAAGACGGCGCACGGGCGAATCCAGTGATGAGAGGCAAGGCGAGCGGGTCATCGAAGTGTGCAAGGAGTAGGTGAGGCAGGGTGCGTGAGCAATCGAGCTAAGATGCCACGGCAATGACGAATTTTGCCGGCGGGTTGAATGGTCGGCGGCGAGCAGGAAGGGAAAAGAGGGAGGACAACCGGCCATGGCTCATTATAACGGCGTGGGTGAGGCTTCCAGGCGTGCCACCACCTGCTTGAACATAGCCACATGAGAAGTTGCGTGTCCGCACGCCCTAAGGCGGCAAACGGAGGCGGCAGCCGTCGGTGAGCAGGCTGACTGCCTGCTGCCGACGATGGCACTGCTCATAGCTAACAGAGCCATTTTCTTCCCCTTTTTCTCTCGATTTTGTACAGAAACAAGATGATCGCCTTTAACAAAAATTTTTGATCTACACGAGACCTCCAACTTCTATTTAAGGATCAACATCAAAAGACAAACAGATTTTGAGATTTTGAATTTGAAACAAGGGTTCAGTGAAACAAGGTTTTGAAAAACAGATTTTGCTTAGCAAATTTGGGATTTAATTTAAGAGCAACCAAAAACCAAACATGACAACTAATTGCACATTATCAAAGCTCAAGTGTAAGACCAAACAATGGAACAAAAGTTGGACACATTTTATTTATGAAAATTCATGTAATAATTCTCCAAACTTTGAACTTATTAACTGATTTTCAGGGACTTAGCCATCAAAATGACTAAGTGTCGAAACCAGCATTAGTTCAATTTTTGGAGCTAAATTTTAACATGTTGGGAAATTTTGCCGTGGGACATCAGACAAACATGGTATTTGCTAGTGGACACCGCCAACTGAGAAATATGCCTAGTACCATTATGAAATTGCGTTTCTTTGCCACCAGACACCGCAGCCATAAAATTATTAATTTTCGCAATTTGGGAGTGAGAAAGGGCAGTGAAAAGACCATATTGCCCATGTGGTCATATTCCTACTCCCGACTCCAACCAGTGAGGTCCGTCCATGTCCTCCAATGGCCGACAGGCAGGAATAGCTCCGACCAACTCTAGCACCGGCACCGCCCGGGCCCGGTCCACAGAGTGCGTGGCAACTGGAGGTGCGTGTTCGTCCGCACCGCGAGCGCGAGCAGCCGTACGCACCGGTGAGAGGAGGCGAGCGCGCGGCGCGGAAGTACTCAAGCGATTGAGTGAGTCAAGCAGCGGGGCCGCCAAGGAGAGACGCGGAGTGGGACACCGACGCCGAGAGGGAGCCCTTGAACGCGTCGATGTCAGCCGAAGGGACCGGAGGTCGTTGACGGCGCAGATGAAATCCTAGAAGTGTGCGTGGCAGAGCTCTCCGATGGCCCGATCTCGACCTCGCGGTCTCGTGCCATGCCACTGTGGTCATCTTCCACCTTGGATGGGTAGCCATGGATGGCCTCTTTCACAGTGGGTGGGGCGCTCCGACGAGGGATGGGGATAGGGGCGGCTGAGCTCGTTGACTGGCGGCAGGGGCCCATGGCGACGACTCTAGGCCGCAGGGCGGTGCTGCTCGTCTCCAATCCAGGCATGGGGCAGCTCCGGCAGGCGGCTGGCAGTGGAGCTGTGGCGGCTAGGGCGCATAGCCCGAGCAAAGCAGGTACTAGTGGTGGCGTGGAGAGCCAAAGGCCAGGGCCAAGATGGTCGCCAGTGGCGGCGCTGTAGGGAGCACCCCGGGGTGCTGCTCCCATGTGATGCTGGGCAGCGGCATGACCATGATAGGAGGGAGGGAGCTAGAAACAGTGCAGCTGCTCGAAAAACAAAGAATGAAATCACCGGCCATGGAAGACCACGCCGGAGAAGAAAAGGTCGAACAGGAACAACCAGAGGTTGAAGACGAGGGCAAAAAAGTCATTTCTCGCACCTTCTCTCTCCATGAATAAGAGAAATGAATAAAATAATAGGTGCAATGTGTTACGACAAAGAATCCCAATTTCATAATGGTACTGGGCCAATTTCCGAGTTGGCGGTGTCCAATAGCAAATTACACATTTGTGCAGTGTATGTGAGCAAAATTTCCCTAACATGTTTGATTCAAAAATGTTATCAAACTTTCATTACACATGAAAGCACATACTTTATACTACAAAGTTTATTTTAACAAAATTTTAATTGTTTAAGCAAATTTACATATATAAAATCACAAAGAATATTAAATGATGTTTGTTAACATTTCATGTATCACTTGAAGCATATCATAAATAACTTAATCATGCTTATAACTTAAACATGAAATGCATTAGTGACTTAATACTTGATGATTATGCATGATGATGCTCATGATCAACGTTTTAGTTGCATTTAACATCTAGGCCACAACCTTGTCACTATAAACTTGCTTCGGGCACCGGTTAGCACTTGGTCTGCTAAGCAATGTCAGCCTACAGCTCTACGTCGTACCCAAACATGGGGGATTGCAAGGGACGGATAGGGCTATCACCACCTGCTGCCTACCCCTCAATCGTGGAGTACAAGACAAACGAAGGTAACTTCTAGCTTAGACACCACGTTTACGCTATCGGTTACTACTCTAGCGATGGCCAGGATCTTCCGTCTTTATCAGGAGTCCTCTACTAGAGCATCCATCACGGGAACGGACGATGAACCAGCAAGATTATAATGAACAATGATAACTTTACTTAAGAAATCAATTCCAAAGTTGAATAAGAACTTCTTACTTCAAGTAGTAAGATGATCGTAGAGGTACAAGTGGAGGAGCCGTTAGCTCTAGTGATCCTTTTGCTAAGCATACCGGGTACACTAATGGAGGTAGCTGACAACTCCGGTACTTCTCCAACTCTTGTCTCTCTCACTCCCTATACTACTCTAGCTAGAAGCTAAAGATGTGAATGAAGCTCTTCCTCTTCTTCTTCTCTTGTGTATTAATAAATGAATGAATAAATGAGGAGCCCTCCCCTTGCTTTTATACTAGCTTCAGTTCAGTTTGGGGGTTATACATGGAAACCTTTCAAACCAACCTCCTGGCGCCATTATTGAACCGCATGCTCAAGGTGGGGCTGAGCGGTGCTGGGGGCGGTGCGCCCGCACCAGTGGTGCGGCCACACCAGGCTTTGCCTACCTCGCCACCGCCTTCACGTGGTCGGTTCTTGTGTGGGCTTGGGCCACTTTTATGCTGGTGTTTGGCCCAGATTTGGAGTTGGATGGGCTGCCTTGTGATTCTTTTTTTGAAAGAAAGCTGCCTTGTGATTCTTTGGCCTGAATATGCTTTATGCTTTGCCTGATTGCGTATTTTGACATGTATTTCATACTTGTGTCCTACAAAACATATATATACCAAAACTCGTGGAAAATGTGAGTCGAAAGCCCTAATTCTAAGTTTTGGTATTCACATTTGTTTATTTTGTTTAAATGTTGGCGGTAAGAATCATGAGTTAAAACTACCAGACTCAGGATAATTCTTGATAGTTTTTATCATTCCCGTCAGTTTTTATCAAACCTTCAGTAATATGTACTGTCAGCTGCAAAAAAATCGATAGGAAAGATCGAGAGTACTCCTATCGGTTCTTTGGAACCGTCAGGAATTTAACTGAGCCAATAGGAACCGTTCACGAAATCCTGACAGCTGGAAAAACCCGTCAGGAATGACATCCTGATGGTCAAGAAACCGATGGGAATTCATTGCCCCGGCACACGCAGACAAGCCTCACGGGCCACGCGGGAAAAGAAAATTTGTTCACGGGCCATGAAAATTTTTTCGCGCCCAGACCATACGCACGACAAAAAAAGATCGCCTAGGCCCACACACAGTCCCCACTTCACGCTGAAGTATTAAACCCTAAAACAAACCCAGTCCCACCCCACACTCGGTCCTTCCCCACGCCACCAGCGCCGCACCCCAGCACATCACCCCCACTGTGCCGGCGCCGCTCCCTCCCCACGCGCTACCCCCTCCGCCTCCCGGTGCGTCAGCCCCTCCCCCATAGCCTCACCCGCTCATCTCCCCACCCTGCGTCCACCCCACCCAATCTAGCCGCGTCCACCGCCGGCGGCGCCCCCTCGCATCCCGGCCCGGTGGCGACCCAGGCTAGGGTGGTCGGATCCGCGACCCCTCCACTGTCTTCTCCTCAAGATGGGCGAGAGCGGGTAGAACCACGACTCCGCTGCCATGTCCTTCTTCATGGAAGGTGAGAGCGTGCAGATCTGGTGGGCTGCGAAGTCGGCGGAGGCTGCGGAGATCGTCTTCAACTGTCGTCTAGACCGCGTACTGAAGCCTGGCACCACCATCTCCATCTTAGGTGATTGATTCCTCCCTTATCCTGTTACTTGAGTCGGAGTACTGCTACATCTGAAGAGATTACTTGCCACTGGCTTCTGCGTCTCACGGTCATGGACTGAAGTACAGAAGTGCTTGATTTGAAATAGCCTGCTTATATTGTGATTTTTATCCTTCTGATGTTTCAAAATGTTTGCTATCTATAAGACCATAGCTAACTCCAGAGCGTAGTTCTTTACTGCAAAGTAACAATGTGGTTGTGGGAAGCTGCTAGTTCAGAAATCTTGAATGGTTTAGGCTTCCCTTGCTCTTTGTTTTTTGTGTGTAAGGCTGTTCTTATTCAGTCTCTAAAATTCTAAATCTAGGATGTACTGATGAACGTGATTTGACTAGTATGAACCTACAATTTCTTTGTTTTACTTCTTGCACCAAGCATGAAAAAATATTTAGTACTCAGATGGCTACTTTCTTGTGTAGAACTGATGCTTTCTTTATTTGTTATTGTGTTTTTGCATTTGACTGACAGCTAAAATACAATCAATGTGCATTTCCTTGCTAATCTCGTCAGTTTAGAAATCTAAAACTACCTGCACATTTAACAGAGTACCAGCTGAGAACGTCCACAACAAGCTTAAACCTGCAGGCAGCAAATACTTGTGCAACACCAAGTGAGCAGATGCAGTACCTTACTATGTATTTGTCCTATTTTGTTCTGTACATGTTGCTGCAATCTTTGCAAGTTTAATAACGAACAAGTGGTTAGCACGAAATTCATAGAATCAGTTCTGCTCCTAGAGTGTTCTTCATGAGCTGGAAAACAATTCTTCGCCATGAGCTGGAAAACAATAAAAACCATTCTTCTTAAAAACAATTTGGCTGTCCCATGTTAGAAACGATGATGTTTCTACTTCTTTTGTGTAGTTAAATATGATGTAGAGTGAAAAATAGCTAGGAGCTGGACCAGCAGTTGTGTAGTTAAATATGATGTAGAGTGAAAAATAGATACGATCTGGACCAGCAGTATATGCAACGTAGTGAACATGCAAATCTTTAACTTTGTATAGAAGTTGTCATGTTGTTACAATGTTACTTGTGTGGCGAACAATGAATTTGTATTGAGATTTGGATGACATGAATTTTTGTACTGAGATTTGGATGACATGAATCTGTGATTAGTTACATGCTTGTGTCAAAGTGAATGTCTAATATGATTTAAGTGGCTGTATAAATATTATTATAGATCACAAGTATGGGTTGCATCGGTGGTAATATGGGATAGTTCTGGTATAGATCAAATCCTGACAGTCTGGTTGTCTTTTTCCTGTCGGCTTTGAATGAAAGGAAAAATTCATGATTCCTGTCGGGGTGGATTCCTGACGGGGTTTCCCTGATGGCTTTACTGTCATGAGTCAATTTTGCCTTGTCAATTGTAAACCATCAGGAGCTGCCATCAGGAATTGTTTCCTGACAGCCGACTGTCAGGAAAAGTACGTTTCTCCAGTCGAGGTGTTCCTGATGGCTTATCCCTGTCGGAGGGCCATCAGGAAACTTATTCCTGACAGTTTTTGGCCTATTCCTGATGATTTTTGGCCGTCAAGAATTTTCTCTGCTCCAGCAGTGTAAGCACCGCCAACATAGTGGCAAAAAAATCATTCTATTTTTAATTGAGCTAAAAAAAGTAGTTTGAGTATTCTGTTTCTTTGTAAATGCAAATTTTTTTGAAGTGTTGTAAATGCAATTTTTGTTTTCTTAGATGTGAAAACTTATCTATATTTTCAATGTTATTTTTTTGTTAAGTGAATTTTATTTCCTATTTACCGACACACACTGGCACATGTAATAATATCTTATCTATTCTTTCTATATTAAATATTCCATTAACAAAATAGTTTGCAGATAAGGTCTTAAATCTTTTTCGACAATGGTGGCGGCAGCGCTATCTGAGGCCACTTGAGCGAGGGAGAAGGCACAGAAAGGGGCGGAGTGGAGGTGTCGTGGAGATGCGGAGCTCGGAGCGGTTCTTGTAGGGCAGATGCGAGAGCGGAGGGGCAAGCCGTGGAGCTTGGTAGCAGACCGGCCATGGCTGCTCGGCTTGACTCGTACGGGGAATGCGTCGGGGTAGATCGACCACGGGAAGAGGGCGAGGGTGGAGCGAAGGATTGGCTCATACGTGATGTGGAGAACGCTGGAGGGGTGCAGACGAGGCCCGGTTGCGAGCTCTGGTCTCGCGGCTCACCGACAATGGCGGAAAGCAGGTCTCAGATTGAGGCACAGCGGGAGGTATGGGATGACCCTGACGGGTGGGCCTGGACGGTCAGCCAGTGGGAGAGGAGAGGCGGGGCCAACTGTCAGCTAGAGAGGAGGAGGGAACGGCGCTGGGCTGGCTTCTGCGCGCGGTATAGGACCGCGGGAGGGAGAGGCGAAGCTGGGCTTTCAGTGTTGGCGGCCCAGGTGGGGAAGAGGGGCGCGGGTCATAGGCTGCCGCTTGCGGCTAGGCCTTAGGCCGTACGGGAGCGGGTGAAGGGGAGGGCATGGCCGCTCAGTTGGGCCGGGCCGGCGCAAACGCGGGAGGAGTGGGTGGGGAAGGGCAGACTGGGCCGGGCCGGTGTGGGAGCCGGCCAGAAAGAGGGAGGGAGAGGTTCCCAAAGGGATTTTTGGAAAGGATTTTCACAAACTTGAACTGACTTTGAAATATAAACTTTGAAGCCTTATTTTCGAAAATAAAAAGAACTATTCATGGCTTGCTCGATTTTTTTTTTTGAAATTCTTCATAAAACTAATGCAAAGGCATGAATGCAACACCCTATCAATTTAATTATAAAAGTTTTTTAGAAAAATCATATTTTGCATAATTTTAAATTGCCAAGAACCTAACTAAATCTTGGAAATTTTATAAGAAGTATAAAATCTTTTATTTGATTTAGATTTTCTATTCACAATTCAAAATTGAAACTTTGGGGTGTGACAAGTTCAGCGCGCTTGCACATTTTTGGTTTTTTACAAAATTTCTACGTGTGCCGCCGTTGGGAGGGCTTCTGGGCCACTTGCGCGCTCGAGGTTGGGCCACTTTGCTAACTTCAATAGGTGGGTTAAATACCACAGAAAAAATGAAAAAAATTTGCACATAGGACCCACTTGACTAGGTGGCAGTTGGGTCCATAAACCATCTTGGACAATAATATTTAAAAAAATAGAAGTTATGACACACCATTCTTGTCATATAAAATACTTTTTGACACATCCTTTTCATACATTTATGACCATTGCAATTGGTGTTTTAGACACGACAAAAATTGTCAAAACATGGAATTTGACTACCTTTAAGATGTTTTTTACGTTTATTTAGTTATGTCACTAAGTTGAAATGCTTCCAAAGCAAACGTCATAAACAAATCGATTTAGTGACATTTTGATCAAATGTCATGCCACAAACGTCATAAATCAACACATTTCTTGTAGTAAGTTTATACTTAGAAATATGTAAGTCCGGTACTTTGTGGATATCAAATTATTTTTTTGTAATAGCATATACTAGTATTTATATGTAGATTTGAGAGATATTTTTGTTTATTTTTTATAATGGTGGTATTAGGTACAAATATAAAGGTGATACTTTATATTATCTTTCATAACAACATATATGGTCAGGTTGAATGTAAATTTAGGAGGTTATTTTATATTATGTTTCATAATTACAAAGGTAATTTATAAAATTGTTATGGTGGACAATTATCTTTCATAATGACAGATATTGGTAATTTAGATACAAAGTTCAATGGTTATTTTAAATGATCTCTTATAATAGTAAATGTGGGTAATTTAGATGCAGATTTAGGGGGGTTATTTTGAGATATTTTTATAATAACAGATGTGGGTAATTTATATACATATTTAGGAGATTATTTCGAATTATCTTTCGTAATGACAGATGTGAGTAATTTAGATACAAAATTAGGGTGTTACTTTATCTATTTTTTATAATGGCAAAGGTGGATAATTTTTTAATATGAATTACAATAGATCAAATGGCTATTATCGATGATGATGATTAGAGTCTACCAAATTAAAGGCCAGATGTTTCTGATTATTGTTAGAATTTTAGGATTTATCTTTTTTTTCCTAGCGTGTCTAGTGAGAATTAACATGTTGCCTCTATAATTACTAATAGCAAGATGCTTATTATATGTAACAAAGTAGGAGCCTACTGTTGGTGTTGTTCCTCCCAAAAAGGAAAAACAAACAAACATTATGTCAAAATTCCACATCACAGATGCGTCTTAACGCAATTCACAGATGCGGGCTTGACATGTCACTCTTGTGGTATTAGGAGTAGTAGAACGACCACAACAGATGCCATAAAACGAGGTGGACTTGAAGTAGAACAATGCTAGGTACCCGGGCCTCTTGTTGTCATGCATCACCGGATTGCTGACCTCGTACTATCCACTGTTGCTGCTCTGCCAAGCTCCGCCAGGTGGCTCTAGGTCGGCCTGCAGGTAGGTGACACTTGCCACAAGGATCCCTAGCAACATGAGGTACTTGTGGTTGGCATGTACGCTCTTATTTTTCTTGGTGTCCTTGTTCTCCATCATGTCTTGTGTGTTGGTTTCCATTGGTGCTCCTTGTGGAGTTTTGCTGCAGCCCGTGAACCAAAACACCCAGAACAATAGGACAATGAAGAAAATGACCACCGTTACCAGCACGAATATGTAGAAAGATGTCTTAAAATGTTGTGCGCTTTCGGCGATGTTGGCACTCATGAGGACAAACAAGCATGCCGCCGTGCACACGGGCAGCGTGTGGGTCCGGATGGCTGGCCTATACAGGTTGGGGTTGACGAGGAGGATGATCAGGGCGATAGACAACATGAAGCTCACTTAGTTGCAGTACAAGAAGGCCTTCATATTCTATGTGAGCTATCCTTATGCCTAGAGTTTGATGCAGCCATCTTCAGTCACTATGTCATCAACATTGTCACAGTAGAGGTCATCATCTTCATCTGCTATGTCATTGTCAGAGTCCAAAAAGTTAGGGTCCTCATTGTCACCATCACTGCCTTCACCTTCGCCCTCACCCCCTCACTACCAGTCTTCTTGGGCTCCACTGCCCCCATGGATACTCTTGTAGAAATCAGGGCTCACCAAGCTTCCTTGGAATTCTCTTAATTAACCTTCCTTGGACTCAGCACCTTGGGCAAATTGGCTACTGGATTCAAAACAATGTCCTCAGAATAGCTTTTTTCTGGCCACATGGTTGTGATGGTCAAAGTGGAGCACACATGTATTTGAATTTATGAGCCACTTGATTCACGACACTAGTATCATCATCAGAGCTAATCATATGAAGACCATCAGACATACTTTTCCCCAGGAAGAAGCCAAGCAATACACTCTGAGAGTAGGGGACAAGAAGCTATAATCAAGCATCACTGTTATCTCATCAATCACTTAGAAATTCTAGCTCTCAGCTTTCACATTATGAAACCATGCCACCTTCTCATTAAGATAACAAAGAGTAGTGCCTATACCACAGAAAAATCCACCGTGACATAGCTTTATTGTGAACTCAGTAGCCCCAGGTTCTACAGAGTCAATGAAAACCCCAAATTACAACATGATTCCATCAAAAACCTAAACCTAGCGCCTAAAGTCAAAAGTGCAACCCTAATTCATGTATCTAGAACACCCATCTAGTTAAAAAACAGCAATCTTGTACATGATTAGGGAACGAAGCTACTCACACACTAGGGGTGGCTTAGCTTATTTCGCCTGCAATCGCCATGCCATAGCTCCCAAACTTAGAGATCTTCACAACCCAAAGATCTGGCCGAGGACGGTACCTACTTCACACTGTACGCCTCCTCCTCAATCACATCTAGACACTAGCGATCATCGCTGGCGATCGACACGCCAGCGATCTTTCCGCCGCTAACCCCTTTCCGCGAGTACATGACACTTTGAAAGGGGAGAGTGGGAGAGGGAGACCGAGAGCCAAGGTTGGGCGAGGGGCACATTGCAAAATGCCAACACTATCCCCTTTATCATGTTGGCTGCACGTGCTAGGCTGCCGCCATGGCGGACCTTGGTGACCTGGTTTGGATGGTGGCTGCGACCCAGCCATAGTTCATGGACCTAGTTAAGGCCAAAAAAAAAAGTTTATGGACCTACATACATAAGAAGGTGGCGACCCATAGCGCATTTCACTCATATATTTTCATCATTAAAGTGGACTGGCTCTTATAAAACATCATACACAAAATTTTTAATGAAATAACTATATTGGCATCGCATATTTGTCACAGAAGGCCCCATGTGTTGTAGTAGTGACTAATGATAAACAACTTTGTCAGACAAAAATTTTGTGGTTCTGTGAATGGGACATTGCTTTTGGTTTATTTGACTAGAGTAGACTTCCCTATTTTGTACCCTTCTCTAGTCTAGAACTTAACGTCTTTGAGTCCTGTTGAGATGCTTGTTCCAACAAGTAACCACCTTACATTAGCTGTACTAATATGTTAGCATCACCAATATACAATAATTAACACCTAGAAATAAAGGAAATATTGCCCTGTTCTTTCTGACCTCCCGAGCTTCAACTATGCACCTACTACGTAGTTGTATAAAGATTCCACAAGATGGCTAAAATAGTGCTTCTAACAGTGGTGCAGCATGTCATGACGCTGATGCGTGAAATATGTTATGTGGAGGTTGTTGGTGTTCTTGGACGCCCTGGCAACACTGAGTCCTTGGTTGGTGTTCCATGAAATATATGAGTGCAAGACCCGGCGTAGATTGGCATTTTAGATTGCATGTTGGTGGAGGAGTGGCTTGGCCTGTTCAATAATGAAATTCACTGGGTGGACTGCAGTAGATGCTCTAAGGGCGTCTCCAACAAGCTATCTAAAAGCTAGCAAACAACATATTTTATATTATCTGAAAGAGAGAGAACGGAAGAACTGGACGCGCTAGCGAGTGCTGAAGCGCTAGGCTCGCACGCTTCCCAAGCGAATGTCTGCCTCTCTCTTCCGTATATTCTGCACAGTTTGGCATTGTCATTTTTTATTTTATCCCATGGCCAGGTCAGCTAGCGATTTGGCCCAGCCATTGCGGACGCCCTAAAGGTATCTTGGTGGTTACATATGACTGATCTTTAGGGTGTTGCACAGCTGTCTTTCAGTACAAAACTTGACGTACATGTTATGATGTCTTAACATGTTTTCATTAGCAATTATATTATTCTAGTTAGTCTGAGGCATTTAATTGCTTGTCTGGTTTCTGCGTTAAGCTTGTTTCATTCTATATATGCACTACATGCATATATATGGTCTTTGGTATTTGTGCAAGGGATCCTAGCTTGAAAAAACTAGACTTACTGCATTGATATCTAGGCTCAAATAAAATACCAGTACAGTATATAATTAGAGAACTAAGAGGGCCATAAAAACACTAGACTGGAGGAGTAGCAATTGCTTCGGGTTTTGCTGGTGAGTCAACATGCATTGATATCTCGGGCTCAAATATATAGTTGAACTAAGAGGGACATACAAACACTAGACTGAAGGAGTATCAATTGCGTGGGGTTTTGCCCTCTGACCATTCCTGTTTCTGATTATGCAAGCCAGGAGGAGATGGAATGCCATGTAGGCCAGCACGGCTATAACCAGCAGCAACACATACACAGATGTCTTCCACCGCCTGCTTGAGCCGGCTGCGTAGGCACCCAGGAGTCCAAGCAGATCCAGCACAATTGTTGTGTTCATCACCACAAGCCACCTCTTGAGCCATTTGTCGTTGCGAACTAGCTGCTTTTGTGGTACCAAGAGGAGAAGGATGACCACAATGGACGCCATGAACGAAGTAGAGTTGCTGTAGAAGAAAGCCAGGTACCGGGGCCTCCTGTTGTCGTGCATCACTGGGTTGCCGGCCTCGTACCCTCCACTATTACTCTGCCAAGCTCCGCCTGGTGGCTCTAGGCCAGCCTGGTAGGTGACACTTGCCACAAGTATCCCTAGCAACATGAGGTACTTGCGCTTGGCATGTACTCTCTTCTTTTTCTTGATGTCCTTGTCCTCCTCCTTATTGTTCTGTGTACTGTCCGTCTCCGTTCCTGGTCCTTGTGAAGTACCAGTAGTAGCGTTTTTGTTGCTGCAGCCCGTGAACCAAAATACCAGGAACAGTAGGATTATGGAGAAAATGACCACTGCTACCAACGCGAGTATGTAGATGGATGTCTTCAAATGCTGCGTGCTTCCGGCGGCGTAGGCGCCCATGAGGCCAAACAAGCCAACCGCCGTGCACACTGACAGTGCGTGGGTCTGTATGGCTGGCCTGTACAGCTTGGGGTTGACGAGGAGGATGATGAGAGCAATAGACAGCATGAAGCTCACCGAGTTGCAGTAGAAGAAAGCCTTGTAGCGGCGCGGGAAGTTATACAAGAGGACCGGGTCACCGGCGTGGTGCCTGGACTGGTCGTCCTGGAGCAGGAAACCCCCTGGCGGAGTGAGGCCGGCTTGGTAGGTGATGGTCGCCGCCAAGATGGCGAAGAGTAGCAGCCGCTTGCGCGTCTTCTCCACCAACTCATTGTCCTTTTTCTTGTCACTCTCGCTCCTTGTGCGTGTGTCATCGTCCAGCGTGATGAAGATGACGTGGATGACCACGTAGACAAGGACGGCGCCAGCCAACGCCATGGCGTGGATGGATGTGTTCACGTCACGGCAGCTCCCGGCCGCGTACGCACCGATGAGGCCGAAGAGGTCCAGTATCATGACCGCCTCCAGCACGTGGTGCTCGAGCAGAAGCTTCTTCTGGACCAGGACGATGGCGACCAGGGACGCCACTAGGGACACCGAGTTGCAGTAGAAGAAAGCCTTGTACCGCCGGTGATTTGTCGTCAGGAGGATTGGGTCGCCGGCCGTGTGGCCGCCGCTGTTGTCCTGCCAGACGCCGCCAGGCGGGTCCAGCCCCGCTTGGTAGGTGATTGTCGCCGCCAGAGTGGCGAGCAGCAGGACAAGAGAGCGAGCCTTATCTGCCGCTTTCTGCTTCTCTGTTTTACTCTCCCTGATTCAGAGAGAAATTAAATGAGTGCAGCCGCAATTAATATTAAATGTTGTGAATATGACAATGATTTTCAAAGGAAGAAGCTCAGCGTAGTACCTGCCATTCGCGTTCTTCCGACCATCACTTGCTCCCATTGCTTGTTGCGGCACTACTGGTGCTGGTGTTGATGGTGTTGGTGGCTCTTCCAACTTGACGGCTCTTGTAACCATTAGGAGGAATAAAATGCACAGCAGAACGGCAGCTATCAGGCTGAACACGTAGACGGTGGTGTCGGTCTGCCTGCAGCTGCCGGCGTTGTAGGCGCCGATGAGGCTGACGAGCGCGACGATGATGAAGAAATAGGCATTCTTCTCGTGGAGTTTCTTGTCCAGAAGCACCACGATGATGAGCAGTGACGCGACGAATGCCGTGGTGTTGAAGCCGAAGAACACTGCCAGGCGCGTGCTGTGATGGTCCTTGAGGATGGCGTCGCTGGGGTGGTGGCCGGAGCCGTCGCTGTCCCAGAAGCCCCCCGGCGTGCTCAGCCCGGCCAAGTAGGTGATGCTCACGGCGAATGTCGCGAGAAGCATCAAGATCTTGCGGAATCGTTCTTCCACTTTCCGCTGATCTTCTTCTTTGACCCCGGTCATCACGGCACCGGAGCCGGCGTCAGGATTCTCGCCAGGCACCGATGCAACCGCCTTGTCAGGGACAGGGAGCCGTTCTTGGACTTCCTCGCGTCCGCCGGAGCCGGAGCCGGTGGAACAGGAGGCCATCGCCATCTGAATGACGAGGTAGGCGAAGGCGATGCTCACTAGCAGCGAGGAGTAGATGGTGGTGAAGGTGTCCCGGCAGGTGCCGGCAGCGTAGGCTCCCATGAGGCTGAGCAGGTCCAACACCATGGCCGCCTGCAGCGTCCGAAGGGCGATCCTGTGCTTCTTCTTGTCGTCCTTCAGGAAGCAGGCGACTTTGGAGTTGGTCTCCTTCTCCTTCTTGTCGCCCTTGGAGTTGGGCTCCTGCTGCTTGTCGTCCAGGTAGGCGAGGATGAGGATGATGACGATGACCACGAGCGACGCAGCGAACGCGGTGGCGTTGCAGTAGAAGAACGCCACGTACCGCTTGTGGTGGGTGTCCCGGATGATGGGGTCGCCAGTGAGGTGCCCGGCAGCCGTGTCCTGCCAGACGCCCCCCGGCGGGCTGAACCCGGCGGCATAGGTCACCGTGGCCACCAGCGAGGCCAGCAGCAGGATGTACTTGCGGAGCTCCAACGTGACTTCTTGTTTCTTCTTATTGGTAGGAGGAGCATTTTGGCTGTTGTTGGGAGTTTGGTGATCGGTGGTAGCAAGCTCGGTTTGCGGCATGGTGTCCATTTGCAATCGCAACCTCAACTAGGACACGATGGTGTCTCAAGCTCTCTCTGATCAGATATATAAGGGGGCACATGTGGTGCTGTTGGTCAGCAAGGCAGCGTGACTATAGTATAAGCCCTCAACATAAAATATGACGATAGGCATCGATCGTCAAGATGACACTAATTCTAGGGAAGCTTCCTAATGTTATGGGAATGGACATATATAGAGTGTATTCCTTTCGTTCACGCGCAAACAGATCTAAGTGTTAAGAGAAACCAAATATAGGGCTCTTTGGTACAGCTTAGCTTATCAATTTTTGTTGGCTTTGGCTCTAAAAGCAACTTTATCGGTAGAGCTGAATCTGTTTTCATAAACGTTTGGTAAAACATCTTCATAGAGAAGACAAGAGAGAGAGAGCTGGGAGAAGCTAGTATTTTCAGCTTCATCTAGCTTCACCTAGAAAACTGTGCCTATGAGAAGAGCTAAAACAGCTTTTAGGGAGAAGCTTTCTCATCAAGGCCTAATCGGTAGGAGAAGCTTAAAACAGCTTTGTAAAGCTGGGGCAGAAGCCCTACCAAATAGGCCCGTAAAAACTAGTGGAATCAAATATTCATTTTTTACTATTGCTCGTCGTCTCATGTAAAGGTGTTCCCTAATTATAATTACAGAAGGGTGAGATCGAAAGAAGTTAAGAATGCAAATCATTTAAAAACAAGATGGTCATTGACCAATGCAAGTTCCGGTCTTCCTATAGAACCTCTGGTCACCATGTTCAATTTTTCGGGAACGGTGCTTCGGGGAAGCTGAGTTCTGCTTGGGCTGCAGCTTCTTGTTAGCTCCACTCGGCTACTCCTGTGTTCCGTACCGAAGGTAACCTCTAAAAAGTAATTACAAAGTCATCTCATTTAACTAAGGTTAACTACTTATTAAAAATACCAAGGGGTTGGTGTCTTTAAATTTGCTTTATATCTCAATCGTTTTGTTTGGCTGATGGGTGTGAATGCTACATGGACGACAGAGTCTACCCACATAGTAAAACTTTGTAATAATTTATGGTCACAAGCATCTTACGATGTTGAGACCGGGATACTTTTTATTTGCTTGATGAAATAAACTTCCCTTTATCTAAAAAAAGGTAAGAACATCTCCAACAAACCCCTGTTTAGGTCCCCATCCTACTTTCGAGTGTTGATGGATAAGCTACCAACCTAGAAAATATACTGACATGGTACCAATATAAATGAAGAGAGATGATCAGAGTTTAACGAGATGAAACTAGTATACACTATTTCTAATACATAAGAGTCTTTGAAACTGAGACATAAAACTCTCGCTGAGACTCACCTAAACAGCATCCGATGGTCCGTGCATACCAAAGGTAACCTCTAAAAAGTCTTTGCAAACTCATCGCAGGTTAACTAGTTAGTTAGCCTAGAAATACCTAGCGGGTGGTATTCTTCTTGGGCTATCCCTCAAGTAAGGATGAAAACGGTCGGAAACGGTCGAAAACGGACTTACGATATAGAAAAACGAAAACGGTCGGGTCGGGATATTTCTACATTTAGCAATTAAAGAGTACAAAAAATAGTTGAAAATGGTTGTGAAACCAATTGAAACTGACAATTTTTCATGTTAAAAAACGGTTCATAATATAGAAAACGAAAACGGTCAATTCGGAATATTTCTGTTCCGTTTTCATCCCTACCCTCAAGGCCCCAACAAGAAAAATCATGAGGTAGTACAAGCTGAGCTGGATGCTTGCGTAGTTTACATGAGTGAGGTGCAGGCGCAGGTTTTATATATTCATCTACACATGCCTTGCCAATACTCCCTATATATTATTGCCTTGGAATATCTGTATGTATGAACTGTGATGAACAGGGGCGGAGCTATATTGTTCACTGTGGATGCAGCCGCATCGACGCAAAACTAAAAAAAAAGTGGAAAGAGTCAAGTTTTCACCATATTTGCACCCACATTTCAAAGATTCTTGCACCCACAAGACAAGACGCACCCTCTCGGATTTGCTCTAACTCCGCCACTGGTGATGAAGACCACCATACAATACAACTACCTACCATATAGTACTGCCATGTATCTAAAGTGTATCTAATCTGTCATTAACTTGACTGTGGGCGAGTCGCCAGGGAAGATGATGCCTCGCCTCTGCAATGCACTGGATGAATATCCCTAAACTAAAGGCTGCCAAATCAGACACAAGGTGGTACGTGCTAACGTGCCTGCATGCATTTCTAATTGCAACTTGGAATGCAGCTTGGCATAAATAGGCATCTCCGAGATGTGAACGCCGCAGTCAGGCCGCCGGAGAACGAAGGGTGGTAAGTCTTTGATTTCTCCCGTGTCATAAAGTAAGAAGTTTTAAAGCCCCAATGACCACCATGCGTGGACTTGTTGACTCGAGTTAGTTGTGCTGCCGGTTTGTTCCAGGCAGAGCCTAGATGTCGTTTCTTTGTTTGGACCCTTTTTCACAAGAATATTCTTATAGGGCCGAAGACCTCCAATGCAAAAGAAAGGCTGGCAGCATGATCCGATTTGCAGATCGTGTCATACGACTAACAAAATGGTGAATCATCTTTGCAAGGATTGCCTATTTATAAAAAAAAGTCTGGAACTGTTAGGTTTAATCTCACATCGGTAATTGATAATGGGGGAGCTAGCACGATATATATATATGGCGCAGGCAGCCCTCACCTATCAGGTTAGTCTTTTGGGTTGAGTTAGGCCCAAAGCCTAGGTAGGTTGTTGGCTCTTGTGGACTTGGGCCTGAGGGAGTGCTAGCTCATGTGTATAGGGAACCGGTCCGGATCTGTTGTGCACTCTAACAAGCGGTTTTAGAGCCTATGGTCAGAAAACCTGGAAAATCTCAAAGGTCATATGGGCAGCCCTTGTCTATCGGGATATTATTTTGGGTTGAGTTAGGCCCAAGGCCTTCACTATTACAGAGAACTTTTCTCAGGCAGGTAAGCCGTCTGCCTCGGATCAAAGGTCTGCATTAATGGACATTTTTCACAGGCGGTCAAAATGCCCGCCTGCAAAAATAAATTAAAAAATAAAAAAGAAAAGAAAACCCCATGGATGAGCACGTCAAGCCCATCCGCCGCTGCCCGCGCCGCCCCTAGGGTGCGGTCATTGAGGCCGCGCACTTGGCCCCTCGCTCCAAGGCACGGCGCCTAGCCGCTGTGGAGCTCGGTGGAGCCGAATCCGCCATCGTGGAGCTTAGTGGAGCCAAATTCGCTGCCAGGAAAAGCCTCCATGCCGCCGGGAGAAGCCTCTGTGCCCGCGCTCGTTGGGGAAAAGGGGCACAGGCCCGCGCTCACCACCCCCGCGCGCGCCACTAGGCATCCCCACACAGGCCACCTGGAGCCGGCCCCCACACGCCGCCTAGAGAGTAGAGAGAACGAGAGAGGGATGGGGTCGCGAGAAAGAGCAAAGAAAGCAATCGGTGGCGCTTGGGTAGTTGGTGGCGGCTCAGGAGAGTAGAGAGAAAGGGGTCGAGAGAAAGAGAACGAGAAAGAGAGAGAGTGAGTGCGAATTAGGGTTTACTCATTTATATATGTGAATGAGTTATCGTGTCGGATTGGGCCACTGGTGGGCTCAGCCATATTAATGGCCTATTTTTTGGAGACAGACCTCTTAAGAGACCCACCTGCGTAAATCGATTTTAGGAGACCGGTAAATTTCGTCTGCCTTAGTAAATCAATTTTAGGAGGTGGGCAATTTTCGACCGCCTCCATAATAAAATGTCTGCCTCCGTAAATACGCGAGACGGGTAATTGTGACCGCTCCATAAATAAAACAACCGCCTCTGTTAATCGCTATGTATTTTATGAGACAGATGCATTTTGTGACCATCTGCGTTAATGTTTGGTCAGTGCCTCGTAGAATCATTTTTGTAGTAGTGAATTGGTATACTGTCGACTCCAGTGGACCTAGTGAAAGGCCCAGTTTGGTTTTGGTAATTGAGTGAGAACCTAGGTGAACTAATATGTGTTTGATGTACAGTTTGGTTTTGCAATTGAGTGAGAACCTAGGCGGACTAATATGTGTTTGATATAAGATACACAGAAATTAGTCCACAGGTACACAAGTATGAGCAACACATATGAGACATGACATGATGTTATGTGGCTAGGTGTAGAAGATCAAGAGACACGACTTGGCTATGACCGGGTTGCAAGTGTGAAGGGTAAGTCGAAGGCTTTGGAGTGATGGACTGCACGTGGCGATGAAGCTTGAGCAAGGACTTGGCGCCGATGGACTGAGGCAATGGTGAAAAGCAAGTGAAGTGGCGATCAATGAACCAATAAGGCCACATGATGACATGAAGTGTATCATATCATCTACAAGGGATCAAGACATGAAAGACTTGTGTTGATTACAAGTGGCTTGATGGAGGTTGATGATTGTGTAGCATAACCATTGGAGGAGATGAAATGGAATACGCAAGGCAACGGTATACTTATAGGGTGTTTCATTTCACCAGTCTAAGGTTGAGTAGAGAAGAGCTTGACCGGATTTATGATAGATGGCCATACTATTAAGAGGGACAAACTTATTGCATATTGGTCATCTAGTGCCACTTGAGCAATCTAACTTTGCATGTGTTGCTAGGATCGAGTGGCAGTTGAAAAGAGAGAAAAATCCTTTGAAAACATGTTTGTGAAATGATAACTCAAGTGCACTAAGCAATGGAACACTTGTGGAGTTGGCACAGTTGAAAAAAGGGTGGAAGAAACGTGCAATGGATGGCTGCTATGGGCCATTGGACATTGAGCAGAGGCATCTAATGGAGTTGTGCGCAGGGTTCGGTGGCTAACCCTAGCCTCGGCCACGCGACAAGGATGCCCGATGGCATTGGACCAAGAGCGCATCGGACGGTGCGGGCGTGGTGTTCACCAATGCGGTCGTACCTGTCAGTTTGAGGGCCAGTTTGGCTAGGAGCATCAGACACTATCCGTTTGTCTGATGCATATATGGCCTCAGACTTGTCTAATGGCAAGAAACCCTCTCCTGGTCCTCTCTAGATTGCATCCGACGCAGGGCGTCGTCGGACTAAATGCTACACTGACCATTATTGGGCGCCAACAGCTATTTCAAGTGGCTAATCAACGGCCGAATGACACGTGGCGCCCTAGACATTGGGCGTTTGTCTGATGCAGGGCATCGGACCATCTGATGGCACCATGTCTTGTGTAGAAAGGGGACAACGGCTAGTTAGCTATTGGGGCTATAAATAGAAGTGGTGATCGGCCTTGGATGGTTGCTGAGCCACTTGGAGACTTTGTGTCCATGCTTGGGAGTGTTCTAGGCGCCCACTAACTCACACATGCTTAGTTGATTGCATTCGATTGTGAGTGAGTGCTCACTAGTGCATTATATTGAGAGATTGCAAGGTGTGGCACTAGGTGATTTTATTGCAAGCTGGGTTGGTTGTTACTCTTGGAGGTTGCCACCTCCTAGATGGTTTGGTGGCTTGAGGTTTTCATTGTGAAGCCCTCAAGAAGCTTGTGTGTGGCTCCGGAGAAGGCATTGTGAGGGGTACCATGCTCACCCCACGGGAGACGTGAAGAGCAATACTAGTAGAGCGAGGTGTGAAGAGTGCCAAGAGGTTTGTTCGGATCAAGCGCTAGACTTGTCTTCCCAATGGCTTGCCTCAACGGGGATTAAGTGGTTGGCAAACCACCGAACCTTAGGATAAAAATCATCGTATCAACATTTGTCTTCCCATTGGTTTGCAAATCTCCAACACTAGCTCTTTCTTACTTGCTCAACTTGTGCTAGTGTTTAGTGTTGTTTTTGTGTAGCTAGTTTGCTTGTGTAGCAAAGTAGTTGCTCTCTCTAGCTAGTAAGCTTGTGTAGCTTAGTAGCCATGCTTATCTTGTGTAGCTAAGTTGTTTAGCTCTCTAGTTTGGCTTGTAACTTTGCTAGTTGAGTAGTGCTAATGTGCTTAGGCTTTGTATGCTTTGTTCACTAGCATGTGTAGGAGCTCCCGGTGTACTTTGTTGTACTAGTTGCATAGGTTTGTGTGATCTTACCAATTAGACTTGTGTAGGTGAGCTCTCTTTAGGTCGGCACCTTAGTTGCTAAATTAGGATCTTTGCAAGGTGCTTGTGAACCTAGATAGAGGGGCGTAGTCGAGGATATACCGATTAGTTTAATTCTGTATTTGTTTCGGTTAGCTGACACGATTAATTTTAGAAATAACTATTCAACCCCACCCCCTAGAGTTGGCTCCTTGATCCTATCACCTGGGTCTGAGAGGGTGCTATGTGCATAGCGAGCCGGGCCAGATCCATTGCACACTTGGTTTTTAGGGGCTCCACAAGTGGTGGAGAAAGACAAGATTAAAGATTGACAAGACAAGAAGGACTTCGATGGCTTAATTGCTTATTTTTGGTGGAACATTTGGAATGAACGCAACAGAAGGACCTTTCACCTTTCAGCTATTATCAAAGCAACCTTTACACATAGCCTTTCTGATTAAAGAAGCGGTAGATGTGTATAGTCCTCGAGCAATGTCTCCAAATAATTTCTAGTTGTCTTGGTGTTTCTTCTTCTTCTTCTTTGTTTTTGTTTTTGTTTTTGTTTCCATAGTGGATATAGAATAAGTGGTAAGTCAGTTGTAAGCGGTGCTGGCTGTTTGGCCTCTTTTTTCATACTTTTATTTTCCTCTTCTAATAAAAATGCAGCAAAGCTTGTGTTATCCGTTCTACAAATGTTGAATTCTAAATTTACCTCCTGACATCACATTTCATGCTAAATTAAATAGTAGTACTATGAATATTCTTTTATCTCTCCTGGTACAATTAATCATTTTGTGTAATTTATGGTCCTCTTGACACATGCATACACTGTTATGTGGGAGGTTCTATGTCCAGCCAGCTATTTTGCAATAAGGCACAACCGCACAAGCATCTCTTAGATGCTCCTCTGGCAGAATGGAGTGGATTGAGTCTTCGCCGGTTATATACCATGTCATTCGTTCAGAGTACCATGTCATTCGTTCAGAGGATGGAATACTATAGGATGGGTCGATTTGTTCGGCCTCGTTGGCTGCGGTCAAGGCACATGATGTTCCTAGCCTCATCAGTCATGCGGGGCGGAGCCATGTTGCTGACTGTGGGTGTGGCCGCATCCACCTGAAAATCAGAAAGCCATGAGCCTCATCAGTCATCATCTTGCTAACAGCTAAACTTTCGCCTCTTTCACACCCCCAAGCGCAAAGTCATGCACCCAGTCCAATCTAACAAAGTTAGCTAACTAACCAGCCAAACACACTAATAATTTGTAACCTTTGCGCTACAGGCCATCACGGAAACTGGAAAAGAGATACTGCTTCATCTTCATTCACTAATCCGTCTGTCCGTCTACTGCCGCGCTGGACGCCCGACTCTTTGCCTCCTGTCTTCTGCGCCTCACGGCTCCACCCCAGGTGCTTAGGCCCTCCACAGTGAGAGAGCGATGCCAGGGAAAAAAAAACGGGTCCCACAATAAAAGTGGACATCGGGTCTAAGAGAGCTGCAGCGTGTGAAAAGATGGCACCACAGCTGTACTAGACCCACATTAATAAAGTAATACATCTTTATCCTCTGTTCGCAGTCACAACAACATTTATTTCTCACTGTTCGTGCGAAGAGAAATAGTTTTTTATGTTTCAGGCACCGGAGCAAATACTTTCTGCGCTCCTAGTTTTATGGCATCGCTGTGAGTTAGCTTTGCTCGCTGCAATAGGGAGAGTGGCTTTAAAATTTTCTCTCTCTTCTTTTAGCGCCACTTAAGCTGTACGTTGTGGAGTGCCTCAGTAGCTGGCCACAATAGGCAGCACTACAATAGCAGAGCGCCGAAAATGTCTACTGCCTTGCTGGTCGGCGCTTTGGCGGGCGACGGCTACTGCCCGACGACTGTTCAGCTCGGCAACAGTCTGCATCACTCCGTCAGACCGTGAATCCGTATTCCAGTGTTGCTTTACTAGTATCCTTCCCCTACGTTGGTGACTGTTAAGATTTATTTTAGTGATCAATTAGGATTAATCCATGTCATTAGCAACTGCTAATGACGATTCCATTAGGCAGCAAACGTGCTCATGCATTGCAACATAATCTAATCCATATTAGAATTAGACTCCGTGTCATCTCTATACGTGATCTGTTCTAACCTGTAACTCGTATGAACTTGTCTCATGACTCATGAGTCCAGGTCACGTATGATATACAGATCCAATAGGTCTTGGAATCTAATTCTGTATCAATCATCGCTAGACGTGAGCTGTTTTAACTCGTATGAGCACGACTCATATAAGTGCAGACAAAATAAACTCTCTACTATCCTGTAGTTAGGGGGCCGGATACGGACCAAAAAATAGGTAAAGAGAAATTTTGCCTCTTTAATATTTTATTAGATTTTGTTGGCGTTATATCTTTTATCTAGAATTTTTGTTAATATAATAATTATAAGCATGGACGACCAAATTTTAATACTCAGTTGGATGGATTTGTTGGCGTTGATAGATTGCCTCTCGTAACTTTTATCCATAACTTTTTTTAATATACATTAATACCACCATATTTTACGAACAATGACGTCGGTCTTGGTACTAAGTTGGATAGATTTTTGGACTTGCTAACGCCGGGCGCCAGCTGTAACGGATCAACGTAATTATACGAGATTAAGTAAGACAATCTTCCACCGAGGCGGTTAATTGAACAAACTTAAGCCCGTATAACTCGAGATGCCGTGAAATCACGAAGGATTTCAAACCAACCAACATACAACCAAAATCGTACTGATTTAGCAGCCACAGTTCACACGATACATAAAGTTGACCATAAAAGTAGGATACATCGGAGTTCGAAAATACAAGTTATTACAACATAGTTTAACATAAGGTAGCGGAAGCAAATAGTTTTACGCACACACACTTAGTTCAGTTACAGTGCCAGTAGATAGTCATGTTCCACAAAAGCAGTAGATAAGACAAACAGAACGACCCCTGCCCAAGGTCGTAGTTGTCACCCATCGCCGGATACAGACAGTTGGAGCAATACCCGTAGTACATCTGACCATCTGCAACAACAATGGGAACAACGCCCTGAGTACTAGAGTGTACTCAGCTAGACTTACCCGTCATAAACCAGAAATAACATGACACCAAGGAGCATGCAAGGCTTTATATAGTGTACTGGCTTGACTCATTTGCGAAAAACATAAGTTATTATGAGTAACTAAAGATAAGTACTTTTAGCATCATTTTTAAGATAACCTATTCATGCTAGGTAAGCACCTATTGCTAAAACAATCACTTGATTAATCATTAACATCCAAAGTTACCATCTCAGGTTTAGCATTTCCAACCTTAACCACGTAACCGTCCGTGTTCCATCATTAACACTACGATGTCGTAGCTCGAGTCAAGTGCTCACTAACCGGGAGCGACGGCGATTCGAATCGAATTCCTATCCAGCTGGAGATTTTATTCCTCACACAAACCATGCTTCCCCCGTCAGGGTCGCGTAGATCACCAATGACACTTTCCAAGAAGCCGCGGGATAACAATCATGGATCGCACTACCCAGGGACCGCCCGACTGCCAGGACGCACCTTGGGCTCACTCTTCGCGTCCCCGTACACCCCCTTCAACACCAGTCTGCCAACCCGAGTTTATCCCGGCTCGAAAAGTGTCACTAGCTTCGCGGTCGAAAGGTACTTTATTCGGCCAGCTAAATGTGAGGCATGCGTTCAACATGACAAGAGGGACGAGCAACGATTGGTCCTTAATCGACACAGACGGAATCACTATAGTCCAAAACCCTATAAGACTCCGCTCGGTCTTCCTTTATCTACCAACACTTGGTTATTTTTCACAAATACTGCTAACCATAGCCAGGTATTCGCCTATAGCTCGCAGGTGACAGGAAATCACCCGACTTCTACCGATCTAAGCATGGCTAAGCAATTTACTCGATCCTGACCTAATAAGGTAACATTAATCTGGTGGACGAGGATAGTAATGCAACAACGGTTTCACTCAACTCATATAACTTAATGCAACAATAAATAATCATAATCCAGTTAATAAAGAATAACTTTTGTAAAATAGGAGACTTATAATGCTCCGGGGCTTGCCTCTTTCGAACGAGCTAGGGTGGTGGTCGACGCACTCCGGCAGTTCCTCGCCTGGCTCTTCCTCCTCGGGCACCTCCTGTGCCTGGGGCTCTTGCTGGTCCGTCCAAGCCTGCTCCTCCGGTACTGCTGCCTGCAACTCCTCCTGCGATCCTGTATGATGCAAGTGCATAAGTACATGCGAATGATGCATCGGATTACGATGGGGTGCTTTGATGACATGAGGTGCAGATGAGCACATGGAATGAGCAGTTAAGATATAACTACATCTTCTACAAGGTAGTCTACGTCATCCAAGAACATGTACCCTAAAGCTTGCACATTGTGATTCCACTCATTATCATACACCTTGCACAAGCAAGTAACCCTAAATGACCAAACCTTACCAACCTAACTCATCCACAACATCAGCAAGACATAGTGATGCTTCAAAGATACACCAAACATATTTTATTATTCTTACTTTCTCATAAAGAATAATCATTTATTCCTTATTTAACTAGGGTTGTACAGCAACACCTATCTCTGGTGTAGATAAAAATCTACAAAAATTACAGTAGAGTACTTTTACCCTAACTAACCTACCACTAAATTTTCATGGGAAATGCATGTGTTAAACTACCAGTACAAAATAAACAAATTATAGCCTAAATGTGAGCATGAAATTGTTTTATACTAGGAAAAGTATCAAACCACAGATTTCACATTTTTCCTAGGTTACCAACAGTAAACTAACACACTACAAAAATTATCACCTGTATGTTGTATACAAATTTTGCTCTGTACTAAAAATAACAAATATTATCAATTAAAAGCATTTGAACTACACTTCAAAAATTCCCCACAGAACATGCTTCACTAGTATTTTTCCTAGAAAGTACCTCACTAATAAAGATTAATGCAACAAGAATCACCTTTTTCCCTTTATTATTTTATTTACTACAATTTTTTTAAGATAACAGCAATTATAACAATTAAATAAAATTGCACAGTAAAGTGTCACAAAAATAACATGAGATATTTTTAAACTGTAGATCTATTCACAAGGAACATTTCAAAATTTGTTTCATGATTTTTGGAGCTATAAATCTTGAGATATGATTTTTCAAAGCTATTTCATAATTTCTGAGAAATCATTTTCCTTAATTCCTTTAAAAATTCGCCGGTGAAAACGCTAACTACACCCGGTGCAGTGAACCCGCACGCGCTGACACGCGGGACCCACTAGTCAACGGGCCCACCGGCCAGCCAGAGCAGCGCGGAGGAGGCGCTGACCGGTGGCGAACTCGCCGCCGGTGAGGTCGCCGGCGACGGGGAGGACACCAACGTGTTCCCCGCGTCGAGGCGCACCCAGCGCACCAACTCCGAGCGGCGCTGGGGCTCCGGAGGGGGCTCGCCGGCGGAGATGGCGGCACGGCGGCGCTGGAGCTCGTCGGCCGGCCAATGCAGGCCACGGGGGCGGCCGAGAAGGTGAGCGCGAGCACCGCAAGGCGAAGGGAAAGCTATTGCTCGAGACCGGAGGAAGCAAGGAGGGCCAGGGAGCTCCGGCCACGCACGCCGGCCAACGGCGGCGACGGTGGCAGCGGAGGAGAGGGGGCGGCCAATTGGCCCTCACCTGAGCTCGAGCGGCGGAGTGGAGGCGCGCACGCGGTGGAGGGGAGCGGAGCGGAGCTGAGGCCGGGAGGAATCGGACGCGGGAGCAGTAGGGGTGGCGAACGGCGGTGGCGGAGCTCGGAGGGCGGCGGCAATGGCGGGGTGTCCGCGGCTCTGCTGCGGTCGCTGCTAGCGCGGGGAGACGCGAAATGTGAGCGCACGGGGAGGAGCGGGTGCTGGAGGTCGACCTGGAGGCGTGGCGAGGCGGTGGGGGCCACCGGGCGCGTGTCGCGCGGCGTCGCCGTCGCTCGGCCACGCGGCGGCCGAGTGCTGCCGCGGTGCCACGACGTCGCGCGTGGGCGCGCGCGCGGGAGCGGGAGGGGGACGACACGGACGCGGGCCGGGCCACCAGCGAAGATGGGCCGAATGGGAAGCCGAAGCCCACTAAGTGAAAATCTGATTTTTCTTTTTTTTCAAATATTTTCCAGATTTAAATCTCGGTTTGAAATTCGAATTTGGAGATGAAAAAGGGGTTTTTAGAAATTTGGCCCAAAACAAAAGTTGTTCAAAATTTTATTCTCTGCAACTTTCATATAGAACACTTTTCAAAATTCCCAATAGATTTTGAATTTGGGATTTAAAGCTAGATTAAAAATCAAAAACTCATTTATTTAAAATATTTTTAAAACAGAATTTGAGGAAAACTTGAATTCAAACTTTGCTCCAAAAATCAAGTTGATTTATTCTAGGTTATTTAAAATTGCTACTTCTCAAAAGTACACCAACTTTTTGACACTTATATCAAACTTAGGGTTCCCATCTATTTGTTTTTCAAATTAAATTTGAAAGGGCTACAATTCAAACAATGCTAATCATGCAATGATGTTGAATGCTTATGCTTTGAAATGATAATGCATGCTTAACACCCAGGGGTGTTATAGCCCTCCCCCCTTATAAGAATCTCGTCCCGAGATTTGAGTTACGAACCATTTATCGTAAAAATCTTTATAAGCAGTTTGAAGATATTCTCCCGTTTCCCAAGAAGCATCGCTCTCGTCATGATGACTCCACTGAACCTTGTAGGTTGTGATTACTTTATTTCGTGTGACTCGGTCCTTGGTATCCAGGACTCGAACTGGTTGCTCACGATATTCCAAATCTGCCTTGATCTGAATACCCTGAGGTTGTATTCTCTCCTCTGGAACACGTAGACACTTCTTCAATTGGGATAAGTGGAAGACGGGAAAGATCGAACTCATCTCTTCTGGCAACTGTAACTTATACGCCACGGGACCCTTTTTCTCTAAGATCTGGTATGGCCCTATGTATCTAGCGGACAGGTTCTTTTTAATTCCAAACCGTTTCTTCTTCATTGGGGTAACCTTCAAATAAACATAGCCACCTACTTGGAAATCCAATGGTCTTCTTCTCTTATCCGCATAACTCTTCTGACGAGACTGTGCTGCTTGCATGTTTTGTTGAATCACACGGACCTTCTTCTCTGCCTCATCTACAAAATCAATTCCGTAAAACCTTCTTTCTCCAGGCTCTACCCAATTTAACGGTGTTCTGCACTTCCGGCCATATAAAGCTTCAAAAGGTGCCATCTTGATACTCTCTTGGTAACTTTTGTTGTAAGCAAATTCTGCCAACGGTAACCAGGATTCCCATGAGCCTCTGGATGATAACACACAAGCTCTAAGCATATCTTCTAGTACTGCATTCACTCTTTCTGTCTGCCCATCTGTCTGTGGATGGTAAGCAGTGCTACGAATCAAACTAGCACCCAAACCTTTATGAAGATGTTCCCAAAAGTGAGAGGTAAACTGTGAACCATGATCAGACACTATCGTTTTTGGTATTACATGCAATCGGACAATCTCAGCAATGTACCTTTCTGCATATTGAGGTGGTCGGAAACTGGTTTTGACTGGCAGAAAGTGAGCCGTCTTGGTAAGGCGATCGACTATTACCCAAATGGAATCATGGCCCTTCTGTGTGGTGGGGAGACCAGTGATAAAGTCCATACTTATATCATCCCACTTCCAATCGGGTACCGATAAAGGTTGCAGAAGTCCTGCCGGTCTCATGTGAAGAGCTTTAACTCTACAACACATGTCGCAACGAGTAATGTATGCTGCAATCTCCTTTTTCATCTTAGTCCACCAATAATGAGGTCGCAAATCTTGGTACATCTTGCTACTTCTGGGGTGAATAGATAGCTTAGAACGATGGGCCTCATCCATCAACTTGTTCTTAAGCTCTCTATCCTTAGGTACTACTAGTCGATCCTTGAACCATAACACTCCTTGGTCATCCAATCGAAAGTGTTTGGTGGGTTCTCTCTTCATCTTTTCTTTGATATGAAAGATTCCCTTATCTGTTTTCTGACCATCAATGATCTGGCTTTCTAGAGTGCAACTGATCTGAATATTATGCAACACAGCCGGATGTAACAAATTGAACCCTTCTTCAAACAACGGTTGCACCTCAATAGCATGATATTTTCTGCTCAGTGCATCCGCTACTACATTAGCCTTCCCAGGGTGATAGTGCACGTTTAGATTATAGTCTTTTATCAGCTCTAACCATCTCCTCTGTCGCATGTTCAACTCGGATTGGGTAAAGATGTATTTGAGACTCTTATGATCTGTGAAGATGTTACACACATTACCCAATAGGTAGTGCCTCCAAATCTTTAGAGCGTGCACCACTGCCGCGAGCTCTAAATCATGTGTAGGATAGTTAACTTCATGCTTCCTCAATTGTCGTGAGGCGTAAGCAATGACTCTTCCATTTTGCATCAGCACACATCCTAACCCATTCTTAGATGCGTCACAGAAAACATCAAACGGCTTTTCTATATCTGGCTGGGCCAGAACAGGAGCAGTGGTCAACAACTTTCGCAAAGTACAGAAAGCTGCTTCGCATTCCTCTGTCCATACAAACTTATGATCCTTCTGTAACAGGCTTGTCATTGGTTTGGCAATCTTCGAGAAATCTGGTATGAAGCGACGGTAGTAACCGGCTAAACCAAGGAAACTGCGAACTTCGCTAACTGAAGTTGGTGATTTCCAGTTCATAACCTCTTGTACCTTACTAGGGTCTACAGAAATGCCATTTTCAGACAACACGTGGCCGAGAAAAGGAACTGTCCTAAGCCAGAACTCACACTTGCTGAACTTAGCATACAGTCGATGTTCTCTGAGTCTAGTCAAGACAATCCTGAGGTGTTCTGCGTGATCTTCTTCATTCTCTGAGTATATTAGAATGTCATCAATGAACACGATCACAAACTTGTCCAATTCGGGCATGAAAACTGAATTCATCAGGTACATAAAGTATGCAGGAGCATTTGTCAATCCGAAAGACATGACAAGATACTCGTACAAACCATATCTGGTAGAGAATGCAGTCTTAGGCACATCTTGCAGCCTAATCTTTATCTGATGGTACCCTGATCTCAAATCTATCTTAGAGAACACTTTGGCTTTGGATAATTGGTCAAACAAGATATCAATCCGAGGAAGAGGATACTTGTTTTTAATGGTCACTGCATTCAGTGGCCGATAATCCACGCACATACGTAAGGAGTTACCCTTCTTCTTTTTCACAAACAGAGCGGGGCATCCCCATTCGGACGAGCTGGGACGAATCAAGCCTTTCTTTAACAAGTCCTGAAGTTGCTTCTTCAATTCTGCTAACTCATTGGGAGGCATCCGATAAGGCCTTCTCGAGATCGGTGTTGTTCCTGGGATTAACTCAATGGTAAACTCAACATCTCTGTCTGGTGGAAGTCCAGGTAACTCCTCTGGAAATACATCCGGAAACTCACAGACCACTGGAATCTGGGCTAGCAGAGTAGTTTGGACCGCACAAGAGGTGCTAGCTAAGTCTACCCTCCGAGGTAGGACCACCCGAAAGGTGCCTTCCCCACTGGGTTCCTTAAGAGAGATACTTCTTCCTCCAACATCAATTACAACTCCCATATGATTCATCCAGTTCATACCCATGATCACATCCAAAGCTAATCCTGGCATGACTATCAGATTAAGCTTATATCACCGGTTTGATATTTTTAGGGTTACTCCCTGAACTATCTGATTAGTCAACAGATCAGCCCCAGCTGAACTGATTTTATATGCACATTCCAATTCAACTATCTTTTGCTCATGCCTCTTAACAAATGCTTGACTTACAAAGGAATGAGATGATCCAGAATCAAACAAAACTACTGCAGGATGATCGTTGATAGAAAACATACCAGCGGTCACCGGTTCTCCTTCAGGGATGTCATCCACAGTGGTGTGGTGCACACGAGCTTGATACTGCGTTTGCTGTTTCTTAGGGTAGGGACAATACTTTGCAAAGTGTCCAGGTTGGTTGCAGTTGAAGCACGGTCCCTTCACTTGAGCCATAGTTCCAGATGAACTGCCTTGTCCTGTCTTTGCTTGAGGCAATGCCATCTTGAACGGCTTCTGGTTTCTCTGAGGTGGCTGAGCATTCTGATTCTTCCTCTGCGGTGGCCTAAACCTTGCACCGGGGGCAGGCGATCGATAAGCCGGGCGGTTGGCCACTGGGGCCCTGGACTGAGACGAACCCGACTCGAAAGCCCTCTTACGGATCTTGGAAGCGGCATAAACATTGTTGTTCTTTTCTTGCTTCAGACAGTCACTAACAAAGTCGTTGAAACTAGTTCTCATGTTTGTACCCACATGTTTCATCATCTTGGGATTCAGGCCTCTCTTGAAACTAGCGATCTTCTTAGCATCAGTATTCACCATATCAGGGGCATAACGGCTCAGGTTATTGAATGCATGCAGATATTGAGTCACAGTCTTCGTGCCTTGATTTAAAGCCAGGAATTCCCCAAGCTTCATCTCGGTCAGACCTGGTGGAATGTATGTTCCACGGAAGGCATCAGCGAACTCCCTCCAAGAGATATGGGCGTGGGGAGGAAAAGTGGTGCGGTGATGTTTCCACCACATTCCTGCCGGACCTTGAAGCTGATGAGCTGCATACTCAGTCTTCAACACTTCAGTCATCCTCAAGACACGAAACTTATCTTCCATCGTATTAATCCATTCTTCTGCATCTAAAGGTTCTGCGGCTTCCTTGAAGATCAGTGGACGAGTATCCATGAAGTCCTTAAAACTGCTGTACTGGTTTGCTTCGTGCCCACCCTGGTTTATCCCCCGACGGGTGTTATCTGCGATACTGCGCAGCGCAGCTTCCATATTCTGTTGCATGTTCTCCATGTTACGTTGGCTTCCCAGGAATTGGGTGAAAAACTGTTCTGCCGTGTAGGGTGGAGGAGGCGGTGGTGGATCACGGTCATCATTAGCAGCTGCACTGCCACCAGCCTCAGCGGCACCATACACGGTACGGCGAGTGTTCGGCATCTGCATGTTTCAGCAACAGTAATTATTAGGTGATGTTGTAGAAATTGCAACCGAATGAAAAATTATGCCGAACTGAATTCACTGGAGAGAATAAATTCATACAATAAAACAGGGGCACAATAAGTCATTCCAACTAACACAACATCACTAATTTTATTACTTAAAGCACACACATCGTGTTCATTACAGCCAAGTTGCCAGCATACATACACTAGACTTTTTGACGTTCGGATATCGTCACAAACACATTCAAGCTTTAGTCTTTCTACTCACTAATACATGCCCAAAGCACCAACAACGCAAAAGATCATGCAAGGGAACCTAGTAGCTAGGGCAACAACTACTAGCCTACTCATCGTGGTCGCTGTCTAGGTCAGAGACGTTGGCGTCGTCGCTAACGGCAGCGTCGTCGTGCTCCTCAGCTGGCGCCACGGGCTCTTCAGGATCTTCATCTTCATCCAAATCCATCTCTGCTGCGCCAGGGAGGTCATAAGGGTTAAGCTGATTGTTCAGCCGATGGACCTCTTCATGCAAGTTATCATTGTACTCTTCTGCATCAGCCAAGCGCTGCTCGAGCTCAAACTGTCTAGCTCTTAACACATTCTCTGCGGACCAGGCTTCATTCCTCTGATGAAGTACATGAGCCAACATGCTCTCCGCATTCCTGTGGGCGGTGGTCAGTCGCCCGAGCTGCTCTCTCAGGGCACGTACATCTCCCTCAAAAACCACAGTCCTCTGAGTGGCCTGATCTCTCTGACGAGTCAACTGAGCCATCTCAGCAGTGAGCCTCTCAATCTCGGCGTCGTGATCTCTCTGAAGCTGACGGTGGTCATCACGAGCCTGTCCAAGAGCACTAGAAACACGTCTCAGACTACCTTCCACTCCATCGAAGGCCCTCATTACTGCGAACATGGCACTGATAGCAGGGTTGTCAATGTTTTGTGCCTCTGCTGCGCTAATCTCCAAAGATCTGCCCTTTGCCTGTTGCCACGAGTCAGTGGAGGGGTTGCCCCTCGGAAAGACTCCAACTATAGCTGCTGCCAACTCCTGAGGAAAGCGATCCATGATATCCCTCAGGATCCCAAAGGCTGCCCTCTCAGCGGCTTCTTCAGGGGTCCTGCCGGTTGACTCAAAACGCCAACCGGTCCACTCAGAACCATCACCTCGGGGACGAACTACTGCCTCCACAGTCACCAAAAGTCCTTCACCCAACCGCTCATTTGACCAAAAGTAACGGGGCTCCATTCCATCAGGATAGCCTACATAGCTGAGCACTCTCCATAAGAGTGCAGGCATCCCAAACTCTCCCAAAAAAGTGTGGCGCTGGCGAGTGCGCGGAGCAAGCTGATGACGGGGAGCTCTGCCGGTGGACTTGCGGGCTGTCTGCTTGGTACGTGTCATCTGTAGCAAAAAAAATTTTTATTACAGGGGTGAGAACAGGTTTTTAAGTTGGCATTTTTATCGAAATGAGATAAGCAACTTATAAGGGGAAGAACAATGCCATGAATGAAATGCATAACATGATGCATGCACGTTCCGTACGTCCTCACAAACTTAGAAAATCAATAACTACTAACGGAGTAAACGGTGGCATACAACGATCTCTCGTAACGTACTAATACGTGCTACTCGAAAGCGCTGTTATGTACCTGCAGAAAATCACTTCAGCCCAAACCTCACAGTATGAAATCATGCAAGAAAGCAGTAAAGTAAGTTACTCGCTCTACACGCATCCCCAGATACGAGTATAACGGTAACAACTACCCGAATCATCGTCCTATTGACGGCATCGTCACTGCATGACGGAATTTCCCCACAATTTGGATACCCTCATACAAACACGCGCATGGCACGTAAGTACTTCAGGATCACCTAAGCACTCCCCTAGATCGGTAGTGTATCTGACCATGCTCTCACAACTCTCACTTACCAAAGCGTAGGGGTATTTGATCCATACATTACCACTCAAGTGAATGGCACTCATACAATAGCACGCCGTATGAGCGACGAAATTTAAAATATGCTGCACACCCCCAAGTTAGTACTTAAATAAGCCACCTAGAGTCCTTATCGGGCATAAAGGATATGACCACTGGCACACTCTTAAGTTCAAAAGCTTGTTTGAAAACACAGTTTTGTTTTTAAATACTCATGTGAACAGTAACATGCTAAACCATGCTCCGATGCCAGCTGTAACGGATCAACGTAATTATACGAGATTAAGTAAGGCAATCTTCCACCGAGGCGGTTAATTGAACAAACTTAAGCCCGTATAACTCGAGATGCCGTGAAATCACGAAGGATTTCAAACCAACCAACATACAACCAAGATCGTACTGATTTAGCAGCCACAGTTCACACGATACATAAAGTTGACCATAAAAGTAGGATACATCGGAGTTCGGAAATACAAGTTATTACAACATAGTTTAACATAAGGTAGCGGAAGCAAATAGTTTTACGCACACACACTTAGTTCAGTTACAGTGCCAGTAGATAGTCATGTTCCACAAAAGCAGTAGATAAGACAAACAGAACGACCTCTGCCCAAGGTCCTAGTTGTCACCCATCGCCGGATACAGACAGTTGGAGCAATACCCGTAGTACATCTGACCATCTGCAACAACAATGGGAACAACGCCCTGAGTACTAGAGTGTACTCAGCTATACTTACCCGTCATAAACCAGAAATAACATGACACCAAGGAGCATGCAAGGCTTTATATAGTGTACTGGCTTGACTCATTTGCGAAAAACATAAGTTATTATGAGTAACTAAAGATAAGTACTTTTAGCATTATTTTTAAGATAACCTATTCATGCTAGGTAAGCACCTATTGCTAAAACAATCATTTGATTAATCATTAACATCCAAAGTTACCATCTCAGGTTTAGCATTTCCAACCTTAACCACGTAACCGTCCGTGTTCCATCATTAACACTACGATGCCGTAGCTCGAGTCAAGTGCTCACTAACCAGGAGCGACGGCGATTCGAATCGAATTCCTATCCAGCTGGAGATTTTATTCATCACACAAACCATGCTTCCTCCGTCAGGGTCGCGTAGATCACCAATGACACTTTCCAAGAAGCCGCGGGATAACAATCATGGATCGCACTACCCAGGGACCGCCCGACTGCCAGGACGCACCTTGGGCTCACTCTTCGCGTCCCCGTACACCCCCTTCAACACCAGTCTGCCAACCCGAGTTTATCCCGGCTTGAAAAGTGTCACTAGCTTCGCGGTCGAAAGGTACTTTATTCGGCCAGCTAAATGTGAGGCATGCGTTCAACATGATAAGAGGGACGAGCAACGATCGGTCCTTAATCGACACAGACGGAATCACTATAGTCCAAAACCCTATAAGACTCCGCTCGGTCTTCCTTTATCTACCAACACTTGGTTATTTTTCACAAATACTGCTAACCATAGCCAGGTATTCGCCTATAGCTCGCAGGTGACAGGAAATCACCCGACTTCTACCGATCTAAGCATGGCTAAGCAATTTACTCGATCCTGACCTAATAAGGTAACATTAATCTGGTGGACGAGGATAGTAATGCAACAACGGTTTCACTCAACTCCTATAACTTAATGCAACAATAAATAATCATAATCCAGTTAATAAAGAATAACTTTTGTAAAATAGGAGACTTATAATGCTCCGGGGCTTGCCTCTTTCGAACGAGCTAGGGTGGTGGTCGACGCACTCCGGCAGTTCCTCGCCTGGCTCTTCCTCCTCGGGCACCTCCTGTGCCTGGGGCTCTTGCTGGTCCGTCCAAGCCTGCTCCTCCGGTACTGCTGCCTGCAACTCCTCCTGCGATCCTGTATGATGCAAGTGCATAAGTACATACGAATGATGCATCGGATTACGATGGGGTGCTTTGATGACATGAGGTGCAGATGAGCACATGGAATGAGCAGTTAAGATATAACTACATCTTCTACAAGGTAGTCTACGTCATCCAAGAACATGTACCCTAAAGCTTGCACATTGTGATTCCACTCATTATCATACACCTTGCACAAGCAAGTAACCCTAAATGACCAAACCTTACCAACCTAACTCATCCACAACATCAGCAAGACATAGTGATGCTTCAAAGATACACCAAACATATTTTATTATTCTTACTTTCTCATAAAGAATAATAATTTATTCCTTATTTAACTAGGGTTGTACAGCAACACCTATCTCTGGTGTAGATAAAAATCTACAAAAATTACAGTAGAGTACTTTTACCCTAACTAACCTACCACTAAATTTTCATGGGAAATGCATGTGTTAAACTACCAGTACAAAATAAACAAATTATAGCCTAAATGTGAGCATGAAATTGTTTTATACTAGGAAAAGTATCAAACAACAGATTTCACATTTTTCCTAGGTTACCAACAGTAAACTAACACACTACAAAAATTATCACCTGTATGTTGTATACAAATTTTGCTCTCTACTAAAAATAACAAATATTATCAATTAAAAGCATTTGAACTACACTTCAAAAATTTCCCACAGAACATGCTTCACTAGTATTTTTCCTAGAAAGTACCTCACTAATAAAGATTAATGCAACAAGAATCACCTTTTTCCCTTTATTATTTTATTTACTACAATTTTTTTAAGATAACAGCAATTATAACAATTAAATAAAATTGCACAGTAGTGTCACAAAAATAACATGAGATATTTTTAAACTGTAGATCTATTCACAAGGAACATTTCAAAATTTGTTTCATGATTTTTGGAGCTATAAATCTTGAGATATGATTTTTCAAAGCTATTTCATAATTTCTGAGAAATCATTTTCCTTAATTCCTTTAACAATTCGCCGGTGAAAACGCTAACTACACCCGGTGTAGTGAACCCGCACGCGCTGACACGCGGGACCCACTGGTCAACGGGCCCACCGGCCAGCCAGAGCAGCGCGGAGGAGGCGCTGACCGGTGGCGAACTTGCCGCCGGTGAGGTCGCCGGCGACGGGGAGGACACCAACGTGTTCCCCGCGTCGAGGCGCACCCAGCGCACCAACTCCGAGCGGCGCTGGGGCTCCGGAGGGGGCTCGCCGGCGGAGATGGCAGCACGGCGGCGCTGGAGCTCGTCGGTCGGCCAATGCAGGCCACGGGGGCGGCCGAGAAGGTGAGCGCGAGCACCGCAAGGCGAAGGGAAAGCTATTGCTCGAGACCGGAGGAAGCAAGGAGGGCCAGGGAGCTCCGGCCACGCACGCCGGCCAACGGCGGCGACGGTGGCAGCGGAGGAGAGGGGGCGGCCTATTGGCCCTCACCTGAGCTCGAGCGGCGGAGTGGAGGCGCGCACGCGGTGGAGGGGAGCGGGGCGGAGCTGAGGCCGGGAGGAATCGGACGCGGGAGCAGTAGGGGTGGCGAACGGCGGTGGCGGAGCTCGGAGGGCGGCGGCAATGGCGGGGTGTCCGCGGCTCTGCTGCGGTCGCTGCTAGCGCGGGGAGACGCGAAATGTGAGCGCACGGGGAGGAGCGGGTGCTGGAGGTCGACCTGGAGGCGTGGCGAGGCGGTGGGGGCCACCGGGCGCGTGTCGCGCGGCGTCGCCGTCGCTCGGCCACGCGGCGGCCGAGTGCTGCCGCGGTGCCACGACGTCGCGCGCGGGCGCACGCGCGGGAGCGGGAGGGGGACGACGCGGACGCGGGCCGGGCCACCAGCGAAGATGGGCCGAATGGGAAACCGAAGCCCACTAAGTGAAAATCTGATTTTTCTTTTTTTTTCAAATATTTTCCAGATTTAAATCTCGGTTTGAAATTCGAATTTGGAGATAAAAAAGGGGTTTTCAGAAATTTGGCCCAAAACAAAAGTTGTTCAAAATTTTATTCTCTACAACTTTCATATAGAGCACTTTTCAAAATTCCCAATAGATTTTGAATTTGGGATTTAAAGCTAGATTAAAAATCAAAAACTCATTTATTTAAAATATTTTTAAAATAGAATTTGAGGAAAACTTGAATTCAAACTTTGCTCCAAAAATCAAGTTGATTTATTCTAGGTTATTTAAAATTGCTACTTCTCAAAAGTACACCAACTTTTTGACACTTATATCAAACTTAGGGTTCCCATCTATTTGTTTTTCAAATTAAATTTGAAAGGGCTACAATTCAAACAATGCTAATCATGCAATGATGTTGAATGCTTATGCTTTGAAATGATAATGCATGCTTAACACCCAGGGGTGTTACACCAGCGTCCAGACCCTACCCGCACAGGGAGCGAACAAGCGCCTAGCGCGTCGAGCTCGCGAGGGAGCGCACCAGTAGTTGTCCTGCACCGCCCCGGACGTCGCCCACGCCGCCGGCCGCTTCCGAACCCTACCCGCACAGGGAATGAACGAGCGCCTAGCATGTCGGGCTCGCGAGGGAGCGCACCAGTAGTGGTCCCATGCCGCCCCGGACGTCGCTCACACCGCCGGCCGCTTCCCACGCGCATCTGACGTGCAACGCCCAATCTACTTTTAAAACATCTAGATGCAACAGTTGCAATATACAAAAGAAGACAGATGAAACATTTGAAACAAGCGTCTGAAACACTTGCGAAAACGCTTGAAAAACAATTGAAAATCATTGCAAACATATGCAACATCCAGATGAAACACTTGCAAACATACGTATGAAACATCTGAAAACACTCAAAATATATGCTTGCAACATGCATGTATATGCAATATCTAGATCTACTTTTTCAACGTCCAGACAAAACACTTGCAACATTCGTCTGGAACAAATGAAATATTTGGAACATACACTTGGAACATACGTGTATAGCCATTACAACATGTGCAACATCCCGATCTACTTTTGCAACATCAATATACAACACTTGCAACATACCTCGAAAACATCTGAAATATTTGAAACATACTATTGCAACATACGCTTTTAGTCTGCTTGCTGCTTGGACGAATGAGGCTCGTCGACGCGGAGCTCTACACCGGCACGGAGTTCGAAGCCGCAAAGTGGCACGGAGGTCGCTGGTGTGGACCTCGTCAGTGGCATGGACCTCGGTAGGGGTAGGGGCAGGCGGATGGAGCATGGCCATGATGGGAGGCGCGAGTCCGAGAGCGAGCGCCTAGTGCGTCGGGCTCGCCGTGCGCTGCGCGTGCAGGCAGCGTGGGTGAGGACGGGGTCCGTCCCGCGAGCAGAGCGAGCCCTATAAGGAGCGTTTCCAATCTCCGCTTCTAAAAGATAAGATATTTGTCTATTTTTAATTATAATGGCAGTAGTGGGTAATTTTCTAAAAAAACAAAATTGATCCAATGGTCATGGTGGTTACAGATTTTTGATTTAATGGCCGAATGTTTCTGATCATCGTGAGAATTTCTAGCATTTATCTCTTTTCCTAACGCATATAGTGGGAATTAATGTAGAGCCTTCGTTGGGGCCTCCAATTAGTAATACTAAGAGACATCTATCACTTTCATCCCATTATTTTCACTCGTTCACACTTAGCACGTCATCATGCATGCTTCTTCTACTGACACTAAGAAGAAGAAAAAAAGAGAAGCAGTTCGCAGGAGGACTTGCCGGCGACGCTATGTAGGAGGAATCGGCCTCTACTGCAAGGTACTAGATGATGACTATCGTCTAGAAGCATAGATTGTAGGATTTGGTTGCAATAGCATTGCAATAACTGGTGTAGGTGGTTAAGGTGTTTTTGTCCTATATACATGGGTGGTGATGTAGTCTTAGGATTGATAGCTATTAAGATGCAAAGTTATATGGGTTGTGTGATTTTTGCAGAGGCCGGAAATGAGTTCTGAATTATTGTATGAACCCGATATAATGATCTTGAATTATAAGCAATTTTAATTTACTTGAGATTGGATGAGCCTTGTTTACTCTTGAACTTTCTGCATTTGTTGGAACTAGAGGTTCTGAACAGGTTACTTTAAGAGGGAGTGAAGGGGGGAAAGGAGAGAATAGGGTTTGGGAGCAAGTGAATCATGAGTAGAAGTGAGTGTCTTGTTCTCATGCCCTTGGGCACTTATGTAGTGGTGGTGTTGGATTTTACATAACACTACTCTAGCAACTATTTATGTCTCTTCAAGAGGAGGCCAAGCCCATATACCTAATGGGTTCCTCCAATAGCATCCATTCATCAGGAGAAAAAGTAGAGATATATACCAATTGCCTAACATGTCTGGATTACACATTTGCACATAAATGTTAGGATTAGAAGTAAAAAAAATCTGAACAGATCATAATTTTATATCAATTTAGAAGAGTTTTAGTTACAAATTGGACTAATGTTTTCCACTGCATATTTCTTTATATGCTTGACAGTTTTGTGAGAAATTCTGCTAGTTTTTAAAAAGTTTTAGCATTATTATTCCTTTCAATATCTTCTCTTATTTTTATTTCTCATTTGTCTGTCTGCATTTTAGTGGCATAGGTATCCAAAAGGCATATGACTAGTACAGAGTTCTTTCAACTAGCAAAGAGAACTGGGGTTCACTCCCCAGCAACAAAAAAGCACACAAGTACAGTTGTCCAAATTAAATTGTAAGAGAAAATAGTTTGTTTGTGTGTTGTACTAATGGTGAGCACAAAGGGAAGACAACAGGATAAAGAGCGTTCAATTTACACTCAGATTCAAATAAATCGACTGTACTCAATGTACATCGCTGGCCCACAACATCGACATCTATATACCTTCAACACTTCTTGTGAGCACAAATTGGATACTCCCTTTTGTATCATGTCTCCAACAACTTAGCAGTTCAATGCAGTTAGGACTGTCTTCAAAGTTCTTTTTTTTTTTGAAAATGCAGTTAGAGCTGCGTTTCATTGTATTATAGAGATGAAAAAGGGGGGAGGGGGTCCCCAACAGGATCCTCACTTGTCTTCGAAGTTCTACAAGGTGACACGACAAGATCAATATTTTTTCTGTTTCCAGGAGATTGCATGCCAGAAAAAAGTGAACATAGTATGAAGCTGGCAAGAGGCATTACTGCATACAATAAACGAACTTTTGCCTGTGGGGGATGTCCACCAACTCTGGCTTCAGATTTTCAGTGATAGATTGTCTTATACATGTAATTTTGGCCAATATCATGGACCATTCATAGTTCTAAATCTTGTCACTTACAAACAAACTGATACAATCTGCAAAATGCTTCTGGTTTATTTATTATAATGTATGACCCAGGAGCATCTAATGTAGAATGGGATCATTGGCTTAGTACAAGAAGGTTCAGAGGCCATGCTCACAACTTGGACTGTGAGAACTGGAATTTTCAGCGCCTCCTAGCAGCAGTTTCTCTCTGAGCGTTGAAGTAGACAGCAGCTACAGGGAGGCCAAGATCATTTTCCTCAGCGAACTGTCGTGTGATGAAATGGTCCCTGGAGGATGGCACAGCTACAGTTTGCCTGCGCTTCTGCTTGAAGAGAACAAAAATGAACCTGTGGATACCAATGCTAGGTCTTGGGCTCTCATAGCTTATGACTTCTCGCCCTGAAAAATGCATGCTTATGAACTCGAAGAACAACTAGAACAAGGAATAGACTAAGCACAAAGCAGAGGAAATACCTACCGAATGAGGCATCTGTTGTCCCAGGTATATCAGTCACGATCCTGCAAATGTAAAGGACGATAACACTTAGCCATAGCATTCTCATTCTAAGCACTCAGAAAATATGATTTTTGTATATATGCAAGATGTGGTGCTATTCCTCTGTAACATACTGACATCCCCAAGGTAAGAAATGCCAAATATTACCAGTGAAGGTGCTCCCTTAGATATGGATCACTTGGTCCTGGGACGTCGGGGTCTGTCATAACCTGAAATTTTAGGAACTATGGCGATTAGTGAAGGGATAGTATGTATAGAATACTTGGAGACAAGGATCAAGTATTTAACTACTAACCAATGTGAAGAAAGACCGCAAGTCGCCCCCTTGAACCTCTACTCTTGGTTTAGATACAACTGCTGATGGGTAAATCTCATGGCCATTGAAGACAAGCTTGTTTGAGTTGTAGGTCACAACCATATTCACACATGGGCTAAAGAAGTCGAGAACTTCTCCAATCACCCGACCTACTACAAGAGACTCCACAGATCTAGACATGGTTGGAGGGTCAAGTATTTTATTTTGCACACTAATGCTCTTATTGAATGCAGCAAGCTAATGCACTTAACGATGTGCCATGAGCTGCTTATTGGGCATTGGTGAGAGGACAGGCCTCTATTTATAGTGGTTTGGATCCTTCTGTCAATTGTAGGATCAAAAGAGGATGTGAAGCATGTGTGTTTTTTAGTTGCGTATGTGTTTTTTAGTTGCGTATGCTGTGGATGCAGCTAAAAAGGCTACAGGAAAGATGTACGTTTTTCCAAGAAAGCCAACAAAGGGTGTTTAGAGCGTCCACAGTGTATGGATGCAGGGTTGTCCTTTTGGTGGGTCCCACAATGATTTGATGGCGTCTGATATTTGGCTTGCAATATGTAGATCCGGGTCTACATACGTAAGTGGGGCCACCAATCATTACCTTCTGCCTATTCCCCTCCTTTCCTCTGTCTAAACTTCCCATGCGCAAGAGAGAGTAGAGGATGGGAGCGGGTCTGATGCATAGCACCAGCTTCTTCATAGAACCGGGTACATAGTGTATAGAACTAGGTCCAATACTCGCATTTAATGTATGGAACCAGCCTAGAACCGCACACTGCGGATGCTCTTATTCTCTAACAGTTACGGATAGAATCTATGCAAGCAATGGTTTATGTTTTTCTTTCAGGTTCTTGGGATAAAGCATTTTGAATGTGCAAAATTGTCCTTTTATTATTGATACGAAACTGTAGATATTCTTTCATGACTGAAACAAAATCTTACAGATCACCATGGAGTCCTCAAGAATACCATTGTACTAGAACATAACACACCCCCAGGAAAGTGGATCAGTAAACATTACGGTGCTGAACTATCTGGTATTGTTGGAAAATATGCTCACCTACATACATGTAGGGTCTACATGACAATTCATTCTGCAGGATTTGATACATAATCATGTTATCAAATTGTTCTCATTATCTCCGTACCTTTCAGAAATAGCATGTGAGATATTATGTAAAATCATTATTACCATCTGATTTTTGGAGAGCGCACTTCAAGCAATTTATTGTTAACTTTTTCCCTTAAAAATGGTATCTCGATGTAACTTTTTGTGCAAGTTTAGAAGTATGGTTTTGTGGAGGTAAATGAAAAATAAGGGGGGGCATACATTTATTTTCATTAGCTTGGAGACAAAAAAAAAAGCCACACTGTCAACGTGGAAGCCCAGAATATGATGCTTAATCACCTTATCAAATTTATGCATTAGCTCTGCACCTTTTGAAGCAAAAAAAGAATATGAGCTATTCTGGAAATATATATACTAGCATCTGATTCCTAGTGAACACACTTAAATACCTTATGATGCAAAGAAAAAGAAACATCTAGATTGAATTGTTCGTGTCAAGTTAGGAAGTATGGCTTTATGGAGCTAAATGGGGGGGGGGGGGGGGGGGGGGAGGAATATGATTCTTTGGAATTATTTGCATTGTTTTGGTGAAACTATCAATTGCATTTGCCATGCTTGATTTGATGTTTACTTGAATTGTTAATATTCTTATCCTGCTATTTTATAATATTTTTGTAAATTAGTAATGATATAAAATGCTGCGCTGTCTGCGTGGAAGCCTCTCGATACTCAGGTGTTCATCTTTGCTGGCTTATTTGTTTATTAGGCAAACTTCATTTAGCTGTCTCTTTTTCTGTTAAGGAAAAGAGATGGTCTGAGTTCTATTGCTGTTACAATCTTTCCTCAAACTGTAATAGCATCTGATTTATACTATATATGTTTATTTTGTTCTTTGGAATACTGTAACAAGTCACTGAAGAGAATAAAGGAACAGAATGCAGTGCCGCCACCACTCCATCATGTAGGTGCTGTCTAGTGCTGAGAAGTCAATTCAATCATAAAAAGCTCATAGATTCCTATTGATTGAGGCATTAAAATATTTTTATAGATTTCCATAAGTGGTGGAGCCAAGTACAAGTGCGTGCATTCTTCTGTTATGGTCAAATGCCATCATGCCTCCTTGGCACAATGGCACTGGTGGTAGAGATGGAGCCAAGTTTAGTTTGGTGACAATTTTCTGCTCCTGGGCAATGCCATGATATTTGCTTGACACCTAGCTGGGGTAGTGGTGGAATCTTGCAGCTGTTCCAACCAATGGTGATAAAGATCACCAATGTTTTTTGTCCAGTGAATACTAAGAGGCTACCAATAATGGATATTTGGCCAATTTCGTACCATATATATGCATCTTTTGGTCAGTATGTTGTATGGTGCCTGCTGCCTTGTGAGCAAGCTTCACACGCAGGCAAGGTCACCAATGTTTGTTTCTCCAGTGAATAACTTCTGAGTTCTGACTAGTAACCTGTACAAAAACAACATGAATGGGTAAGAAAAATTGCTTTATTTTAGACAATGGAATAAAACATATTAAACTCAAGAAGTTTGTTTTTTAAACACAAACAAAGGCTTGCTTATTAGTATTCAACTTTGTTAGTGAGTTTTATCTTCATCTAGGGCATAACAGCCATTTTTTTCTTAAAAAATGCAGAAGGGCTGCACATCATTATATTAAGAAGTGAAAATGGGAAAGAACCCATACAACACACCCCAGGCCAGCCAAAAGGCAAGCCCACACACTCACACCAACTCACGCCAACTCACACAAAACCCCCCAAACTCTCTGATCCTTAGGATATAAGCGCACCCGTATCTGTTTTGAAGGGCGACCAGCAGCAGCACTAGGATCCTAACCCTCTGAATGGGGGGCAGTCAGGAGGAAAATTCCTCGAGCCCCAGCCAACGACCATAGTTTTCGCTCTTCTCCAGCAGTGATCAGAATTCTTGCAATATCAGGGGCTGCTCCATCAAAAACACACCAGTTGCGATGAGTCCATACAGTCCATGCTCCAAGAATTATGAGAGAATTGATTCCTTGCAATATTATGTCACTAGTACCACTACTCACTCTATCCCATCAGTCTAAAAAAGAGAGTTCAATGGGCTGAGGGGAGAGAGATTGCAGGCCAACTTGTGACAAGAAACGGAACCAGAACTCTCTTGTGAAGACATAACCAATGAGGATATGATCAATGGTTTCGGCTGCTTGGTCACACAAAGGACAGCGCTCAGGATGAGGGAGACCTCGGCGAGCTAAACGCGATCCGCTGTCCAACATCTATTATGAGCAACCAACCACATAAAGAAACGACATTTGGGCGGTGTCCAATTCCAGATTTTTTCCCATGGTCTGAAAAGAATAGATCCCAAAGATAGGCCCTCATAAGCTGATTTAGCAGAATATTGACCATTTGAAGCAGGTCACCGTACATGTCTATCTTCCATTTCAGGCTGCAGCTCAAAGTCAGATAAGAGGTCCCATAGGAGGAGATATTCAGTGATGACCACAACACTGAGAGCCCCTTGTATGTCTGAGATCCATGCAATGCATTGTCCATGGACATAACAGCCATTTTTTTACTTCAATGCAGATGGCGATGTTTCTTGGTTGTTGTCATAAGCTTCTATTTGACAACTCTGTTAAGTTTGAGGTGCCTCCACAAATAGGAGCCCTCCACTGAACATACAGACGGCAGGACCATTGTGGTAACCAACCAATCAAACTACATCCATACTGACAGGAGGATCATTGTGGGCCAATGCAGGGAGGCAATTAGATATTCAGATCATGGCATGAAGACTTTGGAAGGAAGAGGCCATGCCCCCAAAGAATCTCCATGGATCAATGTGTCTCCTCCTGGTTGCATACAAGTCAGTATCCAAGCAAATAAGATATAATACTCAATGTTTTGATTGTGGAGGTTGACAGGTGTGCTAGTTCCGTGCAGATTTGGTTCATGGATTGGGCAGTCAACGCTATATAATATTTCGATATATCTAACCCCATTTGACAGCAAGCCACAGGTTTAGCAGAGAGCAAGTGTAGTTCATATCTTCAAGCAATCATTGTGTGTTAAATGCTGACACACATTGCAAATTCCATGGAGACTTTTATGTTCATATCCAATCCTGCAAATAGAGGTTATATTAAAGTTATGCTCGTAAACATAATTCTTCACATACGTACTTATATTGAAATTATTCTCCACATCTAATTCATGAAATAGACCATTTTAATTTCGAGAAATTTTCTAAGTATATGGTTAATTATCTTATACTGACTAGGATTCTACAAACCACTTCGTAGTGTAGTAATGATTCTGTTCAGCTGGTTTATTTTGGTGGCGTATAATAGAGGTGCACTCAAGGGTGTATGAGTGTGCTGTGTGCACATACGTTGTCCTTATCAGTAGCCAAAAAGAATTATTTTGTTCAAACTTGAAGAGCATGAGACACTTGTACAAGCATCTCAGTTATAAGACAACCAAGAAGATATCTTTTCAGTTTTGCTACAAGTCCCTCTGAATGGCCTAAACTTAAAAATTGTGGGAAAGCTAATCCTCACTTTGAGTGTTTGAAGCATCTTTGTCGATTCCAGAGAAGTAAGATTAGGATTTGGGGGCTTCAAGGTTAGTGGCCGGAGGCAGCATGGCGCCAGTGGGGTAAAATTGTGGGACTGTCAATGGCCCGAGGTGGAAGAAGATGCAGATCAGCATATGCAACAATGAGGTGCTGAGCGCACTCAAGAAACACTCAGGTGTGCAGTTGACATGCCCTAAAATTCCACCAGTCGTGGTTGACCTCTGTATGCATAATGCAATCTTACAATGGCAAAATAGATCTCTTAAAGCAAGAATACCAGTGTTTTGGGCATTCCCTGAGCGCTGAGTCTTTATCGACAATGAGGTCAACAAGTGCCAATCTGTGACCCTAAAACCAATCCACATAAGTGGGTTGATGGATGAATGGGCTCTCTGAGCTGGGATCCCAATCTGTGATCCTATACACGAATTCACAGAAGTGGGCAGATGGATGAATGGCCTCTGATCTGGGATCCATTCGCTGATGCCCACAGATTCAGTTCAGTTGGTTACAGTGCCAACTTGCAAGTCTGAGGTCATTTTGATCAGGTCACTGCTGTTCCACTATCAATGTGCACTGACAGGCGACAATGGTCAACAGTTTCTGGAGCCTCTGAGTGACCATTGGCATCTAGGATGTGTCACCACTCACCAGTCAGGCAGTCAATACACTAGTCCCTCTCTACTTTGGAGGCTCAGTACTTGCAAGTTCACCAGGTCAATATTTTGGTGAACTTTAGAGATTATTTTTCAGTACCCACTCGCATTGAAAGCAAATGACACCTTCATCGGCCAGAGCAGAGATCATGAATGCAGGGTGCAGATTGCAGCTCTGATCATCACCAGAGAGCAAGAGGTCGCCTCTGATTCTCTGAATAATTCACTGAGCTAAGCAACTTCTTATGTCTGATCTTCCAGCGATGAGGTAGGCGCCAACAACTCGGACTAGGACTGTATTACAACAGCATTGCAAATCTTATCGCTTATTCGGAGCAGTGATATCTCGCAATTGCAACCACCCTGTGCTCAAGAAACAAAACAGCAACAGCAACAACAACAACAAAAACAGCAACAGGAACAAAACGTGTCAGATAAGCCAATTCGTGCAAAAAGTTTAAAATCTAGGATCCGGTCGAACCACCACTCATTCAGTTCAATGCAATGTATCATCATTATACCATCAGGAGGTAACATCACATCTCCCAGGAGTAGCACCGTAAAGTAAGGCAAACCGTGCCAATCATCCTTGCACTAAAACATGCAAAATTCAATGTGCCCATGTCAGTTGTCACACACCATGCTTGCATAACAGAAATTTGAAATTCTGCAGATTAGAGCATAATTCAAATTTATGCTGCATTTTCAAACTGTGAACATAGATCTGGGTCTAAATAGACCACGTCGATATAACATTTACATGTCTAAAATCATCAACAGAATAAAGTTTTTTGAGAAACAAAACCATCAGGATAATAAAGCAAAAGATGCAGACAGAAATAAATAAGTAAAGCAGTGATGGGAAGCCATCTGTTAAAAACAGATCAGCACTCAGCAATGGAATAAAGGACAGCCAACAATGCATGCTTTCCATGCCACTCAAAGCTATATTCACATTTGTCTTCTCTCACCTGAAAGCACCAGATCTGGAGAAAATGGCTCGTAAATTAGTATTTGTTCTGCCAATTGTGTTCCTTGGCTGGGCACTCCGGCAACTCTCTAGTGACCACCTCTGAATCTCTGAAACATTGTGGCTCACCAGGTGGCAGGTGGGCATCCTCTGACATCTACCAGGATCAAGCTCAGGGATGGAAAGTTACCTTGCATACAGAGAAGACAGAATACAGAAAGACAAGGCCAGGTACAATATCCACACTCCACAGTACATGCATTTCGAGGCACCAAGGACTTTACCCTGCCTGTTTCCAAAGTAAAGCACAGTCACAGAGCACTGGACACTGAAGTGAAATGTTGGTTTGTCTCCATATTTTGCTTACTGGTTTCTTTGCCATTAAAGGAGCTTATGGAGAAATTGGGAATGTACTTAGTTTCTTTTGATAGATCTGAGTATGGGGAAGGTGACCCGAATCCTAGGAGGGATGTCAAGAGCAAAGAACTGGATATCAAGGAGCTCGCTGACCAGCTGGATCTTGGGCAGAAGTTATGTCTTGGGGTCTGGATGGGAGGATACTCTATTTGGGGATGCCTCCAGTAAAGCACATAGATACAACCAAATACATGTTAATGAAATATGCAACTCAGAATTCAGATTTCAGAGTAAAGCTGTATATGCTGCACTAATCGTCCCAACTATCAACTATTGGTGGCTTTCTTTCCCATTTAAAATGTCCAGGCAGGCCTTCAAGAAATTAATGGTGACATAGCAGAGGTCCCTCTTACCTCTGGATTGCAAACAACACACCTTCCTTGCTCTACCAGTGGATGACCCAGAGGTGGCTCCCCTCTGCTGCAGGAGCCATGCGCCACCCTGAAATATTTTGCAGGCATGATATGGAGGTTGTTCTTCAGAAGATGATGGCAATGCCAAGAACTATTGAGGAAAACCACAGCCTCAGATATAAAACATAGAATAAAGGTTGTAGCACACAAAATAGTACTCCCTCTGTTCCAAATTATAAGACGTTTTGACATTTCTAGATACCAAAACATCTAATAATTTGGAACGGAGGGAGTAATTCACAGAGCTTGTAAATTGAACACACAATACAAGGATTAGCTTCTAATGTGTTCTTGCCGTAGAGACAAACAATATATTAACATGAAAGTTACAGGAAGAAAAAAAAATGAAATATTTGTATTAAAAGTTGACCAAAAGCAATGTTATAACCTACCCCTTTCTAACATATGTCGACATAACATTGATTTGCTATTTCATTTTTTTCAGAATAAATCAAGGCTGAGGCTTTTATGAATCAAACCCACCATGATTTACTTGTCTTTTGGAAGTTGGAAATTTGTCCAATTAATATTACCAATCTGTTTCATCAAAATGAGAGTTCTGTATCAAGAAGCTTCCATTCCATGGATCAAGTATCATGAAGTACTGAAGTCACACAAGGTGGACATATGTTCATGCTGGTAGATAGATGGACCAAGCGAATTCTCAAGGCAGTCTTGGGCTGCAGAAGAGACCTCAGCTGTTGACAGTAGATCCATTTCCCAAATGCTGAGAACTTCAGCTGCAAACAACTATTTAGTTTTATTTTTCCCTGAGGTTGTAATCCTACAGCATCAAGACTTCTCTAATTCAAAATATGATAGCTATACTGTCAGCTTAAGCTATTTTTCTACAGCATATTAGGTAATTAAGACAGCACGTGTGACGTCAGTACTTGTCCTTACTAACTCTGGTCCAAAATTTATGTCATCCTAGAAAGCATGTAGTAAAAAAAATTTAAATGTGATAATTACTCCCTCCGGTCCAGTTTATAAGGCATTTCATGTATGTCAGCAGTCAAACTTTATAAACTTTGACCAATAATTTGACCAACATTTTTTAACTATTGTAATACAAACTTTATACTGTTAGATTTGTAAGCAAATATACTATCCAAGAATCATAAGTTTATAATCATAATATAATATAATATAATATAATATAATATAATATAATATAATATAATATAATATAATATAATATAATATAATATAATATAATATAATATAATATAATATAATATAATATAATATAATATAATATAATATAATATAATATAATATAATATAATATAATATAATATAATATAATATAATATAATATAAATGAATGGTCAAAGTATAATTTAGGAGACCGTGCTATGTCAGACTATGCCTAATAAACCAGACCTGAGGGAGTACTATATATAAAGGTATTCAATTTTGTGAGATGGAAACATTAACGAGTCATCATCAAAATTACATCAACACCATTATAAATTTACTAGCATTATAGTATAGATATTCAGGAAATCAATGTCAATGGTGTGCATTGAAGACTGTATTAGTGACCTAAATAATAAGTGAATCCGCCAAGAGGCAAAAAAAAACAGTGAACAAAGTAAAAAATACAAATGACACCAAGAGGCAATCAAAAGGGTAAATAATTCTAGTACTTAGGAGCATGGCATGATAAGATCGTGAAAAGTTTCAGTCCATGAGCACTGCATATCTGACAGGTCAATATATTGTAGCATGCCTATGGCCAAATTGGTGATACAAGAATCATTTATTACAGAAGATTCTTGGAATGTTCTTACCAAGACAAGTCCTATGTATAACTGAAGAAAGCTCCGTCACAGAAGGCCACAACCATTTAGTATTTGACATAGTTGGTATAAGGAATTAACGGCGGTCAGGTTTCTAGTACACATTATCAAAAGAAAATAACAAAAGGGCAGAATATCATGAGAGATCTTCAAGAAACCGGAGCGAGTTCCTGCCACCCAGTTTCCAATTAAAAAACATATCTCCATGAGTATAATGCCAAGCAAAGAAATCTGACACGGTTTAAGCCACAAGAGGAAGACTTGCTTGTGCTCAACTATTCTTTTGGAAAGCACCCAACTGCTTAACTAAGAGATCATGATTCCAGAATCTTGTTTTTCATCTTTTGATAGAGTTGCCCCCCGAACTCCATCTATGATCTCCTGAGCAGCAAGAGGAGATACTTTTGTGCGTAACTATCCTTTTGAAAGCACCCAGCAACATAACTCAGAACAATGTCTCGAACTCTCTTTTTCTTTCCCTTTTGAAAGGTATTGCCCACAAACACCATATCATCTCCAGACTGAACTCAAGAGTAAATATGCTTGAAGAAATGAGCAAAGCTAAATAATGGTACACTGATGAAGAGAAATTTGCAATACATGAGAAAGTTCTTACAGGAAATATCTGTGATGCAAGGCCAGCAGGACAATTTTTCAAAGAGGCCAATCCATTCACCCCAAAACAATATTCTCCAAGTACTCGATTGCATGGTACATGTGGCCTTTATCAAATCCCTTGAACAATGCATTATGTGTGCAATAATCTGGAGGAATACCATTTTGATGCATCTCAAAATACAATCTTATTGCATCTGCCCAGTTACCTTCTCTACAGCTCCCATCTATCAATAAAGTATACGTGTATTTGTTTGGCGCTAATCCCCTTTCCAGCATCTCGTGAAAATGATGATAAGCCAACAGAGTTCTGCCTGTCCTGCATAGTGCATGTATGAGCACATTATATGTTATTTCATTAGGTTCAATTCCCGCATCCAGCATCTTCCGGAACCAACCATATGCTGAATAAAGGTTTCCTCTTCTACAACACGTGTGAATTAATATGGTGTAGGTCACAACTGAAGGTCGCAAACCATCTGAGACCATGCCATTAAGAAGTTTCCTTGCTTCCCTTAGGAGCCCTCTTTCACAGTGTGCATGAATCAAGCAGGTGTATGTGATACAGTCAGGCTGTAAACCATCACTGACCATCTTCATCTTCAAATCTTTGGCATCTTTCAGGTTACCAGTCTTGCACAGTCCATCGATTATAACATTGTATGTGACCGTATCAGGGTATATTCCTTTCAACATCATCACCTCCCTCAACTGGAAAGCCTTACGAATATCCCCTAGGGTTAGCTCCGCACAAATCCTTGTGTTATAGGCAAAGCAATCTGGCTGCAAACCTTTGCTCAGCATCTCATCAAAGAACTCTCTTGCCATAGGAAGGTTCCTCACCTTATGTGAACCATTCATGAGAATTGTATATGTACAAACATCAGGAAAACACCCCTGCTCTACCATTTCCTCTTTCAATCTCCTAGCTTCCTCTAAATCACCTAATCTACAATAACCATCTATAAGAGTGTTATATGTCAAAACTGTTGGTGCTAAACCTGCACGCCTCAAATCGCCAAGCAACCAAAGAGCCTCCTTCAAGTTACCTGCCTTACAATATCCATTTAGCAAAGAATTGTACGTGATCAGGTCTGGCAGTAAACCCATTGCTCTCATTTCTGCAAATTTCAGCTGTGCAGCCTCTACCTGCTCACTTTTAAGCAGCCCATGAATGATGGCATTGTATGTCACCACTGTAGGCATAATGCCCTCATTCTCCATCTCCATCTGCAAAGCTTCAACCTTTTGTACAAAACCCCTTTCAAGCAACGCAGTGATAAGTGGGTTATAGGTAAAGGATGAGGCTTTCTTGGACAGCCGCATACTGTCAACCAGTTTCGCCGCGTTCTCCAGATGACCTTCCCTGGCCAAGAAACTAATCACCACATTGTACGTGACATCATTCAGCAAGCAACCGCCCCCCTGGGTTTCCATCTCCTTGAGCAGCATGGAAGCCTCGTCCTTCCTCCCCTCCTTCAGGAAAGAATCCAGCAAAGTGTTGTACGTGACAATGGTCGGCTCAACCCCGAGCTGGAGCATCTCTCCGTATACAGCACGGACGTCGTCCCACCTGGCCGCGTCACGGAGCACGCGCAGCACGCGGTTGCAATCCCGGACATCAGGGGCCACGCCCTGGCCCGCCACCACGCGGAAGGCGGCAAGGCACAGCGTCGAACAGGCGGCGGGCGTGGCGTCGCGAGCCTCGCGTTTTGTCGAGAACTTGGCGGAGAGGCGTAGGAGGAGGCTCAACAGGGAGCGTAGGGCGGGGGGGAGGGGAGCGTCGAGGAGGAGCGACAGGACAGGGAGGAGAAGGCCGAGGTGCAGGGCGCGGAGCGAGACGGGGTAGGCAGCCCGGATGTGGTTGGCGTGGGCGAGCGGGACGAGGACGGCGGCGAACGCGGAGGCGGAGCGGGGGAAGCCGCGCGGGGTGGCCTCCGCCCACCGGAACAGCTGGCGCGCGAGGCCCGGGAGGCCGCGGAGCGCGGCGTGGACGTCGCCCGTGGCGAGCACCTGGCGGAGAGGCTCCGGCGGCGCGGGATCAGAGGCGAGAAGCGCGGCGAACGGGCTCTCCTCGGGCAGCGGAGTCGGAGGCGGAGGCGGAAGCGGAGGAGGAGGAGGCGGCGGCACCAGCGCCGGCAGGGGCAGGGACGCGGAGGAGAAGCGGGGGCTAGAGAAAGCTGAGACGGCGGCGGCGGCGGTTACAGGAGCTTGTGATTTGCAGTGTAGGATGTTGAATAGCATGGATTATGGCTCTAGTATCACCCGGCGACGCCTCGCCATGAATGACGGCGCGGCGGCGGCGGCGGCGAGGAGGAGGAATCCGCGGCGCATCCGCCAGATTCCGGCGGCCCGTACGGGGTCGAGGGCGCACGCCGCAAGGCTGCGGCCCTCGACCTGGGACAGCGGGGGCCGGCGGTGAAGCCTAGGCGGCGGCGGCTGCTGGTCGGGTGCTAGAGGGAGGGAGGGAGGGAGGGAGGGATCGGACTCGGAGGAAAGAAAGGCCACGTGCGCCAGCACTGTCTGGCACCGGCGCCGCCGCGGCGACGCGCGATATGCACCGTCTATTTTGCATCATTTGATTTGTGCAAGAATTCTGCCCAGCCCAGCTGAACATCTGGCCCGTGGCCCCTGTCCTCTGCTACTCTGTCTCTCTAAACAAAACAATTCTCGCTTCCGAAAAACCAAATAAATTTAAATTTCATCAACATATTAATATTTATGATATCAAATTATTATTATTAAATTAATTATAGAATATATTTTCATAGTGAAACTATTATAAAATAAACGGTAAAGATATACCCCGGTCGTCCGGACGCGTCGGACGACGCCCACTCACTCGCACGGCACTCCACTCCTCACTCGCACTCACCCCGCCCGGCCCCGTCTCACCATCTCATCCTCTCTTCGTCTCCGTGCAGCGTCCTCCGCCGCTCCCTCCCCTTTCTCCCGCCTGCGCCGCGCGCCCGCATCCTCCGGCCTTCCCCGTGCACCTTCGTGCTCCCTCACTCTCACTCTCGCTCTCGCTCTCTCGCCAACGTTCCTCATGCTTGCCCGCCCAGGGCCTCTGCCATGGCGGATGCGGTGGCAGCGGTCGTGGATCCGCCAGATCCGGCGATGGCGACTGTAGATCCAGCAGATCTGGCGGTGGCGGCCGTGGATCCGGCAGATCTGGCGGTGGCGGCCGTGGATGCGGCCGGATCAGGCCCAGGTACCTCTTCTCTTCCTCCCCTCTCCTCTCTCTTCCTCCATGAATCTAGATCTAAGGGTCCTCCCCCCTCCTTCTCCTCTGCTGACTCCTCCTCTTCTTCGTCGTGCTCCTCTTCCTCTTGCTTCTCCCCTTCCTCCCTCTGTCGTTTGTTTTGCAGTGGTGTTTCTGGGTTGTTCCAATAGGCTGCCTGTTGATGTTGCAGTAGTATACTCTTCGTTGTTTTGTGTTGTTGCAACAGATAAATTTCATTTGTTGCAATAGATTTTTGTCCATGTTTCAATTCATATTTTTGTGTTGTTTCATTATTGATTTTTTGATGTTTTCAGTAGCCTTTTTTTCGTTGTTTGCAGGGGCGGTTTGGGGGGAGCAAGCTGGCGGTGGGCAGAGGCGCTGGGTCCGGCAAGGCGGGGCGGATATGGACGCGGGGGGGGGGGGGGGTGGGGTGGTTGCCTCCATGGTTAGGGGTGTTCGATTTTATCTGTTGCAGAAAACGAGTTTCTGATGTGTTTCAGTACTATTTGCTTCAGATGTTTCAGTACATTTTTTCAAATGTTTCACTACTATAGTTTCAAATGTTTTGGTATTATTTTTTCAATGTTTTAGTACTATTATTTCAGATGTTTCAGCATTATTTTTTTCAATGTTTCAGTACTATTGTTTCAAATGTTTCGGTACTATCTTTTCAATGTTTCTGTTCTTTGTTTTCACTAGTTTTTTCTGTTTTGTTTCATTGGGTGTTTCTCGATGTTTCAATTGTTTTTCCTTTTTTGTTCACTAGTTTCCCCATTGTTTTTGTTTCAATAGGAGTGTCTCGTATGTTGCAGTAGCATCTATTTTCCCCTGCTGCATCTGGGGGGCGGAGTATGGTGGTGAACTGGGTGGCGGGGGGCGGATGTGTTGCGGGCGGTGGCAGATCCGTTCGCGAGAGGGGGGGCACGCGCTTCTCCGTTCGGGTGCGGGGCGGGGGCTCGTGCTTTCTCTCTCTGTGCGGGGCAAGGTGGGGGTCAGGTTCTTCTTCTTTTCATTAACGTTCTTCGGGGGAGCGGGGCTGGGGCAGCGTCCGGCGCTAGCGCCCGGATCCGGACGTCCGGGCGCTAGCAGGCCCCTAAAATAAATATGGATATACTAAGTTTAGTCTATTTTTAGCTCCACAACTTTTGCCTTTGTCTAATCTTATCTCTAACTACAAAATCATCTAACTTTGTCAACTATCTATATCTAAATGGTTCAATTTTGATCCTTTAGCCGTTTTTGAGTGGTTTTCAGATGGCTCTAGGTTCAACATTAAACCGTTTTGATAGTTTGAGCTGCCAAAGTCTCGGAGTTGAGGTCAAAATTAGACAAAGACAAAAATTGAGGGATAAAACATAGACTTAATATGTACTTAACCTTTATATATCATTAATTATAATATTAAAATTATTGCTTATACAATTTTTAATAGTAATTTGGGCCAAAAAATTTTAATAGTAATTAAACTAAACATTTGTGTTATAAATAGGATTAGCCATATAGACAACTTTTAAATAGTTTATATGATGCATGCCATAAGTCATAATAATAAAAATAATTATCATTTACATCGTTAATTTTTTAGATGGTACTCTGTTCTTCATAGGTACGAATAATGTCAGGTAGTTCATAATTTTCTTAAATACGAATCTTTCGCTACAGTACCTAGCTTGGAACGTACTCCCTCCGTCCCAATGAATGTGCAATTCTCGTATCCCGAGATCAGTCATCACAAATTTTGATTAAAATTATATAAAAAATACTAAATCTTATGAGACAAAATAAGTACCGTTAGATTGGTTATGAGATATATTTTCATAATAAATTTATTTCGAGACATAAATGTTAATACTTTTTGCTATAAATTTGGTCAAAGTTGACACAGTTTGAACGGCACGTTTTCCATAATTGCACAATCAACCGGACGGAGGGAGTACTAGCATGAAATAGAATCAATGATGGACTTGAACCACGCACCGGAAGTGACATGACACTGCCAGTTGAAGAACCGACTGTGATATTCCAATAGCGGGTCATGGCTTAAATGTCCAACATATATATTAATAAAATATTTAATGATCAAGTAAATATTAATAAAGTGTAGATAAATATTTCAATACATATAAATATTTATCAATAAAGTAAATTCAAATAGGTAAAAATTTTATAAATATATAAAAACTGAAGTACTTGATTAAGTTCTTTTAGCCCCTCAACTCTTGCCTCTGTCTAACTTTTTCTTTTTATTTTTTCGAACTACACAAGTACAGACGCAGACGTTTAACATGCATGCACACTCACCCCTATGAACACACGTACATAAACCCTACTCCTATTAGCACCTCCGAAAAGACTGTCGGCACATCTCGAGATTGACGAAGTCACCATAAGCGTCCCGCTGTCGATTGGGACGTCGCCTACCACTGAAAACATAACGTCGTTAAATCTTGGAATATATTCAGGAAAATGCGAGCACCCGTGACAAGTCGAGAACTTGAATTCGGGTAGGCAAGTTCCACTACAATGAACCTAATCAACTGAGTCGAGAACTTGAACCTAGATGGGCATGTTCCACCGCAAGGAACCTAACCAACTAAGACAGGCTCAGTTCGCTTGCCTCTGTCTAACTTTAACACCTCATTTATCAAAACCGTTCAATTTCGACCCTCGAGCTGGTTTTAAATTGTTTCCATACGACTCTTGGGTCAAAATTGAAAGTTTTGGGAGTTGAGGCACCAGCATTAGATTTGTAGTTGAAGGTTAAATTAAACAAAGAGAAGAGATGAAGAGCCAAAAAAAATAGACATATTATTTTCTATAAACCTAGGCCTTGTTTAGTTCACCGATTCGGTGAACTAAACACTGTGTCGATTCACTGTTCCTTTTTTGTTTTTATTTGGTAATAATTGTCCAAACATTGATTAATTATGATCAAAATGTTCATCTCGCAAAGTATAACAAAACTGTGCAATTAATTTTTGATTTCATCTATATTTAGTATTTCATGCATGTGCCGACATTTTGATGTGATGAGAAATCTTCTTTTTGCATAGTGGAATTTGAGGGTGAATTTGGAGAACTAAACAAGGCCCTAGTCAGATTTATTTCGACGGCCCTGAGAGGGATCGGATGCGCTTTATTTCGACGGCCCACCAGGTGGGTTAGGATCAGTGTATTGGTGATGAGAGAGAAAAGATTAAAAAAAATCGTTGGAGCCGCATGTCTCCGTCCCCGACGATGCCGCTGCCGCCGGGAGGAATGGATGGATCCCTTGGCTTGCCACCACCAGCCCACCACCCCTTGTCCGCTTCGCTTCCTATTCCCCCGCGCTACGGCCCCAGGCGCGCTCCTCACCGGCCGGCACCACCCCGCCCGCCCCTCGCCTTCGCCTGCCGAGGTAATCTACAGAACTGCTCCCCTTGCTATTCCCTCGCGCGCGAACACGACGCGCTTTCGTTTCTGTCATGTGGACTGTGGTTACCTCCTTCACATCTCAGTGTGGATATGTATGTTTCATGAATGTTTTTTTTCGATCAATATGTTTTGTGAATGTCGTTGCTGATATCTCTTGATCGTATTTGTAATAATGTTTGGATCGGATGGATCTTGGCCCACTGCTTCGATCTAGGTAGGATCTAGTTATTCGATTTGTTAATGGCGTGGTGGAATTTCTCTTAGTTACTCGGTTTACTAAAGGGGTGACCGGGTGATTGTGCCTTGAGCGTCAGTGAGCGTCTGTGTCACCACCGTGTTTCTGAAGTAAAAAGAAAAAAAAGGTGAAACTAAGACAGTTGGCATTTCACATAACCAAACGGACATGCTTGTTAATTTGAATCCCCTCCCCCATTCGCATGGTTGCTGGGCAGCATTGATAACGGCTGAATCTGCCTGATCCAATGGTTAAGTTATTCGTGTTTGTGGGCTTTGTTGTTTTCTGCAGTATGGCCCTAAGTTAGGATGCTAGTATCAAGCTGTTCAACTATGTTTAATGCTTACCTATTAGCAACTAATACCTATTAGTCTAAATTGGATTTTTCAATTAATCTAAAGCTACAGCAACAACTTTGTACTAAAGCGTACCGTATTATATGTTCACTGTGTAGATCTACTCATGTGGAGTCCAACAAAATTAGATTTTCTATTTTATGATTTTTCTGTGATTCACTATGATTTTTTAAATATTTAGCAAAAATAAATAAAAAGATAAAACCGTTATTACTGTAGCAACACACTGTTATTGTAGCAAAACCGCCGTCGAAAACCACCTAGAGGGTAAAATAGACAGTTTTGGATAGTTCATGGGGGTAAATTAGACCGTTTCATAGATCAGGGGGTTATGTGCTCCAGGGTCAATAGTTCAGGAGTGATTTAGACTTTTTCCCCCCTTTTTTTCCATGCCAAAGAGCTGCTGGCATGCTTAGCATATGTTGCTTTCTAGAATGAATGTACCTAATTCTCTGCGCTGCACACCACAAGTGAAGTGTTTTCACTTATTGAAATCAAATTTCACCACTCTGCTAAAAGAACATCTGCTGAAGGAAACTTTGCTGCAGATTTAGTCCTGTCAACGCAGAAGAAGTGATCTTATAATCATAAAAGATAACAAATGGGGATATCCAAGGTGACCGGCATCGCCGCGACAGCTTTTCTTGTCACATCTGTTGGTCTGTGCCAGCTGGGCATGAAAATTGTTGTGCTTCCTTTCCTAGTCACCGGTATTGTTGCTTTTGTTGTCACGGTTGCATCCCATGATGCCATCAACCTACCATGGATCTTGGGGAAGAACTCAGTGGGAAGATTTCCATTTTGGTCATTCATACTGTTTGGTCCTTTCTTGACGCTTGCTCGGACATATGCAATGGTTAAGAGATATATGAGGAAGGAGTCCGTGTATGACAAGATTGTGGAAGGCCTATATCTCGGAGGATGGCCGTTTCTCTTGAAACATTTGCCCCCTGGAAGTCCATCTGTCATAGATTGCACTTGTGAGCTACCAAGAAGTTCCTTCGTTCCAGCAGCCGAGTATCTTTGTCTTGCAACTTGGGATACAAGAGCTCCAACACCGCACCAAATTGAAAAGGCTGCACGTTGGGCTTGTGAAAAGAGATCTGAGGGGAAGCCGGTTTATGTCCATTGTGCATTTGGTTAGTAATCTACCTTTTGTTATAATTAATTTCAGGATTGTATCTTGATGTTCGTATTATGTACATAATTGTATTTCCTATTATTTATGCACCATATTAATTGTTATGCTTGTTCTTCTTGATGGACACGTTAGGTCATGGAAGAAGTGCATGTGTCGTGTGCGCAATTCTAGTAGCGCTGGGCATTGCTGAGAACTGGAAAGATGCTGAGAACATCATCCGTGAAAGAAGAAAGATTAAAATGAACGCCCTTCACCGGAAAACCTTGGAAGAGTGGTCCAAACAACGAGTTTCTCAGAAAAAGGATAAGTAGTTGTAAGTGGGACAGTTTCCTTAGTGATGACCTTGTTCTTTGGTGTTAAACCTGTTTGAAACATCATAAAATGGCATATCTGCTTAGACAAAGTGTAATTTCTGTGCCATTCTTATTTATTTTTGAAGCAATAATATTGGTGTTTCTACCTTTAAACATATTTGAATTTATATCCAGGTTTGGGACTACTTTTTTGTTCACCTGGCTAATTGAATGTGAATGGGCATTAGCTTAAATGTGTTTCTTCATGTAACCAAATATAGGTCGATATATATAGATAAAGATTACACCATACTAACCAAATATAGTCCTAGATAGTGGATAAACATAGCCATACAAATTGTTAGATAGTTCAACTATCCTATTCAACATAGTCAATGATCTAACCAGTAATCATCGGTGGAATTGCTGAATGGATTATTCCATCATAGGAAGAGCTGTTATAAGAATTTAGACTAGACAGAACCAAAAGAACACATAGTACTGGACATCAGATTCTAGTGTTTCTCTTTCCCCTTCCCGCTGCAGTGAACGAAACAATTTCAGCTCCCTGGAATTTTCTTGTACACCACACATTTTAAGAAGGTTTTCCAAAACAAAAAAGTTTCAGAAACATTCCTTGTTCTAAAGCTTCCTTCATTTCCCAGCTCTCTTCAGTCGCTCTCAGATGTCTGCTAGTTGCATCCTAAAAACCTCTCTTCCCAGTCATTTTTCTCTTGCTCCTATGCTGAAGGTTAGTTCCACAACATTTGTCAATCAGAAGGCTGAAAATTGGCTTTGGGATGGTTGTGCTGCAATGCTTATCTCCTCACAATTGCCTTCATCGTTCACCAGTATCCTGCCAGCAACACAGGCACAGCAATAATAAATAGATCAGGAAAGCATATTGAAAGTATCTGCTATAGCTATTCAGCTAATTCTTTGAGTTTTATAAAATTCAGTTAGTTGGACAAACATCCAGAGAAAATATCAGACATTATGTTTATTCCTTGTTTCTCATGCCATGGCATGGCCTCCTTTTTTAAGGGAATAAGGACTTTATTTTTTTGTTATGGTTGCTTGCTGACTTTTGAGTTCTGATTGCTGGTAGGAAGGCAGTCCATTCCCTGCTGATTTAGTAGGGCTAGGGCACATCTTGGTATTAGTTTAACTTGCGTGTACAGAAACCCTGGATCACTCTTGTAGTAATATTTAATAAGTACTTGAATTTGTCCAATCATTAGTGAATACTACCTTCAACAACTAGAGGTTGGGAACTTCTTTCTTAAATAAAACAATTAAAGACAGGGGATGACGTAGGAACTGCATCATGCTTACTCTCGAGGTCGAGAAGCCCAGAGGGAGCTTAAGGCACGAAGGCGGTTGTGGTACTCGCCAATTGCCAAGAAACATCGAGCTGCCTGCCGAACTGTCAGAATACGGTGCATCTGATGAAGAGTCTGTTGCCTCAAGTTGTCAGCCTGAAAATTAATCACGTAGTTTTAGCACATGTTGCAGGAAAATTATTCTTGGCATCTCTACTAATCTAACTATTTAAGTAATCGCCACTGATCAATAGGCCTTTGGCTACCCTGTGTTATGATTATATACTTATAATATAAAGATGCCTTCCAAAACCGTATTGTTACATGGTTAGTTGATGAGCCCTTTCTTTCCAGAATGCAGATACGTAAACATCAATGTTGATGGTTGGCTTTAGATAATGTGTTGCAAATTCTATAGATTAAAATTTTGAAACAGTTGCTTATTTGGGGCACTAACTAATTGTACTAACAAGATTTACTATGATGCATGTTTGACCAGATGCAAAAAGTTACCCTGAATATGGTATTATTGCCGCAACATCTTTTTTTTTTTAATCAAGTATTCCATAGCTCATCTGTATAGTTGAGTGAAATGAGGAACATCATACGTATGTAGGATCTATAACCTATGGCACTGGCATAGTAACATATTGATTGAGATTCTAGATTTGATGAGAAACCATAACCTGTATCACAAAACCTTCAAGGTTGGCCAGCTTGCTGAGGGCAAGAGCCATTTGACTCATGAAGCTCATGTTGGCGTCGTCAATCAGAGATCCACCAGACATGGTGTCAGCTAGTGATTGATGCAGCTGTTCCAAGCCCTGCGAGAGAGCTTCCTCTGCCTGCTGTGATGACTGTTGAAGGTTGCATATGCCGACCAATTGCTGCTCTGTCAGTGGATCTAGCTGGGGCAGCAGTGTCTGCAACAACATGAAAACTTTTATGTATCGGAATTAGAAAACCTTACTGTACTAAGAATAGATCTGATTTAGCCTGAGTTCATTGTTCCCCTGGTTGGAAAATTTCTTGTGATCTTAGTATTGAGAAAGTAACATTCTACTCGAGTGTTAGCCTATCTTGTGCACTTTCAGACAGAATGAACCTTGATTCAGATTAACAGTCTAGCTAGGTGAATGCAGACATGCAGGCAGTTTGATACCAGATGTTCTGTTTCAGATTACTGAAACGAATTCATCATACCTTGAGCAGATCAGAGGGCCTGAATCCACCCATCCAGAGGAAGCACCGCTCAGCAGGGGTCGTCCACACACCGGTGATGAGATGGAACACGTCGGACTTGGCCGCCATGGCCTTGAGCTCGAACAGCTCGTCATGGTGGGTCAGGGCGTCGTCGACGATGGCTCTGAGGTCACCATCTGCCAGGTGTGCGTGCAGAGCTCCGTTCAGCTCGGCCAGGCGCCGGCTGTGGTCGTCCAGCCACCTGGCGTACTCCGCGTCGAACATGGCGGCGCCTGAACATGGACGCCACTCGTCAGTAAGAGAAATGTATACTGTGACCGATGGTACATGCTGAGACAAACTATATAGTATATGTACAGCTGAAGAGAACGTTGAGAGATGAGGATCAGACGAGGCACCTGAACTGGTGTTTGCACCTGGACCTCCTCCAAGAAAGAGGCCCTAAAAGGACAGGACACAAAAGTTCAGATTTTCATTGATTCAGAATTTCAGATGTTCAGTTAGAGGTCAGCAGGCCAAAAACAAAAAACAAAAAACAAAAAAAAACAAAAACAAAAAAACAAAACAAAACAAACAAATAAAACAAAAGGGGTAGAAAGTGAACCTGGGAACGGGCTCGCTGCATGTCCTGTTCCATCTGAGAAAGCTTCAGCTTACAGCTCTCAAGCTGCTGAATGTAAGCCTATGACATATATTGACAAAATCAACTATCAGGAACTTGTTTAAAGTCACTGCTGAGAAGAACTTCAGTTTGCATCTAGCTGATGCTCAGATCATTACCTTCTTTCGCAACCGGCTTTTGCGTGCAGCTTCGCGATTCTGAGCCAGCCTTCTGATCACCTGTTGACAACAAATACTTCAGACACATTGTAAACTGCAGCACCCTGAGAATATGAATTACTGTAACTGAAATAACCAATAGAGAGACCTTTGGATCAAGAGCCTTCCCAGTTCTTGGAGTGGAACTTGTAGCCATATTCTGCATACCAAAGTAGACATGAACATGTAGATTAGTAAACCTGAGCACAATTACACAATAGGAGAGAAATCAATTAACAACATTGCTGTTCATCCTTGCGTGTCCATGGCGTAAAAATACTATATAGTAGGATCTCGACATTCACGTTACATCAAGCAGAAATAAAAAAAAACACTGGTGTGCATTTGGTGGAATCCACCCACTCTTACAACAGACAAAACATAGTTTTGCCTTTTGTTTATGCTGTTGTCACACCCTAACTTGCAATGTTTATTTCAGTTAAAGTGTGAATCATTCAGTTCATATACAATGTTTACACCCAATGTATCTTGGCAGTTGATCAATTGACTAGAAAGTACCTAAAGCACCACTGACCCAAAGTTGCCATTATGTAAGAAGGTTCAGTTGGTGCATTTCTATCAGGGCACAATTTTGTAAGCTAGTGACAAAATAATATTGTAAGAATGCTAACTTGTCTTATATTGCAGCACTACACGATCTATCCTGCGCTAACCTAACATATCCCCTACATAGTCTTCTAGACTTATCCACACCCTATAGCAAAATACCGCCGATATAGATTGACTAGTTCTTGTTTTAGATGCACTACTATTTCTTTGTAGAAGATGTTGTCCATCATCCTAAAATAAAAGCTCCACTAAAATATTTCTTTTCAGAAAGGCCATATTCTCCATATAATCTAATAATACTAGTCCAGTGCAAGCAAGAAGCATGATGGAAGAAGCAAGTAGAAACTGTTCTCATTTTTATAGGGGCCAAAAGATTCACCTAACATGTTGGGATTGGCGATCTTGGGAGCAGCAAGATCATAAATGCCCTTGAATAATGTGTTCTTCTATCAATAGGAGCATGTAGCTAGCTTAGCTGCATGAGCATCTTGGAAGTTGTGGCCTTTGTGGGCTAGCCAGCGACATGAAGCCATGATAGGGAACAACAAGTCCATGATATTTCAACTTGATAAGGATGAGCAAGACCCAACAGAGGCGGATGAAGAAGCAAAGAAAAAGACCAAACAAGAACAAATGCACACACCAAAAAAAGAAAAAAGAAAATAAGAGATGCGGCGATGAACATCACAGGGAATGAAATGCCTACATATATACCTTGTGCTGAAGTTGCTGCTGTGAAGCTTGATCGAACTGGGTCGCCATGTTTGCTGCTGCTCCGAGTTGATCTGAGGAGTGGTTGCTGTTCTTCTTGCTGCTGCCCTCCGAGTCGTCTGTGCTGTCTGCTGTTACATTCGAGCACTCCTGACGTGCAAAAAGAAAAGGGAGCTAGAGCAGTTGCAAACTTGTTGTGTTTTGCTTGCTTGTACTGGCTGTATATGTGATGTGAACAGATGATTAACTCTATACAAGTTGTAGCCGGCCAAGGTGCATACCTTGGGTGTGTGAAGAGACCTCATAGGCCAAGCTGGGAAGATGTCCAGTGTAGGAGGTGGCCTAGCAGTTGTAGCTGCAGCTGTAGTAGCAGCAGCAGTGGGAAAGGCTGCAAGAAGATATCATAGGGGAGAAAAGATCAAGACATGTACCAAGTTCTACCAAGTTCCAGAGGTGAAACTGAAAGGATGCATTGGGATCACAAGGAGGGGAAAGGGAAGGGAAGTGGGGGCCACTGTGGCAGTGAAAGCGAGTGGAGCTTATTCTCTTTGAGCTTGTTGTGCCTGCACAAAGCCAAGAGTTGGTACCACGGTACTGTTGTACTGCCATGGAGACTTGTAGCACTCTAGAGAGGGAGAGAGAGGAATCACAAGGTGAAGGCTGAAGGCAGTCCCAACACCACACACAAGCTGTACAGCTGCAGCCTGCACCACAACTGCCACACCTGCTGCTCTTGCATGGTTACTTTTGACTACAATGCCCTAACCTATTGTAAAAGTGCCTCACAATGTTGTGTATTCTTGGCCAGCCAGAGAGAGAAAAAGGTTGTGTGCTTTCTTGGTCTTGGTCTTGATCGAGAGAGACAGAGAGAGAGAGAGGTGGGGTTGGCGAGTGGCGTACGCTTGGTGTCTCCATGATGAGGTGCAGAGACGGTTGCAGCCTGTTGTTGAGTTCTTCTGAGTGAGGCAACTTGATGCATGAACGCCTCTTCCAGCTCTCCAAAATAGGTTGCTCCTTCTTGGTCACTGCCATGCATGTGAAGAGAAAAAACATTAGAGGCAGGAGGCATGCCGAACGTTGGGGGAAAAGACGACCAATAATGACACAAGATGGAAGACAGAACTTTGGGAGTTTAAAACGGAACAGCATGCACAAATCTGTATGAACTTGGACAAGAAGTGCAAGATGCAGGTCATTCATCTTTAACTTTGCATTTTCATAAATAAATCATGGTCACCAAAAGACAAAAAAGAGATGGCAGAGAGAGAGAGAGATGTTCTTACAAGAAGTTTGCAGGAGGAGTGGAGTTGGCGATGGCGCCATAGAAGCCATAACCAAGAAGAGAAGGATCCTGCCTCGAATGACTAGAACTACTAGTTTCTCCCATCCTGTGAGGCACACACTCAGCTCCTTATTCTACTTGTGGATTAAGTAGCAACCTTCAGGCTTCTGCATCCAAAACAGAAGAACATCATCAAATCTGCTGATCATTAACGGCTATCTGAAAACCCCACATGCAAAGGAAGAGAGGTGAAGCCAAAGAACACATACCGGAATTATTGAGCCAACGAACAAAGGCCTAGCCCAGGAACACCAAAGTAGCTTGGAGCCTTGGAGAGTTGGAGGGCAGGCAGGCAGTCTTGACTGTTTCTATTCTGAGTTGTTCTTGCTCTCACGCCGAAGCTTTCTTGTTTGATATGACAGTGTAGTAGGTTCAGCTTCTATAGGTGTGAGAATCCCACAGTCCAGAGGAAGATCTTGTCCTTATAGCCTGCTTTTGTACTGTGATTTTGTTGTCCCCTTCTCCGGTTCTCCCTATCCTTGGAGAGGGAGAGAGAGAGAGAGAGAGAGAGAGAGAGAGAGAGAGAGGAGGGGAGGGAGGGAGAGGTCTAGGGCTTTGTCTTCACCTGAAAAACTTTTGTCATGAAGCCACAGGAATCCCAGGCTGCACTCTTATCAGTTTATCACATTGGAACTGACCTCAGGATCCTGGGATACGCACTCCGCCTTCGATGGGAGTGGCTCCGTCGCACTAGACCCGACTCCCCCTGGGCGCTACTGCCTTCCTCGGCGGAGAAACGGGTCTCATCCATGTTCCAGTCCTCCGTCTCCGTGGTCGTCGGGGATGGGGTCTCCACCAAGTTCTGGACCGACAGGTGGCTCCCAGCTGGGGCCATCCCTTCCTTCGCCCCGAACCTTTTTAGGGCTGTTGGACGACGACGCCTGGGACGCTCGGTACGGGACGCCCTCACGGATCGTCGATGGGTACGTGATATCACAGGTGCCCGCACTGCCCTGGTACTCTGTGAGTATGTGCGTCTTTGGACGATGCTTCGGGACGTTCAGTTACGGCCCATGGAGCCCGATCGGTTCGTTTGGCGTTGGACCGCGACCGGCCAGTACTCTGTGCGCTCCGCCTACCGAGCATACTTTGTCGGATGGACTTCCATGGCTGGGGCAATGGAGCTCTGGCGTGCGGCGGCACCACCGAAGGTCAAATATTTCTTCTGGATCGCTTTACATGGACGCCTCTGGACCGCCGAGCGGAGGAAGCGACACGGCCTCCAACCGGATGCTACCTGCGCCTTGTGTGATCAGCTGGACGAGGCGACTGACCACCTCCTTTGCTCCTGCGTCTTCGCGAGGGAGGTTTGGACACGGCTTCTGCTTGCGCTGCACTCGTCCACCGCGCCACCGCAGCAGGATTCCTTGCTACTCTCCTGGTGGCTGTCGAGCAGGGTTGCGCTACCGCAGGCCTTGCGGCGGAGCTTCGACTCACTGGTCCTGCTCGTCTCCTGGATTCTCTGGAAGGAAAGGAACAGCCGCACATTCGACCGCAAGTCCCGTTCGACGACCGAGCTGCTACAGGCTATCTTCGAGGAGGCGGACGCCTGGATCGCCGCGGGGTTCCGCAACCTCGCGCTGCTCACGGCCCTAGTCGACCCAATTTTTTGTAATTTAGCTGTTTTTTCGAAAAAATTTCACATTTAGACCCCTGGACAACTTAAACTCAGTTTTGGACCCTAGGGGTCGACGCCATGTTTCAGGGCGTCATTGTTACACGTGTCGACGCCATGATTCACGGCGTCGAGCTTCGATGACCTGTTCGACGTGTCGGCTGATGTGGCAGACATCTCGACGCCGTGATTTATGGCGACAAGATCGACGCCGCAGATCACGGCGTCGATGTCGACGCCGCAGATCACGGCGTCGAGGCTGCATTTATAACCCACGGCCGAGTTTCCCTTGCGAGGGCTGTTTCATTTGTTGGTGTTTGGTCTCGGTTCTTTCTCTCCTCAATCCGCCCAATCTCTTTGAATCGACTATTTACACCTTAAAAACTTTGATTTGATCCGTAGATCTTCTAGAGCAAGGTATACTCTCTCCCGTCTCTCTTTTTTACGCATTGGTTTGATATATTATACTAGGTTTTTGAAGAGATTATTAATACTTGTAATATGCAATCGTAGGATGCCAAGACGTGGAAAAAGTAGCAAATCAAGGTAACCTCAGCGCCGTTTTTGAATTGTTAGCAAATGAAATGGCAAACCCTAGGTTTATGGTTTAATATTTTTATTTCAGTTATTACAACGTAATTGGTTAAATTGTAGTTATGGCCGGATGACCGGAAATCCCTACGACCCAAAGCCTCTCCCTAGTGGTGTTCCAATACCCATGTGCTTTTGCGGTGATCCTTGCAAGGTAGACATTTCTGAAGATGAGGAAACATATAGGCAGAGATATTGGATGTGTTCTAATTTTGCATGGGAGCCTACAGAGCGTCAGCGCCGCAGTACATTTATTGTGAGAAATTGTTATTGTGTAATAATTGTTTTTCTGTCATTAGAAGTATTGCATATGTATTTTTTTTAACAATTGCCTTTGTTGCAGACCCCTCCCCCGCTCTGTGATTTTGAGCAGTGGATCGACACTGAGATCAAGGAGTCGGACAAGCGGCTTCTGCAAGGCCTAAAGGAGTGGGATGCAGAGCGTTTAGAGATATTGGAGAAGAGACGCAAAGAGGAGGCAGCAGAAAAGGAGCACAAGGAAGAGGAGGAAAGGAGGCGTGTTGCCGCGTACAGAGAGGAGAGGGAGAAGAAGCTTGAACGTGTGCGCCGAGCGAAGGCAGCGATGGAGGAGAATCCCGATGCCCTAAGGAAGGGAAAGTGGCCTCGTTGCACTCAGTAGTGTGCATGACTTGCTAGTTGTATGGTTTATTCATGAACAATGTTGTCTAGTCTTGGACCATGTAATATGTTGTCCTGTAATGCAACTTAACTATGGGCATCAGATTAGCGAAGTCCAAAGGTTACAAAGATTTGTCTTACTTCTAGAGGTGTTCGGAAGTTCCAAAAAAATTCTCTAAAAGTTCTATATGGTTATATATACACTATATCTAAATACATATTAAAAAATAAAACATCTCGGAACGAATGAATTATGGTTCCGCCTGTTATATAAACAAAACAGCCCTTGCTTCCACTAAACACACATCTCCGGTGACGTCTCGCTCCTCCTCGAGCTGATGGGTACGGTGGCGGCTCGCTAGACTCGCTGGTCGTCGGTCACGGAGCCCTGCCGGAGGGAGCGGTGACGGGGGTGGCGGCGCAGGCGTTGTCCGCTATCGCCTACCTCCGCTCCCGCCGCGTCGTTCCTCGGCAGCAGAGCACACTTGTGCTGCTGCTTCTCCACCCGAAGGGATACTCAACCGCCAGGCACAGAAGCAGAACAATAGAAGCAGAACAAGCACAGAACTGCCAAGCGCCTCAGGCTGTGGACTTGATATGGAGTGGAGGAAGCAATCGGATCACACTTACGACTGTATTCAACAGTACGATGACAAGAACAGGACATGATAGTATAATCAAAACATTTAATGAACAATAAAGCACAACATAACCGCATCGAACATGACAACCAACATAACATGGCCTGCATAGTCCAAATAGTCCACAATGTCCATACAGTCCCAAACAGTTATATCAAAGGAACTACATAATGTTCGAGTCTCCATACATGCAAAAGAAGCAAAGTCTATGCAGTCCTCCAAGTTGTGACATCGAATACATGTCGTCCTCACTGTCTCCTAGTCTTACCCTTACCCTTGTGGCCAAGAGCACCGGTGCCTGGAGTGAACTTGCAAGGCGGGCGGCGACGCCTTGTTCCTACACCTTGCGTCGGCTGAGTCGAAGGAGCGTCCTGGAGCTGAGACTCGTCAAGCTCATCATAACCACGGTCCTCGCCCTCCTCGTCGTCTTCGTCGTCATCCTCGTCTCCGTGACCTTGGAAAGTGTCCGCAGTCGCGCGAGACGAGCTCTGTCCTCCAGAACCTATAGATGTCGTTTAAATGATGTGTGCACATAAGTCATTAACATAATGCCTGCAATGTAGTAATTAACTCCGTTGAAGTAAAGAACACATGTAATGAAATATACCTCCTTGAGAAGAAGTACCGAGTCCTACAGGTGTGCCCAAGTGTCCTTCCTGCGACCCGTGTATGTCCATTGCAGCGCTAGTACGACAACCACAACGAGCTGCCGCACGACGCAGTCTACGTGCTAGCCTCTGTCATGCAAAGATGCAGTTAGTCATGCAAATTCTAGAATGCTTGGCCGATTAGTGGAAAAAAATAGTACCACACCATTCCAATATGAACAAACCGAAGTCCGAATACCATCACTTCGTTAAAGCACAGAAAATAAAAAATTACGTGTCGACTTACCCCAAGAAAGTTGTTTAGTGTGTGCTCGTCCACGCCTGTCCTTGGAAAATGTTCTATGTCAACCACAGATTGCTTCAGCGCGTTGCCCTGGAAAATAAAACAGATATTAATTTGCATGACTGAATTGTGGTTTGTAGAGTGACGGTACTATAAAAGAGTTTAAGGACGATGTACCACTCGGTCCAAGACAGGTGCTGCCTCGATAAGTGTCCCTTGTCGTGCCGCAAGGTCGTACGAAGTGTCCTCATCCTCTGAAGATGCAAGGTAGGCGTAGTCGGCTTGAGTCCATTGAGTCTTCAACCTTGTCCGTGTGACACCAAGGTACCAAGTTAGGTATGCGCGGAAGTTGTAGTTGTTATGTGGCTGCTCGTTTTCATAAAGGTTGTCATGAAACTGGTCCCACTGCTCGATGTGATCACGGTGTAGCGTCTCAAACTCAACCGTCTTCTTCTGCTTCTGACGATCAATCCTGAAAGTGTTCCACAGTGAAGTCGGCGGTTAACAACTACATCACAGCCTTGAATTGATGATATCGCTTAGTTTTTAGATCTCTAGTGCCTGATTCTTTATCATGTATGACAATATTAAACAAAATTTTATATATCTGCTGTTACAGCCAATATCAGAATGAAGCATCAAAACTGAAAAATCATAATTTTTATCTGCTGTTACAGCCAATCCCATAAAAATGCCAGATTACGCCAAATCACAAAACTAAAAAAAAAGGAAGAGGAGACTACAGCATTCAGAATGAGTAGGAGGTATTTCTCATCACTTAGATCAGACTTTTTTTACAGTCATGCAAATATCAGAATGAGCATTAAGAATGCCAGGTTCAACATCTCTAGAATCTGAAAAATCATAATTTTTATCACACTTTGTGTTGGTTCACTTCCTAACTTTCTTTACAGTCATTCTTTTACCAGGTATCCTTAACTAAAAAGCAATTGCAAAATCCTAATACATCTTTTACCAGGTATCCTGACTGGAAGCGGCCAGGCAAAATAAGGTGCTGCTAGTACAAAATAAGGTGCGGCCAGGTATCCTTAACTAAAATAAGGTGCTGCTAGTACATCCTTTACAGTCATGCTGCTAAGAAATGGCTTTCACCTCCTACACTGAGCTGCTTGGTGCAGTAGTGGGTACAAGATGGGATTCCAGTTTACAGGAAGTCGGCGGTTGTGTGGTGACCAAGCCCCTGTTGATAACTTTACTAAAAATACTGTGAATCAGAGCTTGGTCACAGTCACTAATTGAACTGATCAGAACTATGGCTTCTAAATTAACCTTATTTTCTTTATTAATACTAGAGTGCTGTTTCAGCTTGTGAGTAATAGTGAAAGTTTTTGTTACTACCAACAATGTTAAAAATAGATTTGGACACCTTTCAGCCGTCAATATTTTACAGTATGATCAGTTAACAAAAGTTCATCCAATGAGGGAAAGATTGCCATGTAAAATTAAAATGACTTAAATAACAAGGACGTAACGACACTCACTTGTGCAACTCCACGTTGGTCGATACCTGCTTGACTGGCCACTCCTGAGCCAAGCCAAATTGACGTGCAACTCTATGGGGAAGGTGAAACTCAACCGCGTAGAAGCAAATCAGCGGGCACACCATCTTGTACAGGTCTTCGTCCGCGCTGCACATGATACTAACTCCAAGCTGCTGCACTTCTATGTCGTCATATGGCTCCCAATTAACCTGCAGAAGAAAGCCATCGAGGGCACAAGTAAGAACATATACGGTTCGTTCGTAGTACACAATAACAAATGCTGTTGACTCACCATCGAGTGCGTTAGTGTGTCCAGCTCGTTGGCGTACTGCACGTAGGCACGTGCAGTCCTGCAGAAGGGGACTTTAGCTTGGTCCCAAAGATGTGCAACCGTCGGTCGGTGACGCGGGTTGCCCACTACGAACCACTCTCGAGGAGGATCCACTGCTGGCCGGCCAACTGGTAGACGAGACCACATCCAAAGTTGCAGAAGGTAGACACAACCGCCTATGCAAGCATTTGGCGCACTCCGACGACACGCCTCACAGAGGTGGCGGTATAGGAACGCCAACACACCAGAAGCCCAGCTGTAACCCCCTGCAGTGTCCCAATCAGTGAGGCAGGGGAGGTACATCCAAGACGCGGTGTCCCCCGTCGCGTCTGGGAAGAGAACACACCAAACAGATGCAGGACCCAAGCCCTGCAGTAGTAGGCAACTGTCTCCTGGTTTGCATTGGCCGGACATTGAGCAAAGTTCTGCCTCAGCCAGGGAATTGATACCCCTGTGGTGCGCCGACCCGTGGCCTCCGGAGGAAGTGGTCTCCCTAGGAAGGCCTCCATTCTGTCCCTCCAACCATCTGACCTGCAGTGCCCGATAACTGGACGGCCTCTAATGCTCACACCAAGGAACTTCTGAGTGTCCTGAAGCGTAACAGTCATCTCTCCACAAGGTAGGTGGAAACTATGAGTTTCCGGCCTCCACCTACATAAGCAATGAACGAGCACTAATTTTAGGATGTCATCAAGGACAAATTAAATGGATATGCGAAACAAACGATTAATATTGAGAAAGGGTTTACCTGTCGACCAAAGCTGTGATCGCCGCGGGGTTGATTGGAGGCAACCCACGGCGAACCTGATACGATACGACATCCAGGCCAGCTCTCTGTAGCAGAGGCGTGTACCTGTCGTCGTACCGCATCTCCTCAAACTTGTCATGGGTTCGAGGACGAAGAGGGGGCAGTTCCTGCAACCAACAAAGTTATTTCATTTCTTGGATTTCTAACAAATTAAATAGATGGTTCGAACAAAAAATTCCAGTACATACCGCCCCCTCTGCGGTGAGTCGTCCTCGGTGCTTCTCCTCGTAGTATGGATCCAGGAGGTGGAACGGCTCCATCCTATAAAAACAGAGCAAGCATTAGTCAATAAATAAGAATATAGCAAAACAAATAAAGTACCATGCATATATAACTATTTACCAACTTGAGTACTTAGATTGTATAATGCACCTGACTAAGCGGCCAATGGCATGTACGTGAGTTGTGACCAAGTCTACCGCATTTCCCACATTGGTTCTGCTCGGGGTCAGTAAGAAAGGGGGTTGCTCTCCCTCGCCTCGTTCTACCAGAAACCTGGTCCATGACCATCTTGTGCCTCATTCTCTTCCTGGTTCCACGTTTGTCCCAACGTGTACCTGGATCTGCAATGTACCTCGGCCCAGTGTATTCTGGCCACTGCCCCTCGTCTAGGTAAGGCTCGAAACGGGGCGACCAAGTACGCACAAGGCTGTCAACACTAAACTCCCACGGTATCTTGGTCTCGTAGTCAAAGTTGCGATGTCGAGCTGCTGCAATATAATGTGAACACGGAGAGTGGTACTGCCTTGGTCGCCCACATTTGCATGAAAATTCACTAAGGACCACAATATAACTCCTTGATGGCCGAACCTCACCATCTGATGTTGTACCACCCCTTTCCGTGACCTGGTACTTGCCGATGTTGTGGTCGAAACACTGGACGTCATGTGTTGCAGCCCTTTCCTTTGCCTTGTCAAGGTGTTTCTTAGGTTTAGGTGCCCATTTCTGATTATTACTCTGCAGTTCCATTGCTTGACCATGTCTCTCATTAAACCATGCAACTAGCCTATAAAAAGTGAATGATACAATGGCATTCACAGGCATGGCACGTATACCCTTGAGCACACTATTAAAGGACTCAGCCATGTTGCTAGTCTGAAACTCGTACCTCCATCCACCATCGTCGTAGGCTCTTGTCCATTTCTCAGGTTCTCTTAGCAATCCTCTCAGCCATTGCCTACCTTCTGCGTTCGTTGCCGTTTGTAGCTGCTCCAACTTCTCCTCGAAGAACGGCACCTCAAGCATGCGAGCAACCTCCTCGAATAAAGGAAAGTTATCCTTCGTACCATCCTTCCGAAGTAAATTCTCGGCAAGGTGCCGAGTGCACCAACGGTGGTGCAAAGCTGCATACCCCGGAATCTGCTCCTGTACGGCACTGAGTATGCCCTGGTGTCTATCAGATATGACACCAACCTCCCTATCAGGGCCAATGACATGTCTACGAACTAGCCGCAAGAACCATCCCCAGCTATCTTTGTTCTCCTTCTCCACCAAAGCGAAAGCCAATGGAACCAATGCGTTGTCTGCATCACAAGAAATGGCTACCAATAGTGTGCCCATGTACTTGCCAAGAAGAAAAGTACCATCAATGGATACCACTGGACGACAGTGCCTGAAGGCCTCGACGCATTGCGGAAAGCACCAGAATGCACGGAAGAATATCTGCCTCCCGTCCTTCCATTCATTCGGCTTCGGGATATACTCGTAATGCATGCCTGGATTTGCTGCTTTCATTGCATTCAACATTGCAGGCAACTGCTCGTACCCCGCCTCCCAGTCCCCATATATCATCTTCCATGCCCGTTGTTTTGCCCTCCATGCTTTCCCATACTTTATGTCATACTTAAATATCTCCCTTGTCATCTCCATAATTGTCCTGACCTTCAAGTTAGGCTGACTCTTCAATGTTGTGCACAACCTTCCGGCAATGAGGGTAGAGGTCAACTGTCGATGCTTCTGTTCTAGATCAGTCTGGGCACAAGTGTGTGGACCTACAATTTTGGTGATCTTGAACTTCCCTGTGGCCTTCTGTTTCCGAGCACAGACCCTCCAATTGCAATTTGCCATGTCGCACACCACCGTATAACGGCGCTCCACATAGGAGTGCATCACTTTGAATGGTCTCTTACGGATCACAGAATATTCCTGTAACCACCTTCTTAAGGTGGGCAAGTCCTTGAAGACCATGCCCTTTTGAATTTCCACGCTGTCACCTGCCTCATGAACCTCTAGCAGCTCATCATCTCTTCCTTCTGCATAAGCATGTTGAGAATGACTGAGGTCGCTGAACTCATGAACTAGTGGATCACGATCAGGACACAAACGTCTTATGAGCTCCATTTCTTGTTCGCTCAAAGGTGCAACTGGGCGGTCATCATCTGAATCAACGGCTCTTGCTGTGCCATAAGGCTCTTCATCATCCTCAATAACAACATCCACACTGTTAGAGGCTATAAATGCAGGGTCCGCATTTCTTGAGGGTGGCACAGGAGGACAACCATCATTACCAGGATTATCTCCTACAATCAAACCCCATATACGGATAGATTTGAGACAAAGGAACGAAATTCAGCAAAAACAAAGAAACCCAAAGTGTTACTACGCCACTTACTTGGATGATTCTGAGTCAAAGGGATCTCCTGAGGGCCAGCAGCAACATCATCAACACATATTCCAACCTCATTGGGGGCGGACTGAGCATCGGGCACGACAACCACAGAGGGTGCCGGATTCGCCGGTTGTCGCGTGAACCCACCAGGGGGTGAATGCCCATTAGGTGGTGAATACCCATGAGGGGTGGGATCATTGGACACCTTCCGCACAACCAAATCCAAACACTGAAACTCACTCTTCAAGACAGTTTTGACATATTTGTCCCATTGAGCCTCTGATGCAATTGGGACCAACCGCCTAAAAATTGTCCCTGACCGGCCATGATGAAGTACCCCCTCAACTAAGATGCCATCTTCATTTGAATTGCATTTAAGCTCATCACGAGCACTACCCATCAACTCACAAAACTGTGGGCGATCATCAAATATCACAGGCACCCTCTTCATTTCAACAAAACTTACATTCCCAAACTCATCTTCCTCCACACTTCCCCCATGATACAGGGCCACTACGTTGTCCATCTAGTTGGTATGAACAACACAAGTTATTACGAATATTATTATAAGATAGCTAACCACAATATCTAACTACATTTGCTAACTAAAGTACCTAACTATCTCTCTAACAATATAAGAGATTTGCTAACTAAATTAATAACTACCTAGCTACATTAATAAGTAACTTACTACCTAACTATTTACCTAATCAAAAAAAATCTAACTGCCTAACTATCACTCTAACAATATAAGAGATTTGCTAACTAAATTAATAACTACCTAACTACATTAATAAGTAACTAACTACATAACTAACAGACCGTCAGAGAAAGCTTTGGGCGAAACCGGGTGCGGGTCAGCTGAAGCTAAACTCTTTTGGCTTGCTATGCAGGCCTCAGGGAGGCCATAAAAATGGGGGAGCAAGACATTATTGTTGAGACAGATGCCACGTTTGTCAAGGATGCGCTCTTAGGAGATGACTACAGACTGTCTACTGTCGGGGATCTAGTCACTGAGATGAAGTTTCTTATTAGCGCAGAACTAAGCTCTTGCAATATTAGTGTGTGCAAACGTGAATGTAATAAGGTGGCTCACAATTTAGCTGCCTGTGGATGTAATTTTCCTAGTGGTTTCTGTACCATTTGGGATGGTGTACCTGCTAAACTTTGAGGGTGTGGTAACCATAGATTTGCTAACTAAATTAATTACTAACTAACTACATTAATAAGTAACTAACTACCTAAGTATGTCTCAAATAAGCTAACTACCTAAGTATGTCTCAAATAAGCTAACTAAATACCTAAGTATGTCTCACATTATAATCTAACTAAATAAGCTGCAATTGTTAAAAAAAAACAAAATAACCTGCATGAATATATTCCTAACTAAAATTTCTTAACTAAATTTGCTAAATAAATTACTAACTAAAATATATAATGTACATTAACTAATTTAAGTTAAAAAAATTTACCTTGCTATCCCGACTGCAGGGGCGCGCGGAAGGGGTTGGGTCACCAGACGGGCAGGGGGGCGCGGAGGCCGGAGGCCCGCCGCCCGGCGGCACCTCCGGCGAGCGGTGGCGGGCCGCCCTCGCCGCAGGAAACAGCCGAGGAGGGAGGCAAAGCGACGCGACGAGGGCGACCGGTAGTGGCGCGTTGCGGCGGAGCGCTCGACGGCGAGCGCGGTGGTGAAGACGGGCGGGGACGGGCGTCCGTGGAGTGGGCGTCGCCGGACTTCGGACGGGCGGCGGCGGTGCTCTCGCCGGGCAACGAGGCGGCAGTGGCGGCGGACGTTCGGTGTGCGGCGGCGGACTGGAATGCTGCGCGGGGGAAGGAAAGGGCGATTTAATTTAATAGGCCGACGCCATGATCTGAGGCGTCAAAGTCGACGCCGTGATCTGGGGCGTCGACATCGACGCCCTGATCTGAGGCGTCGAGCTTTGCTGCCAGGTCACAGCCACGTCGTAGCCATGTCACATATGAGGCCGAAGCTCGACGCCGTGGATCATGGCGTCGACACGTGTAACAATGACGCCGTGAATCATGGCGTCGATCCCTAGGGTCCAAAACTGAGTTTAAGTTGTCCAGGGGTCTAAATATAAAATTTTTTCGAAAAAACAGCTAAATTACAAAAAATTTAGCCTAGTCGACTAGCCTGACGGCGTTCCCCTTGTCGCAAAATTAGTACTTAGTTAGTACGTCCTTGTTCTCCACCGCTTGCGGTGATATTTGTTGTGTGCTACTCCGTGATTAGGGTCGGCGTCTCGCCGTGCCCTCTTTCGGAGCGTGTAAACATTCCCTTTTCCACTTAGTGCAACACGTGCAAATGCGCGTTTTCGAAAAAAAAGAACTGACTGCCCTCTTTGGTTGGCCCCAGCAGGTCCCTTCAGTTTATCTTTCTTTATTGCATTTGCATGCCCCTCTTTTGTTGCAAAGATTGAAACACATGTGATGGATACATATAGGTACATCACTTGTTCTCAAATTTTGGCATTTGTTTCAAAAAAAAAAGGTGGCATAGAAAAGAATTACTGTTTCACTCACAATCCTATGGGCTACTGAAAAGTGACGGCTCCTTTTTAAACCTCAACATGGTTTCTTGCAGCAACCCATTCTCCACAAAACAATAATGTTTCACCATCTGCCACCATCTGATTTTAATTCTACATCACTCAGCTTATCATTATCGAAATTAAATGTCCCAAAATTTCGAATAATTTTTATTTTCTGTTGTTGTTGTGCTTTTTTCTGTATTTCCTCTTGCTCTACTAATAAAATGACTCGACAGTTTCCGCTGGAGTTTTTCAAAAAAAAAATCAAACCAGAGGGTGAGGGGACAACAAATAAGAACAAAGAGGTCTATGGCCAGGCCAAGAATTAAAGTCAAAGCAATGTTGCCTTGTTGGGGTATGGACACTACAGACCATATTTTAGCATTTCTTTGCTCCATCATCATACCTTTATTTATACAGAAAACGCCCAATAATAGATGTTTACATTTTTTTTATCTAGCTCTTAACATGAATTTTCATTAATAAATATATTATATAAACTAGATCAAGTCAGATAAAAGTAACTGTATTGACTGAAAAAATAATGTGAATCTAAACATGTTGAAAATAACTGTAGCTTTGAGAAATAAACATTGGATCAGTTAGCTAGAAACTACAATTCAGTGTATTCTCCAATATTCATTTCAATGCCCAATTATGCATGCGGCAAGAAATTAAAGCAATGACCAAGCCAACTGGACAGGCAACACCAACATAGCCTTGTGATTCCTGATTTTAATTTGGTCGCTCACTGTCCCCTGTTAATGAGTCAACATCCATGGCTTGTCAAACAGAACCTAATCCCACACCGATCCAATAATATCCCTATCCAAATCGCTTGCGCACATATTAAAATCTTAAGTCCTTTGTTAAGTCTATTCATTGATGTGTTCTACCCTGGTTAAATAATCCGTATATGGTTCAACATCTTCACACACACAAATAATTAAACAGCAATTGAAACTTTGAAAGCAACACTTAAGCCTTGGGTGATTGTTCAAAAGTGCAAATCAGAAACTTCACAGTGGGTTCCTAAAGTCACCCCTGAACTATTATTGGTCATATTCCTTTCTTTCTTTGTTTTTTTTTTTTTTGGAAAGGACTAGTCACATTTACTCAACTGATGTAACTTTGTTTACAGTAACGAAAACATACAACAACTCCACTGCTGTGCAATTCCACATCAGAAGTGCACAAAGGAGGAGACAAAAATTTGGCATGTAAGTGTTATCCTACCATGATCCCTTGTCAGTGATCACCAATTCTTCACCACCAGACATATATAGAACCCTTTTCGATTAGGAGAGAGAGGGTTAGCTGGAAGCAGAGCAGATGTCCCTTTCGTTTTATATTTGAACAAAATAAAGTACTTCACTAATTAATCTATGCCGTTCCTATCAGGCCTTTTTATTGCCTTTCCTCTGTCCTCATCCACTATATATTTTCCTTCCAATGATTAGCATGAAAATGTGCACAAGGCATTGGACAAGAGAGTTTAAATAATTGCCCAGAAAAAAGGGAGAATGTATATGATTGGATTAGGTGATGCATGAACCGAGCTGCCACAGATGGAAAAATTTATGCCTTGTCGCATTTTTCTATCATGCATAAAAGAATAAGGAAAAGTTTGGATGCATGTACATGTACATTTGGTACAGAAGTTGTTGAAACCTCATTTGCATGATTTAGTAGCTCGTTTAGCCTCTCTATATGTCAACTGTCTAGCTAAGTGGTGCTGGTTGGATTCGATTGGATTAATTAGTAGTTTCCATGATTAGAATTAGTAATAGTATTGCGTACATCTTTAAGCAACATGCATAGTCGGAGCTGAAACATGAAGTGTGAGCTTCTGTACGCAGTATGCACGCATGACATGAGGATTAGGTCATTCCTTGTGCTGAAAACTTCCAAATAAGGCATGCCTAAGAGCACCGTAAGCATGTAACTTTCCGTCCTCATTTAATTTGACATAGATAGTGGCTGATGCAATAGGATTTGTTTAGTGTTGTATACAAAATATACCGGCATATTCTGCGATGCTCACCGACCATACATATATTGGTTTAGTTATTTTTCTTTTACTATTTTTACTGTGATAATTAAGATTTGACATCTATGATGATTGAGAAGTGAAATTGAAATCAAGTTTGGACACGCACATCCTTGTTTACTCCCTCGCTCTTTCTCAAAAAGGATATGCTATTCTCATTTTTCTGGGAGTAAAGGATTTGAAGTTTGACCAAAGTTATAAAAAATTTAATATTTATGATACAAATAAGAACAATTAAATTAATTATAGAATATATTTGCGTAGTACAAATATACAGTTATCACATCAATACACACACATGTGGAACTCATGATCATTATGCTAAGCACCATGTATGGATTATATGAACTTGATTCAAAATTAAACTAAAAAACTCACTGTGCAAACAATGGTGTATATAAATTGTGCAGCCAGCTTTTGATTTCCAGTTTGCAATTGATAGATGATGACATTTGCTTTCTCTGTTCTATCTGCTGGCTGCTATTCTTTTTCCTGTAGTTGCTTCATCGAAATGCAAAATTTAGTTGTACAAAGTTTTGATCCATACTGTAGTTGCGTTATCATGGTGATGTGTAGAAATTGTGGGTTTTGTAAGAGATAGACACTAGACACAGTGCAGTGAAGAGAGAACCAAAGTGACAACTGCAATTAATCGGGTAGAAATGTTAATCACACATGCACAAAATGTACTAGTAATTCCAAAGTGGCAACTGAATAAGGCAGAAATTAAATAAAAGTGGGCCTGGTGCCCTCACATCACTCTTGCCTATGATGGCTCCAAGGCGAAGTGTTGTTGTCCTTGGGCTTGACTGGGCTAGGTGGGTTGGGCTGGTTGGGTATTGTCATGAGAGTAAACTGTTGACTGGGCCTTTCCTGTGTATGAGGAGCGATAGTTCACTAGGCCCATAAAAATGCCGTTTTCGGCCCATCAAAATGTCTTCTGGAAACTGGACCCAGCTACGAGCATGTTGGGTTGGTTTTAGACCAAGGCCTTCAATCATGTGACCTTCTCGGCCCAAATATATACATTACCGTATAATATACCCTCATTCCAAATTACAAGACATTTTGACATTTTTAGATATATAATTTTTACTATATACCTAGATACATTATATTTAGATACATAGTAAAAATAATACATATTTAGAAAAATCAAAACATTTTATAATTTGGAATAAAGAGAGTAAATACTAACATATAGTGTGCCAAACTAATGAATCATACGTAGTACTTCGCATCCACCATTCCACCCCAAAATCCAATACGTTGGTACATTTGTTTTTCACGACCATGTCTAGGCATGTTTTCCATTAAGCAAAATCCAAAGGTGAGGATGGAGATTATCAACCCACGGAGTGCCTCAAAAACACGGGGCTCTACTTACAACACAAATATTTTGCGACTACATCTCAGCAAGCGAAACCTAAGCGGCTCGATCATAGAAGCATCACCAATGGGCCATTTTGATTTTGTGCAATTCCGCAGCTGCTTCCCTCATGTTCATTCGGTCAGCTGGGGCCTCGCAGGTGCAAGAAAGTGCCACTTTCACCAGGGCCACCAAGCACCGGAGGACTCTGTTTTCGTCTTCCGGATTCGCTCCTCGAGCACACTCCTGGTGTTCTTCTAGGAGATGAGTATCGACTATGTCAAGTATCTGATCAGGAAAGCTTGTCTTGCAGAAGCTGATGATGCTGAGTCCATTGCAGAAGAGAGGATCAGTTGGCCTTTTCCCCGTCAACATCTCCACCAGGACTACCCCGAAGCTATACACGTCTCCACAAGTTGATAGGTAAGTGCCTCCGGCATACTCTGAACATCATTACGAGAAAAAAGGCACATTTTAGTATGACATAGTTGATCTAAATGACTGCATCTGTATATTATTATTATAAAAAAAACAAGTTACAGCTTTAAGTCTTTTTGTTACCTGGAGCAATGTACCCAATTGTTCCCTTCAAATTTATTGTACCAGTTGATTTGGAATCTCCAACTGTCTGTGATCTGGTTTCGAGGTAGAACCTTGCGACGCCGAAGTCCGCTAAATGAGCAGCCATATCGTCGTCAAGAAGAATATTGCTGGGCTTCAAGTCACAGTGAATAATGGGAGTCTCACAATCATGATGTATATACTGCAGTGCATCAGCTACATCAACAATTATTTTCAATCTTTGCGACAGACCCAGGCTTCCATGGCCAGGTGAGTGCAACCAAGTATCCAAACTGCCATTGGGCATGAACCTGTAGACTAGACCTTTGAAATCGTTTCCCATGTTATCGATTGTTGAGCATGCGGTTAGAATTGGAATGAGGTTGCGGTGCCGGATATTTCTTAGAGCTTGGCATTCTGATATGAAACTCCTATCAGTCCCTTCCATGTCAAGGTTGAAAACCTTGACAGCCACAACCATGGGTTCTGGAGTTATTAGCCTCCCTTTGTATACTGAACCATGGCTTCCTCTCCCGAGCAAATTAGACTCTGCAAAGTTCTCTGTGGCTTGAGCAAGATCCTTGTAAGAAACATTAGGAAATTGCTCACCAGAAAAAGACGGCGGCAACCGTGTTCTTGGCACCTTCTTTCTTGAGATGATAAAATATATTAGCAATGTGATGGACACTATGCCTATTATGGGGATTGCTATTCTTAAAAAATAGTGTCGCCATCCAATTATTTTCTGCGTAGGGTTGGGGCATGGAGGCATATGCAGATCTAGTACACCTCCACAAAGGCCCCAATTGCCTTCAAGTGAAACGGCTGTAGTGTTTTTGAACACCCCTTCTGTTGGCACTTTACCATCAAGGTGATTGTGCGACAGATCTAATTGTGCAAGAAGCTGTAGTTTGCTTAGAGAAATTGGGATGGAGCCTGAGAAATTGTTGTAAGAAAGGTTGAGCATGGTCAAACTGCCAAGTTGGCCGAAAAACGCGGGGATGCTTCCGGAGAGAAAGTTTGAGTCCATTATGACAGTTTGTAATTGCTTGCAAGTGCCAAGAGAAGGTGGAATTTCCCCAGTAAGCTTGTTGGATGAAAGATCCAGAGAGCTGAGCTGTAGAAGATTACCAACATAAGGTATTTGGCCTTCGAGATTGTTGTGCGATAATGAACATTGAACAACTGTGGCTGCAATGAGATCTTTTGGTATATTGCCTTGAAGATTGTTATAACCAAGGTCTAAAATTGAGAGCTGTTGAAGTTTTCCTAAACTTGACGGTATGGGACCTTGGAATTGGTTAGCTGTCAGAAACAGTTGCGACAGCTTTGAAAAATTACCAATGGAATCTGGAATGTGCCCACTGAAGGTGTTCCGGTGAAGGAATAAACCTTCTAAATTAACCATATTTCCAATCCATCCATCAATGGGACCTGTAAAACTGTTAAGCGATAGGTCTAATAAAGTTACCTTATGAAGGTTCCCTAGGCTTGATGGGACTGATGCGTACAGCATGTTGCTACCTAACATAAGGTACTCAAGATTAGAGGAAAGGTTACCAACAGAATTCGGCAGTACTCCTTGTAGCTGATTTCCATCGAGTCTAAGCCGCTCAAGAAGAGTGCAGTTGGTCAATGCATCTAGAAATTCCCAGCCTTGGCTATCTTCTGCTTTAAGATTGTTATGAAATAGATAGAGCGTTCTGAGCTTCTGAAGTTTACCAAGAGAAGGAGGGATTTTGCCTGTAAAGCCAAAGTTATATCCCAAATCTATTAACTGCAGCTCTGACGCGTTGCCTAGGGAATCCGGAACGTGATCTCCTAGCATGTTGGTCCCAAGCAAAAGGTACTGGAGGTTAGGGAGGAAATCTCCGATATTAGATGGTAATGGACCATGTAGCAAATTCACTGGCATGGCCAATTGTTGTAGCAAGGAGAGATTAAAGAGTGCTTCTGGGATTCTACCTGATAGCATATTTGCACCAAGCGACAAGTTTGACATATTGGATAACTTGCCCAGCTCCTCGGGGATGCTTCCATGAAACTGGTTAGAATTAAGAAATATGTACTCCAAGGTTGTGATGTTACCTATGTTAGGTGGGATGACCCCTGAGAGGTTGTTAGATTGAAGCCACAAGTCTAATAGTTTGGACAGGAGGACTAATTTCTTGGGGATCTCTCCTGTCAGCAAGTTTCGATCAAGGTATAACCCTAGCAAGCTGGAACAATTTGTGACTGCATCTGGAATGTTTCCCTGTAACGAGTTTTTACCTAGGTCAAGAAGCTTGAGCTTGTGCAGATAGCCGAGATGAGGAGGTATGTAGCCAGAGAACATGTTCCTGGAGAGGTCAAGATAAATGAGATATGACATGTTCCCAAGGGAAGGAGAAATGTGACCATCCAAAGCCTGCCCGGACAGGTTTAGCTTCTCAACGCGCTCCGGACGCGTCTGGCTACACACCACTCCCTCCCAGCTACAGAAGTGGGTGGTGGTGTTCCATGAGCTCAACGCCCTTTTTGGATCGTTAATGATTGCATGCTTGAAGTCAAGGAGGGAAACGAAATCCGTGTCGTTCCCATTGAGGGTCATGCAGTTGATGGTTCCAGCTCCACAGGAAAATAGCAAGATTATTGCGGCCCATGGCATGAGCATGACAAATTTCATGTCTTGCTTAGCAACCATAGTTACGGTCTTCAATATTAACTACATAAAGAAGAACATCAACAAATTACATACGTGTTAGCTAGGCTTGCTTTTGTATGAAGAAAAACTAAGATAAAGAAATATAAGACAAAATAAAAACCAAGATTTGGAGTGTACCAAGTGCCTGCTCATGACGCCAAACTGGAGTCCCGTCTCAAATAGAAGGCTCAGTAACAACTGAGATCAAATAACCCGAAGAAAATCTATGATATGGAGACACTCGAGAAAGAGACGAAGTGTACAGCCATGCAGCCACACACACAGGGCTTCTCTGAAAACTGTAACACAGCAGCACCAGGCCTTCTCTTATACTGGATGTGAGTTGCACTTGCACAATTCAATAGGTGTAAACAAGTGTTGAAGGGCATTGCGTCAGGACATTTAATCTGTCATGCTTTATTGACATTTTCTCACTCTTATTCGATTGGAAGCCTTTTCAACTTTACTGGAAAAAAGTTACTAACCAATCCCGAAACTGTGGAATTTGGTCAAAGTTTGGGTCCACGAATGGACATTTACCATTAATTATGAGGAAGCAGGTCAGCTACTGTGTTAGACAGTGGCCAGCGTCCCCTCAAAGACAAATGGCATGTGCATCTTATTCCATATATATTAAGAAGGAGTCTCGGTCCGAATTATAAGCCAGTCTCGTGCCGGCCTGAGGGTTAAATTTTCTGTTACATCACACTCGCACTAAGAAAGAAAACAAGCAAAGGCAGGACTGATAATTCCTGACTCGATATCTGCGTGCCAAATGGCTACGGCTAGCGATAAGCAACAAAGGTGGACCATATCCAACTCTGAAAAGTTGAGTTTAGAAGAAAAAAGCTCTAAAAAGTCTAGGTTAGGTCAGATTACAAAAATATATAGGTCACTGAGCAAATCCTAGAAATTATGCAGAGTTTTCGTTTCCACTGTGGTTTCGGTAGATCGAGTTTGCTTCCTCTGTTCTCCTTATCAGCTCTGTTCTTTTAATTCCCTAGCTGTTGCTTCTCATAACTTCGTGCAGATGCAATTCTTAGTTGGTACCTCCGAGTCGTAGAAAGTAGCACTAAATTAGATTTCATCCATAGTTTTGTCATAGTAGGAGTCTAAAATCTTAATGGTGCCATGGTGGCATTTGTAAGGAGTAGATACAGTACAGAGAACCAAAGTGACAACTGAATTAAGTGAGTCAATGGAAATCACAAATGTGCAAGCGTAATTGCAAAGAGGCAAACGAATTCGCTCAAATTGATAAAGGGGTAGAAGCGTGGGGGCGCTGACCTCCTTCGTTCCCGGCGGTGGAGGCAGTATCAGTCCGCCGCCCGGCGCTTGGCCGAGCCCTCCGCGTCCGCCAACGCCGCCGCGCTTGTAGCTCCATCCGCCGCGCCGCGCCCGCCCTCCTCTCCGTCGCCGCCGAAGTGAACGTTGGGCTCGGGTGCGCTAGATGGGTTGGTATGGACATTCCCATGAGATGAGACTAGGAGGAGACCTGAGTGGCCTTCCTAGCCTACTACGTACGTACGAGATTTTGTCAGGCCCATACTAATCTTTAGGGCCCAGCATGAGCATGTGTTCACCTGTGGCCTGTGGGCCGATGGCCATGAAGGCATGAATTTCTCGGCCCAACTTTCCATCCATTTTGGGCTGTTTCGGCTGGTGGAAAAGCCGGCTGGTTTCAGCTGATTCAATAGTGTTCTGTGAGAGAGAATAAGCTGAAATAAGCTGAAACAAGCCGAAACATGACCAGCAGAACAGGGCCTTTGACTCTTCGGCACATATTTGATATTTGAATTGAAACCTGTTGCCATTTTTCTCATTGAATTGAGTCTGAGGCAGATATTTCGTCCAGCTAGGCTAGAGGCACCACCAAACACAAAATGATTGCAGAGTCTCTTTCACTGATACGATCGAGTGGACATTGTGATGGGCTAGCTACATGACTACATCCTCGTGGGCGGTGATCATTCTTAGATTTTGGTGAGGGACAGGTAAGCGCAAACTCAGCTGAAATATCTTCAGTATTGAAAGTCACTCCGACCCCGATGTTGCTAGTTTATCATGAATCCGTCGGTTCGATCTTTGAGAACATCATCGCATGTTGATCTTGGCATGCAGATGCAGATGCCGACATTTCCGTGCTGAAAGCAAGGAGTTGTTTAGTTGGCAAAATTTTTGGTAAAATACAACTGTAGCATTTTCGTTGTTATTTGGTAATTAGTGTCCAATCATGGTCTAATTAGGCTTAAAAGATTCGTCTCGTCCATTTCGTCTAAACTGTGTAATTAGTTTTATTTTTTATCTATATTTAATGCTTCATACATGCGTCTAAAGATTCGATGTGACGGAGAATCTACTGTTCTTTTGCAAAATTTTTTGGAACCAAACGCTGCCCAAGTAAAAGCTACTGTAGGAGGAAGGAACTGTCTATCTATTAGTGTAGTAGCTAAGCGGTAAAACCGTTTGAATTCTTTGGACTTAACTCATGCTAACTTCCATCTGCGTGTTAATGCCAACAGCGCAGAATCACATAACTGTATGTTAATATGTAAAACCACACTTACACAATAATATACGGAAGAACCTAGAACCCTATCTAGTTTGGCTTGCATGCGGCGGTCCTGGGATTGTGATGTACTAGGGAAATCGGAGCTGTTGCTATATTATTTGTACTTCGATCGTCAATCTCATTTTGAGAATTTGTAGTTCCAGTCTTCAAATATGTTTTAGGCCCTGTTTGGTTGGGCTCTGGCTTTTGGAAAAACAGCTGTGAGCTGTGACTTTTGGAAAAGCAGCTTTGAGAAAGTCAAAAGTCCTTTTGGTTCAGTAGCTGTGGCTTCTCAAAAAAAAAAGTTGAGCGACCCCACATGTCATCCACAACCCAGCGTTCTCAACTCTCTCCCTCTCTAATTGACAAGTGACCCCACTCGTCAGCGTCTTCCCTCTTCATCCAGTGTGTCGGCCACCGAGGATGGAACAGGTGCGCACCGTCGAGATGGGACTGCGCCCCCGGAGCTTGAAGGGGCCACGCCGGAGTTCAGAGGGGTCGTGCCGGAGCTCTGCGTGGCAGCAGATGAAGGGATCCCACGCCGGAGCTCGAAGGTGTCGCTAGGAAGGGACCGCCGGAGCTCGCCTGCTCGGTGGCACCGCAGGAGCTCGTGCCCGCGCCCACGCATGGCTCCGCCCGCTCTGGACCAGGGCCGCCGCCGGAGCTCGTGCCCGTGCCCGCGCCCGTGCATGGCTCCACCCACGCCGAAGCAGGGCTGCCATTGGAGCTCATGCCCGCGCCCGCTCCCGTGCCACCCGCCTGGGCTGCCCGCGCCTACTGCCGGGGATGGGGTTGCGACCACCGCCGGGCAGGAGCAGGGCCCGCGCCGCTGGGATAGGGCAGGGGCAGGGCCCTTGCGTCGCCGCCCGAGATGGGGGAGCAGTGGATGGATGGAGAGGAGTAGCGGTCGGGCCTAGGACCTCGCACGGCAGAGGGAATAGCGGCCGACGAGGGGCGGCGGAGGGAGCAGCGCCGCCATGCAAACCCGCGACTTCTCCTTTTCCTTGTGTCGGACGGTGACAGAAGAAAAACAAAAACGAACCGGTATCTCATAACCAGTGCCAGGTGGGTAATTTTTAGACCCAAAAGCTGATGAAAGCAGGGGGTGAGCTGCTTTCAATTTTGTACTAGACCAAAAGCAGCTTTTGGGCAAAAGCACCTTAGGCTTTTCAGCCCTTTGGTTAGCTTTGGGCTTTTGCAAAAGCAAAAGCAGGTTGGAAAGCCCAACCAAAGAGGGCCTTATAGGGGTAGAGTTTGCGTACGTACGCTTATAGGGGTGAGTGTGCATGCTTTTGTACGTGAGCGTCTGTGTTGTAATGTGTAATTAAAAAAATTGATATTACATAGGTAGACAACAATGACTTGCAATACTATGGGAAGCTTTTTGAGAGGTAGCTTTGCCCACTTGTACTTGTGTGTCTCTAAAAATATCGATTTCTAGAGACGAATTGATTTCTAAAGGCAGGCCAAAACTAAAAATATAGGGCATTTCTAGTCTAATAGACTTTAAAAATGGATTTCTAGAGGTGGGTCAGCTCATAAACCATTTTAGAGACTGCGCTCTCTTGATAGAGCCATCTCTGGACTAAAAGGAACATGTCTCTAAAATAGTTTCTATAGTAGTGATGGTGCATGATCTCGCCTCCATCTTCTAGATGTGTTTTCGAGGCTCTGGTTGCGGTTGTCGATGGGTTGTCAAAGTTGTTATAGTTTGGCTTGGTGCCCCTATAATTGTGGCTTTGTCTTTGTAGTTATTTTAGTTGATGTGTTAGTATTGTTCCAGGGCACAGGTTTGCCGGACCCAAAACTACCAACATAGTTGTTCCTTCCGTTGAGTTGTTGTTATAGATGAACTTCTCGTCCCATGGGTTATTCTAGCAAAATTATAGTCATGCCAAAGTTTCACCGGTTTCTCTATAAAAAACCATGTTGTTAGAATATATGTTGATCATTTTGTACTGAAGTTGTTTGTAGAAGTGTGGTCCTAGCTAGCTAGCTATATGGTTTTCGGTCCGATTTCCTTATAAACTTAATCATTCTTTCTACTACAAGAAAACTCATGCCGTCCTACGGATAGGAAACTGACAATTAATAAAGGCCAAATACATACTGTGTAATTCTAAAAAAAAGGAAGCAGTAACCCTTGAGATGACTGAATCACTGATGAGGACACATGGTATAGTACTGCTACCATATAAAACCTTGCCTGATTTCCAGGATCATCTTTACCTCTTCTTTACAAGCATGTAGGCAACAAGAAAAGATGAAGAGAATCCCTATCTCAAAACTCCTACAGTCTATATCTATACTATATCTCTCTCTCTATATGTGTAATAATAATCTACATGTGTATATATGCTATACCCAACATACATATGTTTTGCTTACGCTTATTCCAAAAAGTGTCTTGAGTAACTTCTTGTATGAGGTAGTGTAGGCACGATCACTGATCCTGTGACTTTCACAAGATTCTGAACGATGTCAGGCAGTACGCCGTGCTAGAGATCACTGCCTTCCGGTATGCTCTCCAGCGCCGGTCGCCACCCTCCGCAGCAGAAATCCTCCTGTTCTCGGTCACTCGCCTCCTTGCGCATGAGAGACACCATGTCGTCCAGCGACATGCCCTCCTTGTCGAGCATCTTCTTGAGCTCTTGCTTGCTGATCACCAGCTTCACCCTGACGGCGGCGCCAGCAGCAGGGTCGACGCCGGCAGCTGCCGCCGCTGGCAGGGCCGGCTCGCAGAGGGCTTCGGCCGGGACCTTCAAGCTGCGCATCCCCGGGGATGGCATCTTGAGGACTTCACCGCCGTCCATGACGCTCATGATCTTGATCTCCTTCCTGTCTTGAATCACCAGGCAGTTTCCCATGATGATGGCTGATGATCGAAGATTGCAAGGAGCTAGAGCTAGAATTGTGGTGAGTTCTGAAGCTCTGTTCTTGAAAGTTGGAACAAGATCACAATTTTTTCACAATTGTGTGGTAGTGGTGAATGGTGGTGTAGGTGAGTGCGTGAGGGGGTTGGAGGCAGTAGTGGATTGTTGTATTTATAAAGGAAGTGCTCTATGAATTTGACCCAACATCTGAGTGCTTATTCCATGAATGCCATGGGCCGACCAATGGAAGTTGCTTCGTGTATGCTAAAGCTAGCTATGATGACTAGCCCACTCGCAAGAAATGAGAGAGCCCAACCTGCCCATTTGTTCCTTGCTGTTCTTGACTCGGTTTGACATGCTTTGTGTCAGGTCGATCAGTAAAATATTGTGGCGCGTGCCCAGTGCACTAGGTACATTTCACACACACACACACTAATAATGATCTATTCTGAAAACTCGCAGAAATTACACATAGTTGTTACAGTTTCTTCTGCTAGAGAGATGCATTCTTTCAGTTTTTAAATGCATGAGGTCTAACTAACTAGTTTTCCCTATGTGTTGTCATGTATTTAAAAGTGAGTGGAATATTTTCTTTAGAAAGATTAATGTTAACTTTCAAGGTTATAGAAAGATTGGCCTTTTAGTGGTACCACTTCTGTTTTAAATATCTTATGTTTATGACAAGGCTAATTAGTCTAAAAATGAACTATGGAATTGAAGCAGTATTGGTCTTCCTCTTTTACTGGCAGATCAGAGATCTTGGAATGAAGTCAAAAGGACCAGAGACAACACATCAATATGTGGGATTGTTAAATTTAGCTGCCTATTTTTCAAAGTCTAAACTACCACTAACAATTTAACCCCTTAATCTTTGTTTAAACAACTCACCTCTATGATGGTGAAAAATGATCTAAAGTAACCTATGAATTGTATCTTAATTACATAACTATTACTACAAAAACAACATAAAAAAAGTAATCCGTAACATCTAAGTTTTTTTTGAGGAGATCCGTAACATCTAAGTTTCCTACATTTAAATGCACTAAATTACTCTTGTAATGTTTACAAATTACCCACATTTGTCACTGTTAATATTTTTCTGAGATACAATACAAACGCAGACGCCCATCTACACGAGCGTATACGCGCCCCTATCAACATAAGCACGCACACTCTACCTCTATGAGCACCTCCTCTATGAACGCGCGCAGAGGACACGTCATCTACCACTAAAAGAATAATAACATTGTTAAATCCTAAAATAAATCTAGAAAAAAATATAAGCACATGTGTCAAGTCAACAAGGACTTGAACCTATATAGACAGGTAGACAGGTTCTATCACAAGAAACTTAGGCAACTAAACTATGCTTAGATCGCATTTGGTATTGTTAATATAAGAAAAACTAATTAAAGATATATGTCATCCATGATGTGCGTCACTATATAAATCATGTATAATGCATGTAGGAAGAGATGAGCTCCGGTTTCAACTAAACATAGATATGTGCTATTTGGAAATGCCAATGGCTACAGTACTGAACATATGTGCTACTTGGAATAATTTGGAAAGACTGACTTGGAGGGCAACGTGGGCACTATCAAGGACATGCTAAGGTAAGGATGATGTCACAAAACATTAGGATGCAGGTGGGCCCCAGCAGTTGGGGCATGGCCTAAGCCCTCACTACTAGGAATGGTCTCTTCGCCGACAGCTTCAAGCTGTCGGCGAAGGACCAAATACTGTCGGCGAAGGCTTCACCGACAGGGTTTCGCTTTTCCTGTCGGCGAAGCCCTGTCGGCGAAGTATTTGTCGGCAATGGGCTCTTCGCCGACAGCCACGTGGTGCCTGTCGGGGAAGCCTTCACCGATAGCCACGATGCTGTCGACGAAGGAGACGGCGCCGTCAACACGGCCGAGTCTCCTTCGCCGACAGCCACCGCAAGGCTGTCGGCAACGGCTTTGCCGACAGCCTTGCTTGCAGTCGGCGAAGGAAAAGGCACATTGCCTTTGCCGACAGCCCGGTGAGGCTGTCGGCAAAGGCCATGGCCATTACTATCGGCGAAGGCTCACTGTCGGTGAAGCTGGGCCCTTCTGATGGAAACTGGCCCAGCTTTCGGCAAAGCTGGGTTCCAGTATTTTTTTGTTTTTCCTGTTTTCTTGCATTTAAACCACAATTTATCGCATATATACCATACAACCCACATTTCATCACATATATTCACAACAATATACCATATGAACCACATTTCAGCATCGAATTCAGTCTCAACATGAATCCACACATCAAGGTCCTCAAATCCATCGATACATGTCCACAATACACATAACGTCGCCAAAAGAGTCCATACATGTCCAACATACACATAAGATGTCCAAGGTGCCACAAGTTCATCGCTACATGTCTAGAAGAGGGAAGCAAAGGTACCTAGCTCGAGGCGCCGTCCCCAGGGGTCCCAGAGCCCCCACCTTGCTCCCACGGAGACCACCCTGCCTGCGGCGCCACCTCGTACGTCCAGTAGGGCGGCTGAAGCCCCTGCTGCGTCAGCCCGGAGTGCCCTTGCTGCGTCGGCGCGTGCGGCCACGAGGAGTAGCCCTGCGACTGTGGAGGAGGCCACACGTACAGCTGCGTGGGGAAGGTCGGGTAAGCTGGCCAGCTGTGCTGTGGAGAAGGACCCAGTGGAGGGCTGCCACCTGGAGTCGGGTTCGAACCCGCCGACGGTGCCTGCACAAAGGCCAAGTGATGTAATTAGTACTTGTAGGATGGCTGCACAAGCTAAAGCAACAGGCAATATACTCACCGGAGCAGGTACAGGAGCAGGCACTTGGATTGGTGGTGGAGCGAAGAGCGAGGCAGGAGGCTCCTGCGTTCCTGGGATCTGGGACCGGAAGTAGCCTGTCAGGTTCGCCAACTGACGCTGGTAGTGCTACGTCAGTGCCGCCATCTGCTGCTGGTGGGCCGCCTCCTGCTGCAGACGCAGCGCCTCCTGCCTCGCCTCCTAGGCCGCCTGGTTGGCCTGCAGCTCTTCGAACCTGGCCTGCAATGTTACACCCGCATGGTTGATGGTATGTGAAGGCAACGTGGATCATGTGTGAAACGAGTGAACGATGAATGAAACCGCACTTACTTGAAACTGTGAGTACATCTGCGTGCTGCTCGGCTATCGGGGCGCTATGGGGATGTCGGAGGAGCTACTGGACCCGCCCCATCGAATCTCCCTCAGCGTGGGAGCAGAGGATGGGTCGATGGTGCTGTTGGCCATCCAGTACTGGCCGTGCTGCTTCCCTCCTCCCAACCTCATCACGAGGTCCGTGTCCAGGGGCTCGGTGGGGGTCCTTCTCCTCCCCATGGCACCGGCGAAATGCGGTGGTGTACTCGGCGAGCTTGGAGTGGATGTTCGCGTTGGTGTACGCGTCCGGCCCGTCCTCCGGGTCGTATCTGTTGTCCGGCGCCGTCGCTTTGCCCTTGTGAGAAAGGGCGTACCCCACCATCTCGTTGACGACCTCCCCACCATGCGCCTGGGACTGCGAGGAAAACACAAACATGGTTATAGGTAAATAGATTGAGCGCTAGAATAAATAGATCAACAGAAGCATACCCATGTGTCCATGTACTGCGGGAGGGACCGGTTCCCTTGGTGGTGTGGTGCCCCTGGCATCTTGTTGCGGCGCTCCCAACGCTCATTGCGCTCCTTGTACGCCTCGTCCGATCTCCAGTGACGCACAATAGCCATCCAGCATGCCAGGTCCTTATCGCACCACCCCGGCATGAACTAAGAAACATCAAGTATTTGACATGTCAGAAGATGAATTGAATGTTTCATGGAAGGAATCAGAACGAATGTTTCCTACTTAATTACCTGCAAGTACTGCTCCTCGGTGAGGTCGGTCTCCCTCTGGAGTAGCATCAGCCTTTCTTGGTCCTTCTTGATCACCTCGCCAAGCACGTTGGCGTAGTGGGTGATGACGCACTGGATGTGCGCCTCGTGGTACAGGTCCTTCAGACGTGCATGGCAGACGGCCTCCTGCACTCACGCCGCATGCTCCTCTTTCCCCTCCTCGCACTTGAAGAAGTCCTACACGCAGACCTCATGTATCATTTCATTGTTTCAAGGACGTCCAATGAATGTGTAGTATTGAGAAATGCGGTGCGATGAAAACACTCACCCACAACTCCCTCTTGATCTTTGCCGCAAGGGTCTCTCTGTTCAAGGTGACACTGTAGAAGTGCTCCCACTTCATGGGCGGCTATAACTCACCCTTGTGGAAGACCAAGCCAGGGTAGTACTCCTTAATCAGCAGGGCCTGGATGCCATTGATATGGCATGAACCGCTCGCTCCATTCATATACCTCCAGCAGGGCCTGGAGTCATTAACAACAATTGTTAGTCTGTGGTTCGGTTTTCAACATGTCATATGAACAAGTAGTGAAATCAACAATGGTTACTTATGTCTTGCCGACGGGTGTAATCTCCGTGCGGCGGCCAGGGAGCAGCCGTGGGTCAGGGGACGTTGAGGGCCCGTGCTGGTAGGGCTTCCTCAAACCTAAGGAAGGCCCCGTGTTGCCCCCGTCATTGTGGCCCCCGTCGTCGTCGTCGTCATCGCCGCCACCATCGCCGCTGCCGCCGTCCCCGGTCGTCGTCGTCAACGTGTCGAACTGCAGCCTCCTCGTCGACGAGGGACGCCGCTGGAGGGCTCCTCCACCCTACTGGTTGATTGGTCCCCTTCCCGCTCCTCCTGGTCGTCGGCGGGAACGGCGAAGCGTGAGCGGCAATTCCGTGGCGGCAGCCTCTTCCTTCCGCCTCCGCCTGGCATTTTGTCGAGTGCCTGCAATGACAAAGATTAAAACAGTTAGCATAAATAAATGACAAGTAGTTGTAAATAAAGAAACATAATTGCAAGGTAATAATAATAAAAAATATAGTATTACGTGGAGGCGACATTATCTCCGCGTACGGCAATACGGCTGGTGTGACGTCATCACCACTTTCCTCGTCATCACTATCAATATTGTCGAGCTCTTGATCGTCCTCATCATCTCCATCGTCATTGTCATCGTCATCGTCCAGAACAACTCCATCGCGCTGCCACTGCCATCGCTCAAGGAGTAGTAAGTCCTTAGCATCCTGCACGTCATCACCCTCATCCTCATCGATGTCGTTGTCTTCTTCCATGCTCATCAGCGCAGAAATGTCTATCTCGAAACTCCCTTCTAGCCCCTCAGGTTGATAGAACTCATCTGTCCGTCGGTCAAAGTTGTAATCATCATCGTTTGGGACAGTCGCTTTACCGCGCGGCGATACCATGTGCACAAGGCTCCAACCCGCAAGCCTTGTGTCTTTTTGGCACGCCCATGGGAGGTAATAAACTTGCGTGGCGTCTCGGTTAGCCACAATATAGACATCGTCTCCTTTATATTTGGAATCCTATCGAATTTCGGTTAGCCTAATCTTAAGGTCTTCTCTCGTGACATCAGGATTGAACCAATGACATTTGAATACCACTGGCTTAAAAGATTTGGCACCCTTAAATTGGAGCTCATATATCTCTTCGACTGTGCCGTAATAGTCCTTGTCATCATTGCCGGGCGTACGAACTCCGCTGCACGTGGTTTTTAGGTGGGGCCGGCTCTCCTCGTAGCTTCTCGTGCGAAAGCGATAGCCATTCACATCATAAACGGTGAATGACTTGACCCTACGGTTGAAGCCACCGCCCACCTATCTTAATTCATCACTCATTTTTGGATCCGTTAGGGCCTGCAGGGTTAGGACAGTTCGATCGTTACATTACTCGCTCCTAGGAGCAAAGTGGAATCGCAAAGTCGGAACGAGGTTACTTGGATGGTACCTTTGAATAGAACCAGGAAACGAAGTTGGGCTTGCCATTTGACCCATGTCTAAGAAGATGGTCTTCTTCTTGCTCGGTAGGAGTAGTATTGCCTCTCCAGTGAATATTAATAAATTCCCTGAAAAAACAAGAGACAAGGGGGTCAGATCGATAGGTGGAGGATAGTGATGGTGTATGTAACAAGCAGACTGAGAACTTACTTCTGAATAATCCATACGCCACCCTTGGTCAGCCAGGTGAACATCACATCTGCCTTGCATGTTGGGCAAGGGAACTTCCCGTGAACACACCATGCGCTGAATAATCCATACGCTAGGAAGTCATGCAATGAATACTGGTACCACACATGCATTGTGAAGTTCCTCTTTGTAGCTCGGTCATACGTCAGCACCCCCTCTTCCCAAGCATGTTGCAATTCATCCCACACTGGCTGCATGAACACACCCATATTGTTGCCCGGGTGTCCAGGTATTATCAGCGTCAAGAACACGTTCCTGGGTTCAAACATGACGCTAGGGGGAAGATTCAGGGGGATCACGAACACGGGCCAACAAGTGTACGGGGCCACCATCATTCCAAACGGGTTGAACCCATATGTTTCCAGTGCTACGCGTACATTCCGAGCCTCCAGAGCCTTTTTAGGATTCATGTTATCGAAGTGCCTCCATGCATCACCATCCGCTGGGTGTACCATCTTGTTAGTGTACCTTTTGCTATTCTTGTGCCACGTTATCTGTTTCGCGGTCTCCTCTGTCATGTATAGCCATTGGAGCCTATGTGTGAAAGGAAGGTGCTGTATGACCATCTCGGGGATCTTAGACTGTCTCTTGATGCCATCACTGCCTTCGACCTCCACAAACCTAGAGGCTTTGCACTCTGGACAGTGTGTTGCTTCCTCATGGTCTCCCCTGAACAGGACACACCCATTCGGACAAGCTTGGATCGCCTCGTACGGCATCTTAAGTGCACGAAGGAGCCTCTGTGACTCGTACGTGTTCTTTGGCAGGATGTGATCCTCCGAAAGCAGTTTGCCAATAACTATCAACACAAGATCGAAGCCGTCTCGACTAATGCCCAGCTGCGACTTCAACGCTATTAGGCGTGAAATGCCATCCAGTTGCAAAATCATTGTCTTCTCGTGAAGGGGCTTCTGTGCCGCCTCCATCATGGTGTAGAACGCCTTTGCGGTTTCCTCTGGATCCTCCTCCATCTCCATTCCTTCAACGAACCGTCCTTCGTGGAAGTCTACCATCATGTCTGCCATCCCGGCATCTGCATCATACTCCTCGAGGAGGGGTCTCACCACCTCCTCCCTAATACGATCGCATTCACCATGGTGGATCCAGCACGTATAGTTTCAAACGAATCCATTCTTGAAAAGATCTCTGTACACCTGATCCTTTAGTCTCCATTTCTTGTTCTTACAAGTGCTGCAGGGACACGGCATCTGAATCGACCCTTTAGCAGCTGGGCCAAATGCCTGCTCCAGGAAAGCATCGGTCCCCCTAACCCATTCAGAGGTCTTACTTGCCCAACCAGTGTACATCCACTCACGGTCAGCCATCCTCTGCCATGCGCCAATGTAAGCGAGTAATAAAACCAGCATCTGCATCTACAAGGCGTTGCTACCATCTAATAGGTGAAGGATAGGTCCTAATCCCACCCGAGGATGCGTAGATGAGGTTAGCTTCCATGCTCCGCTCCCGTTGTAAGGTCCAAAAAGGCTAGAGGGGGAGTGAATAGCCTAATTAAAACTTCTACAAGATTTACTTAACCACAAGTGTTAGTACAAAAGGTGGCGAAGCAAAATGCACTAGCTCTAACTAATTAAGCAAGCCACCTACACAAGTCTAGTACAAGGCTATCCACTAAACACAACAACAACTACAAGCTAGAAACAAGGAGTAACGTGAGAGAAGAGCTTTGAGTGATTATACCGCCGTGTAGAGATGAGAAGAACCAATCAATCAATCACACAAGAGAAATCCTTGGGAAGAGAATGACACAAAAATTTATCCCGAGGTTCACTTGCTTTCCGGTAAGCTACTCCCCGTTGTGGCGATACACCCACTTGTCGGTTCGTGAGCTAATCGACTATCAAGAGTCGAGCCCTCGGCGGGCGCCGCACAACCGCACATAAGATGGGGATCCTCCAAGCCACGAGCTCCACTAGAGTATCCAATTCGTGAACTCCCACGGGGAAGGATCAATAACCCTTTACAACACTTGGTGAGGGCTCCAACAATCTCCAATTGCGAGCTCAATCACCTCCGCTGCTCCAAGCCATCTACCGCGTCGAGAAACACAGAAGAGTAACAAGAAATCCACAGCAACTCGAAGATCAGGTGCCTCTAGAATGCAACTCTCAAGTAATGCACTTGAATCTCACTCAATCTCACTCAAGATGTGCAACCAAGCAAAGAGATGAGTGGAGGGATTGTTCTCTAGCTCAAAGGATGTCTCAAGGTCTCAAATGTGCAAGAGAGAACCCCCAAACCCGGCCACCATCTATTTATAGCTCCCACAAACGAATATGGTCGTTACCCCTTCACTGAGCGAATTTTTGGATCGATCGGACGTGCCGGTCGAACTGACCAGACGCGCAGGTCACTAGCGAGCTCCAACGGCTAATTTTCGTGCGTATAAACTTGTATTGACCGGACGCGCAGGTCACTAACGGGACCGGACGCGCAGGTCACAGCGAAACAGCGAACAGAGAGGTTCCAGTAAGCTCCCGACGTGATCGGACGTGTCCGGTCAGTTCATCACTGACCGGACTCGCAGCAGCGTCCGGTCACTTTCGCACGCGAAAAACACTGACCGAACGCGCAGATGCTGACCGAACGCGTCCGGTCATGAGTCCGGTCACAGACCACTCTTCGGTAAAACGACGATAACTCTTAGCTCCGAACTCCGATTTCGATGATCTTAGACATTTTGGAAAGCTTACTCAGAGGGCTACACAACCCATATGGACACTCCAAGTCACATTAGGTCAAAACAGTATTCCACTCCAAGAGCCATCCTAGTATCCGGAGAACACCGAAAAACCTTTCTCCCTTCACCAAGTTAATTAAAATCAACTCCAACACCTTCTCCTTTGCAAATGTGCCAACACCATCAAGTGTACACCACCATGTGCATGTGTGTTAGCATTTCACAAACATTTTCAAAGGGTTATGTTAGCTCTCAACTATATCCTAATGCATATGCTCAAGACATTGATCTAGTGGCACTTGATTCCCGAGCTAATCGTGATTGCCCCACTTGATAGTCTGCTATGTATCCTAAACCCGGTCAATCACTTCTCTACTCATCTTAGACCGGCAAAAGGAAAACCCTATGGTTATACCTTTGCCTTGCGCTCTTAGATCCTTCTCCTCCACTTGATCATCATGTCCATCATTTTATGTGCATTCCTTCAAGATCTTGCTCATCATTTCATGCACCAAATCATGTGGTCTTGTGGCCATCTCTCCATGCCATTTCCACCTCCATCACATGTTGCTTATGCCTTGCTTAATCACACTTGATCACATAACATTAGCAACTTTGGTGTCACTCAATTTCCAAAACCAAACTTAGGCTTACACCCGTCCGAGACGGAATTTCGGCAGCACCTCCCCGCTGTTCTCCTGATACACGTCCCGGCGGGGAGAGTGTGCATCCGAAGAACAACGGGGAGGTGCTGCCGAAACTCCGACTCGGACGGGAGCGGAACATGGAAGCTAACCCATCTACGCATCCTCGGGCTGTCCAAAAAACGTGGACAATCCGAAAGAGATACCCTCGCAGATATGCACTGTTCAGCATACCAACGACCGCATATCCCTTTCGGACAAGAGACGCCTAACTCGGTTACGCAATCTACTTACAACAATTATAAGAAAGAGAGGTGATTTATACCTAGGGTGGCGGCACAGAGGTGGGTAGCGGGGCGGTGGAGAGTCGACGCGGTGCAGGAAGACCCGCAGCGCCCACGAAGACGATCGGGGCCACCGAGTACCTCCCTCAGGTCCTCCTCCTACAATAAGGGCAAAAAAGGTTAGTATCCACGCAAAATTTTGGCAGCACCTCCCCTGCACGGGGAGGTTTCCAAAACCTACAAAAAACAACGGCACAAAGGCCGATAACCACAGCAGCGCGAAGGCCGATAACCACAACGGCACGAAGGCCGATAACCACAGCGGCACGAAGGCCGACAACCACAACGGCACGAACACCGACAAGTAGGGAACCGGTTTATATACCTTGCTCTCATACCGGGTTCAACGACGGTGAAGGTGTTGGTGGGACGTACACGCCAAGAAGACGGCCGAGGTGCCTTCTCACCCTCTCCCCTTCTTCTCTTTTCCTCCTTCCTTCTCCCTCTTCTTCTTTTTTCTTCTCCTTCTTCCTTCTCCCTTCTCCTTCTTCCTTCTCCCTTCTCCCTTCTCCCTTCTCCCTTCTCCCTCCTTCTCCTCCCTTCTTCCTTCTTCCTCCTTCTCCTCCCTCCTCCCTTCTCCTCCTTTCCTTCTTCTCCCTCCTCCTCTCTGCCCTGGGGCGCCGAGGCGGCCAGGCTGGCCGTGGGGCGGCGCGCGGCGCAGCCTGGCAGGGGCCGCGGCAACGCGCGGGGCGGCACGCGGGGTGGCGCGCGTCACGGCCGGGTAGGGGCCGCGGCGGCGGCCGGCGCGCGGCGCGGGGGGCGGCGCGCAGTGGGCGGGGGCGCGGGGCGGCGCGGTGGGCGGGGGCTGGGGCGGCGGCGCGGCGGGCGGTGGGGCGGGGCGGCGGCGCGCGACGGGCGGGCACAGGGTAAGGTGGCCGGTGCGATCTGGCAGGATAGGGTTGGCCTTGGGCCGGGCCGGCCTTTTAGGTTTAGTTCCCTTCGCCGACAGCCCCCGGAGCGGGCTGTCGGCAAAGGTTCTGGTTTTTTTAATTACGGAAATTCTTCGCCGACAGCCTTCGCTTAAGGCTGTCGACGAAGACACCTTTGCCGACTGCCTCCTTATGCTGTCGGCAAATTATGTAAGCATTTTTTGTTTTTTCTTTCTATTTTTTTTGTAGGTCCTTCCTACATTAATTACATCTCAACTTCAAAACTTGTGTGATCACATGTAGAGATGTCTGGGTTTTGAGCATCTGACGCCGCAATTTGCTCCAAACTTTCTCAAATTTTTATCATAGCCTCCACATGCGATAACATGACACCCCGACAAGTTTTGGGATTTTCCGACTTCGTTTGGATTTTATATAATTTAAAAACACTTCTACCACTCCTGGATGGTCTTGTTCCGTGGACAAGGACTTTGAACTTTTGGGTGAGTTTATGGACACGACCTCAAAATACACTCTCCAACATGAATATCATTTTTCGAATGGCTAAGTTTCATTATTTCATGCACCTGCAGTTCAAATTTGGATTATGCCGGAAAATTCAAGTGAACGAAAAAAATTAACGAAATATAGTAAAATGTTATAAAAAGGGCCCAAATTGGAACATGTGCTTGTAAAAAATATAGTTAGGCAACATAAAAAGTTTGAACCCAAAATTCAAAAAAATGAGAGACGGCAAAGAACTATCTTTGCTGACAGCCTAACAGCAGGGTTGTCGGCGAAGGGAACGACGTCCGATGCCGTTGGAACCCCCAGGTTCTTTCCCGACAAGATTTCTTTGCCGACAGTACGACAATCGGGAAATGAGTCCTTTGCCGACAGATTTTTTCACCGACTGCTGTCTACAGTAGAGCTGTCAGCAAAGATTTCTTTACCGACAGCGGACTTTAGCTGTCGGCAAAGAAGTTCTTCGCCGACAGCCCGTGGCCTGACTGTCGGCTAAATCTGGGGCTGTCGGCGAAGACGCCGTCTCCCGTGGTGCCTGTTCGGTCCCTCTGCTAGCTAGCTTTTGGCAAGTAGTGGTGGAGGTAAGAATCATTCGCCTGTTGTCAATTTTACAACTGAAAATGAAATGAGCGAATCCAACGATACAATGCGCGTTCTAATGAAAGTGCTGGGTATGTATGTGTGTGGGGGACAGGCCGGAAACGATATTAGGAGTACTCCATTAATATATCAGTAGCTAGCAGCAGCCCACTATGAAATTTAACATGAATTGCACGAAATTGGTTGGCTTTAATTTTATATAGTTCCCTGCGAATGCCGGCATATATAAATTTGTGTTACACGTGTTACATGTTCTCAAGTGCCAATTAATCCAATTACTAGGGATGAAAGCGAAAATGGAACACATCGTTTTCAGGGACTCATTTTTAAAGTTTTATCACATTTTTGTAAAAATGGAAATAGAAATCGAAACTAATAAATGAAAATGACAGCATTTTCTGACCATTTTATCGTATTAGTCCAGAAATTCCTGATGATATTATGCCGTTTTTATCTATATTCCACACTCCCCCAATCTTGTGCCTTTTGAACCTTTCAGTTTACGTGTGTGTGTATAAGCTCGTATGGTAAAGCATTATTGTTAGTGTTAGAAGAAAAAAACAGTAAGGTATATATGTTTGAAGACTTGGTTTATCGTTTATATGTATGGTGTTGTATAACTATTTTTTACTATGCATTATCAATTTCCAATCTATATTGATATGCCATAATATCGGTGTTGTATTCATTTATAGCGCAATACCACTTTCGATTATGTTTTCGTGAAAAAATATGAATAGTCCTCTTCCTATCATTTTTGGCGTGTTTGAAGCTGCTCCACGAACTTTGCTCCACAAACTCCACCGTGCAGCAGCTCCACAAAAAACCTGGAGTTTGTAAAGCACCCTTTTAGGTGCTCTCACAACTCCACTATTTTTTCTCGAACAGAATACGTGGAGCTAAACCTATTTGGCTAAAAAACGTACAACGGAGCTGAAAAACGTGGGGCAGAGCAGTCTCAAACACTCTCTTAATGTGCAACGGATGGAAGGAGAGTACATTTAGCAAGAAAGCTATTGGTAGTTGATGGTTATATCCTATGAATGAATCTATTCATAATTTCATAATTAACATGATTTTTGTAAACTTTTATTTCCTATGACCATCTATGTGAACGTTTCTTTTTTAAAAATCCAATACAACTCACATACGTGCAGACACAACCTATCTCTATGGGCACCTTCGAGAGTCTAAGCTGATAAATCTCAAGACTAATGAAGTCACTACATGTACCTTGCTCTCGACAGGCACGTCACCCACTAGTGAAAGAATAGCATTATTAAATTCTAGAATAAATCCAGGAAATACAAGCACCGTGCTAAGTGGAGGACAGGTTCCACCACAAAGATCTAATCAACTAACCTACACTCCATCAGTTCATGACCATCTATGTGAACTTGATGTCCAAAAAGCAAACACTTTGTAAGTATGTAAATGTACACGTACACCACATAAATTCATTGGAAGACTTTTGTGGATTTTCTTCCTTTGTTTTCTTTGGTGCTGAGTAGCCTTCCACTTTTGGCAAAATTGCAGGTCGAGTCGATCTTGCTTGTCTTTCGTCCGTCTCAAGTATATCTCCTAGCCCCGGCATGAAAACTTGCATTGATCTCTTAACTCTTATCTATGAGTTGAAAAAGGTTCCAGCTAGATGACAGATGCTACACTAACGGAAATTGCTCAAAAAATACATGTAAGGGACCGTTTGGATCTTTCATTTGGAGAGATTGAAATCTACTTAGGGTTTATTTGGATCCATGAATTAAAACCAATATCTAGAAAGTGCTTCTTATTTTATTATTAGATTACTTTTCAATTCCTCTTAATTCCTGGGAACCAAACAGGGCATTAGAGTAATAAATTAGCCTATTTGGTTTGGAATTTGGCATTCCACCACTTTCTAAAGTTCATATATAAACTTATCTCAAATTCATAGGGTGGGAGACGAAAATGATTCTACAAATCACCATTCTACGATAGAAATACAACACAACCATATTAGCTTAATTAATATGTATCTAAATTATAATTATTAAAATGAATTTAATTCAAGGATCCAAATGGGCCTAAAGGATTTTGTCCAAAGCCGCAAGTTATTGAAATTCGTGTCTTTTAGATTAGAATGTTTGAGAGTTTTCGAGGTGCATGCATGCCACTACCACAGAATCGATTTTTCCTGACGGTTTTGATCATTCCCGTCGGTTTTATAAGAACCGACAGTATTCAGTATACACCCTGTCGGTCCTGGGAAACCGTCAGGAATACGGCTAATTTTTCCTCTCGGCTTCGCTCAACCGTCAGGAACATGCAAAAACCATCAGGAACATACTACGTATTCCTGTCGTTGCCGGAAAACCGTCAGGGCAGTCATACTGACGGCCACTGGGCCGACGGGAACCGCGGATTGACTGGGCGCGCGAAAAGGAGAACGCTTCGCGCGCTAGGAGAGGATTTCGCGCGCAGAGTTTGGGCGTTCAGCCGAAAAAAATTTGTCTGGGCCCACACGCCGTCCACACTAACCCTAGATATCCAATTCCCCACCTCCTCCCCACCGCACACGCGCCATCCACTCCCTCCGCTCCGCGCGCGGGCGCAACCCCGCGCTCCCACACACACCTGCGCCGCCTCCAGTACTCCCGCCGCTCGCATCCCGCCCCTACACGCCGCCTCCACTCCCTCCGCTCCCTCTGTGCGTCTCCTGCTCCTCCGGCCTCCGCGCCACCACCACTCCGGCGCGCCGCCAGCACTCCCTCCGTGCCACCACCTCGACGCATCGCCACTCCGACCCACTGGACCGGCAGAGCTGCTCACCCGAAGGGCTGCTACTACCATACGTTGGAGGCTGCAAGAGGAGGAGATCCGCGAGAGAAGAAGGAGATCCACAGAGGAGAGGAGGACGAGATCCCAAAGTGGAGGGGGAGATCCACAAGAACAGAAGAACAAGAGAAGAAGATCCACAGGAGGAGAGGAGGAGGACGAGATCCAGAAGTGGAGAGGGAGATCCACAAGGACAGGTGATTAATCCATCCCCTGCAATTTTTATTTTCGTGGGTGGTGAAGATTTCATATGGAATATTGTTTTGCACTCTGGATATGTGGTTTTGCTGCTAAATGTGTTCACTGTTGTTGGCAAAATCTTGATTTGGAAGATTAGATGGCCTGGCCCCCCCTAATGTCCTATGGGCTTCATTAGATGTACTCGTTAATCATCCTAATAAACAAGCACTGCCATTACCCAGTTATAAGAAAACCATTATACAAAACTTGCTATTCCCAATTTCTTCTCTAATTGCAACCTGCACTTTTCTAGCATATATGCTTAGAATTTCCTTCTGGACATCTGGGGAAGTATACTTTGCATTTCTTGGTGCATTTTCTAACACAACAGCTTTCACATCCTTATTATAAGAGGCCAATAGTTTCACCAGTTCAAGAAAATTGCCTTGATTCATAGAATCTGGAGACTCATCATGACCTCTAAGTGCACATGCTTGAAGTGTCAAAAACCTGATAACATAAAAAAAACAAAAACACTCATTAGATTGTATACTGAGTGCATATAAAATTTTAATTAGTAAGGAAACTGTTGTATACAATATAAATTACCTAAGGCAATCAATTGTAGTACTAATCCTGAGTGTTGCATCTGCGACAATTTTCTCATTTTGTCTAACAATCACCTTGTCAATATGAGTCATACTATTTTTGAGATTATTAAAACACTGAACTATTTATGTGCATAGTCTTCCTTGCTGATGACTTGGCACTTGAAATTCTGGGGCAACTATTTATGTGCAGCATGTGCTTGCCTTATTTTACTGAGTATGCAAATCCAGTTTTAAGTTTTTTGAGCCATTAATCCTTAAAACATACTGAGTCATCACATGCCGGAAACGTGGCTTCTCCTGGAAATGGCGCTTCTCCTGGAAATGGCACTGGCTGTCCTAACGGCAGCGACAATGAAGACAATGCTTGAACAAGTGAAGGGCAACTGACCTCTTTTGTGAAGCAGTTACTAGCAAGCACTGTAGTATGTTGTGGAGAGTGAAAAGGCCTCCCTTTTGTGCAGTCTCAGTTAGTATTAACTGAACTTGCAAACTGATGTAGTATGTTGTGGAGAGTGAAAAGGCCTCCTTTTGTGCAGTCTCAGTTAGCATTAACTGAACTTGCAAAGTACTGATGTAATGTGACAATCAGTAGTCTCTTTTCTGTAATATCTTAGTATGATGTGCCTTCTCTTAGACTAATATATGTATGGTATGTGACTTTGAGACTACTATATGTATGGTATGCAACTCTGAGACTACTATATATATGTATGGTATGCTATGTGATGCGTACATGTCTCCTGATTTAATATGTACTGCTGAACAGTGACATATCAAATGCAATTTCAATATTGAATTGATGTACAGTGATGTCCCTGTCGGTGTAAACCGTCAGGAAGGTGTCCTGGTTCCTGTCGGTCTCGCACATCAGGAATAACAATGAAGAATCCTGTCGGCCGTTTTTTCTGACGGTTATTCCTGACAGGTTTTCCGACAGCACAAAGGATTTGCCGGGCTGTTCTAAACCGTCAGGAAACACCGACAGGAATGGGTTCCTGTCGGCCAACCGACGGGAGTAACACGTTATTCCTGATGCCTTCATCCTGACGGCTGGTTCCTGTCGGCCCACCGTCAGGAGTATAATTCCTGACGGTTTTGTGTCTAATCCTGACGGTTTTAGGCCGTCAGGAAAAAACTGTAGCCCGGTAGTGTGCATGTTCCTCCGTTGGCGCGACGTAAGCACGCGCTGAAGCAAGAAGATATGCAAAAGCGCGTCATGGTCCATCTACTATCTATGTATCTCCAAGGATGGAAAGTGGCCTTTCGGACGACATTCTGTAATGTAAGCCCCACTATGGATCCTCGGTCGCCTTTTTGTCATTTCTTTCCATCACTTTTCTTTGTTTATACGCTCTCTCGCTCGCTAGTGCGCACGATCGATCGATCGCAAGCACTTTTAATTGTGTAGCGGCAGCAGCGGCAACATACTTATAATATATGGATGGACTTCGTTATCACGATGGACAATAAAGTGAGACGTGCACTGAACCTGGTCACCGCTCGAATTATTATTACCTACTAGATACAAGACTTATTCAAGCCTACTTCTAAGCCGAGCGAGATTCACGAATAAGCTCTGTTATTATGTAAGTAATTATTCTACTGTGCTGAGAAATAAGTACTCTTTCAAAAAAAAAAGACAGGTTCATGACTCAAATAATTTTAAATTTAATCAAATTTATAAAAAAAGTTGATGGCATTATGATACTGAATAGGCATCATTCGATTGGTCGTGGGATATATTTTTATAGTAAACAAGATATAAATGTCGATACCATTTTCTATCTATATAAACTTAATCAACCTTATAAAAATTTGACTTGGTTTAATTGGAATTGCATTCTTGAAGGAAGAAAATGGTTGAACCAAGTCCAAATAATCATGTAGCTTGGCATGTAGTTAATTAGGGTAAACTTGGCGATTATGTGGAGTTCGAATAATAACTCGATCAATTTCTAATGGATGGAGAAGCAATCATAGACAACGGCTTTGCTCATGATTTTTTTTATTTTGTGTCCTTTCTCCCTTCTTTCAGCTCATTAGCTAAAAACTTGTAAAAACTTGGCTGTTTGCTGTTGCAAAGGCCAGAAACATTTCCATTTTCTAAAAATATATATTTGTATTAATATAACTTTTCGCCTTGCAAAGGAAGCATGCACTTACTAGCTAATGCATGGTTGGGCAAAACGCAAAAGAGACTTATTAGTAGTGATGAAGCGTGCTAGCTAAAAGCATATGCAATAGACTAGCTAGCTAGTGTAGTATAGACGTTGCAACCACTGACGACGGCGGCTCTTATTCTTCCCTGCCCGTTGAACGCTTTTTTAGACGAGTTCTGTGTGGATCTCGCAGACCCCGTCTTGGTTTTGATTCTTCACACGCATGGAGACAATTTTACTACTACCACTAGTGGGGCCGGCCGGGTGAGCAATCGAGCCGGCGGGCGTGCGTGGCGGCTCACGAGTGGGCGCGCCGCCGCGCTAGTGGGGCGGCACCGCCGCAAAAAGACCACCGTGGCTCGTGGACGTCGCCGTCGACACCGACGCCGGAGGCCGGAGGACGTACGCGCTCGCGCCCATACGGCGGCCGCTCGCCTGTGCCTGACTGCTCGATCTGGGCGGTCACCGCCATATCTCGTGCAGGCGCACGCGCGCGTGCGTTGACACGACGACTACTGTAGAGTGTGGACTGTGGACTGTACTTATCTGCATGGGTTCATCAATCTTGGCCCAACTGCCGAAATGGCCCATTCTTGCCTATCAGATGTCAATACAGACAGTTTCGGCTTCAACTTCAATCAAAGACGGACACCGGTATAAAACTATTATAAAAAGGTAGCTGCAGCTATAAACTCACTCACAATATCCAGAAGCATTATGACAAAGAGAGTTTGACATTACTAAACAATTTTGAAAACAATGGTCATTCATGGGAGGCAAAAAAATACATAGCTATAGCGAACTGATCATAGATCAGTTGGGTTTCTCGTGGTGAAACTCATTCACCCGGGTTTAAGTTCTCGACTTGGCACGGATGTTTACATTTTTCTGGATTTAACGGCTATGCTTTCAGTGATAGGCGACGTCTTTGTCGACAGTGAGGCGCCTGTGGTGACTTCGTGAATTTCAAGATCTGCTGGCTCAGTCCTTCAAAGATGTTGATAGAGGTAGGGTTTGCGTACGTGTGTTCATAGGGGTGAGTGTGCGTGCGTGTTGTGGGCGTTTACATTGTACTGTGTAATTTTTAGTTTCGATGGCAAGCCAAAATTTGCAGTTTCTGCTGGTCCTGATCAAGTCACTGCAACAGTGCCCAAAGCTGCAATAATGGCATGGGTGTTGAGCTGATCCAAGATACTTAGGGTTTGTTTGGTTAGTGTCAAACTCAGCCTCCTCTCCTCTCCTTTGCTCTACCTACAGATTGAAGTGTTGCCCCTTTGCTCTCACAGAAGGCATATATACTTTGTTACGGATGAATATTTCACGTTTTTGAGCCATGTTGAGAGAGTGGTGGCTTAGGTACGGTAGCCATGCAGGACTCAATAATTAGTTACTCTTTCATCAACGAGCAAAAGGGATCGATCGATAGATGGGGTTAGCTATCTAGGCGAATCTCAAATGCGTGAACATCGTCGTCGTTGTCGTCGTGTTCTTAGCACGCGTGATTACTCAGTTTTTCCTTCTGGATAAGGACTTTTTACCTACGCAATATGGCGCGTTCTGTTTGGATCCATATATATTATCGTTCCATGCCCTGCTTGAACTCGTATGCTTTGTTCGTTTTCAGGCAGGCCGGGTTTCAAACCTTTCGGTCCCTAAATAAAAAAAACAATTTGGTATTCTGCTGGTCCACGGGAGATGTATGATGTATCATAAGACACTGCACCTTCTAGTTCTATAGCTAGTGGCAGTAAAAGGAATCTACTGTGCGCAACAACTTATCGTATGCCATTCTTTTGAATAGTTCCCGTTTCCATCCAACACATATATATGATTCATTCCATCTATAATAGGTACCACGCGCTCATTTTGCACGAAACACAACATTTTTCGTCTAAATTATTGAGTTACATGCATCCATCAATTCAATCCAAAAGCTCAAAGCTAATGGAGAAAAAAAAAGATGGACATCTCAGGTATACTTCAACTCTACCCTCACAAGGAGGATCCCTTTATGCCTAGTGAAAGAGCAATGAGTAACAGATAGTTTTATTATTAAATTGTGGTAGCGAGTTTGTGGTAGTGAGGATTTGAACTCGAGACCAAGTTTACCATCCAGTTTAACTAAAAAACTTAAACCTGTGCTAGAGACTCCTTGTGCATCGCCGCTAGGCCAATTTTTGCTGCCATGGGTGTCCTCCTTCGCCAGCAACCACCACATTGTCTCCACCCCTAAAAACCAACCCTAACGATGTACCGTTTGATGTGGATGCAGATGCGGACGGTCGTAGCGGCACACAGGAACCTGACCTGAACAATCTGGAGGCGTGTTTGGTTTGTTTGCTGAGCACTATTCTACCTTGCTAAGTCAGGATTGCAGAGGAGTAATGTGTTTGGATGTGAAGCTGGCTTTCCTTGGGACCTGTACAGACAAACCTAACCTTGCTGCCTCAAGAGAGCCAAAATGGCTCTCCTCGGCTAGCAAGCTTCTAGATGCTAGCGCTAACACAAGGTGAGGCGAGGTGCACAAAGAACCAAGCACGCCCTTGAAGTCCCTGGAAGGTGGAAGCCCAAGATCTCGTGGCAGGTGAAAACCCTCCCCTTGCCTACTGACCACATCAATTCTTCTACTTTGGGCCGTGCACAGAGCTAGGTGGGCCTATCATATCGTGGCTGTTTGGGCCTTCGATGGGAAACTGTTTCGGTTCCCATGCTGCACTCTTCTTCCACGTTCTGTACTTCTCGTGAAAAAAAAGAGCTAAAATTGGCATGCTTCAAGGAGTTTTCCGCCGCGGAAAACGGTGCCTCTCTAGCGAGTAGCGACTCCTGTCCGCTCGAACTCGCCTCTTTTCCGCTGTAATGCAAATCCGCCCACCTCGATCGCCTGTACATTAACCATATATATACGCACGGAAATCCAGGCCGCCCGGTCGTCTCTGTCCTCCTTGAAAGAAGCTAGCAGCAGGTTTCGACAACGGACACACATCATCTAAGTGCTAGAGCTCATCCGTGGGTGCCGGCAATGGTGTCCTCCCGTGCGCTCATCGGCCTCCTCGTCGCCGCGTCCTCCCTCGCCGTCGCTCTCTCGGGTACGTACAAGTTCATATGCATATGCGTCGCCGGCCGGCCGGAGTACAACTGCATTGCATGCTGACACCGGCATGAATATAATGCATGGTGGCATGAACGACGGCAGATGGCGGCGCGACGTTGTTCAGCTACACGGAGGGGAGCTCCGACGGGCCGCAGAACTGGGGGAAGCTGAGCCCGGCGTACAAGGCGTGCGGGCAGGGGAAGCAGCAGTCCCCGATCGACATCGTCACCAAGCAGGCCATCCCTAACGCCAACCTCGACTCCCTCAACCGCACCTACGGCGCCGTCAGCGCCACCCTCATCAACGACGGCCACGACATCACGGTATGTTCTCTGATCGATGGATGCATGGTTTGGATTTGATCGATCGATGATCCTTGCCGGCTTGCCGGATTCATGAACGCATGCATGCAGCTGGCGTTCGGGGGCAAAGTTGGGACGATAACGGTGAACGGCAAGGTGTACAACTTCGACAAGATGCACTGGCACTCGCCGTCCGACCACACCATCAACGGCCAGAGGTTCCCGCTGGAGCTGCACCTCGTCCACAAGAGCGCCGACGGCGCGATCGCCGTCATCGGGATCCTCTACCAGCTGGGCGCCCCTGACTCTTTCTACTACCAGGTAGTTAGGAATCTTGGATGTACACACACATGAATTGCGCACCTCCATGGATGACGAACACGAACATTGATCAATGATCACGCATATGCATACGCAGCTGAAGCGGCAGCTTGTCGAGATGGCCAACGACCAGTGCCACTTCGGCGAGGAGTCGCACGTGGAGGTGGGGCTCATCCACCTGCGCTCGCTGCAGAAGCGCACGGGCAACTACTTCCGGTACACGGGCTCCCTCACCGTGCCGCCCTGCACCGAGAACGTCATCTGGAGCGTCCTGGGGAAGGTGAGGCAGATCAGCAAGGAGCAGCTGGAGCTGCTCAAGGCGCCGCTGCCCGGGAGCGACAACCGCCCCACGCAGCCGCTCAACGGCAGGAAAGTCCAGTTCTACAACCCGTCCAACAGCACCATCTCCTTCCAGATGTAATGTACTAGAGATCTATCTATCGTTCATGTGAAGTAAAGTAAATAGATATTTATATGTGCACGGTTGCTCATTGCCTATATATTGGCGGTGTAATATTTTGTGACAGTAGTGCTGAATAGGTTTGATTTAATTTCATTTGTATCACATCAATGGCCCTGTTTGGCAAGCTGTTTTTTGGCTTATAAGCCGGCTGTGGCTGATTTGCTATGAGAGAAAAACACTGTTCCACGGCTGATAAGCCGTGCTGATAAGCTTAGCCGAACAGGGGAATGTGTTATGTCTAGTCTACCTCTCAGTTTGCATGATGAAACGCTACCCATGGTACGTCCATGGAGATGTACATGACCAATGCAAGTGGTTGCGTGCAACTCAAGTGGTTGTGTGCATGAGCCGTTTAATTTGAATATTTATTTATTTTCTACAAAAAGGAGATCAGACACTAAAAAGTATCTCAAATCTGATATATGTTAAGCAAAACAAGATATACTTTGACAAACAATGACCAATAAAAAAAAATAAAAGTACAAAGAGGCCCTTTGAGATCATCTTCCTCCTTAAAAAATGCTCCTTGCTGGAGATTGAAAAACACACTGTAGAGGTAGTACATACAAATTTTCCCTACCTTTGATGACCGCAGAAGCCACTCGCCGCTCATAACAAGATCTTGAGACTATTAGAAGAGAATTGGCTGGGGTTCCACCCCATATAACGAATGCTAAATTTCTATTACGGCCACAACAGATGGTAGAAGCTCGTAAGACTATCCGCACTTATGGACCTTTATATTCATCCTCTATACATCCTAATCATCAAGATTCTCTCCTCTATATTCAATTCTCCCGCATCCATCCATCATCTATATCATCCTCTATCCACTGTGGGGTCCACTTGTCACTTTATCTAAATATATCCATGTGACATCTTGTTTTGAAGTATTTATTGAAACGAATTTAATGGTACAATCGGAATTTAATTTGATTCTTTGATTTACGAGTTATAACATTTTTTTGTTGGTTGAAGCAGTGGGGCCCGCCACTGGAACCTCCCGCATGCGCGTGCTTGCGCGCGTCGCTGCTGCCTCTGGTTTAGCGTACCTCCTCTATTCCTCCATAGATAGCGGATGGTGCTGTTTTACCGGGACCTTTGCAGGACCCGCTGCAGCACTTTTTATGGTAAAAGTGTCCTGCAGGAGCCCATGCAGGCCGCCGGTGCAGATGGTCTAAAACCAGTTTTATAAATTGAAGGGAGGAGATAAATTGTCACTTCCCTTGGCACGGAACAACTCTAGACTCCTATGAATAGGCTAGCAAAAACTGAGACTCCAGATCCACATAACTTCTGCCTGACTACGTCGTTGGTGACGCGTTAAGGTGCAAAAGCGCCTGGAGGATGTTGTTCCAAAGAGAAATCGATGCCACCACCTCACTGATCTCACCATGTAAACACCAAAGCCACCTACACCCCCGTTGTTGCCAGAGAGAAGAAGAGACCACCAAACCCCAATATCGAAAGAGTGGACATGTGGTCGCTAATGCACAACAGATAATCATTAATTGTCAGACCACCAAACCCCAAGACGTTAAGCAGCAGTGGATAGATTCCTCCATATGTGCTCTTGTAGTCCAATAAAGGTACGCCATGTCCAGTCCTTCGTCCTATGTTCTTCCTTCAAGCTTCTTTGGGAGAAACCCTCTTTCTAGGAGAAACCCTTCCCCATACGCCTTTTCTTCATAGACAAGACGTTGCACGAGAGGTATCAAAAGAAGATCCACAGAGACGAAACCACTCTAGATCTAAGAGCACCCCAATTGCTCCAACGTGTATGGTAGTCCCAAGCTCCATATCTTCACTGAATGTCCAATAGACTCAACTAGTGTCTTCGCAAAGTGTCAAAGTGGTCTATAGGAGCACCAAGCGCTTGGTCTAACAAAATAACGAACACTACTACAGAAATCTTTTTGGAGGCAGTCAAAAATGATTTACGGAGGCGGGCAAAGTAACTGCCTCCAATCAAAGGCCATGGTTAATACTGATTAACCGGTTGCTTTGCCCGCCTCAGTTAATCAATTAAAAAAATTAAAAAAGAAGAGCCCATCTGATCACACTCTGAGCCCACCGCCTGAAAGGATCAAGATGCCCAAGAGGGGGGTGAATTGGGCTTTTCTAAAAATTATTGCGAGAATTAAATCCTACTAAGCCATAATTCACCCCTAGTGCCTACAAGTGTTTCTAGTGATTCTATCGGTAAAAGTTTTGCACCCTAAGTTCCAATCCTAGTCTAGCATGGCAATTCTAGGAAAGTAAATCAAGCAACAAAAATAATACGAGAAAGTAAATTGCTTGAAAGTAAAGGGTTAGGAACACGGCGATGTTTTCCCGAGGTATCGGAGAGTCGCCACTCCCCACTAGTCCTCGTTGGAGCACCCGCGCAAGGGTGTAGCTCCCCCTTGATCCACGCGAGGATCAAGTGCTCTCTACGGGCTGATTCTTTGACACTCCGTCGCGGTGAATCGCCCACAACCGCTCACAAGATGAGTTGGGTCATCCACAAGCTCCGCCGGATGATCACCAAACTCCCAATCACTACCAAGCCATCTAGGTGATGTCGATCACCAAGAGTAACAAGCAAGAACTCTCACTTGACCACAACAAGCCTAATGAGAAGGTGGATGCACACTTGCTACTCCCTAGTCACTAATGAGGGATCTCAAACTTGGATTCTCAAATCTCAACCCTCACTAGAGCTCTTGCACTTCCTTGCAATTGAAAGGTATTTCTCAGCTGAACAAATGAGCAAGAGACCTCAAAAAGAGGTGTAGGGGATGTATTTATACTCTCCACAGTCAATTCCAACTGTTATGTGCTAACTCAGCATTTTACGTACTGACCGGACGCGCCGGTCGAAGTGACCAGACGTGTTCGGTCGGTGGCAACGGTCGAATTGAAACCGAACGGTGCTGAGTGACCGGACGCACAGCGAGTCCGATCAGGAGTGACCAGACGTGTCCGGTCGCGCAAGAACCTTACTGTACTTTGACCGGATGCACGGTCGAGTCTGATCGGTGATGACTGGACGCGTCTGGTCAGCGAAGTACCTCTTTGGAACTGGACCGGACGCACTGTAGACGCGTCCGATCGATTTCCCAATCGCGTCCGATCAGATCACTTACCCTCTCTGACTCTGGTCAACCCGATCACCGCGTCCGGTCCATGGGAGGACCGTGTCCAGTCGATCGAATTGAAACAGCGGTGACTGCCAGTACTGACCGGACGTGTCTGGTCAAAGCAGAGACCGCGTCCGGTCAAGGATAAATGGCTCAAACGACTTCGAATCGCGACGCAACTTGAACCAAGTTTCTTCCAACTGAACTTTGGGCTTAACCTGAGCTTCCTAGTGCTAAGTTTGACAAGTGTGCACCACACCTAAGCAAAAGACTCACCTAGATCAAGCTACTCGCTCATGCCCCCTTTTATAGTACGGCCAAAGGAGAAAAACAAAGATCCTAACGACTATTCCAAACAAAACTCAACTCCTCGACGTCCGGAACTAACCGTCCTTAATCTTGACGTTAATCCTTTGAAAACTGAAATGATTTCCATCAAGGGGCATGAAAATCATAGTGCCCAAAACAGTCACCATTCCCATAACCTAACTTACCAAAGTTTCTGCAAAACACTCGTTAGTCATGGTAATGTTGCGTTGTCATCAATTGCCGAAATCAACTCTCGGGGCCTAGATGCTTTCACCGCCATCGTGTCTGCTTTGCCGCGCTTTGAGCCAGATCTGGCTGCCCTGTACTAGATTTGACCGCCAACCGCCTGGATCCGCCGCCGCCTTCCTCGCCGCGGGCGCGCTGCTGTCCACGCCACGCGTCCCGCCACCTTCCACCGCAGTGCACGCACCTCCACCGCCGCTATGCGCCCCGTTGCTGCCTCTGTACGCAGTGGTGGAGCCCACCGCCGCTGGATGCACCCGCGCCGGGGCCAAATACGCCGGTGCCAGATCCGCCCGTGCCAAGGCTAGATCCACTGGCGCCGGGGCTGAGTCCGCCGTGGTGGAGCCCGCCACCACTAGATCCCCCCGCGCTGGGGCTGGATCTGGCCTCCCCGTGTGCCGGACGAGCTCGAGGGAGAAGGATGCGCTGCCAGTTGAGCTTCATGGGGGAGATGGAGAGGAGAGGGTGGCCTGCGCCAGTTGTGGGGGAGAGGGAAGAGCCGCCACGGGGGTGGATGTAGGGTGGGTGCTGCCATGGGGGAGAGGGAGAGGTGATGGAGGCACTGAGGAAGACAGGGCGTGGGGGAGGGAGGGGCGCGAAGGAGTCAGAGGGAGAGCACCGCGCTCGGCTGAGGGAGAGGGAAAGGAAGAGAGAGTGACTGAAGGAAGAAACCCTAACTTCCTCTATTTATATGAAGACGGCTATTGAGCCACGCCTGGGCTTGTTGGGCCTCGGCCTTTTTCGGAGGAGGGCTTTATAGCGTGCCCACCTCCGAAAATAGATTTATGGAGGCGGGCGGCTTAAGACAACCACCTTCGAAAATAGGCCACTTTTGGAGGCGGTGGTCTTAAGGCGTCCGCCTTCGTAAATCAATTTTAGGAGGTGGTTGGATTTTGACCGCCTCCGTAAATTGATTTTACGAGGCAGGCAAACATGATCGCCTTGGTAAATAAAAATGTCCGCCTTCGTTAACAGCCCAGGATTTTAGGAGGCGGTCGGATTTTGTGCCTGCCTCAGTTAATATTTGGGCATTGCCTACTAAAATCATTTGTGTAGTACTGGTAACCATTACTAGATGGAGTGCTATGGTGGAAAAGTAGAACCCTTCTAACTCAGAGAGGCAGAAAGGCTGAAATACTGAACTAGTTGTTCACACACATAGTGTTAACATTGCCTGCGATGGAAGAATGGATGGCTCACACCTTCCTTGTCTAGATGGAATACACCTTTTAGCTTTTCCAGAGCAACCTACAATGTGTCCAAGACTCACAAGACAACAAGCAAGAGCTAGGAATCGAAGTCTACCTTCCTTTTTTTGTGAGATTATTAACCACTCTCTATTTGTGTCTATGCCAATTTTAACAATATAATGCAACAAATTCATCGTGGTCGTGACTAAAAAGTTCATTATGTACATATGCTTACCTTGGTCAAGCCCTAAGGCACGTTGTTACTAAAGTCCGCTTTGTGTACATGCCTAGTCAAGCCCTAATACACGCTCCCACTTTAGCTTTTCTTTGGCAGATAAAGCCATTAGGACTCCTTCAATCAATTACCACCAACAAAACGTATCCTATGGTAAGATTGTTTCTTCTTGTGGCCTCTCGACAAATATGCTATCCGATTAAAAAAAATAACTAGCGCCTAGACGCCCGGACGACGCTCGCGTCCAAACACCCCAAGGCTGCTCTAGTTTCCCTTAGGGTTGGCGACGTCGCAGAGGATGGGTGGGGGCACGCAGCAACAGTGCGCAGATGACAGGAGAACGCGTGTTTTAGGACAAAGCGTCCTGGCGCGGATTTCAGCGGCAAAGTGGAGCTTGTCGGCGATGCGGAGCTCTGCAGCGTGGAGAAGGTGGCGTTGCATGGAGATGGGCGACGACACGCAGCGGGCAAGATGGGATGCGGCGATGGCACAGAGAACGGGAGGGGGAGGGCGGCAGCGGCCGCGCGCAGACGATGTTGGCTTCCGTAGGGACGCCCTTGGGGCCCACCGCTACATCAATGAATGAAACATGCTCGGATTACTATTTAGACATGTACAATATCATTGCTGCAACATCGGCAATGTACTACCAAACATGCTCAGATTACTGTTGAAACATGTATAATATCATTGTTACAACATCCGTAAGCACAACACCTGCAACATGCATTCAAAACACTTAAAACAATTGAAACATATGCTTTCAGAGCTATACTCCTGGCAACACAACACCCTGCAACATGCGCCTGAAGCACCTGCAACATGCACTCAAAACACTTTAAACATTCGAAACATAGACTTGCAACATATATTTTTCATAACATCTCCTTCTGCTTGGGCGAACGAAGGCTCGTCGGCACGTAGAGCTCATTGGAGGTGCACCTACAACATGCGCCTGCAGCACTTGCAACATGCACTCGAAACACTTGCAACATTCGAAACATAGGCTTGCAACATAGGCTTTTCATAATGACATCTCCTCCTGCTTGGGCGAACAGATGCTCGTCGGCACGTAGAGCTCGTCGGAGGTGCGTGGAGCTCGCCGGTGGCATGGATCTCGGTGGCATGGAGCTCGCCGGCAACGTGAATCTCGTCACACACAAAAGGCAACGCCGCATGGAGCTCGACCATGGCATGCAAAGGGCAAGCTGGGCGTGAGCGCGACGAGCAGCGACACTCAGACGACTTGCGTATTTCGGAACAGAGCGTCCATCCGTTCGGACGCTCAGGACGTATCATTATCGAGAAAAAACTAAAAAAAAAGCTATCGGTTGCCCGTGTGATTTGTTCCTCTACGTGTGACGGTTTTTTTTGGCCGTCGGATCTGACCCTGAGTTATCTGCGCCGTTCTTCACGTGCGGCATCCATGCGTCCTGTGTTGCGTTTCGACGCCTGCCGTTCGCTGGATTTTTTTTTTCCTTCCGGGCTGGCTCTAGTCTAGTCTAGTCTACTCCAGTGGAGTAGTGATCTGTGGTCCACGTTGTTTGTTCTCCTGCAGGAATACTACTACTCTACAGCATCTGAATTAGGCTATCTGCACTCATGGACCTCTATATTCATCCTTTATACGTCTTAGTTAGCAAGATTCTCTCCTTTATACTTAATTCTCTCGCACTCATCCATCCTCTATATCATCCTTTATTCACTATATCCACTGTAGGACCCACTTGTCACTTTATCTAAATATATCCATGTGTGATTTAGTTTTGAAAGATTTATTGAGACGAATTTAATGGTGCAATCGAAATTTAATTTGGATTTTTGGTTTGTGAGTTATAGTATTTTTTTCCTTTGTTTAGCTAGTGGGGCCCGCCACTGCCCACTATAGACTAAGTACTGTACTACTCTAAATATAGGCCATGTTCATCTGGCTTATAATCCGTCTTATTCAGCTTGTTTTTTCAGCCGGAACAGTATTTTTCTTTCACAAAAAATCAGCCAACAGTGTTTTTCAGCCGGCTTATAATTCCAGCCGAACGGGGCCATAGAGTGAGAGAAAGGATAGAGTATCGTTTTAGAGTATGCAGTGTAGTAATTTTTACTCTATATTCATACTCTAAACCTTTAGAGTATCTTTTAGAGTACCCTCCGCGGCTAGTCTTATTAACCACCTTCAACGCACTTTTCTCCTGCAGGTGGGTGGCCTTGCCGGACGGCGGACGATCCTCCCGGTGCCACCACCTCGGCCGGCGGACCATCCTCAAATTGCCTGTTACAGTGGGTTCAATTGCACTTACAGTTTTTTATCAGGTGTAATTCATAGGTATAACTGTTGTAACTAGTATTTTTTTGTAAAAAGTTAGCTAGCCTTGGCAAGTATTTTTATTGTACTGTCTTTGCTATGTTGTAATTTTTTTGTCTTTTTGGTATGTTTTTCTGCATCAATCCCCTCAAAAATATTTGTGATTTTGCAATTCATGGAAATTTTCTACTTTTTGATTTTGTATTTTGCTTCTATTTGATTTGTTTGGTCATCTAATGGCCTCAGAAAATTTTTGTTTTCGCATTTCATAGAAATTTTTTTCTGTAATTTCTTCATTTTCTTTGATTTGTTTGTTCATCTAATGGCCTTAGAAAGTTTTTGATTTTTGCATTCCATAGAATTTTTTTTTGTTTTCTGTAATTTGTTCATTTTCTTGGTTCTTGCAAATGCCTGAGAATTTTGTTTTTAGTTATATGTGATACTGCTGTACTCCTAAATATTGGCTTCTTGGTTGTAGGTAACTTTGGTTTTAATATCTTGTTACTATGAATTAATTTTGTAGTTATAGTAGATTTCAATTGCACTTACAGTTGTTGATCATGTGTAACTCATAGGTATCACTTATGTTACTAGCTTTGTTTAAAAACAAGCTATATTTGGCAAGTATTTTTAAATGAACTATCTTTGCTATGCTTTCTTTTGGCATGTTATTCTGCAACAATGGCCTCAAATTTTTTTTGCAATTCATAGGAATTTTTAGCTTTTAGTTATTGTTTTTTTGCTTCTATTTGATTTGTTTGGTTCATCTAATGGGCTCAGAAAGTTTTTGGTTTTTGCATTCCATTGACAATTTTTTATTTTTGTATTTTTTTCGTTATATTTATTTTTCTTGGTTCTTACAATGGTTTGAGAATTTTGTTTTTTTAGTTATTTTCGTTTGTTTTGTTTTTTATGATTGTTTTGGTTACCACTAGGCTCCAATTAATGGTGGTGCTTTGATGGTACACGGTGGTGTTGATAATCAGAGTGAAATCATAGTTAGTTTCACTCAAATTTTTTTCACAGTTTTATTCGTGTGTTTTGTAGTGTTTGATTACTCGTGTGACCATTATGCTTGAATCACACGAATTTTGTTATTTGTCTCATTTGTGTAATTTGTTATCTCAAATTGCTTGAGTGTTTAAATAGGTCAGATCACTCAAGTTCCAAATAGACAGATCCAAAAAATAAGGTGTTATTTTAGCCCTTTTTTTTTGCAAGGATTGTTGGTTCTTAATTGTAGTCTGGACAAGCATGCTATCCGATTAAAAAGGGGTGCCATTCTAACTTTTTTTTCTTCTTTGTGCGAAACACAGCAAAGTTATCGGCAAAATTATCCAAAACGAAAAATTCTGACAACCATTGTAAGTACAAAATAGCGAAAAACATCTATCCAACACACAGAAAATAAAAACAGAGCAACCAAAGCTTGCCAAAGCCAAACCTCAATTTCGAATTTCAAGAAAAACTATACACAGGCAGCTCAACTATACAAAATCACAGCAACAACCAAACCGAAAGCCACGCCCCAACTACCCAGCCTACACGGGCCGGCGGCCTGCCTACCTGTACCAGCACCTGCACGCGCTACAACGGCCCAGATGACGCCACGCGTCCGTCGCCGCTGTCCATCTCGGCCGCCCACTCCGCCGCCCGCCTCCCGGACGCGAACCGCCGCATGCCACCCAGCCCCGGCGCCGGCGCCGCCGCTTCCACCTCCTTCGTCTCCCTCCGCCTGGTGGCCGCCTCGGCCAGGGGCGGCAGCGGCGGCGGGGACTGGTCGACGCATTCGACGCTGTTCCTGGACCTGCTCCGCCGCATCAAGAACGCGAACCCACCGCAGCACCCGCCCCCGCCGTTACCCCCGCGCGGCCTCGGCGGGCGGCCGAAGCGCGCGCGCTCGCGGTCGGAGAGCACCTTCCCGATGCAGGACACCTTGGGCGAGCCGGGCTCCGGGACGGCGGCCCTGGGCGCGCGCCCGCCGGCCCCCGTCTTGGCCTTCTTGGGGAACATGGCCGGCGGGTGGTGCCGCCCCCGCCCGCCGCCCTGGCCGAGCTTCCCCGAGAGGCCGATGATGGGCGCCGCCGTCGGCTTGAGGTTGCCCGAGAACCGCTGCGAGGAGGCGTTGTTTGCGTGGCCGCCGGCGCCGGCGCCGGGGTGGTTCTTGAGGAGGCACTTGGGGTTGGTGTTCTCCTTGAGGGAGTCGTCGCGGTCGTACACGCCGCTGAACTCGGACCACGCGATCTCGTCGCCGATGCGCAGGCGCGTGGACTCCGCCGGGTCGCCGACGCGCCAGGCGGCGGCCATGAGAGCAAGGGAAAAGGGAGCGAGAGAGAGAGAGGCGGGCACGAGATTGGAAAGAGAGGAAATCGCTCCGTCTCCGGCGTGCGCCTGGGGGTTTTAAGGAGTTCTTTGGCTGACTCGTTGAGAATTGATGTGATTGGGGCGGCTACCAATTTTTCTCCTTGTTCTGTTCCGTTCCGTGGGCCTGGTCTATAAACGAGTACTCCTACAATGGGCTCCAACCTTTTTTCCCCCAAGAAAAACAAATAAAAAATGGCGCGGACGCTCAATTCTCACCTTTGACCTTGCTGTGCAGTGAATATGTTTGTACTCCATATATTGCAAAGCCATTGGATAGAATAGATAACGTGGACCATGGTTTATGGTCCACGTTATCTATTCTACTCATTTCGTTCCAAAATAAATAACGTTTTTAACTTTTGAATATCATGTTTGACTATTTGTCTTATTCATTTTTTGTGTAAATAATAAAATGAATAAATCATTATTAAAGTATCTCTAATGATAAATAAGTTATAACAAAATACATGATATTTATATAAAATTTTTGAATAAGACGAACAGTCAAACAAGATGTCTAAAAGTAAAAAAACATCACCTATTTGAGACAGAAGGGAGTACATCTTAGATCTATATCTATCTATTAGTTATCTTTATTTGCGTCTATTTATATCTGATATTAAAAAGACAAAATTTGTCCTCCATTTTTTGTCTGTCACCATTCTTTTTTTTCGCGACCACGCTCAAATGAGCCCGTATTTCATTAAGAGGGTAGCAGACAAGTACAGAACGCAAGCCACGGCTTGCTACACAGTAATGAGCAAAGGAAGAGAAATGAAAAACCGGAAAACACCAAGCGCAATTACATGAAACCAATTTCCGTCACCATTCTTGCTCTTACCTTGGTCGTCGTCTCTCACTCCAAATTGTTCATCACTCTAGTCCCTCTCACTTATAGTTTGGAGCCACAAAACATTTGCTTGCGTCACACCATACTTATCCTAAGCCTACCTATGTACGTCATGACTCGAAATTTTCATCCTTCGGCCCCGTTCGGCTGTGCTGATAAGCCGGCTGAAAAACACTGTTGGCTGATTTGTTGTGAGAGAAAAATATTGTTCCAGCTGAAAAAATAAGCTGAAAAAGACGGATTATAAGCCGGATGAACAGGCCCTTCGTCTCTCGATCCATCATGCTCTTCTGTCCATCCGATCCTCCACTCCTCCAGAATAAAAATCCTAATGCTTAGTAGTATGTGATGACTTAGAGATAAAAATCCTTCTTTAGTTTACTGTCCTATTCATGACTTAAACTCACAATCTATGAGTTAGAATAGCGTTAAAGCGCATGTCCAATCACGATACATAGTCTGATTCTAAGTTGTATTAGAACATATGATACAAGTAGTATGTTTCGTTTGTTGCAACGCACGTGCATATTGACTGGTATCTGGGATTTGGTGGCGAAGTATTCCATGGTTGAGTCATGTGTAACTAACGTTGGTTAAACCTTGATGTTAATTATTTGCTCAAACCAAATATGGTTTTGTTTTCGTTTAGATATTGGTGACTATAGGCCAATGGCCCCCAATGGATGAAGCATTATCTCGAAGAGTTTGCGAGAACACATACGAAAGAAAAATAAAGCCTCGTTATCTGCTATAAAGTATATATCTCGAAGGCTAATGTTGATTTACAATTCAGTTGAGAATTCCATACAAAAAACCATTGCTAACTCTTTGAGGACATAATTTCATTTTTTTCTCCCTATAAGGTATATATCAAAGGTTGTTGCCATCTCTCTCTCTCTCTCAATTTATCTTGAGAATATAATTTCATTTTAAAAAGAAATGCCAAAAAGTGTGTTATTAAACCTAGCTATCTTTTTTTTTTGTTCGAAAGAACGACAAGAGATTTGCCATATATAATAAGTCTAGCTAGCTTTAGTTGAACTTTTATAATACCATCTTCAGTGCTAAATTATGGGTCGTTTTGGTTTTTGCTATATGCACCTAGATATATATACAATATGTCTAGATACCTAATAAAAAGTTGTGTATCTAAAAAGTTAAAACGAACTATAAACTGAAATGGAAGGAGTATGTTTTACTCCGATGGATCTATATTTCGATTTAGATGCTGCCATATGTTGGCTCATCCCGGGGCAATGGCGATAATGATTGGCTCCATCCATGCCGTGACGGCAAATGTACGGCATGTCTGTATGTCTTCCATAGGAAACTATGGTCACGTTTAGATTGCAAATTTTTCTAACCCGATGAATAGTACTACTTTCGTCTTATTTGACAAATATTGTCCAATCGTGGATCAACTAGGCTCAAAAGATTCATCTCGTGATTTCCAACTAAACTGTGTAATTTGTTATTTTTTTTACCTACATTTTATACTCCATGCAAGCGGCTAAAAATTGATGTGATGGAGAGATAATGAAAAAATTCTAACTTTTGGGTGCATCTAAAAAGGCCTGTGAACCAAAACTTTTTTGACGCGTTCCATTCCCTTTGTCTTTGGCCATCGTTACCACACTAGGGTCGTTCGAAGGTCACTTATGCTTGGTCCCCGGGGAGGCGGTGAGGGCGTACATGGTGCCACTACAGATGGTGGACTAGCTAGACTAGAACATGGCGTTTTCTCGAAGAATTAGCGAGAGCACACTACACTACGGGCGCGCACTTGCATTGGATGGTTGATCCTGGTAGTAGGATCCGATCCGTCCACTACGTACAAAAGTAGTATATATGCAACGAGTCAGCCTATTAACTACTACTACTATTAGGGTAGATCATCGTAGATCTCCACCTTGCAAGGAATTGGTAAAGAAAAAGCAGAGCACTAGTATTATTATCATTCTATATTTCTAGCTATCTATTCCCCTGTTCGGCTGACCTTATCAGCACGGCTTATCAGTCGTGGAACAGTGTTTTTCTCTCACAGCAAGTAAGCCAAGCCAAAAATAAAATAGCCTGCCGAACAGGCCATTGACTCGTGCGGCTCGTGGAATGTGGACTGCTGCGACCCAGCATGTTCACAAAGTGGCCTGTGGGCCAGGCGTACGTACGCACGGAAGAAGAGTCAGAGGGGTAGCTGGGGTTTGGTGTTAGCGCTGAATGAACTGCCTTGAGATTAACGACAGACTTTTAATTATCTTATCTAATTACAAAAGAAAAGTTCAAATCGGTGAGCTGCTACTAGTAGTAGTACTGCCGCCTAGTGGGCCTGCTGGGGGTGCAGGCGTGCAGCAGCCGTTTCCGTTCGCCGTTTGGAGCGACCGTAGGCGCCAGCCAGCCAGCACTGACACTGAGGGCTCGTTTAGTTCTTAAAATATTTTACAAAATATTACTGTAGCATTTTTTTTTGTTGTTATTTGGTAATTAGTGTTCAATAATTGCTTAATTAGGCTTAAAAGATTTGTCTCGTCCATTTCGTCTAAATTGTGTAATTAGTTTTATTTTTTATCTATATTTAATACTCCATGCATGTGTTTAAAGATTCGATGTGACGAGAAATCTACTATTTTTTCGTAAAATATTTTGGAATTAAACGAGACCTGAATTAGCCGTGGTTTGAGGGCACCTTTTGACCACCTTGGACTGACCGGGGTAGTGAGATTGTGATACTGCTGCCTCTTCACATGTTTCTGTTCAGCCAGGAGCCGCTACTACCTGCTACGGCCGCGGTCGCTTCCCCTGCACTGCAATGTCTCAGTCCCTGGCTGCACTGACTGAACAGGAACATGTGAAGATCGTCCGTCTCCAGCAGGTACAGCTTGACAGCCACAGCCACAGCCACAGCTGACCGAGGCCTGGTTTAGATGAAAAAAAAATTAGAATTTGGCTACCGTAGCACTTTTATTTGTATTTGGCAATTAATGTCCAATTATAAACTAATTTGGCTTAAAAGATTCGTCTCGTGATTTACAATCAAACTGTATAATTAGTTATTTTTTTATCTATATTTAATATTCCATACATATGTCAAAAATTCGATGCGATGGGACGAAAAATAAAAATTTAGAATTTAAAAGACATCTAAATAAGGCCTGAGTGTCTTCGTGGTCTCAACCTGGAGTACCAGATTTTGGACAATGACATTGTCAAATCTTCCAGATCTTTTGAAAGAATTAAATCTTCCAGATTTTGTCAAAGGAGATTATTATTGTAGTATGTACGGGCATTCCTCGCATCCGTGGACTTGGCCCACGAAAGCTCACAGCAACTGCAATGCGAACGGCAATGCTAGTGTCTGGACAAATACCCATGCTGCACTTCGTTTTTCGCGCTCAGGCCATTTTCGCTCCGGACAACATCCGCACCGGCTGACCGCGCACAGGGATCGCTCACACCCTCCGCTTCTCGCGCGCATTGCAACATATATGTAACACCCGATCTACTTTTGCACATCCAGTTGAAACACTTGCAACATACGTTTGAAACAGCAGAAACACTTACGACATACGTCTAGAACACTTGCAAAACACCAGAAAAAACTTGAAAACACATGTGCAACCATTGCAAATATATGCAAACATTAAGATTAAACACTTGCAACATACGTATGAAAACACTTGAAACACTTGCATATATATGCAACATCCTGATCTAGTTTTGCAACATCCAAATAAAACACTGCAACATACATCTGAAACAGATGAAATATTTGAAATATACACTTGAAACATACGTGTATGAAACATTCTTCTGAAACACTTGTAACATACCTCTAAAACATTTGAAACATTTGAAATGTATACTTGCAACATGCATCGTATTACGGTGCGGCCTCCTCCGCCATTTGTATTGAGGCGCCGCAGTCGTAGCAGGAGGCGAGGCCGGAGGGCTTCCACGCTAGGGCCCGACGCTTCACCTTACGCGGCGGCCTCAGTGGCTAGCTGGTGGCCGAGGGAGCGGTCGCCATGCGTGGGCGCGGCGGTGCCCATGCCATCAGGCGAAGCGGGCCGCAGAGCAGAAGCAGCAACATGAAGCAGTGGGGCAGCGCGGTGGAGCAGGAGAAGAAGCAGCGCAGGGTGACCGCCGACGGCAGAGCAGGCTGCAGAGCAAGAGCAGTGGGGCGACTGACGGAGCAGGAGCAGACGGGGTGGGCGTCGACGCGCGGAGCAGAGCGGAGCAAGTCTCTCTTCTCCTTCTCCTTTCCTTATCGAACCGGCGTAACGGAAGAGATGGACACGAATACAGGAATAAAAAACGAGCGGGCGCAGATGTCGAAGAGGCGTCCGGACAGACGTACGCTTTGCACGTAGCATTTCCGCAATGCGAATAGTACGTGGTCGCCTTATGCTTGTCCTGTACATCTTGTTTTTGGAAAATGTTTTTTTAAGGGCCTGTTTAGTTGGTGAAAAATTTTGGGTAAATTTCTGTAGTACTTTTCGTTGTTATTTGGCAAAATTTATTCAATTATAGACTAACTAGGCTCAAAAGATTCTTCTCGACATTTACAGATAAACTGTGCAATTAGTTATTTTTTTACCTACATTTAATGCTCTATGCATACGTCCAAAGATTCAATGTGATGGATACTGCGCAAACTTTTTTAGCTTTTGTGACCAACTAAACGGGCCCTAAACAAGAATGACGGGCACCTGGCAGGGCAACTACAAAATTTAATAGACGTGGAGAGAGCGCGCCTTCAGACTGCAAGGAGCGACCGCTAATTTACGCCTGCCTGCATGGCTGCATGCCCTGCAAGTTCGTGGTGCTAGCTTGTTATTGCCTGCTTCAAACTCGTGTACCTAATGCATTACTCATCGGCTGCACTACCACTGTTGTAATTCCATTTGACCATACGTACAATCTCACTCTCACATCATCACATCTCCCTCTCCTCTTGTTCTTGTATTTCAGTTGTGCCTGAAGGAACACAGATAGAAATGACTGTGCCGATCCATTGACTTGTTCCTGAAACCTGAAAGTGAAAGCTTTGTTACCTAGGAGTACATTTGACTTTTGGGTGGTCACAGTCACGGATTCACCTCTTGCTTTGCTGGCTCAGTCGGTCGCTCTGCAACTCAGTTTCTCATGATTTGAACATTCGCTGACACTGAACTTTCCGTCCGTATCCTCTTCAACCACAAGCTGCGATTGTTAATCTGATACAGTACTAGTAGTTTGGAATATGGAGTCGGGAAAGATATGGCTACTAGCATACTTAGCCGATTGAAGAAGTTAAAAAAATTTGGAACTGTAGCATTTCGTTTGTATTTGATAATTATTGTTCAATCATGGACTAAGTAGGCTCAAAAGATTCATCTCGTGATTTACAATCAAACTGTGCAATTAGTTATTTTTTATCTATATTTACTGCTCCATGCATATCTCCAAAAATTGATGTGATGGAAAGAGAGTGAAAAAATTCTAACTTCTAGGGTAATCTAAACAAGACCTTATGCATGAGTGCGTAAGACATGACAGCAGCACACAGCAGGAAGTCTGATTTGAAAAAGTAAAGTGAATAATCCTATTCCACTGGCGATTCAAACAAAGCAAATCCCTCCTTCCTACCCAGCTAGCTGGCCGGTTTGAATGTTTGATATGGCCGTCAACAGTTCGGTCATCTTTTGGCCTTTAGCATGCAGCCGCCCCAATAAAAGAAGAGAACAGACACGCAAAGGCCAAACTTTCTACAGGCATGGTGAAGAATCAAGCAAAAGAGAATCAGAGTATCATCGTCGTCATCATCATTAAAAAGGGACTCCATCGGTATGCATGACAAATGGAAGCCAGCAAAAAGCATAGAAGCTTCTTCGCGATACAAAATACTCCAACTTTCGAAGTATCTCAAGTTTGATCAAATTTATATAATATAAAAATAATAATATTTATAATACTAAATGAGTATTATTAAATTCTTTATTAATTATATTTCATAGTATATATATTTGTGTAGAATATTATTCTACACCACAAGCCAAAACTGACCTGAAAAAATATGAGTACAACTGAACAATGTTCAGTATCAGTCAGCAGTACACCCACTGCCTCGAAAATACTGAATAATACTGAAACGCGAGTACTGAACAATACAGAATTTTGTTCAGTATGACAGCTCGGTGTAGAATATTATTATACACCTAGGGTGTAGAATTGCACGTGTATTTGATGTCATAAATTTTTGTAATTTTCTCTATAATATTGGTCAAACTTGAGAGCCTTTGATTCTCCGAGAAAGTTAAAATAACTTATAATTTAGAACGGAGGGAGTATATAAGTAGTCCATACTTCGTTTTGTATAATCTTTCATAATTGCTACGCTGCGAGCCTACGGTACTCTCCAGAGTTCCTAGAACCACCAGGCTTGTCAGACAACCTCGGAATTTCTGTTTGTTTAGAGGATTTCTACTTGGCAGAGAACCTCGGAATTGCAGTTTAGACTTGATTACTGATATTTCAATATTATTTATTTATTTAGATACTACTTGTCACCACATTTTATTTTAACTAAAGTGCTTCAGAATAATCATTTGGTGGTACGTTTGTGAGGGAGATTATTTGACAGCACACGTTACAAAGATAACTCAAATTGTCAATTATTTGCAAACATAGAGCATCTCAAGGAATTTGGTAAAACAATTTCCTATCTTAATTTTTAGCAAAAAGGACAAAAAGTCTCATTCAACAGTTTGGTAAAAGAGCCCCTTAAAAATAAAAAGTTGTCAAATATTCTCCTCAACTCATAGATTTTCAAAGTCAAAACAACTCGCTATCTCTCCTCCGTGGACAGCCGCTGCCCTTCCGCTCCGACGCTGCTAGTTCGTACCTGTCCTCCGCCCTTGCAGCCTTGATTTCACAGCTGTGTGCTTGATGGTGGCATGGAGCAACAGCAAGATGCATGGCCAGGCGCCCGGGCCATTGCTGAGGCTGCTCTGTGGTTGTAGTACGTGCAGGTCTACGGTGCCAGGTGATGGTAGCCGGCGCTCGACAGAGCACTCACACACGGAGGGACGAAACGGCGGCGACAGCGTGCACGGGTTAGCTCCAAACCGATCCGAAAATAAATCAGATGTGGACCCTACTTTAGATTTTAGAAAGTTAAAATAGAAAACTGTTGGAGAAGGACAAAATATAAGGTTGCTATTTCTTTTATTAACCTGCTAAATTGATTAGTTTAGCAACTAAATTATACCAAACTCCTGAAGATGCTCTAAGGAAGTACCCTGTCTATTTACTAAGGAATAGTTGATTTATCATGGTAAATAGTGCAGTTGGATCATAGTAATCATTTTCTATGCATGTTTGAAAGAAGGTACCGACACTGGTGTCATATGGTTGGATTACACTGTTTGTTCTAAAAAGTATCCAATTCTAAAATAGCAAAAGACAAACGATTTAAAGTTCAACTAATTTATACATAAGTATCATTAAATTTGTTATGAAATACTATGATTTTATATTATACTTATTTAAGAGTCATACATGTCAACAATATTTTCTACGGATTTAATTGAACATAAATTAATTTGACCTTGACTGCACTTAGAATTCACATTAGCAAAGGCTAGTTATTAACTAGGACTAAATATTAGCTTGAATTAGTTGGGTAGACTAGCTAGTTGACTATAAAATTGATTCACATATCACCAATCATGGACCACTTCTAGAAGTCTGGTTTGCAAGAATAAATCTTCTAGAAGCCTTTTAGATCGATGATGCATGCAGATTTGAACTACACATCCTTCCCAAACAAAGTTATTAAATACAAAGGACCTCGTAGGATCTGTTTGGGACTGTAGGAATCTCGGTTCTGGCTAGTGGCTAGGGATTATAGATCATGGATTATGGATAAGAAAAATGTGTAGGTTTAGATCCCTTGATTATAGTTAAGAGATTATAAGAGCTACTCTATGAGATCACTTATATTACGTCCTTGATAAATTAGCTCAGGAAGAGTACCTGAATCATCTTAGCATATAGAAAAGAATACATGTTGCCTGCTTTGTTATAGTATTATTACTTGTGCACACCAATCTGCTGGATACTTCAGTATGTGTTTAGTTCGAGGATCACAGGATGTAGGACATATTGTCTCCTTTTTTTTTCTAGTGTTTGGTTTAGAGGCGAGTGGGATGGATCTGCTCCCAAGGGAAATATTTTTGCTAGATGCAGGATGGGGATGGTGGCTGGCAATGGGTGTATAGGATGCAACGGAAGGATCACACAAACTAGACTAAAGCCTTGTTTAGTTCCCACGCCAAAACTTTGCACCCTATCACATCGGATATTTGATACATGTATGGAGTATTAAATATAGACTAAAAAATAACTAATTAAACAGATTGCGAGTATTTTACGAGCCGAATCTTTTAAGCCTAATTAGTCCATGATTTGACAATAAAGTGCTTTAGTATACATGCGCTAATGACAGATTAATTAGGCTTAATAAATTTATCTCGCGGTTTACTGACGGATTCTGTAATTTATTTTTTTTATTAGTATTCAAACACCCAACGCAACACTCCCATATGACACCCGATGTGACATGCAAAAACTTTACACCCTGAAACTAAACAAACCCTAAGAAACAAACTACCTACAACCAGACTTGACCTAGGATACAAACTTAAAACCGTGGACTCTGAAAAGCTATGGTGTGGTTTTAGGGCAGGAGAAAAAATTATTGATTTTTATGGACTGTGGGATGAAGCCAAACAAAACTAAACTAGGGTAAAGGGTGAGCCTGACGGTAAATTACTTGGCGAGAACAGAGTTTGATCTTTTGTGAGGTCAAAGATTACTCTAGATTTGGTGGAAACTTGACATACACGATCTGACTTCCGATCACAAACCTTTGGTTAAAAATTGACCTTGCCTTGAAAGCTAACTAATTACTGCATGTGAATCAAGAAGACAAGCAAGAAGAAAGACATAATCTGAAAACATTGTTCATGTATGATTAAGCTCACGAGCTAGCGATGAACTGCCTTGAGATTAACGACAGGTAAATGAGTTTATTAGTACAAAAGAAAATTTCAAATCGAGGAGCTAGTACTGCCGTCTGGGGTGCAGCAGCCGTTTGCCCGTTTCCGTTTGCCCTTTGCAGCGACCACTGACCAAGGGCGCCAGCCATCAGCACTGACACGGTGACACTGAATTCGCCGCCGTTTCAGGGCCCTTTTTGACCTTGGACTGTGACTCTGCTGGCTGCTCGCTTCCCCAGCAAGGCTCTCATCAGTCACTGCACTGACTGAAATGTGAAGATTCTCCTTCTCCAGCAGGTAATACTACAGCCACAGCTGGCCCAGTGTCTTCGTGGCCTGCTACTAGTACTGCTACCAGATTTTGGACAATGACATTGGGCTTGTTTAGTTTGTTAAAAAGTTTGAGTTCGGCTACTGTAGCACTTTTCGTTTTATTTGTCAATTTGTGTCTAATCATGGACTAATTAGGCTCAAAAGATTTGTCTCGTGATTTACAACCAAACTGTGTAATTAGTTTTTTCTTTCACCTATATTTAGTACTCCATGCATATGCCGTAAGATTCGATGTGACAGGTACTGTAGCACTTTTTAGGTTTGCTTTTTGGAACTAAACAAGCTCATTGTCAAATCTTCCAGATTTTGTCAAAGCAGATTATTGTATGCATGGGCATTCGTTGCATCTCTGGACTTGGCCCACGAAAGCTCACACGGACCGCAATGCAACTAGTACGTTGTCTCGCCTGCGCTGGGGATGCTTCTGCATCTTGTTTTTTTCTTAATATTTTTTTAAAAAATTAATAACTAGTAATATATACGGATAACATTAGATACCAGTAGAATATAATTTTATAATAAATATATTTAGAGACATACAGTACGTAAATGTTTTGAGATAGCATTCTTTTTGCATGACGGGCACCTGGCAGGGCATCCGCAACAGAGACGTGGAGAGCGCGCGCTTTCAGACTTCAACGAGCGGATGCTTTGTGCATGCCTGCCTGAATGGGCTTGGCTTGGCTGCATGCCCTGTAGAAGCAGCCAAAGCAGGAATCAGAAAATTCAGAGCCGGCGGTGCTGGCTGCGTAGCTGATGCATTTACAGGACTACTTGAAAATACATCTAGCCCTTTAGTGGGTTTTGGATGATTAAATGATAATATGATTAAAGGTCTAACTTATTTGCTAAGTGTTAGACAGGAAATTAGTTATCTCACATGTACTTAATAAAAGCCAAAATGATGTGTTGTTGTATAAACAATCTAGTTCAAACACAAGACAACAATGCAAATGAAATTCACGCAAGGCTTATTCATTGTGGGATTTCTATGTTTTATGTGAAAGCAAGCATGGTGAAGAATTGATTAATGAGACATAAGGGATTGCATATGGATTATGGAATGGTCTCATATTTGAAGCTTGCTACATTAAAATGAAGAGCTTAATGGTTGATTCAACACAAAGTGTGACTTGATGGCTTGAGATGGTGAAGATAGCAAGGAAAGGCTTCGAGGTACTAAGTAAGGGTGAAGGGCAAGCGACGGCTTAGCGACCAAGGAACCTAGCTAGGGTGAAGAAGGAAGTACTTGCATTTCATTGAGGTACTAATCAAACTATGATGGTCACATTGAAGTGGAGGATCAAATATATTAGATAAGTTGTTGGAAGTTACTTGAAACATTTGAAGTTAACTGTCATTTATTGAATGGAATCAAGTCACATGCTCAAGATGGCTATGTTCAAGGAGAAAATCAAAGTTGACATGTTGACACCCTTACTTGATGAAGATTGAGAGCTATGGCATTTGGTTTGAAGAAAAATCAACTCAAGTGATTCAAACTCCGTTTGTATTTGATCTTGAGGTAATAGGTATGCCATACTATTAAGAGGGATGCATCATGTTGATAGATGATTATTCATAAGTGCTCAACCCAACTCATGTGAGATTTGAGTGACAACGAAACACTAGAGCTAACTCAGCCAAGCTATGGCTAAAAAATGACGGACGTGTCCGGTATGATACTAGCCATGTCCAGTATGGGGTTGGCCATGGCAAACTTCTTCGGTGTTCTCAGTTTGGTTCGTCGGGAGTTCTGACAAGAGCCGGGAGTTCCGGCAGTCGAAAGTCTCGGCTAGCGTTGGGAGTTCTGACGTCTCACGAACCTTCTAACAGTCTAATCTTGGTGCTATGCTAGTGATACCGGGTGTGTCCGGTATTCCCAACGGTTCTATAACGACTAGTTTTTCAAAGGGGCTATAAATACACCTTAGCCTCCACCTTTGGGGGCTGTTGATTCTACTAACATTCATACACGTTTTTGAGCCTTGAGAACACTCTCCAACCCTCTCTTAGTGAGTGATTGATCCAATTTACAAAATCCATCTTGTGGGTTGAGTGAGATTCAAAATTGAGAGCAAGCCATCCTTGAGCACTTATGCATATTTGTCGATCTCGTGATTTACATTTGTTACTCTTGGACTCTTTGGTCCTAGACTGCTAGGCGTCGCCGGAGAGCACCCAAGAGATTGCGGTGTGCCTCCGAAAGTTTGTAATGGTTCGATTCCACTGCCACAAGGAAAGGGATCAACTAGTGGAAGGAGGAAAATGAGTTGGAAAAGACTCCAGCTAGAGTGGCCTTCGTGGGTCCTCTAGAGCTGACCTTTGTTGGGTCACTCGCAGCCCCCTCAACGGAGAGTAGGACTCGATGGAGTCCGAACTTCGGTAAAACAAATATCGTATTTCAATTCCTTCTCATTTGGTATTTGTGATCTATTTGTGTTGCTTGAGCTTGTGAACAAGTTACTAGTGAGTGCCTGCAACTTGGTGTGTAAGGAGAAATCAAAAGGAGCAAGTTGGGAGATGGATCGCAGAATTCGTGAATACCGGACGTGTCCGGTATACATACCAAACGTGTCCGGTATTATCTCCAACGCCACTCTTATTTATTCATTGTCCTAATCTTTATGTTGCAGGGTTGTACCTCCTAGATATATTATATATACCTTGTATACTTTGTGGCTAACTCTTGAGGGGTTTATTACTTTGATTTGGAGTTTCCCACACTAATCATTTCCACATTTGAAGGTGTTATTTTTAGAAACGCCTATTCCCCCTCTAGGGAAATCCTTGGTCCTTTCACTACTATTGTCATCTGATGACATTTGACAAGTATAATCTCACTCTCACTTTGAAGGGATGAATGAGAGCTAATTAAAATTCTTTGCAATAATTTGGCCTAACGGGCTCTAGAAATTCTGAAACTTGGCACACCCTGGCTAACCCATTTAGAATCAATCCCCAAGAGATCAACTAAAAAAGACCAAAACTTGAACAAGAATTTCAAAATTCCTCTGTCAAATTGGGGTTTAGACAACAATCCTCAAATGATGATTTCTAGGTGCTCGTGAGAAATCAATTAAAACTAGCGGCTAGATAAGTTCCGAAGGGGTCATAGCACCTAAATATCAACCACGAACAACCCAAACCTTCAGCTCAAAGATCTCCAAGAAAATTACCAAAAGAGGCTTGAAAATGAAAGTTTTGGGAAGGGAAACTTGTGAGATGAGAGCTGGGCTTCAAGCCATGGTTTGAACAAGTTCCAAGAGCCCCAAAACACTCCAAAATCGAGGCTACAGAATAGCCAATCCAGTAGATCAGAAATCATCCAATAATGACCACGAAAATCACCCAAAAAGGAAAAACCGGAGAAAGAAAAGAATGAACTCGAGATTTCAGCCAACAACTTAATTAAAGAACCATGAAATCTTCTTTACAAGGCAACATCTCGCCCATGAGGTCATTGGACAAGCCAAGTCCCTAGGAAAGCCGGCTGTCCTATGGTGCCCATGGGGCAAAAATAGCAGTTTGCCTTTTTTTTGTGCAAAGCCACCAATTTGCCCACGTGTCTGTGCCATCTAGACCAGGAATAGGCCAAGCCCTAGGGCCGACAGTCGTATGGTACTTGTGGGGGCAAAAAAACCATTGTTCACCCATGCGTCTATGCTGAAAAAACAGTTGTTCGCCTTGGCGCCTATGGATAGGCCAAACCCCAAGGTCCTTAGTTTGTCCGTGCTGCAAAAGCAGCAGTTCGTCCAGGCGTCTATGGTGCCAAAACACCTGTTTGCCAAGGTGCCCATGCCATCCAGGCGAGAAATAGGTCAAGTCCCTAGCCCGATGGTCAAACAATGCTTGTGGGGGCAGAAACAGCAGTTCGCCAGGCATATGGGGTGAAAATCAACAGTTCGCCCACGCGGTCCGTGGACAGCCCAAGTCCCTGGGTCCTATGTTGCTTGCACTGTGAAATAGCAGTTCATTCAGGCGTCCATGGTGCTGAAATAACCTCTTGCCTATCCTTTGCTTGGCTGAACACTCTAAAGTGACTTCCTATCCAATCTTAGCTATGCTACTCTTGAGCTCACTCACTGTGAAATTGTCATGATTTAATTCTCTCTTGTGGTCCATGGCTTGGGTGTGGACTGATCATGAGCAGAACCAGGTAAATGCAAGTAATAGGAAATCTGCACATCACACATTTAAGTCTAGGGAGCACATGTTTGAATTGTTTCAAAGTAAAGATCAAGGTCATGCACATCACACTCGTTTAACCATATCACTAACTAGCAGGCTATTCCACGAACAAGTGAGAAACAAATTTTCAAAAAGCTATAAATCTTATATTTATGCTAATAATTGGCTGAGAGCAAGATCAGCTTAATATTTATTCATAAGACTTACTCAGGGGCTAAAAAATCACAGTGAGCACCTAATAATATCATGAACTTATTGTGAAATTTTTAGGGTCAACACCATCGCCATTTTATTACCATAATTCCTACAAGTTATATCCTAATAATATTAAACATCTCAAATTAATTAAAGAACTCCTGAAAACATTATGAGACTATGTGAACATGTCATACCATTAGATAAATCATGATTTTAGAAACCCAACAAAATTGGTTTCACCATTTTTGGATAGATACATAAATTGATATTGAATTTACAAGCTCACAGCATTTCCAAAAAAAAGGAAACTAATTTAATTCACGAGGAAATAAATTCAAATGAGCTCTAGAAAATAAGAAAATGGTATGGATGGATAGGTCTTGATTTTAAATGAATTTAGGAGGAAGAAACGATGGAATCGGAGGTCGTATGGTGAAGATATAAATTTTGCAAGATGGCTGTTAAATAATTTCTAGAAAATTAAAAAGGGATTAATAGCTCATGGCTTGATCCCCTGTGACGTGCTCATGGTTGTACTGGTGGTGCCCTGGTCTTTACGTGTCAACGGGGCTGGTCAAGGAGGAGACTTGAGTGGGTCTTTAATCAAAGGAATAATGGAGGAGATCATGGGTCAAGGAGATAATGGAGAAGGAAGAAATTCTTACAGGCTAGCTACCTCGATTGATTGCAGCCCAGGGAGGGAGATCGACGGAGCGCAGCTTTCTCGAGTAAGAACAGAAAAACATGATTTGGAGAGTAAGATGGTGAGCAGTGGAGCGGGACGGCTCGGCGGGCTTGGCATGATAGGAGGGTTGCGCGGCGTGTCCTTTATAGGTAGGAGACGCAGGCTGAAGGTGGAGTTGGCACTGGAAAGGGTGCCCGGCGTGCACAACACAATATGGCAGCGACAGCGCGACGTGCGCGAATCAATTTTTTTTGCAGCGTACGGGTGACAGCATTTTCTTCGGGGTGGACAGTGTTTTCTATGATAAACAGTGTTTTCTGCGTGCTACAGCATTCTTGGTTTAAATTCTGGCATAGTGCTCAGCGCGATGTGTGGGCAGGACGACATTGATTTTGCAGAGTGCGGTGGCTAATTATACAGTAACTGACTGTGCGTGGTGTCTGCTGCTGCTGCGGTCAGTCGTCGCCGTGTGCGTGCAACACGCTAGTTGCCTAACTTGCCATGCACGGTGAAGTAATGGTAGAGCGGTGAAATGACAGAAGCTGTCGGTGACTGTGCTCCGCGTGTTGCGCGGCTAAGCAGAGCAGTGTGATGTGTGCGCGCTCCGGGGATTAGGAAGAAAACGAATGGTGAGAGCTGGAGTTAGAGAATATTTGGACAAGGGATGAATTAGAGCCCAAATTGAGAATTAGTTTAGAAATGATTTTTGAAAATAGTTTTAATTCACATGATTTATTTATTTGGATTTTTGGGATGTTACATATTTTTACGGAAACAACAAGAGTAAGCAACACACCAAACATGCAATGTATGCTTGCAACACGCATCGTATCGCAGTGCGGCCTCCTCCACCATTTGCATCGGGGCGCCGCAGCCATAGCAGGAGGCGAGGCCAGAGGGCTTCCACACTAGGGCCCGACGCTTCACCTTACGCGGCGGCCTCAGTGGCTAGCTGGCGGCTGAGGGAGCGGTCGCCAAGCATGGGCGCGGCGGTGCCCATGCCGTCAGGCGAAGCGGGCCGCAGAGCATAAGCAGCAGCATGAAGCAGCGAGGGGCAGCGCGGTGGAGCAGGAGAAGGAGCAGCGTGGGGTGACCGCTGACGGCGGAGCGGGCCGCAGAGCAGGAGCAGTGGGGCGACCGACGGAGCAGGAGCAGACGGGGTGGGTGTCGACGCGCGGAGCAGAGCGGAGTAAGTCTCTCATCTCCTTCTCCTTTCCTTATCGAACCGGTGCAACGGAAGAGATGGACGCGAATACAGGAATAAAAAACGAGCGGGCGCAGATCAGAGGTCGAAGAGGCGTCCGGACAGACGTATGCCTTGCTCGTAGCATTTCCGCAATGCGAATAGTACGTGGTCGCCTTATGCTTGTACTGTACATCTTGTTTTTGAAAAATGTTTTTCTAAACAATTTAATAACTAATATGTATATGAAAAATAAATATCTTTAGATAACAACAGATTATATTTTTACAATAAATATATTTAGAGATGTAAATGTTTTGAGATAGCATTCTTTTTGAATGACGGGCACCTGGCAGGCCAACCACAAAATTTAATAGACGTGGAGAGAGTGCGCCTTCAGACTGCAAGGAGCGACCGCTAATTTACGCCTGCCTGCATGGCTGCATGCCCTGCAAGTTCGTGGTGCTAGCTTGTTATTGCCTGCTTCAAACTCGTGTACCTAATGCATTACTCATCGGCTGCACTACCACTGTTGTAATTCCATTTGACCATACGTACAATCTCACTCTCACATCATCACATCTCCCTCTCCTCTTGTTCTTGTATTTCAGTTGTGCCTGAAGGAACACAGATAGAAATGACTGTGCCGATCCATTGACTTGTTCCTGAAACCTGAAAGTGAAAGCTTTGTTACCTAGGAGTACATTTGACTTTTGGGTGGTCACAGTCACGGATTCACCTCTTGCTTTGCTGGCTCAGTCGGTCGCTCTGCAACTCAGTTTCTCATGATCTGAACATTCGCTGACACTGAACTTTCCGTCCGTATCCTCTTCAACCACAAGCTGCGATTGTTAATCTGATACAGTACTAGTAGTTTGGAATTTGGAGTCGGGAAAGATATGGCTACCAGCATACTTAGCCCTTGTTTAGATCGAAGAAGTTAGAAAAATTTAGGATTGTAGCATTTCGTTTGTATTTGACAATTATTGTTCAATCATGGACTAAGTAGGCTTAAAAGATTCATCTCGTGATTTACAATCAAACTGTACAATTAGTTATTTTTTTATCTATATTTACTGCTCTACGTAGATGTCTAAAAATTGATGTGATGAAAAGAGAATGAAAAAATTCTAACTTCTGGGGTAATCTAAACAAGGCCTTATGCATGAGTGCGTAAGACATGACAGCAGCACACAGCAGGAAGTCTGATTTGAAAAAGTAAAGTGAATAATGCTATTCCACTGGCGATTCAAACAAAGCAAATCCCTCCTTCCTACCCAGCTAGCTGGCCGGTTTGAATGTTTGATATGGCCGTCAACGGGTCGGTCATCTTTTGGCCTTTAGCATGCAGCCGCCCCAATAAAAGAAGAGAACAGACACGCAAAGGCCAAACTTTCTACAGGCATGGTGAAGAATCAAGCAAAAGAGAATCAGGGTATCATCGTCGTCATCATCATTAAAAAGGGACTCCATCGGTATGCATGACAAATGGAAGCCAGCAAAAAGCATAGAAGCTTCTTCGCGATACAAAATACTCCAACTTTCGGAGCATCTCAAGTTTAATCAAATTTATATAATATAAAATAATAATATTTATGATACCAACTTAGTATTGTTAAATTATTTATTAATTATATTTCATAGTATACATATTTGTGTAGAATATTATTCTACACCACAAGTCAAAACTGACCTGAAAAAACATGAGTACTACTAAACTATGTTCAGTATCAGTCAGTCCAGTGCCTCGAAAATACTGAATACTCCCTCCGTTCATTTATCTCCATCATTTTAGCCTTTAGCGCAGTGACCAAGAAGCAGAGCAAAACCACTCAGTTTGCATTCAATCATCGCGGACTGAGCGCATACGAGGAGTCACAGGCTAGGAACAGCCAATGAGCAACAAAGAGACAATAAATGCAGGCGGGTGGTAGCCAATGAGCAGCAAAGGGACAATAAATGCGGGCAAGTCCCAAGCTAATATGAAAGAGATTTTTGAATAAAAAGTTTTTGCTTAGATGAAGGAGATAAATGAATGGAGGGAGTAATACTGAAACGCAAGTACTGAACAGTACGGAATTTTGTTCTGTATGATAGCTTGGTGTAGAATTGCGCGTGTATTTGATGTCATAAATCTTTGTAATTCTTTCTATAATTTTGGTCAAATTTGAGAGCCTTTGACTCTCTAAGAAAGTTAAAATAATTTATAATTTAGAACGGAGGAAGTGTGAAGTAGTCCATACTTCGTTGTGTATAATCTTTTATAATTGCTACGCTGCGAGCCAGCCTACGGTACTCTCCGGAGTTTCTAGAACCACAAGGCTTGTCAGACAGCCTCGGAATTTCTGTTTGTTTAGAGGATTTCTACTTGCCAGAGAACCTTGGAATTGCAGTTTAGACTTGATTACTGATATTTCAATATTATTTATTTATTTATTTATATACTATTTGTCACCACATTTTATTTTAATTGAAGTGCTTCAGAATAATCATTTGGTCGTACGTTTGTGAGGGAGATTATTTGACAGAACACGTTACAAAGATAACTCAAATTGTCAATTATTTGCAAACATAGAGCATCTCCAGGAGTTTGGTAAAACAACTCCCTATCATAATTTTTAGTAAAAAGAAAAAAAAGTCTTCTCTAACAGTTTGGTAAAAGAGCCCCTTAAAAATAAAAAGTTGTCGAATATTTTCCTCAACTCATAGATTTCCAAAGTCTAAACAACTCCCTATCTCTCCTCCGTGGACAGCCGCAGCCCTTCCACTCCGACGCCGCTAGTACGTACCTGTCCTCCGCCCTTGCAGCCTTGTTTTCACGGCTGTGTGCTTGACGGTGGCATGGAGCAACAACAAGATGAATGGCTAGGCGCCCAGGCCATTGCTGAGGCTGCTCTGTGGTTGCAGTAGGTGCAGATATGCGGTGCCAGGTGATGGTAGCCGGCGCCCGACAGAGCACTCACACATGGAGGGATGAAAGGGTGGCGGCAGTGTGCACGGATTAGCTCCAAACCGATCCGAAAATAAATCAGACGTGGACCCTACTTTAGATTTTAGAAAGTTAAAATAGAAAACTGTTGGAGAAGGACAAAATGTAAGGTTGCTACTTCTTTTATTAACTTGCTAAATTGATTAGTTTAGCAACTAAATTATACCAAACTCCTGGATATGGTCTAAGGAAGTACCCTGTCTATTTACTAAGGAATAGTTGATTTATCATGGTAAATAGTGCAGTTGGATCATAATAATCATTTTCTATGCATGTTTGAAAGAAGGTACCGACACTGGTGTCATATGGTTGGATTACACTGTTTGTTCTAAAAAGTATCCAATTCTAAAATAGCAAAAGAAACGATTTAAAGTTCAACTAATTTATACATAAGTATCATTAAATTTGTTGTGGAATACTATGATCTTATATTATACTTATTTAAGAGTCATACATGTAAATAATATTTTCTACGGATTTAACCGAACATAAATTAATTTGACCTTGACCGCACTTAGAATTCACATTAGCAAAGGCTAGTTATTAACTAGGACTAAATATTAGCTTGAATTAGTTGGGTAGACTAGCTAGTTGACTACAAAATTAATTCACATATCACCAATCATGGACCACTTCTAGAAGTCTAGTTTGCAAGAATAAATCTTCTAGAAGCCTTTTAGATCGATGATGCATGCAGATTTGAACTACACATCCTTCCCAAACAAAGTTATTAAATACAAAGGACCTCGTAGGATTTGTTAGGGACTGTAGGAATCTCGGTTCTGGCTAGTGGCTAGGGATTATAGATCATGGATTGTGGATAAGAAAAATGTGTAGGTTTAGATCCCTTAATTATAGTTTAAGATTATAAGAGCTACTCTATGAGATCACTTATATTACGTCCTTGATAAATTAGCTCAGGAAGAGTACCTTAATCATCTTAGCATTTAGAAAAGAATACATGTTGCCTGCTTTGTTATAGTATTATTACTTGCGCACACCAATCTGTTGGATACTTTAGTATGTATTTAGTTCGAGGATCACAAGATGTAGGACATATTGTCTCATTTTTTTTCTAGTGTTTGGTTTAGAGGCGAGTGGGATGGATCTGCTCCCAAGGGAAATATTCTTGCTAGATGCAAGATGGGATGGTGGCTGGCAATGGGTGTATAGGATGCAACGGAAGGATCACACAAACTGGACTAAGAAACAAACTACCTACAACCACACTTGACCTAGGATACAAACTTAAAACCGTGGACTCTGAAAAGGCTATGGTGTGGTTTTAGGGCAGGAGAAAAAAATTGTTGATTTTTGTGGACTGTGGGATGAAGCCAAACAAAACTAAACTAGGGTAAAGGGTGAACCTGACGGTAAATTACTTGGCGAGAACAGAGTTCGATCTTTTGTGAGGTCAAAGATTACTCTAGATTTGGTGGAAACTTGACATACACGATTCGACTTTCGATCACAAAGGCTTGAACCTTTGGTTATCAATTGACCTTGCCTCGAAAGCTAACTAATTACTGCATGTGAATCAAGAAGACAAGCAAGAAGAAAGACATAATCTGAAAATATTGTTCATGTATGATTAAGCTCACGAGCCAGCGATGAACGGCCTTGAGATTAACGATGGGTAAATGTGTTTAGAGAGAATTGGCTCATTGCCACTAAAACCTATACCAATTTCCTCAGTGCCATAAAAAATTTTGGATTATCTCACTGCCATCCATTTAGAATTTTTGATCTCCCAGGCGCGGGCTGGCCGGGCCGGTGGCGCGGCTCCGGCGTCGCGGTGATGTGGGCAGGGAGAGCAGGGCGGTGAGAGGTGTGGCCGGCGGTTGATGCGAGGGTGGGCGGCGGTCCTGGTGATGCTCGGCTCTGACGGCTGGGCGGGAAGGGGCGCGGGTCAGACGGCGGTGTCGCGGAGCAGTGCGGCAGGCCAGGCGACCGGGAGCGAGGGCGGCTTCGGCGAGCGCGGCTCCATCGTCTTGCGGCGCGGCGGTGGTCGCCTTCAGCTGGTCCAAGTCGCGCGTACGTGGGGCCCAGGCACGGCGGCGACTCCGGGGACACACCGCCCGGCCATCACGGGCACGTCAGTCCCGGCGATCTCGCCGCGGCCGGGTGCCCGGCGACTCTGGCGACGTCCCGGCCCCGGCCATCCCGGCGTACTGCGCGACAGCCCCATCGGCCCATCTCCCACGATGACCCCGACGACCCCCGCGCGGGTAGAGGTACGGGCGTGGCAGCCTCGGCGGCACGGCGACCCTGGCGTGGGCGGGTGGCTGGCCATTGGTGTGGTGGTAGTCGCGCGCGGCGTCCCCGGTGCGGCTGGCCATCGCGTGGGCATGGGCCACCCTAACGCTTGCGGGGGGGGGGGGGGGGGGTGCGGCCACGACGGCCAGCCTGCGCGGCAGCTCCGACCGTGACCCGACGCGAAGTTCCCGGCGCGGTGAGTGTGCTCGGGCCAACACCTGCGATATATGCGGCGCTGCTTCTGGAAGGCGCTGGAAACGGCCGAGTACGTGCCCTTATCAAGAGCTGTACACCTGGCGTTCTGAGACTATGGGTTAATTTCTATAAAGTTCGAGGGTCTTTTTGTAAAATGGCCGGGGCTCGCCTAATCTCGGTCGTCCGCGGGCCTCATGCGACGGCTGCGAATTCCATGCGACGTGGCCTACTTCCCTGCCCAGGGAATGGACCCAGCTTTACTATATAGAAGATTCATATTTTCTTTAAACCCGCTTTTTATTTCAAAATACCCCGGTGTCCTTCGGTATGACCGCACTCCGTATGCGTGCCGTTGATATGGAAGTTAGAAATCAACTAAAATAAGGAGACAGAAAATAGCCAAAGCTACTAACATGATTGAAAATGAACTCCAAATCAAAACCAAAAGGGCACCCATGTCATACCCGCCTAGCTCGTTCTTCATTCGAATTGGCTTATGTTTCTAGAATTGAACTCGCATATGCTTATGCGACCCCATAAATCTGTTTGCTTCATCCGGATTGCCGCATTGCCGAGCACACACCATTGTGTTGTTCAATATGAGGAAGAGGATCTCGCCGCCGATTCATTCCTTGGTCAGATCTCACCGATTGATGCTCCACTGGACCTGCTGCTGTCGTGAGTGCCAAATGTGGATACCGTATAGCAAAACTTTCCTGTAGTCCTCTTTTTAAAAATTGTACGGATCTCAAAGCAGCCAAGGTAATTAATTGAATAATTTCTTAATTACTTTTCTTCTGGGTTCCACTTGGGTCCGGCCCGTCCGAGCACAGTCCATGTCCAGCCCAAATTCATCTCTCCGCCCAGTGGACCTTCTTCGTTCGGTGCCCGTTCGAAGCGTTTTCGTGAGGTCTGAGTGCCGCCGGGACCGTGCAGCCGGCTCCGCCTTCACCCTCCTCGTCTCCGTGTGCCGGCAAGGAGCGGAGCTGCGACTGCGAGGAGTGGACCGCCACAACGGCTCATCCGGAGGATTATTTTTCCTCGAGCGCTCGCAGCAGCCGACAAGAGCACACGGAAGCACCTGAATCCATCTCGTCGACAGAGTGCCGTTCGATTCCTGGAGAGGAGGTCCCGGCAAGGTGCGACCACAGACCACTTCCGCTTCTGCCGGGAGCGCACCGCCGCCTTCGCTCTCCTCGTGCTGCTGCATGATCATGTGTAGCCGATTGTAGCGCCATGCCTGTAGGACTGTAGGATACAAAGATGCGAGGAACCGCCGCATGCGGGCCAGGACCAGGAGAAGAACGGCGTCGTCTCGGCGTCAGCGTCATGGAGGAATCTGGCGGAGAGATGAGTTTGGACTTCGCTTGGACGGGCCAGGCCCAAGCGGAACCCAGGAGAAAAGTAATTAAGAAATTATTCAATTAATTGGCTTGGCTGCTTTGAGATCCGTGCAATTTCTAGAAAGAGGACTATTGGAGTATTTCTCTTCTATTTTTAATTCGTAATACCTATCTGTGCTGACTGCTGACGCGTCCCGCATTCTTTGTACCAACACAACACATTAGGAAAACTCCGTGCTCCGGCGCGGTTTCCTTCCGGGAAAACAGCTTCGGGTCTTCTCGTCGACGTCGTGGCCGCTGAGGAAGGCTCCGTGGATGGCGGCGCCGTACGCGATGGCGTTGTCGGGGTTGACGCCCCTGCTAGTGCTGGGCTCCTTGCCTCCTTGCCGTCGAAGTAGTCCTTGAGCAGCTGCTGCACCTTGCGGACCCCAGTGCTGCCGCCCACCAGCACGACGTCGTCGATGTCAGCCTTGCTCAGCCCGGCGTCCGCCAAGGCCTTCCTCACCGGCACCATCATCTTCGGGAACAGGTCGCCGTTGAGCTCCTCGAACCGCGCCCTGGTGAGCTGCTCCGACAAGTCAACGCAATCCACCAGCTTCTCGACCTCAACGCGCACCTGGCGATGGCTGCTGAAGGCGCGCTCGCACTCGCGGCGCAGCTTCCCGATCGCGCGTCCGTCGCCGGCGATGTTCCGGCCGTGCCTCCGCCTGACGACCCCGACGAAGTAGTCCACGACGCGCCGGTCGAAGTCCTCGCCGCCGAGGCGGGGGTCGCAGCTGGTGGTGAGCGTCTCGAGGTAGCCGTGGCGGTCGACGGCGAGGACGCTGACGTCGAGCCGAGGTCGAAGACGAGGATCTTCTGCTCGGCGACGGCGTCGCAGCTGCCACCCTTGTTGGCGACGACGTAGGCTATGGAGGCTGCGACGGACTCGTTGACGATGCGGAGCACGGGGAGGCCGGCGAGCACGTCGCCGCGCGCTTCGTGGCCCAGCGCTGCGCCTCGTTGAAGTAGGCCGGGACGGTGACCACGGCGCCCCCGACGTTCTCGCCCAGGTACGCCTCCGCCGCCTCCTTCGCCCTGGCGAGCGCCACGGCGCTGACGACCTCCATGGGGCTGAGCTGGCGCGTGACGACGATGGGCCGCTTATTATTGGCGTCGTCGTAAATGGTGCGCTCACCGTTGGCGGCGGTGGAGAGGGAGAGCAGCCAGGAAGGGGTGGCCCGGTTGCCCTGCTGATCGTTGGCAATGATGATCTTCTCCACCCGGCCGTTCCGGTAAACGCCGACGCGCGAGTAGGTGGTCCCTAGGTCGACGCCGATCACGGGCGGCCCGCTGTTCTCGCAGGAGTCGAAATAACGTGGCAGTAGCGCCACAACGCAAGTCGCCGGGGTCACGAGAAGCAGAGCGAGCAGCAGCGTCGTCGGCGGCGATGTCGTGCTTGACGACAGCGGCGCCATCGTGTCGACTCGAATCCGTTGCCGATGGGCAGGGGATCGGACGTCGGCATATATGTACATGAAGCCACTTGGGCGTGTGCCGGAGGCGATGATGGCCCTCTGAGCGACGTACCTTGTTTAATGGCTGCCGGACTCGTGGGGGACGTGATCTGAGCCGTGCGTTTGCCAAATCAGATGGTCAGGGGGGGGGGGGGGGGGGGGGGGGGGGGGGGGGCGTGACGTGGTAACGAGTTGGGCATGCTTGTATCATCCGCCGCCTGTGCCCAAGTTGGCAAACAAAGGCAAAGTACTAGTAGGACTATTGGGAATCTCAAACAGTAGCAGGATATCTGTAGATGAATGCTTTTTTTTTCAAGGAAATACAGATGCATGTTGTACATGGAGCAAGATACACACGATATATAGAGAGAGATAGAGATAAATAGCAATACCAAATTACAGTGAAGGCAAACCCTGGATACCGCTCAACCTGGCTCAGTTAATTTAACATGCCTGAACCAACTCGGAGTATATATGGGCATGCAGCCCGGGGCACGATGGCCTGGTCGAAAGCACGATTTTTTTGGCTCGGCCCAAGCATGGCCCGACATGGTGTTGTACGGGCCTGAGCTAGCACGGCCATGCTTGGCCGCACCTCAGGCACGTGGGCCAGCACGGCATGGCCCGCAAAATAGCTTTGGCCCAGTCAGGCCCGCTATCTCTACAGCCCAATACTAACTCCCAACTTGTCCCCATACTGACTTGGCCATTCCAACTCCACTCCCCCACCCCTTTGCATCGCACAGCCGGTCATCCCTCTCATATCCCACTCTCTTCCCGAGATCCTGACGCACGAGCGCCCGCCGCCGCGTGTGGCGCACCTCCCGCTCCCCACCGGGCGCGCGTGACGTGCCTCCCTCTCCCAACGCGCGAGCACAATGCGCACCTCCCTCATTCCCGTAGTGCGAGCGGCCGCCGGCTTAGCGCGACGCACGTCCCCTCCCCTTCCCTCCCGCAGCCTCTCTTCGCAGCGCCGTCGGGCAAGCCGGCGAGGGTTGAGCGCCTCCTTGGCTCCTCCATGTCCTTCTCCTCCTGCCCCGTCGCCGGAGTCATGCGCGGCGGCCACCTCCTCCGTCGCCCCGGCCTCGCGGCTCCCCTTCCCCCCTCTCTCTCCATCGCAATGGGCCTTGGGCTGGCCCGGCCTGTCATTTTGGCCATGCTTTATGGGCCGGCCCGGCACAAAAAAGGCCCTGTAGTGCCGTGCTTGGGCCGTCGGCCAGGCACGAAGCCCAGGGTGGCATGCCCCGGTGGCACGCCGGGCCTTGCCTGGTCGTGCCGTGCTTGGTCGGGCCGTGCCTGGCATGGGCTCGTGCCGGGCTGGCCCGTTGCCCATCTATAACTCGGAGACGGCCTGGCCTCTGGGCGATGTGCCTTGTTCAATGGTTGCCGGACGCGTGGGGCACGCGATCTGAGCCATGCGTTTGCCAAATCGGATGGTCATGGGAGGGCGTTGATGTGGTAGTGAGGTGCATCTGCCGCCTGCCGCATGTGGCTTGTCCAAGTTGGCAAACAAAGGTTGTAGTACTTTGAGCGCTCTAGTACTTTGGGGAACACAAACTCTGCTACGCGATCTGTCACGCCGTGACCCCATGGCCTCCATTACCTAGTAGCCTTAGAAGGCGAGGGAGCCTTGGGTGGTGAGCGGACCAGCGGCGGTGGTGGGTTGAGGGAGGCGGCGGAGGCACCGCTGAGTGGCCGACGGGATACATCCAGTTGGTGCGCGCGGGGCGAGGGGCTCGAGCTCCAGCTCATCCGGTTGAGGTTAGGGGAAGGCGGGATGGAGCGGTGGGTGTGTCCACCAGCAAGATGCTTGCCTCTACATAATACAATATGCATTGGGAGAATACTCAGCCGGGTACTTAGTCAAAGACAAGCTCACCCGTCCAATTTCCCTAAAAAAAGCTCACCCTTCCAAACAACTACGCCAATGATGATTTCATTTTTTGTTGTGGTGCAGATAATCTATAAAGACAAACTGTAGAGCCTTTTCATACTGCTTCCTAGTGATCACGAGAATGAAGGCTCAACCGGACCATATATTCGAGATGAAAAACTTATGTTGTAGATTGATCAGTTATGGCCAATTACTGCTCTATGCTATTCAACAGCTTGACATGACAGTCAATTGGATAGGACTTGAAGTTGATCTCCGTATCTATAGTACAACAATGACAATAGTTGATTCCTACTGATACATTATTTTATCTCCAGTATTTCATGCACCTGACAGAGAAGTGAGAACTACAATGCTAGCTAAAGGATATGCATGGGGTAGCGTTAAGGACAAGATTCGCTTTGTTACAACTGGTGGACTGACAAACTGGAATGACTTACCAATAGTAGAGATGAAATTTGAAATGTACGCCGTGGTTGTACGAATGAAGAATGTGTTCTATGCGAATTCAGACGATGATATTTGCTTGACATTCAGGCAGATGATGGCAACATAAAGGGGGTTCAAATTTTATTTGGCTTTCAAGCTGGTGCATGTTGACAAAACAAAGGTGCATTGTTTTCAGGTCGGCTGGTCGAACCTGGTCGCCTTGGGGTCGACCGGACGATTAATCGCGATTAGTCGTCGACCAGGTCGATTAATCGAACCCTGGTCGACCTGGTCGTCCACCTTATCAGGACATATATACTTATATATATAGACCTATATATACTATATAATATACACAATAAAGCAAGCATCAAGACTGCATTAGTGTTTAGCTAGTGACTTACTTGTGGGAGTTGTTTTCTTCTCTTTTCTACACTGTCCAGAGGTCCAAATTCCTGTCCCAAACTCCATTTCTTAGCTGAATTGTTGCTGCAAGCCTACAGGACCAAAGAAGACCATAATTAGCAAGTAGCAACACTAATGCAGTCTTAATCTTGACACACCTTAACAGCAACACTGCTGCACTAGCAAATAGCTACAAATTAGCAGACCATAGCAGCCATACAGCCAGCTGGCAGCATATTACAAAACCAAGTTCAATCCTTTAGTATATATCTAACCCTAACAGGCCGAACTACAGGCCCACTAAGTTCACCCAGTCAAAACAGGCCCAACAAGAAGTTCCCAAACTGGTCGTCCAAGTTTCTGATCGAACTAGTCGAGTCGAGGAACCTTATCGAGTCCCTGGGGCGACCAGGACGATTAATCGCGATTAATCGGACGACCTGAAAACAATGCAAAGGTGAATATCTCATGCCTCACCCCCCCCCATTGTTTTCGAGAATTTGTTTTGAGGAAAGAACAGTTTATTACTGACACAACAGTTACATACTTTGTAAAGATGCAGGCTTCTCTAGTTTCTCGCTTAATGCTCTGTTAAAGTTTAGTCTCACAACTTTCCTATCAAGCTATTAAAATTGTTTTGGCTGTCTATTTTAGAAACATGAAATGGCATTTTATCGTACATCATTTTGCATATCACAGTTCTTCTCTGGTTTCACGCTTGATGCTCTGTTGAATTTGAGTATTGAAAGTTTCCTGTTAGGTTGCTATAAATTGTTTTAGATGTCAATATTAGGAACACTGTACAATAGTTCATCATATGTGCCAACTTCGGCCTTTTTTTTTTAATGGAACAACTTCAGCATTATTAGTATTAAACCTTTCAAACAAAAGGCGAAAACACAACAATGACATTAACAAATGTTCTTGATGTGATTTACTATATGGCAAACCAAGTTCAGAGCTATTCTGGATATATCCATCATGTTGATGTACTCTATTTGACTTAGAAAGATAGAATAACAACAACAACAACAACATAGCCTTTTGTCCTAAGCAAGTTGGGTTAGGCTAGAGATGAAACCCAAAAGAGACGAGAAACAGGGAGACACATAAAGGGACATAAAGGGCACAAGACAAAAAGAGGTCACGGTTCAGGCACGTTGATTGCCAATCTCCAAGCGCTCCTGTCCATAGCTAAATCATTGGAGATATTCCACTCCTTAAGATCTCTCTTAACGGACTCGTCCCAAGTTAGTTTAGGTTGACCTCTACCGCTCTTTACATTATCGGCCCGCTTTAGAACTCCACTACGCACCGGCACCTCAGGAGGCCTCCGTTGGACATGTCCAAACCATCTCAACCGATGCTTAGAAAGATAGAATCACCTTCATTAATGCACATCTTCATGGCAAAACAATAAAACAGAGGCCAAGGTTGATGCTCCATATAGCTTTTGGGTTGCTCACTTTACATATGAATCTGTTGACTTGTCTCCACAAGAACAAATTAGTAGCTCTAAAAGATATGACTGAACTTGCTTACATCCATAGCCTCAAGTTCTTCAAAATGCTTCTTCACCCACCGTTTTGTGACAGCCTAATGATGCCCCGAAGATTTCATTGGGTCTGCAATAGTATGCAATTATTTAAAATTAAACCATACTCAAATTATTCAGATTTGTTTTCCTTCTTTTTTTACATCTTTATCCGCAGCAGTGCAATTACTAAAGCAAAACAATTGTAACTGCTCATGGTATTTGCAGATTCAAACAGCATAATAATCTTTTTTCCTGAACATGATAATTGATTAAAATTCCTTTTCATTAAGTAGCAGGTTATATAGAAAAAAAAAAGTAGGTTCACCGCATGCTCTTCTCTATGTTGATTTTGGGTACTTAGCTTTCTACAAAATAACAGACTCTTAACAACTAGTAGTACACAACTGATGAACTGAAGCATATTAATAGCAGCAGAAATTTCTGAACCAAACATTGGAAAGCATTTCCACAGCACTTTAGGAATTTGGATTTATCTCTGTTCATGTACCTTGCATTATTAGAAAAGGCCTGACACTCTATCTTGAAGACACTGCACATCGTGATGTGACCAAGCCATGTCTGCACACCTCCACAATCAAATGAATCAACACAAATACGCCTGGTGTACCTGAAATCAGAGTTCAAATTAACCTTGCACATGCATCTGCCATGAGTTTGATGTTTGTCAGGTGGTGCTTGGACCCCTTTGTGTTAGAAAAAAGGAGGCAGAATGAAACTGGAGAATTACCTTTTTGAAATGTGCTTTTGCTTGCTGCAATCAGTTGACGCTGTTGGTATGCAGGCTTGAGAAGTAACAATAATGGCGTCTAGAAATATAGAATAATTCCTCAAAACTCTCGGCGCAAGTCAATTCTACTGGAATTTGGATAACCACAAGTGAGAGTGTGCACATATGCATAAGCCCAAAGCAAACTGTATCACAAAACTTGAAGCGCATGTAGACCTTGAACATATATATCTGCAATGATCGAATTAAGATGGATGAGGAATTAGTTTGACCAGTGAATCTGCACAAGGTAAAATGGAACCAATCGTAAGAGTTTAATGAACTCACCAGATGAAGCGATAACGGGCATCCGTTTCCCCAATCCATAGATGAGGGATGTGGGAGATGAGATGCCAGTCCTTCCCCTTCCTCCTCTCGCAGCGCCTCTCCAGATCAGGGCAGGCATAGATATCCAGTATCTGTAGAGCGGTGAGGCCTTTAATCCATTGTGGCAAGGATCTGATGTTGAGGCAGTCATTGATCGAAAGCTGTTCAAGGGAGGTGAGGCAGCACATCCATTTAGGAACGGAAGTCAGGCCCCGCAAGCCCCATATTTCGAATTTTCTTAGAGAGTGGAGTTCCCCCAGCGATTCAGGCAGTTGGCCAAGTGCCTTGCAGTCTCCTATTCTGAGCTCCTGGAGGGAGGTGAGGCGCCCCAATGATTGGGGAAGACACGTCAGGTTCAGCAACCTCGAAATACTGAATACGCGTAGAGAATGGAGTTCCCCAACACAATCAGGAAGTTGGGAAAGTGCTAAGCATGATTCGATTCGAAGCTCCTGGAGGGAGGTGAGGTACCCTAATGATTGTGGAAGGCTGCTTAGCTTGGGTAGTTCCTTGATGCAGAGCATTTGTAGAGAGCGGAGCTCCCAGAGACATTCTGGCAGCTGCAGGAACTCAGGACATTCAATTATTTCGAGATTCGTGAGTGAGGTGAGTTGCCTGAATGATTGGGAGAGGCTACAGCCCTGAATCCCCGAATCCTGAATCACCAGAGTCTGCAGAGACGGACAGCAGAGGTCCCCCACCCACCCACTCTTGAAAATATGCAGTGCTTTGAGGGCCCTGAGCGGCTGCATTGATGGAGCAGGGCGCAAACTACGGCACAAACAAATGTCCAATGTTTCCAGATAACGGAGCTCCCCTAGCCAATCGGGAAGCTTAGAGAGAGCAGGGCACGATAAAATCTTCAGGGTTTGGAGGGATAAGATGCTCCGCATGCTCTCTGGCAGCTTGGTTAGGCCATCACAGCTCTTAATTTCCAAGAACTCCAGTGCTGTCAAGTGTTGCAGCAGCTCCCATCTACATCCAGATCCATACGATGCTGCTCCTACTGGTGGTGCCATGTCATGCAGTCGAAGCAGCTTTAGGCAGCTAAAACTAAAAGAAGGCAAAGAGGGTCCTTGGCCTAGGCCTGGCTGTCCCAGCGGCTGCACGTTGCTCTTAGACAAACGCAGCTCCTTCAGTGACGAAGGAAAGTATGGCATCACCACCAGTTTGGGACACTTTGATATACTCAGAACTGATAGACGATTACCAATCTGCAGTTGCCCCCCTTCCAGATCAGCCAAGCTCCATTGTGTTACCATCCAAACCACGCCCAAACTTGGCATTCCATCCATAGATAACTCAGACAGTGAAGGAAATGGACCTCCGCTTATGCTTTTGAGACCAGGCATTTCCTTGAGCACAAGCTCCTCCAAACAAGGCAACTCCATTAGTCTGTCTAGACGCTGCAAATTTGGGAACTCTGATAGTTCCAACTTGCACAACGATTGGAACCGAGGAAGCACTGCTACTTCCACACCAACGTGCTTCAACATCCATTGTGTTGATTCCTGACCTGAATACCGGACAATTTTGAGGTTTTTAATTCCAGGCGGTGGTTCCGACCCTTCCAACTGATTTTCAGAGTTCATCCCCACATCACTTGCACAATCTAGTGTCAGGCTCTGCAAGTTTGTCTTCTGCTTCAACCAAGCCTTGTGTGCAACATCTGGGTCCATACAATGTGCAACACCTTGGATAGTTAGTTCCCCGCTAATCTTATTAATGTTTTCAAGCTCTGAGATTTGTGCACAATTTTCATCATCCTCTCCGATAACAAATAGTCCCAGCGTTTCAAGTCGAGTAAGCTGTTCAATCCCTTTTGGAATGGCTTGTAACTTTTCACATGCTTTCAAGTTCAGAACAACAAGCTTCTTCAAATTCCCTATTCCTTCAGGCAACTCTACCAACTCCAAACAACGTTGAAGGTCCAAACACTCCAGGTTTTCTAGCGTCGTGATACTTGATGGAAGCCTCTCAAGTTTGGTATGACCTAGTCTCAATACTCTTAGCCTTTTATTCCTACTGATAGAGCTTGGTAAAGTTGCAAACTGACCACAACAAAAAAGGTCTATGCTAGAAATCATGACACAGTTACCAATGGAATCTGGCAAACTTGTTAGCCTCCAACAGTCTGACAATCTGACCACTCTCAACTTCTGCAGCTTACCGATGGATTCAGGTAACTTGACAAGATCGCTTGATGTTACATGAAGAGCTTGCAGACTCCAAATTTCTGAAATAACCTCAGGAAGTGTTTCATATTTCAGTCTTGAAATGTTAAGGTACCTTAAATTTTTGGTCTCTAGTATAGCTGTGGGTGCTGACGTATGCACATATTCCACAGTGATACTGCGCAAGTGTTTTGCATTCTTCGATGCCTTGCCAAATATGAAGTCATCATTTTCAGCAATATACATAGTACGTGCCTTTTGAAATGTATTTTTGGGTGGAAGATGTCTTGTCTGTTCCATTATAGAAAAATATCTGCAGATCTTTGTGCAATTGTTTGCCTTCCTGGGCACAGCAAGTGAAATCTCATTGCCCAAAATGGATCTGGCAAGATCGTGCACCAAATCATGCATCTTACACTTTACTCTTCCATCCCATGTTTCCTTCACATCTTGTATAAAGTACATTTGCACAAGATGACTAAAGTAGTCATCGCCAACATATTCCAAGTAGTCAACACCATCTTCCACGACCATATCATGAGCAATCCATTGGTCAATTAATTGGTCTTTATCAATGAAGTGACCCTTAGGAAAAATTGAACATATCATGAAACATTGCTTTAGATGAGATGGCAAGTTGAAATAGCTCAACCACAAGCAAGCAGATACTTGATGTACTTTATCATCGACATCTAGTAAATTATTATCTTTTATGGCATGCCATTGTTCTACTCGTTTCTTATCACGGAGGACGCCTGCAAGAACTTTAATTGCTAGTGGCATCCCACCGCACTTGGCCACAATCTCTTTCCCAACTTCTTCAAATTCAGAGCCCAAATCTTTCACATCATTTCCGAAGCTTTGCCGAAACAGTTGCCAGCTGTAATCCTTTGATAATAATGGCAAGTCTATTACTGTTGTAGATTCAACTGTTCTAGCAACCTTTCTACTACGAGTAGTGAGTAGAATCCTGCCTCCTGATGAGACATTCTTCAAATACACCATGAACTCTTCCCATTTATTACGGTCTTCAACCCAGACATCATCCAATACAAGTAGGAACCTCTTGTTGGTCAACTTGTCTAAGATCTTAGTGGCCATATTCATCAAGGGAAGTCCTTCAGACCTCTCACTAGAAATAGCTTCAAATAGCTTCTTCAGAATTCTTTCAAGATGAAATATCTCATGTGACACATGAACCCATAGTGTAACTGTAAAATTATTATTCTCCATAGTTTCGACGTTTTTGAGAACCAACTGAGCCAGGGTAGTTTTCCCGGAGCCACCAAGTCCAACTATTGAAACTATCTTGATTCCCTGATGGTCTTCTTTCTCTAGCAGCTTAGATATTATGTGGTACATCTCTTGGTCTCTTCCGATTACTGCTGCCTCATCCACAAAGGGCAGTGTTTGCATATTCACAGGTGTGCCTTTTATCTGGCTAACAGGATCATTGCCACCCACTGAATTCAAAATACTTTTTTGCTTCACAAAGACATCAAAGATCATCTTAATTTTCTTGATTTTTTTGGCAGCCTTGTATTGAAATACAAGCGATTTTGGTTTTGTGCATAGGTATCTGGACACAAATCCAGCATCAGCGTCAGCTTCATATTTTTCAGCCTTCTGTTGGAACTCATCCACAGCATCCTCAACCTCATAAACAGCTTGTTTCAACTTTCTGAGCGTTGGAGCATCCCCCATATATAGAGCTCTGTCTCCTTCCAGCCGTTGATTGATCTCCTGAGCTAGATCTTGGAGCTCCCGGAGGTCCTTTTCGACACCCACTATAGAGCTGTACTCTTTGAAGACCAGTGGAGCTAACTTGTTGCCCACAAGCTTCAACGTTGCAGATACTGCTGCAGACACTGCAGCTGCTTCCATACCAACCATGTTTCTGTAAGTGCCTTCTTTCACCTAGATTTCCGACAAATTGAATTTAGAAAATTAGCAGTACTTTTGCAAAGAAAAGGAGTCCTATAGTTCTAGTACTTTCTTGTGCAATTATGAACTATCTGTTTTCGATATCTGACCTGCGCAAACAAGTGTAGCTGCTGAAGTGTTTCTTTATTTGCAGGCAGTCTTTTACAGCCTGAGAACAGATGGAGTATTATTCTTCTATAGGCTATGGAATAGGAACATAAACTAGCTCCGGCTTAAATCGTCGAATAGAGAAAGGAAAGGTGAACGAGGGCAAGATGAACATACCAGAACGTCAAGCACAGAAGAATCAACAGCGTCCTTGTCGTTACAAACAGTATGATCTTCGAATTGGATGTGCTCGACCTTCAGTACCTGTGAAGAATCGGAAATTACTGGTGTAAGCGCAGAAAGTGTAGAAGGCACTGGGTGTCATATTCTTGGTTACAGGTAGAATCGTGCAAATACCTGGATCTTAGACAAGAGGTGCTGCTTCTCCTTCTCTCCTGAACGGGATGTGTGTGTGTGCAAATCGTAACTGGATTTGCACATGGAAGGCGCAACTAAGCTTACTTGTAAGTCTGCCACTGTGGGTATGTTGTTGGTCTAAACCCTGATCAGCTCCCAGAAATGTTTGGCAAAGGGACACTGAAACATGATGTGTGCTCCCAGAAAACCTTGTCCGACCCGGGCATATCCCTGCAGCTCACTTTGATGCCTTTGTCGCACTCTGCTGCTGGCTACTTTGGAAGAGAAGAAATGATCTAGTCTTCCAAAGACAAGCGACAACAATGAGACAATTCTTCAGCCAATGTAACAATGAAGCTCAACTTTGGAGCCTTAGACTTCCGGTTCAAACAAAGAATACTGTCTCTGTCTGGTGCTCAATATTCACAGCAGCCACGGAGCAACAAAACAATGCTAGTCAGGTTAACAATTAAGAGTATGAGGCCGCGCCGTCTCTGAACATGGCCACGATAGCCTGCTTTGTTAGCCCTGTCTGATATTGTTTTTATGGCTCAGATGGCCTCGTTCCTATTTTTCACTGTGAGTTATTGTCTTCTCATGATTAGACTGAAGGGGGGAGAACAGGTTTCGTAACATGCATGCCGGGGCTAACAAAGCACAAGGACATAAAAATCTGGTAGTGTGCTGCAGCCTAGATTCTCCATGCACCATGCATGCTGCCAGCGGTCTCAAACATATGCATGCAGCCAGATTGCTGCATGCGTGCATGCGTCATATGAGCTGGCAGCTATTGATCACTCTACCTTTTTTTAAGATAATGGATAGTACCTATCCGGCTTCATCTACCAAAGGGTAGAATCAGGCGAATTATTACAGTCTCACGGTCAAAGACCACAGCACAGAAAAAAAAAATTCAACCGCCAGAATCTGGCTAAAAGAGGAAAAGAAAGGCAAAAATTCCTGACATTCGCTAACCAAGAAAATTATTTGAAAGCCACCCATTGGAACTAAAGAACTGAAGGGCGGATGTCTCCAAACGCTGCCCTACACGTAGAAGTTGATCTCGTAACAGCTCACGCCATTGCAGCTTAGCCCATTGTCGCAGCCAATAAGTTCTCCTGAATAGTACCTGCAAAAAATTTTTTGGTCTACATTTGTCAAAAACCACCTCGTTCCTGGTTAACCAGATCGTCCAGCATAAGGCTGATGCTGCAGTTAATAACAAAGCATTTTGAGGCTTACTGCCCATCTTTAACCATGTAACGAAAAGATCTTCCATACTCAAAGGGGCAGAGATCCCAAACATAAGGTGAACCGCGCGCCATAAGAATTTAGCATAGTAACAATCAAAGAAGAGATGTTGGATAGTTTCTGGATAATGGCAAAATGCACAACTTTTATCACCATTCCAGTTACGCCTAGACAAGTTGTCCTTCGTCAAAATCACACCTCTCTTTAGATACCACAAGAAAATCTGAATTCTTGATGGAATTTTTACTTGCCAAATATCTTGTGACACCCTTACCCCGTTGTTAATTAGCGCAGCATACAACGACTTTACCGTAAAAGTGCCTGAAGCATTTAGTGACCAAACAAAAGTATCCATTTCCCGTGTAAGTTCAAATTATGTAAGGAGGCTACTATTCTGTGCCAGTCCCTCAAATTCCTGTCTCCTAAATTTCTCCTGAAGGAAATATTGAGAGGAACCATTGATAGGACATTTGCCACAGAGTCTTGTTTCCTCCTTACTATGTTAAACAACGCGGGGAATTTATCTTTCAGAGGTTTATTACCTATCCATGTGTCTAACCAAAAACGTGTTTGAGACCCATCAGACACCTTGAAAGTGCCAAAACTCAAGACAACATCTTTAACTTTCCTCAGACCCTTTCAGAAATGAGAGTCTGTTGGTTTTTTCATGCAACAACCCAGTGGTTTATTTTTTAGGTATTTATTTCTCAAAAGCTGTTATCAAACCTCTTCTTCATTTAACAACTTAAACAACTATTTACTCAACAGGCATTTATTTTGTATTTCCAAGTTTTGTATCCCTAAACAACCTTGGTCTTTGGGTTGGCACAAAAGCTCCCACTTAGCCAGTCTGTATTTTCTCTTATGTTGGTCACTTTGCCAGTAAAATCTAGATCTAAAGCAGTCAATCTTTTCTAAAACTCCCTTCGGTAGTTCAAAGAATGATAGCATAAACATCGGTAGGCTAGAAAGCACTGAGTTAATGAGAACTAGACGCCCTCCAACTGAGAGCATCTTACCCTTCCAACCACTTAGTTTACTCTCAATTCTTTTCTCAATTTCCACCCAGTCCTTATTACTTAGTTTCCTGGTGTGCATGGGCAGACCCAGATAGTAAAAGGGAAACTTTCCCATCTCGCATCCGAATAGTTGTGAATAAAATGCTTCGTGATCTTTTGCCCTACCAAAGCAAAAGATTTCACTTTTGTGATAATTGATTTTCAGCCCAGATAGTTGTTCAAAGGTGCTTAAAATTAACTTTAAGTTAACCGCCTTTTCAACATCATGGCCTAAAAATATCACAGTATCATCCGCGTATTGCAAAATCGAAAGACCATCTTGAACGAGATGAGGTACCACTCCGTCTATCAGACCCACTTCCTTGGCTCTAGCAATTAAAACGGCTAGCATATCGACAACTATATTAAATAGTATTGGTGACAATGGATCGCCTTGCCTTAAGTCTTTTTTAGTTTGGAAGTAAGGGCCTAGCTGGTCATTGATCTTAATATTTACATTTCCTCGTTGTGTGAAAAGTTTCACCCAGGAACACCACTTTTCAGAGAAACCTTTCATCCTCAGTGTCTGCTGTAGGAAGTTCCAATTTACTTTATCATAAGCCTTTTCGAAGTCTATTTTAAAAATAACCCCATCCATTTTCTTTGTATGTAGTTCATGAATTGTCTCGTGGAGAATTACTGCATCCTCCATTATATTTCTTCCTGGTAAAAATGTCGTTTGTGTTGGTTTAATTAAGTTATGAGCAATAATGGTTAACCTATTTGTCGCCACTTTGGTAAAGATTTTGAAGGAAACATTCAACAAACAGATGGGTCTGTATTGTTGGATAGTTCTTGCCTCTCGTTTTTTGGGAAGCAAAACAATATTACCAAAGTTAAGGCGATGCAACAGTAAAACCCCCTCCTGGAATTCCTTAAACAGAGCCATCAGGTCTGGTTTAATTAAATCCCAAAACACTTGATAAAACTCTGGTGGAAAGCCATCTGGACCTGGCGCTTTATTATGTTCCATTTGGAAGATAGCTGCCCGAACCTCAGCCTCCGAGAATTCACCGGTTAGTAACTCATTTTCTTCTTCCGAGACTTTGTGGGATATCTTGGACTAAATGTTCGTCCAGCATCATCCCAATGTTGTCCTGTGGGCCGAATAGGTCTTTATAATAGTTGGTAATATGCTCTTTTAATTGAGCATCACCCTCTATTATAGTGTTTCCATTTTCCAGCCAGAAGATACGAGTTTTCCTGTGTCTCCCGTTAGCCAGCAAGTGAAAATACTTAGTATTAGCGTCCCCCTCCAGGAGATGTTTTACCTTTGCCCTCTGATGCCACTTTAGCTCTTCCTCTCTTAACAAATCAGCTAGCCTATCATTTAACACATGCTTTAGATTTATTTCCGCTTCACTCAACATTAGAACTTCAGCTTTTTTGTCTAACGCATCTAGTTTATTTAGGAGTTCGCTTTTTTTCTTTCTTATAATGCCCACTTAAGTTTTTTTCCCAGCCTCTGAGGTACTGACGAAGCCTTCTAATCTTATTTTGCCACCTTTCCAAAGGTGTCCCGATATCCGCAACAATGTTCCACACTTTCCTCACTGTGTCACAAAACCCATCTCTAAGCAGCCAACCCAATTCAAATTTGAACTGATGTTGGTACGTTTGAGATGAGTTATTTGTATTACATAATAGAGGTGTATGATCCGAAATTTCTCTACTCAAAGTGTGGACAGTCGAAAGTGGGTAATGGGATTCGAACTCGGTGCAGACTAAGATTCTATCCAGCTTCTCAAAAGTTTGATTCTACAGATGATTTGCCCAAGTGAAATTTCGACCAGTTAACTCGAGCTCTCTCAAGTTTAATGAGTCTATAACAGCATTGAACAGGAACGGCCACCGATCACTGTAATTGCTGTTATTCTTCTCAATTGTGCTACAAATAATGTTGAAGTCGCCACCCATAAAAACGGGTAAGGTTTCTTTCGAACATATTCGTACTAACTCTGACAAGAAAAGAGACTTTTGGTCATTCTGAGCTGGGCCATAGACCGAGAATAAGTTAAACTGAAAATCATCCTCTATGTGACGTAGCTTGAAACGTATAAAAAAAATCCCCCTCCTCTACCTGACCTATGTCAAAGGTTTGAAGATTTATACCTAAAAGCATGCCACCAGATCAACCCCTAGGGGCTTTGCAATGCCAAAGAAAATTTCTGCCAGCACAGATATTATTCAATGTCGATTGCAGGAAATCATCTCTCCCTGTCTCTGATAAAGCAATAAAGTCTAAATTCTTCTCCCTTGTTAAATCAGATAGGAACCTATATTTTTTTATCCGCAAAACCATTACAATTCCAAAAATTCCTTTCGTTTTGTACTAGACTTATTCAACTTTTTTCCACTCTTTGAAGCACTTTTCTTATACTGTGATACGGGAGTATGTGAACATTTAGAATCACAACCCCCATCACCTAACACTTCGGATATCTCGGAACAGATAAAATTTAGGGCCTCTAAGTCTATCCTGTCATCTAATGAACAGACAGAGGATAAATCATCTGCATCTAAACAAGTAATAACAGGCAAACTATCAACAACCAACCTTGCACTCTCTAAGTCTTTAAATTTTTATAAAGAACTAGACACTTCACATTCACTAGAACCAAAAGACACACCTAACACACTAGCTGATTGTAAAAGCAAGGAATTATCAAAAGAATTAAAAGAAAAAGGTTGTGTGTCGTTACCTTTGGGAGGAGAGTGATCCAGGTTTTTCCTTGCTTTTGCTGCCTTTGCCTTCTCCAGCGAATCTTGTGCAGAGGTGGTCGCTGTCCTCTTGCTGGATCGGCTTGGTGACATCCTCCCCTTGCCTAACCCCTTCTCTTTTAAGATAGTTCCTGAATCATTTTTGTTTTGCAGGATGCTCGCCTTCCAAAGTGCAGAGCCATCAGAGTTAATCCTAGTTGGAGCTAGTAGGACCACAGGCTTAGTGGAATTTCCTGCAGTCACCACCTCAACTTGACCATTTTTAGATTGTGTAGTATTAACCCCACCAACACAACTTTTGTTGGGAGCTTCTTTCGGAGGCACTGATTCACTACTTGAATTGTTTTCTTTGCTTTCTGTCTTATTACCCCCATCTTTGTAACCATCATGATCCATATTTTCTGGATCTTCACTTTCTTCCGGATCTTTATCTTCCTCCATGGTAGAGTCCATGTCAATAACAGATGGCTCACCATCGATATTATCCTTTTCAACTTTGAATTGTAGCTCATAAACAAAATCCTCAATTACAACATCCACAAAGGAAGGAATAATATCGAGATTCAACACGGCTACCTTCAATCTAGACCTGCCAAACTTTTTTGTAAAGCTAGTGTCGACAGCTCTTGTAACTCCCAGGATAGAACCCACTGCCCAGATAATAGGGAAATCTCTGAGCTCAGAAGGTAGACCCCGGAATTGAACCCAAACTTTAGGGATTTCATGCTTGTACACCTCACTATCAATTGCTCTTTCAAACTGTATCTTCGCAGGCACACTTTTAGTGTCCATCGGACCCCAATTCACCATGTGATTCAGCACTTCGGCTGAAGGAAAAATGGTAGTGAAAGCATCTGTGCCCTTAAGATCGATAACCCAACTATTTCCTGGTAGAAGCCTGTCAAGTTCCACCGCTAACTGATCAGCGGATAAGGAACCCTCCAGCACACGTACCACAGTAGAAGTATCGACCGGGGGGGGGCTTTTGGAGTATCCGTCACAGGTATAAAATAAAATCCCAAACCTTCCACCGCATAACCACAAGGAATAGCAGTAAGATGCAAGTTTTTAAGATTTGGGCATGCCTTTTTCACATGGTCACCATGACAAACTTCACAAAACAGTTCTGCAATGCACTCAGTATTAACATGCCCCTTTGTGTGACAGCGATAACAAAAAGGTTTTTTATTTTTTTCTTTTGTTTTTCATCTCTCTTGGAAGATCCAGGAACATCTAAACTGGGGTTAGGCTGGACAAAGATCACCTTTGTGTTCTCCTGTTTTGCTGTTTGGTCTTGAGTAGCCGACGGAGCCTGGTTTGCCGGGTGCCCAGCTTGCTGCTTCGGATTGCTGGCTGTGTTCTGGGCCGGCTTCTGGAGCCTCGTGTCCTGCTTGACATCCTGCTGATGTTTGGCCACTTGCCCAACAACGCGTCCAGGCTGTTGAAAGGTCTTGATGGCTAGAGAGGGGATGAATAGCCTTTTAAAAAATTTCTACAAAGACAAGCTAAACAAGTTTATCAATATAACAAATAGCGAGATGCGTGTTTTGCTTAGCCTACGGGGTGTTTGCAAGCCACCTATCCAATTCACAATTCTAGTATATTTGGACTCAATCGCACAAGTCAAACCGAGACGGAAACTACAACTAGCAAGCTACACAAAAGAGCTACTTTAGCAAAGTTAACTAGCTAGCAAATGTAACTAAGAAAGTAATACGGAGTTGAGTTAGGAGAGTTTCACCGAGGGGCGAAGTATTGAGCCAACCAATATGATCAACAATGAATACCAAGACAACCGAACACCGGGATCAATCAATCACAATATGAAAGTGATGACACAAGATTTATCCCGAGGTTCACGTGCTTGCCGTCACGCTAGTCCCCGTTGTGTCCCTCTTCACCACGTGGTTCGGTGGCTAATCGGTCACACACCGAGCCTCTCAAAAGGCGCCACAAGAACCTACCAAATGGCAAAAGGTTGCAAATGACACGAGCAATTCACTAACGTTGCCTTTGGCGCTTCGCCGAGGTAGGCACAAACCCCTCACAATCACCGGAGGTGGCCAAGAACAATCACCAACTCTTGCCAATGCCTCCAAGCTGCTCCAAGCCGTCTAGGTGGCGGCAACCACCAAGAGAAATAAGAATCCCGCAGCAAATCAACCACCAAGTGCCAACTAGATGCAATCTCACAATGTAAATGCACTCGGATCACTCAATCTCACTTCGAATAAGCAAAGAAGCAAGAGAGATGAGTGGGAGGGGAGTTGCTTAGCTCAAAGTGCTCACAAGTATGTCAAATGTCCAAGAAGAAGAGCTTTGAGCCGGCCAACGAGTATTTATAGACGTACCCCTTTGAATATAGCCGTTAGGAACTTGAAACAGCTGCAGTCGCGCTGACCGGACGCGCCGATCACACAACGGCTACTCTCGCGAAGCACCGACCGGACGCGTTGGTCGTGCGGACCGGACACGCGAAGTATGACCGGACGCGCTGTTCCCATAACGGACCAGACGCGCTGGTCAAGCAGAGATCGCGTTCCAACGAAAAGCGACCGAACGCGCTGCAGAACTGACCGGACGCCACAGTGCCAGCGTCCGGTTGGAGTCCAGTAAGCTCCCTCAATGACCGGACGCATCCGATCAAAAAGCTGAAACACGCGCAGACGCTGAACACTGATCGGACGCGTCCGGTCAAACAGGGACCGCGTCCGGTCCAGCGTCCGGTCACCACTGTGATCTCCGTTCGCCTCCGTTTGATCTCCGACTTCCGGCGTAGTGGAAAATAGTCGTTTCAACTTCTCGAAAAATGTCTGAATCCCACCTCGCAAGCTTGGCGGGAGGGAGAGAGGACCCCAAATCCTCTCTACCGCTCAAACTCCACCGCCTTCGCAAATGTGCTAACACCACCAAGTGATCACGTCATGTGCGAGTGTGTTAGCATTTTCACAATCATTTTTCGAGGCGTTATTAGTTCTATCCAAATGCATATGATTATGAAATGCACATCTAGAGGCACTTAGGAGTTCAATAGCCGCGTCATTCCCCTCTTTATAGTACGGCTATCTATCCTATAATGTAACCACACCCACTAGGTGTCTTGGTTACTAAAACACAACCCTTAAGCATATACCTTTGCCTTGATCACGTAGGGTTGCGTCCAAATCCAAGTGTGGCCATCATGATCACCATGTCCATCTTGCCACCAACCTTGGAATGTACTAATCCTCATAAGCTACATACAACTTAGGCATAGGATTAGTACTTAGGCATTGTCACTAATTACCAACACCAAATATAGGACTTTCAATCTCCCCCTTGTTGGTAATTGGTGACAACCCTTTCACAAAGATATTATGATAAAATTTTTATTGAACCCATGTCACATTGTCCAAGTATATTACCATGTGTGAGAAGTATGGACAAGTAATCATGAATTCAAATTGATAGCAATAGCTCCCCCTACATGTATGCTATATGTTTGGATTTTGGAAGCATACATGTTAGATAGGAAAGATTAGGAGCATTGACTACCAATAGGTGCTAAGTGTTTTAGATTATAGACCTTTGAAGCGTGATACCATCGGAGTAGCGATAAACACCATCTTAGCACCTTATGTAGTTAGATACCACTTGGAAAAGCACAAACATAACTAGAAACCTCGTGAGATCAACATTATAAGCAAGGCTCTAGTACCACTTTGGAAAACATGAAGCAAGAAAAATCTAACTACTTCCTATTCATGCTAGTACTTCAATACACCATTCAATTATATACTAGCAAAATATCACACAAGCAAAGTATCGGAGAAAAAGAAATGCATAACTATGCATCATACATATGAGGTGCACAAAGAAATGCAACATTCATGTTTAAGAGCTTGCTCCCCCTACTTGTGTGCTCAAAATTTTAGTTGATCCCCTTCTTTTATCAATTCTCCCCTTTAGGTATTCTCCCCCCTTTAGATTCTATCTTTGTGAACAACATTTTCTCCCCCTTTGGCACCAATGACCACAAAGGACCAATTTTAGATAGATTATCATGTTGAATTATGGGGTGATGATCAAGTTTGTGATTCAACCTAGATTGCTTGCATAAATAAAATGCTTCAGTTTGATCCAAGGGCAAGCTTCTTCACACCTCACTAGAAGGGTTATCATGCACCATGTTGAAGCAAATACTTAAACAAGTTATCTAGATCAAACACTTAGGATCACAAGCTCGCAAACAAGTTATATGCTACCACTAGATCATACAAGTCATGGAAACAATAGTGGCACCATATAAACTTCAAAGTCATTTGATTTTCATGAATGAGCCTAGAACATGTAAATTATGACTAGATGCACTAAACAAGTCCTTAGTATAGAATGTATGACATATCAACCAATTGTACCTTGGGGCTCGAAGGGGAGGCATGTCATAACATTGGGGTGCATCAACTCATGTTGGAGAAGTCAAGTATGTTCAACTCATTCTTTAGCTTGTGAAATCTCTTCTCATCAAGTGGCTTGGTGAATAGATCGGCTAGTTGATCTTCGGTGCCCACACTCTCAATAGCAATGTCACCCTTTTGTTGATGATCTCTAATAAAGTGATGGCGAACATCAATATGCTTTGTTCTTTGATGTTGAACCGGATTGTTGGTTAGCTTCACATGACTTTCATTGTCACATAACAATGGCACATTCTTAAAGTTGATTCCAAAATCCTTCAATGTTGCCTTCATCCACAAGATTTGTGCACAACAACTACCCACGGCGATGTATTCGGCTTCGGCGGTAGATAGTGCAATACTATTTTGCTTCTTGGATAACCATGAGACAAGTGACCTTCCCAATAGTTGATAAGTACCGGAGGTGCTCTTTCTCTTAACTTTGTCACCGGCATAGTCGAAATCCGAATATCCAACTAGCTCAAAGCTTGCACCTTTGGGATACCATAATCCAACATCTTGTGTATGCTTCAAATACCTCAATATTCTCTTTGTTGCCTTCAAATGGCTTTCTCTTGGTGAGGCAAACAACATGCTCATGCCAAACTTGTTGTCCCTTTTGCCTGGCTGTGCATGTACATGATATTGACTCTTCATGCTAAGTATCTATGCTAGCACAACAACACGCAGCATGCCAACCTTTTGTCCCTTATGCGTAATTATGCATGTTCATGATATTGACCCTTCATGCTGCAATTTCCCACCTTCTTGCAATATCGATGCATCATTGTGATGAACATAGAGCGAGTATTATATATTCACTCCTATGATCTCTTCTTAGAGCATCTCCAAAAGTACCCAATAATCCTTCCCGATCCATGATTTTTGGGAAGAATGAAAAAAATCCATCTCCAACAACTCCCAAACTTATCTCCCAATCTTTTGGCACTTGAAAAAAAACACCTTGCACATAAAGATCCACGGACTCTAGGTTGCATGTATCTTCTTTCCCATGCATATCAGTCGGCCAATCTAAAGATGGAAGGGTGTGAGAAAGAATAAAGAGTAGGAAAGGGTTCCTAATGCAAATGTACAAGAGAGAAAGCATATAAAAGTGGTTACAATAATTTAGAAATATGATAAGATTCCTAACGTAAAATTGTCTTCTATATTTTAGAAGTGGATTATTGAAAACTCTTAGAGATGGCCTTCTTTATTCCTCCCAATACTTTTTTGGAGTTGCAAAACTACATGTTTTTGAAGAAAATATTGGGTACTCTTGGAGATACTCTTAGTGTAAATGGTGCAATGTAGCATGAAAAAACTGAGCAAGCATTCAATTATTATCCTTGGTATTTTTGAACATTGATCATTGGTCTTAAGAGTTTAGTGGATATGGTAAAGCTATATTTGCACATTATCAAACAATTTTGTCTAATAAGACTTGAACACATGGTAACTTTCTTAATAATTGCAGATATGTATATGTTCTTGTATTATAACATGGTATTGCTTTTAGTGTACTAAGAACCATGGAAATAGTCTGAGAGGACACTCTCATTAAGCCACAATGATGTTTCACTTTCATTACACAGTAGGGAAAAGGAAAGTTGTGTTTGTCCATTGCATTTTTGTATGTCGGAGTGTCTCTTACTGCAATGCTAATTCATGTCACACTATTTTTTTGGATTTATGAAAGACAAATAACTGCAAAAACATTTGCCAAGTATGTTTTCATTAGTCAAGAATGAAAGTTGTGGGCTCAAAGACGATCAGATACCATCCTAGTCTCAACCATAAAAGATGCTAACCAGGGATCGACGGATGTTGCTTATAGGACTCCACTGACACCTTATGAGAAACCAAAGTCTTTGGATTCGGGAGGAGTATGGTCGTAAGGCCAAAACTTAAAGGAATTGATGGAAGAGCACCACAAGGCGTAGAGCCTGCAACTTAATTTGACTCGACATTGGAGACTTACCAGGTCCCATTGCAAGGATTGACAGATAGAGAGCTCTTTCTTTATTCTATGGGCGGTGGTGCATGAGTGTTAGTATTTATTAACTTGTCACTTGTTTAAGTAGCCACCTAATGTTGTTGATATTTCTTAGCATCAGTTTTACTAAGTTGTCATCCCTAGCGATGATGCCAGAAATATTTGTTGGTACTACCTAGTGCCACTTCTAGAATGACACTAAGAAGTACTTTAATATTTTATATGACTAGAAAGAATATATATATGAATGAAGGAAATCGGTAAGCGCACAAATAATATACCATTGTAGTACTTCACCCGAGAGTATTCTAGGTATTGTTATTTATATTTTTTTTACCACAAGGAAGGTCAGGCGAGGACATGTATTGATAACTTATACTATTGATGGAGAAGTAAACTATAACCAATATTCTACTCATAACAGGGTAAGTCAAGAGATAAATGTATACAATGGTAAAGGATAACTAATCATTGATCTCTCAGAGTACTCCTTTCTACGGCATTAGTATTGCTAAATAGAATATTAGAGGAATAACTCCTAAGTCATTCTGAATTATAAGTCAAAGTATACTATGATTAATACAATTACACCTAGTAGTCATGGCTAAGATCAACTTCATATCTACACATAAGGGATATTGCTAAGGAAGATTAAGAACAAAACTTGTCTTCCTTCGTACCTAGATCCTACATGTATACCTATATTCGGGGAGTAGACTACAAAGGACTTAATGGGAGCGTCACATCCGCGATCTACCATATGACCCGGAATATAGGGTGTATCCGCAGGTAAACAACGTATAAGCACCACGCTTACACAATGTCGACCACTCACCCCGTATACACCAGAGCGAGCACTATACAAACTTATGTGTGTATATAATGATAATCTAGCTATACTAAGCATATAATCAAAGTAGACAATAAACATTATAACTAGGAACATAAATGAGATGAATAATAATGTCCTAACAATTCTAGCAAACATATAAAAGTAATGAGAGATACAAAAGAGAGGGGTACAACGATTATTCCAAACCACGATCGAGAATCCAAACGAAGCTTGCCTCCCTCTAGACCTAGCCTAGCTAGCTATGCCCTAGAATATGATGGAGCTCTGAGGATGATTAGGGTTTCTATCTTCTCAAATGACTTGATCAGGGTTTGATGCCCTGGGGGTGGCAGGGGCTGGTATATATAGGCCGGAGCGTCAATCCTGAGCCCTCGGATCAAACTAACTTGAATAAATGGCGTAGATGCAATCCTTAAGGCGGTAGAGAACCAACGTAACGAGGTGGTGGCTGACTGGTGGCCCTAGGGGCCGGCTGGACTGCAATATTACCTCGATGACATCACCCTTATATCATGCCTAAATACAACCATTTTCCTTTAAGAAAATATAAATCCAAATATATCATCTAAATACAAATATACATGAAGGCATACTTAGCCGTCCATTCTAAAATCTCTGTGGCCATGATTAAAAGAACATATAACCCTTCACAGTGAACACGGTCCATAGTGGACCACGCCCTCATCCCCGCCGCTCGTCCACGGCCTGTGGACTGGGTGCCCAGCATAGCGCATGTGCGTTTGTCAATCTAGCCCAATTAATAAATTCAATAAAATAGATAGTTTATTAATATTTTTATGGAATCATACAATACATCATGCATCTCGTTGCAATGCATTTGCAGTCTCAAAAGTAAGACATATTTAGTTCATAATTTTAAATTCATATATAATTTGGACAATATATTATTAATCGAAATAATAAACACGTGTGTGTCGCATGTGCATATCCTACTATAAAAGAGCGAGTTTTTTAGGGGGCTCTCCCTCCATAGTAACCGTTTGATATAAGCGTCAGCTATATGAGCCCTCCATCGTCTAAGATCTTACATGTAAGATGTAAAACTCCTCCTAACCCACGTGTCTACTACGCAAAAGGAAAGAGGAAGAGTCCAGCTGCATCACGCATGGATAAAAGGATTCTACCCCAAACACCAAGTGCATCACATCCTGCCTCATGGTTTACATGCGTGAAGGAAAGGAAGCCCGCCGGTACCGAGAGTTAGTTTATAGGAAATTCAAATATGTGCATGCACATATTCGGTTAGGTGTCCTGTTCGTATAGGTGCCCGGGCAAAGTAGCAGCAACGTATTTGCGTACACAGGTCTCTTGCCGGTTGAACTAAACAATTTAGACAAGTTAATTAGAAAGAAAAGAAAATTAATGCTGCAACTGTAATCGGGGTAGATAAGAATACTATTGTAGAACGGACACATCCCCGTGCGCTTGATATATGTGGAAAGTGACCATATTCTATTTATATATTATAATCATCTTAAGTCAAGCACAATAGAATCATCTTAAGTCATGCCCTAAAGAATTCAAGCACAATAGAATCATCTTAAGTCAAACTATTTTAAATTTGAGCATATTTTATAGAAAAAGTATAAATATTATGACACCAAATTAACATTATTGTGCTACGTAGTTGTGGATGGGAAAGAAACATGTACTCTAGATTTGAGCTGTAGTAATCAAAAGTGAAAGATGAGGTATAGAGGAAGGTGAGGTGATCATTTAAGTTCAATCAAGTCTATTGACCTAGAGATACTGTTTTTTCTCCTATTGCACTGCACGGGCATCTTTTCCATCCATCAGAGTTTCCTTTTCCGAGTACACAAAACGGCAATCGTAGGTATCGACGGGAGTGTATGTATCCCGACGTGGCAGTTTGGCACAGAGTCCCAGGCCGGTGTCGCGACTCCTGTACGGTGTACATACTGACACTTGCATGCTGCAACGTGTCGATGTACATGTGGAGCACGTACGTACTTGCATACAGTCGGAATCCAACGCAAGTACCAACCTGAACTGACTTAGAACCGGAAGAGATTTAGAGAGAGAAAGGCAGGGTCACGGAAGGCTTCTTGTTTCAAACCAGGCATGATTTCCTGATTGATGAATCAAATAAAAAATAATGTATTGTATCTTTTTAATTAATAGCAAATATGCCAGTGCGACATGCACATGTTTATATAAACTATTTAAAATACAATAAAAATATTAATTGAATTGTCCCATATACAATAAAGATAGATGCCAAGCTCACTTCAAGATGAGTGCTCTCTCTAAGAAGAAATGTTTTGAAATAGTTAAACTAAAGATATATCTTTACTGTATATCGACAATTCAATTAACATTTCTATTACATTTGAAATAGATTTTAGAAACACATGCGTGTCGCACGTACATATTTGCTAGTATCACAAAGACAAGAGATATATTGCACACACAACTCACAAGAGGAGAGGCGAACGGGGCGGCCGCTCCAGGTCCCCAACGCTACTGGGCCCCTCCATGTATGTGTACGCGTAGTACTAGTGTTAGGATACTCTTTAGTTTATTTGGCCCAAGATTAAGAAGCAGCCAACACGTTAGTCTATAGGCTTACAGGAATAGAGGTTAGAGGCCAGCCAGAGGCCCCATCCGCATGTCATGGAGCCCTCACGGTGCCCAGCGACGCTTCGGCTTCAGCAGGCGGCGGCGGTTGCGTGCGTACTGGTACACATTCTTTTCGAGTTTAGACGATTCAGTAGCAGCCGAGTCGCCGGCGCTAGTTCCGCACTCCGCAGTTCGCCTGGCCGGAGGACGCCGCTGTCGGCGGCCGGATCGCCGCTCCTGCTTGACGCTTCTGTCGCCTGCTGAATCAGTATGTTCTCTCGCTTCTTTTTAATCTCTAAATTGAGAATAAATTCATCCGTTAGATGCACTAATCATATATGAGGAATTTTTGTATTTTAACAATGTCTCGAGAGACGTTAAATGGTTTGGGAACGTTATGCATTGAGAAGAAACTATTGGATGAGATTGATATTGATGCAATGACTTTGTATTTAAGGAATGTTAGCAGAAATTTTTAAGATAAATCTAATATGTATAATAATTTCGCTTGAACTTATTAGCCTGACTTATCACCCATGGTATAGTGTTTTCTCTCACAACAAAACGACATCAGCCGGCTTATTAGCCGTAAAAACCATCACCCGAACAACCCGATTGCTTTTTGATGCATGCTGTGTGTCAACAAAATTTATATATACATATTGAATATTTTTTATAAAGGGCCCTAGGTTTTGGTTCGGCTCCGGGTCCAAAATAATTCAGGATAGTCTTACACACACTTAACTAAAGCTCCGATCAACTCATTGCCAATCACTCATCACTCGCACATGACTACGTATCAACCATGTGTTCGTACGTATCATCACATCTCCCTCTGCTCTTCCTCTTGTATCATGTGTCTGGAGAAGGAACACAGATTAGAAAGGACTCTAACAATCCGGGATCAGCCAGCACAGTCCCACTGCAACCTTGAGTGTCAACAGCAGGTTTCCGTGACTTGTTCCTGAACATGAAAGTGAAAGTTTGCCTAGTTTGACTTTTGGGTCGTCACATTCACGGATTCACCTCCTGTCGGTCGCTCTGCAGTCTGCAACTCGGTTTCTCATGATTTGAACATTCGCTGACACTGAATTTTTCCGTCAGTATCCTTTAATTTTCAGAGACAAGCTGCAATTGTTAATCCGATATATCACTACTATTAGTTTGGAATTTGGAGGGGGAAAAAGATATGGCTACTAGTGCATGAGTAGTGCGCAAGACATGACAGCAGCATACAGCAGGGGGCCTGATTTGAAAAGGTAAACTGAATTTCCATTCCACTGGCGATTCAAACAAAGCAAATCCTCCTTCGGTTCCTACCCAGCTGCTAGCTGGTTTTGTTTTGGTATGGTCGTCAACGGGTCGGTCATCCTTTTCCTTTGGCCTTTAGCAGCCGCCTGCCGCCTCAATAAAGAACACACAGTGACACAGGCAAAGGCCATTTTTTCTACACGCATGAAGAATCAAAGCGAAAGAGAATCAGAGTATCACCATCACTTAAAAAAGGACTCCGTCGGTACGCAGGACAAATGGAAGCCAAAAAGCATAGAAGCTTCTTCGCGATACAAAATACAGTAGTAAGTAGGTACTCCGTACTTCATTTTGTAATCTTTTGTTAATTGCTACGCTACGATACGCTCCGGAGTTTCTAGAACGGCAAGGCTTGTCATACAACCGCAGAATTTCTATTTGTTCAGAGGATTCCTACTTGTCAGAGAATCTCGGAATTACTGTACAATTTAGACTTTCAGACTTCAACTTTGACTAAATATATTTATGAGTTCAAATACTAATTTGTCACCACATTTTCTTGATCAAAGTACTTCAGAAAATCGTTTGGTCATATGTTTGTGAGGGAGATTATTTGATGAACACGTTAGAAAGAGTAACTCAAATTGTCAATCAGCAGTATCCGCCTTCATAGTCCTCACACCAATCATGGGCCACTTCTAGAAGCCCCATTTTCAAGAATCTTCTAGAAGCCTTTTAGATCGATGATGCATGCAGCTGTGAGGTTTGAATTGAACTACACATCCTTCCCAAAGTCATTAAATGCAATGGACCTAAGGTCAATAATAGAGCCAAATTGTTTGACTATAAGACAGACTATATTCAAAAAGTCTTTCTCTCCTATTTCTCCTTACAACACTTGCTACTTGGGCCCACTAATACATATGCTTTCGTGTCCAGCTTGGTACTTGCATGGGAGCCAAGTTCTCATCTCTCTCCCCTCTTCTCTCCTTCACATCAGTTTTAACTTGCTTATAAGTCCATTATTGTACCTGCTCTTAGGATTTGATAGGGATTGTAGGAACCTCCTGTTAGGATTTGATAGGGATCGTAGGAATCTCGATTCCGGCAAGGGATTATAGATCATGGATTATGGATAAGAAAAATGTGTAGGTTTCGATCCCTTGATTATAGTTTAAGATTATAAGAGCTACCCTATAAATTATCTTAGGGGAGTACCTTAATCATTTTAGCATATAGAAACGATAATGCTCTCATGAGTGCGTCCGGATGGACGGACGCGGCTTCCCTACTCGCTACTGCGTGTTCGTTCGCTTCGATCTACGCCTCTTAAAAAATCTCGTGCTACTGTGCATCCGCCCACCGCAACCGCACCACGCTGCTCGCGTACATCGCGCATCCGCCCGTCGCGGCCGCACCGTGCTGCTTACTTGCCGTGGTGACCGCCGCGGCCGCCTCCACGACAGATGCTCTAGCAAGCAAGCGAGGGGAGGAGCTTCGTGTGACGCCGCCTTGCAGGCAAGTTGCCCCGCACCACTGTGTAAGGTCCAAAAGGCTAGAGGGGGGTGAATAGCCTATTTAAAAAATCTACAAGCTTCACTAAACAACCACGTTAGTATAAAAGATGGCTAAGCTAATTCTAGCACTAGCTCAACTGCACTATGCAAGCCACCTATACAATTCTAGTGAAGCAAGGCTATGATCTCTAATACATACCAACAATGCTAAGTCACTAAGCTACTTACTCCTATGTGATAAAGACTACACTAAGCAAACTACACAAGGACTAGTACAAGAAAGTAAAGAGTAAGTGACTTGATTATTATACCAACGATGTAGAGAAGCAATGCATTCGAAGAATCAATCACAATGAGCAATCACAAGAGAAATCCTCGGCAAAGAGATAACACAAGATTTTTTACCGAGATTCACTTGCTTCCCGGCAAGCTACTCCTTGTTGTGGCGATGCACCCACTTGATGGATCACGAGCTAATCAACTATCAAGAGTTGAACCCTCAGTGGGTGCCGCACATCCACTCACAAGATGGGGATCCTTCAAGCCACGAGCTCCACTAGAGTAGCCAATTCACGAACTCCCGCGGGGAAGGCTCAAGAATCCCTCACAATCAACTTAGTGAGGCTCGAAACAATCTCCAAGGTCGAGCTCAACACCACCGCTGCTCCAAGCCGTCTAGGGTGTCAGGAAACACCCAAGAGTAACAAGCAATCCGCAGAAAACACGAAGATCAAGTGCCACTAGATGCAACTCTCAATGCAATGTACTTGAATCTCACTCAATCTCTCTAGAGTATGCAACCAAGCAAGGAGATGAGTGGAGAGGAAGTTCTCTAGCTCAAAGTGTGCCTCAATATCTCAAATGTGCAAGAGTCAACCCCAAGGGCCGGCCACCTCTTATTTATAACGTTTCACTCAAGAGCTAGCCGTTATCAACTTCACTGGACGATTTTCGGGGGGCGACAGACGCTGCACAGTAGCGTCTGTCGCCAAGCCAACAGATGCACGCCCAGCGTCTGTCGCGTTCTCCTTGCGCCATGTGTCCCCACGCGCTCAAAGCTAACGGTTGAAATCCCAGTGTCAGACGCGTCCTACGCTTCACGACCCAGCGTCTGTCGCTTGCGACAGACGCGTCCGACGCTCCGTACCCTCAGCGTCCGTCGCGCAACAGACGCGGTCTAGTAAGGACGTTTTCACCCGAGTTCGTCAGACGCGTACGCCGCAAAGCCAACAGACGCTGTGTCGAGCGTCTATCGCTCACGCCCGCGCGCGCCCGCTCAGTTCCACAGCGTCAGACACTGGAATAGTGTGCGAGGCCACTTCTGTTGCCCTCGCGACAGCGCGTCTGTCGCGCCCGCGCACACAGGCCGAGCTAGGGTAGCCCGACAGACGCTGACGTCAGCGTCTGTTGCTTCCGGCTCGCTGTAAGGTCCAAATGGCTAGAGGGGGGTGAATAGCCTATTTAAAAAAACTACAAGCTTCACTAAACAAACACGTTAGTATAAAAGATGGCTAAGCTAATTCTAGCACTAGCTCAACTACACTATGCAAGCAACCTATATAATTCTAGTGAAGTAAGGCTATGATCTCTAATATACACCAACAAGACTAAGTCACTAAGCTACTTACTCCTATGTGATAAAAGCTACACTAAGCAAACTACATTAGGAAAAGTACAAGAAGGTAAAGAGCAAGTGACTTGATTCTTATACCAACGATGTAGAGAAGTAATGCACTCGAAGAATCAATCACAATGAACAACCACAAGAGAAATCCTCGGCAAAGAGATGACACAAGATTTTTACCGAGGTTCACTTGCTTCCCGGCAAGCTACTCCTCGTTGTGGCGATGCACCCACTTGTCGGTTCGCGAGCTAATCGACTATCAAGAGTCAAGCCCTCGGCGGGCGCCGCACAACCGCACACAAGATGGGGATCCTCCAAGCCACAAGCTCCACTAGAGTATCCAATTTGCGAACTCCTGCGGGGAAGGATCAAGAACCCCTTACAACACTCGGTGAGGGCTCCAACAATCTTCAATTGTGAGCTCAATCACCTCCGCTGCTCCAAGCTGTCTACCGTGTCGGGAAACACGGAAGAGTAACAAGAAATCCGCAGCAACTCGAAGATCAAGTGCCTCTAGAATGCAACTCTCAAGCAAAGCACTTGAATCTCACTCAATCTCACTCAAGATGTGTAACTATGCAAAGAGATGAGTGGAGGGGTTGTTCTCTAGCTCAAAGGATGTTTCTAGGTCTCAAAATGTGCAAGAGCTCCCCTCAAACCCCGGCCAACTTCTATTTATAGCGAAGGGGTACGCAGCTAGCCGTTACCGGACGACACAGTTAAAATCGTGCTGACCGGACGCACCGGTCAGGGTGACCGGACGCGTCCGGTCACTACAGGACAAGCGTTAACAGTGCGCGTCAGAACTAGCGGTTGCCGTGACCGGACGCGCTCTACCATTTGACCGGACGCGACAGTGTCAGCGTCCGGTCGCGGTCCAGTAAGCTCCCGTCGAGACCGGACGTGTCCGATCGCACGTGACCGGACGCGCCAGCCGCCTCCGATCAGAGTCCAGTAACGATCCACTCATGACCGGACACGTCCGGTCAAACGTGACCGGACACGCCACCGCGTCCGATCGCATCTGCCCTCCGTGCTGAACTCCTGGGTGCGTGACCGGATGCGCCGGTCCGCGACCCTTCTCACACGTGCGTCTGTCTGTGGTTTGAACTGACCGGACGCGCCAGCCGCGTCCGGTCAATTCGACCACAGCGTCCGGTCACTGTATTTTCATTGATAATCATTCGGACTTTCGCCACCTTTTCTCGCTTCCGGCGCAATAGAAAATAGGCATTTCATTTCCTCAAAAACGCCTGAATCCCGCGCTCGCAAGCTCGGTGGGAGGGAGAGCGAACCCCAAACCCCTTACTACCGCTCAAACACCACCGCCTTAGCAAATGTGCTAACACCACCAAGTGTACGCCACAATGTGCATGTGTGTTAGCATTTCACAAACATTTTCCAAGGCGTTATGTTAGCTCTCAACTAGATCCTAATGCATATGCTCAAGACATTGATCTAGTGGCACTTGATTCCCGAGCTAACCGTGATTGCCCCTCTTGATAGTCGGCTATGTATCCTAAATCCGATCAATCACTTCTCTACTCATCTTAGACTGGCAAAAGGAAAACCCTATGGTTATACCTTTGCCTTGCGCTCTTAGATCCTTCTCTTCCACTTGATCATCATGTCCATCATATTATGTGCATCTCCACCATGATCGACATTCATGTCTATGCACCATTTCTTTGTGATCTTGTGGCCACCACTCCTTGCCACGTACACCTTCATCACATGTGTTGCTTATGCCTAACTCAAAACACTTAACACATGGCATTAGCAACTTGGTGTCATTAATTACCAAAACCAAACTTGGGCTTTCACTCGCGCGTCTGTCACGTGTATCTCGGCGATACTACGTCGTTTTCTCATTCCGCTTGATCGCCCTTGTTCCTTATGAGCTACTCTTCATATGTGTATCACTAAAGCACATGTTTTAGTTCATGAAACACCTCCGTGCTTTCACCACTTTTTCTACCTCCGAAGCAATGAAAAATAGACATTTCATTTCCCCGAAAACACCTGAATCCCGCGCTCGCAAGCTCGGCGGAAGGGAGAGAGAACCCCAAACCCCTCTCTACCGCTCAAACACCGCCGCCTTCACAAATGTGCCAACACCATCATGTGAAAATCACCATGTGCATGTGTGTTAGCATTTTCACAATCATTTTCCAAGGCGATATGTTAGCTCTCTTGACTAGATCATAATGCATATGCTCAAGAAGATGACCTAGTAGCACTTGATCCACGAGCTAACCGTGATTGCCCCTCTTGATAGTCGGCTATCAATCCTAAACCCGGTCAATAACTTCTCTACTCATCTTAGACCGGCAAAAGTGAACCCTACGATTATACCTTTGCCTTGATCACTTAGTTCAGTGTTCATCTCCTCATGCTTGATCACCATGACTATCATTTCATGTCCATACACCATCTCTTTGTGATCTTGTGGCCACCACTCCATGCCACATGCACCTTCATCACATGTGTTGCTTATGCCTAACTTAAACCACTTAACACATGACATTAGCAACTTGGTGTCAATAATTACCAAAACCAAACTTGGGCTTTCACACTGCTGCATCGGCAAGCTCCATGCATTGCCGCCAACCTTCGTGCCGGCATCGAGCTCCACACCGATGAGCCTCCATTCGTGCAAGCAGCAAGCTGACATTGCACTAAAAAGCGCATGTTGCAACTGTAGTTTTAAGTGTTTCATATGTTTCAGAGGTATGTTGCAAGTGTTTTATATAGATGTTGCAAAAATAGATTATGATGTTGCAATGGCTATACATTTTTGTTGCAAAATGTAGGTTCCAAATGTTTTATCTGTTTTTCTAACTTATGTCTACAAGTGTTTCATGTGGATGTTGCATATGTTTCACATATATGTTGCGAGTGTTTTATTTAGATGTCGCATATGTTTTGCAATGGTTTTTCAGGTGTTTTTCAGATGTTTTTGCAAGTATACATATTTTAAGTGTTTCATCAGTCTTCAGACGTATGTTGCAAATGTTTCATTTGGATGTTCCAAAAGTAGATCGGGTGTTATACATGTTGCAAGGGCGCCGGTGGCTTGCCACCACCTTCCCCTTGTCCACGAACTCCCTGGCTAGTGCCATGGCCCTTCGTGGGTCACCCGCAGCTCCGATGCTCGGCCTCCATGGACGACGTAGACGAAGGGGATGGTGCGGCCTATCGAGACGACGCAGACGAGGGGGATGGCAGCACGGGTGCAGGAAGCGGAGGTGGAACAACAGGTGCTAGCGTCCGAACAGGAAGTGGAGCAGCAGGCACCGGCTTCCGTACGCAGGCGTCCGTCTGGACGTCCAAGTGCTAGCCATGTCATATAGAAAAGAATACATGTTGGGTGCATTGTTATATTGGGCCTCTTTGCACCTACTTAAAGCGTTTTTTGCGCTGCAGCTGTAGAACGCAGCCACTCGGCTGCAGCCCAAGTAGGACGACGTCTGTTTTTAGAGTATCTCCAACAGTCTTTCTAAAGTTCACTTTATAAATCATTATATGGAGAGATATTTGCATAACATAAAAATCATTTTCTATAGCTTTTAATTTTCCAATAGTTTTTCTACATCTCGTTTGTACTCTAGAGAGCCATTCTTGTTTTCTATATTTGGCCAGTGAGAAATCAAGAATAGAAGATATATTTGAATAACCAATTAAGAAAGTTCTCGGAGTGTATTTTTCAAAAAAAAAACTCTATTCTTAACGATTAGGAAAACTATAGGTTACTCTTATGCCGCAAACCCTCACCCACGCCATACAACACCTGCAATCGATGAGTCCTTCACGCCGGTGGAAGTGCGGCCACCAATTCCCGCACCATCGACGTTTCCCTCCATCCCAACAACACCCTCGTGCTGGTGCGACGACATTGGCGCACTAGCAGACTAGCTTTCCTCCCGAGACAGATTGTGATTGCTCGGCGCTTGCACGCAACACCCCATCGTCTCGACCGGCATTCTCATGTGCTGGGTCCATATATTCCAAAAGAGGTGGATCGGAGGTGCTGACGTTCAGCAGCTGAGGGAAGAAACAAGCACTTGGTCGTGACTCGTGTGATTCGCATCTCAAGACGTTTTAGGCTTTTAGCATTATATATAAGTGACACATTCCTATTCTGTAAAGTTAGCCTCTGTCTTCATGCACTACAAAGATTTTTTAGCATCTGAATGTCCTCAGAAGTTTGTATCAGTGGATTGGAGCCGTATTATCTGGCCCCGTTGCAATTCACGGCATAATTCTAGTTTATAGAAAATCTGTAATGTAAAAATATATTCTATAATAAATTTAAGTGTACTTAATATAATTTAAGTATACTTAATAAAATAAGTGTGAGTATTATTTTAAAATTATAGTTTTTCCCGGAAAGAAACATGCTATTGTACCAGTCCTGAATCGTGTCAGCACAGTACATTGACAACTAACTCCGTACTTAAGGCCATGTTTAGATCACGATTTTTTTTTGAAAAAGCACTCTAGCACTTTTTGTTTGTATTTGATAAACTTTGTCCAATCATAAATTAACTAGGCTCAAAAGATTTATCTCGATATTTACAGACAAACTGTGTAATTAATTATTTTTTATCTATATTTAGTACTTCATACATGTACCGGCATATGCGATGTGACGGGAAATCTTGAAAACTTTTTGTATTTTGCTGTGATCTAAACCTGGGCCTTGTTTAGATGCCAAATTTGGCAACCAAAATCTGCATAGTAAGTGTCCCGTCACACTGTAGCAATTTTGTTTTTATTTGGTAATAATTGTCCAAATATTGATTAATTAGGCTTAAAATATTCGTCTCGCAAAGTACAACAAAACTGTGTAATTAGTTTTTGATTTTATCTACATTTAGTACTCCATATATATGCTGACATTTTGATGTGATGGGGAATCTTCTTTTTGTATAGTAGAATTTGAGGGTGAATTTAGGTATGCCCTAGCCTAAGCGTGCAGGGCAGACTTCGATTTGTTTCCTGACAGCTTACCTACTACTTTGACTAGCGTTGTCCCATTCAGCTGATCCTGTCAGGCGCTCTGCCTCTCAGCTTCTCATAATTGAACATCCGCTGACACTGATATCAGAAAATTCTATGGGCGTGTTTGGATTGCAGCTTCCGAAGTGTATGGTCTCGCTAAAAAGTTTACGTCCTATCTCATCGAATGTTTGATTAAATACATAAAGTATTAAATATAGACTAAGAAAATAACTAATTGCACAGATCGCGACTGCTTTGTGAGACGAATCTTTTAAGCCTAATTAGTCCATAATTTGACAATAAAGTGCTACAGTAACACATGTGCTAATGACGGGTTAATTAGGCTTAATAAATTCGTCTCATGGTTTACTAACGGATTCTATAATTTGTTTTTTATTAGTATCCGAACACCCTATGCGACACCCACATGTGACACCTGACGTGACACCCCAAAACTTTACACCCTGAACTAAACAAGCCCTTAGTCATCTAAATTAGCTCATAAACTTTAGTCACCCCTATTAATCAGGATGTTTGGCTGTAAAGTGACTAAAAGATGAGACAACCTGACTAAAAGATGAGGTTTAGTCCTATTTAGTAACATTTGAGTGACTACTTGGCTAAAGCTCATTAGTCCCATTTAGACCCTGTTTAGATCCATTTGCCATGGCAAAAGTTTAGCCCCTAAGCTTTTGCTGCTAAAGTTTTGTCCTTGCTTGGGTGTTTGGATCCATGGAAAAAAAGGGCAAAAGTGTAAAATAAGGTGTCCTTCACACCCCCAATACTTTTAGCCTAGTTTTACACCTCTTGAGGTATAAATGGCAAAACTTTAGCTCCCCATTTTGCTCACTTTTAGCCCACGTATTTAGATCCATTTGCCCAAAACATGGGTTAAAAGTGCTGGGCAAAAGTTTTGCCAAAGGAAATAAACAGGACTATAGTCAAAGTGTTTAGGTAAAAAGTGACTAAATGGAACTAAATAAGACTAGAATAGGAGGCAAAGAGTGAACCAAACACCCCTTAAGAAACAGACAGCTACACACCCACATTTAGGGTCTCTTTAATATAGATTCTGGTGGATCCCACTGGAGCTGACACGTTCACTATTACTACATTGTTAATCGGAGCCAATTTTCTTTCTCTTCCCTCTCTCTCCCACAGAGTCACTAGGAGTAGAGAGAGAACGGAGAAAAACTGGCTTCAATGAACAATGCCATAAAAGTGAATGTGTGAGCTGGATCCACCAGAATCCACACCAACGAGGTCTTAATTAGTACACAGTTTTTTCATCTGTATACTTTTCAGAGACAAGATGCAATTTGTTAATCTAATTTACTGGTAGCCTAGCATGAGTGCGTAACGCATGGCAGCTTGGATTAACAGTCGGCGATTCAAACATAGCAAACCCTGGATTTTAGTCTGTCCTCAAGTCATCTTTTGGCCATTAGCAGCAGCCGCCCCATAACTAAAGAGCAGACAATCCAATTCCTAAATTTCTAGAGCATGAAAAAGCCAAATGGAAGAGGATCGATCAGAATATCGGGCAGTTAAAAAGGACTCGATCGGTACACAGGACAAAGCGAATTAACCATGGACGACCTAGTTGTGCTTTTTTTGTTTTCTCACGAAAAGCAGTATATAGGAGACGACGGAAACTTCTTCCCGGCCGGTGCAGTTATTATAAAATAACGTGGCATTGTGATTCAAAAAAAAACGTGGCATTGCACGAAACCGTTTTGACTTCCTTTTGTGATCTTTGAAATGCTGTATGATACTTTCCAGAGAGAGTTTCTAGAACGAGAAGGCTTGTTAGAGAACCTTGGAATTTCTTTTTGCTCACCAAAGTATTCATCTGTCTCGCAAAAAAAAAAGTATTCATCTCCTCTTTTCAAAATACTTACGGTTTAGACTTTCGGACATCATACTTGACTACATATACTCATAAGATACTGTTCGGCCCTATAAAGCAATTCTAGTTTTTTTCTAATCAAGCCATATTAAATTTGGTTAATTTTATAAAAAAACAATAATACTCATGGTTTATGATACTAATTAGTATCATTAGATTTATCATGACATATATTTTTCATAGTATACCTATATAGTCCCATAGGCATTGACACTTTTCTCTAAAAAAACTTAGTCAAACTTAAGGCAACTTCACTTAGAAGAAGACTAAGATTTCAATCTTTTTGGGGTGGAGAATGTATTTTTTTTAGTTATAATTATTAAAAAAAGTGTTGCTACATTTATAATTTGTAATCGAAACTACCGTGGGAATCATCTTTGATCATATGCTTCTGAAAAAATGGTCAAACAAGTTAAAAAATTCTTTTCAAAGTTGTGTGTTTTTTGTCAAAATTTTGTTTTCAAGTTGTCCTTATAAATTAAGTGATACTACTAAATTAATGGTCAAACAAGTTAAAAAAATTAGTTTGGTCTCAACCTACGGTAATATACTCTACTCGCATGATCCTCTTTTGCCTGAAAGCAATGGATTTCATAGTATCTTAATTATTTGCATCACATGAATCTAGGAACAGAAATTCTCTATATCCATATAACATCCAGATGTATCATATTAGAAGTTTTTGGATATAGGAATCCTCGATCCACAAAAGCGTAACATTTTTTTTAAGAAATGAACTGCTCCGATGAAATTGCTGATTATTTATCAAACGGATGTTTTTTCACGTCTTGTAGAACATGGAAGTTAATGCTTCCCTATGATTCAAGATAGATGAAAAAGTAGTATCACTTCTACCTAACTGCGTGTTCAGTTTCATAGTAACAAAATAACAAACTCCTCTTCTAAAGATCATACTTTTTCCATGGGTATTTGTTGACATGAACAAATAAATTTTATCGTTCAGAGTTTTTTTAGGGTGTTTATTGTTCAGATAATGTGATGAAGAATAGTTATAAAAAAAAGTGATGAAAATTTGATGAGGAGCCGTGGGCCGAAGGGCCCAGATATTCTTACCTTGACCTCATCTGGGCCCATGTGAGCCCATTAACATTCCGACGTGCGGTTGGGCTTCCCTCTCGCATTTCTCAACCGACACCTGACCCCAACTCCCCAATCCCCAACCGTACACGATTACCAGGCTGCCGGCGACGGCTCTCCGGCGTCCTCTCCTGGGCTCCTCGCCGGCGCCGCCTTGCGCGCTGTCCGTCTTCTAGGAGATGGCCGGCCATGGCTAGATCCTACCTTCACTGCGCTCAAGTGTGGCCACTGGTCGGGGCTCCGGGCCAAAAACCGGCGGCGGCACCCGGTCAGTTTGACTTCCCCAAGAACTGGCCGGCTCTGTGGATGCGTGCTGTCTACAGCGTCCAGTCGACTCCCGAGCCATGGTAAGTGTTCTGTGATCTAGGTGTCAATTCCTTAAGCCAGTTGATGTTTTAGTCGAGGTTCTGTTCTTATCTGTCTCTAGTCTCTGCTGAAGTGCTAATCTGAGTATCTGACATTATTTGGTCGATATATGTTATCGGACATTGCTTGACGTTTAGGACTCAAGTGCTTCATTGGTGCCATTCAAGTATTGTGCCCACCTGAAAAATAAAAGTGATGTTTTCCCATCTGAATTCAGTTCAGCTACAATTATGGCGATTTTTGCTAAAAGTCAGCTCAGTTGTGCAATAGATATACCATTTCAACCTTACGAAACTAAAACTCTAAAAGAACATATAAAGTTGGCTATATCATTTCTTTAAAAGAAAGAAAAAATGTGGTGTGTAGGATTTTTCTATCCTATTTTCGTCGACCCATAGTTATGGACACGGGTGACCTGATGGGTATCTGTGACCCAAGCGAGGCACAAAATTATATCCGTGATATGTCATGGGTTTTTTAGTGGGCAGATTTTATGCTCATGGGCATGGGTTTGGGTGGGCAAAACCCGTTGCCATCTCTAACTATATGAGAACTGTGCCTGCCGGACAGTTCTTTTTCGAAAGGTCAGCAAAAGCTATCCGATTTCAGCACCTGTTTTCTTTTTTTTCTGCCTTTCAGACAGTACAAGTCCATTTCAGCAGCAGTGGAGTGTGTGTGTGGTTTCTGTGTGTGTTGTGTTGTATGGGTTCTTATCCCATTTTATTATCTTCTTAATATAATGATGCGCAGCTCTCCTGCGTTTTCGAGAAAAAAATTATAGGTACAATGCTATGACCCACTTCCACCAGTTTAAAGTATATTATCATACCATGGTAATGGTTTGTGCTATATAGAGGACTCATATCATCATTTATGGCTTCCATTTGGTTCTATTTTTCTCCACTTGATATGTTTGTTTTTGTTGCTAATTCAAATATCTAATTTCTGAAAATGTATTATCTAATAAACCTTTTTTCTTATAGGTGCTCGTTTGAATTCTGGTGGAGCCTTACGATTCCCAGTGTACCATAGAGATCATTCATTGGTGCCTTCATGGATCCAGTCAGCAAACATACCAGATGCCACTGTCATAAGGGACAACAGCCTGCGGGAAGTTACCTTTTTTATGTGACAATTGACACTGGTTCCTCTCTCTTTGGTCATCCAGTGCTATTGGCATAGTGGAAAGGCTGGCCTGATACTCAACCCTTTTAAGGCCTCAACTTAATAGAATGTCAATGCTCAACTGAGGTCTGCCGTGCCGTGCACAAGAACTATGTTTTTTTTCTGCCTGTGTCCACGAGCAAGATGCTTGCCTCTACAGAATATAATACGAGAATTCTCAGTTGGGAACTTAGTCAAAGACAAGCTCACCCGTCCAATTTCCCTCAAAAAAAGCTCACCCTTCCAAACAACTACACCGATGATGATTTCATTTTTTGTTACGGTGCAGACAAACTGTAGAGCCTTTTCATACTGCTTCCCTAGTGATCATGAGAATGAAGGGTTTCTGTCAACCGAACCATATATTCGAGATGAAAAACTTATGTTGTAGATTGATCAATTATGGCCACTTACCGTTCTATGCTACTCAACAGCTTGAAATGACAGTCAATTGGATACGGCTTGAATTTGGTATACGTATCTATAGTACAACAGTGACAATAGTTGATTCCCCAATACATTAATTTTATCTCCTGTATTTCATGCACTTGACAAGGCAGTGAGAACTACAATGCTAGCTAAAGGATATGCATGGGGAAGCGTTAAGGACATGATTTTCTTTGTCACAACTGGTGAACTGGCAGACTGGAATGACTTACCAACAGCAGAGATGAAATTTGAAATGTATGCTGTGGTGCTGCGATTGGAGAATGTGTTCTATGCAAATTCAGACGATGATATTTGCTTGACATTTCAGCAAGATGATGCCAATTTAAATGAGGTTCAAATTTTAGGGAACAGAGCAATGAGATCATTCAGGGTTGTTTATGATATCCCAAGACATGATAGTTGCCTTTCAAGCTGGTGCACGTTGACAGAACAAAGGTGAATAGCCACCCCCCCCCCCCCCCCCCCCCCCCCCCCCCCCCCCCGCAGCCCTTTATTATTTTCAAGAATTTGTTGTGAGGAAAGAACACTATTATTGACACAGCAGTTACGTACTTCGTAAAGATATGGCCTTCTCTAGTTTAGCACTTAATGCTCTGTTTAAGTTTAGTGCTTTTGAAACATGATATGGCATTTTATCACACATCATTTTGCATATGACAGGTCTTCTCTGGTTTCACGCTTGATGCTCTGTTAAATTTGGGTATCGAAACTTTCCTCTTAGGTTGTTATAAATTTTTTTAGCTGTCAATTTTGGAAACACTGTACAACAGTTTATCATATACGTATGTGCCAACTTCGGCATTATTTTTTTTATGGAAGAACTTCAGCATTATTAGTGTTAAACCTTTCAAAGAAAAGGTGAAAAACAACACTGACATTAACAAATATTCTTGATATGATTTACCAAATGGCAAACCAAGTTCAGAGCTATTCTGGATATATTCATCATGTTGATATACTCTATTTGACATAGAAAGTTGGAATCACCTTCATTAATGCATTTCTTCATGGCAAAACACTAAAACAGAGCCCGTGGTTGATGCTCCATAGTCCATATAGCTTTTGGGTTGCTCACTTTACATATAAATCTGTTGACTTGTCTCCACAAGAACAAATTAATAGCTCTAAAAGATTCGACTGAACTTGCTTACATCCATAGCCTCAAGTTCTTCATATTCTTCTTCAGCCATCGTTTTATGACAGCTTAATGATGCCCCGAAGATTTCATTGGACCTACAATAGTATGTAATTATTTAAAATTAAACCATACTCAAATTATTCAGATTTGTTTTCCTTCCTTTTTTACATCTCCATCCTCAGGAGTGCAATTACTAAAGCAAAATAATTGTAACTGCTTGCGGTACTTGCAGATTCAAACTACATAATAATCTTTCCCTGAACATGATAACTGCTTAAAATTCCTTTTCATTAAGTAGCTACAGGTTACATTGGAAAAAAAAAAGTAGCTTCACAGCATGCTCTTCTCTATGTCGACTTTGGGTGTTCAGCTTTTTACAGAATAGCAGAGACTCTAGCAGCAGAAATTTTCGAACAAAACATTGAAAAGCATTTCCACAGCACTTTAGGAGTTCGGATTTATCTCTGTTCATTAGAAACGGCCTGACACTCACACTCTTTCTTGAAGACACCGCACAATGTGATCTGACCAAGCCATGTACTTTATAAAAGCAGAATGAGCTTGAACCATCGTTCTGCACACGTCCACAATAAAATGAATCAATTAGGTTTTCGAAAAAAAAATTAAAGGTTTTCAGAAAAAACAATAAAATGAATCAATTCAAAGGCGCCGGGTCAACCTGAAATCAGAGTTTAAATTAACCTCACACGTGCATCTGTTGTAAGTTTGATGTTTGTTAGGTGGTGCTTGGAGCATTTTGTGTCAGAGAAAAGGAGACAGAAGGAAACTAGAGAATTACCTTCTTGAGTTTGTGCTTTTGCTTGCTGCAATCAGTTTGACGCTGTTGGTATGCAGGCTTGAGCACTGACAACAATGGCGTTGTGAATGAAATATTAATATCTCAAAGCTCTCCAATCCTCAGATGAGGGATGCGGGAGATGAGATGCCAGTCCTTCCCCTTCCTTCTCTCACAGTGCCTCTCCAGATCTGGGCAGCGAGAGATCTCCAGTGTCTGCAGAGCGGTGAGGCCTGTAATCCACTCAGCCAAGGATTTGATGCCCGGGCAGATGATGATCGTGAGCTGTTCAAGGGAGGTGAGGCAGCACATAGATTTAGGAACCGAAGTCAGGCCCCGCAAGCCCCATATCTCGAATTTCCTTAGAGAGCGGAGTTCCCCCAACGATTCGGGCAGTTGGCCAAGTGCCTTGCAGCGTCCTATTTCGAGCTCCTGGAGGGAGGTGAGTTGCCCCAATGATGGGGGAAGGCACCTCAGGCTCCGCAACCACCAAATCTTGAATATGCATAGAGAATGAAGTTTCCCAACACAATCGGGAAGTTGGTCAAGTGCATTGCAGAAGTGTATTTGGAGCTCCTGGAGGGAGGTAAGGTGCCCGAATGACTGTGGAAGAGTTTTCAGCCTGGGTAATTCTTCGATCCATAGCATTTGTAGAGAGCGGAGCTCCCCGAGACATTCTGACAGCTGGTGAAGGTCACGATATCTTATTATTTTGAGATCCCTGAGGGAGATGAGCAGCCTGAATGATTGGGGGAGGCTACTTATGCTGTCACAACGATCAATCACCAGAGTCTGCAGAGACGGACAGCAGAGGTCCCCCACCCGCCCACTGTATAAAATATGCAGTGCTTTGAGGGCCCTCAGCGGCTGCATTGATCGAATCGTTCCCAAAATGTGCATCGATTCCAGATGCCGGAGCTCCCCCATCCACTCGGGAAGCATAAGAGCAGAGCACCATGAAATTGTCAGGGTTCGGAGGGATGCGAGGCTCCGCATGTACTCTGGCAGCTCGGTTAGGCCATCGCAGCTCCAAATCTGCAAGGACTCTAGTGCTGTCAAGTGTTGCACCAGTTCCCATCAACATCCAGATCCGTACGACTCTGCTGCTGCTGCTGGTGCTGGTGCTGGTGCTGGCATATCTTTCAGTTGAAGCTCTTTTAGGCAACTAAAACTAAAAGAAGGCAAAGTGCATCCATGGCCTAGGCCAGGCAGTCCCAACAGCTGCACGTTGCTATTAACCAAACACAATACCTTCAGTGACAAAGGAAAGTATGGCATCACCATCAGTTTGGGACACTCCTGTATAGTCACAACTGATAGACGATTGCCAATCTGCAGTTGTCCCCCTTCCAAATCAGCCAAGCTCCTCCCATCTGTTACCATCCAAACCACTCCCAAAATTGGCATTCCATCCATAAATAACTCCAACAGTGAAGGAAATGGACCTCCGCTTATGCTTTTAAGAGCAGTCATTTCTTTGAGCACAAGCTTCTCCAAACAAGGCAACTCCGTTAGCCCATCAAGACGTTCCAATTTTGGGAAATCTGATAGTTCCAACTTGATCAACAGTCGAAAGCAAGGATGGCCAGCTACTTCCGCACCAACGTGCTTCACCATCCACTGCGTGGATTCCTGACCAGAATACCTGATAATTTTTAGGTTTTTAATTCCAGACGGTGGTTCCAACCCTTCTAGCTGATTTTCAGAGTTTGCCCCCACATTACTCGCACAAATTAGTGTCAGGCTTTGTAAGTTTGTCTTCTGCTTCAACCATTCCTTGTGTGCAACATCTGGGCCCACACCATGTGCAATACCAAGGATAGTCAGTTCCCCGATGATCTTGTTAACATTTTCAAGCTCTGAGATTTGTGCATCATTTTCATCCACTCCCATAACATATAATCCTAGCTTTTCTAGTCGAGTAACCTGCCCAACCCCTTTTGGAATGGCTAGTAACATTCCACATCCTTGCAAGTTCAGAACAACAAGCTTCTTTAAGTTTGCTATGCCATCAGGTAACTCTACCAACTCAGAACACCTTTGAAGGTCCAAACACTCTAGATTTTCCAGTGTTGTAATACTTGATGGTAGCCTCTCAATTTTGGTACCACCAAGCCTCAATACCCTTAGCCTTTTATTTCTGCTGATAGAGCTTGGCAAAGTTGCAATCTTCACACAACCAAAAAGGTTTATGCTAGAAATCATGACACAGTTGCCAATAGAATCTAGCAAACTTGTTAGATGGAAACAGCAAGACAAGTTAACCACTCTCAACTTCTGCAGCTTACCAATGGATTCAGGTAACTTGACAAGATCACTAAACGTTACATGAAGAGCTTGCTGTAATGTACGTGGATATTTGGGGAATATTAGGGATAACTAGGCCTTATGCTTTGCCAAGAGCTTGAGAGATTGGAGGAGACTAGAATTGTTGTTTCTTCATAATTCATTGCTTGCCTTCAATAATCTGAGTACAAGGCATATATAGGCCAGCCGGCCCTAATTTTGGAAACAACTTATTTAGCCTGATCTCCTCCTAACCGCTAGGATAGAAACAAACTCCTAATTATTTAGCCTGATCTCCTCCTAGCCACTAGACTCAGTCCTGCCTTGGCCTGATCTCCTCCTAGCCACTAGACTCGGTCCTGCCATGTGTATCCGCGGTCATCGCGGCTGTCCTCCGTGCGCGCTGCACGCTCTGCTGCTCGGCGCACGTCTCGCGCCCTGTGGCGCCTGGTGTAGGTGCGTCCCCACATGACAGTCGCAGCCTGTTGGCTGCCCATGACAGGCTGCCCATGACACTTGCAGACTCCAAATATCTGAAATAACCTCAGGAAGTGTTTCATATTTCAATCTGGAAATGTTAAGGTACCTTAAATTTTTTGTCTGTAGTATGGCTGTGAGTGCTGATGTATGCACATCTTCCACAGTGATACTGCGCATGTGTTTTGCTTTCTTCGATGCATCACCAAATATGAAATCGTCGTCTTTAGCAATATACATAGCACGTGCTTTTCTAAATGTATTTTTAGGCGGAAGATGTCTTGTGTGTTCCATTATAGAAAAATACGACATTGGTTGCCTTCTTTGGCACAACAAGTGAAATCTCATCACCCACAATGGATCGGGCAAGATCATGCACCAAATCATGCATCTTACATTTTACTCTCCCGTCCTCTGCTTCCTCCACATCTTGTATAAAGCACATTTGCACAAGATGATTAAAGTAGTCATTGCCAATAATATATTCCATGTAGTTAACACTGCCTTCTGGGATCATGTCATGAGCAATCCATTGGTCAATCAACTGGTCTTTATCAATCAAGTGACCTTTGGGAAAAATTGAACATAACGTCAAACACTGCTTTAGATGAGATGGCATGTTAAAATAGCTCAACCACAAGCAGGCAGTTACTTGACATTCTTTACCCTCAACATTTAATAAATTACTCTCTTTTATGTAATGCCACTGTTCTATTTGTTTCATGGAACGAAGGACACCTACAATAACTTTAATTGCTAGTGGCACCCCACTGCACTTGTTCACAATCTCTTTCCCAACCTTTTGAAATTCAGAGTCCAAATCTTTCACGGCATTTCCAAAGCTTTGCTGGAATAATTGCCAGCTATAATCCTTGGATAAGGATGGCAAGTCTATCGGTGTTGTAGATTCAACTGCTTCAGCAACTTTTCTACTATGAGTAGTGAGTAGAATCTTGCTTCCTCTCATTCCTAGTGAATCATTCTTCACATGTACCATGAATTGCTCCCATTTAATACAGTCTTCAATCCAAACATCATCCAATACAAGTAGGAACCTATTGTTGCTCAACTTGTCTGAGATTTTATTGGCCATATTCGTCAAGGAAAGGCCTTCAGACTTCTCATTAGGAATAGCGTCAAATAGCTTCTTGAGAATTTTTTCAACATGAAATTCCTGAGGCACATGAACCCATATTCTAACAGTAAAATGATTCTTTATAGTTTTTATATCGTTGAAAACCAACTGAGCTAGGGTTGTTTTCCCAGAGCCACCAAGTCCAACTATAGAAACTATGTTGATTCTCTGTTGATCATCTGTCTCTAGCAGCTTAGATATTGTTTGGTGCATTTCTTGGTCTTCCAATTACTGCTGCCCCATCCACGAAGGGCAATGTTTGTTTGCTCACAGCTGTATTGTTTATATGTCTAACAGGATCATGGCCAACCACTGAATTCAGAACAGTTATTTGCTTCACAAGGTCATCAAACGTCTTCTTGATTTTCTTGATCTTTTTGGCAGCCTTGCAGCAGCAGCAGCAACAACAACAACATAGCCTTTTGTCCCAAGCAAGTTGGGGTAGGCTAGAGATGAAACCCAAAAGAGACGAGAAACAGGGAGACACATAAAGGGACAAAAAGGGCACAAGAGAAAAAGAGGTCACGGTTCAGGCACGTTGATAGCCAATCTCCAAACGCTCCTGTCCATAGCTAAATCCTTGGGGATATTCCACTCCTTAAGATCTCTCTTAATGGACTCGTCCCAAGTTAGTTTAGGTCGACCTCTACCGCTCTTTACATTATCGGCCCGCTTAAGAACTCCACTACGCACCGGCGTCTCAGGAGGCATCCGTTGGATATGTCCAAACCATCTCAACCGATGTTGAATCAATTTCTCCTCAATTGGTGCCACCCCAACCCTATCCCGAATATCGTCGTTCCGGACTCTATCCCTCCTTGTGTGCCCACAACACCAACGCAACATACACATCTCTGCTACACTCAATTGCTGGACATGTCGCCTTTTTGTAGGCCAACACTTAGCACCGTATAACATCGCCGGACGAATCGCCGTCCTATAGAACTTACCTTTCAGCTTCTGAGGCACCATTTTGTCACAGAGGACACCAGAAGCTTGACGCCATTTCAACCAGCCGGCTGAAATTCTATGCCTGACATCTTCATCAATGTCTCCGTCCTTTTGTAGCATCGACCCTAAATACCGAAAAGTATCCTTCTTGGCCACCACTTGCCCATCGAGGCTAATGTCTCCCTCCTCATGCCTAGTCGCGCTGAAATCGCACCTCATGTACTCGGTCTTAGTCCTACTAAGTCTGAACCCTTTCGACTCTAACGTGTGCCTCCATAGTTCTAACTTCCTATTAACCCCTGCCCTACTGTCATCAACTAGCACCACATCATCAGCAAAGAGCATACACCAAGGGATATCACCTTGTATGTCCCTTGTGACCTCATCCATCACCAAAGCAAATAAATAAGGGCTCAAAGCTGACCCCTGATGCAGTCCTATTTTAATTGGAAAGTCACTGGTGTCGCCATCACATGTTCGGACAAACGTCACCACATCCCTGTACATATCCTTGATAAGGGTAACGTACTTAGTTGGGACTTTGTGCTTTTCCAAGGCCCACCACATGACATTTCTCGGTACTTTGTCATATGCCTTCTCGAGGTCAATAAAGACCATGTGCAAGACCATGTGCAAGTCCTTCTTCTGCTGGCAGCCTTGCAATGAAATATAAATGATTTTGGTTTTGTGTGCAGGTATCTGGACACAAAACCACCATCACCATCAGCTTCATGTTTTACAGCCTTTAGTTGGAACTCGTCCACAATGTCATCAACCTCGTAAACAGCTTCTTTTAACTTTTTGAGCGATGGAGCATCCCCCATAGCTCTGTCTCCTGCTGCTTCCAGCCGGCTATTGATCTCCTGAGTTAGATCTTGGAGTTCCTGGAGATCCTCTTTCACATCCACTATAGAGCTGTACTCTTTGATGACCAGTTGAGGTAACTTGTTGCCCACAAGATTCAACATTCCAGATATTGCTGCAGACACTGCAGCAGCTTCCATACCAACCATGTTTCTGTAAGCTGAATGTTCCTATGAATCAAATTCTCGAAATAAGGAGGCATTTTATAAAGCAAAAGAGCCCATAGTGCTAGAACTTGTGCAATTCTCGGTTTTTGATATGATATCTGACCTGTGCAAACATGTGGCTAGCCCTTTAGCCTGTGATGAATGCTGCTGAAGTGCTTCTTAATTTACAGCCTTCTTGTCCCTGTCATAACATGAGAGTAAAGGGGAGAGCGATCAATGGGATTGTCATGAACACTTGGTAGGACTAAACAAATGGAGATCCCAGTGAGTGTTCCAAAAAAAAAGAGCATGAGAGCAGATGGAGTGGAGTATCCTATCCTACTATTACTAATTGGAGACCCTGAATGAATATCGATGTTAGTTATTAAGAGATGCAATAGAAAAAGATAAATCCTAGAAATCTTATTATTACTAATTGGAGGCTTCAAATAAGCCTCCGCATTAATCCAGACTCATGAGATGCACTAGAAAAAAACATATATATGTCCTAAAAAATTCTTACTCTAACTAGAAACATCTAGCATTTATGTTGATTGAGTCTAATTGTCATCACCAATAATAGCTATTGAATCAATTCTATCTTATAAAAAATATCCACCTATGCCATTATAAAAAATACATACACTAACCCTTAAAGTTTATATCCAAATTACCTATCTTTACCATTACGAAAGATATTTTAAAATATTCTCCTGAATTTGCATCTAATTACCTGTACGTGCCACTATGAATGACAATTGAAAACAACCATCTAAATTTGCATCTCAATTATCAACCTCTGGCATTATGAAAGATTATACAAAGTAGCCCCTAAACATTCTTTAAATTTCCCACACATGATATTATATGAGATGATACAAAATAACCACCTTTTTATTTGTATATACAAATTACCCACATCCTCCATTATAAAATTAAACTAAAATATCTTTATATCTATTTATAGAAACCAATATAAGCTGTCATGGAACATAAATCAACAACCATAAGTTAAGCTATACATGTTTCTAAATTACACATTTGTACCATTGTTAAATGAAAAGTAAGCATAATGATATCTGCCATGATATAGACCAAGTAAACATGCATACATTAGGTAAATACTTTAATAGTTTATCATGCCTCGAATAATGTTCCCTTAACAAGTGCAACCAGTGACATATAAATTCACTTAAATCATATTAATACTCCATAACAATAAATTTTTAGGTTTTCACTTACACAAGTTTATACATTTTTATAGATACATTATGTCATATCAATACTGATAATTTAATGTCAAGCACTCTATGTTTTATAAAATAATACTATTGAACATATAATTCTTTGATATAGTAAATTCAACATCTATATTGCCATGGTCCAGGCTAAAACAATTTGTTATGCTAAATTTGTAACTATGTGTTGTAGATATGACCCACGGGTCTCGTCATGGAAGGCATAATCGGCTCCTTGGACATAGGGTAGCCTAGCTGACTACATGTTATTTGGGATGTTGAAAGCCTAAGTTTGGTTTTGGTAATTAATGACACCAAGTTGCTAATGCCATCGTGTCAAGTGAATTGAGTTAGGCGTAGCAACACATGTGCATGGAGATAAAGATGATAGTGAATATGCACATAGGTGATGGACAAGGAATGAGATGATCAAGGCAAAGGTATAATCATAGGATTCTCTTTTGCCGGTCTAAAGATGAGTAGAGAAGTGATTGACCGGGTTTAGGATTGATAGCCGACTATCAAGAGGGGCAATCACGGTCATCTCATGAATCAAGTGCTACTAGGTCCATATTCTTGAGCATATGCATTTAGGATCTAGTGAGTTGCTAACTCCTTGAGAAAATGATTGTGAAAATGCTAACACACATGCACATGGTGATGTACACTTGGTGGTGTTAGCACATTTGCGAAGGCGGTGGAGTTTGAGCGGTAGAGAGGGGTTTGGGTTCCTCTCTCCTTCCCGCTGAGCTTGCGAGGCGGGATTCGGCGCTTTTGTGGAAGTGAAACGCCTATTTTTCACTGCGCCGGAGGCAAAGAAACGGAGACGAAAGGAAGTCACTGGGTGACCGGACACGTGACCGGACGCGTGATCGGACGTGGCTGGAGCATTCAGTCAGTTCAACTGGCAGGCGCGCGGGGCGAAGTGCGAGGGTTTGTGACCGGAGTGTCCGATCACTTGCGGGACTGGCGCATCCCGTCACGCACCCAGGAGAGCAGCGCAAAGGGAAGGTTTGATCGGATGCGGTGGCGCGTCTGGTTACATACGACCGGACGCGTCTGGTCCACGGATCGCTCTCTGGACTCTTACTGGACTCTAACCGGATGCCGGGTGTAACGCGTCTGGTCATCTCTAGTGTCGCGTCCGGTCATGCTTTCGGCGATGTGGCGCAGGTGCGACCGGACGCTGTGGCCGCGTCCGGTCGATCTGACATGCGCGTCCGGTCAGCGCGCGCAGAGCAGTTTCTTTGTTCCTAACGGCTCTATTCTTTGAAGTGGCTTATAAATACTGCTTTGGCCGGCCTTGGGAGGCTCTCTCTGACTCTTTGAACACTTGAGACATACTTTGAACTAGAGAACATCCCTTCCACTCTTCTCCTTGCTTGGTTGCATACTCTAGTGAGATTGAGTGAGACTCAAGTGCATTGCTTAGTGATTTGCATCTAGTGGCACTTGATCCATTGAGTTGGCTCTGGATTTTTTGTTACTCTTGGGTGTTTCCCGACATCCTAGACGGCTTGGAGTAGCGGTGGTGTTGAGCTCTTGATTGGAGATTGTTTCGAGCCTCACCAAGTGATTGTGAGGGGTTTTTGAGCCTTCCTCGCGGGAGTTCGCGAATTGGCTACTCTAGTGGAGCTCGTGGCTTGGAGGATCCCCATCTTGTGAGTGGATGTGCGGCATCCGCTGAGGGTTTGACTCTTGATAGTCAATTAGCTCGCGATCCATCAAGTGGGTGCATCGTCACAACGAGGACTAGCTTGCCGAGAAGCAGGTGAACCTCGGTAAAAAATCTTGTGTCATCTCTTTGCTGAGGATTTCATCTTGTGATTGTGATTGCTTTGATTGATTGGTTCATTAGAAATATTTCTACTCATCAACGTCGGTATAACAATACTTGCTCACTCCTTTACTTGTCTACCTTTGCTAGTTGCTTAGCTTGTTATCTCTTGTAGATTCTAGCTCCTAGTTTGTGTAGTGTATTTCTTTCACCTAGGAGTAGAGTAAGTAGTGACTTAGCCTTCTTGGTGTGGATTAGAAATTATAGCCTTCATATCTACTAGAATTGTTTAGGTGGCTTGCATAGTATAGTTGAGCTAGTGTTAGAATTAGCTTCGCCATCTTTTGTACTAACTTTGTTGTTGAGTAAAGTTTGTAGAATTTTGAAAAGGCTATTCACCCCCTCTAGCCATTTAGGACCTTACAGATGTACCCAGGGTATCCTCAGCGATGTGCTACTTGAAACATAGATAAACTCTACTCTAGGAATAGAGATATTGATTGAATCCATTAGGAAACAAATGCTATTAGGACTAGGGACCAAATCCTAGTACGAAAGGAAGCCAACTTGTAACCCTGCCATTCCTCCACTATATAAGATGAGAAGGGGTCCCTAGACCTATACAACCCCATTAGAAATCTGGTAGATCCTTATTAGGAAACATCATCTCATACCCTCATAGATGAACATACGAGGCGTAGAGAAATACAATCCACCAACACATAATGTAGGGTCTGGACTTGCCTAAACTTTATATGCCTTGTGTGGCACCATCTAGTTTTTTTTCTACCACACAACGCCCTATATTCGTTGTTGGTGACAAAAACACTGACACAATTGGTGGTCTAGGTGGGGGTGCACATAGATCTCATCGATAAAGAAGCAAGATGGATCCAAGGATGAAGATTGCCGTCAACTTCACTTCTGGTCAGTCCATGCACTTCAAGAGAGCTTGGATTTTGTTGCTAACCTGGCAGGGCACCTGGACCTCGTCATTACCTTTATTAAGGGCAACTTTTGAAACCTCTATGTTGATTACATTGCCAACATTGCCATCGCCAAAAAAATCACTAGCTTAGGCTCGATCCCTCTGAGTTGATCACATCGCCATCGACATAATCGCTATGCTCAACCTCTCTGAGCCGATCATTCATTCGACTATACCACCAAGCTAGGATCTCTATTGCAAGTCGGGTTCCTCGGCATTGATCTAGTCCACCCTAGCACTGAATGACTTGGTGAATTCTTGAGGCTCAACATCAGCAACTTCCACTATACCACAGCCAATCTGCAGGGACTACGAAAGAGTCGCTATAAGTCGTTATAGCGACCAACGATCAGTCGCTATAACGTTATAGCCACCGATGTAATAGTCGCTGTAAGTGGCGTCGCTATAAATCTACTATAGCGACTGACATGGTTTATAGTGACCGATAGTTGGACGCTAATATTTATACCGACCAATGATCTGTTACATGTTTTAGCGACCAATGGTTTACTCACGGTAAGTGGCGTCGCTATTTATCCCTCATTGAACCATCTAAGTCACTTATTCCAAATCCAACACTGCCTGGGTCACAACCCATGAGGCCACAACTAACACCATATTCATGAGGCTATGGTCTAGTTGGCAAAGTGTATAACGACAAATAGCTCAGAAAAGAAAAACAATATCAAGAAGAGAAAGCAACAAAAAATAAAATATGCTTTAATACATGTTTATCTTATTTAGAATACTAAATAAGTACCTTAGATTTCAAGATATACTCCGATTGGATGGGGTAGTGAAACCCTGAGATCAAGAAAAGGAGCAAAAGAGTCGAAATTTCTATTTTGGAAATTCTGGTTCGTTTTAATACCCATAGTGAAGCGCATGTGAGAATTTGAACTAGGGCGCCAAAGCTCTCTAGTGGTCCACCATATATAGGTGAGCACTAGAGCTTTAAGATAGCTCTCAACGGCTGTGCAGAATGTTTTTAGACCAACTGGAGTTGTCTGATGGGCACTAGAGAGCATCCACCATAGCCTAGTGCTCAATCATATAGAGAGTATGCAGAGAGCTCCAATTCTCATTGGAGTTATCTAGTGATCATTGGAGATCACCCATCGGAGTTTAGCATAGAGTAATACCTAGCTCCAACATGATGTTAATGACTATTGCATTTTTCCTCACCAGTTTCCCCGGTAGCAAAATAAATAACTAAAAGAGCGCCATACACGACATGTCGGCAGGCAGTGTCAGCCGTTAGCCCGTAACGTACTGTACGTGAAACACGACAACGCGCAGAAGCAAAACGTGGCCGGCCAGCTTTTCCCGTGGCAGCAGGCTGGTGACTTTATTTTGACTAATCAGGCACGACGGAGGTGTTCCCACGCATACATCAACGTGGACACTGCAGACTTTTTCCATGATGAAGCAACGTGGACATGCATGTGCAGCTGCAGCCGTCCATCCCAGTCGAACTTGCCAGGAAAACCCATATCCTGGTCTAGAGGGTACGGAGTAGCAAGCTGGGGAAGGCGAAAACAGTTCATATTGTCACACAAGCTAGGTTTGTCCAAGTGGCAATGGTTAGAGAAGATTTCCAAACACGTGCACTGTTGAACTATTTGCGTTCCTGAGATGGTCGGAGAGAACATCCAAGTAACCACAAGGTATATAAGAATTGGATTCCGACTCTCTTATTCCTAGTCAGCGGCGGAGGCAGGATTGACGGCAGGGGGCTGCTTCCTCTTCTTCTTTCTCCCACCCCTCCTTTCCTTCTTCCTCCTTAAATTTGTAGGGGGAGCTTAGGGGGGTGCTCTATGGGAATCACAGCGGTAGGGGGGGGGGGGGGGGGGGGGGCTCGAGCCCCCCCCCCACCCTGCTCCACCACTGTTCCTAGCTAATAACCCATTACATGCGATGCAAAGACTGTTGGGTCTTGCTTGTCATATGTATCTATACCTAATAATAAAGAGGCAAAATTTCTCTCCACCCATTTTTTTGTCTGGCTCCCTTTAACTATCGGACAATTGGGAGTTTCTTCTGTCCAGACTTATATAACTTGTGCTCATACGAGTTAGAATAGCTTTTGTCTAGCGCGATACGAAGGTGGTTTCCGATTCTTCTTTTGTCCACCGTGGATCCAATTTGCTACAATGGAACTGTCTTCTGACTCCATGACGGTTTTCAATTCTCTTTTCTGATTTTCCCCGACGGTACAATTTTCTGTGATTTCTGATTTGTTTTCGTTTTCTGTTTTTTTTTCATCGGCAAGTTTTGTTTTTCGATGCATGGCCACATTTGCATTCAACGAGATATCAACTCTCCAAATCCAACACGTGATCAGGTTTGCAAACTAAAACTAGCACAATCTAAATCCAATAGGAGATCCGTTCTCAAGCCGTGCACGTGTAGGCCATGGTATATATAGAGTTTAAAGACTCAAGTCATCTAGGTAAGTTTTCTTTGCATCGTTTTTCTTTTTTGCATGGCCATTCCTGTCTTCTTTCCGTTTTTTCTAGAATATCTCCTTTTTTCCTATATATAAACATCAAAAACAAAAATAAGTAATAAATCTGATATTATAGATTTTTGAACTCTTGACTAGCTAATTCACAAACATACAAATATTCCAAGCACTAAACTATTGGTGTACTTTTGATTAGAGATAAAACTTATTTTAATTATTAGAACATGGATCAATGATCAAACCATGAACTAAAATAATTTTAAAAAGTTTGCTAGGAGAATTTTAATTCGTTAGACTTAATATGACATTGTCATATTATTAACGATATTAACTTTATTACGGATGTCGTTATCATCATAAAATAAATTATACCCATTAAAATTTATGAAAAAATGTAAAATATAAATAGATATATAACATTTTTGTCCTTATTTCCTATTAGCATATGATAGTTTTTTCTTCTCCCGTTGCAACGCACGGGCATATTTGCTAGTGGACATAGTTTCATAGTGAAACTATATTTAACTACTGTCATAATCTTAGTGTAAACTAATTAATGGCTATAAAACATGCTGGATAATCCCATAACCTTCAAGCCAAAGCTATTATCTTGTCTTTTCCAATTTCGTTCGAACAATTTAGTTTTGTTGTGCCTTAGATGTGACCATAGATAGCAGTGTCCATTTTGATGGGAATCCTTGTGTCCTCAGGTTACAACTTCAAGCTCTGATTCTCAGGTTACAACTTCAAACCCCTGACGTTTTATTAAGAATTAAAGCATGAACTTGCCAGTCCATCGCATAAGACTGAATTATACTTCCAACTTTACACAGAGATTTTTTTTCGGCAACATCAATGACACATGCTAAGGGGACACTAATTAATTCTAAGATATTAATATTTTATGATTTGAATGACTTGATAAAGCAAACTGGAAAAAAGATAGGTTATGACATTTTTAGAAGAAATAAAGTTCTTTTTACATTTATATTATATAGTTTTGAGTAGTATTTATCTTAAGAAATACTATCGTATAACTTATCCTTGTGAATTATGCACATAATGTTACCTTCTGAGATTTCTGCACATTGCAAGAATGATAGTATTTTCCAAGAAATGTGCACTTGAGAAATTAACTCATAGTTAATCCCTAGTTGTTTCGAGTAAGATATTTTCCAATAAATGTTATTGCCAAAATATTGTGGCAAGGTGAAACTGTTCAAGAACACAAGATGCACTAAGACAATTTAACCACAGTTTTGAATATCCCTACTCCACATTTATTTTCACCAACCTGTAGGCACAGATTCAATTTGATATGTCTAGGATATAATAATCTGGCAAAAACAGTAGTGTACTTAATAAGCAAAAATACAATCATTTGAGTGACACAAGGTGCTATTGTTACTCTAGCAAAAGGTGCGTGGTTTTAAGAATTGATAGACATTGATTCATCTGTTTCTAACTAAAAATTCCCATACATATCATCCTTGATATTCAAGACTGATGCTCTGGAAAATGGGTGCTTCGTCCTAAGAAGGTATAACTTGTAGAGTAATATATGTAAGCTTGGTCCACATGAGAAACTAAGGGAATAAAAAGACAAGTTCTACAAGACAAAGACATCTTGAAGACGGTGCTTCTATCCACAAAAACTCTTCTCTTCAATTAGTTATGTCATTTTATTACTGAGTTGCTTTCTCAAGTCTAGGCTTGTAGACATCTCATCCAGAAAAAGAATAACTTCCTGTTGCTGTCATTCAATTGTTAAATCCTGGACTCGAAGACAAAACTAGCCAAGAAAAGACATGAAATAAGTAAAATGAGTCCCGTAAGAAAACCATACCTTGCATTGACTGGTGCCATAAGAGTAACTATGAGTTAATTTCTCAAGTCCAGGTACATATGCTTGATTCCACACATTGCTAGCTTAGGCAACCATAACATGGTATGGACTTTGATCCATATTTCTACGTTTCTAATTTCTATATACATTTTTCTACAAGGTCACTGAGTTGTGATATCAAAATAAAATCTATTTCCTAAACAAATGTTAGCTTCATATATAAAAATAGGATTACCAAGCAGATTGTCACACGCCCAACACGGGCCGTACTCATCGACGGAGAAAACGGGCCAACTAGGGCCCGAGGAGAGGGCGTCGCCGCCACGTCACACGTCAAGTACCCAGCCCCCAGCAGCGGAGCAAGACCTGGGCCAAAGTGCCTTATTGGGCCCAAAGCAGGCCCAATGTGAACAATACCTGTGGGTACCGTAGCGATGCGCACTGTAGCCCCCGCCGCCGCCCTAGGTTAGGTTAGATCAGTTTAGATTGCTTAGAGGCTAAGTCGATCCGGGACTATAAATATAGGAGCATTGTGATCAATTGGAATTAAGAATAGAATAGCCGAAAGGCCTTTATTCTCTCCTCTCTCTCTCTTCTTCTTCCACGCGCCGCCGCCTCTCTCTCCCTCCTCTCTCCTAGTGCCGCCGCCCCAAAACTCTAACCCTAGCTGCCGCCCATCATAGCCGCCGCTGCCCAGAGCTACGCCGCCGGTCACTCCTCTCCGCCACGCTTGTTACTGAGATGGTGTCTATTAGTGAAAGCCAAGAAATTGTGCAACTATTTAAATACACAATTGACTGATGTCAATAAGACTACTTCTTGTAGTCACAAAAATTAACTTTTGGGCGTGGGCGTGGCCCCAAGTACTACTCCATTTGACTACAACATATATCGTTGTATTACAATGAAACATCCAGAGTAATTAACCAAAGCATAGAAAATTTGTTTGCGACATAACGTAGCCTTAAATGATCATGCGTATAGGAAATGTTTCGTAGGATCCAAATGGAGATATAAATGCACGGACCACTGTTTATGACGCTGACTCCTCAAAAAAAAAAAGGCAAAAATGTTTTTGTCAAAGGCTCCATCTTACTTCTTTGGACGGTACTCCTCCGACCTGTTACTGTAGCTTTGCTTTGGCTAAAGGTAGTATGACTTGAGCTAATCCATCCAAAGATAGCTTGTGAATGAAGAATTTCCCTAACAGAACAGAGCATCTGTGTTTCTCTTGCATCTTGATCATCGATTGTTTTAGAAAAAGTGCTCTAGGTAAAAATCTTCACTTTATTCTGATAAAGAACTACAGAAAGTTATGTGCCCAGGGAAGTATCTCTGAATGTCATGGCCAAGAAAGAGAAACTATGAACGACCAAAGAATTTTAGCCTTGTAATCAGACTCTTGTCATCATATGCCTTACGGAAACTGGCCTATTCCCTCAATCATGAATGTCCAATAGCTGCGAGTTGTCAAGTTCTTCTATATAACCGCCAACCAGCGCCGTGTTCCATTGACTCATGAAAAGTACTCCTGTTGTCACCCTTCAAATTATGTTCTGTTGCTCTGCCACCGTGTATGTGTCACATATTAGTTTGTTATACATTAATAACAATTATCATGCCTTTAAATACTGCAAATGATATATATGATTATTGCTATAGTTGGTCCAACTTTATGAAACTAGGAGACGGGTTGTTTTGCTATGAAACATACTTTTATGTAAAGATACATTCTATTGCAATGTTCAAATACTATAAGTAGCTTTAAAATGTTTTACAAGTTCTCTTAACAATGGATGCAGACGCCATTGAAGCTACTGCGCATCACCTGGCAATCACGGGCGATATCACTCAAATTAGATCTTCCATCCTTTGACTAGTGAAATCAAATAGTAGCAATATATTAGTTGCAATCCTTTGCAAGCTCTATCCCTTTAATTAAAAGCAGTAACACACGCAACTGGAAAAATCTACGCGCAAAAGCCAATCCGCTTCTGTTTGTGGATAACTTGGTGCTCCCATTCTTATCACAATTGCGACCTTTGAATACATAAGACGCACGTGTCTGAACGGTACGAACACTCAATGCTAGGCTACCTTACGTGTTCGAACTAACTTATCAATGTATTCAGTCAGCCTCATCGTCATGCATTGATCTCTCCCTATATATTGAACTCCATGCCGACCCTCTCATGCATGTCTTCAATCAGTTGCATAACAGTTCTCTTCTCTAACAACCAAATCATATCTTCTTCCTCTTCGTCAGCTAGTCTCTGTGTTGTTGGTCGTCGTTGATGAAGAGAACCATGGCCTGGCCTTGGTTACTGCCTTTCGGCCTCTTTTTCGTTGCCTCTGTTGCTCAAGCTGCTGTCGTGGAGCACACCTTCAATGTAATACACATGCGCATATACAGTTTTTCTTTTCTACTTCATATCTCTTTCGTTGGTCGCCATGCATATATAGTATCTGTTTAATTACGATAGTTAGTTCTGTTATGCAAGCACCATGTATGTATGTATATATGATAGTTGCTCACATATGGTTTCATATATGCATGCATGCATAAATATATTGTTTCTAATGATGTTTATGCACCGGTAGTATTTCTTGATTCTATTGGACCACTCAATATTTTTTTCTTCACATTATTAATCACTCGTGTGTTTAATTATCGCCAGGTCGGGAACCTATCTATAAGCCAGCTGTGCCAACCGGCGAGGATCATCACGGCGGTGAATGGGCAGCTCCCCGGCCCGACCCTCGAGGCCCGGGAGGGCGACATGGTGGTTGTTCACCTCGTCAACGAGTCGCCCTACAACATGACCATCCACTGGTAACGGAATTCTACTTTCAGTCATTTGCTTTTGACATTGATTTATTAGATTTATACCATCAGATGTGTCCATGTGACATGTTCAGGTACGTGATGTACCTCCGGTGCCACGTCTAGCACAGGACAAGGCCGGTACACCAGTATAGGAGTATGCCTGTGTTGCATGCACCCGAATATGCGTTGTGTACACGGGCACCCGTATATGGCAAGAAACAAGCTGTTCTTGAGTAGCAGATCTCTTGTATACATTTGTTGGTTTGTTGTCTTTTCTATTTTCTATTTTCTAAACATTTTAATTAATTAATAATTACTTAATTATTATATGCACTTCAAAATCAAGGGCTAAGATTTGTTTGAGATCTTACCTCTTATGGGGTAATGGAGGTACCTTAGCAAGGCCCAAAATTACCTAGCTAGGTCGTAGCTTATTGCTCATCCCAAGGGTACTTTGCTTGCTAACATCATTACAGATAGCTTCGATTACTGGCAGCAGTGGTATATATATAGCTGAAAGATAATGAAGTTAAAAAAAACTGTCTCCCAATGTAAAGTATGCCCATGGTGCAGTGAACGGTGGTTAATTTGTTCTTGTGACGACGAACCAGGCATGGCGTGTTCCAGCGCGGCACGCCGTGGGCGGACGGGCCGGCGATGGTGACGCAGTGCCCCGTCAAGCCGGGCGCTAACTACACGTATCGCTTCAACGTGACGGACCAGGAGGGCACGCTGTGGTGGCACGCCCACATCTCCTTCCTCCGCGCCACCGTCTACGGCGCGCTCGTCATCCGCCCCCGCGGCGGCGCCGGCGCCTACCCCTTCTCCCCCAAGCCCCACAGGGAGGAGACCGTCATCCTCGGCGAGTGGTGGAACGCCAACGTCTACGATCTGCAGCAGCAGGTGTTCCTCACGGGGGACACGAGGAAGATGCCGCCCGCCGACGCCTACACCATCAACGGCAAGCCGGGAGACTTCTACAACTGCTCCGCTGCTAACCGTATGTTAATGGCTAGATCACTGATGTTTAATATAATTAAAGCTCATGCTAATTACTGATGTCTGAAGCTGATGTTTATTTGTGTGTGTGTATATATATATATATACGGCGTGCAGAGACTTACAAGTTCCGGGTGCAGAGCAACGAGACGTACCTGCTCCGGATCATCAACGCCGCTCTCAACACGCCAATGTTCTTCAAGGTGGCGAACCACACCTTCACCGTCGTCGGCGCGGACGCCGCCTACACCACGCCGTACGAGACCGACGTGGTGATGATCGCGCCCGGGCAGACAGTGGACGCGCTCATGGTCGCGGGCGCCGCCGTTGGGCGCTACTACATGGCGGCATCCCCGTACGACAGCGCCATCCCGCCGCTGCCTTCCGATGCCTTCAGCATGACCAACGGCACGGCCATCGTTGAGTACGCTGGCTCGGCTGGGGAGGAGAAGCCGCAGCTGCCGCCGCTGACGGAGTACAACGACACGGACACGGCCTTCCGGTTCCTCTCCAACCTGACGGCGCTGGTGCTCCCCGGCAAACCGACGGTGCCGCTGTCCGTGGACACCCGCATGTTCGTCACCGTCGGGCTCGGCAACGGCGACTGCCAGCCAAAGCAGACGCTGTGCAACACTACGGGGACGACTGCCCCCATCTTCTCGGCGAGCATGAACAACGCGTCCTTCCTTCTCCCCGACGCCGTCTCCATGCTCGAGGCGCACTACAACGATTCGGCCGGCGTCTACACCCGCGACTTCCCCGACCGGCCGCCGGTCATCTTCGACTACACCGCGGACGACAACGACACGCTCAAGTACACGACCAAGTCCACCAAGGTGAGGACGCTGCGGTACAACGAGACGGTGGAGATGGTGCTGCAGAACACGCGGCTGATTGCCAAGGAGAGCCACCCCATGCACCTCCACGGCTTCAACTTCTTCGTGCTCGCCCAGGGCTTCGGCAACTACGACGAGGCCGCGGTGGCGCCGCGGTTCAACCTCGTCAACCCGCAGGAGCGCAACACCGTCGCCGTCCCCACCGGCGGCTGGGCCGTCATCCGCTTCGTCGCAAACAACCCTGGTAAAGAATCTGTACTGTACATTTTTCATAAATCGTAATTATTTATTTGCATCGATTGAAATGTACTAAAAACCAATAAGGATCAAATAAATTGTATCTATTATTTTGCAGGGATGTGGTTCATGCACTGCCACTTCGACGCCCACCTTGATCTGGGGCTGGCAATGGTGTTCGAGGTTCAGGACGGACCGACGGCGGAGACATCGGTGCCGCCGCCGCCATTGGACCTACCTCAGTGCTAAAATCGTGATTCTTTGAATTGGGTGATGGATTTGTCAACAGAAAAAGTGTACAAGCTTTGTCTACTAGCTATGTTGTGATTCTTAACTATAGTTTGTCCGATCCGTTACAAGATTATTGTTCTACTGGCATAGGGAGCACACGCATTTTTATATGTAAAAAGTCAAGTCATGGATGTGATTGTTTGAGTTTGGTGTATAAATAAATTGGATACGTACGTCAACACGTGAAGCAGCCTGGATAGGAGTTATTATTCGATCATGACATTTGACTATAGTTGCTATACTTATCCGCTCATATATATAGTTTTTTTTCGAAAGCGTGCTTAGCACGTGCTTCATTAATTAAAGAAAGTTTAGAAAGGGGTGATACACACAGCCCGGGGAGGCACGACGGTGAGATGCCTAGGCTGCCAACTGGTGGAACACATACAGAGGGCACCGGCTTTAACGGTGGTGTTTAGATAGGCGTACTAAGTTAACAACTAATCTTGCGACTAAGTAGGAGAATCGTTGCCCTTTAGGTGACCACCGCAACCACTGTCGAAACCAGGGGGGCCAGTAGGGGCCATGCCCCCCCCCCCCCCAAGCACAGTGATTTGTTTAAAATATCTATAGAAAATTCACTTGCATAGCTAAAAAAATTATTATTTCACTCTATTTTGATAATAAATATTGTGCTTTTTCGTTATGAGTACTAAATATATGTGTAAAAATTTTGAAAAGCTATTAAGGCATATATTTGTTGTACATATTTATCATGTTTACGAGGTGTATCGTATTGTCTGGCCCCCCTTATTCAAAAGTTCTGGTTCCGCCTCTGATCGCAACCAGCGACGCCAAGCTCCGAAATCCAGCAGCGATCTAGGAGTCGGCCTCCTCACAGATTAGAGCAAGGACCTGAGCCGACGTCTTGGCACTGTTGTCGAATGTCCGCCTGTTGCGCTCCTTCCGGACGCCCCAGGAGACGAGCAGCATAGTGGAGTTGAAGCCAAGCCTGAAGATCCCTGAAACTGTTGTCCGTGTCTGCTGCCACCAATCGGCCAGGGTGGATTCATCGTTCGGTCCCAGGTGCTGCAACCCAGCTCTTGCCAGCATTCGTTGCCAAACCTCGCGTGTGAATACGCACGAAGCCAGCAAATGGTCCGTGGCCTCGTCATGCTAGTCGCACAGAACGCAGGTGGCGTCCTGCTGTAGACCATGGCGCTTTAGGCGCTCGGCTGTCCATAAGCGACCGAATTCTTCTTTTGACTTGCACTGCTCGTATATATAGTCGCACAAACCGTATCTACAAATCTTGCTATTTGTAAATATATGTACAGTTAACCCAGTACGGAGCTTGCAAATGGTGAAGTTTCGCATTATGCGACAAGGTTGTGACATTAATTTGACTATTGTTAGTTGGCTCACAAGTTAACCCAGTACGAGTTTCTATCTTCTAGTCTAAGTGATCTCATTTTCGTTGACGGGCTAGGCCCCAAGAAAATAGCAAATCTGTGGCCGGCCGGTTCGATTAACCGTCATGAATGTACAATAGTTGTAAGAGTATATAACTGGCCTGGGCAACAGCTGACGTAAGTTGAACCGCGCGTTAGGGTTGAAAACAGAGCTCACCGGCTCCACCTGGACAAATGAAAGTAATGTCTTGGGCAGCAAGTTGATTGAGACACTTTTTTTTTGACACCAGTTGATTGAGACCCACTCATCTTCTATATATTTCTCCATCTCTCCACTTCTTTATCAATGAAATTGGCACTCGTGTGCCTGTTCGTTCAAGAATATAAGATATATTTCTCTCTTCTGCCTTTTGGTGTACTTAACATCATTTACTAATATTGTCCTTTGAACTTCGGGTCTTTCAACCTCTAACTTCAACCTTGCCCAAAATTTTCCCGTTTCAGAATACATGTAGTTAGGTTTAAGATTACTATTGGTTGTCGAATGTTTTTCATCACTTTGACCATCACTATATAAAATGTTATATAGATTGACAATGTAAGACAAATGTGGTTAAATTTAATATCAAAGGCACTTTCAAACGATTTATTTTTTATTTAAATGTCACATTTCATTGAAGTTGTTGCTCAAAGCTTCATCTCGTAGCACATTTTGACATTAACTGCAGGGAGTACCCAGAGGTAGATTTCTTTGAGCTTCACATGTGCACGCCATATATGGGCACATAACTAATGATCTCTCCTTGGACATAGAGATGGGGAATTGGAATTGAAGGTAGAGCACTAGAGCCCGAACAGGAAGATGTGGACTAGTACTTCACGATTATTTGTGCATCCATGTGTGCTTCCTGCTTACATCACCACCGGAAAAAAGTTGGTTGCCGACGGTCTGGAGAGCAAGCCATCGGCAAAGAACCTCTTTGCCGACGGCCATTCCAAGCCGTCGGCAAAGAACTCTTTGCCGACGGTCAGGCCGTCGGCGAAGAAAGAACGTCGGTAAAGAAAATCTTTGCCGACGGCCAGACCGTCGACAAATAAAAGCCGTCGGCGAAGATCCTCTTTGCCGACGGCCGGGCCTTCGGTAAAGAACGGCCATCAGCAAAGGAGGCCAGGGCTAACGGCAGCCCACGCCGTCCCCTTTCCCGATGGCCCAAAAGTCAGGTCGTCGACAAAGAAACCCTCCTTTGCCAACGACTACGTACTTTGGCTGTCGGCATAGGATCTTTGCCGAGGGCCAGTTGCGGCCCTCGGCAAAGTGTAATTTTTTTGTTTTTTTCATCCATTTTTTTTTCATGGTGCATTCCTACACCAAATACATCCCAATTTCAAAAATTGAGACAATTTTGACTCTTTTTGCTATATTTGGTTCATTTTTTTTGTTTCTTTGAATTTTTCCCGCAACTCTAAAGTTGAACTGTAGGTACATGAAATAATGGAATATGTTGATTCAAAAAATGGTATTCATAATGTTCGGAGTATGTTGGGACCATATCCAGGACCTCGCATAAAATTACGACCATGTTGGTGTCGTAACATGACGAGTTACGTGCACGAAAAGTGTTTTCAAATTATATAAAATCCAAACGAAGTCTGAATTTGACGAAACTTGACGAGTCGTGTTGTTATCACATGTGGAGGCTATGATAAAAATTTGAAAATGTTTGGAGCAAGTTGCGACGTCGGATGTCGAAAACTCAGACATCCCCCACGCCCCGCCGCCGCCAGCCGTCCGCGCCACCCCGAGGCCGCCGCCGCCGGCCGCCACGCCCCACCCGTACCAGCAAGGAGGAGGAGGAGGGAGGTAAAAGGAAGATAAGGAGGAAGGAGAAAGGAGGAGGAAAGGGAAGAGAAGAGGAGGAAGGAGGGAGAAGAAGGGTGGAGGAAGGAGAAGAGAGGAGAAGGAAAAGGAGAAGGAAGGAGGAAGAAGGAGAAGGAAGGAGGAAGGAGAAGGAGGAGGGAAGAGAAGAGAAGAGGAGGAAGAAGGAGGGAGAAGAAGGGTGGAGGAAGGAGAAGAGAGGAGAAGGAAAAGGAGAAGGAAGGAGGAAGAAGGAGAAGGAAGGAGGAAGGAGAAGGAGAAGGGAGGGGGAAGAAGGAAGGGGGAGGATTCTCGGTCACCGTCCACGCCCCTTGGTCATCGTCCTCGTCTCTCACGGAGAAGAAGGTAAAGGGTTGTCGGCCTTCGTGCTGTACGTGTTGTTGACGGCCTTCGTGCCGAAAATGTGGATGTGTGGCCTTCGTGTTGTATATGTGCTGTCGGCCATTGAGCTGGCTTCTTTTTTGCAGGTTTCGGAAACCTCCCCGTGCAGGAGAGGTGCTGCCGAAATTTTCTACTTATAGTGTTGTTTTTCTTGTTTTGCAGAGCAGGACCTGTCGGAGGGGACTCGGAGCACCTCGCCACTGCGCCGCTAGCCTGTCTTCACCGCCACTCTAGGTATAAATCACCTCTCTTCCTTATCGTTGTCATACTTAGGTCGCGTAACCGAGTTAGGTGTCTCCCGTCCGAAAGGGATACGCGGTCGTTGGTATGCGGATTAGTGCATATCAGCGACGGTATCTCTTTTGGATTGTCCACATTTTTTGGACAGTCCAAGGATGCATAGATGGGTTAGCTTCCATGTTCCGCCCCCGTCCGAGTTGGAGTTTCGGCAGCACCTCCCCGTTGTTCTCCAGATACACGCTCTCCCTGTCGGAACGTGTATCGGGAGAATAGCGGGGAGGTGCTGCCGAAATTCTGTCTCGGACGGGAGCGGAGCATGAAAGCTAACCTCATCTACACATCCTCGGGTGGGATTAGGACCTATCCTTCACCTATTAGATGGTAGGAACCCCTTGTAGATGCAGATGGTGCTTTTATTACTCGCTTACATTGGCGCATGACAGAGGATGGCTGACCGTGAGTGGATGTACACGGGCTTCGAAAGCAAGAGCGTGGAATGGGTTAGGGGGAAGGATAACTTCCTGAAGGAAGCATTTTCAGAGGCTGTTGCTAAAGGGTCGTTTCGGATGCCGTGTCCTTGCACAAAGTGTAAGAACCAGAAAAAGAAAGACTACACTCACATGTACAAAGATATTTTCGTGAATGGATACGTTCCGAACTATACCCGCTGGGTCTACCATGGTGAACGCCATCGTATCAGGGAGGAGGTGGTGAGACCCCAACTCGAGGAGTTTGATGCAGACGACGGGATGGCAGACTGGATGGCAGACGTACACGAAGCGTGGTTCGTTCAAGGAATGGAGTTGGACGAAGATGATCCAGAGGAGACCACACAGGCGTACTACACCATGTTGGAGGCTGCAAAGCAGCCCCTTCACGAGAACACTACGATCTCGCAACTGGATGCCATTTCACGCCTAATAGCGTTGAAGTCGTCACTAGGCATTAGTCGAGAAGGTTTTGAGGATGGGAGGAGGGAAGCAGCACGACCGGTACGCTCTGGCCAACAGTTTCATTCGTCGTTCACTCGTTTCACATATGATGTACCTTGCCTTCACATATATACCATCAACCTTGCGGGTGTAATATTGCAGGCCACGGTCGCACAGCTGCAGGCCAACCAGGAGGCCTAGGCAAGGGCCCATGACCAGAACTTGGCGACACTTACGCAGCACTACCAGCGTCAGATCTCGGACCTGGCCGGCTACTTCCGGTCCTAGATCCCGGGAACGCAGGAGCCTCCTCCCTCGATCTTCGCTCCACCACCAATTCCAGTTCTAGTTCCAGTTCCAGTGTACGGTCCAGGACTTGTTCCGGTGAGTATATTGCCTGTTGCTTTAGCTTGTGCGGCCATCCTGTAGGTAGTAATCACATAACTTGGCCTTTGTGCAGTCACCGTCGGTGGGTTCAAATCTGACTCCAGGTGCCAGCCCTCCGCTAGGTCCTTCTCCACCACAGGGCTATCCAGCTTACCCGACCTACCCCACGCAGCAGTTCATGTGGCCTCCTCCACCGTCGCATCAGGGGTGGTCGTCGTGGCCAGGGGCGCCGACGCAGCAGGGGCACTCCAAGCCGGCAAGCGTCCCTGGGCCGCACATGTGGCCCTACGGTACGTACACACCCACACAGTCGGGTTGGACTCAGTTCGAACAAGGTGGGGGCTCTGGGACACCTGGGGACGACGCACAGAGCTAGATAGTTGTCGATGTTGATGTTGATGTTAATGTTGGACATGTTTAGTGTATTTTGGACATGTATGGATGGATTTGAGCACGTTCAAGTATGGATTCATGTTGAAACTGCATTTGTTGCTGAAATGCGGTTTATTTATGATATTGTTGTGATTTATGTGATGAAATGTGAATATATCATGGTACGAATGCAAGAAAACAGAAAAAAATAAAAAAAATTCCAGCTTTGCCGACGGCCAACCGTCGGCAAAGCTAGGGCATTTTCCCAGCACGGCCCAGCTTTGCCGACGGCCACCGAAGCCGTCGGCAAAGTGACCATAACTTTACCGACGACCAGCCGTCGGCAAAGCCCTTTTTAATTACCTTTAAAAACAAAAAAATAAAAAAAAAACTCTTTGCCGACAGCTTTTATAAAAGACCGTCGGTAAAGAAATTTTCAAAAAAAATTCTTTGCCGACGGCCGACACGTCAGCCGTCGGCAAAGAACGCCGTCAACGTGACGGCGGGTGGCGTCTTTGCCGACGGTTGGAGCGGCCGTCGGCAGCTTTGCCGACAGCCTGACACGTGGCCGTCGGCAAAGCGGCGCTTTGCCGATGGCCACGTAGAAAACCGTCGGCAAAGCCTTTACCGACGGCTGAATCGCCTTTGCCGACGGCAATTGGCCGTCGGCAAAGAACCTGGATCCGGTAGTGCATGTCGTGTCACCTCTTTTTTTAAAAAATCCCTTTTTAAGACACCTTCAATTCATTTCCATAGGCGGTTACATAATCTGGCCACCGAGAACCACATATGAAAATGGTGATTTTTGCAAGCTATTTCTTATATGAACGGCCTGTAGACCGGGTGATAACGCGGATCGACCATGGGGCAATTCCATGTCAAGCTGTACACTACTAAATCGACTTTGTAAAACTGTGGTCCGCTGTTACATGAATTGTGAAACTGGAGTTTGGGCAAAGGTTAAGCATGACAACAAGAAGTAGCCCAAGTATCCAACCGTGTAACCGCAGATAAGTGAATTGGTCATTTCTTTTCTTAATAGCAGACCACTATTTTGGAGAACATTTTCACTCGATTAGGGAAAAGCTACCCTAGAACCCACTAATGGTTTTAGTATTCCCTAGCAGCACTGGACAATCATTGAAAAGAATTGGATCGTTCCAGTGACTACAATAGGGTGTTTGGGACTGCTTCACTCTATAATTTTCAGCTCTGCTACACCAAGTCCAAGCCAAACACCCCAACTCCAGATTTTGCAGCTCTAGAAAAAAATCAAATATGGGGGCAGCTCCACGTTTTTTGTGGAGCTCCTCAAGAGGTGCTCCAAGAATTGAAGTTTCCACAGTTCTCATAGAGTTAGGGTGAAATTACCCCCAATGCCACTAATTACACAGTACCGATTCGTTTTCTATTCTCATCTCTTCCACTGGCGCCCTCATCCATTCGCTCTCCTGGCCTCAGTCCTCATGCGACCTAGCGCCGCCGCCCACTCATCTCCCGGCCGCCACCCCTTTCCCGCCGGCGAGGGGACCGCCAGAATGGAGGGATCCATGGCCCCACCGCCGCCCGACCCAGTTTTTGGAGTCCCCAACACCGGCTTTGCTCTGTCCTGGGACCTCACTGCTAGCACCCAGGGTTGGGCTCCCCAGGCTCAGGCCGTCACTGCCGGTCGCCAGCGTCCACGGGCTCACCGTGCCTGGCTTGCCTGGCCAGGCCTCGCCCACCGACCAAGGTGTGCAAGCAGCCACAATTGGCTTGGCCAACCTAGGCAACGTCAATAGCCCGAGGTGGCGTGCAAGCGGCCGTGGTTAGCTTGGCTGACCCAGGCGACGTCGGCGGCCCGTGGTGGCACGCGACAGGGCAATCTAGCTAAAACAGCGAGCGGTGCACAACGCGGGCAGCCCCAGGCAGCAAGCGACGACGGTAGTGTGCAGTGCGGAGGTGAGGGGTGGGGATGGAAATAAGCATATGACTGACACGTGGGTCCCATGAATCAGGGGCAAAATGGACCATTATGATCTCCACCTCATGCTCTTGGAGCTGAAGCCATACTGCAAGCCAAACATGTGGAATTGCTTCATGGTGAAACAACAACTCTATTACGGAGCTGCTCTATGGTGAATATGGTGGAGTGGAGTTGGGTAAATCAGTCCCAAACAGTGCCAATAAATATAGCATGTTTGCTACTTCTCGTGGAGCTCTTTTACGGTGGTGGGAAGTAACCGGTGGTACTTTCAGGTTCTTTTACCCCTCTAGTTTTTTCTGACTGATGATCTGATAATTTCAATCAAAATAATTTATCAACAATTATGGGGTAAGGATACTTTGCTGACTAAGAAAAAAAATTAAACTGAGTACTGGTCCCCCGTGTACTTTGTATCGGCCCCACTAGTTTGGTATTACTTGGTACCTTGTTATGTTATCTTTTATTTTTTCACCGTTGGATTCCTACTGATGGATGTCTTGTTTTACAACCACCATAAATTTCTCATTTTTCATGACTTGGTTGCCAGATTGTTTCTGAGAAGTGTCCCTCGAACTCCAGAAAATGTTCTGTGAGGTGAGACTACAAATTTAGTTTCTCAAACAAATTATATCAGCCTGAATTGAATTGCCAATATACCATGCAATTAGCGGTCTGGAAATGAAAACACACAGTGAATTCCAACAAGCTAACAAGATTATGGCCTTGTGTTGTTCTAGAGTGTAAAGTTTTGGGGTGTCACATGGGGTGTCGTATGAAGTGCTCGGATATTGATAAAAAAAATAAATTACAGAAACCGTCAGTAAACCGCGAGACAAATTTATTAAGCCTAATTAATCCATCATTAGCACATGTGCTACTGTAGCACTTTATTGTCAAATCATGGACTAATTAGGCTTAAAAGATTCAACTAGCAAATTCCATGCAATCTGTGTAATTAGTTTTCTAATCTATATTTAATACTCCATGCATGTGTCAAACATCCCATGTGATATAGTGTAAAGTTTTAGTGTGGGAAATAAGCAAGGCCTGTGATCGGCTGCTGAGAAGGATCCGAGAACTAGTAGTCTATTAGCCCTCGTGGTACTACAGGAATATCAAGCTTCGTAGAAATAAAGGCTCCTTTTTCACGAATGATGATGAATGTTAGATCTATCAGAAGCATAGCATGAAAGTTATGCAAGTAACATTGATTTGACGTAATCAACCAAATTTTTCTCTCGGAAAAGTTGCTCTCTCTCTCTAGGATATTTTAAAATTGTCTATGGACTTTCGACCATGTAGAGACCGCACATTACAGTTTATCTATTTGATTATAGTATCCCAACACCTATGTTCAAGAACCGTAAGGGATGAAAACCTCTCCCGGCGACTTGGCGTGCATTAATGAATTAAATTTCTTGATAGCTTGCATGAAACTCTTGGTGCCATATATAATGATATATGGATGTATTTTTTTTGCGAAAAACCAGCACACTTAGACGCTCACAACGCATGCACACTCGTCCCTATAAACATACGTATGCAAACCCTACCCTTATGAATGCCTTCGAGAGACTGAGCAGACTGGACCTTGAGATTTACGAAGTCACCAAAGGCGTCTCGCTGTCAACGGGAACGTCACCTACCACTGAAAGCATCACGCCGATAAATCCTGGAATAAATCTAGGAAAATAAGCTCTCGTCCTAATTGAAAGACTTGAACCTAGGTGGATAGGTTCCAACTGATATACGGATATATCATCAACAATGAAAATCTCTGTTCTCCCTCAAACAGGATTGTGCAGCCGGTATTTAGTTGAAAATTGCTCGGTTCGTTTCGAATAGCAAACAGGACCTGAACGATTGGCACGGTCCCATCGTAGCAGATTGCATTAGTTGGATTAATTCGAAATTGGCTAGAGAGATGGGGGTTCAGGGAGCGTATTAGGTGAAAGCATCATAATCATCAAATTAAAAATTTTGTTATTTCTTCAAATAAAAAACATATACATATATTGAGCTTTCAGAAATTTGAAATTTTGCAGAGCTCTAGGTTCGGAATGTTATGGATCCATGAAGTGTAAACTCAAGCACGTTCAGTTACCAGATACCGAGATTCATAAAGACAAAATTCGGCTGTAAGTTATTAAAAAAAAAGATAAAACTTGATCCTTGCAGAGTTGCAGTGATAGCTTACATGTTTGTACTTTCGCTACCACTGGTGAGTTGCTTGTCTGATTGTTTTTTAGAAGAAAAATAAATATGAAAAAAATGATTAAATTTCCCTAGCAACGATGCTCTTGGACCAGACCAAACAGGCCTAGAAAATAATCCCAGTGCCCCTGTCACCGGTTTACATATATATGTCGGTCAGAGAAATTCCGGTTTGTGATACTGCTGCATGTTTGGTAAGTAATTCGTTGCAACCGTCACTTGGAGGCAGAAGTAAACAGATTATTTGCTACTCCAGAGGTCAGGCAAAGCGTACCCGCATCGGTTGTTTGCTGTCGGTTGCTTCCTACTAGTAGTATGCTGCACAACATACCTGAGGTACGGTCTGGAGTTCAATGGTGACAGATTGACATGACCTGTTGATCGAGCATGCACGATGCATCAACTATTCAACTCTCGTGTTACTAGAGGAGTGTGCACTCCGTCCTAAAATATCTGTCGCTTTCGTTTCTCGGAAAACAACTTTGACAAAATATATATTAAAAAATATTTATATTTATGATACATAATTAGTATTATTGGAAAGATATTTGAATCTAGTTTTTATAATAAATTTATTTAGAGATATAAATGTTACGAGTCAAAACTTATGATACGAAAATCGAAAACGACAAATAAATTAGGACAAAGAGAGTACGTATATACATCTAGTCTCCGTCTGAAGTAGGTAAGGCTCCTTTTCATCATGACTCCATGATAAGACTAAAATGTTGTTAAGAAAGTATAAGACGCGACTTCAATTTGAAACCAGTAAAAAATATTGTTTTGATGTTTTCCTCTCAGGAAAAAGTCGTCCTCTCTACGTCACTTTAGCGCTGCTTATAGACTATCAAACTCACAAGCCCATAGATATCACATGTCAACTTTATACTTTTCTTTTATAATTTTAGACACCTTCTTGACATACAATAGTATATTACTCATTCAATGATATGGAACTTTTTCAACATGAACACAACAGGTCTCAAGTCACTATTAGAAAAAATATTTTTCGAGACGCTTGGCAATCCTAAACACAACAGGGTCTTGTTAAGATGCACCCTAAAAGTTAGAATTTTTTCACTCTCTCCATCACATTAATCTTTGGACCTATGTATGAAATAGTAAATATAGGTAAAAAAATAACTAATTACACAGTTTAGTTAGAAATCACGAGATGAATCTTTTGAGCCTAGTTGGTCCACGATTGGATAATATTTGTCAAATAAGACGAAAATGGTACTATTCATCAGGTTGAATTTTTTTGCAATCTAAACATGGCCCAGGTCTCATGGATGAATACGTACAAAGAAAGGCCTGCATGATATGATTGGATATGATTTGGTCATCAGGGACTTGCACGTCAATGACAGCCAAGCATTCATTAGCTTTCTATACAAAACCTTATCTTCGTTATAGGGTACCATAGGGTGGGCTCCTATAAATATACTCCCTCCGTATTGGATTGAGAAGTCGTTTAGATAGTGACACGGTTTCCAAAACACAACTTTGACCTCTTTTTTATAAAAAAATATTTATAAAAAAGTGATATATGTATACTTTTATGAAAGTATTTTTCAAGACAAATCTATTCATATAATTTTTACATTTGTAAACTCAACAACTTAAAAGTTATTGATGATTTATATTCCTAATGTTTGATTCAAACCTTGTCCAAAATAACTTCTAAATCTGATACGGAGGGAGTATGTTCATTTTTCCAACCCTTGGAACTTGAAAAGTATGTAATCGCAAGAGCAGAAGAAGCAACTGTCAAACCCCACGCGCGCGTTTACATTTTCAGTTACGTTGTAGTACGTAATTCCGAACTTATTTCCCCCTCAACACTTCAATTCAACCAGGGGACGTTGTTAGGCACGCACTACCGTAGGACTGGGCTTCGCTACCTAGACATCCGTACCAGCTGCAACAGAGCTGGCACGGATGGACCAACCGGCACGGATGACGCGTCACTGCCGCTCAGGCTATCCGTACTCGTGGTACTCTAAATTCATTCTCTATACATTCTACTCACCAAGATTCTCTCCTCTATATCTAATTCTTTTACACCCATCCATCATCTATATCATCCTCTATTCACTGTGGGACCCATTTGTCACTTTATCTAAATATATCCATGTGAGATCTAGTTTTGAAGGATTTATTGAAACAAATTTAATGGTGTAATCAGAATTTATTTTAGTTTTTTGGTTCGTGAGTTATAACATTTTTTATTATAGAAAAAAGTGGGTTCCCCTCTGCTGCCTTCCGTGCATGCGTGATCTGTGGCTGCTGTGGTCGCTGTGCCTGCTGCGTGTGGGCCGGCTGTCCTTTAGCGTACATCCGTCATTACCAAAGCAAATAAATAAGGGCTCACAGCTGACCCCTAATGCAGTCCTATTTTAATTGGAAAGTCACTGGTGTCGCCATCACATGTTCGGACAAACGTCACCACATCCATGTACATATCCTTGATAAGGGTAACGTACTTAGTTGGGACTTTATGCTTTTCCAAGGCCCACCACATGACATTTCTCGGTACTTTGTCATATGCCTTCTCGAGGTCAATAAAGACCATGTGCAAGTCCTTCTTCTGCTGGCAGCCTTGCAATGAAATATAAATGATTTTGGTTTTGTGTGCAGGTATCTGGACACAAAACCACCATCACCAACAGCTTCATGTTTTACAGCCTTTAGTTGGAACTCGTCCACAATGTCATCAACCTCGTAAACAGCTTCTTTTAACTTTTTGAGCGATGGAGCATCCCCCATAGCTCTGTCTCCTGCTGCTTCCAGCCGGCTATTGATCTCCTGAGTTAGATCTTGGAGTTCCTGGAGATCCTCTTTCACATCCACTATAGAGCTGTACTCTTTGATGACCAGTTGAGGTAACTTGTTGCCCACAAGATTCAACATTCCAGATATTGCTGCAGACACTGCAGCAGCTTCCATACCAACCATGTTTCTGTAAGCTGAATGTTCCTATGAATCAAATTCTCGAAATAAGGAGGCATTTTATAAAGCAAAAGAGCCCATAGTGCTAGAACTTGTGCAATTCTCGGTTTTTGATATGATATCTGACCTGTGCAAACATGTGGCTAGCCCTTTAGCCTGTGATGAATGCTGCTGAAGTGCTTCTTAATTTACAGCCTTCTTGTCCCTGTCATAACATGAGAGTAAAGGGGAGAGCGATCAATGGGATTGTCATGAACACTTGGTAGGACTAAACAAATGGAGATCCCAGTGAGTGTTCCAAAAAAAAAGAGCATGAGAGCAGATGGAGTGGAGTATCCTATCCTACTATTACTAATTGGAGACCCTGAATGAATATCGATGTTAGTTATTAAGAGATGCAATAGAAAAAGATAAATCCTAGAAATCTTATTATTACTAATTGGAGGCTTCAAATGAGCCTCCGCATTAATCCAGACTCATGAGATGCACTAGAAAAAAACATATATATGTCCTAAAAAATTCTTACTCTAACTAGAAACATCTAGCATTTATGTTGATTGAGTCTAATTGTCATCACCAATAATAGCTATTGAATCAATTCTATCTTATAAAAAATATCCACCTATGCCATTATAAAAAATACATACACTAACCCTTAAAGTTTATATCCAAATTACCTATCTTTACCATTACGAAAGATATTTTAAAATATTCTCCTGAATTTGCATCTAATTACCTGTACGTGCCACTATGAATGACAATTGAAAACAACCATCTAAATTTGCATCTCAATTATCAACCTCTGGCATTATGAAAGATTATACAAAGTAGCCCCTAAACATTCTTTAAATTTCCCACACATGATATTATATGAGATGATACAAAATAACCACCTTTTTATTTGTATATACAAATTACCCACATCCTCCATTATAAAATTAAACTAAAATATCTTTATATCTATTTATAGAAACCAATATAAGCTGTCATGGAACATAAATCAACAACCATAAGTTAAGCTATATATGTTTCTAAATTACACATTTGTACCATTGTTAAATGAAAAGTAAGCATAATGATATCTGCCATGATATAGACCAAGTAAACATGCATACATTAGGTAAATACTTTAATAGTTTATCATGCCTCGAATAATGTTCCCTTAACAAGTGCAACCAGTGACATATAAATTCACTTAAATCATATTAATACTCCATAACAATAAATTTTTAGGTTTTCACTTACACAAGTTTATACATTTTTATAGATACATTATGTCATATCAATACTGATAATTTAATGTCAAGCACTCTATGTTTTATAAAATAATACTATTGAACATATAATTCTTTGATATAGTAAATTCAACATCTATATTGCCATGGTCCAGGCTAAAACAATTTGTTATGCTAAATTTGTAACTATGTGTTGTAGATATGACCCACGGGTCTCGTCATGGAAGGCATAATCGGCTCCTTGGACATAGGGTAGCCTAGCTGACTACATGTTATTTGGGATGTTGAAAGCCTAAGTTTGGTTTTGGTAATTAATGACACCAAGTTGCTAATGCCATCGTGTCAAGTGAATTGAGTTAGGCGTAGCAACACATGTGCATGGAGATAAAGATGATAGTGAATATGCACATAGGTGATGGACAAGGAATGAGATGATCAAGGCAAAGGTATAATCATAGGATTCTCTTTTGCCGGTCTAAAGATGAGTAGAGAAGTGATTGACCGGGTTTAGGATTGATAGCCGACTATCAAGAGGGGCAATCACGGTCATCTCATGAATCAAGTGCTACTAGGTCCATATTCTTGAGCATATGCATTTAGGATCTAGTGAGTTGCTAACTCCTTGAGAAAATGATTGTGAAAATGCTAACACACATGCACATGGTGATGTACACTTGGTGGTGTTAGCACATTTGCGAAGGCGGTGGAGTTTGAGCGGTAGAGAGGGGTTTGGGTTCCTCTCTCCTTCCCGCTGAGCTTGCGAGGCGGGATTCGGCGCTTTTGTGGAAGTGAAACGCCTATTTTTCACTGCGCCGGAGGCAAAGAAACGGAGACGAAAGGAAGTCACTGGGTGACCGGACACGTGACCGGACGCGTGATCGGACGTGGCTGGAGCATTCAGTCAGTTCAACTGGCAGGTGTTGACGGTCCTTAAGTATCAATTATAACTATTAAATAAATAGAGAAAAGGATCCAAATGAAACCAACACCTAGACTTAGGGTTTTATCTGACAGAATTACACGAGTTTTGCTGTTTATCTATTTCTGCAAGGGGTTATCAGGAAATACGGAAGAAAGGCCCACATGTCGGATTAATGACGGGATATTAACCGAACACGTAATTATCTTACATCTAGAAGAGTCCAGAAGCCACGAGAACGAACGGGAGGCGTAACAGAGCCGGGGACAGGGCGCCCGCCCTAGTCCTTAGGGCGCCCGCCCTGCTGGCTCAGCCAATCAGGCTCCGCCTCGAGGATTATGCTCCACCGACCTAGAGGATCAAGGAAAACCGTCCGTTCAATGTCGGTTTGATCCGACGGCCCAGATTCATCCGAAAGGGCTATATAAGCAAGGCCCCTGCCCCTGGAGGAGAGGCCCTCGTCTCATACTTCAAACCCTAATTCAGGAGGAGAGCCTCTGATCAAGCCCTAGAGCCACCACATCCACTAGATCTCTAGTTAGCATAGCTACATAGGATTAGAACTAGAAGGAGTCAATCTTCGATTGGTTCCCGGATCTGTCAAGAGGATTCTTGGTAATTCCTCTCTTGTTCTTCAATTGTTCATCATTGTTCTTCAATATTATGAATATGACTTTGTTCTATTTCAATATATTGGTTATGACTTTGCTCTACTTGATTATATTTGCAATTATATTGTTCTTAGTTTATCATAGTTATATGCTTGGCTTAGTTAGATTGGAATTATATACATGCCTAGGATCGTATAGCGTTTATCCATGTGTACAGTGGGTGAATGATAATTATTGTGTAGACGTGGTGTCTATACCGTATTTATCTGCGATTGCACCCTATATGCCGGATTGTGGGGTAGTTCGCGATAGTGACAGCTTCGTTGATTCTTATATAGTCCCCCTCTCGTGTATAGGGCAGGCAGAGCAACACTATTACAGGGGAGTGATTGCTATGTTCTTCATCTTCCTTGCTAATATTCACTATGCATGGATATAGTCTTTTCTCACCATGATTGCCAAGTATAATTGCACTAACTATGATATGCTAGACTTTATAGTTAATAATAACTTAGGGAATATCTTTGTAGTTCATCCTAATTCCATGCTAATGACTTGCTAGAATATCTGTTGAGGTGCTTATCATTATTATATGTGGCTAGCTGATCAGATTAATTATCTTTGTCACCATTATCACTTTACCTTTACTTAATGTGACATTTATACCTGTATAAAGAGATTGATAAATACTCTCGGTTATATATGCAATGATGTGTACTCAGTTCCATATTCTCATTCCATTATCAACCATGATACTTAGAAATCCCTTTCCAGTGGTAAAAATATAAATAACGATACCTGGAATACTTCCCGGTTAAAATGCTACATCGGTATTAATCTGTGCGCTTGCAGATCCCTTTTATTATTTATCTTGATGAGCAAATGCATATTTCAATACCGCGTCTCTCATGTCATGCTGGGAATGACAACTTGGCTTAAGTGGCATGAGGGATAGGTTTGGCATTTTTGGCGCCGTTATCAGAATTAGAAAACTAAGTCTACTTTTGGTAGTGACGTTAAGAATGCCCAACAAGCATTTTTTGGCGCCGTTGCCGGGGAAGGTTGATTACTAAGTAGGAATGAATATGGAACTTTGAGTCATCATTTGCATCACTAATCTGATCGAGCTTATCAATTCTCTTGTACAGTTTTACCCCTGTATTTTCCATTTTGATTATTTATTGCAGGGTGATGCATGAATAGAAGACATCTTCCAGACAACTTGTTGACGATCCCGAAGCCTTATTCAGAAGAACAAGAGCCAAGCTCAAGAAGACATCGTCAACACTTCAGCACAAAGCTTCATCCAAATCCGAAGACCGCCGAAGTTTCATCCGGAATTTGTCGATTGAATTCGAAGCCATGGCGAACAAGTCGATCCACGAGTTCTCAGCTCCCACTACGGACAACATCCGCACTGGACCTGCTGGGGAGATCGACCGCAACTTCGAGCTCAAGCCTGGACTCATCAACATGGTGCAAGCTAACCAGTTCTGTGGGAAGCCACATGAAGACGCTAGTGCTCATCTTCAACACTTCCTGGAGATCTGCAGCACTTTCACCATGGCTGAAGTCCCCAGAGACGCCATACTACTTCGCCTTTTCCCATTCTCACTGTTGGGGAGAGCGAAGCAGTGGTTCTACGCTACAAAGGAGAAGAACACTACGTGGGCACTCTGCTCCATGAACTTTCTGGCCAAATTCTTTCCCATGGGCAAGACCAATGCTCTCCGTGGGAAGATTACAAGTTTTCAGCAACAACATGATGAATCCATTCCAGAAGTATGGGAGCGTTTCCAAGACTACATCCTAGAATGTCCCCATCATGGAATGGAAAGCTGGCTGTTGATGCAGACATTTTATCATGGGCTCATTAACAGTGCCCGTGAAACCATGGATGCTGCAGCTGGAGGAGCATTCCTATCACTCACCATACCTCAAGCCACAGCTCTTGTGGAGAAGATGGCATCCAACCAAGGTTGGAATGAAGAAAGAACTCAGACACGCAAGAGAGGTGGAGGTATGCACCAGCTCAAGGAGGTAGACATGCTGTCTGCCAAGCTAGACCTACTCATGAAGAAGCTCGATGATCGAGCTGGAGAAAAGAAAGAAGTCATGCACGTCTACGACTCCCACATGACTTGTGAGGAGTGTGGAGGTACTGGACACTCGGGCAATCACTGTCCTGAGTTGCTGGAGGACGTGAACTACATCAACAATAACAACAACTACTACTACAACCGTCCTCAGCAGAATCAAGGTTGGAATCAACAGAGGCCTAACTACTCAGGTAATTACCAAGGTAACAATTCTTTCAATAATAATAATAATTATCCACCTTTGAGAGAGTTAGTATCCAACCAAGGAAAGCTAATGGATAACCTGTCTAAGAAATTGGCATCTAATGATAAAATACTAGAAAATATAAATAATAGAATGGATAATTTCTCTACTGCCATCAAGAACCAGATTAGCTTTAATAAAATGATTGAATCTCAGTTGAATCAAATAGCTGCTGCTGTTCCTGCTACTAACCCCGGTATACCATCACAACCGGAAGGACTAGAATCTGCAAATCTTGTAGACATGTTCGATGCAGGAGATTACTGGAGTAACCCTATCGTGGAAGTAAGTACTGACCGTCTGCCGGTCAAGAGAGGCGATCCAGGACGCCCCGTCATCCCGATCTCCATCGGCATGCGAGACTTCCCAGAAGCACTCTGTGACTTTGGCTCCAGCGTCAATATCATGCCCAGGGTACTCTATGAAAAACTCTTTCACAACCATTATTAGAAACAACCATGTGTTTGCAGCTTGCAGATAGGACACTGAGTTTCCCGAGAGGAATATTGAAGAACATCTGTGTCCGAGTGGGTTCCTCGTACGCTCCAGCAGACTTCGTAGTGATAGAGACCGGTTCTGATGAGAGGGCTCCCGTCATCCTAGGGAGACCATTCCTGAACACAGCGGGAGCTGTCATCTATGCTAGTGCTGCCAAGATCAGTTTCTACATCAAGGAGAGGAAGGAAACGTTTTCCTTCAAGAACAAGACCGTACAAATCCCAGAGCAACCCCAATATGAACCAAGGAAGAGGACCAACAAGAGGAACAAGAGCAAGAAGCAAGTATGGACCGAGACAGCTAAGATGGTCACTGCCGTGCACAAAGGTCAAGATCGCCAACTCAAGTCACCGTTCTTGCCTAAGAAGGACGACCCAGGTATGCCAAGCATTTATTGCTCCATTAATGGGTCCCACTTCTACAAGACACTTTGCAACACTGGGTCGGGCGTCAACATAATGGCCAAGGTCACCTATGAACTTCTGTTCGGAACCATGCCCTTAAACCCAACATATATTCAGCTCCAGATGGCAGATCAGACATTCCGACAGGTCGAAGGTACAGTAACTGACGTCCCTGTCAAGATAGACGATCACTTTGTCCATACAGACTTTCAGGTTATTGACATGGGAGAAGATGAATATGATCCACCCATCATCCTTGGAAGACCATTCCTTAGTACTGTCAAAGCAATCATTTACATTGGAACTGGAGAAGTCCACATGCACTTCCCCTCTGAGAAGGTACGTCTTTACTTTACTGACCCTAACTATGTATTTGAAGAATCCAAGCAGGTCAGGACAAGAAGAAGGCGGCGTAACCACAATCAGAAGCAACAGGTCATCAAGGACGGATGGGCAGATTATGAAGGAGAAGTGGTAAGATCTGAAGACATACCACTCAACCAACACTGTCCTAAGGAGACCAAAGCACCGAGACAGGTATGGAAAGAAAAGACAGTTGTACATGAAGAGGAGGCGCCGCCGGAACCACCGACTACGCCATCCACCAAGTCCCAGGACGACTGAACGAATAAGAGTCCCGTTCGGAGGACTTAAAAACACCGAACGCCTTGCCAAGAGATAACTTGGTAGTTATCCTTTCCTTTTAATTATTTACTTTATCTTAAATAGTTTGCTTAGTTAATCATATTCATACTATCTTAAAAAGAAAATAAAAATGTTAAAAACCCTAAAGCCCTATGTGAGTATGCGAGTGGCATAAAACCCATAAGTACATTCACTGTGGTGGCATAAAAAATATATATATATAATAAATACATAAATATTTTCTTCTGCTTTATAAAAAAAACAACATAAAAAAATCAAGGAGGCTCAGCATGATAAAGGCTAGATATTTATGCTAACACTTAATCAGTTCCACAAAGCTTTGTTGTCTATTTGAGCTTCACAGAATTCAAGGAGACTAGCAGACAGAGGACATTCTAATCGCTGTCAGGGTGCTGCCGACTTTCAAATACACCTCCGCCATCTGCTAGCTACATCAGAAGAGATTATGTCAAGATCCAGCTTGGGGGAGAGCACCTCCATTATCTTGCTAAGTATTTCTATCTTTATCTTTATATTTATATATACTTCTACCCTATAAAAATAAAAATATACATAACTATGAAAAAAACCAAATAAAGATTTTGTGCTTATATATATATATATACCTATATCTTTTGCTTAGTGTGTTTTAATAAATAAATAAAGTGGCTATGCTAAACTGAATCTAGATAATAATAAAGCTCTAGCATGGATATGATGAATAGTTGCTTTGCCTAACTTTCAAATTTGAAGTCCTCTCTCTAAGTTTAGACATAACTGTTATCATTTAAAGCTTGCTCTAAACCTGAACTTGTGGGAAGAGAACTTGATCTAAAGTCTAAGTTGTTAACGGATATGATATGGGAAGGTTGAGCTGCTGTTTATCTATTCCTAGAGATGCTAGAATTCTGGAGAATTTTATCTTTGAAAATCTTAAAATGCTACATGATGAGTTCCTGTATGATGAGAGTTTAAATTCCTACCACAGCCATACATACATGCTTGCTAGACTTTAAGCCATACCTTTACTTTTTATTGCTTATGAGCATTGAGTATAGTCAAGCTGTGTAGACCCTTAGGAGCTTGTCATGCAGTTAAAATCAAGATTCACTTGCACGATCACTCATACATGCTGCTTCTACTCCGGAAGTACGCATCCACATATATCCACTCATTCTCATCTCCAGATCCACATAAAATTATTCTACTCCTAATCCGGGAGAGAATAGCCAAAAATATTTTCCCATTCTTGTTATCCCCTGTGAAATAAATGCTCAAGCTATTTTGGTTACTACCACTTGCTATATTGTTCTAAGGAGATGAGTGCTCTATACGAGGAAATAAAAAGGGGCAAGTGCCCGGAACCTCGAAAAGAAAAAGATACGAGGAAATAAAAAGGAGCAAGTGCTCGGAACCTCGATGAAAAAAAAAGAAAAAGTGTGAGAAGAGAGGTAAAAATGGACAAGTGTCCGACAGTAGAATTAGGGGGTACAAGATACCCACCTGAGAGAGAAAAAAAAAGAAGAAGAAAGAAAATATAGAGCACCTCATTCTCCTCAAGAGCTTTAAAAGCAAGAAAGGTATGTATCCCCTCAAAAGAGCAAAAGTAGAATTAGACTTTCACCATTGTTATCATCACTATCACCATACACCATTCATTCGCCACACATGCACATCTTGATTTGACTTATTGGCTTGTTTCTCTGGATCCATGGTTTGACTATGCAATAAATATCTTGTAAGTATGTATACTTTATCTCCCACCTATGAGCTCCAGATATCAAAGCCTTATTAGAATAGGATGAGAGAGAAGGCAATGTCACTCTGCCTTATACCACAAATACTACATACTTTGCTTTGAGAGAAGGCAGACACCATTACTGCCTTGGTGAGGATCCAGAAATACCACAAAAGAGAGACCTGAGAGAGTCATACAAGGAATCTCTGAGTTTTATTTGAAAATCTGCAAAAAAACTCCAAGAGCTATAGCTGATCAAGAATAAGAGACATGGCGCTTGACTAGACTGTTCTATCTTTTAACCGCTCAAGACAAAGGTGACGGTTGCAAGCCCCATGGTGAAAGGTATAATGAGTAAGTTTTAAGTCTTGACAGTTTACTTTAACTCAGAGATGAGACTCTATTTGAAAGCATGTGTACCGTCAAAATTCAAAGGCATTTTAGCAACTACTGAGTCTCTCCTTGCTCAGGGACGAGCAAGAGGTAAGCTTGGGGGAGTTTGTTGACGGTCCTTAAGTATCAATTATAACTATTAAATAAATAGAGAAAAGGATCCAAATGAAACCAACACCTAGACTTAGGGTTTTATCTGACAGAATTCCACGAGTTTTGCTGTTTATCTATTTCTGCAAGGGGTTATCAGGAAATACGGAAGAAAGGCCCACATGTCGGATTAATGACGGGATATTAACCGAACACGTAATTATCTTACATCTAGAAGAGTCCAGAAGCCACGAGAACGAACGGGAGGCGTAACAGAGCCGGGGACAGGGCGCCCGCCCTAGTCCTTAGGGCGCCCGCCCTGCTGGCTCAGCCAATCAGGCTCCGCCTCGAGGATTATGCTCCACCGACCTAGAGGATCAAGGAAAACCGTCCGTTCAATGTCGGTTTGATCCGACGGCCCAGATTCATCCGAAAGGGCTATATAAGCAAGGCCCCTGCCCCTGGAGGAGAGGCCCTCGTCTCATACTTCAAACCCTAATTCAGGAGGAGAGCCTCTGATCAAGCCCTAGAGCCACCACATCCACTAGATCTCTAGTTAGCATAGCTACATAGGATTAGAACTAGAAGGAGTCAATCTTCGATTGGTTCCCGGATCTGTCAAGAGGATTCTTGGTAATTCCTCTCTTGTTCTTCAATTGTTCATCATTGTTCTTCAATATTATGAATATGACTTTGTTCTATTTTAATATATTGGTTATGACTTTGCTCTACTTGATTATATTTGCAATTATATTGTTCTTAGTTTATCATAGTTATATGCTTGGCTTAGTTAGATTGGAATTATATACATGCCTAGGATCGTATAGCGTTTATCCATGTGTACAGTGGGTGAATGATAATTATTGTGTAGACGTGGTGTCTATACCGTATTTATCTGCGATTGCACCCTATATGCCGGATTGTGGGGTAGTTCGCGATAGTGACAGCTTCGTTGATTCTTATATAGTCCCCCTCTCGTGTATAGGGCAGGCAGAGCAACACTATTATAGGGGAGTGATTGCTATGTTCTTCATCTTCCTTGCTAATATTCACTATGCATGGATATAGTCTTTTCTCACCATGATTGCCAAGTATAATTGCACTAACTATGATATGCTAGACTTTATAGTTAATAATAACTTAGGGAATATCTTTGTAGTTCATCCTAATTCCATGCTAATGACTTGCTAGAATATCTGTTGAGGTGCTTATCATTATTATATGTGGCTAGCTGATCAGATTAATTATCTTTGTCACCATTATCACTTTACCTTTACTTAATGTGACATTTATACCTGTATAAAGAGATTGATAAATACTCTCGGTTATATATGCAATGATGTGTACTCAGTTCCATATTCTCATTCCATTATCAACCATGATACTTAGAAATCCCTTCCCAGTGGTAAAAATATAAATAACGATACCTGGAATACTTCCCGGTTAAAATGCTACATCGGTATTAATCTGTGCGCTTGCAGATCCCTTTTATTATTTATCTTGATGAGCAAATGCATATTTCAATACCGCGTCTCTCATGTCATGCTGGGGATGACAACTTGGCTTAAGTGGCATGAGGGATAGGTTTGGCATTTTTGGCGCCGTTATCAGAATTAGAAAACTAAGTCTACTTTTGGTAGTGACGTTAAGAATGCCCAACAGCAAGCGCGCGGGGCGAAGTGCGAGGGTTTGTGACCGGAGTGTCTGATCACTTGCGGGACTGGCGCATCCCGTCACGCACCCAGGAGAGCAGCGCAAAGGAAAGGTTTGATCGGATGCGGTGGCGCGTCTGGTTACATACGACCGGACGCGTCTGGTCCACGGATCGCTCTCTGGACCCTTACTGGACTCTAACCGGACGCCGGGTGTAACGCGTCTGATCATCTCTAGTGTCGCGTCCGGTCATGCTTTTGGCGATGTGGCGCAGGTGCGACCGGACGCTGTGGCCGCGTCCGGTCGATCTGACATGCGCGTCCGGTCAACGCGCGCAGAGCAGTTTCTTTGTTCCTAACGGCTCTATTCTTTGAAGTGGCTTATAAATACTGCTTTGGCCGGCCTTGGGAGGCTCTCTCTGACTCTTTGAACACTTGAGACATACTTTGAGCTAGAGAACATCCCTTCCACTCTTCTCCTTACTTGGTTGCATACTCTAGTGAGATTGAGTGAGATTCAAGTGCATTGCTTAGTGATTTGCATCTAGTGGCACTTGATCCATTGAGTTGGCTCTGGATTTTTTGTTACTCTTGGGTGTTTCCCGACATCCTAGACGGCTTGGAGTAGCGGTGGTGTTGAGCTCTTGATTGGAGATTGTTTCGAGCCTCACCAAGTGATTGTGAGGGGTTTTTGAGCCTTCCTCGCGGGAGTTCGCGAATTGGCTACTCTAGTGGAGCTCGTGGCTTGGAGGATCCCCATCTTGTGAGTGGATATGTGGCACCCGCTGAGGATTTGACTCTTGATAGTCAATTAGCTCGCGATCCATCAAGTGGGTGCATCGTCACAACGAGGACTAGCTTGCCGAGAAGCAGGTGAACCTCGGTAAAAAATCTTGTGTCATCTCTTTGCTGAGGATTTCATCTTGTGATTGTGATTGCTTTGATTGATTGGTTCATTAGAAATATTTCTACTCATCAACGTCGGTATAACAATACTTGCTCACTCCTTTACTTGTCTACCTTTGCTAGTTGCTTAGCTTGTTATCTCTTGTAGATTCTAGCTCCTAGTTTGTGTAGTGTATTTCTTTCACCTAGGAGTAGAGTAAGTAGTGACTTAGCCTTCTTGGTGTGGATTAGAAATTATAGCCTTCATATCTACTAGAATTGTTTAGGTGGCTTGCATAGTATAGTTGAGCTAGTGTTAGAATTAGCTTCGCCATCTTTTGTACTAACTTTGTTGTTGAGTAAAGTTTGTAGAATTTTGAAAAGGCTATTCACCCCCTCTAGCCATTTAGGACCTTACAGATGTACCCAGGGTATCCTCAGCGATGTGCTACTTGAAACATAGATAAACTCTACTCTAGGAATAGAGATATTGATTGAATCCATTAGGAAACAAATGCTATTAGGACTAGGGACCAAATCCTAGTACGAAAGGAATCCAACTTGTAACCCTGCCATTCCTCCACTATATAAGGTGAGAAGGGGTCCCTAGACCTATACAACCCCATTAGAAATCTGGTAGATCCTTATTAGGAAACATCATCTCATACCCTCATAGATGAACATACGAGGCGTAGAGAAATACAATCCACCAACACATAATGTAGGGTCTGGACTTGCCTAAACTTTATATGCCTTGTGTGGCACCATCTAGTTTTTTTTCTACCACACAACGCCCTATATTCGTTGTTGGTGACAAAAACACTGACACAATTGGTGGTCTAGGTGGGGTGCACATAGATCTCATTGATAAAGAAGCAAGATGGATCCAAGGATGAAGATTGCCGTCAACTTCACTTCTGGTCAGTCCATGCACTTCAAGAGAGCTTGGATTTTGTTGCTAACCTGGCAGGGCACCTGGACCTCGTCATTACCTTTATTAAGGGCAACTTTTGAAACCTCTATGTTGATTACATTGCCAACATTGCCATCGCCAAAAAAATCACTAGCTTAGGCTCGATCCCTCTGAGTTGATCACATCGCCATCGACATAATCGCTATGCTCAACCTCTCTGAGCCGATCATTCATTCGACTATACCACCAAGCTAGGATCTCTATTGCAAGTCGGGTTCCTCGGCATTGATCTAGTCCACCCTAGCACTGAATGACTTGGTGAATTCTTGAGGCTCAACATCAGCAACTTCCACTATACCACAGCCAATCTGCAGGGACTACGAAAGAGTCGCTATAAGTCGTTATAGCGACCAACGATCAGTCGCTATAACGTTATAGCCACCGATGTAATAGTCGCTCTAAGTGGCGTCGCTATAAATCTACTATAGCGACTGACATGGTTTATAGTGACCGATAGTTGGACGCTAATATTTATACCGACCAATGATCTGTTACATGTTTTAGCGACCAATGGTTTACTCACGGTAAGTGGCGTCGCTATTTATCCCTCATTGAACCATCTAAGTCGCTTATTCCAAATCCAACACTGCCTGGGTCACAACCCATGAGGCCACAACTAACACCATATTCATGAGGCTATGGTCTAGTTGGCAAAGTGTATAACGACAAATAGCTCAGAAAAGAAAAACAATATCAAGAAGAGAAAGCAACAAAAAATAAAATATGCTTTAATACATGTTTATCTTATTTAGAATACTAAATAAGTACCTTAGATTTCAAGATATACTCCGATTGGATGGGGTAGTGAAACCCTGAGATCAAGAAAAGGAGCAAAAGAGTCGAAATTTCTATTTTGGAAATTCTGGTTCGTTTTAATACCCATAGTGAAGCGCATGTGAGAATTTGAACTAGGGCGCCAAAGCTCTCTAGTGGTCCACCATATATAGGTGAGCACTAGAGCTTTAAGATAGCTCTCAACGGCTGTGCAGAATGTTTTTAGACCAACTGGAGTTGTCTGATGGGCACTAGAGAGCATCCACCATAGCCTAGTGCTCAATCATATAGAGAGTATGCAGAGAGCTCCAATTCTCATTGGAGTTATCTAGTGATCATTGGAGATCACCCATCGGAGTTTAGCATAGAGTAATACCTAGCTCCAACATGATGTTAATGACTATTGCATTTTTCCTCACCAGTTTCCCCGGTAGCAAAATAAATAACTAAAAGAGCGCCATACACGACATGTCGGCAGGCAGTGTCAGCCGTTAGCCCGTAACGTACTGTACGTGAAACACGACAACGCGCAGAAGCAAAACGTGGCCGGCCAGCTTTTCCCGTGGCAGCAGGCTGGTGACTTTATTTTGACTAATCAGGCACGACGGAGGTGTTCCCACGCATACATCAACGTGGACACTGCAGACTTTTTCCATGATGAAGCAACGTGGACATGCATGTGCAGCTGCAGCCGTCCATCCCAGTCGAACTTGCCAGGAAAACCCATATCCTGGTCTAGAGGGTACGGAGTAGCAAGCTGGGGAAGGCGAAAACAGTTCATATTGTCACACAAGCTAGGTTTGTCCAAGTGGCAATGGTTAGAGAAGATTTCCAAACGCGTGCACTGTTGAACTATTTGCGTTCCTGAGATGGTCGGAGAGAACATCCAAGTAACCACAAGGTATATAAGAATTGGATTCCGACTCTCTTATTCCTAGTCAGCGGCGGAGGCAGGATTGACGGCAGGGGGCTGCTTCCTCTTCTTCTTTCTCCCACCCCTCCTTTCCTTCTTCCTCCTTAAATTTGTAGGGGGAGCTTAGGGGGGTGCTCTATGGGAATCACAGCGGTAGGGGGGGGGGGGGGGGGCTCGAGCCCCCCCCCACCCTGCTCCACCACTGTTCCTAGCTAATAACCCATTACATGCGATGCAAAGACTGTTGGGTCTTGCTTGTCATATGTATCTATACCTAATAATAAAGAGGCAAAATTTCTCTCCACCCATTTTTTTGTCTGGCTCCCTTTAACTATCGGACAATTGGGAGTTTCTTCTGTCCAGACTTATATAACTTGTGCTCATACGAGTTAGAATAGCTTTTGTCTAGCGCGATACGAAGGTGGTTTCCGATTCTTCTTTTGTCCACCGTGGATCCAATTTGCTACAATGGAACTGTCTTCTGACTCCATGACGGTTTTCAATTCTCTTTTCTGATTTTCCCCGACGGTACAGTTTTCTGTGATTTCTGATTTGTTTTCGTTTTCTGTTTTTTTTTCATCGGCAAGTTTTGTTTTTCGATGCATGGCCACATTTGCATTCAACGAGATATCAACTCTCCAAATCCAACACGTGATCAGGTTTGCAAACTAAAACTAGCACAATCTAAATCCAATAGGAGATCCGTTCTCAAGCCGTGCACGTGTAGGCCATGGTATATATAGAGTTTAAAGACTCAAGTCATCTAGGTAAGTTTTCTTTGCATCGTTTTTCTTTTTTGCATGGCCATTCCTGTCTTCTTTCCGTTTTTTCTAGAATATCTCCTTTTTTCCTATATATAAACATCAAAAACAAAAATAAGTAATAAATCTGATATTATAGATTTTTGAACTCTTGACTAGCTAATTCACAAACATACAAATATTCCAAGCACTAAACTATTGGTGTACTTTTGATTAGAGATAAAACTTATTTTAATTATTAGAACATGGATCAATGATCAAACCATGAACTAAAATAATTTTAAAAAGTTTGCTAGGAGAATTTTAATTCGTTAGACTTAATATGACATTGTCATATTATTAACGATATTAACTTTATTACGGATGTCGTTATCATCATAAAATAAATTATACCCATTAAAATTTATGAAAAAATGTAAAATATAAATAGATATATAACATTTTTGTCCTTATTTCCTATTAGCATATGATAGTTTTTTCTTCTCCCGTTGCAACGCACGGGCATATTTGCTAGTGGACATAGTTTCATAGTGAAACTATATTTAACTACTGTCATAATCTTAGTGTAAACTAATTAATGGCTATAAAACATGCTGGATAATCCCATAACCTTCAAGCCAAAGCTATTATCTTGTCTTTTCCAATTTCGTTCGAACAATTTAGTTTTGTTGTGCCTTAGATGTGACCATAGATAGCAGTGTCCATTTTGATGGGAATCCTTGTGTCCTCAGGTTACAACTTCAAGCTCTGATTCTCAGGTTACAACTTCAAACCCCTGACGTTTTATTAAGAATTAAAGCATGAACTTGCCAGTCCATCGCATAAGACTGAATTATACTTCCAACTTTACACAGAGATTTTTTTTCGGCAACATCAATGACACATGCTAAGGGGACACTAATTAATTCTAAGATATTAATATTTTATGATTTGAATGACTTGATAAAGCAAACTGGAAAAAAGATAGGTTATGACATTTTTAGAAGAAATAAAGTTCTTTTTACATTTATATTATATAGTTTTGAGTAGTATTTATCTTAAGAAATACTATCGTATAACTTATCCTTGTGAATTATGCACATAATGTTACCTTCTGAGATTTCTGCACATTGCAAGAACGATAGTATTTTCCAAGAAATGTGCACTTGAGAAATTAACTCATAGTTAATCCCTAGTTGTTTCGAGTAAGATATTTTCCAATAAATGTTATTGCCAAAATATTGTGGCAAGGTGAAACTGTTCAAGAACACAAGATGCACTAAGACAATTTAACCACAGTTTTGAATATCCCTACTCCACATTTATTTTCACCAACCTGTAGGCACAGATTCAATTTGATATGTCTAGGATATAATAATCTGGCAAAAACAGTAGTGTACTTAATAAGCAAAAATACAATCATTTGAGTGACACAAGGTGCTATTGTTACTCTAGCAAAAGGTGCGTGGTTTTAAGAATTGATAGACGTTGATTCATCTGTTTCTAACTAAAAATTCCCATACATATCATCCTTGATATTCAAGACTGATGCTCTGGAAAATGGGTGCTTCGTCCTAAGAAGGTATAACTTGTAGAGTAATATATGTAAGCTTGGTCCACATGAGAAACTAAGGGAATAAAAAGACAAGTTCTACAAGACAAAGACATCTTGAAGACGGTGCTTCTATCCACAAAAACTCTTCTCTTCAATTAGTTATGTCATTTTATTACTGAGTTGCTTTCTCAAGTCTAGGCTTGTAGACATCTCATCCAGAAAAAGAATAACTTCCTGTTGTTGTCATTCAATTGTTAAATCCTGGACTCGAAGACAAAACTAGCCAAGAAAAGACATGAAATAAGTAAAATGAGTCCCGTAAGAAAACCATACCTTGCATTGACTGGTGCCATAAGAGTAACTATGAGTTAATTTCTCAAGTCCAGGTACATATGCTTGATTCCACACATTGCTAGCTTAGGCAACCATAACATGGTATGGACTTTGATCCATATTTCTACGTTTCTAATTTCTATATACATTTTTCTACAAGGTCACTGAGTTGTGATATCAAAATAAAATCTATTTCCTAAACAAATGTTAGCTTCATATATAAAAATAGGATTACCAAGCAGATTGTCACACGCCCAACACGGGCCGTACTCATCGACGGAGAAAACGGGCCAACTAGGGCCCGAGGAGAGGGCGTCGCCGCCACGTCACACGTCAAGTACCCAGCCCCCAGCAGCGGAGCAAGACCTGGGCCAAAGTGCCTTATTGGGCCCAAAGCAGGCCCAATGTGAACAATACCTGTGGGTACCGTAGCGATGCGCACTGTAGCCCCCGCCGCCGCCCTAGGTTAGGTTAGATCAGTTTAGATTGCTTAGAGGCTAAGTCGATCCGGGACTATAAATATAGGAGCATTGTGATCAATTGGAATTAAGAATAGAATAGCCGAAAGGCCTTTATTCTCTCCTCTCTCTCTCTTCTTCTTCCACGCGCCGCCGCCTCTCTCTCCCTCCTCTCTCCTAGTGCCGCCGCCCCAAAACTCTAACCCTAGCTGCCGCCCATCATAGCCGCCGCTGCCCAGAGCTACGCCGCCGGTCACTCCTCTCCGCCACGCTTGTTACTGAGATGGTGTCTATTAGTGAAAGCCAAGAAATTGTGCAACTATTTAAATACACAATTGACTGATGTCAATAAGACTACTTCTTGTAGTCACAAAAATTAACTTTTGGGCGTGGGCGTGGCCCCAAGTACTACTCCATTTGACTACAACATATATCGTTGTATTACAATGAAACATCCAGAGTAATTAACCAAAGCATAGAAAATTTGTTTGCGACATAACGTAGCCTTAAATGATCATGCGTATAGGAAATGTTTCGTAGGATCCAAATGGAGATATAAATGCACGGACCACTGTTTATGACGCTGACTCCTCAAAAAAAAAAAGGCAAAAATGTTTTTGTCAAAGGCTCCATCTTACTTCTTTGGACGGTACTCCTCCGACCTGTTACTGTAGCTTTGCTTTGGCTAAAGGTAGTATGACTTGAGCTAATCCATCCAAAGATAGCTTGTGAATGAAGAATTTCCCTAACAGAACAGAGCATCTGTGTTTCTCTTGCATCTTGATCATCGATTGTTTTAGAAAAAGTGCTCTAGGTAAAAATCTTCACTTTATTCTGATAAAGAACTACAGAAAGTTATGTGCCCAGGGAAGTATCTCTGAATGTCATGGCCAAGAAAGAGAAACTATGAACGACCAAAGAATTTTAGCCTTGTAATCAGACTCTTGTCATCATATGCCTTACGGAAACTGGCCTATTCCCTCAATCATGAATGTCCAATAGCTGCGAGTTGTCAAGTTCTTCTATATAACCGCCAACCAGCGCCGTGTTCCATTGACTCATGAAAAGTACTCCTGTTGTCACCCTTCAAATTATGTTCTGTTGCTCTGCCACCGTGTATGTGTCACATATTAGTTTGTTATACATTAATAACAATTATCATGCCTTTAAATACTGCAAATGATATATATGATTATTGCTATAGTTGGTCCAACTTTATGAAACTAGGAGACGGGTTGTTTTGCTATGAAACATACTTTTATGTAAAGATACATTCTATTGCAATGTTCAAATACTATAAGTAGCTTTAAAATGTTTTACAAGTTCTCTTAACAATGGATGCAGACGCCATTGAAGCTACTGCGCATCACCTGGCAATCACGGGCGATATCACTCAAATTAGATCTTCCATCCTTTGACTAGTGAAATCAAATAGTAGCAATATATTAGTTGCAATCCTTTGCAAGCTCTATCCCTTTAATTAAAAGCAGTAACACACGCAACTGGAAAAATCTACGCGCAAAAGCCAATCCGCTTCTGTTTGTGGATAACTTGGTGCTCCCATTCTTATCACAATTGCGACCTTTGAATACATAAGACGCACGTGTCTGAACGGTACGAACACTCAATGCTAGGCTACCTTACGTGTTCGAACTAACTTATCAATGTATTCAGTCAGCCTCATCGTCATGCATTGATCTCTCCCTATATATTGAACTCCATGCCGACCCTCTCATGCATGTCTTCAATCAGTTGCATAACAGTTCTCTTCTCTAACAACCAAATCATATCTTCTTCCTCTTCGTCAGCTAGTCTCTGTGTTGTTGGTCGTCGTTGATGAAGAGAACCATGGCCTGGCCTTGGTTACTGCCTTTCGGCCTCTTTTTCGTTGCCTCTGTTGCTCAAGCTGCTGTCGTGGAGCACACCTTCAATGTAATACACATGCGCATATACAGTTTTTCTTTTCTACTTCATATCTCTTTCGTTGGTCGCCATGCATATATAGTATCTGTTTAATTACGATAGTTAGTTCTGTTATGCAAGCACCATGTATGTATGTATATATGATAGTTGCTCACATATGGTTTCATATATGCATGCATGCATAAATATATTGTTTCTAATGATGTTTATGCACCGGTAGTATTTCTTGATTCTATTGGACCACTCAATATTTTTTTCTTCACATTATTAATCACTCGTGTGTTTAATTATCGCCAGGTCGGGAACCTATCTATAAGCCAGCTGTGCCAACCGGCGAGGATCATCACGGCGGTGAATGGGCAGCTCCCCGGCCCGACCCTCGAGGCCCGGGAGGGCGACATGGTGGTTGTTCACCTCGTCAACGAGTCGCCCTACAACATGACCATCCACTGGTAACGGAATTCTACTTTCAGTCATTTGCTTTTGACATTGATTTATTAGATTTATACCATCAGATGTGTCCATGTGACATGTTCAGGTACGTGATGTACCTCCGGTGCCACGTCTAGCACAGGACAAGGCCGGTACACCAGTATAGGAGTATGCCTGTGTTGCATGCACCCGAATATGCGTTGTGTACACGGGCACCCGTATATGGCAAGAAACAAGCTGTTCTTGAGTAGCAGATCTCTTGTATACATTTGTTGGTTTGTTGTCTTTTCTATTTTCTATTTTCTAAACATTTTAATTAATTAATAATTACTTAATTATTATATGCACTTCAAAATCAAGGGCTAAGATTTGTTTGAGATCTTACCTCTTATGGGGTAATGGAGGTACCTTAGCAAGGCCCAAAATTACCTAGCTAGGTCGTAGCTTATTGCTCATCCCAAGGGTACTTTGCTTGCTAACATCATTACAGATAGCTTCGATTACTGGCAGCAGTGGTATATATATAGCTGAAAGATAATGAAGTTAAAAAAAAACTGTCTCCCAATGTAAAGTATGCCCATGGTGCAGTGAACGGTGGTTAATTTGTTCTTGTGACGACGAACCAGGCATGGCGTGTTCCAGCGCGGCACGCCGTGGGCGGACGGGCCGGCGATGGTGACGCAGTGCCCCGTCAAGCCGGGCGCCAACTACACGTATCGCTTCAACGTGACGGACCAGGAGGGCACGCTGTGGTGGCACGCCCACATCTCCTTCCTCCGCGCCACCGTCTACGGCGCGCTCGTCATCCGCCCCCGCGGCGGCGCCGGCGCCTACCCCTTCTCCCCCAAGCCCCACAGGGAGGAGACCGTCATCCTCGGCGAGTGGTGGAACGCCAACGTCTACGATCTGCAGCAGCAGGTGTTCCTCACGGGGGACACGAGGAAGATGCCGCCCGCCGACGCCTACACCATCAACGGCAAGCCGGGAGACTTCTACAACTGCTCCGCTGCTAACCGTATGTTAATGGCTAGATCACTGATGTTTAATATAATTAAAGCTCATGCTAATTACTGATGTCTGAAGCTGATGTTTATTTGTGTGTGTGTATATATATATATATACGGCGTGCAGAGACTTACAAGTTCCGGGTGCAGAGCAACGAGACGTACCTGCTCCGGATCATCAACGCCGCTCTCAACACGCCAATGTTCTTCAAGGTGGCGAACCACACCTTCACCGTCGTCGGCGCGGACGCCGCCTACACCACGCCGTACGAGACCGACGTGGTGATGATCGCGCCCGGGCAGACAGTGGACGCGCTCATGGTCGCGGGCGCCGCCGTTGGGCGCTACTACATGGCGGCATCCCCGTACGACAGCGCCATCCCGCCGCTGCCTTCCGATGCCTTCAGCATGACCAACGGCACGGCCATCGTTGAGTACGCTGGCTCGGCTGGGGAGGAGAAGCCGCAGCTGCCGCCGCTGACGGAGTACAACGACACGGACACGGCCTTCCGGTTCCTCTCCAACCTGACGGCGCTGGTGCTCCCCGGCAAACCGACGGTGCCGCTGTCCGTGGACACCCGCATGTTCGTCACCGTCGGGCTCGGCAACGGCGACTGCCAGCCAAAGCAGACGCTGTGCAACACTACGGGGACGACTGCCCCCATCTTCTCGGCGAGCATGAACAACGCGTCCTTCCTTCTCCCCGACGCCGTCTCCATGCTCGAGGCGCACTACAACGATTCGGCCGGCGTCTACACCCGCGACTTCCCCGACCGGCCGCCGGTCATCTTCGACTACACCGCGGACGACAACGACACGCTCAAGTACACGACCAAGTCCACCAAGGTGAGGACGCTGCGGTACAACGAGACGGTGGAGATGGTGCTGCAGAACACGCGGCTGATTGCCAAGGAGAGCCACCCCATGCACCTCCACGGCTTCAACTTCTTCGTGCTCGCCCAGGGCTTCGGCAACTACGACGAGGCCGCGGTGGCGCCGCGGTTCAACCTCGTCAACCCGCAGGAGCGCAACACCGTCGCCGTCCCCACCGGCGGCTGGGCCGTCATCCGCTTCGTCGCAAACAACCCTGGTAAAGAATCTGTACTGTACATTTTTCATAAATCGTAATTATTTATTTGCATCGATTGAAATGTACTAAAAACCAATAAGGATCAAATAAATTGTATCTATTATTTTGCAGGGATGTGGTTCATGCACTGCCACTTCGACGCCCACCTTGATCTGGGGCTGGCAATGGTGTTCGAGGTTCAGGACGGACCGACGGCGGAGACATCGGTGCCGCCGCCGCCATTGGACCTACCTCAGTGCTAAAATCGTGATTCTTTGAATTGGGTGATGGATTTGTCAACAGAAAAAGTGTACAAGCTTTGTCTACTAGCTATGTTGTGATTCTTAACTATAGTTTGTCCGATCCGTTACAAGATTATTGTTCTACTGGCATAGGGAGCACACGCATTTTTATATGTAAAAAGTCAAGTCATGGATGTGATTGTTTGAGTTTGGTGTATAAATAAATTGGATACGTACGTCAACACGTGAAGCAGCCTGGATAGGAGTTATTATTCGATCATGACATTTGACTATAGTTGCTATACTTATCCGCTCATATATATAGTTTTTTTTCGAAAGCGTGCTTAGCACGTGCTTCATTAATTAAAGAAAGTTTAGAAAGGGGTGATACACACAGCCCGGGGAGGCACGACGGTGAGATGCCTAGGCTGCCAACTGGTGGAACACATACAGAGGGCACCGGCTTTAACGGTGGTGTTTAGATAGGCGTACTAAGTTAACAACTAATCTTGCGACTAAGTAGGAGAATCGTTGCCCTTTAGGTGACCACCGCAACCACTGTCGAAACCAGGGGGGCCAGTAGGGGCCATGCCCCCCCCCCCCCCAAGCACAGTGATTTGTTTAAAATATCTATAGAAAATTCACTTGCATAGCTAAAAAAATTATTATTTCACTCTATTTTGATAATAAATATTGTGCTTTTTCGTTATGAGTACTAAATATATGTGTAAAAATTTTGAAAAGCTATTAAGGCATATATTTGTTGTACATATTTATCATGTTTACGAGGTGTATCGTATTGTCTGGCCCCCCTTATTCAAAAGTTCTGGTTCCGCCTCTGATCGCAACCAGCGACGCCAAGCTCCGAAATCCAGCAGCGATCTAGGAGTCGGCCTCCTCACAGATTAGAGCAAGGACCTGAGCCGACGTCTTGGCACTGTTGTCGAATGTCCGCCTGTTGCGCTCCTTCCGGACGCCCCAGGAGACGAGCAGCATAGTGGAGTCGAAGCCAAGCCTGAAGATCCCTGAAACTGTTGTCCGTGTCTGCTGCCACCAATCGGCCAGGGTGGATTCATCGTTCGGTCCCAGGTGCTGCAACCCAGCTCTTGCCAGCATTCGTTGCCAAACCTCGCGTGTGAATACGCACGAAGCCAGCAAATGGTCCGTGGCCTCGTCATGCTAGTCGCACAGAACGCAGGTGGCGTCCTGCTGTAGACCATGGCGCTTTAGGCGCTCGGCTGTCCATAAGCGACCGAATTCTTCTTTTGGCTTGCACTGCTCGTATATATAGCCGCATAAACCATATCTACAAATCTTGCTATTTGTAAATATATGTACAGTTAACCCAGTACGGAGCTTGCAAATGGTGAAGTTTCGCATTATGCGACAAGGTTGTGACATTAATTTGACTATTGTTAGTTGGCTGACAAGTTAACCCAGTACGAGTTTCTATCTTCTAGTCTAAGTGATCTCGTTTTCGCTGACGGGCTAGGCCCCAAGAAAATAGCAAATCTGTGGCCGGCCGGTTCGATTAACCATCATGAATGTATAATAGTTGTAAGAGTATATAACTGGCCTGGGCAACAGCTGACGTAAGTTGAACCGCGCGTTAGGGTTGAAAACAGAGCTCACCGGCTCCACCTGGACAAATGAAAGTAATGTCTTGGGCTGCAAGTGGATTGAGACACTTTTTTTTTACACCAGTTGATCGAGACACTTGGATGGCACGATGACGCGGATGCATCCGAGACGGCGTTTGGATTCTACCCACTCATCTTCTATATATTTCTCCATCTCTCCACTTCTTTATCAATGAAATTGGCACTCGTGTGCCTGTTCGTTCAAGAATATAAGATATATTTCTCTCTTCTGCCGTTTGGTGTACTTAACATCATTTACTAATATTGTCCTTTGAACTTCGGGTCTTTCACCCTCTAACTTCAACCTTGCCCAAAATTTTCCCGTTTCAGAATACATGTAGTTAGGTTTAAGATTACTATTGGTTGTCGAATGTTTTTCATCACTTTGACCATCACTATATAAAAAGTTATATAGATTGACAATGTAAGACAAATGTGGTTAAATTTAATATCAAAGGCACTTTCAAACGATTTATTTTTTATTTAAATGTCACATTTCATTGAAGTTGTTGCTCAAAGCTTCATCTCGTAGCACATTTTGACATTAACTGCAGGGAGTACCCAGAGGTAGATTTCTTTGAGCTTCACATGTGCACGCCATATATGGGCACATAACTAATGATCTCTCCTTGGACATAGAGATGGGGAATTGGAATTGAAGGTAGAGCACTAGAGCTCGAACAGGAAGATGTGGACTAGTACTTCACGATTATTTGTGCATCCATGTGTGCTTCCTGCTTACATGTCGTGTCACCTCTTTTTTTTTAAAAAAAACCCCTTTTTAAGACACCTTCAATTCATTTCCATAGGCGGTTACATAATCTGACCACCGAGAACCACATATGAAAATGGTGATTTTTGCAAGCTATTTCTTATATGAACGGCCTGTAGACCGGGTGATAACGCGGATCGACCATGGGGCAATTCCATGTCAAGCTGTACACTACTAAATCGACTTTGTAAAACTGTGGTCCGCTGTTACATGAATTGTAAAACTGGAGTTTGGGCAAAGGTTAAGCATGACAACAAGAAGTAGCCCAAGTATCCAACCGTGTAACCGCAGATAAGTGAATTGGTCATTTCTTTTCTTAATAGCATACCACTATTTTGGAGAACATTTTCACTCGATTAGGGAAAAGGTACCCTAGAACCCACTAATGGTTTTAGTATTCCCTAGCAGCGCTGGACAATCATTGAAAAGAATTGGATCGTTCCAGTGACTACAATAGGGTGTTTGGGACTGCTTCACTCTATAATTTTCAGCTCTGCTACACCAAGTCCAAGCCAAACACCCCCAACTCTAGATTTTGCAGCACCAGAAAAAAAAATCAAATATGGGGGCAGCTCCACGTTTTTTGTGGAGCTCCTCAAGAGGTACTCCAAGAATTGAAGTTTCCACAGTTCTCATAGAGTTAGGGTGAAATTACCCCCAATGCCACTAATTACACAGTACCGATTTGTTTTCTATTCTCATATCTTCCACTAGCGCCCTCATCCATTCGCTCTCCTGGCCTCAGTCCTCATGCGACCTAGCGCCGCCACCCACTCATCTCCCGGCCGCCACCCCTCGAGGGGACCGCCGGAATGGAGGGATCCATGGCCCCACCGCCGCCCGACCCAGTTTTTGGAGTCCCCAACGTCGGCTTTGCTCCGTCCTGGGACCTCACTGTTGGCACCCAGGGTTGGGCTCCCCAGGCTCAGGCTGTCGCTGCCGGCCGCCAGCGCCCACGGGCTCACCGCGCCTGGCTTGCCTGGCCAGGCCTCGCCCGCCGACCAAGGTGTGCAAGCAGCCACAGTTGGCTTGGCCAACCCAGGCGACGTCAATAGCCCGAGGTGGCGTGCAAGCGGCCGTGGTTAGCTTGGCCGACCCAGGCGACGTCGGCGGCCCGTGGTGGCACACGACAGGGCAATCTAGCTAAAATAGCGAGCGGTGCACAACGCGGGCAGCCCCATGCAGCAAGCGACGATGGTAGTGTGCAGTGCAGAGGTGAGGGGTGGGGATGGAAATAAGCATATGACTGACACTTGGGTCCCATGAATCAGGGGCAAAATGGACCATTATGATCTCCACCTCATGCTCTTGGAGCTGAAGCCAGACTGCAAGGCAAACATGTGGAATTGCTTCACGGTGAAACAACAACTCTATTACGGAGCTGCTCTACGGTGAATATGGTGGAGTGGAGTTGGGTAAATCAGTCCCAAACAGTGCCAATAAATATAGCATGTTTGCTACTTCTCGTGGAGCTCTTTTACGGTGGTGGGAAGTAACCGGTGGTACTTTCAGGTTCTTTTACCCCTCTAGTTTTTTCTGACTGTTGATCTGATAATTTCAATCAAAACAATTTATCAACAATTATGGGGTAAGGATACTTTGCTGACTAAGAAAAAAATTAAACTAAGTACTGGTCCCCCGTGTACTTTGTATCGGCCCCACTAGTTTGGTATTACTTGGTACCTTGTTATGTTACCTTTTATTTTTCCACCATTGGATTCCTACCGATGGATGGCTTGTTTTACAACCACCATAAATTTCTCATTTTTCATGACTGGGTTGCCAGATTGTTTCTGAGAAGTGTCCCTCGAACTCCAGAAAATGTTCTGTGAGGTGAGACTACAAATTTAGTTTCTCAAACAAATTATATCAGCCTGAATTGAATTGCCAATATACCATGCAATTAGCAGTCTGGAAATGAAAACACACAGTGAATTCCAACAAGCTAACAAGACTATGGCCTTGTGTTGTTCCAGAGTGTAAAGTTTTGGGGTGTCGTATGAAGTGCTCGGATACTGATAAAAAATAAATTACAGAAACCGTCAGTAAACCGCGAGACGAAGTTATTAAGCCTAATTAATTCATCATTAGCACATGTGTTACTGTAGCACTTTATTGTCAAATCATGGACTAATTAGGCTTAAAAGATTCGACTAGCAAATTCCATGCAATCTGTGTAATTAGTTTTTTAATCTATATTTAATACTCCTTACATGTGTCAAACATCCGATGTGATATAGTGTAAAATTTTAGTGTGGAAAGTAAACAAGGCCTGTGATTGGCTGCTGAGAAGGATCCGAGAACTAGCAGTCTATTAGCCCTCGTGGTACTACAGGAATATCAAGCTTCGTAGAAATAAGGCTCCTTTTTCACGAATGATGATGAATGTTAGATCTATCAGAAGCATAGCATGAAAGTTATGCAAGTAACATTGATTTGACGTAATCAACCAAATTTTTCTCTCGGAAAAGTTGCTCTCTCTCTAGGATATTTTAAAATTGTCTATGGACTTTCGACCGTGTAGAGACCGCACATTACAGTTTATCTATTTGATTATAGTATCCCAACACCTATGTTCAAGAACCGTAAGGGATGAAAACCTCTCCCGGCGACTTGGCGTGCATTAATGAATTAAATTTCTTGATAGCTTGCATGAAACTCTTGGTGCCATATATAATGATATATGGATGTATTTTTTTGCGAAAAACCAGTACACTTAGACGCTCACAGCACATGCACACTCGTCCCTATAAACATACGTACGCAAACTCTACCCTTATGAATGCCTTCGAGAGACTGAGCAGACTGGACCTTGAGGTTTACGAAGTCACCAAATGCGTCTCGCTGTCGACGGGAACGTCGCCTACCACTGAAAGCATAGCGCCGATAAATCTTAGAATAAATCTAGGAAAATAAGCTCTCGTCCTAATTGAAAGACTTGAATCTAGGTGGATAGGTTCCAACTGATATACAGATATATCATCAACAATGAAAATCTCTGTTCTCCCTCAAACAGGATTGTGCAGCCGGTATTTAGTTGAAAATTGCTCGGTTCGTTTCGAATAGCAAACAGGACCTGAACGATTGGCACGGTCCCATCGTAGCAGATTGCATTAGTTGGATTAATTCGAAATTAGCTAGAGAGATGGGGGTTCATGGTGCGTATTAGGTGAAAGCATCATAATCATCAAATTAAAAATTTTGTTATTTCTTCAAATAAAAACATATACATATATTGAGCTTTCAGAAATTTGAAATTTTGCAGAGCTCTAGGTTCGGAATGTTATGGATCCATGAAGTGTAAACTCAAGCACGTTCAGTTACCAGATACCGAGATTCATAAAGACAAAATTCGGCTGTAAGTTATTAAAAAAAAAAGATAAAACTTGATCCTTGCAGAGTTGCAGTGATAGCTTACATGTTTGTACTTTCGCTACCACTGGTGAGTTGCTTGTCTGATTGTTTTTTAGAAGAAAAATAAATATGAAAAAAATGATTAAATTTCCCTAGCAACGAAGCTCTTGGACCAGACCAAACAGGCCTAGAAAATAATCCCAGTGCCCCTGTCACCGGTTTACATATATATGTCGGTCAGAGAAATTCCGGTTTGTGATACTGCTGCATGTTTGGTAAGTAATTCGTTGCAACCGTCACTTGGAGGCAGAAGTAAACAGATTATTTGCTACTCCAGAGGTCAGGCAAAGCGTACCCGCATCGGTTGTTTGCTGTCGGTTGCTTCCTACTAGTATGCTGCACAACATACCTGAGGTACGTTCTGGAGTTCAATGGTGACAGATTGACATGACCTGTTGATCGAGCATGCACGATGCATCAACTATTCAACTCTCGTGTTACTGGAGGAGTGCTCGCTCCGTCCCAAAATATCTATCACTTTTGTTTCATAAGAAACAACTTTGACAAAATATATATTAAAAAATATTTATATTTATGATACATAATTGGTATTATTGGAAAGATCTTTGAATCTAGTTTTTTAATAAATTTATTTAGAGATATAAATGTTACACGTATTTTTTACCAATTAAGTCAAACTTATGACACGAAAACTGAAAATGACAAATAAATTAGGACAGATGGAGTCATCTAGTCTCCGTCTGAAGTAGGTAAGGCTCCTTTTCATCATGACTCCATGATAAGACTAAAATGTTGTTAAGAAAGTATAAGACGCAACTTCAATTTGAAACCAGTAAAAAATATTGTTTTGATGTTTTCCTCTCAGGAAAAAGTCGTCCTCTCTATGTCACTTCAGCGCTGTTTATAGACTACTGCTCCGTCCGAAAAAGAGTAACGTTTTTGACTTTTAGGCATCGTGTTTGACCGTTCGTTTTATTCAAAAATTTTGTGCAAATTATAAAATAAATAAATTATTATTAAAGTATATCTAATGATAAAATAAGTCATAACAAAATAAATAATATTTATAAAAAAAATTTAAATAAGACGGATGGTCAAACAAGATGTCTGCAATTCTAAAACGACACTCTTTTTGGGACGGAGGGAGTATCAAACTCACAAGTCCATAGATATCACATGTCAACTTTATATTTTTCTTTTATAATTTTAGACACCTTCTTGACATACTTCCTCTGTCCCTCATTAATTGTCGTTCTAGCGCCGCTTTCAACCGTCCACGTTCACAGCAAAGGATAATGCACCTGGACACGGAGAAGTAGCAGGTTCATTCGATTGATGTTGTACTTGGTCAGAAGCTAATTCGATTGATGTTGTACTTGGTCAGAAGCTAAAACGACAAGTAAAGTGGGACGGAGGGAGTACAATAGTATAGTACTCATTCAATGATATGGGACTTTTTCAACATGAACACAACAGGTCTCAAGTCACTATTAGAAAAAATATTTTTCGAGACGCTTGGCAATCCTAAACACAACAGGTCTCATGGATGACTACGTACAAAGAAAGGCCTGCATGATATGATTGGATATGATTTGGTCATCAGGGACTTGCACGTCAATGACAGCCAAGCATTCATTAGCTTTCTATACAAAACCTTATCTTCGTTATAGGGTACCATAGGGTGGGCTCCTATAGATATATGTTCATTTTTCCAACCCTTGGAACTTGAAAAGTATGTAATCGCAAGAGCAGAAGAAGCAACTGTCAAACCCCACGCGCGCGTTTACATTTTCAGTTACGTTGTAGTACGTAATTCCGAACTTATTTCCCCCTCAACACTTCAATTCAACCAGGGGACGTTGTTAGGCACGCACTACCGTAGGACTGGGCTTCGCTACCTAGACATCCGTATCAGCTGCAACAGAGCTGGCACGGATGGACCAACCGGCACGGATGACACGTCACTGCCGCTTAGGCTGTGCCGGTAGCGGAACCGGTACGGATGCCGATTCCGAGCTGATAGTGAACTCCTGCTCTGTAGTAGGGGCGGGTTTACATTTCATGCAACACAATAAAGAAAAGAAGCCTAAATTATGTGTATTGAATGAAATGAAAAGTGAAAAAAAAAACAAAACAAAAAATTGCAATACGAATTTGTGCTTGTACTTCCTGTCGTAATGCCTGTTATGGCCTGCGTGTTTTCCACGCAACAAAGGGCAAAGACACCATCTGATCAATTGATTTTTCCCATTTTGCAATGCGACAGCTGCTTTAAATAAACAATTGCTGCAAAGTTTATTCGAAATCTCAACTAACTTCCTCTTTTCGTAGAGCCAATGAAACCCCAATCAACTTGAAGAAAGAAATGAAATCTCAGTGGAATTTGGTGATATTGCACCAGTCTGATACGCTGCACCAAGCTGCCCAGGCGGTCCCATTGGCTTCTCCTGACGAAGCACCCTCTGGCCCATTGGCGACACCTGACGCAGCCCAAGTAGTGGCGGCAGTGGAACAGATCAATTGCTCCCTGCCGTCGCCACAACAATACGAGGCAGACCACAGCAGGCCGGCCCAGCATTCCAGCCCAGTGCGGCGGGAGGAGGCACCCTCTGGCCCATTGGCGACACCTGACGCAGCCCAAGTAGAGGCGGCAGTGGAACAGGTCAATTGCTCCTTCCCGTCGCCACAGGCCAGTTCACGCAGCGCAGCACCCGAATTGTGGCGCAGCAGCTGGCTCACATCCCTGCATCAAAGCGGGGTGAGCTGCTACTCATGAAGAAGATGGGTGTTCTGCCGCCTTCCGCACCAGTCTCGTCAGCGGCAAAGCGATCCTACGACGCCATCTTCACCGGCAAACTGACGACGAGTCAAGTCGCCGCTTTGGATGAGCTGTTCCCAGCGAGCAAATGCAAATCTGGTTGAGCAGCTCTGCAGGCCCTAGTGGAGGCCATCTGAGCCAAGAACACCGGCTTCCGTCGCATACTTCAATGGATAACAAGATCATTCTCTCGTGAAATGTGTGTGGCCTCAATGCGCGGGCGTGACAGGACAATGTCAGGACGTTAGTCACCGATCTTAGGCCCAGCATCGTTTGTCTGCAAGAGACTAAGCTAGACGTAGTACCACAAAACTTGGTGTACTCCATGCTTGGAATTAATTTCCATGATTATGCGTACTTGCCTGCTTCCAACACGCGAGGCGGCATCCTCATCGCAGGACGCCAGCAGGAGGTCTTGATCTTCGACGTCCATGTAGGCTGCTATTCCATTACGGTGCGGGTGCAGCAGCCTGACCAAGGGGATATAAGGGACTCAAGCTGGTGGCTGTCATCCGTTTACAGGCCATAAGATGATGCTGAGAAGGCTGTCTTCTTGGAAGAGCTGGAGGCCATTAATGATGCTTGTGTTGGGCCTTGGGCGGTCATGGGCGACTTCAACCTTATTCTGAATGACGCAGACAAGAAGAACCAGCGCATCGATAGAGCCAACCTCCGCCGATTTAGACGCGCCATGTCAGAGCTACAACTCCAGGATCTGCATCTGCATGGGTGATGCTTCACTTGGAGTAACAAACGGGACAGGCCGACACTCGTGCGCCTTGACCGCGTTCTGGTATCCATTGATTGGGACAAGATGTTCCCCAACTCCCACTTGAGAGGTCTCGGCTCCGACGCCTCGGATCACTGTCCGCTCCTCCTGCACAGTAACCTGGGAGCCATGACAAAGGCGCGCTTCCACTTTGAGGTCTTCTGACCAAAGTTTGAAGACTACGAGGAGACCATAGCCGCAGCTTGGAAGTTGTAACACCCTCGTGTTAAGAACTTAATAAAACCCTAATCATGAGCATCATTATGCATAATCATCAAGCATTGTATCAAACATGCTTTGGATGCATCAATCATAATGCATTTTGGTTCATATGTATAGTATATGTGAGTGTATGAAATGTTATCGACAATATCAATTAAGGTTCTTTGTGATTTTATGGAATGAAAATTTCTTAAACAAATACAATTTTGTTAGAATAAACTTTGAAGTGAAAAGTGTGTTCTACAATATTGAATCAAGGTTTGTTTGAGTTTTCAAGTCAAACATGTTTAATTTTGAACTCAAAATTTGAATTCAATACTGAATTCCACAACCATTTTTGGTTGTCCTGGAAAACAGTAAACAAATTCAATTTTGGAGGAATTATTAAATGGAATTTTATAAATACAATTTGTCAAACTTTGGCTCTATGCTTTGGTATGAAGTTTGTACTTTGATACTGTGCCATTGGTTGGATTGTTTGAAAGTGTTTTGGCCACTAGTTAATTACCAAACTTAGCTAATCAAAACTATTTGATCAAAAACCTAACTGAATCTAGGTTTACAGTTTTGAGTTCATGTGTTCAAAATTCAAAATCTTCAAAACTAGTGAGAATTTGAAAATCTTCAAAACTAGTAAGAATTCAAAATCTTCAAAATTCAAAATCTCTATCAGGCTGCTAGAGTAACGCCGGCAGTTGCCTGCTTGCTATGTCACGCCATGCGCCGTTTGGCCATCTCTCGTGTTTGGACGTGCGGCTGTCTACGTGGCTCGCTCGAGAAGGTGCGGGTGAAGCCCAGAGACGTCATCATCACCTTCTTAAGCCAGCCTGGCCGCTGTATCTCTTTTTTCCTCTCTTCTTCACCGCCACTGGCCATCTCCAGTCACTGGCGAAATTTGTCGTTGTTGAGCCATCCCCGCCCTATAGCTTGTGCAATCAGCTCCGTCTTCTCCTTGTGCACCGTTTGAGCCCTGTCGCAGCAGCTCTCACCACTGGAATCGCCTGGGTGCGCCGTTCCCACCGCGGTCGTCTGCCAGCGTTGCTGCAGGCCACCTCGAAGTGGCTAGCTCGCTCCGGTGAAGCTCTCTCTCTCGTGTTTTGCTTTGGCTTTGCCTTGATGCCCTGGTTGTATTGGCTTGTTCGTTTGGTCGCTACCATGCAGGACACGCCAGAAACGCCGTCGTCTTCGTCGGTTCACGCCGCCGCCGCCGTCCTCAATGCTGGCCGAGCATCTCCGCCTCGTCCCCGTCCCAACCGAGCAGCCGATCAAGTCATGGTGAGCACCCCGAGCACATAGTAAACCCTAGCTAGGCCAGCCGAGGCCTATAGCAGCCGGAGCACCTCCGTGCCTCCGTGCTGAGCTCTGCCGTGCCACCATGCCCGCGGCCGAGCTCGCACCAAGCCCTAACCCGACCAACCGATAGCCTAGATGTGTGCGCGAGAGTGAGGGGAGCACGTTGGTGCCGGTCTCGTCGCTAGCGAGGTCGCCGCCAGTAAGTACCTGCCGGTCAACGGCCGTGAACCCACGGTCACGCGCGGGGGCACTGTGCAGATGACCCAGGCCCCACTTGTCAGTCGCTGAGGTTGGGTAGGGCTGCGGTAAAATAGGGTTTTTAGCGTTTTTGTTTTTCAGAAAATACTAAAATGTGCTAAATATTGTAAAATGCTTAAATAATTCTAGAAAAATGCTAAAATGGTGAAACTAATTTTGTTAGCTTTGTTATGAGATGTTCTACATGAAAAAAATATGTGTTAGCCATGTTCAGTAATTCTTGTATGCCTAAAAATTCCAAACTTAAATAGAAGAATGCTTAATAAAATAATTATGTTGCTCAAAATATTAATCTTTTGATGTTGAAACTTTTTGTGTATGTTAATCATGTTCATAATTGCTCTCACAAAAAGTTTGGTACTGTTTTGATAAAAATTAACTTGGATAATTAATTTAAGTCTGTTTAAATGTCTTTATAAATGATTAATAAATGCTTTAATGCTTAAAATAAATTCTTGTATGACTTGTGTGTGTTTTATACACTGTTGTGAACCTGGGAACACACAAACCCCTACTGTTCTGAGGATGGTTAATCTTTTTTTACTAACATGTAATAACTTGATTTGTGGAATAATTAAACACTAAAATGAAAACTTTGGTTAGTTGGTAACAAGTTGGTTTTGTTGGCTTGCAACTGTATCATGAAGGAAAGCTGTACTCAAGTTTGTTAACTTTTGTTTGAGTTCATCTATGCACTTTTATGTGCCTCATCATGCATCATGTCATGCACTTCATCATGTTAAGCATGCATCATTTTATTACGTGTAGTGCACGAGAATGAGAAGGTTCGTGTTGATCAAGCTTCGGTGAAGGTTCATCCACCCATGTGTTGGGTTTAACTTCTGTGGACTTCTACGAATCCTGATCTTCCCAGCAACACAGGCAATCCCCGAAGCATACACCCCCTTCCTTGTTTACAAATGCTTTTATCATTTGAGTCCTATAATATGTGCATTAAGTTATAGGGGTTGATTTGAAACCCGTTGCTGTATGATTACCTTGATATTCCAATACATTTCCTTGTCACCCTTGGGTAGTTATATGCTAGTTGATGCTTAGCCCTACTTAGTTTTTAAGAGTTGCGTGATGAGTTCATCATTCACAATGGTTCTCTGCGAAATGTCCTGAGGGATGATGATTTCATCATTCAAGTTGGTACCTTATTCAGGTACAAGTAATGAAATATGGATATGGTTAATATGAGACCCGTTGCTTGCATCGAGAATATAGTCTCCGTGTAGTGCTCCGCCTGTGTCGATTGAGGGTTGTTCATTGTAGACCTGCTGATCAAGATTAAAAGTACTAACTGCATGCCCTTGGTAAGCCTAAGCTCCTCGGCAATTCCATTAGATGAAAAGACAACCGCACACTGGGAGTGGGAGATGGCAAGAGTAGCGTATACCCAAGGGGATATAGGGGACTCAAGCTGGTGGCTGTCATCCGTTTATGGGCCATAAGATGATGCTGAGAAGGCCATCTTCTTGGAAGAGCTGGAGGCCATTCGTGACGCTTGTGTTGGGCCTTGGGCGGTCACAGGCGACTTCAACCTTATTCTGAATGACGCGGACAAGAAGAACCAGCGCATCGATAGAGCCAACCTCCGCTGGTTCAGACGCGCCGTGGCAGAGCCACAACTCCAGGATCTGCAGCTGCATGGGCGATGCTTCACTTGGAGTAACGAATGGGAGAGGCCGACACTCATGCGCCTCGACCGCGTTCTGGTGTCCATTGATTGGGACGAGATGTTCCCCAACTCCCACTTGAGAGGTCTCAACTTTGACACCTCAGATCACTACCCGCTCCTCCTGCACACTAACCTGGGAGCCATGACAAAGGCGCGCTTCCACTTTGAGGTCTTCTGGCCAAAGTTCAAAGACTATGAGGGGTCCATAGCCGTAGCTTGGAAGATGTAACACCCTCGGTGTTAAGCACTTAATAAAACCCTAATCACGAGCATCATTATGCATAATCATCAAGCATCATTTCAAACATGCTTTGGATGCATCAATCATAATGCATTTTGGTTTATATGTATAGCATATGTGAGTGTATGAAATGTTATCGACAATATCAATAAAGATTCTTTGTGATTTTATCGAATGAAAAAATTTTAAACAAATACAATTTTGTTAGAATAAACTTTGAAGTGAAAAGTGTGTTCTACAATATTGAATCAAGGTTTGTTTGAGTTTTCAAGTCAAACATGTTTAATTTTAAACTCCAAATTTAAATTCTATACTGAATTCCACAGCCATTTTTGGCTATCCTGGAAAACAGTAAACAAATTCAATTTTGGAGGAATTATTAAATGGAATTTTATAAATAATATTTGTCAAACTTTGGCTCTATGCTTTGGTATGAAGTTTGTACTTTGATACTGTGCCATTGGTTGGATTGTTTGAAAGTGTTTTGGCCACTAATTAATTACCAAACTTAGGTAATCAAAACTATTTGATCAAAAACCTAACTGAATCTAGTTTTTTAGTTTTGAGTTAATGTGTTCAAAATTCAAAATCTTCAAAACTAGTAAGAATTTCAAAATCTTCAAAACCAAACATTGGTTGGATTGTTTGTAATCACCTCTTTCATCTAGTGGAAACCCCTTATCTCAGAAGTTCACTCTCTTGACTTGAGTGCGAGGATAAGGGTTGCAAAGCCCAAGCCTTAGTGACTTCCTCAACAACATGAATATAGGCAAGCCTTGGTGGCGAGCTGAACCACGGGATAAATCGTGTGTCCTCTCTTGTGTGTTGATTTGCATGATTTGCTTTCCACTTGATCTACTTGATTGTGCATGTTTGTGAGTGCAGGTACTTAGTGGACTTGCTAGTGGACATCTCCAAGCACATGTCCAAGTTTGGTTGGAGTTTCGTGTCTAGGCATAGCTGTTGCTGAGCTCTTTGCGTGGAGCGACAATGCCACGCCGTGGAGGGGTAGTGCCACTGAGCAGAGTGCCACACGAAGGAGCAGCAGTGCCGCGTAGTCTACTAAACCGCTACAAGTTTTATTTGTTGTTAATTTTTAGAAGCACCTATTTACCCCCTCTAGACGACATCAAGGTCCTTCCATGATCCATTATAGCCCCACATTTAATGTGCTCTCTCTCCTTGGAACCTTCTTTGGAATTCATTTTTCGTGCTTCCATTGAAGTATTTAAATCCCTTACTAGTTGCACCTTCTTTTGATCCCGGTTGTAATCTCGAAACCAACCCTTGTTGTTTTATGAACTTTTTGCAAGTTAATGTGTTTGACATATTTCCTTTCCATTGCTCAACCCAAGGCTTTTGGTGCTTCGAAATCTCGGGACGAGATTTCTGTAAAGAGCGAGGAGCTATAACACCCTTGGTATTAAGCACTTAATAAAACCCTAATCATGAGCATCATTATGCAAAATCATCAAGCATTGGTGTCTAGGCGTAGCTGTTGCTAAGCTCTCTACGTCCGTGGGTGCGGAAAGAAATTGACACCTTCTGCAGGAAGTTTTTCTAGGCAGGACATGAAGAATCAGTTAGAGGAAAGTGCATGGTGGCGTCGGAGGCGGTGTGCAAACCTACAGCACTTGGCGGGCTCGGCATCTCCGATCTCAAACTCGCTGGTTATGCCCTGCAAACTAGATGGCTTTGGCTGCAGAAGACAGACCAGGAGCGCGCTTGGAGCCAAGTGCCGATCAAAGCAGACACACAAGTGCACGCGTTCTTCAACGCTTCAACCTTCACGGAGGTCGGTAATGGAAGGCAAGCACTCTTCTGGGAAGATAGATGGATTGACGGAGCCTCCATACCACAGATCGCGCCAATACTTTCAGAATTGGTTCCAAGGCGAACAAGGAAAAGCCAAACAGTCTGTCAGGTGTTGGAGGGCAGACAGTGGGTTCGGGCTATCACAAGAGAGCTCTCTGTACTGGCCGTCACAGAATACCTGCGCCTTTGGGACATCATGGAGAATGTGGTGCTCTCCGATCGACCGGACAGGACAGTGTGGCGTTGGACCCCAAATGGCATCTACTCGGCAAAGTCTGCTTACAACATGCTTCATTCACGCAATCAAATTCAGAGGACATGCCTTGATTTGGAAAACTTGGGTGCCACTAAAGGTAAAAATCTTCCTATGGCTGGCCTTCAAGCGCAGGCATTGGACGGGAGACCGACGCACAAGGCACGGATTGGAGGCAAGAGAATTCTGCTACCTCTGTGATCAATACACTGAAACCATAGATCACATCGTTGCAACCTGCCCATACGCCAGGGAAGTGTGGTCACTGATCCATCAGGCGCTCGGACAGCAAATCCCACAGGCAGCGCAGACAGTCATAAGCTGGTGGTGGAAACTGCGATCGTCTTGGCAGGGGGATCAGCACCGAGGTGTGGATTCACTGTTCACGTTGGTGTCCTGCCAGTTATGGAAGGAGAGAAATTCCCGCTGCTTCCGGGATGCAGCAACCACGCCTAGTGAACTCCTCTCAGTCATAAAATGCGAAGCGGCAAAGATGGCGGGAGGCGGGCACCACAGGATTGGCAAGTCTGGCGGGACAGGCCTAGCGCTAACAGCAGCAAAGCCACCGGTAGTTCTGAATGCATGTAATCGCCTTAAGAATTAAGATGTAATCGCCGGCCAAGAGCAGGCACCTTGTAACATACTTCCCTTTCTACTTAATGAAATGATACGCAATGCTTTTACATATTCGAGGAAAAAAACATATTTGGCCTGACACACATACTGTGGAGGTCCGTTCTTGTCACTCCCGTGCACTGGCCCAGCACAGCAAACAGCCCGTGGTACGTGTCCATAGCTCGCTCCTACACAGCAGCGTGAGGCGATGGTGCGGCCGCGGGGCACGCTTGGACACCGGCTAATCGGTGTTTAGCCCCTGTTTAGTTCCTCCCCAAAAATTTATATCTTATCCCATCGAATATTCAGATACATGCATAGAGTATTAAATATAGATTAAAAAATAACTAATTACATAGTTTACGATTAATTTGCGAGACAAATTTTTTTAAGCCTAATTAGTTCATAATTTGACAATGTGGTGCTAAAGTAAAGCTACAGTAAACATATGTTAATGACGGATTAATTAGGCTTAATAAATTTGTCTCGCGGTTTACTGATGGATTCTGTAATTTATTTTTTTATTAGTATCCGAACACCCCATGCGACACCCCATGTAACACCGATATAATACCCCAAAACTTTAAACTAAATAGAGCCTTAGGCGATTACCGCACCCCACATGTGCCGTGGGGACCGTAGAACGTCAGCCCCTAGCCCACGTCTCGAAAACCACGCAACATCTTCAATTTGAAGAAAAAACTCGTAGTTTTCAAATCAGATGTTCAAATCAAATTTCGATTGCACCACTGTGATCCTCACGATGAGATATTCAAAATAAGACTACACTTGGATATACTTAGATAATTTTCTTTGTGAACATTTTTTTAAGGCGGAACAATTTATTAGGAAGCTAGAACAATTGTTCCAGGTTCACGAAAAAATTGTTCCAAAAAAAATTTATCCAAATATAGTCAAGTGTAGTCTTATTTTGAAGATCTTACTATAAGAAACATAATAGTGCAATTGGAATTTAATTTGGATACCTAATTTGAAAATTATGATTTTTTTATGTAATCACAGTGGGCTTTATTGCTACTGGGCCTTAATGGTTCAACACGGTTGATCCTCATTGCCGCGCTACATAACCTCATGTCCGCATCACAGCATGAGCACGCCGCCTCCCGTTCCTGTCCGGCTGCCCTGCTCACCGCCCACTCCGATCATCGGCTCAGCTCCTCCCTCATCGAAGACATCACAATTTGATCCCTGGGTGCGTGTTTGACAGGGCTCAGCTCCACAAGAACAAATTAGTAGCTCTAAAAGATACGACTGAACTTGCTTACATCACATAGCCTCAAGTTTTTCATATGCTTCTGCACCCACTGTTTTATGGCTGCATAATGATGCCCCGAAGATTTCATTGGGCCTGCAATAGTATGCAATTATTTAAAATTACACCATACTCAAATTATTCAGATTTGTTTTCCTTCTTTTTTTACATCTCCATCCGCAGCAGTGCAATTACTAAAGAAAAACAATTGTAACTGCTCGTGGTACTTGCAGATTCAAACTGCGATAATAATCTTTTCCTGAACATGATAACTGATTAACATTCCTTTTCATTAAGTAGCTTCAGGTTACGTTGAAAAAAAAAAGTAGCTTCACAGTATGCTCTTCTCTATGTCGATTTTGGGTGCTTACCTTTCTACAAAATAACAAAGACTCTAACTACTAGTAGTACACAACTGATGAAGTGAAGCATATTAATAGCAGCAGAAATCTTCCAACAAAACATTGCAAAGCATTTCCACAGCACTTTAGGAGTTCGGATTTATCTCTGTTCATGTACCTTGCATCATTAGAAAAGGCCAGACACTCTATCTTGAAGACACCGCACAACATGATGTGACCAAGGCATGTACTTTGCAAAAGCACCATGAGCTTGAACTATCGTACTGCACACCTCCACAGTCAAATGAATCAATACAAATACGCCTGGTGTACCTGAAATCAGAGTTCAAATTAACCTCGCACGTGCATCTGCTGTGAGTTTGATGTTTCGTCAGGTGGTGCTTGGACCCTTTTGTGTTAGAAAAAAAAGAGAGGCAGGATGGAATTGGAAAATTACCTTTTTGGATTGTGCTTTTGCTTGCTGCACGCCAGGGTGAAGGAGACGGCGGAGGCGTACCTCGGCGAGAGCGTCGCGGGGCCGTGGTCACTGTCCCGGCCTACTTCAACGACGCGCAGCGCTAGGCCACGAAGCGCGCCGGCGACGTCCTCGCGGGCCCCCCATGCTCCGCATCGTCAACGAGTCCATCGCCGCCTCCATGGCCTACGGTGTCGCGGTGGCGAGCGCCACGGCGCTGACCTCATGGAGGTGAGCTGGCGCGCGACGATGGGCCGCTTATTGGTGTCTTCGTAAATGGTGCGCTCACCGTTGGCATCGGCGGCGGTGGAGAGGTAGAGCAGCCTGGAAGGGGTGGTCCGGTTGCCCTGCTGGTCATTGGCGATGATGATCTTCTCCACCCGGCCGTTCCGGTAGACGCCGACGCGCGAGTAGGTGGTCCCCAGGTCGACGCCGATCACGGGCGGCCCGATGTTCTCGCAGGCGTCGAAATAAGGTGGCAGTAGCGCCACCACGTAAGTCGCCGGGATCACGACGATGAAAAGCAGAGCGAGCAGCAGCGTCGTCGTCGTCAACGGCGTGCTAGACGACAGCAGCGCCATGGTGTCGACTGTCGACTCGACTCGAATCTGTTGCCGATGGGCAGGGGATCGGACGTCGGTATGTACATGAAGCCACCTGCAGGTACGCAGGGCCGGCGTGTGTCGGAAGGCAATGCTCCTCTGGACGACATGCCTTGTTCAATGGTTGCCGGACGCTTGGAGCACGTGATCTGAGCCGTGCGTTTCCCAAATCGGATGGCAGTGGCGAAGCTAGAGCAGATTGATGGAGTGACCTATACGATGTTCAAAGAAAATAGCATACATAATACGCAATTACCATATTTTAACATTAAAATTTGACTTCTAGCAATAACAATGAGATTTTGGTCGAAACATAAGGTAGAGGTAAATGATAATGGAAAAAGTCTACATAACCCCCTCAACTATTTAGGGTGGACTACTTCACCCCCAAACTATAAAACCAAATTTTCTACCCCTGAACTTTCTAAAACCGGTCAAATGACCCCCAAAGCGGTTTTGGGCGGTCAAATAACACTCACCATTAACAATAAGAAGACCACGTTGAGCACTTTAGCAAAATATGTCATCCAGTCCAGGAGACCAGGATCAAGATTCCACTAGCCTAAAATAAAGAGAATAGATAGGTCAATTATTTAGCAAACAAATTATACAATTATTATCTATTAAAAGTAGATGTGTTGCATTACCCGCCAAAGATCATATTTATGCCATTTTCCTTCCATGGTCATGAAACTTCCAAACTCATCCCGGAATAAACTTCTCGATCGGCTTGTCTACAATATCTGAAACAAGAAAATTACATTTGCAAGCATAATCAAATTGTAGGTCTGCACTATTATAATGTACATATAGAAAGAGAGAAAACCCCAGCTAATACTAACCCTAATTAAACCAGTAAACCTTAATTTCAATTTGAACACTATGAATCGGATGTGATGCCTTGCCTTTTCTTTTGGACCAGAAGAGAAAGAGCCGGAGAGGCGTGAGGCCGTGAGGGACTGAGGGTGGCTGGCGGGTTCTTCCTCTGGGCGCCGCCTGCTAGTTGCGTTGTCCGGTGCTCTGCTCTGCTACTCCCTGCGTAGAGCCGTACTGCCGTAGAGATGGAAGGGAAAGGGACATCAGCGTCGCCAGCTCGCGCTCGCCGAGCAGGCAGGGCGCGTGAACTCGTGGGCGGCGGACGGCTAGATTGCAATTCGCTACGAATGGAGGCAGGCAGGCGAGGCGTCGCGTACTCATGGCTTCGAGCGGAACTGCGGAAGGAACCGCGCCTCCTCTGGAGTCTGGACCACGGACTCGACCGATGCAGGGAGTCAACGATGCTTGCACTAGAACCTGGAAGTGCGATGTGGGCTTCTTGGCTGTAGTGGGTGCCTCATCTTGGGCCATGGGGGTGCCTATTGGGCCAAATCTCTTTAGTCCTCAAGTATTTTTAGAATTTAGGGGGGTGCCTGGGCACCCGGCAGCCATAACTGGGCTTCGCCCCTATCGGATGGTCATGGGAGGGCGTGCGTGGTGGCAAGACTGTCTCCAACAGCCCTCACCTAAACCAAGATGCATTCGTTAGTTTGGATCACGCAGAAAAAAGAAGGGTCACGCACCCAAACCATCCCTTTTCCAACAGCGAACCCAAAAGCAACCCCAAACAAGGAATAGCGAGCAGCAGCAGGCAGAGATCGCGTCAGCCAGCCCGGACCAACAGCAGCTCGCGCCCACCGGCGCCAGGGACTTCCTGCTCAAGTGGTCCTACTCCTTCGGCTTCGAGCGTAGCCTCTTCATGGAGGAGGCGTCCACGGCGTCCCCGCATGCGCGACCTCCCGCGGCCGCGACTCCCGTTCGGCGGCGGTGGGGGCGCGGGCTTCGAGCGCAGCCTCACCGCAGGCGCGACCGACGGCGGGACCTCCCACGGCCGCGGCTCCCGTTCGGCGGCAGTGGGGGCACGTGCGGATTCGGGCCGCCCGCGTCTTCTCTAGTCGTACCGCGGCGACAAGCAGATCTCACTCGGGCTCCGGTCATCCCCTTTCCTGTGGTGGTGGGCCTAGCGCCTGCGTGGAGGCACAAAGAGACGGAGAGAGGACGCTTATTTGGGTTGCATGTCGCCCCTCACGCAAAATGGGTCCTGTGTTTGCCTCCTCTGTTGGAGCGTGTTTTTCACCCCTAAAACACTGTGAAGCACGCATTTTGGATATGGGTCACGTTATGCCTACGCTGTTGGAGACAGCCTAAGTTGGGAAAGCATGCATCTGCCGCCTGCTGCCTGTGGCTTGTCCAAGTTGGCGAACAAAAGCAAAGTACTACTATTAGTACTTTTGGGAATCTCAAAAGTGTCGCCCGGACATCCAGACGCCCGCATCTGTCCCGCCTGTTGCGTACACTCCACATGTCTGATGAGTCTGACCGCATGCTGCACCTGTCGTCGCCTACCTCACTTTGCTGGCATGCGGCTGCAACTGGGCACGTGCCCACCCGCCGCACATGGTGCTGCACGTACGCACCTGCTAATGCGTGTTTCGCATCGTTTCGTGGTGCTTGCCCGTGCATGCGGGTGGGGACCACCCACGGCCATGCCCTCGCACGGCTGCCCCCCTCGCTTTTCTTCTGTGTTGCGCGCCCGTGGGCATGCATACAGGTGGGGACTAGATCTACATTTGCAACACTAGATCTACTTTTGCAACATCCAGATGAAACACATGCAACATTCAGATGAAACATACATCTGAAACGCATGAAACATACTGCACCTGCTAGTGCAAACACTTGCAATATGAAGCACTTGCTACAACAAACGTCTGAAACAAGTGAAACATATGCTTGCAACATATGTGTATAACCACGACAACATATGCAACATCCAGAAAAACACTTGCAACATACTTTTAAAACAAATGAAACATTTGAAACATACATTTGCAACATACGTGTATGACCATTGCAACATATGAAACTTACAGATAAAACACTTGTAACATATGTCCAAAACAGATGAAACATTTGAAACATACACTTGCAACATATATGTATAGCCAGTGCAATATATGCAACATCCAGATGAAACATACATTTGAAACGCATGAAATATACGGAGTTCGATGCCGTGGAGTGGCAAAAAAAATTGGGCCAGCACTCAGCAGCTAATGGTCAACCGTCACGGAAGCAGCAAACGGCGCATGCAGATGTGAGCCTGCGCTCCTCTAACAAATAGCAAGCGGCCTGGCTGGGCCTACAGCTGGCTAATCCGATCCGCCAAAGTAGTAGCGCTGCAGGCAGCTTGGCCTGGGTGTAGACAACACAAAGAGAGAAAAGAGCAGGACGACAAGCAACAGCAGGCCTAGACACTAGGTAGTAGAGGGCAGGCGTGACAGGGAGGCCTACGGCCCTGGGCTCGTGCGGCTAGGAGCCTGGCCAGCTAGTCCAGCCAGCAGCAGACATAGCAGGGAGCCTCTCTCCGTGGTCACGCGCATGCCCAGTTTCCCACGTGCTGCATGCACCCCGAACTGTACGCCGAATGAGTGGCCACATACGCTCTCATGTGCTGCCTTGCAGAAAGGACGGGTACGGGCCTGCCAGACTGTAATTTCACCCCCCCTCCCTTTTTTTCTTCGACGTCACGCGCGCGGGGTCGGTCAGTTCGTTCATCCAGACACCCTCAACCAAACATTACCGATCTCAAAACTCAAACACTAGAAGGATATATGCAGTTGCATGTTTGTTTTTAGGAAATGCAGATCCATGTTGTACATGGAGTAAGATAAACACGGTAGCTTATATCGAGATAAATAGCAGTACCAAATTACAGTAAGGATGCGTTTGGTATGCATTTTCAAACGGCTTCACGACTTCAGGAGCTGTTTGAGCGCTCCACCAACCAAACGGCCTCCCAACCAACAGCTCCTCGCACAGAGTCCCACAAATTGCGCTGACGGGAACCGAAAAATCAAGCCTCACCTGGCCCCTCCTCGTCTCCGTGGACCCATCACGCGGCTATGGTCCACCTTACCCTGGGGCACGCAGAGAAGGGCCTCCAAGGCGGCAATGGCGAACGCTGACGCGGGGAAGGGAGGGGTGAGGCAGCCGATGTGGGGAGGAGCAGAGGTAGCGCAGCGTTGGGGAGGAGCGGAGGCGGCCGCCGTTGCAGGGAGGAGCGATGGCTGTGCGGCTTTGGACTTACGGCTCGAGAAGATGAGAATGAGAGATGCATGGTGGTGGGGATTGAGCGGATATAAGGTTGAGGAGTGAAAAAGAAAAGAAAAAAAAGAAAAAAGAAAAAAATAAGGGTATTGTTGACGTTTCATCATTTTGGACTAATAGGAAAAGCTGTTTTGCTAAACGGTCCACAAGAACTGCTTCAACTTCCTACGTGAATCTACTTCACAGATGAAGCCACAGCTAGACCTGTTTTAGCTGGAGCCGGAGCTCACCAAACGGGCCCTAAGTCAAACCCTGGATACGGCTCAACCCTTTTTTAGATTGGATACAGCTCGACCTGGCTCAGTTAATTTAACATGCAGGAACAACTCAGACTCGGAGAAAGCCCGGCCTCTTGTTGGAAAAGCTCTCATATTCTTCCTCTGGAACAACTTAGCAGAGCAGAGCAGAGCAGAGCAGCGTTCTCTTTCTGTTGTATATATATATACATGTTTTTTGTTGATTCAAGGGAAGTAGGGCATGCGTTTCTGTTTACAAGCGCAGCACGCTCGGTCGCCTTGCTAGCCGCGCCATCCCAAGGCCGGTGCTCTGGACCGCTCGGACGGGTCCTCCTCTATTCAGGTTGGTTCGGCTCTGAATCCTATCCTGGAGCAACAGCAAGGCAAAGAATTGCACACGACGGGGGAGCTCGATCGGTTTGTCCATGCCCACCATGCCAGTAGCAGATTTTCATTGTTACCCCGATGGCCATGCATCTTGATCGCTCCATATATTGGACCAACCCGAAGCACCCCCAGGCCCCATCAGCTGCAGTGAATGGGCTGGAATCCTCGCAGTCGCAGCCCAACTCTCCATCCCGCTTCCTTTCCTACCTGCGTTAGAGTAGCAAGGAAAATGCAACAACTTGTTTCAGCACAAGCAGCATGAAAACAGTGAGCAGTAACCGATGCATTTCTTCATTGCAGAACACAAAAACAGAGCCCGTGGTTGATGCTCCATAGCTTTTGGGTTGCTCACCTGACATATAAATCTGTTGACCTGTCGACCAAAATTTCTCACGTCACATAGACTCAAGTTCTTCATATGCTTCTTCACCCATTGCTTGATGACAGCCTAATAATGACGGCTTTGGGCCTGCAATAGTATGTAATACAATTTAAAATTAACCATATTTAAAGATCAGATTATCAGTTGTTTTCATCCCTCTTGTTTTTTTTGACATCTCCATCAGCAGCAGAAATTTTCCAACAGAACATTGCAAAGCATTTCCACAGCACTTTAGGAGTTTGGATTAATCTCTGTTCATGTACCTTGTGTCATTAGAAATGGCCTGGTACTCTATAATGAAGACACCCCACATCGTGATGTGACCAAGCCATGTACTTTACAGAAGGTCAATGACCTTGAACTATCGTACTGCACACCTCCACAATCCAATGAATCAACACTGATATGCCTGGTGTACCTGAAATCAGAGTTCAAATTAACCTCGCACATGATCTGCTGTGAGTTTGATTTTTCGTGGTGCTTGGACCCTTTTGTGTTAGAAAAAAGAGAGGCACAATGAAATTGGAGAATTACCTTTTCGAAGTGAGCTTGGACCCTTTTTAGTAAGAACAATGGCGTTTGGAAATACAGAATAATATCTCAAAACTCTCGGAGCAAGTCAATCCTACTGGGATTTGGATAACCATAAGTAAGAATGTGAACATATGCACAAGCCCAAAGCAAACTGTATCACGAAACTTGAAGTCTATTATCTGCAATGATCGAATAAGATAGACGAGGAATTAAGTTGGCCAGTGAATCTGCACAAGGTAACAGGGAACCAATCATCAGAGTCTAACGAACTCACCAGTGTAGAAGTGATAACGGGCATCCGTTTCCCCAATCCACAGATGAGGGATGTGGGAGATGAGATGCCAGTCCTTTCCCTTCCTTCTCTCGCGGCGCCTTTCCAGATCAGGGCAGCTAGAGATATCCAGTATCTACAGAGCAGTGAGGCCTTTAATCCCCTCTGCCAAGGATCTGATGCTCGGGCAGTCCCAGATCCTTAGCTGTTCAAGGGAGGTGAGGCAGCACATCGATTCAGGAACAGAAGTCAGGCCCGGGAAGGCCCATATCTCGAATTTCCTTAGAGAGCGGAGTTCCCCCAGCGATTAGGGCAGTTGGCCATTGCAGCCTCCTATTTCGAGCTCCTAGAGAGGTGAGGCACCCCAATGATTGGGGAAGGCACGTCAGGTTTTGCAAGTCCGAAATCCTGAATATGCGTAGAGAAGAAAGTTCCCCAACACAATCAGGAAGTTGCCCAAGTGCATCGCAGTATTCTATCCTGAGCTCCTGGAGGGAGGTGAGGTACCCCAAAGATTGTGGAAGGCTGCTGAGGTTTTGTAATCCCAAGATGTATAGCTTTTGTAGAGAGCAGAGCAACCCGAGACATTCTGACAGCGAGTCAAAGTCGTGTACTCCTCTGTCCTCATTTATCTGTCGTTTTCGGTTTTCGTGCCACAAGTTTGACTTGATTTGTGAAAAATACGTGTAATATTTTTATCTCCAAATAAATTTATTAAAAAACTAGATTTTTTTTTGATGAAATAGGAGGGGTGAAAAACCCCTACTGGAATTTTATTGAAAGTAAAGAAAAATTACATGTCCTGCAGAGAGGACTCAAGAAACATAAAAAGTCAAAAAGAAAATAGCTAGAATTACACAAAAGTTTCTAGCCATTGATCTATACAAGGATGAGAACTAGCTTTTGCTCTTAGACTAACTAGAGAAAATTCCTGTTTAAAAACAGTCTTACACCTGTAAACTGAATGAGCAAGATTTCTGAAGATGATGTCATTCCTCATCATCCAAATAGCCCAGCACATGGTGATAATGATTTCCTTAAAAAAAGATAGTCTAATCTGAATTTTGAGGCCTTCAAGAATGATGAAAATGTCATCTGAATTTGGGATAATGAGATTTAGACTATACCAACATGTCATAGCAAAGGGGCAGTGAAATAAAAGATGGAGCAAGTCTTCCTCAATATTAAGGTTGCAGAAAACACAGGTAAAGTCAGGCAGGTGCATATTTCTTCTTCTCAGTAAACCCCTGGTGCTAAGTCTGTCTTTAAGGACTAGCCAGAAAAAGAATTTTCTCTTGTTTTGACATGAAGACCTCCATAACCATTTATAAGCAGCGTGAACTTGACGATGACCAATTAAGAATTTATAAACCTTTCTGGACTGACAGAGAGGACTTCCCCAAAGAAAAGACCTGACATCATTACTCGGGCCCAAAGGCAGAGACGGTAAAGTTGATGAAATTTGTTGAAACTGCAGATAAGCCTCATTGGAAAGTGGAAGAGAAAACAAGTCCTGAAGAAGAGGTGTGGAGGCTGCAACATTAACAGAAATGAGTTTATTTTTAGCATATGAAAACAACTGAGGGTATCTCTGGTTCCATGGTTGGTCATTCCAGTCGTCATACCATAATAAGCAAGAAGTACCATTGTTTAAAAGAGGAGTGACAATTTCCTTGAAAAGAGTCAATAATTTAAGAACATCACGCCACCAAAAAGACCATTTAAAAACTCTCCCAGAGAAAGGAAGCTTTCCCATTGTGAAATGATGATCCCAAACAAGCTGTACCCAGAGTACATCGTACCTGTTGAAAAATTTGTGAAGTTGTTTCATCAGGAGACTTTTGTTTTGAGCATTGAGGTCAATGACACCCAGACCTCCTTCTTCTTTGGATAAACAAACTTGAGGCCAAGCTGCCTTTGGGGGTTTCTTATTGTTCAAGTCAGAGCCTCTCCACAGGCAGTGCTTCCTGTATTTATCAATTTGCTTGAGTAATTAAAAAACTAGATTCAAAGATCTTTTCAATAATACCAATTATGTACCATAAATATTAATATTTTTTAATATATATTTTGTTAAAGTTATTTCTCGGAAAGAGAAAACGATAGATATTTTGGGACGGAGGGAGTATACCGTCAGTCATTAATTATTACCAGAGTCTGCAGAGACAGAGAGCAGAGGTCTCGCACCCACCCACTGGAACAAATAGTTAGTTCTTTGAGGGACCTGAGCGGCTGCATTGATGAAGCAGGGATCAAACCACCGCAGAACCAAATGTCCAACTTTTCCAGATAACAGAGCTCCCCCAGCCACGCGGGAAGCATACGGAGAGTTCCGCAGAATTCAATCCACAGGGTTCGGAGGGACGCAAGGCTCCGCATGCTCTCCGGCAGCTCGGTTAGGCCATGACACATCTCAATTTTCAAGGACTCCAGTCCTGTCAAGTGTTGCAGCAGCTCCCATCGACATCCTGATCCATATGATGCTGCTCCTGCTGGTGGTGGCATGTCTTTTAGATAAAGTTTCTTCAGGCCGCTAAAACTAAAAGAAGGCAATCTGAAGGCAATGAGGACCTTTGGTCTACGCCTGGCAGTTCCAATAGGTGCACGTTGCTCTTAACCAAACGCAAGAGGTTTAGTGACGAAGGAAAGTATGGCATCACCATCAGTTTGGGACACTCAAATATATGAATCTGCAGTTGCCCCCCTTCCACATCAGCCAAGCCCGCCTCTGTTAAGATCCAAGCCACGCTCAAACTTGGCATTTCAGCCATGAATAACTCCAACAGCAAAGGAAATGGACCTCCGCTTATGATTCTAAGAGCAGTCATTTTCTTGAGCACAAGCTTCTCCAAACAACGCAACTCTGTTAACCCCTCCAGACGCTCCAATTTTGGGAAATCTGATAGTTCCAACTTGCTCAATAATTGGAAGCGAAACATCCACTGCGTAGATTCCTGACCTAAATACTGGACAATTTCAAGGTTTTTAATTCCAGGCGGTGGTTCCAACCCTTCCAGCTGATTTCCAGAGTTCACCCCCACATCACTCGCACAAACTAGTGTCAGGCTCTGGAGGTTTGTCTTCTGCTTCAACCATTCCTTGTGTGCAACATCTGGGTTCATACAATGTACAATATCACGGATAGTTAGTTCCCCACTGATCTTATTAATGTTGTCAAGCTCTGAGATTTTTGCATGACTTTCATCATCCTCTCCCATAACAAATAGTCCCAACATTTCAAGTCGAGTAAGCTGTGCGATCCCTTTTGGAATACCTTGTAACTCCCAACATCCTTGCAGGTTCAGAACTACAAGCTTCTTCAAGTTCCCTATGCCTTCAGGCAACTCTACCAACTTAAGGTCCAAACACTCCAGGTTTTCTAGCGTCGTGATACTTGATGGTAGCCTCTCAAGTTTGGTATGACCTAGTCTCAGTACTCTTAGCCTTTTATTCCTGCTGATAGAGCTTGGTAAAGTTGCAACCTTCTTACATCTATAAAGGTCTATGCTAGAAATCATGACACAGTTGCCAATGGAATCTGGCAAACTTGTTAGCCTCGAACTGTATGACAAGTTGACCACTCTCAACTTCTTCAGATTTCCAATGGATTCAGGTAACTTGACAAGATCACTTGACGTCACATGAAGAGCTTGCAGACTCCAGATTTCTGAAATAACCTCTGGAAGTGTTTCATGTTTCAATCCTGAAATGTTAAGGTACCTTAAATTTTTTGTGTTTAGTATGGCTGTGAGTGCTGATGTATGCACATTTTTCATAGTGATACTGCGCAAGTGTTTTGCTTTCTTTGATGCTTTGCCAAATATGTAATCATCATTTTCAGCAATATACATAGCACGTGCCTTTTGAAATGTATTTTTGGGCGGAAGATGTCTTGTGTCTTCCATTATAGAAAAGTATCTGCACATCTTTGTGCAATTAGTTGTCCTCGCTGGCACAGAAAGTGAAATCTCATCACCCAAAATGGATCGGGCAAGATCATGCACCAAATCATGCATCTTACAGTTTACGCTCCCATCCCATGTTTTCTTGACATCTTGTATGAAGTACATTTGCACAAGATGATTAAAGTAGTCATCACCAATATATTCCAAGTAGTTAACACCATCTTCCGTGACCATATCATGGGCAATCCATTGGTCAATTAATTGGTCTTTATCCATCAAGTGACCAGGAAAAATTGAACATATTGTGAAACATTGCTTTATATGAGATGGCAAGTTGAAATAGCTCAACCACAAGCAAGCAGTTACTTGACGTTCGTTATCATCGACATGTAATAAATTATTATCTTTTATGGCTTGCCATTGTTCTACTCGTTTCTTGTCACGGAGGATGCCTGCAATAACTTTAATTGCTAGTGGCATCCCACCACACTTGTTTACAATGTCTTTCCCAACTTCTTGAAATTCAGAGCCCAAATCTTTCACAGCATTTCCGAAGCTTTGCTGAAACATTTGCCAGCTGTAATCCTTAGATAACAATGGCAAGTTCATTACTGTTGTAGATTCAACTGTTCCAGCAACATTTCTACTACGAGTAGTGAGTAGAATCCTGCTTCCTAACGAGCCATTCTTCAAATAAACCATCAACTCTTTCCATTTATTACGGTCTTCTACCCAAACATCATCCAATACAAGCAGGAACCTCTTGTTGGTCAACCTGTCTAAGATTTTATTGACCATATTCATCAAGGGAAGTCCTTCGGACCTCTCATTAGAAATAGCTTCAAATAGCTTTTTGAGAATTTGTTCAAGTTGAAATTTCTCCTGTGACACATGAACCCATAGTTTAACTGTAAAATTATTATTCTCCTTAGTTTCGACTTTTTGGAAAACCCGCTGAGCCAGGGTAGTTTTCCCAGAGCCACCAAGTCCAACTATTGAAACTATCTTGATTCTCTGTTGGTCATCTTTCTCTAGCAGCTTAGATATTATGTGGTCCATCTCTTTGTCTCTTCCGATTACTTCTGTCTCATCCACGAAGGGCAGTGTTTGCTTACTCACAGCTGTATTGTTCATATGGCTAACAGGATCATTGCCAACCACTGAATTCAAAATATTTCTTTGCTTCACAAGGACATCAAACATCTTCTTAATTTTCTTGATCTTTTTGGCAGCCTGGCATTGAAATACAAATGATTTTGGTTTTGTGTGCAGGTATTTGGACACAAAACCACCATCAGCTTCATATTTTTCAGCCTTTAGTTGGAACTCATCCACAGCATCATCAACCTCATAAACAGCTTCTTTCAACTTTTTGAGCGATGGAGAATCCCCCATAGCCCTGTCTCCTGCTGCTTCCAGCCGTTGATTGATCTCCAGAGCTAGATCTTGGAGTTCCCGGAGGTCCTTTTCGACGCCCACTATAGAGCTGTACTCTTTGATGACAAGTGGACCTAACTTGTTGCACACAAGCTTCAACGTTGCAGATACTGCTGCAGACACTGCAGCAGCTTCCATACCAATCATGTTTGTTTAAGCGCCCAGATTTCCTATAAATTGAATTTTGCAAATAAGCAGGCTTTTTCTTTGTAAAGCAAAAGAGTCATAGAATCAGTTTCCCATATTCTGACCTGCGAAGACAAGTGTAGCTTCTTGATTGATGAATGCTGCTGAAGTGGGGCTTTTTACTTTGCAGGCATGCCTTCAGAGCCTTCCTGTCCCTGCCATCACAAGGAGCAGCCGAAAGGGGAGAGAGGTCAATGGGATTGTCGAAACCTTGGTAGGACTAAAGAAAGGGAGAGCCCAGCGAGTGCTCCAAAACGAATAGCCCCGCCTTGCATTGCATCAATCAAATAGGGAAATGAGGTGAAAAAGTTAAAGATGAACATACCATACCAGAAAGCCAAGTAAAGAAGAATCAACAGCTCTGTCTTTAGTACTACCTGTGAAGTGTCTGAAATTGCTGGGGTAAACAGAAAGATTAGAAGGCGGTGGACTGCTGGAGTGCAAGCTGTATGTCATATTCAAGTAGAATAGCGTCAATACCTGGATCTCAGACGATATGTGTTGCTGCTTTTGCCTCTGACATCTCCCAATGCCGCGCTCCTTCTCCCCTGAGCGAGGTGTGCGTGCAAGCAATGAAGCAATCGGAGCTGGATCTGCCCTAGGAAGGCGCAACTGAGCTTACTCGATCGAGCCTCTGGACTGGATCTAGATGGCCAGGCTTCCTTCCGCTACTGAGCATCTCCTTATGCTCTGACAATTTGACATCCAACTTGATAAATTTTAATAACTTAGTAAATCTTTCCCCTCCTCACACATATTTACGTGCTGAGTGTGAGCGTGCATCTAGCTTCGCGTGCATATTTAAGCGGGGCTTTTCGTTTCTTAACGGGGCTCTTCGTTTCTTAGCGGGGCTCTTCGTTCACTTAGCGGATCTCTTCTTATTTTACTAAGTCCAAATGACAAACTTTTAGAGAGTATTTTTTCACTTACCATATATTCTAGCAAATTATCAAATCATGATATTTATCAAGTAAATTTTGACAAACTCTCGTACATGCTGCAAGTGCCGCGCAGGAAACGCTGGAGGCTCCCAGACCCAGAGGCGGAGACGCGGAGTCAACAAGTCGCCGGAGCACCGTACACTCCTGACTCCTCCACATGGCTGTTGGCCCAGTGCTAGTTGTTTTTTTTTTTTGAGCAAATGGCCCAGTGCTAGCTAGCTGTTGGCAATGGTGCGTCGCGTCAGTGGTGACCATGCATGGTACTTCATCTGGGCTCAATTCAAGGCCCGAGTTCTTCTGGTAATCTGGGCCCTGGATGACAAACAGACTCCGATTTCAAGAGCTACCAACATATGTCACGAGACTAAACTTTATGTACAAAAAATTTGTGCCGGATTAACCACAATTACACTACACAGTGGCCGTGCCCAACTATGCATTTTCACAATACATGTCACAGTCCTTCTGAACCCAAACACATTTCCACGATGGATGAGGAATGTGTAGGTCTTGTCCTCAGTGTTGCTCTTGCATGCAGGAGCAACTTCCAGTTAAACACTTTCAACTCCAATGCAAGCCAAGGTCACTAGCTCAGAACTGCGTCCAGCTCCCTCTGCTTGGGCTTGCTATTCCTTCTCCTGCGCCGCGCGGTGCCTGGAGGTGCCTGAACGATGCACAGCAGTTCAGAAATCACAAAGTTCTCCAGGGAAACTGTTCATAAATATCCACACCGTCAGACATTGTTACCTTCTCTTCAGCCTTAAGCGAGTCCCTGAGATCTCCCATGCCTGCTATTGCTTCTTGTCCTTGCACCATACTCATCAACTTCTGCATCTGAGCACGCATTTGGAAAAGCTGGGCAACCAGTTGGCTCACCTAATAATCATGAGAAATAAAAAAAATACAATCTTGTTAGCTCCATGGTTTGGTATAACTAAAGCATTATAGACTTCTGAAGACTGGTGATAACATAAGAATGAAACTAAACCTCACCTCTTGTTCAGTCTTTCCAGACTCCTCAGCCACTCTTATCCTCCTCTCACGTGATTCAGCCAGTAACTCTGGCTTCTCCCTTTCCTCTATGCAACCCAGAAAACATACAATTAGGCATCCATGTCCACAACTCAAGTAAGCATCCAATTAGGCTTCCTATATATAGCTAAAAATCAGGGCAAACACGTACCAGCAGTCATGGCATTGATCATTGACTCCACGAATGCAAGTCTTTTCTCAGCTTCTCGAATTTGCGCAGGAGTTATCTGTTCATCGTATCAAACTTAAACATGCTTGTAATGCACAGCTGTAAAGTTGGAGAACATGTTTAACTCCACATGCTCATGTACCTTGTTCATGCCTGGCATCATTCCAATAATGCGGCTCATGGAACCCATTTTCGCAACATTTTGAGATTGTTTTAAGAAGTCGTTGAAGTCGAATTTTGCACTCATGATCTTTTTCTGTAATTCTACAGCCTCTTCTTGCCGCATCTATTTGTACCACATGTAGAGTTGTAAATAACATACAATCCTCACAATATTGCTTACACGACAAAGGAGCAGTTTTACGGGAAGCTACTTACAACTTCTTGTGCCTTTTCAACAAATGAGAGTACATCTCCCATTCCCAAAACTCGCTGTGCCATGCGATCAGGGTAGAAAAGCTCAAGGTCCTCCAATCGTTCCCCACGCCCAACAAATTTGATGGGCTTCCCAGAGACCTGCATGGTCAATTAAGCAGTGATGTTCTCTTATATAAGCTGGAAACAAAAAATGATTACATACTACAGTGCATGGACACAGCAACTGGCATGGATTAAAGACTGCTGAGATTCATACATGCAGTGCAGTCCAAAAGTTAGTTCTATATGATATTTTTTTTCTTCATAACTGCAGCAAGCAAGTGAAAAAGGAAACTACAAAGATATATGCAGATGGTGCGAAAGTTATGCTAGTGAAAAACTGCCATCAACACTATTGAACTACAGAAGTGCTGATTATCAATTAGCAAAATAAGGTGAAGTTGAATAGTAAAATTGATAGATAATAATCTTCTTTGCATCATCAACTAATAGAAATGATTTCTGGTAAATGACTACCTCTTTAACACTTAGTGCAGCTCCGCCCCTGGAGTCACCATCCAATTTAGTCAGTATAGCACCAGTGATACCAATCTCAATATTGAAGGTGGTAACTAGTGCTGCATATCAGAAAGAAATAGTTTATGTTGCTGTCACAATACTATATTGCTCACTGAGAATCTATCAACAGAACAAAACCATCCTGTGTAGAGCCAGGAACAATAAAAACTGTTAACATTTTTTAATAGAAAAACTTTAGAGCAATAGCCAGTTTCCTGACTAACCATGCTTTTGCTGAAGTACCAACCAATGTTGACTAAATTTTGGCCCCTGGCATCACCCATGCTGCAACAATGGAAAGAAGAAACAGATGGATACCTGCAGCTTCTTGGCCAGTCATGGCATCAACGACAAGCAGAACTTCTGTAGGATTAACAGCCTTCTTCACTTCTTTCAATTCATCCATCATTGATTTATCAATCTAAATGGCAGAAAGGTCATCAGCTGGTGTCAATGATTCTAATTTGTATGACATATGAATTATAAGTTTTGTATAAAGGTATGGATAAATCAGGCTCAAAGTAGAATTCCATAAGTTGGCACTTGTGACTGAAATTAAAATATAATGAACATTAACCTGCAGTCTTCCAGCAGTATCCACCACAATAGCATCAATATTCTTGCTTTTGGCCTCTTCCATAGCATTCTTGGTTATTTGTGTAGGTTTGGCTTCTGTCCCTTCTGAGTAAACTGGTACACCCACCTGTCAATGCTCAAAAGAAAAATAACTCAATGACATAATTGTGGTACTGCATTTCAAAAGCAGATGTAATATGATGGGTTTAACTTCCAAGTTTTGAAACAATCTGAGAGCATCTTGGCCCCTTAAATTGGAGATATATTACCTACAACTATTCAGTGGCAAAAAAGCAGTTCGACATGAAGGCTCAAGGGGGTACCTGTTTACCCAGTATAGTGAGTTGATCAATGGCGGCAGGCCTGTAAACGTCTGCAGCAACAAGCATACAACTCTTCCCCTGTAACCTAACTCTGGTATAAGTATCTACAGGTTATCAAGCATTAAGTGCTAGATGCACGAAAATCAAAGGGTGAGGGATGCACCAGTTTCTTCAAATAGAATGCAAGCTTTGCGCAAACAGTAGTCTTCCCAACACCCTGTAGACCTGCGAGCAAGATAACTGTCGGGCCACTTTTTGAAAATACCAGATCTGATACTTCTCCACCCATCAGTTGTACAAGTTCGTCATGCACAATCTGCAGCACCAATCAGATTATTTTTCCTCTTCCAGAAATTAATTAGTTCAAAAGGCTGTTTGTGTTTTCATTTAGCATAGACTAATAACTGAACATTTTAGATAAGACTGTCTGTGCATGTTATAGTATTTTCTTTGCTGGCATGATTCAGTATTCCTCCAGAGAATACGGAACTTATAACACTAAGAAACATTAAATGTATTAAAGTTGTGGAGAACACCAAAGTGAAACAAATGAAACGATTCTCCCAAGCAAAAGTTCTAGCACTCATTATCAGAAAATTCCTTAATGCCAGTGTGACGTGGACGTACCTTCACTAATTGTTGGTCCGGTCGGACTCCTCTGATAGCATTTGCACCTAAAGCCTTATCACTAACAGATGAAACAAACCGTCTCACAACGGGCAAACTAACCTGACGAAAGCAGGAGAAACATCAGTCCTCACACTATATAGGTATAAATGAACTGATGAGTAGAACTTGAAAATGCAAGGTACTGACATCTGCTTCCAGAAGCGCTCGCCTAATGTCCCGCATTGGTTCGGCAATATTTTCCTTTGTTAGCACGTCTGGAATGAAAAGAGCAATGTGTTAATCAAAATGCTCACGAGTTAGTTGTTAAAACGGCATACTTTGGTTCCAAAAAGCAAAGTTACACAGAAGTGTATAGAACATAGTAGTAAGAAATTAACAAGCACAAAACACCTATAGTCTTACAGTCATATGGTTCCACAAGCAAACATATAGGAGTACACTACAAATGAGTAATGGCCACTGGGTAAGGATGTACTGAACTTGTACTTCAGTACTAGTTTCACTACGATTGCCTTCCAGAGTTCCGCATAAAAAGCTCCTCTTAACGCATGAAAAAAAAAACAGAACAGACGCATTGATTGTAGGAATGAAGAAGAAGCAGAGCCACGCACCAACGCCGCGCAGCTTGTTCCAGGCGGACTCGAGCCCAGAGGTGAGCTGGCCGAACATCTCCGCGCGCACAACCAGCCCGCTCCCCCTCCTCCGTCTTGTACTCCATACCTAAAACCCTCGAGAATATTAAGCCTGTCGAGCAATGCAACCTTCTTCCGCATGCAAAAACTGAATGAACCAAAGCAAGCTATCGAACCGGAGAGCGGGCGGGGGTCCGGGCCGCGCGGAGGTGGACGGAGGAGGCAGCAGAGGGCCCGCCACGGTGGAGGGAGGCGAAGGCTGGCTTCCCTGCCGAGCGGCGGGCGGCGGCCGGGGACGAGTGCAGCGCAAGCGCGGCCGCGGTGGCCTCCATTTCCGCCGGAGGGGAGAGAAGAGAAGGGAGAGGGAAGCAGGAGCGGACGACGCCGAGTAGCTTGCTGGATAAGAGCGAGCGCTTGGTTTCAGGTGGGCCCCCGATGAAGGGCCGAAATGTTCCGTGGCCTGTGTAGAGTTCACTGAGCGAAACGGGCTTTTCCTCTAAAAAACAGAGCGGAACGGGCTTTGTTGAATGGATTCCACCTTCTTAGGCGTAAGCCCAGGGCCCGATTCTCAGTAGGGTGGTATTTGAGCCCATCGAGTGTTGAGGACGCGCGCTTTGGACAGATAACGCGTGCTGCGTGGCAGCGCGTGACCCGATTGGCCCGTTAGCGTGGTGGTGGGCTGGCCGTGCAACCATGCTGTGTGGGAGTCTAGATGCGCGGTCCATTAAGTCTGCTCCAAAAAAAAAAAAGAAGTCTATAACAAAGTAATCAAAATTGGCTTAACCGGTTTTGATCCCAACACGCTCGAATTTGACCAACTTTAGGTGCAATTTATTTTCTAATTGACAAAGGGTTGAAGCTTTGAAGGCATTTCCTATGAGCACAACGTGAAAATCCGATACAACTGTTGGGGATTGGCGCTCACTTTGGCACGTGGCGAGTAACTTCGATCACTTCGCGTTGGTTTTCAAGAACCTTGCTTCGGATGACCTTTAGGGACGTGGCGACATCTTCGGCAACCTGTCGCGGGAAGGCAGCCAAAAGCCATCTGGTTATGAAATTCCGAACTCATTGAAGCTTTCAAGGAAAAACTAGAACAAATATCATCTAACAAAGTGTCATACGAAGCCGTGACAAAGCTAGAGCAAATCAGAGGAAAAGATGTGCCTACCTTATAGATACGTAGACTTAAGCTACAACCATAATAAAAAATATTCGCAATAGTTTTCATCTTTTTGAGTGCATTTGCACCTACACTATTTGTAGATACCATCAAAAATTGATTTCTAGAACCAGTTTTTTTCAACATTTCTAACCAAGTGATTCTAGAAAATCAGCAAATCCAGAAACCTATTTCTAGTGGCAGTTATAATTGAGAACCACTCCTAGAATTTGATTTTCTTGCTAGAGATGTGTCCTGTATCTAAACTCGATTAAAAATAAAAAAAACTATTTCAGCACTGCAGTGCCACTTCTTCCCCGCCCGCCACCACACAACTTCTTCCCCAATTGCCGGATGCACGACAAGATTCTAGTGAAGTTAGGACCAAAATAGCGAGTCAGTGGTACTGTGCAGTGCACTCAACTTGTAGTTGGATTCTGGACCGTTATAGTGGTGGCGCCCGTGCGTTGTGGTGACTCTGCAACCTACCCTGGCAGTCCTATGCACACCGCCGCTTGTCGAGGCAGTGTCTACCTGCCTGTTGTGGTAGCCCCACCTACTTACTCACATGTTGTGGCCGAGTGGCCTGCTCATGTGCCATGGCGATTTGTGCTTGTAGGTGCTTATCTTTGGCAAGAGACAGAGGGAGGTGAACGGACTGTGACACCTATGAGGGGTTGAATTAGGTCATTTAAAAAGACTCGAAACCACTCATAAAAAACTACTTAAGATCTATTAGGTGTGCACTATGTTTTTTGTATTTGTTGTTACATCTAACATAAAAAGAGTTGTGCACCATAAGTTCCAATCATATGAACTAACTTGACAAAGCTAGACTAGGAAGATAAGCATACACCAAGGAATGCAAAAGTAAATACGGAAATGTAAATTGAGTTAGATAATGCAAACTCCTGCATGATGTACCTTTTTACCAAGGTATTGAAAAGCTCGCACTTTCCACTAGTCCGTTGGAACCCCCTCGCAAGGATGCCATCGCAAGATCCAGGCTTCCGGTCGGGTAACTCTGTGGATAGTGCATGGGCCTTCCCTGTATGCAAGTGGGTCTCCGCATTCATGACCTATCTTGAACCGCTCCCTGTTGTCTTCACGATGGAGAGATTCGCCTAAACATCGAGGGCCTTCTCGTCCCTCGTACACCATCAGTGGCTATACCACAAGTTCAGTTGGTATGATCCCGCAAGATTACAAAACCCCATGTGTATGAACTCAGTGGAGACAAACACCAATAGCAAGAGGTATGTGAACATCTCTAACCTAGAGCAAGCACTAAATGGACCTCTAACTAGCCTAAGAACTACTTCTAGCAGTTTCGCTAATCGCCTAATCTTCACTTGAGCACTTATGGTGGCTAGAGCACAAATGATTGAGCCTCAACGCAATTACATCTTTCCTTAGTCCAACACACACTCTATACAGCTGGGCGAAGGGGGTGTATATATATAGCCCCAAAAACAACCAAACAATCATTTGCAATGAATGCCAGAAGTGCTACAATAGTCATTTGCAACACTCATTAGACAGTTGGCATAAGGGAATTGGACAGTCCGGTCCGTGCAAATGAACAGTGCACCTTCAACGGCTATATCTGACACCTTTAACAGCTAGCCGACGTGGTTTGCTAAAAAGTTCGGTGTGTGAGATTTTCTCATCATCGGACAGTCCCGTGTTGTCCGATGGTCAATGCATAGTGCCTGCTTTGATGTCATTGTTCGGTGCTCGTATTTCCATCCGGCCAGATTGTCCTTATCCGTTGTTTCTCATGGCCACTAAACTCCAGCTCTGATGTATTGTCCGGTGCTTGCATATTTTAAACCGCCAGAATGACCGCTGCTTTGTTTTTCATCGAGACACGAAATAAACCCTAGTCACAATTGATGGCATGTTTGGAATGCATGAAAATTCATGTTTCTGTATTTTTCTATAAAATTGAACTGATTCCTGCGAAACTCCTGTACGATTCATGTGAAATTATTCCTATGTTCAAACAGGCACTGATTGTCCGATGATCCACTTTCGGCTCTATCGAAACTGTTCGTGCTTCATTTGTTTTTCACCGTGAATTCTCACACACTCTGGCCTGACTCCTCTTGAACTGTTCGGTATGTGTATTTGCTAAAGTGGCCTGACTGTCCTTTTTTAAAACCTCTCATCTGAGTATAATTATAGTATCTGTTCATGTACATACACACACCCACGCTACGCACGCACACCACACACTACTTGTGCACTACTACTAGACCTACAACTACACTCAGATAACAACCGCGTCCTTCTTGAGATCACCGGGATCATCAATGGCTCCGTAGACGACGGGCACGTCGTAATCTCTCTGTGGCTCCACGCGAGAGAGAGGCTGCAGGCACAAAATACGGGGAAAACCCTGGTGGGAAAACATGCTTCGAGCGTGGCTCGAACGCGCGTCGGTGGCCTCCTCACCGGGAGCGCTCACCAACCGAACTACGGCTCGGTCCCTGCCTGACTGTCCTTCTTGGAGAAGCTTCTTCCAAGTTCCAACTTATGTGGAGACTGAAATTTTTTAAGAGCAGTGTAAGATAGATTATTACCCTCCAGAATTTTAACAGGAACTTGTAGATCCGGAAGAGTCCGCACTTTCAGGAGCCTTGAGGTGGTGCACAAATTGTGCAGCACAATGTAGTCACTTTCCGCACGGTCCTTTCAGCTTGGTACTGTTCTGTCTGGCTAATAGCACATGCCGTAAAATTGGGACATCGGAAAATAGTTTTTCGTGTTACAGATGATAAATATAAGCATCCAAAAATATTCACGAGCAGCCATTTAACATATCACTTTTGAAAAGTAAATGCTTCAATAACAATTATTATCGAGTATTAACAAACTAGCTAGTCACTATTGACCACATGGGCTTTTCGCAGAGGCTTCAAGGTCTCGTATTGCAAGCGAGGGGCGCACACACACGCTTCCCATTGTACGAAACATGAGGCAAGCAATATTTATTCTATAGTTATTCCTGTACTAATTAAAATCTTGTAGCCGCAAACGAACAGTCTCGCCCACACGCCACCTGTTCATGGGTCTGCCGCCCTTACCATTGGCAAATAAATTTTCGAGACTGATATCTCATACGAACATCCGACCACGAGCCTACACAAATCCAGATGTTCCAAGATCAGGAGTGCAATAGCGGAAACATAATTGTAACAATAACAGAGACTCAAGAGAGGGGAAAATAAAGAGGACAAAAATTGCAGAGCGTATATTATCGGAACCACAACTTCAACTATTCTGCATTTATGAAATGTGTATATAGCTAACCCATTTTGACAGACAATTGTGTGTAGGCCATTGGACCCTAGTCTGGGAGGGACCCGACCAGGCCAAGCGTACGTTGGCGTGCCCTAGGATCTGCAAGTAACCTAGGACACCTTCTGATGATGCCACAAAGAACAGAACAAGGGGTTAAAAAAGTAGGCAAACAGATAAAAAATAGATCGATTTGGTACTCAGTTAACCATGAAACCTTTACATTTATGGGGTAAAGGATGTCTTGCCCTGTTAGGAGTTGAAGTTCTTATAAATTCCATTTCAAAATACAACTCCTAACTTGGAGTAGTCTGTTTCCATGGGTGTGGATTTTTCCAAAGTCGTAACTCTCACCCAAACTCCAAATTGGATGTGTTGTATATATATATACACATTTTGATCTCTCAATGAGAAATGGTGAAGTCCAGTCGAAAGATTTAACAAGTCCTCAAAAACTGGTCGGTCCAGTTTTCCCAACACACTTGGGTTTTGGACAGTTTTGGGTGAGAACCGTCTAACTTTTAGTTGAGCTTTTGTACTAAAAAATATTCTGAAGGGCTAGAATAGTCATATATATGTGCGCTGATTAACAGCAATTCAGTCTCCATATTTGTTCCAAGGATAATAATCATGTTATCAGTCATAACATGATGAAGATGATGTAGAAACAACTTGCTTATTCATTCCAGTCTCCGTACCTGCTTGGAAGACATAGAATTTGACGGAAATCACCTCCGCTTGTTGCTCGGTTGATACTCTACTGCACATTCACTGTAATCTTCTTGTGTTTTCGATAATCATTATTTTTGTTTGTAAATACGTAGACACTTCTGAATTCTTGATCAGATTATTGTTAACAACAATTGGCCATTGCGATGGATCATAGTTTGAGCATGGAATATGATACTAAATAGTATATGGTTGCATATGTATACCATGATAATCCCAAGGTGGGTAATTTGAAGGATATGTGACTAAGTTCATGGCACTACTCACAAATTCTTTTGCGCAGCGTTTGGTAAAGTGTCTCGGAGGCGGGCAGACATTTCAACCGCCTCGGTTAATGTCTGGATTAACCGAGGCAGTCATTTTTTATTAACCGAGGCGCCTAAAATCTATTAACCGAGGCGAGCAATGTAATATAACTGCCTCGGTTAATGCCTATTAACCGAGGCGGGCATTATAACGCAACCGCATCGATAAATCATTAACTGAGGCGGTTATTTTATAAGGCCTGCCTCCTAAAATCTGGTCCAGCTCGCCACTATTTCGAAACCTAATACCAGTGTCGAGTATATAAACACAATGAAACCCTAACCTCACTCCCAGTCCACTCTCTCGCCGCTCTCTTTCTCCCAGGTGCCGCAGACACAAGGACGAACGGCTCCCTCCTCTAGTCCCTCTCTCCACCACCTCCCTCTCTCTCTCTCCACCGCCTCTCTCCGGTCCTTCTCTCTCTAGGGCAGTTGCGGCGTGACAGCACGGGGCCGCAGTGGCGCGCGGCCACGGTGGTGCGTAGCCAGGCGGCGCGATGGTGCGGGGCCGCGGTGGCGCGCGTCGGTGCTCGGTGGTGTGAGGCGTGAGGTGGCATCGCGAGGCATGTCGGTGCGCGAGGTCCGAGGCTCGATGATGGGGTTGCGGTGACACGGGTCCAAGGTAGGTCAGCTCTCCCCATGTCCCTCTCTTTTCCTCCCTTCATCTCCCTCAGTCTCTCCCTCGCCAGTGCTCAGATCCACGGCGGCGATGTGCAGATCCACGGCGGCTTCGTGCGGAGGAGCCTCCCGGCGATGGGTGCCTACAGCAGCGGCGCCTCAGCTCTCTCTCCCTCCCCTGGATCCAGCGGCCGCTACCCCGGTGCCAGATCCAGGAGGCTATGAGGATAGCGAGGACGGCGGCGTTGGCGGCGGCAGCGGTGGATTGGGCTTGGTGGGCCCATCGATGGGCTCAGCGGGCTCGTTGACAGGCTTTTTCTTTTTTTTTTAATTTTTTTTTCTGATTTATTTACTGAGGTGGGCAAGCAAACTCTGTTAATGCTTGATTAACTGTGACCTTTGCTCGGAGGCGTTTGGCTTGCCCGCCTTGGAAAATCATTTTTGCCCGAAAAAGATTTCTGCAGTAGTCTGGAGTAATCGACCTAAAAAAAGAATAAGGCTCAACGACATGATTACCCAGTGATTGGTGAAAACACATTTGCTATTGGTGTCTTGATGAAGGCCTTGAATATTTAATCATCCTTGGTTAATTCCTTCCTCTTAGTAGTTCCTTTCTTCTTATTATTGTATTATTATATAAAGTTCTTCAAAACTTGGCATCACCTTGTTCTTTGAAGTCTTTCAATACTTCCTGGAAAAACCAATCAGGACAGTTTCAAAACTGGCTAGGCCTATTTTACAGCACCGGCACTCTTGCTTATGTCTTGCCACTCAGCTGATCTTCATTATTGTTTAGCTATATGTTTTTTTAAACATCCTCACCACTAGAGAGAATTTGACCGACAAAAGTAGCCAATGTTTCTTTGATGATCGGCAACCCTTTGTCTAGTGTCAAATCTAATTTTTCCTTCAAATTCCTATCCTTCTAGACATGATAGATTTTGCTTCATTACCTCGTGCTTATTTTGCTCCAAAGATCGATTTTTTTGATAAAAATGATTACTATTTGTAGTTGATAACTTATTAGTTGTGACTCTATAAGTATAATTTGGACAAAAAATCTTATACCTTGTTTGGATGTAGATATTCAGCCTCAGAATTTGGAACTGGTATTCGATAGCCTCGAATGCGACTCCTTGGATGACTAAGAATGGTGGAATTGGATTTTCACCCCAATACCAAGCGGTATTCACTATACTTGCATCCCTGCATTTTCAATACCGTGACATACCCCTTTGTATTGCTCGTCATTCATTGGCCTCAACACACCCTCGACCTCCACCACCCGACGCGTCGCCCCCGAAGCTCCACCACCGACATGTCGCCAATTTCGATAACAAGGCTAATTTAGTGTTGAACCCAATTTAATTCCATGCCTCTGAATATCTACATCCAAACATACCCCTTAGCGGGGATACAACATCCATGATCTATAAGAATACCATGGTGGAAAAAATTAATCTATTTTGAAATAAGTCCACATGGTATTAGCATATAAGATCCATATGGTGAAAGTGGCATTGAAGTATGAGAATTATCCCATCACAACTTTGACCACCAAATTGTTTTCTTGGTGATGATTTGGTTTGTTTTGAATTGGTGTACTGACTAGCATCTTTTGTTTTCTTTTGATAGGTTTTGGTGATGCTTAACTCATATTTTTACTCGCCAACCTTTACATAAAATTCATTCAAACAAGCACCAAACTTAGTAAATAGGGTTTATACTAATGAATTCTATGAGTTTTGGTGAATTGTTCTTTTGTAGAATACATACTTGGCATACATGTAAAAAGAGTCAAAATACGCAACCAGGAAAACGTAAACACAGACTCTACACAAATAAACAAAGAGAAGGCCCACTTATCTAGAGAATCTGGGCCATAAACCTATGTGGGAGCAGCCCAGGCCCAACATGCAACCGCCATGCGGAAGGCTGTCGCGGGAAGGCAACACCTAGGTGCGGCTGCACCCAGGGTGAGCCCGCACCCCTGCATGCACCGATCGCCTCCCCCTTCCATGTGGCGTCTCCTGGTGGCTCCCCCAAGGTGGTTGCATGTGAATCCTCTGAATATTCCCTCTACAACCGACCATTCAGTCCTATAAATAGATGGAGATTCCTCCTTCACACAGAAACACCTCAAGGGAAAAGAGCTACACCACAAGAGCACCACTCCAAGGTTTAGGCCATAGCCATCTAGAGTTGTGTAAGAAAAAGATGTGAGGGAAGAGCTCCGGGAAAGCACCGGACTTGTCAGTGTCTCCCCATCTTGTACCTCGACAAACACATGTACCTCAACAGATCTTTCCGCTTAGTGAGTGTTCGTGCGATCCTTTTGGTTATAAAATCTTTGATTAATTAAGCCTTACTCTTATTTGTTTATGAGTTCGTCGTCCGTCCCCATGGCGGATACTCTAGTAGAGGGCTCCTGATAAAGACAGATTACCCTGTACGACACTAGAGTAGTAGTCAACAACGTAGCCATGGTGTCTAGGCTAGAGGCTACCTTCGTTTGTCTCGTACTCCACGGTTGAGAGGTAGGCAGCAGGTGGCCTTGTCCATCCCTAGCACTCCCCCACGCCCAGTTATGGCGTAGAGCTACATGCCGGAGGTACCTGGCAGACAAGGTATAAGCCGGTGCCCGAAGTAAGCAAGTAAAAGTAGAGTTTATCTATCCTTAGGCTCTAAAATCATAGGAATCCTCTCTGCCCTCTACCAACTCTACCCTTGTGTTGTCCTTGGACAAATTAGCTAGAAGAAATACCTCCATTTCCTGTGGAAAATACTATACCCTGAATACTTCCGGGTGAAGTGCTACAACTATACTTCCATGTACTTACGGATTATTTCTATATACGTTAAAAATACCAACACCAGGGCCTTTGGTTTTAATTGGTTTTCCAAACATCAATCTCAGGATATTTTTGTTAAACATCTTCAGTGTCACTTTATACTCACTTCAGAAAGCTTTGTACTAATATCAATAGTGCTCTTTACTAGATCTCGTTTGAGACGGCCGAATCAGGGTGTTGCTATCTTGGACAACAATATTGTGGCCTATTTTTTTTTTGCAAGGTTTCACAACTAGTTTAGCATTGGCATTAGCAATAATCGGTTCCTATACTGATTTCCTTTCTTCAATAGCCAAGTTTTGAGTATTACGTATCAATACTATCCTCTTGAAGTCATCTTATTTGAAGCATTAAGTGTAGCATGAACATGCCGACTCTACTGGTGGATGCCACTCCTATACCTTAATGGTGCCTTGCTCGTTTCCGATAACCGGACATAGTTGCTTGCTTGAATTCTCTCCTATACTCCTCGTCTAGTTCTTCAGGTAATTCTCTAAGCGACAATATATTACTCGAGTTGATTTTGGCCATCAAAACCATCATTCATTCCCAATGGAGTTGCCAAAAACTTTGTTGACACTAAAATGTGCTATCACACAAGCAGCTCACAAAATTCTTTTGCAGTTCCTCTGCAAAATCGGCTTAACTAGTTTTAGAAGTTGGCATGGCCAATTTTGACAGCTTAGGTTGTCTGTTGGCTGTCAAACGCTTCCTCGGGAGTCAGGAGGGACCCATAAGGGCAAGCGCACACCAGTGTTCCCTAAGGCCACGCCCAACGCTACAGCGTGTCTTGTAGCCTCAGATTCCATGTTTGCACCGTGAGTCCAAATCAGCACAACCACAGATTACCCTGCAGAGGTATCAACAGCCTCGTCTGACAGAAGGCACTCGCTCAAGCACGCGATGCAGCAAGGAGGAACCTTTACCACGCATTTTCATTGGTTTCCATTGGACCGAGTGCAAACCTGCAGAGCTGCTTTTCAGCATAGCAGCAGGAGTGTGGGACCATGTCCTTGGGATTCTACATTCGTTTGTGTTCCAAGCTTGGTATTCTCGGATCTCTTATTCCTACGTGTAGCACAACTTTTGACTGAGGCTAACAAGTTTATTAGCCTGCATTGGGGGGGCATTGGGGGTGCTCTAAGCTCGACAAGCCAGATAGGGTGCCTTATCATGCCAAAGAAGACAAGAGAAGGGAATCACAAGGAGTTGGAAAAAAATAGGCAAAAAGGGTAACAAGGCAAAAGGATAAAAGGTAGATTAATTTGTTCTATTGGATTACCTTTGTCGGTCGTGGCCTTTTATATTTATATAAATGATTGGGAGGTTTTGCCCTATTTGAAGTCGAGATATTATTGATTCCATGCTAATACAACTCCTCACTTGAACTAGTCTATCCTACTAAATCACCGACTGTTTCTTTGCTAAACTCACCCAAAAAAAAACAAATCCCCCTTGGAGAATAGCAATAGTTTGCGTGACATGCTGTGTGCATCTGACAGATCTCCCATGGAGACTGTGGAAAAAACGATTTGTTCCTCCATTGATCCAGCAAGTTCCTCTGATACAATCCACAACATCTCTTAATGCTGCAGAGCCTGTTCTTTCTCAGCACAAACTGAAAACGTACTGTGTCAAGGTTGCCTTGAGTCAAAGCAACCTCAAGATGGTGGGTAGGTTGCCAGACTAAAATCTATCCAAGGTCATTTCATCCGGGTAGTTTTGCAAATCCTTTGAATTAATTATAAGCTCTTGAATTCTTTTTGGCTATCTGTTCGTGACTGCAATTCTGATTGTCATGTGCAGAGTAAAATCTAAAGCACCACTGAGGTTACCAAGTCAGTCACAACATGTAAATTCTCAGTGTTTGCCAAACTGTTTTTTGTTGTATGTAAAAAAACTATAAGGTTGCGTATATATCCACTATATTATGATATTATTATAATCACGCAAGTAATCTTCGTTAGGTATCAGGTTGTCATCGTAATCATGTTTTTTTTAATTCTAATATTAGAATATGTGATCGATGATTTTTCAAAATCATTTTGGTTGTTTAAATTGTGTGGTCCTAAATGTCACCGTAGCGTTAGTACGGGCAATATACTAGTTGTCAGAAGTAGCCTAGTCGGCTACTTTTCCTTTAGGAAATTAACCTGGTCCGTATCCATGGGTGTGGATCTTCCTGAAGATGTGATTTTCTCATTTGGAATCAAATTGGACATTCTATATATGCATTTTGATCATCTTGATGAGAGATAAACAATGATTTGAAGAAGCATTCGAAACCACCCACCAGGCCGGTTATCCTGGCACACCTGAGTTTGGCCAATTTTGGGTTAGAACATGATTTTTCCTGACGCCCTATTTTTATTTCTAGAGGCAATCAACTCAATACTACCACCTCCAGTAATTTTATAACATCAGAAACGTGCATGGACATACTGCTTCCAGAATCGAGTCTCCATTGTTTAATACCTTTATATGAACATCCACACAACATACTATTGCAAGGTGACATGTATGCATGCTTAATAAGCCTTCTATATTACTTGAATTAAGATATTAAAAATGGGAAAATGTTACCTTGTTAAGTCATTTGTGCCCGTGAGTATCATATGCTGAGGCGCAGCATGGAAATTTTTATCCCGGGCGGCAGGTGTAAGGGGAACCATTTTATCAAACCTATCATATAATTAGCAGACCATCATCAGTTATATCCATTTTCTCCATATTAAAACAGATAAGAACTTTATCCTTGCCACTAACATTATTAAAAAGAAAAACTGAGTCTAATAAAAATGTATTTTTATGTAATAAAAAGAAGTATTCAAACTAAACAAAAACAACGAATGAGAAAAACTACAAGCACTACTAGAATTTGGAATTACCTTGGGGGCTGACAATTTCCTTGAGTGCCAAAATGCAACCGCCAAGGAAATAGTAGTTTTCTTAGCGGTTTGCATAGACCTCCAAGGAAATATGTATTCCTTGAGAGTGGACATAAACTGCCAAGGAATATGGATGTTTCCTCGACAGTTTCTAAGCACCTCCAAGGAAATTACTCATTTCCTTAAGTGTAATTGTAAACAACCAAGGAAACTACTATTTCCTTGAGTGTTATTCTTAACCGCCAAGAAAAATACCTATTTCCTTAGGTGTTATTCTAAACCATCAAGTAAATTATCATTCCCTTGGGGGTTACTGAATTTTCTTGGAGGTTGGCACCCAATGAAATGCTTATAAGTATTTTGGTGACTCTGACTGAAAAAAATAATAATATCTTAAAGGTGTCTGATAATCCTAAAATTTGGCATGAGATCATAATATGGTTGTATTATCTTGCCATAATATTTTCAAATCATATTAACAAAGTTGGACTATACATTATTCACAATGGGTAAATCTCTCACATAGTCACATAGGGTTATGTAACCATGTGAGAGATGTATCCATTTGTATTCACAATGGGTAAATCTCTCACATAGTCTCAATGGCGGTCTAGATAATTTCCTTGAAGGTTGCTGGCCCTCAAGAGAACTTCTTTCCTTGGCAGTTGCAACATTTCCTTGGCCCTTCGGCAAATTAAGTTTGGTCATAGTCCTTGGCGGCTAGCCTCCAAGGAAATCATCCTTTAGTGCCAAAATTGCCAAGGAAACTAATTTCCCTTATCTTCTATTCTTGAGTGTGTTTGCTTGACGGTTTGTGGCTAAGGATCATTTTCTTGGTGGTTTAACCCCTTTCCTTGGTGGTTTTTGGCACTCAAGGCAATTTGGGATTGTGGTAGTGAAGCAACTACAACTGCAATAGTCGCTAACGACAACTAACTCAACAATAATATCGACAACTCAAACAACTCTGGGTGGTTGTCCTAAGACACAACACACACCGCACCACTGAAACACACCACATCTGCCAAACCTATGCTTCCGAGTCCAAAACAACTGCCAAAACCGCATCCATCATGGTGCCACCTTGATATCATGTTGTTATTGATCAGAAGGGAAATAGTTGACCCAATAAATTTTTTGGTCAGAATGGCCTATTTGGTGTAACTTATTATCAGAAATGGGCTGAAGCACATACATCATGAGAGATGAGCTTTTTAGCTAATGATTCTTGGAATGCATATTTAAAAAGTTAAAGGATTCTTCATGTTCAAGAAAGACAAAGTGCAGCAGCACAATTTGATAATCTGTATCCATCTGTTCTTGTCACCATGGTAATTCAAATATTTGAGCAACCAAACTCTAACGATTGCATATAGTAGACCATGAACTTCTTTGTGTATCTCCCATGGCAGGTGCAGCCATCCATGAAAGGATGCGGATGTAGAAATTGCTATCTAGTGCTGTTGTGATACTCAACTTCTGCACTGAACTAAATGGGGGCTGCTTTTCAAAAATGTGGTTTTTGTTTTCAGGAGTCATCTCATCCCAAATGGGATTGCTGCACCATTATTACTCTCATTGAATAGTATATTGTATTGTATACCTTTTTTGTGGATAGATATTAGTATCGTATACAGTATTGACTGTCATATATATGATCTTTTGCTAATTAACATGGCATTAAGTCAACAAAGAGAGAGAAGATGTACTTGAATTGCAGAGCATATATACAATTTAGGCACAATATCCTATTGAGGGAAACCATATTAGTATAATTGTATGCACTGTATTGTACGAAAAGATATAAATATAATTAACTGTTTGCAACATATGCAACAACTAAACACCTTATAAAATCTAGGAAATCAAACAAAATGTAACGTCACCATAGGGGTTGTATCAAGAAATTTATTTATGGTTATTTAGCTGATGTGGTGCGGCACCCTAGAAATTAGTAAAGGGAGCAGTCTTATACTAATTGTCTAATTTGTTTGCATCCAGGGTGGTCCGTTGAGCTTTACAACATGCGCACATATGCTAATTGAATTGAGTATATATATACACTCCCTCAATGAAACCTAAGGATAAGAAAGAATTATTACCTGTAGGTAGTGGCATCCCACAAACAAACAGCCCCACTATATAACCTGGTAGCCAATATTGGAAGCGTTGGGTGGCAAGCAATAATACCAATCTGGTTCTGGCTGCTCACGGCAAGTTGGTGAACACACTCATTTTTCTCCAAATCCCATATCTGACTCAACAAACAAGCAAAAAAAAAAACCCATATTAGTCTAGCGTGTAGCCGTGCATCTTAAGGCACGACAATTTATTTATCACCATGCGGATGGCACTTATCCATACATATGCATAATTATTCTGGTTATAGGTCGCACTGCCACAAGTAACCAGGTAGTATTGATGATTAGAAGTGAATAAATAACCATTGGTGTCTGGTTTACCCCATCTGACTGTAGCGGTAGGATTAGAAGTTTGAATATTCCATACCTGCAAATTACATACAGACCTTAATTCACTATACGAGGAACAAGGTGACACAACAAATGACAGTTGAAACCACCAAAACCATCGGCTTCTTAACCATCAATGATAATTAGTAAAAGAAATAGAAAGACTCACATCTGGAACCACACTTGCAGTTGAACCATGATTTTTTCAAATCAGTTTAGCATAGACAAAACAGTTTCTATAAACTATAATATTTAGGTAAAATTTGATTAAAGTATAATTAGATCAACTGGACCATGTGGCTCCATGGAGATCATATCAGTCCATTACCAATTTAAATTCTTGTCAGTGATATCTATTAAGAACCAACAATGACATTAATACATATATCAGATACTATTCCACTTAAAAACGTCAGTGATAGTTGCATTGTGACAACAGTTATATGCAATCATCACTAGCAATGGACCATCTGCGAGGGCTCTCTTTTCCCTTAATTTATATTAGTGGTAACACTATCGTTTTTGTGCATTTGTGTTGCTACTGTATTTATAGGATGTTGCTTCATATTAATAAAACACTCATGTGGTCATGCACCCCCCCACACACACACAAACACAAACACAGAGATTATCACTGATGGTTTACATTGATAATTAAACTGATGGTGTCGGATTGTTATTTATTTGGTTTTATCATGAATGATAATTGATAAATATAACTATTGCATGTGTTTTTGTCAGAGGTAGTGATGAATGTTTTACTTTATTTCGCTTGGTCATTAGGTCGACTCAAAACTTGATCATCCAAAATGATGAATTAATCTAGATCATGTTGTTTTCACTGAGGTAAAAATGAACTAAGCAACTGTCCCATAAATATACCCAGCAATGGTACCCCACTTGATCCAACGCAAGGATTAGTTGATTCATTGCTAGCTAGTTCCTGCAGACACGGTTTATGTAAGGAAAAATGCAAACCTACCTTTGCTGTACCATCAGTGTGAACACTAGCAAAAGTGTTCATGTCACTTTGGTTAAACGTGAGACCAAGCACGCCAACCGCGAGCACTGAGAATGTTCGTGTGCACACCCAACCCTTTTCCCAGTCCCAAAGCTTTATAGAGCGATCAATATTAGATGCTGACAACAAGAACGGGTAGGTTGGGTGAACAGCTAACAAGTTGACAGGTTTGCCATGATACGCTTGGAATTCCATGGCATGTACCGTGTCCATTGTAGTGTAAGTGTAGACACGGGCATATCCGTTATCATATCCAATAGTGAACCATTGTGCTCGATCGATGAATTTGACCGAATCAACCCTATTTGTTCTTAATTCCATCAATGTTTCCTGCCAAACAATGAACAGATCACTAAGTTTACCATTCATAATTAATGCACTATACAGTAGATCATATGTTAGCTCACTATGTACTAGTACTAATACCTTTGTCTGGTAGTCCATAATGGAAAACCCTGTGGCATACCCTACCAAGATCCTGCAATGAAGTGCAATGTAAGGTTAAACAGAACTAGTATATATATATAGGCGCGTAGAATGGAAGGAGTGCAAACTCACCATGTCTGAATGGGGTGTACATCCACGGAAAAGACACATCCGTATCTCCGTGTTGGTATTATCTGATGATACAAACAAATAATTAAAAACCTGCCTCATGAAACTGATCACATATACTTTACATGAATCAGTTTTTACTACTACATGAAATGCAAATCTTATGTTCCAAATGGGTCTTGAGCTTGAAATTATATCTGTTTTGAGAGAATGTGTTTTATACTTAGGAACAAATTACATTCTTGAGCTTCTAATCTAATTGTATAATATAACATGGAGCTCGAATTAAAGTCACCTGGCGGGTCACTATTGCCTGGCAGCTTTCTGGTCTACAAATGACAGACGTCAGCATTGCTCGATGCACTTGGCAACCCAACTTCTCAGCTCGGTTCAAAAACTCAGTGCCCATATTTTGATTAATTCCAATTGATGATTTCAAGCTTTTGAGGTGGTGCTTCAACTCGGCAACGATCATCAGCACCTCAAAGTTGCATGTGTCTTGTTGTGGCAGCAGATGCTGCTGCCCTTTCCTTATTATAGTGCGGATCACAGAGGAATGTGGCTCCATCATCTGGAAAATGGGTGATCGTGGGAAATAAAAGCAAACACGAGTGTCTGGTTCGGTCGGTATAATCCAGAAACCAACATAATGGTCTGTTCTGTTTGTTAGGCTCACTCGACATTTCATGCGCTTATTTGGTATGAAAGGGAAATGGAGCTCGGATGGGTAGACTTCGAGTAACTTGCTAGCATCATCAGATGATCTGTTGGGGCTTGTCTACAAAGAAAAGAACAATCACAACTCAACTCACATATCTAGTCTTTTTTTGCAAGGGACTCACATATCTAGTCTAGTATTGAAAACACCATGATCTAGATTAACAATCAATGGACCTGATGTCATTTAGTACCACTTCAGTTACATTGACTCCAGATGTTTCATAAGATCCCTATATGTACTACTCCCTCCGTCCCTAATAAATAGATCAATTTATAGAGTTGTCTTAAGTCAAAACAATTTCAAGTTTAACGAAATTTATTGAAAAATACAACAATATTTATGACACAAAATGAACAAATTATGAAGGTATATATCAGTGTATCTAATGATATTAATTTAGTGCCATAAATCTTGGTGCTCTTTCCTATAGATTCAGTCAAACTTAAATAAAGTTTGACTTAGGACAACTATAGGAATTGATTTATTTAGGAACGGAGGGAATAGATAATTCTAATGCAATTAATGTCCATGCATAGTAACCATGATTTGGTTCTCTTGAACTTACCTCAATACTACTCTCTCCGGGTTCCATGGATGTTACTTGTAGCTGAGGAGGTGCTGCAGAAACACCCATCGGCTGTACCTCATCTGATATTTTGAAGACAGAACTATTTACCTGTAGACCAAATGAAAGACACAACATCTCACTTAAAAAGTTCTATGCTTGACAAGGAATCTATTATAGATGGTGATTTCGAATGATGGTGGCATGAGACTCCTGATGTAGTAGTGTAACATTATTCCAATTAATGTCCATTCATACTGCCCAAGTGCCCACGTTATGGTTGTCTTGAATGCATGTTTTGCCTCACCTCATTACTCATCTCTCTTTGCTGCAGAGTCAGTATTCTTTGCTGTAGATGGGATGGTGCTGCAGAAGCACCCATCAGTTGCACATCATCTGATGACACCTTGGAGACAGGACTCAGTATTACCTGCAGAGAAAATGAAGATGGAGACACATTATCTCACTAAAAATATTATCTGCTTGACAAGGAATATAATATGTGTATATAGTGACTTTGTAAGAGATTCGCTATGTAGTAGCATAATATTGATGCCACTAATATCAAAGCATATTGCTTATTGTCCATGCTTTTGTTCTCTTGAATGTGTCAGACTATGTAAAATGAATTTTAGATGTGCCATTTTTCTTTACAGAAATGGTTGTCTTTGGAGCTGCCCCTTGAAATACAACAAGAGGGAATCAGCTAATGGACCGCCTCTGGAAATAAATTTTTTGGAGACAGTTTGCCACACATGTGTTTTGACTCACATTGGTAGTCGTCACCTCGGGTCCCTTGGGTATTATTCGTTGCATCTGGGATGATGGTCCTGCAGAAGCACCCATCTGTTGCACCTCGTCTGACATCTTGCAGACAGGAATACTTGCCTACAAAGCAAATGGAGATGAATACATAATATATCTCTCGATCACATATCAATATAATTTTTTTCATGGCTCAACGCCAAACCCTAGGAATAGGATGTAATCTTAGATCTCGACAAATTCTTCGATAGACAGGGTTGCATCAATCTCGACCTCTAGTTTGTCTACAGGCTGTCATATCAGGTGCTCTAGGCTTTAATTACCAGTGCATCGCTGTAATTTCATCTAGTCTACCCAATTACCGATTCTATTACGTCTCGTAAGGCTGCATCCCATGACCTCTTACTGGATTTGATAGAATCATCCTGTCTTGATTAAGATCCATCGGCTCATATCACATAACTCCGTTGTCTTGCTGTCTTTCAACTTGATCATATCTTGATTGACATCAGATCGTATTTATGTTACGACTTTGTTTTAGCCGATAAGCCATATATCAAGTATTGTATCAATCTAGTATTGTGATTCTATTAACTGGCTGATATCAAGTGTTGTAATAGTTTAAGTAGTGCATCAGATTGTTGCGTTACACTTTGTAATAGTATGTTTTAGCCAATGCATGGTAGATGTAGATCTTATCAGTTGCAAGATCAAGCTGACTGGTATGCCCGCGAACCACCAAACCCGACAGGACCTGCACTGGAGTAAAACAAATCTCCCAGACCTTTGTTTGTTGATGACAGATCTCCATCGGAAAAGTCCCAATCGGCCGTTGATTGGGATTTTTCGGCATCAACACCGCTCATATATATTCAGTAAACTGCAGTCAGTTTCACAAATAACTTCATAGTTCAGTAGTATGTTCACTTCTTGCCCAACCGAAGTTCTTAGGTTTGAGCTCAAATGCGTAGCATTTTTTGTTCTTTCATATTTTCTTTCTTTATGCGCAATTCGTATATATTGGATAAACTACAGTCATCTTTGCAAATTGCTTCGTAGCTTAGTGGGTAATAGTCACATCAATTCCAACTAATAGGTCTTAAGTTCGATTGCCCTTTTTATTTTTGATCTTTTCTATTTTTTCCTTAGGGGGCACATTAGCCCGCATGACTTTTTATGTATTTAATAATCTGTTTCCACTTTCACGGAGCATAGTGGTACGATGGTTTCCCTTCAAGTGGTATGTAACAGGTTCGAGTGCTAGTGGGCGTAACTTTTTTGTTATTTTCTTTCTTATAATACGCAACCATTACTGATGGGCCATATCCCATACATGGGACACACTGGATTAGGTGGCAGTGGGACCCATCTAGTCAGCTATGCCTAAATGCCAACATGGACTACAATTTTTTGTAAAAAAACAAAAAAGTTTTATGACATGAAAACTGTCATAGATTTATGACATTTGTAGATTAGCTCATATGACACAACAAAGAATGTCACGAATTGGAGTTGGACTTGAAATATGATGTCTTCTGTGATGTTGATTTTTTGGGTGTCACTAAGCCGAGATGTCTCTTAGAAAACATCATAAACCGGATGATTTAGTGACGTTTTGAGCTGTTGTCATGCCATATACGTCATAAAAGGCTACGCATGCTGTAGTGAAAAGGGATGTTTAAACTTAAATCAAATGTACATACACATAAATACCACATGCAAATGCATATAGTCCATTCAATCATTTGTTACAGACATAGATGAAAAAACTCAATCTATATTTTTCTTAAAATGAACTTTTATATGACAACAATCATGCATGATTACTTCTTTTTTAAAGTAAACAAAGAAAACACCTTGTTATGCAAACATAAAATTTGATAGTAATTCTTGGAGCTTGGCTGATTTGGAATCATCACAATCAGTGCGTATTTGATGTCACGTCTCCCAACCAGACTAGAGTTTTGTTGCTTGCCTATGAGGAGATGCAATATTGGACTGGCAGGGGCTTAGGGCTTATCATTCTTACTTGCCCTAGAGCCGGACGGTAACCTGTAGGTGTTCTGGTTTTTATATTTTTGGTCGAGGTCATATTTGTTATGTGAAAAAGGTGCTTTTGTTTTTTATAAGAAACCAAGGGTGTGTGAGCGTGTGCTGTAAGGATTCTTGCTCCTTTTTCTTCGTAATATAAAGATATGCAATTCTTTTGCATGTTTGAGAAAACATAATAAATTGGTATTGATCGAATTTGGTAGATTCACTACCGTACTAGTTAATGCTAAGTACAATAGATATTATCACTCCATTATTATTAGTCCAGTTCCAATTTCGGTTCTGAAGACTACTTCTTCAGCAATGTATATTTTTGGATGCATTGTTCTGTAGTTAAAGGCAATGTAACTAGGCCTATGTCTTTGAGTGCACTAGTTGTTTACCTCTGAAGAAGGTTCAATCTTTCTGGAACTGATCCCAGGCAACTGGCTTGAGTCTGAGCCCACCTACAATGTATAAGCTACAAAATCAATTGGGATCTTGTACTAAGAGAGGAGATAGAAGAAGGCATTTTTCTCGTCTATGGATATCATTAAGCATTGATGATTTCACATACCTGCCCTAGAGTAGACCTTGAGCTATCACTCAAATTGCCAAAATCCAGAGGGTCCATTTCAATCACGGTTTCTTTTGTCACCAACATGTCAATGATGCAGTCAATAGTAGGTCTTTTACGCGGTTCGATGTTCACACATAGTTGTGCAATTGTAACACATCTCTTCATTTTTGGGCAGTATATATCATTATCCAATGATTGGTACCACTGCATGCCGCTAACTCAAAGTGAGAAACTAATTTCTTTGTTTCACATAATACTTCTCCACGCCCACTATGTATAATTCCAAGGTGTTTGGCCAGTGTTCAAAGAGTAAGTTTCTTAAGCATCTATATCAAAGTTAATCCCTACAATACAAATTGATACTTGAAAGACTTACTAATCACTTAGTTAGCAAACCTTGAGCATTGGTGGTGCAAACATAATTAATCATCTTAACCACCTATAACTATAAGTACCTAATGCATGACATTAAAAAAAACTAAGTGCAACATCTAACCATACATGTTGTGTATGATATGGTACAACCATTTCATATGGTGGGGTGTGGATATAGGTTGAGATATTACATAATAACAACTATAATATTGATGGATGACTACACTATGAAATGGGGAGAATAACATAGTAGTACACACACACACACACACACACACACACACACACACACACACACACACACACACACACACACACACACACACACACACACACACACACACACACATATCATGAAAAAATGTGTAAAATTAGCGCATGTTCAATAATCAAGCTAATGCAATCTACCCCTTACCCTTCACTAAATATTTCTCCCACCACCCAAGCTGATCTCTATTGCCCCTTGTTTCTTTGTTGTCCTTCTGACGCCTTCTCAAAACTTTTGATTTTATTATTTGTTATACTATGTGACTTCCATCAATGCATTAACCTATAGTTCTCTTAAATCTTGGGAAATGTACAAATTAAATTTTTCAAAAATTTATTCTATTTGATAAACATATTCATCTACCTCAAAATATATCTGAAAGTGTTTTAAGTGACAAAAATATTATAATCCTATATAAAAATTACAAAAAATAATGTTTTTCTCTTTAGAAACAACATACACATTGCCACATCCATGCATGGGTGTGCATGGGTGTTTTGGCAGGGCATGATTTCTATGCAGTCGAAGTCAAGGTGGAGAGAAGACTCATTGGGTTTAGTGATACTGCGGTAAAGTAGCCTAGATTCAATCAGGTTTGTCATATCCAAGCATCCTCCCACGACACCGCTGCATCATGATTGATGCCCCCACTATATTCCACATGTCTAATGTCGCAACTGTATATGCATATTATGAAAGGAACTATAGCTAAACAAAAAGGAGTAAAAATGGTTAGGCAGATTTTTTTCCTTACATCATCAAAATCAGATAAATCAGTGCTTCCTATCAATAGTTGTTTTATTATGACTCCCAAACTAAATATGTCTGCCTTGAACGATATTTCTCCATTGATCAAATATTCTGGAGCTGTATATCCCCTACGTCACAATATGACAATATGAACACGATTTTCAAGAAGTTAAATAAATTAACTTTAGAAATAAGAGTTGGGTCCCATATGTGAGGGGCTTGACTTGCTTACAATGTTCCACGAATGTTCTCTGTGGTTATTCGAGAATGTTCTCCACTGAAGCGTCTTGATAAGCCAAAGTCTGCTATTTTTGGAACCATATCTTTATCAAGCAAAATGTTATCCGGCTTGAGATCCAAATGATTGATGCGTTCTTCAATGTGGAGATAACACAAACCCTGGCAAATTCCCTCAATGATCTGATAACGTGTGCCCCATTCACGTTTATGAGATTTATCTGCCAAAGAAAGTATAAGAGCACTCAAGAAACAAAGAAGATGTTGAATTCTCCAGGCTCTCTCTCTCAAAACCAGAAAAAAAAAGACCTGGTGGGCATCCTTATGAGTTGGATTAATAAACATAATTGAAAGAGGAGTTATATCACATTAAAATGTTGAAGCTGGTGTTCGTACCTTTGAGATAATCATGAAGGCTTTTATTAGGTGCATACTCAAAGCAAAGGAATCTTTGTCGGATATCCGCCAAAATAAAACGCCCATTGTGTTGTAACATTTTCCGTTGTGTATCAGAGCAATAGCCTAGAAATCTCACTATGTTTTTGTGTTTAACTCGTATCAAACATTTAAGTTCCTCCTCAAACTGCTTGTCGGAAAAGTCATGATTTTCTGATAACTTCTTCACAGCTAATTTACAGTTTCGAACAACTCCCTGCTTACCATGAACTATATCTCATTAGAATTGAATTCACCAGTACATGTATGCGAAGGGTTTAGCTTCTGCAAGTGGAACATGGAAACTTTTCCATACCATATAAACAGTTCCAAACCCACCACTACCAATTTTTTCAGTGAAATTATTCGTAACATTTCTTAAAAAAGCATATGATAGCATGATTGGTTCCACACTGGTATCATTTAACACGCACTCCATGGCTTCAAGTTCATTATCTTGATCAACCATTGCTGCAAAAAGAAAATATATATAGTGTCAATAGCATTTTGCAAGGAATTGCATATATAAAGTGGTAAAATAAAACATACATAAACTAGTTTAACTATTCCTGCATGATAAAATTCTGCATAGTAGAGACGATAAGATTAAATATTATATTGTAAGCATCAAGGACACATTATGTTGCAGAATGGGGATTTTGTGACTGGAAAATTTAAAGTCATATATCTGCAACTGTATGAAGTTTCAGAATGCATTAATATACATTTAATACATGATATAGTATACCATACATACCTGAAAAGTGGTATCCCTAGGTCTATGAAGTGCGCATACACTAGGCATACTTGTATATGGAATTTGCACATATTATTTGTTGTGTCTATTTCATAGCAATTTGTTTGATTAAGCTAAAGTTCCTCATCTATAATGCAAAAGAGCCCTTTCTCTTTCTCAAAAGCTAGCTTATGAGGTGAAAGGATTCTGAATTTATTCTCCATATCTAACATAAGTTCTTTGCCCTTCCGAAATTGGCCCTTGTTGAAATATCATAGTAGTTGATCAACAGTTACTTTGTAACATGCCACAAATTTAAGCCATGATTGAAATTCTCAAGAACTTAATGGTTTTTGTGTGATGGTTCGGATTCATGGAGAGTAGGGTCAAACCTAAGTGAAACTTCTATTACTTTCCCTAGATTCAATTTACAGTGCATACTAAAAATGTGCATTTCTGTTAGAACATGCTACATTCTACGCGGAGGCAGGCATGCAGCCCGTTTTAGCAAACATAGACCTAAACAAGCCACGATTTGTGATTTTGGTGATTGAAAGACAAACACTACTATGAAGATAGTTTTAAGAGGCGCTCAGAATCAATTTGTAGAAGCGGTTGATGTTTCCGACTGCCTCTAGAAATCGGATACGTGGTCCGCCTCTAAAATCATTTTCAAAAAATAAAAGCTTGAAGTAAAAAAGTAGCAAAAACATATTTAATCACAGGAGAAGCCCTATTTGAAAGCGTTGCAGCTGACTTTGCCACACAGTGTTATTAACAACCTTGAAAACAGAGGGTATTTTTAGAGGCAACTAGAAACATTAACCGTGTTTAGAATTCGATTTCTAAAGATGGGCCATCTCTATAACTATTTTTGAGGCAGTTTTTGATAGATCCGTATCTGTCCAAAAAAGAGCGTCTCTGAAAAATCATTTTTTTTGTGTAGTGAACATTGTCACTAGGATTAGCATGCTTATCAAGATTATGCTTAATAAGTCCTAATATAAGGAAGCTAGCGCAAGTCATATCCGAAGGACATGATGGGATGGGGCACGGATGGATTGGCAACCCATTTTGTGGTGGATTGAGGTGGATAGTGGCTTTTGGGAGGTGAGGGCATAGGGAGGCGTTGGTGGAGGGGGGACCTCGACTAAGGAGTTGGAGCAGAGTCAGAGGAAGGCAACATGGAAAAATCCTCTATTTTCTTCTTATAATCACCTTTGGATTATAGTAATAAAATAGAATAGTCGCTAGGCGATCGGAATACACCAAATTATGAGTTAGATTACAATAATCCATCTCAAACCTATTTTGCTCTAAGGCTAGCTTGATCATCAAAGACAGTACCTATTTTGTTTGAAATTTTTCAAAATCTATTAGGCTCCATTTGGATCCTTGGAATTGAATTCATTTTAATAATCATAATTTAGACACATATTAATTAAGCTAATATAGTTGTATATGGATTATATTTTTATATTATTGTTGGCTACACGATAGAGATATTTATGTGTTGTATTTCTACCGTAGGGAAGCGAGTTGAAGAGCGTGTTATAAGTTGCAAAGTAGAAACATAGCAATCAATTTTCATCTTTCATCCTATGAATTTAAGATAGGCTTATGTGTAAACTTTGGAAAATAGTGGAATGTCAAATTACAAGCCAAATAACCTAGTTTATTAAGTAGATTTCAATTCCTCCGAATAAAAGGATCCACACGGCTCCTTACACAAAACTTAACCTGATGAGCAGAAACTTCAATTGGGGCGAAAACGAAAGAGCTATATTTCCATCTCAGACATATATAATAATTAGACATGGGACTGGGTTATAGAAACGATTAATCAATAAATATGAAGAGCAAGAAATTTCTCGTGAAACATCACTACTTGGAAGTCGAGAGTAGACCAAAACAAAGGAAAAGGTCAACTGGATGAAAAGGCATCAATCTCAATTTGAGTTGATTAACACTTACCTTTAGGGAAAGGCGTTATAACGTTCTTGGATATTACGAAAATATCTTTGGGCAAACTATCATCAGTCCCCTCCTCCTGTACCGCTACACAAAGCAACTGCTGTTACCAAAAATAAAGAGAAATATGCTCTGTTATGAACTTAGTTTTCACAGCATTAGACACTCTATAGCGCTCCAAAACTGAAGTTTTTGATAAAACTATTGTATTTTTCTAAAACTCTAAAAGTACTTTGCATCCAATCAGAGCATGAGAGCTTTATCTAAGTTCCTAAAATCAGACAGGCATGGAAAATAAAACCGATCGATCACCAACCTGGAAGAGAGGCCTGCAGGTTGATGTAGGCTGGCTGCTGCTGCGCGCCTTGCCGGGGATGCAGATGCTGTTGCTTATGTATATAGCAAACCGGCCATGTGTAGGTTGTTAATACAATTAAGAGCTTCAGGCTATTATTTGCGCTGAGAGAAGACCTTCGTTGGTGCTCGGTCAACCGTACCATTAAATAGTTGAACTAACTACTAAATATTATCTCTGCTCTATTTATAATATAATAGTAGTATATCATGTGAACAACAGCGACAGGCCACCTAGAGTTTAATAGATGAGTTGTCTTTCGAATGTGTGGGACATCCAAACGACCGGGCCAGGCGATCAGCTCTTTCCAGGGCTAAAAATTAGCCCACTTTAAGAAAATAGATTAAACATGAGCTAATATAGGCTAATAAGAGTTAATGGACTCTAACCACCAATTAGTCCTCATTAACGCTTATTAGTCCAGAATTAGTCTACAGAATCGCATGTATTATTATTGCATCTTTAAACTTGGCCCACGAAAGCAGAGCATACAGGAAACTCAGGAACTGCAAATATCTTCTCTCTGCTGGATGACTTTGCTTGGTGCATGATAAACGCTGAGTCATTTGACGACGATGCATGACACCGAAAGATTTGATAAATAGTGACGGCCACCACCCACTAGGCAGAGCAACGACGAGACGAGACATGGAGAGCGCGTGCGTTCAGACTTCACACCGGGGTATACATTATCAGCGATGACATTTCCAACCAGCCAGCCACGAGCAGATAAGGCATCCTCTAACCCGAAATTTGTCCATTTTTCTTCTACTTTCCCCTCCATTTCCTAGCCACCGCAGCCATGCTTCACTCTCGCTCACGTCCTCCCCCGTGCCAGCCTCTAGGCTCGAATGGCGGCCCATGCTAGGACAGAAAAGACTTTTGCATACAGTAAAGAACAGAGGTCTTTATGGGTGGTTTCTAAAATCGATACCATGCCATCGATTATAAAGATATGGCCTTTGTGTGTTAGACACTTAATCATCCTTGAGTAAGCAATTGGGGTGTTTTCGTTACGAAATCCTCCCTTAAAACTATGTTTTCAGGACGATATCTTTAGGATAACCACCTCTGAAAACCTATTTTTAGAGGCGATTGCTATATGTGGTTACCTTAACGCAACCGACCTTGCATATATAAATAAAAACTCGACCTGCGGTTAAGACAAAAGAAGAAGACCTTCATATGTAGCTCGATAAACCCCCCAATCCCCTATCTCACCCACCACCCTTGAAAATATGTTTCTAGAGGCAGTTAAGATAAGGCAAACATATTTTCAGGGGCCGTTGTCTTAAAAGAACCGCTCTGGTAAGTGTATTTCTAAGATCGGTTTGATTTGAACCGAACCACCATTGAAACTTTGTTTGATTTTTTTAACTTTTGAATGTATTTGAAATCTCAGTTTCCCACCAAATTTCATACCCAATATTTTACTATTTCATTCAAAATCACTTCATACTAAGGACAAATATAATGTATGCATACATTAAACGTCCCTAGGACGCAAGCAGGATCTTGGTGTGGGAGGAGACTCTTCAATACTGGATGCTACTTGGCCCAAGAAAGCAAAGCAACGCATACCTTGCTTGTGCTTGGTGAACGCCAAAGGGGTAATAGTGATTAGTGACAGCCACCAAAGCCACAAGGCAGAGCAACGACGAGAAGGGACATCAAGAGCGCAGGCTTTCATTCAGACCAGGATATACATTGCCAGCGATATTTCCGACCGGAGCCAATAGCATTTCTTTCTTGACATGAAAATTCTGTTTGGATAACGTGATCACAAAATTGATGAGCAGCCGTGGGCCGAAGGGCCCAGAGATTCTTACCTTGACAACATCTGGGCCCATGTCAGCCCAAGCGGTCCAGCCTCCCGCTCCGCCACTCGCGTTTTCTTGACCGACACCTGGGGAAAATATGCAGTGTAAACTCAGTAGTAGATGGAAACCTGTAAACTTGCGTCGTGCACCATCGGATGCGTGATCTGCGGCCTAGAAAGTTCTCTAGTACATTTTTATTTACCTCCCCGCACTGCCTCGGTACCCTTTGATATTAGATCCCTAAACAATGTTGAGTGTGCCGCGAGGTCTATTCCAATCTCGTCCCCCATCTGAGAAAGAGTTGCTGGGTCTGGAGCCACGGCGGCCTGCAGGCAGGTCGCGCGCAATCGCGGCGGGTTGCCGCAGTTGGCATCGGACGGAGTCCTTGGCCGGTGGCTGCGTCGGTAAACAGGCGGCCGTGACGGGTGCACATGCCAGCGGTGGCCACGACGGGCGGCTGCTGCGTTCGTCGGTCAACAGGCATCAGGCGGCCACGGCGGGCGAATCCTGCGGGCGCGGCTGCGGTTGCTTCTGCGGGTGTGCGGCTTCGGTGACCTCTAGAATATATAAGTTGCAGATCCAGGGGTGTGCGTGTGTGATGTGAAATGTGAGTGAATTATGTAGAGTTCAGATACTATAATTTGTATACTAGGAGTCTAGACTCAACTCTAGACGGCTCCACAACATGGCTAGTGGTGAGCTTGTGTTAAGACTATATTAGGCATCTATGATCTGTCAATGTGAAGATTCGTAAATGTGAAGCTCGTGTTATAGTATGGTCTCGTTTAGTTTCAGGGTGTAAAGTTTTAAGGTGTCACATCGAATGTTATGGGGGGTATCGCATAGGGTGTTCGGATACTAATAAAAAAATAAATTATAGAATCCGTTAGTGAACTGTGAGACGAATTTATTAAGCCTAATTAATCTGTCATTAACACATGTGTTGCTGTAACACTTTATTGTTAAATCATGGACTAATTAGGCTTAAAAGATTCGTCTTGCAAATTACACACAATCTGTATAATTAGTTATTTTTTTAGTGTATATTTAATACTCCATGCATGTGTCAAACATCTGATATAATATGGTGTAAAGTTTTTGGATGGAAACTAAACAATGCCTATATTAGTTATTAGGCATATCCATTCTCCAGATCTGATTAATTTACAATTGATCTGTCAGTTTGATGATTGATAACCTTCTGTTAATAAATATAGGGGTGTTGAACTTTTAATTCATGTAATCATGTATGAACTATGAAAGAACCTGCATACCCCAAAAAAAAAAAGCTGCGAGATTGTGTAACCGTGAGCCTGTGATTAGAAATTTCTATGATGTATGAACTGGCATCAAAGATGGAAAATAGCTACGGGATTAGGAAGGAGCTTGGCCTATTTTCATGTTGAATTTTAGTTAATACTTTCTGCAGATATTTTGTTCTCTTCAGTTTAGTATCTAGAAGAGTAGCAGTGAACTCGACGATGTAACACCCTAAAATTTGTTCCTTTTGAAATAGATGTAAATTGAGTTAATTTGAATTTTTGTGCTTATAAAAACATAGGGAAATAATACTTTTTTTAAATTAAAATTTATCTTAAGCTAGAAACATGTTTGTTGCAGTCATGCTGGTCGCATCTTGTGTTTCTATGTGTAAAATATTTCTTTTAAATATGTTTAGGAGACGAATATCTATTTCTAGGAATTTTTCAACTTCTTTGATTCTTTCTGGAATTTAATTCCTACCACCTTGACCTTAATCTTTATGTTTAAAGTTCCCAACAATCTTTTCATGAGCTCCAAATATTTTATTCGGGTTCTTCATCCTTCAATCTATCTCCAGGATTTTTTAGGGATTTTTTCTAAGCTTCGGAACATTTTTCGTAATATAAATAGTAATTCTAGACTTTCTAGAATTATGCTTACTTCATGAATTAATTAATTTAGAAATTAGAAAAATCCAAGCACAATTTTCCATTGACCCTCAAAGCCCATGTGCAACAATCCTTATTATAAATCTCAAAGGCCATTTATTTACTAATAGGCTTAAATGATTATTTAGGTCTATTAGTGGAGATGGAGGGTTTAACATCAATTAGTACTATATTGTTAGTTGATATAGATATAGAGAGTTCTCGTCCCTATATATATATATATATATATATATATATATATATATATATATATATATATATATATATATATATATATATATATATATATATATATATATATATATATATATAGGCAAAGCACACCAAAATTACGTAAAAAGAGCCTCTAGTTTGAGAATCTTAAATAATAATATTTTTCTCCTCTCCTTGCCACGCTGCCGCCGGCCAACCCCTTCTTCGTTTGACCAATCGAGCTTCACAATTCCACGGAGTTGCTCTGCACTTTGTCAACGCCTCTCCTCACCATGAATCACGACCGTCATACAGTCTGCTGTCACAGATTGGCCACGAGGAACCCAACAAATCCTATTTTCTATGTCCAAGTTCATATCCGTTCTATATCCTTTTTACTATTATTTGTGACCTATGGAACGTACCTTGCAGCTCCTTTCATTTAATCAATTCTGTACAAGCCATGCTACGATCATTTAGCAAGTTTACTGTTTACTCTTTGTTGTCTTATCATCCTTGTAAACCAGTCTAGGATCTTTCTTTATACAAAAGCTAACCCTGCATGTCCGTTGGCTATAGTTCTTTCTGTGATGATCCTCTACATGTTAGCGACGGTATTTATCATGTCAAATATCCTTGAATCTTATAATTTAAATATTAATTTGATTAATATGCAAGTCAGTAGTTTTAAAATTAAAAAAAACAATATAAGTGCTATACTTTGATATTTTATATGTACAAGTTAATATGGTTAATTGTTAACATAAACATGTTTTTAAATTATAATTTACTTAGCCCAAGCAAATATCACATATAATTCTAATAGTTGTTCTCAGTACTCTTTTATCGTTGCAAATTTAAAGTTTAACGTGATTAATTTATATGGTAATATTTATAAATAAAATATTACTTGGTTCAACTCGACTTTTGAATTAAATTATGTTTTGAGTAATCTGGTCTGAATAACTTTTCACATGGTTTTGCTCAATTAAAATAAATCAAGTATATAGGCTTAATCTTTAATATAATATAAAAGTCTCGGTAGTCATTTCTTTTGAATCGTAGCTCGGATTAGCGTGACTATCATGCCTGTGTTCGTAGCAGTGTGTAGGACATCTTTAAAATCTTCTCACCTATTATTGTATATGTTTGGTGTATTATTCTAATTTAGTTCTATTGTTTGCTTCGCGTATGATTGCATGGATGTTTGTGTGGTGCTCTATGATCTTGTTCAGTCGGTAAGATTTGCGTGGTGATCAAGAAGTAATTCTTTAAAGATTTGGACCACCAGAAGATCTGAGTTTAAGACAAGTATAGCATGGGATTATCCTTATTACTTATTCACCATTAATCATTTAATTCATATTTGTATATATGTGTCTACCTTGACTACCACTAAGGATTTCCTAGTACTTTGTTACCTTGTACCTTGATTCCTATGGATTTATGCATTTGGGTAGTATGATGCTAGAGCTTAATTAAAGACCATGATCTTGTAACTTAATTAATGGTATATGCAATAAACTCTAAAAGATGTTTTTTTAGCAATAAGGAACAAGGGGGCTAGAGCATAGTTTTTGTGATGCTCTAGATTCCTCTCCTTAAGGACTTATATGTAAGCGATCATCCGGGACTTACAGTACAACCATGAGTGTTAATGGCTCTGGTTTTAGTTAAGTATGAGGATCTTTTCTAGCTCGTAGTAGCTTAATGAAAGGCGCAAAAGGGGCTCCGATTGGTTTGATCTCGTGGCCTGCTAAGGGAGTGCACTTAGGTTTTTATGTCTTTTTATTAGTCACACTTTGGGAGAGGGATCTTACTAGTTGATGGGGAATCCTTAGCGGGCTACACCTGTTAGACGAACCTTTGAAAGGCTTCATAGTAAATCCTGCCGACCTTCCTTGGTAGTGGGTCAAGAGGCTGATCACCTCGGGCAAAAGGGTAAATCATTGCTCATGGTGAAAGTGTACAACCTCTGCAGAGTGTAAAACTGCTATTCATTATTTATGCTTACCTGATCATGTGTTTATGTGGGCTTGTGATAAACTTGTTGCTACTCAATCACTTAAAATTGTGACTCATAAAAGCTAATCGCAATTAAACTAGTGTCAGCCTTTTTGAGCCTCATGAACCCTATGTTATATTTGTTGAGTACGATATGTGCTCGCTCTTGCTATTTTAACCAGACCAGTCATCTGTTCCTATTCAGTAGAGTCTTCGCCAAAAGATCGGAGTTATCTTTCCGCTATTTGCGTCTAAAGTTATATCTTTTATACTAAGTACATTATATGTTAAGCATTTGTCTTTTGATATTACCCTTATTTATAGCTATATGTGAGATTTGACTTCCTGGGCTCACATATAGTGTGTATCTGGTTTTGTCCTTAAAACCAGGTGCTACAGACGATCTATGTATATGTATTGCCTAATTATCCTTAAATCATACAACCTATTAAGTTCATCAAGCATAGTTGCCAGATCGTATAAGCTGTATTTTGTTCTGAATTTTGCTTTTGTTCTGAATTTTGTAAGATTTAGTAGTGCTGATCGTATAAGCTGTAATATACACATTATAATTTTTTTGTCTAAATACATATGGCAAGTTGCCTGTTATCAAATATACAGTGTGAAAGAGGTGTTACAAAATTATTACTGATTATCTAAGTTTTCTCAAAAAAAATTTTGAGATGATGGCTGATCATCATGGTATGCTAGTAGTTCAATGGAATGGATAAGCTCATTGTTTATAGTGACTATTGCTCATGGCTCTGGTTGATGGTAGCAAGAATAAACACTGCTCGTCATTTATGTGCTCAAGCTCTTCACAGAATATCCGGCTATCTGTTTCTGTTTTATGTTTTCAGGTTTTCATGAAACTTGGACCTGAAACTTGGGAGAAAATTGTAGACTGAAACAGGGCATGGTGTTATTCTAGTTTTCAGATAAGGAGTATGAGATATGATAAGTGCGGATGCAACATTATGGTCGGTTTTAACTTTCAAAAGAGAAGATAATGGTACAATTGAAGTCATCCCTGTAACACCCTTGGTGTTATAGAAACTAAAAACATGCCATGTCATTATATGCACTGCAAAGCACCCATGATTAGGTTAACTATGTTATGCATCAACTAAAATGAGTTTACCTTCTTAGGTTGGATGTGCTTCTAAGTGGTGTGACTCGAATCCGAAAACCCTAATTTCGAATGTCACCGCAAATACTTAGTTTATGCCCTGTGTGATTTGAGATGTATAACTGTGTTATACACTAGTGCCAAGTGTAGGGTATGAGCTCAAGTCTAACTTATAAAATAAAGCTTCAAGTTTGAGTTTGCTTTTGGAGTCCAAAACTTGTTGCAAGTTTTCTGCTTCGAATTCGAATTCAAATTTGAGGAATTATTAAAAGATTTTCCGAAGTCAACCTAGTCAACCAAGAGTAACATTTGGTCAAACATGTGATGCTTGACTCAATGATGCCCTTGGGTGATGGTGTGATCACTAATTAATCACCAATTAATATAGCAACAAGTTCCAATTTGAAATCCTTCCGAAAACCCTAAAATGCAAAACCCTGAATTTACCCATTTTAGCATAATTCAAAATCTAGGAAAAATTTGGGAAAAGTTTAAAACCAAGTTAGTAGATCTTTTCTAGGGCTACAAGTTTGGTGTTTTGAGTTTTTAAAGCTTTAGTGTAAAATTTTGAGTAATTTTGAAAAGATTCAAATCTCAAATTTGACCCCTTTTCATCTCCCTAATGCAATTTCAAAATGGAGGCATAATTTGTAAATGTTTTGCATATCAACGTTGTAGGTCTTACCTAGATGTACAACTTTGGTATTTTGAGTTTTTGAGGTTTCAATATAAAATTCAAAGTAATTTTGAATTTACCAATTTACAAAAAATGTCCCCTTTTCAATTCAAATTCAAATTTCAAAATCTAGGCTGAATTTGAAATTGTTTATATTGAGAAAGTTGTATAACTTTGAAAATTGAGAAACTTTTGTATTTACAGATTTTCAACTTCTATAGAAAAATTTAGAGTAATTTGGGAATTATCTCTGGTGGCATTTTCGTAATTAACTTGAAATCCAGCCAATGGCAGAGCGCCACCTCCCGCCCGACGCCGGCGTGCTTCGAATCCCTTCCAGGCGCGCCCGCGGTCGCCAGCTCCTGCTTCGGCATGTTCGCGACAAGCCCCGTGTCGTCTTGAGGTTAGTTTCATCACCCTATAAAGGCCGAGCACCACCAATGTTGAGTTTTTCTTCTTCTCTGTTTCCACCACCGCCGAAGCTCTGCTGCTCACCGTTGCCTCCGTCGAGCCATCTCTAGCCATGCAAACAGCTCCACCACAATCGCCTCACTCCTGCGCACCTCCTTGGCCGCTCGCACCAACATCTACCACCTGGGACGCCCGCGTAGCCGTCATCTTCTCCGCTCACGGTCGGAGCGGCTCCACCACAACCCTTACCGTGGTCCGGCCTCTCCGGTCCGTCTCCGTCTTCACCAAGCACACCTTTGTGATCACGGTGAGCTCCTGAGTGTGTTTCTCTCATCATTTAAGTTGCTACCACGCCGGTGGGGCGTTTTCGCCGTGGTGCCGTCACCACCGGGCCGCCATGGTCGTCGGGGAGGGGTCACCGGAGTGTGTGCTTAGGTGTTAGGAGTCATGGTGGGTTCGCGCGGTCAGCAGGGTCATGCTAGTCCATCTCAGCCTCACAGGATTGCCACCGCCGGCGAGGTAGCGATCGGCGGCCACCGTTGGCCACGGCCGATGTCGAGGAGGAGGATGACGGGCGGGGCCGCGTCGTCAGCGAGAGGGAGAGGGCGGGGATGTGAGCTGGGCTGTGTGGGCCGAACCGGGCTGAGGGGAGGGAGCGCGTGCGTGCGGGCCACGAGCGCGAGAGTGTGGGACTGGGCTGCCACGGTGTCGTGGGCCGAGCAAGGGAGGAGAGAAGGGAACCAGCCCGAGTGGTTGGTTTTTGTTTTTCTTTTTCAAAAATCCAAATAGTAACCAATTTTGTTTATTTTGTTGTGAATTATTTAGAATTCCAAAAAATGGTAAATTTTTTGAGTAACCTCTCTGTACTATATACTATTTAGGAAAAATATCAAATGCCAATTTTGTTTACTTTTTGTAAGTTATTTAATTAGCTCAATTAATTAATAAATGGCTTTTCCATAATTTTCCTAGGCTTAATTAACTGTCCAAAAATTATGAAAATTGTTTTACCACTTAGTTATGATGTGAGCCTTCTAAAATAAAAATTTGAGCTTAATTAGACAAAATTGATTTTATTCTTAAGTTATGCTTTATTAATTAATTAGTTAATCTTGTAATTAGCACTTAATGATTAGGGTTGTTTGACTTTGCGATTGAGTTTTGACTTGAGGTCATTAACACTTAATGACCTTTAGCATCCTTAGTTGATTGTTTGAGCTCTCTTAATTATGTTGTTAAGACTTAATTGGTGTTATTTCATATGATTAACGAAAGTCCTTAATGAAGTAATTAACTTAAGCGAACCCTAAGTTAGAATTAGGTTAGAATCAATTGCTTTGCAACTGTACTGCGAAGGAAAGTTGTACTCAAGTTATTAACTTTGTTATGCATCCCTCAAGCATCATGTTTATTACTTCATCATCTTAAGCATACGTTATCATCGCGTGTAGTCCCCGTGAACGAGGAGATTGCCGAAGTTGAATCCGTCCCCGAAGAAGAGCCGACGTCCGTGGAGGTGGGATTTGATATTTGTGGTACTGACCCAGAACCCGAACTTTCCGTCGACCAAGGCAAGCCTCGGTTACATTTAACCCTTCCTTGTGTTTTAAAAAGTTTTACTTCACTTATATTAATGCTTTATTGCACTAAGTGATAGGAGTTGAGTGATAACCTAATTACTGCATTACCATCCTTGATACTTTGATATCATCCTTGTTACTGTTTTTATTTGAAAATGCTTAGTATGCTTAGCCATGCTTAATGAGAAAAACTTTAAAAATATTAAGCAAAGTTTGAAGGGTTGTTGGACAACCACTTGATGAATAATGATGATGATAATCTAGGACCGGTCGGTAGACTTGCATCGGGAAAGGAGTCCCCATGTAGTGTCTCCGACTGAGTCAGTTAAGGACCGTACCGTTGTTTGAATTACGTGCGTCGAGAATTTACAATTGACCACATGCTCCGGTAAGCCTAAGACCTCGGTAATGCCAATATGTGAACGGCCAACCGCACACTGGGAGTAGAGAGATGGCGAGAGTAGTGTGTACCCTCGTTGCCATGGGCTGGATTGGAGGTGTACTGTACTCTCGGGTGGCGCTGGACCTGGTCATGTTTTGGAGGATCCGAGTGAAGGTTGATATCTGTAGGTTAAAGTCCTACATATGTCGTGTGGTTAGGAATCCCCAGTTGGGTATAATCGGTTCGAATCGTCGCTGCTCCTCGGTTAAGGAGATTTGATTCTCTATTCAAAATTGTAGTTAAGAAAGAAATGGAACTTTGGTCGGAGAATAAGAAAGAAGTGTATGAATTATATGATCTAGATTAGAATCACTTACATTCTGTTAATGAATAATACTAAGATAAAACATTGATCTTAAGGATTCACTATTAGTAGCTTTTATACAAAAGAACCTTGATTCTTGCTGGAACCTCACCTTGATTCCCCTGAGCCTGCATTCCTGAGTCGTCTTTGCCCTGTTTCATCGGTTAAGTCTTGTTGAGTACTTTAGTACTTAGGGTTTGTTGAACCCCTGTTGCAGGTGCGTCTTATGAACAGGTGTGTTTCAGACCCTGTTGCATGACCGTCTTTGCGGTAAGCGACGACGAGTAAGATGTTTGGCTCCTGGGCAGAGCGTTGCATTTTGGTGATTGTAATAATGTTAATAATGCTACTCCACTCTTACGGTTGTAACACTAAACTTAAGCTTTATAAAATTGGAACAACAAGTTTATGAACTTATGTTATGTAAGACTTCCGTTTTTGTACTCTGATGTAATTTATTATATAAATTGTTGTCATACTGTAATGCCTCTGAAATGTGATCCTGCTCGAAAGATCATGGATGATTCGGGTTTCCCGAGGACACTCGACAGACTTCTTAAGTTCTGTAGAACACATGTATGGTGGTTAGAGGTCTTTAAGACGATAACAAGTACATGTGGGCCATGTTATTTAGGAGGTTCTGCCACAGCTAGTATCAGAGCAATCATTGTCAGGGCTATTGTAGTATTACATTTCAAAACTTCAAAACGATTTCGGTCAAATGAATTTAACTGGTTATTTTTGTCCAAATTGCTTATTACCTATCTCTATTCATCTTATAGTTCTTTAGTCATGTTTAAAGACTATTGGTAGAATAGCATGTTAAAATTACCCTATGTATAAAGTTTAATGTTTTGTTACTCTTGTGCATTTATTTATTATAATCTTTGATGTTTAGTTCGTAAGTCGGATCATGCATCATGATTAATGAACTTGTTAATTACCTTCCCTGTTAATGTGGTTTGGGTTAAATAGTATCAATCCTATTCATGCTAACCTTCAGATCCTCCCCAGCTATCCTTACCAATTCTATCTTTCCCCGATACAGGATGGCCCGTACCAAGTTGATGCCCCACAAGTTCATCGGACCAAAGGGAGTTCCTCATCGCCAGCTTGCTCCTAGGGACGAAGGTGCTAGCAGCAGCAGTAGCAGGCTTGACCCTCAGGCTGAGTTGGAGAAGCTCTCCGCTGAGTTAGCCTAGGCTACATGAGATAAAGCTACTAATGCTATCCAGGTTGGGGAGTTACAGAGTTAGTTACGACGGCTTGCCGGGGCTCATCTAAGTTGTGAGCGTATAATGGGTCGTTTGGTGGTGGAAAGGAATGAGGCATGGCACCGAGAAGATGTTGCTAGGGAACGTGCTGAGGAGCTATAGTTCTATGTTAATGATCTGGAGAGATATAACCAGATTCTCCATGAGGAAGTGCATCAACTATTCTATCAACTGCATCCTCCTCCTAGTGCAGCTGAGTTAGATCCTGGTGTCATTCTAGCAGATGGTGGTGAATCTATGGAGGAGTCTGAGGAAGAAGAAGATCCTGAGGAGATGGAGCTTGTGGACGAAAGTGATGATGAGGAAGGTCACATTTCAGGAGTGGACACTGACCGTGAGGACTATGGTGGTTGAGTGCTAGTGTCAAGTTAGAAGTTTGTGCATGTTATCAGCCTTAGTTGAACTGGGAAGTCCAGCCTGAGTGCGGTCTTGTGTAATAAATAAATAAATCTGTGTGGTGTGTTTGTAGTAACTTTTATAAAGTTAAATAAAGGTTTGTGAATAAAGTTTGGCTTGTTATTAATAGATGGCTCATACTGATGATGGTACTGGAACCTCACTAGGTGGGAATGGTGTTCTGAAAGCATCTAGGCCCCGAGAGTTGGTTTCGGCAATTAATGACAATGCATTATTACCATGACTAACGTGTGTTTTGCAGAAACTTTGGTAAGTTAGGTCATGGAATTGGTAACTACTTTGGGCACTATGGTATTCATGCCCCTTGGTGGAAATCATTTCAGTTTTTAAAGGATTAACGACAAGATTAAGGATGGTTAGTTCCAGATGTCAAGGTGTTGAGTTATATTCGTAATAGTCGTTAGGATCTTCGCCTTTTTTCCTTTGGCCGTACTATAAAGGGGGGTATGAGCGAGTAGCTTGACCTAGGTGAGTCTTCTGTTTAGGTGTGATGCACACTTGTCAAACTTAGCACTAGGTAGCTCAAGTAAAGCCCAAGGTTCAGTTGGAAGCAACTCGATTCAAGTTGCGTCGCGTTTCAAAGTCGTTTGAGCCGTTTACCCTTGACCGGACGCGGTCTCTGTCTCGACCGGACGCATCCGGTCAGTGCTGACAGTCACTGTGTTTCAACTTGGTTGACCGGACGCGGTCCTTGCGAGGACCGGACGCGTTGATCATGTTGACACGTGTCACAGAGGGTAAAAGAACTAATCGGACGCGACTGGAAAATGATCGGACACGTTCGGTCACGTTCCAGTAAGGTACTTCGCTGACTGGACGCGTCCGGTCATCACTGATCGGACTCGACCGAGCATCCAGTCAAAGTATAGTAAGGTCCTTGCATGACCGGACGCGTCCGGTCACCCCTGATCGGTGCGTCCGGTCACTCAGCGCTGTCAGTTAGTTTTTCGACCGTTGCAATCGACTGGCGCGTCCGATCACATCGACCGGCACGTCCGGTCAGCGCGCTTTTTGCTGAGTACGACCGGTGGAATGCAAAGGCAAAAAATACACTCTACCGGGGCCTAGGCAAGGATATCTTCAATCATGTGCGTAATGCAAAAAACGCTCATGAATTGTGGGAAAACCTTTGTGCTCTCCATGAGGGAACTAAGAGTGAGCGTGAGGAACGCTATCATATTGCCTTGAAGAAAATTAATTCTTTTGAGATGCTTCCCAAAGAAAGTGCTAATGACATGTACACTCGATTGAATGTTCTTGTAGAGGATCTCAATGCTCTTGGGCTCACTCAAATGAGTTAATCGGATGTTGTAAGGAGGATCTTGAGTGTTCTTCTCATTGAGAAGTATGGTCACATTGTCACCGTGCTTCACCAAAGTGATCTCTCCACCGCAACACCGACACAAGTATTGCGAAAGATCAATGCAAATGAGATGTACATGCACATCACTCCAGAAGAGGGCTCATCATCTTCCAAGAAGAAGGATTTGGCCTTCAAAGCTAGCCATGACAAGAAAAAGAAGAAGGGCCAAGCCATGATTGTGCAAGAAAGCTCAAGTGAAAGTGATATTGATGATGCATCACTTGCACTCATGGTGAGAAAGACCACCAAGATGCTAAAGAAGCTCAACAAGAGTGGCATCAAGTTCGATGGCAAGAAGAAGTTCTTCACAAGTAGAAAGAGAAAGCCAATATCCGAGATGGATTGCTACAACTGTGGTGAACTTGGTCACTTAGCTCATCAATGCCCTAAGCCTCCAAAAGACAAGTACAAGAACAAGAACCAGGGCAAGAAAAATGATTCTAGTGATGAAGAAGATGAGAAGAAGAAAAACAAGCCATATAAGAAGAAGGATGGCAAGAAGAAAGAGTTTCATAAGAAGAAGAAGGGAGGCAAAGCTTACATTATTGGTGATTGGCTCACCGACATTGAGTCATCATGTGAGTCCTCCGGTGATGAAAGCGACGATGAGAAAGAGAAGGTCGCCGCATTTGTGATTGGGCCATCATCATCTTCACCGACATCTTCATCACCACCTTCACCGCCACCTTCACTGTCATCATCCACTACTCGCCTATGCCTTATGGCCAAGGGTGAACGAAAGGTACAAAACAATGAGAGTGATGATGATGATAGTGATAGTGATGATGAATATGATGCAACTTCTTATGATGAACTTGTAAAATTGCTAAACAAATACTCTAAAGTCATAAGAGGAACTAGAAATGAAAATGATGAGCTTCAAAATGAAAATGAATCTCTTTCAACTAAGCTTGAGAATGCACAAAAGACTAGTGATGAGCTCAAAGATCAAAATGAAATTATGTCTTCTACTCTCAAGGAGCTCAAAACTTCTAACAAAGAGCTTAGATATGAACATGCTAAACTTGAGAAGAAGCATGATGAGCTTAACACTAGGCACAACTCGCTAAAGGACAAATATACTACATTGAAAATCAATTATGATAGTCTTGTTGTTGCTAATGAGCTTTCTCTTGAGACACATGATGCTACTAACCAAGTTGTTAAGATTGATATAGCTACATCATGTGATGACTTGATTATTAAGAGCATTGAGCAAGGCTCTAGTGGCAAAGGCAAGAAAGTGGTTGAGTCCGACAATCATGATGATTATGTCAAGCTCAAGAGTGAAAATGAGATGCTTAGAAATGAGAATAAGAAGCTAAAAGGGTTGATGGCTCTTGAAAAGCAAACATCAAATGAGTCACTTATTGAAGAGAACAAAAAGCTCAAGCAAGAGAAAGAGCATCTCAAGACCGGCCTAAGCAAGTTCACAAGAGGCCAATATTTGCAAAGTGAGCTACTCATGAACATCGTCATGAAGATGGATAGAAGTGGCATTGGTTACCTAGCAAATCAAGAGAAGGCGGCTAAAACTCAACAACATCAAAGCAAGTCAAAGCCCAAGCCAAAAAGATGTGTTGAGTTGGACAAGAGGGCCATTTTGCTCATGAGTGTAAAACTCCACCACCACAACCCTTGCCCAAGCATGCTAGACCCTTTGCTTTCAATGCTCATTACACGCTTAGAAAAGATTCAAGTGGAAAGATGAAAGTCATGTTCTTGGGTCCCCCAAATAAGAATAGGCCTAAGAAAATTTGGGTTGCCAAGTCACTAGTTGAGAAAGTCAAGGGTCCCTCTCAAGTTTGGGTCCCTAAACAAAAAGCTTGATCTCTTGTGTGTAGGTGAACTACAAGACCGGTGGATCTTATTGGGTTATTGATAGTGGTTGCACTCAACATATGACCGGTGACCCTCGTATGTTCACCTCACTTGAAGAGAATGGAGAAAGTCAAGAGAAGATCACATTTGGGGATAATTCAAAGAGCAAAGTCAAGGGTATAGGCAAGATTGCAATATCAAATGATCACTCTCTTTCAAATGTGCTCTATGTTGCTTCCTTGAGTTTCAACTTACTATTCATTGGGCAACTTTGTGACCATGGCTACCAATGCTTATTCACACCAAATGAAGTGGTAGTTTCAAAGATAGATGACAAGCAAATAATTTTCAAAGGCTTTAGATACAACAATCTCTATCTTGTTGATTTCACCTCCGAAGATGCAAACTTGATGACATGCTTGTTCACCAAAACTTCACTTGGGTGGCTTTGGCATAGGAGGCTTGCTCATGTTGGAATGAACACCCTCAACAAGCTATTGAAGAAAGAATTAGTGAGAGGATTGAAGGATGTCAAGTTTGAGAAGGACAAACCTTGTAGTGCATGTCAAGCCGGCAAACAAGTTACAAATACTCATCCAACAAAAGCTTACATGTCAACATCAAGAGTATTAGAGCTTCTACACATGGATTTGTTTGGTCCTATAACTTATAAGAGCTTGGGTGGAAATCTCTATTGTCTTATAATTATGGATGACTACTCAAGATATACTTGGACTTTCTTTCTTCATGACAAATCCGAAGTGGCAAGTTGCTTCAAGAAGTTTGCAAAGAGAGCTCAAAATGAATTTGAAGTCAAGATAAAGAAGATTAGAAGTGAAAATGGCAAAGAGTTTGACAACACAAACATTGAGGCTTATTGTGATGAGATTGGAATCAAGCATGAAGTTTCATCAACCTACACTCCTCAACAAAATGGTGTAGTTGAAAAAAAGAACCGAACATTAATTACCCTTGCAAGAATAATGCTAGATGAGTACAACACACCGGAAAAATTATGGGCCGAGGCAATCAACACCTCATGCTATGCTTCAAATCGCCTCTTCCTACAAAAGTTTCTTGGCAAGACCCTCTATGAATTGCTAAATGGGAAGAAGCCAGACGTCTCATTCTTCCGGGTGTTTGGTTGCAAATGCTACATCTACAAGAAATGTCAACACCTAGGGAAGTTTCAAAGATGTTGTGATATTGGTTTTCTTGTTGGTTACTCATCAAAGTCCAAAGCATATAGAGTATTTAACCATGCCACCGGTTTGGTTGAAGAAACATATGATGTGAAATTTGATGAATCTAACGGCTTCCAAGGAGCAATTGAGAATTGTGATGATGTAGGTGATGAACCATTGAGGGAGATAATGAAGAACACACCGGTGGGAGACATCAAGCCTAAAGATGATGAAGATGATGTACAAATTGTCAATCCACCATCTTCATCACATGTGCCTCAAGATGATGATAAGAATGAGAGAGTTGAAAATGAAGACACTCATGTCTCTCATGAACAAGCCGAGGCACAAGCTCAAGATGTTGATGCTCCCCAACCCCCTCCTCAAGTGGTTGAAAGAAGGAACTCACCTCTACTTCAAGCACATCCACAAGATCTCATCATAGGGAGTCCTACAAAGGGTGTAATGACTCGATCTCAAAAGCTTGCTTCTTTTGTTGAACATCACTCTTTTATCTCTTGTCTTGAACCTAAGAATGTAGAAGAAGCTCTTCAAGATCCGGATTGGGTGAATGTTGTGCATGAAGAATTAAGCAACTTCACCCGCAATCAAGTTTGGACACTTGAGAAGCATCCAGAAGGTGCAAGAGTCATTGGAACCAAGTGGGTGTTCCGCAATAAGCAAGATGACCAAGGCGTAGTTGTGAGGAACAAGGCAAGACTAGTTGCAAAGGAGTTCTCTCAAGTTGAAGGTCTTGATTTTGGAGAGGCCTTTGAACCCATTGCAAGACTAGAAGTCATTCGTATCCTTCTTGCATATGCATCACATCATGAAATGAAACTATATCAAATGGATGTGAAAAGTGCATTTTTAAATGGCTTCATAAATGAACTAGTCTATGTTAATCAACCTCCCGGGTTTGAAGACCCTAGATATCCTAATCATGTTTATAGGTTGTCCAAGGTGCTATATGGGCTCAAGCAAGCCCCTAGAGCGTGGTATGAGCGCCTCCGGGACTTCCTCATTGAGAAGGGCTTCACTATTGGGAAGGTTGACACCACACTATTCACCAAGAAGCTTAATGGGGAGATCTTCATTTGTCAAGTCTATGTTGATGATATTATCTTCGGATCAACAAATGAAGATTATTGCAAGGAATTTGGTGAACTGATGTCAAAGGAGTTCGAGATGTCCATGATTGGTGAACTTACATTCTTCCTTTGTTTTCAAGCCAAGCAAATGAGAGAAGGGATTTTCATCTCTCAAGAAAAGTACACCAAGGATCTTCTCAAGAGATTCAAGATGGAAGATTGTAAGCCAATCAAGACCCCAATGCCATCTAATGGACATCTCGACCTAGATGAGGGAGGTAAACCGGTTGATCAAACTCTACCATTCTATGATTGGTAGCCTGTTGTACCTTACCGCATCTAGGCCCGATATCATGTTTAGTGTGTGCATGTGTGCTCGCTTTCAAGCGTGCCCTAAAGAACCTCACCTAAGTGCCATAAAAAGAATCTTAAGATATCTTAAGCACACCCCAAGCATTGGTCTTTGGTATCCCAAAGGAGCTAGATTCCAACTAGTTGGCTATTCCGACTCGGATTATGCCGGTTGCAAAATTGATAGAAAAAGCACATCCGGAGGGTGCCATTTGCTTGGGAGGTCTTTAGTATCTTGGTCATCTAAAAAGAAAAATAGTGTGGCTTTGTCCACCGCCGAGGCGGAATACATTGCCGCGGGGGCTTGTTGTGCACAAATCTTATACATGAAACAAACCCTCCTAGACTATGGAGTTGTTCTTGATAAGGTGCCACTTTTATGTGACAATGAAAGTGTCATTAAAATTGCTAATAATCCGGTACAACACTCACGCACCAAGCACATTGATATCCACCACCACTTTCTAAGAGATCATGTTGCTAAAAATGATATATCACTAGAAGGTGTAAGAAGTGAAAATCAATTAGCAGATATCTTCACTAAACCTTTGGATGAGGCTACCTTTTGTAGGTTGAGAAGTGAACTAAATGTGCTTGATTCTAGTAACTTTAAAAAATGAGCTTGTGTTGCCCCTTGCATTGCATTGTATTATATGTCATGTTTAATTTTCTGCAATGCATCTAGGACTTGTCTAACACGGTTACAATAACCCTCCTTGGAGGAGTGAAGAAGCCTAACCGTGGATCAAACTTGACAAGCAACCTAGCCTTACTTTCTCGTTTTGCATTGCATATGCATGGTTGTTGCTTTGTCGTTTCTTTTTGGTTTGGCTTTGAGCAACCTCTATGTTCATCCATGAATAGAGAGAGCATTTGACGCTCCCAAGGGTTCATAAACTCTATTGCATGGCCATACGTTGCTCCTTGGGTGTTTATTGCATATTTTCCTAAAAATAATACTAGCCTAAGGCAAAATATTTTGAAAATCTTGAGGGTTTGAGTGAGGTCACTCATATCAGGTTCCAATTGGTGTTTATTTGAGTCTCTTTGAATTGGAACTTGATTGGGAGAAGTCGCGTCGAAGATCGGATTGAAGAAAGGCGTTAAACAGCGACCGGACGCTAGACCGGACGCGATGCTGCTTCACCACTGCGTCCGGTCCCGGTGACCACCAGCGCGTCCGGTCATCCCAAAGACAAATCTCAAGGACCTATGACCGGACGCGACGCTGTGACCACTACGTCCGGTCCCGGACCCCACCACCGCGTCCGGTCATGCGTGATGAGTTCCCATGTGATCTCTGACCGGACTCTGTCCGCGTCCGGTCAGCTCTAACCGGACATGTCCGGTTGCGCCAGGAGCTTACTGGACTCTGACTGGACGCTGCTCCACCGCGTCCGGTCAGGCGACCAGCGCGTCCGTCACCGCGTGAAAAGCGGATCTGCACTCTTTTAACCGTTCATTCCGATCTGTTTTTCCGTCTTCATCTTTCATCCGCCGCTGCCTTGCCCTAAGCTTGCCTCGCCGTTTCGTGCCGCACCGCACGTGCCTCCTCCTTCCTCCGCAGTCGAGTCACGCCACCGTGCCTCCTCCCTCCTCCACAGCCGCACCGCACCACCGCTTCAACCGTCGCACCCGCTGCCTCTCCATCAATCGCGCCGCCGTGCCAACTGCAACAGAGCGTACCGCCGCCGCCGTGTCAGCCGCAGCCGCGCGCACCACCATAGGCTCTCCTCCGTGCCGTGCTCACCATCGTAGCCGGACCATCTCCACCGTGCCGCATTGCTGCAGTTGTTCTCCTAAGACCTAACCCTAACTCGTCGCGACGAGTTGCAACTTCACTCCAGCCGTTCTCCGTCGAGGTTCCTTCGCGCGATTTCATCTCCACGAGGTTGTTTCACTTTGCCTTGATCCTTTCTTTTGGATTGCCGATGAACTTCCATTGTAATTCTAATTCATCCATTGCATGACTCGGCACTTCAGCGCTCATCCGACGTTTCCGTGGAACCCTCGCGCATCAAGGTCCCTCATCTTTTCACTGGAGACTCGCTCATCTGAGGTAGCTATCATGATCCTTTCTTTTCTTATCTCATATGCTTGCTTACATAAGGACCTCGCTCATCTGTTAGTTAAAATATAATGCTTAATAGTAGCTCTATCTATTCTATCTTTACAGAGAGTCTTGTCGGTGCTCTGTGTGTGGCAGTTGATCAGATTTGAATCCGAGGCCAAGCCTGCGGATACGGATTGAAGCCAAGCCTCACGAGAGTCAGTTCAGCATCTTTCACTGTCAGGGTTTTCTCAGTCACAGAGGTTGGTCAGTATGGTTTGCTACAAGAATGCTGGTGGTGCACCGAGTGACGGGGACGAGAGTCCTCCCAGGTTGATAGAGGTTGCCCGTGGCAAGCGCAGGAAGATTGCCGTCAAGAAGAGAAAGAGGACACTCACTGAGGCGGAGATAGCACAGGCTGTCGCTGATGCGGCAGAGCTTGCAGAGAGAGGTGGCAGAGGTAGTGGGATTCATATTGGCGAGCGTCGCTTTCATCTTGAAGGTCGATAGCTTGGTACAGAGGTCACAGAGGAGACAGAGGACCCACCTGCAGAGCAGCCCACAGAGGACACAGAGGAGACAGAGGAGCAGAACGTTCAGACTCCACTGCATCATCGCTCAGGACATACGCGTGCTCAGGTGACACCTAGGCCAGAGGGCCAGCGACGTGGAGGTCGTCCACCTCCCAGGGCTCGAGGTCACCCCCCCAGTCGAGCACTTTGACCTGAGGGGAGCTACAGCACGACAGGTCCAGGCTCTTCGGTTTGTCGAGGTTGGTCGGTGGTTCCCACCTCAGCGGGACCCCCGAGCATCAGAGGGCTTCTACACACCTCTGCATGAGGACTTCTACAAAGCCTATGTTGACAGCGGGATTGCTTTCAGACCTCAGAGAGTTTGTCAGCTTGAGGCTTTAGTTGTTGTTGTTGGTGAGCAGCTCCATCCACACCTAATCCACCACCCGTTCCACCAAATCTGGCAGAGGCTATGGTTGCCCTTGTCAATGCTACTGCAGAGAATGCGTGATTATTGAGAGAAATGGCTCAGCACAACCAAAATGCACCACCAGGCAATTGGGGTCGGTACAACCACCGGAATGAGACCACTTATGTGGACTTCACTGATACCCGACCCCCAATGTTTACCAGAGCCGATGAACCTCTGGAAGCGTATGATTGGCTTCGTACCATAGAGCAAAAGTTCGACCTCATTGATTATAGTGAATACCAGAAGCCGGTGTTTGCAGCCCAATAGCTTAGAGGTGCTGCAGGAGCTTGGTGGGGAAACCATCTTGCTGCATAGGCAGCTAGTCACCGTGTGACCTGGGCATAATTTTGTGAAGCCTTCCGCGCTCATTTCATTCTGGAGGGTATTATGCTCAGAAAGTTGGAGGAGTTCCTTGCTCTAAAGCAGGAAGATCAATCAGTGATGCAGTACGTGGGCAAGTTCAATCATTTATCACAATATGCTGCTGACCAAGTTAATTCAGATCAGAAAAAGCAAGCTTGTTTTATGAGGGGTTTGAATTTAAAGATTCGAACCATGATGACTGGTTGCCTCAATGTGACTTATCATGAGGCTGTTAACATTGCTCTTTCGTCAAAAGAGGAGTATCGGAAGCAAAAGGAGGCTAAGAAGAAGAAGGTGTCATATGGATCTTCTGGTGGAAATCAAAGGCGCCAGAAGATAGTGTATCATCCCCAGAATTATTTTTGTCCTCCTTTTCATCCACCCTAGTTTCAAGCGCGGCAACAGGCATTTGTCCGTCCTGTTGCAGCTCTACCATACCCATGCCAGCCGAATGCTCCTGGCATTCCTTCCCTAGTCACGCAGGGCAACAATATCAATAACTATCCCTGCTATAATTGTGGAAAGATAGGTCATTTCTCGAGGGAGTGTCCGTACTTGAGGCAGTATAATCCAAATTTTCAGAAAGCTCCTGTGCCCCAACAGCAGAACCAGAACCAGCATCGGGGCAATAATCAGAATGCCCAAAAGGGCAAGGCTGAGAAGAAAACCGGACGTGTCTTCTACATGCAAACAGGGGCAATTCCAGAGGGAGAGCCTTTCATGATGGGTATGTTTCCTATTGCAAATCACCCTGCAGTTATGCTTTTTGATTCAGGTGCATCACATACATTCATCAATTGAGCTTTGTCATGAAACATGCAATTCCAATGGGGGAAACAAAAGAAAACTTCTTTATACAGTCGCCCGGGGGACGTCTGTGTCCTAAGGAAATGGTGCATCAGGTGCCTATAGAATTGGGTGGGCATACTTTTTCCACGTCCATGATAGTTCTGAAGGATCAGGATATAGATGTGATCCTAGGTATGAATTGGATGTATCAACGTAGAGCTATAATAGATTCTTTGAATAGAACAATAAGACTGAACTTACCTGATAATAGTTCTTAGCTTCTCATCCAACTCCAAACACCAAAAAGGGCAGTCGAAAGAATCTGTGCAACCTCTGTGAAGGAGATCAGAGATATCCCTGTAGTTTGCGAGTTTCCAGATGTTTTCCCAGACGATCTGCCTGGTTTACCTCCTGACAGAGATGTGGAATTTGTGATTGAGTTAAAACCTGGTACTGCCCCAATATCTAGAAGAGCATACAGAATGCCACCGAAAGAATTAGCAGAACTCAAAATACAGTTACAAGAATTGCTTGACAAAGGTTTTATCCAACCCAGTTCTTCACCATGGGGATGTCCAGCTATATTTGTGAAAAAGAAGGATAAAACTTTGAGGTTGTGTGTTGATTATCGTCCATTGAATGAGGTGAATATCAAAAATAAGTATCCTCTTCCTCGTATTGATCTACTCTTTGATCAACTTGCTGGAGCCAAAGTGTTTTCTAAGATCGATCTCCGATCTGGCTACCACCAAATAAAAATCCACCCTGAGGACATTCCAAAGACTGCTTTCACTACTAGATATGGTCTTTATGAATATCTAGTCATGTCCTTTGGTCTTACAAATGCACCAGCTCATTTCATGTACCTCATGAACTCTGTTTTCATGCCAGAGCTCGACAAGTTCGTCATTGTCTTCATTGATGATATCTTGGTTTACTCCAAAAACAAAGAGGAACATGTGGAACATTTACGCATCATTCTAAGTCGCTTGAGGGAACATCAGTTATATGCTAAGTTTAGCAAATGTGAGTTTTGTCTTAATGAGGTGCCATTTCTCGGACATGTTTTATCTGCCGAGGGTGTTGCTGTTGACCCTGGCAAAGTAAGGGATATTCTAGATTGGAAGCCCCCAACTACCATTCATCAAGTTCATAGTTTCCTGGGAATGGCGGGTTATTACCATTGATTTATCCCTGATTTCTGGAAGATATCGAAACTTATTACTGAGTTGTTGAAGATTCAAATCAAATTTGTCTGGTCATCAGAATGTGAGAAAGCTTTCCAGACTTTGAAAAAGTTGTTAACCACTGCTCCAGTTTTAGCTCAACCAGATATTGAGAAGCTGTTTGATGTCTACTGTGACGCTTCTAGTACTGGTATTGGATGTGTATTGATGCAAGAAGGTAGAGTGACTGCTTACGCTTCTCGACAACTCAAACACCATGAAGAGCACTATCCAACTCATGATTTAGAGTTAGCGGCTGTGGTTCATGCTCTAAAGATCTGGTGACATTACTTGTTGGATAATACATGTCACATCTATACAGATCACAAGAGTTTGAAGTACATTTTTACTCAGGCTGATTTGAATATGCGCCAACGGAGATGGTTAGAGTTGATAAAAGATTATGACTTGGAAGTACATTATCATCCGGGTAAAGCAAATGTTGTTGCCGATGCCCTCAGTCGAAAGACCCATTGCAACTGCTTGACAGTGAAGCCATTGGATATTTCTTTGTGTCACAAGATAGAAAAGATGGGCATTGAAATAGTTCAACAAGGCAGTGTGGCCAACATCACCGTGGAATCAACTATCCGAGATCAGATTATTGCTGCTCAGAAAGAGAATAAGGGTATAGTCCACATAAAAGAAAAGGTTAGAAAGGAAAAAGGCTCGTGTTTCAGAATTGATGAAGCAGATGTCCTGTGGTTCAAGAATCGTCTGGTCGTACCCAAGGTTCCTGAACTACGTCAATTAATTCTTGATGAAGCACATTTGACTAGATTCTCTATTAATCCAGGAAGTAATAAGATGTATCATGATATGAAATAAAGATTCTGGTGGACTAAGATGAAGATTGAGATTACCCGATATATAGCCAAGTGTGACACTTGTTAGAGAGTGAAAGCTGTGCATCTGAAGTCAGCCGAAGAATTACAGCCATTACACATTCTAGCCTGGAAGTGGGAAGATATCAGTATGGATTTTATTGTGGGTTTGCCCAAAACTTCAAGAGGGTTTGATTCTATTTGGGTCATTGTTGACCGCCTCACTAAATCCGCACATTTACTTCCAGTCCAAACTATATATCCAGTTATCCGATATGCTAAGATATATTTTGAAAGAATTATCAGTCTTCATGGGATACCAAAGACCATTGTATCTGATAGAGGTACACAGTTTGTCAACAATTTCTAGAGGCACTTACATGTCATCCGTAAACAAGTGGGCAGACTAAAAGAGTCAATCAGATTCTAGAAGATATATTGAGATCATGTGTGCTCAATTATTCGGATACTTGGGATGAATATTTGCCTTTAGCAGAGTTCTCTTACAATAACAGTTATCAGAAAAGTATCAAAATGGCACCGTTTGAAGCACTGTATGGTCGCACATGCATAACTCCACTGAACTGGTCAGAACCTGGAGATAAATGGTTTTTCGGCGTTGATCTGGTAAAAGAAACTGAAGAGAAAGTTAGACGTATACAAAATAATATTAAGATGGCATAGTCTCATCAAAAGAGTTATGTAGATAAGAGACGTCGATCACTAGTGTTTGAAAAATGGGATTATGTGTATTTGAAAGTATCACCTATGAAAGGAGTTAACTGATTTGGGGTTAAAGGCAAGTTGGCACCTAGATACATCGGACCATTTTAGATTTTGGAATGATGTGGTAAAGTGGCATACCATGTGAGATTACCGGAACAACTTTCAGCAGTGCATAATGTGTTTCATGTATCACATTTGAAGAAGTGTCTTCAAGTACCTGATCAAGTGCTTGACTTTGAGGGAGTTGAGCTTGAACCAGATCTAACCTATTCAGAGCGTCCCGTCAGAGTTTTGGACCAGAAAGATCATGTTACTCAAAGTAGAACAATTAAGTGGTACAAGATACAATGGAATCAACATTTAGAAGAAGAAGCAACGTGGGAATCTGAAGATTACCTGATGGAGAAATTCCCGAATTCTTTGCTTCTATCTAAGTTACAATTTCCTCTCTAAGTTGTAACTTGTTCTTTTTAAACTTGGTAATGTAAAAATCCCTACCTATTTTATGAACAAGCTTGAGATGTGTTTTCTTGACACGTTTCCTTTTCCATTACTTAACCGAAGGCTTTAAATCTCGGGACAAGATTTATTTAGGGGGGAAGGGCTGTAACACCCGTGGTGTTATAGAAACTAAAAACATGCCATGTCATCATATGCACTACAAAGTACCCATGATTAGGTTAACTACGTTATGCATCAACTAAAATTAGTTTACCTTCTTAGGTTGGATGTGCTTCTAAGTGGTGTCACTCGAATCCGAAAACCCTAATTTCGAATGTCACCGCAAATACTTAGTTTATGTCCTGTGTAATTTGAGGTGTATGACTGTGTTATACACTAGTGCCAAGTGTAGGGTATGAGCTCAAATCCAACTTATAAAATAAAGCTTCAAGTTTGAGTTTGCTTTTGGAGTCCAAAACTTGTTGCAAGTTTTCTGCTTCGAATTCAAATTCAAATTTGAGGAATTATTAAAAGATTTTCTAGAGTCAACCTAGTCAACCAAGAGTGACATTTGGTCAAACATGTGATGCTTGACTCAATGATGCCCTTGGGTGATGGTGTGATCACTAATTAATCACCAATTAATATAGCAACAAGTTTCAATTTGAAATCCTTTCGAAAACCCTAAAATGCAAAACCCTGATTTACTCCTTTTAGCATAATTCAAAATCTAAGCACAATTTGGGAAAAAGTTTAAAACCAAGTTTGTAGATCTTTTCCAGGGCTACAAGTTTGGTGTTTTAAGTTTTTAAAGTTTCAGTGTAAAATTTTGAGTAATTTTGAAAAGATTCAAATCTCAAATTTGACCCCTTTTCATCTCCCCAATGCAATTTCAAAATTGAAGCATAATTTGAAAATGTTTTGAATAGAAAAGTTGTAGGTCTTACCTAGATGTACAACTTTGGTATTTTGAGTTTTTGAGGTTTCAATATAAAATTCAAAGTAATTTTGAATTTACCAATTTTCAGAAAATGTCCTCTTTTCAATTCAAATTCAAACTTCAAAATCTAGGCTGAATTTGAACATTTTTATATTGAGAAAGTTGTATAACTTTGAAAATTGAGAAACATTTGTATTTACATATTTCAACTTCTATAGAAAAATTTAGAGTAATATGGGAATTATCTCCAGTGGCATTTTCGTAATTAACTTGAAATTCGGCCAATGGCAGAGCGCCACCTCCCGCCCGACGCCAGCGAGCTTCGAATCCCTTCCAGGCATGCCCGCGGTCACCAGCTCCTGCTTCGGTGTGTTTGTGATGAGCCGCGTGTCGTCTTGAGGTCAGTTTCATCGCCCTATAAAGGCCGAGCACCACCGACATCGAGTTTTTCTTCTCTGTTTCCGCCACCGTCGAAGCTCCGCTACTCACCATTGCCTCCGTCGAGCCATCTCCAACCACGCAAACAGCTCCACCGCAATCGCCTCACTCCCGCGCACCTCCTCGGTCGCTCGCACCAACCTCTACCGCCCGGGACGCCCGCGTAGCCATCATCTTCTCCGCGCACGGTCGGAGCGCCGCCTCTCTGGTCTGTCTCCGTCTTCACCGAGCACACCTTTGTGATCACGGTAAGCTCCTGAGTGTGTTTCTCTCATCATTTAAGTTGCTACCACGCCGGTGGGGCGTTTTCGCCGTGGTGCCGTCACCACCGGGCCGCCATGGTCATCGGGGAGGGGTCATCGGAGTGTGTGCTTAGGTGTTAGGAGTCATGGTGGGTTCGCGCGGTCAGCAGGGTCGTGCTGGTCCATCTCAGCCTCACCAGAGTGCCACCACCGGTGAGGTAGTGGTCGGCGGCCACCGATGGCCACGTCCGATGTCGAGGAGGAGGATGACGGGCGGGGCCGCGTCGTCAGCGAGAAGGAGTGAGCGGGGATGTGAGCCGGGCCGTGTGGGCTGAACCGGGCTGAGGGGAGGGAGCGCGTGCGTGTGGGCCGCGAGCGCGAGAGCGCGGGACTGGGCCGCCACAGTGTCATGGGCCGAGCAAGGGAGGAGAGAAGGGAAGCGGCCCGAGTGGTTGTTTTTTATTTTTCTTTTTCAAAAATCTAAATAGTATCCAATTTTGTTTATTTTATTGTGAATTATTTAGAATTCCAAAAATGGTAAAAATTTTTGAGTAACCTCTCTGTACTATGTACTATTTAGGAAAGATATCAAATGCCAATTTTGTTTACTTTTTGTAAGTTATTTAATTAGCTCAATTAATTAATAAATGGCTTTTCCATAATTTTCCTAGGCTTAATTAATTATCCAAAAATTATGAAAATTGTTTTACCACTAAGTTATGATGTAAGCCTTCTAAAATAAAAATTTGAGCTTAATTAGACAAAATTGATTTTATTCTTAATTTATGCTTTATTAATTAATTAGTTAATCTTGTAATTAGCACTTAATGATTAGGGTTGTTTGACTTTGTGATTGAGTGTTGACTTGAGGTCATTAACACTTAATGACCTTTAGCATCCTTAGTTGATTGTTTGAGCTCTCTTAATTATGTTGTTAAGACTTAATTGGTGTTATCTCATGTGATTAACGAAAGTCCTTAATGAAGTAATTAACTTAAGTGAACCCTAAGTTAGAATTTGGTTAGAATCAATTGCTTTGCAACTGTACCACGAAGGAAAGTTGTACTCAAGTTATTAACTTTGTTATGCATCCCTCAAGCATCATGTTTATTACTTCATCATCTTAAGCATATGTTATCGTCGCGTGTAGTCCCCGTGAACGAGGAGATTGCCGAAGTTGAATCTGTCCCTGAAGAAGAGCTGACATCCGTGGAGGTGGGATTTGATATTTGTGGTACTGACCCAGAACCTGAACTTCCCGTCGACCAAGGCAAGCCCCGGCTACATTTAACCCTTCCTTGTGTTTTAAAAAGTTTTACTTCACTTATATTAATGCTTTATTGCACTAAGTGATATGAGTTGAGTGATAACCTAATTACTGCATTACCATCTTGATACTTCGATATCATCCTTGTTACTGTTTTTATTTGAAAATGCTTAGTATGCTTAGCCATGCTTAATGAGAAAACTTTAAAAATGTTAAGCATAGTTTGAAGGGTTGTTGGACAACCACTTGATGAATAATGATGATGATAATCTAGGACCGGTCGGTAGACTTGCGTCGGGAAAGGAGTCCCCATGTAATGTCTCCAACTGAGTCAGTTAAGGACCGTACCATTGTTTGAATTGCGTGCGTCAAGAATTTGCAACTGACCACATGCTCCGGTAAGCCTAAGACCTCGGTAATGCCAATATGTGAACGACCAACCATGCACTGGGAGTGGAGAGATGGCAAGAGTAGTGTGTACCCTCGTAGCCATGGGTTGGATTGGAGGTGTACTGTACTCTCGGGTGGCGCTGGACCCGGTCATGTTTTGGAGGATCCGAGTGAAGGTTGATATCTGTAGATTAAAGTCCTACATATGTCATGTGGTTAGGAATCCCTAGCTAGGTATAATCGGTTCGAATCGTCTTTGCTCCTCGGTTAAGGAGATTCGATTCTCTGTTCAACATCGTAGTTAAGAAATGGAACTTTGGTCGGAGAATAAGAAAGAAGTGTATGAATTATATGATCTAGACTAGAATCACTTACATTCTGTTGATGAATAATACTGAGATAAAACATTGATATTAAGGATTCACTATTAATAGCTTTTATGCAAAAGAACCTTGATTCTTGTTGGAACCTCACCTTGATTCCCCTGAGCCTGCATTCCTGAGTCGTCTTCACCCTGTTTCGTCGGTTAAGTCTTGTTGAGTACTTTCATACTCAGGGTTTGTTGAACCCCTGTTGCAGGTGCGTCTCATGAACAGGTGTGTTTCGGATCCTGTTGCATGACCGTCTTTGCGGTAAGCGACGACGAGTAAGATGTTTGGCTCCTGGGCAGAGCGTCGTGTTTTGGTGATTGTAATAATGTTAATAATGCTACTCCACTCTTATGGCTAAACTTAAGCTTTGTAAAATTGGAACAACAAGTTTATGAACTTATGTTATGTAAGACTTCCGCTTTTGTACTCTGATGTAATTTATTATGTAAACTATTGTAATACTGTAATGCCTCTGAAATGTGATCCTGCTCGGAAGATCATGGATGATTCGGGTTTCTCGAGGACACCCGACAGACTTCTTAAGTTCTGTGGAACACATGTGTGGTGGTTAGAGGTTTTTAAGACAATAACAAGTACATGTGGGCCATGTTATTTAGGAGGTTCTGCCACAATCCCTATTGTTGAAAAACACACACGCACACTCCTAAATCTCTGGAATTTGTGCTGTTTGAGATCATGTACCAGAATAGAGTTTGTTTGTGCTGTCTGAGATTTGTGCTTGCTTTGTCTGTATTCTGCTTGTCATTACCTACATAGGCAATGAACTCTGATAGCATTGCCAATTGCTCATTGTCTGTATTCTGCTTGCTTGACAACATACTCAAAATAGAAACCTAGGTTTTTGAGGCTCTTTCTACTCAACTGATCAACAAACATTTGAGCATCGGAAGACTTTATTAATACCCTCAGAGCACTGTGGTAATTCTGCAAGTCCCTTTTTAAGAACCCAACATTCTTAGAACCCCCTGCACTAACACAAATGTACCTATATGCTTGTGATGTGCCAATGCTTGCTTTAGGGCATGTGAACAGTGTGTGTCTTGCACGCAACATAACCTTTCTATTGGACCTTATGAAGGAAGCAAGGAAAAGAAAACTCGACAAATGGTGTGCATGATGGGGATGTACTGTTTGAGAACAAAAAATCAGAAGCAATGAATTAGACCAAAGGTACATTGGCCCAGCTTATATTGAAAGCTTAATACAGTAGCATTTGCTGGGATTACCAGCTTTACATATCAAGTGCAAGATTACCCTCAGACCATCCACCTTACTCACTACAGCGAAAGAAAACAGAAAGAGCTAAACAACTCTAAAATAAAAAGCACGGATTGAACAAGTTCCCAAAAGGTCCAACAGAAAGAGAAACATCCTTGATGCTCCAGGATTTTTAGAAAACGCACGTCACCATGTTGATAGTCCTTCTTTCATCTTCAGCAACATGTCCTCCATCTTGCTTCGGTCCTCCGGCTTCGAAAGCAATGAATCATTCAATATATAAAGTCAATCCTAGAGGGGATTTCTATTACACATGTAGTAATTTCAGCAAGCACCACTTTTTGAATGTAACATGAGCACCCAACGGCTTCAAAAAAACATGAGCACCCAATGTTGTCCTAGTAGGAGGGGAGGCTGGTGCCCGTGCATTTCAACAAACCGAGCGACCTGATATGTGTCATCATCATTTTTCTTGAAATTCAATCATGACCTCATATGGTCACACGTCACACCCATGCGTTGCAGGCTTTCGATCCTTTTCCCTTTTGTGTTTCATTTTTGCCATCTGTTTCTCATTCGTGCAACCTTGCTTTGAACAAAATAAGCACTTGCCTACCTTATGTTGGCCTAGGTGAAACAAGCTGAAAAAATCCTCAGCTTTCTTTAAGCTACTCAAAGATCATGCCAACAACAGGTTTAGGATAATGTTGCAATCAAGAAGCACCTGTGAACCTATGAGAATAGAAAAAACAAACTTTAAAATTTGTAAAAAAAATATGATAACAAATAAGCTCATCATAGTCAAATAGAGTTACCAACCATGACAAGTTTGTACTCCTAGACAAGTGTTCTCAGCACACTTCAAAACAACATATCGAATATCTATACATAGCAGGAGTAATTTTAGAATAGATAAAAGCTATCATGAGATAGATGGGTCCAAGTATTGGAACCAAGTAATTTGGCAAGAATACACTTTTTATACCTAGCCTCTATTTTTCAATGGCACTTTTCTGAAATTTTTAGCTGCGCAAGAAGGATGATCTAAATTGTACCATCATCTTATCTTTCGAAAGTTGAAACTAAGCAAACATCCACATTTATCATATCTCATACTCCTTCTGAAATCAGAAATAAATACACAAATCACGCAATAGGACATGGCGGGAGCAGATAATGCAAAATTTTACATGTCTTCATTTGCAGAAATAAAAGAAAAGGACCAGGCAATGGAAGATTGAAATAAACATGTCTAATGCGCCAATACAGTTCGTTGTAGATCTACTTGCTGACTGGAACCGAACACTTGTTTCAAGTTGCATTTGGTTATTCCTACCAATTGATTTATACTCAGCACCAGTTAAAAATAGCACCATTTCAGAGCCATTTCTAGATTGAGCAAGGGCATGCAATGTACCATTCAATTTGCAAAAGCTGATGCGGGGCCATAGGAAGCTTCTTGTTGACGTTGGATGTTGTCCAAATCTCACACCATAAAGGACATTGGACGCCCGGGCCACTATGGACCAAAGAACGCAGCAAGGATATCACTCTTTCATGGTGAAGAACGGAGAGGTTTACAAGCAAACCACCAAAGGATAACCAACGTGCTTGTGTAACGAAGAACTGGCTAGTTTTCAGGCAAACTAGCAAAGGAACCGCCGAAGCTCTCGCCCGGGAGGGATCCCATCAGGGCAAGGACATCACTAGGTTGTCCTAGGTTGGCCAACAAGCCTAGGATGTCATCCTTGGTCGTGGATCAAGAGATGAACAGCATGGAGGTTGAAGGAGAAGAGAAAAGGGATAAAAGGAGTAGATTGAATTGTTTGTATGACGATTGGATAGTTGGGCACTCAATCGGCCATGATCCTCTCATATATATAGAGGGGGGGTGGTCTTATCCTAGTAGGAAACCTCTCCAAGGCTTATTTTTTAAGTTTCCTACGTCCAAAAATCGATCTAGAAACAAATCGGTTTGATACCTGAAAGTCAGATTCGGAATAAACACCTATTGGTACTTCCGGTCAGACTCCACCAGTAGTACCGGTAGTTCATTTTCACGTCAAAATGCACCTTCCTCCGCCAGCCACCAGAAGTTTTGGTCTCATACCAGAAGTACCGGTAGTTCATTTTCGCGCCAACTGGTCTTGGACCGGAAGTACGGACCAGAAGTATCGGTAGCCCAGACAAATATTTTCTCGGAGGCATAACTCTCTCATCCGAACCCCAAATTGGACGTTCCATATATATTTTTTGACCATCTCAACGAGAGGAACGTAATGCTAAAGTCCATTATATATTTTGACAACTTCACAAAATGGACATTTTTGGTTGTCAACATATGCCCCCTGTTTTTAGGTTTATGATGCATGAACCTGAAAACACTTGATCATACAAACATAATTAAACCAAATAGCAATGATACCCATCTCTTCGGCTGCATGGTGACTAAGGGCGATGCATACATCGGCCATTTTTGTTCTAAGGGCGATACATGTATCGGCCATTATTTGGAGAGCACTTAGGCTTCTTGCCAAATACTTGGAAAATACCTTTTCAAGTATCTTCCATTGAATGCTCTATTGAGATGTTCACCTTGCAATGTCTCTAGCAAATAGGAGTTGTCGTATATGACTTTGATCACTTTGTAAGGATCCTCCCAGTTAGGTGACCATTTGCTAAACTGATTGCTCTTCGATCTAATAGGTAGTATGGTTTTTCACACCAATTCTCCTACTTGAAAGGATTTGCTCTTGACTTTCTTGTTGTATGCCCTAGCAACTCGAGCTTTATCTTTCTCTATCTCCTTGAGAGCCTTTAATCTTACATCAGTTACTTCATCGATATTATCTATCATCAAATCATGATACACAATGGCTGATAGATCATTTTATTTAGCAAGCCTGTATGCATCCAAATTCACCTCGATAGGCAACACGGCCTCTTGACCATATACCAACTCAAAAGGAGTAACTTTTGTAGCACCATGTCTTGAAATGCGGTGTGCCCACAGAGCTTCAGACAAAACTTCATACCACCTCCTTGGATTCTCCTCAATCTTTTTCTTGATGAGCTTGATCACAGTCCATAGACTTCTCCCATAACCATCTTTCCTTGATCAAATCCGCAATATGAGACTCCTCCAATCATCCAAATCGGCCATGTCATTGCTGGAAATCAAGTTAGGCTGATTTGGTAATTTCTCGGCGAGCCAACCTGACGAGCCAGAGGAGAGTCGGCTTAGCTGACTTGGAGAGTTGGCTCAGCCGACAGGGTGAGTTGGCTTAGCTGACTTAGGCAGTCAGCTTAGCTGACAGGGGAAGTCGGCTCAGCCGACTCTGCTGCTCCTGCACACAAAACAACAAAGTTTTCTTGCATTGGTCTTTCTTTGATGTGAAAATTAAGCCCACCGACGTCAAAGCCAAATGCTTATTGAACTAACATGTTGACCTTCTGATTTTTATACCTCGAAATATGCCGAATTTAGAATTTGGCAAAATAGGCAATAATATCAAGGCAAACATCAAGACAAGCTCTTAGTGATCTTTCTAAACATTGAAACATACCAGCGACTTACTGAACCACTAGTAAAGATCACCATAGGTTTCAACATGTCATAAATTGCAATATGGCCAAGCCGAATAAGAAAAATTCACATTCGGTTTAAATTTTAGTGCAAATGTAATTTTAATCGGCTTGATGCCTCAAACGACATCATTGTGAGAAATAATGATCATGCCAACACCTTGGCCTTATTTGCAAGCTGATTAATTATATTGTCACATCCATGAAGTAAATCAAAATACATATATCATGCCCCCCGGGCTTAAAAGTCATCTAAGTGAATTTCATGGGGGCTTTCTAATAGCACGATGGTCGCAAGCACTCATCGGCTATATTTTTATACCAAGGATGATATCAAAATATTAGCCATATGAATTCATCCACAAGAGCATGCATAACCGAAATAAATATTTCGGCTCTTGATCATTGATGAGCAAAATAATTTGGCAACCCTTCATAACATAAAGATCCATAACAAGGATCAAAATAAGGAGCTAAGGGATAACCATGCATACCAGGGGATGAATTCCACATAAATATAGGCAGAGAGTATGAATGATGCCATGACCAATAATTTTGATGATTTGGTGCAAACCTCCAACTTGGCAATTGTTTCTTGAATCTTCTTTTCTCCTTTGCCTTTGTTGCACCATTTTCTTGAGCATTATTCTTCTAAGCTTGAATACTTCCTTTAGGAACCCATGCTACGCCCTTTTCTCTCAGCTTCTCTGCACTAAGCTTCTACAACTTCTTTTCTTGCCACTTTGGTAAACCAATTGAGCATATCAGTTTTATTTCTGTTTTGGACAGCAACAAATCATTCTTGAATTTGGGCACTCTCACCTTCTTTTTTTAGATTTGGCACCTAGAATATTAATAGATAATTTCCACACTTCTTTGCCATCAATAGCCGGATTTTTTAGCAATGTAATCGGCTTTTCAATAGTTGAATTCAGACCTGAACTTTTCTTCTTTCAGCCATTATACTTCACATGGTAAACTTGCTTTACCACTTTCTTCTTTGGTTGAGCTCCAGACCGATTTTGATCAAAACGGTCTTTACAAGAAGATGATCTCTCTGAATGTCTAGGAGCTGCATATTCTATATATTGTGGCCTAAAATATGATGGAACATGTGCCTCTTGATCAAACCAGCCCCAAGATGAATAAGGATAAAAATATGCGGGTTGTGGTCCATATGACATACGAATTGGCTGCTCAAAAGGAGAATATGTTGCTGCTGCGTGAGATCTATCTCCTTGCCAATTCCACTCTTGAAACTTGTGCTTTGGAGGTAATTTTGATGATTGGACTTTTTTTGATCGGTTGGCAATATTTGCTTCTCCTATCTTTTCATATTTAGCTAGAAGTTCCTTGAAGCTAAGCTTCGGCCTTCTAGTCCTTTGTTTGCCATGACCCTTACCTCCATTAGCTTTATAAGCATCCTCCCCCTTCTTTTCATCTTGACAAACATGTTCTAAAGGAGAATTCTCAGCCAATTCCCCTTGCTCAATGGAGTCAATCTTCTTTTGCTCTAGTCGGAGAGATTTCACCTGCCCCCAGTATCTTTTGAAATTATAGTGACATTGTCATCCACTCAAATATCTTCAACTTGTAATTGATGGACAACAACCTTATCAGCACTTGAGGGCTTTGAGTGAATCGGCTAATGTAAGCTGATTTGAAACATGTTTGCCATCAAGACCAATTGAATCCAATTGGTCCATTTGTTGAGCTTCAGAAAATCAATCGTCCATTATCAATGGCCGATTGGATCACTCAATGAAACACATTGCAATTAGAAGTATTATGATCAAATAAATTATGCCACCTGCAATATGTAAGCTCTTCTATATTTTGAATAGATGGCAAAGCATTGTGATCAATGAGTCTAATAAAATTATTCTTGAGCAGGATATCAAAGACATGATCACAAAAAGTAAAGTCAAAGATGCACTTTGATTTCTTTAGCCGATTCTTTTGTGGAGTCGGCTTTAAAGCTAGGCAAACAAAGGGATCAGATTTGTTATCAATTCATTTGGCCACACCTTTACAATTGCTTATGGGGAGCTTTAATTTTGATGAAGTATCACCATCGGCCTTGCCATATGGCACAATGTGTTGGCCGATAGAATCTAAATTTATTTTATCATTAACAAATAAATTGCTATTCTTAATCGGTCTATTACAACTATTAGTAAGGATATCTCTAATAGATGCTGAAATTGAAATAGTGTGACCAGTTTGGAATTTGAGCAAAATATTTGTGTCTTCTACCTTGTTGATCATGTTGGAGAAGTGCATGTCCATGATTTGCATGATGTTGCTCTTCTTCTCTAGAAACCAATCAACAAGTGGGGTCAAATCATCCGAAGATGTATCAGCAGCTGCCAGAACCAGAAAAGTTGGCTAGGCCGACTTGGGCACTAGCAGGGGCAGTCGGCTTGGCCGACTGAGAAGCCGGCTTAGCTGACTTAGGCCAAGCAGCAGAGGTAGTTGGCCTAGCCGATTGGGAAATTGGCCTAGCCGACTCGGAGTAGGCGGCAGGGGCAGTCGCCCTAGCCAACTGGGAAGTCGGCCTAGCCAACTTAGAGCAGGCAGGAGTCGGCTTAGCTGACTTCAAAGACGGCTTAGCCAATTCTGAGCAGGCAGACAACACTCCTTTGTTGCTTGTAGGGGCTTGATCTCCATCAATGATGTAGTAATCACTAGATAAATGTACAACCTCTTTAGCTCCTAAAAAATCAAGTCTAGCTGACTTCTATCATTTTTCATGTGTTTTCTGTAGCAAGACTTGTTTTCTGAGATATGATTGATTCGAAAAGGGTATTGTGTTGTTCAGCTTTTGTAGCCGAACCTTTGCTTACATTCGAATCAATTCTTTCTTTCATGCCCACTAGTAATCCTCTTTTAGCCGATGACTCAATTGTGATCGGCCTCTTCTCATTAGTCTTCCCAAAATATTCATAGAATTGCTCCTCTAATTGAGACCATGAACCAACAGTGTACCGGGGCAAAGATGTAAACCATGCAAAGGCAATATCAGTAAGAGAAAGGAAAATTTTGCACTCTCATATAATCTTCTTTACCAGCAAAACCTAGCTGTGAGAGATATACATTAATGTGTTCCACAACGATCTTATCATCTTCACCACTAAATTCATGGAAATCAGGTATCCACCAACCATCAGGAGTTTTCAAGTAATCAATGTGTAATGGGTACGGTCAATGATATGCGAGCACCTTCCATTTAGAGGAGTCATATGGATTTCTAGTGTGGGTCAAATCTTTCTCAATTCGGCTTGATTTGAGAGCATCATATAAAGCCGAATCATGATTGTTTGCATGTGCACCCATTGCTGAATTTTCATTGATTCGGCTATAATTATTAGCAATAGGTTGAGCTGAATCATGAGTTTTAGTACTCGAATGCCTTGCTAAAATTTCACTAATTCGGCTTTGATCATAAGCGAAATACGAAGCCGAATTATGGGCATTGATCCTTGCATAAGGTGCTAAATTTTCTTTGATTCGGCTATGGTTACTAGTAACACGTAAAACCGAATCATAGGTATTAGCACTTACATACCTTGATGAATTTTCATTAATTCGGCTCGAGTTGAGAGTAACATATGAAGCCGAATTATGAATAGAAGCATTGGCATATGGTGCTGAATTTTAAGAGCAATTGGCTAAATAAATAGCATTGTCATAGCCAATTCTCTCGTTCATCGGCATGTCATGTGGTGGAACCACATATTGTGAACTTATAGCCGATAAATAAGGATTCACATGTTGTATGTTGCTAGTAGCATCAAAACTCAAAAAATTTATAACATGCATCGGCTCTTGACCACGATATCCATAATTATTATATGTATGATGAGAAACATTATCAAAAGTATCAGCCGATGCAACATATCTAGTATCATTACAGCTAGCAACACCAACATGAGAGCTCATAGAACTTGCAAAATAATCATTGGGATCATAAGATACATTTGCAAGTTGTACCTCGAAGTAATTGTAGTAGTTTTGTGATGAACCATCTTGGTACTCCATGATTTAGAACTTGACCGCCTTACTGAATTTTTCAATATCAAGCGCAACACGTTGCAAAATTGCAAGCAAGATCACAAGGGGTCAAAACCAGATGTGATCGGCCTTTCAGGCCAGATGCAACGGTAATGGCGAGAATAGGGCTAGGGCAAGAAGAATCGGCTATAAAGTAGAGCCGAAGCAAATTCTTCCCCAGCGGAGTCGCCAAAAAATATGTTGACATTGGATGTTGTCCAAATCACACATCAGAAAGGGCATTGGACGTCCGGACCACTACGGACCGAAGAACGCAGCAAGGATATCACTCTTTAGTGATGAAGAACGGAGAGATTTACAAGCAAATCACTAAAGAATAACCAATGTGCTTGCGTGATGAAGAACCGGCTAGTTTTCAGACAAACTAGCAAAGGAACCACCGAAGCTCTCGCCCGGGAGAGACCCTGTCAGGACAAGGACGTCGCCGGGTTGTCCTAGATTGGCCGGCAAGCCTAGGATGTCACCCTTGGTCGTGGATCAAGCGATGAACAGCATGGAGGTTGAAGGAAAAGAGAAAAGGGGTGAAAGGAGTAGATTGAATTGTTTGTAGGACGATTGGATAGTTGGGCACTCAATCAGCCATGATCCTCTCATATATAGAGGGGGTGGTCTTATCCCAGTAGAAAACCTCTCCGAGACTTATTTTTCAAGTTTCTCACATTCAAAAACCGATCTAGAAATAAATCGGTTCGAGATCTGAAAGTTAGATTCGGAATAAACACCTACCGGTACTTCCAGTCAGGCTCCACCGAAAGGACCGGTAGTACCGGTAGTTCATTTTCACGCCAAACTGCGTCTTCCTCCGTCAGCCACCGGAAGTTTTGGTCTCGGACCGAAAGTACCGGTAGTTTATTTTCGCGTCAACTGGTCTCGGACCGGAAGTACCGGTAGCCCAGACAAATATTTTCTCGGAGGCATAACTCTCTCATCTGGACTCTAAATTAGACGTTCCATATATATTTTTTTTACCATCTCGACGAGAGAAGCGCAATGATAAAGTCCGTTACACATTTTGACAACCTTACAAAATAAACATTTTTATTGTCAACACCCATCAGATGGATTTCAGAACAGGGAAGAGGAGACATAAGGCAACACTGCCATTCCTCCAGACACGGAGCTGCTCAGATGCAGATTTCCCGGCGCAGGAGAACAGTTCGTGCTCTACTGCCGAACCTCCACAGGGCTTCCACCGAGTGGCACCGCTCATCTGAGGAATCCGAAATCCATAGGGTAGCACCTTCAAATCAAATGGATAAGAAGGTTTGAAGAATGGAGCAGGGGCGCAGCTAACCGGTGGAGCTGGTAGCCGCCCGGATCATGGAGCCACTTGTTCAGTGGAAATTTGGGGATCGGGAACCCCCCAGCTGGAATGGATAGGCCGGTGTATTTGCATTTTGCAAGGATCTAATTGTAAAATGTCCTGAGCCAGTGCAGGCGGTAAACTGCAAAAGGTACCGTGGTCATCTCACAGCGCATGTTCTGGATCCGATTGTCCAGGATTCAGGTTTGCAGGTTTGCAGCTATCGATGAGTTTACACTGCCACCTGTTCTCGAGGCTGTTTCTGCGGCTTATAAGTCGGCTGTGGCTGTTTTGTTGTGAGAGAAAAACACTGATAAGGAAGCTCAGCCGAACAGGGTAAACATATTTTGCCCGACACGTGACCCCAACTGTAGACGATTATAAGTTGGCTGTGACTGTTTTGTTGTGAGAGAAAAACACTGATAAGGAAGGTCAGCCGAACAGGGTATACATATTTTGCCCGACACGTGACCCCAACTGTAGACGATTATCAGGCCCTCCGGCGTCCCCCCCCCCCCCGGCTCCTCGCCGGCGCCGCCCACAGCGCTGTCCGTCTTCTAGGAGACGGCCGGCCATGGCCAGCGCCTACCCTTCACTGCGCCCAAGTGTGCCACCGGTCGGGGCTAAACATCGGCGGGGGCACCCGGACAGTTTGATTTCCCCAAGAACTGGCCGGATCTGTGGACGCGTGCTGTCTCCACTGTCCAGTCGGCTCACGAGCTGTGGTAAATTTCTATCATCTAGGTGTCGATTCCTTAAGCCAGTTGATGTTTGGAGGTTCTGTCGTGAACTCATGACCAGTCTCTGAACTCTTCTAAAGTGCTACATAATTTGTCATTATTTGGTCGTTATATGTTATCGGAATGAAGTACACATTTCTGGACCATTGATTGGGAACTAGTGAAATTATACAAGTCTGTTTAGAAGTCAAGTGCCCATTGGTGGCATTCAGGCATTGTGCCCCACCTGAGAATTAAAACTGATGTGTTCCCTTCTGAATTCAGTTCAACTACAATGGGGATTTTAGCTGCAACCCAGCTGTTCAACAGATATACCATTTCAACCATACGAAATGAAAACTCTAACACCCTGTTTGGATGTAGATATTCAACCTCGGAATTTGGAAATGGTTTTGGCTAGCCTCAAACAATGTATAATTGGTTATGTGAGAACTGTGCCTGTCGGACAGTTTTTTTATATTTTTTTCAAAAGGGCAGGAAAAGCTATACCATTTCAACACTTGTTTTTTATTTTCTGCCTGTCAGACAGTGCAAATCCAGCTTTAGGTACAACGGTAGTGGTAGTGGTAGTGGTAGTGGTTTGTAATATCATCATTTATAGCTTCCATTTTGTTCTATTTTCTCCACTTGATATTTTTGTTTTTGTTGCTAATTCAAATATCCAATTTCTGAAATGTTTTCAGCTAATAAACCCTTTCCTTGTAGGTGCTAGTTTGGATATTGATTGACCCTTACGGTTCCCTGTGTTCCGTAGAGATCATCCATTGTTGCCTTCATGGATCCACTGTCATAAGGGGCGATAGCCTGAGGAAAGTTGCCTTTTTTGTGGCCATCACAGCCTTGGGACACCAGCTGTTCATAACTTTGTGACAATTGACACTGGTTCCTCTCTCTCTCTTGGGTTTAGTGTCGACACCGTGATATGCACTGCTATTGGCAAAGTCCAAAGGTTTACTGATATTCAACCCTTTTAAGTCATCAAATTACCAGCATGTCAAGTGCTCAACTGAGGTCTGCTGTGCCATGCACAAGAACTCTTGTATTTTTTCTGGCTCTGTCCATGAGCAAGATGCTTGCCTCTACAGAATACGATATGCATAGGTAGAATACTTAGTCGGGTACTTAGTCAAAGACAAGCTCAGCCTTCCAAACAACTACACCATTGATGATTTCATTTTTTGTTGCGGTGCAGAGTGGATCAAATGCAGGTATCATTGGTTTTGGGGATAAAAGTTATTCATTTTTCAATCAGGTTGCCCTGCAGACAAAGGTACACAAGAACATATGCTGTCCTACTGATCATGAGAATGAAGGGTTTCTGTCAATCGGACCGTATATTCGAGATGAAAAGCTTATGTTTACTAGATTGATTAGTTATGGTCATGTACCGTTGTATGGTATACAATAGCTTAACATGACAGTCAATGGGACAACAATTGTTGATTCTCACATTACTGATACATTTATTTTGTCTCCAGTATTTCATGCACTTGACAAGGCAGTGACAACTACAATGCTAGCTAAAGGATATGCACGAGGAAGCATGAAGCACAAGATTTGCTTTGTTATAACTGGTGAACCGATAGGATGGAATGACTTCACCAACAGTAGAAATCAAATTTGGAATGTCTGTCATGGTTCTACGAATGGAGAATGTGTTCTATGTGATTTCAGACGATGAATTTGCTTGACCTTTCAGCCAGATGATGCCGGTGTAAAGGGGGTCCAAATTTTGGGGGACAGAGCAATGAGATCTAGGGTTGTTTATGATATCCAAGACAGGATATTTGGCTTTCAAGTTGCTGCTTGTTGACAGAACAAAGGTCCCACCACCCCTCCCCACTCACCAACCACGCCACCACATCCCCCCCCCCCCCCCCCCCCCCCCCCCCGAAAAAAAAATAGTTCCTTGTGCTTCAGGGGGTAACCCTTATTATTTTCCAAATTTGTTTTCAGGAGCGAACCTAAATATTGACACAACAATTATTACATACTTTGTAAAGATGCAGGCTTCTCTAGTTTAGCGCTTAATGCTCTGTTAAAGTTTAGTCTCGCAACTTTCCTGTCATGCTATTAAAATTGTTTTGGCTGTCTATTTTAGAAACATCATTTTGCATATCACAGTTCTTCCCTGGTTTGGCGCTTGATGCCCTGTTAAATTTGAGTATCGAAACTTTAATATAGTAGCTCCCTTGACATATAAATCTGTTGACTTATCCCCACAAGACAAATTAGTAGCTCTTTAATATATGACTGAACTTGCTTACATCACATAGCCTCAAGTTCGTCATATGCTTGTTCACCCAACGTTTTATGACAGCCTAATGAACCTCCGAAGATTGCATTTGGCCTGCAATAGTATGCAATTATTTAAAATTAAACCATAGTAACAAAATCCGAATTTTCAGATTTGTTTTTTCCTTCTTTTCTTTTTATTTTTCTATGCGCAGCAGTGCAATTACTAAAGCAAAACAATCATAACCGCTAGTGGTACATGCAGAATCGAACTGTATAATAATATTTTCCTAACGATGATAACTGCTTAATTTTCCTTTTCATTAAGTAGCTTCAGGTTACATTAAAAAAAATAAGTAGCTTCATAGCATACTCTTCTCTGTGTTGAATTCTGGCACTTAGCCAAAATTTATCTGCAAAGTAATAGAGACTCTAACAACTAGTATTTTCGCAGCACTTTAGGTGTTCAGAATTATCTCTGTGCACGCACCTTGCATCAATAGAAATGGCCTGACACTCTAGCTTGAAAGACATACCGCAATGTGATCTGACCAAGCCGTGCACTCTACAAAAACACAGTGAGCTTGAACCATCTTACTGCACACCTCCACAATAAAATGTATCAATACAAACGCGCCTGGTCAAAACCTGAAATCAGAGTTAAAAATTAACCTCACACATGATTGAATTAAGTTGGATGGGAATTAGGTTGGCCAGTGAATCCGCACAAGGTAAAAAGGGCACCAAACATCAGAGTTTGACGAACTCACCGGATGAGGGGATAACGGTCATCTGCTTGCCCAATCCTCAGATGAGGGATGTGGGAGATGAGATGCCAGTGCTTCCCCTTTCTCATCTCGCAGTGCCTTTCCAGATCAGGACATCCAGAGATATCCAGTATCTGCAGAGCGGTGAGCCCTTTAATCCACTCTGGCAACGATCTGATGCCCGGGCATGTCGTGATCCTAAGCTCTTCAAGGGCGGTGAGGTAGCACATCGATTTAGGAACAGAAGTCAGGCAAGTTTGATATCCAGAATTTTCTTAGAGACTGTAGTTCCCCGAGAGATTCGGGTAGTTGGTCAAGTGCCTTGCAGGCTGTTATTCCGAGCTCCTGGAGGGAGGTGAGGCGCCCCAATGATTGCGGAAGGCACGTCAGGCTTGGCAACTGCCAAATCTTCAATACACGTAGAGAACAAAGTTCCCCAACGCATTCAGGCAGTTGGCAAAGTGCATCGCATTCTCCTATTTGGAGCTCCTGGAGGGAGGTGAGGTGGCCCAAAGATTGCAGTTGGCAAAGTAGTTCTTTCAGGGCCCTGAGCGGCTGCATTGATGAAGCAGGGCTCAAACTACCGCATCCCCAAATGTACATTGCTTCCAGAGAACAGAGCTCCCCCAGGCACTCGGGAAGCATACGGAGAGTTGGGCAGTATTGAATCCGCAGGTCTCGGAGGGATGCGAGGCTCCGCATGCTCTTCGGCAGCTCGGTTAGGCAATCACAGCTCTCAATACTCAAGGACTCCAGTGCTGTCAGGTGTTGCAACAGCTCCCATCGACATCCAGATCCACACGATGCTGCTCCTGCTGGTGGTGGCATGTCTTCTAGGTAAAGATTCTTGAGGCGACTAAAACTAAAAGAAGGCAATCCTGCACTGCTTGAAGGCAATGAGGACCTTTGGTCTATGCCTGGCAGTTCCAATAGCTACACGTTGCTCTTAGCCAAAACCAGTTCCTTCATCAGCCAAGGAAAGTATGCCATCACCATCAGTTTGGGACACTCATATATACCAATCTGCAGTTGCCCCCTTCCACATCAGCCAAGCTTCCCTTTGTTAAGATCTGAACCTCACCCAAACTTGGCATTTTAGCAATGAATAACTCCAGCAAAGGAAATGGACCTCCGCTTATGCTTTTAAGAGCAGTCATTTCTTTAAGCACAAGCTTCACCAAACATGGCAACTCTGTTAGCACCCCCAGACACTCCAATTTTGGGAAACCTGATAGTTCCAACTTGCTCAGTAGTTGGAAGCGAAACATCCACTGCGTGGATTCCTGACCTAAATAACCGACAATTTTTAGGTTTTTAATTCCAGACGGTGGTTCCAACCCTTCCAGTTGATTTCCAGAGTTCGCCCCCACATCTCTAGCACAAATTAGTGGCAGGCTATGTAGGTTTGTCTTCTGCTTCAACCATTCCTTGTGTGCAACATCTGGGTCCATACAATATGCAATACCATGGATAGTTAGTTCCCCACTAATCTTATTAACATTTTCAAGCTCTGAGATTTGTGCATAATTTTTATCCTCTCCCATAACAAATAATCCAAGCTTTTCTAGTCAAGCAAGCTGCCCAATCCCTTCTGGAATGCCTCGCAAATTTCCACATCCTTGCAAGTTTAGAACGACAAGCTTCTTTAAGTCCCTATGCCATCAGGTAACTCTACCAACTCAGAACACCTATTAAGGTCCAAACACTCTAGATTTTCCATTGTTGTAATACTTGATGGTAGCCTCTCAATTTTGGTACCACCAAGCCTCAATACCCTTAGTCTTTTATTTCTGCTGATAGAGCTTGGCAAAGTTGCAACCTTCACACAACAAAAAAGGTCTACGCTAGAAATCATGACACAATTGCCTATAGAATCTGGCAAACTTGTTAGCCTCCTACAGTATGACAAGTTGACCACTCTCAACTTCTGCAGCTTACCAATGGATTCAGGTAACTTGACAAGATCACTTGACGTTACATGAAGAGCTTGCAGACTCAACATTTCTGAAATAACCTCAGGAAGTCCATCATAATTCAGTTTTGAAATACTAAGGTACCTTAAATTTTTTGTCTGTAGTATGGCTGTGAGTGCTGATGTATGCACATCTTCAACAGTAATACTGCACAAGTGTTTTGCATTCTTCGATGCCTTGCCAAATATGAAATCATCACCTTCATTAATGTACATAGCACGTGCCTTTTGAAATGTATTTTTGAGTGGAAGATGTCTTGTGTGTTCCAATATAGAAAAACACCGATATATCTTTGTGGAATTGGCGGCAGGTGAAATCTCATCACCCAAAATGGATCTGGCAAGATCGTGCACCAAATCATGCATCTTACATTTTACGCTCCCATCATGTGCTTCCTTCACATCTTGTATAAAGTAAATCTGCACAAGATGATTAAAGTAGTCATTGCCAGTAATATATTCCAAGTAGTAAACACCATCTTCCGGGATCATATCATGAGCAATCCATTGGTCAATCAATTGGTCTTTATCCATCAAGTGACCTTTAGGAAAACTTGATCATATTGTGAAACACGGCTTTAGATGAGATGGCAAGTTAAAATAGCTCAACCACAAGCAGTTAGATACTTGATGTTCATCACCCTCGACATTTAATAAGTTAGTCTGTTTTATATAATGCCATTGTTCTACTCGTTTCTTGACACAGAGGACCCCAGCAAGAACTTTGATTGCTAGCGGCACACCGCCGCACTTGTTCACAATCTTTCCACGGCATTTCCAAAACTTTGCCGAAATAATTTCCAGCTGAAACCCTCAGATAAGGATGGCAAGTTGATCAGTGTTGTGGATTCAACTGCTTCAGCAACATTTCTACTACGAGTAGTGAGTAGAATCTTGCTTCCTGATGAGCCATTCTTCAAATATACCACAAACTCTTCCCATTTGTTACGGTCTTCGTTCCAAACATCATCCAATATAAGCAGGAACCTATTGTTGGTCAGCTTGCCTGAGAGTTGAGTTGCCATATTCGTCAAGGAAAGACCTTCAGACTTCTCATCAGGAATAGCGTCTACTAGCTTCTTGATAATTTTTTTCAACGTGAAATTCCTGGGACACATGAATCTGTAGTCCAACAGTAAAATGATTCCTTATAGTTTCTACATCATTGAGAACCCAGCTTGCTAGGGTACTTTTCCCAGAGCCACCAAGTCCAACTACGGAAACTATATTGATTCTCTGATTGTCATCTGTCTCTAGCAGCTTAGATATTATTTGGCGCTTCTCTTGGTCTCTTCCAATTACTTCTGCCCCATTCACGAAGGGCATCAGTGTTTGCTTGCTCACAGCTGTACTGTTTATATGGCTGACAGGATCATTGCCAAACACTGCATTTGAATTAGTTCTTTGCTTCACAAGGTCACCAAATTTCTTCTTGATTTTCTTGATCTTTTTGGCAGCCTGGCAATGAAATATAAATGATTTTGGCTTTGTGTGCAGGTATTTGCACACAAATCCAGCATCACCATCAGCCTCATATTTTTCAGCCTTCAATTGGAACTCATCCACAACATCATCAACGTCGTAAGCAACTTCTTTTAACCTTTTGAGAAATGGAGCATCCCCCATAGCTCTGTCTCCTGCTGCTTCCAGCCAGATATTGATGTCCTGAGCTTGATATTGGAGTTCCTGGAGGTCCTCTTTCACACCCACTATAGAGCTGTACTCATTGAAGACCAGTAGAGCTAACTTGTTGCCCACAAGCTTCTACATTCCAGATACTGCAGCAGCAGCTTCCATACCGACCATGTTTCTGTAGGTGCCTTCTTTGGCCGAGATTACCTACAAATTGAATTTTTGGAAATAAGCCAGCATTTTGTAAAGCAGAAGAGAGTCGTATGCTAGTGCTAGTATTATATTCTTGTGCAATGATCTTTTTAATTCTGACATCTGACCTCTTAAACAAGGTCTGGAATTTTACCATGACTTGGACATCGACAAATTTGAGGTTTGATTTTAACATGGAATGGACATATGTATATTTACCATGGGATGGTCTGATTTTTTACCATGGCTAAGTCCAACCTTGATGAGACTTATTTTGTTGTCATCTCCTCAGAGAGTACTCAAACTCGTAGTAAGGTATCAAATTGATTTGCTACAGAAATTTTGAAGACAAAATGTCGCAAATTTGTCAATTCACTACTGCCGATTAGGGAAGATTTTTGATGGGTCAAAACAGCACTGTATTCAAACTTGTGGTCACTATTTGGCCATGTTGAAGACTGATTTAGGTTTATGTCCAAAAACAAAGTTTGTTGTACTCAACTCAAACTACAACTTCTATTAAAGGTCAAACATCGTACCTAGACAAGAAATTATTGTTTTACCCTGGTCAAAACAGCATCATGAAAAAGGGTGTTAACTATTGATCCAACACTTAGAAACATTTTTAGGCTAGTTCATCAACATGAACCCTAGTTCATTTGTGATCCTAAGTACTTCTAGGTTGTTTTAAGTGCTCAAACATGAGGTCAGTGTAAAAGTTAGCTATATTTCTCAATATTCAAGTCATGGTAAAATTTCAAATTTGTCAATGTCCAAATCATAGCAAAAATCCAGCCTTAGCCAAATTCTAGCATAGTCAAGTCATAGTAAAATTAAGTCTTACGATTTTTAGGTTGCCCATCACATGGTGTAAGTGCATTCGCCTCCGATGTGGGTTTTGGATAATTAATGACAATTAAATTTAGGGACTAACATATTTATCAAGTGTAATCTACAGGTGTTAGTCCATTGATGGAATTGAAAAAGAACATTTGGTAAATAATAGCACCCTAAATTTTGATGGACAAAAGGCGCTTCGACTCAAGGGCTTCAAAACCGTTTATTTTAATTTGAGTCGTAGGCAACGCTGCACTATCAAGAGGGATACAAATTTTAGTTAGCAAAATAGGGATAAATAGTGCTCTTGTCAAGTACTTTTAGGCTGGAGAGACGTGCACCGGAAGTTCCGGTGTGCATCACCAGAAGTTCTGGTAGCTGGCGCTCGCGTGCGCCTGTGTTCGAGAAAACTGTTCCGGTCTCCGTCCGGAAGTTCCGGTGCTCACCGGAAGTTCCGGTCAGGTACCGGAAGTTCCGGTCAGTGCTGTTTTGCGCGTGCGCTCGCGTTCGAGAAAACTGTTCCGGGCTCCGACTGGAAGTTCCGGTACGGACCGGAAGTGTTGACTGACAAGCCCAACGGTCTGATCTGGTTTGACCGGAAGTTCGTCCGAGCTCGAGTATATAAGCCACTCACTTCATTTCTAACCGTTGCCTGAACTTTGCACACTCATTTCAGCTCTCCCAACCTTTCACAAGCTGTGACTCACCCACTCTCTCTCTCCCTTTGCCTCCAAGCTTCAATCTTCGATTGTTTGAGCTAGGGACGTGAGATTTGAGAGCGGGAGCATCGATCTTCGACTTGAGCACTTGGGTTCCTCGTCTTGCTGGCTTGATTTGTGTTTGTTTCTCTTGGGTTCTTGGAACCCTAGCCGGCTAGGCGTTCTTCGTGGTTGCCCGTGTTGATTCATTTGTGAGGGCACCCCGAAGTGTTTGTAATAACCCCTTAATTCTTAGTGGAAATCTCAAGTTAGCCTTTGTGGTTGCTTGAGGGAGGAGACCTTAGTGGTCGGACCTTCGTGGTCACCTCAACAACGAGGAAGTAGGAACTCCTTAGTGGGGATTGCCGAATCTCGGTAAAAATAACTTGTCTTGCTGTGGAGGTAGCTTCGACTACCCTTTGTTCTTGTGTTCTTGTTGTTCTTCCTCTCTACCCCAACTTCATAGGTGGGAGGTCCCGATCTATGATTTGGTGTGGTGCCAAGCCTTGAGGAGCTCAACATATTCATCTACAACCTCTAGGAGGGTGTGGTATCACTTAGATCTGAAATCCCAACTCGATTCACTTTAATTCCGTAGCTCTTTTAGGGCACCAGAAGTTCTGAAGGTCTGCGCCGGAAGTTCTGGTCCCCCTGACCGGAACTTCCGATCCAGACCACCGGAACTTCCGGTGAGCTATTTAACTTCCGCAATTTCGAGTTTGTGAGTTTCAGATTTTACAAAAAGGCCTATTCACCCCCCTCTAGGCCAATTAGATCCTTTCATATGGTAAATATCAAGACTTAGCCAAAATTTTATATGTCCATTTCATGGTAAAATTAGAGTCCAAGTCATATAAATGTACAGCTTAAGGTTAAAATCAGAGCTCGGCACCGTGAATCATAGCGCCAAGCTCGACGCCGTAGATCATGACTCCGAGCTCAGCGCCGTGATTCACGGTGTCGAGCTCTGTCCATGTCAGTGCCACGTCCCTAGCCATACAATTCCTAGCCTCCGACCTCGACGCCGTAAGTCATGGCGCCGAGAAAAGGGTCTAAAGTTAAGTTTACTTCGCCCAGAGGTCTAAACGTGAATTTTTTTTAAAAAAATGGCCAAATTGTAAAAAAAAAAAACTAGGCCAATGGCGCGTCGTTTTGCCACTGTCAATAATTCTGCACCGTGCCGCATCACTGCAATTCGCACCTGGGCTTGTTTGGTTGAGTACGTGGATTTAATTTGCCTGGACGGATGGCTGCCTGGACTACGCCTGAGCAGTGTTTTGTTGGAGCCCTCAGTAGTTGACTGGCCCAGGCAAGTGCAGCGAGCGCCAGGCGAACAAATTTGAGCGCCTGGGCTCCGACGGAGGTGCCTGGCTCTGTAATCACCGTGATGAAAAGCTGTGGTCTGATAAAATAGAACCAAAAGTCATGTGTCATGTCATCAAGAGTAGTACTGTTGGTCTACTGTGTGTATTTTTGTTTTTTCTTCCTTCATTCACTTGTTCTAGCTAAAAATTCACGTTGAAATTGGTATTAGTACTGTGTAGTATTAAGTTAATTTCTTTTTTATGAGTATTAAGTTAATTTCTTCCTGCATATGTTTTTTTTCCATGCGTTGTTTTTTATTTCTCGGCTTTCAAATGAAATAAGTGAAAACTATGTTCATTACCTCATTGATAAACACAGCTATACCTTCATTTATAAAAAATACAACTATACCTACCTTTTTTTATTATTCACTTCTTAACTATGATTATAGTAGTTAGGAATGAGCTGATAGATTATATTATTATTAAAAAATGTATGGATCCTTTTTTTTTACTAGTTATTGTAATTTTGTATATGATTTAAATATGCTATTAAATTTAAAGCTACATTAGACATGAAATATATTATATCCTTTTATCAGCCTTCTCAGTCACAGGACTCCAACCAAACGGATCATCTTCTAATTTGTCTGGCCAGGCAGATTTCATTAAATTTCCAAGTAACTCTCAGGCACCACTTTTTACCCGGCTAGTCCTCTGTGCTTCCATCCAAACAGGCACTCGGAGACGCGGAGTCAAGTCGCTGGCAGGCCCGGCCCGGGGGGGGGGGGGGGGGGGGGGGGGGGGGGGGGGGGGGGGGGGGTGGGGGTTGTTGGAGCTGTTGAGCCGAACAGGGCCCTTGACGCCAACAAGGCCCTCGACTGAGAAGGAGGTATACTATATCCTTTCTATGGCTCCAAATAAAGGTAGAGCCCAGGAAGCACGTAAGGCATGTGGCTGCCGATTTGTCATCCCTAGTGTCGATTTAGCTAATCGGCTTCCGCGTCCATGACCACGTTCTGCCCTTCCCCCGCACGGCCGCGATTGCCTTCTTCACTGCTGCGACATGCGACTCTACGAGACTGCGCGTCGTGCTGCCACCGCTGATCGGCTGTGCCCTGTGCACCTGTGCGTCGCGTGCTCGTGGCAACAACCAAAACCAGCGACCCGCCGCCGGCCAACGGCGGTCATGGCTCACTCTCCGTTCCTGCGTACGTACGGAGTAACGGAGGTAAGAAATTGCCGTAAGGCCTCTGATTGTGTTTGTGTATGTGGTATGCCAAGTATATTCTTTAGATTTGGGATTTAGCAATCTCGTACGTTGCAGCATGCATGTTTAGTATGACATTGGATTTTCTGAAATTCTAAAATTGAATTGAGTATTGAATAATTTTTTAAATTACTTACTAATTTCTAAATTTACACGCATCTGGAAGTGAGAAAATAAAAAAGGAGAGGATAGGACTTGATACAATCACACAGAAGAAAAAATATTTTATGTACATTATATTTATTAGAAACATCATTATATTATTTGAGTTATAAGAGCCCAACTTTCCAGCTCCGCTCCAAGTCACTAAATTCACAGGACCGGGCCTGGTCGCCGGAGCCCAGAGGTACTACTACGTACGATGTACACCCCTCCACATGACTGTTGGCCCAGTACGTGCTAAGCTAGCTGTTGGCAATGGTGCGTCACGACAGTGGTGACCATGCATGGTACTGCTACATGTCCTCTATCTGCACCAGATCCACCAATGGCGCCTCGTGTTGGCACTGCCAATCATTCATGCCGCGTCACTGCAAATCTGTAATACCCATCGATTCTGAGCCAACAGTGTACCATGAGTTTGAATTGAAGTTTGCATCTGTAAGAACAAACTCTGACATCTGTACTAGTAAAGATCTGAAACCATTAGTTTTGTTAGGCAAGCAAAAATAACATTGTTTTTGGAAAAAAAAATTATTTCTCCTTACTCAATTAATCCTATGGCTCCACACTTGGTCTACTATCAAGTCGGTTTCACACCCCTAAATAAAATGACGGTTTCACGCGAATTGGTTGTGAAAGTTAGTGCTTGAACTTTTAATGAAAACCTTCCTTTATAAAAAAAAAGTGATGCCATGGTGCGTTTCAAGGAGGAGCCAACGTCGTGCACCGCCAAGATCGCCATGGTTGCACCAAATGGTGAGCTTCATAATAGTGGTTTTACCTACATCATATTGTGCTAGAAAGTGGTTGTCATAAGACTAGCTAGAAGCCATATATGGTCATCACAAAATTCAAACACAAATACAGTTGTCACAACACTTTTAGAAACAAATTGGTACTAGTTTCATATTTTTTATTTATAAGACAAATTAGTTATAAACTACTAGAAACTAAAATAAGATTTTTTAATTATTTTTAGAAAAATACAAAACCACCTTTGAAACTAGCTAAATGATTAGTTTTTTTTCAACAATTTCAGGGTGTCTAGGACCCGACTCCATAATTTACTATTAAAAATCGAACAACATTGTAAGTTGAAGATCAAAAAATGATGTTACTTTTTTATATTATTATTAGGGATTATCTACTCCATACCCGAGTTTGAGTGAGAAAACTCTCTCTTACACCCAAATTTCGTGAACATGTCATAAGTAAAAATTCGAGTGTTTTACAGTAGTTCACATAGCCAGATTAAGGGCTTGTTTGGACCTCATTCACTACCGGAAACCGGCTCTTTGCCGAGTGCTAGATGGTTTGCCAAGTGCAATTTTTTGAGCACTCGGCAAAGAAGCTCTTTGCCGAGTGTTTTTTTGTCGAGTGTTTTTTTGCACTCGGCAAAGAAACTCTTTGCCGAGTGTTTTTTTGGCACTCGGCAAAGAAGGCCTTTGTCAAGTGTTTTTGGTTTTACATTTGGCAAACAAGATCTACAAAGCACATTTTGAAGCAGTAAATTAATTCAAATGAAAAAGTTTTCAACTATAAAGTTGTATAACTTCTCAAGATCTACAACTTTTGTTTTGGTCATTTTTTCATTCGACAAAGCGATAGTAACGTTGTTCATAAAATCTACATCTCTCGTATAGTTTCATGAAAACTAGAAGAGAGATCTCTAAGTTTTGTAATCAATGTTACTGCTACTACCACTATGTTGGATGAACAAATGACCAAAATAAAAATTGTAGATCTTGAGAAGTTATACAATGTTACTACCATTACCAAAATAAAAGTTTTGTAAACAATGTTACTACCACTACCACTACCACTAAGTTTTGTAGTTGAACACTTTTTAATTTAAATTAATTTTGCCAACGAAAAGTACGTCTAAATTTCTCAAATTTGAAATTTGAATTTTTCAAACGACCTCAGATGGAGAAACGGCCAAAATGAAGTTGTATATCTCGAAAAGTTATGAAACTTTGTAGTTGACAACTTTTTAATTTGAAATCATCTTGTCAACGAAAACTACATTTGAATTTCTCAAATTTGAAATTTAAATTTTGTAAACGATCTCGGATGGAGAAACTATCAAAATAAAGTTGTAGATTTTAAAAAGTTATGAAACTTTGTAGTTGACAACTTTTTGATTTGAATTCGTTTAGGGCCTCAAACAATTAATTTACACTCGGTTTAGTATAATATGTGGAGAACCAAAACGGAATCTAGACACAAGTGATAGTACGGTGCAGTGGTAGAGGGGGTATGTGCGAGGGAGAGGTCGCGGGTTCGAATCCCACCGGCCGCGTAGCACACGAAAAATGTCGCGACTTGCTGAGTGTTTTTTTGTTCATTTTTTGCTGAGTGTTCATTTTTACCGAGTGTTTTTTAGCACTCGACAAAGGCTTTGTCGAGTGTCCGAGATAAAGCACTCGGCAAAGTTCTCTTTGCCGACCAAAATTTTACTGTGTAAGGTATGCCGAGTGACACTCGGCAAATGCTTTACCGAGTGCTTTACGACCTTTGTCGAGTGGCACTCGGTAAAGCTCCTGAGTCCGGTAGTGAATCTCATAATAAGATTTTAGATTCTAGACAGTGAAAGTAGAATATGGATTCTGAATAAAAAATGTTTGGATCTCATTCTCATAATAGGATCCTAGATTCTAGATAGTGCACCGGCCGTGTAGCACACGAAAAATGTCGCGACTTGCCGAGTGTTTTTTTGTTCATTCTTTGCTGAGTGTTCATTTTTCGAGTGTTTTTTTAGCACTCGACAAAGGCTTTGCCTAGTGCCCGAGATAAAGTACTCGGCAAAGTTCTCTTTGCCGACCAAAATTTTACTGTGTAAGGTATGCCGAGTGACACTCGGTAAAGGCTTTACCGAGTGCTTTACGACCTTTGTCAAGTGGCACTTGGTAAAGCTCCTGAGTCCGGTAGTGAATCTCATAATAAGATTTTAGATTCTAGACAGTGAAAGTAGAATATGGATTATGAATAAAAAATGTTTGGATCTCATTCTCATTGAAAGGATCAAGATGCCCAAGAGGGGGGTGAATTGGGCTTCTCTAAAAATTAATTGCAAGAATTAAATCCTACAAGCCGGAATTCACCCCTAGTGCCTACTTGTGTTCCTAGAGATTCTACCGGTAAAAGTTTTGCACCCTAATTTCCAATCCTAGTCTAGCATAGCAATTCTAGGAAAGTAAATCAAGCAAGAATGTAAATACGGAAATGTAAATGCTTGAGGGCAAGGAACACGGCGATGTTTTTCCGAGGTATCGGAGAGTCGCCACTCCCCACTAGTCCTCGTTGGAGCACCCGCGCAAGGGTGTAGCTCCCCCTTGATCCGCGCAAGGATCAAGTGCTCTCTACGGGCTGATTCTTCGACACTCCGTCGCGATGAATCGCCCAAAACCGCTCACAAGATGAGTTGGGTCATCCACAAGCTCCGCCAGATGATCACCAAACTCCCAATCACCACCAAGCCGTCTAGGTGATGGCGATCACCAAGAGTAACAAGCTAGAACTCTCACTTGACCACAACAAGCCGAATGAGAAGATGGATGCACACTTGCTACTCTCTATTCACTAGTGGAGGACTCTCAAGCTTTGATTCTCAAACCACAATCCTCACTAGAGCTCTTGCACTCCCTTGCACTCCAAAGGTGTTTCTCAGCTGAACAAATGAGCAAGAGACGTCTAAAAGAGGTGGTGGGGATGTATTTATACACCCCACAGTCAAATCCAACCGTTACCTGCCAACTCAGCAAAATATGAGGTGACTGGACGCGCCGGTCGAAGTGACCGGACGCGCCGGTCGCTCGTAACGGTCGAAAACCTGAAACTTCGGCTGAGTGACCGGACGCGCCGATCAGGGGTGACCGGACGCGTCCGGTCGTGCAGGGAGCTTACTGTACTCTGACCTGACGCGTGACCGCGTCCGATCAGTGATGACCGGACGCGTCCGGTCGTCAAGGTGCCTTACTGGAACGTGACCGGACGCGCCGATCACACTCCAGTCGCGTCCGATTAGATGGTTTCCCTCAAGTGACACGTGTCAGCCTGAACACCGCGTCCGGTCCTCGCAAGGGCCGCGTCCGATCGTCAGCGCTGAAACACAGTTAGCGGTTAGAACTGACTGGACGCGTCCGGTCGTAACAGACACCGCGTCCGGTCAAGGGAAAACGTCTCTAAACACTTCAAAACGCGACGCAACTTGAACCACGTTGCTTCCAACTGAACTTTGAGCTATTCTAGAGCTGCCTAGTGCTAAGTTTGACAAGTGTGCACCACACCTAAATATAAGACTCATCTAGGTCAAGCTACTCGCTCATGCCCCCCTTTATAGTACGGCCAAAGGAAAAAACGAAGATCCTAACGACTATTCCGAATGTAACTCAACACCTTGACATCCGGAACTAACCGTCCTTAATCTTGACGTCAATCCTTTGAAAACCGAAACGATTTCCATCAAGGGGCATGAATACCATAGTGCCCAAAGCAGTTATCAACTCCATGACCTAACTTACCAAAGTTTCTGCAAAACACACGTTAGTCATGGTAATAAAGCATTGTCATCAATTGCCGAAACCAACTCTCGGGGCCTAGATGCTTTCAATCTCCCCCTTTTTGGTGATTGATGACAACACTAAGATTCAAAAGATAGGAGTTGAGGTTTTCGAACATGCTTGGTTCACATAAGCAAAAAGCAATAAGCACAAGAGGTTAGGAATTGCTTATGTGCCCCAAGCCAAAAGAGTGTACTCATAAGATAAAACATAAAGCGTTAGTACACATAAAAAGATAGCTCAAAAGAAATCGGAGTAAGGCACGGAAGCACAACCTTATGAGCTATAACCAACCAAGTGACATGAATTAAAACGATGACTAGATAGACCATTAGACTCAAAGTTTCTCACACGACCACATGTCACAAGAATGCAAGTACTGGAATGTAAACATGATGCATGAATGTAGCACACAAATAAAAACAAAAAACCTCTATCAAAACTCCCCCTGAATCTACTCTCTCTCCCCCTTTGGCATCAACCGCCAAAAACTAATCTAAGGATCTGACGGGGGAACAGACGGAGTCGAGTCGGGTGCCGAGGAGCGCGGAGTAATCACGAACCGAGAAGTATCTTCCTCGGACTCGGAGCTGTCAGGCTGACTGTAACGGATCAACGTAATTATACGAGATTAAGTAAGAAAATCTTCCATCGAGGCGGTTAATTTAACGAACTTAAGCCCGTATAACTCGAGATTCCGTGAAATCACGAAGGATTTCAAACCAACCAACATACAACCAAGATCGTACTGATTTAGCAGCCATAGTTCACACGACACATAAAGTTGACCATAAAAGTAGGATACATCGGAGTTCGGAAATAAAAGTTATTACAACATAGTTCAACATAAAGTAGCGGAAGCAAATAGTTTTACGCACACACACTTAGTTCAGTTACAGAGCCAGTAAATAGTCATGGTCCACAAAAGCAGTAGATAAGACAAACAGAACGACCTTTGCCCAAGTCTTAGTTGTCACCCATCGCCGGATACAGACAGTTGGAGCAATACCCGTAGTACATCTGACCATCTGCAACAACAATGGGAACAACGCCCTGAGTACGAGAATGTACTCAGCTAGACTTACCCGTCATAAACCAGAAATAACATGACACCAAGGAGTATGCAAGGCTTTATATGGTGGACTGGCTTGACTCATTTGCGAAAAGCATGAGTTGTTATGAATAACTAAAGATAAGTACTTTTAGCATCATTTTTAGGATAATCTATTCATGCTAGGTAAGCACCTATTGCTAAAACAATCACTTGATTAACCATTAACATCAAAAGCTACCATCTCAGGTTTAGCATTTCCAACATTATCCACATAACCATCCGTGTTCCATCATTAATACTACGATGCCGTAGCTCGAGTCAAGTGCTCACTAACCGGGAGCGACGGCGATTCGAATCGAATTCCTATCCAGCTGGAGATTTATTCCTCACACAAACCATGCTTCCCCCGTCAGGGTCGCGTAGATCACCAATGACACTTTCCAAGAAGCCGCGGGATAACAATCATGGATCGCACTACCCAGGGACCGCCCGACTGCCAGGACGCACCTTGGGCTCACTCTTCGCGTCCCCGTACACACCCTTCAACACCAGTCTGCCAACCCGAGTTTATCCCAGCTCGAAAAGTGTCACTAGCTTCACGGTCGAAAGGTACTTTATTCGGCCAGCTAAATGTGAGGCATGCGTTCAACATGACAAGAGGGACGAGCAACGATCGGTCCTTAATCGACACAGACGGAATCACTATAGTCCAAAACCCTATAAGACTCCGCCCGGTCTCCATTTATCCATCAACACTTAGTTACTTTTCATCATCACCATTGCAGCTAACCATAACCAGGTATTCACCTATAGCTCGCAGGTGACAGGAAATCACCCGACTTCTACCGATCTAAGCATGGCTAAGCAATTTACTCGATCCTGACCTAATAAGGTAACGTTAATCTGGTGGACAAGGATAGTAATGCAACAACGGTTTCACTCAACTCCTATAACTTAATGCAACAATATGTAATTATAATTTATGTGATAAAGAAATAGCTTTTATAAAATAGGAGACTTAAAATGCTCCGGGGCTTGCCTCTTTCGAACGAGCTAGGGTGGTGGTCGACGCACTCCGGCAGTTCCTCGCCTAGCTCTTCCTCCTCGGGCACCTCCTGTGCCTGGGGCTCCTGCTGATCCGTCCAAGCCTGCTCCTCCGGTACTGCTGCCTGCGACTCCTCCTGCGATCCTGTATGATGCAAGTGCATAAGTACATGCGAATGATGCATCGGATTATGATGGAATGATGAGGTGACATGAGATGCAGACGAGCACATGGAATGAGCAGTTAGGATAAAACTTCATCTTCTACAAGGTAGTCCACGTCATCCAAGAACATGTACCCTAAAATTTGCACATTGTGATTCCACTAATTATCATACACCTTACACAGGCAAGTGACCCTAAATAACCAAACCTTACCAACCTAACTCATTCACTACATCAGCAAGACCTAGTGATGCTTCAAAGATACACCAAACATATTTTATTCTTCTTAATTTCTCATAAAGAATAATCATTTATTCCTTATTTAACTAGGGTTGTACAGCAACACCTATCTCTGGTGTAGATAAAAATCCACAAAAATTACAGTAGAGTATTCTTACCCTAACTAAGCTACCACTAAATTTTCATGGTAAATGGAAATGTAAAACTACCTGTACAAAATAAACAAATTATAGCCTAAATGTGAGCATGAAATTGTTTTATACTAGGAAAAGTATCAAACAACAGATTTCACATTTTTCCTAGGTTACCAACAGTAAACTAACATACTACAAAAATTATCATAGGTATGTTGTATACAAATTTTGCTCTCTACTAAAAATAACAAATATTGCCAATTAAAAGCATTTGAACTACACTTCAAAAATTTCCCACAGAACATGCTTCACTAGTATTTTTCCTAGAAAGTACATCACTAATAAAGATTAATGCAACAAGAATCACCTTTTTCCCTTTATTATTTTATTTACTACGATTTTTCTAAGATAACAGCATATATAACAATTAAATAAAATTGCACAGTAAAGTGTCACAAAAATAACATGAGATATTTTTAAACTGTAGATCTATTCAAAAGAAACATTTCAAAATTTGTTTCATGATTTTTGGAGCTATAATTCTTGAGATACAATTTTTGGAAGCCTTTTTCAGATTTTCTGGAAATCAATTTCTTTAAAACCGAAAATCAAAACCGGACTTAAACGCTACGTGCACCCCGCTGTGACACCAGAGACCGAAACGCTGAGACAGACAGGCGGGACCCAGGCGTCAGACGGGCCCACACGTCAGCCGGTGCCGGCCAGAGGCGGCGCGGATGGCCGTGATCTCGCCGCCGGCGAGTCCTCCGACGACGGGGAGGGCACCATCGTGATCCTCTCATCGACGCGAACCCAGTGGTGCCTAGTGGGTGGCCAGATGAGCTCGGCATAGAGCTCGCCGGCGAGTATGGCGGCTCGGCGGCGCGGGACGCCGTCGGCCGGCCAGCTCCGACCGAGAGGAGCTGCGCGGGGAGGTCAGCGAGGTTCGTGGTGCAAGTGCGGTGCTCGTGCGCTCGAGAAGTGGGCGAGAAGGGGCGTGGAGGGGTGCGGCCCACGGAGTGGGTCGCTCCGGTGAGCTCGGCCGGAACTCCGGCGAGCCATTACCGCGGGTGGAGGCCAAATCCGTGCGGGCCGAGGCGAGCACCGGATGCGCAATGACGAGGCGCAGCGAGGGCGAAGACGGAGGCGGAGGCGGTGAGCCGGAGCGGTGGCTAGGGCGGTTGCGGAGCTCGGGAGCCGACGATGGCGAGGCGGAGCTCTGCTGCTGTTGCTAGCGAGAGAGAATGGAGGGAGCAACGAGGCGGACGAGCGCGCGGAGGGGGAGTAGGCGAGCGCGGACGCTGCGGGGGCCACAGGGCGCGTGTCGCTCGGCTCGACGGCGTACGGCCACGCGGCGGCCGAACGCTGCCGCGGCGCCACGACGCCATGCGCGGGCGCGCGCGCGCGGGAGGGAGAAGACGCAGGCGCGGGCCGGGCCACCAGCGAAGCTGGGCCGAATGGGACGCCGAAGCCCACTAAGGCGAAAATCTGATTTTTCTTTTTCAAAATATTTTCCAGATTTAAATCTCGGTTTGAAATTCAAATTTGGAGATGAAAAAGGGGTTTTCAGAAATTTGGCCCAAAACAAAAGTTGTTCAAAATTTTATTCTCTACAACTTTCATATAGAGCACTTTTCAAAATTCCCAATAGATTTTGAATTTGGGATTTAAAGCTAATTTAAAATCAAAAACTCATTTATTTTGAATATTTTTAAAACAGAATTTGAGGAAAACTTGAATAAAAAATTTGCTCCAATAATCAAGTTGATTTATTCTAGATTATTTAAAATTGCTACTTCTAAAAAGTACACCAACTTTTTAACATTTATATTAAACTTAGGGTTCCCATTTATTTGTTTTTCAAGTTTAATTTGAAAAGGGCTACAATTCAAACAATGCTAATCATGCAATGATGTTGAATGCTTATGCTTTGAAATGATAATGCATGCTTAACACCCAGGGGTGTTACAGCCCTCCCCCCTTATAAGAATCTCGTCCCGAGATTTGAGTTACGAACCATTTATCGTAAAAATCTTTATAAGCAGTTTGAAGATATTCTCCCGTTTCCCAAGAAGCATCGTTCTTGTCATGGTGACTCCACTGAACCTTGTAGGTTGTGACCACTTTATTTCGAGTGACTCGGTCCTTAGTATCCAGGATTCATACTGGTTGCTCACGATATTCCAAATCTGCCTTGATTCGAATACCCTGAGGTTGTATTCTCTCTTCTGGGACACGTAGACACTTCTTCAATTGGGATACGTGGAAGACGGGAAAGATTGAACTCATCTCTTCTGGCAACTGTAACTTATACACCACGGGACCCTTTTTCTCTAAGATCTGGTATGGCCCTATGTATCTAGCGGACAGCTTCTTTTTAATTCCAAACCGTTTCTTCTTCATTGGGGTAACCTTCAAATAAACATAGTCACCTACTTGGAAATCCAATGGTCTTCTTCTCTTATCCGCATAACTCTTCTGACGAGACTGTGCTGCTTGCATGTTTTGTTGAATAACACGGACCTTCTTCTCTGCCTCATCTACAAAATCAATTCCGTAAAACCTTCTTTCTCCGGGCTCTACCCAATTTAACGGTGTTCTGCACTTTCGGCCATACAAAGCTTCAAATGGTGCCATCTTGATACTCTCTTGGTAACTGTTGTTGTAAGCAAATTCTGCCAACGGTAACCAGGATTCCCATGAACCTCGGGATGATAGAACACAAGCTCTAAGCATATCTTCCAGTACTGCATTAACTCTTTCTGTCTGTCCATCAGTCTGTGGGTGGTAAGCCGTGCTACGAATCAAACTAGTGCCCAAACCTTGATGCAGATGTTCCCAAAAGTGAGAGGTAAACTGCGAACCACAATCAGACACTATTGTTTTTGGTATTCCATGCAATCGGACAATCTCAGCAATGTACTTTTCTGCATATTGAGGTGGTCAAAAACTTGTTTTGACTGGCAGAAAGTGAGCCGACTTGGTAAGGCGATCGACTATTACCCAAATGGAATCATGGCCCTTCTGTGTGGTGGGGAGACCAGTGATAAAGTCCATACTTATATCATCCCACTTCCAATCGGGTACCGACAAAGGTTGCAGAAGTCCTGCAGGTCTCATGTGAAGAGCTTTAACTCTACAACACATGTCGCAACGGGCAACGTATGCTGCAATCTCCTTTTTCATCTTAGTCCACCAATAACGAGGTCGCAAATCTTGGTACATCTTGCTACTTCCGGGGTGAATAGATAGCTTAGAACGATGGGCCTCATCCATCAACTTGTTTTTAAGCTCTCTATCCTTAGGTACTACCAGGCGATCCTTGAACCATAACACTCCTTGGTCATCCAAGCGAAAGTGTTTGGTGGGTTCTCTCTTCATCTTTTCTTTGATATGAAAGATTCCCTTATCTGTTTTATGACCATCAATGATCTGGCTTTCTAGAGTGCAACTGATCTGAATATTATGCAACACAGCAGGGTGTAACAAATTGAACCCTTCTTCAATCAATGGTTGCACATCAATAGCATGAGATTTTCTGCTCAGTGCATCTGCTACTACATTTGCTTTCCCAGGGTGATAGTGCACGTTCAGATTATAGTCCTTTATCAACTCTAACCATCTCCTCTGTCGCATGTTCAACTCAGATTGGGTAAAGATGTATTTGAGACTCTTATGATCTGTGAAGATATTACACACATTACCCAACAGGTAGTGCCTCCAAATCTTTAGAGCATGCACCACTGCTGCAAGCTCTAAATCATGTGTAGGATAGTTAACTTCATGCTTCCTCAATTGTCGTGAGGCGTAAGCAATGACTCTTCCATTTTGCATCAGCACACATCCTAACCCATTCTTGGATGCATCACAGAAAACATCAAACGGCTTTTCTATATCTGGTTGGGCCAGAACAGGAGCAGTGGTCAACAACTTCCGTAAAGTACAGAAAGCTGCTTCGCACTCCTCTGTCCATACAAACTTATGATCCTTCTGTAACAGGCTTGTCATTGGTTTGGCAATCTTCGAGAAATCCGGTATGAAGCGACGGTAGTAACCGGCTAAACCAAGGAAACTGCGAACTTCGTTAACTGAAGTTGGTGACTTCCAGTTCATAACCTCTTGTACCTTACTAGGGTCTACAGAAATGCCATTTTCAGACAACACATGGCCGAGAAAAGGAACTGTCCTAAGCCAGAACTCACACTTGCTGAACTTAGCATATAGTCGATGTTCTCTGAGTCTAGTCAAGACTATCCTGAGGTGTTCTGCGTGTTCTTCTTCATTTTCTGAGTATATTAGTATGTCATCAATGAACACTATCACAAACTTGTCCAATTCGGGCATGAAAACCGAATTCATCAAGTACATAAAGTATGCAGGAGCATTTGTCAATCCGAAAGACATGACAAGATACTCGTACAAACCATACCTGGTAGAGAATGCAGTCTTAGGCACATCTTGCGGCCTAATCTTTATCTGATGGTACCCTGATCTCAAATCTATCTTAGAGAACACTTTGGCTTTAGACAATTGGTCAAACAAGATATCAATCCGAGGAAGAGGATACTTGTTTTTAATTGTCACTGCATTCAGTGGCCGATAATCCACGCACATGCGTAAGGAGTTATCCTTCTTCTTTTTCACAAACAGAGCGGGGCATCCCCATTCGGACGAGCTGGGACGAATCAACCCTTTCTTTAGCAAGTCCTGAAGTTGTTTCTTCAATTCTGCTAACTCATTGGGAGGCATCCGATAAGGCCTTCTCGAAATCGGTGCTGTTCCTGGGATTAACTCAATGGCAAACTCAACATCTCGGTCTGGTGGAAGTCCCGGTAACTCCTCTGGAAACACATCTGGAAACTCACAGACCACTGGAATATGGGCTAGCAGAGTAGTTTGTACCGCACATGATGTGCTAGCTAGGTCTACCCTCCGAGGTAGGACCACCCGAAAGGTGCCTTCCCCACTGGGTTCCTTAAGAGAGATACTCCTTCCTCCAACATCAATTACCACTCCCATCTGATTCATCCAGTTCATACCCATGATCACATCCAAAACTAACCCTGGCATGACTATCAGATTAAGCTTATATTGCCGGTTTGATATGTTTAGGGTTACTCCCTGAACTATCTGATTAGTCAACAGATCAGCCCCAGCTGAACTGATTTTATATGCACATTCCAATTCAACTATCTTTTGCTCATGCCTCTTAACAAATGCTTGACTTACAAAGGAATGAGATGATCCGGAATCAAACAAGACTACTGCAGGATGATTGTTGATAGAAAACATACCAGCTGTCACCGGTTCTCCTTCAGGGATGTCATCCACAGTGGTGTGGTGCACACGAGCTTGATACTGCGTTTGCTGTTTCTTAGGGTAGGGACAATACTTTGCAAAGTGTCCAGGTTGGTTGCAGTTGAAGCACGGTCCCTTCACTTGAGCCACAGTTCTAGATGAACTGCCTTGTCCTGTCTTTGCTTGAGGCAATGCCATCTTGAACGGCTTCTGGTTCCTCTGGGGTGGCTGAGCATTCTGATTCTTCCTTTGCGGTGGCCTAAACCTTGCACCGAGGGCAGGCGACCGATAAGCTGGGCGGTTGGCCACTGGGGCCCTGGACTGGGATGAACCCGACTCGAAAGCCCTCTTACGGATCTTGGAAGCGGCATAAACATTGTTGTTCTTCTCTTGCTTCAGACAGTCACTAACGAAGTCATTGAAACTAGTCCTCATGTTTGTACCCACATGTTTCATCATCTTGGGACTCAGGCCTCTCTTGAAACTAGCGATCTTCTTGGCATCAGTATTCACCATATCAGGGGCATAACGGCTCAGGTTATTGAATGCATGCAGATATTGAGTCACAGTCTTCGTGCCTTGATTTAAAGCCAGGAATTCCCCAAGCTTCATCTCGGTCAGACCTGGTGGAATGTATGTTCCACGGAAGGCGTCAGTGAACTCCCTCCAAGTGATATGGGCGTGGGGAGGAAAAGTGGTGCGGTGATGCTTCCACCACATTCCTGCCGGACCTTGAAGCTGATGAGCTACGTACTCAGTCTTCAACACTTCAGTCATCCTCAAGACACGGAACTTATCTTCCATCGTATTAATCCACTCTTCTGCATCTAAAGGTTCTGCGGCTTCCTTGAAGATCGGTGGACGAGTATCCATGAAGTCCTTGAAACTGCTGTACTGATTTGCTTCGTGCCCACCCTGGTTTATCCCCCGACGGGTATTATCTGCGATACTGCGCAGCGCAGCTTCCATATTCTGTTGCATGCTTTCCATGTTGCGTTGGCTTCCCAGGAATTGTGCGAAAAACTGTTCTGCCGTGTAGGGTGGAGGAGGCGGTGGTGGATCACGGTCATCATTAGCAGCTGCACTGCCACCAACCTCAGCGGCACCATACACGGTACGGCGAGTGTTCGGCATCTGCATGTTTTAGCAACAGTAATTATTAGGTGATGTTGTAGAAATTGCAACCGAATGAAAGATTATGCCGAACTGAATTCACTGGAGAGAATAAATTCATACAATAAAACAGGGGCACAATAAGTCATTCCAATTAACACAACATCACTAATTATATTACTTAAAGCACACACATCGCGTCCATTACAACCAAGTTGCCAGCATACATACACTGGACTTTTGACGTTCGGATATCGTCACAAACACATCCAAGCTTTCCAACATTACATCAAGCTCTAAACTTTCTACTCATTATTACATGCTCAAGTGCCAACAACGCAAAAGATCATGCAAGCGGGACCTAGTAGCTAGCGCAACAACTACTAGCCTACTCATCGTGGTCGCTGTCTAGGTCAGAGACGTTGGCGTTGTCGCCAACTGCAGCGTCGTCGTGCTCCTCAGCTGGCGCCACGGGCTCTTCAGGATCTTCGTCTGCATCCAAATCCATCTCTGCTGCGCCAAGAAGGTCATAAGGGTTAAGCTGATTGTTCAGCCGATGGACCTCTTCATGCAAGTTATCATTGTACTCTTCTGCATCAGCCAACCGCTGCTCGAGCTCAAACTGTCTAGCTCTCAACACATTCTCTGCGGACCAGGCTTCATTCCTCTGATGAAGTACATGAGCCAACATGCTCTCCGCATTCCTGTGGGCGGTGGTCAGTCGCCCAAGCTGCTCTCTCAGGGCACGTACATCTCCCTCAAAAACCACAGTCCTCTGAGTGGCCTGATCTCTCTGACGAGTCAACTGAGCCATCTCAGCAGTGAGCCTCTCAATCTCGGCGTCGTGATCTCTCTGAAGCTGACGGCGGTCATCACGAGCCTGACCAAGAGCACTAGAAACACGTCTCAGACTACCTTCCACTCCATCGAAGGCCCTCATTACTGCAAACATGGCACTCATAGCAGGGTTGTCACTGTTTTGTGCCTCTGCTGCGCTAATCTCCAAAGATCTGCCCCTTGCCTGCTGCCACGAGTCAGTGGAGGGGTTGCCCCTTGGAAAGACTCCAACTATAGCTGCTGCCAACTCCTGAGGAAAGCGATCCATGATATCCCTCAGGATCCCAAAGGCTGCCCTCTCAGCGGCTTCTTCAGGGGTCCTGCCAGTTGACTCAAAACGCCAACCGGTCCACTCAGAACCATCACCTCGGGGACGAACTACTGCCTCCACAGTCACCAAAATTCCTTCACCCAACCGCTCATTTGACCAAAAGTAGCGGGGCTCCATCCCATCAGGATAGCCTACATAGCTGAGCACTCTCCACAAGAGTGTAGGCATCCCAAACTCTCCAAGAAAAGTGTGGCGCTGGCGAGTGCACAGAGCAAGCTGATGACGGGGAGCTCTGTCGGTGGACTTGCGGGCTGTCTGCTTGGTACGTGCCATCTGTAGCAAAATTTTTTATTACAGGGGTGAGAACAGATTTTTAAGTTGGCATTTTTATCGAAATGAGATAAGGAACTTATAAGGGGAAGAACAATGCCATGGATGAAATGCATAACATGATGCATGCACGTTTCGTACGTCCTCACAAACTTAGAAAATCAATAACTACTAACGGAATAAACGGTGGCATACACGATCTCTTGTAACGTAACTAATACGTACTACTCGAAAGCGCTGTTATGTACCTACAGAAGATCACTTCAGCCCAAACCTCACAGTATGAAAACATGCAAGAAAGCAGTAAAGTAAGTTACTCGCTCTACACGCATCCCCAGATACGAGTATAACGGTAACAACTACCCGATTCGTCGTCCTATTGACGGCATCGTCACTGCATGACGGAATCCCCCACCAATTAGATACCCTCATACAAACATGCGCATGGCACGTGAGTACTTCGGAATCACATAAGCACTCCCCTAGATCGGCAGTGTATCCGACCATGCTCTCACAACTCTCACTTACCAATGCGTAGAGGTATTTGATCCATACATTACCACTCAAGTGAATGGCACTCATACAATAGCACGCTGTATGAGCGATGAAATTTAAAAATATGATGCAAACCCCCAAGTTAGTACTTAAATAAGCCACCTAGAGTCCTTATCGGGCATAAAGGATATGACCACTGGCACACTTTTAAGTTCAAAAGCTCATTTGAAAACACAGTTTTGTTTTTAAATACTCATGTGAACAGTAACATGCTAAACCATGCTCCGATGCCAGCTGTAACGGATCAACGTAATTATACGAGATTAAGTAAGAAAATCTTCCACCGAGGCGGTTAATTTAACGAACTTAAGCCCGTATAACTCGAGATTCTGTGAAATCACGAAGGATTTCAAACCAACCAACATACAACCAAGATCGTACTGATTTAGCAGCCACAGTTCACACGACACATAAAGTTGACCATAAAAGTAGGATACATCGGAGTTCGGAAATAAAAGTTATTACAACATAGTTCAACATAAAGTAGCGGAAGCAAATAGTTTTACGCACACACACTTAGTTCAGTTACAGAGCCAGTAAATAGTCATGGTCCACAAAAGCAGTAGATAAGACAAACAGAACGACCTTTGCCCAAGGTCTTAGTTGTCACCCATCGCCGGATACAGACAGTTGGAGCAGTACCCGTAGTACATCTGACCATCTGCAACAACAATGGGAACAACGCCCTGAGTACGAGAATGTACTCAGCTAGACTTACCCGTCATAAACCAGAAATAACATGACACCAAGGAGCATGCAAGGCTTTATATGGTGGACTGGCTTGACTCATTTGTGAAAAGCATGAGTTGTTATGAATAACTAAAGATAAGTACTTTTAGCATCATTTTTAGGATAATCTATTCATGCTAGGTAAGCACCTATTGCTAAAACAATCACTTGATTAACCATTAACATCAAAGGCTACCATCTCAGGTTTAGCATTTCCAACATTATCCACATAACCATCCGTGTTCCATCATTAATACTACGATGCCGTAGCTCGAGTCAAGTGCTCACTAACCGGGAACGACGGCGATTCGAATCGAATTCCTATCCAGCTGGAGATTTATTCCTCACACAAACCATGCTTCCCCCGTCAGGGTCGCGTAGATCACCAATGACACTTTCCAAGAATCCGCGGGATAACAATCATGGATCGCACTACCCAGGGACCGCCCGACTGCCAGGACGCACCTTGGGCTCACTCTTCGCGTCCCCGTACACACCCTTCAACACCAGTCTGCCAACCCGAGTTTATCCCGGCTCGAAAAGTGTCACTAGCTTCGCGGTCGAAAGGTACTTTATTCGGCCAGCTAAATGTGAGGCATGCGTTCAACATGACAAGAGGGACGAGCAACGATCGGTCCTTAATCGACACAGACGGAATCACTATAGTCCAAAACCCTATAAGACTCCGCCCGGTCTCCGTTTATCCATCAACACTTGGTTACTTTTCATCATCACCATTGCAGCTAACCATAACCAGGTATTCACCTATAGCTCGCAGGTGACAGGAAATCACCCGACTTCTACCGATCTAAGCATGGCTAAGCAATTTACTCGATCCTGACCTAATAAGGTAACGTTAATCTGGTGGACAAGGATAGTAATGCAACAACGGTTTCACTCAACTCCTATAACTTAATGCAACAATATGTAATTATAATTTATGTGATAAAGAAATAGCTTTTATAAAATAGGAGACTTAAAATGCTCCGGGGCTTGCCTCTTTCGAACGAGCTAGGGTGGTGGTCGACGCACTCCGGCAGTTCCTCGCCTGGCTCTTCCTCCTCGGGCACCTCCTGTGCCTGGGGCTCCTGCTGATCCGTCCAAGCCTGCTCCTCCGGTACTGCTGCCTGCGACTCCTCCTGCGATCCTGTATGATGCAAGTGCATAAGTACATGCGAATGATGCATCGGATTATGATGGAATGATGAGGTGACATGAGATGCAGACGAGCACATGGAATGAGCAGTTAGGATAAAACTTCATCTTCTACAAGGTGGTCCACGTCATCCAAGAACATGTACCCTAAAGTTTGCACATTGTGATTCCACTAATTATCATACACCTTACACAAGCAAGTGACCCTAAATAACCAAACCTTACCAACCTAACTCATTCACTACATCAGCAAGACCTAGTGATGCTTCAAAGATACACCAAACATATTTTATTCTTCTTAATTTCTCATAAAGAATAATCATTTATTCCTTATTTAACTAGGGTTGTACAGCAACACCTATCTCTGGTGTAGATAAAAATCCACAAAAATTACAGTAGAGTATTCTTAACCTAACTAAGCTACCACTAAATTTTCATGGTAAATGGAAATGTAAAACTACCTGTACAAAATAAACAAATTATAGCCTAAATGTGAGCATGAAATTGTTTTATACTAGGAAAAGTATCAAACAACAGATTTCACATTTTTCCTAGGTCACCAACAGTAAACTAACATACTACAAAAATTATCATAGGTATGTTGTATGCAAATTTTGCTCTCTACTAAAAATAACAAATATTGCCAATTAAAAGCATTTGAACTACACTTCAAAAATTTCCCACAGAACATGCTTCACTAGTATTTTTCCTAGAAAGTACATCACTAATAAAGATTAATGCAATAAGAATCACCTTTTTCCCTTTATTATTTTATTTACTACAATTTTTCTAAGATAACAGCATATATAACAATTAAATAAAATTGCACAGTAAAGTGTCACAAAAATAACATGAGATATTTTTAAACTGTAGATCTATTCAAAAGGAACATTTCAAAATTTGTTTCATGATTTTTGGAGCTATAATTCTTGAGATACAATTTTTGGAAGCCTTTTTCAGATTTTCTGGAAATCAATTTCTTTAAAACCGAAAATCAAAACCGGACTTAAACGCTACGTGCACCCCGCTGTGACACCAGAGACCGAAACGCTGAGACAGACAGGCGGGACCCAGGCGTCAGACGGGCCCACACGTCAGCCGGTGCCGGCCAGAGGCGGCGCGGATGGCCGTGATCTCACCGCCGGCGAGTCCTCCGACGACGGGGAGGGCACCATCGTGATCCTCTCATCGACGCGAACCCAGTGGTGCCTAGTAGGTGGCCAGACGAGCTCGGCATAGAGCTCGCCGGCGAGTATGGCGGCTCGGCAGCGTGGGACGCCGTCGGCCGGCCAGCTCCGACCGAGAGGAGCTGCGCGGGGAGGTCAGCGAGGTTCGTGGTGCAAGTGCGGTGCTCGTGCGCTCGAGAAGTGGGCGAGAAGGGGCGTGGAGGGGTGCGGCCCACGGAGCGGGTCGCTCCGGTGAGCTCGGCCGGAACTCCGGCGAGCCATTACCGCGGGTGGAGGCCGAATCCGTGCGGGCCGAGGCGAGCACCGGATGCGCAATGACGAGGCGCAGCGAGGGCGAAGACGGAGGCGGAGGCGGTGAGCCGGAGCGGTGGCTAGGGCGGTTGCGGAGCTCGGGAGCCGACGATGGCGAGGCGGAGCTCTGCTGCTGCTGCTAGCGAGAGAGAATGGAGGGAGCAACGAGGCGGACGAGCGCGCGGAGGGGGAGTAGGCGAGCGCGGACGCTGCGGGGGCCATAGGGCGCGTGTCGCTCGGCTCGACGGTGTACGGCCACGCGGCGGCCGAACGCTGCCGCGGCGCCACGACGCCATGCGCGGGCGCGCGCGCGCGGGAGGGAGAAGACGCAGGCGCGGGCCGGGCCACCAGCGAAGCTGGGCCGAATGGGACGCCGAAGCCCACTAAGGCGAAAATCTGATTTTTCTTTTTCAAAATATTTTCCAGATTTAAATCTCAGTTTGAAATTCAAATTTGGAGATGAAAAAGGGGTTTTCAGAAATTTGGCCCAAAACAAAAGTTGTTCAAAATTTTATTCTCTACAACTTTCATATAGAGCACTTTTCAAAATTCCCAATAGATTTTGAATTTGGGATTTAAAGCTAATTTAAAATTAAAAACTCATTTATTTTGAATATTTTTAAAACAGAATTTGAGGAAAACTTGAATCCAAAATTTGCTCCAATAATCAAGTTGATTTATTCTAGATTATTTAAAATTGCTACTTCTAAAAAGTACACCAACTTTTTAACATTTATATTAAACTTAGGGTTCCCATTTATTTGTTTTTCAAGTTTAATTTGAAAAGGGCTACAATTCAAACAATGCTAATCATGCAATGATGTTGAATGCTTATGCTTTGAAATGATAATGCATGCTTAACACCCAGGGGTGTTACACTGACCCTCTGAAGAAGCACGCGGCTATAAAGCGGTCTGGGTCTGATCAACAGGAACAGGTGCTGACGAAGTAGCAACTAGTGGAGCAGTCTCTGTGACCTGAGTCTGAAGTGAGCCAACAGCTGGGGGATCGGTCGAGGCAACTGACGAAGGTATAGTCTCTGTAGTACCCGTCTCTATCATAGGAGGAACAGCTGCCTCTGAAGCAGACAACCCTGAAGAAGTAGCTAGTGTAGTGTGCGAGGGCGTCGGCTGACCAGTCAACTCGCTATAGGTGGCACTCAAATCACCAAACGGTGTGCCTGTCAGGAGGTGAGGGCGAGGCTGGTCTGAAGGAGTGAACCCCGTCTGAATAGGCGTGTAGCTCGGGGACTGGAATGACTGGGGAACCTGCTGCTGTGGAGAGGTGAACTGAAAGCTCGGCTGTCCCTGACTCGAAGGTCCACTAGACTGTAAGGCTGGAGTCAGGACAGATGCAGGTGGAGGAACCCCAACTATGACCAAGTGACGCAGAAGATCCAAGTACTGCTGCTGGCTTGCTGCATGCTGTCGCTGCATCTCGACCTGCTGACGCTGTATCTCAAGCTGCTGTCTCTGGAACTCGTCCTGTCGAGCCTGTATCTGAGCAAAAGCGGCAGCTGTGTCCTGAGCCTGTCTCTGTAGCTGAAGCTCCTGTTGCTCCTGTGTCTGGGTCAGCCTCTCAAGAATAGCCACCATGGCTGGGTCTGAGCGGGAGGCTGAACCAGAGCCACCGGCCTCGTGGTCGTGAGACCGAGGAGAGCGGTACCTGGGGATGGGCTGGTAATCCTCATCAGTGCTGTCAGAGGCCTCATCCTCAGCTAGATCAGTAGGCTGAGCATCTAGATCTGCAAGCTCTGCCTCAGCAAGACCCTCAACGGTCACGTCCTGCTCAGCTGCTGTCTCAGGCACCTCAAGTCTCTCTCGCTGTCCTGGCGCTGGGGCCTGCTCTCTGGTGACTGAAGCCCATAGCTGACGGATATCATACTCTGGAAAGGCAGTGGTAGTATCAGATATCTCAGCTCTAATCTCTGAAGGCAGCTCAAGTGCAGATCTGATGATAAAACATATCCAATGAGCATAGGGCAGCTGACGGTGACTCTTGAAGCCTTCTGCCAGGGTGTCCTCCATCTCACTTAGCATAAGATCCCATATATCAAACGGTGTCTGTGAGAGAAGGTGGTGTATAACCCACAACTGCATCCTGGTCAATCCCTCTCTGTAGCCTAGCCTGGGAAGAAGTGTACGCCTGACGATAGCATCCAGGACTCGGGTAAGCGGTGTCAAGCTAGCGGGTGTGCGACGAGACCCTTCGCCAAAAGGCTCACGGAAGCAGGGTCGGATCAGATCAGTAGGAGGCACTGTCCTGCCATGAGGGCATCTAGGTGGAGCCGTCTGACCAAAGCAAAGCTGATGTATCTTTGTGTCGGAAGCTGGGAGTCTGAGAATCTCTCGCACTCTGGTGCTGTACAATCTGCGGTCACGGCCTCGGAATGCAAAGTGTATGAACTCATGGGCTGGATCAATCCATAGTGAGGCATAGAACTCCCTGACCCAAGTGCTGCAGTATGCTCCTGTCCGTCCAAGAAAGTCAGATAAGCCCGGAAGAAAGGACAGGTGCGGACGAAGCTGCTCACCCACTACCTCAACAAGTGACTCAATGCGACAGACCCTCTGTGGTCGAAAAGCAATCCCACTGCCAACATAGGCTCTGTAGAAATCCTCCTGTAGAGGTGTATAGAATCCCTCTGAAGCTCTGGAATCCCTCTGAGGTGGGAACCACCGACTGACCTCAACAAATCTCAAGCCCTGCACCTGACGTGCTGTAGCACCCCTCAAGTCAAAGTGCTTGACTGGGGGCGAACCTCGAGCCCTGGGAGGTGGACGTCCTCCACGACGCTGGCCCTCTGGCCTAGGAGTCACCTGAGCTCGTGTACGTGTGGAGCGGCGACGCAGTGGAGTCTGAGCTGGCTGCTCCTCTGTCTCCTCTGGAGCCTCTGCAGGTGGATCAACTGACATATCCTCTGTCCCCTCTGTCCCCTCTGTGGCCTCTGTAGCCTCTGTACCGAGCTGTCGACCTTCAAGATGAAAGCGACACTCGCCAATGCGAATACCACTGCTCCTGCCTCCCCTCTCTGCCTGCTCAGCTGCATCTGCGACTGCCTGAGCGATCTCTGCATCAGTAAGAGTCTTCTTCTTCTTTCTAGCCATAATCTTTATGCGCTTACCACGCGCAACCTCAGACATACGAGGAGGACTGTCGTCCCCGTCACTAGGAGCACCCCCGGCGTTCTTGCAGCGAACCATACTGACGACTGTCGGGAACCTCTAAAAGATGATGTACTGTCACTCAAGAGGCTTGGCCTCAATCCGTATCCGCAGGCTTGGCCTCGGATTTAAGCACAGAACTGCAGTCACCCCGACACACCGACAAACTCGCTGAAAAGATGGAATAGATGGATCTACTATAAGCAACATATATAATCTAAAAGGTATGAAACCCTAGAGATAGCAAGCATATAAGATAAGATGTGAATCAAAACGCGATGGCTACCTTGGATCGATGAGAAAACGGTGACGAGGTGAGATGACCTAGTTCGTGAGACTTCCCGAAAACGCCGAACGAGCGCTGATTTGCCGAAACAAAAGATAATTAGAATTTCAAAGATGAAATTACGGCAAACCCTAACAAGGAGATCAAGGTAACGTGAAACAACCTCGCAAAGAAGACGTCGTGCGAAGAAACTTCGACGACGAATGGCCGAAACCACGTTGCGCGAACCCTAGGGTTAGGGTTAGGGCAACACTTGCGATGGTGGCCGATCGGAGGTGTGCGTGAGGCAGTCAACGGCCGAAGACCAAGCAGGCGATCAGCGGGCAGCGGCAGCGGCGCGGCCAGGCGCGGCAGAACGGCGGCGCGGCGAACTGGTGGCGCGGCGAGAGCAAGGCGGTGCGGGCACAGGCGGCGCAGCGCGGGCAGGGGAGACGGCACGGCTCGCCGGAGGAGGAGGAGGGAGCACGGCGCGGCGGAGGAGGGTGGTGCGGCGGCGCTCCGGCGAGCTAGGGCTAGAACTCGGCGAGTCGAGCGTGGAATCGAGTGGCGGATGAAAAAAAAATCGGACGAAGACGAAAGGTTATATGGGGGCTCAGATCCGCTCGGCACGTACTGACCGGACGCGGTGGTGCAGCGTCCGGTCACACTCCAGTAAGCTCCTGGAGCGACCGGACGCATCCGGTTAGGACTGACCGGACGCGGACAGAGTCCGGTCGAGGGTCATCCGGGAAAGTCATCGCGAATGACCGGACGCGGTGGTGGTTACCGGGACCGGACGCGGTGGTCAACAACGACGCGTCCGGTGCAGCGTCCGGTCACAAGGTCAGAGGAAGTCTTCGGGATGACCGGACGCGCTGGTGGTCGCCGGGACCGGACGCGGTGGTGAAGCATCACTGCGTCCGGTGCAGCGTCCGGTCCAGCGTCCGGTCACTGTTTTTCGCCTTTCTTCAATCCGAACTTCGACGCGACTTCTTCCAATCAAGTTCCAATTCAAAGAGACTCAAATAAACACCAATTGGAGCCTGATATGAGTGACCTCACTCAAACCCTCAAGTTTTTCAAAATAGTTTGCCTTAGGCTAGTATTGTTTTTACGAAAATATGCAACAAACACCCGAGGAGCAACGTATGGCCATGCAATAGAGTTTGTGAACCCTTAGGAGCGTCAAATGCTCTCTCTATTCATGGACGAACATAGAGGTTGCTCAAAGCCAAACTGAAAAGAAACGACAAAGCAACTACCATGCATATGCAATGCAAAACAAGTAAGTAAAGCTAGGTTGCTTGTCAAGTTTGATCCACGGTTAGGCTTCTTCACTCCTCCAAAAGAAGGTTATCGTAACCGTGTTAGACAAGCCCTAGATGCATTTGCGAGAAATTTAGACATGACATATAATACAATGCAATGCAAGGGACAACACAAGCTCATTTTTTAAAGTTACTAGAGTCGAGCACATTAAGTTCACTTCTTAACCTACAAAAGGTAGCTTCATCTAAAGGTTTTGTGAAGATATCCGCTAATTGATTTTCACTTCTTACACCTTTTAGTGATATATCATTTTTAGCAACATGATCTCTTAGAAAGTGGTGGTGGATATCAATGTGCTTGGTGCGAGAGTGTTGTACTGGATTATTTGCAATTTTAACGGTACTTTCATTGTCACATAAAAGTGGCACTTTTTCAAGAACAACTCCATAGTCTAGGAGGGTTTGTTTCATGTATAAGATTTGTGCACAACAAGCCCCCGCGGCAATGTATTCCGCCTCGGCGGTGGACAAAGCCACACTATTTTGCTTCTTAGATGACCAAGATACTAAAGACCTCCCAAGCAAATGGCACCCTCCGGATGTGCTTTTTCTATCAATTTTGCAACCGGCATAATCCGAATCGGAATAGCCAACTAGTTTGAATCTAGCTCCTTTGGGATACCAAAGACCAATGCTTGAGGTGTGCTTAAGATATCTTAAGATTCTTTTTACGGCACTTAAGTGAGGTTCTTTAGGGCACGCTTGAAAGCGAGCACACATGCACACACTAAACATGATATCGGACTTAGATGCGGTAAGGTACAACAAACTACCAATCATAGAATGGTAGAGAGTTTGATCAACCGGTTTACCTCCCTCATCTAGGTCGAGATGTCCATTGGATGGCATTGGGGTCTTGATTGGTTTACATTCTTCCATCTTGAATCTCTTGAGAAGATCCTTGGTATACTTTTCTTGAGAGATGAAAATCCCTTCTCTCATTTGCTTGACTTGAAAACCAAGGAAGAATGTGAGCTCACCAATCATAGACATCTCAAACTCCTTCGACATCAATTCACCAAATTTCTTGCAATATTCTTCATTTGTTGATCCGAATATGATATCATCAACATACACTTGACAAATGAAGATCTCCCCATTAAGCTTCTTGGTGAATAGTGTGGTGTCGACCTTCCCAATGGTGAAGCCCTTCTCAATGAGGAAGTTCCGGAGGCGCTCATACCACGCTCTAGGGGCTTGCTTGAGCCCATATAGCGCCTTGGACAACCTATAAACATGATTAGGATATCTAGGGTCTTCAAACCCGGGAGGTTGATTAACATAGACTAGTTCATTTATGAAGCCATTTAAGAATGCACTTTTCACATCCATTTGATATAGTTTCATATCATGATGTGATGCATATGCAAGGAGGATACGAATGGCTTCAAGTCTTGCAACAGGTGCAAAGGTCTCTCCAAAATCAAGACCTTCAACTTGAGAGAACCCCTTTGCAACTAGTCTTGCCTTCTTCCTCACTACTATGCCTTGGTCATCTTGCTTGTTGCGGAACACCCACTTGGTTCCAATGACTCTTGCACCTTTTGGATGCTCTTCAAGGGTCCATACTTGATTGCGGGTGAAGTTGTTCAATTCTTCATGCATAGCATTCACCCAATCTGGATCTTGAAGACCTTCTTCTACATTCTTAGGTTCAATACAAGAGACAAAAGAGTGATGTTCAACAAAAGAAGCAAGCTTTTGAGATCGAGTCATTACTCTCTTAGTAGGACTCCCTATGATGAGATCTTGTGGATGTGCTTGAAGTAGAGGTGAGGTTCTTCTATCAACCACTTGAGGAGGAGGATGAGGAGCATCAACATCTTGAGCTTGTGCCTCGGCTTGTTCATGAGAGACATGAGTGTCTTCATTTTCAACTCTCTCATCCTTGTCATCATCTTGAGGCACATGTGATGAAGATGGTGGATCAACAATTTGTACATCGTCTTCATCATCTTTTGGCTTGATGTCTCCCACCGGCATGTTCTTCGTGGCCTCCCTCAAGGGTTCATCACCTACATCATCATAATTCTCAATTGCTCCTTGGGAGCCGTTAGATTCATCAAACTCCACATCATATGTTTCTTCAACCAAACTGGTGGCATGGTTAAATACTCTATATGCTTTGGACTTTGATGAGTAACCAACAAGAAAACCAATATCACAACGTCTTTGAAACTTCCCTAGGTGTTGACGCTTCTTGTAGATGTAGCATTTGCAACCAAACACCCGGAAGAATAAGACGTTCGACTTTTTTCCATTTAGCAACTCATAGGGGGTCTTCCCAAGAAACTTTTGTAGGAAGAGGCGATTTGAAGCATAGCATGCGGTGTTGATTGCCTCGGCCCACAACTTCTCCGGAGTGTTGTACTAATCTAACATTGTTCTCGCAAGGGTGATCAAAGTCCGGTTCTTTCTCTCAACTACACCATTTTGTTGAGGAGTGTAGGTTGAAGAAACTTCATGCTTGATTCCAATTTCATCACAATAAGCTTCAATGTTTGTGTTGTCGAACTCTTTGCCATTATCACTTCTAATCTTCTTTATCTTGACTTCAAATTCATTTTGAGCTCTCTTTGCAAACTTCTTGAAGCAATTTGCCACTTCGGATTTGTCATGAAGGAAGAAGGTCCATGTGTATCTTGAGTAGTCATCCACTATCACAAGACAATAGAGATTTCCACCCAAGCTCTTGTAGGTTGTAGGCCCAAACAAATCCATGTGTAGGAGTTCTAGCACTCTTGAAGTTGACATGTAAGCTTTGGTTGGATGAGTGTTTGCAACTTGTTTGCCCGCTTGACATGCACTACAAGGTTTGTCCTTTTCAAACTTTACATCCTTCAATCCTCTCACTAGTTCTTTCTTCAATAGCTTGTTGAGAGTATTCATTCTAACATGAGCAAGCCTCCTATGCCAAAGCCATCCAAGTGAGGTCTTGGTGAACAAACATGTCATCAAGTTTGCATCTTCGGAGGTGAAGTCAACAAGATAAAGATTATTGTATCTAAAGCCTTTGAATATCACTTGCTTGTCATCTATCTTTGAAACAACCACTTCATTTGGTGTGAACAAGCATTGGAAGCCAAGGTCACAAAGTTGCCCAACGGATAATAAGTTGAAACTCAATGAAGCAATATAGAGCACATTTGAGAGTGAGTGATCATTTGATATTGCAATCTTGCCTATACCCTTGACTTTGCTCTTTGAATTATCTCCAAATGTGATCTTCTCTTGACATATCCCATTCTCTTCAATGGAGGTGAACATACGAGGGTCACCGGTCATATGTTGAGTGCAACCACTATCAATAACCCAATGAGATCCACCGGTCTTGTAGTTCATCTACACACAAGAGATCAAGCTTTTTGTTTAGGGACCCACAAGAGGGACCCTTGACTTTCTCAACTAGTGACTTGGCAACCCATATTTTCTTAGGCCTATTCTTGTTTCGGGGACCCAAGAACATAACTTTCATCTTTCCACTTGAATCTTTTCTTAGCATATAATGAGCATTGAAGGCAAAGGGTCTAGCATGCTTGGGCAAGGGTTGTGGTGGTGGAGTTTTGCACTCATGAGCAAAATAGCCTTCTTGTCCACACTCAACACATCTCTTTGGCTTGGGCTTTGACTTGCTTTGTTGTTGTTGAGCTTTAGCCTTCTTCTCTTGATTTGCCAAATAACCAATGCCACTTCTATCCATCTTCATTACGGTGTTCATGAGTAGCTCACTTTGCAAATATTAGCCTCTTGTGAACTTGCTTAGGCCGGTCTTGAGATGCTCTTTTTCTTGCTTGAGCTTCTTGTTTTCTTCAATAAGTGACTCATTTGTTGTTTGCTTCTCAAGAGCCATCAAACCTTTTAGCTTCTTGTTCTCATTTGCAAGCCTCTCATTTTCACTCTTGATCTTGGCATAATCATCATAGTTGTTTGACTCAACCACACTCTTGCCTTTGCTACTAGAACCTTGCTCAATGCTTTCAATGATCAAGTCATCACATGATGTAGCTATATCAAACTTAACAACTTTGTTAGTAGCATCATGTGTCTCAAGAGAAAGTTCATTAGCAACCACAAGACTATCATAGTCAATTTTCAATGTAGTGTATTTATCTTTTAGAGAGTTATGCCTAGTGATGAGCTCATCATGCTTCTTCTCAAGGTTATCATGTTGATCTCTAAGCTCTTTGTTAGAAGTTTTGAGCTCCTTGAGAGTGGAAGACATAATTTCATTTTGATCTTTGAGCTCACCACTAGCCTTTTGTGCACTTTCAAGTTTTGATGAGAGTGATTCATTTTCATTTTGAAGTTCATCATTTTCATTTCTAGTCCTTCTTATGACTTTAGTGTATTTGTTTAACAATTTTACAAGTTCATCATAAGAAGGTGCGTCATATTCATCATCACTATCACTATCATCATCATCATCACTATCATGGTTTTGTACCTTTCGTTCACCCTTGGCCATAAGGCATAGGTGAGTAGTGGACGATGATGGTGAAGGTGGCGGTGAAGGTGGTGATGAAGATGTCGGTGAAGATGATGGCCCCATCACAAATGCGGCAACCTTCTCTTTCTCATCATCGCTCTCATCACCGGAGGACTCACAAGATGATTCAATGTCGGTGAGCCAAGCACCAACAATGTATGCTTTTCCTCCCTTCTTCTTCTTGTGGAACTCCTTTTTGCCATCCTTCTTCTTGTATGGCTTGTTTTTCTTCTTCTCTTCTTCTTCATCACTTGAATCATTCTTCTTGCCCTTATTCTTGTTCTTGTACTTGTCTTTTAGAGGTCTAGGGCATTGATGAGCTAAGTGGCCAAGTTCACCACAATTGTAGCAATCCATCTCTGAGATGGGCTTCCTTTTGCTACTTGTGAAGAATTTCTTTTTCTTGCCATCGAACTTGATGCCACTCTTGTTGAGCTTCTTTAACATCTTGGTAGTCTTCCTCACCATGAGTGCAAGTGATGCATCATCAATATCACTTTCACTTGAGCTTTCTTGCACCATCATGGCTTGGCCTTTCTTCTTCTTCTTCTCATGGCTAGCTTTGAAGGCCAAGTCTTTCTTCTTGGAAGATGATGAGCCCTCTTCCGGAGTGATGTGCATGTACATCTCATGAGCATTGATCTTCCCCAATACTTGTGTCGGTGTTGCGGTGGAGAGATCACTTTGGTGAAGCACGGTGACAATGTGACCATACTTTTCAACGGGAAGAACACTCAAGATCTTCCTTGCAACATCCGATTGGCTCATTTGAGTGAGCCCAAGAGCATTGAGGTCCTCTACAAGAACATTCAATCGAGTGTACATGTCATTAGCACTTTCTTTGGGAAGCATCTCAAAAGAATTGATTTTCTTTAAAGCAATATGATAGCGTTTCTCACGCTCACTCTTAGTTCCCTCATGGAGAGCACAAAGGTTTTCCCACAATTCATGAGCGTTCTTTGCATTACGCACACGATTGAAGATATCCTTGCCTAAGCCCCGGTAGAGTGCATTTTTGGCCTTTGCATTCCACCGGTCATACTTCTCCTCGTCACCACTTGGGTTGGCGGGATCCTTGATAGCGAGAAGCCCTTGGGTTGCGGCTCTAAGACACCCAACATCTATGGCTTCGAGGTACGCCTCCATACGGATTTTCCAATATGGAAAATCATCCCCCTCAAAGGTGGGAGGTGGTCCTTCCCTGTTAGACATCTTGCTCTAGGCGGTAAAGCCTAAATTAGGAGCAACTCAGCTCCGATACCAATTGAAAGGATCAAGATGCCCAAGAGGGGGGGGTGAATTGGGCTTCTCTAAAAATTAATTGCAAGAATTAAATCCTACAAGCCGGAATTCACCCCTAGTGCCTACTTGTGTTCCTAGAGATTCTACCGGTAAAAGTTTTACACCCTAGTTTCCAATCCTAGTCTAGCATGGCAATTCTAGGAAAGTAAATCAAGCAAGAATGTAAATACGGAAATGTAAATGCTTGAGGGCAAGGAACACGGCGATGTTTTCCCAAGGTATCGGAGAGTCGCCACTCCCCACTAGTCCTCGTTGGAGCACCCGCGCAAGGGTGTAGCTCCCCCTTGATCCGCGCAAGGATCAAGTGCTCTCTATGGGCTGATTCTTCGACACTCCGTCACGGTGAATCGCCCAAAACCGCTCACAAGATGAGTTGGGTCATCCACAAGCTCCGCCGGATGATCACCAAACTCCCAATCACCACCAAGCCGTCTAGGTGATGGCGATCACCAAGAGTAACAAGCTAGAACTCTCACTTGACCACAACAAGCCGAATGAGAAGATGAATGCACACTTGCTACTCTCTATTCACTAGTGGAGGACTCTCAAGCTTTGATTCTCAAACCACAATCCTCACTAGAGCTCTTGCACTCCCTTGCACTCCAAAGGTGTTTCTCAGCTGAACAAATGAGCAAGAGACGTCTAAAAGAGGTGGTGGGGATGTATTTATACACCCCACAGTCAAATCCAACCATTACCTGCCAACTCAGCAAAATACGAGGTGACCGGACGCGCCGGTCGAAGTGACCGGACGCGCCGGTCGCTCGTAACGGTCGAAAACCTAAAACTTCGGCTGAGTGACCGGACGCGCCGATCAGGGGTGACCGGACGCGTCCGGTCGTGCAGGGATGTAAGGTCCAAATGGCTAGAGGGGGGGTGAATAGCCTATTTAAAATTCTACAAGCTTCACTAAACAACCACATTAGTATAAAAGATGGCTAAGCTAATTCTAGCACTAGCTCAACTATACTATGCAAGCCACCTATACAATTCTAGTGAAGCAAGGCTATGATCTCTAATACACACCAACAAGGCTAAGTCACTAAGCTACTTACTCCTATGTGATAAAAGCTACACTAAGCAAACTACACTAGAACTAGTACAAGAAAGTAAAGAGCAAGTGACTTGATTCTTATACCAACGATGTAGAGAAGTAATGCACTCGAAGAATCAATCACAATGATCAACCACAAGAGAAATCCTCGGCAAAGGAATGACACAAGATTTTTTTACCAAGGTTCACTTGCTTCCCGGCAAGCTACTCCTCGTTGTGGCGATGCACCCACTTGTCGGTTCGCGAGCTAATCGACTATCAAGAGTCGAGCCCTCGGCAGGCGCCGCACAACCGCACACAAGATGGGGATCCTCCAAGCCACGAGCTCCACTAGAGTATCCAATTTGCGAACTCCCGTGGGGAAGGATCAAGAACCCCTTACAACACTAGGTGAGGGCTCCAACAATCTTCAATTGTGAGCTCAATCACCTCCGCTGCTCCAAGCCGTCTACCGTGTCGGGAAACACGGAAGAGTAACAAGAAATCCGCAGCAACTCGAAGATCAAGTGCCTCTAGAATGCAACTCTCAAGCAATGCACTTGAATCTCACTCAATCTCACTCAAGATGTGCAACTTTGCAAAGAGATGAGTGGAGGGGTTGTTCTCTAGCTCAAAGGATGTCTCTAGGTCTCAAAATATGCAAGAGTTCCCCTCAAACCCCGGCCAACTTCTATTTATAGCGAAGGGGTACGCAGCTAGCCGTTACCGGACGACGCAGTTCAAATCGTGCTGACCGGACGCTCCGGTCAGGGTGACCGGACGCGTCCGGTCACTACAGGACAAGCGAAAACAGTGCGCATCAGAACTAGCCGTTGCCGTGACCGGACGCGCTCAACCGTTTGACCGGACGCGACAGTGCCAGCGTCCGGTCGCGTTCCAGTAAGCTCCCGTCGAGACCGGACGCGTCCGATCGCACGTGACCGGACGCGCCGCGCGTCCGATCAGCACTCCGCTCCTCTGGACGCCTGACCGGACGCTCCGGTTCCGTGAGGGACCGGACGCGCCGGTCGCGTGCTCTACTTCTGCGCACAGGTTAACTGACCGGACGCGCTGGTCAGGCCAGACCAGCGTCCGGTCACAAACCCTAGTGCCCGCGCCGCGTTGAACTGACCGGACGCGTCCGGTCAAACTGAGACCGCGTCCGGTGCAGCGTTCGGTCACCACAGTGACCGCCGTTCGCCTCCGTTTCTTTTCCGACTTTCGGCGCAATAGAAAATAGGCGTTTCACTTCCCCAAAAAGCGCCGAATCCCGCCTCGCAAGCTCGGTGGGAGGGAGAGAGGAACCCAAACCCCTCTCTGCTGCTTAAACTCCACCACCTTTGCAAATGTGCTAACACCACCAAGTGTACACCACCATGTGTATGCGTGTTAGCATTTCACAAACATTTTCCAAGGCGTTATGTTAGCTCTCAACTAGATCCTAATGCATATGCTCAAGACATTGATCTAGTGGCACTTGATTCCCGAGCTAACCGTGATTGCCCCTCTTGATAGTCGGCTATGTATCCTAAATCCGGTCAATCACTTCTCTACTCATCTTAGACCGGCAAAAGAAAAACTCTATGGTTATACCTTTGCCTTGCGCTCTTAGATCCTTCTCCTCCACTTGATCATCATGTCCATCATATTATGTGCATCTTCACCATGATCGACATTTCATGTCCATGCACCATTTCTTTGTGATCTTGTGGCCACCACTCCTTGTCACATACACCTTCATCACATGTGTTGCTTATGCCTAGCTCAAAACACTTAACACATGACATTAGCAACTTGGTGTCATTAATTACCAAAACCAAACTTGGGCTTTCAAGGGAGCTTACTGTACTCTGACCTGACGCATGACCGCGTCCGATCAGTGATGACCGGACGCGTCCGGTCGTCAAGGTGCCTTACTGGAACGTGACCGGACGCGCCGATCACACTCCAGTCGCGTCCGATTAGATGGTTTCCCTCAAGTGACACGTGTCAGCCTGAACACCGCGTCCGGTCCTCGCAAGGGCCGCGTCCGGTCGTCAGCGCTGAAACACAGTTAGCGGTTAGAACTGACCGGACGCGTCCGGTCGTAACAGACACCGCGTCCGGTCAAGGGAAAACGTCTCTAAACACTTCGAAACGCGACGCAACTTGAACCACGTTGCTTCCAACTGAACTTTGAGCTATTCTAGAGCTGCCTAGTGCTAAGTTTGACAAGTGTGCACCACACCTAAACATAGTACGGCCAAAGGAAAAAGCGAAGATCCTAACGACTATTCCGAATGTAACTCAACACCTTGACATCCGAAACTAACCGTCCTTAATCTTGACGTCAATCCTTTGAAAACCGAAATAATTTCCATCAAGGGGCATGAATACCATAGTGCCCAAAGCAGTTATCAACTCCATGACCTAACTTACCAAAGTTTCTGCAAAACACACGTTAGTCATGGTAATAAAGCGTTGTTATCAATTGCCGAAACCAACTCTCGGGGCCTAGATGCTTTCACTCATAATAGGATCCTAGATTCTAGACAGTGAACGTAGAATGTGGATTCTGAATAAAAAAATAGTGTTTGGACCTCATTCTCATTTTTCTACCGTGTTCTCATAGGGAATGGTTTATTTCCTTCCATGATATTATTTTTAATTTGTATATACGCCTACTTACCTAGGAAACCTCCATAGTCCGGTGCAGTTTCATTTTAGATAAATATATGTGCGTGTGCCACGTGCATATATATACTAGTATTGTATAGTTATATACCTATCTATGCTGACACGTCCCCCATTATTTGTACCAACACAACACGTTAGGAAAACTCCGTGGTCCGGCGCGGTTTCCTTCGGGAAAAACAGCTTCTTATCCTCTCGTTGACGTCGTGGCCGCTGAGGAAGGCTCCTGCTAGTGCTGGGCTCCTTGCCGTCGAAGTAGTCCTTGAGCAGCTGCCGCACCTTGGGAATCCAGCTGCTGCCGCCCACCAGCACGACGTCGTCGATGTCCGCCCTACTCAGCCCGGCGTCTGCCAAGGCCTTCCTCACCGGCACCATCGTCTCCCGAAATAGGTCGCCGTTGAGCTCCTCGAACCGCGCCCTGGTGAGCTGCTCCGACAAGTCAACGCCGTCCACCAGCTCCACCTCCACGCGCACCCCGCGCTGCCCGCTGAGCGCGCGCTTGGCGCGCTCGCACTCGCGGCGCAGCTTCGCCATCGCGCGTGCGTCGCCGGAGATGTCCCGGCCGTGCCTGCGCCTGACGAGCCCGACGAAGTAGTCCGCGACGCGCCAGTCGAAGTCCTCGCCGCCAAGGCGTGAGTCGCCGCTGGTGGCGAGCGTCTCGAGGTAGCCGTGGCGGTCGACGGCCAGGACGCTGACGTCGAGCGTGCCGGCGCCAAGGTCGAGCCGTCGAAGACGAGGACCTTCCGCTCGGCGACGGCGTCGCCGCCACCCTTGATGACGACGCCGTAGGCCATGCCGCCATGGAGGCCGCGATGGACTCGTTGACGATGCGGAGCACGGGGAGGCCAGCGAGGACGTCGCCGGCGCGCTTGGTGGCCCAGTGCTGCGCGTCGTTGAAGTAGGCCGGGATGGTGACCACGGCGCCCGCGACGTTCTCGCCCAGGTACACCTCCGCCGTCTCCTTCGCCCTGGCGAGCGCCACGGCGCTGACGATCTCCATGGGGCTGAGCCGCTGGCGCGCGACGATGGGCCGCTTATTGGTGTCGTCGACGTAAATGGTGCGTTCGCCGTTGGCGGAGGTGGAGAGCAGCCAAGACGGGGTGGTCCGGTTGCCCTGCTCATCGTTGGCGATGATGATCTTCTCCATCCGGCCGTTCCGGTAGACGCCGACGCGCGAGTAGGTGGTCCCAAGGTCGACGCCGATCACGGGCGGCCCGATGTTCTCGCAGGTGTCAAAATAAGGTGGCAGTAGCGCTGCAACGTAAGTCGCCGGGGTCACGATGAGAAGCAGAGCGAGCAGCAGCGTCGTCGTCGTCCACGGCGTGCGACCAGACGACAGCGGCGCCATGGTGACTGGAATCTGTTGCCGATGGGCAGGGGATCGGACGTCCTTATAAGTATGTACATGAAGCCACCTGCATGTACGCAGGGCCGGCGGCGTGTGTCGGAGGTGTGCGATGCCCCTCTGGCTCGGGCGACGTGCCTTGTTGCATGGCTGCCGGACGCGAGGAGCACGTGATCTGAGCCGTGCGTTTGCCAAATCGGATGGTCATGGGAGGGCGTGACGTGGTGGTAAGTTGGGCATGCATACATCTGCCGCCTGATGCCTGTGGCTTGTCCAAGTTGGCAAACAAAGGCAAAGTACTACTAGTTGAAATTTGCTGCTTGAAATCTACACCTTTCAAATCTGAACTGTGCATCCAGCAGCAGCTGCAGCTGCAGCACAAGATGCAGCCTTGGCTTCGACAATGGTGGCTTGTTTCATAGTAATGTGGCCCATGCATTTTGCCTATTAAAATTATCAAAAATTTGGGGCCAAATCAATTAAATTTTAAGCAAAAACTAAGTATATCAAATTTTGGTCCAATTTAATCGGACACATATAGGCTCTAACTCCCATTAGCATGGCCTCGTAAATGTGGAAATGTACCTTTATTTTACCTTTGGTATGGAGTATGTGAATTTTGATTGATGAAGCCCTAACAGAAATTCTCTATATACATACCAGATGTATCATATTAGAAGTTTTTGGATATAGGAATCCTTTATCCACAAAAGCGTAATGTTCATTTTGTTTAAGAAATGAATTGTTCCAATGAAATTGCTGAATATTTGTCAAACGGATGTTTTTCCAGGTCTTCTAGAACATGGAAGTTAATACCTCCCTATGATTCAAAATAGATTAAAAATTCCTCTAATAAAAGAAGATGAAAAAAGAAATTAAATGTAGTATCACTGTACCTTTTTTCCGAGCCGAGGGATCTTCCCCCTATTTCCATTGATATATCAACGGAAATACTGTTCATACAGAGAGTTTTTAGAACAGACCAGAAAACCAGAGCAACCCTTACCAACTGAGCAAACTACCGCCACTAACCGACTAATGCGTAAGAGAGCCTTCAGACAAACCAGAAAGGACCTAACTTCCTACAAGAGCGAGGTTACTTAGGATTACATCAACCAAAGAGACAATCTGAACAAAAGACATCAGAATGATGCAACATCCGCGAACTGTTCTGGAAGCTTTGTCATCAGAATCTTTTTGGGCGCCTCACTTGTCTTGATCGTCAGGCTTGTCGTCCTTCAGCAGATTACCCTTCTTCCTCATCGTCTCACCCACCAGTTTCAGTGCAATCTTCAACATTGTGTTTGCTCCCGCCACCAGTTCGTCCTTGTCATCATCACAGAATAGCCCTGCCCAGTAAACCATGAGCGAGCGAGCATGGCATATAATGGTTATAGGGCTCGTAACAACTTTGCCCTCAAAACATACACTGTTACAAGTTTTCCAGATAGCCCAACAAATGGCTGCAATACAAATAGCATGAAATTTCTCACCAAATGGCAACCATTTCCCACACCATGTCCAGCATTGATCAAACGATCTAGGCACATTGGATGCACCTAAACAATGAGCCACAATGGCCCATACAGCCTTAGCCATGCTACACTGGAATAAGAGTTGTGAAACAGATTCATTATTATCACAGAACAGACAAGATGGGTCACCAGTCCATTTCCTTCTGCACATGTTATCTCTGGTTAGGATTGCATTATTTGCCACAAGCCATAGAAAAATTTTGAGTTTAGCAGGGATCTTTCCTTTCCAAATCTTTTCGCATCATTTGTTGTCAAAGCTTTGTAAACAGATTGAACAGAAAAGCAACCATTCTTACTAAATTTCTAGGAAACCACATCCTCATCTGATGTCAGAATTACTCCCTCGACTTTATGACAGATTTCATCCCAACCTGTCTTAAGGTCATCCACCAGCCATCTGGTGAAGCTAACAGAGTTTTGTTTCATTTGGAAGGCTGAAATATCAGGCTGTAAGCACAGTTTAAACAAATCTGGGAACAGATGATTAAGTGGCTTATCAAATAGCCAGATGTCTTTCCAAAACAGGGTTTTCTTCCTATCCTTGAGTATCATTTTTCTTCCCTGTAAATAGATATTCCTAACTTTCAAAAGATCTGACCAAATGGCCAAGTCATTCTGTTTGTGTTTCACAGTACAGATGGAGGCCTTCTTCAGATATTTGAACTTAACAATCTCTTGCCAAAGACCACTTTCGTTATCCAGCTTCCACCACCACTTGCACAGCAAGCTAATATTCATTTTTCAGATCCTTAATACCTAAACCTCCTTTCTTTTTGTGTTTACAGATTTTTGTCCATCTGACCATGTGATACTTCTTTTTAGTGCTCCCCCTTGCCAGAAAAAGGTTCTCCATGTTTTATCCAACTTGTCAATAATAGTTTTGGGTAGAAGATATATTGACATAGCATTGATCAGGGTAGTCCTTCCAGCTATGGACATCAGGCCCCCTTTCCAGATATCCAACTTTTTAGGGCTTTTTTCAGTGAAAGGAAGCCAGTCAATAACATGGAGCCTACTTGGACTAACAGGAACCCCAAGATACTTAATGGGAAAAATTCATGTTTGGCAATTGAAGATTTCAGCATAGACATTGGCCCAATTTTCATCATCATTTATGGTCAATACCTCACTCTTATAAAAATTAATCTTAAGGCCAGCCATCAATTCATACATGTACAAAAGCAATTTCATATTTTTAGCTCTAAATTGTGTTTAAGACATATAATCGTATCATCAGCGTATTGCAATACAGCCACTCCTTTATCCACAATATGATCAATTAAAGCTAGTAAACAAATTATTTGATTGAGCTTTGTGAATCATCCTAGCAAGACCATCAACAATGAAATTGAAAAGAATTGGAGATAAAGGGTTCTTCTGTCTCACAACTTTGAAGCTTTTGATGTAAGGGCCAGTTAGACTATTTAATTTCACACTAACAGTACCTCCGGATACTACTTGCTTGATCCACTCACACCATTTAGGACAGAACCCTCTAGCTACTAAACACTCAAACAAAAATTTCCATTTAACCTTGTCATAAGCTTTTCAAAATCTAATTTGAGAATAACCCCAATCTGATTCTTCCTTTTGGTTTCATGAAGAATTTCATGTAATACCATCACCCCATGCATGATATTTCTACCCTTCATGAAGGCTGTTTGATTGGAATGAATCAAACTATCAGCCATCTTCTCCAACCTCAAAGTTAAGGTTTTAGTGATGAGTTTGTACAGACAGTTCAAAAGGCATATGGGTCTGAATTGTTGAATTTTTGAAGCATCAGTGATTTTGGATAATTCTAGAAATATCCACTTTGCCATCATGAAACTCATGAAAAAGCTGAATGATGTCTCCCTTGACAATATTCCAACAGACTTGGTAAAATTCTACGGGTATCTTGTCAGGCCCTGATGCCTTGTTCTTCTCCATTTGGAACAATGCTTCTTTAATTTCTAACTCAGAGAAAGGTCTAACCGACATGTGGTTATCCTCACTGGACACTTTTTCCAATTCATCCCACAAGTTATTATCAATGTGGATATTGTGATCTTCAACAGGGCCAAAAAATTCAGAGTAATATTCAGTTGCATGTTTTAACCAAATTTCATCTCCCTCAATCACAATCCCATCACTTTCCAGAAATAGAGCCGTGTTCTTTCTTTTCCTTCCATTAGCAATGTTATGAAAATATTTTGTATTACTATCACCCTTAAGTAACCATTGCTCATGACATCTATTCAACCAGTAAGTCTCCTCTTGATCCAGCAGCTGTAAGGATTCCTTAGTCAGCCATATTTTTCTAGTTATTTGTTCCTAAGTGAGATCATCAGTCTCCTCAATTGACTCTAGTTCAGAAAGTTCCTCACTTATCTTTTGTCTTTGTTTGCTCAGCACACCTTGCAAGTTAAAACCCCAACCCTTGAAGTATTGTTTCAATAACTTCAGTTTCTGTTGTATTCTATCCAATGAAGACTTAGCTTTACAAGGTTTGGACCAAATTTTGTCAACAGCACAATTCAGGATTATCCAACCAACTGATTTCAAACTTGAATTGTATAAATTTCACAGGTATGTGAATTCCAGAAGATAGAATTAGTGGGTTATGATCAGATACTTCTCTTGGTAGCCTCCTAACCATCACAGTAGGAAACATGCTAACTTCTCAAGAGTGGGATCTTCCTGATTGTTAGACCATGTATAAAGACCTCCAGTCATAACAATTTCCTTAAGCTCATAGAAACCAATTAAAGAATTGAAGAGGTTGGAGAACCTAGTCAGCCCATGGGGTTTATTCCTTTCATTGGCATATCTAAGTATATTAAAGTCACCCCCAATAAGAATAGGATCAGAATTTCTAGAGCAGAAAGAAGAAAGTTCACAAAGAAACTCCATTTTTTGATCATCATGAGCAGCCCCATACACTACCAACACATTCCACTTAATTTTGTTTTGTTTATCCCACAGATTCAACTAGAGCATAAAATCTCCTTGTTGGAAAAACCCAACATCATAGAATGCATTTCTAACCCCCACTAGGATTCCACCAGATTTGCCTTTAGAAGAATTATAAAACCATAAATAATCTTTATTAGAATCAAATTTCCTCAAGATTTTTTCATCACAATCCTTTAGCATAGTTTCTTGAAGCCCAATAAAATGGAAGCAATGTTAAAACATAAGATCTTTAAGATAAGTAGAAACCCCCTTTTTCCTAAGATCCCGACAGTTCCAAATTAAGCCTTGTATACTCATTTTTTCACAGTTTTGGAGAACTTGGGGATGTTAGCTTTACTAGGCTTCCTTCCCCTTTTTTTCTGTACACTAGGATTTTCCTGTGTGTTTTCATATTCTTTGTAACTGGATCTTTGTAACTGGAGAGAGTAATACACTCTTCCTTCTTTCTCTTCTTTTTTTTTTGATTCAACAAGCATGAAATCTTCTGACTCAGTGTTGTGGACTCCTTCATAGGCAGGCAGTACCGGCGCAAGGCCAGGCGCGCCACTAGTGGCTGAGGCGCCTCTATCTGTTTTAGATAGCAATAGATCAGGAGGAATTATAGGATCTGGGTCTTGGTTTTGTTAGGAAGACACCTGGAGTATAAAGGTGTCTTAGGAATGCTGTAATCAGGCATCGAAGAAGAATAGAACCTCCTGTGTGGGTGGGGTTCATCTTCGACGGTGGCTGCGCGCGATTCTACTGCTGCCGCCGGCGAACTTTCCACCGCACCATTGCCACGATATCCTCTCCGTTCCAGTTCTTAGTCCCAGCTTCTTCCCCACTCTCCCCTACGTACTCCACGGCGGCAATGTCGTACCAATTTGGTATCGGAGACCATCTCCGGTGCATCGACCTCTCGGTCCGCCACCTCCTCTGTTCCTGCGACCATGGACGAGAAGCTGGATCACATCTTGGGTCAACTCACCACCATCACCAATCTACTCAACTCCCATGACTCCCGTCTTGCCCGCATGGAGGGCCCAAGCCCGCTGCTGGGAAGGGCACCGACGGGGAGGATATCGACGCGACGGACGACCTCCGCGCCGACACGGACGACACGGACCAGAGGCTCCACCGCGACCGCGCTTGGCCGGACTTCCGCGAGCGCGCCTTCCGCGATCGCGACCCCTTCGGTCCGCGCGGCCACACCTTCGACCGTGACTTCTACGTCCGCGGCGCGCGCAACTTGGACGACCGCGGCGGGCGCGGCTTCGATGACCGGGACGCGCACGACTTCGGCGCCCGCGGCGGCCGTTTTTCTGACGGCCGTGGTGACCACAGGTATGTAGACCGCGGCGGCCGCGGGTACTTCGAGGACCGCGGGTACGACGATCGCGCCGGGCGCCGCTACACCGACAGCCGCGCCTACGACGAGCGTGATTTCCGCGGCTTCGATCGATTCGGCGGTGGTGGCCGCAAGTCTGGACGCACGGGCCACGATTATGGACGCGGCGGGTGGGACTACAACCGCTTCATCGACCGTCACCGCGAACCTCATCATCTGCCCAAAATTCCATTTCCCACCTTCGACGGTGAGTCTGATCTGCTGACCTGGCTCAACAAATGCGACAACTTCTTCCGTGGCCATCAGGTTCCCGATGATGAGAAGGTGTGGATGGCATCGCTGTACCTCAACGGCACTGCAGCAGACTGGTACTACTAGATGGAGCGTGACTTCGGCTTGGTGTCGTGGCCACGCTTCGTCGACTTCATCAACCTCCGCTTCGAGCCACCAATCTGCACCAATTCGATGGCTGAGATCAAGGCGCTGGTCCGCACGGGTACTGTGGAGGCATACTTGCGCTAGTTCCAGGCCCTGCTCGCGCGCTGCACCGACCTCGCCCCACGAACGGTGATCGACCTCTACACTGGAGGATTGGGTCAACCGCTCGCGCACGACGTCGAGATGCAGTACCTCGTCGACCTCCAGAAGGCCATGAGCCTCGCGCGGGCGTTCGAGTAGCGTCACGCGAAGTCCTCTGCTGTCAACAGTTCGATGGCACCGAAGGGATCCGGTCGCCCTGGGTGGCCCTCCGCCAGAGGGCAAGCTGGAGGGCCCTCAGTCACGCTTCGGCCGTCTTACACCGGAGGAGATGCAGGGGAAACGCCGAAACGGGCAGTGCTATTTCTGCCCAAAACCCTATAGCAAGGAGCACGAGTGCGCCACCAAGGGCATCTTCCTCATGGACCTGGCGGATGACGAAGATGACCTCCTCAGCGACATCAACGACCTGGAGATATCTCTCCACGCCTTGACTAGCCTCAAGGCCGCGGATTCAATGTTGCTGCAGGTCACAGTGGGCGGGCACAGCTGCGGGCCCTGGTGGACACTGGCTCCACACACACGTTCATCAACTCCGCACTTACGCAGCGCCTGGGACTCACCGTCACGCTGAGAGCTGGCCTCAACGTCATGGTGGCCAATGCCGATCAGGTACGCAGCCCCGGCGTCTGCCTGGCTACTCCGATCACCATCAGCGGCGAGGCGTTCTCCATCGACTGCTTCACCCTCGACTTGGGCGGCTTCGACCTGGTCCTTGGCGTCCAGTGGCTCCAGACGCTAGGACCCATCGTTTGGGACTTCGACGCCCTCGCGATGTCCTTCTGGTACAACTGTCGCTCCCACCACTAGACCGGTGTCCACAGCCGGGGACTGGCCACTCGCGCCATAGCTGATCCCCGTGCTGTCCTGGAGGACCTCCTACAGTCCTACAATGACATCTTCGAGGAGCCTCGTGGCCTGCCCCCGCAGCGCCGCCACGACCACAGGATCCACCTCCTGCCCAACACTCCACCGGTGGCGGTGCGGCCGTATCGATACCCCTAGCTCTTGAAGGATGAGATTGAATGGCAGTGCGAGGACATGCTCGGCCAAGGGATCATCAGCGAGTCGACTTCACCATTTTCCTCCCCGATGCTCTTGGTCTGCAAGCACGACGACACTTGGCGTTTCTGCATCAATTACCGAGACCTCAACGACGCCACCGTCAAGGACAAGTACCCGATCTCGGTGGTCGATGAGCTCCTGGATGAGCTGAAGGGTGCCTGCTTCTTCACCAAGATCGACCTTCGCAGCGGGTACCACCAGGTGCGCATGCATCCGGATGACATCGCCAAGACAGCCTTTCCGGATGCACCATGGTCATTTTGAGTTCCTTGTCATGCCCTTCGGCCTCACCAACGCGCCTGCTACTTTTCAAGCACTCATGAATGACATCTTGAAGCCATATATCCGCCGCTTTGTGCTTGTATTTTTTGATGATATTTTGATCTATAGCCACTCGTGGGCTGAGCACTTACAACATGTCAAGATTGTGCTACAGCAGCTGCGTGACCATCATCTCTACGCCAAGCGCTCTAAATGTTCCTTCGGCGAACCTTCAGTGGCCTACCTCGGTCACATTATCAACGCCGAGGGAGTCGCCATGGATGCTGACAAGGTTGCTGCGGTGGAGGCATGGCCAACACCCCGCTTGGTTCGAGCGCTGCGCGGGTTTCTCGGCCTTACCGGTTACTACCGGAAGTTCATCGCTAGGTACGGCGGTGTGGCAGCACCGCTGACCGCCCTCCTCAAGCCCGAGGCCTTCACCTGGACAGCGGAGGCTGAGGCGGCCTTCCTCACTCTCAAGTCGGTGCTGGTCACGACACCCCTCCTTTAGCTGCCCGACTTCACCAAGCGGTTCGTGGTGGACTGCGATGCGTCAGGTGCTGGCTTTGGTGCTGTGCTGCATCAAGGAGACGGTGCCATCGCCTTCTTCAGCCGCCTAGTTGCTCCTCATCATGCCATGCTACCAGCCTATGAACGTGAACTCATAGGGCTGGTCAAGGCAGTCCGTCATTGGCGGCCTTACCTCTGGGGTCGCGCGTTCACCGTCCGCACTGACCATTGGAGCCTCAAGTTCCTCCTCGACCAGCGCCTAACGATGATTCCTTAGCATACATGGGTCTCCAAGCTGTTCGGGTACGACCTCACGGTCGAATACCGCGCAGGGAGGCTCAACACCGTCGCCGACGTGCTGTCCCGCCGCGACGAGGGGGCAGCGCTGCTGAACCTGTCCGGCCCGCTCTTCACCGACTATGACACCCTACGGCAGGAACTGTGGGAGGACGCTGCGGCTCAAGACTTGTGCCACCAGCTGGCTGCCGGCACAGCGCCGGAGGCGTGGCAGCTGGTGGATGGGCTGCTGCTGTACAACAGCCGTGTCTTCATCCCAGAGAGCTCCAGCCTGTGGCCACAACTCCTTCGTGATGCCCATGAGGTTGGACATGAAGGTGCACAAAAGACTCTCCACCGTCTGCGTGCCTCCTTCTACCACAGCCGGCTCCATCAGCTAGTCTGGGACTTCGTCCGGGGCTGCCCCGTCTGTCAGCGCAACAAGACGGGGCATCTCCATCCGGCTGGTCTGCTGCAGCCCCTTCCCGTGCCCACCTCTATCTGGAGTGACATTGCAATGGACTTCGTCGAAGGCTTTCCAAGGGTTGGCGGCAAGTCGGTCATCTTGACCATTGTTGATCGCTTCTCCAAGATGGCTCATTTCGTCGCCTTGAGCCATCCGTACTCTGCACAGTCCGTTGCCCGGGCTTTCTTCGACAACATCGTCTGGCTGTACGGCTTCCCGTGCTCAATCGTCAGTGACCGTGACACGGTCTTCACCAGCCATTTCTAGGAGGAATTGTTCAAGTTGGCTGGTGTCAAGCTCCTGTGCAGCTCGGCCTTCCATCCTCAGACGGACGGCCAATCCGAGGTCACTAACCGGATCATCGTCATGTACCTGCGGTGCTTAGCGGGGATCGTCCTCGCCCGTGGCTTCAGTGGCTGCCCTGGGCGGAATTCTGCTTCAACACCTCCTATCAGTCCGCCCTTCGGTCCACGCCGTTTGAGGTGGTCTATGGCCGGGCACCACCAACTTTGATGTCCTACACTCCAGGAACAGCTCGTGTCACGGCTGTGGATCGCCAGCTCTAGGACCATGACACGTTCTTGACCGAGATCAAGGAGCGCCTCATCCTTGCTCAGGACACCATGCGGGAGCACCACAACAAGAAGCGTCGCGATGTGGAGTTTGCTGTTGGCGACTGGGTTCTGCTCCGCCTTCATCAGCGCACTACGGTGGGAATTACAGCGGCATCTCCTTCCAAGCTTGCTGCCCGCTATTTTGGTCCATATCAGGTGGTCGAGCGACTGGGCGCCATTGCTTACCACCTGCATCTACCCCCGAAGGCCCGCATCCATGATGTCTTTCATGTGGCTCTGCTGAAGAAATTTGTGGGAGTTCCTCCAGCTGCACCCATGCCTCTGCCTGCCATCCTTAGGGGCCGTGTGGTTCCAACCCCGATTAAAGTGGTCCGGGCTCGTCTCAACCGCGGCCGCTGATGCTACCTGGGAGCCTATCGCCGATTTCAAGGAGCGCTATCCTACATTTCAGCTCGAGGACGAGCTGTTTATTGGGGAGGAGAGAAATGTTGTGGACTCCTTCATAGGCAGGCAGTACCGGCGCAAGGCCAGGCGCGCCACTAGTGGCTGAGGCGCCTCTATCTATTTTAGAAAGCAATAAATCAGGAGGAATTATAGGATCTGAGTCTTGGTTTTGTTAGGAAGACACCTGGAGTATAAAGGTGTCTTAGGAATGCTGTAATCAGCCATCGAAGAAGAATAGAACCTCCCGTGTGGGTGGGGTTCATCTTCGACGGTGGCTGCGCACGATTCTGCTGCTGTCACCGGCGAACTTTCCACCGCACCATTGCCACGATATCCTCTCCATTCTAGTTCTCAGTCCCAGCTTCTTCTCCACTCTCCCCTGCGTACTCCACGGCGGCAACGCCGTACCACTCAGAAGATTCATCATGAAGCCATTCAATAGCCAAAGTTACATTATCTTCTTGATTTCCCTCATCAAGGTTAGATCACTGTACGTAACTGTGTGTTCAACTTTATACTAACAAATTCCTCTTCTAAAGATCACTAACATACAAACCAGGAAATTTTTATCGTTCAGATATTGTGATGAAAAATTGATGGGCAGCCGTGGGCCGAAGGGCCCAGAGATTCTAACCTTGACCACATCTGGACCCATGTCAACCCATTAACATGCCCCCCGAGCGGTTGAGCTGCCCCACTCGCATTTCATCACCGACACCTGATCCCCAACCGTACATACCTACCAGGCCGCTGGCGATGGCGCTCTGGCGTCCTCTCCTGGGCTCCTCGCTGGCGCCGCCTAGCACGCTATCCGTATCCGTCCTCTAGGAGATGGCAGGCCATGGCCAGCACCTACCCTTCACTGCACCCAAGTGCAGTCACTGGTCCTCAACGTCCTTCGCGGGCTCAGCGACCGGTACGCCCACCTCCGGACGTGGATTACCCGTCAGAGGCCCTTCCCCACCTTCCTGGAGGTCCGTGACGATCTCGTCATGGAGGAGCTCACGCAGGGCATCCAGCCGGGGTCCGCCACTTCTCCGGGGTGCTCGTCTTCCTCGACTGCTCTAGTTGCTACTCCGCCACGTCTGCCTGCTTCCCCATGGCCGTCCACTCCGCCACCGTCGTCTCTCCTGGGCCCTCCTCCCTCCGGGCCGAGCGAGGGTGGGGGGGTCGTGGCGGTCGTCGTCGCCGTGGAGGGGGCCGCGGGGGCGGCCGGGGCGGTCACCCCCAGGCTCCGGCACCGGGTGGACCACATGGGGGGGCACCATGGCCTTCTTTCCAGAACCCGTGGTCCGGGCGCATCTCCATGTGGCCCTTCCATGCTCCCGGGACCGACTCACGTCCATCGGCGGCCATGCTCACCGGAGCTCCCTCTGGCGTTCCTCCTCCCGGAGCCTTCCCTGCTACGCCATGGACTCCACCCTCCGGGATTCCGCCTGGGGTCGCCGGCTGGGACCAGGCGGCCCTGGCTCGCTCGTTCAGCACCATGGGCCTGACACCTCCGGTCGGACCCGAGTGGATTGCTAATTCGGGAGCCACCTACCACACCACTCCGGACACCGGTATACTTTCGTCTCTCCACCCTCCCTCTTCCTCTCTTCCTTCGTCCATTATGGTCGCAAACGGGTTGTGTCTTCCAGTCACGTCTGTGGGTACCGCCGGTGCTCATGGCTCCTTCCGTCTTCCTGATGTTCTTGTTGCTCCTTCTATGGTTCACAACCTTCTTTCTATTTGTCGTTTTACAGCTGACAATTCTTGTTCTGTGGAATTTGACTCTTCTAGTCTTACTGTAAAGGATTTGGCTTCCCGGCGTCCTCTGCTCCGATGTGACAGCTCCGGGCCCCTTTACACCCTTCGTTTCCCGACGGCTCCTTCATCTTCTTCGCCGTCTATTTTGTCAGCTGCCTTTGCCGCTTCTACTTCCTCTACTACTTGGCACCGGCACCTCGGCCATCCTGGACGTGATGCCCTGATACAGCTCAGTCGTAGCTCCGGTCTTCCATGTACTCGAGCTCATGATGAGCAACTGTGTCATGCGTGCCAATTGGGCCAACATGTTCGTCTTCCTTTTCAGAGTTCTACTTCCCATGCAACCCGCATTTTTGATCTTGTACATTGCGACCTATGGACATCTCCTGTTCTAAGTATTTCCGGTTATAAGTACTATCTTGTGGTGGTTGATGATTTTTCGCATTATTCGTGGACTTTTCCCCTCCGTGTGAAGTCTGATACGTTTACCACGCTCCTTCACTTCTTTGCTTGGGTGTCCACACAGTTCGGCCTCACCATCAAGGCCGTCCAGTGTGACAATGGTCGCGAGTTTGATAACTCCACCTCCCGAGCATTCTTTCTCTCTCATGGTGTTCAGTTGCGCATGTCTTGCCCATATACCTCTTCGCAGAATGGCAAGGCTGAGCGGATGATTCGCACCACCAACGACACCGTGCGCACCCTTCTGTTTCAGGCCTCTCTTCCTGCTCGCTTCTGGGCTGAGGGCCTGCACACCTCCACCTACCTTCTCAACCGTCTTCCTTCTGCTACCTGTCCCGCTCCCACGCCACACCACGCCCTTTTCGGTACCCCTCCTCGGTACGATCACCTCCGCGTATTTGGGTGTGCGTGTTACCCTAACACCGCTGCCACTTCCTCCCATAAGCTGGAACCCCGCTCCACTCTGTGTGTCTTCCTTGGGTACTCCCCGGATCACAAGGGATACCGGTGCTTTGACCTTATCTCCCGACGGGTCCTCATCTCTCGCCATGTGGTGTTCGATGAGTCCGTCTTTCCCTTCTCCAGCACCACCACCCCTCCGGTTCCTGACCCTCCCTCCCTTTTTCCCGCTGACACGGTGGTCCAGCCACCTTTTCCGTGGTCTCCTGCAGGTACCGCTTCGCTGAGCTCCTTGCCAACCTCCTGTCCCGGCTCCCCGGTGGGTCCGGGCCCGTCGTCCTTGGGCGCGGCCCTGCCCTCTCCGGTTGGCGTAGAACCGGGGCCTTCGTCCCCCGTTTCTGCCCCGGGGGGGCCGTGTCGGTCGCCGTCGCCGGATCCTGCCCCGGCACCTCCGTCGAGATTCGCCGCGCCGGTACGGGTGTACCAGCGCCGGCGGCGGCCGCCGCCACTCGCGGTCCCCTCTCCGCCGGGGACACCGACACCACCGCCGCAGTCCCCGCCGACTCATGGTGCACCGCCGGTCTACCACCCGCCGCTTCTTCACCGACACCCGAGGCATGTTCACCCGATGGTGACACGGCACGCGGCTGGCACACTGCCGCCTCGTGCCCTTGCGGCTTCGACCGACGACACGGTGGTCTCCCCGGTACCCTCTTCCGTCCGCGACGCCCTGTTGGACCCTCACTGGCGCCGCGCAATGGAAGAGAAGTACGCCGCGCTACTCGCCAACCAGACGTGGGAGTTGGTGCCCCGGCCGCCAGGCTCCAACGTCGTCACCGGCAAGTGGATCTGGACCCACAAGCGTCGGGCTGATGGCACTCTCGAGCGCTACAAGGCTCGATGAGTCCTCCGAGGTTTCACTCAGCGCCCGGGAGTCGACTATGATGAGACCTTCAGCCCGGTGGTCAAGCCGGCCACCGTCCGTACCGTGCTCTCGCTGGCGCTTGCTCGGTCATGGCCTGTCCATCAGCTGGACGTCAAGAATGCCTTCCTGCACGGCCTTCTCACCGAGACAGTGTACTGCAGTCAGCCGGTGGGGTTCGTTGATTCCACCCGTCCTGACATGGTCTGCCGGCTCAACAGGTCTCTCTACGGCCTCAAGCAGGCACCTCGGGCGTGGAACCACCGGTTTGCTGCTTTCTTGATGACATTGTCCTCACAGCCTCCAGTGAGCCACTTCTCCGCCGGATCATTGCCGCTCTCCAGCAGGAGTTTGCTATGAAGGATCTGGGTGAGCTCCACCATTTCCTCGGGGTCACTGTTGAGCACCGTCCTGCCAGGTTACTTCTTCACCAGCGGCAGTATACTCGGGATATCCTAGAGCGGGCTAGGATGACTGACTGCAATCCCTGCTCCACGCCGGTCGATACTCAGGGCAAGCTATCCGAGGTTGAGGGACCCCCGGTGTCTGACCCCACTGCCCACAGGAGTCTCGCCGGGGCCCTTCAGTACCTCACCTTCACCCGCCCGGACATCGCCTATGTAGTTCAGCAGGTCTGCCTTCATATGCATGATCCCCGGGAGCCTCACCTCACGGCTCTCAAGCGCCTCCTCCGCTACCTCCGGGGCACGCTCGACTACGGCCTTCTCCTCCACCGGGCCTTCTCCACCGACCTCGTCGTCTACACCGACGCTGACTGGGCGGGGTGCCCGGACACTCGCCGCTCCACCTCCGGCTACGCCGTCTTCCTGGGCGGCAACCTGGTGTCCTGGTCGTCCAAGCGCCAGCCGGTGGTCTCCCGGTCCAGTGCTGAGGCGGAGTACCGCGCTGTTGCTAACGGTGTGGCGGAGGCCTCCTGGCTCAGGCAGCTTCTTGCTGAGCTGCACACTTCGCCCTCCCGGAGCACACTGATCTACTGCGACAATGTCAGTGCGGTCTACCTCTCCACCAACCCCATCCAGCACCAGCGGACAAAGCATGTGGAGATCGACCTCCATTTTGTCCGTGATCGGGTGGCCATGGGCGAGGTGCGGGTCCTCCATGTTCCGACTACCTCCCAGTTCGCGGACATCTTCACCAAAGGCCTCCCGTCCTCGACCTTCGCTGAGTTTCGCTCCAGCCTCAACATCACCGGTGGCTAGTTGCGTCTGTGGGGGGTCGCGTGTGTTCTTTCTTGTTCAGCCTGGAACTCCGCTGCGCCGGTAGTTCAGATTGCGGGGGGTGTTGGAGTATGTATTAGGCCCATGAGGCTAAGGCCCATGTGGCCCATGTATGGTACCTATATAACTACCCTTCTAGGGTTAGCCCAATCAATGAAAAATTATTTCCCAAACACAACCCGAGACATTCTTCTGACTGCGAGTGAAAATCATGACATTCTTTTATTCGGAGATTTGTGAGTGAGGTCAGCTGCCTGAATGATTGGGGGAAGCTATGTATGTTGTCACAATCATTAATTTCCAGAGTCTGCAGAGACGGAGAGCACAGGTCTCCCACCCACCCATTAGCACGAATAGTTTTTTTAGGGCCCTCAATGGCTGCATTGATGGTGCAGGGCTCACACTGCTGCACTGCCTAATATCCATCCTTTCCAGATAACGGAACTCCTCCAGCCACTCGGGAAGCATACGGAGAGTTCAGCAGGATATAATCCTCAGGGCTCGGAGGGACGCTAGGCTCCGCATGCTCTCCGGCAGCTCGGTTAGGCCATTGCAGCTCCAAATATGTACGGTCTCCAGTGCTGTCAAGCGTTGCAGCAGCTCCCATCGACATCCAGATCCATACGATGCTGCTCCTGCTGGTGGTGCCATGTCTTCCAATAGAAGCTCCTTTAGGCAGCTAAAATTCAAACAAGGCAGTCCTGCACTACTTGAAGGCAAAGAGGATCCTTGGCCTAGGCCTGGCTGTCCCAACAGCTGCACGTTGCTCTTATCCAAATACAACTTCTTCAACGACGGTGGAAAATATGGCATCACCATCAGTTTGGGACACTTTGATATAGTTAGAACAGATAGACAATTACCAATCTGCACTTGTCCCCCTTCCACGTCAGCCAAGCTCACCTCTGTTGCCATCCAAACCACACCCAAACTTGGCATTCCATACATACGTAACATAGAAAGTTAAGGAAATGGACCTCCACTTATGCTTTTAAGAGCAGGCATTTCTTTGAGCACAAGCTCCTGCAAACAAGGCAACTCCATTAGTCTGTCTAGAGTTCTAGACACTGCAGATTTGGGAAATCTGATAGTTACAACTTGCACAACGATCGGAACCGAGGAAGCACTGCTACTTCCACACCAACGTGCTTCAACATCCATTGTGTTGATTCCTGACCTGAATACCTGACCATTTCGGGGTTTTTAATTCCAGGCGGTGGTTCCAACTCTTTCGGCTGATTTTCAGAGTTAACCCCCACATCACTTGCACAAATTAGTCTCAGGCTTTGTAAGTTTGTCTTCTGCTTCAACCATTCCTTGTGTGGAACATCTGGGTCCATACAATGTGCAATGCCACGGATAGTTAGTTCCCCGCTTATCTTATTAACATTTTCAAGCTCTGAGATTTCTGCATAATTTTCATCATCCCTTCCCATAACAAATAGTTTCAATGTTTCAAGTCAGGTAAGCTGTGCAATCCCTTTTGGAATGGCTCGTAACTTTCCACATCCTTGCAGGTCCAGAACAACAAGCTTCTTCAAGTTCCCTATGCCTTCAGGCAACTCTTCCAACTCAAAACAGCACTGAAGGTCCAAACACTCCAGGTTTTCTAGTGCCGTGATACTTGACGGCAGCCCCTTAAGTTGGGTATCACCTAGTCTCAATACTCTTATCCTTTTATTCCTGCTGATGGAGCTTGGCAAAGTTGAAACCGTCCAACAACCAGAAAGGTCTATGCTAGAAATCATGACACAGCTACCAATGGAATCTGGCAAACTTGTTTTTTTTTGAAGGTAAACAGGAGGGGTCGCCCCCTACTGTGCTTTTATTACTTTTGTTTAAATTTACAGGTCCTACAAACAAAGCTCAAGATACATAGAAGGTTAGAAAGAAAATGAAAAAGATTACACAAAGGCTTCTAGCCATAAAACAATTGCTGGATGGAAAGTAGCTTTTGCTCGTAGTGTAACTAGAGCAAATTTAGTTCTGAAGATCATCTTGGATCTGTGAATGGAGGCTGGGATTCCTCTGAAGATCACATCATTTCTGACTGTCCAGATGGACCAACACATGGTGACTATGATTTCCAAGAAGAATGGCAACTGAAGCTGAAACTTGAAAGCCTCAGGCTTCGTTTGGCAACCTGGGGGCAAATCCCACGCGTGACACAATCCAAGAGGGGATTGGGTTGATCCCTCCTTCCCACCCGATCCCCTTCCACCCATATTGTTTAATCCCTTGATTCCATATGGTTATTTGGAATAACTTGGATACGCTTGGATTGTCCGTTCCGCTTCTGCTCAAGCTACCGTTGCTGTCTATGTTGCGTGCTGAGTTACACAAATTTGCTAGAAAAATAGTATAAAAATAAGTATAACTAAAAAAATTCAGTGGAAGATAAAATTGTGCCCAAAAAAATACATGTCTTTCACACCCACTTGAAGTTGTATTAAAATAAAATATAAAATTGAAAAAAAATGAAATATGGGATTCAGTGTTGTGATCAGGGAACAATAGGCTCAAGGTTGGCGGCTTGCTGCACATCTATGAGCCTCATACTGCAATTAAGCAAAAGGGTGCTCCATGTCTATACAAACCTAATAATACAAACTGAATTCTCACAATGTGTACACTGATATCGGAATGAAAATGAAAATTTAAAAGACTGACAACATGTAAACCAAATATAAACAAGCAGCTTGGTCTTATCATGCAAAAAATCAACACCTTCAAATATGATAACCTAATTGCTGATAACAATGTCTTATCTTCAGCTTAAGAGCACATCCTACATAAGGTTACAAGTTTGCTCATGAGAAAAACATCAACCGTTGCTAATGCTAATAATAATGTGAATATGTATACTGCGTCCATGGTATCTTTTCTTTGGCGATACTGCTGAGTGATCTTTTTTTTTTCTCGAACACGCAGGAGAGCTGCGTATCATTATATTAATAGAAGGAAATAAAAAGTCTTACAGGGACAAAGAACCCCAAACACACACACGCCCCCCCTTGAGCAAAGAAGCTAAATCACCGGGTAAGAATTACAAGGACGACCAAGAGAAACCCCCCACTGCAGAGTCCTAAGTTGCAGTTTGGGCAGAGATTAGGGAAATCCCCTTAGCCCCTGCCGCACTCCACCAAGCAGCCTCCTCCTTGGCCAGGTACAGGACTGAGTCAACATTTGGGACAGCTCCATTGAAAACACAGTCATTTCTGTGCCGCCAAATGCTCCAGGCTCCTAGGATGACCAGAGAATTGAGACCCCTTCTTAGATCACCTTGAGCAGCACCATCAATCTTTCTCCACCAAATATCAAAATTCTGATCAGCAGGTGTTGGAGCAAGGGTTGCAGCACCAAAATGAGAAAGGAAGGAGAACCAAAATATTCTTGAGAAAACACAGCCCACGAGAAGGTGATGAAGATCTTCCTCAAGCTGGTCACACAGGACGCACATTTCTGGATGAGGGAGGCTCCTCTTTGCTAGCCTGTCTGCAGTCCAGCACCGGTTATGGGCCACTAACCACATAAAAAATCTGCATTTTGGGGGCGCCCAAGTTTTCCAAATTCTCTCAAAGGGTTCAAAAGAGATGGCTCCATAAAACAGGGCAGTGTAGGCGCTCTTTGCTGTGTACTGGCCTGAAGAGGAAAGATCTTTCATAGCTGTGATTTGAGGGTAATGAATTAGCACTCATTACCTGAAAAAGCATGCCGCTTCATTAACCTTATTCATAGCTGTGATTTGAGGGTAATGAATTAGCACTCATTACCTGGAAAAGCATGCCGCTTCATTAACCTTATAGAAAAACAAGATAGATCTGTAGCAGCTCTGCCATCAAAGAAATGTACAGATTGGTCTCCTAGCAGCACGTTGATACTATTTTCACAATGAAGTGATGTTGCCTGTAAGACTAGCTGCAAAGGCATACTAATAAAAAAAAAGAAACTGAAATCAGGAAATAATTTAGGCCAATACTGCATTAGCAGTGCCATACCAAAAGTAGGATAACACTTCTTCCATACTACCCTAAACCCCGACGCCCTTGAGAGTTGACACCTAATAATTATTGCTTTATCTGAATGAGAAGATGCCTTTGCAGAACTGTTCCAGGCAAACTGAATGAGAAAAACAGTGCTCTGATGGCACTATGAAACTTATGTAAGATGCTCTAATAGCTGCCCCTGCAAATATAAGAATTTAAATTAAAACTAACATCAAACTTCTCTTGAGTATCTATTTGTAGTGAACAAGGACTGAACTCCTTGCATATTATGCTATGTTGATAAGGGCATAGCCAGTGCAGAGAACATCAAACTTCTCATATTATGCTATGTTGATGAGTTGTTAAAATATATTACTACACCAAATCATAAAAAATTTACTGGAATTGCCGAATTGGCAAAGGTAGGCTAGATCTACAGCTCCAGTGCAATGAGCATCCTATGATGCAATGGAAAGAACCTCGATCTGATTGCACATGGCAAGATGGGGAGGGAAGGGGAGGGTGGGTGTAACGGAACCGACCAAATTATAAGAGCACAAGTACAAAAACAATCACCGAAGTGATCAAATTCTCGCACTTGAGCCCATATAACTCCGGTAGTCCAATGAAATCGCGAGGGATTTCAAACCAACCAACATACAAGCCAAGATCGTAGTGATTCAACATAACAAGTCACATGTTACAACCATTTCACAAGTAATTCAAAATACATCGGAGTTCAACAAAGTTATAACAACTTAAGTTCAAAAGTAGCGGAAGCAAAGTAATTTGAAACTAACAACACCTTTATTTCAAATATACGCCAGTACTAAGGTCGACTTCCAACAAAAGCATTAGAGAGAAGATAACTCAAAAGGATCATGCCCATGATCACACTCCGCCTCTACGGCAGGAGTCAACCAGCTCTTGCAGCCGTCATGATACATCACAACCTGCAACAAGTGGGGATAAAACCCTGAGTACGACAATGTACTCAGCTAGACTTACCCGTCATAAACCAGAAATAAAGTGACACCAAGGATCATGCAAGGCTGATATAAAGTGGGCTAGCTTGACACATTTTGCATAAAAGCTTAATATGGATAAGTAATCATTAATGCTTAAGCATCAAATTAATTATCATTACCCTGTCATCTATATTAAAACCTATACTAGAGCACTCACTTTATTAGGAGCAAACAATATTATCCATAGCAGGTATAAATTGAGGCAACCTTTCCATCGTTATCCAATTAACCATCCGTTCAATTTAATGGAATCTACGTTGCCGCTGCTCAAGTCAAGTGCTCACTAACCGGGAGCGACGGCGATTCGAATCGAATTCCTATCCAGCTGGAGGGGTATTTCTAACACTCACCGCGTAGACCCCTGCCAGGGTCGCACAGGCCACCTTTTCATATGATTTAGGAATCGCGGGTCCGAATGATGTCGTAACCCCAAGGGCGACACTCTGCCAGGTGATAGGGACTCTAACCCCCCCTTGGTCTCACGCCAATGTCCCCAAGCACATCCTTTCTCTCCTCCAAGAAGCAACCTACCATTCGATTCCCGGCCTGAATCACATTACTCGGCTTCGCGGTCGGAACGACTTATCCGGCCAACTAAGTGTTAGACTGCGTTCAACATGACTCAAGGACGTACAGCATACCAGCTGTAACGGAACCGTCCAAATTATAAGAGCACAAGTATAAAAACAATCACCGAAGTGATCAAATTCTCACACTTGAGCCCATATAACTCCGGTAGTCCACGAAATCGCGAGGGATTTCGAACCAAACCGAGAGCAACCAGATCGTAATAATTCAACATAACACAACACTTGTTACACAGTTCAAAAGTAATCTCATACATCGGAGTACAATTATTTTTATTACAAAACCAAAGTAAAGATTAGCGGAAGCAACATAATTTCTGAGACCATTTGAAGTCAAATACTGCCAGTACATAGTCACATCCTGCAAAAGCATACCAGAAGAGATACTACAGAGACCATGCCCATATGGTCTAGTCTTCACGCCCACATGGCGAAGACAATACTTGCAGCAACAAGTACGAATCTGCTACCTGCAACAGGTGGGAATAAACCCTGAGTACGAGAATGTACTCAGCTAGACTTACCCGTCAAAAACCAGAAACAAAGGTGACATCAAGGATTATGCAAGGCTTTATAAGTGGGCTAGCTTGACTCATTTGCAGAAAAGCTTAATACAGATAAGTAACCAATATATGCTTTAAGTATCAAGTTGATCATCATTAACCTGAAAACTAGATTAGCACCTGTACTAGAGCAATCACTTTATTAAGATCAAACAATATTAACCATAGCAGGTATAATAAGGCTATCATCATCATTATCATCAATTCCGAACCATCATTATAATTAGTGTATCTACGCTGGAGATAACCAGTCAAGTTTCTCACTATCCGGGAGAGACGGCGACTCGAATCGATTCCAACTCAGCTGAGGGGGTATTCCTGACACTCACCCGGCAAACCCCGCTAAAGGCAGCCGTAGATAACCTTTGGTACAACTCAGGGTGGGCCCGAACAGCGCCGCGTTCTCAGGGATACCAGTGGCTAGGATGCTCAGGACTTTTAACTCACCTGCCCTTGGACCCTCTGGCTCCCTTCCGAGGCGACTTTCACTTTTCGACTTCGCAACCTGAGTTGAGCTACTAGGCTTCGCGGTCGGCAACCTCAGGCCGGCCAGCTAAATGTCAGGCATGCGTTCAAAATGACATAGAAGGCTCCAGGTCTCGGTCCTTAATCGACACAGACGGGGATAGATCCACACCCAAGACCTCCATGCCTTGTTGCTTCACCATCGTCATCCCGCCCGGTCTCATTTCATTTTATTAACACATGGTTCACTTCCACGATAGCAAGTATAGCCAACCGTGACCTGATAAAGCCCTATATCTCGCAGGTGACAGGAAATCACCCGACTTCTACCGGTCTAATTAAGCAGGGCTAAGCATAGATACGATCCTGTCTACATAGGATTCAAGGTTCGAATTGCTGGACAAGGAGTGTTATCAATGCAGCAAGGGTTTCCAACCAACTCCTATCACTTAATGCAACAATACATATAACATGTATAGATAGATAATTGCTTTGAAAGTAGGAGGCTTATAATGCTCCGGGGCTTGCCTTAACCGAAAGAAGAGAGATCGAGGTTCGACTTCAAGAACGATTCCCACGTCTTCTCCGGTTTCGTCGGACTGGACCTCCGATTCTCGAACGGACTTCAACTTCGGGTTCCACGCCCAACGGGACTTCACTTGTAACACGATTCTCGGCACACCTATTGCATGTATATGCATCCAATGAATTTCATGTATGCATCCAAAAATGACATGATGATTTATGGACGTGCATGAATGATGTGAAGATGAATGAAATGACATTGCAACGTTGTAAGCACAAAACCAAGTTATGTGGTGCTCTATTCAAATCACTTCAAGCTTAGGTGCAAATTTCCTCTCTGGTATTAACATGTTAATAGATACTTTCTTAGGAATGTTTATTAACAACGTTCCTAAGAAATGTTTAAACATGTTAATACCAGAGAGGAAATTTGCACCTAAGCTTGAAGTGATTTGAATAGAGCACCACATAACTTGGTTTTGTGCTTACAACGTTGCAATGTCATTTCATTCATCTTCACATCATTCATGCACGTCCATAAATCATCATGTCATTTTTGGATGCATACATGAAATTCATTGGATGCATATACATGCAATAGGTGTGCCGAGAATCGTGTTACAAGTGAAGTCCCGTTGGGCGTGGAACCCGAAGTTGAAGTCCGTTCGAGAATCGGAGGTCCAGTCCGACGAAACCGGAGAAGACGTGGGAATCGTTCTTGAAGTCGAACCTCGATCTCTCTTCTTTCGGTTAAGGCAAGCCCCGGAGCATTATAAGCCTCCTACTTTCAAAGCAATTATCTATCTATACATGTTATATGTATTGTTGCATTAAGTGATAGGAGTTGGTTGGAAACCCTTGCTGCATTGATAACACTCCTTGTCCAGCAATTCGAACCTTGAATCCTATGTAGACAGGATCGTATCTATGCTTAGCCCTGCTTAATTAGACCGGTAGAAGTCGGGTGATTTCCTGTCACCTGCGAGATATAGGGCTTTATCAGGTCACGGTTGGCTATACTTGCTATCGTGGAAGTGAACCATGTGTTAATAAAATGAAATGAGACCGGGCGGGATGACGATGGTGAAGCAACAAGGCATGGAGGTCTTGGGTGTGGATCTATCCCCGTCTGTGTCGATTAAGGACCGAGACCTGGAGCCTTCTATGTCATTTTAAACGCATGCCTGACATTTAGCTGGCCGGCCTGAGGTTGCCGACCGCGAAGCCTAGTAGCTCAACTCAGGTTGCGAAGTCGAAAAGTGAAAGTCGCCTCGGAAGGGAGCCAGAGGGTCCAAGGGCAGGTGAGTTAAAAGTCCTGAGCATCCTGGCCACTGGTATCCCTGAGAACGCAGCGCTGTTCGGGCCCACCCTGAGTTGTACCAAAGGTTATCTACGGCTGCCTTTAGCGGGGTTTGCCGGGTGAGTGTCAGGAATACCCCCTCAACTGAGTTGGAATCGATTCGAGTCGCCGTCTCTCCCGGATAGTGAGAAACTTGACTGGTTATCTCCAGCGTAGATACACTAATTATAATGATGGTTCGGAATTGATGATAATGATGATGATAGCCTTATTATACCTGCTATGGTTAATATTGTTTGATCTTAATAAAGTGATTGCTCTAGTACAGGTGCTAATCTAGTTTTTAGGTTAATGATGATCAACTTGATACTTAAAGCATATATTGGTTACTTATCTGTATTAAGCTTTTCTGCAAATGAGTCAAGCTAGCCCACTTATAAAGCCTTGCATAATCCTTGGTGTCACCTTTGTTTCTGGTTTTTGACGGGTAAGTCTAGCTGAGTACCTTCTCGTACTCAGGGTTTATTCCCACCTGTTGCAGGTAGCAGATTCGTACTTGTTGCTGCAAGTATTGTCTTCGCCATGTGGGCGTGAAGACTAGACCATATGGGCATGGTCTCTGTAGTATCTCTTCTGGTATGCTTTTGCAGGATGTGACTATGTACTGGCAGTATTTGACTTCAAATGGTCTCAGAAATTATGTTGCTTCCGCTAATCTTTACTTTGGTTTTGTAATAAAAATAATTGTACTCCGATGTATGAGATTACTTTTGAACTGTGTAACAAGTGTTGTGTTATGTTGAATTATTACGATCTGGTTGCTCTCGGTTTGGTTCGAAATCCCTCGCGATTTCGTGGACTACCGGAGTTATATGGGCTCAAGTGTGAGAATTTGATCACTTCGGTGATTGTTTTTATACTTGTGCTCTTATAATTTGGACGGTTCCGTTACAGCTGGTGTAACACCCTAGGTGTTTGTCACTCACTAAGCAGTGGGTTTGAGCTCAAACACGACAGATTAAGTGGAGATGACGATGCCAATGTCAAACCTATCGAAATAAAACCTAACCTAAACTTGGATGTGCACCCTTGCTTACATATAGGCTCAATTAAAAGATATATGCTTGGGTGTTGCTATCAAAGTATCTTCACATGTCTCACCTCAATAACTATCTATATTGATCCCTGGAAAAGTTTCATGAAGTTTGGAATCAAAAAGTCACATGAAATGATAAGTTCCATTCCTATTGGAATTTGCCCCATTAAGTTAATGGAACTATAGATCATCAACCAAACCATGCAAACTTTCCCAAATGACTCTAGATGAACTCTACAACAAAAGTCATGAAGGGTTCATGTTGAGAAAATGCCAAGAAAATGTCTTAATTGGACTAAAACCTTAGTTTAGGCTTTATCGAGTTGCTACTTTGACAAAAGTAAAAGTTTAACTTCTGCACTAGTTATGAGGTTTGACCTTAAAGAAAAGTTGTAGTTCTTCTTATGTAGAACAAACTTTATTTAATGGTCAAGAGCTAGTTTGGCCTCTAACCTAGTCAAATAGTGCTCACAAGATTCAATGCAGTGCTGTCTGGGAGCCCAGAAATTTGGCTAAGTCCTGAGTGAGTTTCAGTTTCGGGTACCCTACTTTGGAGCTATGTAGTTTCCTAACCAAGCCGAACTAGTTGATGCTTCCCTAATAAGAGTTGTAGTTTAGTTTGAGTACAACAAACTTTATTTTTGGAGCATATCATGAATCAGCTTGGAAGGAAGTGAAACTGAGGCGGGAAGATTGAATCTGCAGCTGTTTTCAGACTTAGAAATAATTAAGGCCGAGATTAGTAACAACTTGATTGGCATGTCGCGTTCTCAAAATTTTACTAAATAAATGGAGTTGAGCCAAATATAAAAGTTGGAGATTATTCTTTGGAGAAGGACATACCAAAAGTGGGAATTCGTTTGATCGAGTTTGGTATCTCAAAACCAGTGAAAACCGAGCTCTAATGTGATTGTCTTTAACATGTTGACAGTGCCAATTTGACGCTTAATTTTCTGCTGATGGAGAGCTCTAATGGCCATGGAACCTTAACGAAAATTGTAGAGCATCGAGTGAGCTCCGACTTTGCTTCTTGGCCCAGGTCCAAAATCGGCCCGTAGCCGACCCAAAATCAGCTCCCACGCCGGCCACATTGTTGCGCGCCACGTGCTCGTCAAATTGCCCCTAAGGACGCCGCGCGTCCAGTGCGTGTCCGCCATGCGTGAACTCGCGCCTATCTCGCCTCCACGCGCCCCTGCGCCCTATGGTCGCAGTGGAGAAGCACCAAAGCATTCCCCACTCCTTCCTTACTCACTCCCTCACTCCCTCGCTCGCTCTCTGGCGCTCGCGCGCGTCGAACGCGGATGCGGCCGCCATTGTCGGTCGGGCCGAGCTCGTTGCCACACCATCCTCGCTGCTCCGCGTCTTCTCCGCCCTAGCTAGCTGCGCCCTGGTATTCCGCACCCCGCGCCGCTCCTTTTCGCCTAGGCAAGCTTGCCGTTGCCGCCCTCGGGCCACTGCCGGCGAGCTGTGCCGTCGCGGCCGTCCGGTCGCACGTGGCCAAGCCACCTCCGTCCACCGCGGGTCAAGCTGCGGACGCCGGCGGGTTCGCGCCGTCCCGTGGAGGCTCTCCCGCCCGTCCCCAGCCGGTCTAGCCGCCAGCACCGCCTCTGTTGCCGGCAGAACCGACCTCCTCTCACTTTCACGTTGTTCAGTTCATGCGAACTGGAGGTAGAAGAAGACGGGTGAGAGTATGACATGTGGGTCCCGCCCGACTTCATTTGGTGCCCGAATTTACAGATTTTTCTTTTATTTTGTAAAATCTATATCTCATATTTGGTAGCTCCGAAAATTGTGCAAATTGTTTTGTTGGAATCCTTGTGAAGTGCTCTGCATGTTAGGGTAATCGGTTGTGCCATGCATGCATGTGTTTGTGCTGTAGAAATTCATTAGTGAAAAGTGGTTTTAGAAATGGATTAACTTGCTTTCATCAATATCTGGAGTTTTAGAAGTCCAAAATTAGTGATTCCAATTTTGTTGGTCTTCTAGTAATATGCACTGTCTAAGAAAAATATAAAACTTATAGGTTGTTTCCGGGTTTCAGGATGTTTTACCTAGATCTTGTTAAATAGAAAATAAATGCTTGTTTTCCTTGTTATTTTTATATCTTGAGTTGTGATGCTCCAATTGATGTGAAATTTTTATGGTAGGATTGTCATGCAATGGGTGTACTTTGGTATAAATTTCATGGTCATTGCTTACTGTATGCTCAAGTTATTAATTTAACTTGTTTATAGCTCGATAAATAGCTTATAAATAATATATAAATGATAAAATAGAAAATATTGTTCCATTACCTTAGTATGATATTTCTCTATCATATTGATTCATAATATGGCCTTGTGTTCACAGAAAATATTGAGTGTTAAGTTTAACTTGCTCTCACATGATTATTGCAATAGCTATTTGTCTTTTTCGTAGAGGTCGATATACTTGCCCAAATAGATTGAGATTTGGACAGTAGACTTTTGAGAGCATGTGTAGGCCTATGTAATTTTGGTAGAATTTATGGTGCACTTTGATAGGTGTTCATAATTCCACCTAATTATCTAAATAAAATAAGAAAATGCATTAAAAGAAATTATTTAGGAATGGACACTATGTTTTCTGGTGTTCATTAGTCATGTGTGACATGTTAGTAAAGTTGGTTTTGTCCAATTATATGTTTGCAACATAAGTTAATAATTATTTCTTGCAAATGTGGTTTCTGGACAGTTCTGGGGGACAATGTAAATTACCCCATGTTAATGATGTATTATGAGCATATTGTCTATATAAAAGTTGTACATAATTCATGTATCTAGCTTGTGTTAAAATTTGGTGGTATTTGGTCAAGTAGTTTTTGAGTTATAGATGTTTAAAGTCAGGTCCTAGATTTGGTTGCTCTCTGTTGGGAGCAGACCAGATTCTGTAGTTTCATCTTTTAGACCTATTAAACTTGGGAATCAGGCTTAGGTGATATTAAATGAATTGTAGACAATTTCATAAGCTTTCTATAATGTCTTCTTGCAAGTCATTTGGATTTGTAGAACTCTAGATATGATTGATTTACTCAGCTACTGCATGTATGTCTAGAAAGTGGCAGATTCTAGTTTCAGTGCTTTGATTCACTTTGTCATGCTTGTGTGTTAAAGTGACTCATATCTTTGATGGTACTTAGGTTGGTACCCTGTAATCTTATGATACTTGTGCCTTGATTTATGTACTTGCCTTGATTAATGTGTGATGCATCATATATTGCATTCCCATGTATTCATACACTTGCATCTTGCATCTCATTTAGGTACACTAGATGCACCACGTGAAGGACCTGATGGGGAGCCAAACCCGAAGCTAGAGTTGGTGGATCCATCCCGAAGATAGAAGGACCGGACAAGTGAGAGATTGGAGGATGCTCGCCTAGTGACTTCCTCTGACATACCCTAACTTGAGTCGGATCCCAGGCAAGCCCCGGAGCATTATAAGCCTCCTACCTTCAAAAGCAATTAATTATATATATGTTATAAGTATTGTTGCATTAAGTGGTAGAAGTTGGTTGAAAACCTTGCTGCATTATATCATTCCTTGTCCAGATATATGAATCCCTGAATCCTACATAGACTAGGATCGAATAGATGCTTAGCCCTGCTTTAAGCGGTAGAAGTCAGGTGATTTCCTGTCACCTGCGAGATATAGGGATACCCATATATGGCACGGTTGGCTATATTGCTATCGTGGAATGGAACCATGTGTTAATAAAATGAAATGAGACCGGGCGGGATGACGATAGTGAAGCAACAAGGCATGGAGGTCTTGGGTGTGGATCTATCCCCGTCTGCGTCGTTTAAGGACCGATTCGCTGTACGTCCTTGAGTCATGTTGAACGCAGTCTAACACTTAGTTGGCCGGATAAGTCGTTCCGACCGCGAAGCCGAGTAATGTGATTCAGGCCGGGAATCGAATGGTAGGTTGCTTCTTGGAGGAGAGAAAGGATGTGCTTGGGGACATTGGCGTGAGACCAAGGGGGGGTTAGAGTCCCTATCACCTGGCAGAGTGTCGCCCTTGGGGTTGCGACATCATTCGGACCCGTGATTCCTGAATCATATGAAAAGGTGGCCTGTGCGACCCTGGCAGGGGTCTGCGCGGTGAGTGTTAGAAATACCCCTCCAGCTGGATAGGAATTCGATTCGAATCGCCGTCGCTCCCGGTTAGTGAGCACTTGACTTGAGCAGCGGCAACGTAGATTCCATTAAATTGAACGGATGGTTAATTGGATAACGATGGAAAGGTTGCCTCAATTTATACCTGCTATGGATAATATTGTTTGCTCCTAATAAAGTGAGTGCTCTAGTATAGGTTTTAATATAGATGACAGGGTAATGATAATTAATTTGATGCTTAAGCATTAATGATTACTTATCCATATTAAGCTTTTATGCAAAATGTGTCAAGCTAGCCCACTTTATATCAGCCTTGCATGATCCTTGGTGTCACTTTATTTCTGGTTTATGACGGGTAAGTCTAGCTGAGTACATTGTCGTACTCAGGGTTTTATCCCCACTTGTTGCAGGTTGTGATGTATCATGACGGCTGCAAGAGCTGGTTGACTCCTGCCGTAGAGGCGGAGTGTGATCATGGGCATGATCCTTTTGAGTTATCTTCTCTCTAATGCTTTTGTTGGAAGTCGACCTTAGTACTGGCGTATATTTGAAATAAAGGTGTTGTTAGTTTCAAATTACTTTGCTTCCGCTACTTTTGAACTTAAGTTGTTATAACTTTGTTGAACTCCGATGTATTTTGAATTACTTGTGAAATGGTTGTAACATGTGACTTGTTATGTTGAATCACTACGATCTTGGCTTGTATGTTGGTTGGTTTGAAATCCCTCGCGATTTCATTGGACTACCGGAGTTATATGGGCTCAAGTGCGAGAATTTGATCACTTCGGTGATTGTTTTTGTACTTGTGCTCTTATAATTTGGTCGGTTCCGTTACAGCTGGTATGTGTATTTAAAACAAAGGTTTTGTTTTATAAAATCAGTTTTATCAACTTATAGCTATATATAGGTTTGTGAAAACTGAATTCTAAATCTAAGTATGCCAGTGGTCAATTTCCTTATGCCCATATAAGGATTATTAGGTGGCTTATATAAGTACTAACTTGGGGGTTTTTCATTTATGCATCTACGCCCAGGCCAAGGTATGTATGTGTAATGACTCTCCCACACTATGCTACCCAGTGTGTTAGATTAGAGGTAGCCTTCATATATGAAATAGCTATATATGTTGCTAGTTTACTTTTATGCAACGTCGCACCTACGCTCAGGTAAGTGTGAGTTGTGAGAGCATGACCGTACAAACTGCGGTCTAGGGGAGAGCTAGTTTTGGTTACTAGATTATTTACATGTTACACACATGTATATATGAAGGTACTTAATTGTGGGAGATTGATGATTCGGGTAGTTTTGGTACTACATGTACGTATACAAGGGTATATGTATATGGGAGTGCTTAGAATTTTACCTTTCTGTTTTCATTGTGTACTATATTGGGAAATGTTGGGCTGCAATGAAACTTTTCTGCAGGTACGCTAACCACGAATGCGTAAGTCGAATGTAGCTGACGACTAGCTATATATCGAGAGAGTGCGTGTTATGCCACCGACATAAAACGTGATCGCCACTTTAGGTTGGCAATCTTGTGAGGACGAATAGGACGAAGCATGCATCTTCATGATTGTTGCCTTATGCATAGCTATGCTCCTCTCACCCTTGTTCTATAGTGTGTAACTTGTGATCAATGTGTTACACTATCTTTCTTGAGTGAAGCTAAATAAGAATGCCTTACTCCATGTTGTTTGAGAAAAGTGTGTGATTAGCTTTGCTATAAATAAGTGTGGTTACATGCCGGAACCTGTAAATGTCCTCTAGTTTAGCCAAATGGGGGATGTGTTGTTCATACAAGCATTTGTAAATGCTTTAGACCATATTTCAGTAATTATGGATTCTCATGAATGAATTAAATTAGTGTTGGTCTAAGGTAACAATGTTTAGAGCTACTAGAATAACATGTTTATGTGCTCTCTTGTTAAGTAGAACAAAGGCAAGCTTTGTTTTGCTTGTTGAACGTTGGCTGCTAGAATGGTTTCGGTTGTAGTGATGCTTTTGTGGTTATAATGGTGTTTTCTATAGTTATGGAGAATACCAAAGTTGTAGCTAACTTACTTTTCTAGCTTGTCCTAAAATTTTATGACACTAGGCCTTATGGTTTGGGAGTTATAAATTTTAGAAGTTTGTTGTCAGAATCTGCTCATGTTCAGAACAGATCTGAATGTTTGCTTTATTGACCTATGTGCTTATGGAATCATGTCTTGGAGATAATAGAAGAAGTGTAGTACTTTTTCTAAGCTTTCTAAAATGTCCTATAGCACTAATTTTGGGGGTCTGAATTTCTAGTTATGAGCTTGCAAAGGGAAATGACAGAGTCTGTCCAAATCTGGGCAGAGATGTCTTCTTTATCTTGTTTGGCCTTGTTAGCTATATAATCATCTTATGATGATAATAAGAAATTTATAGATAACTTAATAAGCTTTACATAAAGTTAAGGGTCAGCCTTGTTGGGTCCCTAGAACTCCAGTTACGCATTTTCAAAGTTCTTGCCAAATTTTATGTCCATATTGGTACAGATCTGAAACATTAGCATTTTTAGTCATGTTAACCTGTGATTTAGCTTTTGGTACGAATAACAAACGTGTGGAAAACTTTCTAAGCTTTCTAGAAAGTCTAGGATCACCTTTGTGGGATGTCTATAACCTCAGTTATGGTTAAAACAAGTAACTACTGCGTTGCTGTCCAGATTCTGTGCACATGCTAAGTTAGCTACCTTAACTAGCATTTGTCTTAGGCTAAACTCGTAGTTAGTTCTTGCTTTAGATAAATGTTTGTTATGGGTGAGCCTGGTGCTTAGTAATGGTTGCTTAAACTAATTTGATAGAATCTCTCAAATGCTTGACTGTGATGTTTGTATGTATGCTTGTTAGTTAATTAGTGACATAGTTGTTCTTTGCCAAGTTCTGGACAACATACCTAAATCCATGTTGGACCTCCCGGTTGTCTCTCCCAAAGGTTAGCTAGTGTGACACAATGTCTCTTTACTGTGGCCTCAAAATCGTTTGTTTGCAAATTCGTGTATATACCTTAGCGACTCAGTCTCTGATTGACATATCGGTTTTCGTCTTGAAATTTGTTGAATTTGTCTCCAACCTTCCCAAGTCTCGGGATATTTACCTGTCTTGATCTCATGTTGTTGCCCAACATGAATGAATCTCCTATTAATCTTGTATCTGGAACTCACCTCGGTGGACCCAAGTCGTACGTAGAATTGAAGCAAGGGTCTCTTGCTCAGTTGTCCTTGGCAATTGTGTGATGTTCTCTTGTGCTATATTTTGATCTTCGGATCATTTTCGTGATGATTCTAAACCTTGTGACTACCTTTGCTTGCTATCCCTCCTTGTATGGCGCTTGCTCTTACAGCCCATTGGTGCCACTTGAAATTTCACTTTCGTTGTGCGTTTAGTAATGGGGTTATGAGTAGCCGCTGATGGTGCCGCGACGAAACCAAGGGCCTCCTGTGGCTGCAGACACATGGCTGGCTACTTGGCACGCGCTGGTATCATGGTTTCTAGTCATAATCCATTATGAAACGACAGACGATGTGTTATTTTCTTGTGTTCCTTTTCTTGGTTATCTCTCCATATCGTATCGTAAGATCCATATCTTAGACCAAAAGTAGTGGAGTTTTCTTCTGAAGTTGCTAAGAGGATAACCTTTGAAGAACAGGTCACCGACATAAACATTAACAGACCGCAATAGGTGGTAGACAAGTGACTCTACGTAGTTATCCCAGTATTGACGAATGTCATCTAGTAAGCAAGTATCTCATCTCTATTGGATAAAAAGGACACACAACACTTAATGTTGGATAAGTTATCTGTGGGATGAGAATCGATTGTCGCATTATGCATATGACCGGAGCTATCCAAGTCGCAATCTTGGGTGCATAATGACCATACAACCGAAATCAACCATCTCTAGAATAACTTCGTATTTACTAACTTCGATGGCAACCATCTGTTCTGCATCAACCACAGTTGTTGTGGTCAAGAGGGAAGATTTGGAATTTTTTTAGGGTTGAGAGACAACTGATTACTTACCAATAGGAAGGTTAATCTCCAGCTAGGTAATGACTCCTTGGTAGTTACAAAGGCTATGTCTTACAAAGCAATAACCAACAATAAGTTAATCAACTGGCCAACAACTTGAGTGATACCCTATCTTCCACAGCCATTGTGACCAAGTCAATTCCATCTTGGACAATCACACAGGTAGTGCAAAGTGTTCTATCAACTAAAGTGAAGAATTAGAGAAAATATGACCTAGTTTCGATCACCATCCTTGTGCCCTTAGATGCCACAAATGGTTTTGTTCGGAACTCTATTGGATAAATCATTGAGGAATATTCAGAAACGGTTCCTTATTCTTGTAGGAATGTCCTCCAGGCGAAGTATGCATTTTGCCTTGCAAAAGTAAACCGCAAGTTCAAAGCGTGTGCATCATCGGACTGGTACGTAAATTAATGGTTGAGATCCACTGTTGGATGGCCCTTTTGAGGTCCTGCAGATACTAGTTTACACTCTTTCGTTGCTTTTGCTTTCTCGCATCCACAATGTACGAGCAGCCTTGGTTTCTGCAAATCAATTTATACCATAGCGAATCAAAAGCAATTTGAAAAAGTGTCAAACAACAGATTTCCCATTTTAGAACTGTTATTTGACCCTAAAGAGGAAGCCTCCAGATGAAAGTTGGCCTGACGAAGTTGTTGTACTGCAAGTCAACTCAACTTACAGTACAACTAAGTCACCAAGGAAGATTTTACTCAATCGCTTGGTGGTAGACTACTCCCCACGGTTTGGTAAATATTACAACTTTTGTTGTCCTTAAGGCCTCGCTACATCTTTCTTTGGTAGTGATTTTCCAATAATGACATACTTTGGTACCTTATAAATGTTTTTACCCAAGAGGTTGCATCTGATTCAACCCAGATAACTGTTGTCTTTGGATAAAAGGATCTTCTTAGGTAATATTTGACAGAAATACGAAGCCGACAGAGTCAGTTATCACATTCACTGATCCCTCGACAGACATAGATGATACAGTGTTGTCGTCAGAGAAAGAGAACTGCACACATGGAACCACGAGTAATTTTCCATTAGTGATGTCTAAATAAATGAACATTTATGACCAACATAGACCCTGTCTATTGGTTAGTCAGTATCCTATAGCCTCAGCGTATATTTGTCGTCCATGATCTCACCCTTTTGGAAAGTTGTACCCAAGCCATTTTGGTCGAGAACTGCTTTTCAAAACCGTGTGAACATAGAGCCATTTCAACGAGTACACTTTTGAATATTTCGGTCTAGTGTAAAGTTCGTACGGACTATGCTGTGCTCACTTAAGAATCAGATACTTGTGAGTGGTCAGCTCACGGACCGAATGATCTCCGTACACTGAGAATGCAGTACGTGCTATCTTGGATTCCTCCCAAAGTAACAATGCTTCATGGAAGTCAATGAAGAAAATTCTTCAGACAAATTTTACCATATAGAGTAAGTATCAGAAAGTGCCTTTGACCAAATTGTTCACCAATGTTGAAGCTTTGTAGTTGAATGCTATAGCACATGTTGGGAACTAGACAACATGACTCTCTTCCTTAAAAGGTCTTCCATTCCGAATCTCGGGACGCGATTCTTTTAAGGGGGGAGGGCTGTAACACCCTAGGTGTTTGTCACTCACTAAGCAGTGGGTTTGAGCTCAAACACGACAGATTAAGTGGAGATGACGATGCCAATGTCAAACCTATCGAAATAAAACCTAACCTAAACTTGGATGTGCACCCTTGCTTACATATAGGCTCAATTAAAAGATATATGCTTGGGTGTTGCTATCAAAGTATCTTCACATGTCTCACCTCAATAACTATCTATATTGATCCCTGGAAAAGTTTCATGAAGTTTGGAATCAAAAAGTCACATGAAATGATAAGTTCCATTCCTATTGGAATTTGCCCCATTAAGTTAATGGAACTATAGATCATCAACCAAACCATGCAAACTTTCCCAAATGACTCTAGATGAACTCTACAACAAAAGTCATGAAGGGTTCATGTTGAGAAAATGCCAAGAAAATGTCTTAATTGGACTAAAACCTTAGTTTAGGCTTTATCGAGTTGCTACTTTGACAAAAGTAAAAGTTTAACTTCTGCACTAGTTATGAGGTTTGACCTTAAAGAAAAGTTGTAGTTCTTCTTATGTAGAACAAACTTTATTTAATGGTCAAGAGCTAGTTTGGCCTCTAACCTAGTCAAATAGTGCTCACAAGATTCAATGCAGTGCTGTCTGGGAGCCCAGAAATTTGGCTAAGTCCTGAGTGAGTTTCAGTTTCGGGTACCCTACTTTGGAGCTATGTAGTTTCCTAACCAAGCCGAACTAGTTGATGCTTCCTTAATAAGAGTTGTAGTTTAGTTTGAGTACAACAAACTTTATTTTTGGAGCATATCATGAATCAGCTTGGAAGGAAGTGAAACTGAGGCGGGAAGATTGAATCTGCAGCTGTTTTCAGACTTAGAAATAATTAAGGCCGAGATTAGTAACAACTTGATTGGCATGTCGCGTTCTCAAAATTTTACTAAATAAATGGAGTTGAGCCAAATATAAAAGTTGGAGATTATTCTTTGGAGAAGGACATACCAAAAGTGGGAATTCGTTTGATCGAGTTTGGTATCTCAAAACCAGTGAAAACCGAGCTCTAATGTGATTGTCTTTAACATGTTGACAGTGCCAATTTGACGCTTAATTTTCTGCTGATGGAGAGCTCTAATGGCCATGGAACCTTAACGAAAATTGTAGAGCATCGAGTGAGCTCCGACTTTGCTTCTTGGCCCAGGTCCAAAATCGGCCCGTAGCCGACCCAAAATCAGCTCCCACGCCGGCCACATTGTTGCGCGCCACGTGCTCGTCAAATTGCCCCTAAGGACGCCGCGCGTCCAGTGCGTGTCCGCCATGCGTGAACTCGCGCCTATCTCGCCTCCACGCGCCCCTGCGCCCTATGGTCGCAGTGGAGAAGCACCAAAGCATTCCCCACTCCTTCCTTACTCACTCCCTCACTCCCTCGCTCGCTCTCTGGCGCTCGCGCGCGTCGAACGCGGATGCGGCCGCCATTGTCGGTCGGGCCGAGCTCGTTGCCACACCATCCTCGCTGCTCCGCGTCTTCTCCGCCCTAGCTAGCTGCGCCCTGGTATTCCGCACCCCGCGCCGCTCCTTTTCGCCTAGGCAAGCTTGCCGTTGCCGCCCTCGGGCCACTGCCGGCGAGCTGTGCCGTCGCGGCCGTCCGGTCGCACGTGGCCAAGCCACCTCCGTCCACCGCGGGTCAAGCTGCGGACGCCGGCGGGTTCGCGCCGTCCCGTGGAGGCTCTCCCGCCCGTCCCCAGCCGGTCTAGCCGCCAGCACCGCCTCTGTTGCCGGCAGAACCGACCTCCTCTCACTTTCACGTTGTTCAGTTCATGCGAACTGGAGGTAGAAGAAGACGGGTGAGAGTATGACATGTGGGTCCCGCCCGACTTCATTTGGTGCCCGAATTTACAGATTTTTCTTTTATTTTGTAAAATCTATATCTCATATTTGGTAGCTCCGAAAATTGTGCAAATTGTTTTGTTGGAATCCTTGTGAAGTGCTCTGCATGTTAGGGTAATCGGTTGTGCCATGCATGCATGTGTTTGTGCTGTAGAAATTCATTAGTGAAAAGTGGTTTTAGAAATGGATTAACTTGCTTTCATCAATATCTGGAGTTTTAGAAGTCCAAAATTAGTGATTCCAATTTTGTTGGTCTTCTAGTAATATGCACTGTCTAAGAAAAATATAAAACTTATAGGTTGTTTCCGGGTTTCAGGATGTTTTACCTAGATCTTGTTAAATGGAAAATAAATGCTTGTTTTCCTTGTTATTTTTATATCTTGAGTTGTGATGCTCCAATTGATGTGAAATTTTTATGGTAGGATTGTCATGCAATGGGTGTACTTTGGTATGAATTTCATGGTCATTGCTTACTGTATGCTCAAGTTATTAATTTAACTTGTTTATAGCTTGATAAATAGCTTATAAATAATATATAAATGATAAAATAGAAAATATTGTTCCATTACCTTAGTATGATATTTCTCTATCATATTGATTCATAATATGGCCTTGTGTTCACAGAAAATATTGAGTGTTAAGTTTAACTTGCTCTCACATGATTATTGCAATAGCTATTTGTCTTTTTCGTAGAGGTCGATATACTTGCCCAAATAGATTGAGATTTGGACAGTAGACTTTTGAGAGCATGTGTAGGCCTATGTAATTTTGGTAGAATTTATGGTGCACTTTGATAGGTGTTCATAATTCCACCTAATTATCTAAATAAAATAAGAAAATGCATTAAAAGAAATTATTTAGGAATGGACACTATGTTTTCTGGTGTTCATTAGTCATGTGTGACATGTTAGTAAAGTTGGTTTTGTCCAATTATATGTTTGCAACATAAGTTAATAATTATTTCTTGCAAATGTGGTTTCTGGACAGTTCTGGGGGACAATGTAAATTACCCCATGTTAATGATGTATTATGAGCATATTGTCTATATAAAAGTTGTACATAATTCATGTATCTAGCTTGTGTTAAAATTTGGTGGTATTTGGTCAAGTAGTTTTTGAGTTATAGATGTTTAAAGTCAGGTCCTAGATTTGGTTGCTCTCTGTTGGGAGCAGACCAGATTCTGTAGTTTCATCTTTTAGACCTATTAAACTTGGGAATCAGGCTTAGGTGATATTAAATGAATTGTAGACAATTTCATAAGCTTTCTATAATGTCTTCTTGCAAGTCATTTGGATTTGTAGAACTCTAGATATGATTGATTTACTCAGCTACTGCATGTATGTCTAGAAAGTGGCAGATTCTAGTTTCAGTGCTTTGATTCACTTTGTCATGCTTGTGTGTTAAAGTGACTCATATCTTTGATGGTACTTAGGTTGGTACCCTGTAATCTTATGATACTTGTGCCTTGATTTATGTACTTGCCTTGATTAATGTGTGATGCATCATATATTGCATTCCCATGTATTCATACACTTGCATCTTGCATCTCATTTAGGTACACTAGATGCACCACGTGAAGGACCTGATGGGGAGCCAAACCCGAAGCTAGAGTTGGTGGATCCATCCCGAAGATAGAAGGACCGGACAAGTGAGAGATTGGAGGATGCTCGCCTAGTGACTTCCTCTGACATACCCTAACTTGAGTCGGATCCCAGGCAAGCCCCGGAGCATTATAAGCCTCCTACCTTCAAAAGCAATTAATTATATATATGTTATAAGTATTGTTGCATTAAGTGGTAGAAGTTGGTTGAAAACCTTGCTGCATTATATCATTCCTTATCCAGATATATGAATCCCTGAATCCTACATAGACTAGGATCGAATAGATGCTTAGCCCTGCTTTAAGCGGTAGAAGTCAGGTGATTTCCTGTCACCTGCGAGATATAGGGATACCCATATATGGCACGGTTGGCTATATTGCTATCGTGGAATGGAACCATGTGTTAATAAAATGAAATGAGACCGGGCGGGATGACGATAGTGAAGCAACAAGGCATGGAGGTCTTGGGTGTGGATCTATCCCCGTCTGCGTCGTTTAAGGACCGATTCGCTGTACGTCCTTGAGTCATGTTGAACGCAGTCTAACACTTAGTTGGCCGGATAAGTCGTTCCGACCGCGAAGCCGAGTAATGTGATTCAGGCCGGGAATCGAATGGTAGGTTGCTTCTTGGAGGAGAGAAAGGATGTGCTTGGGGACATTGGCGTGAGACCAAGGGGGGTTAGAGTCCCTATCACCTGGCAGAGTGTCGCCCTTGGGGTTGCGACATCATTCAGACCCGTGATTCCTGAATCATATGAAAAGGTGGCCTGTGCGACCCTGGCAGGGGTCTACGCGGTGAGTGTTAGAAATACCCCTCCAGCTGGATAGGAATTCGATTCGAATCGCCGTCGCTCCCGGTTAGTGAGCACTTGACTTGAGCAGCGGCAACGTAGATTCCATTAAATTGAACGGATGGTTAATTGGATAACGATGGAAAGGTTGCCTCAATTTATACCTGCTATGGATAATATTGTTTGCTCCTAATAAAGTGAGTGCTCTAGTATAGGTTTTAATATAGATGACAGGGCAATGATAATTAATTTGATGCTTAAGCATTAATGATTACTTATCCATATTAAGCTTTTATGCAAAATGTGTCAAGCTAGCCCACTTTATATCAGCCTTGCATGATCCTTGGTGTCACTTTATTTCTGGTTTATGACGGGTAAGTCTAGCTGAGTACATTGTCGTACTCAGGGTTTTATTCCCTCCTGTTGCAGATGACATGCTTTATCAGGGATTCTGCAAGACGTGTCTCCACCCTGCGGGTGATGATGACTAGATCACAAGGGCATGATCGTCTTTATGTACTTTCCTCATGCTTTTGCGGGATGTCGGTCATCCAAACTGGCAGTATTTAAGTAACTATGTGTGTGTTATGCTTCCGCTACTTTCAAACTCGGTTTGTAATATTTGCTACTCCGTGGTGTAAACTTATTTCGGACTACTTGTGAAATGTAACGTACGATGTGTATGTTGAATGATGCGATCCTGGTTGTAAGCAGTTTGGTTTGAAATCCTTCGTGATTTCGATTGACTACCGGGATTATATGGGCTCAAGTTTGAAAATTTGAGCGCTTCGGTGCTTGTTTTCATACTTGTGCTCTTATAATTTGGTTGGTTCTGTTACAGTGGGGATGTACCAGATTGATGCTCGTCACTGGCAAAGTGCCCGACGGAGATTGTGTGGGTACATGACTGGCTCAACAGGGTTCTTGAGATCCCAGATGCTAAGCTCCCCCTCCTTGTCCCCTTAAGAAACCACAAGTAACAGAGACCTACACAAGAACCATAGCACTTTTGATCAACTTCCTCTGACCGCCGCCAAAACAAATCCCAAAAGAAATATGATTGGTATTTCAACTAAAGAACAACACAAAGATTTCAATTTTAGTTTAACTACAGTATGAACAACACAACAACAATAGAAGAAGTAATCTTTCTCTAGGGCTACCTTGTGCTTACTGGCTGGAGGCATCACAGGCAGTGAGGATGAAGAGATGAAGGTCTACTGATGAAGGATTAATCTGGATAGCTAAAGATAAAGATTTGTTATGAAATATTAATGTGGATGTCCATAACCCCTGTACCATCAAAGCTATAACCTCCTACTTCATCAATGGTGTAACTCTTCTAGCATCAATTCTTGTAACTCCATCTCACATGTATGGCTATATATAGGAGGGCTTATGTATTGGAAATAAGACAAGAGAAAAGAGAACAGCTCATTTCCTTCCTCTCTAAAATTGTTCTCCACATTCTTACATACACATTCTTGATAATCAAACTAGCTATTATATAACAAGATTATTTTTGTTGATGACAATAATTGTTTAATTACCGGCAGTCACAACACAGGTCGCCAGACCACATTCATCATTTTTTTCTTGGAAGAAACATATCAGCAATTAAAACAGATTATTGACAGGGAAGGTCCCCAATTAAAATGCTCGCACATGGTAGAGGCAATAAGGTCTCTCACCTGAGGAGTGATGAGAAACGTAGGCAGCTTGAGGAAAGCCTTGTCAGTCTGAAAAATGGATAGATTCAAAACATTAGAACTATTTGGCAACTACCTGGAGATAAAGGCAATAGCTTATATGCAGATGAATAAATAAAAAAGAACTTGACATATCAGCAATTGCTTTGCTCTGAATAACCTTGTATTGTATGATTGTATGACAACAATGCTACAAATGCATGACGTCAGTAGTGTGTACCTAGAAACTAGAACTGGAACATTTGTAGGCACTAGTTTCTTGATTCTTGTCGCGCGAAAGGTCAAGCAAGATGAGTTGCAAATTAAAAATGCATTTGGCACACAGAAACAGGGTAAGTGTTAGCTTTTGCTTACCTTGGGCAAACGAAGCCGACATACCGACGGTGAGGGAGGGTAGCGACGCTGCTGTTGTGGCCTCGCTCACACCACGGTGCGTAGGGAGCCGTCGACGGTGACAAATCGTTCACACCCGAATGGGAAGGAAGGCACGGACAGTGATCCTTCGCTAGCGTTTGAAGGGTGAGTGCAGTCGTGGAGGGACGGCGCAGACTGCAGGTGGCGACGACCTTGTTCGATCCCGATGGCGAGCGGACCCGGATAGGGCAGGGGCGCCGAGATCCAGATGCGATGCCACGGCGGTCACTCGAATTGCTCGTAAGATCCGCTGACAAATGTCTTCGAGGCGGTGGTGGCGGCGGACGGCTACAAGTCAGTGGTGGGTGCCTCCAAGGCGGCGGCGGACGGCTACGAGGCGGCGGCGCAAGAGGGAAGGAATGCACGCGAGGCGGCGGCGGACGCGAGCGCAGTCTCCTTTCCACGCCACGGGTGGAGATTTTTCTCTCACCCATGGGTCGACGTGGATTGGACCGCGACCCACTCCGATACCCGGATAGCCAAATGCAAATTTTCGGTCACGCAGGGGACTCCACCCCGGCGTGGGTCTTGTTCCACGGGAGGCGGGGCTTGGGGTGGATCCACTTCAAACCACGCGTTGCCAAACGAGCCCTCAAAGATCTACAGCTGTGAAGAGGAATTTGACACAAGCAGGTTTATAATGTTCCAGCTTGCCATCGCAAAGGGGCAGTCAAACAACAGATGATGTAGAGATTCTTCAACATTGTGGGTACATAGAACACAGTTATAGTCTGGTAGAGACATGGACTTTCGTTGAAGCAATTCTCTTGTGCTTAACCTGTCCTTAAGGACTAGCCAGAAGAAAAATATTCTTTTGTTTTGACATGCTGATTTCCAGAGCCATTTGTAGATTGGATGTACTGGAGAGCTTCCCATAAGAGATTTGTAAGCTTTCTGTGAGGAGAAAAGGCCTGATCCCCAAGTGTAAATCCATTTGTCTGAATCTGTAGTAATCTGTAAATTCTGAATCAATGTGTCTAGTTGCAGAAACTGTTCATAGGCTTCAGTTGATAATGGTAAGTGAAATAAAGTGATTGTTGTTGGTGTTGATTTAACTGTGCTCACTGAAATCTTGTCATCCTTGCAATATGAAAATAGCTCTGGAAAAGTCTGTTGTAGAGTTTGGCCATTCCACAAATCCAACCAAAAGAAACAGGGCTTACCATCTTGAACTGGAACCATTGCAAAGCCTTTATAGGAATCCAGCAACTTAAGTATGTCCCTCCACCAAAAGGAACCTTTGAGATTGGCAGTAAGTGATAGAATAGAGCTTGCTTTACTGAAAGGGGCTAAAGGCCACCATATGTATATGTACAATATGCAGAAGCACCCTTGTGCAATATGAAAATACAAAGTACACACATATCTCTAACACCCCCCTCAAACTCAGGGTGGATCAGAAAAACTGAGTTTGGAGAGAAAGAAACGATGTTGAGCCCTTGTTTGTGCTTTGGTGAGGAAATCAGCCAATTGAAGCTCTGAGGGCACATAGCGAAGAGCAATCACATCATCTTGGACTTGAGCTCGAGTGTAATATGCATCAACTCCAATATGCTTGGTGAGCTCATGCTTCACCGGATCACGAGCTATGTTGATGGCACTGGTGCTGTCAGACAAAAGTGGAGTGGGCACAGAAACTGAAACACCAAAATCCTCAAGTAACCATCGAAGCCAAGTAACCTCTGCTGTAGCAAGAGCCATAGCTCTCAACTCCGCCTCTGCACTCAAACGAGATACCGCGGTCTGCTTCTTAGTCTTCCAAGCAATGAGAGAACCACCAAGGAAAATACAGTAGGCAGAGAGAGAGTGACGTTCAGAGGGGTCACTAGCCCAAGTAGCATCAGAGTAGGCTTGGAGGTGAAGAGAGCTAGAGCGTGGGAAAAACAGACGACGAGTAATGGTCCCATGAAGGTAACGCAAAACCCGAAGAAGATGGCTATAGTGAATTTGGGTGGGAGCAGTAACAAATTGGCTAAGAATGTGAACAGCGTAAGAAATGTCAGGACGGGTCACACCCAAATAGACAAGGCTCCCAACAATATGACGATACCGAGTGGGATCAGGGAGAGGTTCACCATCAGTGGCACGAAGCTGAAGATTGAGCTCCATGGGAGTCTCGACAGTGCGATGATCAGTGAGGGAGGAGTGAGCAAGAAGATCTTGAATGTACTTTTCTTGGGACAAATAAATGCCATCAGAGGTGGAAGAGACCTCAATCCCAAGAAAGTAACTAAGAGGACCAAGATTGGACATAAGAAATTGCTCACCGAGATGTGCCTTGACAAAGGCAATGTACTCAGAATCATCGCCAGTGATAAGCATGTCATCAACATAAAGAAGAAGAAGAGTGCGACCACGAGGTGAGGTGCGAATAAACAAGGCGGGGTCATGATCGCTCTGAGAAAAACCAGCAGCAGTGATCACAGAGGCAAAGCGCTGAAACCAAGCACGAGGAGCTTGTTTCGGACCATAAAGAGAGCGACGAAGACGACAAACCATGCCATCAGGAACAAGATACCCAGGAGGTGGTCGCATGTAGACCTCCTCACGGAGTTCACCATTAAGAAAGGCATTTTTGACATCAAGTTGAGAAATGGACCAAGCACGAACAGAGGACACAGCAAGGAGAGTACGAACAGTGGTCATGTGTGCCACAGGAGCAAAGGTCTCATCATAGTCACGACCATGCTCTTGCTGAAAACCACGAGCAACAAGACGGGCCTTGTAACGCTCGAGAGAGCCATCAGAGCGAGTCTTGATCTTATAGACCCACTTGCATGTGATAGGACGAGCATGAGAAGGGAGAGGAACAAGATCCCAAGTGCCAGTGCGCTCGAGGGCAGTGATCTCCTCAGCCATGGCATGTTGCCATTCTGGATGACAAAGGGCATCATGGTAGGTGGTTGGCTCAGAAAGGACGGTGCCAGCAAAACCATACCGATCGACAGGTTTCAGCGAGCCACGATCGCGAAGATTATAACGTGAGGAGGGCTGAGAGAGAGAATCCTCAACCGAAGATGTTTCAATAGGAGATGAAACATCTGAAGACAACTCAACAGGAGGCGAGGGATCCTGGAGACGACGACTGTAGGTGCGAATCACAGGAGGTTTGAAATCATAAATGGACCTAGGAGGATGTGAAGGCGGCTCAGAGGGCAGCGGGGACGATGGTGAAGGAGGTGGAGATGATGAAGATGGTGGAGGAAAAAGCATAGTGGAGATAGGTGTATCAGGAAAAGTCAAGAAGGACAGAGGCTCAACAACAGCCTGAGGAGAAACATCAGAGGAGGGTCGAGGATAGAAGGAGCGAGACTCATCAAAAGTAACATCCCGAGAGATCCGCATACGACGAGCAACCGGATCCCAACAACGATAGCCCTTGTGCTCGGCACTATAGCCTAAGAAAACACACTCAACAGATTGAGGGGTTAGTTTAGTGCGTTCACGGGGAGCAAGAAGAACATAGCACAAACATCCAAAAAGGCGAAGACTGGAGTAATCAGGTGGATGTCCAAGAAGGCGCTCATATGGGATGCCACCTTTAAGAGCGGATGAGGGCTGAATGTTAGTTAAATAGGTGGCAGTGGAGATTGCTTCAGCCCAGAAATGAGGTGAGACTGAGGAAGCAATCATAAGAGCACGGGCAGTTTCCAGAAGGTGGCGATGTTTGCGTTCAGCGACACCATTCTGAGCATGCGCACCAGGACAAGAAAATTGTGAGAGTGTCCCCTGCTCAGAAAGAAATTGGCGAAGAGCACCCGAAAGGTACTCCCCAGCAGAGTCAGCACGAAAAACACGAATAGGAGCATCAAAATGAGTGCGAATCATCTGAGCAAATGTCTTATATATAGATAACACCTCATTACGATGTTTCATAAAATACACCCATGTGAAGCGAGAGAAGTCATCAATAAATATGACATAATATTGATGACCTCCTTTTGAAACAAAAGGTGCAGGACCCCATACATCTGAATGAACAAGATCAAAAGGACGCCGTGACACAGACCCACTAGAGGGATATGGAAGCTAGATCTGTTTGCCAAGCTTACAGCCCTGACACTGATCTAATGATACATCACCAGTGACATTTCCCAGAACACCACGACGAACAAGGGCGGATAACCGGGAACCACATAGATGTCCCAAGCGATGATGCCACTGAGCAAAAGAGGAAGAAGCCGATGTAGGAGAAGCAGAGCCCACAAGATTGACAGAGGCAGTGGAAGGAAGACGAAGCCAATCGAGCTCCCAAAGATGCTGAGAATCACGGCGGCGAGGGCCAGTACCAACTAGGAGACCCGTGCTGAGATCCTGAACATGGCAAGAGTCAGAATCAAAAATAACACGACAACCATGATCGGTGAGCTGGCCAGCAGAAATAAGTTGCATGGTCAAGTTAGGAACATAAGAAACATTGGGAACATGAAATGAAGAAGATGAAAGAGTGCCACGACCAACAACTGAAAGAAGTGAGCCATCAGCAGTTTGAACAGTGAGAGGAATGGAAGGAGAGCAAATAGAAGAAAGACGGGTACAATCAGGCGTCATATGAAAAGAAGCACCAGAGTCAAGAATCTATGGCAAGATACCTAAAGTGGATTGTGGTCTCTCGATAGAAGACTGAGAAGTAGCAGCAGAGAGTGCTGGGGTAGGAGACTGAGAAGTGATAGAAGCTGCAGCTCCAGTAGTGACAGAACTAGTCACTCCAGTAGGTGCAGGGACAGCAAGACGACGGAGTAACATGAGGATCTCCTGCTGTGTATCAGTATGCTGAGACTGAGCCTGCGAGGGACGCACGCCTCGGCGAGACTGAGCCTGTCGCTTCTTCTTGTAACAATGGTCCTCATCATGTCCATCTCTGTTACAGTGATTACAATGAAGGCCACTTGAACTGCGAGTCCCAGGGCCACCAGAGGCTGCTGAAGCAGGCACTTTGGGAGAAGAACCAAGAATTCCAGACTGAGCTGCTAGAACTGAGGAGGATGTCGACTGAAGTAAACCAGCAGAACGAAGGCGAGTCTCCTCATTACGAACAGCAGCAAGAGCCTCCATCAAGGACACACACGGCTCACGAGCAAGTAACTGAGCACGAAGAGGCTCAAACTCGGCACGCAGACGAGTTAGGAAGTCATAGGTGCGACGAAGCTCAAGGTGGCTCTGTTGCTTCCTACAGGAATCACAAGTGTCCGGAGACAACTGAGGACTAAGAGTGTCAAGCTCACGCCATACTGCAGTTAGCTGTCGGAAGAAATCCTCAACTGAACTGTCACCCTGCTGTAACAACTGCTCTTGACGTAAGGCTGTAATATAAGTGGACTGACCAGAGGGCTCATAGTGCTGGCGAAGAAAGGCCCACATCTGAGCAGCATGATCAAGCCGAATAACCTCTCCAGCCAGATGCTTTTCCATACTAGCAACAAGAACAGCCCCAGCACGAGCATCTTCATCTAACCAAGTCCGATAGGCCCGAAAATGAGACATATAAGAGGCCATATCATCGTCATAAGCTTCGCGCAACTTCTTTTGTTCATCTTCTGATGTTCCTGGAGGAATCACCGGCTGCACTGGACGATCAGGCAAGACTGGACAAGGTAGCTCACCACTGAGAAACTCCCACAGCCGGAGACCACGCATATGCCACCGCATATGTGGGACCCACTCATGATAATTGGTGCCATCGAAAATCACTGGACAACGTGGGATTTGAGCCCCACCAGAGGGAGGAACGGAAGGAGATGACATCTCAGAGCAGCTCACAAGAAAAACAGAGCAGAGCACAGCAGAAGCAGAGCAGAGCGTAGAGCAGAGCAGGGCACAACAGAAGCAGAGCAGAGCACAGCAGTGCGGGCTGGTGCAAGCACGGCGCAAGTAAGCGTGCTCGTCAGAAGTCCCGACGTACGCCGGGAGTTCCGACGTTGACCACAGAACAGAGCACGCACAACCGCACACACGAACCAGAGTTCGTAACAAAGCACGCACACACGAGAAACAGAGTACGCACTCACGAGCAGAGTAGCAAGCGGATGTGAGCGGCTGGAGAGGGCGCCGCACCTGGCAGCGCTCGCCGGTGGACCCGCTCAGTGGTGGAGCTCGCGCCTGGCGGCGGAACTAGCACCCGGCGGGGCCACGTCTGGTGGCGGGGGTGGAGCTCACGCCCAGCGGTGGGCCACGCGACGGTAGGGCCGTGTCCGGCAGAGGGCCACGCGACAGCGAAGCCGCACCCAGTAGCAGAGTCGCACAGGACAAGCACGACGGCGGCCGCGACGGATGAGCGTGGCGGCGGAGCAGTAGAAGAGCGCGATGGAGAAGCGCGTGAGGGAAGGAGCGAGGTAAACCTAACCCTAGAACCTAGGCTCTGGATACCATGATAGAATAGAGCTTGCTTTACTGAAAGGGGCTGAAGGCCACCATATGTATATGTACAATATGCAGAAGCACCCTTGTGCAATATGAAAATACAAAGTACACACATATCTCTAACAGTAAGAATAGGTAGTTTACCATCTGCATAATACCTATTCCAAACAAGGTGGACCCATGGCACATTTGCTCTATTAAAGAATTTATCCAGGTGTTTTAGCAGGAGACTATCATTCTTAGTTTTCAGTTTATGAACACCTAAGCCCCCTTCCTCCTTTGGAATACAGACCATAGGCCAAGCTGCTTTTGGGGAGTTTTTTTGTTATTGATGTCTGATCCCCTCCATAGGCAGTGCTTTCTATACTTGTCAATGTGCTTTATAATAGTCTTGGGCAAACTGAAAGTGCACATAGCAAAGGTAGGCAAAGCTAAAAAAACTGCATTTGTTAGCTCTAACCTACCAGCTTGACTGAGAAAAGATGAAATACTAGTAAGTCTTCTTTCACACTTATTGACTAGTGGCCAAAAATCTGCAACAGTTGGTTTAGAAATACTTAATGGTAACCCAAGGTAAGTAAAAGGCACTGTTCCTTTTGCACATCCAAAAGAAGTAGCTAATTCACCAAACTTGTCCTGTTGCACATTTATGGGTACCATAAAGGATTTGACATAGTTAACTTTAAGACCAGTGGACTCATCAAAAGTATTCAGTAATCCCCTAAGAAAAATCAACTGATCATTGTCACCTTGCATAAAGATCAGTGTGTCATCTGCATACTGAAGAATAGGGAAATCTAGATCACGATTGAGGGGATAGGTAAGTTGAGGTTCCCATTTGAACAGGTTCCCATTTGAACAGGCTGCATTCAACAGTGTTTGTAGGAAATCTACAGCTAACACAAACAGCAAAGGAGATAAGGGGTCTCCTTGTCTAACACCTCTTAGACATGAAAAACTTTTCCTGGTACTCCATTTAGGAGCACAGCAGATGTGCTTGAACTGAAAATTTTTGTCATCCACTGCAACCATAGATCAGGAAATCCCTTGGCCCTTATAATTTGCAGCATTAGCTGATGCTCAACTTTATCAAAAGCTTTTTCAAAATCAAGCTTAAGAATAATAATCTCTTTTTTTGATTGATGACACATATGAAGATATTCTAAGGACCATGCCAAACAATCTTGAATAGATCTGTTCTTGATGAAACCATACTGGTTTTTGTCAATCAGTGAGGGCAACACTATTTGCAATCTATTAGCCAGAACCTTTGTAATGATCTTTATAGAAGTATTAAGCAAGGAAATAGGCCTGAAGTCACTGACCTTGACAGCACCATCCTTTTTGGGTACTAGAGTGATGTATGATCCATTAATACTCTGCAGACAGATATTTCCACTGAAGAAAGCATAAAAAAGGCCGTAGAAATCTCCACAGATGATAGGCCAACATTTTTTATAAAGTCTGTATTAAATCCATCTAGACCAAGGGCCTTATAAGAAGGCAAATTCTTAACAGCTTGATCTATCTCTATTCTTGAAAAGTTAGCTATGAGCTGTTCTAGATTCTGAGCTCTCTGAGCAATAAAATGCTGATTGAGATCAAACTGTATCCCTAAAAAATCAGTAGTTCCCAGCCTGGTCTTATAAGATTGCCAAAGAAGATTAGCCTTTGAATCATGATCATGCACAGAAATATCATTGTCATCAATGAGAGTAGTAATCAGATTTCTTCTAAACTTGACTGTTGCATTTGCATGGAAAAAATGAGTACTAGTATCTCCCAGAGTTACCCACTTTATCTGACCCCTTTGCTTCCAATATGCTTTCTGCTGTCTGAGCAATGCAATGAGATGCTTTTCTAAAATGCTTCTGAAGTTCCATTCAATCAGGGAGAGATCTCTAAATTCCTCCAAGAAGTTCAGAAAACCCACCACAAGTTTAACCCTTTGAATAGTTTGATTTAGATTGGAAAGGGTGTGACTCCAATCTTTTAGTGTTTTTCTTAGATTTTTGAACTTGGATGTCAAATTTTTTGCTGCATCTAAATGATGTGTAGAAGAAGACCAGCCAAGCTGCACGTGCTGAAGAAAATCATCATGGTGCATCCAGTAATTCTCAAAACGAAAAGTCTTGCACTTTGGGATAACAGTGGTTATGGAAACAAGACAAGGAGTGTGATCAGGGATTTCCATACTTGTTGGGCATTCTTAACGTCATTACCAAAAGTAGACTTAGTTTTCTAATTCTGATAACGGCGCCAAAAATGCCGAACTTATCCCTCATGCCACTTAAGCCAAGTTGTCATCCCCAGCATGACATGAGAGACGCGGTATTGAAATATGCAACTGCTCTTCTAAATAAATAATAAATAAGATCTGCAAGCGCACAGATTAATACCGATGTAGCATTTTAACCGGAAAGTATTCCAGGTATCGTTATTTATATTTTTACCACTGGGAAGGGATTACTAACATCAATGTTGATTATGGAATGGAATATAGGAATAAGTATCAATCATTGCATGTATAAGTGAGAGCATTCATCTATCTCTTGCATACAGGGGTAAGTGTCACATAAAATATAGATAAAGTATGAATGGTGACAAAGATAATTAATCTGATCAGCTAGCCACATATAATAATGATAAGCACCTCAACAGATATTCTAGCAAGTCATTAGCATGGTATTAGGACGAACTACAAGGATATTTCCTAAGTTATTCTTAACTATAAAGTCTAGCATATCATAGTTAGTGCAAGTACACTTGGCAATCATTGCGAGAAAGGACTACGCCCATGCATAGTGATATTATCAAGGAAGATGAGAAACATAGCATTCACTCCCCCGTAATAATGTTGCTCTGCCTGCCTTACACACGGGAGGGGGACTATATAAGAACCAACGAAGCTGTCACCATCGCGGACCACCCCACGATCCGGCATATAAGGTGCAATCGCAGATAAATACGGTCTAAGCACCACGCCTACACAATATTTATCATTTACCCATGGATCCGATGGATAAACGCTATACGATCCTAAACATGTATATAATTCCAATCTAACTAAGCCAAGCGTATAACTACGATAAACTAAGAACAATATAATCGCAAATATAATCAAGTAGAGCATAGTCATAATCAATATATTGAAATAGAACAAAGTTGTATTCATAATATTGAAGAACAAAGATGAACAATGAAGAACAGTAAAGGAATTACCAAGAATCCTCTTGACAGATCCGGAAACCAATCGAAGATTGACTCCTTCTAGTTCTAATCCTATGTAGCTATGCTATACTAGAGATCTAGTTGATGTGGTGGCTCTAGGGCTTGATCAGAGACTCTCCTCCTGAGATTAGGGTTTGAAGAATGAGAATGAGGGAGTGCCTCCTCCAGGGGCCAGGGGTCCTGCTTATATAGCCCCCTCAAGTGAACGTGGGCCGTCGGATCAAACCGACATTAATCGCACGGTTTTCCTTGATCCCTTAGGTCGGTGGAGCATAATCCGCGAGACGGAGCCTGATTGGCTCTCAGGCCAGGGCGGGCGCCCTAGGGAGCAGGGCGGGCGCCCTGCCTCCGGGCCTGTTCGGCCTCCCGTTTGATCTCGTGGCTTCTGGAGTCTTCTAGATGATAGAAAATCGGTGAACACGTTATTATCTCTATGTAAACCCGACGTGTGGGCCTTTCCTCCGTATTTTCTGATAACCCCCTGCAGAAACAGACAAACACCAAAACTCGTGGAATTCTGTCAGATAAAACCCTAAGTCTAGGTGTTGGTTGCATTTGGATCCTTTTCTTTATTTATATAATAACTATATTTGGTACTTAAGGACCGTCAACAAACTCCCCCAAGCTTACCTCTTGCTCATCCCTGAGCAAGGATAGACTCATTATGGATCAGAAGTTGCTGCAACGCCTTTGAACGTTGACGGTACATATGCTTTCAAATAAGGTCTCATCCCTGAGTTAGAGTAAACTGTCAAGACTTAAAACTTACTCATTTTACCTTTCACCATGGGGCTTGCAACCGTCACCTGTATCTTGAGTGGTTAAAAGATAGAACGGTCTAGTCAAACGCCATGTCTCTTATTCTTGATCAGCTATAGCTCTGGAGTTTTTGCAAATTTTTCAAATAAAACTCAGAGATTCCTTGTATGACTTTCTCGGGTCTCTCTTTTGTGGTATTTCTGGATCCTTATCAAGGCAGTAATGATATATGCCTTCTCTCTCAAAGTATGTGGTATTTATGGTATAAGGCATAGTGACATTGCCTCCTCTCTCACCCTACTCTAATAAGGCTTTGATATCTGGAGCTCATAGGTGGGAGATACAGTATACATACTCATAGAACATTTATTGCATAGTCAAACCATGGATCCAGAGAAACAAGTCAATAAGTCAAATCAAGATGTGCATGTGTGGTGAATGAGTGGTGAATGGTGATAATGGTGATAACAAAAGTCTAATGCTCTTTTTGAGGGAATACATACCTTTCTTGCTTTTTGAAACTTTTTGAGGGGAATGAGATGCTCTATTTTTTTTCTTTTCTTTTTCCTCTCAGGTGGGTATCTTGTACCCCTAATTCTACTGTCGGACACTTGTCCATTTTTACCTCTCGTCTCACTTTTTCTTTCTTCGAGGTTCCGAGCACTTGCTCCTTTTTATTTCCTCGTTTTTATATTTTTTTTAGAGCAATCTCCCTCTTTTGAAAATATAGCAAGTGGTAGTAGAAATGACTTGAGCATTAACTTCACAGGGAATAACAGGAATGAGATAATGTTTTTGGCTATTCTCTCCCGGGTCAGGAGTAGAATAATTTTGGGTGAATCTGGAGATGGAAATGAGTGGATATATGTGGATGCGTACTTCCGGAGTAGAAGCAGCATGTATGAGTGAACGTGCAAGTGAATCTTGATTTTAACCACATGACAAGTTCCTAAGGGTCTACACAGCTTGACCACACTCATTGCCCACAAGCAGTAAGTAGTAAAAGTGTGGCTCTTATTCTAACAAGCATGTATATATGGCTGTGGTAGGAATTTAAACTCTCATCATACAGGAACTCATCATGCAACATTTTAAAGATTTTCAAAGATAAAATTCTCCAGAATTCTAGCATCTCTAGGAACAGATAAACAGCAGCTCAACCTTCCCATATCATATCCGTTAACAACTTAGACTTCAGATCAAGTTCTCTTCCCACTAGTTCAGGTTTAGAGCCAGTTTTAAATTATAACAGTTATGTCTAAACTAGAGAGAGAACAAATTTGAAATTAGGTAGAGCAACTATTCATCATATCCATGCTAGAGTTTTATTTTCAAGATTCAGTTTAGCATAGCTACTTTATTTATTTATTAAACTAAGCAAATATATATAAACACAAAATATTTATTTGGGTTTTCATGATTATGCATCTTTTTATTTTAATAAAGCATAGGTATAAATGTAGATAAAAATACTTATCGGGATAAATGGGGGTGCTCTCCCCCAAGCTGGATCTTGACGTAATTTCTTCTGATGTAGCTAGCAGGTGCAGAGGTGTATTTGAATGTCGGTAGCACCCTGACAGCGATTAGGATATCCTCCATCTGCTAGTCTTCCTGAATTCTGTGGAGCTCAAATAGACAACAAAGCTTCGTGGAACTTGATTAAGCGTTAGCATAAATATCTAGCCTTTATCATGTTTGAGCTTCCTTGATAAATGTCACTCTCTATTTTTATTTTCATTTTTATAGAACAGAAAAAATATATATTATTATTTTTTTATGCCACCACAGTGAATGTACTTATGGATTTTATGCCACTCGCATACTCACATGGGGCTTACTGTTTTTAACATTTTTTTAAGACAGAATGAACATGATTAACTGAGCAATAATTAAAGGGAAAATGATAACTACCAAGTTTACCTCTTGGCACGGCGTTCGGTGTTTTTAAGTCCTCCGAACAGGACTTCTTTTCTTCTTAGTTGTCCTGGGATTTGGGTGGCATAGACGGCGGTTTCGGCAGCGCCTCCTCTTCTTGTGTAACTGTCTTCGCCTTCCATACCCGACTTGGTGCTTCGGTCTCCTGTTGTGTATCCTCGGGCCTTATGACCTCTCCTTCATAGTCTGCCCATACGTCCTTGATGGTTTACCTCCTTTGGTTACGGTTACGTCGCCTTCTTCTTGTCCTGACCTGCTTAGAATCTTCAACTATATAGTTAGGGTCATTAAAGTAGCGGCGTACCTTCTCAGAGGGGAAATGCATATGGACTTCTCCGGTTCCAATGTAGATGATTGCTTTGACGGTGCCTAGGAACGGTCTTCCTAGGATGATGGGTGGATCGTACTCGTCGTCTCCCATGTCAATGACCTGAAAGTCTGTATGGACAAAATGATCGTTAATTTTAACAGGGACATCGGTTACTATACCTTCGACCTTTCGGGATGTCTGATCTGCCATCTGGAGCTGAGTGTATGTTGGTTTTAAGGGCATGGTCCCGTACAAGAGCTGATAGGTGACTGTGGCCATTATGTTGACGCTTGATCCAGTGTCGCAGAGCGCCTTCTGAAAGGAGTATCCATTGATTGAGCACTCAATGCTTGGCATACCTGGGTCGTCCTTCTTGATTAGGAACGGCGACTTGAGTCGACCATCTTGACCTCCTTGAACTGCAGTGACCATCTTAGCTGATTCGGTCCATCCTTGGTTGTTCTTATTCTGCTTGTTCCTCCTGTTGGTCCTCTTCCTTGGTTCATGTTGGGGTTGCTCTGGGATTTGTGTAATCTTGTTCTTGAAGAAAAACGTCTCCTTCCTCCCCTTGATGTTGAAGTTGATCTTCGCAGCGCTGGCGTAGATGACAGCTCCCGAGGTGTTCAGGAATGGCCTTCCCAGAATAACTGGTGACCTCTCATCGGACCCGGTCTCTATCACCACGAAGTCAGCTGGAGCATACGAGGTACCAACTCGGACACACATGTTCTTTAATATTCCTTTAGGAAAGCTTAGTGTCCGATCTGCAAGCTGCAAACACATAGTTGTTTCTGATAAAGGATATGTAAAGAATTTTTCATAGAGTACCCTGGGCATAATGTTGACGCTGGAGCCAAAGTCACAGAATGCTTCTGGGAAGTCCACCATGCCGATGGAGATCGGGATGACGGGGCGTCCTGGATCGCCTCTCTTGACTGGCAGAAGGTCATTATGTACTCCGACAGCGGGATTACTCCAATAGTTACCTGCATCAAATATGTCTACAAGATTTACAGATTCTAATCCTTCCGGTTGTGATGGTATACCGGGGTTAGTAGCAGGAACAGCAGCAGCTATTTGATTTAACTGAGATTCAATCATTTTATTAAAGCTAATTTGGTTTTTGATGGCAGTAGAGAAATTATCCATTCTATTATTTATGTTTTCTAGTATTTTATCATTGGATGCCAATTTCTTAGACAAGTTATCCATTAGCTTTCCTTGATTAGACACTAACTCTCTCAGGGGTGGAAAATTATTATTGTTGTTGTAAGAGTTATTACCTTGATAATTACCTGAGTAGTTACCTGAGTAGTTAGGCCTCTGTTGATTCCAACCTTGATTTTGTTGAGGACGGTTGTAGTTGTTGTTGTTGTTGATGTACCTTGCATCCTCAAGCATCTCAGGGCAGTGATTGCCTGAGTGTCCAGTATCTCCACATTCCTCACAAGTCATGTGAGAGTCGTAGACGTTCATGACTTCTCTTTTGTCTCCAGCTTTGTCATCGAGCTTTTTCATGAGTAGGTCTAACTTTGCAGACAGCATGTCTACCTCCTTGAGCTGGTGCATACCTCCACCCTTCTTGCGTGTTTGGATCCTCTCTTCGTTCCAACCTTGGTTGGACGCCATCTTCTCCACAAGGGCTGTAGCTTGTGGTATAGTGAGTGATAGAAATGTGCCTCCGGCTGCAGCATCCATGGTCTCACAAGCACTAGTGATGAGCCCATGATAGAAAGTCTGCATAAGTAGCCAGCTCTCCATTCCATGATGGGGACATTCTAGGATGTAATCTTGAAAGCGCTCCCATGCTTCTGGAACGGGTTCATCATGTTGTTGCTGAAAACTTGTAATCTTCCCACGGAGAGCATTGGTCTTGCCCATGGGAAAGAACTTAGCCAGAAAGTTCGTAGAGCAGAGTGCCCACGTAGTGTTCTTATCCTTCGTCGCGTAGAACCACTGCTTCGCTCTCCCCAATAGTGAGAATGGGAAAAGGCGAAGTAGTATGGCGTCTCTGGGAACATCTAATAAAGTGAATGTGCTGCAAATCTCTAGGAAGTGTTGGAGATGAGCACTTGCATCTTCGTGTGGCTTCCCACAAAACTGGTTGGCTTGTACCATGTTGATGAGCCCTGGCTTGAGCTCAAAGTTCTTGTCGATGGCCGCGGCAGGTCCAGTGCGGATGTTGTCCGTAGTGGGAGCTGAGAACTCGCGGATCGTCTTGTTCGCCATGGCTGCGAACTCTGTTGACAAATTCCGGATGAAACTTCGGCGGTCTTCTGGATTGGATGAAGTGTTGCGTCGAAGTGTTGACTTCTTGAGCTTGGCTCTTACCCCTCTGATTAATGCTTCGGGGTTGTCAACAAAATTTTCTGGAAGATGTCCTCTATTCATACATCACCCTGCAAAACAATAAGAATGAAAAAAAATACAGGGGTAAATCTGTATGGGAGAATTGATGATCTCAATCACTTAATGATGCGAATGATGACTCAAATTCCGTATTCATTCCTTGTTAGTAAATCAACCTTCCCCGGCAACGGCGCCAAAAATGCTTGTTGGGCATTCTTAACGTCATTACCAAAAGTAGACTTAGTTTTCTAATTCTGATAACGGCGCCAAAAATGCCGAACCTATCCCTCATGCCACTTAAGCCAAGTTGTCATCCCCAGCATGACATGAGAGACGCGGTATTGAAATATGCAACTGCTCTTCTAAATAAATAATAAATAAGATCTGCAAGCGCACAGATTAATACCGATGTAGCATTTTAACCGGGAAGTATTCCAGGTATCGTTATTTATATTTTTACCACTGGGAAGGGATTACTAACATCAATGTTGATTATGGAATGGAATATAGGAATGAGTATCAATCATTGCATGTATAAGTGAGAGCATTCATCTATCTCTTGCATACAGGGGTAAGTGTCACATAAAATATAGATAAAGTATGAATGGTGACAAAGATAATTAATCTGATCAGCTAGCCACATATAATAATGATAAGCACCTCAACAGATATTCTAGCAAGTCATTAGCATGGTATTAGGACGAACTACAAGGATATTTCCTAAGTTATTCTTAACTATAAAGTCTAGCATATCATAGTTAGTGCAAGTACACTTGGCAATCATTGCGAGAAAGGACTACGCCCATGCATAGTGATATTATCAAGGAAGATGAGAAACATAGCATTCACTCCCCCGTAATAATGTTGCTCTGCCTGCCTTACACACGGGAGGGGGACTATATAAGAACCAACGAAGCTGTCACCATCGCGGACCACCCCACGATCCGGCATATAAGGTGCAATCGCAGATAAATACGGTCTAAGCACCACGCCTACACAATATTTATCATTTACCCATGGATCCGATGGATAAACGCTATACGATCCTAAACATGTATATAATTCCAATCTAACTAAGCCAAGCGTATAACTACGATAAACTAAGAACAATATAATCGCAAATATAATCAAGTAGAGCATAGTCATAATCAATATATTGAAATAGAACAAAGTTGTATTCATAATATTGAAGAACAAAGATGAACAATGAAGAACAGTAAAGGAATTACCAAGAATCCTCTTGACAGATCCGGAAACCAATCGAAGATTGACTCCTTCTAGTTCTAATCCTATGTAGCTATGCTATACTAGAGATCTAGTTGATGTGGTGGCTCTAGGGCTTGATCAGAGACTCTCCTCCTGAGATTAGGGTTTGAAGAATGAGAATGAGGGAGTGCCTCCTCCAGGGGCCAGGGGTCCTGCTTATATAGCCCCCTCAAGTGAACGTGGGCCGTCGGATCAAACCGACATTAATCGCACGGTTTTCCTTGATCCCTTAGGTCGGTGGAGCATAATCCGCGAGACGGAGCCTGATTGGCTCTCAGGCCAGGGCGGGCGCCCTAGGGAGCAGGGCGGGCGCCCTGCCTCCGGGCCTGTTCGGCCTCCCGTTCGATCTCGTGGCTTCTGGAGTCTTCTAGATGATAGAAAATCGGTGAACACGTTATTATCTCTATGTAAACCCGACGTGTGGGCCTTTCCTCCGTATTTTCTGATAACCCCCTGCAGAAACAGACAAACACCAAAACTCGTGGAATTCTGTCAGATAAAACCCTAAATCTAGGTGTTGGTTGCATTTGGATCCTTTTCTTTATTTATTTAATAACTATATTTGGTACTTAAGGACCGTCAACAATACTCACAGTGTTGACACTAGTGTGGGGATAGTGCAAAGTCCACCCAGAAGAGGTGAAAAACCAATCCAGCCTTTCTGCAAGGGGGATGGTTGCTTGTTGCTCCAAGTGTACCTTTTGCCTTTAGAGGTAGCTCTACTAAACCCAACTTGCTTATAGCCTCATTGAACAACATCATTTCAGAAAAATCAGTACCAGGTTTTGTTTCTATTTACTGGATTTCTATACAAATTAAAATCCCCAACTACTAACCAATCAACATGAGTTAGCATCTGTATATGTTTAAACCATCTTAGAAAAGCTCTTTTACCAGAAAAAGTACATGGTGCATAGATGTTAGTGAGAAGCCATGATGAATCATTGGGCATCGAGGTAAATTTAACAGATTGAGCATAAGAGTTCTAGAAGACACATGTGCCTAAAAAAAGCAAGCTTTTCCAAATAATAATAGAGCCCCCTGAAACCCCCACAGAAGGCAGAAACTCAAAGCAAACAAAGGAAGGTGGACAGAACGATCTGATAATGTTTAAGTCAAAATGATCACGCTTAGTTTCTTGCAAACAGGCAATATCACAGCCACTTTCTACAATTCTGTCTCTGATGGAGTTCCACTTCTTGTCAGAGTTGATACCTCTGACATTCCAACTTAACACTTTCCAAGATCTATTATTCATGACTAATAACAAAAGCAGGTAGATGGCATCTTAGATAACTAAGTACTAAAACAGAGGAAATAAAACAATATCACTGTTTGGAGCTTGGCTGACTGGATGATCCAGCCCCAAACTCATCTCCTTCATCTCTGTTTGCATCTCTTGGCGATGGCTTGGAAGCTGCAGGCTTTGTCCTCTTGGTCTTTGGGTTCTCAATTGGGCCAGGCCCCCCTTGGCTTTAGCTTCCTTTCCATCTTCAGTTTTTGCCTTCTTGGGCCTCCCAACTGGCCTTTTGCTTGCAGGCTTGGATAGAAGAGCTTCTTCTATCAGCTGATTGGGATCCACCTTGCAGAAGGTTGCACCCAAATCCCGCACTACAGTAGATGAGATTAGAGGTGTCTTAGCATAACATCCAATGCAACTTTTATCTTTGCAAAGAGATGGCTTAAAACCATTAGTCATGGAATGGAGCCTTGAACTTCTCCTTACTTGAGATTCAGAGATGATGAAAGTTTTACCTCTTTTGACACCCTTCTGTTAGACATAATCTGCTGATCTTCTTGTGACTCTCCTAATGCAGTCTAGGGCAGGTAGTTGGTCAGCCCTGCTGTCCATCTCTGCCACTGCAGCAAGTATGGCAATAGGCCATCTCTAGTACTGTAGTTGGTAGTTGTTGCATCATCCATAGTTGGTAGAAGATGATGTATACTTTGTACTAGAGTAGGTAGTATTGTACCATAGTAGGTACATGTAGGATGTATATAAACCAATGCTATGCAATGAAATGGGCAACTCTTGCCACCATCACTTGAGTTATTCAGGTTTCAGGAACTGAAACCGTGTAGTGTGTGTGTGTGTGCTGAAGAAGAGCTCGGCTCTTCTTCTTCCTCAGTGTAGGGAGGAGTAGAGGGAAGGTGAGCAGGTGCTGCTCACCTGGGCATTAGGATCAGTGCCATCATCTGGTATCAGAGCCGTACAAGTCGCTGGGTGTAGTCGCCGGTGATGGACACTGCTGCAGCGGGCGCGGGGGGTGGTGCAGAGGCAGCTGCAGCGGCGGCTGCAGCTGCGGCCATGGAGAGGCAGCTGGCCTCGGCATCCCAGCCCGCAGTAGAGGTGCGCACGGTGAGGGAGGTCAGCGGGTCCAATACCTGGCCGATGCTCACCCGCACCAACTACGGCGAGTGGGCTGTCCACATGAAGTGGAAACTACGCGCGCGGCGGTGGTGGGCGGCGGTGGAGACCGGCAATGCCAGTGAGGATGCAGAGGTGGGCGTCATGGAGACGCTCATGGCATCCACACCGTCCGAGTTCCATGAGGCCATCGGGTCGAAGAACACGGCGAAGGAGGCGTGGGACATGCTTGCGTCCTTCCGCCTCGGCTCGGACCGAGCCAAGAAGGCGAAGGCGCAGCAGCTGCGTCGCGAGTTCGACGACCTTCGTTTCAAGCCCGGGGAGGCCATGGAGGATTTCGCACTTCGGCTGCAGTCGATCACGAGCCAGTTGGCCACCTACGGCAAGCCGGTTGACGACGAGGACGTCGTGGCCAAGCTGCTGCACGTCGTGCCGGCTAAGTACGCGCAGCTTGCCTTGTCCATCGAGACGATGCTGGACTTGTCCACGCTATCGCTCGAGGACGTCACCGGGTGGCTCCGCGCGGTGGAGGATCGCGCACCGCCGGAGAAGGAGAAGCCCAAGCTGCTGCTGACGGAGGAGGAGTGGTCGGCGCGGATGAAGGAGAAGCGCAAGACCGTGGAAGGCTCCAGTCGCGGTGGCGGTGACCGTGGCAGCGGCAACGGCGAAAAGCAGCGTGGCAAGGCACCGGCGGAGAAGAAGAGGGGGAAAAGAAGTTCCCCGACCCCAATGCTTGCCGCAAGTGCGGCGAGGTAGGGCACTGGGCACGGGAGTGCCCAAACAAGAAGCCGGAGAGGAAGGAGGAGGCGCACCTTGCTCGGGACGACAGCGACGGCGAGCACGTGCTCTTGATGGGGGTGTTCTGCGCGGAGAGCGGTGGAGCAAAGGCGGTGGAGCTGGAGCAGAGGTCTGTGCCGTCGGTTGTTCACCTTGATGAGCCGCGGGCGCAGGTCCTTTTGGGAGCTACCGGAGACGAGTCAGAGCCGAGGTGGTACCTCGACTCCGGGGCGAGCAACCATATGACAGGCTGCCGCGCCGTCTTCTCCGAGCTGGACGAGAAGCATGCCGGGAGCGTCAGGTTCGGCGATGGCTCCCGGGTGCAGATCCAAGGGCGCGGCACTGTGCTCTTTCGGTGCAAGAATGGTGAGCACCGCGCGCTCACGGATGTCTACTACATCCCGGAGCTCCGATCGAGCATCATCAGCCTAGGACAGCTCGATGAGCACGGTGCGGAGGTGTTGATCCGCAATGGGGTGCTGCGCATCAGGGACCAGGACGGCCGACTCCTAGCTAAGGTATCAAGGTCCCGTAACCGCCTCTATCTGCTGGACTTGAAGGTAGAGCAGTCAGTGTGCCTCGCGGCATCGTGCTCGGAGGAGCCGTGGTTGTGGCATGGTCGATTCGGCCACCTGAGCTTCGACGTGCTCGGGCGGCTAGGGAAGATGGTGACCGGGCTGCCACAGATCAAGCACGTCGGCGAGCTTTGCGACAGCTGCCTGGCGGGGAAGCAGAGGCGGCTACCGTTCCCCAAGGCGGCAAGGTATCGCGCGGCTGATCCGCTCGAGCTGGTCCATGGGGACCTTTGCAGGCCAATCACGCCGGCGACGCACGGCGGCCGGAGGTATTTCCTCTTGCTCGTGGACGACTGCAGTCGCTACATGTGGCTGCAGCTCCTGACGAGCAAGAGCGACGCGACGGACGCCATCAAGGGCTTCAAGGCGCGTGCGGAGGCGGAGTCCGGGAAGAAGCTCCGGTTTTTGAGGACCGATCGCGGCGGTGAATTCACAGCGGTGGAATTTGCCACCTACTGCGCCGAGGAGGGGGTGGGGCGCCACCTCACCGCGCCCTACTCACCGCAGCAGAACGGCGTGGTGGAGCGCCAAAATCAGACGATCGTCGGCATGGCGCGCTCCATGATGAAAGCGAAGAAGATGCCGGCGACGTTCTGGGGCGAGGCCGTGACGACGGCGGTCTTCATCCTGAACCGTGCGCCCACGAAGGCCCTGAAGGGGCAAACTCCGTTCGAGGCTTGGCACGGGCGCAAGCCGAACGTGGTGTTTATGCGCACGTTCGGGTGCGTCGGCTACGTCAAGGCAACCAAGCCCGGCCTCGGCAAGCTTGAAGACAGGAGCACGAAGGCGGTGTTCCTCGGCTACGAGGAAGGATCCAAAGCCTACCGGCTGTACGATCCGGCAAGGGGCAAGGTGATGGTATCCAGGGACGTCGTCTTCGACGAGGCGGCGGCTTGGGACTGGAATGCCGAGGAGTTGGGGGCGGAGCAGGGCCACGGGCTTGGAGACACGTTCGTTGTGGAGCGGCTGGTGGTGCACGGTCACGGCGAGGCGGAGCAGGCTCCAACGACCGGGGAAGCAGCAGAAGGGGAGCCGGCGGCCGGGGAAGCAGCAGAGCCCACGGCGGCGGAGGTGGTGGAACCACCTAGCCCGCCGGGAGCAGGGCACTACAGCTCACCGGGGCCAATGGCGGACTCCCCCCTGTTTTGCACGAACAGGGGACGCCGGGAGCGTCGATGGTGGAGTACACTACTCCACCATCCAATCTCGACAAGTTCGTGGACGCGTTCCACGAAGGGGAGGAGATCCGGTTTCGGCGCGTCGACAATGTCATCGGCAACGCGCCGGTGCCAGGACTGGCTGCGCGCCTGCTCGACGACGATCAAGCACTCCTGCTCATGAGCGCGGAGGAGCCGGCCACGTTCGTGGTTGCGGAGCGCGACGCGGAGTGGCGGCGGGCCATGATCGAGGAGATGAAGGCGATCGAAGCCAACAAGACCTGGGACTTGGTCGATCCGCCGTCGGGCTGCCGGCCGATCGGACTCAAGTGGGTCTATAAGGTCAAGAAGGATGAACGTGGCGCCGTCGTCAAGCACAAGGCACGCCTGGTGGCGCGCGGCTTCGTGCAACGTGAGGGAATTGACTTCGAGGAGGTGTTCGCGCCAGTGGCGCGGATGGAGTCGGTGCGGCTCCTCCTCGCGCTCACGGCGGCCAAGGACTGGCAAGTCCACCACCTCGACGTCAAGTCTGCTTTTCTCAATGGCGACTTGGCGGAGGTGGTCTACGTCAAGCAGACGCCGGGGTTCGTGGTGAAGGGCGCTGAGCACAAGGTGCTGTGCCTCAGGAAGGCCCTGTACGGGCTGCGGCAGGCGCCGAGGGCGTGGAACGCCAAGCTCGACGCCACCATGGCGGAGCTCGGGTTCGCACGCTGCGCCACCGAGCATGCGCTGTACACCCGACGACGGGGGAAGGAGCACCTCATCGTCGGGGTGTACGTCGACGATCTCATCGTCACCGGGGCGCGTGCGCAGGACATTGCGCGTTTCAAGGAGCAGATGGGCGCCAAGTTCCGCATGAGCGACCTGGGAGCTCTGTCGTACTACCTCGGCATCGAGGTGAAGCAGAGCGCGGATGCAGTGAAGCTTGGACAACACGCCTACGCGCTGAAGCTGTTGGAGCGGGCGGGCATGGCGGGCTGCAAGGCTGTGGCCACACCCATGGAGGAGCGGATCAAGCTCTCGCGGGCAAGCACGGCGGTGAAGGTAGATGCTACGCTCTACCGAAGCATCGTCGGCGGGCTGCGCTGGCTCACGCACACTCAACCGGACATCACGTTCGCGGTGGGTTACGTGAGCCGTTTCATGGAGGATCCAAGGGAGGACCACTGGGCGGCAGTCAAGCGGCTGCTCCGCTATGTCCAGGGCATGGTGGAGCTGGGCATTGTCTTCCCCAAGCGCGGGAGCATCCAGCTCTCGGTGTTCAGCGAGGCACCGCCCAAGGCCTCGGAAGATGCAGCGCTGACGGTCTTCAGCGACGCGGACATGGCCGGCGACATTGATGGGAGGCGGAGTACTTCGGGTGTCCTCATCTTCCTCGGATCGTCGCCGATTGCCTGGCAATCCTTGAAGCAAAAGATGGTGGCGCTGTCGACATGTGAGGCGGAGTATGTCGCAGCAGCCACGGCGGCATGCCAGGTGGTCTGGCTGCGGCGGCTGCTGGCAGAGCTCACCGGAGCTCAGGTCCAGCCGCCAGCACTCAAGGTGGACAACCAGCCAGCAATTGCGCTGGCAAAGAATCCAGTTCTCCATGACAGAAGCAAACACATAGATGTGAAGTTTCACTTTCTTCGTGATTGCGTCGATGGAGGGCAGCTTGTCATCGAGTTCGTCGACACCGGACGACAGCTCACTGACATCCTCACCAAGTCACTTGGCCGGTTTCAGTTCCAGGAGCTGAGGAGGATGATTGGCATGGTTGAAGTCAAGTAGGGACAGCAGGATTAGGGGAAGATTGTTAGACATAATCTGCTGATCCTCTTGTGACTCTCCTAATGCAGTCTAGGGCAGGTAGTTGGTCAGCCCTGCTGTCCATCTCTGCCACTGCAGCAAGTATGGCAATAGGCCATCTCTAGTACTGTAGTTGGTAGTTGTTGCATCATCCATAGTTGGTAGAAGATGATGTATACTTTGTACTAGAGTAGGTAGTATTGTACCATAGTAGGTACATGTAGGATGTATATAAACCAATGCTATGCAATGAAATGGGCAACTCTTGCCACCATCACTTGAGTTATTCAGGTTTCAGGAACTGAAACCGTGTAGTGTGTGTGTGTGTGTGCTGAAGAAGAGCTCGGCTCTTCTTCTTCCTCAGTGTAGGGAGGAGTAGAGGGAAGGTGAGCAGGTGCTGCTCACCTGGGCATTAGGATCAGTGCCATCACCTTCTTGGTGGGAAAAGGAGTAGATGGAGACTAGGGCTGAACAGTCTTGTCCAGGGGTGTGGGGCACTCCTCTATAATCTGAGTGGGATTAGAACAATCATCTTGATCCTGATCAGCTATTGCCTGATAGTCTTCAGTATTGACTACAGTGCTCTCTGCATGTTCAGAGCAACAGATTTCAGATATGATGACAGAGGGCTTAGATTTAGGAAGGGTAAAGGTGTAAGAATTACCAGTAGAGAGACTAGAAAGATGAGTCCAAGTTTGGAACTTGAGAAAATTAGAGGCCCACTCATTGGAGGAGTCTTTTAGCAGCAACATAGTAAAAAAATCCATCCATTCAGCTGGAATAGTTACTGATGGCAACCCTGGATCTGTGTTGGCAAAGAATTTGGCCCACATCCTAACTATTGTGGGATTGGGAGCATTGAAAGTAAAGCCATGATGATCCTGTATGTTAGCCATTCCTGGGTCAAGAGCAAAAGGGTCCTGAGGCAGAGTTTGCTTGGAAGATTGCCCAATCTCATAACCTGACCATGCTAATTTAGTGTTAAGCATGTGTGAGTGGAAATCAGCTATGTCCTTGGAGGCCATATATCCTGGATCTGAACCATGCCAATCTAAACATTCTGGTTAAACTGCTGAGGGTCTTCATTTGCAGCAACCCCTTCATGATTGTTAACTGCTTCCTCATTGTTCTGATGGCCATTGTCATTGACTGCTTCTTCATTGTTCTGGGGGGACATTGTCAGCTCCATTGATCCATCTCATAAGCTCTTCTTCTGGGAAGTCCTCTGGCATGAGAGGTTGAAGATTATTGAAGTCAGGAAAGGGAACAATCTCAACCTCTAGGATAGGCAACTGAACATGATGAAGAAGATCATCAGAGTCTGTGTCTGTGTCCTCATCCATTGCTAAAACTTGCTCTTCAGGCAGTTGGGCTGTCTCCTCTATTTTTGGCAAATTCTGAATTACTTCCTCAACTGGCAATGGCACTGCACGATTATCAGCAACCTGACGTGATACATCATTTTGGTCACCCTGCTGTATTGGGATAAGAAGAGGGATATCATCATTGTTGGGCTGGACCTCATTCTGAATTGCATCCACATTGGGTTGGGCTGGATTCAGCCAAGGGGCCCAAGTAGGATTAGCAGCATTAGCTTGAAAGGCATTTGGCCCAATATTCCCATGAGGTGGTAGTGGTGGTGGTCCCTAGCCCAGCTGCCGAAATCAAATTGATTAGGATTCACATCATCTGGGTCTTCTGGTGGAAAATCTTCATCCTGTGGCATTGCTCCTAACATTCTTGTCATGATGATCTCTGTCTGTATTGTCCAACCATCTGACTCAGGACCCTCACCTTCAGAGAAGTTTAGGAACCAAGGAATAGCATTAATCCAGTGACCCTTGCCTTAACCAGAGTGCGGTCCATGTGATTGTGATTTTCCTCCCAGATGATCATCTTGCCAAATTGAGACACTGCTTTCTCAACAAGTGAGTATGACCACAGATCAAGATTGAGTCCCAGCAGCAGCAACCAAACTTCATGAGTACACACAGTGGTCCTATTTTTCCAGGCACGATCATGTGGAATGAAGAAAATGTGCAAATTCCCAAATTGGTGCGGACCACTGTTATTGAGGAAGTCTCTGTGTGACATAACTGAAAGTAACATATGCTTGTCCAAAAGGGCATGACTGTATAGCATGATATGGCATATTCATCTGCACATTCAAGAATTGAGCTAGAGTCTCAGGAATATCATCAAAGTTCATCTGGTTCTGCGGAAGGGGGTGAATAAGAGCAATGGCCACATCATCATTGCGTTTATGAATCCTTCCTGTCACCACCCTGTGCATTGGTGGTTGACTAGGAACCATAACCCGCTGACCCCATGGAGGCATGAATGGAGCTTGATCGACAAAACGGTATGCCATAGCGGGCGATCGAGCAGGTACTGTAGCAGGAATTGTGGTTTTTAGAAACCAGGCGACATGAGTTGTTACAGCAGAATGATGAGGGTTAAGCCGACTGAAGTTGGACTCACCACGCAAAGGGAGAGTGATTGATGGCGATGATGACCGCGCTGCAGCAGGAAGCACCGTCCTAGTAGCGTCGTCTTCTTCAAACTCCGGTGCCTGGAGTCACCAAGATAGACTCTAGGGGATAGCAATAGGAGTAGGAATGGAGGAAATGCCGGTGGATTCTTTAATGTATTCAGTCATAGTGCGATAAGTACACGTCCAAAATTGGTGCACGAGCCCATTATTCAGCGACTAAACCGGACGAAGTTCTCTAGAATTTGAAGGGACACCATGCGAAGATCGAGGCAGTAATTTGCAGGTACTAGAAACATGCCCAAAACAAAGGCAACATCTGCAGCGAGTGCTCGATGTGCAATTGGGCCGACTATGGGCTGGTGAAAGGCATTTAGAGCATAGAACCAGAAGGGCTCCAGAACCTGGGGTGACTTTCGCCGGATTTGGAATTGGGCCCAACACGCCCGCTTGCGAGTAAGAAACCATTTGGCAATTAACACCAACATTAACCCCTGAATGAATACACTTAAAGACTGAAATATTGCCCGATTTCAAAGGAAATTTGAAATTTGAAAACTCCATGATCAGGGAGCTCTGAGCACGGGATCCATGGCGAATGGGAACGGCTTTGGCACCGGTAGGGGGAGAACATACCGAGTTTGTCGTGTCAGGCCCTTTGTTGCGAACTGATGACCACGAGGCACGCTCTTTAGCTATCCAATTTTTATATTCCAGAACATAGTTGGGCCCCCCTCCATGCTAGAGATTGAAGAAGACTTTGTAGTTAGCAGATTCAAAGGACTTGAGCTTATAGATGTGGAATCCAACCTCCTGCGTGCTAACACTGAATCTAAAAACACGATCACTGAGGAAAAACACATTGAATAGAGGAGCATCACCACCAATGGTGGCTTGAAGGATTTTGGTGACAGAAACCTCAGTCAAATGAAACTTGCATTTGCTGAAGGAAGCAACTAGATAGAAACCTTTGGAGGGGAAGGAAGGATGAACACAAACCAAAGTTCCAAACAACCGAAGAATTTCTGTCTCAACAACCTTCCCGGGCCTGAAGTTGAGTCCGGGAAGATCCATGGTAGCGTCGAGGAAGGATCAGAGGCGGCGCCATGGCAAGATAGCCTTCAGAGTCGCCAAGATCGCCATCCACCTTGTCCTATCCATTCTTGGTTTGATTGGTTGATATTGCCTCTTGCGTCTTGTGTTTGATTGGTTGATATTGCCTCTTGCGTCTTGTGTAATCTGGCAAACTTGTTAGCCTCCAACAGTTTGATAAGTTGACCACTCTCAACTTCTGCAGCTGTAACACCCCAGAGTCCAAACGGCTCAGATCTACTCTGCACGCTGAATGCACCACCTACCAACCATCCCACTTACGCTTTCGTCCTCGCTTCGCGTAAAAGGATTAACCCGGGGATGGTGAGATAGACTCTAGAAGCCTTATATGTTGGTCTATTCCACTCTAAACAACCAAGGTGGGACTAAACTCTCCACAATATCTCATAACATTCACATGGGCCACTATGGGCCAAATTCCAAATTAGGCCGGGTGTGACAGCACCTTACCAATGGATTCAGGTAACTTGACAAGATTAATTGACGTTACATGAAGAGCTTGCAGACACCAAATGTCTGAAATAACATCAGGAAGTGTTTCATGTTCCAATCCTGAAATGTTAAGGTACCTTAAATTTTTTGTCTGTAGCATGGCTGTGAGTGCTGGTGTATGCACATATTTCACAGTGATACTGTGCAAGTGTTTTGCTTTCTTTGATGCCTTGCCAAATATGAAACCATCGTTTTCAGCAATATACATAGCACATGCCTTTCGAAATGTATTTTTGGGTGGAAGATGTCTTGTATGTTCCAATATAGAAAAATACCGGCACATCTTTGTGAAATTGGTTGCTTTCTTAGGCATGACAAGTGAAACCTCATCACCCAAAATGGATCTGGCAAGATCATGCACCAAATCATGCATCTTACATTTAACTTTCCCATCCTCTTCTTCCTTCACATCTTGTATAAAGTACATTTGCACAAGATGACTAAAGTAGTCATCGCCAATATATTCCATGTAGTTAACACCACATTCTGGGATCATATCATGAGCAATCCAGTGGTCAATCAATTGGTCTTTATCAATCAAGTAACCTTTAGGAAAAATTGAACATATTGTGAAACACTGCTTTAGATGAGATGGCAAGTTAAAATAGCTGAACCACAAACAGGCAGATACTTGACGTTCTTCACCCTCGACAGTTAATAAATTACTCTCTTTTACGGAATGCCATTGTTCTAATCATTTCTTGACACGAAGGACACCTGCAAGAACTTTAATTGCTAGCGGCACACCACCGCACTTGTTCACAATCTCCTTCCCAACTTCTTGAAATTCAAAGTTCAAATCGTTCACAGCATTTCCAAAGATTTGCTGAAATATTTGCCAGCTGTAATCCTCGGATAAGGATGGCAAATTGATTAGTGTTGTAGATTCAACTGCGCCAATAACATTTCTACTATGAGTAGTGAGTAGAATCTTGCTTGAAGTCTTGATTGATGTCCGGAAGCCACTGTTTAGGGGAGTTATGATGGAGGCTGGGCAGGGAGAGCAAGCTTGTTGGTGCAATTTTAAATATGAGTTCCTGCCAAACTTCTGTTATTCTTGTGGTTTGTTGGGGCACGTGGAAAAGGAATGTGATAAGAAGGTTTGGAGGGATGCGGACCCACAATTTGGGGATTGGTTGAGGGCGACTCCAGCCAAAAGGCGTGACCAGCGAGTCCTTGGAGGAGGGAGGAGGCAAGGAGGAGTTTGCAGCAGGGAAAGGTGGATAGTAAGGAAAAGTCCTTGGAGGATAATGAGTTGCACGATGATGGGTCAAGTCCGCTCAAGCTGAGGTCCAGCAACACAAATGAGGTAGGCGTCCAAAAAAAGTTGGTTTTTGGAGAGAGTGCTAGTACTGATAAAGAAAGTAGGGTGGAGTTAGTGGTGCAGGAGGGTGTGAGGCGTGGGGCTCCAATTGAGGGGGAAGGCGAGTAGGTGGATCTTGCTGCAAGAAAGGTGCCTGGTGATAGTACAATGGGGATGGGAGGAGCTAAAGAGGTTAACTTGCAGGGTCTGGAGTCTGTGGAAGCTTTAGCCAAGACTGGTATAGATGTGGATGGGGTGGTAAAAACAAGTTTGAGCGAGAAGGATTGATGAGGAAACAGGTGAGAAGAATGATGCTACGAAGAAGAGGCCTACTACTTTTAAAAGGCGCCCGTGTGAACCAAAGGGGACTGTGGGGGAGCAAATTGTTCCCCTGGCGGATTCAAGAAAATGTGGGGCAGAGGATGCTAGTGGAGAGGCAGAAGTTCTAAAGAAGTCAAAAGTCATGGAGGAACCAATGGCGGAAAAGATGGATGAGGACCTTTCTGAGATGGTAGGGCTGCATGGTCGGCCCTACTAGTCACAATGAGGCTGGTGGCTAGGAACTGCCGGGGTTTGGGAAATGGCCCGGCAGTTCGTGGTCTTCTGGATGTCCAGAAGGAGGAACCCGATGTTTTGTTTCTCTCTGAAACTAAGCATGATAGGAGGTGGATGGAATGGTTTAGGTGGAGGCTGAATATGGCGAATATGATGGTAAAGGATAGTATGAGGTCGAGTGGAGGCTTGGCGTTGTTTTGGAAGAAGGAGATGGACCTGAAGGTTTTGAGCTTATCCAAATATCACATTGATGCTAGGATAAAGGAGGCGGATGGTGTTTCCTGGAGGTTTACAGGCATTTATGGTGAGTCGAGAAGTGAAGCAAAGGAGAGGACCTGGGAGTTACTCCAGATTCTGAAGCATCGGAGTAAGCTCCCGTGGTTGTGCTGTGGTGATTTCAATGAAATTATTTTTAGTTGTGAGAAGGAGGGGGGAGCAGCAAGGCCAGAAAGTAGCATGCTGAAGTTTCGTGAAGTTTTGGAGGAGTGTGATTTGCATGATTTGGGTTTTGTTGGGGATGCTTTCACATGGAGGAATCATCATCATAATGTGTCCAGTTACACTAGAGAAAGGTTGGACAGGGGCACAGGGCGGTGGCAAATAGTGCTTGGCAGGCTCAGTTTCCTTTGGTTCATGTAATTAACGGTGATCCTCGGCATTCGGATCATCGCCCTATCATTGTTGAACCCGGTGTAAAGGAGAAGTCTCATTGGAGGAAACCGCTGGAGGTAATGAAAAAATTTGAAGCCCATTGGTTGGAGGAAGAGGAGTGTGGGGAGAGAGTGGCGGAGGCGTGGGAGAATGCAATTAGAGGGGGTGATATGAGTCTCATGGAAATTCAGTCACGGGTGTTGGGGGAGTTATGGTAGTGGGATAGTGGGGAGCTTGGGGATCTGGAGAAGCTAATTAAAAATGCTAAAAGAGAATTGGAGAGGTGGAGGAGGGGAGCTATCACTCAGGAGCATATATATCGGGTGCATCTGTTGAGATATAAGCTAGAACGCCTCTTGGACCAGCAATATGTTTATTGGAAACAGCGAGCACATTCCACTTGGCTGACCAAGGGTGATCGGAATATGAAGTTCTTCCATGCCCAAGCTTCAGAGAGGAAAAGGTGAAATACTATAAACAAGTTGAAGGATGATGGGGGTGGAGAGGTGTTGGGGAAGCATCTAAAAACTTTTATTGCTTATCAATACCAGCAGCTCTTCATGTCTTCTGCAGGTTCTCATATTGGTACTATTCTTGATTATGTTCACCCCAAGGTCACGCAAGAAGCAAATAATCATCTTGCTGAGCCATTTACAAACGATGAAGTATGGGAAGTCTTAAAGGATATGGGGGAATTGAAGGCACCACGAGCAGATTGTATGCCTGTTGTTTTCTATAAGAAGTTCTGGTCTCTTGTGGGGACTAATGTTAAAGAGGAGGTGCTTAAGGTGCTTAATGGGGCTGCTATGCCAGCAGGCTGGAATGATACAGTTATTGTCCTTATCCCCAAAACAGCTTCGCTGGAGAGGTTAAAGGATCTGAGGCCCATCAGTTTGTGCAATGTGGTGTATAAACTCATTTCTAAAGTTCTAGCAAATAGACACAAGCTGGTGTTGCCGGAGATTATTTCATCATCCCAGAGTGCTTTTGTTCCGGGAAGACTGATAACTGATAATGTCCTGCTAGCTTATGAGCTGACACACTATTTAAATCAAAGGAAGAAAGGAAAAAATGGGGTGGCTGCTATCAAACTTGATATGAGTAAGGCCTATGATAGAGTGGAGTGGAATTTCTTGGAGAAGATGATGTTGAAGCTGGGTTCCTTAGAGCAGTGGGTGGAAAAGGTAATGAAATGTGTATCAACAGTGAGATATTGCATCAATGTTAATGGGGATTATTCTAATCATATCTACCCACAGCGGGGCCTTCGTCAAGGTGACCCTTTGTCCCCTTACCTATTTATTTTGTGCGCAAAAGGGTTATCGGCCATGTTACAAAGAGCACAAGATGAAGGGAAAATTTAGGGTATTAGAGTGTGCAGGGCAGCCCCAAGAATTAATGACCTCTTTTTTTCAGATGATTCGCTGATTTTTTTTAGGACTTCTAAGGGGGACGCTCAAGAATTGAGAAGAATTTTACAGGTCTACGAGAGTGCTTCAGGACAGGTGATGAACAGGGATAAATCTTCTGTCCTTTTCAGCCCAAACACAAACCCAAATGATAGGCATGAGATGAGACAAATTCTAAACATCCAATCGGAGGCAAAGAGTAAGATATCTGGGCTTGCTAGTGTCTATTGATAAATCAAGACAGAAGGCCTTTGAGTATATAAAGAAGAAAGTGTGGTTACGCGTCCAGGGATGGCAGGAGAAGCTTTTGTCTAAAGCAGGCAAGGAGATCCTAGTGAAGGCTGTTGCCCAAGCAATTCCGACATATGCTATGTCTTGCTTTGAGTTGACCAAAGGGCTATGTGATGAATTAAATTCCATGATTGGAAGGTGGTGGTGGAGTCAAAATGATAAGGAAAATAAAATTCATTGGTTGGCGTGGGATAAACTGACTTTACCAAAGGAAAAGGGAGGCTTGGGCTTCAGGGATCTATATCTGTTTAATATAGCTATGCTAGCAAGACAAGCTTGGAGAATTCTGGTTTTCCCTGATACTTTGTGTGGCCAAGTACTGAAGGCTAAATATTTTTCCAATGGCAGCATCCTACATTGTGTACCACATGATGGGATATCCTACACTTGGAGAAGTATTCTGAAAGGAGTTGAATTGCTGAAGGAGGGGATAATTTGGTGGATAGGCAATGGTGAGTCAGTGAATATTTGGACGGATCCATGGATACCACATGGAGCACACGGCGTCCAGTGACTTGCAGAGGGACAGATTGTTGGACCCAAGCATGGGAGATTGGGATAAACAATTAGTACAGGACATTTTTTCTGAATTTGATGCCGAGGCAATTCTCAAATTAAAAGTAAACCAGGACCTAGAGGATAGACCTGCATGGCATTATGATAGAAAAGGGTTATTTTCAGTTAAGTCAGCATATAAATTGGCAATACAAAGAAGAGAAAATGAAAGAGGCAGGGATGCAACGTCTTCCGGGACAGCCTTGAATGGACAGCTGCCTTTCAGATGGGATAAAATATGGAATATGAATGTTCCAAATAAGGTCAAGATGTTTATGTGGCGCTTAGTGCATAATGGCCTGGCTGTACGCCGAAATTTGGCACGAAGCAGAATTTGGGAAGAAGGAAAAGTCGATGATCTCCGGACACCAGTGTAAAAGTGAAAAATGGGAGCCACCCCCAGAAAATATGTACAAGATCAATATTGATGGCTCTTTTAAGGAAATTTCAAGCAAGGGTGGATGGGGTTTTGTAATAAGGGACAACAGTGGTCAATTCTGGAAGGAGGGTGCGGTAATCTGATGAGAGTGGCTAGTCCACTTCAAGCTGAAGCATTGGCTGCGTTGTACAGTTTGGAGAGAGCATATCAGCTGGGGATGGCAAGAATCATACTGGAGATGGATGCAATACAGCTTGTGAAGGGGCTTACAACTGTGGATCTGGATCAGAGTGTGGATGGGGGCCTCTTTAAGAAGATCAGAGACTTTATCAATGCTTTTTTTATCATTATATTATACGGCATTGTCCGAGAAGTTGCAACAAGATAGTTGATTGCCTTGCAACACATGGGGCGAGCATGGTTAGCTCTGGCTCAGCTGTTTTCATGAGCCATGTCCCCGAATTTGTTACCAGCATTGTCTCTGGGGACCTGCCCAGAGTTGGTATCTGATGGAAACAAGCTTTACAACAACAACAACAACAACAACAACATAGGCCCTGTTTGGATACTCTAGCTCGGCTAGAGGTTAGAGCTAGTTTCTAGCTCTGGACTAGCCTTGAACTAACTCTAGCCCAAGAGGTGTTTGGATGCAAGGGTTAGATTAACAATAAATGTACTTTTCTAACCATTTAGCTCATTTAAACCATTTTTCTAGCCGGATTTGGTGTGGCAGGCTCTTGTGTGGCCTCCTCCCGCACAAGATTGAGCTGAAGTCTGCAAGTAAAGCAAAATGATCACATCAAGGCATCCCCAATTCACAGACACTAGGCTTGTCAAATTCAGGCAGTGATGTTCAAATCTATCAACAATTTGCCTGCCAATCAAACCAAAACCATTTCTCTTTTTTCCCCTAAAGCAACTTCGCAGCCCAAAGCTAAGGGTACAGCCATTCACGAACTGATCCACACGACTAAAAACGAAATACAGATCAGAGCACAACAGAGTGGGGCCGATCTGGAGGTACGGAGACGTGGCTCACTCTCACCTACGCAGCAAGTGTCCCGGTGGAGGCGACTTGCTGTGGCCGGAGCTTACGGCGGTGGCGGCCTTGGAGACGGAGGGGAAGGGCACGGCGAGAGGGAGGGAGGCGGCGCGGGCGACCGAGATCCGCCTCTGAGGGGCCACCGGCGCTGCTCCTTTGGCGGATTGAAGCGGTGGCGGCGTGGTTGGGACCGGCGGCGGCGCGAGTCGCGATGTGGGGAGGCGAGTCGCGATGGGGGGATGGGAGTCGCGAGGATCCGGGGCGGGTTGAGTAATAAAAAATAAGAGTTTCCAGTGGGCCCCACCAGAACTAGCCCAAATAATCACCTCTTTTGAGGGATAGTTTTTTTGGGGTGGGCTAGTTGCAAATAACCCACTCTAGCCCTCCTGTTTGGATACTTTTGGACTAGTTGAGTTCAAACTAGCACAAACTAGCTCTAGCCCCTAGATCCAAACAGGGCCATAGCCTTTTGTCCCAAGCAAGTTGGGGTAGGCTAGAGATGAAGCCCAGAAGAGACGAAAAACAGGGAGACACATAAAAGAACATAAAGGGCACAAGACAGAAAGAGGTCACGGTTCAGGCACGTTGATTGCCAGTCCAAGCGCTCCTGTCCATAGCTAAATCCTTGGAGATATTTCACTCCTTAAGGTCTCTCTTAACGGACTCGTCCCAAGTTAGTTTAAGTCGACCTCTACCGATCTTTACATTGTCGGCCCGCTTTAGAACCCCACTACGCACCTATCTCAACCGATGTTGAATCAATTTCTCCTTAATTGGTGCCACCCCAACCCTATCCCGAATATCGTCGTTCTGGACTCTATCCCTTCTTGTGTGCCCACAACACCAACGCAACATACGCATCTCTGCTACACTCCTTGTGATGGAAACAAGCTTTCCCGTATAAAAAAAATCCTGCTTTCTGGTGAACCATTCTTCACAAGAACCATGAATTCTCCCCATTTATTATGGTCTTCATTCCAAACATCATCCAATATAAGCAAGAACCTATTATTGGTCAACTTGTCTGAGATTTTATTTGCCATATTCGTGAAAGAAAGGTCTTCAGACTTCTCATTAGGAATAGCGTCAAATAGCTTCTTGATCATTTTGTTAACATGAAATTCCTGAGACACATGAACCCATAGTGTAACAGTAAAATGATTCTTTATAGTTTCTACATCATTGAAAACCAACTGAGCTAGGGTAGTTTTCCCAGAGCCACCAAGTTCAACTATAGAAACTATATTGATTCTCTGTTGGTCATCTGTCTCTAGCAGCTTAGATATTGTTTGCTGCAACTCTTGGTCTCTTCCAATTACTGCTGCCCCATCCACGAAGGGCAATGTTTGCCTATTCACAGCTGTATTGTTTATATAGCTAGCAGGGTCACTGTCAACCACTGAATTCAAAGCAGTTATTTGCTTCACAATGTCATCAAAGGTCTTCTTGATTTTCTTGATCTTTTTTGGCAGCCTTGCATTGAAATACAAATGATTTTGGTTTTGTGCGCAGGTATCTGGACACAAATCCAACTTCACCATCAGCTTCATATTTTTCAGCCTTCAGTTGGAATTCATCCACAGCATCATCAACCTCATAAACAGCTTCTTTCAACTTTTAGAGCGATGGAGAATCCCCCATAGCCCTGTCTCCTGCTGCTTCCAGCCGTTGATTGATCTCCAGAGCTAGATCTTGGAGTTCCCAGAGGTCCTTTGCAACGCCCACTATAGAGCTGTACTCTTTGATGACAAGTGGAGCTAACTTGTTGCACACACGCTTCAACGTTGCAGATACTGCTGCAGACACTGCAGCAGCTTCCATACCAACCATGTTTGTTTAAGCGCCCAGATTTCCTATAAATTGAATTTTGCAAATAAGCAGGCTTTTTCTTTGTAAAGCAAAAGAGTCATAGAATCAGTTTCCCATATTCTGACCTGCGAAGACAAGTGTAGCTTCTTGATTGATGAATGCTGCTGAAGTGGGGCTTTTTACTTTGCAGGCATGCCTTCAGAGCCTTCCTGTCCCTGCCATCACAAGGAGCAGCCGAAAGGGGAGAGAGGTCAATGGGATTGTCGAAACCTTGGTAGGACTAAAGAAAGGGAGAGCCCAGCGAGTGCTCCAAAACGAATAGCCCCGCCTTGCATTGCATCAATCAAATAGGGAAATGAGAGGTGAAAAAGTTAAAGATGAACATACCATACCAGAAAGCCAAGTAGAGAAGAATCAACAGCTCTGTCTTTAGTACTACCTGTGAAGAGTCTGAAATTGCTGGGGTAAACAGAAAGATTAGAAGGCGGTGGACTGCTGGAGTGCAAACTGTATGTCATAATCAAGTAGAATAGCGTCAATACCTGGATCTCAGACGATATGTGTTGCTGCTTTTGCCTCTGACATCTCCCAATGCCGCGCTCCTTCTCCCCTGAGCGAGGTGTGCGTGCAAGCATTGAAGCAATCGGAGCTGGATCTGCCCTAGGAAGGCGCAACTGACCTTACTCGATCGAGCCTCTGGATTGGATCTAGGGCCTGTTTAGTTCTCAAAATTTTACAAAATTTTTCAAGATTCTCTGTCACATCGAATCTTTAGACGTATGCATGAAACATTAAATATAGATAAAAAATAAAACTAATTACACAGTTTAGACAAAATTCACAAGACGAATCTTTTAAGTCTAATTAAATTATGATTGAACACTAATTGTCAAATAACAACGAAAGTGCTACGATACCTTTTTCTAAAAATTTTCGCGAACTAAACCAGGCCCTAGATGGCCAGGCTTCCTTCCGCTACTGCCTACTACCTTGTGAAGTTGCTAAGGGCAGGTTTAGTCGCAAATTTTTTTGCAAAATGATACTGTAGCAAATTTCGTTGTTATTTAGCAATTAGTGTCTAATCATGGTCTAATTAGGCTTAAAAGATTCGTCTCGTCCATTTTATCTAAACTGTGTAATTAGTTTTTTTATCTATATTTAATGCTTTATGCATACGTCTAGAGATTCGATGTGACAAAGAATGTTGAAAAATTTTGCAAAATTTTTTGCAACTAAACAGGCAGTGCATACGTGCAACTAAGCAAGTGCCGGGCAGGAAATGCTGGAGGCTCCCATACCCAGAGGCGGAGACGCGGAGTCAACAAGTCGCCGGAGCACCGTACACTCCTGACTCCTCCACATGGCTGTTGGCCCAGTGCTAGTGTTTTTCTTTTATTATTTTTTTTATTTTTTTTCTTTTTAGTTCTTCTGGTAATCTGGGCCCTGGATGACAAACAGACTCCGATTTCAAGAGCTACCAACATATGTCACGAGACTAGACTTTATGTACAAAAAATTTGTGCCGGATTAACCACAATTACACTACACAGTGGCCGTGCCCAACTATGCATTTTCACAATACATGTCACAGTCCTTCTGAACCCAAACACATTTCCACGATGGATGAGGAATGTGTAGGTCTTGTCCTCAGTGTTGCCCTTGCATGCAGGTGCAACTCCCAGTTAAACACTTTCAACTCCAATACAAGCCAAGGTCACTAGCTCAGAACTGCGTCCAGCTCCCTCTGCTTGGGCTTGCTATTCCTTCTCCTGCGCCGCGCGGTGCCTGGAGGTGCCTGAACGATGCACAGCAGTTCAGAAATCACGAAGTTCTCCAGGGAAACTGTTCATAAATATCCACACCGTCAGACATTGTTACCTTCTCTTCAGCCTTAAGCGAGTCCATGAGATCTCCCATGCCTGCTATTGCTTCTTGTCCTTGCACCATACTCATCAACTTCTGCATCTGAGCACGCATTTGGAAAAGCTGGGCAACCAGTTGGCTCACCTAATAATCATGAGAAATAACAAAAATACAATCTTGTTAGCTCCATGGTTTGGTATAACTAAAGCATTATAGACTTCTGAAGACTGGTGATAACATAAGAATGAAACTAAACCTCACCTCTTGTTCGGTCTTTCCAGACTCCTCAGCCACTCTTATCCTCCTCTCACGTGATTCAGCCAGTAACTCTGGCTTCTCCCTTTCCTCTATGCAACCCAGAAAACATACAATTAGGCATCCATGTCCACAACTCAAGTAAGCATCCAATTAGGCTTCCTATATATAGCTAAAAATCAGGGCAAAAACGTACCAGCAGTCATGGCATTGATCATTGACTCCACGAATGCAAGTCTTTTCTCAGCTTCTCGAATTTGCGCAGGAGTTATCTGTTTATCGTATCAAACTTAAACATGCTTGTAATGCACAGCTGTAAAGTTGGAGAACATGTTTAACTCCACATGCTCATGTACCTTGTTCATGCCTGGCATCATTCCAATAATGCGGCTCATGGAACCCATTTTCGCAACATTTTGAGATTGTTTTAAGAAGTCGTTGAAGTCGAATTTTGCACTCATGATCTTTTTCTGTAATTCTACAGCCTCTTCTTGCCGCATCTATTTGTACCACATGTAGAGTTGTAAATAACATACAATCCTCACAATATTGCTTACACAACAAAGGAGCAGTTTTACAGGAAGCTACTTACAACTTCTTGTGCCTTTTCAACAAATGAGAGTACATCTCCCATTCCCAAAACTCGCTGTGCCATGCGATCAGGGTAGAAAAGCTCAAGGTCCTCCAATCGTTCCCCACGCCCAACAAATTTGATGGGCTTCCCAGAGACCTGCATGGTCAATTAAGCAGTGATGTTCTCTTATATCAGCTGGAAACAAAAAATGATTACATACTACAGTGCATGGACACAGCAACTGGCAGGGATTAAAGACTGCTGAGATTTATACATGCAGTGCAGTCCAAAAGTTAGTTCTATATGATATTTTTTTTCTTCATAACTGCAGCAAGCAAGTGAAAAAGGAAACTACAAAGATATATGCAGATGGTGCGAAAGTTATGCTAGTGAAAAACTGCCATCAACACTATTGAACTACAGAAGTGCTGATTATCAATTAGCAAAATAAGGTGAAGTTGAATAGTAAAATTGATAGATAATAATCTTCATTGCATCATTAACTAATAGAAATGATTTCTGGTAAATGACTACCTCTTTAACACTTAGTGCAGCTCCGCCCCTGGAGTCACCATCCAATTTAGTCAGTATAGCACCAGTGATACCAATCTCAATATTGAAGGTGGTAACTAGTGCTGCATATCAGAAAGAAATAGTTTATGTTGCTGTCACAATACTATATTGCTCACTGAGAATTTATCAACAGAACAAAACCATCCTGTGTAGAGCCAAGAACAATAAAAACTGTTAACATTTTTTAATAGAAAAACTTTAGAGCAATAGCCAGTTTCCTGACTAACCATGCTTTTGCTGAAGTACCAACCAATGTTGACTAAATTTTGGCCCTTGGCATCACCCACGCTGCAACAATGGAAAGAAGAAACAGATGGATACCTGCAGCTTCTTGGCCAGTCATGGCATCAACGACAAGCAGAACTTCTGTAGGATTAACAGCCTTCTTCACTTCTTTCAATTCATCCATCATTGATTTATCAATCTGAATGGCAGAAAGGTCATCAGCTGGTGTCAATGATTCTAGTTTGTATGACATATGAATTATAAGTTTTGTATAAAGGTATGGATAAATCAGGCTCAAAGTAGAATTCCATAAGTTGGCACTTGTGACTGAAATTAAAATATAATGAAGATTAACCTGCAGTCTTCCAGCAGTATCCACCACAATAGCATCAATATTCTTGCTTTCGGCCTCTTCCATAGCATTCCCGGTTATTTGTGTAGGTTTGGCTTCTGTCCCTTCTGAGTAAACTGGTACACCTACCTGTCAATGCTCAAAAGAAAAATAACTCAATGACATAATTGTGGTACTGCATTTCAAAAGCAGATGTAATATGATGGGTTTAACTTCCAAGTTTTGAAACAATCTGAGGGCATCTTGGCCCCTTAAATTGGAGATATATTACCTACAACTATTCAGTGGCAAAAAAGCAGTTCGACATGAAGGCTCAAGGGGGTACCTGTTTACCCAGTATAGTGAGTTGATCAATGGCGGCAGGCCTGTAAACGTCTGCAGCAACAAGCATACAACTCTTCCCCTGTAACCTAACTCTGGTATAAGTATCTACAGGTTATCAAGCATTAAGTGCTAGATGCACGAAAATCAAAGGGTGAGGGATGCACCAGTTTCTTCAAATAGAATGCAAGCTTTGCGCAAACAGTAGTCTTCCCAACACCCTGTAGACCTGCGAGCAAGATAACTGTCGGGCCACTTTTTGAAAATACCAGATCTGATACTTCTCCACCCATCAGTTGTACAAGTTCGTCATGCACAATCTGCAGCACCAATCAGATTATTTTTCCTCTTCCAGAAATTAATTAGTTCAAAAGGCTGTTTGTGTTTTCATTTAGCATAGACTAATAACTGAACATTTTAGATAAGACTGTCTGTGCATGTTATACTATTTTCTTTGCTGGCATGATTCAGTATTCCTCCAGAGAATACGGAACTTATAACACTAAGAAACATTAAATGTATTAAAGTTGTGGAGAACACCAAAGTGAAACAAATGAAACGATTCTCCCAAGCAAAAGTTCTAGCACTCATTATCAGAAAATTCCTTAATGCCAGTGTGACGTGGACGTACCTTCACTAATTGTTGGTCCGGTCGGACTCCTCTGATAGCATTTGCACCTAAAGCCTTATCACTAACAGATGAAACAAACCGTCTCACAACGGGCAAACTAACCTGACGAAAGCAGGAGAAACATCAGTCCTCACACTATATAGGTATAAATGAACTGATGAGTGGAACTTGAAAATGCAAGGTACTGACATCTGCTTCCAGAAGCGCTCGCCTAATGTCCCGCATTGGTTCGGCAATATTTTCCTTTGTTAGCACGTCTGGAATGAAATGAGCAATGTGTTAATCATAATGCTCACGAGTAAGTTATTAAACGACATACTTTGGTTCAAAAAAGCAAAATTACACAGAAGTGCAGAACAAACAGCACTACTAAAAAATTAACAAGCACATAACACCTATATTCTTACAATCATATGGTTCGACAAGCAAACATAGGAGCACACTACAAATGATTGTGTAATGCCCATCGGGTAAGCAAGTACTGAACTCGTATTTCAGTACTAGTCCTTGCTACATTACCAATTCAAGTACCGACTACCGAGGCCAGCCAAGGGCAGTGCTACGATTACCTTCCAGAGCTCCTCATGAAAATATCCTCTCAACGCATGAAAAAACAACAGAAAGGACGCATTGATCGTAGGAATGAAGAGGGAGCAGAGCCACGCACCAACGCCGCGCAGCTTGTTCCAGGCGGACTCGAGCCCGGTGGTGAGCTGGCCGAACATCTCCGCGCGCACAACCAGCCCGCTCCCCCTCCTCCGTGTCCTCCATACCTAAAACCCCAGACGTAAGCACGCATCCCGAAATATCAAGCCCGCCAGGCAATGCAATTATGCAACCTTCTTCCGCGTGCAAAAACTGAATGAACCAAAGCTAGCTAGCGAACCGGAGAGCGGGCGGGGGTCCGGGCCGCGCGGAGGTGGACGGAGGAGGCCGTGGAGGACCCGCCACGCTGGAGGTAGGCGAAGATTGGCTTCCCTGCCGAGCGGCGGGCGGCGGCCGGGGACGAGTGGAGCGCGAGCGCGGGCGCGGTGGCCTCCATTTCCGCGGCGGAGGGGCAAAGAGAAGAGAAGAGAAGGGAGAGGGAAAGCAGGAGCGGACGACGCCAAGTGGCTTGCTGGATAAGAGCGAGCGAGCGAGCGAGCGCTTGGTTTCAGGTGGGCCCCCGATGAGGAGAAAGAATCCTTTGGGCCGAAATGTTCCGTGGCCTGCGTAGCGTTCATTAAGCGAAACGGGCCTTTGTTGAATACACTGCGCCTTCTTACGCGTAATCCTAGTAAGGTCATTTGAGCCCATCGAGTGTAGAGGACGCGTTTTATTTTCGACAAAGAATGCAAAGCTCTTTTAGTTCGCAACATATTCGTTTGTTGTACGAGTACTTAGGTCGATAAACCTCCTAGCTGTATTTTTTTCTATTTTTTAACAAACGAATGTAACAATGTTCTTAGATGAATAAAGCTTGCTGAATGGCTTAGTCAAAAATATATATATTCCTTCCATTCTATAATAGATAATTTTATAAGTTATAACATTTAAGTTTTGTTCCAAAATACTTGATTCTCACTTCCCGGTGTATATTTCTCTTTACTCAACACACCTTTATCTTTTCTCAATACTCCTTAAGGGGTACTTGTCTTTTGGTTCCAGCGTTGGTTTCCGTAAGAGCATCTCCAATAGTTCCCAAAATAATACTTGGTCAATCAATGAGTTTTCCAAGTACCTAAAAAATGCTGGGAGCATATTTGCTAGGTTACTCCAACAATTTCTAAAATCTCGCTCTTAAAATGTAGAAGACAATTTTGCATAAGAAATCCTGAATTATTTATAAATCACCCCAACCAATTTTATACTTTCTTTCTCTCTTGTACATTTGCATTGAGAATCCTATCCTACCATTTATTCTTTCCATGTTCTTCCACCCCCAATTGGCGAATAGAGTTGAGATAGGGAGTTGTTGGACAGCAGTTTTTTTCCAACTTTGCCAGAGAATCTAAATTGAGAGTGGGTTATGGAAACTCTTGGAGATGCTATAAAATATCATCTAATATAGGACAAAGAGCGTACTTTTTAGTATCAAAATAGTCTCAAATGAAAAACTCATACACTACAAAGTTGCAGATGTTATCCTTCTCTACAATCTTCGTATAAATTTTATCTTCATCCGAGTTTATATATAAAAGTTATAATTTTTAAAGATGAGCTAGTAGAGAAAAAATCCACCAATTCAACCAGCAGTAACCAATATTCCACCAACTTCATAGTTTTCTATTTTTTATTCAGCCAAATAATTTTGCAAATAAAAAACGAATTTTTTAGAATAAAAAACTACAAAAATAAAAACTCCTTGCCCAAACGTGGTTTCATTTTGTGGCCCATGAGCGGCCGATCTGGTTGCCCAAATTTGGCACGTTGTAATAACCAATCACGGGGCTTTCCCTACTCAAGTGGCCCTGCCTTTTCACACAACTCCAACCTACAGTAGCAAATCATTTTCTATTGGTTGGTGGCTTGGTGCAGGAATTACAGTGCAATGCATGCGTGAAGATGCAGCGGAAAAGAGATGCTCAGCTGATTCGCCTGGTGAAGCGATCGATCAGTTGTGCCATACAGATCACTGAAGAATCAAGAATCATCTTTTAAAAAAAAAAGATACGTATATATCAAGGATGAAGAAAGGTGGAATCTGAATTTCTGACTGAATAGGACGGGCATAACGCTTTTCATCACTTTCTGAAAAACACTTTATCGAAACCTTAATTAATTAGGTAGCCGATGCTTCTCATAAGCATGATTACACCATTGCATCATCATCATCACCCATAGGATAATAAATATCGATCTTGTGCAAGTATGCCAAGTATATCAACGAACCCCGACGATCACCTAGCGCTCGCCGTCGTCGTCGTCTATGCATGAGTTCTTGCAGGGGCGGAGCTACAGGGTGGTCCCTGTGGGCCACGGACCACCCTGAGTTTTGGCCCAAAGTCCAGTAACGATTTGTTTTTCGGCCACAAACTTAGCTGGGCTGCAGCCTGTGTGCCTGTTAGTCCGTATCTGACGCTCTGTGGTCATCGATTCATCTTCCGAAGTCGGAACTGTCGAAGACTCGAAGCCACATCTCTTCTCGACGCCTGGACCGGGTCTCTGCAGTGCATCGCCGCAGCCGTCGCGGTGCCGGCCGCTGGACGTCGGAGTAGGCGAGTAGCAGTAGCAGGCTAGCAGGTTAGCAAACAGCAACGCACGACCTGTGACATCTATACGATCTTGATGTCCTTCCTTTTATACAGGTTCCGTCCTATTTCTTTTTCTATCTATATATATCAATTGATTATGCCCTAAATAGGACTACAGGTTTACAAGACGGCAGCTATTCAGTTAACTTCACGGGAGCAATTCACAACGTGCAAGTTGCAAAAGCACCCACGGTAGTACGGTACGCTGAAATAAATTAGTTCTTATTTCACCTTAATCAATCTTAAGATTCTATTGTACTACTAGAATAGAATGATTAATTGAAACATTATATCACTAAATTTTGGGGCTATTTACTTCTCTTGCAGATTTGTTGAAAAATGAAGAGGAGTGGTGATATTGCCTCTCTTTTCCAAAAATATGCATCAAAGAAGAAGGCTTCTTCTCAGTCTCCTTCCGTGGCTGCAACGGTTCCAGAAGAGCATACTGAAGAACAAGAAGATGCACCAGATCAAGATAGAGCCGCTGAAGAAAATGTAACTCCAACTCCAATGCCTCCAAGTCCACCTCTGGTTGCCGAGAAAGAACCAATTTATGATATCAGTCGGCTTCCACTTGATCCGGGGGAGAGACAACCCATTGCAAATTATCCTGTCAATGATCAAGATGCAGTTCGACGATCATATATTATTAAAGGTCCATTCCAACCCTATGCACATGATTTTGAAAGTAGAAAAATTGGAGATAGGGATCGGAAATTCAATCCCACATGAGAAAAGATGAATTGTTCAAAGGCATAAATAATCTTGTTGACCTGTTAGTAAAACTTGTTGAAACAAAGAGGGACAAAGTTTATCATTGGGTCTATTTACTTATCAAGTTGGTATTGCTTCTACCGGTGGCTACTGCAAGTGTTGAAAGAATATTTTCTACAATGACTTTTATCAAGAACAAGTTGAGAAATAAGATGGGTGATAGCCTTCTGGATGATTGTCTAATGACTTTTATTGAGCGGGATATCTTTTTACAATTGAGTGAAGAAGAGATTATCAACACTTTCATGGCTATTAGAAGGCGCAGACCTGATAAGAAGAAGAAGAAGTAGTGACATATTGTTCTTCAACAATTATGGGCATGCAATATTTAAATTCTATGTTAAGAAAGTTAGACCCATTTATTTATGAACTCTATATGTCCTTTTTTTCTTAGTTGTGTCATATACTTGTGTACCAACGTGTTAAATTTATCGTGGCTAAAAAAAATTTTAGACAATGGACCACCCTAGCTAGAAATCCTGGCTACGCCACTGAGTTCTTGCCACGGTGGTCGTCGTCGTCACCTCCGTGCACCACCTCGTCGACGCTCACACCGGCTGCCGCTGCTGCGGCGGCGGCGGCCGCGAACTGCAGCCTGAGCCGGCCGCCCTCGCGCGTGGCCTGCAGGAGCTCCTTGCCGGGGATCACCCTCTCCAGCAGCACGAACCGGCCGTCCTCCCGGAACGACATGAAGCACACGTACGGCTTGCCGCCGCGCCCGATCGACCGTATCGGCGGCGGGAACGTCTTGGGCTGCCTCTCCTTCTCCTTCTTCACCGCCTCCGCGGCGCCGGCGTTCGCACCGTCCGCCGTCTCGTCTGTGCCCTTGAGCGCGGCGGCCTCGGCCTCGGCCTCGGCGTCGCCGTCCTTGAACATGTCGTCGGCGTCCACGGTGCTCTCGGAGCCGAGCCCCTCGGTGCAGAGCAGAAGCGACGCGGACGAGGAGCCCTTCTTGGCGCAGAAGCTCGCGCTCCTCTTCACCGTGGCCACGGTGGCCGCCGGCTTCGGCCTCAGCAGCGCGTCCAGCGACGAGTCGTCCTTGCTCTTATTCTCGGCCTCGGCCGCGATATCCAGCCACGACGGCATGCGCGAAGGAGGGGACCGCGGCGGCGGCTGCGGCGACGACGTTGGAGGCAGGAGGAGGACGTCGCCTCGGTGGTCCGGCTGCTGCGGCTTCTCCTGGAAGTGGAGCTCGCCGAAGATCTCCGTGATGGACGCCGTGTCGATGGGCTTGCTGCTGGGGTGGTGGTGGTGAACGTTGCGGTTCCACGCCGACAGCGCCTCCAGCAGCGTCGGGTTCTCCGGCAGTGGCTTCTCGAACAGCCGCCTCAGCCCGCCGTCCGCCGCGGCCAGCGGCGCAGCCATCTCCTGCTTATCTCTGGACAACATGCACCTGCCTGCACGGCTGCACAAGTGAACAAACGTTTCAGTTCTTCTGCGTCTGCTGTTCAGAGTTCAGACACCAAACACCATGTCAGTCAGTTGGGACTTGAGAGATGTGCCACTCTGTTCTGCTTACCTGCAACTGCAAAGGAGTTGCTGCTCAAGGATGTGCAGAACAGTTTTGAGGTTTGTGACTGACTGTCAGGAGCTAGACTCAAATTTTTGTGTTTCTCTGAATTGTGACTTTGTGAGCCTGGGAGAAAGATGTATTTATATATATGTATATATATACTACTAGGAGAAGAAAAAAAAAGGAGCGGTGGAGAAATATGCAGGGCTTTCTGTGGCTGTGGAATTGGAATATACTTGCATATGTCACTTCAGTTTTAACAAGTGGAGGATATGGCCGTCAGTACAGCGCTAAAGGCATTGGTTTTAAACAACCGCCACTGCCCACTGCAGTGATAAGAAAGAATCCATTTTCCATTTTCTATAATGTCTCTTTAGGGATGAAAATCTTACAGTTGAATGCAACAATTATCTTTCGAGTCCGCGAAATGTCGATGTACTTTGCACGAGTGATCAGTTGCGTCAATGTTCCGATTCCGTAACAGAAGTTGATCTGTCCTCATAGTGCTGATGGCGATCTTGCGGTGGCTTTTTGTCTCGCCTGAGCAAATTATGAAGCCCAGGGTGGAAATTCCGATAAGGTCAGCATACCAATCTGTCTGCTAAAGCTAGATTCTAATTTCAAGTGGTGCTAAAGCTTTACAGAGGGATGATTTTCTCCATACAGTAGTGTACATGCCTTTGTCACTGATAAGGAACAGTGTTTTCCTCTCACTACAAATCAGTGAATAGTACTTTTCAGCCTGACTTTTCAGCAAAGCGAACAGGGCTACAGGAGGGGCCTTCACTGATGTAAATTTATATAAAGAAAAGGAGAGTTTATACAACAAAAGAAAGAAAATTACACAACAAGTCTAGCCGTTCAACAGTTTGTGAAAAATACTTATGTATATAATCATGAACTTTTTATGAATTTAAGGAAAAGGAGAATAACACCAATGTTATCTACAAGAGGGAATAAGGGGGCTTCCAATACCGACAAGGAACAAAGCATTGGAAGTCACCACACCACAGAAAGAGAGGAATTCGTCAGATTTATTATACCTTAACAATCATAGAGCGTGGGCAAACCTCTCTTTTTTCCCCATGCTGTTTCATTGTCTGAATGGAAGGGCGGTGGGCGTCGTTTTGCTTGTTTAAAACGTGTATTCTTCTTTCTGAAAGCTAAAAATCTTACCGCAGATCCAATAAACTTAAAGGAAAAACCAATGGAGAGAAGATTAGATAAAGCTACCTGAAAAGGGTCATGGATACGGTGCTTGAGAGCTCAGTTCAGACAGTTCATTGCAGCGCAAAAAGTCATTCAGTTTCTTTAGCACCGTCACTCCAGGAATCACCAATCAATGGGTGTTTTAGATATCAGAATATCAGCACTAACTTGCGTACATGGATGATCTGTATCTTTGTAATGCACACCATCAAGTCTTTGCTTGAGTATTCTGGGACAAAAATTGACCAGTCCTCATAGCTGTGATCTTGCAGTGCCACTTGTCTGCCGTGCACAAATTATACTACAGCTGAAGATGGCAACTCCGATAAGGTCTACATAGCAATCTGTCTGCCCAGATCAGATTCCGATTTCAAGTGGTGCTAGAACCAACCAATCACTGCACAAAGATTTTTGCCTACTGGTACTGTACTTCTCACAGAGAATCACGCTAGTGTGATCTTGAGATTGGAATACAGAGCTTCCAAATACCGACAGGGAATAAAGGATGAGAGCCACATCAACAAAGAACAACACAGCTAGCTGATAAGGCAGAAATCAAGGTAACTCAAAATCATCCTTGATTGTCTGACTTCTCATTGTTGAGTAGGCCTAAAAGATAGGATGAAATAGCAATTGGTGATGACTGGCTTGTTCACACTGTATTTGTCACGAGAGCTAGAAAACCTTTGCACAGATTCTGTAAGAAAACCTTTGCACAGATTCTGTAAGCCTGTAATCGAAAAAGAATGAAGGAGAGGAGGTAGAATAAAGCTACATGATGCAATGAAAGAAGGCATGAATATGGTGCTTGAGAGCTCAGTTGCAGACAGTCCAGCATAGGACAATTATACTGTCGAAAAGGATAAGCAACTCAGAGCACTGAGAGAAAGGGGGACAAAAATAAAGCATTAAACTTTCCAAAAGTAAAACACAAAGAGTAATCAACCCAAGCTGCAATCAGAAATTTTGAAAGGAGTGCAGAGAGCATAACAAGGTACTAAGTGATAAGACGAGCACAGCACAGGTCATACCTGAACTTTCAGGCACTTCATAAATCATAATTTAGGCATTGAAGAGATTTATGTACAAAAGAAAGCATCAATATCTTTCATTCACTCAAACAAGGAACCATAAGAAAGATACAAAAGTTAGTGATGGCGAGAAGAATGAATCTCAAAATACCATGACCATGATACAGCAAGAAATGATACACAGACAAAATGCAAAATGTGCAACCCAGCAGTCTGGGTTCCTATTTTCAGGAAACATCGGGTTAGTCATCTAGTGCACAACAACAATGGAAATGTCATTTGATTTCATCTCCATGCTTCAATCCGTTCAACCTTGGAATTTATCCGGCTCACAATGCTCACACCCCTTGATTTCTCAGCTGGAGGTGTGGCACGCGTTGCAGATTGACCCTTACCTTTTCTAGTCCTCCTACAATTCAGGTTTTGGCTCTCCTTCCCTTGAAGAGAATTTGTAGTTGTGCTGGAAGCATCAGCAGTAGCAGCGTGAGCAGCAAGTGCAGGTTGTGAGCAACTAGCGGAGCTCTCCGTACTTGTCTCGACAGTGAAAGCAGCAGTGGCTCCTTCAGCGGCATTAATTTCATTAGGTTTGTCCTCATTACTGTGTGCAGGACTGTTCAGGAGAGGCTCATCCTTGACGAAAGAGGGACGCCTGGATCCTTCCTCAACGAGAGAATCAAGTGTCATGCTGGGTTTCTGATGCCCATTTTCATCAGATGGATCCTTCTGGGGCAGCAAAACATCCTCCAGACTGGACTCTTCTCTATCCTTGAGGGTTCTTTGTATTAACATCTTCAGAAAATTCATCACTTGAACAGCATACATCAGTGCAGTCAATGGATCTGCCATCTGCAAGGTAGATGGCCTATAGTTAGCATGCCTAACCATTTCAGTTGTATTTGGAGCGACGAGTGAGATATATTGTTAATTTGCTAGGTTATTAGCACAGTATATTACCTGAGTCATATTTGGTGCAAAAACCATAGCAATATTGCGAGCGTTCATCTTGTTTATCTGTTCTTCTTGGACCACATCAGCCATCAGGTTAACAGACCAATCAAGCAAAGCAGCTTCAGCTGGTGGAAGGCATTTAGCCACACGAGCACAATCCTCTTCACATTGGCATTGCATCACCTGTTCCGGCGGGATGGAATCCAGCACCCCACTTGGCATCTCCCTAAACCAGGCCTGAAAAGTGATGAAAAAAGTAAGTTGATGAGAATATACTTGTCTTGTCAAGTAAAGCTGAGTAACTAAAATATTAGTGTCAAATAAGTTGACCACACTACATGACTGCTTCCAAAAGCAAGATAATATTCTGCAACAGCATGATCCCAAATCCACAATTTTGTGTGTATCTCTACTACTTAAAACAAGGAAAAAGTCCAAATCACTCCCCTCAAGTTTGGCATATGTTCAGATTACCCCCTAAACTTACATTTAGTTCAATTTACTCCCTCCAACTATTTCAGTTGGTCTAGTTTACCCCTTAACATGATTTGTTAGTTTTATTTTTCCACATATTAGTTGACTCTTAATATCAACTTTTGTGATATGAAAAAGAACATCATAAGTTATGTTAGTAAAATATATCTTAACTTTTTGCCACTATTTTGATAGCTTAGGAAATTTAATAATAAATTAACACTAGAGATACAATATCATAGAAAACATATGATGAAAAATTCATAGTGCATTTTTCTAACACAAAATACAATGTCCTCTATCACCTCACAAAATTTCAAACTAAAATATAAATTGTACATAGAGAAACAAAAAAGAAAACTCTCTTTAAGGTGTTAGTTGGACTAACTTAAATAGTCGGAGGGAGTAAATTGAACCAAATGTTAGTTTGGGGGGTTATTTGGACATAGAACAAACTTAGAGGCAGTAATATGGACTTTTTCCTTAAAACAATGGAATTGATGGTGATGGTGTCATTGGTGTGTCTGCAATCACCACCACTCTATGGCTCTACCCATATTTTTTGCTTTATTTACCCACCATGCCACTGAACACAAATTAGTTTCACCCTCACCCCAATCTTTCTCTAACATCATGGAACCAAGGTTAGCCATATATACAAATGTACTTCTTTAATATGTTGTGCCATTGCAATGCATGGGCAGTTTTGCTAGTGGGGAAGAAAGTTGAGGCAATATCTTTGTGCAGAAAAAGATAAACTGAGTTACATTACAAAGTGAAGTGTGGATTCTCTGACAGTAGTTGACATGAAATTCAAACAGTCAGAATAATTAGAAAGAAACTTACTTTAATTAGGCCTGCCAAACAATGGACCTCAATGCCATCTGGTACAATTCCACTATTTAACTGGTCTCTCACAAATTCCTCCTGGCTATTCTCCGCATTAATACGGAAAATACCTTCTGCCTGAAAGTACAAAGGACGACACTGTATTTGATCAGACAAAGTTATCAAGTGCTAATGAAAACAGGAGTCGTGGAGATCCTAACAGAACACACCTGAAGACCACCCTGTTCATAAAGGCGCCTTTGCATCATCAACAGGATCGTTGGGACACTATTTCTTCTCGTATCGTAGGAACACTGCATTGATTCTGTTGAAACTCCAAAGACGCTTGCACTGCATTTCAAGTTTCAATTAGCCCGATTGCAACAGCCAAAGCACACATGCAGTGGACGTGTTGTTAAAAATGCACATTAGCATTGCACAATAAATGTGCCCTTTGCAATATTAAGGATATGACCACTATGTCATTGATATGATGTCAATGATGATCAATAATTAACAATTTCAGTGATGCCCAAGAACATCATCTGAATCCTTAAAAATTATATGCAAGGGAGCCAAAAAGTCTTACATGTATAAAAATTTTAAAACTAAGGATCAATACAAAGTTGTGGAAAAAAATAAAAATTTTATTCAGGGCTGAATGTACTGATTTGGTGATAGTTGACTCCAGTGCTCATGGCCGAACTATGACCTTTCAATTTCATTTTAGGAACTGAGATCATTTAAGAAGATATATCCAATTATCCAAGTTTCATTGATCATATACCAGCAATACTTGAGTTTGAAGATTGGGTGTAGGTGTTTGTGCCACTTTATCTTCTTTTGGAGGCACTAGGCTCCCATCCTTCTATAAAGTAGGAACCAGATATACAACACTTCAGTTTATTCCTTTTGGATTACCGAGAATACTGAAAACTTAAATCTCACAACTCCCAATAAGAAACAAGATACCTATGCCCTTTTCTTATACTTTGTGTTCTGTCTGTTTTGAACATGAGTCAGAAATTATGGGGAAGCAGAGAAACAAGATTTCAGCTCCTCAGAGATGAGCGCTCAGTCTGGTCCCTCGCTGGGGCAAAGTTACTAGGCCCTCTAATGGTAGTCAATTTCCCAGCGAGAAATTAGCCTGTTCTCTCCTTTCCCAACCCTTGCGGCAGTCTGCTGCAGGTGGTAGCGCTACTCGCTCTTGTAATGTGATGAACTCCTGCCTCTTTCCTTATTAATAATATATATATATATATATATATATATATATATATATATATATATATATATATATATATATATATATATTTCAACTCCTAGGGCAGTGTACAAACAGACAGATGATAAATGATAAAAGAAATAAGTAGCTCACAAATCTAGTGCAAATAAAAAGAGCATAAATCATCTAATCAGGACAACCTATACCAGCTTGTTTCAATGTTCTTTATAATAGATGATTTAACAATCTACTTTATATCCCTAGGTCAGTTCCTGGATGAGGTAAGCAGCTAAAGAATCATGGGAACCAATTATGTGAAGCAACAGAAAATATTTCTGTACTGAATGGTGGCCGAAAGCATAATAAATTGTCAACTAGTATCACGATATTTGCAGCCTATCGTACCTCAAATCAAGCAAAGCCAAGGTAACCAATACAAACACACACTAAAATCAAATGGAAACTTGGAAAAGTTCACCAGAACATAATGAGGTTTGCAATGATGGGCCCATCTTTACACTCCAATTAATCAAAATGACCATCAGGCAAACAACTGCGCCATAGAAATGCTAAAAGATCACTGAACTTTTAACTAAGCACGTTTGTAGCAACCACATGTTAGGAATTTTGGGGCAAAAAAGTCAAGATCCGCCAAAATAAATTTAAAGAGGAACTAAGAACCTCCTTAAAAGCTGAATGCTGTGAGACCACTGAATTGAGAATAAAAAATCGAATCTTTCAAAGCACGCACTTGGTACCGACTGATGAACACGGGAGATGGGACCGACCTGGCACTGGGAGCGCGGCGGGGCACCTCGGGCTCGAACTCGACGGGGAGCCCCAGGAATCCATGGAACCTATCGAAGGTGACGTGCGCCACGTGCTGCACGTCCGTCGGCAACCCAATCTCCATCCCACAGCCGCGGCCTTCGCCTTCGCCGCCGCCGCCGCCGCCGCCTACCACATTGCAGCCGAGCAGGGACTTCCGCAGCAGCTCAAAGAGCAGCGCCAAGAACGACCACCGCTCCTCTTCTTCCTCCTCCTCCGACCCTGCTGCCTGCCGGATTCCTCGGCTCCCTATAGATCCCGATGGGCGCTCCGGGCTGCCGCTTCCGGGGAGCACGTCGCTGTCGGCACTGGCTAAATAGCGCAGCGAGGAGGTCGAGGAGGAGGAGGCGCGGCTTGCGGGGGAAGCGAGGCTGGCCGGGCGCCGGGGCAGCGCCACCTCCGTCATTGCTTCCTCCTTTTTCGAATTTTCGCTGGAACTATGAGCTGTATGTGGGGGCGATTCGGGATGATTTCTTGGATGGTGGAGGGGGGCCAAATGCACCAACGAATGATTGGGATTCCCGTGGTGGAGTTCTTGGTGCGCCCTATTTAGGATTTCTTCGATGCTCGCTTTGGACTGGAGATTAGGACTGTTGAGGCAGGATTTTAGGGGAGGATTGGTTGCGGTGGTGCGCGTGGTCCAAATCCACGATGCAAATCACAACACAAAAAATAATTGCAGCGGCCACAAATGGACAGCAAAAGGGGGATTTTTTAAAAATTAAACTTCAGTAAAGACCCAGTTTTAGCCGGAGATGATGAAATCTCGTGGGCTGTTTGGTGGGGAATGGATCGGATTTTTGCGGAGGTGGAGTTGGATTGAAGGGAGGGCTTGAGCTGGAGGTGATGGCACCTTCATTTGTCTCCTGCTCTGCTCCTACTCCTCTCTTCCTCCTCTTTATGCACCCATGGACGCTCATGGTTCTCGCTTCTCGTTCACGCGTGCGTTTCTTCTCCATTTTTAAGCTAACTAGTCAGAGAAAGTCTAAAGCTGTTCTGACTGTTTCGAATTGGCTACGTACGTCGCCGAAAGTTTCCGGAACCGATTACTGCAGGACAGCGTAATGTCAATTCCCATGATACAGAAAGTCTTGATTTGGTTCAGCTGAAAAAAAAGGTCAAATCTGGCTGCAAGTGCAAAGGGTTAAAAGTTCAAAAAGGCTGATAATACTCGTCAAATACCTTCTCCAATCATCTTGATCTGTGCCGCTAGGGCGTGTTACTGTCGCGTTTAGTTGACATGTACTCAAAACAATCCATCAAAAGAAATGTACTACCTTGGTCAAAAAGAATACTAACTGTAGCCGTTAAGTCAAACTTCCGACTAAATATATATAAACAATTATAAATGTTTAAATATGATAAATATTATTATTTTTAATCATGCAACCCTAGCAGCGTACTCAAAAACCTATGGAGAAGGTACACCACCTGCTAAAAAGAAAAAGGAACATTAAATCTCTAAAAAATACAAGTGTTTATGTCAAGTTAGAATTTAAACTTAGATGATAAACATGTTTTCTTGTAAGAGACCTAACTAGCTCAACTACGCCCGGTTCTTATAAGGGCTTAATGCAATCTGTTAAGCTAAAAGGTATAGGCCGTAGGCCCTGTTCGCTCGAACTACTTATCAGTCATAGTACAATGTTTTTCTCTCACAATAAAACAGCATCAGCCGGCTTATCAGCAGCAGAATCTATCAGCCGAACATGACGTTAAGGGCCTATTTGGTTAGAGGTGTTAAAGTTTAACAAACACTGTAGCAGTTCGTCTTATTTGACAAAAAGTTTCTAATTTTGGACTAATTAGGCTTAATAGATTCGTCTCGTAAATTACTCCTAATCTGTGCCAGCATACATGCAATTAGTCTACATTTAGTACTTTATGCATTTACCGCAACATTGATGTGGTGGGAGTTAAACTTTAACATTCATGAACAGGGCCTAATGTCTCATCCTAAGGTATTGTTTTTCCATAAAAAATAGCTTCAACTTTTGTCAGGGTTCTTTACTGACCTCGCTTATAAACAGTGGAAGCATGTGACGAAGATGCCAACAATTTTGGTCACAATGCGAATTCAGCTGGTGTGGCAACCTTTTGTCAAGCGAAGCTACTGCAGCTTCTGTAGGCTAATTTGAATATCTATGACACCGCTGGTGTGTGTGATCTGGAGTCTCCGTGTGTGAACGTGGAGGTTGGGGTAATAGCCAGTCTGTCGCGTTGGAGCTACACTCTAAGTGCCATTATATTAGATTAATATTTGAATATACTTTCATCATAATATAACTAGCCTAATCATTTTCTAAAGGTAAATTTGGCGATTATTGAAGGAAAAATGTCTCCAACAGAATCTATCAATGACTCTCCAAATTTAGTAGCTCTCTATCTCATCTCATTCGCTCTATACTTTTGAATAGCCTACCTCACTAGCCATCTCACCTCTTGGTTTTACATAGCACTCTAGTATTTTTTGTCAAATCTATTTTAGAGAGTAGCTAAATCAGTAAATTTGGCTAGTCTTTTTGATAATTTCTTGAAGATGCTCTAGAAGCATAAATATTGATACACTTCTATAATTTTGGTCAAATATAAATTAGTTTTACTAAAAAATACAACTAGAATTGTTGCATGGTTTTTAATGCATATCTTTGAGTACTAATTTTTGTAAAATATACACTTAAAGTCCTTCAAATTTAAGAGATTTTTACAAATATTTTTTAATATATAACACTAACATTTAACTTTACATGTTTCTAATTAAATGTATTGAGCCAATATTGTTGACAAGTCTATACCTCCTATAAAGCAAAGACCCACTAGCCTATTTCTCTGGCTTCTCATTGGGCCATATCAGCAAAATGATGTCATCCGCCCACTAAGTGACGTCATCCGCCCACTAAGCCTCATTTATCTTCCACTAGCTATTTCTTTTGAAATAGAAAAAAAGTCGTAGCACCTAAACCAAGTATCGTAATTAAAATCCAATTGCACCATGGTGTTCATCGCAATAAACTCTTCAAAACAAGACCCCACATGGATATATTTTGATAACTTTTTTGCAAACATTTAAACGGCCGTGCCTAAGAAAAACCTAGCAAAACTGTCGTTTCTAAGCAAAAACCTAGCAAAACTGCATATCACATGGATTACATGTAGTCCTCCGAAACATGCATGATTTTGTGAAGGAAAACTCCTAGAACTTTTGGGAGGGGGGATGGCCCTCAGGTATAGTAGGGGTGAGGGTGGATGAGGTTAGCCTCCCGTATTGGCCGATCCTATAGGTTAGTGACCGTGTTTTTTTGATAACCGTTTCTAAGCAAAAGCCCGTTTCTAAGAAAAACCTAGCAAAACTACATATCACATGGATTACATGTGGTCCTCCGAAACATGCATGATTTTGTGAAGGAAAACTCCTAGAACTTTTGGGAGGGGGGATAACCCTCACGTATAGTAGGGGTGATGGGTTCTAGTGGATGAGATTAGCCTCCCGTACTGGCCGATCCTATATGTTAGTGACCGTGTTTTCTTTTATAACTGTTTCTAAGCAAAAGTCCGTTTCTAAGCAAAAACCTAGCAAAACTACATATCACATGGATTATATGTGGTCCTCCGAAACATGCATGATTTTGTGAAGGAAAACTCCTAGAACTTTTGGGAGGGGGATGACCCTCAGGTATAGTAAGGGTGAGGGCCGATCCTATTGGTTAGTGACCGTGTTTTCTTTGATAACCGTTTCTAAGCAAAAGCCCGTTTCTAAGAAAAACCTAGCAAAACTACATATCACATGGATTACATGTGGTCCTCCGAAACATGCATGATTTTGTGAAGGAAAATTCCTAAAACTTTTGGGAGGGGGGATGACCCTCAGGTATAGTAGGGGTGAGGGGTTCTGGTGGATGAGATTAGCCTCCCGTACTGGCCGATCCTATAGGTTAGTGACCGTGTTTTCTTTGATAACTGTTTCTAAGTAAAAGTCCGTTTCTAAGTAAAAACCTAGCAAAACTACATATCACATGGATTATATGTGGTCCTCCGAAACATGCATGATTTTGTGAAGGAAAACTCCTAGAACTTTTGGGAGGGGGATGACCCTCAGGTATAGTAGGGGTGAGGGGTGAGGGTGGATGAGATTAGTCTCCCGTACTGGTCGATCCTATAGGTTAGTGACCGTGTTTTCTTTGATATGGTTTTTGTTGTCTTTAGTTACACCTTTAACAAAAAAACTAAATCTATTCTCTGCTTATATCGCATATATACTTATGTATTATACACCAACGAGATTCCTTCTACATCCTATTTCTCCTAACTCAATTCAAATTACTCTTGCATTCCCGCAGCAACGCGCGGGGAATTCACCTAGTTTCTATGATCGGAAGGAGTACTATGCAACACTTTACCACAAGAAACGAATAGATTATAGGACTCTTCTGATGATCATGTGCTCTCCACAGGATATTGGGCCGGCATCGAGAGGTTTTTTTGGTTGAATTCTCGTTTCATAAGTCAGTCCAGCCTTTAGGTTTCAGGTCACACCTCTGTGCAACTGTGCTAGAATTTCTGTAGATAAATCCAAGAGCAAACAAGAACTGACGAATTATTTAGTTTAGACTAAATTTGGAAGAGATACACACATTTTGAAAATGATCTCTATCCATACCCATACTTTTACTTTCTATGAGTTTTAGTTTTGCTCTATACAAATTCAGAAGCTCATGCTAAATCTAAGCCGTTCTAGTTGATCCCACTATAGTTGGATGGCTTGATGTTTCTTATCAACATGTCTCTTAGTAACTGTGGGTAGCCATACATATAGAATTTAGATACATAGATTGTAGAAATAAAAAACAGTGGTCAAAGTATAAGTCCTAAAACTGTGCCTTACATCTCAACGGTGTGGGAGTAATAGAAGAACTATACACAACTAATCATTTGGAATTTTGCTTAATTCAATTAGTATACATTGATTGAATATGAGAAGTGTGGTATGCTGAAGTTAGATATGGATATCTTGATATAAATCAACATCTAAAACCTATTTAAACATAATTGTCATAAATGAAAGCATATCATGCTCCACGCCTCCAACTATAGAAGTATCTATCTTCCTCTATGAAAGTATTAAGAGCATCCCTAGCATTAAATCCTCATGTACCTATGGGTGTTCTCTTTCCTATATAAGGGAGCATATGTCTTGGAGTTGTTGATCATCTTGATTAGATACTTGTTCCTTAACCTAGTTGACCACCACCACCACCACCACCACAAAGATGTTTTATTTTTTTCTCGATCGGACCCATCGGCCCGTTTTCATTAAGGAGGAGTGGAATGAGGTAGCCAATACAAAGTTGAGCATGCACGGTGGCGAGGGACCATCGTGGAACTCAAAACAATGCCCTAATTACTGGATACGAGGATGTTAAGATCACATTGCTAAAAAGTTTTGTGACCAGAAAGGGCAAGCAACGGCTACGCTTGAATACCTGGCCTCGACCCACAAGATGTTTTATGGAAAATTGGCAATTTTCATCTTGCTAGTGTGTGCAATAACTTCCTCATGTGTAGGGACGTTATGTACCCCGAAACAGAAGGAAAAACTCCTCTATGAATGTCGTCCTTGGATCAAACAAGGATTTAACAAATATCATCTTCCTAAAGATAGTGCCTGCTGTGAGGAAGTCAGAAGGGTGTCAAACATGTACATGGGCATGCACTACGTCGTCTTGATGTTTTCACCGAACGAGAGGAAGATATATAGTGTAGGAAATATCTTGAAGCTTATACAACGCGTTGCTAACCGCATCCTCTTCCAATCCAATTCAGAGTTGTGTAAAAAGTAATGGGTCATTGATCTCATAATAACATGTAAGAACCCGAATGATATGAAAAATGAATAATCTTATTTATTGTCAGGTCATGGTGTAAATAGATTACCATCTTAATATTAATAATCAGAGACATTCAACAATACCTCCACATTAACCCTCATGATTTGGGCTAAGAAAATAAGCTTCCAGAAATCCTCAAAAGCATAGACATCTAACCTTATTAGTTTAGTACATAATAGGCATAATCATTATAATAGCATGAATCTATTCTAATTCTTAAAAAACCTATGCAAACTCAGCCATTATTAAAAATATATAAAGTAGCCTTAAATTACCTAGCTTTACCATTATGATAGATAATTTAAACAACCCATAAATTTTCATCTAAATAACCACATTTACCATTATGGAAGATAATGCAAAGAAACCGCATACATTTTCTTTAAAATTACCCACATATGTTATTATGAAAGAAAAAATAAAATAACCCCTTTAATTGTATCTAAATGAATAACCTATGTCGTTATCAAAATGGAAACCAAAATGTCCCTCAAATATACGCCTAAATATCAATACATACCACTATTAAATTAATAGTAACATAAATGATATGTGTTGCAGTCATGGAAAAATGTAGCCTTAACAAACAACATGCCAACTGCCATATAGTTTAAATTGCATTAATACTCTATGATAATAAATTTTATAAGTTATTATATTAGATAAATTTATACATTTGGAATGAACAAATATGACATCAATGTTGGTTTAATTTTTAAGAACTCTACATTTTTTATGAAAAAAATATTATTACATATAAGGCCCCGTTCGGCTGGAAATATAAGTCGGCTGAAAAACACTGTTGGCTGATTTTTTGTGAGAGAAAAATACTGTTCCGGCTGAAAAAACAAGCCAAATAAGACGGATTATAAGCCAGATGAACAGGGCCTAACTCTTTGATATAGCAAACAAATTCAACTCTTGAGTACTGTAACGTAGCTAGGTGAAACAATTGTTTATGCCGTTGTTAAGCTAAGATTGTGGGCTAGGACCTATAATCTATTTTTTTATAAAATGTAAGAGGCAAAATTTTAATGTTGAAGTTATAGTAACTAAAGTTTTAGAATAAGAAGTGGATAAAAAAACTGCAACTAAAAATATTAAAAGTCGAAAGCCAAAATCTAGATCCCTGATGTCACAGAAACCAATGCAAAAGAGCTGATATAACCATCTTATCAAACTAAAAATATACTCCCTCTGTCCCTGAAAGCTTCAATTCCTAGAATCCGTGCCAGTCAAACTTTTTTAAGTTTGACTGACTTTATAGAAAAGATGAACAACATTTATGACATAAAATAAGCATTTTATGAAAATATATTCTATGATAAATCAAATGATACTAGTTTGGTACCATAAACCTTAGCATTTTTTCATAGAAATTCGGTCAAAGTTTAAAAAGTTTGACTTAAGACAACTCTAGAAATTGAAGCTTTCAGGGACAGAGGGAGTAGTAAATAGTACAATTCGTATCGATTCTTTCCACCCCTAATGTCTAGCTAGTGTCCAAATACTGTTCTTTGGAATTCTGCAAGAGCATCAATCAGCTTAGTGTCCAAATTTGAAATTTAACCGTTGTTCTTGACTGGGCCCCTTTCTGCCATTTTTTTTGGGCCGGCGGATTGTGTTTTCTTTTTTGAATTTTTGGGCTAAAATGAATGGAAAATACTAATTCCGTTGTACTTTCACTGGGACGTGCCGGTGCCTAGACGTCCGACTGGATAGGATTTCGTCGGACAGCCGTTTCCCTCGTGCGCATGCACAGTCTGCCCCCTGTCCGCTAACTTGCCTTGCCCGCATGCGCATCGCACCGTCGTCGCATCCGTAGGACTTGCTCGCTATCCGCCCTGCCCTGCTCGATTCGACCCGCCCCCATCCGTTCGCCCCTCCCCGCAGGCGTACCCCGTCCCGTCGTGCCCTCGACCGTCGGCCCCCAGCGCCCTCCGCGTGCCACGTCCACCGGCCACCCGCTCGCGGCCCCCCATTCTCTGGCGCCCGTGTCGTGCCACCATTAATCCCCCGTGCATCCTGAAAGTCCTTGGTTTGGTTTTGGCTAATTGATGAAACCTAAGTACTAATCACATGTGCTTGAGTGTTGATAGCAAAAGATGATTGGTACGCTCCTAAGTGATGGCAAGATGCATGTTGATCATGATGACTTGGTGCCATACTTGGAGAAGAAGAGGAGATGGAGTGCATTCCTATGGAGCTCAAGGCAAAGGTATAGATATGATTTGCTTTTTGTGATCAAGACACCATAGAGGGTGTGATCACACTTAGGATCAATAGCCGTACTATAAAGAGGGGAATTTCCGGAGCTATTGATCACTTAAGTGCCACTAGATGAGGATTCATTTGCATATGCATTTAGATCTAGTGGTGAGCTAACTTAACGCCTCAAAAATGATTGTGAAAATGGTAACATACATGCACATGGTGATGTACACTTGGTGATGTTAGCACATTTGTGAAGGCGGTGATGTTTGAGTGGTAGAGATGAGTTTGGGGCCCTCTCTCCCTCCTGCCGAGCTTGCGAGGCGGGATTTGGCGTTTTTTTTAAAGTAAAACGCCTATTTTCTACTACGCCGGAGGCGGAGATTTTCTCTAAGTCATCGTGGATAGAAACGGACGCGAACGGAGGTCACTGGTGTGACCAGACGCTGAACCGGACGCGGTCTCGGCATGTCCGGACGCGTCCGGTCTATGACAGCAGCAGTCTAGCGCATGGACTGGGGTTTATCACCGGCGCGTACGGTCACTCGCGGGACCGGCGTGTCCGGTCAGGCGCCAGAGGGACAGCGAACGCGAAGGGTCGATCGGACGCGGCGGCGCGTCCAGTCATGATCGACCGGACGCATCCGGTCGTGTGTGGATGCTTACTGGAATCGACCAGACGCTGGCACTGTGGCGTCCGGTTAGTTCAAGCGGCGTGTCCGGTCGCATGGTCAGCAACGCGAATCAGTGGCGACTGGACGCCTCGGTGCGTCCGATCAATTTTGATCGGCGCGTCCAGTCACTCTAGTGCGTGAACGAGTACATTTAAGTGACTGTTACGATCGAACGAACGAGATTCAAAACGAGACACGTGGCGTTCATCGGGGAAGTCGCGCAGGCGTGACCGGACGCTGTGACCGCGTCCAGTCAGTGCGCAGGCAGCTGCAACTTGTCTCTAACGGCTATTTCGTGTTGGGCTGCTTATAAATACTTGTTGGCCAGCTTTGGGGGAGACTCTCTTGGATATTTTGACTCTCTAACTCCTCTTGAGTTGAGCACATCCCCTCCCACTCATCTCCCTTGCTTGATTGCCTCATCAAAGTGAGATTGAGTGATCTCAAGTGCATTTGCGTGTGAGTTTGCATCTAGTTGGCACTTAGGCGTTCTTTTGCTATGGGATTCTTGTTTCTCTTGGTGGTTGCCACCACCTAGATGGCTTGGAGCAGCGGAGGAGGTCCGGCACGAGTTGAAGATTGTTCGTGGCTGGCTCTGGCGACTTGTGAGGGGCTTTGCACCTTCCCCGGCGAAGAGCCATAAGGTAGCTCTAATATATTGTGCGTGTCATTGAGTTACCTCACTAGCAGTAGGTTCTGGCGGTGCTCTTGGAGAGCTTGGGTGTGAATACCCAATTAGCCGCCGAGCCATGTAGTGTTGGTCGACACAACGGGGACTAGTGTGCCAGCAAGCACGTGAACCTCGGGAGAAAATCTTGATGTCTTTCTTGATATTATGACTGATTGTCTCCCGGTGATTGGCTTCACTTTGGTATTCTTCATTGGTTCACTTGCCTCTACACGTCAGTATAAAATCATCTTCTCATCGTTTACTTACCGCAACTTTACCTTGTGTTTTAGCTTGTTTAGTTGTGTTTGTTCTTGTTGCTAGCACTCTAGGTAGTAGTAGTTGTAGCAACCTAGCTTGTGTGTGCCATAAAGACTTTAGATAACTAGAATTGCAACTAGGTGGCTTGCTTATCATTTAGAGTTAGAGCAAACCGCATTTATCGCCATTTGTGTTACTAATCCTTGCTCTAGTGGTTTATAGAGTTTTAATTTAGGCTATTCACCCCCTCTGGCCATTTTGGACCTTTCACCCCTGACTCTCTGAACAGCATGAAACACATGCAACATAAAACACTTGATGCAACATAGTCTGAAATAGATGAAACATCTGGAACATACACTTACAACATATGTGTGAAAACATATGCAACATCTAGATAGAACACTAGGCAACTTGCAGCATGAAAACACTTGCTGCAAAAGAAGACTAGAGCATTGCAACATATGTGTGAAACATATGAAACATCCAGGTCAAACACTTGCAACATACGTTTAGAACAAATGAAACATTTTGAACAAACTCTTGCAACATGTCTCTGAAACACTCGCAACATATGCAACATCCCTCGATCTACTTTTGCAACATCCATATGAAACAACTGCAGTATACCTCTAAAACGTCTAAAACACTTGAAACATATATTTGCAATATAGGGGAGGGGGAGCGCCTGTGCCGGTGAAAGCCCTAGTTTGGTTTTGGATAATTAATGAAACCTAGAGACTAATCATTATGCTAAATGTGTAGACATAAAATGATAAGTCCCATGCCAAGTGGTGGAGCCTATAGAAGGATCATGGTGATGATGGTGTTGACCACAAGATGATCAAGGGTTTAACTTGAAAAAGAAGAAAGAGAAAAACAAAAACAGGTTAATCAAGGCAAAGGTATCAATAAGTTTTTGTTTTGCACTCAAGATACCATAGAGGGTGTGAGTGATTTAGGATCAATAGCCGTACTATGAAGAGGGGAATTACACGGTTAAAACAGTTATCAAGTACCACTAGGTGAATTCATATGAGCATATGCATTAGGACCTAGTGTGAGCTAACATAACTCTTAAAAATATTTGTGAAAATATGCTAACACACGTGCACAAGGTGATACACTTGGTGGTTAGCACATTTGATCAAAGGTTGAGGAGGTGGCAAAATCGCGGAAGTGTTTCTCGCTGAGAAACATTGACCGGACACTGGTCACGCAGTGACCGGACGCTGACGTTAGTGTCTGGTTAGTGGTTGGCAGCGATGAACGCTGGGCCGAGGGCGAAGGCTTTGCACCGGGCACTGCCTGGTCTCTAACTGGCGCGTCCGGTCACTTTTTACCGAGGCGCGGACGATGTGGGTCTGACACGTAGGGCCCGCGTTCGACGGTGGCTGACGTACGCTGATGTCAGCACTGCTCGCGTGTGCGGAGGAATAGTGAGAGGACCGAACGCTGGCTAGCGTCAGGTCGCGTTCGACCGGGCGCATCCGGTTGCATTTTAGCGCTGAAAATTTCTTACTGGAAATGACCGGACTCCACGTGGTCCAGCATCAGGTGGAAAGGAGCGGCGCGTCTGATCAACTGGTTGACTGCGCATTGAACGTTTTGTTACTGTTAGAGATCAACGAACATTATCCAAAGAGGGACACGTGACAACCATCCATGAGCTTGGCGCATAGTGATCGGACGCTGGGGCTGCGTCCGGTCGATCGGATCGACGCGTTCGGTCGCCCCGAAGCAGGCACATTGTTGAGCTTAATGGCTCTATTCTTTGGGGACGCTTATAAATAGTTGGTGGCCAGCTCTTGGGAGCTCTCTTGGCATTTTGATCACCTTGACATCCTCTTGAGCTGAGCATACTCTCTCCCACTCATTTCCCTTGCTTGGTTGTGAATCCAAAGTGAGATTGGGTGATTCCAAGTGTATTTGCTTGTAAGTTTGCATCTAGTAGCACTCGGGAATCGTTTGAGCTGCGGGATTCTTATTAATCTTAGTGGTTGTTGCCACCTAGACGGCTTGGAGCAGCGAAGGAGTTGTGGCAAGAGTTGGTGATTGTTCTTGGCCACCTTCCGGTGATTGTGAGGGGTTCTTGTGCCTTCTCCGGCGGAGCACCAAAGACAACTCTAGTGGATTACGCATGTCTTTGAGCTATCTCACTTGTGGGTAGGTTCTTGCGGTGTCTACGGGTTGGACGAGGTTCGTGCTACACCTCTTAGCCACCTAATCATCAAGTGTTGGTCGACACAACGGGGACGTAGCGTGCCGACAAGCACGTGAACCTTGAGAGAAAAATATTTGTGTCTCTTGCCATTTGGTATTCTCCCAGAGTATTGATTGGTTATCATCTTGGTGATTGGTTCTTCCCTTACACGGTGGTATAACAATCTTGTCTTTCATTTACTTTTCCGTAAAGTAGAGTATTTAGCTCTCTTGTGTAGATTGTTAGTGTAGTTTTTCTTGCTAGCCTTGTTCACCTAGAGTAGCAAGTTGTGGCATAGCTAATTGTGTGTCTAGAAATCATAGTGACTAGAATTGATTAGGTAGGTGGCTTGCAACCCTTGTAGAGCTAGAGCAAAACTTGTATTTCACCATTTGTCTTACTAATCAAGTTGCTCTAACGTTTTGTCGAATTTTAATAGGCTATTTACCCCCCTCTAGCCATAGTAGGACCTTTCAACCGGTCAATTCCAGCCATCGGGGTGGGAGCTAGCGGCGAGTGGTGGCACGTAAGCACCACTAGCATCCAGCACCAGCGGCGCGTGTGAGCACCACCGCCGCCAGCGCCACCAGCACTAGGCTTGGGTCGATCGGGCGGGCGGCATGCAACGGGCGGAGTGAGCACCACCAGCATCAACACACACGATGGGAGGGGGCAAGAGGCGCTCGTGACGGGGCGCGAGCGAGCGGCGGCTGATGGGGCGCGCGGCAGCAGCGAGGGGAGTGCGTGCCCGCGTCCAGGATGGGGCAACCGCAAGGCGCTGCGACAGGGGAGGAGGAAGCGTAAGGGATAAGGATGGGTGATTTTTTAAATAAATTCACGGGCAAAGCGAGTGGCGGGGTAAAAGCGCAAGCAGCGAGGCGGTAGGCCTGCGGGAGCGTCCGGAGATTTGCTCGTATCGGACATAAGACACGTAGCGTTACCGTCTTTCAATAATCTTATTAGTTCATAGAGTCACATTTACTCTATATACTACTTCCTCTATTTTTAAATTATAGATTGTTTTAGTTTTATTCTAAGTCAATTTCTCTAACTTTGACTAAATTTCTAAAAGATATATTTACATCTACAATACTAAATAAATATACTAACAAGACATGTTTTGTAGATATAAATAAACTAAATCAATTTTATAGATGTTGGTTTATTCTTTCAACAAAATTAATCAAAGTTATAAATGTTTAACTTAGAAAAAGTGAAAGCAACCTATAATTTGAAACAACAGAGTAACAACGTTGTCTTAGAAAATAATTGCTGGTAAGCAAAGTTCATTTTAGATTTGATTTAAAGCATCGGAGGATTATCTTTCTAGCCAGCAATTTTGGATTATTGACCTAAGCATCCTGGGAATGGAGAGAAGGATCAAGCAAAATAGAAGTCCTTCCCAAGTAGTGTATATTTTTGTTTTGTCCTAAGTCAATCTTTTAAATTTGATAAGTTCACAGAAAAAATATCAACATTTACAAAACCAAATTAGTATAACTAAATCTGCCATTGGATATTTGTTGTGTTAAAAATGTAGCTAGATCTTTACTAATTTGGCCAAACTTGAAGACGATTGACCTAATAAGAGAACTAAAACATCATGATTTTTTTTGGACATAGGTGTCTTGGTACGGCCTTTTTCTAACCGAGGGAGAAATATCTTATTTGTATTGTATGAGTTCGTTGGTTCAAAGTTGATGAGTAGCGTATGTTTATTTAGAAAGGGTAGTGCTCAGGACTCTTGCCCGGCGGGCGTGCGCTCAGGCTGATCCTGACGCACGCGCTGAGATCGAACAGTGCAAGTTTTTTTACTATTCACTGTCCACTGTCCATTTCCTTTTCACTTTTCTCTTTTCACTCCCGTCTAGATTTTGAAGTCCAGTTTAAGGCCCATTTAGTTTCTGGAGTCCAGTTTTCTTCTGTCTAGATTTTACGAGCTATTTTTTTTCTCTTTCGAGATAGCGGATTTGTAGGAGATAAAAAGGGTGGGAGATGGTTTGACATCCATATAAAAGTGGAAGTACTATTTTTAAAAATTCATATACCTTATGTTCTATAATACTTTATATATGATTGATAATTCAACTGATACAGAAAAATTAAAATTGGTTATCATGAAAAAAAAACTAGAAAAAAGTACATCTTATTTGTTAACATATAAATAGCTAATATAAAGCACATATGGCTTTCCGTTTTCTTCAATACTCAAATAGTTGTCATTAATATTAAAAAACAATATAAGGTAAACAAAATTAAAAAAAATGCATGAAGTTATATAAACTTTGTACTAAGTTCAAAATTTTGTACGGCTAGATTCAAAAATTCAAACTATCACATTATAAAACTTTGTACTGCTAGTTTTAAAACTTTACACTCAGAGTTTATAAATCTTTGAACTTTGATATTGCAAACTTTATACTTCTAACTACAAAACATTGAACTATGACATTTTAAAATTTGTGCTGCTAGATTTAAAACTTTACACTAAGAATTTATAAATTTTCAACTATGACATAACAAACTTTGTACTGCTAGGTTCAAAACTTTACATTTAAAATTCATAAACTTTGAATCATCACATTATAAACTTTGTAATACTAGGTTAAAAACTTTGAACTATCACATTATAAACTTTGTAACGAGACTCAAAAACTTTACAATCATAATTTATAAATTTTGAACTATCACATTACAAACTTTATACTGCTAGGTTCAAAACTGTACACTCAAAATTTATAAACCTTGACCTATGATATTACAAACTTTATACTGGGAGGTTCAAAACTTTGAACTCTCGTATTATAAACTTTATACTGGTAGATTCAGAAGTTTACACACAGAGTTTATAAACTTTAAGCTCTCATATTACAAACTTTATAATGGGAGGTTCAAAACTTTAAACTAACACAAATTTTGTAAATTCTAAAGTTTTGTAACACTCCAAGTTTTGAAACTTTGTACTACAACATTTAAAACTTTATACTCTTAAGTGCAAAACTTTATCATCATAAAAATTGTTTCGAAACATATCCAATATAGATCTACTTTTATAGATCTCGTCATAACGAATGTAATGGTGCAAACGGAATTAAAAGTAAATGCTTGACAAGAAAATTATCACATTTTAAAGTTTGTGTAGCATATGAGTATTTCACAGAAACCAAATCTGATATAGACCTGACACACGCATGCGCCTTCCTCACCTCCCCACGTCCACTCTCCGCATTTGGTCCCACGAAAATGAAAAGTAAAAAGTGCTTATTATCAGTTCCACGCAAAGCAGCGCCAAAAAATAGAAAGCGTGCGCTGCTAGCGGAACTGGCGCATGCGCGCTAAATAATGTTTGGGTAGCTGTATGGGTAATTCTCTAGAATACTTTTCTTTCTACAAAGTTTTCGATAGATAGAATAGTTTGTAACTCAAATGACCACGGCACCCCTATTTTTAGACCATGTCACATTACACATATCACGTAGAAAGACTAGTAGTTGTATGGATAATTGGCTTAGCTATGATTAAGGAGCTGCATGCATCCATACAGATGGAGATTGGACGTATATGCGGCTGAGTTAATTTATGTGGGCCCGAGTCGCAAAAAAAATGTGGGCCCTATTAACTGTCCAAAGGCTATAAGTTTCATGGGACAAATTTGAATTCAAAAATGTTATTTTTGGGGGATTGAGCTAGTAAATGCTTAAAGAAGAACCGTCTATAATTTTACGTAATCTTGGTTAGTTTTCGTTATTACGACTGCAATTGAAAAAAGGACAACCACTTTTATTTTTGTTTTTGCATAGAAATGAAGCTTTATTTGTGTCATTTCCAGTGGAAATTCGGCTGCATTTTTTTTTGAGATTGGCCGCATTTATTTCTACCTATGTGCTTCCAGTCAATTTTGATTGGGAAGGAAAATAAATCAGCTGTATTTATTCTGGGGTGACAATGTTTTCATTGGATGGGAAATTTGGTTGAGAAGAGAAATAAAAGGCAGCTGCTGTGCACAGCCGTCTTCCTCCTCGCGCCGCTGACCGCGGGCTGCCTTCTTCCTCATGGCCTCTGCCGCCCTTCTTCCTCCTCGCCTCCGTCAGTCTTCCTCCTCGCCCTCGGCCAGCGGCTCCCTCGACCCGCCCTCCTCCTCGCCCTCACCCCCGCCGCCGTCCACTACCCCGCCACGGCGTGCTGTGGTTTCTCCGGAGCTCTGTGACCGCAGCAGCGGCCGCGGAGCTCCGGCATAACACTAGCGCTCCGCTACTGTGGAGCTCCGGCGAAACCCTAGCGCGCCCGTAGCGTTCGCCTTCATCCCCTCCCTCCTCCTTAATTATGCAGTGAGCTCCGGCCATGGTGCTCCTCCGCCCAGACCGGGCCTGGACGCAAGGGCCCCTGAACCACCTCAGCCGCTGTCCCTACTGCCTAGCCGGCCTTCCTCCCCCAAACCCCTTCTCTTCTAAGCCCGTTGGAGTTGGGAAAGGAGGTGGGGTGAGCACGAGCGCGTGGCCGACGAGCGCCGGTGCGGGTGTCGCACGGCCGCCGGGGGGAGAGAGAGAGGTGGAAGATGACGCACGGATAAGGTGGCCTTGCGGTAAACTGAAAAACACGGCCATTTTTAAGTCATTACCAAAATAAAATTAGTCGATTGCTAACAAGGCCACGGGTGTGGATATTTGGATGGGCCATTGCGATTTTTTGTTAGAAAAAAGTTTTGGGCCAGTAACAAGGTTTACGTGTTCGTATCAGTATGCAACCTAGCCCATCTCTATCTCTATAACTCTAATCCTGAGCCAAGCTCAGGCACCAGAGCGTGCCACGTCGCTGGCCGTTCCCGGCCGTCCGATCGGCCGGGCAGATGGCCAGGATCGGGCAAGTCTCAGGCATTTTGCAAAAACGCCATCCATCGGGCAAGTCTCAGGCATTTTGCAAAAACGACCTCCATATTTAGTGAAATCAACCCGCAGTCCGACCTCCCCTGTACCGCGCTCTGGAGTCTGGCTCCGACGCGTTCGCCGCTAAGCATGCGTGCACGGCGCTGCTCGTGCTGACGACAGTGTTGCGGGACACGTCAGCGGCCGTGGCCGCCCGCGGCGGCGTGGCGGTGGCTCTACGCAACGCCTGGGCCAGCGCGGACGCGCTCGTGCCCACACCGAGGCCTGGGACAGCCGGTGGCGAGGTGGCCACGGACACAGGCGGCCGTAGCTACTGTTGTCCTCCACCTGCTGCTACCGGCAGGAGCGAACTGCGAGGGCGCTGGCCGGGCTATGCGGGGGGCGAAGTCCGGAGCGACAGCCACGGTGGCAGTGGCTGGCCACCCGGCGAGCGGCACCTGGCACGCACGGTCGCAGGCGGGTCGCCGGGCCGGGCGACGCCGGCGCGCCTGCGACCGCGCGTGCCAGGTGCCGCTCGCCGGGCGGCCAGCCACTGCCACCGTGGCTGTCGGGGTCGCCGGGGTCGCTGGGGACCCCCGCCCGCGCCGAGGTGGCCGGGTTGCCGCCGGAGACGCCACCGTGCCCGGGCCCCACGTACGCGCGGCTCGGACCAGCTAAAGGCGACCACCGCCGCGCCGCAAGCCGATGGAGCCGCGCTCGCCGAAGCCGCCCTCGCTCCCGGTCGGCTGGTCTGCAGCACTGCTCTGCGACACCGCCGTCTGACCTGCGCCCCTTCCCGCCCAGCCGTCAGAGCCGAGCATCACCAGGACCGCCGCCCACCCTGGCATCAGCCGCCGGCCACAGCTCTCACCGCCCTGCTCTCCGTGCCCCATCACCGCGACGCCGGAGCCGCGCCACCCGCCTGGCTAGCCCGCGCCTGGGAGCACGGCCGCCGCCTGCCGGACCGCTCTGCTTGGGCCAGAACCCAGGGCCCCGCCGCCGCATCTCTCTCTACTCTGTTTCCCTCTCTCCCTCTCCGCTATCTATGCCTCTCTCTTCTCTGCTGGAAACAGAGGACGCGAACGGGATGAAGCTGCAGCGCTTCAGACTACCCGCAGTGGGTACTCTAAAACGATATTCTAAAGCTTTAGAGTATGAATATAGAGTAAAAACTGCTGCACTAGGTACTCTAAAACGATACTCTATCCTTTCTCTCACTCTATATTTAGAGTGGTACAGTGCTTACTCTATACTCTATAGTGGCGGGCCCTACTAGCTAAACAAAGGAAAAAATGCTATAATTCACAAACTAAAAATCCAAATTAAATTTTGATTGCACCATTAAATTTGTCTCAATAAATCCTTCAAAACTAGATCACACATGGATATATTTAGATAAAGTGACAAGTGGGTCCCACAGCGGATAGAGTGGATAGAGGATGATATAGAGGATGGATGGGTGCGGGAGAATTGAGTATAGAGGAAAGAATCTTGCTGACTAAGACGTATAAAGGATGAATATAGAGGTTCATGAGTGCGTATAGTCTCACCCAACTCCCTCTCTCTCCCTGAGGTCTCTCCCTGTCTCTCTCTCTCCCTCCTTCCCACGTCTCTTTCTTTCTGACCGCACACAACGAATGGGAAAAAGGCAAGGACGACCGACGCCCGACGGCATCCAATGCCGCACCCTCGGCCACGTCGCTCGGTCCAACCAGGGCGCGACACCTCACCCCTTGGGACCCGCATGCCGGCCACACTGCCTCCACCTCCTCCCCTCCTTTTCTGTGTGGACGCGGTTCATGTGGACTACAGAGAGAGCAGACAGGTCCATGGTATAGTTAAAGCTACGTTCAAAAAAAAAAAAAAATCCCACGTCAACCCTGCATCCTTCGCATGTCTATAGACTACGCATGCCTTCCAATTAATTTACATTTCCTGCAATATGATACGTTTCACAACTCAAATACCTACAAACATGACCATGTATATCTATCTTTTTTACATATTAGTGCAACAATAAAAAAACAAACACTGGTTCTCAAAGATGGCCGGCCTGCCTCAATGGGCCAAAATCGGCCCATGAGCCTCTTTTTCTTTTCAATAGTTTAATCTTTTCTTTTAAAACTAGAGACCTCTCAAAAATCATGTAAAATCATAAAAAAAACATAAAAATACCAAACCAGTTTTGTTGAGTTTATTATGACCAGATCTATACATTGAACTTAAAATATGCTTTAGTGTATTTAATTCGATATAATAGTAGTTCTATGCTTCTTCATGATTGATTAATTTATAGTTTTCACCACATGTAAACTAAAAATATCTCCACTGCCTTAAATCCAATATCATATATCATTTCTCATGATCTTTGGTGCCCAATTAATTTAACGCTAACCCGAAAAATAAATACTGCGTACATGCTTAAACATAAAAAAAAGTGAATACATATGGTATAGGATATTCCGTACATTCGCATACGTGACCACATCATGTCTCATACATAACAACTTGAAATGAATATACACAAACAAAATAATATACTACCACTATACATGGTACATATAGCCTATAGACAATCACCCGAACCTATAGTAGCAAAACCCTAAAATTATACATCACTCCTTCGTAACAAAAAATCAACGAACAGGTCGTGGCAACATAAACGAATGACAAACTAGCTCAAAATGATAGACACTCCACGCAGGCGCACGGCAACGCCGCGCGTTGCTTTCTAGTATAATGCCTTATTCTGTGCCTTATAGGCCTAGTCCATTGGAAATCTGCTTATAATTTGTGGTGGTGCTTCCATCTGTTCTTCTCTGATGTTTCTCAAAAAAAAAAAACTGTTCTTCTTTGATTAAATAAAAATACTTTTTTAAAAAAAGAAATCCGTTGTTCTCCAACTTTTCTTGTGGCAGTGTTCTCGATCTTTCAATCGGCAACCAAGACGCGAATAATTCATCTTGCATACAAGTTGTATTGTTGAAATTGAAACAGAGTCAATCATGCTCGCAAAAAAAAAAAAAAGAAACAGAATCAATCAAGACGATACATGCAGATGGATGCATATCCATTACAGTTTGGGCTTGCAAAAGGCACCAAATTCAGCTGAAATCTAAGACCTACCAAAACACAGAAAACATTCAAATTCTAACACCATAAGCTATCTGAGTAAGTACTTCTCCATTATCTAAAACAGCATCATTAGTCGCATGATCACACTTGCTTCGGTAGCTGAAGAAACCAGCGGCCTGAGTCCTGATCCAATCGATGGAGTTCGTGCAGTGCAGCGCTAAGCAACGCGAACCAAGAACGATGTCGGCATGGGAAGCATGGTGGGTTCCGGCGCAGCGGCGGCGAAGCCCGGTCCGGCGTACATCGCCCGTGGCTTCCATACTATCTCCTCCTCCGTGTCCGTGTCGATGTCGTTGCTGCCAGTACTGCTGCTCTCGCCGTCGTCGAGTGGCTCGGCCTGCGGCGGGCGATGCTTCTTGTGCACGTCCCAGCCTTCCGCAGACGATGACGCGCGGCTGATCGTCCACTTGCTGCTACTTAGGAGGGAAGACGTTCCTGAAGACGACGACGAAGAAGCAAGGCTCGCCGCCTTCTTGTGCGCGTCCCATCGCTCAGCGAAGTCGGCCCGGCCGGGCTTGGGTGGCGGCGAGGTCGCGCTCTTGCGGGTGGATCCTCGTCCAGCGCAGCTCCTGACGCTGTCGGCGGAAGTGGAACGAGGGCTTGTTGAAGCTGAGGTAGCTGACTTGGTCTTGTGCGCGTCCCACCTTTCGTCGGAGTCGGCGCGGCTGGGCTTGGCGAGCGTATTTGGGAGGATGGCGGCGAGGCATGGCGTGGGGAGCAAAGGCAGCATCTTCCACTTGGGCGGGGTCGGGAGAAGCGCCGGGAGAGCTGCGTGTGCCACCTTGAGGTGCACGCGGGCAACCGGGATGGCCATGGTGGATCGAAGACGTACGCAGACACACACGATCAAGTGAATAGAGATAGAGGAGATGAAGCCAAGAGGCGATGATGAGATGATCGCCGGCCGGTAGCAGCAGCAGATATATATAGGCTAGGCCCCAGAGACGCCGGACGCGAGTCGGTGGTATCATCAGGTGAGTCCGATCGAAGTCATACGAATTCGATCATTCAACTACGTGCCTGCCGCGTGGGCGCGACGCCATCTCTGTTCGACTCCGTTTCGGTGCTGCTCGATCCGACGCTGTGCAGCGGCCTGTTTGAGAATCAAGCAAGGCTCCGCGTGCGGCGCCGCTGACTGCGCCGTGGTCCGCGCGTTGCTCCACGCGCGGGCGCCACTCTCTCCCCTCACGATCACGAAGTGTTCGACGCCGCGCTCCGTCCGCGACAACAGTGGCATCAACTTCCAGACACGTGGCCGCCAGCGGCGGGGGACGTTTGTTCCCGTGTGCTGTGTGCAGGACGCCAACTCTCTGGCTCATCCACATCACCAACTTTCTTCATGGCTCCATGCTTGACATGGCAAAATCTTAACACGTGCATTGAAAAAAAAAATCGGTAATGTGTCCCGTAGGGCGTCCATCTGTCCTGCCGACTAGCAACCGCCCGTGGCGTGCCCCCGTTCACACGGATTTGCCCAGCTCGCCGTGCATCCCGCCCAAGTCACCCGTGCGGATTCACCCCGCCCACCGCGACCATCTCCATCCGCTTGCCGCGGCCGTTTCTACCGTGCCGCCCGCTCGCCCGGACTCGTTCCATGGGGCCGCCTCCACCGTGCCGTGGGGCTGCCTCCACCATGCCGTGGATTTGCCCAAACTTGTTCCGCCTGCCATCGGCACGCTATGACAATATTTGCTTTCCAGACGGGCATTTTACATTTCTGTAGGGCATGTGTCCGTCTGCTTCCAAAGGACTGCGTAAATCATAAACTACGCATGGGGAAAAAGTGGTTGCCTGCCGTGCTAGTTCACCTACTCCATAAATGCTTACCTCTATCCCGCCTGCCGCGGTCGCCTCCACCGCGCCAGTTCGCTGCGCCACCCCGGCCGGACTCGTCCTGCCCACCACGGGGCACCTCTATCCGGCTGCCGTGGTCGTCTCCACCACGCCAGTTCTCCGTGCCGCCATCCTAGGTTACGCTGAAAGCACATGTTGCAAACATATATTTCAAGTGTTTTAAAACTTTTAGAGGTATGTTGCAAGTGTTTCATATGGATGTTGCAAAAGTAGATTCAGATGTTGCATATGTTGCAATGACTATACACGTATGTTTCACGTTGCTGATCAAAATGTTTCATTTGTTTCAGACGTATGTTGTGAGTGTTTTATTTAGATGTTGCATATGTTTCACACATATGTTGCAGTGGCTACACACATATAATTCAAGTATATATTCTAAATGTTTCAGCTACTTCAGACGTATATTGCAGCAAGTGTTTCATGTTTTCAAGCGTATACTGTTAGATGGGACACAGAGTCATGCGACACGCATCCGTGGGCTGGGCACGTGGATTCCCGTGTGTGGGTGCCATGCGGAGCAGGCTCGGCGGTCCTCGCGTGCGCGCGGAAACAATGCGCGGGAAACGGAGTGGGCACAGGCGGTCCCCAAGGATCACGCGCGAAACAGAGCAAGCGCGATGGTTCTCACGTGCATGTGTTATACGGAGCGGACACGGGCGTTCGGATGTGGGCGTCCGTCAGGTCGTCCAGAGCTAGCTCTACCGAAATACAATATTCTAGCACTCGTGATATGCACAACATCCCTGCGTGCAGGTCCACTCAGGAGCAATCGATTGATGTGTTGATGAGCTGTGCTGCTGTGTGCCGTGAAAACACTGGGCTAGAAGATGGGCCAAGGCCTGCGTGTTGCATGCAAGGATTAGGAAACATCGATGAGGATGAATCGACGGAATAGAACCTGGCTATGCATCACGAGTGCACAGAAATTTTTTTCCCACGTTCGTAGTGACTGCAAGAGGTGCATAACGACACGTGTCAATGCAAGATTGGACCAAACTTTCGTCCATGTCTTCTTCTTCCTCCTGTTTGGGTTAAGGATTTAGAGGATCTCCATGCCCAACGGCCTTAGAAGGGGAAGGGGCATCGTAGCGGTGCCTGAACTAGTGGTGGAGACGGTTTGACGAGCGGTGAGAGAGGTGGTAGCAAGGAGGAGGGGGCTGACCGACCACAATGTTTTGGATGGACAGAGGCTACGTCGGCAGTAGTAGGATGTTGACAGTGAGGACATCGGTGACCTGCGCGGCGGTCGAGGTGGCGATGGTAGACAATCAAGGTGGGAAGAGAGAAAAGAAGGAGTAGACGTTAGGGAACTGCAGACTGAGGCGGCGGTGGGAGGTCAGTGATGGGGATGTGGATGGGCCATCGTGTCACTTAGAAGAAGCTCTTTTTACCTTCAACTGTCGTCATGATCTAATCTTCCTACTCAAACTCTAAAATCGAATATCTCGCCATCAACTCCAAATTGTTTAAATTTCCTCTCTACCGTTTACATGTCATTTTAAAGGCGTTTCCATCCTTTTTAGTTAAAAAATGGGTAAATACCGAATAAGGTTGTTAAATTAAAATATATGTATATACGAGCTTCTAAAATTTTGAGAACAATCTTATAGATACATTAGAACACGACAAACCCAAGTAAAATATTTAGAGTTCATGAAAAATATCTCTACAAGCTTCCAAACATCATATTCTGCTGTTCTAATCGATGTTCAAATGCATTTTGAAAACTTTCTACAACAAAAACACGAAACCAACATGAGTACGTTCAACATCAAATGTGTGTTGCATTCATTCTGATTGTATCTCATATTTTTATGGAATATTTTTAAAACACATTAAGACATGCACCCCATATTTTTTATGGAATATTTTTAAAACACATTAAGATATCAATTAGAATGTTCTGAGAATTTTCTAGATATTTTAACATTATTTCTAGAGGTGAGTACAATTTTTTGAAGCTTCTAAAGATATTTTTGTAAGATATATCTCTGTGGTTCTTGAAATTTTTAGAAGCCTAGATACAATTTTTTTGTGGTTTAAAAAACTTAACTAGGTATTTTCTAGATTTTTTAACTAAAGAAGGATGAGTTCAAAACTACTTCTTAGTGAGGCATTTAGGTAATTTAACAGGTTATGATAGTTTTTTTTAGAATTACACAGTACAACGTAGACGCCCACAACACGCACATAGATGTCCAGTTTTAGAGTTGGCGAAGAAAATCAGACCATAGTGATAGTTTAAGGGGTAAAAGGAACTTTTTCTGTGCGACCATTTGGTAGAAATATTTGGTCTCATTTTTTTAAAAAAAATGGTCTTATGGGTTTACGTTTTGTAGAACTTTGAACTTGTTTATTTATGTTTATGTGGTGGTAGCAGCGTGCAACCTCTCCCATGCATGTAAAGCCTCGTTCGGTGGCCTTATAAGCCTAGCCCATCAGAAAGTGTGCTTCTTTATGATGCTTCTATCCATATTCTTCTCCACCGGCCGTACGTCAGTACTTGTCCCAATGTTCCTCTTTAAGTAGGGCCTTGTTTAGATACCTAAATTCACCCCTAAATTTCACTATGAAAAAGAAGATTCCCCACCACATTAAAATGTCGGCACATATATGGAGTACTAAATGTAGATGAAATCAAAAACTAATTGCACAGTTTTGTTGTACTTTGCGAGACGAATATTTTAAGCCTAATTAATCAATGTTTGGACAATTATTAACAAATAAAAACAAAATTGCTACAGTATGACGGGACACTTACTATGCAAACTTTGCCTCCAAAGTTTGGAATCTAAACAAGGCTTAGGCAAAGACGCGAGTAATTCATTTTGAACAGGACACACGAGTGAGTGCTAAAATTGAAACATAATCAATCAAGAAATTCATGATGACACCTGCAGATGGATGCATCCATTTACAGTTTGAGCTTGAGGAGGGCACCAAATTCAGATGAAATCTAAGACATACAAAAACACACAAAGCATTCAAATTCTAACGCCATAAGCATCATTAGTCGAAGTAGCACCCCTACATGATCACACTTTGCTTAGGTAGCTGAAGGAACCAGCAGCGACCTGAGTCCTGACTCCTGAACCGATCGATGATTTCGTGCAGTACAGCGCTATGCAACAGGAACCAAGAACGCTGTTGGCATGGGAATCATGCTGGGTTCCGGCGCGGTGGCGGCGAAGCCCGGTCCAGCGTACATGGCCCGCGGCTTCCATAGTATCTCCTCCTCCGTGTCGTCGATGTCGTTGCTGCTAGTACTGCTGCTCTCGCCATCGTCGTCGAGCGGCTCGGCCAACGGCGGGCAGCGCTTCTTGTGCACGTCCCAGCGCTCGGCGGACGTCGCGTGGCTGAGCGGCCACTTACTGCTGCTGGCCAGGGAAGACGTTCCTGAAGACGACGACGAAGAAGCAGCAGCGCTCGCCGCCTTCTTTTGCGCGTCCCACCTCTCCACGGAGTCGGCCCGGCCGGGCTTGGGCGGCGGCGATGTCGCGCTCTTGTGGGAGGATCCGCGTCCGGCGCAGCTCCTGACGCTGTCGGCGCAACGAGGGCTTGATGAGGCTGAGGTAGCTGACTTGGTCTTGCGCGCGTCCCACCTCTCGTCGGAGTCGGCTCGGCTAGGCTTGGCGAGCGGCTTTGGGAGGATGGCGGCGAGGCATGGCGTGGGGAGCTGCGGCACCATCTTCCACTTGGGCGGGGTCGGGAGAAGCGCCGGGAGAGCTGCGTGTGCCACCTTGAGGTGCACGCGGGCAACCGGGATGGCCATGGTGGATGGAAGACGACGTACGGAGACCACACGCGCGCAGTGCAGCAGAAGCGCAGCCAGGTGATGAGCCGATCGTGGTTCGTGGAGATGGAGCAGAGAGGCAACAGTGGGATGAGATGATTCCCGGGAGCATGCGGTAGCAGAAATATATAGGCCCCAATCCATCAGGGACGCCTGGCGCGCGTCGGTCGAATCCGCGTGTGCTCGAGAGGGTGAATCGGAGTGGGTGTCCGAATTGGCGAATTCTGTCGTTCACGAGCTGCGTGGGGTGTACCTAGTCGGATTCTTGATTTTAGGGAGTTCTTCAAAATGCTGTATAAGGGAGGAGGAGGTGGTTGGTCGCTGAGGAAATCTTTTCCAACAGATTCGATGAAAGCGCGCAAAATTCAGAGAAACAGAAACGATCGGACATACGGGGCTTGGTTGCCCTGCCCAGTCGGATACAATGAAAGAAAGAAGAAACCGGTGAATTTAAACATCGATTTTGATAATTTTTTGTTGTGGAAAGTTTTCAAAATGAATTTGAACATCGGCTTTGATACTTTTTTAGAATTCTCTAGAGCAAAAAAATTATGTTTGGAAGGTTCTAGAGATGTTTGCATGAGCTCCAAATATTTTATATTATTAAGGTTTTTCATGTTCTAATATATCTCTAAGATTTTTCTCATAATTTTAGGATCTTAGATATATTTTTTATGTAAAAGACTTATTAGGTATTTACCATTTTTTTTAGAAAAAGGATGGAACCACCTTTAAAATCACTTCTAAAGGGTACAAGGACCGTGTGTTTGGTTTGGAGACCAACTGGGTTGGGTTGGGTCTAACCCAATCTTTTGGGATGAGATGAACCCATCTTGTGTTTGGTTAAGGGGTTGGGTTGAACACAATTTTTTGTTTGGTTGCAAGGATAGAGAGGGATGAAATAGATGCCATTTTGACACCGTTAACACTACAATTAGTGGGGCCCACCTATCATCCTGTTTATTTTGTTTTTTTCCCATATCTACTTTCTCTGCTCGCCATCTGTGTTCTTGAGTATCTGAGCTATCGGAGAACCACACATCGACTTCCGATGGACAACCATGATGCTCGCCACGGTTATGAACCCGTGACACATAGTCTTTGGAAGAACGTACTCCCCAATAAAATTTCTACTACTAAAAAGTTTAGAAGAGAATCGTTCACCCGGGCGAGCGAAAATTACCCTGGCTCCTTCGCTTGCCCGGCCTCACGCGCACGGAAGGAAAGAAAACGGTCGCCCGGCCTCACGTGCACGGAAGGAAAGAAAACGCTCACCCGGCCTCGATGCGACGATGCGCAGGGAAGGAAAGAAGCCCATTGGAGCCAGCAATCACAACATATTCCCCACGCCGTGCTCCTTCGCCAAGCCCATGCTGCCTTCCCTCGAACCGCAGACCCTGCTCCGCGTCTCGCTCGAGAGAGCCGCCGCCCACGACACGACCGCGAAGCCGCCGGATCGGACGACGACCTCGCCATGCCGCCGCCGCCGCCGTGACGTTCCGACGCTTGGTCCGCTTCGACCAGGCTCCTCCGTTCCCCGGCACCCCTGCTAAGCCCCAGGCCAGTCGACGCAGGGTCAGCCACGGTCTGCATCAGGGACGGCGGTGACGGCGGTCGCTCGCGGACTACCCCCGGACAGAAGGAGAACGGCGCTGAGAGCACCATGGCCTCTGTCCATTCTCCGATCCAGGTCCAACATCTCCTCCCTCCATTCTCCCCTCTCCCGCTCGTGGCCTGTTTCTGAATCTGAGATGGGATGGGTTGCTTTGGGTTTGGGTTTCAGTCGGTTCTGACAAAACAACTTTTTGGGCATGCTATTTTGATCCACGACTGCAATTCCTGTGCACTGTGGCCGTTGCTACTCAGCCTGTCATGAAAGCAAATAAACTTCAGCACAGATATATATTCAGAAGTGATTGTTGATTTGATCTGATGACCGTTCAAAACTGAACTATTCAATGGCACAACTTACATATTGTATCTAACAAGTAACGAGAGCATGGGCAAATGATGCTGGATTAGTTTTCTGCTCCTCAATGATGTACTGTATTTAAGTTTCAAACAAAAGGTCATCTGTGTATTAAAGTTTTTTTTTCAAATTTAGTTCCCAGATTCTATTAAGTGATCCTTTTTTGTTGTTTTATGTTAGTGATACACCAATCTGTTAAACACCTTTTCTTCAAGACGAATAAGAATAAGTCAGTAGTCTCTATTTGCCATTGAAATTGCCATGGCTGCTAGAATATACACAGGTTGCTTGAAGTACATAGTTCTTTTTGTGTGAACAACCAATTCTTACTGATAGATCAATTTTTGTAAATAACAATGGGAGCACTACTTTTGCACATGATAAAATTGAACTGGTTCGCTTGATGCACTAGAGCTGTTGATGTGAACAACCAATTCTTACTGATAAATCAATTTTTTGTGGAATCAATAATTTCGTCCTCAATATTGTACGTGTATGTATAGGCATATTACAGATCAACTTAGATAAGATCCCCTCTTATATTGTTGATCTATTTGATTCAGTACAAGTTCTTGTGTTCAATCTGAATATATGGATGTGCAGTCACAAGTAGACTTTTGACAATGCGATTGCACTTCCACACATCGCATTATGTGGGGGAAAATCACACTTGCAAAAAAAAAACATATAAATACTGCAAGTGAAGGGCCAAGATAGATGCGTGTGATTTGTAAAGCCCACATGGTTTGGTAGTTGTTACTCAATCCATCAAATTATATTAAAAAAATTGTGTATGTTGCACAAAGTAAAGAAGTTTCAATATTTATTTAGCTCTCAAAATTGTCATATGGACATATGTTCAGGTTTCATACTTTTTTTGACATTTTCCCCTTTACCTGTGGTGAGCGAAATGTTGCTGTCTTGCTGAGCCCATGATCCAATCTCTTCTAGACTCCAGTTACTTTTGATTGAAATCTGCTTGTCAGCAAGAGATGAAATCAATCACAAACTAATTTTCTGAGAAACTATTTAAATGAATTCTACATGGAGACCTTTTTAAATAACAGACTAAAATATAGTTTAATTTCTAAGCTCCCTTTAAATTTCAGAGACTAATGAAAATTGAATTTATTCCTGCAGTTCTCTATTTGCAAATCCGTTACCTAATAATGGCCCGGCCTCATGCCAACTGAAGTCAAGTAGCTTTCTTAGGAAAAACAAGTAGCTCGCTATTCTTCTTATTGTATTTGTTGGGAAATTGTTCTGTACATTTTGTTCACCTTCACATTGAGTATATTTTTTTTTGTCTGCAGGCATCTAACACAATTTACTTTGTTACTGTTGCAGATCTGAAAACTTGCTGCCTGTTCACTCAAGTTCACCTCTCTGATATTCTCATATGCACTGAAAGTATGGTTCTTTTATATAGCCATTTTTTTGGTTTTGAAAAGTATGATGATTGCAATTCGGAAAGTTAGGGGCAGAAAGTATGGTCATTGTAGTTCTATTTTAGTTCTAAAAATAGCTGTTACATTTCTAACAAGATGACGAGTGCAGTTCTAAAAAGTATGGTAATTACAGTGTGGTTTCAGTTTAGAAAGTTGGATGCATGCCACTTTTATCTATGCTCAGACTTGCACATTAGTAAGCTTTGTCTCTGTGTTTTACTGTTTTAGCATTGTCGAGTTACACCTGACCTTGCTTATTGTCAACACCTGGACATGCATTTAAAAGAAACAAATTTGGATTTTGTACTGTATGTCTGTTTGGCTGCAATATGCTTATATGACTGCACCTGGAATTTAGTACATCCGACAAAAAAAGTATTATGATTTCATATTCAAGTTTACTCACACACTAATCCACCTGGTTTCAATATTGACTTTCATTATAGCCTTTAGGTGCTAATTGCATTGTTCTGTTTTAGATTTATACAATGGATAATAATTCTTGTTCACCATTGCGAGACAAGACTAACACCTCCAAAGAAGGTAATATAACATCATATCAAATATTACATGCCATGTATTATGTGTATGTGAAATTATATTAATTCAAAATAGACTGCAGTCGATGCTAAAGAACAGAAGAGGGCAAGGGATAGAGCTCGATGGCAACGACAAAAGGATCTGATTAATAAGAGGCGCCGTGCGTCAGAACAATTATTCAAATGGACTATACTTGATACTTCCTCCGTCCGTAAAAACATGCAACTATGGGTTGCGTGCCAGCAAAAGTAGTTCACGTTTGACCAAGTTTATAGTGAATAGTATTTCATATTTATGGCTCCAAATAAATTTATTATGAAAATATATTTCATAATTAATCTAATGATATTTATTTGATATCATAAACATTGATACTTTTTTATCTATAATTAGTCAATGTTAAGATACTAAAACGTGACACTGTTCTAGAATTGCATGTTTTTCTGGACGGAGGGAGTACCACATTACCTCCGGAAAGGATGAAAGGCGATATACCATTCAAGAGGTATGTAAGAACAATTATTCAAATGGAACAAGACTATATACTTGGCATGAAGGCTCAAGGCTCTGGATGGAAAGGGATAGGTATTTTTTATTGGAAAACTATAATTCCAGATGGCATTCCAGTTGATAAAGATACGTAAGTTCCTTTGAACCACCTCGTAGAATGATGTAATAACTATATTATTTTTAATATAAAAATTTTAATATAATAAATACCTAACAATTCATTTCTATTATAGAAGTTTGTCTGGCTTTCATGTTCTACAACTTATGGTAGCCTAGAATAATGGGCAACTCACACGGATCAACATGGTGAGTGCAAACGCTATTTTTGTCATAATATATTGTTTAATTTATTATAATTTATCTATACTTTTTGGTTTTATATGACTATGTACAGGATGGCCGAAGAATATGAAATGACTTCGTGATCAAACTGTTGACATACACAAGAAATTCAAGACAACATTCAATTCCTAAAGAAGTGCAAGCTTATCTTTCACGTGCCGTAGGCATGAAGTGATGCGATAGGTTCTTACATTATGGACAACTAAAAGTGATGTTTCAGTTTCACATTCAAACTTTGAGCGATGTTTTAACTATCAATCTATCTATTTTAGGTAAGTATATAACATGCGCTCATATATATGTTCGTGGTATTATGTGCTCCCATCGCAACGCACGGGCATTTATCTAGTGAAAGAAAAATTTATGGCGAGCACTGTAAAACAGGCTAGAAACTAGCAAGACTTCGAGGAAACGAAGTTGGCAAGGGAGTGAAAAATCCATTCTATGCGGGGTGGCAGAAACAACTTCAAGGAGCAGGTTGGGATAAACATCCTACGGGGATGCAGTATCTTTTTGGTAATTGGTCGACATAGTAAGATGATAATACTAAAAGTTTTGAAGAACAATCATGTTCTAATATTAACCCAGCGGCAAGCGCTACATGGACATTACCTACAACAATAAATGGCATGTGTGGAACTCTAGATAGCTAAGGTAAATAGTCACACGTACCATTAATCCTAACATGCCTTAGGGAATTCAAACAAAACACGGCCTGCGCCGGCATATGTGGAACTTTATACTGCTAAGGTTCAGAACTCCAACTCTAATCGTAATATGCCTTAGGGAATTTAATTTCCTAGATCTATCACATTTCATCTACTGGATGTAGCACGGGTATTTGCCCTTTCTCTCGCGCCCTGAAGATGGTTTAGCTACATCCTTCTTCCTGTCACTCTGGGAACTTGAGGGCTGCTTCACGAGCTTTAAGCTCTTCCTCCTAACGCTTGATGGCTGCCTCACGCGCACCTAACTGCTTCCGCCTCCTTCTGCCCTTCAGATGGATTTGATCCACAACAAGTGTTTTTTGGGATTTAGGTAGTAAATGCATAAAGAAGGTTCGTCTACAATTTTAGATAATCTTGGTTGGTTTTTGTTATTGCAACTGCAATTGAAAAAGGACAACCACTTTATTTTTGTTTTTGCATAGAAACCAAGCTTTATTTGTTGTCAATTTCCCTTGGAAATTCGACTGTATTTATTTCTATCTATATGCTTCCTTAGTCAATTTTGATTGGAAAGGAAAACAAATCAGCTGTTTTTATTCTGGCGTGACAAAATATCACATTGATGCGATGTTATGTTTGAAATTTGGCTAAACAGAGTTGAAATTAGCCGATTGCTAATAATAAGGCCAGGGGATGGTCACTCAACCGGATCGGATGTGTATGTTTGGATGGGCATTGCATTTTCTTTTCTTTTTTTTTTGTTAAAAAGATTTGGGGCAGTAACTAGGTTTACGTGTTGCACTACGGACTCAGGAGCACTCGGCAAAGGTCATAAAGCACTCGGCAAAGCCTTTGCCGAGTGCCACACTCGGCATACCTCACACAGTAAAATTTTGGTCGAAAAAGAGGACTTTGCCGAGTGCTTTATCTCGGGCATCGAGTACTAAAAAAACACTCGGCAAAGAATGAACCAAAAAAATCTCAAAAAATAGTAAAAAAAATTTAAAAATAGCAAAAAAAAATTTACCAGGGAGACTCCCACCGGCAAGTCGTGGCATTTTTCGCGCAAAATTTGAGTGCTACGTGACCGGCGGGATTCGAACCCGCGACCTCTCCCTCGCGCGTAACCCCCTCTACCACTGCACCACACTGTCACTTGTGTCAAAATTTCGTTTTGGTTCCCCACATATTATACTAAACCAAGTGTAAATTACTTGTTTGAGGCTCTAAACGAATTCAAATCAAAAAGTTGTAAACTACAAAGTTTCATAACTTTTCAAAATTTACAACTTTCATTTTGATAGTTTCTCCATCCGAGGTCGTTTACAAAATTTGAATTTCAAATTTGAGAAATTCAAATGTAGTTTTTGTTGACAAGATGATTTCAAATTAAAAAATTGCCAACTACAAAGTTTCATAACTTTTTGAGATCAACAACTTTCATTTTGGCTGCATCTCCATCCGAGATCGTTTGAAAAATTCAAATTTCAAATTTGAGAAATTTAGACGTACTTTTCGTTGGCAAAATTAATTCAAATTAAAAAGTGTTCAACTACAAAGTTGTATAACTTCTCAAGATCTACAACTTTTATTTTGGTCATTTGTTTATCTAACATAGTGGTAGTAACATTGTTTACAGAACTTATAGATCACTCTTCTGGTTTTCATGAAATTGTATGAGAGATGTAGATTTTGTGAACAGCGTTACTGTCGCTTTGTCAAATCAAGCCCAAGCCTCCGCGGGCACGCTGACTCCGCCGTGGTTGCTTCAGGCGCGCACGCCACTCTCACCACCGGCCAAGTGTTCGACGCCGCGCTTCATCTGCGACAACAGTGGCATCAGCTTTCAGACAGTCGCTGCCTGCGGAGGACGGGGAGGACCTTCGTTGCTGTGTGTGGGATGCCAACTCGCCTCGCTTGCTCATCCACATCACCAACTGCCTCCATGCTCCATGCTTGACATGGTCGTGGCAAGACACAACTGTTGGTCTTAACACGCGTGGATGATTGGGTATTTCTCAAATTACAACCCTATGTGCAATCATCACTGGCTTCCCATGCCAATCCCAGGTTGAGTTTCAAATTCTTTAGACCATTCAGAGTGGTTGCTCGAGTGGGTTCGGCAGCTTATAAGTTAGCTTTGCCGGCTTCTTCATCTATTCACCCGCACCCGGTGGTACATGTCTCCCAATTGAAGAAGGCACCTGGTCCTCCAGCTCGGGTGACACTGCTACCTGATGATCAAGCTCTGCAATGGAGTATTACAGAGAAAATTCTTCAGCGTCGCATGGTGCCGCGAGTAAGGATGAAAACGGTCGGAAACGGTCGAAAACGAACTTACGATATAGAAAAACGAAAGCGGTCGGTTCGGGATATTTCTACATTTAGCAATTAAAGAGTACAAAAAATGGTTGAAAATAGTTATGAAATCAATTGAAACTGATAATTTTTCATGTTAAAAAACGGTTCATAATATAGAAAACGAAAACGGTCAATTCGAAATATTTCTGTTCCGTTTTCATCCCTAGCCGCGAGGTACGTCGTCCATTCAACAGGGGTTGATTAAGTGGTCTCTGTTGCTAGTTTCGTTGTCTTCTTGGCAACATCGATCTACTCTTCGTCCCCGTGCTGTTTGGGGGCAACCAGCAGCCGAGGGAGTGTCAGCCATCCTGACGAGGTACAAGAGGACGATGCGTTGGCTGCTGAAGACGTGTGTTATGAACAAGCCAACAAGACGACTGAAGCAGCTGGGCCGAGCCGCCGAGTGGGCCAGCGAGCCAAGAGGCCAAGCAGGCGCACGACAGGCCCAGAGTGGGGGTGAACTAGCAGGCGGTCTCGCCAAGCTATGCCTCCTTGTATCGGTAGCTTAAGACATAACTGAATGTATAAATACTCTGAACTCTGAATCGTGTCCTCCTCGCTACTATCACTGATTAATCTTCTTCCAGCTCTTAAAAGCTTTCACTATCAACACATCCGATCCACTCTCCTTACTGGCTTCTTCGAAAATGAAAGGCAAAAGGCGGCCGAGACGGCAGACCTCTTAATTGAAGAGGTGATCACCTGGCTAAAGGAGGGGCGGGGTGGGGGCCGGGGGGTGTGGGGGGTGGGTGGGTGGGGGGTGATCTACGACGTTGATGCAGCGACATTTTGCTCCACACCGGTGGCAAACTCTACTTTACTGGGAGTATTGACTTGTGTGCATGGTCGAAGCAAAGGCACTGTATCGATCGTTAATTTGTCTTGTGATGGAAGGGTCCATCCACCTCCCTCCCTCTCGACTTCATAGCCACCCGGTCGAGCCCTCAAAGAGGCCTTGAGTAGTGTAGGTGAACATGGAGTGAGATGAGTCCTCCGGCTCCGAAGTCAGAGGTTGAGAATTCTTAATTCATGAGTTGTAGGGAGGGACTTATGTCACCACAAATAGAAACTAAAGCAAGTGTTGGATAAGTTGGTGTTAAGGATTCAAAATTGACTTACTGCACCCCGTAATACAAAACCATGCATGATAATGATATCTTGGTAGCATTTCAAGTAACTCCTCAGCTTGGGGTTCCGCTTGAAGAAGCCAGGGCTGCAGTAGGTGCAGAATCTTCTACTGGTACATGGATAACTGTCGGGCTGCTAGGCGGGATGCCCCTCGATAGGTCATTGGGCCCCACGTCCCGACTTCAGGATCATGTGCGGTCGTCGGCGTCCAGAGTCTACCCATGCAACTGGCCACCGAAAGCTGGTAGACTTCGAGATCAAAGGATTCGAGGAGGAGCTAGCAACCTCCATCTTTGATGAGGTGTTGAGTAAAGACGTCTAAGAAGTACAAAAAACAACATGATAAAGACATGCTCAATAGACTATTGTAATGTATACATTTTCACTGTAATCATAACATTTGTAATATAAATCTTGATGGATTTGTGATGTATGTGAGTGTTGTATACATTACCTAACCATAGGAAATGAAACGTACCATACAAAATAATAAAATAAGTTAGTAAATAATAATATTAGAAAATTATATCACTGCCAGTTTGCCAACAAGCCGGCAGTGATTATATGAATAGCACTGCCGGCTTAGATCAACACTGCTGGTTTGTGTGGTGAAGATCATTATCTCTGTCGTTTTTTTAAAAAAAAAACTGGCAGTGGTAGAACTGGCACATCATTGCCGCTTTGGTACTTCCGGTTCAAATTTTGGCGGTGGTGGGGGGTTTGAACCGGCAATGATTAGCTGTTCTGTAGTAGCGACCGAGCGATTATTGAGCCATATAATAGTTTTTATTAGATAATGCAAGTGGAAATATTTTTCGTCTTCTCACAAATGAGGAACCAAATTATGCTTATTACAAAAGGAGTTTCAAACTCTATCGTTGATGCATGAAAGTTCAAAGAGCAATATGGTAGTGATCTTCGGAAGTAAAAAGTAAACCGGCTACTGAGCGATATTGAGCTGTAAGTGCTCTTGAAGGGGACTGCAATGCTAGCTGCAGCAGCTTTACACATGCATTTCTTGCACGCAATCTCCCAGTTTCGAAGGATTGTTGTCGTTGACGTCTCAGTTAGGATGAATGGACGATCTAGGTTGCATTGCACATACATTCTCGGTACGACGAGCTGTCGTCTTTACGAAATCGATCTTTCTCCGCCTAACCATTCGTGCTTGCTTAACCTTTTCATGCATATATACACCTAGCTAGCTACGTACGTCTTTCCCTCGTTGGTATGAATTTGTGCGTGATGGTTCATCAATCTGACTGCAAATGCATGCAAGCCGAGCAGCAAAGTCCTAGGTCCAAAGGCAAATGTGTCCTTAGCTTGCATCCACAAGGCAAAGGCAAGCAACAAATGAACGATGACAACGACGCGGTATTCAATGAACACAGGTGATCACGAAGCCTATTTATAACGGAGGCAGTCAGGCAGAGATCCATATCTCATCTCATCTCACTGAAGAAGCACCAGACTACCAGAGCTAGAGCTAGAGCTAGAGCTAGAAGAAGACAGCACAGCAATGGAGGCGGGGAAGAAGAAGATGCTGGCCACTCTGGTGGGGTGCAACTACGCCGGCACGGAGAACGAGCTGAAGGGCTGCATCAACGACGCCCACGCCATGCGCGCCCTCCTCCTCGACCGCTTCGGCTTCGCGCCGGGCGACGTCACCGTGCTCACCGACGACCACGAGAGCGGCGCCGGCGTGCTCCCGACCGGCGCCAACGTCAAGCTCACGCTGGCCTAAATGGTGGGGCGCGCGGCGCCCGGGGACGTGCTCTTCTTCTTCTTCAGCGGCCACGGCACGCTCACCCCGCCCATCAGCGGCCATGGCGACCGCGACGACGAGGCCATCGTGCCCTGCGACCACAACCTCATCTATGGTCTGTGTCGTCTGCGCACGTCCAAGCACTCCCACCATATAGTCCCATGCACACACGTCGTTTCTGACATCTGACTGACATGCACGCACGCGCGACGTCGCGGTGGACGGTGGTCCTGCACGGCAGACGTGGACTTCCGGCAGCTGGTGGACCTCGTGCCGCGGGGCGCCACCTTCACCATGGTGTCCGACTCATGCCACAGCGGCGGCCTCATCGACCAGGAGAAGGAGCAGATCGGCCCCGACGTCCCAGCTGACCCCGCCGTCCACGCCCACGCCGTCCACGCCGGCCGGTTCCTCCCGTATGCCGCGGTGCTCAGCCACCTGTCCGCCGCGTCGGGCATGGACGCGTCCCACCACGTCGCCGACCACCTGCTCGCGCTCTTCGGCACCGACGCCAGCGCCAAGTACCGCCGCGACCACAGCAGCGGCGCCGCGCGCACCGACAAGGCCGACGCCGGGATCCTGCTGAGCGGGTGCCAGATGGACGAGCTTTCGCTGGAGGTGAGGCCGGATGGTGGCAGGGCGGCGTACGGGGCGTTCACCGGGGCGCTGCAGGCCGTGCTGGCGGCACACCCGGCGCCGATGAGCAACCGGGAGGTGGTGTGCCACGCCAGGGAGGTGCTCCTCGAGCAGGAGTTCGAGCAGCACCCCTGCCTTTACTGCAGCGACGCCAACGCCGATGCGCCGTTCCTCGGGCAGCAGGAGACCAAGACCAACTGAGCTGAGCAAGGAGGAGGCTGGCAGGATGCCCACGCTCTTGTTATTATTTTATTAATTAGTAAATAATTAGCGTGTGGCATGTTCTTATTATTATTTATTATATTAATAACTACGTGTGTGTATATACGTAAATAAAGAAATACCACTACAAGAAATTCCCTTATACATGACGGTTTACTTTTGTCACAGACAAGTGAAAATGCGTCACAGTTAACTATCGATGACGATCCAGTAAAACGTCACGTATCCCGCGTCATACATTTTTTTGGACCAAAATAGAACGTCACAGGTTGGTATTTTGGATCGTCATAGATTAGCTGACTGCATCTTATAACTATCCTATATCCAGGCCTAGATCCAAACCATAGTGACAAAAAAAAAACATCACAAACTAGTGCCAAATCATCATTGCATCGAGATGGATCACAGCTCATAAGATACACCAAACATTGATTCATTCATGTATTAGCATGTCCATAACAGTCACATTGAACATCAAACTACAAATTGGCCTAGCTCACAACCATTTAGTTTGAATATCACAATAACTATGTTTGAACTTAAAGATTTGATCTGAGTCTAAGTAACTAAGTTTGAACTTCAATCGGCTTGCTGCCCATGAGATGTGCTACCTGAAAATCAGAGTGAATATAAGTTAGGTTTGCTAGCAAAGATTCTAAAAAGAAGTGCCATCTATTTACTAGAAAGCTTTGAAACTAGTTAACTATTAGTTCAATGCATATATTTTGAGAGCCCAACAAGTAGAGCATGTCAATCTAAATATGATAGAAACAGCTTGCAGATTTAATTTTAGAGTCAAAGTAGAGCTACAATATGTCCAATCCACACATCTAGCCCTTGTAAGTTCAGCTAATGTATAAATTCCCTTGCTGGATTGGAAAGCTAATGTATGAATAAAGAGAAAATTATTCTTGTACAATACCAACATATACATACACTTGAAAAATTGTTATTCTATAATAGTTAGAATACTGAAGTAGAGATGAAGGGTAAAGATTGAATTTTTTATACCTTCAGACAATATAGACTTGGCGTGGCAACCAATCTTCATATTTTCATTAATCTTCAGAAACATGTTAATCAACCTTGATCCTGTTGGCTGCACACGAAAAATCCGAGGCTAAGAATCAAATAAGTACAATGGACAGGAACATTAAAAGTATGAGGCCACGCCGTCTCCGCGACCTCTGAGCATGACCACGATAGCCTGCTTTTTTAGTGCCGTTTGATATTGTTTTTATGCCTTGAATCACCTCCTTCCTATTTTTCACTGTGAGTTTTTGTCTTGTCATGATTGGACTGAAGGGAGAACAGGTTTCCGAATTAACATGCATGTTGTTGGCTGAATCTTTTATTATATGCATACTCTACACATGGAGAAAGCACAAGGATAGAAAAATCTGGTAGTATGTGCTGCAGCCTAAATTCTTCATGCATGCTGCCATCGGTGCCAAACATATGCATTGTTACCTGCAAATACAGCCACAAACAATTTAAATGGCAAGCACATATACACAGAGCATTGTTGCCTAAATTCTTCATGCATGCTGCCATCGGTGTCAAACATATGCATTGTTACCTGCAAGTTTGATTTTTAGGTGACCCATATTTAACATAGACAAATACAGCCACAAACAATACTGATGGCAAGCACATATACACAGAGCCTTGTTACCTGCAAAAATGTTATCCATATTTTAGGTGATCCATATTTAACATCGACACCACATGTTATCTGTAAAAATGCAAAGTGTTGTCCAAGTTCAGCAGCCACTCGTCAAGCAAAGCCACAATTTAAATGAGAGTCTCTAGTAGCAAACAAGCCAATTTGTGTAGCATGAAAGGGGCATTTAACAAATGAGATATCAGTGCAGATCACTGTTGTCGCTACTCACCTGAAATTGAACACAATCCTTGCTCCTTTTGCTGAACACAAGATTCTACTGATAATTTCAATCCACATCCTGCAGGAAGAACAAAACAAGTTCTACTCATACAAGCATACACTTGGATTTGGATCTACAGATAAATTAGGGCTCCCTTCAGTTTTTATACAAAATGAAGGGAAGAGAAGGGACAGGCATGCCTGGTGTACCTGGTGTTGTGAGTGCTCACCAATGCAGATCCGGACACCAGGGTGCTGGGGTGAAGCCGGAGCGGGCGCGACGGGGGCGGGTCGCGGGGGTCGAGCTAGGCTGGGGCTGGGCCGGGGCCGGGGTTGGGGTCGGCGCGGCAGGGTCGAAGCAGACACCGGAGCGGATGAGGCAAATCAAGGCGGGGCCGGAGCCTTGGAGACCGCGCCAGCGCTACCAGAGAAGAGGGAGGAGGCGGACCTGTGGTAGGCGGCAGCCATGGGAGGGGCTTGGTGGTGGGCGGAGGCCGCCACCACACCCCAGTCGTCTCTGGATCTAGATCTGGGTGACAACCGGCCGGGAGGGCGCAGCGATGAGCGGAGGTGGAGGTGACGGCGTCTGGGGGACGAGCAAGGTGGATGCGTCGGCCGAAGGTGGAGGCATCGGCGTGTGGGGAAAGGAGCGAAGAGCGGCAGCGCTGTGAAGGAGACCGAGGGAGACAGGGAGTCGGGCGTGAAGAGAGAGAGCTCGTGGTGTTGATGGGGATGGGAAATTTGGGTGTCGCATGTAGTCCTCCTCTCTGTCTTTGTTTTATTTATTTATTTCTTATATTAGTTCTTTTCTTTTTCTCAATTTTTTGTGCTGCTATTTTTTTTGTATCTTAGATATTATACAAGTCATCGAGAGATGTGGGTGTAAATGGGTGTGTTCTTTTCTTCTTTTTAAAAATTTCATTCCTCTTTCTATGCAATTATATTTCTGGTTTCTATTTATGAAATTGTTTTAATTGCGTTGATGTATTTGATTAGTGTTAATAACTGCCTAACACCTAGGGTGTTATAATTAATTTGATTTTACCATAAAGGTGCCAAAATGATTTGTGACGTCCAACCATGACGATAACTTAATCGGTCATCATAGATGTATCACTTAAGAAATGAATCGTCACAGATCACATAATTCTATGATGATTTCTTAAAAGGTCACCATTAAACCGTCATGTATAAGGAAATTTCTTGTAGTGTACGAGGCAGCTTGCATGCACCATGATCATCAAGCAAAACCAAATAAATAGCATTTCTTCAGATTCGCTGTGTTTGTTTGAGTTGAGTGAGAAGCTGCAACAAAAAACAAAATCTCTGGCAAAAGGTATTAATAAATTCTTTTTTAAGAAACTAATTTTTCAAAAAAAATGTTTGCTTTTTAAGCAAAATACCTAACTTTTGAACTTTCTTCTCAGAAAAAGTTCTTTAATCCATTGTTTTAAACTGGAGTGTCATGTGAAGCCTTGTTGCCCACGGACTACTCTACTCCTCGGCCGTGCCTACATGCTCCTCACAGTCACAGGTCGCCACTCGCCTGCGGGATGAAGCTCATTCTCTTATTCTATCGGTTTTGATTGAAGAGGTGCTCCTCACAGTCACAATGATGCAGCGACCTCAGCTCCAGACCGATGGCAAACTCTACTTCACCAAGGAGCATTGTCCCGTGTGGTCGAAGCAAAGGCAAAGATGGCATGCACATCTCTACACGTCCCCTAAACCCGGTGGCGGTGCAGGACATCGCTCTCATGGCGAGCGCAAAACGCAGCCCCTCCTGCCGATGCCAAGGATGGCGGCCACGATGATGACAAGAATTGGTGTGACGATTGCGGTCGGCTCGAGTATTTGGAAGGATTGTCGCAAGCCCAAGAAGGCATAGACACATCTCACCCAAGCTGACAAGGAAGACGAGGAGCCGGTGCTCCTCATGGCTAAAGTAAGCATGGTTATCGAAGCGCTCAAGTTTCTAGTAGGGTTAAAAACGGGTGAGTGTGGTTCTTGAAGTGAGGGTACGGTGCAAAGTGTCCAGAGACTGTCTAGCCTGTCTCAAGCGTGAGAAAGATGCCCCCGGGCTGGGTCCCTGTTTAAAAAAAGATGGTGTGGTACGTCGTGTACGTTGGCCGATCTTGATAATTAAGGCCCCTCACTGGCGTCATCCTGTCCATCTTTACCATTGTTGGCCTCCGTACACGCATTATGGCCCGGATCGTGTGGAAAAGTCCCCTCTGATCCTAGGATGGGTGAGATCATTCACCATGCAAGACCAGCCCTACACAGTTGTTCAAAGGGGTTTCCTACATCGCCTATTCTCACAGTGCGGAGTATGGTGTGTGATGTGCCATGTTTGGGCAGTTTTGCCATTCCCCAAGCCCGCCGATAACTTCACCATTCATTTTCCTCTCCCGTCCATCCCCTCCCCACCCACCTCGACCACCGCCTTGGCCGCCGGCGACCTCCACGCCCACCAACCACCTCCGCCAGACGAACCCACCCTCCCCTAACTTTGCCGCCGCCTCGCTCACTGCCGGCCAACCCGCCACCACTGCCGTGTCGCAGCCGCCGCCCCCAGCCAGCCAGCCAGCCAGCCAGCAATCTAGAGTCGGGGAGATTCTCGAAGCGCCTCACCGTCCGCCAACCCTAACCCTAACTGCCAACACCGCCACCACCACCTCGTCCACCGCCCCGGCCGCGGCGACCTCACCCCTGGCCGCTCTGCCACCACCAGCCCACACCCCCGCCCCCTTCTTCTTCGATTCCAGTGCGCGGGGCATCGTGTGTGCAGCTACGGTTAGTGGCACAGGCGCGCCGAATAATGATTGTGCAATGGTATGGGTCTAGTGATGCTAAAAAGCATACAACCTTAGGATACACCTTGTATATTCTTTAACGAGATTATAGTATTTTATACAAGGAAATCTCAGATTATGTTGTGCACAACTTTCAGGCTGGTCCTACAACAATGATGGGCTTGGATCAACATCTTTTCCGAAGGTGCAGCACCTGCAGCCCTGCAGGCAGCAACAAGAAGATGACATAAGTCTTTGACAAGAGGATTGCTAGCGCTCGGACGTCCGGACGGATGCCGGTGCTAGTACCCTGTTTCCCGCACCTACACACCCAGTGCTCCCACACAGGGGCCTGCACCAACCGGATTGCACGCGCCGCTCGCCTGACCGAAAACATGCATAGACCGCTTGACTCTCATTCCTGTACGCTTTCCGCGCACTTGTAGGCGGGGACCGCTTGTGCCTCATACGCTTTCCAACACCCAAGCAGCTGTAGTAGGCAGCTGCGGCAGGTGGTTCTATTGTAACACGTGCAACACCAGATCTACTTTTGCAACATCGAGGTGAAGTGAAACACTTGCAACGTACATCCAAAACAGTTGAAACACTTGCAACACACATCTGAAACACTTGTAAAACACCTAAAAACACTTGAAAGCCATTGCAAATGCATGGTACATCCAGATCTAGTTTTGCAACATCCAGATAAAACATTTGCAACATACGTATGAAACACATGAAACATATACTTGAAACATGCATGTTATGCAACATCTAGATATACTTCTGCAACATCTAGATGAAAAACTCGAAACATACGCCTGAAATAATTGAAACACTTAAAACATATACTTGCAACATATGTATATAGCCATTGCAACATATGCAACATCTAGATGAAACAATTGAAAACAACTTTTGAAACACCTAAAATAGTAGAACACATGGCGTCGCTGGCAGCCATGGCCTACATGGTGTGGAAATGCGGTAGACCATAAGCGGCACTTGGGTGCAGTGGAGAGGAAGGATGGCGGCAGGCAAGCGGCTGGGCGCTATAAAGAATGTCGCGCTGGAGCAGTCGCCATGGACCACGCCATGTTGGCTCGAAGAACTCGGCAACGAGTGGTGAGAGGCAGTGGGGAGACAGGAAGGTAGGCGGCGCGCTGGGGCGTGGTGCAGCATGCCGCTGCGTTGCGGGCACGGCAGTGCGGTCGTGGTGGAGCACGCCGCGGCGACACAGGCGCCGAGAGTGGGTTCGAGAATGGATGTAGGCACAACGTCAATTCGAGGGGAAAATGGAAGCGGTGATTTTTTTATTTTTATTCCCGTGCGGATGGCAGTGTTGCCTGTTGAGCTATGTTCGAGCGGGCGTTGAAGCCCACCAACGCCCGTCCGGTCGAAACGGATGCCCTACCGACAGCGTTTCCGCTTTGACAATGGCACACCGGGTACGGCATCGCTAGGGACAGAGCTACGGGCCTGCACTATGTTCATCATGCATGAGCAGGAGCCCATGGTGTTGCACCGTGCTCGTCTCGGTGACTTTTATGGGGAGTTATATATTGTTGTTAAAATTGAAACAGAATGTCAAGACCATACTTGTTAGCACATTGATGCATCGATCGCGACGTCTCCGCCGGCCAAGCCCGGCCGCTCTGACTCCGCCGAGCGATGGGACGCGCACAAGAAGATTGCGAGCTCGCCCCAGCTTCGTCGTCGACGTCGTCTGGCCCGTCTTCCCTCGTAAGCACCAGTAAGTGGCCGATCTGCCGCGCGAAGTCCGCGGAGCGCTGGGGCGTGCACAAGAAGCGCAGCCCGCCGCAGGCCGACCTGCTCGACGATGGCGAGAGCAGCAGTACTGGCAGCAATGACATTGACACGGAGGAGGAGATACTATGGCAGCCGCGGGCCATCTACGCTGGACAGGGATTCGTCGGCGCCACGCCGGAACCCAGCATGTTTCCCATGCCAACAGCGTTCTTGGTTCCTGTTGCGTAGCGCTGCACTGCACGAACTCATCGATCGTTTCAGGAGTCAGGACTCAGGCCGCTGGTTTCTTCAGCTACCAAAGAAAGTGTGATTATGTAGGGGTGCTGCTTCGACTAATGATGCTTATGGCGTTAGAATTTGAATACTTCGTGTGTTTGTGTAGGTCTAAGATTTCATCTGAATTTGGTGCCATTTGAATGCTCAAACGGTAAATGGAAGCATCCATCTTTTTTTTTCGAAAGCGTGCGCTGCACGTGCTTCGTTAAGTAAAAGTGGAAAAATACATCGGATTCACAAGTAATCCAAGGATTATCGGTGAATCCCACAAACACAAACAAACGGCAAGAGAACGGGAGGGGGGACCACCATCTTACAACTCCAACCGATTGAACCTAATAAAAGAAGACTCAAACATTATGGCAGGCAGCAGGGTAGTGTAACTGCAAAAGCGATAACCACGGCGGCCAAGCATCCGCCGGAACCATGGCGGCAAAGCATCCGCCAGAACTATGGCCATCGACACGGCAAAGCATCCGCGGCAAAGCATCTGCATGAGAGGGGGCCATGGAGACTGCATGGCGGCAAAGCATCCGCCAGAAACAACTACCATCGACGCGGCAAAGCATCCGCGGACGGGGCCGACATGCTCTCCGCAACGAAGCATCTACAAGAGAGGGGTCCTGAGCAACAAGCAACGACTGTAGCTACACCAAACACCAGCATGACGAGCCAAAGTGAAGAGCAACATGAAGCACGATCAGGCACGCACAGCACAGCGATCCAGCAGGGACGAAAGGATGAGCCAAAGGGATTCTTCAACGACGCCTTCAGGCAGGGGGTGACGACCGAGGAAGCCGCCCTGGACGCCATCGTCACTAGCCTCAGAACAAGGCAGGGCTTTCGCCCAGAATCCAGCCGTGATGGCATAGGAGCATGAGGTTCGAAGAACGACGCCTTCAGGAAGGTAAGTGGCGCCAAGACGTCACCATCGTTTGCCCGAGCACCGCCGGGCTAGGCTTTCACCTAGAACTCCATGCATCCTAGGCCACACGCCGGGAAAAACCGGCACGAGGCCGACGGCGCCCCGGCCCCGGTCCAGCCCCCGCTGCTCCAGGCCACAGGAGCCGGCGAGGGCGCCGCCACCGACCCAGCCACACTGGCCAGAGCAACCGCGGCCCTCAGGCATGCAAGCCTGCCACGCCCGCCACCCACGTCGGCCCGGCCAGGGAGGCCACAAGGACGGCCCCTCCACGCACCCCAGTAGGGGTGAGGACCCCCCCGAAGCCACCCTACGACAAGGTCCGCCAGGAAGGCAGCCGCGTCGAGCATAGACCAAGGCCCCCGCCACGGCTGTCCGGACAGGACGCCGGGCGCCGTGGCGGGGGAGGGGGGTGGTTGGCCGTGCCAACGCCAGATCCGAGGCTCGAGGGCCCGAATCTGGCCAGCCTCCACCAGGCGGGCCGCCGGAGAGATCCATGGGCGCCGGCCGACCGCCGCTTGGCCACCGGACGAGGGAGGGGCGAGGAAGGGGGGCCGGATAGCAGATCTAGCCCGCAGGGGCCCGGATCCGGCCGTCTGCCGCCGCGGGCTGCTGGGAACGCCAGAGGAGAAGAGGTGAGGGGGTAGGAGGAGTAGGGGCGTGGAGGGAGGGGGAGGTGCGGCGGGGCTCCTTTTTGGGTGGCCGCCGCCGCCACCACGGGCAAGGGATGGCAGCCGGAGGGAGGCCGGGGAGGGGGGAGCTCGGCGGTGGCGCAGTTGCCCCCCGAGTCGCCTGAGGGAGCGCTCGGGGGGGGGGGGGGGGGGGGAGGGGTGAGCTAGCTGTAGTCCGAAAAGTGGTCGTCCCCCATCTAACAATGATCAACATGTGTAGGAAGCATCCATCTGCAAGTCAGCAAGTGTCATCTTGAATAAGATATGATAAACAAATCCTCCAAAAATAGCTCTTACATAAGATGAATTGTTAGATTTTGTGTTATTTGCGATAAACGGTCTATCCTTTGAACTTTTGGGCATATAAACTGCATAATGTCTAAGATAATAATTTCAATAGTCCAAAAACGTAAATAAAAATGCTTCGAGTTTGTGAAACGCAAGTCCTCGAGATGTTTACTATAACAGTTGCAAGATGGAAGGTGTATTAGAAATTAACTGAACACGAAATGTAAGGAAAGTAAAAATAGAGGTGATGGCCAATACTTGTGCTTATATCCGAGCCGTCGGTTTTTCGGTTCGGCTTTGCTTTTTGAATTACAAGGATCGATTTTTGGCTCGGTGGTTGGTTTTAACCTAAATCCAAACCGAGAACCATTCAAACCGACCTCCCCCAATCCTGACACACTCAGCAAAACCCTAACCGCCATAGCCTCTTGGAGCATAAATAGATCCCGACCCACCTGGCCACCTCAAACCCTAACTGCCATAGCCTCTTGGAGCATCTCCGGCAATACTACCTAAAACACACCCCCTATTTATCTGTTTAGGTAGCTACCAATTTTCATACTACCCATATTTTGTTGTTTGCTCCAGCAACACTGCCTAAAATAGATCCCTCAAATCCATCCTTGCAGAGAATGACATGTGGGACCCATGTGTCATCCTCTCTTATGCTCTTCCACCATAGATGAACTCAGCTAGCTCGAGGCCATGCCGAGGCTGGGCAGGGGAGAGGTCCGGCTACGCCGGGGAGAGGGAGAGGTCTGGCCACGTTGGCGAGATGCAGCGGAGAGGCACCGGCGTTGGGAAGTTCGAGCGCCGAGGCAGGGCCGCCGGTATCGGAGAAGGTTGCCGTGCCAGGGAGGGGCGCTGGGAGGGCTGCCGCGCCGGGGAGGAGCGCCCCCGCACCTGGGAGGGCCACCCGAAGGGCCGCCGCTGCGCCGAGGAGGAGCGCTGGGGAGCAGAGAGAGGCTGCGCTGTGCCTTGTCGGGCAGAGTCGCGAGGAGGCCGATGTAGCGGCGAGAAAAAAAAGTAGGGGGATTGGAGTAGGGGGCCAATAGAAGTAGGGGGTTTCGTAGGGAAAGTAGGAGGCCAACAGAAGTATGAGGTGTAGTAACAGATCTGCTGGAGTTGTTTTTTTTTACCTCTACTACCCAAATCCAGAGTAGGGGTTCAAGTAAGTTGGTTCGATTTTGCTTCTCTGTTGCCCATGAATTAGAGGGGGCTAAATTGCTTACTTGAATATCAAATCACGTTGAGATGTTAAATAGACGTGTAGTTTACACTTCTAGAGATTTATGGGTTATTGAATTTGTGTCAAACAAGGGGGGCGGAGGCCCAGTTTGGCCTCCACTACCCTCCGCCCCTGACGATATTGTAGGTTTGGGTTGCAATAGGCGGATTGGCCTGATTGATTTCTGTTTGACAATCGATTCTTCGGATTGGAATGGCAAAGCGGCGGCGCGGCGGGCGTGACGGCCCCCGTAGGTCGATGGAGCGCGAGCAGCGCCCGCATCAGGAGCAGCGCCTCTACCTCATCCTTGATGACGATCCGTTTGGATACAGCATCCGCCAGATAAACTTGTCGCCCCCCACTTCCCGTCAGACGCGTTCTTCCAGTAAGAACGCGTCCGCCTCTGGCAAAGGCGCTGTTCGGCGCTTGCCTTATCCTATCATCTGCTTGGAGGCGCAGCGGGGGCTTCCCTTGACCTTCGCGGCCATCGGCACCAGGATTGTGATGACGCAATGCCTGAATCCCCTTAGCGGCGGCGACTTGGTCATCCCCATCTACGACGTCCGCCGACGGCGCGTCACCTTCGGCCCCGGAAAGTTCGCCTACGATCAACCCATCTACATCCCCGTGGGCGACACGCTCTTCGCTCTGGACAACCTCAGCCTCTCGAAACTCACCTTCGAGCCGCACCAGCCTCCACCACTCGTTTCTTGCCAGCGCAGCGACGTTGTCCCGTGGTCGTGGCATCAGCTCCCGCCTCCGCCGTTCGACAGGGTGGATGTCAACTCCTACGCCTTGCACCCTGATGGGCAGACCATCCTGGTCAGTACAGATGTCTGGCCTGACGACCCCTACTCCGCTGCGGGCACCTTCACCTTCGACACCAGGAAGTGCGAGTGGAACACACACGGCAACTGGACGCTGCCGTTCACTGGCCGTGCCTACTTCGTCCACTGCCTGGAAGCATTTGTCGGACTCTCCAAAGATCCGGCCACCTTGGGCCACCTCATCTCCTGCAACTGCAAGGTGGCCACCTGTTCTGCCGCCACTTGGAAGCTCGGCAAGGAGAAGCTGTTCAGCGACGACCCGGCCGAGACTCATGTAAGCGCCAGGCTCGTCTACACAGGAAGAGGCGGCGGCAGCGAGTTCTGCCTTGTGCAGTGCGTCTCCGTCAAGCCTGGCAATGGCAATGGCAATGCTGATGATAAGAACCTCGAGGAGCCCCAGCCCAGTCACTGCTATCGTTATCGTCTGACGACCTTCTCTCTCAGCTATGACGACAATGGAGACCTGACGACTGGCGAGACTTCCTGGGTGCAATGCTACGAGGTGCCTAGGGAAACCACTCAGAGGTTCATCGATATCGGCAATCCCGTGGCATTTTGGCTGTAAAATGCTTGAATCATGCATGTCGGTGAGGATGACTATCTATATATGTTTAATTTTCAATCACTTGTCACTCTTGCCTTTCTATATGTTTAAATAATGTGTACACTCAACCGTTGTTTCAGTTAATGTATTGCCTTCCTATGTTTCAGTCATGGCATTTTTCTAGGTAATGTGCTTCACTCTGATTCAACTCATGCAGCAGCAAAGCTTATGTTTCAAATAAGTATTAGCTAGCAAATGTGTTTGTGTGTTGCAACGGGAGAAGAAAAACTATCAATTTGTCAGCATTCCTTACCTAGGCGAGGTGCCTGGCTTGGGCGAGAGGTGGAAGTGTGGTTTAGTTTTTACATATGTTGTTCTTCTCTCTCTTCTTCATACTTAAGCCTGGCAACACAGACATTGCACACCCATTCTGGGCCTAAGACACGCACGCTTCGAGCCCTCCTCCTCTCGCTCTTCCTGGGCCTTGCTTGTGGGCCGCCCGGGTGAGGAATGCTGATACAGATGTTTCTAAAAAACGCAAACAGGCTGCATAACTACTCCCTGCTCCCTCTCTCCCATTGAAAGTATCGTTTTTGACGTTTAGACTTCTTGTTTGACTATTCGTCTTATTAAAAAATTTTATATAAATATTATTTATTTTGTTATGACTTATTTTACCATTAGAGATACTTTAATAATGATTTATTTATTTTATTATTTGCATAAAATTTTTGAATAAGACGAACGCTCAAATACTAAGTCTAAAAGTCAAAACGACACTTTCAATGGACAGAGAGAGTACATTCTAATTATAAACCATTTTGGCGTTTCTACACATGTAAGCGCCAGGCTCGTCTACACAGGAAGAGGCGGCGGCAGCGAGTTCTGCCTTGTGCAGTGCGTCTCCGTCAAGCCTGGCAATGGCAATGGCAATGCTGATGATAAGAACCTCGAGGAGCCCCGGCCCAGTTGCTGCTATCATTATCGTCTGACGACCTTCTCTCTCAGCTATGACGACAATGGAGACCTGACGACTGGCGAGACTTCCTGGGTGCAATGCTACGAGGTGCCTAGGGAAACCACTCAGAGTTTCATCGATCTCGGCGATCCCGTGGCATTTTGGCTGTAAAATGCTTGAATCATGCATGTCGGTGATGATGAGGAGTACCTATGTTTATTTAATTTTCAATCAGTTGTGATTCTTGCCTTTCTATATGTTCAAATAATGTGGCTTCAGTTAATGTATTGCCTTCCTATGTTTCAGTCATGGCATTTTTCTAGGTGCTTCACTCTGATTCAACTCATACAGCAGCAAAGCTTGTGTTGCAAATAAGTATTAACTAGCAAATGTGTTTGTGCGTTGCAACGGGAGAAGAAAAACTATCAATTTGTTAGCATTCCTTACCTAGGCGAGGTGCCTGGCTTGGGCGAGAGGTGGAAGTGTGGTTTAGTTTTTACATAAGTTGTTCTTCTCCCTCTCTTCATACTTAAGCCTGACAACACAGACATTGCACACCCATTCTGGGCCTAAGACACGCACGCTTCGAGCCCTCCTCCAGACTCTTCCTGGGCCTTGCTTGTGGGCCGCCCGGGTGAGGAATGCTTATACAGATATGTTTCTAAAAAAACGGAAACAGGCTGCATAACTACTCCCTACTCCCTTCGTCCCATTGAAAGTATCGTTTTTGACGTTTAGACTTCTTGTTTGACTATTCGTCTTATTCAAAATTTTTATATAAATATTATTTATTTTATTATGACTTATTTTACCATTAGAGATACTTTAATAATGATTTATTTATTTTATTATTTGCATAAAATTTTTGAATAAGACGGACGCTCAAATACGAAGTCTAAAAGTCAAAACGACACTTTCAATGGGACAGAGAGAGTACATTCTAAATTATAAACCATTTTTGTGTTTCTAAATGCATTGATTTTACTATGCATCTAGTGTAGAATATATCTAAGTGCATAGCAAATATTGTGAATCTAAAAAAATCAAAACGTCTTATAGTTTAGAGTAGAGGCAGTGTTTTTCCCCTTTTTTATGAAATTTGAGTTGACGGCGGTGACTGAGCTTTAGGCATGCTTGACCTACCATGGTCGATCATAAACAATTAGGAGGGGCGGGTACCGGTGGGCGGGTAGGGGTCGAGGACGGTGAAAAAAAAAAGGAACTCGAGTCAATCATACTCGCAAAAAAAAAGAAAAAAAAAGAAAAGAAAAGAAACAGAATCAATCAAGACGATACATGCAGATGGATGCATATCCATTACAGTTTGGGCTTGCAAAAGGCACCAAATTCAGCTGAAATCTAAGACCTACCAGAACACAGAAAACATTCAAATTCTAACACCATAAGCTATCTGAGTAAGTACTTCTCCATTATCTAAAACAGCATCATTAGTCGCATGATCACACTTGCTTCGGTAGCTGAAGAAACCAGCGGCCTGAGTCCTGATCCAATCGATGGAGTTCGTGCAGTGCAGCGCTATGCAACGCGAACCAGGAACGATGTCGGCATAGGAAGCATGGTGGGTTCCGGCGCAGCGGCGGTGAAGCCCGGTCCGGCGTACATCGCCCGCGGCTTCCATAGTATCTCCTCCTCCGTGTCCGTGTCGATGTCGTTGCTGCCAGTCCTGCTGCTCTCGCCGTCGTCGAGTGGCTCGGCCTGCGGCGGGCGATGCTTCTTGTGCACGTCCCAGCGCTCTGCAGACGATGACGCGCGGCTGATCGTCCACTTGCTGCTACATAGGAGGGAAGACGTTCCTGAAGTCGACGACGAAGAAGCAAGGCTCGCCGCCTTCTTGTGCGCGTCCCATCGCTCAGCGAAGTCGGCCCGGCCGGGCTTGGGTGGCGGCGAGGTCGCGCTCTTGCGGGTGGATCCGCGTCCGGCGCAGCTCCTGACGCTGTCGGCGGAAGTGGAACGAGGGCTTGTTGAAGCTGAGGTAGCTGACTTGGTCTTGTGCGCGTCCCACCTTTCGTCGGAGTCGGCGCGGCTGGGCTTGGCGAGCGTATTTGGGAGGATGGCGGCGAGGCATGGCGTGGGGAGCAGCGGCAGCATCTTCCACTTGGGCGGGGTCGGGAGCAGCGCCGGGAGAGCTGCGTGTGCCACCTTGAGGTGCACGCGGGCAACCGGGATGGCCATGGTGGATCGAAGACGTACGCAGACACACACGATCGAGAAGCGCCTCAAGTGAATAGAGATAGAGGAGATGAAGCCAAGAGGCGATGATGAGATGATCGCCGGCCGGTAGCAGCAGCAGATATATATAGGCTAGGCAAGGCCCCAGAGACGCCGGACGCGAGTCGGTGGTATCATCAGGTGAGTCCGATCGAAGTCATACGAATTCGATCATTCAACTACGTGCCTGCCGCGTGGGCGCGACGCCATCTCTGTTCGACTCCGTTTCGGTGCTGCTCGATCCGACGCTGTGCAGCGGCCTGTTCGAGAATCAAGCAAGGCTCCGCGTGCGGCGGCGCTGACTGCGCCGTGGTCCGCGCGTTGCTCCACGCGCGGGCGCCACTCTCTCCCCTCACGATCACGAAGTGTTCGACGCCGCGCTCCGTCCGCGACAACAGTGGCATCAGCTTCCAGACACGTGGCCGGCAGCGGCGGGGGACGTTTGTTCCCGTGTGCGGTGTGCAGGACGCCAACTCGCTGGCTCATCCACATCACCAACTTCCTTCATGGCTCCATGCTTGACATGGCAAAATCTTAACACGTGCGTGGAAAAAAATCGGTAATGTGTCCCGTAGGGCGTCCGTCTGTCCTGCCGACTAGCCCCGCCCGCGGTGCGCCCCCGTTCACACGGATTTGCCCAGCTCGCCATGCATCCTGCCCAAGTCACCCGTGCGGATTCGCCCCGCCCACCTCGACCATCTCCATCCGCCATGCCGCGGCCGTCTCCACCGTGCCGCCCGCTCGCCCGGACTCGTTCCATGGTGCCGCCTCCACCGCGCCGCGGATTTGCCCAAACTCGTCCCGCCTGCCATCGGCACACTACGACAGTATTAGCTTTCCCAAACAGGCGTTTTACATTTCTGTAGGTGGGCATGTGTCCGCCTGCTTCCAAAGGACTGTGTAAATCATAAACTACGCATGGGTAAAAAGTGGTTGCCTGCAGTGCTAGTTCACCTACTCTGTAAATGCTTACCTCTATCCCGCTTGCCATGGTCACCTCCACCGTGCCAGTTCGTTGCGCCACCCTGCCCGGACTCGTCCTGCCCACCGGGGGCACCTCTATCCGGCTATCGTGGTCATCTCCACCTCGCCAGTTCTCCGTGCCGCCTGCAGCACATGTTGCAAACGTATGTTTCAAGTGTTTCAGAACTTTTAGAGGTATGTTGCAAGTGTTTCATATGGATCTTGCAAAAGTAGATTTAGATATTGCATATGTTGCAATGGCTATACACATATGTTTTACGTTGCTGATCAAAATGTTCCATTTATTTCAGACATATGTTGCGAGTGTTTTATCTAGACGTTACATATGTTTCACACATATGTTGTAGTGGTTACACATATGATTCATGCGTATATTCTAAATGTTTCAGCTATTTTAGACGTATGTTGCAGTAAGTGTTTCATGTTTTCAAGCATATACTGTGGATCGGACACCGAGTCATGTGACACACATCTGTGGGCTGGGCACGTGGATTCCCGTGTGTGGGTGCCATACGGAGCAGGCTCGGCGGTCCTCGCGTGCGCGCGGAAACAATGCACGGGAAACGAAGTGGGCGCAGGCAGTCCCCAAGGATCGCATGCGAAACAGAGCAGGCGTGATGGTTCTCACGTGCGTGTGTTATACGGAGCAGACACGGGCATTCGGATGTGGGCGTCCGTACGGTCGAGCTCTACCGAAATACAATAGTCTAGCACTCGTGATATGCACAACATCCCTGCGTGCAGGTCCACTCAGGAGCAATCGATTGATGTGTTGATGAGCTGTGCTGCTGCGTGCCGTGAAAACACTGGGCTAGAAGATGGGCCAAGGCCTGCGTGTTGCATGCAAGGATTAGGAAACATCGATGAGGATGAATCGACGGAAATAGAACCTGGCTATGCATCACGAGTGCACAGAAATTTTTTTCCCACGTTCGTAGTGACTGCAAGAGGTGCATAACGACACGTGTCAACGCAAGATTGGACCAAACTTTCGTCCATGTCTTCTTTGTCCTCCCGTTTGGGTTAAGGATTTAGAGGATCTCCATGCCCAACGGCCTTAGAAGGGGAAGGTGCATCGTAGCGGTGCCCGAACTGGTGGTGGAGATGGTTCGACGAGCGGTGAGAGAGGTGGCAGCAAGGAGGAGGGGGATGACCGACCACAATGTTTTGGGTGGACAGAGGCTACGTCGGCGGTAGTAGGATGTTGACGGTGAGGACATCGGTGACTTGGGCGGTGGTCGAGGTGGCGATGGTAGAGCATCAAGGTGGGAAGGGAGAAAAGGAGTAGACGTTAGGGAAGTGCAGACTGAGGCGGTGGTGGGAGGTCAGGGATGGGGATGTGGACGGGCCATTGTGTGACTTAGAAGAAGCTCTTTTTACCATCAACTGTCGTCATGATCTAATCTTCCTACTCAAACTCTAAAATCGAATATCTTTCCATCAACTCCAAATTGTTTAAATTTCCTCTCTACTGTTTACATGTCATTTTAAAGGCGTTTCCATCATTTTTAGTTAAAAAATGGGTAAAGACTGAATAAGGTTTTTAAATTAAAATATATGTATATATGAGCTTCTAAAATTTTGAGAAAAATCTTATAGATACATTAGAACACGACAAACCCAAGTAAAATATTTAGAGTTCATGAAAAATATCTTTACAAGCTTCCAAACATCATATTCTGCTGTTCTAATCGATGTTCAAATGCATTTTGAAAACTTTCTACTACAAAAACACGAGAACAACATGAGTACGTTCAACATCAAATGTGTGTTGCGTTCATTCTGATTGCATCTCATATTTTTATGGAATATTTTTAAAACACATTAAGACATGCACCCCATATTATTTTATGGAATATTTTTAAAACACATTAAGACATCAATTAGAATGTTCTGAGAATTTTCTAGATATTTTAACATTATTTCTAGAGGTGAGTACAATTTTTTGAAGCTTCTAAAGATATTTTTGTAAGATATATCTATGTGATTCTTGAAATCTTTAGAAGCCTAGATACAATTTTTTTGTGGTTTAAAAAACTTAACTAGGTATTTTCTAGATTTTTTAACTATAGAAGGATGAGTTCAAAACTACTTCTAAGTGAGGCATTTAGGTAATTTAACAGGTTATGATAGTTTTTTTAGAATTACACAGTACAACGTAGACGCCCACAATACGCACATAGATGTCCAGTTTTAGAGTTGGCGAAGAAAATCAGACCATAGTGATAGTTTAAGCGGTAAAAGGAACTTTTTCCGTGCGACCATTTGGTAGAAATATTTGGTCTCATTTTTTTTTTAAAAAATGGTCTTATGGGTTTACGTTTTGTACAACTTTGAACTTGTTTATGTTTATGTGGTAGCAGCGTGCAACCTCTCCCATGCATGTAAAGCCTCGTTCGGTGGCTTTATAAGCCCAGCCCATCAGAAAGTGTGCTTCTTTGTGATGCTTCTATCCAATATTCTTCTCCACCGGCCCTACGTCAGTACTTGTCCCAATGTTCCTCTTTAAGTAGGCAAAAAGACGCGAGTAAGGGCAGTCCCAATAAGATATCAAGGCCAGTTTCAGTGAGGTTTTATGACTTAGTTTTCAACACACTAATATTTTAAAAACTTTGCAGAAGAGTTTCATCTCTATGAAACTATCTCTACTCCCATGAAACTTTCATCATCTCTCTTAATTAATGTAGTGCCATGTCAGCGTATTTAAAGCCCATCAAACTCTATGAAATCCCCTATTGAGATTGGCCTAATGGTAGTTTCTATATGTATTAACTATCGTGTCAGCTAAGTGAAAAACTAACGTGACAGTCTAATTAATGAAGAAAGAGAAGGCAATTCGATGGAACCGTTTCTTGGCTGAGAAACGACGTACTTACGGGCCCGATGCACCAGGAAATGGTGACTTCGGCATTGGGAGGAAACGAGTGGTTTCTAGGTAGCGGGGCTGGATGGGACTTCTCCGCGATCGCCGCGCCGCAGTCCGTCGAGGCCGCGCAGGCTGCTCTGCCATCCACGTAGGCCGCGCTCGCCGCGTGTTGTTCGCCGGGTCGTGCTCGCCACGCCGCCGTCCGCGTAGGCCGTACTTGTCGTGTCGTTGTTCGTCGGGCCCGCTCGCCGCGCCGCCGTTCGTCCAGCCACGCAGGCCGCGCCGCCACTCGTCCAGGCTGCGTAGGCCACTCTCGGTGCGCTGCCATCCATCCAGGCCGCGCTCGTTGGGCCGCTGTCCGCCTAGGCCACACTTGCCGCGTCGCCGTACGCTAGTCTGCGCTCACCGCGCTGCGGTTTGACATCCAGGCATAGTTCTCAATACCGGCCGAAAACTGGTGAAAACCGGTCAATATCGGTGCTACCGGTCCCCTCCGGTATTGGCCGGTTTCGGCCGGTTTTGACTGGTATTGAATGATATTGTAAATTTTGATTAAAGTTTGGCTAAACTTTGACCGGTATTAAACCAGTATTGGCGAAATTTCGGTTGAAAATCGGCCTACCAGTCTTACGGGCCTCCTCCGATATTTTTGCTTACACCAAAATTCAAAACTATGCATCCATGAGCGGGAGCTGCTACTCCTGCACGAACAACGGGCCTCCTCCAACTCCCTCGTCGCCGCAGGCGGCTTCTGCGCTGCTCTCCTTCTCGAATCCCATGTGCGCATGCAGCTTGCTCTACCCGGGGCAGGATCCCCTCAAATCCCATATGCACATGCAATTTGTTGTACATGGTGGTTAGGCGAGGGAGACCATGGAGTTGGGAGAGAGAAAAAAGAAAAAAATGGCAACATTTATTAGATAAAGACACTTCTACTGTGTGAGATAGTTTCTACAGATAATTTCTTGCTCATGTGGCTACTATAGAAACTGTACATAGTTTCTAGCATTAGGACTGCCCTAATTCATTTCGAACAGGACACACGAGTGGAGTGCTGAAATTGAAACATAATCAATCACATTTTGAACAGGACACACGAGTGGAATGCTGAAATTGAAACATAATCAATCAAGAAATTCATGATGACACCTGCAGATGGATGCATCCATTTACAGTTTGAGCTTGAGGAGGGCACCAAATTCAGATGAAATCTAAGACATACAAAAACACACAAAGCATTCAAATTCTAACGCCATAAGCATCATTAGTCGAAGTAGCACCCCTACATGATCACACTTTGCTTAGGTAGCTGAAGGAACCAGCAGCGACCTGAGTCCTGACTCCTGAACCGATCGATGATTTCGTGCAGTACAGCGCTATGCAACAGGAACCAAGAACGCTGTTGGCATGGGAATCATGCTGGGTTCCGGCGCGGTGGCGGCGAAGCCCGGTCCAGCGTACATGGCCCGCGGCTTCCATAGTATCTCCTCCTCCGTGTCGTCGATGTCGTTGCTGCTAGTACTGCTGCTCTCGCCATCGTCGTCGAGCGGCTCGGCCAACGGCGGGCAGCGCTTCTTGTGCACGTCCCAGCGCTCGGCGGACGTCGCGTGGCTGAGCGGCCACTTACTGCTGCTGGCCAGGGAAGACGTTCCTGAAGACGACGACGAAGAAGCAGCAGCGCTCGCCGCCTTCTTTTGCGCGTCCCACCTCTCCACGGAGTCGGCCCGGCCGGGCTTGGGCGGCGGCGATGTCGCGCTCTTGTGGGAGGATCCGCGTCCGGCGCAGCTCCTGACGCTGTCGGCGGAACGAGGGCTTGATGAGGCTGAGGTAGCTGACTTGGTCTTGTGGGCGTCCCACCTCTCGTCGGAGTCGGCGCGGCCAGGCTTGGCGAGCGGCTTTGGGAGGATGGCGGCGACGCACGGCGTCGCCAGCAGCGGGAGCATCTTCCACTTGGGTGGGGTCGGGAGCAGCGCCGGGAGAGCAGCGTGTGCCACCTTGAGGTGCACGCGGGCAACCGGGATGGCCATGGTGGATGGAAGACGACGTACGTAGACCACACGCGCGCAGTCGCAGCAGAAGCGCCGCCAGGTGATGAGCCGATCGTGGTTCGTGGAGATGGAGCAGAGAGGCGACGGTGGGATGAGATGAGTCCAGGGAGCATGCGGCAGCAGAAATATATAGGTCCCAATCCATCAGGGACGCCTGGCGCGCGTCGGTCGAATCCGCGTGTGCTCGAGAGGGTGAATCGGAGTCGGTGTCCGAATTGGCGAATTCTGTCGTTGACGAGCTGCGTGGGGTGTACCTAGTCGGATTCTTGATTTTAGGGAGTTCTTCAAAATGCTGTAAGCGGGGAGGAGGTGGTTGGTCGCTGAGGAAATCTTTTCCAACAGATTTGATGAAAGCGCGCAAGATTCAGAGAAACAGAAACGATCGGACATACGGGGCTTCGTTGCCCTGCCCAGTCGGATACAATGAAAGAAAGAAGAAACCGGTGAATTTAAACATCGATTTTGATAATTTTTTGTTGTGGAAAGTTTTCAAAATGAATTCGAAGTTTCGAACATCGAGTTTGATACATTTTTAGAATTCTCTAGAGCAAAACTTTGATGTTTGGAAGGTTCTAGAGATGTTTTCATGAGCTCCAAATATTTTATTCAGGTTTTTCATGTTCTAATATATCTCTAAGATTTTTCTCATAATTTTAGGAGCTTATATATATATTTTTTCTCATAATTTTTGGAGATTTTTCTCATAACTTCACTTGTCTTTTTCTATTTTCTCTCTTTCCAAGGTGTAATGATCACACATTTATAGGGGTATTATATATGTAATTTCTCACTAACGTTGGTCTCTTCACCTATACTTTAGAAGTGTACTTATTTTTTTGACAGAGGAAGTATTAGGTATTTACCAATTTTTTAAACAAAAAGGATGGAACCGCCTTTAATATCACTTCTAAAGGGTACAAGACCATGTGTTTGGTTTGGAGACCAAGTGGGTTGGGTCAGGTCTAACTCAGTCTTTTGGGATGAGATGAATCCATCTTGTGTTTGGTTAAGGGGTTAGGTTGAACCTAATTTTTTGTTTGGTTGCAAGGATGAAGAGGGATGAAATGGATGCCAGTTTGACACCGTTAACACTACAATTAGTGGGGCCCACCTATCATCCGGTTTATTTTCTTTTTTCCCCATATCTTCTTCCTCTGCTCGCCGTCTGTGTTTTGAGTGTCTGAGCCATCGGAGAACCACACATCGACTTCTGACAGACAGTCATGATGCTCACCACGGTTATGAACCCATGACACAGTCATTGGAAGAACAAACTCCCCAATAAAATGAAATAAAATTATGGCGATCACCGTAAAACAGACTAGAAACTAGCAAGACTTTGAGGAAATGAAGTTGGAAAGGGAGTGAAAAATGCATTCTATGCGGGGTGGCGGAAACAGCTTTAAGGACCAGGTTGGGATAAACATCCTACGAGGATGCAGTATCTTTTTGGTAATTGGTCGACATAGTAAGATAATAATACTAAAAGTTGTGAAGAACAAACACGTTCTGATATTAACCCAGCGGCAAGCGCTACATGGACATTACCTGCAACAATAAATGGCACGTGTGGAACTCTAGGCAGCTAAGGTAAATAGCCACACCATTAGTCCTAACATGCCTTACGGAATTCAAACAAAACACGGCCTACACTGGCATATGTGGAACTTTATACTACTAAGGTTCAGAACCACCTCTAATCGTAATATGCCTTAGGGAATTTAATTTCTTGGGTCTATTGCATTTCGTCTACTGGGTGTAGCACGGATATTTTCCCTTTCTCTCATGTCCCCAAGATGGTTTAGCTACATCCTTCTTCCTGTCACTTTCGGAACTTGAGGGCTGCTTCACGAGCTTTAAGCTCTTCCTCCTAAGGGCACCACCAATCCAGGCTAACGAGACTGTAAGCCTCATCAGTACACATAAGCAAGCTAATAACGAGACTGTCAGCCTCCCAACCGAAGCATACAACCATTGACGCAGCTTTTAGTCAGGTCCTCACATCCTTTTTGAGACGACAGACATGCAGACTGCACGGCAGTCTTCAAGGACGTCTTCCACCACTCTCCAATGCGAGACGAGCAGCTGCTTTAACTTTTCGTCAGACGGAGCACTCGCCGCCTCTGCAAGCTACACTGAGCACCTGCGAGACCAACAACTTTTTCCTTTTGGCTATCCGAGCCTACAGAGTGGAACGTTGGGGAAGGCCTAACGCTTGATGGCTGCCTCACGCGCACCTAACTGCTTAGTGTTTTTTTTATTCAGGTAGTAAAATTCAACTTGGTTGGTTTTTGTTGTTGCAACTGCAATTGAAAAAGGACAGCCAGTTTATTTTTGTTTTTGCATAGAAATGAAGCTTTATTTGTTGTCATTTCGCTTGGAAATTCAACTGTATTTATTTCTATCTATATGCTTTCTTAGTCAATTTTGATTGGGAAGGAAAACAAATCAGCTGTTTTTATTCTGGCGTGACAAAAGATCACATTGATGCTGATGCTATGTTTGAAATTTGGCTAAAGAGAGTTGAAATTAGCCGATTGCTAATAATAAGGCCAGGGGATGGTGACTCAACCGGATCGGATGTGTATGATTGGATGGGCCATTGCGTTTTTTTTTTGTTTAAAAGATTTGGGCCAGTAACTAGGTTTACGTGTTGATAGCAGTGTGCAACCTAGCCCATGTAAAGCTTTATTCCATGCCTTGTAAGCCCAGCCCATTGGAAATTATGCTTAAGGGCAATTTGTGGTGCTTCCATCCGTTCTTCTCCAATTAAATAAAATTCCGTTTTTTCTAAAAACAAGGAAATTCGTTTTTTTTCCAACTGCTTTTGTGGCAGACTGGCAGTGTTCTTGATCTTTTAATAGACAATCAACACGCGAGTAATTCATTCTTAATACGAGTTGGGATTATTTTGAAATTGAAACATAATGAATCAAGACGTACGATACTCGCAGATGGATGCATCCATTACAGTTTGGGCTTGCAAAAGGCACCAAATTCAGATGAAATCTAAGACCTTCCATAAACACAAAACATAAGCTGCGTAAGCAATTCTTCATTATCTAAAACAACATTATTAGGCCAGTCTCAGTGGAAGTTTTATGTGAGTTTTATTTGCATTAAATAAGTGGCCGCATAGGCACTTTTGATGACATGGCAGTGTATTTAAAAAGAGAGAGAAGAAATGGATTTCATCTAGATGAAACTCTCTTGACATGATTACCTACTCTCTGTGAGTCTTAGAATTAAATACCGATGAAACCATAGAATGAAACTCTCCACGGAGTCGCCGCCTTCTTGTGCGCGTCCCACCGCTCCATGGAGTCGGCCCGGCCTGGCTTGGGCGGCGGCGATGTCGCGCTCTTGCGGGAGGATCCGCGTCCGTTGCAGCTCCTGACGCTGCCGGCGCAAGTGGAACGAGGGCTTGATGAGGCTGAGAATTCTGTGCTCGCTGAGTTGGTCTTGTGCGCGTCCCACGACCTCTCGTCGGCGTCGGCGCGGCTGGGCTTGACGGTGGCGGGCAGCTTTGGGAGGATGGCGGCGAGGCATGGGCCCGGCGTTGGGAGCAGCGGCAGCATCTTCCGCTTGGGCGGGGTCGGGAGCAGCGCCGGGAGAGCTGCGTGTGCCACCTTGAGGTGCACGCGGGCAACCGGGATGGCCATGGTGGATGGAATGGAAGACGACGTACGGAGACGCACACGATCGAGAAGCGCCTCGAGTGAGGAGAGAAGATGATGCGGAGAGGCGATGCTGAGATGATCACCGGTGGCAACAGCAGATATATATAGGCCCCAGGGACGCCGGACGAGTCGGTGTCGATGGTATCATCAGGTTTCAGGGTGAGTCCGATCGGAGTCGTTCGAAGGGTGCCACGCAATCTCTGTTCGATTCCGTTTTGGTGCTCGATCCGCCGCAGTGAACAACTGCCAGGAGATGGTGGCAGCGGCCTGTTCGAGAATCAGGCAAGCCTCCGCGGCCACGCTGACGTGGTTGCTCCAGCCTCCAGGTCCAGGCACGCCCGCCGCTCTCACCACTCACGAAGTGTTCGACGCCGCGCCCCATCCACCGATCCAACAGTGCAGGATGCCAACTCACTAACTGCCTCCATGCATGGTTCCATACTTTGTTTATCTAAAATAATTATATGGAAAGACAACCAAGTTAAATGGATATTCCAATGTAAATCTCTATGCGACTATCCATTTTGTATTAGTATCTAGCATATTCGGATCTGTACTCTATATATATAAGAAAATAAGGTGAATAGTATCATTCGTATCAATTCCTTCCACCCCTAATGTCTAGCTAGTATCCAAATACTTGTTCTTTGGAATTCCGCAAGAGCATCCATCAGCTCAGTGTCCAAATTTGGAACTTAGCCAGTGTTTTTTACTGGGCTTCTTTCTGCCTTTTTTTGGGCCGGTGGATTGTCTTTTCATTTTTTATTTTTTTGGGCTAATGAACGGAATATACTAATTTTGTTGTTCTTTCGGTAATCTTAGTTTCATAAAGTCACATTTAGTCTATATATACTACTCTCTCTGTTTTAAAATTATAGATTATTTTAGCTTTGTTCTAGGTCAAACTTATATAACTTTGACTAAATCTATAAAAGATATATTTACATATATAATACTGAATAAATATACTAACAAGACATGTTTGGTAGATATAAATAAGCTAACTTAATATTATATATGTTTGTTAATCTTTCAATAAAATTAGTCAAAGTTATAAATGTTTAACTTAAAACAAAGTTACAGTAACCTATAATTTGAAACAACAGAGTAACAACGTTGTCTAAGAAAATAATTGCCGGTAAGCAAACTTCATTTTACATTTGATTAAAGCATCGAAGGATTGTCTTTCTAGCCGGCAATTTTGGATTATTGACCTAAGCATCCTGAGAAGGGAGAGAAGGATCAAGCAAAATAGAATCCCTTCCAAAAAGTGTAAAGTATTTTTGTTTTGTCCTACGGACTTGCTGGGCGCAGCGTCAAGCGGTGCCCACGTGCAAAGAGGAGCCCGCACCCGCCTATTCTTCGCACGCCTGACTGCATGGGCACCCATGCCTACGCTTGGTTTCTCTGCGCCCGCTCGACAACGCCCCAGCAGCGGGCCCATGCCACCCCGACGTCACCCCCACAGCTGTAGCAGTTAGTTGCGACAGGTGGGTCCCACTGCAATATGTGCAATACCAGATCTACTTTTGGAACACCTAGGTAAAACACTTGCAACATATGTCCGAAAACAGCTGAAACACTAGCGACATACGTTTGAAACACTTGAAAAACAAAGCACCTGACAATATTTGAAACATATACAACATCCAGATAAAACACTTGCAACAGACATATGAAACACCTGACAATATTTGAAACATACGCTTGCAACATACATGTATATGCAACATCTAGATCTACTTTTGCAACATCTAGATGAAAACACTTGCAACGTACGTCTGATATAGATGAAACATTTGGAACATACATTTGAAACATACATGTATAGCCATTGCAACACGTGCAACATCAAGATTTACTTTTGGAACATCTATATAAAACACTTGCAACATACTTCTTAAACACCTGAAACATACGTTTGCAACATGCTCTTTCAGTGCAAACATCTCCATGCTGCTTGGCAAATGAAGGTTCGTCGGTGCGTGGAGGTCACTGCTGTGCTCGTCGATGGCGCAGAGCTCTCTGGCATGCAGAGCTTGGCGGCGGCACACAGAGGGGCAGGTTGGGGGGGGGGGGGCAGAGCACAGGCGGCGATGCCCGCACGCGCAGAGGGCGGATGGGTGGCACATGGAGGTCGCCGGTGTGCTCACTGGCGGAGCTTGCCGGCAACGCGGAGCTGGGCAGTGCAACACAGAGAGGGCCGGGTGGGTGCAGCGCGGGTAGCGTTGAGAGTGGGTGGAGTGTTCGGACGTCGGACCCTCGGGTTGGAGCATTTCCGTTTGTCCTAAGTCAATCTTTCTAAATTTAATAAGTTCACAGAAAAACATGTCAACATTTACAAAACTAAATTAGTATAACTAAAATTAGCCGATTGCTAATAATAAGGGCGGGGGATGGTCACTCATCGATATGTGGATGCCTGGATGGGCCATTGGGATTTTTTATTAGAAAGATTTGGGCCAGTAACTAGGTTTATGTGTTGGTATGTGGCAGTGTGCAACCTAGCCCATGTTCCCTGCCTTATAGGCCTAGCCCATTGGAAATTTGCTTATAATTTGTGGTGCTTCCATTAATTCTTCTGCGATTAAATAAAATTCTTTTTTTTCGAAAAAGGAAATCCGTTCTTCTCCAACTGTTCTTGTGTTAGTGTTCTCGATCTTTCAATTGGCAACTAAAACACGGGCAATTCATTTTGAATACGAGTTGGATTATGGAAATTGAAACAAAATCAATCAAGATGATACTTGCAGATGGATGCATATCCATTACAGTTTGGGCTCTCAAAAGGCACCAAATTCAGATGAAATATAAGACCTACGAAAACATATAAACATTCAAATTCTAACACCGTATGCGTGTAAGTATTTCTTCATTATCCAAAAGTAGAATCGTTAGTCGCAGTATAGCACCGCTACATGATCACACTTGCAATGAAGCTGAACAGACCAACCGAGATGAGTTCGTGCAGCGCAGCTACGCAACGCGAACCAAGAGCGCTGTTGGCAAGGGAACCATGGTGGGTTCCGGTGCGGCGCCGACGAAGCCCGGTCCAGCGTACATCGCCCGCGGCTTCCATAGTATCTCCTCATCCATGTCGATGTCGTTGCTGCCAGTACTGCTGCTCTCGCCATCGTCGAGCGGCTCGGCCAGCGGCAGGCAGCGCTTCTTGTGCTTGCGAGGGAGGACGTTCCACGGAGTCGGCCCGGCCGGGCTTGGGCGGCGGCGAGGTCGCGCTCTTGCGGGAGGATCCGCGTCCGGCGCAGCTCCTGACGCTGTCGGCGGAAGTGGAACGAGGGCGTGATGAGGCTGAGGTAGCTGACTTGGTCTTGTGCACGTCCCACCTCTCGTCGGAGTCGGCGCGGCTGGGCTTGGCGAGCAGCTTTGGGAGGATGGCGGCGACGCACGGCGTCGGGAGCAGCGGGAGCATCTTCCACTTGGGCGGGGTCGGGAGAAGCGCCGGGAGAGCTGCGTGTGCCACCTTGAGGTGCACGCGGGCAACCGGGATCGCCATGGTGGATGGAAGACTACGTGCGGAGACTCACACGATCGAGAAGTGCCTCAGGTGAGCAGAGCAGATGGAGCGGTGAGGCGATGGTGAGACGATCGCCGGTGGCAACAGCAGATATATAGATAGGCCCCAGCTGGGGCGCCGGACGAGTCGGTGGTATCATCAGGTGAGTCAATCGGAGTCGAGACAGAATTCATTCACCGACGTGCCTGCCGCGTGGGCGCCACGCCATGTTTGTTCGATTCGGTTTCGGTGCTGGTTCCGATCGACGCAGTACGTGCACACACCGCACAGGAGTCAGGAGATGGCGGCGGCGGCCTGTTCGAGAATCAAGCAAGCCCAAGCCTCCGCGGGCACGCTGACTGCGCCGTGGTTGCTCCAGGTGCGCACGCCACTCTCAGCACTGGCCAAGTGTTCGACGCTGCGCTCCATCTGCGACAACAGTGGAGCAACCACGGCGCACGCCACTTTCAGACACGTCGCTGCCCGCGGAGGACGGGGAGGACCTTCGTTGCTGTGTGTGGGATGCCATCTCGGCTCGCTTGCTCATCCACATCACCAACTGCCTCCATGCTCCATGCTTGACATGGTCGTGGCAAGACACAACTGTTGGTCTTAACACGGGTGGATGATTGGGTATTTCTCATATTACAACCCTATGTGCAATCATCCTTGGCTTCCCGTGCCAATCCCAGGTTGAGTTTCAAATTCTTTAGACCATTCAGAGTGGTTGCTCGAGTGGGTTCGGCAGCTTATAAGTTAGCTTTGCCGGCTTCTTCATCTATTCACCCGCACCCGGTGGTACATGTCTCCCAATTGAAGAAGGCACCTGGTCCTCCAGCTCGGGTGACACCGCTACCTGATGATCAAGCTCTGCAATGGAGTATTCCAGAGAAAATTCTTCAGCGTCGCACGAGGTACGTCGTCCATTCAACAGGGGTTGATTAAGTGGTCTCTGTTGCTAGTTTCGTTGTCTTCTTGGCAACATCGATCTACTCTTCGTCCCCGTGCTGTTTGGGGGCAACCAGCAGCCGAGGGAGTGTCAGCCATCCTGACGAGGTACAAGAGGACGATGCGTTGGCTGCTGAAGACGTGTGTTATGAACAAGCCAACAAGACGACTGAAGCAGCTGGGCCGAGCCGCCGAGTGGGCCAGCGAGCCAAGAGGCCAAGCAGGCGCACGACAGGCCCAGAGTGGGTGAACTAGCAGGCGGTCTCGCCAAGCTATGCCTCCTTGTATCGGTAGCTTAAGACATAACTGAATGTCTAAATACTCTGAACTCTGAATCGTGTCCTCCTCGCTACTATCACTGATTAATCTTCTTCCAGCTCTTAAAAGCTTTCACTATCAACACATCCGATCCACTCTCCTTACTGGCTTCTTCGAAAATGAAAGGCAAAAGGCGGCCGAGACGGCAGACCTCTTAATTGAAGAGGTGATCGCCTGGCTAAAGGAGGGGCGGGGTGGGGGCCGGGGGGTGTGGGAGGTGGGGGGGGGGGGGGGGGGGGGGGGCGTGATCTACGACGTTGATGCAGTGACATTTTGCTCCACACCGGTGGCAAACTCTACTTCACTGGGAGTATTGACTTGTGTGCATGGTCGAAGCAAAGGCACTGTATCGATCGTTAATTTGTCTTGTGATGGAAGGGTCCATCCACCTCCCTCCCTCTCGACTTCATAGCCACCCGGTCGAGCCCTCAAAGAGGCCTTGAGTAGTATAGGTGAACATGGAGTGAGATGAGCCCTCCGGCTCCGAACTCAGAGGTTGAGAATTCTTAATTCATGAGTTGTAGGGAGGGACTTATGTCACCACAAATAGAAACTAAAGCAAGTGTTGGATAAGTTGGTGTTAAGGATTCAAAATTGACTTACTGCACCCCGTAATACAAAACCAAGCATGATACTGATATCTTGGTAGCATTTCGAGTAACTCCTCAGCTTGGGGTTCCGCTTGAAGAAGCCAGGGCTGCAGTAGGTGCGGAATCTTCTACTGGTACATGGATAACTGTCGGGCTGCTAGGCGGGATGCCCCTCGATAGGTCATTGGGCCCCACGTCCCGACTTCAGGGTCATGTGCGGTCGTCGGCGTCCAGAGTCTACCCATGCAACTGGCCACCGAAAACTAGTAGACTTCGAGATCAAAGGATTCAAGGAGGAGCTAGCAACCTCCATCTTTGATGAGGTGTTGAGTAAAGACAGATCATTTTCCATTGCACGGTCTAAGAAGTACAAAAAACAACATGATAAAGACATGCTCAATAGACTATTGTAATGTATACATTTTCACTGTAATCATAACATTTGTAATATAAATCTTGATGGATTTGTGATGTATGTGAGTGTTGTATACATTACCGTAACCATAGGAAATGAAACGTACCATACAAAATAATAAAATAAATTAGTAAATAATAATATTAGAAAATTATATCACTGCCAGTTTGCCAACAAGCCGGCAGTGATTATATGAATAGCACTGCCGGCTTAGATCAACACTGCTGGTTTGTGTGGTGAAGATCATTATCTCTGTCGTTTTTTTTTAAAAAAACTGGCAGTGGTAGAAGTGGCACATCATTGCCGCTTTGGTACTTCCGGTTCAAATTTTGGCGGTGGTGGGGGGTTTGAACCGGCAATGATTAGCTGTTCTGTAGTAGTGACCGAGCGATTATTGAGCCATATAATAGTTTTTATTAGATAATGCAAGTGGAAATATTTTTCGTCTTCTCACAAGTGAGGAACCAAATTATGCTTATTACAAAAGGAGTTTCAAACTCTATCGTTGATGCATGAAAGTTCAAAGAGCAATATGGTAGTGATCTTCGGAAGTAAAAAGTAAACCGGCTACTGAGCGATATTGAGCTGTAAGTGCTCTTGAAGGGGACTGCAATGCTAGCTGCAGCAGCTTTACACATGCATTTCTTGCACGCAATCTCCCAGTTTCGAAGGATTGTTGTCGTTGACGTCTCAGTTAGGATGAATGGACGATCTAGGTTGCATTCCACATACATTCTCGGTACGTACGACGAGCTGTCGTCTTTACGAAATCGATCTTTCTCCGCCTAACCATTCGTGCTTGCTTAACCTTTTCATGCATATATACACCTAGCTAGCTACGTACGTCTTTCCCTCGTTGGTATGAATTTGTGCGTGATGGTTCATCCATCTGACTGCAAATGCATGCAAGCCGAGCAGCAAAGTCCTAGGTCCAAAGGCAAATGTGTCCTTAGCTTGCATCCACAAGGCAAAGGCAAGCAACAAATGAACGATGACAACGACGCGCGTATTCAATGAACACAGGTGATCACGAAGCCTATTTATAACGGAGGCAGTCAGGCAGAGATCCATATCTCATCTCATCTCACTGAAGAAGCACCAGACTACCAGAGGTAGAGCTAGAGCTAGAGCTAGAAGAAGACAGCACAGCAATGGAGGCGGGGAAGAAGAAGATGCTGGCCACGCTGGTGGGGTGCAACTACGCCGGCACGCCGTCCGAGCTGAAGGGCTGCATCAACGACGCCCACGCCATGCGCGCCGTCCTCCTCGACCGCTTCGGCTTCGCACCGGGCGACGTCACCGTGCTCACCGACGACCACGAGAGCGGCGCCGGCGTGCTCCCGACCGGCGCCAACGTCAAGCGCACGCTGGCCGAAATGGTGGGGCGCGCGGCGCCCGGGGACGTGCTCTTCTTCTTCTTCAGCGGCCACGGCACGCTCACTCCGCCCATCAGCGGCCATGGCGACCGCGACGACGAGGCCATCGTGCCCTGCGACCACAACCTCATCTATGGTCTGTCTGTGTCGTCTGCGCACGTCCAAGCACTCCCACCATATATAGTCCCATGCAGCGCACGTCGTTTCTGACATCTGACTGACATGCTTGGTTGCATGCACGCGCGACGTCAGACGTGGACTTCCGGGAGCTGGTGGACCTCGTGCCGCGGGGCGCCACCTTCACCATGGTGTCCGACTCGTGCCACAGCGGCGGCCTCATCGACCAGGAGAAGGAGCAGATCGGCCCCGACGTCCCCGCTGACCCCGCCGTCCACGCCCATGGCGCCGTACACGCCGGCCGGTTCCTCCCGTATGCCGCGGTGCTCGGCCACCTGTCCGCCGCGTCGGACCTGGACGCGTCCCACCACGTCGCCGACCACCTGCTCGCGCTCTTCGGGGCCGACGCCAGCGCCAAGTACCGCCGCGACCACAACGGCGGCAACAGCAGCGGCGCTGCGCACACCGACGACGCTGACGCTGGGATCCTGCTGAGCGGGTGCCAGATGGACGAGCTTTCGCTGGAGGTGAGGCCGGATGGTGGCAGGGCGGCGTACGGGGCGTTCACCGGGGCGCTGCAGGCCGTGCTGGCGGCACACCCGGCGCCGATGAGCAACCGGGAGGTGGTGTGCCACGCCAGGGAGGTGCTCCGCGAGCAGGAGTTCGAGCAGCACCCCTGCCTCTACTGCAGCGACGCCAACGCCGATGCGCCGTTCCTCGGGCAGCAGGAGACCAAGACCAACTGAGCTGAGCAAGGAGGAGGAGGCTGGCAGGATGCCCACGCTCTTATTATTATTTTATTAATTAGTAAATAATTAGCGTGTGGCGTGTTCTTATTATTATTTATTATATTAATAACTACGTGTGTGTATATACACGTAAATAAAGAAATACGAGGCAGCTTGCATGCACCATGATCATCAAGCAAAACCAAATAAATAGCATTTCTTCAGATTCGCTGTGTTTGTTTGAGTTTAGTGAGAAGCTGCAACACAAAACAAAATATCTGGCAAAAGGTATTAATAAATTCTTTTTTTAAGAAACTAATTTTTCAAAAAAAATGTTTGCTTTTTAAGCAAAATACCTAACTTTTGAACTTGCTTCTCAGAAAAAGTTTTTTAATCCATTGTTTTAAACTGGAGTGTCATGTGAAGCCTTGTTGCCCATGGACTACTCTACTCCTCGGGCGTGCCTACATGCTCCTCACAGTCACAGGTCGCCACTCGCCTGCGGGATGAAGCTCATTCTCTTATTCTATCGGTTTTGATTGAAGAGGTGCTCCTCACTGTCACAATGATGCGGCGACCTCAGCTCCAGACCGACGGCAAACTCTACCTCACCAAGGAGCATTGTCTCGTGTGGTCGAAGGCTCGAAGCAAAGGCAAAGATGGCATGCACATCTCTCCACGTCCCCTAAACCCGGTGGCGGTGCAGGACATCGCTCTCATGGCGAGCGCAAAAAGCAGCCCCTCCTGCCGATGCCAAGGATGGCGGCCACGACGATGACAAGAATTGGTGTGACGATTGCGGTCGGCTCGAGTATTTGGAAGGATTGTCACAAGCCCAATGCAAGAAGGCATAGACACATCTCACCCAAGCTGACAAGGAAGACGAGGAGCCGGTGCTCCTCATGGCTAAAGTAAGCATGGTTATCGAAGCGCTCAAGTTTCTAGTAGGGTTAAAAACGGGTGAGTGTGGTTCTTGAAGTGAGGGTACGGTGCAAAGTGTCCAGAGACTGTCTAGCCTGTCTCAAGCGTGAGAAAGATGCCCCCGGGCTGGGTGCCTGTTTAAAAAAAGATGGTGGGGTACGTCGTGTACGTTGGCCGATCTTGATAATTAAGGCCCCTCACTGGCGTCATCCTGTCCATCTTTACCATTGTTGGCCTCCGTACACGCATTATGGCCAGGATCGTGTGGAAAAGTCCCCTATGATCCTAGGATGGGTGAGATCATTCACCATGCAAGACCAGCCCTACACAGTTGTTCAAAGGGGTTTCCTACATCGCCTATTTCTACATAGGATCGTCACAGTGTGGAGTATGGTGTGTGATGTACCATGTTTGGGCAGTTTTGCCATTCCCCAAGGCCGCCGATAACTTCACCGTTCCTTTTCTTCTCCCGTCCATCCCCTCCCCACCCACCTTGACCACCGCCCTGGCCGCCGGCAACCTCCACACCCACCAACCACCCCCGCCAGACGAACCCACCCTCCCCTAACTTCGCCGTCGCCTCACTCACCACCGGCCAACCCCCCACCATCGTCGTGTCGCAGCCGCCACCCCCGGCCGGCCAGCCAATAATCTAGAGTCGGAGAGATTCTCGAAGCGCCTCACCGTCCGCCCAACCCTAACCCTAACTGCCAACACCTCCACCACTACCTCGTCCACCGCCCCGGCCACAGCGACCTCACCCCTGGCCGCTCCGCCACCACCAGCCCACCACGCCCGCCCCCTTCTTCTTCGATTCCAGTGCGCGGGGCATCGTGTGTGCAGCTACAGTTAGTGGCACACGCGCGCAGAATAATGATTGTGCAATGGTATGGGTCTAGTGATGCTAAAAAGCATACAACCTTAGGATACAACTTGTATATTCTTTAACGAGATTATAGTATTTTATACAAGGAAATCTCAGATTATGTTGTGCACAACTTTCAGGCTGGTCCTACAACAATGATGGGCTTCGATCAACATCTTTTCCGAAGGTGCAGCACCTGCAGCCCTGCAGGCAGCAACAAGAAGATGACATAAGTCTTTGACAAGGGGATTGCTAGCGCCCGAACGTCCGGACGGATGCCCGTATCCGGATGCCGGTGCTAGTACCCCGTTTCCCGCACCTACACACCCGGTGCTCCCACACAGGGGCCTGCACCAACCGGATTGCACGCGCTGCTCGCTGTTGACGGTCCTTAAGTATCAATTATAACTATCAAATAAATAGAGAAAAGGATCCAAATGAAACCAACACCTAGACTTAGGGTTTTATCTGACAGAATTCCACGAGTTTTGCTGTTTATCTATTTCTACAGGGGGTTATCAGGAAATACGAAAGAAAGGCCCACATGTCGGATTAATGACGGGATATTAACCGAACACGTAATTATCTTACATCTAGAAGAGTCCAGAAGCCACGAGAACGAACGGAGGCGTAACGGAGCCGGACACAGGGCGCCCGCCCTGGTCCTTAGGGCGCCCGCCCTGGCCCCGGAGCCAATCAGGCTCCGCCTCGAGGATTATGCTCCACCGACCTAGAGGATCAAGGAAAACCGCACGATCAATGTCGGTTTGATCCAACGGCCCAGATTCATCCGAAAGGGCTATATAAGCGAGGCCCCTGACCCTGGAGGAGAGGCCCTCGTCTCATACTTCAAACCCTAATTCAGGAGGAGAGCCTCTGATCAAGCCCTAGAGCCACCACATCAACTAGATCTCTAGTTAGCATAGCTACATAGGATTAGAACTAGAAGGAGTCAATCTTCGATTGGTTCCCGGATCTGCCAAGAGGATTCTTGGTAATTCCTCTATTGTTCTTCAATTGTTCATCATTGTTCTTCAATATTATGAATATGACTTTGTTCTATTTCAATATATTGGTTATGACTTTGCTCTACTTGATTATATTTGCAATTATATTGTTCTTAGTTTATTATAGTTATATGCTTGGCTTAGTTAGATTGGAATTATATACATGCCTAGGATCGTATAGCGTTTATCCATGTGTACAGTGGGTGAATGATAATTATTGTGTAGACGTGGTGTCTATACCGTATTTATCTGCGATTGCACCCTATATGCCGGATTGTGGGGTAGTTCGCGATAGTGACAGCTTCGTTGATTCTTATATAGTCCCCCTCTCGTGTATAGGGCAGGCAAAGCAACACTATTACAGGGGAGTGATTGCTATGTTCTTCATCTTCCTTGCTAATATTCACTATGCATGGATATAGTCTTTTCTCACCATGATTGCCAAGTATAATTGCACTAACTATGATATGTCAGACTTTATAGTTAATAATAACTTAGGGAATATCTTTGTAGTTCATCCTAATTCCATGCTAATGACTTGCTAGAATATCTGTTGAGGTGCTTATTATATGTGGCTAGCTGATCAGATTAATTATCTTTGTCACCATTATCACTTTACCTTTACTTAATGTGACATTTATACCTGTATAAAGAGATTGATAAATACTCTCGGTTATACATGCAATGATGTGTACTCAGTTCCATATTCTCATTCCATTATCAACCATGATACTTAGAAATCCCTTCCCAGTGGTAAAAATATAAATAACGATACCTGGAATACTTCCCGGTTAAAATGCTACATCGGTATTAATCTGTGCGCTTGCAGATCCCTTTTATTATTTATCTTGTTGAGCAATTACATATTTCAATACCGCGTCTCTCATGTCATGCTGGGGATGACAACTTGGCTTAAGTGGCATGAGGGATAGGTTTGGCATTTTTGGCGCCGTTATCAGAATTAGAAAACTAAGTCTACTTTTGGTAATGACGCTAAGAATGCCCAACAAGCATTTTTGGCGCCGTTGCCGGGGAAGGTTGATTACTAAGTAGGAATGAATATGGAACTTTGAGTCATCATTTGCATCACTAATCTGATCGAGCTTATCAATTCTCTTATACAGTTTTTACCCCTGTATTTTCTATTTTGATTATTTATTGCAGGGTGATGCATGAATAGAAGACATCTTCCAGACAACTTTGTTGACGATCCTGAAGCCTTATTCAGAAGAACAAGAGCCAAGCTCAAGAAGACATCGTCAACACTTCAGCACAAAGCTTCATCCAAATCCGAAGACCGCCGAAGTTTCATCCGGAATTTGTCGACTGAATTCGAAGCCATGGCGAACAAGTCGATCCGCGAGTTCTCAGCTCCCACTACGGACAACATCCGCACTGGACCTGCTGGGGAGATCGACCGCAACTTCGAGCTCAAGCCTGGGCTCATCAACATGGTGCAAGCTAACCAGTTCTGTGGGAAGCCACATGAAGACGCTAGTGCTCATCTTCAATACTTCCTGGAGATCTGCAGCACTTTCACCATGGCTGATGTCCCCAGAGACGCCATACTACTTCGCCTTTTCCCATTCTCACTGTTGGGGAGAGCGAAGCAGTGGTTCTACGCTACAAAGGAGAAGAACACTACGTGGGCACTCTGCTCCACGAACTTTCTGGCCAAATTCTTTCCCATGGGCAAGACCAATGCTCTCCGTGGGAAGATTACAAGTTTTCAGCAACAACATGATGAATCCGTTCCAGAAGCATGGGAGCGCTTCCAAGACTACATCCTAGAATGTCCCCATCATGGAATGGAAAGCTGGCTACTAATGCAGACATTTTATCATGGGCTCATTAACAGTGCCCGTGAAACCATGGATGCTGCAGCTGGAGGAGCATTCCTATCACTCACCATACCTCAAGCCACAGCTCTTGTGGAGAAGATGGCATCCAACCAAGGTTGGAATGAAGAAAGAACTCAGACACGCAAGAGAGGTGGAGGTATGCACCAGCTCAAGGAGGTAGACATGCTGTCTGCCAAGCTAGACCTACTCATGAAGAAGCTCGATGATCGAGCTGGAGAAAAGAAAGAAGTCATGCACGTCTACGACTCCCACATGACTTGTGAGGAGTGTGGAGGTACTGGACACTCGGGCAATCACTGTCCTAAGTTGCTGGAGGACGTGAACTACATCAACAATAACAACAACTACTACTACAACCGTCCTCAGTAGAATCAAGGTTGGAATCAACAGAGGCCTAACTACTCAGGTAATTACCAAGGTAACAATTCTTTCAATAATAATAATAATTATCCACCTTTGAGAGAGTTAGTATCCAACCAAGGAAAGCTAATGGATAACCTATCTAAGAAATTGGCATCTAATGATAAAATACTAGAAAATATAAATAATAGAATGGATAATTTCTCTACTGCCATCAAGAACCAGATTAGCTTTAATAAAATGATTGAATCTCAGTTGAATCAAATAGCTGCTGCTGTTCCTGCTACTAACCCCGGTATACCATCACAACCGGAAGGACTAGAATCTGCAAATCTTGTAGACATGTTTGATGCAGGAGATTACTGGAGTAACCCTATCGTGGAAGTAAGTACTGACCGTCTGCCGGTCAAGAGAGGCGATCCAGGACGCCCCGTCATCCCGATCTCCATCGGCATGCGAGACTTCCCAGAAGCACTCTGTGACTTTGGCTCCAGCGTCAACATCATGCCCAGGGTACTCTATGAAAAACTCTTTTCACAACCATTATTAGAAACAACCATGTGTTTGCAGCTTGCAGATAGGACACTGAGTTTCCCGAGAGGAATATTGAAGAACATCTGTGTCCGAGTGGGTTCCTCGTATGCTCCAGCAGACTTCGTAGTGATAGAGACCGGTTCTGATGAGAGGGCTCCCGTCATCCTAGGGAGACCATTCCTGAACACCACGGGAGCTGTCATCTATGCTAGTGCTGCCAAGATCAGTTTCTACATCAAGGGGAGGAAGGAAACGTTTTCCTTCAAGAATAAGACCGCACAAATCCCAGAGCAACCCCAATATGAACCAAGGAAGAGGACCAACAGGAGGAACAAGAGCAAGAAGCAAGTCTGGACCGAGACAGCTAAGATGGTCACTGCCGTGCACAAAGGTCAAGATCGCCAACTCAAGTCACCGTTCTTGCCTAAGAAGGACGACCCAGGTATACCAAGCATTTATTGCTCCATTAATGGGTCCCACTTCTACAAGACACTTTGCGACACTGGGTCGGACGTCAACATAATGGCCAAGGTCACCTATGAACTTCTGTTCGGAACCATGCCCTTAAACCCAACATATATTCAGCTCCAGATGGCAGATCAGACATTCCGACAGGTCGAAGGTACAGTAACTGACGTCCCTGTCAAGATAGACGATCACTTTGTCCATACAGACTTTCAGGTTATTGACATGGGAGAAGATGAATATGATCCACCCATCATCCTTGGAAGACCATTCCTTAGTACTGTCAAAGCAATCATTTACATTGGAACTGGAGAAGTCCACATGCACTTCCCCTCTGAGAAGGTACGTCTTTACTTTACTGACCCTAACTATGTATTTGAAGAATCCAAGCAGGTCAGGACAAGAAGAAGGCGGCGTAACCACAATCAGAAGCAACAGGTCATCACGGACGGATGGGCAGATTATGAAGGAGAAGTGGTAAGATCTGAAGACATACCACTCAACCAACACTGTCCTGAGGAGACCAAAGCACCGAGACAGGTATGGAAAGAAAAGACAGTTGTACATGAAGAGGAGGCGCCGTCGGAACCACCGACTACGCCATCCACCAAGTCCCAGGACGACTGAACGAATAAGAGTCCCGTTCGGAGGACTTAAAAACACCGAACGCCTTGCCAAGAGGTAACTTGGTAGTTATCCTTTCCTTTTAATTATTTACTTTATTTTAAATAGTTTGCTTAGTTAATCATATTCATACTATCTTAAAAAGAAAATAAAAATGTTAAAAACCCTAAAGCCCCATGTGAGTATGCGAGTGGCATAAAACCCATAAGTACATTCACTGTGGTGGCATAAAAAAATATATATATAATAAATACATAAATATTTTCTTCTGCTTTATAAAAGAAAAAAAACAACATAAAAAAATCAAGGAGGCTCAGCATGATAAAGGCTAGATATTTATGCTAACACTTAATCAGTTCCACAAAGCTTTGTTGTCTATTTGAGCTTCACAGAATTCAAGGAGACTAGCAGACAGAGGACATTCTAATCGCTGTCAGGGTGCTGCCGACTTTCAAATACACCTCCACCATCTGCTAGCTACATCAGAAGAGATTATGTCAAGATCCAGCTTGGGGGAGAGCACCCCCATTATCTTGCTAAGTATTTCTATCTTTATCTTTATATTTATATATACTTCTACCCTATAAAAATAAAAATATACATAACTATGAAAAAAAAACCAAATAAAGATTTTGTGCTTATATATATACCTATATCTTTTGCTTAGTGTGTTTTAAAAAATAAATAAAGTGGCTATGCTAAACTGAATCTAGATAATAATAAAACTCTAGCATGGATATGATGAATAGTTGCTTTGCCTAACTTTCAAATTTGAAGTCCTCTCTCTAAGTTTAGACATAACTGTTATCATTTAAAGCTTGCTCTAAACCTGAACTTGTGGGAAGAGAACTTGATCTAAAGTCTAAGTTGTTAACGGATATAATATGGGAAGGTTGAGCTGCTGTTTATCTATTCCTAGAGATGCTAGAATTCTGGAGAATTTTATCTTTGAAAATCTTAAAATGCTACATGATGAGTTCCTGTATGATGAGAGTTTAAGTTCCTACCACAGCCATACATACATGCTTGCTAGACTTTAAGCCATACCTTTACTTTTTACTGCTTATGAGCATTGAGTATAGTCAAGCTGTGTAGACCCTTAGGAGCTTGTCATGCGGTTAAAATCAAGATTCACTTGCACGATCACTCATACATGCTGCTTCTACTCCGGAAGTACGCATCCACATATATCCACTCATTCTCATCTCCAGATCCACATAAAATTATTCTACTCCTAATCCGGGAGAGAATAGCCAAAAATATTTTCCCATTCTTGTTATCCCCTGTGAAATAAATGCTCAAGCTATTTTGGTTACTACCACTTGCTATATTGTTCTAAGGAGATGAGTGCTCTATACGAGAAAATAAAAAGGGGCAAGTGCCCGGAACCTCGAAAAGAAAAAGAAATAAAAAGGGGCAAGTGCCCGGAACCTCGAAAAGAAAAAGATACGAGGAAATAAAAAGGAGCAAGTGCTCGGAACCTCGATGAAGAAAAAAAAAGAAAAAGTGTGAGAAGAGAGGTAAAAATAGACAAGTGTCCGACAGTAGAATTAGGGGTACAAGATACCCACCTGAGAGGAAAAAAAAATATATATAGAGCACCTCATTCTCCTCAAGAGCTTTAAAAGCAAGAAAGGTACGTATCCCCTCAAAAAGAGCAAAAGTAGAATTAGACTTTCATCATTGTTATCATCACTACCACCATACACCATTTATTCGCCACACATGCACATCTTGATTTGACTTATTGGCTTGTTTCTCTGGATCCATGGTTTGACTATGCAATAAATGTCTTGTAAGTATGTATACTTTATCTCCCACCGATGAGCTCCAGATATCAAAAGCCTTATTAGAATAGGATGAGAGAGAAGGCAATGTCACTCTGCCTTATACCACAAATACTACATACTTTGCTTTGAGAGAAGGCAGACATCATTACTGTCTTGGTGAGGATCCAGAAATACCACAAAAGAGAGACCTGAGAGAGTCATACAAGGAATCTCTGAGTTTTATTTGAAAATCTGCAAAAAACTCCAAGAGCTATAGCTAATCAAGAATAAGAGATATGGCGCTTGACTAGACTGTTCTATCTTTTAACCGCTCAAAACAAAGGTGACGGTTGCAAGCCCCATGGTGAAAGGTATAATGAGTAAGTTTTAAGTCTTGACAGTTTACTTTAACTCAGAGATGAGACTCTATTTGAAAGCATGTGTACCGTCAAAATTCAAAGGCATTTCAGCAACTACTGAGTCTCTCCTTGCTCAGGGACGAGTAAGAGGTAAGCTTGGGGGAGTTTGTTGACGGTCCTTAAGTATCAATTATAACTATCAAATAAATAGAGAAAAATGATCCAAATGAAACCAACACCTAGACTTAGGGTTTTATCTGACAGAATTCCACGAGTTTTGCTGTTTATCTATTTCTGCAGGGGGTTATCAGGAAATACGGAAGAAAGGCCCACATGTCGGATTAATGACGGGATATTAACCGAACACGTAATTATCTTACATCTAGAAGAGTCCAGAAGCCACGAGAACGAACGGGAGGCGTAACGGAGCCGGACACAGGGCGCCCGCCCTGGTCCTTAGGGCGCCCGCCCTGGCCCCGGAGCCAATCAGGCTCCGCCTCGAGGATTATGCTCCACCGACCTAGAGGATCAAGGAAAACCGCACGATCAATGTCGGTTTGATCCAACGGCCCAGATTCATCTGAAAGGGCTATATAAGCGAGGCCCCTGACCCTGGAGGAGAGGCCCTCGTCTCATACTTCAAACCCTAATTCAGGAGGAGAGCCTCTGATCAAGCCCTAGAGCCACCACATCAACTAGATCTCTAGTTAGCATAGCTACATAGTTCTATTAGAACTAGAAGGAGTCAATCTTCGATTGGTTCCCGGATCTGTCAAGAGGATTCTTGGTAATTCCTCTATTGTTCTTCAATTGTTCATCATTGTTCTTCAATATTATGAATATGACTTTGTTCTATTTCAATATATTGGTTATGACTTTGCTCTACTTGATTATATTTGCAATTATATTGTTCTTAGTTTATTATAGTTATATGCTTGGCTTAGTTAGATTGGAATTATATACATGCCTAGGATCATATAGCGTTTATCCATGTGTACAGTGGGTGAATGATAATTATTGTGTAGACGTGGTGTCTATACCGTATTTATCTGCGATTGCACCCTATATGCCGGATTGTGGGGTAGTTCGCGATAGTGACAGCTTCGTTGATTCTTATATAGTCCCCCTCTCGTGTATAGGGCAGGCAGAGCAACACTATTACAGGGGAGTGATTGCTATGTTCTTCATCTTCCTTGCTAATATTCACTATGCATGGATATAGTCTTTTCTCACCATGATTGCCAAGTATAATTGCACTAACTATGATATGCCAGACTTTATAGTTAATAATAACTTAGGGAATATCTTTGTAGTTCATCCTAATTCCATGCTAATGACTTGCTAGAATATCTGTTGATGTGCTTATTATATGTGGCTAGCTGATCAGATTAATTATCTTTGTCACCATTATCACTTTACCTTTACTTAATGTGACATTTATACCTGTATAAAGAGATTGATAAATACTCTCGGTTATACATGCAATGATGTGTACTCAGTTCCATATTCTCATTCCATTATCAACCATGATACTTAGAAATCCCTTCCCAGTGGTAAAAATATAAATAACGATACCTGGAATACTTCCCGGTTAAAATGCTACATCGGTATTAATCTGTGCGCTTGCAGATCCCTTTTATTATTTATCTTGATGAGCAATTGCATATTTCAATACCGCGTCTCTCATGTCATGCTGGGGATGACAACTTGGCTTAAGTGGCATGAGGGATAGGTTTGGCATTTTTGGCGCCGTTATCAGAATTAGAAAACTAAGTCTACTTTTGGTAGTGACGTTAAGAATGCCCAACACTCGCCTGACCGAAAACACGCATAGACCGCTTGACTCTCATTCCTGTACGCTTTCCGCGCACTTGTAGGCGGGGACCGCTTGTGCCTCATACGCTTTCCAACGCCCCAGCAGCTATAGCAGGCAGCTGCGGCAGGTGGTTCTATTGTAACATGTGCAACACCAAATCTACTTTTGCAACATTGAGGTGAAGTGAAACACTTGCAACGTACATCCGAAACATCAGAAATACTTGCAACACACATCTGAAATACTTGCAAAACACCTAAAAACACTTGAAAGCCATTGCAAATGCATGCTACATCCAGATCTAGTTTTACAACATCTAGATAAAATATTTGCAGCATACGCATGAAACACATGAAACATGCATGTTATGCAACATCTAGATATACTTCTGCAACATCTAGATGAAAAACTCGAAACATACGCCTGAAATAATTGAAACACTTAAAACATATACTTGCAACATGTGTATATAGCCATTACAACATATGCAACATCTAGATGAAATAATTGAAAACAACTTTTGAAACACCTAAAATAGTAGAACACATGGCGTCGCCGGCAGCCATGGCCTACCTAGTGTGGAAATGCAGTAGACCATAAGTGGCACTTGGGTGCAGTGGAGAGGAAGGATGGCGGCAGGCAAGTGGCTGGGCGCTATAAAGAATGTCGCGCTGGAGCAGTCGCCATGGACCACGCCATGTTGGCTCGAAGAACTCGGCAGCGAGTGGTGAGAGGCGGTGGGGAGACAGGAAGGCAGGCGGCGCGCTGGGACGTGGTGCAGCATGCTGCTGCGTTGCGGGCATGGCAGTGCGGTCGTGGTGGAGCACGCCGCGGCGACACAGGCGCTGAGAGTGGGTTCGAGAATGGATGCAGGCACAACGTCAATTCGAGGGGAAAATGGAAGCGGCGATTTTTTTATTTTTATTCCCGTGCGGATGGCAGTGTTGCCTGTTGAGCTATGTTCGAGCGGGCGTTGAAGCCCACCAACGCCCTTCCGGTCGAAACGGATGCCCTACCGACAGCATTTCCGCTTTGACAGTGGCACACTGGGTACGGCATCGCTTGGGACATAGCTACGGGCCTGCACTATGTTCATCATGCATGAGCAGGAGCCCATGGTGTTGCACCGTGCTCGTCTCGGTGACTTTTATGGGGAGTTATATATTGTTGTTAAAATTGAAACAGAATGTCAAGACCATACTTGTTAGCACATTTATGCATCGATCGCGACGTCTCCGCCGGCCAAGCCCGGCCGGGCTGACTCCGCCGAGCGATGGGACGCGCACAAGAAGATTGCGAGCTCGCCCCAGCTTCGTCGTCGACGTCGTCTGGCCCGTCTTCCCTCGTAAGCACCAGCAAGTGGCCGATCTGCCGCGCGAAGTCCGCCGAGCGCTGGGGCGTGCACAAGAAGCGCAGCCCACTGCAGGCGGCAGGCCGACCTGCTCGACGATGGCGAGAGCAGCAGTACTGGCAGCAATGACATTGACACGGAGGAGGAGATACAATGGAAGCCGCGGGCCATCTACGCTGGACAGGGATTCGTCGGCGCCACGCCGGAACCCAGCATGTTTCCCATGCCAACGCTTGTTCCTGTTGCGTAGCGCTGCACTGCACGAACTCATCGATCGTTTCAGGAGTCAGGACTCAGGCCGCTGGTTTCTTCAGCTACCAAAGAAAGTGTGATCATGTAGGGGTGCTGCTTCGACTAATGATGCTTATGGCGTTAGAATTTGAATACTTCGTGTGTTTGTGTAGGTCTGAATTTGGTGCCTTTTGAATGCTCAAACTGTAAATGGAAGCATCCATCTTTTTTTCGAAAGCGTGCACTACACGTGCTTCATTAAGTAAAAGTGGGAAAATACATCGGATTCATAGGTAATCCAAGGATTACCGGTGAATCCCACAAACACAAACGAACGGCAAGAGAACGGGAGGGGGGACCTCCATCTTACAACTCCAACCGATTGAACCTAATAAAAGAAGACTCAAACATTATGGCAGACAGCAGGGTAGTGTAACTGTAAAAGCGATAACCACGGCGGCCAAGCATTCACCGGAACCATGGCGGCAAAGCATCCGCCAGAACTACGGCCATCGACACGGCAAAGCATCCGCGGCAAATCATCTGCATGAGAGGGGGCCATGGAGACTGCATGGCGGCAAAGCATCCGCCAGAAACAACTACCATCGACGCGGCAAAGCATCCGCGGACAGGGCCGACACGCTCTCCGCAACGAAGCATCTGCAAGAGAGGGGGTCTGAGCAACAAGCAACGACTGCAGCTACACCAAACACCAGCATGACGTGCCAAAGTGAAGAGCAACATGAAGCACGATCAGGCACACACAGCCAATATTTTCCTAAACGCTAAACGGTAAACAGTTGGTCACCCTTCGTTTAGCGTTTAGACCGTTTAAACGGAGTTAAACGGCCTAAACGGTTTTGTACAATAAAAATAAAATATACATATTTATGTAGGTAAAAATAAAATTTGCTAGAACCCATGCATATTTACACATGTAAAAATCAAATATTCTACCAAATAATCTTGTTGGAAGAAATCTAAATCCAACAACACTTCATATAATTACGATGTTAATTAATTTCATGTTGATTGTGATAGACGTAGTCCTTTGATTCACTTAATTATGGATTAAATGGTTGTTTAGCTCAATTAATCACGTTTAATCTAATTTTGTTTAGACCGTTTAGACGGGATTGAACGGTTTAAACGGGTTTAAACGGCCCAACCGTTTAATTCACCATTTAGGGCCTAAACAACACGGTTGACTTCTATTTACCGTTTAAACGGTGTTTAAACGGACTAAACGGCCATTTAGGCGAACAGTGCGCACAGCACAGCGATCCAGCAGGGATGAAAGGACGAGCCGAAGGGATTCTTCAATGACGCCTTCAGGCAGGGGGTGACGACCAAGGAAGCCGCCCTAGACGCCATCGTCGCTAGCCTCAGAACAAGGCAGGGCTTTCGCCCAGAATCCAGCCGTGATGGCATAGGAGCATGAGGTTCGAAGAACGACGCCTTCAGGAAGGTAACTGGCGCCAAGACGTCACCATCGTCTGCCCGAGCACCGCCGGGCTAGGCTTTCACCCAGAACTCCATGCATCCTAGGCCACGCGCTGGGCAGAACCGACAGGAGGCCGACGGCGCCCCGGCCCCGGTCCAGCCCCCGCCGCTCCAGGCCACAGGAGCCGGCGAGGGCGCCGCCACCGACCCAGCCACGCTGGCCAGAGCAACCGCGGCCTTCAGGCGCGTGAGCCTGCCACGCCTGCCACCCACGTCGGCCCGGCCAGGGAGGCTGCAAGGACGGCCCCAGTAGGGGTGAGGACCCCCCCGAAGCCACCCTACGACAAGGTCCGCCAGGAAGGCAGCCGCGTCGAGCATAGACCAAGGCCCCCGCCACGGCTGTCCGGACAGGACGCCGGGCGCCGTGGCGGGGGAGGGGGGTGGTTGGCCGTGCCAACGCCAGATCCGAGGCTCGAGGGCCCGAATCTGGCCAGCCTCCACCAGGCGGGCCGCCGGAGAGATCCATGGGCGCCGGCCGACCGCCGCTTGGCCACCGGACGAGGGAGGGGCGAGGAAGGGGGGCCGGATAGCAGATCTAGCCCGCAGGGGCCCGGATCCGGCCGTCTGCCGCCGCGGGCTGCTGGGAACGCCAGAGGAGAAGAGGTGAGGGGGTAGGAGGAGTAGGGGCGTGGAGGGAGGGGGAGGTGCGGCGGGGCTCCTTTTTGGGTGGCCGCCGCCGCCACCACGGGCAAGGGATGGCAGCCGGAGGGAGGCCGGGGAGGGGGGAGCTCGGCGGTGGCGCAGTTGCCCCCCGAGTCGCCTGAGGGAGCGCTCGGGGGGGGGGGGGGAGGGGTGAGCTAGCTGTAGTCCGAAAAGTGGTCGTCCCCCATCTAACAATGATCAACATGTGTAGGAAGCATCCATCTGCAAGTCAGCAAGTGTCATCTTGAATAAGATATGATAAACAAATCCTCCAAAAATAGCTCTTACATAAGATGAATTGTTAGATTTTGTGTTATTTGCGATAAACGGTCTATCCTTTGAACTTTTGGGCATATAAACTGCATAATGTCTAAGATAATAATTTCAATAGTCCAAAAACGTAAATAAAAATGCTTCGAGTTTGTGAAACGCAAGTCCTCGAGATGTTTACTATAACAGTTGCAAGATGGAAGGTGTATTAGAAATTAACTGAACACGAAATGTAAGGAAAGTAAAAATAGAGGTGATGGCCAATACTTGTGCTTATATCCGAGCCGTCGGTTTTTCGGTTCGGCTTTGCTTTTTGAATTACAAGGATCGATTTTTGGCTCGGTGGTTGGTTTTAACCTAAATCCAAACCGAGAACCATTCAAACCGACCTCCCCCAATCCTGACACACTCAGCAAAACCCTAACCGCCATAGCCTCTTGGAGCATAAATAGATCCCGACCCACCTGGCCACCTCAAACCCTAACTGCCATAGCCTCTTGGAGCATCTCCGGCAATACTACCTAAAACACACCCCCTATTTATCTGTTTAGGTAGCTACCAATTTTCATACTACCCATATTTTGTTGTTTGCTCCAGCAACACTGCCTAAAATAGATCCCTCAAATCCATCCTTGCAGAGAATGACATGTGGGACCCATGTGTCATCCTCTCTTATGCTCTTCCACCATAGATGAACTCAGCTAGCTCGAGGCCATGCCGAGGCTGGGCAGGGGAGAGGTCCGGCTACGCCGGGGAGAGGGAGAGGTCTGGCCACGTTGGCGAGATGCAGCGGAGAGGCACCGGCGTTGGGAAGTTCGAGCGCCGAGGCAGGGCCGCCGGTATCGGAGAAGGTTGCCGTGCCAGGGAGGGGCGCTGGGAGGGCTGCCGCGCCGGGGAGGAGCGCCCCCGCACCTGGGAGGGCCACCCGAAGGGCCGCCGCTGCGCCGAGGAGGAGCGCTGGGGAGCAGAGAGAGGCTGCGCTGTGCCTTGTCGGGCAGAGTCGCGAGGAGGCCGATGTAGCGGCGAGAAAAAAAAAGTAGGGGGATTGGAGTAGGGGGCCAATAGAAGTAGGGGGTTTCGTAGGGAAAGTAGGAGGCCAACAGAAGTATGAGGTGTAGTAACAGATCTGCTGGAGTTGTTTTTTTTTACCTCTACTACCCAAATCCAGAGTAGGGGTTCAAGTAAGTTGGTTCGATTTTGCTTCTCTGTTGCCCATGAATTAGAGGGGGCTAAATTGCTTACTTGAATATCAAATCACGTTGAGATGTTAAATAGACGTGTAGTTTACACTTCTAGAGATTTATGGGTTATTGAATTTGTGTCAAACAAGGGGGGCGGAGGCCCAGTTTGGCCTCCACTACCCTCCGCCCCTGACGATATTGTAGGTTTGGGTTGCAATAGGCGGATTGGCCTGATTGATTTCTGTTTGACAATCGATTCTTCGGATTGGAATGGCAAAGCGGCGGCGCGGCGGGCGTGACGGCCCCCGTAGGTCGATGGAGCGCGAGCAGCGCCCGCATCAGGAGCAGCGCCTCTACCTCATCCTTGATGACGATCCGTTTGGATACAGCATCCGCCAGATAAACTTGTCGCCCCCCACTTCCCGTCAGACGCGTTCTTCCAGTAAGAACGCGTCCGCCTCTGGCAAAGGCGCTGTTCGGCGCTTGCCTTATCCTATCATCTGCTTGGAGGCGCAGCGGGGGCTTCCCTTGACCTTCGCGGCCATCGGCACCAGGATTGTGATGACGCAATGCCTGAATCCCCTTAGCGGCGGCGACTTGGTCATCCCCATCTACGACGTCCGCCGACGGCGCGTCACCTTCGGCCCCGGAAAGTTCGCCTACGATCAACCCATCTACATCCCCGTGGGCGACACGCTCTTCGCTCTGGACAACCTCAGCCTCTCGAAACTCACCTTCGAGCCGCACCAGCCTCCACCACTCGTTTCTTGCCAGCGCAGCGACGTTGTCCCGTGGTCGTGGCATCAGCTCCCGCCTCCGCCGTTCGACAGGGTGGATGTCAACTCCTACGCCTTGCACCCTGATGGGCAGACCATCCTGGTCAGTACAGATGTCTGGCCTGACGACCCCTACTCCGCTGCGGGCACCTTCACCTTCGACACCAGGAAGTGCGAGTGGAACACACACGGCAACTGGACGCTGCCGTTCACTGGCCGTGCCTACTTCGTCCACTGCCTGGAAGCATTTGTCGGACTCTCCAAAGATCCGGCCACCTTGGGCCACCTCATCTCCTGCAACTGCAAGGTGGCCACCTGTTCTGCCGCCACTTGGAAGCTCGGCAAGGAGAAGCTGTTCAGCGACGACCCGGCCGAGACTCATGTAAGCGCCAGGCTCGTCTACACAGGAAGAGGCGGCGGCAGCGAGTTCTGCCTTGTGCAGTGCGTCTCCGTCAAGCCTGGCAATGGCAATGGCAATGCTGATGATAAGAACCTCGAGGAGCCCCAGCCCAGTCACTGCTATCGTTATCGTCTGACGACCTTCTCTCTCAGCTATGACGACAATGGAGACCTGACGACTGGCGAGACTTCCTGGGTGCAATGCTACGAGGTGCCTAGGGAAACCACTCAGAGGTTCATCGATATCGGCAATCCCGTGGCATTTTGGCTGTAAAATGCTTGAATCATGCATGTCGGTGAGGATGACTATCTATATATGTTTAATTTTCAATCACTTGTCACTCTTGCCTTTCTATATGTTTAAATAATGTGTACACTCAACCGTTGTTTCAGTTAATGTATTGCCTTCCTATGTTTCAGTCATGGCATTTTTCTAGGTAATGTGCTTCACTCTGATTCAACTCATGCAGCAGCAAAGCTTATGTTTCAAATAAGTATTAGCTAGCAAATGTGTTTGTGTGTTGCAACGGGAGAAGAAAAACTATCAATTTGTCAGCATTCCTTACCTAGGCGAGGTGCCTGGCTTGGGCGAGAGGTGGAAGTGTGGTTTAGTTTTTACATATGTTGTTCTTCTCTCTCTTCTTCATACTTAAGCCTGGCAACACAGACATTGCACACCCATTCTGGGCCTAAGACACGCACGCTTCGAGCCCTCCTCCTCTCGCTCTTCCTGGGCCTTGCTTGTGGGCCGCCCGGGTGAGGAATGCTGATACAGATGTTTCTAAAAAACGCAAACAGGCTGCATAACTACTCCCTGCTCCCTCTCTCCCATTGAAAGTATCGTTTTTGACGTTTAGACTTCTTGTTTGACTATTCGTCTTATTAAAAAATTTTATATAAATATTATTTATTTTGTTATGACTTATTTTACCATTAGAGATACTTTAATAATGATTTATTTATTTTATTATTTGCATAAAATTTTTGAATAAGACGAACGCTCAAATACTAAGTCTAAAAGTCAAAACGACACTTTCAATGGACAGAGAGAGTACATTCTAATTATAAACCATTTTGGCGTTTCTAGATGCATTGATTTTACTATGCATCTAGTGTAGACATAGAATATATCTAAGTGCATAGCAAAAATTGTGAATCTAAAAAAATCAAAACGTCTTATAGTTTAGAGTAGAGGCAGTGTTTTTCCCCTTTTTATGATATTTGAGAGTTGACGGCGGTGGCTGAGCTTTAGGCGTGCTTGACCTACCATGGTCGATTATCAACAATTAGGAGGGGCGGGTACTGGTGGGCGGGTAGGGGTCGAGGACGGTGAAAAAAAAAACGAACTCGAGGCATCCGCAAGAGACAAACACATTGTAAATATAAAATGTTTCCGACTAGGTCCGCTTGTCACATTAAGGTGGGAGATTCTAGATGCGTTGGATCTGATTTTAAAGTAGATCTAAGGGCAAGAATTAAGGTGGATAGAAAATATTAGGGTGAGAAGCTATTTTCAATTCCTTCGCTCGTTTACAGTCTGATGATAGAATAGAATAGATAGATACTCAGAATTCAACTAACAAACGCATACCATAATAAGAATAAAATAACGCTTCCTATATATGAAAAACTGTAAGATGTTTTAGGTTTGTCCCAAATTAAACACCTTTAAGTGGTACAAAACCTAGCTACATTTCTAAAACGAAATAAGCATTATGTAAAAGTTATATACATTGGTGGATTTAATTAATCTAAGTTGGTGTTTGCACTACTACATAAATCTTATTGGAGGCAGGCAAAGAGGGTTAATGGAGGCGGGCATTGCAACCGCCTCTAATCAAATGTCACGGTTAATTGTGACTTTACGGAGACAGTTGTCCTGCCCACCTCGATTGATCTATTAACGGAGGCGGGTGCATTAGGGTGTCCGCCTCCGTTAGTCATTTTTAAAAAAATAAAAAAAGCCCGAGCAAGCCCAATCAAGTCCACGGTCGAGCCCAATCGAGCCCGCTGCTGTCACATCCACGCTGCCGCATCTGGGCCGCTAGCATCCACGCCATGCCGCCGCGCCGTTGGTCCTCCTCCACACTGAGCTCCTCCATGCTGAGCACAAACAAGAAGAAACTTACCCATTTAGGAGAGCCAAAATTGTCTCTCTCACACTAGCAGGGAAAATCTTAACAGCACAAAAATCATGGTGTCCTTGCCATCTCACCAAACAAAGCTACTTGTTGGAAATCCTTGCTAGGCAAGACTACACAGTACTAAGCAAAGGTACCAAGCAACCTCCAAATGTGGCTAGCTTGGGCAGTGCATGCCATCAATGACGCTAGCGGGTGCACTACTGAGCCAGGAAAGGAGAAGGGAAGGGGATAAAGGCGATGATTACACCTAGGAAATGAGAAGGTGTGGACAAAGGTGCCTAGGGGCATGAGCAGTGTCTAGGCATTCGTGAGGGCTTGAATTGGCACATGGTGCATGCTTGTTGCCATTCGTGGGATGAGACAATGCAAGATCGGCGACGTGAGCGTAGTGATGTAATGAAACAAAGAAGAGGACAAGTGAAAGAAGACATGGGTAGATGATAGGCAAAGCCTAAGCTAGTTAGCATGCCAGGAGAGAGTTCAGTCTAGAGTGGACCGAGGGAGAAGGAGGGTGGTCGACTGAGGAACAAGGAGGGTGGTTGGTGAAGACAGGGAGAAAAAGGAAAAAGAGTGTAGTCTCTATTGGGCTTAGGTTAGGGTTTCACCTAGATGTTTTAGGATTTAAAATAGGTCATTTTTTCTTTTTTTTTATTCTAACCAATTTTAAAAGGATTTTATAATTTAATACAAATTTGTACCGCTGCAAGTTCATAACAAACACAATGAACACATTTGCACAAGATTAATTTTTTAATTCAATTTTGACCCTATCTATACTTAATTTGATCTATCTTTATGTTAATTTGCTTTAGTTTGTACTTGATCCGTCCATCCTAAAATACAAGGAATCTAAATTTATCCCAAGTCAAATTATGCTGAGTGACAAAGTTTATGAACAAGATATTAACACCAACTACACCAAAAAAAATAAGTTACGAAAATATATTTCATAGACGATGCTAATTTGATGTCGTAAATAATAGTGATGGAAATTTAACATTTAAATAAAAAAGAAATTTTAGTGATTTTACTTAAGGCAAAACACGGGATGTTACACTAAATTAGCTGGTCTTGTAGCTATAGATGATGTATATCTTGTATGTAGGAACGAAGGCATTGGTCATGGACTCATGGTCTAGTCCTGAAAAGCATATACGACATTAGAATACACCTAGACACCTTGTATATTCAACAAGATTAGTATTTTGTACAATGAATATCAATGCGATCTCAGATTATGTTGTGCACAAACTTTCAGGCTGGTCCTACAACAAAGGTGAGCCACTATTGATCTATGAGTACATGACCAACGGTATCTTGGATCAGCATCTCTTCCGAAGGGGCAGCACCAGGCAGCAGCAAGAAGACGACACAACTCTTTGGCAATGGCACACCCGGTACAGCATCGCCAGGGACATAGCTACGGGCCTGCACTACGTTCATCATGAGCACGAGCCCATGGTGCTGCACCGCGACATCAAGGCCAGCAACATCATGCTGGAGTCGTCCTTCCGTGCTCGGCTCGGTGACTTTGGCATCGCCTGCACGGTGGCTGTCAACAGGAGCTCCGTCACCGGCGTCGCCGGCACGTTCGGCTACATAGGGCCAGACTATGCCATGAGGCACAAGGCCACGCGCCAGACTGACATCTACGCATTTGGGGTGCTCATTCTGGATATAGTCACCGGCAAGAAGAACGGAGATGTCGTGCCTGACGACGACCACATCACGGACTGGGTGTGGCGCCTTCACCGGGAAGGGAAGCTGCTTGAGGCTGCGCACGGCGTGCTCACCGCGGAAGAGGGCCGTCAGCTGGACCTGGACGACGACGTTGTGGACGAGGCGAAACGTCTGCTGCTGCTTGGGTTGGCGTGCACGAACCCCAACCCATCCGATCGCCCGAGCATGGTGGAGGTGGTGCAGGTGCTCACCAAGTCGGCGCCGGCACCGGACGTGCCCCTTGAGAGGCCACCATTCGTGTGGCCGCCCATGGATTGGCGTTCACGAAACTCTGTGTATAGCACGGCGGTGAGCAGCTGGGACGGCAGCTCTGCCACTGCTAGCACGGTCGAGCTGGGGCAGATCATCGGCCAGGGATCTGGAATGGAGGAGACACCAAGTAGCATGTCGCTGCCGCGTGTTTCAGCAAATTAGATTAGATTGCTCATTATACGTGTCACGTGTGCAAATGGTTCATGCATGTTTTCAACTCCATCGATAAAACAGAGATGCTTGGATGACATTGTTTTGCAGCTGTACTTTTGTCAATGTTCAATAATCAGTAGGCAAAGTTGTACTGTTTTTGAAATTGAAACAGAATCAGTGAAGAGTCAAGACCATACTTGCACATTGATGCATCCGTTTGCACTTTCGGCTGGCAAAGATAAGGCATCAAATACAACTGAAATCTAAGACGAGTACTACGTACCAGAACAGAAGATACATCATAATACTAGAAAACTTGCAAATTCTAACATTGTTAACTGTTTACATCTCTGCTATGTCTAAAACAAGCATTGGTACTGTAGTCCATGACTGTAGTACTGTAGTCTGCTACGCGATTACAGCTTGTTTTTGCTAACTGAAGAAACAAGCAGCCAGAAGCCCATGAGTACGTGCGGTGCAGCTATGCAACGGGAACCAAGAACGCTGTTGGCACGGGAAGCATGCTGGATTCCGGCGCGGCGACGGCAAAGCCTGGTCCAGCGTACATGGCCCGCGGCTTCCATAGTATCTCCTCCTCCGTGTCCATGTCGTTGCTGCCAGTACTTCTGCTCTCGCCGTCGTCGAGCCGCTGGTCGGCCTGCGGCGGGCGACGCTCCTTGTGGACGTCCCAGCGCTCGGCGGACGACGCGCGGCTGATCGGCCACTTGCTGCTGCTGCTTGTGAGGGAAGACGTGGCTGAAGACGACGACGATGAAGCTGGGCTCGCTGCCTTCTTGTGCGCGTCCCACCTCTCCACGGAGTCGGCCCGGACGGGCTTGAGCAGTGGCGAGGTCGCGTTCTTGACGCCGCTCCTGACAACGCTGTGGGAGGAAGGAGGGCCAGATGATGAGGCTGAGGACACTGGGACTGGGCAGGCCGGCTTGGCCTTGTGCGCGTCCCACCTCTCGTCGGAGTCGGCGCGGCTGGGCTTGGCGGGCAGCTTTGGGAGGATGGCGGCGACGCACGGCGGCATCGAGAGCAGCGGCAACATCTTCCACTTGGGCGGGGTTGGGAGCAGCGCGGGGAGAGCCGCGTGTGCCACCTTGAGGTGCACGCGAGCAACCGGGACCGCCATGGATCGAAGATGGAGACGCGCACACCAGAAGAAAAAGCGCCGCCAAGTGAGCCGAGGAGATGAAACAGAGAGGCGGCGATCTGTGAGATGATTTCCGGTAGCAGCGCGCACCAGAAATATATAGGCCCCAGGAGAGATGATTTCCGGTCGAATTGCTCGTCAGGTTGAATCGGGGTCGGTGTCCTTCCTATTGTACCGTAGCATCTCGAGGACATTCAGTTTCCGAGTTGCATAGCAGATTCGGCAAAGGAAATGATTTCCAACAAATTTGAAGAAACCGCAAGATTCAGAATGAAGGAACGTCCGTGTGACTATAGGCGAAGAGGCAAGTAGAAACGATCGGCGGAGCCAGTGCTCGTCAGATGAACGCCAAGTCATCTACGCCGCACTCTCGGACTCCGGGCTTTGTTGCCCAGTCGGATTCAGTGATGGGCGGCCTCTTCGATGCCGATCGGACTGCGAACGACTTGGTCGTCTACTCTGGTAGAACGCACGGCGCTTCTGGTCGTTTGATCCATGGCGATACCCGTAACCCGTTGCGCGCGTGCGCCTTGCCATGGCGCACGCATCCATTCCCGGGCTGCTTCCCACCCCGCGCGCCCAAGTGCACGATGATCCAGTCGCTGCTCCCGGTGCCGCCGTGCGCCGTCATCCTTCCCACTTCGCCTCCCAATCCGAGCCGTGCTTATGCCGTCGACCGAGAGGCAGGACGAGCACAAGATCAAAGCAGGCGGCAGCGACAGCCCGGCGGCGTCGTGGTCTCCGCCCATGGACACCAAGAGCGGCAGCCCAGGGCGCACGTCGTCGTGCGCGAGGTGGAACAGCAACAAGAAGAGCGCGACGTCCTCCTCGGTGGGATACGCCATACGCGCAAGGAACCGGTGAGCCCAGCCTCGTCGTCGTCCACGACAACCAGCAGGGGCCCCAACATCCGCGTGTCCTCCGCTTCTGCCGAGCGCTGGTACGCCCACAAGAATCTTAAAACTCAGAGGGCCGACGAACTCGATGACGGCGAGAACAGTACTGCAAGCAACGACGTGGACCTCGACACATGCCGTCGGCGCCGCAGCCACGCGGCGGTTATTCTTCGCTGGACCAGATTTCATTGTCGCTTCGCCAGAGCCGATCACGCTGCCCATGCCATCGTTTCTGATACGCGCCGCCGTTGTGTAGCTGCTGCCTGCTGTACGTACGCGAGAGGGTTGCTACCGACTACCGAGCATAACCTAGCGCCTAGCAGCAAGTGCTACTGAGTGATGACTGATGAGGCTGACCATTGACGGCATTAGAGCTGGAAAGTTCCTCAGCGTTTTTGTGTTTTGCAAAATAGCATGCTGTATGTGCTCTTGCATATTTCATTTAATGTAAATTTAATCTCATGTGACTTATGAACCGTGCTTGCAATATAATGGCCTGATCTATGCTAGAGTATCTTTTAGATTTACTAATATTTTCAAATTTTGTGCCAATCATTTCCCATGTATCTCACTGGAAGAAAGAATGGATAGTCCAACAGTTGCTTCAGCAGCCGCAAGGGGCTATAACAAAAATTACAAAAATGACTCCTTTTAATTGGCGACTATCAAATAGATTAGAAAATATTACGAGATTTAGATTATAGGTTGCGTAGGAATAAGGTTTAAATCGTTCGTTCATTAGGATGCCTCAGCTGCATACATCACTGCACTTCCCACTTGACATATATTTAAACGGCCATCTCGCCGCTACCTTACTATTCGGCTGTTTCTTAATCTTCAAAAAGAAATTAATTCTGTAATGGGAAAACGAAAAAATAAAAAATAAAAAGGAAGTGTGGAAAAAATGATGAGAAGATATTGGAACATCAATTTGAAAGCTATGAGATAGATCACTTTCTTACAACTTGATTTATTCAAAGCAAGCTAGATACCATATCTATAGGTCTGACAAAGTGGAACAAGCAGAAAAAGAAGTGGAGTTAGAAGGGGGGGGGGGGGGGGGGGGGGGGGTGTAAGTGAGGAAAAGGTCAAGAATTGCAATTTGTTGAGCTTGTAAGGCCTGTCCCCGAGAAAGGGTATAAATAAGGCTGTAAGTAGGCCGTTTGCTGTTGCAATAAGGGCTGCTCGCCTTTGCTTTTGATGGCTTGGCTTCCTAGAAGCAGCCACCCTTTAAAGAGTGCATAATAGCTCACTAATCGAGCACCCTTGCGCTGAAGATGAACGGGGCTAAGCGATCTGCCGAAGCTATGGGATGTCAAAATGCATCAGTAGGGGACACCTCATACGGCTCCTCATTCAATTCTTTCGAAGGGATCCTTTTCCTCGTTCGAGAGTCTTCACCCTTCTTCCACTCCGTCCCGAAGACTAACTAAGACCAATTCAGTCTGAGAGTTCTTTCTGAGTTCCATATGATATCCGCGATCTCTCTTGATTTGTAACTCAATACACAAATCAACGGGCTCTCAAGTTAGCTATAGGTTTTGTCGTATCAACGATTTCTACGGAAGGCGGTAAGATTATATCTTGAGCCGGACCCCCATAAAAGGAGTAGTCACCTGGAGCAACTTTCCCATATTCTGAATGCAAGGGTTTCAATAAACTACTTGCGCAAGTCCGTTTTGGCTTATTTGTCTAGAACTATCTTCAACGGTTTGTGTAGCCATAAATTCAATAGAATAACTACGTCCTCGAGCTTGAGGTCTGAATTTTTTTCATAACAGTACTCCTACATGATCACACTTTGTTTCGGTAGCTCAAGAAACCAGCTGAGATGAGTTCGTGCAGTGCAGCTATGCAACGCGAACCAAGAACGCTGTTGGCATGGGAACCATGCTGGGTTCCGGCGTGGCGACGGCGAAGCCCGGTCCAGCGTACATGGCCCGTGGCTTCCATAGTATCTCCTCCTCCGTGTCGATGTCGTTGCTGCCAGTACAGCTGCTCTCGCCGTCGTCGAGCAGCTCGGCCTGCGGCGGGCAGCGCTTCTTGTGCACGTCCCGGCGTTCGCTGGACGACGCGCGGCTGATCGTGCACGTACTGCTTACGCGGGAAGACGTGCCTGATGACGACGAAGACGAAGCTGGGATCACCGCCTTCTTGTGCGCGTCCCACCGCTCAGCGGAGTCGGCTCGGCCAGGCTTGGGCAGCGGCGTGGTCGCGTTCTTGATGCTGCTCCTGGCGACGCTGTGGGCGGAAGGAGGGCGAGATGATGATGAGGCTGAGGACGCTGGGCAGGCCGGCTTTGTCTTGTGCGCGTCCCACCTCTCGTCGGAGTCGGCGCGGCTGGGCTCGGCGTTGGCGAACGGCTTTGGCAGGATGGCGGCGACGCACGGCGTCGGGAGCAGCGGCAGCATCTTCCACTTGGGCGGGGTCGGGAGCAGCGCCGGCAGAGCTGCGTGTGCCACCTTGAGGTGCACGCGGGCAACAGGGATCGCCATGGATCGAAGACGGAGACGCGCACTCCAGAAGGCAGAAGCGCCGCGCCGCCGCCCAAGTGAGGCGAGGAGATGGAACAGAGAGGCGACGACCGATGAGATGATTTCCGGTGGCAGGAGCAGAAACCTGAAATATGTAGGGACCAGGACGCCTGGCGCGTCAATCCAATCCTCAAGTTTTCGTCAGGGGTGAATTGGTGTCGGACACCGGAATTCATTCGGGACTAGACGCGTGGGCGCCACGCCATTTTCTCCCAATCGGATTCAGAGCTTTCTCCATTGACACTCTGACTGCTCTGTCCCAGTGCACCGTAGCAAACCCCCTTGCTTTTGCAGTGGAGAAGGCGGCGACCGGCGACGACGACGACGGCCGTCGCGCTCACGCCTGCTTTTCCTTTGCTGTCGCGCCTGTTTCAAAATTTGATGCGGTAGATTTTTATTTTGTTATACTCTCTCACTGTCCGTCTATGAATAAAATAAATTCCCAGAGTTGTCTTAAGTCAAGTCAAACTTTTTATGTTTGACTAAATTCATAAAAAATATAAATATTTGGGACACCAAATTATTATGTTATGAAAGTTTACTAATCCCTCTGTTCCAAATTATAAGTTCATTCCAACTTTCTTGAGAGTCAAAGCCTCTCAAGTTTGACTAAATTTATATAATAAAATAATAACATTTATGATATCAAATAAGTATCATTAGTTTTTTCATTAATCATATTTTTATAGTATACTTATTTGATGTCATAAATCTTTGTAATTCTCTCTATGAGTTTGGTCAAATTTGAGATGCTTTGACTCTCCAAGAAAGTTCGAATGGCTTATAATTTGGAATGGATGGAGTATATATATAATAATACTAATTTTGTGTTATAAATCTTGGCACTCTTTTTTGTAAAATCGGTTAGACATAAAAAAGTTTGACTTGCGAGATAAGATAATTCTAGAAATTGATTTATTCATGGATGAAGGGAGTATATTTAGCCAATTTTCTTGTACTAAATTGCTTTTCTAGGCAAACACATGAACTTCTCTAGATTCAGTAATCACTGGCGGGTCTAAACCCACCTTCACCGCTGTAATTAAGCCTGACAAAGGACAATTGGTAGTGATTGGCTCGTCTATCACTACCGGGTCGTTTAAGACCCGACAGTGAATCAAAGATATCACTATCAGTTCAAAGATACCAAACAAAAATAGAGCAAGGATCATTGCTGGGTCTAACTTCTATCTGACAGTGATATTGTAGGGTGTCATTGGTGCTTCAATGGCTTCAACCGACATTGATCTTCATCTTTCTACTTTTTATATATTTTATTATCATATTTAAATATACATTGTTGTCTAATATTTTACATTCGATATTACTAATATATCACATATGTTTCACTGCCATTTCTCATAGGATAATACACCATAATTAGAAAACCATAGAGTTAAATGCACGAGGGTCCCTTAAAATGCATTTTGAGGCCCATAAACTTGTTAAGTGGTACACTACAGTGGTCGATATATATAGTCCAGAAATGAACATGTTCTATGGTAAACTTTATAAGTATGTTAGCATATAATAAAGTCCAAAAAACATAAATTAAGTGGAAGATAAACTCCTATAATACTTAATTATTAGCGTTATGGTGCTATATGCCATCAGATTAGGTGTGCTATGTTGTCTAAATCCTATCTATTATCTAGATATTAGTATGAACAATCACGATGATCCTTTTGGTATGTCTTGATGCCCGATGGTATTGATGAACACATGCGTTTGATGAAATGGCAACATAGATATTGTTTATAGCAGATAGATTAAGATTCCGTTTGGATCTATAAAACTAACAGCTAATTCTTGTTAGCTCCTATTTGCCAACTAACTGGCTAACAACAAGTTTTTGACTTGGTTACCATCTTTTAGTCTGCCTATTGCCTATTGTTAGTTCTATAGATCCAAACAAAGTTTAAATACTTAGAAAAAAATTTCTTGTATGATATTATGAAACTCAATTATTACTCCTACGGTCTTAGAAACTTCATACTTCGATTCTCTATTTGATACTGCCTCCAAATTTTAGTCCCTATGTGACACTACTGTTAGTTCTGAATCCTAATACTATTAACTGACACGTGCTCCCGATGTAAGAAAATGCACTTGTGTCATGTATAACACTATTCCCAGCAAATACATATGTCTTGTGCTTAATTTGGGTATTTTGGTGAAAATACCAAATAATTATGCTTGCTGGTGCTGCTTATTTAAGGAGACATCCTTTTATTAAATTTCATTCACATTATATAAATGGATTTATGTTTACTAGTATGTGTTATTTAAGCATCCTTTTCTCAAATTTCATTCACATAACTCAATTTATGCTTGTCCGTACACGTTATTTAAGCATTCTTTTATTAAATTTGATCCACATTAAATAAATCAAAACTAAATCACAAATAGGATTCTCAAATCATCAAGCATCTTATGTATGATTTAGTTTTGATTTATATAATGTGGGTGAAATTTAATAAATAGATGCTTAAATAACGTGTAGTATAAATTTATTTATATAATGTGGATGAATTTAATAAAATGATACTTATTAAATAACGCATACCAGGAAGCATAGATTATTCTATATAATGTGAATGAAATTTAATAAATTGATACTTAAATAACGCATATCAATAAGCATAAATTAATTTATATAATATAGATGAAGTTTAATAAATGTTTAGTATTTTCATCAAGATGCCCCAATTAAGCACCGAGATAGGGTCTAAATAAGGCATATTTCCATACACAAAATAGTTTCATTTAGGGCATATATAAGTGCATTTTAGTACATCCGTAATATTTGGATCATTTCATGTAAGAGTTAACGGTGTTAGCCTTCAGACCTAACGGTAGTGTCATAGGGAATAACACTACTACAATATTCTTTTCGGAGGAGGATGTTTTGGATTTTCAGAGGTGGGCAAAGCAACCGCCTTCGTTGAAAGGTCTCAATTAATACGGATTAACTGAGTCAGTTACTTTGCCCACCTCGGTTAATCAATTAACGGGGTGACCCATTAACCGAAGTAGGCGCCTGCCCGCCTCGGTTAATGTTTTTTAGAAAACTCAAAAACCAAAAAACTTGCAACTTTGGAGAGTCAAACCCCACAAACTCATTTCTGATTATATATAATATGCTATCTTTTTATAGCCATATTTCATAATCTTATATTAGATATTTTGACTACTAAATGAACTCTAATGAAAAACATTTAACTACAAAGTTTTAAATCTTGTCAAGGACTACAACTTTGGTATAGGATGTATCTTCATCAGAGATAGTTTGAAAAATTCAAAAAATTGAGTATCAAAACATGTGCATTTCAAACACATATTTGAGATTCTAAATGACTTTAAATCAAAAACTTGTTAATATCAAACATGTAGATCTAGTCGGCCACTAGAACTTCGGTATTAACTATGTGAACATTGGAGATCATTTAGGAATCCTCAATTTTAAATTTCAAAATCTATAACCTTTGAACAAATATTTGGGACTAAACATATTCAAATTTAAAACTTTTCAACTGCAAAGTTGTAGACTCTATTTAAAACTATAACTTTTGTATAGACCATGTCAACATCCGAGATCGTATGGTCATTTTAAATTTCAAATTTCAAAATATGTGCACTTACAATAATATTTTGGGACCTTAAACAATTTCAATTCAAAAAAATTTTCAACGACAAAGTTGTAGATCTAGTCGAGAGCTACAATTTTGATATAAAGTTTGTCTTTATCTGAGTTCATATGAAATAGTAATAAATTATTTTTTGTTGCAATCATTAATCAAGGCAGACATCTTAATACACCTAGCAGACACTTAGAACGACCGCCTTCGAAAATTGTTGATTAATTGAGGTAGACGTTTTAAGTTGCTCGCCTCGGTTAATGGACTAACGGAGAAGGTGGCCTTACGGTGACCGTTTCCGTTAATCTAGCATTAATGGCGGCAGACGCCTAACGCTGCCCACCTCCGTTAATCCTTAACTGAGGCCAGTGCTCAGCCGGCGGCCCTGCCACCAATTAACGGAGGCGACCGCCTAGCCCGCCTGCCTCAGATAATAAAATGGAACCGTCTTGCAGAATCTTTTCTATAATAATATAAAATTTAGAGACTTTAAATAGTGAAGGACGAAATTTTCAGGAACATACAAGGAATAAGTGAGTTTTAGTGTCATTAAGGGAATTTTCTCAAATACATATATATTTAATACAGCTAACCTAACAGTGAAACTAATAGCTAACGTATTTAGTATATAATATCCCCATCTCCTAAAAGTATATACAGGTAATGTCCTACCACCCTCTGTCTCAAATTATAAGTCATTTTGAATTTTTTAGGTAATAGCTTTTGCTATCTATTTAGATATATGATATGTCTCTATACATAATAAAAATTATATATCTACAAAATGCAAAATGACATATAACTGAACGCCCTTCTGTGCGTCCTTGTGTGCGTCCTTCTGTGCGTCCGATCATAACTGAACGCGAGCGCGGGAGTGACTTGACCGTTGGCGATCGAACGGGCAGCATTTAAATCGGGACATGTGGATGGCTCCGTGTGACCGGACGCTAGGCATTGGCGCGTCCGGTCGTCTTGCAGACAGCTGCAGTGAAGAGGTAACGGCTCTATTTCGTTTGCCCCTGTATATAAGGTGTTTGGCCGGCTTAAGCTCACTCTCTTGGCTATTTGCATTGACATAGCAATCTTGTGAGCTTAGCCAAAGCCCTCCCACTCATCTCCAACATTGATTTATCATCTTTATGAAATTGGGAGAGAATTCAAGTGCATTGCTTGAGTGATTGCATCTAGAGGCACTTGGTGTTTATGTTTCGCCACGGGTTTTGCTCGTTACTCTTGGTGGTTGCCGCCACCTAGATGGCTTGGAGCAGCGAGGATCGTCGAGCAGAGGAAGGTGCTTGTCTCCGGCTTCGATCATGGTGATTGTGAGGGGTTCTCGAGCCTTTCCCGTGGGAGATCACAAAGGGCATCTCTAGTGGATTGTGTATGGCTTGTGGATCCCCATCTTGTGTTGGTTGTGCAGCACTCGGTTGTAGGTTTGGCGTGTAATGCCAATTCACGCGTGAACCTCCAAGTGATGAATCGCCACAATGAGGACTAGCTTGCCGGTAAGCAAGTGAACCTCGGTAGAAAATCTAGCTTGCGGTAAGCAAGTGAACCTCGGTAGAAAATCATTATGTCATCATTTGATTCCAAGGTGATTGGTCTTCATTGATATTCATTCTTGTTATTGATTGACTTCATTGGTGATTGACTCATTTCTCTATACAGCAATATAAAACTCCATCCTTCCCGTGTATTTATATTTGTTAGTGTAATTTGACCTTTTAGTGTAGCTAGTTTTGAGGGCAAGCAAGAGTCGTGTCTAGTGGTCAGTGAGGCTCTTTACTTAGTCTTTGAGATTTCACTAACGTAGTGTAGTGACATAGCCTTTGTGTGAATTAAGATTATAGTCACTAGAATTGTGGTAGGTAGCTTATATTTTTAATAGGCTAGCGCAATATTCGCTTCGCCTTATTATTGTCTAACCACGTTGCTTAGTGTTGTTGTAGAAATTTTATAGGCTATTCACCCCCTCTAGCCATTAGGACTTTTCAGCGGGTACTGCCACGCCCACGCGTGGTGACCACTCCCTCGGCCGCCAGCTAGCCACTGAGGCCGACGTGCAAGGAGAAGCGTCGGGACCTGGTGTGGAAGCCCTCCTGCGTCTCGATGTAGATGACGGAGGAGGCAACAACGTGACACGATGCATGTTACAAGTGTACATTTCAAATGTTTTAGAAGTATGTTGCAAGTGTTTCATAAGGATGTTATAAAAGTAGATCGAGATATTGTAGATGTTGCAATGAGCTATACACGTACGTTTTTAGTGTATGTTCCAAATGTTTTATCTGTTTCAGACGTATACTGCAAGTGTTTTATTTAGATGTTGCAAAACTAGATCGAGATGGATATATATGCAAGTGTTTTCAAACCTACATTGTAAGTGTTTTATCTTGATGTTTGCAATGCATACACATGTGTTTTTAATTTTTTTAATGTTTTGCAAGTGTTTCAGATGTATATTGTATATGTTTCAGCTTTTTTCGTATTTATGTGCAAGTATTTTATTGGATATTGTATATGTTGTAATACATGTGAGAAGCGGAGAGACGCGAGCAGCCCCTGCCCGCGGTTTGGCGGCGCGGCCCCGTGTGGGCACGCGAAATGCATGCTCAAGCAGTGTGCTGCCCAAGCGTGTGAGAGTACAGTGCTGGCTTCCGAACACGGGCGGACACGGACGTCCGGGCACAGGCACCGCCGATCTATTGCTAGCTGACGTGGCAAAGGCAATCCACCGTTACTCCGACGACTTTCTGGTCCAACTCCCAATCCCAATTCCCAAATTCCCCATCCCCTGCGCTCCTGCCTTCCATTCGCCGCCCCCTCTTCGACCTAGAAGTCGCCGCCGTCCCATTTCTCCCGTCGAACCCCGCGGCGGCCCCTTCCACCGGTAGCTCCACTGCGACGGATCCCCTTCCCCTTGTCCAGGGGAGCTGCTCGTTGGCCGAGGAGACGCCGTTGCCCTTACTTATTCGCTCTTCTGCCGTCCCCTTCGCCGTCCACTCCCACCGCCGGCTCCACCGGCTGCCGACTGGGCCTTCCAACGAGCGAACTGAGGTGAGCCTGTCACGTCTCCTCCATTCCCATGGTTCTCCTCTGGCGTCTCAACGCATTCTCCTATCGCAGCACCGGCGCCCGGCACCTGTTCGACGCAATGCCTCCGAGGCGCGTGGGAGCTGCTGCAGCTATGGGCCAGGACTGCATCGGCGCCCTCCCGGACGACCTCCTCCTCCACGTGCTCTCCTTCTTGCCGGCTCATGATGCCGTGCGCACGTGCGTGCTCTCCCGCCGCTGGCGCCAGGTCTGGAAGTCCTTGCGCGTCCTGCGCTTCACCAAGCCCCAGAGCTGGGGAAGCGCGACCAAGTTCAATAGGTTTGCCAACAGCGTGCTGTTCTTCCGCAGCCGGGCACCTCTGGAAGAGCTCACGTTTGAGACTTACATGTACGATGCTAGAAACCCTCTCTTAGATAAAGACCAAAAGAATGAACGGGTTAAATACGCCCAGAGGTGGATCATGTATGCCTTAACGCACAATGTGCAGGTGCTCAGAGTCCTTGTGAACTCGAGGCTCAGCAGACCTCAGCTGCGGCCCGTTCCCCTGCTGCGACTCAGTGAGCCCCTCATCTCCCAGCACTTGATGACCTTGGAGCTTAAATCTGTAGTGTTGACTAATAACTCTATGGATTTCTCGAGCTGCCCTGCCTTAAAGAATCTTAAAATAAGGGATTCCAAAATTTGGGTTCACAAGATATCTTCCCAATCACTAAGTCGTCTAAGTGTCAAGAATTGTGAGTTTTCCGGTGATCTATGCACTCAGATTTTGGCCCCAAATCTATCATCACTTCTACTGGACATGCGTTCTGGCAGGCTTCCTTACTTTTCAAGTGCAATGTTGCTAGTGAAAGCATATATCAGACTTGATCAGTACTGTAGGGATTGCTGTTGGCACAGCAACTTTGAACATTGTGCTCATGATACATGTGTTGATTGCTATGGTAATAATGACAGAAGTGTCAAGTGTGTGCTTCTTAGAGGCTTGTCCAATGCTAAAAATTTGGAGCTGGCAGTTCAATTTTCAGTCTACATTCAGAATCGTGCAGCGGTATGTTTGAATATACTTGTACCTTATCTCCTAGCTGTTAAGGGTTATTGGCACTTGTATGCAGCATGCTTGTCTTCCATCACATTTTCATAAACCTAAAACTGAGACAAGATTCTTTTGTTTATTACCACCAATTGTCCTTCATAAGCTATCACATTCAAGTGATGTTGTACTTTATCATATGGCTAGTTTATATGTGTTTGGGCATAGTATTTCAATTTTATGTACTATCTCGATCTCCTAAGTTGAATTCACCTATCTAACTTTTTTTTCTTACACTACCCAGGCCATTTTCAAGCGAGATATGAAATTGTGCCCCATATTTAGCAACTTAAAGACTTTGGTGCTCAATGGGTGGGCTGTGGCCTGTGAACTCGATGCACTAATTTGTTTCCTCCAGCATGCGCCGATCCTAGAGAAGATCACTCTTCAACTTAATGTATAGGCTCACTCTTCAATTTTTTATGACACATGCATCTAATATTGGTTGATATCTTTCTGAAGCAGTGTTGCATGACTGCTTGGTCTAAAATACTACTTTGATCTGCTACAGGGGCTTAACTATAATGTGGAAATGAGAGGAAGTTGTAGTTCAATTGAAAAAATTGCTCTGCCTGAGCACCTTAAATTAGTCGAAGTCAGATGCCAAAAGATTGCTGAAAATGTTCACAAATTTGTGGATATCTTGAATGCCTATGGCATAACTTCTAATATAATCAATATCGTGGAGATGGATGGCTGATCCAAATGTAAGTTAGATATTGAAATTCAGAATGCTTATGTGTTACTAATTACTATATCTCCTACTTATCTTACAGAAAGCAGTGAAATGATTGTGCAAGTTGAAAATGAGAACGTTGAACTCCCTGCAAATGTTCGTGTTTCTTTGATGCTAAAACCAAAAATTTCTACTCTAAACATTTCTCTAAGCTTAAAAATGCATCATAGACTATACAGTGAAGTGGTAAATGTTCAATCTCACTCTCATGTTGCCTAGCTATGTAGTTTTTAGTTACTGTCTGCTGCGCTCAATCTTTTATATTTGCTCTTCTGGTTCCCATTAACTGCCCGGCTATTGCAATAAGTGGTGTCCTTATTTTAGTGTCCAGTTTAGCATGCACTCTTCTCCCTGCTTGCTGGAACACTGATTGCATATATTGCCCACTTCTTCTGATGCTTATCAGTTCCTTCTAGAATTGTGGACTTCTGGTAGTTGGAGTTTTGGCTCTGAATGTGATCAGTGCCTATGCCCCTCAGGTAGGTCTTAGCGAGGGCACAAAGAGGCAGTTTTGGGAAGATCTTGATAGCATGGTTACTACCGTGCCTATCAGCGAGAAACTCTTTATAGGAGGAGACCTCAACGGCCATGTTGATGCGACTAATGTAGGTTTCGAGCGGGTGCACGGGGGGTTCGGGTATGGTAGTAGAAATCAAGAGGGGAGGATGTTTTGAACTTCGCGCTGGCCTATGACTTATTAATAGCGAACACCCTCTTTAGGAAGAGGGAATCTCATCTAGTAACCTTTCGTAGTGGACAACACTCGAGCCAGATCGACTTTATCCTTGCAAGGAGGGAGGATAGACGTGCTTGCTTTGATTGTAAGGTGTTACCTGGGGAGTGTGTTGTCCCTCAACATAAGCTTGTGGTGGCGGACTTTCGCTTTCAGGTACGTGTCCATCGGGACAAACGGGCCAAGATTGCGAGAACGAAGTGGTGGAAGCTTAGAGGGGAAGCAGCGCAAACGTTTAAGGAGAGGATGCTAGATGAGGGGCCTTGGGAAGATGGAGAAGATGCCGACGACATGTGGCTAAAGATGGCAACATGTGTCCGGAAGGTGGCTTCGGAAGTGTTTGGCGTGAGTAGGGGAGTCAAACGGGAAGCGAAAGACACATGGTGGTGGAATGACGAGGTGCAAAGGGCTATTAGGGAGAAGGAGTGTTTCAAGCGTCTCCATCATGACGAGTGTAGCCAACATCGAGGACTATAAAATAGCGAAGAGGGTTGCAAAGCGAGCTGTGAGTGTAGCAAAAGGTCAGGCGTATGATAGCCTTTATCAGCGGCTAGGCACGAAGGAAGGGGAGAAGGACATTTATAGGATGGCTAGAATCCGCGAGAGGAAGATAAGGGACATCAACCAAATAAAATGCATCAAGGATGGGACAGATCGACTTCTGGTGAAGGATGAGGAGATCAAGGACATATGGAGAGAGTACTTCGACAAGCTGTTTAATGGGGAGAATGAGGGTCCTACCCTTGAGTTGGACGACTCATTTGACGATACTAACAGACGCTTTGTGAAGAGAATTCAGGAGGCAGAGATCGGAGAGGCTTTGAAGAAGATGAAGGGAGGTAAAGCGATGGGCCCTGATGGTATCCCATTGAGGTGTGGAGATACCTAGGCGCCAGAGCGATAGTATGGTTAACTAAGCTTTTTAACCTTATTTTTCGATCTAATAAGATGCCTGAAGAATGGAGGAGAAGTATATTAGTACCTATCTTCAAGAACAAGGGAGATGTTCAAAGTTGTACTAACTACCGTGAGATTAAGTTGATGAGCCATACGATGAAGCTCTGGGAGAGGGTTATCGAGCATCGCCTAAGGAGAGTGACACATGTGACCCAAAATTAGTTTGGGTTCATGCCTGGTAGGTCGACCATGGAGGCGATTTTCTTATTACGACAATTGATGGAGAGATATAGAGAGCAGAAGAAGGACTTGCACATGGTATTTATTGACCTCGAGAAGGCATATGACAAAGTACCGAGAAATGTCATGTGGTGGGCCTTGGAAAAGCACAAAGTCCCAACTAAGTATGTTACCCTTATCAAGGATATGTACAGGGATGTGGTGACGTTTGTCCGAACATGTGATGGCGACACCAGTGACTTTCCAATTAAAATAGGAATGCATCAGGGGTCAGCTTTGAGCCCTTATTTATTTGCTTTGGTGATGGATGGGGTCACAAGGGACATACAAGGTGATATCCCTTGGTGTATGCTCTTTGCTGATGATGTGGTGCTAGTTGACGACAGTAGGGCAGGGGTTAATAGGAAGTTAGAACTATGGAGGCACACGTTAGAGTCGAAAGGGTTCAGACTTAGTAGGACTAAGACCGAGTACATGAGGTGCGATTTCAGCGCGACTAGGCATGAGGAGAGAGACGTTAGCCTCGATGGGCAAGTGGTGGCCAAGAAGGATACTTTTCGGTATTTAGGATCGATGCTACAAAAGGACGGAGACATGGATGAAGATGTCAGGCATAGAATTTCAGCCGGCTGGTTGAAATGGCGTCAAGCTTCTGGCGTCCTCTGTGACAAAAGGGTGCCTCAGAAGCTGAAAGGTAAGTTCTATAGGACGGCGATTCGTCCGGCGATGTTATACGGTGCTGAGTGTTGGCCTACAAAAAGGCGACATGTCCAGCAATTGAGTGTAGCAGAGATGCATATGTTGCGTTGGTGTTGTGGGCACACAAGGAGGGATAGAGTCCGGAACGATGATATTCGGGATAGGGTTGGGGTGGCACCAATTGAGAAATTGATTCAACATCGGTTGAGATGGTTTGGACATGTCCAACGGAGGCCTCCTGAGGCGCCGGTGCGTAGTAGAGTTCTAATACGGGCCGATAATGTAAAGAGCGGTAGAGGTCGACCTAAACTAACTTGGGACGAGTCCGTTAAGAGAGATCTTAAGGAGTGGAATATCTCCAAGGATTTAGCTATGGACAGGAGCGCTTGGAGATTGGCAATCAACGTGCCTGAACCGTGACCTCCTTTTCTCTTGTGCCCTTGATGTCCCTTTATGTGTCTTCCTGTTTCTCGTCTTTTTTTGGGTTTCATCTCTAGCCTACCCCAACTTGCTTGGGACAAAAGGCTATGTTGTTGTTGTTTGTTGTTGTTGGGTTCGATTTGTTTTGTGCCATGCTGCTTTTACTCACTAGATGCTTTACACTCTCCATGGTGTTTGTTCTGATTAACTATTTTAGTACTGCTTTGAGGTACTATTTTTTTGTTCATCTGATGGCAGCGATATTTGCCACAAAAAAAATCTTCACCATTCACTAATTCTAGAGATCAGCATATCTTCACTAGATGCATGGTTTCTGTAAACAGGTTTCCATTAAACAGTAAGTTTGAGACACTTTTGTTTTGGTAGATGTGAATCAGGGGAAATGTACAAATGGTGTGATACCCACACAGGGCTGCTTATGAAACATAAAATTTGTTCATGTTCTAGTTAATTAAAGGAAAGTGGCATGTTGGCCTAGGTGAAAGTGCCATATAGGAATGGTATCTAAATCAAGAGGCCTTCCAGTTAAGCCTAATTCGAGGGCCCTCCAATTAAGAAAAGGACAAGTCGGAACCAAAAAAAAAAATCCTCCAATGGAATAAATGAGAGGTGATGAGGGAAGTAAGAATGGAATCAAGGAAGTAAGAATTGAAATAGGAATGTGTACGAATCAAACTTCTAAAATCCACACCCGCGGCGCTCCGATGACTACCAACTCTGGTTCTGGGTTGGGGAGGGATCTTTGGCTTCTGGGTCTAGAGGGATTCCTAGGGAGGCACATGGATTTACCGTGGTGGTGGAGTGTGTGTCGAACGGCGGGTGGTGGCTCTTGCGGTGATGGGCTGATGGCGCTGCCAAAGTCAGGCCGTAGGTAGTGGCAGCGAGGGCATTGATGATGAGGCTTCACATGCTGTGGTTGCTCGTGGTCGCCAAAACCAATGGGTGGCGGCAGCCATGGGGCCGGGGGCACTAGGACAGGACAGCGAGCAGGGAGGGATGTCGATGCCAGCAAGACAAAGAAATAAGGTGCTGGTGCGGGAGCGGGGAGGATATTTTCTTTCTTTTTTACAGTGGTGGGCTCTCGAGCTATCCTTAGCTGGAGAGTGGTTCTGCTGTAGTCGCTTCCTTTAGGAATTATAGCAAAGTTATTCCTATCGATGATCCAAATTTCACTTTGCAAAAAGACATTTATCCTGCAATCATTATTGGCCCGAAAACTTTATCTACTGGTATTCTGCGTGATGATTATCTTTTTTTTCTTCAATTTAAATGCAAAAACAAAATTGATTGTGTAATCCTATGGCTAGTCCCTGCTCAGAGTCAACACGTTCGATGTGTCCAATGCAAATTCCTTTCTCAAAGAAATTGAATGTTTCTCTTTATATCATATCAAACCTATCAGTATTTATTATGCCTTTTCGTGTTTGTACAGGCATCAGTTTGAAGAGGCTAAAGGGTGATCTTGCTGTTGATGGATCAACCAGTTGTTAACCTCCAGGGAATCGATGAGATGTGTCTTCTTTGTTGAACTGAAAAATGGCTGCCACAATGGAAAGGGAATAGACTTCCAACTGTATGACTTCAGTTTTTTTTTTCAGAAAAATGAGGGATCAGTTTTTAGAACTCAAAAAACATGGGAGGGAGAGAGGAGCTGTTTTGAAGATGAGTTTTAAGTAATATTATTTATAGATGCTCTAATATTGTTGCGCCATAGTAACTGAAGCGGAGCATGGGCTAAATTTGTATGACATGTGGATTTTACATTTGATGATTTCACAAAAGCCAATTTTGGCAATAATTGATGCAGATCACAAATCAATTCATCATCTAAAATTGTCCGATGTTTATTGGGTTAGGAGGTGATAATTTTTTCTCCCGTTGCATGATACGTTATATATTTTGCAAGCTAATAATAAAGACGTGGCTGTAAACATGGGCTAGGTCCATCCCTAAATATAGTTAATACCTTATATTTATATGCTATTAACATCTATCACATTAAAGATGTAAATAATAAAAATATATTTCATAATGTATCCGGACGTTAATTTGATGTTATAACTATTATTCTTTTCTAAAATTTTGATCAAAGTTAACATAGTTTGACTTATGCCCCCTGTTCGGCTGAGTTTATCAGCACGGCTTATCAGCCGTGGAACAGTGTTTTTCTCTCACAGCAAATCAGCCACAGCTGGCTTATAAGCCAAAAAAAAAAAACAGCCTGCCGAACAGGGCCATGATAAACTTGGATCCCTCATATTTACATGCTATTACTGTGACATCAAGTAAACTGGCTGGTTAAAAAAAAAGCTAGTAATTAGTAAACAAAAAAAGTTCAATGCTTGTGAAATTTACTGTTAGGCAGAAGAGGAACTCCACCCGTGGACATGTTGTGAATGGCCTTAGTTTTCATTCATATGTACACAGTAGCGGACCCAGAGCTTTTTCAAAGCCCGGGTGCACGGTTTAGTAGGCTAGGCCAACCTCGTAGAGTTTTATGGACATTAAATACGTTGATATGGCATTGTATTAATGAAGAGAGAGGTGATGAAAGTTTTATGGGAGAGTTTTATGAGGATGAAACTCTTTTGCACTGTTTTCAAAAAATAGGTGTGTTGGAAACTGGGCCGTGAAATCTCTACTGAGACTGGCCTAAGCAGCTAAGTAGGTCTAATCTCTTCATACATAGATTGGACATTAATTAAATTCAGTGGAGTCAAACCCGACGAGCCTGGAAAGTATATAACCATATCAGAGAATATATAACCACAGCAGTTCTCATCAAATTCCTGGGAAAATCAGCGCCCGGCAAGTATACACGATCCCGCTGAGACCTTCGATCATTGCCCGGCAGTCGAATAGCCTCGGAGGTTGGAGCACCGTTTTTTTTTTTTTTGGTTGAGAAGAGAGCACCGTTTACTGACAAATAAGGCTTGGCCATCCAAGTCGTTCATCTCGAATATCTTCAGCTTCGTTGTTGCGTTGCTTCCGTTGTGACCCATGTATGATCAGAAGAACTCAATTTCACCGTGATCAGCTTGTCATGTGACACGACGCGACGAGGTTCTTATTATAAAAATAGGGTTGTGCTCTTCAGGTTTCATTGCTGGTGGCTGTGCTCTCGTCACATTGCTTGATGGCGTGGGCTGCAATGGCTACTTCATTCATCTCCGTTGACGACGATCTCATGAGCAAAAAGTTCCTGGTAGCTAGTAAGACCGTAGAGCTTTCCATGGTGTTGATGTCGAAAATCCACAAAGAAGTTGTTAGAGCCTCTTTGGCAGGGCTCCCGCGGCTCTGCTCCACGTGAGAATCGACGGAGCCCTCCCAAATGACCCTAGTCTGTGGTGCTTCGTCCATGAATCGCTCCCACCGCTCCACCGTTTTTGCACTGCAGGGTGTTAGCTACGTACTGGAATAGAACCAGGATAGGAAGCATAGCAATTGGGAAGTTCAGATGAATCTCTTAGACAGAGGAGTGGCAACAATATTACCAAAGTGTTTTATGTTTTTCGATAATCCCCTTTTTCCCTCTCCTATGGTTACTTATATGGCTTGCTCCGTGTGCACATCCAGCTGGACGAGTTACTCCCACTCTGGGCCTTGGATTCTGGAGCTGGGCCTCCGTTCCCTCGTTCCGCGCCTGGGCTTCGGCCCCTGTGAGACTTCCTTGGCGACGCCGTGCACCTGTGCGTGGCCGTCGCCGATCCCGTTGTCGCCATGACTTGGTGCAGGTGGAGCAGGGTTGCTGACATCCCCTCCCCGATAGGAACCAGCTTGCCCCCAAGCTGGTGCTCGAGGAAAGCGTTGCCGCAGACCTTCGACATCTTCCCAGGTTGCCAGAGCCGCAGGCATGCCGGACCACTGGATGAGAGCCTGTAGGCGAACATCGGATCCGACAGTGGCAACACGCTTCTGAAGAATCTTTTGTGGAACCTGCAAACCAGTGAAGGAGACTGGTAATGGAGAAGGTGAATGAGAAACTGGTATGGCACCTTTCAGTTGGGATACATGGAAAACCGGGTGAACAGTAGACTGTTCAGGCAGCTGCAACTTGTAGGCAACAGACCCAATCTGTTCCAAGACTTTGTAGGGACCCAAAAAACGATAGGAAAGCTTCTGATTAGCCCGAGGAGCGACTGATGTCTGAATGTATGGCTGCAACTTCACATACACCCAGTCGCCAACCTTGAATGAATGCTCAGTGCGGTGCTTATCAGCCTGGGTCTTCATGCGGTTGCGGGCACGAGCTAGGTGGTGCTGAATCAGTTCCTGCATAGATGTTTTCTGTTGCATCCACTCGGCAATTGAAGAGACCGAGCAAGCTGCTGACGAATCAATGCCCAACTGACGTGGAGAATGCCCATATAGCACCTGAAATGGGGACTGCTGCAAGGAGGAGTGCCACGTTGTATTGTACCAGAACTCAGCTAAGTGCAGCCATTCAAACCACTTCGAAGGAGCAGCATTAGCAAAACAACGGAGGAAGGTTTCCATGCATTGATTGACCCGTTCGGTCTGACCATCGGATTGGGGTGGTAGGCTGAGCTCATTCGGAGTTGCACACCAGACAGACGAAAGAGCTCCCGCCAAAGCTGGCTGGTGAAGATACGGTCCCGATCTGACACCATGGCAGTGGGAAGGCCATGCAGTCGATATATATGTAGCATGAAGAGCTTAGCAACCGACAGAGCAGTAAAGGGGTGCTTCAAGGCCACAAAATGACTGTACTTGGAGAAGAGATCAACGACCACCAAGATGCAGTTATAGCCGTGTGAGTGAGGTAGCCCTTCCACAAAATCAAGAGATATCACCTGCCATGCCACTGTTGGTGTTTGCAGTGGTTGCAAGAGACCGGGGTATCTGACCCGTTCTGGCTTGGCCTGCTGGCAAATAGGACAGCTTTTGATGAAGTCAGTTACATGCGTCCGTAAGCCTGGCCAAGCAAAAAGAGCTCTGAGGCGCTTCACTGTTGCTGGAATTCCGGAATGACCCCCAACCGGCGAGCTGTGCATATGTTCAATGAGCTGCCGCTGTAAAACTGTATTATTTCCGACCCAGATTCTTCCCTTGGAACGAAGGAGGCCATCCATCAAGGAGAAGTGAGGAACTGAGGATGGGGAAGCGGACAGCTTAGTCAGAAGCATTGTGGTCTGAGCATCAGTTTGGTAACTCTTCTGGAGATCGGCACACCAAGATGGCGTGACCACTGACAGACCATAGCAAGTTGTATCGAAATGCTGACGGCGAGAGAGAGCATCGGCAGCACTGTTGTCAGTGCCACGTTTGTAGACAATGTGATAGCGTAAGCCCAAAAGTTTGGTGAAAACTTTTTGCTGCCACACTGTATGCAGCCGCTGATCATTCAAGTGTATGAGAGCCTTCTGATCAGTGTGGATTTCAAACTCAGCGAGCTGTAAGTAGGAACGCCACTTTTCAACTGCCACCAAGATTGCCAGATATTCCTTTTCGTATGTAGAAAGGCCTTGGGTCTTGATGCCCAGCGGCTTGCTGACATAGGCCAATGGATGTCCTGCCTGTAACAGCACAGCCCCGACACCATTGTGACAGGCGTCGGTCTCGATAGCAAATGGCTTAGAGAAATCTGGAATGCCCAGAACAGGTGCCGAGCACAGAGCCTGCTGCAGAGCTTGAAAAGAGGCTTGGTGTTCCGGGGTCCAAACAAAAAGAGAATGCTTCTTGAGTAGATCTGTCAGTGGTCTTGCGAGGATGGCAAAGTGCTGAACGAATTTGCGGTAGAAGCCAGCCAAGCCCAAAAAACCACGAAGTTCACGGACATTAGCTGGTGGAGGCCAATTCATGACAGCAGCAACTTTAGCCGGATCAGTATGTACCCCTTGTGCACTCAAGATGTGACCGAGATAGTGAATCTCCTGTTGGGCGAACTTACATTTCTTGAGCTTAACAATCCATTGGTCCTTGGCTAACAGGGATAACACATCATGGAGGTGCTGCAGATGTTCTTCATAGGAGTTGCTATACACCAAAATGTCGTCGAAAAAGACCACCACACATTTCCTCAAGAGCGGGGACAGAGTAGTATTCATGGCTCCTTGGAATGTTCCCGGAGCCCCAGACAGACCGAAGGGTACCACTGTGAACTCATAGTGTCCAGCATGAGTGGAGAATGCTGTTTTGAATTCTTCGCCTGATTGTAGCCGTATTTGATGGTAACCAGAGTGTAAATCCAGGATGGAGAACCACTTGGCCGACCCGAGCTCATCGACTAACTGATCAAACACCGGAATGGGGTACACTGATTTCACAGTCATGGCGTTGAGGTAGCGGTAGTCTACGCAAAAACGCCACGACCCATCCTTTTTCCGAACCAAGAGAACTGGGGATGAAAAGGGAGACGAGCTAGGCTGAATGAAGCCTTTGTCCAACATATCCCGAACTTGCCGTTCTATTTCGTCTTTCAAGGTAGGTGGGTAGCGATAGGCACGAATATTCACCGGTGTAGCCCCACTGACCAATGGAATAGTATGGTCACACGATCGTGGTGGTGGTAATGCTGATGGAGTGGAAAAAACTAATGGAAACGCAGACAGAAGAGTTGCAATATCAGGTGGCAGACAAACCTCAGACTGAGAACTTTCAGGAAGATCAGCAGCAAACAACTGGAACACCAGGTCAGCATCAGACGTCGCAGACAGGCCCTGAAGCATGACTGAAGTACCATGATGGGGTAAAGTAATCCACTTAGCCTGCCAATGAATTTGCATTGGGCTGTAGAGTTCGAGCCAGTCCATCCCCAAAATCAGATCATAAGAGTCAAGATGCAGAATACGGAGGTCGTGTTGGAATTGATGACCATCCAGTGTAAACTGACAGCCCAGAACAGCGGCGTCACAACTCATGATCTGGCCATTGGCAACTTTCACAGAGGCTGTCATTGGTGAACGGTGGAGCTGTGGTAGTTGATCAGCAACAGAAGCTGCTAGGAAAGACGGTGAACTGCCGGAATCCACCAAAATGACAATGGGCTTACCCTGAACAGAGCCGTGGAACTGAATGGATCTTGGACCACGAGACCCCATGCGAGCATCCGAAGACAGTGCTAATAACTGCTCAGGCGGTTCTGCAATAGCTTCAGATTCATCTGCAATGTCGAAGAGGTCCCACAGTTCCTGCATCACATGAAGTTGCACTGTAGCTGGGCATTTGTGGCCCCGGAACCATTTTTCGGCACAGCGGTCACATAACCCCTGCGCACGACGGTACTGACGAAGCTCTGAAAGTTTGTCAGTAGTAGTAGTTGCAGCTTTCACCGGCACTGCAGCCTGTTCCGGGTGCTTGTCAACTTGAGCCTGAGGTGGCCGAGGAAGAGGAAGCGCGTTCCTTAGATTGTTCTTGAATCCCGAAGTGTTGCCAAACTTGGGATATTCATGTTTCTTGGCCGGCTCCGACACCTCCTCCTGCAACAATGCCAACGAATACGCAGTATCGAGAGTTTGTGGACGTTGCATAGCAACAACAACACGAATATCAGTGCGAAGGCCATCCACAAAACGGGTAGTATAGGTATGCATATCAGGTGTTGTGGTGTAAGCTTTAAGTTGATCAACTAGAGATGAGAAACATTCCACATAATCGATGACAGTTGTAGTTTGGGAGATGTGGAACATTTGGCGGAGTAGAGTTTCGTGCTTGTCGCGAGCAAAACGATCAAGCAGAAGCTGACAAAATTCAGACCAAGGAATCAGGTGACGTGGCCGGTCTAAAGACTGAATCCAGCGCTTGGCAGCACCATTGAAATGCATACCAGCGACTTTGACCCATAATCTAGATGGAACCCCATACATATCGAAATAGTCTTCTGCTTGAGAAATCCACAGCTTAGTTGTGTCGCCATCATATGCAGGAAAGGTAAACTTGGGTAGGCGATGTAGGTGTGGGTTGTCTTCATCAGAGATGACAGTATGGGAATGCAACTCATGAATAGGAGGAGCAGGTAATGTGGGATGGGGAAAAACATGCATACCATTGGCCGGGGAATGGAAGTGGGAGAAATTTCCCCCAGCTCCATCCGCCCGTGTAGTTGTGAAAACGCCGTGCCCGCTGGGCCGAGCAGCCGATGTGTCCGCAGGTGAACGCGCGGCGGCTTGCTCAACAGAGGATGGATCTGAGGCGATCACGCCAAGCGACTCAAAGGTGTTGTTGAGGACGGATCGATCCATGTACTTGGTGAGCTTCGTCATCTTCAACTTGAGGTCATCAACGGCACCTTCAGACTCTTGACGCCAGGATTCCAGAGATCCGATCGCCGTCACCACAGCATCGAGACGATGCTCCTGGCGGCGCTCGGTGGCGGTGATGAGCTCGGACTGACGAACCTCGGAGTCGGTGATGCGCCGCTCCCAGTTCAGATCGGAGTCGGCGAATCACTTGGTGAAGCTGTCCTCAGCCTCGGTGACCCGCTTGGTGATGGAGTCCTCGATCTCGCCGAAGCGCGTCGTGTGCTGGCGGTCGCTGTCGGCGAATCGAGCGTCCCACTTCCGATCCGACTCGGCGATGCGGGCGTCCCACTTGCGGTCGGACTCGGTGAAGAGCCGGTGCATCTCGTCGAGGAGCATCTTCGAGTTGGGGTCCATGGCTCCGTGACAGCGTGCGAAGCGCGTGTAGTGGGGGTGTGGTGGCGGCGGTGGTGGAAGTGGCGGCGGCGAACGCTGCTGCTCCAGATCGTGGCGGAACGAACCGGAACGATCGCGTGCTGGGAATTACGGAGATCAAGGATCGAGAGAATCGATCCGATCTCGCAACCCGGGGCTGTTGCAATCGCTCAACGATTCACGAAGGAAAACGCGGTAGAGATCGACTGTCTTTGATACCAGATGTTAGCTACGTACTGGAATAGAACCAAGATAGGAAGCAGAGCAATTGGGAAGTTCAGATGAATCTCTTAGACAGAGTGGCAACAATATTACAAAAGTGTTTTATGTTTTTCGATAATCCCCTTTTTCCCTCTCCTATGGTTACTTATATGGCTTGCTCCGTGTGCACATCCAGCTGGACGAGTTACTCCCACTCTGGGCCTTGGATTCTAGAGCTGGGCCTCCGTTCCCTCGTTCCGCGCCTGGGCTTCGGCCCCTGTGAGACTTCCTTGGCGACGCCGTGCACCTGTGCGTGGCCGTCGCCGATCCCGTTGTCGCCATGACTTGGTGCAGGTGGAGCAGGGTTGCTGACACAGAGTCCCTCCGCCAGTGCCGCCTCCACCCACGCTCACCATCGCCTTCGAGCCTGCGCTCGCTCCCCAACCCCCCGAGCTCCTAGGCGTGGGTGATTCAAATCGGGGAATGAGCCTCTCAACTTCCCTAGGCATCATGGTCTTTTCCTAGAGTGGGCCCTCCAAGGCCCACAAAGCTATTCCTTAATGGCCCAGAGTGTACATGCAAGCATACATGACGGGTGTAGCCCTTGGCTAATTAGGAAAATTTGTCAGGGGGTTAATCGGGCTATCATGATGCTAATCCACAGGTTTAATCTACCCATATACTTGACACTCAATAATTCTTTGCTAGGTGTCTCCAGAAATGGTCTGTCTACCTCCAACAATCACTGTGCATTTTGGAAGACAAGCACACTTGAATGCCTCGGTAAATAAAATAGCTTGTCGCCTAATGGATTTTGTAGTAGTGAATCTAGAGCCCCAACTAGTACCCCACAATGCAAAAGCAGTAGACCGGCAAACAAAGCCAACCACAAACAAGGGAAAGTAGCTATCTTGGTTGCAAAAGATTTAGGGCATGTTTGGTTGAGCTATGAGATATGAAAAAGCTACTGTGAACTATGAGGTATAGAAAAGCTGTTGTGAGCTATGTGCTGTGAAAAACTGTAAGCTATTTGGTTAAAATAAGTATAAAATTTACCTTCTCTCTATCTTCCTTGAAACAACTATAAAAAAACTCAATCCACAGAGGGCAGATGGTCCCCCCGGTATTTCACTTAAGAACATGACCTTCTCACGCAGATTGAGAAAACCCCCAAACCCTTGCCCTCGGTATTTCACTTAAGAACATGACCTTCTCACGCAGATCGAGAAAACTGTAACAGAACCGCCCAATTATACGAGATTAAGTAAGAAAATCATCCAACGGAAGGACAATTTCACAAACTTAAGCCCGTATAACCCGGTAGTCCGTGAAATCTCGACGGATTTCAAACCATTCACATCACAGCCAAGATCGTACTAAGTTTAGCGGTCACCATCATAAGTTACATAGAAGTTCGCGGCACAAAATACATCGGAGTTTAAACATAGTTATTACAAACCAGTTGCAAATAAAAGTAGCGGAAGCATTAATTCAAATCATGCACACACACACATTGTTTTTCAGATAAAGTGCCAGGTCGTGATCATCTCCAACAAAAGCATCAGGCGAGAGGTAGTGGATGACCATTGCCCATGGTCCTAAGCTTCGCCCATCGCAGGGTAGAGACAGTTGATACAATAACCATAGTACATCTGCCCATCTGCAACAAGTGGGAACAAAGCCCTGAGTACGAGAAGGTACTCAGCTAGACTTACCCGACAGAACCAAAAATAAAATGACACCAAGGATCATGATAGGCTTTTTGGTGGGGTAGCTGACTCATTTGCAAGAAAAGCATTTTTAGCTTAGCAGTTCTTTTTACAAAAGCATGTAATATTTTAATCTTTATTACCCTGTCCACTATGTTTGCATTTATGCTAGAGTAACCATATAATTAACAAGCAAGGGTTACCATTGATCCTTAACAATAATTACCATGTCATTTTCCACATAACTATCCAAGTGTTTCATCAATGTTACTACGATGAAGTAACTCAAGTCAAGTGTTCACTATCCAGTGAACGATGGCGATTCGAATCGATTATTGACCAGCTGGTAAGTTATTCCTCACACAAACCTCACTCACCCGCTAAAGTGAGGTATTGGTCACCGAGTCAACCATTCAGGTAAAGTCGCGAGCTTGCCAGGAACCACATGTACCCGGGGCCGCCCGACTGCTCTTTGGCCTTATCATCGCGCCCCCATTTCCTACCACTACTGCTCCGATACAGTGCGTTGCGGGCAATCCACTCGGCCCGAATAATCTCCCGGCTTCGCGGTCGAAAGGTACTTTATTCGGCCAGCTAAATGTGAGGCATGCATTCAACATGACTCGAGGCCCGACATCGGATGGTCCTTAATCGACACAGACGGAAGACACTACAGTCCAGAACCCTGCAAGCTTCCGCCCGGTCTTAACTTATTTCAACACTTAGTTATTCTCGATTGACATGATCTCACATAATCCAGGTAAACACCTATAGCTCGCGGATGACAGGCAATCACCCGACTTCTACCGGTCTAAGCAAGCTAAGCAATTATTGACCACAGACACCAGGGTAACAAGGATCGGGTAAAACAAGGTGAAACAAGGTATAATGCAGCAACGTTTGCAAACAACTCCTAAACGTAATGCATCAAATTGAGTGAAGTTAATAAATAATTATTTACAAACCGGGGGAGAAATGCTCCGGGGCTTGCCTCGCTCAAAGGAGTTGGGACGATGATCGGGGCACTCCGGAAGCTCTTCACCGGCCTCCTCTTCTGCTTCTGTCAACTCCGGCTCTGGCACCTCGGGCTGCTCCTCTGCGTCCTCGGGAACTACTGCCGGGGTCACTTCCTGCGATCCTGTATGATGCAGAAGTATGAGTGCATCATGCATAGGTGCATTGCAGAGGTGACATGAGATGGTGATGATGATAAATGCATGCGATGTGATGAGCATGTTACGTTATTGGATTACGTGGAACTTATGACTCTTCTACAAGGTAGTCTACGTCATCCAAGAACATGTACTCACAAACTACCACCACTATTCTCTACCATGCAAGGGCACTTGAACACTCAAGATGCTTCAAAGATACACCAAAGTATAGTTTACTAACTATTTTTGCATTAAAGAATGAATGAAAACCCTAATTAGCCCTATGCTTGAACATCAACACATATTTTAGTAGCACAGCAAATTCTTAGAAAATTACAGTGGATTTCTAATATCAAAACTAGCCTGACCCAAGATTTTTACTACATTTGGATTACTAGAACTGACTATACAAAAATAACAAACTAAGGCTTAAAATGAATATTTAAAATACTTTACATTATGAAAAGTATCAAACAACAGATTTAGAAATTTTCCTACTTTCTACACACTAAACAAACACTATAGAAAAATTATCACTTGCATGTTCTATTCAAATTTATTTAAATAACAAAAATAACAAATATTAGTGATAGGAAGCATTTGAACTACACCTACACATTTTTCTACAGAACAGTCATGATATAAAATTACCCTAGCAAGTACATGGCATAAAAAGATTAATAAACTTGGAATCATATTTTTCTGATTTTTCTAGGATTTATTAAGCATTTAACAAGAAAACAGCCATTTCACTAGTTAATTAAAAACTCTACAGAAAAGTATCTCAAATTTGACATGCAATAATTTTATATCATAGATCTGGATCCATTGCATCTAGAGAAATTTATTTCACAATTTTTGGAGCTAAAATGAGCAAGTTATAATTTTTCTAAAGCATTTATATATTTTCTGAAAAATCATTTTCAAAAATCCTTTTAAACTTCAGCCACTGGACTGCTAGGTGCACCCGGCGACCTGTACACGCGCGCGCAAGGAGAGACAGACAGGCGGGCCCGTGGGGCAACTGGACCCCACGCGTCAGCCTCACCGAGTCAAAGGAGGGCGCTGACCGCGCGGATCTCGACGACGGCGAGGTCGCCGGCGACGAGGTCACCACCATCGTGATCACCATGACGAGGCGGTCACGTTGAGGCAAACGGCATGACCGGAGGGGCTCGAAATCGAGCTTGCCCACGGCCATGGCGGCTCGGCGGCGCTGCTCACCGGCGGGAGCGCCTCTCCGGCCATGGGGCGGCACGGAAAACAGCGTCCGAGCACCGGGAGAACGGGGCGAACGGAATGCGCGCCCGAGCGAAGGAATGGAGGGAGCGGAGGGGAGGTTTCCACGGAGCGGGAATCCACGGTGAGCTCGGCCGGAACTCCGGCGAGCGATTCGTGCGGATGGGAGGCTTACCACTGGTGATTGAGGCGAGCACAGGCTGCGCCAGAGAGAGAAGAAGCTCGGGGCGAGGTGGAGCGGCTTGCGGTGAGCTGAGGCTGCCGGAACGCGCGTGTCCGGCGAGGGCGCGCGGTGGCGGAGGCGGAACCGCGGCTGCTGCGCTTGTGAAGGAGCAAAGGCGACAGAGGAGAAGGAAGAAGGGCGAGGCGCTGCGGGGGGGGGGGGGGTTAAAGGGGCGAGCGCGCGCGCTGGTGGGGGCGACCGGGTGCCACCCGGCCGGTGTTGCCGGCATGCGGCCGCCACGCGGCGAGCACGCTCTGCCGCGGCGGACAGCGAGGCGCGGGCGCGCGGGAGGAGGGGGAAGAGGCCGAGCGGCGTGGGCCGGGCCGCCTGCGCTGCGCGGGCGCGCGCGCGCGGGGTGGCGCGGGCCGTTTCTGGTCGTGGGCCGAACCCGGGGCGGCGGCCTGTTAAGGCAAAATCTGATTTTTCCAATTTCCCAATTTCAAATCAAATGAAATTCAAACTTCAAACCCTATTTTGAACAAGAAGAAGACATTTTCTGGAATTGACCCAAAAATAAAAGTTGCTTAGAATTAAATTCTCTACAACTTTGATTAAGGGGCCAACTGAAAATTCTTAATAGATTTTGAATGGCTGAATAAAAGCTAAAATAGGGGATATTTTTGAATATTTTTAATAATTATTTTTGAACAAGTTTTTGACAAAATTTGAGTCATCTAGTTGCTCCAAAAATTGAATTAGGGTTCCAAGTGATGTAAAATTTATAGTTGCAAGACTTTTGGTGTAATGTGATTATCATATTAATATGTTTCATCACATATATCATTTTCAAGCTTTTATTTTATTCAAGTGATAACATTATCACATATGATTATAATGATATGAAATGCCATGCAATGTGATTGCCATGCAAAAATGCATTGCGTAACACCGGAGTGTTACAAAAACCCCCAAACCCCTGTCCCACCCATACACAGTAGCACCGTTGCTCACGTGAGACTGGGGCGGACCTTAGACCCGTGCTTTGGTGTGGGATAGATAAGGGGACTTTTTTTTACAAAAAGCCAAAAGTAGTGTCTAAGGTGCTTCCAAAATTGTATTACGGAAAAGCAGTTGCTTCTAAAAAACAACTTTAGGTTTCATCTCTTTGTTGACTTTTTGACTTTTCGGAAGCAGAAGCACTTGGCACAAGCCCAACCAAACAAACCCTTAGTAGCCAAAAAGTTTGGGGATACCCCTACCAACGGGATAGACAGGCACCGATCAATTTGAATTTTTTGCACATTTTGACCATCCACTCACAAGTAAAAATGGACGCTCTCAAAAGTGCTAGTTGAAATGGGCAACAGAAAAGTGGCAGCCAGAAGTATTCAAGAATAAATAGTAGCTTGGTAGGATGTTTCTTCCATGGCTAGGTTGTAACACCCAATATTTTCCTAATTTTAAAAATAGCTTAAATTGATTTATTTATGCATTCTTTTTTTGTGAGCATGGAATATTTTTTTTTATTATTTTATTAAAATCTAATATAAGGAGTAGAAACATGTCTTTGTACTCATGCTGCTGCATACTTCTTTGTTTGATTTGGTTTTTGCTATTATTAAAAATTTATATGCTTAACTAATTGAAAAATGCTTTAGAGAGAAAAAAAAAGGGGAGAAAAAGAAAATCTTCTCGGGCTCTCGGCCTTGGCCCAGGCGCCGCCGGCCTGTTCCCCTCTCATCCCCCGCTTTGGGCCGGCCCAGGCGCGCAGCGTCCACCGCAGCCCAAGCCCACGCGAGCGCTCCCCCCTCTGTTCTCTCGCTGCCAGTGGCTCCCACCCGTCAGCTCGCTCTCCTACCTCCCGCCGCTCTCTTCGGCCGAGACGACGCTCGTCCCCGCGCCCCGCGTCCGCGCGATGACTGGCTACTGCGACCAAGCCCTCCCTTTCTTCTCCCCCGCTGCGACCGCGTCTCAGCCCCCTGCTCAAAGGCCGCTCGAGGCGTTCCCGCACCCCCGGTCAAGACGGCGCCCCGCCATTGACGGCATGGAGCCGAGCTCACCACGAGCTTCACCTCTCACTCCCCCATCTTCCCGGGCTTTTTAAGGAGCACCGTGGCCTCCTTCCGCCTCCCCCCACACTCTTCTCCCGCGCCCCCACCGCTCGGAACACCACCGGCAGCGGCGACCTTCACCGCCGGCCGCTCCCCACCGTCGCACGCCGTCCACGCCTCACCCCGGCCTGCAACGACGTCGTAAGTGGAACCGCGACCCTCCCCTCTACCTCCCGGTCTGGTTCGCGGGTTGATTGGGTCGCCTGGGCCGCCGATTTGGGTGGCGCCGCCGTGTTCGGGCTCGCCGCCGGCGACCCGCCGCCGTGGCACTGTTGCCAGCCGATTCCCCCCCCTTCTCTCTCCCCTGTTTCTAATCCTAGCCGTCCATCGCGTGATCGACGGCTCAGGAGTAGCCGTACCCCTTCGTTTGTAAATTTTGCTTAAGAGCCCCCCAATTTCGTTAGAATCCCACCCGCAGTCCTCAGATAAATTTAAAATCGGATTTTCTTTTCAGATTTAATTTAATAGAGTTCCACTTAATTACAAGTTTGCCACTGTATTCAAATGCTTATAAAATGCACAGTTTAACTCCGATTTAACCCATTCAAATTGCGTTAGGTTCGTCTTCTTGAGCTCTACGTAGTAGAACCTTTGACAAGTAGTTTTGGGAATATTTACGTTGGGGTTATAATTAATTAATTAATTCTCTATAGAAATCTTTAGAAAATCATAACTTCCACGTTTTAATTCTGATTTCCGTGGACTTTACGTCTGTGTGATCGTAGTGACGTGTAGAATAGTTCTATTTACTTTTCACATCCTTTTTCTATTGATTGGTGTACTGTTCTAATCCTATCTCTGTTTGCTTCGTGCATGATTGCTCGGGTACGCTTGTGTGGTGATGTTTCCCCGAGTATAGACGGTGAGCAGTACCTTGGTGAGCAAGGGCAGTGCCTTGAAGACCAGCCGTGCCAGCAGGATTTCGATAATCACGGCAAGTATAGTTTGGGACTCTCCTTGATTACCTATTCACCAAATATAATATAATTCATATGCATGTGTCCTTTTGTTACCTATTAAGGATGCCTTAGTGTTGATGATCAAACACCTTGATGACCTTGGGATATGTGCATTTGGGTAGTACTTGCTAGCGCCAATATTATGACCATGATCTCGTAACCTGAATGATGGAATATGCAACAACATTAAAATATGATTTTCAATTACTGTTAAAAGGGGGCTATTGTATCTGCCTGCTTTCCAGATGCTCTAGTTTCTCTCCATAAGGACTTATCTGTAAGTGATCACCGGGATTTTATAGTACAACTATGAGGGCTACATGGCTCTGGCTCTAGTTGCTTTAGGGACCTTTTCTAGCTTGTTAGAGGTTACCTTAATTGGCGTAAGAATGGCTCGACGAGCTGAGTATAGTGCGGTTTCTGTCCACATGTGTGCAGGCTGCGTGTTATGCGCCATCTGGAAGAGGGGCTCTATATTCCCTTGCCGAGTGAATCTAATGGCCCTAACTCGTTAGACGAACCCTAGAGTAGCTTTATGTGAATTTACGATGTTTGGGCCTTGCAAACCTTCTCATCAGTAAATCATGACTCACAGTGAACGTGTACACCTCTGCGCAGAGTTTAAAACTGGTATACTAGCCGTGCCCACGGATACGGGTGGCCTTGGGGATTCTTATGGAATAGATGATCACTTTTGGTTACTGTTTAATTCTTGTTGTCATATACTAATTCTTTATTCTTGTTTACGATTGATCATGTGGTCATGGGATTTATGCTACCTTGAAGCTAATAAATGCTAATCATGTTTCACCTAAAAGCTCAATGCAGTTCAACCAGTGTCAGCTTTTTGAGCCTCATGAACCCCTTACTATACTTGTTGAGTACGACATGTACTCACCCTTGCTATTTCACCACACCACAGGTTGGGCACCAGATCAGGAATGGAATGACGATTACCGCTATGAGTATTAGGCTTGTTGTCTGCCAGTCGACATGTCCCTGTTATGGAGCTTCCGCGATAGAATCATATTAGTTATTACTTTTTATGTAAGACTATAAGCTGTTTATGTTGCTTTATGTAATAAACATGGTCATGATGCTATAATAATTTGTCAACTTATGTGTGCGACCGTTTCCTGGGGCGCACATAAGGTTTTCATACATCCTATTTGTTCCTTCAAAATATGGGTGTGACAAATTGGTATCAGAGCCATTGTTGACTCTAGGACGCAAGCCTAGTAGAAAAATGGTCGATCTAAGGTTTAGAAGTTGCCACGAAAACCTTGCTCTAGAAAACCCTGATTTATTTTCTATGCCTCGCCTTATCTATGCTTCTCATCTCCACCTTGTTTATAGTTTTTAAAACTCTGATCTCATCTTACCTTGCTATGCTCCTAGAAATCTTTTCTTATCTTTAGGAGATGAGTTTTAGAATCTTTACCCCTAAAATAAGGAGAATAGTAGAGTCCACAAGGTTGAGATATGATTGGAAGTGTGCCCTTGTTGTCTTGTTGAATTGTTATTATGAAAAATGCTTGATTTGGATCTTGAATGATTGCAATGACTTTGTAGACTTGTCTACGATTTCATTTAGATACAGGATTAAGGCATAAGGACTAATGATTACATAGTTGGGTTGGCTTCTTTCAGCCCTGCATGTTTTTTTTGGGAAGTAGCTATCAATATCCTGATCATAACCTTTCTGTATCTGTCCAAGCAATTTCTTTTGCTTTATCTTTTAAATCATATAAGAGATTCTTGGACTTGGGAAGATCTAAACCTTGAACATTGTTTTGGAAAGCAGATGGCAGCCAGAGGCAGGGGTCGCAGGGGTGGCAATCCACCACCTAACCCGCCAGTCACCCTGGAGCAGCTCATGCAGACCCAGAACAACCTGATGCAGATGATGATGCATCATATGCAGAATTCACCTGCAGGACCACCGCCACCTGTCCAAGTGAGGGACAAGCGTGGTGAGTTCATGAAGGGACGACCCCCAACTTTCTCCCATGCTGCTGATCCTCTGGAGGCTGATGATTGGCTACGTGCGGTGGAGAAGCAGTTGAACATAGCTCAGTGCACTGACTTGGAGAAGGTGCTCTATGCTTCTGGCCAGCTACAGGGTGCAGCACAGACCTGGTGGGAGTCTTACCAGGCTGCACGACCCAACAACGCTCCAGCCATCACTTGGGAGGAGTTTTCCAGAGATTTCAAGGCGCGTCATATTCCAGATGGCTTGATTGAGCTAAAGCAAGAAGAGTTCAGATCTCTTAGAATGGGCTCTATGACTGTCAGTGAATATCATGACAAGTTTTCTCAGCTGGCTCGTTATGCTCCTAGAGAGGTGCAAGAAGATGTTGACAAGCAGCGCCTGTTTATGAAGGGTCTTTACTATGATCTCAGATTGCAATTGGCTGGTAACACTTATGATAATTTCCAAGCCTTGGTGAACCGCGCTATTGTGCTTGACAATATGCGCAGGGAGCAGGATCGGAAGAGGAAAATGCAAGGGCAGGGTTCTGGGAGTAACACCCGTCAGCGGTTCGGTTCACAGCAAGGCTCTCAACAAAGGTTTCAGGGCCCGGTTAGTCAGTGGAACCGGGGTCAGCACCCTCAGAACCAGCAGCAGTATGGTAATCAGCGTCCACAGCAGCGCCATCAGCAGGGTGGCCAGCAGACACCCAGAGTTGGAAATCCCAATTCCACTCCCCTGAAGAGTAGTGCTCCTAACACCCCCAACAAGTGCTATGTCTGTGGTGATGAGGGACATCTCTCCTACAATTGCCCAAAAAGGCAGAACCAACAAATCCCTCAAAGCCAGAACGGTAATCAGAAGCAGAGGTACCAGACGCCCTCGAACACTGGGAGGGTGAACCATGTGTCCGCAGAGACGGTGCCGGAGGAGCCAGAGGTTATGCTCGGTACGTTCGATGTCCGTTCCATTCCTGCTACTGTTCTCTTTGATTCTGGAGCTTCGCATACTTTTGTTTCACAAGCATTTATTAAAAATCATAGCATACCTGTTGTGGCCATGAAAAATCCTATAATAGTAAATTCACCGGGAGGGACTATACCAGCTTCATACTGTTGTCTCCCAATTAGTCTATCCTTGCGGGGGGTAGACTTTAAAGTGAGTCCCATAGTGTTGAGAACAGCTGGAATCGATCTCATCTTGGGTATGGACTGGATGATGCAACAAAAGGCTGTGATTCTGTGTAAGGAGAAGGCAGTAGAACTGGAATCACCAGCTGGAGGCCGAATCAAGGTTGAAGTTGTAGTGCAGAAGCCTCAGACAGCCGCAGTGAACCAGCTAGAGGGCGATGCAAACCCTCAGGACCATGTTGAGGATGATTTCCCAGATGTTTTCCCAGATGAATTGCCAGGTATGCCACCTGACCGAGACATTGAGTTTATTATTGAATTACTACCTGGCACTGCACCCATAGCTAAGCGTCCATATAGAATGGGGGTTAATGAGTTAGAAGAACTTAAGAAACAGTTAAAAGAATTGCAAGAAAAGGGGTTTATTCGCCCTAGCTCTTCACCTTGGGGTGCACCCGTGATCTTCGTCGATAAGAAAGATGGTACTCAACGGATGTGTGTTGATTATCGATCTCTTAATGAGGTCACTATCAAGAACAAGTATCCCTTGCCAAGGATTGATGACTTGTTCGATCAATTAAAAGGCGCTTGTGTATTTTCTAAGATCGATCTTCGATCCGGTTATCATCAGTTAAAGATTCGAAATTCTGATATACCGAAAACTGCATTCACCACTAGGTATGGGTTGTATGAGTACACAGTTATGTCCTTTGGGTTGACCAATGCACCAGCCTACTTCATGTACATGATGAATAAGGTGTTCATGGAATACCTCGACAAGTTTGTGGTGGTATTCATTGATGACATACTGGTATTCTCGAAGACCAAAGAAGAACATGTTGAGCATCTGAGATTGGTTTTACAGAAACTTAGAGAGCATAAATTGTATGCTAAGCGGAGTAAGTGTGAGTTTTGGTTAAAGGAAATCTCTTTTCTTGGGCATGTTGTCTCTAACGGAGGAATAGCTGTGGATCCAAGCAAGGTGAAAGATGTGTTGAATTGGAAGCCACCTACTGATGTAAGTGAGATCCGTAGTTTTCTTGGGTTAGCTGGTTATTATCGGAGGTTTATTGAAGGATTCTCCAAAATTGCTAAACCCATGACAGCTCTATTAGAGAAGAATGCCAAGTTTGTGTGGTCGGATAAGTGCCAAGAAAGTTTTGAAGAGTTCAAGAAGAGATTGACTTCAGCCCCGGTGTTGATATTACCAGATTTAAGCAAGAAGTTCTCCATCTATTGTGATGCATCTCGTCAGGGATTGGGCTGTGTCCTGATGCAAGAAGGTAGAGTTGTTGCTTATGCCTCTAGGCAATTGAGGAGACATGAGTTGAATTATCCTACTCATGATTTGGAGCTAGCAGCAGTGGTTCATGCCTTGAAGGTCTGGAGACACTACCTAATTGGGCATAAGAGTGACATCTATACTGATCATAAGAGTTTGAAGTACATCTTCACCCAGTCTGATCTCAATCTGAGACAGCGTCGTTGGTTGGAACTAATTAAGGATTATGATTTGGATGTGCACTACCATCCAGGAAAGGCAAACGTTGTTGCGGATGCACTTAGCAGAAAGAGATATGTTAACAAGCTTCAGGCCACACCTGTGTCTAATGAGCTGTGTGCTGAGTTTGAGCATCTGAATTTAGGAGTTGTTACTAATGCTATGGAGATAGAGGTGACTCCTACCTTGGAGGAAGAGATACGAAAAGGTCAGACAGAGGATAAGAAGCTAAAAGAGATAGCACTGAACGTAAAACATGGAAAGTCACCCGGATTTAGCATTGATGAACAGGGTACTCTTTGGTTGGGAAAAAGGATTTGTGTGCCTGAAATAAAAGCCATTCGTGATGCAATTTTACGGGAAGCACACGAATCAGCTTACTCCATTCATCCTGGTAGCACCAAGATGTATCTGGACCTGAAGGAAAAGTATTGGTGGTACGGAATGAAGAGAGATGTGGCAGAGTATGTGGCCATATGTGACACTTGCCAGAGAGTGAAAGCTGAACATCAGAGACCTGCTGGATTATTGCAACCCATGAAGATACCTGAATGGAAGTGGGATGAAGTGGGTATGGATTTTATCGTGGGTTTGCCTCGTACTCAAAGAGGTTATGATTCGATTTGGGTTATTGTGGATCGTTTAACTAAAGTGGCTCATTTTATACCTGTCAAGACTACCTATCATGGGCCAAGGTTGGCAGAACTGTACATGGAGAAGATTGTTTGTTTGCATGGAGTTCCTAAGAAGATTGTGTCTGACAGAGGTACACAATTTACATCTCATTTTTGGAGACAGGTACATGATTGTTTGGGAACTAAGTTGAACTTTAGCACAGCTTATCATCCTCAGACAGACGGACAGACTGAGCGAACAAATCAGATACTAGAGGATATGTTGAGAGCTTGTGCATTGCAATTCGGCACAAGTTGGGATAAGAGCTTGTCCTATGCAGAGTTTTCATACAACAATAGTTATCAGCAAAGTCTCAAGATGGCACCGTTCGAGGCTTTGTATGGGCGTAAGTGTAGAACACCTTTATTCTGGAACCAAGCAGGTGAATCTCAGGTGTTCGGGACAGATGTGCTTAGAAAGGCTGAGGATCAAGTAAGAATAATACGGGAGAATTTGAGAATTGCACAGTCTCGTCAGAAGAGTTATGCCGATACTCGGAGAAGGGACTTGGTCTTCGAAGAAGGGGACTATGTATACTTGAAAGTATCACCCATGAAAAGTGTAAAAAGGTTTAATATGAAAGGTAAATTGGCTCCAAGGTATGTTGGTCCATTTAAAATCTTGAAGAGATGTGGGGAAGTGGCCTATCAGCTGGAGTTACCTGAGAGCCTTTTAGGTGTGCATGATGTGTTCCACGTATCCCAACTTAAGAAGTGTTTGCGAGTACCTGAGGAACAAATACCTTTAGAGGAGCTTACTGTCAAGGAGGACCTCACCTATGAAGAATACCCGGTTAGGATTTTGGAGACAACTGAAAGAGTCACAAGAAGCCGGATCATTAAAATGTGCAAAGTTCAGTGGAACCGGTATTCAAAAGAAGAGGCAACTTGGGAGAGAGAGGATGAACTGAGGAAGTCTTTCCCTCGGTTGTTTGAGTAAGTTCCCGTCCAATCTCGGGGACGAGATTTCTTTTAAGGGGGGTAGGATTTGTAACACCCAATATTTTCCTAATTTTAAAAATAGCTTAAATTGATTTATTTATGCATTCTTTTTTTGTGAGCATGGAATATTTTTTTTTATTATTTTATTAAAATCTAATATAAGGAGTAGAAACATGTCTTTGTACTCATGCTGCTGCATACTTCTTTGTTTGATTTGGTTTTTGCTATTATTAAAAATTTATATGCTTAACTAATTGAAAAATGCTTTAGAGAGAAAAAAAGGGGAGAAAAAGAAAATCTTCTCGGGCTCTCGGCCTTGGCCCAGGCGCCGCCGGCCTGTTCCCCTCTCATCCCCCGCTTTGGGCCGGCCCAGGCGCGCAGCGTCCACCGCAGCCCAAGCCCACGCGAGCGCTCCCCCCTCTGTTCTCTCGCTGCCAGTGGCTCCCACCCGTCAGCTCGCTCTCCTACCTCCCGCCGCTCTCTTCGGCCGAGACGACGCTCGTCCCCGCGCCCCGCGTCCGCGCGATGACTGGCTACTGCGACCAAGCCCTCCCTTTCTTCTCCCCCGCTGCGACCGCGTCTCAGCCCCCTGCTCAAAGGCCGCTCGAGGCGTTCCCGCACCCCCGGTCAAGACGGCGCCCCGCCATTGACGGCATGGAGCCGAGCTCACCACGAGCTTCACCTCTCACTCCCCCATCTTCCCGGGCTTTTTAAGGAGCACCGTGGCCTCCTTCCGCCTCCCCCCACACTCTTCTCCCGCGCCCCCACCGCTCGGAACACCACCGGCAGCGGCGACCTTCACCGCCGGCCGCTCCCCACCGTCGCACGCCGTCCACGCCTCACCCCGGCCTGCAACGACGTCGTAAGTGGAACCGCGACCCTCCCCTCTACCTCCCGGTCTGGTTCGCGGGTTGATTGGGTCGCCTGGGCCGCCGATTTGGGTGGCGCCGCCGTGTTCGGGCTCGCCACCGGCGACCCGCCGCCGTGGCACTGTTGCCAGCCGATTCCCCCCCTTCTCTCTCCCCTGTTTCTAATCCTAGCCGTCCATCGCGTGATCGACGGCTCAGGAGTAGCCGTACCCCTTCGTTTGTAAATTTTGCTTAAGAGCCCCCCAATTTCGTTAGAATCCCACCCGCAGTCCTCAGATAAATTTAAAATCGGATTTTCTTTTCAGATTTAATTTAATAGAGTTCCACTTAATTACAAGTTTGCCACTGTATTCAAATGCTTATAAAATGCACAGTTTAACTCCGATTTAACCCATTCAAATTGCGTTAGGTTCGTCTTCTTGAGCTCTACGTAGTAGAACCTTTGACAAGTAGTTTTGGGAATATTTACGTTGGGGTTATAATTAATTAATTAATTCTCTATAGAAATCTTTAGAAAATCATAACTTCCACGTTTTAATTCCGATTTCCGTGGACTTTACGTCTGTGTGATCGTAGTGACGTGTAGAATAGTTCTATTTACTTTTCACATCCTTTTTCTATTGATTGGTGTACTGTTCTAATCCTATCTCTGTTTGCTTCGTGCATGATTGCTCGGGTACGCTTGTGTGGTGATGTTTCCCCGAGTATAGACGGTGAGCAGTACCTTGGTGAGCAAGGGCAGTGCCTTGAAGACCAGCCGTGCCAGCAGGATTTCGATAATCACGGCAAGTATAGTTTGGGACTCTCCTTGATTACCTATTCACCAAATATAATATAATTCATATGCATGTGTCCTTTTGTTACCTATTAAGGATGCCTTAGTGTTGATGATCAAACACCTTGATGACCTTGGGATATGTGCATTTGGGTAGTACTTGCTAGCGCCAATATTATGACCATGATCTCGTAACCTGAATGATGGAATATGCAACAACATTAAAATATGATTTTCAATTACTGTTAAAAGGGGGCTATTGTATCTGCCTGCTTTCCAGATGCTCTAGTTTCTCTCCATAAGGACTTATCTGTAAGTGATCACCGGGATTTTATAGTACAACTGTGAGGGCTACATGGCTCTGGCTCTAGTTGCTTTAGGGACCTTTTCTAGCTTGTTAGAGGTTACCTTAATTGGCGTAAGAATGGCTCGACGAGCTGAGTATAGTGCGGTTTCTGTCCACATGTGTGCAGGCTGCGTGTTATGCGCCATCTGGAAGAGGGGCTCTATATTCCCTTGCCGAGTGAATCTAATGGCCCTAACTCGTTAGACGAACCCTAGAGTAGCTTTATGTGAATTTACGATGTTTGGGCCTTGCAAACCTTCTCATCAGTAAATCATGACTCACAGTGAACGTGTACACCTCTGCGCAGAGTTTAAAACTGGTATACTAGCCGTGCCCACGGATACGGGTGGCCTTGGGGATTCTTATGGAATAGATGATCACTTTTGGTTACTGTTTAATTCTTGTTGTCATATACTAATTCTTTATTCTTGTTTACGATTGATCATGTGGTCATGGGATTTATGCTACCTTGAAGCTAATAAATGCTAATCATGTTTCACCTAAAAGCTCAATGCAGTTCAACCAGTGTCAGCTTTTTGAGCCTCATGAACCCCTTACTATACTTGTTGAGTACGACATGTACTCACCCTTGCTATTTCACCACACCACAGGTTGGGCACCAGATCAGGAATGGAATGACGATTACCGCTATGAGTATTAGGCTTGTTGTCTGCCAGTCGACATGTCCCTGTTATGGAGCTTCCGCGATAGAATCATATTAGTTATTACTTTTTATGTAAGACTATAAGCTGTTTATGTTGCTTTATGTAATAAACATGGTCATGATGCTATAATAATTTGTCAACTTATGTGTGCGACCGTTTCCTGGGGCGCACATAAGGTTTTCATACATCCTATTTGTTCCTTCAAAATATGGGTGTGACATAGGTACTCCATGTCCCTGAGGTTCTGTGAGTTAAAGTTTGTAGCATTGTTGACTCCTGTTGTTAGTTATCCCTGATGTTTTTCCTCCCTAGGTGAGTTATGGCAGCCATTGCCCGTTGGTGTGTCTTGTCATCTTGTGTGTGCCATTTAGGTTTAGGGTGGCTTTCATGAGTGAGTTGTGTTTAGTTTTTTGTTTGAGTTTAGTTTTTTGTTTGATGAGTACCTTGGCCAAGACCATGTGAGTAGTTTTTGTATGTAAGAGTATGTACGAGGTTTATAGTTGTTTTTTTAGCTTTGCCAAGCTACCATTGTGATGAATGGTAAGTGAGGTTTGTTCCTATACCAAAGTGGTTAGTGGTAAATGAACTTGCACCACTTTGCAAGGTTTTTTAGGGCTGATTTTTTCTTAAAAAACTAGACTAGATTTTTTGTTTTGTTTTTGTTCTTCCAATAATATTTGTGGTAAAGCTTTTGTTGTCCTTTCAAAAAAATAAAAACATAAAATAGTAGATTTGTTTTTGTCGATGTTGGGAAAATTCTCTATCGGCGTCAAGCTAGACTTTGACTAAGATTATCGATCGAATCTGAACCAAACAGATTTGCCTTCGCGCTTATCAACATTCTGTATATAATGATGTGAGTTTTCAGAGCCGGTTGAAGGACTAAGCAGAAATAGGCAGTTAAGTATACTTTTGTTCCTTTTTGTGTATGTTCTTTCTATTAGACATTTATGTGTGTGTTGCATACTGTCTTGTATCACAAAGTGTGTACAACACATATATGTGTCTAATACAACACGACACCCAGAGGTTTCTCTATGGGACCTATCAAGAGAATGTAATGCGACACAAGTTCAAAGATAGCAAAGAATAGCAAATTATCTCAATATTAAACATTTTATTTTTAGACAAAACATTAAACAGATCATAACACCAAGAAATGTCCCTACAATCTAATGTTTACATTGACAAAATCAATGATATTCAAACAAATACAGCATCGGCAGGCCACAGTATCACCTACTTGATGAACATTATTGTAGTTTCAAGCATACGCATATGCATGCCCAAAGAAAGTAAACATACGTATGGCACAACCTAAACAGGGTAACCCCTCAAGCAGCTTTGCCTGAGAGCTTCATTCATCTTAACAAATGTTTGGTCAAACCCTTGCTCCTTATTTGTTCATTTGTTTCCACTTAGATCCCTCCCGCCACTACATTAGTATAAATTGTTATTTTATGCACATTTCAATATAGTGAAACATGTCTGTGACTAGATAGAAGAAAACAGTAGACGAGTGATTTGTAGTCAAATTATCAAACCTTCCAGTATAAAGAAACCAACTCCTGTGGTCTTCATTATCTTCATAGCCTCCGGATAGGGTGCCTGACTGAGCACCAAATCTACTCTGGCCAGCAATTCCAGCTATATGAGGCAAATGAGCACCCCATCGTCTACATTGATGTTCCTAGGGTCATGTTCGGGAAGGATTGGTCCAAAATAATCTGGTGTAGTTGTCACAAAAATTTGGTCGCTCGAAGCATTTGCTTTTCCAGCTCGCTTGGCCCTTTCAGTTGTATATGTCCTGTCGAGCTTATCAACATTCTATATATAAAGATGTGAGTCTACTGAGCCAGTTGAAGGCCTAAGCAGAAGTAGGCAGTTGAGTTTACTTTTGTTCCTTTATTTGTATGCTCTTTCTATTAGACAAGTATGTGTGTGTGTTGTACATATTGTCTTGTATCACAGGGTGTGTACAACACATATATGTGTCTAATACACATGACACCCAGAGGTTTCTTTATGGGACTTGTCAAGAGAATGTAATGAGACACAAGTTCAAAAATAGCATAAAATAGCAAATTATCTCAATATTAATTAGTTTATTTTTTATACAAAATATTAATCAGTTCATAACACCAAGAAATGACCCTACAATCAAATGTCGACACTGGCAAAATCAATAATATTCAAACAATTATAGCATTGGTAGACCACAATATCACCTACTTTATGAACATTATTGTAGTTTCAAGCATACACATATGCATGCCCAAAGAAAATAAACATACGTATCGCACAACCCGAACAGGGTAACCCCTCAAGAAGCTTTGTCGGAGAGCCTCATTCATCTTAACAAATGTTTGGTCAAACCCTTGCTCCTTATTTGTTTGTTTGTTTCCACTTAGATCCCTCCCGCCATTGCATTAGTATAAATTTTTACTTTATGCACATTTTAATATAGTGAAACATATCTGTGACTAGACAAAAGAAAACAGTAGAGGAGCGATTTGTTGTCAAATTATCAAACCTTCCGGAATAAAGAAACCAATCCTCATGGACTTCGTCATCTTGCTAGCCTCTAGATAGGGCGACTGACTAAGCACCAAATCTACTCCGGCCAGCAATACTAGCTATATTAGGCAAATGAGCACCCCATTGTCTACATTCAAGTCTATCATCTCATATTTCTCCAACTCGCACACCAGTTTTCCTCCTGGGGTCATGTTCGGGAAGGATTGGTCCAAAATAATCTAGTGCAGTTGTCACAAAAATCTGGCCGCTCGAAGCATTTGCTTTTCCATCTCGCTTAGCCCTTTCAGTTGTATATACCCTATTGGGCTTATCAACATTCTGTATATAGTAATGTGAGTCTACTGAGCCCATTAAAGTCTAAGTAGAAATAGGCAGTTAAGTTTACTTTTGTTCCTTTATGTGTATGTTCTTTCTATTAGACATGTATGTGTGTGTTGTACATATTGTCTTGTATCACAAGGTATGTACAACACACATATGTGTCTAAGTCTAATACAACATGACACCCAGAGGTTTCTTTATGGGACCTACAAAGAGAATGTAATGAGACACAAGTTCAAAGATAGCAAAGAAGAGCAAATTATCTCAATATTAAACAGTTTATTTTTTAGACAAAATACTAAACAGTTTGTAACACCAAGAAAGGGTCCTACAATCAAATGTCTACACTGGCAAAATCAATAATATTCAAACAAATACAGCATCGGTAGACCACAGTATCGCCTACTTGATGAACATTATTGTTTTTCAAGCACAAGCATATATGCATGCCCAATGAAAATAAACATATGTAACGCATAACCCGAACAGGGTAACCCATCAAGCAGCTTTGTTGAGAGCCTCATTCATCTTAACAAATGTGTGGTCAAACACTTGCTCCTTATTGGTTCGTTTGTTTCCACTTAGATCCCTCCCGCCACTGCATTAGCATAAATTGTTGTTTTATGTGCATCTTAATATAGTGAAACATGTCTATGACTAGACAGAAGAAAATAGTAGAGGAGTGATTTGTAGTCAAATTATCAAACCATCCAGTATAAAGAAACCAATCCCCTTGGTCTTCATCATCTTCATAGCCTCCAGATAGGGCGACTGACTGAGCACCAAATCTACTCTAGCCAGTAATTCCAGCTATGAGGCAAATGAGCACCCCATCGCCTACATTCAAGTCTATCGTCCCATGTTTCTCCAAGTCGCACACCAGTTTTCCCATGTTTGGGTAGGATTGGTCTGAAATAATCTGGTTTAGTTGTCACAAAAATCTGGCCGATCGAAGCATTTGCTTTTCTAGCTCGCTTGGTCCTTTCAGTTGTATATGCCCTGTCGGCCTTATCAACATACTATATATAATGATGTGTGAGTCTCTTGTTCCAGTTGAAGGTGTAAGAAGAAATAGGCAGTTAAGTTTACTTCTGTTCCTTTATGTGTATGTTCTTCCTATTAGACATGTATATGTGTGTTGTACATATTGCCTTGTATCACAATGTGTGTAAAACACATATATGGGTCTAATATAACATGACACCCAGAGGTTTCTTTATGGGACCAGTCAAGAGAATGTAATGAGACAAGTTCAAAGATAGCAAAGAATAGCAAATTATCTCAATATTAAACAGTTTATTTTTTAGACAAAGTATTAAACAGTTCATAACACCAAGAAATGGCCCTATAATCAAATGTCTACACCGGGAAAATCAATAATATTCAAACAAATATAGCATTGGTAGACCAAAATATCACCTACTTGATGAACATTATTGTAGTTTCAAGCATAAGCATATGCATATATGCCCAAAGAAAATAAACATATGTACCACAACCCGATCACTGTAACCCTCTTCAAGTAACTTTGTCGGAGAGCCATATTCATCTTCACAAATGTTTGGTCAAAACCTTGTTCCTCATTTGTTCGTTTGTTTGCACTTAGATCCCTTCTGACACTGCATTAGTATAAATTGTTATTTTATGCACATTTTAGTATAGTGAAACATGTCTGTGACTAGACAGAAGAAAACAGTACAGGAGTGATTTGTAGTCAAATTATCAAACCTTTCGGTATAAAGAAACCAATCCCCATGGTCTTCATCATCTTCATAGCCTCCGGATAGGGCAACTGACTAAGCACCAAATCTACTCTTGCCAGCAATTCTAGCTATATTGGGCAAATGAGCACCCCATCGCCTAAATTCAAGTCTATCATCCCATGTTTCTCCAACTCGCACACCAGTCTTCCTCCTGGGGTCATGTTCGGGATGGATTGGTCAAAAATAATCTAAATAATCTGGTGCAGTTGTCATGAAAATCTGGCCGCTCGAAGCATTTGCTTTTCTAGCTCGCTTGGCCCTTTCAGTTGTATATGTCTTGTCGGGCTTATCAACATTCTGTATATAAAGATCTGAGTCTACTGAGCCAGTGGAAGGTCTAACAAGAAATAGACAGTTAAGTTTACTTTTGTTCCTTTATGTGTATGCTCTTTCTATTAGACATGTATGTGTGTGTTGTACCTATTGTCTTGTATCACAAGGTGTGTACAACACATATATGTGTCTAATACAACATGACACCTAGAGGTTTCTTTATGGGACTTGTCAAGAGAATGTAATGTGACAAGTTCAAAGATAGCAAAGAAGAGCAAATTATCTCAATATTAAACAGTTTATTTTTAGACAAAATATTAAACAGTTCATAACACCATGAAAGGGCCCTACAATCAAATGTCTACACTGGCAAAATCAATATATTCAAACAAATATAACATCAGTAGACCACAGTATCACCTATTGTTGTTTCTAGCATACGCATATGCATATATGCCCAAAGAAAATAAACATACATACCGCACAACCCAAACAGGGTAACCCATCAAGTAGCTTTGTCGGAGAGCCTCACTCATCTTAACAAATGTTTGGTCAAAACCTTTCATCTTAACAAATGTTTGGTCAAAACCTTTCTCCTTATTGGTTTGTTTGTTTCCACTTAGATCCCTCCCGCCATTGCATTAGTATAAATTGTTATTTTATGCACATTTTAATATAGTGAAACTTGTTTGTGACTAGACAGAAGAAAACAATAGACAAGTGATTTGTAGTGAAATTATCAAACCTTCCAGTATAAAGAAACCAATCCTCGTGGTCTTCATCATTTTCATAGCCTTCGGATAGGGCGACTGACTGAGCACCAAATCTACTCTGGCTAGGAATTCTAGCTATATGAGGCGAATGAGCACCCCATTGCCTACATTCAATTCTATTGTCCCATGTTTCTCCAACTCACACACCAGTTTTCCTCCTAGGGTCATGTTCGGGAAGGACTGGTCCAAAATAATCTGGTGCAGTTGTCACAAAAATATGGCCGCTCAAAGCATTTGCTTTTCTAACTCACTTGGCCTTTCAGTTGTATATTCCCTGTCGGGCTTATCAACACTCTGTATATAATGATATGAGTCTGCTGAGTCAGTTGAAGGTCTAAGCAGAAATAGGTAGTTAAGTTTACTTTTGTTCCTTTATGTGTATGTTCTTTATATTAGATATGTATGTGTGTGTTGTACATATTGTCTTGTATCACAAGGTGTGTACAACACACATATGTGTCCAATACAACATCACACCTAGAGGTTTCTTTATGGGACCTATCAAGACAATGTAATGAGACAAAAGTGGTGATCCGAATGATCAAAACCTCAAGCAAGACATTAGAAGACTTGTTGAAGACCTACAAGTGATGCTAGAAGTCCATGACACAAGATGAAATAATCCCAGAAGAAAATACACAAAAAAATGAACTCAAGTGTTGGCTGTTTAGAAGCACTTGAGAGCACCGGAGTGCACAAACAACATAAAAAAGGGCTAAAGAAAAACATGACCTTGCCCATTTGATGAGTAAATGTAGACGTCTCCAACTCCAATTTGGATGTCTATTTCTTGTCAATGTAATTTCAATAGCTCATTGAAAGCAACAAAAAATAAATAAAAGAACATTTATCCAAAATCTTACACTAAACCCCAACATTTGTGAAATCCTTGTGACATCCTTACGCATGATTAAGACCAATCACCGACCCTGTACGTAGGACTGATATCAAATGAACCCAAAACAAAGAGGGGAAAAACACTGAAGCAAACCCGAAGCTGTTACACAATGTCCACAATTTCCTCACCTTCCTCTGCCTGGCCCTCCATCGTTCAAGCTCCTTCATCCGGAGGACATGTGACTACATCTTCTCGCCAGCATCCGACATCCTTCAGAGTATATCCTGCCTCGCCATCCCTTCTTAGCAGCTAATATATATGGTATTGTAATTTTCAAATAGTCATTTGCTCAAATTGCGCTGTGCCGCCACCATGGTCGCTGTCGTCATAGTGCCTTTTATTCCTCCTTGCCACAAGCATGTTCGTCGCGCTCCACTCCCTCCCCCACCACGTCGCCCTACGGTTGCGCCGCTTCGACCCCTTCAGCTGCTCCTCCACAGGCTAGTCGCGCCGGCACTTCACGCAAGTGCTCAACTCCTCACCCACGGGCGCAGGCAGCCCCAAAGCCCCCTAGACTGGCTCGCCCGCATGGCCTTCATCAAGGCCGAGCCATCGCCGTTTATCCTCATGACGCCCCCTGCTCATCCTCAAGGCCCTCGCCCTCGACCTCCAAGGCCAAAGCCTCCCCGTGCCGCATGCCCTCGACGCCGCCCTCATGCCGCCGCTTGCCCGCTCGAGGGTTGAAAGCGGTGGGGGCGGCCTACGTAGCCCAGGAAGCAGCACGCGGAGACGGCGGTGCATGTGGCCCCGGCAGGCGCGCGCGTATGTGGTGCCCATGCGGCCCAGGTGAGGGCCGCATGGCCTAGGCCGAGGCTATGAGTACGACTCCTGGCAGCCTAGCTAGTGCTGTGGCGTGGCCTGGAGATGGGAGGCGAGCGGCACTGGTGGGGAGGATCTGAGAAGGCGGTGGCGGGGAACCCAAGTCGCAGGACCGAAAGAGTCACGAGTCATGGGATGGGGAGGGGAGAGGAATGGATGATGTTTCATTTTTTTGGGGGGGGAAAACAACCCAGGAATCGAACTGTGGCCAATGGGGTGCGGGCGTGGGGGCTGGAGGCAGAGGGAGGGCTTCAACGTAGGAGGACAGATGATGAAAGAAGAGTCCTAACCATCAAATTGCGTTGAAACCTCCAGCTAAGGCATATAGCCATTTATTTCAATGTTGTATTTTTAGGTGCACATTTTGGAGTGTATGGAGGGAAAGCCATGACTGGGGGGCACAAAATTGTGGGTGAACCTAATATAATTTCAATCGGTCCTTTATAGTGTAGATAGTAGTTGAAACTATTCGTATGGCCAAGATCTCAAAGAAAACTAATTTATCTGACTCATAAATCCCATATCATTATGTGCGGAATGATGATAGGCTTGACAAAGTATATACAATTAAAAGATTTATGCTAGTTTGAAAGGCAAATGCTTCAAATGGCAAGATCTTTGTGACAATTCCACAAGATCATTTTGGCCCAATCCTTGCAGAACGTGATGCAACCTCAACCACTTACCACTCTTCTATTGTAATCTCCTTTCGAATATTAGATGTGTTTCACCTTTTTGAAATGTATGTAAAATAATAATATAGTAATGTAGTAGAAGGAGACATGTTAGATGAAACAATAGACGAAACAAGCAAGGCTTTGATCAGATATCCGAGAAGAATAAATGAGGCTTTATGACTTGGTTGCTTGAAGGGTTTTACCATGTCCACAAGTTGTGTGGTATGTTTCTTTTCTATTGTAATATTTTTAGTTGTACAATACCTTTTGCTACGCTCTTTTGGTGAAACAACATGTGTTCTGAAATTGTTTCAAAATCTTTATCCAAACAGGCCGCTATACTTTACCTTTTGCTCATTTATGTTCATTTATGTGTACGTACGTTTTGTTCATTTATTTGTAGTGTTATTGGACTTTTATATGTGTATTGTACACATTTTCATGTAACACAAGATGTGTACAAGACATACTGTCTAATATTTTCTTTGTGCATTTTACTTTGCCATAGTATCCATGTACCACTGTTTATAATTATCCAATTAAACATTTGTTTATACCATATTTTGACCTAATAATCTTTTTTATTGTGCAGAAACTATGTGTCCATAATTCCTAGCAGAAGTGCTTCAAGCTGTGAATAACATTTGTTTATACCAAAAAAGTTCAGAAAAAAAGAGCAGGCAATTTTACCAGTGATCTAGATTCATCACTTGAAATCCATCGCCAAGTACAAGACGTCGTACGCTACGACGACAGAGCCCTGTTTGCACGCGCACTGCTCATGGAGCAAACTGATCATATCGCCACTCCTGCACACATGAAATCAATTTTTATTATAACAAACATCTCATTTTATCCACTGAGGAACTGAACCTAGCCCATTTGGTAGAGTAAAATGTATATCTCTCCAACTCCAATTTGGAAATCTATTTCTTGTTAATGGAAAAGACACATCCTTCCTCCTGGGATGATTCTAATTGCAGATGTAATTTCAATAACTCGCTGAAAGCAACAAAAAAACAACATTTATCCATAATCTTACACTAAACCCCAACATTTGTAAAATCCTTGTGACATCCTAATGCATGATTCAGACCAATCACCAACTCAACTGTTCATAGGCCTGATATCAACTGAACCCAAAACACAAAAGGGAAAAACACTGAAGCAAACACGAAGCTATTACGCAAAGTCCGCATTTTCCTCACCTTCCTTTGCCTAGCCCTCCGTCGTTCAAGCTCCTTCATCCCGAGGACACGTGACTGCATCTTCTCACCAACATCCGGCGCCCTCCAGAGTATATCCTGCCATACCATCCCTTCCTAGCAGCTAATATATACGGTCCTGAAATTTTCAATCAGTAAAAAGGGCAGACCCAGTGCCAGAGGCTCCCACACGAGTGGGGTCTGGGGAAGGGAATAACCGAAGCAAAGTCTTACCCCCGCAAGACTTTCAATCAGTCATTTGTTCAAATTCCAACGTGCCTCTGCCATGGTCGCTGTCGGCGTAGTGCCTCCTCTTCCTCCTTGCCACTGCATGCTCGTTGCGCCTGACTCCATCCCCCATCGCACCGCCTTGCTGCTCCACCTCTCCGACGCCGTCGGTGGCTCCTCCGCGGGCCAGTCGTGCCGGCACTTCACACAGGGAGCCCAGCTCCTCGCCCACACACACACCACAGCCATGAAGACGCCTAGCTGGCTCAACCACATGGCCGTCGCTGAGGCGGAACACGCCATCGCCTTCGATCCCCACGATGCCCCCATCCTCAAGGCCCTCGCCCTCGACCTCTAGGGCCATCGCCTCCCCGCGCTACATGCCCTCGACGCCGCCCTCACGCCGTCGCTCGCCCGCTTGAGGGCTGAAAGCGGTGGGGGTATGCTGTGCTGCTCAGGAAGCCACACACGGAGGAGACGACGCGTGCAGCCCTGGTAGTCGCTCACGTAGGTGGTGTGCATGAGACCTCAGCGAGGTCTGCGCGGCCTGGCCAGGAGGCTGCGAGCATGACTTCGAGCAGCCTTGCGAGGGCCGATGCGTGACCTGGAGATGGGCGGTGAGCGGCACCAGCCAGGAAGAGTCATGAGTCGCGGGATGGGGAGGGGAGAGGAGAGGATGATGTTTCATTTTTTTGGGGGGAAAAAGACAACCAACAATATGAACTGTGGCCAATGGGGTGCAAGCATGGGGGGCTGGAAGCGAACGGAGGGCTTCAACGCAGGAGGAGGGATGATAAAAAGAGTCCTGACCATCAGATCACGTTGAAGCCTCCAGGGAAGGGCTAGCAGCCACTGATTTCAATGTTGTTGTATTTTTGGCTGCATATTTTGGAGTGTATGGAGGGAGAGCCATGACCGCGGAGGACTAAAATTGTGGGTGGACCTAGTATAATTTCAATCGGTCCTGCTTTATAGTGTAGATAGTAGTTGAAGCTATTTGTATGGCCAAGATCTCAAAGAAAACTAATTTAGCTGACTCATAAATCCCATATCATTATATGTGGAATGATGATAGGCTCGACAAGGTATATACAATTGAAAGATTTATGCGAGTTGGAAAGGCAAACGCTTCAAATGGCCAGATAATCGTAACAATTCCAGAAGATCATTTTGGCCCAATCCTTGCAAAACATGGTGTGACCTCAACCAATTACTACTCTTCTATTGTTATCTCCTTTTGGATATTAGATATGTTTCACCTTTTTAAAATGTGCACAAAATAACGATATACTAATGTAGCGGAAGGAGACATCTTAGATGAAACAATGAAAGAAATAAGAAGCAAGGCTTTGATGAGATATTTTAGAAGAATAAATGAGGCTTTGTGACTTGCTTTCTTGAACAGTTACCATGTCCAAGTTGTGTGGTATATTTCTTTTCTTTTGTAATATTTTTAGTTGGACAGTACCTTTTGCTACACTCTTTTGATGAAACAACTTGTGTTCTGAAATTGTATCAAAATTTTTATCCAAATAAGCCTCTGTACTGTACCTTTTGTTCATTTATGTGTATGTACCATTTGTTCATTTATTTGTAGTGTTCTTTCTATTAGACTTTTATTAATGTGTGTGTTGTACACATTTTCTTGTAACACAAGATGTGTACAGCACATACAGTCTAATATTTTCTTTGTGCATTTTACAAACATTTGAATGTGTGTAAAATAATAATACACTAAAGCAGTGGTGGGAGAGATCTCAGCGGAAAAAAGCCAACAAACAAGAAGCAAGGCTTTGGTAAGAGATATGAGAAGATGAATGAGGCTTTGCATCAAGAATGTTGATGGAATTGGACATAGCTCAATGCCATAGTGGCCATAAGCTCAAAGAAGCTTGTATAGAGGTTATGACATCACTGTTTGAGAGAGATTTTACCCAAACATGCGCAAAGCTCAAAAGATCTGGTTCTTCTTTTTTTGAAGTTGTATTTGCCAGGATAAACTAGATCTAGAAAAATTAGAAGGATGCACTTATCATCCTAAAGTGAGCCTGAGAAGGTAGCTTATTCTTATCATTTTGATTTCATAGCATGTGTCTAAACATTTGGATGTCTTTTTTTCTATTTGTGTAGGTTGCCTGGGATTCATCTGTAGCTACAAGGAGTATAGTTGTTGTAGTCTGTTGGTTAATAATAGACTTTATGTTATTTCTAGATGAACATTAATTGTGTTGTTCTTTGTAGGCATATTGTATCCATATAGGAAGGTATGTTCTACATTTTATTCCTTTATATGCATGTTCTTTCTATGGCATGTATATGTGTGTTGTGCATATTGTCTTGTAAATGTCCATAGGCCTGATATCAAACGAACCCAAAACAGAAAAAGGGAAAAATATAGAAACAAACCTGAAGCTATTACGCGAAGTCCACATTTTCCTCACCCTCCTGTGCCTGGCCCTTCGTCGTTTGAGGCCCTTCTTCATTCGAAGGAAACGTGATTGTATCTTCTCGCCAGCATCCAACGTCCTCTAGATATATCCTGTCTCGCCATCCCTTCTCAGTGGCTAATATGTGTGTGTGTGTGTTGTGCATATTTATCCATATACGAAGCTATGTTCTACATTTTGTTCCTTTATATGCATGTTCTTTCTATGGCATGTATATGTGTGTTGTGCATATCTAAGTCCTGTAACACAAGGCTATTTCCGTAGGCCTCATATCAACCGAACCCAAAATAGAAAAAGGGAAAAATACTGAAGCAAACTCGATGCTACTATGCGAAGTCCACATTTTCTTCACCCTCCTCTCCCTGGCCCTTCGTCGTTCAAGCTCCTTCATCCGGAGGACATGTGACTACATCTTCTCGCCAGCATCCAACGTCCTCAGAGTATATCCTATCTCGCCATCCCTTCCCAGTGGCTAACATATACGGTCATGTAGTTGTCACTTGTCATTTGCTCAAATTCCGTTGTGCCTCCTCCATGGTTGCTGTCGGCATAGTGCCTCCTCTTCTTCCTTGTCACTGGCATGATCATCGTTCTCCACTCCCTCCCCCAATGCGCCGCCCTACGGCTGCGCCACTCTGACGCCGTCGGTGGCTCCTCCGTGGGCTAGTCATGCTGGCACTTCATGCCAGGCGCCTGTCTCCTAGCCCACGCGCCCACCGTAGCCAGCCATGCTGACTCACCTACATGGCCGTCGCTGAGGCCAAGTGTGCCATCGCCTTTGATCCCCACGACACCCCTCCCCCTTGCTCATCCTCAAGGCCCTCACCCTTGACTTCTAGGGCCATTGCCTCCCCACGCTGCGCGCCCTTGAAGTCATGCTCACGCAGCTGCTTGCCGGCTCAAGGGTTGAAAGCAGCGCGACGGGGGTAGCTTGTGCTGCCCAATAAGTTGCACGCGGAGACGGTGGTGCGTGCAGCCTCGGTAGGCGCTAGCATAGGTGGTGCACATGCGACCCCAGCGAGGTCCGCGCGGCCTGGGCCAGGGTTGCGAGCATGACTCCGGGCAGCCTGGCGAGGGACGCCGCGTGACCTGGAGATGGACGGCAAGCGGCACCGGCAGGGAAGATCCGGTGAGGTGGCGACAGGGAACCCTAGCCGCGGGACCGAAAGAGTCACAAGTCACGGGATGGGGAGGGGAGAGGAGAGGATGATGTTTCATTTTTTGGGAAAACAATACAAACAAGAATTCGAACTATGGCTAATGGGGTGCGGCGTGGGGGCTGGAAGCAGAGGGAGGGCTTCAATGCAGGAGGACGGATGATAAAGAAGAGTCATGACCATCAGATCACGTTGAAGCCTCTAAGGAAGGCCTAGCAGCCAATGATTTCAATGTTTTTGTATTTTTGGGTGCATATTTTGGGGTGTATGGAGAGAAATCAATGACTATGGAGGACCAAAATTGTGGGTGTACCTAGTATAGCTTCAATTCGGTCCTGCTTTATAGTGTAGATAGTAGTTGAAGCTATTCGTATAGCCAAGACCTCAAAGAAAACTAATTTAGCTGACTCATAAATCCCATATCATTATATGTGGAATGATGATAGGCTCGACAAGGTATATACTATTAAAAGATTTATGCGAGTTGGAAAGGCAAATTCTTCAAATGGCCAGATCTTGGTGACAATTCCACAAGATCATTTTGGCCCAATCCTTGCAAAATGTGATGAAACCTCAACCAATTACTACTCTTCTATCGTTATACCTTTTTGAAATGTGTGTAAAATAGTATACTAATGTAGCAGAAGGAGACATCTTAGATGAAAAAATGGAAGAAACAAGAAGCAAGGCTTTGATGAGATAATTGAGAAGAATAAATGAGGCTTTGTGACTTTTGGTTACTTGAAGGGTTACCCATCTCCAAGTTGTGTGGTATGTTTCTTTTCTTTTGTAATATTTTTAGTTGGACAGTACCTTTTGCTACACTGTTTTGTAGAAACAACATGTGTTCTGAAATTGTTTCAATTTTTTTCCAAATAGGCCTCTGTACTTTACCTTTGGTTCATTTATGTGTACATACCTTTTGTTCATTTATTTGTAGTGTTCTTTCTATTAGACTTTCATATGTGTGTTGTACACATTTTCTTGTAACACAAGATGTGCACAACACATACTGTCTAATATTTTCTTTGTGCATTTTGCAAACATTTGAAGGTGTGTAAAATAATAATATACTAATGCAGTGGTGGGAGAGATCTCAGATGAAACAAGCCAACAAACAAGAAGCAAGGCTTTGGTAAGAGATTTGAGAAGATGAATGAGGTTTTGCATCAAGAATGTTGATGAAATTGTGGACATAGCTCAACGCCATAGTGGCCATAAGCTCAAAGAAGCTTGTATAGAGCTTATGGCATCACTGTCTGAGAGGGATTTTACCCAAACATGTGCAAAGCTCAAAAGATCCGATTCTTCTTTTTTTCACAACTGTGTTCGGTAGGATAAACCGAAAAATTAGAAGGATGCAATTATAATCCTAAAGTGAGTCTGAGAAGGTAGCTTATTCTTATCATTTTTATTTCATAGCATGTGTCCTAAACATTTGGATGTCTTTTTTTTCTTTTTGTGCAGGTGGCCTTGGATTCATCTGTATCATACGAGTATAATTGTTGTAGTCTAATGGTTAATAATAGACTTTACGTTGTTTTTGGATGAACTTTAATTGTGTTGTTCTTTGTAGGCATATTTTTATCCATACAGGAAGCTATGTTCTACATTTTGTTCATCTATATGCATGTTCTTTATGTGCATATTGTCTTGTAACACAAGACAATGTCCGTAGGCCTGATATCAACCGAACCCAAAACAGAAAAAGTGAAAAACATTGAAGCAAACCTGAAGCTATTACTAGAAGTCCACATTTTCATCACCCTCCTCTGCCTGGCCCTTCATCGTTCAATGTCCTTCTTCATCCGGAGGACACGCGACTCACCAGCATCCGGCGTCGTCCAGAGAATATCCTGCCTCGTCATCCCTTCCCAACGGCTAATATATATGGTCATGTAGTTGTCACTCAGTCATTTGGTCAAATTCTGCCATGCCTCGGCCATGGTTGCTATCGGCATAGTGCCTCGGGCTTGCTTATCGCGCTCCACTTCCTCCCCAACACGCCACCCTGTGGTTGTGCCGCTCCGATGCCATCGGCGGCTCCTCCTTGGGCCCGTTGTGCCGGTACTTCACGCAGGGCGCCCAGCTGCTCGCCCACGCACGCACAGCAGCCAGCCAAGCTAGCTCGCCTGCGTGGCTGTCGACGAGGCTGAGTGCGACATTGCCCTCGATCCCTGCAATGCCCCCCCTGCACTCATCCTCAAGGCCCACACCCTCGACCTCCAGGGCCATTGCCTCCCCACGCTGCGCACCCTTGATGCCGCCCTCACGCCGCCGCTCAACCGCTCAAGGGTTGAAAGCGGCGGGGGCAGCCTGTGCTGCCCAGGAAGCTGCACACGGAGGCGGCGGCGCATGCAGCCTCGGTAGGCTCTCGCATAGGTGGTGTGCATGCAGCCCACGGGAGGTTCACGCGGCCTGGGCCAAGGCTGCGAGCACAACTCTGAGCAGCCTAGCGAGGGCCACCGCACGACCTGGAGATGGGCGGCAAGCAACACTGGCAGGGAAGATCCAGTGAGGCGGCGACTGGAGACCCTAGCCACGGGACTGAAAGAGTTGTGAGTCGCGAGATGGGGAGGGGAGAAGACAAGATGATGTTTCATTTTTTGGGGGAAAAAAGACAACCAAGAATTCGAACTATGGCCAATCGGGTGCGGGCATGGGGGGTTGGAAGTGGAGGGAGGGCTTCAACGTAGGAGGAGGGATGATAAAGAAGAGTCGTGACCATCAAATCGCGTTGAAGCCTCCAGGGAAGGCGTAGCAGCCATTGATTTCAATGTTGTTGTATTTTTAGGTGCATATTTTGGAGTCTACGGAGGGAAATCCATGACTATGGAGGACAAAAATTGTGGGTGGACCAAGTATAATTTCAATTTGGTCTTGCTTTATAGTGTAGATAGTAGCTCAAGCTATTCGTATGGCCAAGATCTCAAAGAAAACTAATTTAGCTGACTCATAAATCCCATATCATTATGTGGAATGATGATAAGCTCGACATGGCATATACAATTATAAGATTCGTGCATGTTGGAAAGGCAAATGCTTCAAATGGCCATATCTTCGTGGCAATTCCACTAGATCATTTTGGGCCAATCCTTGCAAAACATGATGTGACCTCTACCAATTACTACTCTTCTATTGTTATCTCCTTTTGGATATTAGATATGTTTCACCTTTCTGAAATGTGTGTAAAATACTGATATACTAATGTAGCGGAAGGAGACATCTTAGACAAAACAATGGAAGAAACAAGAAGCAAGGCTTTGATGAGATATTTGAGAAGAATAAATGAGGCTTTGTGACTTGCTTACTTGAAGGGTTACCATGTCCAAGTTGTGTGGTATGTTTCTTTTCTTTTGTAATATTTTTAGTTGGACAATACCTTTTGGTACACTCTTTTGATGAAGAAACATGTGTTCTGAAATTGTTTCAAAATTTTTATCCAAATAGGCCTCTGTACTTTACCTTTTGTTCATTTATGTGTATGTACCTTTTGTTCATTTATTTGTAGTGTTCTTTCTAATAGACTTTTATGTGCGTTGTACACATTTTATTGTATCACAAGATGTGTACAACACATACTGTGTAATATTTTCTTTATGCATTTTACAAACATTTGAATGTGTGTAAAATAATAATACAGTAATGCAGTGGTGGGAGAGATCTCAGCAGAAACAAGCCAACAAACTAGAAGAAAGGCTTTGGTAATAGATTTGAGAAGATGAATGAGGCTTTGCATCAAGAATGTTGATGAAATTGTGGACATTGCTCAATGCCATAGTGGCCATAAGCTCAAAGAAGCTTGTATAGAGCTTATGGCATCACTGCCTGAGAGGGATTTTACCCAAACATGCGCAAAGCTCAAAAGATCCGATTCTTCTTTTTTTGACAGATGCATTTGGCAAGATAAACTAGATCTAGAAAATTTGAAGGATGCACTTATCAACCTAAAGTGAGCCTAGATCTAGAAAACTTAGAAGGATGCAATTATCATCCTAAAGTAAGCCTCAGAAGGTAGCTTATTCTTATCATTTTTATTTCATAGCATGTGTCCTAAACATTTGGATGTCTTTTTTTCTATTTGTGTTGGTCGCCTGGGATGCATGAGTAGCATACAAGGAGTATAATTGTTGTAGTCTGTTGGTTAATAATAGACTTTATGTTATTTCTGGATGAACATTAATTGTGTTGTTCTCTGTAGGCATATTTTTATCGATATAGGAAGCTATGTTCTACATTTTGTTTCTCTATATGCATGTTCTTTCGATGGCATATATATGTGTGTTGTGAATATTGTCCGCTTGATATCAACCGAACCCAAAACAGAAAAAGGGAAAAACACTGAAGCAAACCTGAAGCTATTATGAGAAGTCCATAATTTCATCACCCTCCTCTGCCTGGCCCTCCGTCATTCAAGGTCCTTCTTCATCTGGAGGACACATGACTACATCTTCTCGCTAGCATCCAGCGTCCTTCAAAGTATATCCTGCCTCGCCATCCCTTCCCAGCGGCTAAGATATATGGTCCTAGAGTTGTCACTTAGTCATTTGGTCAAATTCCGCCGTGCCTCCACCATGGTTGTTGTCGGCATAGTGCCTCCTCTTCCTCCTCGCCACTAGCATGCTCGTCATGCTCCACTTCATCTCCCAACGCGCCTCCCCGTAGTTGCACTGCTCCGACACCGTCGTCGGCTCCTCCTCGGGCCAGTTGCACCGGCACTTCACACAGGGCGTCCAGCTCCTCGCCTACGCACGCACCGCAGCCAGCCATGCCGGCTCGCCTGCGTGGCCATCGCCGAGGCCGAGTGCGCCATTGCCCTTGATCCCCACGATGCCCCCCGCTCATCCTCAAGGCCCAAACCCTTGACCTCCAGGGACGTTGCCTCCCCGCGTTGCACGCCCTTGATGCCGCCCTCACACTGCCGCTCACCCGCTCAAGGGTTGAAAGCAGTGTGGGCAGCCTGTGCTGCCCAGGAAGCCGCACACGGAGGCGGCTGCACGTGCGGCCTCGGCAAGCGCTCACATAGGTAGTGCGCATGCGGCCCCGGCGAGGTTCGCGTGGCCTGGGCCAGGGCTGCTAGCATGACTCCGAGCAGCCTAGCGAGGGCCGCCGCATGACCTAGAGATGGGCAGCACATGCACCTTTTCCAAATAGGCCTCTATACTTTACCTTTTGTTCATTTATGTGTATGTACCTTTTGTTCATTTATTTGTTGTGTTCTTTTTGTTAGACTTTTATATGTGTGTTGTACATATTTTCTTGTATCTCAAGATGTGTACAACACATACGGTCTAATATTTTCTTTGTGCATTTTACAAACATTTGAATGTGTGTAAATAACAATACACTAATGCAGTGGTGGGAGAGATCTCAGCGAATGCAAACCAACAAACAAGAAGCAAGGCTTTGGTAAGAGATTCGAGAAGATGAATGAGGCTTTGTATCGAATGTTGATGAAATTGTGGACATAGCTCAACGCCATAGTGGCCTTAAGCTCAAAGAGGCTTGTATAGAGCTTATGGCATCACTGTCTGTGAGGGATTTTACCCAAACATGCGCAAAGCTCAAAAGATCTGATTCTTTTGTTTTTGACAGTTGTATTTGGCAGGATAAACTAGATCTAGAAAAATTAGAAAGATGCACTATCATCCTAAAGTGAGCCTAAGAAGGTAGCTTATTCTTATCATTTTGATTTCATAGCATGTGTCCTAAACATTTGGATGTCTTTTTTTCTATTAGTGCAGGTGGCCTAGGATTCATCTGTATTGTACATGGAGTATAATTTCTGGATGAGCATTAACTTTGTTGTTCTTTGTAGGCATATTTTTATCCATATAGGAAGCTATGTTCTACAATTTGCTCCTTTATATGTATGTTCTTTCTATGGCATGTATATGTGTGTGTTGTGCATATTGTCTTGTAACACAAGACAATGTGTACAACACATGCATATCTCATATTATTTTTTGTGTATTTTAATTTGGATAACCATAGTATGCATGTACCTTTATTTATCATTATCTATTAAACAATTGTTTCATACCATATTTTTAACTAATAAATAGTTTTTATTGTGCAGATACTATGTGTCCATAACTTTTGCCAAAAGTGCTTCAAGTTGTGAAAATGTCATGCACATATCATGTTGAAAATAACATAGCGGCCAAGCATCAAGTGCTGATGGGGCTCGCATGGACTGTGTTGTCCTTTCCTGGTATAAGGAAAATGGACCCTATGGGCCATTAAGTTTGATTTTGGTGTTTGATGAATGATATGACCATTTGGACTAACAACGTTTTGCTAGTATACATGGTATAGTTCAAATGGATGCAAAGTGGACTTCGACTTAGCCAAAGTGGTGATCCGAATGATCAAAACCTCAAGCAAGACATTAGAAGACTTGTTGAAGACCTATAAGTGATGCTAGAAGTCCATGACACAAGATGGAATAAGCCTAGAAGAAAAGACATGAAGATATGAACTCAAGTGTTGGCTGTTTTAAAGCATTGGAGAGCACCGTAGTGCACAAACAACATAAAAAAGGGCTAAAGAAAATAGGTGCCACCTTTACTTTTGGTGTACACTAGAGTGCCACCACCGGAGTTCAGGAATAGTAGGTGCTGCTTGGAGCTTGGTGTCACAGCGAAGACACCGAAGCTCACTGGTGGTCGCTTCATCTCCAAGTGTCACAACTCGTTGTGATAGCGAAGACTCTGATGTCGTCTTCTCCAGGTGTGTGGCCAACAGTGCTAGAACCATCCCTGACACCGCCTGTCGAAGCTTGGGGCCGGTCGTCAGAGCCTAGAGATGCCATTGTGCCCTCTTCCAGGTCCATTCTTCCCATTGCATTCGCTACATGTCAGTGATAGAGAGGTTGCTACCTAGAGGGACTAAACAGTGGGTCCGGTCCCATGCCTTCGTCTCCTCAATGTGGAGGTAGTGTGTGTCCCCATGTCATGTTGTGTCACGCATGAGCGTGGCCACGGGCTGGGAGTGCCTGACAAGGACTCGTAGGCCCAAGTGGATAGAGCTCCTGTAGAGCCAGGAGCGATGCAACTCTACCTAGATGTCAGGCCCCTGATCCCGATTTGGGCTTGGCAAAAGATTACCTACGTCGCCGCGGGCAGAGGGTCACTCGGGATGTTGGGGCATGCTGAGCATGAGGCATGTCCGCTGGCCCGGCTAGAGGCGTCCATCCTAGGCGATGCGATTGCATATTGATCGGCCTGCCGTTGGGCCTATGAGCCTTTCTTGTTATCCAACGGGTGCGCTTCGGGGGCGCGCAAGAGCACCCGCTGGGTGTAGCATTCGAGCCTTTAACAGGTTACGACAATCAGTTAGGGGATTAATCATGTTGTGATGATGCTAAAAGTTGAGGGTTTAGGTAACCCTAGTGTTAGGTACACAACAGGAACCAACCTATTTATCATATTATTAGAGTTTCCAAACAAAGGTTGCAAAGCAAATAATTATTTAAAAGATGGAGAGCTATCCTGTCTATGTACCTAGTATTGATTGCTCATCTAGACAAAGTAACTACCAACTCAAATTTATCATGTCCAATACGACTCACAACATATCATTATTTGAAATGGTCATACATGCTCATGATAAACAGAACAAAATAGGAAATCCTAGAAATCATATGACCGGTGTGGAACCAAACTATTGATAATTTTTCATTAGCCACAGCCATCAAGCACTCAAAGCGCAATTATGGAACTCTAGCAAATATAAAAGGAAAAAAACAAGATTTAAGATGTAACCACACTAGCTCATTTATAAGGCTGGCCAAGAGGCATCGCATTAGAGACTAGACCCACAGCCATTGGTTCATAGCCTACTATGATAACAAAAATGGCAAAGGATGACATCTGTGCATAGTACCCCTAAAAGCAGCATTGCTCTATTTATAGAAATTTTGTGTTTGCAACCAACAATGTTACAAAAAGAACCCAGTCTTTAGATTCATTTATCTATCAGATTAATTTCTAGGAGAAATGCTTTAGTGAACTACATGCGTACTGCAAATGGTAAGACAACTCCATGACAATGCATGCATTAAATACAAATCTAAAGTATTATAAGGAAGAATAACAATGAAACCTAGTCACGCACCATACAAAAAGTGCATGGTCAGATGGAAAAAATGAAACTGAGACACAGTACATTACTAAAAATCATGCCATTTTGTTGAAGCGGTACTACATTAATGCACATGTCTAAGAGACGTGGAGAAAAACAAGGCGATACACAATGACAAATGATATAGCAAAGTGTCATACAGAATTGGCACAAAGCCGAATGGAGAGTAGAAATCCTCGCCAGGGTTGGAGCTCATTGGAGGCGAACCTAGGCTCCTGCCCCTGCTTGCCTGTGACAAATTAGAAGGGTAAGTGTAGTGTAGCATATCAGCTGATACACACTAGGGGCAGCAGACACGTACTAGCTTGTTGGGAGTCATACGTGGCCCATTTTGTCATGATGCCAAGCTAGGTTATTGTACTCAGTTCTTAAGCACAATCGTTCAGCTACAGAGCTATATTCATAGGGATTCACAAAATACAGGCCCTCAAGGAATAGTGACATCTCGCCAGTTGGCACAACACTTGACAATTGGCACCTATATATGCTGATGCTAGAAAATCATCATAGTCCTAAATCACTCTTATTCTCCATAAACTATTAAACTCATATGCCGTTGTGCTTACTATGGAAATTAGGACAACAATATTTAGCACTGGATTAGCCCTCCCTTAATCCAGAGTACGTGTAATGTGTTGATGTACCCAGCGATCATATAATATAATTCTTCTTTCGTCGCAAAAAAAAATGTTCGGCCACGCTCCGCCACTCATAGTTCCCCCTAAAATAGCACTTGGTGTTTTCAATGGACAGGTTTAAGAACAATTCAAGTCTTCAAATTCAAATATATATCTAACAGCTTTCTAAGAGAAACGGCTTTAACGAATTACATATATGCATACTAGAAAAGATGAAACAACCTCACAACGTAGCCACTTATTCTGTTTTACACAAAAATCAAAGCTTTAGGGAGCTGGACCAAGAACAATATTGGAGATGCAGTTTTATTTAAATCATGCCATTTCGTGGAAGTCATGCCAAATTGAAACCACTGAACGTATCTCTGTCCTTCAGCACAAGGAATTATGCACAAATCCAAACTACTTACAGCACTAGGAGATATGTTAGGGACAGAAGAAATTATGCACAAATCCCCTAAATATACAGTTATCATGTTTATTAAAATCACAACCTCAGATGGGACAGAAGAAGCATAAAGACGATTGCCTGGAGAGGAAATAGGAATCCTGAAACTAGAATTGATAGAAGAACTCGAAGCAGAGATATGTTAGGGGCTTAGGGCAGCAGACAAACAGTAGACGAAAAAACCACAAAATTCAGAAACTGTATGTGAAGAATCTGAAGAGTTTAGCAAAGTATACGAACTCCCGTAATAGGAGGAGGAACGCGGATCAAGAACGGAAGCAAAGTAAGACATCAGCAGATGGATCGCACTGGAAAGTGAAAACAGAAATCGAAGGCACATACAATTCGAAAATGATAGAGGCATGGAGCGAGGGAGAGGGATCTAGGAACTCACTGTGACGGGGCGATCGATGGCGGGGACTGTGGCAATGAGCTCACCTCCTGAAGCGGCGCCCACGCGAGCAGTGTCGCCAGAGCAGTCGAGGCACCTCCAGCTCGCGGCGTCGGAGCGCGCGGGGGGCTTCTGATTTGGCGAGCCAGAGGGAGTGCAGAAATCCTGCCGCAGCCTGCAGGTCATGCACATGCAGACGCCATCGCTATCGCAGGGTGAAGCGGCGGCGGCGGCTGGGGCTAGGAATTGGGGATCGGTGGTGTCATAGGGTTTGGGGAGGAATGTGACGAAAGCGGAATGAGGAAAAGGATTTCGCCTCCTTCAAATTTTCGGAATAGTTTTTTTTTGTACACACAAAACCGTTGATGTCAGGGCAGGCATGTGAGAGAAAAATATTGCTTTCTTCTTCCTTGCCGGCGACGCCTATCGGGCTAACGGAATGAGAAAAATGTTTGTCAGTGATGGTGCAAAGCATGTCAACAGTCTAAAGGTTAAATCCTAAGTCCAAGATTACGTTCTAAGAATATATTAAGCCAAAACTTAACGGCACGCCGTGGTGCCCACAAGCTTGGAAGTCGAGCAAAGAGTCTATATAGGCATGCACCAACATGTTATAGAGAGACGAGATGGAAAGACTAGGCATAGATCGCTAATAGTAAAAACTGCAAGAAAAGTGTACGTAGATGTGTGTGTTACGTTAACATTATATGCATTATATATATATATATATATCAGTTTCTCTCATTCCCGCAAGTGTAACAAAATCTCTCCCGCCATCTCTTCGCCCCACACGCTAGCACCCTTAATCAACGTGAGTGCCCCCCAAACTATAGCGGCACGTGGATTTCTTTGCTTCTCCTTCCGCTTCTTCTTCTTCTTCTTGCTAAAACCGCTCCAGCAGCCCTCACCCCCATCCTCCGCAGCTCATCGCCTCTGCTCCTTCCCCAGCCTCCCCTAATCGGAATCGGAGGATTCGGCACCACCGCCCCTGCCCTACCACCGGCCTCGGCCACCAACAGCGACCAGTCGCCGACCCCACTGCCCACCAACGACCTCCACTAGTCGGCCTCTGCCCTCCTCTATCTCATTTGGAGGAAAATGCTGACCCCTCGTTCCTGCCACTGACTCACTTCCCACCCTACGGATGTCCTCCGCCGCCCACTCGGTGGCCCCCTATCACCTTGCTCACCGCCAGTAGAGAACCACCACCTCTACTGGTCCGGCCAGTGGCGGATCTAGAAACCGACCAAGAGGGGGGATAAAACAATACAAGGCTTAAACAATATCGACTCAAAGTGCATCTTTCTTACCAAAATATTTTCCCATTCTAATGCCCTACAATATAACTGAATTTGTGAATCACTAAATACTAAAAATTGAAGACGTACTCCATGAATCCGCCCCTGGATCTGGCCACCACCTCATACTCCTTCTAAGCCCAGAGAACACTAGAGGTTCCCCACCGCCTCCCCGAAACTCGTACAGTTTCCATGAGGAAGACAACGTAGGATGCTGGTTCCAATCACGGATCGATCGCATGCTCATGCATTGGCAACATCTGGATCGGATTTTCCTTGTTAGGCCGATTTCGTTGTTTTGTTCCGCTTCTAATCGTGCAACTAGATCATCACAAGTTATGTTTCTTGTATGTCATATTTTATATATAGGTAATGTCTAGTTTTACACTTTTACTTGGTCAAAAAATGGTGCATTTTAATTATTTACTTTTTCTTTAAAAAATTCTAGCCACTCAGGCTTTCTATTGTCTCTATGACTAATTAATTTGCATTTAAATCTCTATGACTAATTGGAGAAAAAAAAGACGATCCATATTGGTAGCTGCTACGCGAAAGCCAAGCAAGCTAACTACCAACTGGCGGAGGAATGCAGTGAGCTAGCACACTTCGCCACTAGCCTTTTGGGATTCAACATGCACAGCAATGCTGATGCTGCCCAGCCATTGAGAAACAATGGATTGCGACAATGAACTTCAATTACAAGAAAGCATTTGTAATAACAAGGGGTTCCAAATATGTACATCAATAGTTACATAACTTCAATGTTTATTAAAACAATGACCCAGCCTTCATATTACGAGGAGAATCAAAAATAAGTCTTCAATCCAGAACTTCAATATTTATTTATATAATTACATAACTCAAATAGTAACAAATAGTTCCAAATATGTACATCAATAGTTACATGCTTTCCCTCAATAATATAAGAAAGAAGATCCATTTTTATATTTTACAGAAGGTGGAATACAAAATAAAACAATAGACACATCATTGGAGCTTCTCTATATAAAAAATAATCTCTAGACTATGTATTTTCTATCCGTGCAAATGTCTTCAGTCTAAAGAATGTAACTAAATCCTATGCAAGTATTCATCTACAAAATGGATTCCAAATTATAAACTCAGCAGTAAAATCCATGCAGCTAGCTAAGCATGAGAGCAACCACCATCACACAAACGGTATATATAACCTCCAAAAGGAACTAGCTAGCTTTTAAATGTGTATCAAATCCAATCACGTGAACAGTGTGACAACATCTCTTTATCCCCTAACTATCAGCATACGTGGTACGTTCACGACAAGCATATCCATATATTCCATGTACAGCAGGCCAGGTGGTTCAAAGGAGGTGGTGGGAGGCTCACCAGCACCACGGCTGCCATCATATGGAGTACTTGACGATAGTTGTATTCAGCTTTAGCATCATATAGAGGAACTTCTCAACCTTCTCTTCATAGACCACGACTTGCCTGCCATCCTCCATCAGTGGCTGCCCTGTTTCTCTTTGTGCAGTCTCTTTTATCAGAGAAAGGTATGCTCTGATTCTATCCTGAGCGCTTGCATATTCTTCTTAGCATTAGTGCTGATCTCAGAATGTGCTTCCATTGACATCATGGTCACAACAATAACCTCAGCTTGCATCCGCAGATCATACAGATACTTTTTCACAGCAGCTTTTAGCTCCTCGGCTTCTGTGCCCTCTTCTGCTATGCAGAATAGCTGAATCTTACAGCTTTCAAAACCATCTCTGGCAAGTAGGAGCTGAGACAGCAGAAGCATTAGTCCTCCATCCCTCACAATCCAGTATATTGGTCAATGGTCCCATACAGTCTCTAGTACCACTAGTAGAGAACAGACCTTTCATCCGAGGCCAAAATGGGCTCTAGTCCCGGCATTTTTTGCGCACGGGACTAGAGACACCTTTAGTCCCGGTTGGTGTCTCCAATCGGGACTAAAGGTCCCTGCCCAACGGCTACTTCGCTCAGCACAGTGGCAGGGGACCTTTAGTCCCGGTTGGAGACACCAACCGGGACTAAAGGTGTATCTTTACTCCCGGTTGGATCCACTAACCGGGAGTAAAGGTCTACTCCCGGGCCATGCCTCTGACAGGGGTTGGAAAGGGACATTTAGTCCCGGTTGGAGCCACCAACCGGGACTAAAGGGCCCCCTCTATAAATCCTGGCAGTCTCTCCTTCCTCCCCGAGCCCAAGCTGGACCAAATTTGAAGCTCAGTGTTCTTGCCTTCTTTGCTTCTTGCTTCTCCCATTGTTGCTCCATCGATTTCTTCAATTCCTCCGTCGATTCTTCAGTTGTAAAGGTTACCAATCTCATACTCTAATTTTTCATCATTAGCTTATCTCATATTGTTCACTACATATATATATATATATATATATATATATATATATATATATATATATATTGTTTTTATGGTGTTTTTTTTATTTGTAAACAATTTAAGCTCAAAATAACTTATAGTTTGCATATTTGGATGAAGAAAGGTTAAAGTAGGTATTTAAAATTAGTATTCACTTTTCATTTCTAGCATGCATAGCACACTTCATTGTTTAGAGATATAGAGAATTTTATAGTTTCTTAATTTTATTTGTTTATAAAATGAGAAATTTATAGTGCATTAAAAAATGAGTACAGAGAGTAGATGGCAACTGCTTCCGGGTCCTTGGCCTCTCATGGGCTTCCAAAGCGACTTAGGCCAGACCTCCCTCTCATTCCATGCGGCAAGTGTCGTGATGAGACGAAGATTGTGATGGAGTACCGAGTGAAGAAGGAGGGTCCCAACAAGGGTCGTATCTTCTACAAGTGTCCGCATCGCAATGTGAGTTATTTTATCGTTTTTTATTATTATGGTTAGTTTTTACCTATTTTCATGATGGTTGTGATTAAAGTTCTAATTTTTTGTTTTATTTTCAGTGGGATGGCAGTGGACGATGTTCAGGCTTCTACTGGGAGGAAGAGTATGTTGAACTCGTGCAAAAATATCTTGCACAACAGGCAGATACGGCGGCTAATGAGGCAGTGATTCAGCCGAAGAAGCCCAAAGATGTTACACAATCGGGGGATCTGTCTGTTTTAGTTGGGATTGGTCGCGAAATCCTTGTGCTCCTGAAGTGCATTTTAGCTTTGGTTCTTTTAGTGGTAGTTGGGATTGTCTACATTGTAGCGCTGCTTTCATAAATTTGTACCTTTTGTGGTGGCACGCATGTTGTATAAATAATTAATTATGATCTAGGTTTTAATATAGTATTTATGTCATGTAATGCAGATGAGCCGGCATTGGATGTACAATGCTGATCGCCGCTCCCAAGAGTTCATTGACGGCGTGCATTCTATGTTATGTGCAGCCGAGGCAAACAAATGCGACGGTTTCATGTGCTGCCCATGTGCCATATGTAAGAATACGGTGGAATATCCTTGCTCAAGGACTCTTCATTCACACTTGTTCAAGTCGGGTTTCATGCCAAACTATATTTGTTGGACGAAGCACGGAGAAACCGGGGTTGTAATGGAAGAAGGTGAAGAAGAACAATGGGACGACAATGACATTATTCCCGATGGTGCGTGCTTCTATGATACTGCAATGGGAGAAGCTGAAGAAGAGGTAGCCGCAGAAGATGAGGCTGTTGATGATCTTGGTCAGGTCATTCGTGACGCACAAAGAGAATGCGAAAGTGAAAAGGAGAAGATCAAGTTCGAGCGGATGCTAGAAGATCACAAGAAATTGTTGTACCCAACTTGTGATGCAGGGCAGAAAAAATTGGGAACCACACTAGAATTGCTGCAATGGAAGGCAAAGAATGGTGTCTTTGACAAGGGATTTGGAGAGTTACTAAAAATCCAAAAGAAGATGCTTTCGAAGGATAATGAATTGCCCGCCACTACCTACGATGCAAAACAGGTTGTCTGTCCGATGGGGATAGAAATCGAGAAGATACATGCATGTCCTAATGACTGTATCCTCTAGCGTGGCATAGAGTATGAGAAATTGGATGCATGCCCGGTATGTCATGCATCGCGGTATAAGATTAGGCGAGATGACCCTGGTGATGTTGAGGTCGAACGTCCGTGGAAGAAAATCCCTGCCAAGGTTATGTGGTATGCTCCTATACTACCATGCTTGAAACGTCTGTTCAGAAACAAAGAACATGCAAAATTGTTGCGATGGCACAAAGAAGACCGTAAGGTAGACAATATGTTGAGACACCCTGCTGATGGGTCCCAGTGGAGAGCAATCGACAGAGAAATCCCAGAGTTTGCAGATGACGTAAGAAACTTAACGTTTGCTTTAAGTATAGATGGTATCAATCCTTTTGGGGAGCAGAACAATAGCCATAGCACTTGGCCTGTTACTCTAAGTATCTGCAACCTTCCTCCCTGGTTATGCATGAAGCGGAAGTTCATTATGATGTCTGTGCTCATCCAAGGCCCGAAGCAACCTGGCAATGACATCAATGTGTACCTGAGGCCACTGGTTGACGAACTTCTCATTTTGTGGAATAGAGAAGGTGTACGTGTGTGGGATGAGTACAAACAGGAACACTTTGACCTGCGAGCATTGTTGTTCGTAACAATCAATGATTGGCCTGCTCTAAGTAATCTTTCAGGATAGTCAAACAAGGGATATAATGCATGCACACACTGCTTCGGTGATATTAGAGGTGTCTTCTTGAAGAAATGTTGAAAGGTCGTGTACCTTGGTCACTGTCGATTTCTTCCTGCAAATCACCCCGTAAGAAAGAAAGGCAAGCATTTTAAAGGGATGGCAGACCACCTAACCAAGCCTCGCAACCGAACTGGAGAGGATGTACTCAATATGGTCAATGATGTGAAAGTCATCTTTGGAAAAGGACATGGCAGCCAACCTGTTCCGAACGACGCTAACGGTCACGCACCCATGTGGAAGAAGAAGTCCATATTTTGGGAGCTACCCTATTGGCAAGTCCTAGAGGTCCATAGCTCGATCGACGTGAAGCACCTGACGAAGAATCTTTGTTTGAACCTGCTAGGCTTCATGGGTGTGTATGGAAAGCCTAAGGACACATTTGAAGCATGACAGGACCTGCGTTGTTTGAGAGAAAGAGACAACCTGCATCCAAAGAAGACAGATGATGGACGCCATTACTTACGTCCTGCCAGCTACACTCTAAGCAAAGAGGAGAAGGAAATCATGTTTGAATGCTTAAACAACATCAAGGTACCATCTGGATTCTCCTTGAATATAAAGGGTATTATAAATGTGCCAGAGAAGAAATTCTGTAACTTAAAGTCCCATGACTGTCACGTTCTCATGATGCAATTACTTCTAGTTGCATTAAGAGGAATTCTACCTCCAAATGTACGTCTAGCCATCGTGAAGCTATGTGCATTCCTCAATGCAATTTCTCATAAGACAATTGATCCAACGGATCTAGCTAAACTACAGAATGATGTGGTTCAATGTCTCGTCAGCTTTGAGTTGGTGTTCCCTCCTTCCTTCTTTGATATCATGACACACCTCCTAGTTCACCTGGTCAAGGAGATTTTCATTCTCAGTCCTGTGTTCCTACACAACATGTTCCCCTTAGAGAGATTCATGGGCGTCCTGAAGAAATATGTTCACAACCGTGCTCGCCCAGAAGGAAGCATCGCCTAGGGCTATGGAACAGAAGAGGTCATTGAGTTATGTGTTGACTTTATTCCCGACCTTGACTCGATTGGTGTTCCTAAATCGAGACATGAGGGGAGACTAAGCGGAAAGGGCACACTAGGGAGGAAAACATATATTGGTACGGAGGATGATTATTTCAATAAAGCACACTACACAGTTCTACATAACTCCTCTTTGGTAGATCTGTATATTGAGACACACAAGGATCTCTTACGATCCGAGTTTCCAGGGAAGACTGAAGCTTGGATTATGCGTAAGCACATGGAAACTTTCGGCGGTTGGTTGCGAAAAAAATGTCAAGGTGATGAGAGCATCCATGAGCAACTGTATTTATTGGCTATGCAACCATCATGGCATATCATCACATACAAAGGGTACGAGATAAATGGGAACACATTCTACACAATAGCCCAAGATAAAAGGAGTACCAACCAAAACAGTGGTGTCCGCATAGATGCCACAGACCCGAATGGGAATAAGCAGACATATTATGGCTGCATAGATGAAATATGGGAACTAGAATATGCACCTACTTTGAAGATCCCATTGTTCAAGTGCCAATGGTGAAGGTGACCGGAGGCGGGGTAACAGTAGACAACGAGTATGGACTGACAACAGTAGACCTTAGTAATATTGGGTACAAAGACAAACCATTCGTCCTTGCCAAGGATGTGAATCAGGTGTTCTATGTCAATGATATGTCTACCAAACCAAAAAGAGGGAAAAACAATAATGACTGAATCAAAGAGCCAAAGCGTCACATAGTTCTTTCAGAGAAAAGAGTGATCGTGGGAATTGAGGACAAGTCAGACATGTCAGATGATTATGAAAAGGATGACCGAATTCCGCCCTTCAAAGTGAACAAAGACCCTAGCATCTTGGTAAATGATGAGGACACTCAATGGTTACGACGCGATTATAACCAAGGGACATACGTAAAGAGGAAGTTCACTGCTGTGCTCACTTGATGATATAGTGATTTAATGGAGTGTGTATTTGAGATATTATGTAATAATTGTGAATTCAAATGTTTATTATGTCGTGTTTCAAATTAAATCAATGTTTGATATGGTTGGATTTCTGTCTCGAAATGTTAAATTAGGAAATATTAACGTTAAAATGATGTCAAAATAAATTCCCTGTCCAAAACCTATAGTTTTAATTATTTTAATTAAACACTACATTTTTGCATTAATGAAATAATAAATATTAGTTACATTATGTTTCATAATTATAACAAAACATAAAAAATAGATTATAGATTTTACCTATGTGCAATAAATAAAAAGCAAATCCATATTTCTAAACAAATAATTTTCTGCCTTTTATTTAATTTACTATGCATTTAACAAGATTTTAGAATTTGTATTAAAATAAATATTAAAAAAAATTTCCATCATACTCACGGGAAACAAAAATGCAGCCTACCTTTACTCCCGGGTTGGAATCCCACCGAGAGTAAAGGTGGGCTGCATTTTAGAGGCCCGCCAAAAGCACCTTTACTCCCGGTGCGTGTTACCAACCGGGAGTAAAGGTTACTCCTGGTTTGTAACACGCACTGGGAGTAAAGGTGCCATGTATATATCTGCCAGTGCCAGCACAGATCTACGGCCCCTTCTTCTTCCTCGCGCCCCTCGCCTCGCGCGGCCGCCAACTCTGCGTCGCTCGCCTCGCGCCCCTCGCCTCGTGCGCTGCCACTGACACTGCGCTGCCGACGCCGATCTCCCGCGCGCCCCCCCGCACTCCGATCCGCCCACAGCAGAGGCACCCGGCCGATCTCGCGCACGCGGCCGCCAACCCCACCGGTGACACTGCGCCGCGCCGCCCGCACCTCCACCGGCACGGCGCTCCGTACCGCGCGCCTCCACCGACCCCACGGTGCACCTCGATCGAAGTCCTCGCACGAACAACGCCACCGCTGCCGTCCTTCATCCTCTGCACGTCGTTGTTCGCCGACTGTACATCGACCATTGATCGTCCTCGATCGTGCCCTCATTCGCCCCATGTTTTTATGGGTTTTGTTTGTCGTTCGTCCTAGATCGCCGTACGTCGTCGTTCATCATCGTCGTTCGTCATCGTCGTTCGTCGTCGTCGTTGTCGTGTGTTCGTATACCGCGGAGCATCGCCGCCCTTGTGTGTTAACCCTAAACCCTAATCAACATATAATTAACGTGTGTGTTAACCCTAAACCCTAACATATATGTATATATATCGTTAACGCATGAATTTCATTATCAAGATCTTAGAGACATAGAGTATATGTAAACCTATTGTAAACTTTATTTATTTTTTGACGCAAAGTAAACTTTTTATTGTTCATGACATAGAGTATATGTATAAGCCAAAGATTTGGTGTATATACTGTATAGTGACTTCACCCTAGTGTGTGATTGTTTAGCGTTAACGATATATGCGTTAACGAACGTTGATTAGGGTTATCATTAATTATACGTTGATCAAGTTTTAGGGTTTAGCGTTAACGGCCGAGGGTGAATTGCATCGGTGACTAGGGCGAACCGCGTTGTTGATGTCACCGACGTGGTTCACCCTAGTCACCGATGCAATTCACCCTCGGCCGTTTATGTATAGCAAAGATTTGACGTACTATATATTGGTTTTGTTTTTTGAAGCTAGATGGTCGACCCGAGAAACATGGATGAGGAGGAGTTGATGATGCATTTGATCAACACCGGCACACAAGTTGCCAGCGATGACGGTGCTAAAAATAACGTGCAAGAGGATGCAGATGACGGGAGTCAGTACTTAGCTCTTGAACAAAATGGGTAAGAAGATATTGGCCAAGTATATATTTTTTGTTATTAGCTATACATACTAACATATGTCTTATGTGTGCTCATGACATTAAAAATAATGTTTATGTTTTGTAGCCCTCTAGATCGACATCAACAACTACAACGAAGAGTAAAAATGTTCGAGGTCCCAAAAAGCCATTGGAGGGCCACTTCATCATCTTGGAGTTCAATGTGGATACAGGCGAACCGGGGGGGGCCAAATAAAACAAAATTCGTGCACCACTGTGGTTACCTTGTAAGGGACCGGCTCCCGATCAGTACCCGCGAATGGAAGAAGACCAATGCTCCTCATATCAGTTTTGTCTCCGATCGTCACAAGACGTTAATTTGGAATGATGTCTTGGAACATTTCACGCTCCAAACAAATGGTTATGATGATATAATAGATGGTGATGAATTGAAAGAGCGAGTTAGGAATTGGGCAATGAAGAAGATGGCCACCCAGTTTCAGACTTGTAAGAAACACCTATACACGACGTTTGTCAAGAAGAACGTAGCACCATATTTCACTGTCCCAGACCCGATCTCAAAGCAGAGGCCATATTGGGATGAGTTTGTATAGTACAAGACGTCGGAAGCGGGTGTGAGTCGGGTGATAAAGAACGAACGTAATGCCCAATAGAAGATATACCACCATAACTTGGGATCAGGTGGCTACCTAACTGCCATTAAGAAGTGGAACAAAATGGAAGCAGACCTTCTTGCCAAGGGTATCACACCAGAATCACTCGAGTGGGGAGAGCGTGCAAAGAATTGGTTTTTCGTTCATGGGGGAACACTGGACCAGGAGACATGGAAGTGCGTTTATGGCGCAAGACTGCAAGAAGCAGCAGAAAGATTGTTTTATGCTCAGAGAGCTACTGCTAGTGGTGCGTTCAGGCCCAACAGAGAGAAGGATGAACTGACATACGCCATCGGGACTACTGAACACGGTGGCCGAACTAGAGGCAAAGGAAGTGTCTCTGGGAGCATGGATTCCCTCAGGACAGACCTTCCTATAGAAGCCACCAAAGAAAGAAGGAAGAAGAGGCACAGCGGCTCCAGAGGTTGGAGGAAGTGGTGTGTGAATCACAAGAGCGGGAAAAAATCCTTGAAGCGAGAATGCAGGAGGAAATCAGAAGGCAAGTGCAAATAGCAGTGAGTGCAAGCAAGCAGGCATCAGAGCCAGGAATCAACATTAGCCCCCCTTCTTAGATGAAAAGCAGTTGCGCTTCCACAGAGATACCAAATCAAGAGGACACGGGACTACGCTTCCCTGTGGATGACATCACTGAACCTTGTACATTGTGTGAGCTACACATTCCGAAGGGGAATTCCACAATAAAGGTGGCTATCGGTCTTGTTAATCCTATCGACCGAACCAAGACACCAAGGATACATGGGAATATAATCCAAGAAGGATATGCTACCGTCTCGGTAGATAAAGCTGAAAAAGGTTTTAGTGATTTGCCTCTTGACTTTCCTGGAGGTGATGGTGAGAAGACTCTAGGAGAAGCAGAGAAGACATTCATTGTATGGCGCAAGCGCTACATCATCATTCCCGGGATGTCGCCTCCACCTCCACCTCCTCCTAAACTACCTCACCATAGGTGCGGATGAAAACACTAACTCATTAATTTATATTGGCTTAAATAATTAACAATTAGCTCATAATAATATGTCATTCCTTTTTTGTACTAGATCCTCCCCCAACCAAAGTCCAATTGTTCAATCGCCAGATCATCATAGTGCTCTGTACGATGACAATGTGTTGGAAGGTGAGGCTGCATCCACACCATCTCCAAGGAGGTCTCCAATGCCTCCAAGGAGGTCTCCAACGCCTCCCCCACTGCCACCACCTCCAAGGAGGTCTCCAACACCTCCCCTGCTGCCACCACCTCCAAGGAGGTCTCCAACGCCTCCCCCACCCCCACCTACCAAGAAGCCAAGTACTAGCAAGAGGCCCGCCCCGCAAACGAAGAACCAGCCCTCGCCGGCAAAGAAAGCCACCATGAAACCAAGGGCTATTCCCAAAATAATATCTGAAGAGAAGGAACAAGTAACTGATGCATATAAAAAAAGATATGTCCAGATTCTATGACAAACTAAAAAAGGATCAAGAAGCAAGGAGAAACCTGGAGAAACCGTACTTCTTCGTAGCTCCAGATATTCTAAGAAAAAAAGTGGCTTCTTACCAGCAACATCACAACGGGAATCTCGTAAGTCGTCCAAAGAAACGTTAACGGACTATGACCACACTCTCACCAAGTCAATTGAGATGGCATAGAAAAAGAAGCGGGCAGGGAAAGGAGTTGCACAACTCGGACAACAATCGCACAAATCAGTCCCCCCGCTAGTTGTTGGTAATGAATATGGTTCGAATTTAGGATTGATGCATCAGGCAAACATACCTCCGGATGTCGATTTGGATCACCTTGGTGAATTTATTGAAGAGACTGGTCTTGATCTTTACCAGATGTTTGGTCATGGAAACATTGAGAGTGCGCAGGAGGTTGATTTTTGGCAGAAAAAATTTGTACTAGGCCAGAGTTTATACAACCCTGAAGCCTTAGGTGATCTGGGGACGCAAATGTACCTGCTAAACAAGTGGTACATGCAGGCGTCTGCTAAAGGAGACGAATATCTTGGTGTCAGAATTAGAGACAAACATTGGTTCCGTGGCGATGACGTTATGTATGTTCATTACGCAGAATTTCATCAACTATGCCACCTAAACTCTCTAGACAAAGCTATGATTAGCTGCTATTGCCTGTAAGTAATAATTTTGAAGATCTATTATTACAAGTATATGCATATAAATTATCCTAACAAGTATATATATATGTAGATTTACAATGACAGAGCGCAAAAAGAAAGGCTGCAATGAAGTTGGCTTTGTTGATCCCAATATTGTATTCAAAGACCCAGTTACTCCCACGCCTAATTGGAAGCCTGAGTCAGAGAGCAACCTCATGAAGTTCTTAGTGAACCAATGCCACAAGCAGGATATACTCTTCCCCTACAACTTCAAGTGAGTGTTAATAATGTCGATCATCGATCCTTAATGGCTCATATGTTGATTCTAGTTAATTAATGAGTGTTATGCGTTATATGCCTATAAACACATGCAGCAATCATTGGATATTGATGGACATCGATCTGGTCAAAAGTCAATTGATAATCTATGACTCGATGAGAAAACCACAACAAGACTACCAAGATATGATAGATATTATCTAGAGGTAATTTCGGTATCTCTCTAGCAACTATATATATACACACACAAGATGATTAACTATATCTGACGACGTGCAAAATTTTTTATTTTATTGGGCAGTGTTTGGAAAACCTTTATTGAGAATCAACACATGGGAAAATGCAAAGCTCCACTGCATGTAATTCCTTTGAAAGTAAGTCCCCTACATTGTATCATCGATCTTTATTAATTAAACATATAGCTTTCACCGGATCACCAGATTGGATGACGAATCTTTTTCTCGTAAAGTGGTGTCTGAGCCAGGAACCGGAGAACAACTTATGTGGTTACTACGTCTACGAGTTTGTCAAGGAATGCGCACAAAGAACTAACAAAGAGAGACTCAAAGTACGTTAAACTACACTATATATTCATTTAATTATTATTACTTGTGCTTACTATATTTCTTTATACATATATTCATATATTAATTCATTTTTCTTTAATTCAAACCCCTGTAGGCTCAATGGTTGGCTGCAAAGGTCATACGACAAGACCAGCTCAAAGCAATTCAGGAGTCCATAGCCGGATTTCTTAATGACCAGGTCATCGACTCCAAAGGCGAGTTCCACTATGACCCCACACAGCCATGGAAGCCGACGTACAGGCCGGATGAGAGAGGGAATTTGTTATATCACAATGACTGTAATTAAATCTTTTGTAATATACGCACATGAAACAATATGATGTAAAATACACATATATATGTGTGCATGCATGCATGTAAATATATATATATATAGTTTTATACTTGTTATTAATTTAATCCGTCCAATAATGCTTGAATACGAATTCGAAAACCTAGTTTCAAACCAAAATCAATCAAATAATGAAAAGAAAACAAAAAAGAAAAAAAACCTTTAGTCCCGGTGGGTATTACCAACCGGGACTAAAGGTTGCCAGATTGTAGCATGTCAGGAGGCGGGACTAAAGGTCCCCCTTTAGTCCCGGTGCCTGACCCGGGACTAAAAGACACCCCTTTAGTCCTCGATGCTTGCTCCCGGGTGGGGAACCGGGACTAGAGGGGGTTCCCCACCGGGAGCAAAGGTCGTTCCTGCACTAGTGTACTCATTAGGCCACTCATCAAGTCCTTTCACAATAACAATAGCCTTGTTAGCAATAATGCCGACATTTATGATGCTGATAAATGATGGCAGTATCTGTGTTAGATTCTCGGGACGCCATATCTCAGGATATTGCATGACAACAATATTTGGCTTCAAGTTGCCTAGGCCCATTATCTGAACAATGCTGCTGAAACCGTCAGATATTGAGCGAGCAAAGATGATCTCAGAGACACCCTCACAATGCTTATAGTCGTCACTAAGTTGACGATAAGCTGTATTTGCTTCCTCATCTGATTATTCATGGTAGTCACCATCAATGATTGAGACAAAAATCGACATGCCACGGCCCTTTTTCTTCTTGCAATTGGCAAAATCTGTAAGTTTTGGATGACACGTCACATTTTCTGGAAGCTTATCCCAAGGGCAGCAAAATATAAGAGGAATGGGTTACCAATTTTTTGAATGTACGTTATTTGCTGCACAAAAATAATGATAGTTATATAACATGGAGCTTGTAGCTCAGCTAAATAATGTTTATTTTCATGTAAAAATATTCTACCTCCCAGTGATCGGATGCTTCGCAGAGCCAGTTGAAAGTATGCAGTTTTAAATCCATCTCCCCAGTCACCAGCCTTTCCTTTTAAGCTGACGTAGTAGTAGATAAGGCCTGAGAGGTTAAGGGAGACCACGGTAAAAGTCCATGAGATCATAAACATGATAACTGTATATTTAGGGGAAAATTATTTGTCATTAAACTCAAACTATTCAAAATATTTTATAGAGCTCAAGGATATAATTATTTGAGATATAAACCTTTGAAGAAAAAAAGATAAACAGTTCCATGAACATAAATTTCAAATTTTGTACACTTGTTTTCTGATACAGTCTTCAATTTCCATATGCTTCTAAAGATGTTATTACAATATTATTTACAGATTTACGGATTATAAAATGTAGACATACATTTTCCATAAAATATGGTCACAAAAAAAATAGGAATGAAGAAGCATACCCATACATTGAGATGCACCGATCAGCGAAAGGACTGGTGTATCTTCCGACGAGGGCGCCAGCTAGTAATAATATTTGATTAGCCATAATATCCGTGTATGGTTGTATCGGTGTTTATCATTACCCATGAAACATTTGATTCCTACCATGTTATGAAGAAATGAACGTGCATATTACGCATACACCATGTGGCCTTAATTCCTACCTAAAGTGCTTTAAGAGGTGCATACATAGTGAAAAAAGAACATGTGGGAATGTCAAGCACATATCACGTCTAAAATGGCACAACATTCAAGAATTAACTCTAACATTAGTTCACAACTACAAAAAGGATTTATAGCAATGCCTTCTTTTTTATAGGGGCGGCTCTATATTCAGCCGCTGCTACAAATCTATTTGTAGGGGCTGCTGGTACTATTAGCCACCCTACAAATGGCACTATTTGTAGAAGGCGGCTGGATATAGAGGGGCCCACAGATTGACGTCAAATAGTAAAAAATATGTATTGAAATTTAAAGTTTTCAAACATTCTCAGATGGACAAATGACCTAAACAAAAGTTGTAGATCTCGAAAAGTTATACAACTTTGTAGTTGACAACTACTTTTTAATTTGAAAACATAGTCAAGGAAAAATTACGTTTGAATTTCTCAAATTTGAAATTTGAATTTTTCAAATGATCTCGAATGGAGAAACGACCTAAACAAAAGTTGTAGATCTTCAAAAGTTATACAACTTTGTAGTTGACAACTTTTTCATTTGAAATCCTCTAGCTAAGGATAACTACTTTTGAACTTTTTAAATTTGAAATTTGAATTTTTCAAATATCCTCGAATGGAGAAACAACCAAAACAAAAGTTGTAGATCTCGAAAAGTTATACAACTTTGTAGTTGATAACTTTTTGATTTGAAATCATCTTGTCAAAGAAAACTATGTTTGATTTTCTCACATTTGAAATTCGAATTTTTTAAACAGCTTCGGATGGACAAACAGCAAAAACGAAAGTTATAGATCTCAAAAAGTTATACAACTTTGTAGTTGAAAATTTTTTATTTAAAATCGTTTAGGGTCCCAAACACTCAATTTAAATTCGATTGCGCATAATATAAGAAGAAAGAATATCTAATATAACCACAAGTGAGTGTCACACCCCAAAATTTCAAAGTTTGGGATGTGAATAGAAATCATAAATAACATGAATGGTTTTAATATTTGGATAAGATTTACAAAGTTTAGTTTCAGCTAGCGTAAATTTAGTTCCACGGAAAATGTGAATCTTCAAACTTTTCTAAATTAATTTGACTTTGATGTGATGTTTGCTTGCTGCTTGAATTTGTGTTGTGAGTGAGTAATATTTTCGAAACATGTTTAGTAAGTTGTTTATCTTTCTCCAGCTTGTCTCCACCTTGTTCCCTAGCTTAATCTTCTCGTTTGGAGCTTTCCAAAATCTTTTCATTGCACTCCGAATACTTTATTTGGGTTCCTCATGTTCTAAAATGTCTCTGAAATTTATCTCCAAATTTTTGGACCTTTTGCAGTATTTTTCGTGGCTCAAATAGTAATTCTAGACTTTTCTAAAATTATTTTTATTCATGAAATTAATTAATTCCGAAAATAATTAATGCTAACTCTAATCTGTCTCGAACCAAATCTTTTGGTTCTTAGACTAATGGGTCAACGTTTGTACAATTCCCTCTCACGTTGATCCATGTTCTACCTGTTCTTTTGTTTTTGTTTCTTGGCCCATTTTTCTTTGACGAGAGGACATAGATCAAAGAAGCAAGCAACGAGCTCATATGCTTTAACTTTAACGATGATAGACGGCGTCGGCCGGCTGTTTCCTTTCCAATCTAGTATCTGCGATATATGCCGTGCAAGCCAAGGACTCCATATCCATCACGCCATGCCCGTCCATAAATAGCCAGCTCCCCTTCATGTATCTTTCTTCTTTTGGAAACCCTTAAAAATCTGAATTCAATCCATCGAGGATTAATGTCCAGCCCTGCTGCTGCCGCCGCCTTCATCTTCCATGCCCTAGCTGCGTTACGATCCACGCCACAGAGAGGCCGATGGAGAAAACCACACCACCGTCTCAAGACTTCGCACGCTGCTTGTGGCCATTGTCTAACCCTTGCCGGAAACTCACCACATCACGAGAAGGCCATGTCGTGGTCATCTTCTACATGTCCGACTCTGCTCTCCATCAAACGTCTTCCGCGTCTGATGCTGGTGAGCCTATATCCATCGATCTGTCCCCTCTAATAATTCTCATATGTCAACTCCCGCTCACGTTCGTGTGTTCCCGTGATCTTTGCACGAGATCGTCGTCTGACTACCCAATGCATGTTGAGCCGATCAACCTTGTCCGCTTGTCCATCCATGCATCTTGAAGGAAGCTACCACGGACATGCTAAATCTCGCCGAGCTAAACTTCCTACCAGCCCGTGCCCGTCATAGCCAGGAGCTTCATCACGGCAATTGCTAGCACTCAATGCCGACCATCCTTGTGGGTGCAGCAAGCCGGCCAAGCGGGCAGGGCGCCCAATCCATCTTTGGTCAGCACAGGTACGTGAGCACAGATCATGTGGAGAAACTACGTAACTTTCTATCCATTCAATAAGTCTTTCCGCACAAATCCAGATCCTTGTAGTCCAGTCTTAGCATCTTTTGATCCCAAGTTGTTCATCTGTTCTAGCTCTGACTCGATCTGTTGTTTTTGCTGTGTGCTTTTGCTAACGTGAGATATATATTAGCAACTACGATGAGCATGCCACATATTTCTGAATTTTACATTAAAAATACTAATTTGATTAATACGCATACAACATGCTTTTCAAATTAAAAGCAACATAGGATTACACATGGATGTTTGTATATAAATATTAATATGATTAATTAATAATATAAATGTGTTTTTAAATTGTAAATTCCCTAGTTTAAACACCCATCATATAATCTGATTAGATGCTTTCATATGTTTATTTCTTTTGCAAAATAAAGTTTAATGGCTTAAACAATAATATGAGATATATTTATAAATAAAATATGATTAACTTTAACTCGACTTTTGAAAATAAATATGTTATGATACGATTAATCTGAATTAATAAATTTTCATAGTTTCGATTAATTATAATTAATCAAGTTTGTAGTGGTTTCTTTTATAATATAAAACTTGTGACACCCATTTTTAAGACCAAATGGAATGCATAATCTTATGTGCGCCTAGAGATCAATCACACATAAGTTGACAAATTATAAGGGAGTATCATCACAAATGTTATTACATCACGATTATTATCACATAGTCTTTACACAAATATAGCGGGAAATAAAAAGATAAATCTCTCGTGGTAGCTCCAAGCACAGGGACATTGACTGGTTGACTGCAAGTCTAGTAATCTTCAGGGAAGTAGGAGTAGTAGTCACTAATTGCACCATCTGTTACCCATCCGGGATTTTTATCCAAGTAAGAAAAATAAACAAGTGTAAGTACATCTCGTACTCAACAAGTGTAATATGGGGTTCATGAGGCTCAAAGGCATGATATTGGTTTAACAGCACGTAGCTTTTAGTTGGCACAATTTTAGCATATTTATATCATCAATGTGTCTCGACTTGCAATAAACATATGATCAATGTAAAATGAATAACAAATAGCAAAAACTTATTCAACATTAGTGAACAACTATTCCATAAGGGTCCAAGACCACTCGTGACCGTGAGCACGGCTGTTATAATAGTTTTATACTCTGCAGAGGTTGTACACTTTCACTGTAAGTCGTGTTGCCCATATGCCCGGGTTAATTACTCCTAAAACACTTCCAAGGTGAGCAGGCAGGGAAACACTATAAAGTCTTTCAAAGTTCGTCTAACAAGTTAGGGCCATTAGATTCACTCGGCAAACAGATATAGAGCCCCCTTTCATATGACATAAAGATACGCAGCCTATACACATAAGGACAGAGGCCGCACTATACCCGATTCGTCAAGCCATTCTTACGCCAAAAAAGTTACCACTAACAAGCTAGAAAAGGTCCTTCTATATGACTAAAGCCAGAGCCATATAGCCCTCACAGTTGTACTGTAAGTCCCGGATGTTCGCTTACAGATGAGTCCTTAGGGAGAGCAACTAGAGCACCAAAAGATAGTCCAATGCTCTAGCCCCCTTTTTGCATGTTACTAAAAAGTCATCTTTTAATGTTTATTGCATATTCCATTAGTCAAATTACATAATCATAGTTCATGTTAAGCACTAGCAAAGCTACTCAATGCAATATAATAGGTGCCAAGGTAAGGGATCAAAACTAAGTCATCCTTATCAAGGGAATACATACATAATGATTACATTTGCTTATTGTGAATAGGACAACAAGAACAATCCCATGCTATACTTGCCTTGATCAAACTGGTCCTGATGATCTTGCTCGAAGAAAACTCTTGATCACCAGCGAATTGCTCACCGTCTATACTCGATCAACAATAGCAACAACATTCATCCAAAAGCAATCATGCAAAACAAACAAGACTATAATTAGAACAGTACATCAACAGTAATAAAATAAGATAAAAAGTCTTTAAAATGAATCTACAACTCGCTAGGATCACACAGACGCAAAGATCACGAAAAACGGAGCTAAAATGACGAAGTTATGAATTTACTAAGATTTCCTATAGATAAATAATTACTTTAATACAAACTCGAAATTAAAATGTTACAAACCTACTGTACAGTAACACTATCATGTAGAGCTCGCGAATACGAACCTAACACAATTTGAACGGGTCAAATCGGAGTTAAAACAGAGATTTTATGACAAAAACAAGATTAGTGGCAAAAATATAAATATCAGAAAACGTATTTTTGAATTACCAAGATCAAATACGCTTTCAAAAGAATAAAATGGATTCGGGTTTTACGTTTTGGACTGCAGGTTATAATACGCAAAACCGCAGGGACTCTTTAGCAAAAAGTACAGGCGAAGCGGTATCTTCTATTTTCGGCCGTTGGATTCAATTTGGACTGCTATCCAGCGAGAAGGGAAAAGCCCCGCCGGCCATCTACAGTCGCTCTACGGCGGCGCCATGGCCAAACTCGGCCCGAGCTCACCGGAGTTCGTTGAAATCTCCGTCTATACTCGATCAACAATAGCAACAACATTCATCCAAAAGCAATCATGCAAAACAAACGGAAGGTACAGGGAGGGAGAGCGGGACATGGCGAGCTCACCTAGGGCAAAAGTGGAGCCGAGAATAGTCCTAGTGCGAACCGCGGCTTGAGATGGCGGGCGGCTAGGGCTACGTCTCGGGTGTGGCCGCCTCGGGACGATGATGACTGCGGTTGCGGAGCGAGATGGAGCGGAGGGGTGCGCGAGCTCGGATTAAATAGCCCGGAGGTGCTCCAACTAAGGAAAGAAGAGATTGAGGGGAGGGATTCGATCGGTGATGGTTTTGGAAGGCGTCGTTGCCGACGGCTTGAGGAGGGAGGCAGCCCTGACACGTGGGCCCGTGATGTCAGCGAGAGGAAGAGAGGAGAGGGGAACGGTCGCTTGCGCGCGCGAGCTGGGCTTGCGGTGGCTCGGCCCAAGGCGGGGCAGGGGAAGCAAACGGGCCGTGCGCTGACCAACGGCCCGGGAAGCCGAGCAGCCAACCAAAAAGGAGGCGGGGGAGAAAGCAGGAGGCAGCTGGGCCGATGGCCCAAAAGCCAAGAATGAAAAGGAAAACGTTTTCTTTTTCTTTTTCTAATTTTTCCAAGGAATTTCCAAATAGATTTTGAATTTCTCTTTTGAATTTGAATCAAACCACTCAATACAAAAATTCCAATGCAGCAGCATGAGTGCACAATCATGTAGCTAGCCTTATAGTTGATTTTAAATTAATAAAATTTATTATTTTTCTAAGTTTGTATGCTCACAAAAATGCATAATAAATAATATTCACCTATTTGAATTGATGCAAATTTTTAGGGTGTCACAAATCTACCCCCATGGTCATTTTTTTAACGGTAGTTGTTTCGCTCTCGGTGTTTCTTGTGATCTCTGACCGTTGAACTAGCTCTTTTTTAGTACATTGTTTTCTCTTGTGTGGTGTACTATTCTTAGATGCTTTATTTAAAACTCCCAGTAGTCGTTTTTTTAACGGTAGTTGTTTCGCTCTTAGCGTTTCTTGTGATCTCGTGACCGTAGAACTAGCTCTTTTTTAGTACATTGTTTTCTCTTGTGTGGTGTACTATTCTTAGATGCTTTATTTGTTGCTTGTATGTTTGACTATGTGTGGTGCTTGCTACGAGTAGAACGAGAACCGATTGTGAGCGCCGAAGATCAGATGGTGATGACTAGAAGCAAAGTATGAGGAAGTTTGAGCAAATGTAAAAGGCTAGTATAATATGTGGCTTTTCCTTGATACCTAATAACCTTATGTCACTAAATTCATACTTGCATGTGTCCAATTTGATCTACCCCTAAGGACTTGCCTAGATGCTATTATCCTGATCCTTGATACCTATGCATATGGGTAGTTTTGCTAGTTGCTCTACTTAATTAATGATGAAAGCTCCTTAATATTGACTAATGGCAAATGCAATGATGTTTAAAATGTGCTTTTTAGCAACATGGAATCCCTAAGGACTAATCTGTGAGCAAAATCTGGGACTTAGAGTACAACCATGAGAGCTATATGGCTCTGGCTTTAGTCAAGTATGAGGACCTTTTCTAGCTTGTTAGTGGTTACCGAGAGGCGCAAAAGAGGTTTGCCACCGTTGGGTATAGTGCGGCCTCTGTTCCTAAGAGTACTTCTGTGTGAGTGCCTTTTTGAAAGGGGGGCTCTATATCTGCATGCCATTGAAACCTATAGCGGCTACTTGTTAGACAAACCTTTGAAAGGCTTCATAGTGAACCCTGCTGACCTTCCTTGGTAGTGGGTCAAGAGATTAGCTACCTTGAGCGAAAGGGTAAATCACGACTCATGGTGAAAGTATACAACCTCTGCAAAGTGTAAAACTCTTTTAACATCCTTGCTCACAGTCACGAGCGGCTTGAAAAACTGATGGTATATTTGGTTCTTATTGTTATTCTACGATGTTCAGGATGCTCATGTTTAATCATTATTGTACTATTGTCATTACTTATGATCATGTGGGAATTGGAGCTTAAGTATAATCTAGCAACTTAGATTCTAATGATAAAACTTGATGCACTAAAAATGCTTACTGCTGTTAAACCGTGTCTAGCCTTTTGAGCTTTCATTCGACCATGTTACATTTGCAGAGTACGACATGTGCTCACCCTTGCTATTTCCCCACATCCTAGTCTCTAGTAGAAGCTGCTCAGAAGATTTAAGAAGACATGGAGGAGTTTCTAGAAGACTGACGGAAGTGCTAGGCGTACGTTACCCCTAGTCAGTTGTCCCGCGATACTCTGATGTAATTGTTAATATAGCTATGTATACGTTATTTAATAACATTGTTTCGGATAATATTCACTTTGTTGTTGTATGTGTGGACTTTCTCGCACACATATGGCGAGCCTGATTTTGTTCTTCTGGGTGTTACAGTGAGTGTGAGGTGCAGTGGTTAAAAGAGTACCGCATGAGGGTAGGTCGCCGTTTCGATCCCCAGTGGCCACAAAGCTTGCGTTTTTTGCACGAAAAATGGTGCCTTCTGGAGATGGATTTGTAGGGCCGGCTAGCAAACCGGGGTTAAAAAATCCCTATTTTTAACCCAGTTTTATGATTTCTGGAAACGGATTTATAATAGATCTGCCCCTACAAATAATCAACCGCCCCTACAAAACCAATTTGTAGGGGCAGCTAGTAAACTGCCCCCTACAAATCATCGATTTGTAGCGATCAGGGAGTATGATGTATATGCTCCACCCACGGGGAAGGCTACTGGTAGCCATGTACTAGTTTGATTTTGAGTGAAACTCGTTCGTACAAAACTTGCAATTCAAGGCGTAGTCCATTGTTTAAATTGTGAATGAGTGTAACTTGAAGCTCTAGGCAGATGTTGAACTTAACAGTCTCTACTGAAACACTAGTATATAAATAGTAGTGGGAGAATAAAATATCTATACTGGGCAGTTGAGATCTGGTGGGGAATTGCTAGAATTTATATGGATAGTTCCCCTAAATCCAGATGAAGAAATTCTAAATAAATCTCAAAAGACCTGTGTTCCCGAATGGGCTTTAATGTTTAAACCCATGAGTAGAGGTGGAAGGTACAACATCAATTAGTATCATATTGCTAGTTGATGTGAAGGTAGAGGGTTCTCCTCCCTATCAATTAGATGTTGCACCTCCTCCCACCTCTACCTATGGGTTTAAACATTAAAGCCCATTAGGGAACACAGGTATTGGGCCTTTGAGATTTATTTAGAATTTCTTCATATGGATTAGGGGAACTATCCATATAAATTCTAGCAATCCCCCACCAGATCTCAACTACCCAGTATAGATATTTTCATTCTCCCACTACTGTTTATATACTAGTGTTTCAGCAGAGATTGTTACATCCACCTAAAGCTTCAAGTTACACCTATTCACAACTTGAACAATGGACTATGCCTTGAATTACAAGTTTTGTGCGAACGAGTTTCACTCAAAGTCAAACTCGTACTTGGTTTCTAGTAGCCTTCCCCGTGGGTGGAGCATATACATCATACTCCCTGGTCTCTTTATGAGCTTACAACAAATCACTCAAATCTCATAGACTACGACGTTTTACAGTCGGACTCATATAGGTATGTTCTTTCAAGAATGCTCTGCAGGACAGCACCTTCGCTTGTTAAAGCCAATAGAACACATTAAGGCATTTGTCAACCTTCCTTACAGCGCCTCATCACTCTGAGAGTATTGCATCTTCACTTAGAGAGGGTTATAGGTTACTCTCCTCAGTTTACCAATAGCTTGTTCTTCCCATATCCTTAGTCATGAGATCTCCGATCAGAAACGTTCGGTTACTACTGTTGTAAACTCACATGGGTCTTATACCCATCTCTCTTGATGCAATTTCTATCACATTCCATGATAGCCCTTTTGTAAAGGGATCTGCCAGGTTTTTATCTGTTTGCACATAAGCCATAGCTATTACTCCAGAATTTCTTAACTTCCTGATAGACTTGAAATGTCTTTTAATGTGTCTTGTTGACTTCGCATTTATCCTTAGCACTGTTCACTTTAGTAATCACTGTTTGATTATCACAGTTCATAAGGATAGTCGGTATTGGTTTCTCAACCACCGGTAAGTCCAACAAGAGCTCACGCAGCCACTCTGCCTCTGCAGAAGCTATATCTAAAGCAGTAAGTTCTGCCTCCATGGTTGATTTAGTCAAAATAGTCTATTTGCAAGACCTCCATGACACTACGCCACCTCCAAGAATGAACAAATACCCACTAGTGGCGTAGAATTGATCAATGTCAGAAATCCAGTTTGCATCACTATATCCCTCAAGCACAGCTGGGTGCTAAGAATAGTGATGGTTTGGTAGGGGCGGCTGGCCAAACCGCTCCTACAAACGCTCTAAAACCGCCCCTACAAACCCTGTGTGCCGTAGTGGCTAAAGCTATTCGTATGGCTATGATGTCAAAGAAAGCTAATTCGGCTAGCTCAGCAATCCCTTATGATTATATATGGAATCATGATAGGCCAAACAAGGAGTATACAATTGGAAATGCTACAGAGGCTAATGCTTCAAGCGATAGATCATCATGATAATTTCGCAAGATCATTTTGGCCCAATCCCTACAGGACATGACTAATTAAGAAACATCGATGTCCTATTTGGAGAAACTTGGGAAGAGTAGATTGGATGTACGCAAAGTGTGCTCATTTTCATCACATAGCCGGCATTCCTTGACAAATAAGATTGGTTGGTTGCTCAGTCAGTAGCACTAAAAGGGGTATGAAGATGACGAAGACCATGGGGACTAGTTTCTTTATACCAGAATGTTTAATAATTTGGCCACTTACCAATCTTATGTCATTTTCTTCTTTCTAGTCACAGGTATGCTTTACCTTATTGAAATGTAGGTAAAATAATATATACTAATGCAACACTCGAAACAGGCAAACAAACAAGAAGGGCTTCGTTCGAATATTTGGGACGATGAATGAGGCTTCGTGACATAGTTGCTTGAATGGTTACCCTATATGGGCTATCCGATTGTTTCTTTTCTTTAGCAATATATTTAGTTAGACAATACCTTTTGTTTCTCTTTTTGTTGCAATGACGTGTTCTGAATTGTTGCCATATTTTTATCCATATATGTAGTTCTGCTTTACTTTGGTTCATTTATGTGTGCGTTCATTTATGCAGTTATGCTTTACTTTGGTTCATTTATGCGCATGGATTTGAGTTTTGCATCAGATTGTTCTTTCATTTGATTTTTGTACTCTTTTTTGCAATTTTAGTGATATGCTAATATATATTGATTATTCCAGGTGATGCAACTGAACCAAATGTTGTTAGCAACGAACAATATATTCCCGAGGAGGAAGCAGGTAATCAAAACCCATCGAATTGAAACACTTGAAATAATGCATTGGAGAACTAGGAGCTCCCTTATGTTGTAATGTTATGTAGGCACAGTGCACCTCGAGAACCCTTCAAATGTAGAAGGCATTCTGGTAGAGGATCCTACAGGTTTTTGTATTTATTTAATTTTCTTATGTCTGTGGTTTCATTTGATTTACGAATATATTCAGGACTGTAGTGTTGATATGGTAACATTTATTAATTTGTTTCTAGACAATCCTACAAGTAATGTTGTTTCTTCTTTGACATTTTCTTCAGGCTAATGTTTCATTTATTTATCCACTTTTAACATTTGTAATTATATGTTTTGAATATGTTTTGATTCTTTAATTATAGTGCAACAACCAAATGATATCAACAATGACCAACAGATTATGGAGCAACAAGCAGGTAAATTATAACCTTTCCAATTGGAGACCCTTCAAGAAAGGTCTAGTGTTAAACTAAGACTTCTGTGATGTTGTGTGATATGCTAACATATATTGGTTTTCCTAGATGTTGAGAACCAACCAGACGTTTCCGTTAATCAGCAATACCTTCCAAACGAACAAGCAAGTATGCTATAACTCATCCAATTAGTGATCCTTCAAAAAGTGCAGTTGAGAAAGTAAAATTTCTATGACATAATATTTCTGTACGTAACCATAATGCAAGACGTAAGAAAAAATATTTATTTCCTACCATATATTAAACTAATCTTTTTTATTGTCCAGACACCATGTGTCCACAACTTCTGCCAAAAAATATTTTAAGAGGTGGATAACTGATGGAAATAGGATATGTGGGAAGTGTAGTGCACATATCCTGTCCGAAATGGCACAAAAGAAAAAATAAATCAACTCTACATTGGTTGAAGCTATCCGAATGGCTCATCACAATGAAAGCTAAGCTGGCTCAGCAATCTCATATACTTATATAGGAATGATGATAGGTCCAACAAAGAAATTTTCTAGGTTCTTCTCTATGGAATGCCTGGATATGCATCAAAAAAGTGAGGGCGACTACAGGGCGGTGACCGAAAGTCCATCTCCGTTGTTTGTCCAGCAACGGAAAGCACAGGCCGAAGATATTCTGATATCACTATTCAGTTTCAGTCCTCATGACCCAGACCGAGGTGGTGCGCAAGAGGAGGTGATATGGAAGGAACCGAAGGCGGCATCAAATGCGCTCGAGGAGGTGATGAACAATCGTAAACATGTGTGTCATGGCCACAAGGGTACATATAAGTTCTTTCTATTAGACATGTATATGTGTGTGTGCTGTACACATTGTCTTGTAACACAAGATGTGTACAACACATATAAATGTCTAATACTTTATTTGTGTATTTTACTTTGGGTAGACATAATAAGAGTCTTATATACAATGTTTCTGTAGGCATCATACAGCAACACAACTTTTCAAACACCGGAGACGACATTGTGGAAGATTGTTCAAGTAATGCTAGTGCTTCTTTGAGTTTTGCATCAGATTGTTATTTCATTTGATTTTTGTACTCTTTTTTGCAATTTTAGTGATATGCTAATATATATTGATTCTTCCAGGTGATGAACTGAACCAAATGTTGTTAGTAACGAACAATATATTCCTGAGGAGGAAGCAGGTAATCAAAACCGATCCAATTGCAAACACTTGAAATAATGCATTGGAGAACTAGGAGCTCCCTTATGTTGTAATGTTTCTGTAGGCACAGTGCAGCTCGGGAACCCTGCAAATGCAGAAGGCATTCTGGAAGAGGATCCTACAGGTTTTTGTACTTATTTGATTTTCTTGCGTCTGTGGTTTCATTTGATTTACAAATATATTCACGACTGTAGTGTTGATATGGTAACATTTATTAATTTGTTTCTAGATAATCCTATAAGTAATGTTGTTTCTTCTTTGAGTTTTTCTTCAGGCTAATGTTTCATTTATTTTTCCACTTTTTAACATTTGTAATTATATGTTATTAGTATGTTTTGATTCTTTAATTATTGTGCAACAACCAAATTATATCAACAACGACCAACAGATTATGGAGCAACAAGTAGGTAAATTATAACCTTTGCAATTGGAGACCCTTCAAGAAAGGTCTAGTGTTGAACTAAGACTTTTGTGATGTTGTTAGATGAGTCAAGGGCCTATTGGGCCTTAGCCCGTTAGGGTTAATTAGTCGCTTGCTTAGGGGCCAAGTAAGACCTCTTCTCTATATAAGGAGAGGAGATGTATCAATCTAATCAAGCAAGAGATTAGAAGGAAAAACCTTCTCTCTTGCCAGCCGTGGGCGAAGCTCCGCGGCCGGCGTTCCTAGCGCCCCTCATAGCCCCAGCCGCCGGTCCTCTGCCTCTCTCTCGCATGAACAGTACCCGCGCATACTGTAGCACCACGGGTACTGTAGCTCTAGCCGCCGCTCCTCTCTTCCTCCTCAATCCTCTCGATCTCAACCGCGTCCATAACAATCTGATATCGGAGATGCCAGGTTACGATGAGCCGCCGCCGGTCACTTCCTCACCGATGACGCCGGATCAGCTGACCGCGGCCATCACCGACCTCGCACGTTCCGTCATCGCCATCCAGTCCTACCTCGGCATACCGCCGCTGCAACCAGCCAGCTGGCCGTTGCCGCAATCAGCCATGGCCTCTCTGCCACCGGTTTTCCACTACGGGATGCTAGGTTACGGCACAACGCTGCTGCCGGGCACGACGCCGCTGCCGTTCCAGGACGTGCAGCCAACGGTGTAGCCAACATTGTCACAGATCAAGCAGCGAAAGGATATCGCAGTGCAGCCGATGCTTATTCACCAAGTGTTGGCTGTGGTGCGGCTGCAAGCTGCTGCGCGCGGTCTCCGAGCACGGCGGTGGCTGCAGGAGATGCGCCAGAAGATGCAGGAGGTGGTCCTAGCGGCGGTACGGTTACAGGCTGCAGCACGCGGACTCCTGGTGCGACAGCAGGTGCGGGAGATGCGTGGGTTGCAGCTGGTGTCTGTGCACCGTGCCCCTTTGCTTCGCCGCCAAGCTGCGTTTCACCACATGGAGGGCCCCGATCTCGTCCGCTGCGTCATGAAGATCAGGCGTGCCATCGCCACCTCGGGTGGCGAACTCGGCGTCTACAGCGCCGGCGTTTGGGGATGCGGGTGTGTGGCCACCCATAGGCGGACCTTAATTGGCGTTGCCGTGCTCTGGCACTGGCCGCCGCGAGGGCGCCTCCGCTGGCCACAAGTTCGCCTTCATCAGCCTCCTCCAATTCAATGTCAAGGCCACAACCCGGCCTTTGTTGAGGGCCGAACCCTCTCTCTTCAAGCTGCTGGATGGGGGCCACCTTTATTCAAAGATGCAGTGGAAATAAAGAGTTCACGTCGTACCTTATGGCCGAATAACTAAATAAGCTGAGATGTTAAAGGCTTGTTTTTAAGTGATAGATTTGTGTCGAGTCGAGTTAGGTTGCAGCTCGAGGACGAGCTGCATGTCCAGGTAGGGTATAGTGTTAGAAGAGTCAAGGGCCTATTGGGCCTTAGCCCATTAGAGTTAATTAGTCGCTTGCTTAGGGGCCAAGTAAGACCTCTTCTCTATATAAGGAGAGAAGATGTATCAATCTAATCAAGCAAGAGATTAGAAGAAAAAACCTTCTCTCTTGCCGGCTGTGGGCGAAGCCCCGCGGCCGGCGTTTCCAGCGCCCCTCACAGCCCTAGCCACCGGTCATTTGCCTCTCTCTCGCATGAACAGTACCCGCGCGGTACTGCAGCGTCGTGGGTACTGTAGCTCTAGCCGCCGCTCCTCTCTTCCTCCTCAATCCTCTCGATCCCAACCGCGTCCATCAAGGGCCTATTGGGCCTTAGCCCGTTATGATTAATTAGTCGCTGGATTAGGGGGCCAAGTAAGACCTCTTCTCTATATAAGGAGAGGAGATGTATGAATCTAATCAAGCAAGAGATTAGAAGGAAAAACCTTCTCTCTCTTGCCGGCAGCCAGCGTTCCCAGCGCCCCTCACAGCCCTAGCCGCCGGTCCTCTTCCCTCTCTGTCGCATGAACAGTACCCGCACGGTATGTAGCACGTGGTACTGTAGCTCCGCTGCCGCTCACCTCAATCCTCCCAATCCCAACTACGTCCATAACAGATGTTGTGTGATGTGCTAATATATATTGGTTTTTCTAGATGTTGAGAACCAACAAGATGATGTCGTTAATTAGCAACACCTTCCAGACGAACAAGCAGCTCATCCAATTAGTGATCCTTCAAAAAGTGCAGTTGAGAAAGTAAAATTTCTATGACATAATATTTCTGTACGTAGCCAAAATGCAAGACATAAGAAAAATATTTATTTCCTACTATATATTAAACTAATCTTTTTTATTGTCCAGACACCATGTGTCCAGACACCATAAGTCTTAAAAATATTTTAAGAGGTGGATAACTGATGGAAATAGGATGTGTGAGAAGTGTTGTGCACATATCCTGTCCAAAATGGCACAAAAGAAAAAATAAATCAACACTACATCGGTTGAAGCTGTCTGTATGACTCATCACAAAGAAAGCTAATTAAGTTGCCTCAGCAATCTCATATACTTATATAGGAATGATGATCCAACAAAGAAATTTTCTAGGTTCTTCTTCACTGTGGAACGCCTGGATGCATCAAAAAGTGAGGGTGACCACAGGGCGGTGACCGGAAGTCCATCTCCATTGTTTGTCCAGCAACGGAAAGTGCAGGCCGAAGACATTCCAAGATCACTATTTAGTTTCAGTCCTCATGACCCAGACCGAGGTGGTGCGCAAGAGGAGGTGATATGGAAGGAACTTGTGGAGGCATCAACGACGCTCGAGGAGGTGATGAACAATCATAAACATGTGTGCTGTAAACATGTGTGTGCTGCACGTGCATGGCCACTAGTTTATATATAAGTTCTTTCTATTAGACAAGTATATGTGTGTTGTACATAATGTCTTGTACCACAAGATGTGTACAACACTTATAAATGACTAATATTTTATTTGTGTGGACCGGAATGCCCAGCTTCCTCATCAGCACAGACTGGGCCTGCAGTGTCGCATTCGCCGCCCGCGGCTTGGCAGCTAGCCGCGTGCTCCGCTTGAGCGTGACCACCGTTGCTGGAGTGCGAGACCTGCGGAGGATTGGTGCAGCCTTGATTACAGGCGTCTGGAGCGGGATGCAGATCGCTGCCTCAATGTCTCCGATCTGTGTTGTGCCCGGCGATCTTGCGGGCGAACCGGGCACCGGCGACCTCGCTGGCGAGGCAACGACGGCCAGGAGCGAGCGTCCAGGTGTGGGTGCCAGGGCTTCAAACTCAAGCACATCCCCCTCCCTAGGGACTGGGCCTTCATTAATAACAAGTTGGCCGAGATACATAGCTCCATCATCAATAGTGGGCTTCAAAGTGAACACAGCCCAGTCCCCATCAGGCTGGGCATCAACGGCCTCCTTCATACTCCATTGGTCCCCCAAATGGGCCGAGCGACAGGGGCCCAGGTCCGGCGACCTGAGGTCCGACCTCACAGTATGGCGATCAACGTAGGGGGTGCAGCTTTTGAACTCAGCCAACGGGTCGATGGGGTCCAAACGCAACGGCGTGCCTTCGCGCGGACCGATAACACAGGGGTCAACAATATCAGCCTCCCTGGTTAACCCACGCGTCTCTTGCACAGCGCCCATAGCAGTGCTTTCGGCGATTGCAGCACTGCTTGCAGCAAGCAGCAGGTTGTCAGACGGCGATGCGACGTCCGCGATCTCGCGGCCCTCCACACCGCGTCCCGCGTCAGCGCGGGTCCCAGGTAGCTCACGAGAGGCCGAACGCAGGGGGTGTTGCCATGCACCGAACACCGGGGCCCACCCACGCTGACCTGGACGCCCTCGGTAGATATATTGCTGCCTTCAACGAGCCGCCGACGCCGACAAAGGTGGAAGCACTCCAGGCCCTTTTCTCGCCTGAGTTTGATCCGGTGGCCATGAACCTCAACATGGTCGACCTGGAAGAAGGGGAGCTGTGAATGGCTGCGCTCCGACCTGTCGCACAAACGTGTACTTATGACGGACAACTGCTTAGTGTGGAATGTTCGTGGTCTCAATGACCGCGACCGTCGCAATGTCATGAGGGATGTTGTTTCCCAGGAGCGTGCTACGCTCGTGTGTCTCCAGGAGACAAAACTTCCAAACCTGTGTACTGCTTTGGTTAATGAGATACTAGGAACTATGTTTGATTATGATTGTCTTCCGTCGGTTGGTGCCGCTGGAGGCGTGCTCGTCACAGCTTCTGACCCTGTCCTGGCATCGTCGATTGAGGAAGAAGCAGGAGAGTGGTGTCGCGCAGGTTTCAGGCACCTGTCGCCTCTGCTTGCCATGATATAAGCAGGGCCTTCTAGCTGTCGCAACAAGTTCTTTCTGTAATAGTCTATGTGTGGTGCCATTCGGCTGTGTAAGCTTCGGTAATCTCTGATTACAGAAGCAAAAACTTTGATTTGTATTTCACTCTATTCCTGCTTAATGAATTCCGTGCAGCATGCACGTTCGAGAAAAAAAATATTTTATTTGTGTATTTTACTTTGGGTAGGCTTAATATTCATGTACAACTATCTGTCATTATCCATTAGACATTTGTTTTCTACTGTATTCTGAACTAATAAACTTTTTTGTTGTGCAGACACCTAGTGTCCATAGTTTCTACCAAAATTGCTTCTTGAAGAGGTGGATACCCGATGAAAATGAACATGTGGGAAATGTCATGCACATATCAAGTCCAAAATTGCACAACATTAAAGAATTAACACACATTCAAGATTTAACCCTTTCAAGAACATACTCCCTAAAGTAGCTAAAGATCTCGTCTTGTTTGACTGCCTGATCCCGAGAGAATGTCACGAACATTGAGCAATAGTCCTCTGACACAGTGAACATGACCCTAGCATAGGGCACTTCGAGCTCTGGGTTGCAGCCGACGAGGCCCGTCTAATAGTACTGCAGCAAGTGGTAGAGGCGATCATCGAAAATGAGCGTGCACACACCATCGAGGCAATCGGCGACTAGAGGGCGGCTAGAGGGCGGTGACTATAGGCCTACAGAAACATTTTATATAGGACTCTTAATTAGTTTCCAACATCAATGTTTGAAATATGTCTAGTTCGATGGGCAACAATGTTACCTGTTTGATCCTCTTGGATAGGATGTTCATTGTTTGCACCATTTGATATGTCTACAGAACCTAGAAAAAATATATTGAAAGATAGGTCAAGCTACTATTGGACTAACTTTTAAGACTTTTTTGTGACATACATTTACTTTTGTCACTAAGTTGTGATGCCTCTAGAAAAAAACATCATAAAATAGTTGATTTACTAACATTTTGACCTGATGTCATGCCACAAACGTCATAAATCAGCACATTTCTTGAAGTATATTCTGGCAGTTGGAAGTCCACCTCCGTTGGTCATCTAAAAATGGAGAGCGCAAGTTGAAGACATTCCAAGATCACTATTCAATTTCAGTCCTCACGACCTAGACCGAGGTGGTGCGCAAGAGGAGCTGATATGGAAGGAACTGGAGGAGGCATCAATGGTGCTCGAGGAGGTGATGAACAATTGTAAACATGTGTGTGCAGCACGTGCATGGCCACTAGTTTATATATAAGTTCTTTCTATTAGACATGTATATGTGTGTTGTACACAATGTCTTGTAACACAAGATGTGTACAACACTTATAAATGACTAATATTTTCTTTGTGTATTTTAATTTGGCTAGGCATAATATTCATGTACAACTATCAATCATTATCCATTAGACATTTGTTTTCTGCTGTATTCTGAACTAAGAAACTTTTTTGTTGTGTAGACACCTAGTGTTCATAGTTTCTACCAAAATTGCTTCTTGAAGAGGTGGATACCTGATGAAAACAAACTAGTGGGAAATGTCATGCACATATCGAGTCCAAAATGGCACAACAATCAAGAACTAAATCTAACATTCAAGATTGAACCCTTTCAAGAACATACTCCCTGAAGTAGCAAAAGATCTTGTCTCGTTCGACTGCATGATCCTGAGAGAATGTCATGAACATGGAGCGATAGTCCTCCAACACAGTGAAGATGATCCAAGCGTAGGGCTCTTCAATCAAGACCCGTCGGATTGTGGTGCAGCAAGTGGTAGAGGCGATCGTCGAAAATGAGTGTGCACACGCCATCGACGAGATCGGCAACTAGAGGGCGGCTAGAGGGTGGCTAGAGGGCGGTGACTCTATGCCTACAGATACATTGTATATAGGTCTCTTAATTAGTTTCCAACATCAATATTTGAAATATGTCTAGTTCGTTCAATTGGCCACAATGTTACTTTGATCCTCTTGGACAGGATGTTCATTGTTTGCAGCATTTGATATGTCTACAGAACCTAGAAAATATTTTGAAAGATAGGTCAAGCTACTATTGGACTAACTTTAAGACATTTTTTGGGACATACATTTACTTTTGTCACTAAGTTGACATGCCTTTAGAAAAAACGTCATAAACTAGTTGATTACATTAATTTTGAACTGATGTCATGCCAGAAACATCATAAACCAGCACATTTCTTGAAGTATATGCTTGCGGTTGGAAGTCTATCTTCGTTGTTCATCCAACAACGGAAAACGCAAGCCGAAGACGTTCCGAGATCAATATTCAGTTTCAGTCCTCACGACCCAAACCAAGGTGGTGCGCAAGAGGAGGTAATATGAAAGGAACTGGAGGAGGCATCAATGGCGCTCGAGGAGGTGATGAACAATCATAAACATGTGTGTGCAGCACGTGCCTGCCCACTAGTTTATATATAAGTTCTTTCTATTAGACATGTATATGTGTGTTGTACACAATGTCTTGTAACACAAGATGTGTACAACACTTATAAATGACTAATACTTTCTTTGTGTATTTTATTTTTTGTAGGCACAATATTCATGTACAACTATCTATCATTATCCATTAGACATTTGTTTTCTACTGTATTCTGAACTAATAAACTTTTTTGTTGTGCAGACACCTAGTGTTCACAGTTTCAACCAAAATTGCTTCTTGAAGAAGTGGATACCCGATGAAAACAAACATGTGGGAAATGTCACACACATATCGAGTCCAAAATGGCACAACGTTAAAGAATTAACTCTAACATTCAAGATTTAACCCTTTCAAGAACATACTCCCTAATGTAGCTAAAGATCTCATCTCGTTCGACTACCTGATCCCGAGAGAATGTCACGAACATCGAGCGATAGTCCTACGACGCAGTGAACATGACCCTAGCGTAGGGCTCTTCGAGCTCTGGGTTGCGGCCGACGAGGCCCATCTCATAGTAGTGCACCAAGTGATAGAGGCGATCGTCAAAAATGAGCGTGCACACGCCATCGAGGAGATCGGCGACTAGAGGGTGGCTAGAGGGTGGTGACTCTATGCCTGAAAAAACATTGTATATAGGACTCTTAATTAGTTTCCAACATCAATGTTTGAAATATGTCTAGTTCGATGGGCTACATTGATACCTGTTTGATCCTCTTGGACAGGATGTTCATGGTTTGTAGTATTTGATATGTCTACAGAACCCAGAAAATATATTGAAAGACAGGTCAAGCTACTATTGGACTAACTTTAAGATGTTTTCTGTGACAAACATTTACTTTTGTCACCAAGTTGTAATGCCTCTAGAAAAAACGTCACAAACTAGTTGATTTACTAACATTTTGACCTGATGTCATGTCATAAACCAGCATATTTCTTGAAGTATATTCTGCCGGTTTGAAGTCTATCTTCGTTGTTCGTCCAACAACGGAAAGCGCAAGCCGAAGATGTTCCGAGATCAGTATTCAGTTTCAGTCCTCACAACCCAGACCAAGGTGGTGCGCAAGAGGAGGTTACATGAAAGGAACTGGAGGAGGCATTAATGGCGCTTGAGGAGGTGATGAACAATCGTAAACATGTGTGTGCAGCACGTGCCTGCCCACTAGTTTATATATAAGTTCTTTCTATGAGACATGTATATGTGTGTTGTACACAATGTCTTGTAACACAAGATGTGTACAACACTTATAAACGACTACTACTTTCTTTGTGTATTTTACTTTTTGTAGACACAATATTCATGTACAACTATTTATCATTATCCATTAGACATTTGTTTTCTACTGTATTCTGAACTAATAAACTTTTTTGTTGTGCAGACACCTAGTGTTCATAGTTTCTACCAGGTGGATACCCAATGAAAACGAACTAGTGGGAAATGTCATGCACATATCGATTCCAAAATGGCCCAACATTCAAGAACTAACTCTAACATTCAAGATTTTACCCTTTCAAGAACATACTCCCTAAAGTAGCTAAATATCTCATCTCGTTCGACCGCCTGATCCCGAGAGAATGTCACGAACATGGAGCGATAGTCCTTCGACGCAGTGAAGATGACCCTGGCGTAGGGCTCTTCGAGCTCTGGGTTGCGACCGACGAGGCCCGTCTGATAGTGGTGCACCAAGTGGTTGAGGCGATCATCGAAAATGAGCGTACACACGCCATCGAGGAGATCGGCGACTAAAGGGTGGCTAGAGGGTGGATAGAGGGCAGTGACTACATGCCTACAGAAACATTATATATAGGACTCTTAATTAGTTTCCAACATCAATGTTTGAAATATGTCTAGTTCGATGGGCTACAATGTTACCTGTTTGATCCTCTTGGACAGGATGTTCATTGTTTGCAGCATTTGATGTGTGTACAGAACCTAGACAATATATTGAAAGATAGGTCAAGCTACTATTGGACTAACTTTAAGACGTTTTTGTGACATACATTTACTTTTGTCACTAAATTGACATGCCTCTAGAAAAAACATCATAAACTTGTTGATTTACTAACATTTTAACCTGATGTCACGCCATAAATGTCATAAACCAGCATATTTCCTGAAGTATATTCTGGCGGTTGGAAATCTATCTTCGTTGTTCGTCCAACAACGGAAAGCGCAAGCCAAAGATGTTCCGAGATCAGTATTCAGTTCCAGTCCTCACGACCTAGACCAAGGTGGTGCGCAAGAGGAGGTACTATGAAAGGAACTGGAGGAGGCATCAATGGCGCTCGAGGAGGTGATGAACAATCGTAAACATGTGTGTGCAGCACATGCCTGCCCACTAGTTTATATATAAGTTCTTTCTATTAGACATGTATATGTGTGTTGTACATATTGTCCTGTAACACAAGATGTGTACAACACTTATAAATGACTAATACTTTCTATGTGTATTTTATTTTTTGTAGGCACAATATTCATGTACAACTATCTATCATTATCCATTAGACATTTGTTTTCTAATGTATTCAGAACTAATAAACTTTTTTGTTGTGCAGACACCTAGTGTTCACAGTTTCTACCAAAATTGCTTCTTGAAGAGGTGGATGCCCGATTAAAACGAAATTGTGGGAAATGTCATGCACACATCGAGTCCAAAATGGCATAACATTAAAGAATTAACTCTAACATCCAAGATTTAATCATTTCAAGAACATACTCCCTAAAATAACTAAAGATCTCATCTCGTTCGACTACCTGATCCCGAGAGAATGTCACGAACCTGGTGCGATAGTCCTCCAACACAGTGAAGATGACCCTAGCGTAGGGCTCTTCGAGCTCTAGGTTGCTACTGACGAGGCCCGTCTGATAGTGGTGCACCAAGTGGTAGAGGTGATCGCCGAAAATGAGCGTACACACGCCATCGAGGAGATCGGCGACTAAAGGGTGGCTAGACGGTGGCTAGATGGCAGTCACTACATGCCTACCGAAACATTGTATATAGGACTCTTAATTAGTTTCCAACATCAATGTTTGAAATATGTCTAGTTCGATGGGCTACAATGTTACCTGTTTGATCCTCTTGGACGGGATGTTCATTGTTTGCAGCATTTGATATGTCTACAGAACCTAGAAAATATATTGAAAGATAGGTCAAGCTACTATTAGACTAACTTTAAGACATTTTTTGTGGCATACATTTACTTTTGTCACTAAGTTGACATGCCTCTAGAAAAAATATCATAAACTAGTTCATTTACTAACATTTTGACCCGATGTCATGCCATAAACATCATAAACCAGCATATTTCTCGAATTATATTCTGGCGGTTCGAAGTCTATCTTCGTTGTTCATCCAACAATGGAAAGCGCAAGCCGAAGATGTTCCGAGATCAGTATTCAGTTTCAGTCCTCACGACCCAGACCAAGGTGGTGCGCAAGAGGAGGTAATATTAAAGGAACTGGAGGAGGCATCAATGGCGCTCGAGGAGGTGATGAACAATCCTAAACATGTGTGTGCAGCACGTGCCTGACCACTAGTTTATATATAAGTTCTTTCTATTAGACATGTATATGTGTGTTGTACACAATGTCTTGTAACACAAGATGTGTACAACACTTATAAATGACTAATACTTTCTTTGTGTATTTTACTTTTTGTAGGCACAATATTCATGTACAGCTATCTATCATTATCCATTAGACATTTGTTTTCTACTGTATTCTGAACTAATAAAATTTTTTGTTGTGCAGACACCTAGTGTTCAAAGTTTCTACCAAAATTTCTTCTTGAAGAGGTGGATGCCCGATGAAAATGAACATGCGGGAAATGTCATGCACACATCGAGTCCAAACTGGCATAACATTAAAGAATTAACTCTAACATTCAAGATTTAATCATTTCAAGAACATACTCCCTAAAATAACTAAAGATCTCGTCTCGTTCGACTACCTGATTCGGAGAGAATGTCACGAACCTGGTGCGATAGTCCTCCGACACAGTGAAGATCACCCTAGCGTAGGGCTCTTCGAGCTCTGGGTTGCGGCCGACGAGGCTCGTCTGATAGTGGTGCACCAAGTGGTAGAGGTGATCGTCGAAAATGAGCGTACACATGCCATTGAGGAGATCGATGACTAAAGGGTGGCTAGAGGGCAGTGACTACATGCCTATAGAAACATTGTATATAGGACGCTTAATTAGTTTCCAACATCAATGTTTGAAATATGTCTAGTTCGATGGGCTACAATGTTACCTGTTTGATCCTCTTGGACAGGATGTTCATTGTTTGCAGCATTTGATATGTCTATAGAACCTAGAAAATATATTGAAAGATAGGTCAAGCTACTATTAGACTAACTTTAAGACGTTTTTTGTGACATAAATTTACTTTTGTCACTAAGTTGACATGTCTCTAGAAAACATGTCATAAACTAGTTCATTTACTAACATTTTGACCTGATGTCATGCCATAAACATCATAAACCAACATATTTCTTGAAGTATATTCTGGCGGTTCGAAGTCTATGTTCGTTGTTCGTCCAACAACGGAAAGCGCAAGCCGAAGATGTTCTGAGATCAGTATTCAGTTTCAGTCCTTACGACCCAGACCAATGTGGTGCGCAAGAGGAGGTAATATGAAAGGAACTGGAGGAGGCATCAATGGCGCTCGAGAAAGTGATGAACAATCGTAAACATGTGTGTGCAGCACGTGCCTGCCCACTAGTTTATATAAAAGTTCTTTGTATTAGACATGTATATGTGTGTTGTACACAATGTCTTGTAACACAAGATGTGTACAACACTTATAAATGACTAATACTTTCTTTGTGTATTTTACTTTTTGTAGGCACAATATTCATGTACAACTTTCTATCATTATCCATTAGACATTTGTTTTCTACTGTATTCTGAACTAATAAACTTTTTTGTTGTGCAGACACCTAGTGTTCACAGTTTCTACCAAAATTGCTTCTTGAAGAGGTGGATGCCCGATGAAAATGAACATGTGGGAAATGTCATGTACACATCGAGTCCAAAATGGCATAACATTAAAGAATTAACTCTAGCATTCAAGATTTAATCATTTCAAGAACATACCCCCTAAAGTAACTAAAGATCTCATCTCGTTCGACTACCTGATCCGGAGAGAATGTCACGAACCTGGTGTGATAGTCCTCCGACACAGTGAAGATCACCCTAGCGTAGGGCTCTTCGAGCTCTGGGTTGCGGCCGACGAGGCTCGTCTGATAGTGGTGCACCAAGTGGTAGAGGTGATCGTCGAAAATGAGCGTACACATGCCATTGAGGAGATCGGCGACTAAAGGGTGGCTAGAGGGCAGTGACTACATGCCTATAGAAACATTGTATATAGGACTCTTAATTAGTTTCCAACATCAATGTTTGAAATATGTCTAGTTCGATGGGCTACAATGTTACCTGTTTGATCCTCTTGGACAGGATGTTCATTGTTTGCAGCATTTGATACGTCTACAGAACCTAGAAAATATATTGAAAGATAGGTCAAGCTACTATTAGACTAACTTTAAGACGTTTTTTGTGACATAAATTTACTTTTGTCACTAAGTTGACATGTCTCTAGAAAACATGTCATAAACTAGTTCATTTACTAACATTTTGACCTGATGTCATGCCATAAACATCATAAACCAACATATTTCTTGAAGTATATTCTGGCGGTTCGAAGTCTATCTTCGTTGTTCGTCCAACAACGGAAAGCGCAAGCCGAAGATGTTCCGAGATCAGTATTCAGTTTCAGTCCTTACGACCCAGACCAATGTGGTGCGCAAGAGGAGGTAATATGAAAGGAACTGGAGGAGGCATCAATGGCGCTCGAGAAAGTGATGAACAATCGTAAACATGTGTGTGCAGCACGTGCCTGCCCACTAGTTTATATAAAAGTTCTTTGTATTAGACATGTATATGTGTGTTGTACACAATGTCTTGTAACACAAGATGTGTACAACACTTATAAAATGACTAATACTTTCTTTGTGTATTTTACTTTTTGTAGGCACAATATTCATGTACAACTTTCTATCATTATCCATTAGACATTTGTTTTCTACTGTATTCTGAACTAATAAACTTTTTTGTTGTGCAGACACCTAGTGTTCACAGTTTCTACCAAAATTGCTTCTTGAAGAGGTGGATGCCCGATGAAAATGAACATGTGGGAAATGTCATGTACACATCGAGTCCAAAATGGCATAACATTAAAGAATTAACTCTAACATTCAAGATTTAATCGTTTCAAGAACATACTCCCTAAAGTAACTAAAGATCTCGTCTCGTTTGACTACCTGATCCTAAGAGAATGTCACGAACCTAGTGCGATAGTCCTCCGACACAATGAAGACGACCCTCTTTGAGCTCTGGGTTGCGGCCGATGAGGCCCATCTGATAGTGGTGTAGCAAGTGGTAGAGGCGATCGTCGAAAATGAGCGTGCCCACGCCATCAAGGAGATCGGCGACAAGAGGGCGGCTAGAGGGTGGCTAGAGCGTGGTGACTATATACCTACAGAAACATTTTATATTGGACTCTTAATTAGTTTCCAACATCAATGTTTGAAATATGCCTAGTTTGATAGGCTACAATGTTACCTGTTTGATCCTCTTGGATAGGATGTTCATTGTTTGCACCATTTGATATGTCTGCAGAACCTAGAAAATATATTGAAAGATAGGTCAAGCTACTATTGGACTAACTTTAAGACGTTTTTTTGACATACATTTACTTTTTCACTAAGTTGAGATGTCTCTAGAAAAAACATCATAAACTAGTTGATTTACTAAGGGTGTGTTTAGTTCGCAAAAATTTTTGGCTTTGGTTACTGTAGCACTTTCGTTTGTATTTGTCAATTAGTGTCCAATCATGGACTAATTAGGCTCAAAAGATTTGTCTCGTAGTTTTCTACCAAACTGTATAATTAGTTTTTTTCGTCTACATTTAATGCTCCATACATGTGTCCAAACATTCGATGTGACGGGGAATCTTGAAAATTTTTGGGAAATAAACATGGCCTAACATTTTGACCTGATGTCATGTCGTAAACGTCATAAACTAGCACATTTCTTGTAGTATATTCTTGCAGTCGAAAGTCCATCTCTGTTTTTCATCCAACAGTGGAAAGCGCAAGCCGAAGACATTCCGAGATAACATTTAGTTTCAGTCCTCACGACCCAGACTGAGGTGGTGCGCAAGAGGAGATGATTTGGAAGGAACTGGAGGAGGCCTCAATGGCGCTCAAGGAGGTGATGAACAATCGTAAACATGTGTGTGCTGCACGTGCATGGCCACTAGTATATATATAAGTTCTTTGTATTATACATGTATGTGTGTGTTGTACACAATGTCTTGTAATACAAGATGTGTACAACACTTATAAACAACTAATACTTTCTTTGTGTATTTTACTTTGGGTAGGCATAATATTCATGTACCACTATCTATCACTATCCATTAGACACTTGTTTTCAAATGTATTCTAAACTAATAAACTTTTTTGTTGTGCAGACACCTAGTGTTCATAGTTTCTACCAAAATTGCTTCTTGAAGAGGTGGATACCCGATGAAAATGAACATGTGGGAATGTCACCCCGATGAAAATGAACATGTGGGAAATGTCATGCACATATCGAGTCCAAAATGGCACAACATTCAAGAATTAACTCTAACATTCAAGATGATACCCTTTCAAGAACTTACTCCCTAAAGTAGCTAAAGATCTCGTCTCATTCGACTGCCTGATCCCGAGAGAATGTCATGAACATGGAGCGATAATCTTCCAACACAGTGAAGATGACCCTAGCATAGGGTGCTTCGAGCTCTGGGCCGCGGCCAACGAGGCCCGTCTGATAGTGGTGCAGCAAGTGGTAGGGGCGATCGTCGAAAATGAGTGTGCACATGCCATCGAGGAGATCGGTGACGCCACGCATGATGAGATCTCAATTGATGGGGAAGAAGAGGGGGTCATCCATGCGGCTCTCCTGGTAGAGCGCAGGGAGGAGCAGGGTCGGTGGGCCGGCGAGGAGGTTTCTCTTGTGAAGGCAGTGGATGACGCAGCTGGCCTCACTAACTAGATGGCCTAGGACGGTGGTGCTCATGCCCAACAGGTGGAAGATGACCTGGTTGGAGCTATGATCGAAGCAGAGTAGGAGCACCGTGGCATTTTTTGCCACCTGTGGGTGGCGGTCGCAGTCGTCGAGGAAGCGTTCGTATACACCCCAGACGAAGGTGTAGCTGTGTAGCACGTCGTAGACGGTGGCGACAACGGCCATTGGTGGAGGTGGAGCTAAGGAAGCAAGAAGGATAGCTCTAGCTAGTATCTAATGTATGCACTAATGATCGAAGAACTGATGAAAGGGTGATTGGTTGATGGAAGGGAAGCTCTGCATGATGGGGATTTATAGGCCATGGCGACCAAGATGACCCTCTAGTAGTTTCTTGGTTGGATCATTTTCTCACTCACCGCTCCCTCATAGAATTAGCAAGAACAAAGCATGAGAAATAGGGGCACGCAACCGTTTCAAATGGGCGCTACAGTTTGGCCAATCGCCACGCATATAATATGTGAATCTTAATGAATCTGATTGTTCACTTTACTTTTTACAAATTCTATCTTGCTTTGTATTTCACCCTAGCATTAGAACAGTCACACTACTAGTATAGGAAGCTATGTTTTATGTTTTCTTCATCTATATGTATGTTCTTTCTATGGCATGTATATGTGTTGTGTGCATATTGTCATGTAACACAAGATAATGTGTACAACACATATACATGTCTGATTTTTTGTGTATTTTACTTTGGATAGCCATAGTATGCATGTATTGCTATTTATTATTATCCATTATACTTTTGTTTCCTACCATATTTCTATCTAATAAATAACTTTTTATTATGCAGACACCATGTGGCGGCCATAATTTCAGCCAAAAGTGCTTCAAATCATGAAAATGTCGTGCACATATCACGTCCAAAATAGCACAGTGGCCAAGAATCAAGGCAACACTTAGCGCTGACAGACTCGCATGGACTGTGTTGTCCTTTCCTGGCTCATTATCACCACAACCACCGATCTTGCCTGCTCCACCTGGATTGAGATAGAAACACAATTCCTTGGCAATTAGGAGACTCGCTCGAGCTCTCTACCGTGTTGCTGAATTCTGAAGCTTCGTTTAGGGCTATCTCTCCAAATCAAAGTACTACAAATACTTAAGTCCATGGTCAACACCCTCATTTACTTGGGGGCATGGGGAGTTCATTTGTAACCACACGCTTGTCCTCAATGTGCTTCATAGCCTCATCGAGATGTACGCTTCGCCGCCGCCGCCCGGGTCCAAAACCCTAAGCCTCAAGTACTGCATTATTTGATGAGGATGCAATCATGCACATGTACATATATGGCATTCACATAGCTAGCTAGAGATCGAGTGTGTAGCAATCAGGCATGCATGCATCAACGAGTTGAAACAGAACATACTCCCTAAAGTAGCTAAAGATCTCGTCTCGTTCAACTGCTTGACCCTGAGAGAATGTCACGAATGGAGCGATAGTCCTCTGGCACGGTGACGATGATCCTAGCATAGGGCTATGAGCTCTGGGTTGTGACTAACGAGGCCTGTCTGATAGTGCTGCAGCAGGTGGTAGAGGTGATCGTCGAAAATGAGCATGCACACGCCATTGAGGAGATCGCTGACACCGCGCATGATGAGGTCTTAGTTGATGGGGAAGAAGAGGGTGTCATCCATGCAGCTGTCCTGGCAGAGAGCAGAGAGGAGCGGGGTCGGTGGGCGGCCTCGGTGCCCAGGTGGCCTAGGGCAGTGGTGCTCATGCCCGGCAGGTGGGAGATGACCTAGTTGGTGCCCTGATCGAAGAAGAGCAGGAAGGCCATGGCGTTCTGTGCCACCTATGGGTGGCAATTGCAGTCGCCGAGGAAGCGTTCGTATACACTGCAGGCGAAGGTGTAGTTGTACAGCATGTTGGCGGATAGTGGTGACAGCAGCCATTAGTGGAGGTGGAACTAGGCAACCAAAAAGGATAGCTCTAGCTAGTAGCTAATGTATGCACTGATGATAGAAGAACTGATGAAAGGGTGATTGGTTGATGGAAGGGAAGCTCTGCAAGATAGGGATTTATAGGTGAAGGCGACCAAGATGACCCTCTGGTGGTTTCTTGGTTGGATCTCTTTCTCACTCACCGTTCCCTCGTAGAATTAGCAAAAACAAAGCGCGAGAAACAAGGGCAACCATGTCAAATGGGCACTACGGTTTGGCCAATTGCCATGTATATAAGATGTGAATCTTAATGAATCTGATTGTTCCTTTTACTTTTTACGAATTTTATCTTATTTTGTATTTTACCGTAGCGTTAGCACAGGAACACTACTAGTACAGGAAGCTATGTTTTATGTTTTCTTCATTGATATGTATGTTCTTTCAAAGGCATGTATATATGTTGTGTGCATATTGTCATGGAACACAAGATGAAGACATTCCGAGATCACTATTTAGTTTCAGTCCTCATGGCCCAGACCAAGGTGGTGTGCAAGAGGAGGTGATATGGAAGGAACTGGTGGAGGCATCAATGGCGCTCGAGGAAGTAATGAACAATCGTAAACACGTGTGTGTTGCAAGTGCATGGCCACTAGTTTATATATAAGTTCTTTCTATTAGACATGTATGTGTGTGTTGTACACAATGTCTTGTAACACAAGATGTGTACGACACTTATAAATGGCTAGTACTTTCTTTGTGTATTTTACTTTGGGTAGGCATAATATTCATATACCACTATCTATCATTATCCATTAGACATTTGGTTTCTACTGTATTCTGAACTAATAAACTTTTTTGTTGTGCAGACACCTAGTGTTCATAGTTTCTACCAAAATTGCTTCTTGAAGAGGTGGATACCTGATGAATACCATGTGGGAAATGTCATGCACATATCGAGTCCAAAATGGCACAACATTCAAGAATTAACTCTAACATTCAAGAATTAACCCTTTCAAGAACATACTCCCTAAAGTAGCTAAAGATCTCGTCTTGTTCGACTACCTGACCCCAAGAGAATATCACGAACATGGAGCGATAGTCCTCCGACAAAGTGATGATGATCCTAGCGTAGGGTGCTTTGAGCTCTGGGTTGCGGCCGACGAGGCTCATCTGATAGTGGTGCAGCAAGTGGTAGAGGCGATCGTTGAAAATGAGTGTGCACATGCCATCGAGGAGATCGGCGATGCCACGCATGATGAGATCTCAGTTGACGAGGAAGAAGAGGGGGTCGTCCATGCGGCTGTCCTGGCAGAGTGCAAAGAGGAGCGGGGTCGGTGGGCCGGCGAGGAGGTTCCTCATGTGAAGGCAGTGGATGACATAGCTGGCCTCACTGACTAGATGGCCTAGAGCGGTGGTGCTCATGCCAGGCAGGTGGGAGATGACCTGGTAGGTGCCCTGATTGAAGTAGAGTAGGAGTGCCACGACATTTTGTGCCACCTGCGGGTTTGGCCAATCGCTACGGTTTGGCCAATCGCCACGCATATTAGATGTGAATCTTAATGTATCTGATTGTTCCTTTTAATTTTTATGAATTTTATCTTGTTTTGTATTTTACTGTAGCGTTAGCACAGGCACACTACTAGTATAGGCAGCTATGTTTTATGTTTTTTTCATCTACATTTATGTTCTTTCGATGGCATGTATATGTTGTGTGCATATTGTCATGGAACACAAGACAATGTGTACAACACATATACATGTCTGATTTTTTTGTGTATTTTACTTTGGATAGCCATAGTATGCATGTAATGCTATTTATCATTATCCATTAAACATATGTTTCCTACCATATTTTCATCTAATAAATAGATTTTTATTGTGCAGACACCATGTGGCCATAATTTCTGCCAAAATTGCTTCAAATCGTGAAAATGTCGTGCACATATCAAGTCCAAAATTGCATAGCGGCCAATAATCAAGTCTACATTTAGCGCTAACTGGGCTCGCATGGATTGTGTTGTCCTTTCCTGTCTCCTTATCACCATCATCAATGATCTTGTCACGACTGTCATGGAATTCAGCACCATTGCCCGTGCCACCTGGCTTGCGATAGAAACACAAGTCCTTGGCAACTAGGAGACTCGCTCGGGCTCTCTACCTCGCTGCTGACTTCTGAAGCTTTGTTCAAGGCTATGTCTCCATCACGAAGTACTACCAACACTTCAAGTCCATGGTCAATGCCCTCATTTCCTTGGGGACATCGGGAGTTCATTTGCAACCACACGCTTGTCCTCAATGTGCTTCATAGCCTCATCGAGATGTACGCTTCGCCGCCCAGTGAAAAAACCCATCGCCTCCCCACACCGCCGCCTGCATTTGAAACCCAAGCCTCGTTGTGGCTTGCTTCCTAGGACACCCCGCATGAGCACTCGGGTGGGCTCCGTCGCGGCCACGCGGGTGTCTGTTTCCTCAAAAATAGATCGCAGGTGTTCAAGGCCCAACTATTCAGTGCCATGAAGGAGGCCTCGCTTTATGGGGAGCACTGCTAGGTGGAGATAGATGACATGAGGGCAGATACATTCAGCAATCTTCTGCACTTCGTCTACACTGACGCGCTGCCCGAGCCCGAGCCCCGAGAAGAGGCCTTCATGGCTTAGCTGCACCTGCTTGTTGCCGTTGATAGGTATGGAATGGAGTGGCTCAACCTCATCTGCGAGGACATTTTATGCAAGCACATCAATGTCAGCACCGCGGCCACCATGGTGGCCCTTGCTGAGTAGCACCGATGCCAGGGGCTCAAGGAAGCATGCTTTGAGTTCCTCAAGAAGAACCCTGGGTCGCTGAATGTTGTCATGGCAACGGATGGATTTGACCCAACAGCTGCCTGTCCATTATAAAGGAATTGATGTCTAGACTTGGTCAAATCATTTTAAAGCATTTAGGGTCGCAAATACTCATTTCAATATCAGATGAACATAAAATGGCTGGGATGAATATCTCATGACACAAGCGTCTTACAGGTGAAGTGGTTAGGGGACAAACACGCGAAGCAAAAGGTCGGGGGTTCTAGTGCCGCTGGCCGCGAAGCGTGCATTTTTCGTGCAAAAAATCGCGTGACTTGTGGGGTCTCTCCTAGTATTAAAAAATTATCTTAATGAATCTGATTGTTCGTTTTACTTTTTACAAATTTTATCTTGTTTTGTATTTTAACGTAGCGTTAGCACGAGCACACTACTAGTATAGAAAGCTACATTTTATGTTTTCCTCATCTATATGTATGTTCTTTTTGTGGCATGTATATGTGTTGTGCATATTGTCTTGTAACAAGACAATGTGTACAACACATATACATGTATGCTAATTTTTATGTATTTTACTTTGGATAGCCATAGTATGCATGAACAGCTATTTGTATCCATTAAGTATTTGTTTCCTACCATATTTTCATGTAATAAATAGTTTTTTATTGTGCAGACACCATGTGGCCATAATTTCTGCCAAAAGTGCTTCAAATAGTGAAAATGTGGTGCACATATCAAGTCCAAAATAGCATAGCGGCCAAGAATCAAGTCTACATTTAGCGCTAACTGGGCTCGCATGGATTGTGTTGTCCTTTCCTGTCTCCTTATCACCATCATCAATGATCTTGTCACGACCGTCATGGAATTCAGCACCATTGCCCGTGCCACCTGGCTTGCGATAGAAACACAAGTCCTTGGCAACTAGGAGACTGGCTCGAGCTCTCTACCTCGCTGCAACTTCTAAAGCTTCATTCAGGGCTATGTCTCCATCACGAAGTACTACCAACACATCAAGTCCATGGTCAACGCCATAATTTACTTGGCGGGCAGGGGGGTTCATTTGTAACCACACGCCAGTCCTCAATGTGCTTCATAGCCTCATCGAGATGTACTCCTCCATTGGCTTGGATCGCAAGGGCAGTCGTCCCTTCCACCATTTTCTTAGAAGCCTGCTTTGACTTGTCCTGGAGGAACCCACTCTTGCCAACAAGTCTACCATGCTAGCCTATATCTTTGTCGCCTCGTCTGGACCAACTACCCTCTGCAATGTCTTCCATGCCTAGTGCTAATCAGCCTCCTTCACCATAGTTCAACCGTAGCCCTCTGACAATTGGGGCGGTAACTATGGCAAGGGCAAGAAAAAGAACATACATGGTTCTTAGGGTGGCCAAGCAGCCATCCTACACCGGTGCTCCTGGACTCTCCTAGTGGTGCTCCATAATCTGTAGTTGGCTCCATAGGAAATGTGCCAGTGGGTCATTTCCAAACTTTTACAACCCATGGACTAGCTCCATCCAAATGTGGCCAATGCCGCATCCTTCTCCTCCTATAGTGCATCTACCCTAGGCTCGTCCTCCCCCTTTGCTACAGCACCCTCATGCGCCCCTGTCTCAGAAGTAGCCTCGTACTTTCTTCACAAGGGCATAGGGACAGTTCATGGCTCCTCCGCTTGGGTCTCATATGTAACCCCCTATTGGTGTTCCCACCAGGGACTAGAACACCTACGCATCCTTTAGCACCATGACTCCTTCAATAGACACCTTCGACGACAGGTACTTTGACTCCAATGCCACCAACCACATGTCCACTCTAGCTTTGTCACTACACCAGGAAAATCCTAAGTTTTAAAGGGGCCTTTAATTTCCATAGTCTCTTGTCAATATTAGGGATATCAATGTGCATATACTGTTGAATAAATAGCATTGTTTCCTATCAAAATAGATCAAGTAACATGTGACCACATGTGTCAAATCTAGAATTCAACCTCATGTGAACAAGCTCTGCCACAATGATCCGTCCCGACTATATATTTCCATTACTTTTTCTTTCTATACAGATTCCCCTTGTTGGGGTTGATAATATCTATATTTTTTATTAAGAAACAAAATGCTACCAAGATTAAGGCATATAAGCTATTCTTATTCAAGTGACTCTTGTTTTTCAATACAAGTAATTAGGAATGAAACCTTTTGATGTAGCATCTAGACTGCACCCAGAGAATGCAAACAAGTTGTATTATTAAAGCATGATTGTTGTCAATAATGGGCATCTACTTCCTATTGTCTCTACTAGCTCTACAGATGTTCCAACCTCACTTCAACTTAATAATCTTCTTGTTTTTCAAAGTCTTATTAAGAATCTTAATTACATCTATTCTCTAGTTTACCATCGACAACAATAGCTCTATGGAATTTGCCCCTCTACCTCTTTTGTAAAGGATCTTGTCGCTCAGAGAGAGGGATTGCCTGGTGTAGTAGCTCTGGAACCCTGTACCTATTGCAGTTCCAGCTTGTCTATTTGACACCAGTGTCTTGGGCACCTAATCCATGAAGTTTTCTCCAAGCTCGCACAATCTATAGCTATTCCTTGTAACAAAAGTTAACACATTGTGATCGTCATTCTTGATGATTGTGTTACATTTGCTTTGGACCTTTCCATTGTACCGAGGGCTAACACCTTTTCCCCTTTGTCCAACTTTTTTCTCCAACAATGCTACATAGTTTGGCACCACTACCCAAGGGGTTCAATGCAATAATGGCCATCAGTTCGATAACTCAATCTTCCACACATTCTTCCTCTATCATGGCGTCCACCTTCACATGTCCTGGCTTTATACCTCACATCTAAATGGTAAAGACAAATGGCCCATTCATACAATTAAAATGTTTGTTCGCTTCTTCTCCAAGCTAGCATTCCCCCTGCTTACTAGGTCGAGGACCTAGCACTCCCGATCATTTTCTTAATATCATGGCCACCAAAATGATTAGTCTCCTTACACCATACTTCGCCTTGTTCGGCACTCATCCGCCATATGAACACCTTTGCATCTTTTTTGTTGCAAGTTCTATACAACCTCTTCACAACTCCTCATAAACTGGCTCCTTGCTCGGTTCTGTGTCTTCCTTCACTATTCACTCCACCACAAAGGATACCATTGTCTTGATGTTTCCACCAACTTCATCATCATCTTCGAGGAACCTCCTTTCCATTTGTAGAGGTGCCCTCTCCTCTTAGTTAGGAGTCCTTTCAATTCTTAGAGAATTTCACTAATGCAATGTCAGATCCTATTGGACCAACATGAAGTTTGTTACCCGTAGTTCCGGACAGGCATGTGACTACATATCCCTGCTGGTGCTACCCTAATCTAGCCATGTGTCGTAGGGCCTCATGACTTCATAGCATAGCAGCGCCCACCATGCATGGCTAGCCACCAGCCAGGCATGGTTTGTCTCCAATCTGGTGTTCTTGCCTAGCAGCCCAGGACATCTGGCCCTCAGCCTAGCATGAGTACTTCTCAGCCGGTGCAACTGATCCACAGCCAGGAGTAGCTAATCATCCACATAGTGTACCCAATGTACAGCTTGACACGACTGGCTAGTCGAAAGCAGTTGGACCCCCTAACAGCCAGGTGGGCTTCCTACCACCTCATTTCTAGAACATCCGCTTCATCTATACTAAGCATCCACGACAAGAACTGACCCCTATGCTAGCTCCTACACAAGCTACCGCCCTGACCCTACCGCTTCCTCGTGGAGCCGTTTCTGGTCCTATATATGGTCACCACTCAGCACGCCATGACCACCCACGGCAAACTCGGCATTTGACAGCCAATGTTATATCATACAGTGGCATTATCACCTATTCCTCAAACCTACCATGCTGCTTTGGTCAACCAAAACTGGCAAGCCATGTTGTAAGAAGAGTTCTCTGCTCTGAAGGAGAATGAAACATGGGATCCTGTGCCCCATCCTCCAAATGCAAATCTAGTGATCATAAAGTAGGTATTCAACCACAGGTTTAAGGCATATGGGTCTGTTAAGCGCTACAAGGCATGTTGGGTGCTCCACAGCTTCACTTAATGACCTGGGATTGACTTAATGACCCTGTTGTGAAGCCTTCCACAGTGCATATAGTGCTCTCTTTGGCTCTCCCTCTCTTTCTTGCAGCTGGCCCATTCACCAACTTGTGAAGAATGCTAAACTATCGATTTCCTCGGACACTTCAATGAGACAATATATTGCTCCTAAACTATCGATTTCAAGGACCCTATTCATCCTAGTCATGTCTGCTAGTTGAATCTCTCTCTATGCACTCAAGTAGGCACCGTAAGCTTGGTATAGTCACTTTGCTTCTAGCTTCACCTTGGATTTGTGGAGGCTAACTCAAATGCCTCTCTCTTCGTCTATCATAGAGGTGGTGATACTATTTATCTCCTATATACAAACAATATCTTTCTCGCGACTTAATGCTCCACTTCGCCGCACTATTGTCTAGTGGCGGAACCAGCAAAATGGGAAGGGGGGCAGTCTGGCCGGACAAATATGAGGACCGGCAAAATGAATAGGGAGAGTATATTCAGTAGCCAGCTACAAAATAAGTTATTTTATAGCCACATCCATTTATGATAATTTTATATACTAATTTACGATAATGTCAATACATATTTATAATAATTAGGTTACTATTAACACATGGAGATATTTACCGTAAAATTGTAGTAAACCACTTAGTAAGGAGTTACTATAATCTCGTAAATTAACATAGTAATTATCGTAACTCAAAGTGGCTACAGAATAAGTTATTTTGTAGCCAGCTACAGAGCAGTACTTCTATATATATAATCATAATGTCTGTTGTGACAACATATAAAAGTGACTCTTTTAGAGAAGAGGACAAGAGAAACTTACTTTTTTTCATTTGAGCCTCACTTTGCGCATCTTCGTGGCACAGAAATCATATATAATGGCATCCGTTGTGAATTAACCTAGAAATTAAAAGGAAATGGAGAAAGCATCTTGTTATTTCTACAATAATAGAATGATAAATTTTTAAGTAACTAAGTCTAAGTGAAAAGAACATATAGTAGGCATTAGACAAATAGTATCTTCTACCTGTCAGATATTATCTTCTACCTGAATTAGCGTAAGCATAGATACAAACTGAATTAAAAATTTTGCACGGATGATCATTGCAAATTAGTAATTAAAAAAATTGGAAATCGTATCATATAAATTATACTTACTTTGCAGCTGCTTGCCCCTGCAGACTTGCTCGCTCGCAGTGAATCAGTGGTGCTCGCTCCGTCGCTCAGGCTCGGCTGCTGCGGTGCTGCCTGCTCGGCGCTCGCCTGTTCCAGCGAGCCGCGACGCGAGTAACGAGGCCGGGGGTTGTGGCACAAATATATCATAGTATTAGTTTATCAGAATGCGTCATGGTTACTGCCGGATTGGGGAAATTAAGGGGATGAACTGACCTATTTCGTTCGCTGATTGCGCCTGGCCGGCACCGGTGGGCCGATTGCGGCTGTGTCGATGTCTCTGGCCGATTTTCGCTGCAGTTGAGCTCACTGCCCCGCCGCCGGTCGCTGAGGAGTAGGGAGGCACGCCGCACGCGGCAATCCGCCTGGTCGATGAAGCGCCGAACGCACGGGAAACTAGAAGCGACGCAAGTAGCGAGTTATCACGCGAATCGCGAGGTGCTGATGTTTACTCTCTGCGACGTCTCTGCTTCCGTTGCTGGGCTGGGCTGCCGAAGGTGGGGTCCAAGAAAAATTTGCCGCTAAGTGGGGGGCCGTGGCCCCTGCTGGCCCCCCTGGTTCCGCCTCTGCTATTGTCATAGCCTTTCAGCGAGTTTTCCATGAAGGGTCTTAGCAAGCTTCATCATCTTTTGGACATGCAAGTCCAGTGCTTGAGATTCTAGATCATGCCGATACGGCAGATTACAATCGTTGCTCCACCCCAGAAGATTTGAGTCCCTAGCTTTTTGGCACTGCCAGGGATCCTGTCGCAGATCCTACAGATTATCGTAGTTTGGTTGGTGCTCTTCAGTATCTTACATTCACCTGCCCCAATAACTCATGCATTTCAATAGGTTTGCCTCCACATGCATGACCCGCGTGAACCGCATCTTACAGGCTTGAAGTAAATACTTCGATATGTGCATAGTATTTTGCATCAAGGCTTGATCGTGCAGCCCTCTTCTCATTCTAAATTGATGGTCTATTCTGATGTTGATTAGGTTGGTTGTCCTAATATATGCAAGTCAACTTCTGGCTTGTTGTGTTCCATGATGAGAATCTTTTCTCCTGGCCATCCACTAGTGATTGGCACCTATACGTACCGATGGTAGAAAATCATCATAGTCCTAAATCACTCTTATTCTCCATAAAATATTAATAAACTCATATGCCATAGTGCTTAAATTACTACAGAAATTAGCTAGGACAACAATATTTAGCACTGGATTAGCCCTCCCTCGATGTTTGGTCACGCTCCGCCACTCATAGTTCCCCAAAAAATAGCATTATTATTTTCATAGAACTTGGTGTTTTCAATAGACAGGTTAAGAACAATTCAAGTCTTCAAATTCAAATATATATCTAACAGCTTTCTAAGAGAAACGGCTTAACAATTACATATGCATACTAGAAAAGATGAAACAACTCAAACACAACGTAGCCACTTATTCTGTTTTACACGAAAACAAAGCATTACGGAGCTGGACCAAGAACACTATTGGAGATGCAATTTCATCAAAAAAATATTGGAGATGCAGTTTATTTAAATCATGCCTGCACATTTCGTGGAAGTTATGCCATATTGAAACCACTGAACTATCTCTGTCCTTCAATACAAGGAATTATGCACAAATTAATCCAAACTACTTAGAGCAGTAGGAGTAGGGAGGTGATATTAAAATCACAACCTCAGATGGGACACAAGAAGCATAAAGACGATTGCTTTGAGAGGAAATAGTAATCCGGCCTGAAACTAGAATTGAGAAGAACTCGAAGCGTGAGAGATGTTAGGGACTTAGGGCAACAGACAAACAGTAGACGAAGAAACCACAGAAATCAGAAACCGAATGTGAAGAATCTAAAGATTTAGCAAAGTATGCTCCCATACTGCAAAATATACTCCCGTACTAGGAGGAGGAGGATTGAGGAACGCGGATTAAGGATAGAAGCAAAGTAAGACATCGCAGACAGATCGCACTGAAAAGTGAAAACAGAAATCGAAGGCACATACAATTCGAAAATGATAGAGGCATGGAGCGAGGGAGGGGATCGAGGAACTCACAGTGACGGCCTGACGGGGAGACCGATGGCGCGGACTGCGGCGATGAGCTCACCTCCTGAAGCTGCGCCCACGCGAGCAGTGTCACCGGAGGCCGGAACAGTCGAGGCACCTCCAGTTCGCGGCGTCGGAGCGTGCGGGGGGCTTCCGATTCCAAGAGACAGGGGGAGTGCGGAGTACCACGGGGTGGCATAGGTGGAGCACGTCGACTTCGGATGGTGAAATCCTGCCACCCTGCCGCGGCCCGCAGGCCATGTTCAGACGCCATCGCTGATAGCTGTCGCAGCGTGTGAAGCGCGGCGGCGGCAGCTGGGGCTTGGAATTGGGGAGGGGCGGTGTCCTAGGTTTGGGGAGGGTTTCGCTTCCTGCAAATTTTCGGGATAGTTTTCTTTCTTTTTTTTCTTGGCACACAAAACCGTTGATGTCAGGGCAGGTGAGCGAGGGAGAAAAATATTATTCGTCGAATTGCCCTTTTCTTCCTTTCCGGCGACGCCTATCGGCTAAGGTTGTCAGTGACAGCGCAAAGCATGTCAACAGTCCAAAGGTTAAATCCTAAGTCCAAGATTACGTTGTGGCCACAAGCTTGGAAGGAGGAAGCCGAGCAAAGAGTCTGTATAGGCGTAGACTAGACATACATGTTATAGAGAGACTAGGAGATGGGCATAGATCGCTAATAATAAAAACTGCAAGAAAAGTGTATGTACATGTGTGTTAGGTTAACATTATAAGCATGCTATATATATAGTCGGTTTTTTTCCTTCACGCAACAGTGTAACCAAATCTCACCCACCAACTCTATGCCAGCAACATTCATCAATGCGAGTCTGCCCACTATAGCGACGCAGAGATTTATCTTCTTCTCATTTTGCTTCTTCTTCTTCTTCTACCTAAAACTGCTCCAGCCCACACCCCCGACCCCCCGCCGCCCGCCACCCACCCCCGCCGCTCCTTCCCCACCCTCCCCTAATCAGAATCTGAGGATTCTCCACAACTGCCCCTGCCCCCACCACTGGCCTCGCCCACCACTGGCGACCGGTCATCGACTGCACTGCCCACCAACCTTCCCCACCAGCTAGCCTCCGCCCTCATCTAATCTCATTCGGAGGAGGAATATGTTGATCCCTCGCCCCCTTCCACTGACACCGCCCTATGGATGTCCTCTCCATCGCTCGCTCGAGCTCGGCGGCCCTCTGTCGCCTCGCTACCACCAATAGAACCGCCACCACCGCCAATCCGGCCGCCACCCCCATATCCCTCCTTCTAAGCCTGGAGAACACTAGAGGTTCCCCACCGCCACTCAGAAACTCTAACTTGTACAGTTGCCAAGAGGAAGACGACGCTTGCTACACTACTACACAAATGATTTTGCAAGACGGTGCCCTTTTATTAACGGCCCTTTTATTAACGGAGACAGTCAAAAAATCCAACCGCCTCGGTTAATGCATACGATTAACGGAGGCGGCCACTTTCTATTTACTGAGGCGGGCACTTTTGCCCGCCTCGTAAAATTAATTTATAGAGGCGGGCAACTTAAGACGACCACCTCGTCTTAAGTTGCCCTCCTCCATAAATTGATTTTCGGAGACGGGCATAATATAAAGCCCGCCTCCAAAAATAGACTATTTTTGGAGGCGGTCGTCCCCATAAATCCATTTTTGGAGGCGGAAAAGCCAAGGCCCAATACGACCAGGCGAGGCCTAATAGCTCTTCGTATATATACCTCAACTTAGGGTTCGACGGCTTCCTCAGCCATTCAGCCGAGCGGCAGCCTCCCTCACTCATCCTCCCTCCTCTCCCAGGCCCAGGTGGCGGCCTCCCTCACTCACCCATCCTCCCTCCCTCTCACTCACCTATGCAGATCCGGCGTCCTCCCTCCCTCCCTCTCTCTGCTCAGATCTGGTGGCTTCCTCCCTCCCTCTCCCTCAACGGGCTCCCTCCCTCCCTCTCCGTCTGCGGCGGGCTCCCACTCGACGTCGGGCTCGCCGCGCCTCCTCCGCTCAAATCTGCCTCAGGTACGACTCCCTCCTTCCCTCCCTCCCTCTCCCTCGGCAGCGCACAGGTGAGCAGATCCGGTGGCTCCCTCCCTCGTTTTCTCCTCTCCATCTCGCTCACCCTCTCTTCATGGAGGACGGCGCGTCCAGCAGGAGCAGCGGCGGCGCGTTCGCAGGAGTAGCAGCGGCGACGCATTCGCATGAGGAGCAGCGATGGCGGTGCGCAGGTGCTCGGCGTGGAGGAGGACCAACGACGCGGCAGCGTGCCGTAGATGCTAGTGGCCCAGATGCGGCAGCGTGGACATGATGGCAGCGGGCTTGATTGGGCTCGACCGTGGGCTCGATTGGGCTCGCTCGGGCTTTTTTATTTTTTTAAAAATGATTAACAGAGATGGGCACCCTAATGCCTGCCTCCGTTAATGGATTAACCGAGGCGGGCAGGACAACCGCCTCTGTAAAGTCACGATTAACCGTGACCTTTGATTGGAGGTAGTTGCAATGCCCGCCTCCATTAACCCTTTTATGTAGTAGTGCTAGTTCCAATTCCAATCACGCAACACATGCTCGCGTGTTGGCAACATCTGGATCGGATTTTCTTGTTAGGACGATTTTGTTGTTTTGCTCCGCTTCTAGTTGCGCACCTAGAACATCATAGTTATGTCTCTTGTATGCCATACTTTATATATAGGTAATGTCTAATTTTACTTGTCAAAAAATGGTGCATTTTAATTATTTACTTTTTCTTTACAAAATTCTAGCCACTCAGAGTTTCTATTGTTCTCTATGACTAATTAATTTGTAATTAATTATCTATGACTAATTGGAAAAAAGGCGATCCATATTGGTTGCTGCTACGCAAAAGCCAAGCAAGCTAACTACCAACTGACCTAGGAATGCAGTGAGCGCACTTCGCCACTAGCCTTTCTGGGCTTCGACATGCACAGCAAACCAGCCAGTATATGCTGATGCTACCCAGCCTTTGAGAAACAATGGATTGCGACAATGAACTTCAATTACAAGAAAGCAATTGTAATAACAAGTAGTTCCAAATATGTACATCAATAGTTACACAACTTCAATGTTTATTACAACAATGACCCAGCCTTTATATTACAACAGAGGAGAATGAGAAATAGTTCTTCAATCTAGCTAGAACTTCAACATTTTTTTTGTATGATTACATAACTCAAATTGTAACAAATAGTTCCAAATATGTACATCAATAGTTACATCCTTTCTCTCAGTAATATAAGAAAGAAAATCTATTTTATATTTTACTGAAGGTGGAATACAAAATAAAACAATACACACAGCGTTGGAGCATCTCTATATAAAAAATAATCTCTGGACTATATATTTTCTATCCGTCCAAATGTCTTCAGTCTACAAAGAATGTAAATAAATCCTATGCAAGTATTCATCTGCTATATGGATTCCAAATTCCAAACTCAGGAGTAAAATCCATGCAGCTAGTTAAGCATGAGAGCAACCACCATCACACTGAAACGGTATGTACAACCTCCAAAAGGAACTAGGTCGTAGCTTATAAATGTGTATCAAATCCGATCACGTGAAAAGTGTGACAACATCTCTTCTATATCCCCTAACTATCAGCATCCGTGGGACGTTCACGACAAGCATATCCATATATTCCATGTAGCAGTAGGCCGGGTGGTTCAGAGGTGGCGGTGGGAGGCTCACCAGCACCACGGCCGCCATCATGGAGTACTTGACGATAGTTGTATTCAGCTTTAGCATCGTATAGAGGAACTTCTCAACTTTCTCTTCATTTACCACGACTTGCCTGCCATCCTCCATCAGTGGCCGCCCTTCTCTTTGTGCAGTCTCCTTCATCTGAGAAAGGTATGCTCTGATTCTATCCTGAGCGCTTGCGTATTCCTCTTGGGGATCCTTCTTAGCATTAGGGCTGATCTCAGAATGTGCTTCCATTGACTTCATTGTCACAACAATAACCTCAGCTTGCATCCGCAGATCATACAGATACTTTTTGACATCAGCCTTTAGCTCCTCAGCTTCTGTACCCTCTTCTGCTATGCAGAATACCTGAATCTTACAGCTTTCAAAACCATCTCGGGCGAGTAGGAGCTGAGACAACAGAAGCATTAGTCCTCCATCCCTCACAATCCAGTATAGGTCAATGGTCCCATACAATCTCTGGTACTCATTAGGCCACTCATCAAGTCCTTTCACAATAACAATAGCCTTGTTAGCAATAATGCAGTCATTTATGATGCTGATAAATGATGACGGTATCTGTGTTATTAGATTCTCGCGACGCCATATCTCAGGATAACGCATGACAACAATATTTGGCTTCAAGTTGCCTAGGCCCATTATCTGAACAATGCTGTGGAAACCGTCAGATATTGAGCGAGCAACGATAATCTCAGCAACACCCTCACAATGCTTATAGTCAATATAGGCACTAAGTTGACGGTAAGCTGTATTTGCTTCCTCAGCTGATTCATGGTAGTCACCATCAATGATTGAGACAAAAATCGACATGCCACGGCCCTTTTTCTTCATGCAATTGGCAAAATCTGCAAGTTTTGGATGGCACGGGACATTTTCTGGAAGTTTACCCCAAGGGCGGCAAAATATAAGAGGAATGGGGTACCAATTTTTTGGATGTACGTTATTTGCTGCACGAAAATAATGATAGTTATATAACATGGAACTTGTAGCTCAGCTAGATAATGTTTATTTTCCATGCAAAAATATTCTACCTCCCAGCGATCGGAGGCTTCGCAGAGCCAGTTGAAAGTATGCACTTTTAAATCCATCTCCCCAGTCACCAGCCTTTCCTTTTAAGCTGACATAGTAATAGATAAGGCTTGCGAGGGCAAGGGAGACCATGGTAAAAGTCCATGAGATCATAAACATGATAACTGTATATTTAGGGGAAAATTATCTGTCATTAAACTCAAACTATTCAAAATATTTTATACAGCTCAAGGGTATAATTATTTGAGACATAAACCTTTGAAAAAAAAACAGATAACAGTTCCATGAACATGAGTTTCAAATTTTGTACACTTGTTTTGTGATTCAGTCTTTAATTTCCACATGCTTCTAAAGATGGTATTGCAATATCATTTACAGATTATAACATGTAGACATATATTTTCGATAAAATATGGTCACAAACAAAACTATAGGAATGAAGAAGCATACCAATACATTGAGATGCACCGATCAGCGAAAGGACCCAGTGGTGTATCTTCCAACGAGGGCGCCAGCTAGGAGCATCAAGGAGATCCAGCAGAAAGCATGACAAATTCACACCAGCATAACACAGAAGGAAAAACATAGTGATAGTAGGTGTAATCAGATCCAGGTTCCCGATCACAACACAAGCAATACATATGAAGCTTGTAAACAGAGTTGCCACATGAGGCTCAGACCCTTCGTAAGCCTTAAAACAGTTAAGAATGGGAAGGATGTCATCATTCGCTATTGCTGCAAGTAACCTTGGAGCCCCGGTCAAGCTCTGTAGTGCTGCACCCAAAGTGGACAATATAATTCCAATATAAACTACTGCTGGACCCGGCCAAGCAATTGCTGCAGCAAGAAGCCTGCATATATTAGGCATGTTTAGAAGCTGACTACACAAGACAAAAAGTAGCTAGTCTGAAGAAACAACAAAATGTACTATATGAAATTGGAGAATTCAAGCTTTCAACATTCAAATTGTGTGATCATATTATAGTATATTAGATCACTCCCCCAACAGAATATGAGTACCTACTACTAGTTATATTCAAATTCAGTGGTTAAGACTTCAGACATAAACAGCTGCTGCATTTCTAAATTAGTTTTTCCCCTTAAATTCCGAGGCAAGAAAATGGCACTCATGGAAGATTTAAGCATGTTCCATTTCTCATATGTAGCACTTCACATGACAACAACAGAGAAGAAGGTGCAGCAACAATATTGCTAGTTAAATTCAAATAACCACCAGAGTTTGTCAGCACTCCAGCAATCTCAGCAAAATTGAAAAAAAAAAGATTGATTCTTTAGCGAAACTCTAATAAGCCATTTATGCAAGTAGAAAGGTTTAGCTTCCTTGCACCAACTGTAGGATAGCAAGAGTGCTAAATGACAACGCATGTAAAGCATCCACCACTCCCCCTTGATGTCACAGATTCAATAAGATAGAGGTATCTACCACTAGGAAACATACTATCAACAGTTATTAGAATGCAAGATGAGTGATGCCATATTGCTAAGGAATATGGAACCTGTCAGTTAGAAGCTCTTCTCTTGTAGCCAAGGCTCCAAAAAGAAACACAGATAGCAGATACATCAGAGTAGTTGAAAGGGTAGCACTTAATGTTCCAACTGGTATGGAACGCTGTGTGTCTTTCAGTGAAGCTGACCGGTTTGAACCAGCCATGATTCCGGTAACTGCTGGGAAAAAGAGTCCTAACAATGCACTGAAAGAAAAATAGAAAACTGTCAGCAGGTGTGCATTGATTATAGATTATTAAATATGAAGAAGTCACACTATTATGTCACTAATTGGAAGGTTTCAAAAGGTAAGTGTCAAAAGCAGAGAAGGCCCTACTTAAAATCCCAATATATCGACCCATTTGGATCAGGAACCCCAGCATTGTTTGTAGGTTGGTACTCTGAACTCCAGTTCTCCGCAAGTGTAACGATACTCAACCCAGTGATTCCCTCTAGGTAGGAAATACATCAATAAAAGTTCAATGCAAAAAAGAATAAAAAAACAAAATAATAATCAAAGGACTACTTACTTGAAGCACCAGGCTCTGGTGCAATGGAGACGCCAATATAAATGCATAGTATTGAGAAGAGGACTGGTACTAAGAAAGCAGGTGCAACCCTGTTGATAATTTTGACGCCGCCAAATACAATAAAACAGAGTAATATGGTCACAAGGACACCATAGATCTGGAGGTCATGCAGACTAGGTGTTGATATAGTTGTTGCACCACTTTTTGTTGTACCATTTACTAATGTGTTGTTGACCACTGTTACAGTCTCTGCTTTTAAATAAAATTTCTAGAAGTTAATTTAAACAAAAATATTACATAAACAGAACTTAGAATGGAGAACATGACCACTGCAAAAGTAAGCTTTTCACAAATTCAGCACTTCAAAGAAAAAGGTCCCTTGTGCTACTAACGATTTGATTTTAAAAAAAATTTGCACTTCATGAAACTGTAACAAATAATCTCCTAGATATTCCTTTAGTAAAAATAAATTACTTATAATCTTTATTTGCACCTCCAATTATCCCAACCCATGAGAAATATGAAATTTTACTATCCAAACACCACAAATATCAGATATTTGTTGCCCACAGGCACTTCCTAAGATTGGTTTTGAGCTAGTGATATAACAAAAACGGTGGTCACAGTTTACAGTAGGGTATTCCACATACAAAAAAAAGTTTCAATACAAATATGCAATATATTGGACCATAAGTTCATAACACAATGACCATAACAAGAATACGATGCAAAAAAATTAGATTACAGTGATTCACTCTAGATTTTATCAATCAAGATTTCAATTTGTTCTAAATTAGAGAAGAAAATGAAATCTGAACATGGAAGCCTAGAGTTTGGACTGGAGAATAGATCTGGGAGAGAGAGACGCTGAGTCGAGCGGAGCTAGGAGGCAGTGCCGAGCCGCTGAGGGAGAGGGGTGCTGCCGTGCTGGCTAGTGTAGACTGCAGTGACAGCCAACGACTTCAATGCCATCCACCGCTGCTGGACGTTGGTTGCTGACTGCAGCAGCGAGGGGGAGTCGAGCGGACAGCAGGGTTGAGGGGGTTGAGGGGGAGCCGGGAGGGGTGCTGGCTGCACCGTGACCACTGCTTCTGACTTTTGAGTCAATGTGCCACAACTCACCGGCTGAGGTGCTGTGTCACGGAGGGAGGATGCCGATTTGCCAAACGGGAGAGTTGAGACAGGAGATGGATGTAGTTTCTGGTGACTTTATGGGATGGTAGAAGGTCGATTGGGCTTTTGGTCCTTTACAACATACTGTCAATTATATGTATATACTTATATACATATATTTATTTTTTTGTAGAAAAAATATGGGTATTGCTTCGAATACAGGGGAATACCCCTAGCTCCGCCCATGGATGGTCATTATAATCACGGGCGGAGCCCTGGCTCCCCCCCCCCCCCCCCCCCTCTGTCCAAGACAACTTCCCAGTAGTATACGTAATTGGTTGGCCAGTGAAACCATCGGAAGTCAAGACTGATTGACTGAAAAGTTGTTGTATCTCTGCATTTGTATGAAAGGCAGGACTAACCTCATCTAGGAGTAGCATCTATGGCAGGAGTGCAACGTCAGTTCAACTGTGTGATTGATGAATTTTCTAATACACTTTCCTCACTAGTTTGGCGGAGATGCCCTCCTATATTAGCACCAAATTTTAGTTTTTATATATGAGACTAATTTTTTAATGGTTCCATCATTATAAATTGCACTATACTTTCTCACTAATCTAACGTCTCCAGTTGCTGATAAATTTTTAATGGTAATTTGCCCCCCTGATTATAATAGCGTATCCATCTGACTTAGAGATAAAAACAATGAAAAAATTACATCAGGATCCCTTGACCCTTTCCGCCACAATTGCAACCATTCGACAAATAGTGCCAAAGAAACATTCAGAATCCATAGTTTCACCAAACTAGTATAACAAACTTGCAATCAAATCTCAATTTAATTGTTGCTCCTAGCACCAAGGGTAAATAGACTTTTTTGTTTAAATTTGGTAGTAGCTATTTTTATGGGAACATACACCTAAAGCGCATATACACACTTAAACTATATGACTAGCATGTTAGCATTGCATGTATCTTTCACAACACTTGACATAGAATGATAAACCTATTCATTTTATGGTATTGTCTTTATAGATATACAAATTGATCATCCACACATAAAATATTCATAAGAAAACCAAGAGAAAACTTGCTGGAGTACCTTGAAAGAACCCAGCTGACGGAATAGCATCTAGAAATGTTTCTACAGCTCCCAACACATACCTAAAATTAGGGATCACAAATAAGAACATAGTAGGTCATAATATCTCCACGGGAGAAGGTTAGCAAATAGAGAAAAATACTAATGTATCCAAGCACCCCACTCATAAAAGAATGGAATTATACACTCAAGGTTGCTATATCTGAAACTTGATTAAGCTCACATTGCAAGAACCCAGATTTATTTTTCACCATGTAATATTATAGCTATTTCCTCCTTTAGTCCTAAATTGATGGCTATTAATAAGCATGTTATAAATTCTCAAGAACATATGCCAACATGGGTTTTGGACTCAACCACAATATTGCCAAAGATCAAAGATTACACTAAGATTTTAGCAGGTCCTATCACAAAATAATAATTAAGGATTGAAAGTGCATCTAGGCCCCTAATGGATTTTATTGATAAGATGACAAAACATGTAAAGGTCTAATTTGATTTGTTGAGCTTTGAGTAGCATTTTTAGAAACTTAACTCATAGAAGATCAGGTCACCATAGATGTGCAAGAAAACAAGCAATTCAAGCCTGGTTATATGATGTTGAGTTTACGTGTTAGTGAGTTGTGGCAACCTTTAGTTCTGAAAGTGCATCTAGGCCCTATGTGGGTTTTGGGGGATTTAATGACAACATGATCATTGGACTAAAGTAATTGATGAGATCATATGCAGGTACTTAGTCCTAGGTTGATTATTGTGTTGGACTCAAATGACATGCAAATGAGAATTTATTCCAAAAACTGATTGACAAAATGAAGAATTGACAAGCATGTAGAAAAGACAAAAGAGGCATGCTTTGATGAATATCAATTGGTCTCGCACATGAGGCTTTTTCATTGTATGAAGATATTGAAATTGTGACTTTGAATTGATCAAAGGTTGTTGGTATCGAAGCTTGATTGATCTCAAGATTGATATTCAAGTGTGGATCATAGTATTGAAGAAATGAATTAGTTGAGTGCTTAATGTTGATTCATGACATGGTGTGATTTGAGGATGGCTCGATAGGATGAAGGTAGCAAGAAAATAGCTTTGAGAAACAAAGCGAAGGTGAAGGGCAAGTGATAGCTTGGCGACAAAGGTACCATGGCTAACGTGAAGAAGAGAGTACTTACATTGAGCTAATGAACTAATTGAGCTATGATGCTCATGTTATATGCAAGATGAAATCATTGTTAAATCATATGAACAAGTGACTTATGGATAAAAAGTGTTGTCTTGATCACATGGTTTGGAACATCCTAAGTCACAAGCTCAAGCAGAACATGCTCACGAAAATGGCAATGTTGAAGGCCCCAAGATGATGAAGATTGAAGTGATCGCACAATTTCAAGAATTATAGGCTCAAAATATGAATTAATTGCATATCTTTAACCTTGATTATAGGTGTGTTGTACTCAAAAGAGATGCAACACTGGTTACTAGACAAGGCCTAAAAGTGCTCCAATCAAATCTAGAAAGATACTCTAGTGTTAAACATTAGTTTTAGAAAAGAGTAAATAAAAGCTGGTAAAACTGGCTAGGCCAATTTTGCGCACGTTTGAGTAGCAATGGCTAGTTTTGAAAGAACCTGACTAGGCCGATTTTGATTGACTTTAACCCTGACAGCTATTTCATGGGAGTTGAGTATTTATACATACTCATCCCCTCCCACATTTTGAGGGGTTGTCGATGCCTTCCACATCCATCTAATTTTTAGAAAACCTTGACAGCATCGTATATTCCTCCCTTCATGTGCCTAGAGTCTAAGTGAGATACCCTTTGGATAGAGAGTGAGCTTTGAGTTGTGTGAGCATGAGTGAGAACTTGGGAGCTGATTCCAAGCTTTGAGCACGCTTTGTGGTTGTGTCAAGCAATCACTGAAGTCGCATTTGTTACTCTTGAAGCTTGGCTCCTAGATGGCTAGGAATTATTGGCAAGCGCCCAAGGCTGTGGAGTGCAGTTGGATAGTTTGTGAGGGCTACGATTTTGCCCTACAAGGGAAAAGATCAACGAGGGGAGTGGTACTTTAGATAGACCAGACACGAGCTTGACCTTTGCGGTCACTCAATGGAGATGTAGGGTCCAAGTATAGGACAGTTTGTGAGGGTTGTTGGTATAGTTGTTGCACCACTTATTGTTGTACCATTTACTGATCGTTGTCTCTTGTTTTGATTTGTCTCACTTGCATGATTCTATCACCTCTTTGTGCTTTCAATTGTGCCTATTTGGTTATGCTTTCACTTGTGACTATTTGGTTGTTCATGTTTGTGACTGTAGGAGCTTCATGAACCAATCAAGGAACACCTAAAAAAGCAGCACACCAAGTTTGGTTCATGATAAAATAAGTGTGGGGGAGTTCTAACATTTACATATGCTTTCTGCAAAAAAATCAGCCAGGTCAGTTTCTATAGACCCTGGGAAAGTTTCTTTAAAATTGCTAGGTTACGAAGTATCTTAGAGCGCTCAAGAGATCCATCATGATGTGAAGACAAAAGTTAAAAAACCCCAAAGAGGTCAAATTGAAAGAGTTTTGAAACAAAAAAAATAAAGCACCAGACAAGTGACCTTAAACATTGACGATCAACTAGCAAGCACTATATTATCTGTTGCACTTGCATCAGATCGACTTACACAATAAACAATAAATTAAGGTCTTTGAATGTTACAATTAGGTCCTTGGGCCTTACAAGTAGGTGGACCTGAGCATTTTTCATGTCGTATTGAAAAAGGCCTGTGTTTGTGGGCTGCAAATCCATGCCCACTAACCCAATAACTTCCATAGGCATAGTTGGGTCAACTCTTTTCGAGCCAGGACCATGCATGGGAGGCTACCCACTAGTTTTTAGTTGAATAATAATTAAAAGAATTGTTCTAGGTTGGTCTACCCACTAGTTTTTAGTTGAATAATAATTAAAAGAATTGTTCTGGGTTGGTCTTAGACCATGCTAATATTTTTTGGGTATGCTTCTCACTATCCAAGCCCTGTCCAATTGGAGCTGCGGGCCAAGCTATTTTGCTTAGGTCTACAAGTAGGATCCTAGACCTATAACGGGTCCCTAGAAACTTGGGTTGGGCCCTTTTACACACAACGGGCCCCCTAGCCTACAACACACCCCCAACTGGGTCATCCTTTTCCAACCCCACATCTAGAAATCAATCCTTTCACTATATATGCCCCTGATTGGGTAGTTCCATGGAGATTTTTTGCCACGTGTGCAAGTGTTTGAAACTAGAGGAAAGAATCAAACACTTTAAGCTTCAAAGATTAGAGGATTCTAGCCTAGTGTGGAGAGATATTAGAAAGTTTAAGCTCTCATAGTTGGCTTGTAATGACCCATGAAACTCAGAAGTGTTGTGGTGCAGCTCACAGGAACAATGGTCACTGGACGGAGGAAAGGGTTGAGAGCCAAGTGTCGGTATATAATTAACTTGACTAAAATCCGAATAATGGAGACCAAATGAAAGTGACCAAAGCTGAAAAACCTGTCATCAATTTAGTATTAGGTTACAAGTAACCGAACTAAGTATGGATAATTCGGTCTGTGCCATCAGGTAACTTGAAAAAAAACTAAAATACTAAAAAAACCCAAGGCAGCCCAAAATAATAGCCTAACCCTAAATCGTCCTCGAATCCCTACCTCACCTCTCTCCCAAACTTCCGATTCTGGTACCATCTTCCTCTTTCTCCTAAACCATATCTCATCTCCCAAACTCTCAATCCAACCGTGGTTGCACAAGGCATAGCTATCCAGCCATCTGCATCCCACCTAACTCACGGCAAGCTGACGAACACTATTGTACTCCTATGTCCTCTCTGTCCCTCTTTGTAGGAAATGAGGCAAGGAGATCCACTTCACCACTTGGAGTGTGTACAAGTGCAGGACAGTACGAGACGCTCGGTGAACAACAGCGGTGGCACGGTGCTGCTCCAGCCTCCCACCCTTCCCTGAATCCAGATGGCTAGTGAACTTTAGGGTGGTCACCTGGTCAGCCACGATGACAACACGCCCTCAACCCCTCATCATGGTGGCCTCATGTGGTGTCCTGCCCCGTCGTTCAATAGCATCAACGAGGCACCCTGACCCATATCGCCTCACCTAGCATCCTGATGGGCTCGATGACGCCCCTAGCTCTATGGCTACATCCACATTTTTTGCTCATCTTGTTTTGTTTTCTATGATTATTTTATCAGTCAATTCGGTTGGAACCAAAGACTAAATCCAAAATACCTAGTCTTGAGTTTTTTCAAGAACCGGTTGGTTTACAATTTTGGGTAAACGATATTTGCAAATGATCGAGGAACTGATCAATTTGGCTAACCGAATGCCCGGGTCTTTTGAGAGTAACTAGGTTTGTGTCCTCCTCAAAGGGGAATAACAACCATTAATGGATTGGACAAACCTTGGGATAAATCTTGTGTTCCCTTTGTGCTCCATGTAACTATGCTTCCCTTGTGTTTTTTTGCCTCTTCATGCTATCTCTTGTGTTTGTTATGTGCACTAGTGCTTGTAGGTGCTCCAAGATGTGGGCTTCATTAAGACATCCTTCACAGTTATAGTTATCAATCCATCTAGGAGTAGCTTGTAGTTCCTAGGAGTAGCTTCTAGTTTGCTAGTAGTGTCTTCTTAGAGCTATGCTGTTTCTTGTCTTGCTAGTTGCAGCTAGAGAAGCACCTAACGATTGTTCTTGTTGCAGGTTTGCACTTAGGTACATTTTGAGTTGTAGCACTAAGTGATTTACTTTCTTGCAAGTTTATTCCTTTATATTGATCACTTGGTTGCAAAACCAAGTGAGCTGTGGTTACTAGTCATGTTCCCACAAAGTTCTGTAAAAAAATTTGAAGATCCACTAGTCTACCCCCATCAAGGTGATCATTAGCAAATCAGGATCCTTTCAATAATATACACCTAACTATGATTAATGTTTTCGGGGGGGGTTTAGGCCCTGAGGGTCACATCATTTCTCTAACACTCACATGCATGATGGGAAAATAAACACATGGACTTACATAGCTCCAGCAACTGCATTTCCAAGGAAGAAGCACAACCCAATACTAATCCCAACTTCTGGACCAAGTGCACGACCAATTAGATAGTAAGGGCCACCACCCTGAGAATAAAAGAAAATATATCTCACTCTGTAGGTGTTCAAATTTCTAGGCCATCCATTCAAATACAACAAATTGTGAACTATTTTACTTATTTTTAAACAAGTGGGTGACTGAGAAAATACAGAAAGGATATGGAAAGGCAAATAATTCTAGTACATTTTTAGATTTTTTTTCTCCTTCTAATTTTGAGATTTTCATTAAATATTTTTACTACTTGTTAGATTTTAGGTTTTAACCTCACCGTCTCACATATTTCATGAACATAGAACAACTCATTGATTTGCAAATGCGAATTGTAACCTACTTCAAGAAACTTCACCTACCACTAACTCTACTCATATTCAGCATACCTTCATTGCTCCATTTGTTGCAATCGCACTTAATGACAATCCAGTTAAAAATGTGCATGCACCGCAAAATGCGACTAAAACAAGTGACTGCCATATGCCTCCCATACCCACAATCCTGTAGTAAATAGAAATAAATTGACAAATTTTGAACATTGGAATATATTGTTAGTTTGTCCATAAGAAATAGACAATGCCATGAAGCACAAATTTCAAAATGCCAAAACTTCTTGACACTAAAATAGAATAATACTTTGAGGCACTAATTTAAACTATTGACTTACTATATCTAGACTTGGTTATAAGATTACAACCTTACCATTCTAAGGTTTTGGTTAACTATGAAAATAGATTGCTGCTAATGACTAAACAGATAGCAAATGTAGCATGAAGGCTATTTGCCAAAAACAGATAGTTATATTTTACATGATACTTGATGACATATGAAAATATGAATACACTAATGAAAGCTAGTGTGCTTAAGCTGGAAAACTATCTAGAAACTAATGCAACACATACACAATAAAAACGATAGTAGAAGTATACCAAGTAAAACGGATATAATATATTATTCCCAAGATGTTCTGCAGACATGGAACAAATACACCCATCAAGGTGCCTTGTTTAGGCTCAGTTTCCTACACACCAAATAAAATAAATGTAATTATCAACAAAGTTATGTTTATGAACAGTTAAGCGTTTTGCCCACATGGACCAAAACAAACCTTAGGGAATCCAATGGCTATCTCAACATCCTCACTGTCCCTAGGGCTAGATGGTGCCTGAGCTTGTTCTCCTGCCATACTGTTCATAATCAATTAGATAAATGGCACGTTCCTTTTCATTTGTAGAGTAAAATAAATAGCCTTAGTTTTCTAGCCATTTCCTTAAATGTCAAGTGGTTAACAAAAGAAAACACAAAGTGCTAGCAAAAACACCCTAATATCTAGTAAATGTGGTGAGAATATTAGAACAAGTGGCCATACCTCTTGAGTCCCAAAATATTGACCAGAGAGTCAAAACCAAAGAGCTCGAGCTTTGAATCACTTTGAGATACATTAGGTACAGCATGACCATTTGAAGAAGCCATTTGTGTTCTTTGGTCAATACTTTGATTAGCACTAGGCTTCATGGCCTGCATATAAGGAATTATAAGCACGTAAGTTCTCACACATTTCACACCAAAAACGAATAGTTTTCTTTTCAAAATTCATAAATGGGTAATAGAGGAACATGACCCACTATCTAGAATAATTGGAGAAGCTTAGGATGGCGCTACATTGTTATACTACATTAGACTTGATGACAGTGAAAAAATTGGTGCAATATCAACCAACACAAGGAAAATTGCACTTCTAGTCTAGGCTCTAAGCTTTCATAATTCCTTCAAAGAACAAGTGATCAAACCAATGTCATTTCAAAGTATACAACCACGTGTCCAAACTGACATGTCAAAAAACTCCATTCATTCAATTTTAATCAAACAACAAGGTCTTGTTCAAAGTCCTACATAACTTAGTTTGCATAATTTGTATGGCCAATGGGCTCAATACAAGAGAAAACAATAGTGTAGTATTTCAATTGATGGGTTCTTTATCACTAGCCCTAAACCAATGTCGACGAAGCACCATGGTATTAACTCAAATTACTAAAAAAACAACTCCATGCCTTGGGTTCCTAGCCTCACTTGACCCATTCTGGATCTCACATTTGTCGCTGCATGGTTATGGCATCAATTGATAGCTCCCTCCATTGGCCTTGGAGCATGAGGGGATCAATGGCATCAATGAGGAGGATCCAGCACCAAAGCCATGCCTCACCAGCAGGGGTCCTGGCTATCGTTCAGATATCATCTATGGAGCCTGGCTCATCCGCTATGGAACTTAGGTGATGGTGTGTCGTTTATTTCCCACGCTGTTTAAAAAAAGTCGATGTAATATTAGGTAGCGAGTAGGGGATGCGGTGGGTAATTTTGGTTTGTCTAGGCATTATATTGGACACAGGGACAGGGTAACTGAGATGGTTTTCATGGTGAATGCAGCAAGCTATTTCAATGTTGTATCTTTCCATGTTGCTGCGGTAGATATTGGAGATATTCAGCTATTGGGATGACGATTATGTTCTAGGTAACACACATAAGTGCTTACCACACATGTTTTACTGGGGTTTTGATGTATAAATCAATGACACTGGTTTCAACCCACTTGCCTAATGAGTTTAAGATAGCAGCCAGAGTGGTAAGCTTTTTAGTAATTTTGTTATCCATGGTGGAAAGGTATGCGGTCATCAAGACATTGATTTAGGACAAGGCCGATCAGTGCTTGATTCTTGACAGATTTCTTTGCTGGATATATCCTTGAGCAACTCATTTCCCCCTTGTCTCCAATGGGTGTTGCAATAGGTGAATTGTTGTCAACAGACCCGGACTGACCATATGATCCACACCTGGCACTCATGCAGATTCTGAAGATTCATTGGTGCATGTTGAGTGTTAACATATGAATAATGGCATCTAACCCATTTTCATATTCCAATGGTGCATGCCTATACTTCTTACAAGCTGGGGCCACCTGTAAATAAAAGACAAATATCGATCCATTTGTAACTAATGCTAATGAACTGAGAAAAACAAACATATATTCGTGTATACCTTAATCTAAAAAATACCTTAATTTTTTCATTCCACAACTCTTCGGTTGTAGCAATAGTCTGAATTTTAGGGTCGCCCCCTAACCTCGGGGCATGGATCTTCAAAGTCTTCCATGCTCTGTATACAGCTTTGAGGGAATCTATCCCACCTATTACTATGTTGGCTACGACAGTAGGACCCTGCCAGTTTGTTCCTCAAACTTCAACATGCTCTGTGTGCAACCTTATGGCCTGTTCTGGACTTCTGGGTAGTAGCGATCTCTTCTAAAACTATCTCTATCCACGCTCTATGTGCAATGACATCCAATTTTGCAGTGGCTTTCTTTTTTTTTTGTCCCTTTTTCCATCTATATGTACAGAATTAGCATTGCAACCAGCCAATTACTAACTCACTAACAGGCTTCCGGCATTCATGAAGATGAGAAAATTAAATGTACAGGACTACGCAATAATAAACAGGGTGTGCTCACAGTTGAACTAACAGACAGTGCATGGAAATTTCAGGGGAAAGGAAAGAATTTAGAACATAGAAGGACATGGCAGGCAAATTCAGAACATAGCAGGACATACCATTAGTGAACAAGTTAATTAGGCCTGTTGTACGGTTTGCTACTGAAAAAATGATTCTTCCTAACATATAGCCAGATGAATTCCAGTTTTAGTATCAAGCATCATCAGCTTAGCTAGAGCTACTAGTAATCACTAATCAATCTTGTGTTTTGTCTTTAAGCTGCAGTTGTTAAGGCAAGTCTTAGTGGGGATTTTTGTTGGAAACAGTGTGGACTAGTTTCATTGCCATACAAATCATTCTACTCCCCTGAAACCCTTTTTATCAATATTGTGTCATATCAGTATATTTAATGCTCATGAAACTCACGTGAAATTCTAAAGGCAAAAACTGCAACAAGTTAATGCACAGTTCTTTCCATCCAAATTGCAGCAAGGAGATTGTAAGTTGTAACCTCTGAGCAACGCCTTTCCAGATCTGATTGGAAGAGCAAGGAGGAGAGGAGATGCTCACGTACGTCGGCTTTGCGGCAAGGAGTGGGCGGAGGTCCGAGGTAGGCCGGCCGGACTCGTCTGCAGCAGCAACGTCAGAGGCGGCCGGAGGCTGACGATCTTGACGGCAGCGGAGGAGCCGGTTCGCCGTCACCTCTCCCAGGAGCACCGGTTAGGGAACGGATGAGTGGATGTACGTGGTGGCTGGCGCTCTGCGACCTGGCCGGAGGCGCCGGGCGGCGGCCGGTCAGCAAGCCCTAGCAATTCCGGCTGCGGGAGAACGCGAAGGGAAGGAAACGCACAAATGGCATGCAAAGTTTGTTTTTAACCTGTGGCAATTGTGGTAAATACTTAGTTTTGCCAACTCAAAATCAGCCGCACAAAGCTCCTCTCCACCCGAACCAAAATCTAAGCCGAAAAAAGCTCATCTCCACTCACTTATCACTTCTTATTTTTCTCACTCACGTATAAGAACATCTTCACTGGATCTTTTTTGTTTCTTTTCCTTAAAATCTACAATAGAGGATTCAGAAAATATGATTGGTGATTTCAGTAAAATATTTTTATAGTAGATTGACAAAACTCATCCCTTTATTTAGACCTTCGGGGAAATTTTTTTCTCTCCTCCTTTTTCTCTCTCCCTCAAACGGTGTTCTCCGTCAGATGCGCACGGAGATGCACGCCAACGGCCGTGCGCTTGAGGGCATGTGCCCTTAGAGGCAAAATTTCTGGGTCCGTGAAATTGGGCAAATGAAATAAACGCCATCCAAATCAATGGAGAGCATATAGCAGCATACAGAGAGGAGTAGACAAGTTGACAGCTTTAATTTCAAAGAGTTGGGCCGAAACTGCACAATGGATGCTAAACGATCATAAATTGGCAGAACTTGAAGCAAATTTAAATAAATCAAATAACATCACAGCACAATTGAGATTACATGGATCAACGCAAGAAGTTGTACATGGTACTCAGCAACGTGCAACATTCTATTTCTAGTTGCTAGTCTAATTGCTCATAGAATGCAGATTACGAGCACCCATCACCACGTGGCAGGCCTTGCTAACTTTAAGGCGATGATCATCAAGTGCACCATTCCTTGCAGGCTTGCAGCTATGCAGCGCGCACCATCAACGACGATGGCATGGGAAGCATGCTCGGCTCCGGCGCGGCGATGAAGCCCGGTCCAGCGTAGAGCGCCCGCGGCAGAAGCTGCCGCCGCGGCATGTCCAACTCCATGTCGTTGCTCGCCGAGGACCATGTCGCGCTCGTCATCTTGTCGCTGTCCCACCTCTCGGCCGACGACGACGGGCGGCCGGCCGGACTTCCGCTCCCGGCCGACCCTGACGACGACGACGACGACGCAGGGGCGGCCGTGGCAGCAGGTTTGGTCTTGTGCGCGTCCCACCTCGCGACGGCGTCGGCGCGGCCAGGCTTGGAGGGCGGGTTGCTGCCGGCGTCCTTGCGTGCGCCCCACCTCTCGTCGGTGTCGGCGCGGCTCGGCTTCTTGGGCGGCGATGAGTTGGGGTTGGGATTGGGGAGGACGACGACGGCGGCGTCGGCAGCAGCGGCAGCATCTTGCTCTTGGGCGGGGTCGGGGGCGGCGCTGGCAGAAGCGCGTTGGCGAAGTACACCCGTGCACGCTCCGCCGGTGTCGCCATGGATGGAGGTCGAGAGGGAGACAAGACGCTCACGCGGCACGGCGGCGCCAGCGAACCAGAAACGGCGGCGCAAGTGAGCTGGGCAGAGGAGACCAGGCGGAGAGGATGGATCGGCCGTGGCAGAGCAGCATCCGTGAGATATATAGGCACAGGGAATGCGTCGGTCGGGATCGGCGAGCGCGCTCAAAAAAATTCAGGCACAGGTACCGTGAGTCGGAGTCGGAACTCAGGGCTGTGCCGCTGCCGCCGCGTGGGCGCCAAGCCATATCTGTCTGCTTCGGATTGGGAGCCGGAACTCCCTGCCCCACGATGGAGATGGCGGCGGGGACTGCTGTCGTGCTGTGGCTGGTGCGTGCACGCGGGCAGGGCACCGAGCAGCCCGCCAAGCGTTCGCGTTGGACAGCGCGCCCATTGCTGAGGCCCGGACACGAGTGGCGTTAGCATGAGACCACGTCGCCGGCGGCGGCATCCTTTCCCGGTCCCGCAGGATGGTTGCTCCGCGCCGCGGCCGCATGCACGCGACGTCTTCCGTCGTCGGCCGCACCGCTGGTCCGCCACGACGCCGAATAGCGAACGCGTCAGCTGCGGCCGCGGCGCATGACACACGTACGTCCGCCACCGCGGCGCCGCAGGACAGCAGAGCCAACCGGCACCCGCACACGAACTGCAGCGCAGCGAGAGCCGTTGCCGCCTGCACGCAGCCGTGCACGCTCGAGACCCCGCCTCTGCTGCCCATCATCTCCTTTGTCGTCATGGTCGCGAACTCCGGCACGGTGGTAGTGGGGCTTCCTGGATCGGAATCGGAACTGATACCCGTTGTTACCGACCCATAAGTTTACTCAACGATTGGACACTCCGTAGCGCATTACTGGGTTCGGGAAGGTTCTAGATTCAAGAAAACGGATACATTGGAGGAAGAAGAAAGGTGTTAAAAGGAGATGGGCACCGCTAGCGGCCGGACCTCCACGCCATAGTCACTGGGAACGTGGTACGGTGATCAGTTTCGTCCTGACAGTGGAAAATCCTTTCACAAGGAGCGTTTCACGTTCCACGTCCCAATCGTTTCGAGAACTTTGTGACTGTGGTCCACGCCTGCGGCCCGCTCCCTGCACCCACACGGGGCCCAGGCCGCTCGGAGACACCCTTACGAGAGCGGCCTCGAACCGCCGCTGGCCACTACTGCAAGGGCGTGGTCTACCCGCCGCCACTAACCGCTGTGGTCCTGTGGAGTTGAGAAACACCGTCGGAATTTTGATCCACAACAACCACATGGAGATCCGCTACACTCGCTCGATCTACTTTTGAAACATTCAGTGCAAACACTTAACATATAAAAAAAGACAGATAAAACACTTGAAAACACTTAAAAACCATTGCAAACATACGTAACATCCAGATAAAACACTTGCGACATATGTGTGAAACACATGCAACACCCAGATAACACACACTTGCAATATACATCCGAAAACACAGATGAACCATTAGTAACAGACCCTTGCAACATACTTGTATAACCATTGCAAACATATGCAACATCTCAATCTACTTTTACAACATCCATCTGAAAACACTTGCATAATACCTCTAAAACATCTGAAACACTTGAAACATACGCTTGCAATATGTGCTTTTAGCAAAACCTAGCAGGCAAGCGGCGCGAAGCACTGCATAGCGGGATCCGGCTATGCAGTTACGGTGGAGAAGGAGGATGGCAGCGAGCATGCGGCTGCACGGCCCTCGGTGAGTGGTTGTGCTGCCCCCAGTGACAGGGCACGTGCGGTGCCCCCCGCGCGAGATAGGTGCCCACGGTGGAGGCGACGACAGCAATCGGATAGGTGCGGTCTCGCGCGGCCAGGCGGCAGCAGCTGTGCGGTCATGGGGGAGCACGCAGGGCATCTCCCATGCTTCCTCGATGGGCCAAGACAAGTCCAGCGCTGCAGCCCACTTGCATATCTAACCTGTTAGCCGGCCCAGCCTATCTCCCATGGGGTCCATGACATGGCGTTCACGAAACTTTGTGTATATCCCCTCAAAAAAAACCATAACTCTGTGTATAGCACGGCGGGGAGCGGTTGGGGTGGGAGCTCTGCTATCAGCCAGGAATCTGGAATGGAGGAGACACCAAGTAGCATGTCACTGCCGCGTGTTTCAGCAAATTAGATTAGATGTTCGTTATACGTGCCAGTGTCACTTGTGCAAATGATTCATGTTTTCAACTCCGTCGATAAACAGAGTTTGTGATGCTTGCATCACATTGTTTTGGAGCTGTACTTTTGTCAACGTTCCTCTTTCAGTAATTGGCTATCCGCACTCATGATCCTCTATATTCATCCTCTATATGTCCTAGTCAGCAAGATTCTCTCCTCTATACTCAATTCTCCCGCACCCATCCATCCTCTATATCATCCTCTATCCACTCTATTTACTGTGGGACCCACTTGTCACTTTATCTAAATATATCCATGAGTGATCTAGTTTTGAAGGATTTATTGAGACGAATTTAATGGTGCAATCGAAATTTAATTTGGATTTTTGGTTTGTGAGTTATAGCATTTTTTCCTTAGTTTAGCTAGTAGGGTCCGCCACTGTGCACTATAGAGTAAACACTGTACTACTCTAAATATAGAGTAAGAGAAAGAATAGAGTATCGTTTTAGAGTATCCAGTGCAGTAGTTTTTACTCTATATTTATACTCTAAAGCTTTAGAGTATCATTTAGAGTATGCCACTGCGGACAGTCTTAGTAGGTAAAGTTGTACTGCTGTTGAAATTGAAACAGAATCGGTGAGAGTCAATACCATACTTGCACATTGATGCATCCATTTACAGTTTCAGCTCGCAAAGGCATCAAATTCAAATTAAATGAAATCTAAGACCTGACGGAATATACATACATAGTAAGAGCATCTCCTAGAGTACCTCAAATTTTATTCCCAAAACATGATGTTTTGCCAGCTTCCAAATAAGTATTGGGAGAAATAAATAAGATCATCTCCAACAATTTCTAATAATCTAATCCTAGAACAAAAATACAATTTTAGAGCATCTCCAACAGTTTGGCAAATTTTGTTTCTCAAATCTCGTTGTTTGCCAACTCCTAAAATAATATGGAGAGGAAAAAAGATCTCATCTCCAACAGTTTGGCAAATTTTGTTTCCAAAAACCCAAAAACTTGCTAACGAAACGAAAAGACCCGCTAAGCGAACAAAGAACCCCGTTAAGCGAACGAAGAGCCCCGTTAAGGAAACAAAGAGCCCCGCTAAGCACGAGGAAACTACTATACGCGGTTGGTGCCCCGCGCGCATATATGCGCGCAATCGACCGAAATTTGCCAACTTGCCAAAAATGTCAAACCCATATACCAAACTATTGGAGAAGTATTTTTCTCATTTTGCCAAAAATTTTAGGATGCCAAAAGCTATATGTCAAACTCTTGGAGATGCTCTACATCAGAAATCCTATATTATCTCTAAATTATCATAACCACTTTTATAAAATATTTTTCTCTCGTATATTTGCATCAAGAATTCTTTACTACTCTTTATTCTTTTCCCACCCTTCCACCTCTAGATTGACCGCACAATATGCGCGGGGGAAGACTGATGCGCGCTATTTTTACGCACGATGCCAGCCTGTTTGCCGATTGCCAAAAGATGGAAAAAGATGAGTTTTTCGTTTTTTTTTTCTAAAAAGCATGCATGGAGAAGGGATATAGGTACTCTTGGCGATGCTCGTACATAACACTTCGTTTGAAAAACAAGTATAGAACACTTGCAAATTCTAACATCTCTGCTATCTAAAACAACTTCATTAGAGCCCATGAGTGTAGCATCTCTGCTAGGCAAATCTGGTTTTGCTAACTGAAGAAACAAGCAGCCGGAGCCCATGAGTGCGTGCGGGGTGCAGCTATGCAACGGGAACCAAGAACGCTGTTGGCATGGGAAGCATGCAGGATTGCGGCGCGGCGACGACGAAGCCCGGTCCAGCGTACATGGCTCGCGGCTTCCATAGTATCTCCTCCTCGGTGTCGATGTCGTTGCTGCTAGTACTGCTGCTCTCGCCGTCATCGAGCAGCTTGGCCTGCGGCGGGCAGCACTTCATGTGCACGTCCCAGCGCTCAGCGGATGACGGGCGGCTGATCGTCCCTTTGCCTGAAGACGACGAAGACGACGACGAAGCTGGGCTCGCTGCCTTCTTGTGCGCGTCCCACCTCTCCACGGAGTTCGCCCGGCCAGGCTTGGGCGGCGGCGAGGCCATCTTCTTTCGCGGGGATCCGTGCCCGGCGCTGCTCCTGACGCTGTCGGCAGAACGAGGGCCTGATGATGCTGAGGCTGAGGGCTCTGCGCTAGCCGCCTTGGTCTTGCGCGCGTCCCACCTCTCGTCGGAGTCGGCGCGGCTGGGCTTGGCGAGCAGCTTTGCTTGGAGGATGGCTGTGACGCAAGGTGGTGGCGTCGGGAGCAGCGGTAGCATCTTCCACTTGGGCGGGGTCGGGAGCAGCGCGGGGAGAGCCGCATGTGCCATGGCGAGGTGCACGCGGCGACCGGGATCGCCATGGATCTTCGACGGAGACGCGCGCGGGTCACGCGGCACGGCGGCACCAGCGAACGAGAAGCGGCGTCGCAGGTGAGCTGGGCAGAGGAGACCCAGGCGGAGAGGATGGATTGGCCGTGGCAGAGCAGCATCCGTGAGATATATAGGCACAGGGAATGTGTCGAGCGGAATCGGCGAGCGCGCTCGAGAAATCTCAGGTACAGTAGGGTTGTGTCGGAGTCGGAACTCAGGTCCGTGTCGCCGCCGCCGCCGCGTGGGCGCCACGCCATATCTGTCTGCTTCGGATTGGGGTTGGAAGTCGGAACTCCCTCCGCCCCGGTGAAGATGGCGGCGGGGGCCTGCTGTGGCTGATGCACGCGGGCACGGCACTGAGGCTACCGAGCCGAGCAGCCCGTCAAACGTTCGAGTTCGACGGCGCGCCCATTGCTCAGGCCACGACACGAGTGGCGTCAGCACCAGATCACGTCGCCGACTCGCCGCCACCGGCATCCCTTCCCGGTCCCGCAGGACGGTTGCACGCGCCGTCGTCCGACGCGACCACGAACAGTGAACGCGTGAGCTGCGGCCGCGACGCACGACACACGTACGTCCGCCGCTGCCTGAGACCACAGGCCACGCTGCACCGCAAAGCAAACACACCCGGACCTGGCCCTGCGGGTGCTCACTGGGCCGCACCGCTCCCGGCTCCGGCACGCTCGCGCCACACACACTGCTGCAAGCACCGCCGTCTTGCTGTGTAAGCAACTACCACGAGGGACCTGTGTTGTCTTCTACTCCTGAACATGATCGCCTTCCACGAGATTAGTCAAAATTAAACTGTTACCTACCACTTATCACTAATTCACTATGTCCTTATGACGCTGTGGTGTCCGCTCGTTAAGTAAATTTTAGCAAGTAACATGAACCCATTGTCGTCTAGTCCGGTTAGGATACCTGGCTTTCACCCAGGCGACCCGGGTTCAAATCCCGGCAATGGAAGATTTCTGGTATTTTTCCTTCTCTGTCTTGCTTTTTTTTTTGGGTATTTTTCTGTCTTGCTTTTTTTTTTTGGTATGTTTTCTCTCTGTCTTTCTATTCACGCTTCTCTTCCTCACATAGTTATGCCGAAATGAGCCTTTGCTACACCTACACTATCTTTCTATTCACGTTTCTCTTCTTCACATAATCACATAGTATGTTGGCTATGCCGAAATGAGTCTTTGCTGCACGGCTACAACTACACGATATCATACTTCTCTGATTCACGTTTCTCTTCTTCACATAATCTTGATGGACCAGGATGGAGTTTTAACATGAATGTATCGGCTGTGGCACTCTACCTCGTTGGTTTTTGCAAACTAGTAAAGGAAGGAAAACCTTTTTTTTTTTGCAAACTACTAGTAAAGGAGGAAGGAAGAGAAAGGCTGGTTTCGGTGTGGGTGTGCAACATGAACAAGATACATCGTGTACATAGTCTTTTCCAGGAGGGAAAGATAAAAGCCCATAATATCACGTATTCATATATTTCCTAGCCTTTTGGAACCACGAGATCACAAAAAAGTTGTCATGAAATTGGACCGTCGTCCAAAAATAATTCACTACTCGAACATATGGTTTTTACATATTCGCTACTAGAGTAACTTGAATAGGCTCTCCGGTTTTTATTCTTTATACACAAATAGCTTATTACTAAAAGTTTTCTTGTACGAAACAAATAATAGAAAACTATCATATATTGTATTTAAAGGGCTATGTAGTCTCCAAACGTGGAGAGCGGGAAGGGTGATTTTGGAGAGCGGAAAAGATGAAGAGTAGCTTAGAGAGTTTATTGGAGCACTTTTTTTGGGGTTGGTTTCTAAATTTTGTGATAATAAAGAATCATGCAAAGAGTCTCTTAAGGCTTCTCTAGCGCACGATGAATGGATTCACCAGGAAAAAGTACGCCCATGTGAGCAATACTCGGATTTGACTCCTTGATCTCTAGTATAGTCTGCAAATAAAAAAATCCAAGCAACAATGCACATAAGGACGCACGGACTGCCTTTATTGGTCCTTTAAGGTTAAATCAATTCATGGGACTGCCAGGTCGGACAATGACTTGCTTTTTTTATCACTCGAGAATTCAAGATGATCTTAGAGACGCTCTATCACAGGAAGGGATAGGGTTGGAAGAGGGAGAGCATGTTTGGGCCATCTTATTGTTAGACTGTTGGGCTAAGCCTTGTGTTGTACGCCGATGTAGACACACTTCTACACTCGCTTCTTGATGACCAAAGCCGAACTGAAAAACAAAAAACCGACATTTTGGTTCAGTTTGTCTCGATTTTTCTTGATTTTCAGTTTAAAAGTGCCCAACCCTAGTCATCATAAGTTGAGGTACTTAGTTACAATGTCATAACTGGTTCTTTTTTTTGTGAATTGTCACAACTGGTTCTTTTAGGGCTCACAAGTAGTTAAGAGTTTTGCAAAATTAACTCATGGTTTTTGCCTGGTCGAGCAACGGTTTAGACTATTTAGCTAGTTCCTGAGCATGGGAGCAATATAGTGAAAGAAAATATTATTATGATTTGTGATATCTTCGTGAACGCATAAACCATTATAATTTGTTGACAAACATATAACATGTTTTATTTAGTTTTCTAGTTTAATTGGATCCAATGTACGCTCATGAGCGTCCGTGTCTATACCGAGTTTCGCAAAAATATATTTCTAATAAATAAATGCTTCAATATAAAATTCATCAGAACAGAAGACAAAGGTCAGAATTTGATTTCAAATTCTCCATCTCGGTACGACAAATTCAAATGCTCAAACAAAGCACGAAAATGGTCTGTTTTGGATCAATGGGCCTAGACAACTAGTTTCCATGGGCCTAGACACAAGTAGTTTCCAGGCCCAGGCAAAACAGCCCCGGACTGCGTTTCACTTCCACCCCTGCTGTTTCTGACTTCTGTTTCTTGGGATTCTTCTCCCGTTCTGGCGTGTTCACCCCTCTCTCTCTCGTGGCGACGACGGCGACCGACGCCGCCGCCCTACGCCTGGTGCCAGGGTCCGTCGGGTCCTTCGCCAGCGAAGAGCACCCACCAGGTATGCCGTATTCCCACCCCTTCTCTTACCTTCCTGCTGTGCGAAACGGAGCTCCCAAACCCTAACTTAAAGCTATCTGGCTATCTGTATCCGGATCTGATCTGATTACAGTATGTATACGTGTTTAATTCCTACCAATTTCGATTTTTTAAAAATATTATTATCGCCCAAGTCCTTCACTGGCTCCGTCCCCTTGTTTGGATTAGCTGGCTGATTTCTGAGATTTGTTTCCCTGTATATTCCGCCTGGTAATTTGGATCGTTCGTTTGTTCTAGGCGAACTAGTGGTGTTCTGGTGCGGTTTCGTTGCGGAAATTTTGTCAGAGGATTTTCTGCGGGCAGGCGGCGGCGCCCGGTGGCGAAGATGATCCGATTACCGACGTATGCGGCGTTCAGCCTGCTGGCGACGGCGTCGGCGGCGTACTACGCGTTCAGCAGCCGGGAGCAGTTCTACCCGGCGATGGTGTACCTCTCCACCTCCAAGATCTGCTTCGTGTTGCTCCTCAACACGGGCCTCGTCGCCATGTGCGTCGCCTGGCAGCTCGCCAGGCGCCTCTTCCTCGGCTCGCTCCGGGAGGCCGAGGTCGAGCGCCTCAACGAGCAGGCCTGGCGGGAGGTCATCGAGATCCTCTTCGCCGTCACCATCTTCCGGCAGGACTTCTCGGTGTCCTTCCTCGCCATGGTCGCCGCGCTGCTCCTTGTCAAGGCGCTGCACTGGCTCGCGCAGAAGAGGGTCGAGTACATCGAGACCACGCCCTCTGTGCCCTTGCTCTCGCACGTCAGGATCGTCTCCTTCATGGTTTTCCTGCTCACCGTCGACTGCCTCTTCCTGTCTAACTCGCTCAGGTCACTCATACAGAAGCGGGAGGCGTCCGTTGCCATCTTCTTCTCCTTTGAGTAAGCTCAATTTTCTTTTCTTTAATTTCGCCTAAATGCCTTTTGTGTGTGTGTTTGTGTGGAAATTCTGCACTCTCTGTTTTCATTTTATCACTGTATCAATGTGACATGCTACAATAATTTGTCCTCTTTCGCAACACTATTAGAGTAGGGGTAGAGATTTGTTAAATTGGTCAAACTCTTTGATATGACATTTCCCAAGACCAAGATAATGGACAAATATTTGCAAAATGGAGAAGTACTACAAAGCGAGTGTCTTTTTGTAGTTGCCCTGTACCATGCCTTCCACAAAAGTCTTAATTCTTCAGTAATGTAATCTCTTTTCCATTTTGTGTATCGTCCTTTGCACTGCCATACTACATGAATAATGCCAGCTTTGCAATTTTTTTATTTGCTTGACATATATATATGCTAAGCCATGAATATATCTTACTTTCACTACCTCAACAGTCTCAAGCTTGCTAATCAGTTCATCTATATGCTCTTCATGCTATATTACGAGATGTTAGTCTACAAGCTTGTGCAGTTATGTCTGTAAAGGTTTGAGCAATACTTTAAGTGACTGCAAAGTATTTGGTCCATTTAGCATGAAACTCCAGCTAAACTATAATTTCTTTGCTTTTTGCTTCCAAGGCAAGTGGTGTGCCTTACAGGCTAGGTAGTAACCCTATAGTTCTTATTTCTAAATACCTGGCGCAATTATTTATTGATGTACCATTTTAAGATCCAAAATGCTCAATAACAGCTAACAAGTATAAATCTTGTTTCAGGTATATGATACTAGCAACATCCACAGTATCAACATTCGTGAAGTATATATTCTATGTCAGTGACATGATAATGGAAGGTCAATGGGAGAGAAAGGCAGTGTATACATTTTACTTGGAGCTCATCAGTGACCTTGTGCACTTGTCATTATACATGCTCTTCTTTATAGCTATCTTCCTGTAAGTTCTCTTATTATGGTACTCTGATACTATAATGTAAACTATGGTTGTTGATTCGTCATACTGATATCAGGAACTATGGTGTCCCGCTGCACTTGATTCGTGAGCTATATGAGACCTTCCGCAACTTCAGAATTCGCATTGCAGATTATGTACGCTACAGAAAGATCACTTCCAACATGAATGAACGCTTTCCAGATGCTACAACAGAAGAGCTCGATGCGTAAGTTTTATATTGTAACTTTGGCGATTCAGTTGACTCGACTATAAAATTTGTTGTCATTTGAATTTTATTGTATTCAGAAGCGATGCTACATGTATTATTTGCCGTGAGGAGATGACTACAGCAAAGAAACTGCTCTGCGGGCATCTGTTCCATGTGCATTGTCTAAGGTCTTGGCTAGAGCGCCAGCACACTTGCCCTACATGCAGAGCTCCAATCATTCCCTCAGATAATGGACGTGCTGCATCAGCACGACAACATGGAGCTCAAGCTGGAGTTCAGCCTGGTGAGTTTCCTTTTATTGATCTGATCTTATTTTCCCCCTCACATATTCTGATTTTAGTCTTTATTAGTATCATTGAGGACTGCACTCTGGTCAGTCTATATTTGTGATTGCTGTTTTGATGTGAGAAAAGGCAGCTGCAGGTACTACTACTCCATCCTCAGAAGGAGCACCAGGTGAGAACATGAGCAGGCGCCAAGCAAAACTTGAAGCTGCTGCAGCTGCAGCTTCTTTATATGGAAGATCTTTTGTTTATCCTCCAGCAAACACCCTAAACAGGTATGTTTATGGAACTGTCTAAAGTCTAATCGTAAAGTTTTTTTTATCTTGCCAAACTGGGTGGTTAACCATGCTTGTCTACTTTTCGGTACTTCATATTCACTATAATTTAATTATTACTATATTTATAGCATCATAAAATGTAGGGTTGTTATGATATAAAGCAAAATACTAATACGTATGTTGCATTCAACCAGCAGGTCTGGTCCTCCCCAGTTTCCATCAAGCACACTGCAATCTGAAGCAAGTAGCTCCAATCAGTCACACAAAGACCAAGAAATGCAGTTCCGAGACAGGAGCGACGGTTTAGTTCCTCTGCCTTTTAATGCAAATGGTGCTGTTGGTTCAGGAACAAGCACAAGGGATCTTGAAAATTCACTGCAGAAGGCACAAGAAAACTTTATTAAGAGCCAGATTGAGGTAAGACAGAATCTTTATCCCAAAAGTACTCAGCTTACATCCTTCCATGCTACTTTATGATGTGATCAACAAGCGCTGCATACAAGCTATAATGAGCTAGATTGGTCTACATTGACTGCCTGAAAGTTGCAATATCATAGATGTTTCTGTTGCAAGCTCATCTTTAGCTGCAATCGTGCAAAGCTGCATACTCTGTGATATTCATATGTACTGATGACTTGTGTGAATCACACAATTGAGTATTTGACTCAATTTGCATCTGTCTAATGATTCATTCATTGCATGATCACAAGTTCACAACAAAAATGAATTTGTTGTGCTAGGTATCTGTGTGATGTTTTTAATACCTTCTGATTATGTTAACTCAAGTTACCAGTTTGGATATGTAACAGTCTGCTTGTCATTGAGTACTGGTGTAAATATGCAAATATGCGATCCATGGCATGCAATCTTGTTCCCATTGATTCCTACAAAACAATATGTAGCACACAAATTTCTTTTCTAGCCATTTTAACAATCTTGATTAGCATCTTTGATCTACATTTTAGTGTAGACTGCAAGTTCATGAGCTTTGAACAGTTACACGATCTGACTTGTTTTCTCTCAAATCATGAATGCTTTTCTTGTATAGCACTCAGTAACCAGATTGGACCAGCCTGTTGCATTCGTGCATGTGCGGCAATTATTAGGCTAATTATTGTTTCACCTTTAGTTTACTATGACATGCTTGACATAGTGCATGGATTTCATTCATTGATATATCAAAAATATCCAACAACACTGATAAGCTGTACATCTTCTTTCCAGATGTTACAAATCCAACTGCAAATGGTGCAGTGTGGCGCCGCTGCATCGCCCAGTAACAATGGGAATGCTGAGCACACAAAGAATGACTGAATCTGTAAACAGGCACTCCTGCGTCACGGAGTAATAATGAGAATGCTGAGCGCACACAGCTGAATCTGTAAATAGGCGGCGATGAGGATGGGATAAAAGAAAGCAAAGAATCAGCGATACTTGGGGGAAACTGTTAGATGATGCCTTGCCTTGAATTTGGTAGGCTTGTTACTTTATTCTTCCCTGTTAGTGCCTTCTTGCCAACACCAGACGTTTCTTCTATATGTCGTGTGTGGTGGTTTCTGTAGTTTGGGTACATCAAGCCTGTATAATACCTTTTGATGGGAGAACAATGGCTGGTTTAATCATGAGATTACACAAATCTCTTCTACCGAGGGAAAATAGAAATGACTTTTTTTTTCTTGCCTATCCATGATATCAGGAAAGTCTGTAGATTTTATTTATGTTTACTTATGTCCGAGTGGTTAAGGAGACAGACTTGAAATCTGTTGGGCTTCGCCCGCGCAGGTTCGAACCCTGCTGTCGACGGTAGTTTTTTTTTTTTGAAGGGCAGGCCTGGTGCAGTTTGTGAGTGCTAACTTGCCGAGTTATCAGGTTCTGGGTTCGAAGCCGTCTCTCTGTAGAATTTCTGCGAGGGTAAGACTTTGTTTTGGTTATTCCCTTTCCCAGATCCCACTCGTGTGAGAGCCTCTGGCACTGAGTCTGTCCTTTTTACTCAAGTCAAACAGAACACTTGTTGGTTGGAAGTTGAACACACTGGAAATTTCGGTGGTATCCGTGATCAGGGAGTATTTTTTTAATAAAAAAGAAAGAAAAACCGTATCATAAAAAGTTTATCTGTGTGTTGATGCTGTAAATACCGGTTGCTAAATTTGCTTGAAAGGTTTAGTTCCGCTGCTTTCCTCGAATTTGATGTGTTGGGAGGCGTTGACAGATATTCCACTACCTTCCTGTAACCCTGTTCTTGTAAATACGGTTGCTAATATTGCAGCTAAACCGAGTGAATGTTTTTTTTAGGGGAATTTTGAATTTCATTACCCGACCATGTCAGCTAAATTGCTTGACACCAAGTTCAAAATACATTCTGGCACTCCGGCCATGACAGACGGGACAAGAACATTACTTCTACTGCCCAGAGAAGCTAATTCATGGGCTACCCGGTTACATTCCCGTGGACCAAATTTGGCTTGGAAAGACACAAAATTCTTCATCAGCAGCTCCTTCAGCTCATGTACCAGGCCTCCCACCGTGGCGAGTCTGAATGCATCCGGAAAGGCTTGTATAACTTGCATAGCATCAGTCTCCAACACAATATTACTGACACCCAGGAGGCCTGCAGCTTTGACGCCCTCAATGCAGGCAATCAGCTCCATGTGCATGGCATTACAGGCAAATTGCTTACACCCTGCACCTGACTGAATCACCCTGCCCTCCTCATTACGAATCACGTAGCCCCATCCGCCCTTCCTGTCTTGCTCACAATAAGCACCATATACGTTCACCATCAGATTTCCCTGCGGTGGTCGCTGCCACTTCCCTCCTCAGCCGAGTGTTTCAAAATTTTCATCTCCGCTGCTTGCCTCCAGCTTAACATCGCCAAACTTTCTGCTGGGCGTCTTTGTCCTCCTTCCCGAACTGCATTCCTCTCTTGCTAAAAATTATTTAGGAGGAAGATCGATTGCAGCTTGGCTTCATTTTTCAAGTTCATCATCATTTTCACTACTTCTTTCGCCTCATGGCACCTGACCAACTGCTGTCTGACTCATTCAAGACCCGCCCTTCTCCAAACATCCTTGACATGTCTGCATCTGAGGAACAAATGCCCTCCATCTTCTCCAACTCTGCCGCACATCACACATCGGTCATCAATTTTGATACCCCGTCGATTCAAATTGGATCGCAAAGCTAAAGAGTTGTGTGCCAGCCTCCACATGAAATGCTTAACTCTGTTCGGACAGTCCAAATTCCAAATCAAAGGCCAGAATTTCTCATCTTCATTTACTCTTCCCGAGCTTTCAGCACTCATATCGGCCACTGCAGTCTGCTGCTGGTCTTCACAAAACAGCCGGTAAGCCGATTTAACTGAAAAACATCCCTTCGGGTCAAAGTGCCAAGCCACTATGTCATCCATCTCCATGTGTACTGGAATAGCAAGAATAGTTGGCACATCCTCTGGCCAGAAAGTGCTTGTCACCATCTCCTCATCCCATTGTCCTGTCACCGGATTCAGCAACTCTACAGCTCTGGTTAGGATACTCCCTCGTCTCAGCGTTATTGGTCGTCTAGTTGTACCCCGAAGCAACCAAGGGTCTTCCCAGATTTTAATGTTTTCACCATTCCCCATTCTCCAAATAATTCCTTTTTTCAACAACTCCAGCCCCTTTAAAATGCTTCTTCAGGTAATAAGATATTCCTTCAACTGGTTTGGCCTTAAGTAATTCTCCGTTTCTGTAATACTTCGCTCTCAATACTGTCGCACACAATGAGTCCGGCCTGTGTAGCAATCTCCAGCTCTGTTTTGCAAGCATGGCCATGTTGAAAGCATGGGCATCCCTAAAGCCAAGACCACCTTGCTTTTTTGATCTCTTAAGTTTCTCCCAACTCAACCAATGCAATTTATTCTCCCTATCATTTTGACTCCACCAATAGTGACATACTTGTCTACTGATCTGATCACAAATTTCTTTTGTTAAGTCAAAGCACCCCATTGCATAAGTAGGGATAGCCTGTGCAACAGCCTTTATCATAATTTCTTTTCCTGCATTAGAGAGTAACTTTTCTTTCCACCCTTGAATTCTCTGCCATACCCTGTCCTTCAAATAGCCAAATACATGTGCTTTGTTACTACCAACATGTATCGGCAATCCCAAATATTTCTCATTAAAAGATTCCCGTGCAATTCCCAATCTTTGCATCACTGCAACTTTGGATTCATTCCTTGTATTTTTGCTGAACATTATGGCTGACTTCTCCTTGTTGATAACCTGCCCAGAACACTCCGCATACAAATCCAGGATACCCTGTAATTTTGTTGCATCTTCCCCGTTTGCACGAACTAAAATCAAAGAGTCATCGGCAAACAGTAGGTGAGAAATGCTTGGAGCTCTGTGGCAAATTTTCACACCCCGGATAGCACCCTCTAGTTTAGCTTGTTGCAATAGAACTGATAAGCCTTCTGCACACGACAGGAATAGATAAGGTGATAGCGGATCACCTTGCCTCAACCCTCTTTGTGGAATAATCTCTTCTGTAAAACATCCATTAACCTTAACTTTATACTTCACTGATCTCACACACTTCATTATCATCTCCACCCAAGTCGGATCAAAGCCCATCCGGAGCATCATATCCTTCAAAAAAAATCCATTTGACTCTATAATATGCTTTACTCATATCCAACTTGACAGCTGCATACCCAACCTTTCCCCTTCTTTTATTTCTCATATAATGCAAAATCTCATAAGCAATCAGAGTATTGTCAGAAATCAACCGGCCCGGGACAAATGCACTTTGAGAAGTAGAAACAATACTTGGTAAGACAATTTTTAGCCTATTAGCAGGACCTTTGACACCACCTTATACAGAACGTTGCACAGGCTTATTGGGCGGAGATCTTTCACCTGTTCTGGTGTTTGCACCTTCGGTATGAGCGCTATAATGGTATCGTTCCAGCCCTCTGGAATGTCCCCACCAGCCAACACTTCCAGCACCTCCGATGTCACCTTCTCACCTATAGTTTCCCAGCATTGTTTATAAAACACCAAGGGCAAGCCATCAGGTCCAGGGGCCTTCAGATCGCCAATGCTGTCAAGGGCCACTTTAATTTCCTCTCAGGTGAAGGCCCTCAACAGCATGTCATTCATCTCTGCAGTTACCCGTGGCGCAACAGAATTTAGCAGCTGGTCAGCCGCACCACCAAGGTTTGAAGACCTGAAAAGATTTTGAAAACAGTTAGTTATAATCTCCCTCTTCCCCTCCTCTGATTCCTCCCAATCTCCTCTCTCCTTCAATCTCCCCACTCTATTACATCTCCTCCTCTCCGAACACGAAGCATGGAAAAAGCCTGTATTTCTATCACCCTTCTCCAACCATTTAACATGAGCTCTTTGTTTCCAATAAATATCCAACTGCTCCTCCAATCGGTCCAATTTAAAACGCAACACCTCCTTTCTTTGGATTGCTTCACCGGACAGCCCACCACGCCGACAAGACTCCAAATCTTGCTTTACCTTTTTAATCCTTTTTTCTATATCACCTAAGGCCTCGTTTAGTTCAGAGAATTGGGGAGAAAAACACTGTATCAGAATTCCTGTAGCATTTCGTTTGTATTTGGTAAAAATTATCCAAATTTTGACTAACTAGGCTTAAAATGTTCGTCTCGCAAAGTACAACAAAACTGTGCAATTAGTTTTTGATTTCATCAACATTTAGTACTCCATGCATTTGCTGATATTTTGATGTGACGGGGAATCTTCTTTTTGCATAGTGGAATTTGGGGGAGAATTGGGGGAACTAAACAAGGGGTAAGACATTCTTACTCCAGGAGGTAAGGCAGCCCACCACTTCTCTTAACACCTCCGCCACACTACCTTGCTGGTTGGCATTTGCTTGCTCCCAAGCATCCTCAATCACCTTTTTACAACCACCTTCTTCCAACCAGAAAGGTTCTAATTTGAAACCACCCCTGTCTCTTCCTCTCCCACACAACTCCTCCCTCTCTGTTGTGATGATGACTGGATAGTGATCAGAGTGCCTAGGATCTCCATTAAAAACTCGTTGAAAGGTCCTAATGTGGCTAGAGGGGGGTGAATAGCTTATTAAAAATCTATAAGATCACTAGAGCAATTTGATTAGTATGACAAACGGTGTAACGCAATTTTGCTCTAACTCTACAAGGGTTGCAAGCCACCTGTCCAACAATTTTAGTTGCTATGATCACTATGACAATCAAATACTAAGTCACTACGAGCTCTCAAAAGCTAGCAATACTAAAAAGCTTAACTAGGTGAGAAGCTACACTAGCAAAGATAAGACAAGCTCTCAAAACTAATTACACTAAAGAACTTGTTGCAACTAGTTTACGGAAATGTAAATGAGAATTCAAGATTGTTATACCGCCGCGTAGGGGATGAATCAATCACCAAGATGATAACCAATTAATACACCGGGAGAATACCAAATGGCAAGAAACACAAGTATTTTTCTCCTGAGGTTCACGTGCTGGCCAACACGCTACGTCTCTGTTGTGTCAACCAACATTTGGTGGTTCGGCGGCTAAGAGGTGTAGCACGAACCTCGTCCAACCCGTGGACACCGCAAGAACCTACCCATAAGTGAGGTAGCTCAATGACACGCTGAAAGGTCTTGATGGCTAGAGGGGGGTGAATAGCCTATTAAAATTTCCTACAAAGTGTGCTAAACAAGTTTATCAATATAACAAATAGCGAGATGCGAGTTTTGCTTAGCCTACGGGGTGTTTATAAGCCACATATCCAATTCACAATTCTAATATATATGCACTCAACCGCACAATTCAAATGGAGAAGGAAACTACAACTAAAACTAGCAAGCTACACAAAAGAACTACTCTAGCAAAACTATCTAGCTAGCAAAGGTAACTAAGAAGGTAATGCGGAGTTGAGTTAGGAGGGTTTCACCAAGAGGCGAAGTATTAAGCCAACCAATATGATCAACAATAAATACCAAGACAACCGAACACCGAGATCAATCAATCACAATATGAAAGTGATGACACAAGATTTATCCCGAGGTTCACGTGCTTGCCGGCATGCTAGTCCCTGTTGTGTCCCTCTTCACCACGTGGTTCGGTGGCTAATCGGTCACACACCGAGCCTCTCAAAAGGCGCCACAAGAACCTACCAAATGACAAAAGGTTGCAATGACATGAGCAATTTACTAACGTTGCCTTTGGCGCTTCGCCGAGGTAGGCATAAACCCCTCACAATCACCGGAGGTGGCCAAGAACAATCACCAACTCTTGCCAACGCCTCCAAGATGCTCCAAATCGTCTAGATGGTGGCAACCACCAAGAGAAACAAGAATCCCGCACCAAATCAACCACCAAGTGCCAACTACATGCAATCTCACAATGCAAACTTGGATCACTCAATCTCACTTCGAATATGCAAAGAAGCAAGAGAGATGAGTGGGAGGGGAGTTGCTTAGCTCAAAGTGCTCACAAGTATGTCAAAGAGTGCAAGAGATGAGCCTTGAGCCGGCCAACAAGTATTTATAGAGGTGGCTCACTCAAAAGAGCCGTTGCTCTCCCCACGAAGGCGACAGACGCCCTGCCCGCGTCTGACGCCATAAGAGGTTGCCACGTGTTCTGTCGCGACCGACAGACGCAGCCATGCCACCGTCAGACGCGTCCGACGCTCGGAGGCCGCGCGTCTGCTGACGCGACGGACGCAGTCCAGCCAAAACGCGAGCCTAGCCGAGGGATGCGTCCGGTGCTGGACCGAGGGACGCGTCTGACGCATGCAAGTTTACACACTTAGCATAAATGAGTAGTCCCTAGGTTTCATCAATTATCCAAAGCTAAACTAGGGCTTTCACTCGTACAGTAGGGAAAAGAGCTCTCCACTCCAGATTGGCCACCGCTCTGTCCAGCCGTTCTCTAATGTAACTCTCCACATGTTGAAACATAAGACTACAAGTTGGTTTCCATGGCGTTGGATCGCCGGCCCAATTGACCATGGGTGATGACTAGTGTGCCGCAGGGCCAAAAAAAATTGCATGCAGCCTGGCTGCATAGACCGAGCATGCAGACCTCCACTCATTTGTTGACGCGTGTCTCCAGTGACATCCTTGCGTGGTTGTGCGAGGCCCATCGGTTTCCTCCTTGGCTCTCGATCCGGCTTGGCCCAGAAAGCACATTATCATCTAGCCGTAGAGCCGACAAAGGTCCTTGAAACTGTTTGACTGCATTTCGTGATAATTCTTGGCAGCTGGAACTAGTAGCTCGAGTCTTAGATTGATTGACTCGTGAATTCATCGACGATGATTGTCCGTACAACCCGTACAGGAATTTTGTCTACCAATGAGTATAATTTTTTTCCCAATCAGGTTTACATCTCAAATTTTGAGAGGAAAATATTCTGTATGTATAGTATTATATTAGATTATAGATCATAGATGTATATCGTTTCAAAGAGTTTATATTTTATAAGAGTGCCTAGATCATATGTGATTGCGCGATCCTGGTTAAGGACTTAATCTAACTTTGCTCGGTCCATGCCACCTAACAACATACTGGCCTCACCCTCATCGCCGGCATACTGTCAATGGTCCAATGCGAAGGCACTCATGGCCTTGCCCTCATCGCCAGTAGAAAGCGCTCATGGCCTCACCCTCAGTGCGCTCACCGGTAGAACGCTCCAATGGCCTCACCCTCATCGCCAGTAGTACGACGACGCACCAAAGATAGAAATTCATACCACATCATCTGCAGTACGGTGAGCAACACACCTAAGACAAAAGTCCTCATGGTACCCGCCCGTGCTAAGCCTCATCCAGAGGGTGAATCCAATAGTGAGGCGGGGAGGCGGGCTCAAGCCCCCCTACCGCCGTTAAGTCCCCTGGAACATGACCTAGAAGTTTCAACTGCACTCAATAGGTCCACCATAATGTGTTGCCTAAGTGACACTTCAAAGAGTGAAAGTGAAAACAGTGACAAACACTGCCAAGCGATGCTCGAAGTGACACAAAAACAACCAATATCGGTGAACGTTGTTGCCCCACTCCCAACTTCTTAAGATAATATTGTTTCTATGGTACTTAGATAATATTGTTTCTACGGTACTTGCGCGGATGAAAAGGATAGTGGAGAAGAAGATGACTACTTTATTGCGCGCTTGTGGGTCCTAATTTTCTAGCTAGATAGCACCTATTCTCAGGGCAGGGCCGACACAGATCAACGTGAGTAGTGGATTGAGGTTAAAGTTGTGTGCTATGTAGACATAAAAAGTTCAGAGATTTCAAGTTCACAACACTTGCTGTTACTACCTATTAAATGCTGGCCCCACTATTCCTTCTAATAACTCTCGGCCCTAACAAAAGGTGTGGCAGACCTTCAACTTTTGGCTCCCAATGCGTGCTCTGGTGGTAGCTTCTCTCTTTTGTCAGACCAAGCAGCTGTATCTTCTGCAGGTAGCACTGGCGCCCTGTGGAACCACTATCCGAACTGATGTGTAGAACGTGGAAGCTGGGGCATATAGCCACCGTGTAGCGTTGGGGATGCCGGATAGCCTCATTTGTCTGTATAGTACAGCTTTACTGGTTGTTTTGTTGCTTCAGAGTCCACTAGCCGCTAGCGTCTGTTGTTGGAGGTGAAGATGAAGAGGAATCACAACATGGGCTAGCGAATCAGTGGGCTGAACATTTATGCCGTGCTTCATTGAAGTGAAAGAAAAGGCCTCCATTCCGGCCATGGGCCATTTATGTAGTGCCTTACTAGGCCACGTCCTCACTTTTGCTGCAATCAAGGGGCAAACAAGATACCAATCATATCATATATCACTGGCTAGTGAGCAATTTGTTATGTAATAACTATTTGACTCATGTGATCATTCCTAAATATTAGGAATAGAGATTTTGGTGAAAAACTATCATCCAACAGCTTTTTTAAATGGTTATCTAAATATAGTCATCTTTTATTCCGGATTTTTCATTGGCCAAAAATAGAAGACGAGAATAGCTTTCTAGAGTAAGCACGACATATAGAAAAACTGTTGGAGAGCGAAAAATTTAGAAAATGATTTTTATGCAAATGACTCTTCAAATGATAATTTAGAGAGTAGGATTTAGAAAGGCTGTTGAAGATGCTCTCAAGGTATTTCAATTTCAAATCCCTCGCTGCTGACGTAGCGCAACGTAGGATAAAACCATCACGAAACCACCGTTGAAATCAGTTTGTAGTTTGAGTAGAAAAATCGAACGGGTCGATAGTTGAAGGACATCAAATGAACTTTTTCCCCACCCGCTTGTGTAGAAAAAAAATCGAACGGGCCCATGTAAAACAGGCCGAAAGGGGTCGGTGTTCCTTTGGTCGAACGGGCCGGCAGCCCACGAGAGTCGGTTATGTACCTGACGTCCTCACGCTGATGACTTCACGAATCACTCTCTGTTTTTTATTCTAAAATAAACAAAAAAATGTAATCAAAGTTAACTAGAAAGGTCAAATTAATGTACTGCCGGTTTCCAGGCGTTTGTGGTTCTGGAAGCAACCAAGCAACCGAGCTGCTACCTCCGTCCAAAAAACAAAAAAAAACATAATTCTAGCTTTAGACGGTGTCGAACTACTAGTTTAAGTAAATCTATAAGAAATATTGTTAATATTTTACGACTCTATCTAAATAGAAAATGTTAGTGTTTGTATACATTTGATCAAAGTACAAATATGCTATTGACGAAAGCTAGTAGTACTTGCTACGCTACGTACTAAAAAACGCTGCAGGATAGCCAGGATTCTTGCGTCTGGTCAGGTAGCTAGTTTCTTTCCGGAGTAAAGAAAACTGTTGTGAGTATACTCCTGGTACAAGGCACAGCACTAACTAACTAATACAGGTCAACAGCAGGTCATTTGCCAAACTCAAATCGAGCCTACCTGACTCCACAAGGAATTGAACACGGGAAGCTTCTTCTTCTTCTTGAATTCTTTCTAAGGAATTGAACACGGGAAGCTTCTTCTTCTTGAATTTTTTCTGTAATTCTATCTGTTCCTGATTAGCAGTACGTACGTGTGGCTGCTGGCGTCCGTGCGTCGTCAGTCTAACTCCGTCCAGCAGTACCTACGTGCTGTAACGAACGAACCAACGTCTTGACATCGTCCAGTGGACTCTGGACTCTCCAATGCAAGTAGCTATTAGCTTTGAAGCCAGCCAGCGTTGAGTTGGTTCACAAGCCGGCAAAACCAACTGAAGCTAGCTTGACCTGACGACCGACTGACTGCCACCCTGCTTGCTTGGAAATTCATCGGTCTCTGCCACTGAATCTGATTGCGAGACCAGAACCAGATCCACCCACCAGTGGACTCTGTACGCATGCATATAGCTAGTAAACGTCTGTATATTGATTGATTGCTTTAAAACACCGCTTATTATGGGTAAAAGTTTGGTGTGAAAGTTAACGATCGAGAACAAATTAAAGAAAGTCCCTTTTCGTGGTTGCACGTACGTACGTTGGTCACAGCAAAGCTGGTTGGTCTCTATGGCGATCGATCGAGACTGCTGTAACGACGCGAGATAGCAAGGAGAGCAGTCAAAGCAGCATTAGAATTGCCGGCCGAATCAGCCATATATGGGATGGGGATGGGAGTGTGACGCAGGGCACAGGTCTTTCCTTGCATATTATATATATTATTCAAACCGTGTGTGTGCATTTCAGGATACCTCAATCCTTCGTAGTTGGAACTTGGAACTGGTAAGAGAAAGAGATGGAGTTTGTCTTGTGATTGACTGACTCGTATACGACGTGGATGATCCATCAGAGGCGAGTGGTGACCAGGGTTTTTTTTACCGACCGGTTTCCGGTAACCGCCGGCCTCCGGTAGCGGTAAACCGGCCCGGTTTACCGGTAACCGGCCGGTAACCGGTCGAATTCAAATTCAAATTCAAACACTCCTTCAGTTCGGTTCCGGTCCGGTTTACCGGCCGGTTTGGAGCGGTAACTGACCGGTTTGACCAGTTTACCGCTCGGTTTGAGTTTGGAATTTTCTTTTTTCTTTTTTTTTTCAAACTTCTATACGTATAAATAAATACTAAACGAACTCGAATTTGAAAAATTTTTACACCATTGGCTTCTATAAATCATGAACTATTTTTAGGAACTTTTTCAGCATTTTTTGTTTTTTTCAAATTTTAAATTTGAATTTGGGGGCCTTAACGGGGCCGGGACCGGAATTTTTTTTCTTTTTTTTCAAACTTCTATACGTATAAATAAATACTAAACGAACTCGGATTTGAAAAATTTTTACACCATTGGCTTCTATAAATCATGAACTATTTTTAGGAATTTTTTCAGCATTTTTTTTTCAAATTTTAAATTTGAATTTGGGGAATACCTAACCGGACCGGACCGGAACCGGTCCGGTCCGGTAAGGGCGGTAACCGCGGTTTACCGTGGTAAACCGACCGGTTTTTTTAACCCTGGTGGTGACTATGTCTGTCCGTACAGTCCGTGTGCACCGTTGAGAGTCCAGTCATAACGGTTTGTGTATGCATGCATGCTTGCATTATTTGACTGATCACAGCACACTTATCTCTCAGCCAGGCAGGAGGTATCCGAAATTCTGAATTCAATTCCGAACTGAAGACTGTCGATCGAAGCCTCTGAATGTTTCCAGCTGCAAGTTTCAGGTTCAGGTTCAGGTTCTTGGTAGGTATATTCCTAGTCGCCCCCGGACCGGACTACTCCAACAGTCTAACTCCAACCTCAACTCCAGGCTAGGCAGACGACTCCTCTTAATGAAACACGTGCTAAGCACGTTCATGAAAAAAGGCTACGCAGACGACCGGGAATGAAACGCATGGCGCCTAGCAACCGGGCGACCCATCGACCTGACCTGCGTGCAGTGTGCTGATCCGGTCGCCTGTAAGGAAAGTAAAGTCTAAAAACTCGTTCTCCGTCCGTCGACGTCGAGGAGCTAGCGGCGGAGACGACGGCTGTCAGGCAGGCGCAGGCTAGGCGGCCACTCCAGTCCCTGTCGTCGTCCGGCTGTCTCGGCGATAGAGATGCATGTGGAACGACGATGGGCCATGCATGCAGTGGTGGAGTGGATGTGGATCGGACATCGGAGGTGGCCACACGCAGGGCGACTGGAGTGGAGACGACGACGACGACACAGCCATCGCGTTCGCGTCAGGAATTGAAGCAGGCTGCAGGCTGGCAGAGAGCGAGAGGTACCTGACTAACTGAGGCTCTATATCGTCGTGTAGTGTAATACATACTCCGTACATACTGTAACTACTAATGGTTTGGCTTCAGACCGGAGCAAAGCAAAGTGACGAACGAACCGAATAAGGTGACTGTGAGGAGGAGGAAAACGATGGAGGAGCAGCTAAGCTAGCGCGTTGCACCCGTCGGACTTGACCTGGCCGTGCGACCGTCAGTCAGTCTCAGTCCAGTGAGCTAGTCCTCCAGTCCTCCACTGCCTCGCTTGCTCCTAGTATCTCTTTTCTCCTTTCCTGACCCGACACGACAGGTTCAGTGACTAAACTTGTCCTGCTTACTAGCTATTGCCAATTTGGCGGCTCACATCCGAAAGCTTCACCACATTTTCCGTTGCATTGCATGCATCCGCCCTGCAAGTGCCTCATCCTTGCTGTCATGCTCAAGCATCTTCCAATCATGCAGCGCTCAGCATTATCAGACGCATGCATATAATCATCGTTGTTGCCCTTGCCCGTGTGCAGACTGCAGTGACAGAGAAGCTCCTATCAGAGTATCCAATCCAATTCCAATCAGAATCTGTCCTTCCACTGAAATTTCCCGACATTTGCACGCGAATGAGTGCGCTGCCGCTGCGTCGTTATGCAAGTAAAGTAAAGTAAAGTAGCAGCATCTGATGCAATGCTGTTGGTGGTCCGATTACTCATTCATTCGCGCCACTGTGTGCTCGCCCTTTTCCCGCCATCGATCACGCACACTCGTCGCTGTCCGTCGCCTCGGCTCTCTTGTCTTCCCCGTCGTCGGTCTGTCCGGTCCGGGGCCCCGGCCAAGCTAGCTTCATGCATATACTCCTACAGCTGGAGCCTGTATCGAGCTAGCAGGTAGCAGCAGCCAGCAGCACGAATAGTAAGAAATAAAGAGACTAGCTTGGCATTCGGATCTAGCTCAGAGCCCTTAGAGTTCAGACAGAGCAGTGGACGTCGTCGTCAGTGCGTGTGTCACACCATAAGGCATACTAATCTGCAAGCATATGCCATAGCTAGCCAGCGCCCGTGCGTGGTTATTCCAGTCGATGACCAAGCAACTTCACTTCACGCGTATATAGTCTCATTCTCACAGCAGGAATCTCATCGCTGGGTTCCGTTTTTCACGTGTGTACTACTCTATATATGGTTGGGGCTCTGTTATTGTCAGTTCATTGAACTGAGTTCAATCAGAGTCGTCTGCTTTGCAAATCGCAGGCAAATCCGCTAATGTTAGGTTCCATCACATTTCATTATCTTATAAGAAAGTTGCTAATAATTGGCACTCCTGTGTACTAGATTTGTTATTAGCCGGTTTTACTAAATTCATAGTAACAAGCTAGGTATATTATGAGAAATATATATATCACGGTGAATGTAATGGCATTTATTTGGTAATATAAATAATTTCTTTTATAAATTTTGTCAACTTAACTTGACGTAGTGTGATTTATGCCTTTGCAAGTTATATCTTTTTTTCGATTGATTCGGAGCAGAGTCCCACTTACTTGATTGAACGAAGGGCCCAAGGTACATGCAAATTACAGAGATACACCCGGCATACTGGGGGAGAGGAGACGAGGTAAAAAAATAGCGGGGTGGGGGGGGGGTGGGGGTGGGGGTGGGGATTTACAAGTCTTTACAACAATTCAAAACAAAGTTCCTTCAGGATAGAACGAGTCCCTTGCTCCCTTCGTAACGGCGATCGGGCACAACACACCCACCACAGTGATATCTTATATTCTTATGCATTGAAGATCATCGCATTCCTCGCTTTCCGGATGTGCCAAAGGATGATGAGCACCAGGTCCAATCGCACTTGGGCTGGGAGGGGTGTGATTCACAACCGATCAACCATGGTAGTCTTTGTTGCCCTTCTGAGAAGTCAACACTTAGCCTGTCCTAGACCCTCCTCGCTCTTGGGTAGGCGGTGAAGATGTGGTCACCGGCCTCGAGGACGCCAATGCAAGCTAGACTGAAGGGTTCTTCTAACGGATGGATGTTTTCCCATATAAATTCGCTCACGGGTTCACCCTGTCAAAGTGCATAAGCCACCCGAAGAATTTCACCTTCTCGTGAAGCCGGCTTTCCCACATAAGCTTAGGCCCCAGAAGCTCCTCGTCGTCGATGCGCAAAGCCCGGTAGGCGCCTCGGCTAGAGAAGAGGGGCAAGGATGGGAATTTGAGTCATCTGAGGCCCAGGGAGTTAGTGAGGTGAATTGTGACCAGAGAGGAGGTGAGGGTAGAGAGCTCCCAGGCCGCTTGGTGCGACAGACGGCGTTGGAACAGGTTCTCAATGCTGGTAGAGAGGTGGCTTTGACACTAGCAAGGGGTCTGCGGTAGTGGGAGAAAAGAGCTGGGAAGCAGAAAGCCAAGTTGCGCGCGCCCAACCAAGTGTCAAGCCAAAAGGCGGTGGTGGAGCCATCCCCTACATCCATGGTTGAAATGGATAGTAACCAAGTATATCTTTTCTTTTTTCATGGCGGGTTAGTACATTAGGGCAGTATCAACTTAGAAACTATAGTTTCTATACTTGTCAAGTCACGTAGACACACTACACATAGAAAACATATTCCCATGGATGATTTCTTCAAATTAAATTTTTATCCAATTATGTGTCTTGATTCCCATGGAGATATATATTTTTTGTGTAAGAAATCATTTTCTCCAGTCTCTCTTCCTTAATTCCAATACTACATTGCTATTTTGCACTATTTTGCTTTAGTTGGCACTCTAATTATTGGATATATAGAAATCATTCTAGTTTCCGGGTTGAGAATGCTTTTATAATTAGCTCACATGTATTTAATGTACTACTAACCTTATCGAGGATAATTTTCTGTGGTACCCCTATATCTATATCTAGCTAGGAGTAGGCCCTAGCTAGTAGGAGCGCTAGTACCTACGCAGGAGTGTTAGGTGATGTTTAAATCCAGGGGTTAAAGTTTAGGGGTGTCACGTGGGAGTGTTCGGATAGTAATAATAAAACAAATTACAGAAGTCCTTAGTAATCCGTGAGATGAATTTATTAAGCCTAATTAATTCATCATTAGCACATGTTACTGTAGATAGCTCACAACAAGCTTATGCTACTTTTCTTGAACAATATGAAACTTTTGCCAATCTTAATGTGGAGCTATCTACTAAAATTGAGCAACTTAAGGCTAGTTCAAACACAAATAATTGCCAAATCAATGATAAGAAACTTGTTAAGAAAAATGAAAAGTTAAAAGAAAAAGTTATCTTGCTCACAAGATGCTTATAAAAGTTTGCTTGCTAAAATGGAAACCATGTGCAAACATTGTCATGAGCTAACTAATAAAGTTGCTAATCTTGAAGCCGTCGGTACAACCCCCACCAAGGCATCTAAAAAGAAGAATTCAATTTTTGACATGCCTAAAAAGGATGCCTCTACTTCTTGCAATGATTTATGTTTAGGCTCACCTTTGTGCAACCAAGCTTGTGTTGAGAAAATAGTTGTAGAAACATGTACACAAGAGGTTGCAATGGAGAATGAGAAGCTCAAGCAATAAGTGGCCCACCTCACCAAGGACTTGACTCAAGTAAAAGGCAAGACGAAGCAAGCCCAACTTCATCAAGATAACACCATCAAGGGAGTGAAGAAGCTTGATGAAGGACGAACCGTGGTTTGCTACGTATGCCACAAGGAAGGCCACAAGTCCTATAAGTGCAAGGTGAAGAATGGGGGAGGAGCAAAGAAGAAAGAGAAAAACAAAAAGCAAACAAGCAAGCTCTCCAACACCTACACAAACAAGGTGAACAAGAAGGCCTCTACACCTTATCTCTTGAAGAAGAAGAAGAAGAAGAAGAAGAAGAAGAAGAAGAAGAAGAAGAAGAAGAAGAAGAATGACAAGGTGGTGGCCATCAAGGTGAACAAGCAAGCCAACAATGGGACCAAACACATTTGGGTGCCAAAGGAGATTATTTCCAACATGAAGAGCACCAAGAAGGTTTGGATCCCGAAGGGGAAGTGAGAAGTCCAATGGATCACTTCGGGGAATTTGGAGACTTGGCAAAGTTTGGGTGAAATTCATGGGGTGCATCACATCGGATCATGCCATTGCCAAGTGGGTTAGTGAATACTATGGACCCAAATTTCCCTTCCCATACTAGGTAACTAGATTTAAATTCATGCAATTTCATTTAGCATCTAGTTCCTTTTATGCCTAGGTTTGCATTTGCATGTTTAATCTTTGGTCATGCATACACTAGGTATTTCATATGGTAGGCTTGCTCGGTTTCACTCTTAACCCTTGGAGCAAACCTACATGGTTTAAATTGTTTAGGAGCACGACACATAGCTCGTTTTACAATGGTTTGTCTAATATGTGCCAAAGTTTAAATTGTAGATAATTTCCCCCAAATATCATTTTTGAATATGATTCTCACATTCATGTGATATCATCTTTCAAGTGGTATTTTGATTTTCAAAAATCAATGTGCATGTCTCCTACAAGTATTCTATGCTTGTATGCACAAATTTAGAGGGAGGTTACTCTACAAGTTGGATGCTTGAGACTAATATTCTTCTCAAGTTTACATGTGTAGTAGTCTCATTGCAAGGAAAATGGAGTCCCCGGAGATAAGCATCACCCTTCAAAAATCCACCACCCATTTCAAGTGGTGTTAATCATATTGGTTTCTACATGTGGTATTCCTAGCCGATATCATTGTGTTGACTTCAATTTGATATTTATATGCTTTCTCCATGCATTATATAGATTAAACTCCCTTCTGCATTGAGTTGCTGATTATGCATATATTTCACCCTCCATCATATGTATGCATATATTTAGGGGGAGCTTAGTCTATGTAATGTGAGAGTCAAATTTTGTGATCTATTCCACTCCACACACAAAAGATCACAAAATTTGATCCTCCCTTGTGCTACTAATGTCTTCCTTTTTGGTGTTTGATTCCAAAGGGTAAGAATTTGTAGGACCAAAACCAAGTCCGATCATAATAATTTACAAGTGGTAATGGTCCGAGAAAGGGAGAATAGTGGATTATGGAGTTAGGGGGAGGCTTAAGTCTATAATACCACTTGGGGACATTTGCAAGGGCAAGATAAGTTTCCTAAGTTTTTTTTTCACAAGTGGTATATTTTTGCATCATATAAACTTGCCTTTGCATTGTACCCTAACAAGTAGATAGTTTTTCAATTTTGAAATTTTTATTATTTGCTTACTTTGGTCGTGTTGTCATCGATCACCAAAAAGAGAGAGATTGTAAGGAAAATGGACCCTAGGCCCATTTAGTTTAGATTTTGGTGTTTGATGATCAACACAACCAAATTGGACTAATGAGTTTCACAAGTGTTTGTTTTGTAGTTCAATAGGATGCAAACGTGACTTGGACAAAGGCGACGTGATGATCAGATGATCAACACCTCAAGTAAGACGCTAGAAGCACAATAGAAGACCCAATAAATCAAGCGAAGTTCAAGCATGAAGATAGGAACCAAGACAGATGCGATATCGCGAAGAAACGGACTCGGCAGGGTTGACCGGACGTAGCCACGAAGGCACCGGACGCTGCCTGAGCAACAGAGGCACTAGTCGCGGACACCGGACGCTGCACAGTGAAGTGCACCGGATGCATCGGTACTCACACTGTAGCAGTCTGCTCAAACGCTATGTGCACTGGAAGCTGCACAGTAGCATGCACAGGACACACCGGTACTCGCACTGTTCACCGTCGCAGCAACAGATCACTGATGACCGGACACTGCATAGTAAATGACCGGACATTGAAGCAACCACGTCTGATCGTGTCCAGAGAGGTTCCAGAGCGGCGCAAATGCGACCGGACACGTCTGATAGCATGTGTCGGATGCAGAGCAGCGTCCGATCAGCACGCGCATGCTCCAACGGTTGGGAGGACCGGACGCGTCCGATCAGGACCACCTGCGCGTCCGGTGCGTGGCAGAAACACCTATTTCGACTCCAACGGCTAGTTTCTCCACGGAGCTTATAAATAGACCCCCAACTGGCCATATGGATGTGTGGAGAGCTGAGGAAATATACCAAGGGTGTTGCTACACCATTTTAGTGATCTCCACTTGCATAGTGCTTAATGTTTCATTAGGTGATTAGTGTAGGTGCTTTGCGAAGTGCTTAGGTTAATTAAACCACCGCTTATGCGCTTGCTCTAGGTTTAGGCCTAGTGTTTAGTGAGGTTTGCATACCTCTTGATCAAAGGTGCTTGCGCACACCATGTTTGTACTCGGTGGGGCTTGTAGTCTTGCGAGACCACACCAACCGCGTTTGTAGTGTGGCCGCCTCCATGTACTGAAGCGAACAAGGCCCGCGGCAATTTGGCTGGAAGCTTGATAGTGAAGACGGCGGGGAGCGGTCCGGGAGAGGCTTGCCGGAAGGCACACTGGAGACCCACTGGGGTGTGGGGAAGGCCCTGGGCTATCCACGGAGTTACCCGACCGGGAGCTTGGCCCTTGTGAGAGATTCCTTGTGAGGGGCTCCAACGAGGACTAGCTAGGGAGAAGCTCGAGCACTTCTCGATAGCTCGGTAAAAATACCGGAGTCGTCGGCGGGAGTTTGCATATCTACCTCATCTTTACCTTCCGCATTTACATTGCTACTTTGGTTGTGTGCTTATCATTCCTAGCTTAGTTGATAGGCTAGTTGATAAGATTGGAACCAAGGTTGCATAACTCTTTTTCAGTAGAGATAGCAACACACCTAGCAAAACCGTAGTTGCACATCTAGATAGATTACTCTCTTACATAGGTTTTGACTAGGTGGAATTAGAGGCCAAGTTTAGAGTAGATTTTTAAGTTGTCTAATTCACCCCCCCCTTAGGTGTCACAAGTTCCTTCAGTAGACATTATCCTTTTTGTTCCCCAAGTCCCTTATATTTTAAGACAAATCTCAAATGACAGAATACACTATATTACAGGATGGAGGGAGCTGGTCACTACAGGACAGGCATGAATAGTGCACGTCAGAAGTTACCGTTGCCGTGACCGGACGCGCTGCACCTGGCGTCCGGTCGGAGTCCAGGAAGCTCCCACCACGACCGGACGCGTCCGATTGCATGTGACCGGACGCGCCGCACGTCCGGTCGGCTCTACGACCAGCTCTACCCCTCTAGGTGCTTGACCGGACGCTCCGGTCCCGTGATGGACCAGACGCGCCGGTTGCAAACCCTAGCACCCGCGCGCCTAACAACTGCTGAGAACTGACCGGACGCGTCCGGTCAAACCGGGACTGCGTCCGGTGCAGCGTCCGGTCACCACAGTGACCACCGTTCGCCTCCGTTTCTTTTCCGACTTCCGGCGCAATAGAAAATAGGCGTTTCACTTCCCAAAAAGCGTCGAATCCTGCCTCGCAAGCTCGGCGGGAGGGAGAGAGGAACCCAAACCCCTCTCTACTGCTTAAACTCCACCGCTTTCGCAAATGTGCTAACAACACCAAGTTTACACCACCATGTGCATGTGTGTTAGCATTTCACAAACATTTTCAAGGCGTTATGTTAGCTCTCTACTAGATCCTAATGCATATGCTCAAGACATTGTTCTAGTAGCACTTGATTCCCGAGCTAACCGTGATTGCCCCTCTTGATAGTCGGCTATGTATCCTAAACCCGGTCAATCACTTATCTACTCAACTTAGACCGGCAAAAGGAAAACCCTATGGTTATACCTTTGCCTTGCGCTCTTAGATCCTTCTCCTCCACTTGATCACCATGTCAATCATTTTATGTGCATTCCTTCATGATCTTGCTCATCATTTCATGCACCAAATCTTGTGGTCTTGTGGCCATCTCTCCATGTCCTTTCCACCTCCATCACATGTTGCTTATGCCTAGCTGAATCACACTTGATACAATAGCATTAGCAACTTGGTGTCATTAATTACCAAAACCAAACTTGGGCTTTCAACGTGTCAACAAACGAGATTGGAGCTGTCCAATGCACCACCCTCGGATCTTATATCTGCCCGGCCACGGTCGTAGTCGTTCTCACATGGGCTACTGTACCGATGCGTACGGGTGGAGCAGGGGTTCGGTGGTTTTCTCGACTTACATGAGAAAGTCTTCTTCTCAATGCGATATCCGGGAGTTGTCTTGCCCCCGCAGGTCAAGGTTTTTTCTTCTTCTCTGTCCTACGCGAGCGCCCAGGGCAATTTCCTTCTTGGTCCGATCTTGCACCGCAATGCATGCCGGGAAGTGACTCAGCCTTGCGCATTCCTAATATAACCTACTCCTATATATGTGAGCTCTAGTGCTTGCTGCTAAGCAACCCCTCTCCCCCCCCCCCCCCCCCCCCCCACCCCATTGACGGACGCGGTCTATGTTAGCAACAGATAAGCAGCAAAAGCTCTCCCTCTCTCTCTATATATCGTTAGATGCCTTTAATCATGCATTCATGCATGCATGCTCAACGTACAGGACCAGGATGGATCGTGTGGTGGCCGACAACATCTATCGTTGTCAACTCGACCTTGCTCTTCTCAATGGATACCACGATTTCCTATAGAAAATTCTCGTTACCACACCACACACCACAGGCCATGGCCATGTGTCGTGCTAAGCAATGCAAACCGGTGTGAGAAATTGATTCACGGGCATATCCGCATATGGCATGCATGATGCATGGGCTCTTTATTGTATTAATTACTGAGGTTGACTTGGAAGCAAACTAATAGTGGAGTCAATTGCTAACTTTTAAATCTCAGCAACTGCTGGAGTACTAATACTACCAGGTATATGAATAGCTTTTATAATGACGAAATTTCTTTGGTAACATAACTAAAATTTCTTTGGTAGCATAACTATCTTTTTTATAAATTAATTTAGTTCTGCATAGTTTGATATATGGCTCTTTTCATGACGGAATTAGTACATTATAATAGCACACATGTATATATAATAATAGTAACTAATAACTTTATCTATATATCTGGCGAGTAGGAGCACTGGTACTACCTGTGTCCTGAAAAGAATATCATTTTAGGTATATTGTTGGTTAAAGTATCTAAAGTTTAACCAAGGTAAACATATTAATATTTTTTACAACAAATAAGTATATATCATAAAAATATATCTCATTATAAATTTAGTGATACTTATATGATAACTATCTATATTTTTTAGATTTAATTAGTCAAACTTAAGATACTTTAATTTAATACTACTCCCTCCGTCCTGAAATAAGGTGTATTCTGGCATTTGAAATTTGTACTCAAATATAGTACATTCGGGGAACAAGAAGATAATGTTTACTTAAATAAAATATATGATTATTTCGTATAAGGAAAGTAATTCATGTACTTGCCATATTTTGTATAAGGAGACTAATAGCTCATCCTTTAAATATGCAAAAAAAAATCAGATTTCAATACATTAGGAAGGCAAGTGAGGGGTACATGCGTCTATTGTACTCTCCCTTATTTTGTCTCAAAATGGCTAGAACGTATTGTATTTGAGGACGGAGAGAGTATGCTAGAATTGCATTTTTTCAGACAAAGGGAGTACCTGACTAGGAGTAAATAAATTGCTTGTCCTACTTACTCCTTCTGTCTTGAAATGAATGCAACTCTGAGTGCATTATGGATTAAAGTGACCAAAGTTTGACCAAATATATAGATAAAAATATTGATGTTTTTTACATGAACAGTAAATATATTGTAAAAGTATATCTCATGGCAAATGTAATAATACTTATTTGATGTCATAACTATTTTATATTATTTTATTTATAATTTGTCAAAGTTTACACACTAAAATATGACACTCTATGAGAATTGCATTCTTTCTAGGTCCGTGAGTACTGCTGTACTTTGCAGAGCACGGATGTTGATTGATCCACACTCGGTTCACATATCATCTAGGATGTATAACTATACAGTATATCATATGGTCCTATATCGTCATCCCATGCGTCGTATTCGCGAGACGAGACCGCGTCTGGGTTGCCTTGACTCCTAGTCAACCCCGGCAGGCCCACACGTCTGGGTTTATTTATTGGCCTTTTACATAGTTTGGCATGCATGCAGAACCAAATAAGCAAAACGTCCCCACCTTTTTTCTCGACCACCATCACATAATTAAACTCGTCCTAAGTACATCCAAGACTAAGCAGCCGGATACATAGATCTCAAATAAAGTCACCATAGTGTCTTGTTATTGACATTGACACACACGTCGTTGTCTGCTACTGAAATCACAATATAAATAAATTTAAAAAATTAGCAGCATTCACTTTAAATCAAGAAGTTAAAATAGATAGACCATATTTCACCATAAGTAATCTAACCAATAATTAATTAAGCTACACTCATTTCGTCAAATGGTCCTACTTAATAATCAATCGCTGAGCATGGACAGCTTAGTTTTTGGCAGAATGAAAGCCATACTATAGTACATCTACCTTACTATTATTATTAGTTGAAGATAAAAGAAACTCCACGTTAACTCTCACGAGAAAAAAAAGATAAACTTCAAAAAATCCTCACAATAGTAAAAAAGCATATGCCTTTTAATTTGATAGACTTTGATATCATCGTCAACAATAACTAGATCTTTTCAAACAAAAACTAATATTTCAATAATAGCGCTTGCTGAACTAAATTTTCATAAACTAGCTTTTTTCATCAAACCTAGAGGCATCACTACCAGAAAATGGATATTTCGTGAGAGGGTCCATTTTTCGTGAGAGTGGAAAACACACTCTCATGAAAATGATCATTTTCATGAGAGTGATGTAAATCCCCGCCGCGAAAATATATTTTCATGAGAGTGCTCCACACACCGTCATGAAAATCAGCTATTCATGAAGGTGAACTCTCACGAAATTAACAAACTCTCACGAAATCCATTCGTGAAGGTGAACTCTCACGAAATACCAAACTCTCACGAACTTCATTTGTGACAATGAACTCTCACGAAATAAAAAAAAACCGTCATGAAAATATGGTTATGAGAGTACTCCACACACCGTCGTGAAAATTAGCTATTCATGAAGGTGAACTCTCACGAAATCCATTCGTGAAGGTGAACTCTCACGAAATACTAAACTCTCACGAAATTTATTCGTGACGGTGAACTCTCACGAAATACCAAAAAAAAACCGTCATGAAAATACTGATGCAAACTTGGCTGCTTTTTAGTACAAAAATAATTGTTCAAATACTAGAAATTGAAGAACATGCATGAACCAATGTTTTCTCTTTTTAATCTGCAGTGAAATTTTGTAACTAGTCTTTCTCCCTCATGCTAACTCCAAATCTGGTGATTCTTTTTTCTAAATGTTTCTAAAATCATGCTTTATTAAGTTATTATGTTCTTAGAACTATTATTTTTGTCATTTTTTCATGTGCCTCTGTTTTATCAATTCAATATTTGAATTTCAAAATATGGCAACTTCAAACAATATTTCGAAGTAGTAAATGATTTCTGCTGAAAAAGTCATGAACATAAAAGTTGTACAACTCGTCAAGATCTACAACTTTTATTTTGATCATTTGTTCATCCAACAAACTGATAGTAACATTGTTCACAAATTTTACATATCTCTTATAGTTTATGAAACCATACGAGAGATATGTAAGATTTATGAACAATGTTACTATAACTTTGTCAGATGAGCAAATGACCAAAATAAAAGTTGTAGATCATGATGAGTTGTACAACTTTTATGTTCCCGACTTTTTCAGGTGAAATCATTTACTGCTTCAAATTGTTGTTTTAATTTGATATTTTTTGAAATTCAAATTTTAAATTGTTCAAACAAAGTCGGATGGAGAGATGACCAAAACAAAAGTTGTAAATCTCGATGATTTCTAAAACTTTCTATAATACAATTTTTCCATTTGAATTCATTTATAGTTTACAAAATTAATTACAATAATAACTATGAACTTTACAAGAAATTAAAAATAAAAAAACACAAGACAATAATGGGCCTAAACCTCAAAATGAGCCCGTTACTATGCTCAGCCCATGCCATCCTGACCCTCGGTTCAAGATCTGATGGCTTTCGTTGCGCCCACGAAATATAAAAAGGGAGCTGAAACCCTAGCCCCCCACATCCTACCGAGCGCGTTCTCCAGTTCTCCCAGCGTCCCGACCTCACCCCCGCCGTCATCTTCAGCGCCCAAGGAGACAAGGCGCAGGCGCTCGCATCCCCGCCCTCGCCCTACACCAGGTGCGAGTTCCTCGTCGTGTCCTCCGCCGGTGACGAGCACCCACCAGATATGCGCGCCTCTTCTCTTCCCTTCGTTGCCCCACTTACTGCCGGCGAGGAGGACCCCCACCCCCGTCTTCTTCCTCTCTGTCGGCGACTCCAACAGGCGTAGAAGCTGGCGGCCCAAGGAGACAAGCACCCACCAGGTATGCATGCTTTGATGTTGCGTGCCAATTGATGGGAATAATTTAGGCATGCGATTTGGTTGAATTTGTCTATGCCTTTAAGCATGCAAGGTGCTTGACGTTTTGCCTAGGAAAGAATACCCATGTTCACAACGAACGGACTGGTGCCGGCACCATCTAAGAGTGCTAATCTCTGCCCCACCTAAAAGTTAGGCGAGCTCCGCCACGTCCCTTCTCTTCCCTTCGTGTTGCAACGAGCTCCTGTATCCTAACTTAAGCTATTTGGTTATTTGCATCCGGATCTGATATAATTACAAGTGTATACATGCTTCCAATAGAAAGGATGGATCCAAACTGCCAGCTCTGTCCAATGCTGCAAAATCTTGTGCATCGCTCCCTCATGATGTGCCGAAACAGTCGATATGTCTAGTTGTATTTATTCATTTTTTTTTGCTACAGAAACTCGGGCTGCTGCTGCCTGCTGCAAAGCATACAAAAAGAGAGATTACTGAGAAAGAGTACCACCAGGCAAGTTGTATTCCTCTGCTGCATCCTCTATTGTTCATGTCATTTTTCTTAAAATTTGCAAGTGATGTAAGTAGTAGGCTGGCATATATAATACTTGATTAGACAAAAGATTAGTAATCAGTTTTTGTGTGGATTGACATCACTGTCACTGACAAATACTGAAAATGTGGATTTACTGAATTTCAAATGGACCCTTTCTTTACACTGCCTTTTCTTTTATTAGTGCCCAGTTTGATCAACTTACTTTCCAACGATGCTTTTCTTTACATTACCTTTTCTTCTATTCATATCACATGGTCCGCCAGCAACATAAGAAGAATAGTTCAGCATGTTTTCTGCTCTTGTGATGTCATTCCTGTGCTACACAGATGAATTGTCTAACTAGTATTAGCACCTGTCTATTCACTGCAAGGTTAACTATAAACCAGAAACTTGTGTTCCTTGACTTTCTCTTGCTCTGATATAGTTCGACATTAGATCCTGTTTTTTGTTTCAGTTTCAGTAGCTATTGAAGTTTCTGTATCCAGTAGTTCAGAGCACTAAAGCTCGGATGGACACGGGGCAGGGCACCTTAGGCGGCGACGCGGGTCCCTCCAGTAATACAGTGCTAGGGTAGTTCGCGTGGCTGTAGTTGTAGAAAACAAAAGGATCATGCCTATAGGCTATAGCCCTGGGCAGTGGCAGTGTCATCTAAGATTCACACTCTAGCACTGTATTAAGATCTGAAGCTTTTAAAACAAAGTAAAAAATTTAACTACATATATTAGCCATCTATGAGTAAACAGTACATAGTACATTTTTTGTATAATTGGAGAAATGCTAGTGAAGTTATGCTTTTACTTAGTTTATTTCCCATGTGTACCTGGCAGGGCTTTTGTACAATGACTCGGTACAATATGTTACAAAAGGCAATTCTTGGCTTCCTTTGTATTGTTCTGTACCAAATGTACCTTCCGTGATAAGAAATTAAGGTCTCGGCATTTAGGGAGCATTCCCAGCACAGGACTCGTAATTGCATTTAGCCAGGACAGTACTCCTACATTATAATCATATATTTTTAAGTATATAATGAGCTTTGTAACCTCTTTTCTTCCTTTTGTGAGCTGTGAACTAATGACCTGAATTGAATGCTATAAAATATAGCTGATGATTTTAAACATGGTAAAACAGGAATACATGCATGATTTTAGACCAACTTGCTAGATAATGTGTGTGGATCTTTGCCTTTGTTCTGATGAGTTTACGCATGGTAAAATAGGAGTTTAGATTGGTGCCTTCTGCTTTATTGCAGTCCATGCCGATTGTGGGGGAATTCCCTCTTTGAAACTGAAGTCACTGATCTGAACTATGCATGTCATCACCTTAAGAAACTTCATTCATATAAGCTCAATATTGAACTCTGCATGTTCTCAGCAGTAACTTCATACATTTTGTGGACACCTAGGGATATAAGTTCATCTCCGAGAAGGCTAGCGCTTTGAACACATGTTGTAATGAAGTCTAGTGGTGGTATGGGGCTTGGAGCCCGGATCGATGCGGGGCATGGTGACCTCGGCAGCCAGGGAGCTTATGCTGGTAACATATTGTATGAGAATAATGATATTCTCATTGAGGAAAATGGTGTTAATCGTGAGCTTATGCTGGTAATAAACATAACTTTTCATGTAACAACGTATTGATCATATGCATTTGATTTCATGTGCTTACACATCAAAACTTGCAGAGAATTTTTCAAGATCTTCATAAGGAACCACTGCTGATCTAATGGACCGTCTAGCAAATCTTGATGCCCATCGTCATCAGGTAAGTGTAGTTCTATTCACCGCACCATTTGTGGCCTGGCCAGCCAGTGCAATGGAAATAAAAAGATGGCATGTATGTTTGAATGTGGACTGGAATGCATACAGTTTACTGAGTGAAGGGCAGAGCCAATATGTTTGTATAAGCAGCTAGCATTTCACAATAGAAAATAGAAGTTCAATGCCACTACTCATTGCATGTCTATATGCTTTAGCATGTTCCTGCATAATCTGGTTTTAGTTACAGGTTGAAATTATTAAGAACTTGAGGGCCCTCTAGTCCCTTTATATTTTGTTCTCAACAGTAGAGCAGTTCAGTTCAGTTGAAGTTGGGTCAGAAGCTTAATACCTACTATGGTTTTCGCTACCTAGCATTGACAGATGGAAGTCTAGTCGAAGAAACTAAAGATGCTTTTCTGGTCACATGTCTACTTATCATCTCAATTTGATACCTGCCTACATCAATATAAGAAATTAGCAATGCTTATCTCAATTCAGTTCTATATCGAATCTGATGCGCCCTCTTTTTGATAGATTTAAGTCTACTACTGCATGCTATTTGAAAGCAATGTATGTTGCAGTTCTGTATGTTTCTGTTGCCGGCATGCTAGATCTTTGCAGATATATTCAGAAGAGTTTCTAAATATTAACATTTTTGTTTTAACACATGTCCAAGAAAAGCTACAATCCTAGATACTCACTAGCTTTGGCCTTTTAGTTAAGTCCTGTTGAAGAAACTAGCCAAGTTTTCAATAAAGTTGCAGTAGTTACTAGTTTGAGTTCAGTCAAGTGTATAAAAGTAATTTCCTAAGTGAGGGTCGAAGAAATCAAGAATTTTGACTTGCACACTAGCTGCTACTGATTTGCATAGTGTGGGGGCTGATCTGGTCTTTGAGTTATTTGTATTAAAAATGCAGAAACATGTACAATGGCTGATCTGATCTTTTTACTTGATCGTTTTTAGGTCTCTGTATCATCACGTGCTGCCACTCACCCACTTGAAATGCTTAATGATGTCAATGACATAGTCACTGATGATGATGACTATGACTACAATGAGATGGATGACAGTAACAACTATGATGACGACAACAATATCTATGATGACTTTGGTGAAGATGATGGTTGTGATGATTCAAGGGCAGTGAAGATGATGGCTGTGATGATTCAAGGGGCAGTGAAAATGACGACATAAGCAGCAGCCACGAAGATGATGGCAGTGATAACAATGGGGCTGATATGAGTGATAACTGATGCAATGGATGTGATTGAAATCTGACCATTGCTAACCTTTTGGCTTCTTTTGCTAACCAACTATGCTTGTCGTTGGTTTAAACACTTGGATGGAGTAAGTATGTGTATGTGCTAGAACTTTGTGCTTCTTTTGGTGTTGTAGTAACTATGTGTATCTGCTGCAACTTGTTATATTGGATGGATGGAACTATGTGTTGGAACTTATCATGTTGGATGTCTAAGACTATGAGCTAGTAAGCCCTTTTAGTGTAGTGGTTGGACTATTTTTTAATGGTTATTGGATGTCTAAGACTATGTGCTGGAACTTATCATGTTGGATGTCTAAGACTGTGGTGGAATTTTATTGTATATTTGTTGGATTGGCATTTGGATAATGTGTGCATTTGAAATTATTTGGTTTGAGATGCACCTACATGTAATTTTCATGACGGTGTTCACTCAGGAAAACATATATTTGTGATTGTCTGAATATTTATGTGATGGTATACTCTCATGAAATACTATATTTCCTGTGAGCTTTGAAACTCTCATGAAAAATCTTCATGACTGTGAGCTCTCACGAAAACCCAACCTCTCACGAAATGACTTCATGACGGTGAGCTCTCACGAAATACATAAACTCTCACGAAATAACTTCATGACGGTGAGCTCTCACGAAATACATAAACTCTCACGAAATAACTTCATGACGGTGAGCTCTCACGAAATGCCAAACTCTCACGGAATAACTTCATGACGGTGACCTCTCACGAAATACCCCAAAAACTGTCATGAAAATACCGATGCAAACCTGGCGATAACGTTATTTTCATGAGTGTTACCGTCACGATGAACTCTCATGAAAATAATTCGCGGCGGCAAACTCTCACGAAAATGTGTATTTCGTGAGTCTATATCCGTGAGAGGTGATGCGTGACGGTGTACTCTCACGCATTATTTTCGTGAGAGTAAAACCGTATTTCGTGACTGTTTTTCCCTCTCACGAAATATCAGGATTCTGGTAGTGCATGACAATGAAAAATGAATACGGATATGCCATATGTATTAGTGTGACTAAATAGACACATTGGCATCCTCACAATTAAATACTTTCCACATATGTTGTTGGTGTCACTACGAACACTTCGTCTTGAACTACATAGTATGGTGAGTCAGACTATTTTCGATGGTGTGACATTTTTTTTCCTTGTTGATTCAAAACGAAGGATCTTGGGACCTCCAAAGATCTTGAAATTTTTTACATTGATACTAAAATCAAGGACGTCCCATTTTGTTTTGATTTGGTATCATAGATTTATAGTTTCGAAACTAAAATTATTTCTGAAATGCTATATTAATTTGAGCTTTCGGTGAAGCTATTTTTTTTATCCAGCATGAAGGACCTAGGAACATCCAAAAATCCTATATTTTCTCAATTAGATGCTACAAGTCAAGTACGTCCACATTTTGCTTAGATCTTGTGTCATAGATTTTGTAGTTCGAAACTAAAATTCATTTTGGAATGCTATATTTGAGTTTTCAGTTAAATTGTTTTGGCCTAAAATGCTTTTAAAAATTCTGAAACAAATCATCCAAATTCTTGGTCTGAAATTTAGTATTTTGTCATATAATTTCCCAACATATGTGCTCAAGTAAAATCCAAAATTCCTTAGCAAAGCACATGCTCAAATTAGATTTTAATCTAAAATCAAATTTGGCATTCACAACACGCTCCAGCTTTTTTGATGTGGGATTCATCTACCCATTTAGGCTTTGTTCGTTTCGCCCCCAAACCAAGGGTGTCAGGAGGGATTGAGGGAGATTGAATCCCCTACGGAAGACGTCCGCCTCTGTTAATGGTCCATTATCGGAGGCGGTTGCCGAACGACACCCGCCTATGTTCGTTATTGATTAACGGAGGCGGTCACCTCAAAGAATCCGGTTCCATTAAACTTTAGCGGAGGCGACGCTTCACCGCGGGGGAAGCCGACCATTAACGGCGATGGCAGCCTAATGTGCCCTCCTCCGTTAATGCTTGGGCACTATCTCGCGAAATCTTTTTGTAGTAGTGTGCTAGCGGTAAATATTGCCTCTAATCAAATGGTGGTTGGGCTATGAATGGAGGTTTGCGTGTTGCGAATATCACATGTAACTAATTAAGTCATTATCATCAAACATAATGGCCCATTATATTCTACCGCCTCTTGTATCTCTTTCTACCTCGATGAGGTTCGATCTGGCATCAGCGAAGGATTAATGAGAGTTTGTTTGTTGGTTCTTTTTTATTCTATTCTGTGGCAAAGTTTGGGTTCTTCAACACTGTTTTGGTGGTAAAGGATTGTAAGACTGTGATGCGTTGGCTGCCGGGGGCCTGCGCGGCGGCTGGCAGGCAGGGGCGGCGCACGATGGATAGCGCAAGAGGCCGAGCGAGAGTCACGATAGGGAAGAAGTCGAAGAGAGAAAAAAAAAGAAAGGAAACATTTTCTTTGTATAATCAGTGGCATGGTGGGTAATTTTAGTCAACTCTAGGAATCCATGAGTTTTCAAAACACCCCTTGAGATGCTCCATGAAACCCATGGATGTGGCCCTAGATCTGGATTTTGACGGATGAGATGTGTTAGGGTAAAAAAATCGTGGCTGGAACTGTTTTGTTGTATCCGGAGCACTTGGAGTTCTGGCAAACATGACCTTGCACCAAGAAAAACTATGTTTTCGTGTCTTCAGTTAATTTGTAGACGAAAACTATTTCGACTGCACCGTTTTTAGCTCAACTTTAATTTTATAAGCTTTTTTTGTGGGTGCACGATTGAAGAGTTTTTTATTAAACCGCTATCAAGAAGACCTAAAAGCCGGCCGGGCATTATGGACTGTCTTGTCCGATGATGCCACCACTGTATTACCGTACCGGCCGCTCTCTCTCTCTCTTTTTTGTCCGCGTACACTATCGTGGCCACCAATGGACCGTGAAACAGAAACAATTTTATGCAGTAGCAGTTAACTGGTGTATATAGGACGAACATATAATAATAAATAATACTCATCATAGACCGTACGTCGTATACGTCGAGAATACGTACCCCGGATCCTTGAACGCAAGACTGTCTGATACGTACTCCCTCTATGTTGATAAAAGAAGTCGTTTTGGACAAGGTTTGGTCAAACATTGGGAATATAAATCATGAATAACTTTTAAGTTGTTGAGTTTGGAAATGTGAAAACAATACGAATAGATTTGTCTTGAAATATACTTTCATAAAAGTATACATATATCACTTTTGAATAAATATTTTTATAGAAAAATAAAGTCAAAGTTATGCTTTGGAGACCGTGTCGTTGTCTAAAATGACTTCTTTTACCAACATGGAGGGAGTATTGTATATGTTGCGTATGTAGTGTTAGTACACTAGAATGCCAAATTAGGGCCTTGTTTAGATGTCTAAATTCATCTCCAAATTTCACTATGCAAAAAAAAAAGATTCTCTATCACATCAAAATGTTGGCACATGCATGAAGTACTAAATGTAGATGAAATCAAAAACTAATTATGCAATTTTGTTGTACTTTGTGAGACGAATATTTTGAGCCTAATTAATCAATGTTTAGACAATTATTACCAAATAAAAATAAAATACTACAATGCTGCACAGTGCAACACAGTGAATTCGAGATACCCGAATCGGGCGTTTAAACAAGGCCTAGAGTAGAGTCGTCGTTCTCCCATTTTATTCTCTCGGTCCAGGTCCACAGGTCAACGCGGAAACACGGCCATGGCTACATGTTGTAATTTTCTTCATCAATCTTCTCTCTGAATCGTACTTGAACGTGATGGAGAGCTACCTAGCTAGCAAGCAACAGGTACCGAACTGATGGCTCGGTCGGCCGCTCTCTCCCAGCCGTGTGCTCGCTCCGTCTCCTCATCAGGAACTATTTAGTTAGCAGCAATCCATCGATCGATCGATATCTTCAGCGTGCGAACGAACCACGACAGGAGCGGCGATAATGGAAAGCCATGGTGGTAGTGGCGGCAGTGATCCATTGCTGGCGCCGGGATTCCGGTTCTACCCGACGGAGGAGGAGCTGCTGACCTTCTACCTCCGGCACCGGCTCGCCGGCACCAGGCCCGTCGTCGAGCACCTGATCCCCGTCGTCGACATCTACAGCTACCACCCGTCCGAGCTCCAGGCGATGGCCGGCGCGGCGAACGTGTCCGACACGGAGCAGTGGTTCTTCTTCTGCCCGCGCGCGGAGCGGGAGCTCCACGGCGGCCGGCCCGCGCGCACCACGCCGTCGGGGTACTGGAAGGCCACGGGGTCGCCGTCCTACGTCTACTCCTCCTCCTCGACCACGGCCAACCACGTCATCGGGGAGAAGCGCACCATGGTCTTCTACCAGGGCCGCGCGCCCACCGGCAACAAGACTCGCTGGAAGATGAACGAGTACAAGGCCGTCGCCGACGACGACGCCGACCATGCACCTGCAGCTGCAGGGGCGCCCATCATGGTATGTTGTCCGTCCGTCCTTCCGTTCCGTCCTCGTGCATGCGATCTAGTACTACCACTACCACACTGTAGTTACTTGGACTATGTATATTTTGCATTTAATGATGAGGTAAGTAACTATGCCGTACAGAAAATATTAATGATGAGGTAAGTATCTGCCATGTCTGCATCTGCATGCAGCTGCGCAACGAGTTCAGCCTCTGCCGGGTCTACGTCAGCACCGGCACGCTGAGGTCCTTCGACCGCCGGCCGCTCAAGCTCAACCCGCCTGGTGGCCTCGCCGCCGCCGCTCAACAAGCCGTCCACTGCGGCTACCAACAGCAACAGCTACAACAGCCACTACCACCACCGGCGGCGGTGGCGGCGGCGAAGAAGACGAGCCACCACCAGCAGATGATGCTTGCCACGGACGACGCGGCCGACAAAAACGGACGACGACATGCGGCGTCTGCGATGGCGGAGAAGTCTCACGACAGCTCGTCGTCGGGGTCGCGAGGCGGCGGCGTGGTGGACGGAGCAGAAGACGCCGCCACGGCCATCGACTGGGACTCGCTCATCCCTCCCGTGGATGATCTCGCCTTCCGCGGCGTCGATGACTTGACCCGTGTCATTTGGCCCCATAATTGACGGCAGTCGCATCTCCTGCCGTGTGCAGTGTGCTTATTACAATGAATTAGTATTCATGAGAATGTAAGACGATTAGTGCTTAGACCAGTTGCGTAATTGACAAGGTAGTAGAGTACGTACAGTACGTGATAAACTGCAAGGAAATGAGGTAGAAGTTCACTAGCTAGCTAGCAGGTCTGTGCTGGTGCTATTACTATACGTGGATAAGGCCGTGTTTAGATGGCTTCTGAATTTCAAATTTTTACACTCTCTTTGTTACATCGAATTTTTGAACACGTGCATGGAACATTAAATATACATATAAAAAATAACTAATTATACAGTTTGGTTGTAAATCACAAGACGAATCTTTTGAGCCAAATTAGTCTATGATTGGACACTAATTACCAAATACAAACGAAAGTGCTACAGTAGCCAAATTCCAATTTTTTCATCTAAACACCCAGTCTAGTAGACAAGAAAGCACAGTAGTTAATTAGCGTGTTTTCGGCATGAGTTAAAATCAGCAGGAGCTACAATTATAGGATACCTAACTATTAGAAAGTTTGTACTTACGTGTTACAACTAATCAAGATTACTTTCCTGTGCGCTCTTTTTTTCATATTGAACGCAGTGCCCATATTGTAATCTCTATTCGGATGTAAAAACTTATTAGTTAGTACTCTATATATTTTTCGATCTGTATACATATAGTTTTTTTTCCCTTGTTTAATAAAAATCTAGGTAATTATCTTGCCGTCCTTTTGAAAAAAGTATTTGATAAGCGTTAATTAGTTTAATTTATAGAGGCGCGTATTGCAACATATGTCTCGTGGTATCATAAGTCTAGATTTTGACTTCCAAATTTTCATTGAATTACTTGCTATAACTTTTACATCCGCATGTTAATATCTTGTCCTTATTACCTTTTATTCAAACCCCTTCCTTTGTATTTTATTAAAAAAGACTCATGACATAGACTGCATTTCCAGTTACTAAATACGATTAAGCTTGCCTCATGTCGCTTAAGATCAGAAATTGTGCTTGATGTAAGATCTAGGAGGGGCAACAGTGCTAGCCTGAAGGGAAGATAATATTTAAGCCTAGCAATCCATGTTTATTTTGAAGAAGTTTTTTAAACCAAGGGAAATATATAAGCCCATAGACACTTTTGGTATTCACTTTCTTCACAGCTCAGCTCAAGATGTGAGTTTACTCTACAAAGAACTATATGTGTAGTAGTATTTTTTATTAAAAAGTGGTTTATGCATATTATTTCAACTAAAATACGATTTGTATGGATATTAATGTAATTTTAAATGGATTGTTGGTACAAGAGTCCTTAATGGAACATTATTCACTATTATTAGAAAACATAAATCTCTACATATTTGTTGATCATGCATGTATGTATGTATACTTGACCTACATTGTGGAGCAACATGTATATTTACTTTAATTTATTTTTTTGTATATTTATAGTAATAGAACTAGTAATTTAGAAACCTATATCGACATAGTTAATGGTTATTTGTACTTTTCATAATATCAATATTTATAATTGAAATGTAGATTTAAAGGTTACAATAGTTTATTTTTAATAATGGTGTAAGCGGACCTAAATTTAATGGTTTATGTTGATAATTTATCCTAATGGCAGGGTATGGTAATTTAGATGCAATATTTTAGAGGTAATTTATATGTGAATTTAGAATGTTAAAAGTGGGTTTAAGAAATAAAATTTACTCAAATGGTATTATTATCAACAGTGATTAGAGTCCACAAAGTTGATAGCTAGACCTTTCTAATATTTATCAGAATTTCAAGAAATTAACTTTCTTTCTAACGCGACTTGTGAGAATTAACATAAATTTTCCAATTAGCAATAGTAATAGAATTAAAAATGAATAAAATTGCTCAACCGATTCTCAAATAAAAATAAAATTTCATAGGTTTTCTTTGCGATGAAGAATTCATAAGTTATTAGGACCAGCAACTTTGGGGACTACGCAGTTTTGGGCTCTTATTACTTTGTTATGGGCCGTTCAAGCTAACTCCTGAGGGCTGGTGGCTCGGCTACGCCTTATAGAAACAAATTGGAGCCCACGTACATTTCATTACTGCCTCTTTACTAAGGCCCACTCAACCCCTGAGTTGATCTATCTACCTGAGCAAGCTGTGACAATTCTTGTTTAGAGGCGCAATAAAGAGGGCATTTTAAGTTTTTACCACTCTCAGATACCCTCATTTAGTCCTTTCAAATTACTATATTGTTTTACCGTCCGTCGCTTCAAAAGTTTGCTCACCCAATTACTACCTCCATCGAAAATTATGTAGATCAAACTTTCTTAAACTTAACTTTGTAAAAAAATATTAGCAACATTTATATCTCTAAATATGTTTATTATAAAATAAATTTAATTATTTATCTAATAGTACTAATTATACACCATAAATTAATATTCTCTATATATTTTTGGTTAAAGTAAAAAGCTTTGACTCCTCAGGAAGTAAGAAATGACACTCTTTATGCGTCGAATGTGAAGGAGACACAACTGGTTAATGATTAGTGAAGAGGTTGATTAATCACACTTCACATGTGAAGGTACAATGGTTCCCCCACCCTCTCTCTCTCACTCAACCTCCTCAGATCCGCGCCCCCTCCCCCCATGGCACGCGGTGGTCATGGCGGAGGCTGCTTTGACGGCGGCCTTCCCCAAGGTCGGGCTTAGATGTGCATAAACCTGCAGTCGAAAGGCTTGTATTCCATTGTCTTCCCATGGTAATAAGGAACCTGTGTTCCATTATGCATTGGATCTGACATTTTTTTTAGGGATATTGGATCTGGCATTTTACCCAATGCAAACAGGGTAGCAATTGCAGGCTGTCATTTTCTTTAAATTAATCATTGATCATGTTTTGCTTTTGGATGCAGTGTAATTTTTCGATGGTATTCCACTGGAATTGCAGGAAGGCCTAGGTTCAGTACTGGCTGCATCTTGGAGGTATGATATTAGAAGCGAGTCTCTTGCTTTGCCTTTAATTCATTCTTCAGAATTGAATACTCATGCAAATCCCTATTTGTTGAAACAGAGATTGAGTGCTACTGCTAAATATTTTAGTCACCACAAGAAATTATTTCACTGTAACACTTATAAGAAATATGCAGAGATTATGGAAATTCAGAAGAACAAAGTAACTGTTAATGCCAAATTTCCTGTGTTTGGCCACTGTATATTTCTTAATATGTTATTAGAACACTCAGTAGCATGTGCTTGTGCTCATCTAGCAGCAGCATGCATGCATGGCCAGGATTAGTTCTATATTTGCTTATGATGTTGTTTATCTAGCCTACTACTAGTATGCAATAAATTATCTAATCCCAAACCTGCCGTTTTTTCTCTGGTTTTCTAGGCAACAAATCTTGGTCAATCTTTTTTCTTCAAAGCACATGGAATCGACTAGGCAATCAGAGCAAGTGTTGAAGAAACATCGCAAGGGTAATAGTGTGCAAATATTTGCATCTATCATTTATGCAATATTTTGGATGAGGGGTTGCTGCTACAATATGTTGATTTGAACTTACAACTTATTTTACTGATGATGGGCCTAAGTAGCTACGTTTGATAAACTAGTTGACATTTATTAATAGATCATTTGACTTGCATTTCCTATTGATGCAGTAGACTAGGAATTGTGTATAACTTTAGATGAATTAGTTTGATAAACTATTGACATTTATTAATGTTAGGGAATTGATTCTCTCTTGATTTGGCTAACCCTAGAAGGGTAGCTATATAGGTACCATACATGGGCCACATGGGCCTTAGCCTCATGGGCTGAATATACTCCAACACCCCCCGCAGTCTGAACTACCGGCGCAGTGGAGTTCCAGGCTGAAGAACAAGAAAGAACACACACGAACGCAGTCTGAACTATCGGCACAGCGGAGTTCCAGGCTGAAGAACAAGAAAGAACACACGCGACCCCCTCCCCCACAGACGCAACTAGCCACCGGTGATGTTGAGGCTGGAGCGAAACTCGGCGAAGGTCGAGGACGGGAGGCCCTTGGTGAAGATGTCCGCGAACTGGGAGGTAGTCGGAACATGAAGCACCCGCACCTCGCCTATGGCCACCCGATCACGGACAAAGTGGAGGTCGATCTCCACATACTTCGTCCGCTGGTGCTGGATGGGGTTGGTGGAGAGGTAGACCACACTGACATTGTCGCAGTAGATCAGTGTGCTCCGGGAGGGCAGAGTGTGCAGCTCAGCAAGCAGCTGCCTGAGCCAGGCGGCCTCCGCCACGCCGTTAGCGACAGCGCGGTACTCCGCCTCGGCACTGGACCGGAGACCACCGGCTGGCGCTTGGACGACCATGACACCAGGTTGCCGCCCAGGAAGACGGCGTAGCCGGAGGTGGAGCGGCGGGTGTCCGGGCACCCCGCCCAGTCGGCGTCGGTGTAGACGACGAGGTCGGTGGAGAAGGCCCGGTGGAGGAGAAGGCCGTAGTCGAGCGTGCCCCGAAGGTAGCGGAGGAGGCGCTTGAGAGCCGTGAGGTGAGGCTCCCGAGGATCATGCATATGAAGACAGACCTGCTGAACTGCATAGGTGATGTCCGGCCGGGTGAAGGTGAGGTACTGAAGGGCCCCGGCGAGACTCCGGTACGCAGTGGGGTCAGCCACCGGGGGTCCCTCAACCTCGGACAGCTTGCCCTGAGTATCGACCGGAGTGGAGCAGGGGTTGCAGTCAGTCATCCCAGCCCGCTCTAGGATATCCCGAGTGTACTGCCTCTGGTGAAGAAGTAGCCCAGCAGGACGGTGCTCAACAGTGACATCGAGGAAATGGTGGAGCTCACCCAGATCCTTCATAGCAAACTCCTACTAGAGAGCGGCAATGATCCGGTGGAGAAGTGGCTCGCTGGAGGCAGTGAGGACAATTTCATCAACATAGAGCAGCAAGTATGCAGTGTCAGCCCCATGGTGGTAGACGAACAGTGACGTATCAGACTTGGCCTCCACGAACCCCAGAGTCAGTAAGAAAGCAGCAAAGCAGTGGTTCCACGCCCGAGGTAACTTCTTGAGGCCGTAGAGAGACCGGTTGAGCCAGTAGACCATGTCAAGACGGGTGGAATCGACGAACCCCGCCGGCTGACTGCAGTACACTGTCTCGGTAAGAAGGCCGTGGAGAAAGGCATTCTTGACGTCCAGCTGATGGACCGGCCATGACCGAGCAAGCGCCAACGAGAGCATGGTACGGACGGTGGCCGGCTTGACCACCGGGCTGAAGGTCTCATCGTAGTCGACGCCCGGGCGCTGAGTGAAACCCCGGAGGACCCATCGAGCCTTGTAGCGCTCGAGAGAGCCATCGGCCCGGTGCTTGTGGGTCCAGATCCACTTGCCGGTGACGACGTTGGAGCCTGGCGGCCGGGGCACCAACTCCCACGTCTGGTTGGCGAGTAGCGCGGCGTACTCCTCTTCCATCGCACGGCGCTAGTGAGGGTCCAACAGGGCATCACGGACGGAAGAGGGTACCGGGCAGACCACCACGTCACCGGTCGAAGCCGCGAGGGCACGAGGCGGCAGTGTGCCAGCCGCGTGCCGTGTCACCATCGGGTGAACATGCCACGGGTGTCGGTGAAGAAGCGGCGGGTGGTAGACCGGCGGGGCACCACGAGTCGGCGAGGACTGCGGCGGTGGTGTCGGTGTCCCCGGCGGAGAAGGGACCGCGAGCGGCGGCGGCCGCGGCCTGCGCTGGTACACCCGTACCGGCGCGGCGAACCTCGACGGAGGTGCTGGGGCAGGTGCCGGGGCAGGATCCGGCGTCGACGACCGGCACGGCCCCCCCGGAGCAGAAGAGGGGGACGAAGGCCCCGGGTCTGCACCAATCGGAGAGGACGGGGCCGCGCCAGAGGACGACGGGCCCGGACCCGCTGGGGATCCGGGACAGGTGGCCGGCACGGAGTGCGGCGAAGCGGTACCTACAGGAGACCACAGAAGAGGTAGCTGGACCACCGTGTCAGCGAGAAATAGAGAGGGAGGGTCAGGAACCGGAGGGGTGGTGGTGCTGGAGAAAGGAAAAACGGACTCATCGAACACCACATGGCGAGAGATGAGGACCCGTCGGGAGGTGAGGTCGAAGCACCGATACCCCTTTGTGATCCGGTGAGTACCCGAGGAAGACACATAGAGTGGAACGGGGATCAAGCTTATGGGAAGAAGTGGCAGCGGTGTTGGGGTAACACGCACACCCAAACACACGGAGGTGATCGTACCGAGCAGGGGTACCGAAGAGGGCGTGGTGTGGCATGGGAGCGGGACAAGTGGCGGAAGGAAGACGGTTGAGGAGGTAGGTGGAAGTGTGCAAGCCCTCAGCCCAGAAGCGAGCAGGAAGAGAGGCCTGAAACAGAAGGGTGCGCACGGTGTCGTTGGTGGTGCGAATCATCCGCTCAGCCTTGCCATTTTGCGAAGAGGTGTATGGACAAGACATGCGCAACTGAACACCGTGAGAGAGGAAGAAAGCTCGGGAGGTGGAGTTATCAAACTCGCGACCATTGTCACACTGGACGGCCTTGATGGTGAGGCCGAACTGTGTAGACACCCAAGTAAAGAAGTGAAGGAGCGTGGTAAACGTATCTGACTTCGCACGGAGGGGAAATGTCCATGAATAATGCGAAAAATCATCAACAACCACAAGATAGTACTTATAACCGGAAATACTCAGAACAGGAGATGTCCATAGGTCGCAATGTACAAGATCAAAAATGCGGGCCGCATGGGAAGAAGAGCTAGAAAAAGGAAGACGAACATGTCAGCCCAATTGGCACGCATGACACAGTTGCTCATCATGATCTCGAGTACATGGAAGACCGGAGCTACGACTGAGCTGTATCAGGGCATCACGTCCAGGATGGCCGAGGCGCCGGTGCCAGGTAGTAGAGGAAGTAGAAGCGGCGAAGGCAGCTGACAAAACGGGCAGCGAAGAAGACGAAGGAGCCGCCGAGAAGCGAAGGGTGTAAAGGGGCCCGGTGCTGTCACATCGTAGCAGAGGACGCCGGGAAGCCAAATCCTTTACAGTAAGACCAGAAGAGTCAAATTCCACAGAACAAGAATTGTCAGCTGTAAAACGACGAATAGAAAGAAGGTTATGAACCATAGAAGGAGCAACAAGAACATCAGGAAGACGGAAGGAGCCATGAGCACCGGCGGTACCCACAGACGTGACAGGAAGATAAGAACCATTTGCGACCATAATGGACGAAGGAAGAGAGGAAGAGGGAGAGTGGAGCGACGAAAGTATACCGGGGTCAGGAGTGGTGTGGTAGGTGGCTCCCGAATCAGCGATCCACTCGGGGCCGACCGGAGGTGCCAGGCCCATGGTGCTGAACGAGCGAGCCAGGGCCGCCTGGTCCCATCCGGCGACCCCCGGGAGAGTCCCAGAGGGTGGAGTCCACGCCGTAGCAGGGAAGGCGCCGGGTGGAGGACCAGCAGGAGGAGCTCCGGTGAGCATGGCCACCGGTGGACGCGAGTCGGCCCCGGGGGCGTGGTAGGGCCACATGGAGATGCGCCCGGACCACGGGTGCTGGAAGGAAGGCCATGGTGCCCCCCCTGCGGCCCACCCAGTGCCGGAGCCTGGGTGAGGCCACCCCAGCCGCCCCCACGACCCCCTCCGCCGCGACGACGACCGCCACGACCCCCCCACCTCCGCTCGGCCCGGAGGGAGGGGGACCCAGGAGAGACTGTGGTGGTGGAGCGGACGACCGAGGTGGAGCAGACGGATGCGGTGAAGTAGCAGCCAGAGCCGTCAAGGAAGACGAGGACCCCATAGAGGCGGTGGATCCCGGCTGGAGGCCCTGCGTGAGCTCCTCCATGACGAGATCGTCACGGACCTCCAGGAAGGTAGGGAAGGGCCTCTGACGGGTAATCCACGTCCTGAGGTGGGCATAGCGGTCGCTGAGCCCGCAGAGGACGTTGAGGACCAAGATGCGATCCTCCACGGGCCAGCCGAGGTCGCCCAGAGAGTCAGCCATGGCCTTCATCCGACGGCAGAACTCCCCAACAGAGAGGTCACCCTGGACGAAGGTACGGAAGCACGCGTCGAGGCGTAGGGCCCGGGCCTCGGCGTTGCCCAGGAACTGGCCCTCGAGGGCGAGCCACGCCCGGCGCGCGTTAGGGGAGGTGCGGACGAGGTCGTGGAGGTCCAGAGAGATCATCCCCAGGATCCAGGAGAGGACGATGCTGTCGAGACGGAGCCACGACGGTGTCTGGGCGGCGACCGAAGCGTCGACGAGGACGTGGTCGTCGAGGGCGCAGCGCCGGAGAGTGAGAAGCACCAGATCCCGCCAGCGGGCGTAGGAGGACGACTCCGGCTCGAGGACGACCGGAACGAGAAGGCAAATGTTCTGGACCCCCCCCCCCGGCCTGATAGTGGAGCTGGGCCACAAGCGGGTCGGCCGGGTCATGCCAGAGGACGCCAGTGTGTGACACGCGGCGTCCCGGCGAGGCGGAGGAGGTGGCTCCGGCGTCCTGGGCTGCAGGAGAGGCGAGGAGCTGCTCGGCCTCGGCGATCTGGCGGGCCAGGGCGTCGGCCGCATCGCGCTCACGCTCCCAGGCGAGGGCAGCAGCACGCACACGAGCTTGGCCTTCCGCGGCGGCCGCGCGGGCAGCGACGAGGGTAGCCGCGAGGGCGGAGTCCGGTCCAGTCAGGCCAAGAGGAAGACCGCCAGGAAGGGCCGACTGGATACCGGCAGGAACCCCCTCAGACAGCGGATGAAGGAGACGGGGCGGCTGCTGGTCCGCGGCCGCTGGCTGCTGCAGTGCCACACGGGCCTCAGGCTGCGGCTCCTGGGGCTGCAGGGGCTGGACACCAGCAGGGACGCCATCCGCACCGTCAGCCGCGCCCTCCAGGGTGCCCCCCCCCCCCCGCGCGCTGACCGTGAAGGCAGTGGCTGGGAGGAGAGGTGCGCGCTGTAGAGGTGGGGCCGCTGGAGGGAAGAGGCGGCGCCACTGGAGAGGAGGTGCAGCGCGCCCTGGAGGGAAGGGGCGGCGCCGCTGGCGGCTGTGGGAGCGCCTGCCGCCGTCGGGTTCGCGCCGGAGGGAGGGAGGGAGGCGGGCGGCGCCTGCAGCCCCGACAGGGGAAGATGGCCGGCGGATCGGGCAGCCACTGCGCTGTAGGTGAGAGGGCGCGGCGCCAGCGGATCCCAGGGGGAGGAGAGCGGGGGAAACTAGGTGTAGGAGGGAGGAGAAGGGGAGGGAGGGCGGCCTGCCATGGCTGGCGGCGGCTGCCCACCAGTGGCTGGCGGCTGGGTCAGGAAGGAGAGGAAAGGCTTGATACCATGTTAGTGAATTGATTCTCTCTTGATTTGGCTAACCCTAGAAGGGTAGCTATATAGGTATCATACATGGGTCACATGGGCCTTAGCCTCATGGGCTGAATATACTCCAACAATTAATAGATCATTTATGATTACTTTCTTGCACATGTGATGGCCAGCTTGTGCTTGTGCTCAGCTAAAGCAGCAGCATGCATATGCATGGCTAGGAGTAGTTCCATCTCTTCTCAAAACATACTTTCAGTGATACACAGCAGCATGCCATTTCAGAATACTATCTTGTCAAGGCACTTTTTTTGTTTACGTCACCACACAAACTAAGCTAGTTTCTGAATCTGTGTATTCTTAAACAGCCCCACTGATGGCAATAGGGTGGACAAAGGCTTCAAGAACTCCCACTACAATCAGTGCTGTTTGTGGCCGTCTCGGCCCTGAGGGCTATGTAATCGTTTACTCTATGTTCTCTATCTGTTCATCTCTACTGATGATTAAGATGATTAATCTGTTTCTGATTTCGATCTGTACAGGAGACGCAGTGGCTTCTCATGGAACCAGGTTCGTGACTAGTGTTATCTGTGCAAAACAGTGTTTACATGATTGCTTGGTAGCTGCAGCTATAGTAGTACTTTGATGTCTTACTACTCTTATCGGTTGGCTCCTGAACTACAAGAAACAAAAGTAGTTGCTCCTTTTGTAGGATTTACAGATGCTGCTCACACTAGCACTAGTACGTGTTGTTAACTATCAATCAAATAGGATGGAAAAAAAAGTCATTTGTGCAACTGTTTTTTCTTATTCCTGTTACCAATCTTAAGATAGCAAAAGATCTTAACAAGTGAAGGTAAGGTAGTATCTGATCAATTTAAACAAGGAAAGAAAGGAATGAAAAATGAATGACTTGCAAAAATATTTGTACCAACATATCTTTATCTTAGAAGAAATGAAAGGAGTTTGAAGTAAAATAATGGGCCAATGTCTGTTTTCCATAGTCCAAAATAAGCAGACCACACTGACAATGTCTCTTGGTGGATTTTAGAAGTAGTTGTCTCTTGCTACATTCAATTCCTCTGAATTTCTTTCGATTTTCCATTATTCCAAATACATTCTGTAGTAGCTAACTGGGAACTGCAAGTACACATACCCTCCCTCATGTTGTTTGTTCTTATTTGTCTCTAATTTTCATCCGACGAGTGCAAGAGGTTTGTACAGATTTTCTAGTTGTGTCCTGCAAGTACTGATCTGATAATATCTTATTTTTGCAGAGTGCATAATCTATAACTCTACTCCTTGTAGGTCATTGGGTCACCCCCATACTTTTCAGTGATGTCGACTCCAAGCAAGGACTTTTCTTTTGTGCAAGCAAGGACTTTTTTTGTTGTGCTGTCCAAATGTTCCTGTGAACTCTATATTTAGGAGCTAGACTTGTTGTGTAGTAAAGATTTGGGGCGTGATTGGTAGCCTGAATGCGCCCCCAGCCTGGCTCCTCTGAATCACTTCTCTTGCGTTTGGTTCGCTGCATGCTCCACTGGGCCTGTCTGAGCTGATGCAAAAGCTCCCTCCCGGCCAGGCTCGCCAGAAACGCAGCGGGACTTCGTTTCCAGCCTGGCTGGTTGCGTGTGTCGGGCGCATGCAAGTTGCACATGTGAGAGAGCAGTTGTACGTGTGGAGTGCCCAAACAAACGTAAATAAACGCAGTTGCATGATCTCAGCCTGGGGGAGGGGAGACAGGCTGTGTAGATACGAGCCAGGCCGAGCTCGTCATGGAACCAATCATGCCCTTGCATAATTGCTGTCATATTGCTATATTCCTAGTTAACTAGTCTGTACAGTTCGGTCTATTTGGACTGGGGACATGTGAATTTATGATGAATAAACTCTTTCATGGATCATTTGTATATCGTGTAATGTGCCTTGTGTAGATGCATGAACATCTAGAATTGACTGATTAAATGTATACTATAATTCATTCGAATGAAATGAAGTTTCTAATGGCTCTAATTTTTCCTGTCGGCCCCTACGGCAGGACAAAGACATTCCTGTCGGTTTATGTTTTAATTTCTGACAATCAGGAAAAGATTTCTGTCGATCGACTGTCAGGAAATATCAGTTATTCCTGTCGAGTTGTTCCTGACGGCTGGCCGTCGGGAGTATAATTCCTGTCGGTGTTTCGGCCTTTCCTGACGGTTTCTGGCCGTCAGGAAAAACTCTGGGTCTGGTAGTGTTGGGGTGTGATTTATCCGGTACTAGACAATTTAGAGCGAAGCATACCAGATTTTGTAGTTTAAGTAGAAAAATCCAACGGCGTTGACAGTCGAAGGACATCAAATAGACTTTCCCCATCCGCTTGTAGAATAGAAAAATCGAACCGGCCCATGTAACAGGCCGAAAGGGATCGGTGTTCCGTGTTCCATTTGTCCAACGGGCCAGCAACCCACGGATGCTCGTGACTTCAGGAATCAGACGGACGGCGCGTCCGGACGCAGCTCCCGCGCCACCTCCGTACGCCCGTGCAGTTCGCTCGCCCACACTCAAGTGTACGCGAGGACCACCTGAGCCCGCTCCATCTGGGCGCAGCATCCGTGCCTCTTTCGTCATGCACGCCCACGAGAAGCCCACTCCCATTCACGCGCCCGCATGCACATGGGAACCAATCTCTAAGTCACCTACCCCACCTGTGTATGCGTGCCACAAAGGTGTCCGCCAGCCTTAGGCACCCACACGGGGACCCACGGTGTTGCCTCAACAGCTGTAGCAGACGGCTGCGGCAGATCGTTGTCCGCCAGCCACTAGCTCCACTGCAACATGTGCTCCTTCAGATCTACTTTTGAAACATCTAGATGAAACACTTGAAACATACGTCTGAAAACAAATGAAACATACGCTTGAAAAATGCATATATAGCCATAGCAATATATGGAACATCTAGATTTACCTTTGCGACATCCAGATGAAACACTTGCAACATACATTTGAAACACCTAGAATACTTAAAAACATACGCTTGAAACATGCATGTTATGCAACATCTAGATATACTTCTGTAACATCTAAATGAAACACTTGAAACACGCGTCTGAAACAATTGGAACACTTGAAACATACGTCTGCAACATGTATATATAGCTTTTGCAACATTTGAAACACCCAAATGAAACACTTGAAATATACGTATGAAATACCTGAAAACACTTGATATCGCTGAGAACTGCGGTAGCTAGCAAGCTCGGGCCGCAGGCCTCTGTACCGCGTCCGCGCCATGGTGCAGGACGACAGCGACATGGCAGGGAAGATCGGTGATGAGGACAGAGAGCAGATGATGGAGGCCGCCCTTGCGGAGGCGCTGGAGTGGATGGAGGAGCGGGACGGCGTCACAAGACGAACAGTGGAGGAGGACTATGAGGAGAAGCTTAGGGAGGTGGAGGAGGTATGCGGCCAATCATCAAGCAGGTGGGGCAGCAAGGATGGGAGCGTGGCGCAGGATGGGCGTGCAGCGTGGTGCAGGATTAGCACGAGTGTGCGGCGCAGGATTGGTTTCTGATGAACAGAGAATGGATAAGAGAGCGAATGGATAGAAATATAGGGTCTAGATGGAAGGTGAGTGGTGGACTGCTTTTAATGGAAAGTGGGCTTGTCATGTGCGTCCGGACGTCAGGGGGCATTACTAAAAAAAAACGTAACCAAAGTTAAACTAGAATGGTCAAATTAATGTACTATCGGTTTCCAGGCGTTCTGATTCTGTAAGCGACCAAGCAAACTGAGCTGCTACCTCCGTCCAAAAAAAACATAATTCTAGCTTTAGTGTCGAACTAGTTTGTATACACTTGATCGAAGTAGAAATATATTGACGAAAGCTAGTACAGTACTTGCTACGTACTAAAAAAGCTGCAGGATTCCTGGTTCTGATCAGGTAGCTAGTTTCTTTCCGGAGTAAAGAAAACTGTTGCACTAACTAACACACACAGGTCAACAGCAAGTCATTTGCCAAACTCGCTCGCTTCCTGCCTGCCTGACTCCACAAGGAGAAGGAACACGGCTTCGTCCTTGTTCTTGAATTCTTTCCACGTGTGGCTGGCGTCCGTGCGTCGTCAGTCTAACTCCGTCCAGCAGTACGTACGTGCTGTAACGAACGAACCAACGAACGTCTTGACATCGTCCAGTGGACTCGATCTGGACTGTCCAAGGAAGCTTTGAAGCCAGCAGCCAGCGTTGAGTTCGTTCACAAGCCAGAAAGGTTGTTCGGACAAGCAAACGAACGGAAGCTTGACCTGACGACTGCCACCCTTGCTTGTTGCTAACCATATGCATCAGTCTCTGCTACTGATTCTGGTGGTCTATATGATCGCGAGACAAGGCCGTGTGTGTGTACACACACTGGCATGGATCGTAGGTTCGTATGGTCTATCTCGTACGTACGTGTAAGACCAGGAAGAATAAAGTATACTTCCGTTCCCTTCGTTTTCGTTTACTGTTCGCAAACTTTTACTGTAGCTGTCTTTTCTCTCTTTTTCCGTATTTTATAGTACGAAACAATGTTAAAGCAAGGGGCTAGTTGCTATATTTCATTTCAGGTGCCTGAATTTTTAGACAATTAACTAGTATAACCGAAAAGACAACTACCTAGTGCAATTTTTTTGTATAGTCAAACAATGATAAAATTACATGTAAGCTGGAAAAAAATATCAAGCACCTGAAAGACGATAGGAGAATTGAATAAAATATGTTTGACAACAAATCATACTATATATGATTTTTTTGAAAGATCGAAAACCTCTTTGTTAAGATTACTTCATAGTGGGTTTGGTAGATTTTTTGTGGTGGAACCATCTGCGAACACAAGGTTCATATGTGCCCTTGTAGTTTGTTTTGTGACGAGTGATTATCAACGTGAACCACGACCTAGGTTGAGTTTATGAGCTAACCATGGCGTGAGTTGGTTTGTGCGACATGTCTCTTGGCTTGTGGTGTGCAGGTGTGGAGTTCAGAGACGGTGGTCGACAGCGAGGTGAAAGTCAAGTAGGGACGTGTCGTGCAGATAGACCGGAAGTGGTGAATGACGGACGTGAGGATTAGACCAAGGGACCAGGAGGCCAGGTGACCAACTATTGTGGCTGATACTTTGGGACATCGACAAGCACAAGTATACATGGAGGAGTGACCGTATTGACCGAGTCAAGACGGCGGTCGAGTGAATCGAGCGGGGGCTCTAGAAGACTTGGCGGCCGGCCGGTCGAGGACGGCGTTGCCATGCGTCGAGTGACGAGGGATGCGTATGAAGTACGCTACTCGCGGCGGTTAGGTGGGTTGAGCCTCAAAATCACCGGGTGACGGTTTCGCGGGTTTGGCCTCAAAACCCCTGGCGTTTCCGAGGATGAATGGGGCGGCACGTGGCGGAATCATAGAGGTTGCGTCAAGACGAAGCAAATCTGTGCAGGAAGCGTGGCCGTCCGATCGACAGAAATCGGGTTGGACCATAATGTCCTCAGGCTAGGTGGTTCGTCCTAAAATACTTAGGAGGATTAGTAGAATTGTGTAATTATGTAATAGGACTATAAATAAGATGAGGTTGCCTCCGCTCAGTCTTACCTCTCGAGCATTTCATTTTGCTGCTTTTAGTTTTCCCCCTCCTAGGTTTTGTTCTTGAGGACCATAAATTCCAAATTTGTGTAAGCATTTGTGAAATTCGAGTTGGGAAGTAAGGCCCTACTCTCACCGTGCCCTCCGAGATTTGAAATCATGGTGTCGTGAATTTGATTCTCGTGTTTTGATTTTCCGTTTTTCGTTTTCCCGTTCTTCCCCAAATCGTGCAGCGCCAGAGTTTGGATTGATTTCAGATGATGAATCTTTTGGGGATAGGATCGTTCCTAGTTGAATTGTATCTCTGTAAAATCTGGGGACATATCATGGTGATTTGATCTAGTTTTCGTTGATTTCTTTTGACCGGCCCTTTCCTGTTCGTAGCGTTCTGTTCTTCGTTTTCGTCTGCTCGCTGGGAGCGCAGGACCAGGCGACAGCGCTACCAGCGCCGGTGCAAGCACCGTGCGTGCTCAACTGGAGCAGCGTTTGCCCCTGAGCCTCCATGTGTTGACTGGAATCGAGTCGAGCAGGTTCAGGTGCCGTGCGGGTTCTTCTCTCCACCGGTCCTCTTCTCAGGCCTAGTTTAGATTGAAAATGTTGGAAATTTTTGAAACGGTAGCATTTCGTTTGTATTTGACAAATATTATCCAATCATGAACTAACTAGACTTAAAAGATTCGTTTCATGATTTACAACTAAAATATGCAATTAATTATTTTTTTACCTACATTTAATATTACATACATGCATCCAAAAATTAATGTGATGGAGAGTTAAAAAATTCTAACTTTTGCAGATGATCTAAACAAGGTCTCAGTTCGGCCGTGTTTAGTTGGTCCGATTTGGCGCCACCCGAAACACTGTAGCACACTGTGCGGTACTGTAGCATTTTGTTTTTATTTGGTAAAAATTGTCCAAACATTGACTAATTAGGCTTAAAACGTTCGTCTCGCAAAGTACAACAAAACTGTGCAATTAGTTTTTGATTTTATCTACATTTAGTACTCCATACATGTGCTGGTATTTTGATGTGATGGAGAATCTTCTTTTTACATAGTAGAATTTAGGGAAATATTTGGGATCTAAACAGGGCCTTCGTGCACATGCAGACCCGTGCAGGCGCTCAGTCTCTGCACCGTTTGCCGCCGGTGAAGGCTGTGTCGGCTCTGTGCAGTCCCAGGCCACCAGCTGCTGCCCGCACCCTCTCAATCCCTCTCGTTTTTGTTCGGCTGGTCACCGGAGGCACCGGTGTACACCGGACGGGCCTCCAGGCGGTGCACCGTCCGCATCAGACGGTGCCTTCCGTGGTGTCCGGTGCCAGCATCGGCTCTCTCTCTGTTTGCTGTGCAGGTCTGTGCATCCCTGATCCGCCAGCAGCAGAATGCGTGTGCATCTCCCTGCCTGCTGCTTCTCTCAGTCTGTATTCCACTCTTCAGCAGTGCTTGTGTTTCCATCGCAGATCGACTGCAGCAGGCAATTGTTGTCCAGCGCCAAGTGCAAAGCGTGAACGTGTTTTGATTTTTCAAGTCTTGAGTTGTCTCTTTCATTCTGCTGGAAGTAATCATTGCATGGTCATCTATTTAAATTCAGTCATATGCAAGTGATTGTTAGTGCTCCCGACGTTGAAGCTCATTGCTGACTTCTTTCTCACCGGCAACAATTTCATTCCTAGTGAATCTTAAGTTCCGTGGCTCCGATTTGATTTCCGTCTTTTGCGTTGGCTTTGTGGTGTCCCGCTGTGTTATTAAGGAACACTCACCCACTCAATTGGGTCGTAGACATCACGGTGTTTGTTTCGCGTGTTTGGCGGTGATCTTGGCACAGTGGTCGAAAAGTTTCACGAGAAATTTTACGGCTCTCATTCACAACCCCCCCATCTGGTCACTGTTTCCGGTCCTTCACCGTCCATCTAGATTAGAGTCCTCACTCTAAGTGAGTGGTCGTATTTTTTCAGATTTGCTACATCCTACATGATTTATTGTTGTTCTTTTAATTAATAGTAGATGACATTAGTTTCCATCAAGACAGCGAAGCATTTATGATGACTTTATGGATCTCAAGATATGACTGACAGCCCAGCTTTTTGAAGATGCTGATAGTGGAAGTCTGTATGCGTCTGTGTGTTGATTAAGAAAAAAAACGCGTGCTTGGGTAAAAGTTTGGTGTCAAGTTAATTAAGGAGAACAAATCAAAGAAAGTCCCTTTCGTGGTTGCGCGTACAAATCATCAAAGCTCGGCGGCCTAACGGACGTATGTACATTGGTCACAGCAAAGCTGGTTGGTCTCGCTATGGCGATCGAGACTGCTGTAACGACGCGAGATAGCAAGCAGAGCAGTCAAAGCAGCAATAGATTGGCGGCCGAATCAGCCATTGGATGGGGATGGGAGTGTGACGCAGGGCAGGTCTTTTCTTGCATATTATTCAAACCGTGTGTGTGCATTTCAGGATAACTAACTCACTCCTTCGTAGTTGGAACTTGGAACTGGTAAGAGAAAGAGATGGAGTTTGTCTTCTGACTGATTGACTCGTGGACGATCCATCATAGCTGACGACGACGATGCCTGTCGGTACAGTCCGTGTGCACCGTTGAGAGTCCAGTCACAACGGTTTGTGTATGTATGCATGCTTAGCTTGCATTCTTTGACTGATCACAGTTACACTTATCTCTCAGCCAGGCAGGAGGTATCTGAATTGAATTCCGAACTGAAGACTGTCGATCGGAGCCTCTCCGAATTTTTCGAGCTGCATGGTTCAGGTTCTTGATATTATATTCCTAGTCGCCCCTGGACTACTCCAACTCTAATTAACTAACCTGAACTCAAGGCAGACGACCGGGAATGAAACGCATGGCGCCTAGCAACCGGGCGACCGATAGATGGACCTGCACCTGCATACGTACGTGTGCTGGTCCGGTCGCCTGAGGAATTGAAAGTAAAGTCTAAAAACGCGTTCACCGTCCGTCGACGTCGAGGAGCGCGCTAGAGGCGGAGACGATCAGTCAGACGACATGTCAGTCAGGCGCAGGCGGCCACTTCAGTCCCTGTCGTCGTCGTTGTCCGGCTGTCTCGGCGACGGAGATGCATATGGAGCGACGATGGGCCATGCATGCAGTGGTGGAGTGGAGTGGATCGGATCGGACGTCGGAGGTGGCCACGCGGAGGGCGACTGCAGTGGAGACGACACAGCCATCGCGTTCGCGTCAGGAATTGAATTGAGCAGGCTATGTGTAAGCAGGAGACTATGGGTAGGATAGCACAGAATTGGGGATCGGAAGCACAGAAAACATCTTAGACAGAGGAGTGCTTTACAAGTAATTGGTTGTTCTTCTGTTTGATAACTCTCCCTCTTCTCTCCTGAGCTATTTATCCTACTTGTTCACGGCATCGCCAGCTATGGCTCATGCCCACTCCGGGCCTTGGACCTTCGGGTTCGGTCTCCTGTTGCGGACTCCGCGTCTGGGCTCCTGGTCTTGGACAACGTCGTGTGCCGTTGATGGGTCGTCGTTGTCCGAGCTTGGGGCTGCCGTAGTGGAAGGCGTGTTGTTGACATCCCCCCCTGGATAAGCACCAGCTTGCCCCCAAGCTGGAGCTCTGGGAAAACGTTGCCGAAGAGCTTCGACGTCTTCCCAGGTTGCCATGGAAGCCGGCAGACCTGACCACTGGATCAGAGCTTGAAGCCGAACAGTAGATCCCACAGTAGCTACGCGCTTCTGTAACACCTTTTGAGGCACCTGCAAGTCATCAAAAGTAACTGGTAATGGCCGAACAGGCTGTGTGACTGGGACAACGCCCTTCAATTGAGACACATGAAAAACAGGGTGGATTGTTGATGTATCAGGCAGTTGGAGCTTGTATGCCACTGTGCCGATCTTGCTCACGATTTTGTATGGCCCGAAGAACCGGTAAGCAAGCTTCTGATTGGCCCGAGGAGCAACCGATGTCTGAACATATGGTTGGAGCTTGACATACACCCAATCACCAATATTGAAAGTGCGCTCAGTGTGATTCTTGTCGGCCTGCATTTTCATTCTGTTTTTGGCGCGAGCAAGATGCTGATGGATCAAAGCTTGAACTGTAGAGCGGTGCTGCAGCCACTCATCTAAAGAGACAACAGAACAAGCTGCCGAGGCGTCGAGGCCAAGCTGCCTAGGGGACTGCCCATATAGCACATAGAAAGGCGACTGTTGCAGAGCAGAATGCCAAGAGGTGTTATACCAAAATTCAGCAAGATGAAGCCAGTCATACCATTTGGTTGGAATTGCATTAGCAAAGCAGTGAAGGAAAGTTTCCATGCATTGATTAACCCGCTCGGTTTGCCCATCCGATTGTGGATGATATGCGGAACTCATCCTCAATTCAACTCCTGCCAAACGGAACAGCTCTCGCCAAAGCTGACTTGTAAAGATTTTATCACGGTCAGACACCAGTGCTGTTGGAAGACCATGAAGGCGATAAATCTGTGTCATGAAGATCTTGGCCACTGATAGAGCAGTGTAGGGGTGTTTGAGTGCAATAAAATGAGCATATTTCGAGAAAAGATCGACAACCACCAGGATACAGTCAAAGCCATGTGAAATGGGAAGACCCTCAACAAAATCGAGAGATATGACCTGCCAGGCATTTGATGGTGTATTCAGCGGTTGGAGAAGCCCAGGGTACTTGACACGTTCTGGCTTGGCCTGTTGACAAGTAGCACAGCTTTTGACGAACTGCTCCACATGTTTCCGGAGTCCGGGCCAGGCGAACAAGGACTGGACACGCTTGATTGTAGCAGGAACTCCGGAGTGACCACCAAGAGGGGAGCTGTGCAAAGACTGAATAAGTTGTTGTTGCATGACTGGATTGTTACCCACCCAGATTCGGTTTTGAACTGCAAAAGCCCATCAACTAATGCAAAGTGTGGAACAGCAGTGGCATTAGCGGCCAATTTGGTGAGCAACTTTGTGGATTGGGCATCGGCACTGTAACCTCGAACGATGTCGGCACACCATTGCGGAGTGACAACAGAGATAGCACGGCAGCTCTCATCAGGATGCGGACGGCGAGAGAGAGAGTCTGCAGCACTATTGTCGCTTCCTTTCTTATACACCACTCTGTAGGTGAGACCCAAGAGCTTAGAGAAAACCCGTTGTTGCCAGACAGTATTCAGTCGCTGATCGTTGAGGTGTATCAGTGCCTTTTGGTCAGTGTAGATGACAAATTCGGCCAATTGCAAGTAGGACCGCCATTGCTCCACGGTGATGAGGATAGCGAGATATTCCTTCTCATAGGTTGAAAGGCCCTGTGTCTTAACACCCAATGGTTTACTGATATACGCCAGTGGATGGCCGTCTTGGAGCAAGACTGCGCCAACTCCTGTTTGACAGGCATCGGTTTCAATGGCAAACACTTTGGTGAAGTTGGGTATGCCGAGAACCGGTGCAGTACATAGAGCCTGCTGCAGGGCTTGGAAGGCCTGTTGATGTTCTTCAGTCCACACAAAGAGAGTGTTCTTCTTGAGGAGATTGGTAAGAGGTCGGGCTATGATGGCAAAATGGCGGACAAACTTTCTGTAAAAGCCTGCAAGGCCGAGGAATCCGCGAAGTTCCCTCACATTTGCTGGTACTGGCCAACTCAGAATAGCGGTAATTTTTGTTGGATCCGTGTGCACACCCTGTGAACTGAGAATGTGGCCCAAATAATGAATTTCTTGCTTTGCAAACTGGCATTTCTTTAACTTGACCACCCATTGGTCCTGGGCTAGGAGTTGAAGCACTTGTCGCAAGTGTTGTAGGTGTTCTGCATAGGAGCCGCTGTAAATGAGAATGTCATCGAAAAAATACCACAACACAGCGCCGGAGCAAGGGTGATAATGTTGTGTTCATGGCGCCTTGGAAAGTCCCTGGAGCGCCGGAGAGCCCAAATGGAACCACAGTGAACTCAAAATGGCCGGCATGGGTAGAGAATGCTGTTTTAAATTCTTCACCCTGCTGTAATCGGATCTGGTGATAGCCCGAATAAAGATCAATAATGGAAAACCATGATGCAGAGCCCAACTCATCCACCAGCTGATCAAATATGGGTATAGGATAAACAGACTTTACTGTCAATGCATTGAGATATCGGTAATCAACACAGAAACGCCAGGTGCCATCCTTTTTCCGAACTAGAAGAACCGGCGAAGAGAATGGGGATGTGCTAGGTTGAATGAGGCCATGATTGAGCATTTCCTTGACTTGCTTGTCAATTTCGTCCTTAAGACTTGGTGGATACCGATAGGCGCGGATGTTTACTGGGGAAGCTCCAGGGATCAACGGAATGGCGTGATCACAGGATCGCTTGGGTGGTAGTGAGTCTGGGATTTTGAAGACCTCAGGAAACTGCAGCAGTAGCTCTGAAATTTCGGTGGGGAGTGCTGGAGTCTCTGAAGGAGTACTGGAGAAATCTGCTGCCAGCAATTGGAAGACCAGATCACCTAGCTGAGGGGCGGTAATTCCTTGAAGCAAAATATTGGAACCTTGATAGGGAATAGAGAGCCATTTGGATTCCCAGTGGACCTGCATTGGGCTATATCGAGCTAGCCAATCCATCCCCAAAATTAAGTCATATGAGTCCAGCTGTAGTATACGAAGATCATGCGTGAACTGATACTCGCCGAGAGCAAACTGACAATCAACAATGACTGAAGAACACCGCAAGAGTTGGCCATTAGCAATCTTGACTGAAGCAGTTAACGCTGTTCGGGGCAGTCCTGGTAGCCGAGAAGCAACTGATTCCGCCAAGAAGGATGCTGAACTGCCGGAGTCAATTAACACCACCACTGAAAGACCCTGAATAGACCCCTGAAACTGAATGGTGCGAGGACCCTGAGACCCCATGTGGGCATCATGAGAAATAGCCAGATTCAACTGCTCCACCGGATCTTCGCTTGGTTCAGGCAATTCCTCCAATTGGAACAGGTCCCAAACCTCTTGCATAGCTTGGAGTTGTATGGTGGGTGCACATTTGTGGCCTCTAAACCACTTCTCAGCGCAGCGATCACAAAGGCCTTGAGCACGGCGGAAGGCACGCAAGTTGGAGAGCTTGTCAATTGTGACTGCTGCGCCAGGTTGTGCAAGGTCCACCAGCTTGGCTTGAGCAGGAGGCCGAGGTGTGGCCTGCTTGTAATGGTACTTGGAGCTTGATCCACTGTCAGTTTTGTGGAATTCGAGCTTGGGTGTTGGTGCGGCCACCTCTTCCTGCAACAATGCAAGCGAATACGCAGTATCCAAATTTGGGGGTCTGTGCATTGCAACAACAACTCGAATATCATGATGCAAGCCATCGATGAAGCGAGTGGTGTAGTAACGCATGTCTGGGTTGGGGGTGTAGGCCTTGAGTTGGTCAAAGAGGGTGGAATAGCGTTCAACATAATCAGTCACGGTAGAAATTTGGTGGATGTGGAAAAGCTGGCGAATGAGGGATTCGTGCTGGTCACGGGCGAAGCGCTCAAGCAACATATTGCAGAATTCGGGCCAAGGAATCTGGTGGGTGGGACGCTCGAGCGATTGAATCCAACGTTTGGCCGCCCCATTGAAATGCATGCCCGCGACCTTAACCCACAATCGAACAGGGACCCCATACATGTCAAAATAATCCTCGGCTTGGGTGATCCAGAGTTTGGTAGTCTCACCATCATAAGATGGGAAGTTGAACTTGGGCAAGCGGTTGGAATTGGGATGGTTTTCATCATCAACAACAGGACGAAACTCCATGTTATGATCAACACCAGAAGAGTAAAGGGGGTGAGGTATGCCGAGCATACCATTGGCCGGGGAATGGTTGGGGAAAGAAATTCCCCCAAATCCATCCACCCGTGTAGTCATTGCGACACTGTGCCCGTTGGGCCGAGCAGCCGTGAAGTCCGCAGATGAAGTCGCGGCGGCGTGCTCCAGTGGGACAGTGGGGATCAGTCCGCTCGGGCCTTCAGGTTGTTCAAAGACCAAACGATCCCAATACTTGGTAAGCTTGCTCATCTTGAGTTTGAGGTCATCCACAGCGCCCTCCGATTCCCGGCGCCAGCTCTCCAGGACGCCGGATGCATGCTCGAGGGTAGCGAAGCGGTTATCCTGGCGCTGCTCGAACTCGGTGAAGAGGATGTTCTGGCGCAGTTCCGAATCGGTGATGCGCCGTTCCAGGTTGAGGTCGGAGTCGAGGAAACGCTTGTTGACGGAAGTGTCGAACTCGGTGAAGCGCGCGCCAATGGAGTCGTCGATGGCGCCGAAACGCATCTCCAGCTTGACGTCGCTGTCGGAAAGGCGCGCGTCCAGCTTGCGCTCCGACTCGGCGATGCGGGCGTCGAACTGGGTCTTCTGCTCGGTGAAGAGGCGATGCATCTCATCGAGAAGTTGCTTGGATTCGGGAGACATGGCGCCGCGGCTACGAGCAAATCGGGTAAAATGGGGGTGCGGCGGCGGCGGTGGAGGTGGTCGTTGCGCCAGAGCGCGAGTCCAATCCGGATCGAATGCGTGCTGGGAATTACGGAAGTCGAGGATCGACGGGTCGATCCGAGTCCCAACCCGAGGCGATGCAAACAATCAACGGATTGGAGAAGAAATCACGGCGGAAGGAATCGCCAGAGCTCTGATACCAAATGTAAGCAGGAGACTATGGGTAGGATAGCACAGAATTAGGGATCGGAAGCACAGAAAACATCTTAGACAGAGGAGTGCTTTACAAGTAATTGGTTGTTCTTCTGTTTGATAACTCTCCCTCTTCTCTCTTGAGCTATTTATCCTACTTGTTCACGGCATCGTCAGCTATGGCTCATGCCCACTCCGGGCCTTGGACCTTCGGGTTCGGTCTCCTGTTGCGGACTCCGCGTCTGGGCTCCTGGTCTTGGACAACGTCGTGGGCCGTTGATGGGTCGTCGTTGTCCGAGCTTGGGGCTGCCGTAGTGGAAGGCGTGTTGTTGACACTATGCTGGCTGGCAGAGAGCGAGAGGTACCTGACTGATTGACTGAGGGTTTATTTATAATACACATAATACATACTGTAACTACTAATGGTTGGCTTCACTCTTCAGACCGGAGCAAAGCAAAGCGACGAACGAACCGACCGCGATGACTGTGAGGATCGGAGGAAGACGATGGAGCGAGGACGAGGAGGAGCTAGCGCGTTGCGTCCGTTGGACTTGACCTGGTCGTGCGACTGTCAGCCAGTCCAGTGAGTCCTCCACTGCCCCCGTCGCCCCTCCTTTCCTGAGTCCTTACCCGACACGAACACGACAGGTTCAGCGAGTCCTTACTAGAATTGCCAATTTGGCGGCTCACATCCGAAAGCTTCACCACATTTTCCGTTGCATTGCATGCTGTCATGCATCGTGGTCCAATCATGCAGCGCCCAGCATCATCAGATGCGGCCCTTGCCCATGTGCAGACTGCAGAGACAGAGAAGCTCCTATCAGTATCCAATCCAATCAGAATCTGTCATTCCGCTGAAATTTCCCGACATTTGCGCGCGAATGATGAATGCGCTGCCGCTGCGTCGTCGTCGCGTCGTTACGCAAGTAAAAGTAGCATCTGATGCATGCTGCAATGCTGTTGGTGGTCCGACTCCGATTATTCATTCATTCGCGCCACTGTGTGCTCGCCCTTTTCCCAGCATCGAGCACGCACACTCGTCGCTGTCGCCTCGGCTCTCTTCTCTTCCCCGTCGTCTGTCCGGCCGGTCCGGGGCCCCGGCCAAGCTAGCTTCATGCATACTCCTACAGCTGGAGCCTGGATCGAGCTAGCAGGTAGCAGCATGCAGCACGAATAGTGAGAATTAAAGAGACTAGGGCTTTGTTTAAATCGAAGAAGTTAGAAAAATTTAGAACGGTAGCATTTCGTTTGTATTTGATAATTAGTGTCTAATCATAGACTAACTAGGCTCAAAAGATTCGTTTCGTGATTTACAACTAAACTGTGTAATTAGTTATTTTTTTATCTACATTTAATGTTGCATGCATACGTCCAAAGATTGATATAGTGGAAAGAGAGTGAAAAAATTCCAACTTTTTGGGTGATCTAAACAAGGCCTAGCTTGGCATTCGGATCGAGCTCAGAGCCCTCAGAGTTCAGACACAGCAGTGGGCATCGTCGTCGGTGCGTGTGTCACACCATAAGAGCATCTCCAGTAATAGCCTTCAAAATAAGGCCTCTACTTTTCATTTGAGGGTTGCCTCTACTTTTGAGAGCCTTATTTTCTGGACTGAACTTCAGCAGAAGCCTCTAAAACAGGGTCCCTACTTCTCAATTGCTTCTATTTTCTCATGCACTATGTGCATATATATTTGAGAACATCACACTATATAATAATTTATTTAAAATATAACAATAAAAGCACCATATGTAAAATTATAAATGAAAAATACAAATATTCAAATTTAAATTAAAACACAAATTTGGTCCGAATTTAATGATAGTCGATCACAACATAGTCCATAGCATTTTTGCAAATCAAATAACATAGTCATCAACGTAAAGTCAAACAAAACAATTAACTTTATGTCTGAACTAGCGCTAACTGTGATTTGAGGGCCTTGCCTAGAGCCTCCAAGGCTGAGGGCCAAAGGGGTGATTTGAGAGGCCTCTCGAATTTGAGGGCTTTAGTAGAGACCCTGCTGAAGTGAGTTTTTTTTACCTCTGGCCCTCAAAAGTAGGATGAGGGTTTAAATAGGGGCTCTGCTGGAGATGCTCTAAGGCATATTAAGCTGCAACCATATATGGTAGCGTTTGCGCATATGCGAGCGAGCATGTCGAGCTGTTCGGCTGATGGTTTCTATAGTTGATAAGCCGGTTGATATTATTTTGTTACGAGAGAAAAACAGTGTAACATGCCTGATAATAAGTTCGAGCGAACGGGGCAGCGCCGTGTGTGGTTATTCCAGTCGATGACCAAGCAACTTCACTTCACGCGTATAGTCTCATGCATTCTCACAGCAGCAGGAATCTCATCGCTGGGTTCCGTTTTTCACGTGTGTACTACTCTATATATATGGTTGAGGCTCTGTTATTGTCAGTTCATTGAACTGAGTTCAATCAGAGTCGATCGTCTGCTTTGCAAATCGCAGGCGAATCCGCTAATATACAAGTCGCTCACGGTGTCTCCAACTCTCCATCTTGGAATGATATATAGGTTCCATCACATTTCATTATCTTATAAGAAAGTTGCTAATAATTGACACTCACCACAGTGATATCTTCTGCGTTGAAGATCATCACGGTGTCTCCGTGGAATGATATATACGTTCCAAGACATCTATATCTCCTATAAAGATAAACCCCACTATAAAGATAAACCTCACTAGCCTAATTCTCTAGCACCTCCTTAAGCCACATCATCATCCATTTCTCCTGCTGCCGCATACAATTAAGTGTCCACTCACAAATGGTTTCAGTAGTGGATGCAGTTACCTACACATGATCTGCACGTATACTGCTAGCATTATTCTCTTACCTGACTTCCTCTCTTTCTCTTCGAAAACTGGCTACTAATAATCAAGCTATATATAGATGACTCGATAAACTACAGTAAGTCATATTTATATTCCTTCTTCATACCCGTGACAACGTGCAGGAAATCCTCCTAGTTTCATTATCTTGGAATGTTATTAGCCGGTTTTACTAAATGCATAGTAAGCCGTAACAAGCTAGGTATATTATGAAAAATATATATATCATGGTGAATATAATGACATTTCTTTGGTAATATAAATAATTTCTTTTACAAATTTAGCCAACTTAACTTAACATAGTGTGATTTATGGCTATGTAAGTTATATCTTTTTTCCGATCAATTCCGGGGACAGAGTCCCACTTACTTTATTGAACGAAGGGCCCAAGGTACACGCAAATTACAGAGATACACCCGGCATACTGGGGGAGAGGAGACGAGGTAAAAAAATAGGGTGGGAGAGAGAACGGGAGGGAATTTACAAGTTGTTACAACAATTCAAAACAAAGTTCCTTCAGAATAGAATGGCCCTTGCTCCCTTTGTAACGACAAACCCACTAGTCGATGTCTTTGGCGATCACGTGCAGCACACCCACCACAGTGATATCTTTTGCGTTGAAGATCATCGCATTCCTCGCTTTCAGATGTGCCAGAGGATGTTGAGCACCATGTCCAATCGCACTTGGGCTGGATGGTGTGATTCACAACCAATCAACCACGATAGTCTTTGCTGCCCTTCCAAGATGGCCTGTCCCAGACCCTTCTCGCTCTTGGGCTGATGGTGAAGATGTGGTCACCGGTCTCGAGGACACCAACGCAGACTGGGCAGAAGGATTCTTCCAACGGACGGATGTTTTTCCAGTATAAATTCGCTCGCGAGTTCACCCTATCAAAGTGCATGAGCCACCCAAAGAATTTCACCTTCCCAGTAAGTTGACTTTCCAACATAAGCTTAGGCCCCGGAAGCTCTCGTCGATGCACAAAGCCTGGTACGCGCCTCGGCTGGAGAAGAGGGCCAAGGATGAGAATTTGAGTCGTCTAAGGTCTAGGGACCTACTACAGAAACGATTTATAGCAACGGCACCTTTTTTTGTTGGGGCGACTCCATCACCAGCCGCCCCTACAGTGGGCGTGCTCAGGTCCCACGGGACCAGCTGCCCCTACAAATCAAACAGCAGGGGACAAAATGGGTTCATTTATAGGGGCAGCTCACTCGACAGCCGCCCCTAATGTTTGATTTGTAGGGGCAGTTCAATCACCAACCGCCCCTACAAATGCTCCACGTATATATGCTGCAGCCTCCTTCTTTCTCCTCGGGTCACTCTTCCAACCCGAGAAAAAAAAAGGTTGGGAGGCCTTGGGCATCTCCCAAAAATTGTTCTACTAAGGGAGAGGTTTTGGTCTCAAATCCTTTGGTGGAGATGTTGTAGAAGGTAAAAAATGTTATTCCAAATATTTTTTAAAAGTTTTAATGGTTGGTTAGTGATTAATTAGAGTCAATAATCCCTACAAATGAAAATTATAGGGGCGGCTGGTGTTACAAGTCGCCCCTACAAATCTGATTTGTAGAGGTGGCTAGCATTATTGGCCGCTTCTACAAAACAATTTGTAAGGGCGGCCTCTCCAAATCAGATTTGTAGGGTGGCTTGGGAACCACCCCTACAAAACTGGCATTTGTAGCAATGGTTTCGTAGGGGCGGCTACCAACCTTCTTAAGCCGTCCCTACAAATCTAAACTGTAGTGGTGTTAGTGAGGTGAATTGTGACAAGAGAGAAGGTGAGGGTGGAGAGCTCCCAGGCTATTGTTGGTGCAACAGACGGGGTTGAGCAAGTTCTCAAGGCCGGCGGAGAGTGGCTTGGACACTAGCAAGGGGTCTACGGTAGTAGGAGAAAAGACCTTGGAAGCATAAAGCCAAGTTGTGCGCGCAGAACCAAGTGTCAAGCCAAAAGGCGGTGGTGGAGCCGTCGCCGACATCCACAGTTGAAATGGATAGTAACCAATCTTTTTTCATGACGGGGTTAGTACATTAGGACAACATCAACTTAAAACTATGAGATAGTTTCTATACTTATCAAGTCATGTAGACACTACGTATAGTTTCTTCAAATTAAATATTTGTCCAATTACATATTTTGGTTCTTATGGAGATATATTTTTTGCTTAATCCCAATACTATTGCACTATTTTGCTTTAGTTGGCACCCTAATTAATGAATATATAAAAATCATTCTAATTTCTGTGTTGAGAATGCTCTTATAATAGCACACATGTATGTAATGTACCATGTAACTTTATCTAGGATAACTTTCTATGGTACCCCTATATCTATATCTAGGTATCTAGTAGGACCACCAGTACCTCCGCAGGAGTAAATAAAATGCTTGCCCGTCCTGGACTCCTCGTCCTGGTGTCCAGTATCTAGCACGGTAATTTTTAACGAGGTTAAACCAAGGTAGCGTTCTACTATCTCTTTGGTGAGGTTCATTCCTATATTAATTAGTCCCTGGCATATTGTTTAGTTCCTTGACCCTCTTATAAATTCAAATTATGCATCATTTTGTAACTTCTCTTGCAGATTTATAGTTGACCTTTTTTGTTTGAAATGTCATCAATTGCTTATGTACTCCCTCCGTTCCTTTAAAAGAGTCGCTATGGGATGCGTGCTGGTCAAACTTTCTCAACTTTGACTAGATTTGTAGAAAATACGTGCAACATTTGTATCACCAAATAAGTTTATTATGAAAGTATATTCAAAGATCTATCTAATGATACTAATTATTTATCATAAACATTAATATTTTGTTAAATATATTTGATCAAACTTGAACATTGTTGACTTTTTGGGAAGCGAGAATGACTCTTTTTTAGGGACGGAGGAAGTATATTAAAGCAACTACGGTCTCAAATGGCCACTGATGCATGCCCTCGCTTAACTTCCTAATCTATTGAAATATAATTTTATTCCCCATGGTTAAAGTGTGAATTCTCAATTTCCTCATATAAAAGTATGGCAAGTATTGCATCATGTGTTTCTATTTAGTAGACATTATCATTTCTGATTCTCGAATCCCTTATATTACATGACGAAGGGAATACATATTTGTAACTGAATGAAATATTCAAAATTGTCTTTGTTTCTAAAAATATTTTTAAAAATAGGAATATATGTGTGCTTTGTACCTTGCAATTTTCATGCTTAATTTATTTGAAGACTTGAAATATTTTATGTTTAATTGGTTGTTCCTATCCAATAATGTAACCTAAGGTAACATGGTTTTAGCTATAAAAATGATCAAAGGAACAATTTCATTTAACTGGATTGCTGGACATGTGCCAAAATATGCATCCAACCACGTGTCAACTAATGACGTTGGAGCTGTCCAATGCACCACCCTCTGATCTTATCTGCCCGGCCTGGGTCGTGGTCATTCCCACGTGAACTACGGTACCGAGATGCGTATGAGTGGGACATGAGTTCATAGGTTTTCTCGACCTGCATGATAAAGTCTTCTTCTTAATGCAATATCCGTGAGTTGTCCTACCACTGCAGGTCAAGGTTTTTTCTTCTTCTCTGTCCTGGCCTACGCGAAGCCTAGGGCAATTTCCTTCTTCGTCCGATCTTGCACAGCAATGCGCATGCCAGGAAGTGACTCAGCCTTGCGCATTCCTAGCTAATAACCTGCTCCTATGTGAGCTCTAGTGCTTGCTGCTAAGCACCCCTCTCCTTCCCCTCTCTCTCTCTCTTCTCATCGGTCTCTCTCATTGACAGAAGGTCTATGCATATAGCAACAGATAAGCAGCAAAAGCTCTCTCTCTCCCTCTCTTTGTCTATATATATCGTTATGCCCTTAATCATGCATGCTCAACGTACAGGACCACCAGGATATATGGACCGTGATGGCCGGCAACATCTATCGTTGTCAACTCGACCTTGCTCTTGTCGATGGATACCATAACACGACTTCCTGTAGAATTCTCGTTACCACCACACCACAGGCCATGGCCATGTGTCGTGCTAAGCAAAAGCAATGCAAACCGGTGTGTGTGAGAAATTGATTCACGGGCATATGGCATGCATGGGCTCTTTATTGTATTGATTATTGAGGTTGACTTGGAAGCAAACTCGTCGTGGAGTCAACTACTAAATTTTTTTAAATCTCATCAGCTGCTGGAGTACTAATACCAGATATATGAATATAGCTTTTATAATGACGAAATTTCTTTGGCAACATAAATATTTTTTTATAAATTAACTATCAAACATACTTGTGCGTTGCAATGGAAGGAAATCAAAACTTGTATCTCTAGTTACTAATATGTATATTTTGCATTTAATCCATCGGCAATGAAGCAATAATTACATTAGGACATTGACCGTCTATAAAAGTGCAATTTAGAATAATGCCAGCCAAATTAGCAAATTTCTTATGTCGTGCAAAATCAGTAGAAATATATAAACGTACTTAATTATCCATGAATGAGCAGAGAAGTTAGTGCAAAAGAGGAATCCCTACACGCTGCCCGCCTCGCTCGCTTCGCTGTCGCTACCGTCGGCGACAGCTACCTCACCGGCATCCGCCACCTCCTCCCCACCCCCCTGCACCTTCTCCCTGCGCCTCCCCACCCCAACAGGTTGTCGTGGCCGCCTCGCCACCCGGCCGCCACCACCTCCCGCGGTGTCACATCTGCTGAAGGTGCAACCCCCGCTGCCGCTTCCCGGTTGGATTGGACAATAAACTACTCAAGATTTATGTTCATGATTTAATTAATTAGACCATTATCTGATCTAGGTTATAATAAGAATCATTTTTATTCTTAATCAAATTACATCAATAATTTAGTAGTAGGAATATTTGATTATTAACAATTAGGGAAGGATGAAGGATCCAAAGACCCATAATATTGTGTTTATTATATTTTTATGTTTATAAGAAAAATCATGAGAGAATCAGGAAAAAAATGACATGCAAAATAATAAAGGAAAGGGCATGAACGGACTTTATAGTCCAGAAAAGAAAAAAAAGGAAAAACAAAAACAAAAAACAAAAAGAGGAAATCAGGAAAAAAAAAGTGGAACAAATACAAAAATGAAAAGCGGATTGGATACATTAACTGATCGTAGATAGTCTAAAAAATGAAAAAGGCCGAACAGATGACGGAATAAGAAAAGGAAAAAAACTAAATTTACTATGTATAGTAATTGTATTGGGTATGGATTTTTTTCTAGGAGTATGGACTCTTTGGTTAAACATAGACTATATATAACCCAATATATTTTGTAATTGGACTCCGTATCGCACTAAACAAGAGCTATTCCAACTCGTATTAGCACGGTTGTATATATATAAGTCCGGACGGAAGAAACTCTCCATTGTATTGTCTGATAGTTAGAGGGAGACGGACAAAAAATAGATAGATGAAAAAAATGGCCAGAAATTATCTCTTTATTATTAGGTATAGATATAGATATAGGTATAGATTTACTTCAGCATTGTTTGATATATGGCTACGTAAGTTATTTCTCTTTTGTATGACGTTAGTACATTATAATAGCACGCACGTATATATAATAATGTACTAACTTTATCTATATTCTGGAGAGTGGGAGCACTAGTACTAGCTACCTCTGTCAATACAATTCCATGTGTATTTTCGGTTAAAGTATCTAAAGTTTAATCAAATATATAGATAAATATATTAATGCTTTTGACGCCAAATAAATACATTAAAAATATATCTCATTACAAATCTAACGATACTTATTTGATGTTATGACTATTTATATTTTTATATATAATTAGTTAAGCTTAAGATACTTTAATTTGATACTGTGTTAGAATTGTATTTTTCAGAGGGAGTACCTGACTGAAGTAAATAAAGTAAATAAATTGCTTGTCCTAGTGTCCAGTACCTCTCTCTATCCAAAAAGAACGCTACTCTCAATGTATTCTCGATTAAAGTGTCCAATGTTTGACCAAATATATAGATAAAAATATTAATGTTTTTGCCATAAACAAATAAATATACTATGGAAATGATCTCATGACAAATCTAATAATATTTATTTGATGTCATAACTATTTATATTGTTTTATATATAAACTGGTCAAAACTTGACCTACTATGAGGGTGTTTGGCACGGAGCCTCTCCAGGGACTCCTTCAGATGAGCCAGAGCCGTTTTAGAGAGGAGTCAGGCTCCTCTGCTTTTTAATAAAAACCGGCTTCTTCGAAAAAACGTTTGGCAGGGCTCCTCCGCAGGAGCCAGAGCCGGGGCCAGGGAGGAGCCCTACCAAACAGGCCATATGACAATGTACGAGAATTGCATTTTTGTTCTAGGACTTGACGTACTAAGACTACCCGCACTCATGGACCTCTATATTCATCCCCTATACGTCCTAATCAGCAAGATTCTCTCATCTATACTCAATTCTCCCGCACCCATCCATCCTCTATATCATCCTCTATCCACTCTATCCACTGTGGGACCCACTTGTCACTTTATCTAAATATATCCATGTGTGATCTAGTTTTGAAGGATTTATTGAGACGAATTTAATGGTGCAATCGAAATTTAATTTGGATTTTTGGTTTGTGAGTTATAGCATTTTTTCCTTTGTTTAGCTAGTGGGGCCCGCCACTGCCCACTATAGAGTAAGCACTGTACCACTTTAAATATAGAGTGAGAGAAATGATAGAGTATCGTTTTAGAGTACCCAGTGCAACAGTTTTTACTTTATATTCATAGTCTAAAGCTTTAGAGTATCGTTTTAGAGTACCCACTGCGGGTAGTCTAATGCATTACTTTGCGGTTGATTGATCCACTCGGTTCATATATGTTATCAAGGACTAGCAAATATGCCTATGCGTTGCAATGGGAGAATAAAAAACTATCAAACATTCATGGTGAACGACGATTGAAACGGTACATACTCCCTCCGTTCCAATTTACATGTCATTTTGACTTCTAAATATCTAACTTTTACTCTAGCTGTATATCTAGGCATATCACGTATCTACGTGTATAGCAAAAGCTATGTACCTAGAGAATCCAAGACGGCCTATAATTTGGGACAGAGGGTGATATTATTTATGTTTCACCATTTAAAATTTAAAAACTATAATTTATTTTGTGATGACCATGATATCCAAAATATAAGTTAATATGAGGCAACAATATGACAAGGTATTATTAAGCCTGAATTAAAGTACATTTGATACATTTTTTATTCTATTGCAAACCACATAAATATTTAGACGTAAGTATACTATAACTTTATTTTGCATTCTATCCATGTGTTGCTATAGTTCAAGAAAAACAAAGTATAGCACTATTTGTGCTCACGTTCAGTTTAGCAATTTTCAGCCTGCTGCTATAGCTGACTCTTAGCCTCAAGATAGCGTTGTCGGCTTGTCGCTAGCCCATTTATTACAATGCTATAGTTAAATACTGTTTTTTTACGTTAGAGATCATAAAAATCTATAATTTTAATTTCTGATTAAAGTCAACAAGGAGTTATTTACTGACATGTTTATGATTGATCTATCCACTTATGATTATGATGGGAAACTCACTTTAGTTTTCACATGCTAATCCTCATCGGTGATTGCAGAGATACATTTATTTAGACCAGATTAGACAATAAACTATTTAAATTATCTATTCACATTTTGATTTATTGAATCACCTGCTAATCTAGGTTTGTATAAGAATATGTTTATGATTGGTCTATCCACTTATGATTATGATGAGAAACTCACTCGAGTTTTCACATGCTATCCCCATTTTGATTAGTTGAATCACATGCTAATCCAGGTTTAAATAAGAATATGTTTCTAATAAAAATTACGTTAACAACTTAGCAGTAAAAATTTTCTTGGAGAAAAATCAATGGTTCAAAGGTCCATAATATTTATCTTTTAGAAAAGAAAGTCAATGGAAAAAGTCACCTAAGAGGATAACGGATGAAAAATAAAGAAATTTGAAATAAAAAAATTGGATGGAAGACCAACAAAAAAAAATCAAACAGAAACTGAAGTGCACCCAAAAGAAACGGAGGAAAGAAATTAATATTGATTAGACCCAAACTTGAATGGGACATGGACCTGGAAAAGAGGATCAGGGACATAATAACCGGATTAGAGCGGATTAGAGTTGGTTGCAAAAAGTTATTTTGTGGCAGAAGTTTTACGATAAATAAAGAAAGGTATTGTTCAATAGCGGGCTCATGTAGCGTGGTGGTTGACAATTTGTTTTCCATGCGTCCTATTCGCGAGACGAGACCGCGTCTGGTTTGCCTTGACTCCTAGTCAACCCCGGCGGGCCCACACGTCTGGGTTTATTTATTGGCCTTTCCATAGTTTGGTATGCATGCAGAACCAAATAAGCAAAAGGTCCCTACCTTTTTTTTCGATCACCATCAGTCCATCACAAACTCGTCCTTCTTATAAGGCCGTGTTTAGATTGTCAAAAAAGACTCAAAAATTTTTACACAGTACCCGTCACATTGAGTCTTTGGACGTATACATGGAGCATTAAATATTGATAAAAAATAATTAATTACACAGTTTGTCTGTAAATGTTGAGACGAATCTTTTGAGCCTAGTTAGTCCATAGTTGAACAAATTTTACCAAATAATAATGAAAGTGCTATAGGATTTTTTCCTGAAAAATTTTGAGATCTAAACAAGGCCTAAGTATACATCTCAAATAAAATCATCATAGTGTCTTGTTATTGATATTGACGCACCGTTGTTGTCTGCTACTGAAATCACAATACACATAAATCCTAAAACAAATTAAAAAAATACGAGCACCATTCACTTTAAATCGTGAAGTTAAAATAGATAGACCATATTCCACCATAAGTATCTGACCAATAATTAAGCTACACGTATTTCGTCAAATGGCCGCTACTTAATAATCATCGCTGAGCATGGACAGATTAGGACATGTTTGGTTCGTCCTGTTAAACTTTAATAGGGGTTGACTATGAGATTGATCATAGGGTGTTCGGATACTAATAATGGACTAATTAGGCTTAATAGATTTGTCTCGTAAATTAATCTCAATCTGTGCAATTAGTTTTGTAATTAGTCTATATTTAACACTCTATGCACATGTCCAAACATTCGATATGATAGGTGTTAAAAAAACAAGGAGAACCAAACACCCCCTTAGTTTTGGCATAATGAAAGTCATACCAATAGTACATCTACCTTACTACTATTATTTATTAAAGATAAAAGAAACTCCACGTTAACTCTCACGAGAAAAAAAGATAAACCACAAAAATCCTCGTAGTAGTAGTAAAAAAGCATATGCTAATTTGACAGACTTTGATATCATCGTCAACAATAACACTAGATCTTTTCAAATAAAAACTAGCGGCTTAAGCGTTTCTACCCCTGTTTTGAAGCGTATTTGTGATTTTATCCTCATTTTTTTAACTTTGTGATTTTACCCCTGCGATTTTTAAACGAAGGAAAACTTTACCCCTGGTCTGTGAAGTCCTTGTAACGGTGTTAAATTTTGGATAAAAGGACAACTTTGCCCATGCGTTTTTGCCCCTGTTTTATTTTGATATTTGTATTTTTACCTCAATTTTCAAATCAACAATATGGCAATTTTGATACAGAATTGTGCAATTGAAGCCGTGCAAAACTCAACAATTTTTTTAGAAAAAATCGACAACATTTTAGCTAACAATCCATATAAACAAAAAATTAATATCACAGATTCAAGTAGCCCACATCATTTGTATAGATGACAACAAACTTGACAACACTGCAGTCGGAATTTCTCTTTCCATTGCTAGGGTAGGAAATTGCAATTGACCTCAGAATTGCTTTACACTGTCCCCAAAGTTCCTAAAGTAGACTTCGGCAAAAGCGAGGTAGTCCTCTCCGCAACACATGGTAGAAGCAACTTTCGTCTCAAAATATGTGCATTTTTTTGTGCTGAAGGAGGCTTCTCGCTCAGTACTTACATGAATCTGGGGCTGAGAAGTCGGTCTCATTCATTCTGAAGGACCTGAGGAAGATCGAAATGGCAGATGGTGGCATGAGGACAGCAAGTCGATTTTTTTTTCAGGGGAAAATATAAGAAGTGATAGAACAACAAGTCAATAATGTTGGGGCTAGACAATACAATTAATCATTGTCCTCTAACTAACGCATTATTGCCCCCAATTCTTCTTGTAAGCATTCTATCAAACACCTTGTACGCCACAAAATAGCCTTGGAGCATGCACTTCACCCCAGGCACCGCTACTTGTTCATTCACCACCCTAAAAAAATAGGGGAGATTTAGGGTGTGTTTAGTTCCTCATTTCACCTAACAAATTTTGGGTTTTGACCCATTATTTTGTAAAATGGAACAAAACACCATGCAAAATTTTTAACAAAAATGTAAGAGGCAAAAAAAAACCCAAAAAACCAAAAAAGCTCTCACCCACCCTATGAAAAATTTGGCATTTTGAAAAGAACTAAACATATCCGTGAAAATTTTGACATTTTATATTTCATCATTTCAAAGTAGTTGACATTTTGCATTTTGCATTCCATGGGGAACTAAACACAGCCTTACACAGAGGCGAAATTGCCAACACCGACGGAAAAGAATCAAACGAAGTGGGGAAAAGGAGAGATGTTCACCTCGACGTGCACCATGGACACCATGAGGCGGGCCTGGAGGAGCTCAAATCTCCGGTTCCCCTTGGCTGGCTCGTGCGCACCTGGGGCACCCACACGGTCAGGATGGACGCCGCTTGTGCCACCCGCGCTGTCGGGGCGGACGCTGCCACCCGTGCGGTCGGGGCGGACTTCACCTGTGGCACCCGCCCGGCGCGAACCAGGGGAGGGGGGCGAGGCGAGGGGAAGGGCGAGCGCCACCGTCGGGATGACCTCAAAGCCGCGAGCCGCCGCCCCTGGAGCACCCGCCGCGAACTGGGGAGCGAGCTGGGGGGGAGGGAAAGGGCGACGCTCAGCCTCGCCGCCGGGAGCCGCCCTAACCCTAGGTTGCAAATCGGGACGGAGAACTGTACGAGGCCGACGCGTTTTGCTTCTAGTGCCGGTTCGTGTGATTCATGAAGGAGGAGGGGCAGTGCTGTCATTCTTTCTACTAGTCTGTCCCAAAAAGAGTGACGTTTTTAACTTTTGGACATCGTGTTTGACCGTTCGTCTTATTTAAAATTTTTATACAAATTATAAAATAAATAAATCATTATTAAAGTATCTCTAATGATAAAATAAGTCATAACAAAATAAATGATATTTATATAAAAAATTTGAATAAGACGAATGGTTAAACAAGATGCCTGAAATTCTAAAACGACACTCTTTTTGGACGGAGGGAGTACGTTTCTTTTCTTTCTTTATTTATTTTTGGTCATTTAATCCCACAAGTCCAAACGGTGTTACAAGTAGAGGCAAACGGCGGCTTCGTTTAAAAAATAAGGGTAAAATCACAAAATTAAAAAAGAAAAGGTAAAATCACCATTGAGCTTTAGAATAGGGACAGAAACACCAAAATCCCTAAAAACTAATGTTTCAATAATAGCGCTTGCTGAACTAAATTTTCATAATAAACTGATTTTTCATCACACCTAGCAAGACAGTGAAAAATGAATACGGACCTGCCATGTGCATTAGCGTGACTAAATAGACACGCTGGCATCATCACAAATACTTTCCACTTATGTTGTTGGTGTCGCCGTGAACACTTCGCCTTGAATTATTATGGTGAGACAGACTATTTTCGATGGTGTGACATTTCTTTCTTGGTTCAAAATGAAGGATCTTGGGACCTCCAAAGATCTTGAAATCTTTTACATCGATACTAAAATCAACGACGACCCATTTTGTTTCAATTTGGTATCAAGATTTTATATTTTTGAAAACTAAAATTATTTCTGAAATGCTATATTTGAGCTTTCGGTGAAGCTTTTTTTTTTGTTGTTGTTGATCCAGCATGAAGGACCAAGGGACATCCAAAAATCCTATATTTTCTCAGTTAGATGCTAAAAGTCAAGTACGACCTCATTTTGCTAAGATCTTGTGTCATAGATTTTGTAGTTCGAAACTAAAATTCATTTTGGAATGCTATATTATTATTTGAGTTTTCAATTAAACTATTTTGGCACCTAAAATTGTTTTTTTTCTCGATCACACAGAAGGTTTGCGCATCTTTGTATTGAGATAGAGAAAAAGTTTAATTTAATACGCCTTAGCGGCGCCCTAAGTGGTCATAAGAGTAGTACATGGCGCTCGGACCCTCCCTAATGTACTGGAAACTATGTTGTTACATTGGACAATGATCAACCCGATTAACGACACCGGCTAGGAGGCCTATGCCCAGGCTCCCGAGCGGCGGCGGCGCCGCTTTCGCGCACCCACGTCGTTGTCCGGTGGAAACTACTCACGTAGCGCCTGCATATTACCGAGGTCACCACTGAAGATTTTGTCGCATGCCTTCAGGGCTGACGGCGACGGCGATGGCATTCTGCTGGTTAGTCTTAGGCGCTTCAACACACGGTGCTCACCTCGCTTGGACGCCGGGATATACGATATGCTCTGTGCCGCTATCGCCTGCTCCTCTTGGGAAGCGTGTGTGGTGTATGTCCGGCGTTGGCCGTATCGCCTCCGGGGAATTTTTTTTATTTTTAGCCCAAATTTGAAACAAATTTTAAATTTAACCCTTGTTTCAAAAAATTTTTAAATCTAACCCGTTTGGCCCCGCCACCATGCATGGCGGGGCAAATGCACTGAACCCCGCCATGCATGGTGGCGGGGTACACATCCGACGTGGCAGGGGTGGCAGAGCACCTCGCCAGCGTGGCAGGGGTGTACCCCGCCATGATGCATGGCGGGGTAGCCCTAACCCGCCATGATGCATGGCGGGGTACACCCCCGGCCATATAAAAGCCCGGGCACTTCTTGTTTTTGGTCATTCATCCATTCCATTTCCCGCAGCGCCCCAGGACCGAGCTCCCCTCCCTTCAGCGGCCTTCTCCGGCGTCCCTCCCTCCTCCCCGTCAGGTATCGGCCCATCGTCGGTCCTTGTTCCGGCCACCCCTTCTCTGCGTGTATCGTTGCAGTATATTTGGTTAATGTAGTTAGTAAAGCGTTTTGTGTTGAAATCGTTTCGTTTTATTAGATGGAGGACTCGTATCGTGAGTCGATTTGGAGGAAAAAGGGTCGTCCTAGAGAGATGTACCCCGACGTGTCTTGCAAGGATGCGCCCGTTCCTCCCGAGGAACCTATACCTAACTGTGACTGTGGTCATCCGGCACACGTGGGCCAGTCGAGACATCCCGATACTGCGGCTCGTTGCTTCTACACATGTTATAGTTGTAGCGTAAGTAATTGTGCCCTTTGTTGTTCTTATTGGTTGCTGATGTTGTATTCGCGATGAGATAATTGAAACTTTTGTATAGCCCTACTTCCGGTGCTTTTTCTTCCAATGGATCGACGGCCCGGACAAGTTTGATCCAAGGATTCTCCTTTTCTACCCCGGCATTGATCATTGCAAGCGTGAGGTGTTTACTCGCTGGGTTCCGCCCCCTCCAAACCCTCCTCCTATGACGGACGAAGAGAAGGCCGTAGCATCGGCACGGCGGCTCGAGGATCCTCCAAAGTGCCTTTGCGGAGAGCAAGCCGTGATAAACCCACGCAATGAACAAGAGTTCATTTGTCCTCTACGACATGAGGTAAGGTTTGAGTGAACCTTGGAATGTCATGTCCTATATGTGTGTTTTACTGTTTTGATTCTGTAGGATCATGATTTTCCAAAGTGCCGTTTCAAGGAATGGATCTATGGTCCAAAGAGCCATTGGCCGGAGCCGGAGAAGAATGTGGAGGTGCCAGAGTGGAAGAAGAAGAGGAGGTCTATTGCGCCTCCTGTGATGTGCAAATGTGGTGTTGAAGCTAGCTACGGCCTTGTCCCTTCAGGCCTTGGTATTGGGCACTTCTGTGGCCACATGATCGATTATGACGAGGTTTGCTAGGACTGTTGACAGTTGGCGGTAATGTTTTATTTTGTTAACTCTGGTACGCTAACTTTGTATTCATCTATTTGTTGCAACAGAGCACTCAGAAATGCAACTGGGAATCATATGATGATGTGTATAATTTCAAGAATGAGTATAAGACAATGGTAGCACTTCGCAATAGCAGAGGATATCCTGCAAGCTACGTCACTGATTTCGTTAAGAACCACAAGAAGAAAATGCTACGACGGGCCCAAGACCTACGTGTTCGTAACCCGGAGAGTATTGCGTGGAAGAAGTGGTACGAGCAAAAGAAGAAGGATGTAGAGGAGTACCAGGCACGGAAGGCTGAAGAGGATGCAAGGAAGGCTGCAGAGGAGGCTGCGAGAGCAGAGATGCAAGGCTTGAACGATACTATTGACTCATTATGTGCGAGTGAGTCATTGCGTTTTTGGAAAGTCAAACTTCTTTGTTTTACTGTCAATAAAGTCATTGCAAAGATCCTGTTAATTGTTTGCATTTTGTACTTGCAGAGATTGGATGCACCGGCGGCTGGGAAGCAGATATGGCTCGTGCTAGGTACACGGAGAATAGGACAGTAAAGCGGCACGCAGGAGTTGGTGCCACCGCAAGTCGTCCGATTGTGATTGACGAGGAGGCCGAGCCGGAGGAAGACGACGACACCGGGAGGATAGGCGAGCTCATTCGTCTAGCCGAAGAATTGGGCTACCCTCAGGACGAGGATGCGTACGACATGGGAAGGATAGCCGAGCTACTTCGTCTTGCAGAGGAGTTAGGACCGATGCCCGAGGAGGATGTTGCAGTAGAGAAGGGTCAGGCAGCGTACCACAGCCATAAGACACCGCTGTTCGACGCATGGGGGCCAACAGACATGACCCAAGAAGAGGCCGAGTTGTACTCTCAGGCCGCGGACGAGGCGGAGGCGGCTTACTACCGGCGTCAGGCCTCTCAAGGCAAGGCAGTCGAGGCCACCAAGGGTAAGGAGGTGGTAGTGGAGGATTCAGAGTCCGAAGACGAGTTGCTTACGCAGTGGTGCACGCAATTTGATTGACGTACAAGTGTCTTTGTAATAATTTAAATTGTCACGTCTTCACGTTGTCGTTGTTAGTGTTTGTCGTTTGTAGTGGCTTAGAAACTTTGTGTCGTGTACTTTGTCAGTGTTGTACTTTGAAACATGTCATTGTAATATTTTTATTATCACATCGTCATTCGTTTCATTTGTTGGTCCACTCACTAAGATTGTTGTGTGGTTTATCGAGGCAGTGTATAAATACAGTTTCTTAGTGCAGTTCCTGCGCGGTCGAAGTTTCAGGGCAACCCCACCCATGGCGGGGTTGCCCTGAAACTTCGACCGCGCTGGACCTTTCTTTCGTTTTGCGTCAACTGATCGTCACAAATGCAGAAAGCCATGTTGAGTGATTTACAGCAAGTTTATGGCATGGGTCGAATCGAAATTAGTTTACGGCAACTGATCGTCACAAATAATTGCGTCAACTAATCGTCACAAATAATTGCGTTTACGGCAAAGATTAAACGAGTGTTACCAACTACATTAGTCGAATCGAAATAACCAAGTAGAGTACTGCTGCTACACCTACACATAATTTAATTGTTCTAACACTACATAACTATGATAACATGTGTCCGGCGTCTGCTAAATATGGGTACTCTACTAATCGCCAGGGGTGTAGGGGTCTCGCGGTCTCCGTCGCCTCCTTGGATTTGTAGGGACCACGTTGCTTCTCCAGCCAACGTCTGTGCGGTCCCGTTGCTGCCTCTCGCGTTGTCGCCTATGTCCACGATCGAGCTGCTGCGTCGACGACGGCCCCTGCAAGCAAGCAACCTGATGAGCTACTATAAATGTTGATCTAAGAACAGTACAATTAAAGAGAAAGCAAAGCATACGAACCTGTTGCTCGGCTGGTGTGTAGTTCTCCTGCTGTGTGTAGTCGACCCCCTGTGTACCAAAAGGAGCACCGTAGAGCTGTGAGGCACCCATCTCCTCGTGACCGGTGTAATCCCATTGTGGAACGTCCTCTTCGTCGTCGTCGTCGTCGCCACTCGTCGTGTCATACTGAAGTGCCTCATCCACATCGTCCGGAGCCGCTGGACCCTTCCCTCTATCCTGCGGAGTACGAATAGACGAGGACGCAGCCCTGGTGTCGCTAGCAGAAGCAGCTGTGGTGGACATCGTCTGGCTCCTGGACCACGTGGGGTTGTACGGTACGTCCAAAGTCGTATCCGCACAGCTCAGCTTTTGAGCCAACTTTTTGCAGCCTTTTTTCATTCTCTACAGATTTAGATGACAACAAGCATTATTAAGCGTGAATTTTAAAGGTAACTGAGTTGTAGTCACGAATGTTACTATCAAAAGTACCTTGACAAAGGCGCGAAGAGGGTTGGTCTTGTCGTCCCTAGTCCGAAAAAGTTGCCTGGAAGCTTCCTCGGAGTAGTTCGACAACTGTTGTGCCTACAACATCACACAACGTTAACTCGATCATTTCAATTGAAATTTAAAACCCTTACCTCGTTTGAGAATATAAGTGCAAAGTACTTACCACGTATCTATTGAGAGGGGCCCTAAGAAGTTGTGTTTGCCCCCTTTGCGCATCGTCGAACGCATCGGCGATGTCATCCTCATCGGCCGCATCTGCAGGCATGTTCGTGTACAGGACCATGAGATGAGTCCTCGTACTTCGCTGCAGCCATTGAAGGTACTCCATCCATCTTGCCGGGTGGTGTGGCGGAATTTCGTTGATGTGACGACGATTCCTGTTATACCATCTGTTCAAATGTTGTTCGTGCGTCAACGCCCAATTCTTCTGCGTGGTCCGAAGCCTCCGATCGATCCTGCATTGCCATATTGCATTAGAAATGAGGCGCTTAAGTAGAATAAACATATTGCCATCGTACCCATGCAGCTGAGCGTTGGTGGAGTACAGCGGTGGAATTCCTTGCAACCTCCCGAACTGTCTGTAAACCCTAAAAGGGTAGTGCATCTCGACGATATGGAAGAAGATAAGTGGCCCTTCGTAAAGACACTCGTCCGCTTCCTCCTCGCAGCGCGGACTAAGGTAGTCCTCTAGCTCTCACCTAGACCACGGTGTCCATGTTACCTGCAAAGTAAAGAAACTTAATTAAGTATCAATCTTATTGATAGTGCCTTTAGTAGGAAATGTTGATATAACTTACGTAGTTGTGTGTCAACACGTCTATCGCATCCGTGTACTGCTTGTACCTCCTTTCCAACTCGCCCCTCACTATCTTAGCGTCTTTCCAGATGAAAAGGGCGGTGGGGCAAACGTCTTGATGCTGCCATTCCTGCAAGTTTACACAAACAAGGTGTCACTAATCTCTTTAGTCGTATGCCGATAACAAAGTTGTCAATGTACTCACAGGCAAACGCGGAGGTTGAGTAGGCCTCCCAACCGGAAACCGCTCCCAAATCCATACTTGCAGTAGGTATGAGCAGCCACCTAGGTTAGCATTGTTCGCCTGGCGACGACAGGCGGTACAAAGCTGACGATATGTCCAAGCAAGGACCGCGGTACCCCAGCTATACGTTGCAATATTCTCAAGTGGCTGGATTAGGATCCTCAAGAAAATCCAGCTGATGCTGTCGCCTGAGGAGTCGGGGAACAAGAAAGCGCCTAAGAAGTGCCACAACCACACCTTTGCATATACCTCGACCTCATGATCTGGAGCACCGAACGGAGGCCCTGCACCAAAGTTTTGGGTTATCCATGACGTCGACACTCCTGATGTCTTCCTGCAATTGGAATTGAAGTATTATTGTAAAAAAATAGATGTAGCTGAAATGATTGTATCAGTGATTTCAATGGGGCGCAAATATGAACTTACTTTGTGCCTTTAACTTCTGCCTCTGATGGCCTCCTACCACAGAACTGCTCCACCAACTCTACCCAATTAGACTCGTCGGCGATCCCAGTCACCGGATGACCAGCCAAACTGAGGCACAATATCATCTTCACATCCTACATCGTGACGGTCATTTCCCCACATGGTGTGTGGAAGGTGTGCGTCTCCGGTCTCCACCTGCATCATTACAAGTTTCTGGTAATAGGCAAGTTGACAGCCCAATTTTTCAAAACAAAGACAATAGATGGAAAAAGCAAGGTTACCTATCAACAAAGGCAGTAAGAAGTGCAGGGTCTAGTGTGGGGAGTGAACTGTTGTACACCCGAACGATCTCAATGAAGCCCGCCCGCTCTATGTAGGGCGCGTATCGCTCGTCCCAGCTATGTACGCGGTGCGTGCGAACACGAAGCGGACGCAACGGCCTCTGCAGCTCCGACAAGGCCTGGGCCCGGTGGTCCTTGTCGTAGTCAGCCTCAAGGAGGCTAAAGCGCGGATGAGGAGCCCTCGCCTCCATCTTGCAAGCCTGAAACTCCCTATTTGTAAAAAACAAAGAAAACATTAATAACATTAGAACAATTAATAACGTTATAAAAAAACAAAGACAAGTACAAATAAAAATTATAATATTATAAATGCATGTTTACAATATATACCACCTCTTGTCTCGCCCGCCTATGAAATCTAGCGTTATGACCAGGATTCTTGCAAATGGAGCAAAGGTTCTGCGCACGTTCTTCGTCAAAGTCCCCGCCACCATACATGTTGGAGCCGTAACCTTTCATACTGTCCATATCGCCTTTCAATCGCTTCTTCTTCCTCCTTCCCTTCCCTACCTTCTTCAGGTCCGGATAAGGCGCGTAGTCCTCACCATAGTATGGAGGCCACTGTGACTCGTCAAGGTATGGCTCGAAACTCTTCTCCCAAACTTTGAGGGTGTTGGCACGGATATACAAGGGTGACATGTATGGTGCAACTGTGTGGTCAAAACCTCTAAGCCAACAAGAGGTGATCATGTGTGAGCAAGGGGCATGCATGATCTGAGGGACGTTGCAACTGCATTCTACTTTACCAAGATCGACACGGTACGTTCGGCCACCAAATCGTTCGCCGCCCAGGTTTGTGCCCCCTCTAGCTCGTACGCAGAAAACAAGCATGTCCCGTCCATAAGCCTCGGCAACCTGTTGTTTGGCCAATTCCTCAGCCTCCTTCAAATATTCGTGTGCCGCCTTGCCCCATCTTCCAAGCTCCTCTTCATTTCTCAGGGCTAGGCCATACCGCTTAACAAAATACTCATTGCACTTCCTAAAAGAGAACTCGACAATACCAGACACTGGAAGAGATCGAACGCCTTTGAACACACGATTAAAAGACTCAGAGGAGTTTGTTGTCATGATGCCGTACCGGAAGCCGCCCTCATCAAATGCTAATGCCCACTTGGCTTTATTTTCCATCTGCTGGTCTAACCATGCCTTGCCAGCTTGGTTGAGCATCTTCTCTAGTTCTACCATAGTCTCGTTGAACTCCCGTTCCGTACGTTTATTACAAAGCTCCTTTAACTTGTCAGCCACATCCTTCTTGCGTTGACGCCGCCAGAAATTGGCGGCAAAATGTCGCATGCACCAACGGTGCACTAGAGCCGGGTGACCATCAATGTGTTCATCGGCTGCATTTAGAATTCCAATGTGACGGTCCGAAATCAGACAAATGGTGCGAGAAGGGCCAAGCACATGAACACGGAGCAGACGCATAAACCATGACCATGAATCGTTGTTTTCCCCCTCCGCCAAAGCAAAAGCCATTGGTACTATCTGGTTCTCTGGGTCTACAGCAGCAGCCATCATCAATGTGCCCCTGTATTTGCCGGTGAGGAACGTGCCATCAACAAAAACAACTGGCCTACAATACTGAAATGCATGTTTGCACTGATCGAAATACCAGAACACACGGTACAGAATATGCCTCAACGGGTTCTGAAGATAGAACCCTCCTGTGTATATGAACGATCTCATGCCAGGGTTGAAGTGTTCCATCGCACGCAAAATGCGTGGAACCCTGTTATAGGCTTCCTCCCAGCTACCCCAACGAATTGCCAGGGCAATTTGCTTTGCCCGCCAAGCCTTTCCATACGTGACCTCATACCCAACAAATGTGACTATGGTCTCTTGCAAGAAAGACACTGATACGTCGTTGTCCTTATCTACAAGACCCAATATACGATGGGCTAGATACCGAGCCGTTAACTGGGGATGGTACCTTTTACCCTCATTAGTTTGGCATCTGTGCGGCTGTTCCACCGAAGTTACCTTCCACTTACCATCACTCTGCCTCTTTCGTGCATTCAACTTCCACGAGCACGGGAATCCAGCCTTACATAATATGTGGAATTTTACCTCCTTGTCAGAATGTCGAACCGTGTAAGGCCTATGATGATACACAGCATAGTCCTGAAGGAACAACTTCATCTCCGACATCGTATTAAAAAGCATTCCCTTCCTTAGTATTAAATTTTTATGGTTGTACAATGATTCCTTACACATATGCAAACCCGTGTCACAAACTGCCATATGCGACATACTTACATCGATATAATTTGGCACACCGGTAAAAGGCAAGCCAGCCTCCCTCAGCTGTGTAAGCTCTGCCGATGTATAAGAGGGTGGTGCAACGTATTGTTGTGGCTCCCTAACCCTGCTCCATCCTTCATATTGCACTCCATCATCTGGATAACCGGTGGCTAATGTGCCCTGACTCTGCATGCCATGAAGTACCTCAAGCGGTACTCCTGAGGGCATGCCACGAACTGGTGTACACATGGCAGGTGCACCTCCAGAGGGCATGGCTTCAACCGATGCTCGCATGGCATGTGGACCTCCTTTCTCATTTCCTAAATCGTCCGAATCAGTGCTAACATCATCACCAATCATTTCCTCCGCTGCCGCCTCCTCCTCCTCCTGTTCAAACTCGTCTACATCAAAATCATTGCTTATATGACCAACTGGAGGAGAATGAACCCGCTCCTGCGTCAAATTACCATCCAAGTCCATACTCTCCATAGTTTGTTGCATCTGCACACCACAATCTCCTAGAGTATCACTGTCCAAGGACGGCTCCTCATTCTCAACATTCTCCAGCACCAACTCAGCCATGCCGACATTCGAACCTTGGATGACCCTATTGTATCGGGACCACTCTGCTTGGTTGCACAAGTCCATCATCACATAGTGTGCCCTATTCTTTCCAACATCGAACCTACCCTTTAGTGTGAAAGCCTCGCCAAACTTCAAACTCAAACGGTCACATAGATCGCGGAAACTAGGGGTGCCATCAAACCATTCCAATTCTTCATACATATCCTCAAACTGGCAATCCTCTCTCCTAACACTTCCTCCATAAAAAACTCTTACACCGTAATCCATCTACAAAACGATTTGACATCTGATTATCAATTGACCATTATGGTACCACTAATTACTACATAACTAACTAAATAACTAATATTACCTAATAAGCCAACTGTGTCGTCAATAACAAATCATCGTTACCAAACTAAATAACTTAATAACTAATATTACCTAATAACTAAATAACTAATAGGTACGTAACTAAATAACTAACAGTACCTAATAAAATCCGAATAACTAATACTCGTTAACTAATTAACTAATAACTAAACAACTAATAATCGTAAAAACTAATAATTCAATAACTAAACAACTAATAAAAACTAAATAACTAATAAAAACTAATAAATAACTAAACAACTAATAATTCAATAACTAAACAACTAATAAAAACTAAACAACTAATAACTAAACAACTAATAATCGTAATAATTCAATAACTAAATAATCGTTTAATACAATGAATAATAAATAAATAACTAAATAAATAATAAAAACTTATTAATATTTACTACAAATAAATAATTGAAACGACAAAGTAAAAAAAATTACCGTAAAAATTACCGGGGGTGGCGGCGCGGGAACGAATGCCGGAGACGCGGTCGAGGGCGCGGTCGCCGGGGGCGCGGGAGACGGCGCGGTGGCGCGGACGGCGGTTGCGGGCGGCGGCGTCGCGGCGGGGCGCGGCGTCGCGGCAGCGGGGTCGCGGCGGGGGGCGGCGGGGCGCGGCCGGGGCGCCCGGAGGGCGGTGGGGCGCGGCCGGGGCAGCCGGGGGGCGGTGGGGCGCGGCCGGGGCGGCCAGGGCGCGGGGGAGCTCCTCCGGCGGTGCGGGGACGGCGCGGGGACGGCGGAGGCGGCGGAGGCACTGGGAAGCCGAGCGGGCGGGCGGGCGGGGCGCGGCTTATATTTACGCCGCGCCCCGCCATGACGGGTGGTGGGGTACACCCCGCCATGATGGGTGGCAGGTTAGGCGTACCCCGCCACCCATCATGGCGGGGTACGCCCCGGGTGTCGCCACGTCACCCTGCCACCTCGGAAGTGTACCCCGCCACCATGCATGGCGGGGTTCAGTGCATTTGCCCCGCCATGCATGGTGGCGGGGCCAAACGGGTTAGATTTAAAAATTTTTTGAAACAAGGGTTAAATTTAAAATTTGTTTCAAATTTGGGCTAAAAATAAAAAAATTCCCTCCGGGCAGCTCCATGAGTGGCAGCTGCCTCACCTTTGTGATTCGCTCGGTGAAGCGCTTGAGGTGTCTGTTGGCAGAGCGCCTAAAATTGCTTAAAAAAATTCTAAAACAAACCATCCAAATTCTTGGTCTGAAATTTAGTATTTTGTTATATAAATTCTTGGCATATGTGCTCAAGTGAAATCCAAAATTCCTTAACAAAGCACATGTTCAAATTAGATTTTAATCTAAAATCAAATTTAGCATTCACAGCACGCTCAATATTTTCAATGTGGGGACCACATGATTCCTCTACCCATTTAAAAGTCCTAGTTTGGTTTTAGTAATTGAGTGACAACTGGTGAACTAACTTGTGTGCTTAAGTGTTGATAAACTAGGTCTAGTCCACTCCAAGTGTTGAGCAAGAGCAGGCCACATGGACGAGACGATGATGGCCCAAATGGATCAAGTGCTTAACAATGAAAGATGAAAAAAAGCATGAAGGCAACGGTATATGCTAGGGTTTTTGTTTCTCCGGCTAAGGTGCAATAGAGTGCACGATCGAGTTTAAAATAAATAGTCATAGTATTAAGAGGGGGACTCTAAAGCAAATACTATTGTCTAGTGCCACTAGGTCTTGATTACGCATTGGACCTAACGACATGGTAAGAAGCAAGCGAAAATGTTTTCCAAAACACTTTGGAAAATGTTAACTTAGCGCTTCAATGTTTAGCAAAAACAAGTTGAGGATAGCACGCTTGCATAGCAGGTGAGAAGGGCTTCTGGTGCTGAGTTTTTACACCCACCCAAACTCCGGTGGGGCCACCAGAGTGCCTACAGGAGACATGCCATAGAGAGCTTTACATTGCTATGTGGGGGCCACCGAAATGGTATGGTGGGGTCATCGGAGACCCCAACGAAGCTTCAGTTGACTGGGCTAACTATATTGAAAAACTCTGGTCTAGCATCTTAACGTCCGGTGCTCTCTCCTCCTAAGCAAGAAATGAATATTTTATTAGACACAGTGTCTATGAGTAAATTTTACAACAACGAAAGTATTCATCAGTAGATCGCTCCATTTTCAACGTCCACCGGCAAAGGGAGGTCGCCTTAGTGTCCAGGAGCCAATTTTGTCTTTTTTTTTTGTCCGTGTACACTACCGTGGCTACGAGTGGACCGTGTAACAGAAAACAACTTTATACAGTAGTTAACCGGTGTATATAATAGTAATAGTAATAGTAATAGTAATAGTAGTAATAGTAGTAATAATAGTAATAATAATAATAATAATAATAATAATAATAATAATAATAATAATAATCCTAGACCGTATGTCGTTACGTCGAGAATATATACGTACCCCGGATCCTAACCCATCTGGTTTCGTACGTTGCAACAATATATGCCTAGGCGCGAGACGTAGTGCTAGTACACGGAAACACATCCATTTTTGCCATTTTGTTCTCCCATTTTATTCTCGGTCCAGGTCCAGGTCAACGCGGAAACACGGCCATGGCTGCCATCTTGTAACTTTCTTCATCAATCTTCCCTCTGAATTCGTACTTGTAAGTGCTGGAGAGCTACCTAGCAAGCAAACGGTACCAAACTGATGGCTCGGCCGGCCGCTCTATAAATGTTGCTCTCTCCCAGCCGTGCTCGCTCCGTCTCCTCATCAGGAACTACTTAGTTAGCAGCAATCTATCGATCGTCAGCGTGCGAGCGAACGAACGACGACAGGGACGGCCGGCGATGATGGAAAGCAGTGGTGCTAGTGGCGGCGGCAGTGATCCGTTGCTGGCGCCGGGGTTCCGGTTCTACCCGACGGAGGAGGAGCTGCTGACGTTCTACCTCCGGCACCGGCTGGCCGGCACGAGGCCCGTCGTGGAGCACCTGATCCCCGTCGTCGACATCTACGGCTACCACCCATCCGAGCTCCAGGCGCTGGCCGGCGCGGCGAACGTGGCCGACACGGAGCAGTGGTTCTTCTTCTGCCCGCGCGCGGAGCGGGAGCTCCACGGCGGCCGGCCCGCGCGCACCACGCCGTCCGGCTACTGGAAGGCCACGGGGTCGCCGTCCTACGTCTACTCCTCCTCGCCCACCGCCAATAACCGGGTCATCGGGGAGAAGCGCACCATGGTCTTCTACCAGGGCCGCGCGCCCACCGGCAACAAGACCCGCTGGAAGATGAACGAGTACAAGGCCGTCGCTGACGACGCCGACGACGCGCCTGCAGGGGCGCCCATCATGGTACGTCCGTACGTCCTTCTGTTTTGTCCATGTAGTACCACACTGTACTATTGGACTATTATGTATATTTTGCATTTAATGATGACTTTAATGGTGTCGTACAGCAAGTATTAATGATGCAACTGCTAGTGATCAGTAGTATCTGCCATGTCTGCATGCAGCTGCGGAACGAGTTCAGCGTCTGCCGGGTGTACATCAGCACCGGCACGCTGAGGTCCTTCGACCGCCGGCCGCTCAACCCAACGGGCGGCCTCGCCGTCGCCGCCGTCCACTGCTGCTACCAACAGCAACAGCAACAGCTACAGCCACTACCACCACCGGCAGCAGTGGCGGAGACGACGACGAGCCACCACCATCAGCAGATGCTTGCCACGGTCGTCGACGACGACAGCGCGGCCGACAACAACGGACGACGACATGCGGCAGCGGCGGCGGAGAAATCTCAGGACAGCTCGTCGTCGGGGTCGCGAGGCGGCGGCGGCGTGGACGGAGCGGAAGACGCCGCCACGGCCATCGACTGGGACTCGCTCATCCCTCCCGTGGATGATCTCGCCTTCGGCGGCGTCGATGACTTGACCCGTGTCATTTGGCCCCATAATTGACGGCAGTCGCATCTCCTTCCGTGTGTTTATTGCAATGAATTAGTATTCCTGAGAATGTAAGATGATAAGTGCTTAGCAGATCAATGGCGTAGCTGACAAGGTATGTAGTAGAGCAGGTACGTGATAAGCTGCAAGGAAATGAGGTAGAAGTTCACTAGCTAGCGGGTCTCTATTACTATACGTAGATTAGTCTAGTAGACAAGAAAGCACACAGTAGTTAGCCTGTTTTCGGCATGGGTTAGAATCAGCAGGAGCTACAATTATAGGATACTGGAGTACATAATTATTAGAAAGTTTGTACTTACAAGTTACAAGTAATCAAGATTACTTTTTTTGTGCGCTCTTTTTTTCATTTTGATAGCAATGCCCATATTGTAATATCTATTCGGTTATAAAAACTTATTAGTTAGTACTCTATATATATTTTTCGATCTATATACATATAGTTTTTTCCCCTCGTATAATAAAAATCACGGTAATTCTCGTGACGTCCTTTAGAAAAAGTATCTTCGATAAACGTTAGAGTCTCCTATTGCAACCTCGTGGTATCATAAATCTAGATTTTGACTTCCAAATTTTCATTGAATTAGTTGCTACAGCTTTTACAGTTTGACATTCGCATGTTAATGTCTTGTCCTTATTACCTTGTATTCGAACCCCTCTATCCTTTGTCAGGCCCAAGCCAAAGACGTGCGAGCGGTGCGTACGAACAGGGCCTACCATTTCGAGGGGCTCCAAATACTCTATTAGCTGCCAACCATTATTACTGTAGTTTTTTTTTAATCAGGCGCACGTAAAACTAGTACTACTAGTGACTAGTACCAGCTACGCCTAGTAGGGGCAGATACTAGTTAGTACAAACCAGGACCTGTACGCGTAGAGCTGGTGACTACTTTACCTCCCCACCCCCTAAAAAATGAAATTTTAGTTGCATTCTTGATTAAAGTGTCTGTCTAATGTTTAATTGAATATATAGATAAAAATATTAATGCTGATGATATCAAAAAAGCATATTATGAAAAATAGAAAAATATAGAATTCTACTACCTTTGTCCACAAATAAATACAATTCTCGTATTTCGAGAAGTCAAACGATTTTAACTTTAACTAAAATTATATAAAAATATACTTGTACTCATAAAACAAAATAAGTACGATTAGATCAGTTATAAAATATATTTTCATAATAAATTTAGTTGGAGGCATAAATACTAATACTATTTACTATAAACTTGGTCAAAGTTAAACCAATTTGACTGACGCGTTTACCATAATTGCATTTTTTTGTGACGGAGGGAATATTTATCAAGAGAATAGGCCTCATTTTATAGTTTGGTACAGAGCCCTAAAATTTGCCAGCTCGGCCCTGTCCTTTGTATTTTATTAAAAAAAGATTCATGTCCTAAACTGCATTTCTAGTTACCAATTACTATGATGGCATAAATAGTAGTTTGATCCTGCCTCATGCCACTTAAGATCGGAAATGGAGCTTGAAGTAAGATCTAGGAGGGTCAAACGGTGCTAGTTTGAATAGATGATTAATATTTAAGCCTAGCAATCCATGTTTATTCAAAGAACTCTCGAAAACCAAGGGTCATAGCCACTTTTGGTATTCACTAACTTTATCCATAGCTCAAGATGTGAGTTTACTCTTTAAAGAAATATATGTGTAGTGGTGTTTTTTTTTAAAAAAAGTGATTATACCAAAATATAGATATGCATATTGTTTTGGCTAAAATACAGTTTGTATGGATATTAATGTAATTTTAAATGCATTGTTGGTACAGCTACGCCTGATACGCGGTTTTGGGCTCCTATTACAGTGTGATGGGCTGTCCAAGCTAACTCCTGCGGGCCGGTGGCTCAGCTACGCCTGATACAAACAAACTGGAGCCCACGTTCATGTCATTACTGCTTCTGTACCAAGGCCCACCCAACCCCTCAATTGATCTGCCTGAGCAAGCTGTGACAGTTCTTGTTTAGAGGCGCAACGAAGTGGGCATTTTAAGTTTTTACCACTCTCAGATACCCTCATTTAGTCCTTTCAAATTACTATAATGTTTTACCGTCCGTCACTTCAAAAGTTTGCTCACCCAATCACTTCAAAAGTTATGCGGATCAAACCTTTTTAAGTTTAATTAACTTTGTAAAAAAAATATTAGCAACAGCTATATCTCCAATAAAAATATATTTTTGATTTATCTAATAGTAATAATTATACACCATAGTTAATATTCTCTATATATTTTTGGTAAAAGTTAAAAATGTCTGACTCCTCAACAAGTAAGAAATGATACTCTTTATGTGTCATATGTGACGGAAGGAGACACAACTGGTTAATGATTAGAGTAGTGAAGAGGTTGATTAATCACAATGCACATGTGAAGGTACAAGACGGTTGCAGTTGGGTAGTTAGTTTTGTTTTTTTCTAATAAACCGAGCTGATTATATTAGAAAAAGATGGATTTCGATAGACTAGTACAATAAAGAAGCAGGGTCTTATTAGAAGATTGGGTAACCATAGCCACCAAAACAACAATGGCCCCGTTCGGCTGATATGCCGGCTGAAAAACACTGTTGGCTGATTTGTTGTGAGAGAAAAATACTGTTCCGGCTGAAAAAAAACAAGCTTTCTATTTTAATATTAGAAATTTTTTTTGGACACCTCTAAAATTAGTGAAATTTAGGTGAAATTAAACTACCTAATTTTTTCGAGACTAAACATGTTGTATATATGATTTTCTAGAATGCTTAGATCTCAACAAAATATTAGCATCATTTGTAGCTACACATCTATTGAGCAAAAGAATATGCAAATATGTACTGAAAGGACGTCTGCCAGCAAAAAAAAATCAAAAATTTTAGTCACCCGTAGATTATTAGCGTAATATGAAATTTCTTTGGTCACCCGTAGATTACCAAAATTTACAAAAAAAAAATTGACGAAGTTTTAAACAGGAGACTATAGGCAATAATAGGCATCTACAGCGGCAGTTGCTTACTTGCTTTTCGGTTATTTCATTTCAGGGGCACGAAAGGTGATTCTGATAATCGGATTCACTGAAAGGACGTCTGGCAGCTGAATGGAGGGCTATTAGCAACACGGTCGTACATTTTTTGAACAGATCATCATAACCGGCAGAGCTCGATCACCCAAAAAAGCCCCCACGGCTCCCGAGCACTCTCGAGAGGGCGACTCGGGGGTGACCCGCCGCCACCCCAGCTGCGGGCCTCGCCGGCCGCCGCCGCCCTCCCGGCGTGCGGCGGCGGCGGCGGCGGCCCCGCCTCCAAGCCCCCTCCCCCGTCTCTTCCCCCACTTCCCCCCTCCCTCCCTCCTCTAGCCCCCTCCTCCCCTACCAACCCTAGGTCCGACGAGTTGGCCGGCGGCGGGGCAGATTACGGCTCTTCCCGGCCGGATCCGCTCCCCCCCCCCTCCCGGATCTGGAGTGCATGACGAGTTCTGGTGGCGGCCGGCGGTGCCCCCGCATGGCCAGCAGCGGCGGCCGGGATTCGCCCCTTTCGGGCCGGATCCGGCCTGGTGCGGGGCGGCAGCTGCGGACCGGGGGCGGGCGGCGCCCCCCCCCCCCCCCCCTCGCCGTGGCGCGGCGGTGGCCAGCCGGTCCGCCGCCCTGGGGCCGGCTGGCGCGGACGGGAGCCATGGCGTGGTGGCCTCCTACCGCCCCCCGCAACCTGCCTGCGGGCATGCCCCCACCTGTCGTGCACGGGTGGGTGGGCCCGCCCCGGACAGTGGCCTGGTCCCCTCCAACTGCAGCTGTAGCCGACGATGAACATGGGTGAAAACCCCTCCAAACTCCGTGCTTTGGATCGACAACGGTGGCGCGCCAGCGTCATCACCTTCTTGGAGGCGGCGTCGCAAGTGTATTCGTCGGCAGCGGCCGCCGGGGCGATCTGGGAACGAAAGTTCCTTCTGGTGACCATCTCAACGAAGTTGACGTCCGCGGGCGTCACCTCCTTCCTGAAGGCTCCGTTGAAGCACCCTATCCATTGCGCCATCTCGGTTGCGCCCCGCCTCTACCTCCAGAATCGTTGTGCCTGCGTGAGCCTCTGCTCCGCGTTGTTTTGGTGCCTCCGGCTCGGATGTTGGTGTTGCCGTCGTTGTTCGTCGACGTCGTTGCTCGGCCACCGACGTCGCGTTTGGCTCCGCCTCGGGCAGTCGCTGTCGAGCGTGTGATGCCCCCTCGCGGATGCTTTGCTGCGTGGGCTCCGGCGACCTGGGTCGTCTCTCAGTGGTTCCTTTACCCCGCGGCAACATCTCCTGAGTTGGTACCTTGGTGTTGTTGCAACTTGTCTCGCAAAGTTGCGTTGTTAGGCTTGGTGGAGGATTCTTTCTTTCTGTTCTTGCTTTTGTTTTGTTGTCGCTGTGTGTTGGTGGTCACCTCCTCCATGGTTCCCTGTGTTGTGTTGTATTCGCCGTACTTTCGGCCTCCTTCTTCTTAATGAAAAGATACGTGAAGTCGTATTCGAGAAAAAAAAATAACCGGCAGAGCTCAGATCTTAAGCTTAAGGTCCAATTCAAGCTTGAGGTGCAAGGCTTGCTGGAGCACGGCTCATTTATACCCGTATGATACAAGGGAGATCATCGGACACTTGATAACGATGCCTAGCTCAGACAAGCTGCATGGCAAGTGAAGACTCTCAACCAATTTAGGCTGACCATTGAGAGAACACGTCGCCAAGGTGACACTGACTAATCACATCATTTCTTCGTAAATCCTAAGCCAAGTTGAAAGATCAACTTAAAACCTCTTGTTGTACTAGAAAGAAAATGTAATATAAATGAGAGGCTCATGTATTACTCTTGGAAGAGACATTATATTATTAATACTGTTTTAATCTTGCTTGCTGGTAGTATAATAAAAATCCTAAAGAAAGAATTGTTACATTATACATGACCTCCGACTCCGATCGATGCTACATCATCGAGAAAGAAATACTGCTAGCTAGCACTCGTTTAATTTCTTCAGTTACATACTCCTTGCAGCAAAGAATACAAAGAAAAAACAGAAAACGTTTCCTCGAAATCTGAAATCCTTGGGGGCGCTTCAGAACCTGAATCTGAACCTGAACCTGACCAAAATGCATTTGCAAGCAAAGCCTTCCTGCCTCTACGTACCTAGTAGATAGAGCAAATAAACCAATGGATTCAAAGAAGAGATCACGAAGCTGTTTAGTTCGCCGCCGAGAAGAAAACCAATGGAGTCACCACCTTCACCAATGCCGTTGTGCATGCCCTCCCTGTCATTCCATCCGCCACGACCGCCTACCACTGCTCGCCGCCGGGGCGGGCGGCGGCGTGCATGTGCTTGAGCTTGGTGAGCTCCTTCCTCCGCTTCCTGGCCTCCGCCGCCGTGGCCGCCTTGTCCCTGTCGCTCTGCGCTCCCCCGCCGGCGCCGCCGCCGGGCCCCGCGGGGAAGATGCTGACGGGCGCGCTCCGCTTGTCGACGACGTCGAGGCCGAGCGTGAGCGAGCAAGGGTCGTCGTCCGTGTCCTCCTCGGCCGTCGCGCCGCCACCGCCAGCCGGGCTGCCCCCGCTGCCCACGGGCTCGGCCGCTACCGCGACGGCGCCGCGCGGGTCCTGGAACGCCGCCGGCGGCGGCTGCGCCTGCGCGTACGCGGGCGCGGACGACGGCGACCCGCGAGGGTCCGCCTGCACGACCGGGTAGTACCACGCGCAGGGCTGCAGGCAGAGCGGCGGCGGACCCGGCGGACTGCCGTGGTGGTCGTACCCGGCGGCAGCGGCGCCCGGCGGCCAGGAGCCCCAGACGTAGGGCACCGGCACCGGCACCGGCGCCGGCGCCGCCGCGGTGTACAGGAACCCCGGCCGCGGCGGCGTCGCTGGCGGGGACGCCGCCGCCAGGGATTCCGCCTGCTGCTGCGCCGGCATCGCCGCGGTCACCGCCGCCGGCGCCTTCTTGGCCGTCCTCGTTGCCACCTGCGCGCAGAGAATTGAATGAGCAGTGAGCACACGTCCGTCTCAGTGTGACGCCAAGACCCGTAGTAACTCCGCGGAGAAGACGACGGAATCCGCCGACGTGGTCACGCACGCACGCGCCCGCGACCGAACAACGAGACACCACCGCCGACGTGGTCACGCACGGAGTAGCTACTGAACCGAACCGACTGGAAGAAATGGGCAACGTGCGGCTAGGTTCAGACTGATCCCAATCCCATCCCATCCACATGCAGCCAGCGTCGGCATTGCACTTGTACCGAGCAAGCCTGCCGGCATTATCCAGAGAAGAAATCTTTGGCGTCGTTATCCAAACAATCACATCTTTGGCTGACTGTTTCTACGGCTTATAAATCGGCTGTGGCCGTTTTACTGTGAGAAAAAAACATCATTCTATGACTGCAGCCGAAGAGGGTGAAGAAGGACGTGTCGGCGTGGCATGCGTACAAGAAGCAGGAGCTAGGGGTGTGATTGGTATGCTGCTTCCACTCGTACATGGTCCATCGCATGCAGGAACGAGGTGATTGGTAGGCTGTTTTGCTTCTCGGGCCAGGCCAGCCGCATGCACGAGGCGACGCCGAGCCAGGCTCGCCGGAAACGCGGGTGAGTTCCGTTCCTACGGGTCTGGCTGGCTTTGTGCAGCGCGAGCACGCGGATTGAGCCCGAGTAAGAGAGCAGGCGTGCAGGTACACTGTCCAACCAAACACCATCCTTTCCTATCCTGGATGGACGCAGATGGAAGCCAATCACCACCCGCATGCATGCGTCGGGCCTGGCCAAGCGGGGCCTGGCTCCGTCGTGCGAGCCAGGTTCAGCAGAGAAACGAACCAATCACGCCCTAGGTGTACGGCCTCAGTACTAGTAGAAGTGGGCAGAAAAGTGCAGTGCAGCGTCATGCTCATATCATGCTTGTGTGTCCTCGTTAGAGGGGAACAAGTGGAGGCTTGGAACGTCCTAGATTCCTGTCTGCCTAACAATGGCAACATCATTGTTGGATAACACTCGTACTATAATCAGAGGTGATGCTACGTCTTCTGTCCGAGTCAAGTACAGGATCACGTAGTAGAGATTTTAATTAATTAACGAAAGGGAAGGAACGAAAGCGATGGGCGGTAATCTGCCTGTTCTTTGAGCTGCTTGTTGGCCTCCTTGAGCGACAGGTACTCCTGCATCACCATGCCCTTCTCCTGCACCAACAAGTGTGTCGTCGTCGTCGTCAGCTCACATCAGTAGTAAACTCAAACGACGTCGTAGCAGACGTCAGTTCACGCCGGCGGGCATCAGTACCTTCTTCATGTTCTCGTTCTGCGACGAGAGGTCGGCGACCTTCCTGGCGAGCTCGTCCCGGATGGCCTGGCGGCGGAGGATGGTCTGGCGGGCGGACTCCCGGTTGGCCAGCACGCGCCGCAGCCGCTTCGCCTCCTTCTCGGCCTGTGTCACACATGCTGGTGAAGACGGGTCACGGAATCGCGAGCGCGGAGCACGAGTAGGTTACCACGGTGAGCGCGTGCCGGGGCCGTGGCCCGTAGCCGGTCGCCGGCGCGGCGGGCTGCTGGTATGGCTGGTGGTGCGGCGGGTGCCCGCCGGCGCTGGAGCCGCTGGAGCACGGGGACGCCTGGATGCCCACCTTCCCCAGCTCCAGGCTCAGCCGCGTGCTCGCCAGCTCCTCCTCGTCCTCCTAGTCGTCGGTCGATCATCAAGAATTAATTGTTATGAGAGCAAATTAATCAGCGCAGCGACGGCGGTTGTAATCATTCACCTGAGTAGGAGGAGGAGGTGGAGGAGGCGCGTGCCGCACCGGCGGCGGCTGCTGCTCGCCGGCCGGTCCGACCCCTGCCATGTCGGCGAGCGCCATGGCGGCGTGGAGCTCGACGTCGACGGTGACGCCCCGGCGGCATTGCCGCTGCCCGTCGCTATCGTCAGACATGGCGAGCGGGGGTGTGGTGGGGGGTGGGGGAGCCGGAGCGACCTGCTAAAAGCGCATGGATGGATCACGGGGAGAAACAAATAGAGGTGCGGTGGCGGTGCGGGAGAAGAGAAGAGCAGGGTTCGACCAAAGCGAAAGCGAGTAGGAAGGATTAAATATCTCGCTCGCCGCCTCGCGGGCAGGCGGCCACCCCGGGAGCGCCCGGTGGAGTCCCGTCTCGCCCGTCCCCGGCCGCCACGTGTCGGCACGGCTCGCGCCGCCCGGGCTCAGCTCCACGCAGCAGTCGCTCGGTGGACACGCGGAGGCCGGGCGACCCGCGACCAGCATGCAGACTGCGGGGAGAGGGAGGGCAGGCGGGCTCGTGGCCCGAGGCGGCGGGACAAGGGGGCCCCCGCGTGTCAGCGGCGGGCGGTGTGGGCTCGCTCGCTCCGACCCGACCGAGGACCGTCCGAGCGAGCGCCCTTTTCCGTTGGCTGCCTCGGTGACGTGGCCTTCGCGGCGGCACACGTGGGCAGGCCTCTCGGCGAGGAGCTGGGCAGGTGGGGACGCCCAGTCAGTCAGTCAGTCAAGGCGGTGTGGACCGTCGTGGTTGGTTGGATGGACTTTGGAGAGACGGAGGACTCGGCGGCGGCCCGCATGTCAGCCCGCGCCACAACCGGGTGGCCGCGGATGGACGCCGCCACGCCGGAAGCGTCTCGAAGGCTGCACGGATTGATGGAACAGAACAGAACACCCAATCCGGCTGGGCGACGATCGGCACCAGCGACGATGCATGCTGCTGGGTCTGCTGCAGCAGGCACCAGGGTGATCTCTGTCTGATTAGACCAAGGTCTTGTTCTCTTCCCTTCTAGTAAATTCTAAGTTTTTTAGACACATGTATAGAGCATTAAATGTTGATAAAAATAACTAATTATACAGTTTGATAGTAAATTACAAGATGAATCTTTTGAACCTAATTAGGCTATACAAATACAAATAAAAATATTACGGTAGCTAAAGTTGAAAAAAATTGCAATCTTAACTACTTCTCCGTCCCTAAATATTCGTCACCTGCGCTTTTCAAGAAATAACTTTGATTAATTATATATTAAAATATATTAATACATATGGTACATAATTAGTATCATTGGAAAGATATTTGAATATAGTTTTTTAATAAATTTATTTAAAGATACAAATGTTGCACGTATTTTTTTATAAATTAAGTCAAACTCGTGGCACGAACATCGACGGTGACAAATAAATAGGGACAGAGGGAGTAGAACCAAACCTGATGGTCTGCTGATGTGATGGTGATGGGGAGGGAGAAGCGTGTGTTGACCGCTGATCGCCGAGCTTGTCCGCGTGCTCTGCTCGCCCCCAGCGCGCTCGACCAACCGCTGTCCATCTTGCCAAGCTCCTGCAGGCGGCACTAGCGGCGGGGATGCCGAGGCGGATAAGCTGCCTGTCGTCTCTCTACTCTACTGTACCGCTGGATAAGCATTTCTTTTTCCGGGACTCCGTGGTGGTCGACCAACCGGCAAAGTACCTGCTCCTACTTACCGCACGGTCTACAACTAGTAAAAAGATGTAGTAACGTATTATTGGTTGCGTATCGCTTAGAGTGATTAACGTTTCATCAAATTTCTATCAAATAATATTCACATATACGACTTCAAAACAACTTATTATGGAAACAATTTTCATAAATTGTGTTTCTTTACTAGTATCATAAATATTGATATTTTTATCTATAATTGATCAAACTTAAAATACTAAAACATTACACTACGCTAGAATTACTTTCTTTCATAGACAGATGGATTACTACCTCCAATCTACTAAGGATACGATACCACGCTAGAATTGCAATTTTTTCATGGGCGGAGGGGGTACTACCTCCATTCCACTAAGGAAACCTTTGGACCGTAGAAATTTTACATAAAAATAGTACAAAAATTTTATAGGAGTTTATTTTCATAAGAAAACATAGGAAACAAAAAAAATGACATTCCAAAAAGGCCCTAAATTGCAATTTTTTCTAACTTTTCTAAATACATAGTTTTTGCTAAGTATGTAGATATACATTATGTTTATATACATAATGAAAACTAAATATATTTAAAAAAAATTAGAATGGCTTACAATTCAGAATGAAATGAGTACAATAGAAATTGATATATTTAAGATATCTCAATTTTTAAACAGTAATTTTAAATAACTAACTAGCACAATTAAAGAGACAACTCATACTTCATCAGCCCTAAATAGATAATTTTCTGAAAATTAACAGATAAATTAAGGACAAAGGCAAAAGATGCACTTATCCTTATCATTTTTCCTTTATCAGAGGAGATTTCTTAGATTTGGCAGTTATTGTTCGTATGCATCCGTAATTAGCTTTTGCATTAGGAGGCAATGACCTATCTTCTTTACACAAATTTCAAACCTCATGAAATTATTTATTTTGAGACGAAGGTTGTAAGTAATAGTTTATATTATTTCTATAGTCCAACAATGACAAACTACATGTTCCGTGAGCAAAAAAACACCTCAAATATAGGAGAAGTAAAAAAACGTAATTTTATTATATTTTCAATCAAGTCAATTTCACCAACTTTATAAACAATAGAATCAATATTTATATCTCTAACTAAATTTAGTATGAAAATATATTCTATGATTTATCTAATAGAACTTATTTGTGACATAGTTTATATATATATATATATATATATATATATATATATATATATATAATTATTTGATTTCTCAGAAAACACAAGAATTGCGGGTTTTTTTTTGACACAGAGAGCATATTAAAACGAAGCAGGAAGAGACTAAGTTTTTCCAATGTACGTAGTTTCTTTGGGTTTCATGTTTTATTTATGTGATTTACATGGGATGCACCATGGTTTATCTTTAATATGACTATATACTATCTTGTCTACTGTTTAACTTATATGCCCTCTATCCTACTCCATCTTAAAAATAAGGACTTGGTGAGTTTACTTGAAGACAAACCGCTATAGATTTGATCAGATTTTGCTGAAATGTATGGATATTTATATTTATAATATTCTCTCTATTCAAAACTATAAAATGTTTTGGCATTATCTAAATACATTGCTTTTTATTTAATACATATATTTAGACATAGTGTATATGTAAGCGCATAGTAAGAATTAAGTATATAGAAAAACTAAAACGTCTTATAATTTAAAATGAAGGGGAAATTAAAAATTGTAATTTTTCATGCAATATATTTCTGTGGTATAGTAAGTGATAGAAATTTTTTTGAAAATAAACTTATACACCCTCCGTCCTAAATTAACTGTCGTTTTGGGTTTCCGTGCTACGAGTTTGACTCGATTTGTAGAAAATATGTGTAATATTTATATTACCAAATAAATTTGTTAAAAAAACTAGATTCAAAGATCTTTCCGATCATACTAATTATGTACCATAAATATTAATATTTTTTAAAATATATTTAGTCAAAGCTATTTCTCAGAAAGTGAAAACGACAGTTATTTTGAGATAGAGGGAGTAAATGGTAGTAGTAAACTTATAACGCATTTTATTGTAACGGAGGGAGGTGCCAAGGCAGTGTTCAAAGCCAACTCGGAAAAGGTTATGCGTGCCATGCCTCCCGCGGCTAGGCACCCATGCGACCAGCCACCACACCCCACGCAGTGACATCGTGCGGGTGGGAGGGAGGAGGAGCACTGACACGGGCGACGGGGCGGGGAGGCAGCTTGACCCCGTGGTGACAGCTGACGGGACGGGTGTCCACCCTCCCGATCGAGGTCGGTGACGGTGAGCCATCATCGAAGCCGCGAATTGACGTCACCAGTGAGCCACGAACTGGAATGCCGCCCATCCCTCTGATCCCTCGCTTCGGATCCAAGGGACCTTATTTGTTTTACTCTTATTATATTAATTGATTACTATTTTCTCCGTTTTATAAAAGTTGTCATTTTTTCCAACTTTAACCAAATACTCTCTCAGTCTCGGAATTGAAGATGTCGTAGTATTTAAATTTTTGTACCCAAAAAAGAGACGTTCTAGCATACTTTCTCCGTCAGTGCATGCGCAGCAGCCTAGGCGCAACAGCCTTTGACTCGTCTGCTCGGCACCCAATCCATTCACAACAGCCTTTTAACAGAGGGAGTAGGAGCAACCAGAGTCATTTATTGGGGGCTTGTTTAGATGCCATCCAAATTCCAAATTTTTTCACTCTCTCCATCACATCAATTTTTAACCGCTTGTATGGAGTATTAAATGTAGGTAAAAAAATAATTAATTACACAGTTTAGTTGGAAATCACGAGATGAATCTTTTGAGTCTAGTTGGTCCACGATTGGATAATATTTGTCAAATAAGACGAAAGTGGTACTATTTATCAGGTTCACTTTTTTTACAATCTAAACATGCCCTGGCTTGCTTGGTAGATCCCGTTGCTAGAACAACTAGGGGTGTGTTTAGATGGTGAAAAAGTTTGGGTTCAGCTACTGTAGCACTTTTTGTTGTTATTTGGCAAAATTTATCCAATCATAGACTAAGGCCTTGTTTAGATTCCAAAATTCACCCCCAAATTCCACTATGCAAAAAGAAGATTCCCCATCACATCAAAATGTCGGCATATATATGGAGTACTAAATGTAGATGAAATCAAAAACTAATTGCACAGTTTTGTTGTACTTTGCGAGACGAGCATTTTGATCCTAATTAATCAAAATTTGGACAATTATTACCACTAAAAAACAAAAAGTGCTACAGTGTCGGGGGTGGCACTGTGCCGAATCGGCCACCCCCGACTCTGGTAACTAAACGAGGCCTAACTAGACTCAAAAGATTCGTCTCGACATTTACAGACAAACTGTGTAATTAGTTTTTTCTTTCGTCTACATTTAGTACTCCATGCATGTGTTGCAAGATTTGATGTGACAGGTACTGTAGCACTTTTTGGGTTTACTTTTTAGGTGGGAGGAGCAACTAAACAGGCTCTAGAATTATGGGACAGAGGAGTACATATATAGAAAAATACGAATATTTATACTCTAGGAGTACTTGTACATTACTATCGCATTTACCCTATCGAGGGGAACAGCTAGTCGTCCTCTCATCCTCTGCAGTCTGCATGCATTTCGATCCTGTCACCTGAGAGCGAGACGGTCAGGCCGCAGCGGACACGGTACCGTCAGTCAGGTAAACACACCCGCCCGCGCGCGCGCGCACGGACTGATACAGTGGCGGTCCTGGTGCCCGTGCCGTTGCCATGCACGCACAGGCAGTCGATGATCAGGCATATCTCTTCCAATCCGTCCGCCGTCATTGCTTGCAAGTTGCAAGCCGTGCAGCAGTCAAGTGCACATGCTTGCAGATAGCAGTGCCACGGATGGATGCAATGCACCAGCGCTCGCACTGTTGCGACGAGCGGCCACAGGATGCAAGTTGGGAATTGCACCTGTACAGATGGGTGCTGGCCTGCTGGCGGAGCGCAAGTTGGCCCGGCTCTGCCGTCGTCCCTCGTGGCGTACAGTGTAGGTGACCAATGGGACAGCGATCGCCCTGCTGCTAGCTCCATCTGTCTGCTCTCGGGCCCGGCTTTTGACGCGCCCGCCGCCTCGGGACTCGCAGGTCGTGGTAAACTCTGGTGACCCCCTGGGACGACGGACGCCACGGCAGTGGCGAGCGGGCGCCCACGTCGCCGCGCCGTGCGCCATGCGTTGGTCACATGGTATGCTGCCTAGTGCCTACGGCCCTGTCATCTGTCTTATAATCCGTCTTATTCGTCTTGTTTTTTCGATCAAAACAGTATTTTTCTCTAACAAAAAAATCAATCAACAGTATTTTTCAGCCGGCTTATAATTCCAGCTGAACGGGACCTACATGCCGTGCCGGGCGCGGGTCGACAACGGCAGGTGTGGAGGTACCCTGCCATAGTGCGGGTGCCATAGTGCGGGCGAACCGATCTCGGCCCGGCGGCGGCAGCGTCTAGAATTCAAAGTTTTTTCACTTTCTCCGTATCAATTTTTAGACGCATTCATGGAGTATTAAATATTGGTAAAAAATAACTAATTGCACAGTTTAGTAGTAAATTACGAGACGAATCTTTTAAGTCCAGTTAGTCTACGATTGGACAATACTCCCTCCATCCCAAATTATAATGCATTCCAAGAATCTTGGAGAGTCAAAGGATCTCAAGTTTGACCAAATTTATATGATAAGATAATAATATTTATGACATCAATTAAGTATCATTAGATTCTTCATTAATTATATTTTCATGGTATACCTATTTGATGTTATAAATTTTTGTAATTTTCTCTATAATTTTGGTTAAACTTAAAATGCTTTGACTCTCCAAGATTCTTGGAATGTCTTATAATTTAGAATGGAGGGAGTAATTACCAAATACAAACAAAAAACTAGGGTTTAAAAAATTTACAATCTAAACAAGTCTCCAGTCGCGATCGCCGCGCCCACCGCTTTTGCTGCTAGCTGATTCGATGGATGCCATGGCCTCCGATCCGACAGGTGCGGGCGCCGTGCGCCACCAATAGATGACTAGATGGGCCGGGGGCCCAATGAATGACAAGATTCTCTCATTCTAAAACCACGGCGCCACGCAGCGGTGTTGGCTTCGCCACCTATCCGGGCGCAGGGGCCGACGACGGATGGAGCCTTTCGATCTCGTCCTGTCCTGCCGGCTGCCGCGGATAGGAATACTACTACGATAGATGCTGCCTTGTTTCTGAAACCTCGTTGGCCAAAAGGTGTGCGCGCACCGCCCGTCGTCGCCGGGGCCGCAGATCGATAGCGGCTCGCAGAGCGTCGCGCTACGTACAGTACTCCTACACGTCGCGCGGTCGTCGTCGCCTTCGTCAGCCTGCGAAGACCGTGCTACATGCTGCCGCCCGCCATGCGTATCCGGGTTTTCATTGGAGCTACTCGTAGCGTCGAGCGAGGTCTCGCGGCCGGCCGGCTTTTATGTCCCTCGTTCATGCCTTGTCGTTGCGTGTCATCTCCCAAGGGAAGCAATGTTCAGACTTGATCTCACTTCTGACTGATCGTTATTCCTGCGTGCCATGAGCGTGAGGTGACTATTCAGGCGGCAGTCGTCGGTCGTCCTGCACTGGCTGGCTGGCTGGCACCCCGCACGAAACATCAAACAAGGCCTTGTTTAGATTCCAAAATTGGGATCCAAATTTTGCATAGTAAGTGTCACGTCACACTATAGCAATTTTGTTTTTATTTGGTAATAATTGTCCAAACATTGATTAATTAAGTTTAAAATGTTCGTCTCGCAAAGTACAACAAAATTGTGCAATTAGTTTTTTATTTCATCTATATTTAGTACTCTATATATGTGCCGGCATTTTGATGTGATGGGGAATGAGAATTCTGCATAGTGAATTTAGTAACCAAATTGGGGAATCTAAACGAGGCCCAAGCCCACCAGCACAAGCTACGAGTACTAGTAGTAGGAGTAGGTACTGTACTTGGACAAAGATGAACAATGACACAATGATGCCCTCCTCATAATTTCATGTTTGGCAGAGAACCAATGCTTTGCTGGCCTCTCGTTACGTTCCGTAACCGGTAGCCCTTCCAAACGTGCTTTATTCCCTCGGTCCTAGAAAACATGCATTTTAGCTCTCAGCTCTTATCTAAGACGAATATAATAATACTGTAAAAAAGTTTTCTTAGAATTCAAACAATTTTAAGTTTAATCATACCTACATTAAAAGTTATTAGTGTTTATGATACTAAATATGTATCATTAGATTAATCGTACGGTATTATTTGAATATACACCTATTTAGAGGCAGAATTGTAGATTCTATTTTCTATTACCTCAGTTAAAACTAAATAAAATCTGACCTGGTTTTCAAATCTAAAATGCACCTTTTTAGATGAAGGAACCGCGAAATCCATGCTAATTGTACAAAATTCCATAGAAGAAACCCGAGTACAATTCAGGAAAAAAACGTTCTAAAAAGGCCTTTAGGACATAGTGGTACATGTTTAGATGGGCTAATAACTAGCTGGCTAAAGTTTAGCTCAAATTAACCCCCATCAGCTAATTAATGGTTCAAATGTGCATGGACAAAAAAAAATTACCCATGCTATTAGCTCTTACTTTTTTCGGATGAGCTAATGGCCGGTTTTAGCCCATCCAAACGGTTCTTTTAGGCCCCGTTTGGTCTGGCTCCACTTCACTAGGAAAGCCAAGTTTTTGGGCTTCAGCTCCCTGAACAACTCCATCGGTGGAGTTAGAGCCGTTTTGGTAAATCGTTTGGCAAAACAGCTCAGGTTCCTTCAAACATGCTCCCTCCATTTTGTGATGAGAGCACACACATTTAACTTTTTTTATTATATATTAGGTGCTGCTCCCTCCGTGCACAAATATATGCATTCTTATAGCATTAAAATTTGTTCACAAACATAAGCTTATCTGGCCTCAACATTTAATTAATGCCAACTTATAGCAACGGTTACCTGAATATGCGGTACTCATTTCCTTTTCCTCAGTCTATTCTAAAAATAATGCGAACACTTGCATTTTGCAGGTGTGCTAAGGTAGAGTACTAAGCCTTGTTTGGATCCCTCCGGTTTCTAGGAATCCGACTTTTGGAAACTGGGTGAGATCTAAACAGACCAGTTTTGTCTAGTTTCTTGTATTAGTTTTTGTCAGATTCTTAAAAACCAACAAGCTGTTGATACCTAGTTTTTGCTAGTTTTTTGTGATCCTGTGAGCAAAAAAATGAACCTAGATTCTTAAAAACAGGGGATCCAAACATCCCTCTAATTTTTGCTCAGAATCTAGATTTTAGAAACTAGAAGCAAAAACTGATTTTTTAAGAATCCGAAACTCATCAAACAAGCCCTTAATTATTAACATCTTTCTTCTTTCTCTGTCTCACAAAGAGCTCAATTTCCGAGAAGTTAAACTTTTTAACCTTAACCCAATATATAAAAAACATATTAATATTTATGGTGGATAATTAGTGTTATTATATGAATATCTTAATATATTTCCATAATAAACTTATTTGAAAAAATAAATTTTGCTACTATTTCTACAAATCTAGTTAAACTTAAGAAAGTTTATCCGCACGCATCCCATAGCAACTTTTTTTTTGTTGAGATTGAGGGAGTACTTTCTATACAAAAGAAAGTATCTGATTTTATACTAGGTGAAAACTATTTTAAATTTGGATAAATTTATAAAAAATTTTGTCAACATTTATGAGGTCAAATGAATACTATATGAATATATATTTGAGGATGAATGTTATATAATTCCTGACATTTATGAAGTGTGTGTTTAGACTGCGGAGGAAAGAGCTTCTCCTATGGGTTGACAGTCCACTACTGGTCGCGTGGGTTCAGGCCGGCCAATGCGCACGTGGGCTTCAACAGGCCGTACATATCTGCTCCCAAACACCTTGACCGCGGGCCGGCCCACCTGGCCATCGCTGTCCTCCACCGCGTCCGATCCGACGTGATGTGAGTTGTGATTGTTCCGGAGACATCCTCCCCTCCCACTCGCCTCCCCACCCCACCCCACTCCACGATTGCTGCTTGGCTGCTGCTGCTGCTGCGGCTCGACTCTCAGATCCAGCGCCGCCGATGCCGCCGCCGCCGCAGCCGAACGGGGGCAAGGTGACCCCGAACCTGGCGATGGACGCGGAGGCCACGCGCCTGCTCAACCTCACGGTGCTCCAGCGCCTGGACCCTGCCGTCGAGGACATCCTCATCACCGCCGCGCACGTCACGCTCTACGACTTCAACATCGACCTCAACCAGTGGGTGAGCCACCGATTCCCCAACCCCAGGGTCCATTCCTGTACCCCCGATCCGATCCGGCATGGTCTCACGGCGGATTCTGAAATTCTCTGCTTGTTGATTTGTGCCGCGCAGAGCCGGAAGGATGTCGAGGGGTCGCTGTTCGTCGTCAAGAGGTGAGGGTTTGGGTTGGGGGGTTTTGCTTGCGCTCGTATGCGGTCTGGTTCTGTCCTGATTGTGCTTGATTGGTCCAGGAACTCGCAGCCCAGGTTCCAGTTCATCGTCATGAACAGGCGCAACACTGGTACGCACTAACTCTGGTTGGACTTTCTGGTTCGCGTCTTGGGTAGTTGGTTTTGTTCTATGATGACCCACGGGTGACTAGAAGCTGTACCAACCGACATCATCAATCATGATATAAAAACCATTCATTTAGATCTTGTTAAATGGAGATAATCACCTTGTGCTATCTAAAGGTTAACCAGTGCACTGCAACGCCTATGTCGCTGCGAAATTTAGCTACACATGTGTGCCCTGCGTTACTATCAAGGTGATCTATCTCGATTTAGAGTGAACCACTGTAGCCTGTGGTAGCTATATACTACTGCCTGTTGCTTACTTTGGGAAGTTGATAAAGTTTTGCAGAAGTATCCGTTACCGTTTGTTCAACCATTCATTTGAATCCCCATGATCATGTCCTGTCTGCTCTAGTTGCCAGTGGCAGAGGAGGGGGGGGGGGGGGGGGGGGGGGGGGGGGGGGGGGCGGGGTGTGTGTGTATTGTCCATAGATAATATGAAACCTCTATTTACCAGATTAATTATAGTTTTATGGGCAGCTAGTACTAATTGCTGGAGATAGCTGGGCCATCACATGCGCAATTTGCAGGGAAGCAGCTCAGCAAGCTTAGAATATCTAACTCTTTAGATGGACTGTTTAGCTAGCCTGGCAACCTTTGTTAGCCGCACTTGGGGGGATGGGGGGGGGGGGGGGGCGGGGTGGCACTATGACCTGAACTAGGCTCCGCCACTGCTAGTTGCATCACATTGATGACCTAATGGCATTTGAGCTTTTGACTTTCGAAGAGTGTATAGCTCTGCATGAGACTTGCCCTATTCTTTCTCAATCTTTGATGCTCTGAGTGACCGCCAAGCAATAGTTTTTGTAGTGTCATGTCTTTGGATCAGAGCTGAAAAGGCGGTAACGAATACAGAGGCACGAAAGCTTGGCGCTTTAGGTCAGGAGGTGGCGACAACCTAGCTGTTGTCAATAGTTCGTGTGTTGTGGGTCAGGTCCTACCCTGTGTTTGTGTTTTAGTGAGCTAGGCCTTGTTGTAACTTAGCACCCCCACAGCTCGGGCCAGAGTGGGGGGAGGAGGCTTCTTGTACGGGTCCGTCTGTTTTTACCTCTCTTAATGCAATGATACGCAGCTCTCGTGTGTACATGAAAAAAAAATACAGAGAACTTGAATTTCAGTATTCCAAAGATCACACTGGATCAGTAGGTTCATATGAGGTCCATTTGGTATAATTCTATATAAAAAGAGGTCATTTTTTTAAAGATAGCCGTGTAAAGAATTTTGGTAAACTCTAGCAAAACTCCAGCTTTTCTTATAAACCTACTTGGGGAATATGATGGGTGGACCTACTATATAGTTGGGCTACATTAGGACTTAGACTGAGGACACAATTCTGGTTTCCAAGGCATGTTAAATAACTTGATAGAACTTTAGTACCTTTAAGTTTATAATATATGCACAAAGTCAGATGATTCATGTGGTGAATCCTTCATGAGAAGCCCGATGATGTTGCTCTCAACAGATAATCTGGTGGAGGATCTCTTAAGTGATTTTGAATACGAACTTCAACCTCCATATTTGTTGTACCGGAACGCTTCACAAGAAGTAAATGGAATTTGGTTTTACAATCAACATGACTGTGAAGCTGTTGCAAGTCTATTTGGAAGGTAAAGGCTCTTCATGTATTCTCTTCCCATGTTGGAGCTATCTTTCTCTGAATTTATGTACTCTCCCCATTCCAAATTGTAAGTTGTTCTGGCTTTTTTTGGATACATACCTTTTGCTATGTATCTAGACTAGACATAGTGTATATCTATGTACATAACAAATGCTATATATCTAGAAAAGCCAGAACAACTTACAATTTGGAATAGAGGGAGTAGATTATGAACATTACTGTACCATATTTTAGTAGTTGTTCTGATCTGAAGTCTGTATGGTTATGTATTTTTCAAGATCCAGTTAGTTGTGGATGAATGGGAAATGCGTAGTCTTACTAAATGTGAGCATTGTTAGCTGGGATCACATTCTCTAAATGAGAAATGTGGCAGGACCTGTGATGACAAAATCTTGAAAATTCTAGCTAAATACTGGCCTACTAATCTTAGTCCTCTCTTTTAGGGCATGAAGTAACTTGTCTTGTTAGCCTGAAGTGTGAGAGCCACTTGTTTTCTAGATTTACTGCATTTGTCAACTACTAAGTGCTGGTGAGATTCCAAATAATTGACAGAAATATTCAGATGACTTTTTTTCTGGATTGCAATAAGAAGTAACAACTACTCTACTACATATTGGTGCCCAGAAAAGAGTCAGTTTCCTCCCTCTTAATCACAGCTTTGCATGCTAGCAAGTGAAATTCCCAAATTAGGTATAGAGCAGGGATGTGCAGTGTGCTTACAAACCTCTGATACTCTTGGAGATTGTCATGTCATGTTTCCCTGATGCTTCTACAAATAGCTAGTATTGCTCTCTATTTAGAATGTATACAACATGGGATTGTGATTATGTTAGTGTCAAGCGCCTGAGCGCTCAACAATGGACCGCGACTACGTAGCTCGTAGTCGCGCTCCAGACCTTCACCGTGAGGTTATGCCCCTCTGCCGGTGGCTTACGTGAGGTAGGGAGGAGATTAGATTGATAATTCTTGATTCCTTCTTCATAGTCCAAGTACATGGAATATAAAGGCCACTTGGCCAACTAATTTAGGAAACAAACTCCTATTTTTGGGGCCTAATCTTCTCCTAGCCACTAGAGCCGGACCTGCCAACCGCCCCGTCCGTGGTGATCGCGGTCGCTGCATCGCGCGCAAGCGCCTCGCGCTCCGAGGCCCGCTCCGCTGCCCTGCGGATGTCGCGCGCCCTGCGGCGTCTGACGTATGTGGAGCCCCACATGACATCTCTCCCCTCCTCGAGAAGCAGCTCGTCCTCGAGCTGGAAGTCTGGAAATTGCGTGCGGAAGTCGTCGAGGTCTTCCCAGGTGGCGGATTCCGGCGGCTCGCCTTGCCAGTGTACCAGCAACTGGCGAACCCCACGAGCTGTGTGCGCGCGCACCACCCGAGCTGGAGATGGAGTCACCACGCCATGGTGAATGGGAGGCAGTGGCGGTGGTGCGGACGGAGGCTCGCCGCTGAACTTCTTGAGGACGCTGATATGGAACACATCATGTATGCGAGCGTGTGGCGGCAGTTGAAGGCGCACAGCAACGTCGTTGAGCAGCTCGACGATGCGGTAGGGCCCGATGTAGCGCGGCTTGAGCTTGCCGGTCGGCGCCTGGTGAAGAGAAGACATGGTGCGCTGGCGGAGCCGCAGCCAAGCCCAATCGCCCACTTGATAAGCCACGTGATGATGGTGGCGGTCGTAGTGGTGTTTCTGAACGAGCTGAGCCTGCTCCAAACGGTAGCGGACATCCGCCAAGAATGCCTCCCGCTCCTCCATGTCGCGTGCCACGGCGGCGACGTGGGTTTCACCTGGCTCGTAAGACCGGATCGTCGGCGGGTCGCGGCCATAGACGATGCGGAAGGGTGTCTCCCGGAGCGATGACTGATAAGCCGTGTTGTAGACGTACTCCGCCCATGGGAGCCACCTCAGCCACTGTCGTGGTCGATCGCCGGTGAAGCAGCGAAGGTACATGACGATGACCCGGTTGGCCGCCTCCGTCTGTCCGTCGGACTGCGGGTGGAAAGCGGACGTCATGTGCAGCTTGGTCCCCATCAGGCGCATGAGTTCGCGCCAGAACGACGAGGTGAAGACGGGGTCGCGGTCGGAGACCACGGACTAGGGCATGCCGTGGAGGCGTATGATGTCGGAGAAGAATGCCTGCGCCACGGTCTCGGCGGTGTAGGGGTGTGCCAGGGGAATGAAATGGCAGTATTTGCTGAAGCGGTCGACGACGGACAGGACCACCGACTTCCCGTTCACCCGCGGAAGAGCTTCCACAAAGTCCAGCCCAATGTCCGCCCAAACAGTGGATGGAACGGACAGCGGCAGTAGGAGTCCGGCGGGTTGAAGATGCTCGGATTTGTACCTCTGGCATGTAGCACAATCTCGGACGAAATCCTGCACACAACGACGCATGTGTGGAAAATGGAAGTCACGACGGAGGCGGTGTAGAGTGCGCTGGACACCCTCGTGTCCGTCGTCGTGGATGGCCGCTACGATCTCCTGTAGAAGCCGCGAAGCCGGCGGAATGTAGAGCCGCCCGTCATATGTGACCAGTCCATCGGCGATGGCCCAGGGCGCAGCGCGCGTACCCGCGCTGATCTCATCGTGAATGGCCACCAGGGCCGGGTCCGTGGCCTGGGCATGACGGAGGCGACCGATGAAGTCGAAGCGGGGACCCGAGACCGCTAGTAGCGCGCCTGTGGAGTCCTCGGTGTCGCGGCGAGAGAGAGCGTCAGCCACTGTGTTCGACGCGCCGGACTTGTATTCGACGGAGAAATCGAAGCCCAGCAGTTTGCCCACCCAGTGGTGCTGAGGAATCGTGGCGAGGCGCTGGTCGAGGAGGTACTTGAGGCTGTAGTGGTCCGTCTTGACGGTGAATCGGCGCCCCCACAAGTACGGCCGCCAATGCCGAACAGCGAGGACGAGGCCGATCAGCTCGCGTTCATATGCCGCCATGGAGCGATGGCGCGGCGCGACCGGTCGGCTGAAGAACGCGATCGGGTGCGCGTCTTGGATGAGCACGGCCCCGAAGCCAGACGTGGCCGCGTCGCATTCCACAACGAAGGGCTTGGTGAAGAAGCGTGCACCCTGGAGCTCGTCCAGAAGCTCGTCGACGACGGGGATAGGGAACGCGTCCTTGACGGTGAGGGCGTTCAAGGCGCGGTAGTCGACGCAAAATCGCCAGGAGCCGTCGGCCTTCTTGACGAGCAGGACTGGGGACGAGAACGCCGAGTCGCTGCGGCGGACAAAGCCCTGCTGGATCATGGCGGCGCATTGGCGTTCCAGCTCGTCCTTGTGCGTCGCCGGGTACCGGTACGGCCGGACCGCGACGGGCGCTGTGTCCAGCTTGAGGGTGATGGCGTGGTCGCGGGCGCGTGGCGGAGGCAGCCCCGTGGGCTCGGTGAAGACGTCCTCGAAGGTGGCCAGCAGCTCATCGAGGAGAGGCGCACTGGCCACGGTGGAGTGAAGCCGCGGCGCAGGTGCGGACGCCACGCCGGACCAGCAGAGCCTGCGCCCATGGAGCTGGAACGCCATGGAAGGCGCGGCGAAGTCCCAGACGATCGGCCCAAGGGTGGCCAACCACTGGGTACCGAGCACCATATCAAAACCTGCAAGCGGCATGACAAACAAGTCGATGTTGAAGTTAGTGCCGTCGATGGAGATGGGTGCAGCACGGATCACGCGGGGCACGAGATCCTTTCTCCATTGGCCACGACCGCGGTGAGACGAGGACGGGGCTCCACCATGAGCCCGGTACGCTCCGCTGCCCCGGCGGAGATGAAGCTGTGGGTCGACCCACTGTCGATGAGGGCGACGAGCGAGGCACCGCCCAAGGTGACGATGACCTGCAGCGTGCCGCCGCTGGGAACGCCGACAACGTCGTGCAGGGAGAAGACCGGTGATTCCGCTGCCGGCTCTTCAGCGGTTGTGCTGTCGTCGTCGTCGAGTTCCACGCCGGCGATATGGAAGATGCGACGGCAGACGCGATTGTGGCCTCTGCTGTAGGGTTCATTGCAGTTGTAGCAGAGGCCCAATCGGCGGCGCTCCGCTTGCTCCTCCTTGGAGAGCCGCTTGGCCTGGTGACCATCCCCCGGGTTTGCTCCCACCGGAGCGCCCACCGGAGCGCGCTCGGCTGGTGGTGGCGGCGCCGGAAGGGCTAGCCGAGGCGGCAGCGCGCCCAGCAGCCCGCGAGCGGGAGCCCTGGCCGGCGCGGCAGGAGCCGGGGCGGTCGTGTACTCGGCCATCAGCTCGAACTGCCGAGCCAGGCTCATGGCAGACGCGAGGCTTTGGGGGTTTTGCATCTGGACCTGCAGGCTGAGCGGCGGTAGCAGACCGCCCGTGAAGAGCTGGATGCGCTGGGCCTCGTCCAGCCTACCGGCGCGGGGGAGCAGCGCTTGCCACTGGTCCTGGTACTTGGTCACCGTTCCGGTACGACGGCAGGCCGAGAGCTCGAAGAGCGGCGCCGACCGGAGCGGGGGGCCGAACTGCAGGTTGAGGAGATCCTTGAAACGCGCCCAAGTCGGGGTGCCCTCATCCTCCTGCACCTGCATGTACCATAATTGGGCGACGTCGTTGAGGTTGTACGAGGCCATCCAGACGCGTTCCTCGGGCATGATGAGCTGCTGCAGGAAGAAAGATTCACATTTGTTGATGAAGATGAGTGGATCAGTCTTGCCGTCATAGCGCGGAAACTCCGGCCGCCAGTGCTTCGGGGGTCGGTCCTGGGTGTGTTCGCCGGAGTGCTGGCGAGGTCCCGAGGCGGACGAGGAGGTGGTGAGGTCGGCGATGGCCTTGGCGTTGGACTGAATGGACGCCTGCATGAGCGCCACGTTCTTGGTGAGGGCGTCGATGGCGGCCCGGAGGTCGTCGTTGTCACCCATGTCGCCGGCAGTCGAGGCTACGGATGAAACAGGGGATAGGGGAAGGCTGGTGGTGGGGGAGGAGGGGCAGGCTGCTGTGGTGGTGGCCGGAGGGGCGGTGGAGGATGAAGACTTGGATCGACGAGACACCGATACCAGGTTGTCAAGCGCCTGAGCGCTCAACAATGGTGGACCGCGACTACGTAGCTCGTAGTCGCGCTCCAGACCTTCACCGCGAGGTTATGCCCCTCTGCCGGTGGCTTACGTGAGGTAGGGAGGAGATTAGATTGATAATTCTTGATTCCTTCTTCATAGTCCAAGTACAGGGAATATAAAGGCCACTTGGCCAACTAATTTAGGAAACAAACTCCTATTTTTGGGGACTAATCTTCTCCTAGCCACTAGAGCCGGACCTGCCAACCGCGTCCGCGGTGATCGCGGTCACTGCATCGCGCGCAAGCGCCTCGCGCTCCGAGGCCCGCTCCGCTGCCCTGCGGATGTCGCGCGCCCTGCGGCGTCTGACGTATGTGGAGCCCCACATGACAGTTAGCATAATCATTTTCACATGTCCCTTTCCAAAAAAACAATTGCATCTCAGGATGCCTTTTTCCAAAAAAATTGTGCCTCAGGATGCCATGGTGATGGCATGTTTCCCTGATACTTGTACAAAATGGCCAGTATCATGCTACAGGACATTATGATCATTTTGGCATAATCTTTGTTACATCTGTTCCTTTTAAAAAAGAAGAATTGTATCTCAGGATCCAGTGATGAACTTCTTTGTTAGAATCATGTGGGCAGATAGTTTACTGTTTGCTGCTCAATTTTATTTGCAGGATACTGAATGCTTACGCCAAAGTACCTCCAAAACCAAAAGTGCCTTCCACAAAAAGGTCCATTACTTGTTTCCAGTCTCTTGGATTCAACCACTTTCATTCTTTCCTTTGAATTATGTATTATCAATTGTGCTGAAGTTTCTTTCATGGCCACAGTGAGTTTGAGGAACTAGAACCTCCGCCAGCATCTGCTGCTATAGATGGCCCCCTTGAACCTCCACCAGCATCTGCTGCTGTAGTCCTTGATACCCCTGAAGAATCATTAATCAATTACTTCAGTGTATGTTAAACTGTCAACTATCAGCTATTTCATTCTGTTTTTTTTTTTCATGTTGATTGAATGGTATGTCCTCATTTATCTGCATTGTGTACTCTATGACCATTGTAGCATCTTGTTTGATGTATGTATTCATGGTTGGATATATTATGCTGCATTACAAAATATCTGCTGTGTCTAACTATGCTGAGATTATTTTTCCAACATTTCTGCAGGGTGCTGCTAGCATTGGAAGTGTATCAAACGCACCACTGCCTGGAAGAGTGCACCCGTCTACCGAGAGCGTTCCATCTTCCCATGTGCCATTGATCATTCCATCTGCTGCTCCAACACATCAACTACCCCCTTCAGTAGCTTCGTCAGCTCCACCATTGCCCATCCATGACACTAATGCCCACACTAGCCGGTCAACAAATCTTGTAACACCGGATTTCTTTGCGCCTCCACCATCCTCTTCAACTCCACTCGCTCCGCCGGGTGCATCCGTGATTCCTACTGCGCCGCCTCTTCATCCTACTCCAGCAACTGTTCAACGTTCTCAATATGGCACCCCACTGCTCCAACCTTTTCCACCGCCCACTCCACCTCCTTCCCTTAACCCTCCACACAGTGATAGACCTGTTGTTACAAGGGATAGAGTCAAGGACGCGCTACAGAGACTTGTTCAGGTATGTTCCACACTGAAAACATACAGGGTACAATTCTTTGGATTAGTAGTATCATCTTCTCTAACTCTCACCAAAATGCCCAACAGAGCGACGAGTTCATCGATTTGGTGTATCAGGAATTGCAGAAATCACTTGTATAGGCTGCTTAATCTTTCCGGAGTTTCTGGCTTGTGACAAAAATGCTTGTATTTTTTTCCCTTTTGACTTTTTGCATGCTTACCTTCCCGAACTCTTGTATAGTTTTGTGTTAGTGTATTGATGTAGAGTACTATAGGAATGGTTGGTAGTATTTGTGGGGTCCCCTGGTTCCAAATAACTGTGTTGGCACTGTCATAAGCATATTTATGTAACTGAAAAGTGGAAGTAAAACTAGGTTTGTTCAAGACCGTTGAAATTTGGATCTATTTTTGTGTGATGTACCGAGAAATTTCATTATAGGTGTCAGAATTCGTGTGGTACTGCCGCACTGGCACATGTTATGTTTTGCTTAAACTTTTTGACCTCAGCGATGAGAGCTTTGTAGCATGATGTCCACTGAAACTGAAGTCACGGTGGCTCCGAGAAACTTGTATGATGAAAGGCTTAAACAATCATTTATATTGAGATAGATGCCTGTACTTGGCGTGGACAAATTACGACACTACTAAGATTCTAGAAGTCTGTATTTTTTATTTCATAAACCTCGCTTTCTGAAGAAGAAAATGAATAGCAAAAGAAAAAGGATATATGATGTTGACTTTCCCTGTTGTACATTTCTTTGGCAGCCGACCGTATAACCTACAGTACAATCATATTCACATTCCCTGAACTACACTGTACATGTCAACGGCACTCTGTGATTGTGGCTTTGGCGCTGCCCAGCCCGGCGTGCCGGACGACGATGGTCACCGGAACGTGAGCATGACCAGGAAGCCGAGGAACGCGGCGGCACCGACGCCGGAGCAGCAGAGGTCAAGGATGCCCTCGCGCCTGGCCGTCCACTCCTTGCGCGCCTTCTTCCCCCTGACGAAGTCCTCGTACCTGACCCTGGCCGCGTCCTCCGCGCACCCGCGCCGCCTGGGCGCGGCCATGGCGGCGGCGACGGCGGCGAGCCCGTCCCTGCCGCTGACGCCGGCGCCGTCGGCGTCCTCGACGCGCAGGCTGACCTCGCGCACGTGGCCGTACCGCTCGTCGCACGTGACGCCGGCGTCGAGCGCGACGCCGCCTTCGCCGCCGGATAGCACGACAGCGAAGCGCGCCACGGTGTCCCCCGTGAGCCACTTGCGGTCGACGGCGACGGCGCTGCGGCTGGACGCGTTGAGCGCGCGGCCCGTGGCCGGGTCGAGCAGCACCCAGCTGAGCTCGAGGTCGGCGGGGCAGATGGCGGAGGCGGCCGTCGGCGACGTGAAACCTTCCTGCACCAGCGCGTCGACGCGGAACGGCGCGCCCAGGAACCAGTCGGAGGCGGCGTCCGTCTCCACGACGCGGGAGAGGATGCTGACCCCCGCGTGGCGCAGGTCGACGGCCGACACGAGGCGCGCGGGCAGGGGCTGTGGAGAAGGGGGAGGGGACGGGGACGGGGAGTCGGAGCACGGGAACGGGAAGGCGTCGGCGAAGAGCGCCCGGTGGTCGACGGTGGCGTCGTCGCGGCCTAGGCAGGGGAGGAGGTCGCGGACGGAGGGCCACATGGCGAGGCAGAGCGCCCGCCACGTGTCCGGGTCGGTGGCGAGGCCGTGGAGCCCCGAGCTCGCGCACCCGACGGCCGCCAGCGACGCGCCGTCGAGGCGGCGGAGCACGAGGGCCAGGACGTCCGCCGGGAGGTCCTCGATGGTCGTGCTCGTGCCGCCGCCGTCGTCGAAGGCGGCGGCTGGGGACGAGGCCTCCGTCGCGCCAACACCCATGAGAACGATGGCGGGCGGCCGGGAGTGGGGAGTCAGTTGGAGCGAGGAGGACGTGGATAGGAAAGAGAGCTTGTGGCGGTGGTTGCGCGCGTGTGTCTCTGATGGTCTCCGGCGTTGGAGGAGGCAGGCAGGCTTGGCTAGCTACTGGCTTGTTCGTTGGTTTATAAATGGGTAGCTGCCTTGCCTGCCTGGGGAGGCCGAGAAAGCGAGGTGTTTCTGTGCCCTACTGCCGGCGCTGTGCGTGCATGCGTCGACCGACCGGTCACCGGTCGCATGGGGAGGGGACGCGCGCGGCAGAGCTGACGAGAAGACAAGCCACGGCGCAGCGCGGTGCAGGCAGGCGTGTCCCGCGTCTAGTAGCTCGCTCTCGCGGTGGCCTTTGCGTTGCGGGAACGCAAGCAAGCTCCGGAAAGGTCCGCGACGACGGAGTTTTTTTAATTTATTTTCCGTTTTGTTTATCAAACACGCACAGGACGAACTGATCTGAAGCTTCTCTCTTCTCCGATGACGGCGACGTACGGCGACGGCTCCCGCCCACCATCTCGATCACGCGGCCCGTCGCACGTCGCTGGCGCGTGGGCCACGGCGAGGGAGGGGTCGACCACGGCCAACGTGCGGCGCGCGCCTTGGACCGGCCGGCGTGTCAGCCAGGTAATTGGGGTGGAGGCTGACTGGCTGAGGTCGATGACGGAGCCTGCCTGCCTGCCTTTCTAGTTTCTAGCTAGTGGTACACTGGTACAGGGAGTGAACCAGCCAACCAAGAACCAACCGTACGCGAGCAGTGGCTGGTGGTCTCCCCGTAATAACAACAACAAAAAGGCAAAAGCTTGCAGGCGCACGCAGCGCAGCCGTGGCGGGCGGCTCGGGCGTCGCCGTCTGCTACAGAGGCAGCAGCAGCCGCCGTCGTCGTCGTCCGGCCCCGGCTGTGGCTGTGGCGGCAGATGCATGCATGGGAAGGATCGGAGGCTCCGACCCGCCGGGAGTCCGTGACCGGCCGACCTGCCGCGCGTGATGGCAATCGGATTTGGCATGTGCGTGTTAGGCTATGTTGACGCGCAGCAGTACGTGCTTAATTGGTCCCGCCACCGCCATTAATGAGCGGCTCGATCGCGCTAATGGACTAGTCCTACGTGTACGGGCTTGATTCGCTCGATCGCTGGCTGATCATCAATCAACGCGTGTGGATCTCCATCGGTCGGTCGTCTCGTCTCGTCTGCACGCGTTGCGTTGCGTGCGTGACATAACCACACGTACGCGCGCGGGTTCAAAACTTCAAATCCGTGCGTGGTTTCATTCAAGGTTTCGGCCGGCCTCTGTTTGGGTTGGGGGCGAACATGGTTGCTGACCAGCAGGGTGACACGCGCTGGCGTTTGAACTGACGGGGCTTCACTGACGGGGAGTCGTCGTCGGTGATGCGAGATCGAGTCTGTCTGCTGGCAATATATAGGCATTAGCCAATAGCCTTGCTTGATCTGGGTGATGGCGGGACGGGAGGTGACCGAAGACTGCCTCACTCCTGTGATTTCCACGCACGGTGACCAGACCAGCAAACAGGAAGCAGAACGAATCAACAACCAAACTGTGGTCACCCGGAGCAGTAGCTGTGCCGATTCCGAATGTGTTTTGCCAAGGGGCAGCCTGGAATCAGATGATGAGTGGCCGTGTTTCAGTGACCAAACTGACGCGTCGTTTTGTGGCCACGGCCCGTTCTCGGATAAGGATAAGTACTCGGTTCAATCGTCTGTGTTAGGAGCATTGCATTGCATAACTATTGAGGAGCTAATATAATAAAGCAAACTTAATCAATGAAGCCTACTTTCCTTCATCATCTAACTGCTGCGCCTGTTCCTGCAGCTAGGTTACTAGACTGTGGCGCACTACTATCGATCACTTGGGCACGACGCAAATCCTGACCTCCTCATCAGCTAGCCGCTGCCAACTGTTCTGTTGTTCGTAGATTCACTGTTCACATATAGGAGTGTTGTGGTACCATCGGTCATTATATTGACACAAGTGGATCTTCCTGCTTCTATAATTAATAATCGCTATCGTCAACCATTTGCACGGTCAAGTTTGACACATCGCCTTCTCCCATTAAAACGTTTTATTTGACGACTGCTCTGAACTTGGCTAAGTTGCATTGTTAATTATATGTTTTTATTATCGCGGCGGTTTGGCACGCACGGCTACGTGGTGGGCGGAAGAAACGGTCACGTCAAACTTCTTCCCCTCGCAAAACATTATTTTTTCCTAGCTTCTCTTCTCCTATATATTTTTTAAGAATTACACAATACGACGTAAATGCCTATAACATACAACGTACACTCACCCCTATGAATATACTTACGCAAACTCTATCCCTATGAGCACCTCTGAAGGATTGATCCGATAGATCTTAAGATTCACGAAGTTATCACATGCGCCTCGCTGTCGAGGGAACGTCGCCTACCGCTAAAAGCATAGTGCGTTAAATCTTGAATTAAATAAAAAAAATACTAGCACCCATGTAAGTCAAAGCCGGCGTCGCTGTCATCGCCTATCACTGATAACACAGTAGCGGTTTCAGAACCGTCGTTGAGAATCCATTTTGACCGTGTGCAAAAATTGTTTACGTTGTGGCGATGGTAATTCTTCGAACTTGAGAACGATAAGCATTAAAGAAGTCTAGAATTGCTAATCCATAACCGGTTGTTTTTTCTCTCTGCAATAACCGGCTGTTCCGCCGCCGCACCCAGGTTCCGCCGCGACCCCAGGCCGGCCGCCGCTCGCCGCGCCCCTAGCCCTTGCTGCCTTCATGTCGCTGCTCACGAGCCCATCGCGCCGACATTGGGAGCAGGCCACCTCTAATCGCCGCTCCACCACACGAATCTGCCCATGGCGGCACAACATCATGCCACTCCGCGTGCACAAGCCCACCCCGTCCGATGCTCCTTGTTGCCGCCCTCCGCTAGCACCGCTGCAAGGCACGAGGCCTCCAGCCCTCCGCGCGCCACAGGCGTCCCTGGTGTGGGCGGTGTCCCCGTCGGGCCTGTCCAGGAAGGGATTGGAACAATTTGTATTTTTTCTAAAATTTGTGAATAATTTGACATATATTTCTCTGATGTTTGAAATCTATAGAAATAATTTGTAATTTTTTAGAAAAAAATTGCATATATTTGTGTTATTCCTAAATTACATCGCTCTATCCAATAAATTACACTAAAAGACTCATTGTAATAAATATAGTAATAAGGTGGTGTAAATATAGCTGTAAGACAGTTTAAGTGTATGGGAAAAATCTGGTTTATTCGGAGGAGCTAAAACAACCGGTTGTTGGCCAGACAATTCCAAGAAATTTTTGAAGTGGCCAAATATTATTAGGCATAACAGTATTATATAGTATAGGTAGATAGATGAAAAAGATAGAACCGTGCCCATTCAAAAAGAAGGCTTTGAAGCGATGTGCAACCGATCGATCGTTACGCACACCGCACACCGCACACGCACCTCTCTCTTTCTCTCCCGGTGAGTGATCGTGCCACGAACCTACTAGCTACTACCACACCGAAAGGCAATCGGCGTGCGTGCGTGATCGGCCACGGCGACGTGACGACGACGACGACGACGACGCGTACTTGCACTGCACCGTCATCAGGCGTTGTTGGCGTGTCGCTGTCATCGGCGTGCACACACAAGCGCCGGCGCGCCGGCCACGTCACTGCACGTCCGGCGGCACGGGGTGCCGACGAGCCGTCGCCGCCGCTCCACTAGGCCACGACGTGGGCGCACGTACGGTACGGGCAACCAGAAGCAGAAGAAGCAATAGGGCGCTGCGTGCATTGCACTCGCTTGCGTCTAACGATTAAAATATATACTTTTATTTAAATTATTCTCGTTTGGCGAGACTTCGGCGGTTAGGACGTACTACATACTTCAAATCGAGATCCTGTTTGTTTGAAAAGGAGACGGAGGATGCGTATGGTTCATGCATATATGATGTCAAGTATATATATATGTTCATCAGTCATTACTTTGATGATGGGTACATCGTCGTCCGAGCGCAACTTGTCAAGAATGATTCATGCATGTGTCGTCATTTTTTCTTCCTTCCTTATTTATTGTCTTAGAAAGCACAACTCAAATGGTCACACATCCGCACACTGGTCACACTCACGCATTTATTTGTGAATGTTGGAGGGCGGAATGGTATATTGCTTAGACGAAGATAGGCCGCGACCGGTCACGCGCTTTCCCGCGCCGCGCCCCCTTCTTCCTTGTGGACGTGCCCTTCCTCTCCCACTCCTGCCCCCTCCCCTGCTGCTCCGGCCAGTAGCAACCGTGCCACCCACAATCCGCTCCACCCCTTGGCCCACCCTAACCTCAGCAGCTCATCAGCGAGCACCGCTAGAACTCCCTCGCCACCAACCGCGCCCAATCGGTTGCCCCCCCCCACCACCGTGTCGCGCCACCTCCCCTGAACTCCCTTCTAGAGCCGGCAGGAACTCCCTAACCCTAACTTCGGTGAGGCACGGGCGCGTGGGAGAGAGAGAGAGAGGGAGAGGGAGAGCGGGGTCACGTGGGAGAGGGAGGGAGAGGAGAGTGGGGTCGCGTGGTCGCCTAAGAGCACGATGGTCATGTGTTTAACTTTGTGATATTGCTTAATTAAAAAAAACCACGCGCATACCTACAGCTATGACCATCCAAGAATAGTGGGCACCTTATAATCACATTTAATGGTCACTAAATAAATATCTAAATATAAAAATGAGAAATAGAGAATGCCATACCTGGCCCTATATGGGATTACATTTGGACTATTACCCTGTTCGCTTGAACTATTTTTCAGCCAACGAATAGTGTTTTCTCTCACAACAAATCAGCATAAGCTAAATTTCAGCATAAGCGAATATGGTGTATTATAATCTAGATTATGAATATGATTATTGTAGTCTTCTGATTTGTTTGGATTCCTAGCCAGATCATAATCTATTTGTCTATAATCTCCTATTCGTAGGTTTGAGATACTCCCTCCATCCTATAATATAGTGCATTGAAGCATTCAAAAATTGTACCTAAATATAAGAAGTTTTAGGGACAAGAGATAGTTTTGCATTAAATCATAGAACAAATTTGGTAGTTATTATATTGTTACTTGTCATTTATCAAACAATCTCCATTAACAATGCTGATGATAGCATCTGATTAGAAAATAAAGTAAGGATATATGCGTCATTTTTATTATCCCTTAATTTGTACTAAAATCTCTAGAATACACTGTCTTAGAGGACACGGGAGTAGATTATATATATAGGATCGATTACAATGATATGTTGGTTAGATTATTACAATCCGATCCATAATGTGTGAGGATCACGTAGAGGTTGATCTTTAGTTTGCTTAGAGCATCTCCAAGAGTTTCCTAAATCCCTTCCTAATCCTTGGTTCTAAGTAAGATGAGAAAAAATCCCTCTCCAACAACTCATAATCGATCCTCCTAATCTTTTAGAACTTGAGAAAAGTCACCATGTTCTGCGTAAAGTTACACGCTTTCGAGTCGCGCGTATCTTGTCTCTCCCTCGCGTGTTTGTCAGGCAATCTAAAGATGGAAGGGCGTGGAAAGAATAAAGAGTAGGAAATGGTTCCGGATGTAAACGTACAAGAGAAAGAATATATAAAAGTGGTTAGGATAATTTAGAAATAGTATAGGATTCCTGATGTAAAATCATCTTCTTCTATATTTTAGGAGTGAATTATTAGAAGCTCTTTGAGATCACTTCCTTTATTCCTTCCAATACTTTTTTAGGAGTTGTAAAACTTCATGTTTTTAGGAAAAAAATTAGATACTCTTGGAGATGCTCTTAACCCTTAAAGTTTGATCTTTTTTTTAGAGTTTGACCTTAGTGGATAGAGTACAGCCACCTCGCTCCCAACTCAACGGATGCTCGGTTCTCTTAAAAGACTTGACGGACCATGGTCTTAAAATAGTCTCATCACTCAAGTTCAACCGCAAGCTACTGTTCTAAAGCCCACCTGTGATGCTCATATATATCTAGCTCTCCCTTGATACTAACTAGTGTTTCTGATTGTGTGACTAGATTAAATATACATATATTTGAGTAAATAGATGGTGGTTAGATTCAAATCAAAACTGAAAAGAGAGTGTGGAGGAAAAGCATGCAGATCCCTTTGCTTGACAAAAGAAGTAAACAAAAGTTTCAAAGGCTTTCAGACGAGTCAGCTTCATCACCTGTAACCACCAGCAATACAAATACACTAGCAGGCCCCCCGTGCAAAGCACGGGGCAGTACAGTTTATGAGGACCCGGTACTGTGCATAACGGGCAGCACTATTCATGATGCCCGGCGACTGGTACTGTGCATAACGGGGGTATTGTTCATGAGATCCGGTACTATGCATAACGGGTTGGGACTGTTTATGGGAACCGGTACTGTTCTTAAAACAGTAATGAACAGTGTTTTGTGAGGTGGGGAAGTACCACCAACTTTATAGATATAGTATAGATACGCTATTGCACTTGCAAGTGGCGAAGGCGACGCAGGAGGAGTTTTGCTTGGATTCGAAGCACGCACGCATGCCATGCAAGCATGATATATATACGTACTATGTCGTAACCTCTGGGTGTTTAATTTCCAAACAAAAACTTTACATTTCATCCCATCGAATATTTGGAGATATGTATGAAGCATTAAATATAGATAAAAAAATAACTAATTACAGAGTTTACATGTATTTTGTGAGACGAATCTTTTAAACCTAATTAGTCTATAATTAAATACTAATTGATATAGTTACATATGTGCTACAGTACCCAAAACTTTTACGGCCCTGGACTAAACACGCCCTTGGATTGGGAGAAAGTGGAACGTGAGGCCTTTTTCGCTTGGCAACGTCCCATTTAGTGCCGTGACAGGTGACACGCACTGATGAGCGATGGCCGTTTCTTTCAGAGCTGGTTGCTGCTGCTTCGATATGGGCAGCGAGCTTAGCAGCTGGAGATGATTGCATTTTTAGTATTTGTTTACACGCTGATAATGACATCCATCTCTATATATATATATATATATATATATATATATATATATATATATATATATATATATTATTTGGGACGAATGGCACAGCGACATCTTATCAACAAGAATCTGTTGCTTTCGATGCAGAAGAAGATACAATCTAGAGTCCAAACAAAACAAAGACGGATAAATAAAAAATATCAGGCAATCCAAGCCCACCCACTGCTCATAAGGCCAGACCCGCCGCACACTCAGTCAGGCCCAAAAGCTTTGATTTGGCCCAGCCCACACGCCATCTAGGGGAAGTTTCCTTCCTATAAATGTTTTCCTATTGCTATTGGGCTGGGCTACTTGCTTACTGGGCCTCTGTGCAAAGCTTCAGCTACCTCTGTTTGTTAGGTTAGCCGAGGCATGAGACTGATGATTGATGAAATAACAGAACTTATTTCGATTTTTTTTCAGCTCCTAATATACGTTTGTCCTGTCAATCAAACACGGCGTACGGAACTGTGACTGTCAGCAGGAAAGCAAAACCGGTTGTTGTCGTGGGAGGAAGATTACATTTCTGCTTTTCAGCTCAGTCATCCCCTTGTCTATCCTCATACCAGTGCTCTCCCCATTTCTTTCATTACATCTGTCGTCCATTCAGAGGTTCAGATCGAGAAGCCTAGTGTTTTTGCTGCATTTCTTTCAACAACACCAATAATCATTTCAGCTCGGGTTAGTAGATTCAGATAGAAGTCGCGGAAGTAGATTAGAGCTAACCCAGTGCAGATCCTTGGAAAGAATTTGGACATTGTCTCTCAATGTCCTGAATGCGATCACATCGCAGGTCGCAGCTAAACGGCGTATATATGTCAGTATATGTACTCTACTTAAGAGGCATCGAGGCAGGGATAAACATCAACCTGAATGACATCATTGCTGGGAAAATGTGATGCACAATAGCGGGGCTTACAGCTAATCTCAAAATTGGTTAGGCTCTTTCGTATATTTATTCAGACATATACGTTATATAATAATTATTTCATAGACTTCAGTTATCAATTTTTTATATGCTTATCCATCCCATTCACAATGTTTCTCCTTTGCACTGCACCTCCATGTGTGTTTGATATATCTCTATTTCTTTAGTTGACAAGCTTGCACTATGTGTTTTCACATATCACAATCAATATCCATATGTCCCTTCCTACATTCATGTATATGTAAGCATGGGGATTTTTTACTTTCGTCCACCAAGTGCAGGGGCGTTTGGTAGGGTTCTTTGGAGAAGATTCTCCGTAAGGATTACTCATGTTCAGCCAAATAGCCAAAATGCATATATTGATTCTGGTGATAAGCAGACAAGAATCACTTCATTCAGAGCTACAAGAATTGCTCCTCAGTCCTCACCACTCCTTTTTTAATCTCCACTGGTATCTAGAATCCATTTTGGCATTTTCACTTGCCTCCACTAGAATCAAATTACCTTAGTGGTTTACTACAACCACCAAGGAAATGAGTATTGCTTGGCGGTTGGATCTCGATACTCAATGAAATTTTAGGCTGCCAAGGATTTCTGTTTTCTGGTAGTGTCTGACAGCTAGGCCCTTAATTTGAGCATCCGAAAATATGATTTTTTTTTAAAAAAAATCATCCCACCAGTCACCTACTGACGACAATAATTATTTTTGATAATCATCGATTGTAGGGTAAATTTTTGTAACTTTTGAAATGAAAAATATTAAAAAATCATCTGCATGGCGATACACATCATTCAGGTATAAATGAAATTAGCTTTTTTTTCTATATTAACAAGGCATAAGTAGGTAATTTAGAACCATATATATGCTAGGAATACTCTGGGTTAATTTTTTTTAGTGATAGCAGATATACTCCCTCCATCTTAATGTATAAGGCGTAGCTACCTCTGAGCCAAAAACAATAAAAATAGATTTAAAGGGTCACTTTATATTGTTTTTTTGTTTACAATGACAAGGTGGTTAATTTTTTTTAAAAAATATGTACTGTTGAGTTTGCCAAAAACTGATTGACCGGTGTTCCTTTTCTTTTTTGAAAATTTCTATGATTTTTTTCTAGCACATTCCACAACTATTAACATGGAGGCCGGCTACAATATGATTTTCAAATAGGTAATATATTCCCTCCATCCCAAAATAAATCAACTCATAGAATCACCCTAAGTCAAGATATCTTAAGTTTGACCAACTTTATATAAAAAGGTAATAACATCTATCACCACAAGTAAGTACATTATAAAAATATATATTTTATATAAAATTAAATATCTAGTGATACTAATTTGGTCATGCTCTTTCTATATATAAATCTAGTTAAACAACTGTAGAGGTCGATTTATTTTGGGATGAAGAGAGAGTACTAGAAGTAGTAAGATAAGATGCTAAACTAGTAGGTAGCCGAGTATGGCTAATTAGAGCTCAAGTTTAACCTGACAAGTACACACATAATTAAGGCAGTGCGTGTGTGCCGGGGCAAGCTAGTACGGAGTAGGCATGCACGTTGGGTGTTGTTTCTGAAAGATATGGGTGTGTCGATCCGGTGGTTGGATACGATAACAGTGGCACTGGTGTCTGTTGAATCTGACAGGTAATGGACATCATGATCATATTGTCGTAGCAAGCGTCGTCTCTGCACACTGTCTCTCCCTCCCTCAAAGGAGGATTGCTAGATCGTTACACACCAGCAATATATAGCATCATGCTTTCCGTTTTATACAAACAGTAAATCCGTTATCTTGAACTTTTGCACGAGCTGATGCGATGCGATCAGTCGTGATAGACGACGCCGTATGGTATGGTCACACACCACACGGTTGGCAGGCACTGAGGATGCCTTCATGGTCCCCAGCTACACACTCAGGCGGTGTTTGGTTCAACCTCCTAAACTTTAGTGACTGTCCTATCAGATGTTTGGACACATGTATGAAGTATTAAATATAAACTATTTATGAAACTAAATACAGAGATCGAGACTATTTTGCGAGACAAAATTTTTAAGCCTAATTAGTCCGTGATTTGAAAAGGTTGCGCTACAGTAAACATATGCTAATGATGGATTAATTAGACTTAATAAATTCATCTCGCGGATTACTGACGGATTCTATAATTTTTTTTATTAGTATCCGAATATCCTATGCGACGTCCTATATGACAACTCATAAACTTTCACTAATGCATCCAAACACCCTCTGAATCTGAATACTAGTATTATTATTGTGATCTGATCTGACGATCAATGATTGAGCTTCCCACCAGGCCGAGGCACTCATGGATCTCTATATTTATCCTCTATATGTCTTAGTCAATAAGATTCTCTCCTCTATACTTAATTCTTCCGCACTCATCTATCCTCTATATCATCCTCTATCCACTCTATCCACTATGAGACCCACTTATCACTTTATCTAAATATATCCATGTGTGATCTAGTTTTGAAGGATTTATTGAGTCGAATTTAATGGTGAAATCGAAATTTAATTTGGATTTTTGGTTTGTGAGTTATAACATTTTTTTCTTTGTTTAAGCTAGTGGGGCCCATCACTATAGAGTATAGAGTAAGCACAGTACCACTTTAAATATAGAGTGAGAGAAATGATAGAGTATCGTTTTAGAGTACCTGGTACAACAGTTTTTACTCTATATTAATACTCTAAAACTTTAGAGTATCTTTTAAGTACCCACAGCGGTGTCTCAGTCAGGTATGGGCCTAGAGCGGTCAACCTGGAAAAGGTTTGGAACTGCAAGCAAGCAGACTGCAGACAGCCCCTGCGTGCGCGCTGCCGGCGGTCAGGTTCCAACTGTGCACCCTGCTGTGTCGTCACTCGTCAACACTGGCAGCTGGCATGGCCATTTGATTTGGGCTGCGTTTAGTTGGTAATCTCTCCGTCCCAGAAAGAAAGACGTTTTCGCTTCCCGAGAAGCAACTGCCGGCAATTATATATTAAAATATATAAATATTTATGCTAAGTAATTAGTATCATCGGAAAGATCTTTAAGTCTAGTTTTTTAATAAATTTATTTAGAGACATAAATGTTGTACGCATTTTATATGAACTGTAATTTTATTTATGCTAAGTAATAATTTTATTTAGAGACATAAAATTTTTGATGAAATGTAACTGTAGAAGTTTTATTGTTATTTGGCAATTAGTGTCCAATCATAGTCTAATTAGGCTTAAAAGATTTGTCTCGTCTATTTCATCTAAACTGTGTAATTAGTTTTATTTTTTATCTATATTTAATGCTTCATGTATACGTCCAAAGATTCGATATAACGGGGAATCTGAAAAATTTAGCAAATTTTTTTGGCATCTAAACGGTACCTTGGCCTGACTCGGTTGTTGGCTTGTTGCCATGATGGGTCACCTCGCTAGCTTGTCGTTTCCTGTGTCCTGGAATAGACCCATGCATGCACGTCTCGTCAGTCAGCCGTCAGTTCTCTCATCTCTTGGCATTGATCGATGAACAGACTCGTCGCTAGCTCATACACGAAGCAATGTTGTGCCCACTATATATTTCTTCCCTTACCTAGCTTGCTGTCGATCGATCAACGGACGGAACATCTAAAATCTGGTACTAAAATCTGCTTGCAGAGCATATGCAAAATCATTTGGCCGTTGAATGTACGTAGCGTTTCTACCATGGTTGGTCTCTGAGGTTCGATCGACCGTTGCATGATTGGATATGATATACTAGTACAAAAGTATATAGCTTGATTTTCTAGCGGTAATTGATATATGCTATATATATTTGATCATATATATGAGGAAAGGGATTTAGTCATGGCGGTCGGTTCGACGTATCAAATCTCGATCAGAGCTACTCCCTCTGTCCCTAATTGTGTGTTGTTTCTGGTTTTTGTGCCCGCAAGTTTGACTCGATTTGTATAAAATACGTGCAATATTTGTATCTCCAAATAAATTTATTAAAAAACTAGATTCAAAGACCTTTTCAATGATACTAATTATATACTATAAATATTAATATTTTTTAATATATATTTAATTAAAGTTGTTCCTTGGGAAACGTAAAGCGATAGACATTTAGGGACGGAGGGAGTAGCTCTGAATACTGAAAAAGGCAAGAGACTAGCATGACCCAAAGATATAGTTTCCCGCATTTCACGATGTGTTCCTCTCTCACGTCACGAGGACGCCTATGACAGTATTTTTGTCGACCAGCTCAACCCCTCGCATGCTGAGACAATGCGACAGCTCTTCCCAGAACCATAAGGACAATGACCGAGGCGCCACGTACGCCAGCGCATATGATCGCCGATGATGGCTATGTAGTATGATTAGCGAGTAATAGCCTATGATCTTCTTACGCTAGCGAGGGCAGAGCCGATTGTATAATACTAACACCCCCCACCCCACCCACACACACCACTATAATGTGCCATGTTCGTGGCACGTCGTTGTAACTTTCACTATTTCTCGATCTTAATACAAAGATGGTATAACTCTAGCTCAATAATTTTGCTTATATAAAAGAGACAGAAGAGAGAGAAGATACTCTCTCCGTCGCTTTATATCTGTCGTCATTGGTGTACGTGCCACAAGTTTAACTCGATTTATAAAAAATACGTGCAACATTTGTATCTCCAAATAAATTTATTAAAAAACTAGATTCAAAGATCTTTTCAATGATACTAATTATGTACTATAAATGTTAATATTTTTAATACATATTTAGTCAAAATTATTTCTTGGAAAATGCAAACGACAGATTTTTTTTGAGGGAACAAACGACAGATATTTAAGGACAGATTGGGTAACTCTTATTTCCATGGTAGCCAGACTCGGACAGATTACTACGTCGGCTAGTAGGATCCACCATGTTTCCATTCATCTTTCTAAGTGCTTTTGCAGAACGAGCTCGGCGGCGGCGACACGAGGCCCGGCATGGAGGGGCATGGGGCGGTAGTGGCAACGCGAACCCGAAACGGAGAGGCACGGATGGGGGCGGTGGACCGGCATAGAGCGAGCGTGGTGATGATGGGCATGCTTGGGCGATTGGTTTGGGCCCTCTGTGGCTCATCAAGAGAGATGAACGTGGATGGGAAATAAAGAAGTATTCAGGGCTGAGCCTAAGGTGGTGTGGAGTTTGGATTGTTGAAGAGGTTCTCTTTTAGATGATGTGGTAAACTATGGAGTAGTTAGCTGACTTAATTATTGGAGGTGTCTTAAGCGATGCAGTCTCCGAGTTATAGCTAGAACGACTTTTGGATAAACTTGCAAGTAGATACCTACTGCAGCTATATAGTATGTAGTAGACCGCAAAGCTTTAGAGATGCTCGCACATGTGGTGTCACTTTTTTGATAAGTAGGAATCAGCAATATAGTATATACTATGATATAATCTGGTCCAAACTATACTGATAAGTAAAATAATGAAGATATGGTGCAGTATCATTGGTGGTCCATGTATCACTGTTGACCTACCTAAGGCTAGCTAACGGGTTTGAACGTATCATGAACAACCATAGTGGCAATGGCATCAAAGTTAGTGAATACATATTTATATGACTTGCCCTAAAAGAATCGCAGAAACCATAGTACACTTTTGTTTTGAAGATATGGATGCATATTTTGCCGGTTGTTTAGATCAAGTGGCAAGAGATTCAAGTCACTCTAGACTAGAGCTAATTCATTATTTGCCAATCTAAAACAATTTAACAAAGTTGGTGACAAGCTTAATAAGCTACCTAGTACTACAACTGCACAAGTCCACAATACATGAAGAAGCATCAGATTTGGGAGACATAACTTTATAAGCTTTGTAATTGTAAATGCTCGTTTGAGAATTTTGAAAACCCGCTAGCTGTAGATATATAGCTGTTGTTTGTCCAATACTCCCTCCATAAAAAAAATTATCACTTATGAAGGAGTCAAACAAATTCTAGTTTGACCAAATTAATTTATACCAAAAATACTAGTATTTATGATGTCATCCAAAAAATACAATTATCACTTCCCGATGAGTCAAAGAAATTCTAGTTTGACCACATTTATACCAAAGATACTGCTCTAGTATTTATGATGCCGAAGCTATAGATATATAGGCCCTATTTGGATCCTCTGAGCTAAACTTTGGTCCAGGGCTAAAGATTAGCCTTTAGAATGAAGGGGCTAAAGATTAGTCTATGGGACTATTTAGATTTAGGGGCTAAAGATTAGCCTCTTATCCTATAATGACTTATTTGCCCCTAATTTATTACCTGTGTACAGCCATACGTCGAAGTGCGTGGAGGGTAATATGGGTCTTTTGCCCAACATGACCACTTTTAGCCCTCTTTAACCCACTTTGGAAGAGCTAATGAAAAAGGGGTGGGCTAAAGTTTAGCCCGCATGTTGCCCTCTTTTTTAGATCCACGAAAGACTAAAAGAGGTGGGCTACACTTTAGCCCCATGGATCCAAACAGGTCCATATATGTTGTTTGTCTACACTCTACCTACTCCCTCTATAAACCCAAAAAAACAACTTTGACTTCCTGATAAATCAAACAAACTCAAGTTTGACCATACTTATGATGTTGAATAAGATGAAATATACTTTTTACAGCAAACCTATTTAAAATACAAATATTGATGATATTATTTTAAAAATTAGTTAAACTTAAAATAATGAACTTGCATTCTTTTCTTGGCCGGAGAGTACCTTTCAGTCGCAAACAAAGAAGGATAGTCGACGAAGAAACGGGCGCGGTCAAACCATGTCGTCCCCGCTGGAGCACTGGTCAGATTCCGTGTCTCGTAGTACGTAGGACTGTAGGAGTGTAGCCGTGTAGGACAAGGAGATGGGTGCTGCTCAATGCCATTGATGCTGCGCTCCAGGTCACGAATTTTTTTAAATTATATTATATGATAGTTGGATACATCAACACGTTATAAGCTAGCATTCTGAATTATAAAATAGTACCCATATTGTGAATAGCACAGCTCAAAATCTAACCTGTTAGATGCTTTGCAGTATGGATGACTGCACAGACAAACACTCGGCAAATAGCCTAAGAACAAATGCCCAACGAACAACGGCCAACATTCCTATAGACGGAATTGAAAAACTTCTTTTTTTAGTGTCTTTCTTCTTCTTCTTTCTGCGACCGATGGCTGTTACTTGCACGTACCAAAATTGTGACATAGTACTATACAGTACTATATAGAGAGTAATAGAAAAGAAAGTAGTACAGTACTAGTACTAGTATATAGTGGCGAAATTTGACTGATGAATTGATGATTAGAATCCAAAATTCACGCTCGATCAGCTCAATCAGTGTTATGAGTTAGTATGACTCTCTGGCCGCGCATGCCATTGCCATGGGTCCCTAGCCGCGTTAGGCGATGTTGGACAGCTTTGCTTTGACTCCTGTGGCTATTTAGGCATTCCAACTGGAGTATATATTTTTGTTTGGCGTGGAGAACAAATTAGAACAGAGCAGGGGCCAAATGTAGGAGCTGGCCAAACACAAGTATTCCTACTAAACATGCATGGCTAGGTAGGGAGTAGGTGTGATGTGGCCGTACTACGTGCTAACAGCCGTACCTAACGTCTCTCCCTGCTGGTTTGAGATATATGCAATTAACGAAAAAAACAACGCGCTATGAAACCAATGCTGGATTTAGAAGCGAGACAAGGCGTCTAAATGATATAAGACTAAAAATTTTACTAGTTGTGCATTCACAGATATAACAAAGAACATAACTGACGACATCAATTTATAGTGCTCAAGCAAAATGTAGAACATTGTAGATAGAAAAAAAAACAAATGTTAGAGATTCCGATAACAAAAAGATCATACACATCTGTACAATTTCACACCAATTTGGCCGCTGTCCTCTTCAATTCTACATAAGAATTTTTAAAATGTCATGATTATCAAAACAACAAGATAACATATGAAGAAATACAATATGCACAATTCATTTCTCACACCCTCGCTAGGCAAATTTATCATGCAGTTTCTTAAGCCTTGAAAGTGCTTTAGAATTTTTCATCTTGTGCCGCTGCAAATAAATCTCGAGCATATCATGCTACTATCCATCCAATCATCATTCATTTTATTATCAGTTCAGTCTTAATGATATTCATAATAGAGAAAGCTCTTTCAACCGCCGTTGTTGCTACTGGCAGAATTCAAGTTCAACAAGGTTTCAAGACCAGTACAAGTTGAGAAATCATTATCGTTTCTAACTTCTTCATCAATGAATAAAGTCTTAACTAGTCACAATCTGAGAAGTCATCGGCACAAATCTTAACAAGCTTAATTAACTTCTCTACCTCAAAGTTGACAAAACAATTCCTCGGATCTATAGCCAAGCTATTCACCAGTCACTCAGCTCTCTCTCTCTCTCTCTCCTATCGATCCATTCATCATATTTCTTTCCTCTTCTCCACCTATCACAAACTCACTACCGACTTCCAATGCACGTTTAATGTTAGCATGGGCCTGTTTGTTTGCCTGCACGAGCTAAGAACCTAGTCAATGGGATGCACCTTCTTCTGTTTGTTTGCCTGAAAGGAGCAATGGGTCATTCATGCACGCTACCTAAAGCACCCAAAACCTGGCTTCAGATAAACAGATTTGATCTCGTTTTTTGTTAGCCTGTCGTGCATGGTGCAGCCTTAGGCCATATGAAGGGTCTGGTTGTGGGTGTAGGAGGGCTGAGCCAATGGTTGATGCAGGCAAACAAACCTGAACCTGGCCAGGATTGCTACTATCGCATGGTGAGATCCGAGTCTTGTCTGCACCCGCGCGTCGCCGCCGCCTCGAGACCGTGGGTGTGAGTGGGCCACGCACGCACTCACGCAGGCAGCGCAGCACTGGTCCACGCCGCCGCCGCGGCGGCGGGTCGTGCACGTGGGAGAGGAGATCGAGGCGGACACTGGGCTGGAGCGCGGGGCCGACCGGCCCGGCCGGGCCACCAATCGACCGGTGGGCAAGGCGCAGAGATGAATTGCATGCGTGCGTGGGAGCTGGTGATAGGTGGGCGCACTCGTACGGCGCCGCGCTGCTACCTGCTACGGGCTACGGCAGTGGCACCATCAAGTCGTCGTCGTCGTCGTCGATTGTCTTTCTCCATCTTGTGTGGCCCTCGCGCCGCCGCGCTCGCCGTAAAGGCGGCGGCGCACCGTCCTGCATGCTTGCTAGAGTAGTACGGAGTACTAAATTTTTATACCCAGATGGAGAAATCGAGACCTGGTAGGGCAGGATCGTCCGAGGACGGTGGTCGGCGGGCGCTGCTCAATCAGCAGGGACCGCACCGGGGAGAGAATGGCAAACGGTGCTCGAGGTCGCGATTGGCCCGTGTGGTGTGGCCTTCACTTGCAAACTAAACCACCGGACGATAACTTTTTTTTTGATAAAAGCGGACGATGACTGACTAACTGTACGCGTAATTGTACTACGTGCCTATCAAGCAGCGGGACTATTCGCATTTGTTTCCACTAATCTTTTATTATCCCAAACGCTCAGCCACGGGCGTCCGCCCAATCAAACGTGGCTCAGTCTTGCGCAGCACAGCGGACCAGCCTCTCCCTTTTAAAAAAAGCCCCACTCTGCTCTTTCGCCCATCATGGTGTGGCTAAGCATTTTCGGGCCACTTATCTATCCGCCCCGTTGTGCCCCTTTCCCCCACCGCGTCCCGTCCCCCATCGCGGCATTCGCGCTGTGCCCTTCCCCCCAACCGCATCGCGCCTCATCCCCTGCGAGCAGACGATGCTGGACGACGGCGATCAAGCGAGCAACGACCCTGGAGTAGTAGCAACAGGGCTGCGCCAACGAGAATCGCAGGAGGCCTATGCCGCTGCTGCACTGGCGAGCTCCATGCGCCGGCGTCAAGCTCTGCAACGACGAGTGTCCATTCGTCCGAGCAACAATGTGACATTGTGATGAAAGCGCATGTTGTAAGAGTGTTTCGGATGTTTCAGACGTATGTTGCAATTTGCAAATGTGTTCATGCAGATATGTTGCAAAAGTAGATGGGACTGTTGTATATGTTGCAGCTTCTGTTCTCAATGTTTTATATGATTCTTCCAGGTGTATATTGCAAGTGTGTTTATTTGGATGTCACAAATGTTTTATTTGGATGTTACGTATGTTTTACAATGGTTTTCAAGTGTTTTTCATGTGTTTTTGCAAGTGTTTCAGATGCATATTTCAAGCGTTTCATCTGCCTTTAGACGTATGTTGTAAGTATTGCATCTGGATGTTCAAAAGTAGATCGGGTGTTGTATCTCTCTCCTCACTTTTTGCTACCTCGCCTCGGTGTCTCCTCCTCTTCTCGGCGCCGCCCCTCCCGTTCTTCTCGATGCTAGTGACGTTCGGGGCGGCGTGAGTCCCGCATGGGCGCACGAAACGGCGCGGCGTCCGGACATCCGAGCGCTAGCAAAACCAATCTTTTATACCATTATAAAAGCATCCATCTCCAAGATTCAGCTCACTCGCTAAATCATTATTTGGAGAACTATTTGGATAAAAATTGCTCAAACAGCTTCTCTATATCTTGTGCGCACTCTAGAGTTCAGCTAGTCGCACACCCTATCTTCGACTAGCAAGAAATCCAGAATAGAGGATGACTATATTTGAAGATTTAATTAAATAAACTGTTGGAGTGTATTTTTTACAAAAATTTATGTTCCTATTAATTATAAAGGATATAAAGATTAAAGAACTAAATCGTAAGTCTTACCTACATAGGCGGGATTTGTCCTATTCAACCTCTGGATAATTTCTAGAGGCAGTGGTAGTGGTCAATATGCCTACCTTAGTAAGTAAACTCCTAAGTTTTCTAAAATTATTTTGTAGTTTGGCTAGCTCTGACTCCTGGGTCCTGATAAAACACTGTAACAACTATGTTCATTTCCCAGCGAGGAGCCATTCCGCAAATCAAAGAGAAAAATGAACTGAAAAGAAAATGAGCCGATAGAGTCCACAAATTGTACCTTCACTGGCTCCATCTCCTTCTCGCTATATTTCCACTATAGAGCAAAGTGCGAACCCCCAAGTTCCACCAAATGAGCCCTTATTGTGTTTGTACTGCCTATAGCTACGTACTCAGCTTACGTGGAGGTGAAAAACAAAAACAAAGATTATTTTATATATTTTTATTTTTCTATGTGTTATGTCTACTCTCTCTCCTGCTTTTTTTTCAACGTCAGATTAAACTCTAGTCAGCTGCTAAATAGCTAGCTATTGGGACACACTTTAATTAGTCTAAGTAAATAGTAAACACAACATTGAAATCACGCGCGTGAACTATATAGCAGATACGAATATATCGATACATATCCCTAGATTCTATTACCGAAAGGCGGTGCTTGATAACATTCCCAAAGGATTTCTTTAATTTCTTGGCTTTTATGATAGTACAATTGTCTGTGCGCTGCGAATATAGAAGACGAATTTTCTTTTCCAGTAAAACGAGGCTATACAGGGAATGATTGAAAGCTTTCATAGAGTTCAGATGATCACTCCCTTTCTTAGCACTGCATTGGCTCGAAATTTGTTTATACATTCCTAAGGTCTTTTGGCCTACTACTAATATGATGCATATGCTGCAACTTGTTGACAGGAGTATACTAAAATCTGTTGCACATGGGTTCGATCAAAGAACCAATCTTATTCAAACCAAAGAAAAGTGTCCGGAAGTGTGAAAAGGAAAGCACGAGTCGAGGGATGGATGAATGAAAATCGGCCGGGGTCACATGAATAATGCTAGTGGAGACGGTTACGTAGGTTAACAATAGGACTCAACTTGCACCTTTTCTTCATCCAATCATCAATGACCTGATGTACACTTATCTATTTCCGTACTGCTACCTTCTTTTCTCCTGATTTGAATCCAACTTTGTAGAATTTGTGTCGAATGATTCGTCCTTGCAATTTGACCAACCAATGCCTAAAAAGCATACATGAATTCTGCCCTATATGTACATGCCTTCCTCACCTCCTTCAACTCGAACTCGGTCTCGTGGCCACAAACTGTATGTTCACCTAATCACCTATAATGCGTTTGTAAGCCTTATAGCTTTGATTTGTACGGTGACTATTAGCTATGTACCATTTTCCGGATGGTAGCGGCTAGAATCTTGTTCCATTATCTAAAAATACATTTGTCGAATTATCTTGCCACATTTAATCTTAGATCTTGACTAGAACGAGACCAGATTAAATTAATGTAGCCACTCGGGCCATAAGAAAACACTAGCTAGCCATCAGCCCATCACGCGTGTGCTTGTCTCTGACAGAAGTTACTACTGATGCGCCAGAAAGGATATCAGATTATCAATCCCCGCAGTATCCAGTTCAAAAAAAAAAACAGTTCAAAAAAAAAATCCACGCAGTATATAGCGAGAATATCAGACATTTAATTGCTCTCAGCAACAAAAGCAAAGACAGGAACCCGTGATATGTATTTCACTAAGATCTACTCGTGGTAATAATTAGCTAGCTATTAGTAATAGTTGCGTACCTACCTATTAATTATTAACAGGAACTATTTAGATTGACCTGTTAATAGGTGGTTGGCTATTGGAATGGGGTATAAATGAACTAACTGATGCAAACTTCTCACCACCTAATAGTTCATAAGTCTATTACCGTTTAGCAGTTTTCGTACCCTCACCGGCTAATTTTAGGTAGTGTTTGATTAGGAGAAGGTGGGGTGGGACGATCCCATCTCTGATTTTTGGGACGAGACGGCTCTATTTCTGTTTGGTTGAGAAGAGACGGGATGGATCCGTTTTTTGTTTTGTTTGAGGGCACCAAAAGTAGGATATGCTACTGACAGACGGGCCCATGTGCCAGTCTATTTATTTTTCCTTCCTTTCCTCTGTCCCTCCCTTCCCGTTCCACGGACGCATCCAGCAGGCAGGAGTGCCGCCTGCTCCTTTCCTCTTCCCTACGGACGCGTCCAGGAAGCGGGGCGGGGCTCGGACGTGCGCTCGCCCATATGGCGGTGCGGAGCTCGCCCGTGAGACTGCGGGGGTAGGGGCGGGGCTTAGCCACGCGGCAGCGCGGAGCTCACCTGGGAGGCGGCGAGGCGGGGCTCGGCCTGGTGTTCGCCCGTCGCCCAACCGCGAGGCTCTGGCAAGTCCAGTCCTCTTCTTCCTCAAGTTCGACAATTCCTTAGCTCCGGCAAGTCGCTTCTTCCTCAGCTACGGCAAGCTCTGCTCCTCTTCTTTCTCGTTCGTTTCCTGCGCTTGCATCGCTCGTCCCATGGGGGATGACCCTGTCCGCCAAATTTGAGGGGACGAGCTCGCCCCCAGATTCCCTTGTATATTCCCACCTGGGATGACCTTGACTCTACTTACCCCCTAACCAAACACCTGAAAAAGGGTCCATCCCACCTTATCCCTGCATCCAAACACTACCTTAGTTGTTAACCAAAAAAAACTTTACTAGACCTGAGCAAATCTAGTTCGCCCTGACTTGACCCACCTACCTTACTGAGCAGGGTCTCTAGACATGAGCAAAAATAACCTTAGTTTGAGTCTGGCTCAAAATATTTCTTTTATTTATTTCCCTAACCAAGAACAAAGGACGGTATGCTCCGTTCTGACCTAAAAAAATGAGGCTCAGGACATTCGGATGTCAATTATGAGGACTAAACATGAGCTAATTACAAAACTAATTGCATAAATGTAAACTAATTTGTGAGTCGAATCTATTAAGCTTAATTAGTCCACGATTTGTTAATGTGGTGCTACAGTAACATATGCTAATAATGAATTAATTAGGCTTAACAAATTCTTCTTCATCTGTGCAATTAGTTTTATAATTAGCTTATGTTTAGTCCTCATAATTGGCACCTGAATGTCTGATGTGACAGAGATCCAAACAACCCCTTACATCTATTTTGAGACAGAGGTATTACTTTGGAGCTAGAATTGCATTTGCTTTGAGATAGAGGCAGTGCTCCATCTATCCACAAAAGGATGTGATTCTTATTTTTCAAGGAGTCAAAAGGTTTAAAGTTTGACCAAAGATATATAAAAAAGTACTAACATTTATGATACAAATTAAGAACCATGAAATTAATTATAAAGTATATTTGTATAGTATATCTAGTTTAAGACATAAATAAATACTATTCACTATAAACTTAGTTGAAGTTAAAATAGTTTGACTTATATAAATTCTATAGTTAAGTTATTTAGTGGACGTCACAGCTTTAATTTTGCAATGAGAAATCTAGATGTTTTAGCTTGTTTGGTTGGAAGCATGAGCAACATGCCTGATAAAAAAACGCTCACCTATTCTTAAAAAAGTTGCTTACCTAAGGTGTCATGAGATTTTAATGATGCATTTTCACCTTTTTTTTTAAAAAAAACAATACTACGCCGTCCCAAAAATGGACGTGCTTTTGGCAATACTCCCTTTTTGTCTCCAAATGTTAGTCGTTCTAGACTTCAATGTCCAGGTTCAAACAATCATCCATGCATCTGTACACTACTTAAGTCTAGACACAGAGAATCTTTCCTGCACTTCCTCCAGAGCCAAAACGACTGACATTGCGGGACGGAGGGAGTAGATCTTTACAGGTACAATGTGCACTATATACAATAATCAGAAATACAATTATACTCGTATTCAGATGGCGCCAGTTGTTTTTTAGAATACTTTACTAACAATAATAAATACTATGCTCCACTAATTATTTCCTGAAATACATGCAGATCTCGTTGTATACAGTACTACTGCATTTACTGTTTTATTTACCCGATGCCTTTCCAGCGAGCCACAGTGCCACACGAGAAAATACTAGGAGTAGTACCAAACCGCCGCGCCCTCCGCTTCTTTAAATACCGCGGGTCTCTCCCACCTCCACTTCCCACTCTCCTCGCCTCCTCCCGTCTCGTGATCCCGTCCCGCACCCCCGAATCCCGGAGGAAACCCCCACCCCACGCGCCGCCGCCATGGACAAGGCCGCGCTGGTGGCCGAGAGCACCGACGACGGCGGGTCGTCGTTCTCGGGGCTGCGCGCGTACGGGCGCGCGCTGGCGCAGACGCCGCGGCGCCTGGCGCGGCGCGCGTGCGCCGCGACGTCGCCCGGGGAGGAGATGAGCCGCGTCCGCGCACGTTCCGGCCCGCGGATGGCGCGCGCGCTGCGGTGGTGGGACCTCGTGGGGCTCGGCCTCGGCGGCATGGTCGGCGCCGGGGTGTTCGTGACCACGGGCCGCGCCGCGCGCCTCTACGCGGGGCCCGGCGTCGTGGTTTCCTACGCCATTGCGGGGCTCTGCGCGCTGCTCTCCGCCTTCTGCTACACCGAGTTCGCCGTCGACATGCCCGTCGCCGGAGGCGCCTTCAGCTACCTCCGCGTCACCTTCGGTGAGTGAGCACTACCGCCGCCGCCGCCGCCGCAGAGCCAGCCAAAGATGGTGACTTTCGGCGATGTCGTACTCGCCGGAATTAAAAACCTTGGCTGGGCTTTGGCATTTCTCGATCGATCGATCCATCCATCAGCTGGGAGTTTTTGTTTTATATAGTCGCTCGATTTCGTCTCGGTTCGATCCTGTTCGTGCGATTTACGGCATTGGGGACCGAGACTGACGACATACGCTAGACTGATCATACGTTAGTTGAGAAGGATGGTTTTGTTTCTCATTAAATATTTGATGGTTATCTCAGCCAAGTCCATACGTGCTCTCTGCTTTCAGCTCGTCAAGTTGCCAAATAAAAGCTACTCCTTCCTGTATATAGTACAAGTATTCATGTCTCATGTGTATGAGTGAAGCCACCTTAAAATATCCTTGACCTGTCCCTGTTGATTCTTTGGATGTCTCTTTTTTTAAAAAAAATAGTGTAATTTTCTATCTTTAGCACTATACACTACCTCCATCCCAGAATAAATGCATTTCTAGCTACGCACATGGACAAACGCTTCTTTAGATACGTAAGTAGAAATATCTTTATTTTGCGATGGATGGAGTATTTGATTATTGATTATCGACACTGTTTTTTGTTCTTGAAACACCAGCATGAACAACAGAGGAAAAAGTTAGATTGCGACTCAACAATTTTTATGAGTGACTCACACAAACATCCATATCCAATTAATGCTAGCTGGAGGTCCCTTTCAGCAATCTTCAGCGGGAGGTTCGCCCTTTTAGTCCCTTCTCATGGGACCTCGACTTTCTTCCAAGAAGTGAGCTAGATGCATCCATATATGCCACTCGTTTTCCACAACCATCATGAAAACTGCCCTGTGCTTTGGATGCCACCTCCACTCTCTGCACTCCGTCCATGTAGTAACAATGGACAGCGACTGCTAATTCTACAGCAGTATATGCGTGCATCATGCATGTTCTTCAGTCCAGTCCATGACCATGAACCTGCGTGGTTTGCCATGGTTGTCATATATGCAGGGGAGTTCGCGGCGTTCCTGACGGGCGCGAACCTGATCATGGAGTACGTCTTCTCCAACGCCGCCGTGGCGCGCAGCTTCACGGCGTACCTCGGCACGGCGGTCGGCGTGGACGCGCCCAGCAAGTGGCGGATCCCCGTGCCGGGCCTGCCCGAGGGGTTCAACCAGGTGGACCTCGTCGCCGTCGGCGTCATCCTCCTGCTCTCCGTCTGCATCTGCTACAGGTCCGTTACTATATTGACTACTGTTGGTTGTGTAGTCAGAGGTCAATGAGTATGCCATTTCATTTAAATTTGTCTTTTTTTCTCAAAAAAATATTTTGGTAGGAAAACGTTGCTTTGTCTTTATAGATATTGCTGCCTACAAGTGTCATTCTACTTGTCTTTTCTCTTGGTTCTCAGTCTGTATGTTCTGCACTTGCTGTCACACAACTTTTTGGCCATATCAGAGTCCTTTCCTGCAGAGGGTTCAAATTTCAATTCAAATATTTTAGTATCCATTGTGGACAATTTGATCCAAATTTTCCATTTTTACAATATAAAAATATCCTTTTCGTCCAAATTTTCATCACCTGACCGATGTATAGGTGCATCTGGTGGTCTTGTACTTGTTGCTGATTTCATTGCTTGCTCTGCTCTGTTCTGATCTGCCACCAGTTGTGATCTTGTTCAGAGCAAGTGGAACCGATTCACATCTCCGGTTCTATCTGTCATCAGAAAGGAAAGAATCTTGCCCATCATCCTTTCTGCCATGATCCAAAGTTTTTTTTTAAAAAAAATCTTTTGCGGTAATGCAAAGCAAGTTTTTTCCCCCGAAGCATCTTCATCCTTATCAAAATCGAAAATTCGACAAATAGTTGTTGCTGAATGCTGACGACGATACGAATTCCTCCTTTTCCATGGTCGGGCGCAGTACGAAGGAGAGCTCGGTGGTGAACCTGGTGCTGACGGGCGTGCACGTGGCGTTCATCCTCTTCATCATCGTGATGGGGTTCGCGCACGGCGACGCGCGCAACCTGAGCCGCCCCGCCGACCCGGCCCACAACCCCGGCGGCTTCTTCCCGCACGGCGCGGCGGGCGTGTTCAACGGCGCGGCCGCGGTGTACCTGAGCTACATCGGCTACGACGCCGTGTCCACCATGGCCGAGGAGGTGGAGCGGCCCGACCGCGACATCCCCGCCGGCGTCTCCGGCTCCGTCGTCCTCGTCACCGCGCTCTACTGCCTCATGGCCGCCTCCATGTCCATGCTCCTCCCCTACGACGCGGTACGTCAGTGTGCTCGCCTTGCCTGCGTGTCATCCCTGACGTACTAACGTTCAAGTCCCGAGTGGAATAGGACATGAGGTCGGCACGCACAGTCGGGTGCCACAGTGACAGTGCCACGCTTTTGGGGATGTTGGTCGTGCGATCTGGGACGAATCTTCTCTGCTGTCCCAGTCGCAATCGCAGAGGACGTCCTGCAACTTTCTGGGATTGAAACAAAAAAAAAAGAACTTGGAATTTCACTATTCTGCTTTCCTAGTGGACACTGGAGACATGTACTGACATGGACTTGTGGCAGATTTCTCACCTGTGGTTTCGGATTTTGTTTTCCTGTAGTGCAGATCGACCCGGAGGCGCCGTTCTCGGGGGCGTTCAAGGGGCGGGACGGGATGGCGTGGGTGTCCAACGTCATCGGCGCCGGCGCGAGCCTCGGCATCCTCACGTCGCTGATGGTGGCCATGCTGGGGCAGGCCCGGTACCTGTGCGTCATCGGCCGCTCCGGCGTCGTGCCCGCCTGGCTCGCCCGGGTCGACCCCCGCACCGCCACCCCCGTCAACGCCTCCGCCTTCCTCGGTGCGTACTGCCTTCCTTCCCTGCCTCTGCCCTGTCAGTCAATGCCTCGGTCTTCTCGTGACCAGAGGCGACAGCCCGACAGCGGCGAGCCGCCGCGGGTCTCCCGTGACGAAGCGAACAGGACACGGGTTTCTTGGTCCCGTGTCGTCGTCGTCGTCGTCTAATCTGACAAGATCGAAACGAGTCAACGCGTCGCATGAATCGAAGCCTCTGCTTTGACGACTTGACAATAATGTCCGTGCAGGCCTTCTGACGGCGGCACTGGCACTGTTCACGGAGCTGGACGTGCTCCTGAACCTTGTCTCCATCGGCACGCTCTTCGTCTTCTACATGGTGGCCAACGCCGTCGTGTACCGCCGCTACGTGGGCGACCCCTGCCCCGGCTCCGGCCAGCAGCAGAGGAGGGCGTGGCCGACACTGGCGTTCATCGGGGCCTTCTCGCTGATCGCGCTCTGCTTCACGCTGCTGTGGCAGTTCGCGCCGGGGGGCGCCGCCAAGTTCGGGCTGCTATCGGCGACCGCGGCGGCCGCCGTTGCCGCGGTCGCCGCGTTCCAGGCGCTGGTGCCGCAGGCGCGGGAGCCCGAGCTGTGGGGCTTGCCCGGGATGCCATGGGTGCCCGCCGCGTCCGTCTTCCTCAACGTCTTCCTGCTCGGCTCGCTGGACCGCCCGTCGTACGCCCGGTTCGGCTTCTTCTCCGCCGCCGCCGTGCTGGTCTACGTGCTCTACAGCGTGCACGCCAGCTATGACGCCGAGGAGGGCGCCGCTGCGGACGGAGGCGGCGGCGACAAGCTGCAGGACCAAGGGTGCGAGGTGTAGCAAAGCAGAGTCGTTGACGTAGGCAGGCTCAGCTTCGACCTACCTTTTGCTTTCTTTGTTGTTAGATTATTAGATATTTTTAATAGGTTCATCATCGAGTTAGTGCTGATGAATGTCTGTTCCTTTAGAAAAGAAAAAAAACAACCTGAAGGAAATAGATGGAGAAATGACAAGCAGATGCAGATGTAGTTTGCAAGATGGAATGTGATTACGGATGGACTAACAAAAAAATATCGCGCAATCCTGCTATATCCAATAGACAACACACACACGTAACTTAAAGCAAGGGTTTACATCTAGATTAATTAAAAGGTGTTGTAAGAATCAGGTAAAATATTCCATCTCTACACATAAGTTTTAAGTTACACAAATTCTAGCAAATTTTATTTAAAAAAAGTTTTAAGTTACACAAATTCTACCTAGAATTCTTGAAACTGCACTAAGGGTCCGTTTGGCAGAGCTGTGCTCCCTGATTCTCCAGCTGTGCTCCCTAATTTACTGGTGAAGTGATTCTATGGCTAAAAGTGATTTTCTTTGATTGTTTAGCATAAACTCTCAAAATCAGCATGGAGAATCACTTCACAGAATTAGGTGAAGCTACTTTTTTTTTAGCTCTTGGCCTCTTAGTTCATTTCAGAGAATCACTTCACAGAATCAGCAGAGAATCACTTCTCGCTAAAAAATGCATTTGGCAGCCAGAGAGCGATTCTCCGTGAGAATCTGCTCTACGGAGCGCTGCCAAACGGACCCTAAAATAATCATTGTAACTCTAGTAAGTCTAGTATTCGACATAAGTTAACAGTAAATAAGATTAGGTTGTGAGAGATAAGATTTGCCTCTGAATCTATAGTTACACTAGAAATTGCAACAAAATAATCGTCGTAACTCTAGTACAAGTTCACTATAATTCTAGCATAAGTTGCATTAACTAAAATGTAGGTGAGAAGATTTTAATTTCACCCAGATCTTCCCTTTCGTGTATACTACTAGATTGATAAGTGCGTTTCACTGCGCTGGTTTTAATCTCGCACACATTCTTGTGGTTGTTATGGTTGAAAAAAAGACTGAGAAAGCTCGGTGACTCCTGTCTGTTTCCATTGTAGAGAGCAACTTTAACAGAAGAGCTATATTCTGTAATTTATATTTGATGAGTATTTTGGAAAGAAAAGATATTCCAACATCTATTGTATCCGGCTTTCTAAAATAGCAAGCTATCTATCCTAACCCTTGAGTTCTCGCATGCTAAATATAGCTTGCATGTACCGCTAGCCATCTGTGTCGTCGTACTAGAAAGACTGTTGGAGTTTTCAATTTTTTACAGGGTTTTCTGTTTTAAAGATGGGCTAAATCATGAGTTTAGCCATCTATATTTACCAACTCTCTCGGAGTTGCTTACACATAGCGCACACACACTATTGCAGAGACCCTAGTTATAGTACGCACGCTATTGACCAGCTCTCGGAGGATAACTGTTAGCGAGACAGGAACAACAGCATGAGGCTGTGCGATTGGCTGCCATCACAGTAGGGGAGCCTTATCTAACCATCGAAAAAGCTGTGTTCCAACAAATAAGCTCGAGGCCGCCAATCCTCCGGCCGTTATATATTTAATACGGAGAAGATTTACACCCAAGTATGAAGTATATACCTAGTAAATTGCATGTACAGAGGTAATACTAAGATTTTGGTGAAAAACTTATCTTCTGCGACACAATATTAGTTATTGTCAACTTATACTGAATTTACACTTGTATTAGTGTTATAGTGATTATTTTGATGCAATTTTCTAGATAGAATTGGTGTAACTAAAGATTTGGGAACATTAAATCTTCACTGACATCTCCTAAATTTAGCTTATGCTGAATTTACACTTGTACTCGTCTATTCGAGTTACATTGATTGTTTTGATATAATTTAAATATATGTAACTTTAAATTCATATGTGGGGAAGGACTATTTCATCCAATTCTTATAAAATCTGGGTGTAGTATGGGAGGATTTTTTTCCCTGGGCATGATATAGTAAAACTGGAATTGTTTTTTATTATTAAATATATGCCCGTGTGTTGCACTAGGATCATAAATTTTTGTCCACACCTACGACAACAAATTTGTAGAAAAATAAAAAAAACTAATAAATGGTTTATAGGTTCACAAGGACAAGATTGGTTGTGGAAGGAGGCACGAGGGGCTGCTGTGCATGGGGAGGCGGTAGGCGGTCTACTCATCATATTAAACCTTAATTAGTAATCGGATACGGATGCGTAAGCTTCGAGGATCTTGTATTGGACGCGGACACGTGGATCCGGTCTTTGTATCGGAACCCGGTAGGATGCGGACGCGTGAACTCTAAGTGGTAGATGATTCGTATCGGACGTGGATACATGAGCAGGGATCGAGACTTGATATCACCGAATATATGACGATGTTTACTGTCCTTTTAGGATGTATATGAGAGATAGATAGAAGACATAGAGATGATAACATGTTCAGAAAATTCGGACGTACGAGGAAAGTTGTTGACCGACGAAAACTCTAAAACTAACGTCGGGTGATCCGTGGAGTCGTGGGGGTCACGGAAGTCACAGGGACAGGGCGTTGCACTCTCCTCCCCGCTGACGAAGTCATGTCCACTGCCGGGGACGGAATCCAATCTTGACCTGAATTACGTCGCCGTCAAGATGCCCCGGGTCCCGGGACAAGCGAAAAGTGCGTGCGTGCGCATCACGTGTACGGCGGGCCGCCGCAGGATCACGACACATCCTGATCCGCCGACGATCCCCAACCCGGACGATGGCAAGCCCACCATCGGCATTATTCACTCGCTGGCTGGTGCGGGATGCCGGCGGCCGGCGCGCGCGCGCGCAGACGTCGCTGCCCGCCCCGGGGCACGCCGCACGCACACGGCGCCGGCGGCCGCGCGCTCGGACAGGGACGTCCATTCGGCGGAGCCGCCTGACGGAGAGCACGCACACGCAGCTTCGTCGAGCTGGCTGCTGGTGGTGGCCGTCCGTAGGCTCGATCGTGGCCCGGGCCTGTCCGGCCAACGTATCGCTCCACGAGTGGCTGGAGAGATGAGCATTAGGGTCCTTGCAACTTCCTTGCAACTTTTTTTCCCCCGTTGTGTCATGGTGATGGAGATGAGCATTAGGGTCTTGCACGTCGACGATCCTCATATTCATATCCAGTTGTGTCATGCTAATCTCGTGGAGATTTGTAGTAGTGGAGTGGAGCTGAGGGCCAGGTTCCTTAGCGCGTCGAGTGGATCGGAAGTGACGGCGACAAGAGAGCACGGTAGCTAGGATGCAGGTGGCACCGTGGCAGGGCAGGGTTCACCCACCTCAACAGACAGAACAGGCAGAATCAGGGCGTGTATCCCGTCCCAGATCAGTGTCAGTGTTAGTGTTATGGTGACGCGGCAACCAGCACTCGAGCGAGCGAGGGCTCCTCGATCGACTCGACCAGGGGCCGGGAGCTGGTAGTGCTCGATCGAGGGTGAAACCGTAATGATCTTGCGCCATGATCTTGCGAAGAAACCAACCACCTTCGTCTTCCTCCTCATCGTCCCCGAACGGTCGCGCGCCCACCGAAGCCCAAGATATATGGGGCGGCTGGGTGGACACTGGAGAGGAGAGAACTCCATCCTCGTCTTCCACCCCCGGCCAGACCTCCGTCTCCGTCACCTCGCCCACACCGCAAGTTGACGAACGTGCGGGCCGCCGGGAGATAGAGTGACAGCGACACAGGCAGCAAGCAAGTCAACCACGGCGCATGCATGCACGCTCTACCTGTGGGCTCTGTTCTGCCTGCTTCGTTCGTTCACATCATTCCCGATCGGTCGTTCCACTTCCACATGCCCATCCACGGTCGGGCCGAACGATTTAGGGCTATTTAGTTACCTTGTAATGGATTTCTAGCTGAAATTATTGTCTACTAATTTATATAACATTGATCAGTAGAAACAATTCTTGGCCTCGTTGATCAGTAGGAACAATTCTTGGCCTCGTTCTACACTAACCGAACATGCCCTTAGCCTGTTCGCAGAGGCTCACCGATCCCGGCATCAAGTGGTTGATTGGTGAGCACTGAGGACGGTTTTTTTTTTTTTGGGGGGGGGGGGGGGGGGGGGGGGGGGGGGGGGGGGGCGCGGGGGTGCGGCGGTACCAATTGTGGCAGTAGCACTGGTGCTCCAAGATTAGAAAAAAAAAAGATTAGGTCCACGTAAAGCAAGGTGAGCAGCAAGTTTGCAAGAGAGAGCTTCTGGTTAGGCACAATATTTGACTTCACTTTTATCAGCTGATGGGACCCACCTAAAGAAAATAAATGATGCTCCACGATGCAGCTTAAACATTTAGTAAAGGGCACCACTACCGCAAGGACGTACGGATATGTCGAACGCTCATCTATATCCGTAAATTAACTTTCTACGTGCTCCGTTAATTATTATGTTTTGTCTGGAACACTCGTACGATCGCATGTTCCACCTTCCATACCTCTGCAAAGGGATGACGTCATGGATCTCTCTTGTTAAACGTTATGTAGATTATATTTTAATTTATTGCCCAACTAACGTTGCAACATCTAACTATGGACCTTGTATGGAAATGAAACACATATACACACGGGACGCCTGCGTCTGCGCCTGCTCACGAAACACTTGCAACATAAAGCCACTACAATATATACAACACATAGACAAAAACACTGGCAACATATGTCTAAAGTAGATGAAACATTCTGAATAGATACTAGCAACATACATGTATAGCCATTGCAATAATGTGACATTCAGATCTACTTTTGCAACATCCGTATCATGTACACAGGGACCGCTTGCGCCTACTCAAGAAACACTTATAACATAAAAGCACTTTCTACGACATACGTCTGAAGCAGATGAAACATTTAGAACATATGCTTGCAACATATGTGTATAGTCACTGTAACATATGCAATATTCAGATAAAACACTTGCAACATACGTCTGAAGTAGATAAAACATTATGAATAGACACTTGCAACATATGTGTATAGCTATTGCAACATATGCAACATCCAGATCTACTTTCTTCAACATCCGTATGGAACAGTTGCAACATACATATAGAACATCTGAAGCACTTGAACATATGTTTACAACATACGTTTTAGTGCAACAAGGGCGGGTGGCGCGATGAACTGGCGCGGTGTAGGTGGCCCTGTGACACGGCCGTAGCAGGCGAGGCGCGCGATGGTCAGGGTGAATCCGCGCAGGTCAGAGCGAGAGGCGCGAGTAGGGCGCGTGGAGGGGTCCATCCGGATGGACGGACATCCGCTTCGTAGCATGATGAAATTTTGGCATAGTATTGACTTTGGTTAATCAAGCAAAATAAAATTTTAAGTCGGTTATACAAATATTTTATATGTGGCTCTAACATATTAGGGCCCATATCGAAATAGTTGCTATTTACGTTGATTATGCTAAGTTGACTCACAATGTGATCAGATTTACTTATATTTGTTGTCTATAATTTTTTTAGACCAAAGACATTTTTGTTCACATACATGCAAGTATAAACGGTGGACATACTTTGCCCTAGCTGGTCATTGAACAAAGCTCTCCATGCATGTCGATTATGTCCTCTTTTGGTATACATGCATGCATGTCACGTATGACGAGGCCTCCGTACATACATACGTGCACATATTGCCTTAAGTTGTGTCCATGAATTAAAATATAACCGGGCCTACTGGGCAACTGGTGCAGCCTGGAGCAACATGCAGATGCTTAAAATAAATCAACCTGATGGCTTGTTTATTAAAAAAAGCGGGACGGACGGACGGACGTTCGTTTCCTAGCATTTCCGTATAGTAAAATAACTTCTCATAGCACATAAAAAATATCAGTAATACCTTTATCTTTTTTTCACTTCTCTTATTTGTCTCCCTCTCTAATTTTTCATTTTTTTTCTTCTCTCTTTATTCACTTGCCTAGCCCCTTCCCATTTGCACCGCCTCCCTTGCCTCTGCCTTCGCTCCGCTCGTGCTGCTTTTGCCTCCCTCCGCCCCACCTTGCACGGAGGAGTTTGTTGTTTGCCCTGGCTCTACTCTGACTATCGTCTGCCACGCCCTAGGTATCTTCTGTCTCGCCCTTGCATAAAAGGAGCAATTTAGAAAAGGGTCCACGTGCATGGAGGGAGTAGCTTGGGAAGCCACCCCTTTTTTTTGCTCTCATGGTCGATCCTGACTCTAGAGAGTGTTTTTTCTAGGCGGAGTAGAGCGGAACATTGGACTAATAATTAGATCAAATTAATTGAAATTAGCTAGTTAGTAGGTAAAAAATTAGCTAAAGACTTGGCTAAAAAATTAGTCCATCTATTAGCTCCTTCTGCTTGGATATGCTAGAGCTAATTGTATCAAACAGACTTTTAAACTGAGCGAAAGGCAAGTAGCTCCATCAGATGGTCTTCGCGAGGTCCAGATGCTCTGAAAGGAGGGAGGTTCAAGCCGGCATAGAATCAAAGGAGCTACATATTTACGGGAATAGGAGAATATGATCGCTAAGCTAGCTATTGCTGTCAAGTGTCCATCTTTTTTCTTATGCTCATGGAACCGGAAAGATGGCATCAACACGAAACTTGCCCAAGCAAAAAGGTGAACTTGATCAGAACAAGAGGGAGAGTGAGGGTCGCGTTGCCACGGATTCGAGGAAACCGGTTGGCATGCATGTGTAATGCGTTGCAAGATTTTCTAGATTCGGCATGTCATTGTCTAACCATAACTGTGTACGGACGAGTGTGATCTTGTATTGGGCTCCCTTTGGATTATTAGTCAAGTGTGCGTGGTGCCCCGGCTTTTGATTCATAATAGAGATCCAACGCAACCCGCGGCTTTTCCTTCTTAGATATGCAAAGCAGCTAGATTGCTTATGAGCTCGTAAACAGACTTAAATTTTACGTGTTATTCAAAAAACTAAAACTATTCACTGGTACACTGGCAACGTGTCTTGCATCCCTACTTCTCCTCCTTTACCTCCGAACGCCACTTTGATCTGTCATCAAACCTTCTCCCTCACTGCCGCCTAGTCTTGGCGTTGTACTGCTCAAGGTTCTAGGATTGGCACCAAATGGGCCAAATTCCATTGAAATTCATCCAACTCGTTAAGGACCAAGACAAAATGAAACTTGTAGAAAAAAGTTTGGCCTGATTTCAATTTGTGGCTCCCCAAGACCTAAAAAAACTCATAGATACATCCCCTCGGTATAGAAGCACGAGCCTCACTCCAAAAAACCTAGACCTTTTCATTTTCTCCTCGCGCTTGGCGGTTGGCGGATAGTAAGCCACCTTAGATGTAGTGGTGTGGTGATGTCTGATCTCCCCTTTGGCCTCCTCTTTTCCTCCACCTTTGTGTTTAATCTCCTATACTCATGGAGGTTTCACGAGATCAAACGGTGAAGCTTCTTCCAGATTTGTTGTTCTTACTTCTTCGGTCCTCTTCCCTCGCTCATATATATTCTCTGTTTGTCCCTCGTATTTACATGTGATGTGTGGTTTAGCACCGAACAATATGGTTATATGAGGTGAGGTGATTTAAATCATAGCCCTGCTATTTCTGTAACCAGAGGCAACTATGAATTTGAGCCAAGTTTTGGCCAAATTTGTATCAAAACATGACTTCTTTGACTAATTAAATAGCTGAATCCTGGTCTGGATAAAAGCCTGTTCGCTTGAGCTTTCAGCCGCTTATTTTCAGCCAGCCAGCAGTATTTTTCTCTCACATAAACCAGCCAACAGTACTTTCAGCCGCTTATTTTCAGCACAAGCAAACAAGCTGGTCGTGCTTCGGTGGACTATAGAGATGCACAGGTGCCTATTGGTCCTCCTGGCTGACCTCACCCTGACCTAGTGACCTGTACTGTACATGGTGGCGCCATGAAGCACAAGATTTTCCACATGCCGAGAGCAAGAGAAAACATTGACCTCTGAATCAAGCACCGAAGCAAGCAGGTAGGAGTACGTCGTCGTCAAGATTCGACCGGACAGACGGAGGCACCGGCGCCGCGCATGCATGTCAACCTCACACGTGCGGCTGCGTCTCGATCGCGGCAATCCCGATCGAGATTCAAACGTAGCAAGTCGAGATCGAAATCCCGGGCGGCGCGACACGCGTAGACGCATGCAGCTAGTGTGCCCACCTCCACCTCAGTCAGGGACGACGTGTCCATTCGCGGCCGGCGTCGAGAGCTGCATGGCATTGGCAAGCCTCGTCGCTCGATCGTCACTCCTCCGCCTTTCCGCCCGCAGGCGTGTTTAAATGCAGACCTCAAGTTTAGGGGTATCATTTCAGGTGTTATATGGAAGTATTTAGATAGTATTAAAAAAACAAATTACATAAGTTCTCAGTAATCCGCGAGACGAATTTATTAAGTCGAGTTAATTCGTCATTAACATATTTTTACTGTAGCATCAGATTGTCAAATCATGAATTAATTAGGCTTAAAAATTGGTCTCGTAAATTAATCTCAATCTATATATTTAGTTTCATAATTAGTTTATATTTAATACTTTATGTAAGTGTTCAGATATCTGATACGGTAGAGACTAAAATTTAAAGTTGAGGAGGGGAAACAAGGAGAAACGCCCGGCGCACTGATTCGGATAGTGCGGAGTGCCGTAGGTGCGTCGTCATTGCGTTGCTTGCATCTGCAGGTGGATGAGGATCGATGAGACGACCTCGGCTTCGCCGCCAGTTCGCGAGTACAGAAACGGTTTCTTTTCGAAGTCAGGATTTTTTTCTCTCCCACTAGCTTAGCGGGTCATAAAAAGAAGGTGCCACTAAAAATAAGTGTGGACTCATGGCTAAATGGAAAAAAAAAATGGATGGAGACTATCCCACCATGCACTCGTTGGATACGCATCGTGGATTCATGCCACATGTACGTACATAATCATCTAACGGGTGGACTGCTGCATAAATTAAGAAGAACTAGTTGGAAAGAAAAATCATAGCTCGTTGAATGATCTACGGTGGTGTCCACGGGTACATGATGGAGATAGCCTCTACCCATTTTCCCCTCTAAACGTGGCTCCGCCCCTGCTCTTAACAGCACAACACTTCATTCACACCAAATTACAGCAAACCCCACTAGCAGTCATGACAGTGCAACGTCAAGCAAATAAGCAATCACGTTAGATGTCCAGTCGTGCGACTACTCCGCTCCCGGCCCCATCGTTTCCTCTCTGTCTATCTGCTCTTCTTCCAATTCCTAGCGCTATAATTCTGGTTCTCGACTATCGTCCAAGCGAGCATATAAAATCTCTGCTTCATGTCTCCCAGGTTCTAAGGAATGCATGGCAGATCAATAAGAAGGCATGGAAGGGATCCAGGCACATGGCTTTACCGTGACCTAGAGCGACGTCATTCTTGCGCGCATGAGATAGGGTCGGTAGGGGCAGAACTAACACAAAATTTAAGTGGTGTTACTATTAGACCTCTACAACCACACGAAAGAAAGACATATTTATATCTATATCTATACCTAATAATATAATATAATAATAATATAATTAATAATAAAGAGACAAAATTTTCACCTCTTTTTTTTGGCCCCATTAGTTTTGGTCTGGCCTTTCCTAACTACATGTAAGAGCATCTCCAAGAGTTCCCCATCTTTTGTTTTCCATAACATGGTATTTGTCAACTCCCAAACATAGTATGGGGAGGGAAAAAAGAGTCCATCTCCAAGAGCTTCCCATACTTTGTTTGTAAAAAAATCAAAATTTGGTCCCACAAGTATGTTTTTTTTGTCGCCATTTATTTTTCCACACGAAACCCTTCGTGGTCATGCGCCACTACGCCGCCGCCGCCTCCTTCGTTCGTCGTACACTTGCAGCCGGCGGCAGGCACCTCCCAGCCGGCCTTCTCCTCCCAGCCCGCCTTCTCCACCTCCCAGCCGGCTGCTGGCCATCATGTACTAGTACAAGCATTCGGCAACTTGTACGCGCCATCAGCAAGCCATCAAGCAATAGCAGGCGGTCAACAACATAGTACTAGTACCAGCAGGCAAGCAGGCAGACCAGCATCCGGGCAGCCGCGGGCGAGAGCGGAGACGCCGGCGTCGGTGATGCCACGCGCCGGGTGGCTCCCACAGACGGAGACGGCAGCCAGGCGGTCGGTGACGGCCGCCGCCGTGAGGCGCACGTCCATGGCCTCCTTGCCCTCGAGGGTCCTCTCGCGAGCATCGCCTCGTCGTCCTCGCTGAGGTACTCCTGGTTGAGGTCCGGCACGGCAAGGGCGGCCGGGGCCAGCACTGCCTCGGAGGCACGGATGCCAGTGAGGAGCTCTCGGGCGCCCTGCATGCGGCGCAGGACCTCGAAGAGGCACTCGTCCGGCATCGCGTCTAGGGACGGCTCCTCCCTGCGCTTCTGTCTCTTGGGCGCTGCCGTCACGGGCTCCGCAGCCGCCGTCGCGAACGCATGCGCTTCCGCGACCGAACGCCTGCGAGAAGGAGAGGAGGCGCGGGAAACTATCGGCGAGACGTGCGGGAAGGAGAAGTCGGCACGGGGAAGAGTGATGCGGAGCAACGGGGTAGGGCGCATTTTTACGCACAAAGCCGGACTATTTGCCAATTGCTAAAAAGATGGGGAAGACAAATGGGGAACTATTGGAGAGAAATTTTTCTCTTTTTTCCTAAAAAACAAGGATGGGGAAGGGTGATGGGAAATGGTGAAGATCGGGTAGAAAACTGCTAACGAATCTGAATCCAACACAAGACGAGCAGTCAAGCAGATTCATAGTGGAATCGATTTGGAAAACGAGCACAACTGCCCCCTAGGCTGCCGGACTCACAACTCAGACAGACGCGGAACCCAAACTAAAATTAGACTCATGCATGAAAGCAGCCCGGGCTCATGTCACGCACTGAAATTGGTCGCGTGGACACAAGACACGGACTAATTTAAGCTTTGGTCAAAGATAATTAATTCTAACAAAATAGCTTCCTTTTTATTTTACAACAAAGGCGCCCTACTTATATTGAAAGCAAATCGTAGCTACTGGGGATGCCAGCTTACCAAATTTTACCGCAAAACATTACGAAATAGATCAAAGATAGAACGTTACATCGTCCAGAATTCCTCTATAAATTGTACATTATATTGCAACCCACATGTTTACTATTAATCTATCTATACCAAATAACGCGCAACATCGGGATTAATGTGCCCGCCTCCGTTAGTTGATTAACTGAGGTGGGCAAAGCAACCGCCTCCGTTAATCCACGATTAACCATGGCCTTTGGACGGAGGTGGTTGCAATGCCCGTCTCTGTTAATAAAAAAAATGTCCGTCTCGTAAAAGATTTGTGTAGTAGTGATATATTCTTTGTCAACTGTATGTAGATGTAGTGTTGCCGCTGCTGTTGATTTCGTATAACAGAGATCCAATAGCGTGCAACATCCGTTTCCATTCCCTTCTACTCAACCTCCGAACGACGCCACATCTGTCACCAAACCAACCCTCTCCCTCTCCTATTTTCCCACCACCACCACCACCACGGTTTTTAAAGGGGGTGTCGAAAGCATATTGTGTCATATTTCTTTGACTAGCAAAACGTATCCGTGCATTGCAACGGACCTGATACATTGGAATCATACTTCATGCTACCGTTGAATGCGGGTTGTTCTAACTCGTATATGCACAAATCATGAGTCCGATCACATATGGAACATGTAGGGTGTAAGGGCAGGGTAGAGTTGTCATACCACATTTGGATTAGGTTTATTGACAAGTGGAGAATGGACTCGAGGCCCGAGGTGAGTTTCTAGAAGCGAGGTGAAAAGGAACTCTCCCTCTTCAATATTAATTAGGTAGTTATAGGTATATAGGTTTATTGACAATCCCATAATACAAGTTCAGTATAAATTTATCATAAGTTGATGTTTAACTAAAATTCTGTAGGAGAGAAGATTTCCACCCAAGTCATAGTTTTATTCCTTTCATGCATACTATTTAGGAGGAAAAAAGGGAAAGAAAAAAAAAAGGTGTGGGAGAGAAGATTTTCACCTAGCCACCTAGCAGATAATCCTTATTAAAGCTGGATTTAGACCCAAGTACCTAATAAATAGTATCGACGCAAGGGAAGAGCATGTCTAGGAGTTTCGTATAATTTACTTGCCAAACTAATAAATCTAGCAATTTAATAAAAGAAATAGCAACTTTAAATTTTGTTCTTCTCCAACAGTAACCAATAATATATTTCTAAACTTTAAAAATTTACAGTAAGGGTCCACATCTATTTGTTTTTTCTTGTTTACTAGAGCCAATCATGTCTTTAACGGCGACCGGCGCAACCATATTGTAGGGTAATGAGGATGCTACGCTAGCAAAAAATAAAAATTTTCGACCCCATAAACTAGGAACTACTGCTAGTTATAGATCACGGGATTACCACTAGATGCGCAGGTGCAGTGTAAGCGTCTCGATGTAGACGTACGTGTAGCAGCAGTGCCGTGCAGTTGCTCATGTCCGTCCTTCTCATGTAGTTCGTCCTTATGCTCCAGATGCAGCACCTCTGAGGTATCCACACGTACAGGGAGGAAACATCGCGCCTCCGAACTGCTAGGTCCGCGAAGAACAACAGGCTCGGACGTGGGATAGGCGGCGACTGCCAAAGTGGCGTGATCACCCTATCCCTGTCACTCACCCCTCTTATATAGGCATCCCTAATGAGCTCCCGAATTAGAGGCCCATTAGTAACCTAAGCCTTGTCTAATTCGGATCCAATCTGAATTAGGCTTCCAGCTCCTTACACATGCGACCCTTTGGGTTCACGCACACATAGACATGGCCCGAGTACTCCTACTCGGCCAATAGTTGATAGCGGCCTCTAGCAAGGCGTGCCAACTCCTATGTATACACAAAGATCATATCAAACACACAACCATAAAACTACATACATGTTATTCCCTTGCCACACGATATTTGGTCCATCTCATAAGTTAACACTTAACCCAAGCACGGCCATGCATTTATTGATCCAATCATTCGAGTGGTCCAGTGATATCTCTCTCATATGGAGAGGGGCAAATTCCATCTTGATTGACTGTGTCTCATAGCATGTTTCCTGACAAACCCGAAAACCACCTTTATAACTACCCAGTTACAAAGTAGCGTTTGATAGTCCCTGAGCAGGTCGTTTCACATCTTGAATACATACGACAATCTCAGGTCCAAGGACATAACATACAGATATGTATAGAGATAATTACAACATCTCACTTTGGGTCAGTCCAGCCCCATGTCATACATGTGCCCACACTATTAGTTTTGACATCTCTATGTCCATGACTTGTGAAACATAGTCATCAACCAATATATATGCTGATCTAATAATCATGTGTGTCCTCACACGAACTCCGATCAGAGACAACTTTAGAATAACCATGCAAGTAAAAGAGTTTCACAAACAATTCACATAATTGCCAATCGTTACAAGTTGCCTTTAATAGATATTCAATGAACTCATAATATATTATGGATACAATGCAATATAATCGTCTCTATGATTACCTCTATGGCATATTCCCAACACATACATCACGCCAAGCGTCCCAGCCGGACCAAAGGCCAGCGAGGAAACAAACCATGTCAACAATATATCTCGCGACAAAAAAAAAACTCTCTCGCACAAGAAGTATTGTGAAAATAGGTCCACGGAGGAGGGATATAGAGTTTTCTCAACTTTGGAAACTTTGGAGCTGAGGAGGATATTTAACAACTTTTTATTTTTAAATAGCGCTTTTACTAAATTGTTGGAGGATAGGGAGTTGCTCCTTAAAAAAAGATAGGGAGTTGTTTTACCAAACTCTTGGAGACGCTCGAATAATACTAGATTTAAGGTGATTATTTTGATGTGATCTGTAGGTAGAATTTTTGTAACTTAAAAATCGACTGTGGGGGAAGGACGAACCGGTTCCGTTGTTGCAAGAAAAAATATTCTAATTTCACCCAATTGTTGCAAAATCTATAGCGTTAGCGTAGCAGGAAATATTTTCACTCAAGTATGATATATCAAAATTAGAATATTTTTTCTTCTAACATGCCCATAAAATTCGGATATAGTGGAGAACTTCTCAACTGGACCAGAACTGTAAAACTAACCTCGGTTGCAATTAATCAATACGTGGACTTGCGGGGACGGATGAAGTCGCACGGCGTTGCCAATCTCCTCCCCGCTGACCTGTGACGAGTGACGACCTGACCTGACCAAGCACCGCACGCCCGGAAGATAGATGTCCACTGCCGGGGACGGAATCCAATCGATCTTGACCTGAATTACGTCGCCGTCAAGATGCCCCGGACAAGCGAAAAGTCGCCACCATGCTGCATGCGTGCGGGGAAATCAAGATCACGTACGGCGGGTGTGTGGTGCCGCCGGCGGCTGGAAGCCTGGAACGCGCATGCTGGCCACGCGCGCGCGCAGGCGTCGCTGCCCTCCCCGGGGCGCACGCCACACGCACGGTGGCGGCGGCGGCGCGCGCGCGGACAGGGACGTCCATTCGGCGCGGTGGAGAGCACGCAGACGCAGACGCAGCGTCGTCGAGCTGGCTGGTGGTGGTGACCGTGGCCCCTGTCCGGCCGGCCTCCGTCCGCGCGCACCTTAGCTTTCTTCCGCCGGCGGGCAACGTTTCGCTCCACGAGTGGCTGGAGACGACCATTAGGGCCTCGCACAGTTTCTTCCTGTTGCGTCGTGGTGATGGACTGATGGAGATGAGCATTAAGGTATTGCACGACGACGATCGCCATATCCAGTCGTGTTGTGTTGTGTCATGCTAATCTTGTGAAGATTGCGGTGTGGAGGGCCAGTTGAGTAAATAAAGCCAATCTGGATGGATGTAGGTGAGAGGTGGCAACGCAGGGTTCACCCAGACCAGACACAGATACAGACACAACAAGAAACGATGTAGAATGAAATCTCAGATCAGTGTCATGGTGACGCGGAGACCACGGACCAGTAGCACTGAAACGATGTAGAATGAAATCTGTAGCCACTGACTGGAGCTGAGGATTGATTCCCAGATGCGCCATGCAGGGTCTTGCCAAGCCACCTTCCTCTTCCTCTTCCTCTTCCTCTTCCTTCCACGAAGCCCAAGATGGGGTGGCTGGGTGGAGAAGAGAGAACTCCACCTTCTTCCACCTCCCGAGTCCTGACCTCCATCTCCGTCACCTCACCGCGAATTGACGTGCGCGCCGCCGCCGCCGGGACCGGGAGAGTGACAGGCAGCAAGTCAACCACGGCGCTCGCTCTATCTGCGATTCTGTTATGCCTGTTTCGTTCGGCATTTCCGATTGGTCGTTCGTTCCACTTGCCGATCGATCGACGGCCAGGCCTTACGCTTCTGTTCGCAGAGGCTTACCGATCCTGGCATCAAGCAACAGTGAATGGTGATTGACAGATTGGTGATGAGCAGCGGACGGTTTCTTTTTTTTTCTTAGCAATTGTGTGGCAGTTGCTCTGCCTTTTCATTATAGGGGTTGTTTAGTTGCCAAAAATTTTGGCAAAATGCAACTGTAGCATTTTCGTTGTTATTTGGTAATTAGTGTCCAATTATGGTCTAATTAGGCTTAAAAGATTCGTCTCGTCTATTTCGTCTAAACTGTGTAATTAGTTTTATTTTTTATCTATATTTAATGCTTCATACATACGTCTAAAGATTCGATGTGACGGAGAATCTACTGTTCTTTTACAAAAATTTTTGGAACCAAACGCTGCCATAGTAGAATCAGGTAGCAGTAGAAAAATATTCAGTAGTCCAGGGTCTTCGACATCGGGCCATGCTGCAAGGCCAATGGATGAGATCACCTTTGCCATTCCATCATGCATCACCTACGCGTCACCATCAGATGAAAGCCGCCCAACAGTTACACAGCCACGCGTGGGCGTAAAATCTACAGCCAGCTGCCTGAACCAGAGGTCTCGTCCAGGTCCAGCACTCTGCCGGCCGCTCCATCAATATCGCAAATAAAAGCTACTCTCTCGGTCCCTTTATATCTATCGTCGTTGGTGCCATAAGTTTGACTCGATTTATAGAAAATAAGTGTAGCATTTGTATTCCAAATAAATTTATTAAAAAACTAGATTTAAAGATCTTTCTAATGATACTAATTATGTACTATAAATATTAATATTTTTTAATACATATTTAGTCAAAGTTGTTTCTTGGAAAGCGCAAACGACTGATATTTAAAGATAGAGGGAGTATGCGTGGAATTAAACTGATCGAAAAGCAGGCAGCTATTGCTATTGCATCGACAAGAAACCTGCTGAAGCAAAAGGGGGATATGGATCAGGACGAGAGGACCGTAGAAGAGTGAGGGTCGCGTTGCTGTGGATTCGAGGAAACCAGTTGGCATGCATGTGTGTTGTGTGTTGCAAGATTTTCTAGATTTGGCATGTCATTGTCTAACCATACATAACTGCATAATACAGACGAGTGTGATCTTGCACTGGACTCCCTCTAGATTATTAGTCAAGTGTGCGCGGTGCCCCTGCTTTTGATTTTGATTCATATAACAGAGATCCAACGCACCCCGTGGCTTTTCTTCTTCTTCTTCTTCTTCTTCTTCTTAAAGATGCAAAACAGGTAGGTTGCTTATGAGCTCGTAAACAGACTTAAATTTTATGCGTTATTCAAAAAACTAAAACTATTCATTGGTATACTGGCAACGTGTCTTGCATCCCTACTTCTCCTCCTTTACCTCCGAACGCCACATTGATCCGTCATCAAACCTTCTCCCTCACTGCCGCCTAGTCTTGGCGTTGTACTGCTCAAGGTTCTAGGATTGGCACCAGATGGGCCAAATTCCATTGAAATTCATCCAACTTGTTAAGGACCGAGGCAAAATGAAATTGGTATAAAAAGGTTTGGCCTGATTTTCCAAGACCTATAAAAACTCATAGATACATCGCCTCGGTATAGAAGCACGAGCCTCACTCCAAAAAATCTAGGCCTTTTCATTTCCTCCTCCTCTGCCTTGGCAGCTGGCGGATAGTGAACCACCTTGGATGCAGGGGCGTGGCGATGTCTGATCTCGCCTTTGGCCTCCTCTTTCCTCCACCTTCGTGTTTAATCTCCTGCTCGTGGAGGTTTCACGAGATCAAACGGTGAAGCTTCATTCAGATTTGTTGTTCTTACTTCCTCAGTTATCTTCCCTCACATATATATTCTCTGTTTGTCCATGTGGTTTAGCACTGAACAATATGGTTATATGTGGTGATGTGATTAAGTCATAGCAGTGCTATTTTTGTAACCAGAGGCAACTATGCATTTGAGTCAAATTTTGGTATGATTTTTTTGCCTGATTAAGAGGGTATTTGGGACTACTCTACTCTACGTTTTTCAGCTCCGCTCCACGTTTTTTTAGCTAAACGGTTTCAGCTCCATGTGCTCTGTTCGAGGAAAAAGGGTGAAGTTGTAAGAGCACCTAGGTGCTCCACAAACTCCAGTTTTTTATGGAGCTGCTTCACGGTAGAGTTTATGGAGGAGTCCCAAACATTCCCTAAATAGTTGTACCCTAATTCGCAAAAAAAGAAAAAAAAAAGAAAAGAAGCTGAACCCTGGTCTGAATTTTGTCTGTTTGGATAGGCTCCGAATTTTTCATTTTTGAGTATTCCTAGAACCCTGATCCCGCTGACCTCACCTAACCTAGCTGACCTTAGTGTACATGGTGGCGCCATGAAACCACGAGATTTTCCACACGCCGAGAGCAAGAAAAAATATTGACCTGAAGCAAGCACCGAAGCGTATGCATGTCAACATCACACGTGCGGCTGCGTCTCTATCGTCGCGTCGTAATCCAATCCGGCCGGCCGCAACGGCAATCCCGATAGAGATTCGAAAGTAGCAAGTCGATCGAGATCGAAATCCGGGCGGCGCCGAGAGGTGGCCAGCCTCGTCGCTCGATCTCCACTCCGCCTTTCCGCCCGCCAATGTTCCCATTCGTCGCTGCTGGGCTCGTGCGGAATGAATCGGGAATGGCCGGACGGATCCGCGAAACGCCCGGCCGGCGCACTCATCCAAGGAGCTCACCGGATAAGCTGATTCGGATAGTGCGGAGTGCCGTAGCGTAGGTACGTCATTGCTGCTTGCATCTGCAGGCGGATCATGGATGAGACCTCGGCTTCGTCGCCAGTTCGCGAGTACAGAGACGGTTTCTTTTCAAAGTCAGGATTTTTTTTTTCTCTCCCACTAGCGTAGCGGGTCATGAAAAGAAGGTGCCACTAAAAATAAGTGTGGACTCACGGCTAAATGGGGGAAAAAAATTGGAGGGAGAATATCCCACCCTACACCTGTTGGATACGCATCGTGGATTCATGCCCGTACACAATCATCTAACGGTGGACTGCTGCATAAATTAAGGAGAATTAGTTGTCAAGGAGAATTAGTTGGAAAGAAAAAACATAGCTCGTTGGATGATTATGTATGGACACGTGACCAAGAATCTACAATGGGTGTCCATGTGTACATCGTGGGGATAGTTTCCACCTATTTTTTCTCTCTAATGTGGCTCCGCCCTTGCTCTTAATAGCACGACCCTTAATTCACACCGACGTGCAGTAAACCCCGCTAGCCGTCTTGATAGTGCAACATCAAACAAGTAAGCAATCACGTTAGATGACCAGTCGTGCGACTGCTCTGCTCCCGGCCCCATCGTTTCCTTCCTGTCTATCTGCTCTTCTTCCAATAGCAAGCGCTATGATTCTGGTTGTCAAGACTGTCGTACGAGCGAGCATATTAAATCTCTATTTCATGTATCCCAGGTTCTAAGGAATGCATGTCAGATCAATAAGAAGGCATGGAAGGGCTCCACACACACATGGCTTTATCGTGACCTGGAGCGACCTCGTTCTCACGCGCATGAGAGAGAGAGGGCTCCAATTGGCAGGGGCGGAACTAGCACAAAATTTGAGTGGCGACCTTTTACTAATTAACCTCTATAACCACACGAAAGAAGGTATATTTTTTTAAAAAACCAAGAATTTGAGTGGGAACAGGTGCACTTGATCCTTGTGCCCACGTACTCACTTTTGAATTCTAAAAAAAAATTCACAACTTCCTTATAAAGGAAGGTAAAAGAAAAAAGCCCAAGCAGATAAGTTCAGGATATTTTGGGAGTAGTTTTCTTTATAAAGATAGCAGGATCGAAGACCTGCTTGAGAGATTTTTGAATCATTCACAATTCGCAAAAGCCCTAAAAACACTAGAATTGACCCAATGTCCTTTCAAAAGACATGATGTACTAGAACATGAATTTACAAGAATGAAATTTCAACTTGATAGTACATAGAGATAATTCCTGAGCTACAAACAAAAGAAGCTAGGTGATTGTTGTCGACAAGATGAATAGTCTGAGCCGCAATCACAACGAAAGGTCATTGTCACCAAGCTGGTTATTACACGCTTGGAGACGAGCTCATATGGGGACTTTCACCTTTGATGGGCCCACCCTCCATGTCTTCCTCACTGCTGGTGGTGCCATTGGCAATGCCATCAGCAGGGCTCTCAGCCACGCCTTCGTTGGCTTCCTCGTCATAGACCAAATCAACCAAGGTTCCGTGCCTCCGGGGATGCTGATGGCTGCATGGTTGAGTTCGACAAAGAGCTCCCTTGCAAGCTTCTTGTCACCACTGGTGTCGGGCAGCACCCCTTTCATTTGTGAACAACGGTATCCAGAATCTCTTTTAGCCGTTTACTGACTTCAGATTTAGTACGAACTGGACATATTGGCATATCAATGTATAAAAAAAACCTAAACATGCTGGAATACTAGAATAGAAACAAAAAGACAAAGGCTACCTGCGGGCTTTTCTCTGTTCGGTCATTTTCGCCCATGTACCGAAAAGTGAGGGCATCACAGGCTGCCAAGGGAATGAGTCTCCATCAGGTAAAGATTTCGCCCACGTGAACAGCAGCAGTTAAGCTTCATTCCGAAGAAGCTTAATCCATTCAGTTTGTTTTCAGGGGTGGAACTAGCACAAAATTTGAATGACGACTTGTTATTAAAGGACCTATGCAACTACACAAAGAGGGTATATTTTCTTTGGAAACTAAGAATTAGAGTGGGGCACGTGCCCCCGCTCATTGTGTACTGGGTCCATCCAATTGGTGGGCACACATGAAGTGGCGTTGTCGGGCTCGACAAGCTGCAACTGCAAGCCACACGTGGTTGTTTTGATGTGTCGTAGGGTCAGGGGGTCTGGAGGAGCACGTTGTCGATCAAACGACATAGTAGAATGATGGCACCAAGCTGTATGAGTCATTGGGAGCAGGCCATCACAACAGTGTGATGCGTGGTGGAATCTAGCCCATGAGACAAATCTGGGAAGGACACGGAAGAAAAAGAGAGATGAAGAGGTGAGGCTGCTTGCTTTGATTATTGATCCAGGCTTTGCAATGGTACATACGACATATTCAGCAGCCGTATGACGACTCTAGACCAAGACCTTACCTATGTTAACGTGTGAGGAGTATGTTACTATGTTTCATACCCAATAGTGGGTACAGGTACAAGTGTGCTTAGTCACTCAAGAAGCATAAGATGGTGGGAGTCACATATTTAGGTATTGAATATTTTATCTATATATGTAACAAAAGTCATGTACAAAGGCTATGTATCTTAAAAAAGTGTATGTCTAAATGCATAACAAAGGCTATGTACCTTTAAAAAGTCAGATTAACTTATAATTTAAAACAGAGGGGAATATTTCTCACTCTATGGATCCTCCTTGTGTAATAATGCTATACAATCCCTGCATCAACATGTGCGATATCATTTAGTTTTCTATTACAAGAAAACAACCACTCACGATTGAGGCTCCTGGGGAGGGGATTCTGTTTTTTTTTTTTTGAGAGGAAGTCAGCTATTCTGCTCGTGCGAAATTGATTGAGATCGCTTGGGCCAACGTAGCAATTTATGTCCCAAAATCCAACAACTAAGTGAGGCCTAATAAAAGGCCTACATATAACTACCGGGCCTCTGATTTTCCCAAGAGAGATGGGCATTTTCCAACGTTTCCCCATGATGATATAACCTGGGCCATACCTTTGTTGGGCTTGCAGGACCAAACTCCAAATGCCTAACGCTAGCGCCCCAAGGCCCAAGCTAGCCCGGCCCGCCATTTTCATCCACTCGCCGTTCTCCCACACACAACACTGGCCGGCCGCGCGGCGGATCGCCGCCCCGCGCATCCTCGTCGCGCCGCCGCACCGCGCGTGTCTTTCGTGTTCGACGGAATGCCCCTGCCGACGGGGAGAGGTACTTGCCATTCCCCCTCCCCACGCGCGCTATATTGCAGGTGCCTTTTACTGTGTTCTCGCGTCACTGCCGCGGTTTCTGCATCCCCTGAACCCCCGGTGATTTCGAGGAAACATGAGCGTTTTCGAATTTCGACGGAGGGTTCTTCACGGGGGACTTATGAGCTCGCGCCATCGTTGTCTGTTTGGACCTGTGTCGCGCTGCCCCATGCGCGCCACGGGAACGCCTTGCGACGAGCTCCTCCTGCTGGCTGGCTGCTCTGTATTGGCTCTCGTGCACCAGTTGGGTGTGAGATGGATGTGCAGTGACTGTTTAAGTTGGTGACAGGTGTTTCGCAAGTTGTCAAGTAGATGTTTCTAGGATGGGTCCGACTCATTGATGGACGATTAATAACAAGCGGAGGAAAACTCATTTTGAAGCAAGAAACTTGCTCACAAGATTAACTGCAGATGTGATTTGCCGGGTGTAGATGATGGCCTAAATGAATAGCCACTTTAACACCACATTTCAAAATAGGCATCTTACTTTTGGTTTAGTCTGCTTGTCTTCTAAGTTCGTTCTGATATACATACAAGGACCTCATGACCTGCAGGGACTCCATCCACGCATTCCTTCATGAAGATGGCAGCTCAGGTTACTGGACACCTAGTCATCGTCGTCGTCGTCAGAACTCAATAGGTTTTCTACGTTTTAAGGATGGATCGTGGTCATGTGGGGACTTCTGCTGATTGAGAAGGACTGAACGAGAAGGAGCAATCACCTTCCCGTGGTACTGCCTGTCATCATGTGCTAAATTATTGTCACGTGAGTAGTGACACTGCTGCTCCAAAGATCTATGTCAGGGCTTACATTGACAGGTTCCTCATCCAGGTCAATAATGTCGTGCTACCGACCCCATCTTGCATAATAGCAGCACTATCATCTTGAACTGTGCGTAGCAGATGGAAGCGCAGGTGTGGGGGCCGGCCTTTTGCTCATCTGAAGTTCTGAACGGATCACCATCTTGTACATCAGTTCTGTTATTATCGTAACACTGTATGTTCTTAGCTATGCAAAATTTTGCTATTGTAGAAGTTCGTGTGGAAGTTGGATCTCTTTTCCGCTTTGCTTTCGTTTGCCCGAGCACTGCACTCGCTGGATACTGTTACTGTACTGAAGTACATGACGAGCTCTGGAAATTTCGTTAGGTTCTCCTTTGCTCAGGTGCTCTTCCTTTTATGCCCTTTGCATTTTCTTATCTTTAGTAGTTATTAGTTAAATTCTGTGTTGCAGTTTGTTATCTTGCGTTTTCTTCATTTTTATTGGAATAGTATTATCGTTGAACGTACCCATCTAGGTTTTATATCCATATTGCTTTTAGCTTGATGATTATTTAATGAATCATTCTGGCTTGAGCAATTGGTATCCGAGTGTCCCTGAGGATTTTGACAATTTTTTTTATTGGAACTTAAGTCTTGCAGCAATAATTGTTTACTGTCTGTCCTAGCTCCGGCATGGCAATGTGCAGGAACATTCTAGAAATAATAACGGACACTTTTGCTTCACTTTTAATTATCTAATGACAAGCAGTTGTTTCCAGTTTGCAAGCACAAACTTTTTTTTTCATTTTTTTTAAAATGAACTGTGCTATTCAGTACTATGCCTTTTCCTTTTTTTAAAAAAGATTTCTGTATTTTCATTGCTCATAAATAAACATTAATGTGATTTTCCTACTAGCATGTTGTTTCTGTTATGATTACTGATTAGTCTCCTTTGAGGATCTTGAGGTATTCGTTATCATCGACTCAAATATCTGTTTCCACACACTGTAGTACAGAAAGATTCGGATGATGTGAGGAAAGACAAATCCAATCTGTTTAATTTTTTTCATTTGTTGTCATTTAACAACTTATTAATAGCTATGGGTGATTTCTGCACCATAACGCGTTGGATCATATGTCATGTCCTTACAGAGTCCATTGGTTTACTATCTGTCCATGCGACATCTGTTTCTCAAGGTAAGCATTGTTTGTGCAGAAAAGCGGGCTCAAGAACCACTAGCAAGGATTTTAAAAATGACAAACATTGCATTTAAAAGGCCAGTTATCAGGCTCACCACTAGCCTTTTCTTGAAGACCATGCTTGTTCATAACCTTGAGGAGGCAGTGGCTTCTTGGAAAGCAAGGAAATCAAGTGGTTGATTGCCTGATGGATGTATCATGGGCATTTTGTTGGTCCAGTCTGAGTTGGCCCCCTGTGTGCCAGTTTGTGGGTCGGGCCTCTGCTACGCATTTTCCCAGGAGGGACCATCTCTTATATCTGCTGCATCCTCATCTTGGTGGCTTTGAATCTTGTGATGGTTACTTCTAGTGCCCCACCATCATGGCGTTGTCATATGTATTCTTTCTTTGGTAGCCCCAAGTTTTGCATCCATGCAGCGAGTCTGCAATGAAACTGCTAGGTTGAGCATCAAAAGGTAAAAGTTGAAGATTTCTATGCATATTTTACATGGATGACGTGATTAAACTGTACTTTGTAGTTGGGACCCTTTGATATTTTTCTTTTCCTCGGTATGTGTTATGTAGGGTGGGTCTACTTTATCATTATGGCAGTCACATGACCCATTTGCACTGATGTTAAGATAAACAATTTGGTGTTCAAAAGTCTTAATCATGTAACCCTGGGATAATGCTCATCTTTTGCCACTAAGGAAAGAACCCCGGCACATGGCTTGTCCTCTAGACTTCTTAGTAAGCAGACAGGAAATCTTGTTATTGATACGGTAGTTAACCTACTTGTTTAATCATCATTACCGCAGTTGCCACAAAACCCATTCAGATGAATCTGAAACCTGCGCAGTCATCGTTCCATTAATCAATCTAATGCTCTGGGACCATGTTTAACGGTTCTGTCTCTGTTCTGTATCTATATATAGCAAATAAATACCTAGCTCTCCGGATACTTACAGTATCCCGTGGTCTTTAGGCTAGAACTAACAAGTGCATGCTACTGAGTTACATGAAATACTTGTTAGTTAAGTATACTATAGACTCTTCGTGCATGTATTTACTGAGTTACATGAAATACTTGTTAGTTAAGTATATTATAGACTCTTCGTGCATGTATTTGTCTTTATCTTTGATGTGTTTCACAAATTGATGCTACAGTAATCCTTCTCGCTTACCCTCGGGCCTTGGTTAAGAGCCAATGTTTAGTTAGTTGATACTCCTCTAGGTGTCTACTTCATTTTATTGACTGGTTGTCTAAGTAATAAACTGTTGTTAGCCCTGTACGAGCTATTTTTTGCCCCTTCTTTACATAAGCAACAAAAGTAGGAGACAGTCCTCTGTTTTTCTTTTGATACATGCTGTAAGGAATCTTCATGCTTATTGGAGTTTTGTGGCCTTTTGTGTCGAACGTTGCCCCTTAGACCATCAACTTAGCCAGCCTTTTCTTAGTATCCTACTAGGGCAATTGATCCCACTTGCACACTTAAACTTTTGTTGCACCTTTCCTTACCCAGGGAACAAAAAGGTGGAGACCAGCTTTAAAAGATTAGGACATGAAAATCCCCAGGTGTCGGCATCGCTTATGCCCCCATCATTTCTTTAAAATTGAAGGTTTGTGATTTTCTATGTAAATTACCACTGTGTCTATGTATCCTTATATGCCATTATTTTAGGCTTTAGGGTCATTTCCTTTTCTTCCTTTGATTATGTTCCTCTCATGGTTCCCTTAGCCACCCGAAAATTTATAAACACAACACTTTCATTCCATTTATCGTGATAGTTCCATCAGCCAAATTAACCATTGACTGTTATTTTGTTGTTGGCCTATTTATTGTTGTACTAAGTGGGCAAACTACCCATAGATAACCTGTTAGGTTCAAGAGGAAGCACACTTAAATGGTTAAATAATTGAGTCTCATGACACCAACAATAAAAAATCTCCACTAGCTTGCAATAATTGCAATTGGGTGATGAAACAATACATATTTGGGCAAAACTCTGAAACAGAAAATTTGTCATTTATCTCACACAAACGTCCTATCTGATGGTGATGGTGTGGAAGGTCATTGCTTACAAAATCTTGGGCATGTAAGGGAGACCGTCGCTATTGACAGCATAAAAGGATTAGCACTCAAAATATTGTTATAGAGGTGACTGATTTTCGCCTATAATCTTGCAAAAAAACAGATTGCCACTTTTTTTGGGAGAAAAGGTGAAATACATTACTTTTGCACTATTGCCTACTTATCCCTTTATGTGAAAGCATTGCACCACTAATTGATTGCAGGATAGAACAGTAGAAGTAAGGAGACGGGGGAGGGAACAAAATCCCCATGGGGATATTGCATTGTTTCTTCAGGAGGCAGGTACATCAACTTCACAGTTTGTTCTCTATTGGACCCACATAGACATAGGTACAGATGACACATACATACACATCTCTGTCTGTCTCCTTCGATCTCCCTCACAACTTGATGTTTCCTGAAATCTCCCACGCATGCCTGCTGCCAGATCCCGTACAGTAAGTAGGGTTTCTGGAAGCCATGGAAAAAAATAAAATAAAAACGGAACAGCAAAAGGCAGCATTCTGGGGGATGGAAGGAAGATTGCCCGGGAAACAAGGGATCTCTCCACTTCCTTCCTTTTCCTTGCACAGGTCAATTCAAACCTGTCACTTTGTGCAAGTAGTACTAGGCTGCTGCTAGCAACTACTTTGGTTGTTTGGATTCTGCAAGCATAGTCTTAAATCTTCTTATCATGTTGTTATGGACTACCCCTGACATATTAAAGTTCCAAAACTCGTTAGCTAGAGGAATATTTATAAATGACGCGTCAAATTCTGATGGATTTTCAGTGCTGACCAGTTATTGGAAGTGTAGGGGCTTTGGTGCATGTAGCCGTACATTGCCATTGGTGTGTCCGGCTCCAGCTCCGGTGCCGGACCACAGTCAAGGTTCACGCCGAACAGCCGGAGCCGCCTTGACGACGGTGCTGAAGCTGCACTGCAACTCCTGTTGTCTATGTCCGATCGAGATTCTCCTGCAATTGTTCAGCAGAAATGGTGTAAGAGGTATCAGAAGACTACTTTACAGATCTTTCTTTCCTTTTTGTTATCAGTCTTTTACCTGCATGTTGCATGTTGCTATGATCATGATCCACTGAGTGACGGTATGCATGGGAATTGGCCGGGCTGGTTGGGTATGAGCCTGATGTGCTGTAGCACATTGGGCTCCAAGGCTGCTGCTCTCCGCCAGTGCTCTGTGCAGGCGCCACTACGCGCACGGCAGATGGTGGCGGTGCTGCAGCCACTGATGCACTCTCACCACGGCGCCTGTAGCTGATGAATAGGCGATCACCCATGCCAAAACCACGCATCCTCTCGAAGTGCACCACGTCGCCGGCGTCAAGTTGCTTCTCCTTGACGTACCGGCTCCAGCCCTTGGTGAGCACGTAGCTCTGGCTGCTCGTCCAGTACGAGTACCGGAACCGCCACGGCTTGCCAGCCTCGTCCTCAAAGGACAGGATAAGGCCTTTCTCACCGGAGTCGCCACTGAGAGGGAAGTACCTCTCGGCGTGCTGCTTGGGGATCACCAGCCTGTTGAGCTTGCCCACGTCGCTCGGCGTCAGGGGCTTCTCGAACAGGTGCTCCTTCTCGTAGTGGTGGTGGTAGTGTAGGTTTGTGTACATGGCCACACCCCAGGGCCAGGCCTGGGGGTGCTCTTGGGAGAGATGATTCATGGCCATTCTTCTGCTAGAGGAAAGAAAGAGTTACGGAGCGAAGAAGTGTGTGTTAGGTTCCTGTCTGCAGCGAAAGCTTGCCGGTGGGGAGGAGTAGCAGTGATGGTGTGTCGCGTAGAGAACCATGCAGGTGTCTTGGTCAGGCATTTATAGCCTCCCAAGCAGGACTTTGGGAGCGTCTATGCGATGTAGTATTAATATTTCCCTGGTACATAACATGAGGTCTTGATGCATTTGATCTAGCTTGGAGGAGGGCAGGAGTTTTTAATCTGGGCTAGACAGGAGGAATCAAAGTGACGGGCTTCAGAGGTGCTGAGGTTAGAATTTGTAGTCTGAGCTAGCTGATGAGGGACGATCAGGTGGTGGTACTTCAAAGTTGGTGCCTGGCCATTGTGGCCTAACCACAGCCATCCAGGGAGGTGGAGAGGAGTAGGCCCTACCATTGATTTCCATGTGCTCTGGTGGTTGGAGCCTACGTGAGACCACTGTCATTAGCTCCCCATTTTTATCTGCAGGAGTGTAGGTTTTTCAGTTCGATCTGTCTCTAGGACGGTGAAAGAAAGTCCTGATTGTATTAGGAGCTGAAGCTTGTAGAGTGTGGACTGTGGAGGCATGAGGTGCCCTAGGCTAGATTAGGTGAAAAGATGCATCGATAGATTGGCAGCAGTTTCATACCTGTGGTCCGCATGGAATAGCTGGTGGGCAATTACTGATCTCGCAGGATGTGACACTTGAGGCGTATGGACCGTGTGCTCTAACTATCACGCACTATTTTGTACTAGGCCTCGTTTAGATGCACTCAAAAAGTTGAAATTTTTTCACTCTCTCTATCACATCAATCTTTGGACCAATGCATAAAGTAGTAAATGTAGGTAAAAAAATTAATTAATTACACAGTTTAGTTGGAAATCACGAGATGAATCTTTTGAGCCTAGTTGGTCCACGATTGGACAATATTTGTCAAATAAGACGAAAGTGGTACTATTCATCGGGTTGAAATTTTTTCAGCATCTAAACGAGGCCCTAGTACCAGCCATTTTCTGATCTCAGATTCAGTACAATCAAGGGTTTTGTCAGGCCTGCCTCATTGAATAGGTGGCTGACCACCTAATAGGGTAGCAAGACTTCCATGTAACAAGCTGGTTCTGGTTGGATTCTTACACAATTGATGGAATTGGCTGTAAGATATTGTTTTCTCATTCAAACCATCCTTGTAGGACAACCTGCCTGCCTCTGTTGAGGACCAATTGCAAAGAGAGAATACTCTATTTCTCTCTGTTATTAGCTAACCTTTTGTAAGGACCGGTGCTCTTCTCAACATGGCATTGGGCATTTGGGGAGCACCTCTTGTTGTTAGAGGATTGGGATGCAGAACAGTTTATGATCTGTTTTCCTACATTTTTAATGACAGATCTGTATCAAGCGCTGTATAATATGAAGGACAAAATCAGCGATGTCGCTTTGCTTGGTACTTTGGAGACAAGTATTCCATCACATGGTTATGAGCGGAGCAGTACATGGTTGGATACATTGTATGCTGACTAATATATGCTCTTGTGATTTGTGAAGTATTATTCAGTTTGTCAACCTTTGGGAAACCAGAGGGGCCATTAGGGTCCCCCGTTCTGTTAGTAGGTACGGTCAAGAGTCCAGTAGTGACCGAATGGATCTTCAAAGATGATCACTCCGTTCATTCTGTTACTTGGCTGTTTCTAACATTTATAATTAGATTATTAGGTTAGTTCCATATATTCGAAAATCACAGATATTTATTTATTTTTTCTGACCCAGCCCTTTTCTTTTGGATCCACGACCAGAGAATTGGTGATATGTGATTATTATCTCACGTGGCATTAGCCTTATCTGTCCTGCTTTCTGTTCCTGGGGCTTCAAGTTCCCAAACGCCACAATATACGAACATTGGAATGAGAAATACGATCAAGATCGGACCTGGACAAAGATCTGCCCTGTCCAATTTCCAAAAGCTTTTCGAGTCAGATGGTATGATTTCTGTCCCAAGCACTTCCAGCTTTTTCCATTGATGCATGTATACAACTCACAGCCCTCACAGTTGCTTGCCTCCATTTGACGCAAATCCCCATACGGTATTCTTAACTTTGGTGTTTTCTGTGTTCATGAACTTCGGAATATGCAACAAGTGAAGTTGCTAATCATTTGCTACATGTACAGATGCACTGCAAAAGACTAGTATACTCGATGGCATGGCAATGGCAGAGGTAATCTTGATTATACTATAATTAGTCTATATTTAGCATCTCTTAGAGTATGAAACGGTATGAAACAATTGAGTTCAGTTGGTAGAATCTCTTAGCTTTCAAGGGTACTCCATTGCAGCTCAATGCAAATGATGAGCCCTTGTTCGCTAAAGTCGAATAGGCTTGTAGAGTCCCATGTGTTACATTTTCTAGTGGCCTCATGAGGATGGGATCATGAGAGGGAGACTTCATAAGCATGTCCCATTATAAAGGTTTTCATGACCATTCAAACCTAACAGGAAGACTCTGTGAAAAAAAAAACTGAAAAGATATATAGGTACAGAAATTTACATATCAATTCGATACTCTTGTATTAGTATTATTGGCAATAGCATATTTGCACGTATCACGTTGACCAAGAATGAAGATACTATATGGTTGAATGCGAATTTATTAAACATGTGGCAGGATGCACTACTAGATTGTAAACTACACGGGAGCTCATTTTGCAGCACCGGAACAGTGCATGCACTGGGCTATGAATTTTGACCAGAGTGCGTGATATTTAAAAGATGACCATGCGAGTACCAGTAGGGAACCACGCAGCAGGGTCCTTTTGCTAACTCAATCATGCAGCTCACCTGCCCCTCCCAAGACCAAGAGAGCTTTTGATAATGTAGGTTTGGTTTCTCCATGCACATGAATGATTTGGTATCTTGTGGAATTGAATACAAAATAACTCAAGATAAGGGGACACATGCTATTGCCCCTGGTTTTGTTTATTGTTGTGGTCTCGGTTCCCTTTTTCGTACGGCCATGCTTGTTTGGTCAGAGTTCATGCATGCATATGCATTGGGCCTGAAAACCAAACCTTGAGCGCCATGTTACTCTCCCCCTGTTCATTCTCCCAAATGCGGCCCTGGAAATGTGCAATCAAGCCTTACCCATTTGGACTTCTGATGGCATTCATTTATTATTAGCCAGGCTGAGTTGAACTATTTACACTTACAAGATACTCCACTTCAAATTGTAATTCGTTTTGTGTGTGTGTGGATACATAGATGTTACTATGCATGTAGATAGTGTATATTGATTGATGCGTATATGAAAAGCTATATATGCGCTTAGAAAAGTCATAACGACTTACAGTTTGGAACTTGGAACGGAGTGAGTACAAGATGTGGCATTGAAAATTGCTTGCATGACCTTTCAGCATTGATCATATTATTGCGAAACATGCCTAAATGACATGTACTAGTTTTTACCTTTAAAACTCTGCGTCTGCTAGGATGGAGATGGATGCATGCATCAGTGTAAGCTGCACGAGCGTGAAAGCGTTTATATACGGTCGTCTGTGGTTCCTGCATGGCACCAATAATGGCGGGCATCATGTGGCTATCATGGCAAATGCTTACTCACACCACATGCCCTGAAAACCTCTGAACCGCAACAGAGTCGCAGTAATATTAGGTGGGAAGAGAAGAAAAACTGGAGAAGACAAGGTAAAGGCCGTGTTTAGATTCTCAAATCGGGGGCTGCCGATTCACTGTTGAACACTGTAGCGATTTTGTTTTTATTTGATAAAAATTGTCCAAACATTGATTAATTAGGCTCAAAATGTTCGTCTCGTAAAGTACAACAAAACTGTGCAATTAGTTTTTGATTTCATCTACATTTAGTACTCTATATATGTACCGGCATTTTGATGTGACGAAGAATCTTCTTTTTATATAGTAGAATTTAAGAGTAAATTCTGGAATCTACTCAAGGCCTAAGATGCCGCCGATTTTATATTATTCCCCCTTGCATTGCGTAGTCGCCTGCCATCCGTTGGTGTTGCGTTTTGTGAGGAGGCAAGCAGCATCCAGGAGCACGCACATCTTGCAAGATCTTTTCGTTCTCGTCTTTGGTGCGTAGTAGGTGGTGGCAGGGACCATTGCTCCAACTGATGTCATTTCACTTGTCACTTCACTCGTGCCGCTGCTGTAGTCGACGCGGGCGAGGCATCATACTGTAAAGCTTTTTTCTCTTGTACAGTACTACTCACTCCGTCCCATAAAACATGTAATCCTAAGGTTCAAATCTTGTCTCAAAATTCATGTAATCCTAGAGTTTAGGTTATCTTTTCAGATGGATCCCACCAATAAAAAATATTGCACCTTTAGAAAAATAACCCATCACATGTTGTATTTTGAAGAAACATTCTAGATTGCTCTCGAGTTCTAGCACATGAGAAGAAGTATGTAGAAGAGACACATGCGTAATTTCACACTTCTACTAAACTTGTCTTAAAAAGTGAGATTTACATATTTTATGGGGCGGAGGGAGTAGCACGTTGCGTCGGAGACTGCAAGTGAAGTGCGTGCGTGTGTGCACACTGCACAGTGACTTGTCCTGTGATCTCTGGAGGTGCTAGGCGGCCGGCTAGCGTATCTTTGTGTGGTGCAGTGCAGTGTGCAGGGCAGAGCAGAGGCGCATACGACCCGGGCCTGCCGCCTGCGCGTCCCGCTTTTTCGCGCGCACTGAGGCCACATTTAGTTCTAAAATTTTTTTCCGTCACATTAAATATTTGGACTGCATTAAATATAGATAAAAAACCTAATTACACAGTCTGATAGAAAACAAAAAAAAACTAATTACATAGTCTGGTAGAAAACTATGAGACGAATCTTTTGAGCCTATTTAGTCTATGATTGAATACTAGATAAATACAAACGAAAGTGCTACAGTAGATAAAGAAAAAAAAATCGCAAACTAAACCCACTCTGAGCAGAGGCTCCTCGCTGACGTGACGGAGGCCTCGTTAAGTTGGGGGCAAACTTTATATTATAAACATCGCGTCACACTGTAGCAATTTTGTTTTTATTGAGTAATAATTGTTCAAACATTGATTGATTAGGCTTAAAATGTTCGTCTCGCAAAGTACAACAACACTGTGCAATTAAATTTTTATTTCATCTATATTTAGTACTCTATATATGTGTCGGCATTTTGACATAACGGTGAATATGAATTCTGCATAGTGAATTTGGTAGCCTAAACATGGCCGGAGAAGAGAAGGGCGATGGTGGTCTGTTTCGCACTGACTTGGCAGGCGCCTTCTGCCTCTTTTTTCTCGCCGTGGCACTGTGGCAGTGCCTGCACCTGCACCTGCGTTGCATGCAGGCCGTGGTGCGGTGCCGGCTCCATCGCATTCTTTTCTCGCTTCGCCTGTCAGCGAGCACTGCATTGGACTAGTATTGGAGAGCGGGCGGGCCTCGGTGGTGCGGCTACCAGAAGGCAGAGGCAGAGGGGGACAGAGCGGACGCAGGTGGTTGTGGCGAGGCGTGGCCGTGTGCACAGTGCCCGAATCTGTACATGTGTATGAGTGTGTGTGAGTGTGTGCATGACACTGTGGACTGTGGTGGCTCATGAGATGAGTGGTGGGCAGTGGTGTCATCACCCGTGGGTGGTGTATGGGCTCATGGCTGCTCCCACAGGGCTTTTCATCAGCAATCTAAAGGGTTGGTTGGTTGGGTGTGGGTGTGGGTGTGGAGGGAGGGTATAACACTGGTTGGATTTTATTCTTGGTGCCTGCTTGTTGCCCATATTCATGTGGATTTGTTGGGCCATTTTGTCTAGCCTGAACCCCTGCTCCCTAGCTAGTGCTTGGATTCTTTGCTAGCCCTACATGGACGAGTGCTCAAGTAAAGAGCAGGAGGGAACATGCAATGATCGATCGCACACACGCTCTCTTCCGTACAGAACCAACGAGTACAGTCATCGTGCAAGAGCTACTCCTCCTAGGTCGTCCTGGCTAGCTAGTGCTAGTACTACACTCAAGGCCTTGTTTGGATCACCTCCAAAAGTTAGAATTTTTTTACTCTCTCTCCGTCACATCAATCTTTGAACGTATGTATGGAGCAGTAAATGTAGATAAAAAAAATTAATTGCACAGTTTGATTGTAAATCACGAGACGAATCTTTTGAGCCTAATTAATCCATAATTAAACAATAATTGTCAAATACAAACGAAATGCTACAGTTCTAAATTTTTCTAACTTCTTCCATCTAAATAAGGCCCAAGATGTGATGAGCAAGGCTTTCGTCAGGGGAGGAGGGTAACGTGCGGCAGGTGCCTTTGCCTGTGATACGCACGCACGCGCTGCATGTGCGCCGTGATGCTGAAAGGGTCCGTTGGCTGATTTATTGTGTACTGATTGATAGGTTCGGACACGTACAGGCAACTGCACGGTCCATGCATTTGTACGTATATATAGGCCGATCCCTTCCCTTCCCTCCTGGCCGGTTCGCCCACTCGGCTCCTGGTCCGGCCGGCCTCCGGACCCCGGGACGCGACGGGACCCCAACGTACGTACGCCTGGGCCGGCGATGACGTACGTGGCTGGTGGCCGCGGCTGCATGCCGATGCCATTGTTAGGCGCCGCGGCGTTGCTCGTGGTCCGCCGGTGGAATTAACGTGCCGACCACCTGGCTCCCTCTCCCTGTCTCGATCGATCATCTCCCTCCTCCCCTGCATCGTCCTCTGCTGCGGTGATGCATGCAGCACCACCGTACCAGCACACCGTATGTATCTCCGCTGTGTGTGCCTCAGCTCGAGCGTAGTACTAGAGCAGTAGCGTACCAGCGTGCATGTGTGACAGTGACACTGGCCCCGGAGCGTGGAGGTGGAGCGAGCGAGTCTGGCGTCTGGCGGACGACGCGACTGTTGGTGGCCGGCTCGACTATTGGCGCTGCTGTGCCCCTGCAGGCCTGCTCATGGTCCTGGTGTGCAGTTGTGCACAGGGCAGGCAGACGCCAGGCGGTGTGTGGCACATGCACGCGCAAGCGAGCTCAGCTCATGCATGCATCAATGATTTCCCCCACTTTGCATTGCGCCCTTGCGGTCATCCGTCCTGACCTGAACGAACCAACCAAGGCCTGGTTTAGTTTGTAAATTTTTTTTAAACCTGATAAATAGTATCACTTTCGTCTTATTTATAAATATTGTTTAATCATAGACTAACTAGGCTCAAAAGATTCATCTCGTGATTTTCAACTAAACTGTATAATTAGTTATTTTTTTACTTACATTTAATATTTCATATAAAAAATTGATGTGATAGAAAAAACGAAAAAATTCTAACTTTTGAGTGCATCTAAACCAGACCCAAGTGAACGGAGCCGCCTCGTCCCGTGGCTGGCATGCATAGCCATTATACTAGCCATGCATGGCCACAGGATGGTACGGTGGGTGGCAACGCGGTGACAGGTGACGTCGCCGGCCGTCGTCGTCCCTCTCGAGCTAGTCTCGACTCTGGGGTGTTTAGTTGCACCAAAAACTTTACATCTCATTCCATTGAATATTTGGAGGCATATATGGAGCATTAAATATAGATAAAAAAATAACTAATTACACAGTTTGCATATATTTTGTGAGACGAATCTTTTAAGTCTAATTAATTCATGATTGGACACTAATTACTATAGCTCCATATGTGCTACAGTACCTCCAAACTTTATAGCCCTGAACTAAACACGCCCTCCCATTTCTGATCCCTCCTCCACACAAACACGCCCATTCACACGCATCATGCATGTGTGTATTATATATGTATAAGCTTATATGTACTCCCTCAATTAAGAAAAAATGCACACAGCCACACATATTGTTTTTCAACGAGTGAAATAATCTTAAGTTTGATAAAATATGTAAAAAAATACTGAGTAAAATGTACGAGTGGTACTTAAACTTGTCTCGTAGTGTTATTCATGTCTCCGAACTCTAAAATGTATTTTTAGGTACCCGGAATTGTCTTAGGGTGTCACCTAGGTCCAAATCTCTCAAAATTTCATTATCAAGTCCTTAAAATTGTCATAGTGTGCCATCTAGGTTCGAACGAGCTCCCATTAATCCACAAGTTGATGTCTAGCACTCTATCTACATGCTCTCAGCTCTCCCCCTCTCTTCTAGCTCCATCTCTATTCTCTACGCTTGCCAATCTAGTGTGGCATTATCGCATCATAGTCGCCAACTTGCCATTCCTAACACATGCCTTCATCTATCATTCTCCAGGCCATGCCGTCATTTGCAGTGGTGATCGTAAGTCCAAAGGTATTGCTCCTTAGGCAGAAGTGGTATGCGAACGATTGTTTTGCCATTAAATTCCTATTCTGGTCAAGAATGATGTGTGGGCCCAACTACTATGTTTCGTGTCAAGAATGATGTGTGGACCCAACTGCTATCTGCGGAGTAGATTGGTTCTATTTGGACAAGTTGAAGATCTAAAACTGCATTTCAAGAGTTTGGGAGCCTAGAGGCTAGATGACACTCTAAGACAAGGTTTGAGGACTGCCCATGTATTTTATTCAAATACAAATGTCAATACTATTTATACAGATCTAATCAAATTAAAAATTGATCAAATACTCGAAAAATAAGATGTCCACATTTTTTAGGGAGCGAGTATATATGTATTTGCGGAGGATGCATGGACAACTGGACATGATGGACGCATGCGACGATGCAATTGGGCGCATGAAAAGGGGCATTCAAACTGTTGTTCTGGTAGATCCAGCATCCAACCGGTGATGATATGATTGATCCATCCAGGGTTTTTTTTACCGACCGGTTTCCGGTAACCGCCGGCCTCCGGTAGCGGTAAACCGGCCCGGTTTACCGGTAACCGGTCGGTAACCGGCCGAATTCAAAATCAAATTCAAACCCCGCTTCGGTTCGGTTCGAGTCCGGTAAACCGGCCGGTTTGGAGCGGTAACCGGCCGGTTTGACCGGTTTACCGCTCCAAACCGTTTTTTTTTCTTTCATGAATAAAAAGAAATTTTGGTACTTCCTTTGCACAAATTAATGTAAAAAGACCACACAATGTGGTAAAAAATAACATAAGTCACTAAAGCAACAATATATAGTCGCATACAAATACATATTCGCTTAAATATATAGTCACTAAAACAACAATATATAGTCGCATACAAATACAATATATAGTCGCTTACACAAACAAAGATATAGTTTCCGCTCGCATGGTCAACTACGTAGGATGTATGGGAAGACCCCTTGTTGGCACGACATTTCATATTCGGCGGTGGACATAAGAGAGATACCGCTGTCTAAGCAGGTTAGCCTTGTAATCTTGCCAAGTTTGACCTGTCCATGCTGCTGTTGTCTCCCATTCTTGAACTAACATATTGTAAAAACTGGGGTCTTCCCATTCATACACCCATCTAGTCTGAGTCTGCATGGTCATGTCAGGAATGGGATAGCTATAAGTAGGCTGTGAGGTATCGCTGTAGGAGGAAGAAGAGTACTGTGGAGTGTCGTAGTCCGTCGGTGCATATGCTCTCCTCTGCGATGTCGGTTGTCCATGGTCACGGTCTTGAGTAGCATGTGTGAATTGGGTCTCGCCTGCAATCAACCATAATTAGTAGGCATAGACAGAAACAATTGTGTGTATGTAGGTGCAATGGATACCTGTGAAATGAAGACCTACATAACTACCTACTACTAGTCTAGCTATATATGTATATATAAACAATATAGGATTAATCTATATATATAGTCACTGTAGGTTTTAGTTCCTAACAATTATATTAGTGATACTGGTCATAATAAGCCGCCTTTTTATCAACTGCTCACACAGTGGCAGATACAAGGGGGGGGGGGGCTGGGTGGGCTGCAGCCCCCCCTAAGCTTGATTTTTGCCTTTAAATTACTGTAGCTTAGCCTCAAATTCACCATTAATCTTCAGCTTTAGCACTAAACCTTCATTATTTAGCCCCCTAGATGCTTATCCTAGATCCGCCACTGTGCTCACATGTGCCGTGCCGCCACTTGTGACTTTGCGTGTGAGATCCCACGTCGCCCTACCCTCTCTCCATGGCAAAAGAGATAATCAGCTTTCCTCCAGATGTGGCTTCTGCATGCTTGCAAACAGAAGAGGCTATATCTGCTTCCTCCTCGGTGCCTTTTTTAAGCAACGCTGTTTCTGGCCAATCTACCAAACAGACAGAGACAGGGCCTCTAAGTCGTGTCTTAGACACCCAAACAACATGATAACATGCATGATACTTTGCATTGGAGAGATGTCTAATTTCTCTGCAAATCTATTTATGACAGTCTGAAATAAACCACCTAGCAAAACGAGATTATGCATCGGGACTAGCTAGCCTGCCTAATCTACTAGTCTACGTGACAGTAATAATCAAAGAACACGAGGAGCTAGCTGAGGAAAAATATAAAAATAAAAAGCTTCAGGTCGCAATGCCCTCGTCACTGTAGTATTGCTTGAGCCAGCGCGCTATGATCCTCGTCTCCTTCACCCGCACCTGCTTCAGCCACTCCGGGTCCTCCTTGCTCGAGAATCTCAAATCCACGTGGTGCGCCCCTGCGTGCACATCATGTACACCACATACATGTTTTGTTTAAACAATGTCCAAATCTTATATTTATCTTATTATAAACAGACAAAACATATGCATGCATGGTCAGCGAAGAAAAAAAAGGCTAAACTGCTCACTGACCTTTGGGCTCCACCAGCGCAATGATGCTGTCAGAGATGCTCTTCAGCACGCTGCGAATAGCCAAACGGAAAAGAAAAATGTAAAAACGTCTGGTTTTTTTATTATGGCAGCTTACCAAGCTTGACCAAGCCATATATATATTTTTCTTGTCAAATTTTGTTTGAATTCATTCTTAAGTTGGAAAAAAGATTCTACTATATATATTTTCATCGAATCCGTAAGGGAAACCTATTTCCAGCAAATTCGAGTCATTACCCTCCAGTGCTCCACGGATCTCGCAGCCCATTGAAGAAGAGGATGTTGCTAGCAGATTTCTTGAGGACATTCGCAATATCCTGAAACAAAGAAAACCGATTTTTATAAAATTTTGACAAAAAAAAATCCCAACAAGCCCGAAACCAGCCCAATCATCATCGAGCCGCCATTTCCAGCGAGCAGCAACTTGAGCCCAGCCCAACAGACGGCCCAGCCCAGTAGGAAGGAATCCGTCGCGCCGCCACTCACGTATCCGCCGAACTCGGTCTCGATCCAGAACGGGCGCGGCGGGAGCCCGGTGTTTTTGCGGCAGTCGTCGACGACGTCGGTGAAGTTGAAGGGCGACGGCGGCAGCACGCTGCCGTCGCGGACGCCGTACGCCATGACCATCACCTCCGTGCACGCCTGCCAGTTCCACCCGTCGTATATGCCGTAGGGGTCGTCAACCTCCTCGGCGCCGAAGCACGCCGCCGCGCCCGTGTGGTTGTAGTACACGTTCATGGCGTCCCGGACCTGCTGGGACAGCAGCAGCAGCTGGGCGGTGGTGCTGCTGTTGCCGTCGTTGCCGGAGCTCGCCGCTGCCGCCTGCTGGCGGTTGTCGATGGCGCGGCACATCGAGCGGACTGGGTACGCCGGCAGCGGCGTCAGGAACCCCGACGCCGTCGGGTAGTCCGTCATCGCCGCCTCCACCACCGCTTCTCTGAGCAGAGACGGGATGTCCTGCACGCTGCTTCCACTGCATGCATTGGATGTGTGTGTATATGCGTGATCAGCAGACAGATCGATCATCGTGTAATGTCATCACTTCGATCGGAATAAATCCTGTGTTGTTTTGTATGAAATTCGTGCAAAAAATCTTTCTTAGTTTTGAGCACTCACTTGCACATGTTGAACGTACGTCTCAGCTGTGCCTGGCCTTCCTTGGTGGCGAGCGCATTGTAGAGCACGTCCCACGACTTCCGAAGCACGTCGTAGCAGTTCTTGCTCTCGCTCTAATCACACAATTATTAAAACAAGAAAAATGAATCCATGCATGCAAAATGAATCCATATACCCATGCATGCGTACCTTGAAGTCGTCGTTGATGCGATCGTAGAACGCGTAGGGATCGACGATGCCATAGAAGCTGAGGATGGGCGCGGACGACGCGACGGCGCCCATGACAACATGCGGATACTTGAGCCGCATCCACGCCGCCAGCATGCCGCCGTATGATCCGCCGAAGACGAGGACGGGCGCCGCGGGGGCGCTGAGGTTGGCCTTGAGGCTGAGCACGAACGATGCGTAGTCGGCGAGCGCCTGCGTGACGGTGAGGTAGCCCTTGGTGGCGGCGTCCCGGAACGCGGCCTCCCTGGTGCCACCGAACGGCATCGACTCGCCGTAGTAGCGGTGCTCCACGAAGACCAGCATGGCGCGGAACCGCGGCGCGGCCTCCCACATGAACCCGGTGTTGTTGGTGAACAGGTCGATGTCGCCCTCGTTGCCGGCGTAGAGGAAGATGGGCGCCGTGCGCCCGCCCCAGAACGTGTCGTTGATCAGGTACCGCTGCTGGAACGTCGCGTAGCTCGCCGGCAGCGAGTTGAAGTGGTCCAGCCGCTGCGTGTACCGCCGCGTCTCGTACTGCACCGTCGGCGGCACGGACACGCTGCCGTCGGAGGCGTCGTCGCCCGCGCGCGGTACCTGCAGCGATGATGAGGCGTAGTGGCGCCTCGCCGGCGTCGGCGGTCGCCGCCGGATGACGCGGCCTGCTCCAGCAGCTGCTGCGGCGGCTGCTTGCAATGAGAAGAGGAGAAGGAAGACGGCGGCGATGATGGCTCTCTCCATGACGTTGCAGATTGATTGACTCGTGGTGAATGAGACTACTCGATGTTCTACGAGAGAATGTACCGATCTTTCTGTTGAGAGAAGATCGAGAATACTGACACTATATAGCAACCGACGTGCTTGGAAGTTGGAACTAACTGTCGATGTGGACTGGAGCGGATCTAGTAAAGGATATGATTCACACATGCATGTACTGTGGCAAAAAAGAGGAATGCGAGTTGCGAGACTATCGCCCCTCACACTCCGTCAAACGCGTGCGACGTGAAACCGAGAGCGTCTCCGCCCCGCTCCATCGAACTGCCCCTGTCGATTTTACAGGGTCAAGAACGCATGCGAAGTCGAGAACGTCTCTCCTGCTACGTTGCCTGACCACATGCAAAGCCATTCTACAGTTTAATCACGCAGCTTGCCTCTGGCCCGCTCAGGGTTATTTGGACTGTTTCTTCAAGTGGGCCATCTTAGTTCTGACCAGCACAACTTTTGGGCCTAGTTACTTTTTGTTTAGGCGAACGTATGAGAAAAAACAGATTCCTTACGTAAGCATGTGTACTGAGGTTTTATAAACTTTAAAAAGCTATCATTTACAAATCGAGCATCCAAAAAAAATTCAATTACACCATCGTGTTGCTTACAATAAATGCTTCAAAACAAGAATCCACATGGATATATTTAGAAAAAATGATTCACAAACATTAATCTCACAAAGAATATTTTCTTTTATTGAGAATATGGCAATGTTCTAGGTACAAAAAAAACGATGTTCCGCCCTCATAAAAAAACGTTCTCAGTTTACAAGAGCAATATTCTAGATCTATAAAAATGAATTATAGATTCATATGATTGGTGTTATAATATCCATGAAAATAAAAATATAGGCTATAAAATATATAGAGATAGATAAATAAATAACATAATGTAAATGGAAAAATAATAAATGATAGAACAAATCATAAGAGAAAACAAAAACAATACATCATAAATGCACATAATATTTCTATAGTTAAGCAAAACCAAATATTTCTTTGTATGTGATGTAACACACAAATGCATTAGACAAATTACAAATGGAAAAAGTCTAATTGACCCCCTCAACTATTGGGGGTGGTCTACTTTACCCCCCAAACTATGAAACGGTCTAATTTACCCCCTGAACTTTGCAAAACCGGCCAAATCACCCCCTCAAGCGGTTTTGGGCGGTGGTTTTGCTACAGTAACAGCGGTTTTGCTACAGTAACATCGGTTTTGTCTTTTTCTTTTTTATTTATTTCGTCTGAATCTTTGAAAAATCATAGTAAATCACAGATAAATCATAAAATGAAAAATCCAGTTTTGTTGGACTCCACATGAGTAGATCTACATAGTAAACTTATAATATAGTATGTTTTAATACAAAGTTTTTGTTGTATGAATTATTCAAATTAATTACAGAAAAAAAATAGATCAAAATTTACAGCAAAAACTTTGTACTAAAGCATGCTATATTATAAGTTCACTGTGTAGATCTACTCATGTGGAGTCCAACAAAATTGGATTTTCCATTTTATGATTTTTCTGTGATTTACTATATTTTTTCAAAGATTCAGACGAAATAAATAAAAAAGAAAAAGACAAAACAACCGTTACTGTAGCAAAACCGTTGTTACTGTAGCAAACCACCGTCCAAAACCGCTCGAGGGGGTGATTTGGCCGGTTTTGCAAAGTTCAGGGGGTAAATTAGACCGTTTCATAGTTTGGGGGTAAAGTAGACACCCCCTAATAGTTGGTGGGGTCAAGTAGACTTTTTCCCAATTATACAAATGCACATGTTATTTTTAACAAAAACTAAATGTTTGGTATGTGACCCACACAAATGTAGAATACACATCACAAATGCACAAATTATTACTAAATTGAAGCAAAGTCAAATGTTCTGATATGTGATGGAACTGTGACAAATGCAAAAGACACCTAACAAATGCACATATAGTTTCATAAAGTCAATGTTTTGGTATGTGACATAACTCAGAGAAAAATAGAAAAATAGAGGCAAGAAGGAAAAAAGGAAAATAAAATGAAAAATAAAATTAAAAATTATATAAATATAAAAGGAGAAAATGAAATGCAAAATACAAGAGAATAAAAAACACTACATTGGCAGAAACATAGGCCACGCAGCCACCTTCCACCTCTATCACCAGCGAGCGCTCAGATGCGATGTGGTGTCAGAATGTCTCACAGGTACTATGTGAATGCTCAAAGATAATTGTAGAATATCCCATTTATACTATGTGAACATTCCATATATCACATAACATCACATGTATACTACACGAACATCACGTGTATACCACACGAACATCACGTGTATACCATATACTATGGAATATATGAAAATAAAAAGAAAATATGAAAATAAAAGAAATCAAATAATTAACTAGAGTAAAGTAAAGAAGAGGGAAAGAGGAAATAAGAAAATAACAAATGATATAAATTAACTATTTATTTAAATAGAAAATGAATTAATAAAAGGTTGAGCAAAACGTAAGTGAAAAACTAATAAAAAGGGAAAACAGAAGAAACTAAAAGAGAACATCACATGAATACCATTTGAACAAACTAAGATATATCACATAACATCTCAAGAGAACTACATGAATACACAAAAGTAATCATGATTCTAAAATATATCATAAAACACCACATTATAGTTCACGAACATCATGCATATACCATGGAATATAAGAAATAAAAAGCCAAACATGAAAATAAAAAATAAATAACTAATTAGAATAAGTAGAAGGAGAAAAGGAGAAATAATAAATACATAACAAATGCTAGGAATATATATAGAGTAAATAATAACTTAAATATAAAATAAGATAATAAAAGATTGAACAAAACATAAAAGAAAAATAGAGATAATAAAAATAAAATAATCCAGTAATAGAGGAGATAAAAACAACATCAAACGATGGATAGTACTTGAACAACTCAAAATATACCACTGAACATCTTACGATGAATACTCAAAGATAATCATAGAACATCTCATTTATACTACGCGAACATCCAAACATACACCTAGAACATAACAAAATATGGACATGAAAAATAAAATCAATTAATTAGAGTACAATAAAAAAGAATAGGAGATAAGAAAATAAATAGCAAAAACTATGCAATACATAGAAAATATAACTAAAAACAAAATTAATAAAAGATAGACAAAAGACAAGGGAAAACAAAAATATTAAAATAGAAACGCTATGTGATAGAGGAAAGTAAACATAAACAGCAAACAATTACTTGAATAAATGAGAGAACAGAAGAAAACGAAAAAGATATGAAAAAAGGAAAAACGAAACATAAGAAAGAAAGAAAATAAAAACTACGTAACAGGCTACAGGGAGTTAAGGGAAAAAGAAATATAAATAAAAAATAAAAGAAAAAAGAAGCTCACGTACCAGCCGCTGGTAGGAGTTAAGCAACAAAAGAAATATAAGAGTAAGAGAAAAAGAAAAAGAAAACAAAAGAACTAATATGGACATTACTGTGCTCCGTGGGCTATCGCTGGGCTTTTTCTACGTTTGATAGCAAATGCATATCAGCCGCAGGAATCGCCGGCTTGCTGCTCCGGTCCGAGCTGGTATACCGGTGACGAGTACATAACATTGGGCTTACGTAAACCCCTTTATTAAGAAGTTTTAACCCCTAACTAATTTTTTAGTTAGTTATAGGCTCGAGGGCTATACCTAGTCGGTGTGCTCGCTGTGCCCCCGCTGGATACCGACTAAGGCCCTTAGGGCCTAGTTTTCAGGAGTAACAGGTCACACGCTCGGCTCCTGATCGCTGGGGGTGAACGTGGCTCGGAAGACAGAGGACTAGGACCCATCGCTCGGGGGGCTCCGGCTAACGGATGTGGCTCAGTGGACGGGGCCAGAGGCCTTGCTTGGGCCACCTTATGGAAGGGCTCGACCAGGCGAAGTTCCTTGCCGTGTGTGGCCTCCGGGGGAACCGGTGTGGATCTGTGCACCAGGGGGAATCTGGAATCTTCTAACTAGCACATGCCATAGGGCAACTGTCTGACATCTGAAAATGTATTGGCTCCGCTTGCCTGATTTGGCAAGGGTCATGCCTAGGACATGACAAAACACAACAAGGGGCTTATGCACCAGCCGAAAGGATCTATGGATGGCTAGACGAGGATGGTGAATTGCCTATTAAAATTCTCTACAAATACAACAACACTACGCAGGATGATTAGTATAAGAGACAAACCAAATAGCCACTACTTGCCTAGCCTATTCATTTCAATGCAAGCCCTTCTACACATCTCTAGTAACAAGAATACCTACAACAACTAAAGTACACAAGCTATTAGAGGTAATAACTACGACTAGTGAGCTACACAAATTAAGCTACTAAAACTACTCTACTCGCTAGAGAGCTACCACTACTCTAACTATCACACGAGCACAAGCTACTAAAATGGCAAGGGTGGTGGCACCGACAGGAGAGAGAGAGAGAGAGAGAGAGGAGGGACGTGGAGATAATGGTCATGCGAAAGAGAGTGAGGAAAACCACCAAACCTAGGTTGGTTGAGAGCATGATATGTGGGCTCATGTTAACAAGTGGACCAAAGTTATCTGAAAACCACCAAACCTAGGTTGAGAACCCAAAATTGAATGGTACTAATAGTTGAAGTGCCAAATTTATCAGGTTTTGTAGTTTATGATAAACTTTGAAAACACTAGAGTTGGGTAAATAATAATTGGACTTGATTCAAATTTTTGGTGGTGTATCATATATTAGGGACCCCCCTGAGTATGTTCAGGGCCCAATTACATAGCCTAGGGGCTTGTGAGATAATGTTTACGGTCCATTTTTAGCCTAGCCCTACTAGGGGAAACAACGAAAACCTTCTCTTCCACCTCCCCTGTAAAAGGAGAGAGAGGCAAGGTTTTTTTTGAAGCAAGGGAGTCCTCTACCTATTAGAGAGAGGCAAGGTGGAAGGAGACCTTTTGCCCACTTAATTCGCTCTATCCCTTTTGTTCTCCTCTTCTCTTTTATGTTGGTGTTGTTATAATGCATAATTGAGGAACTAGGATGTTACACAAATAATACTGATGTGATGTTTTAAAGTATGGGTCATAGGTGTATAAATACTCCATGTGTTGTAAAATATTTATGACAAAATTATTAGTTAAAAAGTAATATAATTAGCTTGTCCTAAACATCAATTTAAAAGTAGTAGGAGTATATTGAATCAAAATACCATGTATAAATTATAAACATATGGCAATTAGGGTGGCAGGAGGGAAGAGATGAGCACAGTATAAGGGGACACTAGGTGAGCGGCCACCAAACCTATTTGGCACGAGAAAAGGAGAAGAAAGACGGTGGCGGGTGATTCTCTCCATGTTGTAGATTGATTAATTGGCTAATGGTGAATGAGACTACGAAAGAATGTATTGATTTGTGAAAAGAATGTATAGTGACCGACGGCGTTGTAACTAACCGCCGATATGATCCTCATGTTGTGCCTAAAGAATAATTATGATAACTGAGACTACGCAAGAATATATTGATTTGTGAAAAGAATGTATAGTGACCGACATCATTGTAACTAACTGCCGATATGATCCTCATGTTGTGCCTAAAGAATAGTTATGATAACTGTTATAGAAAAAGTGGAAAAAGATTCAAAGAGGAAGTGTTACGAACAATTCAGCTGGCAGTCCAAATCACTACAACCGGGTGTTGCAGCTGCTAGGGGGCTCATATATGGGTGGCATATAGCCACGCGACGACCACCAAATCTTCCCCTGCACATGGGCTAGCCTCTTATCCTGTGCATGGGCTAACCCACTCTGGAGCTTGCATGCACTCGCTCACCAAATCTGCTCCTATGCATTGGCCGGCGAGTATGACCAGTTTCTCACGCATGGGAACTGTGCTTGTGTGCTCTTCAATTCATCACGCGAATGCAAACATATGAGAATCCTGATAGAAAACATATGAGAATCACGTGAATGCACACATATGAGAAGGAGGAGAAATATTAGAAAATAGGATAAGCCAAAATAGAGTATGGGAGAATTTGAACTGCAATATCCAAGAATGCAAGATAAGTATCGATTTTTTTTAAAAAAAATATAGATTAAGCAATTTATCATGACAATATGAGTCCATCTATAAATACTACATGAGTCATGTATATTGTTCTTACTTATCTCTATTTCTACCTAATATTATATATTAATAAATCTAATATTAAAGAACCAAATGTTTTTTCTAACCAGCTTTTTTTATTCCAGAAATACCTCTGTCTTCTTACTCTTTGTTTTCCTCCGGCGTCGTCTCATTTGGCTTCGTACATCAGCTATCTTTTGTCCCACTCCCACCTGAGCCCGTCATGTCCCATCGTATCCTGTAGCAGATGACTGAGATCCATAGTTTCTTTATCCAGCACGAACATGACACACAATCACCCTGTTAGCCAACACACTTAGGATAGTCGTACCCTAGCCCTAGAAAGGAGCGGGCCCACGCACACCTCAGCATGGCAGCCAAAATCTCTAGCGCTTCGGTAACTCTGATCTCGCTAATAGTCTTGAACTCATAGGCCTAGACCAGGCCTTGAGGCTAGATAGATCAAGAAAGGATACAAAGGAGAAATAATCTGCCACCATGAATCAAGCTCCATAGAGAAGTAGAACCCATGACCCCCCACCACTGCAACAAGATGGTGCGCTGCACGCCGATGCTTGGCCCACGATGCGCTGCTGAAACGATCCACGATCTCCTCGATGGGAAATCCATAGAACAAATTATAATGTGATAGTCTCAAGAGATCACACCATCACATTATCAAAATCCAGCTGATATCACAGTTCATACATAGCGAATACCTGTCTTAGATGGCTACAAATAGAGAGGTTTACCCATAATTATTACATGACCACATTGGTGGAATCACACATCACACACATCCAAAACAGTATCATAGTAGACTAGCGGCTCAGCAGGTGAAGACTCCATCTACACAGGCAGACTCGAGTGTAGGACAAGACCCTCTAATCCTCCCATCCGTCGGTGGTGAAGTCATACTCATGCTCCTCACCTATATCAACAATTTTTAGTATGATTCGTACTGGCCAATGTTTCCCACCCTATGCTTTGCTTTGCTATGTGGAAGTGGTATGCAAGGGTAAGGAAAACAACCTATTATTTGGCTGTGGGTTTCCTATGTGAATCTCAACAATAAGTAGTAGTATAACCACAAGTCTCATCCTATCCATCCATCCCATCCCATATCCACACAATCACAGCACACTCTCACATCTCACCACCACGCTCTGTAGTCGACAAGGACAACTCCCTTTCGTCCTTGCCTCATCGGCCTCAGACCAGATACTTATCCAAACCTAGGGGGAAGAGATAAGACACCACTCTCTAAACAAAGTGAAGCAAGAAACATAGGAATGTCCATGACTGTGGACATGGCTATATGTATAGATCGATCAACTCTGGAGCATGTACACCTATGCCCACAAGATCACCATCATTGGTGGTGCCCGCCTAGGCTGAATCCAGGCTACCATCTAGCCAGTACGATACCACGGTACCACTTAGTCCTGAGTCACCTTGGAGTACCACCGGCACGCTGAGACTGTGAAACATTGTACTGAGCCTCTTAGTGGTCGCTACAGTTCTCGGGAGCACTAGAGGATATGCCCTAGCCCCCTCACACTAACACCTACATCTAAGAATATATGTACACTACATATCCTTTTTCACAAATCCAAAAGCTTAGCTAGAGAATCAAAATAAACCATCAACATAGTGGAAGTGAGTACTACAACTCATTCCTAGACTAGACTACAGTATCCTTGCATGCTCATCATCGCCGTCTTAGGAGACCCCATCACTACTGGTTTTCACCATCGTTGGTGATAATCGACAGTAATAACTGAGGTTACCACTGCCATTTTGCAACCGGCTGAGATAAGTTACTATCACCCCTGACTTCTATAATGAGACGATGGTGAAATTATTTAAATATAAAAAACAACATGAAGGAGGTGCTCTAGCCGCTGGCATGGGATTCTGCTAGGGCCACCACTGCTTAGAGGGTGGACGCCGATGCACCGACCGCTAGGGCCACAGACGTGCCGAGTATTGGGCAGGGGCCGCCGTTGCACAGAGTGAGAGCCGCCGCCGCACCAGGGGGTCGCTGCTACACGGGGGAGCACCCGGCAGAGAAGCCTTAGGTTAGAACCAAAACCGACTTGTACACCATGCCCTCCTCAGGATACAAGGGGAGGCATGGGCTCCTTAGAGGGGGACCGGGTTCTTGACCGCACAACCAGACTCGATAGCCAAGAACCCTAGGATAGCACTATAGAATGCCCTACCGAAACTCTCTCTTGATTCCAAAGTTGTAATCCCCCGATTGAGCATTCTTAACACAAAGAACACTATAGTACTGCTGGATGTAGGGCTCAGAAGCCTGAACCAGGATAAACCGATCTGTGTCCCTTGCGGGTTTTGAGTGTCCGAGCCACCGGAGACCCACACATCAATTTCCGATGAATAATCCTGATGCTTGCCGTGGTTCTGAACCCATGACACTATGCCTCCATGCCGAGCGTCGCCTTCACGCCGTCGGGGACGTCGCCCTACCAAGGGGCTACCTCCGTGTCGGGTGCCGCTCCCATGCTAAGGACACCACATTAGGGTGTTGCCTCCATGCTAGAGGCCACCTCTTTGCCTGGGGCAATTGCCACGTGAAAGAGGAGGAGGAAAATGTGAGAGTTAGGGAACCGAGGAGAGAAAGCCGGGAGGGAGAGGGAGGAGAGGAATGGGAGAAAAGTAACTGAGGAAGGAGAAAGAGTGGCCGGTGGGGCCTGCAATCCTTGTGCTCCGCGTGAGCACCGTATGGTGACACTTGGGTGCATGGCCCATCTTGTCGGCCACAATGAAGACGCGAGAGAGACGCTAATCCATGCCACTCAACGGGCCCGTGTCTAGGCACTTTTCACCGCCGGTTTAAGTTCCAAACCGGGGTAAAAAGATGATTTTTACTACAGGTTTTAATAAAACCGATGGTGAAAATACTATTGGTAAAAACCAATTATGTAGTGCACTCAAAGAAAAGGCTGTCAAGGGCTACTACTGTGATTTGGTGTCTTACTATTACTCTATGAATTAGTATGGTCCCTTGGGGGTTTGCATCATTAATCAATGATCATGCCATCATCACATCATCATCACATTGTTGGCATAGTACGTGGAGTACTTTACTAGGTCATTAACCTTCTATAGCTAGCAAAGCTCATGTCGTCCTTGGCCTGTGAACTTGAAGGCATCTGAGACGGAGCAATGAATTGAAGCGTGCAGCAGTTCTCTGATCCACAACACTTACTGCGGCATCGTCGTCACTGCACGTACATGCTCGCATTTAGGGATGAAAACGGACGGAATTTTCCCCGTACCGTCCCGTTCCGTTTTCTATATTTTTCCGTCCGTTTCCGTATTTGCGAGATCCCGTTTTCGTATTTGTGGAAGTAGAAAATGGTGTTTTCCGTCCGTTTCCGAGTAATCCCGTTTTAATATGGAATAGACCCGTATTTATTCCGTTTTTATCCCGTTTTCAATCTATACTCAACATGTTCAACAATTACATGTCCTTATGTTATGTTAATATAACTATGAATCACCAAATATGCCTGTTATGTTCACGTACATAGCATGTAAATGAATATTAAACTTTGTATATATTATTACATGACTTTATATATGTATACTTTGAGAATATTATATTATGTAATCTTAATTTAATTTTCCGGCTCTCCATCCGTATTTGTTCGTTTCCGTATGTCCGCATATTCTGATTCTGTTTTCGAACCCGTATTTTCCGAACCCGATCCCGTTTCCGCCAAAAAATATAGAAACGGAAGTAGAAATAGAGTTTTTCCGTCCGTTTCCGTCCGTTTTCATCGCTACTCGCATTGGCTGCGGGATGCATGGATCATGGGGGTGCATCCTTTGACCGCGCGTCCCTCCACTTCTTTATTGTCGCCGCAGCGGTGGTTCAGCTCAGCTCAGTTCATCGATAGATCATCTCAGAGATAGGGTTAAAGACGGGAGCAGCGGCGTGCTCAGCAGGTGCTCGCGTTCGTGTATGTGAGGTCTCGATCGCGAAATCATTGTCGTGGAATCCCATATCCCGGCACCAGTACTGACAGCGGATACAGCGCTGCCTTGCGCTTGCTGCCTCGCAGGCAGGCAGCCCGTCTCCCGGTCAGCTCGCCGCGTGCTGTACATACACTGTTCATATCCTTGAAAAGCAAGGGGTTTTGTATACCAGTGTTGGATGTTGTAAATCTAACCAAAGTTTGTCTCGTTGATTAACAGTGTTGTTATCACTGAGAGGCCCCAAAATTTTTTGTCTTGGAACGAATTTGACCCACATTTGAGATCGCTGGTCCCGGCCGTATGTTTATGTGTTTCTTCTAGCTAGGTGGTGAAATGAAATTTTTAGATATTTGGCATGGTATGGCACCCTGTCGCAGCACCAATTCTTAGTTGTACACTGCAGTAATAACCTGCAGAATCTCTGGTATTGCCAGGATCTGGTTTTTTCTTTTACTACCTGGTAGACATAACTACTCTGAGTCAACCCAACAATGAGGAAGCCTTTTGTCAGATCACACTGGCATGAGAGTAATGTTTTTTAAATTTGATTAAATTTATAAAAAATATTAACATTATGATTATATATATATAAATATATTTCACTATTAGTCTAATGTTAGAACTTTTTTTTGTATAAATTTGATCAAATTGAAAATCACTGGTCTCCTCTTTCTTTTGTCTTTGGACGGAAGGGAGTACCTGACTGAACGATCAGAGCCTGCCCCTGTTTCATCAGCAAGAGATCGTCCAAAGCAGCTGCAGCAGCAATAGATGCGTACGTACCGAGATACTAGTACTCACTCGCATGAAACCAAAGCTGCGACGGACGGATTTCTGCTGATTCAAAGCTGCTTGCTGGTGACTGCTGAGACGTCATTTCACAACTTGCACCTCCAGTATTAGGCTAAGTTCCAAAAATTTTACAAGATTCTCCGTCATATCGAATCTTTGATATATGTACGGAGCATTAAATATAGGTAAAAAAAATAACTAATTACACAGTTTGGTTGTAAATCACGAGACGAATCTTTCGAATCTAATGAGCCCATGATTGGACACTAATTGCCAAATAAAAAAAAAAGAGTTACTGTGGTTCCAAAAATTTTACAGCTCCATCTAAACACAGCCTAATTTTCTTGTTAATAAATTTTCTGAAACACTATATAAAAAAAGGATCTGAGTTATTGCTAGCTTTTTCTGCGAGGCACATCAAATGAAGTGGTGAAGTTAATGTGCTAGCTGCTGCTGGATTCCGATAACTTCGGCCTTGTTTAGATCAAAAACTTTTCACTCAAAACTATCACATCGACTCTTGTGATACATGCATGGGATATTAAATATAGACGAAATAAAAAACTAATTGCACAGTTTACGTGTAAATTATGAGGCGAATGTTTTGAACCTAATTAGTCCGTGATTGGACACTAAAGTGCTACAGTAACAAATGTGCTAATGACAGATTAATTAGGCTTAATAAATTCATCTCGCGGTTTCCAGGCAAGCTATGTAATTAGTTTTTTTTATTAATATCTGAAAATCCCTTCCGACATCACATGGAACATTTGATATGACATTTTCACCAAAAACTTTTCGCATCTAAACAAGGCCTTCGTTGCAGGGCAAAGGGGGGCATTGAAGTTGAAGGCTGAAATGCAAAGACATGTAGGGCATTGCCGTTCAATTAAAGCATGTATTTGCCTAAAGTGGCACATCTTCTACAGTATTAGAATCCATTTATTCAGAGAACCAGTGGCTCAGTTGATGCACATTTATTTTGGATATATGGAATCCTTTAAGCCTCTGTGGCCAGCTAGCTAGCTAACTAGGAGGTCAGGAATCCTCTATTCATGAAGGGCATTCAAGGTGCTGAGATTGTCAAGGGTTATGGCAATCTCTCTTTGATAACTAAAGGAGCACTCTTGTCTTTTACTGCTAGCATATATAAAAAAAAGGAATTAAGCGTACTCCCTCAAGGTTCCTAAAAGAAGTCGTTTTGAACGAGGCTTGGGTCAAATATTAGGAATATAAAATCATGAATAACTTTTAAATTGTTGAGTTTGGAAATGTGAAAACCGTATGAATAGATTTGTTTTGAAAAGTACTTTTATAAAAATATGCATATATCACTTTTCAATAAATATTTTTATAAAAACAAGAAGTCAAAGTTATGATTTAGAAACCGTGTCGCTGTCCAAAACGGCTTCTTTTAGGAACCTGGAGGGAGTATAAGTTTTTATTGATAATACTAAAATTTGGACTCATAAAATACTTTAGGATTTGTGTTATCATTACCATAACCATAGACAACCTAATAAGATATAAGATATTTATATTAGGAATAAAAGTATTTTTTTTGTAAGATTCGATCACAAGACCTCAACCATCGCACGATCATTCCATGCCATTCCATTACACAACCACTAGTTATAGCATAATATGAGACTAATTCATTTTCGATCCATCAATGGAGGCTACTTTTAGTGTCGGTTTTCTTAAACATATCCCATGTAGAAACCATTTTCATTTATGGTTAACTTAAACAACCGCTTTGACAAAAGTTATGTTTTTAAAATAGATCTAAGAACTTTTAACAAATATTTAGGCACCTAAATGATTTCAAATGAAAAAAGTTTCAACTACAAAGTAAATCTTCTCAAGCTCTACAATTTGATATAATATTGTCTTCATCTAACTTAATACAAAAAAGTTATCAAAATTTTATTTACATATCATTTTGAATCGGATTTCTATTGCTAGTTTTGTTAAGCAACGGCCATTAGAAATTGATTCCTAGTGGCGGTCACCGTAAGACAAACTCCTCTAGAAATAGGCTATTTCTACTAGCGTTAACATAAGTTACCGTCAATGAAAATATCTATTTCTACTAGATGTAGCTTAAGTCAGCCGCTAGAAGAAATAGGAGCATTTCTATTGGGAGTCAAAAAAAAAATAGACCCCTGCTATAAATGATTTTCTACTAGCGGTTCTTAGTCATACATATTGTACTGGCATTTACTTTTGTCTACCATCACCGCTAGTGAAAAAAAATAGGTGATGACGTCTGTTTTTTGTACTAGTGCACCCGACTTTACTAGGTTATATTTTTAAAAAATGTGCTATTAGATTCTCAATTCAATCATAAAGCTTATGAGGTTGCCACAACCTTCCTTTTCGTTGGTTTCATGTGGCCGAGATTCGTTTCCTTTGATTCAATACCGCTAAGGTACAAATATTACCAATCAAGCTAAGGTGTTATTCCTCAACCGTACCATTATTTGATCTTAACAAGAACAATTACACATGATGTTTTTACCAAGAATATAAGTGAAGAATATAATAGGGTTAGAGAATGTAAACTCTCATATGACGATGCTTTTACCAAGGTATTGGAAGGCTCACGCTTTCCATTAGTCCTCGTTGGAGGCCTCGCAAGGATGCGCTCGTAATTGCCAAGCTTTTAGTTGGATAACTCCGCGGATAGCTCATGGATCTTTGCCACGTGTAAGTGGGTCTCTGCCAATCCTCTCACAGACTGCTCCCACCATCTTCATTTATTAGAGCTTTAGCCAAAATGCCAAGGGTAACCTTCATCGTACACCATGGACGTCCACTCCACAAACACGGTTGGAGTGGTCTCTAAGACTTCCAAGCCTTGAAATGTATAACCATGGTGCATGTTAGCACCGATAGCAAAGAGGTGTGTAAACCTCAGTAAACTCTAGGCCAACACCTAAAGCAAAGTGCTAATGCGGCCTAAACTAGGCTAACACAAGCTAATACTTTAGCTAATTGTACCATGAAACATATGTGACAACTTTAAATTATACCCCTCATCACCGCCGTTTATGCTGAAACAAACATCATATATTTAATTATGAACTTATTATGTGTTAGCAGTAAATCTTAGTGACTAGAATCATCACTGCTTCATAAATTTAATTACCAAATTATGTGGTGGCAAAGCATAACCATATTTGAACTTATTCCGACCAAAATTTCTATTAATAAGTTATCATATAGGCTATGAGAGACAGGAGCATAAATGGGGTGATGCGAAAGTGTCCATAGCCTATTGGTTGCGAGAGCCTGATGTGAAGGCGAGAGATAGGGCAACTTTATTTGTATTGTATTTATATACTTCCTCTGTTAAAAAAACAGTAATTTAAGAGGTGGACACAGATGCCAAGACTGACTGGAAAAGACATTCCTACCCCTATGTTGTACGTAAGCATTAGAACCTAGTCCCCACAGAACAATCTCTCGTGCTCCTCCCCTGTTTCTGAGCCGGATCCGGCGGCTGCGGACCTCCATGCCCGCTTGTCTAGCATGTGCGGTCGCACACGAAGAAGGTGAGGAGGGTCGCCGATGTAGAAGAAGAGGAGGGAGGGCGCTAGATCTAGGCAGAGGAGAACAGGAGGGGGCACCGATGGAGGAGAAGGTCCATGCATGCTAGGGCCGGTCTCTCCACCACGGGCCGGCTGCCGCCTCCGCCTCGGCCGTGCTGGCCATGCCGGCCATCTCCACCGTTGCGCCGGGTCGCACCGCTAGCTCGACCTCGACGCTGTCTTTGCCTCCGCCTCCACGTTAGGGGCATCGCATGGTCCGCCTCAACGATGAGCTGTTGCAGGCCCCATCTCCACCGTCGCGCTGGGTCGCCCTACTAGCTCGGCCGCACCGTCCTCTCCGCCTCCGCTGCAGTGCTGTTTGTGTTTTTTAAGCAGACGAGTGAGCGAGGTGAAGGGATAAGTTTGCACTCTGGCTACAGTGGAGAGGAGTAGCCATGGGACCCACCCTAAAACGACACTTTCATTGGGAAATCTTTTGAGTGCTAGAACGACACTTTCATTAAATAACATCATTGACCTCCCCTCCTCCACCTCCCTATAACGTGACCCTGGAATCCACTAAAGCCCCACAACTAAAATAAAACAAAATAAAATAAAATAAAATAAAATAAATGATGTGATGCGAAGGGGAGAGATGGAATGGTAACAACATTCACCTCCCCTCCTCCTCCTCCCTATATAGAGGGCCTTGGAATCCATTGAAGCCCCACAACCTAAATAAAATAAAATAAAATAAATGGGACGAAACCCCGCAACCAAAGCAAAACAAAACAAAACAAAATAAAATACAATAAAATAAATGGGGCGATGTGAAAGGGAAATGGAATAGGGTGATGTGAATGGGTGAGATGAAGCAACTTTGTTTGTAGTATTGTATTTATATACAAAGTAAATAATAAAATTAATGGGGCGATGTGAAGGGGAGAGACGTAGCAACTTTAGCCCTGTTCATTTGAACTTATGAGCCAGAATCATTTAGCCATTCAACAGTATTTTTCTTTCACAACAAATCAGCATCAGCATCAACACCAGCATAAAAACCATCAGCCGAACAGGGCCTTTGTTTGTATTTATTGTATTTATATACAAAGTAAATAAAACATTGACCTCCCCTCCACCACCTCCCTATATACAGCATTGACCTCCCCTCCAAACCTCCCTATATAACAGGCCCTCGTATCCTAGAAGCCCCACAACCAGGAGCTGCAAGGCACTTCTCCTTTCCTCTTCTATCCTTCTCCATATTCAGGTAAATAACATCTGCCGTAACATCTCGATCATTTTTGTGTTCTTGATTACTCCTTGGAAGCCTTCTTGTTTAACAAACATCATATCAGCCGTTCAATCTTTGGACCCTTGTAAATCTTGTTGGCCCGGCCGTGCAGTGCAGGCAAGCCATGAGCAACGGCAACCGGAGCAGCGGCGGGAGGGGCGCGAGGTTGGAGCTGCAGCTGCACCTGTCGCCGCCTCCGGCCGGACGGATGGAGGTGGACGGAGGCCACGGCAGCGACTCGTCGTCGTCCCCGAGCTCGTGCGTGTCGTCGGACTGCAGCCCAGGGAGCAAGTCGCCGATGGTGATCGGCGCCTGCACGCGGTGCATGATGTACTGTATGGTGGCCAAGAAGGACTTCCCCACCTGCATCAACTGCAAGCAGCCCTGCCTCGTGGACCTCCTCCACGGCGCCGGTGTCGGTGCCGGTGCAGGTGCCGGCGCTGGCGGCGGCGGCGGCGTCGCGGGCGACGGCGGCGACAAGCAGAAGCGCGGCAACGGCAAGTGAAGGACGGTCAGTTAGCGTGCCCCGTCCAGTGGATGCTCGTACGGATGGTTAGCTCAGGTCCGGTTGGGCTTGGTGCGCTGATCTCGAGGCGCGGTGGGGGAGTGACCGCCGTTGGATCATCCACTGGACGGACATGGCCTATTTGGTTTAGTACTAGGCTAGCATAGTACTCCTAGCTGCTGATGTTATTACTAGCTACCTTTATTTATGATGTTGTTGGTTGTTTAACCGTGGTATGGGTATGGGATCGCCGGTGGTTCAATGATTATTATTGCACGTTGTGGGCAATGGTTTTTAGGTGTAACAATGCTCTGTTTAAATGAAGAATGCGATCTATCAAGGGTTGTTTCTAGAAACGACAATGCACATTAACCGGTTCGTGTTGCACATGCACATAATGAGTTTTAGCGTGTGCTTGCCACGTGACTATTTCAACAAAGGTTTAATTTTAGGCTCTAGTACATCTATTTGCTGATGTTGACCAGTCAACAAAAGGATCTACTCATATTTGCTAATGTTGACGGGTCAAAACGATAGGCATACCAATCAATAATCACTTGCAAGTTCTCTTCCTAAAAGACATATATGGTTGCTTTTCAAGATAAGAACAATTCAAGACTCAATTCTAAATAACTAAGGCCACATCCATAGGACGCAGAGTCACATTGCTGCAGTCTCCAGAGTCCGGCAAGTCCCTACTATGACCGCTTTGTCGAACCTCACACCGTTACCGTTGAGGCCAGAATCGAAGCCAGTGGGTCCCCCTAAATAGGACTTGTAAAAGAGATTTGGGTCGACAATTATTAAAAACAAATTTGTTTCTTGTTATTCATATTAACTATAAAATGACTGCCACACCAACCAATAAAAGGGGTAGAAAAGTTTTATTTTTCCAAGAATACCATTCGCTGTGAATAGGTGTTGGGCGTTTCGAGCTGGATTAATTCCTAACATCATGTCGACAAGTCTCCATAAAAAAATGGCATGTGAGCATTGAAAGAAAGTGTGCTGGATGGTTTTAGGTGCCAAAAAAACACCATGGCCTATTTTCATTTCGGTTTCTCTTTGCTAAATTGTCCTTAGTGAGAATGACACCTATTTTAAAGAACCAAAGAAAGATTTTAATCTCCAAAGGATCTTTAGCCACCAAACTACTTGTGAAACTTTTAAACCACTACTAATTAGGTAACTATACATTGAATTTAACTGTGAATGACCCCATTTTATTTAGTTTCCAAACAAAACCATCATTACCATGTTATTAGCCACTCTCGCTACTAGGTGATTCCTTTTTTTTTGTGATGAAAGAAGAATTATATTAGATAATAGTTGGGTATATCAACACGTTACAAGCACTCTGGAATATTACACAAATATCTAGAAACTGATTTTTATCTAAATTATACCCACGCTCTGAATAGCTCTAGATCTCAAAACCAAACCTGTACGACACTTTACAATGTGGATGACCGTGCAGGCAAACACTCGGCAAAAGGCCTGAGAATAGATGCCCAACAAATGACGGACAACATCCATGTAGGCAGAGTTGAGAAACTTCTTTTTTCTGGTGTCTTCCTTCTTCTTCTTCTTTCTACCACCGAAGAATGAGGAAGACTGATCTGAAACTTAATCTCCCTAGTCCTTCATCGTGGCCAGATCTAACCACGATAAAACGGAGAAGAGGCCGGAGAAAATTATTCCATGGTGGCGACACCATCTCTGTCTTGATGTCATCGTCCGGAAATAAAAGTCTCCATGTCATACTGGTGAGGATGCTGACGCCGTAGTTGTCGCCCTCATCTTCAACAGAGCCGCCATGGAGAAAACGATTCCACCCTGCCCTCTCGCCGTCGCCGGAGATGAGGAGGAGATAAATCTCTAAAACCAAGAAACTTGGCATGGAGAGACCCTAACCCTAAGGACTCGATCTACTGAAAAACTTATTAAAAACGATGCATCCCCACTCCCTCCAGCCTCCAGCGATATGCTGGAGGGAGGAGGGGGGACCAGCAATGGTGGTGGCGGGGGGCGGCGACGGCGGCGAGTCGCAAGACGCTAGACTTGGCGGCTGCGTATGCGGGGATGGGAATCGACTAAAACAGAGATCCCTGTGCAGCGTGCTTCCTTTCAAGTAGCTTGTTTTCCACTAAAACCCTTGTAAACTCAACATTAAGTGGGATTGTGCTTAATACATCTGCAAGCTTTGCTTGTTTCCTGCAGGCAATATTGAACAATGTTGCCTATTAGGTTTTTAGGGGTTGGTCTCCTAACTAGGTATCTTCCCAGAACCTGATTTGGTTACCATCATTTAACCCGAAGGTACCCAAACTCAAGAAAGTTTCTTTTACACCCATGAGACTCATCCAAAAATGAGTCTCATGCTATTTACTCAACTTGTGACAAGGTCTTATCTTTAATATATTTGCTTCTCAATAAATATTGACAAATGCCCCATTCATTACTTAATTTAAAAACCAACTTGCCCAATAGTCGCTTATTTTATAAATCAAGATTCATAATGCCTAAACCCCCTTGTTCTTTGGGTTGACCTAACAGAGGCCAATGAACTAGTCAATATTTCTTTGTATGATTGTCATTTTGCCAAAAAAAATCTTGATCTATAATACTCTATTTTCTTCGAAACACCTCTAGGGATCGCAAATAAAGAGAGCATATATAAGCATCAAAAGGCTTGATGATATTGAATTAGTGAGCACCAATCTACCTCCAATTGACAAATGCTTTCCTTTCCAAGTTCTAATTCTTTTTCTATTCGTAACATCTAATATGCTCAGCAGCACTACTAGCGTATAAGTGACCTCACCATCATGCTACATCACCCACCTCCCATCACCATTAGTGAGAATTTCTTGATTTTGATCTTGTCTAAATCATTTTAGTGAGAATCAATTTCTTGATTTTGATCATCTGTCTCTTAACTGCAAACACATGTGTTTTCCCGTTTGGTCAAAGAGATATATGGGGGTTTCTTTGCACATGTATAGTAAGTGCATTTGGACCCATTATTAATTTTGGGGAGTTTCACGTCAAAGTGCTAATGTCTATATTGAGTTATGGACAGGTTTCATACCATGAAGTGAAACAATTTATGATTGTTGACCCTCAATTTTATTTGAGTTGGAAGGACTCTGGTTTAAGTTCTTTCTATTTCTGAAACTATGGAATGTTGTACTATAAACGGGATTGAAATTTGCTATATTGTAGGTGTCTATGATAAATTAACCTTGTGAGACACGAACTCAGCCCTTAGGCATTTATCTATTTCTGTTTTATATTGAAGGTCCAATGATAGGTGCATTGACTAAATGCCTCCTCGTCCAAAGTCTGGTTAGTTTGCTTAGGTTGGTTGGACCGGATGGTGGTCTGGTCCTGTGGGTTGTTCTGAGGATGCTGGAGTCTGCTAACTTTCTAGAACAGGATGTTTAATACTTAATGTACCAGCTAGTTTTTGGTTGTGGAGGTATATCTACTCTCTTCGCCAACATACAAACAAAATTGACTTGAGCTCATTTAATCCTCAACTCCTCCTCTCTTGTGATAACTTTTGTAAGACTTTAGATGGGATTGAATGGAGAAGATTGGGTTCAGCAATTCAAGTGGTGAACTTAATCTCCCAATTTCTACAGCATTTGTATACTCCTTCAAGTTTGAATTTGAGTCTGTTAATCTTGGATTCATGGAATCCTCTATAGCAAGGAGTTTTCCATTGGAGCACCCAATCTCTTGTGGTATGCTCCGTGAAAGTTTGTATTAACCACATCAATTTTTAGTAGGAACCCTCGCAATCGATATTTGTGATCACTTGAGAAGAGGATAGAGTTGGAAGAAACTCAAGACCTTTGTGGTCTCCTCAACAACAATGACCTAGGCATTATTATGGTCTGGCCAAACCTCAGGTTCAGTTTTGTGTCCTTGTATTCTTGTTGTGTTCTTGTGCTTGTTCTTGATTGGCGTTTATTAGGGCTGAGACCCAATATTTTTTGTACAAGTGTGTTTGGTTCAAGGTGATAGTTGGAGAAAACTAGATACATCACTCTTCATTTGTGGTAACTTGTAGGTTCAAATTTTGTTGATCAAATTTGCAAATCAAGTAGGGGTTTCTTCTCTAGACTAGACCGCCTATTTTCATAAGATAATTCAGTCAGGACCAGATCATCCTACCGCTGAAATCAGACATCTGGGTCCTGCATTTAACCCGCTATGAGTGTTTTAAATGTACACATTTAGCCTATTCATAGAACAAAGCTTTCATTGCACAAATGCTAGCTTTGCTTATGTAGATGCTGATTAGAGCATTTTGCCATATCTATATGACCTATAATTGCATCCAACCCAACATGCAACTACCTTCCGCTTACACGTCCGTTTAACCCGTTTACACGCCATGTAAACGCTACATAGTGGCTTGCTGTGTCAGTTTAATCAGCCGTTTATCTTGTTTAATCATCATTTCGTCTGTTTAAATGTCCATTTAGCCCGAATAAATAGCTAAATTAGGTGGTCGTTTAGTCCATTTATATTTTTAGGCTAACACTGCATGCAACAAGTTGTTGCATCTACATTACCTTGTTTATTAATTAAGATGTTGTATATTACAATGATCATCCATCCCACAATCAAATTTCATACAAACCATAATAAATTTAAACCAAGTCATTACACACTACATGTCCAAGTACTCCCTAAAGTTCATGCAAACATAGTATGTCACCACTACTGCCTAATGAAGTTGATTTTCTCGTATTTTCAATTTGGTGAAGTGTAGGTCACCGATGTGGTATCCAAAAATATCATTGATGAAGACCAAACCATTAACTAGTGCACTCTCCCTTGCTTCACAACTATGAGCAAAGGGTCTACTAATGACGTTTAACAGTGCTCGAGAAGTCGATGGGTCTCCCCTCTTAGTCGCAAGCAGCTTTGCCTGAAATCTTTCCGTTGTGAGTGTTGGCCACTCATGAGCATATTTCCAATCATAACCCAATTGATACATTGTCTGGTTTAGAATGGCTTCAAAACTGCACCCTTTGTAGGTTAAGTCATAGTCCTCAACCTGTAAGTGTTGGTAGAAAAAAAGGTTATGAGAACCAAGCTTTGTAACATATAACAACAAATCCAGATATAAGCTATGAGTTCGACTTCGACTTTACCACATCATTTCGGTTGTTCTGAGCAATGCTTGCACAAAAGCCCTGAACATCATGACGCATGTCCGCATTTATAGCTTGTATCAGCACGGAGGATAGTGTAGGTAGGGTGTATCCAATATTCACAAGCTTAGTTACACATGCAATGACAACATATTTTTATGCAACAGTCTGCTGAGGTGCCTTTATTCCTATCTCTGAGATTTGTACAACACCTCTACCCGTCCTAGCGGCGATGGAAAAGCCAATTCGACATTGGATTAACGGACCATTATCTACATGAAAGGCCTGAACAACCACTTCCTGAACCCCGAAATTTGAGAGTGTCTCTTTAAGACAAATGATTGGGTCAATTACCAACGGTACATTTAAGAATCACATATATATACATATCAAAAAATATATTTACAAAAGCATATTCGACACATTAATTTATTGGAAACATATAGAGTTGCTTACTATGCTTGGATGATTAAACGGTACATCCGACAACACTGGATCGAATCCCATCCACTTTACATAGCCGCTGAAACCTATGACTTCCGGCGGAGGGAGACGACATCCAGCCATCTCTTCTCACTAAAGTCAATATATCAAAAATCATATCACTGGAGATAATATTTTTCATACATGAAAATGCATATCACTAAAGTCAATTTTTTTCTTAAGTCTACAATATCAAAATTCACATCACTAAACCCTATATATCATAATTCAAATCACTGTAGTCAATATTTATCATATACCAAAATGCATAAACACTAAAGTTAATATATCAAAATTCATATATGTATGTCACTGAAGTCAATTTTTTTATAAGTCTATATATATATCAAAATTTGCATCAATAAACCTTATATATCAAAATTTATATCACTAAAGTCAATATATCAAAATGCATAACACGTCAATATATCAAAATTCATATATGTATATCACTGAAGTCAATTTTTTTATAACTCTGTATATACCAAAATTCACATCAATAAACCCTATGTATCAAAATTCAGCATCTTTCCAAGCCCGGTTTCACACAGCACGAAGGGATGACAAGGGGTTGGCAATGAGTATTACCACCTGGCGGCAGACGAAGGTCGAGGCCGAGGCCGGAGACGAAGGCACTGCCGGAGATGAGGGCGAGGCCAGAGACACGAAGGCGCTGGCTGGAGACAAGGAGGGCGATGGAGCCGCCGCGCGCACTGGAGAGGAGGACGAGGGCGCCGCGCATGCCGGAGCTGAGGACGAGGGCGAGGCCAGCCGGCCGCCGGAGGACGCGGATGAGGGCGCCAGGGGGACGAGGACGAGGGCCTGCCACGCGCCGGGGAGACGAGGATGAGGGCCCGCCGCGCGCCGGAGCCGAGGACGACGACGCTGGCCGGTTGATGGAGGACGAGGACGTGGGTTTTGCCGCACGCGCCAGAGCCGAGGACGAGGACGAGGACCCACCGCGCGAGCCGAAGAAGAGGGCGAGGTCGGACGGGCGGCGCACGGCGGGGGTGGCGGCGTGGCGGAGTGCGTGGCGCGGATCCGGCGGTGCTTGAAAGGAGAAAGAAGAAGAGAAGACACGAGTATATGTATGGTTGGTACCTTTAGTCCCGAGTTGGGCCACCAACCGGGACTAAACTGTTGCATGGGCGGGAAACGAAACCACTGGGTAGGCAGCAGTTTTGCCGCGCGCCAAAATTTGGCTTTAGTCCCGGGTTAGGCCACCAAACCTTTAGTCCCAGGTTGGCCCAACCCGGGACTAAAGCCAAATTTTGGCGCGTGGCAAAACTACTGCGTACCCAGCGGTTTCGTTTCCCGCCCATGCAACAGTTTATAACATATCATTTAACATAAATAGGCTGAAAATTAGAAATTGCGTAGTAAAAAAATATAGCTCAAAAAATTGCAATACAAATTTGCTTTCATATACAATTTATAATGCTTTTGTCTCATGATTTAAATGTTTAATAACATATGCTATAAATTATAATTACAATTTAAAAATTCAAATTTCAAATCTCAGAAGTTCAAACATAGTTTTTTCTTTGACAAGATGATTTCAAATGAAAAGTTGTCAACTATAAAGTTGCATAACTTTTCGAGATCTACAACTTTTGTTTTGGTCATTTCTCCATTTGAGAACATTTTAAAAATTCAAATTTCAAATTTTAGAAATTCAAACATAATTTTTCTTGACAAAATGATTTCAAATCAAAAAGTTGTCAACTACAAAGTTGTGTAATTTGTCGAGATCTACAACTTTTATTTTAGTCATTTCTTCGTCCGACAAAGTGGTACTGCACATTGTTCACAAATTTATATCTCTCTCTTATAGTTGTGAACAATATAGACTGACTAAGAAATGACCAAAACAATAATAAAGATCTCAGAGAACCTTACAATCCATACAAACATAATTATGATATCCATACAAATAAACCTAATAAAATATAATTAACTTGCATACAAACATAATTAAAATATCTATACAAATAAACCTAATTAAAGTACATAACTGTTCGAATAAACCTGATTAAACATAACAGTACGAATAAACCTAAGTAACACATGGATCTTACAAACCGGCTGCAACCCTAATCTGTCTCCACTGCCAGTAGTGTATGTCTCAGATTGTGTAACCACGGTTATTGTCTATGTAATACAAGGCCCACACTACAACACTCTCCATTGCCTCACAACATCGAGGACATGGCATCACATAGATGTAGCCTACTGATGGACTATCGATGGTCTGGTTCTGCCTAAATCTCACGCAATACTGGATGTCAGCTGTCGTCCTCTAGCCCATCGCTTCCACGAAGTCCCAGGCGTACCCCAGTCGCTTAATAGTTTGCTTGAGAATAGGCTGCAAGCCACATATAGCATAGGTGAAATCATAGAGCAAAACCTGCAAGCGAACAAACAAAAAATATTAGGAAGCACTCATATAATAATAAGAATAAATAAACATTACTCTCATATCATACACGACGTACCACATCCATATAGTTGAATGTCGCATGCCTCTCTCTTACTCACGGCACATCCAGACTGTGCTGACGTAAAACTTCTATCTTCAAGGACGAGAAATTAGGCATACGGTAGCCAATTTGTTCAATTGCCTGCAAAAAAAGTAGCATGGCATCGATTTGGGCGCCTATCTTGGTTGGCGACCGTCGTCCAGTCTGCACGATGTCCTGGCGCACCTCATTATTGTACCTAATAGGGATGTCGAAGGCGAGACTGCACGTCCATAACTCGCCTCCTTCATCATTCACGACCTCACTTGTCGTCGTCTCGAAGATGTCCCACACCCTGAGCAGCCATATTGCTGCTTCCAGCCACTTAACCGGTTTTATAGTCTGTGACATGCAACAATCATATTATGAATGAATGTATATATGTAAAAATTATATTAGCACGTAAAACTTAAAATATTCCATACTATTGATGGGTCTAGGTAACGCGGAACGGCCCTATCTGGCGATGGCGTAAATGGAAGATCGTCAAGGTGAAAACCTGGTTCCTGTGGCTGGAGAAGTCCGTCGCCATTTATCATAACTAAAAAAGACTGAAAAAATATCCCAATAAATATAGAACCCCGTATAAATATATCATGCAACAATATATATTACAGAAACATATAAACAATAAATCATAAATATATATATATATATATATATATATATATATATATATATATATATATATATATATATATATATATATATATATATATATGGTGCATTTTTCGTACTCCCGGGAGTAGTTACTCCCACCTTCAATAAATAACAATGTGTATGTGTACATACTCATTTATCAGTTTGAGTATATTTATATACTCATTTTATGATATTCCAAATCATACTACGTGAAAATTTTTCAAAACAACCTATATTTCTTAATATGTTATTCTAATACTATGACAGTAGTATACAAAATAAGTATAACCATATACTCAATGTATATTTGCATACTTAACATACATACTATCATAGATGGTCTAGTATGATCATATGCTTCGTCAACATACACTTCGTCGGGCCACATACACCTTAAATCTAAAGATATACACATGGGAGTAACTACTCCCTGGGAGTAGGAAATAATTTCCCTATACACACACACATTTTGCGCATAATTTTGTTTAACGATTATTAACTCTCATCAAGAAATAATGTTGCTAACAAAGATCTAGAAAACAATAAATGTTTAAGGTTATATAGAAATGATGTATAAATAAAATAAAATCCACCATTATTATTCCTAATCTAAAAAACCACATATTTCAATATTTCTATACTTATTACTAAAGCATGAAACGATCTACATTATTACCAATGAAAGATTAGAAGAAGAAGTTGCTAACCTTTATAAGATTGAAGATGAAGCTGGCGGCCGAGAGCAAGAACTTGCTCCCCCCAAGCAAGAACACTGATGAACAATAAGCAAAGACCAAGATTTGACGTGTCTCGGGCTGGGGGGACAGTGGAAGCGGGTATATATAGGTGGGGACCTTTAGTCCTGGTTGGAGCCAAAATCCGAAATAAAAGGCTAGCAGGACCTTTGGTCCCGGTTGGTGGTTCCAACCGGGATTGAAAGGCAACCTTTAGTCTCGGTTTGAATCACAGACCGGGAATAAAGGTCCCTGCTGCAAAAGTCTGTTGCACTATCCGTTGGGCAGGGAATTCTAGTCCCGGTTGGTGGTTCCAACCGGGACTAAATCTCCTATTACTCCCGGGCCAAATTCCGGCCGGGATTAAAGCTAGAAACTGAAAGTCTGTTCTCTACGGGTGTTTATAGGAATTGATTTGATAATAGCCAAAAAAAATTGAAATATTTGACTTATGGGAAACTATAATGACGACTAATAAATTTGAAAAAGGAGGGGTTACGTGGATACATGTGGTTCTTCCAATTCAATTGCTGCACACACCGCTGCCGCCAGTGGGCATGAACGTAACTGAGGAAAGCAAAGCGCGCATCATTACTCAATTATAACCCGTCGATCGCTGCATCGAGCTAGCAAGTGCAAGCCAAGAGACACGTACCGCCAAAGGCCATAGAACGAACCCGTATGCTGTGCTGTGCATGCATGGCGATGGTGTGCAACAGGCCAGCAGCTCTAGCGACCACGATTGAAACACTGGCGCACGAATAGAGGAACACAAATGTGTATGTGCAGCGCAGGGTCACGGTCGAACCTGATGCATTGATATATAGTAGCTAGAGATATGCTCTAATACTTCTCTTTCTAAAAATTGCACGTATCTTAAAGCAGCTCATCTAATTATTTTTTCTTAATAACTATTTTTCTCATGGATCCCACTTGGGCGTATGGGACTGGCCCATCGAACCGGCCCTGACCCAACTCCGTTTGACCGTTTCCTAGTTGACGGAGACTTCCGCAGATCACGCCGTCCGCGATGTCGCCGACCACCGCTGGAAACCACCGTACGTGGGCAGCGTCTTCCTCGCCAAGAGGTGCAAGCGTCGTCCAATGGTCTCCGTTCCCTCGCTGCACGCAATGCCGTGCCAGCCGACCGGCCTCAAAGTGGAAGATCAGACAGGAAGACCTCTGATTGGAGATGGTCAGGTCTGCCTAACCCCAAGCCAACGGTGGTGATCGCAGAGGTCACTCCGGCCGCGTTTGCTAGGCCATCGTGACTCGTGAGAGGGCATATGTGGAGATTGCGTCGGGTGAGTCGAGATGAGGAACTAATCAGGCGAAGGGGGTAGACGAAGAACAGGGGCGAACGAACGAGCACTGGTGTATTTTTAGCCTCCCATCGACGCTAGGACGGCGAGCGCACAGGCGCACGGCACAACCTCTCGGTTCTCGCCGCGGTGACGCCGTGATCTACGCCCGTCTCCGTGAACGAGGAAAGGAAGGTGAGGGACTACGTCTTTGGGTCAGGGCTGGGCTTCGATGGGCTAGGCCGCGTGGGACCCAAGATAAAAATAATCAAGAAAAAAAACTAATTAGATTAGTTGCTTTAAGATCTGTACAATTTCTAGAAAGAGGAGTATTGGAGCACTGTGCGTTCAGTACCACTACCGTACCAGACTTGGCCTCATGAAGCGGCGAGCTTGAATGCACACACAGCTGGAGAGAGTAATGGCGCTGAGATTACTAGTGCTGCCTGGAGGTGGAGGAGGAAGAGGACAAGGAGCGTGCGGGTGAGGTTTATTTTACCCCAGTCAACTCCACCCACGTCACTTCGTCTTCAAGCTCCATCACAACCCTGCCGTTCGGCCTGCGTCTGCAAAGCTTGCATACTCCGTATATACGAAGCGCACCGTATATCCGATCCGGTGGACATGCATGCATCATGCATGTACACTACTCACTCGCTCGCTGCCCGCGTGCTGCAGCGCGTCACCTGCCTGCCGCCTAGCTCTCTGCGCTGCGCGCCGGTGGATTAAAGATGCTGCATTTACTTACAGAGACCACGAAAGTACAAAAGCCCTCGAGTTGCTAGTGCATCCGCAACAGTAAAAACTAGTTACCAGCTTTAGGCCAACCGTACATCTCCATCTCCTATAGTGTTAACTTTTTAGCATAACTTTTAGTATAATTAGGTCAACGTAACACCCTCAGATGATCTCGAACGTGTGTAAAAACCTAACTTTTGATCAACAACTAGTTTTTCTCTCTTCTATTAAAATATGAAAAAAAATACTTAGAACTTTAAAAGTCGATTGTTGGAGCTGCCCTAAGGTTAGTGAGCGAGCAACATCAGCTGCTATATATATATACTACCCCTACGTACAAAGAGCCAATGACCTCAAGTGTCCTTGACTGTTGCTGCTCGTACTCGTAGCAAGTTACTGTTCCTTCCAGCGTCAGCTAGGACAACCGAACCTTGTAACTACCGACGAAGCAGATGACGTCGACATGCATTGCAAACAAAACATAACTTGGACCGGCTTGGCTGCGCGTGGCGTGGAACAACGAACAACTCGACGGCCTAGCGGCGCGGCAACGTGGCGTTGTGTAGCGACCTACGCAATGGTGTGACGATAACGGAGTGGTATTTGAGATAGCGGAGGGGCGGCGTCGTAGTAACTCCACATCGCATATGAGGCGTCTCGCGCGCAACAGCCCGAGAAAAAACGGGAGAGGGAATGTTAATTATTTTTAAAAAATACAAAACCTCCTTTGAAACTAACTAGATAGCCAAATTTGTTCGATATTGATAGTTCGGTGGGCAAAGATTTCTGGCTTTAGAGTTGCATGACCAAAATCAAACTTGGGCAATAGTTCAATGGAAAAAAAAGGACTTCTCCCTTGGCTAAAAATGGAGATACATCTTGTGCTATTTAATGGAATCAGTACAAATAATAAGTGCATTCTCTAAAGAAACAAGTATACAGGTGAAATGCGAAAAACTAGAAGTTTAGTTGATCCAAATAATGTGGGGAAAATGTGTAAAAAGTGCAAATAGTTCATGAACATAAAAAATGGTATTCAATAAAAAGAAAATGCTTAGAAGATGAATTGCTAATATTTTTCTGCCTTTTAGGATCATAGACTCCTTTTTTCTATGGAATAGAAGGGGTTTGTTTACGCCCCTACTGATTATACATTACTTCAACAAAAAGTTTTTTTTGTGACTTTACTTCAACAAAAAGTTATGTACAAAAAGAAAGAAAAGAAAAGAAAACATATATATCACTGGAAGCTATCTAGTCATCACTAATTTGGAGAAAGTATTTATTCTGAATTTGAATTTCGCAGCAGCCAGAGTCGGGGTTGCATTGTTGGAGATAGTCAATACAGGTTGGATGATAGAGGATCTTACTAACTGCTATTATGCATTAAAGAAAGAAAAAAGGGTCAATACTGAGATGCTCTCTTGTACAATCAAACATTTGAATTAAAAATTTCGCTTCACTTAGAAGCACAGATGACTTGAGGAAGAAACAACAGAGACAACATCTACACGTCTGGAACACGGCAACAACCACGAAGCCTAGATAAACGACATTTTGTTTTTCTTTGTCAAGGGACTCCAGAAATTTGGATATTTCAATACTTCAAGAAAAGGGGAAGTTAAGTTCAATAGCACGACTGTTAAGTGCTAAGTCGACCTCTGTGGATCATGATCATTTTTTTTGATAAGTCGACGGGGGGAGAGAATCCCCCACCTGGATTTCATTGATTGTGGCTCTCAAAGCCGGATAGTGTGTTACAAAGTTTGTTTGCTACATGTTTGCGTTACATTCACATTGTCGTAGCCAAAGTTGAACACCATGCATCTGCTACTTCCCTATCCTTCTTTGGCAGCCTAGCTTTCCAAAGGGCAGCCTCAGACCTACACGCCGACAAGGTGGCAAGTAAACTGGTTCGATCGCCCCTGAAGACTGCGTTGTTCCTCCGTTTCTAGATGTGCCAACGGCAAAGTATCAAGAAGGTCCCAAAGTGCTTGGTTGGCGAATGTTCTGGCCTCTGGATCTCCTGTAGCTTTTGGATGGACCAATCAGCCTGCGTATGTATCTGCACTGCCTCTCAGAATTGACGCGCAGCGGGGCATCCAAAAATGATATGTTCAGGTGTCTCCTCCGCCTCATTACAAATTTCACATACCGTGTTATCGACAATTCTTTTCTTGATCAGGTTTGTCTTGCACTGGATTCTTCCTTGCGAGAGCAGCCAGGTAAAGAATCTGACTCTTGGGGGCGCCTTGTTTTTCCAAACAAAATTGGCCCAAGGATCCTGACTGGAGTTTGCCGACTTGAGAGTGTTGTATATCATGGAGGTATCCAGGTCACCATTCCTCTTGCATAGCGGGCTCTGTCGGCGGTCCTTGGCTGTGCTCGGTTGCTGTTGTTGTAGTAACCGCGACACCTGTGTCAGCTGCTGCATTGCAATTTGAGACTGCCTAGGCATTAAGCTGCCTGGGAGGGCACCTTCAAGTGCATGCTGAACCGTCATTTCTTTCATTTGGCAGTGACTGTATAGCTCTGGGAACCTGTCAGCCAGTGTGTCATCTCCAGCCCACACATCATTCCAGAAGGAGGTGGAGGCGCCATTGCCTATGAGCACACTGGTGATTGCACGGTAGACAGGCAGTATAGACCTCAGCATATCCCAGTGTTGGCCATGTAAGTCCCCTTGGAGTGATGCCACACAAGCATTGCTCTGTACCCACCGAGCCCACGATGATGGATGAGGCGAGTGCAGTTTGTGAATCAGTTTAAGCAGGAGGCAAATATTCTGAATGTGCAGATCTTTTAGGCCGAGGCCTCCTGTCTCCTTTGTGTCACACACATGATCCCAGGCGATGAGACTACTTGAACCTGTTGATTGTTGTTTTCCAGACCACAAAAAGGCCCGCCGTCTGCGGTCTACCTGTTCCACAACACCTGGAGGAATTTCCAGGGCACACATTGCATAGACCAGCTGGCAGTCCAACACCGAGTTTACCAGTGTTGCTCTACCCATATGATTTAGTATACTTGCCTGCCAACCGGCCAGATATTTATCTGCTTTGGCAATTTGCGGAGCGAATGCATTGAGGCGAAGTTTGGTATTGGACAATGGCAGGCCAAGGTATGTCTGGGGGAAACCTTCTCGCTGACACCCCAGAGCAGAAACACAATCGGTCACTGCTGCTTCCTCCATGAAGATCGGTACTGCCGTGCTTTTGGTGTAGTTAATCTGGAGCCCAGTTGCAGCCGCGAACTGATCGAGTAGCACTTTCAGAGCCTGTACATCCTCCAGTTCACCACGCACAAGCAACAAAGTATCGTCGGCGTATTGAAGAACTGGACATCTAGCATTGTCCACAATAGGATGCCTGATCCTTGGGTCGTTTCTGATGAGAACTTGCAGCACATCTGCCACCAGGATAAACAAGTATGGTGAGATAGGGTCTCCTTGCCTAAGTCCTCGTTTGCATGTAATCCAAGGTCCATGGCATCCATTTACAAGTACTGCCGATTTTGAGGATTGCAGGATTGTAAACATCCATCTCCTCCACTTTTGGTTGAAACCCCGTGCTTCCATCACAGTATCTAAAGCTGCCCAGCTTATGGTGTCGAATGCCTTTGCAAAGTCCAGCTTTATCACCAGGGTCGGTTTTCTTCTCTTGTGGCAGTGTTGAACCAGTTCCATAGCATAAATAAAGTTTTCAGTTATCGAGCGCCCTTGTATGAAGCCAGTTTGATCAAGGTCCACCAGTTCTTTTATTTGGGTCTGCAGTCTTGTTGTTAGTATTTTGGTGATAGTCTTGATACTGCAGTTTTGCAGGCAAATAGGCCGGAAAGCATGAACCTCCGTTGCATTTGGTTTCTTTGGAATTAGCACCATGTATGACCTGTTAAGCCTCTCCAACTGAACCGTCTCACTGTGAAAGGCATGTAGAAGGTTCATGACATCAGTTCTCACCGTTGGCCAAGTTGCCTTGTAGAAACTAGGACCGAAGCCATCAGGACCTGGGGCACTGCAGCGGTTCATGCTCTTGACTGCGGCAATTGCTTCCTGTTCAGTGAATTCATCAGTTAATGCATCAGTTGCTCTTGGTAGCTGCTGGTATAAGCTGTGGCAATCAAAGTGCCACACCGATCTCCCTGAGGTGCCAATGATCGATTTGAAGTAATCCGTGAGTGCTTGCACCTTAACCTGGTGGTTGGTGACCTGCACCCCATCAACCTCGACGCTCCGAATGTTGTTCTTTCTGAACCTTGTCGTCGCATGAGCATGGAAGAAAGCAGTGTTGCTATCCCCCTCCCTGACTGCCTTGATTTTTGCCCGCTGCTTCCAATACGCTGCTCGCTGTTTAAGCTCCGAGGCAAGTCTGGTGTAGCATTGTTGCCTAAGGGATCTCTCATCCTGGGAAAGATGTCTGTTCTCCTCAAACATATCAAAGAGTTGGATTAGGAATTTACAATTGGGGATGATGGAAGGTGGCGCCCTGTTACGCCTAGCCCAAACCTTAACCTCAGCCCGAACGGCTTTAAGACGCCCGGCGATGTTACCAGCAGCATCAGTATGTCCAGGAGCAGCAGTCCAAACCGGGAGAATCGACGGCAGGAAAGAATTGTTAAGCAACCAAGCGTTCTCAAAGCGGAAAATGTTGGATTTAGGGATTTCGGTGGAGAGCGTGACCAAAAGAGGGGTGTGGTCAGAGGTAGGTCGGGGTAGGGCACAGAGTGAGGAGGAGGGGAAGAGGTTGCCAAATGCAGCATTGTGGAACGCACGATCAAGTTGTGCAAGCGTAGGTTCGTCACGTTTGCTCGTCCAAGTGAAACGGCAACCGACGAGGGGAAGCTCAAGAAGGCCAATTTCATTTATTTTGTCATTGAAGGCAGAAATAAGAGCTGGATTGGAGACAGTCGTGTTCTTATCCTGCTGAGAGCGAACAAGATTGAAATCCCCCGCAAGAAGCCAAGGACCAGTGAAAGACGGTGCTAAATCAGACAAGGAAGAAAGGAAGAGTGGGGAATCTCTGTGGTCAGACAGAGCATAAAACATTGCTGACCGTGAAAGTGTGTTCAGAGGAGTAAGATGAGAAGGAGGTGGAGAGGCAGTAAGCATTGTGGAACGCTTACTGGATCATGATCATGGCTCATATATTGCGTCTACTACTAGCGGTATGAAAAATGAAAGTACATATACCAAGAATCAAATGATAATGAAATCGATTTGACTCATTCACTTTCCTAGGTGCATCTCTTATGTACATTCCAATATTCCATCACAACATTATCAAGAGTACATGGCTTATATCTTAAGACATCCATATCTTACATATCCCCTTATTTTTTCAGTTTGAATGTCGGATGATCCTTTGCAGCACGATGGTCCTTGCCCGACGGATATCCCGGCTACACCGGTCGGCTTGCTCCCCAAGATCCTCGACACTCTTCATGAAGTTTTCCAGCTTCTTCTTGATCTCCTCCACCCCAAATTTCACCGCCTCCTCATCCCGCTCTGCAAACTCTATGCAGTCTACCATAGAGCTGATCTCCACCTCCACCCGGTTGATGAGGACTCTGATACTGTCCAAATCCTTGATGGCAATGAATGTGCCAACCTGCATTGCGCTCACCACCTCCTCCTGTCCACGGAGCGCGTCCTGATACCCTTTCAGCAACGAATCGATCCACTTCCCCATAGATCCCAGCGGGACTGCAGCAGCCGCGGCCAATGCCGCAGCGACAGGCGGGGCAGCGATGGCCGCGGCAACCACCGAGCAGATGAGCATGGCCGCGAACGTGGTCGCGAAGATGATGCTTGACACCTGGCGCCACGCCTTGATGGTCCTGACCTTCTTGTCGAGCCGGTGCTTGCGCTGCTGCAGCTTGTCCAGCATGGCCAACTGCTGCCGGTAAACGGCCTGGAAGGCAGCAAAAAACTCGTCCGTGAAGGGGTCCTCGGCAGCCTTGAACTGGCGCAGCTCGTGCAGCGTGCGCGCGTACCGGGCGGATGGAGCGGCAGCGGCAGCGGCGGCGCTGTCTTCCTCGGCGTCGTGTCGAACATGCGCAGCTCCAGGTCCGACCGGCACGCTGCCTCGTACGAGCTCAGCTCTTCCCCCGGCGCCGCCTCGAGCGGCAGCGCTGGCTCCGAGAGCCCCGGACGCAGGACGTCGCCGGAGCGGAAGAGGTACAGGCCGAAGGAGCGAAGGCGGTCCAGGACGGACGACTTGCGCGACAGCGCCGGAGGCGGGTACGGCGCCAGTGGCAGGGGGTCCAGTCTTTCTTCTTTTCCGTCCTGCTTTTTATCCTGCTCCATAGCCTTCACTTCACCCACCTTTTTCTTTGAGTTCGAGGGGCCAACCGACACTATCGCAGCGTCAAACTTGAGCTTGCGCAGCTCGTTGACCAGGCAGACGGGGTCGAAGCTGCCGACCACCACCAGGTTGTCTTCTTCTCTCGCAATGGATGACACCCCTGCAGCCAAACGCTAATAATAGTATATCAGGAAGGTATAGAGGAAAACATATAGGTTAATATTGATTAGGCACGCCCCAATGGCCCGTTGGTTGTGTATGCGTCTACAGCCTACCGTACATTTACCTTCACATCTCGTTGCTGTCTTCATGATTTTGCCCCAAGCTTTATCTCCTTGCAAGCCCATCTTTATTACTACCTTTTCCTGCAAAAAGTAAAACACCGTAAATTGCAAAGCCATGCACAAAAAACGGAGAACGGGAGAAAAAGCAAGACAATGGAGCACCAACATGAGTTTGGAAATTGAGTCACTCCCCGGTTTACTAGGTCAAGGTTAGAATTCAGTAACCGTATCGATATTGCTAAATTGATCTCCCTTAAGGATTTGGGAAAACGGCAACTACTCATCTGCAGGCATATAAACATCTAGAATCCAGCCTGGATCTCATTCTTTCCAAAATGATTTAGCACCCGCCAGTAGGTCATATCATCATGAGCATGGCAAATGCACTAGATAGAATGAACCCACCTCAGTTGGTGTGCAAAACCATAGTATGTGGCTACCAGTAGCCATCTCATTTAACATACCAAGCCATCATATAACTTCATGAGCAAGCAAAGGAATATAATATGAATCCAGTCGAACATTAAAATGTTCGTCTTATTATGCTTGATCTCATTTGTATCAAAGCGCATACGGATATTATTCATGCTTGATTATGGTTGCATGCATGCTTGATTTGTTTAGCTGTCTATGTATGATGTGATATATAAAAACATGCAGACAACCCAGCGTCTATAGGTTCTATGTGCCCTTAATACAAAAGGTACCAGTGATACAGAATTTTTTCGTCTTATGGTCTAACTCTGATGCTGATATACTATAAGAATTATTAATTGGCTGGTTACTTAATCTTGACATCTGCTCCGCACGAGCGAAAGAATTAAAAAAAATACCTTCCAAACGAGCACTTCTTAAACATGCTATATCTGGACCTTTCAATGTCTCAATCTAAAAAAAATATCTGAAATCTAAAGGTAACATGATAGTGGCCACACATTACGGCACGGTAACCATTAAGATCTTATAGGGCAGTCCCAATGCTAAAAAGCATTGGTAGTTTCTATGCCTAGTGATTTATGTAGTCCCAATGCTAAAAAGCATTGGTAGTTTCTATGCCTAGTGATTTATGTAGACAACATACATAGAAACTATGTTCTCAATGGATAGTTTCACAAAATAATTTTTTGCAATCACATGTCCTCTCTCCGCATCCATCTATCACATTTCTTTATGTCTTGGTTCCGGAGTAGAGATAGATTCTTATTTAAGGAACCATTTCCTTCTCACTCTTCTTTAATTGCAGTGACACATCATCTTTTTGCTTACTTAATGATAATAAAAACTATGTGCTTTCTGGGTTGGGAGTGCTCTCGTAGTTTTATGAGTTCTAGAAGAAATACTGCCGACGGCATCTTCCCCACTACTTTTTTCACCGGCCCTTTTTATGCCCACACACTTCAGTTAGTGTTTCCTTTTTCCCAGTCAATGTGGTTTCCTTTTCTTCTGAAGCAATCACGCAAAAGTGGTGATTTTCCTTTTTCCCACAGGCGCCTCCGTTTGTGTGTTTCCCTTTTTTTTCCTCATCAAAGAATGAGATTTTTACTTATCCATCTGCCATTAATGAAAACTAATTGGTTATATTAGTTGAAACTGTAGCAGCTAATTGCACCAATCTAATTAAAATTTGAATCATCAACCCAATTAATTAAACAGACACCACTAATCATCCTACACAATAATTAATGGGATAAATCATGCATACATGGCTGCCATTTATGTTATCTAACGCCACTCGTATATCAGCATTGTAGGATATTCCAAAATATAATAAGTACACATCGACTTTTCTTTTCTACTCCCTCCGTTCCAAATAATAAGACGTTTGGACTTTTCTAGATTCATAACTTTTGCTATGCACCTAGATATATACTATGTCTAGATACATAGTAAAAGCTATGAATCTAAAAATGCTAAAACGTCTTATAATTTGGGACAGAGGAAGTAGTACAGATGGGATGCATGAACGCACACACTGAGGGAGTCCCGATGCCTAATTTATAAGGGTGGTTTCTAGAGGAGAGAGAGAGAGAGAGCAACAATAACTATCCATCTAGTTTCTATGGAGAAGAAAAATAATGACCATTTGCATGTAGCCATGATCATAGAATGCTCAGCTGTGACATTATGTTGTTCCTATATCAGCCCTGACACAACCTCACACAAATACACACAACCTTGTGTGCGTCCTAACACACATTGAGGCTAAATTAGAGGCCCTCGCATAGTATACACATGTGTTTGACCACTGAATGCACTTATTGGTGCGCTCCTATCTGAAATTTAGTTCCTAATAAATGCAAGCATTCATGTTGTTGACTTGTTTAGGAATCAAACTCAATAGAGTAGAGTAGATTCTGTTATAAGGACCATGTTCATGTGCACTTTTTAGATATAATAGAGGAAATCTTCCACCTCTGTCACTCTGTGCCAATTTAGGGTTTTCAATTGTGGGCACTAACCCTTGTGAGTGGAGGCGTGGAGTAGGAATTTCACCATGACATCCAACTTGATTTCACACAAACATCATGTGCACACACTGAATGAGCAAATCATGTGCATCATCTCACTATGAGATCTTGCCTAGCGTACTATAGGATTTATGTTTTCTTTTGCAAATAACTTTCTTCCATAGGACGGAGCTCTAAGTTTTAAGAGGTACCATTATCAATTCAAAAATCATAATAACACATTCATGGTTGTACACCTTTATTTGAACGAACTGTTGGAGTATGTGTGTGTGTGGGCCTCCAGCCCAGGCCAGCCCATGTAGGGCAAGGCCCTTTAGGGTCAGGGTTAGGCACTGCCTATATGTACCCTGGGGGTTCAACCTCTATCAATCTATCCAATAGACAATCATCTTCTTACATGGTATCGGTGTAGTTCCCGATCCAGGCCGACCACCAACTCTTCCGCTGCCGCCAGCGCGCCCCCGGGGAGAGCCACCTCTCCACCGGGGGCAGCGCCCTTGGTTCGGCGTCGATCTCCTTCGATCCGCGCCCATGGTCGCGTCAATAAGTCCCAGCAGGAGCAGCAAGCAGCAGAGGACCTACCTCCTCTTCGTGCACGGCGCCAGGGAGCCGCCATGGCCGGATCCGGTCGATCCGGGCGACGGCGCGCAGGTGGCTGGCGGCGCCGCCGCCGCCGCCCCTGACCCACGCCCTCCCTCTGGCCCCCTCTCCTCCAGCTCGCGAAGGCCCCCCGCGCTCGCATCCGTGCGGATCCGCGCCTGCACGGCCTGGCCGGCGGCGGGCGCGGCGGGGCGATCTCCACCACCCTGTCCGGGTCGACGAAGCAGGACCAGGAACCGGCGCCCCCGGCGCGGGTGCGGGCGGCCCCCACCAGGCGCGGCCAGGCGCTGAATCTGATGGCGGGAGGCGGGAGGCGCGCGTCCTCCGGCGGCGGCGGCGGGGCCGAGACCGGCGGCCTCTCGCCCTTGAGGAAGAAGAGGCGTGCCGCGTCGATGCGGCCCAAGGTGGTGGCCACCGACCGTACGGGCCGCTGCGTGATGTACGACCCGGCGCGGGACACCGTCCGCGCCCTGCCGGAGCTCACCCCCGCGCCCAAGGTCAGGCCTATCGCTCTGCCCGTCGGCGACGACGACCTCTACGTCATCGACACCCACTTCAACCGATCCTTCAGCCGGGACGCCGCCTGCTTCCACACCCTGCCGGGCCGCCCGCCTCTGCGACGACATCCTTGCGCTGCTCGACTCCCACCTCGTACCGTCCGGGAACGAGGCGCGCCTTCCCTGGGGTGCCGTACCGCTCCACCACTCTTGCTGCTGCTCTGCTCTGCTCTGTATCCTTTTTCTTCTGCCTGGTCCGAGACCGGGATTGAGTCGCCCTGCCGTTCGTCGTCTTCATCGACAATCCCGAGGACGAGCCTGCTGCTGCGCCCTTCCGGCTGCAGCGGCGCCGCTCGTGGTCTGCCTTCACCGCCGGTGTCGCCGCCTTTCCAGGCGGTCGCGCCACCCGCCGCCGGTCGTCGTCAAGCAAGCTCGTCCGAAGTCCACGCCCTTCGCCGTCTACCGCGGACGACGCCCCCCCTCCCCGCCACCCCTGCTCTGAGCGCGGGACTTCTACGAGGGCGGGCAGGGAAGCCGCCACCCACTTCTCCCCCTCCGCCACCCCTGATCTGAGCGCGGACCTCGACTTCTCCGCGACCCCTGCTCTGAGCGCGGTCTCTGAGGTATCCGGGTGCGCTGTCATCGCCTGGCCCCCCCCTGTCGCCGCCCTGCGCGCCCCCAGCGCCGCAGCCGAGCACGAGCTCGGGGCCGACGCGGGCGCGCGCCCCAGGCGTATGGCTCGGCTCACCGTTCCGCGGCCACGACAGCTCGGTGTTGCGATTCCGTCTTCGACCGTCTTCGCTGCCACCTCGACTCGGCAACTTCTACCTCGGCTACGACCACGACGACCTCGACCTCGGCTACTTCGGCACAAAGAGGGCTATCCTCCACTTCTTCGCTCCAGCCACAACATCCGCGACATGGTTGCGATTGCGGGGGGATGACATCGTTTCCAGCTTTTGTTCGTCTCCAGTCTCATCGTGTGTTCGCCCCCGTTGTGACTGCGGGGGGATGTTGGAGTATGTGTGTGTGTGGGCCTCCAACCCAGGCCAGCCCATGTAGGGCAAGGCCCTTTAGGGTCAGGGTTAGGCACTGCCTATATGTACCCTGGGGGTTCGCCCTCTATCAATCTATCCAATAGACAATCATCTTCTTACACGAACTCACCTCAACAGTCGATTTCTTTATTTTCTGGTGATGATTTAGGCTGTCCTGTCCTGATGTAGGCGGTGGTGTTCTTAGTGATGCTTCCGACTCCTTGCCTGACCGTCGAAATAGTTTTTTAGGAGAAAATGGCAGTGAAAAATACTTGAACTTCGAAACAGAGCTTGTCTGCAGTCCAAAAGTAAATATGTCAGAATCAGAGAACCCTCCGTCCAAAAAAATATAAGGACTTCTAGCATTTAAATTTTTTTGCTCAAAAATATACATCTAAGTACTCACTAGGTTCAACCTTTTAATTTCACCAATCAAGAGCTATTCACCATTTAATTGTCCCACTGAGGACCTAGACTGTCCTTTACTTGCACCAATCAAAAGCTAGTTTCCTAGCATTAACAAGTAAATTGTTAAGTGTTCTCGTGTCCAGCATAACTTGTCTTATATTTCTAATTCCTAGAGTCCTTATTACCTTCGTTGGATGGTGGGAGATGTGAAAAAACAAGGGAGAGAAGAGTAATTACACCGCTTGTGACTGATGCTTCACTGGTTTCCATTTCAGCAAACCTATCAATGATGTCGCGTATACAAGGCCTCTTACTTGGGTCACTATGCATGCAGCTTTTCCCCATTTCAATGCATAGTATTACTTGACGGTAAGCTGTTTCCAACGCTGTGTGTCTCCATGATGTATCCGATTCCAACCTACTCCTCCAGCCTCCAAGCACCTATTAATTTGTATACTAGAGATAGAGATGTGATTAATGATAGGGGCATATGACTGAATATCGTATATGCCGAATACTCAGCTGATACACAGAGAACAGATCAGCTCATAAAAGCGATGTACATGTAAAAGCAAGAAGTCTGCAGGGTAGGAGATAAATAATTCAAAATCATACAGCAGCGTGATAGGGCGACATTAAAGAAAGTTGCACTACGCAGAGTTATCTAACTCACTCTCCCGATGGTCATGGTGGCGACGCACGCTCAGCAGGCTACGGTGGCCAGTTCGTGGTAGCATGGCTCAGATCCACGCAACAGGGGTTTTACCCTAGCATGGGGGCTGCTGGATTTGTGTGTGCCAGGTCACTGGTGGTCGCGTGCAGTTGATGTGGACTGTCCCATAGGTTAGCAGGGGCACATCCACCTGGTTTTGGTTCTTTCTGAGCAGATCTCAGGGACAGGGCCATGTGCACACCAGCTAGTGGTATCCATGGTCTAACTCATGGAAGCTGGTCACCAAACTGCTGATGGCGATGCCCGCAGGCACCGTTGTTCTTTTTGGAGGCACCAATTCATACTCCCCCACCTCCCGTGAAGTGAGAAACCTTGTCTATGCTGACAGGCAATGATGATGTTAGTGGTGTCATGACCCAATTTGATGGGGCTTTTGTAAAAAGAATAGGCTCTGCTATTACTCAAGGATATACCAATCATCTAATCAGTTGTTTTGGTAATTGTTTGTGTTTACCGGTCATGTGCTACCATTTAATCGGTTAGCAGATGACAGGTTGACTTCTGAGACATGTGCTACCAGTTGATCAGTTAGCAGACAATGGAGTTTTCTGAACTTTGATTATCTCACTTTGTAGTACAAGAGAATAGGAGCAACCACAAAAAACTTTTTCTCTATAGTTGAACATATGTTGATAAGTGGTTTTGATCTTTATGTTGAATCTGAGATACTTTTATGTTGAATCTGAGATACTAAACTGCTTAGAGCATACTAGATCTCATTCTTAATTTTTTTGTAATGGTTATGTATTGCCTTTTGTTGAGGCCAAAACTTTATTTTAAATAAAGCTTCCATCAAAAGCAAAGTTCCCACTATGAAGACATTTCCATGACTACAAATCTAAGTCACATGTTTTTTAGATAAAGGAAACTTGATCAATCTCATATAATTACATCAAGTTGATAGAATCACTCCACGATCACTCCCAACATTTGCATAGCTAGGATACACACAGACTATGATTATTAAACAAAAACAAAATGACACCATATATCAAGACACAACAAGCTACAAACATACAGTACAACTTAATTTTCTGTTTCATGCACCACCATTGCAACACTTTGACTACGAGTAAGGCTCTCTAAAAGCAACACCTCCAAAAAAACAAACAACACACATACATGCCTTCGTTGCCATAATCCAACCAGTAGAGGCTACACCATATGTTTACACCTAGACAGCAAATCCTTTGAATTCCAAACAATGCTTTCAACAAGTAACAACTATTTCCAGTACAACCAACTAAGGCTGACCTAGAGATTTCTACCCGGAGTCGAGGAACCAGTATCCAACAAGCAAAAACAAATCGAAGTCTCCCTAGTGCTACTATACCCTCCTTTCCGAGCCAATGCTACCATACCACCCTATCTTGCCCAACTATAGTTGGCCACAAACTGTAGAGAATTAGGGAAACACCTCACACCCAATTAGGGGGGATGGCTTTCATATATATAGTCAAGTACACCTTGGAATACAAGTAACATGATATACATGTGTTAGACTATACATATCTCTAATACCCGCCCGCAGTCACAGCGGGAGGGAACTGGACGCAGAGACTAGACCTAAAGTCATGGAACAACTATACAGGCAATCCCTTAGTTATAATGTCTGCGAACTGATGAATTGAGGGAACATGGAGTACCTGAACTGCCCCAAAGCCACCTTCTCACGAACAAAGTGGATGTCAATCTCAATATACTTCGTGCGACGATGATAAATCGGATTGGCAGTCATATAGATTGCACTGACATTGTCGCAAATAGACAATGGTCGCCAAAGGGATCGAGATATGAAGCTCAGCAACCGCGTGAGCAACAGCTCGGTACTCCGCCTCCACACTGGACCAAGACACCATGGTCTAAACCAGGTTGTAGCCAACGAAGGCGTAGTAGCCTAAAGTAGAGCACCGAGAGTCTGGACATCCAGCTCAGTTAGCATCGGAGTACGTCGTGATGGATGACACGCTGCCAATGCTGAGGTGCAGATAGGCGTCGAGGGTACCCTTCACATAGTGTAGAATGCGCATAATCAAAGCAAGATGCGGCTCTGGCAGGTCATGCAAGAAGAGGCAGACTTGCTGAATGGCATAGGCAATGTCCGACCGAGTCAGCGTGAGGTAATGCAGGGCGCTAGCAAGACTCCAGTATTCTGAAGGGTTAGCAACTGGAGCTCCATCAGTTGCAGATGGCTTGGACATGGAGTCAACCAGTGTTTCCGTGGGGTGACACTGAGCCATCCTGGCCCGCTGAAGAAGGTCGACAGCATATTGTCGCTGGGACAAGTGGAGGCCATCATAGGACCGAGTGACGGAGATGCCGAGGAACTGGTGTAGAGCCCCAAGGTCCATCATGGCAAACTCAGAGCTGAGACGGTCGATGATGCGCCACAGAAGATTCGAAGAGGATGCTATGAGGACGATGTCGTCGACATACAGTAACCAATACGCCATCTCCACTCCATCTTTGAAGATGAAGAGGGAAGCATCAGACTTCGACACAGTAAAGCCGTGCTTCACCTACTAGCATCGGCCCCCAGCACCAGCACCAGCGTTGGCTGATCGACGTTTCAGCAGCAAGGTGTACCAGTGCCGGTCATCTTCATCTTCATCACCTGTGCCTCCTGGAGCTGAGCCGTCCACCAGCACGGCTACATCGACTTCTTCGTCTTTCGGTGGTTTGGCGAGTGCGCTGGGCCGCCGGCTGCCCCTTAGCCATCTGCACTGCCACTCGGCAAACCTCTGCTACCTCGTGTTGTGCTCACGCCAGCTATAATACCATGTAGAGAATTAGGGTAACACCTCACACCCAATTAGGGGGTGGCTTTCATATATATAGTCAAGTACAACTTGGAATACAAGTAACTTGATATACATGTGTTAGACTATACATATCTCTAATACAAACTCCACGACATGCAAACCTTACAAGCCACCACATGGTGATAGTGTTGGGAGCTTTCCATTAGACACAAGCCCAAGGTCTATAGGATCCATCATAAGACAACATGCATTGCCCGAGTAAGCGATTATGTGAGTTGATGCCAAGGTGACTTCAACCTCTAAGATAGTATGGAAGAGATGGACTAGAGATGTAGGGGATGTTTGGATACCTTGTTGGCCCTTGTCTTGCCTAGCCAGGCAGAGATAGAGGTGTTTGGTTTGCTTGCTCATTGCATTGGTTGTTGTGCTTTCAATCTCTCATGCACATGGCAACCTATCGTGCGTATTGCTATGGCTGGATTCCACGCATCCAACCCCAACAACGTGAGCCAAGCTACCTCCTGTGTGTATATATGAGTCGAGCCAATCAAATCAGCACAGGCCAGCAGATGTGTCAGGGTCCGATCCTGAGGGGGCTGGTTGGGTGGCTAGGTTAGGGCAGCGGGCAGCTGCTGGCGGTGGCGGCGCTGCTGCAGGGGGCGGCGGCGCTAGGGCAAGCAGCGGCGTGAGAGAGGAGAGGGGGCAGCGGCGTAGGGAGAGAGGAAGAGGAAGAGATAAAGAGCAATAGCTCTATTCCTTGCTTAGATTGAAATAGTTACATTGCCTCTATTTATAGTCCCTAGCAGACTACTATTCCAAGAAACTGTAAGAAGAGTCCTTATAGATTTGGACTCCTCTTTCCAAAGCAAAACTATCCTATATCCTAAATAATCTCAAGCCCTTTTCCTAAGCGATTCTCTACTTATTTTCCCTATTTTTATTCTCAACTTTCCTTTATTCTAAAATCTCCCGAATATTGGGATATTGGGGGGCGGTGGTGGCCCACCCCCCTGGCCGTGCGCCCTACCTACCACGCACGGGGTGGCCCTAGTGGCGGCCAATGCTAGGTTCTAGGCCTCCTCTGGCCCGTTAAGCCTGATGTGGGGGTCCAGATTAGACGTGTGACATCCCCCTTCTCCACTCGGCACCCTCTCATGCCGCATCATCATCCACATGTTGATGTTGTCTAGAGTAAGAGGTAGTCTGTTGGAGATTTCCTCTATGTGGACGAGGAGGCGGCCCTACAAAACCTCTGTCATGATCAAGTTGTGGCGTCATGGTCGACAATGAACTAGAAGCAATATTGGAGATTGCCAATGTAGCCGTAGAGGTAGTAGTTGTGGGTTCCAATGGCCGACATCGGGAAGAGCTTTTGTTGCACCCGCACGAGGGTTGATCTTGTGATGTCGGTGTCGAGTCAAAGTGCCACATGACCTGTGGTGGTCCCTCAAAACCCCATACCTGATTGTTGGTGTTGGGGAGGATGTAACGGTGTTGTCATTAGGTGAAGCATGTCGCTGATCATGAAGTCAATGCCATTGAGCTGAGCAGGCGAGAGTAGCTAGCGCCTAGAGTTGCTATTGATGTTGATGTGGACATCCCTGACGGTCATGAATTGGGAGCTCATGTCGTCGAAGAAAGTTACAGTTGCTGATGGTATTATGCCCGTTGGCCATGGTTGTGTCAGCAATATGCTTGATGGAAAGTTGTAGGTGGCTGCCGCTGTCAGTAGTGGGGTATGGAATCCCATCACCAGGAGGTTTGTATTCTTGGTGCGTCCATCGATGAGCAGAGCTTCCAGTAGGTCTGGCAGTAGTGGTGATGTGGCGGGGATGTATAGGCGCCCATCAAAGAAGAGGAGGCCATGGTCTAGCGACCATGTTCGAGTGGTTGACTTGTTGATGATGTCACTGGTGATGTCATGTAACTCGGGTACACGCAGGGTTGCTTGGCGAAGCTTGTCGAAGACATGTGCCCACGTGCTAATGTTGTTGGCAGTTGGGCCAGCGCGGCTTCGTTGCCCGACTCATGTGGCAACGATGGAGCGGTGGTGGAGATGGGGACCGCGTTCGAGGGACGGTTTGCCTGGGCATTGGCGCCGATATGGTCGATGTCGGTGCAGGGATGGCGAGGATCTACTGTGGAGCTCGGTGGTCCGGGATGCTGACGTCCTGACGAAGGTGACGGTGTGGGTGCCCCGCTGAAATTGCATGTCCAAAGATGCAATGTTCCAGAGGGTATAGCCAGCTAGCCATGGCGTGCCAAGGATGATGTCAATGTCACTGCCGATGGTCAGGAGGAAAGCGTCGATCTAGAATGTGTCCGCATCAATCCGGAGTGGGATGTTGAAGCAGGCTCCTCGGTAGGCAAGCTCGGTGCCACTACCGACAAGGACTGTGGTGGTGATGCGCCACTCTGCGAGGCCTATGAGTTGGGCAGTGTTGGTGTCAATGACGTTGTGGGTTGCGCTTGTGTTGACTAGTATGCGGACGCCCTCGCAAAGGATTGCTCCTGCCAGGATCATGGTGCACCCTCCGCGTACCCCAGAGTTCTGGGTGCCTGTCAGCATCATCAGGCTGGCGTCAACGATGTCGATATTGTCGTCGTCGTCATCAACGTCGTCGTCGATGATGATCCATGGTGTAGCCAAAGGAGTTGTAGCTGTGTGAGGTAGTATGTTGTCCTTGGCGGTTCTTCAGATTGCGGTGACCTCGCATCTAGCGTCCTCCATGACACGCTTGGTCTCCTCCTCAAGCTCCTTGGAGGTGACCTCGCATTCCTTCTTAGAGCCTCATTGCTTTGTTTTGCAAACGAGCGTTGATCTTGAGGAAGTGCGCATTCATCTCGCCGAAGTGGCTGCTGATGTTGGTGGAGAAGATCGTGATCAACTTCTTTAGCTCGGACGTCATGGTGGTATTGCCCAGTGGATCGATCTGGTCTCCAAGATACCAGGTGTCAAGGTCCGATCCCAGGGGGTGATTGGGCGGCTGGGTTAGGGCGGCGGGCGACTGCTGGCGGCGGCGTGAGAGAGAAGAGGGGGTAGCGGTGCAGGGAGAGAGGGAGAGGAAGAGATATAAAGAGCAATAGCTCTATTCCTTGCTTAGATTGAAATAGTTACATTGCCTCTATATTTATAGTCCCTAGTGGACTTGTATTCCAAGAAACTATAAGAAGAGTCCTTATAGATTTGGACTCCTCTTTCCAAAGCAAAACTATCATATTTCCTAAATAATCTCAATCCTTTTTCCTAAACAATTCTCTACTTATTTTCCCTATTTTTATTCTCAACTTTCCTTTATTCTAAAATCTCCCGAATATCAGGATATTGAGGGGGCGGTGGTGGCCCACCCCCTTGTCGCGCGCCTTCCCTGCCGCGCGCGGGGTGGCCCTGGCGACAGCTAGGGCTGGGTTCTGGGCTTCCTCTGGCCCACTAAGCCCGACGTGGGGGTCCAGATCTGAAGTGTGACAAGATGGGAGGCGGTATGCGCCTTAGTCCCATGCATACTATGTCCACCCAACTTTTTTTCCTCTTCTTCACCAAGTCAAGCAAGCCAAATCCATTCTCCAGCCCTAACAAGGCGAGGCAAGCAAACCAAACGTGCCCAAAGATGTCATCCCAAGTAGTAGTCTCACCCGATGCACCATCTGTCACCTCTCTTAACCAGCACAAGACTACCACCACCAGTCCACCACCAAGAGTGAGCACAACTAGATAGCCAAACAACATGGACACGGACCATTAAGACCTAACTAAGAGAAGATACACTATAGGAGCACTAGACCAGCCCATGCCAACGAAGACATGGCTAGTCGAGCACCAATCAAGGAACCTGACCATGTCACGTCTATGGAGTCAAAGAAAGATGAGGAGGGATAGCCATCCACCATGGCCACTCCCCTCCCCGCGCCCGCACACAACACTGTGATGCGAAGGTTGGGAAGAGGAGGCCATAGCCAAGAGCCATGCCCCGTCCATCATCGCACCCCAACCATGCCTATTGCATTTCATAGGTCACCACCATGAGCGTTAGCCTGGTAACTACTACCATACCTAACGCCACGGGACACCACCCACTTTGCACTGAAGAAACATCGTTTGCCGCCAGATCAACATGGATCCAACCAATGGCAATAGGCATGTAGATCTCGCTACCTGGGGCAAGAGTAGAGGAATCACGGATGACACTACTACCACCACCTTTGCCATCATTTGGCTGAGTGTTGCAGCAGCCTTTGTATTGCATGCATTGTGGAGCGGGGCTAAATGGTGCCAGCGATGGCGCCTCCCTTGTTGCCTCTAAAGACGATACCAAGGGGGGAGAGGGTGCGGTGGTACAAATGGTAACATCAAGCCACATGTGTGTTTCAATTGTTCTTTTGTTGCCAAATTAGATCACAAGTTGGTTAAATGTTGTTATAAATATGCTACTAAGCAAAAGTCCCCACAATGATGGTCGAGACTCGAAAGAGATGACTAAGAAAGTAAAACTACTAAATATGAAACTCCTAAAAGAGGGCTTGCCTAAATACGTTCAACCATATGCCGATATATAGTGTTTTTGAGTAATCAAGTTTCCCCTAAATTTGTAATGTGCCAAATATGCCCTCAAGAAGGATAACATCCGAAATGAAAATGAAAGTGATATTGTGGACATGAATCATTTATCTTATGTGATTTGATAAAATTGTTCTTACATTTTTTATGTTAGGGTGGCCCTTGTGGCCAGCCACCATCTGCATGATTATAACACCCAAACTGTATATGTCAGATTTTAAGCTGATTGCTCCATCTTCATGATATTCTGGTGCCATATAGTCCCTACACGAAAATTAACAATTAATATGTATAGGGATCCAGAGAATAAACTCAGATGTTGTTTAGGAAAACAATGGAGTGTCTATTCGATATACAATTAGCTTACAGTAATGTAACAATTTCTTGAGTTGCAGTTGGCCTATCTTCACCGAACAATCTTGCATAAGCATAGTCTACTATTTTTGGCACCATGTTAGCATCAAGTAGTATATTCTCTGGTTTGAGGTGCAAATGGATAACACTATTTTTATGAAGATAATCCAAGCCCTGACATATTCCTTTGATTATTTGATAACATGTGTGCCATTCGAACCCACAAGATTCTTCTGCATAAGTAAAGATAATCCTTAGAACTTCGAGTCTTCTTTGCCATCAAAAGCATAAAGTCCTAAAACCCATGAACATTATCTAACAACAGTTAATCTTTAAATTTTAGTTTTTGATCACATTATGCTTATTTCATAGACGAAATGAGTTATGTTATACTGCTGTACTAGACCTTTTATTTAATAGGTAAGACAGAAATTAACTACATCTCATTATTATCTATACAAATAATAAGAGCATTTCCAATAGAGACAGAAATTAACTACATCTCATTATTATCTATACAAATAATAAGAGCATTTCCAATAGAGACAGAAATTAACTACATCTCATTATTATCTATACAAATAATAAGAGCATTTCCAATAGAGACAGAAATTAACTACATCTCATTATTATCTATACAAATAATAAGAGCATTTCCAACAGATTACTTATCTCATCCCCAAACCAAAAATATACAGTATAAGAGATTGTGATTGCTCCAACAGATTACTCATCCTATCCCCAATACCTAAAAGTTTTAAGTAATCACTAAAAATATACTCCCTTCCTCAAATGTAGGAGATTCATCCTCTCTCCCCTATCCACTTTAAAGGTATTGGTAATCTGTTAAGAAGAAGAAGAAAAGGTAATATTCATACCAGTAATATGCCTTCTGAGGCTTCCATTGTGCAGATACTCAAAGCACAGCAACATATCTTGCTGTTCTATACCCACGACGCTTCCCCATTTTTTTATAGCGTTAGGTTGCGGTTCCCAGTAGCCCAAAAACCGTACTATATTGCTGTACTTAACTGTCATTAAACAATGAAATATATAAGCCAAATCTACAGTTCCACGTAGCCCACACATAGTCTTTTCATGGCAATAATTCCATCTCCAAGGATTCCCTGTTTATCGACAATTGTTAGTATAAAGACAAGTATTTGGGCGAAGCCTTGATACTTAATTTTTATCAACTTGTAATTGAGAACAGAGGCACCTTGTAAACCATCCCAAATCCACATTGATCAACCTCTTGCTCAGTAGAGAAATTATTTGTGATGTCTTCGAAAAGTGATAAGTCAAGAGTTGTCGGCTCTGCACTTTCATCCCGTAATATGCTCACCAACATATGATGTTCACTATATTCATCTGTCAATTATTGGAAACAATAGTTATTCTGTAAAATAAGACATCTAGGTACGCTTATATTTGGAATACCATAAAAGGAAATTTGATACACAAAAGTCACAAGCATAGAAATTTTGCAGAACGGTCAGGTATGCTAATTAACATGGCCATAGGGCCAACTTCGATATAGAACCACACAGTGGGACAGGAGTGCCGGATTGAACAGTGAATTTTAAAAACCTTATCTGACATGCCCTAAAATAGACCTTTACTAACCACAGCACAAGTAAATGTTGTTCAACCTAAGAAGATGTGACTGTTCTGTCAAATTTATAGCAGATTTTAAATAATAATCAGATTCGAGCAAAAAAATGGATATACTGAAACTGATATTTGTGTGCTCCCTAATGTGCCACTCCTCTGACAAAGCTACCTGATTTATGGTGATATGAAGTCCCAGAAGCTGGTGGAAGATTGAATTCTCTAGATAACCTGGAAAAAAATAGTCTTAGTTCTTTAAGACATGACAAGAAAATTAGCCATGCTCTCCAAAAAGGTGCGTGGTCAAATTTTGTGACCCTTAGTTGTTTGGCTGGAAAGCTAATGCCATCACTGGAGCATAGATAGAAATCTAATTGGTCATAAATGAGCTACTTTACATTTTTGAACCCATAATATAATAGATAGGTACAGGAATATTGGATAAGAATAAATTAGGGCCTATGTGATGGAGGAAGGTCATCATCACAATATTCGCACAAATAGTACCTCCCGTCCAGTTCATGCTAGACTCAAGGTAGGTTGTTAACGTGCCCAAGCGTTGCAGCAGCCCTTAATACATCTTAGAATCAGACTCCGTACTATCGTTGAACGCAAGTCGTTCTAACTCATACGAATACAAGTCGTGAGTCACGGAGGGCGTAAGGGCATTTTGGGAAGGGAAAAAACGGTCAGAAGGATCCCTTCGCTCTTTAATATTAGATATAGATACGTGACTAGATAGAGGGCACTCTCTGTTTAGAGTTAAATTGAGACATGTACAGATACATCCGGCCTCCATCTCAATCTAAAATGTGGGCCCAATAGCGATCAAAAGAAGATCGGTTTATCCTCTTGGTCTGCCTCTTACACGTGTCTCCAGTTCCTCTCGCTCTCACCCACGACACCGGCTTCCTCAAGCAAAGCGCTTCTGCCTTCCACCACAACCAGAATTTTTAACTTCTCCTAGTGATGTGGGGTTCTCCTGGTGTTTTAGCATTCAAAATTTAGTATAAACTTTCCCTACCAAATGCCTCCTAGTGAGGATTCCCATGTGCTATGACTAGTGGTAGTGTTTTATTACTACTTAAAAACACTAGGAGAACTCCAACATTTTGGTAGTGCATCCAGAACTGATTGTGCCACCACCACCGCCTGTAACCACCATAGCAAGGCCAGTGAGATATTCCACCTCCTTTCCCCTCCAATGCTCCCCCGCCTCCACAACCATCCCCACTCGGCTAATTGGTGCAGAGATGTCAGCAAGGAGTTCCCTCTCCTTCCTCTCCCCACTCCTCAGCCTCCATCACCACCACTCCTGATCCGATCTGCCGCACGTGCAACCGCGACCACTGCTAACTACTACAATCTTTTTTTTTAGATTTTTCTAGAATTTATCTTGTTTTCTAGAGTGTCTTATGAGACGTGGAGGCTCTGTTGGGAACCTGAACTTAGTAATAGTAAAGATGGTCCATGAGAGACAAATTACCAACTAAGAACCCATACCTGCTATCAATGTGTTTGTCCATATCTTTTGCGCAAGCTTTCTCTACAATCTCATGTTCACTTGATGAACCTTCATGTCGCCTCAGATGAAACTTATCTAAAGGAGGATATTCTTCCTCTATGAAATCTACCGGCTGTGAGTTAAATCTAGGACATCTTGGATGCTTTCTAATGATATCCTCAAACGATAACTTGACAACCCTCCAGTCGGATTCATCAGCACCTAGGAGGACCCCAATTCGTCCAACAACCTCCTGAAGGTTTAACAGGTGCTCAATGCCATCGAGCACTCGGTTATGGCTCTTGCCTCTATGGGCATTGAAACAAAGCTTGACCCTTTGAAGATTGGGCATAGCTCCTGCCTGAAAAGCCAAACACATCACACCACATGTGAATTTGAAATACTTGAGAGCTCGGAATGCCATGGTGCAGAAGACAACAGTTCCAGTCAGAGCTCTCCGCACATACAGTGAGAAAACTGTGAGCGAAGGTAATCCAGAGATGTTACTAATATCATTTCCGTGCAGTTCTTTAACCACAATTTTCAAAATGCGGAGTTTGTGCAGTTCACCAAACCGAGTGGGCAGTCTGGAAAAGAAGCAAATTGGTGGCAACAACTCAAGTCTCCGAAGAAACATGGAAGGAGAGGAGATACTGCTTGAGATATCAAACAAAATGGCTGTTCTTAAGGCATCAGGAGTCAAGGTGAGAGATTTGAGATTGCCAAGTTTACCAAGAGAAAAAGCTAGAGGTATCAACTTTCTCTTCAGTTGGTCACTGGACAGAACTGCAGAACAGGTTAGATGAAGATGCCGAAGGTTTGTCAGCTGTCCTAAGCTCCGTATATTGTCTTCAGAGTTACATCTGAGGTCAAAATACAATAGTGTGCTTAGAGATTTGATGTGGCCAATCCCATCTGGTAACTTTGTTGCAGCTCGGAGACCAAGATGCAACAAACTCGGAAGATGGACAATATCCAATGGAACTGCAGATAGTCTTGCATCTATCTCTAGTGTTTCCAAATAATGTAGCCTTTGCATCTGGGCTGGTAGTTCAACCATGATATCACCTGAAATCTTCAAATATCTCAGTTGAAATAATATGCAAATCCTTGAGAGGTTCAAACTCCTGTGTCCATCATGACTGCCCCAAAAGTCAAGGACTAGAACTCGGAGATGCTTAAATTCCACAGTCGGAGGCATACACTTAATGAATCCAAAGAATCCAAGTGATCGCAATTGTGACATTGTTATTCTTGCTGGTTGCTTTGCATACTTGGCACTACTTAATCGGAAGGACAGTCGATGGGCCTTTGTAGAAAGTCCTGTTATTGGGTGAGAGTAATCTATTGCAGCAATAAATTCCTCTTCCTTGGAATTATGATTAATGAGATCAAATATAACATGGTGCACTGTACATAACAACACCTCATCATTGTAGTCAATTTTCAAAGGTTGGACCATTCCCCTATTGACAAGCTCCTCAAAATAGCCCTCTGCAATTTCCTCTCTGTCTTTTCCTTCTGCTGCATTAATAAAACCTTCAGCTATCCATTGCTTCACCAGATGAACCTTCCACATTATGTAACCCTCTGGGTACATATTGAAATACAGCAGGCATGTCTTCAAACAATGAGGAAGACTATTGTAACTAAGGTTTAATATTTTTTTCTGGATCTCTTCAACTGTATGACTTCTATTAAGAATGGAGCATAAACGATCATGTACATGGTACCATAGCTCTGAGTAGTCTATGCTTGCTAAAAGACCAGCTACATGGATGACAGACAGTGGAAGACCACAACATTTTCTTATAATACCATATGAAACTTCTTTCAGTTCATCAGGGCATTGTTGGTCAGAGCCGAAAACTCGATTGAAAAATAAACATCCAGAGTCTTGAATGCCAAGAGGTTTCATCTTCAAAATATTATCTGTCATATAACTGCAACACTTAAGAGCTACACTCATGTTTTCTGTAGTTGCTACAATTCTACTGCAATTATTGCCCTCTGGAAAAGCACCTCTTACAATGTCCCATGCTGTTTCTTCCCATAAATCATCAATTACAATGAGATACCTGTGAAAAAATTAATATAACAAGTATGCTTTATATCAGGTAAAAGTCTATAACAACCAGATGAAGATAATAAAGTATGTATATAAGTATGGTGTTCGAATTTGAATAAATGAGAGAGAGCAAAACAAGTTTGCTATGTCACTCACACTCATCCATGAATCCATAACACTTATATCTTAGAACTCATAACCAGTGCAGAGGCACAAGTTGGACCAGTAGGAATTAAAAAAATCAAGCTCTAGACCTTCGATTACACATAGTGTAGGGTGTGGGTATGTGTTCCCAAAAAGGATTTCCAGCATCTTAGACCATATCTAGTAGAAACTAGTAATCACAGTAAAATTTCACATAGTAGTTGGTGCAGTTGCACATAAGGTAGTTAGTGACACCATTCTAAATTGGATCAACATGGTTCTAGTAGAGTGAACCCAGGAATTTCATAAGAAAAACGCAGGAACATGGAACGCATCCAAACAGGGCCTAAGATCTGTGATACAAGAGGCTTCCTCTTCGCAAAACTGTTTAACCTACTTAATACTACCAGTAATAATGAGTCCACTAAGCCATTGTAATAACTTTGACGCCTAGGAAAGCTAAAAATAAAGTGGCAGACAAAATACCTCTTGTCTCGGAGTTGTTCCTGAATAGTGTCAATGAGGCTCTGCACTGTACCAGCAACAGAGGGTAGTTGGTGGTGCGGCTGAACTTGGGAGAGAATGCTCCCAAGAAGCCTTCTCATGTCAAGCTTTCGCGAACCATGTACAAATACTTGCAAATCAAATAGGCCTCTAAGTTCACGGAAAATTTCTTTCGCGAGAGTGGTCTTGCCAACACCTGCAGTTCCGACAATGGATACCACTTTCAGCTGCTGCTCTGCTTCCCCAGTAAGCATTTCAATCAGTTTGGTCCTGGAGTCCTCGATTCCTACAAGATTGGCCGCATCTCCATACAACGCCGGAGCCCGGTGGTGCTGAGTGATCATATTCATATGGTTTGGGCTGGAGCAACAAGCGTCAAGCTGATACCTTTCGAGCCGCTCGCTAGCCTGCCACAGTAGATCCCTCAATTGGGCAACCTTGGCGACCCTTGTGCTGCGCCTCGGCGGCGCCGGAAGCAGAGCAATCTTCACACGACCAACCCTATGGCTGCTGACGGACCTTATCTTGGCACCGGCGTCTCTGCGGATCGGCGTCAAGTCGTCGACAAAATCTTCTATATGGTAAGACAGTTCTCGCGCCTCCTCCATCCAGCACTTGGCCCTGAGGCTGGGAGTTTCCAGCATCGATAGATCCACGAGGGCAGAGCCTACTTCCTCTAGATCTTGCTTGAGGAGTCCGATTCCGTCCTTCACCCTCTTCCGCAGCCGGGATTCGGAAGCTAGCAGCAGATCGAGCTTCCTGAGAACAGGGCCCATGGCGCCCATGGAGCAACTTACTGCAGCCTCCATTTCTTTCCGAGGTAAGAAAGTTAGGCGAGATGCAGGTGCTTACTCCGTCATCTCTACCCCTGCAGATCCAAAAATATGCAGAAAAAAAATGAAAAAGAAGCAGAGAAAGCCGGTGACGGAGCATGGAGGAAGATGATGACGACCTACCCTGAGTCCCTGAGTGCGGCAATAATGGAGCAATACCAGCGCTGCAAGAATCAACATAGTGGACAACTTGATAATATGCAGGAGAAAAAAAATGAAAAAGAAGCAGGGAAAAGTCGGTGACGGAGCAAGGAGGAAGGTGATGACGACGTACCTGAGTCCCTGAGTGCGGCAATAATGGGAGGGAACAATGCCAGCGCTGCAAGAATAAACATGGTGGACAACTTTATAACATGCAGAAGAAAAAGATGAAAAAAAGCAGGGAAAGTCGGTGACGGAGTGAGGAGGAATAGTCTTGTATGCTATTATAAAAGTGAGTAATTACCTATGAGCTACTAAAAAAGATGAGTTCTCACATGTGCTGTTGCTCTGAATTTTTTTTTTCTCTACACCACTTCCGTCAAATTTGGCTCTAATGGTGTTAAACTGCGGGTGTGAAAAGTCAAAAATACTCTCAGGTCTAAATATGCAATTAATTTTTTTTAGCATCTTAACGATCTCAAATGAAAAACTCAAAACTAGAAAGTTGTAGATCTCATCGAGTTCTACAATATTTATATAAAAATTATTTTCATTTAATTCTATACAAAAAAATGATTTGATATTATTGATATGTCTTAGGAAAATCATATTTTTTATACGAAACCAAATGAAAATAATTTTTATATAAATATTGTAGATCTCGACGATATCTACAACTTTCTAGTTTTGAGTTTTTGCATTTGAGATCGTTAAGATGCTCAAAAAAATTAATTGCATATTTAGACCTGAGGGTATTTTCGACTTTTCACACCTGCAGTTTAACACCATCAAAGCCAAATCTGACAGAAGTGGCGTGGAGGGCAAAAAAAAAGTTCAGAGCAGTGGCATCTATGAGAACTCAACTTTTTTAATGGCTTAAAGGTAATTACTAACTTTTATAATGGCATACGTGTAAAGGACTCGAGGAGGAAAGTGATACCCTGAGTGCGGCAATAATGGAACAATGCCAGCGCTGCAAGAACCAACATGGTGGACAACTTGACGTTACCCATTTGGACATCATCGATCATTTTGTTTATCTATATCTATACTTTAATAATGGAGAGGTAAAATTTTAGCCTATTTTTTTATCCATTCATTTTTTTTTGAGCCGTTCGGCTATGCTGATAAGCTGGCTGACAAACACTGTCGGCTGATTTGTTGTGAGAGAAAAATATTGTTCCGGCTGAAAAAACAAGCTAAAAAAGACGGATTATAAGCAAGCTAAAAAAGACGGATTATAAGCCAAATGAACAGGGCCTTTGTCTGTCTCTCCCTAGCTACTAAACAATTGAAAATTTCTTCCGTCCGAATTTATATATATAACCCGTGTTCATACGAGTCAGAATAACTCTCGTATAGATATAGCTAGGATTTCTAATCAAATTATCCCTGATTCCTAATTCAAATCCAAATAGGAAAAAAAGAGTAAAAACCTATTCCTAATAATTATAAGCCACGACAAGTTTCTTAGTTTAGGTTTTACTTAATGACCAGAGATTCTCAACACACGACAGCGGCCCCAACGCAATTGCACGTGCGTGCGTGCTTTTTGCAAGGAAGCAGGTGAGTAGCTACCGAAGCATTTAAAATTGAGTACTCCCTCAGCGCCTGTTTGGTTTTGGTTTAGCCAGAAACTTTAGTGCTAGGTTGTTTGGTTTAAGTGATTAAAAGAGACTAAACCTGTTGAAAAAGATCACAACGTCCCTATTAATTGTCCAGGATCTTTGATGCTACGGCAGGAAGTTTTGGGGCACTGGGAGGTTTGGCACACTGCTGGCCGTGCTGCCGTGCTCCCGCGCAGACATGCCTGCTCTGCTAGGTTGCGCTGCTCTGCTTCACCAAAAAAAATGTCCATACACTCACAAAATAAGGTTCATAGATTACAGAAGTCTTCATTATTACAAACCATTTCACATTTCACAGCTATGACCTACTAAACAAACCATCAGCTGCCCAATCCCAAAATTGATTCATGTTTTGATCTTCATCCCCATGACTTGTATTGGCGCAATTTCCTTGAGAAGAACATGCTTTGGACAACGGAACATAGTTTTCATCTTCATCACACAAGTCAAACTCCTTATCCGCCATAGCACTCTATCATCTTCTTTAGTCATCTTGTTTGACAAAAAGGTGACTAAAACGGACTAAAGTGGGGTGACTAAACTTTAGCCACCTCAAACCAAACATGCCCTAAGTGCATATCACATTTATCAACAAGTCAAACTATTTTCATATTTGACTAAGTATATAAAAATAATGTCAATATTTAAATAATTCTATTATGAAAGCATATTTCATAACTAACCTAATGATATTTATTACAAATCACAACATTAATAACTTTTTGTATGTATTTGGTCAAACTTTGCAAAGTTTGACTCCTCAATACGTGAAATGTGCATTTGTTTGGGACGAATGGAGTAAGTTTCACGGGTGGTGTGGAGTAAGTTTTATGAGTGGTGCTCAAACTTGTCATGAGTTCTCATTTATATTTTGATACTTTCAAATTACACATTCAACTCCTGGCTTATCCATGTAGCCACTAGCGCTGCACCATGCTCGCCCTGCTACCCCATGCCTGCATATGTTGCATCGTCGATGCAGCACTGAACCCACGTTACCACACTAGGCTATGTCGTGTCCACCGCGCCGCTATGCCACATGCTACACACACCCTACTGCACTGCAGTGATAGTCCTGTCGTTGCCGAGAGAGGTATCTGAGTGCGAGAAGATGGCGAGAATGAGCATTAGCTCCTACTCGACGAGGGAGAGGCGTTGAAAGCAACTTTTGCGAGGCAGGGGGCTGACGCCACGGTGAGGTTGAGTAGGAGCAACTCAAGTGGAATCGAGGAGGGCAACGACAACGAAGGCTCCGCTAGGATGTGCGGTAGGGCAAGCATGACAAGGCCGCCCAAGCGCTGTAGCAGGCCCTAGGAAGCTAGGTCTCCTAAGCTCCCACCGCATGTCTCATCCCCAATGCGTTACACCACCGTGGGTGGATGAACACGGTGCAACGTGATGTGCCCGCTTATGGTGGGCACATGCAACACAGCGGGGGGAGGGGATGGACATACATTAATACAATTTTAGGGAGTTAAGTATGTATTTTAAAAGTATCAGGACTGGTATGAGAACTTGGGACAAGTTTAGGAAGATAAATGAGAAATTTAAAACTTAAAAGTATCGGGATCTGGATAAGAACTCGAAACAAGTTTAAGAGTTGAATGTGCAATTTGAAAGTACTAGGATCCAGATAAATACTCGGGCCAATATCGAGAACCGCTAGTGAAATTTATTCTTTAAAATTTGTTCTAAATTATATTCTTTAAACTTAAAATTTGTTCTAAACTTAAGATTTATTCTTTAAACAAGTGCCTCTGTTATGACACTTGATCGTCAGGGGTTGCCTGCTGCGGCAGGCCTCCCAGGTGAGCCTTCTCAAAGCTTCCTTGGTCTGCAAGGAGCCTCTACCTGGAGAGGCTGACGAGCGGCCCCTGGAGCCCTTCGCCCTTGGAGTTGGTAGAGTCCTTTGTCTTGATGTATTGCGCCCATTGTGTGATCATATTGAGGGAGTGGTTGTAAGGTCCAAATAGGCTAGAGGGGGGTGAATAGCCTAATTAAAACTTCTACAAGAATTACTTAACCACACGTGTTAGTACAAAAGGTGGCGAAGCAAAATACACTAGCTCTAACTAATTAAGTAAGCCACCTACACAAGTCTAGTACAAGGCTATCCACTAAACACAACAACAACTACAAGCTAGATACAAGAAGTAATACGAGAGAAGAGTTTCGGGTGATTATACCACCGTGTAGATATGAGAAGTACCAATCAATCAATCACACAAGAGAAATCCTCGGAAAGAGAACGATACAAGAATTTATCCCGAGGTTTACTTGCTTCCCGGCAAGCTACTCCCCGTTGTGGCGATACACCCACTTGTCGATTCGTGAACTAATCGACTATCAAGAGTCGAGCCCTCGGCGGGCGCCGCACAACCGCACGTAAGATGGGGATCCTCCAAGCCACGAGCTCCACTAGAGTATCCAATTCACGAACTCCCGTGGGGAAGGATCAAGAACCCCTTACAACACTTGGTGAGGGCTCCAACAATCTCCAATTGCGAGCTCAATTACCTCCGCTGCTCCAAACCGTCTACCGCGTCGGGAAACACGGAAGAGTAACAAGAAATCCGCAGCAACTCGAAGATCAAGTGCCTCTAGAATGCAACTCTCAAGTAATGCACTTGAATCTCACTCAAGATGTGCAACCAAGCAAAGAGATGAGTGGAGGGGTTGTTCTCTAGCTCAAAGGATGTCTCAAGGTCTCAAAAATGCAAGAGCCAACTCCCCAAACCTGGCCACCATCTATTTATAGCGAAGGGGTAAGCAACTGGCCGTTACCAGACAACGCAGTGAAAAACGTAACGACCGGATGCACCGGTCAGGGTGACCGGACATGTCCGGTCACTACAGGACAAACAGTAACAGCGCGCGTCAGAGAGAGCCGTTACCGTGACCGGACGTGCTTCACCGTTTGACCGGACGCGCTGCAGCCGGCGTCCGGTCGGAGTCCAGAGAGCTCCCACTGTGACCGGACACGTCCGATCGCAAGTGACCAGACGCGCTGCACCCGACGTCCGGTCGGAGTCCAGAGAGCTCCCACCACGACCGGACGCGTCCGATCGCAAGTGACCGGACGCGCCGCGCGTCCGATCAGCTCTTCGCCACGCTCTGGCCCTCTGGGTGCCCGACTGGATGCTCTGGTTCCGTGAGGGACCGGACGCGCTGGTCGCGTGCCTTTCCTCTGCTCCCAGGTGAACTGACCGGACGCGCTGGTCAGGCCAGACCAGCGTCCGGTCACAAACCCTAGGCGCGCTGCGCCTCAGCCCTCGACTTGAGCTGATTGGACGCGCAGGTCCTCCACTTGAACATTATGTCCATCATTTTATGTGCATTACTTCATGATCTTGCTCATCATTTCATGCACCAAATCATGTGGTCTTGTGGCCATCTCTCCATGCCATTTCCACCTCCATCACATGTTGTTTATGCCTAGCTTAATCACACTTGATACAATAGCATTAGCAACTTGGTGTCATTAATTACCAAAACCAAACTTGAGCTTTCAATCTCCCCCTTTTGGTAATTGATGACAACCACCACAAAGATATGAAATGAAATCAATTTTCAATTTCGATAGTTTTAGCTCCCCCTACATATGTGCTTCCATGAGTTTGGTTCAATTGTGCACATATGTATGGATTTGAATTTTGGGAGAGTTACTACTATCAAATTGATGCTAAGGTATATAGAATGGACCTTTGAAGCATGATACCAATCGGAGTTGCCTTTATATACCATCCTTAGCATTGATGTAGCTAGACACCACTTGTAATACAACACTTGTGAACATCACAAACACTAAAATACCTCGTGAGATCAACATTATAAGCAAAGGTGTCTAGATACCACTTGTAAAGCTACTCTCAACAAATCATCATTCAAGTTCTATTTCTAGCAATCACCATACAATCATGAATATGAATTTAAGCTTTGCAATGCAATAATTCATCATGTTAGTGCACATTCAAATGCAACAAGTGATTCATGAGCTTGCTCCCCCTGCTTGTGTGCTCAATTTTAATTGATCTCTTTCCAATGTCATATCTTTTGCTTTCTCTCCCCCCTTACTATACATTTGTGACTTACTTCTTCCCCTTTGCAACTTAACTTTTTATCTTTGTGACTTTTCTCTCCCTTTTGTTAACAATCACCAAAAACACTACACCACAACCCTAGAATAGCATCACACGTGTGTCGCTATAACTATACTAATATCGGAGAACCGTCGGTCGGTATAGCTAGCCACGGATCAAGTGTCGGTATATGTAGCTTTTGCGTTGGATTGTCGGTCGGTATAGATACTTGGCTGTATAGTCAGACCATCGGTTGGGATAGATCAACAGAGAGGACGAACGGTCGGTCACTATAGGCCGTGCCCTCGACGCGCCCTTAAGTTCTGTCCCCGGGAACCAAAATAAGCCCAGCGCGGAAAGATGAAAATGAAAAAGGCCCTTCGCGGTTGGCGCTAAAACTTGGGCCCTGGGAACCCTAGCACTTATCCCCGCCTCTTCCTCTTTGCGCCCGCCCAACCCCGCTTTATCCTCACATTCACCCCCACACCCCTCCTCCACCCATCCGCCGCCAGCTCTCTTCTCGTCGCCCCAGCTCCGCTGCTTCCCCTCCCGATGCCCGGACGCAGCCCCCTCGTCGCGCAGCCGACGCGCGGGTGCGGCCCTCCTGGTGCGCCGTCCCTCTCCCAAGCGTGGCCCTCTCAGCGCGCGGCCCCTCCCAGGCATGGCTCTCCAGGAGCCACCCCTCCCGAGCACAGCCCTAACGGCGCACGGGCCCTCCAGAGCATGGTGGATCTGCTGCCCCTTCTCATCCCGATGTCCAGATCTTCAGCTCCAAGCGCAACCACGTCAGGGCAGTTGCAGCTCCGAGTGCAGCCTCCTTCCAGTGGCCAAGGTGAGCCCTTTGCCGATGACAAGCACCCACAACACAAGCTAGGTATGGATGTTCCTTCTCTTCCCTTTTGTGCAAATTTGAGCACGAACCCAAATTTAAGTTATTTGGTTGTGTATTCGGAACAGATCTGATATAATCTGATGTGTATGCTGTAGGATGTTGATTGAATTTTGTTAATATAACTAGTACTGATTTTTTTACCAGAGCAATACATGTTGAAAAATCTGTACTATCCTATTTTCAGTATTTGACTAATACATTTTTTTACCAAATACCAACATTTTAAAGCATGTTTTTATCGGCCAGGAATTATAATCCAAGTTGATTTGGTTAACTGAATTGCAAAACTATGTTTTATGATAACTTTCAAAGCTAGGCCGTATTTCAGTCATGCTTCTGTAATAGCCAGCTAGCTTCTCTACGATTTTTTTTTCACCTGCAAAGCTAGGCCATTGTTCAGTAGTCATGCTTCTGCACCCAATACACAGGATACTATATTGGAACTGGATTGCCAACAGCCAAATGTACTTAGGTCCTCTACTCCTGAAAGTGTAAAAGATAATGTATTATGCCTATAATTTTGTCACTGCTTAAGCAACTTGCTTAAGCATGTCACTGCTGTTCTGTGGTTCTGTGTGAAATAATTTCTGTAACTTAGGAAATGATGAACTCATTGGTCAGAGGATAATCCTTGTTGTTTCTCAGTAGATGGCATTCTGTGTAAATCAAACTGGCTTATGACTTGAGTGTTAATCTTTGTTCTTTGATTGAATGAACTTAGTCTTAGTTTGGTCATTGTCATAATAATTCTTTCCTTATTACTGTTCTGTCTAGTTACTTTAACCTGATTATAGTGCAATATCTATCTGATTTAATTGATGTTATTGATTTAATATATTCATTGGTTCACAATCTTTTTGGCAGGTAGCATGAAGGTTAAAGCAGTTTGTGATGCATAATCCCATATGCAATCATGCCTGCAGTCATGCTTATGCACCCAATACACAGTGATGCATATTGTTTGAAGAATGATGTTGCTGAAGTACAGTCTGTATCTTGTTTGCATAAATGTCCATCTCTAGTTGTACAGAGCAAATGATTCTATATTATTATTACTTTAGATGAGCAAATACAATAGCATTTAGATTGCACAAGATTTTAAAACTGTGGATAGTTTTTTGCCATAATTTTAGTCTAGGATTTGAATAATCAGGAACCTTTTTTTTGTGCTTGTAGACTTTATGCTATGGAGCCGTGCAAGCTGAGATATCAAAAGACATGCAGGTGTTGCATTCTGACTTCAATAGGTGAGATGTCTTAGAATAATTAGCCATTCCTGTTTAATGCCAAGTCTGGCACTTGCATCTGCATATTTTTTTATGAATGAAACATCTAATGCTTGATAATGATAGTGCATATACTTGCATCTAGCCATTTCTATGAGTTTTTGCACACACAGAAGTATTCGAGTTTCCAGTAGTGAATGATAATGATAGTGCCTATACTTTGCCCATTACTGTGAAATTGTAGTTCCAGGTATATATCTTTTTTCTATGACTAAACGTGAAGCCTAGCAAGTGATGACAGGTTCTCTGGAAACTACTAACTGAAGTCTCCAGGTAAGAACAACCTACAAGCTCGAATCTAAATTATGTAGGGGGTATTATACCAACAAGATTAGAATTATAATTTTTACCCATATACGAATTTGCAATACAAACTAATGTTTAGTCATAGAAAAATATATGTATATCCTTGTTGCTAGCATAGGCAACTAGGCAACATGATGGATGCTTGGTTTTGTGCTTAGCCAATCCTGTCACCTGAGACAACACCCTCCCTGGTATCCACTCCTACTGCTTCTTGATGCCAATAGGAATGACCACGCATGTTGTGTGATTGCAGTACAAACTAATGTGAAGAACCTTTGATCTCTGATTCGTGAACTGATGATATGTGTGCATATTTTAGATCCATCTGTCGATTTTAGATCCATCTGTCGATTTAACATTAAACATTGTGTTGCTAAGATCAAATTACCTCTGTTATTCTAATTCATTTATTTATTTTCCTAATGTTCATTTACTGCTGTAGTTCACCAGATCGGGAAAAGAAGCCGAGTCCATGGAAATGAAAACCATAATTTTGTGAATTCATGCTTTTGATTTGCTACTAGGTGTTGGCTAATTTTTTTACTTCTTTTAGTTTAGTTATATATGCAGTATAATTACTTCACTAGTGTATTCAGGCATCTTTTGCTGCCATCAGACACCTACTGAAGCTGTAAGAATACGCTATCTTGTTCCTCTCTTTTCTCCTTATGATATATAAATAGATAGTTCAGTTGACCATGTAGGATTTCTTTATTATGTGTTTATTTGTAGGAGAAAATTAAATAGTATAGACCTTGATCTGAAATGTGGGGCAGAATTTTATATTAGTTCATAATGTGGTTGCATTTTTACTTTCGTCAAACAGCTATTTTATATCAGTTCATAATGTGGGCCCTTACACAACTATTTTTACTTACATTTTTTTGTCAAATTCAATAACTATATTTGAAATTTCTATGTGATTTGACTATGTCCTAGAAATTTTAGATTCTCAACATTGAAAGAATAAGGGCACATGAGCTCTCTCTTGCTTGCTGTCCAAACACTCAAATTCAATGCATTTAATGTATGTGTTAGAGATAAGCTTGTCCTTGCACTCTGCTGGATTTTTGGAGGTCAAATAATGTGTAATATTACTGGCAGCATTTCTCCAAGTTTGCTAAAAGTAGTTAATTGGATTCATATTGCATTTCAGGTCATTCTGTGAAGTGGTGTGATGGTGCTGACAAGTTCAAAGTGCTCGTGGAAGCTATGTTTTGATTTGAACTTGTTAGAGATATGACTATGAGATTGCTATTAGTCAAATTTGAGCAGTGAGCTAGGGATGTTGATGGCTTGCTCATGCACAAACTTCATGTCCGCAAGCTTCTAATGTACTTTGTACTTGTATGATGTTAGACCTGACCAGCCATACATTGGGCTAGCTCATATATGAATGAATCAATATCAATGTATTATGCTCATATTAATCAGTGTCCTTGTATGGTTAATGTATATATTGTATTGAATGTTTGTGCATCGACGATAGATAATTTGGAATTCATTACGTACTGCTGATTAGCAGTGTCTATTTTGTCTTGTGAATGCTTCGCGTTGGACTGATGGTTGCTAAAAGTCTTTATAGCCTCAAACTATGTGTCGGTATATATAGCCCCTAAGGCGTCAGACAGTCGGTCGCTAAACACATGTCGGTCGGCATAGGCTATAGCGACGCCACTTTCAGCGGCAGCAAGTAAGTGTCGGCATATATCTATATCGACTGACAAAACGTCGCTATATCGACCTATACCGACCGACATGCCGTCGCTATTTTGGGGCTATGGTGTAGTGAAAGGTGTCAATTTTAGTGAGAGTTAAGTCAATCAATATGAGGGAGTCCAAATTATGGTTCAATCTAGATCACTTGCCTAGAATATGTAATTCGGTTTGATCCAAGGATAAGCTTCTTCACACCTCATAAAGTATAAGGGTTATCTTGACCATGTTGAATTAAACATCATGAGCTCGTTTTCTAGATTTAACACTAGGTTTGCAAGCCCACAAACATGTCATATGCTACCACTAGATCAAACAAACATAGAAGCAATAGTGGTACCATATATACATCGAAATCATTTGATTTTATAAATGAGCCTATTTGTCATGCAAATATGTCTATATGTTCTAACCATGTCCTTAGCAAAGTATGAATGGTATGCCAAACAACTTTACCTTGCATTGTCGAAGGGGAGGCATGTCATATAAGAATGTGGGAGTGCACTCATTTCAAGTTGGAGAAATCAAGTATGTTCAATTCATTCTTCAACTTGTAGAATCTCTTTTCATCAAGTGGCTTTGTGAATATGTCGGCTAGTTGATCTTCGGTGCCAATGCTCTCAATGTTAATATCACCCTTTTGTTGATGGTCTCTTATGAAGTGATGCCTAATATCGATGTGCTTGGTTCTTGAATGTTGAACCGGATTTTGAGTCATCTTGATAGCACTTTTATTGTCACAAAACAATGGCACATTCTTAAATTTGATTCCAAAGTCATTCAAGGTTGCTTTCATCCAAAGCAATTGTGCACAACAACTACTGGCACTAATGTATTCGGTCTCGACGGTAGATAGTGCAATACTATTTTGTTTCTTTGATGACCATAAAACAAGAGACCTTCCAAGCAATTGACAAGTGTCACTTGTGATCATTCTATCAATCTTGTATCCACCATAGTCGGAGTCCGAATATCCAATCAACTCAAAATTAGACCCCTTTGGAAACCATAATACAACATCATGAGTGCCCTTAAGATATCTCAATATTATCTTGGTTGCTTTCAAGTGACTTTCTCTAGGTGAAGCTTGATATCTTGCACACTTGCACACACTAAGCATCACGTCCGGTCTAGAAGCGGTGACATAGAGCAAACTTCCAATTATAGACCGGTATAGCTTTTGATCTACCATGTTTCCACTAGCATCAACACCCAATTGATCATTTGTGCCCATTGGTGTACTCATTGGCTTAGCATCTTGCAATCCAAACTTCTTGATCATATCCTTGATGTACTTGCCTTGACTTACAAAAGTGCCATTCTTCATTTGCTTGATTTGAAGTCCAAGGAAGTAACTAAGCTCTCTAATCATAGACATCTCAAACTCATTAGCCATCATTTTTCCAAACTCTTCACAAAACTCTTGATTTGTTGATCCAAAAATAATATCATCAACATAGATTTGTAACACAAACAAGTCATTTCCAAGCTTCTTGGTGAAGAGAGTGGTGTCAACCTTTCCCATCTTGAACCCTTTAGAGAGAAGAAAGTCCCTCAACCTCTCATACCATGCTCTAGGTGCTTGCTTCAAACCATACAATGCCTTCTTGAGCTTGTAAACATGGTCGGTGAAAGCATCTAGGCCCCAAGGTTTGGTTTCGGCAATTAATGACAACACTTTATTACCATGACTAACGTGTGTTTTGCAGAAACATTGGTAAGTTAGGTCATGGAGGTGTTAACTGCTTTGGGCACCATGGTATTCGTGTCCCTTGATGGAAATCGTTTCGGTTTTCAAAAGAGTGACGTCAAGATTAAGGACGGTTAGTTCCGGATGTCGAGGTGTTGAGACACATTCGGAATAGTCGTTAGGATCTTCGTTTTTCTCTTTTGGCCGTACTATAAAGGGGGGCATGAACGGGTAGCTTGACCTAGGCGAGTCCTATGTTTAGGTGTGGTGCACACTTGTTAAACTTGGCGCTAGGCAACCCTAGAATAGCTCAAAGTTCAGTTGGAAGCAACTTGGTTGAAGTTGCGACGCGTTTCGGAAAGTTTCGGGCTGTTTTCTAGTGACCGGACGCGGTCTTCGGGAGCACCGGACGCGTCCGGTGTGTACGTTACCGCGGCTAGGGTTCGGCCCTGATCACCGGACGCGGTCCTCGCGAGGACCGGACGTGGTGGTCAGCGACCGACACGTGTCACCTGGGGAGAACGCCCGTCGGACGCGACCTGGACGTGATCGGCGCGTCCGGTCACAGTCCAGTAAGGTCCAGAGAGGACCGGACGCGTCCGGTCATCAGCCATCGGACGCGGCCTCGCGTCCGGTGCGAGTACAGTAAGCACCCTTGCACGATCGGACGCATCCGGTCACCTCCGACCGGCGCGTCCGGTGGTTCAGTTCAAAATCGCGTTTTGACCGTTACGGGCGACCGGCGCGTCCGGTCAGTTCGACCGGCGCGTCCGGTCAGCCCGTGTCAGAAAGTAACGGTTCGTTTTCTTTGAGGGGTGTATAAATACAACCCCTCCACCTCTTTTAGAGGTCTCTTGCTCATTCAAACATCTAAGAAAACCCTTTAGAGTGCAAGGGAGTGCAAGAGCTCTAGTGAGGATAGAGATTTGAGAATCAAAGTTTGAGTTTCCTCACTAGTGATTCGAGAGTAGCAAGTGTGCATCCACCTCCTCATTTGGGCTCGTTGTGGTCAAGTGAGAGTTCTAGCTTGTTACTCTTGGTGATCGCCATCACCTAGACGGCTTGGTGGTGATTGGGAGTTTGGTGATCATCCGGCGGAGCTTGTGGATGACCCAACTCAAGTTGTGAGCGGTTTTGGGTGATTCGCCGCGACGGAGTGTCGAAGAATCAACCCGTAGAGAGCACTTGATCCTTGCGCGGATCAAGGGGGAGCGACACCCTTGCGCGGGTGCTCCAACGAGGACTAGTGGGGAGTGGCGACTCTCCGATACCTCGGAAAAACATCGCCGTGTTCCTTGCCCCTTTACATTCAAGCAATTACTTTCGCGTATTTACTTTCATTGCTTGTTTTACATTCCTAGAATTGCCATGCTAGACTAGGATTGGAAACTAGGGTGCAAAACTTTTTATCGGTAGACTCTCTAGGAACACAAGTAGGCACTAGGGGTGAATTCCGGCTTGTAGGATTTAATTCTTGCAATTAATTTTTAGAAAAGCCCAATTCACCCCCCCTCTTGGGCATCTTGATCCTTTCAATTGGTATCGGAGCCGTGTTGCTCCTAATTTAGGCTTCACCGCCTAGAGCAAGATGTCTAACGGGGAAGGACCACCTCCCACCTTTGAGGGGGATGATTTTCCATATTGGAAAATCCGCATGGAGGCGTATCTCGAAGCCATAGATGTCGGGTGCCTTAGAGCCGCAACCCAAGGGCTTCCCGCTATCAAGGATCCCGCAAACCCCATTGGTGACGAGGAGAAGTACGACCGGTGGAATGCAAAGGCCAAAAATGCACTCTACCGGGGCTTAGGCAAAGATATCTTCAATCGTGTGCGTAATGCAAAGAACGCTCATGATTTGTGGGAGAATCTTTGTGCTCTCCATGAGGGAACTAAGAGTGAGCGTGAGGAACGCTATCATATTGCTTTAAAGAAGATTAATTCTTTTGAAATGCTTCCCAAAGAAAGTGCTAATGACATGTACACTCGCTTGAATGTTCTTGTAGAGGACCTCAATGCTCTTGGGCTCACCCAAATGAGCCAATCGGATGTTGCAAGGAGGATCTTGAGTGTTCTTCCCGTTGAGAAGTATGGTCACATTGTCACCGTGCTTCATCAAAGTGATCTCTCCACCGCAACTCCGACACAAGTATTGGGGAAGATCAACGCTCATGAGATGTACATGCACATCACTCCGGAAGAGGGCTCATCATCTTCCAAGAAGAAAGACTTGGCCTTCAAAGCTAGCCATGACAAGAAGAAGAAGAAGGGCCAAGCCATGATTGTGCAAGAGAGCTCAAGTGAAAGTGATATTGATGATGAATCACTTGCACTCATGGTGAGGAAGACCACCAAGATGCTAAAGAAGCTCAACAAGAGTGGCATCAAGTTCGATGGCAAGAAAAAGAAATTCTTCACAAGTAGCAAGAGAAAGCCCATCTCGGAGATGGATTGCTACAATTGTGGTGAACTTGGCCACCTAGCTCATCAATGCCCTAGACCACCAAAAGACAAGTTCAAGAACAAGAACAAGGGCAAGAAAAATGATTCAAGTGATGAAGAAGATGAGAAGAAGAAGAACAAGCCATACAAGAAAAAGGATGGCAAGAAGAAGGAGTTCTACAAGAAGAAGAAGGGAGGAAAGGCTTATATTGTTGGTGATTGGCTCACCGACATTGAATCATCTTGTGACTCCTCCGAAGATGAGAGCGATGATGAGAAAGAGAAGGTTGCCGCATTTGTGATGGGGCCATCATCTTCACCGACATCTTCATCACCACCTTCACCGCCTTCTTCACCATCATCGTCCACTACTCACCTATGCCTTATGGCCAAGGGTGAACAAAAGGTACAAAACCATGATAGTGATGATGATGATGATAGTGATAGTGATGATGAATATGATGCACCTTCTTATGATGAACTTGTAAAATTGCTAAACAAATACTCTAAAATCATAAGAAGGACAAGAAGTGAAAATGATGATCTTCAAAATGAAAATGAATCACTTTCATCTAAGCTTGAAAATGCTCAAAAGACTAGTGGTGAGCTTAGAGATCAAAATGAAGTTATGTCTTCCACTCTCAAGGAGCTCAAAACCTCAAACAAAGAGCTTAAAGATCAATATGATAAACTTGAGAAGAAGCATGATGAGCTCATCACTAGACATAGCTCTTTAAAAGACAAATACACCACATTAAAAATTGACTATGATAGTCTTGTGGTTGCTAATAAACTTGCTCTTGAGACACATGATGCTACTAACCATGTTGTTAAGTGTGATATAGCTACATCATGTGATGACTTGATCATTGAAAGCATTGAGCAAGGTTCTAGTAGCAAAGGCAAGAGTGTGGTTGAGTCATGCAACCATGATGATTATGCCAAGATCAAGTGTGAGAATGAGAAGCTTGCAAATGAGAATAAGAAGCTTAAAGGTTTAATGGCTCTTGAGAAGCAAACAACAAATGAGTCACTCATTGAAGAGAACAAGAAGCTCAAGCAAGAAAAAGAGCATCTCAAGACCGGTCTAAGCAAGTTCATAAGAGGCCAATATTTACAAAGTGAGCTCCTCATGAACACCGTAATGAAGATGGATAGAAGTGGTATTGGGTACTTGGCAAATCAAGAGAAGAAGGCAAAAGCTCAACAACAAAGTAAGTCAAAGCCCAAGCCAAAGAGATGTGTTGAGTGTGGTCAAGAAGGTCACTTTGCTCATGAATGCAAAACTCCACCACCACAACCCTTGCCCAAGCATGCTAGACCCTTTGCCTTCAATGCTCATTACATGCTAAGAAAAGATTCAAATGGAAAGATGAAAGTCATGTTTTTGGGTCCCCCAAACAAGAATAGGCCAAAGAAAATATGGGTTGCCAAGTCACTAGTTGAGAAAGTCAAGGGCCCCTCTCAAGTTTGGGTCTCTAAACAAAAAGCTTGATCTCTTGTGTGTAGGTGAACTACAAGACCGGTGGATCTCATTGGGTTATTGATAGTGGTTGCACTCAACATATGACCGGTGATCCTCGTATGTTCACCTCCATTGAAGAGAATGGGATATGTCAAGAGAAGATCACATTTGGGGACAATTCAAAAAGCAAAGTCAAGGGTATAGGCAAGATTGCAATATCAAATGATCACTCACTCTCAAATGTGCTCTATGTTGCTTCATTGAGTTTCAACTTGTTATCCGTTGGGCAACTTTGTGACCTTGGCTTCCAATGCTTGTTCACACCAAATGAAGTTGAAGTTTCAAAGATAGATGACAAGCAAGTGATATTCAAAGGCTTTAGATACAACAATCTTTATCTTGTTGACTTCACCTCCGAAGATGCAAATTTGATGACATATTTGTTCACCAAGACCTCACTTGGTTGGCTTTGGCATAGGAGGCTTGCACATGTTGGAATGAGCACTCTCAACAAGCTATTGAAGAAAGAACTAGTAAGAGGATTGAAGGATGTGAAGTTTGAAAAGGACAAACCTTGTAGTGCATGTCAAGCGGGCAAACAAGTTGCAAACACTCATCCAACCAAGGCTTTCATGTCAACCTCAAGAGTGCTAGAACTTCTACACATGGATTTGTTTGGGCCTACAACGTACAAGAGCTTGGGTGGTAATCTCTATTGTCTTGTGATAGTGGATGACTACTCAAGATATACATGGACTTTCTTCCTTCATGATAAATCCGAAGTGGCAAGTTGCTTCAAGAAGTTTGCAAAGAGAGCTCAAAATGAATTTGAAGTCAAGATAAAGAAAATTAGAAGTGACAATGGCAAAGAGTTTGACAACACCAACATTGAAGCTTATTGTGATGAAATTGGAATCAAGCATGAGGTCTCTTCAACCTACACTCCTCAACAAAATGGTGTAGTTGAGAGAAAGAACCGGACTTTGATCACCCTTGCAAGAACAATGCTAGATGAGTACAACACTCCGGAAAAGTTTTGGGCCGAGGCAATCAACACCGCATGTTATGCTTCAAATCGCCTCTTCCTCCAAAAGTTTCTTGGCAAGACCCCCTATGAGTTGCTTAATGGGAAAAAGCCGGACGTCTCATTCTTCCGGGTGTTTGGTTGCAAATGCTACATCTACAAGAAGCGTCAACACCTAGGGAAGTTTCAAAGACGTTGTGATATTGGTTTTCTTGTTGGTTACTCATCAAAGTCCAAAGCATATAGAGTATTTAACCATACTACCGGTTTGGTTGAAGAAACATATGATGTGGAATTTGATGAATCTAACGGCTCCCAAGGAGCAATTGAGAATTGTGATGATGTAGGTGATGAACCCTTGAGGGAGGCCATGAAGAACATGCCGGTGGGAGACATCAAGCCAAAAGATGATGATGATGATGTACAAATTGTTGATCCACCATCTTCATCACGTGTGCCTCAAGATGATGACAAGAATGAGAGAGTTGAAAATAAAGATACTTATGTCTCTCATGAACAAGCCGAGGCACAAGCACAAGATGTTGATGCTCCCCATCCATCTCCTCAAGTGGTTGATAGAAGAAACTCACCTCTACTTCAAGCTCATCCACAAGAACTCATTATAGGGAGTCCTACAAAGGGAGTAATGACTCGATCTCAAAAGCTAGCTTCTTTTGTTGAACATCACTCTTTTGTCTCTTGTGTTGAACCTAAGAATGTAGAAGAAGCTCTTCAAGATCCGGATTGGGTGAATGCCATGCATGAAGAATTGAACAACTTCACCCGCAATCAAGTATGGACACTTGAAGAGCATCCAAAAGGTGCAAGAGTCATTGGAACCAAGTGGGTGTTCCGAAACAAGCAAGATGACCAAGGCATAGTAGTGAGGAACAAGGCAAGACTAGTTGCAAAGGGGTTCTCTCAAGTTGAAGGCCTTGATTTTGGAGAGACCTTTGCACCCGTTGCAAGACTTGAAGTCATTCGTATCCTCCTTGCATATGCATCACATCATGATATGAAGCTATATCAAATGGATGTGAAAAGTGCATTCTTAAATGGCTTTATTAATGAACTAGTCTATGTCAATCAACCTCCCGGGTTTGAAGACCCTAGATATCCTAATCATGTTTATAGGTTGTCCAAGGCGCTATATGGGCTCAAGCAAGCCCCTAGAGCGTGGTATGAGCGCCTCCGGGACTTCCTCATTGAGAAGGGTTTCACCATCGGGAAGGTCGACACAACACTATTCACCAAAAAGCTTAATGGGGAGATCTTCATTTGTCAAGTGTATGTTGATGATATCATCTTCGGGTCAACAAATGAAGATTATTGCAAGGAATTTGGTGAATTGATGTCAAAGGAGTTCGAGATGTCAATGATTGGTGAGCTCACATTCTTCCTTGGTTTTCAAGTCAAGCAAATGAGAGAAGGGATTTTCATCTCTCAAGAAAAGTATACCAAGGATCTTCTCAAAAGATTCAAGATGGAAGAATGCAAGCCAATCAAGACCCCAATGCCATCAAATGGACATATCGACCTAGATGAGGGAGGTAAACCGGTCGATCAAACTCTCTACCGTTCTATGATTGGTAGCTTGTTGTACCTTACCGCATCTAGGCCCGATATCATGTTTAGTGTGTGCATGTGTGCTCGCTTTCAAGCGTGCCCTAAAGAACCTCACTTAAGTGCCGTAAAAAGAATCCTAAGATATCTTAAGCACACCCCAAGCATTGGTCTTTGGTATCCCAAAGGAGCTAGATTCCAACTAGTTGGCTATTCCGATTCGGATTATGCCGGTTGCAAAATTGATAGAAAAAGCACATCCGGAGGGTGCCATTTGCTTGGGAGATCCTTAGTATCTTGGTCATCTAAAAAGCAAAATAGTGTGGCTTTGTCCACCGCCGAGGCGGAATACATTGCCGCGGGGGCTTGTTGTGCACAAATCTTATATATGAAACAAACCCTCCTAGACTATGGAATTGTTCTTGAAAAGGTGCCACTTTTATGTGACAATGAAAGTGCCGTTAAAATTGCTAACAATCCGGTACAACACTCTCGCACCAAGCACATTGATATCCACCACCACTTTCTAAGAGATCACGTTGCTAAAAATGACATATCACTAGAAGGTGTACGAAGTGAAAATCAATTAGCGGATATCTTCACTAAACCTTTGGATGAGGCTACCTTTTGTAGGCTAAGAAGTGAACTTAATGTGCTTGATTCAAGTAACTTTAAAAAATGAGCGCGTGTTGTCCCTTGCATTGCATTGTATTATATGTCACGTTTATTTTATCGCAATGCATTTAGAGCTTGGCTAACACGGTTACGATAACCCTTCTTTGGAGGAGTGAAGAAGCCTAACCGTGGATCAAACTTGACAAGCAACCTAGCTTTACTTTCTTGTATTGCATTGCATATGCATGGTTGTTTGTTTTGTCGTTTCTTTTCGGTTTAGCTTTGAGCAACCTCTGTGTTCGTCCATGGATAGAGAGAGCATTTGACGCTCCTAAAGGTCCAAAAACTCTATTGCATGGCCATACGTTGCTCCTCGGGTGCTTATTGCCTAATTTCGTAAAAATTATACTAGCCTAAGGCAAAATATTTTGAAAAATTTGAGGGTTTGAGTGAGGTCACTCATATCAGGTTCCAATTGGTGTTTATTTGTGTCTCTTTGAATTGGAACTTGATTGGGAGAAGTCGCGTCAAAGTTCGGAACGAAGAAGGGCGAAGAACAGCGACCGGACGCTGGACCGGACGCTGCACCAGACGCAGTGATGCTTCACCACCGCGTCCGGTCCCGGCGTCCACCAGCGCGTCCGGTCATCCAGAAGACCAATTCCAGACCTGGCACCGGACGCTGCACCGGACGCGCCTCTGACGACCACCGCGTCCGGTCCCGGCTACCACCACCGCGTCCGGTGCTCCGCGATGAATTCCTGAGCTCTCAACGACCGGACTCTGACCGCGTCCGGTCAGTCCACACCGGACGCGTCCGGTCACTCCAGGCGCTTACTGGAGTGTGACCGGACGCTGCACCACCGCGTCCGGTCATACTGACCACCGCGTCCGGTGATAGCGTGTCGAGCGGATCTGAGCCCCTCATATAACCCTTCGTTTTTCAATCTTTTTTCTCATCCATCGCAATCCGCCGCCGCCGCTCGTTTTTTCTCGCCGAATCGCCACATCCTCGCCGTTGTGCTTGCCGCCGGCGAGCCCTCACCGCAGCTGCGCCGCCCCTGCCTCGCTCGCTCGTCTTCTTGCTCGCGCCCGCGCACGACCCCGCACGCCACCTCGCCCGTGCCGTGCCCGTGGTGCCCGCGCCACCGCAGCCGCGCCCGCGCGCTCCACCTCGCCGCCGGCGAGCCGTCCACCGCCGTGGGCCTTCACAGCAGCCGCAGCTCCTCCCCGTGCAGCCTAGCCACCCGAGCTCCTTGCCTTCTCCATCCTCAGCCAAGCAATCTAGGGTTTAGCCCAAAACCCTAACCTAGGGTTTGCTCGAAACCCTCGCCTCAGGTGACGACTCGTTCGTTTTTCGTTCAAGTTTCGTCATTCCTTTTGTTAGGGCTAACCTTGACCGATATCTTTCATTCTTTGACTATCTCGCTCGGTCGTTTCAGAGCTCGATCGTCGATCTCGGGGGTTCTCGCGAACTAGGTCACCGCTTCCTCTCACCGTCGTCTCGTCGATCCGAGGTAGCTTCGAGTCACGTTTCACTTCGTATCTCACATGCTTGCTATCTAGGGTTTCGTATCTTTAGATATATATGTGCTTATAGTATATCTTTCTATTCCATACGTGCAGCGAGTCAGTCCGTGTGTCAGGGTCAGATCTGTTCGCTAAATCCGAGGCCAAGCCTACGGACACGGATTGAGGCCAAGCCTCTCGAGTGTCAGTTCATCATCTCACAGAGGTTTTTAGGCAGTCGATCAGCATGGTGCGTTGCAAGAACGCCGGTGGTGCTCCTGGTGACGGGGACAACAGTCCTCCCCGCCGTGATGAGATTGCGCGTGGTAAGCGTATCAAGATTGCAGCCAGGAAGAAGAGGAAGACGCTCTCAGAGGCAGAGGTTGCTCAGGCCGTGGCAGACGCTGCAGAGCAGGCAGAGAGAGGTGGCCGACGCAGTGGCATACACATAGGCGAGCGTCGCTTTCACCTTGAAGGTCGACAGCTCGGCACTGAGGCCACTGAGGGTCCCGAGGCTACTGGACCTTCCGAGCAGATGTCAGTAGATCCACCCACAGAGCAGACAGAGGCTACAGAGGCTACACAGGCTACCGAGGCTCCACAGGCTACAGAGGATACAGAGGAGCAGCCAGCTCAGTCTCCACCACGTCGCCGCTCCACACGTGCTCGTACTCAGGTGACACCTAGGCCAGAGGGCCAGCGTTGTGGTGCACGACCTCCTCCCAGAGTTAGAGGGTCACCCCCGGTCGAGCACTTAGACCTGAGGGGTGCTTCAGCACGTCAGGTGCATAGTTTGAGGTTCGTGGAGGTCAGCCGATGGTTTCCACCTGTCAGAGATTCCAGAGCTTCAGAGGGTTTCTATACCCCACTTCAGGAGGACTTCTACAGGGCCCTAGTTGATAGTGGTATTGCTTTCAGACCTCAGAGGGTGTGTCGACTAGAGGCATTAGTTGATGTTGTGGGAGAGCAGCTCCGTCCGCACCTGTCCTATATGCCTGGCTTATCAGATCTTCTTGGACGGACAGGTGCATACTGCGGCACATGGGTCAGGGAGTTCTATGCTTCTCTTTGGATTGATCCTGCCCATGAGTTCATTCACTTTGCTTTCAGAGGCCGCGATCACAGATTATACAGCTCCAGAGCTCGAGAGATCCTCAGACTACCAGCTTCTGACACGAGGATCCATCAGTTGTGCTATGGTCAGACTCCTCCTCCTAGACGCCCTCACGGCGGTTCAGTGCCACCTACCGACCTGGTTCGACCCTGCTTTCGCGAGCCTTTTGGCGAAGGGTCACGTCGTACGCCTGCTAGCCTGACACCACTCGCCAGGATCTTGGATGCTATACTCAGACGCACTCTACTTCCTAGACTTGGCTACAGAGAGGGGATGACACGTATGCAGCTTTGGGTTGTTCACCACCTCCTTTCACAGCGACAGTTTGACATCTGGGATCTTATCCTTAGTGAGATGGAGGACACCATTGCTGAGGGCTTCAAGGGTAACCGTCAGCTTCCATATGCACACTGGATTTGTTTTATCATCAGATCTTCTATCCAGATGCCACCAGAGATCAGGGCCGAGATAGCAAACACTACTACAGCTTTCCCTGACTATGATATTCGTCAGCTTTGGGCCTCTGTTACTAGAGATCAGACCCCAGCACCAGGACAGCGTGAGCGCCCAGATGTTCCTGAGACAGCAGCTGAGCAGGACGCCAGAGTTGACGAGCTTGCTGAGGCAGAGCTCGCGGACCTTGAGGCTCAGACTGCTGACATACCTGAGGATGTCACTTCAGATAGCACAGATGAGGATTACCAGCCCATCCCCAGGTACCGGTCTCCTCGGTCTCACGACCACGAGGCCGGTGGCTCTGGCTCAGCCTCCCGCTCAGACCCAGCCATGGTGGCTATTCTTGAGAGGTTGACCCAGGCTCAGGAGCAGCAGCAGCATCAGATTCAGCGACAGGCACAGGATACAGCTGCAGCACTTGCACAGATTCAGGCTCGTCAGGACGAGTTTCAGAGACAGCAGCTTGAGATCCAGAGGCAACAGGTTGAGATGCAGCGACAGAGTCAGCAGCAGTACATGGATCTCCTGCGCCACCTTATCATAGTTGGGGTTCCTCCGCCAGCTTCTGTCATGACTCAGGCTTTGCATTCTAGTGGTCCGTCGAGTCAGGGACAGCCGAGCTTCCAGTATACATCTCCACAGCAGCAGGTTCCCCAGTCCTTTCAGTCCCCGAGCTTCACTCCTATACATACGGGGTTTACACCGTCAGACCAGCCTCGCCCGCATCTCCTAACAGGCACACCTATTGGTGATTACAGTGCTACTTACAGTGAGTTGACTGGTCAGCCGACACCCTCGCACACCACTACGTTTCACACTTCGTCAGGGTTGTCAGCTCCCGAGGCAGTCGTTCCACCAGTGACAGGGACCGGGACTACAGAGACCATCCCTTCTTCAGTTGCCTCGACAGATCCCCCAGCTACTGGCGCACTTCAGGCTCAGGTTACTCAGACAGATCCACTTGTTGCTACACAGTCAGTGCCTGTTCCTGCTCAGACCCAGACCGCTTCGCAGCCACGTGCTTCTTCAGAGGGTCAGCCAGATAGCTCAGACTCCGAGGGCGATTCGCTTCACTTCGTGATTACTCCGCGCACCTCGGCACCCGACACGACTCCGTCTGTCCCCCCGTCAGATTAGATTAGTTTTTTGGCGCTTGATGCCAAAGGGGGAGAGAGAGTAGTTTCAGGGGGAGTTTGTTAGTGGGTTTTCGTTCTTTGTGTGCTACATTCATGCATATCATGTTTACTTTTCAGCATTGCATTCGTGTGACATTGTCGTCGAGTCGTAAACTTTGAGTCTTAATGTGTTATCTCGTCACAGTGATTAATATATGTCACCGTTTTAGCTATAGCTCTAAGGTTGTGCTTCCGTGCCTTACTCCGATTACTTATGAGCTATATCTTTATGTGTACTAACGCTTTTTTGTCTTATCTTATGAAGTACACTCTTTTGGCTTGGAGCACATAAGCAATTCCTAACCTTTTATGCTTATTGTCTTTTGCTTATGTGAACCAAGCATGCTCGAAAACCTCAACTCTAACCTTTTGAACCTTAGTGTTGTCATCAATCACCAAAAAGGGGGAGATTGAAAGCATCTAGGCCCCAAGGTTTGGTTTCGGCAATTAATGACAACACTTTATTACCATGACTAACGTGTGTTTTGCAGAAACATTGGTAAGTTAGGTCATGGAGGTGTTAACTGCTTTGGGCACCATGGTATTCGTGTCCCTTGATGGAAATCGTTTCGGTTTTCAAAAGAGTGATGTCAAGATTAAGGACGGTTAGTTCCGGATGTCGAGGTGTTGAGACACATTCGGAATAGTCGTTAGGATCTTCGTTTTTCTCTTTTGGCCGTACTATAAAGGGGGGCATGAACGGGTAGCTTGACCTAGGCGAGTCCTATGTTTAGGTGTGGTGCACACTTGTTAAACTTGGCGCTAGGCAACCCTAGAATAGCTCAAAGTTCAGTTGGAAGCAACTTGGTTGAAGTTGCGACGCGTTTCAGAAAGTTTTGGGCTGTTTTCTAGTGACCGGACGCGGTCTTCGGGAGCACCGGACGCGTCCGGTGTGTACGTTACCGCGGCTAGGGTTCGGCCCTGATCACCGGACGCGGTCCTCGCGAGGACCGGACGCGGTGGTCAGCGACCGACACGTGTCACCTGGGGAGAACGCCCGTCGGACGCGACCTGGACGTGATCGGCGCGTCCGGTCACAGTCCAGTAAGGTCCAGAGAGGACCGGACGCGTCCGGTCATCAGCCATCGGACGCGGCCTCGCGTCCGGTGCGAGTACAGTAAGCACCCTTGCACGATCGGACGCGTCCGGTCACCTCCGACCGGCGCGTCCGGTGGTTCAGTTCAAAATCGCGTTTTGACCGTTACGGGCGACCGGCGCGTCCGGTCAGTTCGACCGGCGCGTCCGGTCAGCCCGTGTCAGAAAGTAACGGTTCGTTTTCTTTGAGGGGTGTATAAATACAACCCCTCCACCTCTTTTAGAGGTCTCTTGCTCATTCAAACATCTGAGAAAACCCTTTAGAGTGCAAGGGAGTGCAAGAGCTCTAGTGAGGATAGAGATTTGAGAATCAAAGTTTGAGTTTCCTCACTAGTGATTCGAGAGTAGCAAGTGTGCATCCACCTCCTCATTTGGGCTCGTTGTGGTCAAGTGAGAGTTCTAGCTTATTACTCTTGGTGATCGCCATCACCTAGACGGCTTGGTGGTGATTGGGAGTTTGGTGATCATCCGGCGGAGCTTGTGGATGACCCAACTCAAGTTGTGAGCGGTTTTGGGTGATTCGCCGCGACGGAGTGTCGAAGAATCAACCCGTAGAGAGCACTTGATCCTTGCGCGGATCAAGGGGGAGCGACACCCTTGCGCGGGTGCTCCAACGAGGACTAGTGGGGAGTGGCGACTCTCCGATACCTCGGAAAAACATCGCCGTGTTCCTTGCCCCTTTACATTCAAGCAATTACTTTCGCGTATTTACTTTCATTGCTTGTTTTACATTCCTAGAATTGCCATGCTAGACTAGGATTGGAAACTAGGGTGCAAAACTTTTTATCGGTAGACTCTCTAGGAACACAAGTAGGCACTAGGGGTGAATTCCGGCTTGTAGGATTTAATTCTTGCAATTAATTTTTAGAAAAGCCCAATTCACCCCCCCTCTTGGGCATCTTGATCCTTTCAGTCGGGCTTCTTGTCATCTTCAAAACCGGGAGGTTGCTCAACATAGACCAACTCATTTATGTACCCATTGAGAAATGCGTTTTTCACATCCATTTGATATAACTTGATGTTGTGGGCACAAGCATAGGCTAAAAGAATTGCCTCTAATCTTGCAACTGGTGCATATGTCTCTCCAAAGTCAAGACCCTCAACTCGAGTGTATCCTTGTGCTACTAATCTTGCTTTGTTCCTCACAACCATGCCATCTTGATCTTGCTTGTTTCTAAAGACCCACTTAGTACCAATCACATTGTAGTTCTTCGGCCTTTCAACAAGTTCCCAAACTTGATTTCTAGTGAAGTTGTTTAGTTCTTCATGCATGGCATTTACCCAATCGGAATCTTTTAATGCGTCTTCTATTTTCTTAGGTTCTTCAAGTGACACAAATGAGTAGTGCTTACAAAAAGATGCTAGCCTTGATCTAGTTTGAACACCACTTTGAATTCCACCAATGATTTGATCCAATGGATGATCTCTTGCAATATTGGTAGGTTGGAGTATTGGGAGTTGATTGCTTCCACTTGCTTGACCTTGATCTTGAGCTTCATCATGAGAACCACTAGAGCTTGCTTGATTTGTATTAATTTGCACACTTTGGTTGATCACATGAATATCATCATCATCAACTTGCCTTGGTCTAACATCACCAATGTCCATGTTCTTCATTGCATTTGACAATTGATCTCCTCTCACATCATCAAGGTTTTGAGCTTCATTTTGAGACCCTTGGGTTTTATCAAACTCAACATCATGAAATTCTTCCAAGGTGCCATTTGTGAGATTTCAAACTCTATATGCTTTGCTTGTGGTAGAATAACCAAGTAAGAATCATTCATCACATTTCTTTTCAAACTTGCTCAATCTAGTGCCTTTCTTGAGAATATAGCATTTGCAACCAAACACTCTAAAGTATACAATGTTGGACTTTCTTCCATTCAATAGCTCATATGGTGTCTTCCCAAGCTTCCCATGGCAAGAGAGACGGTTGCTACAATAGCAAGCCGTGTTGATGGCTTCACTCCAAAATGAATGACTCACATTATATTCACTAAGCTTCCCATGCGGGAGGGAGAGAGGAACCCAAACTCCTCTCTACCGCTCAAACTCCACCGCCTTCGCAAATGTGCTAACACCACCAAGTGTACACCACCATGTGCATGTGTGTTAGCATTTCACAAATATTTTTCAAGGCGTTATGTTAGCTCTCTACTAGATCCTAATGCATATGCTCAAGACATTGATCTAGTGGCACTTGATTCTCGAGCTAACCATGATTGCTTCTCTTGATAGTCGGCTATGTATCCTAAACCCGGTCAATCACTTCTCTACTCATCTTAGACCGGCAAAAGGAAAACCCTATGGTTATACCTTTTCCTTGCGCTCTTAGATCCTTCTCCTCCACTTGAACATTATGTCCATCATTTTATGTGCATTACTTCATGATCTTGCTCATCATTTCATGCACCAAATCACGTGGTCTTGTGGCCATCTCTCCATGCCATTTCCACCTCCATCACATGTTGCTTATGCCTAGCTTAATCACACTTGATACAATAGCATTAGCAACTTGGTGTCATTAATTACCAAAACCAAACTTGGGCTTTCAGTGGTCAAAAGGTCCTCGCATCCATTGAACAGGCAAACGGTGCAGCATCTTCATTTATGTTAGGCTCTGGGCGCCTGATGGGTTCCTGAGCTGGATCCTGGCCCGTGTCTTGGGACGCCGATTGCCGCCTGGGCGCTGGCTTGGGTGGGCGTGGGAGGAGGTCAGGCTCAGGCCGCCGTCGTTTGATAACACAAGGTTGTGCCCAAGCCCCTGAGCCTTGAGCGCAGCTACGGGGATGCTCGGGCTCGCAATGAATCGTTCCAGAGGGTGGGTGTAAGCGTACCTAATGGGTATAGCCATCCGAACTCCCGAGCGATCCATGGGATCGATTGGGGGGGAGGGGTCAGTTAGTTGGCTTTCTCTTTCCTAGGGACTTAATATACCCTATGTTAGACTCTCATTAAAAACTTTATTAGAAATTTAGTATAGTACATCTCCAAAATAACATCAAGGTCCCAGAAGTAAAAGAAAAATTATACACAAGTCAATGGAAGTCCTGTTCGTCTCCTTCCTTTTGCTCAGAATCAGCTTGCTGCAAAGCAACAACAGAATCAAAGCCAAAATCCTCTTGCTCCATCGATGGGAGACTCTAAACCTTGATAAAGCTCCATTATCCAACACCCTAGCACTCCATGTGAGACGCACCTAAAACGTTGAAAGCAAACCTGCCATCTCTCCACCAACAAAAGCAAAGGAAGTAAGCTGGCGTGACCACACCCAACGGGACTAAGGACAAGAGTCCTAATGCTAGAAACTACATATAGTTTCTATATCTATTAATTTTCATAGACACTATATATAGAAACCATGGTTTCAATGGATAGTTTCTACATAATATTTTTTTATCCGATCACGTACATTCTCTCTCCATTATCTACCAATCACATCCCTTCATATCTTGGTTCTCGTGTAGACATGATTTCTAACTTAGACCCGGTTTCTATGATTTTTGCTCTCTTTTCAATAACTATCTTGCCACATCAACAAAATGCTTAGGTGGTAGTATAATTAATGCTCACAGAAACTATGATAATTTCTGTATTGGGAGTGTCCTAATGCACTCAAGGAAAAGTCGACCATCATCACCAACACCATCAGCGATGAGGACAACAAAACCCAGAGGGGCATGAAACTTTCCCCTTTTTGCAAAAAGGAGAAGGTGTATGTTGACGGTCCTTAACTCTCATTTTTGGCGTCAAATCCTAAATAAAAGTAACATAAAAACAACATCCAACATAGTGATTGTGACGGTCGCTAACATCAACTATAAACCATCAATTTAATATGCATATATCCTTAAAATTAGTCGCTAATATAGGATTAGATGTTTAAGCTAACAAATTCCACAAGTCTTGGTGAATATTTGTATGTAGGAGGATTTATCCAGAAAATGGACCAATGTGGGCCATAATATGTTAGAAAATCATGATGATTCGCAGAAGAACCAACTCCACTAGCCTCACATCACCGTTGGAGACTTGCCGCCAAAACACCACAAGAGAGGAGAGGAATCTCCACTGCACAAATAGAATAGTGAGTTGAGAGTTAGGGAGAATTGAGTTATGCTCCGGTTCTAGAGAAATCTCTCTGTGGTCTGGTATACATTTGTATCTTACCTTTGTAAGACTCATGCTTTAATATAGTTATCTTCTCTATTACTTGTATGCCTTTCATGTTTATCTAGTTCATGTTTTAGATGTTTAGCTAAGTATGGTTAGTATAGTTCTCACACCTTAGCATGGGATCTCCGCTTGCATCTAGTGCTTTAGTTATAGTACTTGACTAGATTAATCGATAGTATAGATGTGGTGTCTAGACTATAGTTTACATGAGTTTGCACCTAATCCCACTGTTACTTGTGGTAGCCCCAGAGGTGATAGCTCTGTCAGGCCTTTGTAATCCGCCAGAATTAGTGTTCGTAGAGCTTTGAGCCTTCCCCCGACCTTGTTTTCTTACCCCCTCGAGGGTCGAAAATGTACTATTGCTCTAAAGTGTTATTGTGTGTCTATATCTAGAATAGAACCAAAGTAACATAGAAGTGTTTAGGAACCTTGAACTCACCCGTTGTCCTCTCAATTTAGCTAGACTGCTCTTTTATTTTACCATAGAATTCTTCTATGTGTGTATTATTATTCATAACTCTTATCATTGTCACTTACCTCACTTTAGTTTAGTCGGTATTATAGTTAGTAGATACATGATGGTGAACTATCAACTTTTTTAACCATTACTTCTCCGTGGATAAATATGATACTGGAATAGTCCCGGGTAAAAACAACAGTACGTTTGCAGATTTATCTATTTGTGTTAAAAAATACCAACACCTGTCTCTGAATTCATGAAGCTAGTTACACAAACTTTGGTTAGTTATGAGGACCACTCGTAGTACTGTTGGCAACGACGCTTGGTGCGCGTCCCTGCCCGTCAGCGTTTGAGTCTCAGACTCGGCAGGTGCTCACCGGGACTTTGCTCCCATTTCTACAGCCTCTCACGTGGATGCGACACAATGGTCAGGGTGACGTGCCCGTCACGTGCGAAGCCTGGTGGACTTCGGATACTTTTCAGTCACGTGTAGCCTCTTCGTATAAGTGTAGGTCTAGCTTGCGCACTAGTGTGTGTGAGTGTGTATGCGTATGCGTGTGGTGGTGTGAGTTGCGCGTGAGTTCAGATACTACCGCTGGTACTTGAAGAGTTAAGGTGTTAAAAAAAATTGGTTAGTTTTTTTTTGAAAGCCAAAAAAAATTGGTTAGTTGCCAGAGGAGGAACCTTCGGGACCGAGCCATCGCGTCCCAACATTAGAGGAGAGAAGAAAGTAAGATGTAGAATAAAAATTTATTAGATGTAGAGCTCACGTAATAAAGTGGAGAGAGAAGAAAGTAAGATGTAGAATAAAAAAATTATTAGATGTAGAGCTTAGTACGTAATAAAGCGATAGTGACATGACGTGGGTGAGCCGGCTACTGTCTCGTAACGACGCCCCCCTCCAGGCTTGCCAATGCAGCTACTTTACTGAGGTTATTCGTCCTCGTGGTATTCTAAATTCATCCTCTATATATTTTAGTCATCAAGATTCTCTCCTCTATATTCAATTCTTCTGCACCCATCTATCCTCTATCCACTGTAGGGTCCACTTATCACTTTATCTAAATATATCCATGTGAGATCTAGTTTTGAAGAATTTATTGAAACAAATTTAATGGTGTAATCGAAATTTAATTTGGTTTTTTTGTTTGTGAGTTATAGTATTTTTTTCATCGTTGAACAATTAGGGCCCGCGCTGGTACGTGCTCTCTCCCTCCTACTCTCTCTCACGCATGCGTGGGCAGCAACGTCGTGGCCACAGGTACGTCCGCCACAGGCCGGTGCCTGCGTTATATTTGGCGTGTGGAAGGTGCTAGCGTATCGTTTAGCATAGACCGGTGCGGGGTTTTCATCCGGTATATGTTACTTCAGTAATGTTTAGAGGATCGCAGTGCAGATAGTCTGATAGCCCTACTTTACTGATAGCCCCAAGATCTACGTAGAATTGGATAAAAAAAATAGGTGTTTTGCAATTGTCACAGTGGCTTGCAGAGCTACTAGAGAAGATGATCATGCTAAAAATGAAGAGTGAGAAAACAAAGACGAGGAATGATGAAAGCAAAAGTTTACGTGCAACCACATGTAGCAGTAATTTGCAGTGTGTAACTAATAGTCTTAATATTTTTTAGTTTATATGAATCACTTTGTTTATAATAAAACCACTATGAGTGGTAGCCTTCATTGCTCGTGCCATTAGACTGTTCGCACCGGGTACTGGGAGGCCTCCGTTACCGCTCCCTCCGGTACTAAATTTGTTGCACCGGGTACGCTAAAACGATCCGCTGCCTGCTCTCATCCGCTAGATTTACTGGGATAGCGGAGGCACGCTACCAGCGCTGGCCCGCTGCTGCTGCAGTGTGAGATGGGAGGGAGAAAGTGCATATGTGGGCCCCGCTGCTGCTAACTAACAAAAAAAAATGTTATAACTCACAAACCAAAAAGCCAAATTAAATTCCATTTACACCATTAAATTTGTTTCAATAAATTCTTCAAAATAAGCTGTCACATGGATATATTTAGATAAAATGACAAGTGAACCCCACAGTGGACATAGGATGATATAGAGGATGGATGAGTGCGGGAGAATTGAGAATAGAGGAGAGAATCTTGATGACCAGACCTTTTAGAGGATGAATTTAGAGTACCATGAGTGCAAATAGCCTTAGATATGACCTTTGTTTAGTTCCCAAAATATTTTGCAAAATATTTCAGATTCTCGTCACATCGAATCTTTAGACATATGCATGAAGCATTAAATATAGATAAAAAATAAAACTAATTACACAGTTTAGTTGTAAATCACGAGACGAATTTTTTAAGCTTAATTAGTTCATGATCGGACATAATTGTGAAATAACAACGAAAGTGTTACAGTAGCGCTATAGTTACGTTTTGCAAAATATTTTAGGAACTGGGCATGGTCTACTGTCCTCTATATGCCTGGTGGTAGTGGTAGATCTCTTCCGGGGTAGTTGGTGGCGGATCATTCTGCTCTAGTTTTTGGGGGAGGAGGGAGACGGAGATGGAGGCTGCTCTGGTGAGCGGGTTCATCAAAACCATCCTGCCGAGGCTCTTCTCACTGGTAGATGGGAAATACAAGCTGCACAAGAGCCTCAAGAGCGACATCAAATCCCTGGAGAAAGAGCTCCGCATGATCGCTGTTACAATCGACGAACAGATCTCGCTGGAGAGGAAGGATCAGGGAGCTGTACTGAGCCTGTCGATTGACGAGCTGCGTGAACTGGCTCACCACATCGAGGACTGCGTAGATCGCTTCCTGTACCATGTGACCCGGGAGCAGCAAGCATCCTTGCTTCGCCGGACCGTCCGGTCGCCGAAGACCCTGCTGTCCCGTCAGCGGCTGGCTGAGGCGGTCCAGGTCCTGAAGAAGATACCGGAAGAGGCGCACCAGAGGGAGAAGAGGTACAGGGTCTTCGCCGGCCTTTCCTCCTCTACCCGGCACGCTGAATCATCTTCCTGTTCGTCTGGATCTGATCCGCACACCCTTAAGGCCGACATCATCGGAATCGACGGTCCCAGAGACGAGCTTGTGCAGCTGTTGGCGGAGGAGGCAGAGGGCCTAGTAAAGCAGCTCAAGGTGATCTCCATCGTTGGGATCCATGGCTCCGGCAAGACTGTCCTTGCCAGGGAGGTCTACGAGAGCGACGTCGGCCGGCAGTTCAGTCTGCGGGCTTGGGTTTCTGCTACTGACAGGGGGCCGAGAGAGGTGCTCATGGAGATCCTCCGAAAATTTGATAGGCCAGTGACGGATACTGTCGACCAGCTTACAGTAGATCTCAGGAAACACTTGGGCGAGAAAAGGTAAAAAAAAATCTTCTTTTTTCTTTTATCTTATTTATTTAGCTGTGCAGTTTGTTCATGAACCCATGTACGGGTTTTCATGTCCAAATTGCCTGTCCGAACTCTGAACACCTGATAAACGTGTAATAGCAATTGAGTCCAGGATCTTAGCTTAAATAGCACTGAAGACTTTTGGGGTTGACAGAGCAGTAGTCTTTTTGGTGTTTTGCATACATTTCTCACTGTTATTTTATTCATTTCTAATTTAGAGTTTAGAACAGTATTTATCTTGAAATTTATGTGTCTAGCTGAACTGGTTAGTTGGCCTCGGCAGCACTCCTTAGGTCTTGAGTTTGACTCCGCGTGGGAGTGAATTTTAGGCATGGCCAAAGCACAGGTCAAAAGGCCCGGCCCGGTTCTCACAGGGCAACGGTGCCCCTGTGTCAGTGTGGGGCAGGGGTTCAAGGGTTTTCTCGGCTCGTGTGAGATGGTCTTCTCTCTTACAGCAATGCCCGGGGTGGCTTACCCCCTGCAGGTCGAGTTTTTTTTTATGTTCTGCACACCTACTTCCATGCCAAAACATAAGGCATTCAAACTATCTGGTCTGATTACGAACAGGAGTTAATTCTGTTTGAACTTTGAACTGAAGAGCAGACACACACCATAGTACTGATTGGGTAGTAAGAAGAAACAAGTGTTCACCGACTCATTTAGAAAGAAAACTGTGTTTACACAACACACTGATTGTTGAGGATAGAGACTATGTTTGATCTGCACATTTTGATTATGCCGTCATCAGTTAGTATCATTAACTGTTTGTTGGTAATCTCTCTTATAGGTATTTCATTGTAATCGATGACATGCAAACTGATCAGTGGAGTACCATTGAAGCTGCCTTCCCAGAAGATAATGTTGTTAGCAGCAGAGTAATGGTGACAACAACTATCCAGTCAGTGGCTAATGCTTGCAGCTCTTCTAATGGTTATGTGCACAAAATGAAAAGACTTGGCGATAAACACTCAGAGCAATTGTTTATCAAGAAAGCTTGCCCAACGAAATATTCAGGTTATACTCGACCAGAATCAAAAGAAGTTCTAAAGAAATGTGATGGCCAACCACTTGCTCTTGTTACCATGGGCCAATTCTTGAAGAAAAATGGTTGGCCCACAGGACCCAACTGCGAAGATGTGTGTAGAGATCTCAGACGTCATCTGGAGCAGGATGATACATTGGAGAGAATGCGAAGGGTGCTTATCCACAGCTTCTCTAGTCTTCCTGGCCATGGTCACAAAGCCTGCCTTTTGTATTTTGGTATGTTTCCATCTGATCATCCCATAAAGAGGAAGAGGCTGATGAGGCGATGGTTAGCAGAGGGATTTGTAGAAGCACAGCCTTCATCTAGTGAAAATTTCAACACCCTCATAGACCGGAATATTATTGAGCCCATCAGCATATGTAACGATGATCAGGTAAAGACATGCAAAACATATGGCATGATGCGTGAGTTCATTTTGCTAATGTCCACCTCCCAAGACTTCATCACCCTACTTTCTGGCAATAAAGTTGAACGCAAATATGTGCGTCGGCTTTCCCTCCATCACCATAGTGCTACAAGTGTCAGCTCTTTGGACATTGACTTATCTCTGGTCAGATCTCTGATGGTTTTCGGGGAGGCTGGCAAAACTATTTTGAGTTTCCAGAAGTACCAGCTGCTGAGAGTCTTGGATCTTGAACAATGTACCGACCTGGAAGATGACCACCTCAAAGACATATGCAACCTTTTTCTTCTGAAATATCTGAGCCTTGGGGAAACTGTTACTAGTCTTCCAAAGGAGATAGAAGAATTGAAACTTTTGGAGACACTTGACTTGAGGAGAACAAAGGTGAAAATACTACCTATAGAGGTCCTCTTGCTCCCCTGTTTACTCCATCTGTTTGGCAAGTTCCAACTTTCTGATAAAGTCAAGATAACAAGTGACATGCAGAAGTTTTTCTTGACTGAACAGAGTAACTTAGAGACACTTGCGGGATTTGTCACGGATGGGTGTCAAGGATTTCCACAAATCATGAAATACATGATGAATTTGAGAAAGCTTAAGATATGGCTTGAGAGGAGTGAGAGAAGCACCGACTTCACAGATCTTGTGAATGCTGTCCAAGAGTTCATCCATGATGACAAAGAAGAGAGCAATGATCCCCGTTCTCTATCACTTCATTTCGATGATGGCACTGAAAACATCCTGAACTCTTTGGAGGCTCCTTCTTACCTTAGATCATTGAAGTTAAAAGGGAAGTTGCTAGAACTTCCCCAGTTTGTCATATCGATGCGGGGTCTCCGGGAGTTGTGCCTTTCATCAACGAAATTGACAGCAGGTCTCCTTGCAGCATTGGCTAGCTTGAAAGACTTGCAGCATCTCAAGCTGATTGCGGATGTCCTTGAAGATTTTATCATTGAAGATCAGGCATTCCCCGGGCTGCTACACCTGTGTTTTGTCCTGCAACGTGCCACGTTACCAACAATTGAAGAAGGAGCTTTGCCGTACCTCATCTCACTTAATCTAATCTGCAAAGACCTAGTTGGTCTTGCTGACATCAAAATTAACCGCCTCACATGTCTTAAGGAAGTCAGTCTAGATCATAGAGTTGCTCCGGAAACAAGAGAAACCTGGGAAAAAGCCGCCAAGGAGCATTCAAATAGGCCAAGAGTATTGTTGGTCAACGCAGCTGATGAAAGCGAAAGTGAGGCTGCAGACTGTTCTGTTGCTTCAGCGCCAGCTGTGAGTGAGGCTAATGAAACTTCTCCCACATCAGAGGTTGCTGTACAAGTGGATGACATTCAGATGATAGTTAACCAGGGGCCGTCTGCTTTCGATAATATTGGTTTCCCAGAGGTTGCGCGTGGTTTAACCGAGTTGACAATTGCTCGGAATGGAAATGTGTCTTCTTACACCTATTGATCCTTGATTGCCCATGGTCAGTTTGGTTGCACTTACACCCCATTACTATGAGGCTAGTATCCTGTAAATTACAGATCTTTTGTTGTTAAGGCCATAAATTGCAGATTATGGCACAACAAGCTGGTACGTCTCAACAATGGCATTACTTTTTTTTTTTTGCTCTGCACGAATCTATAAATTTCATCACTCTTTGCAATTTCTGTTGCCATTTTTATACAAATATGGTGATGCCATGTCATTTTGACTTTGCAGCATATATGAAAGCAACGTTTCTAGTTGCTTGCTGGAGGTGCTAGAATATTGATGCAACTTCTGTTTATTACTCGAAGGCTACAGGGATCTCATAACAAGGATGGTTGAAGATAATTTGCGATTGTTTCCTTCAGTGTCACTGAAAAGTCATTTGTAACAATAAAGCATACCTTTGCTCTCTACTTTTTTTGAAGTTAATTCAGATGCTACATTCACGGTTGGGCTTGGACTTCGTTACTACATTTATCCAGCTGTTTAGTTGTTTCATATACAATATATTGGTGATTTCTGTTGTTATATAATACTAGGTGAATTCTCCACTTGTTGCGGGAATTGGGAGGTTGTTTTTATATGAATGAATGCACAGGGTAAATGAGTAACAACATAGAGAGTATCAATAATAATTATGCAGTTGCCGATGAAAAGAATTTGAATTGATGTAGCAAAAAATCAGCAATATGTGACTGGTACGGTAGATATAAACTTTGGGGGATGAAGTATGCATGGAGAAGTAATTGGAAGCCAATTCTCTAGTGCCTCTGAAAAAAAATCAGTTCCTTATACACCATCCCGTGTGCAGGTATGATAGACGGGCCCAAATGTGTCTATGACATGTGAACCTGATGACAGTTAAGGTGTGTTCGGCAACTATGTGGGAAGAGTCATCACAATTAGTGGTGAGAGTTGATAGAGGGAATTAAGGTGAGGGAATTAAGGTGGGAGATTGACTTTTAATCCCAATCCACTGTTTGGTTCGTGGAGGGAAATAAGAAAGAGAATTGAAGAGGGAATTCAATCCGCTGTTTGGTGTGGGGGCTGTGAGGGGGAAATTAAAAGTCAAATCGTGATGAACGGTAAGGATCTACTTTTCTTTTATTAAGAACACAATTCTCACCCAATTACCATTCCTCCCCTAGGGAATTGATTAGTGGGAGATGGCCCTCTAAACTCCCCTTTCCTTTCCCACCAAAACTCTCATTCCCACAGAACAAAAGATTTCTAAACTCCTATCTCTAAACTCCCATTCTTTGCTTTCAATTACCCCTCAACCAAATGAGCCGTTAAGGGATTTGAAATTTTCTCCATGAACCATGGCACAGGGGAAATTAACTCAAATAAATCCTCTTGCATTCTCATGTTATAATTGGCGGCAAACAATCAGTTGTGTTTTAAATGAAAAAAAAATATGTGGGACGAAATCAGGACTTGTGTCGCATTAATCAACTACAGACATGTTTGTAGAAAAAGTTTTTAAGGCTTATTGTGGTATACTCTGAAATGACCTTGATCTATTTACCTAATTACATTGGATGGTTACTATCATCTATTATGTCAAAAATATTTTTATTTAAATTTTTATTTCGTAAAATAGAATAAATATGGAAAGTTTTAGATATTGAAAATCATTTTCTATAATCGATGCATGTGTGACCTATTGGATGTGATGAATTTTTTAGTTTGGAATTTTTGATGTGATAGATTTTGATTATTATGTTAGCTTTTGATGCGTGTGACGTGATTTGCTCCCCAACCTCCTCCGTGTGCTAGCGTGTTAGGTGCTGAGGGTGTCGATTTTTTAAGGCCTTGTTTAGATTCAAAAATTGGGATCCCAACTTTGTATAGTAAGTGTCATGTTATACTGTAGCAATTTTGTTTTTATTTGGTAATAATTGTTCAAACATTGATTAATTAGGCTTAAAATGTTCGTCTCACAAAGTACAACAAAACTGTGCAATTAATTTTTTATTTTATCTATATTTAGTACTCCATATATATGCCGGCATTTTGATATGACGGGGAATAGGAATTCTGTATAGTAAATTTGGTGACTAAATTGGGGAATCTAAAGCAGGCCTTAGACATAGTGGCAAGGTACACCTGAGGGAGTGAAACATGCATAAATATCTACTACTAACACACTACGCATACTGCCAAGGTTCGGAAAACCAAGGGCGGCCATCAAGTGCAGTTTGTGTAGATTTCATTAGGAAACGGCATCATCATCAGCCCTGCTGCAATGTTTGTGCGTTGTGCACCGCTAACGCAGAGTCTGGGCACGAAGCGGAGAGCAGGTGGACCACGAGTTGGTCGCGCGAACTGCGAACAGAGGAAGTCGTATTTGGGTCACGAACTGGCAGCTGGACCGGTTATTTGCTTTTCTGGGCCTGGGCTGCTTCCTCCTCAATTGCTGTCGATGGGCCTGAGGGCCCATGCTCCTCGTACCTCTTCCTCCGTCCGTCCTGCAAGGTTGGGGGATGGCGCCGCCGCCGCATCACTCTCTCAGTCGACTCCACTGTCACCGCAGCTTCCGCCGCTCGCCTCCTCCACCGCTCGCTCAGCCCGCCCCTCATCCGGGCCGCCTCGGCCACCTCTTCCAGGTAAGGCATTCCTCTCAGGCCAACTCCTTGATCTCATTCTTATCTCCATCGATTTGTCCCCCCTCAGTAATGAGCTACCCTTATGTTCCGTATCAATCTTTCTCAAGCTTGCGCGGCTAGACGGGTGCTGCATCTCGACCCTCGGGATAGCATAATATTCCCTTTGTGCCAACACCTTGGCTCTCGTATGTCGAAACCACATATTTTTCATGTACCATCTATTTCAGCTTTTGTATCTGGTAGACTGGACTAAAGCAAAGAATCTCATCCATCGAGTGCTGCTCATATATGCAGCTTCCCAGATCAGAGGTCATCAATTAATTCGCTTACTAACTTGGCCTTCCCATGAACCGACCAAAAGTTGCCATCTCCACGAACTGCCGGTCAGTTCATCTCTCAAGCACCTTATTTCGGAAACCATGCTAGCATGTCAGTGACATAACTTACTCATTTGGTTAGTCTCTGCTTGAATATGTAGTGTCTTATACAGTTATACTCTTACAGTAACAGCTAGCCCCTGTGCAAAGATGCAGCTTGTGAGGTGTTGGAGAATAGTGGCATTTTTGTTTCATTTATTTAGTTTCAGCTCTCTGATTGCAGCTTGCAACTAGCCATTCATTTACATTACCTACTTTGAGCCTGTTTAGTTCCTCCCCCAACCCAAAAAAGTTTGCGCAGTACCCGTCACATCGAATCTTTGGACGCATGCATGGAACATTAAATGTAGGTAAAAAAAATAACTAATTGCACAGTTTGTCTGTAAATGTCGAAACGAATCTTTTGAGCCTAGTTAGTCCATAATTGGATAAATTTTGTCAAATAAAACGAAAAGTGCTACAGTAGCCGAACCCAAACTTTTTCACCAACTAAACAACCCCTTTATATCTAGAAAGGCAGCAAATGTTGCTTGAGTTGTGATATGATGTTGTGCCATTTTTTCATTGCTACTAGGTCACTTGTTTTTTGAAGGCTCTGCGGAATAAATATTTCTACAAACAAACAATTAGAGTTGACAGACTATTACTAAAGGAACAGTTGAGTTATTCAAGCTTTGGATTGGTTTGGAGTTCTCTATGACTGTATCATCTGAAGGAGGGGCAAATCAGCTGGAACCTTAATCCAACATTGATGAACTTCCTGCTTCACACATGTGGTGTGATTGAAGGGTCACATGAAAAACCTCACAATCCTGATGTGTCTTTCTTTGGTAAACTGTCAGAATATTTAATGATCAAGAACAAATCCCTTCCCAAAGTCCCAAACTCAAGAATAGAACATTAAAAGTCAACAGAACTGAAGTTGTAACAGAATGTGGTCAGTCTATCAGTTATCAGAATGCTGTACATGAGAAGACCCGAAACAGTGAACTTCTTGTGAATCCTTTTGTCTAGGCTGGTATTGGTTGTTTTGCTGACGAGAAAAGCATTGCCAAGCATGTTGAATTCATGCAAGGATGCATACAACAGATTCATGCAGACTGAATCTCATTGTGGGTGACAATATTTTTTCAGTCTCTGATGTTAGCATGTTCTGCTCTTTCCCATAGTATAGAGCTTTCTGGTACTAGTCTTGAGGATCAGTGGATAAGTCAATCTTGTGAAATCCTATGTAATGCTAAAGTTTGTCTGAAATATCGCATCGATTGCACCTCTTGTGAGAGATAGAGGACCCTTCTTGAGTTCCTGTTCATGAAAGTCCTGGTACTGATGTTTGGCCTGAGGACAAGGGTTTAGATCACCCTAATGTCATGCAAGTTGATACTGAGGTTTACGGAGGTACTTCAGAACAGGTAGAATGTCACCAAGGCGGGGCAGATGACAAGGCACCACGGAGTGTTTCATTTTGCTCAAGCCATAATTATGCAGGGACGTTATAATTCGGTAGAGTTATGGAGGGAAAAATAGACCAAAATATGGATGGAAACATAGAACAGACTGCAGAAAAGGAAACCGAATCTGTTCATCTGCTGACACAAAGGCAAGAACGTCAATTTCAGTGGAACCTACATCCCATTGTCAGCAGATCAGCTCAACTACTTATACAGTAAGCAATTATGCAAGCTGTAAATGAGCGAAAGAACAAAACTCAAAGGACATAAATGCTTCTTTCTATAAAAGTATTGCTAAAATGCATGAGCTACTACTGAATTTTCCTTATCCAAACGGTAAGGTTGAGATGTCCACAATCAGATCAAGTAAGCTATGATGCCCTGACTACTCTATTTTTTGAAACTTCCAGACTCCTAATCTTTCTACTCTTTAATATTCAGAACTGTTTCACCTAGTTAGAGTGAACACTGCCTTTTTGTGATGCACACCTTTTTTTTTCTGTCAATTCTCTAAAGTAAGTTGGATAGAAAACAAAAAATAAGTTGGTATTATGTCTACCTTCCAAATAAGTCTAAAGTATGGTTGCTTTTGTAGAAAAGCGAAGGCCTAAACTAAGGCCTGTGCATTTTAAGAAGAAAATACACAAAGTAACTAAGAGGACTGATCGAAGATGCATGAGGTTTTATTTCACTCTGTCAAGAATGTGCTGAAAATTGCCATCCCTGAATCATTTTGTAACAAAGGAAGACTGAGAAATCTCAGTTTCAAGTTTGACTGAAATTAGAGTCATTTACCAATGGTGTATTGTACCTATGGAAAATAGTGCCATACTGAGAGTTGGATTGTTTTTTTTTTTCCTTTGTGGTTCCTCCATGTGTGACCTTGGTCCTTAACTTTCCCCAGTGTCACTATAAAGCTCTCAACTTTCACGTTTTGTATACGAAAGCTGCCCTTTTGGTTCCTGTTTCACGTCTGGTCAAATCATGCCAATGGCTGTTGTGGCTGGCAGTTCCACTTGGCTCACTACCATTGATACGCAAACCCATGAAATCTGGTGGATACCTGAATGGTGCGGCAGAGAACCCTTGTTAAGTAAAGCTGAGTCCTTTGCTACCGGGCATTCATTCACTGCTGGTCACTCCTAAATCTACCTGATATGGACTTCTAAATCGATTCCTCTTGGCTTTACTACGGTATTATTAGTTTGACCATCGATTGAATAGGTACCATGATGCTTAAAGTACTACATAGAAATCAAGGTCAGGAAGCAAGTTAGAAGTTGTGTTGGTTTTACTGTTTTGCCAATGTGCAAAGTTAACGCAGCAATCTTATTATCTTTTTCCACATACACTAGAAGGGTTAGTAATTCTGTATTAATTCGATTCTCATGTCATTTTACATTTTTGTCAAGTACTACTATGCCTTTGTCGTACATGTAAGAAAACGTCGGCCGCCTACCTTGCAGTCTCCATCAGTAAAGCTGATCATCAGTGGGAGCAGATCCAAATTTGCCAATCATTCAAACTTTACAGAATATGACTTGCTCGTGCGCTCTGTACCACATATTTCCTCTCTGGTTTTATTTATCTCCTGATCGATGGATGTGCCTATATATACATGGTTCTGAACTTCTGATGCACCCAAGATCTGCTAGTGTTCTACTAGTACTTTTATGTATGATGTAAACATAAAACTGCATCTGCACTTTCTTTGCCAATGAATTCTGTTGGTTTATTTTGTTTGAACTCTGCGTTTTCCATTTCACAAGATATGTATATGCACTTATTAATAATAGCATCACGATCGTTGGTACAGCGAATTCACAACTCAAGATGTGATCTTAAAGACATGAGAATGAAGTTCAGAGATTTTTTTTTGATGGAAACAGGAGGGATTTCCCCCTACTGTGCATTTATTTATTAAGAAAGGAGAACCAGCTTACAGAAAAGTTCAAGAGACAAAAAAAGGAAAAAAAAAGTAAATAAGCAAAATTACAACAGGTCTTCTAGCCATTGTTGCACGGAATGAAATTAAAGTATGTTGTATATATGGAAGGAAAGTACTTCCTTGCTCTGTGAATAACCAGAGCAAACTCCAATGCCATATATTACACATATATGATAGCCGGAGCTTGCATTCACATGTTCCTCACCCAACGCTAGTTGCAGTAGTTTGTAGCAGGTATATGTAGGGGGAGAGATGGATGATGCCATGCTTGCAACAATGGATACATCAGCAGTAGAGAAGCAAAGGAACCAGGAGAAAAAGGTGAAAAAGAAACCAAGGTGTGTGACCCGAAGGATGCAAAACCGAACAGGTAGAGGCAGGCATGCCATTAGCTCACGCAGGAGCTAGCTAGCACTTTACTCGCTGCCCGGGGGCTTGTAGGCGATGAAGCTGACGCACTGCGTCTGCCTGATGTTGTCGAAGCCGAGGATGCGGACGTAGGCGTCCGGGTAGGACGCGATGGCCTCCTGCAGCTCCTTGTACACCTGCGACGCGTCGGTGCAGCCGAACATGGGCAGCTTCCACATGGTCCAGTACCGGCCGTCGTAGTAGCACGGGGAGGTGGAGTTCTCGCGGTACACGAAGCCTTCCTTGCTGAACTCGAGGCAGGGCACCCAGTTGTTGCGCAGCAGGTAGTCCACCTGCTTCAGCAGCTGCTCCTGCGTCAGCGGCGGCAGGTACGACAGCGTCTCGAACTTCTTGTTGCCGTACGCCGGCCACACCTGCATCGATGTACGTGTTTGGGTTGCATTTGCTGCAGCTGCAAAAAGATGGCCGGAGCAAAGAACGAAAGGCCGGCGGTTGCTTGTTATGTTACCTGCATGCACCGGATCCTTCCGCCGTTGCTGACTTTGGCAAGGCTGGTGGCGGAGCGGCGGGCGACGGGGAGGCTGGCGGTGGACTTGAGTCCCTGGAACGGAGCGACGGCGGTGGCAGACGAGGCCATCACGGTGGGCGCCATGGCTGGACTAGCTAGTAATAGTAGTGAGCTGAGGGAGCTTGCTGCCTTGCTTTGCTGCTTATTGCTTGGGTCGTCCTGTAGGCTCCCCCACCGACGGCATATATAGAAGAGGCAGCGCGCGTGCGTCCATGGCGATGGATGGCTGTCGTTCGGGCAGGACGAAGCGGATGTGGGAGGAGTGGCCACCGTTCTCCCGTGGCCGCACCCGGCCAGCCTGGCCTATCCTGATCGCGTCTGCCGCCACATGTCGCGTCCCCGTGGCGCGCCTTATCGTCTGAGCCAGCCACATGGAGCCACGGCTTGGTTGGACTATATGTGATGTGCCAGGACTTTGTAGATAGAGGAGGTAGCAGATAGATGAGCAGGCAGTGGTGAAAGTCACTACTGGAAACCAAAATTTTCCTGGCCGTGCCCGGACTCGCTCGCTATCTCCGATTAAACCTAGGTGTATATTGAGCAGGACGTCGTGGCCGTGGCCATGGCCAGACTCGCTCGATAGCTCGTGCACGAGCCAGGTGGTCCTGCTCCATCGGTGAAGACACTCCTCTAGTCGTCCCCTTGCTCATGCAATCTGCGCCGCACAAGCTGTTTCCAAAACTTCCCTGGCCGTGGCCGGACTCGCTCGCTATCTCCGGTCTCCCGTCGCCGATCAAACCGAGGTATAGAGCCGGACACGTCGCGGCCGTGGCCGGACTCGCTCACTAGCTTGTCGTCCACGAGCCAGGATCCGAGGTGGTCGTGGTCCTGCTCGGTCGGTGAAGACTCCTTCCTCTACTCGTCCCCTTCCTCCCTGCAATCTGCGCCGCACAAGCTCTGCCGTAAGCCGCCGCATCCGCCGTCTCTCTCAAGCAGAAGCAGTTCATTCAGCTCGTCGTGGTTTGTGAAAGGATGAGTTAAGAACGACAATGGAAGGCAAAGGACAAACAGTTTTGGGCTTGGGCTTCGGCTGCGTCTGCTTGCTCTTGCCTCTAGTGGTCTGGTCTCTCTCAGTTGTTTGTGTTCACCTACATTCTACACGGACGGCTGGTCCGGACCACCATGATGAGTGATCACGGCCTGTTTGGATCTATAGAATTAATTGGGCTGAATTGAAATCAGTTTCATGGGTCGTTGGCTTGTTTGGCTGCGCATTGAATTGAATTGGAAAGTGACATTCCAAGCTTTTCCAGAGGCTGAATTTGTGGCCTAGCTACCTCAAATTCATGGGCTATCGAAGACAAAACAATTCCGCCTCTCATTGTCTTTATCGGGCGTCCAAGCGTCTTCCTCAACCATTTGACCTATTTTCCCCTAAAAAAACCATTTGACCTATTCTGTTTTTCTACAAAAAAAAAACTATACCACCCTGCCACGATCATTGTGAAAAGAGAATAACCAGTGCCCGGACGTCCGGCCCTAGGCCCACGCCCGAACGCAGCTCCGCTGCACCCTGTCCCGTCCACCGCGTAACTGAGCGTCCGCCACGCCCTCATAACAGAGGAGCCCGCCCGCTCGCCGCATCCGCAGGGGGTCTGAACCTCGTCGCGCCTATGTCACCTCCATAGCTAGGGTCTGCATCTCCGTCGCGGGGGGAGATGCCACAAGCTTATGCTCTAGGACCTCTGGCAGGGCCAACGGAGGCAGCATGTCGTATGGGAATGGGCCATGTGCGCTAACGCAAATGCCTGCGCGTCCTTCGGTGGAGCGCTACCGCCAGCTTATAGCCAACGCCGCCATGGCTGCCGCACTAGCTCTCTTGCTCACTAAACAGCTCTACATTGAGATCGATCTACTTTTGCAATATTAAGATGAAACAATTACAACATACGACATAAACAGATCAAACATTTGGAACATACGTACACTTACAACATAGTCATTATAACATATGCAACATCCAGATAGAACACTTGCAACATACATTTGAAACAGATGAAACATATGGAACATGTTGTTGCAACATATGTGTGAAACACATGCAAACATCTGAATCAAAAACGCTTGCAACATACATCTCGAGCAGATGAAATATTTTGAACAAACGCTTGCAACATGCCTCTGAAACACTTGCAACATATGCAACATCCCCGATCTACTTTGCAACATCCATAAGAAACAACTGCAACATACCTCTGAAATGACTGAAACACCTAAAATATACATTTGCAACATAGGGAAGAGGAAGCGTGGGCTGGTTGATTCCAACCATCGGGGTTGGAGCTAGCGACGAGCAGCGGTGCACGAGCACCACCAGCACCTAGCACTAGCGGTGCGCGCGAGCACCACCACCAACCAGTGCCACCAGCATCGGCCTTGGCTCAGCCTGGCGAGTGGTGCGTGCTCTACCAGAGGGAGCAGGCAACGCGGCACACGCCCAAAGCGAGGACCGAGGTGCGGGTGGGGCGCGCGACGGGCGGGGGCGTGGAGCTGAGCAAGGAATGAGGAGCGAGCGGTGCAGGTGGGGCACGCGACAGTGCGGGAGCGTGGAGCGAGCGAGCGGCGCAAGGTTAGGACGCGGTGGGAGAAGGCTGAGCAGAGTGGGCGAGCGGTGTTCGGATGAGAATAAGAGATGAAAGGAGCTAAAGTTGTGGTGCACGTCACGCCACGCGTCCGTCTGGAGGGAGTCGCTAGCGTCGGACGTCCTGTTTGTAGCATTATCGTTGTAAAAAATACATAAACTTTTCGCAAAAGTTGCATTTAAATTCCCCACGTTAGTCATTATGAAAGATAAATTTTAAAAGCCTCCTAAAATTACATTTAATTATGAAAACATGCCTAAAATTGCATTTAAAGTTACTATGAAAGATATTGCAAAGTAACACTAAATGTGCTTTTTAGATTACATATATCTAAACAATGTAAATATGCCAAATTTGTGTCTTACTTATGCACCTATGTAATTTACTAAATATCCCACAAATGCTTGTCTCACCAATATAATCTACTATATGAATAATTCCATTAACCATGAAAATATGCTATATATATTTTTAGATTACACATTCTACCATTTTAAAATTAAATGTAAGCATTAACGTTGTGTGTCGCCATGTTGGCAAAGTAAACATGCTATTTTAATAGTTTATCAATTATGAAAAAAATGTTCTCTTAACAAAGAACATACATACAATTCACTTTAAATTATATTAATATTTCATGATAATGCATTTTTCAAGTTTGATAAGTTTATACATTTTAAATGAGACATCATCACTTATAAATATTGTTAATTTAATTTTATGCCATATATGTTGTTATAATACAATACAAATCTTAGATTTAGCAAAAAAAATTCAACATCTTCAAGGTCGTGGTGCAGGCTAAAACAACTATTTATGTCTTTATACTTCATCCATTCCAAAATATAAGACATTTTGGTTTTTTTAGATATATTGTTTTTATTGTATATCTAGACATAGTAAAAATTCTTAGATGTAGCGAAAAAATCCAACATCTTCAAGATTACGACTATGCATGGAGTCTAAAAGTTTAACTACACTAACTAAAAATAAAACTAATTAGGCACAAGTATGGTCATGGACACTTGCCTCCAAACGTTGTTCAAAACGTTGCTCTTTTCTTCTAAATCATCCTCAATTGCCTTCTCTTGAATGGACAATACAATAAGTATAAGTACAAACCATTGTTATCCTAACCGATAAACAATTTACAGTCAATCACCTATATTTAGCCATGCATTATTCGGGCTAGGAACTCAACCAAACTGGCAAAATGATTGTTTAAATTGGGATAAACGGTTGATTAAACGGAATCGACAGACCACCATGGAACGTTTAAACGGTGTTTAAGCAGGCAAGGAATTGTTTAATTGAACAATGGTACAAACATAACAAAAAAACATAAAAACATTAATTACACCATGCATTTAGAAAAACATATAGCTTGTTTCTACAATTGCATGAGCGCAAAAATTAAACCACCTAAAGCTACTGTTAAGCTTTTGAAGTTTTAGGGACTTGTTTGTAAATAAAAATGACCTTGTAAATATTTTTCAAAACTAGCGACTAAAATGTAAAAGTTTTTACCTCAAAATAATTAAAAAAAGCTTAGAGATCTTCTTGTAAAATTGCCATTCTCAAAATCATTTTTAAATCTAAAAAAATTATGACATCATCAATTGGATTAATGACATTAGCATCAATTTTTGAAATGAATTAATCATTTTATAAAAAGAAATAATACGGTTAGGGACTTGTTTGTAAATAACCTTAGATATCGTGACGACAATAGCTTTGGAGGGTGGTTAGCAGCTCAGCTCAGCTTGAGCCAGGTGACGGCTTTGCTATGAAGCTAGACGGCGGCGCAACTGCAGGAGAGATAGCACAACATGATGGGTGGCACACTGGAGTGAGGTTGCTCTGGTGGAGCAACCTTGTGGTGGTGGTGGAAGTTGCTGAGGACGGAGATGGGCGAAAAAGATTGTTGAAGTCTTGCCAGAAAACATCACGAGCAAAAAGTTCGGTTTTGGATCTATAGAGCTTGGGGTGGTGGCTCACAAAATGGATTCTAGATCTGTGATCAGCGCGACAAGGGGAACGCCAACATGTATATATATGTTAGGGTTAGGGGTTTCTAATTTTGAAATTATTTAATTTTGCAGTTAAAAGTAATTCCAAATAGTCCTCGAAAAAATACTAGAGATAGAAAGAAGGATAAGGAACTCGAATGAATAAAATATTTGGTGTTTATAAGGTAATAGATATGAATAGCCATTGACTAACCAGATTATTCTACTTTACTTCTAGATAGAGAAACGAACTATATAATACTCAATAATACGGCGAAATATTTCTACAAAACATCTAACCCAAGCACAAGTAATGGGACCGTAGACAGGCAAGTGAAATCCAATACACGAAAATTGATCTGTCTGCACTCGCCGTCGCTGTCGTCGTCTGTCCGACTCCCTGAATCCCCGATTAAACTCATCGACTCGCCATCTCCGGTCTCCCGTCCCCGACTAATCCAAGGTATTAAGCAGGACGTGGTGGCCGTGGCCGCCGTAGCCGGACTCGCTCGCTAGCTGGTGCACGAGCCAGGATCCGAGGTGGTCCTGCTCGGTCGGTGAAGACTCTTCTACTCGTCCCCTTCCTCCTGCAAATCTGCGCCGCACAAGCTCGATCTGCCATAAGCCGGCGAGGCTGCCGTGAGACGCCGCATGCATACGCCGTCTTTCTCAACTCTCAACCAGTTAAGCTCGTCGTTTGTGAAAGGAGAAGTTAAGAACGGACAATGGAAGGCAAGGGCAAAGGAAAAGATACTCATTTCAGTTTTGGGCTTCGGCTGCGTCTGCTTGCTCTTTCCCTCTGGTGGTTTGGCCTCTCTCACCTGTGGTGTGGATGCCGCTTGTCGTAACTATCTTCCTTGATATTGCTAATTGGCACCACTCAAGCAGAAGAACAAGACAAAAAAAACTTCACACAACTTTCTTTTTTCGAAAAGATGTCAAAATCCTTGTTGTGACACTACTACAGAAAACATTTTTAGTGGCGGGTAAAATAGGTTTTCAGGGGCGGTCAGTCCAACCGCTGCAATGCCACCATCAGTAAAGATGGGGCGTCTCTAGCGACGGGCTTTTAACCGTCCCTAAAAATGCATTTCTAGGGGCGGTTCTATTAGGATCTCCGTCTCTGAAAATGCATTTTCAGGGGTGGTTGCAGTAGGCAAACCGCCTCTAAAAATTCTTTTTCAGCGGCGGTTCCAATACATGAACCGCCCCTGAAAATGCATTATCAGGGGCGGCTGCAGCAATGCAACCATCCCTAAAAATGTTTTTTCAAGGACGGTTGTGGCAATGCAACGGCCTCTGAAATTGTATTTTCAGGGACGGTATTATCAACCGCCTCTAAAAATCAGTTTCAAATTTTTGAATTTGAAGTTTCCCGCCAAATTTGAAATCGCGTTTTGCCACCAAATTTCATACCCGATTGCAAATAATTAAAATTAACTTCATAAATACACAGTAGTGCACTAGTTATACACACATGATCAACAAAATATTTGTACATTACAAATTACAAGTCAACATTAATTGTGCCCCTGCCCAAAGAATGAAAAGAAGGGATACATGTATTTTAGGTGAAGGGACTCAAACTTGGGATGTGTTACATACTCCAAGTCATGATCATAGAATAAGACCTTCAGATTAAGAACCTCCCGCACCATGAACTTGCAGAAATCTTCTTGAACAAGTTGAACATCGCTAGGTAATTACTTCGTTTGGCCTCATGCTACACAAAAAAAGGAACAAATTAACTAGATTCATATTAATGAACATATGCATATGATATGATTTGATAGAGCAGCTTACGTCTTCAGGGTTATTGTGGTAAGTCCCGTTGGCTCTCATCCATTGACATACATAGTAGCCACAAAGCACGCTTCCGGTAGGCTGCCTCGAGCACTGCAGGTCAGTGACATGCAAAAAAATAATATAGTGAAACACATTGTTCTATATAAGGAATATGAGAAGCTATTTGAGTTAGAAAATGGTCGTACCCATTGATTTACACAAACATCCATCTTCTCCTTCGCTGGGTCATGCACCCCGCCTTCTTTAATGTATCATCTGTACACGCTATTTAAGGAACAAAATAATCACTTTCACTATAACAATAATCAGATGAAAAATACTGTCACAAGTAATGAACTACAATTACTTACGTTTGTAACACGTTGATGCAATTTTGGTACATTTTTCTATCTTTTCTCAAAGAGTCAAAGATGGAAATCCGGCCAACTCTCAAATTGATGCTTGCTAAGATGAAGTGATCGCTGCATCAGTACAAAAAAAGATAATAGTGTCAATGTAAACCATTTACCAAATAGCATGAAAAAAGAAAGTAATTGATCTTACCTGAAATTGTACGGGGCTTCTATATATTGGAATCTCTGATGAGCTATGGACGCCTTTCCGATATATAATGCAGCTTCATTCCTTGCTTCCCTGTACGAAGCCTTCCTAATTGCCTCTCTCGCCTTGCCTTTGGCACCCTTAAATGCAGGATGATAATTTTGCCACAATAGAGGTCCAGTGCGACGTGCCTCGCAAATGAGATTTGGGTCATGGTATGCGTTCCTCAAGTTCAACCTGGCCAAATCCATCCACTCTTTCTTACATGAAAGAAAGGCAAATGTGTGGTTAAAAGGATAGCATAAGCACATAAAACCAAAATTGAGGATGAGTTTAAGAAAACACTACTTACATGCACCATAGAGTAATCTGACTTACATCGAGTCTCTTCTGTCGGTATAAAAATTGAATGTCCTCAAAAGATATGGTCAGTTTTGAAAATTCTACACCGGTAGCAAATTTATCGTTAGCACGGTAATTCACCGACACTGACTCTAAGCCAAGTTCTATCACTTCCAAATACCACATCTGAAAGATCCTCATGTGTAACAATCTCTTGTTCCATTCTTGGGCAAAATTAGGTAGGAATTCCTTGCCTGGCACGTATTCATAGGTGCACTCGGGACTGCTTTGTTCCATCATGTCTTTAACGAATTCAATGCTCGCCGGGGTTTGGCTCAAACGGTGTTGGCCACCAAAGATTGTTCTAGATCCATCTTAGCCATGCTGGCCTTGGCATTTCTAGTTCTAGCTGACGAAGGCGTCGCCTTGCCCTTAATTGTAGAACCATCCTGGGGGTTCTTTTTGTCAAGAGACCTCCACATCGCAGATATGCCAGCATCGGGCGGGTTGCTACCCTTCTCAAATTCTCTCAACATGTTAGGAAACATTTGTAGCTGCGGTGGAGGTGAAGGTGGAGGTGGCGGCGTTGCTGTTTGTGGCTGTGGTGGCGGTGGGGGCGCAACCATTTGTGGCTGCGAAGGAGGATGGGAGCGTGGTGGCGACAGCGGTGGCGGTGGCGATGCTGGCTAAAAGGTCTTAATATGGCTAGAGGGAGGTGAATAGCCTATTAAAAATTCTACAAACTCACTAGAGCAAAAGGTTAGTATAACAAATGGTGAAATGCAATTTTGCTCTAGCTTTACGAGAGTTGCAAGCTACCTATCCAACAATTCTAATAACTATGATCACTATAACAATCAATGGCTAAGTCACTACGAGCTCTCACAAGCTAGCTACACTAAAGAGCTCAATTAGGTGACAAGCTACACTAGCAAAGATAATACAAGCTCTCAAAACTAATTACACTAAAGAGCTTGTTACAACTAGTTTGTGAAATTTAAAAGAGAGGTATGTGATCTTTATACCGCCGCATCGAGGAATGAACCAATCACAATAATATGAAGACCAATCACCAGGAGAAATCCAATGAATCAATCACAATGGAGACATGATTTTTCTCCCGAGGTTCATGTGCTTGCCGGCACGCTACGTCCCCGTTGTGTTGACCACCACTTTGTGGTTCGGTGGCTAATTGGCAATCCAAAGCCAAGCTCCCCAAGAGCACCGCAAGAACCTACCGCAAGTGAGGTAACTCAATGACACAAGCAATTTACTAGAGTTGCTTTTGGCGCTATGCCGGGGAAGGCACAACACCCCTCACAAATCACCGGGAGGTGGCCAAGAATAAGCACCACTCTTGCCACAACTCCTCTGCTGCCTCCAAGCCGTCTAGGTGGCGACAACCACCAAGAGAAACAAGAATCCCGCAGCAAAAGATCACCCAAGTGACAACTACTGCAAACTCAAAAGCAAATGCACTTGAGATCAATCAATCTCACTTTGATTTGTCAATCAAGTAAGGGAGATGAGTGGGAGAGAGTATGCTCAGCTCAAGAGGATGTTAGATGTCAAAATGTCCAAGAGAGTTGTCCTTAAGCTGTCCAACAAGTATTTATAAGCCCCCTCAAAAGATAGAGCCCATGAAGGGGTACTCAGCGTACCGACCAGACGCGCGCAGGTCAATATGACTGGACGCGTTGCCCTCCGTCCGGTCATCCTACGCCATCCATGTGTCGCCTGCGTTCAACGTTGAATGCCCGATCTCAACGGTCACCTGCCTTGCGCCAAATGGTCAAGGGCGACCGGATGCGCAGGTGCAACGTACCTGACGCACGGCCAGCGTCCGATCGCTCATGCACACGCACTAGCGAAGCCTGACCGGACATGCCGCTCGCTCAACGCACTGGATGCTACAGGAGCTGCGCTCGGTCGTTTCCAGTAAGGGTCCAGAGAGCAAAATTAGCTACCGGACGCGTCACGTGGAGGTTGATCGGACACACCTAAGCGTCCGGTCAACACTTCGAGTTTCACTGCTCTCGTGCGCTGCTGACGTCACTCGGATCGGACGCTGACGCACTGCATCTAGTCGCTCGCACCTGACACGCAGGTGTGCGCGCTACAACTTCGCCCGTGGCTTGAATTGACTAGACGCGACCCTAGCGTCCGGTCAATTCGACCACCGCGTCCGACCAACAGAAAATGGGCATTTCACTTCCACAAATTCGCTGAAACTCCACCTTTTTCGCAAATGTGCTAACACCACCAAGTGTACATCACCATGTGCATGTGTGTTAATATTTTTCGCAATTATTTTGAAGGAGTTAGGCAAGCTCTCCACTAGATCTAAATACATATGCAAATGAATCCTCATCTAGTGGCACTTAAGTGATCAATAGCCTCGAAAATTCCCCTCTTTATAGTACGGCTACCGATCCTAAATGTGCTCACACCCTCTATGGTGACTAGATCACCAAAAGTAAAACTCCTAGCAATATACCTTTGCCTTGAGCTTCATAGGGTTGCTTGATCACCTCATCTTCGTCTCCAAGTTAGGCTCCACTTTATGATCTCCATCAAGAGCACTTGGCCACCTACACTTGGAGTGTACTAATCACCTTTGCTGTGCACACTTAGGCACATGTGATTAGTACTAGGGTTTCATCAATTATCCAAAACCAAACTAGGGCTTTCACTGGCATACAGTTTGTACCTGCAGAAGCACTGCCGGTTGGAGTGGCGATGGTGGTGGCAGTGGCAGTGGTGGAGGCAAAGTAAATATAGAAATTAACTAGAGTTCATGTGAGCCAAAGTAATTAAGTTGGGCAAAATCAGTCTAAATTGCTAGAAAAAATAAAAAAATCTAACATCATACATGTCTCTCTCTAGATCTCTAAGTGAAAGAAATGAACATGAAAAATTTGAAAAGAGTTTCGGTATGCCACTATCTCACCTCTCAAATCCAACTTCAAAGGTTCAAAGGGCAAAACCTCCCCCACTCTATTTTTGCTATTTCTCGCCCTCCAAGTGAGTTAATGGTGCTCCGCATACATACGGTTCCAAGGAGGAAGAAGGGGTATTTGGGGGGGAGCATTTTTAGGGGTGGTTGACTAAAGAGAACAACCTCTGGTAATGCATTTGTAGGAGCGGTTCTCTTAACAAACTGTCTTTGAAAATAGATCACTTTTAGAGACGGTTCACTAAAGAGAACCGCCTCTGAAGATCTATTTTCAGGGGCGGTTACGTTTTTAGGGTCGGTTCTCTTAACGTAACCGCCCCTGAAAATGGACGTCTATCAGAGGCGGTTTCCTTAATAGAACCGCCCCTGAAGATGTCTTCAGGGCGTTCACGGAGATACGGTGCTCATCGGTGCGGTTAGAGGCGGCTTGCTAGTTGAACCACCTCTGATAGAAAAGGGTGGTGTCACTAAAAATGATTCCTGTAGTAGTGTGATTTTGTTCCTTAATATTGGTAATTGGAGGCTTCTAAAGGAGTATCTACGTGAATCCTTACAAGCGGACGCGAAAGGAAAATAGATAGACAAATCGCAGATATTTTTACAAAAACATTATCGTAGCTAGTAATACACATTGGACCTATTCTAGTTTTCTAAAGAATTACCAGACCACCTCAGCCTGGAAAATACATAAACTATTCACTAAAGTTGCATACACTTGTTTGTCATTATGAAAGAAAAATAAACTTAAAAAACCTCCTAAAATTGCATTTAATTACCAAAACGTGCCACGATGAAAGGTACTGCAAAGTAACACTAAATGTGCCTTTTAGATTATAAAACATATCTAAACAATGTAAGTACGCTAAATTTGTCATTATAAAAAAAGATAAATTTAAAAAACCTCCTAAAATTGCATTTAATTACTAAAACATGCCACTATGAAATATACTGCAAAGTAACACTTGATGTGCCTTTTAGATTATTACACATATCTAAACAAGGTAAATACGCTAAATTTGTGTCTTTAAAGTGTCGACAGGGAGCCCTCTACCGTTTTTTTTTGTTTTTTAAGCTAACCTAGAAATTCATTCCCATGGGGATTCGAACCTGGCCTGCTTGGGTGCTACTGAGGAGCTCCAACCACTAGGGTGGAGGCCCATTCGCTATGCTAAATTTGTGTCTTAATTATGCACCTACACAATTAACTAAATATCCCACAAATATTGTCTTACCAATATAATCTATTATAAAAAGTAATTGAATAACCACAAAAATATGCTACATATCACTACTACAGATTGAGTTATCCCAGCCCTCTTTTCACTGCCGGTTATTACATAACTAGCGGCGAAATTTTTCACCGCCGGTTATTACATAACAACATTCAATTTGAGATGATGTGGCTTGCTGAGAATTGAGAGAAATACCATTAATGATATATACTTAGTGCATTCCATCTATATAGGTTATATAGACAGGAGAAGAGAACATTGCTATATGTACTTGGATCTCGGTTATGCTTTTTTTTGTGTTAATAAACATATGCTCTCCTGTGAATGAAAAACAGAGCCTGGCAGAATGAGGAGAAACGGGCTCTGATCCTAACCATTGCTGGTTCCTTGGATGGCTGAGAATTGAGATGCTGCTACTACTGCTTAATTATGTGCAGTAGCAGCACCCGATCTTGGTGGCTCACACAGTGGTGAGCCAGTCTTTATTGGTCTATAATTATAAAGACCATTTTTCCTCTATAGGAGTATTGTGGATGCCCTATCTGCCTCATGCAGGCTCTCTTCTCTCCCCTCTCGAACTGTCACCTGTCTGACCGGGTAACAGTTTGTCTCCCTAGAGAAGCAAAGCCTTGATCAATTCCAAGCGAAGTCGTCGGTCCAGAACCCAAGAAAATTAAGTTAAAAGTGTTTGCAGTTCATGCAGACATGCATGCACAACAATCAATGAGCTATCCAGCGCCAGCTAGCCCATGCATGGTTGAAAACGGAACGGAAATATCCCGAACCGACCGTTTTCGTTTTCTATATTATGATTCCGTTTTCAAACATTAAAAATTGTCAGTTTCAATTGGTTTCACAACCATTTCTAACCATTTTTTGTATTCTTTAATTGCTAAAATGTAGAAATGTACCGAACTAACCGATTTCGTTTTCTATTTCGTAAGTCCGTTTTCGACCGTTTCCGACCGTTTTCATCCTTAGTAGTACGTATGTACGTGCATCATCCATATGGCACCAAATTAAACAGGTAGCCCCCGTCTCATCTCTAAATTTTGCAGGGGAAGCAGCACTGTAGCAACCCTAGCTACGTCCAGAAAGAATGACGTTCTAGGTGCAGAGATCATGTAATTAGTGAGTTGGAACCTTTGGGTCACTAATTACATCATCTTTTCCTAACATTGTCTCTCTAAGATAGCCATGCTAGCATGAGCCATGAACATGCAAGTATAGGTGTGGAGGACTCAGTATGGCAAGATATTACGCTTGACATACCTTATGTTGACAGCTGTTACTCTTCCTCTTCCCTGCTCAGTCTATAACCTAGGCCACTATGTAAGCCCTAGAGCAATGAGCCATTCAAATGGAGGAGGAAGGAGATCGATTCATTGAAACTTTATATGGGCTATGGGCTCATTCACTTGTTCATGGGCTAAGGGCGATGAGTTGACATAGTGCGGAAGCATCGTGCTGCATATGCAGGGGGTAGAGGTTGGTGCGGACGATGAGTGCAGCCATGTGCAATGGTGGTGTGAGTAGTGCACATGAGGGGTCTGGCAGGAAGGCTGGCGAGAGAGCATATCTGCACACGGGTGGCCGGTGGTACGACCTATCAAGATGGATAGGAATAGAGCTAGTAAGTCCAAGGCCAGATACATATACAATTTGAAGTGTTTTTGTTTCCACTTTGATTATTTGATTCAAAATTATTTGTCCAAATTTGCCATGTTCTTTGCTATGTTATCCACCTCACGATAGTTCAAATTTCTCATGTTTTCTTTTACCACTGTGCAAACATTTGCTATGTTATCCTCCTCGCCATAGTTCAATTTAATTTGGTTCCGATCTCTTGGAATTCTGAACTCTTCTGGACTATTAATTGGATGGTGAGGTCAGTTCCTTGGCCAACTTACATCATGGTGGAGAGATATTTCCACAAGGGATGCGCTCGGGCACAACAAGGGTCACACAAGTGTTGCTGAAGATGGTGACAAGGTGCAGACGAGATATAATTGGACAAGTGCGAGTTGACCATGCACAATGATATTTGATACTAAAGAAAGGTGATATTTTCATCGATTTTGAGGAAGTTAGAGCGGCGGAGGACATGACAACTCATGTAGGCATGTACGACATCTTGTGTTGCTTCTATAGTTGCAATGGTATGAGACCGTGCAGCTAGTGGGGCGATATGGGTGGCGTGATGAGTGGAAAAAGTGAAGGGTTAGGGGATGACGATGCTAGGCAAGGGCGATGTATCAGCGAGGCCTGATAAGCGGAATGCAACTGATGCCCTTGGCTAGAGTGGATTGAGAGAGATGTAGGTGGTCGTGGTGGTCGTGGTGGTGGTGGTGGGGGGGTGTTGGATCTAAGTAGGTTTAGGAAATTGGAAAGGTTCGTTCTTTTAGGGTAGTCTCAATGAATAACTACTCAGTAGTATCTATGACATGCCATGCTTATACAGACACCAAGTAAGAAATTATAGCTCACAATAATGCACAATGTCTAATTGCGGCTACAAAGTAAATTCTCCAATCATCTTTTTCATCTCTCTCCTCCAATCATCTTCCTCCCCACTCCCATATTATTCTGCCTTGTTATCTATAATGCCAATTCCAATGGATTTCATGTTGTTTCTTAAACTTTGGTTCTAGTCCAAAACCTAGTTTCTTGCATGATACCCAATTTCTTGAAGTTTTCATCTCTATCTTCTTTATTGTTGTTGCCACCTCAGCAAAATGTCCTACATGGCATGATATTAAATGGCATGAAAACTATCTTATTTATAGAATAGGGACTGCCCTTAGTCGATTTAGATTCAATGTTGGAATTGGTTTTCAATTTGAGTTAGGTTTTGTACCATCAAGAGTACGTTTCACACACGGAATTCAAAAAAGCACATAAATGCATATTGTTATTTTTTATGTAGTTTTTCAAACGTTTCTAGAATTTCAAATTGGCTCCTATTAGCGTGGTTTGAATTCTTTTTGCCCCCAAACTAAATTGATTAATTTAAAGATTTCACATGTTACAACTACATCCTGATTCAACAAGTTGAAAGACAGATCAAGCCAGAGGCATGAATGGTTTCCCGGTTTCCAGTAATGCGCACAGCATGCATCCACGAAAACCGGAAAACGTCACTGAGATCTCACATTTGCTAGGGTATCTAGCATCGATCCATGATCAAATATAAGGTTGTTTGTAGATATATTAAAAGGAAGAGAAGAGAATAGATCGATCCATCAGAGAAGCATTGAAGCAGTGCAATAGATACATGTCAGCAAGTTGGCCGTAAAGCAAACGAAAGAGCAAGCTAGGGCGGCATTGGTAGTTAATATATACTGCCACAAACAGGTGCATATATAAATTAGGGTTTGAATAAGCTACAGATGGATGCGCGTTATATACTCCCTCCGTCCAAGAAAACATGCAATTCTAGCACAGTATTACGTTTTAGTATCTTAACTTTGACCAATTATAGATAAAAAAGTATTAATATTTATGATATCAAATAAATATCATTAGATTAATTATGAAATATATTTTCATAATAAATTGATTTGGAGCCATAAATATAAATAATATTTACTGTAAACTTGGTCAAACATGAACTACTTATTCTGACACGCAACCCATAGTTACATGTTTTTACGGACGGAGGAAGTATACTGCATTGGAGCAAAAGGTTAGTCGTCGTAATAGATAGGGCATGCACGTACGTGCATAAGAAGAATTACTGCAAAAAAGCAAGCGAGAGGGAGAGAGCTACACTGCAGATCGATAGGCAGCGCATGCAGCAGCAGCCTCTGCTAGCTGCTGACGTTTTATTGCTCTTGAATCTCGACGCATGGACAGAGCAGCAGCCGAAGCCAGCAGCCTCTGCTTGACTTGGGGTGTGTTCACTTCCCATGCAAACCTAAAATATTTCCTCTTTCACTCATCACATCAAATATTTGGACACATGCATAGAGTATTAAATATAGGTAAAAAAAATAACTAATTGCACAGTTTGTCTGTAAATATCGAGATGAATCTTTTGAACCTAGTTACTTTATAGTTGGATAATATTTGACAAATAATAACAAAAAGTGCTACAGAAACTTTTCACCCTCTTTTCACCGACTAAACACACTCTTGAATGGTACTGTACGTAGGCTCCACTCAGCTGGATCGATCATGCAGCCATGGCCGTGCGTCGTCTCGTCGTCGTCTCGGTATCCACGCTAGCTATAGCTGCTTGCGATTCTTCTGCTTCTTCTTTATTTGATGCATGCAGCTGCTGCATTCGCATTGATAGAGAAGGATCGAGAGGTCAGAGGCAGAGGAGAGGAATGGGAGAGGACAGGTCGCCCAGCCGCAGCTACAGACATGAAGCTTGCCACCTAGTACTACTAGTAGTAGGCCGGCCGGGAACCCCACTTCCATGCATGCGTGCATCGTGCGTGAATGCATGACGGACGGGTCACTGGCTAGCTTTGCATGCTCAGTTGCTCACGTACGTACTTGTACATGGCCGGCCGGGCAGCCGGCCGGCGCTGGACGTCGTCGGACGACACTGCAGACACCGTAGTATCCTGCAGGAGCATTCCATGCATCCACTCCAGAGCCTCGTTTAGATTGAAAAAAAGTTCAACCTGATGAATAGTACCACTTTCGTCTTATTTGATAAATATTGTCCAATCGTGGACCAACTAGGCTCAAAAGATTCATCTCGTGATTTCCAACTAAACTGTGTAATTAGTTATTTTTTTACCTATATTTAATACTTCATGCAAGCGGCTAAAAATTAATGTGATGGAGATAGTGAAAAAACTTGAAATTTTGATGTCATCTAAACAAGGCACAGTATTCACCCCTTGGATCGAGATACCTGCAGGCTGCAGCCATGCATGGGAGAATGTGTAGTTGCATACTGGTAGTAGTACGCAAGGAGTAACTTGCATGTCGCCAAATGACAAGTGTGAAGAGCTAGTCTGCAGCAAATTATATTACTGTAATCAAAATCTTAGCAGCTGGTTTATTATATTCAACCCAAATAACCGCATGTAAATGCACATGCATGCATGCACACCCAAACTAATCTTCTCTCTCTGGATCTCGCTCCTGTGGCTTATATGGTATACGTCGGAAAAAACAAAAACAAAAGAGCAAGAAGAGAACAGAAGGGAAGATATACATAGTTCCTCCCTCTCCCTCATCATAACCTTATGATGTGGTGCCCAATCAGCAGTCTACATCGGCACAACAAGGGTTGTGTTACAGGGCATATATGAGTGTCTCATTCCCCGGCCCCCATGCTCTCTCTCTCCACAATCGCCGTACTAGGCAGACAAACATTGAAACGGTTCTGTCCATAGTAGTAAAAAAGAAAGGCTGTGTTTAGATCCCTGAAAAGGGGTAAAAAAAGTACTGTAGCACGTTTTGGCTTTATTTGGTAAATAGTATCCAACCGTTGACTAATTAGGCTCAAAACGTTCGTCTCGCAAAGTACAACCAAGCTGTATAATTAGTTTTTGATTTCATCTACATTTAGTACTTCATGCATGTATCGCAAGTTTGATATGACGGAGAATCTTTTTTCGCACAGTGCTTTTTTTTTTTGAGGAACTGAACACAGCCAAAAAGAGGAAATTCAAGAGAATGAATGCATTCAAGTTCTCCATGAATGCAATGCCAGTAGCTAGGACAGCAGTGCGCAATAACGTATCCTCCCATCTTGTCCCTCCCTCTTCTATTCCCTTCTACGCATTCAAGTAGTAGTATCTATCTTGCCCTCACTCTTCCAAATAACGTACTCCGTATTTATTTTTTTCTCACAATCGGGTCATTCATCCGTTTTTCATTAAGAGGAAATTTTGTCTATGAAAGCAACCACGCACGATCACGCTGGCGAGTGGCCCTCATAAATCAGTGCAAGCACCTAACTACTGGGAAAGCACCTGGCTTATTACATGATAACATTGTTTTGCGACCAAATTGGGCAGACCCCAGCGAGCGTTTTGAACCTTGCCTGCACCCAATCTTCAGCCTCCCGCACAATCTTCGTGAAGAGCTCTTGAGTTACAGCTACCGATCTGGAGAAAGTCCTGTTCTTCCGCTCCTTCCAAATGCACCACGAGATAAGCAGCAACAGTGAGTCGAATGGTGGCCGTGCATCGTTGTCCAGCCTCCGCCGCTGCCGGAGCCACCAAGAACCCAAGTTGTCTGCACCTTCGGGCACCAGCGCCGTAAGGCCAACCGATGCTAGCAAGGAGAACCACAGCTCTCTGGTGAGCACGCATCCCAGGAATAAGTGATCGCCAGTTTCTGGAGCTTGGCCGCATAGGACGCATGCATCGTCGTCCTGGAGGCCATGCCTCTTGCGCCATTCGGCGGTCCACAAGTGACGGTGGAGCGCGAGCCAGAAGAAGAACTTGACACGAGGTAGTGCTTTTGTCTTCTAGAGCTCCCTGGCGCCAAGCAGTGACGTCGAGCCAGCAAAGAAGTCTCGGTAGGTGGACGATGCTGAGTACTTCCCGTCGGCCGTCCATTTCCAGACGAAGCGGTCCGCTTGCATGGGATCAAGTATGACTCCACGCAGCAACTCCCAGACTTGGAGATATTGGCACAACACCTGAGTGGTCGGCGCGCCCACGATGTCGCGCACCCAGCGGTTCTGTAGCGTGCCGTCCCTCACCGACCTCTTCTTCCCCGATGCGGAGATCGCCGTGAACAAGTTCGGCGCGAAACGACACTGGGGCCCAACCTGTGCCCAGCTGTCTGTCCATAGCCTGGTCGAGCACCCATCACCCAGGATGCTGATGGCGGCAGAGGCGGAACCAGGGGGCTAGCAGGGGCCGTGCCCCCCCAAGCATAGTAGATTCATTTAAATACCTATATAAATATTTGTATTTAATACAAAAAATATTAATTTCACCCATTTTTTATTAAAATATGATAATTTTGGTTAGAAATAGTGTAGATTTTTTTGAAAATTTGTTGAAGCATATAATTATGTATATTTTATCACACTAAAAAATACGATCACATTTGTTCGGCCCCCCTTAATCAAAAACGCTGGTTCCACCTCTGGACGGCGGCCATCTGCATGTAAGGGTTTCCAAATCCCCACTACTACATATGTCGTATTTTATTAGTATAGACTCACACATGCAAGTTTTATGCATTTCCATAGTGCCATTTTAGCTTGTTGACAGTCTAATCTCGCAACAATAGTGATATGACATGGTTTTGCTTCATTACTACAGAAACGATTTTTACATATGCTTCCTATTTTTAGGGGAAATTCACTTAGCAAATCATTTATAACTATATTCGTCTCATTTTATTAGTAGTATGGTCTCACACATGCAAGTTATATGCATTTTAATATTTCCATGGTGCCATTTTAGCTTGTTGAATGTCTAATGTTGCTACCGTTATAACCTCCGACATGGTTTCGTTAGTAGTGTGAGATGCTCTGCGCATGAATGGTTTTAGTCGAGTGGAGAACCACATCTAGAGTTATTAGTGAGTGTTGTTAGCCAAATTTTGGAAAGACAAGACACCTTAGACAAGTGGCTCCGCCCAAACACTGATCGAGAAAACCCACAATAGGGTTTTCTTGGTGAATCAAAGTGAATTTTAGTCGGGTGGAGAACCACATCTGGATTTATTAGTGAGTGTTGTCGGCCAAATTTTGGAAAGACAATACACCTTAGACAAGTGGCTCCGCCCAAACACTCATCGAGAAAACCCACAACAGGGTTTTCTTGGTGAATCAAACTCTAAGACAATGATGTAAAAAAAAGCTCTAAGACAATGGTTATTGGAGACTTGAGTTGGCACATTGGTAGAATGCGGTGGCATGTTTTGGATTAGGTTTCTAGCAATGGATCAGAAGAGAAGGGCTTATATGCCATGGATGAAAGTGATCTAGGTCACAGCGAGGCGGGTGACCACTGTACATTACAACATGTATTATTATTTTTTTTCAGGCCATTCACATTTCAATTGGCTCGGCCTTTCTATTTTGTAGATGTGGCTTCTCCCTCTGTAGAAGAACCAAGTTGATATTAAACCAAGTGAGTTAAGCCATGGTGGAGCCACAAGGTAGCTACATCTGATTGTCAACACGACAAATGGAGCTAGTGGGAATATAAAAGCTTACAATACTTACAAATGAGAGATGTGTGTGGGTATCTGTAAACCCCACTGACCAGCATTTGGGTTTTTGGAAGATATAATAACCATGTAACCATATTTATTTCTAACAATAAAATCATGATCATGTATTATGAAACAACTCCCAAATTTGAATCCAGTGTCTTGTCTTCTAACATTTGCTCGACTATTTTTTCGATAGTAGGTCATAGGATTTAAATCTTCAAATGTGTGCATGCTTTATAAAAGGTATATAAACAGGGAGTAACGCAGGGATGAACTTATCAAAAGTTCAAAAGTATAGCAAACTAGGAGAAATTAAGCGGTTTTATTGCTATGAAGAAATAGAGACTGAAATTCACATAAAAAGAACTTGATCGGACCTCGGTGATCTCTAGGCCTACCACGCTCTCAATCAACTGAGCTAGGATGTTTGTAAGAGTAACCACAATGTTGCAGAAAAGTAGTCCATAGGCATTTGAATATTGTCTATCAACTAGCTGAAACATTGTAGAGGTGGTCTAAGAGCAGTCCATAACTAAAGGTATCCATAATCATATGGGATGCCCATAAGGAATAAACAAATAATTCTTCTCTCTACTCACTCTCTCTCCCTTGCCTCTCTCATAGGGACTACCCAGACCATATACATTATGACAACAACAATAACTATAGCCCACTGGCGCAAAAACTATCCATATAGACTGACCAGTCCATATACATTGTGGTAGATATCCTAATTTAAATATAGTAGGATGGAATATGTGTGAATGTGTCGAATTTTAAATGAACTCTTCTGCAGGCATGGAACTATACCAATGCAAAGAAGGCAAAAACTAGCAACCCCATTTAACATGCAACTTTTTTTCTCCTTACAAATACCTGCTCTTAGTTCAAAAAATTTGTATCAACTTTTTTCACATAGGTAGTAGCCAGCTTTTACTTGTGGCAGAGCTTGTAATTTAACTCTGTGCGCGACCACCGCCAATTTATTTCCCATGGTCAGTAGTAAGACTGTAGCTAGCACTGGTGCCGTTGGTCAAAGGGGATCACTGCAAAGCTCTGGCCGTTTTGATGTGCACCAATTTGTCTCACACACGCTGCCTAGCCTTCTTTTCTCTGTCGGCCCGCCTTCATTCATCTCTCACTCATTACTGCATGCATATATGCGTTGTTGCTTTCACATTCGATCGACCATTGGATCGGCAGCTGCGCATGGCGCTGGCCATGATGCTCCCTAGCCCTAGCAGCGAGCTAGCTACCTGGCTCTATATAACTGGAGGATCTACCCAGCTCCAGCTTCCATCCCAGTCCCATCCTCGTCCTAGCAAACCTCAAAGACATAGACTAGGAACACACGGCATTTGGCAGCTGATCGATCGAGTTGTGTGTGTGTGGGAAGTTGCCTGTGAGCTACATATATCAGAGTAGTATCTGTATGTCTATCTAGCTATATGTACCAGCATTATTTTATTTAGCTCATGACAGACTCTGCTGATCGATGCATATACGATTTGCAGGTGTAGCTAGAACAACTTCTTAGAACACATATAGCTAGCTGCCGTCGTTCTGCAGTTAGCACACACACAACCAAGCTACCTAGGATCGAGCTAGCTAGCTAGGCGTTGAATCCATTGATCGAATCGATCCGATCCATCCGAGCTAGCATTAGCATCCTCCATGCCGCAGACACCTTCGACTCGCTGGTGCCCGACGCCGGAGCAGCTGATGATCCTGGAGGAGATGTACCGGAGCGGCGTGAGGACGCCCAACGCGGCGGAGATCCAGCAGATCACGGCGCACCTGGCCTACTACGGCCGCATCGAGGGCAAGAACGTCTTCTACTGGTTCCAGAACCACAAGGCCCGCGAGCGCCAGCGGCTCCGCCGCCGCCTCTGCGCCCGGCACCAGCAGCAGTACGCTCAGCAGCAGCAGCAGGCCACTGCAGCAGCGCCGGCTTCGAGCCCTAACAGCAGCGCCACCCTTCCGTCTCCAGCAGCAGGCGGCAGCAGCGCCGGTGTGCATCCGGCGGTGATGCAGTACGCAACCAACTTCGTGCCACACCTGGTAGGCATTTTAACTGTTTACGTCCCAGTATTTTTCAGCTTGTTATAAGTGCATGCTTGATAATGTATCTATATGTCCATGTTCATCAATTGATTATTAGGGCTACTTGGGGCAGCAGGCGGCGACTGTTCCGCCAATGCTGAACCCGGCTGCTGCCGGCATGGTGGACCTTGCAGCTGCAGCAGGAGGAGGAAATAAGGCTACTGGTGCAGGTGCCTATGGAGGTGGAGGTGCGTTATACAACAGCCGCAGCAGCAATCAGCTGGAGGAGTGGGACGCCGCAGAGGCCATGGAGCACTGCAACGCCAGCTGCGGTGCGGCATCAGGCAGCTCTGACGAGGGTGGCGCAGCTCATCTCCAGCTGCCGCCATGCTGCCGCCGCCCTCTCAAGACCTTGGACCTCTTCCCCACTAAGAGCACTGGGCTCAAGGACGAGTGCAGCAGCTCCAAGTCCTCCTCTTGCTCCACATCCACCAACTAATTAATCGTTATTATTGAATCCCTTTAGTTTCTATATTGCTTCTAGTAGTTCTTTGATTTGCTAGCTAGCTAGCTAGTAGATTCGGTCATCTCAAGTGTGCCATTATATTGTTGTGTTGTGTGTGACGCTACCTGCTACTTTCCTTGTTATAACTACGTTTAAGTTTCAGTGCTCGACTTCAATCTATATGTATCTATCTTGGTGCAATGGATTTGTTTTAGCACACTGCGACCTATGCTCCATTTACTCAACAGCAACGAGTGAGGGAACGGTCGAACGGATGACTTATATATGGCTATATATAATTTACCTTGATCTTCTCTAGTGATGACTTCTTTATTATCGAGTTTATCAAGTCAAGTCTTTATATTGTCCTAAAGTTAATTGCAACGTGATGAAGACTAAGAAATTGCCACATCATGTCAAATTATTCATGCAACTCCATAAGCATCCACCGGAATCCTTTTTTTTTTGAGTCAAGAGTGTATGTGAATAAATCCCACACCCCACAACCCTTCAAAGGAAAAAAAAACACTTGCCACTTGCATGGGAGTGCTAATCATTCTTTTGAAAAAAAATACATCTTATTAGGATGTGGGAGTTCTAATCATTCTTTTGAATCAGCCATACATAGGTACCAAAAATGGCATGTCTCAATTATGAGGACTCAAGGATGTCATAAGGCTGTGTTTCAGTCTCCCACCAAATTTCAGAATCTTTTGAGAACATTCGAGTATTCCTTCCAAATTTTCATGTGATCATAAAATTTATCCTACATCATTTTATTCAAATTTCTTGAGCTCTATAAATAATTTTATTAATACGAAGATTATTTTCGCAATTGTTTCAAATAAAAACAAAATAATGCCACTCCATTAGCCTTGGTCGATTTTAGCCCATTTCTTTCCATCCTCTGTCATACCTCGTTTCAGCCCATGCACCTTCTCTTCCCTTCATGGCTGAAATGAGACATGAGAGAGGAGGTAAGGAAATTGGTTGAAATCAGCACAATGCTAAGGTATTTTATTTATTTTTCATTAAAAATAATTATGACAAATGTCATCTTTATGTTATTTTAATTACTTCTGGAGCTCTAAAAATTAAAAAAACATTCCAAAGTATGAATAACTTGGAAAAATATGTGCAACCATGATTACTAAGAAAAATAAACAATTCACCGTTCTAATGATTTTGTTCAAGAGATTTGCACATCAACGTAAATCTAAAAATAATTTAGTAATTTTTTTAATTTTTTATGTTGCAAAAGACATGTATTTATAGTTAGTAATGATTTCTTGTAGCGACAATTTACATAAGAAACCACCTCTAACTAGAATAGGGAGCATTGTAGCTCACGGTCACTTAAAATCCATTTGCAACGGCAGTTTCGTTAAGAAAACCGTACCTAGAAATGTAACAACTTTTAAGGGAGATCCTATTAAGAAATCCAACCCCTGAAAATGTGATTTTTCAGGGTTTTAAGAGAGAACCGGCCCTAGAAATTTCTAGGGGTGGTTCTCTTAATAGAATCGCCCCTAAAAATAATTTAAAGGACTAGTCCACTATCTTAGTGAACCATCCCTAAAAATAACTCCCTATAAAGCCTCCTTTCTTCCTTGCAACAACTCTACGTGTCACTCTATTGGGATTTGGGAGCTCACTAGGAGGCGGTGATGCATGCTTAAGTACCAGTTTATTTTGACAATATACATGTTGATATTGTGAATTGCTTGTTTTGGAATGCCCTGTCAAAATTTGCAGTATTTTTTTTGTCTTAGCAGATAGTAAGGAGATATTCAGTAGCAGTTATATGAATAGCTAAGTTGTTAAAAAATGGTTCCAACAAGACGAGATCATCAGTCCTCTTCTCAAGTCAAAGTCAAAAAATGCACCCAGAGAGGATTAGAGAATCTGGATTTTTTTCTTGAGAAACTGGACAGAGAATCTGGATGGCGGAGCAGGACAAACTCTTAGGCCTCGTTCGTTTTCTGTGGAACAGTTCCTGTCCAGGATCAAGTGGATCCTCTTCCTCCACTCATTCTTGGTCTGATTCAAAACCTATCCTTATCCATTCCTGGTCTAATTAAAAAAATGTTTTTGGCTGGACAGGAACAAATACATAGCCAGGATTCGGCTAGTGCACTTCTGTCACAGAACAAGTCTGCTACTTCACATGAAAATAGGAAACAAAACATCGCGAGTTCACAGTTAGGGATGAAAACGGAACAGAAATATTCCGAATTGACCGTTTTCGTTTTCTATATTATGAACCGTTTTTTAACATGAAAAATTGTCAGTTTCAATTGGTTTCACAACCATTTTCAACCATTTTTTATACTCTTTAATTGCTAAATGTAGAAATATCCCGAACCGACCGTTTTCGTTTTTCTATATCGTAAGTCCGTTTTCGACCGTTTCCGACCGTTTTCATCCTTATTCACAGTTGCAATATTACAAGGCACTGGAAATTTACACGAGAATAAAATATATCTGTCAAAAAGAAATTCAAATCACCATGCAAAGCAAACCCAACAGAATATCCATGGCTACTGACAGCATGTATACATATCCAGGCATAGTGCCACAACAGAATATGATAAGCTTGAAACAATTCAAATTACCATGCAACGCAAACCCAACAGAAATTTCATGATCTAACAAACAGATGTAAGTGCTTGTCATCAACAAAAGAAAAGATTAGTGTGCAGTACCAAAGCTACAGCAGGGTATCGAAGAACCGAATCCAAAACAAACATGAAGGCTGTTGAACATAAATAATAAGCTGCAAGTCCCATTTAACCATGGTATATATTGGTGCCCATGGCATAAGATAAGCTCCCTTTAACCATGGTATATTGGTGCCCAACGGCCGAACTACTACTACTAATCTATGAGAAATAGGAAGTAACTTCACACTGGTCACTCTTCTAGTGATATACTTCTGTAACTCCCACTTACTCCAATAATTCAGTTTCTTCACCTGCTGGTACAACTGCAACAAGTAAAAATGATATGCATTATTGGTCATTGGGCTCATGAGATATTATACTATATATAGAGATTTTCAACTCAGATACCACTGAAAAACATCTAGCATTGCATGCTACATTTCTGGAAACTGAAAAATAGCTGAAAACATCATGCTAGATATAAAATTGTTTCTATTTTATTTATACTGTCAACAAATAATATCATATATACTGCCAAGTATAGAAAAATAGACACATGAAGCTACTGCCTACTAGCAAAATGGTCCGGCGACCAAGTTCAGTCATGTAGGTTGCATGCCTTGCTAGGTAATATTAGTAGGAGTTAATTTGTTACTAGAAAATCCAAAGTGCAGAGCAGAGTTGCCCTATGGCCTATGTAGTTTCAGAACTCTGTACTCTGAACTGTAACAAAATTCTGTGTCATCAGTTTCTTGCACTGCATAACATCACATAATTAGTTGTATGTATTGTATGCATTATCCAAGAAAGCAACCTTCTAATCAAAGATTACGTCATCTCAAAGAAAGATGATATACATAACAGAGTGCTTAGCTAGAGGGCCGGCTACATGCATGTAACTTGTTAAACACCACAAATAAGCTAAGCTAGTATTCTGCTACTACGACAATGGTAGCAGTGCAGTGGTAGTAGCTCAGGTCGATCGTCAGTAATAAGAAGGAAAAGGACTCGGCAATTGAATCCTGATAACATGAACACCAAAAGACAGTTTCAGGATCAATCAGAGAGACAACACAACCTGTGCTCACTATCACTACTAACTGCTCAGTCAGTGAGGTCTCTGAAGAGACAAACGATCTGATGATAAACCAACGAGTTGATGCATGCAATGGCCAGTGAGGACAGCAGGCAACTGGCAAGTCAGTAACTAGCACATATGAATGATCGATGATCCTAATAAGCAGGTCATCAGTCTCGTCTCATATGGATGGTAATGGTCTGACAGACGAGGATGGATTAACTCCTCAAACTGACACTGATCTAGCATAGCAGTAGCAGTGTCCATCTCTAAAGAATTAGACTCGTGGGCAACTAATGCAAGGATAACATAGTCTACCTCGTTTATTGGACAAACAATGCATCAAGTTTTCAGTAGTTAAGTAGACTGACCTGTTAGACCATAGCATTTTTGAGCCAAATCAAAGTTGCTTCTTGATCTAGTTCACACCCACTTAGGAAGACCTCCCTATTTTCTTTACTTTTGATAAAGATAGCAAATGCCTTTGCCTTCTCTTCCTTTGTCACTTCCATTGTACTCAGAAGGGATATACATCTTTTGATAGAGAAGTCATTAGCTTGACCATCCTCCTTTTCTTTGGCTAGGTCCGCAGACTCATCTTGTACTTGCTTAGTCCTCATGTCTAGGTATCTCCCCATCATTTCTTCAATCCTTTCACCCTTATTCTTAGGCCTCTTTTCTTGCTTCTCATGTTTTTGCTTGATGTAGTGGTTCTTTGCTGCTCGCTTGTCACACCCATTTTTAAGGACAAAAATAGGATGCATAAAAGACTCATGTGCGTCCCAGGACATGATCGCACACACAAGTAGACAAATTACATAGTATCATCACAATGCTTATTACATAATGAATAAATATTTAACACGTAGTCTTGAACAATAAATGATAGTAACTAATAGTAGATCTCCAGCGGAAACTCCAAACACAGGGACACGGTTGACTGGTTGACACCAAGACTAGTACTCATTACGATAATCTTCCTCATAATCTTCATCTGTTATGATGGAAATAGCAAGGGTGAGTCCATGTCGAACTCAACAAGTATAACACAGGGTTCATGAGGCACAAAAGGTTGGACACTATTTTACTGCGTTTAGCTTTTAATCATCATATAATTAGCAATTGAGTAGCATCAAGATAATCCACTTCCCATTAAAGAACCAATGATCAATTGTAATAAAGATAATGAATAGCATTAACATGAGCATAATAATAATCAACAATAAATTAAGCATGACATAACTATAGTGATCATCTATCTGTAAATGTTCCAAGGTCGCTCGTATCCGTGAGCACGGCTAGTATACTAGTTTTTAACTCTGCGCAGAGGTGTACACTTTCACTGTGAGTCATAACTTCCAAATGCATGGGTTCGTGACTCCCAAAACACCAGAAATCATATAAAGCCACTTAAAGGTTCGTCTAACAAGTTAGGGCCATTAGATTCACTCGACAGGCAGATGTAGGAACCCCTTTTCAAATGGCACACTTCCTTCTCGGCTATACTCATTGACTAGAGGCTGTCCTACACCCAACGTGGCAAGCCATTCTTACGCCATTTAAGGTAACCACTAACAAGCTAGAAAAGGTCCTTTAAGCAACTAAAGCCAGAGCCATATAGCCCTCACAGCTGTACTGTATGTCCCGGATGATCACGTACAGATAAGTCCTTATGGAGAGAAACCAGAGCAACAATATAACCCCTTGCTGTAGCCCCCTTTTCAACAGTAATAAAATCATCTTAATGGTTGGTTGCTTAATCCATTAATCAAATTACAAGATCATTGTTCATAATTAAGCACTAGCAATAGCTACCCAAATGCACAACCCATAGGTGACAAGGAATCAAGATATCAATAGCTAAGTTATAATCTCTATGGTTGTCAAGGAGGACACATGCATATGTATGATAATTTCAGTGAATAGGTAACAAGGATAGTCCCATGTTATACTTGCCTTGATCAAAGCTTTCTGGGTGATACTGCTGGTCTGGCTCAAAGTAATACTCCTGATCGTCCAAAAACTGCTCACTTTCTAAACTCGATCACCAATCAACAACATACATGCATTCGAGCAAACATACACGAAGCAAACAAAGAGATATAATTAGAACAGTACACCAACAGTAACAAAACAGTACTAAAAGTTTGTAAAACTCTTCTACACGTTCCTATGATCACACAGACGTAAAGATCACGAAATTCGGATTTAAAATGTGAAAGTTATGAATTTTCTAAGATTTCCTATAGATAAATAATTACTTAAATATAAACTCGAAAATTAATTTTCCCAAACCTACTGTACAACTATACTACATGTAGAGCTCGCAAATACAAACCTAACGCAACTTGAACGCATCAAATCGGAGTTAAAACGAAAATTTTATGACCAAAACAAGTTTAGTGGCAAAACTGTAAATATCATAAAACGTATTTTTGATTTACCGAGAAGAAATACGCTTTCAAAATGAGAAAACATGCTTCGAGTAATACGCCAAGGACCGCGGGTTCTAATAAGAAAAAGTGCAGGGGCTCTTTAACAATTTTACCCGCGAAGGGGTATCTTCTAATCTCGACCACAGATCTGAGATCGGACGGCTGTCATCGATTTCGGCTTAAAGAGAGAGAGGGTGCGGCCTCCTTCTCCAGCACCGACCGGTGGCCGCCATGGCCGGCCCCCAAAACTCGCCGGAGAACTCCGGCTTCCCCGTTTCCGACCACTATTCGCCCCGCAACCAACATCAATCAAAAGAGAAGGTCAACGCGAGCACATCTACGCGGTTTAGGAAAGCTACGACAGTTCGAGGATGGGATGCGGCTCGGGAAGGCGGCGGCGCCATTGCCGGCTCACTGGAGCTCCCCAATTTTGTGATTCAAAGCACCACAAGCCTAAAGAAGAGCATGGGGAGGGAGAGAAGGAGATGACGAGCTCACCAAAGCGAAGAAGAAAGACTCAATTCAACCGGCAAGCCCCGACGACGAGCAACCAAAAATCCTAGGGTTTCCAACCTCCTACGCTCGGTTTCACGCGATTTGGCTCGGAATTTAGATGGAAAAAGGGAAGAGGGAACACGCGGCTACCCTTTTATAACCCCACAACACCATTTTCGGGTAGGAAATCCTGAGATACGCGATTGGATTTGGTTAAGGCGGCGTCGGTCTCCGGCTTGGTCACGGCAAGAGGAGGTAGACGCAGCTGACATGCGGCCCCCACCCGTCAGCGACTCTAGAGAGGGAAGGCGCGCGGCTGATCAACTGGGCCGGCCCACGCGGGCGCGGGACGAGCAGGGCTCGGCGGCTTCGGCTTTCTTCGGCCCAACAGCACGGGGAGGACAAGCAGGCCGGCTCGGGCGGGCCTCCAAACCGCCGGCCACAGCAGGTAAGTTCCTCTTTTTTTCCTTTATTTGTTTTCAAACCATTTAAATAGATTTTCAAATCCAAATTAAATAAAATAAAAACCATACCACACAATAAAATAAATGCAACGGCATGAATGCATCATCAAACATTCCATCTAAAATTTTAAATCTTAATTCCCCATTAATTATTATCTAAATTATTTAAACCCATACCAAAACTCTTCCAACTCTAATTTTTCTTCTAATTCTAAATTTTAAAATTTTTTGGGTGTTACATCGCTTCTTTCAACATCTACGACCTCATTTTCTTGATCTCGTTGTCCACTTCTTTCAATAACAGCCTCACTCGTTTTCATCTCAGTTACTGAATCATGAGCATCAACACTGTCCAAGTCATCTACATCATGAATTTGTATAAGTGGCGCTTCCTCTTGTGGTGGCTCAAGGGAGGTGACATTATAAGTACCTTTAGCCAAGTGACCTACACGAACATGATAACAATGAAATAGCTATAGAAAGTGGTCTTTTCTCAGATGAAATTCAAGTATTACTATTGCTGCTCTATATTATAAAGTGGTCTTGCCTGAGAACAACAACAGACCTAGGACAAAAGATGACAAGCATTACTATATAATCTCTTCAGGTCCCCTCCAGACTCGAGTATTCAAAAGGACAATATGGAAGCATTAGCCAAATAATATCACCTTCTGTACTATGGCCCTAAAATAGTGCATTAGCTAAGTCTACACACTACAGTTGAGTTAGAAATCTATATGACTCATATTACAGCAGATTGTTTATTAGATTCCACTGTGGATTGCCTATATATGCATGATTATTGCATAACAAAAGTAGAACAAAGGGCACTGTTGTGAATATGCATGAACACCAAAATAAATGGAATATCAGATCTATCACCATCAAAGAGAGAGTTTTTTAGACAAACTAAAGCAGTTCAAAAAATCCATTTCCACAATTACAAGAGACATTTTGATATATATAAAACAAGTCAATGCACAAAATGACAGACAACAAGCATCCATATAAAATGTTCCTAAATCAGTAAACTTGCAAAACACTTAGGTCTATAATATGCGATTAAACAATCCAAGACAATGCACAAAATGACAGACAACCAAAATTGCATAGCCCACATAAGATGACAAAAGATAGAGCAGCAAGATATCCCAAAGAATATGAGGAAAGAGAACCTACCATCATAAAGCTCTCCCAAAGCATCAAATTGTGAAAATCTTGCCTTACTGTTCTGGAACTTCTTGATTTTAGGGTATGACTACACATTCAAAGAGAACCATTGATCAAATATGAGGTTATCACTATGAGGACATATATAGAATTACTTCAAGAAATCAACTTACCACTTCGAGGTTAGCCCACATAGTTGGTGTTCCTTCAACCATATGCCTATCTTCATTCCAGCTGGCCCCACTCTGCTGCCTTGCCACTTTCAGCATCCTATAATCTCTCTTTAGTTGCACTTCTTTGTCTTGAATCTGACTCTTTGTGTAGTTGACATACTTGTTCCTCAGATGGAACTCCTTCACCATCTTATTCCACCCTTCCGAGCTCCAACCATTGTCACCTCTGTAGCCACTATCATTATACTCATGGAGAATGTCTACCAGGGACTTCTCAAGGGCCAGATTCCAATCCGCTCTTTGCTTTACTACTATGTAAACAATGGTCAGAGATCAGGTTACCAACAATCAGAAAATAGAAATAAACTGTGCAGAAGAGAATTACTTCAAGACAAGAAAGTTCTTTTTAATAGCAGAGAAATAACAACAATAACAGCAGAGAATGAAACACCATACCTCTTGGAGAACCTCCAGTCTTCTTTGCCTTACTGCATTTAGGAGAAGCCTTCTTTTTTATACCACTTGTTGTACCTAGGAACTTATGCAACTTTGGCGACCCCCTTGAAATCATGTCCAACTTTGGGGAGCCTTTTGCAACCATCGCTGTCAAATATGACACAAGCCTATTCACTTATTACAAGCTTATTCAATTATTACGAGCCAAGGTTATTACAAGCTTATTCATGACAAAAGCTCATTAAATTCAAATAAGCTTATTAACTTATTACAACTTATTTAAAGACTAATTTCGATGTTGCTGGTACTGAGCCCACATTTCTTGCGCGATGGTGTCTCTTAAAGCATTGCCTTGTACTGAACCCACATTTAGGTCATCCAATTCATCACCACTTGGTAAATCAACAAAGGTACTTGGAGGGATATTATCTGGCTGATGATCTAACCATTCCTCATCCCCATGAAGTAATCGGATCAGATTATGGATGATGGCAGCAGCTATAGGTATCTTTACTTGATTTTCCAACATGTGGAATGTGGCAACTTTCAGAATGGGGAAGCGCTTCTTAAGCACCCCCAAAGCCCTTTCCACATGGTTCCTCGGTAGTGCATGGTGGTGGTTGAAGAGCTCCTTTGGGTTCTGTGGCCTTCGATGTCCAGCCCCAAATTCTTTCAAATGGTATCGAACTCCTCGATATGGAGCAAGGAAAGATGGAGTATTCGCATACCCTCCATCAACTAGATAGAATTTGCCTGGAGGTACTTGGAAGCCCTTGCTCATAGCTGATCGTAGCACTCTGAAATCTGTAGCTGATCCCTCCCATCCACTAGAAATGAAAGTGATGTTGAGATCGAAATCACATGCCACCATCACATTAATGCTTAGTGTGCCCTTCTTATTTCTAAAAGGAGAAGCTTTCTCAGAGGCTATGGAAATAGAAATATGAGTTCCATCAATGGCACCTAGACAATTCTTGAAAAATGGATAGAATCTAGGATTGTCTTGGATTTTTTGATGTACTTGATTAGGATTAGGAGGTTGCAGGAAACAGCGAGAGAGTGCAGGAATGACCACTTTGAAGAAGTGGTTGATGTGATGATGGAAGGTGTCATTGCTGTGCCCAAAGAACACTTGGAGATCCTCATACGAGGCATTGTGACTTAACATGTATAGGAAGAAACCCAACTTCTCCTCCACAGTGATCCTAGTATCAACAACAAGCCTTTTTCTTCTAAGATAAGTTGCCAATTCTCTAAAGATGTGTGGTTCCATCCTAAATGCAACTTGACAGTTCTTGACATGTCCCTCGAGGAGTCTACGAACTTTAACCTCGCCTGTTTCTTCTGAAGTATGACGTTTCTTCCTTTCTCCCCCTATAGCATAATTCATAAGATACAAGGCGGGGAAAATAAATAGCATCATGTCATCGTCTTCTTCCTCCCTCCTCTTTCTAATGCAATCTCGCTGTGAGAGACGCATTGTATAGCTGAAGCATATGATTTTATAGTCATAAAGAAGCTAAATATTATTAACCATGTCATATACAAGCTCTAATAAAGATTAGTCATATATAAGCATATTTCATATAGAAGCTTCTGAAGTACCTTCTGGAGTTGGTACGGGATCCCAAGATGGCGGGGGTTCACCTTCCCCAGCTCTAAATGGTGCTGGAGAGATCTACAAGTAACAAGAAACTGCAAGTCACATAGTGCTGGAGCGTTATATAATACATCTAAATAGTGCTGGAGGATACACAATACATCTAGCATTGCATGCTACATTTATGGAAACTGAAAAGTAGCTGAAAACAACATGCTAGAATTAAACACTTCCTCTGTCACGCATTGTATGCCATTACTAAACAGTTTTGTGCCTAGATCAAAAGCATGCAGAATGATAATAGTGAAGGAACAAACATAACCATGCTAAGCAACTGGTTCTAATTGACCATATTTTTCTGTTAGTAGCATCACAGCAAAAAGTAACAAGGGAAGAAACTCGATTTCTATGTAGCTTATCTGAAATTATTACTTAAATAAAACAGCATAAAAATCACAAGAAACAACAGCTTTTTTCTAGTAAAATATTTATTCTGTAGATTAAGACCAGAGAACATGGCCAGGCAGATGATATCTCATGAACAATTTTCATTGAATGCATCAACCAGACAAATTGCAAATGCTAAGTATACACACAACAATCAGCAGCAGCTATCTTCACAAAAAGAGATCACATATCATCCTGAAGAACTCATGATAGCAATACTAACTATGGTAAACAAGATGTATATACCAATAAGGTAATAGCCCCAAAATTTGGGTACCCGAAACTTAGCCCAATGTGAAACCCTGGTGGCAGTTGCAGGAAAAGTAATCAAGCAACACTTTAATTAAATCAGCATAGTCCAATGTGAAAACCTGGAAGCAGTCATGTACTCGATCTTACTAGCATCAAATTCAGTCATTCAGTCACACTACAAAGCGTACTTCTAGTTGATTTTAAGATGAGCCACAAAATAGCTATATGCTATCCTGTACTACTTCACAGTTGAAACACAATGTGTCAGACCCTAGGATCAGAAGCAATCTTGCCTCGCGACATGCCTGCAGTGCACAACGAACTGATGGGTCAATAAGCATCGGTAGCCTTAATCTCCATCAGCAACTAATCCTTCCTTAGATCCGTCGGTAACCTTGAAAGATCATAATCCATCGAACTACCAGGAGACCATCGTGCTCAAGATCAAAGAACCATAGAGGAGGGAGAGAGGACGAGGACGAAAGAGAGAGCGACTGAATCACCGGCGAGAAGGACGAGGAAGGGGAAGGGCGCCGTCCCGTAGTCGCCCCGCGCCGCTCCGCAGTTGCCCCGTGTCGCTCCGTGGTCGCCCCGCGCCGTGCCGCACCACCGTCGCCTCTACTTGGGTCGCCGTCACCTCTGCTCGACAACTCGAGTCGTCGCGTGCTCACGTGAGCCAGAACCGATCCGGAAGGCAGGAGGTCCGGTTCCGTTCCGGGCCGTGGACAGAGGGAAAAGCAAGGCCAGTTTTGGTTCCGGGTCAATTTTGGTTCCAGGCGAGGCCGAAACGAATGCACATTCCTATTCGCATCTAGATTGGAAACGGGCCGCAGCATTCCACCCAGAACAGGCCAATCCCCCAGAAACAAACGAGGCCTTATTAGGATCTGTTGGATAAAGCACAACTCATAGAAACTTACTAGAAAAGCAAGCCCATGAACTTGAACTCGAAACTGTGGATTCAACAGCAAAGCTCGCAGGCCCAGCCCAAACTTGTCTTCTACTAGGAAGAGCAAGGCCGGGCCCAGCAAGATAAATGGATTTCGGGTTTGTTTGTTTTGAGGCCTCGATAAGTTAGTGGAGAAGAAGTGTTGCTGGGAGGTTAACATTTTTTTATCTAGCCAGGCAAATAAACTTGAAAATGTCAGTTGGGTTAGTTACACTAAGTTGTATATGTCTGACTATGTAAACACAAGCACTATTAGTTCAAAATATTTGTATCTTGATTCAACAAGGGCAAATAACACGTGATTTAAGGGTCAAATGAAAAACATAATCTGATGAGAAATATCGGATGATATCTTTTTGTATTAACTTCTAGGAATCTTTTATTGATTATTCCAACCCCTAAATGATCGTCAGTGAAAAATGTTTCAACAAAAAAGTTTTAGATTCGATTGAGCACTAGAATTTTGGTATAGAATGTGTCTCCATTTGAGATCGTTTGAAAATTTTCATATCAAAATCTGATAGTTTAGAAACAAATATTTGGGTCCAACAATTTCAAATAGAAACTTGTGAACTATAAAGTTGTAAATGCATTGAGCACTATGACTTTAGTATATACACCATGTTAACACACGAGGTCATTTGAGAGTTATAAATTTGTAATTTGAAAATCTAATAACTAAAAATGAATATTTGGGACTCTAAAGGACTCCGAATGCAAACTTGTCATTTTCAAATATTCATTTTCAATCAACGTCGGATGTTGTAGATTACATCAAGCAACATCGATGTTGATTGAAAATTCTAAATTTTAAATTTCAGTTTGAGAGGTACAAATGAATTTCTAAGACTCTAAACTGTTTCAAACAAAAAATTTATTAACTATGAAGTTGTAGATTACGTCAAGCTCTGTAATTTTGGTATAAAAATCGTCTTCTCCAACTTCGTATTAAAAGCTACTCCCTCCAGGTTGGTAAAAGAAGTCATTTTGAACAGCGACACGATCTCCAAAGCATAACTTTGACTTCTTATTTTTATTAAAGTATTTATTGAAAAGTGTTATATGTATATGTTTGTGAAAGTATTTTTCAAGACAAATCTATTCATGTGGTTTTCACATTTTCAAACTTAACAACTTAAAAGTTATTCATGATTTATGTTCCGAATGTTTGACCCAAAACTTGTCCAAAACGACTTCTTTTACCAACCTGGAGGGAGTATGATTTTTGTCAAACAATAATTTCTAGAGATGCGCCACTTAAGAGTGCTACATCTATTAATTGATTTCTAGAGGTGGCACTATTTTTTCATCTCGAACTACACAGGAGAGCTGTGTGTCTTTTCATTAAGGTAGAAAAAACAGTACATGAGTCCAAAAGGACCCAAACCCAAGTACAAAGAGCGAACACACACACACACACACCACACCTCAGGAACTAATCTAGAAACATGCCACAAAGAACAAGAAAAATGACCAGCGATCAAAGGGCCTATGCACCAAGAGCCAGCAACCTGGGCATGAGCTCTTGAGCTTTGAAGCCCCTGCTGAACACTAGACCACCCTCCACGTTCACAGCCCTCAGCACCACCTGAATACTCGGCCTCAAATTCTCGAACACACAATCATTGCGGTGCTTCCAGATCTCCCATGCCACCAAGATTATTGAAAGGAGTTGAGGCCCTCACGTGCTTCTTTTTGGTACAGCTCTGAAAACTTTTCTCCACCAATCAGAGAAATGACCCACTGAAAGATCAGGTGCTAATTGTACTATGCCCAAGAGCGGAAAAATCGAAGCCCAGACTTGGTGAGCAAACACAACACCAACCAAAAGGTGACTGATTGTTTCCTCAGCCTGATCACATAAGGGATGGGTGAGGCAGACCCCATTTTGCCAAGCGGTTGGCCGCCTGACGAGACTCAAACATAGGGATATGTTAAGTCCCAGGGTAAGAGGTTCACCGCTGAAAGGACCCCCCGACCGATTCCTCTAGGCTCGCTCAGGGGCTACACCTGCTAGGTGCGCTCGCATGCAACTTCTGGCCAAGGATCGGGCGAAACCTGAGCACGCCCTCGGCCTCTGCTCAGGACTTGGGGGCTCGCCCGAGTGCGCTCCGGGCTCCCGATCAATAGCAGCTCAAGCCTGATCCTCAACTCCACCTCCAGCCCAAGCCAAGGGCCGGGCTAAGACCCAGCGCCCCGAGCACCCAAGGCTCGGGGGCTCCTCAATGCTACCCAACGGATGTTGCGCTGTTGCCCTCTTCTGACAAGGCCACGCATGGGGCGTGACACAAAGGGTGAAATCCCTCCGCTGGCTTCAGGGGCTCGGGGGCTCCCGGGCCCGCTCGTCAGCCCCTCAAGCCGGACGCCTTCGCCACCAAGGAGCCTCCAGAAGGCGCACCTAGTGGAGGCCAGTCCAAGCCGACAACTCTTGACGATCAGAGCAGCCAGACGACGCCCAAGGCTTCTCCGAATCCACGACAATGCCAAGGTCCATCCACACCGGAATAGCGCCCTCCTGGACCTCGGCGTAGGTAGACCATAGACTAAACCCTCCAAACCACCATGTACCCGACCTACCTCAGTTTATATGGGGAGGTCGGATCCTATAGCGAGGGGAGCCCGAGAGAACCCGAAAGCGAGGAAGGAGAAGGCCGAGAGAGGACGAAACAGAACTGAACAAAGTCCTCTAGGACAACTCCGAGCTCTACACCAAGAGATCCTCCCCTCCACTGTCTTCCTCCCCTCCGATAGGGAAGAAACCTCATCGCTACATCACCTAGGATAGCACCGAGCAATCCCCTTCTAAATCTCTTACACACTCTTGTTGTAACCCCCCAATTTGGGTGCTCTTGAATACAAGGAACATATGCTGCTGGACGTAGGGCCCCAATAGCTCGTGTAAGGAAAATGGGCCCTTGACCCATTTAGTTTGGATTTTGGTGTTTGATGATCAACGTGACCGAATTGGACTAATATGTTTGCAAGTGTTGTTTTGTAGTCCAATAGGCTGCAAACTTGACTTGGATGGAGGCAAAATGGCGATCTGCCTCAAGTAAGGCATTCAGAAGCATGTTTGAAGACTCAATAGATCAAGCAAAGTTCAAGCCACAAGGTTGGAACCAGCCCGGACGCAGAAGATCACGAGGAAGAAAAAGAAGGAAGGCGTCGGACTGCTACAGTAAAGGCACAGACAAGATGTATTCACTATTCACGCTAGGGAGGAAGCACAGTAGGAGCGGTGTCTGCTACAGTACCTAGGCGCTGGACTGCTACAGTACAGAAGGAAACATAGCAGGAACGTCGAATCGCTACAGTGCCTAGGCATCGGACCGCTGTAGTGCGTAGTCTGGCGGTTTGGTTTGGGTTCTAGGGAGCAGAATAGAGTGCTCCTGAGAGGTGCGCCTGATGTCAGACTCAGTCCGTGGATGGGGCGTCGGACTAGTACAACGGTGACCCCACGTGTCAGCCTCAGGCACACAGCAACGGTCGGGGGCAACAGCTACTGACACAGTGACCGTTGCGGGGCGTCGGACTGCTACAGTACTAGTCCGACGCTGCTATAGCATCGGTCCCACAGCACGCAGAATTGCCCATCCAAGCTATCAACGGCTCTATTTGCAATGGGGCCTATAAATATGGGTTACAACCGACCAAATGAGAGGTGGAGTGAGGAAACATAGAAAGGGTGTTGCTGCACCATTTTAGTGCTCTCCACATGCATAGTGCTTAGCGAAATATTTGGTGATTAGTGTAGGTGTTTTGTGAAGTGATTAGGTTCGTTAGACCACGCTCATATGCGCTTGCTCTAGGTTTAGGCCTAATGTTTAGTTCGGTTTGCACACTTCTTACCACTCGGTGCTTGCGCACACCATTATTGTATTTGGCGGGGCTTGTAAGTCTTGTGAGACCACACCAACCGTGCTCGTGGTGTGGCCACCATCGTGTACTGAAGGGAACAAGGCCTGCGACATTTTGGCCGGAAGCTTGATAGTGAAGATGGCAGGGAGCAATCTGGGAGAGGCTTGCCGAAAGGCACACCGAAGACTCACTTGCGTGTAGCGAAGGCCTGAGGTTATCCATGGAGTTACCCAACCGGGAGCTTGGTCCTTGCGAGGGGCTTCAATGAGGACTAAGGGGAAGCTTGTGTGCTTCTCGATACCTCTGTAAAAATATTAGAGTCATTGACGGGAGTTTGCATCTCTATCTCATCTTTATCTTCCGCATTTATATTGCTACCTTAGTTGTGTGCTTTACCTTTCTAACTTAGTTGATAGGATTGGAACCTAGGTTGCATAACTCTTTTGCGGTAGAGATAGCAACACACCTAGCAAAACTGTAGTTGCACATTTAGATGATTTATTTATTTGCATAGGTTTTGCTAAGGTAAAAATTAGAGGCCATAGTTAGAAGTAGAATTTTAAGTTGCCTTATTCACCCCCTCTCTTAGGTGTCACGATCCCTTCAGCCCAAACCAGGATAAACCGTTGCATCCTCTCTATGTTCTCTGTGTTCTTGAGTCCACCCGCGCCAGCGGACACCCACACTCAGTGACACGCGACAACAACAATGTGACATTTCGACCCACAACACCGTCCAACACACCGGTTATGAACCACCAAACCCTAATAGAGGTGGCACTATTAGGAAGTCAGTATTTGAAAATAACCAATGACAAGTGGGTGTTTGCCTAGAGCCTCTATGTGCATCTCAGTTGATCATTAATATATCATCTAAAATCTATTTTGTAGTAATGCTCGTGCGTGGTGCCTTACTGAGGTTTTCTAGCATATGGGCTGGTCTGATCCTCTTGCGATGGTTCATGACTCAAGCTAGTTGTTTGTATATGGTGGACCATGGACTTATGGTGAGAGATTTTTTAGATATAAAGGAAACTTTAGTTTGAGGTGAAATATTATTCTGACCTCTGCTTAAGCTAGGTATACATGACCAAAATAAAAGAATAAAAAAGACAACATGCATGAAGAATTTGACCCACTATTCTCTAAGCAAACTTGGAATCTCATACTCAACATCCAGCTCAAACCACCAATAAATCTACAATCTAACTTTTGAGAAATTAAAGCTTAACATGTTTGCACCTATTCGAATGTATCATGAAGTAAGATGGCAATAGTCTACAAAATCTTTGTGCGTCTTCCAAAACAAGTTGATGAACAATGCATCTAAAGCACCAAGTGTCTCCGTTAATCTCCAACCAATTAACCAACAAGTAGCACATGACTAGCAGTCACAAATGATGACTGATACGACTGGCCAGATGATCATCATTCAATTGAGCCATAGTTGAGTTTATTTTCACAAAGCCACTAAAATATGGAGTATCCGTATGCACACTTAAAATACCACTAGGAGAAGACGCTTCACTAATAACACCAAGGGTCTCTCCCACTGAAACACCTCCATGGAGGAAACGACATCCAAGGATGTCATCATTGCATGACCGATTGAAAGGTACAAGGTTTTCTCTCAGAGACATCCCACCCAGGCATTGCGAACACATTGTGGAGATGTGACTGTCTTTGTGATGAATATTTGACACAAGTATGAGAGCTTTGAGGCTTTCTCGATTGAAACATATTTCATATGTGCTTGATTATGCTAATGGTTAACTAGAGGTGTAGTGTTGAGTTGTGTTGTGTGTTAACATGTCTCTTGGCTTGTGAATATGCAGGTGTTGAGTGCATCAAGACGGTCGACACAATGGAGAAGGTCAAGTGCAAAGTCCATGCATGCGTGATGGACTAGGAGTGGCGAAGGGCTGACGAGAAGGCTTGGACCAAGGGACCAAAAGATGGGGACGAGGGTTCTTGATCTTCAATCAAGTTCAAGATAACTATCTATTTGGTGGAGAGCGACGCACCAATCCAGCCTCAGATCAAAAGACTTCCCTGGTTTGCTAGTTTGGGCCTCAAAACCAGGCGTGGACGGTTTGTTGGTTTAGGCCTCAAAACCATCAGCAGTGGTTTTGACTGGTTTGGTCCTCAAAACTGAGGATTGATGAATTGTTGGACACATGGTGGAATCTTGGAGCTTGCGTTGAGGCGAAGCAGAGTCAAGAAGGCACCGGGTTTGTTGGATCGTTAAAGAAAAACTTGGATGGATTTACCCCTAGGGGTATTTGTGCTAAGTACTTCATGTAAGTTCAAATTGAGAAATAGCCAAGTGCCTATATATATGGGATATGACTGGTGGTGGAGACCAAGCATTGGGGATTAGGTTCTCATTTGTGAGTTTGAGAGCTTTGCTTAGATGATCTAGAGAGAGGGAGAGAGGAGAGGCTCTTTGTTTTGAGATTTTTGTCAGGACGCAGACGGGGCGGGTCGTTAACGCCACCCACCAGCCCGGCCCGCAAAATCATGGTTTGTGGCCAACGTGCCCCAGCTGCAAGTTGTTTGCGGCCTAAACGTAGTTCAGCTGCAAAGCCCACTGGACATTGTTGCAGCCCGCAAAGAACCCACAAAACCCACATGAAGGATCTCTCCTTGTTTATCCCTACCGCAACCGCCGCCGGTGTTGCCGGTATCACCGACTTCCGCTTCTCCTTGCACCTGTGCTATGTCCCACAGATGAAATTATGGGCCTTGCAGCCATGGCAGGCGCCGGAGACATGGCCGCAGTGGAGGAAGAGTAGTAGGCAGGAGAGGATGGGGACAGCATGACAGATCCTGCCATCCTAGCGCTTGCTTGCTTCTGCGGCATGCAGATGCCTGTTCAAGGGTGTGGCTTCCTCATCCGGCGATTAGTGCCAACTTCCACGGAGATGAGGCCGACGGTGGCCGGCAACCAAAGCGCTATTATGGACGTGGTTATGCACCTTGCGGGTCTCTGCAGGACTAATGTTTGCTGCCGTAAAGCCCGCGAAACTTTTGCTACCCACGTAATTTAGTTTGCAGACAGCCACAAACCCGCAGACATTTGCTTGCGACGAGCTTTGTGGGTTTGGGGTTGGCGGCAACCCGCCCCGCCTACATCGCTAGATTTTTGCAATCCAAGCTTTGACATCTGCTAGGAGTGGCTTGTAATCTGACATGGTGAAGGTAATCAAGAGATCAAATTCGTGCTTCACTTATTCTCCTCTCCCAATCTGAAATTTCCCTTTTTGGTGATTTTGGTGGTCATTTTTGGGTGATTTTTGATCTGTTGGTTTGGCTGGGTTGTAGGCTCAATTTTGGAGTAATTTTGGGATTCTTGGAACTTGTTCAGACCATGGATTGAATCCTAGCTCCAATTACACAAGTTTCCCTTCCCGGAACTCTCCTTCACTATGTAAAAAACTCAAATAGCAGACACAGCTCGACCTAGTGATGCCAACTGAACACGCATATTTGATATCAGTTCACAGACGTGTGTTTTGAACACATGTCTCTACTATTTCGCCGACCAAGGTCAAAGGCTTGGCAACTTGTTTATTAAGGGGATGATGTGGGCAGGTGCAGCTGATAAAATGGGGGTATAGGTGGAAAACTAGAAATGGAAAGAAGGTTAAATTCTGGGAGATTTGGGAAATTTTTGTTCTGGTGAACGAAAAAAACCAAGACTCTATTTTAGAGGTGTGATCTCAACCCATGTGCTTGTTGTGTGGAGGCTTACAATTCCACCTAGAGTGCAATTCCTTTTGTGGTTGTTTTCTAAAAATAAGTTGCTTACAAGGAACAATCTTAGTATTAGGAAGAAGGTGGATGATCAGAGTTGTCTTTTCTGTACAGATTTAGAAACTATTCATCATTTTTTGACTGTGTCATTGCTAAATAGATGTGGATGCATTTGTCTAATGTCTTTGATAGAGAGATAGGAATGGATTTCCTGTATATTGGACAAATGTGGCATATAGACCATTTAGCTCTATGTGCACCTTTATAAGATTTACAAATATCTTCATCTCATGGCTACATACATGCTGTCATATAGGAATTTGATGTGTTGACAGTTCCAATGAACTTGGAGGTAGTTAGAGAGAAGACCATGTTCATTGTGTTGCAGATCATCGACGCAAGAGGCGAGTTTCATGCTCCAAATCAACCAAGATGAAGATACTGTGTCAAGTGCCAATCCTAGCTAGCTAGTTTTGTGGTATGTTCATGCTGTCCTATCTAGCTAGTTCAATATGTGATGAACAAAGTACTATTATGATCCCTATGGTTAGTTTGGAGCTCCATGTTATCTGTGTTGTGTGATAAAATACTACTGTGATCTATGTTGATGAACAATGATTTGTTATACTGTGATGTGTTTGAAGCTAATTATGTGAAGTGATCTATATGTCATTTGTGAGAGCTGTTGTATATGTCATTTGATTGTGAACCTATGTGATTCTGTGTTGTGGCTGCGTCTTTGATAAGTGCCAGAAAACAGATGCATGTAGACTACAAACGCGTCTGTAGTAAGAATAATACTACAAACGTGTGTAGACTAGCGACTTTGGTTGGTACACTTATACTACAGACGCATTTATAAAGTTGTCGCCTTTAGTATGGTTCTTACTACAGACGCGTGAAAAGAAAATGCGTCTGAAGAAACTTCTTACTACAGACACGTGTTGACTTTATTACAGACGCATGTGTGGAAAACGCGTCTCTAGGAAATTGTAACTATAGACGCGTCCTGACTCTACTACAGACGCGTCGACTTTACTACAGAGGCGTGTGAAGAAAACACATCTCTGGTAATTTATTACTAAAGATGCATGTTGACTCCACCAATCTGTCCTATAAGCAAATCAAAGACGCGTGTTTAATTATCACAGACGCGTTTCGGTAACCTGCGTCTGTAGTATAAGCTTATTACAGATGCGTTATGGGAGACACGTAAAATAGCGTCTATAATGTGCATTAACACGCGTCTATAATCTGATTTTTTACATAGTGCTTTCAAGCCTCTTTTGGTGATTTTCTTGGAGATCATTGATGTAAAAGTTTGGGTTGTTCGTGGTTGATCTTTACATGCTATGACCACTTGGAAACTTATCTAGCCACTAGCTTTAAATGATTTCCCATGAGCCCTAAAAATCATCATTTGGAGGATTCTTGACAAAACCTCAATTTGAGAGAGGGATTTTGAAATTTCCGTTGAAGTTTTGATCTTTTTGTGAGTTGATATCTTGTGGATAGATTCTAAATGTGTTAGTCAAGGTGTGTGCCAAGTTTCTGAATTTTTGGAGCTCTTTGAATTTATTTTGAAATTTTCAAGGAGAGGATTATGTTAAAACTTGCCAGGCCAGTTTTGGAAACTGTGGCTTAGGCTGGTTTTCAACTTGCTCCGATTGAGCTGATGTTTGGTGGAGATCTTCTACATGGTGTTACAAACTTCTCCACAAAATTTCATGATCTTTGGAGGTTGTTTGATCAGTTTTTGACTTTTGTTCTTCCATGAGCTGTGTTATGAAAAAAACAGGCTCGGGCTGGTTTTGGAAACAGGCTCAGGCTGGTTTTGCTTGTTTTGATCTTTGTTTGCTTCTGTGTTATTCCTCTGCCATCTCTGAATATCTCTAGGTCATATTGTCACCTATTCCTACACCTTTTGGGATATAGCTAGCCAAGTTCTCGACGAGAATATAATTTGGCTCCCAGTCACCCCCTTCTGGTCGCCTGCTCGATTCTTCAAGGATGCATGATGAAGAAGTGCAGGGTGATGGATGTTTTCAATGAAAGGAGTGGCATCCATGGGCATCATTGTGCTCAATAGAAACTATTCATTGTAAGCCACCGCAGTCAGAAGACTGCATACATCACACACACAAAAACTCATATTTCATAGATGCCTGGTATGTATATATCCTGGATTTGCGCAAATAAGTAATTGACACACAAAATATAACAACCATTAATATAATTGATCGAAACAACTGAAAGGGAGATATACGGATGCATGCATAAATATTATTAGATGTGAAACAATATGAAGGATAACTCAAAGTATTCTTCCACGGAGCTGAAGGCATGGGATGCAATGAGTGACTCTAACACAGGACCCTCAATAGCAATGGAAGAAAATGCAACGAAAAGCATATCAGAGCTGGCGTCGACTATAGGAAAATATGAGTTTCCCTGAATCTTGTGCAAGAACCTAGATTGTGAGGTAGCATTATTTCACACCACTACCGTTGGGGTCCATGATGCTACCTGCGAAGCCACTATAGATCATATGGCACCGAGTTCCACCATTTGGCGGCAGGTTGGAAGCCTCAAGTCCTGTTGCAGGTGCTAGTGGTTCTAGTGGTGCCATGCTTTGCATCTCCTTGTAGGTGCAGGAACAAGCCTGTGATTGCAATGAGGATCACACTGGAAGCATCACCTGCAATGGCTCTAGGAGATCTCCTTGCCCAACAAGTTATTGGAGCTATGCCTTGGCTTTGCTCATCTTCATGTCCACCATCTCACTAAGGTTAACGAGCTCATCTTTTGTGGTGCCACCAAGGCTTAGGCGGCCCTTATTGATGGTGTTGTGGAGGAGCACTAAAGTCTCACTCTCACTGTTATCATGGTTAAACTTGCTAACCTGCTCACAGAGCCTCAAGGAGCAACTGTGGAGGAACTCCTCTTGGTTTTGTATCTTTTTGAAGTTGCCAACATCCGGCATGCCATTAAATTTCTCGAGGAGCTGCTTGGCCCCTTCATCAGTGGGCCACACCATCGGCTATGCCTCACCCTCACCATACACCACCATGCACGCCTTGGAGCCATAAAGTGTGGTGAGCTCGCTGGCCTTTTCTACCAGGACCTCGTAGCGTCTTTTGTATGTTGCACGCTGAGATGACTTGTTTGAGATCCACTGGAGATTCACCTTCTTGCGTGCCATAGCGCCCTAGCTATGCCCCTCGCTCGGTAACTACTACAATTATATAAATGAAAGGAAATCGATTGTTTTAGTGTTGAGATGAATGAGCATAGGAGTGATGTTTATATATATAGATCTAAGGATGAGCCTACGGTAACTTATAGTGCCAAAAAATAACCAAGTCATACCATGGTATAATAGCAAGCATTAATTCACTACCAAAATAATGTATATATGGCTAAGGATATTCTTCACAAATGCATCAATCACAATAAAACCATTCTATGCATGCATCATGAGGATTGTGTGATAGATTAGGGAGAAGTCAATTTTTTGTTTACTTTAGCAATAACTAGCCTAGTCATACAATGATATTTTGGCAAGAATTTACTGCTACAAAATACATCAGTGATCCTTATGTAAGTATCTAAACGTATTTTTACATTCCATACATACATCATGAGCATTGTGGAAGGCTTACTCCATGTAGGATGTGGCTTGACTTCAAAAAAATATACGATTGTGCAATGCATCAATCCATGAAACTCAATTCATGTTTCCAGTATAAGGTACATGTGTTGCAACCAAGCAAAGAAATAGCTCTTGCTGTCACTAAAAATGGAAAAATCACCAACATCCATTTGTTTTCAAACATATCTCTTTAATTTTCCTTTTCTCAATTGCCATCATCAAAGTTCACTTCACCGAAGCCGATGGGCATAAACAAATATCTAGTACCCGATCCCCACCCCTGGTACCACATAAGATCCAACATCAGTCTGGTGAGATTGTGTCAATGTTCATTCTTATTGTCTCGCTGTTTGTTGGGACCCATTTTATGGATTTCAAAGTTTTTTGGTCAACTTGATAGATTTTCTCCTGATAGTTTTCCTTTTGTTTTGACTTCTTCAACTGAAAGGAATGAAATTTTTGTTTACACCCTAGTTGAAAAATTTATGGTTTTAAAGAACATGAAAATTTTGCAAGCTCTAAGATGAAAGTGGTTCACCATATATTGTCTGAACTCTTTAACAGCAAGTGTTTATATAACCGCCCCACTTGTTTTGCACTGTTACAAACATACGAAGGCAATTTAATGTGCTATAATTCTAATCAACATATTACCATCATTACTAATCATCAACCGACTATTTCTAAATGGTCGTTATGGCTAGAAGTGGATGATTGCATTGTCCATTGCATATGAAAGGTCAATGATAATTTTATTTTAAATGAAATTTCCTCAGGCCTTATCAGAAACACCATGGAGGCCTGGCTTTCAACTACAGTTTTCTTTGAATGGTCTACGATTTGTATTTAGGGAGCTATTTCCATTGGATCACGCGAATATTTCATGGGAGACAACATTTTGTGGTATAAATTCCCCGTGGGTCCACCTTCAAATATTTCTACAGCCATGGAGATACGCATGCCAAATGCAAGGGAGTTCTAATCATTCTTTTGAATCAATCATATACCTTAGGTAGGAAAAGTAGCATCTCTCAATTGTCCGAACTCAAGGATAAGGATGTGGTTTAGTATCCAACCAAATTTGAAAATCTTTGGAGAAAATTTGAGCATTCCTTCAGAACTTCATATGATCATAAAATTTATCCATATACTCGACATCATTTTGTTTAAATTTCTAGAGCTCCGGAAATAATTTTATTAATACACGGATCATTTTGGCAAATGTTTCAAATGGAAAACCAAATAAAGCCGTTACATTAGCCTTGATCGATTTTAGGCCATTCATTTCCATCCTCCGTAATCCCTCGTTTCAGCCCATGCACCTTCTCATATATCCTTCATGCCTTCATGGGTGAAATGAGGTAGGAGAGAGGAGGGAAGGAAACAGGTTGAAATCAGAACAATGCTAAGGGATTTTCACTAGGAGAGAAAAGATTTTCGATTCAAACACATTAGTCCCTGCTAGTTGGACCCAACTAATGTGAGCATTTAGTTTGGCCGGGTCCAAGTTTCATGGGTGTCGGATGACCTTTAGTCTGGTTCGTAACACCAACCAAGACTAAAGGGTCTACATTAGTCCTAGGCCCTGTTTAGTTCCAAATTTTTTGGCAAAATGGGCACTGTAGCATTTTCGTTGTTATTTGGCAAATAGTGTCCAATTATAGTCTAATTAGGCTTAAAAGATTCGTCTCGTGGATTTCGTCTAAACTGTGTAATTAGTTTTATTTTTTATTTATATTTAATGCTTCATGCATGCGTCCAAAGATTCGATGTGACGGGGAATGTGAAAAATTTTGCAAAATTTTTTGCAAACTAAACTGGGCCCTAGTTGGTGTTATCAACCTAGACTAAAGAGCCTTGTACCAACCATGACTAATGTAGGCCCTTTAGTCCCGATTGGCATCCACGAGTTCGTTCAAAAGGAAAACATCTCATCCAAAGTCATATGTGTTGTGTAGGTGGGGTGGAAAGCTACGCGTGAGGCAATGCATGAGGTCTTAGGTTCGAGTCACAAGGGAGAGGCTTGTTCTAATTATTTTTTTAACCTCGAAGGGCCTTAATTAGGTCCCGTATCCCTAGTCCCGGTTGGAAAACAGGACTAAATCCCATTCCCAACTGTGACTAAAGATCGATTTTCTACTTGTGTTTATTTAGTTTTCATTTAAAATAATTATGATCAAATGACCTTTATGCTATTGTAATTACTTCTTGAGCTCTACAAATAATAAGAGAATTGCAAAGTATATTTAGAACATGAAGAATTTTAGATAATATGTGCAACCATGATTATGAGGAAAACTAAACAATTCATTATTGTACATCACTTTGTTTAATTGTTTTGCACGTCAACATAAATTTCAAAAATAATTTAGTAATTTTTTTTTTGTTGTGGAACACATATTTATTAATATATGTGACCCTTATCTAACTGGTGGAGTGGTGGGCCATGAGTGCTTTATACATTCTAAAATTTTATGACAATGGAACTTTGTGGCGCAAAATTTTGTCAGAACAATTGAATTTAGCATATATAATTGTCTATGATGTTTTTGTTTAACTTCACACTACTGGAAACGAGCGCTTTGCCTAGTGTCTACGACACTCGGCAAAGGGTCAAAAACACTCGGCAAACCCTTTGCCGAGTGCCACACTCGGCAAAGCCGTCTCGGCAAATTTCTTAACGGCAAAGGTGACTTTGCCGAGTGTCATTTTTCGGACACTCGGCAAACTCTTTGCCTAGTGTCCGTTTGACACTCGGCAAACAAAAGTCGCCGTGACGGATGCGAAACGGCGTCATATGGTTTGCCTAGTGTCGACACTCGGCAAAACCATTTTTTAAAAAAAGAAAAAATTAGTTTGCCGAGTGTTCAGCACTCGGCAAAGCCTAATTTTGGAAAAAAAAATTTGCTTTGCCTAGTGTCAGCACTCGGCAAAATTTGATTTGCCTAGTGTCAGCACTCGGCAAAACCTTTGAAGTTTGCCTAGTGTTCTTGCCGTGACACTCGGCAAACCTTTGAAGTTTGCCTAGTGTTCTTGCCATGACACTCGGCAAATTCAAGACACTAGGCAAAGCAGGTTTCCAGAAATGCTCAGCGCACTCCCTTTGCCGAGTGTTTTGACCTGTACACTCGGCAAATGTACTCTTTGCCGAGTGTAACACTAGGCAAACTGACCTAAAACCGTCGCTTTTATTTGTTTTTTTCGTTCCATCCAAACAAACAGAAATATGTACATCACATATATATCACCAACATCACATATATATCACCAACATCACTTGTATATCACTAACAACACATATATATCACCAACATCACAAACATATCACAAATGTCACATGTCACATAATATATCATCACAATAAGTTCACAAGTAATCCAAGTGCTCCATCAATCACAACCACAAGTGCAAATAGAAGTACCATTAACAACCACAAATATCATCAAGCTGGCGGCCAACGAGACTGATTTGGTGAAGGATTTGGTGAAGCATGAGCCACGTCATTCGATGCCGCCGATTGATTCTGCACAAAGGAGAAGAGATTGCATGTGTGACACAAGATAAATATATATCATACTTGACTAAAACATTTATACTCCCCTAGGTTTTAAGTAGCGTTGTGGTTTGACTCTAAGCATGAACATACAAACTAAAATATTCATACTCACAGGAGTAGCTGTATTAGGAGGTGGAGGTGGAGGTGGAGCGAATAGCGGCGGCGGAGCTTGATGACCCACAGCGGCGCCAAGACTGGTCACATAGGAGAACCACTGTGCCATCGCCCGCTGCTCGGCCTCCCGCTCGGCCCGCTCGGCTGCCACCCTCGCCTCCAGCTCCTCCCGTCGCTTCTTCTCCTCCTCCAGTTGGGCCTACAACATTACACTGCATTGTTACAATAATGCAAAGCTAAGGTATGTAAAAATCAATGAACGACGAATAAAACAGGAATAACCTGGAGTGCCTCTATCCGCCGTTGTGCAGTGTCCGGCCGAGGTCGTATGGCCGGACTTGCGCTGGTGCTCCTGGCCCGGATCTGGGAGAGAGTGGGAGTAGAGCCAGTGTCGATTATTCCGTCGCCGAGGTAGTACCGCCCATGCTTCTTGCCTTCTCGCACCCTCATGACGAGTTCTCCATCAAAGTCCTGGGTGCTCGGATCGTAATCTGGCCCATTGACCGACCTTGCCATCTCAACGTACTCACTGAGGCGGCTGTGGACGGAAGCGTTGCTGTACGCCGAGGGAGGGTCCTCCGGGTTATAGTCGACGTCGGACGTTGCCTTGCCCTTGTGGGCCAAAGCCCATGCCTTGAACTGGGAGCAAGGCTGGCCACCATGTGACGACGACTACGAGAACAGCAAAATTATTAGAAATCATGCAGAATTGAGCGTTAGAATAAATAAATGAATTCACGTACCCATGTTTGTGCGTATCCGCTGAGGCTGCGGCTACCTTGATGGTGTGGTACACCTTCCATCATCAGACGGCGCTCCCGGCAAGCATTGTGCGTCTCCGCCCACTCGGGGGCGCACCACTTGTCCACCATGTATGCCCAGCACGCGGTGTGCTGGGCGCACCAAGACGGAATCACCTACACGTCATCAAGTATGTGACATATAAGAAGATCAAATTAAGCCTGGATGCGTGCCTCGTAATGCGCGCCTCGTAAGGTACAACCCGTGGTATGTTATGACGGCCTGGATGCGCGCCTCGTAATGCAAGTCCTTCACGAGTTTTTTACAGACTTTGGTAGCCACCAAATCCGCCCTATCCTCCATTCCCTCCTCGCATCTGAAGAAATCCTGCATATAGACGTGAGGTATCTATTCATTATTAGAAGAATGTCCAATGGATGCAATGTATTGAGCAACGTAGTGCGAGGACTTACCCACAGCTCTTTCTTCACCCGCTCCGCCTTGTTGTTGAATAGCCTGCCATCCCGATCTATAGCATCATCGGCTGCGGCGTAGTGGTCGAACGTGGTGGCCGGCGTCATCACTCCGGCGTACTCAACGAAGCCAGGGAAGTGCTCCTTGCACAGAAGCCCCAGGATGCCATTGACTTTGCGTGTGTGACAGCCTGTAGACTGTACAATCGTCCAACTCCTGCACAAGTGTTTAAGAAAAACTATTATTTTGTATTGTGATTTTCAACATATCATACAAAGTAGTGATAACATCCTAAGTTACTTACCTTTCCCCATCAGGTCGAATCACCGGCCGTCTGTGAGGAGGTATCGGTCGCTGAGGGAGGCTCGCGGGACCTCGCAAGTAGATACCTGCGTCGCCAGAGGAAGTCTGCCGTAAATCCATTCTTCCAAAGATGTTGCCCCATGACCATCTTTGTTTGTCTTTTCCTGTTTGCACAATTGCTGCAGGGACAGAAGATTTTACTCGCTCCTTTAGCAGCCTCGCCAAATGCCAGTTCCAAGAACTCATCGGTCTTGTTGATCCATTCATCAGTGACCTGACCCTGACTTAAGCGGCCCGTGTACATCCACTGACGGTCATCCATCCTAAATAAATGACAATAATGCAATTTGTTCAGGAGATCATGATTATAAAGGAATGCATACGTATGTGCACAGTTGCTTTGTGTTTATCTTGATGGTAAAACAGAAGGCAGTTTCAGATATCTCCATGGTAACCTGGTACTTATCTTGACTGCCTTTGATCATGACAATGTTACATGATTACGTACAGCTCCCAAAGTGCACAGTTGCTTTGTGTTTTAACAGGACCGTACACATCTGTAGTGTCAACCAATAAAGTCGTGGCATCCTGCATCACGCCGATCATCAGGAACAAGAACAGGATGGTTGCTATTGCCTACTTGCCTGCTTGTTTTCTCCTAATGGTGGTGCATTCTGGCAATCATGTCGGCACCCGCAGCAGTTTCGGGGTATGAGGACAAGTAGGGAGTACAAAGGCTGCTGCAGCAGTGCCCACCATGCTGCAGCAGCGTTCACTGTGCTCGTACTCAGTCTACGGCGATGTGCGTTCGCTACAGGCCATTCTGCGTTACTGCAAGCAGATCAACGTTGACTGGGAGGGAAACTACAACGAAATTTGATCTGCTTAATTACCTAAGCCTGACCACGTTTCTCCTTCCTGCCTGCTGTCTCCCGTCCTCCAACAAGGCCAGGATGATGACGAGGAGCAGCAAGAATTCCCTTCTCTCTTGCGCTGTTCTGCGGAAGAAGGTTGAACCTTGGACACCAGGCCCTATTGCTGGGATAGCAGAGCGCCGCCTCCGACTCCTCACGAAACCGGAAAGATTGGATCGACCAATAGGGAGACAAGGAGTTACGGTCTGTTTTTGTTTCCTAACCCCTTAACTTCCCTAGCTGGACTCTAATTAGGCCTTTGCTTTCTCCACTCTAAGCCCATTAGGCTCAAAAGACACTAAGTTATTTTTTTAGGATGTTACATTCTTCCCCCCTTTATGGAATTCGTCCCCAAATTCAATCATTTCACAAACATCAACCAAATTAGATAGACAAGTACAAAGAACATCTATCTATGCTCAACTTGGAAATCCAACTCTTCTATGAACAATCGAAACAGAGTAGCTGCGGCTGCAGCCCTTCCCTGTGTTGTAAACGCTAAAAATATCACACTTATGAGAGTGCTCCAGCTACTCTATATTGCCGAGGGTGTGGCAAAAATCTGAATCTGAATTTAATCTGCATTTTGCAAGAGAAGGGAGGAAATAAGAAGAAAAAAAACAGTACTGAAATAAGAACTGAACTATGCAGATTATTAAACTACAGAAAAGTTTTGTGGGTGGGGGTGGTGGGGGCACGGCCCCATGCTAGCACCCCCCCCCCCCCGGGTTCCGCTAGTGTATACACGAAGACAAATGGCCACTACCGTTCTACCAATCATTCCAATAATGAAGGATCCGAAAGAACAGCATGCACTAGAGCCAGCAAAGTTTATCAGAGAACCACAAAAGTCCCTGTCATAAACCCTGACTTAGCCATTTACCTGTTTTACATCTGAGTTATCCCAAGTTCCAACAACATAAAGGGAAATCAGCAATCAGGCCTAGAAACATTGGTGAAAGATCAATGGACCACTACAAAAAAAAAGCATTTCCATTCCAGCAGCACAAGCAAGCAGGCAATCCTCTGCTGCTAAAATCAAATCATCATTAAAACAAAACAGGGCATTTGTCTTCACCAATCTGCCGCATTATGAAACGCATATTGGTGAATGGATATCTCCCCACTGAAGAATGGATTTCTCATTCTTCTCTTGAGCAGAGCGATCGAAAGGCTAAGTAAGCATTACTGCACGCGTCAGGGACTCAGGGGCAATGCAAAAAGGTGGAGAAATGTAACGAAGACCAAATCTAGACAAACCAAGCTTGCTTCTAACAGCTCCTCCTAAAGAAAAGGCCCCAGCTTTGCGGAGCGAGATGCCCCCAAGACAGATGATACTGGAACGAGATCATTCCCAGTGGGTGAGGTGGGGGTGACAGCAGAAAAGAAAAATCCCTGACATGAACCATGACTTATAGCCATGTAATTGTTCTTACCTCTGAGTAATCCCAAGTTCCAACAGCATAAACATAAAGGGAATCAGAAATCAGGCCTAGCGAGATGGGCTGTACTTGTACATTGGTGGAAGATCAATGGACCACTATTAAATACACATTTCCATTCCAGCAGGACAAGCAAGCAGGTAATCCTCTGCTTTTAGGACAAGCAAGCAGGTAATCCAAATGCCACAAGTATAATGTACGCAAACAACATCACAAGGAGAAAAAAACAAAGGCTAACCTTCAGTCACAACCTTTTCTCCAGATCTGGTATCGCTGCCTTCACCGCCGGACCTCTGCTGCTCGTAGGCGTGGAGTAGGAGCAGCAGTGTGTTCCTCACCGGAAACTGAGGAGGACTCCAGTGGTGTCCGGGGGAGCTGCGGCGTCCGATCCGTCGGCGTGGAGGATCCGCAGGGGAGAGCTGCGGCGGCGTCGAGTCACCGAGGGGCAGCTTGGGGCGGACGGGGCAAAGAGCGGTGTGGAGAAGGCGCCCGCGGCGTCCTGTCCAGTGCGCGGAGCGGCGTGGGGAAGGCGCGGAGGAGCGGCGGCTTGGGGAGGACGTGGCGTGGGGAAGGCGAGTAGTACTAACCAGGCAGCGTCGGAGGCCCCAGGTGGCGCGCGCAGCAGTGGGGAGGAGGAGGTCAGTCGGCTCGCCAGCGGTGCGGCGGCGGCAGCGGTGCGGCGGCGTGGAGGGATGGAGGCCGGCACGGCGTGGGAGCTGTGGCGTGGAGGGATGGAGGCCGGTGGGGTGGAGTCGGCCTTGAACGATACCGTGTTGGGCCTGCGGATGGGCTTTCCATGGCCCAGAAAAGAGAAGTGCAGCAAAGAGAACGGCCCAGAAACACTTTGCCGAGTGCCATGGATCCGGCACTCGGCAAAGTCAATGTGTTTTTTTTAATTTTAAAATCATGTACATATTTAAAAAAATCAACTTCTAGGGCTTATAGAAGTATTCTTAACTAATTTATAGATGTATTTTTAATGCTATTTTTATTTTAATAATCATATACAAATTTTAAAAAGTCAAATAAATATTGATGTATTATTACATCTACTAGATGCTAATTTGTTCTAGTTAATCAAATTCTAAAATACTTTCTTAAATGCACTATACACTGTATGCTCGATGCTTCCATGAATATTCAAACATTATTTAATGCAGTTATATATAGCTCAAATTCTATTTATCGAAATTAATCCATTCTATAATTGCGGTTAACAAATTAAAATTAGCAAATGGAACCGAAAAATTACTAATATTTCACACGAAACAATCTCTGTCATCTATTCACTATACAAAAAGTTTGAAGTGAAACTCCAACTCGACACTCAATTTGACACCGGATCTTATCGGATCCTTCTCAACTCTCTGAAACTTGTACGAAGATGTTCCGATTTGTAAGTATTGTACGTGACAACTTTCGTGAAACCTTCTCAAATTTTTATCACAGCCTCGACATATGATATCATGACATCTTGATAAATCTTGTGATTTTCAGACTTCGTTTGCTTTTTATATAATTTAAAAACTATTTGGTGAGATGTTCGTGCTCATGTTTCATGAGCAAGATGTTCGAAATTTGATGTAACTTCGAGGATTTTAACGTTCTTCTATTTCAAATAACATGAATATCAATTTTCAATTCATTTTTTTCAATTATTTGAACCTCCTGCAGTTCAAATTTAAGTTATCCCCAAAAATTCAATTAAATGAGATAAATTTACTAAATATAGCAAATAGATTGCAAAAGATACCAAACTTTAACATGGAGTCAAGGTTACTGTATGATGTTAGCGGAAAAAGTTTGGAGTCTAGAAAATGAAAAAAAAATTAGTTTGCCTAGTGTCAAGAGAAAACACTAGGCAAAGTTGTCACTTTGCCGAGTGTCCAGTGGAAACACTAGGCAAAGTTCTCGCTTTGCCGAGTGTCGGTGGAAACACTAGGCAAAGTTCTCGCTTTGCCGAGTGTCGGTGGAAACACTCGGCAAATACAGTTTGCCTAGTGTCAGGCACTAGGCAAACCTAGAATTTGCCGAGTGTAATTGTTTGCCGAGTGCTTGACACTAGGCAAACTGCCTGTTTGCCTAGTGCCTACCTTTGCCTAGTGTGGAACACTCGGCAAACTAAGATTTGCCGTGTGTATTTATTTGCCGAGTGTAACACTCGGCAAATCGGCCTCTTTGCCGAGTGCCCGATGAAATACACTCGGCAAAGCATCCGACACTAGGCAAAGAACGTGTCTCCGGTGAGTTTTCTGTGAACTTTTCGAGCACCTAGGATAGTTATGTATCATCCATTGAGAAGACGCAGGTGTAACTGAGGCCAGGTTGATCTTCTGTAGGATTATATACCGTACCAAACCTGATGGGTAAAGACGCAGGTGACTAACAAGTGCTGTAGAGTTTCATTCTCTTGGTCACAAAAGGGGGCAAGCAGGAGGGTGTGGGAGAACTCTTTTGGCAAGACGATCGGCTGTCCAGCAGTGAATCTTAATAGCAAGCCAGATGAAGAATTTGCAGCAAAGGGGGCCCAAGTCTTCTATACTCTCTTCCACAGTGCAAGCCGAATTGTGCCAAGGAAGAAAGCCTAAGACGATTTACTAGTATAGGATCCAGATTTGGAGAGATTCCAATGATGCTAGTCAGCCACCTCTGGTTGTAAATTGTAGTGGGAAGTCATCTATCTACCAGGCCCCGGATCAGAAGATACTCACGAAGCATATAGGGACCGGCAGAGCACACCCTTTATATCAGAAACCCATCAATGACCAGTAAATAATAGCATCCGAAACCGTGCATTGCTTAACAGCCCTCATAGGAACTGTCTTGAGAAGGTTAGGAGCTAATTCTTCTATGTTTTTTTTCCCCAGCCAGACATCTATCAGTCCAGAACATAGTATTTGGGCCATTTCCAACCAAAGATTCCACAACCAGCTTGAAGATGGCTCGAGCATTATGTGGCACATGAATAGGCAAGCCGGCCCATGGGCGAGAAGCATCAGTTTTTCAAGCCATAGGCAACAAATACGGAGTAACCAACCCAGAAATTCTAAGTTATGAATGTCGAGGCCACCGAACTGCAAGGGCTGATTTACAATATCCCAAGAGACCAGGCAACTTCCACCATTGGCCTTTTCATGACCGACCTAGCTGTGTCTTTTATTTATCTATAGCTTTAATCACCCATTTAGAGAGGTCAAAATGCAATCATGAGGTATATACATCGTCATGAGTTATATACATCATAAATCAACGACGTATTTCTCAATTGTCATGAGGAATACATCTTCATATTTGTTGTAGTGTATTCTCAGTTTAATCAATTTTTTGGAGAAGGGTGTAAACATTTATGTCACCAAATCTAGCTAATGACACTTATTTTGCATTATTAATCATTCATACTTTTTTAAACATTTGGTCAAATATCAGATGATTTTACTTAGGAAAAACTAGAACTTTATTTTATGGAAAGAGTGCAGAGCCAGGGGCGGATCTAGCGGTGGGGTGGGTGGGGCTCATACCCCTCCTACCACCTCCATGGCAATGGAGCCCCTCCTTGAGCCCCGGCCTCCTAATTTTTGTAGGCATGAAAGCGAGAAAGGAGGGGCTCTAGAGGTTGAAGATGACTTCAGTCCCCTCTTCCATTAAATCCTAGATCCATCACCGTGCATAGCTGTTTAACAGAATTAATTGTAGACAATGACACATATATGTTGAACTTCATTGTATTGTTTAGAGTTTGCAAAAGGTACAGCTATTGCATCTTACATTAAGTTTCATTTGGTTAAACCATAAGCACTACTACATATATTACATTCTACTACTACTTTGAAGCTAACATTTTGGAATAAAGTAAACCGGATACACACTAGATAGCTACTCGATAAATATGGTTCCCCGCTGATCTCCTAGCTCCTAGCAGTGATGGACGCCCTGGACCATCCAAAGTTCAGTTGTTCCTGCTGTTGCGCGGGATGTACTCACGGAGCCAGATCTCACGCCCCCGTATGAAGATCGAGGCATGTTCGACGCCGTTGAGTAGTAGGCTCACGAACGCTCTCCTCTTGAAGATGATGCGGCCGTACATTGGCTGTGCGCCACCAATGGTCTTCTCCATGAGAACGCGGACAATGCAGTCACCCCAGGTCCTGCATGCATTATTCGATGAGGATGCAATCATGCACATGTATATATATGGCATTCACAAAGCATGTGTCAATGAGTTGATGCAGAACATACTCCCTGAAGTAGCTAAAGATCTCTTCTCGTTCAACTGCCTGACCCAGAGAGAATGTAACGAACATGGAGCGGCGGTCCTCCGGCACGGTGGCGATCACGCCGGCGTAGGGCGCTTCGAGCTCTGGGTTGCGGCTGACAAGGCCCGTCTGATGGCGGCGCAGCAGGTGGTAGAAGCGATCGTCGAAAATGAGCGTGCACACGCCGTCGAGGAGGTCGGTGACGCCGCGCACGATGAGGTCCCGGTTGACAGGGAAGAAGAGGGGGTCGTCCATGCGGCTGTCCTGGCAGAGCACGGAGAGGAGCGGGGTTGGCGGGCCGGCGAGGAGGTTCCTCATGTTAAGGCAGCGGATGACGCAGCTGGCCTCGGTGACCAGGTGGCCTAGGCAGGTGGTGCTCATGCCCTGCAGGCGGGAGATAACCTGGTTGGTGGCCCGATCAAAACAGAGCAGGAGCGCCACGGCGTTCCGTGCCACCTGCGGGTGGCAGGCGCAATCGCTGATCAAGCGTTCGTATACGGCGTGGGCAAAGGTGTAGCGGTACAGGACGTCACGGACGGTGGTGACACTGGCCATTGGTGAAGGGTGAAACTAAGCAAGCAAGAAAGCTAGCTATAGATAGCTAGTAGCTATTGAACTAATGATCGAAGAGCTGATGGATGGGTTGGTTGATGGAAGGGAAGTCTGCAGGCCGGGGATTTAGGCTGTCCGCACCGCTCATCGCCAAAGCTCCCGGTACGCTACCGGTAGCGTGCGCGGGGTGCGCACCGCGCCCCTGTAAACGGCCCGGTAGCGTACCGGCTGCACAGTAGACCGCCACAGACCGCGCGTGGGAGAGCAGCCGCTAAAACATTGTAGTACTACTGTAGCAACGAGAGAAAGAGAGAGAGGGGGAATAAAATATGGAATAGTAGGTATAGAGTATGGGATAGAGATAACACGGGTGCGGAAGAAATGGATATAGAGTAGAGAATCTCGATGACTGGGATAGAATATTCCTTTTTAGAGGTAGAAATAGAGGTGGACGAGTGCGGATAGCCTTATATTGGCCAAGGGGAAGCTCTTAAACTAGAACACCGGCCTGCAGGTAGCCTCCTGATATAGCAATATACGCTTGTATATCAATAGACATCTCCCGTCCATTATTGTTTAGTTTAGATGACAATGATTACTGGCTAAATTTGCTATTTACTGCCTGGCTACTTCGCTTCAATTTTGGGACTATAGTAATGCTTGAAAATCCCCATTTCAGATCTTCTTTTGGGCTTTCGCTATGCCTTCTACTGGATACTTTCTTGGCATGTAGTCAATGCTTACCAAAAATTATCGACGACTGAACTTAGTCATAGAAATATATATAGCGTAATAATTAATCCATTCCAAGCACATGTAGCTATTATATGCACTGATACGTTAACCAGCTAGTAGCTTTAATTTGCTACTCTGCATTCACAAGTATTTATTTATTTCATGCCTTACAAACACATGTAGCTATTATATGCACTGCCATCAATCCAAGCCACATATTATACAGAACTTAATCAACATTCACAAGCCATTCCAATTTTGAATTGGATGATGAGATCAAGTCCGCAAATGGATGGCACTGATCCCTAGGCCATTTGACTATGATGAACTTATTACTGGTTGTATCAATTTTTTTTTCTTTTCCACATTCTAACGCAGGGGCCCTAAGAAACACAAAATAAATGTATAAGCTCAGAGAGGTCCTTGACACAACCATGTCCCTCTCCAATCTATATATCCTGCCGCTGAATCATTAAGGGGACGATGAACAGAACGAAGACGGTAGAAGCGAGAATTTGTTTCGAAGCTAGAAACATGACTAAGAACCTTAGCAAGTCAAAAGAGACAACACCCTATAATTTCAAACAAGACACAAGGAAACCTTTCAGTGATCATTACCAATCTTCTTATATTGGAAAAAAAAGAATACAAAAACTCCAACACTAGTTTATCTAACTCAACCAAAAGGATGGCGCAAAATCAAATCTACAAAAGTATTCAGTGGACAAAGGAATAACTTGCTACCTTGTCAGATACCAAGTTAGAGCTGAGAATACCTTGAAACATGCTGAAAATCTTAATCATCCACCAAGTTGTAATACCCATGGAGAGGAACCTCTTAAAGTAGAATTATTGGAGATGCTCTGTAGATCGATGATGAATATGGCGAGTTCCCTTCCCTCCCTATTGCTGAGGAGGTCACCGGATCTGGAGGAAGAACAAAGACTAATGTCAGGTAGCTAGGACCTGAGTCACGAGAGCCATCGCGTTAAGGAGTGGAACAAAGACATTGGTTCTTGGCATAGGTCGATTCTTATATATAGGTCACATCTTTGTAACGGCAATGACTGTTACGTTTTATCAATTTGTGCCTATATTGATGTCCTCTTAGCAAAAGACCCAACATTAACAAAGGCAGCATAAAATCCGCCGATGCAAAGAAAGGAATAAAAATATCCAACATAGTTAGACAAAGACATATCTTCCTAGCTAGTATGCAAATATCATTACCTAGCTAGAAATTTGGAAACCTAAACATTTGCCACGTCTTTACCATGGAAGGAAAACTCACAAAGAAGAGATTATTTGGACACTAAGACTAGCATAGCTATTAGACATATGAATATGACGATTCTCCCCTCTTCACCACCAGCGAGGTCAGCAAATCCTAAGGAGGGAGACCAATATATGAGTTGGTTGAGACCCAAGTCATGAGAGCCATCACATCAAGGTGTAGCATTACAATTTTTTATTCTAATTGGCTGATACTTATATATGTTTTATCTTTATAACCACAATTGCCATCTCTTAACAATCTTTGTCCAGCGTGCCTAGTCCTCAAGGCAATGTATTGATTTATTGAAGGTGCAATTGTTGATATGTTGCAATTCTTGTATTCTTACCTAAGGAATCTCTTAGGAATCTTGTTAACTTGTTATCATTGAATAAATAACACCCATGATGGAACCATAAAATAGATAATGCAAGCTTCACGTGTATGGTATGTGTCAGGATTAATCACCAGTAGTATTAATGGCACTCCCGAGTGTAAGCATTATTTTCCTTCTTCTTGAATCTCAAGTTTGATCCTACAAATAGATGGAAAAAATGTTAAGTATATATTGCTCACTTGTGCATCTTGATCATGGTATTTAGGCAAGGGGTATGAAGAAAACCAAAGGCACATTTGAGTGTTGGAGAATGCCACCCTTTGTTGTGGGGTGCGATGATTCCATGTCGATTTCTCTATGTGAAAGATTCCCTCATGTTGCTTTTACAAATAGATAGAACCAATCTAGGGATGCTAGGCTAGGAGATGCAACTAAATACAACAACTATACAAGTTATAACAACTCAGCATCTCCTGACCCTAACAAACCCTAAAGACTATTATACAAATTTATGTAGATAAGGTTATCTAATTAATAAGGGACACCAAGAGCCAAATTAGACTTACACCTCTAACACCAACCTAGAGATATGTTATCAAATCTAGCAAGGACAATGAGATTAAGCTTTTCACAATTGATCATTTCCTCACTCTTAGTGGTAGAGAAAATAGCCTACAAGCAACTACTTTTCTTGTTGAGGAGACTTTTAGCAATTTTTCTCTTTGTAGAGGCTCTCTCTAGTATCCTATATATCTCGGTGGTTAAAAAACTTCTATTTCACGACCATCATCAACATTAACTCCTCTATAGACATCCTCCATGACTCCATTAGTGTTATAGGATTCTTGGACTTGTCATCAGAGAATTTAGATTCCTCCAGAGCTACAAGTTCTAACAATTCCTCATTAGAATACCACCAAACCATAATTTAGCTCCTTTAGGTACATGACCTAAACCCTAAACTCCTGTAGAAATATTTCATTTCATGTAGTTTATGTAGTTGCATTTTCTAGTGCTTTTATATTTTGTGCTAGACAACGACACTTTTGCAAGTCTCCTAGGACTCCATGACAAAAGATTAGGCTTTAAGACAACATTTTACCCTCACTTACATCGTTGATCATTGAAACATCCATTCTAATCAGCATCAGAAAATGCACTAGCAAGTAATGAGGATTGTAAAGGACTTACTAAGTTTTAGTCTCATCTATATAGTACATTTTAAATATCTGATGATTCTCTTGATTGCTACCCAATGTCGTATTGTTGGAGTTGATAAATTAAACCTTATTAACTACAAAGGAAATATGTGGTTCTATCAAAACCCTCATATACTTAGTAGCATAACTAGAGCCATGGAGAGAACACTCATACACTTACGAAATGGTGGAGCAATGGACATGGAAATATATCATGTATGGATATAGTGACCTGCGTCTCATAAGGACCTAGAAAATGATGCTCTTCCCTAGCCCTCTTGAAGGAGGAGGTGTAGCGATCTAATGGTGGAAGTGGCTTTGGTTGTAGAGGGCTTTGGATGCTAGGAAACCTAGACAACATTTTTCATGTTGTTACCCTGAAAGATAGGGCTCGATCTTGATTCCCTGTGACAAGCTTGTGAGCAGAAGCAGAAGAGGTGCTCCTGGGCATATGGGAGGAGATGGATAGACGGGCCATGGATACATAGTTGGTTGTCCACCTCTAGCTCAACATGGACTGGAGATATCTGATGAGGCCCAATATGCATATTATGTTTGAGTCCATCTTGGACTCTAGGAGCAGTCTGTACTAAAACGGATGCCCAGGACCCATACAAACTCCATTTTTGTGTTCTACCTATGCATAGAAAGATAAAAAGATAACCTAACCAATGGTGTTGGCTTCATATCAAAATTCTTTCATAATCAAAGGGAATCATGAAACAAGTGGATGTCCATAATCTGTTAGAATGCTACATCACCATCATTTAGGCCATTGGACCTTGCAATGTGTCATGACTCCTTAGGGATGCGAATAGGGGATCCTTGGCCTCCCCTTAGACTATATATTCAATAGTTGTCGCCAAAGTTAGAGTTTTTGTTTTGCTTTATATCAATTTGTCTTCAAACAGTCATCGTTCATCAGTTTGTGAGACCCCACATTCAAGTGCTTAATCATTCATATGCAATTATCACATCAATTGAGTTGTGTTCTTTCGAGTTCTTGCTTGTGTTCTTCGATTGTCTTGTAGGGATTAGCCTTCTTGGCGAGGTCAATTAGATTATGACACTGTTCATAAAATAAGAGGAGACGTGGTGCTAAGGTTGCAGGGTTCAGGTCTTTTAATCTAAAGCCAAATCCATGATTCAAAAAATGCATGTTGCATTTCCATGAAACCTCGAAGTGCAAAAGGGTGCTTCAGATCAAAAGCAAGGAGAATTCATCAGCTCACTTGATGAATGCAAGACTCTCCAATGAGGGGCTACTATTGGGTGTTGATACACTTAGCTCGGGACCCCCTTTCACATGCCTCACCGGGGTAGGCCGAATACTTTGGAACCTTTCATTTCGCACAGAACTGGAGACGACACACGGTGGATATGCCAAGAAGACCCTTCGCCAAGAACATACGGAAATAGACGATGGCAAAAGGATTGAAGTAGAGAGCTTGTGTTCAAGGTGATCCGGGGTGAAGGTCATGGAGAAGATGCCTTGGCAAAGGGACAAGTGGAAGGGAGCCTCATTTTAGGAGTTATCAAATCTGGCTTGGACTTTGTAGAAAACTCAACCGTAATGCCCACAATGGGGGAATATTCTTGACATCTAGGGTTGGTAGGCGGCATTACGGTCCTCCCGATGTAAATAGACCCTATAAATAGTGCTCCTTAATGAATAGAGGAGGATGAATTTTTGAATGATCCACTACTTGCATCTACCTTTGCTTTTCATTTCATCATTGGTAGTTCAGTGAGTGTTGACGGTTCTTAAGTATCAATTATAACCATCAAATAAATAAAGAAAAGGACCTATATGCAAGCAACACCTAGAATTAGGGTTTGATCTAACAGAATTCCACGAGTTTTGCTGTTTATCTATTTCTGCAGGGGGTTATCAGGAAATACGGAAGAAAGGCCCACATGTCGGATTAATGACGGGATATTAACCGAACACGTAATTATCTTACATCTAGAAGATTCCAGAAGCCACGGGAACGAACGGGAGCCGTAACGGGCCAGGACACAGGGCGCCCGCCCTGTGCCCTAGGGCGCCCGCCCTGCCCCCGGGACCAATCAGGTCGAGTCTCGCGGATTATGCTCCACCGCCTTTGAGGATCAAGGAAAACCGTAGGATGAAGGTCGGTTTGATCTGACGGTCCAGATTCATCCAAAAGGGCTATATAAGCAAGGCCCCTGACCCCTGGTGGAGAAGACCCCAATTCATTATTCAGTTGCATATCTCTAGTTAGGGTTTAGAGAGAGAGGTTCCCTCTAGGGTTCCCACCTCTTAGGGCTTAGCATCCAATGTGAAAGTAGAATTAGTTCTACTAGATTGAGAGAGATAGAGTGGAGGTGTAGATCGGAGGAAGCCGGCTTGTCGGTGTCTACCCCGAGGTTGTACCTGCGGGAGCAAGTTCTTCTAACCCGAGGCTTGTTCTCAGGATTCTTCAGTATTTCGACTTCTAAATTCTAGTAAGTTCTTTGTTTTATTGTTCTTTGGTTTATGAGTTTACTTTGATCTCTTCGCGTAGAGTTTAGAGTAATCATCTCTAGCGTAAACGTGGTGTTTAAGCTAGGATACTCATAGATATCCCCTCGTCTAGCCGGACCGTGGTAGTAGCGAGGAACGTGACAATTCCGAGTTACCTTTGTATTCCATATCCCGTTAGCAGGATCGATAGGGTTTATAGGTGCGGGTTGAACATCCTTTGTGGTGTCTAGATTCCGTAAACCTCCCCAATAGAACAGTAGATCATCCTTCCCAAGGTTAGAAGAAGAGTGCGGTTGTAGTCTTCTCTATACATCACTCACATCGAATCATAGTGGTTGTAGCCTAAAGGTTAGTAGTAATAGATTTGGTTAGTCAGATGCACTCTTTCTCCTAAAGGTAAAAATATAAATACGATACCCAGGATAACATCTCGGGTGAAGTGCTCACCGATATCCGTGCGCTTGCGGATCCTATTTCCTAATTGCGTTACCAAATATCAACAAGCATTTCTGGCGCCGTTGCCGGGGAGAAAGACGGTTTGCTGAGATAACCTTGAGTCTTACTACTAGCTTGTATTCATACTTTTTATTTTCTTATCTTTTTCATTCTTTCTTTTTCTTTTTACCAAAAATGGAAAACCAAGGTTCTATATCTATCTTTGATGCCGCAACACCTTCAGCAACTGACCTTTTACCATGGGAGTCATCACAGCCTATCCAAACATCCCAGTATAAGTTAAGTTCAAGGTTGATTGCGATGATTCAAAATTTATCTTTTTCGGGAAAGGAAGACGAAAACCCTTACCTTCATATTAGAGATTTTGAGCAGACATGCGATTGTCTTCGCATTGATGGCATCTCTGATAAGACTTTACGTTGGAAGCTTTTTCCTTTTTCTTTAAGAGGAGAAGCTAGACGATGGTATAGTCAGAAGGTAAGTCAACAGCAAGGTGAATGGGGAGTTTTAAGAGCCAACTTTTGTCTAGATTTTTATTCCCTTGACCGTACTGGTGACCTTAGACTCGAAGTCCTATCTTTTAAACAAAAAGATAATGAAACTTTGGGGAAATCCTGGAAACGTTTTTCTGATCTTTTAGAATCTGGTCCAAAACTTTTGCTTGAAGACACTGTTCTTTTATTTCACTTTTTTCGAGGTCTTCAGAAAGATAATAAACAAATGTTGTATACTATGGCTAGAGGTTCTTTCTTTCGTATCCCTACTGATGAAGCTAGAGCGATCCTAGATAGAATCCTAGAAGCTGAGATGGATAATGCCCTCCATGATAAAACCTACGAAGCCGAAGTAGACACTCTGCCAAATTTTTCATCTACTTTAGCTATCCCAGGTTCTGAGCCACAAAAGGAAGAAATTCTACCATCTGATTTCATGCTAGACATAGAATCCGATCTCTTTGCCGATTTTGGAAACATTTCAAACTACCATTCTATAGACAAACCCCAAAGCGGCCATTATAGCATTTGTTTACCAAGTGAATATCAATTGAGAGAGCTTATCTCAGTCATGAGTAGCGAATGGTTGGAGGAGTCAGAGCTTTCCTCTGAAGTGATCCGTTTGGATACACCTCCTATAACTATACGCTGTGCTTATAATTCTGATCAATTTAACGCTCTCTATAATCCTGTCGTGGGGATCAATATTATGTCCGAAGCTTTTGCACTTAATTTATTTGGGAAACTTGTTTTAACCCCCACAACAAAGGTCATAAAGGAATCTTCGGGACGATTAGTCCCCAGTCTTGGAATTATTAATGTCCTACCCTTTATGGTAGAAGGCTCCATGGTTCATTTGAACTTTTATATCTTTGATATATGGGGTTTCGACCTACTGATTGGACAACCTTTTAGAAGACTCCTTTATGAAGGTCAAACTGGAAAGCTCCACATTTCCTTGGGAAAGGATTTTAAACTTCCAATTACAATAACTCACTCCTTGAATAATAAGACCGAGCCATATCTTTTGCCTGATCCTATGGAGGAGGTAAAGGCTGCATCTCTAGAACTTTTAGATGATCCAGACTTAGAAGAGGAAGCCCCCTTCTTCACTGAAGAAGAGGCCGAACCTTCTGAACCTGAACCCTTAGATGAGTTTGCAGAAACACCTAGACCCCCCATAGAACTCAAAACTTTACCACCCGGTCTTACCTATGCTTTCCTAAACAATAATCCAGAGTTTCCTATGATCGTTAGTAATAAACTCACTCAGGAGCAAACTCTGCGATTAATGACCATTCTTGAAAAACACCACTCTGTTTTCGGCTACTCACTTCAAGATCTCACAGGAATCAGTCCTATGATTTGTACCCATCGTATTCCGACAGATCCTTCTGTTACACCCTCTCGAGAGCCTCAACGTAGACTTAACAACGCGATGAGAGAGGTAGTTAAAAAAGAAGTTATAAAGTTGCTGCATGCAGGGATTATATATCCTGTGCCGCATAGTGAGTGGGTAAGCCCTGTTCAAGTTGTGCCTACAAAGGGAGGCATGACTGTTGTTACTAATGATAAGAATGAGCTAATTCCGCAACGCACCGTCACTGGGTGGCGGATGTGCATAGACTATAGAAAACTTAATAAAGCCACGAAAAAGGATCATTTTCCTTTGCCTTTTATAGATGAGATGCTTGAGCGGTTAGCAAAACACTCGTTTTTCTGTTTTCTAGATGGATATTCAGGGTATCACCAGATCCCTATCCATCCTGATGATCAAAGCAAAACCACTTTTACATGCCCATATGGAACGTATGCTTATCGTAGAATGTCTTTTGGGTTATGTAATGCACCAGCTTCTTTTCAAAGATGTATGATGTCTATATTTTCTGATATGATTGAAGAAATTATGGAAGTTTTCATGGATGATTTCTCAGTTTATGGAAAAACTTTTGATAGTTGTCTTGAGAACTTAGATAAGGTTTTGCAAAGATGTGAAGAAAAGCACTTAATCCTTAATTGGGAAAAATGTCATTTTATGGTTAGAGAAGGAATAGTGCTAGGACACCTAGTGTCTGAAAGAGGTATTGAGGTAGATAGAGCTAAAATTGAAGTAATTGAACAACTACCTCCACCTGTGAATATAAAAGGAATTCGAAGTTTTCTTGGCCATGCTGGTTTTTATCGCAGATTTATAAAAGACTTTTCATTTATTGCGAGACCACTTACTCTTTTGCTAGCCAAGGATGCTCCTTTCGAATTTGATGATGCATGTCTAAATTCTTTCAATTTATTAAAACAAGCACTCATCTCTGCACCAATCATTCAACCCCCTGATTGGTCGTTGCCTTTTGAAATTATGTGTGATGCTAGTGATTATGCTGTGGGGGCAGTTTTGGGACAAACTAAAGATAAGAAGCATCATGCAATTGCTTATGCAAGTAAAACTTTGACAGGAGCTCAACTTAATTATGCAACCACTGAAAAAGAGCTTCTGGCTGTTGTTTTTGCCATTGATAAATTTAGATCTTATTTAGTTGGAGCTAAGATAATTGTTTACACTGATCATGCTGCACTAAAATATTTGCTCACTAAGAAAGATGCTAAACCTCGCTTAATCAGATGGATTTTATTACTCCAAGAATTTGACTTAGAAATAAAAGATAAAAAGGGAGTAGAAAATTCTGTTGCTAATCACTTGTCTAGAATGTACTTTAAGAATTCACAGGAACCCCCCATTAATGACTCACTCCGGGACGACATGCTTTACGGGATTAACAGATCTGACCCCTGGTATGCAGATATTGTTAATTTTATGGTTTCAGGTTATGTACCACCCGGAGCAAACAAGAAGAAGCTTATTCAGGAAAGTCGTTCACATATATGGGATGAGCCATATCTCTTCCGAGTATGCGCTGATGGCCTACTTAGAAGATGTGTGACCACTGAGGAAGGATTGAAGATCATCGACAGATGTCACTCATCACCATACGGAGGTCACTATGGAGCATTCCGTACACATTCAAAGATCTGGCAATGTGGATTCTACTGGCCTACGATGTACGATGACACGAAGCAATATATCAGAAGATGTGGGCCATGTCAAAGGCACGGAAACATAAATACAAGGGATGCCATGCCACTCACCAACAACCTTCAGATTGAACTCTTTGATGTCTGGGGAATAGACTACATGGGTCCATTTCCCCCATCTAAGAAGTGTGAGTTCATCTTGGTGGCGGTTGATTACGTCTCCAAGTGGGTAGAGGCACTACCTTGCAAGCATGCCAACAATATCAGTTCGAAGAGGATGTTTGAGGAAATCATATTTCCAAGATTTGGAGTCCCCAGGATAGTGATAAGTGATGGAGGATCACACTTCATTGACAAGCGCTTCGAGCACTATCTATCAAGACATGGAATCCGTCACAACGTCGCTACTCCCTATCATCCTCAGACAAGTGGCCAAGCAGAGACTTCTAACAAGCAAATCAAGAACATTCTTCAGAAGACGGTGAACGAGATGGGAACGGCATGGAAGGACAAGTTACCCGATGCACTCTGGGCTTACCGGACAGCATACAAGACCCCAATTGGAATGTCTCCATACCAATTAGTATACGGAAAGACCTGTCACCTACCTGTTGAACTTGAGTTCAAGGCATACTGGGCCATAAAAAGATGGAATATGGACCTAGATATCGCCGGAAAATATAGAAGAATGCAATTATCGGAGTTAGAAGAATGGCGAGAGAAAGCATATCACAATTCAAAGATCTACAAAGAAAGAGTCAAGAGATGGCATGACAAGAGGATCAAGAAGGAGTTCTCACCCGGAGATAAGGTATTACTTTTTAATTCCAGGGTGAAGCTTTTCGGGCATGGAAAGCTCCGGAGCAAATGGGAAGGACCATTCAAGGTAATTCATTCATCATCCCACGGAGCTATCACACTTCAAAATGACGAAGGTACGTTATTCAAGGTAAATGGTCAACGTCTTAAATTATTTTTAGAGCCCAATAAAGAATTAGAAGAAATAGACGTGATCAATTTTTACCTTCCAATTAAAAATTAAAGCCCGACGCCAACAAGAGGATCGATGAGTTAGAGCATAGTCTTAGGAGGCGTGAGCGTCGCTGAGCTATCTAGATTAGATCTTGGGGCTATATATGTCTTAGTTATTATTAGATTCGATTAGGTTCGCTTATAATCAGTTTAGATCTATTATATTCGGTTATTATTATTATTCGGTTGTAATAAATGCCTCAAGATTAATAAAGATTATTATTAGTATGTCTTGTGTGTCTCTACTTTACTTTTGTGCAAGAAAGCAGAAAACAAGTATGGGGGAGATTCCCTGACATGTCACACACACTTCGATCGCACCACTCTATGAACCAGGTACACACTCTGCACACTTTTATTACACACTTACACACTCACCTTAGTTTGTGTAGAATTTTATCTCTCTAAACATGATAAATTAAAAGGATAAAAATGCTTATAATCATGATCAATCTCACTCTGTGATATTTCCTGGAAACCTGCAATTATTAAAATTATTTCAAAACCCTGTGTTGCTAAAAGTCATTGTGGAATAAGAGATGGTAAGGGTATGAGTACCTTATTCTTAGTATCTTTATTGCTTGGAGAATTTGTTTTAAAAATCTCAAAATTATAGCTACCATCCTCAAGTTTTATATGCCTGCTAAACATGAAAATATTAATTAAAACTATCTGCTTTGTATTGAGTTTGTTCAAAACAAGTTAGACCCTTGTTGAGAGATTTATCATACTCCTAAGATCAAGACATTTTTATTCAGAAAGATTCACTCTTCCGAAGTATTATTGCGTTAGAGGCATGGGCTATGCAAAATTATGAATATATCGAGGAAATAAAAAGGAGCAAGTGCTCGATAACCTCGTGGAAAAAAAATAGACAAGTGTCCGGCAGTAGAATTAGGGGTACCTCGGTATCCACCCAAAATGAAAAAAAATGAGATATGATAAAAATATGATGGAAAGAAAATGATAGCCCATGGTCCCTCTAATAAGCAATATGCCAGTAAGAGTGACAAGTTTTTAATTTTCAAAATCTTTGATCTAAGAGTATGGCATTCTTCTCCTCGGATCCGGTTTTGACCATACAATAAATGCAAGGTATGTATGCTTAAAGAATTATTTTTGCAAAATCAAAACAGCCTCAGAGAGAAATATAAAAGATAATGAGTGACTCTGAGAGCACCTATGAGGATAAAGGTATGCTAAGTTTTTCTTTTCAAAAATATGTAAAAACTCCAAGTGATAGGGATTAAGAAGAAGAAAGGCTCTTTACTCTGACCATATATTTCCCTGATTATAAGTGCACAGTGGATTTTTACAACACCCTGCAGGTATGAAAGAATGTTTCAACCCCAGATGTTTTATTAACCAACCTTTTCTCGAGGACGAGTAAAAGCCTAAGTATGGGGGTGTTTGTTGACGGTTCTTAAGTATCAATTATAACCATCAAATAAATAAAGAAAAGGACCTATATGCAAGCAACACCTAGAATTAGGGTTTGATCTAACAGAATTCCACGAGTTTTGCTGTTTATCTATTTCTGCAGGGGGTTATCAGGAAATACGGAAGAAAGGCCCACATGTCGGATTAATGACGGGATATTAACCGAACACGTAATTATCTTACATCTAGAAGATTCCAGAAGCCACGGGAACGAACGGGAGCCGTAACGGGCCAGGACACAGGGCGCCCACCCTGCCCCCGGGACCAATCAGGTCGAGTCTCGCGGATTATGCTCCACCGCCTTTGAGGATCAAGGAAAACCGTAGGATGAAGGTCGGTTTGATTTGACGGTCCAGATTCATCCAAAAGGGCTATATAAGCAAGGCCCCTGACCCCTGGTGGAGAAGACCCCAATTCATTATTCAGTTGCATATCTCTAGTTAGGGTTTAGAGAGAGAGGTTCCCTCTAGGGTTCCCACCTCTTAGGGCTTAGCATCCAATGTGAAAGTAGAATTAGTTCTACTAGATTGAGAGAGATAGAGTGGAGGTGTAGATCGGAGGAAGCCGGCCTGTCGGTGTCTACCCCGAGGTTGTACCTGCGGGAGCAAGTTCTTCTAACCCGAGGCTTGTTCTCAGGATTCTTCAGTATTTCGACTTCTAAATTCTAGTAAGTTCTTTGTTTTATTGTTCTTTGGTTTATGAGTTTACTTTGATCTCTTCGCGTAGAGTTTAGAGTAATCATCTCTAGCGTAAACGTGGTGTTTAAGCTAGGATACTCATAGATATCCCCTCGTCTAGCCGGACCGTGGTAGTAGCGAGGAACGTGACAATTCTGAGTTACCTTTGTATTCCATATCCCGTTAGCAGGATCGATAGGGTTTATAGGTGCGGGTTGAACATCCTTTGTGGTGTCTAGATTCCGTAAACCTCCCCAATAGAACAGTAGATCATCCTTACCAAGGTTAGAAGAAGAGTGCGGTTGTAGTCTTCTCTATACATCACTCACATCGAATCATAGTGGTTGTAGCCTAAAGGTTAGTAGTAATAGATTTGGTTAGTCAGATGCACTCTTTCTCCTAAAGGTAAAAATATAAATACGATACCCAGGATAACATCTCGGGTGAAGTGCTCACCGATATCCGTGCGCTTGCGGATCCTATTTCCTAATTGCGTTACCAAATATCAACAGTGAGGCCAAGGACAACAACAAAGTTTTAGATCACTTTAAACTCTACAATTTTGGTATAACGAATGTCTTGATCTGACTTCATATGACAAAGTTATGATTTTTTTTTGCAAAACGAGTGAAAACCTGCCTATTACTCTGATTCATGTCTACAACGCCATTAATAGAGTAACCACCAGGGATAGATAGGTTTTCACTGCCGATTCATGGCTACAATGAGTAGTGATATATCACAGTGATACATTATCACTGCTGGTTTCAAAGCAACAGATAGTGATTGATTGTTTTGTAGTAGTGTCTTCTGATAGACTTAACGCTTAGTTGGTCATTTTGAGTTGGTATCCAAACTTCTGTTGCTTTTTGATAGCCTATTTTAATCAGCAAGAGTGTATAATTGTAATAATGGATGGTTGAACAAAGCTCTATGGACGTCAAAATTAAATTAATTGAAAAAAATCTATAATGGAAACTTTCAAATGTTATAATGAAGAAAAAAAGCTAGTTCCTGCGCTATTTTCGTGGGCTACCTTGATAGTTAAGCTAATCCATGTGTTGTTGTTGCTATTGGAGATTGATCATTAGCATGCACTATATCTTCATATTGCAAAATTGTTTGTGTATTTTTTCACACGAGGACATCCCCATTTCCATTCATAGAAAAACGGAAATACATGAGTCTATTGGGAAAGAAGAGCAGAAAGAGAACAGAAACCCAGCTCCCAGCATATCAGTCTTAGAGTCCGATAGCTGCAAGAGTTAAAGCGCATAGAACCCATCTACCGACAGCAACAGAACGAGTATTAGAATGCTATTACAGACTATAGCCAGGCCGCAAAAAATAACAGTGCAGAACACATACTACTGAAGTCCCTCTTCCCTGTCCACCTTTTAATCTCTTACAGATTCTAATATTATCTTCATCACCATGCTGACCACCGTGCTTCAGCTGCTTCTGCATGTCCTCATCTGAGCCGTTGGGAATTAGAATCTCTGCCGCCACTTTGAGCATAGTGTTGACTCCATTGATGAGCCTCTCCCTGTCCAATTCGGCGTACAAACCCATCCAAAAACGCATTAGAGCACAAGCGTGACACATGATTTCAATGGGATTCTTGAGTTTCTTCCCATCGAAGCAAGCTTTGTTTCAAGCTTTCCAAATTGCCCAACAGATTGCAGAGACCTACCCACAAATGAAACTTCTTTCCTGTAGGTAGCCATTGGTCACACCAGGCCCAACATTGAGCCAAGGATGTAGGTACATTATTAGCTCCAGTTCCTCTAGCTACCACTGCCCAAATCACCTTTGCAATTGGATAAGTGAAATAGAGATGGTCAATAGACTCATCCTGATCACAAAAATGACATGTTGGACTTCCAGTCCACTTCCTCCTAATAAGATTATCTTTTGTTAACAGGGCATCATTGGTCATCAGCCACATAAAGAATTTTATCTTTTGAGGAGCTTTACCCTTCCAAATTCTTTTGTGGAAAGGTCCAGCATCATTTTTTTTATCAGAGCACTATACATAGATTTCAGAGAAAAACGGTTGTTTTTTCAAGTCTCCAAATAATCACATCTTCATTCTCTTGGAGTTGAAAAGTATTCACATCAGAGTTGATTTTATCCCAGCATGTCTGCAGTTCACCAGTTAACCATCTTCTAAAAGTGATTTGAATTTTGCCATTTTTCACATTTGCTACACTAGCTTCTTTTTGTTCACATAGGATGAACAGAACAGGAACAACTGTGTACAAAGGTTTTTCATATAGCCAAGGATCAGACCAGAATCTAGTTTTGTTTCCGTTCATAATCCTAATGCTTCTGCCCTGTCATACAATATAGGGGAATCAGTGCTTCTGTGAGTTGCAGAAAAGATGGATATATTGTACAGTGGTTTTGTGTATTGTAGTTCTTGTTATCCAGGGGAGGACCCACCAGCTGGGGTGGTCAGGCGGCCGCCACTCCTTAACGCGATATGCATATATAGTTCCCCACTGATCTCCTAGCTAACAGCACTGATGGACGCCCTAGGGAGACCGAAGTTCAGTTGTTGCTGCTGTTGCGCGGGATGTACTCGCGGAGCCAGATCTCATGTCCGCCTATGAAGAGCGAAGCGCGCTTCACACCGTTGAGCACCAGGCTCACGAACGCTTTGCTCTTGAAGATGACGCGGCCGTACATTGGCTGCGCGCGACCAGTGGTCTTCTCCATGAGAACACGGACAATGCAGTCTCCCCAGGTCCTGCATGCATTATCCGATTAGGATGCAACCATACACATATATGTGGCATTCATTCACGAAGCTAGAGAGCAATCATGCATGTGTCAACGAGTTGATGCAAAACATACTCCCTGAAGTAGCTAAAGATGTCGTCTCGTTCGACTGGCTGGCCCTTCGAAAATGTGACGAACATGGAGCGGCAGTCCTCCGGCACGGTGACGACGACGCGTTCGTAGGGCGCCTCGAGCTCCTGGTTGCGGCCAACGAGGCCTGTCTGGTAGCGGCGCAGCAGGTGGTAGAGGCGGTCGTCAAAAATGAGCGTGCACACGTCATCGAGGAGGTCGGCGACGCCACGCGCGATGTGGCCCTGGTTGAAGGCGAAGAAGTGGGGGTGGTCCATGTGGCTGTCCTGGCAGAGCGCAGAGAGGAGTGGGGTCGGTGGGTCAGGGACGTTCCTCATGCGAAGGCAATGGATGATGCAGCTGGCCTCGTTGAGCAGGTGGCCTAGGGCTGTGGTCCTCATGCTCGGCAGCTGGGAAATGATCTTGTTGGTGCCCTGGTCGAACCAGAGGAGGAGCGCCACGACGTTCCGTGCCACCTGCGGGTGGCAGTTGCAGTCGCCGATGAGGCGTTCGTAGACGCCGCGGGCAAAGGTGTAGTGGTACAGCACGTCGCGGACAGTGGTGACAGCGGCCATTGGTGGAACTAAGCAAGCACGAAAGCTAGCTATAGATAGCTAGTAGCTAATGAACTAATGATCGAAGAGCTGATGGATGGGTTGGTTGATGGAAGGGAAGTCTGCAGGCTCGGGATTTATATAGGCCAAGGGGAAGCTCTGAAACTAGAACACCGGCCTGCAGGTAGCCTGCTGATATAGCAATATACGCTTGTATATCAATAGACATCTCCCGTCCATATTGTTTAGTTTAGACGACATATTGTTTAGTTTAGATGACAATGGTTACTGGCTAAATTTGCTATTTACTGCCTGGCCTACTTCGCTTCAATTTTGGGACTATAGTAATGCTTGAAAATCCCCGTTTCAGATCTTCTTTTGGGCTTTGGCTATGCCTTCTACTGCATACTTTCTTGGCATGTAGTCAATGCTTACCAAAAATTATCGACGACTGAACTTAGTCATAGAAATATATATAGGGTAATAATTAATCCATTCCGAGCCCATTATCAGGTACAACAGATACGTTAACCAGCTAGTAGCTTTAATTTGCTACTCTGCATTCACAAGTATTTATTTATTTCATTCCTTACAAACACATGTAGCTATTAGATGCACTGCCAACAATCCAAGCCACATATTATACAGAACTTCATTATCATTCATAAACCATTCCAATTTTGAATTGAATCATGAGATCAAGTCCGCAAATGGATGGCACTGATCCCTAGGCCATTTGACTATGATGAACTTATCACTGGTTGTATCATTTTTTTCTTTTCCACATTCTTACACATATAAGCTCAGGGAGGTCATTGACACAACCAAGTCCATCTCCAATCTATGTATCCTGCCGCTGAATCATTGAGGGTACGCCGAACAAAACGAAGATAGTAGAAGCGAGAATTTGTTGCGAACCTAGAAACATGACATAGAACCTTAGCAAGTCAAAAGAGACCATGCCCTATAATTTCAAACAAGACGCATGGAAATCTTTCAGTGACCATTATCAATTTTCTTATATTGGGAAAAAAAAAGAATACAAAAACTCCAACACTAGTTTGTCTAAGTCAACCAAAAGGATGGAGCAAAATCAAATCTACAAAAGTATTCAGTGGACAAAGGAATTACTTGCTAGCTTGTCAAATACCTCGTTAGAGCTGAGAATACCTAGAAACATGCTTAAAACCTTAAGCATCCGCCAAATTGTAATGCCCTTGGAAGGAAACCTTTTAAATTGGAATTATTAGAGACGCTCTGTAGATCGATGATGAATATGGCAAGTTCCCTTTCCTCCCTATCGCTGGGGAGGGAACTGGATCTGGAGAAGAACAAAGAGTAGTGTCAGGTAGCTAGAACCGGAGTCACGAGAGCCGCGTTAAGGAGTGGAAAGAAAGACATTGGTTGTCCGCATAGGTCGATTCTTATATATAGGTCGCATCTTTGTAACGGCTATGGTCGTTACGTTTTATCAATTTTAGCCTATATTTGATGTCATCTTAGAAAAAGACCCAACATTAACAAAGGCAGCATAGAATCCGCTGATGCAAATAAAGGAACAAAAATATCCAATATAGTTCAGACCCAAGTCAAGAGAGCCATCACATCAAGGAGTAGCATCAATTATTGTTCAAATTGGTTGATACTTATATATGTTTTATCTTTATAACCACAATTGCCATCTCTTAACAATCTTTGTTCCAACGTGCATAGTCCTCAAGGCAATGTATTGATTTAATGAAGGTGCAATGGTTGATATGTTGCAATATGTCTCTTAGCAATCTCGTTAACTTATTATCATTGCATAAATAACACCCAAGATGGAACCATAAAAAAGGTAATGTAAGCTTGGCGTGTATGGTATGTGTCAGGATTAATCACCAGTAGTATTAATGGCACTCCCGAGTGTAAGCATTCTTTTCTTTCTTCTTGAATCTTGAGTTTGATCCTACAAATAAATTGCAAAAAATGTTAGTTATAAATTGCTCACTAGTGAATCTTAATCATGGTATTTAGGCAAGGGGTATGAAGAAAACCAAAGGCACATTTGAGTGTCCAAGAATGCCACCCTTTGTTATGAGGTGCGATGATTCCATGTTGATTTCTCTGTGTGAAAGATTCTCACACGTTGCTTTTACAAATAGATAGAACCAACCTTGGGATGCCAGGCTAGGTGATGCAACTAAATACAACAACTAAATAGGTTATAACAACTTAGCATCTCTTCTGACTCTAACAAAAAACCCTGAAGACTGTTATATAGATTTACATAACCATGAAGATAAGGTTATATAACAAGGGACACCAAGTGCCAAATTAGACTTACACAACCTAGAGATATGTTGTCAAATCAAGCAAGGCCAATGAGATTAAGCTTTTCACAATTGATCATTTCATCACCCTCAGTGTTAGAGAAAATAGACTGCAAGCAACTACTTTTCTTGTTGTCAAGACTTACTAAGTTTTAGTCTCATCTTATAGTCTTTTTTTCATTTTAAATATCTGATGATTCTCTTGATTGCTACCCAATGTACTATTCTTGGATCTGACAAATTAAACCTTATTAACTACAAAAGAAATATGTAGTCATGTCAGAACCCTCATATACTTAGTAGCATAATTGGAGTCGAGGAGAGAACCCTCATTCAATTACTAAATGGTGGAGTAATGGACATCGAAATATATCATGTATGGATATAGTGACTTGCATCTCATGAGGACCTTGACATTGATGCTCTGTGCCCTAGCCCTGTTGAAGGAGGAGATGTAGCGATGGTGATGGTGGAAGTGGCTTTGGTTGTGGAGGACTTTGGCTGCTGGGAAACCTTGACATCATTTTTCATGTTGTTACCTCAAAAGATAGGGCTCGATCTTGATGCCCTGTGACAAGCTTGTGGGTAGAAGCGGAAGAGGAGCTCCTGGGCATATGGGAGGAGATGGATAGAGGGGCCATGGATACATACTTAGTTGTTCATCTCTAACTCGACATGTGCTGGAGATCTCTGATGAGGCCCAATATGCATATTATGTTCGGGTCCATCTCTAACTCCAGGAGTAGTCTTTACTAAAACATATGCACAGGACCCATTATAGACTATTTTTTATGTTCTACCTACGTACAGAAAGAGAAAAAGACAACCTAACCAATGGTGTTGGTTTCACATCAAAATTCTTTCAGAATCAAAGGAAATCATTGAAATAAGTAGGCATCCAGAATCTGTCAGAATGCTGCGTCACCATTTTTTGAGCCATTGGACCTTGCAATGTGTCGGTACTCCTTAGGGATGTGAATAGGGGGTCCTTGGCCCCCCGTTATACAATATATTCAATAGTCATCGCCTAAGTTAGAGTTTGATTTTTGCTTTAGATCAATCTGTCTTGAAAAAGTCATCGTTTATCGGTTTGTGAGACCCCACATTCAAGTGATTAATCATTCATATGCAATTGACACTTCAATTGAGATGCATTCTTTCGAGTTCTTGCTTGTGTTCTTCGATTCTCTTGTAGAGGATTATCCTTCTTGGCGAGGTCAACTGGATAGTGACACTATTGATAAGAAGAGGAGACATGGTGCTAAGGTTGCAGGGTTCAGGTCTTTAGCCGGATCCATGATTCAAAAAAGCATGCCACATTTTCATGAAACCTTAGGGATGGTGCAAAAGGGTGCTCCAAATCAAAAGTAGGGAGAATTCGATAGCTCGCTAGATGACTGCAAGACTCTCCAACGAAGGGCTGCTATTGGGTGTCATACCCCTTGCTGAGGACCCCCTTTCACATGCCTCACCAGGCCCAATACTTTGGACCTCTCATTTCACATGGAACTGGAGACCATGCGCGGTGGATATGCTGAGAAGACCCTTCACCAAGAGCAAGTGTCCAAGGTGATCTGGAGCGAAGGTCGTGGAGAAGATGCCTTGGTGAACGGACAAGTGAATGGGCGCCTCTTCTTAGGAATGATCAAATCTGGCTTGGGCCTTGTAGCGAACTAGCCCATAATGACCACGATAGGGGGAATATCCTTGAAATCTAGGGTTGGTAGGGGGCATTATGCTCCTCCCAATGTAAAAAGGCATAAATAATGTTATTCAATGAATAAAGAGGGTGGAGGATGCATTTTTGAATGATCCACTACTTGCTTCTACCTTCGCTTTTCATTTCGTCATTAGTAGTTCGGTGACAGCCAAGGAAAACTACAAAGTTTTAGATCACTTTGAACTCTGCAATTTTGGTATAACGTATGTCTTGATCTGACTTCATATGAAAAATTTATGATTTTTTTTGGCAAAACAAATGAAAACCTACCTATCACTCCGGTTCATGGCTACAATGCCAGTAATAGTGTAACCACCAGGGACAGATAGATTTTTGCTACTAATTCATGGCTACAACCAGCAATGATGATATATCATTGCCGATTGTAGCTATGAATTAACATTGCTACATTATCACTGTTGGTTTCGAAGCAACTGAAAGTGATTGATTGTTTTGTAGTAGTGTCTTCTAATGGACTTAACGCTTAGTTGGCCATTTTGAGTTGGTATTCAAACTTTTGTGGCTCTTTGATAGCCTATTTTAATCAGCAAGAGTGTATAACTGTAATAATGGATGGTTGAACAAAGCTCGATTGACGTCAAAATTAAACTATTTGCAAAAAAGTCTAAAATGGAAAACTTCGAATGTTATAATGAAGAAAAACAGCTAGTGCTGGCGCTATTTTCGCAGCTACCTTGGTAGTTAATTAAACTAACCCATGAGCTGTTGTTGCTATTGGACATTGATAATTAGCATGCATTTTATCTTCACATGTGTAACACCCAAAATTTGCATGGTTTATGTAATAGCTTAATCCAGTTTATTATGTATTTGTTTGTGCATTAAAACATAGGTAAATAATATTTTTATTGAGATTAAAATATAATATAAGGCTAGAGACATGTTGATGCATTCATGATGTCGCATTTGTTTTACTATGTTGTGTGGTTTTGACTGCATTTAAATTTGGATTCAAAATTCATTTTGGAAATGACATTGGAAAAAAATAATAAACTTTCCCCTGTTCTCTTTCGGCCTGATGGCCTAGAAGCCCACGTGGCCTGCTCCCTCCTGCCTTCCCCTTCCTTTGCTTTGGGCCACCTGGGTTGGCTGAGGAGCTTCCCTCCTCATCGCTCTCATGCGTGGGCCGGCCCAGCTGAGGCCGTTGCGGGCGTGCCCTCCTTTCTCTCTATCTCGCTGACGGCCAGGGTCCACATGTCAGCACGTCCCTATCCTCACACAGCGACCGAGCCAGGGTCGAGTTCACCGACCTGAACTCGAATCCAATCTGGAATCCACGAGATTTCTTTCCTTGCCTAGCACGAATAGCCCCTATAAGAGTCGTCGCCTCCCTACTTGCTGCCTTTTTCCAACCCCGAGTCGCTACGGCCTCGCATCGAGCCCTCGCAGCGCCACCTAAACCTAAGTGTCGCCGTCGAGGTCAATTCTGCCAATCCTCTCCTTCATTGCCTTCATAAGTTGTTCTTGGGTTTCGTTTTGAACTCTAGAACGTTTCAGTGTCCTCAATTTGATTTGTTTTGCTCACTTCACGTCGTATCCGTGAGCAGGGATGCTACTGTCCGCCCTAACGAGCCATGTGCCGCCTTCATCTCGCCCGCGCCTCCGTCTTCTTCGGAGGTAAGCTCGTCTCGAGCTTCTGGTTCGAATGGAGCCGGCCGTACCTCCTAAGGTGACCGGAATCACCGATTTGGCTATTCTGGCAAGCCACTGGCCATGGTGCCGGCGTGCGAGCCCTATTCCCAGCCGAAGAGCCGCCATACCCCTCCCTCTTCTAACCACTGCCGTACAAATCCGGATCAACGTCTCCGATTAGAGGATACCCCTTCGTGGGGTAAATTTGTTAAAGAGCCCCTGAGTTTTTCTAGATTAGAACCCGCTATCCTAAAGCGTAATCCAAAAATATGCTTTCTTCTTTAGAAAACGTAAATTCTGCTGGGTTAAATGAAAATATGTTTCAAAGTGATGTTTCAAAACTTTAAATGTTTGTATCTTGCTTGTTTTAACTCCGTTTTGACCCGTTCAAGTTGCGTTAGGTTCGTATTCATGAACTCTACGTATTAGTGTTATTGTTCAGTAGGTTTGCAACAATTAAATTTTGAGTGTATATTAGTGCATTTATTTATCTATAGGAAATCTTAGAAAATTCATATCTTTCACGTTTTAACTCCGTTTTTCGTGATCTTTACGTCTGTGTGATCATGGTAATGTGTAGAATAGTTCTATAAACTTTTTATACTGTTTTGATACTATTAGTGTACTGTTCTAATTATATCTCCTTGTTTGCTTTGTGTATGACTGCTCGGATGATTGTGTGTTGATGCTTGGTGATCGAGTATAGACAGTGAGCAGTTTCTAGACGATCAGGAGTATTACTTTGAGCCAGAGCAGCAGCAGCATCCGGAGTATCACTTTGATCAAGGCAAGTATAACATGAGACTATCCTCGTTACCCTATTCACTATAATTGCTATCATATGCATGTGTCCTCCTTGGCAACCTTAGAGATTTTAACTTAGCGATTGATATCTTGATTCCTTGACACCCATGGGATTATGCATTTGGGTAGCTTGGCTAGTGCTTGATTTATGAACATTGATCTTGTAATATGACTAATTAATGGTGCAATTAACCATTAAGATGATTTAATTCTTATTACAAGGGGACTAGAGCACTGTGTTGTTTGTTTGTTGCTCTAGTTACTCTCCATAAGGACTTATCTGTAAGCATTAACCGGGATTGACAGTACAACTGTGAAGGCTATATGGCTCTGGCTTTAGTTATTTAAAGGACCTTTTCTAGCTTGTTAGCGGTTACCTTAAATGGCGTAAGAATGGCTTGTCACGTTGGGTGTAGGACAGCCTCTAGTCTATGAGTATAGCCAAGAAGGAATTGTGCCATTTGAAAAGGGGTTCCTACATCTGCCTGCCGAGTGAATCTAATGGCTCTAACTTGTTAGACGAACTTTTGAATGGCTCTATATGGTTTCCGATGTTTTGGGCCTTGCAAACCCATGCATTTGGAAGTCATGACTCACAGTGAAAGTGTACACCTCTGCGCAGAGTTTAATAAATTGGTATACTAGCCATGCTCACGGATACGAGCGGCCTTGGGTATTCTTACAGAATAAATGATCACCATTGTTATGACATGTTTAATTACTGTTGATGTTATATCGCTCATGTTAACATCTATTTCATTATTCTTATTACAATTGATCGTATGTTCATTAATTGGATTTGGTATACCTTGATGCTACTTAATCGCTAAATAAATGATGAATTAAAGCCAAATGCAGTCAAACAGTGTCTAGCCTTTTGTTCCACATGAACCCTGTGTTATACTTGTTGAGTACGACATGTGCTCACCCTTGCTATTTCCACCACGACAAATGAGGAATGGGATGATGATTACCGCAATGAGTACTAGGTTTGGTGTCAACCAGTCAACCGCGTCCATGTGTTTGGAGCTTCCGCGAGAGACTTATTATTAGTAGCTACTCATATTATGTACAAGACTATGTGTTAAACATTTATTCACTATGTAATAAGCACTGGGACGCACATGAGTCTTTTATGCATCCTATTTTTGTCCTTAAAAATGGGTGTGACAATATAGCAAAATATTGTTTGGGTATTTTTTTTCCACACGAGGATATCCCTATTTCCATTCATAGAAAAATGGAAATACAAGAGTCTGTTGGGAAAGAAGAGCAGAAAGAGAACAGAAACCCAGCTTCCAGCATATCTGCACTCTGTCAGATAGCTGCAAGAGTTAAAGCGCATAGAACCCATCTACCGACAGCAACAGAACGAGTATTAGAATCCTATTACAGACCATCCAGGCCAACCATAACAGGCTGCAAAAAAAATGACAGAGCTGCAGAACACACTACTGAAGCCCCTCTTCCCTGGCCACGTTTTCATCTCTTACAGATTCTGATCTTCATCATCATGCCCGTCACGATGCTTCAGCCACTTCTTCCTATCTTCAACTGAGCCCTTGGGAATTAGAATCTCTGCCACCACCCTAAGGATAGCGTTGACTCCATTGATGAGCATCGTTGACTCCATTGATGAGCATCTCCATGTCCACTTCGGCGTACAAACCTATCCAAAAATGCATTAGAGCACACGCGTGACACACGATTTCAATGGGATACTTGAGTTTCTTCCCATTGAAGCAAGCTTTGTTTCGAGCTTTCCAAATTGCCCAACACATTGCAGAGACCCCCCACAAACGAAACTTCTTTCCTGTAGGTAGCCATTGGTCACACCAGGCCCAACATTGAGCCAAGGATGTAGGTACATTATTGGCTCTCCAATTCCTTTAGCTGTCACTGCCCAAATCACTTTTGCAATTGGACAAGTGAAAAAGAGATGGTCAATAATGATAATCTTTATTGGCTGATGACCAATCATGCCCTGTTAACAAAATATAATCTTATTAGGAGGAAGTGAAAAAGATAATCTTTTGTTAACAGGGCATCATTGGTCATCAGCCACATAAAGAATTTTATCTTTTGAGGGGCTTTACCCTTCCAAATTCTTTTGTGGAAAGGTCCACCATTATTTTAAGTCAAAGCACTGTATGTAAATTTCACAGAAAAACGGTTTTTTTTAAGTTTCCAAATAATCATATCTTCATTCTCTTGGAGTCGAAAAGTATTCACATCAGAGTTGATTTTATCCCAGCATGTCTGCAGTTCATCTACGGTGATTTGAATTTTGCAATTTTTCATATCAGCTACATTTGCTTCTTTTTGTTCACACATGATGAACAGAACAGGGACAATTGTGTACAAAGGTTTTTCATATAGTCAAGGATCAGACCAGAATCTAGTTTTCTTTCCATTCATAATCCTAATGCTTCTGCCCTGAAGGTATATGTCCTTCACTTTGAGCAGGGCATACCATATAGGGGGAATCAGTGATTCTGTGAGTTACATAAAAGATGGATTTATTATACAATGGTTTTGTGTATTGTAGTTCTTGTTATCCAGGGGAGGATCCACCAGCCGGGATGGTCAGGCGGCCGCCACTCCTTAACGCCATATGCATAGTTCCCCTCTGATCTCCTAGCTACCAGCACTGATGGCCCTAGGTTGGATGAAGTTCAGTTGTTGCTGCTGCTGCGCGGGATGTACTCGCGGAGCCAGATCTCACGTCCGCCTATGAAGACCGAGGCACGGTCCACGCCATTGAGCACCAAGCTCACGAACGCTTTGCTCTTGAAGATGACGCGGCCGTACATTGGCTGCGCTCGACCAGTGGTCTTCTCCATAAGAACACGAACAATGCAGTCGCTCCAGGTCCTGCAAGCATTATCCGATGACGATGCAACCATGCACATATATGTGGTATTCACGAAGCTAGAGAGCAATCATGCATGTGTCAATGAGTTGATGCAGAACATACTCCCTGAAGTAGCTAAAGATGTCATCACGTTCGACTGGCTGGCCCTTCGAAAATGTGACGAACATGGAGCGGCAGTCCTCCGACATGGTGACGACGACGCGTTCGTAGGGCGCCTCGAGCTCCTGGTTGCGGCCGACGAGGCCAGTCTGGTAGCGGCGCAGCAGGTGGTATAGGCGGTCGTCGAAAATGAGCGTGCACACGCCATCGAGGAGGTCGGCGACGCCATGTGCTATGCGGCCCTGGTTGAAGGCGAAGAAGCGGGGGTGGTCCATGAGGCTGTCCTGGCAGAGCGCGGAGAGGAGCGGGATCGGTGGGCCCGGGACGTTCCTCATGCGAAGGCAGTGGATGACCCAGCTGGCCTCGTTGAGCAGGTGACCTAGGGCGGTGGTGCTCATGCTCGGCAGGTGGGAAATGACCTTGTTGGTGCCCTGGTCGAACCAGAAGAGGAGCGCCACGACGTTCCGTGCAACCTGTGGGTGGCACTCGCAGTCGCCGATGAGGCGTTCGTATAGGCCACGGGCGAAGGTGTAGTGGTACAGCACGTCACGGACAGTGGTGGCAGCCGCCATTGGTGGAACTAAGCAAGCACGAAAGCTAGCTATTGCTAGTAGATAATGTGTGCACTAGTCGAAGAGCCGATGGATGGGTGATTGGTTGATGGAAGGGAAGCTCTACAGGCCCGGGATTTATATAGGCCAAAGGGAATCTCTGAAACCAGAACACCGGCCTGCAGGTAGTTTCTTGGTTGGATCGTTTTCTCACTCGCTGTTTCCTCACAGAATTAGCAAAAATGAAAGCGCGGGAAGCGGCGGCACACAACCGCTTCAGACGGGCGCTACATCTGGTCCAATCGGCACGCGCCATGTCCAACTGGCGATGAAAAAAACGTTCCCTACCAGCCTCCTGATATAGAAATAATCGCTTGTATATGAATAGACATCCCCCGTCCATATTGTCTAATTTAGATGACAATGATTACTGGCTAAATTTGCTATTTACTGCCTGGCTACTTTGCTTTCATTTTGGGACTACAGTAATGCTTGAAAATCTACGTTTCAGATCTTCTTTTGGCTACATTTTTTCTACTGTGTAATTTTCTTGGCATGTAGTCAATGCTTACCAAAAAATATTGATGACTGAACTTAGTCGTAGAAATATATACAGGGTAGTAATTAATCCATTCCAGTCCCATTCTCAGGTATAAGGCTATGGCGACAAATGATATGTAACCAGCTAGTAGCTTTACTTTGCTACTCTACATTCACAGTATTTATTTATTTCATTCCTTACAAACGCATAGAGCAATTATGCACTGCCATCAAATCCAAGCCACATATTAATTATACAGAACTTATTATCATTCACAAACCCTTCCAATTTTGAATTGAATGAAGAGATCAAGTCTGCAAATGAACGGCACTTATCTCTAGGCCATTTGACTGTGATAAACTTAGTACTGGTTGTATCAAATAAAATTTCTTTTCCCAATTCTTACACATAGGCCTTGAGGAACATACAAATTAACGTAAAAGCTCACAAATAGGTCCTTGACACATCTGTATCCATCTCCAGTCTATGTATCCTCCTGCCAAAACATTGAGGTGACACCAAACAAAATGAAGACGGTAGAAGTGAGAATTCTTTTCGAACCTCGAAACATGACTGAGAAACTTATCAAGTAGAAAGAGGAAACACCCTATAATTTCAAACAAGACGCATGGAAACCTTTCAATGATCATTAGCCATCTTCTTATATTAGAAAAAAAAAAGAATACAAAAACTCCAACACTAGCTTGTCTAATTAAGTGAACCAATAAAGGGATTCTGTGGCACAAAATCAAATGACCAAAAGTATTAAGTGGACACAGGAATAACTTGCTAGCTTGTCAGGTACCTTGTTAGACATGAGAATACCTACAAACATGCATAAAACCTTAATCACCTGCAAGATTGTAACACCCATAAAAAGAAACCTCTACAGGGGATTATTTGGAGACACTCTGTAGAACGATGATAATATGGCAAGTTCCCTTTCCTACCTAACGCGGGTGAGGTCACCAGATCTGGAGAAGAAATAAAACTAATGTGAGGTGGCTAGTACCTGAGTCACAACATCCATCGCATGAAGGAGCGGAACAATGGCATTGGTGGTTCGCATCGCATAGGTCGATATATAGGTCGCATTTTTGTAACAGCAATAGGCGACAGCAATAGGCGTTACATTTTATCAATTTTTGCCATCTTAGCAAAAGCCCCAACATTAACAAAGGCGGCACAAAATCCACAGATGCAAATGAACGAACAAAAATATCCAACATAGTTGAACAAAAACGTATCTTCCTAGCTTGTTATGCATATATCATTATTATGGGTGATGCAGTCACTCCAACAAAACCTATCTAGAAATTTGGAAACCAAATCATTTGCCACATTTTAACCATGGAAGCAAAACTCACAAAGAGGAGATTATTTGGATACTAATAGTAAGCTATTAGATATATGGAAGTCTCCCCTCCTCACTACAGCGAGGTCACCAAACCCCGACAATGGAGACCAATATGACGTGGTTGAGACCCCATGAGAGCCATCATATCAAGGAGTAGAATTATATTTTTTTCAAATTGGCTGATACTTATATATAGGGACGAAAACGGATGGAAACGGGTGGGAAAACTCCTCTTCCATTTCTGTTTCTATATTTTTAGCGGAAATAGGATCGGGTTTGGGAAAAAAATAGAATTAAAAACGGATGGGGATATACGAAAATACGGAAATAGACAAATACAGACGGAGAGCCAAAAATTTAATTTAGAATAACATAATCAAATATTCTCGAGTATACATGAACAAAGTTACAAAATAATATACACAAACGAAGTTATCGGTCCAATATTCACTAGCATGCCATTCTTTAACATGTTAACATGCATAATTGGTGATTAGTAGGTTTATGAACATATCAATTCCTAGACATATCTCACATAGATTGAAAGATGAAAAACGAAACAAATACGGGTCAATTTCGGATGAAAACGGGATCCCACGGAAACGGATGAAAAAACCCCTCTCCCCTTTCCATAAATACGGAAACGGGATCTCACAAATACGGAAACGGATGGAACAAAGTAGAAAACGGAATGGGTCAAAACGGGATTTTTTGCGTCCGTTTTCAACGCTACTTATATATGTTTCATGTTTATAACCACAATCGCCATCTTAACAATCTTTCTCCAACATGCTTAGTCCTCAAGGCAATGTATTGAAGGTGAAATAGTTGATATGTTGCAATTATTGTATTCCTTCCAAAGGAATCTCTTAACAGTCTTTGTTAACATGCTATTGCTGCATAAACACCCATGAAGGAACCACCAAAAAAAGATAATCTTAGCTCTTGATGTGTATGGTATGTGTGTGTTAACGTTCATTACATGATCTATCTGACCACCAAATACCTAGGAAATAAACAAGGATTATAGCATTTCTCATATATATTTTGTTCAAAATAAAGTATGCACACATATTTTGGAGTGTACCGACGTGTAGGGACCCACTTGTCAAAGATGGCTCAAATTGGCCCTAGGAAGGGGTTGGCCTACCTAGGCATGGTCGCCCAACCAATCCACGTCACTGATCCTCACCAACTTTGGTGCAAAGTGAGGAAACACACTCACAACCATCATGCACCACTGCTTCTACTAGTATATTGCCCGTGCTAACGCTACGAGTTCATTAAGATTCACGTCTCATATTCTTAAGGATGGTTAGCAGAATTCATCTCTTCCCCACCAGAAAAATTGAGCATCATAATTTTGTGACAACACACCAGCCATTGTACACATCCATCCACAAGAACGCAATCCAGATGAAGCATTTGCAGCACAGTCACGAGGGTATGCTGTCGAGACATAACATTCAGAACAAAGCTTTACATCAGTTTACCGTGCTTTCGTCGCCAATCGGCTAATCATTTGGCAACACCTACTCAATTTCCTCCGACTGATAGGAAGAACTAAACCTAGAGTGTTGAATCTCTTATGCACACAAAACCATGCTTCAAGTTCTCGATTATCTCTACCTGTAGCTGTAAGAAGGCAACTCTCCTGCAGGGAGCTCCCAGTTGGCATTCTCCTCATCATCAGTGGCCTGCTCCTTCGCCCCCTGATCATCGCCCCTGAATCGCCTGAACTGGATGAACATTGAAATGACCAAAAACAGTTATCTCTTTCAGAAAGGGGAGATGTCCTTGATGTCAGATTATGCAAAATTCAACATAAAGCTTGCTGAAACTTTGGAGTGGCCAAAAACAAACAAGTCTTCAGAAAGGGGAGATGCCTTTGATGCTAGTTTTTTGCAAAATTCAGCATAGAGCTTGCTGAATGTTGCAAAAAATGGGTATTTGATTAGCCATTTCCTTGCACTTGAACATGCCAGGGGATTTACACTCATGTATTCATGATGAGAAATTATTTGCATTCACTGCTCAGGTGCTCCTCAGCTCCACGCTGCGACAATTTACAATCATCTCTGCATCATGCCACTAAAAAGAGCACTAAAAATTTTAAAATAAATAATTTTCAACGTTGCAAAAAAGCTGAAAAGTCATAGTTGAGTATAACCTGAAAAAAAACAATAACCTCTAATATTTGTATAGCTAGTTAAGTAATGGTACGTATGTACTCATATGAGATGGTCCTAAATAAAATGATTAATCTCATATACTGGCCATTAGACATCATGTTAAAGCATGCATGGGCTTTTTTTTGTTCCTTTATTAGCCATATATCCTGGTACCTCAACAATTAGAATATCATATTGAATCACATAAAAACATATATTGGACCATAGATACAGAAGTATCTGATTATCTATAGTAGATAGTCACTAATGTACAATCAGACAATATTTTTCACACAAAATATACAAATCCTTCACTATGTTTTTTTATGCGGTTCCACTGGTACCAAAGCAATCTCATTATGTTTTCTATGTTTTAGCCTTTATTTCACATAACCATTAATTTGTCTTTGTTGCTAAACAATGTTAAACAGTTTGGGCAGCCTAAACTGATGTAAAAAATTGCCTCCATCTGATCCATATCCACTCCAAGTCAACATAAACATGAGTTCAAAGCAGGTTTCATATGAATTCCGTACTCATTTTAGAAAGTAGGAAAAGCATCCAATTCATACTTCAAACATTAGAAAGTAGGATAAGCATGCAGCAGTTTAGTTGCATCACAAATTCGATCTAAGGCAATAAAAATTAAGATGTAAGCTGTGTTCTCTGTTCAATACGCCCAATAACAACAGTTGTACGATTCTGCAGATCAAATAGGCTACTTAAAAACATATGATAATTCCCTGAAATATTTTTTCTGTGATAATTCAATGGCCAATACTGCATTGGGTCGCATAATAACACCATTAGTAATTCCTAGCCGTCAGCTCATCTTCAGTTTGGCTTTGGCTTCATCTAATCCCAACACCTAACTAATTGATAGTTAAGGGAAAGAAATATCATGCCTTGCAGTTTTTTGTAGTTTTCTCGAATATGCAGAGTATTCATAGCACCCTCTGCTGTGCATTCCATCAAGGACGTCATAGGCATGGCAGATGTGCCGCAATGGGTGAGCTATGTCTCTCCGCTATCTGATCATGCAAGAATTCACAAGTGAGGATTACCAGATAAATTAAGAAGATAATATTCAATGCACTAAAATAACTTCAATTCACAAATTGGATCATCTACCTTAACATCAGATGATCTGTCAACAGAGAAAGTTTCTGAAAATTTTGTACAGAGCTCTTCAAGTTCAATATTATCTAATAACTTCAGGGTGCTCGAGCTCATTAAGTTAAAAAGATCTTTAAACACCATGAATATGCATACTACTGTGTACAGTGCGGTTGCTTACCTAGTGACTGAAATCACAGAAGAATTGCAGGCGTTGTTGTCGTGATCTCGTCATGTCGTCTATTCTCCTCTCAGTCCTCTCCCATGGCCAGTGATCTTGTCTCATCAATTGGCTCGGCTCGGCAGCTCGCTTGATCTCCGTGACTGAGATGGCAAGGTGATCTATCTCCTCGTCTCCTAAATCTAGATGGATCGTGGACGCCAATCTACTGGCTAGTCGGACCTCGATTGGAAGACCAAGCGTCCAAGCAATCTTCGTGTTGGGCAGGCCAAGCATAGCTGCGTTTCAGTTTTTGCGTTGGGCACTTGGTCCATAGCTGACAGCCCACTGCCTAGTTGCGACGGCGGCGGTGGCGGCGCTCTCGCCACAACCGTGGGGAGAGGGCCGCTATCATTGGAGGGTGCCGAGATCCAGCACCCCGTTGTGTAAGTCATGGCGTAGGGCATCGGTGGGGGCAGGAACTGGAGCGCGGCGCGAGGTAGGCGACGTGCGTCGGGCCCATCTGTGCGATGACTCCGTGCGGTGATTGCGGAATCGCCAGAGAGGGAGCGAGGAAAGGCGCGTGCGTGGGTGCCGAAGGAGCGTTGAAGCCTCGGAACGACCGCGGTGGTGCGTTGAAGCCTCAAATCGTCCTTGCCCGTAGGATCGTGGTGAAGCCTTCTCAGATTAGATCTGGATCGTTGGTTTGTTATGGGGTGGTTTTTCTGCATGCACAAACAAGTGTAGATGGATGAAATGTCATGAGTGTGGGTTACCATATATTTCTTGTGTGGACTGAGCGTATTTCAGATTGGTCTATTATAGTAGAGATATGTCGGTTGAAGATCAAAGGCTTAGAATAAGTATCACAAGGATCCATGGACTAACTAAGTAACAGTCATCAACCAAATCAACAGAGGCACCCTATATACATCACATTGAGAAGTGGACTAAGCTACCTGCAGAAGACAAAGGGACCATGGCCAGTGGATAAGTCAGCCAAACCACCACTCCCCCTTGGTCGCCTAAAGCCCCATAGGCACCAAACCGCCTCAACTTTTGTGAATGCAAGGAAGCACATCCAGGAGCATCGTGGGACGTTCTATTGAGGTTGGTTTGATCTCAGGGTCATCAAGGAGCTCTCCTACGGATTGAAGGGCACACCTTCTTACCCTCTATATACTATAAATAGGGGGTACCACCTCACATATATAGTAACCCACACAACACTCAAGAAGCTCTTCATTCCACTCTCCAACAGTAGTAGTTTAGTTTAGTTGGAAGTTAAGTGTCACTGTGAGCAAGTCTTTAGTCTTCAAGGTGAAGCCCTTTTATCTTTTCCTTCGTATGACTTTGAGTATTCAATAGATATATCTTCTCTACTATACTTCATGCCTTGGTTGCATTGTTACTTTCTTGTAGTGGTATATTAGTGTTTAGTTGTATAACTTTTGTAGCTAGACTTGCATTTATATCTAATTGAATCACACCTTCACACCAGTTCTCTCCTCATATTGAGTGTTCTATTCTGTGTTGCTCGAGATTAGAGTAGTATTCCATGGCATAAATGTGCTATTTAGGCTATCGGGTATCTAGGTTTGCGGCCTACCACACAAATGATTGTGGTAGTCAGCAGACGGTGACATCCCTGTCTGACCTTTGTAGTCCACCATGTTTGGGTAAGTTCTTAAATCGTAGAGTTCTATGCAGGAACAATTTGGCAGCCTTCTCATCTTAGTCTGTTGCCATTTGGGATACCTTGTGTCGACACAGAAATTGGGTTACCATGTAGGACACACGACAAGCCTGGGAGCTCTACTTAACTCCAAACGCAGGACAAGTCAGTTTTGAAACCGTAGGTGTGCCAGTCAATTTGACCCTGCAATTAACAGGGAGAGAAAAGTAATCAGTAATAGTTTAAGGCGGAACATGCTAGTGTTGCTCTAGACAGTTCCAATTTGTGGCTAAATAGCCAATCAGATAAAGCTATGGACTAAAGAGTTGATATCCAACATGTTTATAAAATATTCAAGATAAGTGCTGCAGGCTATCATCAAGTATTAGTTGCATTTATGGACCTAACCGCCCATAATCATGAGAAAAGAATGCAATAAAGGAATTTATGATTGAGCTTAGTTGCGTTAATTGGTTGATAAGGTGAAGTACGGTATTGGCTCATTAACCAAGGCATAAACAAGACAATCATTGAAGAGCCAATGTACTTTGTAACAGAACCGTCCAAATTATAAGAGCATAAGTACAAAAACAATCACCGAAGTGATCAAATTCTCGCACTTGAGCCCATATAACTCCGGTAGTCCAATGAAATCGCGAGGGATTTCAAACCAACCAACTTACCAGCCAAGATCGTAGTGATTCAACATAACAAGTCACATGTTACAACCATTTCACAAGTAATTGAATATACATCGGAGTTCAACATAGTTATTACAACTTAAGTTCAAAAGTAGCGGAAGAAAAGTAATTTGAAACTAACAACACCATTATTCAAGATACATGCCAGTACGAAGGTCGTCTTCCAACAAAAGCATTAGAGAGAAGATAAATAAGAAGGATCATGCCCATGATCACACTCCGCCTCTAAGGCAGGAGCCAACCGACTCTTGCAGTCGCCAAGATACATCACAACCTGCAACAAGTGGGGATAAAACCCTGAGTACAAGAAGGTACTCAGCTAGACTTACCCGTCAGAAACCAGAAATAAAGTGACACCAAGGATCATACAAGGCTGATATAAAGTGGGCTAGCTTGACAACATTTTGCATAAAAAGCTTAATATGGATAAGTAATCATTAATGCTTAAGCATCAAGTTAATTATGATTAACCTGTCATCTATATTAGAACCTGTACTAGAGCACTCACTTTATTAGGAGCAAATAATATTAACCATAGTAGGCATAAATTGAGGCAACCTTTCCATCGTTATCCATTTAACCATCCGTTCAATTTAATGGAATCTACGTTGCCACTGCTCAAGTCAAGTGCTCACTAACCGGAAGCGACGGCGATTCGAATCGAATTCCTATCCAGCTGGAGGGGTATTTCTAACACTCACCGCGCAAGCCCCTGCCAGGGTCGCACAAGCCACCTTTCGTACAATTCAGGAGTCACGGGTTCGAATGATGTCGCATCCCCAAGGGCGACACTCTGCCAGGTGATAGGGACTCTAACCCCCTTGGTCTCACGCCAATGTCCCCAAGCACATCCTTTCTCTCCTCCAAGATGCAACCTACCATTCGATTCCCGGCCTGAACTGTATTACTCGGCTTCGCGGTCGGAACGACTTATCCGGCCAACTAAGTGTTAGACTGCGTTCAACATGACTCAAGGACGTACAGCGAATCAGTCCTTAAACAACTCAGACGGGGATAGATCCACACCCAAGACCTCTATGTCTTGTTGCTTCACTATCGTCATCCCGCCCGGTCTCATTTCATTTTATTAACACATGGTTCCATTCCACGATAGCAAATATAGCCAACCGTGCCATATATGAATATCCCTATATCTCGCAGGTGACAGGAAATCACCTGACTTCTACCGCTTAAAGCAGGGCTAAGCATCTATTTGATCCTAGTCTATGTAGGATTCAAGGATTCATATATCTGGACAAGGAATGATATAATACAGCAAGGGTTTCCAACCAACTCCTACCACTTAATGCAACAATACTTATAACATATATAGAATTAATTGCTTTGAAGGTAGGAGGCTTATAATGCTCCGGGGCTTGCCTGGGATCCGACTCAAGTTAGAGTATGTCAGAAGAAACTCGCTTGGTGAGCATTCCCTCCATCTAACACTTGTTCGGTCTTTCTATCTTCGGGATAGATCCACCAACTCCATCTTCAGTTTGGCTCCACATCAGGTCCTTCACGTGCTTCAGCTAGCGTACCTAAATGAGGTGCAATAATGCATATGTATGAATGCATAGAAGTGCAATATACAGAGTAATCATGCAAGCATACCAAAGTTCACATAAACACCTAGAGCTAATTAACTTAATCCTCATTAAGACATAACATAGAAGAGGGCAAGCACATCAATCAAGAAACAATTCTCACAAGATCACAGGGTACCACCCAAGTATCATCAAAGATATGAGTCACACTTCAATACCCAAGCATGACAAAGTTAATCAAAGTACTAGAACTAGAAATTGCTACCTTCTGGACATCAGACCAACAGCTGAGTAATTTAATCATAACTGGAGATCTACAACTCCAAATGACTTGAAAGAAGACATTATGGAAAGATTATGAAATTGTCTATATTTCATTTATAATCATCACAGCATGATTCCAAAGTTTAACATGTCGAATTTACATAAACACAGCAACTGATCTAACAAGACAGAGAGCAAGCAATTCTGTACCCCAACTTTAAACAGCTATAACTCCTAAACCACATAGCCAAATGCCACCAAATTTTAACAGCAGCTAGATACATAAATTATCTACAACTTTTGTATAAATAAGTTTCACAACAAAGCACATTATCATGAAGAACTTTGCTAAGATCCCAGATCTGTCCAGAAACCTCATTTGCAAGAAATAATTATTAACTTATGTTGCAAACATATAATTAGACAAAACCAACTTTACTAACATTTCATACATTACTAATGAACACCAGAAAACATAGTGTCAATTACTAAATAAATTCTTTTGATACATTTTCTTAATTTATTTAGATAATTAGGTGGAATTATGATCACAACATAAAGATGCTCAATAAATTCTATCAAAATTACAGGGGTCTACAAATGCTCCCAAAAGTATACTGTCCAAATTTCAATCCATTTGGACAAGTATATCAACCTCTAAGAAAAAGACAAATAGCTATTGAAATAAATCATGTGAGAGCAAGTTAAACTTAACACTCAATATTTTCTGTGAACACAAGGCCATATTATGAATCAACATCATAGAGCAACATCATAATAAGGTGATGGGACAACATTTTCTATTTTATCATTTATATATTATTTATAAGCTATTTATCAAGCCATAAACAAGTTAACTCAATACTTGAGCACACAGTAAGCAATGGCCATGAAATTTATACCATAGTACATCCATAGCATGACAAGCCTACCATAAAAATTTCACATCAATTGGAGCAACACAACTCAAGATATAAAATGACAAGCAATATAATGCAAATTTCCTTATTTATCAAGGTGAAATCAAAACCTTAAGAAAACAGTGAACAATTAGTGTGTTTAATATTTTTCCTAGCAAGTACATGTCATCACAAAATTAACAAAACAAGAATCACTATTTTTGGAGTTCTAAAACTCCAGATCTTGCTCTGGTTAAGTTTAAAGGAATTTTTAGAGTATTTTTAAAACTTAAATAAAGACATCAGAAAATATCTACAAACATATAGGATTTTATGACTCTACTGCATAGATCTCTTCTCAAGGTTTCCAAAACGTCCACATTTGCAAATTTTGGAATTACCTAGCATGAGATATGATTTTTAGAAGATTTATAAATTTTCTGAAATTCAAATCCAGAAATTACTCAAACCCTAATTAATGCAGGCGCACCCGGTTCAGTACCCACTCTCTGCCACCACTTAACCTGACATGAGGGACCCACGCACCGAGGGACCCACCTGTCATGAATACACAGAGGAAATACAGAGAGAGGGAGACTGCCTTCTTCTTCCTCACGGACGGCCGAGCAGGGGAGGAGACAGGGCCGGCCTGGCCTCGGGCCAGCGGTGGCCGGCGACGGCGGTGGACTGGTTGGCCGGCATCGCGACTGCCCAGCGCGTCCGCCTGCGTTGGCGGTGTGAGCTGAGGTGGCTCGTGGCCTCTTGGCCATGGAGGCAGGCGGCTGCGGCCGCGGCCATCGGCGGCAGACGAGCACCGGCAGCGGTGGACCGAGGGGAAGGCAGCGCGAGCACCGGTGAGCCCATGCGCGTCCATGGGACCGATTGGCTCAGCTCAAGGCGACCCAAGACGGCTTGGCCACATGGGGGCGGCAGTGCCGGTACGACCGTGCCGGCGGCGGCGACCACCGGTGGAAATTGGCCGTGGCGAGCACCCGCAAGAGAGGAAGGGAGGCATGGCGGGCAGGGTGGCGAGCTCTACTTGGCCTACGACCGAACCGTCAGCGAGAATGTTGGTGCGGGCACGAGCTTTGCTCGCTCGTCCATGGCGGACGTCCGTTCGCGCGCTGTGCATGCTCCGAGGGCGAGAGGCAGTGGGCGATAGGGAGTGGGGGAATGCTCTGGTGCTGCACGGACTTGCCAAACGCGAGAGGGAGCAGTAAGGCAGGGCAGAGGACATGGATGCACGGCGGTTTGGTGGGGGACGCGGCACGGGCATGGCCGCCACGCCACGGAGCACGCGTCGGCCGTCTTGGCATTCTGCCGAACACGTGTCTCGCGTCGCTGTGCCTGACTTGGAGACCGTTTTTGGGCCTGCTCGGGTCCGAATTTGGGTATGGGCCAATTATGAAAGTTGTTCATTTCATGATGCCCTACAACTCTTGTTTAAGGACCCTAGTCATTAGAGCAATGGATTAGGGAGTAATTAGACCTTAAGTTGACATTGTCGATGATTAATCTAACTTCGGTGTTTACTCCAATTAGTTGGTCAACAGTGGTCAAATCAATGTCAACTGTTGGTATATCCTACTCCCAGATCTAAGCTCCAACTTTCACATTTGGACCTACTCAAGTTGCTTAACGAAAACTTGAGAACGCGGGATGCCAATGTCGAAGACACTGAAATCAGGGCTTTAAAATTGTTAAGTGTTGGAAACAGTCCCAAATCTGACTTGTGGGCCCTTTTTGATCATGTTCCACACATTTTCATGACTTGACTCTTAAACAAAGTTTGTTCCTTATAAAATTCTCTACAACTTTGTAAAAGGGTGCACAGTCATGCAAAGCTTCTAGGTCACACTTTTGAAATGGTCAAACAAAAGTGTTCCAGGGTCCATACATGGTCAACCATCACTAAGAAGCACATTTAGGCGAAATGATCAACATGAACATTGTTTCATTAAGTGTCCTAAGTGTAGTTAAGGTGTTGTAGAGGCCAAACATACTCACCATGCATAGGTTGCACAAAAGTGTAGGCCTCACATGCCTTGAAACATAGAACTCAAGTGAAATACTATAGTCATTTCATGTGGTTGTTTCAAGATACATGCTACACATGTTCCACTAGGTTGTTCCACATGTGTCCATGATGTGTTGCACATGTTGCATTGTATGTTGCACAAACACTAGTTCCCATGGGATGTGAGGCAGGTTTTAGTTATAATCCAAACGAGCATATAACTTATCATTTCATGTGACTTTTTGATTCCAAACTTTATGAAACTTTTCCAGGGATCAATATAGATAGTTATTGATGTGAGACATGTGAAGATACTTTGATAACAACACCCAAGCATATATCTTTTAATTGAGCCTATATGTAAGCAAGGGTGCAATATCCAAGTTTAGGTTAGGGTTTATTTCCATAGGTTTAACTTTGGCATCGTCATCTCCACTAATCTATCGTGTTTGAGCTTAAACCCACTACTTAATTAGTGATAAACACCTGGGGTGTTACATACTTGTGAAGGGTTAGATCCTGAAAGCTCAGGCTATCACCAAAATAGCCGATTCCGAGAGTTTTACAGTATAACATGCAAACCGTCGACTATCTAATATAAAATAAGTTTATAAACCGATTAAATCCAACCTAATGTCTTTATCAGTGAGGTTCGAAGCGATGGCTGCTATGATAAAGACAACTGACTAAATTTAACAATCAATAAATCTATTTATATTTCAATAAAATCATGAAAACATATTATACACATGAAGGTGTGAGCTATTGGCTAAATAGCCAATTCAGATGGTTTTAAGATATAGCGTGCAAATAATCATACATTTCATACGAATAAATCTATGAACGAATCAAGTCTTAACCTATTATCATTATCAGTGAGGTTCAAAGTGATGGCAACTATGATAACAAGCAATAGATTAAAGCACAATAAGTAAAAAAATCTATTCATACTTCAACATAGTCTTAAAAGCACGCTATAAGTGAAAGTACGGACCATCGGCTACATAGCCGATGAAGAACATAGCAAACAAACAAGGTTATATTTAAGCATAAATAGATGCATTGGTTAATAATTTTCAATCTAAGGTGCTATCAGTGAGGGCCGAGGCGATACAGCTATGGTAGTGAATGATTATTAGCATTTCTTAGCGCAATCACCAAGTGAGGTGGTTTTAAGTCCATCCCCGGCAACGGCGCCAAAAATGCTTGTTGACATTTCTTAGCGCAGTCACCAAGTGAGGAGGTTCTAAGTCCATCACCGACAACGACGCTAGAAATGTTTGTTGGCATTTCTTAGCGCAATCACCAAGCGAGGAGGTTTTAAATCCAACACCGGCAACGGCGCTAGAAATGTCTGTTGGTATTTCTTAACACCATTACTAAGATTGAGTTCATCTTAGCAATGCCGCCAAGAAACACCAACTATGATAATCCTTAAAGATTACAGACAATATCCGCAAGCGTATGGGTCTATCGTTGTAGCATTTCACCTGGAAGTATTCAGGGTATCGTTATTTATATTTTTCCAAAGGAGGGCAAGGTATACATATTCAAGAATAGACATAAACATGATTACATACTTGCATAGTGGACCATAGTTTATAATAGGGGTAAAAACGTTATTTCATGGATAGTGGACACACATCTGGGCTAACCTCAAGGATAAAAGGAAAAAAAGAATAAAAGAATATATTCCTAAGTGGAGCAGGCATGTTCTAATATAGCCATGCAAAGAATAGATAATGATCATACAACATATATGGTTAGAGCTAGAACTAAGTGTCAGACAGGTCAGGAGGCCACTGAGTACTAGTCTGCTACTACTAAATTTTGACCCTGTTTCAACGCACGAAAAGTGTTGTAATAGGCCCAAAATAGTTGCAATAGCAAAAATAGCAACACTTTTTTCATTGGGAGGCGTTGCAGGCGCTTGCGTGGGTAAAGCTTTGGACAACACTTTTCTAGGAAGCGTCGCAAAATGTGTTTTGGATTTGCAACACCTAGGCGTTGCAACATAAGGTTTTGCTACGCTTATAGGTGTGGCAACAGCAACTAATGCAACACCTTAGGCGTTGCTGGACCTTGCAATAGCAACTTGGCCATGTCATAGCAAATGGTGCACTAGCAACGACGAACGTGTGTTGCAAGACAATGTATTGCCACGCATAATGCGTGTGGCAACAAGGGTTATGTCGCAACACCAAGAAGTGGTGGCAACATGTGCAATTGCCATGCCCAAGGTTTGGTTGCTATAAGGTGCCCCTCTATTGCATCGCATAACGAGTGTGGCAACAAGACCTATGTGGCAACACCAAGAAGTGGTGGTAACATGTGCAATTGCCACATTAACATTGTCGTTGCTATAAGGTGTAGCCTCTATTGCATTGCATAACGAGTGTGGCAACAAAACCTATGTAGCAACACCAAGAAGCGGTGGCAATATGAGTATTTGCCACATTCGCATTATCGTTGCTATAAGATCTGGTCGCTATTGCTATGCTGATTGTTCGTTGCTATATGATATATTGCCACGGAAAATGTTGTTGCCAATAGCCACTTTCACAACGATTTAGATAATATTGCAACGCCATTAATTAATTAGAAACTCAATAGACACCAATAAAGCATTTGAATAAAGACATGAAACCAAAATAAAGCATCCTCATGTGACAGTTTAGACTCCTACACCCTACCCGAACATGGGGGATTACAAGGGACGGACAGAGCTGTGACCACCTGCCGCCTAACCCTCAAATGTGGAGTAGGAAATGCATTCACCTATTTCTCTATACCCAAGCACCATGCTTGCGTACATAGAAACTACCCAAATTCCCCCAGGTCCCTGACCCTATGGACAGACAGGTAAAGAACATAGGCAAACCCGAAGGCACGATGAACTGCCACCTTAACTTAGCTCTAATTCTAAGCATATAATTCATACAAATGATTAAGCATAAATTTGAACATGTCAAGATCATAACACACAAACTATATGCTAGTTCATATATCATGATTATAACATGAAAACTATAGTCTAGTTCATATGCACTACTATATGAATGATATGAGAGCAAGAACTTGGAAGAACTCTTCATAGTATTATTCATACCAAAGTTGCTCTTTTCTTCCAAGGAGACAAGCTCTCCAAGTAGCTCTTGCCTTTGCTCACAAATACTACTAAAAGCCAAAGGAGACTAAGAGGTGGTAGTGAGGTAGAGCCTCCAAATGATGGTGTGTGTTGAAGGAGAGCTCCACCCTTGCTTTTATAGTGAATGAAGGATGGTTCAGCGTAGGTAAATTAGGAAACACCAAGGAACCGCCATAGCATGGCGACATGCAACCGCTAGAGGAGGCTGGGCCTAGGCCACACCGCACCCTGGCTGGCTTGCTTGACCACCATCTTTGCCAGGTGGGCTAGTGGCTGGGCCTAGGCTCCTCCCATGGTGGTGCTTGGCCTAGGTTTTTGCATGAAGGTGGGCTTCTCCATTTCTCTCTTTGTGCATTTCTGCTTTACGCTTTCTATTTGCGCCTTTTACTTGGATTTGTTTATTTTCCACTTGATTTCGAATGTATGACCTGCAAAATATGTTTTCTTGAATACAAGTGGAACTAGGTCAATAGTAAAGGCATATGTGTCAAAAGTATGTTTATTTCTACTGTTTTGGACTATAACTGACGGTTAGAATTGATCGTTAGTGACCACCAACAAATCCCCCAAGCTTAACCTTTGCTCGTCCTGAGCAAATAGCTAAGTACTTGGTTGTTGATTAGGAGTTGCTACTATACCAATACAATTCACAAGTGCCATGTCTATAACAAAGTATTCTTCCGCAATTCAAATAAGTTGGCATTTTTATCCACCCTTTACCTTGATCACTGTGGGGCATATAGCTTTTCCTAGTTCTTGGGCAGTTGCAAGATAGAACTATTGTAATAGAACTACTAATCATTCATTCTTTGATCGACCATCTATCTAGAGGTTTTATGAATTTTTGCAAAATAAATGTAAGTTCCTCAAATGATTCTCTCGATCGCTCAATGTGTATGAAACCTCACCAAGGCATTTGATTTTGGATTCTTTTTTATATCCTACCACTAGGCTTTTGAGTGGAGTTTTGGGTAGGTATAAAAAGTGGGCATACTCGCATCACATATTTTGCTAAGTTAAAAACCAGACCTCAAGGAGATGCAAGTCATACACTTTGATTAAGACGTGCAAGTGTGTGGAATTTTTATGACTTCCTAATTCTAAATATTTTTTTACTCCTTTGGATCATGAATCTCTCTTTTTTATGAGTGCCTTTTATTTGAAAGTATGGGCTATCTTTATTTCTTTCTTCTCTTTTTCTTTTCTTTTCTTCATGCTCTTTGGCATGCATTTTTTCTCTCATGCCTTTTGGCATGGATATTTTTCTTTTTCTTCTTTTCTCTCTCTTTTTTAGCATAGCCCATACTATTCTTTTTTAGCACATGAAATTTTTGAGAGAGACACATGATAGATGAATGGAGTAATTATTTGGTGGACGAAAAAAGGCATGTTTTTGCATAACTCTCAGTGTAAGAGTCAGCAGTTTATTTATGGGTGTACGTGTGTCTTGATCATGGGTGCATGATGAGAATCTCAATATGGGTCACAACAATTTGACAAAGCTCAATGCTCAAACAAGTAGCATATGAATAAGGTTTTAAACTTTGAATATCATGTCATATGGCCTTGGTAGGTATTCATAATCACTGAGAAACTTTTGATTTTAGCATTTTTTGAAAATAAAATCTCCGGATGTCAAGTCTCTCTTAGAACAAAGTCATAGTAAATTCTATTTGTACCATATCATAACTCGCAATAACTTAGAAAAGGAGCATGCATTCGCAACCCACAAGTTTTCAAGATTTAGGATATGACATTTTAAACCAATAAACTTAAATCTTGGGGAATATTAAGTTATAATCTAGGCACAGATGAATTATAGACAGAGCAACTATTCATCATTTCAACTTATGAGAAACAAAACATTCTTTAGACACATATGAGAGTGGAATAAATATTTTTGGTATTTTTATCATATTTTACTTTTTGGTATTTTTGCATTTTTAGATTTTTTAAATGCTAAAAAATAAATGCAGAAAATAAAATACGAAAATTAAAAGATACAAGGTACCTCTGCGGGAGTCCTCCCCTAAGCTAGCTTGAGACAGCAGTGTGTTGATGTTCGTGAACTATTCCTGCTGCGGTTGGTGCCACTGGGCCGCATTCTGCACGTGAGTGTTAAGTGTATTTTGAATCTCACATGTGCAGAGTTCCAACCCTCCAAGGCGGGTGTTGATGCCGTCCAACTCCTGACGGTCTAAAGTAGACTGTCGTGGATGGATAGGCGGTGGCAGTCCCTCAAAGTCAGAGGAATGAGCCTGTTGCTCATGCCATCCTGATCCTCTAGCCTCGTGCCACCCTAACCCTCCAGCCTCATGTGGGTGCGGAGCATACCCTAGCCAGGTTGATACCCGGGTGTGAACCCAGGTGTCTACATAGCTGGGAACCATCCCGCCATGTGTGTCTGAGGCACTGGTGGTATTGGTGTGGGCGGTGGCTGATTCGAGCTGCCATCTTCGTCTCTAGCCCTGCTTCTTGTTGACCTACGAGAAACAGAACTCCTGCGTGCTTCCTCTTGTTCAACAAGAGCGAAGGTGAGTGATGGGGATGCTCGTGATCTCGATGCATGGAGTAGAGATGTATGTCACATCTTGTCCTTCCAACGCACCAATACCAGTAGCAACACGAGTCACAAGGGACGTGCAAGAAATAGGGGTGGAAGCCTTGAATATTTCTAACCAATGTTTAAATATTTCTTTCACCGGAGAATTTTTTTCTTTTTAAGCATGGCATAGAGAATTTGCAATTCAGCATGATAAACATATCTTATGTCTTGCCTAGCAAACAAAGTCATGGCAATCCAAGGATGCATGAACCTCAAAGTTGGATGATGAATATTCATATTATGAGGTTGAAACTTGCCAACTACGTTTTGACCGGAAATTACTCTCCAAAATTCATGGCAATTAAAACCTTTGAGAGCATGATTCAAGTCAATTGATCATTTTGTACTAAAGCCTAAGTGAGAGCTGAGATTTCTCCATGTAAGAAAGTATTCCTCAAAAAGATAGAAGGTAATCCCACCCTCAATTTCTTGCAAAGAGTATAAGAATTGAATAGCTAGGAGGCAAGAACCTTGCTCGTCAACGGGAGCAACGTTCTCCTATCCTATGGCTTTTCCAAATGGTGGTGAATTCGGTGTCCATAACAATCTTTTCGAGGAGATCGGGGTCGAATGCCATCGTGTGGATGAACTCTCGGTCCTTGACAAGGTTGTATGCTTGCATCTCCTGAGCTCCCTCCAAGTTGAGGTGTGGATCATCATCACCTTCCTCCATCTCTTTCTTGTGCTCTTCCTCCGTTGGTACCATTTCTTCCTCTTCATGCATTGGGCTTTCTTCGGGCTCGGTGTGGTGCGTGCTTGAGCTTCCGCGGGAGTGACTTGAGCTCGCTCCCACGGCCTTCTTGAATGCACCCGCGATCTTTCTTTCGAATTTGCCCATGGTGAAGAAAGACAACAACACAAACTTGCAAACGGGGTTACTTAGTGAAAACAAATCAAACAACCTGCGAGCTTGGCTTGGTGGTGATGAATGTAGGAATTTTCTGCAGAGTTTCCTTGCACTCAAGCATTATGGAAAATATTTTTGCAAAGAGTGGAGCAAGTGAGAGTGAGAGGGAGTGAAAATGGAGAGTGTAAGGGTGAGGAGAGCTCAACCCCAGGCTCTTGGTATTTATAGCGCGAAGCACCGGCCGAGATGGGGTGTGAGCAACGGCTAAGAGCCGTTGGAGAAGTGCCAGCATCGGCGGCCTTGGGCAGGGTGTGCATGCACCCCAGTTGGGCCCGCTACTGCTCCCCTTTGGTCGGCTGCTTCCAACGGCTATCTGGGTGAGGTAACCGTTGGTGCTCCCCTTGGTTTTAAAAATTTGCTCCTGATTTTGTTTTTTCACAAAACTTTTATTATATTTTGAATTTTCATAAATATTTTAAAATAAAAAAAGAAATGATAACAGAAAAATCTATACTATCAGAAAATGATTTTTATTTTATTTTTTGAAAAGTTTATTTGAAGCAAAATTTTGAATTTTAAAATTTTGAAAATTTTGAATATCTTTTAAAAAAAGATAACTACTGATTTACCTTCGGCAAGGGCTCAACATTTATAGTCCGTCGGCAAGACTTCTCCTCTTCATTGGTCTAAAGCTACATGAGCAAACTCGGGGGAATTCTCGGGTTACCCTAGGATTTTCCTCGTGTTGTTGACAGGAATAGCGGTAGCAATTTGAGAAATTTGCGTCTTAATCATTTTATTAAAACTTAATTGATTCTTTACAGAGGAGGATAAACCATCAAGTTTGGAATTTATATTTTCAAATATTTTATCATTGTATGAAAGCTTTTTAGTTATGTTTTCATTTATTTTTGCCTGGCCTAAAACCAGGTCTTTCAGGTAGGTTGATTCGAATTAAAATTTGAGTTAAAATTTGAATTACCTCCTTGTGGGCGAGACTGATTGTTGCACCCATTATTATTCTGTTGGCGAAACATGTTGTTGATGTATGAAGCTTCTTCACGGGTCTTGGGGCAGTCATTCCCCGAGTGGCCAACTTCATCATAGACCTCACACCTTATGTGTGAGTCCATGGCCTGGACGGTTCTTTTCATGGTTTCCTTGCTGGCTGCACAATCATCCAGTATTTTTATCAATAGATCTATTTTTGCAGCAAGCATATCCGCCTCCTTCACGGAATGCATACCTTTTTGTTGTTTTCTTTCCTCTCCCCAGCTTTGGTTGGGTACCATCTTTTCGATGAGGACCTTAGCTGCATTGGCGGTGAGGGAAACTCCAGTAGCGGCATCGACGTGCCCCTTCGATATGGGCGTAAGCCCCTCATAGAAGTTTTGGAGTACGAGTCATTCCTCCATTCCGTGGTGCGGGCAGGCTTGGATGTAATCTTAGAGCCTCTCCCATGCCTCGGGGATGGATTCGAGTGAAGTTTGCTGGAAGTTGGAAATTTTCCCCCTCAGGGACTGGTTTTGTCCATGGGGAAAAACTTTGCGAGGAACGCCGCGGAACATTTGTCCCACAAGTCAATAGCTCCCTTGCTCTGGTAAAATCACTGTTTCGCCTTCCCCGTAAGGGAGAAGGGAAACAGACGGAGTCTGATGCTAGCTGGTACGACGTCTTTGATGACGATCATGTCACACAGTTCAAGGAAGTGTTGCAAGTGTGCACTTGCATCCTCACTAGGCAAACCACAGAATTGGTTTGCCTGTACCATCGTAATGAGGCTAGTCCGGAGCTCAAAGTTTTCGGTGCCCATGTTGACAGTGGGCCCAACGGGCACATTGGCAACAGCAGAGGTGGAGTAGTCACGGAGTGACCTGGCCATGAGTGAAGTAGTGGAAGGTACGGAGGTGACTGGTTCAACTGCTGGTGGAGTAGCAGAAGAAGTGGTACGAGACATGTTCTTCCTTAGAAGTACCTCCGGATTATCAGTGTAGTTGTTCGGCAGATCAAAACCATCATGTTTTCATTCCACAACTTGAAGAAAACAAGCAGCATTAGCATGCACAAACTACGGCTACCATTACATGCATGTGATCATTGTTCATGTTATAATAGATTCTTTTTAACCTATGCCCTCTCTGGCAACGGCGCCATAAATGTTTGTTGGTATTTCTTAGCGTAATCACCAAGTGAGGAGGTTTTAAGTCCATCCCCGGCAACGAAGCTAGAAATACTAGTTGGCATTTCTTAGCACAATCACCAGGTGAGGAGGTTTTAAGTCCATCCCCGGCAACAGCGCCAGAAATTCTTATTCACATTTCTTAGTGCAATCACCAAGTGAGGAGGTTTTAAGTCCATCGCCGGCAACGGCGCCAGAAATGCTTGATGGCATTTCTTAGCGCAATCACCAAGTGAGGAGGTTTCAAGTCCATCACCGGCAACAGCGCCAGAAATGCCTGTTGGTATTTCTTAACACCAATACTAAGATTGAGTTAATCTTAGCAACGCCACCAAGAAACACCAACTACGATAGTCCTTAAATATTACAGACAATATCCGCAAGCGTACGGATCTATCATTGTAGCATTTCACCTGAAAGTATTCAGGGTATCGTTATTTATATTTTCCCAAAAGAGGGCAAGGTATACATATTCTAGCATAGACATAAATATGATTACAAACTTGCATAGTGGACCATAGTTCATAACAGGGGTAAAACGGTATTTCATGGATAGTGGACACACATCCGGACTAACCTCAAGGATAAAAGGAAAACAAAGAATAAAATAATATATTCCTAAGTGGAGCAGGGATGTTCAAATATAGCCGTGCAAAGAACAGATGATGATCATACATATATGGTTAGAGCTAGAACTAAGTGTAAGATAGGTCGGGACGCCATTGAGTACTAGTCTGCCAGCATCCTCATGTGACAGTTTAGACTCCTACACCCAACCTGAACATGGGGGATTACAAGGGACGGACAGGGCTGTCACCACATGCTGCCTACCCCTCAACCATGGAGTAGGAAATGCTTTCACTTGTTTCTCCATACCTAAGCACCATGCTTGCTTATACAAAAACTACCCAAATTCCCCTGGGTCCCTGACCCTATGGATCGACAGGTAAAGAACTTAGGCACACCCGAAGGCACGATGAACCGCCACCTCAACTTAGCTCTAATTCTACTCATATAAGTCATATGAATGATTAAGCATAAAGTTGAACATGTCAAGATCATAGCAAACAAACTATATGCTAGTTTATATATCATGATTATAACATGAAAACTATAGTCTAGTTCATATGCACTACTATATGAATGATATGAGAGCAAGAACTTGGAAGAACTCTTCATAGTATTATTCATACCAAAGTTGCTCTTTTCTTCCAAGGAGATAAGCTCTCCAAGTAGCTCTTACCTTTGCTCACAAATACTACTAAAAGCTAAAAGGGACTAAGAGGTGGTAGTGAGGTAGAGGCTCCAAATGATGGTGTGTGTTGAAGGAGAGCTCCGCCCTTGCTTTTATAGTGAATGAAGGATGGTTCCACTCAGGTAAATTAGGAAACACCAAGGAACCGCCGTAGCATGACGGCATGCAACCGCCAAAGGAGGCTGGGCCCGGGCCGCGCCGGGTGCAGCCGCACCTGGCTGGCTCGCTTGACCACTGCCTTTGCTAGGTGGGCTGGTGGCTGGGCCTGGGATCCTCCCGTGGTGGAGCTCAGCCCAAATTTTTGCATGAAGGTGGGCTTCTCCATTTCTCTCTTTGCGCATTTCTGCTTTACCTTTCTATTTTGCGCCTTTTAGTTGGATTTGTTTATTTTCCACTTGATTTCGAATGTATGACCTGCAGAACATGTTTTCTCGAATACAAGTGGAACTACATCAATAGTAAAGGCATATGTGTCAAAAGTATATTTATTTCTCCTGTTTTGGACTATAATTGGCGGTTAGAATTGATCGTTAGTGACTGCCAACAACAATAGATTGAATTTTACTAACCGATAAATCTACTTAAAATTAAATATGCCTTGAACGCCTACTATGTTTTGATCAAAATCGAGATAAAATAGCCGATCTAGTAGAATTCATCATCAAAATAATAGTCAATTGTGATGTAGTAAAAAGACGATGAATTTATATGATGAGGTGCCGTCTATCTCGGTCTTGATCAGGTAAATTGGTGATATTGCTATAATTGGTGAAGAAACTAACAATAGCAAGATCGTAACTGGTGAATCTACTAAAAACAGCAAGGAAGCCTTACTAATCTCTAATAGATTCGATAACTTGTGATTTGATCTAAACCAAGCAGTGAGGTCGTAAAGATGCAGCTTTACATGATATAGATACAAATTGATAACTAACTTATATCAAACTCGCAGTGGAGGTCAATGATGATGCAGCCATACGAGATAAGATACAAGTCATGACGGTACTCACAAACAAACCGGAGATCGGCTCAACCAAACTGTAATACCCATGGAAAGAAACCTCTTAAAGGGTTATTATTTGGAGACACTCTATAGATCGATGGTGAATATGGCAAATCCCCTTTCCTCCCTATCGTTGGTGAGGTCACCAAATCTAGAGAAGAATGAAGACTAATATGAGGTGGATAGGACTTGAGTCACAAGAGCCATCGCGTGAACTAGTGGAACAAAGTTGACATAGGTCGATTCTTATTATATATACGCTTCTGCTTTGTAACGACAATAGCTGTTATGTTTTATCAATTTGTGCCTATAATGGCTATCGTCTTAGCAATAGCCCCAACATTAACAAAGGTGGTGCAAAAACCACAAATGCAAATAATGGAACAAAAATATCCAACATAGTTGGACAAAGACATATCTACCTAGCTTGTTATGCATATATCACTAGATGTTATGCAACCACTTCAAGAAAACCTATCTAAAAATTTGGAAACTTAATGATTTGCCACAACTTAACCATGGAAGAAAAATTCACAACAAGGAGATTACTTGAATAAAATAAGAATAGCAAAGCTTTCACCACTAGTGAGGTCATGATAGGTGGTTGAGACCTGAGTCATGAGAGCCACATCAAGGAGTAGAATTATATTTTGTGTTCGGCTAGCTAAAGTACATAGAATGCAACTTAACGGCTTTAGGTAGAAGTTACGTAACTGACCGCCTCTGAAAAAACGCTCGAGACTTTTTGGAGACATGAACATTTTTTGCTCATATATGTAAATAAAAGAGCTTACCTTCTAGAATTATTCTTTTTGCGGTGAATCAAGTGGCAGAGATGAAGGATTCTCTAAGCTCGAAACCTTGACTCACTATGCCAAAACAGCACAAAAGAGACACCTCAATAGTGACACAGAACTGAAACGCGTCACTAATAATAATACTAGTGACGCGGGTAGACAACACGCGTCGCTAATAAGTGGTTGCCCATGCCCCAGGAACAAGACGCGTCACTAATGAGACAATATCAGTGACTCATCTAATGAAAACGCGTCACTACTAATTGGAGTGACGCGTTTTAACAAGGCGCGTCACTACTATATGGCTATAGAAGTGACACTTCTCAACAAAACGTGTCACTGGTAATTGAAGTGACGCGTTTTGTTTGGACGCGTCACTGATATAAGGAGATATTAGTGACGCTTCTGAACTGAACGTGTCACAGCTAATAAAAGTGACGCGTGTTTGCTGGACGCGTCACTGATATGGAGACGTATCAGTGACTCATCCTATTGAGCCGCGTCACTAATTAGCTGGCCGGAGAATTATTACTTGTTTATTCGAGAGCTTATCTTGCTGGGCCATCTGATCCATTCACCTTCTCTCAATGCACCAATCTTAATGCATCATTATTTCCCCTGTTGTCTCTCTTCCTGTTCGCACAAAGTCATCATTTTTCACCGCCGCCCATCTTGCTGGACCACGGCAGCCCCCACCCCCAGCTCCCGCCGGTGGCAGCCCCCACCCTGGCACCTGTAGTCCCGGCCAGCATTGCCCCGTGGCCAGCACCTCAAGCTCCGGCAGTCGCAGCCGCCGACCTCTAGCTCCGGCCATCGCCACCGCTCACCTAGGCACCTGCAGCTCTGTCTGGGGCTCTGCCGCCCGACGCTGCAGTAGCACTAGCCACGCCCGCCCCCTGCCGCCGCTCACCAGGAACATCAGCACGCACCGCCTCTCTACAGCTGCTGCAACGCCCGCCTCGACCAGGAGCTAGGGGCGGACGCACGGGGGAGCCCTCGCTGACCGTAGCACTGCGTGGAGGCGTCGGCAGATCCGCCCACGCACGGCCAGCCGCCCTGCCCCCCATGGGAGCCCTGCTGCCTGCTGCACAACTGCAATCTGCATTAGTGCGGTAAGTAATTTTTTATTCCGCCGTGCAAGATAGCCGCTCAGTTCTTAGAGTCCTCAATTGATTTGGAAAGTCGGTGGAGTAGTCTAAACATGCTGCACTTGTAAAAAGGAAGTAGCTAGGGGCTTGGTTTAGGCATATTATTTTTCTCACTGAACTAATGCAGAACACCCCAAATGAAGTAGCTAGAGTGCTCAATTGGTACCAAATTTGCTTTTTTTAGTCGAATTAGAATCCTTGCAACTGCCAAACTATGTAGATTTTGATCCATGTCCTCAAACAGATTGGTAGACCTTTTGTACAAGTGAATTTAGAAGAAATTTTCGGATGACATGGCCACATGGGACCTCAGGATCTGTCATGAGCTCTGACCTTTGGTAGACCTTATATTCTTCTTTCTCTGAAGTGGTGCTTGGTTAGAAACGACAGTGACAGTAAAGCAATAACCATGCTTCTCTAGGTTTTCTGTGAGTAAAGTCTTACCCAGTCAAGTAATGGGTGACCATTTATTTTAAATTTACTCAATGTAGATGTATAATTTACTTTTCTGCTAATTTCTTACAGGTTGATGTTAAGTACAATTTCTTGGCATAGTATTGCTCTGACGCTTGCCGATGCAACTTATAATGTGGAAAACAGATACTAAAGCATGAGTGTTGAGAAGATCACTGATTCTAGGCATTCTCACTTTTTGGTGGATTCCTCTGTGACTTCTTCAAGTTTGTCTGCCTAGTGAATTAGCTTACTGGAGTAAAGCATATTTGTGGCTTGCAAACTGTTCTCGGAGATGGAACTGCAAATAGTAAGTTGAAAATTCCAGCTACCTGCAAGAAGTGAAAATAAAGTCTAGATCACCCCCCAACTATGGGGGTGGTCTATTTAACCCCATAAACTATGAAACGGTCTAATTTACCCCCTTAACTTTCCAAAACCGTCTACTTTACCCCCTGGGGCAGTTTTGGACGGCGGTTTGCTACCGTAACCATGGTTTTGCTACAGTAGCCGAATCTTTAAAAAATCATATTAAATCATATAAAAATCGTAAAATGAAAAATCTAATTTTGTTGGACTCCACATGAGTAGATCTACACAATGAATATATAATATGGTATGCTTTAGTACAAAATTTTTGCTATAGCTTTAAATTTATTAGGATTTTCTAATAAATTTAAAGCTACAGCAAAAACTTTGTATTAAAGCACACCATATTATATGTTCATTGTATACATCTACTCACATGGAGTCCAACAAAATTAGATTTTCCATTTTACGATTTTTCTGTGATTTACTATGATTTTTAAAGATTCGGTTACTGTAGCAAAACCATGGTTACTGTAGCAAACCGCCGTCCAAAACTGCCCCGAGGGTTAAAGTAGACGGTTTTGGAAAGTTCAGGGGGTAAATTAGACCGTTTCATAGTTTGGGGTTAAGTAGACCACCCCCAATAGTTGGGGTGATCTAAAGAATTGTCACTAGTATCTATTCAAATAGAGACTACTATTTTTATATTAGTGACGCATGTACTGAACACGCGTCGCTAGTATCTAAATATCAGTGACGCGTTTTTACGCGTCACTAAATTGTCCACATTAGAGACGCAACAAAAGTGACGTGTCTTTTCCGCGTCACTGATGAGCCTCTGGACGCGTCACTCATCTGTTTTTCTGGCATAGTGACTCTTTCCTCTTCCTCTAAGCGAGTGTGCGAACACGTGACCCATCGCGTGGTGGAGTTCGCCTGAGACAATACGAGGACGTACAAGGGCGACGATGTCGTCCCGGCGGACTCGCGCTCGATGTGCACCAGCAGCAGCTCCTTGCATTAGTTTGTGAGGCCCGAAGGGCTCCTACGCTATTGGGGCTCTGTTGGGCTGGATAGCAGCTTTCGTTTGGTCTTGTTTGGGTCTCTTTCGAAGCCAGTATGGGTGTAGGCACCGCACCGTTCCCGACACATGCGTTTTCCCGGCCCAATTAGTCTCTGCAGAAATCCTTCCTGCGCCGTGTGTTGGGCCGACCGGTCATCGGGCCTAGAAAGTGATCCATATACCATACACAATTGAAACGGTCTTGGCGCTTGACACCGACCAGGTTGATGTAGTGTTTGTACACATCCTTACGCGTACGCGTTAGTTGGTGTTGAATTTTGAGCTCAGTCTGGCCTACTAACATGCTGCACGTCTTCACTATCAACTCTCAGCTGATGTTACCATCGATCGACCGGCCGGCTGCTTCCTATGACTACGAGCACCGTCGAGAACGCGAGGAGTTGACAGTATCATTCCAACTCCTACTCACTTTTTTTTTGCCGGTGAACTCCTACTCACCCTACAATATATCTTAATATGTCTACCTGCTCGATATGTATAGCAGTACTAGCTACTACGCGCGTACATACTGAGTACGTCCGACAAGGCACCAGTTTCTCGCGTGCGTGTCTCTCTCTGTGTATCATGTAGATGTGTACCGACCATGCGACGGCGACTCGAGAACGAATCGCGTCGGTGACATGCATGCATGTATGTACGTGCATCCGACAAAGGCACCGGTATGTCCTGTAGCCACCGTGCGACAGAGAGCGAAATCGCACTGTGCATTTTACGTACTGGGAATGCGACGGGTAGTTTCCGAGTCGCTCCGTTAGTTATTTCTATATATTGGCATTGCCTGAGCCGTGCCACGTGAAGCTAAGAGCATGTTTAGTTCGTTCTATTAAACTTTAACAGGTGTTGACTATATGGTTGATCATAAGGTATTCGAATACTAATAATAGACTAATTAGGCTTAATAGATTTATCTCGTAAATTAATCTCAATCTGTGCAATTAGTTTCGTAATTAGTCTATGTTTAACACTCTATGCATATGTCTAAACATTCGATGTGATAGGTGTTAAAAAAAACAAGGGAAACCAAACACCCCCTAAGTCCTGATGCCTCTTCTTTTCAAGACTTGGACTCACAGAGATCACCCTAATCTACAAGCAGCCGAATCTGTGAGGTGTGCAGTGACACCATTCAGGAGATCGACTTAGGCCACTAGTCCACAGGCTGAAGAAACCACCTTCCTTCTTAGTGCAGTTACTAAATTTTGAATTGTGAATCAAACCCATTTGTTATGGAAACATATCATTCTCCATTAGCCTAAAGACTAATCATTGGTCAATACTCAGTTGCAGTAATCATTACTAGTTATGATCACGAATGCCTATTATAAAATGGGTCTCGAGCTTTTGTTTCTCTCTATTATGCAAGGGTTGCAAATCTTAAGATTGATGAAGTCACCATATTTATACCTCGCTTCGACGTTCGAGGACTACATGTTGTTATTTGTAGATATAAGGATATATATATATATATGGAATTATCTCATAAGAAATTCTAGAAGTGCGCACACGTCTTTCACATGAAACATATTCTCAAAATGTTACGGTAGTGAGATTCCGTAAGGGTGTCCGAATGGCATCTCAAGTAGCTAGTGAGATGTATTTTTTATATTATTGTCGGTGTTCGGTCCCGAGGGGTCCTAAACCAACGAGTAAATGCTGCGTGTCCCTTTCCTGGATGGTGATGCAAGGAGAACACACGGGGGTTTATCCTGGTTCGGGCAAGAGAAGGCCCTACGTCCAGCGGGGGGGAGAGATTTGTATTTCCTTGCACCGAGGTGCTTGTGTAGGGGTTACAAGCTTGCGAGAGAGGGCGGTGAGCCCAGGTCTCAAAAGGAGAAAAAAGGAGTACAAGGTGATTGCTTGAGATGTTGATCTCTATCTTGTGTCTGGCTTCTTGTTGTCCGTTGTCCTCTGTCCCCGTTGTAGAGCCCTGGCCTGCCCTTTTATAGGGCGAGTGGAGGCCAAGACAACGGGGAGCCTTGAGATGATGTTTTGTCGATCCCTATTAAGGTGACTGTTACGACGTGCCCTAGGAATGGGAGGCCATCCTCGGACACCACGGTGACGTAGTGGACGAGACGCTGAAATGACCCAGAGCGCCGTGACACACCGTCCTCCCTTCCCTGTTGAGTCGTGTTGGGCGTCGAGGCCGGGTCGAGGCCGAACGGATAAGTCCGAATCCCCGGGATCGCGGTGTACGGACTTTGTCGTATCCTCCCTCGAGGGTGATCAGTGACGTACAGTGCCCGGTAAGGTGGGTACAGTGACGGTTTTCACCTCCCATCACGGGATGGACGGTAAAACAGTGAAGACTGACACTTGCATTGTTCCCACGTCGACCCTGATCGCAGCCATGCTGGTAGGTGGTAGTAGGTAATCGCATTAAATGCTATGGCTCTTGTCCTGGGGTAGGTGAAGAGAAGGGGTCGTGCGTCTTGACCTGGGGTTCACGCGAGTCGGAGTGCGGTTGAGGTACTTCGCCGCGCGGGACGAGGCGCGGTCGAGGCGTCCCGTCGAGGGGGCCTCATACGAGTCGGAGATGGGGTGCGGTCGAGGCACTCCGTCGAGGGTGCCTCGTACGAGTCGGAGCCCGGAGCGCGGTCGAGGCACTCCGTCGAGCTGCCTTCGTACGAGGCGGACCCGGTGTGCGGCCGAGTTTGGGCGCGGCTTAGTCGTTTTGATTTTTATTATCGTTAAATGTAGGTACCCCTATACTATTGGTACCGACAGTAGCCCCCGAGCCTTTTGGTGAGTGTGCGATCACTCTCCTAGAGGCTTTTTGCCGATGAACTGGAGTCGTAGCGCCGTTGACTTCTCCGGTGGGGGCGCGCGAGCGCACCCGCCGGGTGTAGCCCCCGAGGCCTCGGTGGAGTGTGAAGACTCCTCCGAGGTCTTTTACGTGTCTTATTGGGGAGTAGTTTGATGCGGTCGAGCCCCCAAGCCTCGTGCGCACGAGGTCGATCGGAGTCCCGGCCGTCTTCTACTGTGCGACCCTCACGCTCCTCCTGCAGAGAGGAGGAGGAGGGGTGGAGAACGCCGTACTACCCCGTTTGGGCGAGTTCCGACGATCTCCGGCGAGCTGCTAGCGGGGGAATTCGAGTGAGAGTCCGTGCTCTAGTCGTTAGGAGTTGGCTCGTGGCCCGGAGGCACTCTCAAAAATGCCAAGGAGTGGTCGTGTGGATGTCGGTTCCCTGCGACAGGATCCGAGGGCTCGATGCCTCCCCCGAGGGGATTCCTACGTCGACCTCCTCTTTTGGCCTCGAATACGTCTTGGGGTGCCTCGAGAGCGCGGCTCGAGCCCTGGCCATGTACGGGCGCATCCCTGGTCGTCCCTAACTCTGTTGCTCGAGGGCGGCTGTCGAACCCGGGTCGAGGGCCAGCTCCCATTCCTTCGAGACTTATGACGGGCTTAGGGCCCGTTTAGCATCTAGGAATATCCATCCGTGGATCTCGCCCCGCCCGTTAGCCAGGCGCGTCTTTTTAGGGCGAAACCGGCGCGGTAGTGGGCGACGTGGCGTTCGGTTACGGCGTGGGGGACGGCCACGTGCCCGGTTCCTGCAAGACGTGGGGGGAACGGTTAGGTGAGCGCATTTAATGCGGGAAACTGTTCCTACCTTTTCGCGCGGCCGTTGGGCTTCCACTGGGCATATAAAAGCAAAACCTAGGGTTCCGCGTTCCCCACCGGTTCCTTGTGCTCTTGCCATCTTCTTGCCCCAGATAGCCCTTGCCTTCTTGTGTTTTTCCGCCCACATCGCCGCCGCCGCCGCATCTTCTTTGCCCACCCTCCTTCCGACAGCACCGATGGCAGGAAAGAGCCAGATCCTTCCCGCCGACGACTGGGCCACCTCCTCGGTGACGGAGAGGAGGTTGGAAGAGTTGGTCGAGGACGGGCTGCTGCGGCCGAGGACGAGTCGGTCGCAGCCGGAGTGGATCGCGCCGCCCGTTGCCCATCGGGAGCCGGCGCCCCCTGAAGGGTACGTGGTGAGCTTCGTTTGCTTCCACGAGAGGGGGTTTGGCGTACCGGCATCTACCTTCATGCGCGCGCTCCTCCACTACTACCGGGTGGAGCTTCACCACCTCGCCCCCAACGCCGTCGCGCAGGCCGCCATCTTCGCGGTGGTCTGCGAGGGCTACCTCGGGGTGGAGCCGCAGTGGAACCTGTGGCTTCACCTCTTCAAGGCTGAGCTCTTCGCGAGGAGGGTGGGGGAGAAGGGCGTGCTGGCCGCGGCTCGAGTAGGGAGCTGCGTCCTGCAGGTGAGGTCGAGCCGAGCGGATCTGTATATCCCGGCTCGCCTCATCTCCTCGAACAGCGGGTGGCACGAGGGTTGGTTCTATCTCTGCAACGATGAAAATCAGTTGCCGAGGTACACCGGCCGCGTGCTGACCGCTCGAGAGGACTGCTGGACGTACGGAGTGCCGGAGGCCGAGAAGCCACGCCTGGACCCGCTGCTGGTGGCGCTGCAGCAGCTGCGCCTTCGGGGCTTGACGGTGGCGGCGGTGGCTACGGCCTTCCACCGCCACAGGGTGATGCCGCTGTGCCGGCGTCGTCTCCGCCTCGACCAGATGACCCCGGAGGCGTCTCTGGAGGGGACCCGAATGTCCCACGAATCCCTGGGCCTCGAGGAGGTCCTCCGGTGAGCGCGCCGGATGGTGGGGAACTTCAAGGTGGAGGAAGCCAACCGGGTCCCCATGAGGCCTACGGAAGGGTTCGAGCCCGTGGTAAGTACCTTTGGGCTCGCATGTTTTGCTAGTTTCATTTATTTTTGGACTTCGCTAATCTGGTCGAGGCCGGCGCGTAGGATTTGTCGGCGCTGCGGGAGACGCGGCCGCCAGTCCCAGAGGACCGGCCCGCCCGGGAGGCTCGACGCCAGCACGCCTCCAAGAAGAAGCAGACCAAGGAGACGGCCAAGAAGCGGGCAGTCCGCAAGGCCAAAGAGGCGGAGGCGCTGAAGAAGCTCCGGCGCCAGCAGACCATCGAAGGGGTTCCCCTGGCGCCGTCGCCCTCCGAGACGGTCTCGGGGGAGGACGACGACAGCAGCGGTGAAGACGACGACGCTCTGTCGCGGTATGATGCTGCGACAGGTTTGGGGGACCTCCCCGACATCCGCCCCCTACTGGAGCCCATCGGGGGGTCGTCCTCCTCGGTCGTCGTGGTCGAGGAGACCGAGGAGGAGGAGGAAAAGGAGAAGAAGGAGAAGAAGGAGAAGGAGAAGGAGAAGGAGACGGGCCCCTCGACCGGAGGGGCCGCTTTACCCCGGACCCAGCGAGAGGGGTCGACGGGGATGCCTGCACCAGCCCAGGCCTCGCAAGCTCGGGCAGGGGCTGGGACGGTGGTGCCTGCGTCGTCATCGGCGGCGCCACCGACAGGCGTGAGAACCCGAGGCCAGCTGGCCTCGGAGGCACAAAAGGCGCAGGGCAGTGCGCCGGCCAGGGCCCCGAGGAGTGCTCGGCCTGCTGGTGGGGCTGCTGCGAGGCCATCGTCGGCCGCCCCGGGAGGCTCGGATCGCGGGGGGTCGAGGCCCTTGGTGCCGATTTCTGGGTAAGTGTTTGTGCTTAGTTGTTTCGCCTTTCTCTGGATCCGTTGGCTGACCTTGTCTCTTCTCGTTTTGTAGTTTAAAGCGGAAGGCGGAGCCGATGGGGCCTACCCCTGTGAAGTCACTGCGGGCCAGCGCCGTTGTCCTTAACCGGACGGCGGAGCAGGACACGGCCGGGGTTCAGCGAGTCGAGGCCGCACTGGAGTGCCAGCGACAGCAACAGGGGGCGGCCCAGACGGCATCAAGTGCCTTGGCGGCTGCTGGCTCCAGCCCTACCGCGGAGGGGTCGGATCCGGCGGAGACGGTGGCGCCCAGCACGGGCGAGGCGGAGCCCAGGCCGTTGCCTACGGCCGAGGCTGCCGTCGAGGCCGTAACGGCCGAAGCATCCGTCCGCGACGCGGAGCGGGCGGGTGCAGACGTGGCTATGGAGGAAGTCCCGCCGGCGGCGGGACAGGAGCACTACTAAATTTTGACCCTGTTGCACCGGCCAATTTTTGATGTTATAGGTCTAAAATAGATGCAATAGTTCGGTGTCACATCAATTTCTCGTTTGATGCCAGCCGATGCAAGTGGTCTTGATGCAATAGCCTTTCGCATCGGTTACATGTGGTTGATGCGAGAAGTAGCTATTGCATCGTCCATCCGTTGTCTCTTGCATCAAAATTGAGAGATGCAATAGCTTATTGCATCCAAATCATGTTGATGCAATACATCTATTGCAATGGCTATCGTTCGATGCAATAGACTATATTGCATCCACATTAGGTTCGATGCTATATAATCTATTGCATCACTATTTTGATTTGATGCAAGAGGTTCTATTGCATCACCATTTTGGTTCGATGCAAGAGGTTCTATTGCACCACCATTTTGGTTCGATGCAATACGAACTATTGCATCGACATGAGGTTGGATGCAATTCAAACTATTGCATCGACATGAGGTTGGATGCAATTCAAACTATTGCATCGACATGAGGTTGGATGCAATTCGAACTATTGCATCGACATGAGGTTAGATGCAATTCGAACTATTGCATCGACATGAGGTTGGAAGGACAACCAATTATTGCATCGAATAAATTACACAAAATTCATAACAACAACAACAACAACATAGCCTTTTGTCCCAAGCAAGTTGGGGTAGGCTAGAGATGAAACCCAAAAGAGACGAGAAAACAGGGAGACACAAGGGGGACAAAAAGGGCACAAGACAAAAAGAGGTCACGGTTCAGGCACGTTGATTGCCAATCTCCAAGCGCTCCTATCCATAGCTAAATCCTTGGGGATATTCCACTCCTTAAGATCTCTCTTAACGGACTCGTCCCACGTTAGTTTAGGTCGACCTCTACCGCTCTTTACATTATCGGCCCGCTTTAGAACTCCACTACGCACCGGCGCCTCAGGAGGCCTCCGTTGGACATGTCCAAACCATCTCAACCGATGTTGAATCAATTTCTCCTCAATTGGTGCCACCCCAACCCTATCCCTAATATCGTCATTCCGGACTCTATCCCTCCTTGTGTGCCCACAACACCAACGCAACATACGCATCTCTGCTACACTCAATTGCTGGACATGTCGCCTTTTTGTAGGCCAACACTCAGCACCGTATAGCATCGCCGGACGAATCGCCGTCCTATAGAACTTACCTTTCAGCTTCTGAGGCACCCTTTTGTCACAGAGGACGCCAGAAGCTTGACGCCATTTCAACCAGCCGGCTGAAATTCTATGCCTAACATCTTCATCAATGTCTCCGTCCTTTTGTAACATCGACCCTAAATACCGAAAAGTATCCTTCTTGGCCACCACTTGCCCATCGAGGCTAACGTCTCCCTCCTCATGCCTAGTCGCGCTGAAATCGCACCTCATGTACTCGGTCTTAGTCCTACTAAGTCTGAACCCTTTCGACTCTAACGTGTGCCTCCATAGTTCTAACTGCCTATTAACCCCTGCCCTACTGTCGTCAACTAGCACCACATCATCAGCAAAGAGCATACACCAAGGGATATCACCTTGTATGTCCCTTGTGACCTCATCCATCACCAAAGCAAATAAATAAGGACTCAAAGCTGACCCCTGATGCAGTCCTATTTTAATTGGAAAGTCACTGGTGTCGCCATCACATGTTCGGACAAACGTCACCACATCCCTGTACATATCCTTGATGAGGGTAACGTACTTAGTTGGGACTTTGTGCTTTTCCAAGGCCCACCACATGATATTTCTCGGTACTTTGTCATATGCCTTCTCGAGGTCAATAAAGACCATGTGCAAGTCCTTCTTCTGCTCCCTATATCTCTCCATCAATTGTCGTAATAAGAAAATCGCCTCCATGGTCGACCTACCAGGCATGAACCCAAACTGATTTTGGGTCACATGTGTCACTCTCCTTAGGCGATGCTCGATAACCCTCTCCCAGAGCTTCATCGTATGGCTCATCAACTTAATCCCACGATAGTTAGTACAACTTTGGACATCTCCCTTGTTCTTGAAGATCGGTACTAATATACTTCTCCTCCATTCTTCAGGCATCTTGTTAGACCGAAAAATAAGGTTAAAAAGCTTAGTTAACCATACTATCGCTTTGGCGCCTAGGTATCTCCACACCTCAATGGGGATACCATCAGGGCCCATCGCTTTACCTCCCTTCATCCTCTTCAAAGCCTCTCCGATCTCTGCCTCCTGAATTCTCCTCACAAAGCTTCTGTTGGTATCGTCAAATGAGTCGTCCAACTCAAGGGTAGGACCCTCATTCTCCCCATTAAACAGCTTGTCGAAGTACTCTCTCCATCTGTCCTTGATCTCCTCATCCTTCACCAGAAGTCGATCTGTCCCATCCTTGATGCATTTTATTTGGTTGATGTCCCTTGTCTTCCTCTCGCGGATTCTAGCCATCCTATAAATGTCCTTCTCCCCTTCCTTCGTGCCTAGCCGCTGATAAAGGCCATCATACGCCTGACCTTTTGCTACACTCACAGCTCGCTTTGCAACCCTCTTCGCTATTTTATAGCTCTCGATGTTGGCTGCACTCTTGTCATGGTGGAGACGCTTGAAACACTCCTTCTTCTCCCTAATAGCCCTTTGCACCTCGTCATTCCACCACCATGTGTCTTTCGCTTCCCGTTTGCCTCCCCTACTCACGCCAAACACTTCCGAAGCCACCTTCCGGACACATGTTGCCATCTTTAGCCACATGTCGTCGGCATCTTCTCCTTCTTCCCAAGGCCCCTCGTCTAGCATCCTCTCCTTAAACGTTTGCGCCGCTTCCCCTCTAAGCTTCCACCACTTCGTTCTCGCAATCTTGGCCCGTTTGTCCCGGTGGACACAAAATTCATAAAATTACAAAATTCAATGGCACAAAAAGGCAATCATATTAATAACTTGGATCATAAGCATTCAATAGTTTGTACAATGTAAGGAAGTCAAATGCCTTCCTATTTCCAAATAGGTAATTGCAAAGTTGAACTGCTTTACAAACCACTAACTTATGGTACAAATAGGCAATCATGAACAAAAATACATGTCTCTTAGCACAGATCAATATGACATCTTTCTCGTTGCACAATATTTAATTCATTTCAACTTGCCGAGACTCCCTCAAGGTTGATCTTCCTGAAAAAGTCAAAATGACATGCATTAGTAATATATATAGTTGATCACACAGTTGGAATCAAACATAGACAAGACATGTATAAGTGAACAAAGTTCATGTTAATATTCTGGACAACAACTTAAAATGACACCTGATTGCTCATACCTTTCCTCCTTTCTTTCTGCATTGTCGCTTTTTATTTGCAGCAGTATTCCTCAGTGTTTGTGTTGTAATAAATGTCACTGTCTCATTATTATCTTTATCATTTGAGAAAAGTGATCTGTTGGCGCTGCTTCTGAGAACTCTAGGTAGGATACTATTCTGTTTGCTCAACAATACGCTGTCTACTACAGTCTGTAAAAACCAGAAGATTTGAAGGGAGCAATCACCACTTAGCAATTCTAAGAATCTGTTTAACTACAGGTGATAATTTTGAAGTATATTACCTGTTGCACAGGTTCTGATCCTTGGATGGGAGTGGGCACAGCAGCAGGTTCATTATGTGTGGGAAGGACAGATTCTGTACCAGCCTTCATATTTAAAAAAAAGATTCAAACTTTATGTAAGATTAAATGTAGGTATCCATTACATTGCAGTTTGCATTTATCAAAAAATAATACCTTTGCTAAATCTGCACCTTCATTTGCACTAACCATATTTTCAATACCAGTAGCATTAGTTGTGAGTTCTGAAGGATGAGTGGCTGTTTCTGTAGGCTGATGGGCTATTGTGGTTGGTGCAGCATTCTTGCATTAGAGTTATAAGGAGAAACATTAGTAATCAAGCTTAACTAAAATCAATGATGTTGGTAACAATTAAGTAGTATTATTACCAAAGGCGGTGCTTGATTTTGTTGTTTGATTAGTAAAAAAAGCTCTTGCCTTAGTTCTTCTCTAATCTTGCTACTTGTACTCTCCAGTTGATGTTGCAGTTGCTGAATTTTTTCCTTGTCGCTCTCCCTCTCAGCGGCTTGAATAGTAAGTTGTTCTTTTAACTTCTCTACCTCAGCTTGCATCTCACTATTCTTCTGTTGGGCTGCTGCTGCTAATGCAGATGCACGAGCTTGCTCTTCAATTCGTTCATTCATAAGTTGGCTTCGGGTCGGATACTTTGCCAAGTATCCATGTCCAGGACCTTTTTTGCTCCTGCATCCAGTGGTTTCCTTGTAGGTTTCATGAAGAATGTGCTTTTCTTGTTCTTTTGAAATCATAGAAGCTTCCAACTCAATTCTCTTTTCAATTTTGGAGAAGGCGCTTTCCTATATTTAAGAAAACAATTAGTGTTATCAACTTTAGCGAGTAGCAATAGCAGTTTCAGTTCAAGTATAATAAGAATTAGGTAAAATGGATACTTTGGAAATCAAACTGTATTAGTTAGATTCATGAACTAATTACTTCCTAAAAAAAATCCAAGTCCATGTTAATCATGCAAATATGATTCCTAGCAAAGCATGTTGAGAGGTAAAAAGCAATGGACAGTTGAACGCTAGCATTTCAGAGATATGTATGACATTAGAGATAAATGAATAAAACATGTTATGAGAACATACATCACAGGACACTCGTTTACCGAGTAGCCCAGCTCTATTCAAATCACTTAAAGAACATAACTTATAACAACATAAAGCATCTAACATAATCACCTTGCTTTCCAGCAAGTTTCCAGAAATCTGGGCATGCAACAGCTATACAGAAAAAAAATCATATCTGGAGATATACAAGTCCAAATGACTTGCAAGAGGACATTCTGGAAATCTTATAAAATTCTCCAGATTTCATCTTCAGACATCAAAGCATGATTCAGAATTTAAGTACTTCGAAATAGCAGAATTACAGAAACTACTCTGCTGAAACAGAGAGCAGAAATCTGGGCATGCAACAGTTGTACAGAAAAAAAATCATATCTGGAGATATACAAGTCCAAATGACTTGCAAGAGGACATTCTGGAAAGCTTATAAAATTCTCCAGATTTCATCTTCAGACATGAAAGCATGATTTTATGTGGAACACACTTTTTTGAGCCACAACTACTGCCAACATCCTGTACCTCTTTAGACTGCTTCCACCTTGTCTCACCACATTTTGGGCAATTATCTAGACCCTCATATTCTTTCCCTCTAAATAACACACAATCATTATAGCATGCATCTATCTTTTCATAATTTAGACCAAGATCTCTAACAACCTTTTTGATCTTCTCCATACTATCTGGGAGGCAGTGCCCTTGTGGAAGAATAAGCAAGAACAGCCCAAGCATGTACTCCATGCAAGCATTACTACAACCAAACATGCACTTCATCTGAAACATTTTGACAATGAAAGACACCTGGGTAGCATCCGTGCAGCCTGGAAACAACTCCTTCTTGGCCTCTTGTAGCAATTTAAAGAACTTATTTGCCATCTCATTTGGCTGTTCCTCGTCGATTTCTCCACGTATTTCACCCCTGATCATAGAATGTAACAATTCTGTGGTACGAGCCCTATCATCAACATCATCATCATCATCAATAGCTGAACCTTCACATATACTTTCCTGCTCTCGGATGAAGCTTTCATCAAAACCTTTCCGAAGCAAATGATTCTGAACATCCGACCGTTTTATAAATGTCGAGGAACGACATGCTGAACATGGACATGGTGTTGTTCCTCCTTTAGAGCTGCCTCCAAAGGTGCTATCAAGATATTCTGTTAATCCTTGTTGCCACTCTGCAGATGCCTTATCCAGCCGCATCCAACTTCTACCTTGGTGTGACATTGATTTGAACACCTGACAAACACACACAAAGATAAATAAGAACATGCTACATATTGGAAACAAAGGCAAAGTAAATAGCAATTGTGTAACAAAAATCTAAAAAATAGTAAGAATTATAGTTAAGCCTTCGCAATGCCCTACGTAGCTAAGCCATTCAATCTTTCTCTCAGCACTTGACAAACGTTTCTTAGACAATATCTAACATATTCAAATAAATACGTTGAATTAGAAATTTATAGCCCTACCACTATACAAATAATGTCTACACAAAACAAATAATAAAAACAAATTACTAATGGATCATGCTTATTGGTCCGTTGCTTACAGTGTCGGCAGCAGGGAGGATCCAGGAGCTTGATCGGCAGCGGGAGGATGCGCCTCCTAGGGTCAGCGGGAGGATATATGCACGAGGATGCACCTCCTAGTGTCGGCGTCCCCTGGTGTCCCGCACGTACAGAACAACGAAAAGACCAGGAACTGTATAAATACTAGAAAACACAATGTTAAATAATTAAACAATTTGTTATTTGTGATGTTAACAAATAGCTACGAAAGTAGACAATAATTTTCTATAATAAGACGAAGAGTAGAAGATTAAATTTTACCTTAAAAAATAGTGAATCCGTGACCCTCCGTGACTGTGTGGCCGTGTAAACCGCAACTGTAGATGAGCGATAGGAGGCAGCAGGGCAGACGGCAGAGGCTAGACCGGCCACCAAAACCAGGGCGTCACTGCGTCTGTGTCGGCGTCAACCGTCAGGGCGGCGGCGTGTTCCGGTGGAGTGTTCCCTGAACCGTGACTCCTAGCTCAGATCGATGGAACAAGATTAGAATAGGAACAGCCAAAAAAATTAAAGGTCTGAGGATAACCTTGCCGCCGCTTGGGCCGCGTCCTGGCCTCCTGGGCCTTCTGACTTCCTGCTTCGGTGATGGATGCGGTGATCCAAGTGATTTCTTTCTTTTTTTTAATACAAATATACTGAGTACAGATGTATTATATGTATATTATATTAGTTATTACATGCCGGTCAGATAGGGTATGCCGGTTCATACCCGGCATACCCTGTGGCTCCGCCACTGCTCCACATGCTGGGCCGTCCACGTTGGGCTGGCTCAAGCGCCAGCAGCCCATCTTCCGCTCGAATGCAGAGCTCCAAATGATAAAATTTATTTCCCTAAAAAAAGATGATAAAATTTATAGAAAAAGACAAACCACTAATATAATTGTGTCATTAGTTTAGTGGTAAAGACCTACATTTCCAATTTATGTGGTCCCAAGTTTGACTCCTTTTGGACTCCGCTTTTTTTACATTTTGTCTTTTTTAAATATTTATTTATATGTATACCCATATTAATTTTTATCTTGTTGTAAGTTTTTTTTAAAAAAAATTTGTTTCTATTTGACATCTTTTTTGTTAATTAATATACATATAAATGTATACCCCTTTTAATTTTTATTTCTTCACTTCTTGTCATTCCGCGCATGATAAAAAATCACTAAAGAAAAGAAATAGAACACCCCAATACAACATAAATAGAGGCTTACACGTGGTCCCACCAACTACCTATTCACTTAGACGTGGTCCCACCAGCCAGCTAGGTAGTCGCAAGGTGACCTTGCATCAAACATAAATCCGTTGCAATAGTACTTCCTAATTGCATCTATATTCTAAACCGGTGCAATACCACCTACATATTGCATCAAAAAATCAATACTAACGCAACCAACTGTGTCCGATACAATAATTTCTACCTATTGCGTCCCTTTTTCGAAATGATGCGATAGATCATACCTATTGCATCGATATGAATTACTATCGCATCCAACTCATTTTCGATGCAATAACGACCACCTATTGCATCAGATTTTGAAAATCGATGCAATAGCAGCCACCTATTGCATCATATTTGTGTTTGATGCAAGGGGACGTGATGCAATAGGGTCAAAATTTAGTAGTGGAGGCGGTGCAGGCGAGGGGGCCGCAGCCGCAGCAAGACCTGCCAGTGGAGCCGGCGGCTATGGTGGAGGTCGGGGCCGTCGAGCCCCCGCCCGAGGCCCCAGAGGAGGAGGCGCCGGCGGTCGAGGCGCCAGCTCCTGAGGTGCCGGCGATCGAGGGGCCGGCCCCCACAGAAGAGCGGGCACCCGAGACCGTGGACCTCACCCTTGATGATTCCCCTTTGGACAAGGGGAAACAAGTTATCGGAGTCGAGGGGGGTGAGGCCGCGGATCAGGCCGGTGCCTCGACGGCCGCTGGAGCAGCGGAAACTGAGGCCGGTCCTTCCGCGGGACCGGGAGACGCCCCGATTGGGTCGTCGTCGTCATGGCCGGACATCGCCGCGCTGGCGATCGCGCGGGCAGAGGCAGAGATACCGAGGTGGGGGGGCCGTCCCTCCAATTTAGGGACGCCGCGAACCCCGACGCCGAGCCCATCTTCACCCTGAACGACAGGGATGAGGTGCACCGCTGGGAGTACCTCGAGGGCCTCCGTCGACACCTCGATCGGGTGCTCCACGTGGCAACGGAGACCGTGTCACGAGGTATACGGGATGCCACCGAGGTATGTTTGACCCATCGGCTTTCTTCGCGGTTATTTTGGTGTCTTTTTCCCTCGGCTTTTAAATCTTTTTGGTTTCTTCAAATTGTGATCAGGAGCTGAAGGAGTACTCCCACCGCAAGTCACTCTTCATCCAGGATGAGAGTGGCGTGTGGGCCGCGCTGTCCCAGCAACGGGTCCTGGTCGAGGAGGCCCAGAAACGGCTTTCCGATTGGAATGCCGAGATGGCTGAGCTGCGCGTCGCCTATGCGACGGTGAAGGAGGAGGCGATGCAGGCTTGGGCGGCCGAGGCCGTGATGCGCACTAACATGGACAAGGCTCGGGAGGAGGCTGCCCAGGCCCGCAGGGATCTTGAGCCCCTGTCGTCACGGGTGAAGGAGCTCGAGGAGGATGTCTCCCAGGTCAGTCGTCAACGCGACGTCCTCAACGTCCAAATCGGGCAGGTCTCAGCCCGTTTCAGCGCGCTGAAGGACGAGATCACGGCGCTGAACGGGGCCGTCTAGGAGAAGGACACGGCACTCCAGACTGCCCGTCAGGAGATCGAGGCGCTGAAGGCGACCATCCGTGACAAGGACAGCGCCCTCCTGGGGCTCAAGCAGATGTGCGGGGGACTCCGTGACGAGGTCGTGGGCTTGAAGACCCATATCGAGGGTAAGTATGACTGTTGCGGCCATGGTGTCAAGGCCTCATGTTAGGTACTAATTTGTTTTATCGTGTTTCAGAGCTGGATAGGGAGAATCGAGAGGCCCACTCGTCTGCCAACTCCTTCCAGAGCCTCCTCGAAGCCGAGACCCGGAGGACCCAACTGCTCAAGGGCACGATCACCACCGTGTGTGACGGCCTGGGGGTCGAGCCCGACGCCGACACCGGGGAAGATGTTCCGGGGAACTCCTTCATCCGTCGGATGGCGGCGCTGGGCCGCCTTGCCCGGGAGAAGATACGGGACAGCCTCCACCACGGCGTAAAGAGGGCGCTGGCCGTCGTCCGTTCAGGGTTTGTGTTCAACATGGAGCTCGTTGCCGATGGCTTCATCACAGACCCGGATCGGACGGACGAGGACAATGAGAATGCCTGCCTGGAGCTGATTGAAGCCGCGGAAGAGCCTGGGAGCCGTCTGGCCTCGCTTTTTGAAGCCGAGGTGGTCCCGCGTGCTGACGATGAAGGCCTGTGAGCCAAATCTGGGCGCAAAGGCCCATGTAATAAGTTAGTACTTTGAATTTTGGTCGTGGTGGCCTCGGAGGCCCTAAGAACTCGAAACATAAACTGGTTCGTGGTTAATTTAGTTTTATTCGAGCTTTTTCTTCCTTTTATCGCTTGGATTGTGTTCTCGCGTGATTTACTTAGCACGCGATTGCGTCCTTTGGCGTAAGGGAGCGAGTGGAGGTACCGTAGCCTCGGAGGCATTAAGTGACCCCACGGCTCAACTGCCCTCGAGCTTCAGGGTGCTGTTGCGGCCTTGTAGATCGCGTGAGGACCTGACCTGAGCGACAAGGAGTGTGTTCTCTTTCAAAGTTAGGAACCGTCATTTAGATCTCCCTAGCGTGAAGTCGCGCCTCTAGGAGGCGTAAGGGGTGAGTGGAGGTACCGTAGCCCTGGAGGCGTAGGTGATACTCCTGGCTCGAGGGCCCTTTCGATCCTTCGGGCGCTTTTACGGCGCGGTCGATCTAAGGAGCGGCTCCTAAATTTAAAAAAGAGTGCAAGTTTTTTCGGGGACTGGGGGTTCCCCCCTTGTAGCCCTCGAGGGAGGGTCAATTCTGGGAGTGCAGAGTCGATCCTTCCTCATTGTGAAATGAAAGTTTGAACATCGCTGTATTCCTTATTGATGAAAAAGAAATTACAGAGCCTTGAGGCTTTCTAAGGAAAAAAGCGACGTAGCTGTTCAATGTTCCAAGCGTTGGTGAAGATTTTGCACTTCTGCGATGATGTACGGTCCTTCCCATGGTGGCGTGAGCTTGTGGCGCCCCTTGGTGTTCTGGTTCCGCCGTAGCACCAAGTCGCCGACGTTTAGGTTACGCCTGCGGATGTGTCTATCATGGTAGCGTCGGAGACCCTGCTGGTACCTGGCAGAATGCAACAGAGCCACATCTCGGGCTTCCTTGAGCTGGTCGAGGGCGTCCTGTCTTGTGGCGTCGTTATTTCTTTCATTGTAGGCCTTCAACCTTGGGGATCCGTATTCTATATCAGTTGGGAGCATTGCCTCAGACCCGTAGACTAAGAAGAACGGAGTGAACCCCGTGGCTCGACTCGGCGTTGTTCTTAAGCTCCACAGGACCGAGGGCAGCTCGGCAGCCCATCTTTTGCCATGTTTGTTTAGCTTGTCAAAGATTCTGGGTTTCAGGCCTTGTAGGAGCATACCATTGGCGCGTTCCACTTGGCCGTTTGTTTTTGGATGAGCCACAGCTGACCAGAGCACACGGATGTGATGGCAGTCGCAGAAGTCCAGAAACTTTTTACCAGTGAACTGGGTGCCGTTGTCTGTGATGATACAGTTGGGGACCCCAAAGCGATGAATAATGTCGGTGAAGAAGAGCACAGCTTGCTCGGACCTGATGCTGGTGATAGGCCGGGCCTCGATCCACTTGGAGAATTTGTCGATTGCGACGAGTAAGTGGGTGAAGCCGCCCGTTGTCCTTTTCAGAGGTCCGACAAGGTCGAGCCCCCAAACGGCAAACGGCCATGTGATGGGCATGGTTTGCAGGGCATGTGCCGGAAGATGGGTTTGTCTCGCATAGTACTGACAACCCTTGCAGGAGCGTACTAGCTTGATAGCATCGGAGACCGCGGTTGGCCAATAGAATCCTTGTCGAAAGGCATTTCCAACAAGGGTTCGAGGTGCTGCGTGGTGACCGCAAGCCCCCGAGTGCAGGTCATTGAGCAGGTCTCCGCCTTCCTCATTTGTGATGCAGCGTTGGAGGATGCCAGTAGGGCTACGGCGGTAGAGCTCCCTACTGTCGCCAATGATCACAAAGGTTTTGGCCCGGCGAGCGGTCCGTCGAGCCTCAGTCTTATCCGGGGGGAGGTCCCCTCGGATAAGGCAGTCGAGGTACGGGATGCGCCAGTCAGGCTCGAGGCCGGACAGTGGGGTCAGACCTTCCACCTGCATGGCTTCAGCCTCGGTCGAGGGGGCTTCCGCCTCAGGTGGGGGGTCGAGTGACGTCCCGTCGTCCCCTCCGTCTGGCCCAAGGTCGACGGATGGCTGCTGGAGATCTTTTGCGAAAACGTCTGGAGGAACCGTAGTTCGACTGGACGCAATTTTTGCCAGTTCGTCGGCGGCCTCGTTATACCTGCGTGCGATGTGATTGAGCTCGAGGCCGTGAAGCTTGTCCTCGAGGCGCCGTACTTCTTGGCAGTAGGCCTCCATCTTGGGGTCACGGCAACTCGAGCTCTTCATGACCTGATCGATCATGAGCTGGGAGTCGCCTCGAACATCAAGGTGTCAGACCCCGAGCTCGATGGCAATTCTCAGCCCTATGACGAGTGCCTCGTACTCGGCGACATTGTTTGATGCAAGGAAATGAAGCCGGATAACGTAGCGCATGTGGACCCCGAGGGGTGAGATGAAGAGCAAACCCGCGCCTGCTCCTGTTTTCATCAACGACCCATCGAAGTACATGGTCCAGAGCTCGGCCTGGAGCTGTGCGGGAGGGAGTTGGGTGTCGGTCCATTCTGCCAGGAAGTCTGCTAACACCTGTGACTTGATAGCTTTGCGCGGCGCATAGGACAGGGTCTCGCCCATGAGTTCGATTGCCCATTTGGCAATCCTACCCGAGGCTTCCCGGTTCTGGGCTATCTCTCCCAAGGGGAAAGAAGAAACCACAGTAACCGGGTGACCCTCGAAGTAGTGTCGGAGCTTGCGCCGTGTCAGGACGACGACATATAGCAGTTTCTGGATTTGTGGGTATCGGACCTTGGTTTCCGAGAGCACCTCGCTAATGAAATAGACCGGCCTCTAGATGAGCAAGGCATGTGCCTCCTCGGCCCGTTCGACAACCAGGACCGCACTGACTACTTGTGACGTCACGGCGACATAAAGTAGGAGCGGTTCCCCTAGGGTCAGAGGGACGAGGATTGGTGAGTTAGAGAGTGTGGCCTTGAGTTTTGTGAGAGCTTCCTCAGCCTCGAGGGTCCAGGAAAAATGCTCCGATTTCTTCAAGAGATGGTACAGAGGGAGCGCCTTTTCGCCGAGGCGCGAAATGAAATGGTTGAGTGCTACCAGGCAACCTGTGACCCTCTGTACGCCCTTCAGATCTCGGATGGGGCCCATTTTGGTTATCGCAGAGATTTTTTCGGGGTTGGCCTCGATGCCGCGTTTGGACACGATGAACCCTAAAAGCATACCTCGAGGGACGCCAAAGATGCATTTCTCTGGGTTGAGTTTGATATTTTTTGCCCGGAGGCATTTAAACGCAACGTCGAGGTCACTGACCAGATCGTCGGCTTGTTTTGTTTTGACGACGATGTCGTCGACATAAGCCTCGACGGTCGACCCGATGTGTTTTCCGAAAACGTGCTGCATGCACCGCTGGTACGTGGCCCCTGCGTTCCGGAGACCGAAGGGCATCATAACATAGCAATACATGCCGAATGGGGTAATGAATGAAGTCGCGAGCTGGTCGGACTCCTTTATTTTGATCTGATGGTAACCGGAATATGCGTCTAAGAATGAAAGAGTTTCACATCCCGCAGTGGAATCAACGATTTGATCAATGTGTGGCAAAGGAAAGGGAACTTTTGGACATGCTTTATTCAAACTAGTATAGTCTACACACATCCTCCACTTCCCACTCTTTTTCTTAACTAATACGGGATTAGCTAGCCACTCAGGATGATGAACTTCCTTGATGAATCCGGCCTCCAATAGCTTGTGAATCTCCTCGCCGATGACCCTACGCTTCTCCTCGTCGAAGCGGCGCAGGCGTTGCTTCACCGGCTTGGATCCGGCCCGGATCTCCAAGGCGTGCTCGGCGACTTCCCTGGGTATGCCCGGCGTATCCGAGGGACTCCACGCAAAGATGTCGACGTTTGCGCGGAGAAAGTCGACGAGCACGGCTTCCTATTTAGGATCGAGGGTGGCGCTGACGTTCAGCGCCTTCCCGTTGGGATCAGCAGGGTCGAGGGGCACGAGCTTGACGTCTTCCGCGGGCTCGAAGCTGCCGGCGTGGCGCTTTCGGTCGGGAATCTCGTTGGCGAGACCGTCGAGGTCTGCAGCCAAAGTCACCGATTCCAAAACAGCCTCGCCATGCTCGACACACTCGACGTCGCACTCGTAGGCATGTTCATACGAGGGCCCCACAGTGATGACGCCGTTTGGGCCTGGCATCTTGAGCTTGAGATAAGTGTAGTTCGGAACAGCCATGAACTTGGCGTAGCACGGGCGCCCAAGGATAGCGTGGTATGTTCCATGGAATCCGACCACTTCGAAAGTGAGGGTCTCCTTTCTGAAGTTGGCCGGTGTGCCAAAACAAACAGGCAGATCGACCCGTCCGAGGGGTTCCGCCCGTTTCCCTGGCACGACTCCGTGGAAGCCCCCGACGCTTGGTTGGAGGCGCGCTCTCTCGACCCCCAGAAGGTCGAGGGTCTAGGAGTAGATGATGTTGAGGCTGCTTCCGCCATCCATGAGCACTTTGGTGAGGCGTGTGTTGGCGATGACGGGATCAACAACAAGCGGGTAGACCCCCAGATTAGGGACGTAGTTAGGATGATCATCACGATCGAAAGTGATGGCCACCGCAGACCAGTCGAGGAAACGGGGAACCGCCGTATGTACAGAGAAAACCTCACGCCGCTCTCGCTTGCGCTGGCGAGCCGAGAGGCGGGTCGAGGGTTCTCCGTAGATCATGAAGCAGTCGTGGATCTCGGGGAATCCCTCATCCTTGTCGTCGCCCTTGGGGTCTTCTTTCTTGTCGGTGTTCTTGCCGCCTGCACCCTCGAAGTACCTGCGGAGCATGTGACAATCTTCGAGGTTATGGTTAGTGGGTCCCCTGTGGTAGGGACACGGCTCTTTGAGCATTTTGTCGAAGATGCCCCCGCCGGGGGGGCCTCGAGGCTTCTTGCGCTCGGTAGAGGCGACAAGCTCGTCGGCCGGGGCCTCGAGCTTGCCCTACTGGCCTTTCTTCTTCTTACGGTTGTTCCTCTTGGAGCCCCGGGTGGAACTCGCGGGATCGTCAGCCTTCTGCTTCCCTCTGTCCTGCTCACCGCCAAAGATGGCACCAACTGCCTCTTCACCGGCGGCGAAGTTGGTGACGATGTCCATCAGTCCGTTGGCAGTGAGCGGGGTGTTGCGGCCCAACTCTCGGACCAACTCCTTGCAGGTGGTTCCAGAAAGGAAAGCCATAATCACATCGGAGTCGGTGATGTTGGGGAGCTCGGTGCGCTGTCTGGAGAAGCGCCGGATGTAATCCTGGAGGGATTCGCCCGGTTTCTGCTTGCAGCTCCGGAGATCCCATGAGTTGCCGGGACGCATGTAGGTCCCCTTGAAATTTCCCTCGAACACCCTCACGAGATCGTCCCAGTCGTGGATCTGCCGAGGCGGGAGATCCTCGAGCCAGGCTCGAGCGGTGTCGGAGAGGAACAGGGGGAGCTGTCGGATGATGACCCGGTCGTCGGTGGCCCCTCCCAGCTGACATGCCAAGCGGAAATCGGCGAGCCAAAGTTCGGGTTTGGTTTCGCCGTTGTACTTGGTGAGAGTCGTGGGAGAGCGAAACCGAGCCGGGTGTATTGTCTCGCGGATAGCCCTGCTGAAGACCCGAGGGCCCGGAGGCTCGGGTGAGGGGCTACGATCTTCCGAGCTATCGTAGCACCCGCCCCTGTGTACGTGGTAGCCTCGAGCCACACCGTCACCGTGCTTGCGCGTGCGGCGCTGAAAGCCCAAGTTTGGTTTTGATAATTAATGACACCAAGTTGCTAATGCCATGTGTTAAGTGTTTTGAGTTAGGCATAAGCAACACATGTGATGAAGGTGTACGTGGCAAGGAGTGGTGGCCACAAGATCACAAAGAAATGGTGCATGGACATGAAATGACGATCATGGTGGAGATGCACATAATATGATGGACATGATGATCAAGTGGAGGAGAATGATCTAAAGAGCGCAAGGCAAAGGTATAACCATAGGGTTTTCCTTTTGCCGGTCTAAGATGAGTAGAGAAGTGATTGACCGGGTTTAGGATACATAGCCGACTATCAAGAGGGGAAATCACAGTTAGCTCAGAAATCAAGTGCCACTAGATCAATGTCTTGAGCATATGCATTAGGATCTAGTTGAGAGCTAACATAACGCCTTGGAAAATGTTTGTGAAATGCTAACACACTTGCACATGTTGGTGAACACTTGGTGGTGTTAGCACTTTTGCAAAGGCGGTGGAGTTTAAGTGGTAGAGAGGGGTTTGGGTTCCTCTCTCCCTCCCGCCGAGCTTGCGAGGTGGGATTCGGCGCTTTTTGGAGAAGTGAAACGCCTATTTTCTATTGCGCCGAAAGTCGGAAAAGAAACGGAGGTGAACGGAGGTCACTGCGCTGCACCGGACGCTGCACCGGACGCGGTCTCGGTTTGACCGGACGCGTCCAGTCAGTTCAACGCGGCTCGGTGCTGCTAGGGTTTGTGACCGGACGCGGGTCTGGCCTGACCAGCTGAAAGCCCAAGTTTGGTTTTGGTAATTAATGACATCAAGTTGCTAATGCTATTGTATCAAGTGTGATTAAGCTAGGCATAAGCAACACATGTGATGACGGTGTACGTGGCAAGGAGTGGTGGCCACAAGATCACAAAGAAATGGTGCATGGACATGAAATGATGATCATGGTAGAAATGCACACAATATGATGGACATGATGATGAAGTAGATGAGAAGGATCTAAGAGCGCAAGGCAAAGGTATAACCATAGGGTTTTCCTTTTGCCGGTCTAAGATGAGTAGAGAAGTGATTGACCGGGTTTAGGATACATAGCCGACTATCAAGAGGGGCAATCACGGTTAGCTCGGGAATCAAGTGCCACTAGATCAATGTCTTGAGCATATGCATTAGGATCTAGTTTGTGAGCTAACATAACGCCTTGGAAAATGTTTGTGAAATGCTAACACACATGCACATGGTGGTGTACACTTGGAGGTGTTAGCACATTTGCGAAGGCGGTGGAGTTTAAGCGGTAGAGAGGGGTTTGGGTTCCTCTCTCCCCCGCCGAGCTTGCGAGGCGGGATTCGGCGCTTTTTGGAGAAGTGAAATGCCTATTTTCTATTGCGCCGAAAGTTGGAAAAAAACGAAGGCGAACGTGGTCACTGCGTGCACCGGACGCTGCACCGGACGCTGCACCGGACGCGGGGCGCGTCCGGTCAACGCAGCGCCGGTGCTAGGGTTTGACACCGGACGCGGGTCTGGCTGACCAGCGCGTCCGGTCAGTTCAACCGGGTGAAATCGTTAAACGCGTGACCGGCGCGTCCGGTGCCCCACGGGACCGGAGCGTCCGGTCATGCGTCCAGAGAGACCGAGCGCAGCGCAGCGCGATCGGACGCGGCTGACGCGTCCGGTCACGTACCACCGGACGCGTCCGGTCGCGTCGGGTGCTTACTGGAACGCGACCGGACGCGGGCACTGTCGCGTCCGGTCGTTCGAAGGAGCGCGTCCGGTCGTTGCAACGGCTAGTTCTGACCCGCGCGGTTTTCGTTTGTCGCGTAGTGACCGGACGCGTCCGGTCACCCTGACCGGCGCGTCCGGTCAGTACGATTTTCGCTGGTTCGCGCGGTAACGGCTAGTTGCGTACCCCTTCGTTATAAATAGATGGTGGACGGGTTTTGAGGGTATCTCTTGCACATTTTGAGACCTAGAGACATACTTTGAGCTAGAGAACAACCCCTCCACTCATCTCTTTGATTAGTTGCACATCTTGAGTGAGATTGAGTGAGATTCAAGTGCATTGCTTGAGAGTTGCATTCTAGAGGCACTTGATCTTCGAGTTGCTGCGGATTTCTCGTTACTCTTCCGTGTTTCCCGACACGGTAGACGGCTTGGAGCAGCGGAGGTGATTGAGCTCGCAATTGGAGATTGTTGGAGCCTTCACCAAGTGTTGTAAGGGGTTCTTGATCCTTCCCCGTGGGAGTTCACAAATTGGATACTCTAGTGGAGCTCGTGGCTTGGAGGATCCCTATCTTGTGTGTGGTTGTGCGGCGCCCGCCGAGGGCTCAACTCTTGATAGTTGATTAGCTCGCGAACCGACAAGTGGGTGCATCGCCACAACGAGGAGTAGCTTGCCAGGAAGCAAGTGAACCTCGGGATAAAATCTTGTGTCATTCTCTTCCCGAGGATTTCTCTTGTGTGATTGATTGATTGGTACTTCTCATCTCTACACGGCGGTATAATCACTCGAAGCTCTTCTCTCGTATTACATCTTGTATCTAGCTTGTTGTTGTTGTGTTTAGTGAATAGCCTTGTACTAGACTTGTGTAGGTGGCTTGCTTAATTAGTTAGAGCTAGTGCTTTTTGCTCCGCCACCTTTTGTACTAACTTGTGGTTAAGTAATTCTTGTAGAAGTTTTAATTAGGCTATTCACCCCCCCCCTCTAGCCTATTTGGACCTTTCAAGTGGTATCGGAGCCGAGGCACCGTTTATTTGAGGCTTAACAACCTACGGTGAAGAAGAAATGGCTCAATTAAGTTTGCACATCAACAACACCAAGAAGGCACCTCACTTTGATGGCACAAATTATGCATATTGGAAGGTTAAGATGACCGCACACCTCAAGTCAATCAATAGAGAAGTGTGGAAAGTCACCGAAACCAAATTTGAGGTTGCTAATCCGGAAGCACCTACACCGGTGGAAGAAAAGAAGCTCCAATGCAACGATATTGCCATTAGTGCTCTTCATGAGGCATTAGATGACAAGACATTTGAGCAAGTGAAGAACATAGAAGTTGCACATGATGCTTGGGCCAAGCTAGAAGAAACATTTGAGGGTACCGAAGGCACAAAGACCGCTAAAGCATATATCTTGCAAGAAAAATTTTCAAGCTTCAAGATGCAAGATGATGAGAGTGTCCCGGAGATGTTTCATAGGTTGCAAGTGATTGTCAATGAGCTCAAGGCACTTGGTGAGGAAGTCAAGGACAACCAATTCTCTATGAAGTTCTTGAGAAGCTTGCCCAAGAGGTTTGATACATTGATCACCATGCTAGTGAGGATAACATTGAAGGATTCAACTCCTCAACAAATATTTCAAGAAGTGATGACCGATGATTCATATAGAGAAGATGATGAGAAGGATGAGTTGGTCAAGAAGAAGAAGAAGGAAAATGAGAAGAAGGATGATGAGAAGAAGAAGAGTGTGGCATTCAAAGCCACCACATCCAAGGGCAAATCCAAGATTGAATCATCAAGTGATGAAGACTCAAGCTCTTGTGATAATGATGACATTGATGAGAAGATGGCTCTCTTTGTCAAGCAATTTGGCAAATTCATGAAGAAGAAGGGCTATCGTGCAAGGAGGAGGAAGAACTCATCCAAGAAAAATGAGCATAACATGAGATGCTTTAGATGCCATAGCAAGGACCATCTTATTGCAAAGTGTCCTTATGATAGTGATGATGAAGATGCTATCAAGAAGGAGAGAAAGAAGCAAAAGAAGAAGCAAGAAAAGAAAGAGAGCTCTCATAAGAAGAAGAATGATTCTCATGTTGCTACATGGGATAGTGATGATTCCTCAAGTGATGATGAGGATGACTACAAGAGCAAGAAGAAGGGACATGCTAGCATTGCCATCCAAGAGAAGGTCTCCCTCTTCGACACTCCATCGTGCTTCATGGCTAAGGCCGCTAAGGTATCATCCGATGATGAGAGTGATCATGATAATGCTAGTGATAGTGATAGTGATGAAGAAGAATTCACTAAAGATGAACTAATCACTATGCTAGAAGATTGCACTCAACATTATAAAGAATCTAGAAAGGAGTGCAAGGGCTTGCTTAAGGAAAAGAAAAACCTTATGCAAGAACTTGATGAGCTTAGAGCATCTTATGAGAGTCTAAAGGTAGACCATAAGAAGCTTCAAAAGTCTCACACTAAGCTTGAAGAAGCTCATTCCTCTCTAGTCGAAAAATGTGAAAACATGCCAACTAATGTTAAGAAAGCTAAAACTTGCAACATAGGCATATCTTGTGATATAATTGATGAATCTTGTCATAAGCCTATTGTTGTTGCTCCCACTAACCCTTCATGTAGCGCATCTACATCATCCTCATCTAGTAGAGACGGTTTCACTTGTGATTCCACACTAATAGTTGAGAATGAAAATCTCAAGAAGGAGGTAAAAGAGCTCAATCACACCTTAGCTAAGGCTTATGGTGGTGAGGACCGCTTGCTTATGTGCTTGGGTAGCCAAAGAGCTTCTCTCTACAAAGAGGGATTGGGCTATAACCCCAAGAAAGGCAAGGCCGCTTTTGCTCCTCACAAGACTCGTTTTGTGAAGAACAATGGTAGCTATTGCAAAAGTTGCAAGCAAGTTGGTCACATAGAGCAACATTGCATGAACAAGAAATCCAATGCTAAAGTATCCTCAATTAAGTTTGATTCTTTCTATATACTTACCAAGGGTACAAATGGTGTTCATGCTAAGTTCATTGGTGCACCATGGATGGGCTCAAAGAAGAAAGCCATTTAGGTACCAAAGAGCTTGGTCACTAACCTTGGAGGACCCAAACAAGTTTGGGTACCTAAAAGGAATTGATCTTATCTTGTAGGTCAATTACAAAGCCGGAGGAAGGCATTGGGTGCTTGATAGTGGGTGCACTCAACATATGACCGGGGATTCTTGTATGTTCAAATCAATTGATACAAGTCAAAATGGTGGTTTTGATGCTATCACTTTCGGCAACAACAAGAAAGGCAAGGTCAAGGGGCTTGGTAAAATTGCAATTTCAAATGACATGAGCATATCCAATGTGTTGCTAGTTGAGAGCTTGGATTTCAATCTTTTGTCGGTGGCACAACTTTGTGATCTTGGCTTCAAGTGCATATTTGGTAGTGATGATGTTGAAGTCATAAGTGTTGATGGATCAAATTTGATATTCAAAGGATTTAGACATGGTAGCTTATACTTGGTTGACTTCAATGATAGTGAGACACAATTGACATCATGCTTGATTAGCAAATCTAGTATGGGATGGTTGTGGCATAGAAGGCTTGGTCATGTTGGAATGAAACAATTGAACAAACTTTTGAGGCATGACTTAGTTAGAGGCTTGAAGGATGTCACCTTTGAGAAGGATAAACCTTGTAGTGCTTGTCAAGCCGGCAAACAAGTTGGAAATAAACATCCTAGTAAGAGTGAAATGAGCACATCAAAGGCATTTGAGCTATTGCACATGGACTTGTTTGGGCCAACTACATACACTAGCATTGGTGGCAACAAGTATGGTTTTGTGATAGTGGATGACTACACTAGATACACTTGGGTGTTCTTTCTCTATGACAAGAGTGATGTTTATGATCTATTCAAGTCTTTTGTCAAGAGAGTGCAAAATGAGTTTGAGACTACCATCAAGAAGATTAGAAGTGACAATGGTAGTGAGTTCAAGAACACAAGAATTGAAGATTTGTGTGATGATCTTGGTATTGGACATCAATTCTCACCAACATACACTCCTCAATCTAATGGTGTAGTTGAAAGAAAGAATAGAACTTTGATTGACATGGCTAGATCAATGCTTAGTGAGTACAATGTGAGTCATTCATTTTGGAGTGAAGCTATCAACACGGCTTGCTATTGTAGCAACCATCTCTATTGCCATGGAAAGCTTGGAAAGACACCATATGAGCTATTGAATGGAAGAAAGCCCAACATTGCATACTTTAGAGTGTTTGGTTGCAAATGCTATATTCTCAAGAAAGGCACTAGATTGAGCAAGTTTGAAAAGAAATGTGATGAAGGGTTCTTACTTGGTTATTCTACCACAAGCAAAGCATATAGGGTTTGGAATCTCACAAATGGCACCTTGGAAGAAGTTCATGATGTTGAGTTTGATGAAACCCAAGGGTCTCAAAGTGAAGCTCAAAACCTTGATGATGTGAGAGGAGATCAATTGTCAAATGCAATGAAGAACATGGACATTGGTGACATAAGGCCGAGGCAAGTTGATGATGATGATATTCATGTGATCAACCAAAGTGTGCAAATTGATACAAATCAAGCAAGCTCTAGTGGTTCTCATGATGAAGTGCAAGATCAAGGTCAAACAAGTGGAAGCAATCAACTCCCAATACTCCAACCTACTAGCATAGCAAGAGATCATCCATTGGATCAAATCATTGGTGGAATTCAAAGTGGTGTTCAAACAAGGTCAAGGCTAGCATCCTTTTGTGAACACTACTCATTTGTGTCACTTGAAGAACCAAAGAAGATAGAAGATGCATTAAAGGATTCTGATTGGGTAAATGCCATGCATGAAGAGCTAAACAACTTCACTAGAAATCAAGTTTGGAAACTTGTTGAAAGGCCGAAGAACTACAATGTGATTGGTACTAAGTGGGTCTTTAGAAACAAGCAAGATCAAGATGGTGTAGTTGTGAGAAACAAAGCAAGATTGGTAGCACAAGGTTACACACAAGTTGAAGGTCTTGACTTTGGAGAGACATATGCACCGGTTGCTAGATTGGAGGCAATTAGAATCTTGTTAGCATATGCTTGTGCACACAACATCAAGCTCTATCAAATGGATGTCAAGAGTGCATTTCTCAATGGCTACATCAATGAAGAAGTTTATGTTGAGCAACCTCCCGGTTTTGAAGATGACAAGAAGCCCAACCATGTTTACAAGCTCAAGAAGGCATTGTATGGTTTGAAGCAAGCACCTAGAGCATGGTATGAGAAACTGAGGGACTTTCTTCTCTATAAAGGGTTCAAGATGGGAAAAGTTGACACCACTCTCTTCACCAAGAAGCTTGGAAATGACTTGTTTGTGTTGCAAATCTATGTGGATGATATTATCTTTGGATCAACTAACCAAGATTTTTGTGAAGAATTTGGAAATATGATGGCAAAAGAGTTTGAGATGTCTATGATTGGAGAGCTTAGTTACTTTCTTGGACTTCAAATTAAGCAAATGAAGAATGGCACTTTTGTAAGTCAAGGGAAGTACATCAAGGACATGATCAAGAAGTTTGGATTGCAAGATGCTAAGCCAATGAGTACACCAATGGGCACAAATGATCAATTGGGTGTTGATGCTAGTGGCAACATGGTAGATCAAAAGCAATATCGGTCTATGATTGGAAGTTTGCTATATGTCACCGCTTCTAGGCCGGATGTGATGTTTAGTGTGTGCAAATGTGCAAGATATCAAGCTTCACCTAGAGAAAGTCACTTGAAAGCAACCAAGAGGATATTGAGATATCTTAAGGGCACTCATAATGTTGGATTATGGTTTCCAAAGGGGTCTAATTTTGAGTTGATTGGATATTCGGACTCCGACTATGGTGGATGTAAGATTGATAGAATGAGCACAAGTAGCACTTGTCAATTGCTTGGAAGGTCTCTTGTTTCATGGTCATCAAAGAAACAAAATAGTGTTGCACTATCTACCGCCGAGGCCGAATACATTAGTGCCGGTAGTTGTTGTGCACAATTACTTTGGATGAAGGCCACCTTGAATGACTTTGGAATCAGGTTCAAGAATGTGCCATTGTTTTGTGACAATGAGAGTGCTATCAAGATGACACAAAATCCGGTTCAACATTCAAGAACCAAGCACATTGATATTAGGCATCACTTCATAAGAGACCATCAACAAAAGGGTGATATTAGCATTGAAAGCATTGGCACCGAAGATCAACTAGCCGATATCTTTACAAAGCCACTTGATGAGAAGAGATTTTACAAGTTGAAGAATGAATTGAACATACTTGACTTCTCCAACTTGAAATGAGTGCACCCCCACATTCTTATATGACATGCCTCTCCTCCGACATAGCAAGGTAAAGTTGTTTGTCATATCATCCATACTTTGCTAAGGACATGTTTAGAACATATAGACATATTTGCATGACAAATAGGCTCATTCATGAAAATCAAATGAGTTTAATGTATATATGGTACCACTATTGCTTATATGTTTGATTGATCTAGTGGTAGCATATGACATGTTTGTGGGCTTGCAAACCTAGTGTTGAATCTAGAAAATGAGCTCATTGTGTAATTCAACATGGTCAAGATAACCCTTATACTTTATGAGGTGTGAAGAAGCTTGTCCTTGGATCAAACCGAATTACATATTCTAGGCAAGTGATCTAGATTGAACCATAATTTGGACTCCCTCATATTGATTGACTTAACTCTCACTAAAATTGGCACCTTTTTGGTGTTTGTTGACAAAGGGGGAGAGAAAAGTCACAAAGATAGAAAAGTTACTAAGGGGGAGAGAAAGTTACTAAGGGGAGAGAAAAGTCACAAAGAGATAAAGGGGGAGAAAGATATAGCAAGGGGAGAGAAATTAAAATTGAGCACACAAGTAGGGGGAGCAAGCTCATGAATTATTTGTTGCATTTGTATGTGCATTAACATGATGAATTGTTGCATTGCAAAACTTAAATTCATATTCATGCTTGTGTGGTGTATGCTAGAAATAGAACTTGAATGATGATTTGTGGTGAGTAGCTTTATAAGTGGTATCTAGACACCTTTGCTTATAATGTTGATCTCACGGGGTACTTTAGTGTTTGTGATCTTTACAAGTGATGGATTACAAGTGGTGTCTAGCTACATCGATGCTAAGGATGGTATATAAAGGCAACTCCGATTGGTATCACGCTTCAAAGGTCCATTCTATATACCTTAGCATCAATTTGATAGTAGTAACTCTCCCAAAATTCAAATCCATACATATGTGCACAATTGAACCAAACTCATGGAAGCACATATGTAGGGGGAGCTAATACTATCGAAATTGAAAATTGATTTCATTTCATATCTTTGTGATGGTTGTCATCAATTACCAAAAAGGGGGAGATTGAAAGCCCAAGTTTGGTTTTGGTAATTAATGACATCAAGTTGCTAATGCTATTGTATCAAGTGTGATTAAGCTAGGCATAAGCAACACATGTGATGACGGTGTACGTGGCAAGGAGTGGTGGCCACAAGATCACAAAGAAATGGTGCATGGACATGAAATGATGATCATGGTAGAAATGCACACAATATGATGGACATGATGATGAAGTAGATGAGAAGGATCTAAGAGCGCAAGGCAAAGGTATAACCATAGGGTTTTCCTTTTGCCGGTCTAAGATGAGTAGAGAAGTGATTGACCGGGTTTAGGATACATAGCCGACTATCAAGAGGGGCAATCACGGTTAGCTCGGGAATCAAGTGCCACTAGATCAATGTCTTGAGCATATGCATTAGGATCTAGTTTGTGAGCTAACATAACGCATTGGAAAATGTTTGTGAAATGCTAACACACATGCACATGGTGGTGTACACTTGGAGGTGTTAGCACATTTGCGAAGGCGGTGGAGTTTAAGCGGTAGAGAGGGGTTTGGGTTCCTCTCTCCCCCGCCGAGCTTGCGAGGCGGGATTCGGCGCTTTTTGGAGAAGTGAAATGCCTATTTTCTATTGCGCCGAAAGTTGGAAAAGAAACGAAGGCGAACGTGGTCACTGCGTGCACCGGACGCTGCACCGGACGCTGCACCGGACGCGGGGCACGTCCGGTCAACGCAGCGCCGGTGCTAGGGTTTGACACCGGACGCGGGTCTGGCTGACCAGCGTGTCCGGTCAGTTCAACCGGGTGAAATCGTTAAACGCGTGACCGGCGCATCCGGTGCCCCACGGGACCGGAGCGTCCGGTCATGCGTCCAGAGAGACCGAGCGCAGCGCAGCGCGATCGGACGCGGCTGGCGCGTCCGGTCACGTACCACCGGACGCGTCCGGTCGCGTCGGGTGCTTACTGGAACGCGACCGGACGCGGGCACTGTCGCGTCCGGTCGTTCGAAGGAGCGCGTCCGGTCGTTGCAACGGCTAGTTCTGACCCGCGCGGTTTTCGTTTGTCGCGTAGTGACCGGACGCGTCCGGTCACCCTGACCGGCGCGTCCGGTCAGTACGATTTTCGCTGGTTCGCGCGGTAACGGCTAGTTGCGTACCCCTTCGTTATAAATAGATGGTGGACGGGTTTTGAGGGTATCTCTTGCACATTTTGAGACCTAGAGACATACTTTGAGCTAGAGAACAACCCCTCCACTCATCTCTTTGATTAGTTGCACATCTTGAGTGAGATTGAGTGAGATTCAAGTGCATTGCTTGAGAGTTGCATTCTAGAGGCACTTGATCTTCGAGTTGCTGCGGATTTCTCGTTACTCTTCCGTGTTTCCCGACACGGTAGACGGCTTGGAGCAGCGGAGGTGATTGAGCTCGCAATTGGAGATTGTTGGAGCCTTCACCAAGTGTTGTAAGGGGTTCTTGATCCTTCCCCGTGGGAGTTCACAAATTGGATACTCTAGTGGAGCTCGTGGCTTGGAGGATCCCCATCTTGTGTGCGGTTGTGCGGCGCCCGCCGAGGGCTCAACTCTTGATAGTTGATTAGCTCGCGAACCGACAAGTGGGTGCATCGCCACAACGAGGAGTAGCTTGCCGGGAAGCAAGTGAACCTCGGGATAAAATCTTGTGTCATTCTCTTCCCGAGGATTTCTCTTGTGTGATTGATTGATTGGTACTTCTCATCTCTACACGGCGGTATAATCACTCGAAGCTCTTCTCTCGTATTACATCTTGTATCGAGCTTGTTGTTGTTGTGTTTAGTGAATAGCCTTGTACTAGACTTGTGTAGGTGGCTTGCTTAATTAGTTAGAGCTAGTGCTTTTTGCTCCGCCACCTTTTGTACTAACTTGTGGTTAAGTAATTCTTGTAGAAGTTTTAATTAGGCTATTCACCCCCCCCCCTCTAGCCTATTTGGACCTTTCACCAGCGCGTCCGGTCAGTTCAACTGGGCGTAAAAGTTAAGCGCGTGACCGGCGCGTCCGGTGCCTCACGGGACCGGAGCGTCCGGTCAGGCGTCCAGAGAGGCCGAGCGCAGCGAAGCACGATCGGACGCGGCTGGCGCGTCCGGTCACGTGCGACCGGACGCGTCCGGTCGCGTCGGGAGCTTACTGGAACGCGACCGGACGCTGGCACTGTCGCGTCCGGTCGATCGAAGGAGCGCGTCCGGTCACGGTAACGGCTAGTTCTGACGCGCACTGTTCTCGTTCGTCGTGTAGTGACCGGACGCGTCCGGTCACCCTGACCGGAGCGTCCGGTCAGCGCGATTTTCGCTGCGTCGTCCGTAACGGCTAGCTGCGTACCCCTTCGTTATAAATAGAGGATGTCCGGGGTTTGAGGGTAACTCTTGCACATTTTGAGACCTAGAGACATCCTTTGAGCTAGAGAACAACTCCTCCACTCATCTCTTTGATTGATTGCACATCTTGAGTGAGATTGAGTGAGATTCAAGTGCATTGCTTGAGAGTTGCATTCTAGAGGCACTTGATCTTCGAGTTGCTGCGGATTTCTTGTTACTCTTCCGTGTTTCCCGACACGGTAGACGGCTTGGAGCAGCGGAGGTGATTGAGCTCGCAATTGGAGATTGTTGGAGCCTTCACCAAGTGTTGTAAGGGGTTCTTGATCCTTCCCCGCGGGAGTTCGCAAATTGGATACTCTAGTGGAGCTCGTGGCTTGGAGGATCCCCATCTTGTGTGCGGTTGTGCGGTGCCCGCCGAGGGCTCGACTCTTGACAGTCGATTAGCTCGCGAACCGACAAGTGGGTGTATCGCCACAACGAGGAGTAGCTTGCCGGGAAGCAAGTGAACCTCGGGATAAATTCTTGTGTCATTCTCTTCCCGAGGATTCCTCTTGTATGATTGATTGATTGGTATTTCTCATCTCTACACGGCGGTATAATCACTCGAAGCTCTTCCCTCGTATTACTTTTTGTATCTAGCTTGTTGTTGTTGTTGTGTTTAGTGGATAGCCTTGTACTAGACTTGTGTTGGTGGCTTGCTTAATTAGTTAGAGCTAGTGCTTTGTGCTTCGCCACCTTTCATACTAACTTGTGGTTAAGTAATTTGTGTAGAAGTTTTTATTAGGCTATTCACCCCCCTCTAGCCTATTTGGACCTTTCAGGCGCTCGACGACGTTGCCACGGGTGTCTCGAGGTTCACGGTCGTCGTTGTTGGGCTCAGGGGCAGGAGCCACCGGGGTTCGCCGGGCAGGCTCGGGATGGACCGAGGCTTCTCTCTCTTGTCGGGAGGGCTCGACGAGCCGCTCCGAGGTGGGCTCGCGTCGCCTCGAGGCAGAGCTCTCGGCCTGCTGCATGGCAGCGGTCTCGAGGAGTTCTCGGATTTCATCTCGAGCCCGACGGGCGTCAGGATTTGACGGCTCGGGCATGTTGCGGAGGAGCATGGCGGCGGCGACGACGTTCTGGCTGGCTCGGGTGAAAACCGGGGGGTCGCTCACCCGGTCTTCGTCGATGCGACGGTTGACGTCGCGAGCTCTTTCGCGAGCTCTCCCGCCAAGTGCACGTTCCGCACGCTCACGCTCAAGGGTTTGTTGAAGTAGATGCAGGTTCTCACGTTCCTCGTCGAGCCTTTCCTGCAACTCGCGAATCTGCTCGAGCTGCATTCCTTGATCCGCAAGGAACTGAGCCTCGGCTCGCTCGGCAGGAAGCTCGACATGAGGTGGCGTATGCCTTCCCTCGACTGGCTCTTCTTCCTCTGACTCCGACGTGCTTTCAACGTCGACGTTGAAGCATTCGCAGGTCAGATCGTAGGTGTCGTCAGCCGAGTCGGAGTCAGGAGCGCCGAAATAGTAGTATGACGGAGGAATATGAGGCCGTTGCAAACCGGTCCCATGATTGCGACGCCGGGAAGCGGTCTCACGGGGCCCTGTTTCCGGAGTCTCCGTAGAGTCCAGATAATCAGAGGCTGGAGTAGATGCGACGAGGTCCAGAGTGGAGCGTAGATGGTGCCCGGGGAGTTCCTCGTAGGCACTCATGCTAGTGCTTACGGAAGAAGCATAGGTCCGGGCAGCCGAGTCTAGCCCAAACGGGAATGGTGATGGCGATGCCGCTGCCCACGCCGGAACGGATGCACGGGGCAGTGGCGTCTCACCGGGCGGGGGAGCGGCAGGATTCTCCGTCGGCATGTTACCTCCGGTCAAGCTCATCCTACCCAGACCTTCTACAAGGAAATCTGGGCCGGCGCCTGGCTGGGGGTGCCGGAACGGGGAATCCCATCACCCTCAGCGAGGTGAAGACGATGGTTGCGCCGGGCTCGTCGTCGTCGGGCGGCTCGCGCCTGCCTGGAGCGACGGTACCGGCGGGTTGCTCCCCCGGGCTGGGAGAGCTCATAATCCTCGTCGGTAGGGTGCCTTGGCGGGAGTAGGACCATATCGTAGCCATAGCCAAGCGACATAAACTCCAAACTCCCGAACCAGATCACCGTGGCCAACGGGATAGGGCGTTCGGGGTCAGCCATCTAGGAAAAGAGGCGGGAAAGCGACGTTGGCACGCAGCGATCCCCTACCTGGCGCGCCAACTGTCGGTGTTCGGTCCCGAGGGGGTCCTAAACCAACGAGTAAATGCTGCGTGTCCCTTTCCTGGATGGTGATGCAAGGAGAACACACGGGGGTTTATCCTGGTTCGGGCAAGAGAAGGCCCTACGTCCAGCGGGGGGGAGAGATTTGTATTTCCTTGCACCGAGGTGCTTGTGTAGGGGTTACAAGCTTGCGAGAGAGGGCGGTGAGCCCAGGTCTCAAAAGGAGAAAAAGGAGTACAAGGTGATTGCTTGAGATGTTGATCTCTATCTTGTGTCTGGCTTCTTGTTGTCCGTTGTCCTCTGTCCCCGTTGTAGAGCCCTGGCCTGCCCTTTTATAGGGCGAGTGGAGGTCAAGACAACGGGGAGCCTTGAGATGATGTTTTGTCGATCCCTATTAAAGTGACTGTTACGACGTGCCCTAGGAATGGGAGGCCATCCCCGGTCACCACGGTGACGTAGTGGACGAGACGCTGAAATGACCCAGAGCGCCGTGACACACCGTCCTCCCTTCCCTGTTGAGTCGTGTTGGGCGTCGAGGCCGGGTCGAGGCCGGGTCGAGGCCGAACGGATAAGTCCGAATCCCCGGGATCGCGGTGTACGGACTTTGTCGTATCCTCTCTCGAGGGTGATCAGTGACGTACAGTGCCCGGTAAGGTGGGTACAGTGACGGTTTTCACCTCCCATCACGGGATGGGCGGTAAAACAGTGAAGACTGACACTTGCATTGTTCCCACGTCGACCCTGATCGCAGCCATGCTGGTAGGTGGTAGTAGGTAATCACATTAAATGCTATGGCTCTTGTCTTGGGGTAGGTGAAGAGAAGGGGTCGTGCGTCTTGACCTGGGGTTCACGCGAGTCGGAGTGCGGTTGAGGTACTTCGCCGCGCGGGACGGGGCGCGGTCGAGGCGTCCCGTCGAGGGGGCCTCATACGAGTCGGAGACGGGGTGCGGTCGAGGCACTCCGTCGAGGGTGCCTCGTACGAGTCGGAGCCCGGAGCGCGGTCGAGGCACTCCGTCGAGCTGCCTTCGTACGAGGCGGACCCGGTGTGCGGCCGAGTTTGGGCGCGGCTTAGTCGTTTTGATTTTTATTATCGTTAAATATAGGTACCCCTATACTATTGGTACCGACAATTATCTTTAGGAGACAAATGACAATAAATAAAGTCACTAGCGTTGAGAAAATCGCCATACTCACACGGTTTCCCATAAAAAATATGTGTCTGCCTCTCTCCTCTTCGTATGTTTTGCATGTCTGTGCTTCTCTTTTTTTTTATTCTATCTTTTGTGCATGTCGCTGGCGATTTAGTGCAGTCCATTGCGGACGCCCTAATAGTGAAAACCCATGTTAGGTGCCTTATATTTTGACACTAAATATATATAGCCAATACTCTGCTAAGCATAACCTAAAAAGACATGTTTTCTTGAGCCATACCAAGTACTAATAACTAAGAAAAAAATAAAAAAGGTAGAAAGAAAGACACGCTTACATGAGGCCACCGACCCAATGGACAAAAATAATGGAGGGTACTTCTCTATTTAATTAAGCTGGAGTACCTGCACTTGCACTAATAAAGGTTGTTGTAATTTCAGCATAGTGCATGATTCTGACGCATTTTGTGATCTAAATTCTAAATTCATTTTGGCATCATGGCACGCAGCATTACCACGCGAGTTGGGTCGATACATGGGAAGGCTTTTAGCCGCTTTCGGGCCTAAATTTGGCCCACAAACAAATGGAAAATCGATGGCCGCCACGCCACAACAAACTTAATTTGTCTTGTCTGCCCGTTGTGCCTCCGTCCAAATTTTGATCCCTGATGATGGATGGATCCTTCTGCGAACTTCATATATAATCCATGTATAGTGTACGGTCAACTGTCCATGTGAGCATGCATGTGGGCGTCGGTTGGCACGAGCACGAGCACGAGCATCATGCATGGGCTCATCGCTCATGGCACGGCGGCAGCTAGCCGGCAGGTCTCCAGCCTCTCCTTGCCAAGGTGTTGCGCGTTGGGGAGACACACATGCACGCATGCATGCATGCATCCGGCCTCAAGAGGGATGCGATGCGCGCGTGGAAGGAATGAATCTGCAGCTTCGTCGTCATCAGTCGTCCGTCCCACAGCCGGCGGTCCTTTGTGCTTCATATATATCGATCGCTTGATGACCATCCTCAGCTTATTATTTTCTTATTAGCAATGTGTTGCCTTTGTCCAAGCATTCAATTTCACAGTGATTCAGCAATCAGAGTGGCTTCATTCTCACGGCAGAGGACGACGCTATTAGTATTTAGTAGGAGTACTAATCAAGCATCGATCGACGCACCGCTATTAGCTAGTACAGCACTACTAATCATCGATGAGAGTTTTCTTTTTAATACCTGTCGACAGCAGATTAATTAATTAGAGATTAAGACTACTGTAGGCCCGGTTTAGTTTCCACCTAAAAATTTTTTATCCCGTCACATCAAATATTTGGATATATGTATGGAGCATTAAATGTAGATAAAAAATTAATTGCACAGTTTGCATGGAAACCACGAGACGAATCTTTTAAGCCCAATTAGTCTATGATTAGCCATAATTGCTACAGTACACACATGTGCTAATGAGGGATTAATTATGCTTAATAAATTCGTCTCGCGATTTTTAGACAAGTTATGTAGTTTGTTTTTTTATTAGTATCCGAACACCCATTTCAATATCTCATAAAATATTCGATGTGACACCTATAAAATTTTTTACCATCAACTAAACAAGCCGCGATGAACAATGGATCGGAGGTGTGTCCTGGGGATCAAGGCTCTGTAGAGCGAGATTCCATTAACTTTGTGATGCTCAAGTAACACCTAACAGGGACTAGTGGAGTTGTCCATGTGCTGCTCTTGTTCACAAATTAAAACCCTGTGTACTCTACGTGGTGTCTCATCAAGTCTGACGAAAGAACGTGCAGTTCATCCGTGTTTCTGCAGCCACAACATGTACTGTAGTATTTTTTTTATATATGCTCGTGTCCTCCGCTTACTAGCCGTTGGTTGCCCTGATCGCAGCAGCAGGTTTGTTTCGTCAAGGTTTCTGCACCGTCTATCTCATGGTCATGCACCATCTACTGGTATAAAGTTTTGGAAAAAGTCTACTTGACACCTCCAACTGTGGATTGTCTACTTTACTCCCAAACTATGAAACGGTCTAATTTACCACCTGAATTTTGTAAAACCGGCCAAATCACCCACAAACTATGCTTTAATACAAAGTTTTTGCTGTAAATTTTGATCTATTTTTTTCTGTAATTAATTTGAATAATTCATACAACAAAAATTTTGTACTAAAGCATACTATATTATATGTTCACTGTGTAGATCTACTCATGTGGAGTCCAACAAAATTGGATTTTCTATTTTATGATTTTTCTGTGATTTACTATGATTTTTCAAAGATTCAGAAGAAATAAATAAAAAAGAAAAAGACAAAACCGCCATAGTTTGGGGATAATTTGGCCGGTTTTGAAAGTTTCAGAGGGTAAATTAGATCGTTTCATAGTTCGAGGGTAAAATAGACAACCTCATAGTTTGGGGTCAATTAGACTTTTTCTAGAGTTTTCAGTTGTGAGCTCTCCTGTAAAGGAGTACAGGGGAGTCGAGAAGGACAACCGACATGGAATTTCTCAGAGTTAGCGAAGGGTGGTGCATAGCTATGGGGGCAAGGGCAAGTCAGCCCTTTTAAAAAATTCCTCATCCACTTCACTTGCTGACAAAACGATCGCACTCGGAATCACAAAAACAAAAAGAAAACCGATCAATCGCACTCCAAAATAAGCATGCATGCATATGCGCGATGCAACTCCATCGAACGGAGCATAAAAACAAATCAAATGTGCAGAAACAACAGCAGCAGCAACTACAACACATGTGCCTCTCGATGCACTTTTGGCTTGGCCATGCTTGCAGCTGCCGTCGCGCAGCCCCAGCTCAGGTCACAAGTCCTGGATGCGGATGCACTCAAACAGTAGACGTTGTTGCATATTGCATTGCTTTCAGTTTCAGACTGTCATTTCATCCTGTACGTCTGTCATTTCATCCTGTACGTCTGTCATTTCAGGCCGGTTACGTGATGATGGATCGGAGCTGCTGCGTCGCGTGATGCGATCGCGATAATGGCGTCGTCGTCACTCCCTCTCGTCTTCTTCACCCTCCCAAGACGGTAGCTACTACTACAGTACACCTCACACCCGCTCCCCATGACATGAGTGAATGAATGGAACTCCGCATCGCCCCTGCCCTTGCGAGGTGGCAAGAGGGAATACATAAATATACGCGGGGCACATGACCCACGGCCCCATCCCCAATGGGAGACCGACACCGACCCCATCTCCCTCCTCCTCCCTCCTCCCTCTCTCTCTCTCACTGCAAGCTCTGCTCGGAGTAATTGCTTCCATCGAGAGCCTTTCGTTTCAGCTCGCTGGGCTCATTCATTCACTCACCAGTAACCTCTGATCGATCCAACCATCCATTCAATATCCACGGCCGGCGCGCGGTGGTCCGACCGTCCGAGTCGGGCCGGCGATGGGCAGGAAGGGAGGCCTGGCCTCCATCTTCTCCTCCTCCAGGCACTCCAAGCCCGGCACCGCCACCTCGCCAAACGCGCCCTCCCCGCCGTGGCCGTGGCCGTCGTGCGCGACCAAGCCGCAGACGGCGTCCTTCCGCGGGCAGGGCGGCCGCGACGACGACCGGCAGCCGTGCACAACGGCCGCCGCAGGCCGCCGCCGCTTCGACGAAGCAGAAGCCGCACCCGGCGGGGGGAGGCTGCGGCCGCCGCGCGGGGCCGCCGCGCCGGGCGACGAGATGTACAAGACGGTCAACTCGGTGTACTTCGACGCCGCCGACTCCTGCCGCTTCTTCTTCGACGACGACGACGGCGGGGACGCGGCGGACGACGTCCTCGACGACGGGACCTTCTCCACGACGACGGCCTCGGAGGAGTGGTCGGAGGCCGTCATCCGCAGCCTCGGCCGGACCTCCACCGACCGCTTCTTCTTCGACGCCGGCCCCCCGGTGCCCGGGGCCGCGTCCAACTCCATCCTCGCCGCCTCGCCGTCACCGGGTCGGGCACTGGCGCCGCCGCCACCACCACCGCCTGTTGAGGCGCCGCCCAGGCTCCTACAGGCGGCGCTGGCGCCGTCATTGGCGGGAGCGATGCTGTCCGAATCCGACGACGGGGTCAGCGAGGCCGAGACAGAGACGGAGGTGCCGTCGACGTCGTCGCTGGTGGAGGAGAGCGTGGCGGTGGCGCTGGACTCGGAGGACCCGTTCGGCGACTTCCGCGCGTCCATGCACGAGATGGTGGCGGCGCACGGCCTCCGCGACTGGCCCGCGCTGCATGAGATGCTGCTCTGGTACCTCCGCATCAACGGCAAGCACAACCACGCGCTCATCGTCGGCGCCTTCGTCGACCTCCTCGTCGAGCTCGCCTCGTCGTCCAGCAGCAGCAGTGCCTCTCCCTCCGCCACCACTACCGCAACCACGACCGCGACAATGACGACGACGACGACCGCCTGCTGTTGCTCCAGCAGCAGCAGCAGCAGCAGCTCCAGTACTAGCAGCGGTGGCCGTGGCGCTACCAATACCACTACCGCAGCTGCAACTGCAACCATGGATGAGCAATGTGGAATAAGTGCCGGTGCGTCGTGCTCCTCTGCTGCTTCGTCTGATCTGGAAGAGGAAGCTGCTGCCCGAGAGAGATCAAGCTGTGATGGCCATGGCCATTGCACAAGCAGCGATGCACTCGATTCTTCCTGTTCTTGATGCTCTGCTCGCATTGGTGTATACTACTTACAAGTTACTAGTACAGTAGAAGCTAGCAAGGTTTCGCATAAATCAGGAGCCAACAAATACAAGCGTTCGATTTAGATCTGGAATGTGCGTCAATTTAATTCTGCATTCCACCGTCTCACCGTACCATGTATTAATATTTCGAAACGACTACTCCCTCTGTCCCAAATTAGATGTCGTTTCCGGTTTTTGTGCCCGCAAGTTTGACTCGATTTATATAAAATGCGTGCAACATTTGGATCTCCAAATAAATTTATTAAAAAACTAGACTGAAAGACCTTTCCAATGATACTAATTATATACCATAAATATTAATATTTTTTAATATATATTTAATTAAAGTTGTTTCTCGGGAAGCGTAAAGCGACAAGTATTTAAGGACGGAGGGAGTACATTTTGCTTCTTGTTTTTTCAGGTTATATACGTACGTAATGTAGTATAATCTTGGCTCTGTTTTTCCTTTTTTTTTCTTTTGAGAGAGAGGTGTTTTGCCTTTGTTTTGGGGTTTCCTTGAAACTGTGGTAGGTCGGAGGGATCATGTGCTCGACGCATTAATTGCAGCCTTGAGACTGTGCGTGATACGTAGGAGTAAGGTTTGACACGCACTTTTAATTTCACAAGTGGCGGCTACAGTACTATTAGGTAGCTTAAACAACAACGCACGTACATATAAATGTATAATTGAACTTGTGCTCATCCAGCCGCTATCCCACATGGTAATATGATTTAGGGCGTGTTTGTTTTCTATTAAAATTAGAGCTACGATGACCCCACCGCAAAATCAAGAAAATCAAGCTAATATTATCTGAGATTCTTTTCACTATGATATACAAAGGGACTATGACCCACCGCAAATTGAAGAAAATCTCGCCGAACACCTTATGTTATCACAGATTCTTTCACCAAAGATAGACAAAGGGACTATGACCCCACCGCAAAATCAAGAAATCTTGCAAAACACCTTATGTTATTGGAGTTTCTTTTCGCTGCGATAGATAAACGGACCAGGACCCCATTGCAAGATCAAGAAAATCTCGCCAAACACCTTATCTTATTGGAGATTCTTTTCATGCGAGAGACAAAGGGACCACGAGATTGAACTATAGCACTTATGTTTCCCGTGTCGCAGGGTGAAGGCCACTATCGCAATACTGTACCACGTACTCACCATGTCGTGGTCCCAAACACGCCCTTAGCGTCTGCCCTGTGGAGCAACATGTCAGCCCCACCTCTCATCTCCCGCGTCTCCTTCCTGCCCTTCTCCTCTCTCACACTGCGCGATAGCTGGTGTGCTCCACTGCTATTCGCCGCTGCCGCCTCCCTTCACACCGCAGCTGCCAGCTACACCCTCGCCACTCTCACCGCCCACAGCCCTGTCGCTCGCGGCCACGTCGCCCACACCCACAGTGGCGGGCTTACCTCGGATGAGCTCAATCCACACCACCAGCGGGGACCCAAGCAGCAAGCTAAAGACGACAAGGCTAGGTGCGGGCCTCGTGAAGCTGGTGGCAAAAATGTGAGCAAAAGCAGAGGAGGAGTTCCTAGGTGCTCCAACGCTGTGGTTGTTGCCTAGACCACCCTCGACGTACATTGTGGCCATCCCTTGCCCACGAGCAGCCTTGCCTCCCCACGTCTAGTCAGGCCCTTCCCTTCCCCCTCCCCTCCCCATACTTGTGTGTTGTAGCTATATGTGCCACCCCCTTCAGGGGCAGCCGTCGCTTCCGCAGGGCCGATGCAACACCCGCTGGTCGTACCCGAAGATGGTGGCGAACTGGCGATGAAACGACTAGCCATGGTCTGTACGGGGTGTTCCTTGAGGAGAATGACCTGGAAATGGCCCTCTTCTTGGTGGCTAGGGTCGGGGAGGCCATAGCGCTGCTCGTGTCGCACTGCTCTGAGAAGGTGCGTTGCCTTATCTGCCTCACCTAATTCATGCCATTGAGCAGGCCATAGGCGGTGCTAGCACAGCTGACGAGCATGGCGTAGGCGGCCTCGGCGTGCTGTTGGCACAGATGGCAGGGACACAGGCGGCCTTTTGTGGCGCGGGCAGCGTCGATGCAAGTGATCGACGTGTGGAAGAGATGAGCAACATAGAGAAATTTGAGGGGGAAGAGGTTCCATTGACATGTGGATCCTACATAATCAGATCCACATCACATCTGAATCGGCATGCCACGTAAGATAACAGGGTGAGCATTTGTATGGAGTATGGAGTAGTGATGGGACCGAGAACAAGTTTAAGCACTCATAAGTCAAAAAAAATGTGGAATTTTGAACCAGGATGGCACTGCCCCATTTTTTTTTGGGACTGCTAGTGAAATTTGTTGTATATATTTTCGTCAATAAATAATTCTTTTGTTCATACTATAAGCACACACAGTATTTTGCATCTAGCATCGGATCTACGTACGTGAGGAGCTGGGTACGTAGTGGTCTAGTAGTGGACGAACTTTATTTGCAGGCAAATCTCTACTGCTACTCGTTCTATATCTGCCAGGTTTTTCTTTTTTTTCGATGAAAGAAGAATTATATTAGATAATAGCTAGGTAGCTGTACGACACTTTGTAGAATGAATTACCGCACAGACAAACACTTGGCAAAAAGTCTGAGAACATATGCCTAACAAACGACGGCTAATATTTATATAAGTGGAGTTGCGGAGTTGACGAACTTCTTCTTTCTGCTGATGATCGATCCATGGAACCGTGCGTCCGATGTCCGAATGTACCACGACCGTACCACGTCACTCTCAGATGCGATCGTCATCATCGCCCATGTCGGTCGTTGTCACCCAGACCCAGGCCCCGCGCCCCCCCGGTGCTGTTAACTGCGCCTGTCTCCACGACGACGACGTACCACGGCACCCGCTCCACGGCCGGCTCCAGCAGCTCGTGTACATACACATCGCCGCACCGACTGACCCCTCGTTACGTTTGCTTCCACCTCAAACAACCTTGCCGGCAGCGCGCGCGCACAGGCAGGCCAGGCACACACGGCGACGACGGCGACGCACCGGGCGGCTGGTTGGTGGCACCGTGTCGGGCCGTCGTCGTCCGTCCATCCGTTTCGGACGAGACATTACTCCCCGAGAACTGCTTGCACGCGTATTCATGTGCCTGTATGGCTGTATGCCTGTATGTACTGCGTACAGTACTTCGATCGTACTCGATCAGGTAATGGCGTGATTAGGAGGTGACTGCATGCGCTGCGCGCGCGTTTCGCGCGTACACCGTACAGTGGAGAGGCTCACATCATGCGAGGGGTCGGTATCAGTAGGCGGCCGGGGCGCGGTCGCGCGGACGACGTTGCCTTTGCATTGCGTCCACTCCATAGCAGAGCAGGTCCTCCGTCGTCCTCGTCGCCGTCCTTGTGAGCCCGATGCCGGCCCGCAGGCCGGCCGAGCGAGCCACGTCCATGTCCATCGACGGTCGACGCATGGGTTCCCGGCCGGCCGGGGATCCCCTCCGATTTGATCTGCTCCACCGCCATAAATGCTGCTGGCAGCAGTCGATCCAGCACTTTTGTTTCTTGCTGCTCATGGAAGCCTCTTGTACTCCCTCCGTATCAGATTTAGAAGTCGTTTAGGACAGTGACACAGTCTCTAAAACACAACTTTGACCTCTTGTTTTTATAAAAAATATTTATGAAAAAGTGATACAAGTATACTTTTATGAAAGTATTTTTCATGACAAATCTATTCATATAATTTTTACATTTGCAAACTCAACAACTTAAAAGTTATTGATGATTTATATTCTAAATGTTTGACCCAAACCTTGTTTAAAACGACTTCTAAATCCGATACGAAGGGAGTACGTAGTATACGTGTGTCGGTGTGTGGCGTTAGCGTCCACCGTCCGGCTGTTTGTACAGTACAACCACCGCGTACGGCCTCTGTCCAGAAAAGAATATAATTATAAGATTTGTGTCGATCAAATTAGCTCAACTTTAACTAAACTTAGAATGCAATTATGAGATTTGTACCGATCAAATTAGCTCAACTTTGACTAAGCTTCTAGTAAATATTATTAGCATTTATATCTCCAAATAAAATTTACTATGAAAATATATTCTATAGCTAATCTATGACTAAGCTTAGAATACAATTATGAGATCTGTACCGATCAAATTAGCTCAACTTTGACTAAGCTTCTAATAAATATTATTAGCATTTATGTCTCTAAATAAAATTTATTATGAAAATATATTCTATGGCTACTCTAATGATATTTATTTTGTATCGTGATCTTAAACTGTTTGATTCCTCGAACGAACCGAGGGAGTATTATGAATGCGTATAGGTACAGTACAGCAGGTAGGTAGATGCCGGACCGGCACCGACCATACAGGCGCCGTGCTGTTCTGTTCCTACTTGCTAGTACGACAAAGTACCATAAACCCATCATGATGTCCTTGATGAACGGGTCATCCGAACATTTTTCAAATTCGAAAATTTGAAGTTAAACAAGAGAATCCCTGCATTCATGTGTGGGCGACCGTGCATGCGCCCAGTGGTGATGACAACCCTCTTAGGTAAAGTGCATTTTTCAACCTCCAGCTCACATTGAAGTTCGATTTTCAACCTTCAATTATAAAACCGGATAACAGGCATCCTCCAACCGTCAAAACCAGATAAATTTGGTCCTCGACGGGTTTCAAAAGCGGTTTTATTTTCTAATAATAATAAAAATTTGATTTGATCTCTAGAGGTTCGTAATTAATTTTTTTGAATATAAAATACGAAACTAGTTCATGTTTTCTTCTCAAAATGTTTATATATATATATATATGTGTGTGTGTGTGTGTGTGTGTGTGTGTTGATGTTATATTTAAAATTGTTTAGGCCTTACTTGTTTTAAATAAATAACAAGCGTGACAACAAACAATAAAGCAATAGGAATATAATTAAACCAATTCCAAATACCTATATATAAACCATAAACAAGTAGAGAACATTTTTAGAAACAAAAGTACTAGATTTATATTTTTATGATCTAAAATAAATGCCGGTGGGGATAGCAATGCTACTGTATATATTAATACAGGGCTTGGTGCTCACGACCTGCCTCTCGAGTTGTTTTTTGTCAAAAGCAACGTGGTGCGTGCGGAGACGAAGGTAGGGAACTGTCATGTAAAAGAACGGAAAGCGAACAATTTAATTCCATGCAAAATTAAAACCAATTTTAAATATAGCATCAACATATATATAACATCTTTAGAAGAAACACATGAACTAGTTTCATATTTTTATAATTTAAAATAAATTAATTATGAACTTCTAGAGAGCGATTATTATTATTAGAAAATAGAAAATCACTTTTGAAACCAGCCGAGAACCAAATTTGTCCGGTTTTGACAGTTGGAGGGTGTCTGTTATTCGGTTTCATAATTAAAGGTTGAAAATAGAACTTTCATGCGAGTTTGAGGTTGAAAAATGTATCACCATCGTCTATGTAAGAGGTCAATGCAAACTCATGCTGAGAACCTCTGTTTAGCAATATAAGTAGCGTTGTGGTTTCTGAACTTTGACTACTCGTCCCAAAAATATACTCTCCGGCTTGACCCCAAATAAAACGCCTAGACTAATTAAGTACAATAGCTACTTTTAAGCCTGTTACATACGGAGTATAAGTCAAACTATGTGCGGGATCAATTTTTTTCAGGAGAAAATATTAGTGTAATACTAGTTTCACACAAAACATATATTTTCTATGCTCATGCTACAACTAAAATGTCTTAAACAATACTTTCGGAGTAACCACACGTCCACACCGTCGGTGTTGTTCGAAAACACATGCCAGACATACAGTACTGTACAGTGTAGTACAGCAATGGCTGTGTTTAGATGTGTAAAAAGGTGTAAAAAAAGTACTGTAGCACGTTTTGGTTTTATTTGACAAATAGTGTCCAACTGTTGACTAATTAGGTTCAAAACGTTCGTCTCGTCAAGTACAACCAAGCTGTACAATTAGTTTTTGATTTCATCTACATTTAGTACTTTATGCATGTATCGCAAGTTTGATGTGACGGAGAATCTTTTTTTTCGCATAGTGTTTTTTTCTTGGAACTAAACAGGGCCAATACAGGAGTTGTGCTGTAGGAGGGGAGAAGTAATTGCCTGAGTACTAGGCTGTGTGTTCCAGTGTGCAACTGCCTGCCTGCGTTGCATCGGAATTAGGGCATTGAGCCTTCCAAGGGCGGACAGCCCGTCCAGGGAAGCAAAGCATCATCGGTTCCGGTGGCGCATTTAAGACCTTCCAGCCCAAAGCGGAACTCGGCGCCCTCCAAATCAGATTTCAAAATGTTTGGGCCGGGGGTTGTTGCACGGGCTGTCCGTTCGCTATGGGATGGAGTTTCACCGACACGGGCCGGGCCGAATTCAAATAGTTCTGGGCCCGGCCCAGGCCGGCAAAAGCTCTCACCTGCTCCTCTGCGTTAATACAAAAGAGCACATTAAGTTTGAAGGGGAAAAATGAAAAATCAATACGAACCATCCATGCTTGTGATAAGTAGCACACGCATGCAACAAATTTCCTTCGTCAAAGCATCTAGCCACGGTATAGAAATTAGGAAGTAAAAGTATTACAACAAGCTATACTCTTAGGCATGTGCCGTGGTCAATGTAAAAATATTATGGAACATGTTCTCAAAGATTATGGACAAAACTAGTGAAATCGAGTGAGCAAGACACTAGCTCACTAGCAGGAGGGGCAGATTAGTATTGATCAGTTAATAAGCTGTGTGTTTAAGGCCGTCTTTGGATCCTTTAGATCTAATTGTTAGATACGGCTAAAAATAAGTCCAACTAAACATTAGCTAACTAAAATTTAGTTGGCGTTGTTTAGATCCCTGACTAATAGCTACATGAATTGCACCACACTCACAAAAGTGGCCGCTTTTTATCTCTTCTCACCTCTCGCTCACCCCACTTGGTGTCTCTCTCTCTCTCAACCCAAAATACTCGTTTCTCCCATTTCTCTCACTTGCCCGGTCTTCATGCCCCGATCAATGGGCAGCACCATTCCCTCGCTAGATAGTGGCGCTAGCTCTTCTTGGCAGCAGGATGTCGGGGGAGGCGGATGCATGATGTCGGGCTGAGGCTGGTGGTGGCACACGGGGCGAGGATCCAGCAGTGAGCGAGGCAAGGATCCGAAAGCAGTCCTAGGTCTGGTGGTGCGCCAAGCAGAGGAGGTGAGCCATCATGACTGTTGAAGTAGAGGTCTTCCCAGCGCCGACAAATTCAACGACGAGCAGAGCGAGCGGATCGAATCTGACGGCATGCTTAGGAGTGACAAGCGAAGGAGGCGGGCCATTGTGACCTTCGCATTAGCGCCACGGCAGGCTTGGCAGCGAAGGTGCCACCCTCCGCTTCTCAGCGATGCCATGATGACACCACATCGAGCTCGAATTGTAACAGCAAGGGGAGAGAGGGAGAGGAGAGAGAAAGGGGGCATGGTTGGTGGGATGGCAGAAAGTCAGAAACGACTCTGTAGCAATCTATAACACCCTTATCCTTTGTTAAGTTTGGTTTAGCTAATGGACTAACAACAAATTAGTACCTTGGCTAAAAGACAGCTCTACATTTAACCCTTCTATTTTGGATCCGCGGGGGCTAAAAATTAGCTATTACTCCCTCTTTCCTTGAATAGATTGATTTTTAGAATTATCTTAAGTCAAACTTTTTAAATTTTGACCGAATTTCTAGAAAAAGATGATAATATTTATGGTATCAAATTAGTTTCATTAGATTTACTAGGGAATATATTTTTATATGGTGCTCATTTTATGTCATAGATGTTGTTACTCTTTTCTATAAAGTTAAAGTTTGACTGGCACGGATTCTACGAATTGATTTATTTGGGGACAGATGGAGTACTAACTATTAGCCCATAGGATCCAAACAAGCTCTAAGACTACTCAAAATGATTTAAAAAAGCAATGCCTAAATGGGAAATAGAAAATTCAAGCACTAAGTTTGCGCGTTGCAGTGCATGAGTTGTTGGCCTATGCATTTTAATTGTTCATGCGCACACATTGCAACATGCCGACATTTGCTGACTGACAGGCACCGAGGTTCGACAACTGTGGGTAGTCTTTTGCCTTGCCTTGGAATTAGTGTAATGAGTCTCTTGCCTTGCCTTGGAATTAGGGCGTGGAGCCTTCCAATTAATGTGAGGGGTGACATCAAGTTGCTGATTAGCTACCGGCACTTGAGTTTTGCGACGCCCATGGATCCATGCCAAGCAAAACATCATCGATTTCAGCGGCACATTTAAGAACTATATGTTGAGGTGGAGAAGAAAAAGGAAGAGAAAGAAGAAAGGTGGACGCTGAAGCACAAAAACCAAGAAATTTGCGAGAGAAAGGAGTGTGCTATACGTGTATGAAGCTCTAAGAATAGAATGGCACCAGGCACCTGCGTTGTGAGTGAACGAAGCTCTTGAAATCGAAGTCAAGTCGATACAATCATACAAGAGTCCCATTTGAAGACAACGTGGAAACACTTGGGCCGTTGGCCATAGGATGGGCTACGACATATAGGGAGTGTTTGGTTGGGTAGCTTAGCCCCTAGCAAGTCTTATCTAATGCACCCAAGCCATGTTTTGTTGGCTGCCCAGGCCATTTAGCCAGGCTTAGGTAAGCCAAGAGGGAGTAGCTAGCCAAGCTTAGGGGAAATGACCATCCTCTCCGTTTCCGCGTAGCCAGGCTTGAGCCAGGTTCGTCTCACCTCCCGCTGCTCCTTCACCCCCGCCTCTCCATCGCAAGTCGCCGCATCTTCACGCCATCCACGGTCCATGCTCACCGTCCACGCTCGCACCGGCCCTCCACCTCGTCCACGCTCACGACGGCGGGGCTCCCCGGCAGAGCTCGTGCAGCAGGAGCTCACGTGGCAGGGGCACGGCCTTGTCTGCCCACTTCGACCTCACTACTGCCGGCGCACCATCGGGGGCTCCCCAGCGCAGCAGGACGTGGCAGGGGCTCCACCTTGTCCACCCGCTCTGACCTCACTACCGCCGACGCAGCCTCACCTCCCACCCGCATCGCGCCGCCCTCCCGTCAGCCACCACGGCTCCACCCGCATCCAGCCACTCGAGCTCGTCGATGGCACCCGCATCTACCGGCTTGACCTTGTCAGTGGCACCCGCATCCAGCCACTCGAGCTCGTCGATGGAAGCTGCATCCAGCCTTACGGAGCAGGCCGGACGTGAACACGATGCTGACGCGGAGCACCTCGTCTTCCATGGCCGATGGTGTCCTCCTCCTCCGTGCATGGTCACCGCCGCCGCTGGACATTCGCGCAAGGTCACCTCTGCACGCGTGCCATGTCTAATGTTGTCCCATGGAGGTGCTCAACTGCTCGCTTGTTGCGCTCGAGCTCCTTGCCGGAGATGCGCCACGAGCTCCTTGCTGAAGATGTGCCACGAGCCCCTTGCTCGAGCTCCTGTCCCATGGCGACGGTAGGTGTGCTAGAGATCCAGACGATGGAGGCACCCTAAAATGTTTGACAAAATGCCTCAATGAGGTAACCTTACCTGAATGGGGATGAGGTGACAGTATTTGAGCTAACCAAGCAACCAAACATGATCTAAGTAAGCCAGGCTTAGCTAAGACGAGTAGACCAAACAACTGCACCTTGCATTGGGAAAGCTAGGCTTGTGTTGTCCTGGCTTAGTTGGCTAACTAGGCCAAGACTAAAATGCAATCCAAACACACCCATATAGGTCGTTTATTGGTTGGTTGTACTGTGAGAGTGTTTGATGGTTAGTGGGAGCCCATAAGGCCATAATGATTGGACCAAACTACTTCGCGGGCTACAAAGCCTAAAAAGTTAACAGGAAAAATATCTACTCCCATGCGCAAAGGAAAATATTACCCAAAAAAATGTGCAAAGGGAAAATATTTGTAAATCATTTTTGTCTTTATAAAAGGAAGTCGGCAGCTCTCTCTGTAGACTCTGTTCGAGCATGTATAACATATGATACTCTCTCTTCTACCCACATTCTTTGAAGACCCTATAAAAATTATATGGAGCATAGAAGAGCTATTTATTTGATTGAACAACATATTATTATTCTAAAAAACAACATTGTTAAGAATTAATCACGTCTTCTAAATCAATTTTGAGATAATCAAGGTCACCATCAGCAGAATTAGGCTATGAATAAATAATTTTTCATAAAGTATAAGTCTAAAATTCAAAAGCAAAATATTTTTTCATGCTAATCACTTTCTTCATGAAAATATATAGCTCATGTTTTATGAATTATTTTGACGTATATTTACCAACATGACCAACTAGTAGTGAGCTATATGCATTTTTGATTAATAGTAAGCATATCGACGAGGGTGTAAAGCAGGAAGATGATCATGAGGTTATAGCAGTAATAATATCAGAAATTAGAATTACTAACTTAAGTTTAGTTTTAGCAGCAGTAAATTGGGGAGAGTATGTGTTCTAGCCGGATGCATGGTGGAATAGCCACCGAGAACGAGATGGATTTACTATTTTTTCTAATGAGACGATATCCATATGAGATTTCTATCACTGAATTCTTAGACCTTTTTTAGCCGATGACGTCTTCCTTTTAATTGGCATATACATGTGTGCATGTCCAATAGAAATTTCCAATCCAATGCTTAAATCCTAACTCATGACTAACATTCTGTGGCTACAGTCAGTCGATAAAATAATATAAAGAGGAGATCTTGAGAAAAATCAGCATCAACACCTAAAGTGGAGATCCAAAGATAAGAAAATTAGCAACCATATGTTTCTCCTAAGTGCTTATCTTGTTTCTCCTAAGTGCTTATCTTGTCAAATAAGTGATGTGAACCGCCCTTTCTTTCTCATTAATTTTTCTCCGCATCTGTATAAACAACAGACATGGTGTAGATATTTTCATTTTTCCTCTAACTATTTGACACTGGTATAATCAATCAAACAACATGTTATCGAAATCAAGCAGATTAAAGCAAGAAGAACATGGGTGATGGGGACAAGGAAATCAAAAACAAAAATTCATATCCCTTTTCATCCATCCATCCACCCTAATTTGACACTAGATGGATAGAGGGGTTAATATCCTAATTAAAATGCTACAAAATCACTAGAGCAAAGTGTTTGTGGCGGAACCGTCTGAATCGGCACATTATCGATAATACTCGTCTTCCATTGACACTAAGTATTCCGATAATGAACCAAGTCAAACACCTCCGTCGAGCACACCCGAAGGAGAACTCGAATAATCCACGTTTTCATCCAGGATACAATAATGAATACAAGCTTACAATACTTAGTCCATTTCATACAATAGCAGTCTTGGAAATTTATTCATTACAATACCAGAGTTCAGAGTGCAGTAATTAAACAGCGGAAACTAATTAAACATCTAGCGGAAAGCGATACAAGGATCCGTCTATGCCCACCAGAAGAATCCTCCACACAGCAGCCAACTTCTTAAATTGCACCTGCAACAGGGGTAAAATAAACCCTAAGTACAAAATGTACTTGCAAGACTTACCCGACTAGTGGGAATATATATTTCCCGACTCTCAAGGATATGAAAGGCTTTTTGGTTTACTGTTTCATTTTGCCTGCAAAGCTTACTAAAGTGTATCCTTACTGGTAAATATTTAGCAGTCATTTTTTTTCATTAGCTAAACATTCTAGGTAAGCACCTGTTCTACTTTCAAGCAAGTGATAAGCAATCAGACTCATTTCTCTTTCTTTCCTTTCTTCCACCAACTTTATTATTCCAGTTGTTACTACGATGCCATGCCATAGTCAAGCCGTACCGTCTAAGTGACGGCGATTCGCGAATCAATGTGCCCAGCTGGGTACCCCGAAAAACACACGCCTCGCTCGTACCCTAGGCACGAGCGAGACCAACCCGTTCCACTCCTGTCACAGGTTCCAGGTCCCCGTCCAAACTTAGACTCCAAGCCCCCACACTTGAGGCCCGGCCTCAAAGTGGTGCTTAGACCTCCACCTATCCCCGCCTCCAATCAGTCGGTCCGGAAAGAGCCGGAGCCCATGACAAGAGAGTAACAAGTCTTCCTAGCCCCCATCCGCTAGTATATGCTCGGGATAATAAGATCTGTGACAAGACTATTGTCCATAACAACGAACAGTTCTTAATCGACACGGACAGGGAAACGATACAACCAAGCTAAGCCCGTGGCCGCGGGACATAACTTGTCACACCCACCAGTACCCAAATCAATCCCTGCCCGGTCTCCAATTTTCTTTCAACTTCTTATCATGTGATACAATAATAATCACCTATTGTGAGTAACGACAGGTTACCCGCTACCGTCATCCTAAGCATCGCATCTACACGACCTGTACTAGTAGGACTCATAGGTGGGTATATATGTGCAAGTAGTTTTCATATCAACTCCTGAAACGTAATGCAAACATATATATACCAAGTGATTAGTAAAATAGGGGTTATGCACCGGGGCTTGCCTTGGGCAGGCACGGAGTCAACAAAGTCAGTCGGCGGCTCCGGAACCTCCTCCGCTGCAAGGACCTCCTCGATCACCTCCACGACCTCCTCGTACTCCTGGTCGTCGATGGTCACCACGTCCGCCTCCAACTCGTTCACTACATGCATGCAATGATGGTGCAATAAATTAATACTTAGACAACAACTCTTAAAAGTACACAACTACTAAGCTAATTAACCAACTCTAATGGTTAACATGCTAAGCTATCCATTACTTCTACTAAGCAAGAACTAGCTAGCCTAATATTTTCTACTAACTAAAATGCATTTCATGATAAATAGATAAATTTAGTTGAGCTCTAGAGACGAAGAAAATGACATGGACAGACAACTCTTGATTTTCAATGATTTTAGGAAGAAGAATCAACGGAATTGGAGTTCGTATGGTGGAGATATTAGTTGCGCAAAGTAGCTATTAATCTCTAAAAATTCAAAGGAACTTAATTAGCTCATGGCTTTCTCCCGTGACTTGCTCATGAATGAGGTCTTTAATCAAAGGAATAATGAAGACGGATGGCGCTGCTAGGGAGAAACAGAGGAAGTACAAGAGGGACTCACGGGATACTTACCGCAGTCCACTGATGCTTCGATAGACGCAGCTTACACGGCAAGAACAGAGAAACTTGATTAGAGAGGAAGAGGCGGACAACAAGTCTGGCGAGCTCGCGATCGCGAGACGACTCCTTTTAAGGACGAGAGACGCAGGGACGCTCGCACTGGAAAAGAGATTGACGTGCGCGACGCAGCAAGTCTCCGTGCTACAGTGTTTTCTGCACGCTATAGTAACCTCTGTGTTGCTACAGTGTTTTTCTGCGGCGCTACAGTAACCTCTGCGCTGCTACAGTGCACTTCTGTGTCGCTACAGTATCTCTTCTCTGCTACAGTATATTTCTGCGGCGCTACAGTACCCCTGCAGTGACATTTCGTGCTCTCTGGTTTTCTTTCGCAGAGGCAGCGCGCCGTGTGCGTGCGCGGGCATGCCTTGCGAGTGTGCTGTGAACACGATCAGGGAATTTTAGAAAGAAAAAGAATTGCTAGCGCTGGAGTTGGATCAGGATGACAATAGTTAGTTGAACTGTGCTGAGGAATATTTGGACGAGGAATTAAATTAGAGCTCAAATTAAGAATTAGTGCAAAAAAATTTAATTTCTCATTTTGCCATAAACAATAATACATAAACATGATGCTCATGACATGGTTTAGTGATTTATTAACGCAGTAACACCGAGGGTGTTACAGCTCTACCCCCCTAAAGAAAATCTCGACCCGAGATTTCTTGTGTGTGCCTAGTGTGGGAAAAGATAAGCAAGTTAATTACTTAAGATGGTTACCTTGACGAACTAGGAATGAGATGGGGACAATGCTCCAAAATATAGCTTCCCAACTCCCAAGTGGCCTCATCCTCCGAATGATTTTTCCATTGAACCTTGTAAAATTTCACCACCTTGTTTCTTGTGATTCTTTCTTTTTCATCCAAAACCTTGATAGGGTGCTCAATATAAGAAAGATCGGGTTGAAGAGGAAGGCCTTCAATTTCCACAATTTCTTCGGGAACCCGCAAACATCTTTTCAATTGGGAGACATGGAAAACATCATGGACCGCTGACAAGATATCTGGGAGTTGAATACGATAAGCAACAGAACCCCTTTTCTCCAAAATTTTATAAGGACCCACATAGCGAGGAGCCAATTTTCCTCTGACACCAAACCTATGCACACCTCTCATGGGAGATACCTTGAGGTACACATAATCACCAACCTCGAACTGCAAGGGCCTTCTCCTTTTGTCTGCATAATTTTTCTGACGACTCTGAGCTGACTTCAAGTGACCTTGGATGACTCTTACTTGATCTCTTGCCTTCTTAATGAGATCGGGCCCATAATGACCACGGTCTCCCACCTCCACCCAGTTGAGTGGTGTCCTACATTTCTTGCCATACAGAGCCTCAAAAGGTGCCATGCGAATGCTCTCTTGATAACTGTTGTTATAAGAGAACTCAGCAAACCTCAAACACTCATCCCACTTTTCAGGAAAAGAAATGACACAGGCCCTCAACATGTCTTCTAGTACTTGGTTGATTCTCTCTGTTTGACCATCAGTCTGGGGATGATAAGCAGAACTTCTAAGAAGGCGAGTACCAAGACACTTCTGCAACTGCTCCCAGAAACGTGACACAAATACTGATCCCCGATCAGAAACTATAGTGAGAGGAACTCCATGTAGAGTAACAACTCGGTCAAAATATAACTTGGCATATTGCATGGCTGTGAACCTATTACCCACCGGAAGAAAATGAGCTGACTTGGTAAGACGATCCACAATGACCCAAATAGAATCATGTCCTCTTACTGTGCGGGGCAGACCCACAATAAAATCCATGGAAATATCCTCCCATTTCCAAGCAGGGATAGGCAAGGGCTGTAGCAAACCCGGTGTACGCAGGTGATCAGCTTTAACTCTTCCACAAATGTCACACTCAGAGATGTACTTGGCCACATCTTGCTTTAGGTTGGGCCACCAATACACGTGCCTCAAATCATGATACATTTTATTACTCCCTGGGTGAATGGACAACTTGGAGTTATGGGCCTCTTCCAAGATTTTTGTCCTAAGCTCAACACTTCCTGGCACTACCAATCTCCTCTTGTACCTGAGCACACCTTGCTCATCAATATTAAAATGGGGCCCTCGTCCTTTAGCCATCAATATCCTGATGTGAGGAATCACCTCAGTGTCCTTCCTCTGCTCCAAGACAATTTGATCCAGCAAGTCAGAAACCAAGGCAATATGTGCCAACACCTCATGATGAGCAAAAGATAAAGACTCCTCATCCTCCTGGTGTGACTTCCGACTTAATGCATCAGCTACCACATTAGCTTTGCCGGGATGATAGTGCACCTCTAAATCATAATCCTTAATTAACTCAAGCCACCTTCGTTGCCTCATATTTAACTCGGGTTGAGTAAAAATATATTTGAGGCTCTTGTGGTCCGTATAAATATTTACCTTGTTTCCCAACAAAAAGTGCCTCCATATTTTTAGAGCATGCACAACCGCACCAAGCTCTAAATCATGGGTGGGATAGTTTACTTCATGCTTTTTCAGCTGACGGGAAGCATAAGCTACTGCCCGTCCTTCTTGCATAAGCACACACCCAAGTCCAGACCGAGAGGCATCACAATATACATCAAATGGTTTCCCAATATCAGGCTGAGCAAGAATAGGAGCAGTGGTCAAATACTTCTTCAGAGCTTGAAATGCCTCCTCACAAGCCGGCCCCCAAACAAACTTGACATCCTTCTGAAGCAACTTGGTCATGGGTTTAGCTATCTTGGAAAAGTCAGGAATGAAACGCCGATAATAACCGGCAAGGCCAAGGAACTGACGTATCTGATGCACGGACCTTGGTGATTTCCAATTTAAAACCTCTTGCACCTTGCTAGGGTCCACTGATATGCCTTCAGGGGTCAAGACATGTCCCAAAAATTGTACCCGGTCTAGCCAAAATTCACACTTGCTAAACTTGGCATATAACTGATGCTCGCGTAGTCTGGTTAGGACTATGCGAAGATGCCGGGTATGCTCATCTTCATTCTTTGAATATATTAAAATATCATCAATAAACACCACCACAAACTTATCCAACTCCGGCATGAAGACTGAGTTCATGAGGTACATGAAAAATGCAGGAGCATTGGTCAGACCAAAGGACATTACTAGGTACTCATAAAGGCCGTACCTAGTGGAAAAGGCTGTCTTTGGTACATCTTGGGGCCGGATTTTTATTTGGTGATACCCAGAACGGAGGTCAATTTTTGAAAATACCTTTGCACCAGCTAACTGATCAAACAAGGTATCAATCCGAGGCAAGGGATATTTATTTTTAATAGTTACTGCATTAAGGGGGCGATAATCAATACACATCCAAAGAGTGCCATCCTTCTTCTTCACAAAAATAGCTGGACAACCCCATGGTGAAGTGCTAGGACGAATAAATCCCTTCTCCCTCAGCTCTTCTAATTGCTTCTTCATTTCAGCTAACTCTGGGGGAGCCATACGATAAGGACGTCTAGAAATAGGAGTAGTACCGGGCTCTAGCTCAATGGTAAACTCCACATCTCTATCAGGAGGTAACCCAGATAAATCTTCAGGAAAAACATCCGGAAATTCACAGACCACAGGAATAGAGGCAAGAGCAGGAGAAGCTTCAGTATTAGAGACGGCTGCTAGAGAAGAGATTGGTGGCATAATAAGGGACATTCTATCCTCAGATGAAGGAAGCTTCAACTCCACCACTCTATGGTTAAGGTCCAAAACTACACCATTCCTCCCTAACCAATTCATTCCCAAGATAGCATCTGTACTTTGCCCAGGCAATACCATGAACTGGACACGATAAGAATGAGTGGCCAAAACCAGGCTAAGTGTCTCAGTCCGGGTCTAAATACATAACTGTGCACCAGGGGTGCTAACCTTATATGCAACAGAAATCATTGCAGTAGGTATATTGTGCCTTTCTACGAAACCCATACTCATGAATGAATGTGATGCACCAGAATCAAATAACACATATGCTGGGTGGGAGTTGATGGAGAACATACCAGCCATCACAGGCTCTCCCTGTGGAAACTCCTCAGCTGCAGTGAAATTAACATGTCCCGAGCGGCTCACCGGCACCTTCTTCCTGATAATAGTCCTCTTGACCAAGCGAGAGTTGGCTGCAGACTGAGCAGACTGAATAGGATGATTTTCAGGACACTCCCGAGCATAGTGGCCTTCCTTGCCACACTTGAAACAAATAACTGGTGGCTTGTTTCCCTGTCCCTGACGAGGCTGGAACTGCTGTCCCTGAGGCTGCTGCACCTGCTGAGTAGGTGCACGGTACTGAGTGTGCTGAACTGAAGTGGCTTGCTGAAAGTGACGTGGCTGCTGTCCACCCTGAGAATAATAAGGCACCCTCCTAACAACTTGTACCTTCTGCGCATGTGGGTGACTAGAGGATCCAGTAATCACCCGCTTGCGCTTCCACTTAGACTGGGTGTCATTCTGAAGTCCCTCCATGGAAATGGCAGCACTCATCAATGCACCAAAGGTCTGATAGCCCCCAGTGAACAACTTCTCCTTTAAGACACAAGAGAGACCATCCCTAAAACAATCCATCTTCTTCTGATCGGTGTCCACAAGATAACCAGCATACTGAGCCAGATGGTTGAACTTGGTTGCATACTCCACCACGGTCATATTACCCTGCCTTAACTCCTTAAACTCAGTCAACTTCCTGCTCATCAAACCAGCAGGAATAAAGTGCTCACGAAAAGCAGTGACAAACTCCTGCCAAGTCACCCGGTGACCTGCAAGCTGCATGGCTTGGAAGGTGTCCCACCACGCAGTAGCAGATCCTAGAAGCTGCTGTGCAACAAAGTGCACCTTCTGGTCCTCAGCCACATTGTGCAGCAACATCAACTTCTGCTCTATGGTGCGAAGCCAATGATCTGCATCCAGAGGCTCAGCAGACGGTGTGAAGGTAGGTGGCTGCGTCTTCAAAAAGTCCTGATAGGTGCTGGGCCTGTCATGCCCACGAGCACCATCCCCATTCCTACCACCATCACCGTGGCCCCTACAAACAAGGTTATCAACTAACTGTGTCATCATTTCCATGACACGGTTGGACTCACGACGGGCAGTCAACATCTCAGCCAGCATCTCTTCAGGATTCATAGGAGGTACTGGTGCCCGAGGTAGTGCAGCATCCAACACTGGGACCCCATTGCTATCCCCCTGATGCTCACCATCATTGCCTTGATCACTTCCACCATGGCCAAGGACAGCCCCACCACTGGCACTCCCATGATGAGACCCCTGACTCATCTGTGATCATATAAGGATCCACCATTAGGGACAAACTTCCAGATTCAAGGACAGACTCAAAGAAAAGATACACTTGATAAGGGATAAAATAATCAGACTTCCATAGTTAATTGGAGCACTTATTTTTATTATTTCCCTATCATTTATTAAACAAACTTATACGTGACGGGGTATATAATTAATTTTTTTTTATGCTCATGATGCATGTATCGGCCTATTCGTCGCTCAAGCCGAATATAGCGGCATTCGCGAATATTTTGGCACAAGGTATACTCACTCACCGTATACTAGTCGATTTATACGATGCGTAAGTTAGTGTACCTGCAGGACTTTTCATTAGATAAAATCAGTGCCACTATCCTAGATAGACCATATTACTAGGGCGAATACTTATTTATGCGAATTTACCGAATCCTATTTTTCACAAATCTTTTGTTGGTCAAATTTTTAAATTTAAAAAGAGGTGATTAAGCTTGTAAATTCATTATTGGCTCTGGTACCAACTGTGGCGGAACCGTCTGAATCGGCACATTATCGATAATACTCGTCTTCCATTGACACTAAGTATTCCGATAATGAACCAAGTCAAACACCTCCGTCGAGCACACCCGAAGGAGAACTCGAATAATCCACGTTTTCATCCAGGATACAATAATGAATACAAGCTTACAATACTTAGTCCATTTCATACAATAGCAGTCTTGGAAATTTATTCATTACAATACCAGAGTTCAGAGTGCAGTAATTAAACAGCGGAAACTAATTAAACATCTAGCGGAAAGCGATACAAGGATCCGTCTGTGCCCACCAGAAGAATCCTCCACACAGCAGCCAACTTCTTAAATTGCACCTGCAACAGGGGTAAAATAAACCCTAAGTACAAAATGTACTTGCAAGACTTACCCGACTAATGGGAATATATATTTCCCGACTCTCAAGGATATGAAAGGCTTTTTGGTTTGCTGTTTCATTTTGCCTGCAAAGCTTACTAAAGTGTATCCTTACTGGTAAATATTTAGCAGTTATTTTTTTTTCATTAGCTAAACATTCTAGGTAAGCACCTGTTCTACTTTCAAGCAAGTGATAAGCAATCAGACTCATTTCTCTTTCTTTCCTTTCTTCCACCAACTTTATTATTCCAGTTGTTACTACGATGCCATGCCATAGTCAAGCCGTACCGTCTAAGCGACGGCGATTCGCGAATCAATGTGCCCAGCTGGGTACCCCGAAAAACACACGCCTCGCTTGTACCCTAGGCACGAGCGAGACCAACCCGTTCCACTCCTGTCACAGGTTCCAGGTCCCCGTCCAAACTTGGACTCCAAGCCCCCACACTTGAGGCCCGGCCTCAAAGTGGTGCTTAGACCTCCACCTATCCCCGCCTCCAATCAGTCGGTCCGGAAAGAGCCAGAGCCCATGACAAAAGAGTAACAAGTCTTCCTAGCCCCCATCCGCTAGTATATGCTCGGGATAATAAGATCTGTGACAAGACTATTGTCCATAACAACGAACAGTTCTTAATCGACACGGACAGGGAAACGATGCAACCAAGCTAAGCCCGTGGTCGCGGGACATAACTTGTCACACCCACCAGTACCCAAATCAATCCCTGCCCGGTCTCCAATTTTCTTTCAACTTCTTATCATGTGATACAATAATAATCACCTATTGTGAGTAACGACAGGTTACCCGCTACCGTCATCCTAAGCATCGCATCTACACGACCTGTACTAGTAGGACTCATAGGTGGGTATATATGTGCAAGTAGTTTTCATATCAACTCCTGAAACGTAATGCAAACATATATATACCAAGTGATTAGTAAAATAGGGGTTATGCACCGGGGCTTGCCTTGGGCAGGCACGGAGTCAACAAAGTCAGTCGGCGGCTCCGGAACCTCCTCCGCTGCAAGGACCTTCTCGATCACCTCCACGACCTCCTCGTACTCCTGGTCGTCGATGGTCACCACGTCCGCCTCCAACTCGTTCACTATATGCATGCAATGATGGTGCAATAAATTAATACTTAGACAACAACTCTTAAAAGTACACAACTACTAAGCTAATTAACCAACTCTAATGGTTAACATGCTAAGCTATCCATTACTTCTACTAAGCAAGAACTAGCTAGCCTAATATTTTCTACTAACTAAAATGCATTTCATGATAAATAGATAAATTTAGTTGAGCTCTAGAGACGAAGAAAATGACATGGACAGACAACTCTTGATTTTCAATGATTTTAGGAAGAAGAATCAACGGAATTGGAGTTCGTATGGTGGAGATATTGGTTGCGCAAAGTAGCTATTAATCTCTAAAAAATCAAAGGAACTTAATTAGCTCATGGCTTTCTCCCGTGACTTGCTCATGAATGAGGTCTTTAATCAAAGGAATAATGAAGACGGATGGCGCTGCTAGGGAGAAACAGAGGAAGTACAAGAGGGACTCACGGGATACTTACCGCAGTCCACTGATGCTTCGATAGACGCAGCTTACACGGCAAGAACAGAGAAACTTGACTAGAGAGGAAGAGGCGGACAACAAGTCCGGCGAGCTCGCGATCGCGAGACGTCTCCTTTTAAGGACGAGAGACGCAGGGACGCTCGCACTGGAAAAGAGATTGACGTGCGCGACGCAGCAAGTCTCCGTGCTACAGTGTTTTCTGCACGCTACAGTAACCTCTGTGCTGCTACAGTGTATTTCTGCGACGCTACAGTAACCTCCGCGCTGCTACGATGCACTTCTGCGGCGCTACAGTACTCTGCTCTGCTACATTACATTTCTGTGTCGCTACAGTATCTCTTCTCTGCTACAGTATATTTCTGCGGCGCTACAGTACCCCTGCAGTGACATTTCGTGCTCTCTGGTTTTCTTTCGCAGAGGCAGCGCGCCGTGTGCGTGCGCGGGCATGCCTTGCGAGTGTGCTGTGAGCACGATCAGGGAATTTTAGAAAGAAAAAGAATTGCTAGCGCTGGAGTTGGATCAGGATGACAATAGTTAGTTGAACTGTGCTGAGGAATATTTGGACGAGGAATTAAATTAGAGCTCAAATTAAGAATTAGTGAAAAAAATTTAATTTCTCATTTTGCCATAAACAATAATACATAAACATGATGCTCATGACATGGTTTAGTGATTTATTAACGCAGTAACACCGAGGGTGTTACAGTGTTAGACAATAAAATGACGTAAATGCAGTTTTGCTCTAACTCTACAAAAATGTTGAAGCCACCTACCGAATGCTAGTTGCTATGATCTCTAGAATAAGTCACACAATCAAACAAGCTATGTCACTACTACAACTAGTGAGAGCTAGCAAGATACTAGAAACAACTAATGACATCTATGCTACTCAACTAGCAGGATGAGCAACTACTACACAAGATGATATATGTATGTATGAGAAACAAGTGTAGTAGAGAGTGATACCGAATCGAGCAAATGTCCAAATTGAAACCCAGTGAGACAATGAGACAGAGAATTTATCCCAAGGTTCGGTTGTTTGCTGGCAACTTAGTCCATGTTGTGACGACGTACTCACTTGGTAGTTCACGCGCTAATAATAGGCATCACATGCCTAGCCCTACACAAGGGCGCTACAAGAACCAACCACAAATGAGGGTACACAAGTCACGCGCAATTTACTAGAGTTGCCTTTCGCGGCTCCCACGGGGAATAGGCACAAAAATCCCTCACAATCATCGTTTGATGACGCCGGTATTTTTACCAAGGTACCGATAAGTGTGTAAGCTTTCCCTTAGACCTCGTTGGAGCCCCCTCATAAGGGACAAGCTCTTGGTTGGGTAACTCCGTGGATAGCCCCGGGTGCTCCCCACGTGCAAGTGGGTCTCTGGAATAGCCTCTCCTAGACCGGTCCTCACCGTCTTCACTATCGAGCTTCTGGCCAAACTGCCGCGGGCCTCGTTCCCTCCAGTACATGGTGGCAGCCACACCACAAATGTGGTTGCTGTGGTCTCGCAAGACTACAAGCCCTCAAGTATACAACAATGGTGCGCGCAAGCACCGAGTGGTAAAGAGGCATGCAAACCTCATTAAACACTAGGCCTAAACCTAGAGAAAGCGCTAAAGTAATGGTCTAACTAACCTAAACACTTTGCAAAAGTTCCTATGTACTCTAATCACTGAGTATATCACTCAGCACTTTGGTGGCTAGAGCAACTAGAGATGAACCTCAGCTCACACAACAAGTCTTCATTGAGCTCTACACCCCTTCTCTTTTCGGTTGGGATCATATTTATTGCACCAAATGGGAGGCATAGCCGTTGGGGCTCAACAGGCAATTCTATGCACCGTCGTATCGTCCCATGTATGGCCGTCGAACCAATTCCCTCGGTTCGGTGTCTCACAACGGCTCCTATGTCAACACTAACTGTTACCAACTGTTGGGCGCGTCTTTGTAGCGTATGGTCCAACAACCTATGTTGGACCAGTCCAATGCGCCAATCTCCTCTCTAGAACCTTTCTGCAGACCATCGGATAGGGTTACAATTGGTCTGACGCTTCTGCCTCCTCAATCTGATGCAGCTACGTTGTGAACAGTGGCGACACTTGGTCCGACGCCCTTCTCCAGTTTGGTCCAATGCTCAGTCCGACGCTGCTTCTGACACCCTAGGTAGGGTTTGTACTGGCGTATGGTGCGACGCCCCTCAGGGTTCGGTCCGACGCCTCGGTTTGATGCCCCCCGAAACCATTTCTTCAACTTGTTTCTTCGCGATCTTGACGTCCGGCTTGGTATTATATTGTGCCTTTGACTCTTGCATGTCTTGTAGGTCTTTTGCTTCTAAGGTGCTTGCTTGAGGTGTTGATCATCTAGATCACACCGTTGCCTATGTCCAAGTCCATTTTTTCACCTTTGAACTATATAAAAAAAACACTAGCAAAAAATGTTTGCCCAAATGGTCATGTTGATCTTCAAACATCAAAATCTAAAATAAATGGCCTATGGGCCTATTTTTTTTACGGTCCGTTGAAGTGGTATGTCCCTGTAAATGTTTTAAGGTTGGAGTCTCTAAAAATCGATTTTTATAGTAGCGTATATTTTGCAACATTAATTTACACTATGGCCCATCAGTGGTGAAAATAGTGTAATTTTTTACAAGGATCAAAATTTTGCATTACCATTTGTGTAGGAACACGTCCGTCTCCCTAGCATGTGCACGCGTTCGTGAGCCGGGAGGCGACAAATCAACTACGCCATGTATAGCTTCCGTAGAAGAGTAGAGTTCTCATGTAATTAATCTCATTGACTAGAACAGCATCTATCATACAGTTTGATCAAACCAGGACTAATTTTTAACACACATACATACGCGTACAATTCAACAAGTCGCAACATGCATACGTGTACAGATTACAGCTATGGATTGGTAGACTCGGCTGATCATACTCCCACCTCCATGGATGGATGGCCTTCATGCAAAATGGAAAGGCGCCATACACAACACAAGCAAGCGCAACCTCACACAATAATTCTAACTGCAAGACTGAAATAAATAAACCAAGGGCAACAACTCATCAACTACGACCTTGGATCAAGAACATGGTGTGCTAGTCTAATAATGCTGCCACACACCACTTTATTTTACTACTATATATATGTCATTGATTAGCCTAATTTCCTGACTAACCACGGTTAAAGATTTGTACTTCGTAGCTGCAGCTGTCGTCCCCCTTTTCCTCTGCTTTGAGATCCTATTCCTGCAACCACCAGGTCCGTCACAGCAGCCGGCATGAGCGGGTAGCCGGGTAGGGTGGACGCTGTGTCATCAGCGCCGGTACAGGTACGACGCTGGCGGCGACGGCGACGGCTGGGTAGGAGGAGCGGCAGCGGCCGCGGCGCTGGCGATCTGCGTGCAGACCTCGGCGAAGGCTGTGAGGATGGCGGCGTGGTGGCGCGGCGCGTTGAGGGCGAGGAGGCGGCGGAGCATGCCACGGAGGCCGTCCCAGTCGCACAGCCCCATCTCCACCACCATCTGCAACATGCTGTCGCGGAAGTCCGCGCGCGGGTCCGACGACTCCTTCTCCACCGCCACGCCCACGCCGTCGGCCTCCGCCGCCGCCGTCCTCTCAGCCGCCCTCTTCTTCTTCTTCTTCTTAGCCTGCTTCTTGCCGACCGCCGGCGCGGCGGCCTTGGTCGCCTGCTGCGGCTGCTTGCGGAGCGGCGGCGGCGGTGGTGACAGCAGCTCTTGGTGGTGGTGTTGCTTGGCGGTGCAGGCTCCGTACACGACGCGCGAGGGGTAGCAGTAGTAGTAGTCGGAGGAGTAGGCCGACGCGTAGCCGCCGGTGCTGTGCGTGGCGGCCGACGAGGAGGAGAAGGAAGCCGTGGACGTGGAGGCGCAGGAGTACTGCTCGCCGACGCCGCTCCTCCTCGTCGTCGTGGCAGCCTTACCACCACCACCCATCATCAGCTGGCTGCAGGGCTTGAGGAAGGACGGCAGCCTGAGCAGCCTCGGGCGGCGCGGGCGGCACCCGCACCCGGCGTCGACCACCGGCGCATACCGGCGCCGCCCCACAGGGAACTGCCTCCCGCCGCCGCGCGCTCTGGTTGTTGACATCGCCGGCCGCCCGTGGTGTGCTCTAGCTGTTGTGTCTGGTAGTAGTTCTGTAGTTGCTTGCACGGTGCCCTGGTACGATGCGAGGATCTCTACAAGTTGAGATGTGACTGCTGCCTGTCTTGCATGCAACTATGCAAGTGTGTGGATGGTGTAACATATGGCAAAGGATCGGAGGGGGATGTGTGGTTTATATATAGGTATATATTTCATTTGATTTGACAAGCTAGGTGGATTAGGAGGGGATGGGGTTAAACAAGGGATCTTTGGTTGGGTTTAGTTTTAGTTGGGGCATGTGTGGTGAGCCTTGTCCATGGTGTGAGGGGGCTCATCATTTCTCACCCTGCAAAGCTCTCTTGACTTTGACCGTCCTTGCGGTATATCAATGCTTACAACAAGGTAGAAAAACGAAGCCAGGACAAAGTGCAAAAATTCAGTTGCAAATAAAGTATAGTGTATTGGTGGTGTACGTAACTCGTGTAGTGGTAGGAGTACCCGATTGACCACTTCGTCTGTTTCTAGTGAATTGCATAAACTAGTCACATAGTAAGTGTCGTCTTAGATAGACTTCACCATTTCAATCTTTGTTTTGTGTACTACTTTGTGGTATAGTTTTAAGTTTAGCCACTTGAAAATGATACTAATAAATCAGCAGAAAATGTAATTTCCTTGACGGAGTTGCATTTCTTTGAGGGGTCAGATAAAACTGCAAAGGAATATATTATATTTTGTGAAATCTATTACGCGACAGTCGTGCTCCTTCGCGACCGCAACATAGGCCAGCCCACTAGCCACGCTAGGAGACGAATAGCTAGCCGTCATCGGAGACGAGCGGTTCGCCTACGTTAGGGTTCCGGCGTTAGAGAATCTCATCTCCAGCAACTAGAGAAGGAAGTTTCAGGGGGCAGCGGTACTGACACGGCATTGGTGGTGGGCGAGATGGCAGCGGGGGTGGGTCGGCGGGGGTGCCGCCCATTGGGTTAGTAGGAGACGACGGTTGGGTGGGGTTGGCTGTGGGGGCATCGTGGCGCAGCTCATCGGCACCTTGTGATTAGGGGAGGGCGGGGTCGAGGGGCGAGGGCAGGAGGCGGGTGGCGCGGTGAGGCACCGCCGGTGGTGGATGCCCGGGGCGGGCGCGGGGGCGAGAGCGGGGGCGGGGACAAGGACGGAGACGAGGAAGACATCGTCGGCGGGCTTCCTTGTGGTTAGGGAAGGGCAGGGTCGAGGATACGGCAGCGAGAAATGGGTGGGGCAGCAAGGCGACGGGAGCCGCCGACCGCAGGTGGTGGATGCTTGAAGGAGGGGGCGGCGGTGGAGAGGTGCCAGCAGGCAAGAGGGCGGTGGAGCATAGCGCCGTCGCAAGGAGGATGACGGGTCACGCGATATCTTGGTCCATGACCATGTTAGTAAACCATCACGAAAATGTATAGTCCTTGAAGATTGATGTGGACTGCCAAGAAAATTGTGTATTTCCTTGAAGATTATTGGCCCAAAGAAAAACTTGATGTCTAAAAACATTTTCTCGTAGATTGTTGGCCTAAGGATTGACCGTTGAGGGTTTGACGCCAAAAAAATTGAATTTTCTTGTGCTCTATTCTTAACGGATTTTGCTTGACAGTGGTTTATTTCTGGCCGCTAAGAAAATTCGACATCCTAAAATTGTAGATAAATGTCTCGGAAAGTATAGTTTCATAAATATATGTTTTTGCTATGTGCATACAGTAAAAATTAGTTACAGAAGTATTATCTAAAGTTGTGTTTTAAAGGCTATGTTGATGTCACAAAAATTGCTGAAGCAGCAAGTCTACGCGCGCATAGTTACACGCATGCACGTACGCTAGCACATGGATACATAGGTCGGCAATTTAGTTATTGATAATCTCCATTCGTATTTAGTACTAGTAAATATGAGATGTTAAAACAAGCTAAGTCAAAGTTCATATAATTAGAACATCATATATATTTTTTGAAGTGTAACATCATATATATTACGAATGGAGAGAGAGAGAGAGTATATGTATATATATTTTTAACGCAATAATATATGTGCTGATGATGCTCACTGGTCTTCATATGTGCACACATGATTCACACATGTAGTACACAAATATATTCTCGTCAACCCTTCAGAAATCCCTTTCGTCTCTCAAAAAATCTCCAAAACATGTGTATGTAGCACATTGATTGCCCGGCCATTGAATTCTTTATATATTCTTATTTTGTGCACAACATGTGGCGGTGGTCGATCAATCATGCTGTTCTTCATATGTAGTACACATACTCACATGTACTGTACTTACTAGCTTAGTATACATAATTAAATATACTTTCGATCGTCAAGTCTGGAGAAAATTCCTTCTATCAATTCCCTTTTAAAATTTCCAAGATCAGGGTATATCAGATACGATCGAGATTGGAAACTTGTGCAGTAACATCATCACACATACGTGATCACGATTGTAAGGACGACGTAAAAATATAAACTAGCCACCACCAGAGCAGCGGAGTACACAGTCTAGATGACGACGCGTAGTCACTAGTCAGAACAGGGTGGTTATTTATCTACGTGTCCACGTCAGGTGCTTATCTAGTGCTTCTACTTTATCCACGTGTCCGCGTCAAGTGCTTACGTGGCAACGATAGAGCCCACAGCCGAGGCATGCAGCGACAGCCATTAGCGATTTCTATTTCCAATGGTCGTTGAGGTCTACACGTTACGGGCCCCAAACCCGCAGGCCAAGGAGGGATCGATCGATTGGTTTGGTAGAGCCCGTGGTACGCTATGTTAGTAAATAATGCAAATCAAGATCGAACATGAGACATAGATTTTTCTTTAGCAACAATTAACATATCATCAACATAAAGAAGCAAATAAATAGCTGAGCCATTAACAATTTTCAAGTAAACATAGCTATCATAATCAGACCGCTTAAAGCCACGAGAGAGCATAAATGAGTCAAACATCTTATATCATTGCCTAGGAGACTGCTTCAAACCGTAAAGAGACTTTTTTAGTCTACACACAAGGTTTTCTTTTCCAGGAATAACAAAACCTTCAGGTTGGTTCATATAAATGTCTTCCTCCAACTCCCCATGTAAGAATGCAGTTTTAACATCAAGTTGCTCAAGTTCATAATCATGCATGGCAACAATACTAAGCAAAGTGCGAATAAAACTATGCTTAACAACTGGGGAAAAGACATCATTATAATCAATACCTGAAATCTGGTTATAGCCTTTAACAACCAACCTCGCTTTATACCTTGCTGGTTCACTAGAAGAAATACCCTCCTTTCTTTTATAAATCCATTTGCAACGGACAGGTTTTTTATTCTTGGGCAATTTCACTAAATCCCATGTACCATTCTTTTCAAGTGACTCCATCTCATCTTGCATAGCGGTCATCCAATTGTTGCGATCAGCAGAAGTAATAGCCTCAGAATAATTAGAAGGTTCTGAATTACCTTCAATCTCTTCTGCAACACTCATAGCATAAGCAACATTGCATTCTTCAATATACCTTTTAACAGGCTTTGGCTGTCTTCTGGACCAATCAACAACAATAGAACGTTGTGGAGACTGCACAACTGGAGAAGAATGCTCAGCAATAGAAGAATCATCAACAATTGGAGAAATTTCAGCAATCGGTGTATCTTGGACAATAGCATTATCAACATCTGGTGAATCAATTAAGTGCTCCACCTGCACACTTATTTTCTCTCCCTCAATAGGAGCATCAACAGAAGGATTATCAACAAACATAACAGTCTCATTAAAGATAACATTCCTGCTAAGCATAACCTTCTGAGTCTGGGAATTCCACAATTTATAACCTTTAACACCATGTTGATAACCAATAAAAATGCATTTAACAGCTCTAGGCTCCAATTTACCATTATCAACGTGAGCATAAGCAGTACAACCAAAAACTCTCAATTGTGAATAATCAGCTGGAGAACCATACCATACCTCAATTGGAGTTTTCTTATCGAGAGAAATAGAGGGTGAACGGTTAATAAGATAGCAAGCAGTGGAAGCGGCTTCAACCCAAAAACGCCTATTCAAGCCAGCATTAGACAACATGCAACGGGCCCTGGAGATGATAGTTCTATTCATACGCTCAGCTACACCATTCTGTTGAGGCGTATAAGGAATAGTGTAGTGCCTAACAATTCCTTGAGACTTGCAATATGCATTAAACTCATTAGAACAGAATTCCATCCCATTATCAGTGCGAAGCTTTTTAACCTTCTTTTCAGTTTGATTTTCAATCATAATCTTCCACTCTTTAAATGTTGAAAATGCTTCTAATTTATGCTTCAAGAAATAAGACCGTACCTTACGAGAATAATCATCAATGATTGTCAACATATAATGAGAACCACCAAAAGAAGGCTTGCGAGACGATCCCCATAAATCAGAATGCACATAATCAAGAATACCTTTACTTTTATGTGTAGAGATATTAAATGACACCCTCTTGTGTTTGCCAAACACACAATGCTCACAAAACTTCAACTTACTGATGCTATGTTCATCAAGAAGTCCTCTCTTGCACAATTCATGCAAGCCTTGCTCACTCACATGTCCAAGACGCTTATGCCAAAGATCAGTAGCATCAGAATTAGATGATGAATTGGAAATTACAGCAGCATCACCTGTAATTGTAGTACCACGAAGACGGTACAAATTTGGAGATTTTAATTCACCTTTCATCACAATGAGAGAACCTTTAGACACCTTTAATACTCCATCTCCACCAGAGTACTTGTACCCTTTAGCATCAAGAGTACTGAGAGAAATTAGATTCTTGCTCATGCTAGGAATATGCCTCACGTCAGCCAATGTTCTGACAATGCCATCATGCATCTTAATCTGAATGGAACCAATGCCAACAATATCACGTGGACTGTTATCACCCAATCTAACAGAACCTCCACCTTGGAGAGAATCATAGGTGACAAACCAATCTCTATTAGTGCATATATGAAAAGAAGTAGCGGAATCAAGAATCCATTCATCATCACTATTAGCACATCCAGCAAAAGCAACAAGCGAATCACCATCGGAATAATCTGCCTTAGAAGCAGCAACAGAAGCATTACCTTTATCATTGGGTTTACCTTTCTCTCTATATGTGCCAGTTCTCTTCTCTTTATTCTTCAATTTCAAACAATCCTCGATAAAGTGATTATCCTTCTTGCAATACTTGCAGAATTTATCACCTCTACCTCGAGACTTTGATCGGCCTTTGTAACGATTAGAACTTTTGCCTCTATTGCCATTATTTGATTTATTTTCTGTCCTCCAACGAATAGACAACGCTTCTCCTTTGGAAGCAGAACCTTCAGAAGACACCATCAATTTTATCTTTTCCTTGGCATGCAACGCCTCACAGACCTCATCAAGAGTTAGTGTATCATGGCTATATAATAAAGTATCTCTGAAGTTTGAAAAGGAACTAGGCAAAGAGCACAAAAGAATCAGACCCAAATCCTCATCATCATATTCTAACTCCATATCCTGTAGATCAGAAACGATCTCCTTGAAGACCGTTAGATGGTTAATCACAGAACCACCCTCTTGCAACTTGTGCGAATACAACTTCATCTTCATATGCATCTTACTTGTCAAATCCTTAGACATGCAAATTGACTCTAACTTGAGCCATAGAGCAGCTGCAGTTTTCTCCTGCAGACAATCTTGCAAAATATTATTTGAAAGATGAAGCTGAATTTGAGTCAAGGCCTTACGATCCTTTTCTTTTCATCATCGGTCCAAGATTTAGAATTCTTTTTACCGAATTTATCAAGAGCATCATCAACATCAGCCTGCGTAAGAATAGCCCGTATCTTGACTTGCCAAAGAGCGAACCTTGTATCACGGTCCAGTTGAGGAATATCATATTTCACTGAAGACATGGTGAATAAATAATAGCAATGACCAGAAGAAAAATATAATCTGCAGAAAATCTAGTACACGTTGTGTGCACAAAACAATTGATCCGCAGCCTGGTACACTTGCTGTGTACTATTAGCAAAGAATTGCAAAATAAATCTTCTGGTACAAATCACCGTGTACACTTAGCAAATGATCTTGAAATCTGAAATTGCACACCACGCACAGCAAGCTTTGCAGCCTTGATCGATGGTCTCAGCTCTGCCTTGAACAGCCGATCGGCACCTCTTGATCCCCGTGCACGTGATTTACCACTGATCAGGGACAGCAGCGGCAGATGGATTGATCTCTGATGGCTTCAATCCTCGTGCGCAGCAAGAACACATAGCAAGTAATGGAGGAACAGCGGCGGCGTGAATTTTCCTCCCAGGAGAAACACAGCGGCAGCAACCTTTTGTAGATCAGATTACCTCCACCGACTAGAACTCCATGACTGAAATCAACTCTGCCTCTGGCAGCAGCTACGCACGATTTTTTACTCCGGGAACGGCAGTGGAAATTGCCACGACTAGTAGATTGACTTTGGCAGCGGCGCGACGAATAGGGGCAAAACCCTAATTTTTTTCTCAATCTCATGTCTGGCTCTAGATACCACTTGTTAGTAAATAATGCAAATCAAGATCGAACACGAGACACAGATTTTTACGTGGAAAACCCTTGCGGGAAAAAACCACGGGCGCCAACCGACGATTACAGAACGCAGGGAATACGATGAGTCGTCAGCTCTTCCCGTACAGCTTACAAGATGTATTTATAGGACGGACTGACTACAGTCAAATACGAAAACAAATCCGCTAATAAACATGACCGAACCGTGGGCCCTCCAGACGTCCCACAAGACCAACGTTATAATTCAGATCGTATTCCAACACGCTACAAGCATGCACGTACTGGAGATCGAGAAGTGAGGTAGACGACGCCACGACGGACATGGAGTTTCTTGCAAGGCATGATTGGACCGGACGTCGTACTAGATCGATCTGCGATCGAGATGCATGCAATGCAAATTTATCGTGCCTCTACTGTGCGGGCATCGATGCATGATTTATCAAGTACAATACTGTACATTACGTTTGCCATGTTTATACGCAAAGCTAGGGCCGGGCCGGGAGAGACCAGACCAGACCAGACCAGACCAGTACGTACGTCGCTTAACTATAGACCTGCTGGATCTAATTTACTGCAAGCATTCAGTTCGTTCGTTAAAAATAAATTGCACGGCAAGGTAAATGTTTGGTACGTTGGTTTGCCGGGGAACTTAACGAATATTTGGTTCAACGCTCAGGATGGGTTGGACCTATTTTTTAAGTGTTTGGTTTAGGAACTAGGGATTGAGTTTATATATCCTATAAAGAGAATATTTCTTCTAGATGTGGGTTTTGTATTCCTCCGATTCAAGCGGATAGGACAAACCTATTTCGGCGCACGCACGAGTGCCTAGAGCATGTGAGCGTCAGCGACGATGCAAGCACAGTGAGTAGCGGAGACGGCGTGGTAGCCGAGGACAACACAAGAATGTCGGCGTGGCTCGAGATCGAGCTCGAGGACTATATGGCATGGCATGTGCATGGGTTGAGCTCGAGGTGACGGCGCACCACGTAGGCCGAGCTCGAGCAGGCAGCGCGCTGCCTCGAGCGCTAGATAGACCTTAGTTGGGTTGGCGAGTAGTGGCAGCGTGGGTGATTTGGTGTGTGTATGGAGAAGAAGGGGCAAGGAGGGAGAAAGCAAAAGAGAGGATCATAGTGGGACCCAATTGTAAGGCACCTTATGTTCCACCTTGAAAATCAAATAAGAAATATGGATGGACGTAACGCACTCAACCAAACATAAAACCAGTTCACTCCATCTAAAAATATGGGTTAGATCCAACCCATCCCACGGAGTCTGAGAACCAAACAAAGTCTAAATGTTGAGGTATTTTTCTTTCTTTTTTTTAAAAAAAAGAAGAAACACATACACGGACACACTCTCGCTCCATCCTAAACAAAGTCTCTTAATGCCGAGGTATATGACTAGATCGTGTCAACTAAGTACTATAACTAGCAGCTCTCCTATTATATTCTCGCCTCATACTATGTATATCCAAATGGAAGTTAAAGATTGGTATTAGCACGCAGCCGCTTAGTAAATAAGTCTTAGGTGTACCAAATATGTATCATCCACCCAGCATGGTAACTAAAACACAATAGCAATGCGTAGTGCGCTGGAGCTGGTCATTGCTGGAACGTAAATTATATACGCTGTATCTACGTCGATCTGCCAGTCCGATCCACCAAATCGAACCGCAGGAAGCTACGCTGCTACGGTGTAGGAGGACAGGTATATTCGCCGCAGGGCTCAGGGCTCAGGCCTCGCAGAGAAAACGACGTCGAGGCCGCTGGAGCCTTGCCTGCCTGCCCAGCTGTGCCGTGCGCTGCCACCTGGTGGTGGCCAACGAGGCTAGCGCATGGCATCGGGATCCGAGGTCGGGCGGGACGGCTGGGATCGAATAATAATCCGTTCGGAGCTCCGGCAGCCCGGCAGGTCCCCTCCCTGGAGGCTGGACCGCGCGCTGGATGCTGCGTGCAGCGGACCAGCCCCGCCGCGCCGGGATCGTCGCCGCTCCATATCCCAGGATTTCCTCCTGGTCGCCTCGCGAGTCATCTGGCTGTTTGTGTGTTTGGTCCGTCCGATGCATATCCCGCCGCCGTGTGCAGCTGCCAGCATGCCATCGACGTCGTTGGATCCATCTGCGCGCACCACTGATGATGTGTGTTGAGGACTGAAGGAGGACGACTGACGATAGCTCATCAATTCATAAGGTCGGTCCCACCCACTGCACAAAGCATGTTGAGGACAAAGGAGGACGCTGTACAAGCATGTTGGATGTTGCGTCACGGCAGGCACAGCGCATGAGTACGCTGACGCGCGCAGTAACAGGGAGGGGCCAGGGGCGTACGCGTACGTGAGTATCCACTGTGGAGTATTCATACTGTACTGTACGTTGAGGGGAAAGGACTGATCCATTTCTCTGTTTTCTTTTTTTTTTCTTTGACCAGTCGTCATCGCGTGTCAGGTCGTGGCACTACCGGAAACGCAGCCTTTGCCGAGGGCTTCTGGCTTTGCCGAGGGCTAAATATCGGGCACTCGTCAAAGGCCCTCTTTGCCGAGGGCCGGCCCAAGGAGCCCTCGGCAAAGATAGGCCTTCGGCAAAGAGGTCTCTGCCGAGGGCCAGCCCTCGGCAAAGAAACGGCCCTCGGCAAAAAAAAAATCTTTGCCGAGGGCCTCCCTATTGGCCCTAGGCAAAGAGTCTTTGCCGAGGGCCTACCTTATGGCCCTCGGCAAAGAGTTTTTTCAAAATATATTTTGAGACACTAAATTAACTCAAATAAAAAAGTTTTCTACTACAAAATTGTCTAACTTTTTAAGATCTACAAAGTATATATTGGTCATTTCTTCATTTAACAAATTAATAGTAATGTTGTTCACAAAATCTACATCTCTCTAATAAGTTTCATGAAACTACTAGAGAGGATATATAAGGATTGTGAAATATGTTAGAACCACCACGTCGGTTGAACAAATGACCAAACAATCAAAATAAAGTTTGTAGATCTTGAGAAGTTATAAAATGTTGTAGTTGAAAAATTTTTCATTTGAAAGCATCTAATTGCCGATAATTGCGTCTTAAGTTTGAAATTTGAAATTTGAAATTTTGAAAAAAGTCTCGGATGGAGAAACACTCTAAACGAAAGTTGTAGATCTCGAAAAGTTACGAAACTTTATAGTTGACAACTTTTTCATTTGAATTCGTTTAGTACGTCAAAATGTATTTTAAAAATTCTCTTTGCCGAGGGCCATAATGTAGGCCCTCGGCAAAGAGGGTCTTTGCCGAGGGCCTACGTTATGGCCCTCGGCAAAGAGATTTTTTAAAAATTCTCAGATGGAAAAACACTCTAAACGAAAGTTGTAGATCTTGAAAAGTTATAAAACTTTATAGTTGACAACTTTGTCATTTGAAAGCATCTAATTGAGGATATTTATATCTAAAGTTTGAAATTTAAAATTTCAAATTTTAAAAAAAGTCTTGGAGGGAAAAACACTCTAAATGAAAGTTGTAGATCTCGAAAAGTTATGAAACTTTGTAGTTGACAACTTTTTCATTTGAAAGCATCTAATTGCCGATAATTGCGTCTTAAGTTTGAAATTTGAAATTTGAAATTTTGAAAAAAGCCTCGGGTGGAGAAACACTCTAAACGAAAGTTGTAGATCTCGAAAAGTTATGAAACTTTGTAGTTGACAACTTTTTCATTTGAATTCGTTTAGTGACTCAAAATATATTTTAAAAAATCTCTTTGCCGAGGGCCATAAGGTAGGCCCTCGGCAAAGATATTTTTCAAAAAGTATCGGATGGAAAAACACTCTAAACGAAAGTTGTAGATCTTGAAAAGTTATAAAACTTTATAGTTGACAACTTTTTCATTTGAAAGCATCTAATTGAGGATATTTATATTTAAAGTTTGAAATTTCAAATTTCAAAATTTAAAAAAAGTCTTGGATGGAAAAACACTCTAAACGAAAGTTGTAGATCTCGAAAAGTTATGACTTTGTAGTTGACAACTTTTTCATTTGAAAGCATCTAATTGCCGATAATTGTGTCTTAAGTTTGAAATTTGAAATTTGAAATTTTGAAAAAAACCTCGGATGGAGAAACACTCTAAACGAAAGTTGTAGATCCCGAAAAGTGACGAAACTTTGTAGTTGACAACTTTTTCATTTGAATTCGTTTAGTGCCTCAAACAATCAATTTACACTCGGTTTGTTATAACATATGGAGAATCGAAATGGAACCTAAACACAAGTGATAAAGAGTTGGAGTGGTTAGAGGAGGTAAGTGAGAGAGGGTGTGAGAGGGTCACGAGTTCGAATCCCACCGACCACGACTTTACAAATAGGGTAAAAAATACTGTGTAAAATGCTAAAAAAATCCCGCGGGTGGGGGTGATGGCTCGTCGGCGCCTCCAAAAAAATAAAATTATTTTGCTATTTTTTTCGGGTTTTTTTTCGATTTATATTTTGCCGAGGGTTTTTTTTGCCCTCGGCAAAGGCTTTGCCGTGTGCCCGATAAAAGGCCCTCGGCAAAGACCCCTTCGCCGTCTCAAAATTTCCTAAGAGCTCTTTGCCGAAGGCCGCTCTTAATAAAACCTTTGCCGAGAGTTTTTGGCCCTATGTGGGGCCGGTCCCCCTCCTGGCCACTCTGCTGCTGTGCTAGCTGCGGCATTCATCATCGGATTCAGACGCGGGCAGCAGCGCAGGGCTTTGGCAGCGGCTCCACGTCATTCATCGTCGCCTCGCCAGTGACCAGTCGCCACTGTGCACCACTGCACTGCACAGAGGCGGACGGCGGGAGGACGCCGGCCACAACAGGCCCACGGGCCACAGCACAGCAGCAGCAGCAGCAGCAGGCCCACTCGATCCATCGCTGCCGCAGATGCTTTCCTTCCTTCGTAGTGACGCTGGGCTCTCGTCGATTCTTGTTTTTTTCGCCAAGACTAACCATGACTACGATTTGCTACAACACTGATTAGGATGCTTTTTTACGGTAATATATTAATTAGAGCATCAACTAAATAAGATCATGACAAAGTACTAGAATTAAGGAGAAAATAGAAGGAATCAATGAACCTATGCCCACAACATTTTCAGTTATTTCACTGGCCTTTCCGAGTGCTATCAGGTCACATTTTTCTTTTTAATTGGGCCACCAAGGCAAAGGCACCTAACCGTACCGTACCTTGAGCTGCCTCGGAAACCCTGTTCATCTTCTCCTACGACACCCGGCAACAACCATCAGATAGACGCAGCAACTATTGAGGGGAGAGTCCGTTTCTCCTCCACTAGGCTCCATTCCTGTCTACACGAGAACCAAGATAGGGAGAGGTGTGATTGGTAGATGACAGTAGGGAGAAGGTAGCGGGTCGATTGAAAATTTATTCCAAAAAAATCCATCATGTGAATATAGTTTCTACATGCAGTGTCCATGTGACATGGTAAGTAAGGAGACTATAACATTCTTGATTGGATTGCCCTTGCACACACCCCAACAGAGACGAAAACATTTACATTTATATCGTGCATATCTATAAGCAATTAAGCACTTGTTTATCTAGGTGCATAGCTAGAAATATCTTTCGTTATTTAGCGCAGAGGGCACATTTATTTTTCATTATGTGCGTTGAAACCGTTCATCTCCGGAGATTTATATTATATTATCCTAGGAAATGGATGTGTTTGATTTGCTTTGTGAAGCTGTCAGTCTGCCACAAGGGAGCTCAAGCGAACTGAAGCCAAACAAAAGCTTCTTTTGCAGTGAGGCTTGCCAGTCAAGGTCGATAATGTTTTTCAATACAGTAGCACTGAAGAACACTATAATCTTGCAGTACTCTCTCCATCCTAAAATATAGCGTATTTTATTTATCTTATTAAGTCGATCCACCTCATGTTTAACTAAAATTATAGATAACTTCTACCATATCAAAAAGGTAAGTTATAAATATACATTACATAATGTTTCTAACGAATCTTATATTATGTTAAAAATATTATTGGTTTGTCTATAAAATTTAGACAAACTTAAGATAGGTTCACTTAGGACTAATGGAAATACACTATATTTTAGGATGGATGGAGTAGTTCTGTTGATCCATTTGCATATATAAGGATCCATGTTGTGATCTCTTATTGGCCCCGTTTGATATCTGAGGAATGTTATCTTGAGAAACTCCACAAATGATGGAAAAACGATGCCAGGATAAGGTCGTTTGGCTCAAGTTTCAGCTTATTTTGGGTATAAGCAACTTATAAGTGGTACCAAACATGCCCATTGCATTATCGTGTAATTCAAATGCATATATTATTCTCTAAAGTCTAAACACAGATCTCTTCAGAGAAAGAAGTACAAAAATAATGCTCCCTCCGTTCCAAACTGTAATGTGTTGTTCTTATTTTTTGAGATACTTAGCTTTTGCTATGTGTCTAGACATACATAATGTATATCTAGGTGCTTAGTAAAAGTTTTTTTACTGAGCGTAGCTTAGCTGGTTAGGTTCGCCGTGGTGGAACCTGCCCACCCGAGTTTAAGTCCCCGACTTGACATGTGTGCTCGCATTTTCCTAAATTTATTCTAAGATTTAACGGCGCTATTCTTTTAGTGGTAGGCGATGTGCCCGTTGACAGCAAAGCGCCTATGGTGACTTCATCAATCTTTAGATTTGTCGATCCAACTTAGTTCTTCGAAGGTACTCATAGGGGTAAGATGTACGTGCGTGCATTCATAAGGGTGAGTGTGCGCTCGTGCTTGTGAGCGTCTGCCTCTGTAATCGGGTCTCGTAAAAAAAAAGAAAAATCAGATGGAAGGTAATAAAGATGAAAGGTTCTTATGGGGTTTTGATACAGACTGCATGCATGTTTCTATTGTTGTTGTACGATCGACCGTGCATGGTCTTATTGGTTGTCGCCCGTACGTAATCCCATGCATGATTGCGGTTTTGAAAATTAGACACGGTAAACACAACTCAGATCGATCATCACGTGCGAGGAGTGCAGTAATGCAGTGCAGGGCACCACCATCGATCGGCGACGCCGACGTTTATTCCGGCCGATCGATCATTGCACGCAGCGCGCGAACCGCTGAACATTCTCCGAGAGAATCGCCCCAAGGAACGTCGATCGTCTCCAGGCATTCCTTCTTGCATGATGACACGCATGCTGTTGAAAACAGCCATATTTTCCTTGTTCTCTCTATAGTGTTTACCTAACAATACTATCCACTCGCTGAAAATGTAGGCATGTTTGATGTATGCATGTGTTGAAGTGGATTGAAATGGAACTTAATTTAATTCCACTCCAATCCATTTCGATACATGTAGATTGAGATGAATATATGAACAATCAAACAAGGCCGGAAGAGGATCGGAATAATCTACTGCCATGTCCAGACAAATAAAGCTTGCCGCAGAGCATGGCGAGATCTGCCCGTGCATCCGACCGTGCGTCTGAGCCTGAAATCATGAGGTCTCCTAATCAGAAAGCCCGGCCATGCAAGCATCAACCACCATGTATGACTTATCAGCTGGTGACCCAGCTTGCTAACGTTGCGCACCTAAAACAAAGGGCACAGTGGTGTCTAGCTACCTCCAAAAAAAAAAACAAGGGCATGAGAGATCAACTTATTAGTCTATCTATGTGATATTGACAGAGCTATATATATTATGTACTACTACAACAGACATGGGTGAGAAACCACAATATCAATATTGGTACTGATCCAGATCAGCACGGAACAAAACACAAATTTCCTTGCACATGTTCCATTTCCAATCCTAACAGATAAATAAATGATCTCTCACGGCCATGACTACTTCGTTCCCATCCGATATATAGCATGTCATTTATAGAAGAAACAACAGTTATGAAGCTCTAATTAGTCCAAACCATGGGTTGCCTTCAGCTACAGAGGCTTAGGGCTTGTTTGGTTATACAGGACTAGAGAATAGTGAGCTCATTTTAGTCTCTTCTGGTCCCTAGTTTGCCAAACATGAGAGACTAATAGTCTCAAGTCCAGTGGTCCCTTGAGGGGAGCTATTTAGGACTTTTGGCCCAAAAAGACAGCCCATACCCCTCCATCTCTCTACTCCCTCGTGAGTTTCTCTCCTCCCGCGCGGCTGTCGCTCCTCCCCGCGCCTGCCTCAGGCCGCCCTGCCCGCCGCGCCACGCCCGCCTCAGGCATGGGAAGACGAGGATGCCTCCGTCGATGGGAACGAGAGGGCGCCACGGTCGTTCCTGTGCGCCCCTGATCTGGATCTGGGTGAAGTCACAATCGCCCTTGTAGTGGACGATGGCACCACCACTAGTGCATGGAGGAGGGCACCGGTGCCGCCGTTTGCCATTTTCTTCGAGGGACGTCGCAGCCGGGTGAAGGGGAGGAGCCGCCGCGATGCCAGGTTGTGGGGACGGGCCGATGCCGGGCGCCGCCATGCCCGTGGGTCGGGCCGCGCGCGCGCCGCCTAGGCGGTCCGGTGTTGGGGGGCGGTGGTAGAGATGCCCGCCGCCACCTCCCTGCTGTGCATGATGCCGACAAGGGAGGGGAGAGAATGAGGAAATGGGGAAGGAGTTGGACTAGGGGATTTTTGGTCTTTGTTCAGCAGCTTTAATGCCCTTTAGTCCCTTTTAGTCCCTTGAACCAGACAAGCTATTAGTCCCTCTTTTAGTCCATGTTTTAGTCTCTAATATCTAGTCCATGGAACCAAACAGGCCCTTAAGCTTCTTCTTAGATGCGTCCATTCCTTCTTACAATCATGATATTAGGGCTCCTTGGAATCTCGCAAAAAGTATGATAGTTTTCAAGAACCCCTTATATCATTATAGTATTACTATTTTGAGGTTTTCGCATTGTGTGGTTGCATGGTAATACCGGATACGTACAACACCTAACTACCACACCGAGAGCTCGATCGATCCATAGGTTGCACACACACACTGTTTCAGATCGAACTCAAAAGCTTTTTACGGCCGTATGGTTGGTTGCACCCCTGTAATCACCCATGCATGCATAATGATTGCAGTTTGAAAACACAAGTCACAGCTAGCATCGATCATCACGTGCAAGCAAGCAGTGCACAGGGCTCCATCGATGGACGACGATTATTCCGGCCGATTATTGCAGGCAGCGCGGAAACCGCCGAACATTCTCCGTGAGAATTGACCAAAGGAACATCGATCACCATTCTCATTCTCCAGGCATTGCACAGCCTCTCATGCACTGATCCACAGTCAGGCCGACAGCATCACCAGCCTGTACGAACGTACTCCTGAATGTGTTTTGCTATTGGAGAGAGAGAGAGAGAGAGAGAGAGAGAACCTGTTTGATCTCCTCGGCCGTACGTGATTAGGACGGTTGCATAGATGAGTGACGTTTTTGCTTGTTAGCTTATTTTTCTGAAAATATGGAACCAATGTACGCATTTTGCACTCAAGTTTTTAGCTACTGTTATTTGGTATTTGATTTGGGCTCTCTACTGTATCACATCAACTTTTTACAGAGACTGAACTTTTTACCGAACAGTAATTTCCTCACTGGATACGGAGTAAATTAAAGTATGGAGGCCCCGCTCTGTCCAGTCCAGGCAAAGCATGGCCGCGGTAATACTCATAGCGAGATCTGCGTCTGCCCGCCCGCGAGACCGTGCATCTGAGCCTGAAATCATGTGGTCTCCTAATTAGAAAGCCCATGCAAGCATGCATATGGCTCAGGTCAGGTGACTCAGGTGACCCTGCACTGCATGCTATACGTTGGTTTTGCATCTAAAAACAAGGGCGTTTAAGATGTACTTAATTATTCGATCTATGAGACACTGACACAGGGTGACAGCTATATATATGCAAATGCAATAGAGGTGCTTGAGATCGAAACCAGGCGTTCAGAGTAGTATGTAACACGGAAGATTATTTTGATCACTGAATCAGAAATGAATGTTCTACCTCAATCCCCTGCTCTTCAGCGAGACTGTGACCGTGCTGCTCGCGGTAATAATACGAAGCATTGCGAGGTCCTCAATTGTGTGGCCGTGCATGCATGTGCGTCTGAAATCATGAGGTCTCCTGAATCCTGAATTCCTGATCAGTGCCGTGAGTGAGTGACCCCCGGCCCATGCACCCATGCCTCAGGTCATCAGGTGAGCCTGCACTGCATGCGGCTAAATGGCTAAAAACGAGGGAATGGCATGGTCGCTTGAGATCTTAGGCCCCGTTTGGTTTCCAGGTGTTAAAGTTTAACTTCCGCTTGAGAGTACAGTAATAAGCAGAGCAGGGTGTAAAATTTGTCCAAAAGGAGGCGGCTGTTGGCCGATGCAACTTGGAAAGCATCTTCAGCCTCCGCATTTACCCTACAGTACTGTGTGTTTCAGTGTCTTCCACCCTTCCTTCCCGCTGCTTCAATGCTTTGCAGGTGCAGCTTGCAGGTGATCAGATGATAACTCTTCATCGCCTCAGCCACCGGTCTGCACAACAATTTGTTGCGTCTTGTTTTCCTTCCATATATATATATATATATATATATATATATATATTGTTAAGTTGGTAAAAAGTTAAAATTTTTCTAATTGTAGCATTTTCGTTTGTATTTGACAATTAGTGTCTAATTATAGATTAACTAGGCTCAAAAGATTCGTCTAGTGATTTATAATTAAACTGTGTAATTAGTTATTTTTTTATCTATATTTAATACTTTATGCATACGTGCAAAAGTTGATGTGATGAAGAGAGAGTGAAAAAATTTCAACTTACATCTAAACAAGGCGTAAGTATAGCTAGATGTTGATTTCTGCATCAGTCCTCTGAAAAAATACGAGAAAGATGAAAGATTTGTTCACCTGCCATCTATTCTTTAAAACAAAAAAAGAAAGAGTTTTAAAGCTGCGCTGCGCCCTGACATCTTCGTTCAGATAGATGCCGAAATCAGAGTTCTTATCGCGCCTGTACTAGGCAGTAGGCACGGTGAAATTTTCACGAAAGATATGATGATTGGTTTTTGGATTTACTGTGGCAGCGTATCATCTTCAGGCGAGTGGAAGTTATGGTACTTGTCCAACAATCTGAACAAGGCACCTACTGAAAGACAACTACCGCGCTAGTTTTACTGATGGCCTGAGGCCGGCGCCCTTACGCTTCGATTGGTAAACTGATGATAAATGCGTGCCAGATTAGCCTCAGTTTAACTGATAAATGGCTAGCCCTAGTAGCAAGCGGAAGTGTTGAACGTGTCGCAGCAGGAGCAAACGGCGCTGCTTGCTCCGCACAGAGGACGAAATGAAGGCTGTGTTATGGTGGTGTATTTTTTTTTTTGGAAGCACAGTAACTATTTCGTTTTTATTTGGCAATTAGTGTCCTATCATGGGTTAATTAAGTTCGAAAGATTCATCTCGTGATTTATAACTAAACTGTGTAATTAGTTATTTTTTTTATCTATATTTAATGCTACATGCATGCGTCTAAAGCTTCGATGTGACGGAGAATCTTGTAAAATTTTTAGAATTTTGAAGCAACTAAACAGGGCCGAAGTTCCATTGGGTTCATTCATGGTGACTGAATGTGACTGTCTGACAGATTCAGCACAAGCTTGGCTGAGGGGGTGTTTAAATGTAAAAAAAAATTTAGAATTTGGCTACTATAACACTTTCGTTTGTATTTAACAATTAGTGTCCAATCATGGACTAATTAGGCTCAAAAGATTTGTCTCGTGATTTACAACCAAACTGTGCAATTAGTTATTTTTTATCTATATTTAATGTTCTATACATACGTCTAAAGATTCAATGTGATAAAAAGAGTGTAAAAATTTGAAATTTGGAATGCAGGTCAACCAGGCCTGAGTCTACGGAGGCAGCCGCCAGCCAGGCCTGATCAAGCAGGCCTTGGCCCTTGCGCAGCAGAGCCAGATCGCCCAGAAGGCAGCAGATCAATTGATTGTCTCTAACAATCTCAAAGCAGTTCATTTTACACGTTCTTATTATCTTCTTCTTCTTTTTTTTTGAGAAAAACGTTCTTATTATCTTCTGATTTGCTCATAGACATATTATGTGGGCCGGAATGATTGCAGCCTTGCAAACTTACGGAACATGAACAGTAAAGTAGGCTTAATTAACCCAGATATATGCCGTTGTCCTAGCCCAGAGGTTAGCCCCGAAGGCCTACGATGAGAGCCCATGGCCGAAACGGCACCGGTGCTTTTAGATGCCTCGGCCCACACACTCCCTGTACAACGCTTGTTTGTATATACGTTCCGGCCCATGTTTCTCGAAAAAAAAAAGAAGCTCCGGCCCATGCATAATGGCTCGGGGCCCGTTTAAAATTCAAAAGAAAAAAAATGCCGAGACAGGGATAATATGGCTTAGGGCCCATTCGACAGCTGTACTAGGCACAGATAAATAACTTTTCATGAAAGAGATGATGATTCATCCAGCACATCTCAGGATCAAACGACGCTGATGGCTTCGCGGAGGACGAAATGAAATTTTGTTGGTAGTGGTCCATTCACGCATGCATGGCGCCTGAATGTGAGCCCTGACAGATTTACCAGTTGCTTGGCTGTGTGCCTATGTGTAATTGGCGGCAGCCTCGTAGGCCCGGATCAAGGATCATCCTCCATCCATTACTCCTTAAGGCCTCGATCGGATGCTAAAAAATTGAGGTGAATATATGAGCATCCAAACAAAGTCCTACCTTGCGGCAGCAAAATCAGATGGCACAAGTCAGAGAGAATAATCGATTGTTTGTGAATTGCCACTGCTTAAGACAGTTTCCTCTCGCGTGCTACATGTGATCTTCTAATGTACATGATAGGAAACTTTTGGCCTTTGGTATCTTTAGTCGGCTTAGCCCAGACACCTCGGATTGCCTTGGCAGGTGGCTTAATTAGACCAGATAGATGCCATTGTCCTAGACCAGAAGTCAGCCCCAAAGGCCCGGCTGCGAGAGGTGAGCCGATGGCCCAATCGACACCGATGGTTCTAATTGCAAAAAGTCCTTTCGGCCATCTTAACTATTGAAGTCGTCTGATTTAACCCCTTATCTACAAAATTGGTTTATGAAACCTCCCTTCTAAAACCATTTTGATTTTGTATACTAGGTAATTTTTTATGGTGGTTTTGCTGACGTGGCACCACGTTAGAGGAGGTAAATCGAATTAATTGAAAGTTCATAGAGGTAAATCAAACTAGAAATATTTTTTAAAAAATATCCAACAAACATAAAAATAAAATTTCAAAATTTACTCAAATATTTTAACATGGAAAAATGAGAAATTAAAATTTCTAAATCTAGTTTAATCTTAGAAGTTTCATAGAAATTTTGTTTTATCTTGGAAATTTATAACACTGGTTTCGATTTTTTTTAAAAAAAAATCATTTCAAAGTAGTTGTGTTAGCCTGCGAGGCTGCATGCACCTGCCACACATGCAGCCAACTACCTGGATATTTTGTCACCTATTAAGGACTACATTTTATCACCGAAAAGTCACAAAATAGTTTTTTATCACTAATTTCTATTACATTATCATTATCATGTCAAAAGCCACTTTAAAATTTGAATACAAATTTATTGATTTAAGTTTTATATTCTAACGTGTATGTAATTTGAATAATTCTTAGTCAAAGTTTATTAAATCTGACTTTTCTCTTTACAAAATATGATTATTACTACTATATATATGTCCTTGATTAGCCTAATTTCCTGACTAACCACAGAGGCGGAGCTCCCCATCACGCCGGGTGGGACGGCTGCCCCAGCTACTGACGGACACTGGACACTGCCGGCCATGGACTCGCCCGCGTCGGTGCTCGCCTGCAACCTCAAGCAAGTATGTTTTTGCCCCACCTAAAATTTTGGGTAAGCTCCGCCACTGACTAACCACCGTTAAAAATTTGTACTTTGTTGCTGCAGCTGTCGTCCCCCTTGTCCTCTGCTCTGAGATCCTATTCCTGCAACCACCAGGTCTGTCACAGCAGCCGGCACGAGCGGGTACGTAGGGTGGACGCTGTCATCAGCGCCGGTACTGGTACGACGCTGGTGGCGACTGTTGGTTCGGAGGAGGAGGAGCGGCAGCGGCCGCGGCGCTGGCGATGTGCGTGCAGACCTCGGCGAAGGCGGTGAGGATGGCGGCGTGGTGGCGCGGCGCGTTGAGGGCGAGGAGGCGGCGGAGCATGCCCCGGAGGCTGTCCCAGTCGCACAGCCCCATCTCCACCACCATCTGCACCATGCTGTCGCGGAAGTCGGCGCACGGGTCCGACGACTCCTTCTCCACCGCCACGCCCACGCCGTCGGCCTCCACCGCCACCGTCTTCTCGGCCGCCCCCTTCTTCTTCTTCTTAGCCTGCTTCTTGCCGACCGCCGCCGGCGCGCGAGCAGGTGACGGTGACGCCGGCGCGGCGGCCTTGGTCGTCGCCTGCTGCTGCTTGCGGACCGGCGGCAGCGGCAGCTCTTGGTGGTGTTGCTTGGCGGTGCAGGTTCCGTACACGACGCGCGAGGGGTAGCAGCAGTAGTAGTCGGAGGAGTAGGCCGACGCGTAGCCGCCGGTGCTGTGCGTGGCGGCCGACGAGGAGGAGAAGGAAGCCGTGGACGTGGAGGCGCAGGAGTACTGCTCGCCGCCGCCCCGCCTCGTCATCGCAGCAGCCTTGCCACCACCGCCCATCATCAGCTGGCTGCAGGGCTTGAGGAAGGACGGCAGCCTGAGCAGCCTCGGGCGGCGCGGGCGGCACCCGAACCCGGCGTCCACCACCGGCGCGTACCGGCGCCGCCCCACCGGGAACTGCCTCCCGCCGCCGCCGCCGCGCGCTCTGGTTGTCGACATCGCCGGCTCGTGTCGTGTGGTGCGCTCTAGCTGTTGTGTCTGGTACTCTGGTAGTAGTTGCTTGCACGGTGGCACGGTGCCCTGGTACGATGGGACTGGGAGGGGAGGATCTCTACAAGTTGAGATGTGGCTGCTGCCTGTCTTGCATGCAACTATGCGAGTGTGTGGATGGTGATAAGGAGCAAAGGAGGGGATGTGTGGTTTATATATATGTATGTAGGAGATTTCATTTGATTTGACAAGCTAGGTGGATTAGGAGGGGATGGGGTTAAATAAGGGATCTCTGGTTGGGTTTAGTTGGGGGCATGTGGGGTGTGTGGGGGCTCATTATTTCTCACCCTGCAAAGCTCTTGACTTTGACCGTCTTTGCGGTCTCACTGGTGGTTTATCCTTACTCTTGCCAATGCTTACAAGTTACAACAAGGTAGAAAACGAAGCCAGGACAAAGCAAGTGCAACTCAGTTGCAAATAAAGTATAGTGTTGGTGGTGTACTCGATCGTGTAGTGGTAGGAGTTCCTGATCGATTGATTACGTCGTGTGTTTGTGTTTCCAGAGAATTGCATACACTAGTCACAGAGTAACCTCTTGACTTTGATCGTCCTTGCGGACTTGCGGTGTATCCATGCTCTTGCCAATGCTTATACAACAAGATAAGGTAGAAAACGAAGCCAGCAGGACAAAGCAAGTGCAACTTAGCTGCAAATGAAGTATAGTGTTGGTGGTGTATAAGTGTATTTGTGTAGTGGTAGGAGTATCTGATTGATCACTTCATTGTGTTTCTAGTGAATTGCACACACTAGTCACAGAGTAAGTGTTTTTTTTTCTCAATCACGAAAAAGGTTTGCACGTCTTTGTATTAATGTAGAGAAAATATTCGATACAGCATGCCTTAGCGACGCCTAGGGGTTCAATAAAATTGTACACGGACGTTCAAACCCTCTCTAGTGTACTACAGAGTAAGTGTCGTTTTGGGTAGACTTAACCATTTCAATCCTTGTTAGTAAACCATCATGGAAATGTATACTAATCCTTGAAGGTTTATGTGGACTGCCACTGCGTATTTTCTTGGAGGTTATTGGCCTGAGAAAAACTTGATGGCTAAAAACATTTTCTCGTAGCTTTGGTGAATTTGACCTAATTAAGGATCGATTGAGCCTTGAGGGTTTGATGCCAAAGAAATTGAATTATCTTGTGTTCTATTCTTAGCGGATTTTGCTTGACGGCAGCGGTTTATTTCTGGCCGCTAAGCAAATTTTACGTCTCGAAAAGTACTTTCACAAATATATGCTTTTGCTATGTGCATACAGTAAAAATTAGTTACAGAAGTATTATCTAAAGTTGTGTTTTAAAGACCTTGTTGATGTCAAAGAATTGCTGAACACTACCACAATTCTGAATTACCTTGAGTGCTAAAAGATTTTTTTAGGGCCAAAATAAAACATCCAAAGAAAATATAGTTTCCTTGGCTACGGACATACACCTTCAAACAATTATATATTTTTGAGTGTTAAACCAAACCGCCAAGGTGTGCTTCTGTTACACGCATAGGTGTGCTTATGTTACACCATGCACCTAGGCAAGCAGTCGGCAATTTAGTTATTGGTATATCTCCATTCGTGTTTAGTACTAGTAAAATATATGAGATGTTAAAACAAGCTAAGTCATAGTTCATAATTAAAACATCATATATTTCGAAATGGAGAGAGAGAGAGTATGTATATATATTTAACGCAATAATATGTGCTGATGAGTCAGTGGTATTCATATGTGCACACATGATTCACACATGTAGTACACAAATATATTCCTCGTCAACCCTTGGGAAATCCCTTTCATCTCTCAAAAAAATCTCCAAGGCATGTGTATATGTAGCACATGGATTGGCCGGCCATTGAATTCTTCACACATGGAGTTTATTCTTATTTTGCGCAACATGTGGCGGTGGTCGATCAATATGTATATATCACGCTGTTCTTCATACGTAGTACACACATACATGTGTCACATACTCACATGTACTTACTAGTAGTAGGTAGTACATAAATAGACTTCCGACCGTCAAGTATGGACAAAATTCCTTCTATCAATTCCCCTCTAAAATTTCCAAGATCAGGGTCTACCAGATATTTACGATCGAGATTGGAAGCTTGGGCAGAAAGATCACCACACATACACATGATCAAGATATAGACGTGTAAAAATATAAACTAGCCACCACCACCACGCGTGTCACTAGTGAGTACAGGGTGTTAGTTTATCTACGTGTCCGCGTCAAGTGCTTATCTAGTGCTGCTACTTTATCCACGTGTCAGCGTCAAGTGCTGACGTGGCAACGATAGAGCCGACAACCGAGGCATGCAGCGACAGCCATTAGCCGCGATTTCTAATTCTAATGGTCGATTGGTCGTTGAGGTCTACACGTTACGGGCCCCAAACCCGCAAGCCAAGGAGGGATCGATCGATTGGTTTGGTAGAGCCCGTGGTACGCTAGGTAGACGACGCCACGACGGACATGGAGTTCCTTGCAAGCCACTGATTGTACCAGACGTCGTCGTACGACGAGATCTGCGATCGAGATGCATGCAAATTTATAGTCCCTTTACTGTGCGGACGTGGATGCATGATTTATAAACTACAGTACTGTACATTACGTTTGCCATGTTTATACGCAAAGCTAGGGCCGGGCCGGGAGAGACCAGACCAGGCCATACGTACGACCCTTAACTATAGACCTGGATCTAATTTACTGCAAGCAAGTTGGTTCGTCAAAAATAAATTACACGGCAAGGTAAATGTTACTGCCACGGTCGGTTTCATTTTCGCTTCTCCAGAAGTCAATCACTTTCAATTTTGACAAAATATATGTAAGAAAAATATTAATATTTATGGTGTTTAATTATTAGTATCATTAGATAAATCATCTTATATATTTTCATAGTAAACTTATTTAGAGATATAAATATTGTTATTATTTCTATAAATCAAGTCTAACTTAAGAATAGGCACGAACCTCACCGTGACACTCTTTCAGGGACGGAGAGAGTAGGTATGTTAATTAGTTTATCGGGGAACTTAATGTATATTTGGTTCAAGGGTCAGGATGGGCTCGACCTATTTTTTTTAAGTGTTTGGTTTAGGAACTAGAGGTTGAGCTTATCCCGTAAAGAGAATATTCTCTCTAGATGTAGGTTCTAGGTTTCTTATTCCTCTCATTTGAGCTGACGGAAAAAACCTACTTCGATGCACGCATGGGTGCCCCGTCCAGAGCGGCGGTGACGACGCAAGCACAGTGAGGGTCGTAGTGGAGATGACATGGTGGTTGAGGACAACACAAGCACGTCGACATGGCTCGAGATCGAGCTCGAGGGCTATATGGCACGACGTTGGTCGAGCTCAAGGCGGCGACGCGCCACATGGAGGCCGAGCTCAATCGGGCGGCACGTCGGCCAAGCGTGAGGCCAAGGTAAATTGGGATGGCGAGCAGTGGCGGCACAGGTGATGTACTGATGTGGGGTGTGTGTGTGTGGAGAAGAAAGCGCGAGAAGGAAGAAAACAAAATAGCGGATGGCGGGTGGACACCAGTTACAAGGCATTTCGATCTACCTCTAAACCAAACAAGAAACATGCCCATACAACCAAACATAAAGTAGGTTCACTCTTTAAAAGTCAGGGACGGATCAGAAAGTATGAAGTTCGAGAACCAAACCGAGCCTTAATGCTGAGGATTTATTTTTTTTAATAAAAAAGAGACACACACACGAACACCCACCCACACATATTATACTCCTACATTACTATATATATCGTGTCAACTAACTAGCTCTCCCGTTATATGCTCGCCTCATCTATACTCCTACTTACTTTATGGAAGTCAAAGATTGTTAGCACGCAGCCGGTTAGACTCTTAGGTGTACCAAATACCCACCCAGCATATGGTAACTACTGTAAAGCACAATAGCAATGCGTAGCGAGCTGGAGCTGGTCATTGCTGGAACGGATATTTATACCCTGTCTACGTCGACCTACCAGTCCGATCCACTGCTCGATCCGTAGGAATCTACGGAGTAGGAAGACGTACAGGTATATATTCGCAGTGCTCAGGGCTCAGCCGCTCAGGCCTTGCATTGGCGCCTTGCAGAAAACGACGGTAGTGTGCAGTGTACAATATACTCTACCTTCAGACTCAGAGTCTGGATCGTTCCGTAGCTAGCTGTGCACGTAACGTAGGCAAGGGATGCGATCGTGCCCGGACGGGCTCCGACCTCGAGGCCGCCGCTGGAGCCCTGCCTGCCCTGCCCAGCTGTGCGCTGGCAGCTGGTGCGTGGCCAACGAGGCTAGGCATATGACATCGGGATCCGAGGTCGGGCGCGGGACACGGCTGGGATCGAATCCGTTCGGAGCCGGCCGGTCCCCTCCCTGGAGACTGGACCGCTGGATGCTGCTGCTAGCCCCGGGCGTTCGGTCTAACCGAACCGATCGGTCTCGGTCTTCGATCATTTCAAAAGTTCGGTCATCTAAAAACGGAGACCGATCGGTTAGTTTCAAAACTCAGGACCGAGCAAGTTCGGTCTCGGTTAGTTCGGTTCGGTCTCGGTCATGACCGAACTAACCGAACTTCACAAAACAACTACTAAATATTGTAATTTATAGCAAATTTTACCATTATTTTTTATATTTCAAGACAAAAATACAATACAAAATATAGATTAAACATAGTGATAAGAGTGATGGTTGATATAAACCCACTAGAATAAATATTATATCACTAATAATAGTCTAAATTACATATTATGTCAACAAAATTCAAATGTTCGGTTAATTCGGTTAGTTCGGTTACCCGAGGGTAATGACCGAACTAAGTCCGGTTAGTTCGGTTACTTCAAACTGAAGACCGAACTTGTGACCGAAATTTTCGGTCTCGGTCACTTCGGTCTCGGTCTCGGTTAGTTCGGTTCGGTCTTCGGTCTTCGGTTAATTATGCCCAGGGCTAGCTGCTGCAGCGGTGGAGCCCCGCCGCGCCGGCCGCCAGGATCGTCGCCGGCCTCCGTATCCTAATTCCTCCTGGTCGCCTCGCGATCTCCGGATCTTGGGCCCGGTTCAGATTGAAAGTTTTTTCAACCCGATAAATAGTACCACTTTCGTCTTATTTGACAAATATTATCTAATCGTGGACTAACTAGGCTCAAAAGATTCATCTCGTAATTTCCAACTAAACTGTGTAATTAGTTATTTTTTTACCTACATTTAATACTCCATGCAAACGGCTAAAAATTGATGTGATGGAGAGAGAGTGAAAAAACTTAGAATTTTAAGGGGAACTAAAAAAAGGCCTTGCACTCTTTCTTGCTTGACCTGGATGTTTAGTCGATCCGTCCGATCGATATCCCACCGCTGTGTGGAAGTGGAACGGCCACCATGCCATCAATCAACGTTGAATCCAACTGTGCGCAGCACTGACGATTACTGACCCTGGCTAAGATTTTACTCTCTCCTTCCAAAAAAAAAAGAATGCAGCTACGGATTACGTATCAGCATAAGTGGTTCATGTTTACTAAATTTCTAGTAAATACTATTTATATTTACGGCTCCTAAATAATTTATTATGAAAATACATTTCATAATTAATCTAATGATATTTATTTGATATCATAAATATTAATTTTTTATTTATAATTAATCATACTTATAGGATACTAAACCATGATACCGTAATAAAATTGCATTCTCTCCTGGAGAGAGGGGTACTTGCAATTTTTAGGGGCAGTTAGCTACTACTACTAACCGCGGCGTAGTGAGCACAACAACGACGATCAGCTCAGTACACACAAAGGTCCCACGCTGCACTAAGGTAGCTGTACACTGTACAAGCATGTTTGGATGTTGCGTCACGGCAGGCACACCGCATGAGTACGCTGACGCGCGCAGTACATACAGGGGCGTACGTGCACGGCGGCAGAGTATCCACTGTGGAGTATTCATACTGTACTGTACATTGAGGGGAATGGGAGGCCGTCTCTCAGGCCTCGTTTAGATTCCAAAATTCATCTCAAATTCCACTATGCAAAAAGAAGATTCCCCATCACATCAAAATACCGGCATATGTATGGAGTACTAAATGTAGATAAAATCAAAAATTAATTGCACAGTTTTGTTGTACTTTACGAGACGAACATTTTGAGTCTAATTAATCAAGATTTAGAAAATTATTACCAAAAAAACAAAAAAGCTACCGTGCTCGGGGTGGCACTGTGCAAATTTGGCCACCCGGCCTCATTTTTTTTTGATGGACCAGTCGTCATCGTGTGTCAGGTCGTGGGGCCGGTCCCCACCTGCTCCTGGTCACCCTGCTGCTGTGCTGGCTGCGGCATTCATCATCAGACGCGGGCAGCAGCAGCACAGGGCCAGGGCTTGGCAGCGGCGGCTCCACTCCATTCATCGTCGCCAGTAACCAGTCGCCACTGTGCAGCACTGCACAGAGGCGGACGGCGGGCGGACGCCGGCCACAACAGGCCCACGGGCCACAGCACAGCAGCAGCAGGCCTACTTGGGCCTGTTTAGTTGGGAAATTTTTTTGGGTTCGGCTACTGTAGCACTTTTTGTTTTATTTGGCAATTTGTGTCTAATTTTGGACTAATTAGGCTCAAAAGATTTGTCTCATGATTTACAACTAAACTGTGTAATTAGTTTTTTCTTTCGTCTACATTTAGTACTCCATACATGTGTCGCAAAATTTGATATGACAGATATTGTAGCACTTTTTGGGTTTTTTTTTAACTAAACAGGCTCTTGATCCATCGCTGTCGCCGGTGCTTTCCTTCCTTCCCTTCGCGGTACTGTACTGTACTGTACTTCCACAAGCTGGGCCACGTAGGCACTGCTGGCCCAGGCCCATCAGCGGATCCTCCCTCCTGCCTCTCTATCACTCACTGTTTCGAGTAAATAGTAATCGCCGCCGCACGCAGTGAAAGTAAAGTCGTCTTCTTTTCACCGCTACGTATACATCCAATTCACCCGATCCTCGAGGACCGCGCGTTAGCGCGGGTGGCAAGAGCGCATGGGTCGCTCTCTCCCGGTGTAGGTTCGAGCCCCTAGGTCAACCTCCGTCACTCACTGGGTTATATCCTTAGAATAAATTTGCAGGTATCCTCAGACGCCTATGCACCACAAGGGGAGGTGACGCGCCCGTCGCCAGTGAAGTTGGAGTCTTCGTGAATCTCTTATAGACGTGTACTGGTATAGGTTCTAGGTCTAGCGTGCGCTCTAGAAGACGTGTGTTGGTGTGTGTAGGGTGTGTTTTGTGTTGTGTTGGGGTGTACGTTCAGATACTACAACTTGCCCTAGACCTGAGGAATAAAAAAACAAAATTCACCTGAGCCTTGCACACCACAAGAGGATTAAGCGACGGTACACTCTCGTCGATTCTTATTTTTATAAGCCAAAACTGCTAACCATGGCTACGATATGCTACAGCACTGATTAGGATGTTTTTTAACAGTATTACTAAATAGAGCATCAAGTAAACAAGATCATGACAAAGTATTAGAATTAAAGGAGAAAATAGAAGGAATCGAAGAAATGTCGACGATGTTTTCTCAATACAGTAGAAAATACGACATATATCTCTTGGGAAAAAGAAGTACAAAATAATACTCCCTCCTGACCCTCGTTTCAAACTGTAGTAAATTGTTCAGATACATGCTTAGTTTTTGCTACGTATCTAGACATGTATGATGTATATCTAGTAGGTGCCCAGTGAACCATTTTGTACTAGAAAAATCAGATCGGAACAGAAGGTAATAAAGATCATCTAAGGCGCTGATGGGGTTTTGCTACAGCCAGCATTCATGCTTCCATTGTTGTTGTACGATCGACGACCGTGATTGTCGCCCGTACGTAATCCCATGCATGATTGCTGTTCTGAAAATTAGACACGGTAAACACAACTCAGGTCGATCATCTCGTGCGAGGAGCTAGCAGTGCAGGGCACCGCGCGCCATCGACGACGTTTATTCCGGCCGATCATTGCACGCAGCGCGCGAACCGCTGAAACAGTCTCCGTTAGAATCGCCCCAAGGAACGTCGTCGATCGTCTCCAGGCATTCCTTCTCAGTGAAGTTTTTTTTTCTTGTTAGCTTTCGTTTTGAAACCAGCAATGAACACGTACTCGCTGTGCTTCCCCGTTAATTTGTACTACGTACTACTCGGATGACATGCTGTTGAAAACAGCCATGTTTTGATTTAAAAAAAAAACAGCCAAGTTTTCTTTGTTTCCATATATAGTCTTTACCGAACAATACTAGCTGTCCACTCGCTGAAAATGTAAGGAGACGATTAAGCTAGGGACAATTGCATAACTGCCCTTGTTTTGAGCTCTAACTGCACGTTTACTCCAATTTTGTTAACTTTGCATGTTTGCCCCTGCTTTTCGAAATCGAAGAAATCGTTTGCCCCTACTTCTCAACACCGTGAGCGGGTGATAAATAATAGACAAGAAAAAAATGTTTTAGAAAAAGAAAAAGGGAAAAAGACTATACTACCCCTTATCCAAAACATACAACTCATCTCCCGTTCTCCTCTGTTCGGTCGAGACCCGACTCGGCTTTCTTCCTGACTAGTGCTAGGGTTACGCGCTCGGTCTCCTGAGGCACGTCGGCGCGCGGGAGGGGGGCGCAGTCGGTGGGCGGGTGCGGGGGCGCGGCGGGCGGGCCCTAGCGGTAGGCGAGTGTGGGGGCGCGATGGGCGGTCCCATCGACAGGCAACCTGCGCCACCCGACGAGGCGACTGGCGACCGGCGCGTCTGCGCCGAGCGGCCTGCGCATCCCCCAGCGGCAGGAGGGTGTGGGGGCGGGCGGCAACGACCAGCGCTGCTCGGCGCTGCGGCAGGCGGTCAGCGAGGCGTGGCTGGGCTGTGCCGTGGGCGGCCAGCGCGACAAGCTTGAGCCGCGGGACGTCGGTGCGGCAGGCCTGAGCTATGGGCAGCGAACGCGGCTGGCCTAAGTGGTGACGCCGCAACCGGGCGACGAGGCAGGAGAACCGACGAGGCGGCGCATGGCTTGCTGCGACATGGAACCGATTGGGTAAATTTCTTGGGCTTCATCCTTTGTGCAGTAGGCTTATGGTTGTTCGCTTAGGTCTGTAGGATGAGCTGGCTTATCAAGCATGCTATGATTTGTAGGCCAAATGACAACCACATAAAACTTCTTGTTCTGGTTCGGGCACATTGGAGCTTGCCGGATGGGGGTCCAAAGACATAGAAAAAGGAAAATCTTGACTACAATTGTTGACAGTCATGACTATAGCTTGCTCCAATTAGTAGATTTCATTGGTGAAAGCTTTTTATGGGGTTCGAAACAATATATTTCTTTGTGGCGGGCACTGGAGGATGATTCTATTGAGATTACAAGTGATGAACAGTTATTGGAGTGGTTTGAGCTCAACAAAGAGAATGGAGAAGTCCACATTGTTGGTCAAATCAATGACTTTGATGGTACATTGCAGTTCTCACCGACCAAACACAAGTTTCACCCTGCTGTTCGGAACTTACCAACTCTTACTTTGAGTACTCCACCTATTGATTTGGATCCTTTCAGAGATCCAACACAACACAGCCTAGCCAGCCTACAAATGAGCCTGCCAAGGAAGACAAGAAGGTGCACAGGAAAGTCATAGATGATGACAAAGATGACATTGAATCCCTTGCTGCACTGAGTGATAGCAGCTATGACTCTGAATTGACTGCATGTTCTGACTCTGAATTAAATGCATTTTCTGATTCTGACTGCTCTGACCCTGAGTATGAACCTGATTATGAAATAGTTGATGAAGATGACAATGATGATATTCCTGTTTGTTCTTATGATGTTGATGCTCCATGTGTTGATTAACCCTGGGCACGAAAAATTGAATTCCCGAAACCGAACCGAACTACCCGAGAACCGAACCGAACTTCCCAAACCGATCGGTTTCGGTTCCTAGTTCGGGTCCTTTTCTGAGTACCCGAAATACCCGAGTACTGAACCGAAATTCCCGAACCGAACCGAAGTACCTGAAGTACCCGAATTTGCACAATCCTAGTTATATAAATATATATATATATATATATATATACACACATCCTAGTTATATATTATATTCAAAGCTGCACAATCTTACTTGTTTTACTTTACAAGACTTGTTTCAAGAGAAGGTGATGTCATGGAGATGCCTGTGTGTGGAGCCGTGGTGGATGCCCATTGAGGCTTATCGTTAAGTTTGTTGCTTGTCGAATGTTGTTTGTTTGCATTGGAGACTCTTATACTGCTTTAAGCTTCATATTCTCCCCGCTATGTGCATGAAAATGAGGCGAAATGCTGTCGAAATTTACATTTGAATGAGTTGTTTTTTTATTTTTTCATTTTTTCGGTTCCATTCGGGAATACCCGAAACCGAACCGAATTACCCGATCCCGAAACCGAACTGAACCGATCGGTTCCAATTCCTTGGTACCCGAATTACCCGAATACCCGAGGAACCGAACCGATCAGTTTCGGGTACCCGAATGCCCAGGGTGAGTGTTGATATTGGTTATGTGTTTCCTGATGTGAATCAGTGCAAATCGGCGTTGACCCAACATGCAATCTTGAATGATTATGGTTTCCGTATTGTGAAGAAAGATAATGAGGTATTTCGAGCCAAGTGCTTGAGAGCTGAAAAAGGCTGTGAGTGGACATTTTATGTATCTACCAGCAAGAAATTTATTGGATGCAAGGTACAACAGTTCCTTTATTTTTGTTGGGTTGTTATGTTGTTCCATAAATTTTGATATTTGGTTAGACTATCATCTTCATTCATAGCTTGTTTCCCTTGCAGGTTAAGAAGAACGGGCCCATTCACACAAGCAGTTCAGTCAATAGCTGTGGTGACACAATGGCATCAAGTAATTGGGTGGCTGAAAGGGTAGTTGATTTCTTGATGGACTCAACCTTGGGACCTATGGAGTTACAGCGTAGGCTGAAGAAGAAGTACGCACTGAAAATTCCTTACAACAAGGTATTCAGGGGTAAGGAAAAGGCTCTTGACTTGATATTTGGTAAGTGGGATGACAATTATGACTTATTGCCCACATATAGAGCTGAGCTACTCAAAGCAGTTCCAGAAAGCATTGTTGAGCTGGATACAGAAAATCATCATGGGGATGTCTGTTTCAGAAGATTCTTTGTTCCCTCAAACCATGCATTTGATGGTTTTTTACAAGGATGCAGTCCCTACATTGCTATAGATGCTACTCACCTGACAGGAAGGTCAAGGGGTCAGTTGGCGGCTGCTGTTTCTGTAGATGGAAATAATTGCCTTTTTTCGGTTGCTTATGGTGTAATTGAAACTGAGTCCACAGAGAGTTGGACATGGTTCATCCAGAACTTGAAGGTTGCTATTGATACACCTACAGGTTTGACTATCAGCACTGGTGCATGCAAATGACTTGGTAAGGTTGTGGATAATGTTTATCCAGGTGTGGAATATAGAGAATGTATGAGACATTTGTGAAAGAATTTCAAGAAGTACTACTCTGGTGATTTGTTCAATTATAACATGTGGCCGGCTGCCAAGGTTTGCACTATTGAGAAGTTCAATTGGCACATGGGGAAAATATAGGAAAATTGCCCTAAAGCAATTGCTTACTTAGATGAGAATCATCCATACTTGTGGAGTAGAAGCAAATTCTCTGATCAATGCAAGGTAGACTACATCAATAACAACCTCTCTGAGTCTTTCAACAACTGGATGAGAAAATGTAAAGACTTACAGATTCTGGAGATGCATGATATGATAAGGCAAATGATCATATCAAATTTAAAGTGAGGAGGAAAATTGCTATGTCAATGGAGGGCAGCATGATCCCTGATATAACAAAGGCTCTAACAACTCAAAGTAAAGCTATCAAGGACCATGAGGTTTTAAGATGTGGCAATAACACAGCTGAAGTTACTGCACCTACATCATCAGGAGCATCTTTCAGGTATGCAGTTAATTTAGAGCTCAAGACATACAATTGTAGGTTGTGGCAAGTGAGTGGAAAGCCATGTAAACATGCTTTAGCATTCATAGCAAAACTTAGTAGAGAGATGCAAATGGATAACTTTGTCCATGATTATTTCTCTGTTGAGAAGCTGAGAAAGACATATTCAGGTGTGTTCAATCCAATGACATCAAAGTATTTCTAGCCATGTGTTGATCTTGGATACAAAATAAAAAACCTAAGTTGAGAAGAAAGCCTGGCAGGCCAAGGAAAACTAGGATTAAGGTATCAGATGAACCTGGTGCTAGGAAAAGAAAGAGGTGCTCCGAATGCCATAAACTAGGCCATACAGTGAAAAAGTGCCAAGGGAGACTAACTGGTAGGGAGAAAAGGATGTTTGCATCTCATGAGAATACATCTGAAGTGGAAAGCAATGACCCTTCAACATCTTCCACAAGGGGAAGGGGTGAAAAGCAATGACCCTTCAATATCTTCCACAAGGGGAAGGGGTACAGGTAGCAGGTCATCAACTACTGGGTCATCCAAGTATGTCATCCATGTGTACTTGTTTTCTATTTCTTATGCTTTGAACATACCTAATGATGCATTTTTCCTATTTCAAAACTAGTGATGATGCAAGTAATATTGGAAGAGGAAGATCACGAATTGGGAGAGGTAGAGGTACAAGTTCATCACGTACTGAAACAACAAGTACGTCACTTTTTCAGTATACTTTGAACATGTTCATGCCCACATCCCACATTGGATATTTACTGATGCATTTTCACTACATTTTCTTTAAGTGATGGTGCCACTCATGTTAGAGGAGGAAGACCACCAACTGGGAGGGGGAGGGGTTGTAAGGTCCAAATGGCTAGAGGGGGGGTGAATAGCCTATTTAAAATTCTACAAGCTTCACTAAACAACCACGTTAGTATAAAAGATGGCTAAGCTAATCTAGCACTAGCTCAACTACACTATGCAAGCCACCTATACAATTCTAGTGAAGCAAGGCTATGATCTCTAATACACACCAACAAGACTAAGTCACTAAGCCACTTACTCCTATGTGATAAAAGCTACACTAAGCAAACTACACTAGGAATAGTACAAGAAAGTAAAGAGCAAGTGACTTGATTCTTATACCAACGATGTAGAGAAGTAATGCACTTGAAGAATCAATCACAATAATCAACCACAAGAGAAATCCTCGGCAAAGAGATGACACAAGATTTTTTACCGAGGTTCACTTGCTTCCCGGCAAGCTACTCCTCGTTGTGGCGATGCACCCACTTGTCGGTTCGCGAGCTAATCGACTATCAAGAGTCGAGCCCTCGGCGGGCGCCGCGCAACCGCACACAAGATGAGGATCCTCCAAGCCACGAGCTTCACTAGAGTATCCAATTTGCGAACTCCCGCGGGGAAGGATCAAGAACCCCTTACAACACTTGATGAGGGCTCCAACAATCTCCAATTGCGAGCTCAATCACCTCCACTGCTCTAAGCCGTCTACCGTGTCAGGAAACACGGAAGAGTAACAAGAAATCCGCAGCAACTCGAAGATCAAGTGCCTCTAGAATGCAACTCTCAAGCAATGCACTTGAATCTCACTCAATCTCACTCAAGATGTGCAACTATGCAAAGAGATGAGTGGAGGGGTTGTTCTCTAGCTCAAAGGATGTCTCTAGGTCTCAAAATGTGCAAGAGATACCCTCAAACCCCGGACATCCTCTATTTATAACGAAGGGGTACGCAGCTAGCCGTTACGGATGACGCAGCGAAAAACGTGCTGACCGGACGCGTCCGGTCACTACACGACAGCAAGAAACAGTGCGCGTCAGAACTAGCCGTTGCCGTGACCGGACGCACTCAACCGATTGACCGGACGCGACAGTGCCAGCGTCCGGTCGCGTTCCAGTAAGCTCCCGTCGAGACTGGACGCGTCCGATCGCACGTGACCGGACGCGCCGCGCGTCCGATCGGCACTCCGCTGCGCTCTGCCCCTCTGGACGTCTGACCGGACGCTCCGGTTCCGTGAGGGACCGGACGCGCCGGTCACGCGCTCTACTTCTGTGCACAGGTGAACTGACCGGACGTGCTGGTCAGGCCAGACCAGCGTCCGGTCACAAACCCTAGTGCCCGCGCCGCGTTGAACTGACCGGACGCGTCCGGTCAAACCGAGACCGCGTCCGGTGCAGCGTCCGATCGCCGTTTTTCAGTGAAAAACAATTTGGACTTTCGCCACCTTTTCTAGACTCCGGCGCAATAGAAAATAGACATTTCATTTCCTCGAAAACGCCTGAATCCCGCGCTCGCAAGCTCGGCGGGAGGGAGAGCGAACCCCAAACCCCTTACTACCGCTCAAACACCACCGCCTTCGCAAATGTGCTAACACCACCAAGTGTACACCATCAATGTGCATGTGTGTTAGCATTTCACAAACATTTTTCAAGGCGTTATGTTAGCTCTCAACTAGATCCTAATGCATATGCTCAAGACATTGATCTAGTGGCACTTGATTCCCGAGCTAACCGTGATTGCCCCTCTTGATAGTCGGCTATGTATCCTAAACCCGGTCAATCACTTCTCTACTCATCTTAGACCGGCAAAAGGAAAATCCTATGGTTATACCTTTGCCTTGCGCTCTTAGATCCTTCTCTTCCACTTGATCATCATGTCCATCATATTATGTGCGTCTCCACCATGATCTTGCTCATCATTTCATGCACCAAATCATGTGGTCTTGTGGCCATCTCTCCATGCCATTTCCACCTCCATCACATGTTGCTTATGCCTAGCTTAATCACACTTGATACAATAGCATTAGCAACTTGGTGTCATTAATTACCAAAACCAAACTTGGGCTTTCAGGGGTAGAGGCAGAGGCAGAGGAAGAGGTGCTTCAAGGCTTGCTACTTTGCTCAATGTGCAGAAATGATCACTGCTTGGGATATGTAATAACTAGTGGGTGATTTAGTGTGTATGTGCTAGACCATGTATGACCTGGACATGATATTGGCATGTGGTGCCTTTATTTTGGTGTGCTTAGTTGTGATCAGGACATGAGAAACTTAATGTGGTTACTGTCAACTCTTGGATTGTGATGCAAATATTATGCTTATATATTATCTATATCTCTCTTCATGTCATGTTTGCAAAATATTGTACTTTGATATTTATACAAAATATGTATTGTCATTTGTCCAAAATAAATGGACAATAAGTCTGTACAAAAAAATTTGGATTGATTCTTGGGTCATTCATGTCGAGGGCATTTCTGTCTTTTCAGCCTGTACTTGACACCGTTAACTCTTCTTTACGGAATAGGGCAAGGAGAAGCTTCAGATTCAAAAAAATAGGGGCAAATCTGCAAAGTTAAAAAAGGAACAAACGTGCAGTTAGAGCTCAAAATAAGGGTAGTTATGCAATTGGCCCAACAAACTATGGTATGGAACACCCCTTATGTCCAAACAAAGCTGGGCCACGGCAATAAGTCAGCATGGCGAGATCTGCCCGTGCATGAGACCGGCCGTGCGTCTGATCCTGAAATCATGAGGTCTCCTAATCAGAATCCCGGCCATGTATCAACCACCATGCATGACTTATCAGCTGGTGACCCAGCATGCTAACGTTGCTGCGCACCAAAAACAAGGGCACAGTGTTCTCTAGCTACCTCCAAAAACAAGGGCACGAGAGATCAACTTATTATTAGAGCAACAATAATGTATTTAGACCAGGTAGTCCATATAGTTGGGCCCCATAGCAGTGGACAGTAGTTATAGCAAATCTCACAATGTTCAACCAACTGCAAGAAATAAACTATGCCCACCAATAGCTCCAAAAATCAGACAATGGGAGAGAGAAGAGAGAGAAAGAAAGAATAGTTACTGCTTACAGCCAGGCCATAGTCCTATGTGTGGCTTTTGGTATTAATTTACTATGGACTACTCACATAATGTTTCAAAACTGTAAGAAATACTTTAATGCTTATGGACTACTTTTTAGACATATCTATGTGATACTGACAGAGATATACTATTATATACTACTGCAACAGAGATGGGTGAGATTATCAGCCAAATCAGTTAGCCAGCCAGCAGTATTTTTCTCTCACAAAAAACCAGCCAGCAGTACTTTCAGCCAGCCAAATCAGTCCAAGCGAACAGGCTCACAATAATATCAATATGGGTACTGATCTAGATTAGCACCGAACAAAACACAAAATTCCTTCCATGTTCCATTTCCAATCTATCCTACAAGACAGATGATCTCTCACGGACATGACTACTTGGTCCCCATCCGATATATATAGCATGTCATTCAGAAGAAGCAACAGTTTTGAAGCTCTAATTAGTCCAAACCATGGGTTGCCTTCAGCTGCAGGGGCTTGAGTCCATTCCTTCTTACAATTGTGGTATAAGGGCTCCTTGGAATCTCGCAAAAAAATATGAGAGTTTCCAAGAACCCTTATACCGTTATTGTATTACTATTTTGAGGTTTTCACACAGTGTGATGGTAATACCGGATACAATAGCTAACGACCACACCGAGCTCGATCGATAGATAGCTTCCACACACACTGTTCACTGTTGCAGATCAAACTCAAAGGCTTTGACCGTATGGTTGGTTGCACCCCTCCAGCCCATGCATGATGATTGCAGTTTGAAAACACAAGTCACAGCTAGCATCGATCATCAGTTCATCACGTGCAAGCAAGCAGTGCAGGGCTCCATCGATGGACGACGATTATACCGGCCGATTATTGCAGGCAGCGCGGAAACCGCCGAACATTCTCCGTGAGAATTGCCCAAAGGAACGCCGATCTCCATTCTCATTCTCCAGGCATTGCACAGCCATCTCATGCACTGATCGACTGTCAGTCCGCCGACAACATCATCAGCCCGTGAATGTGTTTTGCTGTTGGAGAGAGAGAGAGAGCCTGTTTGATTTCCTCGGCCGTGATTAGGACAGTTGCATAGATGAGTGACGTTTTTGCTTGTTAGTAGCCTCTTTTTCTGAAACTATGGAACCAATGCATTTTGTACTCAGGTTTTTAGCTTCTGTTATTTGCTATTTGATTTGATATGACGATGGAATATTGGCATGCCGTTGAAAACAGCCATACTTTTATTTTGGGTTCAACTTCTCCCTGGATACCAGCAGACCCAGTGCCGGAGGCTCCTACATGAGTGGGGTCTGGAGAAGGGATAAACCGAGGCAAGCCTTTTTTTCCGCAAAATCTGCGGAGAGGCTGTTTCGAACCCACGCCCTGGTGACTCAGTGAGACAACTCTCACCGTTGCACCAGGCCTACCCTTCTAATTTTCTCCCTAGATAAGCAATAAATTATGTATGGATCCCCTGCGCTGCTCTATCTAGGCAACACGGTAATAACAATCATGGCGAGATCTGGGCGCGAGACCGTGCATCTGAGCCTTGAAATCATGAGGTCTCCTAATCAGAAAGCCCATGCAAGCATGCATACCAACCACCGTGGCTATAGATGGGCAACGGGCCGGCACGGCCCGATAGGCTTTGGGCCGATAAGACACGTAGGCCTGGCCTTCGGCCCAGGCACGACCCTATGGGCCTTTTTTAATGCCGGACCGGCTCGGAAAGCACGGCCTTTTTAGCAGGCCGGGCATGCCCAAGGCCCGAGTTTGGAGAGGAGGTGGCGGCGACTGTCGGCGTGCTCGCCACTGAGGAGATTGACGCCGGATCCGGAGGGGGAAGGAGGAAGACGGTGCGCTCGACACCGGATTCGGAGGAGCCGCTCGATGCCGCCGCGCTGGATGCCATCAAGGGGAGGAGGTAGGGGAGGTGGCAGCGACCACCAGTGTGCTCGATCCTGCCGGCTGGATCCGGAGGAGGCGTGGAGGCGGCGGGCGGTGGGTGCCGGCCGGAGGTGCAGGGGACGCGGAGTAGGTGGCTCGGAGGAGGGTGGTGGTGTAGGGGGCGGTGGTGCGGAGCCAGTGGTGCAGGGGACAAGGAGCGGGCGGCGGGCTCCGGCAGGAGGTGCGGGGCCGCAAGCGGGAGGCGAGAGCGAGCGCCGCGATCGCGAGCGCGATTATGCGGGAGGGAGTGCGGCGGCGTGGGGTGAGGGGTGAGGGGGAAATGGGAGCAGTGGACTTATCAGGGTTAGCCTGTTAAGGAATTGGATGGGCTCTTAGCAGACCATGGAGATCACCGGGGCGCCACCGGGCCTTTTTATAAATGTCGTGCCGGGCCGTGCCGGCCCACGTGCCTGGGGTGCGGCCCAGGCACGGCCTGCACCTCCGGGCCGTGCCAGCCCGGGCCCGTTGGCCACCGGGCCGGGCCGTGCTTGGGCCGGACCAAAAAAGCAGGTCTCGTGCTAGGCTGGCGGGCTCGGGCTGCATGCCCATATATAACCATGGCTCAGGTCAGGTGACTCAGGTGAGCCTGCACTGCATGCTAACGTTGCATTTTTGCATCTAAAAACAAGGGCATCAGACAGATCTACTTATTATTCGAAATCTATGAGACACTGACACAGGGTGACAGCTATATATATGCAAATGCAATAGAGGTGGTTGAGATAGAAAAAAGACGGTCAGAGTAGTAACACTAACACAGAAGATTATTTTGATCACTGAATGGGAAATGAATATTCTACCTCCATCCCCTGCTAGCCTGCTCACGGTAATAATAAGAAGCATTGCAAGATCTGCAATTGTGTGACCGTGCACGCATGTGCGTCTGAAATCATGAGGTCTCCTGATCAATGCCGTGACCCCCGGCCCATGCCTCAGGTCATCAGGTGAGCCTGCACTGCATGCGGCTAAATGGCTAATCTAAGTCGTTGCAGCTAAAAAAGACGGAATGGCATGGTCGCTTGAGATCTAGCTAGCAGTACTGTGTTTCAGTCTCACCCATCCATCCTTCCCGCTGGCCGTGTTCATATCCCAAATTTGGGACCCTGATTTGGTACAGTGCGCATTAAATGCGCACTGTACCAATTCGTTTGTATTTGATAAAAATTGTCTAAACTTTGACTAATTAGACTCAAAATGTTTGTCTCGCAAAGTACAACAAAACTGTACAATTAGTTTTAAATTTCATCTACATTTAGTACTCCATGCATGTGTCGACATTTTGATGTGATAAGAATCTTCTTTTTGCATAGTAGAATTTAGGGTTGAAATTTAGCATCTAAACAAGGCCGCTGTTTCAATGCTTTCCAGCTGCAGCTCTTGCAGGTGATCAGATGATACTTAACACTCTTCATCGCCTCAACCACCGGTGTGCACTGCACAACTTCATTCATGCGTCCCTATGTGGGTGTGCGCCCGCCTTGGGCCTCGTTTAGTTCGGTAAAAAGTTGAAAACTTTTTAAGATTTTCCGTCATATCAAATTTTTATATGTATGTATGGAGCATTAAATATAGGTAAAAAATAACTAATTATACAGTTTGTTTGTAATTTGGGAGACGAATCTTTTAAGCCTACTTTGACCATGGTAAGACAATAATTACCAAATACAAATGAAAGTGATGCAGAACTTTTTAGGCAATTTTTTTGCCATTTAAGGGCCTGTTTAGTTTGGGAAATTTTTTGGGTTCGGCTACTATAGCACTTTTCGTTTTATTTGGCAATTTGTGTCCAATCATGGACTAATTAGGCTCAAAAGATTTGTCTCGTGATTTACAACTAAACTGTGTAATTAGTTTTTTCTTTTGTCTATATTTAGTACTCCATGCATGTACCGTAAGATTTGATGTGACAAGTACTGTAGCACTTTTTGGGTTCCCTTTTTGGAACTAAACAGGTTCTGAATAAGGTCTTGTTTTCCTTCCATCTTTTTTCTAAGTATAGAAGTACTGGCCATATATGCTTTTTTTCTTAATCTAGACTAGGTGTCGTAGGGTTTATATATAAGTATGTAGCTAGATATTGATTTCTGCAGCAGTCCTCTCAAAATATATAAGGAGAAAGAATGAAAGATGAAAGATTTGTTCACCTGGCATTTATCACCCTGTTCGTTTGGACTTATCAGCAGAATCAGCAGCCATCCAGTAGTGTTTTTCTCTCACAACAAACCAGCGAACAGTGCTTTGAGCATAATAAACCAGCGAAACAAACAGGGTGTATATTCTTTAAAACAAAAAGAAAAGAGTTTAAAAGCTGCGCTGCTGACATCTTCGTTCAGATAGATTCCTAGCCGGTGCAACATTTGCAGTGCAGGAAACACAGAGATGCTGAATCAGAGTTCTATCGCGCCTGGCGCCTGTACTAGGCAGTAGGCACGGTGAAATTTTCACGAAAGATATGATGATTGATTTTTGGATTTTGTAGTAGCATATCGTCTTCAGGCGAGTGAAAATTATGGTACATGTCCAACGAACTGAACAAGGCATACTGAGAACTTGTTTAGATTCCAAAAATTTTTGAGAAAAATTTCTGTAGCACTTTTCGTTATTATTTAGCAAAATTTGTCCAACCATGGACAAACTACACTCAAAAGATTTGTCTCGACATTTACAGATAAACTATGCAATTAGTTATTTTTTTTCACATACATTTAATGTTCCATACATACGTCAAAGATTCCATATGACAGATACTGCGTAAAATTTTTTAGATCTTTTTGCCAACTAAATCAGGCCTAAACCAAAACTACCGCGCTAGTCTTACTGATGGCCTGACGGCGCCCTTACGCTTCGATTGGTAAACTGATGATAAATGCGTGCCAGATTAGCCTCAGTTTAACTGATAAATGGCTAGCTCTAGTAGCAAGCGGAAGTGTTGAATGTGTCGCAGCAGCCAGCAGGAGCAAACGGCGCTGCTTGCTTCGCCAGAAGACGAAATGGAGTTCATGGTGACTGAATGTGACCTCTGACAGATTCAGCACAAGCTTGGCTGAGTCTATGGAGGCAACCAGCCAGCCAGGCCTGGATCATGCAGGCCTTGGCCCTTTGGGGGCAGCAGAGCCAGATGCTCGGGCCTCGTTTAGATGCCGGAGGCAAATTTTGCATAGTAAACGTCGCGTCACACTGTAGTAATTTTATTTTTATTTGATAATAATTGTCCAAACATTGATTAATTAGGATTAAAATGTTCGTCTCGCAAAGTACAACAAAACTGTGCAATTAGGTTTTTATTTCATCTATATTTAGTACTCCATATATGTGCCGGCATTTTGATGTGTTGGGGAATAGAAATTTTGCATAGTGAATTTGGTGGCCAAACTTTGGTATCTAAACATGACCTCAGATTGCAGCAGATCAATTGATTGTCCCTGACAATCTCAAAGCAGTTCATTTTACACGTTCTTATTATCTTGTTTTTTTCTGAGGAAATACAGTACTCCCCCGTCCCAAAAAGAGTGATGTTTTTTACTTTCACGCATCGTGTTTGACCGTTCGTCTTATTTAAAAATTTTATATAAACTATAAAATAAATAAATCATTATTAAAGTATCTTTAATGATAAAATAAGTCATAACAAAATAGATGATATTTAAACAAAAAATTTGAATAAGAAGGATGGTCAAACAAGATGGCTAAAAGTAAAAAACGACACTCTTTTTGGGACGGAGGGAGTGCGTTCTTAGGGCCTGGTTCGCCTTGTCAAACTTTAACATGTGTTGACCATAGGGTTGATCATAGGGTGTTCGTATACTAATAATAGACTAGTTAGGCTTAATAGATTCGTCTCGTAAATTAATCTCAATCTATGCAATTAGTTTCGTAATTAGTCTATGCTTAACACTTCATGCATGTGTCCAAACATTCGATGTAATTGGTGTAAAAAAAAACAAGGGAACCAAACACCCCCTTATTATCTTCTGATTTTTTTTCGCTCATAGACATATTAATGTGGGCCGGAATGATTGCAGCCTTGCAAACTTACAGAACATGAACAGTAAAGTAGGCTTAAGTAGCCCAGATAGATGCAGTTGTCTAGCCCAGAGGTCAGCACCGAAGGCCTACGAGAGCGCATGGCCGAAATGGCATGGGTGGTTTTAGATGCCTCGGCCCACCGCTCCCTGTACAACTCTTGTTTGAACACCGATCATGTATAATTTAGTTATAGATTTATTTAGTTATACATGATCAAGTGAGTATAAAATTTTTACTACAGTTCAAGCATATAATAATTAGTCCACCATAAAAATTTCACCACAACTGGGCCATAAGAACTGCAGCTATGAATTAATTATAGAAAAGCATAAATCTAAAGCTACAACAAAAAATTATACTAAAGTATACCATATTATATATTTACCATGTAGATCTACTCATGTAAAGTCCAACAAAATTAGATTTTCTATTTTATGATTTTTCTGTGATTTACTATAATTTTTCAAAGATTTAGGCGAAAAATAAAAAAAAAGAAAAAGATAAAACCGCATTTGAAAACCGCTTATAACCCGTCAGGGAGGTAAAACGAACGGTTTTAAAAGTTCAAGGAGGTGGTTTACCCGGTTTTAGAGTTGAGGGAGGAAAATCAGACTTTCGCAAAAGGTAAGGGAGGTAACGTGGACTTTTTCCCGGTGTTTTTGATGCCTCAGCCCACACACTCCCTGTACAACGCTTGTATGTATATTACGTTTCGGCCCATGTTTCTCGGGAAAAAAAAGAAGTTCCGGCCCATGCATAGTGGCTCGGGCCCATTTAAAATTAAAAAAAATGCCAAGACAGGGACAATATGGCTTAGGGCCTGTCCGACAGCTGTACTAGGCACGGATAAATAACTTTTCACGAAAGAGATGATGATTTGTAGGTTGTACCATCCAGCACATCTCAGGATCAAACGACGCTGATGGCTTCGCGGAGGACGAAATGAAATTTTGTTGGCAGTGCTCCATTCATGCATGCATGGCTCCTGAATTGCTTGGCTGTGTGTCTGCGTGTAATTGGCGGCAGCCTGGCAGGCCCAGATTAAGGATCATCCTCCATCCATTACTCCTTACGGCCTTTAGATCAGATGCTCATGGATTGAGGTGGATACATTAACATCTAAACAAAAGCCCTACCATAAGGCAGCGTTGGATTGTTTGTGAATTGCCCTTACTCAAGACTGTTTCCTGTCGCGTGCTGTATGTGATCTTCTAATGTATAGGATATGAAACTTTTGGCCATTGTTATCTTTATTAGTCAGTTTAGCCCAGACACCTCGGATTGCCTTGGTAGGTGGCTTAATTAGTCCAGTTAGATGCCATTGTCCTAGACCAGAGGTCAGGTCCAAAGGCCCAGCCGCGAGAGGTGAGCCGATGGCCCAATCGACACCGATGGTTTCTAATTGGAAAAAGTCCTTTGGCCCATCTTAACTATTGAAGTTGTCTAATTTAACCCCTTATCTACAAAATTGGTTTATTAAACTTCCCTTCCAAAACCATTTTGATTTTGTATACTAGGTAATTTTGATGGTGGTTTTGCTGACGTTGAACCACGTTAGAGGGGGTAAATCGAATTAAGTTGAAAGTTCGTGGAGGTAAATCAAACTAGAAATATTTTTTAAAAAATATCCAAAAAGCATAAAAAATAAAATTTCAAATTTTACTCAAATATTTTAACATGGAAAAATGAGCAATTAAAAATTCTAAATCTAGTTTAATCTTAGAAGTTCCATAGAAATTTTGTTTTATCCTGGAAATTTATGACACTGGTTTCGATTTTTTAAAAACAATTATTTCCAAGTAGTTGTGTTAGCCTGCGATGCTGCATGCACCTGCCGCACATATGCATCCAACTACCTGCATCGATATTTTATCACCTATTAAAGTACTACTTTTGACAAGAAATGATAAGCATATTTTTGTCACCAAAAAGTCAAAAAATAGTTTTTTGATCACCAAAAAGTCAAAAAATAGTTTTTTGATCACTAATTTCTATTACAGTGTCAATATCATGTCAAAAGCTGCTTTGAATACAAATCTATTGATTTAAGTTTTATATTCTAATCGTGCATGTAATTCGCATAATTCTTAATCAAAGTTTATTAAATCTGACTTTTCTCTTTACAAAATATGATTATGTTTTCGGATGGAGGGAGTAAAAGAAATAAAGACACATGATTTTATCCTTTGGTTCATGCTTTCAATTTTGCATTAGTTACTTTAAAAAATGAATACTCAAAATTTTACAATTTCATCCCTAAATAATAAAAACAAAAGTTGGACTAACCTATGCATTTGCATTTTTATTATTTATTTGAAACTTTGTATTGACATTTTATATTTAATCTGAAATTATTAGAGTAATATTAATATCTTAAATTTTATTTTCTTTATTTATTATGTAGTATTTTACCAAAGATAAAATATCCTAACTTTGATTTATAATGTTTAATTTGATTTTGAGTATGTTTTGGTGAAGGTTTTAGATCTATTTTGGATCCACTAAATTTTCTTTAAAATGTTAACCTTGATTTCTTAATTTATTTAAATGCTATTAGAATATTATTATGAAGATTCAATTTGGAAATTCATCGTTTAGGTTTATTATGAGATTTTATAATTTTTTGTGAATTTTAAGTTTAAAATATCAGTGTTTGATACAGACTCTAATCACAAATACAACTAGGAGAATGCCCCGCGCGTTGCTACGTTGATTCCAGATAATTTTAAAAGAAATTAGACTATTTATATTTATAGTTATATGAATGAAACCATCTTAAATTAATTTTGGTGAATGGTTTGACACATCAACGTGGACAGCTAAATTCATGTTATTGGATGAAGAGATAATTATCATAATTATATGTGCTAGTTGGCTATAATTGCAAGTTATAGTGGATTGTTGATGTGGATAGCTAGAATGTTGAGAGAAATCTCTAGTGGGGTTTAGCTTTATAAGAGTATACAAATAGTTTGAGATTTTTTCGTAAGTGATACCTTATAGTTGACCATTAATAGCTAGAAATGAATCTGGATAGATTCAGACTATTAGATTCAACCTGAAAGAAGTTTCATAATTTGTAATCCTCTTAATTTGCTACTAGGTTTATAAAAATTATTGACCACAATTTCACCTTTGAAACCACATTGATGTCCGGAACGTCTAACATTTTGTTATCGTACGTCCTTTGAAGATTATTTAGCATACCACGACATAGACGACCAATTCATTATGGGAGACGCTAGTGCTCGGATGTCCAGTCCAAGAGACGTTCAGACGCAGCTCCCACTCAACCAATAGAAAACGACCTTGATTCCACCCGTCAATAGAGAAGGATGCTACACGCCTGCTGCACGTACAAGGGGACCCCGCGCCTGCGCCTTGCTGCACGCATAGGCGAGGACTGCCCACGCCCGCCGCTGTGCCACGCCGCGCCGTGCTCCATCCCTCCGCTTCCTACGTGCATGCACAGCGCCCTAGCAGTTGCAACAGCAGGTGGGGCCCATTGCAACATGTGTAATACCCGATCTACTTTTGCAACATTAAGATGAAACACTCAACATACGTATGAAACATCAGAAAAACACGTGTGTAACCATTGCAAAATATATACAACATCTAGATGAAACACTTGAAACATAAGTTTGAAGCAACTGAAAACACTTAAACATACGCTTGTAACATACATGTATATGTAACATTCAGATATATTTTTACAATATCCAGATGAAACACTTGCAACATACGTCTGAAACAGTTGGAACATACACTTGAAACATACGTGTATAGCCGTTGCAATATGTGCAACATCCCAATCTACGTTTGCAACACCGCTATAAAACACTTGCAACATACGTCTGAAACACGTGAAACATACGTTTGCAACATGCGCTTTTAGCACAATATCTCCTTGCTGCTTGGGAATTGAGACTCGTTGACGCATGGAGTTCACTAGTGTAGAGCTCGCCAGTGCCGCGGAGCTCGCCGCTCTCTGGTGGAAACTGTTGCGGAGGGAGCATGCCATGCGGTAGCCATGGAGAGGGAGAGACGAAGGCAACAGCTAATGGCGCAAGCTGCCATCGGAAACGGGCGAAACTTGGTAGACAACCGGCCGCTAGGGTTGGGGTAGGCCGGGTGGCGCGATGGAACCGCCGCGGTGGCCGGATGCTGTGGTGCAAGCGGGCCACGCGGTGGAGGCGGAGTAGGGAAGGCGGACGGCACGATGGAGGGGCCGCGACGGCTAGATGCCGGTGGAGTTGGTCGCACGGGCAGGATGTGGCGGTGGAGCAGTCGCACACATGGCCAGGATGCGACGGTAGAGCCAGTCGCGACGGTCGGGTGAGGAAATGACAATTCCATTTTTCTTTTTATTTTTTGTTAGCGGGCAGTGGAGATGAGTGGCCGGTTACCTAAGCCGGTCCACAGGCCTAGCAATCAAGCGTGCGGGCGGGCGGACGGACGGACGTCCGTCTGCAGCTCGATTCATTATAGAATCGTGCATCACATGCACAGCTAATGCACCTCCAATTACCCTCATAAGCAGACTCTGCTAACCTGCAAGAAGCGCTCACGGCCCACCAAGCCACCGCCCGGGCGCCCACGGCCCACCGCGTCACGCCGGCTGCCGGATGGCCAGGGCCAGCCAGTGCTCTGCGCACGGCGCGCCTGCGCTACCGCGGCAGCGCCCACCAGCGGCCGGCCTCCCAACCGCGTTGTCACTCCTCGCCTGCTGCCTCCACATCCACTCGCCTCGACGGCTGCTCGTCCCTTGCCACCCGTCACCGCCATGCCGCACCGCCACCGGCCGCCCAATGGCCAGGGCGTGCACCTGCTGCCCGACACGACGGCGCCCCCCGGGCCAATTTGTGCGCCCTGCGGTAGGTTGGCCGGCGCCGCCGGCCGCCGGTGGCACCGCAGGTCCACGACACAGCTACAACAGGTAAGTCTAAACTATTCTGCTTCTCTTCTCCTCAACTCTTGCGGCATTGTCTTGCCAAGTTCAAAGGTTAAGCGATTTGTGAATTGGTAGCTGAGAGGTAGAGTCTCATTAATTAACAATAGGTATGCGGTATGTGTTAATTTGGGAGACCACCAGATACAGATCTGCTGACATTTTTTACTGGGCACATTTTTGCAACCAAGAAACTCCTGAGATTTCTTTTATTTATATAGAATTAGTCCAACTTTACCAAATTAACGCTCCTTAATACAGTAAACTAATGACTTTTCTATGTGAGACGTGACACTGAACGGTGAAGAATCCAATGATTAGTAGCATTCAGTAGTTGGGAAGAGTTTAGCACAACATCCCCAAGAGTTTTACATCATTGCTATGGTGAAGTTACGCAGGTGCAGCAAGCTTGCAGCTATGGGTTCAATCCAAGATGCAAGTATATACTGCAAACTTCGCAAGTTCTTGCCATTTTTAAGCTACTATTAGTTACTGGACTTACATATATGATAAATCAATGCAATTTTTGATGCCTGCACCAAGGCTGATAAAGTTTTCGCCATCATAGGTCCTAGTCTTCGATAAATCCTGGGTCCGCCACTGGGATCTCCTCTTATATTATTTCATTTGAAGGTACAACACTCATGCAGAATCATGTCCAGACGACTCTGCTAAATTATTCTCAATATATCATGCAAGACACAACATACCCAATTACCTAAACTATCGACACTTCTAGGATCCATACGGAGTCGCACGCGCACACAAAATTGACAGATGGTCTAATCTAGTAACGCTGAGGCCTTTCGGCCTTTGCATAGTCTGCACTGATGCAGAGTAATCCTTCTTGATGTCCTGGAGCTCCATGACCACATCGTTCATGGCCATCCTCCGCTCAACTAACTCGCTCGAACATATCAGGCCCAGCTCAAATACTGATGTAAGAATACTGTTAGTCATAGTCGACGAAGATCCCAGAGCAGTGTTGGTCTGGTGATCAAAGCAAATGTGGTGTATTTCTTCATCTTCCAATAGCTTGTTGTCTGTAATGTCTAGGAGTCTTGATGGAAATGCTTGAGAGACCCACTGTATCAAGTTCAATCCTTCGACAAACATGGGATCTGTAGGCCTCTTCCCTGTAAAGACCTCGAGCAGCATGATTCCAAAGCTGAACACATCACTCTTCCGCGACGCCTTTCCCATGAATGCATATTCTATCAAAGAAAGTTTTGAACAACTTAAGAATATTGTGTATAAGGCTACATATATCTTGCCAAAGAAATAGTCTCCAAAACTATGTGAGCTAATACCTGGCGCCATATATCTGATCGTCCCTGCCATGGTTACCGATATCATGGAGTTGATGTCTCCTAACAATAACTTTGCGATGCCAAAATCTGCCACATGGGCATTCATCTTTTCATCAAATAGCACATTTCTAGGTTTCAAGTCACAATGCAGGACAACCTCGTGGTGGCCATGATGCAGATACTCCATCGCCATTGACACGTCTAGCATGGCACCCAGCCTCATGAGGAATCCCATGTACGGCCGGCTTTCAGTGTGCAGGTGTTCCTCCAGGCTACCATTAGGCATGTGCTGTAGCAGCAGTGCTCTAAAATCAAAACTGGAACAAGTGCCAAGTATTCTTATGAGGTTGTGATGTCTAGCCATCCGCAACGCCTTACATTCGGCGTCAAAGCTTTGCATGGCCTGCTCGACTTGCATGTTGAGAACTTTTATCGTGACAACCGTACCATCATCTAGTTGTCCCTTGAAAACTTTGCCAAAGCATCCAACCCCAAGTAGGTTTTCCTCACTGAAAGTACCAGTGGCACGGACAACTTCATAGTAGGAAACTGACCTATGGCTACTCATCATATCAGCCATATCGATAGAAGCTTTAACATTTAGCTTACTTATTCTTTTTCTTTCCAATAAGTGTAACCAGAAAGTAATGGCACCAAATGCGATGGTAGCAGCAGGAAGCACAAACTTCAGAAAGTGCAGGCAAAAGGTTGGGTGAGGCTTGTGTGGACATGGTGAAAATCTTAGTTGTGGAGCACCTCCACACAGCGCAACATTCCCTGTCAAGGACTCCAAGTTTAGGTTTGAGAAAACACCACCGTTTGGTATCTGACCTTCCAAGTTATTGAAGGAGAGGTTCAGATTAGAAAGGTAGGTGAAGGTAGCATGGTAATTAGGAATAGCACCTGAAAGATTGTTCGAAGAAAGGTCTAATGCTTCTAAGTTGGCCAAACTGCGAAATGAATCTTGGATTGAACCCTCAAAAGAGTTGTGTGAAAAATTCAAGTAGGTTAACGTCTGAAGGTTGGCAAATGAATTGGGGAGACAACCAACCAATCAATTATTCGAAAGATCCATACTATATATTGTTGGCATGTAGGTGAGATCAGGAGGCAATGCACCACCAAGGAAATTATGGGACACATATAGTTCGATTATGTCATCAAGATGAAATAAGCTAGTACAATTTGAACTTAACTTGTTATAAGATAAATCAAGGTACCGAAGCATAGTAAGGTTTGCAATGTCCTCTGGTAAGGAGCCAGAGATCTTATTGTTGTTAAGATGTAACTTATCAAGTCTCCATAGCATTCCAATATTTTTCAGGATCGGCCCAGATATGTTATTCATAGAGAGATCAAGTACCCCAAGGTTCTCCAACATTGCGAAGGATTCTGGGATAGCTTTGCTTAGTTTGTTGTTTGCAAAGTTTATGACACGGAGAGCACTTAGGTTTGATAGAGTAGCTGGAAGGTCGCCAGTTATCTGACTTTCATTTGCATAAAACCCTACAAGGTTAGTGGAGAGATTTCCAACATGGTTGGGATTAAGACTCCCACTAGTGTAAGGATTGCCTGAGATGGAAAGTTTCTGGAGTTGCTGACAGTTGCCAAGACTGGCCAAGAAATCAAGGTTACCTTTGAGAAGATTGTGTGCAAAGGAAAGGTCCTCGAGAGACCTAAGGTTTCCAAGACTACTGGATGGTACTGGTCCAGTCAGCTGGTTGTATCCTAAATCCAGAATGGTCAAGTTAGATAGGTTTCCAACGAAAGCTGGAAAGGGACCCGTCAGCTGATTATATCTTAGATGTAGAAAGGTAAGTTGTCTAAAATTTTCCAGTTCCAAAGGAATCTGCCCACTTAGGTTGCAGTGTCCGATATGTAGATGTTGTAGCATGGTGAGGTTGCCGAGCTCACCAGGGATTTGCTCGACAAGGCTATTGCTGCCTAAACGAGGGAGGTGAGTTTTGATAACTGAGCCAACCATGTCGGCACAACATCCACCAAGAGATTTGAATGTAAAAAAGTTTCTGAATGTGCTTGCATGCTGCTAGTCCTAGTGGAATCTGACCAATGAATTTGTTCAAAGATAAATCTATTTTTTGCAACATTGGTAGCATGAAGCTTCCGTTGCCAGGTATAGGTCCATATAGATTGTTCTCTCGGAGATACATGCTCTCTAGCCTAGACATGTTGAAGATGGTAGGAGGCGGTGAGCCTGTGAGCTGATTATTGCTCAAGAACAAATATCGAAGCATGGACAAGGAACCAATACTATGTGGTACGAAGCCAGTGAGACCATTGTTACTGAACGATAAGAAAATCAATGATGGCGTGCTTATGGATGAAAAATTCGGTAGCTGGCCGCTGAGGTAATTTTCTTCCAGAGAGAGGTTTTTAAGATTGTGAAGGCTTAGCAGTTCATTTGGTATTGATCCCTGGAGTTGGTTCAGACCTAGATCAAGAGTTTGGAGTCTCGTAAGATTACCTACAGCAGATGGGATTGTGCCTGACAAACTATTATTCCGAAGATCAAGAGCTATAAGGCGGCGCAATCTTCCAAGATCATCCGGGACTGAGCCTACAAGGCCTGTGCCCGTCAGGTTAAGCACACGTAGGAAAGAAAGGTTACCGAGGTGCGGCGAGAGATGTCCCTGGAGAGGCATACCCGGCAGCTCGAGCATGGTGACCCGCTGCGGTTGTCGCCGGCAGCACGACACGCCGGTCCAGTGGCAGAAGGACGTCTGATTCGTCCAGTTGTTGGCAAGGAGATGAAAAGGATCGGACAGCTGGGATTTGAAGGCCAGCAACGTGGCAAGGTCGGTGTTGCTGCTGCTTCGAGCGGTGACAGATGGTGCTGCAGCCATGGCCAGGATCAGCAGCAAGCAGCTGCTGAGCATTATTATCATTTCTGGATTGTATGGATGCTCCATGACCTCTCGCATGAGATGTGCAAAATCTGCCTGCAGTATGCACCGCGAAGCAGCATATCCTGACGCGCGGGGTCATATCTAGCGAGCCAAAAGATTCTGAACCACATTATCTTTACCTCGCTAGACCGGCGCATGTTGTAACCAAGGAAGACTTGACCAGAAGACTTTGACGGAGGATCTTTGCTGCCGGTTGGTCCATTTGGAAACTTTCACTCTAGGAACTAGCTATTACTCTCTCTGTTTACAAAAGAACGCAAGTATGATATCGGTGCTGGTCAATCTAGCTTAAGTTTGACCAAATATATACTAAATTATTTTATCATTTATATATCCAAATAAATTTATTATCAAAATATATTCTATAATAAATCTAATAATACTTATTTTGTATCATGAATGTTTATAATTTTTTATATAAATTTAGTCAAAGTTTAGATTGTTTGACTTCTCAAAAAACGAGAATTGCATTCTTTTGTGGACGGAGTTAGTTCCTGGCAATAAAAATGGCTGATAATAGTTGCCTAAAATTGATGTCTAAAATGTTATAATTTTTTCGTCTTTTCTCTTCCACTCTCCTGAACCCTTCCATGAGGCCGATGCCGCCGTCGCTAGCTCCCGCCGTCGCTAGCCCTTGACTCCAGATTGCCTCGCCAGCTCGTCCAGGAGGAGCCGTGGGAGGTTTGGAGGTTCCATCTCTGGTATATGCATGCTTCGAAGTTAGGTATGAAGGAGTTCATTCAGAGGGTCCCCAAGGAGTACTTCCACTTGGATGAGGACGCTTATTTCTCTACTTCCACGACATGCACAGGCTGCTACGGCGCAAGGACCTTGACGTCGCCCAAGTCACCCTTTTTGCAATGTAAGTTATTGCACCTCTGCATCGCTGTAGGTAATTAAGTTCGTTACGATCAAATTAACAATGCCACGATGACGACTTGTGCTTTGCAGGATGCAATCATATGCTTGCAAGGAAATAGGGAAAAATATTATCTACCTATCTACTATGCATATTACCGAGAGGGCCATCATTGGCTATGATATATCGGACACACATCCGAGGCTGGCGAACTTGCAAGGGTTGGAGCGAGTGGAAGCCCGGGTTTTGTTGCAAGGCAAGATCAAGTACAGAAAGGGACAGTACATCCTCAAAGCCATGAAGAAGATCCAGGGAAATGGGTGTATCCTTGCCGCCCACGAGTTTGGATAAGTTGAAATGATACCTGCAAGAGCTGTTGGGTTCCTAACCTTCATATTTTAAGATTTGAGATCCATGTTGTTTCAATGGTGTAGCTTGGGTATCATGGGGCATTGGATTGTATTTATAATCTATCCACATGATGAAATGGCTTGCGTATTCGACTCCTTGCGCCATACGGACAAGCATGGGTACATGCAGTTCGAAGCATGTCTGCGATAGTATGTGACGACACACATCTTCTTTTAAGCACTCAAAGTATGATCGAATTTGTTGTTGACACTAGTGGTTGGCATACAGCGCTTACAGGAAGTATGTGGAAGACCCTGACTACTACGATCGTAGGTCCGAGAAGCAGCAGCAGCAGTGGGCCACAAAACTGAGGCTGAGGCGAGAATTCCCGGTACTGCTACTAATACTTATACTCCTCCTGCCCCTACTTGTACTACTACTACAACAACTACTATCCTAGTACTACTACAACAACTACTATTACCTGACTACCCTACTAGTACTACCACTTACTCCTACTACAGTTACTACTACTACAACTCTTACTACTACTATCCTACTACTACTCATACTACTACTTACTGTTACATTACTACTTCTGCACTACTACCGGTCCTAATGATTTATGCATTGTGTCAAGCAACCTGAAGGTTCACTCTTGTGTGGATACTATGCTTGTGAGTACCTCAGGGCTTGCGGGCGTTTCAACCACAGCTGGCGGCAGCTCAAGAAATCCCTAGATTGGTGGTGGAAGGAAAATGTGGACAGGAAGAGCATCACTTGAACAGTCGCCGACATTTGTAAGTTTGTCACGGACGAATGTGGTGAAGTTGGGGGTAAATTCTTCTACATGGGCAGCGAGCTAGCAATAGATCCAAAGTTCGAGAGGCTACGCAACTGGAGAACTAGCGGTATAGACATGAACGATTACACGGTTCCGGACATCTTCGAGTAGGTGACCTTAGCTTCTCCTGCATGTAAACAATGTGACGTGCTTTTGTGATGTACTTGTTATATGAACTTAGTGTGTGTGTGACATGATGGATCGCATGGAACAATCGATGACAAGGACAACATATGAATTCATGTAACATATGTGTTTATTCTTTGAATGCGTATTTTTTGCTTTATTATTTGTGTTTGAATCTGAGAAAATTTGGTTTCGAATTCAAAATTAAATTAAAAAAAACATTTTTTAATTCTAGAAAATCTTAACCATGGCGGACAAATAACAAGCAACCGCCACGGTTAATCATTTAAAGGAGGCGGACGAGTTAAAGCAACCACCACTGTTAATATGTATTAACCGTGGCGGTTGCCCTAAAATGGCCGCCACGATCATTAACCGGCCAACCGCCATGGTTAAGGCCACGATTAACCGTGACCTTTGATCCGTGGCGGTTGGAATGCCCGCCATGGTAAATCAAAAACGCCCGTCACCGTTAAAAATTTTGTAGCAGTGCCTGTGCGTTGTCAATATCGTAGAATAATAATAAGAACCCAATATTCTGTCAGTTTTTCAAGCCGCTCGTGACCATGAGCACGGCTGATATACCAGTTTTACACTCAGCAAAGGTTGTACACTTTCACCATGAGCCATGATTTACCCTTTCGTACGAGGTGATCAGCCTCTTGACCCACTACTAAGGAAGGTTAGCAAAGTTCGTTACGAAGCCTTTCAAAGGTTCGTCGAACAAGTTGGGGCCGCTAGGTTTCTATGGCATGCAAATGTAGAGTTCCCCTTTCCTAAGGCACATTCCACGTACCTGAACACACCCCTCTTGCGCCATAAAGGTAACCACTAGCAAGTTAGAAAAGGTCCTCATACTTGACTAAAGGCAGAGCCATATAGCACTCATGGTTGTACTGTAACTCCTGGATTTTGCTCATAGATAAGTTCTTAGGGATTCCATGTTGCTAAAAAGCACATGTTAAACATCATTACATATGCCATTAGCCAATATTATGGAGCTTTCATCATTAAGTAGAGCAACTAATAAGAACTACCCAAATGCATAAACCCAGTAAGTAACAAAGAACAAGTAACAAAAGTTACTAGGTAAGGTCCTTAATGTTTCATCATATTAGACACATGCACATGAAAAGATGATTATAATGTTATTAGGTAACAATGAATCTCATATTATACTTGCCTTTTACACTTGCTCAAACTTCCTCATACTTTGCTTCTAGTGACAAGGAGGCAAGATTGATCAGTCATTTAAGGTGAAACATGCTGGTGTTTATCTAGACAGTTCCGAATATACGGCTGAGTGGCTAGCAAGATAGGGCTATTGACTAGAGAGTCGATATCCAGCGTGTTCATGATGCACGAGCATATCGGCAATTATCATTTACTCAGGTATATATAGATTCTAACTAGCCGATGATCATGAAAACATGTAAAAAGATATAAGGCTAGGCGTGTAGGTATACATGTGAGAAACATACTAGCTTTAAATAAGATGAAAACAAATAAAAGCTTGTAAATAGCCGGTACATCCTCAACAAAATGGGCCATCGGCTAAAATGGCCGTTTCTGGTGATCTTGTCGTATAGCATACGATCACTCATCCGTTGGATATAAATAAATCTACAAACAACTACGCTCAATCTATTGTGCCATCAATAGGTGGAGTCATCTGATGCAACATTAACAGTAGGACCCTAGATCAAAGGCCAGCAGTCGATAGATCTACTTACACCGCAAAGAAATCATGAAGGCAGGTTATACGCGTGGAAGCTCAGGCCATCGACTAAATAGCCGATGGAGACATAGCAGGTGGCTGACGCCATACTCTTCTTAATAGATAGATCTGTTAACCGACAATATCCAATCTAACATGCTATCAACAGGTCGAGTCGGCTAATGCAGCATTGATAGCGGAGTCATATTGTATACTGGTGATCAATGAATCTATCTCTTAATAGAACACGACTTCAAACACCCACCATGTATGATCAGGATTGAGATAGATTAGTCATCAAACAGGATCTAACGTCAAGAATAGAATTCAAATGTGATAATAACCAGCAGACGATAGATCAAAATAATAAGACTAACAAATCTCAATCTAGATCGGGTAACTGGTGATATTATATTAAACAGTAAACTATTTAACATAATATCGATAACTTTGATTAATACCAATATTTATAAGAGATCAGTCGTCTGTTACAGCTTTATAAAGGTTGATATGAATCGATAATTAATCTATACCATGATTTGTAAGAGATCAGTCGTCTGTTGCAGCCTTACAAATAACGATATAGATCAATAACTAACTTATACCGAGACTTGCAAGAGATCAGTCATCTGTTGCAGCCTCGCAAGTAACAATATAAGTCGTGACGGATACTCACAAACAAGCTGAAGGTCAGGTCGTCCGATGTAGCCCTGCTTGCCAAAAAAAAAAAACTCATCGAAATCTACTTGAACATGCATGCGTACCAATCTTATTGGCTCATGGTCAGATTCTGTTACTAAATATAGCTTCCTTGTCTAACTCGCCCACAAGAAGATTGGTCCACATACGTGATTAACCTGGATGGTAACTTGCCTTCTTAATTATAACCACTTTTGGCCATATGCGCAGGCGCTGCCTTCTTGACGTCAGCCTGGTCTTCTTTATTCTAATCTTTACGTGAAGTATTCTTGGACGTGAGGCTTCTCCCAAAATATATTAAATAATATCGTTCTGGCCTGTTCACAAATATATTAAAGAATATTTCCTGACCGGTTCACAAATATTCCTTGCTTTTGACACCATCAGCTGATTCCTCCCTATCCAGGATAAACGTGCCAAATTTTGGTGTCAACATATGCCCCCTAGTTGGAAGTATAAATTTTCATGCTTCGAACTATTTTGATCCGATGGTCTTCTTTCCTCAGCCCATGTCATCTGATTGCAATATTGAAAACTGCAGCTTTCACATAAAAGGACATAACTCATGGCTCGAAAGTTCAAAGGATGCACTGTTTCTTGCCTTGCAAACTAGACTCGTATATCTTTCCAATGATATAGAGAGTGAATGTTGAAACCATAAATATTAATACTAGCAAGCCACAAAATATAAGAGTAATTTTGCATGCTTCCCATGGCCTTATAACTATCCTGTGCGACGTGGTCTTGCCGTGGCCTTCATCATCTCCTGTTCTCCTGGTGGCATTGTGGTGGTAGTGCGGGAGCAGGTTGCTGCTCCTGGGTCGTTGGTCGCCTTTGCTGGTTGTGATGTCGGAGGCCTCGACCCTAGACTGCGAGGTCGAGGTCCCCGGTAGCCTGGCCGGTCTTGAAAGTCAAGACCAGGGTCATGTGCCCCATCCTATAGCAGGTGGTGACGTACGCCCATCTTGTCGAGCTGGATTTGGACGGTGGGATGCCGTACCAGTCGTCACCGCCTGGTGCTATTGTCTTGTCCGTGCAGGGGCGCACAGGATGGCGTTAGTCCCCGAGATTGTTGTGCATTCAGTCCTAGCGGAGTAAGTGGAGCGTGCCTATCCCTGTCAGGGCATGCGTACTTGATCGCATCCGTTGTCTCCTTGTCCCTCCCCGGGGGTCGAGACGAAGAAGAGGTTGGGCGTAGCTGCATAGCATGCGGTGGAAGGAGATGGAGAGGTCGTAGTGGACCGCTTGTCTGGGCATGTGGCCTAGGTCCCGTGTGGCTTAAATGGGCCCCGATTGTTGGGCTCTTGCTAGCTTAAGCTGCACGAGCGGCTAACTAATCGGTACCTAAGGTATCTTGACCCCGATAGTACTATTCATGCAACATGGTCTACTGACCAATGAAGAAACATGTATTCTGAATTATTACTTTTTATAGAATTGACCTTTCTAAATAACAATTAAATTTTCTATAGGAAAAATAATATGTCAACAACAATGACAATGAAAATGGGTCTTCATCTGGCAGCAAGAATAAATGCAAACAGGCAAGTAAAGTCTATGGACAATATGAAAAAAAATTAGGTACTCCATAAACATAACTATTGACTTATTACATTCCAATAATATAGGTCTTAAACAATTAGAGGAGGAGGAGGAGGAGAGGAGGAGGAGGAGGAGGAGGAGATGAAGAAGAAGAAGAGGAAGAAGAAGAAAAGGAGGAAGAAGAAGAAGAAGAAGAAGAAGAAGAAGAAGAAGAAGAAGAAGAAGAAGAAGAAGAAGAAGAAGAAGAAGAAGAAGAAGAAGAAGAAGAAGAAGAAGAAGAAGGTGGAGGACATGTGGTAAGATTTGATAACATTAGACCCATCTCAGATAAAAAAAGAAAAGTACATAGAAGCTGTGAAGTAGATAAAATAATTCAGCTACATAGGCAAAAAAAGTTGTATTATATCTAATCTCACCACTAAAAATGTTTTAATCATTCTAGATAAAATGTGCCAACACTTCCAAAGTGGACATGCATCAAAAATGAAGTTTGGGCAAAGTGGCGAAGAAAAATTAAAAGAAAAAAGTCCAATCAAGAAGGAACAACAAAAAAAGTTGTGAAGACAAAATTTCTAGCTACACATGTAATCTAACTAACAAAATTCATCTTTCATTTTTATTAAAAATGTCCCTAATACTAGATAAGTTTTTGATTCTTGCAGGAGAACCAACCAAAGAAAAAGAAGACAAAAATAAATATAATCACAATACTCGAATCAGATGGAGAACATACTGAAGAAAAGATAACAGATGGAGAACATAAAGGACAAAACATAATGAATGCAGGGAAAAGAATATGTAAAATAGAAGCAGAGTTAGATGAAGAGAATGAGGAAACACATATTTTAAAAAAAACTAATCAAGAGATATTTTTTACCATTCTAACATTCTTTGACAAGAAAACATATCATACTTTATATATTTTACATGATATAATTTGAAATTCTACCAAGAATATGAAAGCACATATCCAGGAGAAGAAACCAATGATAAGTTTGATGGAAAAAAGTAAGACACAAACAACACATAAACTAAGAAAGAGGAGGCTGAGTTGCAGAATAAACAAAAGGCAAGGAAATGAAACAAAAGACAAGAAGATAGAAATATCTTCTAAAAAGGAATTTCAGTTAAGTTTTGGTTGCCCTTGATCATCTTTACCATTATTAATTACAAAAAGTGCAGAACAAGGAGGACAATGAGGATTCAGCTCTATACAGGTCAACAAGACAAAGAAGAAATGCTACAAAATAAACATAATAGGTACATGGATACTTCTGAATAATGTAATGACAATATGTTCAATCTTTTAGGTTAGACGATTATCTAACCACATACGTATTACTAAAATTTGTTCTGCACCCATAAAAATTGATGCAAGACACCTAACAGAAACAAAGGAAATATTTGAACATCGAACCAATTTTAACATTGTTATCCGTGTGTTCATGAAGTGATGCACTATTTAATCATAGGACAATTTGTGATTTCTAATGCAAAACATAGACTGTTTGAAATATTATACATATTATTTTGGTTTGCCTTATAATCTCCATACTAATTTCACACTGATAGATCTCCTTTGAAGTACACATAGCATCCTATTTTGAATATTTAATAACAGCAAGTGCTATTTTTTTATGAAACAGGAGGTGTTGCCCCTACTGGACTCTTATTAAAAATTTGAAGAACAAAATACAAGGTGCCGAGTTTGAGGCTGAGGATACAAATAAATAAATAAACAAATAAAGAAAATCATAACTATTACACAAAGTTGTCTAGCCATTGATCAAACAAAGGTTGGTATTTGCTTTTAGCAACAGCAAGTGCTATTATCAAGGAGTATGAGATTTTGTAGTATACATTGTTTCCTGAAGATAGATGCAGGCCTGAACATGACAGTATTAGAAAGAGCCATGCGGGAGCACCGGTTGGTGGACTAGTAAATATAATTAATGAAAATCACCCACCGTGATAATGGAATACGTTGCCAGTTGTTCAGATACAAGTAACTTCGATGGATTATGGATTACTATGGTCCGTCACAAACATGTTCAACAAGTGGGATCGTCTGCCTCTGCCGCCTCAGCTCAATGAATTCCATGGACCTTGAGATATACGATGAAGCTGGCGATCACGACGTATGGCCACAATACCCAGAAGGGGAAGGAAACGAATAACGCAAAAACCAAGCGCGAAACCAGCTGCTCCATCGCAATACCCCGCCTTTTAAGAAGCACTAGCTGTTCCATCCCTATCGTCCACCCTAACCAAACGATGTCCAGCAGCACGAAGCCAGTTAGCACCCATGTGATGATAACAGCTTCTCGGGCAACTGGAGCTAGCACCGCATACGTGCCGAATGCAAATGCGGCGGCTAGACTCCGGGCTGAGCTGTTGACCAGGAAGACGGATAAGGTGATGTTGTACACGCGTGTGCGGATGTTAACGGCGGTCGTTGTAGCGTACATGAGACAGATGGTGGCCATGGCAGAGCAGGTCGCCGCCAGATTGTTGGCCACGAGGAATGCCTGGAAGGAGTACTTGAAGGCAAGCTCCGGTGTGCCCGCCAGCTTGTTATCGCCCGTGCTGTATCCTCCGGGTAACTGGAAAGCTGCGGCGAAGGAAACCGTTAAGATGAGCACTGACACAACGCCAATGGTCGTTGTGTTTTCTTTGATTTTCTCTTCCTCCTGCTTGTCCCCAGTACTTTCTAAACGGCCTAGATGCTGACCGCTGCGGTGAACACCAGATCTAGCACCGACAAGTATTAACAGCCGGCGCATCCTCATTGTTGAATCCTGCAAAGTGACCAGAAATGAAAAAGAAAAATGTGGGGAAACTTCATTATTATATTCAAAGTTGCTACTTCTATAGATTGTACGCAATCCATATTACAAGCAGTATAGTTTGATTTTTTTTAAATGTCCCACAATCTATATCGAGGTCTTTAACGGGGCCTACACATTAAGAGCAACCCAAATATATCGCCCTAAATTTTTTGGCCAAAAATTCAAATCTGCAATCTATATTACCGGCAGTATATAGTTTGAAGTGACTGGAGGCCAGCTGAAAAGGTCCACCAGGTGACATGGCAATTTTGGGAAGGAAACAAGCAGTCTTGGAGGAACTACTTTTTCACACATTTTTTTGCAACCACCCTAAACCATGATCTTTTTTTTTGCTCTTCTGGATACTCTTGGACATGCTCTAATCCTTGGAAGAAGCATTAGGAAAAATTATATCATTGGGATTTTCATAAATATAAGAATCATCTAGATTTTAATTTGGTAGACTTTAATAATCAATGTCAATAATAGCCACTGGATTTATGAAAATATAGAAAGTAACCCATAAATTTGCATTTAAATTATCCATATATGACATTACGAAAGAAATTGTAAAAGAACCCCAAAATTTGCATCTAAATTATACACCTCTATCTTTAAGAAAGTGTGAAGTAACCCTTACATGAACCACTCCATTCCTCAAACTAAATATCCCCTATTTACCCAACTTAGGCCCACTTAATAGGGCCTTCTCTAATTAGTCCAGATAAGGTGACATCGCTAAAGCCAGTTTTTGGAGCTAGGAGGAACTTTGTGTTTATGTGGGGTGGTTGGGGGGGGGGGGGGAGGTGTTGGGTTGGAGGGGGTGTTGTGAATTTGGCTAATGATGAAGATCAATATTCACATAAATGCTAGAGCAAGTAGTCAACTAACTACAAAATTAATGCTAGTTAATTAACATCTCCAATATGTTGTATGTTGACTCTCAAATCCTGTTTCGACTAGGACTCAAGAAAGGTATGCTATTAGGACTTCAAGTTTGATTAGGACTTGAGAGTGTAGGATCCTTGAAGGGGACTATATAAACAAGAGGTAGACCGAGGCCATAGCCCTTAGGCATCAACCAAGTATCACAAGGGTCTCATTCAAGGCTTATAAGAGCACCTCCAGTGTGTTGAAAAAGCGAACCGTGGGCAGCGTAAGTCGAACCATCAACACTCCAGTGTGCCGAACCATGGTTGTCAGTCCTCAAATCGACTCCTGCAGACGGTTCGGATCAAGGAGAATAAAATAAGCAGCTGCTAGCATGCATGCAAGCTACGGACGCATGCTGGAGAAGAGAAGAGAACTGCTTTTGGGTTTGTTTATTGTGATGCATGTCAGACTCATCGATTTAGCACTAGAGCGGTCGAACTTCTATCCACGGAGTCCGAGTGTGTCAGTTCGGTTCGATCTCCACACTGGAGGTGCCCTAAGGAGCAATTAGGAGCGCTCGAGAGGATAATGCTAGAAAATAGACTAGATTCTTGTATAGGGTTGTGAGAGAGCAACAATCATTTATACTCTTTTAGAGTTGTGCTTATTGAATTTGTGGTTGGTTTCGTCAAAATCCTAATCTCTTGCCACGATTGTTTCAACATCATCATCTAGGGTTTTCCGGGAGATTCATTTACATCGTTCTTGATACGGTGCAAGCTTGAGCCATACATGCAATATTCTTTCAAAGATCTGAGGGGGGTTGTGCATAATTAGGGGGTATCCGACTATAGTACAATACCCAAAAGAATATTAACTAGACTATATTAAGTACAAATCACTATTCAAATAGTCACTTCTAGTGTACAGTTACTGTATAGGCTATAGAGAATAATAACCCTGCAGATTAGCTACTATAACACTGGATGTAAAAGTAGTAATTGGACACTGATTATTTCTGTGTACTCTTAACAGTATCTCCGGACAACAAGATGGCTGTGTATGTCTTTCATATCATGTATATATATGATGCAGTGCAATAATATAGATAGATTATGTAGTATACATAAATAAATTACGTACCAACATAGAGAGAACCCACGGCGGTCTCCTGCTCTCTGCAAGATCAAGCGCTGTTTTCCCTTTGTTATTTTGTAGATTTAACTCAACTTCCTCGTACCAAACTAATCTGCGTATAGTCCACAACTGCCCAGCCATGGCAGCAAGGTGTAGTGCGGTGTTGCCTTCGTTGTCCTGCATATTCATGATGGATGCAAGCACGGGACGACCATCGTTACGGTTTCCTCTTCTCAAGAAGAAAAAATGAACCCGGTTTCCTCTTCTCAAGAAGAAGAAATGAACCCACATAACTATATATGTGTATCCCTTGAAGGCGGCAATGTGAAGGAAGGTCCTGCCCTGCGCGTCTCGCAGATGGACGCAGTCGGGGCACTTTTGCAGCAGCACGCGAGCGACGGCGATGTTGTTCGTCAAGGCTGCCACATGTATAGGGAATGATCCATTGTGGTCGGCTTGATACGCTGAAGATTCGTAAGCATCTAGTAGTAGCTTGGCAGTGATGCTTGTGATAGAGTCACGTCTCAATAGGTTCTCTAACATGGATTCAAATCTCCATGATGCTGCAAAGTGCAGAGGCGTACTTCCGCTTGATTCATCTCCTTGTTTGATAAGGCCCTCGTTCCACTCTAGCAACTTCTTTGTCATCCCTACATTATGTTATATTACTAATTAGAAGCTCCAGCGAAGGTACCATGTTAATTCTCATCTGAAAATTCTCACAGTAATCAAAGATATCTAACCTTTAATTTGGTAGACTCTAATTGTAATCGCCCATAATAGCTATTAGATCTATTACAATTTATATTAAAATGTTACCTACCTCTACCATTATAATAAATACATACACTACACCACAATGCCGAGATTAGCAATGGACAATCTGATGCTAAAAGTGGATACAGCGACAGACAATCTGTCGCTAAAAAGTTACAGCGACAGATTTCTACATATGGTGTAAGTCCTATCGCTAAAAATCTTAGCGACAGACAGTACTTTTAGCGACAGACAGTCTATTGCCCTGAATATAAAAAGTTACCTACCTCTGCTAGTATACTGTTGCATTTAAAATACCCACCTCTGTCATTATGAAAGAAAATTCAAAATAACGCTCTATATTTGTATATAAATCACCCATATATGTCATTATGAAAATAATTAAACTAACCCCCTCAATTTGCATATAAATTAACCACCTTTTCAATTATGAAACAAAATTCAAAATAACCCCTGAACATTGCATCAAAATTACCAAGTTTTGTGATTATGTAAGATAATTTGAAATAATCCTCTAACTTTGTATCGAAATTACCCACATCTACCGTTAAGAAAGATAATTTAAAATACATCCTAATTATTTTGTAAATTATCTATCTTTACCAATATGAAAAATAATGCAAAGTAACATCCTAAGTTACCCATATATGTCATTGTGAAAGATAATATAAAGTATTATCTTTATATTTGTATGTACCTTAGCAGTATAAAAACTAAATAAAAGTTCTCTCGAATCTATATGTAAATGCTAATAGAAAAGAGATCAATATCTATAAAGTACGATACAAACATATATTTCTAAATTACAGACTTCTATAATCGTGAAATTAAATAGCCATAATGTTATGTTTCACCATGTATATTAAATAAACATGTATACATCAGGATAAATATTTATTTTAATAACTTATGAAGCATGGAAAAATATTCACTTAACAAATTCTAACTAAAAGTCCCCACTGGAGCCTGCATATTAATCCTCATAAGACTTGATAGGAAAAATGAAAGATAGATCCTAGAATTTCTCACAAAAATTAAAAATATCTTACCATCAATTATGTATAACTTGGTCAGCATTGATAATAAAACATATTGTATCTATTATATTTTTAAACAATTATACATCTCTGCTATTGTGTAAAACAATATAAAGTAACTCATGACTCTATATTTATATTACCCATATGCCATTAAGAAACATGGTCAACAGTAACTCATGACTCAATATTATTATGTCTATTATGCAAGAAAATAAAAATACAATTTAATATAAGTAATTGTCTATTAGTCAGATGTACTCTCTCCATTCAAATTATTAGATGTTTTGAGTTTTCTAGATAAATAGCTTTTGCTACCCACTTAGATATATATTGTGTCTAGATACATAGTAAAAATATTGTATATAGAAAAGTCAAAAAGTATTATAATTTGGAATGAATGGATTACTAAATAGTACCCAATATTTATATTTTCTAAACTTCTAGCCCGTGTGGCGATAGCACAAGTTGGTGACTACTATATATAAGGAGAGGCAGGCAGACATACAATTATAATGCTATTAACAAGATGAAGAAATAAGAGTAGTCCAAATTCGTTAATCAACAACTTATTAACTGTGTAACACATCATAAGGCAAAAAAATAAAGATTGTTGCATAGATTGTAATATTAGTTAATGTTATTCATTCGTAGTGGAATTGAAATTGATGAGGAAAAAGAATAAGAAGGCTTACTTTTGTTTCTTAGAACTGAAGCATGCAAGGCGTTTTGTCCATCTGGTCCAGAGAAAGAAAGCTGATTATCCTTTTGGTACATCTGCACTGCGACTTTGTCGTGCCCTAACAAGATGGCCAGGTACAAGGGCGAGGTGCCGTGGCTCGGGAAACGGGCCAGGTCAGGGTCCGCCGACATTAGCACTCCGACCATCTTTCCGTCAGCCCAGCGTACCGCCTCATGCAGGGCAGTCCAGCCTTGCTTATTCTGCTTCCTCAGCGCTGCTTTCAGATTCAGCGTTGATGAGGCGCCATCGTCGTCCTCGCGTCTCGCCTGGTCGATGAGATGGGAGACCATTTTGATGCTCCCGGATCTGGCAGCACAGTGCAAGGGCGTGTCACCCGTTGCATTGCGCGCGCCCAAGAGGTGCTTGGCCTTGCTGCAGATCACCGTTGAGCTCACCAGGAGCTCTTCGCTATCTCCGGCAGACGCGACAACATGGAGGACCGTATCCGGCCCATAGTGCTGGTCATCACCGGCCTCCCCGACGTTGTCGTCGACATCAACAACGACTTGAGGTACCAATGCTCCTTCATTGCCCATGAGGTCTTGGAGCTTTTTCCAATCGCCGCGCTTTGCGGCCATTAGCAGCTCCGGGTGGAGCTGCTGCGCGGGCACTTGCACTATATCCACATTCACCACGCCGTGGGAGTTGGAAGAATGCTTCTTCTCTGTGGTGTCCGAGGGCATTGTTGATGCTTGTTCTCCAGTGTTATATTGGCACTTGCAATATTTCTTCTTCTGTGTATATATGCATAGGCACACTGTCAGCATCTATGCTATGTGTGGTCATGCATGCGAAACGTAAACTTCACTAAATTCCTCTCTCCAATGGAGCAGATGGATCATTCTTTGCCTCTGAAAACACGCCACGGTCTTTTTCAACTATTTTGTGAACATGAAGGCACTTTGTCCAAATGTAAAAACGCTATTACTCTTCAACGATTGCGATCTGAGTTCTATTAGAGCAGTTTCAATTAGAAATGTTATGTTAATTACTTGGATCATGTATTCTTGCTGATGAATCCTCTCCAGCTGCAGGAATATTATATTATTGTGATGGAAGCACACCTTCTTTTACAGCTTTAAAGCTCGGATAGGCATCCGGTCCCTTACTGTTCTTTGATTTATCATTCCCTTTTTCATATGCGTTTCTTTCCTCCAATGCAAAGTATTGTTATAAAAAGTGTTTGCCTAGCCAACATATTGGGTCAATATTGATGGGAACGGGGTGCGTGATTTTTCATTATGTTGACATAATTTCGATTTGGTAGAGGTTTTGCACACACAATCTGACTAGCATTATGTTATCAACCATGCATTGCTCGATTGAAATCGCCACGAAAGCTAATCTCTGCCTATAAATCAAGAAAACAAGCAAGAACAGGATACACACTTTTTGTAAACATAAAGGAACCTTGTCCAAATGTAAAAAAACAATTATACATAGAACTATATCCACAAAAATTAGAGGACCTAAAGGACACCCATTTCAGTGTTCCTACACAAACTCTACTTGCGTTATGAAAAAAACATGTCACAGTATGTTGTCATGATTCATATGCTTCAATCATTTGGGTTTATTTATTTTATTTTTTGAAACTGTCCTTATATCTTAGCCTCTTGCGGTGTAGTAATAAGGACATGTTATACTATCTGGTTTTCTATTGATAAATTATTATAAGAGAGTCCTGGTAAATCAAAGATAATACAAGAACTGTTCAATAAATGCTGAAATATTTTGGATGGAGCATCTTTTTTTTTTTTGAGGAAACTGGAGGGGCTGTAGCCCCTACAGAAATTTATTAAGTAAAAGAAACAAAGGTCAAACGTTTAATACAAGCAAAATGATGAGGAAATTGAGCGAATAAGTATGGACTAGACGATGTTCTCGGATCATGTATTCTTGCTGATGAATCTTCGCCAGCTGCAGGAATATTGTGATGGAAGCTTCTCTTCTTTTTCAAACTTCCGTCTGGCTTTAAAGCTCGGATAGGCATATGGTCCAGAGTGTTCTTTCATTTATCCTTCCCTTTTTTTCCCAATGATATGACTAACATGTATGCTAAAATATGTTAAACATCTTTACATGTTGGATTTTAATTGGGCTTGGCCCAATTTTTATTCAATTAAAATTAAATAAATCCTAAGTGGTCCATATTAAATAGTAGGGCGCATTAAAATCTTAGTTCCTTATGAAATTTTATATCGACTAAAAGGTTGACTCAATTTAAATATGTGATATTTTGTGAAGTTTAGAGAGATGAAAGGCGCCAAACGCTGAGTCAAGCCATGACAAGAGCGTGGTGTGACGCCTCATCCTGGTAACATCGCTGGTGTCCAGGTTCATTCTCCTTCCTTTCTGTCACTGGCGCTATAAGGATTTCTAGCTCTTGCATTATTCAGGCCTGGCACACACATTCTCCTTCCTGTCTGCCATGCCATGTTGTTGTTTGATTTTATTGTTTAGCATGAAATTGATTTAGGAGATGAGATCAATTATTTGGCTTCTACCCCATGGAAGCTTTATTTTGATGGATCAGCTTGCAAAGATGGCCAATGTGTTGGCAGTTGTCATCGTTTCTTCCAATAGTACTGAATTTGAGATATCGAGCTGATTGAACTACTATTGCACCAACAATCAAGCCGAATATGACGCTCTCTTATTCGGCTTGAAAATATTCCAATCCATGGAGGTAAAACAAGTTGATGTCTTTGGTGAATTTTTACTGGTAGTACAACAACTCGCTGTTATGTTTCAATTTTATAGAAGGATCACTCAATGTTTTGATATGTGCTTCAATATCATTGCTTCTTTTGCCGAATTCCAAATTCAGCATATCCTAAGTCATGAAAATAGTAAGGCTAACATATTGTCTTAACAAGCATCATGCTTCGATGTTGGAGGGACATAATTTTCATGTCAAAGAGAAGCCCAATTGATGCCCAAGCAATGGTCCACATACACATATCGCCCATGGAACAATATGGCCGATGCGTACATCGCCCTTGCTATTTTGTCAATGATTGGTTATCAATGAGTTGGACATCATTGCTATTTTGTCAATGATTGGTTATCAATGAGTTGGACATCATTGCTATTTTGTGCTTTATGGTTTCAGGTTCGCATAAACCTCACCTAAAAACAGGGGGCATATATATGTAGACGATCAAATTGGGCACAGACCAATTTTAGAATCAGCTCATGTTAGTTTTGGTCCAATCTAAAAAAAACTCTATAAAGCAACATAAAAATAGTACCACATTGGAAAACAATAAGACCACCCCTACTCCCTATAAAATAGGGGGTATACAGTCGATTGAGGTATACAACATCAATCAATCTTTTTACATCTCTTACCCCTTTTTGCCCTAATCTCTTTCAACTCCATGTTGTTGTTCATCGCTTGATCTAACGACCAAAGATGATGCTCTAGGCATGCTGGTAACCTAGGGGAACCCGATGACGTCCTTGCCCCACCGGGTCTCTCTCAATGCAAGAGCTTCAATGGTTTCTTTGGTTGTTTGCCTGGAAACTAGCAGTTCTTCATCACGTAAGCACGATTGGTTATCTCGTAAACCTTGCCGTCCTTCACTATGAAAGAGTGTTATCCATTGTGGTATTCAAGCCATGGCGACCCGGATGATTTGGCCCTAACTGGTATGTGACCAATCTTTACGTCAACACCTGCACTATAGGCTAATGTTGCATTGCATCTAAGGCCCCTGCTAGTAGGCTGCTCACGGTAATAATAAGAAGCGTTGCGATATCTGCAAGTTTGTGACTGTGCTTTCATGCGCGTCTGAAATCATGAGGTCTCCTGAATCTTGACAGTGCCGTGACCGTGAGTGACCCCCATGTGGCTAATATAAGTTGCATCTAAAAACGAAGAAATGGGCATGGGAAGATATGTAAAACGGCGTGCAACAAGGCGACTCGGGGAAATGGTGGACTTCGCCGTGATCCTCCGCGGCGTCCTTCATCCTTGATCTTCCTTAGCCATGGAGCTGCCCGGTCTTAATCTAAGGCCAGGCCGGGTGGTTGAAGCTGAAGTTCACCAAAAGTTTGGATCTCCGGTTTGTCATGATCCCTCCTCACGCTCTCCTGAATTCTTCTTTGTGCTCTCCTTCGGTCATTGTCAGTTCTGTTTGACTGAGGAGTCCGCGGTGGCCATTCTCCAGTCGGTCATTGGAGGTGTTGCTTCCGCTTTTCGCCTCCGTTAGTTAGCTGATCGCGTTTTTCGGTTCTCTGTCTTCTCACCGGTGGTCGGTTTTCATATTTACATGCTTCGTTCTTTTGAGTGTCCTCAATTCAAACTCTTCTTTCATCTCTGGCACAATGGTGGCCCCAATTTTGCTTCTGAATTCCGCCAATGGGAAGCGAAAGAAGCTGCTGCCTGGACTACAGTTGCCCGTCGTGCTTCTTCTCCGGCGACGAAACATGTGCTCACCGGTGCAAACTCAATTCTGATCAAAGGCAGGCATGCTCATTTTTCCAAATTCTGTTAACGATCATGGGCCACAATCATGCCGGCAGTCCTTACTCACCTTAATCATAAGGCTAAGTCTATGGAATGCGCAAATGGTTCTTGGGCCTCAATCTCACCGACAGGCAGCCTTTGCTCATCCTAGTTAGAAGGCTAAATTTCCGGCAGGCGCCAAATTTATGGCATGTCTCCTGTTTTATGAAAATGCTTCCAAACTGAGCATTTTAGGCTAACCTCTGAATGTGCTAGCCCAAGCCCAATCTAAGGCCCACACCAATTCTAGCAACTGGAAATTTGTCCCTCGATCGTCGTGCCCGCCTGTCAGGAGATTTGCACCGTCCTCTAATATCTCGCCTACGCCGCCATCACTAACTTGTGGGGGCCCTTCGTGACTCTTCAGCTCCTTTGGGGATTTGTTTAAGCACTTCACTGGCATTACTCCTCCTCCCTCTGTTGTTGTGCCTTGGAGTCAGACTTGGCGCATTTTGGCGCCGGAGTTTGTGGACGACCCCGACGAGGAGGCTTCGACCACCGTCTTTGTCTCCACTGATCCTGCCCCTCCTCAACCATGCTGCTTCACCTCCTTTGGTGAGTTTGCTTCCGCCATTCTTGGCACCTCTGCTCCAAAACTGACTCTACATATCTTTTCAGAGGAAAAAACCCCAGTTGCTACAGTACCTCCTCCTTTGCAGCACCCGATGGCTTTCCGCTTGGTTGATCCTGAGCCCTTCATGTCACCTGGTGCTCAGCGGCGTGTGGTGAATGGACACCTGATTATGCGTGGAGTCATCATCGGTCACATGGCACAGCTGAACAATGACCTCGCCATTGCAGTTCTTCAACCCATGCCTCAGGGGTCGATGAACTTCATGGACATACGCAATGTTCTAGAGGATTTACTGCATCAGCATGCTGTTGGATTCCGTACCATTCAACCTTGTCCCTATGGCCAAGCCTATGTTCGTTTCAACTACATCTTCGAGAGAGATTTGCTTATTCAAGGTAGCCCTCATCCCTATGGCAATAGTTCTGTTTCTTTTCTGCCTCACAATCGAGCATGGAACAATCGTACTACAATGATGACGCATGAGGTCTGGCTCATGATGCTTGGGCTAAACTTGGATCTTTGGACTCAGCCATTGATTGACAAAGCAGTGTCATCCTTTGGCCGCTTGATGATTTGGGAGGAAGATCTTTTTTATGTCTAGAGCAGTAGTCAAGGTTAGAGTTTCTAGCCTTGAAGACATTCCATGGTTCTTTGTTTTCACTAAGGAAACACAATTTGAGTCCAACAGTTGGAGTGTACAGTGTGAAATCCTTCAGGCGACTTTGCTTGGAGGTGCACCAGAAGATGAGGGCTTCCCACCCGATGATGATGATGACTTTGATCCATATGAGTTCCATTTTCATGGCTTTAGACAACCTGGTCAGGGCCCTCCTGAACCTGCCCCAATTAACATTCCTTTTCAACCTAACCAGGAGGTTCTTAATGCCATGGGATCAGTGGCGAAGGGAAGGGGGGCTGGAGGGGGCCAGGCAGCCCCCAACATTCTGTTTGGTCTGCAATATAACCTCATGTTTAGCAACTAATGATGGTAATTAGTGCATGCAGTTTGCCACTCCAAAATCCATTATAGCGTGCATGGTGGGTTGGATAATGCTTGTGTTCTTTGCTGAGGCATACTCATTCAATCATAGTTTTTAAGGCGGTAAGGCGAGGCGTGGCGACCCACCCCCTTCCAGACGCCTAGGCGAGTAAGGCGCGCGGCGAGGCGACGCCATACACATACCCTCAGCTACATTAAAGCAGGACAAACACACATTGATATGCACCTTTTTGTTGTCAATTTTAGAGACTATGCAAGCAGCCACCACCCACTAGCCAGATCAGTTTATATCCTATCCAATTATCCAAGCACAAGAAACATACCACATCATAGGAGTATATCATCCAAGTCCAAGATCCAAAGCATAAGCAAATAAGCAATATAATCCAGACTTCTGAACAGAGGAAAGACAGAACAGGAAAAGCAGAGAAAAGCAGTGGAGGGGAAAAGAGGTACTCGTGAGCCTTCGTGAAGGGTGATGGGCCTGGCCTGCTGGCAGGGAACCGAGCAGGGGAAGGAGACGCAGAGCCCACGTAGAAGCGGAAGCAGGCAGTCCTCGACGAGGCACATGTCGGAGGCGCGGACGGAGGATCTGCGAGCGAGGACACGAGCTGACGGATCGGAGCCGGAGCCGGAGTCGGTTGCGGGGCTGCTCGCGGGTCGCGGTTGGGAACGAGGCTGGAAGCGGAGTCGTGCTCGCGCGGGCGCATCGTGGACGAGCCGGACTCGCGCGGGGCAGTCGCCTGCGCCGGATTTCAGGTGCGCCACCGCCCTCCTCTCTCTTCCTCTCTCCTTCCTTTCCCTCTCCCTCTCCCTCTCTCAACTGAAGCGATGGGGATTGGGGGCAATCTTTGGCGGGAGATGTAAGCGCGCAGCTGCATCTTTTCCAGCGCGCGCGCATTGCTCCGCTATTTTCCTGCGTGAGCGAGCGGTGCCGCTCTTTTCGGCGCGCTTTTCCATCCCGCGGCGTCCGCCTCAGCGAAATCGACGCCTAGGCGACGCCTTCGGCCGCGAGGCGACGCCATACACGACGAGGGCACGGCGACCACGACGCCCTGTTTCAAATCCCGCTCGGACGACTAGGCGACGCCTAGGTGACGCTTTAAAAACTATGCATTCAATTACGTAGCTGGCCAAGTTAACATAGACGTGATGTTTATTTCTTGGAATCTGAATTTCATTTATGTCACTGTGATCCGCTTCTACAGCCAGTGCAACAACAAGCCTACCTCAGCTAGCCACGCCGAGTAGGTTTCTCCTGCGCATTTAAGAAAAAAATCACTGTTTGCCTAGTGGAGTGTCTGGATCATCTATATGACATTTAGATCCTAATTGAGACCCAAGTCTGGCGTCTAGGAAGTATGGATGTGCAATGAGAAATTAGATTCTGATTAGTTAAGATTAATCACTAGTCGTGAAGTGGTTGTTTGTCTAGTGTGTAGATAATACTGGTCACGTTGTACCTTTTTTTGTGACAAAAAAGAAGATACGCATTTACTCATCTTTTCTGTAATTGAATGTTCTTTCCCTGACATAATGTTTGATTAATGCTATTCTGTTTTTCTCATTCTGTTAGGCTGTGCGTTCTGGTGCTGATCTTGAATCTGCTATAGCAACTTGTATGGGATACAAATCAGAGGTGCCTGCTGATTCCATTTTTAATTCGGATCTGATCTAATTAATTACAGCCTATTGTGCCTCTGATTCCGTTTTTCTAGAAAAAATAGAATTCATCCATGCCTTCTCACACTGTCTACACCTTATGCTTTGGATGTGTTTTAGGACCCATGCCTTTGCCTGCGTTACAGTACCTCAGATTTCTCCATTCGTGATGGAACAAAACAGTGTTTGACAGGCATGGCCCTAACATGACAACAGGTCCGCTCCCTGCTTAGTAATTTTATACAACATGATTATGATTCTGTATTACTTATACAGTATTGCATGCTCTGTTGTTTCTCTACCCTTTTCCAGAGTGCCTAGCCTTCCAGGTAAATTACTTTCAGATTCCAGGAAATTTACTGAATTATGTGGTGCTGTCGTGTCTTACAAGCAGCCCCTGCTTAGTGAATCTTGATTGTTTGGTTCCACAACAGCTCTGCTGCTGAAGAAAGTGCTGAGGGCACTGAGGAAGCAGCTGATGACAAACCTGAAATTAAGGTATGACATTACCAAATAGCTGTGCGCAGTTACATTCTATAAATTAGTATTGAACATGTACAATATCCAGATCGAGATGGCTCCAGCAGATTTTCATTTACCAACAGCAAATGAAACAGGGCATTGCTTCACAGCTGTATTGAATATCTTATTAGGTATGGCTAAACTCTTTCAGAAAATAATTGACGTTCCTTCACCATTGGTTTTAACTGATTCCAATAACTGGTGTACCTGCAAAAGGGGGAGGGTGCTCCTCGGTGTAAAAAGCTTGCTGAGTACTACAGACCACTCCACCCAGGTCAATGGGTATGCATTCTTCCTCCAGTTACTATTACCTATTGCTGCTGCACTAAAAAAATTACCGATTGTTGATGTTTCTTCAGTTTGTTCTGTGATTGTGAGCTGGTGTTTTCTATGTCATATGGACCTAAGTTGATCTTAAGATTTCCATATGCCCGTGCAATGTTTTTAAGGCGTCGCTTTGGCGTTGCCTAATCGGCAAGGCGCTACAGGCGGGACGATTTGCGAGACGACTCGCCTCAGATTGATATGGCGTCCGCCTTACGGCCATGGCGTCCGGAAGTCGTCGCAGATCGCGGAAGGCGGGCGCCATAGCGGGATGGCTGCGGCAGGAAAACACGAGCGCGGGAGAAAGGACGGGAAATAGCAGGCGCGTGGGAGAAATCAGAGAAGAGAGAGGAGCGCTCGCAGGGAGACCTACCTGCTCACTCTCGCGAACGCGTTCGCCCGCGCCGCCGGTAGAAGCTGCTGCGCCGAGCCCTCCCCTGTTCCCCATCCGCGCGAGGAGGAGCCGCCGGCGGGCTGCTGTTTCCCCGCCGCCTCCTCTGGTCCTCCATCGAGCAGGACACGAGCCGCTGCCCCACCTCCAGTCTTCCTCGAGCAGGACCCGAGCCTCCCTCTTCCCCTCTTCCCCATCCGCACAGAGCAGCCGCAGGCGGGCTGCTGTGTCCCTGCCGCCTCCTCTGGTCCAGTGGTCCTGCATCGAGCGGGACACGAGCCACCGCCCCGCTTCCAGTCTTCGTCAAGCAGGACCGAGCCGCCCTCCTCCAGTCTTCGCTCGCCAGGTATTTTTCTACTTGCCTCTGCCCTCCACTCTGCTCTGTATTTTTCTATTGCCTCTGCCCTCTAGCCTCTTGTCTCTTATCTCGAGCAGGACAGCAGCATGGGGAAACAAAGCAACAAACAAGTGCTCTACTACTGTAGGATGACATGCTTTCTCTAGTCTCTACTACTGTAGGATGACAGTAAGGCGTCGCCTCGCCTTACGCCTTACTCGCTTTAGCATAAGGCGGTAGTTGGTCGCCTCGCCTCGCTTTACTGCCTTAAAAACATTGTGCCCGTGACATCACAGTCAAACCTGCCCATGATATAATTTTGACAGCAACGTTTAATTATTACCTTCTGAAAGTGAATTTCTGGTGTTTGGAACTATATCTTCTGAAAGTAAATGCGCTGTTGTTGCCTTTATTGATGCCCTGTTTGGTTATCTTCTGAAAGTAAACCACGTCGTCATAGTTCTAACCCACATAAATTTGGTTAGCTAATATAAAAGCTAAAGTAATTTCTGGTGTCCAAATGGAGCTGCACCCTGAATTAGAAGCCATCATCATAGTGAAGACCGCATAGGTTCTCTAAATACAACTCCATTTCTGTTCAAATTAAATTTATTGATCTACAAGTTGAACTTACAAGTACTGGATGTGTGGATTGAACAAAGGATAGCTTATCAGCTTGTCTTGTTGAATCATTATCTTTGTTGTCTGCTCTGAGCCTGTCATCAAAACACCGAAAAGTCTGAGAAACAATAAACTAAGTAGTGAAGTCTTGAATGGTGAAAATAAAACACAAACAGCTAAGGGGTAAGCACTGGACGTTTCGTTTTTGGAGGCAAACTGAATGTGATTTATATTCGTGAAACTATGTACTTCTCACTCCCTTATAAGTTGTACATTGGAACTTGTACTTCATTAGACTACTGATTTTATCATTTTTTCAGGAACTTTTGGATGATGCTACCAGCTTGTGAACAACAAAGCCGATCATAGTACTAATGGTTGTGCAACCAACCGATTCATTGGTCATGACCTAATGGCTGTATGGTTGTGGATTTTGATCTTTTGCCCGTATGCTAAACTTTTGATCATCAACTAGGATTACCCTTTCTTTTGATCATTAGATACTTTAGTTTGATGTTAAGTGACATTACATATATAATGTACTTGTTCGATACATGAATCAATGTAATGTGATCACTTTTGAATGTCATCACTTTTGTATACGTGAATCAATGTATGGCTAATTTTTTATCATTAGCTATACCTTGAGACCAGCTTTTATTTTTTTTATCTAAACAATTGATCCCGTCGGACTGGTGGTCGCTAAAAGTTATTATAGCATTGGACTGTCAGCTGCTAAATCTAACATGTTGTCGGTCGCTAAAAGTTGGACTGTCGAACTGTTCGTTGCTAAAGATGATGTCTGTCGCTGTTTACCTATAACGACGGCTTCAATAGCATCTGCAGGGGTCCATCGCTATAACCTTTAGCAACTGACTGTCCATCACTGTACACCCCTTTTAGCAACTCCAAGTTAGTCGTTGTTTAAGGGTTGTGGTGTAGTGTATGTGTACTTTTTTACTGCCTAAAACTGTGGTCAAACAAATTGATAAATATAGGAAGCATTTCCTATGGAGAGGATATGACATTAATAGCAGAAAACCCCCAAAGGCTGTCTGGCCCATGGTTTGTCTGCCAAAGGAAGGAGGCCTTGGAGTCCTCGACATCTCAGTCCAAAATGATAGTTTACTTCTAAAACACTTACATAAGTTCTTCAACAGAGACCATACGCCTTGGGTTCAACTGGTCTGGGAGAAATACTGCACAAGAAATAAGCTTCCTTTCCTAGGTGCCACTTTCATGGGTTCCTTTTAGCGGAGGGATATTCTCAAGCTGCTCAATCAGTTCAAAGGGATTGCAATTGTCACCGTTCAGGATGGCAAAACTTGTTTCCTATGGCATGATCTTTGGGGAAATGGTGTCTCCTCTCAGCTTTTCCCAGAGCATTTCTCATTTGCCAAGAATGACATGATTTCAGTTTCAGTGGCAGCCTCAACACCAGAACTTCACTCTCTCTTCCATCTACCTTTGTCCTCTGAAGCTTATAATCAAGTTTTGCAACTATAACCAGTGATGTACTACAGGGCCTTCAGTTATCTGACCTGCATGACACCTGGTCTTATATTTGGGGGGTCATCCTTCTTCTCAACTAAGAGAGCTTATAGACATCTCATTGATCATAGGGCTGTACATCGTGCTTTTAAGTGGCTATGGAGATCAGCCTGCCAGAACAAGAGAAAATTCTTCTTCTGGCTCTTTTTGAAGGACAGACTCAGCACACGTGCTCTTCTCAGAAGAAGACGTATGCATTTGCCAGAATAAACATGTGTTCTTTGCTATCTAAATGCAGATGAGGACCTATTGCACCTCTTCTTCCAGTGTCTGTTTTCTATAGCGTGTTGGTCTTCTTTACAGCTGATGGTGCCCAACTCAGAAGATCTTCGTTCCATTTTTGAGAGTTTCAGAACCCAACTTCACCTGCCTTTCTTCATGGAAATTATCATAACGATGTGTTGGCCAATCTAGACAATGCGAAATGATGTTATCTTCAGAGGTATTCCCCACTATGTTCAAAGATGCAAGGTGGTCTTTAGGCAGGAGTTTGCTCTGGTTATCCTTCGGGCAAAAGCAGCACTTCACCCTCATATTGACACATGGCTAGCAGCATTTGTGTAATTGCTATGATTTTTTTTTCTTGACTTTCTTTGTTTCTTGATCTTCCTCTTTGAGGACTGTAACTGTACTTGTAAATGTCTGTTTAATAAAATTCCAGTAGTGGGTCAAACCCCTCCTGTTTCATCAAAAAAAGAAATGGGCATGGCCACTTGAGATCTAGCTACCACTACTTATGAGAAGACAGGTATATATAGTAATAAGCAGAGGGTCAGTTCAGTCAGGGTCGTTCATAGTAGAGCAAGAGCAGGGTGTAAAATTTGTCCAAAGATTCCGGACCTCCTCTCCTCTCCTCGAGGCATTATGAAGATAGGTAGCTGCTGCATCCCAGGAGGTCAGGAGAAGGAGGAGGAGGAGGCTGTTGGCCGATGCAACTTGGAAAGCATCTTCAGCCTCCGAATTTACCCTAGTACAGTACTGTGTGTTTCAGTGTCATCCACCCCACCCTTCCCGCTGCTTCAATGCTTTGCAGCTGCAGCGTTGCAGCTTGCAGGTGATCAGATGCTACTAACTCTCCATCGCCTCAACAACCACCTCTGTGCGCTGCACAACAATTTCATTCATGCGTCCGGCTGTGGATATGATGATGTGCGCCTTGTTTTCCTTCCATCTTTCTTTTAGAATATATACAGAAGCACCGGCCATATATGTTTTTCTGAATCTAGACTGTAGGGTTTATATGTAGGGAGTATATATGTTGATTTCTGCACCAGTCCTCTGAAAATATACAAGGAGAAAGATGAAAGTTTTGTTCACCTGCTATTATTTATAAAATATAAAAGGAACAGTTTTAAAGCTGCGCCTGACATCTTCGTTCAGGTAGATAGATTCCTAGCTGGTGCAACATTTTGCAGTGCAGGGGAACAGAGATGCTGAATCAGAGTTCTTATCGCGCCTGTACTAGGCAGTAGTCACGGTGAAATTTTCACGAAAGATATGATGATTGGTTTTTTGGATTTTGTAGTAGCATATCGTCTTCAGGCGAGTGAATTGATCGATGGTACTTGTCCAACGAACTGAACAAGGCACTCGCTGAACGAGAATTATTGCGCTAGTTTTACACGGCTTACGAACGCTTCGGTAAACTGATGATAAATTCCTGTCAGATTAGCCTCAGTTCGTTTAACTGATAAATGGCTAGCCTATCTAGCGGAAGTGTTGAATATGTCGCAGCAGGAGAAAACGGCGCTGCTTGCCTCGCACAGAGGACCAAATGAAGTTCCATTGGCGGGGTTCATTCATGGTGACTCAAGGTGACCTCTGACAGATTCAGCACAAGCTCAGTCCTTGTTATCCAAAAACTTTTCACGAAAAACTACAGTAACAAATTCTGCGGTACATGCATGGAGTATTAAATATAGACTAAATAAAAAACTAATTGCACAGTTTGCATGTAAATTGTGAGACGAACGTTTTGAGCCTAATTAGTCTGTGATTTGACACCAAAGTACTACAGTACAAATGTGCTAATAACGGATTAATTAGGCTTAATAAATTTGTCTCGCAGTTTCCAGACAAGCTATGTAATTAGTTTTTAACATTTTCCCTAAAAACTTCTCACCAACTAAACACACGCCGAGTCTAAATGGAGGCAGCCAGCCAGCCAGGCCTGGATCATCCAGTCCTTGGCCCTTGGGGCAGCAGAGCCAGATGGACCAGATGGCAGACCAATCAATTGATTGTCTCTGACAATCTCAAAGCAGTACATTTTACTCCCTACACGTTTCTACTATCTTCTGATTTGCTCATAGACATCGTAATGGACTGGAATTGATTCCAGCCTTGCAAACTTACGGAACATGGACAGTACACTGGGCTTAATTAGCCCAGATAGATGGGCCCAGAAGTCATCAGCCCCAAAAGCCTATGAGAGCTCATGGTCGAATCGGCACCGGTGGTTTTAGATGCCTCGGCCCACGCTCCCTGTACGCTTGTTTGTATATACGTTCCCGCCCATGCATAATGGCTTAGGGCCCGTTTGAAATCATACAGAAATTTCAAGAGACATGCAGAAACAGGGATAATATGGCTTAGGGCCCGTTCGACACCTGTACTAGGCACGGATAATAACTTTTCACGAAAGAGACGATGGCCCCGTTCCGCTGGGCTGATAAGCCGGCTGAAAAACACTGTTGGCTGATTTGTTGTGAGAGAAAAATCCTGTTCCGGCTGAAAAAACAAGCTGAAAAAGATGGATTATAAGCCAGGTGAACAGACTCGATGATGATTTGTACGTTGTACCATCCAGCACATGTCAGGTGTGTCAATGTACAACAGCAGGAAGAAACGACGCTGATGGCTTCACGGAGGACGAAATGAAATTTTATTGGCGGTGCTCCATTCATGCATGCATCCAAGGCGCCTGAACGTGAGCTCTGACAGATTAATCACCCGCTTGGGTGTGTGCCTGCGTGTAATTGTAAGCAGCCTGGCAGGCCTGGATCAAGCATCATCCTCCATCCATTCCTCCTTACGGCCTTGTTCGGATGCTTATATATTCACCTCCATCTACGTACACCCTAACATAAATGGATTGAGATGGATATTTTTTTTAATTAAGGAATAAAACATCCCAGCCTTCACATTCACAAGTGAATGCTTAAAGCTTGATCTTACAAGAAAGGGACATAGCCCAGAAAACCGCTAAGCGGGCAGTCAATACATAAACCTGAATCCATAACCAAGAAGGCAACCGAACAGCCAAAACACTGAACGCAGACCAAAACCAAAAGAAGGACCCTACACTCCTATCCTCTTATGATTCTTCCATTGATGGGAACCAAAGAGTTGTAGCGCCACACCTTCCAAATGTCTGCAGCCTTCTTTCATCATTCTTCCCTCTTCCTCTTTAGACAGCAAGGACCATTGCCTGATCCAAAAAGTCCCCCTCAAAATTACCTGCAAGTAAGAGTTAACAACTAAATTTTGGAACACCGCATCATTTCTATTCAACCATAAGACCCAACATATGGCCGCTATTCCCACTAAAATTTGATTTCTTAGCCCTGGAGCAAATCTCGTTATCCAAGATCCAAACATGTGAGAGGTACTTTTTGGTGGTTAAATGTTAAAGGTGATGAACAATGTGTTCCAAACAAATCTAGCCACACGGCAATCAAAAAAAAGATGTTGAATGTTTTCTTCCAAGCCACAGAGATTACACTTAAAATCTCCTTTCCATCTTCTCTTCAGTAAATTGTCTTTTATTAAAATTACCCCTCTTTTTAAGTACCATAGAAAAATTTTAATTTTGAGAGGCAATTTTGCTTTCCAGAACACTTCTTTCCCAGAAATTTTCTCACTTTTCATTATTTCTCTATATATCGATTGTGTTGAGAAAACTCTGTTTTTTTATTTGCCAAATGAAGTTATCTTTGTCATTGTTCAGATTCACCGGTAGCACTAAAGAGACTAGCTTGATCCACTCTTTTAGTCTCTCCCCCGTTATTCCCCGTCTGAACGAAATATTCAGTGGAGTTGAACTAAGCACGCTAGCTACTGAAACCCCTTTTTTCCTCACTATCCTGTACAGGTTCGGGAACTTCCGCATTAGCGGTTGTTGATCAATCCACACATCCTCCCAAAACCTTGTTTAGTGACCACTATTTACCTTGAACCTTCCATGTTGGAGTAACAGTTCCTTCACCTCCATCAATCCTGACCAGAAGTGTGAATGTCCTGGGCGTTTTTCTATTTGAGACAAGCATTTATCCTTGACATACTTCTTCCTAAGTACATCTTGCCATAAGCCATCTTCATTAAAGAGCTTGAACAACCATTTACTAAGTAAACACTTGTTCTGAATTTCCAAGTCTAGGTCCCCAATCCCCCAATGCATCTTGGGTTACAAAGTATACTCCATTTTGCTAACCTGTACTTCTTATGTTCATCACACTGCTAGAAAAACCTGGACCGATAGTAATCCAGCCTTTTCTGCACCCCTTTAGGGATGGCAAAAAAGGACATCATGAACATCGGTAGACTTAATGGGACCGAATTGATCAACACTAATCTGCCCCCAAGGAAAGAAGCTTCCCTTTCCAACTACTAAGTTTTTTTTTTCTGAAAACGCTCTTCTATTGAACTCCAGTGTTTGTTGGAAAGCTTCCGGTAATGCATTGGGATACCTAAGTATCTGAAGGGGAAGCTCCCCTCTACACAACTGAACAACTCCACATATTCCTTGCCTCTGTCTTTAGCCCCACCGAAATAGAACAATTCACTTTTATGAAAATTGATTTTCAAGCCTGACAATTTTTCAAAGGCTACCAATACTAGTTTTAGATTTCTAGCCCCCTCTAAGTCATCCTCCATAAACAATATTATGTCGTCTGTATACTACAGAACGGACAGCCCATCATCAAATAGATTAGGTACCAAGCCTCTGAACTGTCCATCGTTCTTTGCTCTCGAAACAAGAATGGCCAGCATATCCGCAACCAAATTAAAAAGGATAGGTGAGAGGGGATCCCCCTGTCTAAGTCCTTTACTGGTTTGGAAGTTATGACCAATTTCTTCATTCACTTTGATCCCCACACTTCCTCGTCTCACCACCTCTTCAATCCATTTACACCAAACAGGTGAAAAGCCCTTCATTCTAAGAGTCTGCTGTACAAAGGACCAATTGACTTTGTAATAAGCCTTTTCGAAGTCCAATTTTAGTATCACCCCATTCTTCTTCTTCTTGTGCAGCTCATGAATTGTTTCATGCAAAATCACAACTCCTTCCAAAATGTTTCTTCCTAGCATAAAAGCAGTTTGCGACTATCTCACTACTTTGTCAGCCACAACAGTTAGCCTGTTAGCCAAGACCTTTGTAAAGATCTTAAAGCTCACATTGAGCATACAGATAGGCCTATACTGCTGGATTTGTTTGACTTCCTTTTGTTTTGGAATCAGAGTGATTGTGCCAAAGTTAAGGTTGAAAAGGGGCAGATTATCAGCGTGGACCTCTCGAAACATGGCCATTAGGTCATCTTTAATTAGAGCCCAAAACACTTGGTAGAACTCCTCCAGGAAGCCGTCAGGGCCTGGTGCCTTATTATGTTTCATTTGGAAAATGGCTTCTCTTACTTCTTTTTCCATAAACACTTCAGTTAACAGCTTATTTTCTCCCTCATTAATCTAAGGAATATCATTTGTTTGTGATTCATCAAGGGAGAAGGAATTTCTCTGTGATGACCCAAACAAATCCTTATAATACTTTGTTATGAAAAATTTTAAGTTTTCCTTCCCTTCGATCACTTCCCCTTCTTGTTCTAACTGAAAAATTCTTGTTTTCCTTCTCTTTCCATTGGCCACCATGTGAAAATATTTAGTATTATTATCTCCTTCTAGCAGATCTTTGGTCTTTGCCCTTTGAAACCATTTGATTTCTTCCTCCTGTAGCAACTGTGTGATCCTTTCCTTCACACTTTGCTTCAGGTCGAGCTCTTTTTGGCTCAAAATCTGGGCTTCTGCTTTTATATCCAGTTCCCCAGCTAGCCAAAATAGCTCCTCCTTTTCTCTTCTAAAATTCCCAATCACGTTTTCTGCCCATCCTATCAAAAACTGCCTTAATCTTCTAATCTTATTCTGCCATTTCTTCATTGGGGTAGATCCATAATTTACACTCTTCCAGATCCTTTCAACTGTTCCAAAACAAACTTTCTGGAGGAACAAGCTAAGTTTAAATTTGAACTCAGGTTGGCCGCCCCTGTGTACCCTCTCACCGGTGCTAAGAAGCAGGGGAGTGTGGTCTGAGATTTCCCTATTCAGTGCATCAACAGTGACAAAGGGGAAATTTTTGTTCCCACTCCATGCTGACCAGCACCCTATCTAATTTTTCATAAGTTGGTACACTTTTGGAACTGGCCCAAGTGAATTTTCTTCCCAACATTTCGATCTCCCTTAAATTTAAACCATTTATAATGGCATTAAATAAGAAGGGCCATCGATCGTCATAGTTATCATTATTTTTCTCATTTGGGTTTCTAATTATATTAAAGTCTCCGCCGACCAGTAGAGGGAGAGACTTTTCTGCATGCTCATGCACTAACTCAGTTAAGAATTTTTCCTTAAACTCTGGTTGAGCAGCTCCATATACCTCCACTAAACACCAGTGAAAATCATCATCCCTATTTCTAAGGTGAAACTTGATAAAGAAGTCCCCCTCCTCTATTTCCAACATTGCACACATCCAGATTGACTCCTAGTAGCATACCTCCTGACCTTCCATGTGGTTCAGTCCAGTGCCACACAAAATTCCTTCCACCACAATATCTATCAAGCTTTGCCTCTGTGAAATACTTTTTACCGGTTTCTAAGAGCACAATAAAATCTAGTCCATGCTCTCTTGAAGCATTACTCAAAAATTTGGTTTTAGCCAAGTCACGAAGACCTCTGCTATTCCAAAAAATTCCCCTCATTTCGCACTAATCTTATTAATCCTAACCTTCAACTTTCTCGAAGCCCTTTTTCTTGACGTCTTAGCGCTTGGCTTCCTTTGAACAATTTTAAAGTCACTACTTAGGCGATAACTGTCAACATCGAAAATTTCTTCCATTAGATCCCCACACAAAAACTCTAGTGCTTTCCTCTCAAAACTCTCTGAATCATCAGACTCACTATCCGAAAACTCCACCTCCCCTGTCCCCCAAACAAAGCAAGGTTTTTCACTAACTAAATCCCCTTCAACTAAGTTCTGAACATTCATCTCAAAAGAACTCTTTGTTATTATTGCCCACCCTTAAACCCAAAGCCCATAGGTTATCTACAGCATTTGATAGGGATAGTAAACAAGATGGATCAGTCAGAATGTTACCTCTACTGCACGACCTCTGGAATCAGCGCCGCATCCACGAACTTTGCATCAGCAGGTCTGTTCGGAGCCACCAGCAAGCTGCGTCCCTCCCCTTCCATTTCAGCATCCTTTTCTGAATCTTTTCCCAATTCTTCAATCTGATCAGCTACTATGTTCTCCTCCACTTCCATCGCAACCTCCCCAACTTCATTCCCAATAGAAAAATCGGCAGCCATGGCATGGACTTTCAAGGCCCCATCTAAGGACCCCTCCTTCTCCTTCATCACTTTTGTGGCTATGTCTTCCAAAACCTCATTCATAGCTATGTCGATCACCTGGCTGGCCGGAGAAAATTATAACATTTTAGACATCAATGAATGAGTTGAACGGCAAAGATAGCATCGGCCTTATGATGTTGCCACCGTGGAATAATTTTCTCCGATCTTTTCTCTATTTTATTGTGGTTAGATCTGACCACGATGAAGGACTAGTGAGAATAAGTCTGCGCCTCAAGCCGATTACTTTTGGTTTTGAGTTGGGAAGACACAAGAAAGAAGAAGATTATGCTCAATTCCACCTACAAGAATGTTGGTCGCCATTCTTTGGGCACCTGTTCTCGGCCTTTTTGCTAAGTGTTTACCTGTGCGGTCATCCATTATGAACCATCATACAGGTTTATGACTGAGATTTGGAGCTATAGGAGGCGTGGGTACCATGTAGATGAAGAACATTTACTGGGTACACTTATCATTTTTGTTTTTTCAGGATGCTTGTAATATGATGATGTACTCAGCTATAATTTAATATAATTCTTCTTTTGTCTAAAAAAGAAAGGGCTGATAATGAGTCTCCTTTCTTTCTCTGAAAGACAAAATATTGTTTGCTAAAATAATGTCTCCCTGTTTAAGTTAGTAGACCCTATAGTTATTACCAAAGGCCTCGCAAGTGAAAATTTTGTCTTACTACATGTAAATTCTCACGAGACACGCTACAAAATAGATAAAACCTAAAGTTCTTATAAAAAATAATAAGATCACATGATCAATTTTGTTAGACTCTAAAGATCATTGAATAACCTATATCTAAATATCCCAACTTTTTTATTATAAATATATCCTAGAATAACCATAAATCTCTATCTCTCTAAACCAGAGTCAAGCTCTGGGCTTTGATTGGGCCACGTCATCCAATTTTTCTCAGCCGTCAGATTTTGATCGGGCTGTACAAAAGCAGGAAAGGAGCTGGCGTTTGCGTTTCCAGTGCTTTCGTCTCGAGCCTGATTCGCGGCTCACCGGCTCCTCGTTGCCGTCGCTGCATCAGCTGTCTCCCTCCGTCGTTCGCCGTTGCCGCCTTCGTCCTAACAGCATGGGCATCAAGGCAAGGCCTCCACCCGACGACATGCTGATCTTGGGGAGGAGGCATCACCGCTGCGGCTTCGCCCGTGGAGGGCCAGCATGGCTGACGTGCGAGGCGGCGCTCATCCAGGGCCGGCTCTAAGGGGAGGGCAGGCAGTGCGACCGCCGGAGGCCCAAGGAGCTAGGGGGCCCAAGACCATTAGGTAATTAGTACATATAATTTTCTATTTGACATAATAAACATTTGAAGACCCATCACAAACCAGCCCAAGCCGTAGGTATCTCTTCCTTCCAGTCCTATTCTACGTAACCTGATCCATTGAGCGGAGCACAAGCAAAGTTTCATTTGATCGTTTCCTGTCGCCACCCATCGACGCACTATCCTGCCTGAGGAGAAAAGACGCCGACGCCCATCCAATTCGCTCCTCAGTCCTCACCCGGCGACCGGCAAGCGACCATGGCAAGGGTGCCGATCCGATTCGCTCTTCACAGTAAGGAACACCAACACACCGATATATTAGCATTTTCCAATTTATTTATTTGCCTAGGGTTATAAATTTCTAATTCAATGTATTTATTTGAATATGATAAATGTTGCCTAAGAAACATTTGTCGGGTGCTCAGAAAAGAAAAAAACATGAAGAAGGATATTTTAGACGATATTAATCTTGATTCTGTTCTTGAAGATTTTGCATCAAGAAATGTTAGAAGACGGTTTTTTACAAGGCACAGAAGCATTATATTTTTATTTTAGGTAATCATAATGGTTACTGATTCTAGTTTTTTGTTACACTATTGTTATGTTTTATGAGCTATACATATATTGCAAACTAATTTTTATTATTCATACTATATACTGTAATTTTGATATTAAAATTAGTTCAATGGATCCTTATCTTCTTGCTTCTCTAAGGGCCCTTAAAATTTTAGAGCCGGCCCTGCACTCATCTGCGCTCATCCAATGACATGAACCAAGCTGGCACATGGAGGTATCGCTACCCTCTGAGTGTGGCACTGGTTGCAGCCGCGTCTGCACTCCAAGGAACGGGCAACCGGCGAGCCCAAAGCCACATGCGGTGCTGAAGCCAAGGGGACAGCTGCGCCGGCATCCTCGAGCCACCTACACTGCCTGTCATCACTATGGTCGCGACCCAAATCAACTCTGATGCAGCGGTAGACTTCAACATGGAGGTTGCACGCAACGTATTCGACATAATGCCCGTGAGGTATATCCTGAATGCTGACAAATGCAAGTCAACAAGACGTGTTAATCTGTGCTAGACTCTGAATATTAATAGATTGATTCCACGTTGTGGTACCACTTCGATCAAACAATTACTGCTTGCATGTCTTCTTAGCATCCTTTTTCCGTCATACTGCAAATGGAAGCAGAGCTAGAGTTCAGGATATGATGTCTTGTAACCAGTCGTTACAACTTATAGGCAATCATTATATTGCATTCTGTTATGTGTTCTGGGTGAACCTGCAGCTGAAATGCCTGTAGGTTGTAGTGAAGGCAAAACTAATTTCATAAATATGACTATATGACTTGATGATAGGCATAGCAACTCAATACCTGGATTCTATTGTGTAG